>OX941095.1:27475000-37475000 GCA_954870635.1 Arctium minus | reverse complement strand
GGACCTTTTTTTGTTGTTGCCAAATCTTGTGTTTCATATGTGAAATTACACATCTCAATTTCTCTCCTTTTCTATGGTTTACTTTCAATTGTGTTCACAAAAATATTATATATTATTATTATTATTATTATTATTATTAAACATTCAACTATAAATATCTGATACATACATACATATACATATTCTTAAGGTGGTATACCCATTTGAATATTTTGTTATTTTGTCATGGGACCCATTTGATCATATAAATTCATAACATTTGATCATATACCCATTTGAATATTTTGTTATGGTGGACCATCAAATGATCAAAATTGATACTGCATTGTTCACATCACTATTCATATCACTGTTCATGTCACTATGCAGGCCGTGATTTTTTCAATTTTTCGGTTTAAATCTGCAGGAAAAAAGATGACGGATACTTCAAAATTTTCCACCGAACAAGTATAATATCTAATTTTATTATTATCTTCATGTGTGTAATTAGTTGGTGTATCTAGTAACTTTTTAACATAGATTTTTTTTCTCTCAATTTTTAGGTGTTTGGATCTCGTGAAGAAATAATGACTTGGGTGCAAAATGTGGCACACTTTCAAGGTTTCGTAATCGTCACCAAACGATCTAGGCCAAGTCTTATTGGATACATCTCTAAAATCGTACTTGGTTGTGATCGTGGTGGTGTATCTAGAAGTAAAGATGCTGAAACCAAAAAAGTTAATTGTCCATTCGAATTAGTGGGAAAGTATTTGAAGGCGCATGCTGTATGGACGTTGTGGGTTGTATGTGATTATCACAATCATAAACCGACAATGTATATGGAGGGTCATTCTTATGTAATGCGATTGTCTGATGATGAGTCTCGTTTGGTGCAACAGTTGACAAGGCTGAATGTGAAACCACGAGATATTTTGTCAACGCTAAAAGAACAAAACGAAGATAACGTGTCTTCTCTAAAAACTATATACAATGCTCGTTACAAGTTTCGCATGAGTGAGCAAGAAGATAGAACCCCCATGCAGAATGTTATGCACATTTTGCAAACTATGGGGTACGATTTTGAGTATCGTTTAAACAATATTACTAACCAGTTGGAAGAATTGTTTTTCATTCATCCAACATCATTAAAGATGTGGCAATCATTTCCACATGTGGTGTTGATGGATGCTACATATAAAACAAACAAGTATAATCTACCATTTTTGGAAATTGTTGGTGTCACGTCTACAAATAAGACGTTTTCTATAGCCTTCGCATTCATGCATAACGAAAAGACAAGCAACTATACGTGGGCGTTGACTTGTCTGAAATTGACTATTAATGGATCTTTCTGCCCTCGTGTTATCGTCACCGATAGAGATCTGGCGTTGATGAAAGCGTGCGAAGAAGTATTTCCACAAAGTAATCATTTACTTTGTAGGTGGCATATATTCAATGATATAATGAAACATTGTCGGCCTCGTATCAGATCGCAGAAGACTTGGGGTTCTTTTCAATCAAAATAGAAAATTTTAGTTGAATCTCCAACATATACTGCATACATGCAAAATTATGCAAACCTCCAGGCATTATTGTTCGAATGTCCAGGTATCATTCATATATATTTTGAAGTCATGATTTGTTTAGCAAAAACCATTCATTCTATCACACTCATTTGATTTTCATTTTTCTTCGCCTTGTAGATGTTTTTCTCTATCTTCGTAGTGTTTGGCTAGACAAATATGCAGACAGATTTGTGTCATTGTGGACCGATAAACATATCAATTTTGGAAATTCAACAACAAATAGAGTGGAGAGCCAACACGCCAAGTTGAAAAAACATCTAGATTCAGGGAAATGTGATCTAGACAAATTCATACATGTCATTGAAAAAGTTGTAAAGTCACAAGACACTGCTATCAAAGAAAGTCTTGAAAGATGCACAATCATTCACAAGCCAAAATTCAACAAATCGTTGTTCCAGCAACTACAGAGTTTTGTTTCAGAGTATGCTATGGATAAAATTGTAGAAGAGCTTCATCGATCAAATGAAATTGTCTTAACTCCGGAGAACTGTGGTTGTCAACTGCGTATGTGTTTTGGGTTACCGTGTGCGCACGAACTTGCGATATACGTCGGTGCAGGTATGTTTAATCTACAAGATTGAATTGATATATATATATATATATCTACATTTAATTGAAATTGATATTCATGCCATTATTACTTATTAATGATATTCTATTTTTTGACTGCAGATATGCCCATTCCATTAGATTCGGTTGATGCATTTTGGAAAAAGCTTGATTTGTCGCCTTCTATATCTGTGGAATATGGTGATCTTAATTGTGATCATGATATGCAAAGGTTTAAAGAAATATTCATCAATCAACCGGATCATGGAAAATCCAGTTTTTTAAGAAAGTTGAGGGGGATAACGGATCCATCAAAAATCTTGATCGGTGAACCTTCGGTCAAGAAGAACACTCGTGGACGCCCAAAAGTGAAGTGTGTTCATCATCAAACTCAAGTTCCTCACATATACAGTTGTTCGGACTTGAATCAAGAACTGCCTAGACATAGTTCATTCTTCATGGACTTGAACGAGGAACCACCTAGGCATAGCTCATTCTTCATGGACTTGAACGAGGAACCACCTAGGCATAGCTCATCCTTCATGGACTTGAACGAGGAACCCCCTAGGCATAGCTCATCCTTCATGGACTTGAACGAGGAACCCCCTAGGCATAGCTCATCCTTCATGGACTTGAACGAGGAACCAATAAGCCAATGTTCACACCATATTGACTTAAACGAGATACTGCCGGAGGGACATAGTTTCTTGTTGAAGCAAATTCCAGAAATCTTTCATCCATACATCACGAATATACAAGATGTAAGGGGTGATGGGATTTGTGGTTTCCGATCAATAGCTGTTTGTCTCGGGTATGGCGAAGACCAATGACTCTATGTTCGTCATGAATTATTAGATGAGTTAACGAGTTCATATGCGGCATACTCTAGAGTTTTCTATGGAATCGATGAAATACTTACTTCGTTGTCTTTTTGGGAATCGCCAGCACCAGAGCAACACTGGATGACTATGCCTGAGACAGGTATATTGATAGCCAATAGGTTTGGTGTGATCTTTCACCTTTTAACCAATGGAGGTTGTATGACTTGTTTTCCTCTCTGGAAAGGTCCCGAAGAGTTTCAAGACCATCGGGTTCTTACAATTTCACACGTAAACAACAATCATTACGTGATGGTCCAGTTAGAAGAAGAGTACCCAATGCCCCCCATTTCAGCATTATGGACCCGGAACAAAATCCCGTCAGCAGTTGGATGGCAAACCATGTATATGTCACGTCTAGAATTCTATAAGCAACTCAAACCAACTCAAAAAACTTTTGTAAATATAGCGGATTAGTTTTTAAAAATTAATTTTGGACTTTGAACAATTTGTATTTTTCTTCTTATAACAATTAAATAAAAAAATATTCAATATTGGACTCATTTCGAAGGTATTGACAAGACGATTATAATGATCTAACTTGTTAAAATTAAAAATTATTTTTTTAACGTATATTAGTTAATATACGCTTATATGTGTTAATATAATAAAAATGTAAAATGTAAAATATAAAACCAAAAGGTATAAAGTAAATAAATAAATGAGTTCAGGGACCAAAATTGTAACTATCATTTAAAAAAAAATAGAAAAGCATGTGTGAGGAGGAGGGAACAATGGAGTCATTATGGGTTTTATTAGACTAGGGTGCATTTAGTCATTAGACTAGGGTGTATTTAGTTTGACCCTTTTCGAAAAGGAGATTAGAGAGCCTACTTTATCTGTGAACACATCCTATTAAAATTAATAAAAACTCATTTCCGTACCAATTAACGTATCTTTTTCATAATCTTACGTCATTTATATAATTATTTGTACATTTGAATAATACCCCCATCACCAAGGTGTTTGTGTGTGTGATTCCCTCTCTTAGAGTTAAAATTGGTGCACTACTCAACTTATTTTTCGACCCCTGAAAGGTTATTTCTTGAGAGTTGCCCATCCAAATTTACTAGCCTTCTTTGCTAATGTCGTTACTCGTTACGGAGGTTGCTATTTGTGAGAAATGCAGAATAGATCATCTCCAGTCGTACCCAACTAATCCAAGGGGACATCGTATTTTCCTTACATCCTATTATTGCTTGTCATTTATGGTTCGTATTATACACTTAATCGTCTAATCATTGTAACACAAACCAAGATTCGCCTACACATGAGTTTTGACAAGAACAATACACTTTATGTTTAAGAAATTTAGGGTTCATTTACCAAATACTTACCGGGTAGGTGCTTACTGGGTGAGTATGAAATTAACCTAAAATCTTACCCGGTAAGAGTCTAAAGGGCCGTTTACTCAACGCTTACTGGGTAAGCATTTACCAATATCATTTGCTTTATTGATTGAGTATGAAAAAGATCGAGAATCTTACCCGGTAAAAGATAATACAAGGACTAAGGGGCCGTTTACCCAAATGCTTACCTAGTAAGCGCTTACCAATAAAACTCGACACACTAACTTGCTTTACTGGGTAACATTTTAATCATCACGATGGTATCTTATACAACAATTTACCGGGTAAGAGCTTACCCGGGTAAGAGTTGTCACTCTCTCTTACCGGGTAAGACTCTTCATCCTTATCCTCGCTCTTACCGGGTAAAATTCTATCCTCTTGTCATGTTCATCCGCTATGGTAAATTCCCCGGTAAGCACTTACCGGGTAAGCATTTTGTAAACGGCCCCTAAGAGTCTTACCCGGTAAGTGTGAGAAATGACTCTTACCCGGTAAACGTTTACCGGGATAAAATGCTTACCAATAATCTACTTTCATGGCCAAACATGTTACATGATAAGGTAAATGAACGCGAATTTCTTGCCGGTAAGCGCTCACCGGGTATGAATTTGGTAAACGCCCCCTAAGAGACATTGCAATGACCGAGACTCGTATTCAGTAAGTGAGGGATCGAGACCCGAAGACTCTTACTGTTGTTTACCAACAATCCATTTTGATGGTCAAGAATGTTAAGTGAGCCGCGACACTCTTGCGAGTAAGCGCTTACGTGATAAGTGTTTGGTAAACGACCATTTAGTGTTTGTAAAAAGTAGAGTTTCTTGCAAGTAGACATAACTACAAAATATATTTTATTTATGATACTTCTTAATTATTAAAACATTAAACATACAATTAATAAATAAAAGAACAACATATAAATACACTACAAGGGACATGATACGTAACGAATGGATGACAGGAGATGATATTACATATATACGATTTAAGTTGTTCTCGTGATCACGACACTGATTTACGCTTGAAGATGAGGTTTAGCGGTTTCTCCTTTTTCAAGGTCAACCCGAATTTTTCATTCATGTCGAGCTTTGTAGGATCTTCGTCGTTAGGAAGAACCCAATCAAACTCATGAATCAACGACGCTATTAAAAACTCAAGACTCTTGACACCCGATGGCAATCCTGGACAAATTCTCCTTCCCGAACCAAACGGTAATAACTCGAAATCTTGTCCTTTCAAATCGAACTTTGATTCAAGAAATCTCTCGGGTCTAAAGGATAAAGGGTCTTCCCAAACGTTGGGGTCTCGACCAATTGCCCAAAGATTAACAAATACTCTTGCATTCTGTGGAATTGTGTAATTCATAACCTCACAAGTTTCTGCGGCCATATGAGGAAGAAGAAAAGGAACAGGTGGGTGTAATCTTAGAGCTTCTTTAATACAAGCATGTAGATAGGGTAATTTTGATAGTTGGGATTCTGAGATCTTTTCGGAGTCGATTATTTTTTTCATCTCTTCATTTACCTTCGACATGACCTCTTTGTTTCTAACGAGCTCGGTCACAGCCCATACGATAGCTGTGCTGGTGGTATTCGTTCCTGCTATGAATAATTCCTAAAAACAAGGAAGATAGTATTGTTTGATTAGATGTTAACAATTATGGAACACGGTCAACGACGAGGATGAGCGGGCGACTTGGGTTGCGAGACGTGACCACAAAAGTCGCTTGAATAACACGTGGTTTTACACATGATTTTAGTGTAAATTACATGTGATTCGGTCATTTTCGTGTTCTCTTTTTAGTTATTGTTCTCGTATGAACCTGACTATATATATATATATATATATATATATATATATATATATGTGTGTGTGTGTCCACGTACGTGCACTAATTGATTTTTTATATTTTCAAAACACTATTTGACATTGTTAGATAAGCTTACCGTAACCAACTGATTAATCTGGTTGTCGGAGAATCCATTTTCAAGCAAACGATCCACGAAATATTTTGCGTGCTCGGAAGACAACGTTGCTGAATTTTGAAGATCTCTTCTTTCCGTTATTATATCCTCCCAAGAAGCAAATACCTTCTTCATATGTTTCAAGCTTCCCTGCTTTATTCCTTGAAGATCAAAGCATTGAAACGTAGGAAAGAAAGAACCAAAATCTCTTACATGCCCACCGTACTCATTTATCTTAAGAAGCGACTCTTTCAACTTGCCACCAATCCCATGTTCATCTTTATGTTCAACGTTCAAATCGAGCAAATCTTTGCCAAGCACGATGCAACTCAACGTGTTTAACAATGTAGTAAAAACTATTGTCTCCGTGTTAATCACTCGTCCTTGGTTTCTATGCAAGAAATCTGTCAACTGACCTAACTTTTCCTCTCGTAATTTCGAGTGGTCCTCCATAGCTTTCGCGGAAAAAATTTCCGTGCGACATAGGGTTCTTAAGGTTTTCCAAGTGTGGTTGCACTCTGACCAAAGTAGGGAGTGCGGTAATAGAGATGAGTGTTGAAATGCGGTAGGCACTGAACGAGAAGAAAGAAGTCGGTCTTGAGTCTTGAGAATTCCCCTGGCAGCCTCCGGTGAAGAGGCTACCACAAGAAATTGCTTACCCAAGCGGAGAGATATGAGTGGGCCATACTCTTGGGCGATGTTGGCAATCGAGACGTGAGGGTTTTTGCCCACTAGATGTAAGTTACCGATGATGGGCAACTGTGGTGGGCACGGTGGGAGGTTTTTTATGCCATAGGAAAGTAACAATTTGGCTCGTGTGATAACGAACAGAAGGAAGACAAGTGTTGATAACAAAAAGAGAGGGAATGCGAGATCTTTTTCTATAAGAAAACGTGAGATATCCATGAAAGGTTTTGATATAATCTTCGTTTGTGTTGTGTTTGAAATTGTATGAATGTAAAGGATGTATATATAAGTTAAATGAGGTACATGTCATTGACCCTTGCGGTATTTATTTAATTTAGGGCAAACCCAAGAGGAATATGATTTTTTGGTTTTTAATAAGTTGGTATTTGATTAAATATAATTTCTTCCCTCCTTAATCATTTAATTATTAAAAAGTATCATGCGACGTTCTAGAAACTTTTTATTATCAAATGTGGCAACTAAAATCTAAATAATAAAATACGATTTACACGTGAGAATTGTAACAAATTTTAGGACCGTAAATATTTGCATATTTCGTATATATATATATATATATGCATTATTAAAATATAATATTATATTATATTAATGATCATATTTATCAATACATATATTATCTAGAGTCAAATTCATACGCAAACAGTAACCAAATAAAAATATAAGAAAACAGTTGAATCAGATGTGATTTAACACTCAAATCACATGTGATTTGAACGATTTTGGCACGTCACAAGCCACGTCCCGGGCAGATCATTGCGTTGACCGTTAGTGTAGAATCGGATGTGAGTATGCACATGATTTAACCGTTTTCGTGTTTTATTATTTGGTTATTGTTCTTGTTTAAACCTCCGCCTACATATCTATATGTTTCCAAACATATATGTATACTCATTCAAATTTATTAATATATGTTGATTAATAAATATACAATTTCCCATAATTCTTAAAATTTTGTTCTTACGTAAATCAACCCATAAATATTGATTTCTATGTATATTTTATTTTTTATTCCTACTAGCAACTCTTGAAAGCGCCTCTTTTCCCTTTTTATTTTTCCGGTAGCCATCTCGTTCACCCTCACTGCCCCACGCAATACCCCTTTGACCACTCTGCTCAACCAGGGACGGCCTTGGGGGTGTGCCGGCAGTGCCGCCGCCCAGGGCCTCCAATTGCCAGGGGGCCTCTGTATTTAAAAAAAATTATAATAATATTAGTACTTAAATTAATTAATCTATTGTTTTAACAAAACTAGTGTTTGACGGAATCGCAAGGTAAAAACAATCTTAGGAAAAGGGCTTGAAGACTTGTGTTTGAATCCCATAGTGGGTTTTTATGTTTCTTAATTTTTAATTTAGGTTTCCTAAGTTTTTTAAAATTGTAATTTCTAATTCTTCGTTAATCCGATAAATAAATTATGTAATACCTTTTTCGTTTCCTAATTAAACTTTTTAATGTTTATTTTCCTAATTTATTATAAATTATGTCCTTTTTTAATAAATCGCTTTTATAGTTTATTTTTCAAACCCAAAATTTCCTTAATTCTTAATTCTTAATTATTTTGGTTTCTTCAATCTCTATTCATTGTCATCACCAAGCAACATCTTTCTTTGGCTCTTTCATTTCTAAAGTTCTAGGGACGAAATTGGATTTGATAACTTTTATTATTTAGTGTTTTTTTATAATGAGTTCTTATATAATTTTCTTTGATTATTTATTGGAATTTATAAAAATAAAATTATTTTTTTGTTGATTTTTCTATATGCTCTTTGAAACTTTTTTAATTTTTAATGTTAGAATTATTTTTTTAACAATGTAGATTTTGTATTTTGGAATTACCAAATATGATAATTATTTATGTTTAAATTATGATGCCTCAAACTAGGTGATTTGAATATTATAATTTTTAACGCAAAAAAAAAAAAAAAAAAGAGGAACAATTAATATATATATATATATATATATATATATATATATATATATATATATATATTAAAGCAAAACCAAGAAGTAATGATGTGACACTCTCTTAGAGTAGGATTCTTAGCTAGATATTTTGTGTTTTTTTTTGAATTTTTTTAAAAATATTAAATATTTTAATGCCCCTCTATGAAAATGTATTCTTTGTTGCAAGGAGGCTACTTTGGTAATTTTGGCACCACTTTGATTAACTTTCAATACCAAAACCATCTATCTTCTTATATTAATCATTTGTTTTATTACAATTTATGTTAATTAATCATTTGTTTTCACCTTTTTATGTTATTAACCATTCATTTTTCTTCATTTATTTTAATTAAACACTATGAACCTCTTTATCTTTTTTCTCCTTTTTTTCAATTTTTTAAATGCTAATTAAGTTAAAGACTTTTATGCTCCTATAGACAAATTGTATGTTTCATAGTAAATTGGATCTTTTTTGTAATTTTGCATCCACCTTAGGCTTAACCTCTTAACTATTCAACTTCTTGACAAACATTCAATTTAAGTTTAATTTCCCAAACTATTCAACTTCTTGATAGACATTCTCTTTATTCTTCTATTGCAATTGATTTACCTCCATCTCTTCAGTTCTTTATTTCTCAATCTCTTCATCTCCATTTAGTTTTGGCATAATTGCTATCAAGAAACAATCGATTATGTTCTTGAAAACATTTGCATATATCCAAGTTCAACGAGAAGTACTTCATAGCAGAAGATTAGTATGGTAAAATTTTGTCAAGAATGGTAATTTTTATATTTTTATGCATTTTCTCTCGGTTGTTATATTTTTTATCTCTCTATCTCTTCATCTCCATTTAGTTCTTGCCATCATTGCTATCAAGAAATAGTTGATTATGTTTTTGAAAACATTCACACACACCCAAGTTTAAACCAGAACTACTTCATAGCGGAAGATTAGTGTGGTGATTTTTTTCCGATAATGGTAATTTTATATCTTTGTACCCTTTTCTCTTGGTTGTTATAATTGTTATCGTTATATTTGTTCCTACACACGAACACAAACTGTTTGTTTAAATGTCCCAAGTGTTTTTTCTGTTTGAACTCTTATCAACAACATTCTCCATCCTAAAGAAGAGAAAGATCAAAAAATCATTCTTTATGCTTTTTGTAACTACTTTCATTTAAGTGAACTTTCTTTTACTATGTTATGCTATTATGCACCTACCTATGCAAATTGTAATGCTTTTTGTGTCTTAAAATTTCTATTTTTTGTGTCTTAAAATTCTTATTTTTTTTGTAACTTCAATTAAATTCTTTGTAACAAAAAATGTTAAACTAATAAAACACAACGGTAAATAAAAATAAAAGTTTTTAATTGTATTAAATGTTGTATAAATAATAGTTATATAGATAAACATAAGGGTTAATCATTTAATGAACAATTTTCAATTTTAACTAAATAAAAATTATAAAAAATTAAGTGAATCATTTTTTATATAGCTGAAGACTTAATGTACATTGATTTTATATGATGTAACTTTTTTTTATTTAAAAAGTAGTTTTGTGTTGAACAAAATATATGTATGTGTTAGTATTATATACATGTTATATAGGGCTATGATCGTTGAGTTCCTACTTCAAAACAAGTTTCACATTGCAATGAAAGATCTTTATCCCTAAATGTTACAACTTCAACAATATTTATAAGAACAAAACTATTCTAGAATTTGTATATTTTTTCAGATTTCAAAAATTGGGTTATTTGTTTGATAAATTATAAATTAAAGTTTTTTCTTATGGTGAAACATGAACTAAGTTTGTTTCATTTTATGAACTTTGAAAGGTTTTTCCTATTGATTTTGTGTTTTGAGTTGGATCATGAATTGAGATTTGTTATTTTTTTTTATCAATGATGGATTGGATTTTTTTTGTTTGTTAGGATTATTAACCGGAAATTTTGCATATCGAAGTTTTGATGATCGGAGTATTGACGACAATTAGTTATATATTGCCTCAAAAGCTTTCCAACACTTTCCAACATTAAGAATGTAGATATGTTAACTTTTTCTCAAAGTGGCGTGATCTGATTGTTTTCCATCTTAGGATTTAACTGAATCTTTGCACAAGGGTTCTCTCAATCCTCATTTGGGATTTAATTATTTTATTCTAAAGTCCAATAAAGCTTGATGTATTATCTTTGTTGTTAATTAAGTTTGTGTATTGTTGTCCGTCGGCTTATATTTTGGTTCATCTCTTTGTTTTAATTTCATATAGTTCTCCTTTTCTTATGATTCCTTCTAAACGTGGGTGCAAGTATTAGTGCCGATTTAATTGTGTTTTTATATATGTTGCACTAATATACTTTGTTGCTTAGAATTTGGTTTCTTCTGTTGAATTACATACATAAGATGCATAAGCAATGATTTTTTTTTTGTTGAAAGATTTAATATGGTGATTATTGATTTTCTGGGCTAAGCATGAGGTCTGTGTGGGAGTGGGTAAGCTAAGAATTTTAATGTAAGTAGTGTGTTAGTTCTCGAAAATGTTTAGCGAAAATGGGCATAGGATATTACGATGAAGGATTATAAATAAAATGGTGGGTTGTTAATATATTTTTTAATTTTAAATTCTTGGCTCAGTTGGTGATATAGAGGTCGGCTAATAAAATTTACAATTTTACATTTGAATGATTGATTTAAAAAATGTAAAGCGTTATACTTTTAAAGAATTTCTCATTGTCAAACTCTATTTTTGGAAGAAATGTATTTTGCTTGAGGATGTCTATTTTTCTTTTGTAATTATTGTTTTTTGTTTGAAATAAAATATTCTTGGAGGAGTATATCCTTTTATCCAAAAAAAACTCACATCGAAACATTATTTTGTTTAATTAAATAAATAATAATGTATAAAATTCCAGTTAACTAAAACATTAATTTTACGAATGAAAAATATTTTGTGTTTATTTATAACCTTTCAAACTAACAAAGTTCACATTATTGTGAAGATTAAATCGATAGTCAAGTATCTAACTATGAGTAAGGAACCTAAAAATTTCATATTTAAATATCCAATCAACAAAAATAATTTATATCTAAAACATTTTTAGTACATTCATTATTTTATATTGTATTTTATTAGTAAATTAACAAAATATGTTTCTGATATTATAATTTAACATATTTCATGACCAAAAAGGTTTCACTACCGCGCAACGCGCGGTTCATAGACTAGTTCAAATAAATGAGAAGATTAAACCCTTTGGGGTAGCTTAACCGGTATGACCATGGGTTTACTCCATGGAGGTTACATGATCAAGTCCCTTCAATGCCACTGGAGGGTTTGTATGGTTGTAAACTTTAGTGCCACATGAGATTAGTTGAGATACTTATGTGCAAGTGGGCATGGACACCCATTGTTATCAAAGAAATAAATTGTATTAAGTAAGTTAATTTTCTAAGACTTGATGGATGTTAACTGATTTTAGTTAATTGATGGACTAACCTAGCTCTGGTGTTTATAAAATAACAACAGGAGGAAGCCTTTACAGAGATGTCTACATCCCTTCAACTCACAAATTTACAATCGACAGGTTTTGTATGAGGAAATGGACATATAAGAGGAAATGGATTAGGACATGGACATGGATGAAGCATATATGATATTGACGATGAACCTGAGTAGGAAGTCTCACATCGTGTCAAGCAAGTCAGCAAAGGAAATTCAACATTAAGACTGTTAGATAAAAGGATGCATGGAGGTTAATCTTTTCTTGCTTGTGAGTATAGTTCTTTACTCAACTCGTTGACAATACATAAGAAAGGTTGAACACTTCTGTTTTCGTTCTCAAATAATATCACTGTAAGAAACTAAACCCATTCTCAAAAAATACATAAGAAATTAATTGTTTTCCATTGTTACAAAAAGAGAGTTGGAAGGACTATATTCTCTTCATGTATTGATTTTACTCTGTTTTTCCTTTTTATTCTTAACAAGAAAAATCACTATTTCTTTTCCACAATTTTTAATCTTGCCTACAAAACAAATTGGTAATCATCTTTTGTACACTATACACCCCCCCCTAAATTTTAGTTCTAATCACACTCCAAACCTCTCATTACTTAAGAAGCTCACCTGTTAATAGAACCCAATTGTGAAGCCCCTTTTGCCTTTCTCAAACTTTGAAAATGTTATACCCTCACAATCTGCTTTCAATAAAAAAGGTTTGGTGGGTATAGTTTGGTTTGTTGTGGCGTACTGGTTAAGGATGGGTGATATGGTGGAATATCCCATCTACCCAGGGTTTGAATCCAGACGTACACAACAATTGTAGTCACTGAGGTTTAATCAGGGGTGATGTCAATCATAATTTGCCAAGGGATTAGTCTAGGCATAACCTAGGACACCCTCCCCAAAAAAAACATACCCTCGACTTTTGGTTCGTTTTTTTTTTGTTTTCAACCGGTTGTTTGTTTAATCTCAGCTTTTTTTAATGCTCTTTATGGTAGAAATTTACGTTCTTTAGTGATTTCGATTTGGTTTTCTGTCTGGGCCATTGTCGCTGAATTTAAGGTGTTCTAATTTTAATCGGGTGTCACATCATGCCCATTCTGTATTTTATACCCGACTGAAATTTAATTCGATGCATTAAAAATGAAGTACACACATTATTCATATTGCTTGTCAATCTTGAATATTTTATTTGATGTTTTCTCAGTTATTTAGATCTGTGGCTTTCTTCCTTGTCATTAGATAGGACATATAGACCAATGATCCATTTACAATGCAACAAGTTTCTCAAGTTGAAAATTTTGGATTTCAGTCCTTTTTGAGAAAACTAGCTAATTGAAACTTCATTTTACTTCCCATTCATTATCTAAACATGTCTTTATAGTAGCTAAAAGGGGAAGTTACTTGTCAACTTACAGAATGGATAGTGGTTGGTCATTAGGGAATGGAGGGCTACTTGTTTCTTCGTCTTTGTTCATTTTTTTTCATTTTAAGATTATTTTATGTGAGTTTCTAATTATTCTAATAGTTATTTTAATTAAATGATTCGTTCTTGCAAAAGTTGGCTCCCTAATTTTTTTATGATTTTTGTAGAAAACAAGCTTCCACACCTGTGTGAGTACAAGGTCGTCAGAGAGTCATGTTGATTGCAGTTAGGGCTTTCCAAAATTTGGCTCTTCTTCGGGATGAAGATCTATAGGTCTGGGTGAATAACGAATATGAACACCCAGGAAGGAACAAGGGGTACTCAGCTGAGATCACTACCAGGTTTGTTCAAGGATTAACCTTGCTTTATTGAAGGTAAATGCAATTTAAATGAATTATATGAATATAAATGCAGCTAGCATCCATCCTGAAAAAAGTTGTTGAAAGCATTTCAAATAAAAGAATATAGTTATAACATATGGATGAATTATTGTGGGGTGGGGTAATTACCAATTAGTTGACACTTGACTTAGTAAGCAATGTGGATGAATGCAATTAATAGGTAAAGTGGGCTTGGAATTTTGATGAAAGGATCTTTTGTTTTGATATGGAACATTTCAAAAGGGAAATTTTTACAAATTAGTACAATCATGGTTCTTTATAATGGTTATTGATTTAGAAACATTGGTACTACAATTAATAAACCTGTTGATATATATATATATATATATATATATATATATATATATATATATATATATATATATATATATATATATGAAACATGTCTTAAGAAAGTGTGATTAGCCTTTGCCGATCAACTATTGAAATTCAAATAACTTTGATCTCAATTGAATATGCTCCTAGCTACATGGACCTAAGTACCCTGTTGTTTATGCATTGGCAATTTTGGCACAACTAAAAAGTTCATTGCACATGTTGTGTTGTTCCATTTGTTTATCACTCGATTCAGTTAATATGAAACTTTCTACCTTGGTGCCTATAAATTAGCATCTGCTGCATGTCTAAATTCTAATAGATCATTCTTGGTCGTGTATTAAATTTGTATTGTAATCACATGAACCTTTTTTATTTATGTATAACCACTTTCGGTTTTTCTCGTGTAATGCTTCGGATCTCCTTATAGTTCATAGACCAACTTGATTACAGAAGTTGTGAGGAGTTAGGTGTAAAACTACACATGTGCAAGAAGAACCTAATCTGGGTAATGGTAAAAATGAAAGTGGTAGAAGACCGTTATTTATCAAGATGGTATACCTATAGTTGTATTTGTTTCTTGAAATATGTGATTAATGTGATGTTCTACCTATTTTAGGATATGATTTTGATTATGTGTTTGATTGAGGATCTGACTGTCTGTAGTTTGGGTGGATTCATCTGTAGCACGTTGCATCTCAACGTTGCATCTCAGGTGACGAAGAACTTGTATAAACACACATAATACTGAAAAGAGAACAATAGTGAAAGTGTCATCACATACAATATTCGTATTCGTTCAAAAACATCAACATATGGAACCTTTTCTTATTTTTGTTGTTAGGATGTGGATTATGGCACAAATGTTCAAACAATCGCTGCACTTTGGAATATGGCAACGATATATAGAAAATTCCAATGCAAGAAGGATCTATGCAATGAGGAAAGGTTCAATAAACTAGGTGGCACCAACAAAGTTAGTGGCTAGCAGACAACGTGAAGGTGACAATGGTGTTTCCTTAGATTGTGGGTTAATCTAGCTTCCTTAGTTTGTCACTTGGTTTGGCATTAAATGATTTGGTAAAATGGATTTTGATACCACTTTTTCTTAATTTTCTAATGAACTGAATGTGCTAATTTTATTTTTTGTTTTAATTGTACAACACATTAAATATTTATACAAGTGTTTTTGATAGTTTGTATAATTTGTAAAATCTTAAAAACTTGTACAAATGTTTATGAGACGAGTCAATCAAATACACTAAAAATACGTTTTAAAAATATGTTTTGTTACAATTGGGTCAATCAAATATACTAACAAATAGATTTTTATTTATAATATACTTAAAAATAAATTTAAAAATAAATTTTAAATAAAAATTGGGCCGGACCCAGGCCATGTTTTTGGATGAAAACTGTAAGCGGTTAAGGGCTGGTAGGCCCAAACCGGTCTCAAATGGCCATGGTTTTTATATCGGTTTTCAACTTTTTTGTGGTTCTCATTTGATTATCGTCATATATATATATATGTGTGTGTGTGTGTGTGTGTATATCGTTACGGAGAATTTGTAACATCATGGCTATCGGTTATATTTAGGACACACAAATAGGGTAAAATTGTGGCCATAAACTACTTATAGCCACACAAATATTTTAATGTTATCATTGATTACCCTAAAGCTACATGAAATTATTTTAACCGTTACCTTAACTATACTTATTGCCATGCAAATTTGATACTTACCGTGACCAAATCATGACATCTAGTTATGCTTAATTTTTAATATGGTGAAGCTGTTTATTTTTTTGTCACACAAAATGATAATAACCATGGCCAATTCTTGGCATATGGTTACACTTAGATTTTAAAACTACGGTTGTTGGTTAACTTTTGATCACACGCAATAACAATAATAATTTTGGCCATAAACTACTTATTAGCCACACAAACTAATTGATACAAACATACTATTGGTTACCATTTAGCCACATATATTTATTTTAACCGTGACCTTAGCTATATTTTGGCCACACAAATTTCATAGTATGCGTGACCAAATCATAACTTATAGTTATATTTAACTTTTAGAAGCGTAGCTAATAGTTAACTTTTGATCACAAAAAATTACAAAAAAAAAAAAAGTGGCAATAAACTACGTATTAGTCACATGAATTGAATTGTTAGAAGCATGACTATTGATTACATGGTAGCCACCCATTTATTTTAAACATGGGCTTACCTAAAATTTTTGCTATAGAAAATTCTTACAAACCGTTGCCAATTAATGACCTATAGTTATGCTTAATTTCTAAAACCATGACTATTGGTCACCTATTGGTGATACAAAATTGTTAGGTCTGATTTTATAGTAATCATTGTATTTATAGGGCTTGGTCAAATACTGTGTTTAGTGTCTTATCAGTGTTGTATTTGACCAAGGGTATTTAAGTCCCTTTGGTATTTGTGTCTTGTAAGTTTCACACGCACAATATTGAGATAATATACTTTGCGCTTCCAAGTCTCTCTCTCTCTACTTTCTCTCTCTAAAGAATCAGTGATCTTGGACTCACAATTGGTATCAAAGCCAACTGAATCTTGAGAGAATTGAGAGATTGATTTCCTGAATTTGAATTAGTGATCAAAATCGAAAATTTGATCGATTTTCTTGAATTTCTCAAGAAAATCTCGTTTTCTTGATTTCTCACAAAATTTGGATATGTTTCTGGTTAATTTTGTGCGATTTTGATTGGTTTAGAGTCGTTTTGAGTAGTCGATCACGTTTGATTCATATTGTTTTGCATAAAATTCATGTTTAGATCTTCAATTTTGCGATTTTGCATTTTCTGAAAACTCGATTTCGGTACAGTTTCATTCTCGAGTTTGAGATTTAGTGTGTTTTAATCGAAATTGTGTGTTGAAAGGTGTTTTAAAGTTGTTTTCGAAACTCAGAGTATGTTTTTCTTTCATATATTTCTTGTTTTCGTTTGATCTTGCAAGTTTTATTTGAGTTTCTGCGGTTTGTGTTTGTTCTTAGCACTTTGCGTTTCATTCATGATTCTTTGTGCTTTATTCATCATGATTTGCGTTTCTTACATCACCCGCAAAGTCTAAGTTTGCGTTTCTCACATCATCCGAAAAGCTCCACTTTGCGTTCCTCTCTGCACCCTCAAAGCTCCACTTTGCGTTTCCCACTACATACGCAAATCACACTTTGCGTTTCCCACTACACCCGCAAATCACACTTTGCGTTTCCCACTTCACCCACAAATCACACTTTGCGTTTCCCATTGCAAACGCAAACTGAGGTTTGCGTTTCCCACATCACCCGCAAAGTTCAGTTTGCGTTTCCTTCCTCATACGCAAAGTGTGTCTTGCGTATATGCCATAATCCGAAGAACATTCAACCCGCAAAGTTTCTGTTTTCGGTTCTTTTCACAATCGCAAAGTTTCACTTTGCACATCAGTCTACACCCGAAAACTTCTCTTTGCAAGTCTGAATTTTTTTTTGTGTGTGTCATCTTTATTTTTTTTAAACTTTGTGTCATAACAAGTGTTTTTCAAATTTTCAATTTTTAATATTTTTCGAATTTTTTTTTAATTCAATCTGATCTTTGATTTTCTGGTACATCAGCAATGGATTCTGCCAAGTGTGCTTTCCAAGCTAGGTTCTACTCAAATGATCTGATGATGCAATTGGGAACAGATACTCGTCCACCAGTCTTAATCAACGAAGAAGAGTTTACACAGTGGCAAGATAGGTTCATAAATTTCATTGAGCGTCAGACAAATGGAGAAAATATGATGAAGTCGTTCACTGAAGGACCATTCATCAGACCGAAAAATGACATTCCTTTGACTGATGATGAAATCAAACGTGAAAAAGCTGATAGAGAAGCAAAGTCCAATTTGATGCTAGCTCTGCCTAACACGATCTACAATCGAATTGATTGTTTCAAACATAATCCAAATATGATGTGGACTCAATTAGAAAAGATCATGCTTGGGTCATCTGTTGCTACTCAGATTCGCCAGACACGCTTCATGAACAACTTTGAGGAATTTAAGGCGAAGGACAATGAATCTCTGAAGGCTATCTTTGACCGGTTTTGCGCTGTGATTAATGATCTTAGAAAGATTAAAGTGGAAAAGACTGCTCTTGAGACGAATCTGAAATTCCTTAATTCTCTTCAGCCAGAGTGGAACAAATCATGTCATAGACTGAGGAACGATGTCAGAATTTTCACGATGCAGATTCAAGAGTTGTATGAGATTATGCTAACTGATGAGAGCTTGGTGATAGAGAAAAAGGCCAAGCTAGACAAAAAGAACAAGAAGACAGTTGATCCGGTTGCTCTTCTCACACCACAAGAAACAAGGTTTTTAGCAATGACTTTTGTTGTCGCTAAAAGTCCATTTATCGTCAGAAACGGTTTATAGAGACGACATGTCGTCGCTATAGTTTATAGCTGAAACATTTTGTCGCTAAAGGCGTGTTGCTGAAACCCACTTTTTTTGTAGTGTCACGAAGCAACTAGCTGAACAAGCGTTGTCTGATAACGCTTACACTGGGTCAACTGATGACGATGGAGAGGCCTTACAGAAAGCCATGATCCTTCTCTCTCATCATTACCAGAAGAAGTTCCAACCTAGATCTGGTTCCAACTCTTCACGCTTCACTTCCAGTTTCAAAGCCAAAGTACCCGAGCCAAAGACTAATGCTTGCTACAACTGTGGAAAGTCGGGTCACATATCAAAGGAGTGTAGAGCAAAGAAGGTTAGGGACTCAGCCTACTACCGAAAGAAAATGGAACTAGCAGAAAAGAGAGAGAACGGAACTGCTTTATTGGCCGAAGAAGAACGAAGACGAAGCTTCCAATGTCGAGACCGCTCACATGTGCTTAGTCGGAGATGACCAGACAGATGATTCTGATACTGATGAGGATGAGGTGTATTCTGAATTTGATTACAATTTTATTACCTCTCAGTTTAATATCATGATTAATGCTTTGTCTGATTTACGCTCTAAAATTTTATTTGAAAAGAATTTAAACTCTGAAAAGTCAGATTAATTGAAAAGCTGAAAATTTCTTTGAAGGATGAAAAATCTATTTTAGAAAATACTAAAGACATCTTTCAAAAGAAATTGGATGCTTTGGAAAATTCTAACAAGACTTATCTTGAATCTTTGACATCGATGACTACTTTAAAAGATGAGTTTTCTGATAAAATAATTAAGTTAGAAGAAAAGCTTTATCGAAGAGACCAATCTGAACAAACAATCTATATGAACAAGCCGAGGAGTGAAGAGGCTTTAAAACAGAGATGGGGACTTGGTTTTGATAATCCTCAATTTTTAAACAAAGTGATAGACGAAGTTCCCACCTTATATAAATACGAATATCTAACTCTTGCACACTATGGTCCACAGTTTAAATTTCATTGGACTAGTGAAAAGGAAGTGTTAGATCTCGAAAATGAGAAAAGGATAAATAACAAGAAAAATGAAATTCCTTTTGTTTATACGTCCGAAAATGCAAAATATTTTCCTGACAAATCAAGAAGAGGAAAAAGAGTTTTAAATGATATATCTCCTATCAAATCTTCAATATCTAATGATTTTATTGCTCCTTATGCACCTGATACTGATAAGGAAAATATTTCTCCAATCATTTATGATTCGAAGAAATATACTCCTCCATTAATATTAGAAGGAAAAATCATAGATCTTGAAGATCAGATAGAAGATCAAAATATTTTGAAGAAAATTGAATCTGATATTATTATTTCTTTCATGACGTCTAGTCTTGAAGAAAATTTATTTTTAAAAAAATCAGATTCTATTTCTAGCCTATCTTCTGATTCTAAGGAAAATAAAAAGAAAGTTTCAAATTTTAAAATCTTTTCTCAAAATTCTTCAGACTCCGAGGAAAATTCAGATTTATTAGTTGATCAGATTGGTTGTTTGGATAAATTTATTTCTTCTGATTTAAATATTTCGTCTAAAATTCTTGATGATTCTTTTACGCTAAATAATCAATATTATAAACCTAAGCGTAACAGAAGACGGTCAAAGAAGTCGAAGAAACGAGATACAATTATTTCTGAGTGTTCTAATTCTTCCGATTCTATTCTTTCAGATAGGACTGTGAGCAAGTCAAAGAAGCAAATCTGGAGAGCGAGGCGGACATCTGATGAATCTATTGTTGATGGGGATAAATGTGTAGACAAACTTTATAACAGTGATTCATTTGCTAAATGTAATAAAATTTCAAAATACTCTATAAAGCAAATGATTCAAATTTCAAAACATGTCTCATGTTTTTCCTCAGATTCTAGTTCTGATGATTATGCTTTCTCTTCTGATGGTTGTGATTATTTTTCTGATCATATTCCTCGTGCTTTAAATGTTAAGTCCGACAAATATTTTCCCATAAGAACTGCAACTAACAAACACGGGCCCAAATTCAAGTGGGTACCCAAATCTTTATCTGATTCAAAGTTGCAGGCATCACATGTTAAGGGGGAGTAAGAGGATTTTGGCTTCTGAGTACTTCAGCTCAGGACCCGTACTTCATAGTCTACGACTTCTAAACAAATCAGTTTAGAACTTGTTCTTCAATGATTTAAGCTTCTGACTAAATGAGATACTGTGAGTACATCGATTTTATTTCCGCTGCATATATCTCTGTATATGATGTTACTCCAGTTTTTCTCAATGTTTTAAGAATCTGAGCTTGTTTATCTATCTCGTGAATTTGTATAACCCAATTTTTTTTAATATGAGTCACAAATTTATTTTATAAAATGTAAAAGATGAAATAGTTGAATTTTATTTTGTTCTGACTAAATATCAATTAAAAGTTTAAATTTTTACAAATTTTATTCTATAAAGTAAAGTTTTTACATTTTTTCTTATCTTTGAATAAAATATGTGTCTAGGATAAATTTTCAAGTTTTTTTGTTTATATTAAAGTTTTTATATGGTCAAATTTCAAGTCTTACAAAAGTCGAAAAGTCAGCAACATGATTGAAACTTTTATTACTGCTTTAAAGTTGTGTGATTCGGAATTTTTATAGTTTACTTTGCTTAGACTACCTAAATGATCAGAATTATAGATCGGAATGAAAATATGGGCTAAGCATTTAGACGTTGATATGAGTGATTGAGATGATTATTAAATTCTTAAAATACAGAAATCTCTAAGTTTAAAAGTTTGTACCTGTGACCTTTCTGGTTTGGGAATGTAAGTTCCTCGGGATGCTTGTCATCTGGTCCCCTAAGGTCATTTGGTCTGGGAGTGATCGAACAGAAATCCTTCTATAGAACCAGATCGAAAGTCATGTTCTACTGGTATAAATAGGTTTAGGATATGTCGATGTAGCCTTTCTGATCTAGGAGAGTAAGTTCCAAGGGGTGCTTGACACCTAGTCCTCTAAGGCCAACTGGTCTGGGAGCGGCTGACCCAAATCCTGCAATAGGGTCAGATAGAAAGTTACGTTTACGGCATGTTCTTTACTTAATAAACTTTTTGATCAAAAGATGCCAAAGTGCACGCGCTTAAAAGATGCCAAAGAGCACACTCATGTCAAGATGCCAATGTGCACAATGCTAAAAGATGCCAATGAGCACACATCTCATGATACTTGGTGATATGTTTGAGTTGCGATAAATCTGTAAATTTATGAATATCTTAATTCTTGATGGTTTAGTGTGAGTACATGCAAAGTTCTCTATAATATTTTTAGAATTGCATTTTCTTGTAGCTAATCGAAGATTCGCATGTGAGCACACTGAATAGATTGCTGGAAGTTTTTGAAACTGAACATGTCTTAACTTGATATGCAATGAAACTTGTTCTTGTATCCTACAACATATGTTTGATTTCAAATGATTGATAAAATTGTAATATTTTACTCTGTAAAATTTAATTTGTTTAGTGTTTAAAATTTTATATGTTTAGTTGTTTCAAAATTTACATTCAATATATTTTTCTTTGTACATTAATATTTGATCATTGTGTTCTCATAAATATATTTTAATGGGTTTATGCATTATTCAAGGGGGAGTAAACAAAGAGAATGTATTTCAAAGATTATATCTGGTTTTGAGGGGGAGTATCTGATTTTCTTTATATGAATGCTAATCTGAATTGTCATATCAAGTGCATTTGTGTAGGGGGAGTCAAAGGGTTTCAAAAGGTAAAAATTTTTCTAAGTCAGCTTTGCGCTTCCAGCATGACCCGCAAACCTTGGTTTGCGCGCCCAACATGAAACGCAAATCTTGGTTTGCGCATCCAACATGAAGCGCAAACCTCCTCTATTTTCTCTGTTTCTTTGATTTTGCAGATTTTAAGTTGTCTCGTTTCCAACATTTGCATGACCAAGTTGATCAAGATCATCAAGGTCATGAGGGGGTGAAGTCAAGGAGAAGTTAAAGAGACAAAGAGCTCAAAAGTTTATCTGCTGATCAAGATTCACTCAAAGATTCTATTCTCTCAGCTACAACAAATTCTTTTGCTGTTCCTGCTCCGATCATCACAGTTCATTCAAGATCATTCAAAAGAGTTGTATCGTCTTGAGCTTAAGCAGCAAAGAAAATTTTCAATCTGCAAGATGCTGAGAATAATTTTTTCTTAAAAAGTCAGAAAGCTTCACAAAGTCGCTTTGTTGGTCCGTGCTGTTATAGAAGACAATTTTTGAAGACCAAAGCGCCAATGATTACTAAGGGGGAGATTGTTAGGTCTGATTTTATAGTACTCATTGTATTTATAGGGCTTGGTCAAATACTGTGTTTAGTGTCTTATCAGTGTTGTATTTGACCAAGGGTATTTAAGTCCCTTTGGTCTTTGTGTCTTGTAAGTTTCACACGCACAATATTGAGATAATATACTTTGCGCTTCCAAGTCTCTCTCTCTCTACTTTCTCTCTCTAAAGAATCAGTGATCTTGGACTCACAAAAATTATTAAAACCGTGGACATAAATATCTTGACTTTTGGCCACGTTTAACACGTTTTCGTGGCTAGATATATTTTTCTTTTAGCCACAGAAAGTTGGCTTCATGTGGCCGTATGTCTGTGTATGGCTACATACAATAACCGTTACAACATAAAACCATGGTTTAAACAAAAAACTGTGACTATATGTCTGTCTATTGCCACAGTTATGACATTATTTGCCACGATAAAAAAGGCGTCACCATAGCGAACCATTTAGTCACATTTTTTGTTAAGACCATGGCTTTATGTTTGGACGTCTTTGGTGATAGTCACAATTATTGAGTTAAACCATGGCTAAAACATAACTCTAAATTTATTTAGGCTTTTTGCTACGGTTTTAAACCTAACTGTGGCTAACTTGTATTTCCAAAACCGTGGCAAGAAGCCATTTTTGTACTAGTTATAAAGCTATGTGGGATGAATTGGAGAGACAGCTCCAAGGTACTGAGAGATCAATAAAGGCAAAGCTGAACCAAAGTATAAATGCTTATGAAGGGTTCAAAGCTAAAGAAGGTGAATCTTTGACAGATACTTACAACAGATTCAAGGTAATTCTGGATTACTTGAGAAGAAACGGGTTGAACAAGTCAGTGCTTGAGATCAACTACAAATTTGTAAAGAACCTTAATCCAGAGTGGGATAGTTATTCTATCTACCTCCAAATGACGAAGAATATGGATCAGGAAGATGTGCATGATCTCTTGGTGACTTTAATTCAGCGTGAGGATAAAGTCAAGCAGATTAGTGCTGGAAAGAAGATGGTAATTGAGTCACTGGCACTTTTGGCTGTAAAGAACAATGGAAAGTCAAGTTCTTCCAAGTCAAAGCACTCTAAAGCTTCATTCTTAACAGAATTACCTGAGATTGTCAAAGAACCTTCTGATGAAGAAGAGGACTCTGATGAGGATCTAAAGAGTGTTGGGTCATCAAAGATTTGAAGATGACCTCCCCTTTTTGGCTTGTATTTGTATATCTGTAGATTGTTGTACACTTTCATACTTAGAATAGTTTATGGTTCTTTGTGACAACTTAGTTATGCTTAAAAGATTGGTGAATCGAAGACCAACCGAATTCAACATGAAGCAAGTCTGCTGATGCGGATCAAGATGAACTTCAAATTGTATTTCCCAATCAATTCAAGCAATCAAACAATCTCAATCAAGAATATGACATTCAAAGTCTAGAGAGAGAGTAGAGAGAGAAAGCATATTCATATATCTAACAATACATAATGTTTACAATGAGGGTTCTTCACTAAACAAACAAGACATATCCCTATTTATACCAAGGATATAAAACACTCAAATGTCTAAACACTCACATGCTTACAAAGCATTACAAACTCTCAAACAACTAAAGTTTACTCTGTTGATTTTACATTGACTTTGACTTTTCAACACTTAAATCTTGGATACAATAAAATACACTAACAATCTCCCCCTTTGTATTCAAGATTTAAAAAAAATTTGACACTAGTCTTCAGCTCTTGATTTTTCATCTTTTGTCTTTGACAGTCTTGGAACTTTGAAGCTCTAACGATCTTCAGTCTTTCAGTCTTTGAAGAATCTTGAAAAGTCTTTTGCACTTTGCATCTTTGAATAGTCAACAAGTCTTGAAAACGAATCAATTCTTGAAATTCCTTTGAATCTTCAACTTTGAAACATCTTTGAAATCTTTATCTTTGAACTTTGAAATCTTCATCTTTAAATTTGATTGAGGAATCTTTGATCTCATATCTTTATCTCTGTAATCTCTGGATCGTCTTTGGAAAAACAAACTTTCACGAATCTTCTTCAGAAACTTTTAAACTCTTTAGCAGAACTTTCATTTGGCTTGGACTTTCAGAATTATCTTCAGAATTATCTTCACCATTTTCATCAGAAAGCCTCTTCATTTTTGATTTGTTTGCCAGATCAGCTTTTGTCTTTGAAATTGAAACATATTAAATTTCTCCCCCTTTTTGATGATTGTGAGCATCATGATCATCAAAACTTCTTCAATTTCAGCACTTTCTTTGATTTCCCCCTTTGTAATGACTAACAATCTCCCCTTTATGATAGGTTTGACATTCTCCGCCCTTTGATCTGAGTATCCGTCAATTCATGAAATGTATACCCGAATCCTTTCAAATTCAGATATAATGAACGTTGTAACCGTGAATCAACAAATGATACAGTTAGATTGCCTGTAAGTAGCACGGAGCCACTTTGTACAACGAATGTACATTGGAAATGAGCTTTTGTGATGTTTACTCCCCCAGGGCTTCCATTCAATCATTGAAAAACCACAAAGGAATTTTCTATGAATGTTATGAAAAGAAAACATATTCCTTGTGTGTACGTGAAAGTGTAGAAATGATTGAAGCTACTCAAGCTTTTTCAGGCTCAAATTGTGTAAACTGTTGAGACAACAACAGATATTACACGGACTTAATGTGCATGAAAGAGGTGCGAAGGTGGGGAAACTTTCCTTTTTTTTCAATATGTAAATCTTCTGAATGAAGATTAGATAGCAGATATGCTGCGTCCCCAAAGAAAATGAAACATTTCTTTGTTAAGAAAGAAACGAGTGGCTGGTGGGATAATTGCAAGAGTTGGCATGGGCTCACTACCTGTTTCAATGATGGTCACCAAAGAATGTGAACCAATCTGAAGATGTGGCTGCCCGACTCAGAAAGTGTTTGGTGCAAAGTTTTGATATTCTTTTAACTCTGATCTCACACCCTCTTTCTTTTTATCATTAAAGCTCACTTCTAACCAAACTCTCATTTACATTTTACCGCTCAGCACAATGAGAAAAACTCAATCGAATGAGTTATCTCCCCCACTCTTTGATTTTGACCCCTCACCTCTCAATCACTCTAGGATAACTTCCAGGGTAGGAAACACTGGCTAACGTGAATCCATGGAAGTTCTGTTTAAGCTCTCACATGAATCCCATGAAATTGTCCTAAAAAGAATGGTTGCTCAACAATTTAACTTGAACAATTAAGCTCAAAATATGATAACATTGTCAAAATGTATGCTCATCAAATATATGAATGAGATTTGAGCATTTGATCAATGAAGATCTCTCAAAACAAGGATATTAAATGAATGAAATGAAATCAAGAGAATTGTTTTGAGAATCTGACAATGTATCAATCAGATCAAATAAAATGGTTAGGGTATCAAAGAACTGAATATTTTGTTTATATGAACAAATATAAACAATTTAGCAATGAAAGCACAAATTTGGAAATGATGATTGATGCTCAACAATATTTGAAAGCAAACGGGAGTATTACCATCGAAAAATTGTTTCGTTATGAGACATGGTAATAACAAATTCAAATGAAGAACTGAACCGGTGTGTATGAATACTTTACAGTATATAGATAAGATAATACACAAGTATTGATCTTTGGAAACACACGGTCATTTAAACTTTAACGCTCAAAATTTGAAAAACGTTTAAAATCACACTTCTAAATTCATGAAACCTTTTGAGAACCAGAAGTGGTTTGAACATTTCAGAAAACGTTTTTCATGCTTGAAAGTTGTTCTTCTTTCAAACAATCAGATATCTAGATCAGAAGATACTTACCTTTAAGCTCCCCCTCAAATCATGATATAATGATTTAGGTCTGATAAGCTTCCCTTGGATATTTGCAAAATATCCTTATCTGAACATTGAAGAACGGGTCCTGATCTGTTGTAATCAGAAGCCACAATCTTTTAACATTGTAGACCGGGTTCTGATCTGTTATAATCAGAAACCTATCATCTTGCTCCCCCTAGACCGGTGGTACCTGCAAAACAGATTTAACAGGTTTTGGTACCCACTGTTATTTGGGTCCTGGTATGTTAGATTTAGGAATCCACTTCTCATTTGATTTATATTGTTTAAATCCAGAAATCTGAGAAGTTATTCTATAAGAACCGTACCAGTTGTGAGTAGTTTCTCTCTAAACGAAGTCATTCTCTCCATAGTAAGAACAACAGATTTTCCTTTGAGCAATCCTGATCAAATGATTAGTATAGTAATATATATCAGAATTACCAAAAGATTTACCTTTATATGCAGTGTTCTTTTTGGCATTGAATGTGGATTTGAATGATCTTGCATTCATCTTCTCATCATCTGAAGAATTCTTCACTCTCCAGACCATCTGATTTTTCTTAGAATTCTTTCCAAGAGTTTTAACATAGAAGCTCGCTGGACCATCAACAGATTTATCATAAAATAGATTTATCATAAAATAGATTTAATGGTCTGATCTGATTTGAGTTGACAATATTTGGGTTGACATTTTTCTTTTTGAAAACATTTTTGTCATGAATAGAACTTGAAGTTGTTTTGAAAGAACATATTGATTCTGTTGAGTTATCAACAGGTGATTGATTAATCACATCAGCTGAAATCTTTTCTGAAAAATTGACATTTGCAGCTTCCAAGTCATTTATCTTTTTGGATAAAATGTTTCTTTCAACAATAAGTGTGTCAAACTTTTGTTTCAAATCAGATTTGGCCTTCTTTTCTTTTTGGACATCTGATGACAGAACAGTTATTTTGGATGTGAGCTTAGATATCTCAGATTCAAAATGTAAACGTTCAAGCTCAAAATGTTTTTCCAAGTTCTTGTTCTTTTCTGAAATATCTTTGAAAATCCCAGTATTTCTTTTTTCAGAATTTTTCTTTTCAAGCTCAAAAGACTTTTTCTTTTCTTTGAAAATTTGTCTTTCTTTTTCGAGCAAGTCTTGTAGAATAGAAATCTGTTTGGGAAGTTTAGTAATTTTATCTTCAAGAACTTGTCTTTCTTTAGCAAAAGTGTCTCTTTCAGTGATTACTATCTTTTCGAATTCTGACACTTGCTTAGAAAGTTTTGAACATCTCAGCTCAAAATCCTGTTTCTCTTGTAAAGTTCTCTTTGAAAATTCAGATATCTGTTGAGTTGAATATGTCTCCAGATTTGATTTAACTTTATCTGCTTGGATGCTTTTCTTCAGTTCAACATTCTGTATCTTCAACGCAGATATTTTGTCTTCAAAAGCCTTAAACTTGAGTTGAAGCTCAACTGATTCATCTTTCAGCTCTGATGATTTCTATTCAGTTTTCTTCAGTTGGCTTTGAAGATTCACAATCTTTCTCTCTTTGAGCTTTATCTCTTTCTCACATGTTAGAATAATATTCTCTTTTAAAACAACAATTCTCTCTTTCTCTCTTTCTCTTTTTCACTGATGATACATGCAACAAATTTAGAATAATCAGTAAATTTTGCACCAACAGGAGTTTTATCAGAATTTGACAATTTAGACTTCAACTCCTGAATCTGATTGAGAAGCTTGGAATTCTGATTTTTCAGTTTCTTTCTTTCTGCTTCTATTTCCTTTTCAAGAACAGAAATTTTATTTAAAGCATCTTGATATTCAAAATCAAAACTCTTTGAAGTCATTTTTGAAATAGATTTATTTAAAATTTGAGACTTTTCATTTCCATCCACTATAATAGGACATGTAACTATTATTTCAGATGAACCATCTTTAATAATAGTTTATGTTTCTATTTTAGTTGATGTATCTGAAGTAGTCTCTGTTTTAACAGATGTCTCAATGATATGTGGGATTAAAACAATAGGCTCCAAATCTTTGTTTTTTAACTTGTAAACCGGAGATTTGGACTTTGATCCCATACTGAAAATATCTCTAGACATGATTGCAGACTGAGAAAGATTACTGAATGACAGCTTGAATGAATGATCGTTCCCAAACAATTCAGAAATTTTGACTGAAAGTCAAAAATAGATCACCACTTAAAAAATATTCTCAGAAAAAAAATTATTTCAACTTTGTAACTCTCAAAGCACTGAAACTTGCAGAAACTCTCAAGTCACACGAATTAGAATTCACAAACCAAATGAGTTTTGAACTTGTAGACCAAATGAGTTTGAAACTTGCAAATCAAATGGACTAGCAACACTAGAACTTGCAGATCATATGAATTGAAACTCGCAGACTACTAGACTTTAGAACTCCCAGATTGAATGATCAAGAACTCTCAGAATGAATGATCATGAACTCGCAAGCTACATAATCTACAACATTAGAACTCGCATACCAAATGAATTAGTAATGCTAAAACTTGCAAGTCAAATGATAATGTGAATTGGAACTCGCAGGCTGTGTGATCTAAAACTCGCAGATTAAGTAGATTCAAACTCGCAGATCATATGGTCTAAAACTCGCAGACTGTATGAATTGGAACGCACAAATCACTTGAATTTGAAACTCGCAAACCCAACAACTATGAACTCGCAAATCACTTGAGCTAAAACACTTAGAACTCGCAGGATGTATAGATTTGAACTCGCAGGCTGTTAGAACTAAAACTCGCAGATCACAGCAATTAAAACTCGTAGATCAAATTAATCTTGAAACTCGCAGACTACACGAGCTTAAAAATTCACAAGTAACTTGGACTGAAAATTCGCAGACAACTTGGACATGAACTCGCAGATCACTTGATATATGAATTCGCAGATCACATGAGTTTGATAACTCACAGACTAAATGGACTAGAATTCGCAGATCAAGTGATCATTCAAAACACTGGATTCGTAAATGACTAGCAGACTGTTTATGAAATCACAGATCAATTAAACATACAGACTGTGTTTGCATGTTCTTTATAAACTCGCAAGAAGAATGAAATGCTCAAACTCGCAGATCAAACAACTATAAAGTTGCAGACTGAGTTTATATTTCAATTTGCGCGTTCTATGGTTTGAGAGTTTACAAAACTCGCAAATGTTTGTTTGCGTATTTCTTTATGAACTCGCAGGTTGTTTGCGTGTTCTTCCCATCTGGTTCACCAATTTAATCCAAATAATTTTAAACCTGCAAAATTAATTTGCAACTTGAACTAATACTATCAAAAAGATGAAATCGATCACATTCTAAACAATTAGAAATGATCAAATCAAAGAAATTTCAGATCAATCTCGAATTTACAGAATGGTATGATCTGCACGTTTAAAAATCAATTCATGAACTTTAATACTTGAAATTAAAACTTGATAATACACATGAATGATCGATTCATCATATATAACACTTTTCTAATGGCAATTTCAGATTAAAACCAACACATCAAACTAATTTGATTCAAAAAATGTTCGAAGAACATTTTCAAGAAAACCAAAATTTCACAAACTGATATCGATTTAGTGATCAATCTGTGATCGAATTTAAACAAGAATCATTCTAAAGAAATATTTGAACACAATGAAATCAATTTCACAAACAAACAACAACTAATCACAGAAAATTTGATTTGTAGTGAAAAATTCTGTGTGTTCTTGATTTTTTCAAAAAATTCGATCCAAAACTTATTTTGTGATCTTTCTGAATTTTGAATTAAATTTGGTGATGAAATCTTTCTGAAAATGTTTGGTATAGCTCTGATACCAATTGAAATTGTATTTCCCAATCAATTCAAGCAATCAAACAATCTCAATCAAGAATATGACATTCAAAGTCTAGAGAGAGAGTAGAGAGAGTAGAGAGAGAAAGTGTATTCATATATCTAACAATACTGAATGTTTACAATGAGGGTTCTTCACTAAACAAACAAGACATATCCCTATTTATACCAAGGATATAAAACACTCAAATGTGTAAACACTCACATGCTTACAAAGCATTACAAACTCTCAAACAACTAAAGTTTACTCTGTTGATTTTACATTGACTTTGACTTTTCAACACTTAAATCTTGGATTCAATAAAATATACTAACAGAACTTCACAAGAACTAAGCTATCTCTGCCAAAGATATGCAACATCTTCGACAGATCTCTTCTCTACCGATTTGTATTATGTTCGGCAGAAGATAACCTTGCCGAATCATCTATATCGGTATCCCTTTGTCGAAGCTTCGGCAGATAATCCATTACCGAATTGTTCCTTAATTCGGTGATAACCCCTTTATAGCAAATCCTCATGATTTGACTATACTTCCTCTTTCCCAACATTCTTCTGGCAAAAAGAATGGAATCTTCTTTTGCATAGAGGATATTCACTCAAGTTCTGATCTGATAAAGACCTTCTTCAAAAAGATCTCAAAAATATTTGTACCAGAAATATTTTATTGGAATGTTGTCTTATCATAGTACAAAAGTTACCTTTTGTATTTTGATAAGTCACTTCAAATATCTCATAATTTATTGAAGAAATATCAAGGATCCACTCAACATATGACAAGTGTCATTTGCATTCAATGCATTGGGTAGTATAAAAAGTGAAGACCTCCTCCATGCAACTTACGCTTTCAGCTCAAGAAGTCTAAGTGCACTCAAGCAAGTTGTTTGTTATTTCTCTCATCATAGCTTTTTAATCTTTGTGATTTCTAAGTTGTGTTATAAAAGTTTCTAAGTGCTAGATTGTTAGAATAGTTTTAACTGTTCTTTTCCGCAACAATTGTTTTGTTTACTAAGTGTAATTCTTGATATTTCAAATCAATAAAGAATTAAAAATTAAGTGAAAATTTTGTGTATTGCATTCAACCTCCCCTTCTACAATATTTGTTTTTCTTATCGGGACCAACAAGTGGTATCAGAGTAGTTGGTTAAATCTAATAAACCAGATCTGTGATAGCATACTCCTCTTCAACTAAGGTTGAGTCCTCTTCCCAAAACTCCTTCCCTGTCGACAATGGCTCTATAGCCAAACCTCCAAAATTCAACCCGAACAACTTTTCCCTTTGGAAAAGTCGGATGATGTTGTTTCTAGAGGGTGTTGATAACCGTTTTCTAACTGTTCTTCGTGAGGGACCTATTATCCCTAAAGTCTGGGACAGATTTCAAAAATCTTCCAAAGACAAGGAAAAAGGCAAAGACAAAGATAAGGATACCGTGTTTCAAGATTCGGATGACTCTTCGTACGAGGAAAGAACTTCTGCCACTGGTAGGTATATTTTCAAAAAGCCTAAAGAATACACTGAGGAAGACAAGCGCCTTATCGGCCTTGATTCTAGAGTTCGAGCTATCATTGCTCTATCTCTTCCCGATGAAGTGTATCATTCTTTGGTGAATCTCTCTACCGCCAAAGAAATGTGGGAAACTCTGTGTGTTGTGTACAAGGGTACAGATGAACTAAAGAAAATAAAAAAGATGTCTCTCGTTCGTAAGTACAAACTTTTCTCCCATGAAAAGGGAGAATCTCTTTCTAACTACTACAATCGCTTTAATAGTCTTCTTAATGATCTCAAGTTACTGGGAGATTGTATGATAATGAGGAAGTTTTATGCAAGTTTATGGATGGACTTCCAGATTTTTGGGAGAATATCTACATTGCATAAAGACGACCAAGGATCTTGATCATCTTCCCCTTACCGTGCTTTATGGATCTCTCTTTAATTATGAGAAAATCCGGATCCATAGGAAAACTATCATTAAGGAGATAAAAACCCCTTCTATGGATCTTATCAGTGATAGCTCCAAGAAATCTATTTGCATCCCTCGTATCACCTATCCCTCAGATGAATCTGACCAAGAGAGTCATGATGACTCAGCTCACCATTCGGAGGCCTATCTAAGTGAGGCCAATGATGAGGGTGAAGAAACCTCGGTTGACCAGATGACTGAGGAAATGGGCATGCTTGCCAATTTTTCTAAGTTCAAAAACAACTTCTCCTCTAACCGTTTTAGAACTAAGAGAAAATCTACCTTATCTTCAAAACTCTCTATGGATAAAACCCATGGGGAATGCTATGCATATGGCCAGAAAGGCCATTTTGCCTCCGAGTGCAGAAGAAATGCTCCAAGAAAATCCAAATCAAACTCTTCTAACTCCTCTAAGGGGAGAAGGTTAAGATCTGAATCTACAGGTCGATCTCTCTCTCAAAAATCCTCATCTTCTTCTTTCAAAGAAAATTCTGATCGAGCTGAAAAGTACAAGGCAAAATACAAGAGAGAGAAAGAAAGAAACGAAAGCTCTCACAACAGAGGAAAGGGGTTAATGTCTGAATCCCATGATTGGGCCGATGAACCCACCTCTGAAAGCGAAAAGGAGATATCAAGTAAGTGTCTCATGGCCAAGCTAGATGATGTAGCTGAAGCCAAGGATGTCGATACATCAATAGCACTAGTCTCCACTGAGTGTACCTCTTCCTCTTCTTAGGTACACCCCTTTCACTCTCTCTCAAATGATGAAAAGATCGAAGCTTATGACTCTTTAACTGTCATATATCATAATGAAAAAGATGCCAAGAAAAGGTCAAATGCTCAAATCAAGTCACTCTCTTCTCAACTACAAGTTTGTCTGTCTCAGTTAAAACATTTTGACAAAATTAAATTTGAGTAAGAGGATTTGAAAACCATCAAATTTGTCCTTGCAAAGGAGAAAAATAAATTGTCTTCAGAAAGAACAAGAAATTGTCAGCAAATGGACTACCTCTTCTAAAAACCTTGAAAAGATTTTTCAAGACCAGTTAACTAGTGATGATAAGTTTGGACTCGGTTACGGTAAAATGGATGTTGACTGTTCTTCTTCTCACATTCCTCCTCCTTCTTCTAAACTAGCCTCATACTCTTCTAAGTATACCGATTCTGACTCAGGAGATTTTGGCTCTGTGTACTCTAAGGATCTTCGTGATTCTAGAAAATTTGGAATTTTTGTTTCAGCTAAACAAACCAAACCTCAACCTGAGGAGGATCAAGATTCGAATGATGTTGTTAAACCCATGAATGATATTTTCAAAACTTTGAATCTTGATGAAGCCTCTTCTTCTTCCTCTTCTAAGAAGCCTTCTCTTCCTGATAAAGGAAAATCCGTTATTGTTGACCTTTCCTTAAAAACAAAGAAGACGCCTTTTTCAAAAGGAAAATCTCATGTTCCACCCACTGAGTTCATTCCCAGATCCGTCAATTTGAAGAAGCCAAAATCTAAGGGAATTTCTATCTCTCCTCTTCCCTCTTCTGAAAAGGGAATTCTAGGACCCATGCCTAGTATTCTTCCTACTTCTTCCAAATCTCTCAAAGCCAAATCCAAAGGAAAAACCAAAGAGCCATGTCTAAAGTCTAAAAAGGTGTTCATTTATAGAAAATACTACAACTGCAGTGACACCTTTCATCTGGCAAAAGATTGCCCAAAGGAACGAATTGAGAAATATAATAAAGATGTTTCTTCTTCTTCTTCTTCTTCTAACCTTAAAGGACCCACCTCAAAATGGGTACCAAAGGACTGGTTTCTTTGTGATTGCAGGTCATTAAACATCAACATACTTGGTACTTAGACAGTGGATGCTCAAGACATATGACCGGCAATAAATCTCTCCTAATCAACTATGTGACAGAAAAGGGACCTACTGTAACTTTTGGTGACAACTCTAGAGGTTCCATTACCTCAAATGGTTCTATTACCTTCAACAAGGTTGCCTACGTGGAAGGACTGATGCATAATCATCTAAGCATTAGTCAGCTATGTGATCTGGGATACTATGTGATCTTCAGAGTGGATGACTGTCTCATTACCGACAGAAACTATCACACTATCCTATCTGGTTCCAGAAAGGACAATGTGTACATCATCAACATGAGCCACAAATCGGCAGAAGAAGAGGGCATATGTTTCATCTCTGAAGATTATGTAAAGAAGAACATGCTCTAGCATAAACATCTCTCTCATCTTAACTTCAAGACGTTAAATGCTCTCTCCAACAAAGAGCTAGTTGTTGGAATGCCGAAGCTATCCTTCGTTAAAGAAAATCTATGTGCAGCTTGTGAAAAAGGCAAACTGACAAAGTCTTCATTCAAGACCAAACAACGTTTCTCTATCACTACTCCTCTCCAGATGCTGCATATGGATCTATGTGGACCAGTCAACACTCCAAGCCTAGGTGGAAAAAGGTATATTCTTGTAATAGTTGATGAATTTAGACATTACACATGGGTATCTTTTCTAGGTACAAAAGTGATACATCAGAAGAAATTATCAACTTTATCAAGAAATCTAAAGTGCTCAATGGTCACCTTGTACAATCAGTCAGAAGTGACAACGGCACAGAATTCAGAAATGCCACCTTGGAAGTTTTTTCAATGACAAGGGGATTTCTCAGAACTTTGCAGCGGTCAGAAAACCACAACAAAATGGTGTTATAGAAAGAAAGAATAGAACTTTATGTGAAGCTGCTCGTTCTATGCTTAGTGAATCCAATCTTCCCACCTATTTTTGGGTCGAAGCTATAAACACAACTTGCTTTACCCAAAATAGATCTGTCATTATTAAGAGACACAACAAAACTTCTTATGAAGTCTTCTATGGCCAAAAACCTAATATCAACTTTCTTCATGTTTTCGATTGTGTTTGCTTAATTCTTAATGATCGAGAACATCTTGGAAAATTCGATCCTAAAGCTGATGAAGGAATCTTCATGAGCTATTCTCTCACTTCTAAAGCATATAGAGTCTATAATCTCAGAAGAAAATGTATTGATGAGTCAATACATGTAAAATTTGATGATCAAAAGTCATCCTCTCTCTCATGTGATGAAAATGAACTATATCAGTGGATCACTTCGTGTGTAGGAGAAGATGCCGAAAATCCAAATTCGACAGGGCCTTTTTATGTTCCCTTTTCAACAGATCTACCTTCTCAAAGCAATCAGCCTTCTTTCTCAGATCCTGTCGAACCGAACCTTCAGATTGTAGTATCTAAAATTCCTATCGAACCAATTTCCCAAAATTCCCCACATCAACCTACCTATAATTATCCTACCAAACCTTCTTCTTCCTACTCTCCAAAAACACTTCCTACACCTCTTCCCCTAGCCACTAAATGGACAAAAGATCACCCTATTGAACATATCATTAGTGATCAACAGGAAGGTGTCCAAACACGAAGAGGGATTGGAAATATTAGCCTCTATGTGCATTTTCTCTCTATCATGGAACCCAAGATAGTTGAAGCTCTAGCTGATCCATGTTGGATCACTGTCATGCAAGAAGAGCTCTCTCAATTTGAAAGAAACAAGGTCTGGAGACATGTTTCTTGTCCCTCAGAAAAGGCCATCATCGGCACTAAGTGGGTCTTCAGAAACAAGATGGATGAAGAAGGCACTGTCATCCGAAATAAAGTTAGGCTTGTTGCTCAAGGATATCGACAGGAGGAAGGAATTGACTATGATGAAACTTTTGCTCCTGTTGCTAGACTTGAGGCAATAAGGATCTTTCTAGCTCATGTCGCTCAGAAAAACTTTCTAGTTTTTCAAATGGATGTTAAAAGTGCTTTCCTCAATGGAGAGCTTGTTGAGGAAGTCTATGTGAAGCAACCTCCTGGTTTTGAAGATTTTGCTCATCCAAATTATGTGTTCAAACTAGATAAAGCTCTCTATGGTCTCAAACAGGCTCTTCGAGCCTGGTATGATACTCTATCAGAATTTCTTCTCTCCAATAAATATACCCGAGGTAAGATCGACAACACTCTCTCTCAATAAGACTATAGGTAATATTATTCTTGTTCAAATCTATATGGACGATATCATTTTCGGTGCTACTGATGAATTTCTTTGTCAAGAGTTTGCCTCTCTAATGAAGAGTAAATATAAGATAAGCATGATGGGTGAGCTCACATTCTTTCTTGGCCTACAAATCAAACAAACTTCTGAAGGGATTTTCATTAACCAAAGTAAATACATTCGTGATCTTCTAAAGAAGTTTAATTTTGAAAACTGCTCTCCCATGAAAACTCCCATGGTACCACCTTCTTTATCTTACTACTAGCAGACCAGATATTATGTTTGCTACCTGTCTATGTGCACATTATCAGGCCAATCCTAAGGAATCTCACCTAGCTGCTGTAAAACGCATCTTCCGGTATCTCAAAGGTATCATGAATCTGGGTCTTTGTGTGTGTCCCACAATTATAGTTCTAATCAAGTTTATCAACAACAAATTCAATTCGAATTGCCATATGATTAAATCTTTAATCCACAGTTTACAATATCCAATCACAGGAAGTTTTCTCTCTCTACTTTCTCTCTCTAGAATTCTCTCTTGATATTCACATGGATAACTTCTACTCACTTGTACTAACAAAAACAAAAGGAAAAACTATTTATACTAAGGAACTATTACAAACGAATCTAAACTAAAGAAAACTAAAAACACTTTTGACTTTGTTGACTTTGAGCTTTGACTTTGACTTTGCTTGAGAAGCTTTGCTTGAGCTTTGACTTTGATTCTCATGATCTTGGATCCAATATATTTGTGCACTAACAATCTCCCCCTTTGGATTCAAGATCATATCCAAAAAGATACGCATTGAAGCTCCCCTTTGGATTCAGATTAAATTTCAGCATCAAAGAACAATCTCCCTCTTTCGGATAAAGTTGTACTTCTCTTCAAATGAATTTCATCTTTAAAGCACGTTCTCCCCTTTTCAAAAACATTCTCCCTCTTTAAGTTTCTGACAAATAATTTTCCTTTAAAAATCAATCTCCCTCTTTGAATAAATTTGTTCAAAATCAAACTTTCTTTTCTTTGAACTGTCTTCAGATCTTCTGTAATCTCCTCCAAAGTCTGTGAATATCTTTTGCAAGAATCTTTAACAATATCCCTCAAGGTAATAAAACCTCTTCCAGACTTTTATTAAGAAATTATCTTCAGATTTAGCTCACTTTTCTTCAGCAAATCATCTTCAAAGAAAATTTCAGTAAATCTTCAACAAACTTTCAAAAATTCCTTGAACTTTATCTTTCAAAACTTGTACAATCTACCCAAATCCAAACATGTAACATCCTCAGATTCAAACATTTCTTGATCATCTCCCCCTTTTTGATGATGTAAAGCATGGAAATCATCAAAACTTTTTCAAGAAATGTCATAAATCTTTTTCTGACCATGATTTTTCCATAAGAGCCTCTGAACATCCGTCAATTCATAATGTATTATCTGAATCTTTTCAAATTCAGACAAATAAGAGTGTAAATCTGAATCAACAAATGAACCAGTTAATATGCCTGTAAGTGACACGAAGTCACTTAGTACAACTAATGTACTGTACAAGGAGTTTTATTGATGTCCACTCCCTAGGTCTTCTATTCAATCATCGAATAACACAAGATTATTCTATGAACGTTCCGACAGAAAAACGAATTTTCTGTGTGAATGTGCTTATGTATGAAAGAATTAAAACATCAATGTTTATAATAGGCTCAACATGTGTAAACCATTGAGACAACAACAATAATACACGGACTCAATTGTGCATGATCGAAGTGCGAAGGTGGGGCAGACTTCCTTCTTTTTAAATATCCACATCTTCCGAATGAAGACAAGATAGATTATGTGTTGCGTCCCTATGAGAAACTGAAACATCTCTTTGTTGAGAAAGAAATGAGTAGCTGGTGGGGTTAAGTCAAGAGTTGGCTTGGGCTAGTTGTCTGTTTCAATGATGTTCACGAAAGAATTGTGAAACAATAGTAATATGGTTGCCCAACTTAGAAAAAGTTGGTACATAGTTTGATTTTCTTTTACTCTGATCTCGCACCCTCTTTCTTTTTAACATTTAAGCTCACTTCTAACCAGCTCTCATTTCATTTTATCTCAGCACACACCCACACTCAAATATTGACCCATCGCCTCTCGATCACTCAAGATTAACTTCATGGGTAGGAAACACTGGTTAACGTGAATCCATAGAAGTTCTATTTAGCTGACACAATTCCCATGTATATTGTCCTATAAGCAAAACGTTGCTCAATTGGTTTAACTTTTTAGTTAAAGCACAATATGAAATACATGTCAAATATATGTATGCTCAGTAAGATAATCATGAAGAATTGAGCATTTGAATCATGAAGGATTCTCATAACAAGTATATATTTGAAAGAATGAAATGAATACAAAAGACTTATTTGAGAATCTGACAATATATGAAAAAGATCAAATATGAATGATTCATCATGAAAAAATTTGTTGATCCAACTCTCTCAGTGATTTGATAATGACCCTCTGTTATACTTAGTGAAAATTACGTTTAACCTCTGTATGTATAAGTGTTTCACTATCAACGATCAAATACTGAGTATGTTCAGTATCGCTGATGATTTCTTATGTAAACAGTTAGACGTAATCCCTGAAGACAAGTTTTACGACAAAAGATGTTCACTACCGAATCAAAGACAAAGCTGTTGAACAAAGGACAAGTCTACTCATGACATGATACGGATATCAGCGAAAACAAGACAAGTCTACTCATACACGAAGAAGTCTGAGGAAAAGCTTCAGCGATAGCTGAACTTCTTTCTATCTCTGAGAAGGAAGAGATATTCAACGATTGATGATCACATTGCTTATACCTCAAGTCTTTTTTGTCTTATCTATGTACACATAGTACGAGTTTCAGAAAAGACATACCTCTGCAACATTTCATACAACAACTCTGATATCTACACTGTTCATCATACGACCAAAAGCATGTCTCCAAAAGTCAGACTCATACAACCAACCATAGAATGACACGTGTAAAGTACCCTGCCATGCATTTAATGCATAGGGTATAAATAGAAAGATCACGACTCTATCTGAGAGTTATCTGAAGCCTTCAGCCTTCAATCTTTCTAACATATAGAAACCATTGCTTTCTATATTCTTTTAATATCTATTCTCTAATTCTTGTGCAACCATCTTAGTGTTTCTTAAGTTTGTTTAGATTAGGTTCTTACTTAATCTTATTCTGCAACAAACTTGTAAATTGTTTTTTTGATTTATCAGTAAACAACTTTAAATTTTGTGTTTGTATTCAACCCCCCCCCCCCATTACAAACTTGTTAAGTGATAGGTTGGGTTTACACCCTTCCCAACAACCGCAAGTGTACGGTGTCGTATCAAGTAATAAGTACGGAAGTACGAGTATCGAACCAAAGGAACTTGGTATTGAGTACCACAAGACTATATTGACTATTAACTAGACGAGATGAGAATTGGATTGTTTTGAAGATTTGCAAAAGGATTAAGTTGAAACGATTAAAAGGAAGCTTTTAGGAACAAAAACAGTCAACTACTGATAAGAAAGTTGGGGGCTATTTTCATATAAGGATCGTTTTCTAAAACAAGTGATGGTTTGAATTAATTGACCACAACTTCAAGTTAAAATACTCAGGAAGGTGAAATTAAAAGATCTATGGTGAAAGCAATATATCTCTATCCTATTTATAACATAGGCACATGACAAACACATCTAATTATCCTACACTTCTCTCGAAGAGTAGGATAACCAAGAAAAATTCAAATAGCTGATCAGACTAGAATGAATTACATTGAAAAATCATCATATGCTTCATTGAGCCACAAGTATTCAAAAACTACAAACCAAATCACAAGTTTTAAGCAACATCACCAAATAATCATCCAACCCCCAACATGAGAAGTTTAGCTCATGTTGGGGTTAACAAAAATGAAAACTGGAAGTGAAAGCAAAATAGATCTAAACATCGTTCGGAAATGAAATGTTTTAACAAAAATGAACACTCCCTGAAATCCTTGAATCTTGAAGTAAAAGTTTGTAACAAGATCGAGGATCCGTTCCACCAAGTCTCTCCCACCTTACCTTTTTGTCTCTTTATCGTCTTGAATCTGCTCCTCAAAATTGCTTCTAGCCGCCGTCGTCTCTTGTCCAATCGCCCGATACCTAGATCTGACTGAAACAATCGACTAAGACACCAACAGTGCGTGGTGCGACTTATGGCGTGGGTTAGGTTGCGCCACAAGTCGCCCGAACTTTTAAAACTTGCGTGACCCACTAACTCGTGTCCCAAACCGCCCCGCATGCTGTTTTCTTCAAAATTTGAACCTTGCTAAGCACCATTCATCTCGACATTGAGTTTTTCTTCTCAAACAGCCATTTCTAGCAACTTTTTCTTAAAATTCATGCTTTCTCTTTAATTCATGTTGTTCTGTACCTTTCTCTCAAAACTCATTAGAATTACCATTATTTTATCTGGGATCAAACAATTTCTGCTCAGTTCCGTGCCTCAATAATGTCAAAATTTGACATTAACAACAACCCCAAACCGAGCGTTGCTTGTCCCCAAGCAAAATAGCGGTAAATTACAACCAAACACAAAAGGGAATTTGCATAACAGACATGTCGGTGATGAAATTGATGAAGCTTAACATATCCTCAGACTGGACTGGGTACAAAAGAAGACCTTGAGTTGTATGATTAAAGTGCTATTATTCATTGAGGACTAAACTGCAGATGACCACACCACCTGGATTTCAACCTAAGTTCAACAAGCTTAGGGAGGATTTCGCCTCGACCCTACCTCAGTGGATGCTCTCGGAACACACGAACCTAGGCTTTCACACAATTGTTCATGCTGAATGAGTTTATGTGCAAGAAATTATCGAACAAAGCATGAACACATCATGAAAGATGCACAAAGTGTAAGCAAGGTGATCTCTAAGACACTCAACCAACAAGACTAGGAATTACTGGTGTTCTGTTTCCTCCTCTACTCCTTCCAAGAGTCTTATACCTTTAATTGTTGCCCAAGCCGCATTGGTTTAGAACCAATTATTGATTCTTCTCATTCCAGATTGGATCCATAGCCTCTCTCTCTTCTTGTTATATATATATATATATATATATATATATATATATATATATATATATATATATATATATATATTTTGAAGAGTAGGCTTAGCGGCAAAAGGAATTAGGGTCTTTGAGAGAGTAGTTAGACTAAGGAATTCAAGAGGTCGGAAGCATATTTTGAACCCAGTTTACCTAAAAGCTGTCTTTGTTGACCGAGGCAATGTTATAGCGGGATCATACTACAACTTACGAAAAGGAATCGAAAGAGTGTATAGAAGTTGCTTATTCATCCTCACACAAGCGACATGCAAAAAGGCTCAAAAATCACTCTTGGGTTGGTCTCCACTAATGTCCCTAATTCAAGTAGTCCCCTAGGTTGTCCTCTTGGCTATATTATCCTCGGCTAGTTCATATCTCAATAAATGAGGTTACACTTTCACATACAACAAAATTTCTACAACTGTGATCCACTCACACTGGCATATTAAGCATCATCAAGTAAATCACCGACACCAACCCCAAACCAGCCCTCACATTGTCCCCAATGTGATCAAGTAATAAATAGATAAGAATAAAGCCAAACATCCACCAACCAAGTTATGCAAATTACTTACAGTCATCCAACATTTAAAGAAGTTCAAGAAAATGAAATCGTCTTAGAAATGCCAAAAACTACCCCATATGGTTCCTCACGGTGCTTGCCTCCTATTGCGCCCATGCACATTGCGGGCGGGCGGACGGGTAGAGGATCCGGCGTCATCAGTTGGGGCTCGCTCTTCCATCATCCTTCTTATCACTTGGAGCTCGTTGTTTATCGCTTGAAACCCGTATTGGATGTTGTCGTTCATCTGAAATCCCAGTCCGGAGCATGAGACGTAAGTTCAAAATTCTCCGGGTCGTAATCGATGTCATCCGCATCCTGATCGTCAGTGGTGGGTGGCACATTCACCTGTTTTGCCGTGTGCGTGTGCTCTCGCTGCAAGTTTCTTTGAGCGGTTAACTGATATCGGTAAGTGCGCTTATCAATTGGTGTTGGCGCTGCCATTGTCTCCCCAACTGGTACACCTGCATCACGACATAATTTAGTTATCAGGCATGGGAATGGAAGGACTCCACAGGGTCAAAGCGGGAGATAGTTCGCTTTTTCGTATCTCATTGGTGTTTTTCTTCCAGAACCCGTCACCAGACACCCGTAGAGATGAAGCAATCAAACTGGGCCTTTCTTCATCGTTTAAAATGCCTGGAATGGGGGAACCCCATAATGAAGGCCCAGGTTGCCCGGTCTATCGATGCCAAAATGTTCACAGATATCCTCCATTGAGAGGCGGACTGTGACTCCTCTCACCACCACCGTGTAAAATTCATTGAACACGGGTGGGTTCATCGAAGCATAAAATTCGACAACCAACGCTGGATCATAAGGTCCTGGATGTCTCGCATAAGGAACCCATCCTCTCTGGTGCGCGATGGCAATGACCTGTGGATCAGGGAGGTCAGGGAAATTGATTCCGCGCTCAGGCCAGACTTTTCGCTTCCGATCCTTAATTTCAAACATTCTTTGACCGTAGTCTGGGTTTCGCCTCAAACTTAGGCTTCGACGTTGATTCTGTGATAATTGGAAGTATTTCTCCTATCTACCAGACTGCTCGGGATCGGTCCTCATCCTGTAGCTGAAAATGCAAAAGTGAGTATCGAAATATTCTTGCCACCCTAAACCGAGTCCAAAGACTCGGTTGTCCGTGAAGTGGGGTGATTGAATCCAGATTGTTGATTGAACCCCAAACCTGAGGTTCGACGATCTCTCAACAAGACTGACATGAACTCATTCTATTGCACAATAGTTCTATGAAAATTGCCCACAATTCTAATCAGCAGTTAAACCAATGTGGGTTCTTATCAACAGTTAAGCACATAGACAAACCACAATCAATAAAGACGATTACCACAACAAAGAATAACCCAATAAGCCCCTACAAACCCCTCAATAAATCCTTAATCACCCACATAAAAACACAATAACTCACTCCCTTTGAAAGATAGAAATTTCAAGAGAAATCTAAAAACATCATGTCAACTCATGCACAATCACAATATCGTACTCATTAACCCACAATCACATGAGTAACATAGATAAATTCAAACCTCTCATGAATGGGTGGCAAAACCCCAACTTGAAGAACCCAAAGAAAATAGAGTGGAGAAGTATGTTACCTTTGAAGCTTGAAGGTTCCAAGAACCAAAACGATGGAATGGAGGATGCTCTAGACTTTGGATCACGAGATTGACCAAAAATTATGGTGGAGAAGAATGGTTAAAGGCGGTGGAGAGGGTAGAGAGAGGAGAGAATTCGAGAATATTAGGGTAATTTAGGGTTAAAACCCTCCAAACCCGCGACGACTACTAGAAATAAGTCTCAGAGAGTCTGGGCGGGTAATGGCGCGGGTTAGCCTGCACGGTAACTCGCGTCGTGCTCTGTTGATTTTCACATTGATAGTACACCGCGCGGCTTGTGGCCCAGGTTAGCCCGCCCGGTGACTCGCGCCGTGCAAGAATTTCACACCCCACAGAGTTTCGGGCGGTATGTACCGCGGGTTAACCCCCCAGGTAACTCGCCCCGAGCCATTTTGTTTTGGTAATTCTCTCTCTTCCCCCCCCCCCCAAACCTTGGTACCACAACTCAGGGGAATTCAAACGAAAAAGACACACAATAAAAAGTAAAACTAACAAGAACAAAGAACAAACTTAACTGAAAACACAAATAACAACAAACCTCTGGTGGGTTGCCTCCCACTCAGCGCCTTATTTAGTGTCGTGGCTCGACCTCTTTATCTATTTACTCCCTTGGTGAGTCAAGGTATACGCTTGATGGTTCCATCGATTCACCCGCTGCATATGGTTTCACCCGCTGCCCGTTCAACTTAAAAGTAGATCCGTCTTTTCCTTGTAGTTCTATTACTCAATACGGAAACACTTCCTTGATAGTGAAGGGGCCCGGCCACCTAGACTTCAGTTTACCTGGGAACAAGCGAAATCGTGAATTAAACAATAAAACGTTCATACCCGGTGTGAGTACCTTTTCGCGAATGCGTTGGTCATGGAATCGGTTGGTCCTTTCCTTGTAGATAAAAGCATTCTCATACGCATCTTGCCTGATTTCATCTAATTCATTAAGTTGAAGGAATCGGCGCTTTCCGACGGCTTGAAGGTCCATATTTAACTGTTTGATTGCCCAAAAGGCTTTGTGCTCTAGCTCGACCGGTAAGTGGCATGACTTACCAAACACCAAACGATAAGGAGTAGTGACAAGTGGAGTCTTGAATGATGTCCGGTAGGCCCATAATGCATCGTATAACTTAGACGACCAATCCTTTCGTGAAGTACCGACAGTCTTTTCAAGGATTTGTTTAATCTCACGATTTGACATTTCAGCTTGTCCATAGCCCTACGGATGATACGGAGTGGTAACCCGATGTTTGACAGAATATTTCTTGAGTACAACATCCAAATAGCGGTTACAGAAGTGGCTTCCTCCATCACTGATTAACGCACGTGGTACCCCAAATCTGGAGAAAATATGTCGTCGAAGAAAGTTTGTTACCACTTTAGAATCATTTGCGGGGGTTGCTATTGCTTCTACCCACTTCGACACATAGTCCACCGCGACAAGAATGTATTCGTTTCTGTGCGATTGTGGGAAGGGACCCATAAAATCCATGCCCCAAACATCGAACAACTCCACTTCCATGAAGATGTCCATCGGCATTTCATCCCTTTTCGTTATATTACCAACTCGCTGACATCTGTCACAATGGAGAATGAAATCTCTGGCATCTTTAAACATAGAGGGCCAAAAGAAACCCGCTTGTACCACCTTTGCGACTGTCCTATCAGTACTAAAATGACCACCACATTCTAATGTATGACAGTGTGTTAAAATGTTGATCTTTTCATCATCAGGCACAAATCTCCTTATCATGCCATCTGCACACATCTTGTATAAACATGGCTCGTCCCAATAATACTGTTTTGCGTCAGATAGGAATTTGTTCCTTTGATCCGAATTAAGCTTGTACGGGATAACGGAGCTCACCAAATAATTCACAATGTCTGCGTACCATGGTTCAGAATGGCTTAACTTGAACAATTTCTTGTTAGGAAACAAATCATCAATGATCGATTCGTCTTTCGCTCCATTATGTTCAAGTCTAGAGAGGTGATCGGCTACTTTGTTCTCTGAGCCTTTTTTATCCAAAATTTCCAAGTCAAACTCTTGGAGTAGTAACACCCAACGGATGAGCCTTGGCTTCGCATCTTTCTTCGCCATCAGATATTTCAAAGCTGAGTGATCCGTATAGACGATCACCTTGGCTCCCACCAGATATGACCGGAATTTCTCACAAGCATAGACAATCGCAAGTAATTCCTTCTCGGTTATAGCGTAATTGACTTGAGCCTCATCAATCGCAAGTAAACTTCTAACTCCCTTCACCGAATTTGGATACGGTAAATTCTCGATCACCACCACCTTTGCCTTATCAACTTTGATCCCGGCCTTCGAGACCTTCTGGCCAAGTACAATGCCTTTAGTAACCATGAAATGGCACTTCTCCCAATTCAACACAAGACTCGTCTCCTTACACCTTTGCAGAACCACTTCCAAATTAGCCAAGCAAGTGTCAAAAGATGGTCCAAACACGGAGAAATCATCCATGAAGATCTCTATAGTTCTTTCAACCATATCTGAAAAGATTGCTATCATGCATCGTTGGAAAGTAGCTGGAGCGTTACACAACCCAAACGACATCCTACGGTAAGCAAACGTCCCAAACGGACATGTAAATGTCGTTTTGTCTTGATCTTCGGGTGTGATGGGTATCTGATTGTACCCGGAATATCCGTCTTGGAAACAATAGTATTCGTGTCCCGCTAATCTTTCCAACATCTGATCAATAAATGGAAGAGGAAAATGATCTTTCTTCGTAGCATCATTTAGCTTCCGGTAATCGATACAGACTCTCCATCCAGTGACTGTCCGTGAGGGGATAAGTTCATTGTTATTGTTCCGGGTTACTGTAATTCCTCCCTTCTTTGGCACAACCTGAACCGGGCTAACCCATGGACTATCCGGGACCGAATAGATGATTCCAGCATCAAGAAGTTTAAGAACTTCCTTCCGCACTACCTCCTTCATATTCGGATTCAACCTTCTTTGGGGTTGAACCACCGGTCGATGTCCCTCGTCTAAGTTGATGCGGTGAGTGCAAAAAGTCGGACTCAAGCCTTTAAGGTTGGCTATAGTCCACCCGATAGTCGTCTGATGCTCTCGAAGTAACTTATCCTTCTTTTCTGCTGTCAACTGGGCTGAAATGATTACCGGTAGTGTCTCCTTATCACCCAAGTATGCATACTCCAAATGTGAAGGTAACTGCTTTAGTTCCAACTGAGGAGGAACTTTTGAGGATGGTTGAGACTTTGTGAGCGGTGTTCCCAAATCCTCAACTGTTTGTTTACGATGCCCTTTGAAGTTCGGTAATGCGTTCAACTGCATTACACTTTCACTTTCTTCATTTGAATCAGCACTGGTAAGAGCATTTTGTAGTGTGTCTTCAGAAACCACCACATGACCTTCTTCTCGGATTATAGCTTCCATGACATCTACTCGATAGCATTCGTTTGATGCCGACTTGTGTTTGGCTGCCCGAAATACATTGAACACATCTTCTTCTTCCCCAACCCGAAGTGTCAGTTTGCCACCTTTCACATCTATCAAAGCTCCTCCCGTGGCTAAAAATGGTCTCCCAAGGATTAGTGGTATCTCCTTGTCTTCATCCATGTCGAGGACCACGAAATCTACTGGAAAGTAGAATTTATCTACTTTGATGAGCACATCCTCGATCACGCCATACAGGAATTTAATGGATCGATCAGCAAGTTGTAGCGTGATATTCGTTGGTTGCACTTCTCCAAGCCCCAGTTTCCTGAAAATTGACAAAGGCATCAAGTTAATACTTGCACCAAGATCACATAAAGCTTTACTAAATTCAGAATTTCCAATATGAACAGGGATAGTAAAACTCCCTGGATCCTTGAGCTTTGGGGGAAGTTTGTGTTGTATAATAGCATTGCACTCTTCAGTAAGTGCGATTGTGGCTTGTTCCTTTATTTTCCTCTTGTTCGAGAGGATATCCTTCAAAAACTTCACATAAGATGGCATTTGTGCCAATGCATCTGCAAAAGGGATATTAATATGCAATTTTTTAAACACTTCTAAAAATTTAGCAAAATTTAAATCATCCCTATGAGCTTTCAAACGGTTAGGATATGGCACTCTTGGTGCTACGGGTTTGACCGGTGCCCAATCTTTTGCTTGCTCCGGCTCCTTCTTCTCTTCCTTTTTCTCCGGCTTATCCATTTCTATACTTTCATCTACTCTCTCTTCATCTTCCTCCTCTTCTACCACCACATCCGGTTCCTTACTTTTCTCTACTATCGGCTCTCTACTCGAATTAGTTTCCAACTCCTTGCCGCTTCTTAATTTGATTGAATTACAATTCTCTCTTGGATGCTTCTCTGTTTGACTAGGAAACTGGCCTTTATTTCGAGATTGCAATGCCTCTGCGATTTGCCCCACTTGCCTCTCTAAAATCTGTATCGAAGCAGTATTCTGGTCAATTGCTGCTTTAACCGTACTCACTGTGGATGTGATTCCTTCAATCGTTGAATCCATCTTTGTCATGAATTTCATCATCATTTCTTCTAGCCCTGACTTCTTCTCTGAGGTTTGTCCCTTGTCTTGTCTCCTTTGGTTGTGCCCTGGATGACGATACACATTATTAGTATTAGATGAAGAAGGGAAATTAGAGCCATTACCGTAACCTTGCTGATTTCCCGTATTCTCCTTCGAGCCGTATAATGGTTGGCTCCAGGAGAAATTGGGGTGCTTCCTCCAACCCTCATTGTAAGTGTTGGAGAAGGGATCGTTTCTAGGACGGTTACGGTTTTGCAAGAAATTCACTTGCTCAGATGATTCAAACGGTGCAAACTGATCCATCATTCCCTCATGTGATGATTGGCTCGAAAGAGACGTGCCCTTTAATTGGTTAGTGATCCCAGCCATTTGAGCCTTAAGTTGCCGAATGTCATCGTTCTCTTGAACTTGGGCTAATCTCCGCACGTCAGCCCTTGGCGTAGCATAGCTATGCTCAGCAAGATTCCCTATTAATTCCCATGCTTCTTCATAAGTTTTATTCATAAGAGCGCCCCCAGCAGCAGCAGTGATGTCGTTTTTAAACTGGGGGTGTAATCCTCCAAAGAAAGTTTGGATGACTACCCAACCGTGTAAACTATGTTGTGGACATCTCTTCAACATGCCTTTGTACCGCTCCTAAGCCTCATATAGAGATTCTTGATCCCATTGTGCAAAATAAGTGATCTCGGCTAATAACTGAGCGGTACGGCCGGGAGGGAAAAACTTATTCAAGAATGCGGTGACCATTTCCGCCCACGTATTGATCGAATTCGGCGGCAAGTTCTCTTCCCACATAGCCGCTCTATCACGGAGAGAGAATGGAAAACATCTCAGCTTAATGGTGTCTTCAGAAACCCCGTTCCATTTGAAAGTATTGCAGATTTTTTCAAAGGAACGGAGATGACCGTGAGGGTCCTCGGTTGGCCCTCCTCCGAATTGGTGAGCTTGGAGGAGCTGGATAGTTCCATGCTTGATTTCAAAAGAGTTAGCGGTAACCGCTGGTGCTTGTACTCCTCGTTGACCCACCACTACCGTTGGTGTATCATAATTCCTCATGGGAATTTGATTCGGTGGTGGTGGTGGTGGGTTGTTATTGTTGTTGTTGTTGATCGGAATCTCGCCTTTCATGTTATTATCGTCCATATTTCTACGATTCCGGTCTCTGGCTTCTCGACGCAGTTGTCGTGCGGTTCTTTCAATTTCATGATCTAACGGCTCAAGATCTCTGAAGAGTCTTCTTCTTGGCATAAACCAAAAAGAATCTTGCAATCAAAATACAAGTCGTAAGTACCTTAAAATTGAATTGACAAAATAGTATTGAAAAATAAAAATGTCTAATATAATACTCTCTATAGACTATAGTGATATCAACACAAAACAAGTCCCCCGGCAACGACGCCAAAAACTTGATAGGTCGGGTTTACACCCTTCCCAACAACCGCAAGTGTACGGTGTCGTATCAAGTAATAAGTACGGAAGTACGAGTATCGAACCAAAGGAACTTGGTATTGAGTACCACAAGACTATATTGACTATTAACTAGACGAGATGAGAATTGGATTGTTTTGAAGATTTGCAAAAGGATTAAGTTGAAACGACTAAAAGGAAGCTTTTAGGAACAAAAACAGTCAACTGCTGATAAGAAAGTTGGGGGCTGGATTCATATAAGGATCGTTTTCTAAAACAAGTGATGGTTTGAATTAATTGACCACAGATTCAATGATTAATTTTAAAGTGATTGTTACACTTTCTCAAGCTATAACAATACTAGCATTTAACAATGAAATTTCTCCTTTCGAACTCAACTTCAAGTTAAAATACTCAGGAAGGTGAAATTAAAAGATCTATGGTGAAAGCGGTATATCTCTATCCAATTTATACCATAGGCACATGACAAACACATCTAATTATCCTACACTTCTCTCGAAGAGTAGGATAACCAAGAAAAATTCAAATAGCTGATCAGACTAGAATGAATTACATTGAAAATTCATCATATGCTTCATTGAGCCACAAGTATTCAAAAACTACAAACCAAATCACAAGTTTCAAGCAACATCACCAAATAATTATCCAACCCCCAACATGAGAAGTTTAGCTCATGTTGGGGTTAACAAAAATGAAAACTGGAAGTGAAAGCAAAATAGATCTAAACATCGTTCGGAAATGAAATGTTTTAACAAAAATGAACACTCCCTGAAATCCTTGAATCTTGAAGTAAAAGTTTGTAACAAGATCGAGGATCCGTTCTACCAAGTCTCTCCCACCTTTTTGTCTCTTTATCGTCTTGAATCTGCTACTCAAAATCGCTTCTAGCCGCCGCCATCTCATGTCTAATCGCCCGATACCTAGATCTGACTGAAACAGTCGACTAAGACACCAACAGTGCGTGGTGTGACTTATGGCGTGGGTTAGGTCGCGCCACAAGTCGCCCGAACTTTTAAAACTCGCGCGGCCCACTAACTCGCGTCCGAAACCGCCCCGCGTGCTGTTTTCTTCAAAATTTGAACCTTGTAAGCACCATTCATCTTCACATTGAGTTTTTCTTCTCAAACATCCATTTCTAGCAACTTCTTCTTAAAATTCATGCTTTCTCTTTAATTCATGTTGTCCTGTATCTTTCTCTCAAAACTCATTAGAATTACCATTATTTTAACTGGGATCAAACAATTTCTGCTCAGTTCGGTGCCTCAATAATGTCAAAAATTGACATTATCATTAAGCACCTTTGGGACTAACAAGTGGTATCAGAGCAGATTGTTTAATCTCTTAAACAAGATCTTGCTTTATTCTCTTCCTCGCTATTCTCAATATGGCACTAAACACAAACACTAACTACTATGATAATGGTTCTATTTCAAAACCTCCTCAATTCAGCAGAGATAACTTTGCTCTCTGGAAAAATCGAATGATGTTATTTCTAGAAGGTGTAGATCCCACTATACCTGAATATGTAGCAAATGGCCCTTATGAACCCTTCACAATCATAGTTGCAGTTCCAGCTACTGCCACCACTCCTGCTGTCCCTAAATGATATGTTATTAATAAAATAAGACAATGGAGTGATGAAGATAAAAAGAAGGTTGGTTTAGATGCAAAGGCAAAGACCATTATCTCTATGGCTCTGCCTGATGAAGCCTTTCATTCCATCATGCATCTAAAAAACTGCTAAAGAAATGTGGGACACTATATGTTTTCAATATGAAGGTACCACTGAAATCCAAGAAACTAGAAAGATTAACTTGGTAAGGCAATATGAAAGTTTTATCTGTGGTAAGAATGAATCCCTATCTGATGTTCACCAGAGATTTAACTGTCTAACCATTGATCTAAGGACTGTTGGTAGGACCTACTCTAACTCTGAGGTCTTAACTAAATTCTTGGAATGTCTTCCTGAAAGCTGGGACAGTTACTCAGTATGTCTTAAGCTGACAAAAGACTTAAATTCTCTCTCTCTCTCTTAGCACCTTATATGGAATATTGCTCAACTATGAGCAATCAAATCTTCTGAAGAAGAATCTTGTAAAATATTCTAAAGACTCCAAAAGCACTCTTCTTGCTTTAGTCTCTTCAGAGATCATTCCATCTCAGTGATCTACTCTCACTATCACTCAGTTAGATTCTGACTCTGAGGAGTTATCAGACACTGATCTTTCAGAGTTTGATGAATCCTTAGCACTCTTGACAAACTCTTTCAAAATATTTGCAAGAAATAGCAATTTCAGAAGAAATAAGCCTCTCTCTCTCTCTTTATAACTGAGAAGCCAAAATCAACCCCTGTTGATAAGGCTACTGCTACTTGCTTTAACTGTGAAAAAGTTGGACATTTTGCAAGTGAATGCAGGTCAAAGAAAGTTTTCAAACCTTCTACCTCCAGAAAAACCAACGATAGCAAACTAAAAGAGAAATATCAAAAGTTGAAAAACTTTAAAGGTAAAGGTCTTATCGCTGAAGAGCATGATTGGGCTGAATGAGAGGAATCAAGTTCTGATGAAGAAAAAGTTGCTAATCTCTGTCTTTTGGCTGAGATTAAAGAAGAAGTGGAAGAACCAACAGAAACTTCCATGAGTTATATCTCCTCTCGGGTATCAATTTCTACTAATCCCTCTCTTTCTGAAGCTGACAATAGACTTGTACAATGCTCTCAATGGCAAAACTCTAGCTGAAAACAAAAACATTGATTTAACTGAACAGTTAGAAAAGTGTCATGAAAGGATCAAAGAACTAACTCTTCTAGAGGAAAGTTTAAATGATCAAGTCATTGTCAATGAAATTATCAGCATTGAACGCAAACAAGCCATCGCTGCTTTAAAAGTAGAAAAGGCAACTGTGGAGGGATGGAGTAAATCTTCAACCAAAATCACTGAAATCATCAGGGCTCAAATCCCTGCTAATGACAAAACTGGTCTCGGTTATCATCCTGAAAAGGATGAATCAAGCAGAGACTGTTCCATGACACTTCTTCTACTCATTGTTCTTCATTTTCCAATCCTATTCCTAAGGACTTATCAAAGAGCTCGAAGCTCGCTGATAAAGGGAAATCCATTTCTCATCCTCAGAAGGATACCAAGAAAGCAAAACTGAAAGTTATTTCCAAACCTTCAGTAAGTCAATCTTCCAGTTCTGGAACTAAAATCACTGATATCTCTCAGATATCAACTCCAAAGCTGAAAATTGATATTAAGCCTAAGAAATCTGAAGAACTGAAAGTTCCTCTTAGATCTTATGCTTAGGGCATTCTTGGAGCTGGCCCTGCTCATCTCATGTTTTCTAACTCAACTGCTCATAGTCACAAGGAAAATTTAGTCTATAGAAAATGCTATCATTGTGGACTTACTGACCATATTGCAAGTAAATGTCCTGCTGCCATAAAAGCTGAAAAGACAGCTAAAGTGAAGATGATTGCCTTCAAGGCTAAGAAGGTCACCAAAGATGAGAAATCTGCTAAGGTGAAAAATACCACTAAGGTTAATCAAATAACCAAAGTAAAGGTTACCACTAAAGCTGAATCTTCAAATGTCGTAAAGATTGTTGAACCTTCCATCTCCACTAACTCTGCTGGACCCATTGGAAAGTGGGTACCAATCAAAAATTAATCTTCCTTATGTTTGCAGGGATCGAAGGGTATCTGGTATCTAGATAGTGGATGCTCTCGAAACATGATTGGGTAAAAAGACCTGCTCACTGATTACAAGGAAGAGAAAGCTCCCTCAGTGACCTTTGGTGGAAATGGAAAAGGCTATACCAGAGGGTTTGGTGTTCTCAGCAATGGAACAACTACCTTCAGTAGAGTCGCTTACGTAGATGGACTGAAGCATAATCTTCTTAGCATCAGTCATCTATGTGACAAAGACTACGAAGTTCGCTTTTGTAAGAAAGCATGTTCAGTGATGAATGAAAAAAGGAAAGCTCTCTCTTAGTGGTTATCATATGGAAAATGTCTATGTAATAGACATGGACTCTACTACCACTGAAAATGTTTGTTTTCTCTCTAAGGCCTCTTCAGATGTCAACTGGTTATGGCACAAAAGGCTATCTCATCTCAACTTCAAAACACTGAATTCTCTCTCCTCAAAGGAACTAGTCTCTGGTCTACCTCAGCACTCATATGCCAAGGAATCTCTTTGTTCAACATGTGAAAAGGGAAAGCAGACTAAAGCTAGTTTCAAATCAAAACAAGTTTCCTCAGTGACAAGTCCTCTTCAACTCTTGCATATGGATTTATTTGGCCTTATCAGTATCCAATCCATTGCTGGAAAGAAATATACACTTGTCATTGTAGATGAATATTCTCGCTACATCTAGGTAATCTTTCTTTGCTGTAAAAGTGACACTCCATAAAAACTGATATCTTCTGTTAGAAAGATGGAAGTGCTGAATAATCTAACTGTTCGCTCAATAAGAAGTGATCATGGAACTGAATTCAAAAATAGTTCTCTTAATAACTTCTTTGAAAGTAAGGGAATCTCTCACAATTTCTCTTCTGTAAGAACTCCTCAGCAAAACGGAGTCGCTGAAAGAAGAAACCGAACGATCATTGAAGTTGCAAGATCAATGCTCAGCGATTCTCATCTTCCAACTCAGTTTTGGGCAGAAGCTGTCAACACTGCCTGTTTTACTCAAAACAGGTCTATGATAGTAAAACGTTTCAGCAAGACAGCCTACGAACTCTTTCATGGAAGAAAACCTTCTATCAGCCTTCTTCACATCTTTGGTTGTCAGTGTTTCATTTTAAACAACAAAGATGCTCTTGGAAAGTTCGACCCAAAAGCTGATGATGGAATATTTCTTGGTTATTCCTCAATTTCCAAAGCCTACAAAGTCTTTAATAAGAGAAGACAAACTATAGAAGAAACAATTCATGTCGCCTTTGATGAATCCAGATCAGCGAACACTAAACCTATCGCTGACAATGATGAACTGAATGCTTGGATGTTCTCTCATTATAGAGAAACAGAACCTCTCTTCAACACTCATCAGCATACAAACTCTCCTAATGCTGATGAAGATCCAAACATCATACCTCCTAACGCTGAATCTACCTTTTGGGTTTTAGCTGTTCCTCTAAACACACTTCCTCCATCAGAACTTCCCTCCTCTGAAAACCTCTCAGTAAATAATGGTTTATCTGACATCGAGAATTGATAGCTGAAGAACCTCAAGTTTCTTCATCAGTGAACATTCCTATTGATGATCCAACTCCTGAGATAAGCGATCATGCCCCAGCTCAGCGATGGACCAGAGATCACACCATAGATCAAATTCTTGGTGATCCTGATGCAGGTATTCAGGCACAACGAAGTTCAGGTAACATCTGTCTCTTTGTTAACTTTCTTTCTCTTTCAGAGCCAAAGAAGACTGGTGATGCCCTTAGAGATCCAAACTGGTTCAGCGCCATGCAAGAAGAGCTGACTGAGTTTTCTATAAACCAAGTTTGGAATCTCGTTCCCCGACCATCTAATAAATCTGTTATAGGCACTAAATGGGTGTTTAGAAACAAATTAGATGAACATGGGACTGTAACCCGCAACAAAGTTAGACTAGTTACTCAGGGATACAGACAAGAGGAAGGCATAGAATATGATGAAACCTTTGCCCCTGTGGCTAGGCTCGAAGCAATTCGACTCTTCTTAGCTTATGCAGTTTACAAAGACTTCAAAGTATATCAAATGGATGTCAAATCAGCATTCTAAATGGAAAGATGAATGAAGAAGTCTATGTTGAACAACCCACAGGGTTCTCTGACCCTAAGCATCCAAATTATGTATATAAGATGGATAAGTCTCTCTATGGTCTAAAACAAGCTCCTCGTGCTTGGTATGACACTCTCTTTTCTTTTCTTATCTCTGAAAATTTTGAACATGGTAAAATTGATAACACTTTGTTTTTCAGAAAGATAAAAGGTCATATTATTCTTGTACAAATATATGTTGATGACATTATATTTGGTTTTACTAACCCATCTCTGTGTACTCGTTTCGCTGAAAGAATGAAGAAATAATATAAAATGAGTATGATGGGTGAACTAACTTACTTCCTTGGATTTCAGATCAAGCAAACTGACAAAGGTACATTTATTAATCAAGTAAAGTATGCTAAAGATATGTTGAAGAAGTTTGATCTCACTCAAACTTCAGCGATTAAAACTCCTATGGCACCTCCGTTGACATTAAACAAGGATACAGCTGGAAAACCTGTAAATGTCAATGCCTATAGAGGAATGATAGGCTCCTTGCTGTATCTTACAGCGAGCCGACCTGACATCATGTACTATACATATCTCTGTGCATGCTATCAATCAGAACCCAAGGAATCCCATCTGATCGCTGTAAAGCGGATCTTCAGATATCTTAAGGGAACTCCTAACCTCGGCCTTTGGTAACCCAAAGATTCAGGGTTCGATCTCACTAGTTATTCAGATAGTGATTTTGCAGGTTACAAACTTGATAGAAAAAGCACAACTGGAGGATGTCAACTTCTAGGAGGAAAGCTGGTAAGTTGGACAAGTAAAAATCAAAATTCAGTATCCACTTCCACAGCAGAAGCTGAGTATGCAGCAGCTGGAAGTTATTGTGCTCAGGTCTTATGGATGAGAAATCAACTATTAGACTATGACCTTCAGCTATCCAAGATCCCAATCTATTGCGACAGCACTAGTGCCATCGCTATAGAAAACAATCCAGTACTACACTCAAATACGAAACACATAGAGATCATATATCATTTTATCAGAGATCATGTGATGAATGGTTGTCAGGATCGAATTCTTAACAAGAATTAATACTCAGAAACTAATATCAAAGAAGTTGCGGAAAAACACTTTGATATTTAATAAAACAGTAATCAAACACAGTATATAATGATCAAACAGTAAACTTGTATTGAATGCTTAAAGCTACAAGGTTACACACTCAACCTCAATATTGATGAACAGGCTCACCAATACGAATTCTACTTCTCTAGAATTAGGATCTATGCCTTGAGGTTGATTTCTCTCTCGAAAAAAAACAATTATCAAAAGTCCTTATTATATATTCTAAACATTCTATACATATACTAATAAAAAGATAATTACAAAGAATAAACAAATCTTCAGTATATCTTCCATGTATATCTTCTAAGTATATCTTCAGTATATCCAGCTGTATTACTTTCCATACAGATCTCCATCTTATAAGCAGTATTAATCATAAGCAGCATTAATACTTTGAGCAGTATTAACTCTAGCAGCATTAACTGCAAGTAGTACTAACCACTAGCAGTACTAACTAGCTAAGCAGTACTAACTTTGTTCAAGCAGTACTAACTTTAACTAGCAGTAGTAATTCTACTAGCAGTAGTAACACTTAGCAGTATTAATCTTCAACTTGTTCTGGCAGTAGTAACTACATTTATACTAGCAGTAGTAACTACACTTGGTAGAATCTTCAGTTCCCAACAATCTCCCCCTAACTTGACTTTTAGGAAAAGAAGTCAAGTTCTTCAGATCTTCTTCAAGATGCTTTCAACACCTTACATTTAGTTGCCCAAATTTGGATCTAGGCCCAAACTTTGATTTACAGTTCTTCTCACCACAATCTTGGCCATTTCTGAATCCTTTGTACAAACCAGTGTAGCTTTAAGCATCCCTTCTAACTTCTCCTTGCTATGCTCATATATTTTGTCCACCAGGTAGTATTCATGATAACAATTGTCAATAGTAATCATGTATACTCCACAGTTTTCAAACAGTATCCATTTGTCAATCTTCTTGAATATGAACTCATGCATATGATCTTTAATCCTATGGTGCACTCTTGCAGGCTCAAACATCATGCACAAGTATTCCAATGTCACTTTGAGAAGATTCTCTTCAGTACCTTTCAACACAGGTTCATAAAGTTTCATCCCAACTTTATATAGGTCTTCCATATCAGCTCTTGAACAACTTCTGATGACTTTCCCCCATGTTGAATAAGCTTCAAATGAACCATCAGCTCTCTTGATTCTGAAGAAATTCTTTCCATTGTCTCTCAGAATATCCCAGAAGATGATCTCTGGAGCTTGCATAGAGATTGGAACAGCTTTCAAAGGTTCCACTATTGTCATGTACGGATCCATACTTTCATCAGTTTGCTTAGTGACCTGCTCTGGGCTCTGTACTGGCTCTGTTGGGGATGTGATTGAAGGTTCTGCTTCCTTTTCAGTTTCTTCCACCCTAGGCCTTTTCAACTGCCTTTTTGGAGCAATTGTTTTCACTCTTTTTCCAGACTTGGCTTTTCTACCAACATTTCCAGGTTCTTCCTTCTTCTCTTCTGCTTCTTCTTTGGAAGGTGTGGTTTTCTCAGGGAATGGTTGTTGGATGTTGAGATCATGTCTCTCTTTCATCCTTCTTTCTGCTTCTTCCCTTTGAGAGGAATCCCCTTGGAGCTTTGTCATTTCCTTCCTGTATAGCTCTTCAACCTGAGAGTATGCCATATGAGTAAACATCTCCCCCTTAACACCAATTGCACCTTTCAGGAAGTTTATCATCTTTCTTCTTTCCTGATTGGCCAAAAAGGTCTTGGAGGGTTGTCTTTTCTGCTTTTTGAATGGCATTCTTTTTACTTGTACTTGCTTGGCCTGAGCTGCTGTTTTCATGCTCTTCTGATACTCTTCATTTAGTTTTCTGGCCATATTCAGTGCAAGCTCTCTATCCTTCTCAGATTGAAGTTGTTCCTCCCTTTCCATTTCTGCCTGAAGCTGCTTTGCCACTTCTTCATCCAGTTCTATCTGAATTTTCTTCTTTGCAGGTTGTTCAGGTTCAATCATCTTAGCTTTACCCTTTGTATCCTTCAACCCTGCCTCACTTCTTTCTTGTGTCTTCTTTTCAAGGTCTCCTTCATTGATGACCACTCCCTTAGCCTTTTGAGTAGCCTTAGGAGTGTCATTCTTTGCTTTTACTAAGGTTTCAGCTATTTCCAATTCTTCAACAGATAGCCCTGTTGCTGCTTGAACATTATCTGTTTCTACTTCTTGTGCTTCTGTTTCTGCAGCTTTCTCCCCCTTAACATCAAATCCCATCTCAGAAATACTTTCTTTTTCTGCTTCAGCCTCTGAATTCTCCCCCTTGTTGAAATCATCTTCAACACTTGTCCTCCTCTTTAGCACAAACTGTTTCCTTCTCCTTTTCTGTAACAATCTTGTCACCATTTTCTTCAGTTTGGTGATCTGAACTTGTTGAGATAGAATAATCAGCTTCATCTCCTCTATTTCTTTTCCTTGCTTGATGACATCCTGGTTGATGTTTCCCATGGTCTCCATCAATTCATCATAGTTATATCTGTCCTCACCTTCTCCAGGAGTGTTACCCCCTATTGAAGGATCATTGGATCTTTTATTAGTAGATGTCTTCTGCCTAGCAGAAGCACTATCCACCCCTGTGGTTTCTTGGCACCAGGGTCCTTCAAATGATTGCTCATTCAAAGTTGCCATGGGGGAGGTCTTATTGATGTTACCACTTTCCTCCTCTGTGCTAGCAGGAGTAGTGGTAGCCTCATCACCCATATGCTCTACCTCCTCCTCAGAGAGCACCTCCTTTGGGTTGGGAGACACCCTTGTGGTTTCCCTTTGGATATTCTCTAGGGGAGAATTCTCCCTTAGAGGGCTTAAAGGCTTAGTGGGTGATGGTACAAGAAGGGAAGGAGCCTTCTTTACCTGTTTTCTTTGATAAGTTTGGGTAATTGGAGAAGTGGGCTTATTTAGTAGGGACTGTGGGATAGATATAGAGTGGGAAGGTTGGGCTTGGCTAGCAGTGGATTGATCTAATGAGGGCCTTGACCCTGCTGCCATACCTTCATTGGGTTGGGACACCACCATCATTGTAGAGAACAATGGGGTGTCAACTCCTTCAGAGTCCCCAGCAGATCTTCTCATATTTGAGAAAACCTTGCCTTTGGGGGGTTTTGGTACATAAATTCCATCAGAATGAGGAATATCCGTCAATTCATGGTTGATAACTGCTTGAACAAACCTGGGATACAAATAAAAGCTCTTTTTGTTTCCCATGTTTGAGACAAGATCATTGAAAATCATTTGTGAAAAATTGTACCTTCTGGCAGTGGCCAAACAGACCAAAGCATAAGCAATGGTACTGCTGAACTCACTCCATCCAGTAGTCTTTTTAGAAATGCAGTGCATCAAGGTATGAACAAGAAAACGCCATTGGGGTGAAAATTTAGCTTTTGAGAACTTAAAAATACCCAATGGGCCTCCATACCCCATTCTTGTCAGAGTAGAAAACAGTTCATCATTAGGGATAGACGTTATACCAGAGGCATCGTCTAGACGTAGACTGATGCGAACTATCTCTTCAGTAACTGTCAATGGATTGCCACATACTGTCGACTTGATCATTCGCACACCATCCTCAGTAACAATGGTGGCATGTGCCCAGAATTGCCTTTGGTGCTCAATGTAGATAGTTGGAGACATAGTGAGAGCATGGGCAATGTGGCTCGACTTCAGAAAGTCGACTATCTGATGAAAACCTTCAGATTGTTTTGGCTTTTGGAGCATCGCAATTTCATTGTGCTCATCAATAAACGCCATGGATGCCATAGACCTTGAAGATTCTTGCCTGAAAACTTTGAACTTTGAGAGAGAAAGGGTTTAGAGCGCAGGTGAATAGTATGCAAAGAGTCGTTATAAGCTTTTAGGCGGGCAAAGAGTATTTATAGTATTCGGAATAGAAGCAGTATTAACCTAGAGCAGTATTAACTAACTAGCAGTATTAACCGCGAGCAGTATTAACCACGAGCAGTATTAACTGAACTAGCAGTATTAACTACTAGCAGTATTAACTAACTAGCAGTATTAACCGCGAGCAGTATTAACTGAACTAGCAGTATTAACTACTAGCAGTATTAACTACTAGCAGTATTAACTAACTAGCAGTATTAACTGAAAGCAGTATTAACCACTAGCAGTATTAACTACTAGCAGTATTAACTGAAAGCAGTATTAACCACTAGCAGTATTAACTACTAGCAGTATTAACTGAAAGCAGTATTAACCACTAGCAGTATTAACTACTAGCAGTATTAACTACTCTTACACTTTTTGACACCATCCCTTTTCTCTTACTTTTTACTACTTTGTTCATCCCCTGATCCTTTTCTTCTTGATCCTTCATGATCATTACTCCCTCTGGAGTATTTCTAACTTCAACCTTCTGCTGGATTAAAAGTAACATGTCCTTCATCAAATTTTTTTAAAGAATTTGAAGGCAGTCCATGTTCCTTGTTATGTGCCAAGAGCAACCATTTTCTTCATTCTGAATGCTCTTCCTCTTGAGCTTTTGATTGCCCTGCACACTTGATAAATCAGTTAGTCTTGGAGGGAACCCAAGCCAAAGTGGTCTTGGGTTGACCTTTCTCATTAATATAATCTGTCAGTTTGGTCTGAATGAGTTGTTTAGGAATCTCATGGCTGGAATACTTTGTCAAGATTATAGGTTTAGCTGCATTACTACTAGAAGCAGCACTAGCCTTGTTAGCAGTACTAACTTGGTTAGCAGTACTAACAGGTTTCTTTGCAATTGGAACCCAAACTTGAACAAAGTTGCTTGCTTTCTTTGTCTTTGAATTACTCCTTGGCTTATTTGGAGTAATTTTCTTTGGTTTAGCAAACTTGTTATGAGCATGTGATCTTATAGGTGCTCTGTTCTCAACCATATGATTCCTTCTTTTATTCCTATAACCAAAAGAGTTTTGTGGTTTTCTTTGAAAAGTGACTCTTTGGTTGATAGGGTTGAAATAACAGTGTTTGGCAAGATGATTCAATTTGCCACAGATAAAACAAGGTTTTGGTCTATTGATTTTACTCAAATCAACTCCTTGTTTTTGTGCCCACTGATTATTCCAGTTTCTCTGATTTCCCCTTGGTTTATCATGTTTTTGGGGCTCAGATTTATTGCAAGAACACTGTTTACAAGGGACAGGATTCACAACTGTGGTTTGCTTATAATGGACCTTCTCAGACTTTCCCTCAGTCTTTTCTATGTCCTTAGAATTGATCCAAGCCTTTCCACATCCCTCATTGGTGATAATGTTATTTTCTAGAGTAATCTCACCACTCACAGTGTTCTTTTTATTTTTTTCATTAAAGTTTTCTTCTTCAGAGTCTGTTTCAACCACCACTTTGTCTAATGGATCTACCTTAGTGACTTCATCAGACAATTCCTTCCTATTCTTGGTCTCTAGCAAGTCTGATATAGGAGGGATGTAGTTGTTGTTGTATGGTGGTGGTGTGGTGTTATATCCTATTCCTCTTCTAAGTTTGTCATGGATTTGAGTTTGGAGCAAAGAGTCCATTGCTTTAGAGGCATTGGAAAATTTTTCAATATCCAGCTTGGCTTTCTCAAATTCACTTTTTATCTTTTCATTCTCCTCTTCTTTCTGTTTAAGCTTAAATTCATACTGATCTTTCTCCCACTTCCAGTAGTTTGTGTCATAGGAATGTTGAAGCTCATTGGCTTGAAAACTCTTAATCTGCTCTTCAAACCTCTCAACAATCCTAACATAGTCTTTTATGTCCTTTTCTAATCTCTTCAGGTCATCACTCATTTTCTGGTTGTGATCCCTGTACCTTTTAACAGTTTCAATACAGGATTTGGAACAAAGATTAGATGTTACCTCTGTAGGAATTTCTGAGCTTGAAGACTCTGAACCTTTAGCCATGATGATGTGATTTTGAATGTAGGTTTCTGAGAATACTTGCTCTGATACCACTTGTCAGGATCGAATTCTTAACAAGAATTAATACTCAGAAACTAATATCAAAGAAGTTGCGGAAAAACACTTTGATATTTAATAAAACAGTAATCAAACACAGTATATAATGATCAAACAGTAAACTTGTATTGAATGCTTAAAGCTACAAGGTTACACACTCAACCTCAATATTGATGAACAGGCTCACCAATACGAATTCTACTTCTCTAGAATTAGGATCTATGCCTTGAGGTTGATTTCTCTCTCGAAAAAAAACAATTATCAAAAGTCCTTATTATATATTCTAAACATTCTATACATATACTAATAAAAAGATAATTACAAAGAATAAACAAATCTTCAGTATATCTTCCATGTATATCTTCTAAGTATATCTTCAGTATATCCAGCTGTATTACTTTCCATACAGATCTCCATCTTATAAGCAGTATTAATCATAAGCAGCATTAATACTTTGAGCAGTATTAACTCTAGCAGCATTAACTGCAAGCAGTACTAACCACTAGCAGTACTAACTAGCTAAGCAGTACTAACTTTGTTCAAGCAGTACTAACTTTAACTAGCAGTAGTAATTCTACTAGCAGTAGTAACACTTAGCAGTATTAATCTTCAACTTGTTATGGCAGTAGTAACTACATTTATACTAGCAGTAGTAACTACACTTGGTAGAATCTTCAGTTCCCAACAATGGTGATATTGAACTTCACTTTATCTTGACTCACTATCAGCTCGCTGATCTTTTTACCAAACCTCTTGATGAGACAAGGTTTAACTTTCTCATCAGTGAGCTTGGAATGCTGAATCTTGAAGATTAACTCTTTAGCTTTTATGCATTATGTCAGTGATAATACGTTCCACTTCAGTAAGACGTTTCTAACTCTCAGGTATGCTTTCTCATTCTCTCTCGCTGAATCTTATTCAGTAAGACGTTTTCAAAAATCAAAACTTCAATCACATAATTTCTTCAAGTGGTTAAAAGCTTTTTGATAAACAAATCTTATCACTGATATTTCTCGGCAGTGATCCTTTGAAAAGAAAAGTTATCTCTGAATTTCTATCAGTGATACTTTCTAAAAACGAAACGTTTTCTCTCTCCTATGACGTCATTCTAACTGATAATCCATGGCACGCCTTTTTCTGACACGTTCGTCCGTTGCACTTCATGTCCAATAAACTTCGTGGGACGTGTCCGTGTCATGATGACCTCCTTTTCCTGCTCCAAATTCCTTCTCTCTCCTCATATAAAAGGAATACCATTTACATTTTTGCCTTTTATGCTCTCAAAAAACTTCCATGGCAAGAAAAGTACTCAAGGCATTCAAGCAAACAAATAAATCACCTTAATCTTCAATCCTTCAAGATTTACAGGTTTTTGTTCTTCATCTTTTTCTTCAAAACACACTTATTTGATCCTAAACTTTCTTCTTTTTAGGATTTAAAGTTTTTTTCTCTTTTAAAATCATTTTCTTTATGATTTTATTGTTTACAAAAACCTTTGGTTTTTAAGACTGTTCTTCTTACTTCCTTTCATTAGAACATTGTTTTACTCTAAAAACAAACTTATTTTTCAAGTTTCTTTCCATAAAAGGGAAATTGGTAAAATATTTTATATTGTTTTTAGACTCTAAACCTTCTATTCTATTCTCCTTATTTCTATTCCAGAAATGACCCAATCTACTCTTGTTGCCTCCAAAAACGTCAAGTTCTCCCTCGTTGACTCTGAAATTCCAAAGAACAATCATCTAGCACGTTTGGCTTTTGGCGCTGCAAAGTTCCCTCACCTCGTAGAAGCACCTAACTTTCTAAAGCAATCCTGCCTATCGTATGCCCTGCAAATTGACCCTAAGCCAAGCAAGGCTCTTCTTCAGCAATTTTGGTTCACAACTGACAAAGGTGTAGTGACCAACAAGAAAGGTGAATCCATCCCTGCCATTTCCTTCACAACTCAACATGGCCCAGGGAACATCACTGCCCTTGCAATCCGCACAGCTTTGCGGTTCAACTCCAAGACTGCTCAAGGCTTCGACCCTCTACCCATTGACGTTGAACTTATTCAGTTTCTGGATCAGATGGAGTATCAATGGGACAACAAGCCTCGCACCACCATTCGAAACAAGAAGTTGACGAAGATCCTGAAGACGAACATGCCTTCAGAGTTGAACTACATCTTCACTCATATCATCCAAAGTATGAGTGGAAATATTGGATCGCTGGACCAAGCCTGCAAGGTTCAACTTCAGATGGGATACTCGTTGCTCGCTGGCAAACATTTCGACTATGCTAGAGCAATCTTTGACGATCTCATGTCAAAGATTAAGAAGCCTGAACGGGACACAAAGATTCCCTATGTCCGGTTCATTTCTGCAATTCTCCATTTCTTTCTCGGAAAGAAGTACCCCACTGAAGGTGATTACGACTTCTCCAAAGTTGGTCCACGAGTCATCGAGGTGAAGCCTGCTGACAACGAGGTAAGTCTTCAGACCTTACGCTTACGTCTCTCCTCCACTTCTTCTACTTCAGTGACCACGCAGATGGTTTCTTCATCCGCTATCCCTGCCACTACCACCCCTCTCAAGCGACAATCATCAGCTCTTCCAGACCCTTCTAAAAAGGCCAAGAAGACTAAGGAGTCAGCCCCTTCATTTAAGGAACCTGAGGTGGTCTCTCAACAGACTACCTTAGATGGTTTCGTGGCTCGCTCCGCCACTACTGCTCAGCCATCAACAATCATACCAGTGATATCAATCGTTGATACACCACCGGTGATCAACCCAACTCCTCCAGTCTCTCAAACAGTTGAGGTAATTACTATAATCACTAGTGTTTTTCCTTCTATCCCCATTAATTCTCCTTCAACTTCTTTGGTCACTAACCTTCCCACTTTACAGCAGCCATCTACTATCGCTGCTAATGTAGGACCTATCGTGGTTCAAACATCTCAGCCCTTCTCTCAATTTGAGGGGGACTTGCATTTTTTCAACATGTTTGACACTTCAGGTAAACCTAAAACCATATACACCTCTCCCACCTCTATAAATAAGCCTGAGCATAATTTTGCTCAAATTCTAACTTCTTTTTCAGGTCCTACTTTGGGAACCATTGATGCCAACGTCAACAAACTCGCTGAGAAGGTGGAAAATCTCGTTGCCTCTCTCAACACCAACACCACTGTCGTTAATCAGGCAGATGAAGAGCTGAAGAATTTATTATCATCCACTGCAACCAAAGTTGAGGCTTCTCAGCTCAGCTCTCTTCAAGCCGAGGTAAACCAGCTGAAGGACAACATGGCCCACAATATAAATCAACTCCAATTCCTCACCGGCCATGTTGATCACTTGACTAGAGAAGTCCGGTCTCTCAATGACAAAATGGAGTCTGCCAATCAGCTACTCTCTCAGCTGCTGGCAAAAATGAATGAACCAGCTCCTGCTCCCACTCCTTCCTTTACTGCTGACGATCGAATGTCGCTGACTGTTGCTATTGATTTTATTTATCTAGCAACTTCAGCTATTCCTGAAATTGAAGGACGGTTGGACAAGCTGGAAGCTGATGCCCGTCAGACGCCTATCGCTGATGCTGCTGCTGATACAAACGCTGACCTCACCCATGATGATGACAAAGAGGGGGAGATGAATATTGAAGAAAATACAGCGGTTGAGGCACAGGTAGCTGCGGAAGAACCTCCCTCTCCAGGGGAGAAGACAGTTGATGTTTCAGCTATTGAAGATCGGGTCCCTCCTTCTCCTTCTCAAGTATTAGAAGAAGAAGAGGATGCAGAAGAAGAAGAAGACGAGGAAGACCTTGATCTTCAAGATCAAGAAGATGATGATGTCGACGCTGCTGATGAGGATGAAGACCCTTCTCTCTGGTTTTCAGCAATCAATGCATCATCAGTGCCTCCGACAAAAGGTGTTGTCATAAATAAAGCAAGGGGGAGACAGAAGGATAGTGCTCTGAATTCCTCCTCTCAAGGCAAACAAAAGGGGATCGATGCCGAAGGGAATCTAAAGCTACTCTCATCATCTGAGGGGGAGCAACCTTCTTAGGTATGCCTCTCCATTGTCCCTCTCTCATTCTATTACTACCAATCACCCCTGTCTTTCTAAACCTTTATCTTTCTCTTCCTAAACATATACACTAACTCCTTGTTCTTTTTGCTCAGACAGTTCTCTCCCCTGCTTAAGGGAACTCAATCTATGCAAATAATCCCAGCTATCATAGCTGATGAACAAATAATCCCAACCTCCTTCAATGAGGTTAATGAACAAGAGGAAGAAGAAAGGAGGTTGATGAACAAGAGGAAGAAGAAGATGAATCCTTGAACCATATAGGAAGGCCCTCTCGACCACCTCAATGGTCAGAGGATGAACTAAAGAGAAAAGCTGAGATGATCTCTCACATAGAAAGTCAGTGAATAACGATCCCTCCTCAGTCTCTACCAGAATAACTCAACTTTCTCTCTGAAGTTGAATATGAAGAATCTGTCAGAACTGAAAGACTGCTCGCTGATTGTCGAAGAGATGCTGATCTAGTTCTCAAGGTACATGCGTCCATGTTTGAAGACGACAGAATGAAGGAGAATGCAGTTGTAGTTCAAGTTGCAATACTGAAAGAGATTGAAGATGAGCGCTCAAAAGAAAAAGAGGTTAGCGATAAAAGTCTAGAATGGTGTAAACAAAAGATAGACTATCGCTCTGACCTAATGAAGATTGTCGTTGTTACTATCTCTGGGAGAAAGAAGGAGGACCGAACATCAGTTACTATGGAGATAACCAGAGAGGATGGAAGATCAAAATCTTTGTTCATATCAAGACTTGAACACTTTGGTTACGTTGAGTGATTAGAGTTCAAGGAAGCACTGAAGAAATCGAAATCAACGTATAAAGGCTATGTTGAAGGTCTCATTGGAGATCTCATCAACAGAGTCGCTCCTATATTGAAAGTGCCCTCTGCTCTTCCACCAAAGCCAAAGCAAATCAAAAGAAAGTCTGCCTCCTCCTCCTCTGATAATGTCGCAGTGATAAAAAATGACACCTCCATCAAGTTTTCGAAAGAAGCATTCTTCGAGCCTCCTCCTGATCTCTCAGTTCTTGATCTATCTCTGCATCCTAGTGGACCGTTCATCCCAGGTCAAGTTTTGAAGAAACCTTTTGGAATATTTTTCAGAGATGATGAAGGTTAGCTCAGGTTACAAAGAGTCTCTGAAATCCCTCTCTGTCCTCTAAATAATCTCAAGCACCTTCTATGCTTATGGTGTACCTACTCTCCCTCAGCTGAACCGATCAAGACTCTCATTCGACAAGAATTAGCTAATCGAAGACAAAAAGGAGAGGAAGTGCCAGATTATATGATCAAGGTTCTGAAGTCTTATATAGATAGCTGATAGATTCTCTTTTTTCTTGTAATATGTTAGTTAGACTTACAGTAGTTTAGAACTTCAATTGTACTTATAATTTTCATATCTCTTCTTGTAATTCTTTTTCTTTGAATTAATGAAAATTTCAGTAAAGTACTTAAATCCATCAGTACTATAAAAGATCCCACAAAATAGTAATTGAGACATGTATGTTATGAGTCCTGATTATCCTTTTATTTTGACTTAAGTAATTTTCTTCATAGTTACTTTGTCATCATCAAATAAGAGGAGATTGTTGATCCAACTCCCTTAGTGATTTGATAATGACCCTCTGTTATACTTAGTGAAAATTACGTTTAACCTCTGTATGTATAAGTGTTTCACTATCAGCGATCAAATACTGAGTATGTTCAGTACCGCTAATGATTTCTTATGTAAACAGTTAGACGTAATCCCTAAAGACAAGTTTCACGATAAAAGATGTTCACTGCTGAATTGAAGACATTTAAAAATACATACTTCTAGAATTCATGAAAACTTTTAAGAATTGAGAAGTGGTTTGAACGTTTAAGAAACATGTTTTCATGTTTGAAAGTCGTCCATCTTTCAAACATATATGAGATTAAGAATAGAATAATCCTTACACACATCTTAAATCTCATGAAAGTCAGCTCCAAAGTCATGATAGATATGATCATGTAAGCTCCCCCTCAAAATCTGCATTTAGTTAAAAAGTCGTCAAAGTACAAAGTCTTATTCACAAACTTTATTGAAAAATAAAGACATTAAAGCAGTAAAACTTTTAAGAACGAGTTCTGATCAGATATAATCAGAAGTCAATTACTTTACTCCCCCTGAACATATGCATCACAGAATATGTCAGTGAAAAATATATGCAACAAAATATATAACTCCCCCTAGAATGTAGATCAAATATACTTTATCTCACTCCCCCTGAAAACATGAACAAAACATTTCAGTGTAGATATCGTCAGATTAAAAATAAAGAAATTAAGAAAAATAGCATAAATAAACTGTACTAGGTAACTACAGATTATGTCTTGAGGTTTAACATGCCAAGTTTCGAAATGAGAAAATTAAATCTCTTTTCGTCTAACAGCTTGGTAAACAAATATGCAAGTTGATAATCTGTGTTTACAAAGTAAAGGTCAATTGTACCTTTTTCGACATTATCTTTGATAAAATGATATCTCACGTCAGTATGTTTAGTCTTTGTGTGCTGAACAGGATTAGCTGATATTGCAATGGCGCTCTTCGAATCACAATATATAGGAATCTTGTTGAACTGGAAGCCATAGTCTCGAAGTTGTGTTCTCATGCACAACACTTGAGAGCAGCAACTGGCAGCAGCTACATACTCTGCTTCAGCAGTCGAAGTGGAAACATAAAGTTGTTTCTTTGACACCTAGCTTACGAGTTTGTCTCCAAGAAATTGAATGTGACCTGAAGTACTTTTCCTGTCTAAAATACAACCCGCATGATCTGCATTTGAATACGTTGTTAGCTCAAAACCTGTATCTTTAGGATACCACAAACCAAGATCTGCAGTTCCCTTCAGATATCTAAATATTCGCTTTACAGCCGACATATGGGATTCTCTTGGCGAAGCTTGATATCTAGCACATAAGCATGTAGAGAACATAATATATGGCCGACTAGTCGTCAAGTACATAAGAGAACCAATCATTCCTCTATAGGTTCTAACATCAACAGCTTTTCCCGAAAGATCAGCTCCGATTTTAGTTCTTGGTGCCATCGGGGTTGAAATTGGGGTACAATTTGACATATTAAATTTCTTTAAAATGTCAACAATATACTTCGCTTGATTTATGAAAATACCTGTGGAAAATTGTCTAACTTGTAATCCGAGAAAGAAATTCATCTCTCTGATCATACTCATTTGAAAACATGGCGCCATGAAGTTAGAAAAATTCTTACAGTACTTTGGATTAGTTGAACCAAATATGATATCGTCCACATATATTTGAATTAAAATGATATCAGCTTTCTCCCTTTTAATGAATAAAGTGGTGTCGATTTTACCTTTTGAAAACCCAGACTTGAGAAGGAACTTGGATAACACGTCATACCAGGCTCGAGGGGCTTGTTTGAGTCCGTAAAGTGCTTTGTCTAGAATATAGACATGATCTGGTTTGTCTGCACTTACGAATCCTTCCAGGTTGACAAACGTACACCTCTTCATTTAATAATCCATTCAGAAAGGTTGTCTTGACATCCATCTGATAAACCATAAAATTCTTGTGTGAACGTAGGCTAGGAACATCCTAATTGCCTCAATACGCGCAATTGGTGCATACATCTCATCATAATCAATGACTTACTCGTGTCTGTATCCCTTGGCTACAAGTCTTCCTTTGTTTCAAATAACAACACCATCTTCATCCTTTTTATTCTTGAATACCCACTTGGTGCCAATAATTGTCTTTCCTTCAGGCCGGGGCACCAATCGCCAGACTTTAAGCGCTTCAAATTGGTTGAGCTCTTCTTGCATGGCTGTAACCCAATCTGGATCACAAAGAGCTTATGAAACTTTTGTTGGTTCTATTTTGCTCTGGAAAGAATCAAACAAACATTCATTTGTTGTGGCAGACCTAGTTTGCACCAGCTTTGACGGATCTCCAATAATTTGATGAACCGGGTTCTCTTTGGTCCACTTATATACGCGAGGAAGTGGGTTAGATACAGATTGATCATGTTGAACATCTAGATATCCACTTTCTTGTTCTTGTTCAGTATGGTGTTCAGTTGAAGTAATCGGTGCAGAAGTTTCAGTGGATTGGACATTTGATGTCTGTTGAGTAGGCATTACCGTACATCCAACTGAATGTGTAACTTCTGGCTCTGTAGTTTCATTAGCAACTTCAACTGAATGAGTAGGTGTTTGAACTTGAGTTTCTTCCTGAATCGGGGGTTCGGATTAAGTTGATACATCTGAAGTGATTGGATGATGACTGCTTGAATCTTCAGATCTGTCAATCACAATAGGTTTAGTCAACTTAGAACCAAGAAACTCATCATAGAAAAATTCAAATAATAAGTTTAATTTTGTTAAATGAGATGTAGACGTTGATGCTTTATCAGAATTAGAAACTTAAACCGTAGGTTCTGGACTGATTTGTCCAGAAGCTAAAACTCCTGTTATAACGGGTTCTGAACTGCTTTGATCAGAAGCCATTTCTTCATCGAAAGTGACATTTACGCTCTCCACCACTATCTTGGATTTCTTCATGTAAACTCTGTATGCAGCAGATGTCTGAGAATATCCAATACAAATGCCTTCGTCAGCTTTCGGACTGAACTTGTTCAAGTTCTCCTTGTCATTCAGCACAAAACACCTGCATCCAAAGATGTGAAAATGATTAATGCTAGGTATTCTATTATTAATCAAAGCATATGGTGTTTTACCAAACCGGAGATAAATGATTGATCTGTTTTGCGTATAACATATAGTTGAGACAGCTTCAGCCCACAAAAATAAAGGTAGATCGGATCGGCTCAGCATCGTTCGTGCAACCTCAACAAGAGTCCGATTTCTTCGTTCAACTACCCCATTTTGTTCCGGAGTTCTGGCAGCAGAAAACTGATGAGTTATCCCGAACGATTCGAGATAATCGTCAATCATTTTGTTCTTGAATTATGTGTCATTATCAGTTCCGAGAAACTTAACTGTCTTCTGCAAATTCACTTGAACGGTCTTTAAGAATGAGATGATGACATCGAGCATCTCATCTTTCGATCTTAGAAATTTGACCCAAGTGTATCTTGAATAATCATCCACAATCACCAAGAGGTATTTCTTTCCGTTGATGCTTTGAGTTCGCATTGGACCACAGAGATCCATATACAACAGTTCTAAAGAAGTATTTGTGCTCGGTTCAGGCTTAGGCTTATGAGAAGCTCTTTTCATCTTACCTTTCTCACATGCATCACACAGATGTTCTCGTTCATATTTCATCTCTGGAAGTCCTTTCACCAAGTTACCAGTCACCAGTTCGTTGATGTAGCAAAAGTTGAGATGAGATAGCCTTCTATACCATAACCAACTCTGTTGCATAGAGGCTTTATTAAGTAGATACACAACATTATCAGTCTTGACTTTTGACAGATTGATTGTGTAGAGGTTTGATTTCCGTGTCCCGACCAAGAGTTCTTTACCATCTTCAGTTCTAACACAATACCTCTTGGCCTTGAAGTTCACCTCTAAGTCCTTGTCAAAATTTGACCAATGCTGAACAGATTGTATCCTAATCCTTCAACGTAGCTCACCTTCTTAATCGTTACATTTTCTTGCACGACATCTCTATATCCAAGTATCGGTGAAAACTGATCATTTCCAAATCGCACATTGCCGCATAATTTCTTTGTATAATTCGATAAAATATCTTTCTGCCCATTCATATGCTTGGAGCAACCATAATCCAAGTACCACATATGACGGGTCTGCACAGAAGAAATCATACAACAACAGAATTAGGTACCCATTTATAACTGGGTCCTTTCATGTTAGCACAAGATTTTGGCACCCATATGAATTTGGGTCCTCTTTTCTTTTGCAAAACATGAGAATGATGTATATAATAAGTACCAAACCAACAATCAGAATATTGTCGAGTCACAAAATCATTTCGATCATGTGTAGAAAACTAAGTAGTAGATGGAGATAATTGGAGCAATTGCTTTATTGAGTAAGTCTTGTAAGAAGTTACAAGTTTTGTTTTATGAGAAACAATACTACCAATCACATCAGTATCACTAACAGCAATCCTATTACATTTTGTATCAGAAAATGATTTTGTATTCTCTCCAACTTTCTGCTTTGGTCTCCATTCTAGTTTCACTTCAGACTTATTCCACCTCAATTCTGAAACAGAAGATTTAGCTTTGTTAGAAACATGAGATTTCTGAGTTTATGTTTTCTTATGCTTACTCGTGTTGTCATATGTAGCTTCAGATTAAAAATCAGTGTTCTACATAACAGTAGAAAACACAACTTTCTCAAGATCAACCAAAATTCTTTGTTCCGCTAAAATATTTTCAAGTTCAAAAATTTTGCTTTCTAAGACAAGTGAAGGAACATAAATTTTGTCTTTAACATGTTTTGTCTCCAACTCCTCTGTAGAATAACTTTGAAAATAATCATTTGATAGAAATTTTGGTTGCTCAGAAAGATAACTATCATTCAGCTTTTTATAGCGGAATGGTTGCATTTTGTTCGTGTTCTTTCTTTTCTCATCTTCCTTAGCCTTAACCTCATCAAATGATTTTGTAACAAATTTGGGTTTCAAATGAGGATTTTTGTCAGCCACTTGTAAGGAACTGAAATTATATAAAGCGGGTTGCTTTCGAATAGCTTTCTTCAGATAATGTGGGTTATCGTAAACAAGACCCCACTTATCTTTAAAATATATTTCTTCCTTTGGTGTGTTTAGAAAAATTGTGTGATCCATTTGTCCTCGTGTATAAAGCTTGACTTCCAAACCATTAATCTTTTTCTGCAAATTCTTATTATCAATTTGTAAGTTGTGAACTTTCAAACAAACTCTTGTTTCTCACGTTCAGATGTATTAAACTTTGAAACTGTTTCAGAAATTTGAGTTTCAAAACAAGCTCTTTGTTTTTCAAAAACAGTAGCAGAATTGTATAAAGAATCAATCAAGTTTTTGTTCCCAGCAAGTTCCTTGTTGAGATCAAAAATTGTTTGACGCTTCTTTGCAACTCTACTTTTCTCCTTTTTGAGCTTAGTTTGTAAGTCTTGAAGCTCGACCATCATGTTTCCATTTTTGTTAAAAAATCAGATTCATAAATGTTTAATACCTCTTCGGAAGTCTCATCATCCGACTCGTCATATCTAACTTCTTTTCCCATCAAGCACATGTGGGTTGTCTCTTCTTTGTCATCTTCAGATTCAGAATGATCCAACCAATAATCATCTTCGGCCATTAAAGCTTTGCCTGCTTCTTTCTGCTTGGCTAGAAGCATTTTGTTCTTGTAATATTCAGAATTGTGAACTTTGGGCTTCTGGCAGTCTTTGGCAAAGTGACCAATTTTCCCACAGTTGTAGCATTTGATAGGATCTTCCACCTTCTATGGCTCATAATCATTCACATATTTTCTCTCTTCTTGCTTCTTTTCACCAAAACTCTTACCATCAAATCTCCTGTCATCAAATCTTCTACCTTCCACTTTCTCCTTATGTTCATAGTTTCTAGATCCTGAAGAGTACCTCTGACTGTTTGAACCCGGCTTCTTGTAAAATTTCTTCGGAAAGACTCGGGTCAGAAGTAGCATAGCTTGCTTGAGGTTTTCTCCGTCATCGGAATCAGAATCAACACTTTTAGTATCATCAGAATCAGAAACAATTATCTTCTTCTTCTTCTTATCCTTCTTCTCTTTCTCTTTCTCTTTCTTCTTCACAACCAAGGCAATAGGATCAGCTACCTTCTCATTCTTTTTCTTCTCTTCTCTTTTCTCTTCAACTTCCTCCTCATTTTTACGAAGGGTTTCATAAATTTCATGTAGAGGTGTGTCACTGAGGTCTTTCATCTTCTTCATTCTTCCGGTATGCTTCTTCCATTCAAGTTGAAGAATGCTCAGAAACTTTATGTTGTTCTCTATCTGTTTCTTCTTCACATTATTCTTTGCCAGCTCATTCAGTAGATACACAAACCTCTCATATGTGTCCTCTAAGCTTTCATTCTCCTTGTCTTTGAATTCTTCATAATTGTTGATGCAATTGGCTACTTTCATCTGATTGCCAACTTTGGATCCCATCATCATCTTCTCTAATTGATCCCACATCTTTTTGGTCGTTGCCTTGTAACTCTCTATCTTAATGTAGATCTCGTTGAGTATGCTTTGAAGAAGTAGATCTCATTGTAACTGTCTATCTTAATGTAACTGTCTATCTTAATGTAGATCTCATTGGCCTGCTTGTCAGCCTTGTACCTTTCTTTGTCTTTATCAGAATATTGAGAAATATCCATTGGAACCTCCTTTGTCTTATGTTCTCTCGACTGATTTCCATCTTCACTATCAGATGTTTCATCATCAGGAATTTCCATAGTGAGAGGAATCATTGGACCTTCCTCAATAGACATCTTGATGTTGTCACCATTGGCATGTCTGTAAATGAAGTCTAGAAACCGGTCCTTCCATTATTCGTACTCACCCTTGAATTGAACGGGTGGTTTGACATCGGTTCCGATAGAGAGTGCATCCCTTGAAGTCATCCTGACAAATAAACTGTAGAACAAGAACTTAAAATGATCGTTAGTTCAAAAGAAATCAATATACAGAAAAATCTTAGAAAATTTTACAAAAAATAAATTTCCAAAAATTTCCTAAGTCAAGAATTCTCACACCACAGTAGCTACACAATTCGCACAATACCACAGAATTCGCAGACCTTCCACAATTTTCACATTGAAGGAATTCACACACCATACAATTCGTACGTAACTAGATGCGCTGCTATATGCGAATTCTAAGCTATTCGCACACAACTATATGCGAATTTTATACTTAGAAAAATCTAGATCACCAACTTTTCGCATGATCTTTTCGCACAAGAGGGATATAAGAATTCTATACTTAGAAACTATTTCAACCTCAAACAATTCGTATGGAAGCGAATTCTAGACTTAGACAATTTTCCAAATTTCCATGCGAAATCTTAAGAATTCGTACGTAACCCTATGCGAATTCAAGGAATTCGTATGCTTCTATATACGAAATCCTTACTTTTTGCACATAGATTGATGCGAAATTTGTCCTTAGAAAAATATTCTTCCAACTTCTCGTACACCAATGTATGCGAAATCTGTACAATTCATATACAAGTCTTATGCGAATTCTTCCCTTAGCTTTTTCCCAATATCAAATTTATGCGAATTCTTCATACGAATTTTTTAGATCTTGCGAGTTCTTCAAGGATTATGTGAGTTCCTCAAGTTTTCGATGAAAAATCCTTCAATCGATCCAAAACTTTATCAAATCTTCGATTCTGACTCTGAAACTTCACAAGATTATCCACGAACACTACAGGAATCGATTACAAACAATGAATTCCAAAGAAATTCACTCACATATAAAATTCAAATCCTTTACAGTGCTTACAACTCGTGCGACTCAAAAATCATAAAAACATAAAATTGATCAAAATTACAGTGCAAAATGTTATACAAACCAATACAAATTCAATATAATACATCACACGAACACTATAGACTCAATTAAACTCACAATTACAATCTAAAATTCAAAACTCGATCAAGACACAGTAACCATGGTGCGAAGAACTTTTCTTGAAAAAATTCAATCGATCTCTGCTCTGATACCAATTGTGTGTCCCACAATTATAGTTATAATCAAGTTTATCAACAACAAATTCAATTCAAATTGCCATATGATTAAATCTTTAATCCACAGTTTACAATATCAAATCACAGGAAGTTTTCTCTCTCTACTTTCTCTCTCTAGGATTCTCTCTGGATATTCACACGGATAATTTCTACTCACTTGTACCAACAAAAACAAAAGGAAAAACTATTTATACTAAGGAACTATTACAAAGGAATCTAAATTAAAGAAAACTAAAAACATTTTTGACTTTGTTGACTTTTAGCTTTGATTTTGACTTTGCTTGAGAGGCTTTGACTTGAGCTTTGACTTTGATTCTCATGATCTTGGATCCAATATATTTGTGCACTAACACTTTGGTATCCCAAAGACTTAGGTTTTGATCTAATTGGCTATTCAGATTCTGACTTTGCAGGATCTAAAGTAGAGAGGAAGAGCACAACTGGAAGTTGCCAACTACTAGGTGGAAATTTGGTCAGTTGGTCCAGCAAGAAACAACATTCGGTCTCCACTTCTACTGCTGAAGCTGAATACGTTTCGGCTGGAAGTTGTTGTACTCAGATCTTATGGATGAAGAATCAACTATAAGACTATGATCAGTTCTACTCTAGAGTCCCCATACTGTGTGACAATTCAAGTGCAATAGCTATTGCAAACAACCCTATGCTTCATTCCAGATCCAAGCACATAGACATTCTATATCACTTTATCAGAGATCATATTTCAAAAGGTGATATTGAACTGCATTTCATCCCTACTGACTTTCAGTTAGCAGATCCCTTTACCAAGCCCCTAGATGAAGCAAGATTAAACTTCCTTATTGGATCACTAGGTATGTTAAATTTTGAGTAAAAAAATCTCTAGGTCCTTTCTACCGAACTCTTGTTTCGGTAGCTCTTTCTACCGAAAGCCTTAAGCCCTTTCGGTAAGATTCTTCACTACCGAAGTTCTATTTTCGGCAATCCCTCAAAGATACCGAATCTCCCTTCGGCAAACCTTTTATACATCCTTTGCAACTTTTCGATAAGCGTTCTCTCTCACTTCGGCACGATTTCTTTTTACCGAACCTTTCTATTTTGGTTTGGGTTTTCGGCAAATCTTTTTGCTACCGAACTATGTGAGTTTGGTAACTCAAATCTCTGCCGAAATCCAAAGCTAACGTGTTCATTCTTATCTACTTATTTTCCGACCTCATTTCGACACCTCTGCTATTCCCAATCCCATTATGCCACGTGTCTTGATATGACACGGCAAGTCAGGGACACGACCTTTCGCTCATCCCACATCCCTGACATAGCCGTTTTCGGCTCTTCCACTACCCATGACCTATACCTCTAACCATCATCATTATTTTTCTTACACCTTCTTTAATTTCATTTAATTTTTTTAAATCCGGTTTTTCCCTCCAACCTATATATACTTACCACAACTCCTCTTCTCCATTTTACCAGTATCTTCAATCTCTCGATTTCACTCAAAACCTGCAACCTTCATTTTCTTCAAAACTTCTTCAATGGTATCTTCCAAGTCATCTAAGGGTAGCAAAAACACCCCCCCCCCCATAAGGGAATCCTTTATCTTCCCTGCGTACAACCACATTGCACGTCTAGGTGCCGATATCGGTCACTCGGAATTCAACCAGGTATCGACTTTTCGTCAACGATCACCTCTTCAGTACGCCCTTACGGCTTCTCCCAAAATGAGCAAAATGCTCCTTGGGAGATTATGGCTCACTTGCTCGTATGATTAAGAAACTCATATGGTTTCAGCCTCTATTCTCTCTGATTCTGAACATCTGGACCTTACCTTCGGCGTTGAAGATGTTCGTTCAATCCTTCAACTTCCGGTCTTTACTCCATATGCTCCTTTCCCTACTAATCACGAGCAAGAGGAAGTCATAGAGGCCCTCAACTATATTCACGACGGAAAGGGTAAAGGTACCGGGACTCTACTTCGCAAGAACATAGGCGGAGTTTGGAATTTTTTTCTTCTCCCATCTCATCTACTACATCTCCCACAAGACCTCCGGGTGGGATCAATCTTCTGTACATGTGACAAGGTTAGCCCATGCACTAATGTCCGTCTGCCTATTGATTTTGCTCAAGTTATTTTCAACTCCATTATCGTTGTGATCACTCCACCTCGCTCTGTCCATGTGTCTCTTCCCCGCTTTCTATCCTTAATCATCAACAACAAGCTGAAGGGTTTTCTTGATGCTGATGCAAAACTACTGGAGCCGACCATTTCTTTTGATTTTCTTCCAAGTCAAGTTGGCAAGCAGGTTTTGAACAAAGGACCAAATGCTACGGACAAACCCTTAACTCGAGGTATGATTTCCTTTGCCACTACTCCCAATCCGGTTTGGGGTGCCCATGTGGACTTGGATGCCGAAAGGCCCCATCATCCATTGGGTCACAACATTCCGGTGACCCCTATTCCCCCTTCTATTTCCCGAGCCAAAACGGTATCCAAGAAAAAGAAGAATATAAAGGCTACCGGTGCCGCCGCACTTGTTGCAATGACACTATCTCTAAAAGAACCTTCGGAGACTACCCCTGTCAAAACCTCTTCTTATTTGAAGCGACGGGGCTCCAAATCCCCTCCTAAGTCTCATTCTAAGAGACTTAGAAAACCTCACATAGCCAAGCCACACACTCCCCCTACCGATTCTCCAAAATTGGTGGAGGTTGAAATTCTCCCAGTAGGGCCACGGGAATCTGTCAAACCCAAACCTGCCTCCTCCACTTCCTCTCCAAAGGGTTTGGATGTACCATCGGGGACCCTCACTAAACCTTCACCAACATTTCAATTGTTGGATGAAGATGAGTTGGTTTCCTCCCCAGACCAACGGTCCTCTTCTCCACTGCACGACCTTACACCCGAGTCCATACCTGATGATTCTGCACGACTCAATGAAGAAACGGCCTTTCCAAGAGTCGGTTCAAAGGGTCCCCGTGATTTTCTGGACATGTTGTTTCAAGATACAACCTCTTATGATGATACCGAAGAATTATCTCCCCCTGAAAACCAAGAATCGGCAGCCCTACACTCTGTCGATCTATCTATGTAGATACCATCACCGAAACACCCTTCTCCTAAGCAACCATCACCGAAACAACCATCTCCCAAGCAACCATCACCGAAATCCTCACCCAATCAGCCAACCCCTTCTCCCAAATCTACTCCCACACACTCACCCCATCGCTCAACATCTTCTTCTACCGACTCCTCACCTGCTTTTCTCCATAAAAGGCAACCGATTGCTCGTCACCTAACTTTTCCTCATCAACCACCGACCCCAACTGCCGATAATGCTATCACATCGGCACCATATGTTCCTGATTTATCTCAACCTCATCTACTCATTCCCCCTGAAGTGCTTGTCGATATTCTCGATACCAATCGGCAACACCGATTAATCGTCACTCAATTTGCCAACTTGCAGGGGGAGTTTGTTCAGTTTCTTGCTGACACAGGCAATCGGGTCACTCTTCTTGAGCAGGGGTCTATTTGAGACCAACAGATATCTAGTGCTTTGGAGGCTAAAAATAAGTCTCTTGTTACCGTGATTGGTCTTATCAAGGAACAAAGTGATGAGCTTCTCAAGGTCTAGAGTTCTTTCTTCAAATGCATGGAAGCCACGCAACAGGATATTAAAGACTTGGTTGATCCTCTTGGTGATGCCTTGGCCGTAGCCATTCAACACCTGCAGTCTCTCATTCAGGCCAATACCAATCTCACTTTCTCTGTGGCAGCTTTAAAGGTTGCATCTGATGCTCGGGATCAAGAATTGACCTCTCTTCGGCAACGGGCTAATTCTCAGGATACTATTAATGCTCAGTTGTTGAGGCTCTTTCTAAAATCAACTCCATGCATGACATTTTACCTGCTTCGGTTGCTCGATATTGTGCCGAATCTTAGGATATCAATGTTAGTGATGTTGCATTCCATCCCGATGATCGCGATTTCCTGTGCCGTATTGATAGGCGCATGGGTCGTGTGTCGGCCAAGGCCGGTCTTTCTTCTCCGCCACGCACTAAGGGGGAGAAATCAACTGAGGGGGAGCAACATACTCCTCATGTTATTATTACCAGTGCAAGGCGAGAAGAATCTCCTATTGCTCAAGAGGATGAAGTTTGGTAGGTTCAACAGGTTGTAAATCGGCAAGAGGGTCCTTCTGTTGAGGGAGAGGAACCAAAACACAAAGAACCTGATACTTCGGTAGCTGCCGAAAAAGAGAGAATCAAGGAAGACGTCGCTGCCGAATCCGTCGATGGTAAGGGAACCGACCATTCTTCTAAAATGGTTGAAGAGTCTAAGGGGGAGCCTGAACCAAAGAATGATAAAGGAAAGAGAAAAATCTCACCAGAGGAAGAAGCTGCCGAAGCCAAGTGACTTAAGGAAGCTTGGACCAAGAAGTTTGCCGATGGTGGTGGGTTGAAACTTTCCCCTCTTACAAAGACTACATCCGATCTTGGTCGCTCTGCTGAGGAGCTCAAGAAAGATGAGCTAGCTCAAATTGAGCTTGATAAAACTAAAGAGTTAGCTCAGAAGTTGGCAGAGTAAGAAGCTGAGAAAGCAAAAGTTTCGGCAGATGTTGTTGAAGCCCAACTTTTGGAGCTTGGTGCCTTGGAGGAATCAGCCAAGAAATCTGAGGAAACAAGGAAGAAATGCATCAAATGGTATCACTCCGCCATGACCAACCGAAGAAACTCCCTTAAGATCATTGATGTTAAAATCATCAAACCCTGTAAAGATGGCCTATTCGTCTCTATGTGACAAGGGAGGATCTTTCAAGACAAATTGAGAGTATTGATATGCTCAAATGTTCAGTCTTACCAAATGGATGGGGATTTTGGATTGCCTGCTCAAAAGTAGGAATACTCTCAAAGACGAAGTGGAGAAGGTCATTTTTGATCTTCAACACAGATTCAGCTCCTACCGAAGGAAATACAAGATTGTGCACACTCCCACCGAAGAGAAATTTATTGCTAAACTTAAGGCTGACAATCCTCCTCCCTCTTCCTCCAAGCCGAAGTTGAAACCAAAATCGAGGTCTTCCAAAAAAGAAGAAGTATTTTCAGTAATGGCCAAGGAAGGAAAGGTTCCAGACGTTTCCAACCTTGACCTATCTTTGTCGACTTTGGTACCTCACCCTTCCACTACTATCATTCTTGGGCCTGTCTATGGGATCTTCTTCAATGATGGCCTCGGTCAAATCCGCTTCTTTAGTGCCGATCAGATCCCGCTCGCTGATAGTGTCTTTCTATGTGGAATTCTTCAAATTATCCTATGGGTGTTGTGGATCTCTACAAGGCTATTACCAATGAATTGAAAAAGAGAAACTTCATTCCACGCCTTCCATTTGAAGAATTTTAGTCTTTCTATCTTTAAATTTCATTGTACTTATTTTCTTTTTGTCTTGTATTGTAATCTTCTCAGAAGATTAATACAAAGTATAAGTTTATTTTGAAGTAACTAGTATGTATAGTTCATTATCTCATTCTTTTATACTTGTAAATGTCGGATACTCTAAAAAAATCCAAAAAGAAACAAAAAAATGGTCTATGTGAAAAGGAACCCAAAAGAGTAAGATCAGGGTCAAAATGCATTATTCATGTATCTTTCTCTTTTGTCTAAGTATGGGATGTCATCATCAAATAGGGGGAGATTGTTGGGTCATCAAATATTTGAAGATGACCTCCCCTTTTTGGCTTGTATTTATATATCTGTAGATTGTTGTACACTTTCATACTTAGAATAGTTTATGGCTCCTTGTAATAGCTTAGTTATGCTTAAAAGATCGGTGAATCGAAGACCAACCGAATTCAACATGAAGCAAGTCTACTGATGCAAATTAAGATGAACTTCACAAGAACTAAGCTATCTCTGCCGAAGATATGAAACATCTTCAGTAGATCTCTTCTCTACCGATTTGTCTTATGTTCAGCAGAAGATATCTTGCCGAATCATCTATATCGGCATCCCTCTGCCGAAGCTTCGGCAGATAATCCATTGTCGAATTGTTCCTTAATTCAGTGATACCCCTTTATAGCAAATCCTCATGATTTGAATATATACTTCCTATTTCCCAACATTCTTCTGACAAAAAGAATGGAACCTTCTTTTGCAAAGAGGATATTCACTCAAGTTCTGATCTGATAAAGACCTTCTTCAAAAAGATCTCAAAAAGATTTGTATCAGAAATATTTTATTGGGATGTTGTCTTATCATAGTACAAAAGTTACCTTTTGTATTTTGATAAGTCACTTCAAATATCTCATAATTTATTGAAGAAATCTCAAGGATCCACTCAACATATGACAAGTGTCCTTTGCATTTAATGCATTGGGTAGTATAAAAGAGTGAAGACCTCCTCCATGCAACTTACGCTTTCAGCTCAAGAAGTCTAAGTGCACTCAAGCAAGTTGTTTGTTATTTCTCTCATCATAGATTTTTAATCTTTGTGCTTTCTAAGTTGTGTTATAAAAGTTTCTAAGTGCTAGATTGTTAGAATAGTTTTAACTGTTCTTTTCTGCAACAATCGTTTTGTTTACTAAGTGTAATTCTCGATATTTCATATCAATAAATAATTAAAAATTAAGTGAAAATTTTGTGTATTGTATTCAACCTCCCTTTCTACAATACTTGTTTTTCTTATCAGGACCAATAAAGAGATTTGCTGAAAATCTAACCTTGCTGACATATAACTTCGACAAACGGTTTGGGAAGAAGAAGTATTATTCCAAGAGTAAACCTGAATATCACAAGGCAGATAAATATAAAGGCTAGTATGAGAAGAAAGTGTTTGTGAAGGATGAGAAAGAGAAAGCAGACATACAGAATGTCAGATGCTTCAACTGCAGTGAGCCTGGACATTATTCTAAAGACTGCCAGTTCAAGAAGGTTAAGAATTCTGAGTACTACACAAAGAAAGCTTTGTTGGTGAAAAAGCAAGAGGAAGGAAAAGTCCTCATGGCAGAAGAAGAAAACTGCTTGATGAAACTTCAGATGAAGAAGAAGCTCATTTCACTCAAGTCCACTACAACTTCATAGCCAAGATAAATGAGGAAATCACCACTGAAGGCATCAACTCAGATTCTGATTCTGAGGTAAGTCAATCTTCTGACAATTCTGGTGAAGTTCAAAGTTTACTTTCTCAAATAAATTTTATGAAAAATGAATTTCAAGTTTTGAAAGAAAAGTTGAATCAAGAAAAACAATCAATGATAAATTTCAGAGATGAAAATGCATTATTGAAGGTGTTTGTTGAGGACAAAGAAAATGAGAAAGATAAACTAAGAAAAGAAAAAGATGATTTGAAAGCCAAAATCTCTGAACTTCAAAAGGATTTAGTTAACTTGAATTCTGAAAAAGGTGAATAAAAAATCAAGTTTGAAGTTTGCTTTGAAGAAAGAAATGCGGCTTATTCTAAAATTAAACAACTTGAAGATTTGAATTATAAATGTGGTCAGACTGAACAGACTTTGAATCTTTTGACCAATAAACCCAAAGATGTCAGATTTTATAATCCTAAAATGGGTTTGGGTTTATCGGAAAATAATGTTTTGAAAAGTGCTCCCGATTAATTATATAATTTAGATAAAATGGGGCCAAAATCTCAAAAGATTCCAGATATCAGTCACACTTTGTTAAAACAACGAGTCCTATATCTGAGACTTCCGACAAAAGAAAAGAGAAAATAGATGATGATATATCTTGTGATGGTACTGATTCTCAGAATTATAATTTTAAAATAGTTGGATTTAAACACGAGCTACAAAAGCAGAAAATTTGAATTTACTGAGTTTGAATCATTGTTTTTCACACCATCATATGTTGAATCAGTACTTGAAGATAAAGAAAATACTGAATCCAAGTGTCAGTATGATGATTATGAATCTGATTCTGAAAATTGTACTCAGAATATTAATTATGATTTTGTTTCTTCTTATTCTTTCAAGGAATCTAAGGTAGAAGATTTTGTTCCTGTTGAGATATCTGTTTCTAAAGATAAGTCTGAATTCATCATCAAAATGTTTGAACAACTTTTTGATGTATGCTTCAAATTCTGAACCTGATTTTAAATAGCCTGAATCAAACTATGAGACTAACAAACTTTCTAATTTGTAAAAGGAACTTTCAGATTTGCAAAAGCTACTTAAAGAAGTTGAGGATGAAAAGTTTGATCTTCAATTTAATCTTGAAAAGTCTTTAAATGAAAACCAAGAGCTTTGCAAAAAGATCACTGAGTTAGAAGATGCAAATTTTAAAAGAAATTTATCTAATCAGAAAGGATTTGAAAGTCAAACTTGGAATGCTCATTCAAATCCAGAGTTTGTTTCACATGTAAAACCTTCAGTTATTTACTATGATAAATTTGAGAAAAAGCCAAGTATCTTTGACGTCAGAGAAACTTCAGGAACTAAAACTGATAATTCATCTTCTAAGAATTCTGCTAACTCTAGTTCTTATGATGTTTCAGAAGGAAAAGGCAAGGAAGGTAAGGAGTTGAAGAGAAAGGGATCTAAGCAGAAGGGAAAACAAAATGTTTTCAAATCTAGTACTTCTGTTAAGACTGTTCAGAATGTAAAAGTCAACAATGATAAGTGTAAAGGGCTTTCCTTGAAAATTTGTATTCCTTTTGATGCTAATAAATGTCAATTTTGCTCGAGTTAATGTAATTCTTTTGATAAATCAAAGTTGTTGACATTAGCTCAAAAGACTTTAACATTGTAATTATTGTAGACATTCTTCATTCTCTTTCAAAGAAAAAGAATGTTAAAAGATTTTCTCAGAACAAATCGTTTTCCAGAGCCTCAACTTAACATGTTCATATATTTAAAGCTGAAAAGAACAGATTTTCGAAGAAAAAGTATTTTAAATCTATGGATGTTAAGTTTGTTTGGAAATGGTTACCTAAGCTTCGATATGAATGGAGAATCAAAGGCTCTGTAACAGATGTTAAAAGGTTAAAGGATACTAAGCAGGAAGGACCCATCTGGATATGGGTACCTAAAGCTAAGTAATTGATTTTTTGCAGGAATGTCATGTGTGGATCATTGACTCAGGATGCTCAAGGCACATGACAGGCTTCAAGCACTTATTGCACAATTATGTTGAACATCCTGCTGGAACAATACATTTTGGTAACAAAACAAAAGGTTTTGTCAGAGGTTTTGGTGTGCTAACAAATGGAACCATCACCATCCAAAAAGTACTATATATTGACGGATTAGATCATAATCTTTTCAGCATTAGTCAATCATGTGATAGTGTGTTTCATGTTAGGTTTTCAATTAATAGTTGTTATGTTGATGATAAGGATGGAGTTGAGATCTTTAAAGCAAAAAGAGTTGGTAATCTTTATGCTGTCAATTTTCCTACTCTATCTGCTTCACGACCAGTATGTCTACTGTCAAAAGCTACAAAAGATGAGAGTTGGATTTGGAACAGAAGGTTATCTCATCAGAACTTCAAGGACATCAACAAACTTGTAAGCAAAGGTTTAGTTCAAGGTCTACAAGAGATGAGATTTGAGAAGGATTTCCTATGCTCAGCGTGTGAAATGGGAAAGATGAAACGTGGTTCTCACAAAGCTAAAGTGGAATCTTATTGCAAATCACCATTAGAGATGATACACATGGACCTCTATGGACCTATGAGGATTTAATCAATCAGTGGCAAAAAGTACATATTAGTCATGATTGATGAATACTCCAGATATACATGGCTAGAATTCTAATGAGCTAAATCAGATAAAAGTACATATTAGTCATGATTGATGAATACTCCAGATATACATGAAAAATCATTTCTAAATTTGTGCGTTCATTTCAAAATTATATTTGTTCATATAAAAAAATATCAAGTTCTTTGATATCTTAACCTTTCACGTTCATATTTCATGATATTTGATCTAATTGATACATTGTCAGATTCTCAAAAGAAATCTATTGTTTTCATTTCATTCATTCAATTTCCTTGTATTGAGATATCTTCAACGTTCAAATGCTCAATTATCATTCATATTCTTGAAGAGCATACATTCATGTGACAATGTTATCACATTTTGAGCTTTATTTGTTCAAAGCTAAACTGTTGGACAATACATTTTATAGGACAAAATTTTCATGGGATTCGTGTGTAAGCTTAACAGAACTTTTATGGATTCATGTTAACCAGTGTTTCCTACCCAAGACGTTATCCCTGAGTGATTGAGGGGTGAGGGGTCATTAAATCAAAAGTAGGGGAGATAACTCAAAGAGTTGAGTTTTTCTCATAGTGATGTGGTAAAATGTAAATGAGATTTTGGTTAGACATGAACTGATTAAAAACAGAAAGAGGGTGTGAGACCAGAGTTAAAAGAATATGAGAACTCTGCACCAAATCTTTTTTGAGTCGGGCAACCACATTACTGTTGTTTTCACAATTCTTTGGTGAACTTCATTGAAACAGGCAGTAGCCCATGTTAACTCTTGCATTAACCCCACCAACCACTCGTTTCTTTCTTAACAAATAAATGTTTTGTTAGATCTCAGATTTATTGGATTCAAGATCATCCAATCTGAAGACTAGAATCTGAAGCTAAAGCTGAAAAGCCACTCTCAATATAAGTCTAATGTTAGTTTGTAATAATTGTCAAAGTTTGTTTTATTGTATTTTAGAATATTCCTAAATATCTAGTTTTAGATATTTTAGGATATTATTAGTATTAGATATTTTGTGTATAGATATTATGTTAGGTAGTTTTGAGAGATATTAGATATCTCATATCTGATCTCTCACACAACGCACAACTAATCAAGATCAAGCACTATTCATCCAAGAGAGAAAAACAGTGTGAGCTTCAAAGAACATATCAGATCAATCTGTAATCCGTGGTTATTAATCAAAAAGGTTGGTTTTTCGTTTATGTTTGTATTGTTTTGATCATCTGGTAAGATCATGTTCAAATATACAGGACCGACAATTGGTATCAGAGCTTAGACCAGATTCAAATAATAAAAAATCGCACTGTATTCTTCATCTTAAAATCATTTTTGAGTTTTAGAGTGTTATTGGTGTTGAAATCGATCAGGTTGTTTTAGAAAAGTGTTTTAGATCGATTGGGTATTGTTTAATTTCAGTATAACACTTTAATCGATTCAAATTTTGTGATTTTTGTGTCTAAACTGTTCACGAGTTTATGGTCACTGTTCCATCGATCATATTTTCAAAAAGTGATTGTTTTTTAGATCAAAAGCTTGCAATCTGTTTTAGAAGTGTTAGTGGTCAATTTGTCAAAATTTGGGACTGCTAATCGAAGTCTAGATAGGTTAACTTGTGAATCAAAGTTGATTTTCGAAGCTGCAAGGAAGAACTCGCAAGTTTGGGTAAGAACTCGCAAAAGGTAAAAGGTTTCGCAGAAAGCTATCTGAAGGATTCGCAGATCCTTTGAATCAGGATCCACATGCTTATAGTTCTGAAATTGCTTAAGTGTAGAATTCGCAGGCTTATTGTCTACGAAAGGTACAAGTTTCGCAGGGTACTTAATTGAGAATCCTTAAGATTCGCAGGCGTGTGGTTTGAGAAAACTGAAGCATTCGCAGGTTTGTGGTTTGCGAAAACTGAAGAATTCGCAGGTGTGAGGTTTGCGAAATCCTTAGAATTCGTAGAATGTGTTGCGAATTCTGAATTGCTTGCGAATTGTTTATCTGAATTGCTTGCGAATTCTAGTTGCTTACGAATTCTGAGTGCTTGTGAATTGTTTGCGAATTCTAAGTGATTACGAATTCTGTGTGTTGCGAATTCTAATTGCTTACGAATTTTGTGTGCTTATCTGAGTGTTTACGAATTCTGTGTGCTTATCTGGGTGTTTGCGAATTCTGTATGATTATCTGAATTATTTGCGAATTTCGTACTTCTTGTTATTGTTTGCGAATCCTTGACTTGAGAATTTTGGAAATTTCATTTTCTGATTTTCATTTTCAAGTTTTTCTGATTTGTTTGATTTTATCTGAACTAACGATCAAGTACAAGTTCTTATTGCTCAATAATCAAACAGGATGACATCAAGAGAAGCTCTATCTATCGGAATTGACACAAAGCCACCAGTACTCTTCAGGGGAGAGTATGAGCAGTGGAAAGATCGGTTCATGGACTTCATAGAAAGACATGATTTGGCTGCATTAATCAGGAAATCTTTAGAGGAAGGAGTTATGCCACCTGTTATGGAGACTCGCACGGAGGGTACTTAGGAGATAGAATATCAACTTAAGTTTGATGAACTCGAAGGTGATGAACTAAAGAGAGCAAGAGTTGATAGATTAGCAAAGTCTTTCATTCTTCAAGGCATTACTAATGAAATATATGTGAAGATAGACAGCTACAAAGCTACAGGTAAACAGATGTGGGATCAACTGGAGAAAATGATGCTTGGTTCAAAAGTTGGAAACCAGCTCAAGATATCCAACTGCCTTAATAACTATGAAGAATTCAAAGGCAGAGTTGGAGAATCTCTAGCGAAAAACATATGACAGATTTGTGACCTTGCTGAATGAGTTAAGCAAGAACAAGGTCAATAAATCACAGATAGAGCTGAATGTCAAATTCCTTAGCATCCTTCAGCCTGAATGGAAAAGATTTACAAGACAAATGGAGCAAATAAAAGATCTGAACGATATTCCACTTCACGAGGTATATGAAACCCTCAAGCAGAATGAGGAAGAGGTGGATGAGATCATGGATGAAAAGAGAAAGGGTGAGAAGATAGTTGATGATTCAATTGCTCTTGTTGTGAAGAAGAAGAAGAAGAAGAAAATGATTATGTCTGAATCATATGAGGTTTAAAATGAAGCGAACTCTGACGACTGTGAACAACTAAAGCAGGCTATGCTTATGTTGACCAAGGCTTTTCAAAAGAAGTTCTACAAAAAGCCTAGATCGAACAGTCAGTGGTATTCCTATGGTCCTAGTAACTATGTTCACAAGGAGAGATTTGAAGGAAAGAGGTTAGAGGAAAGGAAGCCAGAAGAGAAAAGGTATACAGCTGAAGAGACCAATCAGCAAGAACCTCCAAAGTGCTACAATTGTGGTAGACTTGGACACTTTGCCAAAGACTGCCAAAGACCCAAAGTTCGGAACTCCGACTACTACAAGAACAAAATGCTTCTAGCCAAGCAGAAGGAAGTTGGAAAAGCATTGATGGCAGAAGATGAGTTCTGGATAGATCAGTCAGACCAAGAAGATGAAAATGAAGAGAAGGACGAGACATCACATCTATGCTTCATGGGCAAGCTGGAAATAGAAGATGAAGTTGATTCCGATGAAGAGGACAACGAAGAGGTGTGTGATTTAACTGAATCAGATTTCTTAAATCAAATGCATGCCATGATGATAAAACTCCAAGAATTAGAGTCGAAACTCAAGCGTGAAACGGGTGTTATTACTGACAAAGACCAGTCAATACAGAAACTTAGCAATGACGTTGCTGAGAAGAAAGTATTGATTGAGGTTTTACATAAAAACATTGACACCAGCGCAAAAGAAAAGACCATAATTCTTAAAGAGATTGTTGAAACAAATTCTAAATTGAGAACGTATGTTTTTTATTTCAAAGAGCTTAAGAAAATGTATTCTTCGTGTATCGAAGAAAACAAATATTTACTTGCTAAATTAAAAGCTTTGGAAGTGAAGTTATACCCATTGGGTCAAACTGAACAAACCATTCATCTAAACAAACCCAAAGAGAAGAAAGAAAGTTGGGGAATTGGATACGAGAATCCACACTACCTTAAAAAGGGTATATCTGAAATGCCTGCACTTTATGATTTTACATTTTTGAAACTAGCTCGAAGATACCCAGACCTTAAAGTTTTATGGACTGGATTGTCTAAAGAAGATGAAGCCAAGGAAACCGAAAAACGAAAGAACACATCTAAAGTTCAACTTCCATTTCGTTATGCGAAGTTGTATAATAGTTATAATGATGTTCAATCAAAATCTCTTTCAAATGAATTCTTTGAGAGTTATTCTGTAAAAGAAATGGAGGCTAAGCCTATTGAAGGTAAACTTTATGTCCCTCCTCTCGTTTTGGAAAGTAAAATTTCTGAACTTGAGAAATCTTTAGCAAATGAAAGATTTTTGATTGATATTGAACAAAAAGTGTTTTCAACTGTGTTTAAAAATACTGTTCTTTCTAAGGCTTCAAAATCTGATGATATGTTTGGTTTAACTGAAGGAGGGTTTGATTTTCTAAACTCTAATGGTGTTTTAGATGATTGTATTGATCAATTTGATTTTAGTGCCAAACTTCCTAATCATTCGTCTTTTGTTGTGAATTCCTTTGGATTATCCAGTACGTTTAAGAAAGGTGCAACATCAACGAAAGTTGATAAATCAGTTTTTGTGAAAACTAAGAATGCTAAAGGTAAGAAGAAATCTCAGCATTCACAGAAACCGATCACTACTGGTAACCCAAAGAAGAAACATTCGTTTGATTCTCAAAAATATAACTCAAACGTTTCAAATATTTCAGATCTGAGCAAGAAAAAGCTAGGAGTTAGATCTGAATGGCAACCAAAACAGGAGATTGACGAGACTGCTAAAACTTTTTCAAGTGTTGATTGTAATAAGAATACGACTAGTAAAGATGTTTTGAATGCGAATGTTGCTTTTATAAAACCAAATCTTGTCGTTTCACGCAAGAAATATTCTATGAAGCAATTATTCCAGTTACGTCTGTCTGCTAGAAAGTCTTCATATTATGATAAACATGTTTATGCCTCTTGTCAAGATTCTGATGTTTGGTATGGCACATATCATGTACACTCTCATCATTATAATTCTTCAGTTGATTCTCAAAAGAAAAGAGGACCCAAATTTCAATGGGTACCAAAATCATGTACTAACACCTTAGGTCCCATTTATAAGTGGGTACCTAAATCTCTTGTTTCGTAATTTCTCTTGTGCAGACCCGTCATATGTGGTACTTGGATAGCGGGTGTTCCAAGCATATGACCGGGCAGAAAGGTATGTTGACCAACTATACAGAGAAGTACTGCGGAACAGTTCGATTCGGTAATGATCAGTTTTCACCAATTCTGGGGTATGGTGCTATGGTACACGACAAAGTCACGATTAAGAAGGTAAGCTATGTTGAAGGCTTAGGATACAACCTTTTCAGTATAGGCCAGTTCTGTGACAAAGGCTTAGAGGTAAATTTCAAGGCTAAGAGGTGTTCTGTTCGCACTGAAGAAGGCAAGGAACTCTTGGTTGGCACTCGAAAGTCCAACCTCTACACAATAAATTTGTCAAACGTCCAGACTGACAAGCAGGTATGTCTACTCTCAAAAGCATCGATGCAACAAAGCTGGTTATGGCATCGACGGCTCTCTCACCTCAATTTTCGGTACATCAATAAACTGGTCAGTGGAAAGTTAGTGAACGGACTTCCTGAGCTAAAGTATATCAAAGAACATCCGTGTGCAGCGTGTGAAAAAGGAAAGATGAAGAGAGCTCCGCACAAACCAAAGCCTGAACCGAGTACAAGCGCTCCTTTAGAGTTGTTGCATATGGATCTCTGTGGTCCGATGTGAACGCAAAGCTTAGGTGGAAAGAAGTACATATTAGTTATCGTGGACGATTATTCGCGATACACGTGGGTCAAATTTCTACGTTCAAAAGATGAGACGCCTGACGTTCTCATCACATTTCTGAAGACAACCTAGGTGAATCTGCAGAAACCAGTCAAGCTTCTCAGAACTGACAACGGCACAGAGTTTAAGAACAAAACAGTTGCAGAATATCTCGAATCATTCGAGATTTCACATCAATACTCTGTTGCACGTACGCCTCAACAGAATGGAGTTGTCGAAAGGCGAAATCGTACGCTAGTCGAGGCCGCTCGAACTATGCTAAGCCAATCTGACTTACCTCTATTTCTATGGGCCGAAGCTGTATCGACTGCGTGCTACACTCAGAATCGTTCCATGATACACCGCAGATTTAAGAAGACCCTGTATTCGTTAATCAACAACCGAACATCGACAATCAAATATTTTCATATATTTGGGTGTAAGTGTTATGTTCTAAACGACAGAGAGAGTCTGAACAAGTTCAGTGCTAAAGCGGATGAGGGCATATTTATTGGCTATTCTTCTACATCAACTGCATACCGTGTATACTTGAAGAAGTCAAAGTCTGTTGTAGAAAGCGTCAACGTTACGTTTGATGAAGAGATGGCTTCTGAACACGTCTGTTCAGAACCCGTGATAACAGGAGTACTAGCTTCTGGGCAAATCAGTCCAGAACCTGTGTCTCAAGCGAACAAATCAGATGGGGCATCAACGTCTACTAATCATTTATCTGATTTAGATTTATTATTTGAACTATTTTATGATGAATTTCTTGGATCTAAAATAACTAAATCTGTTGTGGTTGACAGAATGGAAGACTCAATGACTACTCATCCAACCATTTTAGATATCTCGATTCAACAAAAAGTTCAAGTTCAAATTCCTACTCCAACAGTTGAAGTTGTGATCAATAATGAAGAGACAGAAGTTGTTGAACAAGCTATACCTACTAAGACTTCTGCACCTACTACTTCAACTGTACCCCCCATTCCTATTGAACCACCTGTAGAAGATGACAGTAGATTCATATATGATGATATTGATCTAACTACATATAATCCACTCCCTCATGAACACAAATGGACCAAAGCGCACCCGATAAGTGAAATCATTGGAGATCCAACAAAACCGGTGCAAACTAGGTCTGCTTCTATGAATATGTGTATGCATGAATCCTTTCTGAGCAAGATCGAACCTACTCGCGTATCTGAGGCCCTTGCTGATTCTGATTGGGTAACTGCAATGCATGAAGAGCTGAATCAGTTCGAAGTACTTAAAGTCTGGAGACTCGTACCCAAACCTCAAGGTAAAACCATAATTGGTACGAAATGGGTTTTCAAAATCAAGAAAGATGAAGATGGTACTATTATCAAAAATAAAGCAAAACTTGTTGCCAAGTGATATAGGCAAGAGGAAGGAATAGATTACAACGAGACTTATGCTCCAGTGGCGCGTTTAGAGGCAATTCGGATGTTTCTAGCCTACGCAGCCCACAAGAACTTCACGGTCTTTCAAATGGACATGAAGACAGCATTTCTGAATGGCATTCTCAAGGAGAAAGTCTACGTCTCGCAGCCAGAAGGTTTTGTTAATCAAGAGAAACCGAATCATGTATACGTTCTCGACAAAGCTCTTTATGGACTGAAACAAGCTCATCGCGCCTAGTATGATGTCTTATCTAAGTTTTTGGTCAAGTCAGGTTTTACAAAAGGTACGGTCGATACCACTTTATTTCTTAAAAATGAAAAAGCCGATATCATTCTAATTCAAATATATGTGGATGATATTATTTTTGGCTCTACAAATCCTAAATACTGTAAGAATTTTTCAAACCTCATGGTGTCACGTTTTCAGATGAATATGATGGGAGAGATGAATTTCTTTCTCGAATTACAAGTCAAACAATTTTCATCGGGGATTTTCATCAATCAATCTAAATACATTCTTGATATTCTTCGGAAGTTCAAAATGGAAAATTGTAAACCGATTGGTACCCCAATGGCACCTAGTACTAAGATTGGCACCGATCCTTCGGGAAAGGCTGTTGATGCTACGACTTATAGAGCGATGATAGGTTCTTTGATGTATCTCACTTCAAGTAGGCCGGATATAATGTTTTTCAACATGTTTATGTGCTAGATATCAGGCTAATCCTAAAGAATCTCATGTGTCTGCAGTTAAGCGCATTTTTATGTATCTGAAGGGGACTGCAAATCTTGGTCTGTGGTATCCTAAAGATACTACCTTTGAACTAACAGCATATACAAACACAAATCATGCTGGTTGCATGTTAGATAGGAAGAGCACGTCAGATCATATACAGTTCCTCGGTGATAAACTCGTCAGTTGGGCATCAAAGAAGCAATTATGTGTCTCAACTTCAACGGTCGAAGAAAAATATGTGGCTACTGCTAGCTGTTGTACTCAGGTCTTGTGGATGAGAACGTAACTGAGCGACTACGGTTTTCACTTCAACAAAATCCCGATCTACTGTGACTCGAAGAGCGCTATCGCGATAACAGCTAATCCTGTTCAGCATACAAAGACCAAACACATCGATGTCAGGTATCATTTTATAAAAGATAATGTCGAAAAAGGAACAATTGAACTTTAATTTGTAAAAACTGATTATCAGCTTGCAGATTTGTTTACCAAACCCTTAGACGAAAAGAGATTCAATTTTCTTGTCTCTAAGCTTGGTATGCTAAATCTTAAGACCTAATCGGTGGTTACCTATTAAAGTTTCTTATTGTAAATTTTTCATCATTTCTTTATTTCCGCAAGATATTTGTTCTTTATTAGTCTGTTCATGATCTAAAGAGAGTGTGAGAAGAAATTCATGAATGATCAATGTTATTTTGAGGAGGAGCATACCTAATTCCTGCATTTACCTTTTATATCAAATTTTTGTAATGCATGATTTTAAGGGGAGCTCTAAAAGTCAAAGGAGTATGGAAATGACTTCTGATTATTTCTGATCAGAACTCGTACTTTCATTGTTTTACTGTTTTTTGTCATTTTAATTTTAGTGAATAAATTTGCTTTGACTATGACATAAGACTTTTCCAGTTTGAGAGATGCTTACACGATCATATCTTTATGACTTTAAGCTTAACTTCATGAGATGTAAGATTGCACGTCAAGGTATAATTCTTTATCTTAATCTCATATATGGTTGAAAGAAGGACAACTTTCAATCATTGAAAACTTGTTCTTAAATGTTCAAACCACTTCCTGATTCTTCATCAGATTTTATAATTTGGAAGTGTAATTTTAAATGTTTTCAAGATCTATTTTATGCTTTAACTGATATAGTTAAACCATTTTGAGCATCACATGCTTTCTAGGAAAACATGATTTCTTTGTGCTAGGACTTAACACAACTTCTACGGATACACGTTAACCAGTGTTTCCTACCCAAGAGGTTAATCCATAGTGATTGAGTGTGAGGATTCGAAATGAAATGAGTGTGGATTGCATGATGAGGTATACAGAAAAGGAGAGTTTGGTTAGCGTGAGCTAAATGTTTAAAAGAAAGAGGGTGTAAGAACAGAGTTAAAAGAATATCAGAACTATGCACCAACTTTTTCTGAGTCGGGCAGCCATAATTCTAATGTTTCACAACTCTTTGGTGAACATTATTGAAACAGGCAACTAGCCCATGCCAACTCTTGATCAAACCTCACCAGCCACTTATTTTCTACTCGAATAGAAAGTGTTTCACATTTTCAAAGGGGAAGCAGCACATTTGCTATTTGATTTTCATTTGGAAAACCTGGATATTGAAAAGAAGGAAGTATGCCCCACCTTCGTACTTCAATCATGCACATTGAGTCTGTGTTTAACTTACTGTTGTCTCAGTGGTTTACACAAATTTTGAGTCTATAAGCAATCATCAGTGCTAAATTCTTTCTATCACTTGCACGAACACACAAAGAATTTGTTTCTTTGTCATAACGTTCATAGAATTTACCTTTGTGGTGTTTCGATGATTGAATGGAATCCCTGGGGGAGTGAACATCAAAAAGCTCCTTTCCAATGTGTATTCGTTACACACAGTGACTTAGTGTTACTGACAGACATTTTAACTGATTCATTTGTTGATTCAGGTGTTACACGATTATTTTGTCTGTATTTGCAAAGATCTAGAGGAATATCTTTTGAATTGACGGATCAGAGGCTCCGTATGAAAGACATTTATTACTCAAAGTTTTGATGAAATCGTTGCTTTTTCCATCAAAAAGGGGGAGAAGAGCTAATCAAGAAATAGGAGAAAAAATGGAAGAGATCAAATGTCCAAGATCGAATTCTTCAAATCAAAGTATTCTGAAGACATGCTGATTTTAGAGAAATTTTCTTTGAAGATACTTTGCTAAAGCATTCTGAGCTAAAACTGGAGATTATTACATTTTAAAGACAAAGAAAGAGATTGCATCTTCTGAGCTGAAAGAGGAGACTGAATTGCTAAATCAATTTTAGTAATGATCTTGATCCAAAGGGGGAGATTGTTAGATCTCAGATTTATTGGATTCAAGATCATCCAATCTGAAGACTGGAATCTGAAGCTAAAGTTGAAAAGCCACTCTCAATATAAGTCTAATGTTAGTTTGTAATAATTGTCAAAGTTTGTTTTATTGTATTTTAGAATATTCCTAAATATCTAGTTTTAGATATTTTAGGATATTATTAGTATTAGATATTTTGTGTTTAGATATTATGTTAGGTAGTTTTGTGAGATATTAGATATCTCATATCTGATCTCTCACACAACACACAACTAATCAAGATCAAGCACTATTCATCCAAGAGAGAAAAACAGTGTGAGCTTCAAAGAACATATCAGATCAATCTGTAATCCGTGGTTATTAATCAAACAGGTTTGTTTATCGTTTATGTTTGTATTGTTTTGATCATCTGATAAGATCGTGTTCAAATATACACGACCGAAATGTTTCAATTTTTCATGGGGACGCAACATATCTGCTATCTAGTCTTCATTTGGAAGATATGGATATTGAAAAAGAAGGAAGTTTGCCCCACCTTCGCACCTCTTTCATGCACATTGAGTCAATGGAAAACTTGTTGTTGTCTCAACAGTTTACACATTTTGAGCCTGAAAAAGCTTAAGTAGCTTCAATCATTCTTACACTTGCATGTACACACAAGGAATATGTTTTATTGTCCAAACATTCATAGAAAATTCCTTTGTGGTTTTTTCGATGATTGAATGGAAGCCCTGGGGGGTGAACATCAAAAATCTCCTTTCCAAAGTACATCCGTTGTACTAATTGGCTCCGTGCTACTTACAGGTGTACTAACGGTTTCATATGTTGATTCAGGGTTACAACTTTCAATTTGTTTGAATTTGAAAAGATTCGTATGAATACATTTATGAATTGACGGATGTTCAGATCAAAGGCGGTATTCAAAGACAGTGATGACTTGAAAAGAGCATTGATGATTTTGCTACTCACAATACATAAAAAGGGGGAGATAATCTGAAAGATTTTTCAAGTCAGATGATTCTGAAGAAAGTTTGATTTCTAATTAGTGGGAGATGTTCTAGAGATTTCAAGTCAGAAAGAGATGAAGAAGAAATGAGAAGTGAAGATGATTATGTCTGAAAATTATTTCAAAAGAAAGGGGAAGATGTTTCGAATGTTTCATGTCAAGTGAGAAATACTAGTTTTTGAGTTTGAAGAAGAAATTGGGGGAGATTGTATTCCAAAGAAAGGAAGTATATACTGATGCAAAGAAAAGAAAGGGAGAGAAATATCAGTTTTGTTGAAAAGAGATGCAAAGAAGAGATATTTTTCAAAGCAACAGTTCATAAATTCAAAGAAAGTGTGTTTAAAGTGTTGATGGAGAAAAGTTTGTTGTGTGGAAAGAAACTTTAAAGATAAATTCAAGCCAAAAGTTCAAAGAATTTTGTTGACAAAAGATGAAGAGTTTCTAGTTTCAAGTTGTGAGAGATTCAAAGATGAAGATTATTCAAAAGCAAGAGAGCTGAAAAAGTATCAACGTTCTGAAGAAGAGAGAGCTGAAGATTTTCATCATTTTTTTAAATCTTGAATCCAAAGAGGGAGATTGTTGAGCCTAAATGTTGTAATCAAGATTTAAAGGGTTGAAAGTGTAATTCTTGTATAGTTGTGTTTAGTTGAGTTGTAAAGTCAACCTTGTTGGCTTAGTATAAATAGTTTCCTTGCTTTGTAATCTTGTAGCTAACCACGATATTGAGAGATTCATAATTGTACAAGTGAGATTTGTAGTTCTAGAGAGAGAAAGTCTTGTGCATAGAGAGAGAGAGTTCATTGTATATATCATTCAAATCAATACATATGACTTTATGATTAAAAGATATGTGTTTAAATCTGATTGAACTTGATTCTGGAAAAACAGATTAGGATGCCTAGACTTAACCTAAAATATTATAAGGGTACGCTTGGTATGCAGACTGGATGGGACGGGACAGGACAAACAAAAAATAGTCCCATGTTTGGTATGCCATGGGACAAAAATGAGATGGGACAACATGGGACAAAACTTGAAAATTTTTGTTCCACCAAAATAGGTGGAACAACATGGGACTAAATGACAAATTACAATATTACCCATTTTTTTTGCACGCTGATACCCTTAAACCTAATCCAATCGACGCCTCCATCTTCTTCCAGATTCATCTTCTTCCACATTGTTCATCGTCTTCTTTCAGATGACCACATAGAACTTGATAGCTTCCTGATAGAAGGTTAAAAAAAGGTGGATTGTGTATAATACCTTAAGGATTTCAGAATTGTTTGGGTCAGACGTAGGGCTTCATCAAGTTCAGCGATTGAATCTTGGTGTTCTTGTAATTGAAGCTCGATTGAATCTCGTTGTTCTTGTAATTGCAAGAAACTGAGGATTAAACAAAATTAGAAAAAACTTGCGGCACCTGGATGAGGAAGAAACATGGGTTTTTTCTCCAATTTAGGGTTAGAGACTCGGTGGGGATTTAATTTCATTTTTTATTGTTTAGTTTTTTTTAAATGATTTGTAAAAATCTTTTAAATAATTTTACATTAATAAATTATAAGTATGATTTATGTAATCTATTCTAATTTTGATGAATAAAATTATGTAAATATTTAGTTAATACCTATTATATAATAAAAATACTAAATATTATGTTTAGGGGTAATTTAGTAATTTTAACAGTTTAGTCATGTCCTGTCCAACTTACCAAATGCAAAACAAACAATTAGTTCAGTCCCGTTGTAGTCGTACCAAACGTGGAACAGACAATTAGTTATGTCCCGTCCTGTCCAGTCCCGTCCTGTCCCCTCCCGTCCCTTCCCATCCCATCTAGTCTGCGTACCAAACGCTACCTAAGTGATTACCTTATAAGAAATGGGTAGAAGTTGGGACACGATGCCTAAGGATTTGCGGACACACTTTTGTTAAACGTTGTGATAATAGTAACGTGGATCTTCATGTGTGATATGTTCAACATTTCATTTGGCCAATGGTATTATGAAGCTATTGTTATATGGACATATTTGGTATTACTGTTGTTACAATAATTGATGATGGTGCTAGTATGTACAAATTGTTGATCTTGCAAGAACTAATCTTATCATTTGTTGTGGATATTAGGGGTGCTCAAAAAACCGATTAACCTAACCCGAAAAACCAAAAAAAAATCAACTCGAGTTAACCCGCCATATAATCGATACAAAATTAAGGCAAAACCGAATCTATCGGGTTGAAATTGGTTTAGGCCCAAAGTAACCTAACCAACCCGATAACCGATGAAAGTTTTAGTGGTTTCTCTAAATTTATTTGTATTTCTCTTTAATATGTATAGGTTACCAAAAACGACTCGGCAACAACATGCACTTGTAACACCCTCAAATTTGGAAAGAGTTGCTAATTTAAAAATATTCAATAATACCTCAAAGAAGGATAAAATCTCTTACGACAAGTCTAAACTTGAAATATGATTCTAGATTTAACCTTCAACAAAAAAAATAAAGTCTTACATAAAGACTAATTAAAGGTCGGGTGTTACTAAACCCAACAACCATTGCTATCTCCAAATGTGCGAAAGACTTCACCCAAGCTACTCTCTCGTGCATATAACTAGCACTCAACTCTTCACAGTGTCACTAGTACCATTCCCCAACCGGAACCTGATGCACATGCCGACAAATAAAAAGGTTAGGCTAACACCTAGTGAGTTCAAGAGTTTTCAACATTAATAAATATATCGTAAAAAGGAGAGAATGCAACTTAATGATTTATTTTAAATATGAAAACGACCTGTTTTCCAAAAATACGTATTTTTAAAGATGAACGCCCAAATGCAAAACATTCATCCGTAAAGTAAATTCAACCCAAAACTCACTCAAAACGTAAATAGAAATTGAACTCCCAATGTATGAAAATGCGGATAAAACTGTATATCCCGAAACACCCAAAACACGGGTGTGCCATAATACTCAACCCATAAATAATGAATAAAAATCCATATATATAAAACGTCACCGAAAACATGGATACTAAAACTCAATACCCAAAACAACACATTTCGGTGACGGGGGAGACCCGGTTCCATTGAATGTGGCGGGCACACAAAGTTCATCCACTTATCAACATTCTCGAGTTTCACCTCGGGTCATGGATCCCCATATACGGCCCCTCTAAGCAACCACCGCAAGATACCTAAATGACCCTAGTGTCTACTCGACCTCTAGATGAGTGTCACCACAAAAGTCACAAGTCCAAAAGGCATAATAAACACTTGGCTAAAATACGTGAGCCAATATGGTTACATAAACCAAATTACATATTTTCCCCAAAACCTTGGTCTCTCAATTTCAAGTTGGCCTTCGGCCCAAAACCAAAAATGTTTACAATTTCTAAAATGTTCACAAGGTCGGGAACGACCAAAATCAAATGACTCACACATTAGTATTTTCAACACGTCCCATTACATAAACGATACATATTTCCAACAAACACTAAAAGTGCATTTTGACCAAATGACCTTCATTTACACAATAAACCATCAAAACACTTTCATTTATGATCTATTTATCAAATCGTCCAAAATTTCTAAATGTGGGTGTTTTACAAGGTTTATAAACTTAAACACTTCAAATAATCAAAACCCACCAAATAACTCAACAATTGGTAATTTCATGTAAAACACATGAACACTTTAAAATGGACATTTTTGATATGTACAATGTTTTAACAAATCAACTTGAACTCACTTTGCTAGATTTAGGCTAAATCTAGGTTTTTACCCCAAACTTGAGTTTTCTTGGTAAAAACTTGAATCCACAAGCAACACCTCCTACCTTTTAAATCCAACACTTGAAAAGTGTTTCATTCACCTCCAAAGATCCAAAACCTAACACAAAATGGAAAGAAGAGGGGAAAAGATGAAGAACACATCAAACCCTACCTTAAAATCGAGAGGGATGGGGAGATTACCACCACAAAACAATCTTGGATATTCCAATAGACTTCCATTACATTGTTCTAATCTTAAAAATCTCTTAAAAATGAGTTTATAGCAAAAAGAATCACTGAAATCGGAGTTGAGATGAAGGAGTTATGAGGAAATGAAGATGGTCCAAGAAAAATCGGCCTTTTTAGAGCTGACAGGCGCTAAAGCGGGTTTCAAGCATGAAAGTAGCCCGAATTTCTCAGAAAGTTTCCCCAAAGTCACATTAGACACTGCTCGCTTGATTTCTTCGTTTTTCATGCCTGGTCACTGTTTTGGCCATAACTTCTTCGTTTTAGCTCCGATTTTGCTCCGGAAAGAACCGTTGGACTCATATTTGAATCCTTCATCCAACAAGACTATAAAATCTTGGATTCAAGCCTAAAATCTTATTTCTTCTATTTCTCTTCAAATACAATTCATGTACTAACTTGAAATCATATCTTCCAAAAATCGGGGTATTACAATGCAATGAAACTCATAAGAGGACATTATTGGAAAATTATATGTAATACCTAAATATTTGATGAATTAATATATTCTCTTGAATGATTGACAATATTTCAAAGGAAGATTTCCTTTATCTTAATGTTCCCAAAGTTAATTTTACTTTGGTTAAACACAACCCAACAAAATTGACCAATCCGAACGGGTTGGGTTGGGTTGAAACTTATCAAACCTCCAACATTGGGTTGGGTTGTTCAAGTGCTTTCAACCCAACCCATGAGCACCCCAAGTAGGTATGACAGATAAAAATTGTGAACATGCGTAGGCAATGGTTAATCCTGAAGGATGGTCAAGAAGGAAGTGCTACTGTGTCGGAGCAAATTAGGAGACCGGAAAATGAGATATCCCCCCAATTGCCTCCATTGACTATGTGTTGGGCGGGGTAGTCGAGCGCGTGCCTCGAGTAAATTTAGGGAGTTCAGACCCCGTACTCCAAGAGTTCAACCCTTAAGTTGAGATGATGACGCAAATATGTTATGGTTCAGATGATGGAAGCTTCCATGGATCAACAACACGAGTTGACGATCAAAATGACGGAGGAAGGAAATGCGAAAAACTGTAGGCAAGAACGGTGGAAGAGACTGCCTTGGGAGGTTCTAGTGGGGCCTATGTTTTCAAAACTGAGGAAAACCCCCAGTTGCAGACAGACATGGTGAAAGGAAGTGTTTCTACAAGACTTCCTATGCAACAAACCACCAGAGTTCTCTAGAACCACTAACCCCGTGGTCTGCATGAACTGGGTACAAGAAATCAAGCAAGCTTCTGAGTCAAGTGAGTGTGAAGATCACAAAAAGTGAGTTCTTCTCCCAAATGTTGATAGGCATTGATTCAAACTGGTGGCATGTCACCCGGTCCGCAATTAGGGTCGCAATTGTAAAACTTCTGACATATGAAGTGTTTAAAGAGAAGATCATGGATAAAATACTCCAATAAGAGAGTAATCGACAAGATGGAATATGAGCTCCGAGCACTCAAAAAAGGAAGTAGGTCCATAGCAGACTACTCAAGCTTATTCACAGAGAAGTTGGAATGGTAGGGAATTTGTCCCTAGACAAGAAGTCTAAAGTCAAGAGCTACCTTAAAGGCTTACCTGTTGAGATGAAGACCTTTCTAAGGAACGCCAAAATGACCACATTACAAGAGGCTATTGAGGACTCTCAATTGGTTGAAGATGATTTGGCCTAGAAGAAAGAAGAAGGGGTAGTGACTGGCAAAAAGAGGAGATGGGATCATTAACCCAGGGTTCATAGGAGGCCTAGGGGGTTTAAAAGCGAGAAAAGTTTTGACTCTCGCAATGAAGCTAAGTGGTGCCACAGATGTCAGAGCAAACATTTTGGTTCTTGTAATTGCAACCCCATCAGATGTTTAAAGTGTGGAAAGATGGGTTATTCAAGTTGGGAATGCCCCATTAAAAGGATGATTTTTTTTTAGTGACGAGAGCCAGGGCACATAAAGAGGGCATTGCCCGAGGATGGGGAGTGAGGGAAAGGCGTTGTAAGGAAGATTAAGTGCAGAAGGATAATTCGCCCAAGATTGAAAGAAGATATTTCCAAATGACATCGGATGAGGCAAATGTGAAGGAGGATATGGTATCGGGTACGTTCCTACTTAACTCCATACCCGCACGTGTTTTGTTTGATTCCGATGAAAATCTTCTGTTTGTGTCAAGTTTATTTTGCAAGCAACTTTCGATTCCTGCTATTATTTGAATGATGCCTTAATAGTAGAAGTAGCCAACGGAGACCAAGTTGTAGTTCGAGAGATTTTTAGAGATTGCACCTTAGAGATAGGAGGGGTGAAGTTTCCGATTAATGTGTTGCCAAAGTCAATAGGCGGGTTTCATGTCGTCCTAGGAATGGATTGGTTAACAGAGAATTAAATCGAGATTGTATGTTCAAATAAGCTATTTTGTATGGCTATGGCAAACGACGAGACGATAATAGTGTATGGGGAGAAAAACAGGGGTAAATTTGCAATCATCTCAGGGATCAAGGCCCATAAATGTTTAACCAAAGGGTATGTAGTCGATACCATGCCACAAAAGAGAAGACTTGAAGATGTCAACATAGTCCGTGACTTTCTCGAAGTCTTCTGATGACTTGATGGGCTTGCCACTGGATCGCCAGGTAGAGTTTTGAATCGACCTTGTTCCAAGGGCAGCACGAATTGCTAGAGAAACTTACCTATTAGCACCGACAGAAACGCAAGAATTGATGATGCCGCTACAACAACTGCTAGACAAAGGATTCATTAGGTTGAGCTCTTCTCCTTGGGGAACACTAGTCTTGTTTGTGAAAAAAGAAGAATGAGTTGATGAGGATGTGTATCGACTATCGAGAGTTGAATAAAGTGATCGTGAATAACAATTATCCCTTTTCTAAGATCCACGACCTCTTCGATCAACTTCAGGGTGCAGGGCGTTTTTAAAAGATAAACCTGTAGTCTGGGTATCATCAAGTGAGGGTGAAAGGGGAAGATGTTCCTAAGACCGCCTATAGGACGAGTTACGGTTATTACGAATTCCTGGTAATGTCGTTTGGGTTGACTAACGCGCCAACAATCTTCATGGACTTGATGAATCAGGTTTGTAGTCCTTTCTTAGACAAATACATGATCATTTTTATCAATGACATCCTTGTCTATTCTAAAGACGAGAAGGAACATGAGAGACACCTTCTAGAATTTTAAAATGCAACCTCATCCTTTACAGGTGGTTGATAGTAAAAAGTTATGTATGTCCAACTCATGATTTATATAAATAAATGAAATATAAGTCTATTATGCTTTGGTTTTGACATTATTACATGTTATGTAGCATTTAGTTGTTACATGAAAAGGGAAATAGATAGATAAGCTCAACTTGGAATATAACATGGTACTGGAATAAAAGATGTTATTAGAAAATGAAAGCTACAAACACACGGAAGCACAACAAAAAAAACATGGTAGAAGAGAAACCAAATTTTATCAAGCTATTTACTCCGGATAAAGCATGTTACACTAATCAATCCATCTATGTTTGTTGCAAATAACATTTCAATACACTCGAATTGTTTAAGCATGTTATTCACAGCTACATTGGCCTCCCTATTTTTTTCCGTAGCAAAATTAATCGGGTGCAATGGCAACAAATATATATCTAAACAAAAAGGGCATGCAAAACACTATAGCTCGCGAACCCTTACAATCTAAATATTATTTTGAAGTAAAAACACAAAGACATGATAATCCTGGTAGGTTTTATTATTTTGAAGAGACAACACAATGACAGGAGAATCTTGGTAGGTTTTGTTATTTTGAAGTGACAAGGCAACGATAGGAAAATCTTGGCAGATATTGGAAGTGACCGGTCATTGCAGAATATTTTGAAGTGACAAGACAATGACAGAAGGATTTTGGTAGATCTTGGAAGTGACCGGTCATTGCAGAACTCGCAAAACACTGGAATATTGTTTTATTTTCAAGTGACAAGGCAATGATAAAAGAATCTAGGCAGATCATGAAATGACCCGTCAATGCAGAATTTGCAAAACCCTAGATCTCGATATGATTTTGAAGTGAAAAGGCAATGATAGAAGAATCTTGGTAGATTTTGGAAGTGACCACTCATTGCAAAACTCGCAAAATGTAGTATCTTAATTTATTTCAGTGTATTACAAAATCGCACGCATAATCTTGGATTTTTAAGTGTCTGTTCAGACATATGATTGGATGTTGATGGTTGGAAGCTCTTCCATTTTAGGTTTTGAAAAATCTAACCACAGGTGAGGAGTGGCAAAGGCAGGCAAATGAATGAATATCAACTTTTCTGGTACAAAAATCACTTACCACCAATGATGCACAATCAGATGGAAAATTCTTTGCAGGACGTGGAACTCACAAACCATATATTACTTTAATAGCGTGAGGAACTTCGTACTAAAAATGAAGTATTCAAGAAGGGATAAACTAGAAGCATATATGGATCGATGGCCGAACAAAAAATTAAAGAGAAGGAGAAATGGATTGATATAACTAAATATCACATTGCAGCGACGCCATAACACATTACAAGTTACAACTATAATGAAGAGAAGATTGAAAGAAACATTAGATGGGTTAACGAGATTAAAGCACTTTTATCCAACTGAATTTTCGTAGTTCTTCCCTTTGTAGTCCCTATTTTGTTAATATATTTAAGTTTCCATTACCATGGTTGTATTCCAAGTAGATAATTTTGATGACCTCACAGAAAAAGTGCCAAATTCAAAATAAGTAGGCACAACTCTAGAAAATCTACGTTTTTCCAAGTTACATTCATTTTATGAGTTGCACATGTATTCCTATAAGAACACTAGTTTTATCTTTATATACAGGTGTCGTTAGGGCTATAAATGAACCAAACGAACAAGAAAAAAAGGCTTGTTCATGTTCGTTCGTTTAACTTAACCAAACGAACATAAACAATAAACGAACAAACTTTTTGGTGTTCATGTTAATTTGTTTAAAAAAGCGGTGTGTTTGTGTTCGTTTATGTTCGTTCATAAAACACTAAATGAACGTAAAAACAAATACTTAAATGAACTAAAGGTGCACCGATATGGGGTGCTCCAATTAAACTCTTTGCTTGAGCTCAAGTCAAAGGGCTTGAGCCACTAGGCTAAATAGAATGGTGAAAGTAGAAGGCTTTGGAATGACAACGGAATTGAATGGGACGAGGCATATTTATAGTAGAATACAAAGCTTTTTGATGGTTTATCCCACCTATGTGGAATGAAATATTAAGGGGCCGTTTACTAAACGCTTACCCAGATAAGCGCTTACCAATAAAATTTAATACTATCACTTACTTAGCGGGTAGGATTTTAGTCCACCAAAACAGTATCGTATGCAAAAAAATTTCTCGATAAGCGCTTACCGGTAAATTTTAACACTATCACTTACTTACCGGGTAAGATTTTAGTCCACCAAAACGGTATCGTATGCAACAATTTTCCCGGTAAGCACTAACCGTGGGAAGAGTTTTCGCCATCACTTACCAGGGTAAGACTCTTGGTCTTTGCCTTAGCTCTTACCGGGTAAGATTCTTGGTCATTGCCATCTTCATCCATAAGGTAATATGATTTGGTAAGCGCTTACCCGGGTAAGCGTTTGGTAAACGGCCCAAGCAAAAAATGAGAGTCCTCAACATTCAACAAGTTCCAAATTCAATGCTCAGACAGCTCAAAAGCCTTATTCTTCAACAGGAGCTGGTCTAGTACTTCGGGGCAGTAACTCAAAGTGGTACCAGGTCAGTCACGTCTTTTTTTACAAGTCAAACTTGTCTCTATATTCAAGGGACTCACGATTGACATGCGCCGAGTGCCAGGAATGACTATAAGCCGATAGAGTCGTTTTAACATGCCACAAGGAGAATGGATGAGGAGATTTTTATCCCACATCGAAACTGCACTAAAAATAGGAGGACAATCAATATTGAAGTACCGATAACCAGGCCACATTAGTTGTTATTACTATTTCTTTTTAAATGCTAGTAATTTTTAATTAATTATAATAATAATTTTATTCAAAAAAATTTAATTATAATAAATTATTATTATTCTAATGTTAATTTCTTTATTATTTGATTTTTAGATTATTAACATAAGTTCACGAACGTAAATGAGCGAACCAGACATTTGTTCATGTCTGTTTAATTAAAAGTGTAGCATGTCTGAATCTAACTCGGATGAAGGAATGGGTACATGTACTAAATGCCCTGTCCATGCCAAGGAACTTACGCCAAACAGTAGGTTCTTTTTTTCAAGCGTGGAAACCCCAGAACCAGAATTAATTGTGTCATAATATAATAATAAACGGTCTATGTCATCTTCCGACAACTTTCAAATTTTGGAAATTTTACGATGAGATTGGGTAAAAACAATGAAGGTGTCATGATTTTGGTCATTTTAGTGATTAAAGCCTTTCATAAATCTTTGGGGTTGTTTGTTTATTTCTTAATGGTTCCATTAAGAGGCAACCTCTGAATCGCTAAGAGGTGAATCATGTTTGGCAAAAAAAGAGTCTGCTTCTTAATAGTTCCAAAACTCTCTAAATGATTTTGTATCATGAGTCTCCCTTAACCATTAAGCGCCTTGATTTCATTCTGAACAATTACTAAACAAACATATTTCATTTTGCACTATATCATAAGAGTCTCTTAATCATTCTGACCACTTTATTATTTTGCACTAAATCTCAGCAACTGCCAAACAGTGTCGTTGTTTTATGGAAATAAAGATACAAAAATCTTCAAACTTATTGGGCTTAAATGTCTATGGGCCCTTAATTGATCCCAGTGTTGCATCTCCAACTCCAAATATTTGCATCGGTATAAGTACACCTAGGGTTCCCCAACGGTTGCCTTTAGTCGAGAAAACAAGGACTTAACGCTGCTCGCCGGAGTGATCCCTACAGGTTCGTTTATCTTCCGTTGATCTCAGCCCCTAATTTCATCTATTTTATTTAATCGTTATTCGTATATGCTGATCGACGACGATTAGATCTGCGAAATTGTTTAGAATCGGTTCTAGTTTTTGCACGTTTGGTTAAAATTTCGGTTTTGACTGATTCTTGGCTAATTTCGTGAGTTTGGATTGCTGGATTTTGATCTGTCCGTACTAGAGTTGTATGCTTGTTTGCATTGCATAATTTACTTGTTTGTTTGTTGCTAGTTGTGGCTTTATTTTGATAAAAGGCATGGAAGGTTAGGGTTTTGTAGCGTGTGTTGTGCAGGATATTGTTCTAGCTTTTGCAATATGTGTTTGTATACTTTGTTTAATCACACAACTCTGCTTTGTGAATTTACTGTTGCATTTCTGTTCTATTTTGAAGTTGATGATGCGGAACGTATCTGATGTACTAAATGTGTGTTATTGATTATTACATTGTTTTTATGATAGCAGAAGAAGCGCAAGGATGGCGTATGCAGCAGTGAAGTCGGCAAAGATAGGACTAGAAGAACCCCAAGAACAGATTCACAAGATTAGAATTACACTTTCCTCCAAGAATGTTAAGAATCTTGAGAAAGGTATTCATGTCGGCAACCTTAACCGGTTCATTTACATTGCTATTAGACAAAAATATTTTAGCTCTTCTGATTGTGCTTGTTTTTGTGGTTATTGGCTGTTCATCTGATCATTTTGTAATTGCATTAATACACTAGCTTCATTTTAGTAAATTAAGCCTTTCATGTGGCATTTTTATATCTTTTTTGTTGAAGGGTATATGGCTTGCGTGCTGGACGGTTTCTTTAGTATTAGTTGTTAGTAGCTTTTGAGGGTAAACAGTTAAATTAATGGTTACGACCCTGGCAAATCCAAAAAGCCTTAACGCAGTGAAATTGATGTTATGTTATTTGTTGTTAAATTGACCATTTTAATGCTAACATTGATAAATTCTTCCACATAAGTTTAATCTGGAAGGTATGTATACAGATCTCAACTTAATGGTATTTGGTTATGGTTACTATTTGTTTCTATTTTATTGGGGTTTAGTCGAGCTGATTAGTTTTGTGAAGATCTTTATGCATATATTTGTGATCTTGAATGACAGTGTGTGCGGATCTGGTTCGTGGTGCCAAGGACAAGAAACTGAGGGTTAAGGGACCTGTTAGAATGCCAACCAAAGTTCTTAATATCACAACTAGGAAATCCCCCTGTGGTGAAGGTATAATTCTAAACCATTAAATAGATACATCATGTTTTTGTACAACAATTTAATTTCTTTTGCTTTGATCATTCTATGGTTTTTAGCTCCATTTTTTATGCTCAATGGAATTGTTTATTTATTTGATATCATATTTTAAAGTTACATAGGCTGAATATCTGATATATAAGAAAATAGGAAGTTAATGTATCCTAGATATTTTTAAGTCATTCTTGGTTAAAAATACCTGCATATTGATTTTTGCTCTTTTATTCACTTGGATTGTGGCAACGAGTCTTTTTTTTTTAATCTACATATATATTGGTCTTCAGCCAAGTGTAGTTACTGTTGTTTTATGCCGAGCCTTCTATGATAGATTTGTAGTGCTAGCCAGAGAAGCATTTTACAGCTTTCTATAAGAGAAGCATTTTACAGCTTTCTATAAGAGAAGCATTAATGAAAACAGAGAAGTGTCATACAAATAATTATACTCAAACTATCTGTGATATAGGGGTATTCTTGGCATGCTGATTTTGGAGATGGTCAACTTTAATTTTGTAACGGTCAATAAAGTTGTTATATATATATATATATATGTTTTATTTGGGTTCATTAGCATGCATCAGTCCTCAAACTATCTGTGATATAGGGGTATTCTTGGCATGCTGATTTTGGAGATGGTCAACTTTAATTTTGTAACGGTCAATAAAGTTGTTATCTTTCAAAAGAAGTGAAATCTTTCAAAAGAAGTGAACTCACAATTTGAGTTGTAGAGATCTGATACATCAAGTTAAAATGCCACTTGGTTTAGCAAAATTATTGTAATTCGTAAATATCACGTCAGCTTTAGCAATTAATCTTGAAGTTACACCCGACAACATTTTTTACACAATTTTCTTAATTGCCACATCAGCATTAAAAGTATATTTTAAGATGGCCGATGCATTCATTCACTAACATTTGGTTGTTTTGTAGGAACAAACACATGGGATAGATTTGAGCTTCGTGTTCACAAGCGTGTTATTGACCTTTTCAGCTCACCAGATGTCGTGAAGCAAATCACCTCCATCACCATCGAACCCGGTGTTGAGGTTGAAGTTACGATTGCTGACACTTAGATCTCATCATCTTTTGTATTTTACTATTCCTTTTGGTTGGTGAGGAGGTCTTTCGGTTGTAGGACTCGAGCAATTACAATTTTGAAGTTAAATATTTGACCACAAGGTGGACTGGGTACTTATCGGGACTTTTGTATGTCCAAAGCATTTGAATGCTTATGCCAAAGAAACTTTGGGCATGAAATATGGGTTTTTGTATTTGTAATGTTGACATAGGATTGTCTTTAAATGTTGCATTCTAAGCTATTGTTTGTCCATGTTAAACTTCATTTTTCTGGAGCTGTTTCTTTTAAATTGCTCATGTAGCTGTAGGGCCAGATTTTTGGCACTAGAGGGTTGCATGCACCCCTTAAATGGAAGTGTAAAAGTTGATCATATTGGCACCAAAATAAGGTTTTTTTTTACCAAATGCTCATCAAGCAAGTGGTTACTAGGTAAAAGCCATGACCCACACTTGTATCGCTGGCAAGATGATCAACCATCAAGATTGTCTAGTAAAATTTTTGGTCAGCACCTCTTACCTGTTAAGCGTCAACCAAGAGTCACTAACCTTGCTTAGCGTTGATTCTTGTCATGACTCTTGTTGGGTAGAACCTATGGTTCTTGTCATCCTCACCTAATAGGGTAAATGACTCGGTAAATGTTTATTCGGTTAGTGTTTGGTAAACAACTCCAATTTAGTCATCCTTTCTTAGCATGTGTTATTGTTTAAAGCATTACAGTTCGAGATGGGCAAAAGTGGTTATGAATGCACACTTAATTGGTCACAACGGGTCAAATTTTTTTTTTTAAATTTAACTAAGTAACAGGTTACAACAAATTCGGTTTTGTTCATTTAATTGGTTTTTAGTACAAAATGTGTAGATGACAAGACTTCTTATAATTAATCACAAGGTTGTGGCGTGATGGTAAGAGCCTGGAGATTTCATAGCGGTCGCCCGGGTTTGAGCCCCACTCGCAGCATTGTGGCCACGGGATGAATGCCCGCGGGCCATAGGCCTGTTTTCCAAGAAATTAGTCCGGGCCCAAAGTGGTATGGGATACTTCTTTACCAAAAAAAAAAAGACTTCTTATAATTGGTTTATTATTTATGTTTTAGTACCGTAGATTAATGGAGTGGCTTGTGCTTTTTTTAAATCAATGTAAAATTGCTTGTTTTAGCATATTTTGTTGTTTGTGTTAGAAATCTAATGTTACACGCGAGATTATCAAAATAAAGTGGGTTTTTACATCTATTTCATAATTTTTAAAATTATATTTGCATTTCTGTAAGGTTCCACTGTTGGTGTCGTTTAATTTATCGGATTTCGACGAAAACTTGAAGGAACTAGAATGGTCAATTATGTTGACCAAATTGCGTTTTATAGGTTTGATTCATTCCATGGAAGATATTGGTTCTACGAGTTCCTATGAATTCCTTCAATCATAGAATTTATCATTTCTTGAGGCTCATTAAGGAATGGATTACTCATTTCCTATTATTACTTGAAAAAAGACAATCCCATCCTTTCTATAACATATCGTCGTCACCTCTAGCACAACCATCATCTTCGTTGTCGCCACCATCATCATTGCCAGCACCACCAATTAATATTATTATTAATTTTATCATCATACAATGTTTATAATTTAAGCAAGAGAGTACGAAAATATAATGAATGGGTATTTTAGTTATTTATCATTATTTCAGTATAATTTCGAAGTTATATTTTGCAACCACACAGACATATTCTAACATACATATCTTAGTATAAAATATAATGAAGGGGCATTTTGGCCCTTTTAGCTTTCTCTAAAGTAAAACATCTGTTTTCTTTCTTATACAATCGTTTATGCATTTTTATTATCATTCTAGAGTCCTTTTATGATTCCTTGATCACTTCATACACCAATGACTGTGTTCTTAGAACATCTTTCAACATCTATGCTATTTTAATTTTTTTGGAGATTTGATAAAAGTTTGCTCCAACAACTATACTAAACTCTCCTCTAAAATAGAGAAAAATAGAAGGAAAAAGGGATAAATCTCCAAATTTAGAAGAAGATATACAATACATCAACCCTGTTGGAGATGCTCTTATGCATCTCGTTATGCATTCTTCATCGTCATTTTAATCATTCGGTTTTGACAACCACGTGATAGTAAATTTTCGCAATTACATTCAACGAAAGTTACAACTTAAAAAAATTGTAAGTTGGACAAAGTTTTCACAATCCAACAAAAGATGTAATGATATACAAAAATCTTTTGATGAAATTCCTATTGAACGTTATTTTATTCATCTTTGGATTACTCCTTTTTTTTTTGGAAGGCATAGCGGCATCGAACCAACGAACGACTACCACAAACACATGCACGCACACCTCCCCGGCGGTATCGGGCATCCACGGGCAGCCCACTAATCTGCCGCTGTCCCGGCCCAGCTTACGCTGAACCTAGAGCCCGACCACAGTCTTAATACTGGGCTGGGGGCAGCCCAGTCAACGACTGGACCGGCCCAAGGACTAGATACTCCTCATGCCCTCAGAATTAGGCATGGAAATGGGGCGGGGACCTCAATCCCCGTCCCCATCCCCGATCCCAATTTCCATCCCCATCCCCGTCCCCAATGGGGAATATGATCACATCCCCATCCCCGTCCCCAACGGGGAACGGGGATCCCCAGTGGGTTACCGGGGATTTTCTCCATTTATGTGATATATTTGAAATGAAATGTGTTGAACACTATATATACTCGATCGATAATGGTCCATTTTTATCTCACATATTTCCAAATTTTGTTTTTACGGACTATCAAATATTCATGTGAACGAAATCAATTCATACATAATTTTTTGATCAAACGCTTCCGACTCTCTATGGTTTTTATCTAAAAAACTAAAAAAGTAAGACAAGTAAAAGAAACGTAACAAAAAGATCAAAATATCATGTCTAAATCTGAAGATATACATCTAAATCTTTATAAATAATATATTTAAAAATAGATATATAATAAATTTAGTAATAAATATACATGATATTTAGTAATAATTATATAATATATTTAATATGCGGGGACGGGGCGGGGCAGGGACCACGTTACCTTTCCCCGTCCCCATCCCCGGTTTTTAACTTTCGGGGATCCCCGTCCCCATCCCCGATCCCCGGTTTTGCGGGGAATCCCCATCTCCATCGGGGCGGGTGCACCGGGTTCCCCAATGGGGCGGGTCTCATTTTTTTTTGGAAGGCATAGCGGCATCGAACCAACGAACGACTACCACGAACACACGCACGCACACCTCCCCGGCGGTATCGGGCATCTACGGGCAGCCCACTAATTTGCCGTTGTCCCAGCCTAGCTTACGCTGAACCTAGAGCCCAACCACAGTCTTAATACTGGGCTGGGGGCAGCCCAGTCAACGACTGGACCGACCCAAGGACTGGATACTCCTCATGCCCTCAGAATGACTCCCCTTAGATTAGAACCCGGGTAGATTGGGATACCATCCACAACCCCCCAGGATGAAATTCCTTTTGAACGTTATTTTATTCATCTTTGGATTACTCCTTTTTAGTCAAACGAATCAACATTTTCATCTTAATTTATTGTTTTTGCATTCTTAAAAACAGGTCGATACATTTTTTTTTCAAGAAGTTAGATAGATGTCACGTGCATCGTATGTGTCAGTTTCACTATTTAGGGGTGTTTGGGATTAATTATTTGAGGTGTTTTTTAGCTTATTGCGATTTGACACAGGAGACAAGCACTTTTGAGTGCTTGGGTTGGATGAGGAAAAATTAAAATAGCTTATAGCGGTGACAAACCGCTGAAAATCACCTTTTTATAAGTCATTTGGTTTTAACTTATCAACTTATTTGAAAAGTGATTATGACTTTTTTAGTTATTTTATATGTATAAGCAATCCCAAACACCTTTAAATAACAACTTATTAGCTTATTACGTTTTGGTAACACAATAAGCTAATCCAAACACTTTTTTAAAAACTCCGGTTTAACACCACGTAAGTTGATAAACACTTTTTAAAATAAGCCTAAGTTGTTTTAAAGAGTGAATTACATTTTTGGTCCCTCATGAATGCCTGGATTTCACTTTTCGTCCCTCCAGTACTGAAAGTACATTGGTGGTCCCTAAAAACGAGATATGGTGCCCAAACTCGTCCCTGGCGCTAACGCCGTTAGTCTAGGATCCGTTAGAGCACCCATGTGCCCCTCACGTGAGGGGCATTTTAGTCTTTTTACCCATCTTCTTCTTCCTCAACAAGAACACCCCCCCTACAACCCTCACTTCCACCTTCTCCACCCTCTCTCTCTCTCTCTGTGTCGCTTCTCTCTCCTCCCAACTCTCCACCACCAACCCACACCTCTCTGATCTTATCTTTCTTCACCGGCAGGAGGAGCAACGTCGTCTCCATCAAGGTCTAATTTATGCTCCAGTCTTCATGTTGTCTCCATCGTCGAGTGACTTCTCCAGCATCAAACTCACGCCAAAACCTGCGGTGGCCACTGTTTTTCGGTGAGTAAACTCATGCCCAAACTCACGCTAGCCTCTGTTCGACGCTTCAAAATATGCTCGGGCGAGTTTGCCCGTAGGTTTAACCCGCGCCCAAAGTCATGGTGACCACCAGGCCGTGAAATTGTTTGGGTTCGAGCCATTTTCAATGAGTATAAAAAGCGTTCGTTAACCGTCATTTGGGAGAAAACCAGATGGAGAAATCGATCGAGAGATTAGAGAGCAAGACAAGACCAATTTTTAGATTTTGGTGGGTTGATTCTTGGAGAAAATTCTATGGGTTCTTCACAATTTCTTATCTACAAAATCTTATTATAATTAATGAACAACTAAACATTTGAATCGGATCTATGTAAATTTCGATTATAAGATTGAATCTTAGTAGGGTTTTTGATTTAGGTAGGATCCCCTTTTTATATAATCTGGTTTTTGATTGAATAAAATGGAAGCTTGTACTGATGGTTGTGGTTCCATTTTTATTGGATTTGCTTTTCTACTTAAATTGGGGGATGCCATTGGACATACCTTACAGTTCTAAAGTAAATTTAGCTGGTGGTAAAAAAACACAGAAGAAATTGATGAAATAGTATATATTGTGAAGATATACAAGGCATCAAAAGATTTAAGGTGGGTTGGTGGAGAGTTGGGAGGAGAGAGAAGCGACAGAGAGAGAGAGAGAGAGAGAGAGAGGGTGGAGAAGGTGAGGGTGAGGGTTGTAGGGGGGTATGGTGTTCTTTAATTTGGTGTTCTTGTTGAGGAAGAAGAAGATGGGTAAAAAGACTAAAATGCCCCTCACGTGAGAGGCACATGGGTGCTCTAACGGAGCCTAGACTAACGGCGTTAGCACCAGGGACGAGTTTGGGCACCATATCTCGTTTTTAGGGACCACCAATGTACTTTCAGAACTGGAGGGACGAAAAGTGAAATCCATGCATTCATGAGGGACCAAAAATGTAATTCACTCTTGTTTTAAATAAGCAATCCCAAACACCCCCTTAAAGAGTATCTCAAACAACTTATTCATAATTTATCTAGAATGGAGAATAAAAGTCAAAAAAATCTTTACACACAAAAAGAAAAAAAACAACATCCAACTTCAATAACTTCTTCATTTTAGAGATTTCAACATTCATTATATTACTAAAATATTCAATAATATAACAAAAGTTATTTCTCTCTCATTTTCCATTTAAATTATTAGTTGTTTGAATGTGTTTACATTGGGAATAACAAAATGGAATTTTTGAAGAAATCCAAATATGAAGAAAATTGCATTCTCTCTCATACTTTCTACATTATGGAGAAGGTGTTGGAGAAAAAAAACACTTCAAAGAACTCCAAAATTATTCTTTTTATCCATTTTGGAGAAGCTGTGAGAGATAGCGGTGTTTTTGGTCCGGTTCGAGCGGTTTCGCCCCCCAAACCATAACGACGATTTGTAATTTTTCCAAACCGAGCGGTTTTGCAGCAAGTGACTAAAACAGACAAACTGGACCACAAAAAGGTGATCTGATATGACCGGTTTAGACGGTTTAGTCCTATTATGAACTTTAAATTAAAAGAAGCATAAAATCTATCTCAAAATTGAAAGAGTGAATTACACTTGTGGTTTGCTCAAATTTTGGATTTGGTCCCTAAAACAAACTATCTACATTGATGGTCCTTAACTTTTCAATTTTGATAACACTCAGGTCCTGAAGTTAGCACCTAATTATGTTAGCAACCGTTAGAAGGAACAAATCAGTTTTTGCACAAACTATAGCGACTAAAAGTGTAATTCACTCTAAAATTAATTGTCATTTACATTTTTTAATTTCTGTATTAAAAATACTTCAAGTACGGTTAACGTGGGATAGTTATATATTAAATTTTTTTTGTTAGAAGAAATAACTTTTTGTTATGAAAAAGAAAATCATGTTTCAAAAGTTAAAATATTGTGAAATATTATTGAATTGAAATGTCAAATAATTGTGAATAATCTACAACAATTAAATTGATATAATAATCAAAATATTTTTTTTTGTTAACCATACTTAAAATATTTTAAAGAAATAATTTTTGTTGGTCCTGGAATACAATGACTTACACATGGTGTATTTGTAGAATTTAGGGGGGGGGGGGGGGGGGTTGAATACAGACACGACAACTTTTCACTTTTAATTTATATATTTTGTATTAAAAAATAAAATTACAGATTTGTTGCAGATGCTTGAAAGGTAAGACTTGATCCTAAGCAATCTAATTGGTGACAAATTTACTAACACTGAAAGAGGGAAAGAAAAAGGTATTCTTTTAAATCTGAAATACTAAGATAGTACTTTAGATAGTGACCACAATTTTGTCAAAGAAACTATTACTAAGAAGTTCTTTCAAAAGGGGTGAGAAACAACAAATGACAAAGGTGGCCTTTTATAGCCACCATTGCATGAAATGCTATCTTCCAACTTTAACATGTGTCTTCATCCGATTTGTTGATCCATGCATATGTCTGTACTTTTCACTTTAGTCTTTGTAGTTAGTATAGACACTTGTTAACCCATCACTTTTAGATCTAGTTTTAATCAATTTGTATTGTATTGTTTGATTTGTATGTTTGACTTTTGTATGATGTGTTTGTATGAGATTGTGGCTTATATAACCCATATAAATACCTTTAGTCTTTGTCTTTTGTAAGTAACTCTAGGGGAACTCTCATTCAATTCCAAGTATTGTAATCTTTCACAGTGAGATATATGACTACAACACTTGTGACAAATTCTCTCTCTAGAATATTTCTTTAATTTTGTTCTTTGATTGTTAATTTGCTTGAAATCTGGGATCACAATTGGTATCAGAGCAAATCAGATTGAATTGGGAAGATCAACATTTCAATTTTTGGCAGAAAAATCGATTTCTATATCTGGAAATGTTTACTGTTCATCGTGTAATGTTCATGATCAAAATCTTGATTCTGTGATGTTTTTGTTGTAAATTTTGTTGCACTTTAATCACACAATAAAGTATAATACATCTTATTCATAGTGTAATCACTTTTGCACATCAATTCAATGTCAATTTGATCATTTCTTTACATTTTTAGAAAGCTTTGAGTCGTACTGTAAAATGATCAAAATCACTTGATCATGTTTGTTATTGCAAAACTGATGAACAAGGGTTGTAATCGATCACACAGTGAGCACAATGTCAAATTTTGGTGAGCTAATTCAAAGAATTGGGTAGAATTCTGTGGAAAAATCAAGTTAGAACTCAAGATCTACAGAATTCGCACATACTATGAAGAACTCACATAGTGAAGAATTCACATGAAACAAATTCAAAATCTTCTAAGGGCAGAATTCGCATAACAGTGTTGTACGAAAAGTGAAGATTTCGCATAAAGGGATATATGAAAAGCTTGGATTTCGCACAAAGCTTCATACGAAAAGCTTAGAATTCGCATCTGAAAGTGAAAAAGTTTTCTAAGGCAAGAATTCGTATCTATACGAACTGTTCAAGCTTTGGAAAATTTCCAAGGGAGGAATTCACATCATTGTTACACTACTCATACGAATTGTTCAGAATTTGTATCCTCCTATATGCAAAATGTGCATAACTCACACGTAGCTTCATACGAAAAGCTCAGAAATTGCATACTGTTACATGCGAAAAGTGAAGTTCTCTAATCTTTGTTTATGCGAATTGTTGAGTGCATGGGAATTATTGTGTGTGAGTGCCATACGAATTCTATACTTAGCATAATTTTTTTGTGATTTTTCTGTGATTTTAACAGTTGATTTTTCTGATTATCTGACTAACGATCTTTTCAAGAATTATTTTCAGATAAATACTAATACTAATCATGCCTTACATAGATGAGAAAGGAAACACAGTTCTTACAAACAGAGATTGTGCTTTGTCATACATGCCTGAGATACCTTTGATAGAAGAAGAGAATGCAAAGCTTAAACTTCATAACTCAAAACTGAAAGCTGAGATAGAGACATTGAATGTCAAGTTGAAGAAAGCTGAGATACAAGTATCTACATACCAGGCAAAAGGCAAAGATTGGTTAAAGAGAGTTGATGAGAGAAGTAAGAATGAAAAAGATGAAATTGAGAAAACTTTCAACCTGAGATTATCTGATCTTTCTAAGAAAACTGAAATAGAAAAGAAAGAGTTAGAAATCAAATGTGCTAAACCTTCTAAACAAGTTTCTGAATTTGAAAAAAATTGTTATTTCTGAAAGAGATATTTTTGAAAAGGAAAAGAAAAATACTGAAAAGAAAAATATTGTGCTTTTCAAAGAAATTTCTGAGAAAAATCAGAACTTGGAAAAAGAGTTTGAATCTGAAAGAAATTTTTTTGAAAATGAGATTTCTAAACTCACAAGTAAGTTGGCTTCTTTATCTTCAGATATTCTGAAAGGATAGAAGAGTAGATCTGATCTGCAAAGAAAGTTTGATAAACTTTGCAATAAAAAATCCAAGTTGAATGACAAGATCAAACAACTTAAGAAAGCTAATGTTGATTTGTCTAATAAGATAACATCTGAAACACCTGACTTATCTTCCTATGATGATGATTTAGTTGAATCAGTATGTTCTTTTCAATCAGTTTCAAGCTTATTTCAAAAGATGGTTTTCAAGAAAAAGAATAAACCAGAAATCTTGAAACCAGATTAAATTAAGACTTCTAGTTCATTTTACGTCAAATCTGTTGATAAACGCGCTGCTTATCTTTCAAAATCTGGATTTAAAGCGTCTGAGAAAGAGAAGATGATCTGGGTTGTAAAGGGATCTCCTGAATTAGTCAAATACCAGAAATCATCTGCACAAGCTGCAAAGAGAAACAAGAACAGAACTGCAAAAGCTAAATCTTTTACTCCTGATTATATCAAGTCTACAAAGCATCTGATCAGGTTTGCTAAAAGAAAACTTTGTTGTTCTTATTGTTGTACTGATGATTTTGTACATAAAGCACATATAAACAATTGGTATTATTCTTACAAGAATTATTCTAATACTGCATTTCACAGAGGTGAACACCAATCAAGGAAGTTTTCACACACTAACCAGATTGGACCCAAATTTATCTGGGTACCAAAACCAGTTAAACCTGTGATGTAGGAGCCTACACTCAATAAGGAGTAAAAGGGGCTATGACTTCTAAGTACAACAACTTAGGACTCAATCTTCAATGTCAAATGATGACTTCTGAATATAGCAGTTTAGGACTTAATCTTCAATGAATTCTACTGAAAAAATCTTTGAATGTCAACTCATTTTAAGGAATATTTCTTACCGGTGTAATGAATTACTAGGAGATTGTAATCATTTTGATTTTGAGGAGATTGTATTTCAAAGAATATTTTTTTAAAGGAGAAACAGATCTAAAATGTTATATTTTTTTCAAAAAGGGAGAAATAGATTTACATGGTTATATTTTGTTATTTCCAAAGGAAGAAACAGATTCATACTGTTAAATTTTACTTTGTATGCAGATATGAAGGGGGAGTGCAATTTCTGAAAGATCCATCTCATGTCAAGGGGGAGCAACAAGAAATCAAACATCAATTGTCATGATAAGGAAAAAATAACCAAATGAGAATAAACAAGAGATCAAGTCAAGGAGGAGCTTAATACAGAAATATCATTTCAAAAGGGTTGTAAGTGTGTATGTGTGTGTAAAACTTTTTGAAATTAAAATGAGCTTAAAATGTCATTTTTGGAAGGTTTCCATTTTTGGAAAGTTTCTATTTTTGGCAAGTTTTGAAAAGTTTCTAAAAATAGCAAGTTTCCATGTTTAGAATGTTTTTTCAAAAGTTGGGAAACTTTGCTAAGTCCAAAGTTCGCATAACAGTGTCATGCGAATTCTAAGGATTTCGCACACTGTGTTATACGAATTGTTGGAATTCGCATACAATGATGTATGAATTCTAACTTTTCGCATGCTTCTATATGCGAAAAGTGAGGAATTCTCATATCAGTGTCATACGAATTGCTTTCCTTGCACAAAATTCGCATATCGTTTCATACGAATTCTCACACACATTGTCATGCGAAAAGTGATTGGCACAATCAAATCGTGCCACACGTCTATTCCATTCCACAGTATATATACGACGCTTGTTCATTTTTCAATCACTTTTCAAAGTATCAGTTTTCATACGACTTCTTTCGAGCACTTAGCCCTTAAACCCTTTGGTACGAGTTCTTGACTTTCAATCTTTGATTCTTCAAGATCTTTGATTTCAAGGTTATTTTTTATTTTATTATGTTTGATTATTGTTTGTATATTGTTTGTGATTGTATCTTTGCAGGTTTACCCTATACTGGATTAGATTTAGGGTTTATTCTTCGAATGGACTGTTCATCTTCAAGAACATCGAACTGACTTTTGAAATTTCAAAAAAAATTGGACCTTGATTATGATTCTAAATGTTGATTTGAACTTCCTGGAACATTAATATGATATAATCGACTCTTAATTTTCATAAAATTTAACCTAATTCATCATTTTTGGGATTTGCTTTGAACTTAGACCTTTCGACTGTTCTTGGTAATATTCATCCTGTTCTTGATGAAAATTCAAACTTTAATGGTTCAAATGGTTGTAAATCTCAGATTTCCTTTGTTAAAGTTGTTCATATACACAAATCGATCATAAAGGATTAAATTTTTGGGTTAAAATTCTTATTTGAAAATTTCATGAATCTGGGTTCATGTGGATTTTATGAGTTATTGCATAAACTCATGTTAGTGTTCTTGATGTTCATAATCTATACTTAGAAAAATTTTCAAGACAATTTTTTTTTTAAATTTCAAGAGTTATACGAATTCTTGATAATAACATGTTCCATACGAATTCTTGGAAAGTCAGTGTCAAATCTTTCTAAGTCCATAATTCGTATAGTTGTTTCATACGAATTCCTTGGTTTTGTCATGTTGAAATTCTTCTAAGTGAAGAATTCGTATATTGGTTTCATACGAATTCTAGTTGCCATCATTATTTTTTCTATCCTAAGTGAGGAATTCACATATCTCATTCATGCGAATTCTATACTTAGTAATCTTCAAAACTTGGTTTTCAATGTCAAAACTTCTGTTTTTGTACTAACCACTTGGACCTTGTCCAAACTTGTTCATTCTTTTCAGGTACCAATGGCTGATCAATCTGTTGACCAACATGTTCAGATGGGTGAAAACTCACCTAATGAGGCATCCCAGGAGTGTCCAATGCCATCTTCTAGATCAGACTTTCACGTGCCACCGAATGTCAATCCTGATCTATTTGTTATCTCACCATCTGAGATGAAACCATAGCATCCAACTAATCATCATCTGCAATTTATCATAAAAATAGATCCTCTTGTCCTAGACATTCTGAAGAACCATCCACTGAGAAATGCTTTAACAACTCAAGCAACCGTTCCAGAGTTATATGTTCAGCAAGCATGGAAAACTATACGGTTCAGTTACATGAGGGTAGATGGTGAAAAATTCCAATATTCAAGCTGGAGATAGATCACTTTACATCTGTGCTGAATCTTGAAAGACTCAGATTTATGCTAAGTCTACCTGCTGCAAATGCTAGAGAGGGAAGAACCACTTATGATGAACTGCCATCTGATGCAGAAGTTTTTCAAGGCATCAGAGAAATGGGTTATGTTGGACAGCTGACTCAAGTCAATCATTTCAAGAAGAATAACTTGCCACTATTCTACTACACCTTGTTCTCTGTCATCAATAGGTGTCTGACAGCCAAAATCTATGGAACTGATAATGCAAGTATTCACATTCTCAAGCTGTTCTACTCAGTGGTTCATGATCTTCACATTGACTATGCCAACATCTTATGGACAAAACTTTATGAAAAAGTTGTTGCTAAGAAAACATCAAAGGCACTGAACTACATTCTGTATCAAAGGTTCATGACTTTGATAGTTAGAAGCATGCTGAGGAGCAACAAACAGATTACAACTAGAATCAATCATCCACTTGCACCAGTTAGTGAGATGATATATCTGATGAAGCAGAAAAGAGAGTTCAGTATCTCTATGCCAGTCCCGGAAAGTTTGCTAGATTATGCTTGTTAGGACATAAAATGTCCAAGTTAGAAAGTTTTGTAAAGGGGTTTACATTTTATATTTGTAATTGGGCTTTAGATTTTAATTGGGCTTATTGTGTAAAATGGGCTTGGGCTTTAGGTTAGAACAAGTGAGAGAGGGGGAGGTATAAATAGTTTATGTGTTTAGGGTTTTAGTAAGTTTTTCATTATTCACAATGTAGCCGTCTTTGAGAGAGCGTATGTTCTAGAGAGAGAAACACTTTCTCTCTCTAGTTTTTGTTCGTGTTTTTTTCGTATTCAATGTGAATAAAAAGTATTCACTCCCGACCTCATCTTGTTATTCTTATTGATTCATGAATTGTTGTTAAATTTGGGATCTACATGTGGTATCAGAGTAGGATCGAAGAATTTTTTTTTCTTTGATTCGATCGTTTTTCAACAGTTCATGTTGATCGGTCCAAAGGTTTTTGATAAATTGATTTTTGGATTTGATGTTGTGAGTTTGGAGCTTAATTTGTGATCTAATTGCACAAAATCGATTCGATGTTGATTGATGTACATATTAGAATCGATTACATTTTTATCAAAAGAGGTGGTGTTTAACCTTTGTTTGACCGACGACTGTTACTTTCCATGGATAAGAATTGTTGTTGGTCGGTGAAAACATTGAAGAATGGAGGCTGTTTGATTTTTGTTTGGAAAGTTTATCAAAGTTAGATGGTCGGTAATTATCAAAGTTAATTGGTCGGTGATGGATGAATTCTCATGACCAACGACTGTTTTTTTTCTTTTTGGCAGTCGATGGATGCAAGTTTTGTGATATTCAATGTTGTCAATTGATTGTGGGTTTTTCAAATTGAGAATGAAAGTCATCCATAAGTTATGATTTCAAAAGTGATTGATTATCAAAATTAATGGGACAGTGGAATAAATTTAATGATAGGATGTTGATTTTTTTTTGTGAAACCACACTTACAATTGGCGGTTGTTGTTTATTTCTTATTATTGCTTGGTTGCTACAAAAGTGTTAGTGGTCGATGGTGGAATTAATTTGAGAATTGAGGCTTTGATTTCAATTTCTTATTGGTCGACTAAATCTTTCAATGAGATTTAAAAGTAGATGGCATCGACGGTTGTTGATGATTACTTCAAGTTTGTGGGTCGGTGTTTTAATGGTGGATGGTGAAGCATTATAACGCCGGATGTTTTCAATTAAGATTTCATTATGATCCGGGTTTAAAAGTCAACAACCGAGACTTGAACCATCTCCATTCGGGAGTTACAGCGGTTGTCCTTGTGATCCGGTTCCCTTGGCATCCGGGCATCCGGGTTTGATTTGTGTGTGAAGGCGCGGCCCAATCCGGGCAAATCATTATCAATCCGGATTTAGACTCAAGTAACCATGGGTTCCGGATTAATGTCTTCTACTAGGTTTATTTTTTTGTGCTGTATACAGTTGATTTTTGGTCTTAACTGTTTTGGGCTTGATTGATTTGTATTCTATGCCATCCGAATATTAAATTGAAGAGATCGACTTTTGAGCAATATGGATCGTGAATGCTAGTTTTTGACGGATTTCTCTTGATGGCACCTTACAAACCGATTTTTGAAGACTTGGTTACCGAAATTTTGATGTTATTCTTCTTGGTAACTGGATTTTGGTGAGCATGCTATCTGGTTTTGCATAAATCTTTACAGGACATTATTTGGCAATCCTCGAGAACCGGTTATTGATCCAAAGAGCGTGATCCGATTTATTTTTCAACAATCTATTCACAAGATTTTCGTTGAACACATATGTGGCATCATTCTGATATTTAGTCTGCCATATTCTTCTACGCAACTGACTCAGATTCACAGAGCTTATGGTAGTCAAGATTTTCAGACATTGCATGTTTGGATCCAGTCTTCGATTTGTATTGGATTAGCAGTTTGAGTATCTGCAATCATCATTCTGGAGTTTTCTTGACGATGCTAGACCTTTGAGTGCTCTTAATCATTTTTCTGACTTGATCAATCAGAATCGTGAGTGATTGCAATCATTGTTCTGGTGCTTTGGTTGTGATCCAGACTCTTGAGTGCCTATAATCATCCGGTTGATTTGTGAAGATTGGAGGTTCGGGTTTACTCATACAGTGTTCTAAAAAGTAGTTTGGAAATGAGCATCCCTCTTCAGTTGCTGAACAATTGTTGATTGGTTCTTCTAACCCTTGCCTAGTGGTGTTTGCTACACGATGCTTCCTCTACGAGCTGATCAGTACCATTCTTAAGCTGAACTCCTATTCAACTCGCGCTTTAAAGATAGATTTGTTGTTATAAATTGAAGATGCACTGTGGTTGTCACGCAAAACTCACACATTTATTTCTTGTGGGCGTAACAAATGTGTTGAGTTTCTAGAGATAAAAGTTGTCTTTAGTGCACTTAGTCGAGGTTATTGCACACATTGAATCTGGTATTTAAAGTTGAAACTTTGAAGGATAAGAGCTTCATTCAAGGGGGAGCCTGAGCTATTTTGAAGATGCGCAACACTAAAGTTTTTCAAAGAAATCAAGGGGGAGAAGAGCTGGCGCTTCAAAGACGATGATTCCTTTACAAAACTTTAGAGGGAGATTGTTAGGACATAAAATGTCCAAGTTAGAAAGTTTTGTAAAGGGGTTTACATTTTATATTTGTAATTGGGCTTTAGATTGTAATTGGGCTTATTGTGTAAAATGGGCTTGGGCTTTAGGTTAGAACAAGTGAGAGAGGGGGAGGTATAAATAGTTTATGTGTTTAGGGTTTTAGTAAGTTTTTCATTATTCACAATGTAGCCGTCTTTGAGAGAGCGTATGTTCTAGAGAGAGAAACACTTTCTATCTCTAGTTTTTGTTCGTGTTTTTTTCGTATTCAATGTGAATAAAAGGTATTCTCTCCCGACCTCATCTTGTTATTCTTATTGATTCATGAATTGTTGTTAAATCTGGGATCTACAATGCTGATCCAGAGTGCGATAGTATGATAGCATATAGAGAGTCTATGGGACAACCAAGACTGGTTGACCCTACCCCAGGCTCAAACGCTAGGAGAGCGGAGTCCGTGAGGGTTTCTGATACTATAAGAGTACAAAAACGGGGAACGAAGAGGAAAAATACCGAGAGGGGTTCCGGAGGGGTTCAGAGACCTATACTAGAGGCATCAGGGTCACGGGTCATCACCCAACGTTCAGTGACACCTCCTGCTGATGAAGGTCAAGGCTCTGATAATGACCTGGATCAAGCAAACAAGTTGGTTGATGAAAGTGATACTAGTGAAGTTCCTTCTGCAACCAGTGATACTGAAACTGTTGCTGGTGATAATCGGAGTGATGGTAACAACAATGACAATGATGAGGATTCTGATATTAAAACTGCTGCCGATGATGATTCAGATAATGATGATAATGATAATGATGATGGTCTAGAAAACAATGCTGATACTCATGCTGAGACTGCTCAAGCTGATGAACAAAATGATGAGAATGTTGATGTTTTTTAGCCTTTCTATGGTAATAATGCCATGGAAATTGATGAACAGGTTAATAACACTGTCAATACAGTGCTGGGAGATATAAGGAGAAATGAGGGTGTTTTAGTTGAAAATATTGTGAGAGAGAGTGACAGGGGAGAAAAAGAACATGGTAAGAGTGAGTGCCTTGTAAACTACCGTTCCAAAAGGGCAACCACATCAAATGCTTCATTGCATGTGTTGCATGAAAGTATTCAAGACATAAGTAGCCCACTTAAGCAAATGCACACCATAGCCAACCACTCTACCTCCTCTCAACAGGAGATAGTTTCATCTTCTCACGGGGAATTAACACAAAGTCTATAGGTTTCTCATTCGGAGAATATTGGTATTGGAAATAGAGAACCTCAACCCCCGTTCTCAATTTTTTTTCAATGCACTTTCGAGTCTAGTGCCTTTTGACATTCCAATTGTCATTCCTAGGTCACATTTTGAAACGGCTACCATCAGAAGTCTTCGTGACCCGATCGGAACATCCTGAGTAGATCCGCAATCCGGACTACGAGGACAGGATGGAAGTCCTGTTATAATTAACATTGTGCCAGCTATAAACACAGGCCATGCAGTTGGTTCCACCACTGTCATGTAAACGGACAATCTATGTGATTCCGGTGTTACTCACCTTGACTATGTGTCAAGGGAAGTTCTCAATGGCGCCTTAAAGGCTGTTGAAACCAGGTTATCAAAGAATTTGGAGGATGAAATGTATGAGATTAAAAGGATGATGAAAGGGAAACATACTGCTGCATCTGAGCCTATTCCGCCTGTTCAACAAATCCAGCCACCACAAAATCCTCAACCTGCTGATTTATCCATTGATGAGCTGAAGTCTTTGTTGTTTGCTAAACTATTATCACAAGCTTCGGATAACCAGCAAGATGCAGATCTTTTTTCACTTCTACAACCCCACCTTCAACAACAACCGCCACAATCTGTGAAACCAGCAGATTTGGTTAGTGCTTCAGAGTTTTCTATTTTTAAAATTGATGTTTTGCATGCTATCTCTGATCTTAAACAGGTAGTGCAAACATCATGTAAAGCCCATGCAACTGTTTTTAAGCCTAGACATGATACTGATCAAGATCATGATCATGAGGGGGAGATAAGGGAGAAACATGCAGCTACTGGATCTGAGGTTGTTATAGTTGATGAAAGAGCTGACAATGTTGAAAATGTTGAAGGAAATGCTGATCATGGTGAAATGCAAAATGATCAAAATGAGTTAGTTTTGTATGTTGATGAAAGAGTTGAATCAAGGGTTGAAAAGCCTAAGATTGCAACTAGGCAGGAGATTATGGAAATTACAGGAATGCAAAATGTTGATATCACTGTTCTTGAAAATGATGATGGCGATGAAGTAGATGCAAAGTATGAGATGTACTGGAAATCAAAGAGGAAGGAGAAAACAATGATTTCATGTATATAGAGTCGGATGAAGAGGTAGTTGATGTCACTGAAATTGTCAAGAGGGTTGAAGAAGTGCTAGACAATGAGGAAAGTGTACTAGATGGTTTATTTGAGGACAGAGATTCTGAGGCTCTAAATGTCATGTGTGCTCAGAGTACTCCAGAAGATCTACATCTCAGTCCTGTTCATAATGATTTACCAGATCCTAGTACAACTGTTATTCCAACTGTTCCATCCTTAAGTGCATTTGGGTTTCCTGATTCCAATGAAAGACAAACTGATGATGCAGAGCAAAATGTCAATCTGATTTCTGATGTGAATATAGAAGAGGAATTGCCTTATCAAAGAAAACCAAATAGTCCTGTGAATCAACCAGAGTTTGTGAGGGAGCCAGTACATATGCCAATTGTTCAAGAATCAAAAGTAGGTCCTTCAGGTACTGCTACAGTGGGTTCTACACCATATACAGACTATGATGAGTTTGGTCCTACATTAGAAGAAATTAAAAGGATCAGAAGAGCTTTAAGGGTTCCTTATCTTGAAGAAGGTGTCAAGATATTTGTGAGCTATATTAGACAGTTAGATCAATGTCAAATCTTGGTGATTAAAGACAAGTCACCCTAGTACCAACAAGAGTATGTCAGGTTGCTTCAAGCAGTTAGAAGAACTTGTAAGGAAGTCAGAAGTAGAGCAGAAATTTTGCAAGTCAATAAAGTCAAGTTAAAGAGATTTCAAAATCTGGTATCCTGAATTTGAAGTTCAGAGGAAGGATATGAAGATTCATTTCTTTAATGAAGCTGATTTTGCAAACTTAAACTTTAGTGATCTTGAATTCTTGTACCATGAATTCAGAGGAAGAACCATAAGGCATCATGAGATTGTGTATGCTTTGGATATTGTTAAGAGGTTCATCAGAAGACACATCTTCTATACCTATTGCTATGACTTCCAGCTAGGTATTGAGACCAATCAGAAGAGAGTTAACCTGCTTGCACCTGATATGACTCATCCTTTGCTAGAAGAAATTCCTCTCTATACAGTTCTCAAACAACCTGAGCTAAGTGTTGTGTATGAGAATGTGGATAGGAAGCAAAAAATATTTATAAGAGCAGCTGAAATTCCTAAGTACTCAGATGGTACATTAAAATATGTTTTGGAGAAGTTGAAAGCTAAGTATGAAGAGAGTGAGAAGCAGAGGCTTGCAGAAAATGATCACATGCCTAGAATGGAAAGAATTTGGACAGAGCAAGTAATTAATGCTATTAAAGACATAATCAGATTCAAATCAAGCATCAGAAGGTTTGAATCTTTCATGGGGATAAGGAGGATATGTATGAAGAAGTGGACCAGTTGAAGACAATCAAATTGATCAAAAAGGGGGAGATTGTTAGATCTAGTTTTAATCAATTTGTATTGTATTATTTGACTTGTATGTTTGACTTTTGTATGATGTGTTTGTATGAGGTTATGGCTTGTATAACCCATATAAATACCTTTAGTCTTTGTCTTTTGTAAGTAACTCTAGGGGAACTCTCATTCTATTCCAAGTATTGTAATCTTTCACAGTGAGATATATGACTACGACACTTGTGACAAATTCTCTCTCTAGAATCTTTCTTTAATTTTGTTCTTTGATTGTTAATTTGCTTGAAATATGGGATCACAATCACATCCTTCCTACGAGCAGGGCACAGTAAAAAAAGCATGACACTAATAAAATAGTGTTTTAGAGTTTACTTTGCCTGACATGTTGGGCATGTTCCCATATTAGAATAGGAGTTTGGGAGAGTTGGTAAGCCAACCTTGTTGGACACGTTTGCACTCTAAAATTCGGCTTTGCCGGTAGTAGTATTTGTCTGACTACTAGATGACAAACCAATCCACTTTAGTGAGGATCTTGACCTCACTTCAACTAGTCTTCGATTTTGTTGAAGGCTTTCTGCTCTTTAGACCAACACATATAGTTACAAGACTTTTACAAGTAAAAATCATGTATTTATCTATTCCGAAATATAAGCTAAAGTTAGGATTCCAGCTACAAAACATTTATGAAGTAATTCTATCGGATTCTAAAATGACTTGAAATATTTTGTAGATTAGTTGAAGATTCGAGAGATTGAAGTTTTAGATACTTCAATCGGATCTATTGTACAGATAAGGTTTGATCAAATCTAAGATATGATTCTACACAATATTCTTAGTTAGAGACTCAATGACTTTATATCCGAGACCTTGAGCTATAAGGTTTTTATTTGCTATGCAAGGTTTCGGATGATAAACCACTTAAGTTATATACAATGGATGTTGTTCATCGGATATGCTCATTACAAGACAAATATTAAGAATTTCTTTATTAGTGTTGAGTCAAATGCCATTTATATTATTTACAAATCTGATTGTTGAGAGCAACAATTTTTTTAAATGAAATATATGAATCACAATTAATTTTAGAGCGAGTTGCACTTTTGGTCCTTGTAGTTCGCTCAAAGATTGATTTGTCCCTTCTAACGATTAATAAATGACTGTATTAATTCCAGGGACCTTGATTGTTATGAAATTGAAAAGTAAGGGACCATCAATGTAGATAGTTCGTCTGAGGGACCAAATAAAATTTGAGCAAATCACAGGACTACCAGTGTAATTCACTCTAAATGTAATGTAAGACAATGCATATATTGAAGTTAGTTATATCTAAATTATTTTCATTAATATTATTTCTTGTAACAAAGAGAATTTCATACATGTTCTTAGTTTTTGGTCACAAAATAATATTTTAATATTGAAGTTGAAATTTGTACAAAAATACTTAGTCGCAAGCACATGTTCAATATTAAATTATGATGGGTATAAGCAAAATTGATCTCCTCAATGTTTCATTTTAGCTTATAGTGCTTGTTTTGTAACCTAATTTATTAAATATTCTGAAGTAGGTTGCACATTATTTTTTATTAACAACCATATAAATATACGTAATTGAATAGGAAAAACGCTTACATAAATAAAAAAGATATATATTTTAAGAATTTTTATTATAAATTCATGTCCACCAAATGATAAGATATGCACTTACATTAAAAAAAAATTATATAGTTTCATCACTATGTGCCATAGTACATCAAACTTTGTCATTGGGGGATGTAAAAAACCCTAAAAGCCCAACAAAAGTAACAAAAAAAGTATCAACAACAACAAATTGATAGATGGTGATATCGATATGAAGAAAAACAAGTTTGTTTTCTAACTTTTTCCCTCTGTGTATTTGCATCAATATTATTAATAATATGTATTATCTGGAAGTAAATGACTCATGGCTCGTGTTCTAACAGGATGAAGTTGATATTATGTTGGTGATTTTAGTGTCATCAAGCATTTTGATGTAGTTGTGGTAAGGCAAATATAACGTGAGTTAGGAGCGCGAAGTGCACACTCACAAATGTTGCCTCTATCACCTTAGATCACCATAAGACAAGGGTCTAGGGGGCTGCGCCCCTGGCATTGAGATTCACCTCTATGGATTTTATAAAGAGATGCGCTTGAGAAAATCGAGCTTATGAATATCCTAAGTGAAATTCATAAGGCAAGTAGCCTTCCTAACATAGCCTCTGAATCTTATTTAGTAGCCTCAGAGTCTTCTTTAGAGGCTTCTGAAGTGCTTCTGATTTTGAAGTATCTTCTAAATTTCCTTATGATCCATGTTTAATCTTATCCATAAACTGTGGCAACGTTGATTGTTGTTAGTTTTTACTCTTTATTTATTGTTTATTTTTCTTTTTAGTCTTTAATTTTTCGTTTTCATTGTAAGCTAATCGTGTACCTAACGCCAAGTGGTTTTTAAGTGTTTCTTACATTTATCATGGAAAATCATCCATATGATTACGGGTCATGATACACCACCATGGAATATGACCCAATCGAGGTATGTCTCTCCTCCCTTGAGTCAAAAATTTCAGACTTAACTGATATTGTGAAGCAGATAGCTTGTACAAAGGCACCACCGGTGGGAGTTTCAGGGCATATGCTCAAGCTGCTTATTCAATTGAACCACTCCCAACTTTCAACTACAACACTGAGCCCGCCTACAATTATGGAGGATTTCCAAGCTCGTGCCAAAGTGCGTTTGAGCCGACCCAATATTCTTTCAACTCGTACTCAAGCATCTACTATCCAGGATGGCAAGACCATCCAAATCCGAATGAGTACGAGTACAGATGGCAAGAGCATTCATTCCCTAGCTATGAACCGACACCACCGACAACACAACACTATATTGATAAGTCAGGTATGTCTCTTAAAGAGATGGTCCAATTAATAGCCCTTAACACACAATTCTATTCATTTCAGCAGGAAACATTCAAGTTCCAGGAGGAGACAAGGGCTCAAATTCGGAGTCTGGAGGATCAGATTAGTGCATACATATCTTTTCAAAGCCGGTGGGAAGCTCAAGATGAAAAGCTAGAAGTGGTCGATAACTGGAAAATAGAGAGCTCTATTGAAGAAGATGATGAGGAAATGGTCTTGAGTACATCTAGTTCACATATCGATGACACCAAGGGAGAAGATGTTGGAACTCATAATCTGATGATGGTGACTCCTCCTTTTCATATGCCAACAGTTGATCTCATCAAGGAAGAGGAGGAATGCGTAGATATTTGGGGAGCCTTCACGGAGCTTGAAGAACCGATGATCGAAGATAAGAAGGTGACCCCGAGTGATGATGCCTTTGCTGAGCTACAAAGAGAAGTATCACCAAAATGCAAAGGCCCTACACTTGAAATCTGGACGGACTTCAAGGCGCCCCAACATGTAAAGAAGAAGCTCGTATGGGGCATTGGTCTATTGGACACCGAATAGAAGTGTGGAAGACGTCTAGCCAAAGACGTAAAAGTAAGGCGCTACATGGGAGGCAACTCATTTCTCACCTCGCTAGTTCATACATTGGAGGTCACTCGCCAATCAGGGGAGTTTACTATTTCCCCTTACTTTTTAATGTTTTCGAGTGTTCTAATCATACTACATACATTGAGGACAATGTATGAAATAAGTGTGGGGGTATTGGTTCTGGGGATCATTTGCATGATTTGGGATTAATTGGGTATATAAATGTTTTTTAGGGGTAATTTTTTTGAAAATTTTGTGCTTAATTGTGGGTCGTTGTCCGGTTAGTAATGTGTTAGCATGTTTTTATGGGCTTAACTTGTTGAAGATGATCAATTTGGATGCATATATAGCATGATTGGGTTTGATTGATAGCACTTAGAGTCGACTAGTGGTAGTATATCGGTCAAGGTTAGACTTTTTCTAATCTCGTGAACTAGCTTTAACACCGTGAGACTTTGAGACTATTAGACTAAACACTTGATATTAGTCTCCATTTCATTTCTTGTGCGATTACGCCGTGCCTAGTCATGTATTTCTAGTGTTAGATCACATATCTATTGGATTCAAGATCATCCAAAGTGAAGATCGCAATCTGAAGCTAAAGCCGCAATGTCGACTCTCGATATTAAAGTCTAATGTTTATTTGTAATAAATGTCAAAGTAATTGTTTGTTATTGTATTGTTTAAGTAATTAATCTAGTTAGTTAGTTATTAGTTTAGTTAGTTTATTATAGTTAGTTATTTAATATCTTTGTAATAGATATTATTTAGAAATAATATCTAGATATTAAATCTAGATATTATTGCAAGTTATAGGAAGTGTGTTAGACACACATTAGATAGATTAGATATTGTGTCTCTCAACAACTCTCATAGATCAGATATTACCAAGAACACAAAAACACACACTTAAAGGTGTAAATCAGAGAGAAAACAAAGAACACATCTATAGCTTAAATCAATCAATCATGTAACCGTTGTTATATATCAATACAGGTTGGTAATCGTTATTGTGTTGTTTCTATAGAACTTGATATAAACATTGTGGACCCACATCTAGAACTTGATTTTTCTCTCCTTAAGATTCATTGATACTTACATGCTAATAAATATGATAAAGGCCATCGTTTGATCATTTTTATGTTAACCCATTAGCCTTAAGCCTACCCTTTATGTTATGATTACCCTGTTTGTGCACCACTTTGAGCCTTAACCAATGTCTTTTGTCACCTACATTATGAACCAATCCAAACACGACTCACCCGACCAATCACTAATGGAATGCTCCCGGTATCCCCATATGCTCGAAAGTAGAATTTATATGTTGGGAAAGAAAAGAAAAGAAAGAAAGGAAAAAAAAAGAGGAATCTATGAGTACTATAAAAAAAATGTCATCAAAGAAATAAGAAGAAAAAAAGTGAGACGACACAAATGATGATAAAGCTAAATATATGTGTTTCATCTCTACTTCTTATCATCTAATGGGAATGTATTTAAAGTGTGTATATCAAAGATCCCATATGCTTAAAACTCCAAGATAGTCAACCGGGTTCCCTATTTGGTGTAAGGTTCTTAGTCACCTTTTCCCAAAATATATCCCTACCTTACCCAAAGCCTTATTTTACATTACACCCATCAAAGCCCTTTTGATTTATATGCATGTATTTTATCAAAGTAGTGGAGAGTGAGAGACTTTTCAAGCCTATAGTAGATACATGCCAGTGTAGTGACGGTTTGAGCGATACACTTTAATCCAAAGGAGTGAATTGAGTGTTGTTTTAATTTCCTATTCGTGAGAGTTCTCGTGATTAGCATGCGTCTACTTGATTTTGTGTGTGCTCACTTTTCGATGCTAGTTGCAAATCTCAAGTTCATGACATGCTATATGCGTTGATGATCTCGTTTGATTCATTTATATCTCAACATGCTAACTTAAGTTATTGCCGGGACGGAAAATGATCTAAGTTTAGGGGAATTTGACGGGTGTCGAGCTCGACAAATAATAAAGTCCTATTACCTCAATTTACAACCTAAATTGCAATAGTGGTAAGTAGGGTCGATTCCACAGGGATTGGATGTGAACGGTGTCAATTTCTACACTTTATGTAAAAAAAAGGGGGGGGGAGTGGATTGAGAAACTAAACTAAACATAAAACTAAAGAGGAAAACAAAGAATTAAAAATCAGCAACGAGTTTAAATCATTGACCGGATCGTGTATCCTAGACTTGTCCTTAAAAATATTTTTCTCATTTCATTCCAGAATGGGCGAGTATCGATACGCATCGATACACCGCTTGTCGAATGTCGATTAGCCCGAGAAGCTCAATGACTAATTTCTAAACGGTTAATTTAATCTAGTTACGAACATAGAGTTCAATTACCGGTTGCTTTAAGTTTAAACAAACACCATTCCTAGCCAATGATCTGACGCCGACCATTTAGACTAGATTAAACAATTCTACACCACTATTGATCAACACGATTATTGATTAAAGCAATGCTTACTACCAAGATAAAACTAAGAATAATTGTGGATTCAAAGTTAAATCTAGGATACACAATTAGGTTAAACAATATAAGGGTACCTACTCAAATTAATCTAACCAACTATGATAAACGATTAATCTAAGGATTGCATAAATGGAAATCAAATGATATGAGAAGGTTCAACAAGTCTCAACACAATCCTAATCAAATAATTACAAACTCATGGCTAAAATGTAAATACTAACTATGAAATCAAAAATTAAACCAAAAACTATAATTACCCAATGGATTGAATCAACAAAATCTTTCCCCAAAGTTGTCTTCTTCTCCTTCCTTCAATTTTTTGGAATGATTCCCCCCCCCCCCCCAAAACGACAGTTTCCAATCGGTATATAAACCCCCGAAAAGAACCGTTCGAGAAAAAGCCCAAAAACCCATGATTTTGGTTGTTCGCGACTTGGGGCACGACTAAACCCACCCGCTTCCCTCGATTGGTCTACCACAGCGTCGGGCGCAGGTTACGGCGCGACTTTGCCCGCTGTGGAGGTCGCCCGAACCGATTCTGCCTAGAGGACGTAGGCGTCGTCTTCCTTGCTGGACATGGGCTTTCTTTGCTTTTCTTTTTTCATATTTGGGCTGCTGGTTCTGGGCTGCCAAAGGGAACAATTGGGCCTGCTTATTTTTTTTTTCCTTCAACCGTGGGCTGCAAACATTCAAAAGAACCCAAACTTTAGTTGGTTTTTTTACTTACTGCACACACACACAACATGAAATAAAAAAGTTAATATATTTTTTTTCTTTTTATTTTAGACCAAATCAATAAAATACTAAAACCTTGTTTTTTTTTTGTTTTTTTATCTTCAATTCAACTTAATTACAAAACACAAAAAATGCTAAATTAGGGATATTTTAAACATCTAATAATCACTAATTGTAGAGGATTTGTAACATAAAAATGTATAAAATTAGTACTTATCAAACTGCTTAACTACCCATAATTGCTCGATCTCTCATATAAATATATGAAATTTTGAATCTGGGTGACAACATCTCGAACTTGCAACCTTTAATTTCGAGTTATCATTTGAATTATCCCAATACTCAGTTCATGATACCCAAGGCAATAAGGATCAAATTAGTGTATTTGGTAAGTAGATTATACGCGATTGAAGTGATTTATCCAATCTTCGTGATCAAGAAACCCTTAACTTTGACACATTACATCATTAGTTGATTCAAAGTATGTGTTCTTTGTGTAATCTATCATTTGATCAATTTATTCTCATGCATTTTCTCAATCAACTTATTTTGTCGCTTCTGATAGGGATGAACTACAGAGAGCAGTAGATGTAAGGCTCACAACATTGAAATATGAAATAGTTGATGCCTTCGACGAGTTACTGGTGTTAGATGCTCAACTAAGGACATCTCTGACTTAGGAAATTTTTCTATCATTTTGAAGCCAAAAAAAATTCCATGCCTATTATTATTTTGCTTACTCTTTTGAGAAGTTAATAGATGCAGAGATGAAGAGAGTAAAATGCCTCTAGGAAGTTGTATAGTTTGGAGGTTAAGGTTAATTAAACTGGAAATAAGATTATCAAAGAGGCCTTTGTATAAAGAAATACACATTTTTTGTTCAAAGGTAGAAAAATCTTAAAGTTATTCAATATTTTAAAAAAAATCAAAAAATGAGAAAATTCCTATAGAGAATATTACTTTGACAATGTGTCACATCATTCTTCGAGACAAGTTCTATTAGGAACCGAGGGACCAACCACAACGTGACACATGACATATTGATTAGGAATATGGACGTGTTATTCATCATTAATGTTCGAACATATTAATCATGAATGTATGATTCATGATGAATAACACATCCATATTCATCATGAATGTGTTATTCATGATGAATACTCATCCTAAAGAGGGACATGTGGCGCACTCTGGACAGTTCCTGGATTCCTAATCAATTTTGGCTTCTAACAAAACTTCCCTCTATATATATTGTTGGTCTCAACTATTTGATTTGATGATTACACAAATACATTCGATAAAACACTTAGAAAACTTTTAGGATTTATGTCTAGAAATAAGTATATAAATTATGGATAAGATTTTATCTAATCTATATTTGTATAAGGATGAAATCTAAAATGCACTAGGGTCCATAAAACATCTAGGATCCGAAATGCATTAAGGATCTGAATCTTTGTGATCCAAAAATATCAAGATCTGAAATATTTATCTACATTTCTATCATAGAATATGTTAGTTGTACGAATCTAATCATAATATTTAACTGACCTTTTTGAAGAAACAGATTTCTGATGTGAGCTTGCAGCTGTATTGAATGAGCATTCAGAATCAGCTGGATCATCTCTAGGTGTGTGGATTTGTGACTCTGGAGTCGTGTGCTCAGTCACCACCACCTTTGAAATGATATCTTCAAGCTCTTTTACCTTTGAAGAGTAACTGTCTCTTTCTTTGACAAGTAGGTCAATCTTTGTCTCTAATTCAGACTTCGTTTTCTTCTCATTCAGTACACTTTCAGACAGTTCAGATAACTTGTCAGTCAGCTTCTTTATCTCAGCCTCAAAAATATTCCTTTCTTCCTCAAAACCATTTTCAGCATTCTTTCTCTGACCAGATATTTCTTTAAAGATCCCAACATTCTTTTGTTCAATGGCTTTCTTTTCTTTTGCAAACTTTTCTCTTTCAATAATGATCACTTTCTCAAAATCAGAAACTTGTTGAGAAAGTTTAATGCATTTAAGTTCAACCGTCTTCTTCTCGTCAGCACATTTTCTGGAAAAGTCTGAGAACTTCTTTGCAAATGATTTCTTTTCAGTCTCAAAATCAGATCTTTCTTTGACCATCTTTTTCTCCAGATCAGATATTTTCTTTTGAAGCTCAGCATTAGCATCCTCCAGATTCTTAATCTTCATCTCATAACTGTCAACAGAATCTGCTTGTTGAATCTGGATTATCTGAATTTCCAAATCAGAGATCTTTTGTAGTAATTCAGAATTCTCAGTATTTAATTTCTCAGCTTCCAACCATTTATCAACTTTCAAGACTTGAATAACTTCCTTTTCAAGTTGTTGAAAATGTTCCTTGTATTTGGCAAAAAATTCTGAATATTGACCTAAACTTGTTGTCTTCTTCAGATAATCTATATGTGCATTCATCCACTCATTAAGAGTATTATAAATGTCCACTTGATCATCATGTTTCTTCTTATAATATTCCATATGACATTTATATGCAACAACATCCATATATAAATCTTCCAACTTTTTACATCTTCGTGCAAATCGTCCTTCAAGATGAAGAAGCTCTGCTTTAAGTTTAGCAATCTCTTCTTTTGATGTCATTTTTCCTTGCGAAGACATCATGTTACAACAAAAAGAACTTGAAATTTGATCGTTAGAAATTCATAAACAATAGATCACAAACAGAAATTTGTCCCCCTCCGCAGACTTAGCACGGGGGTCCCGCTACCCGGTTAGCGGGTGGGGTCAAGTTAGAAAAAAAATTTGACATTTAGAGGCCATGTTACAGTTTTGAAAATTTCTCAGAAAATATTCTAAGTTTGGAAACTCGCAGATCACTAAAGAAGACTTGAAACTCGCAGACGCCTAAACTCGCAGATCACTATTCACTGAGAAACACGCAGGCTGAGACATGCGCGTTTGGGAAACTCGCAAACAAAGGGTTGCGTGTTTTGAGAACTCACAGATCGAATAAACTCGCAGAATAATGTTCCGTTGGAACTCGCAGATAGAGGCGTGCGCGTTTCCTGAACTCGCAAATGTCTACTTGCGCGTTTCAATACTTAGAAAAATTTCGAAGATTTTCAAACTCGCAGACTTTGAATTGCGCGTTTCTATAACTCGCAGATAACCCTCTGCGCGTTTTGTCCAAAAATCAATTTCCTTCGACTTGCGCGTTCTTCCAAATGAAGCTTGTGCGTTCTTTCGATGAACTTGCGCGTTTTATAGATCTTGCGCGTTCTTGGACTTTCCTTGCGTGTTCTTGGTCTGATCGATCAAAAATAAAGTAAATCTTGATTTCTGAATCTAAAACTTGTACAATATCTTCACGAAGCCATACTAAATACAATTACAATACTGAATTTACAAAAACAATCGAAAAATACAGTGTTCAAGTGCAATTACAGTGTTCGACTTCGAGTTTCACGAAAAACACAATTTGATCAAATTGATCAATCTAGAGTTGAAATTTTCCTATGTGATCTGAACGAAACTTGATCCTATTGATAAACCGCACACAACCAAATCAAATTCTTGATTTAATTGTGCAAGAACAAGAAAAATAGAAATCAAACAGAAACTTTCTCGTTCGAAAAAAAAATTCTCCAAATTCGATATATTTTCTGAATTCTAATCTGGTTTGATACCAATTGATAGTCCTGGATTCAAATTCTAATTGCTACAAAACAATCAAGATGAGAAATCCATATGTCATTGATGAATCACAAAGATTACAAATATCTCACTTTCTAACTCTACTCTGAATCTTCAACTAGTCATTTTTTCAAGTTACAACTACTAACAAAAAACAACTAACACAACTATTTATACCAACAACTAAAATACAAGGAAAATAAAATACAAAGGAATTTGACTTTGACTTTGACATTTTATTACAAAGACTTTGACTTTTTAATAAGAGTTGACTTTCTCAGTTTTGACTTTCTTGAACTTTGACATTAGTTTTCATGATCTTGTATCCAACATAATTCATGCTCTAACATTTAAGGATCCAAATTTTGACTTAGGATCTAATTCTTAAAGGATCTGATTCTTTATAAAATGATCTTGATAGGATCCGAATTTTTTCTTATATATATTCTAGACATAAGATCATGATAGGATTTCAGTTGTAAAAGTCGTATTATTGTATTCATTATTGATCCAAAACAAAATGTCTCCAGCAAAATTGAAGAATAGTTTAAATGAAGCAAAGATCGACACCAAAGTAGATTAGATTATCATCTAGTCGATTGAAGAGCAGTATTAGATAAGTCAGACGTTTGACAAATACTGTTTTAACAAGCCGATTTGGAGTGTAAATTTAACCAATAAGTTTGACTCACTAACCCACGTCCTAGTATAGGAACATTTTCATCATGTCAGTCAAGTAAGTTCTAAAGTACTATTTAAATTGTACTATGCTTCCTTTATTGTTCACTTTGCATACAAAAGGATGGTTTGGGGCAACAAATATCTACAACATATCTTTAAGATATCAAAAGGCTGAAATAAAGAATACAGCATGCCCTGATCAACAAATCAGATGAAGACACATGTTAAAGTTGGCACACAACATTTACTCCATTTGTAGCTGTAAAAAGAAACTTTTGTCAATGTTGCAAATCACCTATTTGAAAGAAATACTAAGTGTTAGTTTTTTAAGCAAATCAGAGTCAATATCTTATGACTATCTCAGATCTTTAGATCTAATACAATACCTTCTATTTTTTTCAGTATCTCCTTTTGTGAGAAAATTTGTCATCGACCATATTTTTTAGTCAACTCTTGATTTTTAATTTGGCATTTTGCAAGTTGTTCAGTTAAGTCCATGTTTACAAATCAACATTCAAGGAATTGATAGGTAAGCGTCTGTCAGCTTTAGTGAGAGAGGGATCAATTAGATTTGATACATGAGTGGAGCTTGAGGATTCCATTAAAGAAGTAGAAGCTTTAGATGGTTCATCCTTAACGTCTTGGATCTTGGCCATACGACAGATGTAGGTCGTATCTTCTTCATCAGGCTATATCTTCTTCATCTGAGGAAGATTCATCGGAGGAGTTTGCCCAGTCATGATCCAGCGACAAGACCTTTTCCTTTTCTTTGACATTTCTTCATATTTTTGTATTTTTTAAGTTTCAGGTACTTGTCATCTTTGGATCTGAAAGAAGATGAGGGTTTCGAGACTTTCTTCGACTTGCATTCACTAGCAAAATGTTCTATCTTTTTACAGTTAGAACATATTGCTGAAGCTTTATCAACATGGGTTGATATTGGCTTGTCAGCAATGGCTAGAGGTCGGTTCCTTCGAAAGTTTAATTTTCTGGAAAATCATCTAAAGGAGTTAGTGAGGAGAGGCAGCGACTCATCAAATTCTAAAATGTCAACGTCTATTAAATCCTCAGAATTAGAAGGATCTAACTCAGTGATAGTGAGAGTAGAAGAGATATCTGAAGGAATAGTCTTCTCTGAATAGATTAAAACTAAATGAGAGCTTTTAGAATCTTTCGAATCTCTTACGAGATTCTTCTTCAGTTGTCGATATTGCTCATGGTTCAACAATATCCTTTATAGAGAGAGTACTGAGAGATTAACCTTTGAGGTCTTTTGACAGCTTGAGAAACATTAAATAATTGTCCCAACTTTCAGGAAGACATCCAAAAATTTGTCAGTCTTAGAATTTGAAAATTATTGACCAACACTTCTGAGGTTAATTAATAAGCAGTTAAAGCGTTGATGTACCTCAGACAAAGATAATTTTTTGCCATAAATGAACATCTCATATTGTCGCACCATATTTATTTTTTCAGTTTCTTGTACATCAGTAGTACCTTCATATTGAATACAAAGTATGTCCCACATGACTTTTGAGGTTTTGAGGTTCATTACAGAATGATATACCTCATCAGGAAGTGTCATGGCAATGACAGTTCTAGCTTTGGTGTTAATAGCCATTTTCTTCTTGTCTTCATCATTGCATTGATGAACTAGCTTTTCTAGATATCTTTCAGGTATGGATTTAGTAGTAGCAGTGGTAGGAACAGTAGGAGTAAGAACAGATGGAACATAAGGTTCATTTTTGATGTAGTGAGGGATCTCAGGATCTACATCTTCAAGGAAGATAGACATACGTTTTTTTCCAGAGACAAAAGTAATCTCTGCTAAATCGTGGTGGATTTGCAAGAGAACCATTATCGTGATAGTTGTTTGTAGCCATTTTGAGAAAAACCTTGAAGAGATTTTAGAGAAAAGTATAAAACACTGCTCTGATACCATTTCTTAGTCCTAAAGGGTTCTAAAAGAGTTAATCAGTTTGTAGAAGGGGGGGTGAATACAAGCACACAAATTTTACTTTTAATATTATTTTATTGATTATTGATAAATCAATACATAATTGACAGATTGTTGCAGAATAAGATAGGTAAAACCAAATCTAAACAATCTATAAGAAACATTAAGTTTTCTTGCACACACACAAAAAGAGAGAAGAGAATGTGAAGAAAGAAGGCCTTAAAGAGGTATGTTAGCCCCAAATTATGTCAATGTAAAAGTATTAAAAAAGAAGACAAGTCCTCAGAGCCAAAGGACCTCTGTTAAAGAAGTTGTTGAACTTCAGAAGATCTGCAATCACCTGCACAGAAGTACTTAACCATAATATGACCCATGGTCCACAGAGCCTCTGTGCTATGCTCTGTGGAATCCATCTCTGTGCTATTATCAACTGAAGATTTCAACAAATGTTCTCTCCTAGATCAATCAGCCAATGCAGCTCTGCCACGTCAGCATTAAGCGGTTATTTCACCTTTACACATGGCAACTTCTCATTAGTGTTAGGCTTGACTTTTGTGATATTCCCCTATAAAAGGGAGATTTGTGTAGGAGATTTTGTACGCTCAACATATTACACACACTCAAATGCGCACAATAGCTAGTGAGAGGATTCGTGAGATAGAGAGAGAATTGTACACAGACTGTGCATGTTCTTGGTGTTCTTCCTGTATTCATCTTATTCTCTATTAATACATATGACTGTGATGGCTCAATCCTTGTTGTTTGTTTGTATTGATTTCTCTCTTTAGATTATTACTGTTCTTCTACCTATTAATCTCACAGACATCACAAAGCTTCCGCACAATATTCTGATTTTTTGTTTGTGTGAGTAAATATGAGCTAAATCTGGGACAACAATTGGTATCAAAGCTAGGTTTTTGGCAATAAAATGGTTTTTCAGGATCGGAACAAGGAATTTCCCTCACTCATGTTCCATCGATTCATCACAATCCTTCTATCCCAGCTGATAACTGATGATGGCTTTCCTCTCCATGGAAATCCAATAAAAACCCATGCTACGAGAACCCATAAGCCAACAATAACTGTTGGAGGTTACCCGAACACCAGACCTCTGCCAGAGCGACTCATGACTTACATCAAGGACAAGGCTGTACGGAGGGAGACAGACATGGAAACAGGAGTCCTGCACCGAGTCATGTAACCCTCCACACATAGGTTTAGCCTTGGGTGAGCTTGTTGTAGTTCTTAGGACAGAGAGTGCAGAGGGTGTACAAGGTGGATCTGAGAGAAGAGTGGAGGAGAGAGGAAAGGCATTCGAATTAAATCTTTGAATCTCTCCCATCCATCTGATACTGCCTCATCTTCCTCTTGTTTAAACATTAAAATCTCATTTCTAAATTTCACATTCCTAGTGGGAGGAAAGAATTTCTTTAGAAATTTTTCAGCTAAACTCGTCCAAGTGTCAATTGAATGAGGTGGCTGAGAATTTAGCCAGGCTTTGGCTCTATCTCTCAATGTATAAGAGAAGACTGTCAACCGTAAAGCTTCTGCGGAAACTCCGGGAATGAGAAAATGATCCGTCATTTCTAAAAATGATTTTAAGTGAGAGTGCGGATCTTCCGAAGGTAATCCTCCAAATTGACCCATTGCTTGGATCATTTGAAACATTACCGGTTTTGGTTCAAAATTTTGCGCAGTAATGTGGGGCCTAAGAATACCCGACTTGAGTTGATCAAATTCGGGTGTTGCATAGTCCCGTATTCCCCTTTCTTTATCATCAGCAATTTTAATCGTTGTTTCCACAAGCGGAGGTGGAGGATTTGCTTCCGCCATGGTTCGATTTAAAACTGAATTTTGCGGATTTCCTCTACCTTTTCTTCTTCTTCTTAAAGTTTTTTCAATTTCAATATCGAGAGGTAAAAGTTCACCGTGTTGTAGCCGTGGCATACAACACAATAAATGTTTTGAAGGTGAAACAAGTGACACAGGCTCGAACAAAAATCAGTATCTCAGGATGTAAAATTGTGCCAGTCCCCGACAACGGCGCCAAAAACTTGGTAGAAAAATAATGTGCACTCAAAGCGTGGACATTGAGTTTCCCAGCGTGGACACAAGTATATATCAACACTGGGATCGCTACAAGTAATAAAATGGTACAAGTACCGAGTATCGTACCCACAGGGACTAGACTTACTGAGAATTGCTGACTTTCATGAACTTCTTGCACAAGTTTCGAGTTGGGAAAAATATTTGTTTGGTTGGTGAATTAATTCTAAAAATGCGAAATGAACTTTTTATAAATAAAGAATGGGTATGGGTGTAAGCGTTCCTTGAGACAAACGTAGTAACAAAATGGTCGGGCGCTTTGTAGTACGGAAAGTCTATAAAAATCCCGATCTCTCGAAATTGGATTTTTAAAGACCGGTCCTACAAAATGCTCGTAAAGTGTCCATCGTTACCAACTCTTAATCTTGCCGATTTAACTAAGTTGATAAAAATCAAGTTCTACCGGTACGGAGATTTATACCCAAATCTCTTCGTGATATAAATCTCCTCCGACGTTTGAACCTTAGTAAATCATACAAAATCCGTATCTCTATGTGGTTATCAAAGACTCTCTCAAATCTTTGTGCATCACTTAAGCCGTATTTCGAATCCGCCCCTCTCGAGGTCAAGATTTAATATTAACACATCAAAGTGATCGGCTTACCTGCATTGAGTTTAAGTCCCGACTCAAGTGACCAAGCTTAAGAGTTAGTAATAATGGCTACACCCAAGTGTTTCCTACTAGTCTTAAGTTAGCTCACACCCACACCCAAGAGGTGCTTAGCTCATACTAATAATATAAGACATAATAATATAAGAGAAATAAAATTTAACTAATTGCATGAATATAAATAAAGTAAGAGCAAAGTAAGAAAGTAAACTACGGAATTTAAAATGCTAAAATTAAAGATAAAGAAATTAAAGTACTAAAATTAAAGAGCAAGAAATTAAAATACTTAAAGTTAAACTTGCAATAAATTAAAAGACTAGGAAGTTTAATAAAAGTAAAGAACAAGAAATTAAAGACAATAATTTAAACTAAACTAATCTTCAAAACTAAGTTCTCTCTTTTTGGAGAGAAGAACTTAGAATGAAGAGAGAGTGATGGAATTGTTGTTGGTGGAATGATGCATGAATTGCTGAACCCAAGGCCTCTCTTATGTAGGAATGAGAAGGAGAATTCCCAATGGGATATTCCAAAGAATATTCCTTTTGTTCCCATGGATTTTCGGGTGTCTACTGCGGGCACTCACTGCCTTCCCCGACAGTTTTCCATATTTCTGCACAAAAAATTACTTTTGATGTCATTATCATAACTTGCTTTAATTATAAACCAAAAGAAGATAGAAAGGAACAAAAGTGGGTATAAATAGGAAATAAGACACGGAAAAGAGTGATAAATAACACTCAGGAATGAGGGTTATCACATCCTCAAACTTGAACTGTTACTTGTCCTCAAGTAACCAAAAACTAGGAAAGGAAGTTTTACGAAGAAAGAAAACTATAGAGAAATAAATAAATAAATACCACCTACGGAGGGATCGTTGATCTTTCTCTAGCGGTAGTTGATGTACATTCTTCCATTCTTGACATAGGTTCTGATGAAATTAATCGGTAAGACTTGAGGGTTAGTGTTTGATGGGTACAAAATTTTACTAACTTCCTCAAACTTGAGTGATACTACAAAAGGATTTTATGTCTCTCTTTATTTTTCACTTTTGAGTATTTTTTTTTATATCGCATTTCCCAAGACTTGTGATTTTATCAATTGTTCTATGCCTTTGGGTTGTGCGTGTCTCCCAATTTTCCGAAGACTTATTTTATCCCCCCACCCCTTTTAATCATTTTTTTAATGATCACGTTATTTTGAAGGTGATCATTTTGTACTCCCCCCCCCCCCTCCTCAAACTTGAGATTATCGATGTCCCCATCGATGGAAAAAAAATATGGTATGGTGAGGTATCAATGGGTAGGTGTATGGGTTGGAATGAAGGGATGGCCTACGTCCTTTTAATCATATCAAAAACCAAAGTCACAAATGTATGAATGTACCTGAAAAGAGCATGCTAGAGACACAAAAAAAATGATCAACAACCATGAATTAACATAAACGCCATAAATTGCTTAAGCAACATACAAAAGTGGCGCAACCAAAGTTAGCAGTTCCCAAATACCCAAAAGAGAGAACACAAAAAAAATTAATCAGAGCAAGTTTTGATAATAACCACAAAAGAATCACAGATGCCTCCACTACTGCTCAACGGGAGCAGTAGCCGTAGCAGTTGTGCCCTCCTTAGAGGGAGGTGCAGAAACTGGAACAGCAACCGGTGGGAGAGGAGCGAGTACATCAGCAGGGAAACGTGGCAAAGTTGTTGTCACAGTGGGGTTGATGGAATGCAAGATCCGCTGGAATCCCGCGTTCCACTCCTGTTGATATTTCCACATCCGGAGCTCCCGTTCATGGAATTCCCTCTGTTGATCCTCCAGTCCTTCTAATCGAGCCAGCACAGTTTCATTTTGTCCACCGATAATGGTCATCCAAACTTCGGCTCCGTAAGCAGTGCTCGAGGGAGGGTGCATCGGGAAAGCAGCTGACGTAGTAGGTGGAGCGGATGTGGCAGTGGGCACTGCAGTACCCGGGACAGTAGGCACTGCAGAACCCGCCACATTTGCAGTGGACACTGCAACACGAGCAGTTCGGGCAGGTCATGCTCCTTTCAATGCTCTTTTTCTCCTCTCCATTGTCTCCATGCTGAGTAAGTTGACAACCTGTATTGTTTGATCTGAATCGTAACAAGGGACACTTGCCATTTTCATTAGCTTAGTAATAAGGGACGGAAAGATGAGTCGAGAAACAGTTCTCGAGGCTGCATACACTAGAGCTGCGTGGGCAACAGGACCCACGTTGATGGGGAGTTCCTTCATGATGCAGTATAGAAGAAAACATTTTTCCCGGGACAACGTGCCGTCATGAGCACTTGGCATAATGTTATGCAGCAGAAATTGAAACCACAAAGATGCATTCGGATTCAGGTCCCCGGTTGTGATTACTAGTCGTTTGTTATCCCGGGACCAACCCTGACCTGGCAAAGCCAGCAAAGCCGCAATGTCCTCATCTGGTACACTCGTGATTTTAGCAACTACTTGATTGAAATGGCAAACGAAAGGAGTTTGTAACCCCAAAGCTCTGTTAATGGTTTCCCCGGACCAGTTTACCTCGCGACCCCGAATTGTCACCACCTTCTGTTTGCAGACCCCAATGGTGGCAAAAAAACTCCTTAACCCATGTAAGATTGGCCTCGAAGGGGAGACCAATCAGACGTTCCCAATTGTGGGCTTTTAAGGTGTGCTTGACGTGTAAGGCCGATTCAACCAATTTTGGGTCGAATGGCCTTTCGTAGTGTGGGTTACGATTTTTGATAATGCTATACCTTACAGCGATTTCAAGCTTCTGCGATGGCGTCGGTACAGCTTCCCAAAGTTCAGCCTCATTGGGGTCAGATTCTTCTTGTTCAGACTCCTCGGTTACTTTTTCTTTTCCTTTTGCAGAAAGTTTTCTAGGGCTCCTCCTTCTGCCCTGCACCACCTGTTTTTTCTTGACCACGGCCTTTTTGGCTGTTCGACCTTTTGCCTTCCTCGAACTTACCTTCTTATCCACCAATGGTTCTTCGGGCACGAAATCACTGTCCTCATCACTAGCATGCTTTCGCTGTTTTTTCGGAGGGGGAATTTCCTCGGATGACGAAGACTCCTCTGCTGCACTGAAGGAACTATCTTCCCCTTCTGAGTGACTATTGGCTGCACTGTTAGAGGGTGAAACTTGGAGAGTGGCCACTGCCTCCCCACCGTGGGCAAAAAAGGGTTTTGAACCTTCTGCCCCATCGAGACCAGTAGTCACGGTGGTGTGCGGTGGTGAAGAAGAAGGCAAATCGTCTTGGGGAGTAACATCTTGATGCTCTTCGAAATCGAACATGAGATTTCCCTCCAGAATAGCATCATAATCATCATCATCGAAGTCTTTCATTTCATTCAAATCGAAATGGTGGATTTGTGAGCCGCTAGGGTTTAGGGATGGATTTGGGGGAATATGAGGTAGTTCTTTGGTGACAGGGGTGGGATTTTCAGAAATGGTGGTTACGGATGTAGGGATTCGTATGTTTAGGAAAATGGGTTTAGGGCCAATGGTGGCGTCGGCGGTGCATTGGTGACTAAGGGTGGTGGTGGTGCAGAAATAGCAACTGTGGGGGTAGGATAATGGGTGACCTTTGTTAGAACCTCATGGCTCTCAATGTAACTGCGGAGAAAGAAGGATGGGGAAGATGATTGAGCTTGGGATTCATCAGTACTTACCATGGAGGCACCGGCGATGTGCTGAACACCGACTGTTGAAGAACTGACGGAAAACACCGTCGTTTGAACGACTGAGGGCTGCGCGACAGGGTTAGCAGGCGGCGGCGATTTCGGTGGTTCGTTAGTGGTGGCAGGCGGCGGTGATGGCAGTGGTTCGACAGTCATCTCGGCGGCGTGCAATCGGAGACTCCGGCGAGATGGAACCAAGTTGGGGTTGGGTGTTAATTTTTTCGACCTAGCCATGGGAAGATTAAGGGTTGCTTTTTTTTCTCTTTTTTTTCTTGGTTTTTGAAAAGTTGGGTTTTAACTTTTTGGGGAAGATGAAGTTTAGAAACTAAAAGGAAACTATTTTAGCTAAAAAGAAACTAATTTAATTAAAAAGAAACTACTCCCCCCTTTTTCAGACATAAAACCGCCGGTTTTAGAAAAAGGAAAACCACTAAAAAAACAAAACCCAAAATGTTTTCTCAAAAAGTACACACAAATCTTACATGGAAAGATCTTACACCATCCCCCTTTCCCCACGTGTCCAACCAGATACTCCCACACCATGCTTTAGAAAAGAAAATAAGATATCCAAAATCTTACCTAGTACGCTTTCCCGCCCAACAGTGGCAGTGGGCACTCTGAATCCACAGTGGACACTGCGGAAATTTCAAAAATAACAAAATTTAAACTGTACAATTTTATTTACAGATTGAACCTCTCTTCACTTAAACATCTTGATTGGTAGGTTTGGGTACTGCATCTGAGATGTAGTGCTTGACCCGATGGGCGTTGACCTTAAATGTGCTTCCATCTTGTGGATTTAAAAGGTCAACCGTACCAAACCGACCGACCTCGACAATAGTGAATGGGCCTGACCAACGCGATTTTAATTTTCTCGGGAAAAGTTTCAACCGTGAATTAAAGAGGAGCACTTGCTGATCTTTTTCAAAGGTTCTTTGATTTATCCTACAATCATGCCAAAGTTTAGTTTTTTCTTTGTAATTTTTTGCATTTTCGTAGGCATGATATCTCAGCTCCTCTAATTCACTCAATTGAAGTTTTCTTTTCCTACCTGCAGCATCCTCACTTAAATTCAACTTTTTTATTGCCCAAAAAGCCTTGTATTCGAGTTCCAGAGGTAAATGACATGCCTTTCCAAAAACCAATTTGTACGGTGACATGTCCAATGGAGTTTTAAAAGTTCTTCTGTAAGCCCATAGCGCGTCATCCAACTTAAGTGACCAATCCTTTCTATCGGGTTTAATTACTTTTTCCAAAATTGATTTTATTTCCCGATTTGAAAGTTCGGCAAGACCATTAGTTTGCGGATGGTATGCCGTGGAAACCTTATGTTGGATATTGTATTTGCCAAGAACAGTGCTTAACATTTTGTTCACGAAATGTGTCCCTTCATCACTAATTAAAGCTCGGGGTGTACCAAATCGTACAAAAATATTTTTATGGAGAAAGTTAATCACTGTTTTAGCATCATTCCGAGGACACGCTATTGCTTCTACCCATTTGGAGACGTAGTCAACCGCAACCATAATGTACTGATTATTAAACGACATTGGAAATGGTCCCATGAAATCAATGCCCCATACATCAAAAAGTTCTACTTCCAAAATATTATTCAAGGGCATTTCATTTCGTTGGGACAGATTTCCTATTCTTTGGCATTGGTCACAACCTTTGACAAACTCAAAAGAATCCTTGAATAATGTGGGCCAAAAGAATCCGCTTTGCAGGATTTTTGCCGGCGTACGTTGTCCACCAAAATGGCCACCGTAAGGTGAGGCATGACAATCATTCAAAATATTTTTCATTTCTAAATTTGGGACGCATTTTCGTAAAACTTGGTCTGCACCTAATTTATATAAAAATGGGTCGTCCCAAAAGTAGTGTTTACAGTCATGAATGAACTTTTTGAATTGTTGTCCTCGCATGTTATATGGTCTGATTCCGCTAGCAAGATAGTTCGCAATATCAACGTACCATGGGACATTCTTGTCAAAATGATGTTGGATGACCAAGATGTGCTCATCCGGGAAAACTTCTTTTATCTCATGATTTTCACCACTTGATATATCGTTTTCAATCCTGGAAAGATGATCGGCAACCTGATTATCAACTCCTTTTCTATCAAGTATCTCTATATCAAATTCTTGTAATAAAAGGACCCAACGAATAAGCCGTGGCTTTGCGTCGGTTTTGCTAAAAAGATACTTAATAGCGGAGTGATCGGTGTGAACGATGACCTTTGTGCCAATCAAATAGGATCGAAAACGGTCAAATGCAAATACTACAGCAAGTAACTCCTTCTCAGTTGTGGTGTAGTTTATTTGAGCTTCAATGAGAGTTTTACTTGCGTAGTAAATGGGGTGGAAAATTTTTCCCCGTCTTTGTCCCAAAACAGCACCCACGACCCAATCACTAGCATCGCACATTACCTCAAAAGGTAATGTCCAATCTGGTGCTATAACTATGGGTGTCGAGACAAGGGCGTCTTTGATTGTTTCAAAAGCTTTTCTACATTCGGAAGTAAAGTCGAAAGTTTGTTCGACATGCAATAAGTTGCAAAGGGGTTTTGTTATTTTTGAAAAATCTTTTATAAACCGCCTATAAAACCCCGCATGTCCTAAAAAACTCCGAATGCCTTTAACCGCACTAGGTTCGGGTAATTGCATGATTACTTCAAGTTTAGCTTTATCCACTTCTAAACCTTTCTTGGAAACCATATGACCCAACACGATTCCTTCATGTACCATAAAATGGCATTTTTCCCAGTTTAAAATTAAATCGTGTTTTTCACATCTTTCTAAGCTCTTTTTCAGATTTTCAAGACAGTTTTCAAATGACATGCCAATAACTGAAAAATCATCCATAAATACCTCCATGGAATTTTCAATCATATCCGAAAAAATTGACATCATACAACGCTGAAAAGTAGCGGGTGCATTGCATAGACCAAATGGCATTCGGCGAAAAGCAAAAGTTCCGAAGGGACAAGTGAAGGTGGTCTTCTCTTGATCTTCGGGTGCGATGTGAATTTGGTTATACCCCGAATATCCATCCAAAAAGCAATAAAATTCCTTTCCGGCCAACCTATCTAGCATTTGATCAATAAAGGGCAAAGGAAAATGATCCTTTTTGGTGGCTAGATTGAGTTGTCTATAGTCCATACAAATTCTCCACCCTGTAACAGTTCGGGTTGGGATAAGCTCGTTCTTCTCATTGGTGATAACGGTTGTACCACCCTTTTTCGGTACGCATTGCACCGGACTTACCCAACCACTACTTGAGATGGGGCAAATGATACCCGCATCAAGCCATTTTAAAATTTCTTTCTTGACGACTTCTTTCATGATTGGGTTAAGTCTTCTTTGAGGTTGCACTTTGCCAACACTATTATCTTCCAAAATTATCTTATGTTGGCAAAGAGATGGACTAATTCCCTTGATGTCAGCTATCGTCCATCTTATGACCTTCTTATGATCTTTTAATAACTCTATTAATTTTTCCTCTTGCTCACTACTTAAGTTGGAAGAGATAATGACTGGCAATTTCTCTTCTTCCATGAGATAAGCATACTTAAGGTGAGTAGGAAGTGGCTTTAGTTCGAGTTCAGGTGCCTTAATTATAGAGGGGACTTGGGTCGGCCTATCATTAAAATCCAATTGTTCAAATTCATCCACCACCTCAACCAAATCATCTTCCAAAATTTCTTCCGCTAAACAACTAATCAACCTTAACTCAAATTCATCACCTAAAGCATTTAGGCAAGAGCAATCCTCAATTTCACCGTTAAACTTAAGGGATTTGAACACATTGAAAGTTACTTGTTGGTCGTTCACTCTCATAGTTAACTCACCCTTTTGTACGTCTATCAAGGTTGTACCGGTTGCTAAAAATGGTCTGCCTAAAATGATGGGGACATCCTTATCTGCTTCGTAGTCCAAAACTAGAAAGTCAGCCGGAAAGATGAATTTATCGACTTTTACCAAAATGTCCTCAATTTTTCCTTTTGGATATGCCAAAGATCTGTCTGCGAGTTGCAAAGTGACTGTGGTGGGTCGAACTTCACCAATTCCTAATTTTTTAAAAACTGACAGAGGCATGAGATTTATACTCGCTCCCAAATCACATAGAGCATGTCCTACTTCTTGTCCCCCGATAGAACACGGGATGGTGAAACTTCCCGGGTCCTTTAGCTTTGGCGGGATTTTGCAAGTAAGAAGTGCACTACATTCTTTGGTTAAAGCAACCGTTTCAAATTCTCCCAGCCTTCGTTTTTTGTTGAGAATATCTTTCAAAAATTTTACATAACTTGGCATTTGCTCGAGAGCCTCTACCAAAGGAATGTTAATGTGGAGTTATTTGAAAATGTCCAAAAACTTTTTGAATTGCTCATCCACATTTTTGTTTTTTAATCTCTCAGGAAAAGGTAGTTCTCGCAGATCTGGGGTTGCTTTGTTCTTTTCAGGAATGCATGGAAGTACTGGTTCTGGAGTGGGCACAGCCTGCCCACGGTGAGCAAGCTAGGTTAGCCTGCCTGAAACACTTGGACCTGCTGTAAGGGCCGAAGTTTCTGGTTTTTCTGCTATCTTAGGAGTTGGCAACAACTCTGTAAATTTTGAACTATCAAAGGGGTGCGAGTTTTCTTCCAAAATTGGTGAGAGTGGTGATTTTTCGACCTTTTTAGACTTTTCTACGCTCTCAATTTCTTTTATGCTCACAGCCTTGACATGTTCTTTATGGATGCCTTTAGGATTTTCGGTGTCACTCGGCAAAGTCCCTTGTGGCCTACTCTTAAGTTCGATGGCAAATTGCCCCAGTTGGGTTTCAAAACCCCTCAAGGTTGAATTAGTTTGGTTTATAAAACCTTTAAGTAATGATTCGATTGAACCATTACCGTCCGATGCATTTTGTTGCCTAGGTGCATGCGATTGTGAAGATTGTCCATGTTGAAAATTTTGAGGTTGGCTTTGGTGAAATCCCAGGGGATTTTGTGGTCGGTTTTGGACTTGACTTGCCCCGGGGGGTTGAAGTCCTTGATTTCCTGACCATGAGAAGTTTGGATGGTTTCTCCAATTCGGGTTGTATGTTTGGGAAAACGGGCTATTTCTAGCGTGATTCCCAACATAGTTTACCGCTGCGGGATTACCGGGGCAACACTCAAAAGGGTGATTTTCTCCACAAAAACTACACGACTCATTTAAAGCTTGATGAATGGCTTGCACTTGACTCTTTTCTCCATTAAGGCTCAAATTGTTTTTAACCAAATTAGTTAAAGCTACAATTTATGCAATTAATGCGGAGATGGCATCAATCTCACGAACTCCTGACGCAGTTTTAGGAATTATAGCACGAGGGTTTGACCAATCAGTGTTGTTATTGGCAACCTTTTCCAAAATGTCATACCCCTCGTTGTATGTTTTTGAAGTAAAAGCGCCACCAGCTGTGGCATCGAGGATGATTTTAGCAGAATTAGAAAGACCATTGTAAAAGGTTTCTAATTGGATGCAGTGAGGGATTCTGTGGTGAGGACATTTTCGAATTAAATCTTTGAATCTCTCCCATGCATCTGATACTGCCTCATCTTCCTCTTGTTTAAACATTAAAATCTCATTTCTAAATTTCACATTCCTAGTGGGAGGAAAGAATTTCTTTAGAAATTTTTCAGCTAAACTCGTCCAAGTGTCAATTGAATGAGGTGGCTGAGAATTTAGCCAGGCTTTGACTCTATCTCTCAATGTATAAGAGAAGAGTGTCAACCGTAAGGCTTCTGCGGAAACTCCGGGAATGAGAAAATGATCCGTCATTTCTAAAAATGATTTTAAGTGAGAGTGCGGATCTTCCGAAGGTAATCCTCCAAATTGACCCATTGCTTTGATCATTTGAAACATTACCGGTTTTGGTTCAAAATTTTGCGCAGTAATGTGGGGCCTAAGAATACCCGACTTGAGTTGATCAAATTCGGGTGTTGCATAGTCCCGTATTCCCCTTTCTTTATCATCAGCAATTTTAATCGTTGTTTCCACAAGCGGCGGCGGAGGATTTGCTTCCTCCATGGTTCGATTTAAAACTGAATTTTGCGGATTTCCTCTACCTTTTCTTCTTCTTCTTAAAGTTTTTTCAATTTCAAGATCGAGAGGTAAAAGTTCACCGTGTTGTAGCCGTGGCATACAACACAATAAATGTTTTGAAGGTGAAACAAGTGACACAGGCTCGAACAAAAATCAGTATCTCAGGATGTAAAATCGTGCCAGTCCCCGACAACGGCGCCAAAAACTTGGTAGCAAAATAACGTGCACTCAAAGCATGGACATTGAGTTTCCCAGCGTGGACACAAGTATATATCAACACTGGGATCGCTACAAGTAATAAAATGGTACAAGTACTGAGTATCGTACCCACAGGGACTAGACTTACTGAGAATTGCTGACTTTCATGAACTTCTTGCACAAGTTTCGAGTTGGGAAAAATATTTGTTTGGTTGGTGAATTAATTCTAAAAATGCGAAATGAACTTTTTATAAATAAAGAATGGGTATGGGTGTAAGCGTTCCTTGAGACAAACGTAGTAACAAAATAGTCGGGTGCTTTGTAGTACGGAAAGTCTATAAAAATCCCGATCTCTCGAAAGTGGATTTTTAAAGACCGGTCCTACAAAATGCTCGTAAAGTGTCCATCGTTACCAACTCTTAATCTTGCCGATTTAACTAAGTTGATAAAAATCAAGTTCTACCGGTACGGAGATTTATACCCAAATCTCTTCGTGATATAAATCTCCTCCGACGTTTGAACCTTAGTAAATCATACAAAACCCGTATCTCTATGTGGTTATCAAAGACTCTCTCAAATCTTTGTGCATCACTTAGGCCGTATTTCGAACCCGCCCCTCTCGAGGTCAAGATTTAATATTAACACATCAAAGTGATCGGCTTATCTGCATTGAGTTTAAGTCCCGACTCAAGTGACCAAGCTTAAGAGTTAGTAATAATGGCTACACCCAAGTGTTGCCTACTAGTCTTAAGTTAGCTCACACCCACACCCAAGAGGTGCTTAGCTCATACTAATAATAGAAGACATAATAATATAAGAGAAATAAAATTTAACTAATTGCATGAATATAAATAAAGTAAGAGCAAAGTAAGAAAGTAAACTACGGAATTTAAAATGCTAAAATTAAATATAAAGAAATTAAAGTACTAAAATTAAAGAGCAAGAAATTAAAATACTTAAAGTTAAACTTGCAATAAATTAAAAGACTAGGAAGTTTAATAAAAGTAAAGAACAAGAAATTAAAGACAATAATTTAAACTAAACTAATCTTCAAAACTAAGTTCTCTCTTTTTGGAGAGAAGAACTTAGAATGAAGAGAGAGTGATGGAATTGTTGTTGGTGGAATGATGCATGAATTGCTGAACCCAAGGCCTCTCTTATATAGGAATGAGAAGGAGAATTCCCAATGGGATATTCCAAAGAATATTCCTTTTGTTCCCATGGATCTTCGGGTGTCCACCGCGGGCACTCTCTGCCCTCCCCGACAGTTTTCCATATTTCTGCACAAAAAATTACTTTTGATGCCATTATCATAACTTGCTTTAATTATAGACCAAAAGAAGATAGAAAGGAACAAAAGTAGGTATAAATGGGAAATAAGACACGGAAAAGAGTGATAAATAACACTCAGGAATGAGGGTTATCACAGGGTCAAAAATTTCAACTCGAAAATGACCCGAATAACCCGTTTATATATATATATATATATATATATATATATATATATGTTTTCTTTTTAATTTTGGACTTTTAATGTTATAGATTTGGTTCTTATAAGTTTGAACTATAAAATTTGGATTTCTAATAATTTTTCATTTGAATTTTGTCTTTGTATTTTTTTTTTTGTGAATTTTCGATTTTTAATTTTTAGTTTTATAAATGTTAAACGGGTTAAGCAGGTCGTTTTGGGTTAGGCGGGTCGGGTTAGGGTTGTGATTTTCTGACTCATTTATTAAACGGGTCGGATTAGGGTTAGACACTTTCAACCCGTTTAACTTTGAACCCGACATGGCACGACACGTTTGCCAGATCTAGTGAGCTTACACAAAGACGAAGAGGTTCTAGACAAACCTCTGAGTCTCACACCATCACACCTGTGGACGACTCTGGATCTCCACATGGTGATGATGTTGTCTCTGTAGAGTCTTCGTCGTCTGATGATACTCAAGGATCAGAGGAAAATCCTGCAGAACCCAAAGCAAAAACAATCTCTCTAGATGTCCTCAGAACAAAGACTGAACCTGGTGCATGTGTTGAACCAGAGGTTACCCCCTCATCTTCATATGTCACAAAGGCTGAGTTCCAGGCCTTTTGCTAACACTATAAAGACCTCTTTGGCTGAGTTGAAAAGCTTGGTCACCCCTATTACCATCACCCACCTCACAAACAAATTCGGAGATCTCATAGAGAAAGTCAACACTCTGAAGACCATGGTCAACTCTATCGAAATCAAGACTCTTGCCACTGCCTCAGCCTCTGCTACTCAAGACCAAATCAACACCTTGGCAGAGGTTGTAAAGCAAATACAGAGGCCATCAAGTGCTTGGATGAAATCATCAACAACTAATCTTCAGAGCATGTTGCCTCATCAAATACCTCAGAGGGAGTCTTGGCCAAGCTCCTCTCAGAAATCATGGACATGGTTCAGACTACCATGGTCCCGATCTTTCAGCCACAAAATCAACTTCTTGCTCCATCAGATTATGTTACACAGGCTGAGATGCATAAGCTAGGGGAAACTCTTCTGAATCAAGTGAACCTAATAGGCGACAAATTCACTACGTCTGCAAACACAGCTGCTGAGTCTATTAAGAAGAACGTAGCTCTGATGAGTTTCAAACGTGGTCAATAAAGCCACTCTGGCAGTTGCGGACATAGTGAACATGATTGAAAATAGTGTCAAATGCAACATGAAACCGAAGGGACAGAAGAAGAGGCAACTACCAAGAGGCAGAAGTATGATGATGAAGGGTCTGATAGCTCTGGACCTTCTAATCATCATAATGGGGAGACACCAACTAAACCTCTGATTGCTCAACACATCTTAGTTACCCCCGTCTCTGCAATACCGTTAAGTTCTCAGAGTGGTTCTCAACAAAATAAACATCCTACAGAACCCTCTACAGCTCACACTCGAACATCTTCAGAGGCCGTTCTAGAGATAAAGCCGAAAATACTCCTCGAGCCTAAATCAATTGCAGAAGATTTGGCCAAGTTAATCAATTTTGTTGATCCAGACATTATTCCAGAAGTTGCTCCCACGCCAATTTTATATGTGCTTAGAGAACCAGTTAACTGCTCAGATGAGAATGTATAGAAGGGTATATCCATAGAGCCCATGCTCAAGTCTTTGCCTTCTACAACGACCACCTCAGAAACCAAAACTCAGAAGTCCTCTAGTCCTTCAAAGTCAAATGTACCTACAAAAGTAACCGAAGACAGAGTGGCAGAGATCATGAAATCGATGGACGAGATGAGGAAACCCATCCCCAGACCTCCACCGAAAGAACTGGTCTTCCACGAAAACATATACAACTACCTGTACAGTGCAAGAGATGAAGAAGTGATAGTCGCACCTAACATTCATCCTTTGATGAAAGAAGAAGTTAAGAGGAGGTTCTAGCGAACAACACAAGATAGGAGCAAAGTATTTTCTAAATATGATATTGTGACAGTCATGGCCATTATCCTACATTCATTCGCGAACAAGACTATCATATATGCAAAATACATAGTTCAACGAAAAGATGGCAAGCAATATGTCTTCTCGGATGCAGATCTGATGAACCTCTGCCCTTATGATCTTCCACAGTTGCATGCCTTCACAGAGCAGAGGCTTGGGACAAGAAAAAAGTTTACAATAGCCAATGGGTGTATAAAGGAGGTGATGAGAGAACAAGTCAAGTACTACAGCAGAATCGACTCCCAGATAGCTCTGGAACTAGGGGTTGACAAGCTTGCAGTTACAGCTCCTGACAACACCTCACCTGCCATAGAAGATGTCCCCTGCAACTTTGTAATAGTGGATCCAGTCTTTGGTTGTGTATACTAGGATGATGATGGTCTGAAGAAGATATTCAAGCCAATCTTTGCACACAGGTACTCCTCAGACTCTCTGTAGAAATTTAAGAGAACAATCAACAGAAGGATTGACACTCTAAGGGTACAAGAAGGCCCTTCTTTGAAGATTATCCAAGAAATATATGCCATGTTCAAATTTAGAGAGTTAATTCTTACCATGCACATAACCCTAGCTGATAGTTTCACAAACCCTATAAATGATTTTCCTCGGTAGTTTCATTTTTTAATTCCTTGTAATTCAATCTTTTGTAATGAAATTACTTTTACCGAGGTTAGTTAACACCTCTTGCTTTCTAGACTAGCTGCACTTAAATTCCTAATTTTCATTCTTATTTTTCAATACTTAGGGGGAGATTGTTAACCCCAAGTTATGTCAATATAAAAGTATTAACAAAGAAGACAAGTACTCAGAGCCAGAGGACCTATATCGAAGAAAGCTATTGAACTTTAGAAGCTCTGCAATCACCTGCACAGAAGTACTTAACCCGAAGATGACCCGTGGTCCACAGAACCTCTGTGCTATGCTCTGTGAAAGCCACCTCTGTGCTATTATCAATTGAAGATTTCAAAAAGTGTTCTCTCCTAGCCCATTCAGCCAATGCAGCTCTGCCACATCAACATGAAGCGGTTATTTCACCTTTACACATGGAAGCTTCTCATTAGTGCTAGGCTTGACTTTTGTGATATTCCCCTATAAAAGGGAGATTTGTGTAGGAGATTTTGTATGCTCAACAGATTATACACACTCAACTGCAAACAGTAGCTAGTGAGAGAATTCGTGAGATAGAGAGAGAATTACACACAGATTGTGCGTGTTCTTGGTGTTCTTCCTGTATTCATCTTATTATCTATCAATATATATGACTGTCATGGCCCAATCCTTGTTGTTTGTTTGTATTGATTTCTCTCTTTAGATTGTTACTGTTTTTCTACCTATTAATCTCACAAACATCACAAAGCTTCCGTACAATATTCTGATTTCTTGTTTGTTTGAGTAAAGATGAGCTAAATCTGGGACAACAAGGTAGTGTGAAGAAGGATCTTTTCACTACTATTTATATGTAGTGCATTTAATGCACTTCAGAAGGTACATTCCACGTGTCATAAGATGCTTGGAATGCATGTCTTTGTTCTTTTCCTTTAGCATGTTTTTGGCCGCATGTGAAAATTAAGGCTAAGTATTTGGTAAGCACGATTTGGGACATAAAATGAATCATACTTTGTACTATGTACTTTTGTGAAAGAGAGTAAGAGAAACATAGATATTGTAGAGCAAGAGTCTTGATCATTGATAGACTTGAATCGCTGAGAAGCTTTTCAACTATTCTTTGAGTCTTGGTTAGATCTTCACACATTGTAGACAATCTTGGTTTCACTGAAAGCAACTCCAGATCATGAGTAGACTATCTCTATCTTCAGCTATTTCTTTCACGTTGTTGAATGTTTCTTTGGTATGAGGTTTTGTCTTCGAGGATTACTTAAGATAACAATTATAATATGTGTTCAACGATCACTGAACATGCTCAGTGTTTGATCGCTAAAACTGATAAAAGTAAACTAAAACAGTCCTAAGTAATTTTCGCTAACTATAAGGATCATCATCAAATCACTGAGAGAGTTTGGATCAACAATGGAGTGAGACTGTGAAGGATGAGGTTGAAGTCACTAATGTGGAGAGCTAAAGGAAAGACAAAGGAGAGACAAAGGAGAAACAAAGTGGTCTCTAATTTGGGGATAAAACAAAATGGGTGGGGTGTCTTGGGGTCAATGGAAAAAGTCAGTGGGTTCTTTAAAGGATAAAAGATAAATAATTTTTTGTTAACTAAATTTCTCACTTTTTGGGCATTGATTGGAGTCAACAGACCCCATAGAGGTGGTTGTACCTCCGCTAGTGCATATCACATGTGATAAAATGCGTGATAGACCTTATGATGTGCGAACGACTTGTCCCACGACCTACGTTGCGCCAAAGGTCGTCCGTATCTCTAATTTAATATAACATGTGTTGGATTATAGTATCAAATCAAGAACACTCTTATCACATGTGATAATACCCGTGTGGGGCCCTGATAGTGTGTGAGCGACTTGGCTCGCAACCTAGGTTGGGCCAAAGGTTACCAACGTCTTTTAATTTAGTATCACATGTGTATCGTATGTGATGGACTATAGTATCACATGTGATTGACTATAATAAAAGAGTGTTCTCGTATTTTTGTAAAATAAAGTATTCTCGTTTGAACTTTTACTTATATAGAGGTAGGTTATTTTGTTAACCAAGTTTTTGTTATTAACTTTGCTAACCATTTTCAACCAATAAGAAACCATCCTACTCTTTGGTTGATTAAACTCATTAATTAAATGCTCAAGGGTAGTTGTTGGTATTTCATTTACTTGTATTTTTAGCCTCATTAATGTGGAGTTACAAAAAATATAATTCATGATTATAGCTTTAGGTTAGGATTCAATGTGTACTCTAAATGTCTTTTTGATGTTTCTAAGTGTATGCCATGTTCCATGAATATGCATGAACAACCATTCACCTACTATAGGAGTTATTAATGCCTTTAATTAAGGTATTTCTTAAAAAAGTTACAATTTTCGTGACTTAAGAATGACTAATTTTTCCTTTAAATTTTTTATTTTTTATGACATTTAAAATAAGCGTGATTTAGTTTTTCATTTTATTAAAGTAATTTATTTAAGATTTTTTTTTACAATTTTCATCAAATTTCACATGTGATATCCAAAATTAATTGAAAAAATGTCGTTAATTTTCGTCAAAATATCAAATTTAATATTGATCATAGTAAATTTAAGTGGAAAAAAATGTAAGTTAAACAACACATTGTGATATTTGTAAATTATAAATTACGTTCTAAATCACATGTAATATTATTAATATTAAATGTGTTATGTCATTCTATTTTAATTATTTTTCTTTTTCATTTATAAATTTGAATCACTGTTTTTCATGATTTAAATCACATGTGATTAGAAAAAGGATTTGAACAACAACAAAAAATCAATTAATTGTGAATCACGTATGATTTTAGAAAATTATAATTTTTTTATATTAATACCTTAAATAAAAAATAAACTCCGTAAATTTTTTTTGAAAAAATAAATTACGTTTATTTTAGATACCTTAAATAAATAATATAAATTTTTTAAATAAAAGTTAATCACAAAAATGGTAAAACAAACATATTAAATAAATGCCTTAAATAACTCTATATAAAAATGTTTTCTATGCATTTATTTATTAATTTTTTGAATTTTTTTATTTAAGACATTATTTAATGAGTAATAAATTCTACTTAAATTAGAGTTGAAAATGATGAAATAGTGAAAAGATATTTTTAAATAATTTATTTTTCATTTTTATTTATCGATTTAATTTTTATTTTTTGTAGAGTAAACTATAATTTTCATTCTTGTGGTTTGTGATTTATAACCATTTTCGTCCCTGGTTTTTTAAAATTGCTTTTTAGTAATTATGGTTTGTAATTCGTTTCATTTTTAGTCCCTCTGATCAATTTTATTGAAAGATCCATTAAATCAGGGACAAAGTGGTCCTTTAATATTTCTTTTTATTTTTTATTTTTTTGCTAAATAATTGAAACATAATTATAAATTATTAGTGCACTGGATTTGAACCCTCAATTCCTAAACCTATCTTTTGCCCACTTCCCCTTCCAGCGCAGAAAGTGAAACCTCTCCTCCTTCCATTCCCAAACCTGCAACTCCTTCCCCACCATCCTTTTCCTGTTATCGGCGCCCCTCTTTCCTGGTGAACCACCCTATATTACATGAATTTTCCCATGTTATGTAAGACTGTGAATCAGTGATTGGATGAAGGTTAACATGTAGAAATTTATCTCAGAAGCTCGTTCTCCTTCAGCAAAGTTAATTCTTAATAACTCAATGGACACCATCATTTTTATAGCAGTATGAGTGGCATCGATATGGTTCTCAAATAATACCCATGTTTGGAAGGTGATCCATAATTTGAAATGGTTTGGCAAGGAAAACAATACAAACTGGGGATTGAGAATGACATGCACAAATGATAACAAAATGGCAATATAAATCCTCCTAAAGCAAATCCACAGCAATGACAAATATTAAGAAATATAAAATGCTTAATCACTTCATATTTATAAATTTCACAAAGGTAAGGAATGCAATTAGTAATCATTGAAACCTCATTCTCCCACAAAAAAAAACTTGGGTCACTACACACAGACAAGTCGAGAATTAGAATGGAGAAAGGATTGTGGGTCTAGAAATTAAAGGACAACATCGTCAATAGAATCTTTTCTTTTGAGTGTATGCTTACCTGTGATTTTGAATCAACCTATCGATGGGGAGGAAAGGGAAGCAAATTGCTAGAGGGATTGACTTTGATTTTAAACTAAGGGATTTTAAACTTGTAATAACCGGGTTAAAAGTATAGGAATTTTAAAATTTGGGTGAGAATTCGAAAGATTCTTTTTAAAGGGGTCATTTATGAAAAAGTGGGGAATAAGGGATAAAACCCTAGGGATTTGGGCTTTGTGGTGGCTGATAAGTTTTGGCATAGGGAGAGGGTTCTTGAAGGCAAACCGATCGATAGAGAGCAAAGGAGCTGAGGTCGTAGTTCTTCAATTTCTGCAAGGTAAAATTCTAATCCTAATCTCTCTAATGGTAAGGGTTTAGTATTTATTTCTAATTTGTTAAAAGGAAGCTTGAATTTAAAAGTCTGTCATGAAGATGGAATCCCTGGGTTGAGTTTGAGTATGAGATAACTAGAATCTATGCATAAATCAAATTGGTTAGTGGACTGTTAATGAGTTAGAGTTGCTGCATCGGTTTTAGATGTATTGATTAATCTGTTTGCGGATTTTTTTGGGGTTTATTTCTCGATCTGTGTAATTGTATCGGAGCCTCTGGGTTTTCGTTCGTTAGTCCGGTCGAAATTGTAACATCGGTCGATTGAGTAATCATGTGGTTCGGTCGCACGATGGATCAATCACCGGTCGAAGGACCGAGGGGAGACCCCGGTCGATGGACCGAGAGGAGACTCCGGTCGGTGGAAGTGGGGAAAGCCCCCGTCGTGGGAAGGGGGGGTTAACCCCGGTCACCCATAACACCAGTCGTTTGGGGTTCAGACCCCGGTCAATGTTCAGACCCCGGGCATGGAAGTTTAGCAAGCTCCAGTCGAAGGGTGGGCTCAGACTCCGGTCGCGATCCCAACCCCGGTCGCCGTTTTGTTGTGAGGTGGGTCGAGGCCCAAGCTAAGTATAGGTGGGCCAGGCCAATTAATTAATTTGAGTTGGGTTTAGTTATTTAATGAAAGTGTTGGACTCTATTCTTGAAATTATCCTCTTTCCAGCGTAGTTCTCTCGAGGGTATCAAATTCTCTTTAAATCAAAAGGTTAGGGAGTCGGGTTTTCTTATTTATTAGAAGACCGTTGAGATTTTGGATTTTGGACCATTTTCTCTAAATTAAAGAGTATTGAGAATTCATCGGGAAATACCTTGTTTTATAGGTTCTAGTTTGGATATTAAAAGTAAGCGCAAGATTTAAGCTAAGGACTTCAGGTGAGTTTTTCTGAACTAAATCCGTTATGAACGAAAGCATGCGATGATTGATTTTCAAATGTGATTTATTTACGATGTCAAGTTTACAATGATATGATTTAAGTGTGTTATATATTGTTGGTGTTTAAATGTATGCATACATTATTTGCGAGATATGTGACCTAAGTCGGGGAGTGTGGTCCGCCTACTCGTGCCGGGGAGTGTGGCCCGTTTATGTCGTTGGGGGTGTGTCCCAACATTAAGGCAGCGCGCGTTAGACACATCGTCTTTGACGGTCGTGTGGTACGTAGCGTGTTTTACTTATGTGTTATTATCAACTGTTGATTTTAATTCTCGAAAGTATTTTTGTTGCTTATCTGTTAGAGGGAACTCACTAGACCATCGGTCTAACCCTCGCTCTTTTTAAAACTAAAAATCTTTTCAGGCAAGCGTGATTTAGTAAGATCAGAAAGGGGCAAAGAGAAGATGTAGCGGGAAGAGTTAGAAGATCGTTCCCTTAGTTATCCTTATTTTATCTCAGTTGTGTAGGTTGTTTTCGAAGACTGTGAATTTTAAATTGTAAGCTTGGGGCCGTTGCGACATGAATTTTATTCTATTATTAGGAATTATATTACCTTATTGTTGTTTTTGGTTGGGTTGTTACAGTTGGTATCAGAGCCATAGTTTAAGGGATTTAGGTGACCGGATGGGCCTAAACTTAAACTGTGGAGTAGATGGACACAACTGAGATTTAGGGAGTCTTTAAGAAAGACCTTGATCATTGTGAGGTGTGATAACAATAGTGAGTACTCTCATGTAAGGTAAATTCAGAATCCCATGTGGCCAATGCCATTATGAATTTACAGGTACATAGACATACTCAATTGCTATTATTGAGTGTGGTTCAGGGTAGAGAGTTATATCCATAGATTGATAGTTTTAGTCTAGCGTGTGGTGGAAGTTCGTTTTAGGAAGTAAGGTTATGCCGTTAGGATGCACATCGTGCGGGATGTAGATATTTCGTTGAGAAATGACCTCCTGAGTCCATAAGGAAGAGAATGATGATAGGAAGTGAGCTTGTCGCTCCAAGGGAGTCTTCGGTTGGTAAAGGGGTATGTCGTTTACTGAGAAGCATGAGAGTGTTAATCCAAGAATCAAATGATCGATTTGAGGCTTCTAAAGCTGTAGTTAATTGAAGGGTGGTTGAGGGACGATATCAGTGGTGACTGATAATATGTAGTGAGGATCAGATGGGAATGAGTTACCGTTCGGGTTGTGAGCCAATAGTCACGGTGATGACTAGTTTTGGGCTTTCAAGACTGTTAGAGGTCGATGGTGCCGGAGGTTGTGGCACAGTTGAGAACCCTGACTGGTTGGTCGGAAGCGAGGAGTCTGGGATAAATTATAATGAATGTAAACAGTTGATCTTATGAGAGTAAATAGCCTTCAATGTCATTGAGCCTCATGCATTGTGTGTCAAATAAATTGCTGAAGCTTTTATATCTTTCACATCAGACGTTTTGGCAAGTGTGTATCTTACGAAGTAGTTGTTTTGAAAACGCGTCGACACATGCGGATATGTGTTTGAATCGAAAGGACAAGTTTTTGGACTTTGGGTGATAAATTTTGAAAATAATTATATATTTCTTTACAAATGAGTCGATCTTTGGATAAGAAAATCAAAACATCATTTGATCGCATGAATTTTTAAGTGAGTTGGGTATAAACATGTGTTGTCATATCAACAAGGGTGAGAGTAGTTGGCACGCTCAGTGTAAGCACTTTATGGGGTATTTTTATAAATTGTGTGTAGAGTTCATCGGAAACATTTTTAATTGTGCCAACCCCGACAATGGGGTATGGTGAGGAGAAATTGTTGTGTAGTTGAGGTAAAACGATTCTTGAAACCGTTGTACGTGGATAAGTCAGTGTCATGTCGTGTACACGTGAGTTTGTTTTCTAATGTAGGTATTTTCTAAATTTTCAAACATGTCAAAAGTTTAAATGTTTGTGCGTCATGCATGAAGGCTATGAACTCTCTAGGTCGTGAGGAAGGTTACAATTAGGAATGATGAAAGTTTTAAGAGTGGAAGTGTGTCGCTCAATCAAAGCGTAGTAAATGTGTGATATTGGTATTCTTCTAAGTAAGGGGTGAATAGCGGAGGTGGTTAATGGAGGCATTGACCTATGATGTTAAGGATGATGGTATTATATTGGTTCACCGTTGGTTTCATGTGGATGTCGGTATACGGTTGTGTCTGGAGTGGAGTTTGGAGTCGTAAAAATATTTTGGCAATTAGCTGCTGCAGTGGAAGATGAAGGTTTCACTGGAAATCCATGTAGGATGGTAACAGAGTGGAAGTACGTCAATGTCAATTGTTGTTGTGGAAATCAGAAACCATTTGTGGTATATGTCGGAGCGCGGAGAATGAAGTAGTAGTTACGGATAGTTTCGAGGAGTTTTGTGATGAAGCGAAGAGTTATTCAGAAAAGGTGTGTACCTAGTGTGATGTTGGTCAACCTTGGGTAGATAATTCAAAAAGGGAAGATCACTAGTTCAATAAAGTGGTTCTTTATCGACGAGGTTTTGATGGTTATGTGGGAGTGACATTTTTTTTATATAGCACAACTGGAATGGGTTGCGCTTTGTGCATTTAAGACTTCGAGGTAGTACGTTTAATTATTCAGGCTACTCGAGTTTGATTCCAGCAGGTCGCGATGAGCTGTCAAGGAGCGATATCTGGTTGAGTGGTTTTGAAAATCATAGTTTTGTGATTTAACCAGATTTGAGAAAGACAAGGCCGTGAAATGCCTTGAGGTCCAATTTCAGTATTATGACCAGTGAGAAGAGAACGGTATTTGTAGGTGTGCCAAGTGGTCGTAGAGACTTGCAGTTGTTCTGGGAGGAGGTAGTAGAGTGTTGGTAGTAACCAGTAGTCGATGACGTCTTTATGACATAGCTGGGAGTGCAATCATTAAAGTGGTAAGGAGTTTCCTTAAGGATATGTAGAAGGCGGGTGTTATCGTCATAGGATGAACGTCTTCGTCCGAAGATCTAGGGGGAATGAGTTGTAAGTGGTAAGATTGTGGTTGGGATGCTAAGTTGAAAATAATGTTGTCAAATGATGGGTGGTGGTTATCTAAGAGAGGAGCTATATGTTCTGGTTTACAGCAGGTTTTGGGCGGGATTATTTTATATCCCTAAAATGAATGTTGAGAGTGTCGAACTGTTTAATTCTGGAGGTTGTGCAGTAGATAGGAAATCCGTGGGCACGAGGAATTATGCTTGAGGGTGAAGGAATTATAGCAGATTGGGCAATCTTGTTTGGCGAGAGAGTGGTGCGGAGTTTTCGAATAGTGGGTAACGTTTTTGAAGAGTTGGGTTGATAATCTTGCGTGAGAATTGTGGATAGTCGGTGGAGCTAGCAAGTAGTGTTATTGTGCTTCGATACATTTGGGATTCATCGAGGAATAAAGTCAGCAATGTTGGGTGAGCGATGTTTCTTGCAATGAGAAGAAAGTGAAGATATCATGACGGAAAGGTGGGAAATCTGAGAGTAAGAAGTTGGCAAGTGACACAAAATGTGGAGGTATGTTTTAGATTCTGTTGACAGCAAAGTTATAAATCCCTAGCGTGGGTATGATAAAGAGAGCACGGCGTTGGTGCGGTGCGTGTATGATTAATCAAAGTCGTGCAGTTGACTAAAAGTTCACATTGCTAATCAGTGAGTTGGTCGTTAGAAGTGGGTTTGAAATGCTCAAGGAGGAAGATAGAGGTGTTGGGATATAGTGCTTGGAGAGAAGGACCATAGTGTCAGTTTTGGCAACGTGTGAAAAGGGGGATTCCAAGTGAGTCTGTTGCCCCGTGCTAACTATTTGGAAAAGTGTGTATGAGCTTGGTCATTTCCCTATCGAGCGGGTGAAGCTAGGTTTTATTGCGTTTTTGGTCAGGTGATTGAGGATGCAATGAGAAATGGAATTATGCGTCGCATTAATTGGTCAGTTGGGACCCGTGGTTTGCGATGGTTCCAAATTGTGAAAGTTTCTATCAATATGTGAGAAATTGAAGTGATAGTGTTGGAGCGAGGTATGTTAGCGTGTAAGATTTGTTTAATGCCGAGGAGTTGAGATCAAGGGGGGAGTCGAAAAAGAAGGAGCTTCTGCGTGGAACTTATGTTGTACTAAGAGGGATTGCTTGCAATGGCAAGTTGCATGATGAAGAGACTCGTGGCGGTGAGATGTTGGTGAGGTCTACAGTTGTCGATGTATTATGTTGGTGGGTGGAGTGATTATGTAATCTAGGATGAATGTTGTTGTGGTGTTGACTCCGGTAAAATTCTATTAGTGAAGGAAGTTGTTGTAATCGAGGGGTAAATCTGATGGTTAAGTATGATCATTTAATGATCATAATGGTTGGGATAACAGAATGGCATTATTTTGGGTAGAATGAGAATTCTGTATCATTAGTTCCAAATGGGGACAAAGGTAAATTTACCAGTCTCACCTTGGAAGGGTGTGATCCGATTCGGAAAGATATAGAAGTTAAGACCAAGGTTCGTTGGACTATTCTTTATCATCCAGTGAATTGGGAGAAGTAGTCTACAAACCAAAGCTACCGAGGATCTTTCTGGGAGTCATCCCACATTCCATGTGTTTAATCTGAAGAAGTGTTTGTGGAGGCTGGTGTAGTGGTGCCTTTGGGCGATATTTGAATAGACGAGAAGTTATGCTATGTTCAAGAATAAGTGGCCAATTTAGATCGTAAAGTGAAGAAATTGAGGATCAAGGTAATTCTTCTGGAGAAGGTTCAGGGGCAATTATTCAAAGGTCAATGGGCGACTTGAGAGCTAGAGTCGGTTATGAGGAACCAATATCCTGGTTTGTTCAACAAAGGAATTCCGGGGACGGAATTCTTTAGAGGGGAAGTATTGTAATAACCGGGTTAAAAGTATAGGAATTTTAAAGTTTGGGTGAGAATTTGAAAGATTCTTTTTAAAGGGGTCATTTATGGAAAAGTGGGGAATAAGGGATAAAACCCTAGGGATTTGGGCTTTGTGGCGGCTGATAAGTTTTGGCATAGGGAGAGGGTTCTTGAAGGCAAACCGATCGATAGAGAGCAAAGGAGCTGAGGTCGTAGTTCTTCAATTTCTGCAAGGTAAAATTCTAATCCTAATCTCTCTAATAGTAAGGGTTTAGTATTTATTTCTAATTTGTTAAAAGGAAGCTTGAATTTAAAAGTCTGTCATGAAGATGGAATCCCTGGGTTGAGTTTGAGTATGAGATAACTAGAATCTATGCATAAATCAAATTGGTTAGTGGATTGTTAATGAGTTAGAGTTGCTGCATCGGTTTTAGATGTATTGATTAATCTGTTTGCGGATTTTTTTGGGGTTTATTTCTCGATCTGTGTAATTGTATCGGAGCCTCTGGGTTTTCGTTCGTTAGTCCGGTCGAAATTGTAACATCGGTCGATTGAGTAATCATGTGGTTCGGTCGCACGATGGATCAATCACCGGTCAAAGGACCGAGGGGAGACCCCGGTCGATGGACCGACAGGAGACTCCGGTCGGTGGAAGTGGGGAAAGCCCCGGTCGTGGGAAGGGGGGGGGGGGTTAACCCCGGTCACCCATAACACCGGTCGTTTGGGGTTCAGACCCCGGTCAATGTTCAGACCCCGGGCATGGAAGTTTAGCAAGCTCCGGTCGAAGGGTGGGCGCAAACTCCGGTCGCGATCCCAACCCCGGTCGTCGTTTTGTTGTGAGGTGGGTCGAGGCCCAAGCTAAGTATAGGTGGGCCAGGCCAATTAATTAATTTGAGTTGGGTTTAGTTATTTAATGAAAGTGTTGGACTCTATTCTTGAAATTATCCTCTTTCCAGCGTAGTTCTCTCGAGGGTATCAAATTCTCTTTAAATCAAAAGGTTAGGGAGTCGGGTTTTCTTATTTATTAGAAGACCGTTGAGATTTTGGATTTAAGACCATTTTCTCTAAATTAAAGAGTATTGAGAATTCATCGGGAAATACCTTGTTTTATAGGTTCCAGTTTGGATATTAAAAGTAAGCGCAGGATTTAAGCTAAGGACTTCAGGTGAGTTTTTTTGAACTAAATCCGTTATGAACGAAAGCATGCGATGATTGATTTTCAAATGTGATTTATTTACGATGTCAAGTTTACAATGATATGATTTAAGTGTGTTATATATTGTTGGTGTTTAAATGTATGCATACATTATTTGCGAGATATGTGACCTAAGTCGGGGAGTGTGGCCCGCCTACTCGTGCCGGGGAGTGTGGCTCGTTTATGTCTTTGGGGGTGTGTCCCAACATTAAGGCAGCGCGAGTTAGACACATCGTCTTTGACGGTCGTGTGGTCCGTAGCGTGTTTTACTTATGTGTTATTATCAACTGTTGATTTTAATTCTGGAAAGTACTTTTGTTGCTTATCTGTTAGAGGGAACTCACTAGACCATCGGTCTAACCCTCGCTCTTTTTAAAAATTAAAAATCTTTTCAGGCAAGCGTGATTTAGTAAGATCAGAAAGGGGCAAAGAGAAGATGTAGCGGTAAGAGTTAGAAGACCGTTCCCTTAGTTATCCTTATTTTATCTCAGTTGTGTAGGTTGTTTTTGAAAACTGTGAATTTTAAATTGTAAGCTTGGGGTCGTTGCGGCATAAATTTTATTCTATTATTAGGAATTATATTACCTTATTGTTGTTTCTGGTTAGGTTGTTACAAACTAAGGGAAGAAGATGTGCAGGTGTTTGTGGGTGTGGAAGAAGTGGGTAGGATGGGGGTATTAGGACTAGGATAAGGAATATATATTAAATATATAATATTATATTATATATATTCTTTTAATCCTAAAGAAAATTGTTAAAGGACCATAATACCCTTTACTTAACATGCTTTTTTAACATTATTTCCTTCAGGGACGAAAAACGAAACGAAATGAAAACCATGATGACTAAAACAACAATTTTTAAAGACCAGGGACGAAAATAGTTATTACCAATAAACCATAAGGACGAAAATCATAGTTTACTCTTTTTTGTAACAATTAATAGTATGCGATTGTAACGATTTAAATATCTATTTTTATTCATATTTTTCAAAAAAAAAAAATAGTTTCATGTTTCGTGTTCATGTTTCATTTTTCATTTTTTTCGGTTCCATGTTTCATATTTTCATGTTTCATGTTTCGTGTTTCATGTTTCGTTTTTCATGTTTCGTGTTCTATTTTAATGGGGGGTTCGTGTTTTATGCAAATATGTTAAAACATAAACGCATCCAAACATAAAAATAAAACACAACAATATGGTTTTACCAAGTACGCATTCTGTTAAATTTTCATAACAATATCCAATTAAAAACAGTAAACACTAAGACAATAAACTGGAATGATAACAAAAATTCGTAGATCAAACAAGAAAAAACAAAAAAAAAAATCATCAAATTCCTCTATGGCTGAATGATCAACATCAAAAATCAAAAAAAAAACATATCAATTGATAAACATCATTATCCATAACGGAACTATGTTTCTCAATCGGTGCAACAAAAGAAGATATAAATATTATATTGTTCTCAAACACATCACGAACATAGATTTAATTTAATTAAATGCACACAAAACTAGGAGATTCATTCCTACCTGCCGTTAATTGAACTCAAGAAACATTGAAATCTGCAGACTTCAAAACTTCAATATTAGAAAAAAATTAGAATCGTAAAAAATAAAAAATAAAAACTAAATTATGAACTAAACAGTTATTAAAAAAACATCATAAATATCCTCATAAATCATGAGGATTAATTAATAAATAATATCTATAAATAGACCAAAATAATAATAATAATAATAATAATAATAAAAACATTAAAATCTTTTGATATAAAAAAAGGGAAATTGGCTCAAAGAGCCACATTACATTCCCCTTTGCATCTCCTAGCTATTTCTCTACGCAATTGACGAAAATAGACCTAGGTCCGCATGTAGGTCCGCTACCTGCCACAAAACGACAAAAAATCTAGCGATCCGGGCCAGATCCGCAACGGTTCGGGTCGGTAGGTCCGCCACCCGACCCAGGTCCGCCAGCTTGACACGTGTCATGATCTGAATCGACCAGCCAAATCCGACTGCAGGTCCGCCATTGCGGACCTAGGCTAGCTCCGTCATTGACCTTGTTTTTGTTGATTTGTTTGTTTTTTGATGTACGTTTTTGTTGCGGAGCTGCATTATTTTGGTCCTATATAATTGTCAGATATACAATTTAGTGGTTGAATTCATTGAAGCATTTTGAACAAATTTGAAACCGTGAAGTTTTCCCCAAAAATAGCAAGCCTGAAAACATAAGGTAAGCAGTTTTGGTTTCTGAGAAAAAATTTCAAAAACACCTGAAAACTTGAAGATGAGTTCTGTTTCTGAAAAAGTGAAGTTACGTATTTTGGGTGGAGGTTCCTTTCAACAGAATGATCAAGGGTGGGATTATTATACTGATCGACCGATGGTTCGCATCATGGTTCCGGCAACTATCACGCATCAAAGGTTGGTTAGTTATCTTCGTGAGAAATGTGGTATGGACACCATTGTTGGTACCACCAAAATTATTTACATAACTTCTGGCCAAATGATTCAGCTAAGAGACAATGCCGAAGTTTCGTGTTTCTTGCAAAATGCTATGGCTTTTACAACTCCGCCAACACTTTACGTTTACGACGATTACACGATGGCGGGCGGCAGCAACGTTGGTGATGGTTCGAACACCGGAGGCGCTCCTGGTGTGTATGCCGAGCAGAATCAAACATCTTACATACCTCAGTTCCCCGGGCAGAATCAAACATCTTACATGCCTCAGTTCCCTGAGCAGAGTCAAACATCTTACAGGCCTCAGTTTGATTCCGCTTATCTTCATGAACATGGTTATGGTATGAGTGACTATAACCCCGATGTTGCTCTTGAGACAAAAGAAGAACTGGTAGACGAAGCCGATGAAGAATTTGATCAAGACCCCGACGAATCTCATGTTTATGACCTGGGTCTTTCTGAAGTTCATACGGATGAAGAAGAAGAAGAAGAAACGTCTGAACCTAGTCCTGTTAAATCATATGGTGGGATAAATGATTTCTTTGGTATGCCCCCTCCCTTCCAGAAGACCGAGAGCCCGTCATCACACCAAACGAAGCACCCGTACATTATACCCGTAGTAGAAGAGTGAATGAAGGGGATGTTTTTCAAACGAAAGACGAAATGACCCTTGCTATCGGGAGGAAGACCCTTGAAGAGGGTTTCCAGTTTAGAGTTGAAAGATCTTCAAAATCCCGATACGATGTGAGATGTGTGCAGCCTAACTGTAATTGGCGTATTTATGTTGTGTGCATACAGAATACCACTATGTTCCACGTACGAATTATGAACGACGTACACACTTGTTCAAGGACCCAGATGAATCCTCACCACTGTAACACCAATAACAGAGTATTGGGACACATACTTTTGCCTAAAATGCGTGATGAAAGCCGGAGAATACGTGGAAAAGACATTGTGAACGACATGAAGGCGGACATGCACCTAAATATCTCGTATTGGCAAGCTTGGCGTGCGAAGGCTTATGCACTAACCATTGAGCGGGGTACCCCCCAAGAATCTTTTAGCCGACTCCCTGCGTTCTTCTATAACTTGGAGCTTAATAATCCTGGTACTTTCACCCAAATAAAGACAGATAGTACCGGACGTTTTGAGATGTGTTTTGCTGCCCTTGGTTGCTCGGTACGTATTTTGGTTATGTTTTGCCTCGGGCAGTATATTTTTTACATTAATAGATATTGTCTTTAATTTTCTAATGGTTAAACCATGTAATTTATGTAGATTCGGTCGTTTCTGGGACACTTGTGTCGTGTCCTTATAATAGACGGCGCTCATTTGAAGGGTCCTTACTTGGGCACAATGTTCTTAGCCGTTGCTATGGACGCCAATAACCAAATTGTGTCGGTCGCTTTCGGAGTGGGTAGGTCTGAGAGTGGGGAGGCATGGACTTGGTTTTTGACGATGATGAAGGAATGTATCCAAGAACCGAAAGGGTTGGTGTTCATATCCGACAGGGCTTTATCCATAAGCCAAGCTATCAACACGGTGTACCTAAATGCCCATCATGGTTTGTGTTGTCGCCATTTGCTGATGAACGTAAAAAGCAGGGACAGTAGGGCCAAGTTTAGGAAGGGTATGTTTTGGAAAACGTGTAAAGCGTACACGGAGGAGGATTTTGAACGTAAAATGGAAGTTCTACGACGCGTTATACCTGTTGGAGCGCCACTTATGGACGCGGTTGGCAAGGAGAAATGGTCACGGGCCTATTTCCCTGGAATGCGTTACAACATAATGACTTCAAACAGCGCCGAGTCGGTCAATGCACTGTCTCGTTTTGCTTGGCAACTTCCTATCGTGTCCCTTATGGATTACTTCCGAGAATTTCAACAAGACTGGTATTCAATTCGTCGGAGCAAAGCAGGTTTTCATAGTCACACTTATCCACTGTTATTTTGGTTTGTCACAAAAATTCACAACATATTTTCTTCAATATTTTAATCTTTCGTTTTTCTGTAGCGAGATGGGTAAATGCTCTCCCCCCAAAAATAGAAATAATTGTTAGAAGGCGACAGGTGAAGTCGGAAAGGTTTATTGTCCGTGAAATAAGTTATGGCCTATATGAAGTTCAAGATTCTCGTAGGGACGCGAAAGTGGATTACCGTCGTTGGAGTTGCTCTTGTAGGAAATGGCAGATCTCTGGTTTACCTTGAAGTCATGCAATCGCCGTTGCCAGGCATGAACGGTGTACAGATGTCATCCACCTGATATCGCCTTACTTCAAAGTGGATAATTTTCGAGCCACATATTCAGAGGTCATACATCCACCTGGGCATCCATCAACATGGGTTGTTCCAGACACTCCGCTTATGACCGTTACGCCACCGGTCTACAAGAGACGCGTCGTAAGACCAAGTAACCACGATCGTATCCCATCTCGTGGTGAGGATCCCACACCGAGGAGATGTACTCAATGTGGAGAAATCGGACATACTCGGACTCAATGTCAGGCTCCTACACCAGTGAATCGTGGAAGACAAAGAGCATATGGTAGTTGCACTACTCAACCAATGCCTACCGACGATTATGGAGGCACCTATAGACATCAAACTTTTGATTTAAATGTTGATCTGAACGAGTAACAATGTATGTAATTAACGTATTGATTATAATGAATAATGTTCGTGTATCATGATAGTAAACAAAATGCTACACTTTTATTACTTAACCCAAGGATAGAACCAAGCAACGGAAGTCTATTGACTACTACATGACAAGGTTAATTTAAACAAAGGGTAAACTAGTGTCCCTTTGGGTAGAGATCTTTACATCTAATGATCAAATCAGCCTTCTCATTGATCATGTAGTCTATGCGGGGATAGGTTTCTTTGATATTCTTTATGTTGTTCTGCTCTTCCTTGATCTCTCTCTGCAACACCGTCACCGTCTGCTTCTTTCTCTCGACGACAGTCTCTAACTCTATCTGCTCGGCCCTGTTCTTCAGCCATAGGTCTTTGAGCTTGGAAATCTCCACCTCTGCTTGCCGTATGGATTCCCTCGTCCCCGCCAGCATCGTTTCAGAAGGTGTATGGTTACGAGAGGGGGGTCTTCGTATTCATGTGTCTCTACATACCAATCATATGCGTCGTCAAATTCCTGTTTCTCCTCCTCCGTTATTGCATAATCGGCTGTAGTTCTTCCAAAGTTACTCCACTCCTCATCCGTTTGGGGTGGTTTCTAACCTAGCCTTGAACTTCCATCCATCAATGGTTGATGTGAATGGGAAGTTCCAGCCATGTAATTGACAATGTGTTTGTTTTTCTATGGTTTACAACAACTCAACCATGGGGTACTTATAGTCTTTCAGGTCCTCCACTAGGTCCGCAATGGCGGAGGTGCACTAGATCCGCAATGGCGGAGGTGCACTAGGTCCGCAATGGCGGACCTGCAATATTCGCCTGCAAGATTCGCTTGAAAAGGTGCAGCTTTATCTTAACCTAATCTAGGTCCGCAATTGAATCTAGGTCCGCAATGGCGGACCTAGAACTAGTTTTTTGGCTATAAATACTCACCTTATTTCCAACTTATAAGTCACCCCATCCACAGACCATTTTTCATCAACTAATATCTTATGGCCGGAAACCGAGCCTCTTCTTCGAACCCCCCCCCCCCTCCTCACAAACAATGCCGGAAAGGATGAGATAATCCGTAGAAAAAGCTGAGGCGAGGATCGAGGAACTCAGTCAAAGGTGGAAAGAAATTTTGGACAAGAAGGAAGGGTACTTGAGAAGGATGGACGAAGACAGAGAAGCGATAAAAAGATTGAAGCGGGAGATAAAAGATAAGGAATACCGTATTCGTTAATACAACGAACGAGCGAACAAGTGTATCCAAGAGTTCACAGTCATGCAGGCTGAGATAAACGAGAAAGAAAATTGGATTGATCAATGTAAAGCACTTTATTCTTAGATTGTGCAAGTGGTTTTGACCATTTCGTATCTGGACTTTATCGTACCTTTTCGATGTTCTAATTTCTTCGTTAATAAAACATTTCAGTATTTTGTGTGTTTTGATGAGCTTTAAATTTAATTGCTTCCTCTGTAATGTTGTTTCTAAGGTAAGTTAAATTCGTAAAAGATGTATAATAAGGTTTAGTAGATGTAACAGTAACGAACTAAATAAAAAATAGTTTGTACAATAATCTTTACATTTTAACACTATGTACTAAACATCGGACGATCCAACCTCCTTGAAAGACCATATAACATCCGCCATCTCATACCGCCACCGCTTACAGTCTTTGGATGTATCTGTGCTAGATGGATGTCGCCCCTGCACCAAATCACTGAGAAATTTACAGGCCCATGGACCACAATCGCCAAGCGGTCCCGTCTGTTGTGGCACATCCATCGCGTATTGCCAAGTGAAGGAATTACTAAACGCTTGTGCACGCGAATGTTCACCCAAAGTCGTAAACAATTGCGGCATCCTGATAGTGAATTCATTCATCATTTCTCTAAAGGATGCCTCCAAGGTCAGAACCCTGAGACTGTCATATATGGTCAATATCATGGAGTCCAGATTGAAGCGCCCAACCACCCAATGCTTATTCCTTATACACATTGGAATGAACACCTAAAACATAAAAAAATATATGTCAGTTATATAAATTCGAAATTTCTTAAATAATATACATGTAAACTGTTTTTCATACTGTATTGACGGTGCCCCACGCTGGAAAACCAGCACTTTCTTGTGCACCACTGCACTGCTAAGTCAGGTAGGAAAGATCTTTAAGCACAGTCACGTAGTACATGAAGTCTGGCATCACCATGGTCCAAGTAGCTAGGGTCGAGCGTGACTCCAGATGAAGTCGGACCCATACCTCGAGGTGCTATTAATAAACAATTACATGTTAAGCATGAGTTACAAATTATTATTAATAAAATTATATAACTAAAAAAAATACGTACCTCCGTCTCAAAATATCCACTGTCTTCCAAGCCTAAAAGTTTCCCCTAAAAGGTACGATCAACAGGCCGGAATGGTAGAAGTGTCAGTCTCACCTGAGCAGGCAACGTGTCATCCCGATACATGCGCTCCACCACCGCATATCCCTTCTGTGAACCCGTCTGCTTACCTTTTCCCTTTTTTTGTCGTGCGACTAGGGGGTAGAATCAGGAAGGGCGGTGTATGGAGAGACTTACAGCTGGGAAGGATGTCGTACACGTTCCCCCCTCCGAAGGTTTTCCTGCATAGGTGGTCTCGGAGCCATGCTGGGGGCGGTCTAGGAGTAACGAACTGGGAACTGTCGTCCACCCCTATACCGAACGGCCCTGGCATGTCTGGGCCAACCATACCGAATGTCCCTGTCATGTCTGGGCCACCTGACACTCCCTGCATAACAAAATAAATAAATATCTCTTCCATATCATAGAAAAAAATAAGTTAAACATTAACCGATTGATGATACTTACCGTCGGCATATGGGAGGGGGAAAAGCGTACGACGGATCCGGAATCCTGGGTGACGAAACCCAGGGGTCGTACGTCAATTCTTGCTGTGGTAGTTGTTGTTGCTGTGGTGGATGAGCGGATAGCTACGTACAAGTATTAATTGTTAATGAATGTTCATAAGTTTAAAATTAAATACATAACTATAATTAAATACTTACATGCCACTGCTGCATCTCACGGTACATCACTTGTATATGAGTATACACATCTGTTTGACCACCCCGCCACACATTTATATCATTAACTGTTCCCTGTACTTCACTAACAGTGCCCTCCAGGGTGGTCAAACGATCCTAATATGCAGTATAGGGATCACTGGTAGGCATACTCATACGGGGGGACTCATGTTGGGGTCCCTGATGGATCTGTGGGCCAAAGTCCCCCCTCACACCAGCGTCGTGGTGGAAACCAGCACCATCACCACCATCGTCGTCATCGTCTTCGTCGTCATGGTCGTCGCCATCGTCACCATCACCGGAGACTCTCATCATCTTTATCTCCTGCTCCTCCATCCCCTGGAAATATCGGTGGCTAATCTGATACCACTGAAATGCCTCCTCCTGAGGGGTAGCCACAAGAGGTCCGATGGGTGGCCGACTACGCTGGTATTCATAATCTTTAATGTTAGTTTTTAAAGTTAAAATAATCAATATTTTAAAGTATTTAAAAATACGTACCTCTGACGTATCAAGTAGTACCCCGACATGTTTACTGCCAAGGATAATCATCCTAGTCCAACGTACACCCCTAGGAAGCCTGGGATGCATCGTGAAAAACTTGGTAGCAGCAGGAAATGTCTCCAAGATCCAAACCTGGGAGTTACAAGTTGTTAAAATATGGAATGCATTAACCATGTATACGTATAGTAATAGTAAATCAACTAACCTTGAAGGCATGTAAAAACCCTGTAAGTGTCAACTTCGACTGATCTGGTGTACGTCTCCGAATAGCACCAGACATCTGCCGAAAGGTGGGTTCCCAGACAAAAGAACCCCAAGGATATCGGTTAAAGAACCGATAATCCTGTGCTACAGTAAGCACGGTGGAGGAAACAGGTAAGTGGATTTGTCTACCAAGAAAAAAGACCTCCACCATCATGATCAAGCAAACACGGACAGCGTCATCGTCCGTAAGTTGATCTCCATCTCCAAGCGATGCAAATCTCGCTTCTAAATTTCGGATCAACAGCTTCTCTGGATCACCAAAAACCCGACGAATAAAAGGGGTGCACCTCTGCCTCTACCTCTCTGGCAATGAGGGAACCTCTCCAAACCGGAGTCCTGTAATCAAGCAGAACTCCTCGCGCCCATATCGTAGAATATGTCTTCCCACCTGGAAGAACATGTTATGCTCGGTATCCTCCTCCGGGAAGATCTCCATTTTTAATACGGTGTACATCAATAATGGGTCGTAGGAGTAGTCCTCCATCAACAACCACTGACCAAAAACCGTCTGCCTGAAGATCTCCAGCCTTTGTCTGCTCAAATTACTTTTAATTTGCTCTATGACGGTCAACTTTGACCTTAAAGTCAAGCTAGGGGCCTAAATTGTCAAATATTAAAAGTTAAAGGACATAAAGTGTCTAAAAATATATTGAAGGGACCTAAAGTGAAACAAATTAAATTTAAGGGACCTAAAGTGTCTAAAATTAAATTTAAGGGACCAATAGTTTAATTATATGATGTAAGGGATCAATAGTGTCATATATAAGTTTAGGGGCATAAAGTGAAACAAATTATATTTAAGGGACCTAAAGTGTTTAAAATTAATTTTAAGGGACCTAAAGTGTCTAAAATTAAATTTAAGGGATCAATAGTGTCAAATATATAAGTTTAGGGGCATAAAGTGAAACAAATTATATTTAAGGGACATAAAGTGTCTAAAATTAAATTTAAGGGACTTAAATTGTCTATAAATAAATTTAAGGGACCAATAGTGTAATTATATAATTTAAGGACATAAAGTGAAACAAATTAAATTTAAAGGACATAAAGTGTCTAAAATTAAATTTAAGGGACCTAAAGTGTTTAAAATTAATTTTAAGGGACCTAAAGTGTCTAAAATTAATTTTAAGGGATCAATAGTGTCTAAAAGTAAATTTAAGGGATCAATAGTGTCAATTATATAAGTTTAGGGGCATAAAGTGAAACAAATTATATTTAAGGGACATAAAGTGTCTAAAATTAAATTTAAGGGACCTAAATTGTCTATAAATAAATTTAAGGGACCAATAGTGTAATTATATAATTTAAGGACATAAAGTGAAACAAATTAAATTTAAAGGACATAAAGTGTCTAAAATTAAATTTAAGGGACCTAAAGTGTTTAAAATTAATTTTAAGGGACCTAAAGTGTTTAAAATTAAATTTAAGGGATCAATAGTGTCAAATATATAAGTTTGTCGGGACCTAAAATGTCTAAAATTAAATTTAATTGATCTAAAGTGTCAAATATTCAAATACAAACCAAAGATAAATAATGAGGCCCTAAATAATGATTCCTCAACAATAAATTAATAAGTAATTCCAAATGCAAACCAAATATAATTATAGAAGGATAATCAATATTTAATAATTAACAATTAATTAATAAATGGCAATTCAAAAAAAAATTCTCCAGGTCCGCCACCATCAATGGCGGTGATGGTGCAGGTCCGCCAACCACACGGTGGCGACCTGGTGGTGGCGGACGTAGTGATGGCGGACCTGGTGGTGGTCGTGGCAGAGATGGTGGTAGCTGAGGTAGTGATGGCGGAGGTAGTGATGGCGGACGTAGTGGTGGCGGAAGGGGGGTTTAGAAGAACTTATCTTTCGGAACATGTTGCACACGTGTCGGTGTAGGGAAACACGTATAAAGATGCGACAAAAAAATGAGCCTAATCTTCCTTATAGAATAATAATCGAGATGTAATATGGGGGACCATCAAACCGGTTTATATGTATAAAAGGGTGTTGCTATCGATGTAGAAGAAAGCAATTCATTGACTGAAAAAACGGCAGGTCCGGCGGACCTGCATGTCAGATGGCGGACCTGGCAACTAATCAGTGAATGACACGTGTCAAGCTGGCGAACCTGGGTCGGGTGGCGGACCTACCGACCCGACCCGTTGCGGATCTGACTCGGACCGTTCAATTTTTTTGTCGGTTTGTGGCAGGTAGCGGACCTAGGTCTATTTTCGTCAATTGCGTAGAGAAATGACTAGGAGATGCAAAGGAGAATGTAATGTCGCTCTTTGAGCAAATTTCCCTAAAAAAAAAATTGCAAAAAGCAAAAAATGTAATTAACCGAATTTAATTTATACAGTTTATATGATTGAGTAGGTTTATATTTAATCCTTCTCTCCCTATAATAATATTTATGTCTATGACAGTGCACAAGTGGGGCTTGTCCCCCTATCAGGTATGACCTTTTCCAAGGCCCACCACGAAGCCCGGAACTTTCGTCTTAATTTCCTCCCGAATTGCATTTATACATTCGCTAAAATAGACATCCAAAGTATCTTCAATAGTTTTTTTTAAAATAGCAAAAATAGAATTTTATTCTTTAAATTTCTCCAATAATTTTGTTATCTATACTATATTATAAAGATGGCATAAAAAACTCTTAATTACAACTCACTAAGCTTTATGTACTATCATTTAAAGCTATCTACTTAAAATCTCTTAAAAATAACTACTAAAACCTAATGTACTACCTGTAAAGCTTTTAACCCTAATTAATATATTTCATCTTTATCCCCCAAAATTCTTTTCTCTAATCCCCAAACCCTAAAATTATGAAATTTGAATTCTGATAAACATAATCAAAACAGAATAAACATCTCAATTTAAATATAAAAAATTTAAAATATATAAGATAATTAATGAATTTTAACAAACTACTTAATTTTTTTTATATAAAAAACATTATATTGTTAAGCCTAAATTAAACAAATTTATATATAAAAAAACCATTATCACTCAATAAAAATCATCTAAAATCGTACCGTAAATCAATAAAAAACAAAAAATAAAAATAAACATTAAAATCGTGATGTATTAAGCATTATGTACTATTATTTAATGTTAATCTACTTAAAATCTCTTAAAAACAATTAATGAAGCAATATGTACTACTTTTAAATGCTTTTAACCCTAATAAATAAATTTCATCCTTATCCCCCAAAATCCTTATCTCTAATCCCCAAATCCTAAAATTATGAAATTTGAATTCTGATAAACATAATCAAAACAGGATAAACATCTCAATTTAAATATAAAAAATTTAAAATATATAAGATAATTAATGAATTTTAACAAACTACTTAATTTTTTTTATATAAAAAACATTATATTGTTAAGCCTAAATTAAACAAATTTATATATAAAAAAACCATTATCACTCAATAAAAATCATCTAAAATCGTACTGTAAATCAATAAAAAACAAAAAATAAAAATAAACATTAAAATCGTGATGTATCTCGCTGCATTGCGCGAGTACGCTTCTAGTCTTGTATAATAAAAAATTTTGAAAACTTTCAAGTTTAGATAATTCTCTTAAACTTGATGGTATAAAAAAGAAAATAATTATTTTATTTAATCCAACCAATGAGATTCAATTTTTATTATCTTGTATTACGTTTTTTTAGAAAAATGTATTGAAATGATGCATTAAAGAATTTTATTATAATATAAGTTGTTTTAAAATCTCTAAAATAAAGAATTTGTTGAAGTTGAGTATAATCCTTTTTAGAAATTTTAATTTTTGGTTTTTTATTTTAAATAAATTATAGAAAACCAGTCTAGACGCTCTTAAACCATCATCAACCAAATAAATTAAACTATTGTGAATCGAATCATACCATAATATTTTGTTATGATTGCTGATAAAAATATATAAATTTAAAATAATAAAAGAATATCAATATTTTTTTTTATAAAACCTTAAATAAAAATTATTTATTTTCAAACAAGTATCTATTTTAAAATGAAATGCATCTTCCCAATTATATTCTTAGATATAAAATGAAAGAATTCATTATTTTTTATTATAAATAAAAGTATTATTTATTTAATTATAAAATGTAATAATTATATATTTTTAAAGTTATATATATATATATTTTATTGTTGATGTTTATTTTAGAATGAGGTGTATTTAAAAAAAATAATGAGAGCGTAAGTTTGATTTAAATGATGCATTAAATTATAATTATTTTGAAATAATCTTAATATTTGGCAAATAAAATAAACTTTTATAAGTCATTTTTTTTTCTAAAAACATAGTGCATTCATTAATTCATTAATGGGGCAATAGCATAAATAGCACTTTTTTAAAAAAAATTGACAAAATAACACATTTTCAGAGAAATTGCCCAAATAGCACCCTATTACGCCGGATCCATTACGCCTCCTTCCGGCGTAAATTGTTCATGGGCCCCATAACTGACAAACCAATGAATAAATGACACGTGTCATTCATATCTCCCCTTTTTCAGACAACTTTTTCTAGTGGGTCCGGCGTAAAACCCACCCCCCACCCCCACCCGGCGTAAAACCACCCCCCACCCACCCTAGCCCGACGTAAAACCCCCCCTCCCCCTGGGGTGTGCATCGGTCGGGTCGGGTTGGGTCGGACCCCCAAACCCTAAACCCGATCGGATATTCGGGTAGGAGGGATTGCCCCGAAATCCGACCGATTAAAGATCGGGTAGTTCGGGTTCGGGTGGTTCGGGTCGGGTGAGTTCGGGGTTGGTTAAATTGATAGTTTGAAAGTTGAAACAGCTTAATGTTTGTCAATCAAAGTTGCACAATCAAAATCGATTACAAAATTGGAAATCAATCAAAATGGTTGTCAATCAAAGGGGATTTATCAACTTTCAAAACTGGAAACCAATCAAAACAGTAAGGTAAATTAGTGGATTTATCAACTTTCCCAACTGAAAGGTAAATGCTTCGAAGGGGTTGAACTAAAAAACCCAGGAAAATTGAACATAGCTTGATTAGTGGAAGATGAACATGAATCAGAAAAATGTTTAAAGTTTAAATAGAGTTACCAGTTGATGGGTTGGGGTGGGTTATTCAAAAACGAAAATCGCCGGTGGTGGAGATTGGAATGACTCGAATCGATTATCGAAGCAGATGGTGAACGGTGGTCGACTGGACGGTTCACGGAACGGTGGACGGTGGTCGCCGGATGTATTGAGAGTCGGTCGATAAGGGTCGCCGGATTATCGAAGATGAACATGATGAAGGGTCGGTCGAGAGTCGATGAATATGATTTAGGAATTTAGGTCGAGTCGATTAGGTTGAGACATGTAATTATAAAAATAAAAAATTAGTTTTTAAAAAATATATATTTAATTCGGGTTTCGGTCGGGTCGGGTGTGGATTTGGATACCCACCCTGACCCGTTTTATCCGTCAAAAGAAATCGGATCGGGGGGTTCGGGTTTTCGGATATCCGGATTGGGCTGTTTTCGGGTTTCTCGGGTAACAGGTCGGGCGGGTTTATCGGGTCGGGCGGGTTTTGCTTACCCCTACTCCCCCCCCCCTTGATTTGACATAATATTCCCATTCAGTTTTTATAATTATTAATGTTGTGACATTATGTTGCTGACATCAGCCCTAAAGGATTTTTTTTATATTTTGTATTATTTTTTATATTTTGTATTATTTAAAAAAAATTGTAGTGTATTTTTTTTTATTTTTATATTTTGTATTAATTATAAAAAAAAATTGAAGTGTATTTTTTATGTTTTGTATTAAATAAAACCCGTTTTTTTTTAATTTTGTAAAAAAAATTGGATTTTTTTTGAGTTGACATATTATTCCTATCTTTCTCCCTTCCCAAAAAAATTTACCTTCCCAAGATATATATCGATTTGACAACACAATGACAATAATCAGATATATTTTGACCAACTTTAGACCTGATTTTTTTTACTCAATACCTGGTTTTTGTTATTTTACCTTCATTGTGTTGTAGCAAAATCGATATATCTGGTCTAAAGTTGGTCAAAAAATAGCAAAAACCGGGTATTGAGTAAAAAAAATCGGGTCTAAAGTTGGTCAAAATATATCTGATTTTTGTCATTGTGTTGTCAAATCGATATATATCTTGGGAAGATAATTTTTTTTTGGGAAGGGAGGTATATTTTTTGGTCAAAATTTATCTGATATTTATTTTCAGTGTTTAAAAATTAGGAAGATTTTTTGGAATAAATTGGTATCTATGTCACAATGAAGGTAAAATAACAAAACCCGGGTATTGAGTAAAAAAATCGGGTATAAAGTTGGTCAAAATATATCTGATTATTGTCATTGTGTTGTCGAATCGATATATATATTGGGAAGTTATTTTTTTTTTGGGAAGGGATGAATATTTTTTGGTCAAAATTTATCTGATATTTATTTTCAGTGTTTAAAAATTAGAAAGATTTTTTGGAATAAATTGGTATCTATGTCAAAATGAAGGTAAAATAACAAAAATCGGGTATTGAGTAAAAAAAAATCGGGTCTAAAGTTGGTCAAAATATATCTGATTATTGTTATTGTGTTGTCAAATCGATATATATCTTGGGAAAGTAATTTTTTTGGGGAAGGGAGGAAGATAGGAATAATATGTCAACTAAAAAAAATCAATTTTTTTACAAAATTAAAAAAAACGGGTTTTATTTAATACAAAACATAAAAAAAATACACTTTAATTTTTTTTATAATTAATACCAAACATAAAAATAAAAGAAAATACACTACAATTTTTTTTAAATAATACAAAACATAAAATATGATACAAAACATAAAAAAAGGGAACCCTTTAAAGTTGATGTCAGCAACATGATTTCAAGACATCAATAATTATAAAAAATAATTGGGAATATTATGTCAACTCAAGGGAGGGGAGGGGGGTTTTACGCCGGGCTAGGGTGGTTGGGGGGTGGGTTTACGTCGAGTGAGGGTGGGGGTGGGTTTTACGCCGCACCCACTAGAAAAAGTTGTCTGAGAAAAAGGGGACATGCATGACACGTGTCATTTATTTATTGGTTTGTCAGTTGTGGGGTCCATGAACAATTTACGCCGGAAGGAGGCGTAATGAATGTGGCGTAATAGAGTGCTATTTGAGCAATTTCTCTGAAAAGTGCTATTTTGTCAATTTTTTTTAAAAAAAGTGCTAGGCAATAGCACAAATAGCACTTTTTTTATGTTTTGTATTAATTATAAAAAAAATTGAAGTGTATTTTTTTTATGTTTTGTATTAAATAAAACCCGTTTTTTTTTTAATTTTGTAAAAAAAAATTTTTTTAGTTGCCCCTTCATTAATATTTTTACTGATTACAAAATGAAAAAAGAATTGGACCCAAAAACCTATGTCACGATTATTAAACAAGTCAGTGATTTTGGGGCATAGATTCTTGTATTCTATCGAGATATATATAAAGAATTGCCACTTGAGCACTAAATTTAATGGCAGGAAAGTAAATTACAAAAATCATCCCTGTAACTTATCAAAATTCTATTTTTCATCCCTAAAACTTAACAACGACACCATTAACCTTGTGGTGTGTATTTTGTTACATATTTCTTTTTTGATTGTTAAGAGTGTCAAGAGCAGCCGTTAAGTGTCCCTCACATGAGGGTGTTTTGGTTGTTGTACACAGGGACGGATCCAGAAATTTTTTCATACGGTGACATCATATAATACCGACAATTTTTTTTACAAAAAGCACGGTTTTTATCGACGTGTCTTCATCTTTTTACCGACGTTCAATATTGTTCGATGTGTTTTTAGCCTAATTCCACAATTTCGAGCGATTTTTAAAGCTGTTTGCTTGATTTCGAGAGATTTTTAAGTTATTTTTATCGATTTTGAGATATTTTTTCGGTTTCTTTTGGTTGATTTCGATAGTTTCTTTTGGTTTTTGGTTGATTATGAGGTACGGTTGCACCTTCTTGAAGTTTTCAAAATAATACGGTAGCACCTTCCAAAACGATACGGTTGCACCTTATACGAACCTAAAAATTTTACCCTTCGTCGGCGAAATAATACGGTGGCACGTGCCACCGTAGCCACCATAGTGGATCCGTCCCTGGTTGTACATGTTTTTACAAATAACAAAGTAAATAACATTTTTTGTTATATGATTGTCACTTACCATTAAGTATCTCATCTCTATTTCAAATAATTACATTTTTTTATCATTGTGGTTATCATATTGTTTTGTTTTTGGTCTCTTTCACTATTATGCATTAAAATGACGTTAAAATTAGTGGTATTCTGGTCTTAAAACTTTTCTTTATGCACTAAAATTGTAATATCCGGGTCTTTTTGTAAAGAATATTTGTGGTTAGAGTGTTTTGCTTGTTGGTTTAAAGTGTAGGGGGTTAGAAGGTAAAAGTGGAATAAGGGGTTAACCCTAGCATTTTTCCCAGATGCTCATTTTCCTGTTGAAGGCGGCTAAGAAATACTCTCAAGGAGAATAGGGCAATTTTTGGGAAAGGAGAAAGGAGAAGGCAAAAACTCCAGTTGGAAGAAGGAATCGAATTGCTTCTCTTCTAGGTAAGTTCTCAATCTCATCCCCTCTTTTAATGATTGAATTGCATAAGAGAAATCCTTGGGGTTGATATGGTTTGAAATGGGGATTTATTGTATGTCTGAGTTCTTGTTGAGACCTCAAACCTTTGAAAGATTTGCCTCTTTTGGTTATGGATTTGAGGGTTCTTGATTAATGGTGTGCATCGATTTAAACCCACCTTTTAACCGAAACCAAAACCCAATGCTTTGCGCTGTTGAGGGGTCGGCGACATGTAGACCACGATGCACTATGCGTGTGGCGGCCCTTCGAGAAAAAAAACCTTACCGGGGTGATCGGGGAGGTCTGGAACCGGGGAGCCCCGGTAGTCTCCACTCGGGGGCGACCCGGGGAGTTGTAGGAAGGCCGGGAGTCGGCACCACCCAAGGAGGACCCGGGGTAGTAAGGAAGGGGACCAAGCGGAGAACCCCGAGAGGTGGGGCGCCCGGGGGTGGTGTTGGTACCGGGAGGCGACAGTGAAGCCTGGGCGAACCCCGGTGGTGGGGTACCGGGTGGAGCCGGGAGGAGCGAGCCGGGGGAGACCCGGTGCTCAACCGGATGTCGGCATAGGTGGGTATCCGAGAAGGGGAGTTCGGGTAGTGCCTTTCAAGTTCTAATAATTAAATCTTTTTACTTCTTGGCCTTAGGTGATCAGTTAAGGAATCGTAAGCGAGAGTAAGGAAGCATTTTTGCAATCAGGTGAGTTTTTCTAACTAAAGACTCCCCTTTGTTTGTGATGAAAAAGGCATGTGGTTGTCACTTAAAGCATTTCTATTTATTATGTATGCTTTATACATGCGAGTTTTACATTTCATAAATTATATGTTGTTGTCGTTAAAATGTATGCATACATTGATGTTGGTGAGATGGTTCAAGATGGGGGGGGGGGGGAGGGTGTCCCGCCTGCGCTCATATCGGGGGGGGGGGGTGTCCCATAAATGCCATTGGGGGTGTGTCCCATGTAAGGCAGTATGAGCCAGACACGCCGTCACCTTCGAGTGACGGTAGTGTGTGCCAAATGCGAGATTATAAATGTGGTTTTATTTATAAAACTGAATGGGTTGATTTTATTATAAATCTTTTCTGTTCTCTGTCGTTCGAACTGTTTTTAGAGGGAACTCACTAGACCTTTTGGTCTAACCCTCGCTCTTTCAAACCTAAAAACCTTTTCAGGAAAGTACCTAGTAGAGAGTTCTAGCAAGGGCAAGGGGAAAGTTTATGCGAGAAGCGTGACATAAGAGAAAGTTTTTGCTAGGTCCCGGACTTAGTCATTATTCGTTATAATCTCAGTTGTGTAATAGGTTGTTATCCGTAAACCTTGGTTTTGATATTGTTGACTTGGGCCGTTTTGGCGTTATTTTTATATTAAAGTTTATTATGCTTATTTCATGAGTTGGGTTGTTATAATTGGTATCAGAGCCATAGTTTAAGGTATTTAGGTGACCGGATGGGCCTAAACTTAAACTGTGGAGTAGGGAGACACAACTGAGATTTAGGAAGCCTTTAAGGAGGATTGTGATAATCTAGAGTCGTGATAATGATAGTGAGGACTCTCATGTACGGTAAATTCGTAATGACATCTGGCCAATGCCATTATGGATTTACAGGTGCATGGGTACGCACGAGTACTATCGTTGAGACGATCGATGGGGGTAGCATGGGTAGTGAGATCTATCATCTAAATGATAGCGTCGATTTTGGTGTGTTGTGTGAGCTCGTTTATGATGTTTAGGTTAACACCTTTTAGGGTGACTATTGTTTGGGATATAGATAACTCATTTTTAGGAAGGACTACTTGGGTCCAAAAAGGAAGAATAACTGTTTGGAGGTGAGCATTTCGCTTCAAGAGAGTCTGTTGTGGTAGTTGTTACATCGGTCAATGGGGATCAAGGGAGTTTCAACCCAGAACCGAATAATAGGAACGAACCTTCTAAATCTGTAGTTGTTCGAAGAGTGGCAAGGAAGGTTGAGAAGTGATATCGGTGTTGATTGGCAATATGAAGCAAGGATAGGATGGAGACAAACTATTGTTGGTAAGAATATCTGGATCAAAGTGAAGACGCATTTCTGCGAATCTATAGTCGCGTTGGTAACAAGGTAGTTGGACATACAAGCATGTTGGGAAACTCTGGTGCTGAACGTGGTGGCAATTGTGAGAGACCTGACTAGTTAGTCAGAAGAATGAAATCTGTGAACAATGGTGGTGAGTGGAAGTGGTCGACCTTGCGAGAGTGAATAGCCTTCAATGTAAAAAGAGTATCGTGCATTGTGTTTTCGAATAAGTTGCTTGAGTCATTTATGTATTATATTGGTGTGTGTGTGTGTGTGTGTCTTGCGAGTAATTTGTTTTGGAAATGAGATGACGCGTACAAACGTGTGTTTGGATTGAAAAGGGGAATTTTGTTGCGTGGTGTGTTAAATTTTGAACTTTGTAACTTGAGAACTATTCCACTGCTTTTATAAATGAGTAACTGTAACACCCTAAAATCAGAGTAAATTAAAACCTGCAAAACTTGGCAACATGACATTCGTATTGATAACAAACTCCCAAGAAGGGGATCAGTCCTTAAGACTTTACAAAGACCTGTATCGATATGGAGTTCGTCAACAAACTAATCTAGACACCTATATCAAGATTACATCAGTTGACGATCCATAATGTACCAAAAGAATGGGACTTAACAAATGCCATGAAACAATACTAGTCATCTCAAAATGCCCCGAGACCAAACCCGTCTCTCAAAACCCCGGCAACCCACCGCTAAAGGAAACCTGTTATACACATCATTTGAGAAAAAAGTGTCAGACTTAAAGCCTGGTGAGAACATACAGTTACAAGGCTCAAAAGATATAAACATCCGTATCATAAGGAAATCTTTTCATAAAGGTTTAGTTTATAAAGATAACATTTCGCCACAACCGGGCCTTTTCGGTCCAAAACTCATTAAACGATGACAAAAGGACCATTTTACCAAGGATTGTGGTGCAACACAAAGTAGACCACCAAATCCGAGTTATGAGCTAAATACATGGAACCATGGCCACGAACTCTTCAGTCCGTACTACGATGTGAGGGAGGGCCCCCAAGGAACCATGTCATACTCGTTCATTAGACTACATCTGAACCATGGCTAGGATCGGGTCTCACATAACCGTACCTAAGTTGCCCCCGAGGATCAAATGTAGCTAACTACAACGGAAGGGGCATATCCTTCCCAGCCATTACAACGGAAGGGGCATATCCTTCCCAGCCATAAGTCGACTCGATACCTAGGAATCCACTAGTACAGTCAGAACTTGTCACAATATTTCATGTGACCAATAAAGCTAGATATATAGCTATCAACACATTTATATTTCAAAATGCTACTTTCCAGACCAACTGCTGGTAAGAAAGATAATCATAAAACCAGTTTATATACATTCTTTCAATAAGCCACAAACATGGGCGAGTAAAACATCATTTTACTTCTGATAAGGCGGAACCCGCCATTTTAGTCAAAACTGATCGGGAACCCCGAAAATCACCAAAAACTTCATTTATATCAAAATGTAGAGAACATGAAATCATACCGTAGAAATACTTCGGATTTCGCAAATAAGAGTTTTGACATGTATAAAGTTTGTAAAATGGTAGTAGGAACTCACCCAATAGGTTTATACGAAAAAACCCGAAGAACCAGATATCGACCCTCTTGACAAACCGAAGCTTTCTACACCGAAACCTCGGATCAAATACTTGATATAAGCTACCAAACTCTAGAGAGAGAGGGAGAACGATTTTAGAGAGAGAGATTAAAGATTTGAGAGAAATGAGATATTTTGAGAAAACTCACTATATGTCGTCCAGGCAACTACGCGGGTTATGCCGCGACTTCAACTCGCGGCATAACTCGCCCGTGTCCCAAAAACCCTAAAAATCCAGTGGGTTTCGCGGGTTATGCCGCGACCTCTAGTCGCGGTGTAACTCGCGTAGTTCTCAAAATCTCATTTTAAACAGAGGGTTATGCGGGTTGTGCTGCGACATCTAGTCGCGGTGTAACTCGCGTAGTTCACTGCTTGACCCCCCCCCCCAAACTTCACAAAATCCAAAACAACTTCAAACCAAACACGGAGCTAACGATAAAAGCTTAACCACGAGAATACCAAAATTACACAACGGAAATTCGGGGTGTTACAATCTTCCCTAACTTGGGAATGATTTCGTCCCCGAAATCCTAACTATTCGAAAAGATGAGGATATCTTCGCTTCATATCCTCCTCGGCTTCCCACGTCACATTCGCTCCCCGGTGATGCTTCCACTGCACCTTGACCAATGTGACTTCTTTATGACGCAACTTCTTAGACTTTCTCTCTAAGATGGGGTCGGGTTCTTCCACACAACGGTTACCTTCGTCTACTGTTAACTCAGAAAGAGGAATGACGCTTTCCTCTTCCGCTAAACACTTCCGAAGATAACATATATGAAACGTGTTGTGTATTATGTTCAACTCTGGTGGCAGTTCCAATTGGTAGGCTTGCAAGCCCACCCGCTTGAGCACTTTGAAAGGTCCGAGGAAACGGGGACTCAGCTTCCCACGCTTTCCGAACCGTATAATACCTTTCCACGGCGATACCTTAAGCAACACACGATCGCCCACTTGGAATTCCATCGGCCTCTTCTTCTTATCGGCATAACTCTTCTGCCGATCCTGAGCCGCTTTCAATCTTTCACGAATACATTTGACCTTATCGGCCGTCTCTTGCACGATTTCAGGTCCGGCGAACTGCTTTTCTCCCGCTTCAAGCCAACATACAGGAGTTCGACACTTTCGCCCGTACAATGCTTCAAAAGGTGCCATTCCAATACTCGAGTGGTAGCTATTGTTGTAAGCGAACTCTACCAAAGGTAAATGAGAGTCCCAGCTACCCCCGAAATCAATGACACAAGATCTCAACATGTCTTCCAATGTCTGGATCGTTCTCTCGCTTTGCCCGTCGGTTTGTGGATGGTAAGCCGTACTCAACTTAACTCGTGTACCAAGCTCTTTCTGAAACCCATCCCAAAAGTTCGAAGTGAACCGACTGTCGCGATCCGACACGATCGACAATGGTATGCCGTGCCTCGAGACTACCTCATCAATGTACAGTTTCGCTAGCTTTTCCATCGGTAATGTCTCGCGCATGGCCAAAAAGTGAGCGCTCTTTGTTAATCTATCAACTAACACCCAAATGGTATCGTGACCTCGAAGAGTTTTAGGCAACTTCGTCACGAAGTCCATGGTGATATGCTCCCACTTCCATTCGGGAATCTCTAAAGACTGTAGACTCCCGTATGGTCGCTGATGTTCGGCCTTAACTTGCGAACACGTCACACAACGCTTAACGTAACGTGCTACATCAAGTTTCATTACCGGCCACCAATAGTGAAGCTTCAAGTCCCTGTACATCTTTGTACTTCCCGGATGAATGGAATACTTGGACTTGTGAGCATCCTCTAGCAACAGATCACGGTTACCCCCAATCTTGGGTACCCACACACGACCGCTGAACAATTTTACTCCACGGCTATCTTCCGTTAAGAGTAAACGCTGCTTCATCATGACTTCATCTTTTAGATTGTCTTCTAACAGTACTTCCATCTGTGATGTCTTGATCTTCTCAACAAGACTAGACACTAGTTCGATCCTCGAATGGGTAGCCCGAATACTCCCGCTATAGTCCTTCCGACTTAGCGCATCGGCCACCACGTTCGCCTTACCGGGATGGTAAAGCAATTCACAGTCATAATCTTTAAGCAACTCGAGCAACCGTCTTTGCCTCATATTTAGCTCTTTCTGATCAAAAACATATTTCAGGCTCTTGTGATCTGTGTAAAGAGTGCATTTAGTGCCGTAGAGGTAATGTCGCCAAAGCTTCAAGGCGAACATCACCGCTGCTAACTCTAGATCATGGGTTGGGTAATTCTGCTCGTGTATCTTAAGTTGCCTCGAGGCATAAGCGATCACCTTGCCTCGTTGCATCAACACACAACCCAGTCCCATCTTTGAAGCGTCGCTGTATACAACGAAATCTTCCGACCCTTCAGGTAACGTCAAGATCGGAGCTTCACACAACTTCTTTTGAAGGATCCGGAACGCCTTCTCTTGGGCTTCAGTCCATTCAAATTTCACATTCTTCCGAGTCAGAACTGTCAAGGAAGAAGCGATCTTTGAAAAGTCTTGGATAAATCTCCTGTAGTATCCCGCCAGACCCAAGAAACTTCAGATCTCGGACGGACTCTTAGGAGGCTCCCAATTTAACATAGCTTCAATCTTGGAGGGATCCACTTTCACTCCGACCCGAGTGACTACGTGACCCAGAAACTGTACTTCTTTAAGCCAAAAGTCGCACTTGGAAAACTTGGCGTACAACCTTTTTTTTCTCAAAACTTCCAGAACTTCACGTAAATGTTGCTCGTGCTCTGACTCACTCTTGGAGTACACGAGTATGTCATCAATGAATACAATGACCGACTTGTCGAGGAATGGTCGGCACACTCTATTCATTAAGTCCATAAACACAGCTGGTGTGTTCGTTAGACCAAAAGGCATTACAAGAAATTCGTAATGGCCGTAACGCGTTCTGAAAGCTGTCTTCGGAACATCATCTTCTCTTACCTTCACTTGGTGATAACCCGAACGTAAGTCGATTTTGGAAAAACAACCCGCTCCTTGAAGTTGATCGAACAAGTCGTCTATTCTCGGAAGCGGATATCTGTTCTTTACCGTAGCTTTATTCAACTCACGATAGTCGATGCACAATCTCATTGTGCCATCTTTCTTCTTGACGAATAAGACCGGAGCTCCCCAAGGTGACGAACTCGGTCTTATGAAGCCTTTCTACAATAGCTCTTGGAGTTGAGCCAATATCGATTTCGGTTGGATAAGGTTGATTTCATCGTGGGGTCAAGTGAGAACGATCCTCGAGATGGTCGTACATGGTTATTCATTTATGTCGGTGTAGCGTCGGGTGTACTCAAATTTGTATCGTATTGTGGTACTCGTCATATTTCAAATGTGTCAATGATATCAAACTAGTATGTTGTCATGCATGAAGGCTATGAACTCACTAGGTCGTAAGGAAGCATTGCAATTAAGGATAGAGAGTGAGAGTGTGGCGTTCAGACCGTTGTTGGTCTGTTAGGACTGAAAGTCCTAGTGCGTTGAAAGTTGTATAACGCATTTATAGAGTTTAATTGTTTTATTCTAAAGCGTTGTAAAAAGCCTTTTATTGTTATTGGGCTTAAGTTTGGTTGTAATGGGCCTTGGGCCCTTTAGGGTTTTATCCCTAGTATTTAATGGTTTGTTTAGGTGAGTTTAGGGTGGAGAGGAGAGAAGAAAAGAATTGTCATTAAGGTTTACTAATCCTGATCAGAAATTCTCTCTGTAAACCTAAACCTTTACTGTTAAATCTAATCATATGACTAGCCGTTGTGATTGATTCTTATTGTCAATTGATTATTATTATTGATGATTGCACTGTTTCAATTGGTATCGGAGCAGGATCGAATTATTTTTTATTCGATACGATCAAAAGGTTTGTCTAAATCCCTTTTAGCGACTTCTTCTGTTAATCGACTTTGGTTCTACCGTGTTCATCATATTCGATTTGAATTTGTGTTTGAGTTTATTTGGGTTTGATAAACGAAATCTGTCTTCATTTTTTTGGTTTTAAAACGTGATTTTGTGTGAATTTCTGATTAATCGCCGCCATGAAATTAACCCAGATTTTTGGTTCAATCGATACTGCGTTCATCAAAATTGAAGTGGTTAGTTTATGATTTTAGTGGTTTTTTGTTTAAATTAAAAATGGGTTTGAGGTTGGTAAACAAAATCAGAGCTTATTTTTCGTTTTAAAAATTTGTATTTGATCGATTCGTTGAGTTATCGCCGTTTTTATCGAAGGAGATCGAAGAAACCCAGAAAACTCTTCAATCTCCCAGGTCGCACGTCTCCCAGTACCATCTTCCTCCCGGTACCCCAATCCCCCGATATCTTGCGATCTCCCGGTACTACCCCAATCCCCCGGTACTTTGCGATCTCCCGGTACTACCCCAATTCCCCGGTACCTTGCGATCTCCCGGTACTACCCTGTCCGGTGTCTAGCGACCTCCGGGAGTTACATTGAACCGGAGTCATCCGGCTTATTATTTCATCCGAGAAATACTCCATACCGGGAGTTTAATTTTTCATCCGGGGAACACTCCATAACGGGAGTTTAATTTTTCATCCGGGAAACACCCCATGTATCGGGTTTGGTCCCGGGTCCCTGTCCTGAACGAGTTGCAGAGGGTTCCCTAAATAAATCTCCCATCTCTCGATCTCTCTCGGTCCAACTCTCTCTCTCCACGTCGCACTCTCTCTCTATCGCCATCTCTCTCCTGTATCCTGTACTTCCCACATGGCTCAAAGTTTCAAAGTTTGTTAGGAAAATTGGTGGCTACTTGAATCACGTAAACTCTCAAGTCTCAACAAAACCCCACGCCACCAACGATCAAAACATTTTTCTTGCATCGCTCGTTCTGTAATCTCAAACAACCATCACAAATAGCGTTTCCTGCAAGGAGCAATCGAGTTATTACATTCGGGAAATACAGCGCTGTTGTTTGAGCAGGGAAGGCTTGGAATAAGTTTTGGGTTGATCATTTCGTATTTCGAGTTCGTGATCGGTCTTCGAAAAAGTTTTTCAGTTGACTCAGTGGTGATCGTGGACGAACTTTTTGGATTCTAAAACGTTAAGGGTTGCTTACGAAGTCTAAACGAACATTTTTGATCAAAAATTTTCAACCCACGTCGAGTTTTTAAGTGTTCGTTCGGTTTTCGAAAAAATTTCGGTTGCTTCGTTCGAGAGTTTGAGAGAGAGTTTTGAGTTCTAATCAGTTGATGGAGCTTAAGGGAACATAAGCGATCATTTTTGGTTGAATTTTTTTAACTCATACTGAGTTTTTAAGTTGTCGATCGTTTTTCGAAAAGTTTTCGGTTGGTTCGTTTGTGATCGTGGGTTGACCGTTTGAATTTTTATTGAGAAGTGATCAGGGAACTCTAACGATCGTTGTGCGTTAAATATTTCTAACCATTTCGTGTTTTTGCAGGTGTGCTAGAGGTAGGAGACGATGAATAGTAAATTCGTTAACTCTTCGTTAATTTCTTTACATTTTGGTACTTTTTCCGTAAGTCTCCGTTAGTCCAGTTAGTTTGTTAGTTTGGTTAGTTTCATTTCATTTTTAGTCATTTTTCAGTTAGAGTCCAGTTAGTTTGTTAGTTTGGTTAGTTTCATTTCATTTTTAGTCCTTTTTCAGTTAGAGTTCAGTTAAGTCCGTTAGAAGTTTTAAATTTTATACTTTTAGTCCCTCTAGTTAGTAGTTTCATTTTATGTCATTTTTGGTCCTTCTACCTTTAAGTTTTACTTTATATCATTTTTAGTCCCTCTAGTTTTAAGTTTCAGTTAGTGTCACTTTTGGTCCTCGTACTTCAAAGGTTTCAACGTTTGCCAAGTTTAATCCCTAAACTTTCAAGTTTCACTCGTTGTCACTTTTGGTCCCTGCACTTTAAAGTTTCATCTCTTGTCAAGTTCCGTTCCTGGACTTTAAGCTTTCCAAGTAACAATGGATTATCAACAAATTTTCCGGTTACAGGACGACAATGACTGGCTCAAGCGCTGGATTTCAGATCTTGAAAAGACAATAACATATAGTTCAAATTACTTGACGTATTCTGTCGGAATAGAGCATCTTAACCAAAAAATTTCAAATCTTGAAAGAGAAGCTAATATAAAGAAAATGGATCTACATGAAAATTCAAAGAAAATATCTGAACTTGAACGAAAAGTTGCAGATTTTGAAGCCAAAGAAGAGAAGAACCTGGCGCTTGAAGAAAGAGGAAACATGTTGGAGAGTGAAAATCTCGACCTGAAGAAAAGACTTGTTGTTTTTGAACAAGAAAAAATCGATTTCTCAAATGAAAGGAAGAATCTTGAAAGAAAGATTCTCCAGCTTTCAAAGAAAGTTTTCGATGAAAGAAAGGTTTTTGAGGCTCAAAATGCGAAACTTTCAAAACAGATTTCTGATTTTGAAAATGTTTTGATAATTGAGAGAGATTATTTTGAGAAAGAGCAAAAAGGTTTTGATAGTGAAAAGGAAATGCTTGAAAAGAAGAATGTTGTGGTTTTTAAAGAGATATATGATAAACGTAACAATATAGAAAAGAATTTTGAAAGTGAAAGAAAGATTTTCGAAACTGAGATTCATAAGCTTTCAAAGAAATTATCTGAATTAGCAACAGAGATTTTAAAAAAACAGAAGGTAAAATCCAATTTACAAAAACAATTTGACTTGATTCTAGAAAAAAGAAATGTTTTATCTGCAAAAGTCAAGAAACTTGAAGAAATAAATCCAAAAGTTGATTTATCTGAACAAGCCAATCCCGATACTGTAGTTCATTCTCCCTATTCTTCAAGTTCACATTCTACATCTAATTCTTCGAAGAAGTTTGTCAAATCAAATGAATTTTCAAAAGATCGGATTCGTCCTTCAAATCTTTTCTATAATTCTCTTGTTGATGATTCAAATAATCAAGTGTTTCGAAAAGTCAAGATGGTTTGGAGAAAGAAACCAACTACAGAAAGTAATGATGGAAACAAGTCTCATGATTCTTCTGTAGTTGATACAAAGTCATTTATTTCCAAGACTGATTCACCTACTTATGTCTATCCTATAGGAAAGTTGATCAGTCTGTGCCAACAAACGATCTGTTGCACTTACCGTGGAAAGAGTGACTTTGTGCATCCAAGGTACGTTAATAGTTGGTATGGTACTTATAGCATCCCCAATCCTCAGTTTAATAGCTTCAAAGCCAAGGCAACTAACCATCAAGGATCCATCACAGCATGGATACCAAAACCAAAATCTTCCTAATATGTTTTGCAGGAAGGTCATGTGTGATTTAATCCAGATTATTCACATCACATGACTACAATCAAGGGTTATGCCATCTTTTGAGGGGGAGTACCATGTTTTTTTTAATTTTTCATATCGACTTCTGAACACTTCAGTTCAGGACTCGTTCTTAAATGCGTTTGACTTCTGATTCTCTCAAATCAGAAATTTTACTTCAATGTTCTATCTTGGTGAGTTAAAGGAGTGTTAGGGCTTTTAATGTTTCTATGGTCCATCCAGAACCGGAAGGACCTACCCAAGAAACACATCCCATTCATAGATATCAGTGAGGGGTCTAGATTGATAGATGAGTTCGGAGTGAAAAAAAAATATGGTGAGGATGTGACAGGACTTAAAAGAATTATTGGTCCTTACCAAACCGAGTCAGTTATCCAGGTTACCACATAATCTATTCATTCTCATTATTTGGAGATGGATATTGAAACAAACATGGACCCAATGTTGATAACTCGTGTCACCCCACCCAGCCACTCAAGTATCTCACAAAAGATACTTGTTTCATATATGCACGGAGATTTAACACATAATCTATCTATTCCTCACTCGGAGGTCTTAGATATTGAAAAAGGAAGACATCAGCTCCGGTCTCCGAACTTCATATTCATCTCACTGTGTCTATTGATTTCTAACCTGCGTCCCAGGTTGAATCAATCTTTGAGCCTAAACGATATGATTTATACTTCTTTTACACACGCACGAATCTTTATGATTCCCCTTGCATATCTTTGTGATATTGCTAAAACAGTTTGAGAAGTAATTTTTTTTAATATTTTACTTCAGTGATAACTGGAAGTCCTATCAGAGATACATCGATGCCAACTCTGAAAATAGGACACACAATTACTTTTAATTGTTGTGATAACAATTACTATTGTGTTTCTGTGTTAGCTGTTACCCTTGGTTACTGAATCGTTTTATTTGGAATTTTTCTACTCATCCATTTAGTCTTTGAAGTTACATGATGCTCAGGATTCTCCTAATCATCATGAGGGGGAGAACGACACATAATTCAAAGACACAGATTATCGTGTTGAGGAGGAGTTAGCAAAATTTGAAGGGGAGTAACATAATTTCTTAAATCTGAGGTTGAAAAGCCTTCTTCTATCCCGTATCATATGGTGTTTGCTATAAGTTGATTCCTCCTATGAGCTGATTGAAACAAGTTCTTAAGCTGAAAGTCAATTCAACTCACTGTTCAAAGACAGATTCTTTGGTTTTAAACTGAAGATGCACTGTGGAATGTCACGTAACTCGCACATTATCTTTCTTGTGTGCTGATCCGATGTGTTGAGTTTCTACAGTTGAAAGTTGCTCAATAGGGCGTTTAGTCGAGGCTATTGTACATTGAATCTGATTACAAAGTTGAAACTATGAAGACCAAGAGCTTTATTCAAGGGGGAGCTTGGAAAGATATGAAGACATGCAACACCAAAGTTCTTCAAAGATTCAAGAGGGAAAGAAGATCAAGGCCTGAAGATTTCAAGATGATAAATGCCTTATTCAACTTTAGGGGGAGATTTTTAGGACTGAAAGTCCTAGTGCGTTGAAAGATATATAATGCATTTATAGAGTTTAATTGTTTTATTCTAAAGGTTATAAAAAGCCTTTTATTGTTATTGGGCTTAAGTTTGGTTGTAATGGGCCTTGGGCCCTTTAGGGTTTTATCCCTAGTATTTACTAGTTTGTTTAGGTGAGTTTAGGATGGAGAGGAGAGAAGAAAAGAATAGTCATTAAGGTTTACTAATCTTGATCATAAATTCTCTCTATAAACCTAAACCTTTTACTGTTAAATCTAATCATATGACTAGCAGTTGTGATTGATTCTTATTGTCGATTGATTATTATTACTGCTGATTGCACTGTTTTTGGGATCTATATGGTCGATTCATGACCTTAGTATTTTCCACTGGGAAAGGCAGAGAAGAACAAAAAGCTTAACCTTTTCCGTTAAGAATGTTTTGTTTTGTGGCAGCAGGCACTCCTATTGGTAACTTGGGTTATGGTAGTCGATGGGTGGTATCGGCGGGGTGGAATTCGAAGCGGTTAAGATACTCCTCTTAGCAACATGTTGATAAGTAGAGTTATGGTATTTGGATAAAAAGTTATCGACGTCGAGTCGGAGTTTTGAGGTGGTCTGGTAATCAGATTATATATCAAGTAAGTTTTATGCCTTCAACGTGCGAAAACGATAGGGCACCGAGTTAGTTATGATGCGTTGGAAGGAGTAGGTTCTATTGGGAATCCTTGTCGGTCAGAGACATTATTGAAGTGTCACCAATTGTTGGGGCCTTTTTCCTGGCGCTGGAAATCAGGAAATGGCAGTGGTTATACTTTCCTGTGTTTTCGTGAGGAAGCAATGGGGTGTACGGGGATGGTGTGTATCTGGCATGGTATAGTATCACCTTGTGTGGGCATTACGAAAATGGAAGACCGCTAGTTTGGTCAGATGAATTCCTTTGAGATTCTGATGGTTCGTGTGGGAGTAAAGTATATAGCACAATCGATGTGGTTGCACTTCGAGCGTGTTGGTCCGCGAAGTAGTACGCTTAAATTTTTACCGACTGCCTGAGTTTGTTTCTAGCAGATCGCGATGAGCTGACAAGGAACAAGATCATGCTGAGTAAATTAGATGATCATGATTTTGGTTGTTTATCCAAGTTTGTGGAAGGCTAAGTCGTGAATTGACTTTACTTCAGATATTGGTGTCATGAGCGGTTTGAAGAGAACAATATCCGGTAGGTGTATCGGGTGATCGTAAAGATTTCGACTGTAGTATGAGGTTGTGGTGTAGTAATGGATGTTTGGATGAGTTAGTGTTATTTTATGCTTAAGTGGACGTGCAAGTCATTGGTGTGGTAAGGAGTTTCTTCGAGATTAAGTAGTGGACTTATGTTGTTGTTATGGGCTGAGCGTAGGTGGGAATCCTTGCATGGAGTTTTTGTTGGTCCCAAAGGTGTTTAACAAGTTTGTAGAAGGGGGGGGGGGGTTGAATACAAACACAAAATTTAATGGTTTATTAAATTGTTTATTGATAAATCAAATCACAATTTACAGTTTGTTATGGAATAAGATTAAGTAAAACATAATCTAAACAAACTTAAGAATCACACAGATTGTTGCACAAGAACTAGAGAATAAAGATTGAGAGAATATAGAAAGCAAGGTGTTAGGACTGAAAGTCCTGTGCGTTGAAAGTTGTATAAAGCATTTATAAGGATTTGAATTGTAATTGTTGGATAGTTGATTTGTAATTGGGCCTCAAGCCCATTGGGCTTTGCACGTCCATATTTAAAGGTTCTAATCCTAGTTTTAGGTTAGAGAAGAGAGTTTTTTCGCATTATTCATTATCATTCTAGTCAATAGGTTTACTTTTGCTTATCAGACATTCTCTCTATAAACCTAAACCTTTCATGAATATTAATCATATGACTAGAAGTTGTGGCACATTGATTGTTCTTTATTGATTATTGTTCGTGATTGCTTTTCTGGGATCTACAATTGGTATCAGAGCAGGATCGAATTAAGTTTATTCGATACGATAAAAAAGGTTTGTCTAAAACCTTTAAGTGCTTATTAGATAATATTCTTATTGATTACTTTTCTTATTGATTACTTTTCTTATTGATCGATTCTTTTTCTTGGATTAAATTTTTTCTGGAAAATCAAGTCTGGTTGAATTGATTGATCTGATTTCCTGCCATATCGAGTTTCTAAAATCTGGGTTAAGGTCGATTTTTTTTTCTGGTGTTATGTCTGCAAATTTTCTGGGTTTGCATATTGTTGGTTAATCGATCTAAGATCTGTGAGTTTGCATATTGTTTGTGTTTTCTGCATAAATCGATTAAGTTTTCGAATCTGGATTTTTTTTTGTCAAACCGATCTTGTTTTCCTGTGTTCTGCCATATCGTGCTTTTCTGGTTCATCGTCTTTTCTAAGAATCATATCGGTCGCTGATATATTAATATATTGGTTAAGGTTCTTATCTGCATAATCGTTTTTCTAGTTTAACAAGTTTTGGTTCGGTCGATTGGTTGACCCCGGTCACTTGGGTGACACCGGTCATTGGTTGACACCGGTCGACCGGGTTGACACCGGTCAGCTTGTCCATTGTGATTGGTGCTAAACAACCAAAGTGGGTCGGTGTTTAATCCTTACCGGCGGTTGATAAATTGCTACATCAAACAATAGTGGGGTCTGTGGAAGTAAATTGGTTAATGGCGGTGGATTCAAAGTTGTGAAAGGTGGCTGTTGATTTCATTCTCATCGCACATATTTATACATATATATCTCTCCAAATCCACCGCATACATTTAAATATATATTTTCATCACATACATATATTTATATATATACATATATCTCTCGCATACATATATCTCACGCATACATATATTCATCGCATTCATATATTTATATCATACATCCATCGACCGACCGGTGCCCTTCTTGACTGGTCCTTGCGACCGGTGCCTTGTTGAACGGTGCCTCGCGCCCGGTCCCTCCCCAACCGGTGCCCTTCTTGACCGGTCCTTGCGATCGGTGCCTTGTTGACCGGTGCCTCGCGCCCGGTCCCTCCCCGACCGGTGCCTCCCCGACCGGTCCCTTGCGTCTCCTCTCCCCGGTTCCACACTCGTCAGTAACAAAAGTTTAAAGGTTTCGATTGTTTTTCGAAATCATTTCGGTTGATTCGGTAGTGATATATCGTGGACGAATTTTTTCGTGTTTAAATCATTAAGGGTTGTTTACAAAGCTTAAACGATCGTTTTTTATCGTAAAATTTTCACCCATATCAAGTTTTTAAATTCTCATTCGGTTTCCGAAAAATCTTCGGTTGCTTCGTTAGAGAGTTTGAGAGATTGTTTCGGGATTTAATCAGTCGAGGGAGCTTGAGGGGACATAAACGATCGATTTTGGTCGAAAAGTTTTAACCCATACCGAGTTTTTAAGTTTTCGATCGGTTTTCGAAAAGTTTTCGGTTGGCTCGTTTGTGATCGTGGGTTGACCGGTTGAGTTTTAATCTGTTAAGGACTGATCAGGGAGCTTTAACGATCGTTTTGCATTGAAAATTTCTATCCGTTTTCGAGTTGGGCAGGTGTGTCTCGTTGGAGAAGATGATGAATAGTAACCAACGAATTCCGTTAGTTTGCCGTTAATTTCTTTACATTTTGGTCCATTTTCCGTTAGTCCAGTTAGTGTCAGTTAGTTTGTTAATTTAGTTGAGTTTTATTTAAACTTTAGTCCATTTTCGTTAGTGTCCAGTTAAGTCCGTTAGAAGTTTTAAATTTTAAACTTTTAGTCCCTCTAGTTAGTAGTTTTAATATTTGTCATTTCTAGTCCTTGTTTTTAAGTTTAATTTTTTTTATCACTTTTAGTCCTTGCTAGTTTTTAAGTTTTAGTTAGTGTCACTTTCAGCCCCCGTACTTCAAGGTTTCAGTCGTTTGTCATTTGTGACCCTAAACTTTCAAGTTTCACACGTTGTCACTTTTGGTCCTTGCACTTTAGAGTTTAATCTCTTGTCAAGTTCACTCCCTGGACTTTAAGCTTTTCAAGTAACAATGAGTTATCTACAAAATTCTCGGTTACAGGACGACAATGACTGGCTCAAGCGTAGGAATAAAGATCTTGAACAAATGTTAGAATCTAATTCATATTACCCTTCGTTTTTTAAACAAATAGACTCTCTTAACCAAGAGATTTTAGATCTTGAAAGAGCAACTGGTATAAAGAAAGAGGCTTTACATGAAGCTTCAAAGAAAATATCTGAACTTGAACGAAAAGTTGCAGATTTTGAAGCCAAAGAAGAGAAGTACATGATGATTGAAGAAAGAGGAAACATGTTGGAGAATGAAAATCTCGATCTGACAAGAAGACTTGCTGCTTTTGAAAAAAAAAGTTGATTCTTCAAATGAAAGAAAGATTCTTGATCTTTCAAAGAAAGTTTTTGATGAAAGAAAGGTTTTTGAGCTTCAAAATGCGAAACTTTCTCAGCAAGTTTCTGATTTTGAGAAAGTAATAATCTTGGAAAGAGAAAAGTTTGTCAAGGAGAAGAAGGAAATTGAACAGAAGAACGTTGGATTCTTTAAGGAAATATTTGGTCAGAGAAAGGATGCTGAAAAGGGATTTGAAGAAGAAAGAAGCATGTTTGAGGCTGAGATTAGAAAGCTGACTGTCAAGTTATTTGAACTATCTAAAAGTGCACTGAAAGAGAAGAAAACGAAGTCTGAATGCGAGACGAAGATTGACCTTCTCATCAAAGAAAGAGACAAATTTGCTTCAAAGATTAAAGAGCTTGAAAAGACAGCCTCAAGTTTAATTCAGAAAACTGTTTCTTCAAAAAGGTCAGTTAAATCTTCTGATCAAATTCGTAGTACTAACATTTTCTATGATAGAAATATAGATGGTTCAGGTACACATCTAAGAAGAAGGAGATACAAAGAAGAAGAATTGGTCTGGAGAAAGAAACCAGTTGAAGATGAGAAGAAAGATGGGAAGAAAGATGAGCTGAAAAGAAAGAAATCATGTGTACATACACACAAAGCCAAAAAGAACAATGCACGTAAAGGTAAACCTGATCATATCTACTCGAGAGATCAATTAAATAGGTTGTCAGGTACGAAATACTATTGTTCTTATTGCCGTACACATGATCCTATTCACAAGACTAGTGATCATTACTGGTATGGTTCTTATTCCATTACTCCCATTCGAACTGCAACTAACATTCATGGACCCAAATACCAGTGGGTACCAAAGCCTAAAATTGATTCTGTGTTGCAGGCACTTACTGTCAAGGGGGAGTAGAAGAACTAAGGCTTCTAAGTAAATCAGCTTAGAACCCGTACTTCAACGGAGTTTGACTTCTAGACAAAACAGTCTAGGACTCGTACCTCAAAGAACTATGGCTTTTGAACAACATAGTTCAAAACCCGGACTTAAGTGTCAAGATTATGGTTTCTGATTATAACAGATCAGGACCTGTTCTTCAGTGTTCAAATAAGGATATTTTGTAAATATCCAGGGGGAGCTTATCTGACCTAAATCATTTTATCATGATTTGAGGGAGAACTTAAAGGTAAATATCTTCTGATCTATATCTCTGATTGTTTGAAAGAAGAACAACTTTCGAACATGAAAAACGTTTTCTGAAATGTTCAAACCACTTCTGGTTCTCAAAAGATTTTATGAATTTAGAAGTGTGATTTTAAATGTTTTTCAATTTTTGAGCATTAATGTTTAACTGACCGTGTGTTTCCAAAGATAAATACTTGTGTATTATCTTTTCAATATACTGTCAAGTATTCATACACACCGGTTCAGTACTTCATTTGAAATTGTTATTACCATGTCTCATAACGAACCAATTTTTCGATGGTAATACTCCCGTTTGCTTTCAAATATTGTTGAGCATCAATTATCATTTTCAAATTTGTGCTTTCATTACTAAATTGTTTATATTTGTTCATATAAACAAAATATCCAGTTCTTTGATACCCTAACCATTTTATTTGATCTGATTGATACATTGTCAGATTCTCAAAACAATTCTCTTGATTTCATTTCATTAATTCAATATAATTGTTTTGAGAAATCTTCAAAGTTCAATTGCTCAAATCTCATAAGCATACATTTTGACAATGTTATCATACATTTTGTACTTAACTGTTCAGTTAAACTGTTGAGCAACTATTCTTTTTAGGACTTACATGGGATTTGTGTGAGAACTTAAACAGAACTTCCATGGATTCACGTTAACCAGTGTTTCTTACCCCGGAAGTTATCCTTGAGTGATTGAGGGGTGAGGGGTCTTAAATCAAAGAGTGGGGGAGATAACTCATCCGGTTGAGTTTTTCTCATTGTGCTGAGAGGTAAAATGTAAATGAGAGTTTGGTTAGAAGTGAGCTTTAATGATAAAAAGAAAGAGGATGTGAGAACAGAGTTAAAAGAATATGAAAACTCTGCACCAAACACTTTCTGAGTCGGGCAGCCACATCTACTGATTGGTTCACATTCTTTGGTGACCATCATTGAAACAGGCAGTGAGCCATGCCAACTCTTGTTTTTACCCCCACCAACCACTCGTTTCTTTCTTAACAAAGAAATGTTTCATTTTCTTTGGGGACGCAGCATATCTGCTATCTAGTCTTCAATCGGAAGATTTAGATATTGAAAAAGAAGGAAAGTTTCCCCACCTTCGCACCTCTTTCATGCATATTGAGTCCGTGTAATATCTGTTGCTGTCTCAACAGTTTACACATTTTTGAGCCTGAGAAAGCTAAGTAGCTTCAATCATTCTACACTTGCACGTACACACAAGGAATGAGTTTTCATGTCATAACATTCATAGAAAATTCCTTTGTGGTTTTTCGATGATTGAATGGAAGCCCTGGGGAGTGAATATCACAAAAGCTCCTTTCCAAAGTACATTCGTTGTACAAAGTGGTTCCGTGCTACTTGCAGGCATACTAACTATATCATTTGTTGATTTAAGTTTACAATTCCTATTATATCTGAATTTGAAAAGATTCGGATATATACATTTCATGAATTGACGGATACTCAGATCAAAGGGCGGATAATGTCAAATTATCATAAAGGGGAGATTGTTAGTTCATCACAAAGGAGGAGATCAAAGAATGTGTTGAAATTGAAGAGTTTTGATGATCATGATGTTCACAATCATCAAAAAGGGGGAGAGATTTACAAAGTTCAATTTCAAAGTCAAATCTTAAATCTGAGGTTGAAAAGCCTTTGGATTCAAAGATTGCAGCAGGAAATATTTTATTGGTTCTTCTATCCCGTATCATGTGGTGTGTGCTACAAGTTTGTTCCTCCTACGAGCTGATTGAAACAAGTTCTTAAGCTGAAAGTTTATTCAACTCGCGGTTCAAAGACATATTCTTTGTTATTAAACTGAAGATGCACCGTGGAATGTCAAGTAACTCGTACATTATCTTTCTTGTGTGCTGATCCTATGTGTTGAGTTTCTACAGTTGAAAGTTGCTTGATAGTGCGTTCAGTTGAGGCTACTGTACATTGAATCTGGTTACAAATTTGAAATTATGAAGACCAAGAGCTTTATTCAAGGGGGAGCTTGGAAAGATATGAAGACAAGCAACACCAAAGTTCTTCAAAGATTTAAGAGGGAAAGAAGATCAAACCTGAAGATTTAAAGAAGATCAATGCTTGAAGTTTTCAAGAAGATAAATGCCTTATTCAACTTTAGGGGGAGATTGTTAGGACTGAAAGTCCTGTGCGTTGAAAGTTGTATAAAGCATTTATAAGGGTTTGAATTGTAATTGTTGGATAGTTGATTTGTAATTGGGCCTCAAGCCCATTGGGCTTTGCACGTCCATATTTAAAGGTTCTAATCCTAGTTTTAGGTTAGAGAAGAGAGTTTTTTCGCATTATTCATTATCATTCTAGTCAATAGGTTTACTTTTGCTTATCAGATATTCTCTATGTAAACCTAAGCCTTTCTTGAATATTCATCATATGACTAGAAGTTGTGGCACATTGATTGTTCTTCATTGATTACTGTTCGTGATTGCACTGTAACTGGGATCTACACAAGGGTTTCTATACTATGAAAAAAATAGAAGGCAACACACAGATAGAGTCTTGATCTTTATATTTATACCCTATGCATTAAATTCATGGCAGGGTACTTTACACATGTTCTTCGATGGTTGGTTGCATGACCCTGACTTTTGGAGCCATGCTTTTGGCCAAATGGTGAAAAGTGTAGTCTTCAGAGTTGTTGTATGATTTGTCGCAGAGGTATGTATTTTCTGACAATTGTACTATGTGTGCAAGGGTAAGACAAAAGAAACTTGGAGTATAAGCTATGTGATCTTCAATTGCTGAATATCTCTTCCTTCACAGAGACAGAAGGAAGTTCAGTGATCGCTGAAGCTTTTCTTCAGGTTTCTTCGCGTGTAGGTAGACTTGTCATGGTTTCACTGATATCCGCATTAGATCATGAGTAGAATTGTTCGTTGTTCAGCAGCTTTGTCTTCGACTCAGTGATGAATATCTTTGTCGCGAAACTTGTCTTCAGGGATTACGTCTAACTGTTACAAGAGAGATCATTAGCGATACATAACATACTCAGTATTTAACCGCTGATGGTGAAACACTAATACATACATATGTTAAATGTAATTTTCACTAAGTATTACAGCAGGTCATTATCAAATCACTGAGAGAGTTTGGATCAACAATCTCCTCCTATTTGATGATGACAAAGTAACTATGAAGAAAATTACTTTAAGTTAAAATATAAGGATAGTCAGGACTCGTAACATACATGTCCCAATTACTATTTTGAGAGATCTTTTACAGTACTGATGAATTTAAGTACTTCACATAAATTTTCATTAAATTGTAAAAAGAAGTTACAAAGTAGAACATGAAAATTGTAAGTACAAGAGAAGTCCTATACTACTGTAAGACTTACTAATAGATTACAAGAGACAAAAGGGAATCTATCAGCTATGTTTTCAGGGAGTCTCTGGAGAGACCATAAAATATGGTATCTTTTCTCCTTTCCTTCTTCAATCAGCGACTTCTTGTCGAATAAGAGTTTTGATGGGATCCGCCAATGAAGAGTATCCACACCACAAGCATAGAAGATCTTGTAGATGGATTAGAGGGCAGAGAGGAATCTCAGAGACTCTTTGAAACCTGAGTTTTTCCTCATCACCTTTGAAAAAGATTCCATACGGCTTCTTTATCACTTGCCCTACTATATAAGGTGTAACACCCCGAGTTTTCGTTGTAATAATCCTAACATTAGACCTCTAATCTTATTTTGTCAATCTTAGTTACCTTTCGTTTGCCGTAGTCGTTAGCACCGTGGGGTTGGAGCCAAGTTTAAATGCTTAGATTTTTTTCTGTGTGTTGGGCAGGCAGTGGCTTGCGCGGCTTTCCCCGCAGCCTGGAAGCTGCGGACTAAGCCGCATAACCTCCTGGAGGTGGCAACCTCAGTGGCACGCACGGGCTACGTCGTGACTTGGTGGTCGCGACCAAAGCTGCGGGCGTGCCCTGATGGTCTTAGTCGAGTTTTCCTCTTTTCTCATTTATTTCTTCTATCTACCTCTCTTCACTCTCTCTCAACCCTCATTACTTCACCATTCGAGATTAGGGTTTCACCAACCCAAACTTACCACATTCATTTCTAGAAGTTGGGGATTTTGACCAAGGATTCGAGTCTTGAGCATAGGACCAACACCTCCATTGTCATCTACTCCAAAGGGATTTAAGCTAGGGTTTTGGGTTTTCTTCAAAAACCCACTTGGTGAGTTCCTACTACCATTTTCTAAACTTTATACATGTCAAAGCTTACATTTTGAACTCCTATATATCTCCTTGGTTTTGGGTTTAAGTTTACTACATTTTGACCTAACTTAAGTTTTGGGAGATTTTAGGGTTCCCAATCATTTTCAACTAAAATAAAGGGTTCTATCTTATTTGAAGTAAAATGAGTATTACTTGCACTTTTATGTGAGTTACTTGAAGGAATGTATATAATTTCATTTTTATGAGTTTCGTTTTATCAGCAGTTAAACATGAAAATGCATTTTGGATATAAATGTTATCGGAAGCTATATATTTAGCTTTGGTTGGTCACAAATGAAATTGTGACAAGTCTAGACTATTACTAGTGGATCCCTAGGTATTGAGTCGACTTATATTTTGGGATGTCTTTTCCCCTTGTTGTAGCTATGGTTTTACGCCGGGTTAGGGCAGGGGGGGTTACGCCGGGCCCATTAGAAAGAGTTGTCTGAAAAAGGGGGGGACATGAATGACACGTGTCATTTATTTATTGGTTGTCTGAAAAAGAGTTGTCTGAAAACTGCAGCTGAAGAAGATTTAGATAATGATGATGATTATAATGATGATGATGCTGAAACCAATGATGATACTCATGCTGAGGCGGCTCAAGCTGATGATGATTCAGATAATGATGAGAATGTTGATGTTTTTGAGCATTTCTATGGAAATGATGCCATGGAAATTGATGAACAGGTTAATGATATTGTCAATACCGTGCTAGGAGATATAAGGAGAACTGAGGGTGTTTTAGTTGAAAATGTTATGAAAGAGAGTGACAGGGGAGAAAAAGAACAAGGTGAGAGTGAGTGCCTTGTAACCTACCGTTCCAAAAGGGAAAATACATTAAATGCTTCGCCGCATGTGTTGCGTGCAAGTATTCAAGACATAAGTAGCCCACTTATGCAAATGCACACCTTAACCAGCCACTCTACCTCCTCTCACTAGGAGATAGTTTCATCTTCTCACGGGGATAAAGCACAAAGTCGACCGGTTTCTCATTCGGAGAATATTGGTATTGAAAATAGAGAACAACAACCCCCGTTCTCAACTTCTTCAATGCACCTTTAAGTCTAGTGCCTTTTGACATTCCAATTGTCATTCCTAGGTCACATTTTGAAACGGCTACCATTGGAAGTCTTCGTGACCCGATCAGAACATCCCGAGTAGATCCGCAATCTGGACTACGAGGACATGATGGAAGTCCTGTTATAGTTAACACTGTGCCAGCTATAAACACAGGCCAGGCAACTGGTTCTACCACTGTCATGCAAACGGATAATCTATGTGATTCCGATAGGGTGCTATTTGAGCAATTTCTCTGAAAATGTGCTAGTTTGTCATTTTTTTTGAAAAAAGTGTTATTTGTGCCAACCTCCCTAAAAAAATTGTAGTGTATTTTTTTATTTTTATGTTTTGTATTAATTATAAAAAAAATTGAAGTGTATTTTTTTATGTTTTGTATTAAATAAAACCCGTTTTTTTTTTAATTTTGTAAAAAGAAATTGAAATTTTTTTTTTCAAATTTTTGGCACAAAATTATTTATTATTATTATTGCTTTGACATCAATTTTTTTTTGAGTTGATATATTATTTCTATCTTCCTCCCTTCCCAAAAAAAATTTACCTTCCTAAAATATATATCGATTTGACAACATAATAACAATAATCAGATATATTTTGACCAACTTTAGACCTGGTTTTTTTTACTCAATACCCGATTTTTGTTATTTTACCTTCATTGTGACATAGATACCAATTTATTCCAAAAAATCTTCCTAATTTTTAAACACTGAAAATAAATATCAGATAAATTTTGACCAAAAAATATTTCTCCCTTCCCAAAAAAAAATTTACCTTCCCAAGATATATATTGATTTGACAATACAATGACAATAATCAGATATATTTTGATCAACTTTAGACCCGATTTTTTTTACTCAATACCCGATTTTTGTTATTTTACCTTCATTGTGACATAGATACCAATTTATTCCAAAAAATCTTCCTAATTTTTAAACACTGAAAATGAATATCAGATAAATTTTAACATCATAAATGTCTTACAACAAATGCAAAAAAAAGCAAAGCAAATACATTTTTACAATCCTAGATCATAAGTTGGTTGAACATAGTCTTGTGTATCATTCTGTTGTGATGGATGATACTGGGTGGTACGAGGCTCGTGTTTCCTACGACTACTAGACACTCCCGTTGTACGTGAAGGAGCTGACATCGGACTTGTACAGTTGTAGCGAAAATGTCTCTTTTCGCCACAACGACTGCAGGTTTTCCCGATCGGTTCCTCGTCTCGTGAGGGGATACAGTCGCAGTTTCGTGGTCTTCCGACGTTTCGTATGTTCATGGGAGGTGGGAGGCATGTCATACGTTGTTCGGGCAACACGTATGTAACACCCATATTTTTGCATTGAAAAGTGTTACGTAATCTAAACAATTCCTCTAAAAATACTCCAAAATAACGGCTAAATTAAAACCGTTTACAGCGGAAGACTTTAAATTAATAAATATGTAACTCATATGCTAACCCGTCCCATACCGAGCTGCATTACAAAATTTATCCAACATAAATGTCCAAACATAAATACTAAACCTTAATGGATAGAGAAAGTATCTACGCCACAAACCTTAATTTTTCAGTGTTTAAAAATTAGGAAGATTTTTTGGAATAAATTGGTATTTATGTCACAATGAAGATAAAATAGCAAAAACAGGGTATTGAGTAAAAAAAATCGGGTCTAAAGTTAGTCAAAATATATCTGATTATTGTCATTGTGTTGCCAAAATCGATATATATCTTGGAAAAGTAAATTTTTTTTTGGGAAGGGAGGAAGATTTTTTGGTCAAAATTTATCTGATATTTATTTTCAGTGTTTAAAAATTAGGAAGATTTTTTGAAATAAATTGGTATTTATGTCACAATGAAGGTAAAATAACAAAATCATGGTATTGAGTTAAAAAATCGGGTCAAAAGTTGGTCAAAATATATCTGATTATATTTTCAATTTTTTTTACAAAATTAAAAAAAACGGGTTTTATTTAATACAAAACATAAAAAAATACACTTCATTTTTTTTATAATTAATACAAAACATAAAAATATAAAAAAATACACTGCAATTTTTTTTAAATAATACAAAACATAAAAAATAATACAAAACATAAAAAAAAGGGAACCCTTTAGGGCTGATGTCAGCAACATGATTTCAATGCATCAATAATTATAAAAAATAATTGGGAATATTATGTCAACTCAAAGGGGGAGGGGTGGTTTTACGCCGGGACAGGGGTGGGGTTTACGCCGGGCCCCCTAGAAAGAGTTGTCTGAAAAAGGGGGGACATGAATGACATGTGTCATTTATTTATTGGTTTGTCAATTGTGGGGCCCATGAACAATTTACGCCGGAAGGAGGCGTAATGGATCCAGCGTAATAGAGTGCTATTTGGGCAATTTATCTGAAAAGGTGCTAGTTTGTCAATATTTTTGAAAAAAGTGCTATTTATGCCAATTTCCCTGCCTATTAAACATATCATACAAGGGATGAACATAACAAAAACAATTAAAAAGATAGAAATTAATAAATAAAATAACAAAAAGTGGCATCGTAACGGGTATAATAGAGATAAAAACTCTCATTACATGTTCATCATCAACAAAATGTTACACATGCACTAATAAAGATAAAAACTCATTACATGTTAGAATTATCAAAAAGGTCAATCAATCAATATGAATTCTTTTATGAAATCACATAACTTAAAATTATATTCAATTTAATGCATCTTTAAACAACTCTAAAAAATGTGAATTTTATGATATTTTAAAAACATGTTGAAATGCTTAGGGAGAATATAACATGAAATTATATGTGCTAATGAAGCAAAGTTGCGAGATGCGTGTGAAAATATGGGCCAAAAAGTAGTAGTTACTTGTTTGCTGCCTTCTTTCCTTTTAAATGAGTAACTTCTTGTCCATAATCAAAATAACAATTGTTATTTTTTGATGGGTTGTTTTTTTAAGATCTTATGTTAATATAAAACAATTGTTATTTTGATGGGTTTATTTTTCCGGGATGTAATGTTGATATAAAACAATTGTTATTTTAATGGGTTGTCTTTTTTGGAATGTAATGTTGGTTTTAAACAATTGTTATTTTGATAGGTCGTCTTTTTTAGGATGTAGTGTTGGTTTTAAACAATTGTTATTTTTAAATGCAAATAATTTGTTTTGAACTCTAACAAATTAGTTTTTCTTGTACTTTGACAATGAAGATTGGATGGAAAAAAATTAAGATAGATGATAAGTGAATTTTAAAGATGATGAGTGATGCATAGGGACCAAATCCACAATTTAGTATTTTTTGTTTTAAAGATGTATAGATTAAATTGAGAGTTGAAAGTAAATTGACTATTATGCTAATAATGTGTAAGGCACATGATGCCTTTAACCCTTAAAGTTAATGGTGTTAGTGTTTAGGGACCCTAGCCACAATATATTGCATACCACAGGGAATATATTCACAATAAACATAGTATGAGGATCATAGTCAAAGAAATTACAAAACCATAGAGACCAAATCCACAATTTACTCTATTAATTAATAGTGATACATGGAAAAGTTTGTATAAAATGAATGCCCTGCACATACCAAATTGGTGGGTGTTAGAAGCATGCAGTAGTAATATATATCCTGTGCTTTGATACTTGTAAATTAAAAGATTTTAAAAATCTTGTATAAAATGATTGTACCTTGTGCCTAATAATTTGTATTTAAGAGTTTTTTATTCGTGTTTTATAATATAGTATAGATATAGATATAGATATAGATATAGATAGATTTGAGAATTTAGCTATCATTTTTTAAACTAAGACATTTTTTTAAACAAATGCAAGAAATAATTTTTTTTTGAAAGAAAAACGCAAGAAATAATTAAAAATTAAAATAAATATTTGTATATATATAAAAAATAATTCAAGAAAGAAACAGTAAAAACAAAAAAAAGGAAATTGGAAAAGAATAAAGAGGGAGGACTGCAAAGCAACGACCGTGCGAAGATCCACCTCCTTCCTTCCTTCCTATCTTTCCATAAATATGGCGGTCTACGTTTCTTCTTTCATCATCATCTCCCCCTTTCTTCCTTCTTGACTTTTCCAATCTTAATTAATATTCTCCACAAAGGGATCTCGCATTTTCAAACTCTGCTGGCGCCTGCCTTCCATTCCACCCATTCTTCTTCTAGATTACTATCATCTATCTTTCCTCAAGTATTACTATTGCTCTCTCTCAGGTGATTCTTTCTTCAAATCTGCTGTTTGATCCTTTAATTTCATCATATGGATTTTGGTCGGTGTTTTTCAATTACTATTTGATATTTTCAGATCTTAAACGAAAACAGAGGAATTCTTCTTCGCTTATTTCTGCATTCTCGTAAATTTACCTGCTCAATGGTCGTTTATGATATATAAATATATTTTTCTTTCTATTTTGTTGGTTAATTGTATTTTTTTAGGGTTAATATCTTTTGGGTTTTGGGGTTTTAATGTTGAAATTATTCTTTTGATTGTTCAGTTTTCTAGTTTGAGCGACTTATTATTCAATCAATTAATGTTATTTTTGTCTGTTATATGGATTTAGTGTCTTTCCAATTTCCATCCCCTTGTAATTTGTCTATTTTTTGTTTATTTTTTGCAAGATCTTGAAACTGAGATATGTTTTAATTATTGATGATTCCTGATAATTGTTTTTCCTCAGGTCTTAAATCTGTTGGAGAGCCTGTTCTAATGGTGAGCCAAACCTCCGATTTTTTAAGCTTTTGATAAAATGCAATGGAAATTTGGTTGAGTTTTTGAACTTTTTATTGGTAATTAGGGGGAAGCTCCAGCTTTTTTTGCTGATGATCTGCAGGCCAGGTTTTCTAATGGGTTTCATTTGAAACTGAAGGACTTTGAAACAGCCACTGTTGTTGGGAATAAGACAGTATGATGTTGAACCAATTCTATTTTATTTGATATCCTTAAAAAGCTTCCGGTAGATCGGTATTAAACGGAAGTTCATGGGTTCACATCACTGGGAAAAAAACCTCTTTGCATCACAGTTGGTGCATTAGGGTCTTCCCTCCTGACTTTAGTCGTCAATTTGAATTACATCTTTTTGTTTTAACCAGTATGTCATTGGTGGGATTGATGAACCAACATCAACCGGAGTTCGTATTTTCGACGAATCCACTGGTGAATGGTGAGTATGTAGCTTTTATATGGTGTTTCTTGCTTTGATTGTGCTTAAGTGATCCGTTTTCGACAATTTTGATTTACGTAGATTTGTTTTTCTCTTGTGAAAGGGTGATTCCAACTGTTCTAGGAACAAAACCGAAGGCATTCAAGAGCCATTCTACTGTGCTTTTGAATAAAGATAGAATCTTGATTATTAAAAGCAATTCCAAATCTAATGACTCTGCTTGGTTTCTTGAGGTGGGTATTTGAAGTCTTTTGGGAATAATGTTTTATGCTATTCTCTCTCACACACTTTTCACAAGCCATATGTCTTCACGGAAACAATTGCTCTACTCTTTGAGGTAGAGGTAAGGTCTGCATACATCTTATCCCTGATCCCACCTCCACCTCCAGGTGGGATACACTGGGCTGGTTTGGTTTGGTTTGGTTTATGTGATGATTTCATGATATGAGCTCATCATTAAGTTATTATGTATTTCTAGGTGGACACACAGTTTGTTCGAGATCAGAAGAAGAAATTTGGAAGTGAGGTGGTTGCTTGGAGTAAGGGCGTTATTGGTGATAGCGAGAGGCCTATAGTAATTAGCGGTCCATCTGGTGTGGGTAAGGGTACACTAATTAACATGCTAATGAAAGAGTTCCCATCAATGTTTGGGTTTTCGGTTAGCCACACGACACGTGCACCAAGGGAGAAGGAAGAGAATGGTGTTCACTATCATTTCACCAACCGAAGTGTTATGGAGGAAGAGATTAAAGCTGGGAAGTTTCTCGAGTTTGCTGCAGTCCATGGAAATCTTTATGGGACTAGCATAGAAGCTGTTGAGATAGTTGCTGATGCTGGAAAGGTATATATATATTCTTGAGTTCTTATACTTGTCTTCTTTGTTCTATATGCATATACAAAGATTATCACAACCTCAATTCCAAAAAGAAATCTATTGAAGACATGCTAGTGCTTAATTTGTAGAAAGATTTTATAATCTAAATAATTGCATTTCTCTTCAGATTAGTATTAGATTGAAGTTCTAGAAAGTAGAGATGGCTTTAGAATCCAAAATATTATGTTTTGAGGGGCTAGCATTGTGACAGCCAGTATGGTTTTTCTATTTCGACCAATTATCACTGGATCGAGCCATGGAACTAGATTCCCCCCCCCCCCCCCCCCCCCCCCCCCCTCTTGAGCCTTGTTGCACCAGGGTTCTACGGTCAAGTATTCCACCAAGTGAAAAATGACCAAACTTAATTCAAAATAGCAGGAGTAATGAAATGCGAGTTCAAGAATCATGTCTGGGTCACTATTTATGTGGTTTTATGATGTTTGCTTGACCATGTAACCTGTCCTCTACCCTATAGAGTAAAGTGGTTGTTTTCGTGAAGACCCTGACATGTGAAAATGATGATATACTTGATTCAAAATAGCGTTAAGAATGCAATGTGGTTCAAGAATCATGTTTTAGTCGATGTTTACATGGATTTGTGATATTGTTTGCAAAAAATTCTTTGATAAACATGTATTAAAATGAGATGTCCTCATGTTTTACTTAAGATAGTGAGTCTGATTTTCTGTAGAGATGCATCCTTGACATTGATGTTCAAGGGGCAAGGTCTGTGAGGGCTAGTTCACTTGAAGCTATTTTCATCTTTATTTGCCCACCCTCGTTTGAGGAGCTTGAGAAGCGCCTTCGTGCAAGGTTTGAGCTATAATCTTAAAACCATTATCGAAAAAGTCTTGTCTTCTTAGTGTTATCGATTAATTAATTCTTGGATTTGGTCAAACAGAGGGACAGAGACCGAAGAACAGATCCAAAAACGACTTAGAAATGCCAAGGCTGAGCTTGAACAAGGAAACTCTCCTGGCCTTTTCGATCATGTTTTGGTGAATAATGATCTTGAGGCTTGTTATGAACGACTTAAGGTGAAATTACTTTCTAGCTCATTGTTTTTTTCTTTTGCAAGCTTTGGATGTGTATTGAATCTGATTGATTTTTTATAGAAAATTCTGGGTCTGAATGGAAGTATGGATGCTACCCCCAAAACACGTAAGGTTTTTGACATTTGCCTGAGCTTGTGATTTACTCCCTGTGACCCAAAATAAATGTCCACGATAAAAGGCACACAGTTTTAGAAGTGTGCAATTATAACCCTTTTTAATTAACTAAATTACCCTTGTTACTAAGATTGGAAAGTGGACACTTATTTTGAAATGGGCTCACTAAAATAGAAACTTGGACACTTATTTTGGGATGGAGGGAGTAATCCCTTAACCACAATACACAAGGTTTTCATGGAGCTTTTGAATTGTCGAATCCAGCAACAGGGGTGTTTGCTTTGCCAATGGACTTGTCATTATCCAAAATCGATGAAAAGATCCTGATAAACAGTGGGAATGCTGATCAGAAGTGAGTATAAAACTAATACAACCACCTTTCATGAGTCGAAATGAATACCCTTTTATTAATTATGAAGATTTTCAATAATGCAGGATCGTGCTCGACTTATCTTCTATAAAAGGCGGGGCACCTGGCCGGACTAGAGGGCTATACATGTACACTGCTGATCTGCATACAGATGATGTCACCAATGGCAATTTCTAGGCTGATTTCTTCAAATTTTCGTTGGTACTAACTCCAATCATGAATTCCTTTTCAATTTATTATTTCAACGAAGACCCGAAAGAATTAACTGCCATGAGGTGCAAATGCTAGTAGTTTTTTAGCACGATTGCGGGCACTTTGCCCATTATTCTTTGAGATTTGAAGTCATTTTGATGATGTGGAAGTAGAACAATGATGTAGCTTTCTTTTAGTTGACCAGAACTGGATCTCAAACTGATTTCCTCTGTTTGAAACTGATTGATTCTTTAGCATGGAAACAGATTTTTTGTTCCAGGAGAACAAAGTTAAGGATTGGTGATTGGCCATTGATTGTGGGTGTCCAAGATCTTGTTCCTTTTACATGTATGTGTCTTGGTTCTAATAGGTTAGGTCTTGTGGCATGTTTCTGAGTTGTGGTTGGCTGGTGCAATAGTTGGGGGACTGGCCACATTCAGGGACCCCACCTGATAATGACATTTACTGACAGTTTTTAATTATATTTATACATATTCCTAATGAAAAAAATGTCTTTTTCCTAACACAATAATTACCTCACAATCTGTTAGAACGTCATGAATTTAAAAAAAAAAGAAGATAACCTTAAGATATCCCACACAACTACACTTTTCACTTGTCCACTAAATTAATTGTGAAAGGAGGCACCATAATACTGATGCCTGCCAACCAATCTATAGCGGTAGAGTCGCTAATGGTGAGTCTCAATTAAAGGACTCGACCAAGACTCATCGACCCCATAATGGCGGCTCTGGGCTCCGACACTGAACCTTTTTGGGCAATCTTTCTTCCTTTCACGTACTTTTCACAAGCCGGGTGTTTTCACGGATACAATTGTTCTACTTTTTGTAGTAGATGTTAAGTCTTCGTACATCATACCCCTCCAAACCCACCTCCGGGTAGGAAATACTGAGCTCTTTTGGTTTGGTTTATTTGTTAGTGAAAGACTAGCCTAGGATTGATTGTGACACTTTGTTTTGGCACCGTGTGTACAAACCGGTTACTTACCGGTCCAACAACTATAAAAAGGTTGAAGGGATTAACAGTATCTAGTTCGTCCGTATACCAGTCGATCGGTCCAGCAATTATTGAAAATGGTTAGGTAAAATGGTCCCAACAAATGTCCTGGTTGTGTAAAATGGACCAGCAGAACAAATGTACATGTGGTGTAGTTTTTGGGAATATATATATTCTCATAAACATACACTTGCCATGTTGTCTCACTTTTCTGAGTATTGCTTGGTAATAATTACCAAAATTGCTTTTCTTACAAGAAAAAAACAACATTTGATTCCTAGTTTGTTGCTTAAGTTGAAGGGGAAAAAAATAGGCGATGAAATTACATTTTGATCCTTTACAAATGGTCATGTCTTTATCCCCATTTATTAATTTTAACCGTCTCTTTTTGTTATTTTAAATTAAACACATCTACAAAATCTCAAACCAATTTTTGATTGTAAACTTGTAGACAAATTTAAGCCATTGATTAAAATTAAGATAATTAATCGAATCTAAAATAAGTGGTTTATTAACGAGTGATTAGAGGTAAAAATGTAATTAATGAATGATTAGAGGTAAAAATGTCGAGTAATTAATTCCAAATGCGAATCATACGTGATTTTTGTCTATTCTATTATAATCGAAAAACTTTTACCCCTTAATTTTTAAACTAAATTATTTTAAAAATAACTATTATTTTAATCAAATAAATTACATCAAAAAACGAACATTCAATTTCCTTCGATTTGGCGTTCATTTTGATATAGTGCTAGGATTTCAATTTCCTCAAATTGACAACCAATAATGAAGGTTTTGTTTACATCGGGTCCATTGGTGGTGAAGGAAAGGGGGAAGATAAAACATGAGAAATATATGATGCAAAAGACAAACATCAATGGTATATTCACTCTCTCTGCCTCTCTGATTACTTCCCTCGGTCGATTTCTGCTCTGTTCTTCTCAAAACTCAGAAGATCTGGAGCCCTTGCTTCTCCAATTTTGTCACTTTCAGAGCATAGTTCATGTTTTGTGAATGTTCCATAACCCGATTGTTTTGTCTTCTCTATGAACTCCATACTTCTCTCACCTGTCAATATTTCTGCTTCAATGACATTCTTATCTTTCATTTCAAGGTAAATCTCGATTCTATCTCGACTTTTAATTGAGTATTCTGGCGATATATAAGCTACCCCAAAGTCAATGAGTCAGTTCATGACCATTATGCAACTATGGCAAAACGGACCCTTCTTCTTTGTCCGATCGTAATTCAAGTTTTTTTGAATCAAAACCCATCAGGTAATGAAGATGATCTCTTGTCAAGTTTTCACTTTATCAACAACAGTACAACAGGTATATTTAATTAAGCAAAACCCTTGATTTTGTTGGTGCTTTACTTGGTTAACATAGTGATTTGTTGGGTACTCTAAATTCTATTGTAGTCAACTTAAGGAGAAATTAGTTATCTATGGAAGTTCTTCAGTAGGGTTTGGTCAAGAGATAGAGATATGGAAGCTAATACGAAGAAGAAAGAGTGAAAATTTGATTTAGCTGAATTTTATATGAGGGATGTTATTGCTCATTTACAAAGGTGTTTATGATGTCAAGATGTTGCCCATAAAGATTTATTAATGCTCATTATAATCATAATTTTAAATTATTGGTCTTTGGTATCTTCAAGTTTCAATTTGTCTTTGCATCGATTCAATTGATACTCTTGTTATGATGAGATGATCATGTGGTTGATTTTCTTGATTTCTAAAATGATTGGTTTCTCTTCTTAATAAATTTTGCAATAAGAGTTTTTTGCATTTTAGCTTATGATATTAGCAGCATTACAATCTGAACAGATCAATTTTGAAGAGAAATTTGTTGTGTTGGACTATTGTGGAATGATCTTTTTGTTTTCTTTCAGAGGTTTGTTTAGATTTAACTTAGAAGTGAATTTGATGGTCACTGTTGCCTATTATAATACTTTAATCTACTTCGAGCCTTTGTTTACCCAATTGCATTCATCTTGCTTTTGATTTCAAATTTTTGGCTTGCTGTCACCATGCTTCTTGCCGAGAACAAAGTAAATATTTTCAAGAACTTTTGGTTAATTAATTATGTGGCTCCAGAATAGCTATTAGATCATTATACAATAATGCATTTTGTAGTAAATTTCTGTTAAAAAGGAACGTGAATATGTTAGTTGTTATCTATTGTTAGATATAAGTCGTAGATATTGTTAATGTATTTGAGATTATTTTTTAACCATTTTTAATAACTTTTATCTCACATATGTTAACAGCAAATGTTTCTTTTTTTACTTATAGATTTTTGATTCGATCTAAAGTTGTTTAAATAGCAATATAGTTGTGCATTTGTCATGCCTTAATAAAAATTAATTTAACCTAAAGTTGTTTAAATACACTCGATCAACTCAGACCAGCATCCCAAACACATTCATCATCTCCATCTCTAGATTTCGTCCTGCATTTGAGCTGAAGTATATCTCCAACTACGGGAAGAGTTTGACATCATGTGTTCATCCATGGAGAGCCAGAGGCACACATTTGACTTCTTCCCCAATGTAATTTGGCTTTCTTGTTCAAGTGAAAAGAATAAGCTAAAAGTTACTTTCTTTGTTGCAGAGGAATGATATGGTGAAGTGCTTTAGTAAGCAATGTTCCGGTTTTGCCTTTACTGCTAAGGGATGGGCGTAATCTTATGGATCTCACTTTATCAAGCCACTAATCATCTATGCATGGTGATCTTAGGGGCCGTCTAACAATGCTTACTAGGTAAGGGCCTACCTTCACTTACCTTATCGTGTAACATTCTCGGTCATTAAGACGAATTGTTGGTAACCATATTTTATCCGGTAAATATTTATCGGGTAATATTCTCAATCGATGTTATGACTCTTACCAAGTAAGATTTTCGGTCCTTACTATGTTCACCCAATAAGTGTTTGATATGATTGTCCTTGTATCAAGAAATGACCAAGCACGCAATGAAAGGTATGGTCACTAATCAACCACCACAAAAGCTTAATAATTCTTTACATCCCGTTGTTTTGACTTTTAATTTGAGCATTTTTTTTTGACTTTTCATTGGCATTATATTGTTAATTATCAAGGAAAATAATTATTATATTGTCATTTGACTTGTTAATGGCATTATATTGCACATGGGGTGTGTATTTTTTTCCCTTTGACCACATTGGCATTTTGATTTCGTTCTTGTTAGCTGCTTATTTATCTTAAGCTAATTTCCCTCTGCTTTCATTTGTTCAACCTTTTCAAGATACCGGCTCCCGTACCAAGTGCTCTTGCGGGTTGGATGTCTATTCCTCTAGACGTATATCATCCAATGATTTCTGGTAGTGCCATTGGTTTTGGTAGTCCCTCAATTCCAAGTTAATATGTTGCACTTTGCTGGTCTGAAACCGATTCTTGATGTCATTCTCTTGATAACCTATTAACACTTGTGTTATTTCATTTAGCTCTACAACTGTTTTGAAGTATCCAAGAACTCCAATGAATTACTCTTTGGATTTCCCATCTGTAGATTCTGATCATATGAGCAAAAGAACAAGGTCTATGGGGATAACTGATGAGGTGATTTAGTTTGATTTAATTGTTGTAAAAGCATTTCTCTTTCAAAATGACGAGCTTACTATTGATGGCTATGAATATGTTGGTTCATCTCATAGGTAAATCTGTCAGTTAACGTGTTTCTCGTGTCATTCACTGGGCATGCGTGCCATTGTCAGGCTTTTAGTGCACCTGATGACTTGCCCAAGACAGTTGCACGTAATCTAAACCAGGGTTCATCTCTTATGAGCATGGACTTTCATCTTATTCAACAAACATTACTCTTATGTGGTTATTTGTTTTATACCTTTTCTTTGTGTCCCTATGGTCGATATTGACTTTGACGCATCAGTTGCAACAAATGTGGAGACCTAGGACTGTGGGAAGTTGGTTCAAGGGAAAAATTGGTTCTCAAAAATTTCAAACTTTGGAATATTGGTGCATGTTCAATGCCTCTATAGGTATGTAGAGATCTTTAATTAGTCAAAATACGTTATTTATTCGTAAATATTATATCTTCAACATTTTACCGAATGCAGGCTGCTCATACCTTGCGGCCTCTTGGCAATGCTGGTTTATAACTTGATGAGTCAAAATGGTGAATTAATTTATTTGTTATTCTGCATTTTTCTGGTACCAATTCTTACCTCGATTCAACATCTTTTTGGTACCTATTCTAACTCGATTATTTGATTCTAGCATTGGTGTCTTCTTCTTTGGCTTATTGGGCATCATAAGGTTGTAAAATATATGCGAACTCGAGGTATGTTCTTGATTTCACCTCTTTTATTCTGTTTTCTTTTGTTCGGAAAATTTTGGGGATGAATGTTTTAAAAATGATTCAAGAAGCCCTTGTCATGTCTTGATTTTTAAAATTAAAAGGACCGGTGGTTCAACATGTTTTCTTCTATATTAGAGATATATCATATAGTTACAAATTAGTGATGGTTGGTTTTGCATTTTGCTTCAACATGTATCATATTTGCTTAAACGAATCATATGTGTTTTTTTTTCTAAATATACTTTTTATTTTGGAATTCTTAATTCCTTGATTAGACGGCATTGGTGTTTGAAGCATGAAGACTCAAGTATATAGAGATTTTATGCCCATTGATACTAGCAGAGTATATCTTGTAATGGAGATAAGTAAGTAATTGACATGTACATGACATAGTTTGATATAATGACAAAGAAGGTGCCCAATCTACATCTATTTATCTAGCTTGTGTTGTTTTCTGTTACTCTCAATATGTGGCAGTAAGCTTCAAAGATAAGCACAATGAGAAAAGTCATTTTTTTTCTTCTTTGAGCATATGAGAACTTTTATGTTCCTGATGTTTTGTTTTTCACTCCAAGTGGTTTTTAGACACTAACATTCTTCTCTCTGCATCATTTGGAATATGTAATCAAAGCAAAAATACCTGTCATCACTTCATTGATAAACAAAGGTGTTGATGACATGGAAGCAAAGTTAGACCATCTTGGGAGGCCTATTGCTGTAGATGCAGGGGTAATCTATTTCTATCTTGTACAGTTTACCATGAAATGTGGAAATTTCTATCTTGTACAGTTTACCATGAAATGTGGCATAACTGTCTCCTGCTTACCTAAATTCTATCTTTCAGGCTCAAATGTACACTATCTTAGAACTTTGTCGTGCTTTTGACAAAATATTTAAGGAGCATCTAGATATTTGTGTTAAATCCTCAACGAGGAGTTAGAGATATTTGTGTTGAACATAATTTTGGTTTTTTAAAACATATAGTTTACGTTGCGGCACATTGTGGGTACATAATTGGCTTGGTAAAAGCGAATTTATACATTGCATTATTGTTTATATTTGTTCAAATTTTATATTTCGTTGCATTGCAGCGGACAAATAACTAGGCCAAATAAATATTTGAAGTTAAGAAAGAAGCAAATAGAACAAAAAATGAAACATGATTGTCTGTTTCGAGTTCTTGGTTTCGATTTCAAGATGTCGAGACATGGCCATTATAAACAAACAATTAGGTACAATACATGCCTCTTTCCTTGATCGTTTTTAACTGCATGCAAAGTAAACTTAGGCAATTGCATTTGCATCTAATACTTCGGCATAACAAATGATGTACCATCTATCAAATGAAGATGAGGTATTGATTAATTATAGACCATCTATTCTTTTAGATGTTTTCTTAAAATGACAATGGAATGGCATGTTGGGATCCGAAGACATCGTTATGTGACTTGCTGGAATCGACCCCTACGTACCAACATAGGACATATGCGGAAGCAATCGATTGCAAAAGCAGTACCCGGTTCAAAAGATGGAGAAGGAAAGGAAGGTCGTTGTTGTGTACTTTTGTTTTGTTCTTCCATGTCCAAAAAAGAGAGTTGTTCTTGATAGTTTGCTAAGGGAGACTTTGACCTTCTAATGTGTAGTAGTAAGTGAACTATTGCTTGTATAATTCAATTCTGTGTAACACCAAAGATTTGGGTTACCTTTCCTGACAGTGTGCTAAGGAGATATCGGTTTTGCTTTTCGTTTGCGATCAAGTTATTAGTTCAATCAGATACTCTGCGCCGCATCGCGCGCGGGTATATAACTAGTATACAATAACTCTTTAATATTCATACATTAAATGATATTCTTCATGAATATATAACTTAGTATAACATTAATCATGAAAATAGCTATGTATTTTCATGTGTATACAACATATCTTTTGTATTCATACATCAGTATGATGTTCGTCATTAATTTACATTTTTACTATTCACAGGAGCGGAACCAGAATTTAGAATTAGGAAGAGCACCAAACATTTTATAATAGTAGAACACCTAGTTATCATTTATATGAAACTATCTATGAGAATATGATATTTTTATTAGAGCAAAATATATTAAAATGTAATAAAGTTTGATTTTGTTCTTGTTAGTGTAACAATTTTTTTTTTCGCAATTGATGTATCAAAATCGTTATTTTATACTCATTTTTTATCAATAACATAAACGTGGATGCTTGTTACAAAAAAATTACTAAAGGGTTATGGTGAAATGGACTATAAATTTGACATCCACGTCATAAAAAACGGGTAAAAAGTAAGAAATTATGACACTTTATTAAATTAAATTAGAAATTTTGATACTTTATTACATTAAACAGAAAATTTAAAACTTACTTATATTGATTGAAAAAATTGTTATACTAAATAAAAAATGAGGGTGTAATCACATTTTCGATTTTAATAGTTTTTAGTTTTCAATTTCAACTTTTAAAATCTTAGTAACTTAATACCAGTATCAATGAACACCAAATTCCCATTAACTTTATTAAAAATCCTAGAGGAGCATATGCACCCCATATGTTTGTGTACCTCCGCCAATGACTAAACATTTATCATGAATATACATATTATTTATCATGGATATTATGTATTTTTATGTATATTTATACATCAATATGATATTCATTATAAATATATACATTTTTACTATTACACTCATCATGGATATTCATATATGTTCACGTGTATACACAACTTTCCAATATTCATATATTAGTATATATTCATCACTAATGTTCACTATAACATTCATCATGAACATACATATTATTTATCATGAATATTTATATATAACTATCTATTATTTATATCAGTATACTTTTTATCATGACTATTAATTTCCACTATAATATTCATAATGAATGTACTATAGTTTCAAGCCTACATATTCTATTATTTCTTTTTTTCTTTATTGGGTTCTCAATTGATCTTGACGGGATCTCGATAAAAGCTAAAAGTGCTAGGTTATGGTATTATACACACAAACACACAATAAGTCAATCGATAAGTTCTTGATCAGTCTCGATGGAAAATGAATGTGGTAGCTTATGGTTTTACACACACAAACACGCACAAAGTTAATGGATGGGTTCTCGATCGGTCTCGATGGAAAATGAATGTGGTAGCTTATGGTTTTACACACACAAACACACACCAAGTCAATGGGTTCCCGATTGGTCTCGATGGGTTCCTGTTTCACCTCGATAAAAGCTGAAAGTGGTAGGTTATGTTTTTATACACACAAACACATAATAAATCAATTGACAGGTTCTCGATCGGTCTCGATGGAAAATGAAGGTAGTAGGTTATGGTTTTACACATAAACACACACCAAGTCAATGGATGGGTTCTCGATTAGTAGTCTCGATTGATCTCGATGGGTTTTCAATCGGTCTGGATGGTGTTGGGTAACGGTGATGAAGAATGTTGTAACACTAAAAAAAATGAAAATAAATAAGGAATAAAGGAGAGGGGAGAAAATAATTCAAATGAAAGTTTGGGGTTAATAATGAAAGGAGGAGAAAAGAATAAGGATGAGAAGTGCAAATCTCAGGACGTGTTTTGACAAGTCCCCAAAGTTTTGAAATTTGCATCGTGGGTGGTTTGTTTTACACATTTTTAGCGGCTACGGTTTTAGAGATTTCGCATGGCCTTATTTAAGCAACGTTTGATCAAGAGGAAAATGTCATTTGGTTCGTTTTCATATCCTGAATGAGACCTCTTTGATTTTATGCAAAACGATCGAGATTTTGAAAGAAAACAGTCGAGGTTGCGGTTAGCATTCGTTCGAGATTCAAGCAGCGATTCAAGGTAAACTCTTAGCTAAACCCGACGACATACATATGCTTAAACTCGGTTTTAGTTGCTCTTTCGTTTGATGTCGTTTTATGAGGTCCAAAGTTCGTAGTACTTTCCGAAGTATAGGCGGAAAGTTGTTGATACAACGGGTCTTGACATCGGGGTTACGGATTCCAAAGTCGAGTATGCTAGTTGAAAATAAATTGATATACTTTATGTCATACGAAGAGTTTTATCTAGTAATAAAAAAGTTAGGCAAAAGAAACGAAGAAACTCGGATGGAAAACGAGTCATTTTTGGGTCAAACCCGTATGGAATCTCGATTGGGATGAAGGGGCTATTGTGCAAACTAGTTTTTGAACCCAGCGGCGGAATATGGACGGCGGGAAGTCGAGTACGGGTTGTCACAATCAGGGGCGGAACACAGACATAATAGCCTCGGGGCCGAAAAATAATATTACAAAAATATTTAGTAACACAAAAAAATATATATAAAATTATTGATTTTTATGTTTTTTTTTTATCATGATTTACTAATAAAATCTCATCATATATAGAAATAGAAACAAAATTAGACTAATGTAAATTAGAACACAAACATTTATCTATACTATATTATTAAGCAATTGAGGCAAAGTTTTAAAAACCATTTTTATGCATTAAGCATTGTTTATTGATTTATGTTACTTAATAAAATTCAAGATTCCAAGTAAATGGTGTACGAGTGCAACTTTTTAAAGTTGCATGGTTAAATTCATATAAATAAGATAATCATCTCATTTTAAATATAAATAATCTAAAATATAAGTAGAATAATCATTGAGTTCTAACATAATAGTACTTAATTATTGTCTTTATTAAGAAAAAATTATATTATTAAACCTAAAATAAGTTACATCATTATCAAACTTAGGTGCCGTTTGTTTTTTAAGAGGTCTAAAGTCTGAAGTCTTATTTTAGTTATGATTAATAAGAGGTGGTGTGTAAAAATGTCTGAACGATTCAGACTTAAAAGCCATTAAAAAGTTTTTTTTTTAAAAACAAACAACCCCTTAAACTAAATTATAACAAAAATGTTGAATTAAACAAATTATACAAAAAAACGAAAACTTTTAAGTTGTTAAACATAACAACTTAAAAGTACAATTCTATATTATAAACATAACATTTTCACAAATTTCAAAAATAAGTTTTCATATTATTGTAAAAAAAATGTATAATTAATAGGTATTTAGAAGAAAATTGGTTTTTAATTGATAAAAAATATTGTAGGAAGGTAGAGCAAAACAAGTTTTTATAGTATTGTTAAAAAAGCAAATAATATAATTGATAAGTATTTAATAGGGAAATGGTTTTTTAATCAATAAAAAAAGTAGGATCAGAGAAGGGGCAAACAGAGCTCGAACCTGAAATCTCTTGGGGTGACCATAGAGCATTAACCAACTAAGCTAAGTTGTCTTTGTGTATCATTGTCTTAATATATTTTATTTGAACCAAAACTCACAGGGCCATGGCCCCATATCCCCAACAATGTTCCGCCACTGTATATAGGGGTGAGTTCAAACGAGAACATAGTGTATTTAAAAGAATAAAGGGATAGATCTCGACTCTTGATTAGATTAAATCAATGGTTGAAAATATAATGGCATTTTATGTAATTAATGAAAACAAAATACCCTTTAAAATATGCGGATAAATGACTTTAGGGGCAAAATTGGTATTTTTTTACGTAATGATATCAAACCGGCTTTTTTTCAGGGATGTGATTATCATATCAAATCAAAACAGATATCACTTCCTAAATTATCTCAACACGTCTCAATATCTCACCGAAAAGTAATGTCTCTCAAGCAAATCGTTCTTATTATCATAGCTGAAATCGGTGAAGAAAGCTTCTACAAAGACGAAACATTTCAAAGGAAGAAGAAGGGATTCGAGATACAAAGATGTTGACATGAAGCTGCTGTGCAAGTAAAAATAGATGCTCAAGGTTTAAGGATTTAGAATTTTGCTTCATCTATTTAGTATCCATTCAAAAACCCTAATATAGAGGTAACAATGTATGGTTTATGATCCTACAGGTTTACGAAAAAGTGATCGGCTTGCAAGGAAGACAAAAAAAATGGTTAAAAAATCGTCTGAAGGTGAAGGACGAAGGCTATAGTTGCAACGTGAAATCGATGAAACAGACAGGGAAGGACGAAGGCTCTCTGTTAAGAATCGAACATTACGACTTGAATCTGGTAACAACAATCTTATTTTTTTGTTCACAATTTTTTATAATCGAAACTGGTTGTTGTATGAGAAAAAAATAGGGATTTAACGTAATCTGTACAATGTGCGGTGATGTGTGTAAATAATATATGTTTTAGAAGATGAAGTCTACTGTTTTGAAAAAAACTCACTCACTGAATATGATACAAATGTTGTTATTGTGTTGAAATCAGTAGTGATTTGGCATTATACCCATGTTACGATTTTGAAAAAAACTCACTCACTGAATATGATACAAATGTTGTTATTGTGTTGAAATCAGTAGTGATTTGGCATTATACCCATGTTACGATTGTGTTAAATCAATGTTGATTTACCAGTATAGTATAGATGACTGTGGTATGTTATAATTTTGAGTCAGTAGTGATTTTCCACAATACAAGATTTGCAATTGTGTTGAAGCAATGTTTATTTACAAGTGTACAGAAGATATGGTTGTAGTTTGAGTAACAACGTTTGGGGGTTTCATGTAATTTTTATTATGTGTGATTATGGCTGTGAAGAATCTGTTTTTAAGTGGTTAAAGATTACAATTTCATAACAAAATGAGTAAATGAATCAGAAGTGATTCACAAGTGACGTTACTATTTTAATCAAAATTGATTTACCTTTGAAATTATGTTGTTTTAGCTTTTTTAAGTAAATACTAACATACCATTAAATTAATGTTGTGATTGTTTTGAATCAATGATGATCTACGATCATAATAATGATTTGATTGTTTTGTATCAATGTTGATTTACAATTACACTAATGTTGTAATCAATTGTGCTCCATATAAATGTAAGTGATTATTCAATATCAATGTGCAGGTACTTCCTCTGCACGACGTGGAACTTCAAAGAGAAGCCGTTCGAATGAAAGTGAGTTGGAAGCAACAGACAGTGCGAACAAAACATTAGTGGTAAGGAAGAAATCTCGAAGGTCAACCAAAGAAGAAAAAGGAAAGGGACTGATGTTTGATGCAAACAATGCACCAACTGAAATTGAAGCTAGGCCAAGTGAACGAGCGAGCCAAAGGTGTTGTATGAAAGTGCGGACCACACCTTACCCACTTTTTAATGCAATCAATACAATGTCAAATGAACAACTACAAGCAATGACTGACATGGGTTTTGGAGGACTTTCGGGGATGAAGATGGATGGCATACCATCAAACCTTGGACATCGTGTTGCCTTGAACTTCGATCCATACACGATGACGTTGAAGACTTCCAATGACCCTATAGTAGTAACTGAAGTAGAGATTAGGGACATGATTGGATGTCCAATGGGGCCTATTAGTTATGACGAATGTGTAACGGAAGACTACGGTCTTGGGGTAAAAGCAGAATGGCTAAAACATTTCGATCGTGCGCTAATACGACCAACAGATGTAAGTAGCCAAATCTTGTTGTCGAACATAGCGGATTGGAATTTCATGTTGAACTTCATAGTGGTATTTTGCAACACTATGGGCCATTGTAAGTACAACGGTCTATGTGACTTGAATGTCTTATCCCGAGTATCAGAAAATACCATTTTCTGAGATATAAACTGGTGCGAGTACCTTCTAAACTGTTTAAGGTACTGTAAGAACACATGGACTGGAAACAATGAGAAGGCTTTCTTTTGTGGTCCCTTGACAACTTTAGTGGTAAGTTTTAGTATAGTTATATTCATTATTTTTATAAGGTTTTTTATAACTAAATGTGATCATGTTTGTTTTGTATGTAGTTGTTATACGTGGATAACATTAAGTGGGACATACCGAAGGTAATCAGAGAAAGACCTGCAATAAAAGTTTGGTCATTCGAAAGGTTGCGGTTAAGGGTGGAGTCAGAGATTGAGTCGGGAGGATTGGGATTAGGGGAGTTTGAAGAACCGTATGTGCAAAATGAGGCAAATGTGGAGGAAACCCAACCTTCATCTCTAAATAATGTAGAGGTAATATTCACGATATATGTGTTATTTCATAGATCATAGATGATTAATGAATGCAACCAATACTAATAAGAATTATATGGTGATTATGACATGTACTTCATACCTGTCCCTTTATGATGTGATCACCAGTGATTCAGTATATGTGATCATAAATGATCAATAACATGTAGTCATTGTTGATAAAATGTATGTGACTTATGGATGTGATCATATGTGTTTCAATATGTGGTATTCCATATATCATAGATGATTAATAAACATAATCAATGCTGATCATAATGATTTGATGATTAAGACATGTACTTCATACAAGTCCCTAAAAAATTTGTGATCCTCAGTGACTTGTACATAATATTATTAACTATTTATTGAAACTGTCAACACGAACAGGGTTATTTAAAGGAGTTTGAGAACTTGTACAACAATATCATGTCACTGAAGATGTCTTTGACCACATCGTTTGATAAGGCGTCACTGAAGTTCCCTAGAGTTGAAGAAATTAGGGCATGGAGAGAGAAAGCAAAAGATCTACTTGTGACAGAACAAGAAACAGAAAAACACGATCAAGTTGTGGTTGGAGAAATGGAAGAACAGGAGCATACTGTAGATTTGGCAGTTGAGAAGATTCCTGGATTGTGGACAACAACAACTGATAACAGTGGGCAACAAAATGTTGGAAATGTTGGAATAGAACCACAAATGAATGTTAGTGTAGATCATGTTATATTTGAGTCGACAACACAATTTTTTGAAGACCCTGGTGTATTGGAGGCATGTGACGAGCTTGTTTTGCAACGGACAACAGAAAAGGAGAAAACAACAAAAGAATATTCAAATGCAAGTAACATGGTGAATGTTAATGAAGTGACGGATGTTCTGACAGGAGCAAGAGAAAGTGTTGTTGGAGGATTTGAAACACCAAGAATAGTCATCCCAACATAGAAAGAGTCAAGCAGATCAAGAAGTGCGTTGAATGTGTATAGGCGTTCAAAACGTACTGATGAATTTCCAAGCTTCAGTATCGGACTGACGCAAGAGTTCGATAAGGATGATTTGGTGGAAGGTAGTGGACATCAACAACAGGTATGTGAATTACAACCTATCTGATTCATAAGTGACTTATATATGTGAACATATGTGATTCAATGTATGGTGACTCTGTAGATTATAGTTTTTATCATAAATGATTCATGTAAAGCCAAATTGTACTATTACATGAATTGTTTTATATTTTAAAACAATCTGGATGATATGGTGATTCACACTTGTTGATCTGATCATAAATGATTTATTCCTTGATGATATTACTTTGAGATGTGAAATTGCATGATCAGGTTGTGAAAGATGTATGGGAGGATACAGCGAAAAACACTACTTTTGAGAAAAGCCCCGGTGATTTGCCGACGACGGCCCCAATTCAGCCAACATCTAATAAGAACATCGAAAAGCGTGAGATAAAGGCTGGAGTGACAATATGCTCACCGTACTTGAATATAAAGGTAGACCCTAACGCGAGCATCACTAGAGATGAAACTATATTGTGGAATTGGATATTCTCAACCGAAGGAGATAGATTGTAAGTTCTATAAAATACACTATAATTTAGCTTCATATGCAAATTTATTTTGCCATAGATGCGCAATATTAGTAAACAAATGTATATATAATAACAGGTTTGTCGTTTACAAATCTATTGATGGTCTGGAAGTACAAAGGAAAGACTTCGAAAGTATGGCACCAGGGACACATGTCGGTAGTAAGATTATCGATATTTGGGCGTACCTGCTCAATCAGGAGGAACAATTCAGAAACAGGTCATCGCCGCATCGATTATTTTGCACGACAATGACTATGGTATGTGGTTAAGTAAAGTAAAACTCATTGAAGTCTTTTACATAAAAGATGATGCAATCTTACGTTTTTTATTATGTAGACGGAGGGCATGCTACCACAGAATGTGGCTACAAAAGACATGTTTGACGTTTTTTCAGGTAATCTGAAATCTTGCATGTCCAATGACACTGATATGATGTCTCTCAAGCAAATAGACATGGTATGAACATTTGTTACTCTTCATGATTTTTGGTATTATGCAACACAAGCAAATGCATATATGTTATTAATAAACTTCATTTTTTTGGAAAGGATACTAATAAACATTATTTTATGAGATTCATCAATAATTGTATACATGAGATATGATATTGTATAAGTCTCTGGTTCTGTAACACCCTCAAATCTGAAAATAGCAACTTAATTAAAATTTCTAAATACATCAACTAATACCTTGAACTACAAACATAAATTGAGAATCAACCTCAATATTCCCATTCACCTTATACATACATTCTATAAACAGGACGGGTGTTACTAAACCCAATAACAAATACTATCTTCAATCCTGCGGAGGACTTAATGCTCATGCTTAGTCTCTATCTCCAACTCGCGGAAGACTTAATACCCATGCATAGCCACTATCTCCAAACTGGGACCTGATGCACATGCCGACAAATAAAAAGGGTTAGGCTTAACGCCTAGTGAGCTCAAGAGTTTTAGCATGAATGAATAAATCTTTAAAAGCAAGGAAACCAGTTTAAAGCGAGATCCTTCGAAATAATATACTTTAACATGGAAATGACACATTTTCCCAAAATATGAACCTTTAAAGACAATGCTCCCAAACACACGTTTCATATAAAATGATGCAATCCGGAACTCACCCAAGATGGGATCATAGTTCGACATTCCAATTCATGGAAATGTAAATAATACCTTATAACCCAAAACACCCAAAACACGGGTGGAACATAATACTCGACCCTTAAATAAAGGAAAACGATTCTTAAATAATATGATACGTCATTGAAAACATGTAACCCAATTTAATACTCACGCGACCATAAAGTAGAATGAAATCCCAATATTAAAACATGGACAATTAAATATGCAAAATACGACGGGCCGACGACGGGGGCTTCCCGTATCCGTTGAGAGTGGAGGAACACAAAAGTATGCCACTCATACAACGTTAATCGTATGACACTTCATGACACACAAGCCCAAGTGTCCCTACGACTCCCTTCAAGCTACACCAAAGATTCAATTGACCTTAGCGATATAACAACGAGAATACCGCTCCAAGGCCCGGCCCAAGGGGGATACAACCAAGGCATTGCCCCACCTGGCGGAGGTCCAAAACGCCCATCTAATGGCTACTCCACGCCATGATAGCACCACCCGGACTCAATCCTCCTAGTGTACTCCTTGAACGGACAAGGTCATAAAACATGTGTCCCGGAGTCCAACCCCGTACCACCCAAATGACCATCAAATAAGACTGACTCATGTGCCTATGGATCCAATGCAACACAGTCTAAGATTACACGACTATAACTGAATGACAACATCACTCGAGCCTGTAATTATAAATATGCGATAAAAATGCATTTAGATGTAAGCCATGAAATGGGACTCTACATCGAGCTATTAAATCCGGACAATTGTCCACAAGACTCTTTTAAGCCAACACCGAGCTAAAATGCTCAAAATCCATTTGATCAAATAATTATCGGTTCCCCGAGTAATAAAATGTCTGGAAACAACATTTACGAAGACACATACCTCAAAGACGAGATTAACCCAAAACTCAACACATAATGGGACCAAAGGTTTTCCAAAGGGTTTATGAATGCAAATGTACCCGAAATACGTATAACATGAAACAGACTTCATTTGTACAAAATCACCATGAATGTGAAAACTATGCTATTTACTCGTTAGAACATTCAAAACCCAAATATGAGCATTTTATGAGGTTAACATAACCCAAAGTTCACCAAATATGAAAATTTATCAAAATACTCACCCATTTGACAAATAACCAAGTAAAACATAATTTACTTCAAAATATTCCAAACTTATCAGCAGTTAACCATTTCGTATAAAACACTTTAAAATAACCATTTTGGCATGTACACCGTTTTCACAAATCAACTTGAACTCACCTTGCTGGATTTAGGATAAATCTAGATTTTACCCACTTAGAGCTTTCCTTGAAGAACTTGATTCTTCAAACCAAATCTTCCAAAAACCTAGATCCACAAGGTTCCAACCATAAATATACATAAACAACCACAAATAATCGATCCCCAACCTTATACATGAATACCTCAACTAATACCGAAACCCTAACTTCCATAAATGAAGAAGATAAATGATTACCTTAACCTAAGCTTGAATACACCAATAAAAACACCTCTAGTTCACCAAAATGGTTACAAACCTCCAATCTATGAAAGGCAGAACAAAGGGTGGATGAAACCCTAGAAAACTTTGGTGAAGAAGATGAATAGTGAGAGATGAGAAGCTTACCACCACAAAATACTCTAGTATACTTCAATAGATTTCCAATCTCTTGTTAGATCCTTGAAGAGCTCTCAAAAACGAAACCGTAGAAACTTGAATCACCCAAATCGGAGTTGTGGATCAAAAGATATGAAGAAATGAAGAAATGAGGAAAAAGTCGAATTTAAGTGAAACTCACAGCGCAGATGCTCGCAGGCGCGCTCAATATTTTGCGCGGGCGCGAGCGATAGTGAAGGAATTCACAGCGCAGATGCTCGCGGGCATGCTCAATATTTTGCGCTGGCGCGAGCGATGGTACTTCCGACCAAAATATGCTCGAACACTGTTTTGGTCATAACTTCTTCGTTATAACTCTGTTTTCGCTCCGGAAAGAACCGTTGGACTCATAATTGAATCCTTCATCTATCAAGACTATAAAATCAAGGATTCAAGCCTAAAATCAAATATCTTATTTTTCCTTAATATACCGGTTTCTATATTAACTTGAAATGATATCTTTCAAGAATCGGGGTGTTACAGGTTCTAATAATTCTTGTGAACTTCTAAGCTCCTTTATACAGATCTTCTTCCCTATCCAGCAGACAGATCACTTCTATGTTATTGTATACAATATGAAGACACCAAGTTTAGTGATGTTGGACAATAGCGCAAGCAACATGGTTATAGAAGACATATATGGTGAAATGCCATGCATGTTGGTAAGCATATCGTTAAGTATAAACAAACATATATGGATACTACCGTAATTGTTAAGAGCTTATGTAAATAATGTTTTGTCGCAACAATCTTTTATGCAAAAATATCTGAAAAGTGTGCATCATCCAAGGATTAATAGTATGTCGAAAGTTAAACCAAACCGGTTTAGAATGAAATGGAGAACGATCGATAATACTATGGACTCTGGGATATTCACAATGCGCCACATGGAGAGTTATAAAGGTGAAACGATTTGCAAGTATGATGTCGAGTTCGTGAAGGAGTCAACAGCGCAGGATGTGCAAATCACCAAGTTCCGGAAAAAATACTTATCGAAGATATTGCTTTCAACACACAATCTTTGTAGGTCAAGATTGATCAGGCAAGCAACTAGTTTCGGTAAAGATTTCGGACAACCTAGAAGGATGACGAAGACGGTTATACAAGAGAAAATGAACATCAATAATTCACGTTCTGGTTAAGTTTTGATTGTTGGTAGACTTTTTTGGTTTCATTTCAAAGTACTTGGACATATTAGTTTTGTTCTGTTTTTTTGGTCAATGTTTATTTGAACTTCAAATGTTTTTGAATATTAGTATTTTGACTTGGTTATGATTATCATCCTTTTGTTTAATGGTATGTTGATTGATCAACTGGACATATGTTAAGTTCAATCTCAAGTGCAATGGTTTATGGTCAAAGCAGGTAAATCATATCATGTAATAACATACATATATAGTTCCAATCATAGGTGATTGGTGTTATGTCCTGGGTCAATAAATCTACCTACGTATCAGATAACAAATGATTTATGTAGATTCTATGGTAAAAAAACATTCAAATCACTAGTGACTTTATGATAGAATTATTTGTATCATATGTGATCACAAATGATTTATGTAGATTCTATAGTAAAAAACATTCGAATCACTAGTGAATTTAATTATACATATCACAAGTGACTTTATGATAGTATTATTCGTATCATATGTGATCACAAATGATTTATGTAGATTCTATGGTAAAAAAAAACATTCGAATCACTAGTGAATTTAATTATACATATCACAAGTGACTTTATGATAGCATTATTCGAATCATATGTGATTCTGAACTTATGTTAAGTTGTATACAAAAAAAAGTACATAACGTACACGTAGGTAAAAAATAGTGGTATGTTATCATCTGTGATTATAAGTTATTATATTACATGTTGATCACAATTGATTTGCTATTATAATAAATTCAACGAGTATGCAAACAATGCAGGTACGCTACAGATAATATTACATTATAATCGGTAGTGCTTTGATGGTAAACGGTTTGCTTATCAGCTAGCTTAATTTAAAAACTACAGATGATATCATAAGTTAATGGTAAGCCATACTAACTGATTTTTAGCAAAGGCAAAAACATTAAATAAGAATAAAATATCACAACCGATTAAAACACTACACCTTGAATGAAATTAAACTTGATTGCATCAAAAATAATTCAAACTAGACAAAACATTCCAACTAAACTATATCAATGTTGCATTTATGCGAATTATTCAATCAGCTCCTAAAAAACCAAAAAACCATGCTATCAATCATCGTTTTTATCGGACATCCCTCTTTTAACTAGACAGTTTCGGGAATCGTGGTTAGTAAATTCATTACATCCTCTACATTTCCTCTTGTTTCGCGCGTTCTTCAAAGCTCGCTCACCAACACCGATTAAACGCTTACCTGTGCCACATCCTTTGTTTCACACACCTTCTGGAGCACATACCTCAATTGTCTTGGGCTTTGAGACACCCAACAACTTTTCAAACTCAGCATCTTTGTTAATAATACCATCATCCGAAGGAACATCAGGTGCAATTTCTGACTTCATCAACCGAACCTTCTCCAAGAAAAGTTCAAGTTTCTCTTCATCACCGTAAACCCTACTCAAAATCTGGTCAAACTCAAACTGTATATCATTTGTCAATCTATCGGACCGTTCATTGCTTCCAGGTTGTATGTGTCGAGTACGAAGTACATCCATCGGGATAACACCTCTCATCCATCTCCTGTTAACATACTGACTAGGTATCTCTTCAGCATCTATGTTGAATAAGAAACTAAAGATGTGGCAACACAGAATGCCAAAATACTTATATAGTTGGCACGAACATGTCAACGATCCATCCACTTCCATGAGCACAACCTGTAAAATATACATAAAAATTGATTCATGATTATGTGGACCTAAATAAATCTATGTGACACCAATAGAAAAAGGCAGTGTGGTTCCAACTTACTATAGGATAAAAGACTCTTGTACCTTAAATTCAGCCTTGGTTTTAAAGGACTTATCCTTCTGCCTTATGGTGAAAATCTGGGGCCCATCGTCACCAACAACATTCCACTGAGAACAATATCTATATCCTTTGACTATTTCCTTTTGAACATCATAGAAGACAGTCCTAGTATATACCATAGCAGCATGTCGCTCAATCAACCTCTGAGTCTTGAAATCAGGGATGGTGGTGTTGGTCAGATGGTCATCGGTTTGTTGCCTATTTCTTTTTTTGTCCATTGCAATGTCATGAGAAAGAATAAACTTCAACAAATTGTTACCATGGTGTGAAAAACTTTTAAAAAAAGAGTTCAAGCTCTCAGATCGTGACGTGGTTTTCATTAATCCACACATGGGTAAATCTTTGAAATACCCACGTATCCAATTGGACCGATTACTAAAAACCTCTGACAACCACGCGTGATCTGACAAATTAAATTCGTCCATCAGTGCAATCTATTTCTCCTCAAAATCTTGGGGGCCCAAATAGACACTCCATACAAGTTTTACTAAGCGCTTCCTGAAATCTGTGTTTAGCAATAAGTCAGTGTTAACCTGCATAGAAACATAAAAGATTTTATATACAAATTTCCCTCCCGTAATATGACAAAAATCCAAAACTATATATAAATCATACCCTAATAGGCAACTTATTCATAATGTGCCACATGCACATTCTATGCTTTGATTCGTTGAAAACTATAGGGAGAACCTCTCTAATTGCAGTGTCTTGGTCGGTCAATACAAGCTTTGGTTGAACACCATGAACTTTTAAAAAGGCCTCCAACAACCAAGTGTAAGATGACATTTTTTCATTACAGAGAATACCAGTACCAACAATAACAGAATGCATGTTGTTGTCAATGGCAAGGAATGGGACAAAAACCATACAATGTCTGTAATGAAAATTTTAAACACCAATGGAATCCCACAATAGCATTAATTTATAATATACTACATAGATATAATGAAAACATCTTACTTGTTTGAACGATAAGTGGCATCGAATGAAATAACATGGCCAAACTCGGTGTAATTGAACCTCGATAGCTCGTTAGCCCAGAAAAGTCCCTTGAGTTTTCCATCCGATACTTTAAACTCGAATGCAAAGTTGGTACCATTTAAGACACGCTCATTAAACATGTTCAAAACCATTTGAACATCACCGTCACCAACAAAGGAATCAAAATCTTTTTTATAATTCTTGTAGTCGGTGCGACTACATCTAACCTCCTCATATCCACCCTTCAAACAAACCTGCAGCTGGTGGGACTTGGCCGCACCGATATTCGCATTTACAACCCGATGTATTATCCTCTTATCCGAGAACTTCAACTGTCTCCTACTTCGAGAGAGCATTCTATCATTCTCGTTATACAATGGGTGATTGTGGTTCGGGTTGAAGTGGTACAACTTAAACAATGACGTACCCTGAACCCTACAAAAACGAACTTGAGCATTACATCCAGTAACTTTGAAGTTGGAGTTGCGCAAGACCTTCCGATGTTGACCAACATTAGTGCTGTCAACTGACCGTTTGTTAGGTAATCCATGACGATGACATACAAGATACTTAATCCTAATAGATTTATCGTTGAACTTCTTTTTAGTTGATCGCCTAATATCAAAACTCGCGTAGTCGGTGTACTTCCTGTACATTTCAATGCAATGACCTACTGTTTGAAACAACGACCCAACAACTGGTATGAAACCTTCGGGACGTAATTAACGGGATCATTGAATCGTTCATTCATGGATAGCATGGTACTACCAGTAAGGTCAAAGGACCCAGAAACATTCCCAGTGGAATTGACATTCGGTATGATCGGATCTTCTACAAGAAAAAAGTGTTTGTCACAATATAATTAAACTTACAATACGCATGTAGTACTATAAAATCTGTTAATTTATATAATCCCAAATTCAACGCAACGAATAGAAGCACCAAATATAACTAATTGTCATGACTGTAACATACAAAATCATAAGTGATGCTATTAAAAATACCAATGGATCAACATATGAAATCCGGCTGTAACATACAAAATCATAAGTGATGCTATTAAAATATCAATGGATCAACATATGAAATATGGAAGATAATCGCTGCCTTCAAAACTTCAATCAACTTAAACCACAACTAAACCCTATTTTAGAACTTACCAATGACAAAAAAACTTCAATCACAAAATAGAGTAACACTTTAGTTCTAAAAAATAAATTTTAAGGTAAATTGAAACAATTACCTATGACATCTTTAAGAACATTATCAACGACGTTGATATCCCGTTGACCTTGCTCATCACTGATTTGGAATTCAAAATTCTTATAAACATCAATTACATTAATCGATTCAATGCTCCCATTTGTAGAAAAGATATTCCTTGGAACCTCCATAAACAACGAGCAAGAGTTCTTCACTGTTGAAAATGTGATGGGTATTTCGCAGAAAATCGCATAATTGTGGAAGAAATGATACTGGTTTTTGAATCGACATGTATTGGGACAAAAATTGAGAGGATATCGCATAAATTTTGGAAGATAATCACTATCCAAAAATATTCATATGTGAAAATGACCTAACTATCCTTATGGTCGATCAAAAAAAGGAAAAAAAGAAATTAGTTTAATTATTTTGATTGGCTGATATTTATTCCTTTATTCCTCTATTTTTCCATCTATATTAACTTTATATGTTTGTGTACCTCCGCCAATGACTAAACATTTATCATGAATATACATATTATTTATCATAGATATTATGTATTTTTATGTGTATTTATACATCAATACGATATTCATTATAAATATATACATTTTTACTATTACACTCATCATGGATATTCATATATGTTCACGTGTATACACAACTTTCCAATATTCATATATCAGTATATATTCATCACTAATGTTTACTATAACATTCATCATGAACATACATATTATTTATCATGAATATTTATGTATTTTCACGTGTATATAACTATCTATTATTTATATCAGTATACTTTTTATCATAAATATTAATTTCCACTATAATATTCATCATGAATGTACTATAGTTTCAAGCCTACATATATATTATTTCTTTTTTTCTTTATTGGGTTCTCAATTGATCTTGACGGGATCTCGATAAAAGCTGAAAGTGCTAGGTTATGGTATTATACACACAAACACACAATAAGTCAATCGATAAGTTCTTGATCAGTCTCGATGGAAAATGAATGTGGTAGCTTATGGTTTTACACACACAAACATGCACAAAGTTAATGGATGGGTTCTCGATCGGTCTTGATGGAAAATGAATGTGGTAGCTTATGGTTTTACACACACAAACACACCAAGTCAATGGATGGGTTCTCGATTAATCTCAATCGGTCTCAATGGGTTCCCGATTGGTCTCGATGGGTTCCTGTTCCACCTCGATAAAAGCTGAAAGTGGTAGGTTATGTTTTTATACACACAAACACATAATAAATCAATTGACAGGTTCTTGATCGGTCTCGATGGAAAATGAAGGTGGCAGGTTATGGTTTTACACATAAACACACACCAAGTCAATGGATGGGTTCTCGATTAGTAGTCTCGATTGATCTCGATGGGTTTTCAATCGGTCTGGATGGTGTTGGGTAACGGTGAAGAAGAATGTTGTAACATTAAAAAAAATGAAAATAAATAAGGAATAAAGGAGAGGGGAGAAAATAATTCAAATGAAAGTGTGGGGTTAATAATGAAAGGAGGATAAAAGAATAAGGGTGAGAAGTGCAAATCTCAGGACGTGTTTTGACAAGTCCCCAAAGTTTTGAAATTTGCATCATGGGTGGATTGTTTTACACATTTTTAGCGGCTACAGTTTTAGAGATTTCGCATGGCCTTATTTAAGCAACGTTTGATCAAGAGGAAAATGTCATTTGGTTCGTTTTCATATCCTGAATGAGACCTCTTTGATTTTATGCAAAACGATCGATATTTTGAAAGAAAACAGTCGAAGTTGCGGTTAGCATTCATTCGAGATTCAAGCAGCGATTCAAGGTAAACTCTTAACCAAACCCGACGACATACATATGCTTAAACTCGGTTTTAGTTGCTCTTTCGTTTGGTGTCGTTTTATGAGGTCCAAAGTTCGCCGTACTTTCCGAAGTATAGGCGGAAAGTTGTTGATACAACGGGTCTTGACGTCGGGGTTACGGATTCCAAAGTCAAGTATGCTAGTTGAAAATAAATCGATATACTTTATGTCATACGAAGAGTTTTATCTAGTAATAAAAAGTTAGGCAAAAGAAACGAAGAAACTCGGATGGAAAACGAGTAGTTTTTGGGTCAAACCCGTATGGAATCTCGATTGGGATGAAGGGGCTATTGTGCAAACTGGTTTTTGAACCCAACGACGGAATATGGACGGTGGGAAGTCGGGTACGGGTTGTCACAATGTTTGTGTTGAGTCCAAGTTTTATCTTATATTAATTCAAAAAAAAGTTGCCCATGCATAGTTTTATATATTTATTTTGGTTCTGGAGGTGTGCTGCATTCGACAAGAAGAAGATGGAGATGAATCTCCATAGCTCTCATGCATATTATATATATATATATATATATAGATATAGGGAGAGGTTCATTTGAGAAATGGTAAATATATGAGAAATAGAGAAGTAATCTTAGCCATTCATCTGGTCAACATTTGCGGCTTTGACCGCGAAGCACCAGATAATTCCTTGTGTGGTCTATAGAAGGTAGAGGGGTAATTTCGTAAAATACACGGGATGAGCTCATATATGAATCTGTATGAATCACAAAGATTCATATATGAATCTGTTAATTAGTTCAACTGATTAATATATGAATCTTTGTGATTCATACAGATTCATATATGAATCTTTGTGATTCACAAAGGTTCATATATGAATCTTTGTGATTCATACAGATTCATATATGAATCACAAAGGTTCATATATGAATCTGTTAGTTATTTCAACTGATTCATATATGAATCACAAAGGTTCATATATGAATCAGTTAAAAGAGTTCAGTTATGAATTGCACTGGTTCATATATGAACATATAGTTCATATGTGAATTATACATGTTCATATATGAACACAACCCGTGTGTTTTGTAAAATTTACGAAATTGTCCTTCTATTTTTGGGATAGCCGCAACTTTTGACTAGTCAAAGCCGCAACTTGTGACCGGTCAAAGTCACAATATTTGAGTAGTCAAATCCGATCTTGACCATATGAATGGCTAGGATTACTTCTCTATTTCTCATATATTTACCATTTCTCAAATGAACCAAACACTATATATATATATATATATATATATATATATATATATATATACAATGATAGGGGGCCCTTCATGGGAGAACTGACTTTTTTGTGGTAACCGTGAGATCCAATCTCAACCACAAATCAAATAATAATTTAGGAAATATATAAATTTGGTAATTTTGATTTAAAATTATAGTTAAAGGACATTTTAGGTATTTTTAAAAATTTACTCTCTCCTCTCTCCTGTAAAACTAATTGGTGATATACAAAATAGATTATGATATCCACTGTGATACAAATGTGGTACAAAATACATTGTGATACAAAATACACTGTGATACCCATCATGATACAAAATGCAACGTCATACATACGATACATACAAGACCCAGTTCGATACCCACTATGATACGGATACCCACTGTGATACATTGTGATACCCTTTATAAAACAATGATAATAAATATTGTGATACCCACCGTGATACAAAATGCAACGTCATACATACGATACATACAAGACCTAGTTCGATACCCACTATGATACGGATACCCACTGTGATACATTGTAATACCCTTTATAAAACAACAAAAATAAATATTGTGATATACATTGTGATACACTCTATATACACATTGTGACACATAAAGATATCTAAACAAGAAAAGTCCTTTAAAACCTCAGATCTGAACCAGAAAAGTCTAAAAATTTTGGATTTTGGAAACCAAAAAATAGAGAGAGGTTGGGTTTGGAAACCAGATATGTACCGTATTATTCGTCCCCATCCATGTCGTATGAGAGAAAAGGGTGAGAGTATGAGAGAAAGTTAGAGAAACGGGTTTCCGGTTCCGGTAGCATCGCCGGTAACTTGTCGAGGTCGTTGGGTCAAATGACGCAGAGAAGAATGATGAGTAAACTGAATATGAAGTAGACCTGTGTGCTTGTTCGGAGACCCTTTTGAGTGTGGGGAACTAATGCTTTTGTTATCACCCTTAAAATCGACACCATGAGACCTGCAAAAACCCGTAAAAGCTCATAAGGTATGTGTATGAGAGAAAAGGGAGAGAATATGAGAGAAGTCAGAGAAAGGTGGGGAGAGAAAATGGGATATTCATTATTGTATGAGCTGTCAAATTTTTTGTTACTAAAATACCCTTTATGATGATTTAAAACATAATATTAAATGTCTTGAATAAGTGGCTTAGATTGGATCTCACGGTTACCACAAAATAGCCAGTTCTCATTTGATTACGCCCCTACATATACATAAAGTTATATACAAAGATAATTATTTAACTTTTAAAAGTGTTATTAGTCAAGTATTTGGAGATTTATTTTAATTAAGTTAGAAGTGGTCGTGAATAGGATAAATGTTCATCTAACATTTTATTATATATGTATATAAATAAATAGTTATTCGACGAGAAGGGGGGATGTCGATAAGACTAAATGGTTAAAGATTAACCTGAGTAGAGTTGGATAGAATTTCAAGAACTTTTTTTTAGTTCAACGATTAAATAAGATATTTAATCGCTACGTGGATACTTAGTAAAATATTGTGACTTGTGTCGGACTGGGAGCGACCAAGTGACTTATAAGTCTACGCTAATCCAGGTAAGTTTCATTTGATTTGAAATGAGATACATACAATAGTACGATGTTCAGTATTTTCGTATGATCAGTATGTTTGATGTGATTTTGAAGCATATTATGATGCACTCATAATTGTTTAGTAATTATGTTTATTTTTGACATGAAAGAGCATGTTATGTGGTTATAGCTTTCAAAGCATGCTAAATGTTTTTAGGTTAGTATTGTTATACGCATATTTAATCGGGCACGTATGTGTGTGGTCAAAGAAGGTACAAGTACTGCAAGGGTGCCTCTGTACACCGTTCGTCTAGATAGAAGGTACAAGTACTGCGAGGGTGCCTCTATACACCGTTCGTCCAGAAGAGCTTACTATAACCGGTACATACTGCGGTCACTGTACAGTCTGTACTTGGTTGAGTCAGAGAAGATAGTTGACCCACACATTGCGCCAGTTCAATTGAGACCTCATATGCGTCAGTGTGCATACGTGCAAGATGTTCAAGGATTTCATGCATAAAATTTCAGTGTTTTTTTTCATTGTAGATTAATATTACATGTTTTGAAGTAACATTCATGCATATATTGTTTAGTTTGAAAACCATGAGCTTACTTAGCAATAGCTAATATAGTATGTATCTCAGGGTCTGAGAAAGTAGGCGCCAGTAAGGGCAAAGGATTTGCATAATTCCTTCATCTGAAGTTATCCGGTTATGATATGAGTTATCTAGTTCTTGATATTCTTATGTATTAGACTTAGTATCCGATGTTGCAGACTATTTAAGTATTCAGTTTGTTTAATTTTTGGTAAAATGTTTAAGTCTTCCGCTACGAATAATTGTATGATATTTATGTATTTAGTTTTTATTTCTTGATGATTTAGCTTTAGTCACAACCAAGGAATTTGGGGTGTGACAAATGTGGTGCCAGGTTACGGACTTACAACTTTGAATAAGGTGTTTTTGGGTTATAAACTTACAGTATTGAAGAACTTGATGTCGAGTTACGGGCTTACGATGGTCGAGCTATTTTGTACAAGTGAACGTACATGAATATTCATAATGAATATTACATATATATATATATATACCATTTCACGTAAAAATGGTTAAAACGAAAAAATGGTTATCGAGATGAATGTTATATCGAAGAGAAAGAAATGCTCGCTTTTTTTATATAATTTGTTTGATTAAAATCTGTAAGAGTCGGTTTTTAAAAAAAACGTGTAATTATTCTTACCCGAATTGAACCATAATTAAAAATAACAACCAAAGATAGTTGAGGGGTTAAAATCGTCAATTAACCAAACTATATAAATATATATATAAAAAGAAATCATAAGAGTAAATTACTATGTATCGTTCCTGTGTTTTGTTTCTTCACCGTCTCATCTCTCTCTAATCCCAATTTTTTTCTCTCTCTAAAAACTCTCATTCTCTCTAAAATAATTTGCAAATCGTCGAAGTAATCAAATATTCAATTACATATTCGGAATCTACGCTTCGATCCCTTCTTAGAGGTATAAATTTCTTCTTAAGTTATTTAAGTTGGTAAGTTAGTGTAGTTGAAGTTGGTTGGTAGATTATCATTATATATTGTAAAGTTATAATCATTTACATGTATAGAAATGTTTGTTTTTGTCTGTTGGTCCCAAATAGCAGTAAGTAAATAAAAGAAGTATTGTAGAAGGGGGGGTTGAATACAATACACACAGTTTTTCACTTAATTTAATTCTTATTGATTTGAAATCAAGAATTACACATAGAAAACTTTTGATTGTTGCGGAAGAGAATAGATGAAATCTATTCAAACAATCTTACACAAAGAGAAATGAAGAACAATTGTAAAACACTTAGAAAACAATAAGAACTTCTTAGAGAGAGAATGTCAGTGCACTTAGAGAGCTTGAATGCTTGAGAGCTGGTTCTACTGGGTATCTTGCATGTTGAACCATCCTCCATATTTATAGTGCCTCATGCATTAAATGCATGGGACACCTGTTGAGCAAAGGATGGACACAGGTCTTCAGCAAGGTACAGGATGTACCTTTTGTCTTGAGGTGTTTTGGCTTGAAGTGTTGACCAGCAGGATGGTGTAGACCTTTCCTTAAAATGGTGTAGGAGACAAAGTTTACTTTATCTGATTTTCAGATGAGGTCCACGTCAATGCAAGAAATCACAAATATACTTTGTCAGAAAAGTACAATGTGTTGGAGAAATCTTCAGGCCTTGAAGATTAAGGAGTCTTCGGTTGCCGAAGAGTTCTTCGGCTCCTGAAGACTGAGAGGTCTTCGGCTTCCGAAGATTGAGAAATCTTCGGCTTCCGAAGAGGTCTTCGGCTCCTGAAGACTGAGAGCTCTTCGGCTCCTGAAGACTGAGATCGGCACCATCCTGGCCAATGGTGTTGATCAAGTAGGCATACTTGGCTTTAGGCTGAGGAGTCTATCTTCAATCCGCTTTGAGAGATATTCTCCTTCTTTGTCTTCTTCGGTTGATCTTCGACTTCACCGAACATTTGTATAGAAACCAAGCTGCTAAAAGAACCTCAAACATATTCTAAGTAGGATGATATAAGATGGAAGATCAGGAGGTCATCTTCAAATCTTCAGGTGACCCAACATTGTCAAAATTACAAACGGGTAAAGTTTAGAAGCAAACGGTGATATTTATATCTAGATGTTTAACCGCACACCAAGTGATCGGTTTAATGCCTAAGTGAATAATTTTATGATTAAGCTTAGGATAATAAGCATTGAATTTTATGATATGCGAGTAATAGTAATTTATGGTTTAAATAGGCAATCGAACGGGTTAAACTTCATCCCGAGTCTCGATTGATCACGTGTTGCATCTCAATCCGATCAAGGTATGGATTTCATTTCTTTTGAATCGTGGGCAACTATTTGTTGTAGTTGACCCTTCCTAAAGGTGGTTCACCACCTTGTGATTGATCAACCGAACGTGATCAACAAATACGAAATTGTACACACACATACACATTGATTTTGGTTTATTGAATCAATTGTTTGAACATTTTGATGTTTTATTAAAATGTGTCTCGTATGAGATTGTTTATAAAAAAATGTGAAGTATATAGATTATAATTTCTGTGATCGCCATTTGGGTAAGTGGCACATGTTTAGTTTTCTTTGATTTTAGAAGAACCCAATAAATGGGCACATTATTTGGGATGCCTTCTATGGCGGCTTTGTTGTCATAGCGTCCTGCAGATGACGGTCCACCAGAGTTAAGCCTATGTGGCTTACGTGAACCCACTTTGGGAGGACTTGGCTGACTTTGTTGGCTCCAGGGCGGATGAATCGATTCTAGATTTTACCCACAGAATATGTGACCATGGTTAAATTCACGGGGGATCCGTTGTGTGTGCCCGCATGCCGACCCAGTTCGTGTGGTTTGGCCACCCACGAACACAACGACAGGAATTGACGGACTTTATTTATATTACGTTTTGAAATTAAAGTGTGAATTGTTCTTGAAATTATTGTCTTTGAAAATTACTGAACATCTCTTTTGTTATGAACTTGAGTTTCAAGAACTTTCATCGAATGAATTTTTAAGTCTTCCGCTTCGTTATTGATGTTTTCATTATTATTTACGAACTTATATTATAATCCATCCACTGAGTTATGTGCTCAGCCGTGTTTTTGTTTTCTGACACGGCAGGTTCGAAGTGAAGTTTACGGGAACGGGACTTGAGATCGAGCGTGTTATTTTGGAGTTCTTAGAATCACTTTGTTTTATCTTTCTAAGTTTATAAAGACTTTTGAGGTATGATAGTTTGGATTGTAATATATGTTTAGAGTTTATTAATAGCTCTGAATTTAATATGTATTTATGTTAAGTCTCGTATGTGACATCACCCGTTCCGGACCACGGGGACGGGGGATGTTACAAATCTATCTATCTATATATATATATTAAAGCAAAACCATGGAGAGATGATGTGGCATTTTGAGAAGGCTAGATTCACTATTATCTTTTTTCTCATGTTTTTGAATTATTTTTTAATAAAAAATGCTAATAAATGAGCAACCTTTCATTTTCTCTTTAATTTTTTTAATATTTCTAAATATTAAATAATAATACTCTTATTCATTAATAAAATATTTTATTTATGTTTTTTAAATATTAAATAATAACACTCTTATTTAAAAAAAACAATTTCATATAAATAATTTTAATTTCATTTTAATAAATGTTTTTATATATAAAGATAAAAAAACAATTAAATTTAGAAATTTTAAACATTTAAAAAACATATTAAAATTATTATATAAAAATATATCTATAATCAATACATAACCTATATATCTATATCTATATATCTAAAAAAATATATCTTTATTTATATCTTTTATATCTATATATAAAATAGAATCATGGAAAGATGATGTGATATGTTGAGATTCATATTTTTCTATTTTCTCATGTTTTTTAAGAAAATTGTTATTAAATGAGCAAACCTTTCATTTTGTTTTTAGGTTTTCAATCTTTTTAAATATTAAATGATAACACTCTTATTTATTAATAATCTATATCTTCTATATCTATATATATATATATATAAAGTAGAATCATGGAGAGGTGATGTGACATGTTGAGAATGTTTCATTCATATTTTTCTATTTTCTCATGTTTTTGAATTATTTAAAAAAAATTGTTATTAAATGAGCCTTTAATTTTCTCTTTAAGTTTTCAATGTTTTTAAATATTAAATGATAACACTCTTATTTATTAATAAATTTTATTTGTTTATTTATTTATGAAAAATTAGGAGAAAGTTAAAGTGAAAATGAGCAAAACTTTATTTTTTTATTTATATACATAAAAAATAAAAATAAATAAAATTCGGAACTTATAAACAACTAAAAAAAACTTATTAAAATCGATATATAAAAATGAAAACGTACGAAGAATGATGGGACACATCTATCTATAATCCTATATATCTATATAAAGCAAAATACAAACCGATGAGGTGGCCTCCTCATGTGCTAGGAAAGGGTTGTAGTAATTATATCAAATTTTCACTTTTTTAAATCTATTAATGTGTTATAAAAAGCTTTTCTATCATTTTATGCAAATATGTGTTTTAATTGAGCTAGGGTTATTTTGGTAATTCCTTATATTTGTTACTTTGCAATTGGTTTAGCTTCCAAACTATTCATCTACCTCATTTAAATGTGAGGTTTACTATTCATCTATCTCATTTAAATGTGTTTTATTGTGAGGTTTACTTTTCAGTTATTCATTTGCACCTTGCTCTCTTTCTCTCTAAATCTCCGGCTATAGTTTTTTTTACTTTTGCCATTTTCATCTCTTTTTGCAGGTTATGGTTTTCTCTACCTGGTACGTTTTCCTCTCTTCATCTTCATCTCTTTTTGCATGTTATGGTTTTCTCTTCCAGATACGATTTATTCTCTTCATCTCCATCTTCTATTATCTGCACTACGATTCTTTTTCATACTCCGTTTGGGAATTTTGTAAGGTTTTGGTTTTTTAAAATAAGTCACTGTGACATTCAATGACTTTAATTCTTTTCCTGGTTTTAATATCTTGAAGATAATAGGCTGAAATTAACACACGAGTTTCGTTTTGTTGATACGCCTATAAGTTTGGTTTTGTTGCATTTCTCTTAAGAAGCAAAATTTTATTTGGATAATATATTGTATGGACAAGTTTTTCTTGATGCGTCAATATGTTTTCTAGCATATGATAACAAGGAGCAATCACATAAAATTTGTTTTTATCTTGACATATTTGTAGTCAATTCATGTTTGATCGTTATGTAAGTTATAACCATGTTGCTAACCCCACTGTTGTTTGCATAACCCAACAAGTTATTATTGTTTATGTTGTCAAATTATGTGAGAGCTACGTGATACAATTTTATGTATCAAAAATGAAAATTTTCTTCACATGACGTACTCCAAGAAATTGTTATTGGAACCACTGTGTCACATAGATATGTAGCATTGGGATATATATGGTAATCCATCCAGCCAAGACCTATGCGTAATGAGAATATCAAAATAACCATATATACGGGTAATTATAAAGTTTGAAGTACAATTGTTTGCATGACATTTCAAGCATACAGTCAACAAATAAGTCATGTTTCAACTTGAATAGAAAATGTACCAACCTTGATGATTGATGTAATCCATGTTAAAAAGGAAAACATATTGATAGGCCTATAAAAATATCAAATTATAAAACATTTTTTTTCTTTTGACACAGGGTGGATAACATTCAAGCAATATCTTGATGGTTAATAAATAATATTTTTGCTATGAAAAAATAACCAAAACTACATTTATAAAATGACCTGTATGTATGACTAATTTTATGAACCATTCAAGTGCAAAATCTTCCAACATAATGTCTTAAATGAGATGTTTAGTCGTGTTTTGAAGGGAGGTTGAGGCCGGTTTAATGGAGTTCAATCGGACATTATTATATATTATGAGTGTTCATCAAAAAAGTTTTTTTTTTCTATTGATTAAATCGTGTAGGCCTGTGTAACTATTGGGTGAAAGTTTCACTCCAATAATTTGTTCTCCAAAAACTTATGGAATTGTTGATGTATCTTTGGGGAGATACTAAATTAGGTCTGTTGGTTTTTTTTTTCTTTTGCATTTTTATTGAAATGGGGAGATTCTTTTTATGGAGATTCTAAAACCAAGGTGGAGTTGACAACAACCAACAACAATAAACCACATCAACAAAAGGTTGAATCATCGGCATTGTTGTTGTTAAAACACACGTCATAGATTAACATTTAAAATAAAGTTGTAAAACTCTTCCAAGTTCCAAATTCTGGTTTAAATATTTAATCACATACTCTTTATATAGCACCAATATATTTTATCTCTTCTTATCATTTGAATATAATTTCTAATATCATTATCACATTGAATGATAAATAGAAAACGAAGATGATGCCTTTTCTGTGCATCTTATATGGCCGACTAATTTTAGGCGACTCTTTTTTGGGAGTTTTTTTCCTTCAAACTCTTTCTACAAAAACATTTATATAATTGTGAGACGTGTCGTTTGAGTTTTAAATAACACAACAACCAAATTATTACCGGGGTATCTCAAACTCTTCGTAACAACAAAAGATCAATATATCCAAATTAACCACTTAAGAAAATATATTCATTGTTTTATATTATATCTCATTAACTCTTAAAAAATTATATCTTAACTTAGTCCAATAAATTTTTAAAAAACTTATCGCTACCGCGCATCGCGCGGTGCATGCACTAGTCTATATATATTAAAGGAGAAACCAAGGATGATGATGTGGCCTCTCCTACAATCAAAACACTCATTTATCTTTTTTCTCCTTCATCCTCCTTTTAACCTTTTTTTTTAATTTTCAATGTTATAAACAGTGATTATTCATTTATGCACCGTTCTTTTCGATTTCCCTAACTCCTCTCCATCCTTTAATTGTTTCGTTTTCCCAAGCTTTTGGTTTTCTTCATCTATCAAACAATCTCTCAAGAATCAATCTATTTAAGTTACATATTTTACTTTATTTGGTTGTGTTTTAAGTTTAAGACTTCGCTTCATCATCCTCTATCTCGACTCCAATGGATCGTATACACAAGAAACACAACACAATTTACATCGATTTCAAGCAATCTCAAGTAAGATTTTCATATGCTAAGTATATTGTTACTACAAGTTTCTTATCACCTACAAACTTCATTTGACTTCTAATATGTAGTTTCTACAACGTTTCCTTCTCAACGTTTCATTCATCTTTTTTTTCAGCATTGATATTTGCATGCCTTTATATTCTATTACTAAATGTTTGTTTTCTGTTTTATGCCTCCTTGGTGATGCCATTGTAAAGTTTCACTAAAATGAGAGGTATTCTTTTATCTCTTACTTCTTTAAGTTTCAACAAATCATTCGTGATACTATTTCAATCTATTTATTTCAGTTCCATATTTTATTTGATTTTATCGTATTTCTCAAGTAATCAATGTTAGTGTTGGATTTCAAGCAACACTTTGAAAACTTGCTCATCAAGATATATGGAATTCTTAACATTGTTTATTTTCTATGTGTGGGTTAATGTGCAATTTCGTTTTAATATTAGCGGCAACTGCATTAAAAATCTTTTGGTCATGGAAATGGTGAAATTTTATTTAAAAAACAAGTGTTATCTTCACATTATCTACTTTCCCACTTGGGATTAGATGATTAATTCAATATGCATAACATGTAGAAATAAATAATGATCATGAATCTTATAGATAGCGATTCAATCAAATATCTTTGTAACACTACCAATTATGGTTATATTTTTTTTCTTTATCATTATTGATTTCCACCTTTTTTAAAAACCGCCGAATCTCATGTTTTTGTATATTTTTTCCTCATTACCTTAACTTTGTGTGCTTCATGATTTATATTTTGAAAAAGCCACCCAATTGCTATTTCTACCAATATTGTTTTTATGCTTATCTGAATTCAAACCACGTGTAAAAGATTGTACTGATAATTCTAGATTAAATTTTAAGCACATTCGACTGTATTAGTTTTTACTTATTATGAATAGCATCTGATCAAGAAACTTGAGACTTATCTACAAGTTAAACAAAACTGCTATAATTTATATGAGTTTTGCTTTGAATTAGTAGGAGACGTATCTTTCACGTCATCTTTCTTAACTTGAATTTTTATCTTCCTATTATGTAAGGAGTGTGTGTGTGTGTGTGTGTGTGTGTGTATTTGCAATATTTTATACTTAAAAAAGCATTTGATGTTGTTTTTGTAACTTCACTATAGTTTATAGAAGGATTCTTATTTCTTTACGTTATGTAGATTATGTCCATCTGATAAAATGATGATATTTTCTTAAATGGATTTCAATTAAGTGCATTACATAATTCTGAAACTCATCTTTTATGAGTTGTACCAAAACTTTTCTTTTTTAGAAATAAGAATTCGATTAGTTTTGATATGGTTTTCATTGACAAAGATGTGTGTTCTTATATTACTTTATTCTTATGCTCATACCAATTATTAACAAATTGTATTATGCTTATCGTTTGGTTAAATCTTTTTATGTTCTATAGGTGTTTCTTATGACGACAAGGGTTTGAAAAACTTTGGTCACTAAGTTTAGTTGTTTGTTACAAGAAGGAAATGGATATGTTTTGCAGAATTTAAAGGTTGTCGAGAATTATAGACTTTGGTTGTTTCAACCACTAATGTTTAGCTGGTTGAATTAGTTCAATCCATGTCAACCTTTAGGGTCTCTCTCATTTGGAGAGTGAACATACGTTTGGGCGATAGTTATGGTGCCACATAAGTGTACATTTGTTTATTTCTTAACAAAATTGCCAAAGATACCGCTCTCTTTCCGGATTAATGTTACTCATTTTATTTCACTTTACAAATTTTTGCCTTAACAATATATATATATATATATATATATATATATATATATACACACACACACACATACATACATACGATTTATAGATAACTAGAAGCGTACTCGCGCAATGCAGCGAGATACATCATGATTTTAATGTTTCATTTTGTTTTTTGTTTTTTTGTCGATTTACAGTACGATTTTGGATGGTTTTGAGAAAGTGATAATGTTTTTTTTTATAAATTTGTTTAATTTAGGCTTAATAATATAATGTTGTTTATATAAAAAAAATTAAGTATTTTGTTAGAATTCAATGATTATCTTATATATTTTAATGACATCTAGAAAAAAATAACCAAATACATATTTAATAATATAATTAAAACAAATTTATAGTAATATAATATATTAATTAATAGTGATACATGGAAATGTATGCATAAAAGGAAGACCATGCATATACCAAATTGGTGGGTGTTAGAAGTCTGCAGTAATAATATGTATCTTGTGTTTTGATACTTGTAAATTAAAAGATTTTAAAACATTGCATAAAATAATGGTACTTTGTGCCTAATAATTTGTATTTAAGAGTTTTTTATTCGTGCTTTATAATATAGTATAGATTGTAGTTACCAACTAACATCTATTTATATGGACAAATTACATATTACTGAGCGCAAATTACTCACGCTATCGTGCAACACACGGTTTCCACACTAGTATTAGTAATTTTAAGATAAATGAGTTTAAAAAATTAAAGGGGTTAAGTTTTTAATTAAAAAATACAACAAAATATTATATAGTAATTGTGGAACAAAAAGATAAAACTTTATTTTTAACCCTAATCACCTAAATTAAACATTTTAATTAAAAATCACATTTAATGCGAGTTGTTGGATTAAATAGAGATGGATGATCAAGATTTATCTCCTAGCTCACAACCTGAATTTATATATATATATATATATATATATATATATATATATATATATAGAGAGAGAGAGAGAGAGAGAGGGGGGGGGGGAGGGGGGAAGGGTTCAAACGAAACATCTTCATTTTACGAGAACACGAGATAGTCAATCGCATGTGATACTATAGTTCTTCATATATGATAAACATTTGATACCAAATCGGAGATGCGAACAACGTTCGGCACGACCTAAGTTGTGGGTCAAGTCACCCCGCACACCACTAGGCTCCCTCACATGTATTATCACATGTGATAAGGATATTCTCGATGTGATAATGACATAATGTAGCAACATATTTCTTATTTCCCAAAGACGGAGTTGAATGGAAGCTCCAAAGATCACTATAAATTAATCCAAGCATAATAGAATCCCTTTTCAAATTAAGAAAAAGTTTTCTAGTGATCTTTGTCAACATACATGTTGTACATTTACACTTTCAAGCTTTAATGTTATAGGCTCGTACTAAACCTTCCTTTGACATCTCATGCATTCTTTTATAATGCAGATGTCTTAATCTAGCTTGACATAAAGACAAATCAACTATTTTAGGACAAGTCGTATATAAAAAGTTCCACCATATTTAAAACAATAATTCAAATTCAATATAAACATGCCATTTATAAAATAACTAAAACCTACAAAAAAAAGACACTTCGACAAGATAAACTTGTCGGGTTTAAAAACTTGTCTATATCCTAGCTTATTCAAGAGGCTACCAGAAACCAGATTCTTTTGAATTCCTTGTACGTACAAATCATTTACTAGTTCAATAACTTTTCTAGAACTAAATTCTAGACACACTAAATCCATGTCTAAGAATGGGAGCACTTGACTCTTTCACAATGTGTAGCACAAATCCTTCTTCAATCGATTCCAATTAATTGAACCAACATTGATTCTTGCACACATGACTCACGGCATCCGAGTCAGTCCACCGCACCACATTATCATCATGCACATAAAATTATTCAGAAATTAGTGTTACATAATTTGTATTAGAAACCCTAGATCATTGCCCACCATCACTTGTGTTAACCTTGACATAAGTTTTGATCCTTAGATCCTTGCCCACCATCACTTGTGTTAACCTTGACATAAGTTTTGATCCTTAGATCCTTGCCCACCATCACTTATGCTTGCTCTGTTCTTGTTCTTATTGATATGACAATTATGCTTTAGATCCAGTATAGCCACCACACGTCCTACATGTTAATTTAACCTTTTTATTGGGTTCTTTCTTGTCTTCATTGAACCTACTCTTGCCCTTGAATTTGTAGGATGTACTCTCCTCCACTATATTAAAAGAAGGAATAAAACCTCTTCTGCTTTTGGTTTCTTTGTCTCCTGCACGCGTAGCGATTCCTCTATGCATAAGTAAGTCCTAAGTAGTACAAGAGATAACTCTTCCTTCTTGTGATTTAACATGTGTTTAAAATCTTTCCAAGAGGGTGGCGGTATGTCAATCACGCTTGACACAAAGATGGACTCGTCGATCTTCATTTCACGTTGAGTAACATAACCTAAGAGATGAACATGAGTTCATTGTATTACTCCATCACCATCCTTTATTCCACCATCTTGTAGCAATTAAAATTACTTATAAAGAACTTCTACTAGAAGTATCCTTTTCCATGTATTTGGACTCAAGAGAATCCCACAACTCTTTAGTAGATTTGTAATTTTGATAAATGTCAAAGAGGGAGTCACACATCCCATTCCATATATGATCGTGACATCTGTCATTGTTGTCCTACTTGTTACAACGTCTTTTCACTTCCGGAGTTTCGTCCTCCACTGTCTTCAATGTTGAGGTGCTTAACACATACACCACCTTTAACGTAGTAAAAAGAAAATTTCATCTTCTTCTGCCATATCTGAAAAGCGAATCCTTTGAACTTTTTAGTATGGTAAACTTTGAGGTCATCTCTGTTGCGTATTCTATTGACATGTTTCTCAAAAGGAAATATTGCTTAAGATTGTTAGAGGAATATGGGTCTGGTGAGAAATCACAGTAAACACTCAGATAAGAATCCGATATCACATAAGAATTCACTTTCCTTAAGCAATATTTTGACCTTAGTCCACTAGGTTACACGAAATTTACTCGAGGATATTCCTAGTTCATACTTGCGATTTTGGCAAAAAATGTAAGCTATAAACCTAGAAAAATTAGAATTTGACTGCAGTTCTGTAATAACTTTAAAGTCATCCCATGGATAGGAGAACTTGGAATGTTAATGTAGAAAGAGCTTGAATCTAGTTCACAATAGACTTGCAACACATATTGTGTTAGAGTGTTTAAGTTACAGAAACTCTTGACAAACTCCACCTATCTGAGTGTGGAAATTCAGGCCGTTTCTATGAGCTAAAGGGCTTCACTATAAGGCATTCTAAGAAGTCAAGAAACAGGCCCATGATCAACCTATTAACTAATAGGTCGGTTTATAGTGGTTGAATGAAAGAGAGGAAGGATATGCATGAGGCATTTCTATCTAACATATAATGGAAGAATATTCAATTACTTTGATTAAATTATTCTTACCCTAGTTAGATTTGAGATCTTTCACCACGTATAGGTTCAAGGTGCAAGACTCCACTATTACATATGACAACACCCCAAGGATTTTGGAATCTAGTTAGGTCATGTTGTGTCAATCTTTTTCAAAACTAAGTTGCTTTTGAAAATGGTGAGGATTTGTTGGGAAATTTCAAAATAATATATAAACTTAGTTGTTTTGGATTATGTGGAATATCAACTGATTTATGTTGATTTACTTAAAGTGTTACTCCGAATGGTCAACATATAGTAACATCAAATGATTTCAATCTATATATTAATGGTATATAATAAGATATCTTTGATGGTGGAACTGATTTACGATGTTATGTAAAAATAATATGATAATATTAATTTAGAGATAATTATTGATTGATCTTGCGCTACGAATATTGGGAAAAACGGTTTTATATGAATTATTAGTATTTCTTGTTATTTTTAATGATATAAATAATATATTGAAAATAATTTTGTAGTTATATATCGAGACCCATTTTTACATCTCGCCCAGGCCTATAAAATGTTAGGAACGGGTCTGACTCTCGTCTCCTTATCAAATGATCTTTTCCTTAGAGCTCCACTTAAAATAATGGACACATCCGTGGTCGGGCACAAGGATCCAACGATCGTCGGGTGATGCATAAATGAAGAAGATGTAGGCACAACGTCAACGAGGATTTGAGAGTTTTTTTTGCTTATATATCATGAAGGAAGTGTAAGAGTAAAGGATCTTGGTTCTTAGAAGTGAAGGACCCTATTCTGTCTTGCTTTGGATGATCAGGCATATATGCTCGATGATACCTTGATGGTGATCTGGGTCAATTCTGACAATATTGCTTTAAATATCTGATTATAAAACATAAAGAAGTCTTGTATGTCAATTGAAATGAGGAAATGAATAAATCAAAACTTAACAACGTTATAAGGATGGAATAAAAGAAGTTAATCTTTTCGATTTTGGTTTTCGGGTATTTAGAAGAAGAAAAACAACCCATATACGCAACCACTCACATAATATTAATTATACACATAATTAATTAGTAGCATCTTGTATTTTGCAAATACCATACAAGATATGTCCCAACCATATAGGAGACACCTATATATGATAGTTCATGATGAGGCTCTAAAAGAATAATGAATTCTTAACAGGAGACCTTCCCACAGCCTTCATCAAGTTTGCCACTTCAAGAACCCTAGCAACTTTAGTTCCTCTCTTGGCCTCTGCTGATGCTCTCCTTTCTTCCGCTTTTTTATGTGCTTTCGCTATCTCGTTCTCCATCTTTTCCACAGCTCTTACTCGCTTTTCTTCCAACTTTCTCTGCACAATTAAACAACAAGGAAACAAAGATTCAACTCAAAGCTTTTTTTGGGTAACAGTAGGTTTCCATGCATCCCGGGAAATCCCAAATGGTCTAGAGTCATCGCAAGTGAACCTCCGACCACTAGGGCTTTGGTAGTGCCTGGATTTAAACCTGGGGCAGATGAGATTTTCCATTACATCCCCTAAGGCTTAACCAGTGCGCCACAACCCAAGTGGTTTTAAGTTTTATTAAGAATTTATGTTGGGTAAAATGATGATCGAGCTAGACTCGATACCTCAACTTTCTTCATCCGTAAAGTGGATAGTTGAGCCTGCTCGGTCTCCCAACCGTTGATTATGGCGTCCTCACACTTAAACCTATTGTTAATCTCAGCAATCTTGGCATCCTTCCATGCTGTTATCTTGGATTCAACCTCCTCCTTCTTAAAGCTTCTCACCGACACCGACACCTCTCTAGCACCACCATTTACAACCGAATCGCTGCCTCCTCGCGTGGGAGATAACGAAGGCTGCAATCCCAAACCCCAGTTGTTATTGCCATCGTTTTCAATTGTGCTGCTTCTTGTTGGCGATCCTGCTAACACTAGTGTACTATTAGTACCACTCATACTTGTAGCTATTGAAGGAGGATAAAAAGATGGAGTATTCAAGGCATGAACATCTCTAATATCTTCATCACCATGAAGATCTTGAACCCTAATTGGATCATAATCAGACATTCCAAAAAGATAATTTGAAGTGGGAGCACTTTCTCAGTTTAGTATACAAAAAAGGGTGAATCAAATGGATCAAATATGCACTAAACAAGATATAGACAAGATCTTGATATGCAATGTGACGTAATAAAGTGTTTTTTGTGACTAATTGACTCCTTCCAATGATGTTTCGTTTACTGTTTTTCTTGATTAAATTAATCTAACTTTTCTGCAGTTGTTGAAGGAAAATGATTTGAATATCTAAGGGTTCATATTTAAATTCTTAATTTCCCTTTTGAAATTTGAAAAGAAGTGATTAATTGGAGTGGTTTAATATACTCGTAAAAATGGCTATAAGTTTGAGAAAACGCGTTGTTCTTTTTATCATTGAATATTAAAACGAGTTGCATGTTTACAAGTGTAACCATTTTCGTAAGATGAACGATGACTACTAACTCCATGTTTCTGTGTATTACTTAATTGTACCAAAACCACCCGACAAATATTTATTGCCTTTTATTTTCGCCTACTGTCGGCGTGGTAGTTAGTTATGCCAAAATGGGATTATCCATTCTACCTATGCAACCGTTAGTCTTTTTCGAATGAGTAATAGTAACGGGTCGTTTGGTTCACATAATGTTGTTGGATGGAATCGAATATGTTAAAGAAAATTGATTTTAGCGTGTGTGTGTTTGGTATGCAAACAAGATAGAACATGACGAGACAAGACAGAACAAAACATGACAGAATAATTGTTCAGCGTTTGGTAAGACAGAAATGGACAGAACAAAACAAACAACATGACCAATTTACACCTAATAAGTTATTTATATATTTTGATTAATTATGTATTTATTACATTATAAAAATAAATACTTTTTATAACAAAATATATTATTTAGAAAGTTTTTTTTTTCAAGACGATTACACTAAAAAATATACAGAGGGCAATCACCGACGGCAATATCCGTCGGTAATCGGTCGATGAAACCCCGATTCGTTGGAAAATGATCGGAAATAAGCCCTCGCAAATAATATGGTCAGCGTTTGAATTTCGGACGGATCACCGACGGCATAGAGTTTCCGACGGATCACCAACGGCACAATATCACCGACGGATTACCGACGGCGTATTATCACCGACGAACAAGGTTTCCGACGGATTTATCTAGGATTTCCTACGGAATGATTAGGTATTTAAAAAATTAAAATTAAAAACATTAGGTAAAAGTTGGTCGGTATTAAATGTTTTCCTAGTAGTGTTAAAGTGACACAAAAATAAAAAGTTTATATGGTTTCCAATTTTTTTCTAACTTTTCTATATTTTTTACTATTAATACTTATTTTCATAAAATAATCAAAACATAGAAACTATATAAATATAATATTTTGAGGACAGTAAAGTGAAAGTTTAAAGAGCATAAAATACAATAAATAAAATTTAAAAAATGAATAAAATAAAATAAAATAAAATGTGTGTTTGATGTTTTAAAAGAGAATTAAATTTTATTTTAAATTTTATTTTGAGGTTATATTGGTAAAACATAAGTTTGTTCCACCTTGTTCTAGGGGGTGGGGGTGGAACAGGCCTGTTCCACTCTGTTCCTGTCTGTTCCACATAAAAGTTCTGCCAAGCATGGGACAATGACTTTTGTTCTTCTCTGTCATGTAATGTTCAGTGTACCAAACGCACCCTAAAGAAATTGGGATGGAATACTATCAAGTTTGACCACGTGTTTGGTTAACAGACATTGGAATGAAATTTATTAAAAGAGTTAATGAAATATGTTTGTTTGATTCACATAATGTAGTTTTCGAATTGAAATGAAATATTGGTAAACGACCAAAATACCTTTTTTGAAAATTTTGAAATTGAAATTCCAACTATTATGGTTCAGATCGGTGGTGGTCGGCGGTGGTTCAGATCAGCGGCGGTTCAGATAGTGGTGGTCAACGGTGGTTCAGATTGGTGGTGGTTCAAAACGGTGGTGGTTGACGGTGGTTCAAATTGGTGGTGGTAAGATTAGTGGTGGTCGGTGGTGGTTCAAATCGGTGGTGGGCGACGGTGGTTCAGATTGGTGGTGGTCGGCGTTGGTTCAGTTGGGTGGTGGTCGGAGGTGGTTCAGGTAGGTGGTGGTTAGTGGTCGATCAGGTCGGTGATGGTGGTGGTGGTTTAGATCGGTGGTGGTCAACGGTGGTTCAAATTGGTGGTGATCGGTGGTGGTTCAGATAGGCGGTGGTCGCCAATGTTTAGATCGGTGGTGGTTCAGGTTGGCGGGTGATTCAGGTCAACGGTGGTTCATATCGGTGGTGGTCAGTGGCGGTAAATCAAGTAAGGAAGATGGGGATAATAATTTTTTTTTGAGAAAGTAGGATGAAATGGAATTAAATTATTTCCCAATTGTGATGGAATGACCAAATACATGAATGGCGGAATGTGTGGAATTCAATTCCATTTCATAGGTAAACCAAAAGCTTGAATGACATATTTGGTCAATAGAATTGATCATTCTAATTCCTTTGAAGTCTGTCGGAATCCTTCGAACTAAACGCTCACATAGGGTTGCAACAATGTATTGGATTCACAAAAATTTGGAATTGATTCCATTCCGAACTAATGTTTGGTTTGAATAATTTTTTGGTCTGAAATCCCGACATTTTATTGAAATCTCACAAACAAAGGATTTTTGAGATCTCATGGGGTGGTTGGTATTTCACAGGATTTTATAAAAATTATATCTAATAATGTTTAAAAATATGTTAAAACTATGCAGAAATATCATGCGTTGCGCAACAAATATAAATTTCTTTTAAATACTTTTTAGTTTAATTTTGTTTTTATTTACCTTGCATTTTTTACAATATGTATAAATTAAAAGAATCAATCTCTCTCTCTCTCTCTCTCTCTATATATATATATATATATATATGGTTGGGTTTCTGTGAGAAGTTGAGGTTAACATGAGAAGCATGGGAAGTGGTTATCAGTCGATGAGAAATGGATGCATATTAGGATAAGATGCACTGAGATGCACCAGATCAATTCTCTTCTAAGCCGCAATTTATGGGAGGGCATTTGATTAAAAGTTATCAACGGTTCAAATTAATTTAGTAATTAAGTTTTGATCAAGGTATAATTCTTTGGATTATATTAATTAATTTAGTTTTAAATTAATTAATGTGTTAATTTATATTGTTATTTAATTAATGTGTTAATTAATATTGTTATTTAATTAATATATTAATTTATTTTAGAATATTAATTAATTAATTATTTCCTAAGGAGGTGTTATGAAAATATTTAATTAAATTTAAATGACGGATTTGAAGCGTCGTTTTTTAGTTGAATATTATCGAGACGCTTTAATGCGGAGCATTTCTATAGTTATTATAAGGATAATCGACGTTAAGAGTTGTTATAAGCGTAAAATTTAGAGGTTTATCAAACTATTTTGTACATTGAGAGTTGTTAATAATGAGATTAAAGCGTCGTAATATGAGTTAAATATTTATTGTGACGCTTTGATTTGGAGAGATGGATTTATAAGTATATAAAATGATTATTTTGACGTTTTATGACGTCTTTGAGTTTTAGACGGGGTTTTTGACCAAAGTTAGTCGAGGTTGACCGAGTTGACAGAGAGTTAACTTTTTCCCCGTTTGACCCACAAAGATTTTAACAATAAGATTAAATGGAGATATTGGAGTCATTAAAAGACTCGGTTTTGGAGTTTGACTTTAGGTCGGGTCAAGTTGACCATATTTGACTTTTGGAGAAATTAAATCATTAATTGGGCGTGGTGATATGAAACGTGTAGGTTTTTGGATGAAAGTTATCAGTAGCTGATCTACAAGCAATCATGTGAGTCTGCATGAGACTTACAATGGGATGCATACATACGTACAAATTTATTTTGAGCATTATATGATTTGTATGGTGATGTGTACGTATGCATGATGTTTCAGTTTTCATAAATGATACATTATATTTTACATGTATGTTATTTATGATCAGTTGCATGCTATGTGTTTATTTTGTTTTCAAATAACTCTAGCATGTTATTTAAGTCGCAAGTTTTATGATATGTTTTAACAGGTGGACATTTGACCAGTAAGTCACATGACAAGTGGCACGACCCCATAATGGGTGTCCTGACGGGTGCAGGTCGGACAACCCAGGGAATGCAGTGACAAAATGACCCATATCGAACGAGACAGTTTATGAGATCTCTTTTCTTTCAGTGTTGCATGTTTTCAGAAAATGTATATTATTGGTACATGGTTTACAAGTTGATATGTATGATGTGATATGATTTTATTCACGTAAGATGAACTCACTATGCTTTATAAGCTGACTATAGTATGCATCTTAGGGACAGAAGGTTTCAGGTTGGACAAAGGAAAAATGGGCACACATAGAGACTTACCTTGTCCATTTAAGTTTAATATTTATGTTCAGGTATCTAGCATGAATAGATATTGTAAAGCAACTCAGTATGAGACAAGTTAGCATTAAGTTACATAATTATTAGTTTTAAAGTCTTTCACTGTAAACGGTTTTAATTTAGCCGCTATTTTGGAGAATAGTTTTAGATTACGTAACACTTTCCATAGCAAAATTATGGGCGTTACATAAATATCAAATCATATTCCATAAATCAATTTACTCATCGAGTTCAACTCCTCTGAGTCTAATGCTCGTGAGGTCTCAAATTCAACCCCTCTAGGTCTATGCTTTGAGATGTTTCAAAACAAGGAACTTATGCACAACGGAATTACACCTTACTGCCCATGGGATGTTGTCCGACTGTATAGGTCCACACCTTACTTACCATGGAGACCCGATGCTTATTCTGTGCCAAAATGGTGAACTTAATGTCTCAAAATCAAGACATAAATACCACCGTGCCTATGGATCCATTGCACTAAGGCCAAGTACCAAAACACATCTAAATACACTCAATCTTAATTATGTATAATAATTTTGGTACCAAGATACATCCATAAACAACTCATCAGTTTAATACCTTGATTTCCAAATCTTGGTGGATAGTCATATAGTACCCAAAACCCACCAAATACCATTATTAACTTTTTCAACATGAGTGACCATTTCACATAAAAATTTGATCAAACCTCTACGACATTTCAAAACCCTAATGTAGTTTGGATTTATCAAAATCCATAAACAATAAGAGAAAGGTAGTAAAACATGTAAAAACCACACACCACCTCTAAACACATGTCAAAACACATTTCCAAATACTTTCATCAAGGTCAAACCCTAAAATCTCCTAAAATCAAGTTTTAGGTCAAAGTTTATCAAATTAAAATCACATATGTTAGGAGATGTGTAGGAGTTTAAAATACAAAGATTTTTAACATGTATAAAGTTTAAAATGTAGATGAACTCACCTTGTTAGATTTTTATAGAGAACCCAATCCCTAGAAGGATGATTCTTGAGTTTCCTTGAGACTAGGATTCTTATCAATTAATGCTTACAACCACGTAGAAGGAACCATAAATGATTGTAAGAGCGTTTTCTAGATGAGATTAATGAGGGGAGAAGTTTGGGGATGAAGTTTACCTAGATTCTGCAGAGAAAAAATCGCTCCCAAAGTTCTTGAAATCAGATAAATGATTAAAAATCGGAGCTGCCAAATTTATACCCCAAATACCTCGACCGCGACTATGCCCGATGATAGTGACATTTGTCACAATCGCGGGCACATTTGCTTAACCCACACCACCCGCGGTACTTCTCTAGTGACAATGCCCTACGATAGTGACCAGGTGTCACAGTCGCAGGCATAGTCACCCTCTCTGTATCGAAGCCTGACTTTTGACGATTCGCACCACGACAACCTCTGATGCCCATAGTGACTTAGGATAGATCTTTTGTATGACTACCTTTAGGTTCGAAACTTGCCAAATACATAGTAGATGAACATACAAAAATATAAACACAAAATTAAGGACGTACCAAAAATTCTTGGTGTTACATTTTTTTATACAAATTGTTTCTGGATCTTGATTTTAGTTTGTGATAATTCAATGCACATATTTGGAATACATAAAATTCATTTGCACTTACGTCATCACATATGAATTATGAGCTACTGAAAACTCGATTTTTATTGAATTACATTCATATTTGAATATGTGATTGTGAGAAAATGGAGAAGATGCATTTGGTTTTAGTAGTGTTGTATTACAAAGTAAATATGAATTATTGTTTAGTGAGGATATATAATTGAAGTGGTGAACTTATGGATTTATTGTCCTGTTGATTGAACCTATTGTGAACATAATGTGTAGAGTTTATTCGTGAACCTCTTGATCAATTCATTTGCTTGAATTAATACAAAAAGAGGTAATTCAAGATGAACACTCGTTAATGAAATGTGAGGTTTATTGTAGAAACGATAAATCAAAGCTGATATATGAATATATTAGTTCCCACATCTAACTGTAATCACTATGCTTAATGTCATCGATTATATGTTGTGCACCACAGGAAGATGTGTGTATATGTCTTAGTGAGCTCAATAAGTTCCTGAAGATTATTGACACATTTGTTGTGATGTTAGTTGAACAATTATGTTTGCGTTGGTGAAAGTCAACATATTGGGATCCATACTTTAACTAAGGGTCCGCTTACAACACTAACTGTGTAAGCGCTTACCGGGTCACTTACCTTACCGGGTGAGCATGACAAAAACCGAGAATCTTACCCGGTAAGAGACGTGACAAAGACTGAAAATCTTACACGGTAAGTTAGACGCTTACCAGCAACCTTATTTCACTTGTGTACCTTTCATGGCATATTTAAATGATCAAAAATCGCTATTGTGTGATGTTGAATCTTGGAATTTACTCGATTGATAAAAAATCACTATTGTTCTAAATATTATGTTGGAATTTGATTGTTATGTTTTTGTTTATTCTAGATCTTGAACAAGTAATGTTATACTTGTTTGTAAAGTAATTGTTTATTCGGATATTTACTAAACATATATATTTAATTCATAACTAAATCATACAGAGGGTTAAATGGGAATTTGTTGTTATTTAGACCGTCCATTTAGAACAATTACCAAACAACCATATTTCATTGTGCACTATACATAGCATCTTAACCATTCTAACTAGTTAACCATTCAACATAAAATCATACCAAACTACCCACTGTGTTTCTCTCTGTGTTCTCTCTAATCTTCTTATTTTTTTCCTTGTCTGTTTTCAGATCGCTTTCATCGTAACACTCTCTCACTCAGATTGATCTCTCAATCCTCACCTATTTCAATTGATACCAGAAATCACGCCTCTCTCACTCGCTCACGCATGGTAATCAGAAACCTAAACGGCTAAATCGATCTCGTTCTCTCTCAATCAGGAAACATAATCGATCCAGGTGTTGTTTTCTTTTTAATTTGGGACTTCACAACATCAACATCTTCGTACTTGATATCTCAAGCCCTTCCTGTGCATAATGAAGGATAGGAAAAACAAACCTTTTCAATATATTGATGGAAGCCATTGTTAGGCACTGTTTGTTTTGAGTATGTAATTCATAGTGAAATCTATTGTAAGCCATTGTTAGGCCCTGTTTATAGACCTAAGCCATTGTTCTTGTTTGTTTTGTGAAGTCTATTCTTGACATCAATTGACTATTTTACACTCCATCTTCACCATTCTTATCCCTTGCCCGAAACGGAAAGGTCCCATTTTCTTGGTTTGTACTTTGTTTTAGCCCTGCTCTTCTTTCTTCCACTTTTCTATGGACGATTGGCCATGGATGCTAGATGGATAAGAACAATGGGGTTATGTTGAAGTCAGACCTAGTAAGCTTCAATAATTCTGTTCTTTATATTCTATCAGTTTTGATTTTCTCTTGTCAGTGGTTGCAATCTAATGGCTTGGTTGGCACTTCTTTTAACATTAATAACCAAGGTTTTCGTCCATGTGGGTGTCTTTTATATATGCCTTCATCAATTCAAAAGCTCTTGGTAAGACCTTCTGTTAACATTTGGTTTTCATCCCAATGGAACACATACTTGTGGTATAGAAAAGGCATGTTTGTTTTTTAGGAAAACGAACATGATATCTTTTGGTGGTCGGTTGACTTTGGTGAAATCTATTCTCGGAAGCTTGTCACTTTACTTCTTTTCTTTGTTTCGCGCTCCAACAAAGGTCATTAACAGTCTTGAGAGGGTGAGAAAGAACTTCTTTTGGGGTGTGGGGGATGAGTGATGATAGGGCTTCAAATTTGGCTTGGGTAAAATGGGCAAATGTTTTTAAAGACTTCGAGAAGGGGGGTGGTCTTAATATAGGAAGTCTTAAGGCTCATAACTTGAGCCTTTTAGGAAAACGGTGGTGGCGTTTTCATTGTGAGGACAAAGCTCTTTGGGTTAGGGTCATTAGAAGTATTTACGGGCGTGATGGAAGTCTTACGGAGTCCAGGCTTCCATCTTCTAAATTGGGGTCGACTTGGGGAAATATCATGAAAGTCGGGAAGGATATTGAGATTTTGGGGGTGCTTTTTGTCTCATCCTTCGGCAAAAAATTGGGGGATGAGAGAGGTACTCTTTTTTGGAAGGACAAGTGGGTAGGTAACTTTAGGTTGTGTGATCGTTTTCCCAGACTCTTTCGGCTAGACGCTAATCCGGATGCCATAGTTTTTGAGAATGGCACTTGGAATGTAGGAAGGTGGGAGTGGATTTGGGACTGATCTCGTAGTCCAAGGGGGCGGGTTAAGTCTTAACTATGTTGCAAAATGTTTCTTTTAATCTTATTGGCAGGGACATGGCTCGATGGTTTATGCATGAAGATGGAGTCTTCAAAGTTTATCGTCTCAGGAACTTGTTGGATCTCAAAATCTTTCCATCGTCAAATGCGGACGTTCCAACAAGGTGGAATAAATTTATACCAAAGAAAATCAACATTTTTATCTGGAGAGTGCTACAAAAAAGAATTCCAGTGTTTCAAGAATTGGATAAAAACGGAATTAACCTTCACTCAACTCTCCGCCCGATGTGCAAGAACTTCATCGAATCAGTCGATCACTGTTTTGTTGGTTGCTTTCAAGCGAAGGTTCTTTGGGAACGCATCTTCAAGTGGTGGAATTGCAACTCCACTTTGCCGGTCTCGGCTTCTGATATGATTACTTTTGACGATGGGAAATCAGGTTATGGTGTTTTCAAAGTATATTGGCAAGCGGTAATTTGGACAACGATATATGCCCTTTGGAGGAACAAAAATTCTCGTGTTTTCAACGGTACAGATCTGAGTGCGGATCTCTTTGGCGATATTCTTTCAAGGTCCTTTGGATAGGTTTCGGCTAGATGCCCATCTTTTCCGATCTCGTGGGATGACTGGAAGAAATCTCCTACCGCTGGTATCTTTTGATTTTGTTCAGTCTGTTTTTTTGTTGTTTTTTCCATGTTCGTGGGGCGTTTTAGTTGTTGTTGGGTCGTTTGGTCGCTTCTCTTTTTCGCGCCTCCTTGGCTGCTTGTCAATCTACTCCTCGCAGATTTTTTCTTTCGTCCTGTTTCTGTTTCTGTTTCCATTTTAAATATATTTGCTTTAAAAAAAAGGCATGTATCCAAAAAGTTTTTGACCAACTAGTTTGCCTCTGTTTTATGCCCTTATATTCATGAGTTTTCCTTGAACTCCTTGTGATTTGACCAGATACCCATTATGCTTTCTATGGGTCTCACTTTCGAATTTAAATATTTGCTAAATTTGTTCATGCAAAGGTTTCTTTATGTTTTCTTTTGGAATCTTGAAATGTTTAATTTGGTTTTTTAATTTAGAATAAACTCTAATTTTGGTCCTTAAGATTTAGTGAAATCTTTGAAAATGGGACTTGAACTTTGATAAGTCTAGAAATCGTCAATGGAGTTGTCAGTTTTTTTTTCTAAAAGTGGTCCCTCATCACTTCTTATCTCTCTTACGCTGTGTTCTCAAGTTTTTTTTACGAAGGAAAGGAAGGGAAAGGGGAGGAAAATAGGAGAGAAAGAAAAAATGTTATGTTCTCGAGTTTTTTGAAGGAGAGAAAGGAAATAAAAGGGAAGAAAAATATTGCTTATTTTCCTCCCAAAACTTTCCTCCCAAATGTGGGTGGAAACGAAAGGAAAGGAAAGAAATGAATTTAGAAAAAAATCAAAAATATTTGTAAAATTACATATATACTTATTAGTTAGAGCATCTCCAACAACTATGCTAAAATAGAAAAAAATGAGATTTTTGCATTTTTTTTTGCTCCAGCTATGCTATACCATATGCTAAAATAGATAAAAGAAGAGAGAGAGTAAAAAAATCCAAATTTGGAGAAATCTCTAAAACTCCTATTTAAGAGAGAGAAATAATATTAGATTCTTTTTCACCAATAAGAGACATTGAAGTTGTGTGTTTAGGAAAGAGAAATAATATTTTATTAAATGTATTGATTATTTTAATAATATAATTGATGATAAATATGCTAAAATAGAGTATGTGTTAGAGTTGGATGTAAATTTTTTTAGAGATTTTAACTTTTTGTATTCTATTTTAGAAAAACTATAGCATAGCTGTTAGAGATGCTCTTATATTCCATTGTTAAATAAATAAAGGTATATTGGTAAAAATGACATCTTTCCTTTCTCTCCTACTCGAGAACATGAAAATTTATTTTATTTCCTTCCCTTTCGTTTCTTTTCCTTCGATCTCAAAAATACAAATACAAATATTTCTTTTCTTTTCGTTTACTTTATTTTTCTTTTCTTTCCTTCAAAAAAAAAAAAAAAAAAACAATAAAATACAGCGTTAGAGGGAGGATCATTTTGGCCATTTAGGATTCCCCTCCCTTTTTATTTTTACCAGAAAAACCTTGGAAAAGAACACCAAACACTTTCTGCATTGGGTCTTTCTCCTCTCAAACCTAATTCGTGTGAAGTTTTTGGTGGTTGGTTTCCCCCAAATTGTATTCAACTCATGCAAACCCCATGATTCTTCATCCATTTCCCCGCTGCATTTTTCGGTAGTCTACTTGTTTTTTTAGAGTATGTTTTAGTTGAAGTTTTTTGGCCCTTTGTTCCTTCCATTAACCTGATCCTCTCTGATCCTCTTTCTTCGTACATGATGAATCTCTGGCCATAGATTTGTCCATTTTTGCAGCTTGATTGATGCATCTATGAACATTTGATGATTATGCCTCAATTGAGAATGAACCCAAAAGGTTTGTGTGTTTAATCTGCTCATGAAACGATAATCTTTTGAGATTTGAATGATCATTCTTTTGATATTTCTGCAGATCTTTTTGGATTTTAATCTTAAACAGGTTTTGGGCATCTTACGATTTTCAACACAATCAAAGCTTAACTCCATTTAGCTGTGATCTTTTGCTGATAACTTGATGTTTCTATTTATGCATAATGCACGTCGCTTGAATGGGATACTATTGAAATTCTTGAGTCATTATCCATCGTGTTCGATTTTAATCGAGGGTTTTGATCCCTCTCCGATTGTGTTCTTGAAATCTGCGTTTGATTGGGTTCTTTTGACTTCATTGCTAGGATTGGATGATGACATCTGGATTAGGGTTTTGTGGGTGGTTCTTGATATTTGCATTTGAATCTATTATCGTGAATTCTTTTCAACAGGGAAGGAACAAACGGTTAGGTGAGGGAAGGAACAATCGATTAGATGAGGGAAAGAATGTTAGGTTTTTTTTTGATGGAGTTTAACAAGGGTGTTGATGGTTATCATTGTTAATGGGTCTGGTTGATAAAAGAGGGAAAACCCAAGTGGACGAAAATGTCCCTTTCTCTACCAGAGAAAATTAACGGTGTTAGTGACGAGGGACCACCTTCAGAGATTCCACTAAACCTCATGGACGAAAATTAGATTTCACACTTCTCGCCTTCTTGCAAAATGTTTAGTTTCTCGTTTGAACCTGCCTCTATATATATAGCCATAGGTTCAAATGAGAAATGCTAAGTGTGTGAGAAATAGAGAAGTAATCTTAGCCATTCATACGGTCAAGATCGGATTTGACTGGGCAAATATTGCGTCTTTGACTGGAATTGTGGTTTTGACTGATTAAAAATTGCAGCTATTCCAAAAATAGAAGCACAGTTTCGTAATTTTTACAAATACGCGGGACGAGTTCATATATGAATCTGTATGATAGTTCATATGTGAATCAGTTGAACTAATTAACAGTTCTACTTAACAGATTTACATATGAACTAATTAACTGATTCTCATATCATATATGAACCTGTATGATTCACATATTAACCTATATGTTCATATGTGAACCAGTGTAATTCACATATGAACTCTTTTAACTGATTCATATATGAACTAATTAACTGATTCACATATAAACTAATAAACTGTAGGTTCATATGTGAATCAGTTGAACTAATTAACAGTTGAACTTAACAGATTTACATATGAACTAATTAAATGATTCACATGTGAATCACATAGGTTCACATATGAACTCGTCCCGCGTATTTTACGAAACCACTCCTCTATCTTCTACATACCACAGAAGGAATTATCCGGTGCTTCACGGTCAAAGCCGCAATTGTTGACCAGATGAAGGACTAGGATCATTTCTCTATTTCTCAAACACTTAACATTTCTCATTTCAACCTCTCCCTATATATATATATATATATATATATGAATTAAATAGCTTGCTTGCGAGCATGATCAATGGCTTACTTGCTAGCATTTCTCTATTTCTGACACACTTAACATTTCTCATTTCAACCTCTGCCTATTTATATATATATATGTATATATGAATTAAATGGCTTGCTTGCCAGCATTATCAATGGCTTTGATTTTGAGAGTTAACCAATATTTTCATTCATTGCTCATTCATGTTGTTATCGGTATTTGATAGCCTTATCGGCAACAAGAAGAGGAGGCGGCAATGCTAGCCAGGAAGCAGAGGACTTACAAGCTGTTGGAGGCAGACGACGATGATGACAATGATGAGCGCAGTGGCTCTATTTCTGTTGCTGCCCAGTCGAAAAAAGGCCGATAAACGTGTGAAACGTGAAGAGTGAAAACCAAGAAGATGAAGATGACGAGGCATAGTGCTTGTACTCTTATTGATAAATTTTGATTTATTTTTTGTGGTAAGCTGCTGGTTTGGTGCTTCTTATAATGATTTGTACTGCGTATAACTGTATGTGGTGCTGCAGGGAGCTGGAATTTTGAAAGAAGAAAGACGGGTTAAACGAAAAGCTTCTCGTGAAGAATCAGACGGTTCTGAGGTATCTGACATAATATTAATGCTTCTGGCAGCAGAACATAATTCCATTGTTTCCTGAATCATTGTAGTTTATTTATTTGTTCTGCTCATGCGAATGAATCTTTGTCCTCTTTAATGATTGCATTATGCGTTTCCAATTTCTAGCATTACTAATGCATGTATGGAAGTGTTGTGCGATAATGTTTTCATACTTGGCAGGTTTGTCATTGCATGCCATATGATATCCTTAACATTGTGAAATATGAGTCATGATCTGTTGACTATTTTTATAAGTAATCCTTGATGTTCATTTTCTTGACAGCTTCTCTTGTTACTCTTAAATGATATTTTATGGTAATTCTTGGGTATCAATTGCCATTCTATTTTTGTTGCAGTCTGAAGAAGAAAGATTGCGTGACCAAATAGAACGAGAGGAGTTGGAACGTCATGTAAGGGAAAAAGATGCAGACAACTAAGGTTTGGTTTAATAATCATTTAATCATACCGTTCCTGACATGAATTGATTTCATAATTTTAAATAAATCATGTTTTAACATAAAATTCAGCCAAGTCCTAGATTAAAATAAATAAATATAAGAAACCTTAATTGGTCACAACAATCTCGTATTACAAACTAATGGATATAGGAAGCAAAGATATAGTAAAACCCATAATAACACAAACCAATCACACAATCCATTCATGAATGAGAAGATCATCTTTGTACATCAGTAATGCCGCTATAATCATACATTAAGAAACTAATAAATGCACTATGCAACTGTTAAGAAACCTTGTGTCCAACTGAAGACAACATAACGTTGAGCAAAGCAAAAGGTTTGTGTCCAACTGAAGACAACATAACTTTGAGCAAAGCAAAAGCTGTATCAATAAAATCATCATTAATGAAGATTCATGAAACCAACATGTTATCAATCTGCAAACAGCAACATAAACAGTCAAAAGTACTTCAGTAATGGATGGGAGTATAGACATTAAGCAGATTAACATCCCTTTTTATTTAGTCTATAACATTTATACAAACAACAAGCATACCTTCCAAGAATAGTAGAAAACAAAAAAAGCTGTCTCAAACCAACAACTTACAAGTCGTATAACCTGAAAAATGAGAAAACTTGACATTGCAAATGGATTCCATCAAGAAGCAACAATCCATACAATTCAATATAAAATCAAGAATGGATTCGAGAACTCGTAATTTAAATTATTTGAAACACCTAATTTGAAAAAAATTAGGTCTACCGCATACCTGGAGAAAGCCACACAAACTCGTAATCCAATCGAAATCTTGAAATGGAGAAGTTCAACTCGAAGTTAGAAATGGAGACTATTTTGAAGATGAAGAAGTCGAACTCGAAATCAGAGAAGGAAAAATCCATAGATGATGTCAATAAATCAACGATTTTCAATAGAGCAAGATATTGAACCTGGTATAGGGCAGTGTGAGAGCGACCTTGGAGCATTAATCGGCATTGAGAGTAGGAGAGCAAACATCTTCTTTCGTGGAATCAATTTGGGAGAGAATGAAGAGTCACATTGTGAATGAGAGTGTCTGTGATTTTTTAAGCATTAATAAGTTGTATATGATGCATAGAGAACTTGTAAAGTTGAATTTTAAGTAATGTGCATTAAAAAGTAATACCTTATGAATCAAAATTTGTTTTTAAGAGTTATGTTCAAATACTTTATATAGTAATAGATATCCTCCAAGAAGAGCTGCACACAAAAAAGATAAAATGTAAGAAGATTGTTTAGAATCAGAAATGCAAGACTCGTAAAGCAAGAGAATTACCAATGAGAAGTTTTAGGGATTTAATCTCATGTGGACATCCTTTCCCTTGAAATCACGTGATGGACACTTGCGCAAGACAAGTGACTCAAGTCGAGGACAACCACTCAGAATAGCCTGCAACCCATTCTTTGACAGACAATTTCCGATCAACTCAAGACGCTCGAGCTTGTGTAAATTCTCTCCTATAGAGTTGGCTATGCTATCATGAGTTGGGACTCCACCATAATTCTCCAAAACCTGCTTGACTCATTATTTAACTTTAGTCTCTTTAGCCTCAGGCAACAATGGCTAGCCATTTCAATGACTTTTATTGAGATGTCGGTAGAGAAGAGGATCAATTCCTCTAATAACGGAAACTTCTTCAAGCTTCTATCAATGCTTCATCAGAATGACCAAAGTATGATTTTATTTTTAGACGTTTGAGGTTACTTTATCTGTAAGAAAGAAGAACAAAAACATTAAATGGAAACTTCACTTAGTTTTTTAATAATTGGTTAGTTCGCTAATTACATACATATCAGAAACGTACCGAAGAAGCTCCTCGAAAGAGTAGTCAACTATCTTGACATCCACCAACCCTCCTTGGCTACTGTCCACACAATGCTTACACATATCTAGGGCTTTGGCCCTATTCTGGTACTTTTCGTTTTGAAATCGGGTCGTAAACAGTGTTTAACTCGAGAACACGCCACATCTTTGGACGGTGGCATATATGTCACCAATCATATCACACATTCTGGACATTCTTAAGAATGTCCTCAATTCCAATTCTTGAAAGAATGTTCTCTTTAATATCTAGCGGGACATTGTATGATCTCTTGCTAGATATTAAAGAGAACATTCTTTCAAGAATTGGAATTCAGGACATTCTTAAGACTGTCCAGAATGTGTGTCATGATTGGCGACATATATGCCACCATCCGGAGACGTAGAGTGTTCTCTAGTTAAACACTATTTACGACCCGATTTCAAAACGACAAGTACCGGAATAGGGCCAAAGCCCTAGCTATGTGTAAGCATTACGTGGACAGAAGCCAAGGAGGGTTGGTGGATGTCAAGATAGTTGACTGCTCTTTCGAGGAGCTTCTTCGGTACATTTCCGATAGGTATGTAATTAGCGAACTAAACAATTATTAGAAGACTAAGTGAAGCTTCCGTTTAATGTTTTTGTTCTTCTTTCTTACAGATCAAGTAACCTTAAGCTTCTAAAAATAAAAGCATACTTTGGTTATTGTGATGAAGCATTGATAGAAGCTTTGAAGAAGTTTCCGTTATTAAAGGAATTAATCCTCTTTTCTATCGACATCTCAATAGAAGTCATTGAAATGGCTATCTAGTGCTTCCCGAGACTAAAGTTAAATAATGAGTTAAGCTTCCCGAGACTAAAGTTAAATAATGAGTTAAGCAGGTTTTGGGATATTATGATGGAGTCCCCAACTCTTGATAGAATAGCCAACTCTTTAGGGGAGAATTTACACAAGCTCGAGCGTTTGAGTTGATGGAAACTGTCTATCCAATAATGGGTTGGAGGTTATTCCGAGTGGTTGTCCACGACTTGAGTCACTTGTCTTGCGCAAGTGTCCATCACGTGATTTCACGGGAAAGGATGTCCATATGAGATTTAATCCCTAAAACTTCCCATTGGTAATTCTCTTGCTTTACGAGGCTCTTGTCTTGCATTTCTGATTCTCAACAAAAGTAATAGATATCCTCCAAGAAGAGGTGCACAAAAAAGATAAAATGTAAGAAGATTGTTGAGAATCAGAAACGCAAGACAAGAGCCTCGTAAAGCAAGAGAATTACCGATGGGAAGTTTTAGGCATTGAATGTCATCTGAACATCCTTTCCCTTGAAATCACATGACGGACACTTGCGCAAGACAAGTGACTTAAGTCGAGGACAACCACTTGGAATAACCTGCAACCCATTCTTTGAGAGACAGTTTCCGATCAACCCAAGACGCTCTAGATTGTGTAAATTATTCCCTATAGAGTTGGCTATGTTATCTGGAGTTGGGGACTCCACCATAATACCCCAAAACCTGCTTAACTCATTATTTAACTTTAGTCTCTTTAGCCTCGAGCCATTTCATTGACTTTTATCATTGTTTTAAAAAGCGGTTGAGGCTTACGCCTTGAGGCGCGCCTCAAGCCGAGGCGGCCATAAAGCGCTTATGAGGCGTCGCCTCTCAGGCTCTCATTGCTTGAATGGGGCGTGCGCTCTGCAAAGGTAAGGAGGTGATGGAGGCGGTGATGGAGGCGGCAAGCAGTGAGGCATGTGAGAGGCGTGTATTCTTTTTAGAGATAAAAGTGTCCGAGATTTCAAGTCTTTCACGGTTATACTTTCTATATTTCTTTGTGAGCAGTAGTGGAAGACCGTCAAAGACCGTCAGGTCTGAACTCTGAAGTCTCCACTTTGAAAAATTAGGTGAATGATTATATATATATATGTGTGTATATATATATAATATTTCCTTAACTCTCTCACAAACCACTTACTTAATCTTTTTGGCTACTTATTACTCTCTCTTTCCTCTGATAGCCCACTTCCTATATTCCTTTTAATTTTAGTGGGCAATGGCAGACTGTTTGTATATATAATACACACATATATAATATTCCAGTAGTAGTCTATATATTTCTTTGTTATTAGTAGTGGCAGTGGCAGTCGGCAAACCAATAGTGTGTATATATACATACATATATCTACACACACATATATATTCCACAACAGCGGTCTATAACTCTATATTTCTTTGTTTAATAGCAGCGGCATACCAGTGGTGTATATATATATATATATATATGCATACACACATATATAATTATGTCTAATGACAGAATGTATAATATATAAAGATATATTTATGTATTTTGTGTATATATGGTGTCTAGTGATAATAATTTGGTGTATATATTATTTTGAAGTTTATTATTTTCCGCCTTGAGTTTATGCCTTGGGCCGCCTCGAGGCTTATGCCTCGCCTCACGGAAGGAAAACGCCTTGCCTCACGTTTCCGTACTTTAAAACCTTGACTTTTATTAAGATGTCGGGAGAGGAGGATCAATTCCTTTAATAACGGAAACTTCTTCAAAGCTTCTATCAATGCTTCATCAGAATAACCAAAGTATGCTTTTATTTTTAGACGCTTGAGGTTACTTGATCTGTAAGAAAGAAGAACAAAAACATTAAATGGAAGCTTCACTTAGTTTTCTAATAATTGGTTAGTTCGCTAATTACATACCTATCGGAAACGTACCGAAGAAACTCCTCGAAAGAGTAGTCAACTATCGTGACATCTACCAACCCTCCTTGGCTTCTGTTCATGCTATGCTTACACATAGCTAGGGCTTTGGTCCTATTTCGGTACTGCCGTCTTGAAATCGAGTCGTAAACAATGTTTAACTCGAGAACACTTCACATCTCCGGACGGTGGCATATATGTCGCCAATCATGACATTCTTGATATTCTTAAGAATGTCCTGAATTCCAATTCTTGAAAAATGTTCTCTCTAATATCTAGCGGGAGATCATACCATGTCCCGCTACGCTTCCTCTTCAAGAACTTGGAATTCAAATGTAGTGACTTAGAGCGCATTGTCACTAGCATGTACAAAAGAAAAAGTAATGTTACACCAAGACCTTTAAATGAATTCATAGAATAGGTTCCACGGTATTGGACAATACGACTAGGGTTGTAAACAGTGAACCGTTCCTCAGGAAGTTTGTTTATGTAGTTTTATTTGTAGAAGAATGCCTTGGTGTAACATTACCTTTTCTATGAGTTCATTTAAAGGTCTTGGTGTAACATTACCTTTTCTTTTGTACATGCTAGTGACAATGCGCTGTAAGTCACTACATTTGAATTCCAAGTTCTTGAAGAGGAAGCATCGTGGGATATGGTATGATCTCCCGCTAGATATTAAAGAGAACATTCTTTCAAGAATTGGAATTCAGGACATTCTTAAGAATGTCCAGAATGTGTGCCATGATTGGCGACATATATGCCACCGTCCGGAGATGTGGAGTGTTCTCGAGTTAAACAATGTTTACGACCCGATTCCAAGATGGCAGTACTGGGATAGGGCCAAAGCCCTAGCTATGTGTAAGCATAGCGTGGACAGAAGCCAAAGAGGTTTGGTAGATGTCACGATAATTGACTACTCTTTCGAGGAGTTATTCGGTACGTTTTCGATAGGTATATAATTAGCAAACTACCCAATTATTAGAAAACTAAGTGAAGCTTCCATTTAGTGTTTTTGTTCTTCTTTCTTACAGATCAATTAACCTCAAGCGTCTAAAAATGAAAGCATACCTTGGTTATTCTGATGAAGCATTGATAGAAGCTTTGAAGAAGTTTCCGTTATTAGAGGAATTGATCATCTTCTTTACCGACATCTCAATAAAAGTCATTGAAATGGCTCGAGGCTAAAGAGATTAGAGTTAAATAATGAGTTAAGTAGGTTTTGGGGAATTATGGTGGAGTCCCCAACTCCTGATAATTAACATAGCCAACTCTATACGTTATCATAGCCAACTCTATACGGGAGAATTTACACAATCTAGAGCGTCTTGAGTTGATCGGAACTGTCTCGCAAAGAATGGGTTGCAGACAAAGAATGGGTTGCATGCTATTCCAAATGGTTGTCCTCGACTTAATTCACTTGTCTTGTGCAAGTGTCCGTCACGTGATTTCAAGGGAAAGGATGTTCAGATGACATTCAATGCCTAAAATTTCCCATCGGTAATTCTCGTCTTACAAGGCTCTTGTCTTGCATTTCTGATTCTCAACAATCTTCTTTCATTTTATCTTTTTTTGTTGCAGCTCTTCTTAGAGGATTTCTATTACTATATAAAGTATTTGGACATAACTCTTAAAAGCAAATTTTGATGCATAAGGTCTTACTTTTTAATGCACATTACTTAAAATTCAACTTTACAAGTTCTTTATGCATCATGTACAACTTATCAATGCTTAAAAAAAATCACAAACACTCTCATTCACAATGTGACTCTTCATTCTCTCCCAAATTGATTCCATGAAAGAAGATGCCGGTTCTCCTACTCTCGATGCAGATTAATGCTCCAAGCTCGCTCTCACACTGCCCGTTCCATATCTATGTTTATTTCAATACTACTTTTCTTTTTAATCTTTTTGCAGTTCTGTCCTTCTAATATTGTTGTTGATGGTTCATCTGTTGAGGTTTATATAGTAAGTCATCCAGAACTGTAAGTCCATGGGATATGCAGTTCTTTCGTATATTAGTTTCATGAATGTCATGTATTATGAAACATAAATCATAAACATGACTGATTGGAGTTACATTAGGAATCTTTATTGAAACTTGTTAATCTTCTTTTTCTTTGTTTTTATGGACGATACTTTTGAAACAAAGTGTGATTTGTATAGGTACAACCTATGGCTTCTATCAAGAAGTTGCTGGATCCCACGATCGCTCCTATCCTAACTGAGTTTAGAAACTTGATCTGTAACATTTATTTACTTCTTATGTTGGGATCAGGTCTTAAAGAGAATGGTTGTAGATGTTAATCAACCTTCATTTTGTTGACTTGGAATCATTATTGTATTTGCATAAAATCTGATAAAACTATATAGATGATGTATTAATTACAATACAGTCATTACAAATGTATCTTCAACAGATATTAGACTCCTTTAGATAATTTTCTTGGATACCAAATTTTGACAATCAGCCTACTTACTACTCAAAGGATGACTTGAACTCTATGCTGAGAATATGTTGAATCAATCATTGACTTAGACAACTGCTTAAGAAAGCTTGTCATGCTTTTTGGTTACACATCTTTTACATTCTCTCTTATTGTGTATACATATTCTTAGATTGTTGTTTGTGATTTCATTGTTGCATTTGTCCATCCTTCAAATAGCTTGCATTTTTTTGCGAGACAATGGTCTTAAAAAGGATTACGCTATATTTATCTTATGCTCATGGAACTGCCAATCACGATGCTTGCAAGCGCTCGCGTCAGTGCCGTCCACTTGGTACTGCTTAGTGCTTAGCAATGCATTTCACATCCTATAATTACTTTTTTTTTTGGTTTTATTCCATGATCATCCGGCAAGAGTTAACATTGGGTTATGTTCGACTTTCAGGCTGTTTTTGCGGGACACACTGCAGAATTGCTTCTCCAAAGAACTATGGATCACAAAACAAAGATTGTGGTAACTGGTAAGTGTTTTTTTTAATAACTTCTTATTATTTCTCATGTTTATAATAGGAAATTTTATCGTAGAAATTGTAGGGTAAATGGGTAATCAAGAATGCTTTTGGCTATAATGAGTGATAGACCTCTCCAACAGGTTCAAAACCTTCACTGATTTAAGGTGATGTTAACGGCTTGCCCTTTGGTTGTTTGTCAACTGGTTTTGGAAAATGTTTGTGTTGATTTGGTGACTTTTTTTTGGCAAAAGAAAGATTCTGACCTATTATACGGTAGTTGTTTACTGAGTTGGAAATGAAATAGATTATATTTTTTGACTTGTGTCACTTTTATACAGGAAAGGAAAATAGGTCTTGAACTTTTGAAGACTGCAATAGCAAAATTAATATTTTTTCTTTGTACCGTGAAAAATAGATTATGCTATAGATGTGTTGTATAGTCTCAAAACAAGTTTATCGCAGATTGTTATATTGGAATGGATGTTGCATGGAGTTGTATGAAAACAGGGACAAAAATTCTGGCTTGGACTTCAAAGGAAGAACTAAAGAGTTATAAAATCCATACTAAATTGGGCAAGATTTTGTAGATTGTGTAGAAGTCATTTGATATGATCTTTATCTTTAGCTTGTAGAAGTCATTTGATGGATTATTTCTTTCCTAATTCCTAATATTATTTTATATTCAAATCCTTGTGGTTATATGATAAATGAATTTGTTGCAAATTCCGATCACACCACACTCGATCGAACCCCAGAAAACGAGATCGAATCGAGTAGAAACTTAATCGAAATCAACCTAAGATCCAAAATAAACTAAAACAAGTTTGTAATGCGGAAACGATAAACTCGAATCTCTCAACGGAAACGATAAACAACCACAAACATAAACGTAAACTTGACGGAAATAAATAAAGGGAGAAAAAACGACAACGGATTTACGTGGAAAACTCAAAATGGGAAAAACCACGGGCGGAGGAGACCACCGATAAGTCTACTATAATCGACGATGTTATAATACTTGAGAAACGGAGAAATCGATGAAGAAATACAGATTAATGCTAATCTAGATGATATATTTGTTGGGAGAATAAGCCGCAATATTTTCTGGAGAGTATCCATAGAATGAAATATTGGAAACTAATAAAAACTGCTCCTCACTTTAGGCGGGTTACCACGCGGGTTTGGAAGCATCAATAGTCGCCCGACCTTCTAAAATGTGAAAACAAACAGTAACATAGGCGAGTTACATGCAAGTTTGGTCATTGTTTCCAATTTTATTTGTAGCCTCCTTTGACTTTGCTTTCTATTTTGACTTTCTTTTTCTTCCATCTTGCATTACTTTATCTCCACCATCACATAACAACTTTTAATATCCATTTTCATGCATGGATTTGTGAAGCCAACCAAATTAAAATCTCCACCTTTGACTTCAAAAAATGCATCATTCCAACACATTATTCTTCATGAAATAAAGCTCCAACACAAGCTTCAAAACACATCATCAAGACGAAAATAGTGAAATTAAATATGACTTCTCGAAAGTGGATTAACAAGCACATACCTCCTCCGCCGGCCCTTCACGGGCTACTCCAAACCACGGATTCCGACCAAGTTTGTAAACAAACCAAACTTAGCCGTCGGAAGAACTTTGGTCATCATATCGGCCGGATTAACGTGAGTGGAAATCTTCCTCACTTTGAAGTCTCCCTTAGCAATGACCTCTCTAATGAAATGATAGTGCACATCTATATGCTTCGTGCGCTCGTGAAACATTTGATCTTTCGTCAAGAAAATAGCACTCTGATTATCGCAGAATACCGAGTCCACTGTGAGCTCATCACCACTAAGGCTATTGAACAAGCCTTTAAGCCATATCGCCTCTTTAAAACCCTTGGTAACAGCCATGTATTCAGCCTCAGTTGTAGAAAGAGCAACCGTCGGTTGAAGAACGACCTTCCAACTGATGGCACATGACCCCATAGTAAACACATACCCGGTAAGAGAGCGTCGGCCATCCATATCTCCACCATAGTCAGAATCAACATACCCTTGAACACCGTCTCTTGAAGTCCCAAAACACAAACAATGGTCTCTAGTACCCGATAGGTACCGCATAACCCACTGAACCGCCTTCTAGTGCTCTTTACCCGGATTAGCCATATAACGACTCACCATGCTCACAACATAAGCTAAGTCCGGTCTCGTACAGATCATCGCGTACATCAATAACCCAACCGCACTAGAGTAAGGAACCCGAGACATATATTCTTTGAACTTCTAATCATGTCCATACTTATATTTTCTTGTTGAAAAGTTTTGACCTAAACTAGGGTTTTGGAGATTTTTAGGGTTTTCATCATTTTCAACTAAGATAAAGAGTTTTACCATATGTGATGTAAAATGTGGTTTCATGTGCATATTTATGGTGGGTTACTTGAAAGAACATATTTTGTCACAATTATGATTTTCATGCTATGGTGGGGTTATTTGGTAAAATGAGCCTTTGGGAAGAAATAAATGGATTATTATTGTTGGGGTCTATGACCATCTTAAAATGGCATAATCTTTGAGAAGAATACTTGGAAAAAAATCTATGTTAGAGAATGGAAAAAGGGTCATAATGTGGCTCTTGAAAGAATTTGGTTTTACTTGGTGTTATTTATATAAAGAAATGCATTTTTGGGAAATGATTGGTACTGAGAACTATATGTTAGATTATAGTTGGTTACAAATGTAATTGTGACAAGTCTAGACTATTACTAATGGATCCATAAGTATAGAGTCGGCTTAATTTTTGGGTTAAATTCCGATTGTAGCTAGTTGAGACATTGGACCCTAGGGTGGCAACTTGGTACGGTTATGTGGGATCGGATACTAGTCGTGGGTCGTAAATGTAAATCCTAACGAATGAGTATGATTAGGATCATTGGGTGCCCTCCCCCACATCTGAGTACGAGCCGGCGAGCTCATGACCTTGATCCTAGTATGGTGAACTCATCCACTCGGAAAGTGGATTACTTTTGTGTTCAGCCACAATCCTTGGAAACCAGGTCTCCCCCGTCATCGCAAGATGTATTTTGGACTGTAAAGTCACTATGTGATTATTGTTACTATTATAAACCCAACTCTTTGAAAGGTTATTTATCGTCGCATTTAATTTATTTCCAAATTATTTATATAAACTATATGTTCTCAATAGGCGTTAAACCGAAGGTTTGAGTGATGAGCGTGGGTGCTTGATGCATTTTTGGAATGATAGATATTTGGAGTCATGGCGTTCAAATGATTTTAATATTTTGGGAATTGGGTTGACAACCAATGTAATCTATATATAACTTTCTTATATTAGTTTGTTGTCGATTTTTATATTCTTCTACAGGGTTTTGTAAACGCTATATTACATTTACCCGTTTGGGTGGCATCATTTTTGTGTTTAAGTGGATAAAAACACACATATTTTGAGTAGTGGTCAACAAATATAAGATAATATTTGTACCTGTCATGAGAAATGGTGGGAGAAGTCCAAACATCACTATAAATAACATCAAGTGGCCCTTTAGACTCGATGGTATTTTGATAAAAAAGGCAATTTATGGCTCTTATTGAAATCACCCAAGTTACAATAAAAAGAAACGGACTTTGGAATATTTAAATTAAAAGCATTGCCAATATGACATAAAATAGAATAAGATGGGTGGCCTAATCGGTGATGCCACTCAGCTGTAGATGTTAGAGTGATAAAGTGGACAACAAGATGAGTAGGATGCCATTCATAGATGTCAGATTTAGTTGGTCCTTGAAGAAAAGGTTCCCCCGTGCGAAGATCCTTCACAATATATGAAGTAGGTGAGAAAGTGATAGAAGTGTTATTATCATGACAAAATTTATAAATAGAAATAATATTTCGAGAAACGGAAGACACATAAAGTATATTAGAAAGATTAATTTATTAGTAGGAGTAAGAAGAGAAGTTGAACCGATGTGAGAGATATATAGGCCCGATCCATCTCCAATGATAAGTTCCTCGGTGTCATCATAAGGAGAGTGAAGAGCAAGATTATTGAGATCATTAGTGACATGGTGAGTAGCACCACTGTCAAGGAGCCAACCAGTAGAGGGAGATTCGGTAGTTGTGGCAACATAAGCACGAGGAAAAGGGGATTGGTGACCCTTGAAAGATTGATTTGGATAAGAAGCCATGAGTGGGTTAGAGGAGTGGGCAGGTAGTATCGCATTATGGAATTGGTGGCAAAAAATGGGGCATTGTGAGACATAATGACCTTGGTTTCGACACCATTGGCATCGACCTTTGAAGGTTTGAGGTAAGCGTATAGGAGGAGGGTAGGTAGGTTGGTTAGGAGTAGGAAGGAGGCCGGCATTAGAAGGAACACGGTTTTGGTGGTAGCGGTTTTGGTAGTGGCGGTTTTGGTTTTTAGCTACATGGTTGACAATGGAAGGGAAGGGGTTTAAGGAGGAGTTGGATTTGTGTTTAAGGGAAAGTTCACGGTTGATGAGTTTCTCATGTAAATCATCAAATGTGATTGGGTTCTCTCGGCTTTGAACTGCATTGATAACATTCTCATAGTCGAGGTCATTGAGTTGGTCAAGTACTTTATCAACGATGTCATCGGGTTCAAGAGGGTGACCAAGAGATGCTAGTTGATTGGTACAACTCTTGATTTCCTGCATATATTCAGAGATGGAGCAAGTTCCCTTGGTAATATCACTAAGATGATCTTTTATCTGTTTAAGATGGCTTTTGGAGGGATTGGCATATGTCTTAGCAAGAGTTTGCCATGCATCATAGGTGGTAGGACATTGAGAGATGAGAGGTGTTAGGAATAGTGGATTCTTCATTGGGTGCCATGGAAAGAAAATATATTATGGAAGGGGGGAAAACAAGGGAAGAGCACTATCGTGGGTAGCAAAGGAAAAGAAAGAAAAAAAATATGGATCTTTTATGCTCTTGATACCATATTAACAAATATTATATTTTGTAATTGAATTGACTTGTTTCTTACATCAACCACTATGGGGTATATAAACACAAATTGAGAAATAGAAACTCTATCCTAGAGATTACAAAACTAATTACTCTATCCTAGAGATTACAAAATTAATTACATAAGATGTGAAAAGAGAATAAATCAAGGGATGTTATTTTGGTGATTAAGAATGTGATTTTGGTGATCAAAAGATATGATTTGACATATCTCTATCACACTGTAATCTTTCAGTTGGATTGTCCATGGTAATAGGTTTTGAAATATTAAGTCTAAAAATATACTACTAACTATTGCTTGAATTTTGAAGTCACAGGTTTAATAGCAACCGGTTTAGTTTAAGCTATCTATTTTTGTTTATTTTTAAACATCATGTTGTCTTGATCTAAAACCATGAAACAACACTCAAGATAAAATATATATCAAAGCAAAAGAGTTCATATATAAAGGAAGTGGAAGACATTGAGGTGGTGTATTATAATTTCCTTTATGATTTGATCTGGCTCGATAAACACTTACTAGGCCACTTATCTTAACGGATGAACATGACAAGGACCAAAAATCTTACCCGGTAAGGGCGATGGAAAGGTTTCAGAGTCTTACCCGGTACATGGTTAGCGCTTACCGGGAAAATTATTGCATACGATGTTGTTTTGAATTTTGATGTACTAGAATCTTATCCAGAAAGTGAAAGTGTCTACTCTTACCGATAAGCGCTTACCGTGAAAGCCTGTGTGGGTAAACGACCCCTAAAACTGGAGCTTTTTGCCGGTTAGATCTCCTAGCAAAATACAACCAGGTATTTTCTATCTATCCTATGCATTCATAGTGTATATGCACTTCTCTCACTTATATATGTCGATTAATTTGATGGTTAATATATATGTATATATATATATATTTATAGAGGGATAATCATTTAGAAACTTTCCATCTTACGCAAACTATACAAACTAATCCTAGCCATTGAATTTTTTGATTTTAATTTAATTTAATTTTTATTAGATAAGGGTATTTTTGTCAAAATTTTCATATAATTCCGATTGGCAGTTTCCTTTATTTTAGGCCGGTAGTTAATTTAGGAAGCATTTAATATTTTTTTAATTTTGCCAATGATTTGGTTATTATGTTGTAACTGATTTCGTTTTTTTCTAGTTTTTTTTATTCTTTGAAAGTCATCTTCCTAATCTTCTCATGGATGAAGAATTCCCTGGTATGGATTCTCAAAGTAATACATGTGATTTTGTTTCAAATATGATCCCTACGGATGGTAAAGACGACCACGATGATATGCTAAGTGGTGATGATGTTATTTTCGATAACGATTTCGATGACGAAGATGTAGAACTTGCACTCGATGGCGATGGTGCAGATGTAGAACCCGTCGGTAGGGATTTGTCACAAAGCCATGATGATCGTTGTTAGTATTTATTTTTGTTTCGTTTTTTATGTTCTTGAATTTTCGGTTTGTGTAGTATATTGATGAGCAAGTGTTTGTTTTAGGGTTTTGTTATATTAAAAATAAGTACATGAAACTGTTGTATGATCGCATTAGCATAGGCTGATTCTTGTATATATATGTTATCGAATATGAAAGAATATTGTTTATCTCTCAAATATTCAGTGTTTTTTTGGGTTTCAATTTTCCTTTTTTTTTTTTTTTTTTTAATATTTTGGGGTTTTTTTTGGGTTTCAATTCGGTTTTTTAATATGAAAGAATATTGTTTATCTCTCAAACTGTGAATGTGGTATCACCGTTTCATACGTGGTTCATACTTTTATTATCCAAGCTATTTTTTCGCATGGAATGTGGTTTCACAGTTCATACAAGGATTATTCCGTTGTGGAAAATAAGTCTATGATTATTCTTAACGTTTGCATCAAAGTATCTTGACTCATGCGAATTTTTTTTCCTAAAATATGAAATCTTGTTTTATGTTTTGCAAATAGTGTATTTTTTTTGTATTATGTCTAGTTTTTTTATGTTGTTGTGTTTTTGATAATCTGTATTTTATTTTAGTTGACGTTGATGGAAATTTCGAGTTGCATGGAGGATTGCGATATTGGGTTCCTCGCGTTGATGATGTTGTTAAGATTGAGGTAGGATCTGTGTACACGACGATTGAGTTAACGGAGGCTGCGTACATGAAATATGCAGTTGCGTCGGGTTTTGATGTGAGGCGTTCCAATAAGAAGAAAAACAGGCTCGGGGATATTCAAAACAGATATTTACTTTGTAGTAAGGAAGGGCGATCCGTTAGTAAAAATTACGATTCATTGGGAATGATTAGTGGTTGACGCAAGGTTCGTAATTCGAATTTGAAGAGAACTGGGTGCAAGGCGTGCATTACGTTTCGTTTAATGAAGAAGGATAATCAGTATGTTGTTTATATATTTGAGGAAAAACATAATCATCCTTTGTTTAATTCCGAAGATATGAAACTTTCTCGGGCGAATAGGCAGTTGCAATACATTGATTATAGGACTGTATATAATTCAACTTCGGCTAGTATTGGACCATCTAAGTCACATATGATTCAAGCTTCTATGAAAGGTGGGTATGAGTACATGGGAGCGTCTTCTGTTGATTACCAGAATGCTAGGAGAGACATGGTTACGTTCGTAGGTAAGAAAGACGCTTAAATGCTCGTCAATTTGTTATCTAAGCGAAGAAGTAAAGTTCCGGATTTTTTCTTCGACTATTTTTGTCGTGATAAGGAGATACAAGCCATTTTTTGGGCCGATGAAATTGCGAGGTTGAACTTCAAAGAGTTTGGAGACACCGTGTCTTTTGATGCGACATTCCGTACGAATAGGTTTGTTGATTATCGAATATGCTTTCATCGATTTTTTTTGTAGTGTAATTTTATTTGTTATGTTGTTTATCTTTTGATAGGCATGCTATGATTTTTTTTCCGTTCATATCGGTCGATAATCACAAAAAATCTGTGGTAGTTGGTTCGTCCCTGGTTAGCAACGAAACAGTTGATAACTTAAAATGGATTTTGGATGCTTTTCTGAGAGCCCATGGTAAGCAACTCAGTTTGTTATAACGGATCAATGCGCTGCTATGAAACAAGCGATTCCCACAATTTTTACTGAGGCAAGGCATAAGTTATGCATGTGGCATATTATGAAAAAGTTGCCTAACAAAGTGAGTATTCTTTTCAATTAGTTTATAATTTTTTTTAATGTGGAGTTATTGAAATATGAATATGCCAATTATCATGTTGCGTTTGTATGTTGGTTTTTGTAGATTAGTAGCAATCTAGATGCGAATTTGGGCTTCAAACGAAGGATAAACAAACTAGTTTGGAATACCCATATAGATCCGTACGACTTTGAAAAGGAGTGGAACTCCATTATAGATGATTATGATTTGCACGGTAATGAGTGGCTTAACGATATGTTTGGCATACGGGAGTCGTGGATTCCCGCTTATTATAAGGAAATCCCCATGTCGGGGTTAATGAGGACTACATTACGGTCCGAAAGTGCGAATGCGTTTTTTTAGGATATATGCTTCATACCGCAATGGTTTGGTAAAAATTTTGCATGCATTTGATCATGGAATAGAGAAACAACAGAATAGGCATCGTATATTGGAGTATGTTACCCGTTACACTTTGCCTCGTTGTGCCACACCGTTACTTATTGAAAGGCATGCGTCCGAAATTTACTCGCGGACTGTTTTCTTTGAGGTGCGAAAGGAGATCCGAAAAGCACTTTTGTATTGTGGGTTGTTGTGCTTACCGGATGATGGTAACGTGAAATGGTATCGCGTGATGCACAAGAATCAAAAGTCTATTACGAAAGTGTCATATGTTGTAAGATTTTTATGTCTTTTTTAGCGTTCGTTTTTTTTGCAAGAAGTTACGAATCTGACTTTTATTCGAAATGTTTGTAGGTTACGCAAGATGATGAAACTCTGTGCTGTGAATGTAATTTTTTTTTGTTAGAAACGACATTCTATGTCGTCACATGTTTAAGGTTTTGTTGAATGAGGACATTGACGCGATCCCTGATATTTACGTAGCTCGACGTTGGACTCGTGCTTTGGTTCCTGTAGAAATTCAAGCTCCCTGTGCTCGGTACGGTGAGGTGGATGCTGAGAAAGAGCAGTTAATTAATGATATATATTCGACTGTTGATGTGTTAGTTAGCCGACTCAGGAATGACAAGCAGAAGATGAATCAGTTAGCTGAATCCATTGTCCAGATGAAGAGTGATTTTGATGTTGAAAATCATGTTGTGTGTCCAGCGAAAGATAAAGCCGATGCTCTTCGTGAGTGTTATGGTGTTGATGCCCCTGATGATGTTGATATCTTTCCTCCGGCCGGTATTCATAACAAAGGGTGCGGAACGGGGAAAAGGCTTATCAGTGCATTAGAGAAGGCGTCCAAGAAGAGCAAGAGACCGAAGAGTATGTGCAAAATGTGTAACAAGTTGGCAAATCATGATTCCCACAACTGTCCTTCACGTATTGTTAGTCGTTAGTTAATTTGTAGTTTTAACTGGGTTGTTTTCGTAGAATTTTTGCTTTTAATCGTTGCATGTTTTGGATTTTTAGTTAACAATAGGGTTTTTTTTTACTCATGTTTTTGTTTTTTAATTCGATGGCAGTAGGGTTTTTTAACTTTTGTGTGGATGAGTTAATTGTTTAATACTTTATATCGGTGTACCTATAGGCTATGATTCACATTCATACACCGACCTTTATTTTATAGTTCAAAAAATTTATGAATCAGATTCGTATATGTATCGAAGCTTACATTTTTTTTAAAATGAAGTTTCCGTAATGTGTGTTATGCAGAACAATTATGATTCAGATATGTATTCACATCTGTTTATGATTGTATGTTCATCTATGTTATATGAATATTTTTTAACGTAAAAATTTAATATATGAATCATGTTTGTTTTCATACCATTATCTCCTTAAATTATTTTTTTTAGTATGAAGCAGTTGTCATTTACATATTAGTTTTTTTATGAGCCCCCTATTATATTCAATTAATAAAGTTTTAGCCATTTGTAGGTTTGATAGGGTGGCTTTACTTCTCCGTATGCATGCAGTAATCATATAATGCATTAATTTATTTATTTTTAAAATTTTCTTTTATTACTTAATTGTCCACCTTTTCAAAACCAATGGTTTTATCCTTATATATGTAGCTTTTGTTTCTTAGTTTCTTCATATATCTCTTTTCCTAAAATTCATCTTTCATTACTTACCTTCCACTCCATGGACGATTCCGATTATTCTGTTAACAACCCTCCATCTTCCTCTGACCCACCTGTTCCTCAGTCTATGTTGAGGTCCCTTGTGATCCACAATTGTCTCCTGCTCGATGAAAATCAATCTCTTTTAGCTCGTTTGGAGGAATCTCAGAAGAAGATTTCCCGAGAAAAGGAGAAGCTTGTGAACGAGAGGAAGTTTGTAGATCCCAGTTACAGTGCAATCACGAACAGTAATCAATGAAGAACAATCAATGTGCCACAACTTCTAGTCATATGATTAATATTCAAGAAAGGTTTAGGTTTATAGAGAGAATATCTGATAAGCAAATGTAAACCTATTGACTAGAATGATAATGAATAATGCGACTCTTAACCTGATTTAGAAAATTAAACGCCTTATATATGAGGCGCACAAGGCCTAATGGGCTTAAGGCCCAATAACAAATTAACTATCAAATTGTTGGTCCCAAATAGCAGTAAGTAAACAAGCAAAGTATTGTAGAAGGGGGGTTGAATACAATACACACAGTTTTTCACTTAATTTAATTCTTATTGATTTGAAATCAAGAATTACACATAGAAAACTTTGATTGTTGCGGAAGAGAACATATGAGATATGTTCAAACAATCTTACACATAGAGAATGAAGAACAATTGTAAAACACTTAGAAAACAATAAGATCTTCGTAGAGAGAAAGTTGCCAGGCACTTAGAGAACTTGAAGGTAGTAGAGCTGGTTGATCTTGCATGTTGAACCATCCTCCATATTTATAGTGCCTCATGCATTAAATGCATGGGACACCTGTTGAGCAAGGGATGGACACAGGTCTTCAGCAAGGTACAGGATGTACCTTTTGTCTTGAGGTGTTTTGGCTTGAAGTGTTGACCTGCAGAGAGGATGGTAGAGACCTTTCCTTAAAATGGTGTAGTAGACAAAACTTACTTTATCTGATCTCCAGATGAGGTCCACGTCAATGCAAGATATCACAATATACTTTGTCAGAAAAGTACAATGTGTTGGAGAAATCTTTAGGCCTTGAAGATTAAGAAGTCTTTGGTTGCCGAAGAGATCTTCGGGCTCCTGAAGACTGAGAGGTCTTCGGCTCTTAAGACTGATAGGTCTTCGGCTCCTAAGACTGAGAAGTCTTCGGCTCCTAAGACTAAGAAGTCTTTGGCTTCTGAAGATTGAGAAATCTTCGGCTTCCGAAGACGTCTTCGGCCGAAGAGGTCTTCGGCTCCTGAAGACTGAGATCGGCACCATCCTGGCCAATGGTGTTGATCAAGTGGGCATACTTGGCTTTAGGCTGAGGAGTCTATCTTCAATCCGCTTTGAAAGATATTCTCCTTCTTTGTCTTCTTCGGTTGATCTTCGACTTCACCGAACATTTGTATAGAAACCAAGCTGCTAAAAGAACCTCAAACATATTCTTAGTAGGATGATATAAGATGGAAGATCAGGAGGTCATCTTCAAATCTTCAGATGACCCAACAATCTCCCCCTATTTGAGGATGACATCCATACTAAAGAATAGAACAAAGAGTGTACTGAATAAATACATTTTGACCCATTTTTACTCTTTTTGGGTTCTTTTCACATAGACCTTTTTTTTTTTTTTTTTTTTTTTGTATATCTGACATTTACAAGGAAATGAAAAAGTATAGCTATACATACGAATAAATGAATACAATGAATAAAGAATGAGAAAGAAAAAAAATATACAAAGATATAGAAGACAGTAGTCGGGATTGTTTGAACTTGAGTGGTTGGTTGCTCCCCCTCAATTCATACTCCCCCTCAACTAATGTCAGGTGGATTTGATCACATAGTCCATTGCAAAAGCAGAGTTTAAGCTTGAGTGGTAAGTTGCTCCCCCTCAACTCATACTCCCTCTTAACTAAGAAGTCGGAAGATTTTCGGGATCCTCCGAACCTGCTCCTGGAAGGGCAGATTCATCCTTGGATCGTGCAGAAGCATCAGGACTGAGAATCCTGGGTGATAGGCTGTGAGGTGGAGAAGAGGCACCTTAGATAGGGAAGGAGTCCAAGTCATCCTTATCAACCAAAGAAAAGGTTGATGAGGGAATAATAGGGGTCCCCAATTTTACAATTGTATCCTTTTGTGAGGATACAAAGGAGGTGGCTTTGGGTGGTTTAGCAGAGTCCCTGGGCCTAGATGGGAAAATTTCAACACCTATCGATTGTGGAGAATCGGTGGGTGGAGTTTGTGGCTTGGCCCTTGAAACCTTCCTCAGCCTCTTGAGAGGAGAGGGAGGGGAATAGGTAGAGTGCCACCGCTTTGAGATATGGGGTGTGACCTGGGTAACCGCCGAAGGTTCTTTCGGTGGTATGGTCATTTGGGCAAGTGCGGCGGTGCCAGTAGCAGTTGAGGATTTATTGCTAGCCGGCGTCACTAAGGAGGGGGAAGAAGGGGCCACTACAGATGAGGGAGCCTTGGACACCAGAGTGTCGAGAGCATCAACCCATTGTAGATCGGGAGAGGTTATGAAGGAAAACATACCTGGGTTGAGAGCTCGATTGGTGGATAGAGAGCCCTTGTTGAGAGAGAACTTCTTGAGTTTCTAAGTGTTGGTTGGAGAGTCATCACCAAATCAATCAGAGAGCCAACAATATTTCTCCCCCTATTAGATGATGACACCAACACATAGAAAAAAAATACCGACACACAGAAAAATTACAAGACACGAAGAACTCATAAATTCAGTGGCCCATTTTTATTTTATTTTTTATTATTATTTTTTTTTTGTGGGGGCTCTTTTTTTTTTTTTTTTTAACAGGAAATTAAAAGAAAAGAAAAATAGAAGGGGGGTAGAAAAAGGTAGGTAATCATTGTGAGATTGGAAGTGGAAAAAAAATGAGGATGGTTAATAAGGAGGAGAAGAGATGAGAGGGATGGTAAGTCTTGGGAAAGAAAAAAGTGAGAAAAAAAGAAAGAATGGGGGAGGGGGAGGGGGTTCGGCTGCATGAAGTGAGGGAGGGGGGTGTTTGGCGGCCGAAGAAGAGGGTGGAGGTGGGGGGTTCGGCTAAGTGGAGAGGGAGGAAGTGAGGGATAGAAGGAGTGATAGAGAGAGATAGCCGAAGGAGAGGGAGAGAGAGGGGGGTTTCGGTGGGAGAGGGGAGGGAGGAAGAGAGAGAGAGCCGAAAGGGAGGGTGAGAGATAGAGAGGGATAGCCGAAAAGGAGGAATAAGGGGGGTTTTCGGCTTGGGTGGAGGAGAGCCGAAAAAAAAATTGGGGATATAAGGGGGTGTTTCGGTGGCTTCGGTGGGGAAGGGAGGAAGAGAGGGATTCGGTGGGGTGTGGGCCGAAGAGAGGAGAGGCGCCGAGAGAGAGGGAGCCGAAGGGAGAGGGAGCCGAAGGAGAGGGAGGGAGGGGGGGTAGTTCGGCTAGGGTGAAGAGAGGGAGGGAAGGGGGGGTAGTTCGGCTAGGGTGAAGAGAGGGAGGGAAGAGAGAGCCGAAGAGGGAGAGGGAGAGCCGAAGAGGGGAGGGAGGGGGGGTGAAGGGGGTTCGGCTAGGGAGAGGGAGGGCCGAAGAGGGGGAGCCGAAGGGAGGGGAGGGGCCGAGAGAAAGGGAGCCGAAGGGAGGGGAGGGACCGAGAGAAAGGGAGCCGAAGGGAGGGGGGAGGAGGGAGGGGGTTTCGGCTAGGGAGAGGGAGGGCCGAAGAGGGAGAGCCGAAGGGAGAGGGAGGGGCCGAGAGAGGGAGAGCCGAAGGGAGAGGGAGGGAGGTGGGGGGGGGGAGTTCGGCTAAGGGAGAGAGAGAGAGCCGAAGTGGGAGAGGGAGGGAGGGGGGGAGTTCGGCTAAGGGAGAGAGAGAGAAAGAGAGAGTGTGTGAGATGAGGAGAAAAAATAAGGGAAAAAAAAATACTGAGTTTTTTTTTTTTTTTTTTTTTTGAATTAAAAATCGGCATTTAACATACCGAGTTCTCCGATGAGGAACTTGAACCTAGCTTCGTCAAGAGGCTTGGTGAAGAGATCCGCCAGTTGGAGGTCGGTAGGGATGAAATGGAGTTCGACATCACCTTTGGAGATGTGATCCCGGATGAAATGATCCCGGATGTCGATGTGCTTGGAACGAGAGTGCAGCACTGGATTGTTTGCGATTGCGATCGCACTTGAGTTGTCACACAGAATCGGGATATGAGAGTACAGTTGATTGTAGTCTCTCAGTTGGTTCTTCATCCAGAGGATTTGAGCACAGCAACTTCCAGCAGCTACATACTCAGCCTCAGCAGTAGAGGTGGAGACTGAGTTCTGCTTCTTGCTGGACCAACTAACAAGCTTGCCACCAAGGAGTTGACAGCTGCCAGTGGTGCTCTTCCTATCAATCTTAGAGCCTGCAAAATCAGAATCTGAATACCCCATTAGATTAAAACCTGAGTCTTTGGGATACCAAAGACCCAGATTCATGGTACCTTTCAGATACCGAAAAATGCGTTTAACCGCAGCCAAGTGAGATTCCTTCGGATTGGCTTGGTAACGCGCACACAGGCAAGTAGCAAACATAATGTCTGGTCTACTCGCAGTAAGATAAAGAAGAGAGCCAATCATGCCTCGGTAGCTGGTGATATCCACAGATACACCATCCGGATCAGCATGGAGTTTCAAAGGTGGTGCCATGGGAGTTTTCATGGGGGAGGAGTTTTCAAAATTGAACTTTTTCAGAAGATCACGTATGTATTTGCTTTGATTTATAAAGATGCCGTCTGAAGATTGTTTAACTTGAAGTCCTAAGAAAAAGGTAAACTCCCCCATCATACTCATCTCATATTGGCTTTTCATGAGAGAGGCAAACTCATCACACAGTGACTCATCAGTGGCACCAAAAATGATATCATCCACATAAATTTGAACAAGAATAAGACTACCTGAGGTTTGCTTGATGAACAAAGTGTTGTCAATTTTACCTCTTGTATACTTGTTCTTTAGGAGAAAGTCAGCAAGAGTGTCATACCAGGCACGGGGAGCCTGCTTTAGACCATAGAGAGCTTTGTCTAACCTGTACACATAGTCAGGATGGACTGGATCTTTAAAGCCAGGGGGCTGTTTCACATAGACTTCTTCAGCTAGCTCCCCATTCAGAAAGGCACTCTTGACGTCCATCTGGAAGACTCTGAAGTTCTTGTAGGCAGCATGAGCAAGGAAGATTCTGATGGCTTCAAGTCTGGCAACTGGAGCAAATGTTTCATCATAGTCAATTCCTTCCTCTTGCCTATAGCCTTGTGCAACCAGTCGAGCCTTGTTTCTGATTACCGTGCCTTCTTCATCCATTTTGTTCCGAAAGACCCACTTGGTTCCTATGATGGTTTTTCGGGAAGGACGAGGAACCAATCTCCAGACTTTATTCCTTTCGAACTGAGAAAGTTCTTCTTGCATGGCAGTGATCCAACATGGATCAGCTAGAGCTTCGTCAACTTTCTTTGGTTCAATGAGAGAAAGGAAATTCACATAGAGACAAATGTTACCAACGCCTCTTCGAGTCTGTACACCAGCTTGTTGATCACCAATGATTTGATCAATGGGGTGATCTTTTGTCCACTTGAGGGCAGGAGGTAAAGGAGGAGGGTAAGAGATTTGTAGAGGAGAGTTGGAAGGGCAATTTTGAGGAGAGATGGATGGAAGATCGGCTTGTATAGGTGAAGAGTGGATGTCAGATGGAGAGACTGGGATGATTTGGAGTGTATGTTGAGGTTGGGTAGGCTGAGGATCATCCTCTTGATGAGAGGAGGGGTTGTGAGATGTAGAGGGTTCATTGTTTTGGTAGATAGAAGTGGGAACTGTGTAGGGAATGTCCGATGATGATGTTGCAAGAGGACCATCACCAATACAGGAGGATATCCATCTTTTCAATTCTTCACCATCACAAGAGAGTGATGATATCTTGAGGTCATCAAACTTGACATGGATGGATTCATCAATACACTTCCTTCGGAGGTTGTAGACTCTGAAAGCTTTGGAAGTGAGAGAATATCCCACGAAGATTCCTTCGTCAGCTTTGGGATCAAATTTTCCCAAATTTTCTCTATCATTGAGAATGTAGCAGACACACCCAAAGACATGAAGAAAACCAATGTTGGGTTTTCTACCATAAAAGACTTCATAAGGAGTCTTATTATGTCTTTTTACAATGATAGACCTATTTTGGGTGAAGCATGCAGTGTTGATTGCTTCGGCCCAAAAGTAGGTAGGGAGGTGAGATTCACTCAACATGGATCGGGCAGCTTCACATAGCGTTCTGTTCTTTCTCTCCACTACACCGTTCTGTTGTGGAGTTCTGACGGCAGAGAAGTTCTGAGAGATGCCTTTTTCATTGAAAAAGTCATCCAACGTACTGTTCTTGAATTCTGTTCCGTTGTCACTTCTTACAGATCTTACTAGCTGCCCATTCAACACTTCAGACTTTTTGATGAACTTTATGATTTCTTCAGTAGTGTCACTTTTATACCTGAGAAAAAATACCCAAGTGTAACGAGTGAATTCATCAATAATAACCAGAATGTACCTTCTACCACCAAGGCTTGGAGTACTGACTGGTCCACACAGATCCATGTGAAGCATCTGAAGAGGCTGAGTGATGGAGAAGCATTGCTTGGACTTGAAGGAAGATTTTGTCAGTTTCCCTTTCTCACATGCAGCACACAACTTTTCTTTCACAAAGGACAACTTTGGCATGCCCGTGACAAGCTCCTGGTTTGAAAGGACATTCAAAGTCTTGAAGTTTAGGTGAGAGAGACGCTTGTGCCAAAGCCAACATCTTTTTGCAGAGTTTTCAGAGACAAAACAGATGTTTGTTCCGAAGGATGAGCTATGTCCCATGTCTATGACATAGACATTTTCTTTGCGGTAGCCAGAGAGTACAGTTTCCATCTTTTCGTTGAAAATGATGCATGAAGATAATTCAAACATCACCTTGTACCCCAGATCACACAGTTGGCTTATGCTTAGAAGATTGTGCATCAAGCCCTCAACATAGGCTACCTTGTTAAAGGTGATGGAACCATTTGAGAGTGTTCCATAACCTTTAGTACTTCCTCTGGAATTATCACCAAAGGTGACAGAAGGACCTTTGGAAGGCACGAAGTCTACAAGAAGAGATTTGTTGCCGGTCATATGTCTTGAGCACCCGCTGTCGAGATACCAGATTTGTTGGTGCCGTAGACCCTGAGAAGATGATGTGGAGCACTCAGCAGACACAATGGCCATAGAGAAGGATTGAGCTTCACTGTTTATCAACATCATCTATTCTAGCCATGAAGCAGAGGTTGACCATTTCTTTGTCACTTTCAGAAGTGGGTTCATCTGTCCAATCATGGGTTTTAGTCATTTGACCTTTTCCCTTTTTGAGCAAGGTTTCATTTCTCTCCTTCTCTCTCTTATATTTTGCCTTGTATTTCTCAGCCCGGTCAGACTTTGAGGAGACGGACATATTTGTCTTTTGGAAAGAAGGTTGGTAAGAATCAGACTTGGTTCTGACAAACCTAGGGGATGTACGGTTAGAGGAGGGCAGTCTAAATTTATCATAGGACTTGCTTCTGCATTCAGAAGCAAAGTGTCCTTTCCTCCCACACCTGTAACATTCCTCATTTGATTTTCCAGATGGAGTGGTTTTAGAAAAAGTAGAAGAATATTTTCTTGAAAACTTGGATTTTCTCGAAGAGAAGCGAGAGTTACTGGAAATTTCCTCACCTTCATCATATGCCTCACTAAGATAGGCTTCTGAAGGATCATTGGGATCCTCTTGACTATCACGGTCAGAATCGGAGGGATAGGTGATTCTAGGAACACACACAGAGTTTTTGGAAGAATCACTAACAAGAGCTAGAGAAGAGCTTTTAATGTCATTTGTGATAGACTTCCTAAGCAATTTAGTTTGCTCATAGTTAAAGAGAGTACCATACAAGGCAGTGAGAGGCATGGAGTCAAGATCCTTGGTAGACTTGATGCAAGTACAAATGTTTTCCCAAAACTCAGGAAGACAGTCCATGAACTTGCACAAGACTTCCTCATTATCATAAATGCGACCCACAAGTTTTAGATAATTGAGAAGACTGTTAAAACGATTGTAGTAGTCTGAGAGAGACTCACCCTTCTCATGAGAGAAGAGTTCATACTTTCTTACAAGAGCAATCTTTTTGCTCTTTTTCACCTCAGACGTACCTTCATAAAGAACACACAGAGTGGACCACATTTCTTTTGCAGTAGAAAGGTTAACAAGAGAATGGTAGACCTCATCAGGCAGAGAGAGGGCAATGATGGCTCTGACTTTAGTATCAAGAGCTATAAGACGTCTGTCTTCATCATTGTATTTACTGGGGTCCTTTACAATGTATCTCCCAGTAGCTGGAGTTCTTTCTTCCTCAGAAGAGTCCTCATCAGCTTTTGCCTTGTCTGCATTATAACGGTCCCAAACTCTAGGAATAAAAGGACCTTCATGTAAAATAGTTGGATATCTGTTGTCAACTCCTTCTAAAAAGAGTATCATACGACTTTTCCACAAGAAGAAGTTATTGGGGTTAAACTTTGGTGGTTTGGCTATAGAGCCATTGTCGTATGAAACAGCAGTGGTGTTTTGAGAAGAAACATTGTTCAAAGAAGAAGAAGAAGAGGTTGCCATTGCGGATCTAGTTTATTGAGTTAAACTAAACTGCTCTGATACCACTTGTTGGTCCCAAATAGCAGTAAGTAAACAAGCAAAGTATTGTAGAAGGGGGGTTGAATACAATACACACAGTTTTTCACTTAATTTAATTCTTATTGATTTGAAATCAAGAATTACACATAGAAAACTTTGATTGTTGCGGAAGAGAACATATGAGATATGTTCAAACAATCTTACACATAGAGAATGAAGAACAATTGTAAAACACTTAGAAAACAATAAGATCTTCGTAGAGAGAAAGTTGCCAGGCACTTAGAGAACTTGAAGGTAGTAGAGCTGGTTGATCTTGCATGTTGAACCATCCTCCATATTTATAGTGCCTCATGCATTAAATGCATGGGACACCTGTTGAGCAAGGGATGGACACAGGTCTTCAGCAAGGTACAGGATGTACCTTTTGTCTTGAGGTGTTTTGGCTTGAAGTGTTGACCTGCAGAGAGGATGGTAGAGACCTTTCCTTAAAATGGTGTAGTAGACAAAACTTAATTTATCTGATCTCCAGATGAGGTCCACGTCAATGCAAGATATCACAATATACTTTGTCAGAAAAGTACAATGTGTTGGAGAAATCTTCAGGCCTTGAAGATTAAGAAGTCTTTGGTTGCCGAAGAGATCTTCGGGCTCCTGAAGACTGAGAGGTCTTCGGCTCTTAAGACTGATAGGTCTTCGGCTCCTAAGACTGAGAAGTCTTCGGCTCCTAAGACTAAGAAGTCTTTGGCTTCTGAAGATTGAGAAATCTTCGGCTTCCGAAGATGTCTTCGGCCGAAGACGTCTTCGGCCGAAGAGGTCTTCGGCCGAAGAGGTCTTCAGCCGAAGAGGTCTTCGGCTCCTGAAGACTGAGATCGGCACCATCCTGGCCAATGGTGTTGATCAAGTGGGCATACTTGGCTTTAGGCTGAGGAGTCTATCTTCAATCCGCTTTGAAAGATATTCTCCTTCTTTGTCTTCTTCGGTTGATCTTCGACTTCACCGAACATTTGTATAGAAACCAAGCTGCTAAAAGAACCTCAAACATATTCTAAGTAGGATGATATAAGATGGAAGATCAGGAGGTCATCTTCAAATCTTCAGATGACCCAACACAAATAATTACAATTCAAACCCTTATAAATGCTTTATACAACTTTCAACGCATAAGACTTTCAGTCCTAACAATCTCCCCCTAAAGTTGAATAAGGCATTTATCTTCTTGAAAACTTCAGGCATTGATCTTCTTTCCCTCTTGAATCTTTGAAGAACTTTGGTGTTGCATGTCTTCATGTCTTTCCAAGCTCCCCCTTGAATAAAGCTCTTGATCTTCAAAGTTTCAACTTTGTAACCAGATTCAATGTACAATAGCCTCGACTGAACGCACTATCAAGCAACTTTCAACTGTAGAAACTCAACACATCGGATCAGCACACAAGAAAGATAATGTGCGAGTTACGTGATATTCCACAGTACAACTTCAGTTTAAAACAAAGAATCTGTCTTTGAACCGTGAGTTGAATATGCTTTCAGCTTAAGAACTTGTTTCAATCAGCTCGTAGGAGGGACAAACTTGTAGCAGACAACACATGATACGGGATAGAAGAAATGCAATAAAACCTTTTCTGCTTAGCTGCAATCTTTGAATCTAAAGGCTTTTCAACCTCAGATTTAAGATTTGACTTTGAAATTGAACTTTGTAAATCTCTCCCCCTTTTTGATGATTGTGAACATCATGATCATCAAAACTCTTCAGTTTCAACACATTCTTTGATCTCCTCCTTTGTGATGAACTAACAATCTCCCCTTTATGATAATTTGACATTCTCCGCCCTTTGATCTGAGTATCCGTCAATTAATGAAATGTATATATCTGAATCTTTTCAAATTCAGATATAATAGGAATTGTAAACCTGAATCAACAAATGATACAGTTAGTATGCCTGTAAGTAGCACGGAGCCACTTTGTACAACGGATGTACTTTGGAAATGAGCTTTTGTGATATTCACTCCCCCAGGGTTGCCATTCAATCATCGAAAAACCACAAAGGAATTTTCTATGAATGTTATGACAAGAAAACTCATTCCTTGTGTGTACGTGCAAGTGTAGAATGATTGAAGCTACTTAGCTTTCTCAGGCTAAAAAATGTGTAAACTGTTGAGACAGCAACAGATATTACACGGACTCAATGTGCATGAAAGAGGTGCGAAGGTGGGGCAACTTTCCTTCTTTTTCAATATCTAAATCTTCCGATTGAAGACTAGATAGCAGATATGTTGCGTCCCCAAAGAAAATGAAACATTTCTTTGTTAAGAAAGAAACGAGTGGTTGGTGGGGGTAAAAACAAGAGTTGGCATGGGCTCACTGCCTGTTTCAATGATGGTCACCAAAGAATGTGAACCAATCAGTAGATGTGGTTGCCCGGCTTAGAAAGTGTTTGGTGCAGAGTTTTCATATTGTTTAAACTCTGTTCTCACACCTTCTTTCTTTTTGTCATTAAAGCTCACTTCTAACCAAACTCTCATTTACATGTTACCGCTCAGCACAATGAGAAAAACTCAACCGGATGAGTTATCTCCCCCACTCTTTGATTTAAGACCCCCCACCCCTCAATCACTCAAGGATAACTTCCGGGGTAGGAAACACTGGTTAACGTGAATCCTAAAAAGAATAGTTGCTCAACAGTTTAACTGAACAAATAAGTACAAAATGTATGATAACATTGTCAAAATGTATGCTCATGAGATTTGAGCAATTGAACTTTGAAGATTTCTCAAAACAAATATATTGAATGAATGAAATGAAATCAAGAGAATTGTTTTGAGAATCTGACAATGCATCAATCAGATCAAATAAAATGGTTAGGGTATCAAAGAACTGTATATTTTGTTTATATGAACAAATATAAACAATTTAGCAATGAAAGCACAAATTTGGAAATGATGATTGATGCTCAACAATATTTGAAAACAAACGGGAGTATTACCATCGAAAAATTGGTTCATTATGAGACATGGTAATAACAATTTCAAATGAAGTACTGAACCGGTGTGTATGAATACTTGACAGTATATTGAAAAGATAATACACAAGTATTTATCTTTGGAAATACACGGTCAGTTAAACATTAATACTCAAAAATTGAAAAACATTTAAAATCACACTTCTAAATTCATAAAATCTTTTGAGAACCAGAAGTGGTTTGAACATTTCAGAAAACGTTTTTCATGTTCGAAAGTTGTTCTTCTTTCAAACAACCAGAGATCTAGATCAGAAGATATTTACCTTTAAGCTCCCCCTCAAATCATGATAAAATGATTTAGGTCAGATAAGCATTTAAGAACGAGTCCTGAACTGAAGTGTTCAGAAGTCGAACTCCGTTGAAGTATGGGTTCTAAGCTGATTTACTTAGAAGCCTTAGTTCTTCTACTCCCCCTTGACAGTAGGTGTTAAGTCTGATTTTATAGTAATCATTGTATTTATAGGCTTGGTCAAATAATGTGTCTAAAGTCGTATTCTGTGTTGTATTGACCAAGGGTATTTAAGTCCCTTTGGTCTTTGTCTTTGTAAGAAACTTCACGCTCATATTCAATACATCTTACTTTGCGCCTCTTTGCTCTCTCTCTCTACTTTCTCTCTCTAAAGATTCATTGATCTTGGACTCACAATTGGTATCAGAGCCATCTGAATCTTGAGAGGATTGAGAGATTGTTTTTTCGTTCCTGAATTTGTTGAATTAATCGAAAATTTGATCGATTTTCTTGAATTTTTCAAGAAAATCTCATTTTCTTGATTCTTCATCAAATTCGAATGTGTTTGTGATCGAATTTGTTTGCTATTTGGTTCTTTTGTCTCGTATTTGGTAGTCGACCATAATTGCTTCACATAATTTTGCATGAAATTCAGTATTTGATCATCGTTTTTGAGATTTAAAGAGTTTTTGGAAAACCTGTTTTCACGCACTGTTCCATCATCATTTTTGTGATTTAGTGGTTTTTAATCAAAATTGGTGTTTGAAAGTTGTTAAAAATATGTTTTCGATCATTTGTATGTGATTTTCTTGCAGTAATTTCATAGTTTTAATAGATCTTGCGAGTTTTATTTGATATTTTACTGTTTGCGCAAGTTTTTGTAGGTTTGCGCAAGTTCATATAGGTTTGCGCAAGTTCATTCTACTTTGCGCAAGTTCATATAGTTCTAATCCTTGTGTTAGTGTATTTCAGGTTTGCGCATTGGTCTATTCACGCAAAGCAAATTTTGTGTATCCAGTGAGTTACGAGAAGTTTAGTTCTCGTATCATCAAGCTCCCGCAAAGCTCAGTTTTCGTATCATCCAGCTTACGCAAAGTCCAGTCTTCGTTATCAGCGATTTACGCAAAGTTCAGTTTGCGTATCACTTGGATTACGCAAAGTTCATTTTGCGTATCACGTGGCTTACGAAAATTTCGTATTGCGCATTACTTGTCTCACGCAAAGCTTAGTTTGCGTAACATTCTACTTACGCAAAGTTCTGTTTGCGTATCACTTGGACTACGCAAAGTCCAGTTTGCGTTTCCCGTTGCTTGCGAAAAGCTCAGTTTGTGTCTTCTGCTTCTCACGCAAAGCTCTACTTTGCGTAAGTCTCAGACTTAGAATTTCTCTGAATATCTGCTATGGATTCTGCAAAGTTTGCCTTTCAAGCTAAGTTCTATACAAGTGATCTGATGATGTCCTTGGGATCTGAAACTCGTCCTCCTGTTCTTGTCGATGAAAATGAATTCACTCAATGGCAAGATCGATTTCTGAACTTCATCGAGTGTCAAGCTAATGGAGAGAACATGATGAAGTCTCTAACTGAAGGACCTTTCGTAAAGCCTAATAAAGAGACTCTTCCAACATCTGAAGAGGCTTCACGAATGAAAGCTGATCGAGAGCTAAAAGCTAATCTGATGCTAGCTTTACCAAACTCTGTCTACAACCGGGTTGATCATTGCAAGGATTATCCAAATCTGTTGTGGGCATAATTGGAAAAGATCATGCTTGGTTCTTCGGTCGCAACTCAGCTCCGACATACTCGGTTTATGAACAACTTTGAGGAGTTCAAGGCCAAAGAAAGTGAGTCTATAAAGAGTGTTTTCGACAGATTCTGAAGCTGCAAACGTAGAGATCGCTCAGATGTGCTTGACCGAAGATGACCAGTCAGACGATTCTGATACTGATGAAGATGAGGTATATTCAAAATTTGATTACAATTTCATTACCTCTCAGATGAATGTTATAATTAATGCTTTATCTGATCTTCGCTTAAAGTTATTATCTGAAAAGAATTTAAATTCTGAAAAGTCAGGTTTGATTGACAAACTGAAAATTTCTTTGAAAGATGAAAAATCTATTTTGGAAAATACAAAAGACATCTTTCAAAAGAAATTGGATGATTTGGAAATTTCAAATAAGACTTATCTTGAGTCTTTGACTAAAATGACTACTTTAAAAGATGAATTTTCAGATAAAATAAATAAGTTTGAAGAAAAGCTTTATCGAAGGAACCAATCTGAAGAAACAATTTTTATGAACAAACCGAGGAGTGAAGAAGCTTTAAAACAAAGGTGGGGACTTGGTTTTGACAATCCTCATTGTTTAAACAAAGTGATAAACGAAGTTCCTACTTTATATAAATACGATTATCTAACTCTTGCACACTATGCTCCTCAGTTCAAATTTCATTGGACTAGTGAAAAGAAAGTGTTAGAACTCGAAAATGAGAAAAGGACAAATAAAAAGAAAAAGGAAATTCCTTTTGTTTACACAAGCGAAAATGCAAAATATTTTCCTGAAAAATCAAGGAGAGGAAGAAGAGTTTTAAATGATATATCTCCTGTCAAATCTTCAATATCTAAAGATTTTATTGATCCTTATGCTTCTAATTCTGATAAGGAAAATATTTCTCCAATCATTTATGATTCTAAGAAATATACTCCTCCATTAGTATTAGAAAGTAAAATCATCGATCTTGAAGATAAGATAGAAGATCAAAATATTTTAAAGAAAATTGAATCTGATATTTTTCTTTCTTTCATGACATCTAGTCTTGAAGAAAAATTATTTTCTCCAAAACCAGATTCTATTTCTAGCCTTTCCTCTGATTCTCAAGTAAACAAAAGTGAAGTTTCTAATTTTAAAATCTTTTCTCAAAATTCTTCAGACTCCAAGGTAGATTCAGATTTATTAGTTGATCAGATTGGTTGCTTAGATAAAATTATGTCTTCTGATTTAAATATTAAGTCTAAAATTCTTGATGATTCTTTTACGCTCAATGATCAATATTATAAACCTAAGCGTAAAAGAAGACGGTCAAAAAAGTCAAAAAAACAAGATAAAGTTATTTCTGACAGTTCTAATTCTTCTGATTCTAATCTTTCAGATAGGACTTTGAGCAAGTTATCAAAGAAGCAGATTTGGAAAGCAAATCGGACATCTGATGAATCTACTTTTGATGGGGATAAATGTGTAGACAAATTCTATAAAAGCGATTCATTTGTTTCTTGTAATAAAATTTCAAAGTACTCTATAAAACAAATGATTCGAATTTCAAAACATGTCTCATGTTCTTCCTCAGATTATAGTTCTGATGATTATGCTTTATCTTCTGATGACTGTGCTTATTATTCTGATAATGTTTCTCATGCTTCTCGTATCAAATCTTCTAAATATTTCCCCATATGAACTGCAACTAACAAACACGGGCCCAAATTCAAGTGGGTACCCAAGTCTAAATTTGATTCTAAGTTGCAGGCACCTCATGTTAAGGGGGAGTAAGAGAAAATTGATTTCTGAGTACTTCAGCTCAGAACCCGTACTTCAATGGACTACGACTTCTAGACATATCAGTCTAGGACTCGTTCTTCAAAGCTTATAGCTTCAGACTAACGAGATACTGTGAGTACATCTACTTTTTATTCCGTTGCATTTATTTCTGATAATGATGTTGTTCCAGTTTTCTCAAATGTTTTAAAAGAATCTGAGCATTTCAATTCAACTCCTGAATTTGTTCAACCCAATTTTTACAAATGAGACACAATTTTTTTTTACATTGTTTGAAAGATGATATTATTGAATTATATTTTGTTTCAACTGAATATAAACTTGCCGATCAAATATTTCTATTTTTAAAATTTCGGCATGTTGTTTTAAAAGTTTAAACCTTTACAAATTTTATTCTATAAAGTAAAAGTTTTACATTTTTTCTTTCTTTTGAATAAAATGTGTGTCTAGGATAAATTTTCAAGTTGCTTTGTTTATATTGAAGTTTTATATGTTCAAATTTCAGTTCTAACAAAAGTCGAAAAGTCAGCAACATGTTTGTAACTTTTGATACTGCTTTAGGTTGTGTGATTCGGAATATTTATAGTTTACAATGCTTAGAAAACCTAAAAAGTCGGAATTTTGGATCGTAATGAAAATATGGGCTAAGCACCTAGACGTAAAACCTTGTGTTTGAGATGATTATTAAATTCTTATAAATCAGAAATATCTACGTTTAAAAGTTTGTACCTGTGACCTTTCGGGTTTGAGAAAGTAAGTTCTGTGGGATGCTTGTCATCTGGTCCCCTAAGGTCATTTGATCTGGGAGTGATCGAACCCAAATCCTTCTATAGAATCAGATCGAAAATCATGTTCTACTGGTATGAATGGGTTTAGGATATGTCGATGTAGCCTTTCTGACCTGGGAAAGTAAGTTCCAAGGGGTGCTTGACACCTAGTCCCCTAAGGCCAACTGGTCTGGGAGTGGCTGACCCAAATCCTGCAATAGGGTCAGATAGAAAGTTACGTTTACGGCATGTTCTTTACTTAATAAACTTTTTGATTAAAAAGATGCCAAAGTGCACGCGCTTAAAAGATGCCAAAGAGCACACTCATGTCAAGATGCCAATGAGCACACATCTCATGATACTTGGTGATATTTCTGAGTTGCGATAAACCTGTAAATTTGTGAAAGTCTGAATTTTTGATGGCTTAGAGTGATTACATGCAAAGTTCTCTATTATATTTTTAGAATTGCATTTTCGTGAAGCTAGTCGAAGTTCACATGCGAGCACACTGAATATATTGATGAAAGTTTTTGAAACTGAATATGTCTTAACTTGATATGCAATAAAACTTGTTTTTGTATCCAAACACATACATTTGATTTCATTTGATGGATTTTATTGTGATATTTTTCTAAGTAGAATTTTATTTGTTTCTGTTTAAATTTTTATATATTTAGTCGTTTCAAAATACATATTCAGTATATTTTTCTTTCTACATTGATGTTTACATTCATTGTGTTCTCATATATCTTTTTAAATGGGTTTGAGCATTATTCAAGGGGGAGTGAAAAAGGAAAATTTTCTTAATGATCATATCTGTTTTTGAGGGGGAGTATCTGATTTGTGTAGGGGGAGTCAAAGAGCTTAAAAAGATTAAATTTTCTAAAGTTAACTCAGCTTTGCGCCATCAGTTGGTCGCGCAAATCTCGCGCGAGCTGCGTGTAACGCAAATCTCTCTTTGCGCAACCTGCGTGTAACGCAAATCTCTCTTTGCGCAACCAGCGTGTAGCGCAAACCTTCCATGTTTTCTCTGTTTCTTTGATTTTGCAGATCTTAAGCTGTCTCGTCTCCAACATTTGCATGACCAAGTTGATCAATATCATCAAGGTCATGAGGGGGAGAAGATAAGAGAAGTTAAGGAGATGATAAAGAGACAAAGAGCTCAAATGTTTATCTGCTGATCAAGATTCGCTCAAAAGATTCAAATTTCTTCAACTTTAATTGTCTTTTGCTGTTTATGCTCCGATCACCACAGCTTATTCAAGATAATTTAAAAGAGGTGTATCGTCTAGAGCACAAGCTGATGAACCTACTGTTCTTTCAAGTTTATTTCAAACCGGTCCAGTCTTGTCAAGACAGTAAAGACAACAGATCTTCAAAGATGATGAGAAGAAATTTTCTTTAAAAGTCAGAATGCTTTGCAAAGTCGCTTTAATGGTCCGTGCTGATTTAGAAGATGAATTTTAAAGACCAAAGCGCCAATGATTACTAAGGGGGAGATTGTTAAGTCTGATTCTATAGTAATCATTGTATTTATAGGCTTGGTCAAATACTGTGTCTAAAGCCGTATTCTGTGTTGTATTAACCAAGGGTATTTAAGTCCCTTTGGTCTTTGTCTTTGTAAGAAACTTCACGCTCATATTCAATACATCTTACTTTGCACCTCTTTGATCTCTCTCTACTTTCTCTCTCTAAAGATTCATTGATCTTGGACTCACAGTAGGTGCCTGCAACACATAATCAATTTTAGGCTTTGGTACCCACTGTTATTTGGGTCCATGAATGTTAGTTACAGTTCGAATGGGAGTAATGGAATAAGAACCATACCAGTAATGATCACTAGTCTTGTGAATAGGATCATGTGTACGGCAATAAGAACAATAGTATTTCTTACCTGACAACCTGATTAATTGATCTCTCGAGTAGATATGATCAGGTTTACCTTTACGCGCATTGTTCTTTTTGGCTTTGTGTGTATGTACACATGATTTCTTTCCTTTCAGCTCATCTTTCTTCCCATATTTCTTCTCATCTTCAACTGGTTTCTTTCTCCAGACCAATTCTTCTTCTTTGTATCTCCTTCTCTTTAGATGTGTACCTGAACCATCTATATTTCTATCATAGAAAATGTTAGTACTACGAATTTGATCAGAAGATTTAACTTACCTTTTTGAAGAAACAATTTTCTGAATTAAACTTGAGGCTGTCTTTTCAAGCTCTTTAATCTTTGAAGCAATGTTGTCTCTTTCTTTGATGAGAAGGTCAATCTTCGTCTCGCATTCAGACTTCGTTTTCTTCTCTTTCAGCACACTTTCAGATAGTTCAGATAGCTTCTCAGTAAGCTTTTTGATCTCAGCCTCAAATATGCTTCTTTCTTCCTCAAATCCCTTCTCAGCATCCTTTCTTTGGCCGGATATTTCCTTAAAGAATCCAACGTTCTTCTGTTCAATTTCCTTCTTCTCCTTGACAAACTTTTCTCTTTCCAAGATTATTACTTTCTCAAAATCAGAAACTTTCTGAGAAAGCTTGATACATTGCAGCTCAACTGCTTTCTTTTCTTCACAACTGTTTTTGGAAAAATCTGAGAGCTTCTTTGCAAATGATTTCTTTTTAGTCTCAAAATCGGATTTGTCTTTAGCAATCTTTTGCTCCAAATCAGATATTTTATTTCGAAGCTCAGCATTAGCATCCTCCAGACTCTTAGTCTTCTCATCACACTTTTCAACAGATACTGCTTGCTGGATTTGCACAAGCTGATATTCAAAATCAGAGAGCTTTCTTTTCAGCTCAGAATTATCAGATTCCAATTCTCTTCCTTTTAATACCACCTTTGGCCCTAATATCAACCATTCAGTACAATCCCACAGCTCTTTTCCTGTCATTTTGTAAGTATTTATTTGACCAGAAATTTCACAAAAAATGTCACGAAAAAGTTCACAAGAAATACTATTTGTCATAAAATATTGAGCTATATTATTAGCCCTCTGACTTTCCTCCTGTTCCTTAGAACAAAACTTCTGTTGGAATTTGGAATTGCATCTCTCCTTCAGTCAATGATAATCTGATATAGTAACCTAACTCATGTGTATCCACAAAATTCAAAAAATTAACTTTCCACTCTTCATAATTTCCTTTGAACAGGAGCCTTGGTGGGTTCATCCTTTTTGATCGTATCGAATAGAATTAATTCGATCCGGCTCCGAAAAGTTTGATATCCAGGGATTGAACTTGACAAGAGATGAAACTTGAACGGGTTTAAACTTTAATCTTAACTGCACTGTAGCGATCGTGAGACAAACAAGATGATCCAAAAACAATAAATAAACAGGACAGGGACAAAGGACCCGGTCGAGCAAAGACCCGGTCGAACAGGGTCCCGGTCGAGGCAAAGGTCCGGTCGACAACAAAGAACCGGTCAACAAAGGGTACCGGTCACAATAACTCGGTCGAAACTGAGTCCGGTCGCACAGGGTTCGGTCGACCAAAGCACCAGTCAAGAAACCGGTCAACCAGGACTCCGGTCAAGCAACACCGGTCCACAAGGGTTCGGTCGCAGAACACCGGTCAACAAGGAACCGGTCGAGCAAGGCACCGGTCGCTTGCAAGGCACCGGTCACTAGAGCACTGGTCACAAGAATACCGGTCACAAGAGTCCGGTCGTGGGACAGGGTCAGTCGAAGGATTGTCCGGTCGCAGGGGTCCGGTCAATAGGGTCGGTCGATATCAATAACAGATAAACACAATTCGATAACAGATAATTCGATTAAGCAGATTAAACGGATCGAATTGATAACAAATAATCGACAGACCTTAACAATTTAGTTTGAAAATCGATAGAGATCAAAATCAAACCCAGAAAATTCAATCGATCGAACTTAACCCAGAAACTCAAACCAAATATTTTGATTTTCAAGAACACAGAGTCGACCGAATCACTATTTTTCCAGAAAAAAATCGCATCTAAACACAAGGAAAATTAGATTTGCAGACTTCTTAACTCAGAAAATCAAAATAACCAGATTTAGCAGAATATCACTAAACCAGAAATCGACCGAAGGAACAATATGCAAAATCAAACCAGACTTAACCCAGAGATCAAATATGAACAGATAGCAGAAGCAATAACCAGGGATCGACAGAATGGCAGATGCTTGATATGGCAGAAAAACAGTTAATCTACTTCTTAGATCAAATCGATAAACATATACCAATTAATCTCAGTTAAGAACATATATCAATCCAGAACATATATTAGTCCAAAAAAAATAATCGACAGAAAATCAAAAACTCAGATGGATCAGACTAGCGATTAAGGGTTTTAGACAAACCTTTTTTGGGTCAAAACTTTTGTCTCTTTGCTCTGATACCAATTGTAGATCCCAGTTACAATGCAATCACGAACAGTAATCAATGAAGAACAATCAATGTGCCACAACTTCTAGTCATATGATTAATATTCAAGAAAGGTTTAGGTTTACAGAGAGAATATCTGATAAGCAAATGTAAACCTATTGATTAGAATGATAATGAATAATGCGACTCTTAACCTGATTTAGAAAATTAAACGCCTTATATATGAGGCACACAAGGCCTAATGGGTTAAGTCCCAATAACAAATTAACTATCAAATAATTACAATTCAAACCCTTATAAATGCTTTATACAACTTTCAACGCACAGGACTTTCAGTCCTAACAAAGTTAAGCAACATGAGAAAGCTTGATTACGAGGAGGTATCTAGGAATCTTTGGGATAAGGAAGTGGAGTTTGACAAAATCATTGCGACCATAAGGCAACAACGTCGCAACTAGGTTCTTGTTTGCATGGGTGTGTTTTGGTTTTTTGTATTTGCAATATTAGGGTTTCAATTTATGTCTGGGTTTTTGTCTGTCTGTGATCTAAAAGGTATCTAAATATGTTAATATGTTGGTGGTCCTAGTGTTTTTTTTGTTTCTACTGTTATGTGGGGTTTTGGTCTGATATGAATATTGTGCCGTAAAATGTTTTGAATGTTAATAGTTTGATGTTATCTGTTGTTATTCCAAATTGTTGGTTGGGTTTCATTGATATTTTTTTTGTATGTCGTTATGTTTTTTTTTAATTTATCGTAGTGAATACAATGTTAAGCAACATATGTTCCATATAAAGTTGTGTCATCTAAATATGGTATTTTTAATATTCACGCATCTTGCCACAATATGAAAAATTTCAAACAAAAACTTCGAATCCTTAATAGTTTTCTAATTTATGTTTGTCAATTTTAATCTGTAAGGTTATGTTGGTACATTCTGATTTCATAACTTGTATTTAGGACACTTATATGCCAGTTGATGAATCCATAAATTTCTCACTTTTCAAGATCATATCTCACACATTATAATCGATCAGTAGACACAAAATGAAGTAATTATAAATTTTCAGATATGTTTTTCATGATTCATAAGCACACCCATGTGTGAAAATATCTAAATATTAAATAATTACCAGATTTTCAGTGATGTTCAAAACCAAAGTGATTAAATTCCAAAAGATACCTAAAACCATGCCGTGAAAGTCTAATTCAAACATAGTACGGAAAGCCTAACGAAATTAAAACCATGAAATGGGAATCGAAGTAAAAGATAATACGGAAAGCATATTAATTGTTTATAAGGCAGTAGCAATGTTAATCATGCTTTTTTCACGTCATCCGTTCGTTTTCGGTCTGCATCCAAAGTGGAGTTTACTGACAAAGGCGGTGTTTTCGGGACGCTTCTTCACGCTCGGCAATTTGGGACCTTGTGTCCTTGTGTAGGGCATTCAATCTGGAGATGTCTGACTCGAGAAATGCTTTTCGATTGTTATGATCGCACAACAACAACTTCGTGGTGTATTTCTTTCGCAAATTTGAGATTTGTTTAACCTGTGATGGTCCTTCTTTGTCGAGACCTTTGTTCCATTTTCGTGCACCGCCGCCCATATAGGTCTCCATATGCCTCATCATAAATACCCTAGAGTCGCTGGTGTCCGTCTTGGTACGCCAAGACATTTTAAGCCGAATTTGTTCTAGCCCTTGTAGAAAGTGAGCAGCTGGATATGCGAGAAGCTTTAAGTGTCAGACCACATCGTTTGCTGAAACGTGAATTGTGGTGTTATAATTCGATTGTTAATATGACACGGTTAATAATGGATGGTCAACAAACATTTATGAATCTATGCAATGTAAAACTTACCAATATACTTATATCATTGTCATAGATATCATCAATATCACCCTCTCTTGAGTTGCTGTCCAAAATCTCAACTGATGGGGTCTTGAGGTTTATCACCACATAGTAATACTGTGACCCCCTAGTAAGTGGGAAGAATGCCTATTTATAGGTAGACGCCATTTGTAAGCTAGTTTATTATATTTTATGTTATTTCTTAGTATGTTATTCTGATATGAAATAGGATATCTTACCATATCTAAGTTCTTCATATTAACTGCATCCATATTGCAGCTAGCGGATAATCCCAAGTTTCGAGAAATCGCGTGAAATGATTATCGACGTTGTGCATGTAGTAGTATGTTACACCGTCAGCCTGTGTACGTTGTATGTAACCATTTATTTCACATTGCAGTTTTGAATGTTGTAAAAGTATGGTTTTTAATAAAAGATGACGAGACTTACTAGTATTCCTGTTTTGAAAAAGTATCATTTCGGTGATTCACGGCTTCTGAACCTCTCTTCGTAGTTTAGGACGTCCGCCCACCCATTTATCACTTGTTCGTTGACATGCATTGTTGATGCAAGGCTCTTAATTGTTGCACGTGTAACAGTCTGCCCAGTTTCCGATTTGTATACGAAGTCACTGATCACATAAAGTCTGATTAGAAAATATTGAATAAATGCTGTTATATATGAAAACTATACTTCAAAGAAAGTATGAAGTGTATACTCTAATTAATTAAATTTTTTACTCCGCCCCGCCAAACGCACTTAGGCTCCATTCGTACACTTTTCTCTCTTCTGCAGTGAGGTTCTTTGCTATTACAACTTGTCATTTCACATAAGGTGACTTCATTTGATCTCCAATCTTCAATTCCCTTTGCACTGGTTTACAATGTTCATCGGCAGATATGATTTGTGCCTTTCCTTTGCCAAATGCATTTGGTGAATCAATCGGTTGGCTTATGCCAAGATTGAAACTAGGCATCGGTATGTCTGGGATTCCCGGAATTGTTCTGATTGATTCGACGTCCTCTTCGACGTATGGGACGATTGGAAAATCAGCTTCTTTCACATTATGACATGGTTGCCCACCTTTTTCTTGTGCACCACCAGATTGCTCAATAATCTGCGCTTCTATCAAACCGAATGTAGTTTGACTGTACCAATACGGTGATAAGGGGCTTTATGCTTCCAAAGAGTCCGCGTTATCGAAATTTAGCCTTGTTGGTGTGCACATCCGACCACCTTACTGGACTGACGGTGTTTGTGCACCGTCTTTTGGTTGGGTTGTCTTCCCTACACATTCTTCTCGGGTATGAACTGTTGTTTCCTTTTTCTCGCTCGACCCTCTCATTCCTTCTTCATTGATTAGTGTTGCGAGCTCATCCTGATACCTTTCAAACAGTGTCTCGTCTGGGAAAATCTCTTTAGCTCGTTCAATCAGAGTTTTTGCGTCGACCTTTGTGCGCATTAAAAGTGCGAACTTGTCATTAAGCTCCATGACAATATCCTGTATTAAAAGAGTGTTACCTTTTTAAAGCATTATTTAGAAAACTATGAATCTGATAATATAACTTTCCATTACGGATTTGTATTTTTATGGACGCATTTTATAGGTAAAAATAATATACATATGATTATTTTCATCACCTTCTTCACGGAGTCAATGTCGCATGGGTTCGCAGATGTAGAAGGTATATCTTCTGGTCGTGGGTGGCGAATCGGACGTGGCCTTCAAGCCAGTAGTTGTTTGAGTTTCGCCATTTGTATCCCCCCTTCTCTGATTCCATTTGCTAACCTTTCTCGCAAATGATGCATGCTCCATCTTTGTAATGGTGGTACACCATTCGGAAGATCTTTGATGTCGCAAACAGTTGACTCAACATACAACAGCTGTCAAGAAATTTATTTTAAATTTATAAACTAAGTCATAGATACCAATGTGTTTAGGTTTATGGAGAGCTTACCGTTAGGAAAGTTAGCGGTCCTGCGTAGAAGCTGTCGTAGGTGTCATTTCGCCACCTGTTCTTACTTCTCTTCAAGCACTCAAATATGTATCAAGACCAGTTTACTCTCGGAATCAAATTTGTGTTCTTTATTCGATGTAGAAAATTCAGAGTGCAACAGCCCATTCCACTACATTCAGCCATTGAATTGACGAATAAAACGAGGAAGTTAAGTTTAAACTCCTCGCCATTGTCGGATGATTCCAGAATCCTCTTCATAACATCTGTAGGCTGCATTTTCTCTTTTGCATACTGTTTTTTCCATGTAGTAGCTAGCACGTCACTCCGTGAATCTGGATCAACTGTAGCCAAATCAATTCCCCCAATTGGAACTTTCAGTATCTGGTGGACTGTTTCCTCATTGATGATGATGGTTCCATGATTCAGTGTCAGCTCCATAGTGTTGGTGTCTAGTTTGTTCACCACAAAGTAACCTAACCTGGACGGAATGCCGTCCACTGTCATCCCTATGAAGCTTCCTGGACCCATTTCCTCTACTGCCTTTCTTTGGTCATCGCTCATCTCGTATAAAGTTTGTTTCAAGATCAACGGTGACGTCCTAGTACGTATTCCCAACACTGGACGCTTCGGTTTGTCCTTATCTTTTATTTTTTTTCTTCTGATCCTTTTTTCTTTCTCCAGATACACCAGTTTTGTTGATTTTTATTCCAACCTTTGAGATCCTTGGGTCCTCAAAATCACTATCGTTGTTTGTGCCTGTACACATTGTAATGACATATGTACATGGTTGTGGTTCACATAATTACTTTACACAATAACAAGCTTCAAAAATGTTTTACTACAAATTTCATACCTGGGCTCACACAAGCTTTGGATTTACCTTTCATCTTTTCAGAAGTTTACGACCTTGTTCTTACGTGCCTTGATGTTCGCGTTTGTTCTGATTTTGGGTTCTCTGCATCTTTCCTTTTATTCCCACTCATCCTACTCCTTGTTATGTTCGTATTGTTCATTCCTAGATATATCATGTTTTGTGAGTAACAAATTAATTGTCCCAATGTAGACTTTTTAGAAGACAGGATAAGAAATACCTTCCAGTTCCGGTGTCGAATTCGCTTGTGATCTCCTTTTCCGGTTGAGTTTTAGTGGCTCAACTTGCTCATCTTCATCTTCGAATTCTGAAATTCATGCGATGTTACACATTTTTTAAAACTCATTCTTATTAATTATCATCAATTCCGTATTGACTTCAAGATTCATTCTAAGCATATCTTTATTATGAAATGGTGATTTCATAAATCTCCTTGTGTTTTCATAAGAAACATAAGTTGACAGTAAAGTATGTACAAACTATTCTAATTCAACTGATTTCATTTGAATCACATGTGTTATTTATGTTCACCTAAGTAATCCTATAACACTGAACCATTTCACATAAAATAATCAGATTATGCACCATTTTATTCATACCTTTATCCTACTAATTATGTCATACACAACAAACATTTATTCAACACTTATGCCTACATATACTTGTACTCCAGGTTCAAAAAAAAAATTAAAAACCTTCAAATTAAACGATTAGTACTTTTCATGCTTATACTCATTTGATCCAGTAAATGTCATCCTAAATATATTTTTCATATGAAATGGTGATTCCATAAAAATCCTTGCGTTTTCATAACGTTTCCATCAAACCAAATGTTAACTTCGTGGTTTATTTCTTACGTCAATTATATGCCTAATTTCATATAAACAACAATCACGCATAAATTTTCATACCTTTTTGACAAAACTTCATATGCGTACCGTGTATGTCCAAAGTTTTTATAAATCATATTTTGTCCTCGAATCCACTTACCTTCGCTTTAGCAAGTATACACATAACAGTTCAATATTGATTTCAATAACCATACCTTCCTCCACCTCTTTGCCTTTTGCATGTTTCCCATGTCCACTTTGCTTATGGGTTGATTCTCTGTCATCTGTGTGTTAAGCGAGAAATATCAGCATAATTTAGTATGTACATTCTGTTAGTTACCCTTTTTTTCCTGCACATACATGGATTCACCACATTTTTTTATATGAAATGTGGTTTCACAGTTTTTTACATGTTTTGAAACTTTTCATAAAAGGTTGATTGTTGTTCATACTTTATTGTTCTTTTAAAACATCTGACTATTTCCCATACCTTTCTTTTTGTTCACTACCTGTTTGCATATTGGTTACACTTTTTCTTTCCTTCATTCCTGATGGTCTTTCGTCTTTTTTATGGAAAATATTATACAATGTTAATGTAAATCTTACATTAAATAACATTATAAGCACAAAATCATTTAAAAACTTTACTAATACGCCAGATCTTCCAATGCCTCAAACTTAGCCCTAATTATGAAACTACTTCGTTTCCATTAAAAAGAGGTTTTAGTTGTTAATAAGCTTTGATTCATAATTAGGGTTCAGTTTCTTCTTGGTTCCAATAAAACCTAAAATTCTCAACTGATTATCACTAACGTTTTCCATGAATCAAAATCATACCTTTCTTTGTTTCTTCCGTATGAGTGACACCATCCAAACAAACTGGGTTATCTAGTCTGTTGATGAAACGAGAGTATTATGTCCCAATTATCAAGTTCTAATCACAATTTCAATAACCAGATGACAACAACAGATTCAATCAATCTACCTGTTTCAATTCCAATTTAGATTTCGTATACAATGACTCTGTTAAAGCATAGTTTTATTGGATTCAAGATCATATTTATCTGAAGATGGAAATCTGAAGTCAAAGCTGATAAAGTCGACTCTCAACAAATAGTCTAGGGTCCTTTGTAATAATAGTCAAAGTTTATTTTCGGTATTTACATTATTAGTCTTTATCTTTTAAATAAGTTAAATAGGTTTTAGTATGTTGGGCCCAAGCCCATTAGGCTTATATGCCTAAGTTTAAATTAGTTTGTTTAGAGTTTATTAGGTTTAGGGAGTTAATTATTGAGTGTGTGCGTGTGAGCCGTATACAGAGAGATCGAGAAAGAGAAAGCAGAGGCGTGGAAGAGACAGGGAGATAGATTCATCATTCAACCTTGTAATCGTTTGAATCGTTTGTGAAATCAATACCAGGTTTGCATAATCTATTGTGTTTATTGTTTGCTTGATTGAATCGTGAATCACAGGGACACACAATTGGTATCAGAGCCTAACATATTGAATTGAAAAAAAAATTGGTTCTGTTTTTCTGTCAAAGATTTAAATTTTTATTGTGTGATTGTTCATTCAAGTTGTTATTGATTGGATTGTGATCTATTTGCCTATTATCTTGATTGGGTACTGTTTGATTTGAATATTGCATCGATTTTGATTGCTTATTTGATGATTTTGGATCTGTTCAGTTGTTCGAGCACAACACTGTTCCATTCAGTGATTTTTCATAAAAGTGCTAGTTATTGAAAGTAATCGTTTGCAATCAGTTCTAGTTGGTTAAAAGGTCGATTTGGCAAAGTCTTGTAGTTTATTTTTGAGTTTTCGATTGGTTTCTGGGTTGATTTGTGTTTTCTGGGTCGTAAGCATCAAGAACATATCGGTCGACCACATTATACCAGTCGACCGCATAATACCAGTTGATATACCGGTCGCCCTGTAAACACTCAGTTCATATCGGTCGACCTATATAATCATACTAGTTCATACATCGGTTGAGTTAATATCGGTCAATCCTCAATACCGGTCGCCCGGTAATCTCACAGCCCACTCCGGTCATAGGGTACCGGTCTTCATAATACCGGTCCATATTTATTTATCCGGTTAACTTCACCCGGTAAACTCACAGTCAACATCGGTCAATACCTCGTACCGGTCGACCACATTATACCGGTCTTCATACCGGTCGAGTAAATTCCGGTCAACTTCAATACCGGTCGAAGCATAGTTTCGGTCGATTTCATATCGGTCCATACACTTTATCGGTTGAAGCATCTTACTGGTTGATCAAGGTATCGGTCATCTATCTATCGGTCGAGCGAGCGAGGTACCGGTCAAGCTAGACCCCGATCCATCTCATCTTGCGCCAGTGCCTTTTCACGCAAACTTCACTTTGCGTGACCCTCTTTTCGCGCAAACCGTCTCTTGCGCCACCCACGTGTCACGCGAAACTCTTCTTTGCGCGACCTGCTTCTCCCGCAAACTGACACTTTGCGCCAGCCTCGTCTCACGCAAACCTTACTTTGCGCTATCTGTTACTCGCGCAAAGCTCCTCATTGCGCGACCCACCTCTCGCGTAAACTATTCTTTTTGCTCCAGATTCTCTTTTTCAGTATTAATTTGATTTTATCTGGACTAACGATCATTTTCAAGTTTCTTATTGCATATCTTTTAAAATCAGTATGACTTCCAGCAAAGCTCCTTCAATCAGTACAGATGAGAATCCACCAGTACTTTTCAGAGGAGAGTATGTAAAATGGAAAAATCAGTTCCTGGATTTCATTGACAGACATGAATTAAGGGATCTTATTAGACTATCTCTGAGGGAAGGGAGTATGACAACTCCAAGGAAAGTTTTTACTGTTATAAAGAAGAATGGAGATAGAGAAAAACAAGAGCTTCGTATACCATTTGATATGTACTCAGACGAGCAAAGAAAAAGACATCAAGCTGACTGTTTAGCCAAATCTTTTATATTGCAAGGAATTTCCGAGGAAATTTCAAAGGAGATTTCCATCAAGTTAGAATGCAAAAAGGCTATAGGAAAGCTGTTATGGGAACATATTGAGAAGATTATGACAGGACCAAAGATGTCTTCAAGAATAAAGTTTCTGGAATTTGAGAACTCTGAGCTAAAAGGAAAGATTTCTGATATGGAAGCTCAATTCCAGAAACAAGATTATGTTGAGAACAATGAGCAGATTAAGACTCTGGAAGATGCAAATGTTGAGCTTCAAAAGAAAATATCTGATCTAGAGAAAAAGATGGCCAAAGAGAGATTTGTTTTTGAGATTGAAAAGAAAGCATTTGTAAAGAAGTTTTCAGATTTTTCAAGCAGATGTGTAGACGAAAAGAAGGCGGTTGAGCTGAAATGTTTAAAGCTTTCTCAAAAGACTTCTGAATTTGAGAAAGTAATTATTCTGGAAAGGGAAAATTTTGCCAAAGACAAGAAGGCCATTGAACAAAAGAACGTTGGATTCTTTAAAGAAATATCCGGCCAGAGAAATGATGTTGAGAAGGGATCTGAAGAAGAAAGAAGTATGTTTGAAGCAGAGATTAAGAAGCTTACTGAGAAGCTATCTGTACTATCTGAAAGTGTGATTACTTAGAAGAAAACGAAGTCTGACTTCAAGAAGAAGCTTGACCTTCTCATTGAAGAAAGAGACAACTTTGCTTCAAAGATTAAAGAGCTTGAAAAGATTGTTTCAAAGGTGGTGGTGACTGAGCAAATGACTCCAGAGTCATAAATCCACACACCTAGAAATAATTCAGCTGATTTAAAAAAGACAGCCTCAAATTCACATTTGAAACATGTTACTTCAAGGAGGTTAGTCAATTCATTTGATCAGATTCGTTCTACTAACATTTTCTTTGATGAAAATGTAGATGGTTCAGATACTTTCAGAAGAAGAAGAAGAAGAAGAAGATACGAAGAAGAAGAACTAGTATGGAAGAAGAAACCAGTTGAAAATGATTAGAAAGACGAGAAGAAAGACAAGAAAGGAAAGAAGTCATGTGTGCATACACATCAAGCCAAGAAGAACAATGTGCGTAAAGGTAAACCTGATCATACCTACACGAGAGATCAATTAATCAGGCTGTCAGGTAAGCAATACTATTGTTCTTACTGTCGTACACATGATCTTGTTCATAAAACAAGTGATCATTACTTGTATGGTTCTTACTCAGTTACTCCCATAAGAACTGCAACTAACAAACATGGACCCAAATACCAGTGGGTACCAAGGAAAAAGGATGATTCTATGTTGCAGGCACCTACTGTCAAGGGGGAGTAAGAGAACTGAGGCTTCTAAGTTAATCAACTTAGGACCGTACTTCAACGAAGGTTGATTTCTAAGCACAATAGTTTAGGACTCGCACTTCAATGATCAAAAGGCCATACTCCTGTGCTGATAAGAGAGTGTAATTCAATACTCCAATGAGGAAATCAACCATCAAGGGGGAGTACATACATTTTTTTCTGAAATTGGGGGAGTAAAGGCTATGACTTCTGATTGTCTCTGATCAGAACTCGTACATTAATTGTTTTGCTACTTTATGTCATTTCAATTTTAGTGAATAAAGTTACTTTGACTAGACCTTTAGACTTTTGCAGATTGAGAGAAGCTTACAAGATCATATCTTTATGACTTTAAGCTTGACTTCGTGAGATGTAAGACTGCACTCAAAAGGTATAATTTCCTATCTTCATCTCATCTATGGTTGAAAGAAGGACAACTTTTAATCATAAGAAAACATGTTCCTAAATGTTCAAACCACTTCCCTATTCTCAAACAGATTTCTTGAATTGGAAGTGTGATTTTAAATGTTTTCTGCTTCATCTATGAACTTTAACTGATAAAGTTAACCCATCTGAGCATCATATGCTTTATAGGATAACATGGGATCAGTGTGCGAGGACTTTAACTGAACTTCTATGGATTCACGTTAACCAGTGTCTCCTACCCAAGAAGTTAATCCTTAGTAATTGAATGTAAGGAGTCAAAATAAATGAGTGTGGGATGTGTGATGAGAGAAATTGTAAAAGATAGTTTGGTTAGCTGTGAGCTTCATGATAAAAAGAAAGAGGGTGAGAGATCAGAGTAAAAGAATATTAAACTCTGCACCAACTACTTTCTGAGCCGGGCAGCCACATTTCTAATGCTTCACATTTCTTTGGTGAACATTATTGAAACAGGCAACTAGCCCATGCCAACTCTTGCCATTACCCCACCTACCACTCATTTTCTTCTCAACAAGAAGATGTTTCATTTTCAACGGGGACGCAACACATATGCTATCTGATTTTCAAATTTGGAAAATCTGGATATTGAAAAGAAGGAAGTCTGCCCCACCTTCATACTTCAATCATGCACATTGAGTCAGTGTTTAACTACCTGTTGTCTCAGTGGGTTACACATTTTGATCCTTATAAGCAATCATCTTATACTTAATTCTTTCTATCACTTGCACGAACACACAAAGAATTTGTTTCTTTGTCATAACGTTCATAGAAATTGCCTTTGTGATGTTTCGATGATTGAATGGAAGCCCTGGGGAGTGAACATCATAAAATCTCCTTTATAATGTGTATTAGTTACACATAGTGACTTCGTATTACTGATAGACAATTTTAACTGATTCATTTGTTGATTCAGGTATTACCTTTCTATTTTGTCTGGATTTCCAAAGATCTGGATGCACATCTTTATGAATTGACGGATAATCGGAGGTTCTGATTGCAAGATCAGTGGTCATACATTTCTTGAAGACAAGTTTTGATGAACTCCTTGCTCTTGTCATCAAAAAGGGGGAGAAGCATCAACCAAGAAATAGGGAGAATACAAGTTTTTAAAAGATTTTATGAAGATATGCTGAATTGAAGATATTTTCTCTAAAGATGATTTGCTGAAGCTGTGGGTCCAACAATACTTATATCAAGTTCTTAGAAACAACACATTAATCGATTACCAACCTGTATTGATATATAACAACGATTACAAGGTTGATCAGATTCAAGGTTTGAATGTGTTCTCTGTATTATCTCTTTTGCACCTTTTTGTGTGTGTTTTTATGTGATCTGATCTTGTTAGAGAGATTGAGAGATACAATCTAATCTACCTAATAACTAAATATCTAGATACTTTAATATCTAGATATTATCCTAAATAATACTAATATAACTACATAATATCTAACAAATAGATATTATGTCTAACTAAGTTAATATATAACTAAAAACCAACTTTAACAAACTAACTAAGTTAAACTAATATAATAAACAAACAATTATATTGAATTACATTGATATTTATTACAAATAGACATAGACTTTAATATCGAGAGTCGACGTTCCGGCTTTAGCTTCAGATTGCGATCTTCAGTTTGGATGATCTTGAATTCAATGAGACTGTGTCTTAACAATATCCCCCTTTGGATCAAGATCATTACGAAAATGATTTTAGCAATTCGGTCTTATTGTTCAGCTCAGAAGATGCAATCTCTTTCTCTAGCTCTTAAATCAGCATGTCTTCAGAATAGTTGCTTTTGAAGATTTCAATCTTTGACGTGATTCTTGAAACATGTGATCTTTGCCATTTCTTGTGTAGTCATTCTCCCCCTTTTTGATGTTAAGTGCAACGACTTCATCAAAATTATTTGTAAGAAATGTCTGTCTTGCGGTTAGAGCCTCTGATTCGTCAATTCATAAGATATTCATCTAGATCTTTGCAAATCCAGACAAATTGGTCGTGTAAAACCTGAATCAACTAATGAATCAGTTAACATGCCTGTCAGTAACACTAAGTCACTATGTGTAACAAATACACATTGGAAAGGAGCTGTTTGATGTTGACTCCCCTAGGGCTTTCATTTAATCATCGAAACACCACAAAGGTTATTTCTATAAACGTTATGACAAAGAAACTAATTCCTTGTGTGTTCGTGCTTGTGTTGAAAGAATTAAGCACTGATGATTGCTTATAAGGCTCAATATTGTGTAAACGACTGAGACAACAGTAAGTTAAACACAGACTCAATGTGCATGATTGAAGTGCGAAGGTGGGGCAGACTCCCTTCTTTTCAATATCCAGATTTTCCAAATGAAAATCAGATAGCAAATGTGATGCGTCCCCTTTGAAAATGTGAAACACTTTCTTGTTGAGAAGAAAATGAGTAGATAGTGAGGTTTGATCAAGAGTTGTCATGGGCTAGTTGCCTGTTTGAATAATGATCACGAAAGAATTGTGAATCACTAGAATTTTGGCTACCCGGTTCAGAAAAAGTTGGTGCAGAGTTGTGATATTCTTTTAACTCTGTTCTCACACGCTCTTTCTTTTAAACGTTTTGCTTTCTCTAATCACACTCATTTCTTTTCGCTTTGCACACTCTAATCAAACTTTCTTTCTTTGTTTGACACACTCATTTCTTTTCGACTTCTCACACTCAATCACTATGGATTAACTTCATGGGTAGAAATCACAGGTTAATGTGATTCCATATAAGTTGTGTTAAGTCCTAGCACAATGAAATCCTTGTTTTCCGATGATGCACGTGATGCTCAGATTGGTTTAACTATTTCAGTTAAAGTACAATTTAGATCATGAAAACATTTAAAATACACTCCCAAAATATAAAATATGTTGAAAAATCGGGAAGTGGTTTGAACATTAAAAACAATGTTTTCAAATGATTGAAAGTTGTCCTTCTTTCAACCATACATGAGATGAAGATATAGAATTATACCTTAACGTGTGATCTTTCATCTCATGAAGCTAAGCTTTAAGTCATAAACATATGAACTTGTAAGCTTCTCTCAAAAATTCTGCAAAAGTCTTATGTCAAGTCAAGGTAAAATTTATTCACTTAAAATGAAAAGACAAAAAGCAGTAAAACTTTTTAAAGTACGAGTTCTGATCAGAAATAATCAGAAGTCATATCCGTACTCTCTTTTGACTTGAAGAGCTCCCCCTAAAATCTTGTATTACAAAAAGAAATTTGACATTAAAAAGTACATGCACAAATTTTATGAGCTCCCCTCGAAGTAATATTGACCACTTGTCAATTTCTTCTCATTCTCCCCCTTGGATCATGAACATAATGTAGAAGTGCAGATATCAATCAGAGTTAAGAATGAAGAAATGATGAAAAAGTATACAATTTAGAAAACTTTTATAGGTAACTACTGATTAGATTTTAAGATTTAACATACCAAGCTTAGAGACAAGAAAGTTAAACCTCTTTTCGTCTAAGGGTTTGGTGAACAAATCGGCAAGCTGATAATCAGTTTTTACAAAGAAAAGTTCAATTGTTCCTTTTTCAACATGATCTTTAATAAAGTGATACCTGACATCTATGTGCTTTGTCTTGGTGTGTTGAATAGGATTCGCTGATATTGAGATGGCGCTCTGGGAGTCACAGTATATCGGGATTTTGTTGAAATGGAAACCGTAGTCGCGTAATTGAGTTCGCATCCATAAGACCTGAGAACAGCAGCTAGCAGCATCTACATATTCTGCTTCGGCTGTGGAGGTTGAAACACAAAGTTGCTTCTTCGATGCCCAACTGACGAGTTTGTCACCGAGGAACTGTACGTGTCCTGACGTGCTCTTCCTGTCTAACATACAACCTGCATGATCTGCATCTGTGTAGGATGTTAGTTCAAAACTAGTATCTTTAGGATACCACAGACCAAGATCTGCAGTGCCCTTTAGATACCTAAATATGCGCTTTACAGCAGACATATGTATTTCTTTAGGATTGGCCTGATATCGTGCACATAAGCATGTTGAAAACATTATATCTGGCCTACTAGAAGTAAAATACATTAAAGAACCTATCATCCCTCTATAAGTCCTAACATCAACAGCCTTTCCCGAAGGATCGGTGCCAATCTTAGTACCTGGTGCCATTGGGGTACCAATCGTTTTTGAATTTTCCATTTGGAACTTCCGAAGAATATCCCTAATGTAATTTTATTGATTGATAAAAATACCTGATGAAAATTGTTTTACTTGTAAACCGAGAAAGAAATTCATCTCTCCCATTAAGTTCATCTGAAATCTAGACACCATAAGGTTTGCAAAATTCTTACAGTACTTAGTATTTGTAGAACCAAAGATAATATCATCTACATAGATTTGAATTAAAATGATATCGCCTTTTTCCTTTTTGATAAACAAAGTGGTATCTATCGTTCCTTTTGAAAACCCAGATTTGACTAGAAAAGTGGAAAGGACATCATACCAGGCTCGAGGTGCTTGTTTCAGACCGTAGAGTGCTTTGTCGAGAATGTAAACATGATTCGGCTTCTCTTGATTGACAAAACCTTCGGGCTGAGAGACGTAGACTTCCTCCTTCATAATTCCATTTAGGAATGTTGTCTTCACGTCCATTTGAAAGACAGTAAAGTTCTTGTGGGCTGCGTAGGCTAGAAACATTCTGATTGCCTCTAATCGCGCCACAAAAGCATATGTTTCTTCATAGTCTATTCCTTCCTCTTGTCTGTATCCTTTGGCTACTAGTCTTGCCTTGTTTCGGATAACGGTACCATCTTCGTCTTTCTTTATCTTGAAAACCCATTTCGTACCTATAATGGTTTTATCTTTAGGCTTTGGTACGAGTCTCCATACTTAAAGTGCATCGAATTGATTCAGCTCTTCTTGCATTGAGATCACCCATTCTGGATCAGCAAGTGCCTCTGATACGCGTGTTGGCTCAAACTTGCTCAGAAAGGAGTCATGCATGCACATGTTCATTGGTGCTGACCTAGTTTGCACCGGTTTTGATGGATCGCCAATGATCTGGCTTAGCGGGTGCTCTTTGGTCGATTTATGTTCATGAGGCAGTGGATTAGATGATTGTATGTCGGTTGTATCATCTACAAATCCACTTGTACCTTCTTCCGATTGTTCAGGAGGATTGATGGTTTCAGTTGAAGTGGCAGGTTCAGAAGGCTCAGCAGGTACAGCTTGATCTGGCTGTAGATTGATCTGAATAGTATCTCCTACTGTTTCAGCTACTTCTGTCTCTTTCTCATGTGTCACTTCTTCAACTGTTGGGGTCGTCATTTGAATTGGAATCTCTTGTTGAATCGGGGCGTTGGATTCAAAAGAGTCATCTGAACTGGTTGGATGAGTAGTCGTTAAGTCTTCCATCCTGTCAACCACAACAGATTTCTTTACATTAGATCCAAGAAATTCATCATAAAACAATTCAAATAATAAATCTAAATCAGATAAATGGTTAGTAGAAGTTGATGCTTCATCTGATTTATTCTGTTGAGACGTAGGTCCTGGACTGAGTTGCCCAGAAGCTAGTATTCCTGTTATAACGGGTTCTGAACGTTGTTGTTCGGAAGCCATTTCTTCATCAAACGAGACATTGATGCTTTCAATCACCGTCTTTGACTTCTTTAGATAAACACGAAATGCAGTTGATGTCGAGGAATAGCCAATGAAGATTCCTTCATCCGCCTTAGCACTGAACTTATTTAGACTCTCCTTATCGTTTAGAACGAAACACTTGCACCCAAATATATGGAAATATTTGATTGTCGGTGTTCGGTTGTTGATTAACGCATAAGGAGTCTTCTTGAATCTTCGATGTACCATGGAGCGATTCTGTGTGTAGCACGCGATCGATATAGCTTCTGCCCACAAAAATAGAGGTAAGTCTGACTGACTTAGCATAGTACGAGCAACCTCGACTAGCGTTCGATTTCTTCTTTCGACCACTCCATTTTGTTGAGGCATTCGAGCAGCAGAGTATTGATGTGAAATCCCGACAGATTCGAGATATTCTTCAACTTTTTTGTTCTTGAACTCTGTGCCATTGTCTGTTCGTAAAAACTTGACCGGTTTTTGCAGATTCACCTGGGTCATCTTTAGGAATGTGATGAGTACATCAGGTGTCTCATCCTTTGAACGTAGAAACTTGACCCATGTGTATCGCGAATAATCGCCCACGATCACGAGTATGTACTTCTTTCTGCCTAGACTCTGAGTTCACATCGGACCGCATAAGTCCATATGCAATAACTCTAAAGGAGCGCTTGTACTTGGTTCAGGCTTTGGTTTATGAGGTGCCCTCTTCATCTTGCCCTTTTCACAAGTTGCACAAAGATGTTCTCTTTCATATTTGAGTTCTGGAAGTCCTTTGACTAGCTTTCCACTGACCAGATTGTTGATGTACCTAAAGTTGAGGTGAGAGAGCCTTTGATGCCATAACCAACTTTGTTGCATCGAGGCTTTCGTCAGTAGACAAACTTTCTTGTCAGTCTGGACATTTGATAAATTGATTGTGTAGAGGTCTGGTTCTCGAGTACCGACCAAGAGTTCTTCGCCTTCTTCATTGCGAACTGAACATCTCTTGGCTTTGAAGTTGACCTCTAAGTCTTTGTCACAGAACTGGCCTATACTGAACAAGTTGTGTCGTAAGCCTTCTACATAGCTCACCTTCTTGATCGTGACATTGTCATGTTGTACATCACCATATCCCATGATTGAAGAAAACTGGTCGTTGCCGAACCTGACTGTTCCGCAATATTTGTCTTTAAAATTGGACAATATCTCTTTTTGCCCTGTCATGTGCTTGGAACATCCGTTGTCCAATAACCATGTATGACTAGTCTGCATAAGAGAAATTACAAATTTAGATATTCATACGACAACTTTGGAATATTCACTTTGATTATCGAAGTGCGGGTCTTGAACTGATTTGTTCAAAAGCCTGTTTTGACTTTGATGTTCGGGTTTTGAACTGCATTATCCAAAAACATATTTTGTCATTGAAGAACGAGTCCTGATCTGTACATAATCAGAAGTCGATTTCTCTCTAAGCTTTGTGTGCCTGCAACACATATTTAGCCTTAGGTACCCACTGGAATTTGGGTCCTCCTGTGTTAGCACAAGATTTTGGTACCCATTTCAAATTGGGTCCTCTTTTCTTTTGAAATGTATGAGAAGGATTAGTATGAGATGAATGCACATGGTAATTTTCAAACCAATCTCCAGAATCTTGACAAGAGATAGAAACATGTTTATCATAAATAGAAGACTTTCTAGCAGATAAAGATAACTGAAATAATTGCTTCATTGTATATTGTTTATGAGAAACAGCAAGTTTTGAGTTCAAAAGAGCAACATCAGCAATTAAGACATCTTTACTAAGCGAAGTCTTACTACAATTAACACTATTAAACGATAAAACGGTCTTGTCAAGCTTCCATTTGGGTTGCCATTGAGAATTTACTTCTGGCCTTTGCTTGCTCAGATCTGAAACATGTGAAACCGGGGAGTTAGACCTTTGAGCAACAAGCGAATGCTTCTTCTTAGAATTACCAGTAATGTTCGGTTTCTGTGAATGCTGAGATATATTCTTACCTTTAGCATTTTTAGCTTTCACAGAGACTGAGTTATCAACTTTCGTTGATTTTGCTCTGTTCACAGGCGTACTGGTTTTTCTCAAAGTTTTCTTAACAAAAGATGAATGGTTAGGAAGTTTTGCATTAAAGTCAAATTGTTTAGAACAATTATCTAAACCACCGTCAGAGTTCAAAAAATCAAATCCTTTATTTGAGGAACCAAACAAATCCTCAGAGTTTGAAGTCTTTGAAAGAACAGAATTTGAAAACACGGTTGAAAAAATGTTTTGCTCAATATTTATCAAAAGTCTTTCATCTGACAAAGAATTCTCGAGTTCAGAAATTTTACGTTCTAAAACGAGAGGAGGGACATATAGTTTACCTTGAATAGGCTTTGCCTCCATTTCCTTTTCAGAATAACTTGGAAAGAAATCACTTGAAAGAGTTTTCTTCTTTTGATATATAAGATTTTCATTATAACTATTATTCGTCTTCGCATAATTAAATGGAAGATGAACTTTAGCTGATTTCAATCGTTTTTCCGTTTCATTGGCTTCATCCTTTTCCAATAGTTTAGTCCAAAATGTTTTAAACTCAGGGATTCTGCGAGCTAATTGCATTGAAAGATGATCATAAAGTCCTGGCACTTCAGACATCCCTTTTTGTAGACAGTGAGGATTCTTATAACCGATTCCCCATCTCTCTATTTCCTCTTTGGGTTTGTTTAGAAAAATAGTCTGTTAAGTTTGACCCATTTTATATAACTTCTCTTCCAAACTTTTTAATTTTCCCAGTAAAGAAAAGTTTTCTTTGGTACAAGAAGCATGCAATTTTGTAAGCTCATAAATATCTATCTCACTTTTTAGCAGTTTAGACTTAAGATCAGAATTCTCTTTAAGAATTATTGTCTTTTCCTTAGCGTTGGTGTCATTATCTCTATGAAGAATCTCACCTAATACTTTCTGCTCACCAATTTCATTGCTAAGTTTCTGTATCAATTGGTTTTTGTCAGTTATGACACCATTTTCTTGCTTAAGATTAGATTCTAACTCTTTTTGTTTTAAACTCATGGCATGCATTTTATTCATGAAATCTAAATCTGATAGATTACATACCTCCTCTTCTTCATTGTCTGAATCAGCTTCAGCATCTGATTCTATTTGGCCCATCAAGCACATGTTGACGGCTTCATCTTTTTCTTCATCCTCTTCTTCTTCTTCATCTGAGTGATCGAGCCAGTATTCATCCTCAGCCATCAGTGCCTTGCCAGCCTCCTTTTGCTTTGCAAGAAGCATCATGTTCTTGTAATAATCGGAGTTTCTGACTTTTGGCCTTCGGCAGTCTCTGGCATAATGACCTGTTTTGCCACAGTTGTAGCACGTTGGTGGCTCTGTCTGACTGGATCCTTCAGCTTTGAACTTTCTCTCTTCTGGTTTCCTCTCCTCTAATCTCTTCCCTTCATACTGATACCTTCTTTCTTCAGGTTTCCTCTCCTCTGTTCTTTTCCCTTCAGATCTTTTTCCTTCATATCTGCTTCCTTCAACCCTTTCCTTGTGGATGTAGTTGTTCGGACCAGATGAGTACCTCTGACTGTTTGATGTTGGCTTTTTGTAGAACCTTTTCTGAAAAGTATTTGTCAGCATCATCATTGCTTGCTTTAGCTGATCATTTTCATCTGTGTCAGAGTTTGCATAAGCTTCATCTTCTTCTGATTCGTACATAATCGTCTTGTTCTTTTTCTTCCTAACTACAAGAGCGACTGTGTCATCAACTGTCTTTCCTCTCTGTCTATTCTCAGCTAGAATTTCATCCACCTCTTCTTCATTCTGACGGAGGGTTTCATACACCTCATGAAGTGGAATCTCATTCAAGTCTTTGATCTGCTTCATCTGTCTTGCAAATCTTTTCCATTCTGGTTGAAGAATGCTCAGGAACTTGACGTTCAACTCAATTTGAGATTTGTGGACTTTGTTCTTGCTAAGTTCGTTCAGCAAAGTCACAAACCTGTCATAGGTTTCTTCTAGAGTTTCTCCCACCCTGCCTCTAAATTCTTCATAATTATTTAGGCAGTTGGAGATTTTCAGCTGATTTCCAACTTTTGAACCCAGCATCATCTTTTCAAGCTGATCCCACATTTCTTTGCCGGAGGCCTTGTAGCTGTCAATCTTTACGTATATTTCATTTGGGATTCCTTGTAAGATGTATGACTTAGCTAATCTGTCGCCTTTGGCTCTTCTAAGGTTATCATCTTGTAGCTCATGAAACTTACGTTCAACTTCAGTCGGCACATTTCCAACTACACGAGTCATTATGACTGGTTTCATAACTTCTTCTTCAATAGATGTCCTGATGAAATCACCCAGCTCATGTCTGTCAATGAAGTTCAGAAACCGATCCTTCCACTGTTCGTATTCTCCTTTGAAGAGAACTGGTGGCTTGGTGTCAGTTGCTATTGCGAGGGCTTCTATGGATGTCATTCTGAGGAAAAATCTAAGTGTGGAATAGAAGCTTTGCGCTTGAGAAGGTTTGCGTTTCAAGTTGGGAGCGCAAAGTTGAGTTTGCGTTTCAAGTGGTAAGCGCAAAGTTGAGTCTGTGTTTCAAGTGGGAAGCGCAAAGTTGAGGTTTGCGTTTCTAATGGGACGCGCAAAGTAAGGTTTGCGATTTACGTTGAAAGCGCAAAGTTGAGGTTTGCGTTTCCAGTTGGAGGCGCAAAGTAGACTTGATCTTCTGAAGATATGAACACTACTGAGGTTTGCGTTTCTTACTTGATCCGAGAAGTGAAGTTGAGGTTTGCGTTTGCACTTTGAAGCGAGAAATGTGCTTTGCGTGCTGTTTGAGAAGCGCAAAGTGGGCTTTGAGTTTCACTTGAGGAGCGCAAAGTGAAGTTTGCGATTGTAGTGGGAGGCGCAAAGTTGGACTTTGCGTTTCAGGCTAGATGCGCAAAGTTTGACTTTGCGTGTGTTCTTCTTCTGCTTTGCGATTGTTCGTCCTGTTCTACGAAAAATCAACTGAAACTTGTTTTCTTTGTCGATTAGCAGTACAAATCTCTACCCATATGTCTAGAAACACTTCTAGAACTGAATGTGAGAACTCGATCTCAATAAAACACACTATTTGAAGAAAAATTTTATCGCACAATGACTTTTTGTTCTCGACAGTTTCCTCACTAAATCCACAAATTGGAACTCGATAAATGCTTAGTAATGAAATCAAACAACAACAAATCGATCTAGCATGCTAATCGATCACAACCTGATCGATTTTAACACCTAAAACAGTTTAAATCACTAAATCGATTTTCAATAAGAACACAGAGACGTTTTTCAGAAAAACTTGATTTTGATCTTAATCAGGCTCTGATACCAATTGTGGGTCCAACAATACTTATATCAAGTTCTTAGAAACAACACATTAATCGATTACCAACCTGTATTGATATATAACAACGATTACAAGGTTGATCAGATTCAAGGTTTGAATGTGTTCTCTGTATTATCTCTTTTGCACCTTTTTGTGTGTGTTTTTATGTGATCTGATCTTGTTAGAGAGATTGAGAGATACAATCTAATCTACCTAATAACTAAATATCTAGATACTTTAATATCTAGATATTATCCTAAATAATACTAATATAACTACATAATATCTAACAAATAGATATTATGTCTAACTAAGTTAATATATAACTAAAAACTAACTTTAACAAACTAACTAAGTTAAACTAAATAATAAACAAACAATTATATTGAATTACATTGATATTTATTACAAATAGACATAGACTTTAATATCGAGAGTCGACGTTTCGGCTTTAGCTTCAGATTGCGATCTTCAGTTTGGATGATCTTGAATCCAATGAGACTGTGTCTTAACAGAAGCATTCCGAGCTGAAACTGGAGATAATTTCTTAATTTCTTTCCAGGAGATATTCTCATTGTTTGGAGAGATTGCTACATTCTGAAGACAAAGAGGAAGATTGCATTTTCTGAACTTCAAGAGAAGGATTGAATTGCTAAATCTTTTTAGTAATGATCTTGATCCAAAGGGGGAGATTGTTAAAGCATAGTTTTATTGGATTCAATATCATATTTATCTGAAGATGGAAATCTGAAGTCAAAGCTGATAAAGTCGACTCTCAACAAATAGTCTAGGGTCCTTTGTAATAATAGTCAAAGTTTATTTTATGTATTTACATTATTAGTCTTTATCTTTTAAATAAGTTAAATAGGTTTTAGTATGTTGGGCCTAAGCCCATTAGGCTTATATGCCTAAGTTTAAATTAGTTTGTTTAGAGTTTATTAGGTTTAGGGAGTTAATTATTGAGTGTGTGCGTGTGAGCCGTATACAGAGAGATCGAGAAAGAGAAAGCAGAGGCGTGGAAGAGACAGGGAGATAGATTCATCATTCAACCTTTTAATCGTTTGAATCGTTTGTGAAATCAATACCAGGTTTGCATAATCGTATTGTGTTTATTGTTTGCTTGATTGAATCGTGAATCACAAGGACACACAGACTCTCTGTGATACTTTCTCTCTCTAGAGCTCAGTTTCTGCGTATTACTTTCTCTCTCTTGTTGCAATCTTGTTACAACACCACTAATTCTAACTAGTCATATATCTAACAAGGACACACTCACAACACTTAAAAGAAAAATTACATTGACTTTGACTTTATTTGAGAGTTGACTTTGAGCTTTGACTTGCTGGCTTTGACCTTCAACATTAATGATCTTGTATCCAACATATTTATGCTCTAACAATCTCCCCTTTTGGATTCAAGATCATCTTCTAAAAATATTTTGCAATTCAAACTCCCCCTTTCTGACTTCTTGTCAACTCGGATCATCTTCAGAAATAAAATAAGCATTGAAGTTCAATCTCCCCTTTATCTTCAAAAACAATTTTGTATTCTTTCCACAGTCTTTGAACAACATCTTTTTCGATCAGCTTTAACATTCTCCCCAAAGGTAGTAAGAACCTCTTTCAGACATTGGAAAGAAATTATCATCAGGTTTTGCTCAGTTTGTTTCAGCAGATTGTCTCAGCTCATCTTCAGAAAACTCTGAACTTGCTCTTTCAAACTTGCATAGTCTTCAGCAATACTTGCATCTTTTCTTTAACAACTTTCTTTCACAACCATTTCTTGACAATTATCTTCACCATTTCTTAAATCTCTCTCCCATATTTATTTCTGACACAAACATTTCTTGATCGCTTCTCCCATCTATAACATTTCTTTTTATTATGTCCCAATTATCAAGTTCTAATCACAATTTCAATAACAAGATGACAACAACAGATTAAATCAATCTACATGTTTCAATTCCAATTTAGATTTCGTATACAATGACTCTCTGTGATACTTTCTCTCTCTAGAACTCAGTTTCTGCGTATTACTTTCTCTCTCTTGTTGCAAGCTTGTTACAACACCACTAATTCTAACTAGTCATATATCTAACAAGGACACGCGCACAACATTTAAAAGAAAATTACATTGACTTTGACTTTATTTGAGAGTTGACTTTGAGCTTTGACTTACTTGGCTTTGACCTTCAGCATTCATGATCTTGTATCGAACATATTTATGCTCTAACAGAGAGAATGCAGTCCTCATCAATATTCTTTGGCTTGGTCTTCGTATTGTTTCAGGGTTGTATTTCTTATAAAACATAGAATAAGTATTTATAGATTTTAGAATCAGTGAAAATTTTGAATTCAATACCTCTTCGGCGGGCATTTTCGCCGTTTTCCGCCATTTTTCAACTCGATTTCAAGCCTAGCTTTCAGAAAGCAATGAAATCGGAACGTAATCTTCGGCCTCTCTTAGATGATGTGATCGTGTTTCGTATCTCCCCCAAAAAATCGATTCATCGTGTTCCAGAAGATGTATATGCAAATCCCCCTAATTTCGCTCACAATCGTTTCCTTGTTGAATCAAAATATTCAATCCCCAATATGCCCTCGTTCTCTCAGTTTTTTCTTAACCTGTTGCCACTAAACTTTCATGATATTACGAAAATACCACCGCCTAAATCTCAGTCTTTGATCAATATTTGAACGGTCAAGATGGGGTTGCATAGTTTGCAACATTTCATTAGGTCCAATTTGAAGGAGCCTATATATATATATATATATATATATATATATATATATATATATATATATATATATATAGAGAGAGAGAGAGAGAGAGAGAGAGAGAGAGAGAGGTGGGTTCATACGAGGAGGGGACCTATTTAAAAAAATAAAGGGATGCATCTTAGCCCTTCTTTTATTAGATCAATGGTTGTGATTAATATATGACAAAAAATAAAAAAAAATGAAATATAGGTGAGATGGACACGGGATAAATAAATGTAGGGGCAAAATTGGAAAAGTCACTAAAAAAAAGGGACGTGATATTTGAATTTGAATTTAGGGAATCATCATCCCTACCAAATAGGAGAAAACCCAGGAAGCTTCAATCGCTCCCAAAACCTTCAACCTGAAATCGTAAAATTTTGAAGATCAATACACACAATCAGTTCAAACGAGGTCGAGAAAAAACAAAGAAGATTTCAATGAATCGAGAATATGAAAACAAAGAAGATTTCGATAACACATTCAATGGATTCGACAGGTTTGAGATTTTATTGCATGTTTGATTTTAGGGTTTTAAATGGATTCGACAGCTACGCACGAGTGTGATGTACTCAAATCGATTCCGATCGCCGGTGTAAAATAACCTTTCAGAAACACATAATCGAAATAGTACATGAAGATGGAGTTGATTCTGTGTGTTGTGTGCCGGAAAGTTTATTTTCACACCGAAACTTTCGAAAAGCTTCAACCCTGAAATCTTGCTCTCGATTCGTTACAGAGTTGAAGATCAATAGTGAAATGAAGTTCAAAGAAGTTCGATAATCTGAAAAAGACGAACAAAACTTCTGCAATATCGATGGATTCGACTTCGACTTGAATCATATGTGATTTACTAGGATTGTTATTAATCATATGTGATGTATAGGGACAATTATATTGTTTAACAATATGACATCTCTTAGTAAATCATATGTGATCTATAAGAACTGTTATACTTAGTTATTAATCATATGTGATTGAACACCTAGTAAATCATATGTGATTAAGAAACAATCTAATATCTCTTAGTAAATCATATGTGATCTATAAGAAATGTTGTTAATTATTAATCATATGTGATCTTGTTTAACAATCTGATGTCACTTAGTTATTAATCATATGTGATCTCGTTTTACAATCTGATAGTATATGATGAATTGTTGTTAGGAACACCTAGTAAATCATATGTGATTAAAAAAAATCTGGTATCTCTTAGTAAATCATATGTAATCTACAATATGATTTCAAATGACACAAATACCCTTCCTTAAATAAAACGGGAATTCTAATTTGATTGGTTGAGAATGCTCCTCTTATTTTCTTAAATTGTTAGGATTCTCACATGAACCTTCCTATATATATATATATATATATAGGTGAAGGATCGTGTAAGAAGTTGAGTTAATGGTGAGAAGCGTGAGAAGTGGATCTGAACTGTTGATCTATTTTAATCTCAAGCCCCCCCATAAATTGCGACATAGAGGGAATTGATCTAGTGCATCTCATCCTAATATACGTCCATTTCTCATCCAACGGATAACCACTTATCATGCTTATCACCGTTAACTCAACTTTTCACTGGACCCAACCATATATATATATATATATATATATATATAGGCCGATAATCAAATGAAAACCAAAAATATGTTACAAACCTTTGAGAACCGATATAAAAATATTTTTTTACATGATTTTTTTTCATCAAAACCTATGATTTAAGATATTGTTTCACCTATATTTTTGTTCACCTTGTGAAATGATTGCACGTGAAATTTGATTTTTGATTCACCTAGTGAAATGAAAAATACAGGTAAAAAATATTCATGTGGTGAAACAAATACATGTGAAACTATCATATAATGAAACATATATATGTAAAACAATATTTTAAATCCAAGCATTTGGTGAAAATATATCATGTAAAAAATATTTTTATATCGGTTCTCACAGGTTTGTAACATATTTGTAGTTTTCATTTGATTTAGCCCCTATATATATATATATATATATATATATATATATGACGATAATCAAATGAGAACCACAAAAATGTTGATAACCTTAAGAACCAATCTCAACCATCTAATCACTCAAATCTAACAACCTTAATTAATTTCATTTATAATTAAGGAAGGACATGATGGTAATTTTTTATTTTCTTGATTATTTTCCACTTCACTTTTTTATATATATCCAAATTTAGAATAAATTATTATTTATTTTTATTCAATCTTATGCGATGTAACTTATATATAATAATAAGATATTTTAATTTTCATAATCTTTTATATTTCATTAGTTGATTGTATTATTAATTTAATTTGTACTCCCTTACTTTCTCACATATAAATTATTTAATGGTAACGTATAGAAAAACATACATATTTATAGAATATATTTGACTATTTTAAATAATAAAACATCACATGAGAAAAGAAAATATAGTAAATATAAAGATATTGTAATTAAAAATCACATGGAATTCTACAAACAACAACGTTTTATTTCACACAATGAATAATAGAATGAAACTAAAATTAAACAAATTTAGTGTTGTTTGAGATTTGTGAAAACAAAACATAGTTGAAGTAAAATGTGATATGAAATTGAAAAACTAATGTGTTCTTTCATATTGTGAAACAATATAATGTCGCTAAAATGAAACAATAAAATGTTGTTCCACAAGGTGAAACAATGTATGTTGTTTCACAATTTTGAAAACAAAAGTTGACGTGAAATGTGATGTGAAACACTAAAGTGTTGTTTCATATTGTGAAACAACACAATGTTGCTAATGTCCGGGAACGTGTGCGTGTGTTAACTTGCCGTTCAAAAAAAATGTTGCTAATGTGAAACAATGTAGTGGTGTTTCACATGGTGAAACAATGTAATGTTCTTTCATATTGTGAAATAATATAATGTCGCTAAAGTGAATAAATAAATTTTTGTTTCATAAGGTGAAACAATGTAGTGTTATTTCCCAATTTGAAAACAAAATAAAACAAAACAAAAATTGACATGAAATGTGATGTGAAATACCAAAGTGTTTGTGAAACAACAAATGTTGTTAATGTGAAACAATGTAGTGTTGTTTCACATGTTGAAACAATGTACTTTCACAATGTGAAAAAAACCAGAAGGACATGAAATGTGATGTGGAATACTAAAAATGTTGTTTCATAAGGTGAAACAACATACGAGTTAAATCACTTTTATTGTTTCATGTAAAAAATGCAATTATTAAAGAAAATGTAAAAAAATATAATGACACCCGTGTCAAGTTAAAGAATATAACATGTTCGTTTTTTATATAAATTTTTTGCTTTAATTTTTTTTTATAATTAATTTTTTTTTTAAAAAGAGGTGGTGTTTAATTTAAATTATATAATTTCAATAAGAAATAGAAAGTGAATAAATTTACTTTTATGCCCTTATAAGAGTTATATTTTTATGTAAATGACACAATATATGCAAAATGTTACCTTCTAACTCTCACCATTGATTAATCTTGAATATGGTTGAGATTGGTTCTTATAGTTCTACCTTTTCATGGTTCTCACTTGATTTAACCCCTATATATATATATATATATATATATATATATATATATATATATAGGGATGTGTTCAAATGAAAACCCATCTTTCATTATGCACATGAGGACAAGTCTGGACCGTCGATAGAAAAAAAGGTGAATAGATCAAAGGTTCAAAAACGTGGTGGCAATTTTGTAAATAAGTTGAAAACTATGTCCTGGCTTACTCAATATTTAGCGCGTAGGGGCAATTCTATAAAAAATCATTGACGGTTCAAAAACCAACATAGACCATAATCATAATGCATAGACTATAAATACGGCTTATTCAGAAATTCTCTCACTAAAACCGCCATTTTCGACTAAAATTCTCTCACTAACTCTCATTAATTCTCTCACTAAAACCGCCATTGTCGTAGATCATCTACGAAGAATTTTTGCTGAAAAAAAGCAAGAAATATGAGCGATACAAGTGAAGAACAATGAGATAACATTCCGATTGCACAGGTTTTTGCAAGAGGTAACTTCTAAAATCTAAAAATTTGTATATTATGAATAGTTAGAGCTTCGATTCATTATTTACTGATTAACAATTACTAGATAAAGTTGAAAGAAAGCAATAAAATCTCATTCGAAAACCCTAAAACGGAAAAAATGAAGAACATAATATAGTTTACTAGAGAGACATCTGTTTATCAGATTTAATTTTTATGAAGATAAATTTTTAGATATTGTTATATTTCATGAATAAATGCTTGAAATGAAGAGTTATTATCTGAATAAATGATTATTAGAAACATTATTTGATAAACTTTACAAAAAACCAGAAATATTTTGTTAGATCTTGTTACAAACTGAATAAAGTTATATATTCGGTACGAATATCAGTTATTCGGTAGGAATATCACTTACAAACCAAAAATATTTTGTTAGATCTGTTTAATTCATAGTGAATAAAAAATATGAAATGTGATTTCTTATTGATGCTGAAAATTTGGACTCATGCTCTGGAGGTGTTATATTCATACTGAATATGTAGCTTTATTCAGTTTGAATAAAGGTATACATTCGGTAGTAATATCACTTCAAAATTTTGAACTATGTGATATTCATAGTGCATAAAACATATGAAATGTGATTGCTTATTGATGCTGAAAATTTGACCCCATGCTCTGGAGGTGTTATATTCAAACTGAATATGTAGCTTTGTTCTCCCCAATTCTGAAAGGTAAAAGTATTGAAAATATTCCAAGTCTTCCTCTGAAGACTTCCATAGACAGTATCAAAGAAAGCCAAGTCTGACTCTGAAGTCAGTTCAAAGATAGAATCTTCAGCCGAGAAGATATCAGAGATAGCTTCATCAGAGGTCTACGTCAGAGCTCTGAAGACATTCTCTCTGAAGATCAAGCTGAAGAAATTCTACAAGTGTTGACAGAAGAACAGAAGACACGTCACCTAGTGATTAGCTTACTTTTTAGATAGGTTACTGTTCAAGCATGTCTTGAGCTTACCATTTAGGTAAGACAATGTTCAAGCATGCTTCTTATGTTGGGAAAGTACACTGTTCACTTTATGGTCCTATAAATAGGACCATCACCCCATTGCTAAAAGTGTGCTTTTCTTTACAAACTTGTAATTGAATTATTTCTTTTATACTGAAAAGTATTATAAGAAGATCTTGTAAGATTTAACCACCTTTATGGTGTTCTTGATAATCTACTTGAATTTTTCAGTGAATATTTGATTGTTCTTATATTTACTTTAATGGATATCTTCTTATTACTGTGAGTTGAATCTACTTTGATATTAAACTGTTTTGCTTCCGCTGTTCTTTATTATTGTTGTATGTTTATATCATTGTTAAAAGACTAAATCTGGGATCCAACAATTGGTATCAGAGCTTCTTTGTTTTCTAAAACAAACAAGATCATATCTGCATACTCGGATAGATTTATGTCTTTTTGATTCAAGTTCCTTTTAATCTGTACATGTTCATATAAACTTTTGTTTAAGAACTTCATATGCTCCAGGTTTGAAAAGCACTCACAGTACTGCATATTTGTTGAAAGCTACTTAAACTTCATCTTCAAAAAGCTTCATCTCTTTCAAAAACTTCATCTTCTTTCAAATATGGCAAGTTCAAGTATAAGTGCCATATATACAGATGGATCTTTAACAAAACATCCTACACTTCTAAGGGATGAATATCCCCAATGGAAAATCAGGATGGTTAATTTTTTGGAAGTAATGGACAAAGATCTAATGAGATCTGTCACGGATGGACCACACCAACCAATGGTTTTGGTACCAAGAGTTCCTGCAACAGCAGATACTGCAGAAATACCTGCATATTATAAAAAGAAAACATCAAATTTTACTGCTGATTATAACCTTGTGTAACACCCTCGAAAATGAATAGAGCAACTAATTTAAAACTTCCAAATTAAACAACAAAAAGGATATAATCTATTTTACAATCATCACTTGAGACACCTCAAAAGAATATTGGATTTAACTTTAACAACTAAAAGGTCAAGTATCGCAGAAAGACAAATCAAAGTCGGGTGTTACTAAAACCCCAAAGAAACAGTTGCTCTTATCAACGACTAACGCGGAAGACTTCATCAAGCTACTCACCCTTGCACAAAATCTAAGCACTCAACGCTTCACCAAAAAGCTAGAACCTCTTCCCCCATCCAGAACCTGATGCACATGCCGACAAATAAAAAGGTTAGGCTAACGCCTAGTGAGTTCAAGAGTTTACAACATGAAATAAATATATTTGTAAAAGGGAAATAAAGTATTTTAAATCACAGACTCTCTGACAGATTTACTTTAAATAACAAATGACACTATTTTTCAAAAGTACATCTTTAGAACAAAGAACCCAACATGAACCTTCTCTCGTAAAGACCACTTTAATCCCAAACTCAACCAAAAAATTCAATAATAAGCAAAGCTCTTAATTTATAAAAATATGAAATAAAACTTTACTTCTCGAAATCCTTCAAACGTGGATGTCATAAAACGCAACCCATAAATCTTGAGTAAATAATTCCCCATAAGTAAAACGTCACCGAAAACATGGATAATAAAATGACACAATAAAATACCCAAATAGCACCTTCCGGTGATGGGGGATATCCGATTCCATTGTACGTGGCGGAACACAAAGTTAAATCACATAACTATGTTGTCGAACTACACCTCAGATCGTGACCGTATTGCCTGCTCTGCCGAGCTACACCTCCAGTCATGACTATATTTCAAGTCTCCACCACACCGTATCCCTTTTTGCCTGCTCTGCCGAGCTACACCTCAAAGATACGCGATCTTATTGCCTGTTCGGTCTCTAGGGGGTTTCATCCTCGGGGTCCCCACTGACCCTTAGTGTCTACTCCCTATCAGTCAAGATAGGAGCCTCAAATCCTTACTTGATAACACTCGATGTCTAACCCGCGTGCACAAGAATTAGAACATCAAACTCCAAACCCAAGGTCCCGGAGTACAACCCATAAAGGTTCCTCTCCGCAAAACGACCGGGACAACACCAATGCCAACACGAAATTATTTCCCAAGGTGAGAATCCCAAGAGTCCTCACCGATACATACAACTGACTAACGTGCTTATGGATCCAATGCGACACACATGACTCCAAATGAATGACTCACGCACCCAAAACATGTATTCTTCAAAATAAAATGCAATAAATGCAACTCACACCCCAAAGCTCCACTTAGGTTATTAAACCGGACAAAAGTCCCAAAGTCCTGACAAAGCCGAAATCCGACATAAAGACCCAACAATTAGGTAAATCTCCAATGGGTGCCAATATAAACATCAAAACACGTTTGACCAACATTTATGAAAATACTACGACTCAAGAGTAAATAACCCAAAGCTCCTCGTTGATTGAAACAAACGTTTTCCAAATGAACTCATTCTCTTCGTGATACCCAAAATGACTCATAGTACCATGATATGCATTTTCCAACGGTTTATAAAATCGTATGCACCAAATGGACAAATATATAAAATGACCTCCATTTATCTCTTACATCATCAAAGAAACATGTTAACATGATTTATTTATCAAAACGTCCAAAAACCTCAAAGATGCGAGTTACATAAGTTTATAAAGTTAAATATACCCAAAAAACCAAAACTTATCAGCAGTTAACAATTTAGTGTAAAACACAAACACTTTTAAAATAAGCATTTTGGCATGTACACCGTTTTCACAAATCAACTTGAACTCACCTTGCTAGATTTAGGCTAAATCTAGATTTTTCCCCCAACTAGAGCTCCTTTGAAGAACACTTGGATTCTCAATACAAAACTTCCAAAAACCTAAATCCATACATATTCAACCATAAATAAACATAATCAACCACAAAGAATCGTTTCCCAAACCATATACATGAATACCTCAACTAATACCGAAACTCTAACTTCCATAACTAAAGAGAATAAAAGATTACCTTAACCCAAGCTTGAATCCACCAACCAAAACACTTCTAGTTCACCAAAATGGTTACAAACCTCCAATCTATGAAAAGAAGCACAAAGGGTGGATGAAACCCTAGAAAACTTTGGTGAAGAAGATGAAGAGGGAGGGATGAGGAGCTTACCACCACAAAATACTCTTGTATACTCCAATAAACTTTAAATCTTTTGCTAGATCCTTGAAGAGCTCTCAAAAACGAAACCGTAGCAATTTGAATCACCCAAATCGGAGTTGGGATGAAGGAGATATGAAGAAATGAAGTTTGGTGGCTGAAAATCGGTTTTAAGCTCGTCCAGGGGGTTTCGCGACTTGTGCCGCGACCTTAAGTCGCGGCATAAGTCGTCCGCTTCCCCTTGTTTTCTTCTCGTTCACTGTTTTGGCTATAACTTCTTCGTTTTGGCTCTGATTTTGCTCCGGAAAGAACCGTTGGACTCGTAATTGAATCCTTCATCCATCTAGACTATAAAATCCAGGATTCAAGTCCAAAATATTTTATCTTATTTTTCCCTAATATATCGGTTTTGGTATTAACTCGAAATGATACCTTTCGAAAATCGGGGTGTTACACCTTGGATGTGGGAGGAGCTTACAAGCTCTTTGTTTGGTTTTACTCCATCACCTATCCGCGTGCAGGGAGGGTTCCGATTGAGACTTTCGTATGCTAAAATCGGTGAACTTGTGCGTGGGCGCGACCTGCGGACACGAATGCCGCTCCGAAATCTTGTGCTCGCGCAGAGTAGTTTTTGCGAATTTTTTGTTTTTGATCCAGTGAGAACTCAAACAGTGTCCCGCGCGGGCCGTGGCGCGGGTGGACCCGCGTAACCAACCGCGCGGAGATCTGTTTCAGTTTTCGTAACTCCCAAATCATATATATTGAATACGGAAATTAATATTTTAATTATCAGTTAATTAAAATATTAAATATGGCAGTTTCAGTTTTCAATATAAATTGAAGGGTATGGTGTTGCATTCCATACGACATGACATACATCGAATACCGAATATTGATATCTCTCTGAAAAGCTTCTGCATACAAAGATTCTAGAGATTTTTCAGGCAAGTGGTCATCTCCGGCAGTTCAACTGCTTTGGCTGTTGTACCCTGGGAACAGACGGCGAATCTGTTTAAGGAAATCGTGTTACACACGAGCCTGAGCTTCGATAGATTCTTATACGGTTAATTCGTATATATTAATCATTTGTTGATTTCTTCTAATTTCTTTTGGATTCAAGTTATTACTAGTAACTTTGTTGATTTTGTAGTTTATTACAATACATTGTAATATTATATGTATTATTAAAATACATATCGGTGTTAATCTTATTAACAGGTTGTTATCCGCAAACCTTGGTTTTGATATTGTTGACTTGGGCCGTTTTGGCATTATTTTTATATTAAAGTTTATTATGCTTATTTCGTGAGTTGAGTTGTTACAAAAATGACGTTAAAATTAGAGGTATTTTGGTCTTTTTATTCTTTTTCATATTTGTTTTCATAGATTTTTTTATTATGTCATTCCACCTTCCTCTCCCAACCACCTTCCCCTTCTACCCACCTAACACCACGACTACCTCCACCACAACACACAGTGAAAAACTTAAATCAAGAACACTGATATATATATATATATATATATATATATATATATATATATATATATATATATATATATATATATATGACGGTAATCAAATGAGAACTACAAAAATGTAGAGAACTTAAGAATCAATCTCAACCATCTACTCACTTCAATCTAACAACCTTAATTAATTAATGTTTCATATATAATTAAGGAAGGACATGATGGTAAAAAAAAAATTTCTTGATTATTTTCTATTTCTCTTTTTTATAGATATTAAAATTTAAAATCAATTATTATTTTATTTTTATTCAATCTTATACGATGTAATTTATATGTAATAATAAGATATTTTAATTTTTATTAATTGATAGTAATATTTTATATCTCATTATATGATTGTATTATTAATTTAATTTTTTACCCGCTTACTTTCTCACATATACATTATCTAATGGTAATGTATTTTTTTTAGAAGGGTGTCCTACACTATGCCTAGACTCTAATGGTAATGTATAGAAAAACATAAATCTTTATAAAATATATTTGACTATTTATATAATAAAAACATCAAATAGGAGAAGAAAATATAGTAAATATAAAGATATTGTAATTAAAACATCACATTTGAATTCTGGAAATACCAAAGTTTTAATTCACACAATTTAGTGTTATTTGAGATTGTGAAAACAAAACATAGTTGATGTAAAACGTGATTTGAAAGTGAAACACTAAAGTGTTCTTTCATATTGTGAAATAAGATAATATCGCTAAAGTGAAACAATAAAATGTTGTTTCACAAGGTGAAATAATGTAGTGTTGTTTCACAATTTTGAAAACAAAAGTTGACGTGAAATGTGATGCGAAACACTAAAGTGTTGTTTCATGTTGTGAAACAACACAATGTTCCTAATGTGAAATAATGTAGGGTTGTTTCACATGGTGAAATAATGTACTGTTTTTTCACATGGTGAAACAATGTAGTGTTATTTCATATTGTCAAATAATATAATGTCGTTAAAGTGAAACAATATATTTTTGTTTCACAAGGTGAAACAATGTAGTATTGATTCACAAATCAAAACAAAACAAAAGTTGTCGTGAAACACTAAAGTGTTGTTTCATATTGTGAAACAACACAATTTGTTAATGTGAAACAATGTACTACTGTTCACAATGTGAAAAGAAACCAAAATGACGTGAAATATGATGTGGAATACTAAAATGTTGTTTCACATACGAGTTAAATCAATTTTATTGTTTTATGTAAAAATTGCAATTATTAAAGAAAAAGGTAAAAAAAAAGATATAATGATACTCGTATCAAATTAAAGAAAATAAAATGTTCGCTTTTTATATAAAAATTTTGATTAAAATTTTTATTGTAATTAATATAATTTTGATTTAAAATGGAGGTGGTGTTTAATTTCAATAAGAGATAAAAAGTGAAGAGATTTACTTTTATATCCTTTTAAGAGTTACGTTTGTATGTAAATGAACTCATATATGCAACATGTTACCTCACAACTCTCACTATTGATTAATCTTGATTGTGGTTGATATTGGTTCTTATAGTTCTCAACCTTTTTGTGGTTCTCACTTGAGTTAACCCCTATATATATATATATATATATATATATATATATATATATATATATATATATATATATATATATATATATATATATAGGGTTCTCTTCTTTTGTTAACCAATGTTTTAGTGTTAACTTTGTTAACCAATCTGGACCATCCATCTTAACAATTAATGACTTAGATTAAAAGAATTAATTTTTTAATAATTAAATGGTGAACCCGGATAATTAAATGACATTCGTATATGAAGAGGGGCATAAACGTCATTTGGCATAAAATGTGTAACTAATTGAAAAGGAAACAAGCCTAGTTTCAAGGAACTTCCAAAACCGTTTTCCGATTCCTACTATTTTGCATCTACTTCATTGATGTTCATATATGCAATTTTTATGTTCATATATTTAATTTTATAATGTGCATATTTTCACTTTTTTCATGTGCATATATGAAACTGTCATTTGGTAACCATATGTGCGTATATGCACTTGATTTAATATATATGAAAGATAAAATTTATGAATATGTGCATATATGCACTTTTTTCAAAGGCATATATGAAATTGGATTTTGGTGTCAGTAAGTTAAAAAGAGCATATATGCATTTCATTGATGTTCATATATGCAACTTTTTAATGTGCATATATGCAATTTTATAAAGTGATCATCATAAGCATGTCGAAACCATTAATCAGTAAACATACAACGTATATTCATATATGAACATACATGGGATTTGACAACGTAAAATAAGATCGTGCGTAATAAATGGTTCGTCTTCAATGGAGTCCATGATCAAATAACAAGAAAATAAGATCGTGCATAAAATGCTAAGATTTAGGAAGAAGAAGAAGATTATGATTAATTAAAAAAATAATAAATAAATACCATATATATCAAATCGTGATTATAGGAAAGTAATATTATTAAATAAATTAAATACCAAAATAACTAACAACAACCATATATATCAATTCGTGATTATAGGAAAGTAGATATTATTAAATAATTTTAATACTAAAAATCCCTAAACTACCCCTAATCAAAACCAATTTCTATTACTAAAACAAAAAAAAATTCTGAAATCTTATTGGTCCAAATTGGTTAACATGGTTAACACTAAATAGTAGGTTAACAAAAGAATGGCCTTCTCTCTCTCTATATATATGTAACCTGATTCTTGTCTAGGCGAAGGATCGTGTGAGAAGTTGAGGTTAATGTGAGAAGCGTGAGAAGTGGGTCTGAACCGTTGATCACTTTTAATCTCATGCCCTCTCATGAATGGCGCCTTAGAAGGGAATTGATGGTGCAGGTGAGAAGTATGAAGCGTGCACGTGACATAAGAGATCAACGGGAGGGGTTACCAGAAAGGGTTGAAATCGAGTTAGTATAAAACCCTGGCGATTTAGAAGCAATTAAGATGTCTATAACCTCAGGTGGTATAGGAAGTGATGATTTGATTAGTTTTAAGTTAATAACTACTAATCTGAGTCTGTACACATTAATTTCAGTATACTTCCCACACTCAGCAAGGATGCAAAATAATGGATTGTACAAAACTGTTAAAACATCCCCAGACTGTCCATTGTCTATATTCACCCAGCTCTGGTTTATCTCAGGTAGATTATATATCTTCAATTGGTCTTTTAACATTATATTTCAAAAGTGATGTTATAGTTGTTGATGTTTTTGGTTTTGTGTGTGAAGGTACTTCCTAGATGGGTGGTATACCATGAGTTAGTCCTGACCACCAAGGAGTACATGCGACACGTACTAGTTACTTACGTTGAAACTGAATTGGGTTATATCTAGGGGTAGTATTGTTGTATGTTATGATGGTTTGAATTTTGAAAATGTATGTGAGCGAACTAAAACCAGAGTCTCAAGGACGTCGAAGATTGTATGTTCTCTCCCTCCTTCCCTCCCTCCATACTCCCAAATATTAAAAATAATCATCACGTGAGTTGATTTTTGGCATATTATGATGACGATGATGATGTTAAATGGATATTGATTTTGTAGTGGCATCGAAGAAAATGCCTCGTGCGGAAGGTCGTGCATCCAAGGACTGACAGGAGGGAGGGAGAAATATGGCTGTAAATAATACCATTTTGTAAATCCCGTTTGTTTTTTAAGAAGTCTGAAGTCTTATTTTACTTCTGATTAATAAGAAGTGGTGCTGAAGTCTTAAATCTGATCAACAAGACTGTATGTTTCTGTAACGTCCAGAGGTGTCTTGAGAGAAGGAAGAACATATGAATTGAGGTGGTGATAAGAGGTTTTAAGAAGTTAGGTCACCACTTCTTATTTCAGGTGTATTTAAGAGTTAAGAGTTCTGAAAACTGGAAAAAGAAAAAACAAACAGTCTAAATGTAAAAAGGTCTGAACGATTAAGACTTAAGAGTCATTAGTAGATATTTTTTTTAAAAACAAACATCCCCTTAGGTGATAGATAGTTGGCGATATTATAGTAGAGTATCATAATGAGATGGAGTTCATTATTGTAGACAATAACTTGATATGCATTATGGATTATGGGTGTGTCCCCATCCCATGTGTAAAATCAGTGCTTTTGACAAGGAAAATAGAATGATTGTTTATCTCTTGAATCTGTTTCAAGAATTAGGTTTGGAGTTAGCACCATTGAACAAGACATGATCAAAGAAATGAAGGGGTTTGCTTACTACTAGTAAGTAGTAGTAAACCTTGGTGTTTGTTAAGGGCAAGATTTTGAATGGTGTGAGGCGTAGCATGGCGGCGAGTCTAAGCTTCGAGCCTTAGAAGTCGCGGTGAGGCCACAACGTTTTTCAAGGCGTGACTTATGGAGGCAAATATTTGAATCCTATATAATATTATATATATAAAAAAACATATGTTTTGTACTATTACAACGAGTCAATGATAATAAACAATTAAACACGTTAAAAATTAGGTTATATATATATATATATACATACATGGAAGGGTTCAAACTAGAACACCTTCATTTTACGAGAACGTGAGAACACCCTTTTACTACAGTCAATCACATGTGATAAACAGGTGATATTAAATCGGACATAAGAACGACGTTTAGCGCGACCTAGATTGCGGGTCAAGTCGCCCGCACACCACTAGGCCCCATCACGTGTACTATCACATGTGATAAGGGTATTGTCGATGTGATACTGTAATCCATCACATATAATACACATGCGATACTAAATCAGTATCGCAAACGACTTTTGGTGAAACTTTAGGTCATCGACCAAGTCATCCTCAACCACTAGGTGTCCTCACGTATATTATCACATGTTATAAAAGTGTTCTCCTATTAAAATTGAGGTGTTCTCGTTTGAACCTCTATACACATATCTATATATCTATATCTATATGTGTGTGTGTGTGTATGTTAATAACCAACCTATAAGATATTAAAAACATAAAGAAAAATCAAATATCGTGTTACAAAAGACCAGGGGTGTGCAAAACCCAAATAATCCGAAATCCGAACCCGAACCGAAAATAAGGTGTTTTTACAAAACCAGAATACCCCGAAACCCGAAAATCATAAACCGGATTGTGGGTATATTTGGGTTCGGGTTGGATTTGATCTTGCACTCCAATCAAATAACACACGAGCAGGTACGGAGTTTATGAGAAACGTACCCGAAACTACATCAGTCGACACCTTAGCCTCCTCGGTAGTCATTTGGAAATCTTGGCCCAGAACCCTGGGTGGGTTGTCCTTATCTTGACCATTAACCGACTTCAACTTTGGGCAATCCTTTTTGAAATGTCCCGGTGCCTTGTACTTGAAACACTCGAGCCCCTTCACTGAAAAATCTTTTGTCGGGTGGTCCGACTTCCCACACTTGTATCAGTTGAGTTGGTTGGAGTTACAAGGTCCGTGGTGTTTGCTTTGGCATTTTGGACACCAACTCGCCTCTCGGAGATTATCAAAACTTCTTCCTGCGACAAACGGCCGCAACTTCTTGAGAGGCCCGGGGTTGCTCTCCCACATCCTCTTCCCTCCTACCACTACTCTTTCTTCCTTTCCCCAGCATAAACATATTCCATGGTCTATGCCTCTTCAATTGTCTCGCGAAGAATAGAGGCTTTGGAGTTTTGAACCATGGCCATCATGTTGGCGGAAAGGCCCTTGAGATATGCCTTGATCTTTTCTTTCTCACTTAGGACCACATGGCCCACCAAATCGATCTTTTCCATGAACTGACGAGTGTATTCCCTCACCGACATACTCCATTTGAGAGCTCAGAACTCGTTTTCGATGCGGTCGATAGTCGTCTCATTGTAGTACTCATCCATAATTTTCTTCTTCAACATGGCCCATGTCAGTTGGACGATGATAGCGGCGTCGAGGGTGGACTTGATGACATTCCACCATCGAAGAGTTGGGCCCCTTAGCATCTGAGAGGCGAACTTTACCTTCTGATTCTACTCCAGTCAATGAGTTTAAAGGCTTGCTCAATTTCTTGTATCCAGTTCATGAACGCAACTGAATTGTCTGATCCCAAAAACTCGGGTGGTTTACTGATAAGAAGGTCTTGTAGGAGCAAGATATCCCACCTCGCCCGACCTCATCAATGATTTGATCTTCCTCCCTGATCATGTTTCCCCTTGGAACCTACCACGAAGTTCTCGGCTACCATCCCATGCCTATGGTTACTGGTATCTCGATCCTCCAACATCTTCATAAACACCTCTTGTTGCTTCTCCATGGCCGAGTTTACCATTTGGATTACACTGGCCAACATCTCGGTTTGCGGGTTCACCTCTTGCATAACCGGGTTAGAAGAGGCTATGTTGGTCCTCGGTACATGTTCCGACGCTCCGCCAAACAATGGAGGCACGAGTGGGTACATTGTCGCCTCAACCCTTTCCTTTTGATTGGGCGTTGACACACTCGCCTCTTGAACATCTATTCACGTCCGAGTCCTACCATGAGTGTTCACCATCTTAGCCTGCCACACACACGATAAGGAGGATGAGCAATCATATCCATACACAAAGAAATCAACGAATGAAACGTACTACTACATTCATCAATCGTCATAATAATAGTAAAGTCAAGCATGCCCACGCAACAACATATTCATAATAGCAGTAGCTAACTGAAATTATGAACGCATCATACATAAGAATTGTCGTTACCATCATCAGAATTCTCAGTTAGTGTAATTCCGTCAACTCTAAGATCAACCTATATTAGATGTTCTACCCAAAACTCACAAATCATAATTTAATTATCTCAGCTTAAGTCTAGGAATCTTACATTCGTACCTAGATCTCTTAAACTAAAACTTTGATACCAACTTGTAACACCCCAAAAAATAGAGGTAAATTTAAACCTGAAATTGACGTAACGGAAACATCCTATATAAAAGAAATCGCCCAAAAAGGGGAAATAGTAATAACGTTCAATTCTATAAATGGATATTACAAATGACAATTCACTAATCTAAACTATACTCGTGTAGATTAAAACAATTGTCAACACAATCCCCCAAAAGGTATCTATTCGATTCTATACGCCAAATTTCCAAAAGTCTATCCCCAAAAAGTGCTACTCTCGACGAATGCTCGTCCCTCAAACCTTGTGAGCCCCGCCGCTAAACGAACTTGATATACATGTCATTTAAGAAAAACCTATTGATAACAAACATTTATATAATTAAATGAAACATAAAACAACACAATTATATTTCAAAGAGTGAAGTAAGTTTGTTTCCAACAAAACCACATAGGAACCATACGATTCTAAAAATATCTTGCGATGACGGGGGAGACCCGATTTCCAAGGATTGTAGTGGAACACAAAAGTAAGCTATTTTACATGTTAGTGAACTCATACTAGGATCAATGGCCACAAGTTCATCGACTCGCACTTTAATGTGGATATGGGACCCTAATGATCCTAATCATACTCATTCACTAGAATTACATTTACGGTCAATGGCTAGTATCTGACTCCATAACCGTACCAAATTGCCCTCAATGACCCAATGTCTCCTCTAGTTACAACGGAAATCATCCCAATCAAATAATCCGACTCCTATACCTATGGATCCATTTGTATTAGTCTAAGGCTCGTCATGTTAACATTGTGACAAAACTATAATCCCACATATAGTTCTCAACATCATGAATTCCGTAAAACTCTCATTTTGAATAAACATTATCGCATAGAATCAAATCCATAAAGAGTATCCAAATGCGACCACTCCATTTCTATTATCATGTGTTCTCAAATCATTTTTCCACAAAATCATAAGGCCTAAAGTAACCTTAGTTTGTTCTTGAGACAATCCCTCAAATTTATTCCAAAAATCCATTTTCCTTGCCAAAAGATCATCCCATAAGATAACCTCATAATGTGTCTAAAATAGGGTTCTCAAGTTTTATACGGTAAATATTGCATATAAAACCTCATTTCATAACACATATAACATAATCCAACATTTATCATAAAAAGGGTGAAAACCCTAAAATACTCAAAATAAGTTATAGTTCATCAAAGTGAGGAAAAATGTGAGATATTTTCGAGATTAAACCCATAACGTTTTGACATGTATAAAGCTTTGGAAAAGTAGTTATGAACTCACGATGCTTGGTTTAGGAGGAAACCCTAGAAACCAAGAAATCTCTTAGAATGAAGACGAACACTTGGTCTTGAACCCTAGGTGGATGGATCTTGCTTTGATGAAGATGGAACACTTTAATCTTCAAGAAAATAGCCCTAAATGAGGTAGGGTTCGTATTTAATGCTGGGAACAACTTTGGGAGAGAAAGGGAGGAGTAGATGATGGAACAAATGAGAGTTAGCTGGGAAAAACGAGCATTTAAAGCTCTGGGGGCCGACCGTGATGATGCCTACGGCCACTCTCGCCCAAATGGTACTGCAACCTGCAGGCTCGCTATGATTATGACACGACAATAGTGACCTTGGCACTTTCGTCGGGTACTATCACTCCATGTGTACTACGACGGGAGGTTTCTTCACCGTTAGAGTGACATGGCGATAGTGACCCTGGCACTCTCACCGGGCACTATCTCCCAACTCCCTCTAGGCTCCTAAACTTCGCTTTTCTTGAACACTTTCCTCTCGACATAGCTAAACCCTCTAAGTTAAAGTAATCCTTAATTAAATCTAATCGATACGAACGACTTAAAGGTATACAGATATACTTTACTTACCGAAATTCCCGGTGTTACAGGCTACAAGCTCCATAAAATCCAATAATATTGAAAATACAAAGTTCTAGCATACCGGTGAACTTCTTACTTTAAAACGTAATCTATAACAAAAAACTGTACAAAATATTCTCTCAATCACAAACTTTCTAACGATGTTATGACACACATATTTGGTGTTGACTATTGTGTATCGATATAAACACACATCAATGTACCTCCAAGGCTTGTATTTGTAGGGTACACCGCATTTAGACTGTCCCCTACCCCTTAATATGGGTGTGCTATGATCCAAAAAAACATTGAAACACGATAAGACTGAGGCATATTATTCAAACCCCATTCATTTTTGTCTTTTCTTTTTGCACTTTTCGAAATAACAACATTAGAAGAAAGAGCGTTTTGTAGGAGCTCGACCAACGGCTCTCATTAAGTTGGCTATTTCCAAAACCCTAGCCACTTTGGTTCCCCTTTTGGCCTCTGCTGTTGCTCGTCTTTCCTCTGCTTTTCTTCTTGCTTTTGCCACATCATTTTGCATCTTCTCCATTGCTTTTGCTCGTTTTTCCTCCAATTTCCTCTACATGATATATGTAATAATTACTTTGCAGAGTTTGACAAGAGTTGTTTTGTTTGCAGTTAATCATGTAAATATATGTTCAAACATTCCTCAAGTTTAATATGTTGTTAAAAAGTGTCTTATAAAACTTATTGATCGATATGTAATGAAATAAGACTAATAATTAATGAGACATTTAAAATGAAGATTTAAATTTGATGGATCAAAATAAAGTTTTAAATGTGTTTACTTAGAATGAATATACAATAAAAATAGCTTTATGTAAAGATTGATGATATGTCCTCTTCTATTGATTATTTTTAAATATATATATATATATAGAGAGAGAGGAAGGTTCAAACGAGAATGCTGACTATTTAAGAAAACAAGAAAACAACAAAAAACAGCAGATTATATACAAAAATCATATGTGATTTTACACTAACCCGAAGAAATCGGACGTGGACGATGTCCAACACAACCTAAATGCCGCGCGCAATGTCGCGTGAATCATATATGAATTTGTACGTGAATCATATATGATTTTGTATGTATTCAGCTGTTCTCGTGTTTTCTTAAATAGATGTTCTCATATGAACCCACCTCTCTCTCTATATATATATATATATAAAAGAACTTTTTTAATGAATTACAAATAAAACATCTTGTGGATCTAATTTAAACGTCAATTTATTGGAAATAATATCCCGTGAGTAACAATTTTGTTTATTCTTTGTTAGGAAAAAAACATACATAGCGACTCAAACTTCAGCAAATTGCAATTTTGTTTGTACAGAGGCAAAAAAGTTATGCATAAGTTATTGATATAAAGTCACGGATTGAAATGAGGCACAAAATGTATGAGTAATTTACAAAAGGCAAACTTGCATATAAATGTACTCTTATTTAATGGTTATTTTCGTAAACATACATTTAAAATGCAAATTTAAGAAACTTTAGTTTAAAAAATGTTTGTTTTAAGGTTTTTTTGGAAAGGTATCCTGGGCCTTTGGCCCAGACTAATTCCTGACAATTAGGGTCTTTGACTCAACTGCTAAAGCGTGCAGCCCTGAGTTTATCCTCAGTGGCCACAAGTGTTGCGAATGGGGCTCGAACCCGGGTTGAGCGCTATGAACTCCCCAAGCCTTTACCACCACACCACAACCCTTGTGGTTTTGTTTTAAGGTTTATAGTTAAAAAACTATCAAAAAGTATATTTTGATTTATTCTTTAAAGTATGTTCTTCAAATAGGTGTTTTCTTAGGAAGTCAGACCTCATCAAAGAGGAAGATGTATGAGTTTATTTGTTGCGTTTGTTTTATATACTTAAAAAAAAAACTAGGACATTCTTGACTTTTTAAAGGCTTGTACCAAAAGTATTTTCACGTTTTTTCTAATTTTTCAATAGTTAAAAAACAAAACATAAATATAATTAGTGAAGAAATTAAAGATGAGGTTCAATAATTAATCAATCATGTTATTTTAATTAAAATTAAATAAAAATAATATGATTAAATATAAATTTAGAATCAAATAAACGTTTTTGTCTGTTTGCATTGTAATTTAAAAAAAAAATGAAAAAGTAGGATAATGTTACTTATTTTGTAAAGAAAATAATTGTAAGTCAAAAGTTGCAAAAGAGTCCTATAATTTTGTTTTACTACACTTTAAGTACCTCAATCTTTTTCATCCATGAAGTAGACTTCTGAACCTGCTCGCTCTCCCACCCATTAATGATCGCATCGTCCCGCTTGAATCGGTTGTTGATCTTCGCAATCTTGGCGTTCTGCCATGCCGATATCTTCGATTCCACCTCCTCTTTCTTCACCCTCTGCACCGACGACGACGACGACCCATCACCACCACCAACACCGCTGCCTCCGCCACCATCGCCTCTACTCGGAGACGCCACCCTCGGGTTATAATTATTGGCAACAATCGCCAACGGGTTGGTTTCTTCCTCCGTAATCCTCTCCAAGTTAGTTGGCTCGTTGTGTTCGTTAACATCTATGTCGTTTCCCGCAAGTACCAAGGCGTTAAACTCCCGACTCATGGTGGTGAAGTTTTCCGATTCGGTGGTGGCTACAGATAGAGCTGATGATCTGTGACTTGATGTTTCCCAAGTTTCTCTCTGGCGAGGGTGGTCCGGTGGCGGTGGTGGTGTTAGAGCATGGATTTCTCTTATGTTTTCATCATCATCATCATGGTCATCTTGTGGTTGTTGATGGTGGTGGTGTGTGAACATGGTGGGTGTTTAGGGGATTGGAGAAAAGGGTTTGGATTATGATTAGGGTTAAGCAAATATGAGCCACACATATGGTGGAACTAACTTGCATGGAGTAAAGGGAAACTAAAGGAAGATTTTTATTATCTAACAAGTATTTGTACCAAAATTCTACGACACTAGCTACATGACTTCATTTTTTTTTATTTTGTCACAAAAAATAGAGGTTTTAGTAACGACTTTTGTCATTACTAAAAGTCTATTTATCGTCATGAACAGTTTATAGTTAGCAATGACATGTTACCTATAGCTTGTAGCTGAAACATATCATCGCTAAAGATGTTTAATCAAAGTTCATTTTTCTTGCAATGCTATGCTTGATTGTAAGGTTTAAAGAGTTTTTGTGTGGCCTTTCGAACTAATTTTCTTTACATGATTTGTAAGAAAAAATTACAATAATCTAAAGTAACATTTGAATTCGAGTCAAAGAATTTACCACTCGGTTATGAACTTTTGAGTTTTAAAAAATGTTTGTTTCGATTTCGAAGTCAAAGGTCTAATGTAATATTCAAAGCAATAATATAATTTTCAATTTATGACTGATAGGAAGAAAATTCAGTGTATTTGATATAATATTCTATACGAAATAATTGATATACCCTATAAAAAACTAAAACTTATACACACGCATTCCAACTGATCATATTTAATTATATCTTTATTGTTAATTATTTAATTAAATTAATCAAAATGGAAATTAATTATTTTTAAAACACGTCTACATCAATAAATCAAGTCCACCAAGTTTAGGTCGAATAGGTGGCCTAAAATGCCATTCACCAAGTGTTACGTGTCGAAGATATAATTTTATGTATATTTAATTATTTATATATATATAGGTTTACGTTTTGGTTAGAAAGAAAGTTATGGTGAGAAATGTAATAAGGGTTCCGAACTCTTGGATCAATCCTAATTGAAGATCAACACTAATGAGATGCACCGAATTGATTCCCGTGAGAAGCACATTCATGGGTGGAGGTGAGATTAAAGTGATCAAGGGTCCAGATCCCTCTTACGCTTCTCACCTTAATTTTTTTTTCTAACACGATCCTTCGTCTATATATACATACACATAAATGTATACATATATATAGAGTTGGCATCTAATATGAATGAAAGTTATTATGAGAAAGGTAAGAAGGGATCTCCATCTTGGATACACATTAAGATGAGATGCAACAAAGCAATTCTTGTATCAAACACAATTCACGTGATGGGGGTGAGATTAAAAGTGATCAAGGTCCAGATCTCCTCACCTTCTCACCTTAATTCTTCTTCTCTCACAATCCTTCGTCTATATATGTGTGTGAGATTAAAAGTGATCAAGGTCCAGATCTCTTCTCACCTTCTCACCTTAATTCTTCTTCTCTCACAATCCTTCGTCTATATATGTGTGTGTTTATAGGAAGATAATCAAATGAGAACCGTAAAAAGATTGAGGACCGTGAGGACTAATCTCAATCATTCAATGATTTTAATCAAAGGTCATTAAAAACAATGACATTTTTTGTAATATTTGTAAAAGTTCTAAAGGTTCAAGGGTAAACATGTAATTTACTATCTCAAAAACGCCTCTCTCAACTTTCACCCAAATTAATCCTCTGCCTCCGTGTTGTGTGTGAGAGTTGTAATCGGATCCTCTAGTGTCCATCAAAGCAAAAAATATTTGGAACATCAAACTCTAACTAGCATTCTCCATTGTTAGTTGTTCGAATTTCAATCACTTTATCCCCCAATTTTGATTGTAATTTTGGGTTTTGATTTGTTATTATCGGAGATCAACTTATCGACATAGAACCCTAATTTAAATAAGTCGTATTCAAAAGAGATTGAATTTAAGGCTTGTGTTTTTTTTCGAAATAAAACCCTATGGCTGCCATGAACATTCAATCCGGCGATGGTGGTATTAGCAGTCCTACTACATAGCGAGGGGTTGCATCGGCATGGAGTCAGATTGTTAACCGTGGCGACGGTGAGTCAGAAGCGTTTTCTCCGGTTTTAATGACGCCCGTTGGTTCTACACCAGCGATGTCGGTTCCTGCTCCGACATCGCTATCGTGGTCATCGGTTCAGGAGCATTTTAGTAACTTTTCCCCCTATTGGTCTCCGAGTAAGGTGATGCAAGAGGCAGTCAACTCTTCAGATGATTCAGGTACCGAGGGTCAGGCTGATGGTTCTGATAACAAGAAGCGAAGATTAGTCGATCAATTTCAACAATATATCACTAGGGGTTTTGATTTTGTTCAAAATTGGGGGGTTTTGTTTCTCAAAATTGTATTTGATTTCCTGAGGTGAAATAAAATTTAAATGGAAATTGTGTTTGACTTCATGAGGTGAAATAACATATAGACGGAACTTGTGCTGATTTCATGAGGTGAAATAGATTACTGATAAAAATTGTGTTTGATTTCATGTGGAGAAATAACATATGTTAGTGTATAATTATATCCAAGATTTAATAGGAAAAGTCAAAGTATTGTAAAGTCAAAGTAGTCAACATTAATCTTTGAGAGAAGTAAGTTTGTGAGAGTTTCTTAGTAGGTATAAATACCTTGTGTGTTGTAAGAGTTAGTAACTTCAAGCTTTGTAATTGCCAGATTTGTGAAATATACTTGTGACTGTTTCTCTCTCTACTCTCTCTATAGAACCTTGATTGTCATATTATTGTTTGAATAGCTTGATTGAATTGGGATTTTACACCTCACATTTGGTATCAGAGCTAAACCAAAATCATTCAGACAGATTACATCATTTTGGATTGGATTAAATTTCTTGATTTTTCAAGAACTCGCACGTTAGTTTGTTCAAAAGTACTGTTTGATCGAACTCTCTTTTGTTTGCTGTTTTTCGAGTGTAAAAATGGCCACATAGAATTCGTTTGTGGTAATTGATTCATTCTTGTTCACATTATTCCACGAATTACTCCCAAAATCAGATCGAATTTTGGATTTTTTTTGGATTTTCTTGAAAAATATCTCGAACATTGTAAATCATGAATTGCATTGTACTTTTTGTGTTTTTAGTCATAATTTTTTATTAGAAAAGTGTTCAGTACATCATATCGATCATATTGGTTCAGGTTAAGAATTAATTTGGAGGTTAATTGGATATTTGATCGAATTCTGTGAGTGAAACTGAAGAACACGCTAGATTGGAAAAACGCGCAAGATTCATCCCGAAGAACTCGCATGTCACTAAACGCGCAAAAGCAACGAAGAACGCGCACATAGTTGTCTGCGCGAACTAAGAACACGCTTAAGCCATCTTGCAAGAAGTGTCATATACAGTGACTTGCAAGTTTCCTAGTGTTGCGAGTTTCCATTTTACGAGTTCTTATTTGTCAAAAATATTTCTAAGTATAGAACGCGCATGTCTTGATTTGCGAGAAGTTCAAAAACGCGCACATCCTTTTAGCGAGTTTCTCAATACGCGTAAGCAGTTTCATGCGAGTTTCTTGTTCGCGTATAAAGCTTCTAGCGCGAAGTATAGTGAACAGTGGTTTGCGAGTTTTAGTAGTCTGCGAGTTCTGGAGCTGGAATATTTTTCTGATCTTTTCAAGTGTTGTTCAAGTTTGATTTTCAAGTCAATTTTTTTTTTCTGAATATTTTGGGAACGCTCATTCATTCAAGCTCATCTATCTTTCAAAATGCCAACTACAGATGAGAGAGAAAATATTGTAATGTCAGCCAGAGACTGTGCTATATTGTACATGCCTGAGATACCAGCAATTGAGGTTGAACGAGACAAGTTGAAAATTCAGAATGCAGCTCTTCTAAAACAGATTCAGGAGCTTAAATTTAATTTGTCAAACTCTGATAATACTCCTGACTGTATAAAATGTGCTAATCATGCTAAATCTGATTTTGCAGGTATCATCAGAGCAAGAGAGAAAGAGATTAAAGAGAAAGAGAAAATTGTTGCTTTAAAAGAGAATACTATTCAAACATGTGAGAAAGAGTTAAAACTCAAAGAAAAAAAGATTGTGAATCTTCAAAGCCAACTGAAGTCAACTGAACAAAAGTCATCTGAACAGCAAGATGAATCTGTTAAACTTCAACACAAGTTTAAGGCTTTTGAATATCAGATATCTGCACTGGAAGCCAAAAATCCTGATCTGATGAAAAGCTTCCAATCAGATAAAGACAGAGTTAATCTAGAGAATGCTTCTACTCAAAAGTTGTCTGATCTTTCCAAGAAAGCTAACCAAGAGAAGAAGGATCTTGAGCTAAGATGTTTAAAACTCTCAAAGCAAGTGTCAGAATTTGAAAAGATTTTAATTACTGAAAGAGACACTTTTGCTAAAGAGAGAAAAGTTTTTGAAGATAAAATTGTTGAACTTCCCAAACAGATCTCTGCATTACAAGACTTACTTGAAAAAGAAAGGAAATGTTTTCAAGAAAAGAAAAAGTCTTTTGAACTTGAAAAGAAAAATGCTGAGAAGAGAAATGTTGGGATTTTCAAAGATATTTCTGAACAAAACAAGAACTTAGAAAAAGATTTTGAGCAAGAGCGTCAAATCTTTGAATCAGAAATATCTAAGCTCACATCCAAGGTAACTGTTCTATCCTCATACATTCTTAAAGAACAGATGGCTAAATCTGATTTGAAACAAAAGTTTGACACACTTATTACTGAAAGAAACATTTTATCCGAAAAGATAAAGAACTTAGAAGTTGCAAATGTTGATTTGTCAGAAAAAGTTTGTACTGATGTGATCAATCAATCACCAGTTGACAATTCAACCGAATCAGTTTGCTCTTTTAAAACTACTTCCAGTTCTATCCATGAGAAAAATGTTTTCAAAAAGAAAAGTGTCAAACCACAAATTGTCAAATCAAATCAGATTCGACATCTAATCTATTTTATGACAAATCTGTTGATGGTTCAGCGAGCTTTTATGTAAAATCTCTTAGAAAGCAATCTAAGAAAGAGTAGATGGTCTGGAGGGTTAAAGATTCTTCGGATGAGATGAAGAATGACAAAGCATTTGCATCTACATCCAATGCCAAAAAGAATAGAGCGCATAAAGGTAAATCTTTTGGTAATTCTGATATGTTTTATTCTACTAATCAATTGATCAGAATTGTTCAGAAGAAGATTTGTTGTTCTTACTGTGGAGCACATGACTTTGTAAGTAATAATTTTGTTAATTATTGGTATGGTTCTTATTATGTAACCCCCACAAGAAGTGCAACTAATACTTCAGGACCCAAATACCAGTGGGTACCAAAAGCTAAATCTGTGTTGCAGGCACCTAAGGTTTAAGGGGGAGAAAGAACATCGACTTCTAATTATGTACAGATCAGGACTCGTTCTTCAAAGTTTAAAGAACAAAGGCTCTTGAATAACACAGTTCAAGACCCGCACTTTAAAGTTAAAGGACTATGACTTCTAAGTAACACAACTTAGGACTCGTTCTTTAATGTTAAAGATAAGGATATTATGCAAATATCCAGGGGGAGCTTAAATCAATTAAATCATTCTATCATGTTTTGAGGGGGAGTTTAAAGGTATGTATCTTCTGATCTAGATCTCTGATTGTTTGAAAGAAGAACAACTTTCGAACATGAAAAACGTTTTCTTAAATGTTCAAACCACTTCTCTATTCTCAAAAGATTTCATGAATTTGGAAGTGTGACTTTTAAATGTTTTTCATGATGGAGCTTTCATGTTTGACTGATCGTGTGTTTCCAAAGATTAATACTTGTGTATTATCTTGTCTATATACTGTCAAGTATTCACACACAACGGTTCAGTATTTCATATTTGATTTTGTTATTACCATGTATCAAAAATTTAATTTTTCTATGTAATACTCCCATTTGCTATTCATTATTGTTTGAATCAAACGTCATTGCTTATCAAATGTGTTTTTATTGTTAATATGTTTATATTTTGTTCATATAAACATCTTACGTCTTTGATTTCCCTTATTATTATTCTTCATGAATTTTGATCTGATCTTAATCATTGTCAGATTCTCAAAACATTTCTATTCTTTCATGATTATTCATTCATAAAAAGTTTTGAGAAATCTTAAATGTTTAAAATGCTCAACATTCATTCTGATTCTTAATGAGCATACACATACTGACAAATGATTTCTTGTGCTTAAATGTCAAGAAAATCATTGAGATATGCATGTTTTTAGGACAAATACATGGGATTCAGTGTGAGTGCTTAAACGAACTTCCATGGATTCACGATAACCAGTGTTTCCTACCCCGGAAGTAATCCTTTGAGTGATTGAGGGGAGAGGGGTCAAAAGATTGAGAGTGGTGTGTGAAGAGGTAAAATGAAAATGAGAGATTGGTTAGAAGTGAGATTTAATGTTTAAAAGAAAGAGGGTGAGAGATCAGAGTAAAAGAATATCAGACTCTGCACCAAACTTCTTTCTGAGTCGGGCGGCCGCATAAACTGTTGTTTCACAATTCTTCGTGAACGACATTGAAAAAGGCACCTAGCCCATGCCATCTCTTGCAAACACCCCACCAGCTACTCATTCTTTTCTCAAAAAGAGAATGTTTCACATTTTCTGGGGAAGCAACACATAAGCTATTGGTTCTTCACTCGGAAGATACTGATATTGAAAAAGAAGGAAAGTTGTGCCACCTTCGACCCTTTATCATGCACATTTGAGTCTATGTATAATCATTGTTGTCTCAATGGTTTACATACTTTGAGCCTTATGAAACACAATCATTGTGCTTAATTCTTTCATGACACATGCACAAGCACACAGAGAATTCGTTTTTCTGTCAGAACATTCATAGAAAATACATTGTGTCTTTTCAATGATTGAATGGAAGTCCCGGGGAGTCAACATCAAACCAGCTCCTTAAATTGTACATTCGTTGTACACAGTAACTTTGTGTTACTAACAGGCATTCCTAACTGTTTCATGTGTTGATTCAGGTTTACCATTCATAATTTGTCAGAATTTGAAAAGATTCGGATAAATACATTCATGAATTGACGGCTCATTATCAGATCATTTGGAGGAAACTGTTCAGATCATGAAGACTGTTCTACTTTGTTTAAAAAGGGGGAGAAGTTTCAAAGACTGCGCTGAAATTGAAATGAGTTTTGATGATTTTGATTCTCACAATTCATCAAAAAGGGGGAAAAATCTACAGAGTTCAATTTCAAAGTATGAAGAAAGTTCAAAGTGAAAAGACTTGTGGAGAAATTCTGGATTTTAGTCAAATCAAGATGATTGAGAAAGTTTGTTTTCTGAAGATGATTCAGAGATTACAGAGATGAAGAAATGAGATCAAAAAGATTCCTCAAAAGTTGAAAGATTTCTGAAGTTTCGAAAGATTCAAGTATTCAGATTCGTGACTTGTTGACTTTCCAAAGATGCTAAATGTGAAAGACTTTTCAAGATTCTTCAAAGCATCAGAGGCCAAAGACTGTCAGAGCTACAAAGTTTAAAGCTGTCAGAGTCAAAGTTTGAAGAATTAGAGCGCTGAAGAAGATTGCCAAATTTTTATTAAATCTTGAATACAAAGGGGGAGATTGTTAGTGTATAATTATATCCAAGATTTAATAGGAAAAGTCAAAGTATTGTAAAGTCAAAATAGTCAACATTAGTCTTTGAGAGAAGTAAGTTTGTGAGAGTTTCTTAGTAGGTATAAATACCTTGTGTGTTGTAAGAGTTTGTAACTTCAAGCTTTGTAATTGTCAGATTTGTGAAATATACTTGGGACTGTTTCTCTCTCTACTCCCTGTCTAGAACCTTGATTGTCATATTATTGTTTGAATTGCTTGATTGAATTGGGATTTTACACCTCACAACATATATGAACATTATGTTTGGATTTCATAAGGGTGAAATATCATATTTATGAAATTTTTGTTTTTATTTTATGAGGTGAAATAGTATGTGTTTTATCTGATGAATCTTCGTTACCAAAATGACTGTTATGCCCTTCTCATATGGTGAAACAACTTTTAATTAAAATTATAGGATCAAAACTAAGTTACGACTTAGATCGGTTCTCACAGTTCTCAATCTTTTTTTGGTTCTCACATGATTTAACCCCTGTTTGATATTGAAACTATGTTTTTAGTTAATACATATGATATGTTTATGGATGCAGGGGTAGGATATTTTGCAACCCTTAAAAATATTGCAACCTTTACATCCTAGATCTTAACCATCCATTTGATCTAGATTAGATTTGTTAATTTATATTTAATTTTAATTTATGAGGGGCATGAATGTCTTTTTCAATTTTTCACTGGATTTTTATTTTTTTTAATTATAATTTGTGGGTTATCATTTCCTTATTTGTAGCATTTTTTTATGGCAGCGTATCATAATCGATTGCAGTAAAATATTTTTTTTCATTTAAATTGTTCCAGAATTGTATATTATTTTTTTTGTTTTTGTGCGGTATTTCCTCTGTGCGGTTACTGATTCACGTATAGGGTTGCATGAAGTATTATTCATGTTTGGAATTTCGTATTTTGGCTTACAATAGTTATCGATATGTTAAACGAATCTCGAATAAGGTTTCATGTTTTTTTTCCAGATTTGATATATACTAACTTGCTTTATTGTAGTTTTCGATTCCAGAAACGAATCACGAACTGAGTTTCATGAATTATTTGTCATGTTTGTGATATATCGTATTTTGAGTAAACACATTACCAAAGTTCAAACGTAGTAAAAACTACAAAACTAGACGTTAAATATGAAAATGCCAAACATCGCTCATCAAAGTAGAACCCGTCAATCTTTCGGATCGATTTTAGTAAAAAAAAAAGCATATCTATATATACATATCGAGAAATGGGACACGTTTACAGAGGTATATACCCTCCCCATGCATACGTTGACATTCCAAACCGGCAAACCCATTTTCATCTCTATAATTACCTTCTAATCTCCTTCATCACCATCATCATCCATCAATGGCTGCTTCCATTTTCATTTCCAACTTCATCTTCTTCTCTTCTATCATTCTCCTCATTTCTTTCCTACTCCTCCACCACCACCACTGTCTGGAAAGGTTTGAAATTACCGTTCATTTTGTCTTGCATACTTCATGTGAACAGATCGATGGGACCGACGATGACCTCGTCGAGGAGTTCCTACCTCAACGTGTTCGACGAAATGCCGCCGAGAACGAACTTGGAATTTTAGGACTTTGCAGATAAGCAAAAGTTGATGCTGGAATCTGGTTCACCGATTACCATGATACATTCAGATTAACAACTAACAAGCACAACATGCGAAATTGTGAATTCAAAGCTCTCATCATTTTCTTGATAAAAAGATTCTGCGTTTTTTTTGCTCTACCATTAATCAATTATGTGCCCATTTCCTAACGATGATCGTTCTTATGGCCTAGTAAGACTGGAGACACATTTGGTAGTCCAGCGAGTCGGTGACCGACAGTCGACAAGACAACCACGGAACGACAATCATGTGTAGGAACTTTCTCACCTTTGCCTTGACTGTTGTTGTCATCTTTATCCTCCATTGTTAAATCCTTTATGAGAGTCTCTACATGTAACACCCCGAGTTTCGTTTGACCAGTTTGGAAGAAGAAGCAAAGGCAGTGGCCGGCGCGAGTTGCCGCACGGCTTAGCTCGCGCCACAACCCGCACGGTGCACTGTCCGTTTGGGGATTCCAGCGAGCGGCGCGAGTTTCTCCGCGAGTGTACCCGCGCCATTACCCGCGCGGTGTTCTGTTTGTCTCGGTTTCCAGTGAGTGGCGCGAGTTTTCCCGCGCCATAACCCGTGCGGTGGGCCTGATTGATTAAATGAGAATTCAACCTAAATATCTCATTTGAATCTAAAATATCTCTTTTCTTTCTTTCCAAGTCTCTCTCTCTTTCTTCATTTACTCCTTTATTAGGGTTCTTCACCACCATCCACACCATTTATTGCTAGATTCAAGAGTTTCACCTAAGGATTCGAGTTTTGGAAAGCTTCACCCCATCTCCATTTTCATATTCTCCAAGAGGTCGAAATATAGGTTTTTGGGTTTTCTTCTAAAACCTACTTGGTGAGTTCCTACTATCATTTTATAAACTTTATACATATCAAAGCTTACATTTTGAACTCCTACATATCTCCTTGGGTTTGGATTTAAGTTTATTGCATTTTGACCTAACTTGAGTTTTGGGAGATTTTAGGGTTCCCAATCATTTTCATGAAATATAAAGGGTTTCATCTTATTCGAAGTAAAATGGAGTTTTACTTGCACATTTATGTGGATTACTTGAAAGAATGTATATAAACTCATTTTATGATTTTCATTCTTATCAGCAGTTAAACTTGAAAAGGCATTTTGGATATAAATGTTTTTGGAAGCTATATGTTTAGCTTTGGTTAGTCACAAATGAAATTGTGACAAGTCTAGACTATTACTAGTGGATCCCTAGGTATTGAGTCGTCTTATATTATTGGGATGTCTATTCCCCTTTTTGTAGCTATGGATGCATTTGATCCTCGGGGGCCTTTGGTACGGTTATGTGAGACTGGTTACTAACTATGGGTCATAATGTATTCCTAGTGAACGAGTATGACTTGGTTTACTCGGGGGCCCTCCCTCACATCTTAGTATGGATCGAAGTGTTCAAGGCCATGGATTCCAAGTATTTATCTCACAACTCGGATTGTGGCCTACTTTTGTGTTCCGCCACAATCCTTGGTATATCGGGTATCCCCCGTCATCGCAAGATGAATTTTCGGACCGAACAGTCCTTATGTGACAAAGATTTCATTTATAAACTAAACCTTTTGAGAAGATTCACTTTCGATTCAATTGTTTATATCTCTTGAAATTATAAACTGTATGTTCTCACTAGGCTTTAAGCCTAACATTTTTTCTCAAATGATATGCATAACAGGTTCCCTTAGCGGTGGGGTGCTAAGGTCATGAGTGACGAGCATGGTCTTAGAGGCATTTTTGAGATGACTAGTATTCAATGTTGGGCATTTGTTAAGTCCCATCTTTTTGGTGATTTTGGGTCGACAACCGATGTAATCTAGATAGATATGTTTAGATTAGTTTGTTGTTGATTTCCATATCCGTTCACTGGTTTTGTAAAGGTTTAGTACTTTTCCCCTTTTTGGGAGGTTTATACCAAATACGAATGTCATATTACCTAGCTTCCGAAGTTTTAATTTACTCTAATTTTTAGGATGTTATAAGTTGGTATCAGAGCTCTAGTTTAAGTGAACTAGGCATGAATGTAAGATGTCTAGACTTATATTGAGTATGTTAAGCATTGATTCGTGAGTTTGGGTAGAACTTTTAAGATGGGTTAGTCTTAAAGTCGACGAAAATTATGGTTATCAAGCGTTGTGGCGATGGTAACGAGAACCTTGATGTATTATATGTTCATAATCTCACTTAGCTAATGTTATTATGAGGATGTTTTACGTGAATGTGCTTGAAATGCCGTTACTATGACAATTGGTGACATGGTAGTACATTTTTCTTCGTGTTTTATTCTCTCTCTCTTACTCTTACTCTTTCTCGTGCTTGTGTTGCATCCATTAGTTCTATTATGGTGAACACATGAAGTCGTCAGTTAGTCGACGAAGACCTTCACGATGTTAGTTCGCCCAATCAAAACCCGGTGGTAGAGATAGCGAATGCGTTAGTGGTAGAGATAGCGAATGGTAGTCAAGTTCTGATCCGTGATGTTCTGAAGAAGTGTACTCATGGAATCGAAGGGAGAGAATTCCCAATCGATTTGATGTCGATGTTAATCGGGGGTTTTGATATGGTGGTCGGCATGGATTGGTTAGCGAACAATCATGCCGAGATCGTGTGTTCCAAGAAATTAATTCGACTTCCCAATCCCAATGGTGAAGTGGTTGTGATCTATGGTGAGAAGAGGAAAGGGGAAGTGGCAATAATCACCATGGCAAAGGCGCGCAAGTGTTTGGTGAAAGGATGCTCGTCTTTCCTAGCCTACGTGATCGACGCCAAGCTAGAGAAGTCAAAGCTTGTTGATGTGAAGATTGTGCGTGAGTTTCCAGATATCTTTTTGGACGACTTGCCCGGGTTACCACCCGATCGTCAGGTGGAGTTTCGGATTGATCTCGTGCCAGGAGCGACTCCTATTGCTAGAGCTCCTTACCGGTTGGCGCCATCGGAGATGCAGGAGATGATGGCATAACTCCAAGAACTTTTGGAGAATGGTTTCATAAAACCGAGCTCGTCGCCTTGGGGAGTTCCGGTCTTGTTTGTCAAAAAGAAGGATGGCACAATGAGAATGTGCATCGATTATCGTGAGTTGAACAAAGCAACAGTGAAGAACAAGTATCCGCTTCCAAGGATAGACGACTTCTTCGATCAACTCCAAGGAGCGGGGTATTTTTCCAAGATCGACTTACGTTCGGGTTACCACCAAGTGAAGGTGAGGGAAGAAGACGTTCCGAAGACGACTTTTAGAACGCGTTATGGCCATTACGAGTTTCTCGTGATGCCCTTTGGTCTAACTAACGCATCGACGGTGTTTATGGACTTGATGAATAGAGTGTGCCGACCATTCCTCGACAAGTAGGTCGTTGTATTTATTGATGACATACTCGTGTACTCCAAGAGCGAGTTAGAGCACGAGCAACATCTTCGTGAAGTTCTCGACGTGTTGAGAAAAGAAAGACTGTACGCCAAATTCTCCAAGTGTGATTTTTGGCTTGAAGAGGTGCAATTCTTGGGTCACGTTGTCACTCAGGACGAAGTGAAAGTGGACCCCTCCAAAATTGAAGCCATGATGAATTGGGAGCCTCCCAAGAGTCCGTCCGAAATCCGAAGTTTCTTGTGTCTGGCGGGGTATTACCGGAGATTTATTCAAGACTTTTCGAAGATCGCTTCTTCCTTAACAGCTTTAACTCGGAAGAATGTGAAGTTCGATTGGACCGAAATGCAAGAGAAGGCGTTCCGGATTCTACAAAAGAAGTTATGTGAAGCTCCAATCTTGTCGCTACCCGAAGGGTCGGAAGACTTCGTGGTCTATAGCGACGCTTCGAAAATGGGATTGGGATGCGTGTTGGTGCAAAGAGGCAAGGTGATCGCTTACGCCTCGAGGCAACTTAAAATTCACGAGAAGAATTATCCTACCCATGATTTGGAATTAGCGGCGGTGGTGTTCGCCTTGAAGCTTTGGCAACATTACCTCTATGGCACGAGATGTACTCTCTTCACGGATCATAAGAGCCTAAAGTATGTCTTTGATCAAAAAGAGTTGAATATGAGGCAAAGGTGGTGGCTCGAGTTTCTCAAAGATTACGATTGTGAGTTGCTTTACCATCCCGGTAAGGCGAACGTGGTGGCCGATGCGCTAAGTCGGAAGGACTATAGCGGAAGTATTCAGGCTACCCATTCGAGAATCGAGTTAGTGTCAAGTCTTGTTGAGAAGATCAAGACATCGCAGGTAGAGGCACTGTTGGAAGAAAATCTCAAAGAGGAAGTCATGACAAAACAACGTTTGTTCTTAACGGAAGATAGCCGTGGGGTAAAACTGTTCAACGGTCGTGTGTGGGTGCCCAAAGTTGGGGGTAACCGTGAACTACTTCTTGAGGATGCCCACAAGTCCAAGTATTCCATTCATCCGGGAAGTACAAAGATGTACCGGGACTTGAAGTTACATTATTGGTGGCCGGTGATGAAACTTAATGTGACACGTTACGTAGAGCGATGATTGACGTGTTTACAAGTGAAGGCCGAACACCAACGACCGTATGGGAGTCTTCAGTCCTTAGAGATTCCCGAGTGGAAATGGGAACATATTACCATGGACCTCGTGATGAAGTTGCCTAAAACTCTTCGAGGTCACGATACCATTTGGGTAATAGTCGATAGATTGACAAAGAGCGCTTACTTTCTAGCTATGCGCGAGACCTTACCGATGGACAAGTTAGCGAAACTTTACATCGATGAAGTAGTCTCGAGGCATGGTGTACCCTTGTCGATCATGTCGGATCGCGATAGTCAGTTCACTTCGAACTTTTGGGATGGTTTTCAGAAGGATCTAGGTACACGAGTGAAGTTGAGTACGACTTACCATCCACAAACCGACGGTCAAAGCGAGAGAACGATCCAAACGTTGGAAGACATGTTGAGGTCTTGTGTCATCGATTTCTGGGGTAGTTGGGACTCTCACCTACCTTTGGTGGAGTTTGCGTACAACAATAGCTACCACTCGATTATTGGGATGGCACCATTTAAGGCGTTGTACGGGCAGAAGTGCCGAACTCCCGTGTGTTGGCTCGAAGCAGGAGAGAAGCAATTCGCCGGACCTGAAATCGTGCAAGAGGCGGCCGATAAGGTCAAGAGCATTCGGGAAAGATTGAAAGCGGCTCAGGATCGGCAGAAGAGCTATGCCGATAAGAAGAGGCGGCCGATGGAGTTTCAAGTGGGCGACCGTGTGATGTTTAAGGTGTCGCCATGGAAGGGCATTATCAGGTTCGGAAAATGTGGGAAGCTGAGTCCCCGTTTCCTTGGACCTTTCGTAGTGCTTAAACGGGTGGGTTTGCAAGCCTACCAATTGGAACTGTTGCCGGAGTTGAGCAGAATCCACAACACGTTCCATATTTGTTACCTTCGGAAATGTTTGGCGGAGGAAGAGAGTGTCATTCCTTTTTCCGAATTAAGAGTAGACGAGGGTAACCGTTGTGTTGAAGAACCCGACGCTATCTTAGAGAGTAAGTCTAAGAAATTACGTCACAAGGAGGTCACGATGGTCAAAGTGCAGTGGAAGCATCATCGGGGAGCCAATGTGACGTGGGAAGCTGAAGAGGATATGAAGCGAAGATATACTCACCTTTTTGGATAGTTGGGATGTCGGGGACGAAATCATCTCCAAGTTGGGGACAATTGTAACACCCCAAGTTTCGTTTGACCAGTTTGGAAGAAGAAGCAAAGGCAGTGGCCGACGCGAGTTGCCGCACGGCTTAGCCCGCGCCACAACCCGCGCGGTGCACTGTCCGTTTGGGGATTCCAGTGAGCGGCACGAGTTTCGCTGCGTACCCGCGCGGTGTTCTGTTTGTCTCGGTTTCCAGTGAGTGGCGCGAGTTCGCCTGCACCATAACCCGCATGGTGGGTCTGATCGATTAAATGAGAATTCAGCCTAAATATCTCATTTGAATGAGTGATATCTCTTTTCTTTCTTTCCAAGTCTCTCTCTCTCTCTCTCTCTCTCTCTCTCTCTCTCTCTTTCTTCATTTACTCCTTTATTAGGGTTCTTCACCACCATCCATACCATTTATTGCTAGATTCAAGAGTTTCACCTAAGGATTCGAGTTTTGGAAAGCTTCACCCAATCTCCATCTTCATCTTCTCTAAGAGGTCGAAATCTAGGTTTTTGGGTTTTCTTCTAAAACCTACTTGGTGAGTTCCTACTATCATTTTATAAACTTTATACATATCAAAGCTTACATTTTGAACTCCTACATATCTCCTTGGGTTTGGATTTAAGTTTATTGCATTTTGACCTAACTTGAGTTTTGGGAGATTTTAGGGTTCCCAATCATTTTCATGAAATATAAAGGGTTTCATCTTATTCGAAGTAAAATGGAGTTTTACTTGCACATTTATGTGGATTACTTGAAAGAATGTATATAAACTCATTTTATGATTTTCATTCTTATCAGCAGTTAAACTTGTAAATGCATTTTGGATATAAATGTTTTTGGAAGCTATATGTTTAGCTTTGTTTAGTCACAAATGAAATTGTGACAAGTCTAGACTATTACTAGTGGATCCCTAGGTATTGAGTCGACTTATATTATTGGGATGTCTATTCCCCTTTTTGTAGCTATGGATGCGTTTGATCCTCGGGGGCCTTTGGTACGGTTATGTGAGACCGGTTACTAGCTATGGGTCATAATGTAGTCCTAGTGAACGAGTATGACTTGGTTTACTCGGGGGCCCTCCCTCACATCTTATTATGGACCGAAGTGTTCGTGGCCATGGATTCTAAGTATTTAGCTCACAACTCGGATTGTGGCCTACTTTTGTGTTCCGCCACAATCCTTGGTATATCGGGTATCCCCCGTCATCGCAAGATGAATTTTCGGACCGAACGGTCCTTATGTGACAAAGATTTCCTTTATAAACTAAACCTTTTGAGAAGATTTACTTTCGATTCAATTGTTTATATCTCTTGAAATTATAAACTGTATGTTCTCACTAGGCTTTAAGCCTAACACTTTTTCTCAAATGATATGTATAACAGGTTTCCTTAGCGGTGGGGTGCCAAGGTCATGAGTGACGAGCATGGTCTTAGAGGCATTTTTGAGATGACTAGTATTCGATGTTGGCTATTTGTTAAGTCCTATCTTTTTGGTGATTTTGGGTCGACAACCGATGTAATCTAGATAGATATGTTTAGATTAGTTTGTTGTTGATTTCCATATTCGTTCACAAGTTTTGTAAAGGTTTAGTACTTTTCCCCTTTTTGGGAGGTTTATACCAAATACGAATGTCATATTGCCTAGCTTCCGAAGTTTTAATTTACTCTAATTTTTAGGGTGTTACACTACACCTTCGTGTATAATTTCAAAGCAACATGAATTTGTGACTTCTAAAATATAGTAAGGGTTTCACATCTGTGTTCTTGTTGTTTCCTTTCTATGTTTTTATATGAAGATTTATGCATCTTATTCCCCAATTAGTGAAAATTTTGTCTTGCATTTAAATTCAGAACAAATAATCTTCAACAAAATTTTGATGATGACATTAAAAATTTGTAGATTGCGGAGACTTATTTTTTTTGTACCAATGTTCATGAAAAGGGATTCATGAAATTATGTGCACTGATGGTCATTACTGGTACTTGGTGTAACAATTTCAACCATAACCATTCTTCCTATGATGTTGTCTATCCTCTGGAATTCAAATTTGTGCCTTATACTATCTGGTTTTAAATTCATCCCATATTGGAAAAGAAATTATGAAGTAAACTGTGTTAGGTAGGGACGACACATTTTGATGAAGTCAACAGGGGAAGTAGATGATTTTTTTCTTTGTGAATTTTTAAAATTACATACTGAATTGTTGAACGTGTTTTTAGACTTTTTTTTTTCTTTCAAACCCTTTTCGAAAACCCTCTTCATGCAGGAAAACAATTTTTAGTTTTAATCTATGGTTTTTTAAACTTAAATGGTTTACCTTCTTTGGGGCATTCAGTAGTGTTAATCCCTTCATCCTCCGGAGGTTTATGGACAACCATATATTATGTTCCATCGTTGTTCGCATCTTCTTGCGACTGAGGAGTAATCTAATCCATTGATTTGAATAAATCAATGGTCATTAAAAAAAGCTCATTTGTAATAAAAGCAAAAAGTAAGGGTATTGTTGACAAATTGTAAGGAACTTTGAGGGGTATAATAGGTTTTCAGTTATTAAATTCAAATAAATAAAAAACCGTGGACCAAAATAACATTAAAAACAGAATAATCTTTCCCCTAATTCATCCGATTCATCTAAACTTCATCAGTCTTCATCTCCATTAATTTAATAAATTTAAATACAACTGCTGTTGTGATCTAACCGTCACTGGAGACTTTGATTCCTCAATCGACGATGAAGAATCCTTCTTTGATTTGGTGTTCACTAACCCAGCCGATGAGAATGATCACGATTTTTCTGACTCTCCTTCTCTCAACGTCTTTGGTGGTTTCCATGTTGACGTCGGTCATTCAGACTCCAGTTTCAACTTTTCATCTCCTGGTGACATTGATTTGAACAATAAGAGGAGAATTTTGCTCTTGATTCAACTAATACGAAGATGCCTCAATCTCCTCTTCGAACCTTCAGGCTAGGGTTTCATAATAAATAACAAGTCAAAATTGGAGAAGAAGGAAATGAATTGCAAGATCGACGAGGCTCAGATCGGTTCATTACTGGAAAGAGATAACAACTTGAGGCAGAAATTGAGAACGAAGAATCTTCTGGATAATGATGAGGTGCCTTCAAAGCGTTTCTCCAAAGACTTCGTTAACAAGTATCTGAATCTGATGAAGTCGTCGTACGTAAAGGTTTCAAAGAGGAATAGAAGTTTATCAGAGAAGTCTAAACCCCATCTGGTGAGAGAATAATAAATGTTCTTCATCAAATGAAGAGTCAATCCAACAACCTCTTCTCGATTTTTGATTTTCTCTTCTGTCGGTCCACAATACTATCAAGTTCTTATCAATAACAACACATAAACGATTACCAACCTATTTGATAGATAAACAAATAACGATTACAAGGTTTGGTAGTTGATCTTTGAAGCTCTCAACTTTTACACCGTGGTTGTGTGTTCTTGTGTGTGATCTATGATCTCATTCTTAAACACACGTTACAACCAACTTGCAAGACAACTTGAAAGATTAAACAAATATTAAACTAATATAATAAACTAACTAATATCTATATATTATCTAACAATATAATATCTAAACAAATATATATTAACTAACTAACTAACTAATTACTTAGAAACAATAAAATACAATAAAACTAACTTTGACATTTTATTACAAACGAAATTAGACTAATATTAAGAGTCGACTTTCCAGCTTTAGCTTTAGATTGCGATCTTCAGATTGGATGATCTTGAATCCAATGAGACTGTGCTCTAACAATCTCCCCCTTTGGATCAAGATCATTCTAAAAAGATTTATCCAATAGATCTGTTTAATTCAATCTTCTCTTACAACTCAGAAGATGCAATCTCCTTTTTTAGTCTTCAGAATGTAATAATCTCCAGGTTTAGCTCAGAATGCTTTAGCAAAGTATCTTCAAAGAAAATTTCTCTAAAATCAGCATGTCTTCAGAATACTTTGATCTCTCGCATTTCTTTGTTAGCTTTTCTCTTCTTTAATCTCGTAATGTAATGAACATTTCTTCAAGCTTTAGGTTCTCCCCCTTTTTGATGAATAGAGAAACGATTTCATCAAAACTCTGAGTAAGAAATGTCGTTTATTTGGAGCCTCTGGTCCGTCAATTCAAAAGATATTCATCCAGATCTTTGCAAATCCAGACAAAATAGTCGTGTAACACCTGAATCAACAAATGAATCAGTTAATATGCCTGTCAGTAACACTAAGTCACTGTGTGTAACATTGGAAAGGAGCTTTGTGATGTTCACTCCTCCAGGGCTTCCATTCAATCATCAAAACACCACAAAGGTAATTTTTATGAACGTTATGACAAAGAAACAAATTCCTTGTGTGTTCGTGCATGTGATAGAAAGAATTTAGCACTTGATGATCGCTTATAAGGCTCAAATTGTGTAAACCACTGAGACAACAGTAAGTTAAACACAGAATCAATGTGCATGAGTGAAGTGCGAAGGTGGGGCAAACTTCCTTCTTTTCAATATCCAGATTTTCCAAATAAAAATCAGATAGTAAATGTGCTGCTTCCCCTTTGAAAATGAAACATTTTCCTTTTAAGAGTAAAATGAGTAGCTGATGGGGTAAAACAAGAGTTGGCATGGGCTAGTTGCCTGTTTCAATAATGTTCACCAAAAAGTTGTGAAACACTAGAATTGTGGTTGTCCGGCTCAGAAAAAGTTGGTGCAGAGTTCTGATATTCTTTTAACTCTGTTCTCACACCCTCTTTCTTTTAAACATTAAGCTCACTCTGAACCACACTCATTTCTTTTGACTTCTCACACTTAATCACTTATGGATTAACTTCTTGGGTAGAAATCACTGGTTAACGTGATTCCATAGAAGTTTCTTGTAAGTCCTAGCACACTGATCCCGTATATCCTATAAAGAATATGTTGTTCAAAGTGGTTTAGCTTATCATGTAAGCTCATGTAAAACATTTAAAGTACACTCCCAAAATATAAAATCTGATGAAAAATCGGGAAGTGATTTGAACATTTAAGAATGAAAACATGTTCTTAATGATTGAAAGTTGTCCTTCTTTCAACCATATATGAGATTAAGATAAAGGATTATACCTTAACGTGTGATCTTACATCTCATGAAGCTTAGCTTAAAGTCATAAAGGTATGATCTTGTAAGCGTTTCTCAAAAATCTACAAAAGTCTTATGTCATAGTCAAAGCAAATTTATTCACTTAAATTAAAATGACAAAAAGCAGAAAAACAAATTAAAGTACGAGTTCTGATCAGAAATAATCAGAAGTCATCACCTTTTTATTTACTCCCCCTGAAATTATGCATCCAAAAATATGTCAGTTAAAAAGATATGCATTAAAATTTCAGACATATATGTACTCCCCCTTGAAGGTTGATTTCCTCATTTGAGTATCTAAGTACAATTTCTCATATCAGCACAGGAGTAAGGTCTTTTGATCATTGAAGTGCGGGTCTTGAACTGTTATATTCAAGAGCCATATGTTGACATTGATGTCCGGGTCTTGGGCTGATTTACTCAAGAACCATTGTTGACATTGAAGAACGAGTTCTAATCTGTACATAATCAGAAGTCGATATTCTTTCTCCTACTCCCTTTTGACAGTAGGTACCTGCAACACAGAATCATCCTTTTTCTTTGGTATCCATTTCCATTTGGATCCAACTGTGTTAGCAAGCGATTTTGGCACCCATTGAAATTTGGGTCCGCTTTGAGTTTTAGAATCAAATGAAGAATTTGAATGATGAGAGGGAACATGATATGTGCCAAACCAAACAGCAGGATCTTTACGAGAAGTATGATCATATCTACCATAATTTGAAAATGTTCTAGTAGATTGAGATAACTGGAATAATTGATGTACGGAATATTTCTTGCGAGAATCGACAAGTTTTGGTTTTATACAAGCAACATTCGAAAAAGATTTAGCAGTCTCGTCAAACTCCTGTTTTGGTTGCCACTTAGATTTAACTCCGAGCCTTTTCTTGCTCATTTCTGAAACATTTGAAACTCGTGAGTTAGACTTTTGAGCAACAAACGAATGCTTCTTCTTTGGGTTACCAGTAGTTATCGGTTTCTGTGAATGTTGAGGTTTCTTCTTAACTTTCGCATTCTTAGCTTTCACAGAAGCTGATTCATCAACTTTCGTTGATTTTGCACTTTTTACAGACATACTGGTTTTTCCCAATGATTTCACAATAAAAGATGAATGGTTAGGAAGTTTAGCATGAAAATCAAATTGATCAAAACACTCATCTAAAACACCGTCGGAGTTTAGAAAATCAAACCCTTCATCAGTTAGACCAAAACTATCATTAGATTTTGAAGCCTTAGAAAGAACAGTATGTTTGAACATAGTTGAAAAAACTTTTTGTTCAATATCAATCAAAAGTCTTTCATCTGTTAAAGATGTCTCGAGTTCAGAAATTTTACTTTCCAACACGAGAGGAGGGATGTAAATTTTACCTTTAATAGGCTTCGCCTCCATTTCTTTTACAGAATAACTCTGAAAGAAGTCATTTGAAAGATATTTCTTTTGATATATTGGATCATCATTATAACTATTATTCAACTTCGCATAACGAAATCGAAGATGAACTTTAGATGATTTCTTTCATTTTTCAGTTTCCTTGGCTTCATCCTCTTTAGATAGTCCAGTCCAGAAAACTTTAAGCTCAGGGATTCTTCGAGCTAGTTTTAAAAATGTAAGATCATAAAGTGCTAGCACTTATGATATACCCTTTTTCAGGTAATGAGGGTTCTCATAACCAAGTCCCCAGCTCTCTTTATTCTCTTTGGGTTTGTTTAGATGAATGGTTTGTTCAGTTTGACCCAATTTGTATAACTTCTCTTCCAAAGCTTTTAATTTTGAAAGTAAAGATTCGTTTTCTTTGGAACACGAAGAATACAATTTCGTAAGCTCAAAGAAATCAAACTCACTCTTTCTCAATTTAGTCTTTGTTTCAGTATTCTCTTTAAGAATTATGGTCTTTTCTTTTGCGCTTGTGTCATTGTTTCTATGTAAAATCTCAATCAATACTTTATTCTCAGCAAGGTTATTGCTAAGTTTCTGTATTGACTGGTCTTTGTCTTTTATGACACCCTTTTCACGCTTGAGTTTCGACTCTAATTCTTGGAGTTTTAACATCATGGCATGCATTTGATTTAAGAAATCTGATTCACTTAAATCACATACCTCTCCATTAGAATCAACTTCGGTTTTTATCTTCATCTGACCCATCAAGCACAAGTGTGCTGTCTCTTTCTTCTCTTTTTCTGCTTCCAAGGCAGAAATCTTTCCTTTGTAAAGTACAGGTGTATTCTCATCCATACTGATTGAATTAGCTTCGCTGGAATTCATTCTGTTTTGATTATAATGCAATAAGAACTTGTACTGATCGTTAGTCCAGATAAAATCACAAAGATACAGAATATTTGAATAGAAATTTTGATCACAATCAGAACTATGTCCCCCTTCGCAGACTTAGCACGGGGGTCCCGCTAACGATCATACCCTTGCGGGGGTATGGGGGCAGCGCCCCTAGAGAAATTTTTTTTTGACATGTAGAGGCCATATTACAGTTTGCAAAAATTTGACTAAGAGTTAAATTGGCGCAAAATTCAGGTTTGCGCGAACTGAAGGGGGCGCAAAAGGAAACTTGCGCGAACAAAAGTTGGCGCAAAAGGAGGTTTGCGCGAGAAGTAGGTCGCGCGTTTTTGAGTTTTACACGAGTAGTTGGTCGCGCAAAGTAGAGTTTTGCGCGAGAAGTTGATGGCGCAAAAGTCGTTTCTCGCTAAAAGTGGGTGGCGCAAAGTTCAAATTGCGCGAGTTCGTCCCTGTTCTCGAAAAAACGATATGATTTCTCAAAATTAACCTGTTTTTCCATGATTAGCAGTCCCAATATGCAATAAAATGACCACTAACACTTCTAGAACAGGTTATAACCCTTTGATCTCGAAAACAAACACTTTTAGAAAATCCAATCGATGGAACAATGCGTTTTTAGAACGTGAACTCAGACACAATTTTCACAAAATTGGGACTCGATTGAAGTGTAATAATGAAATCAAAGTATACCCAATCGATCTAGACCCCAAATCGATCACAATCTGATCGATTTCGACTCCAAAAACACACTTAATCTCAAAAATGATTTTGAAATGAAGAACACAGTGTCGTATAAATTTTTTTATTTGAATCTGATTCTACTCTGATACCAATTGTTGGTCCACAATACTATCAAGTTCTTATCAATAACAACACATAAACGATTATCAACCTGTTTGATAGATAAACAAATAACGATTACAAGGTTTGATAGTTGATCTTTGAAGCTCTCAACTTTTACACCGTGGTTGTGTGTTCTTGTGTGTGATCTATGATCTCATTCTTAAACACACCTTACAACCAACTTGCAAGATTAAACAAATATTAAACTAATATAATAAACTAACTAATATCTAGATATTATCTAACAATATAATATCTAAACAAATAGATATTAACTAACTAACTAATTACTTAGAAACAATAAAATACAATAAAACTAACTTTGACATTTTATTACAAACGACATTAGACTAATATTAAGAGTCGACTTTCCAGTTTTAGCTTTAGATTGCGATCTTCAGATTAGATGATCTTGAATCCAATGAGACTGTGCTCTAACATCTTCATTGAAAAGAAGATTGTTAGCAATAACAATGGAGTTTTTTAGTTGATTAATATCATAATACTTGTTTTTTTAGGGTTTGTTCAAGATTGGAAGTATATTCCAATATTTGGGTTTTTTTGTGTTTGATTTTTCAGATCTGGTGGATTTGTGTGTTTCATATGGTGAATCTATGTGTTTTGTTTGGTGAATCTGTGTATTTCATATGGTGAATCTGTGTGGTTCATCTAGAAAATCATTGTGTGTCATCTGATGAATCTGTGTGTTTTATCTGCTGAATATATCCGTGTGTTTCATATGGTGAATTTGTGTTACCAAAATGACAATTATGCCTTTTCATGTGGTGAAACAATTTTCAATTAGAACCATAGGATCAAAACCAAATTATGGCTTAGACCGATTCTCATGGTTTACAATCTTTTTGTGGTTCTCATTTCATTATCGTCCTATATATATATATATATATATATATAGGGAGAAGTTCATTTGAGAAATGCTAAATATATGAGAAATAGAGAAGTAATCCTAGCCTTTCATTCGGTCAAGATCGGCTTTAACTGGTCAAATATTGCGTCTTTGACCGGAACAATTACGTCTTTGGCTGGTCAAAAGTTGCGACTATTCCAAAAATAGAAGGACAGTTTCGTAATTTTTACAAATACACGGGACGAGTTCATATATGAATCTGTATGATTCACATATGAACTATATGTTCATATGTGAACCAGTGTAATTTGTCAAGAATGGTGTATTGTTCTATATTTCACAACCAGCAAGATACACAATTTATAGAGGTTACAAGAATCAATATAGGAAACTATTCTAGGCTATGCAAAATCACAGATATGATTGATATCCCTTGAATGACGACATTTCTATGCTTAAAAATATTTCCATAAAGACTTAAAGGAAATCTTAACCAGCTGGTAGATTTAGCCAATCACACCAACACTCCCCCTCAAGTTGGTGCATAGATATCTCTAACAACCAACTTGTCAAGTGCGTCTTTGAAGTTTCTTCTTGAGACTGCCTTAGTAAGAATGTCAGCCAACTGATCTTTAGATTTAACGAAAGGGAACTGGATGATCATCTCTTCCAAGTTTTGCTTGATGAAATGTCGATCTATTTCCACATGCTTGGTGCTGTCATGTTGAACTGGGTCTTGGGATATGGTGATAGCAGCCTTGTTGTCACAGAATAAGTTCATTGCCGACTGAGGAGGAAACCCGACCTCCGTTAGCAACTTTTTAAGCCAAAGAAGTTCACATAATCCTTTAGCCATGCCTTGGAACTCAGCCTCAGCACTGAATAGAGCTACTACATTCTGTTTTTTGCTCCTCCATGTAACTAAGTTTTCTCCAACAAACGTGAAATATCCTGAAGTGGACCTTCTATCCAAAATGTTCTTCCCCCAGTATGCATCTGTATACCCTTCAATCTTCACATGAGCATTTTTTGAGAACATTAATCCTCTTCCCGGTGACAACTTTAGGTACCGTAAAATTCGAATTACAGCACCCATATGGTCTTCACTTGGGTTATGCATAAATTGGCTCACCTCACTTACGGCGTAAGCAATATTTGGACGAGTGTGAGATAAGTAAATGAGCTTCCCTACTAGTCTTTGGTACCACACTTTATCAGTTGGCACCTGGTCCAAGTATTCCCCGAGCCTATGGTTCTCCATGATCGGCGTCTCCACAGGTTTACAATCTAGCAATCTCACTTCCGCCAATAAGTCTAAAACGTACTTTCGTTGGGATAGAAATATGCCTGTTCTTGACCTTCCTACCTCTATTTCTAAAAAATACTTTAGCCCTCCCAAGTTCTTCATTTAAAATTCAGCAGATAATTGCTTTTGAAGCCTTGAGATCTCGTCCGCATCATCACCGGTAATTATCATATCGTCTACATAAACTATCAGTGCAGTCACCTTGTTTTGTCGGTGTTTTAGGAAGAGTGTATAATCAGAGTTACTTTGGTGATAACCATATTTTCTCATAGCTGAAGTGAGTCGGCCAAACCATGCTCGCGGTGACTGTTTTAATCCGTACAATGCCTTCTCCAATTTACAAATGATGTTGTTCCCACTCGATCTCACATACCCCGACGGAGTATCCATGTAGACTTCTTCATCAAGCTTGCCGTGAAGGAAAGCATTCTTCACGTCGAGTTGGTGTAGTGGCCAATCCAAATTTGCCGCAAGAGATATTAAGACTCTAACGGTGTTCAATTTCGCTACCGGTGAGAAGGTCTCTGAGTAGTCTATGTCGTATGTTTGGGTAAAACCCTTTGCCACCAATCTCGCCTTGTATCGATCAATTGACCCATCGACCTTATATTTAATTGAGAACACCCATTTGCATCCGACTGTTTTTTTCCCTCTGGTAATGAGACCAACTTCCAAGTGTTGTTTTTCTTTAATGTCTCTAGTTCTTCTTGCATTGCTTTTTCCCATCTTGGATCAGACAATGCTTCTTCAACCCTACTTGGAATATGGCAGGAGGATAATGTGTGAGTGAAATCCTTGAGTGGCTTGGACAGACCTTGGGTGGATATATAATTTGCAATCGGGTACTTGGACTTCCTCCCTTCTTCATCTGGGGTGTATCGGTTTGGTGGTTTCCCACGATTATGTATAACAGGCAACACAAAACCAGTAGAAGAATTTGAAGAATCCAGAGTATTTGTATGTACTTGTGTAGTTGGAGTACTTACCTCAGGGACGTTCTCAGATGGATACGACGGGTCTTCAGGTACTGAGGAGTGAGGATACTGAGGACTTTCTGCTTCTTCATTTTCAGGTTCTTCGACTTCAGTTTCTAGTTCTTCGACTTCCATTTCGGGCTCTTCATTTTCTGATTCTTCAATGTTTGGTTGAAACTCAAGTAGTTGATCATCTCTATTGCTAGTTACATGCTCATTTCTAGGGTTCAACAACCAATTCATCCCTTCTGCTTGAGTCTCCCCCTGAAGAGAAGAATTGGGTATTGGTGGAAAGTAGAAGTATTCGGATTCAAGGAATGTAACATCCATGGTGATATAGGTTCGGTTAGTTGTGGGGTCATAACACCGGAATCCTTTCTTGTGTACGCCATATCCCAAGAATAGGCACCGAACAGCACATGGGTCCAGTTTGGTACGTTGATTCTTGTGGAGGTGGACAAAAGCAACACATCCGAAAATTCTCGGAGGAAGCATCAAAACTGAGGGAATGGATATGTGGGTAGAGATGCTTTGTAAGGGTGTTTTAAAATGTAGGATTTTTGATGGCATACGGTTGATGAGGTACACAGCAGTGGCCATCGCATCCCCCCAATGGAAACTTGGTACGGTTGCGCCAAGAAGTAAAGCACGGGAAGTTTCCAAGATGTGTCGCTTTTTCCTCTCGGCAACACCATTTTGTTGTGGTGTTTGAGAGCAAGAGGTTTCATGGAGGAGGCCATGTTGTTGAAAATAAGCTTGAAAATGATGGTTGAGAAATTCACCACCGTTATCGGAACGGAGAATTTTTATTTTTGAGGAGAATTGAAATTGAACCATGGCATGGAAGGCCTGAAAATTGGCGAGAACTTCATCTTTGGTTTTTAGTTGATATAGCCATGTCATTCGAGTACAGTCATCAACGAAAATCACAAACCAACGATTATCCGATGAAGTTGGTATTGGAGATGGTCCCCACACATCAGAGTGTATCAAAGCAAATGGAGTATTACTTTTATTCAAGCTAATTGGATACGAAACCCGTTGGCTTTTAGCCTTGATACATGTATCGCACTTAAAGTCAACAGTTGAAGAATGTGAAAATAAAGATGGAAGTAAATGCCGAAGATAACCAAATGATGGGTGCCCTAAACGCCTATGCCATAGCCAAATTTTTCGTTCGTGACTACTTGTTGGGTAGTGCATGTGATTTGCTCTTCCCGGACAAAAGTCATCAAGGTAGTACAGTCCCCCTTTCCTAGTACCACGCCAAATGATCTCCTTGCTGAAAACATCCTGAAGAAGACAAAAGGTAGAGTACATTAGCACAACACAATTCATCTCTTCAGTGATTTGACTCACAGACATCAAACGGTTAGAGAGAGATGGAATAAGAAGGGTGTGAGCTAGAGATAGAGTGGGAGACAGGGGCACAGTTCCGACCCCTGTAACTGGATAAGTGTCTCCGTTTGCATTGGCAATGCACCTCCTTCTTGGTTGGGATATTTCAGAAAAATCGTTTGGATCGAACGTCATATGGTCCGTCGCTCCAGAGTTTATAATCTAACTATCATTATTTTGAGTAGAATAACTACAAAAAACCTGACCAAAATTACCTTGATCGGAGTTAGAGTTACCATATTCAGTCACGGGGACTAGTGAGAGTTCATATTCAGCCATGGCTATGGCTGCTCGGCCCGAGACATGTTCAGTTGTAGGAGCCTCACGTTTTTTCCGTGCCTGTAATTCATGCCACCTATCTGGGTAACCATGTAGTTTGAAACATGTTTCCCGAGTGTGTTTTGTACTCCCACAATTGGTGCACTTATTCTCTTCGGTGGAACCCTTGGATCGAGACCCAACTTTTGCTGGATGACCAGATTTCACTCCTCTGATGGCCATGACAACAGCACTTGCCATTGATTCGGTTTCCGATGTCATCACAGATTGTCGAAGATCTTCTCTTCGAATGTGAGCATATGCTTGCTCAATTGTAGGGAAGGGTTTCATTCGAAGGACATCGCTTTGAACATGATTTAATCGATCATCCAGTCCATCAAGGAAGGTATACACCCGTTCCTCCTGTAAAATTGAGTTGTACTCTCTGATGTCAGTCTCACACTTCATTGGATTTGGTCGACGAAAATCAATTTCTCGCCATAAACCTTGCAAGTTGTTGTAGTATTTTTCTATAGATCTGCCAGCTTGTTTCATTCGAGATACACGACGTCTAAGCTAGTATACCTACGAGGTGTCAGTGCCATCAAAGTAAGTAGTAGCTGCAGAATCCCATACATGTTTGGCTGTTGGATATCGAATAAAGTTCACGACCAAGGAATGGTCCATGGAGTTGATCAGCCATCCTTTCACCATGGCATTCTCAGTCCGCCACTTTCGGAAGGACGAGTCAGTTTCTGGTGGTTGGGGGTAATCTCCATTGATGTATCCCAGTTTGTCTTTTCCTGAGATGTACATCTCAACAACCTGGGACCATAGTCCATAGTTGGAACCGTCCAGCTTAACGCCAATCGGAGCCACCGGGGAATCGATAATGGGAGAGGCAGATGTCTGGGTCCTTGACAGCACCTCTGTCATTTTTGATGTTAGATCATCAAAGATGGATTTCTCATCTTTGTCATGAGCCATGAAGTCTGAGCAAAAAAACTTGACCCCTGCTTAATCACGGAACAGGAAACCCAAGATTGTGCTCTGATACCATGTCAAGAATGGTGTATTGTTCTATATTTCACAACCAGCAAGATACACAGTTTATAGAGGTTACAAGAATCAATTTAGGAAACTATTCTAGGCTATACAAAATCACAGATATGATTGATATCCCTTGAATGACGACATTTCTATGCTTAAAAATATTTCCATAAAGACTTGAAGGAAATCTTAACAAGGTAGATTTAGCCAATCACGCCAACATAATTCACATATGAAATCTTTTAATTGATTCATATATGAACCAATTAACTGATTCACATATGAACTAATTAACTGATTCATATATGAACGTATAGTTCATATATAAATCACAAAGGTTTATATATGAATCAGTTAAAAGAGTCCATATGTCAATTACACTAGTTCATATATGAACATATAATTCATATGTGAATCATACAGGTTCATATATGAACTCGTCCCGCGTATTTTACGAAACTACCCCTTTATCTTCTACATACCACACAAGGAATAATCCAGTGCTTTACGGTCAAAGCCGCAAATGTTGAACATATAAAGGGTTAGGATCATTTCTCTATTTCTCATATTTTTAACATTTTTCAAATGAACCTAATCATATATATATATATATATATATATATATATATATATATATAATGGAAGTTTTGTTAGGACCCAAAATTGATTAGTAACTAGAGAACCGTATACATCGTGTTATACATTCCTTTTCAGGATGAATATTAATTATGAATAACATATTCATGATGAATATGGAAATGTTATTCATCATGAATGTGTAATTCATGATGAGTAACATGTACATATTCATAATTTATCATTTAATTTGTGGTTGAGATTGGATCTCACATTTATCACAAATAATTGAGTTCTCCCGTGAGCCGTGAATAGCCCCATATTATTTTATTCATATTTTAATAGAGTAAACACATTAACAACCCCGTGACTGAAGCAATGTTTCACTTGCGTCCTTTAGGCATATTGAAATGATAAATAGCCCCTTTCTAATTTTTCTCTTTAATTTATTTTATTAAATTTATGTAGTAGTTCTTGTGCCGGCAAAAGTTTAACCAAAAATTAGCAAGGACTTTTTCCGGCAACTTTTTGTGCAGTCAAAAGTCACAGATTGTCGCCGATAAAGGTTGGTCCGACAATGACTTTTTGCCAACGGGTTTCTTTCGCCGATAAAGGCATCTTTACAAGCGGGTTTCACTTCGGCAACTTTTGCCGGAAACTTTGAGGATTTTTGTCTATGCAAAACTCGTGGGCAAAAGTCACAATTCTTATAAGTAATATATGGTAAACATGCAATTAAGATTCCTTTTGTTAGCATTTGGTTTACAACTAGTGATAAAAAGCAATAAGGGTATCTAACAATTTTTTTTGCATAACCGTGGGTTTCTGAGCCAGCTTACGGGTATCGACTAATCTCCTGGACGATCACGAATGGTCTGGAGTTATCGCAGGTGAACCTCCATAACTACAAAGGCTTTGACAACGTCGGGATTTGAACCTATGATAGATAATTGTTGTATGCATATGCAAGATAGAGAAAGGAGAGAGAGGGAGGAAATGGTAAAATGATAATTATAATATATATTGAAGTATAATAGTTACAAATTGTCAATCTTTTTATACATGTTGAAGAGTATGTTGGTGTAAACTTTTATTACTTGTACTATTGTACATTCAGGTATTAGTTGTGTATGTCGATTGAAATTAGGTTTTGCACTCATAGCCCCTCAACCAAATTAAAAATCATCCAATACCATGGCCAACGATCATGTGTGAGGGTAAAGTGTAGCGGTAATACATAACACTTGGTCGCTCCATGGTTACACTTAGGGCGAGTTTGGTTTGCCGGAATGAATTAGATTTCAATGAGGGATTTGGAATCCCTTCATATGTTTGGTTTGTAGGATTTGGATTGAGATTTCCTTTTTGTTATTATTTGTTTGTTTTATAAAGAATTTATTTTTATTGGTAAATTACCTTTTTTATCAAATTTTCTAAAATTGTATATTTAATCATCAATTTTTTTTTTCAAATTTTCAAAACTACATAGCTAATATGACACTTTATTTTAATTGCTTCCTAAAAATCTTGTTAAAACGCCTACAAACATCCTTAAATCTATTGTAACACTTTTAGATATAATGTTTTATAGTTTGATCCTATAAACTTAAGTCTTATAAAACACGTGTTATAATTAGGACGCTTATAAATTTTAAGTGTCCAATTTTGTTGTAATGAATGTAATATTGATGCATGAATGAACACAATGGTCCAATTAATCTCTTCCATTAACCATATTCTATTGAAATAATGGGAGGTGAGGTTAAGTTTTCAGCAATAAAGTTTCATTGATTTTAGTGCTTAGGATTATTCACATTTGATATTTCCTAACTAGGGGGCCGTTTACTCAAATGCTTAATCGATAAGCGCTTACCAATAAAACTCGACACACTAATTTAATTTACCGGGTAAGATTGTAATCATCGCGATGATATCATATACAACAATTTACCCGGTAAACACTTATCTGGGTAAGAGTTGTCACACTCACTTACCGGGTAAGACTCTCCATCCTTATCCTCGCCTTACCGGGTAAGATTTTATGCTTTTGTCATGTTCATCCGCTAAGGTAAATGCCCCGGTAAGCGCTTATCGGGTAAGCGTTTTGTAAACGGTCCCTAAGTAGTTTTCACAGTTTAACTAATTAATCGACACATTTCATGATGTTAGTGATTGTAAATAGAGAATTAGGTGTTATATCACTTAGAGCAGTTACGGTAGAGGGTGAGTCGATATTGCTTTCAACAATATGTTCACAAATTGCTTTAAATTTTCTTTGTGATTGGATATTAGGACCAATCAAACATGTATCTTCAATTTGCTTCTATTGTTACTTATATAGTGTTTTCTTGTGATTATATTTGCTTAACTCTGTTGTTTGATTTAATGATATGTTAATCATGTAATTTGATTTCGAATAGGGAAAAGTTCAATAAAACCCAACAAACTATTCCATTTTGAATTATTAAGTTTCTAAACTATTTTTTTGAATGAAAAAACCATTAAACTTTCTCATTTTGAATGATTAAGTCCCTGAACTATTTTGTTGAATGAAAAAACCATTAAACTTTCTCATTTTGAATGAAAAAACCATTAAAATTTTCCATTTTAAATTATTAAGTCCTTGAACATTTTTTTTCAATAAATTAAATCATCGAACTTCTAAAAATTGGTTATTTACAACATTTTAACCCAAAAAAACTACCTGTAACCGATTATCTTTTGATTCTTCCTCTTTTTATAGATAAAAAATAGATCAAAAAGAGGGAGATCAATAACAGGTGCAACAACGTGTTAGACAATATGGAGAACGAACAACGTTTAGGCAAGAGGGAATTGGTGAGGCGGATCGATACGATTGTTTGTGAGTGGTTTTGATGACGAAGAGTTTGAGAATTCCAAAGCTGATTTATAAGCTAGCTGGTAGCTGATAAGCTAGCTTTTTAAAACGCTACTTTGAGTAGCTTTTCAATAAGCTAGCTTATAAGCTAACTTTTGGTCATCCAAACATGTAACAAAGAAAAAAGCTAGCTTATAAGCTAACTTTTTTTTCCAAACAATGCCTTAATAAACGTGGAAACCACGGGGACCAAAAGTATAAATTACTCTACTTTTAAAGTGTCGGCCAAGATCTATTAGTCTATTGGTCCCACACAAGTAGGTGCATGACTACTAATAATACCCTCACACGTGTCACATATCTAGAGGAAGTCGGTATCACATGGCGCTAAGCGATTAGTCTGGGACCCAGAAACGAATACCACTGGTGATCTAGCATTCCTTTTGCGCAAGGTTTACGGTCACCTTCATATGATATATCTTATAGAAATTAAAACTCACACGAATTTTTTTTGAAAGAGACAAAATTTTATTTATTTATTGGTTTAATATATATGTAATTATTTTTTAAATAATATATTTTTTTATCAATTATTATAAAATATTTATGCACTTTGACAACGACCACTTAGGACGGAGCTAGAAATTTATAGGAAGGGAATACCATGTTAAATAGAATAAAAAAAATATGTTAACATTATGAAAAAGGTAAAGTTAACGATATTATATATTTATATTGATGATATTCGACTTTTATAAATTTAACAGTGATCTCGATGAGTTTTCATTTTTTGGAACTTATCTATGTTATCTTCATTATCTAGCTTCATAAAAACAACTTTTTCGATATACGTAACTAAGCAATCATTCATCGTTCAAGCTCCCATTCTGTCGACGTGTCTTGACTCGTGAGTGATCGTTCTTCCAAAACAACCTCTGTTTTGCTTTGGCTTTGTGAAAATCGCCGATATGAGAGACAGGAGAAAGCAGATTACATAAATTAAGCTTATTTTTATGTGGGATGAGAAGAGGTTAGCCTATTAAATATTTTAAAAACTGACCATAAATTAATACATAAAGAAATGGTTGAGAGGGTGCCACTGCACCTTCTTGTGCTAAGATGGCTTTGCCCCTGCAACCACGTAATAAACCTTGAATCCTTGGTTGAAAAAAGAATTGGGAAAGAGATTCGGGTTGAATCTGATAAAAAAAATATATGTTAATTTAAGGTCTATTTAATTTAAATAGAGGAATAAAAATGAGAATTAATCTTAAAATTACTATTCAATTAAAATCTACGAATGTTTGGTATCGCGCATACTATGTGTTGCTCTAAATTGATGTTAGGAAAATTAAAATGTGTTTTTATTAATTATTTTTATAAATCTTGTTTTTGTTGAAATAAGATTATATTTTTTTTGAACGGCAACATACCACTTTTATTACCATCCAAAGAAAAGGTCCACCGGGTACATAAAAAACCAAAAGATCATAACACACATAGGAGGAGACTTTGCAAAACGCAAACACACCCAACCAAACACCGAAATGAATGCAGCCAAACACGGCCAAACTAAGGAAACAGGGTCGCAACCAAACAACCAATAACCGTGACCAAACCAGGTGCATCACCTCCGTCGATCGTGACCAACCAGCAGCACCTAACGCCACCCTTTTGATAGCAAACCATCAGCCCTACGACCCCATTTTGTACCCGAGACCCATAAAAAACAGAGGTCCGGGGGAGACCACAACAGGCCCCAACACCAGCCATGGACAACCCCGAATCGATCCCTGCGTAGCCACCCGATCAAGCAAAGCATCATCCCGCATCAAACTCCATAACCCAGCTCTATTCGCACTGCACTTTTACTCGGTAGTCGTTGATATAAGTAGAGCCGAGGGGGAGAGTAGTTTGCGAGCAGCAAACTAACAACACCCCACTTAATCCGGAGTTTTCTTACAAGCCACTCGCATCGTTTCGTCACCCACGACGCCGTCAAGATCAATCTCGATCACTCCTTAAAAAACATCCCCTTACGAACTTACACTCAGCTAAAAAACCTTTCTTTTTTCACCGATCACTACCACCCGATCACGACGCCCACCGTCTACTCTCGACCACTTTTTGTTCACCGAACCCTTACCCCCTGCCCAACCCATTTTTGCCGACCCAAAAAAAATCCGAGAAAGCTTTGAAACAACAGCTCAAAGTCCCTATACCAGTTAACACCTTCTCCGTCTTGTCATCCCTTGCACCTAATACGGTTATACCCATTATGACTACTTAATGAGAGCAGCCCCAACCAAGATAGAGACACAACCCACTCAAACCACACCGCTGGACCGCCAACTAATTCCATCCACTCGTAGAACGCAAACCAGTAGCATCTTGGTCCCATTTCCAACCGAATACCGAACCTATACTCCACCCTTTTTGACCCAGCATAGGACATCAAAACCTGCAGGTAGATGACCACTTTTTCCTGCTTATCGAGTGTTGGGACTGAAAATGTGTCAAGTATGGATAATGCTGCTAGGCTTAAAGATTAATGCTGCTGAAGACTTTAATACTGCTATTTGAAGATTACTACTGCTTGAAAAGTTAGTACTGCTTGATAAGTTAGTACTGCTTGAAGAGTTAGTACTGCTAGTAGTTAGTACTGCTTGATGAAGTACTACTGCTAAGGAAGTTAATACTGCTAAGGAAGTTAATACTGCTAAGGATGAAGTTAATGCTGCTCATGAAGATAAAAATGGATGGATGTGAAAGACTAGGAACTGGAGATAATGTTGAAGATAATTATGGAATGGGTGCTGAAGATCAATATTTCTTTTGTAATTATCTTATAATCAGTTCTGTATATATAGTCAAGTAGTTTTTGATAGAAAAAAAAAGTTTTTTTTTGCATATACGTTTTAGAGAGAATTAACCTCAAGATTAGTTTTAATCCTTTCTTTAGAGAAGTATAGAACGTCTGTTGAGTCTGTTCAACAGATTGAGGTTTTGTTTGTAATCATTAAGTTAATTCAATATAACTTGTGATTTGAGTTCATACACTGTTTGATTGATTTATTGTTGACATGTTATTCCGCGACTTCTTTAACATAGTTTCTGAGTGTTTAGTTTAAATTCTTGTTTAGAATTTTGATCCTGACAAGTGGTATCAGAGCATAAGGAACTCAGAAATCAATAATCATCATGGACGGATCACATGACAGTGTTCTTGTTTCAAAGGTCCCCATGCTCAAACCCAATGAGTTTGACATGTGGAAAATCAGAATCAGGCAGTACATTCTTCTCACAGACTACTCAATATGGGACATCATTGAGAATGGTCCCTCCAATGAAGGAAAGATGGGAGCAGATGGCAAGAGACCTCCACCAAAGACTGATGGAGAAAGAAAGATGAGGCAGACTGAGATGAAAGTCTTGAGCACTCTGCTCTTGGCAATTCCTAATGAATACCAACATCAGTTTTGCAACTGTTCTGATGCTCAAATCCTGTGGAATGCATTGGAGAAGAGATTTTCAGGTACTAAAAGCACTAAGAGAAATCAGAAAGCAATTCTCAAGCAACAATATGAAAACTTTATGTCTACAAAGAATGAGTCTATGACTCAAACCTTTGATAGATTCAACAAGTTGATTGGAGAATTGGCCACTGTTGGTGTCAAGATTGACCAGGATGATGTCAACAAAAAGTTTCTAAGGTCTCTTGGTGAAGAATGGGTCATGTATACAGTATCATTCAGACAGAATGATAATTTGGAGGATAAGGAACTTGATGATCTCTACAATGATCTAAGGGTCTTTGAAGCAGAAGTTGAATCTAAAAAGAAACCATCTGGATACTCTCACAATGCTGCTCTCTTATCATCTACTACAGATTCTTCTGCTAATACAGAATCAGTTAGTGCTACATATGGCTCAAAACAGGATGGACCTAATGATTATGTTTTAGAAGCATTCCTTGCTAGTCATGCTAAATCTGCTCTTATCAATGATGATCTGGAGCAGATCAATGTTGATGATCTTGAAGAGATGGATATCAAGTGGCAAATGGCAATGCTCACAATGAGAGTCAAAAGATTCATTAAAAGAACTAGAAGAAACAACTTTGCCATGAGAAGAGAAGATGGTGCTGGATTTGACAAATCCAAGGTAGAATGCTACAAGTGTCATAAGCTGGGGCACTTCGCAAGAGAATGCAGAGGAGGAATGTCTCAACAGCATGGAAGCAATAATCAACAATCAACAATCAAAGTCCACTAACTATAACATGAATCCATCTCAAGCACTTGTCTCACAAGATGGAATGGGATTTGATTGGAGTGATCAAGCAGAAGAGGCAATCCAGAATCAAGCATTGATGGCTGAGGTTTCAGAGTCCTCAAGCACTGCAATCCCCACAGAGGTAAAATCTAACCTTTGCTCTAAAGCATGTCTTGAAACTGTTAAAAAGTACAGGGATCACAATCAGAGCATGTGTGATGACCTAAAAAGGTTGGAGAAAGATAGAAGAGAGTATAGTTTGATCATTGAGAATTTTGAAGAACAAATTAAGTTATACCAGGCCAATGAACTTCAACATTCATATGATCACAACTATTGGAAGTGGGAGAAGAAAGAGTTAGAAATTAAGCTAGAAAAGTCTAGAGAGGAATGTGAGAATGTAAGGAGTGAATTTGAGAAGGCAAAGTTAGACATTGAAAAATTTTCCAATGCTTCTAAAGCAATGGACAGTTTACTCAAAACTCAAGTTCATGACAAACTAAGGAGAGGTATAGGCTACAACAACACCCCTCCACCTTACAATAATAATTATATTCCACCCACCTCAGACCTCTTAGAAAGACAAGATAAGAAAGAATTACCTGAAGGAGCCACTGAAGTAGATCCACTAGATACAGTAGTGGTTGAGACAGAGTCTGAAGAAGAGAATACTGAGGGTAAGAATAAGGAAAACCATAAAGAAACTCCCTTAGAAAACCACATTCTTACAAATGAGAGGGGGGGTAAACCATTTGTCAAGAGTGAGAAAGTGGAGATATCCAAGATAAAGAAAGAAAATGGTAAGAGTGAGAAAGCTGAGACCTCTAGGAAAGGGAAGGAAAAGGTATAGGGAAATCATTATATGCAAACTACTGTTGTAAATCCCTGTATTGTCAACAGAAAAAGCCCCATCAACATGATAAAATAAGGGGAAATCAGAGAAACAGAAATAACCAGTGGGCTCAAAAATAGGGAATTGATCTAAACAAAATCAATAAACCAAAGCCTTGTTTCATTTGTGGCAAATTGAATCATTTAGCCAAACACTGTTATTTCAATCCTATTAACCAAAGATTTACTTTTCAAAGACAAACACAAAATTCTTTTGGTTATAGGAAGAAATCAAAAAGGAACCACATGGCTGAGAATGTGAAAACAGCACCTTTAAAATCTCATATTCATAATAAGTTTGCTAAATCAAAAGAAAACACTCCAAGCAAATCAAGAAGTAACTCACAGAATAAGAAAGCAAACAACTTTGTCAAGATTTGGGTTCCAAAAGTCAAGAAACATGTTAGTACTGCTACCTTAAATAGTACTGCTAACAGAAATAGTACTGCTGATAGCAATACTACTACTGACTAAGTTAGTACTGCTAACCAAGTTAGTACTGCCAACCAAGTTAGTACTGCTAACAAGGATAGTGCTGCTACCAGTGTTAATACTGCCAAGCCTATAATTTTGACAAAGTATTCCAGCCATGAGATTCCTAACTCTGATCATCTCATCCAAACTAAGATTACTGATTATGAATATGTTGATGAGAAAGGGCAACCCAAGACCACTTTGGCTTGGGTTCCCTCTAAAAACTAACTGCTTTATCTTATGTGCAGGGCAACCAACAGCTCAAGAAGAAGAGCATTTGGCATGTAGACAGTAGTTGCTCTAGGCACATGACAGGTAACATGGCCTGCCTTCAAAATTTCAAAAAGTTTGATAGAGGACATGTTGCTTTTGGTGACAATCCAGCAGGAGGTAAGATCAGTGGAAAAGGTATGGTTTCAAAAGGTAAGATGTCTTTTGAAGATGTTTACTATGTTGAGCAATTGAGATACAACCTGTTAAGTGTATCACAGGTCTGTGACAAGAAACATAGTATATTATTTACTGAGACTGAATGTATTATACGTGCTCCAGGATTCAAGGTAGTTGATGAAAATATGATACTACTTAGAACTCCTAGAAAGGATAATGTTTATTGTTTGGACTTAGAGAATGTTTCATCTGATCCATCATTAAACTGTCTGTTTTCAAAAGCTTCTTTAGATGAATCATCTCTTTGGCACAGAAGGATGTGTCACATGAATTTTAAAACAATGAACATTCTTGTGAAAAACAACCTTGTAAGAGGTTTACCTCAAAAAGTGTTTTCATGTGATGATCATTATGTTGCTTGTCTTAAAGTCAAGCAGCACAAAACTTCTCATAAGTCCAAAGAAATAAATACAATCTCTTCACCTCTTCAATTATTGTATATGGATCTCTTTGGTCCTACAAATGTGATGAGTATTGGCAAGAAATCCTATTGCTTAGTCATTGTTGATGACTTCTCTAGATTCACTTGGGTGTATTTTCTAAGGACTAAGGATGAGACAAGTGGACTGATCAAATCCTTTGTTCTTAGGATTGAAAACCAAAAAGATCAAAGAGTTAAAGCCATCATATCTGATAATGGAACTGAATTTAAAAACAGTGACTTAAACAGCTTCTGTGAGACTAAAGGTATTGAGAGACAATTCAGTTCTCCTAGAACTCCTCAACAGAATGGTGTTGCTGAGAGGAGAAATAGGACATTGATTGAGGCTGCTAGATCTCTGTTGGCAGATTCAAAATTACCTATTACTTTTTGGACAGAAGCAGTTAATACTGCTTGTTATGTCCAAAACAGAGTTCTAGTAGTCAAATCTCAAGGTAAGACACCTTATGAACTTTTCAAAAAGAAGAAACCGTTTATTGGATTTTTCAAACCTTTTGGGTGTCCTTGCACAATCCTCAATACCAAATCTCATTTAGGCAAGTTTGAAAGCAAAGCTGAGGATGGATTCCTTGTTGGATACTCCTCTCAGAGTAAGGCATTTAGAGTATTCAATAGTTCTTCAAGAATCATAGAGGAAAGTGACAATGTCAAATGCAATGAGAACACACCAAATCCAACTGGTGCAGGTCTTGATTGGCTATTTGATATTGAATTACTAACTAACTCTTTGGGTTTCAGTGATGTACAAATTGCAGGAACAAGTTCAAAAGAGAAACAAGCACAGAAACTAGAGTTTGTGCTGTTTCCTATACCTACAGTTGATCCTGTTGAATTTTGTCAACCAGAAAAGAAGGATGATTCAGAAAAACAGGAGTCCGTCCCAGAACAGAATGAAGAGGATAAAGGTGATAAAGAGGATGCTCATCCTTCAGGAAACACAGGTCCTGAGATGCCTATACTGTCAGAAGATGATACTGATGAAGAAAATTCTTCAGTATTTGGTGGAATCACTCCTGAGAAGAATGACTCTAATCTGGATGCAAATATCAATGAGGAGGCTGCACATCAAACAATAACTCAGAAAAATCATCCTCCTCAGTTGGTGATTAGTGACATCAATTCTCTTAGGATCACAAGGCATCAAAGTAAGTTAGGAGGATTGAAAGACCTACAGTCAGGGTTATTATCTTGTTTTCTATCTCAGATTGAACCAAAGAAGGTCTATGATGTAATGAAAGAACCAAGCTAGATAGAAGCAATGCAAGAGGAGCTGCTGCAGTTTGAGTTGCAAAATATGTGGGATCTGGTTGATCTTCCACAAGGACAAAGGGCAATTGACACTAAATGGGTTTTCAGAAATAAGAAAGATGAGAGAGGAATTGTAATAAAGAATAAGGCCAGGCTTGTGGCACAAGGGTATACACAAGAATAGGGGATAGACTATGAAGAAGTGTTTGCACCAGTAGCCAGAATTGAGGCAATTAGGCTATTTCTAGCCTATGCTTCTTTCATGCAGTTCAGAGTATTTCAGATGGATGTCAAGAGTGCATTCCTATATGGGAAAATTGCTGAAGAACTGTATGTTTGTCAGCCTCCAGGGTTTGAGAATCCTACCTTTCCTGACAAAGTATACAAACTAAAGAAGGCACTCTATGGGCTACATCAAGCACCAAGAGCATGGTATGACACTCTGTCTACCTATCTCTTGGAAAATGGTTTTGAAAGAGGAATCATTGACAAGACTCTGTTCATTAAAAGGAAGAAGAAGGACATCCTACTTGTTCAAATCTATGTGGATGATATCATCTTTGGATCCACAAAAGATTATATGTGCAAGGAATTTGAGGAGCTGGTGCACAAAAGATTCAAGATGAGCTCTATGGGTGAACTCACCTTCTTCCTTGGGCTACAGGTTAAACAAAAGAAAGATGGCATCTTCATCAGTCAATCCAAGTATGTGCAGGATATACTTACAAAATTTGGATTTTCAGATTCAAAGCCTGCAAGCACACCCATGGAAACACACAAACAGATCACTGCAGATCTTGAGGGGGAGGATGTGGATGTTCATCATTATAGATCTATGATAGGCTCCCTCATGTATCTAACAGCTTCAAGGCCAGATATTATGTTTGTTGTATGTGTATGTGCCAGATTTCAAATAAGACCTAAGCAATCTCATTTTCAAGCAGTCAAGAGGATCTTCAGATATCTCAAATGACAACCTCGGTTAGGTCTTTGGTATCCTCATGACTCACCAATTGATCTAATTGCATATTCAGATAGTGATTTGGGTGGTGCAAACTTGGATAGAAAGTCTACATCAGGAGGATGTCAATTTTTGGGTGCAAGACTAGTTTCATGGCAGTGTAAAAAGCAAACCACAGTGTCCACCTCTACAACAAAAGCAGAGTATATAGCTGCTGCAAGTTGCTGCTCTCAAGTGCTATGGATTCAGAATCAGATGTTGGATTATGGTGTTACTTTTCTTTACACTCCAATCTTCATTGATAACAACAGTGCTATAAGCAATGTTAACAATCCAGTCAAGCACTCTAAAACCAAGCATATAGAAATCAGGTACCATTTTATTAGAGATTGCAATGAAAAGAAGTTAATTTAGGTTTTGAATGTACACACAAGTAACCAATTTGCTGATCTATTCACCAAAGCTTTTGATATGGGCAGATTCACATTCTTGGTCACAAGTGTAGGCATGATAAATAATGAATAAGCCTTTTTTGATTTTATTTATGTACCATTTCTTTATAGCCTCTTTCATGTTTACTTTCTCATAATGTATTGTGCATGGTGCTGCTAACTATGTGTGTTTAAGTGTTTCAGATTCCCTTGCTGATTAGAAACTTAGTACCTCTGGTTAAGTTAATACTGCTCTCAGTTCAAATATGATTAAGTGTGGTTAATACTGCTTGGTGGTTTATACTGCCAATGCAAAGTTACTACTGCTTACCTTATTTCTACTGTCAGACAGTGTTAATACTGCTAGTCTGTGTCAATACTGCTAGTCTGTGTCAATACTGCTAGTCTGTGTTAATACTGCTAGTCGGTGTTAATGCTGCTGGTGTGTGTTAATACTGCTTATCAGGGTTAGTACTGCGGGCGTGTTAATCCTGCTAGGGTACTTAGTACTGCTTCTAACTGAAACCCTCCACCTATAAATACCCTCTCTGGCCGCCAAATTTCAAACGGCTCTTTGAATTTCCTACGAGTGTTCATCTTATCTTTCTCTTTCTCAAATTCTTTCTTCCCAGTACATAAACCCTATTGTTGAGACGAACCTAAGAACGATGGCAGGACTGGAATTTGTGGACGATCACAATGAACTCGCAATGCTACATAAACCCAAACAAGCTGAGGGTTTTGAAGAAATTGTGGATTTCCTGAAAGATTCCCACATTGCCTATGCACTCACAGTCAATCCCATAATCTATGTGGAGCACATGCGTCAGTTCTGGGCCAATGCCTCTATACAGACTATTGATGGCAATCAGATCATCCAATCAAGGGTCTGTGATAAACCTATCACAGTCTCAGAAGGCTGCATTCACACTCATCTACGTCTAGATGATGCATCAGGTATATCTTCTCTTCCTAAGGATGATCTCTTCCAAGCAATTGGTAGAATGGGGTATGAAGGTCCCACTGAGGTTTACATGTTCTTCAAGAGCAAATTTTCACCTCAGTGGAGATTCTTTGTTCATACCCTTCAGCATTGTACTTCTCGCAAAACAACTGGATGGAGTGAGTTCCGCAGTACCATAGCTTATGCTCTGGTCTGCTTAGCAACCTCCAGAAAGTTTAATTTCTCACAAATGATTTTGAATGATCTACTGTCAAACCTGGATACCAAAACCAAAACCAAAACAAAAAGATTTTATATGTATCCAAGGTTTGTACAAGAAGTACTAACCAAAGAATTGACGGATTTACCCTCTTTTTAAGAGGTGTATGTTCCTAAACCTCCCAAAGGGAAGGTGTTCTCTAACATGAAAAGACCTAGTAAGGACTTTTCTGGACAAAACACACCATTGTTCTCTACAATGATGGGTGTGTCTCTTTCCCATGGTGAGGCATCAGGGTCACAGCCCACATCTGACCACCCAACTGATGACCTACCCACACCATTCATTTCAATTAATAATCCTCAGATCCCTATTGTGAAGCCCATTTCTCCCATCACCAAAATATATATAAGGAAAAAGGTACAGAAGGTTCTTTCCCTTCCTGTAGCTTCACCTTAACAGCCTGCAAGCCCTCTAATGGAGCATTCTCCATTAGAGAATATCCAAAGGGAAATCACAGGGGTGTCTCCCAACCCTAAGAAGGTGCTCTCTAAGGAGAAGGAAGAGCATGTGGGCAGTAAGACTCACACTACTGATTCTGCACAAGGTGTGGATCAGGAAAGTGTGAACATCTCTAAGACCTTCCCCACGGCAACTTTGGATGAGAAATCATCTAAAGATCCCAGGTGCCAAGAAACCACGGGGGTAGAAGGTGCTTCTGCTAGGCAGAAGGCCTCTACTAAAAGATCCAAGGATCCTTCAAGAGTGGTAAAAACACCTAAAGGAGGTAAGGACAGATATACTTATGATGAATTGATGGATACTCTTGGTACAATAAGTCTGGATGTTCACAATCAAGGTTTGGAGATAAAAGAGATGAAAAAGGTAATCATTTCCCAACAAGTGCAAATAGCTAAGCTGAAGAAGATGGTAATCAGGTTGATGCACAAAAAGAAGCAAAAACAGTTTGTATTGAAGAAAAGGGGAAGTGTACATGATGCTTCCAAAAAGGGGGAGAGTCAAGCTGAAGTTGAAAAGCAAAGCCCAGTGGGTATGGAATCTCAGTTTGAGGGGGAGATGTGTAGTGAAGCAGAAAAGAAGCAAGCAACAGAAACATCAAAAGCAGTAGAAACTGAGAAAGAAGTAGAAACTACAGCAGCAACAGAAACTGTAGAACCAACAGCAGAAACTGAAATGTCAATGGAAGAGATAGAAATTGCTGAAACTCTGGTTAAGGCAAAACATGACACTCCTAAAGCCACCCAAAAGGCTAAGGGAGTGGTGATCAAAGAAGGAACAGAGAAGACAACGAAAGAGATAAGCATGTCAGATGCAAAGAAGAAAGGAAAAGAGAAGGTGGTTGAATCTGAGAAACCAGGGAAAGAGCAAAAGCAAATAGAACTGGATGAAGAGAGCTAAGAAGATGCAAGAAGAGATTGAAAAAGAGGAAGAGATCCAAACAACTAAAGACAGACAGATTGCTTTAGATTTGTCTACAAAGCTAAATGAAGAATATCAGAAGAGTTTAAAGCTTGCTGCCAAGAAAGTTACAATGAAAGCATCTAGACAAAGGCAGCCATCAAAGACAAGACAGAGACAGCCTTCTAAGACCTTTCTGGCTGCACCGGAAAGGAGAAAGATGATAAACTTCCTGAAAGGGTCCATTGGAGTCCCTGAAGGAATGTTTACTAACATGTCTTTCAGCAGAATTGAGGAGTTATACAAAAAGGAGATGGCCAAGCTTCAAGGAGATTTTAGTCAGAGGGTTGAGTTTGAAAGAAAAATGAAAGAGAGATATGATCTGAATATTCAACAACCCTTCCCTGACAGTGAAGAAGGCACTCCTACAAAAGAAAAGACTGAAGTCAAGAAGGAAGAGTCTCTAGCACAGAAAATTGGAGCTATAAAAAGAAAGAAATCTATTGCTACCAAGAAACAGGCAAAGAGGCCAAGAATTGAAGAAGTTGAGAAGGAGAAGGAAAGTGAAAGTGAAAGAACAGAAGCAGAACCATCAGAACAAATTGTTGCACCTTTAGCAGAGCAAGAGCAGAATCAAGAGCCAACAAGTCAACAATCAGAACAGCCAAGACAACCCGAGGAACAGTTTGAGTTGTACATGACAATAACTGATGAAGATCCTTTGAAAGCTGATCCTATCTCTGTGGAAGCTACAGAGATTATCCATTGGGATACCCTAGTGGATAAAAGAACAGAGTATTTCAGAATAAAGAGAATGGGTGATCATTATGAAGTGTATGCTACATGGGGTAAAATAATCAGAAGCTGTAACAGGGTGGATTTGGAAGAAATGTACAAGGTTGGTTTGAACTTGTATGGAGATTTACTGAAAGGAGCAGGGATGAGCATTACAAAGATGGCCATGGAGTACTTGTGCATGATGTTTGATCCTGAAAGAGTACAGTATGTTATCAAAGACTTGCATCTTGAGAATGGATTTAAAAGAATAGATAATTGGATGTTATTTGAAAGATGTGGAGTCTATGCCATTACAATTGACAAAAGTTATCATGAGTATTACCTGGTTGACAAGATGTATGACCACAGCAAGGCAAAGTTGCAAGGGATGTTGAGAGCAAAGCTGGTCTATCCCAAAGGTTCAGAAATGGCCAGAATAGTGATCAGAAGAACTATCAATCAAAGTCTAGGTCTGGATCCTAATTTGGGAAATTGATATGGAGTTTTGGAATCATCATGAAGATCCTAATTTGAAGAACTTAACTTCTCAATTTGAAAAGTTAAGTTAGGGGGGAGATTGTTGGGACTGAAAATGTGTCAAGTATGGATAATGCTGCTAGGCTTAAAGATTAATGTTGCTGAAGACTTTAATACTTCTATTTGAAGATTACTACTGCTTGAAAAGTTAGTACTGCTTGATAAGTTAGTACTGCTTGAAGAGTTAGTACTGCTAGTAGTTAGTACTGCTTGATGAAGTACTACTGCTAAGGAAGTTAATACTGCTGGGGATGAAGTTAATGCTGCTCATGAAGATAAAGATGGATGGATGCGAAAGACTAGGAGCTAGAGATAATGTTGAAGATAATTATGGAATGGGTGCTGAAGATCAATATTTCTTTTGTAATTATCTTATAATCAGTTCTGTATATATAGTCAAGTAGTTTTTGATAGAAAAAAAAAGTTTTTTTTTTTGCATATACGTTTTAGAGAGAATTAACCTCAAGATTAGTTTTAATCCTTTCTTTAGAGAAGTATAGAACGTCTGTTGAGTCTGTTCAACAGATTGAGGTTTTGTTTGTAATCATTAAGTTAATTCAATATAACTTGTGATTTGAGTTCATACACTGTTTGATTGATTTATTGTTAAAGTGTTATTCCGCGACTTCTTTAACATAGTTTCTGAGTGTTTAGTTTAAATTCTTGTTTAGAATTTCGATCCTGACATCGAGCCGTCCACACACCCTCCATATCACCCAACCACCATTTGACCCCAACTGCTTTAAATTCAAGCTTCCCTCCAAAGAACCCCCCTCTCAACAGATCCAGATGGCAGCATCTTAAATCTGTCCATTTGAGGACAGAACTCAAATCTCCCTTTCTTAACCAGCCCATATACATCCCTGTCCTCTCGATCACTACTCCTTTAAAGTTAATGCTTCTATTCCCCCCATTCACGATATACTGGGATCCGACAACCACATTACCCAATCCAAGGCTAGCTCCCCATCCCTCCTTGATACCTATTCAAACGATTTTAGTTGTAATTCAAAGAACATATCCACTACCCCTTTACTTGATTTTTCAAAAAAAACTTTATTCCTACTAGCCCAAATGAGATAAAGCGCACACCGTATTACTGCTGACCACCTCTTCCCTCCTTTTTTATCCTTCCCCAATTGCTCCTCAACCTCAAGGATCTCGTTCAGAGTGATCACCGAGTCTAAGTTTATGTTCCACCATCTACCCATAAGCTTCCAAAATGCCTTCAACTCATCACAATTAACAAGTGCATGATCCACCGTTTCAACCTCCTTCCCGCATCTTGGACATAGGGTAGAGTCTAGGTCAATACCCATCTTATCCAACACCGCTCCTGTAGGAATTCTACCGAGTTTTGCTCTCCATAAGAAAATTAGAACTTCCTTCGGAATTGATTTCGCCCAAGCGGTTTCCACAAACCTCCCGCCTTCCTCTATCCGTCTAGTCTCTACCAAACTCCTTAACTTTTTAACCGAATATTCCCCTCGTGGATCCAAACGCCAAATAACCCTATCCTCCCCTACTACCTTTGGAGTATAGTCCATGATCACCGCCCTAAACTCCTCTAATTCCCCTAATTCCCTCCCCCCTTGGTTCCCTTCTCCACCCCCATTTCCACTCCCATCGTTCACCTTGAAACTCCCCCCTTTCCCTTACCGACACCACCTTAAATGTTTCTAGATGATACAATCGATTAAACCTCTCCTTGAGGATCTCATTTGCCACCCATATATCATCCCAAAAGCGTACCCCCGAACCGTCCCCCACTTGTTTCCCAAAAGATCCCGAAAACAAAATGCCTTCCTTATCAATCTCCTTCCCGACCTTAAAAATATTTGCCCAAGTCGAATCCCCCCCCCCCCAAATCCCTTAAAAGACCTCCTTCAAGCCCCCCATCCCATCCGTAAATACTCTTAATAATCTTTATCCATAATGACCCTCTTTCACTATGAAATATCCACCACCACTTGCCAAGAAGCCCCCAATTAGCCCACCAATATTCAGCCCCCCCCCTTCCAAAAGACCCCAATACCCTTTCCCATTTAAACCACGCACGACCTTTCCCTTTAGAGTCAACCTCACCAAGTCCCCCCCTTCCCCAAAAAAAATTACATCTTACCCTCTCTAACTCTTTCAACACTCCTATCGGGGTATGAAACAATGAAAAAAAGTATAGAGGAACACTACTAAGAACCGACCTCACTAACGTCCATCTCCCTCCAAACGAGATCATTTTCGATTCTTAACTTGCTCTCAATACCCTTCAAAGTCTCCTCCTTCCACCTATGTAACGACACTCCTTCGATTCTTAACCACACAAGTCTATTGGACGGTCGAAAACCTACCGACCATTTTCTCAAGTCCCTCACCTAATGGTGTATCCCATGTACCTTATTGTTTAAAATGTTATCTAACGACTCTTTAGATTGGAAATTAATCAATATACTCCTTCCACCAATAAGTTTGATCCCACACCCTTCTAACAGTTCCGATTTGAATAAATTTTGGATAACTTCAACATTTTCCATCGAGCCCACACTACCCATAGCGCACCGTTGAAGATATTCCACAGCTTCCGGGTCTGCCTTCCATCTTCCTATAACATGCCCCTGCATGGATTTAACCTCTTTTTCTGCCTCCTCTTTCAGACCGCGTCTAACCACCTCCGCAAACGTACCTGCTCCCGATTTATTTGGACCAAAACTCCCTGATGTCCTTACCTGTTGTCTCCCTCTGTCGACCAGATTCCTTCCTCCATTCCTACCTCTATTGTTGTTGGCTAAGAAAATTCTCAGTCGGTATGTCCCTATCCAGATCCCTTTCAACCTTTTCTCCAGATCAAGATCATCTTTAACGTGTTTGAATCGCACAAATCCGAATTTTTCGCCATTCTTCAATCTTTTACTTGTCATATAGATATCTGAAACTGGTCCGTACCTCTTAAAGGTTCTCCACAGATGCGATACTTCCCAGTTCGCCGGAAAGTTGAAAAACAAAAATGAAGTCTCGTTTTGATTCTTATTAACGTAGTTCCATCGGTTCAAAGTTGAATCGCTATACCTATTCAAGTTTCGAAACCCCGACTCTCTCCTATCAACTACCCTCCCCCCTCCTCTCTTTGACCGGCGTTAACGCCGACAACCACTCTTCCTCTCTCAACTCTCTCTCTCATTCTCTCTCTTGAAATAAGATTATATTGCGTATGAAATTTTTGGTATGCATAAAATTATTATTTTGAAATTGACTTATAGTGATTGGTTCGAACCTATACAATTTAGTGTATTTTATTCATAACCCTCGTATAAGAGATTTGTGAGCGAGATAGGGGTAAGAAATAAGTGGTATATAAGTGTCCAATCTATAAGTTACGATTTAACGATATATTTAAAATAAATTAAAATAAAATTCACAAAAAAGTAAGTAGACAACTCACCGGTTTGAGTCATGTAAGACTACTGGGGATCTTTTTGGTTGTTCTCTAGAGTTCCTGGATTAATCAAGGTTCGTGGAAGCTAGCCCGGACTCTTGACTAACAAAAAAAAAATCTAATAATAGAATAGACAAAATGTGGCACATACTTAACGCTATATAATTGGAAAAAAGTTGTTACATTTAAGATATAGAGTAACTTATATTATTCGTCCTTGTGGTTTGTTAAAACTTGTGATTTTTATATCTATGATTTAGAAATTACGGTTTTCATCCCTATGATTTGTAATTCATTGATATTTTCGTCCTTGTGATTTACAACTTATTGTTTTCTCGATATCTATGGTTTACAATTTTTTACTGTTTTAGTCTTTTATACTTAAAGTAGAAATTAGTCCAACGCTTCCCAACATCCTTGAATGTCCAACAACCAATTACTACCGCGACTACTGATTCGCAAATCATGCGCCCTCACTTTGACCCAAACAAACTTACCAATAATATTTCATTTCTACCCGCTCCTCACTCCATTTTATCAGTCAATACCGATATCGTCTCTCAACCACCCTTCATTTAACTACAACTTCAAAAGCTTCTTTTCTATCCTTTGATTCTTGGGTTAACACTCTCCTTATTCCCACTGATCGACATAACAAGCTATCAAACCGGAAACTCCCTTGAAGCGATGAGCTCACCTCCAATTGTTATTCTTTTCCTTATGGATCCCAAAGGTTCTTCCTCAAGACGAAATATTTACATCCCGCATGTTACTCATCCCAAACGGTATTAACCTTAAAACCATATGTGAACTCACACAACACGTCTGACCAACACTATCATTTCAATGATAGAACTCACTACCCAAAACTACACCCATCGATTATCTCAATAATAGTAATCGAGTATGCCCATGCACTTGTAAATTCATAATGGCATTGGCCAGATGCAATTCTGAATTTACTTTACATGAGAGTTCTCACTATTGTTATCACGACCCTCGATGATCAAGGTCTTCCTTAAGGGCTTCCTAAATCTCAGTTGTGTCCCCCTACTCCACAGTTTAAGTTTAGGTCCATCCGGTCACCTAAATCCCTTAAACTATGGCTCTGATACCAATTGTAACAACCCAAACCCACGACATAAAGCAAAACAAACTTTATTAATTAATAACGCCAAACGACCCAATACAACATCTAAAATACAAGGTTTGCGGAAAGACAACCTAATACACAACTGAGAATACAAGGATAAGAATCTACAATAGAGGTCCTCTAATTCAGCTCCAGCTCGCACCTTCTCTTTAACCTTATCCGCTCCTCCTATTTCACAGTTTACCTAAAAAGGTTTTTAGTTTTGAAAGAGCGAGGGTTAGACCGAAAGGTCTTGTGAGTTCCCTCTACAACAGTTCACAAGCCAGAGCATCTTATAAAAGATTCATAAGCAATTATAAACCAATTCAGTTACTAGAAACATAACACATATACTCACAGATCACGCTTTTGGCACACACTACCGTCAACGAAGGCAACGACATATCTGGCTCATATTGCCTTACTTGGGCCACACCCCCAATGGCATAAATGGGCCACACCCCCCGGTATGAGCACATGCGGGCCACACTCCCTGACTTGTGCATCTTGCACTTTCGGTACACTCTACCGTCACATGAAGTAATAGCTTGTCTGACTCGCACTGCCTCATGTGGGATACCCCCCCAATGGCATATACGGGACACCCCCCCGATACGAGCACATGCGAGACACCCCCCGACTTAGACCATAACTTGCTAGCAACAACGTATGCATATATTTTACAGCAACAACACATTTAAGCATAACTCACCTTCAATAATTCTCGCATGCACAACAATAGCATAAATAACATTTGTGAGTAAGCAAACTTCACATGCGTTTAATAACATAAATATCTTAATGAAACTTTAGTTAGAAAACTCACCTGAATCCTGCAACACTTAACTCGCTAACTTATTCTACAAAGGACCTACAAACAGTAATGGAAAGTGTGAGGTTCCAAAACCTTCACTGGTTCGACCAGACACCCCTCCCCGGATCACCCCCGGGAAACTAACCCCGCTACACCCCCGGGCTGCCGACTCCCGACCCTGCCCGGGTTGCCGCCTCCCGGCTAGCTCACACACGGCTCCACCCGGGACCCCGCTTCCTGGGGTCTGCCCGAGTTTCATCACCCGACTCCCGGAATCAACAAACCCCCGGTCGCCCCGCCTCCTGGGGTTCCACGCCCGGGTCCATAATTCTCACGACCCCGGATGCTCTCGGTAGAGCCACTCCCCGGCCACCCCGGTCGAGTAGCTCCCGACCTCCCCCGGGTCTGATCCTCCAGCGACCTGGATGAAACCAACGTTGGGGAAACCAAGGGTTTTTACCTCTTGTCGGCGGACGATCGTCGGACACACACAGAGACCCAAAACTAAGCTGATTTCCAACCCCAAAACCATTAGAGATCAACCTCAAAAGGTTATATAATCTCATTCTAATCCAAGCATCTAAGGGTTTCTAACAACATTCATATAACCCATATTTTTAAACATAACATGGGGTTATTCTTTTAATCCCACAACTAGAACAAGATTTGAGGAGTATATTACCTTGGAGAAGAAGATTTCAAGCTTGATTTCTATAATACTGCTCCCTTCCCTTGTTTTCCCCATATTGCGTATCTCTTCCTTTGGAAAAGTCCACAACCGCCAGAAATGGAAGGAAGGCTAGAGTCCTTAGGGTTAAATCCCTTTTTTTCCAACTTTTCACTTTAGACCCCAAACATTGGTCTATAAAACAAACTTACACCTTAAAAAAAATAATATTTACGCAAATCTCCACACGGGTATTACACATGGGACAAGACAGGACGGGATAAAAGTCATTGTCCCATGTTTGGCACGACATGGGACAGGATAAGAACTCACTGTCTAACGTTTAGTGCGACATGGGACAGGGACAAGAAATGGGACAACGTGGGACAAGAATGAGACATAAGTTAAAATATTACTAAAGATGGGACAAGAATGAGACAGAAATTAAAATATTACTAATTAACCATCGTTTGATATATAACCTTAATATGGTATTTTTTTTAATGATCATCCTGCTGCTAGTCGCGGATGCCGCCACCACTGATAGCCACCGTCGGACACCTCCACCTCCTCCACTACAACAACCTCTTCCACCACCTCCACAACTACCGTCGGCCATCGACCACCACGCCACCTTCACAACCACCGTCGACCACCAACCACCACTGTCTATCATCACCACTACTACCACCATTGACCACCTCCACCTTCTCCTTTAGTACAACAACCTCCTCCACCACCTCCATAACCACCGTCAGCCACCGACCACCATCGTTCATTGCCACCACCATGGGTCACCTCACCTCGATCATAACCACCACCATCGACTACCACTACCACTGCCACATCCACCATAACCACCACCATCGACTACCACTACCACCTTCGGCCACCACTACCACTGTCGGTTGCCACTATCAGCGACGACTATCACCGTCGACCGCTACTATGGGCTACCACTACCATCGTCAGACACCACTATCGGCTACCACTACTACCATCATCCACCACCATTGGCTACCACTACCACCGTAGTTCTATATATGAAAATACAAAGGGTACAAGGGTTTTAAAACAATTACATATAGAACGCCAAGAAATTATATTGTCACCTAGAAAAATTGCATAGCCAGTTGTCGAACGAGAGCTATTAGGACACTCAGCCCAGTCAGCTTCAGAGTAAGCTATAACCACTAAAAAATTCTTTGTTGGTCTTATCCATAAGCCATATGAAGTCGTACCCATGTAAGTACCTGAATATACACATGACAACCACAAGGTGAGATGTACATGGAGCATGCATAAACTGAGAAACCAAGTGTACAACGTAAGCAATATCGGGTCTGGTCATATTCAAGTATTATAAGGCACCTACCGTACGTACTGCGATACTCAGTCAAATCTGTTAACAACTCTCCATCAGAGTGAGAGAGCTTGGTACGAGACGGAAGAGGAATGCACACGGGTTTGGTAGTATGAAGATGAAACTTTTTCAAAAGATCACTGACATATTTTTGCTGAGAAAGAAATAGACCTCGAGAATCGCACACCGCCTAAATTCCCAAAAAAAATAGTGCAAATTCCCCAAATCTTCATTGCAAATTGAGATGAAATTATAGTGATGAATTTGGATATGAGGGTGCCAATTACAATAATATCAACATACAAAAGAAGATAAACCACAAATTAATCTCGACGAAAGATGAACATAGAATTATCAGATTGACACGAGGAAAAACCTTGTTATAGCAAAAAACTACTAAATATGTGAAACCAGGCACGAGAAGCTTTCTTGAGGCCATAAATGGACTTTTGCAAGCGACATACATGGTTGGGATACGTAGGATGGACAAATCCAGCAGGTTGTTTCATGTAAACCTCATCAATCAAATTACCATGAAGAGACACATTTTTAACATCTAACTGACGAACTATCCAACGAAGAGATATAGTAATAGATAAAACCAAATGAATGGTGGTAGCACTATCAACATGACCAGAAGTCTCAAAAAAATCCACCCAACTTGTTGCTTTAACCTTTGTGCAACCAACCGAGCCTTATACCTTTCAACCGACCCGTCAGACTTATATTTTGTCTTATAAATCCATTTTGATCCAACCAAGTTTTTATTAGCATAAAATGGTACCAAGTCCCATGTATTGTTTGAAATAAGTGCATTAAACTCTTTGGCCATGGCATCACGCCATTGAGAATATTTGGTAGCCTAAGAGAAACATATTGGATCGGGAGGAGTAGACACAGTGTTTAAGTTAAAAATTGTATTTGGTTTAGAGATCCCAGTCTTAGCCCTGGTAAGCATGGGATGAGTATTACCAACACCCATAGCAACAAGCATGGAGGAAATCTCAGTAGCCGATAGAGAGGATAATTGAGATGGACTAGAATGGGAGATCTCAGAGTCAAGAGATGAAGGTGAGTAGGCGTTGTGTCCTGCATAGGAGATATGGAGCTAGAATTTGATGTGGTGGATTGATTAAGAGAACCATCAACATATTCAGGAATATTGGAGACCGGACTAGGAGTCTACGCAGCGGTGGGTGGGGAGAGACCAGTAGTCATGGGCGAGGAAGGAGAAAAAATGGATGGTGTAAAAGAAGGGTGAGATGAGTCAGATGGTGAGTCAACAACTAGGGAAGTATCTGGTATCGAAGTTGTGATCGAATATGATGTGTGGATAGTAGATGAGGGAGTAACATTAGTTATAGTCCAGGGTTGAGCTAGAGACATCACGTTAGTCGTAGACACATAACTAGCAGGGGACACTATGTCTGGATGATAAGGAAAAACGGATTCGTGAAATTTCACATTTCGACTTACATAAACCCGACCAGTAAGAGGGTCTAGACAATGATATCCTTTGTAGATAGGAGCATACCCGAGAAAGACGCACCTAATTGATCAAGGGGAAAGTTTATTAGACGGTGTGGCAGGAAATTTGGGAAAACATTCACACTCGAAAACACGCAAAAAAGAGTATTCTGGTGGTCTCCAAAATAATTTTTCGAACGGTGTGCTACCATCCAGAATAGGTGTCGGAAGACGATTGACAATGTATGTAGCGGTATATACGACATCAACCCAAATCAAAGTGGGAGATTTGATACAATGATCATGGTACGTGTTAATTCAATAAGATGTCGGTGTTTACGCTCGACAACACCATTTTGTTGTTGAGTGTCGGGACATGACTTTCTAAAAGAAATATCACATTTTGAAAATTTTTGTTTAAATTGAGAGTTATCAAATTCCTGACCCCTATCTGTCAGGATCGAATTCTCAACAAGAATTAATTCTCAGAAACAATATCAAAAAATTTGCGGAATAACACTTTGATATTCAATGAAACAGTAAATCAACACAGTAAATATGAAGAACAAACTGTAAACTTGTATTGAATGCTTTGAAGTTACAAGATTACTCACTCAACCTCAATATTGATGAACAGGCTCACCAATACGAATTCTACTTCTCTAGAATTAGGATCTATGCCTTGAGGTTGATTTTCTCTCTAAAAGAATGAAAACAAAAGTTAACTCATTATTCTAAACTATACAATATATATACTGAATACAAAGATAATTACAATAAATAAAATATCTTCAATATATCTTCCATTTATATCTCTAAGCTTCCATAATATTCAGATTATCCAGCTGTCATTCTTTCCATCCGAATCTCTTTAGCAGCACTAACTATGATCAGCAGCATTAACTTCTTCTAGCAGCATTAACTACTAAGCAGCACTAACTACTAGCAGTACTAACTAGCTAAGCAGTACTAACTTTGTTCAAGCAGCACTAACTATGACTAGCAGTATTAATAGTACTAGCAGTAGTAACACTCAACAGTATTAACCTTTAAGTCTTCTAGCAGTAGTAACTTTGAACCAGCAGCATTAACCATACTTGATGAATTCTTCAGTTCCCAACAATCTCCCCCTAACTTGACTTTTAGGAAGAGAAGTCAAGTTCTTCAGAATTAATCTTCAAGATGCTCCCAAAACTCTATTATGGCCTAAATTCCAGTGTTTGCATCCAATCCCAAACTCTGATTGATGGTTCTTTGAATCAAGTATTTAGCCATTTCTGAATCTGGAACACACCTTAACTTTTTCTTCAGCATGGCATGTAGCTTCAATCTGCTATGATTGTACACTCTATCCACTAGGAAGTATTCAGTGTGATTTAAATCCAAAGTCACTGTATATACTCCACTAATTTCATATAGAGTCCAACTGTTGACCGACTTGAATACATCCTTGATCATATGCTTTACTTCTTCAGGTTTGAACATCATACACAGATACTCCATTACCAGTTTTGTAATTGAAATTCCTGGAGCCTTTAGAATATCTGCATACAACTTCATTCCTATCTCAAACATCTCTTCAAGATCTGATCTAGAGCATGTTCTGACAATTTTTGCCCATGTGTTGAACACTTCATACTTTTCATCCTTTCTTTTCAGCCTTATGTATTCCTTTCCACCCACTGTCAATGTATCCCAGAGAATGACCTCAGGAGGCTTAACTCCTACAGGTTCTGCTGAAATTGGTTCAGGCACTTTGTCCATCACTACCATATACAAATTTACATCATCAGTGTTAGATGGCTCTGTCTGTTTAGATGACTCAGGTGCCCCTTCTTCTTCAGCAACCTTATCATCCTCTTCTTCAGATACTCTAGGCTTTTTGATTGGATTTCTCCTTGCCATCATTTTTGTTCTCTTTAAAGTCCTTAGACATTCTCCCAGAGTGGACTCTTTCTTAGGAGGTGTTTCTTGCTCATCTGGAAATGGCTTTTGACAATCAAAGTCATTACTTTCTTTTATTCTCTTCTCCATCTCCACCCTAGCAGTTTCACTTCCCTGAAGCTTTAACATTTCTGAATCATAGAGCTCTTTGATCTTCTCAAAAGACATTTTGGAGAACATCTCCTTTTTGACTCCTACAGCACCTTTGAGAAATATAATCATCTTGTTTCTCTCTTGGGTACCTAGGAATGTCTTTGAGGGTCTTCTCTTCTTTGCAACTGTTTTCACCACAGATTTCTTCATACTTGCAGCTTTCTTCTGTGCAATTTCAGTTGCCATACTCTGTTGATAAGCTTCATTCAATTCAGCAGCTAGAGCTTTTGCCATTTCCCTGTCCTTTTCCATCTGAACTCTTTCTTCTTTTTCAATATCCTCCTGCATCTTTTTAGCTAGGGCTTCATCTGATTCAACCAACCTTTGCTTTTTGATTGGTTGATCAGATTCTACCATCTTTGCTTTTCCTTTGTCTTTGCTCATTGCCTTTTTACTGTTATCTTTCTTGATCACTTCACCTTGTTCTTTTATGATTACACCTTTGGTCTTTGAAGTGACCTTGGGAGTATCATTCTTGGCTTTTAGTAAGGTCTCTGCAATCTCAAGATCTGTTAACACTTCTTTCACAGTTTCTGCTGCTTTATTAATGTCAGCAGTAGTAACTGTTTCTGCTTGCTGCTCCCCCTGAACATCAGCTTTCTCTCCATCAAGCTCCCCCTTTCTTGTGGCTTCTTCCATGTTGATCTCCCCCTTTTTGGGAGCATCATCCTCAGTGGTCCTTCTTCTTAATTGAAATTGCTTTATCTTCTTCCTTTGTACCAGACTAACCACCATCCTCTTCAGCTTAGCAATCTGTTCTTGTTGTGACAGAATTACTAGCTTCATTTCTTCAATTTCTTTGCCTTGTTTGAGAACATCTTGATTGATGTTCCCCATTGTTTCCATCAATTCATCGTACGTATATCTGTCCTCACCCTCTCTAGAAGTGTTACCCTCCTTTGAAGGATCATTGGATCTTTTATTTGTGGAAGTCTTCTGCCTTGCAGAGGCACTATCCACCCCTGTGGTTTCTTGGCACCAGGGACCTTCAAATGATTGCTCATTCAAAGTTGCCATGGGGGAGGTCTTATTGATGTTACCACTTTCCTCCTCTGAACTAGCAGGAGTAGTGGCAGCCTCATCACCCATATGCTCTACCTCCTCCTCAGAGAGCACCTCCTTTGGGTTGGGAGACACCCGTGTGGTTTCCCTTTGGATATTCTCTAGGGGAGAATTCTCCCTTAGAGGGCTTATAGGCTTAGTGGGTAATGGTACAAGAAGGGAAGGAGCCTTCTTTACCTGTTTTCTCTTGTAAGTTTGGGTGATGGGAGAGGTTGGTTTTTCAAGAAGAGACTGGGGAATTGATTTTGAGAGGGAAGGTTGGGCTTGGCTAGCAGTGGGTTGGTCTAATGGGGGCCTTGACCCTGCTGCCATACCTTCATTGGTTTGGGACACCACCATCATTGTAGAGAACAATGGGGTGTCAACTCCTTCAGAGTCCCCAGCAGATCTTCTCATATTTGAGAACACCTTGCCTTTGGGGGGTTTAGGTACATATACCCCAACAGGTTGAGGTATATCCGTCAATTCATGAGTAATAATTTCTTGAACAAACCTGGGATACATAAAGAAGCTCTTTTTGTTTCCCATGTTTGAGACAAGATCACTGAAAATCATTTTAGAAAAATTGTACTTTCTGGCAGTGGCCAAGCACACCAAAGCATAAGCAATAGTGCTGCTGAACTCACTCCATCCAGTAGTCTTTTTGGAGATACAATGCATAAGAGTATGGACAAAGAAACGCCATTGGGGTGAGAATTTTGCTTTAGAAAATTTGAACACTCCCAATGGGCCTCCATACCCCATTCTTGTAAGGTTTGAAAACAGTTCATCATTTGGAATAGAGGTTATACCAGAGGCATCGTCTAGACGTAGACTGATGCGAATAACCTCTTCAGTAACCGTGAGTGATTGATCACAGATTCTTGTCTTGATCATCTGCACACCATTCTCAACTACAATGGTTGCATTAGCCCAGAACTGCCTTTGATGCTCAATATAGATTGTAGGGGATACAATAAGAGCATGAGCAATGTGGCTTGTCTTGAGGAAATCCACAATCTGATGAAATCCTGAAGCTTGCTTTGGCTTTTGTAGCATCGCAATCTCGTTGTGCTCGTCGATGAAAGTCATGGATGCCATTGATCTTAGTGAAAAGCTTGCCTGAAAACTTCGAACTTGAGAGAGAAAAGGTTTTGAGCGCAAGAGAACAGTATGCAAAGAGTCGTTATGAACTTTTAGGCGGGTAAAAAGTATTTATAGTATTCGGAATATAAGCAGTATTAACCTAGAGCAGTATTAACTACTAGCAGCATTAACTGCTAGCAGTATTAACTAGCTAGCAGTATTAACTAACTAGCAGTATTAACTACTAGCAGTATTAACTACTAGCAGTATTAACTGAACGCAGTATTAACTACTAGCAGTATTAACTGAAAGCAGTATTAACCACTAGCAGTATTAACTGAAAGCAGTATTAACCACTAGCAGTATTAACTGAAAGCAGTATTAACCACTAGCAGTATTAACTGAAAGCAGTATTAACTACTAGCAGTATTAACTGAAAGCAGTATTAACCACTAGCAGTATTAACTGAAAGCAGTATTAACCACTAGCAGTATTAACTAACTTACTCCTTTTAAACTTGCTAAACACTGAGTACTGCTATGCATATCCTGAAATAGAAGATTAGTAACTCCAAGAATAATAAACAGATATAAAACCACTTTTTGAGAAGGGGATTATTCAAGTGCTTGACTGGATTATTCACAATGCTAATAGCACTGCTGTTGTCAATAAAGATTGGAGTGTGTAGAAAGGTTACCCCATAATCCAACATTTGATTCTAAATCCATAAGACTTGAGAACAGCAACTGGCAGCTGCTATGTACTCTGCCTCTGTTGTAGATGTGGATACTGTGGTTTGTTTCTTGCACTGCCATGAGACTAGTCTATCACCCAAAAACTGACATCCTCCAGAAGTAGATTTTCTGTCCAAGTTTGCCCCACCTAGATCACTGTCTGAGTATGCTATTAGGTCAAAAGGTGAGTTATGAGGATACCAAAGTCCCAATCTGGGTTGCCCTTTGAGATATCTGAATATCCTCTTAACAGCTTGAAAGTGAGATTGCTTTGGCCTAACTTGAAATCTTGCACATACACAGACTGGAAACATTATATCTGGCCTTGATGCTATGAGATACATGAGAGAGCCAATCATGGATCTATAATGATGCACATCCATATCCTCCCCCTCAAGATCTGCTGTGATCTGCTTGTGTGTTTCCATAGGTGTGCTGGCAGGTTTTGATTCTGAGAAACCAAACTTGGTTAGAATATCCTGCACATACTTGGATTGACAGATGAAAATGCCATCTGACTTCTGTTGAACTTGGAGTCCAAGGAAGAAAGTAAGTTCCCCCATGGAACTCATTTTGAACCTTTGATGCATTAAATCCTCAAACTCCTTGCACATGTTGTTTCTTGTAGATCCAAAGATAATATCATCAACATAGATTTGGACCAGCAAAATATCCTTCTTCTTTCTTTTGATAAATAGAGTCTTATCAATGACTCCTCTTTCAAAGTCATTTTCCAAGAGATAGGATGACAGTGTGTCATACCATGCTCTTGGGGCTTGATGTAGTCCATAAAGTGCTTTCTTTAATTTGTATACCCTGTCTGGATAGCTTGGGTTTTCAAACCCTGGTGGTTGACAGACATATACTTCTTCTTCAATTGATCCATAGAGAAAAGCACTTTTTACATCCATTTGATAGACTTTGAAGTTCATGTAAGAAGCATAGGCTAGGAATAGTCTGATTGCTTCTATCCTAGCCACAGGTGCAAAAACTTCTTCATAATCTATACCTTCTTCTTGAGTATAGCCTTGAGCCACCAGCCTTGCTTTGTTCCTTATGACAATACCTCTTTCATCTCTCTTGATTCTGAAAATCCACTTTGTGCCAATCGCTCTGTGACCTTTAGGAAGGTCTACTAGATCCCATACATCTTGTAGCTTGAACTGTAACAGTTCCTCTTGCATTGCTTCTATCCAGCTGGATTCTTTCATAGCATCATGTGCCTTTTTAGGCTCAAGCTGTGATAGAAAATAAGAAAGCACTGTATGCTGTTGATCTTGCATTTCCTGAAGCCTGCTTTGATGTCTAGTCATCATAGGAGAAGAGATATCTCCTATTATCAACTGTGGAGGATGATTCTTTTGAACTCTGGTGTTATGACTAGGTTCTTCATTCAGTCCAGCCTCAAGATTAGATTCATGCAACTCAAATGAAGTGTTTTCAGATGCCACTTCATTATTTTCTTGAGTCTCCTCATCTCTAGTGTCTTCTTCACTCTGACTTGGTCTAGTAATTGATTCCTTTTCACAGTCTTCACCAGAATTTACTGTGGGTATGGGAAAAATCACAGATTTAGATATACTTTCTTGAACTTGTGTGATTCCTGATCCTCCACTTCCTGTTCCTGTATACTCATTACTAAAACCAAAAGAGTTAGTTAGTGAATCAATGTCAAATAGCCACTGAGGTCCAGACCCAACAGGATTTGGTGTGTTCTCATTGCATTTGACATTGTCACTTTCTTCAATTATTCTAGAAGAAGAGTTAAATACTCTGTAGGCCTTACTCTGAGATGAATATCCAACAAGAAATCCATCATCTGCTTTGTTATCAAACTTACCTAAGTGAGATTTGGTATTTAGAATTGTACAAGGACACCCAAAAGGTTTGAAGAAACCAATAAAAGGTTTTCTTTTATTTAAAAGCTCATATGGGGTCTTGTTCTTTTGCTTGACCACTAGAACTCTGTTTTGGACATAACAAGCAGTATTAACTGCTTCAACCCAGAAGGTAATTGGCAATTTTGAATCAGCCAACAGAGATCTAGCAGCCTCTATTAGTGTTCTATTCCTCCTTTCAGCAACACCATTCTGTTGAGGAGTCCTAGGAGCACTATATTGCCTCTCAATACCTTTTTCTTCACAAAAGGTGTTTAGATCATGATTTTTAAACTCAGTTCCATTATCTGATCTAATGACTTTTACTCTTTGATTAGTTTGGTTTTCAATTCTTAGAATAAAGGATTTGATAAGACCACTTGTTTCATCCTTAGTCCTTAGAAAATATACCCAAGTGAATCTGGAGTAATCATCAACAATAACCAAGCAGTATGATTTCTTGCCTATACTCATAACATTTGTAGGACCAAACAGATCCATATGCAGTAATTGGAGACAAGAAGAAACAGAATTTAACTCTTTGGTCTTATGAGAAGTTTTGTGTTGTTTGCCTTTAATACAAGCAACACAATGATCATCACATGAGAAGACTTTTGAAGGTAACCCTCTTACAAGGTTATTTTTAACAAGATTGTTCATAGTCTTGAAATTCATGTGACACATCCTTCTGTGCCATAGAGAGGATTCAACTACAAAAGCTTTTGAAACAAGACAATTTAGAGATGAATCACTATCAACATTGTCCAAATCAAGACAGTAAACATTGTCCTTTCTTGGAGTTCTAAGTAGTATCATGCTTTCATCAACTACCTTGAACCCTGGGGCAAGAAACATACACTCAGTATTAGTAAATAATATACTATGTTGTTTGTCACAAACCTGTGATACACTTAACAGGTTGTACTTTAATTGATCAACATAGTAGACATCCTCTAATGTCATCTTACCTTTGGTGACATTACCTTTTCCACTTATCTTACCACCAGTAAGATTGTCTCCAAATGCAACATGTCCTCCATTGATATGCTTGAAATCCTGAAGGCATGACATGTTGCCTGTCATGTGCCTAGAGCAACCACTATCAACATGCCAAATGCTCTTTCCCTTGAGCTGTTGGTTGCCCTGCACATTAGATAAATCAATTAGTATGAATTAGGAACCCAAGCCAAAGTGGTCTTGGGTACCCCTTTCTCATCAAAGTACTTGCATTCTTTCTTGACAAGATTTTTGAACTTTAATTCTTCATTCTTGGAGTACTTTGTTACAATAATAGACTTGGAAATATGTTTGCTAGAATCAGGACTAGTTTTAGAAGTACTAACTGCCTTGGCAGCACTTGCATGCTTAGCAGTACTAACCTTGTGAGCAGTAGTAACTGTGTTAGCAGCAGTAACTGTGTTGGCAGTATTAACTTTTGAAGAGGTATTAACAGTATTAGCAGCACTAATATTTTCAGCAGTACTAACACTGTTAGCAGTAGTAACTGTGTTAGCAGTACTAATATTGTTAGCAGTACTAATACTGTTAGTACTTCTAGGTACCCACATTTTGATACTTTGTTTTAAAATCTTTTTCTTTAAAGTGCCTTTACTTTCAACAGATTTCTTTATCACATGTTTCTTTCCAGCCTTCCTATAACCAACAGGTTTTTGCACAAATCTTTTAAAGTTCATCTGTTGGTTAATTGGGTTGAAGTAACAATACTTAGCCAAATGATTCAACTTGCCACATATAAAACAAGGTTTTGGTCTATTGATTTTATTCAGATCAACTCCTTGTTTCTGAGCCCATTGATTATTCCAGTTTCTTTGATTTCCTCTTTTTAAACCAGAATTTAGGCTCTTGGCTTTATTGCAATCACACTGTTTACAAGATCCAGGATTCACAACTGTGGTTTGTTTGTAATGGACCTTGTTATCATTTCCTTTAGTCTTCTCTATCTCCTTGGACTTGACCCAGATTTTCCCACATCCTTCATTGGTGATAATATTGTTTTCTAATGGTATCTTTTTACTCACATTATTATCCCTGTTCTCACTGGCTCCTTTTTCAGTCAAATCCTTAACTACTACCTCATCCAAAGGATCTATCTTAAAAGCTTCTTCAGACAAGTCCTTTTTCTCCTTAGTTTCTAACAAGTCTGATGTAGGAGAAATATAGTTGTTATTGTAAGGAGGGGGTGTATTGTTGTATCCAATACCAGGCTTCATCTTATCATGTATCTGAGCCTTTAGAAGAGAGTCCATTGCTTTTGAAGCATAGGAAAACTTGTCTATGTCAAGCTTAACTTTTGACAGTTCCTCTTTCAGTCTATCATTCTCTTCTAAGGACTTAGACAGTTTGGTTTCTAACTCATTCTTTTCCCACTTCCATTAGTTTGTGTCATAAGATTGTTGAAGTTCATTAGCTTGAAAGCCTTTGATTTGCTCTTCAAATCTCTCTACTATTAACACATAATCTCTTCTGTCTTTTTCTAATCTTTTGAGATCATCACACATACTTTGATTGTGATCCCTGTATCTTGTAACAGTGTCAATGCAAGATTTAGTACAAAGATTAGAACTTACCTCAGTAGGGAGATCAGACACTTCTGCCATAAGAGCTTGGTGCTGAATGGCTTCCTCAGCTTGATCACTCCAGTCAAATCCCATTCCTTGTTGAGAAACAAGGGCTTGAGCAGGATTCTTGTTCTGATTGTATCCTCCATTCTGAGCTTGTTGGTGGTTTTTGTTTGGAACAACACTTCTGCATTCTCTAGCAAAGTGTCCTTTCTTGTGACACTTATAACATTCCACCTTGGTTTTGTCAAAACCAGCTCCATCTTCTCTTCTTTGAGAGAAGTTATTTCTTCCAGTTCTTTTAATGAACTTTTTCACCCTAATGGATAACATGGCCATCTGCCATTTAATATCCATCTCCTCCAGATCATCAGGGTGAATTTGATCAAGATCATCATTAATCAGAGAATTGCTGCTATGACTGGACAAAAAGGCTTCAAAGATAGTTTCAGTGCCTTTTTCTGAAACTACTCCACTGGCAGTACTAATTGCTTCAGGGTTGGCAGTAGTATCAATGGATGCTGAAAGAAGTGCAGCCTTGTGAATATAACCAGAGGGCTTCTTCTTGGTTTCTACCTCAGTTTCAAAAACTCTTAGATCATTGTATAGATCATCAAGTTCTTTCTCTTCCAGATTGTCACTCTGTCTATATGAGACAGTGTACATAGTCCATTCATCTCCATGAGATCTGAGGAACTTTCTGTTGATATCATCTTGTTCCATCTTCACCCCTACAGTAGCCAGTTCACCTATGAGTTTATTGAACCTATCAAAAGTTTGAGTCATAGACTCATTCTTTGTAGAAGTGAAGTTCTCATACTGTTGCTTTAGAACATCTCTCTGATTTCTTTTGATGCTCTTAGTTCCAGCAAATCTTTTCTCTAGAGCATTCTAGAGAATCTGAGCATCAGTGCAGTTGCAAAATTGATGCTGATATTCATTGGGAATGGCCAAGAGCAGAGTGCTCAAAGCCTTCATCTCTGTCTGTCTGATCTTCCTCTCACCATCTGTGTTTGGTGGAGGTCTTTTCCCATCTGATCCTATCCTTCCAGCTTCAGAAGGACCATTCTCAATGATATCCCACATTGAGTAGTCAGTGAGAAGAATATATTGTCTGATTCTGATCTTCCACATGTCAAACTCACTTGGTTTGAGCATTGGAACCTTAGAAACCAAAGTACTGCTTGATTTTGTAAGATTTTCCATGATGAATAACTGTTTCTGAGAGAGTTAGGCTCTGATACCACTTGTCAGGATCGAATTCTCAACAAGAATTAATTCTCAGAAACAATATCAAAAAATTTGCGGAATAACACTTTGATATTCAATGAAACAGTAAATCAACACAGTAAATATGAAGAACAAACTGTAAACTTGTATTGAATGCTTTGAAGTTACAAGATTACTCACTCAACCTCAATATTGATGAACAGGCTCACCAATACGAATTCTACTTCTCTAGAATTAGGATCTATGCCTTGAGGTTGATTTTCTCTCTAAAAGAATGAAAACAAAAGTTAACTCATTATTCTAAACTATACAATATATATACTGAATACAAAGATAATTACAATAAATAAAATATCTTTAGTATATCTTCCATTTATATCTCTAAGCTTCCATAATATTCAGATTATCCAGCTGTCATTCTTTCCATCCGAATCTCTTTAGCAGCACTAACTATGATCAACAGCATTAACTTCTTCTAGCAGCATTAACTACTAAGCAGCACTAACTACTAGCAGTACTAACTAGCTAAGCAGTACTAACTTTGTTCAAGCAGCACTAACTATGACTAGCAGTATTAATAGTACTAGCAGTAGTAACACTCAGCAGTATTAACCTTTAAGTCTTCTAGCAGTAGTAACTTTGAACCAGCAGCATTAACCATACTTGATGAATTCTTCAGTTCCCAACACTATCGCTTTGAAATATTTTAATTTTTATTTCAAGTAAATTTTCAACAAACTTCTGAAAATGAATTAAGTGAGAGAAAACTTAAGATTTATGTTTCATTGGATAAATCCATGTGTATCGCAAGTAGTCATCAATAAAACAAACATAATATCGATAAGCAATATTAGATAAAACCGGCGATTGCCAAACATCCGAATGAATTAAATGCAAAGGTTTGTCGGAAGAATGAAATACATCAGCAAACGGTAACCGTTCAGACTTCCCTAACCGACATGATGTATTGTGAGAAAAACTCGAAGATTTTTGTGTTGAGTAGTAGATAAAATTATGTCGCCATAATGCCCGAGACGACTGTGCCAAATAGGACCAGATACCAATGTAGAAAATAAGGCAAAAGGAGACGAAGTAGACCGAATTGAAGCTTTGATTGCGTAGACACTATTTTTACTGGAAGTTTGTAGAAGAGTCCCCCCCCCCCCCCCGTTTGATTGTCCTTAATAAAAATATGAGATTTGTTAAAACTCACAGTGCAATCATTGTCATGACACAATTGTTGAACATGCATTAAGTTATGTTTGAGGTGAGGAACATGATAGACATTGTAGAGACGTAAAGGATGAGTTGAAGAGTTTAAAGAGATATTTCCAACATGTGCAATGGGAATGTGAGTACCATTTGCAACTTGTATTTTTTCTTGACCAGAATAAGTGGATTTAGAAGAAAACATACCAGCATTGTGGGCCATGTGATTGGATGCTCCCAAGTCAGGATACCACACCGACTCATTGGTTTCACCTGAGGGAAAAGCTGCAAAAGTTGTAGGATGTGTCTGGGTCTGAGCATAACGAGATGGACAAGCGGGAGCAGCATGACCTAAAGGAAAACAAATTTGACACACTACGGGAGGAGGATTAGTACCAAACAACCCCTCAACCGAAGAATTTGCTAATGTTTGAGATGTTGGTACATATTATATTTGTATATACTGCTGGCCATAGTGTCCACGAGAGAGATCACGACCACCCCCATGACCACGATCCCCACAGGTATTAGAGCGACCATTCGAACATTGTGAATGTGAACCGATGTTGGACGATCTACTGAAAGAGGTAACAAAGGATTGATGAGTGGTGTAACACCCAATTTTTCGATAACTGTTAGAACCCCTTTCGTTTCGAAACCATCGTCCTTCAGAAGTGAGATATAGGCCCCGGAACCCTCTTGGCGATTGTGCCTTGTGACAGTGCGATGGGGCACAACTGCTTGGCATTGTCGCTTGAGAGGAAGGACCCTCGGTACGTTCACCACGAGAGTGACACCGCGATTGTGCCAATGACACTCTCGCCTGTCACAATCGCCCGGGCTTGACAGGCCTCTGTACAATCGGGGCGATAGTGCTCGCGATTGTGCCCTTGGCACTGTCGCCCTGGCATGGTCGCTCGACGTCCTCAGACCACTTTAAATTAGAGATTTCAGTCTTTATCCTCATTTTTCACCTATTCCTCTTCACCTTTCTCTCCTAAATCGAACTCTCACCCTCTCCCATGAACCCTAACTCACTTTTGGTGGTTTTCCTCATAAAACCAAGTGTTCTTTCATCATCTATACTTGTGATTTCAACCTCTTGGACTAGATTCAAGTGTTCACCTCCATCTCTTGAAGATTTCTAAGTTTGGGGTTTGTGTTCAAAACCTAGTGGTGAGTTACCTTTTCTCTTCTAAATCTTTATATAAGTGATAAATGCTCCATTGATGATTTCCTAGTGTTTATGTTTCTTAGATTTTGGGTTGGATGACTTTGAAGAATTTAGGTCAAATTAGGGTTTTGGTCAAAATGGTGATTTTGGTATTTAATGTTTGGGGAACGATTCTATATGGTTGAACATGTGTACTTATGGTTGGATATCTATGGATCTAGGATTTTTTGGAGGTTTTGATTTGAGGATTCAAGTTTATTCAAGGAAGCTTAAAGCGGGGTAAAATCTAGATTTAGCCTAAATCTAGCAAGGTGAGTTCAAGTTGATTTGTGAAAACGTTGTATATGCCAAAATGTCTATTTTAAATTATTTATGTGTTTTCCATGAAATTATCAACTGTTGAGTTATTTGGTAACTTGTGATTAATTGAAGTGTTTAGCTTTATAAACTTTGTGAAACACCCATATTTGGGACTTTTGGACATCTTGATAAATAAGCCATAAATGAGAGTGTTTTAAATAATTTATTTCATAAATGGAGATTTCTTGGTAAAAATGCATTTTTAGTGTTGGTTGGAAATATGCATAGCTCGTGTTATGAGACGTTTTAAAAAGAGGTCAATGGTATAACCTTGTTTTGGGAAACGATCGGTCTTATTCTAAGTTGTGTTGCAGTTTGGTCATGTACTTTGGAGCACGGGTTTGCATAAACGTTGGTCGAGTGCGTTTTAGTGCATTTATTTGCTTTTGACAATAAGTCCTTGGGTTGTTTGAGCCTGTGGCTCGGTATTTGTTTATGATTGGGTTTTGGAGACATTTGTCCAATTTTGATAGCTCAACGTAGAGCTTTGGTCACATTTATGATTATTGAAGTTTTACATATTTTGAGTGCTTGTGTCATTCAATTTGGGGTCATGTAATGTTTTAGCCCTGTCTGCTATGGATCCATGAGCACTATAATCACTTTGTCCGATGATGGAACGATTAGTTTTCCATATTGCGACACGTTAGGCATCAGATTGGGATGTTAGTCCTTCGTACAAGTATCTATGGATGTACGCTGAAATATGCCAAGCTCGATACTTTAATTATTTTGTCCGATGGTGAAACGCTAGTTTTCCCCATTGCGGCTCGGTTAGGCATCAACGGTATGGTGTAAGTCCTCCGTGCAAGTATCTATGGGTGTACGCTGAAAGATGCCGAGCTCGATACTTAATACCGATATGACCATGTAAATGGTGTTAATAACATAATGTGTGGCTTAATTTGTGTCCGTCACATTATATGGAATCGGGTCTCCCCCGTCACCGAAAGGTGTTGTCTTCGGGCTGGGTCTTTTATATTTATGTTTTCGGTGATGTCTTTTATGGGTGGATTATTGTCCATAATTTTTGTGTGTAGAGTATTGGGTCCCACTCGTGTTTTGGGTGTTTCGAGATATGAAATGTTATTCATACTTTCATAAATTGGAAGTCGAGTTTACTCTCATTTTGAGTGAGTTTTGGGATGCCTCATTTTTATAGAGAATGTGTTGTATTGAGGGATTCATATTTTAAAATGCATATTATTGGAGAACGAGTCTTTTCCATACTTAAAGTGAATCATTTTGAAAGACTATGATTTAAGTTGTATTCTTCCCTTTTAACAATATAATTATCCATATTGTAAAACTTTTGAACTCACTAGGCGTTAGCCTAACCTTTTTATTTGTCGACATGTGCAACAGGTTCTGGTTGGGAATAGTTCTAGTAACACTGTAAAGAGAGAAGTGTTGGTTGTGTGCTCCAGGAGTGAATAGCTTGGTGAAACCTTCCGCATTAGGTTGAGGAGAGCAACTGTATTTAGGTTGAATAACACCCGACTTCAGTCAAGTCCTTGTAAATTATTGGAGTTTGTATTTGTTGAGGTTATTTATCGAATTTTATGTTTTGAGGCATATTGAGTTTTGAATTGTAGGATGATGTGTTGTCTCTATTTGATGTTATGTTGAAAACTTTTATTAGTTACTCTTACCAAATTTGAGGGTGTTACAAGTTGGTATAAAAGCTTAAGTTTGAGAGAATTAGGTATTGATTTTGGATGCCTAAACTCAAACTAGCGTTATTTTAAGTGATTGAAAGTGAAGTTGCACCATTAGTTACCTTAAGATCCGATATTTTGAGGTTGATGGAGTCACTAGGAATGGGAATCACGTCGAGAGTAGCAAGGATGACCATGTACAGTACGTTCATAATCGCACCTGGCCAGTGTTATGGTGAACCTACGTGTTACATGTGTATCTTTGAACTGCCTTGGAATGATGACCGTTGGGGTAGTGAAGAAGTTTCTAAATGAGTAACCGTTAGAAGGAGTTGATGATTTTAGCATGGTGATTGCATTAAGTGGACCGTTTCGGGTCGGAAGGAGTGGTTGGGTAGAACCGTAGACTTTTGGAATCGACATTATTCGAGGAGAAATTGTAAGGCGAACCGATGAAATCTTCGATGATCGCCTTAAGATGTTTGATCATCCGGATGACAATAGTATGACGGGAAATTGAGGAACGTGATTTCGGGATGTTGAGTGCCGACCAAATTCATGCACGAAATTTGTTTCTAAAATAAGTTTGCATCAACTGTTTCTCATGTTCTCAAATCATAATGTGAGTAGAATTACGAAATTTTGGGAAAAAGGTTTAGCACACACAAGATTTTAAACCATGAGTTTAAACATGCATAAAATTGTTTTATTGCATACGATTACAGACTTTGTTGAGATTTTCTTTATCCTTGTTTTTGTCGAATGATATTTTCGGATATTGTAGTATTTACGATTCAAACTTGTTTAGAGTCTCGAGCAAGTAGATGCGATTTATGACCTTGACATTGGATCTCCTCCACATATGTTAATGTTTTAGAGGAAAAACTATTCCCATGTTTTGGTATTCGAGTTTTATTGGAAATTGTATTCCGTGTGAGTTTTGTTGGGTTTTCTGAAATATTATTTCATGACGTTTTGCTACGCATGAGTGTACTTTGAAATGCGTAGGCTTTTAAATTTTGATGCATGCGAATTTATGAGTTTTATTGAAGCCTTATATCTCATGCGAGTTTTGTTGAAAAGTGTCGTTTTATATCACAAATGCGATAAAAGATAAAATTTTGGAATTATGACATTTTAGTCATAACTTTGTTTCATACTATTGGATTTTGGGAACGGAGATTCTGGCACCATTCGATTTGAGTGTCGTTGGGTTTCATTGAGGTTTATGGAAATGTTTCTGGGTCTTATGGAATTCTATTTTACGACATTTTGCGTTGTGCAGTTGAACTTTCACAGGTGTATACTTGCATTATTGTGTGCGTTAACTTATGAATTTTCGATTAGTATTTTTGTCTCGTGCGAGTTTTGCACCGGTATTTTCGCAACCGTAAGGGACGTCTTGAGAGTTTTGTTAGTAGGCGTTATCCCATATGTTATTTTGGGAAGTTTCAATAGCATGTGATTTCTCTTTTGGGTTTTATACAAGTGTCATTCGTTGTATGCTATTTAGTGTTTGAATTAATTTATACTGTTGGTGGGAGTAAGTATATGAAAGATTTATGTTGTCTCGTATTGAACTTTTGCTTTGAACATGTTTCAGTTGTTGATTTTACTGTTATAAATTTTCCACAATGCATTAAATGAAGTTATCGGTATACATGTCATTGTAGCTATTATTTTTGGACAAGTGCATTTTATTTGCGCGGCCCATGGTTTGAACTTGATTTAAAATTTATTTGCGTTTGACCAAATCACACACCCCTATTGTTTTACTAAGTTTGGGGAATAAACTGATGTATATGGGCCTTGTTGGAAATTTTATTCCCCGACGTTTTGTGGTTTAAAGGAAAGAATTTTGAAGTGAAATTTGTGAAGGTCCCTTTTGGAGTTGTACAAATATTTGTTGCATATGTTTTAGTATATAAATTTATTTTCTCGTACATAGTGTAAATTGATGCATGCTAGGACCATGGTAGTCCATTTGAAAATTTTGTTGGGCATCTTTTGTTATTGTCATTATTAATGCGAGTATTGATCAAATGAATTTTGAAATAGTTTTATATGCGTGACATTGGTGATCACTTTGCATACCTACCGAGTAAACGGTAGTAGATTTTTACACGTACGATTAAATGTTATGGAACTTTTGCATTTGAAAGTTTTATAAAATTTTAAGTTGGCATATTAGTTGAAAACCTTGAACTCATTAGGGCTATAGATTTAAAACCCTATCTTGAAAATATTTGTAATTAAGGACTAGAGGAGTCCTTGGGAATTGAAGCGTCGGATGATCCGACTTGTGGTCAATTCTGACTTTTGGGCTTCAGTGGATGAATCGATGCACACATGAATAATTGAGGTATTAGAATTATGCATTCTCCCGGTTATGTAAGTATCAATCTTTTCCTTTCAGTAAAATTCGAGATAAAACCTTGTGCGGTTGTTTACGTATGAATGAATTTGAATTAGTAGGGTATTGGTGTGGCAGTATGTCATGTGTCGGTGATGTATCAACTTAATGGGAATTCGTGAACAAGGATGATGTTATAGTTTGATCATAAAGCTGTAAGATTTGGGGTTTTATTTCCGTATAGGGTGTAACTTTGAGTCTTTATTAGGGATCGACTCAATGCAACCAGGGATGGAATGCTTCTTAGCATACCCACATTGCAGTGTGGCCATTTTGATTTTAGGTGTCGACTCGTTCGTTTGAGGTCAATGATCTTTGGATGTTGGAAGTACCCCGTTGGATCGTGAGAAGTGTCTATCTTACAATGGTAGGACTCTACGGAGGTTGGATGTTGGTAATTAAGCATCAACAATAAATACTTTCTTATTATGGTAAGGATTTTTATATACAGAATGATTGATGTTTGAGTATGGTTGGGAGTTGTGCAATAATCGAAGTTGAATAAACCGACTCCCTAGAGGCATAATGGCACGTCTTGGGGAGGCAAACTCTACCAATATAAGGGTGAATTATCAAGGAATTTTGGAGGTTCTTTGGGCTCGATCTTTGGAATGCAGATGCTAAATTGTGTTGGGATGGAATGAATTAGTCAATGAGAAGTTGAGATCACAAGCTCCCTTTGAGGTAGTGAGTGTCCCCTAAGGTTAGGAGACGACCGAGATCGTTTGATTGGAAATTTTTTCCATGACGTTTGATGCTCACTCCAGTATGAGTATAACATGGATTAGAGACAACCCCTCGGGAAGAGAGGCGGTGTGGAAACATTTTGTATGAGAAATAGATTTCGAGGACGTAATCATTCTAAGGTTGGAAGGATTGTAACACCCAACTTTTCGATAACTATTAGAACCCCTTTCGTATCGAAACCATCGTCCTTCAAAAGTGAGATATCAACCCCGGAAACCCTCTTGGCGATTGTGCCTTGTGACAGTGCCATGGGGCACAACCTCTTGGCATTGTCGCATAAGGGGAAGGACCCTTGGTACGTTCACCGCGAGAGTGACACCGCGATTGTTCCAATGGCACTCTCGCCTTCAACAATCGCCCGGGCTTGACAGGACTCGGTACAATCAGGGCGAGAGTGCCCGCGATTGTGCCCTTGGCACTGTCGTTCGACACCCTCAGACCACTTTAAATTCGATACTTCAGTCTTTATCTTCATTTTTCACCCATTCCTCTTCACCTTTATCTCCCAAATCGAACTCTTACCCTATCCCATGAACCCTAACTCACTTTTGGGGGGCTTCCTCCTAAAACCAAGTGTTCTTTCATTATCTCTACTTGTGATTTCAACCTTTTGGACTAGATTCAAGTGTTCACCTCCATCTCTTGAAGATTTATAAGTTTGGAGGTTTTGTTCAAAACCTAGTGGTGAGTTACCTTTCCTCTTCTAAATCTTTATATAAGTGATAAATGCTCCATTGATGATTTCCTAATGTTTATGTTTCTCAGATTTTGGGTTGGATGACTTTGAAGAATTTAGGTCAAATTAGGGTTTTGGTCAAAATGGTGATTTTGGTATTTAATGTTTGGGGAACGATTCTATATGGTTGAACATGTGTACTTATGGTTGGATATCTATGGATCTAGGTTTTTTTGGAGGTTTTGATTTGAGGATTCAAGTTTATTCAAGGAAGCTTAAAGCGGGGTAAATAAACCATAAATGGGAGTATTTGGTAACTTGTGATTAATTGAAGTGATTAGCTTTATAAACCTTGTAAAACACCCATATTTGGGACTTTTGGACATCTTGATAAATAAACCATAAATGGGAGTGTTTTAAATAATTTATTTCATAAACGGAGATTTCTTGGTAAAAATGCATTTTTAGAGTTGGTTGGAAAAATGCATAGCTCGTGTTATGAGACGTTTTAAAAAGAGGTCAATGGTATAATCTTGTTTTGGGAAACGATCGGTCTTATTCTAAGTTGTGTTGGAGTTTGATCGTGTACTTTGGAGCACGAGTTTGCATAAACGTTGGTCGAGTGCGTTTTAGTGCATTTATTTGCTTTTGACAATGAGTCCTTGGGTTGTTTGAGCCCGTGGCTCGATATTTGTTTACAATTGGGTTTTGGAGACATTTGTCCAATTTTATAGCTCAACGTAGAGCTTTGGTCACCTTTATGATTATTGAAATTTTACATATTTTGAGTGCGTGTGTCATTCAATTTGGGGTCATGTAATGTTTTAGCCCTGTCTGCTATGGATCCATGAGCACTATAATCACTTTGTTCGATGATGGAACGATTAGTTTTCCACATTGCGGCACGTTAGGCATTGGATTGGGATGTAAGTCCTTCGTGCAAATATCTATGGGTGTACACTGAATAATGATGAGCTCGATACTTTAATTATTTTGTCTGGTGGTGGAAAGCTAGTTTTCCCCATTGCGGCGCGATTAGGCATCAACGGTATGGTGTAACTCCTCCATGCAAGTATCTATGTGTGTACGCTAAAAGATGCCGATCTCGATACTTAATACCAATATGACCATGTAAATGGTGTTAATAACATAATGTGTGGCTTACTTTGTGTCCATCACATTATATGGAATCGGGTCTTCCCCATCACCGAAAGGTGTTGTCTTCGGGCTGGGTCTTTTATATTTATGTTTTCGATGATGTCTTTTATGGGTGGATTATTGTCCATAATTTTTGTGTGTAGAGTATTGGGTCCCACTCGTGTTATGGGTGTTTAGGAATATAAAATGTTATTCATACTTTCATAAATTGGAAGTCGAGTTTTCTCTCATTTTGAGTGAGTTTTAGGATGCATAATTTTTATAAAGAATGTGTTGTATTGAGGGTTCATCTTTGAAAATGCATATTATTGGAGAACGAGTCTTTTTCATACTTAAAGTGAATCATTTTGAAAGACTGTGATTTAAGTTGTATTCTTCCCTTTTAACAATATAATTATCCATATTGTAAAAATCTTGAACTCACTAGGCGTTAGTCTAACCTTTTTATTTGTCGGCATGTGCAAGAGGTTCCGGTTGGGAATAGTTCTAGTAACACTGTGAAGAGAGGAGTGTTGGTTGTGTGCTCGAGGAGTGAATAGCTTGGTGAAGCCTTCCGCATTACGTTTAGGAGTGCAACTGTATTTGGGTTGAATAACACCCGACTTCAGTCTAGTCCTTGTAAATTATTGGAGTTTGTATTTGTTGAGGTTATTTATCGAATTTTATGTTTTGAGGCATATTGAGTTTTGAATTGTAGGATGATGTGTTGTCTCTATTTGATGTTATGTCTAAAAATTTTATTAGTTACTCTTACCAAATTTGAGGGTGTTACAAGTGGTACCCGCAAGATCCTGTTGACGAGTGTTATTGATTCGCTGTTCTTGAATCAAGATCTTGGCATGAAGGTCATCAAAAGTAATTTTATCCGCAAAGTGGGTAATGGCAGTGGCAAGAGACTCGTATTCAACATCAAAACCTATAATAGTATGTCGAATCAAGTCATGAGAACTAACGGGGGAGTTGATCGCAGCAATGGAGTCAACAATCATCTTGATATGGCGAAGATACTGAGCCATTGATTGTCTATCAGTCTTAGAAACGGTACACAAAGACCGCTTCATAAAACAAAGTTGCAAATGTTCCCAGATCTGGCTGGATGTTATTTCCCAGATTATCAAGTTCTAATTCAATTTCTATTAACAACAAGATGATACAAACCAAATATCCAACCTGTTATTGATTTCAAATTGATGATTTCGTATACAGTTTCTCTCTGGATACTTACTCTCTCTACAAGCGTACAAAACCGGTTCTAGTTACCAACTATTTCTGTCTTCTAAAAGACTTTACTACTAAGCTAGTCATAAGTCTATTAAAGGAAAATCACAATACACGTGCTAAACACTATTACAAAACAAAACTTTGACTTTTAACATTTATTACAAAGATGACTTTGACTTTGACATAGAGAGTTAACTTTGAGCATTTGACTTGGTTGACTTTCAGCTTCAGTAATCATTATCTTGTATCCAACAAATATGTGCACTAACAATCTCCTCCTTTGGATTCAAGATCATTTCTAAAAAGATTTTGCAATTCAATCTCCCCCTTAAGCTCAATTTGTACAACCTCCCCCTTTCAGTTGATCTTTAACTCTAATCTCCCCCTTTGTTAAGATGAAGAACTTTATCAACTTGTCTCCTCCTTTGTAGACTTCTTGTCAACTCAGAATATCTTTAGAAATTCGTATACCAATCTCCCCTTCTTATACTAAGAACAATCTCCTCCAAGGTTGTAAAACCTCTTTCAGACATTGGAAATAAATTATCTTCAGGTTTAGCTCGGATTGCTTTAGCAGATTGTCTTCAAAGAAAATTTCAGTAAAATCAGCTCATCTTCAAAATTCTTTGAATTTGCTCTTTCAGCTCTCAACTGACTTTCTCCAAATTTACTGTCTTGACAAAACTTTCTTGATCACTTCACACATTTCTTGATCCTCTCCCGTATCTATAACATTTATTGATTCGCTCTCCCCTTTTTTGATGAATGAAGCATGAAATCATCAAAACTCTTTACAAGAAATGTCATTTACAATCTAATCTGACCACTGATCTTTTGAACACCGAGCCTCTGATTATTCATCGATCCAAAAAGATATTCATCCGAATCTTTGCAAATTCAGACAAATTATGAGTGTAACACCTGAATCAACGAATGAATCAGTTAAAATGCATGTCAGTAACACGAAGTCACTGTGTGTAACGAATACACATTGGAAAGGAGCTTCTGTGATGTTCACTCCCCCAGGTCCTCCATCCAATCATCGAATAACACAAGTTTATTCTATGAACGTTTTGACAGAAAAACAAATTCTCTGTGTGTATGTGCTTGTGTTTGAAAGAATTACACATAGATGATTGCTTTTTATCAGGCTCAAAATTGTGTAAACCATTGAGACAACAACAATTAAACACAGACTCAATTGTGCATGATCGAAGTGCGAAGGTGGGGAAGACTTCCTTCTTTTTCAATATCCAGATTTTCCAAATGAAAATCAGATAGCATATGTGCTGCATCCCCTTGAAATATTGAAACATTTTCTTTTTGAGAAGAAAATGAGTAGCTGGTGGGGTTTGTATCAAGAGTTGGCATGAGCTAGTTGTCTATTTCAATAATGTTCACGAAGAATTGTAAAACACTAGAAATGTGGCTGACCGACTCAGAAAAAGTTGGTGCAGAGTCTAATATTCTTTTACTCTGTTCTCACACATCCTTTCTTTTTAAACATTGAGCTCGCTTCTAACCAAACTCTCATTTCCATTTTACCTCATCACACAACCCACACTCAGTTATTTTGACTCCTCACACATTCGATTACTCAAGGATTAACTTCTTGGGTAGGAAACACCGGTTAACGTGAACCCATAGAAGTTTCAATTAAGTCCTTACACAATGAACCCATGTAGTCCTATAAGAACATGTTGCCCAACAATTTGTTTGGCAATTACACACAAAATACCATATGTATGTGTCACATTATCAATGTGTGAGCTTTTGAACATTTAAGATTTCTCAAAACAATGAAATTGAATAAATGAAACAAAGTCAAATGAAGTGTTTTGAGAATATGACAATGATATAATCAGACCAGTCAAAAAATGATTTAGCAATTAAGACTTAGGTCAACAAAAATTGGATATTGTCTATACGAACCAAGATATAGACAAGTCGTGAAAGAACGTTTCAAAATGAAATCACACTTAAACTTTGAATAATAAGCGGGGTGTATAACCATCGAAAATTTTTATTCAATTTGAGACATGGTGATAACATATTCAACAAAAATTAAACCAGTGTGTGTGAATACTTGAAAGTATATAGAAAAGATAAAACACAAGTATTTATCTTTGGAAACACACGGTTTTTATATCAATTAAAGCACAAATAATCATTAAAACATTTAAATCACACTTCTATATTCATGAAATCTTTTTAAGAATCAGAAATGGTTTGAACATTTAAGAACATGTTTTCATATCTAAAAGTTGTCCCTCTTTCAGACACGTATGAGATTAAGATTAGAAATAAACCTTTTCGCTCAGTCTTAAATCTCATCAAGTCAGCTCTAAGTCATATATGATATGATCGTGTAAGCTTTCTCTCAATTCTGCAAAAATCAAAAATCGTCAAAGTACAAAGCTTTATTCACAACATTTATTGAAAAGTAAATGACATAAAGCAATAAAACTTTGAATGTACCAGTTCTGATAAGATGTAATCAGAAGTCATATTCAGTACTCCTTATCTCTTACTCCCCCTGCGATTATGCATCAGAAAATATATCAGTGATACACATATGCAAAAATATAAACTCCCCCTCAAATGTATATAGATCATCTTTTTATCTTCTCACACTCCCCCTGAGATCATGAACAAACGTTAAGTGCAGATATCTTTCAGATTAAAAATAAAGAAATGAAGAAAAATAACAATAACGAAAACTTTAGTAGGTAATCACGTATTATGTCTTGACATTTAACATACCAAGTTTTGAAACAAGAAAATTAAATCTCTTCTCGTCGAGAGGCTTAGTAAATAAATCTGCAAGCTGGTAATCAGTGTTTACAAAATAAAGTTCGATTGTACCTTTTTCGACATTATCCTTAATAAAGTGATGTCGGACATCTATATGTTTGGTATTCGTATGTTGAACAGGATTCGCAGATATAGCAATGGCGCTCTTCGAATCACAGTATATCGGGATCTTGTTGTATTGAAAGCCATAATCTCGGAGTTGTGTTCTCATCCACAACACTTGAGAACAACAGCTTGCCGCAACGACATACTCTGCCTCAGCTGTTCATGTGGAAACACATAGTTGTTTCTTTGATGCCCAACTCACGAGTTTATCGCCAAGAAATTGTATGTGCCCCGATGTACTTTTTTTGTCAAGCATACACAACCTGCATGGTTTGCATCTGAATATGCTGTTAGTTCAAAACCTGTATCTTTAGGATACCACAGACCAAGATCTGTAGTGCCCTTCAGATATCTAAAAATCCTTTTGACTGCAGACAAATGGGATTCTTTTGGATTAGCCTGATATCGAGCACATAGACAAGTAGAGAACATTATATATGGCCTACTAGAAGTTAAATACATTAAAGAACCAATCATCCCTCTGTAGGTTCTAACATCGACAGCTTTTCCCGAATGATCAGTGCCAATTTTAGTTCCTGGTGCCATCGGGGTTCCAATAGGTGTACTATTTTCCATTTTGAATTTTCTAAGAATATCGAAAATGTACTTTGATTGATTAATAAAAATCCCCGTTGAAAATTGTTTGACTTGTAATCTGAGAAAGAAATTCATCTCTCCCATCATACTCATCCGAAATCTTGACACCATGAGGTTAGAAAAATTCTTACAATATTTTGGATTTGTTGAGCTAAATATGATGTCATCCACATATATCTGAATTAAAATGATATCGCTTTTTCCTTTTTAATAAACAAAGTAGTATCGATCTTACCTTTAGAGAAGCCAGACTTGACTAGGAATTCAAATAAGACTTCATACCAGGCTCGAGGGGCTTGCTTCAGATCATAAAGAGCTTTGTCCAGAATGTAAACATGATTCAGCTTTTCTGGATTGACAAAGCCTTCAGGCTGAGAGACGTAGACTTCCTCCTTTAGAATGCCATTGAGAAAGGCAGTCGTCACGTCCATTTTATAGATAGTGAAGTTCTTGCGAGCGGCATATGCGAGAAACATTCTGATAGCTTCGATGCGCGCCACTGGAGCATAAGTCTCATCATAGTGAATACCTTCCTCTTGCCTATATCCCTTAGCAACAAGTCTTTCTTTGTTTCTGATTACAATACCATCTTCGTCTTTTTTACTCTTGAATACCCATTTTGTACCAATTATAGTCTTTCCTAGTGGCTTAGGTACTAGTCTACAGACTTTTAACGCTTCGAACTGATTCAGATCTTCTTGCATTGCAGTTACCCAATCTGAGTCAACTAGAGCTTCAGATACGCGAGTTGGCTCTATCTTGCTCAGAAATGAGTCATGCATACACATATTTAATGTAGCAGACCTAGTTTGCACCGGTTTAGATGGATCTCCAATGATCTGGATTATCGGGTGCTCTTTGGTCCACTTGTGTTCATGAGGGAGTGGATTTGATGCAAATTGATCATGATTCTCATCTAAGTATCCACTTGCAGTCTCTTCTTGTTCAGGGAGTGATTCAGTTGAAGTATTTGGTGCAGAAGTTTCAGTTGGTACAACAGTATCTGGCTGTTGAGTAGACGTTACAGAACAACTAACTGAATCAACAACTTATGTCTCTACATTTTCAAATACAACTTCAACTAAAGGAGTAGTTGTTTGAACAGGAGTTTCTTGCTGAATCGGGGGAATGAATTCAGTAGACACATCTGAAGTGATTGGAAGATGACCACTTGATTCTTCAGATCTGTCATTCACAGCAGATTTAGGCAATTTAGATCCAAGAAACTCATCATAAAAGAATTCAAACAATAAATCCAATTCTGATAAGTGAGATGTAGATGTAGAGGGTTTATCAGAATTAGGTGCAATAACCACAGGTTCTGGACTGATTTGTCCAGAAGCTAACACTCTTGTAAGTACGGGTTCTAAACTGCTTTGTTCTGAAGCCAATTCCTCGTCAAATGTAACGTTTACACTCTCTATTACAGTCTTTGATTTCTTCAGATAGACTCTGTAGGCTGCAGACGTTTGAGAGTATCCAATGAAGATGCCTTCGTCAGCCTTGGGACTAAACTTGTTCAAGTTCTCTTTATCGTTCAGCACGAAACACCTGCATCCAAAAATATGGAAGTGTTTAATGCTAGGTGTACGATTATTTATCAAAGCATAAGGAGTTTTACCAAACCGGCGGTGTATTATGGAACGATTTTGAGTGTAGCACGCAGTCGATATAGCTTCGACCCATAGAAACAGAGGTAGATCCGATTGACTTAGCATAGTTCGATCGGCCTTGACTAGCGTTCAGTTACGTCTTTCTACTACTCTGTTTTGTTCTGGCGTTCTGGCAGAAGAATATTGATGTGTTATCCCCACCGATTCGAGATAATCTTCTACAATGCTATTCTTGAATTCTATGCCGTTATCCGTTCGAAGAAGCTTGACTGACTTTTGCAGATTAACTTGGGTAGTCTTTAAGAAATTGATGATGACTTCGGGCGTCTCATCCTTTGATCTCAGAAATTTGACCCATGTGTATCGCGAGTAATCGTCCACAATAACTAACACGTATTTCTTGTCGTTAATGCTTTGAGTACGCATAGGACCACAGAGATCCATATGCAGCAATTCGAGTGGAGAACTCGTACTAGGTTCAGGCTTCGGCTTATGAGCATCGCTCTTCATTTTACCTTTCTCTCATGCTGCGCACATATGTTCTTTCACGTATTTAATCTCAGAAAATCCTTTGACTAATTTGCTCGTGACCAGTTTGTTGATGTATCGAAAATTCAGGTGAGAAAGCCTTCGGTGCCATAACCAGCTTTGTTGCAGCGAGGCTTTTGACAGTAGATAAACCTCATTGTCAGTCTGGACTTTTGACAGATTAATCGTGTAGATGTTAGACTTTCTCGTGCCGACCAAGAGTTCCTTACCATCTTCAGTATGCACATAACAACTCTTGGCCTTGAAATTTACCTCTAAGTCTTTGTCATAGAACTGGCCAATGCTAAACAGGTTATGTCCTAAACCTTCTACGTAACTCACCTTCGTAATCGTCACGTTGGTTTGTATCACGTCACCGTAGCCCAAAATCGGTGAAAACTGATCATTTTCGAATCTCACGTTCCCGCAGAGTTTCTCTGTATAATTAGACAAAATATCTTTCTGCCCAGTCATATGCATGGAGAAACCAGAATCCAAGTACCACATATGACGGGTCTGCACAGGAGAAATCAGGGAACAATAACTTTAGGTACCCATTTAAATGTGGGTCCTATCGGATTAGCACAAGATTTTGGTATCCATTTGTATATGGATCCTCTGAACATTTGAAAAACCTTTGAAGTATATGACTTATAAGAATAGACATGATAAGTACCAAACCAATCATCAGAATATCGGTGAGAAACAAAATCAGTCCGTCTATATGTAGAAGACTTAGTTGGAGACCGAGATAATTGGAGTAATTGCTTTATTGTATATCTCTTGTAAGGAATTACAAGTTTTAGTTTATTAGAAGCAACTGTACCAACTATATCAGAACTACTATCAGTCGATCTATTACAAGAACTATCAGGACATGATTCTGAACTCTCATCAATCTTCCGTTTTGGTCGCCATTCAGTTCTTTCTTCCGACCTTTTCTTATTCAAATCTGAAACAAAAGATTTAGATTTGTTAGGAAAAACAAATTTCTGAGCTTGTCTTTTCTTAAGTTTACCAGTGTTAGTTCGTTTCAGTGAGTGCTGTTTCCTTTGCTTCTTACCTTTCTGATAGTAATCAGTACTCATAGAAACTGATTCACCAACCTTGGTCGATGATTCACCAACTTCATACACACTTGGTAAAGCTTCAGAGTTAATAATAAAAGTAGAATGATCTGGAAGTTTAGCATTAACGTCAAACATATCAATCTTATCAACACACCCTCTATCAGAATTTAGAAAATCATTTGCAGACGCAAATAAGTCATCAAAATCAGTTTCAGAGGTTTGAGGTGCCTTAGAAGAGTTAGAACACTTTTGAGATTCAACTTTGAAAACAGTGTTCTTCATTACAGTTGAAAACACAACTTGTTCTATATAAACCAAAATTCTTTCATCTGATAAAGTATTTTCAAGATCAACTATTTTGCTTTCTAGAATGAGTGGAGGGACTTAAATTTTAGCTTTAATCGGTTTTGCCTCCATCTCAGTAATAGAATAACTTGCAAAATAATCATTTGAAAGACACTTTGGTTTTTCTGAAAGATAACTATCATTTAGCTTTTGATAGCAGAATGGTAGTTGCATTTTCTTTGAATTCTTTCTGTTTTCATCTTCTTTGGCTTCAACCTCTTCAGATGACTTGGTAACAAATTTGGGTTTTAAATGAGGATATTTACCAGCTGCAAATAGAAAATCAAAGTTATATAAAGTTGGCTGTTTTCTGATTGCTTTCTTTAAGTAGTGGGGGTTATTATAACTGAGTCCCCACTTCTCATTAAAATCAGCTTCCTCATTGGGTGTATTTAAGAAAATGGTTTGATCTGTTTGGCCTCTAGTATATAATTTTGCTTCCAAACCATTTACCTTTTTCTCTAAAGTCTTGTATTCAACCTGCAATTTATAAGCTTTTAGAACACATTCTTGCTTTTCAAAATCAGACTTTGAAAGCTTAGTAACAAAATCAGAAATCTTATTTTCAAAACCATATTTTTGAAATTTAAAATAAGAAACAAATTTGTTCAGAGAATCAAGTAGACTTTTGTTCCCAACAAGTTCCTTGTTGAGTTCAAAAATCTTTTGACTTTTCTTCGCAACTATGATCTTTTCCTTTTTCAGTTTAGATTGAAGATCTTGAAGTTCGACCATCATGGCTTCCATTTTGGTCAAAAATTCAGATTCAGAAAAATTATGTACTTCACTTCTTTCCCCATCAAGCACATGTGTGTTGTCTCATCTTTTTCGTCCTCGTCGGAATGGTTTATCCAGAACTCATCTTCAGCCATTAACTCTTTTCCCGCTTCCTTCTGTTTAGCTAACAACATCTTCTGCTTATAGTAATCAGAATTTCTGACTATTGGCTTCCGACAGTCCTTGGCATAGTGACCAACCTTCTCGCAGTTATAACACTTGATCAACTCTTCAGTCTTCTTCTCAGCACTACCATAGTCATTCACATACCTCTTCTTCTCTTCGGGCTTTCTTTCCATATATCTCTTCTCTTCAAATTTTCTTCCTTCCACTCTCTGCCTATGTTCATGATTCTTTGATCCAGACGAGTACCTTTGTCAGTTTGACCCCGACTTCTTATAGAATTTCGTTTGAAATGCACGGGTGAGCAGTAGCATTTCCTGTTTCAGGTTTTCCCCGTCATCAATATCAGACTCAGAAATTTGCAGAATCATCCGAACTAGGAAGTACTATCTTCTTCTTCTTCTTCTTTTCCTTCTTCTCATTCTCCTTTTGACCAGTTACCAAAGCAATTAGATCAGCTACTTTTTCTGCTTTCTTCTTCTCACTCCTTTTCTCTTCAATCTCCTCCTCGTTTTGCCTCAACGTCTCATCGACTTCATGCAATGGTATGTCACTGAGGTCTTTCATCTGTTTCGTCCTACGAGTGTGCTTCTTCAACTCGGGTTGGAGAATACTGAGGAATTTGACATTGTTCTCGATTTGCTTCTTCTTAACTTTGTTCTTTGACAGCTCATTCAGAAGAAGAACAAATCTTTCATAAGTATCCTCAAGGCTCTCATTTTCTTTAGCTTTAAACTATTCGTAGTTGTTGATGCAGTTTGCTACTTTCATCTGGTTGCCAACCTTTGACCCCATCATCATCTTCTGGAGTTGATCCCACATCTTTTTGGCATTGGCTTTGTAGCTGTCAATCTTAATGTAAATCTCATTGGGAATGCTCTATAAGAGTAGAGATCTGGCTTTCTTGTCAGCTTTGTAACGACTTTTTTGCTCATCAGTATACTGTGAAAAATCCTTCAGAACAGTCTTTGTCTTTCTGACTCTATCCTCATCTCCATCTTCACTGTCTGACGACTTTTTATCAGGTATCTCCATGGTAGGGGGTACCATAGGACCTTTCATAATGGATAAAAGAATGTTCTCTCCGTTTGTATGTCGATCAATAAAATCAAGGAATTTATCCTTCCACTGCTGATACTCCCCTTTAAACAGAACCGGGGGCTTTACATCAGTACAGATTGAGAGCGCGTCCATGGAAGTCATCTTGTTATTGAAAAATTTACAATAAGAACTTGACAAACGACCATTAGTCCAATTGAAATCAAGCAATACAGAAACACTTAGAAAGAAAATTCAGAAACTAAATTTTCAAAGATCACAAGTATGGAATTCGCATGACAGATTGAAATACACAGAATTCGTATGCACAATTCGCATACAATCACAAATCAACAAGAATTTGCACACAACAACTTCAGAATTCGTATGCAAGAGAAATCCATAATTTGCATACAAACAATTTCAGAATTCGCAAAGAACTTTTCGCACAACAAAATCACACGAATCCTACACTTGGAAAAAATATTTGAAAACAAGGAATTCGTATCTGATGCGAAATCAACACGTAAAAAAATTTGAACTTTTATACGAATTGTTCAAGAATTCGTATAACACTCTTCTGCGAATTCTGAGGAATTCGTATACAAGTCTTATGCGAGTTATCTACTTTTCGCATACAAATGTTATGCGAATTCTGTCCTTCGATAATTTTCTCAACAACTTTTCGCACATAAACCTTATGCGAATTATGGCAATTCGCAACACCCACACGTACGAATTCTGTACAATTCGCACAAGACATGTATGCAAATTCAACACTTGTAAAATTTTCAGAAACAAATATTATGCGAAAATTAAGGAATTTGTGAAATCCAATGATCTGCGAGTTCTTCTTGCGAGTTCTTGAGAGATCTGCGAGTTCTTCAGATCTTCGAACAAACTACACACTGATTCACTCAAAAACCCATCTATACTTCAAATTTTAATCCAAAACTTCGACAATTAGACCACTAGAACATCTAAACGAAATCTATCAATGAATTTCAAAGAAATTCATTTAACAAAAAACATTGATCCAAATACAGTGCGAAAGAGCTCGTGGACTCAAAACTCATGAAATTCTAAAATTGATGAACAATTACAGTGCAAATCACTATCAAACCTATACAAGATTTGTCTAAACTACTATACGATCTCAATGAGTACAATTACAACACCAAAAACACACAAAGATTCAAAATTCGATCCAAACTAAAAAACTCAGTGTCGACTCTATATCTTGATTGATTTCAACTTGGATTTGCTCTGATACCAATTGTTATTTCCCAGATTATCAAGTTCTAATTCAATTTCTATTAACAACAAGATGATACAAACCAAATATCCAACTAGTTATTGATTTCCAATTGATGATTTCGTATACAGTTTCTCTCTGGATACTTACTCTCTCTACAAGTGTACAAAACAGGTTCTAGTTACCAACTGTTTCTAACTTCTAAAAGACTTTACTACTAAGCTAGTCATAAGTCTATTAAAGGAAAATAACAATACACGCGCTAAACACTATTACAAAACAAAACTTTGACTTTTGACATTTATTACAAAGATGACTTTGACTTTGACATAGAGAGTTGACTTTGAGCATTTGACTTGGTTGACTTTCAGCTTCAGTAATCATGATCTTGTATCCAACAAATATGTGCACTATCACTAGAGAACTAAACATCATGAACATCCACTAGAGTGTCCTTGGACAGGGTGGCAAAAATCCAAGAGCGAACGTGTTGGTCAATACGTAACCAATGTGAGTAGTCTGGATTCAAGACCTTTTGATGGTAGACATCAAAAACTTTGATTGCAGACATGGAAATGGAACCATCAGTCATTCCTAGAAGGCCATGGGAGACTAAGAATGATTCAAATTGAGTGTGTCATGGTAAATAATCTTCAATAGATGTGAGAAAAGTAGTAACATTGTTTTTCACATTCGGAGTCGCAAAACCCAAAGAAGCACTCAATTGAGACAGTGAAGATCCAAAAGGTTGGATTGAAGGAAGCACTCCAAACGATCTAGCAAGGGTAGGTCCGCCAAAAAAAACCAATGGTGGCTGGGATGGTCCTTGTACGACAGGAGGAGGTGGTGGAAATAACCGTGGTGAAGCGGAACTCAGTGGTGTTGGAGTCCATTTGAAGACCGACATGGGAATGGTAGTCATGCGAGAGACTCCCGTCTATGTATAAGATAAAGGTGGGTAAGGCAATACTTGATTGATTACGGGTAGCTCCACGGTGTATGGCGTTGAAAGTTGCACGTTAAGGACACCGGAGAAAGCTATCATGCTCGACGGCTGAATCACAGATTCGCTGGAAGAGACATAAACCTCTCCGGTGGTGATGTCGGAAAGAACTTCCAGAGTGGAGAAGCCGTGGTTTGCCATTAGAAATAAATTTTAGGGTTTTTAGAGAGAGACCTAAAGCTCTGATACCATGTGTTAGTATAATGACAGCTTTCCCTAAACGGGTGCCATGACATTCTATATATAAGAATATAAAAGGTACAAGTGTTTTAGAACAATTGCATATAGACCCTTACATATACACTATTACTGACCTGTATCATTTTCATGGACCACTTTGACCTCTGAAGTTGAGCAGAAACATTCTGAACAGGGAAAAGAAAACTTCATTCTTGTCTTATAAACCCTTTAATTTCAATGTTAATGGGTTTTTTTAGTCTTTTGTTTCCCCACAAATCTTTACAGATTCTTGAAGATGGATCTTAAGGGGAATTGGCTACAACAATGAACATCAGAGGATTTAGAGGAAAGACAAAAGACAAAACAAAGGTTGAATGCAACACCTTTGTGAACCAGTTAAATCAACAAGGTTCAGCCTTTCAAATCGTAGATTGGTTGCTTTCTCTGTTCATATTTGTAGCAGCAACTCTCCCATTGAAGCATCCTACCATATAAACGAAATCGTAACCCCCCTCTTCTCCTACAAGTCTCCTCTTATCCCCACCCTCACACCGTCTCCATTCCCCTTTCTCATCTGCAAATAAAACCATCGAAAAGCCATTGATAAGATGAACTTACAATTTATTTGGGTGCTTGTTTGGGGGAATCACAGTCACTTTGATATAAATAGTTCCAACTGGTAGTGAAGAGGGGGTTCAAGACAGAGTGGTGGTGGTGATTTATGGCAAATAGCAGACCTGAGGCGTAAATATCATGGTGGCGGTGATTTTGTGGTTCATGGTGGATGAGAATAGTGGTGGTTCGAGGTTTGGCCGATGATTCTCGTTAGGCTTATGTCCACTGGTATTTGTTGAGGTTGAGCGAGAGTTCAGGAAGGGTTAAGAGTGTAACACCCTAATATTTTAACATCAATAATAGGGAGATTTTAGAAAATGGATAGAAATAAAACTTTTAAATACGACAACTAAACCCCTTAAAATTCGGGATAATTCATACAATTCCAAAGTATTGAATAATGAGACATGAATACAACAACCGACTTAATCTTGGTATGATTTAAACTAGATTAACATGGGTGTCATATATCTCTAAAAATCTCTCTTCACAAAAGTTTCCCCAAAATCCCGACTCCTTATGTGCTCCTAGTAGGCACGACCGGTAGATCACACGTCCTAAACGCACCACGAGTGGGACCTGTAACCCATAAACATACAACCACAAGTGTTAGGCTGAAACCCAGTGAAATCATATAAAATTATACAATTAAAAAAATTTAGTGGCAACATCATAACTAAAGGTTACCGGCTTTACTTGACATCAAATTCACCAAATCTCAACTTACCATGATAATCCACACTTGAACACAAACATGCAAGAGATATCTCTTGTAATACGGGGGAGACCCGTTTCCATCATGATGACAAGAACACGCGAATGGTGTCATCAAGATGTTATTGGGTGACACCTCAAGTTCAAGTTTTAGTTCCTATGCCAAGACGACATCACAACCTCACGCCAAATAACATGCCTTTATTGCCTACTCCGTCGAGTTACACCTCAAGGTCTTATGGGACTTTATTGCCTACCCAATCTAGACGAGTTACACCTCAAGGAATTTTATGTTCTTTATTTCCTACTCGCTAGTGGCCCAAGATGGCTAATCAATATGAACATATAATCCATACGGTCTAAATCCTCGTGCACAAGGAAATAGAAATCCAAATTCCACAACATGATCATAAACAAGTTTAGATGTTAACACCAATGCATATAACGCAATTTAGCCCATGAACATATTACTTGTTATGTTAGGATCACTTTTAACACCCTAAAAATAGGGATAACAAAAACTTTCCAAAAACGAAAATGTGGTATAAAATTGCCATAGCAAGAGTCTCCCAAAAATGGGGAAAATATTTAAACCTGTTAATTACAGTTGTAATGTAACGGAAATAAACAACAACCAACTAATCTAATTCCTAAAATAGAAAAGAGATTACAAAAAGGGTGTTGTCTAAGTCCAAACAATGTCTTCACAAAAATGCATCCCAAGCACTTTCCCCCAAGCTCTCACCAAGGACCGACTAGGCCGGCTTAGAAACGGCACCGCTAGAACCTGAGATACACATCGACACCAAACAAGTGTTAGGCCAAAAAGCCTAGTGAGTTTGCACAAGTAATAACATATAATAGCAATTGCAATTTCTTATCAGCAGTTAACCAAAGTTCATTAAATGTGGAGTCAATAGGGGAGACCCATAGCATCAATCAAGTTCCACCCAAAGAGTCGGTATACCTTGATGCCAACTACTAAGAGTGACATCTGAAAGGCCCGACACACCCGAGGACTACAACCATGGCATTACCCCGAATGGCGGAGGTCTAGGCACATACCATCATGGTGGCACCCAAGACTACATCCTCCTTGTGTCTACTGACTTGGTTCGTCCAACATGCATTATAGGAGGTCTCAAGGCACAATATACCAAAGATATTTCAATACCAACCATGGGTACAATATCACCATCCCAATCAATATAAAGTCCACTACAAGACTAGTATGACCAAAATCTCATCATATAAACATGATACCACCAAATAGAGTCTCAAATAGAAAATCATCCCCATAACAATTTATGCATTCCATTTGGTCATGTCAAGACATATATAGACATGTAACATAAGGGAAAAACCCAAATACTTAAACATGTAGAGATGAGCATTGCAAGTAAAGATACAATAATAACAAGTAGAAGATTATGATGTGTATCAAGTTTTGACAAAAGTTTAGTAAACTCACAATCTAAGTTTTTGACTAAAACCTAGAAAATAGAAAACTCTAGCTTGAAGAGATTGAACTTGGAAAGGGAAGGTTGAACTTGATGAACCCTAGTAAATGCTCCCTTGAGAAGAGTAAATGCAAGAACCAAGGATCTAACTACCAAATCTTGTTGGTATTAATAAAGTTTAGAGTTTAGAGAGGAAAGGGTAGGTTTTGAAGCTCTAAAAATGGCCAAAGAAATCAGTGGGAAGTGAGAAATGAAGTTAATAATCGGACAAGGATTTTATTTAAGCCTCAGACCCCGACGGCGATAGTGCCCGGCGACAGTGCCATTGGCACTGTCGCGAGTCACAATCGCGCCACAACTCGACCCCGCGGTACAAACCCCGCGATAGTGACATGCGATAGTGACAATGTCACTATCGCGCGATCACAGTCGCGCCAACCCCAAAACTTACGGTACATCCGCCACGATAGTGACCGGTGATAGTGCCCTTGGCACTATCGTGTGGCACTATTGCGCCATACTCCCAACAGCCCAAAATTTTGCTTTAAGACGATAACTAGCGCAAGGTTAGACATTTCAGAAAATATACAACTCAAATAATATTATAAGGAGACCATGCATATAAAAAGAACTTAATTTACTCAAATAATACACTTAATAGGATAAGAGGAGTAATTACTTACCTTTAGATTTTTCGGGTGTTACAGCTCACAAACTCAAGTCATTGCACATATAATCCTCACATCTTGTCCAACTTGTTACTAAATTCTAATTAGCCCTTTATTCGAGCTAATAATAGTAAGAACTAGCTTCAAGTATAGTTCACTTGAAGTTTAACATATTCTTTTGTAAAGTAAGGGGTGAAAAGAGTTTTTCATCCTCACATTCTCCAATTATAATATTTTGAGTTAAAAGTTCATACATAACTATTAAATGGAAAGGAAAATGAACAAAAACCCATATCTAACCATAACCCATAAACCCCTAGTTTTAGGTCAAAACCCAAAATGACAACAAACTCATATTTAAAACACATATTAACATATAATGAGGTTTTGTAGGTTAAGAGACTCACCTAAAGGGTTTGTAGGTGAAAACCCTAAAATAGAGGAGAACCCTAGAAAGATTGGAGATTTTCTTGAGACTTCAATGGATCTTGAGAGTAGACAAGGAGAAGTAGATGAATCCCTAGTAGACAACAATTAATGATCATAAGGTAGATGTGGTTGCATTAAATGCAAGAGGGAGGAAGAATTAGGCCATAAATCACACTTACAATGAAGAGAAAAACGTAGCTCTCCACACTTCAAAATAATCCCAAAACTCTCAAAAAGTCGGACCTCTCATTTAAAGCCTAGACCCCACCGACGATAGTGCTAATGTGAGAGTGACAATGGCATCATCACCTGTCACTCTCGCAGGTGTGTACCGTGAGTCTTTGGTTGTGCACGATTGTGACACTCGAGTATGCCCCTGGCACTCCCGTCGGGCATACTCACTGGATGTGTACCGAGAGGGCCTTGTCCCTCACGACATTGCCCTGCAATTATTCCCTATGACATTCTCGCTGGGCACAGTCACCAAAATGCCTCTGGATCGACTCTTGTTGCGACTTTAATTATTTTCATCGATACTCTTATGCCCCATCAACATATGAACAATAAATATTCAGATAATCAATTATAATTACCAAAAATCGGGGTGTTACAATCCTCCCCTCCTTAGAAAAGATTTCATCCTCGAAATCTTTAGCTAACTAAACAAATGAGGATATCGCCTCTTCATGTCTTCTTCCGATTCCTACATCACATTGGCTCCTATGTCTTGCTTCCATTAAACCTTCCCCTTAACCACTTCTTTGTGACGAAGTCTCTTCATCTTCTTTTCTAAAATAGTCTCAGGTTCTTTCACACATCGGTTATTGTCCACTCTAATCTATGATAAAGGAATGACACTATCCTCTTCCTCCAAACACTTTCGTTAATCTGGGGTGGTAGATCTAACTTGTAGGCTTGAAGTCCAAGACGCTCAATAATTGTGAAGGGTCCAAGGAAACGGGGATTGAGCTTCCCACGCTTCCCAGATCTGATTATCCCCTTCCATGGCGATACCTTCAACATTACCCGATCACCCACTTGAACTTATAACGGTCTCCTCTTCTTGTCAGGATAACTCTTTTGACAGTGTTGAGCCACCTTCAAATGCTCTCTAATACCCTTAACTTTATCCGTGTCTCTTGTACGATTTCCGGTCCAGTGATTTGTTTCTCACCTGTCTCAAGCCAACAAACCAGAGTCCTACATTTTCGGCCATACAAGACTTCAAATGGCGCAACTCCTAAGCTCGAGTGATAACTGTTGTTGTAGGCGAATTCTACTAACGGAAGATGAGAATCCTAATTTCCTCCGAAATCAATAACACACGACCTTAACATGTCTTCTAATATTTGAATGGTCCTCTTGCTTAGCCCGTCCGTTTGAGGGTGATATGACGTGCTCAGCTTTATTTTCGTACCTAAGTCTTGGAAAGCGTTGAAAAAATGCGAAGTAAAACGACTATCACGATCAGACACAATAGCCAATGTCACCCTGTGCCGTGAAACCACCTTGTTTATGTACAACCTTGCCAATTTGATTAACGACAATGTTTAGAATTGTGCACTCTTGGTTAGCCGGTCCACTATCACCCAAATGGTGTCGTGGCCCCTCAAAGTCTTTGGTAGTTTTGTCACGAAATCCATAGTGACGTGATCTCACTTCCATTTCGGTATCTCTAAAGATTGAAAACTGCCGTAGGGTTGTTGATGTTCTACTTTTACTTGTAAGCAAGTAATGCACTTTTCCACATAACTGGCCACTTCCAATTTCATTACCGAAAACTAATAATATAACTTCAAGTCCCTATACATTTTTGTGCTTCTGAGGTGTATAGAGTATTTGGACTTATGCACGTCTTCCAACAACAACTTGGCACCCTCCAATCATAGGTACCCAAATTTGCCCTTGGAAAAGTTTCAGACCTCTACCGTCTTCCGTCAGTTGAAGATGTTGTTTTATCATATACTCTTCTTTGAGGTTCGTCTTGAGTAACGCTTCGGCTTGCGCGATCTTGATCTTATCTATTAGGATCGAGACAACTTCGATCCTTGCCAAGGACGTTCGCACCATCCCACTATACTCTTTTCAACTTAAAGCGCCTGCCACCACATTCACTTTACCCGGGTGGTATAGAAGTTCACAGTCATAATTCTTAAGCAACTCTAACCATCTTCGTTGATGCATGTTCAACTCATTTTGATCAAACACTTATTTCAAGCTCTTATGGTTGGTATATGGTGTACATTTCGTACCGTACAAATAGTATTGCCATAACTTCAAGGCAAACACTACCGCCGCTAACTCAAGGTCATGAGTTGGGTAATTCTTCTCGTGTTCCTTGAGTTCCCTTGAAGCATAAGCTATCACCTTGCCCCTTTGCATTAGAATACAACCCAAACCCATCTTGGATGCATCGCTATAGACCACAAAGTCCTCCATTCCCTCGGGCAGGGAATATATCGGGGCTTCGCAAAGTTTCTTTTGTAAAGCCCGGAACGCTTTCTCTTGCGCGTCGGTCCACACAAATTCTCATTCTTTCGAGTCAGTGTCGTCAATGAAGAGGCAATCTTGGAAAAGTCTTGAATGAACCTTCGGTGGTATCCGGCTAACCCCAAGAAACTTCTGATTTCAGTTGGACTCTTTGGAGGCTCCCAATTCATGATTGCCTCGATTTTAGAAGGGTCTACCTCACTTCTTCTCGGGTCACTACATGTCCCAAGAACTAAACTTCATGTAACCAAAATTCACACTTAGAGAACTTAACGTACAATTTTTCTTTTCTTAACATATCTAACACTTCCCTAAGGTGATTCTCGTGCTCTACTTCATCCTTAGAATACACTAAGATGTCATCAATAAACATGATGACTGATAATCCAAAAATGGTCGGCAAATCCGATTCATCAAATCCATAAATACGGCTGGTGCATTTGTCAATCCAAATTGAATCACTACAAACTTGTAGTGCCCATACTGGGTTCTAAATGTCGTATTCGAAATATCCTCTCCTCTTGCCTTAACTTGGTGATATCTCAAGCGAAGGTCAATTTTGGAAAAACATCCGGCTCCTTGAAGTTGATCGAAGAGGTCGTCTATTCGGGGAAGCGGATACTTGTTTTTCACGGTCACCTTATTCAACTCACGGTAGTCAATGCACATACACACTGACCCGTCCTTCTCCTTGACGAATAGTACCAGACCTCTCCAAGGCGACGAGCCCGGTCTCACGAACTCCTTGTCGAGAAATTCTTGAAGTTGTGTCATCATTTCTTGCATCTCAGTCGGTGCAAGACGGTATGGTGCACGGGCTATTGGAGCCGCTCCCAGAACCAAATCAATTTTAAACTCTACTTAGCGATCGGGCATCAAACCCGATAGATCATCGAGAAAAACGTCTGGATACTCGTTGACGATTTTTCGTCTTCCACCTTCTTCTTCTCCGCTTTGACATCCATTACATAGTTTAGGAATGAGGGGTATTTCTTCATTAAACACTTTCTCGCCTTAATGGAAGAAATTATAGCCACTTCGCCCTTTCGCTTCTCCCCATAGACTAAGACAGAGTCTCCGCTTGGTAAGGGTACCCTTATGAGTTTCTTTGAACACAAGAATTCTGCTTGGTGTTTCGCTAACCAATCTATCCCAATCACCACGTCAAAACTCCCAATCTCTATGGGAAGCAAATCTACTTCAAAGGATCCACCACCAATTTCTAGGCGACATTTTTCTAAGACTTTCTGCAAGATCACTTGCTCCCCATTTGCTACCTCTATTACTAAGGCATCACTAAGAGTACTAGTAGGCACATTTAACGCTTTACAAAACTCATTTGACACAAGCGAGGAATTGGCACCAGAATCAAACAATAATTTAGTGGGTATGGAGTTGAGTATGAACGTACTCGACACCACATCGACAGTCTCTTTTGCTTCCTCCATCGCCATGCAAGCCACCGGGTCGTCTGAGCTGGAAAATTTCGGTGGTTTGCAACAAAGAAAAGTCTTGTAGGTACAAGTTCTTCCTACTTGTCTTGTATCCATGGTCACTAATCTGTCAGTTAGGATTTCATTTCCGGTACCCCCAGACCCCGCTATGATCACATTTTCTGCAACTGTCTTATGCCTATGGTTGTTTGTGTCCCTATCCTCCAATAATTTCATGAAAATCTCATATTGTTGTGCCATGGCTGTGTTCTTGTCCTGCATCATCCCGCCATCAGCCTTGTCTCCAGTGTTACTTCTTCCAGAACCGAATTCATGCATTGTTTGTTGCTAGTCAAGGTGGTGGAAATGATGAAAGAGGAGTTCCAACAGTGCTTGGTGCAGATCACGGCGGGGGTGGAACCACGCGATCATCCGTGCGGGACTCTGCCCAACCGCGGCTCTAGTGCTCCGTGCGGATCACCGCGCGAGTGGAAGCGCACGGGCACTTGTGTGCGCATGCTGTAACCTGATAAATAGAGTAATCAGCCCCTAAACCTTCATTTACTCCATATCTTCATTTAAGAGCTCTTTGGGTGGCGATTTTCCCACAAAAAAAGGTTGGTAAGTCCCTCCCCTTCATCCTCTACCATTAATGCCTTCCACCCACTTCAACCTTTAATCTAGTATGGTATTTAGGTTCCGTTGAGCATTTGTTGTACAATCCAAGTTTTCTGAAGGATCTCCTCTCATCTCATTAGTTCTTGGAATTTAGGATTTTAAGCTACAACTCTACAAGGTGAGTTCATTGCCTTTTTATAAACTTTATACATGTTAAAATATGGATTTTACCCTCTAAACATCTCTATTTTGATTTACTTGATTTGGGATGAGTTTTCACCAAAACCTAACTTTGGGGATTTTTGGGGTTTCTGTGGATGAGCATGATTTTAAGGATTAAGGAACTTATATCTTGAACTATTTATGGACTTGTACATGAGAGACATGTTTCCTCTAATCTCATGTTTGAATACTTGCAAATCAAAATTAGGGTTTGAAATGTGGATGGGTATTTATTGAAGGGTAATTTGGGTGACTTGATTTGGTGTGTGGAAAAACTATTTAATGAAGTATGTGGGAACCTCTTGAAAATTCGTGAGGGATGATATGGATTCATAGTCATTGCATATTTGATGGCATTCTTAACTGTTGGAGTCATTGTTTGGTTTTACTGGCATTAAAATGGCTACTTGGCTGCATTTGGCGTCATGACCCAGTAAACTACTTGTATCACTTCGTCCGATGTTGGAACGTTAGTTTTCCACATCGAGGCACCGTTAGGCATCGGATGTGGTATAAGTCCTACTAGGCATCGGATGTAGCATAAGTCCTATGAACTAGGCATCGGATGTGATATAAGACCTATGTGCTAGGCATCGGATGTGGAGTAAGTCCTACTGTATTTTGTGTTTGGTTTTACTAACATATCAAGTGGCTTACTTTCGTGTTCCGTCACTTGTGTTAGTAAGCGGGCCTCCCCCGTCAACCCAAGAGATATTTGTAACTAAGTTGAGATTTATCTATATGGAGTCCACCGACACTCTTAAATGATTTCATTTGAAATTACTGATTTTCCCAATGTAAATGTTTGATCTCACTAGGCTTTAGCCTAACATTTTTTCTTAAAATGACATGTATAACAGGTCATTCTAGCGGTGGGACTCCGCGGGCTTGAGCGGAGAGTCATTGGAGGGTAGCGTCATTTTTGGAGATTATAGAGGCGTACCCTTGTCATAATGGTAGCATACTTTTGAAAGTAAAATGTCAACACCCATCCATAATCTGGTTATAGTTGATCTAGATTAGTAGGTTGTTGGTTCCTTTTTACTTAATTTTTGTAATGTAAACGCCATACGATTATTCCCTTTTTTAGGTGATTTGGTTATGATAGTTCGAGCTATTCCGCAATTATTTAGGTTTAAATTGACCCCTATTTTTAGGGTGTTACATTATAGCCTATTAAGAACAACTAAAGCTTATTAAGAACCAATATAGCCCAATAACACCATTCTTGATTTATTAAGGCCCAATAATACCAATGACGGCTTATCATGTGTTTATATGCAGGTATTCAAGAATTTTTTTTTCTCAATTTTTTTAAATATATTGGTGGATTACTGACGGATTTAATATTTATAACGTTTAAATATTTTCTATTGAAGAAAATTTAAAAAGTTATTTTTTCAAATTATTTTTAAAATTTACCGGCAGGCGGATCTATTTTTTTTAATTTTTAAACATTATTTTAATTTAAGAAAAGTTCAACAATTTTTTTTTATAAATTTACTGGAGGAATACCAACGAATTTTATTTAAAAATAAATAACTGAAAGGTCTATTTTATTGAAAAAAAATAAAATAAAAAAATTTAAGAGTGAATTACACTGGTGGTCCTGTGGTTTGTCCAAAGATTGGATTTGGTCCCTAAAGTAAACTATCTACGGTGGTAGTCCTTAACTTTTTAATTAACTTTCACTCAAGGTCCCTCTTCTTTAACGGCGCAAGTTAACAGCAAAATATTTCCATCAAATTATTTAAAGCAAGGACAAATCAGCCTTTTAATTAAATAAAATCACTTCCCGATTTCGCATCCAAACAATTGCACCGATATTGTAGATAAAGAGAAAAGGAGGAAGAAGCAGGTAAAAGGTGATATTGAAGAAAAAGTGAGGTCAATGGAGCAAGCAACAATGCCAAAGCAAGATTATTATCACAGATTAGATGGTAAATAAATAGTTTTTCAAGAAGTACTGCATCCTAATCCATCCACAACAATCTTCCAGCATTTGCTCTTTAATATCTTTCTTCTCTAAACACATTTTCCACCAAATGGCTTGTACTAAGCAAACCGCCAGGAAATCCACCGAAGGAAATGCTCCAAGGAAGCAACTAGCCACCAAGGCCGCCAGAGTTAGCTCCGGCCACCGGAGGAGTGAAGAATCCATACAGATTCAGGACTGGAACCGTCACTTTGAGAGAAATCAGGAAATATCTAAAGAGTACGGAGCTCCTCATCAGGAAGCTGCCATTTCAGAGGCTAGTGAGGGAAATCACACAGTATTTCAAAACTTATTTACGTTTCTAGAGCTCGGCTGTTGCTGCTTTGATCCCAGTATCTAGCAATATCAATTAACACAGTTTATCAAAACAATCTTTTATTGAAGTCACAAGATTACAGTGCCACAAATCTCACTTGATTACAAATCTCACTTTTGAAGTATGCGAGTTCTCTCTATGTTCTCTCATAAATGAATATTGTTTTTGCGCGTGACTTAATGATTACAAGGAAACTAAGCTATTTATACTAAGTCAACTAAAGTTGACTTACAACAATTACACAATAGATCCTCTATTTTAATCTTGAATACAATTCATATCTAACAATCTCCCCCTTTGGATTCAAGATTAAAAACATTTTGACAATAATCTTCAGGTCTTCTTTTCTTCAGAAAAATCTTCAACAAACAGTCTTTCACAACTTTGACGTCTTCATATCTTTTTCACTTTGATCAAACTTTGACTTTGATAGCGCTTTCAGATTAATCTTCCTCTTTGAAATAGCTTTAAGTAGCATTGAGTATAACTTTAACACTTTCTACATTCTCCCCCTTTGTTTTCAACAATACCACATACTCTTCAGAAAGTTCTCTTTATCACAACAAACTTTACTTCAGCTTTCCATCTGACTTTAATTTCTTCCCCTTGTATTTCATCTCACTTGACGTCGCTTTCGCTTTGAAATAAATCTGACTTTGAAATCTTGAATTATCTCCCCATTTTTCTTGCTTTTTCATAACTTTGCTCTCTCTTTAAAAATTTATCTTTGAAGACTTTCCCCCTTTCTGATACGATCAACTTCAATCTGACTTGAACTTTGAAACTTCTCCCCCTTTTTGATGAATTTTGAGAATCAGAATCATCAGAACTTTTCAAGGTAAGTTCTGTCTTTGATTGATCTCCCCTAAATAATCAGATAAGCACAATCTCCATGAATAACAATCTTCCTTTTTGGTAGGATATGAACAATCTCCCCCAACTGATCTGATACGTTTCCGTCAATTCATAAGATGTATTTATCCAAATCTTTTCAAATTCAGACAATTATGAGTGGTAACCCTGAATCAACAGATGAAATAGTTAAAGTGCCTGTAAGTAACACGAAGTTACTTAGTACAACGAATATACTTTATAAGGAGCTTGGGTGATGTTCACTCCTTAGGACTTCCATTCAATCATCGAAAAACACAAGGTTAATCTATGAACGTTCTGATAGAAAAACAATTTTTTTGTGTGTACGTGCTTGTGTATGAAAGAATTAGCACAATGAATGCTTTTATAATAAGACTCAAAATTATGTAAACCATTGAGACAACAACAGTTATACATAGACTCAATGTTCATGAGAAAGGGTCGAAGGTGGGGCAACTTTCTTTCTTTTTCAATATTCGAGTCTTCCAAATGAAGATCAAATAGATAATGTGCTGCTTCCCCTTGAAAAATGAAACATTCTTTTGTTGAGCAAAGAATGAGTAGCAGGTGGGGTTTTATGCAAGAGTTGGCATGGGCTAGTTGCCTATTTCAATGAAGGTCACGAAGAAGTGTGAACCAACAGTAATATGGCTGCCTGACTCAGAAAAAGTTTGGTGTAGAGTTTGATATTCTTTTACTCTGATCTTACACCCTCTTTCTTTTAATCTTTTGAGCTCACTTCTAACCAATGTCTCTTTTCCATTTTACCTCAGTACACTCCCATACTCAATTCTTTTGACCCCTCTCCCCTCAATCACTCAAGGATTACTTCCAGGGTAGGAAACACTGGTTAACGTGAATCCATGGAAGTCATTTAAGATCACACACTGAACCCCATGTATTTTGTCCTAAAAGAATGTATTGCTCAATGATTATCTTGACAATTAAGCACAAGAAATCATAGTCAGTGTATGTATGCTCATAACAGATAAGAATGCAATTTGAGCAATTGAAACATTTAAGATCTCTCAAAACAGTAAAGTGAATGAATGAAATGAAATCAATTTAAGTGTTTTGAGAATTTGACAATGATAAAATCAGATCAAATATTCATGAAGAATAATAATTTGGGGTATCAAAGACGTAAGATGTTTATATGAACTAGATATAAGCATATTATCAATGAAAGCACATAAAAAGAGAAATGACGTTTGATTTCAAACAACCTTGAATAACAAACGGGAGTATTACCATCGAAAGATTTATCTTTTGAGACATGGTAATAACAAAGTCAATGAGAATGTACTGAACTGATGTGTGTAAGAATACTTGACAGTATATAGACAAGATAATACACACGTATTGTTTTTTGGAAACACACGGTCAGATAATCATGAAAGTATCGAAAAACATTTAAAAACACACTTCTCAATTCATAAAACATTTTGAAAATAGGAAGTGGTTTGAACATTTAAGAAATCATTTTCACAAACGAAAGTTGTTCTTCTTTCAACAAGTGATAGAGTTTAACATTTAGAAATATATACCTGTAATTAACTCCCCCTAAAATGAATATTATCATTTAAGCACCCTTGACAAAACTTCAGATATTCTCCCCCTCGATATCTGTAAAAATTCAAGTCATCAGAAAAATATAACAATTAAAGTCTAATAAATTTCTTTTATCTTCTCCCCCTAAAAGATATGACAATGTAATTCTCAGTAACCCCCCCTCGAAATAAAAACTTCTTTAAAATATGTTATTTAGTAAGCATCCTTCAGAAGAAAAACATTTAGGAACGAGTTCTGAACTGAAGTATTCAGAAGCCATCATTACGTATTCTCCGGTAAGAATAGTAATTCCGTCTAAAATGTAACAATGAATTTATCATTCAGACTCCCCTTGAAAAATCAGAAAATATATCAATAGAAATAAGAAACATGTAAGCACCCCCTTAACACATGCAAAATCCTTAATCGTGAAACCGAGTTCTGAATTACTAGGATTAAAGTAAGTTCAAAAGTCAAACGATCCATCTTTATCATTAAAGAACGAGTCCTAAATTGATGTGTTTAGAAGTCATAATTTGATCTTTGAAGATCGAGTCCTGATTTGTACATGATCATAAGTTATTGTCCTTTAGCATTAAAGATCGGGTCCTAATCTGTTGTAATCAGAAACCATTGTTCTTCTCCCCTTAGTCTTTAGATGCCTACAACACAGGTTTAGCTTTTGGTACCCACTGGTATTTGGGTCCTGGTTTGTTAGTTGCAGTTCTATTAGGAGATCTGTAGTAAGAACCATACCAGTAATTAACATAAGTTTTACTTACAAAATCATTTGAGCCACAATAAGAACAATTAATTTTCTTCTATGCTAACCTGATCAATTGATTGAAAGTATAAACAAAATCAGGTTTGCCAAAAGATTTACCGTTCGGAACATTAGTCTTCTTTGTATTCGGTGTATGCACAAATGCTTTTCGATCTTTCTCCTCATCAGAAGATCTGTTTCTTTTCCAAATCCACTTTTCTTTGCTAATTGTCTTTTTAGATTTACCTGAACCATCAACATTTCGAACATAGAAAAGATTAGAAGGACGAATTTGATCTTTATGTTTATAAGTATGATTATCATCTGAATCAAATAAAGGATTATTATAAACATTCATAAAATGTGAACTTGAAGTTGTTTTGAATGTGCATTCTGAATCAGCTAGATCATCTCTCGGTGGCTGAACAATTGATTATGGCGTCTTTTGCTTAGTCAGCTTCACCTTGAACATGATCTCTTCAAGTTCTTTTATCTTTGAAGACAAACGGTTTCTTTCCTTTGAAATCAGATAAAACTTCTTTTGTAAGTCAGACTTCGCGTTCTTTTCCTTTTGAATAGTTGCTGACAGTTCAGATAATTTTCTTGTAAGCTTAGAAATATTTGTCTCAAAAACTTTCTTTTCTTTATTAAAATCTTTTTCTACACTCTTCTGCTCAACTATCTTATTTTCTTTAGCAAACTTATCTCTCTCCAAGATGATAACTTTCTCGAAATCTGACACTTGTTGAGAAAGCTTCATGCATTTAAGTTCCACAACTTTCTTTTCTTCAAAAACTTTTCTTGAAAACTCTGAAAACTTTTGAGCAAATCCTTTTCTATGTTTCTCAAACTTCTTTCCATCTTGAGAAATATGATCTTTCAGTTCAGCAATCATCTTTCGAAGTTCAACATTTTCTTTTTCAAAATCTTTTCTTTTCTTTTCAATCTTCTTTATATCCTCTTTATCTCTTGAGTTGTCCTTTTCTTTCATCATGTTGATTTCAACCTCAAGACTAAACACCTTATCTCTCAAGTTATCTCTTTCTGGAAAGATTTGTGAATTTGTCTTTCTCAACCCTTCACAAGTTTCACTGCAATATTTGCTTTTCTTCTAAGATCTTCAGTTTCTCTTTGCATCAAATCTTTCTTTGACCATGTAGAGTTTGCATTAAGACCTTCAGACTTTTTTAGCATGGTTTGAATATTTGAGATCTCTTTTTCTTTGGACTCAATTATTCCTGCAAAATTGATCTTGGAATTAGTAATGCATTCTGAGCAAACAAAATTTTTCTCTGAAAATGTAGAATTTTCTTTCAACTTATTGATCTGAATAAGAAGAGATAAATTCTAAATTTTCAAATCCTTCTTCTCAGCTTCGAGTGTTGGAATCTCTGGCATATAAGCTAAAGCACAGTCTCTCTTGGTTAGAACTGTATTTCCCTTTTCGTCAATGTAAGGCATCTTGAAATCTATAAAAATATAAGCTAGAAATGATCGTTAATCCGACAAATTTAGACAATAGATGCAAAATTTTCAGAAAATAAAAATTTCCAAAAATCCCAAGTATAGAATTCGTATGGCAACAGATCAGAGAACAATTCGCATGAAAATTATGACAGAATTCGTATGAAGCAAATTAAAATTCGCACAAGTCCACAATTCATATGCAAGAGACACTCAAATAATCACAATTCCCATGAGTCTTTATGCGAATTCTTAGAATTCGTATATGGCTTTATGCGAATTCCTTACAATTCGTATAAGTCTCTTATGCGAATTCCATCCTTGAAAAAAAATTTAGAAACAAACTTTTCGCATAAAAACTTTTCACACACAAATTTCGTATAAGATGATGATGCGAGTTCTTCACTTAAAAAATTTCAGATTCAAAAACTTTTCGCATATCATATGAAATTTGAACTTAAGAAAAAGTTTGAAAAATGCGAAATCCTCTAGAATTCGTATGAAAGCATATGTGAAATATTACAATTCGTACCACACTGATGTGCGAATTCTACACAATTCGCATCACATACATGTGCGAGTTATGTGCAATTCGCATGAAAGCACGTGCGAATTCTTTCCTTAGAGTTTTAAAATCCAACTTTTCGCACCAGAGACATATGTGAATTCTTTCTTTTCGTATAATGAAGTCTACGAATTCTACACTTATATGAAATCTCAATTAAGGATCTATGCGAATTCTCTCTTTTCGTACACCACAGATAAGAATTATGCGAATTCCACACTTAAAATGAATTTGATAAGAATTATGCGAATTCCTTCTACGAAATCTTAAGCCTGCGAGTTCTTCATACGAAAAGTGTAGATCTTGCGAGTACTTGAAGATACGGTCCTAAAACTTAATTTCTAGTCCAAAATTCCAATAAATTCTTCGATCCAGAAGCTGTAATCTCATAGAAATGATCACGTTAGTATAACAATCAATCCAAACCCATCAATTTCACAGAAACTTCATACAAATCCATAATTTGCAATCAAACAGTAATATCAACTCGTTCGACCCAAGTTTTTTAAAAATCAAAATTTAATGATCTAAATCGGTTTTTCAATGCAATTCACTTTCAAGAAATCATTCTAGAACATAATTCGATTACTTTTCAAACAAAAGATTTATCAAAAACACTTTTAATCTCAGAAATTGATCAAGAAATCAAGAAAAACAGTATACGCAGTATACGAACTCAAAAACTCTCAAAATGTCGAATCTGCTCTGATACCAAATGTCATCCCAATATCTAGCAATATCAATTAACACAGTTTATCAAAACAATCTTTTATTGAAGTCACAAGATTACAGTGCAACAGATCTTACTTGATTACAAATCTCACTTTTGAAGTATGTGAGTTCTCTGTGTGTTCTCTCATAAATGAATATTGTTTTTGTGCGTGACTTAATGATTACAAGGAAACAAAGCTATTTATACTAAGTCAACTAAAGTTGACATTACAAAAAAACCCTTTGACTTACAACAATTACACAATAGACCCTCTATTTTAATCTTGAATACAATTCATATCTAACAGCTGCTCTCGAGGAGGCGTCTGAGGCTTATTTGGTTGGACTGTTTGAGGACACGAATCTCTGTGCTATTCATGCCAAGAGAGTCACTATCATGCCAAAGGACATGCAACTCGCTCGCAGAATCCGTGGTGTGAGAGCTTAAAGTTAGAGTTTCAGTTCGTTTCTCCATGGATAGTTCACGTCTTGTGAAATCGTGGTAGACCTGGCTTGTTTTTCTAGTTTTATGTCTCTAAATCTGTTTTTCGTTTCCCGATTTCAATGTGTAGTAACATATGTTGGCCAAATCGATGTTAATCAATGGATTTCAAATGAATATTAACATTCCAGTTCAAAAAAAAAAAAAACTATTGCATCCTAACATAAAGGCCTCAAAAAGTAGATGTCATTGATAAAAGTACTTTATAGATGAAAAATTAGATGTCATGTCATAAATATGAAGGCAGTGATCAGGTTGATATCTTGAAGATATCATGTTGGTTCTTTAAAATAAATTGAAAAATTATTATTTTTTAAATTAAAAGATTGATTTGCCTTTGCTTTAAATAATTTGATGGAAATATTTTGCTGTTAACTCATGCCATTAGAGAAGAGGGACCTTGAGTGAAAGTTAATTTAAAAGTTAGGGACTACCACCGTAGATAATTTACTTTAGGGATCAAATCCAAAATTTGGACAAACCACAGGGACCACCGGTGTAATTCACTTTAATTTTAATTAATTAAAGATACTAGCAGTTAGGTCTTTTTTTAATTAATCAAACTAAAATTAGACAAAATTTTAAATTTTGAAGACTATTTTAAATTTTAATTTATTTTTTAAATAAAATAAAAATTTGCTGGAAAACTACCGGAAATCCTATAGAAAAATTAAAAAAAACAATTTTTTAATAAAGGTTTTCGACAAATTTCCGCCGAAATTTATCTTTTAAATAAAAAATAATTTCAGCCGGAAAATATCAAAAAAATAATTTCTTGATAAAAAATAATTTATGCCGGAAACTTTTATTAAAATTGTTTTAAATTATAAAAATTTCGCCAGAAATCTGTGGGAAACGTTTTTAAGTATTAAAAAGAATAAACTTCACTTTTGGTCCCTAATGTTTGTCAATTTTAACAGATATCGTCTCTAAACTAACTAAACTTGGATTTGGTCCCTCACGTTTGTCATTTCACTTGATTTTGGTCCGTCCTCTTAACGCCAGTTAACCTTTTCCATTAAGTTCAATTAAACGTGGGGTATTATGGTCAGTCTATGTTTTCTAAAAATTTTATTTTTAAACTACAAAAAAGGATTTATTACAAAAATAATATACAAATATATATATATATATATATAATACATTTATAAAAATGAAAAAAAGGATTAATTCGTTAAGCTTGTCGGACGAACCAATCCACTACCCACCTTCATCTTTTCCAGTAAAATAATTTTTTCGAACATCTTCTCCTTCCAAACCCTTTGTCTGGTCCTCTTCTCCGGCCACATAACACACACACACACACACACCCCGGAAACTCAAAACAAACCCGAAATCTAACCCTGAACACAAAGACCAAAATCTTTATGGATGAAGACCCAAATCAAAGAAATCCAAAATTTAATCATCTTAAAAAACTTAAAACCACCACATGTGTCTATTTCTGATGCGGATGCCTTGTTGCTAGAGGAATATTTTCTTTCACATGCATTTCGTGATGAATACCATGCCCAATTCTTATTCTTCATATTGCATTTGGTTCCACATAAAAAGATTGACTTTGAGAATCTGTATATATGTCAAAGTCTTGAGATCCCCATGACAGAGCAGAAGCCATGTTTCCCAACCTCTATATTCATTATTCATAGCATTAGCCACTTCCATGTATGTAAAAAAGTCGCTTGGTGAGCCCTGATGCCCTGTCTGAATAAGTGTTTCTGGTTCATTAAGAAGATCATCTAGCCAAGAGGGTTGCTCTTCTATCAGAAAACTTTCAAAGGAAGTACGTTGATGATGTGAATTCCCATCCCTAAATCAACTTCCCAAAATCAAAACCCTGAAACTTAAATCCCTAAATCAATATCCAAATAAAAGAAACCCACAATTTAATCTGCGTTTTCAAAAAATTAAAACCAAAACCCAAACCCAAATCATGACCCAGAAGAAGATCTGAACCTGAACCTGAAGCAGATCATTGTTAATGCCAAAAATCACTCCTTGGAATGACTTAAGGTTGATGTGGAGCTATTACCAACTAAAGAAAGTAACCAGGCAACAAGGAGTGAGATAAAGTTAAAAATAAAGAGACAAAGGATTTGGTGACGCAGAAAAATCTCAACAAGGAAAAAACCGCGGACGGCAAGGAAGAGTCGTTGGAGCGCTATGATCGCTAAACAGGGAAGACGTCCTTACGTATTACAATGTTTCACGAAGTAAATACAAGAAATAAGTGTAAGAGTAAATGACAGTCGAATGTCATGTGTAAAACACTTCGATTATGCATGTAACACTGTGGTCGTGTATTTCGGGAAAGAGAACTGTAAGACTTCTTCATGTAGCTTGTAATCTCTGAGTTCCAGTGACTGAATGAAATGTATGTCTTTGGTATTTATAATATTTGATCATCACAAATGTGTCATTGAATCCTTGAGTAATGGTCAAATCTCTTTAAATGATCTTAATGTCTCTGGTCAGTTATAGTCGTTGATCTTTAAGAGCTTTAAACCTAAACTGAACAAGAAAAGAACGTTTGATCATACGTTAGTATAATCGTGGTTGAGGAGAATCTCGTGATGGTCGTGTGACAAATGCTCGACCGACGTTCACAAAAGTGTCGACTAATGTTGGGAATATGCATGATCAATAAGACCTTATCTTAATAGAAGATAAGTCGTGTAGAAAGATTATCATTAATGTTTCTCGTCGTGGTCGTGGATTTTTAACCCAAACAGTTTGCCCCCAAAATTTAAAATGAGGTGGTAAATTTTGAATTTGTGTCGAAAATTTTTGTTAGTCACCACGTGTCACTCGGGGAGAGGTTCTAGTCACTTCAGAACCGAATCCGTTCGTTTCCAACTAGACCCATGATGGCCTAACTGACACACGTGACGTCATGGTGACGTGTATCCGCGCGCGTGACAGTTTTCAGGACAGGTGTCGATAATCCAACAATACACATGAAAAGTTGATCGACACGTGTCGATCATCGAGCGACTCGACTTGATACGTTTGAGCGTATAAATAGGGATATCCGGGGGATTGTTTCCTTTTACGCTCTCGGAATATTTTTTAGAGAGAGATTTCCTTGATCCTCCCTGCAAATCTTTGCCAAAATCTGTGAGATCGTAGTCCGATTTAGCTTCGTTCGAGGTTTAGAGTGACTATATAAGGTACATTTCTCCTTTTTCCTTTTATGCAACTCAAGAATCAAGCTAGGAAACCTATGAGAGATTGGGACATACTAGGGTTGTCTGAGTTGAAAATAAGTTTGAAAGGTTTAGCAATATCGAAACAGCGATGAGTTCGATCAAGGATCAATATTACCTTGATGCTCTTAGGCGATTAGCGCATATTCCCTCTACTGTTACTCTAAACACCTCCGGTAAGATTAGTCCTGACATGTGTCCAGAGGGATACTTCATGATTTACGAGTATCCCTTCAAGATTGGCTTTAGGTGGTCATATTCGCCTCTGTTGAGGTTGTTCATGATGACATTCAGTCTTGCGTCGGGGCAACTCATGCCCCAATTCCAGAGAGTCGTCTCAGTCATCGAACGACTTACGGAGAGGTGGGGGTCGCCATTCGATGTGAACGACCTCCTGACGGTGTATCAGGTTAAGGGGGATGGCTTCCACCAATATAGCCTCTTCTCCAAATATAGAGGCGACTGTACCTTGGTCCTAAACACTGCGGTTAACGACCACAAGTGGATGACCAGGTACGCATTTGTGCGCATAGCGTCACTAGGTCCAAACAGTGATATACTAGAGTCGAACTGGAATACGCTGGGTAAGGACTCTTATTTAGCTTTTTCGTGCGTTTTTGTATTTAAATAATATGTTTCTAATGATTTCTGTTGTTTTCCATGTTTTCAGTCATCAAGTTCAACGAAGTGCAGCCGAATAGTGACTCTGTGCACAAGATCATTAGGTTCTTGGAGTACAGCACTGAGGAGCGGTCGTTCTTCTCTCGACATTTGGTAGACGACGATGTGACCATAGTTGAGCCCTCTGAGGTCGAAGTCGAGGAGGCTCGAGAAGAGGAAGGGAGGGAGAAGAGGAAGAGGAAGAGGAGGAGAGAGAAGAGATGGAAGGTAAAATAGATTTTTAACCCTTTTTCTCTATCTCTTCCTGAGGATCTTCTAACCTTCTCTTAGTTTCAGGAGGTTCATCTACGAAGGCATCGAATGCGGCTGCTAGGAGGGCGGACCAACTGGAGTTGGCCATGAAAAGAGGAAAGCGGCCTCGACTATTGGGTCGGGTTGCCCAAGAGGACAAGGATGATGGTCCCAAGGTAATCGACGTCGAGGGGTGGCGACACATCAAATGTTGCCACTCTTGAGAAGGTGAAGACGTTGGACGACGTTATAGCGGCGATCCCCATCAGCGTGGAGCCTCCGATGGTGAACCCCTAAGGGGTGTCGGGTGTTGACCAACCACCACCGGAGAAAGAGCAGGCGACTCCAGCCTCTGTTTCTTGTCAGGATCGAATTCTCAACAAGAATTAATTCTCAGAAACAATATCAAAGAAGTTTGCGGAATAACACTTTGATATTCAATGAAACAGTAAATCAACACAGTAAATATGAAGAACAACTTGTAAACTTGTATTGAATACTTTGAAGTTACAAGATTACACACTCAACCTCAATATTGATGAACAGGCTCACCAATACGAATTCTACTTCTCTAGAATTAGGATCTATGCCTTGAGGTTGTTTTTCTCTAAAAGAATGAAAACTTAAAGTTAAAAGTAATCTCACTATTCTAAACAATACAATATATATATACTGAATACAAAGATAATTACAATGAATAAAATATCTTCAGTATATCTTCTATGTATATCTCTAAGCTTCCATGTATATCCTTTCATACGAATCTTCATCATATAAGCAGTATTAATCTTCAGCAGCATTAACTTTCTTCTAGCAGCATTAACTACTAAGCAGTACTAACCACTAGCAGTACTAACTAGCTAAGCAGTACTAACTTTGTTCAAGCAACACTAACTTTGACTAGCAGTATTAATAGTACTAGCAGTAGTAACACTCAGCAGTACTAACCTTTAAATCTTCTAGCAGTACTAACTCTGAACCAGCAGCATTAACCATACTTGATGAATTCTTCAGTTCCCAACAGTTTCGATCCCTACGTCGGTCGACAAAGGGAAGGGACCTGCTGAAGTCCAGACGGTCAGCTTTACATTGCCGTCGGACTTCATGGCATATGACGTCCTCGACAGGGCAAAGATCTTTCCCCATCTAGGGAAATATCATCTTTCGTCCTTCAAGGAATGTTTTGAGGGCATGATGGTCGACGACATTGGGTCAAATGTCGTTGGACTCACTTTCATAAGTGTCGTGACCTTATACATATATTTCAATTTTATTTAGTTGTATTTTACTTACGTCGTGCGTTTCTTTTTTGCAGACGTTCCAGGCCGCGCTCAGTCATTACGGCCACATGGAGAAGGTGAGGCGTCTACTGTCGAAAGCTCTCTCGAGAGAGAAAGTGGCCCTGGAGAGGGAGAAGGCGTCTTTGGCTAGGGATAAAGTAGACGAAGCTCAGGTGGCCTCTCTGTCCGCACGACTTGACGATGCTCACAGAGTTCTAAAGGTCACTAGACATTAGAGGGCTGAGCTGCAGACACGTCTCCACCAATTGTGTGAGCTCTTGAAGGGGTCGAGGGCGGAGCTGGAGAAGACTCAGGAGTCCTTGACCGAGAAAGAAAAAGAGGTTAGGGAGTCCTAAGCGAGGGAGGCCGAGCTGGTGGCCAAGGTGGAGGAGTTGAAGGAAGAGCTCCAGTCTATCGTGGCTTTCACTCGATGGACGCCGAAGGCAACGCCTCTGAAGAATCCTCTTGCTAACGCCTCTGAAGATCTCAATCTCTACCTGTCGAGTGTCGGGAACGAGAAAGATTTGGACTCCGACGACGAGAAGGAAGAAGAAGTGCTTGAGGTCTTGGACGAGGCCCTGGTGGATGAAGCTTCAATGTCGCAACCAACGAACAATCCTCCTCGGCCTTGAGTTTTTAGCTTTTATGTTTTTAAGTTTTTTTTAATGGTCGACCGTTAGTGGTCAAGCCTTCTATTATAACCATTTCTTTTGGAAATATACAAATGGTTTTTATTTTGTCTATTGAATATTTAGCATATCGCAGAAGAAATAAATATGCGACATCATATGATAAAAACATAAGTCAATAGAATACTTAGAACTTCTTGTTCCTGAGAATCGTACGACCAAGTAATCGAAACAAAATTCAAGTCATTCAATCCAAAGATACTTGCGATTAACTTAACACGAATAATATAATCCAAGGATACTTGCGACTAAGGCAATCCAAATAATTCAACCCAAGGATTCTTGCGACTAAGGCGTTTATTCAGAGTAAAAGTTTTTCTAAGTCAAAAACTTAGATTATAGATCATGGGTTTACAAGATCAAGTCATGTAAAAGACTTGTGGTTCTATGTCGTGCAATCCTGCGAGAAAACAATGTCAGAGGTTGGTCGTTGGCTGACCAACGACCCTCTGATGCTTAAGTTAGTATTGGTCATGATAAATAATCGTAAGGGGAGAAAATAAGAGACTTAGAAGACATATCTCTTAAGATGTGTTGCATTCCAACTACGAGGGATATCTTGGTCGTCGAGGGTTTAGAGCCTATACGCACCTTTTCCTACGACTTAAGATATGCGATAGGGACCTTCCCATTTAATGGAAAGGTTACATGCATTTTGCTCTTGAGTGTTTTGAATCACTCGACGTAAGACATAATTTCCTTCTTGGAAGATTTTGGTCTTTACGTTTTTATTAAAATGATGATCGACCGATTGTTTCTGAGACGTCATTCTTATCAATGTTGATTCTCTCATTTCTTCAAGGGCGTTAAGATCATAACTTAGGTCGACTAGGTTATGGTCGACCGAGTCATGTCTCGATGTTGAGAGTTGGACCTCGACAGGTAGAATTGCTTCGCAACCGTAGACCAAGGAAAAGGGAGTTTATCCTGTGGACACGTGGAGTCGTACGATTTGCCCAGAGAACTGAGGGAAGTTCCTCAACCCATTTTCCTTTTGCAGCTTTTAACCTTTTCTTGATCAAGTTGATAATGGTCTTGTTTCTAGATTCTGCAAGTCCATTCGACTGGGGATATCGTGGCGTCGAGGTCATTAGTTTTTTGTTGCGGTCCTCACAGAATTGTTGAGTTCTTTCGCTTATAAATTGGGATCCATTATCGCAAAATGGTATCCCAAACCTGCATATAATGTTAGTCTGGATAAAAGATATAACCTCTTTGTCCCGGACTAGGGAAAAAGTGGCTGCTTCTATCCATTTAGATAAATAATCCATAAGTACAAGTAAAAATACCTTTTGCCCGGGGGCAGGTGGTAGCTTACCGACAATATCCATTCCCCACCTCATGAAGGGCCATGGGATTAGTGTCGAATGTAAAGGTTCAGAAGGTTTATGCGAGGACCTGAATGTTGTTGACATGCGTCACAACTTTGTACATACCTGATGGCATTTTGTCGTAATGTCGGCCAATAATAACCTTGTTTCGATACTCGATTGGCTAGACTACGATCGCCTGAATGATTACCACATTCACTGTCGTGCATTTATTGCAAGACATTCTGGACTTGAGTTTTGCTAATGACACATCATAGGTTGAGTCCGGCTTCCATTATATCTTGAATCTAATCTTTCTGGCTTCCATTTTATCTTCGGGGAGTTGGTCGTGTATTAAGTAATTCATTATATCGTTCGACCAATCTTCTTTGTCGGTCCATAATACTATCAAGTTCTTATAGATACAAACACATAAACAATTACCAACCTGTTTGTTAATATTCCACGATTACAAGGTTTGATCTTTGTTCGATTTGAAGCTCTCTGTGTTTTCTCTCTAAGTTTACACCGTGAGTGTGTGTGTATGAATATGTGATACTTAGATCTGATCTATCTCTCTCTATCTTCTCAAACACACTAACATCAACTTGATAACAAAAACTAATATCTAAAATAAAATAATATAATATCTAACAAGATATTATCTAAAACATAATATCTAACAAGATATTATCTAAACATAATATCTAAAACTAAACTATAATTAACTTTGACATTTTATTACAAACGACATTAGACTAATATTTAAGAGTCGACTTTCTGGCTTTAGCTTCAGATTGGATCTTCAGATTGGATGATCTTGAATCCAATAGATCTGTGCGCTAACAATCTCCCCCTTTGGATCAAGATCATTACTAAAAAGATTTTAGCAATCTCCCTCTTAGTCTTCAATATGTAATAATCTCCAAGTTTAGCTCAGAATGCTTTAGCAAAGTATCTTCAAAGAAAATTTCTCTAAAATCAGCATGTCTTCAGAATACTTTGATCTCTCGCATTTCTTTGTTAGCTCTTCTCTTTTTCAGTCTTGTAATGTAATGGACTGGACATTTCTTCAAGCTTTAGGTTCTCCCCTTTTTGATGAATAGAGAATCGACATCATCAAAACTCTGAGTAAGAAATGTCCTTCATTTGGAGCCTCTGATCCGTCAATTCAAAAGATATTCATCCAGATCTTTGCAAATCCAGACAAAATAATCATGTAACACCTGAATCAACAAATGAATCAGTTAATATGCCTGTCAGTAACACTAAGTCACTGTGTGTAACGAATACACATTGGTAAGGAGCTTTTTGATGGTTACTCCCCCAGGGCTTCCATTCAATCATCGAAACACCACAAAGGTAAATTCTATGAACGTTATGACAAAGAAACAAATTCCTTGTGTGTTCGTGCTTGTGATAGAAAGAATTAAGCACGGATGATTGCTTATTGGCTCAAAATTGTGTAAACCACTGAGACAACAGTAAGTTAAACACAGGCTCAATGTGCATGATTGAAGTGCAAAGGTGGGGCAGACTTCCTTCTTTTCAATATCCAGATTTTCCAAATGAAAATCAGATAGCAAATGTGCTGCTTCCCCTTTGAAAATGTGAAACAGTTTCTTGTTAAGAAGAAAATGAGTAGCTAGTAGGGTTAATCAAGAGTTGGCATGGGCTAGTTGCCTGTTTCAATAATGATCACCAAAGAATTGTGAAACATTAGAATTGTGGCTGCCCGGCTCAGAAAAAGTTGGTGCAGAGTTCTGATATTCTTTTAACTCTATTCTCACACCCGCTTTCTTTTAAACATTAAGCTCACTCTAACCACACTCATTTCTTTTGATTTCTCACACTCAATCACTATGGATTAACTTCGTGGGTAGAAATCACTGGTTAAGGTGATTCCATTGAAGTTGTGTTAATTCCTAGCACAATGAAATTATGTTTTCCTAGAAAGCATGTGATGCTTAGATTGGTTTAACTACTTCAGTTAAAGCACAAACAGATCTTGAAAACATTTAAACGCACACTTCCAATTCATGAAATCGGTTTGAGATTCGGGAAGTGGTTTGAACATTTAATAACAATGTTTTCAATGAATGAAAGTTATCCTTCTTTCTTCCATGTATGAGATTAAGATAAAGGATTATACCTTTACGTACGATCTTACATCTCATGAAGCTAAGCTTAAAGTCATAATGATATGAACATGTAAGCATCTCTCAAAAACTGCAAAAGTCTTATGTCATAGTAAAAGTAAATTTATTCACTTAAATTAAAATGACAAAAAGCAGAAAAACAATTTAAGTATGAGTTCTGATCTGAAATAATCAGAAGTCATATCCTAACTCCTTTGAGTTGTAAAACTCCCCCTAAAATCATGCATCACAAAAATTTGACATTAAAAAGGTAAATGCAGAAGTTAGTGAGTCTTTTACTCAAATTAATATTGACCATCTGTCAATTTCTTCACATACTCCCCCTTTGATCATGAACAGAATATTTGAAGTGCGGATATCTTGCGGAAATGAAGAAATGAAGAAAAATTTACAATAAGAAACTTTAATAGGTAACCACCGATTAGGTTTTAAGATTTAGCATACCGAGCTTAGAGACAAGAAAACTGAATCTCTTTTCGTCTAAGGGTTTGGTAAACAAATCTGCAAGCTGATAATCAGTTTTTACAAAGTAAAGTTCAATTGTTCCTTTTTCAACATGATCTTTTATGAAGTGATACCTGACATCGATGTGTTTGGTCTTTGTATGCTGAACAGGATTAGCTGTCATCGCGATTACGCTCTTCGAGTCACAGTATATCGGGATATGGTTGAAGTGAAAACCGTAGTCACGCACTTGTGTTCTCATCCATAAGACCTGAGAACAGCAGCTACATATTCTGCTTCGGCCGTTGAAGTTGAAACACAAAGTTGCTTCTTCGATGCCCAACTTACGAGTTTATCACTGATGAACTGTATATGACCTGATGTGCTCTTCCTGTCTAACATACAACCAGCATGATCTGCATATGTATATGTTGTTAGTTCAAAGCTAGTATCTTTAGGATACCACAGACCAAGATCTGCAGTGCCCTTCAGATACCTAAAAATGCGCTTAACTGCAGACACGTGGGATTCTTTAGGATTAGCCTGATATCTTACACATAAGCATGTTGAAAACATTATATTTGGCCTACTAGAAGTAAGACACATCAAAGAACCTATCATTCCTCTGTAAGTCCTAACATCAACAGCCTTTACAGAAGGATCGGTGCCAATTTTAGTACCTGGTGCCATTGGGGTACCAATCGGTTTTGAATTTTCCATTTTGATCTTCCGATGAATATCAAAAATGTATTTTGATTGATTGATAAAAATCCTCGATGAAAATTGTTTGACTTGTAAACCGAGAAAGAAATTCATCTCTCCATCATATTCATCTGAAATCTTGACACCATAAGGTTTGAAAAATTCTTACAGTACTTAGGATTTGTAGAGCCAAAAATAATATCATCCACATAGATTTGAATAATAATGATATCGGCTTTTTCCTTTTTAATAAACAAAGTGGTATCTACTGCACCTTTTGTAAAACCAGACTTGACTAAAAATTGAGATAGGACATCATAACAGGCGCGAGGAGCTTGTTTCAGTCCATAGAGTGCTTTGTCGAGAATGTAAACGTGAGACGGTTTCTCTTGATTGACAAAGCCTTCTGGCTGCGAGACGTAGACTTCTTCCTTTAGAATGTCATTCAGAAAGGCGGTCTTCACGTCCATTTGAAAGATAGTGAAGTTCTTGTGAGCAGCGTAGGCTAGAAACATTCGAATTGCCTCTAAACGCGCCACAAGAGCATAAGTCTCGTCATAGTCTATTCCTTCCTCTTGTCTGTATCCTTTGGCTACAAGTCTTGTTTTGTTTCTGATAACGGTACCATCTTCATCTTTCTTAATTTTGAAAACCCATTTCGTACCTATAATGGTTTTACCTTGAGGTTTGGGTACGAGTCTCCAGACTTTAAGTGCGTCGAACTGATTCAACTCTTCTTGCATTGTAGTTACCCAGTCTGAATCGGCAAGAGCCTCTGATACGCGAGTAGGCTCAATCTTGCTCAGAAAGGAGTCATGCATACTCATATTCATTGACGCTAACCTAGTTTGCACCGGTTTTGTTGGATCGCCAATGATCTGGCTTATCGGGTGTTCTTTGGTCCATTTATGTTCATGAGGTAGTGGATTATATGAATATATATCAATAGTATCATCTATGAATCCACTGGTACCTTCTTTAGTTTGTTCAGGAGGAATTATGGTTGCAGTTGAAGTAGTAGGTGCAGAAGTCTCAGTAGGTTCAGCTTGTTCAGCAACTCCTGTCTCTTCATTATTGATCACAGCTTCAACTGTTGGAGTCGGCATTTGAACTGGAATTTCAATAGAGATATCTGAACTGGTTCGATGAGTAGTCGTTGAGTCTTCATTCCTGTCAACCACAACAGATTTCTTAACATTAGATCCAAGAAATTCATCATAAAACAATTCAAATAATAAATCTAAATCAGATAAATGATTAGTAGACGTTGATGCTTCATCTGATTTTTTCGTTTGAGACGCAGGTTCTAGACTGATTTGCCCATAAGCTAGTACTCCGGTTATCACGGGTTCTGAACTGAGTTGTTCAGAAGCCATTTCTTCATCAAACGTAACATTGACGTTTTTAATAACTGTCTTTGACTTCTTCAAATATACACGGTATGCAGTTGATGTAGATGAATAACCAATGAAGATGCCTTCGTCCACTTTGGCACTGAACTTGTTCAGACTCTCTCTATCGTTTAGAACAAAACACTTACACCCAAATATATGGAAATATTTGATTGTCGGTGTTCGGTTGTTGATTAACGTATAAGGAGCCTTCTTGAATCTGCGGTGTATCATGGAGCGATTCTGAGTGTAACACGCAGTCGATATAGCTTCACTCCACAAAAATAGAGGTAAGTCAGATTAACTTAGCATAGTACGAGCAGCCTCGACTAGCGTACGATTTCTTCTTTCGACCACTCCATTCTGTTGAGGCGTACGAGCAGCAGAGTATTGATCTGATATCCCGACTGATTCGAGATATTCTTGAACTGTTTTGTTCTTGAACTCTGTGTCGTTGTCTGTTCTTAGAAGCTTGACTGGTTTCTGTAGATTTACCTGGGTCGTCTTTAAGAATGTTATGAGAACATCTGTTGTCTCATCTTTTGAACGTAGAAATTTGACCCAAGTGTATCGCGAATAATCGTCCACGATAACTAGAATGTACTTCTTTCCGCCTAAGCTTTGCGTTCGCATCGGACCGCATAAGTCCATATGCAACAACTCTAACGGAGCGCTTGTACTCAGTTCAGGCTTTGGTTTATGTGGAGCCCTCTTCATCTTTCCTTTTTCACACGTTGCAGAAAGATGTTCTTTTTCATACTTCAGCTCTGGAAGTCCTTTTACTAACTTTCCACTGACCAGCTTGTTGATGTACCTAAAGTTGAGGTGAGAGAGTCGTCGATGCCATAACCAGCTTTGCTGCATCGAGGCTTTAGATAGTAGACAAACCTGCTTGTCAGTCTGGACGTTTGACAAATTGATTGTGTAGAGGTCGGACTTTCTCGTGCCGACCAAGAGTTCCTCGCCTTCTTCAATGCGAACAGAACACCTCTTGGCTTTGAAATTGACCTCTAAGCCTTTGTCACAGAACTAGCCTATACTGAACAGGTTGTGTCCTAAGCCTTCAACATAGCTCACCTTCTTGATCGTGACTTTGCCATGTACCATATCACCATATCCTAGTATTGGTGAAAACTGATCGTTGCCGAATCTAACTGTTCCGCAATACTTCTCTGTAAAGTTGGTCAACATACCTTTTTGTCCAGTCATATGCTTAGAACATCCGCTATCCAAGTACCACATATGACGGATTTGCACAAGAGAAATTACAAAACAAGAGATTTAGATACTTATAAAACAAAATTTGAAGTAAAGACTATTGAGCATTGAAGTGCAGGTCTTGAACTGTTGTATTCAAGAGCCATTGTTCTTTGAGGTACGAGTCCTAGACTGTTTTGTCTAGAAGTCATACTTCGTTGAAGTACGGGTTCTAAGCTGAAATACTTAGAAGCCTCTATCTTGACATCTAAGTCCGGGTTTTGAACTGATTTGTTCAAAAGCCTAAGTTCTATGCTCCCACTTAAACTTTGAGTTCCTGCAACACAGATTTAGCTTTTGGTACCCATTGGAATTTGGGTCCAACTGTGTTAGCACAATATTTTGGTACCCATTGAAATTTGGGTCCGCTTTGCGTTTTAGAATCAAATGAAGAATTAGTATGATAAGAGTGAACATTATAAGTTCCAAACCAAACAGCAGAATCTTTACGAGAAGCATAAGCATGTCTATCATAATTAGAAAACTTTCTAGTAGATAAAGATAACTCGAATAATTGCTTCATAGAATATTTCTTGCGATAAACGACAAGTTTTGTTTTCAAAATAGTAGCAACATTCGCTTTCAAAACATCTTTACTAGACATAGTCTTATTACAATTAACACTTGAAAAAGTTTTGGCATTCTCGTCTATCTTCTGTTTTGGTTTCCATTCAGACTTAACTCCCTGCCTTTTCTGGCTCAAATCTAAAACATTTGAAACTTGTGAGTTAGACTTTTGAGCAACAAATGAATGCTTCTTCTTTGGCTTACCAGTAGTGATCGATTTCTGTGAATGCTGAGATTTCTTCTTACCTTTCGCATTCTTAGCTTTCACAGAAGCTGATTTATCAACTTTCGTTGATAATTTACCTTTTTCAGACATACTGGTTGAACCAAAGGATTTTACAATAAAAGACGAATGGTTAGGAAGTTTGGCATGAAAATCAAATTGATCAATACACTCATCTAAAACACCATCGGAGTTTAGAAAATCAAACCCTCCATTAGCAAAACCAAATAGATCATCAGATTTTGAAGCCTTTAATGATTTAGAAAGAACAGTACACTTAAGCACAGTTGAAAAAACTTGTTGTTCAATATCAATCAAAAGTCTTTCATTTGTTAAAGAATTCTCAAGTTCAGAAATTTTACTTTCCAAAACAAGAGGAGGGACATATAGTTTACCTTTAATAGGCTTTGCCTCCATTTCTTTGACAGAATAACTCTGAAAGAAGTCATTTGAAAGATATTTCTTTTGATATTTCGGATCATCATTATAACTATTATTCAGCTTCGCATAATAAAATGGAAGATGAACTTTAGATGATTTCTTTCATTTTTCAGTTTCCTTGGCTTCATCCTCTTTAGCTAGTCCAGTCCAGAAAACTTCAAGTTTAGGGATTCTTCGAGCTAGTTTCAAAAATGTAAGATCATAAAGGGTTGTCACTTCAGATATACCCTTTTTAAGGTAATGAGGGTTCTCATAACCAAGTCCCCAGCTTTCTTTATTCTCTTTGGATTTGTTTAGATGAATGGTTTGTTCAGTTTGACCCAATGAATATAACTTCTTTTCCAAAGCTTTAAATTTTGCAAGTAAGATTCGTTTTCTTTGGAAGTTGAAGAATGCAATTTCGTAAGCTCTTTGAAATCAAACTCACTCTTTCTTAGTTTAGAATTTGTTTCAACATTCTCTTTAAGAATTATGGTCTTTTCTTTTGCACTGGTGTCATTGTTTCTTTGTAAAACCTCAATCAATACTTTCTTCTCAGCAATATCCTTGCTAAGTTTCTGTATTGATTGGTTTTTGTTATTAATAACACCCTCTTCACATTTAAGTTTAAACTCTAATTCTTGGAGTTTTATCATCATGGCATGCATTTGATTTAAGAAATCTGATTCAGTTAAATCACATACCTCTTCGTTTTCATGTTCATCGGAATCTTCTTCAGCTTCAATTTCCATCTTGCCCATGAAGCATAGATGCGCTGTCTCGTCCTTCTCTTCATTCTCATCTTCTTCATCTGATTGATCCATCCAGAACTCATCTTCTGCCATCAATGCTTTTCCAGCTTCCTGTTGCTTGGCTAGAAGCATTTTGTTCTTGTAGTAGTCAAAGTTTCTGACTTTGGGTTTCCGGCAGTCTCTTGGAAAATGTCCAAGTCTACCACAGTTTTAGCACTTTGGAGGTTCTGTCTGACTAGATGATTCAGCTTTATACTTTATTTCTTCCGGCTTCCTTTCCTCTACTCTTTTACCTTCAAATCTCTTTCCTTCAACCCTCTCCTTGTGAACATAATTGCTTGGACCAGAAGAATACCTCTGACTGTTAGAACTTGGCTTCTTGTAAAACTTTTTCTGAAAAGCCTTAGTCAGCATAAGCATAGCCTGTTTCAGTTGTTCACAGTCATCCGAGTCAGAATTCGCTTCATCTTCTATCTCTTCTGGTTTAGACAAAATCATCTTATTTTTCTTCTTTTTCATAGCAAGAGCAACTAAATCATCAATTGTTTTCCCAGTCTGCCTCATTTCATCGAGTATTTCATCCACCTCTTCTTCATTCTGTTTGAGGGTTTCATACACCTCATGAAGTGGAATCTCGTTTAAATCTTTGATTTGCTTCATCTGCCAGGCAAACCTCTTCCATTTAGGCTGGAGAATGCTGAGGAATTTGACATTCAACTCTATTTGTGATTTATCGACCTTCTTCTTGCTTAGTTTGTTCAGCAAGGTCACAAACCTGTCGTATGTTTCTGCTAGTGACTCTCCAACTCTGCCTTTGAATTCTTCATAGTTGTTTAGACAGTTGGATATCTTTAGCTGGTTCCCAACCTTTGAGCCTAGCATCATCTTCTCTAGCTGATCCCACATCTGTTTGCCTGAGGCCTTATAGCTGTCTATCTTCACGTATATTTCATTTGGAATGCCTTGAAGAATATAAGACTTAGCTAATCTATCACCTTTTGCTCTCTTTTGGTTATCACCTTCGAGCTCTTCATACTTAAGTTCAATCTCTGTCACCACAGTTCCCTCCATACGAGTTCTCATAACAGGTGCCATAATTTCCTCTTCTATTGATTTCCTGATGAAAACACTCAAATCATGTCTCTCTATGAAGTCCATGAATCGATCTTTCCACTGCTCATACTCTCCCCTGAAGAGTACTGGTGGCTTCGTGTCGGTTCCGATAGCTAGAGCCTTTCTTGATGTCATCCTGATTGATTAAGATATTCAATAAGAACCTGATTGATCGTTAGTCCAGATAATCAAATGAATATAGAAAGATATTGAAAGTTAGATTCAGATGGTGTAAAACAGAAATGACTAAGTCAAGAACTGGAGTAAAAGTCCAAGTTTGTGTTAGAAGGCAGTGGCGCAAATGATGGTTTGTGCGAACTAAGGGTGGCGCAAAAGGCAATTTGCACGAACTGAAGTTGGCACAAAAGAAGGTTTGCGCGAGCAGTGATTGGCGCAAATTACAACTTCGCGCGAGATGAGGTTTGCGCGAAAGTTGGTTTCTCGTGAATAGTTGGGTCGCGCGAACTGAAGGTTTGCGTGAGAAGGGGTTGGCGTAAATCGAAGTTTGCGTGAGAAGTAGTTGGCGTAAGACAGAGATTTGCACGAGAAGTTGATCGCGCGAAATAGAGTTTTGCGCGAGTAGTTGATGGCGCAAAATTGACTTCATGCTACAAGGAGGTGGCGCAAAATTACACTTTGCGCGAGTTCGTCCCTGTGTTTGCGCGAGTTCGTCCCTGTTCTTGAAAAATTCGATCTGATTTCTTAAATAACCTGTTTTTCCACGATTAGCAGTCCCAATATGCAATAAAATGACCACTAACACTTATAGAACAGATTGCAACCCTTTGATCGTAACAAAAATCACTTTTTGAAATTTAAAAACGATGGAACAGTGAGTTTTGAAAACGTGAACTCAGATTCTAAAATCGCAAAATGGGAATCGATTGATGTGATAAACTGAAATTAAACACCACTAAATCGTTCTAAAACACCTATTGATCACTGCCTGATCGATTTCAACACCTATAACACTTAAAATTACGAAAATGATTTTTTTTTCAAATGAAGAACACAGTTTCGAATTTTAAAAGTTTTGATTTTGATCTGGTTTTACTCTGATACCAATTGTCGGTCCACAATACTATCAAGTTCTTATAGATACAAACACATAAACGATTACCAACCTGTTTGATTAATATTCAACGATTACAAGGTTTGATCTTTGTTCGATTTGAAGCTCTCTGTATTTTCTCTCTAAGTTTACACCGTGAGTGTGTGTGTATGAATATGTGATACTTAGATCTGATCTATCTCTCTCTAGCTTCTGAAACACACTAACATCAACTTGATAACAAAAACTAATATCTAAAATAAACTAATATAATATCTAACAAGATATTATCTAAAACATAATATCTAACAAGATATTATCTAAACATAATATCTAAAACTAAACTATAATTAACTTTGACATTTTATTACAAACGACATTAGACTAATATTTAAGAGTCGACTTTCCGGCTTTAGCTTCAGATTGGATCTTCAGATTGGATGATCTTGAATCCAATAGATCTGTGTGCTAACATTCTTCTTCATTATCAATCTGGACAATGTCGTCCTGGTCGATGGATGATGTCGAGAGGTGGATCATGGGTACTGTGCCTAACAGAGGTTTGCTAAGTATCGAACCAAGATTGGCCAGGGCGTCATCTTGAGTATTTTGGTCTCTTGGAATTTGTTCGATCGAGAATGGCTTGAAATTTTCTGATTTTGTTTTGGCTATTTTGAGATATGTTGTCATCTTCGAATCTTTTGCCGCAAACTCTCCATTCATTTGGTTTACGACGAGGAGGGAGTCGCTCTTGATGTGCAACCCTTTTGCCCCCAAGTTGTGTGCCATGTTCATTCCCACGATCAGGGCTTCATACTCTGCCTCATTGTTGGTTGCTTTGAAATCACATCGTATGGAGTACACCATCTTGCCCCCCTGTGGAGACTTTAAGACGACACCCAGTCCTGTTCCTCTAGCGTTGGACAATCCGTCAACATGTAGAGTCCAGGGTTTGTCGTCGAGAGTCGCCACAGAATAAGTCTCGTTTTGAGCTTCTTTTTCTAATTCAGGACTAAAATCGGCGACAAAGTCTGTTAAGACTTGAGATTTGATCGCGGTCCTGGGCTTGAAGTCAATGTCGTAGCTACTGATATATATATATATATATACTCCATTTCGCTACCTGTCAATTCTCGTTTTCTCAAAATAGACTTAAGTGGAAAGTTAGTAACGATAGTTATGAGATGCGACTCGAAATAATGTCGCAAGTTTTTAGCGGTTGTGATTAACGACAATAATAATTTTTCCATGGAGGAGTACCTGGTCTCAACATCGAGTAGAGATTTACTTACGTAATATATAGGCAACTGATGTTTGTTGTCTTCTGTTACCAGGACTGCACTTACCGCATTGGGACTAACGGCCAAGTAAAGTTGAAAGACCTCGTTGTCTTTAGGCTTCGATAGCAATGGAGGCGACGCCATGTATTCTTTTAATTTCTACAATGCTAGTTCATGATTGTCTGTCCACTGAAAGCCTTTGTTTTTTCGCAAAACGTTGTAGAATAAATGACATTTGTCTGATGATCGTGAGATAAACCGATTCAAGGCTGCCACACGACCAGTCAGACGTTGGACTTCTTTGAAATTCTTTGGGGACTTGATCTCGATTATGGCTTTGATCTGGTCAGATTAGCTTTGATTCCTCGCCTAGTCACCATATATCCTAGAAATTTCCCAGCGCTTACACCGAAGGAGCACTTTGTCGGATTCAGTTTCATATGGTATTTTCTAAGAATGTCGAACGATTATCAGAGATGTCCGACATGGTCGACAGCTTGTCTCGATTTGACGAGCATGTCATCAATATACACCTCCATGGTGTCACCAAGTCAATCTTTAAACATTTTGTTGACCAAACGTTGATATGTTGAACCTGCATTTTTCAAACCAAAAGGCATAACCATGTAACAATAGATACATCTGTCTATCATAAAGGTTGTTTTCTCTTGGTCATTGACGTGCATGAGTATTTGATTGTATCCTGAGTCTACGTCCATGAATGTCAAGAGATCGTTCCCAGCGGTTGCGTCGACTAAAGCATTGATGCGTGGTAAGGGAAACGGATCCTTTGGACGCGCCTTGTTTAAGTCGGTGAAATCTATGCACACCCTCCACTTGCCGTTTTTATTTTGTACGACCACGACGTTATGTTAGAGCTTGTTTGAATCAATTTGTATTGTATTTTGTTGACTTTTGCTTTGTAAGTGTTGTATGAGGTCAAGGCTTCTTTGACCCATATAAATACATTTTGCCTTTGTTCTTTTCGTGTAATAACTTTGTGTAAGCGTTCATTTCAAGTCTTGTAACACTTTGAGACATATATGACATATGGGACTTGTGACTACTTCCTCTCTCTAGATTCTTGTTCTTAATTATTAATCTTTGAATGTCAAATGCTTGAATCTAGAATCACAATTGGTATCAGAGCCTACTCAGATTAATTAGATTGATCAACTATCAACAATCGAGAAGATTTTGATCCCGAGATCAAGGAAATTCACTGTTTATGTTGAAATTCGCAAGTCACTGTTCCATTAAGTGATTCTGTGAATTTGTTGTGTTTTTGTTGTAAATTTTATTGCACTGTAATCGTATAGTGATAGAGATCATTTTCTATTCACACTGTAATCACTAAGTCACAACATTTTGATGTCAATTTCTAAATTTGTAAGTTTTTGAGTTTTAGAGTTCACGCACTGTAATTTGTTTGATTCTTGAAGATCATGTTGTTCTTGGTAAAATTAATTGCTAAGGATTTGTTCTCGATGCTATTGTGATCAAATTCTCAAAATCTTAGAGGCTAATTCAAAGGATTGGATTGAAATCAGTGGAAAATAGTGATTTTTGAAGTTGACGAGTTTAAGATCTGAAGAACTTGCATGAATATGAAGAACTCACATGAAACTGAAGAACTCGCATCTTACTGAAAGTGTGAGGAATATTAAGTCAGGAATTCGCATCACACTACATGCTAAATGATTGAATTCGCATGATACAGTGTGCGAAAAACTGTAATTCGCATCTTTCTTTATGCGAAAAGTTGAAGGATTCACATCAAGAAGCATAAAATTTTTCTAAGTCCAGAATCCGCATCGATACGGAAAATTGGAAGTGAAAAAATTGACTAAGGGAGGAATTCACATCACATTGGTGTTGTGTGAAAAGTTTGAAGTTTGAAGTTGAAAATTTTGGCTAAGTCCAGCATTCGCATCTCATATTGTGCGAAAAGTAGGATTTCGCATCCTACCACGTGCGAAAAGTTAGAATCCGCATCTAACTTCGTGCGAAAAGTGAAGAGTTCTCATATCCTTTTGTGCGAATTTCTTGTGTGCGAATTCTATACTTAGAATATTTTTTAGTATTCTTCTGATTATCTTTCAGAGTTGATCTTTCTGGTTATTTGATTAACGATCATTTCAAGCATTATTTCAGATAAACTTTCAATATGCCTTACATAGATGAAAAGGGAAACACTATTCTTACAAACATAGATTATGTTGTGGCAAACATGCCTGAGATACCTAAAAGTGAAACTGAAAACGAGAAGCTTAAACTTCAGAATGCAAAACTTAAAGCTGAGAATGCTGATCTGAATGTCAAACTGAAGAAAGCTGAAAAGCAGGTATCTACATACCAGGCAAAAGGAGCTGAGTGGATTAAGAAGGTTGAAGAGAGAAGCAAGAATGAAAAGGCTGAACTAGAGAAACTTTCAATCTAAGATTATCTGATCTTTCAAAGAAAGCTAAAAAAGACAAGAAAGATTTAGAAATCAGATGTGTTAAACTTTCAAAACAAGTTTCTGAATTTGAAAAAATTTTGATCTCTGAAAGAGATATTTTTTGAAAAAGAAAATAAAAATACTGAAAAGAAAAATATTGCTCGTTTCAAAGAGATTTTAGGAAAAAAAAATTATAGCATGGAAAAGGATTTTAAATCAGAGAGAAAAGTTTTTGAAACTGAGATTTCAAACTTAACCAATAAGTTAGTTGCTTTATCTTCAGATATTCTGAAAGGATAAAAGAGTAAATCTGATATGCAAAGCAAGTTTGATAAGCTTTGTAATGAAAAATCAAAATTAACTGGTATGATCAAACAACTGAAAATAGCAAATACTAGTTTGTCTGATAAAATAACAGCTGATACAACTGACATATCTTCTTATGATGATGATCCAGCAGAATCAGTTTGTTTTTCCAATCTGTTTCCAGTCTATTTCAGAAAATGGTTTTCAAGAAAAAGAATGTTAAACCAAAAGTCTAGAAACCAGATCAGATTAAATCTCCAAGTTCATTCTATGTCAAATCTATTGATAAACAAGCTGCTTATATTTCAGAATCTGGAAATAAAACATCTCAGAAAGATAAGATGATTTGGGTTGTTAAGGGATCTCCAGAAGCTGACAAGTATCTGAAATCAAGTGCAAAAGCTTCAAAGGTAAACAAGAACAGAGCATCTAAAGGTAAATCTTTTACTAAGCCTGATTACATCAAGTCTACAAATCACTTAACCAAGTTAGCTAAAAGAAAATTATGTTGTTCTTAATGATGCAGTGATAATTTTGTTCATAAAGCACATATCTACAACTGGTATGGTTCTTATAAAGTACATTCTTATGATACTACACTTCACAGAGGTGGAAACCAATCAAAGAAGTTTCACGTACTAACAAAAAAGGACCCAAATTCATCTGGGTACCAAAACCTGTTAAACCTATGATGCAGGAATCAACACTCAAGAAAAGTGAAGGTGTTATGACTTCTGAACACAACAGTTCAGGACTCAGTCTTTAAAGTCAAAGATGACTTCTAATCACGTCAGATTAGGACTCATGCTTCAAAGAATTCTACTGAAGGATTCCTTGATTGTCAACCATTTTTAAGGGAGTATTTCTTGATCTTGAACAATACATAATTAGAGAGAATATTTTTGGGGAGAATGTTATATTTTTGATGAATCATATCTTGGGGGAGAACATAAAAGTTTTGTTTCAAGAACACTGAATGCATTGAATGAATGCAAGGATGAAGGGGTAGCATATCTGTACAAGCCCATAAAATCCATCTCAAATCAAGGGGGAGTAACAAGATGTCAAATCAAGGAGGAGCAAACCAGAGATCAAGTCAAGGGGGAGAAATACAAAAAATATCATTCAAGGTGGAGTAAGTTCAAAAAGGGAGTAAGTGAGTGTGTGTGTGTGTGTGTGTGTGTGTGTGTAAATGTTTTTAGAAATTAAAATGAGCTTAAATGTCCACTTGTGGAAAATTTTCTTTTTAGGAAAGTTTCTATTTTTGGAAATTTTTGAAAAAGTTTCTATTTTTGGCTAGTTTCCATTTTTAGAATGTTTTTAATTTTTTTGGAAATTTTGCTAAGTCCAAAATTCACACATAGTGGTATGCGAATTCTAGGAATCTGCACACTGTTGCATGCAAATTTGTGGATTTCGCACCCTTTGGCATGTGAATTGTCACTTCTCGCATCCTTAGTCATGCGAAAAGATGAAACTCGTATCCAATGTCATGTGAATGGTTTTCATAGGCACAGAATTCGCATATCGTTCCATGCAAATTCCTCACACACATTGTCTTATTCTTTCAAGACAATCCGTATCCCTTTGTCATGTGAAAAGTGATTGCCAAATCAAATCGTGCCACGTGTCTCTTTAATTCTTGAGTATAAATACGATTGTTTTCCTCAAATAAATCACTTTTCTCATAACTGGCATTTCATACGTATTTTGCACTTAGATTCTCTTAAACCCTCCTTTGCGACTCTTCGAACCTCAGACTTTGATCATTCGAATTTCTTTGAATCAAGGTTATTATTTGTTTCTTATTTGATTTGGGTTTGTTATTCTTGCTATTGTTCTTAATTCTTGCAGGTTTACCTTGACTGGATTTGTAGATTAGGGTTTTTAGGACTGTTCATCTTGGTCTTGAACTGGAACTGGATAATTTCGAACTTTAAATCTAGATATTGTTCTTTGTGATTAAAATTGGAACCTAAGTTACATTCAGATGAGAAAATCGAACCCTGGACAAGTATTCATTTGGACTTAATCAATAAATTTTGGGGTTTTTCAATAATCGACTCTTCGACTGGATATTCAAAGTGTTCGTCATGTTCTTGAGCAAGATCTTAAGTTGATGATTCAAATGGATTGAAATGTTGAAATAAGTGGTTTAATCGTGTTTTGAACCTAAAATCGAATCACTCTATTCAAGAATTTTGGATTTTTAACATCAAAATAAAATTTTGTAATATGGGTTAAAATTGAATGTTCATGAGTTTTTGATGATCTTCATAAGTGTTCCTGGTGTTTCAAGAGTTAACACTTAGAAAATTTCAAGATTTGAAAATTTTCAAATTTCAATGTTCCATGCGAATTTTGGTTGTAATTGTTAAATTCTTTCAAGTTAAGAATTCGCATACTTATTCATGTGAATTCTTAGTCAAGTTTAATTCTTTCAAGTATAGGATTCACATATCTCTTCATGCGAATTCCATAGCTAGTGAATTGTTTTTTGAAGAAAAATTTTCAAACAATCAAACTTTGGTTTACATTAACATATTGGACATCTGTCCATATCTTTTACTTTTTCAGGTATTCAATGGCTGAAAATCAATCTGTTGATCAACAAGTTCAGATTGATGAGAATTCATCATCTCAGGCTTCAAGGGAACATCCCATGCCCTCATCAAGATCTGACTACCAGCCTGAACCTGGTGTCAATCCTGATCTGATCTTGATCACACCATCTGAGATGAAACCACAAGCACCAAACAATCATTATGTGGAGTTCAATCTTTTGAAGATAGATACACTTGTTCTAGGCATACTTCAGAATCACCCATTGAGATATGCACTGGTCATTTTTGGCACTGTTCCAGAACTTTATGTAGAACAAGCATGGAAAACCATCAAGGTCACAACAAAGAAAGTTAGCAATGAAAGAGTTCCTCAATTTGAACTTTAGATTGATCACTTTATATCAATCCTGAAGCAAATTCCAGAGAGGGAAGAGACTTCTTTGATGACTTTCCAACTGACACAGAAGTCTTTCAAGGAATTAGGAACATGGGCTATGTTGGTCAACTGACTCAGGTTAACCACTTCAAGAAGAATAACCTGCCACCGTTTTACTACACACTCTTCTCAGTGATCAATCGGTGCCTTACTGCCAAAGTTCATGGGACTGATAATGCCAACATACACATCCTGAAGCTATTTCATGCGGTTGTATATGATCATCAGCTCCGGGGGAGAATGATGATGGAGATGTATTGCGGCCTTCTCCTGTTCATCAACTCTAATCGCATTCTTCTGCAGTTGATGTTACGGATCAACCTCACGCTTCAAGCCAGCAGCTTTGCTCAGCATCTTCTGCCGATTGTCAGCCTATTCAGCTGAGGGGTATGATGGGATTCGCGAAGAGCAGCACCTGACACGTACTCCCTGGCGACGTGAATCTCTTTCAAATAATTGTAAGGTACCGACTTCTTTCGGGGGGACGAAAGGCTACTTCAATCTAGAAAACAGCCGGAAGACGAATTCTCTTCCTTCTTTATTACATAACCTAAGCCCACTAGGCATAAAGAAAACAGAGGATCCCCGTGCCGAAGCAGGCATCTTTCTTGGCTATCCTTTTGGCCAAATCTTTTCTCTCTCATATATGATTCTTCTTTAAAACCATTTACACTTCCAGGAGTATCAGCGCAGCTTTGATAGGACAAGGTTTGAAGAGCTCTTACGCGGAAAGTCTTTCGCTCTCTCTTATTCAGTTCGAATCCTCAGTTATTTGATTAAGCTAGAGAGTGCTTTCTAGGAAGACCTCTAAAGCACGAAACTTTGTGCCCTATCAGAGATTCTTTACTCTCATTGTCAGAAGCATGCTCCGAAGCAACAAGTACATCCCAAAGAGACACAACCATTCTGTTGCACCAATGAATGCTATGAGATTTTTGATGAAAGAAGGAATTCAGTTATTCTATGCCAATTCCTAAAGGTTTACTTGATTATGCTAATCCGGAATCCGACTGTGTGATGTCTTATTGAGAATCTATGGGACAACCAGGACTGGTTGCCCCTACCCAGGCTCAATCCCTAGGCGAGTGGAGTCTGTGAGGGTTCCTGTTACCTAGGGGGTACAAGAACGGGATGTGAAGAGGAAAACTACCGAGAGGGGTACTGGTGAAGTTCGGAGACCTAGACTTGAGGCTTCAGGGTCACGGGTTAATGCCCAACATCTAGTGACACCTTCTGTCAATGAAAGTCAAGGCTCTAAAACCGAGTCAGTTCCAGTAGCTGAAATTGATGAAAGTGATGATATTCCTTCTACCACAAGTGACAATGATGAGGCAGTCAATGATGATGCTAGTGATGGTAATAATGATTGTGCTGATGATGACAGTGATAGTGATGGAGATGATATTGTTCATAATGATCAAGGTGGTGCAGCTATTCAAACTGATGACAATGATGAACAAGTTGATGAGTTTGCTGAGTTTTATGATGATGCTATGGAAATGGATTTAGACAACACTATCAGAAATGTTTTTGGAGAGATAAGGAGTAATGAGGGAGCATTAGTTAAAAATCTGAATGGGAGAATGAGTGGAAGGGATGTAGAAAAATATGGTGAGCGTGTGTGCATCCAAATCTACCGTTCCAAAAGGGCAGCCACATCTACCATTTTGCCGCATGTGTTGCGAGCAAATGTTGAAAAAGACATGAGTAGCCCACTTATGCAAATGCACACCCCATCCAGCCACTCTATCTCCTCTCAACAGGCGGTAGCTTCAATAAATCATGGGGATATAGCACAAAATCTACCTGGTTCTCATTCGGAGACCACAAGTATTGAAACTAGAGAACATCAGTCCCAGTTCTCAACTTCTTTCTGTGCACAATCGAGTCTAGTGCCTTTTGAATTACCGATTGTTATTCCTAGGCCACACATTGATAAATCACTTTTTGTCATAAGTCTTAGTGACCTAATGTAACACCTATAATTTTCGGTAAGTAAATGTCGCCCGGACGTTTCTGTGATTTGTAAACAGTGGGGTTTTGTTGGGAAAAGCATTATTTAATGTCCCCTAGACTATCGGGGGTATTGGCGTTGAGAAAGTCGAGTTTCGGGGCTTGGTACGGGCACGACTACAATGCCCGACGACTATGAGAGTGTCATAGTCGCACCTGTCATTGTCGCAGCCAAAAATAGAAACACCAGAGAGTCAGGCGACATTGCCAGGCGAAGGGCATTGTCGTTGGTCAATGTCGCACCAGGACAGCAGAGGGCTGTTAAGTATGGGATTTCATCTTCATTTCTCATTTCTCTTCTCCAAAACTTTTCCATTCTCTCCCAAACCGTTTCTCCTTCATTCCCCTCAAACCCTAACTCATTTTGGGTTCATTTCTTGAGTTCTCAAAGTGTTCCACCATCAAGTGGAAAGATTGGAAGCTTTGGTCAATGATTCACCATCTCCATCTTCATCTTCAACCTCAAGCTAAATTTTAGGTTTTTCTAGGTTTTCACCAAAACCTAGGTGGTAAGTTTATCCCCTCCTTTTCTAAACCTTAATAGGTGATGTAAATGCTTCATTGATGATTTTCTAGTGTTTGATTCCTTCAGTTTTGGTTTGTAAGATTTTGGAATGTTTGGGGTCAAAATTAGGGTTTTAACCAAAATGGAGATTTTGATGTCATGTGTTAGGGCATTGATTCTAAATGGTTGAAATTGATTATTTATGGGTGGAATTTGTATATCTAGATTTTTGGGAAGATTGTTGCGTGTGGACTTGAAATTCTTCAAGGAAGCTCATTTGGGGTAAAATCTAGATTTAGCCTAAATCTAGCGAGGTGAGTTCAAGTTGATTTGTGAAAACGGTGTACATGCCAAAATATTCATTTTTAAAGTGTTTTGTGTTTTACATGAAATTGTTAATTGTTGATCACCTGATAAGTTTTGGTTATTTGGAAGAGTTAACTTTATAAACTTATACAACACACATCTTTGGGATTTTTGAACCTATTGATAAATAAATTATGTTGATACATTCCCTTGACGATTTTACATATATAAATGGGGTTCATTTGATGTAAGTGTCGTATTTTGTGTATTTGATCTTATAAATCATTTTACTAAAGCATATTATTGTGTTATGAGGCATTTTGGAAATATAAGTGTATGAGTTCTTTTGGAAAATGGTTTATCTCAACCAATGACGAGTTTTGAGTTCTCCATACTTTTAGACGTTGTGTTTGCATAACCGTGGGTCAAATGTGCTTTAATGTTTACATTGTCTTTGATTGGGAATTTAAGTAAATTGTTGAGCCTTCGGCTCGGTTATGACTAAGTAGAGTTCTGAGGACACTTGTCCGGTTTTGATAGTAGATGTAAAGCCAGTTATGGTTTACATGCTAAAGCATCGAGTTGCATATTGATGTTTATTACATGAGAGTGCGTTGGTCCTTTTTGTGAATTCATGTAATGTTAGACTCTGTTGCATTGGATCCATAGGCACATAAGTCAGTCTTTATTTGATAGTCAACTGGGTGTTGCGGGATTTGACTCCGGGCCCATGTTTTATGACCTTAACTTTTCAAGTGTACACTAGGAGGGCTGAGTCTGGTTGAGATATCATGAGCTAGAAGGGCGATTTTATATTTGGGGCCTCCGCCATGTCGGGGCAATGCCATGGTTGTAACCCCCGACTGTGTCGAGCCTTTGGCGGTATTCAAGGTAATATCCGCTATGGTTAGCTGTCTCTTTGGGTGTAGCCTGAAAGGAGTCATAGGGACACTTAGGCTTTCATGTCGTGAAGTGTTATACGATTAACATTGTATGAGTGGCATACTTTTGTGTTCCTCCACTCTCAATGGATACGGGTATCCCCCATTGTTCGCCATCAGTATTTTGGATATTTAATTGTCCATGCTTTAATATTTGGGTTTCATTCCATATCATGGTTGCGTGAGTATTGAATTTTGGTTCCATGTTTTCGATGGCATATTATATTTATATGGATTGTTTTCCATCATTTAAGGGTCGAATATTATGCCTCATCCGTGTTTTGGGTGTTTCAGGATGTAAGGTTTTATCTGCGTTTTTATAAATTGGGCATTTGCTTTCTTTTCTCATTTGGAGTAAGTTTGGGTTGAATCTAAATTTACTAAAGAACGTTTTATGTCGGGATCTTACTCCTTAAAACAATTTGGTTTGGTTAACGTTCATATTGGTGTCTTTTTCGTTTAAAATGCATTTCATTGGTAAACGAGTCATTTCCATATCTAAAGTAAACCATTTTGAAAGGTTATGATTTTAGTTACAATCTTCTTTTAACGATTCATTTATAAATGTTGAAAACTCTTGAGCTCACTAGGCGTTAAGCCTAACCTTTTTATTTGTCGGCATGTGCATTAGGTTCCAGTTGGGGGTTCGGTTCTAGCAGTGCTATGAAGAGATAAACCTCAGCTTTACTCAAGGGTAAGTAGTTGGTGAAGTCTCCCGCAGTTTGGAGATAGTGTTTGTTACTGGGTTTTAGTAGCACTCGTTCTTATTATAGACTTTATGCATAGAAAGAAATGTGTGTATTGAGGTTAAATCTTAAATTGTGATTGTAGATGAATCATTTATCGATGTATTTAGGAAATTTTAAATTAGTTGTTATTTCCAGAATTGAGGGTGTTACAATTTGGTATCAGAGTTTAAGTTTGAGAGAATTAGGTATTGATTTTGGATACCTAGACTCAAACTAGCGTTCTTTTAAGTGATTGAAAGTGAAATTGCACCATTAGGCACCTTAAGATAAGATACTTTGGGGTTGATAGAGTCGCTAGAAACGGGAAACTTGTCGAGGATAGCCAGGATGATCATGTACGGTACGTTCATAATGGCACCTGGCCAGTGTTATGGTGAACCTACATGTTACATGTGTACATTTGAACTGCTTTGGTATGATGACCGTTGGGGTAGTAAATGAGTTTCTAAGCGTGTAGTCAATAGAAGAGTTGGTGCTTATAGTATTGTCACCTTGGAGTGATGGTTAAGTACGATGAATACACTAAGTTGACCCTTTTGGGTCGGAATTATTGGATGAATTAGAATCATAGGCTTGATAAATTGACTTTATTTCAAGGAGAAATTGTAAGTTAATCAAATTAGCATGATTATTGCTTTGACATGTTTGATGCATCCGGATGTCGATAGTGTGACTAGGAAAATTGAGGAGCGTAGTCCTAAGATGTTGAGTGCCGACCAAATCTATTTCTAAAATAAGTTTGCATCAATTGTTTCTCATGTTTTCAAAGCATAAAGTGAGTTATGTTACGAAGTCTTGGTAAAGCATTTAGCACACATCAGATTTTAAACCATGAGTTTAAGCATGCATAAAATTGTTTTGTTGCACGTGGTAGCAAATATTTTTATTGAAAATCTCTTCATCCCCGTTTCGTGTCTAACACTATTTTTGGATATTGTAATATCTGTGTTTTAATGTTATTTGGGGTATTGGGCAAGTAGCTATGAGATTTTAACCTTGACATTGGATCTCCTACACGTATGTTAAGGTTTTAAAGGAAAAGTTAAGCCTATGTTCTTGAGTCGGAGTTTTCTTAGGAATTTTAGTCTGTATGAGTTGTGTTGAATTTCATAGAGTATTGTTTTGCGACGTTTTTCGTCGCGCGGGTGAACTTCAAAATGCGTAAGTTTAAATTTTGTTGCGCGTAAATCTGCGAGTTATTTGGCGTCGTGTCTCCCGTAAGTTTTGTTTGAAAGTGCCACTTTATCTTACGTTGTGGTCTTAGAATCTTAACATTTTTAGGCATATTTTCTTCTTATGCTTTTATGTTGGGAAATGAAAATTTTGGCACCGCTTGATTTTAGCGTTGATGAGATTTATGTAAATTCAGTTGGGTTTTATGGCGTTTTACTTTACGACATTTTGAGTCGCGTAGATAAAAGTTTGGAACGCGTATATTTGCATTATTGTGTGCGTTAACTTATAAGTTTTCGCTTAATATTTTGTCTCACGCGAGTTTTGCACCGGTATTTTCGAAACCGTAAGAGACGTCTTGAGAGTTTGTTAATAGATGTTATCCCATATATTATTTTGGGAAGTTTCAATGTTATGTGATATCTCTTTTGGGTTTTATACAAGTGTTATTCATTGTATGCTATATAGTATTCGAGTTGTTTTAAACTGTTTCGTATTGAACTTTCGCTTTGAACGTGTTTCAGTTGTTGATTTTACTATTATAAATTCCGTAATGCGTTAAATGAGTTATCGGTATAATGTCGTTGTAGTTACTATTTTTGGACAAGCGCATTTTTAGTTGCACGGCCCAATGTTCAAATTTGATTTAAAATTTATTTACGTGTGACCAAGTCGCACACACCCATCTTATTACTAAGGTTGAGAAATAAATTGTTGTATGTGAGCCCTATTGAAAATTTCACTTCAAGGCGTTTTATGATTTAAAGGAAAGAATTTTGAAGTGAAACTGTGAATGTTCCTTTTTGGAGTTGTACGAACATTTGTTGCATATGCTTTAGTACTGAAAGTTATATTTCACATAAATAGTACAGATTGATGCAAGCTAGGACCATAGTAGTCCATTTGAAAATTTTGTTGCGCATCTTTTGTTATTATCATTATTAATGTGAGTATTGATGAAAGGAATTTTGCAATGGTGCTATATGTGCGACTGTGATGACCCTTTTGCACACCTATCGAGGAATCGGTAGTGGATTTTACTCATACGATTAATTGCTATAAAGTTGGGTATTTGAAAGTTTTATAAAATTTCAATTGGCATATTAGTTGAAAAACCTTGAACTCATTAGGGCTATGGATTTATAACCCTATCTGGGAAAAGAATTGTAATTAGGGACTAGAGAAGTCCTTGGGAATTGAAGCTGCGGATGATCTGACTGGTGGTCAGTCTTGAATTTCGGGTTTCAGTTTTTGGATCCGTGCACGCATAAGTAATGGAGGTATTAGATTTAAGCCTTCCCAGTTAATTAAGGGATGATTCTAATGCTTCGGTAAACCTGCGGGATAAGGTATTATGTGATTATCTGCGCCTGATTGGGTTTGCTTTGATGGGTTGCTTGTCTGTTTAACATCATGTTATATGCTGATGGAGTACCGTCTTAATGGATTTTCGCGAATAAAGGAATTATTGTGGTCCGTTCATTAGGGATGCAAGATTAGGAATATTAGTCCTCTGTCAGGTGTCAACCTTAATGCGACAATACTTCTAGAATGAAATATTGGGCGGGATGTCCACGTTTTCAATATCACCATTTTGGTTTTAGACGTCGACTTGTTTTCTTGAAGTCAATGAATCTTGGAATGCTTGGAGGTATCCCCGTTAGATCAAGAGAAATAATGACCTTTCGGTGGTGAAATTTAAAGGAGGATTATATGTTGGTAATTAAGTATTGATGTGTATAGGTTTTTCCGATGTGGTAAAGACTTTATTGAGGGAGTGTTTTGAGGTTGAGAGTATAACGGAATTGAGTGATAGCCGGATTTTCATTAACTAACTACCCGGATAGCGTGTTGGTCCGTCCTTGAAAGGACGGCCTTACCATTTTCAAGAATGGATCGTCAAGGATTTTTAGAATTCTTTGGGGTTTGACGTCGATCAGTGGTTTTGGGTTCTATTAAAAGTGTGGATCTGAGGTGAGTTAGCCGGTGGGGAGTTGAGATCACAAACTACCCTTGAGGTAGGACGTTCCACCCAAGGTTGGGAGACAACCGCAGTCTCATGGTTAAGGCTACATTAGTAAGATAATCGTTCATTCAGATATAAGTGTGATTTGTCTAAGGAGACATTTATCGTGAGGACCAACATAAGGTTATGGTGGTAGTTAAGGCAAGCGGAGTAGAGACAATCTATTCTGTGGGCAACGTTTCATGGAAATCTAGATTTCGAGGACGAAATCATTCTATGGTTGGGAGGATTGTAACACCCGTAATTTCGGTAAGTAAATATCACCCGGATGTTTCTGTGATTTGTAAACAGTGGGGTTTTGTTGCGAAAAGCATTATTTAATGTCCCTTAGAGTATCAGGGGTATTGGCATTGAAAAAGTCGAGTTGTTGGGCTTGGTACGGGCACAACTACAATGCCCGACGACTATGACAGTGTCATAGTCGCACCAGTCATTGTCGCAGCCAAAAACAGAAACACCATAGAGTCAGACGACATTGCCAGGCGAAGGGCATTGTCGCTGGTCAATGTCGCACCAGGACAGCAGAGGGCTGTTAAGTATGGGATTTCAGCTTCATTTCTCATTTCTCTTCTCCAAAACTTCTCCATTCTCTCCCAAATCGTTTCTCCTTCATTCCCTTCAAACCCTAACTCATTTTGGGTTCATTTTTTGAGTTCTCAAAGTGTTCCACCATCAAGTGGAAAGATTGGAAGCTTTGGTCAATGATTCACCATCTCCATCTTCATCTTCAACCTCAAGCTAAATTTTAGGTTTTTCTAGATTTTCACCAAAACCTAGGTGGTAAGTTTATCCCCTCCTTTTCTAAACCTTAATAGGTGATGTAAATGCTTCATTGATGATTTTCTAGTATTTGATTCCTTCAGTTTCGGTTTGTAAGATTTTGGAAGGTTTGGGGTCAAAATTAGGGTTTTAACGAAAATCGAGATTTTGATGTCATGTGTTTGGGGATTGATTCTAAATGGTTGAAAATGATTATTTATGGGTGGAATTTGTATATCTAGGTTTTTGGGAAGATTGTTGCGTGTGGACTCGGAATTCTTCAAGGAAGCTCATTTAGGATAAAATCTTGATTTAGCCTAAATCTAGCGAGGTGGTTTAAGTTGATTTGTGAAAACGGCGTACATGCCAAAATATTAATTTTTAAATTTTTTTGTGGTTTACATGAAATTGTTAACTGCTGATCACCTGATTAGTTTTGGTTATTTGGAAGAGTTAACTTTATAAACTTATACAACACACATCTTTGGGATTTTTGAACCTATTGATAAATAAATTATGTTGACACATTCCCTTGACGATTTTACATATATAAATGGGGTTCATTTGATGTAAGTGTCGTATTTTGTGTATTTGATCTTATAAATCATTTGACTAAAGCATATTATTGTGTTATGAGGCATTTTGGAAATATAAGTGTATGAGTTCTTTTGGAAAATGGTCTGTCTCAACCAATGACGAGTTTTGAGTTCTCCATACTTTTAGACGTTGTGTTTGCATAACTGTGGGTCAAATGTGCTTTAATGTTTACACTGTCTTTCATTGGGAATTTAAGTAAGTTGTTGAGCCTTCGGCTCTGTTTTTGACTAAGTAGAGTTCTAAAGACACTTGTCCGGTTTTGATAGTAGATGTAAAGCCCGTTATGGTTTACATGCTAAATCATCGAGTTGCATATTGATGCTTATTACATGAGAGTGCGTTGGTCGTTCTTGTGAAGTCGTGTAATGTTAGACTGTGTTGCATTGGATCCATAGGCACGTAAGTCAATCTTTATTTGATGGTCAACTGGGTGTTGCGGGATTTGACTCCGGGCCCATATTTTATGACCTTAACTTTTCAAGTGTACACTAGGAGGGTTGAGTCTGGTTGAGTTATCATGAGCTAGAAGGGAGATTTTATATTTGGGGCCTCCGCCATGTCGGGGCAATGCCATGGTTGTAACCCCCGACTGTGTCGAGCCTTTGGCGATATTCATGGTAATATCCGCTAAGGCCAGCTGTCTCTTTGGGTGTAGCTTGAAAGGAGTCATAGGGACACTTGGTCTTTCATGTCGTGAAGTGTTATACGATTAACGTTGTATGAGTGGCATACTTTTGTGTTCCTCCACTCTCAATGGATACGGGTCTCCCCCGTTGTCGGCCATCAGTATTTTGTATATTTAATTGTCAATGCTTTAATATTTGGGTTTAATTCCATATCATGGTTGCGTGAGTATTGAATTTCGGTTCCATGTTTTCGATGGAATATTATATTTATACGGATTGTTTTCCATCATTTAAGGGTCGAGTATTATGTCTCACCCGTGTTTCAGGATGTAACGTTTTATCTGCGTTTTTATAAATTGAGCATTCGCTTTCTTTTCTAATTTGGAGTAAGTTTGGGTTGAATCTAAATTTACTAAAGAACGTTTTATGTCGGGATCTTAGTCCTTAAAACAGTTTGGTTTGGTTAACGTTCATATTGGTGTCTTTTTCGTTTAAAATGCATTTCATTGGTAAACGAGTTGTTTCCATATCTAAAGTAAATCATTTTGAAAGGTTATGATTTTAGTTACAATATTCTTTTAACGATTCATTTATAAATGTTGAAAACTCTTGAGCTCACTAGGCGTTAAGCCTAACCTTTTTATTTGTCGGCATGTGCATTAGGTTTCAGTTGGTGGGTTCAGTTCTAGCAGTGCTATGAAGAGATGATCCTTAGCTTTACTCAAGGGTAAGTAGTTGGTGAAGTCTCCCGCAGTTTGGATATAGTGTTTGTTACTGGGTTTTAGTAGCACTTGTTCTTATTATATACTTTATGCATAGAAAGAAATGTGTGTATTGAGTTTAAATCTTAAATTGTGATTGTAGATGAATCATTTATCGATGTATTTAGGAAATTTTAAATTAGTTTCTATTTCCAGAATTGAGGGTGTTACACCTAACCGGAACGCCCAGAGTAGCTCTTGCTATAGGACTACAAGGACCGGGTGGATCTCCTGTCATAGCTAACGTCATGCCAACTATGAACACAGGCCATACGGTTGCTTCGTCCACTGTCATGACAACGGAAAGTCTAAGTGACTCCGGTGTTAGATTACCAGTCTTTGTGACAAAAGAATTCCTCGATGGTGCCTTAAAGGTTGTTGAAAACCATTTGATGAAGAAATTTGAGGAAGAGATAGGTGTTATGAAGAGATTGTTGAAAGGTAAGAATCCAGCAGTTGAGCCTGAGCTAGTACAACCAGTTCATACTATACCTTAGCCAACTCAACCAGCTGACATGTCAATTGATGAGCTTAAATCCTTGCTTTTTGTAAATCTTTTTTCTCAAGCCCCATATAATCAAACAGATGCAGAACTTCTTTCTCTTCTGTAATCCCAACATCAACCACCACCACCACCATCTGTGCAGCCAGCAGATGTGGTTAGAGCTTCAGAGTTTAATTCATTCAAAACTGATGTTTTGCAAGCCTTATCTGATCTTACTAAGGTTGTGTAAACTTCATTTAATGCCCAAGACTCTGTTTCCAAATCAAGGCATGATCATGATTTAGATCATGACCATGAGAGGAATATGAATCAGAAACAGAGAGCTGATGTACATGCTGCTACTGGATTGGTTGGTGAATCTCAAAATGTTGAAGGTGATAATGGAGAAAATGTTGAGAATGCTGATCATGGTACTGAGATGAATGATCAAGGAGAAGGAGTTACAGGAATGGAGATTGTTTTGTATGTAAATCCTAATGTTGAACCAATGGTTGAAAAGCCTAAGGTTGTTTCTAGAGAGAAATTATGTTGCTGACTGGTTTGGAGGAAATGAATGTCATTGTTCTGTCTGATGATGATGATGAAGTTGATATAGATGAGAAGTATGAGTTGTTTTGGATGGTTAAGGAGGAGGAAAAGGAAAACTACTTGGAATTAGATGATGATGATGATGTGGAGATAGTTGAAGTTGTTGAGAAAGTTGTTGAAGATGTTCCATCTAATGTAGAGAGTGTGCTTGATGGATTGTTTGAATATAAGGATTCTGATGCTTTGAATGTTATGTTTGATCAGAATTCTTCAGAAGAATTGCATCTAAGTCCAGTTCACAATGACATACCTGAACCAAGAATTGTTGCTCTATCTGTTCCATCCTTTAAAGATTTTGGTTTTCCTGAAGCCAATGATACTCCAGCTAATCAGTCTTATGAAGCTAATGTAGATCAGAATACAAGTGTTGAGGAGGAGTTGCCTTATCAACAAAATCCAAATAGCCCAGTGAACCAGCCTGAAATTCAAAGAGAACCACTTCATGCACCTAAAATGCCAAATCAAGCAGGTCCCTCTGGTACTGCTAATGAAGCTGGTCCATCAAATGTTCAACCTAGTTATCATGAGTTTGGTCCAACAAAAGAGGAGCTGAAAAGAATTCGTCATGCTTTGAGAACTCCATATCTTGAAGAAGTTTCAAGGATTTATGTGAGGAGGATCAGACAGTTGGATCAGAATCAGATTTTGGGCATTCAAGACAAGTCATCAGACTACCAGTATGAGTATGTCAGAATGTTAAGTGTTGTGCAAAGAACCTCTAAGGATGTCAAAAGCAGAGAAGGAATTGTGGCTGTCAAAGAAGTTAAACTGAAGAAGTTTGTGAGAATTTGGTATCCTGAGTTTGTGGTTTAGAGGAAGGATATGAAGACATATCTTCAATGAAGCTGACTTTGTTAATCTTCAGTTTGATCATCTTGAGTTCTTATACCATGAATTCAGAGACATGACAATCAGATTTCCTGATATAGGTTATGCTTTGGAGACACTTAAAAGATTCATCAAGAGACACATCTTCTACACTTACTGCTATGATTTCCAGTTGGGTTTGGAGACCAATCAGAGAAGAGTAAACATGCTAGCACCTGACACAACTCATCCTTTGCTTGAAGAAACTCCATTGTATATTGTGCTGAGAGAGCCAAAGCTAGGAGTTGTCTATGAAAATGGTGAAAAGGAGAAGAAGTTTATGAGGGCATCTGAAATTGCAAAGTATTCTGATAGAACCTTAAAGATTGTTCTGAAGAAGCTTAAAGACTTGTATGAGGAAAGTGAAAGTAGGAGATTAGTTGAGAATGTCCACATGTCTAGATCTGAAAGAATCTTCACTGGTCATGTTATCTATGTTATCCAAGACAGGATTGCATTCAGAAATGGGATTAGAAGGTTTGAATCTTATTTGGGCATAAGGAGAACCAGTTCAAGAAGGTGGACAAGGTGAAGACTTGCAAATTGATCCAAAAGGGGGGAGATTGTTAGAGCTTGTTTGAATCAATTTGTATTGTATTTTGTTGACTTTTGCTTTATAAGTGTTGTATGAGGTCAAGGCTTGTTTGACCCATATAAATACATTTTGCCTTTGTTCTTTTCGTGTAAGAACTTTGTGTAAGCTTTCATTTCAAGTCTTGTAACACTTTGAGACATATATGACATATTAGACTTGTGACTACTTCCTCTATCTAGATTCTTGTTCTTAATTCTTAATCTTTGAATGTCAAATGCTTGAATCTGGAATCACACGTTAGCTACCTAGTCGGGGTATTTGACTTCTCGATTTTTCCCAGTCTTGAGGAGATTGTCAACTTCGTCATTGATTACATTGTTTCGTTCTGGAGCGAACTTTCGACGTTTCTGTTTGATCAGTTTAAATGACGGGTCCAAATTCAATTTGTGTGAGATAATGTCAGGGTCTATGCCAACCATATCTTCATGTGTCCAGGCGAAACAATCGGCATGTTCCTGGAAAAAAAAGATTAGTTCTTTCTTGAGGGAGAGATCAAGAGACAAACCTATAAAGACGACTTGGTCGGGTTTTCTTTGGTCCAGGGCGACTTCCTCCAATTGATAGTCGTCGACAGTTTTGGGAGCGTCCTGGTCCTGTAATTGCTAGATGGATTGCTTTCGCGACTTCATTGTTGTCTTATAGCAATCTCGAGCAGCTTTTGATTCGCTTTTGATCTCTTGGACCCCCCATGGCATTGGGAATTTCATTGTTTGATGGAACGTTGAGGGAACTGCCTTCATGTCGTGGATCCATGGTCGACCAAGAATAACATTATAGGCTGATGAACAATCGATGACGTTGAACTTGGTTGACTTGTTGACTCCCTTGGCATAGACTAGCAGAATAATCTCTCCAAGAGTGTTTGCCGTGTCTCTATTGAAACCTACCAAGTTCATCGAGCGTCAAGTGATTTCTGACTTATCGACTCCCATGGTTTTGATGGTGTCAAGGAAGATTATGTTTGCTGAACTGCCCCCATCGACCAACACCCTCCGGGTTAAGAATTTGCCGATCTTGAGTTGAATAATCAACCTGTCGTAATGTTTCTGATGCAAGTCACCCAGGTCATCTTCGTCGAACGTTATCTTCATTGATTCCAAATCTAATTCTTCCTTTGGTTGCAAAGAGCGAGGAATCGGTTGATCGTTCGATCCTCGATTGGTGTGCCTCTTTGCTATGGAGTATGTCAAGCCACAGACGTCAGAACCTCCCGTAACGCAATTCACGACTTTTTCATGAACAGGAGATGGGGGTCGAACGTCATTGATGGGCATTATTGGATCGTTGATTATTTCTTTGAGGTTGCCTTTTGGAACGTGCCATGCGAGCTCCTTTTTGAGAGCTATGCAATCATCTGTAGTATGACCATGAGCGCTATGAAAGTCGCACCATTTGGTCTGGTCTTTGTTGTCGTCGCTTTGATCATACTTCTTTGGCCACCGTATGGTCGTCTGTACATTTATCAAGGCCTTGTCCAAGTCTTTGCAAGTCCCTTTGAATCCTTCAGAGGAAATCTTAGGGTACTGGGGGAGCTTGGTCGTGATCGAGGTCTTCTTTTTATCGAACCGGACGTTCGAGATTTGTCGTGATGGTTCCGGTTTGAGTGTCTCTTTGGTCTTGAACTCTGGTTTATTCACGCTTAACGTTTTCTTATCGTTGGAGTGCTTTCGACGAAAGGTTGTGTCATCCTCGACTCTCATGTAGGCTAGAGTCCTTGCTCGACGTCTTCAAAATTCTCCGGGAGGTATTTTGTTAAGTTAGTGTATAGATCTGAACTCTCGTCTAGACCACGTTTATAGGCTTCAATCGCGGTCTTGACATCACAGTTATGGACACTGATCATTTCCGCGTTGAAACGGTTAAAGTAGCTCCGGATAGATTCCCCAACCTTCTGCACGACGTAATACCGGTCGCTAGTCTGTTTCTCCATCTTACGATTGCTTGCAAATTATTGGGAAAACTGATTCACCAGCTCAACGAAAGAGTTGATAGACTTGGGTTTGAGGCCGATCAACCATTGGAGGGATGCACCTGTGAGGGTCGCCCCAAAACTCTTGCACATACACACTTCCTAATATTGATGTGGGATCGACACAATCCACATCAATTGTTTGTATTGCGCGACGTGCTCCGTTGGATCTGAAATACCAGAATATTTAGGTGTAAATGTCGGGATGTTGTATTTCTTGGGGACGTTGACCATGGCTATCTCGTCGACGAAGGGCGACACCTGGAATCCGGTTCGAGGTTCGACGTCGACAGGTACTGCTGCTCCCGGTAGCTTAGCAAGAAGCGACAATACACATTCATTCTACTCTTCCAACATTTTCAGCCACTAGGCGACTGGGTCATCTTGATTAATTCCTTGGGTCGCCCCAGGAACGAATCCAGACGTTTGAAAGCCATTCTGTTGTGAAGAATCTGATGTATCTCCATTATGATGAAAGGTTGGCATGGGAGGCGGTGGCAGCGCCATAGGGATTGTCGTGTGGAAAAAAGGCGGCGGTGGTGGCGACATTGTTGGCATAATTTGTCTAGGAACTCCGGGGAAGGGAGGTCTTGGATAATTGGGAAGAGGAGGTCCCAACCAAGACATGTTGAATGGTCCAAAACCATTTTGTGATCATGCCGGATTGTTCTGATTCCTTAGGCATGCGATTGCCTCAGCTTGCCCTTAAGTTCTGATTAGTCAATTCATCAATACGAGTGCGAGTGGCAGTTAATTCCATGTTCATCTGAGCGATAATATGCTCTAGAGTTCCCTCTGGGTTGGCCATCGTCCTGCAAACAGAAGAAACTCGAGGAAATTGTTAGTACGATGCACGTTTGTCTAGGATTTTCTTTAGATGGGGTCCCACAGATGGCGCCAAACTGTTAACGCCAAAAATCACCCATTGGAATGACTTAAGGTTGATGTGTATCTTTTACCAACTAAAGAAAGTAACCAGGCGACAAGACGTGCGATAAAGATAAAAATAACGAGACAAAGGATTTGGTGACGTGGAAAAACCTCAATGAGGAAAAAACCGTGGACGACAAGGAAGAGTCTTCGGAGTGCTATGATCACCAAACAGGGGCGACGTCCTTACGTATTACAATGTTTCACGAAGTAAATACAAGAAATAAGCGTAAGAGTAAATGGCAGTCGAATGTCATGTGTAAAACACTTCGATTGTGCATGTAACATCGTGGTCGTGTATTTCGGGAAAGAGAACTGTAAGACTTCTTCGTGTAGCTTGTAATCTCTGAGTTCCAATATCTGAATGAAATGTATGTCTTCGGTATTTATAATCTTTGATCGTCATATATGTGTCATTGAATCCTTGCGTGTTAGAGCATGAATTATGTTGGATACAAGATCATAAAGACTGAAGTCAAAGTTCAAGAAAGTCAAAGCTGAGTTAGTCAACTCTTAGTGAAAGTCAAAGTTGTTTTGTAATAAAGTCAAAAGTCAAATCTATTGTATTTGTTGCTTTCATTGTTTGTAGGTTTAAATAGTTGTGTTAGTTGTTTGTAAGTAAGTCATTTTGTAAGAGAATTCAGTTGTATCATTCATACGTGAGCAGATTAGAGAAGAGTTGATTAGAACATTATTCTAGTGAGAGAAAGTTAGAGAGAGAAAGTGAAAGTTCGTAATCTTTGATTTCCAAATCAATGACATGTGATTACGATTAATTCTCATCTTGATTGTTTGTAGCGATTAGAACTTGATAAATTGGGAATAACAATTGGTATCAGAGCTTAATCCAATCGAAATCAGATCAAGAAATAGTTCGACTCTGTGTTCTTCGAAGTCAGATCGAATTTTGAGTTTTAGTTCAAATTAGGAGTTGAAATCGATTAGGTTTTGTTTGATAAGTGAAATCGATCGAGTCTGTATAGTTAGATTTGTCAACTGCACTCTAATTGATTGAGAATTTCGAATTTTTGTGATTTTCCAGTTCACGAGTTTCACGCACTGTGTTCGAATCAAATTGTATAATTTTGTGTTTGTTGTTGTAATTCAAGTTTTGTAACCAGTGAGAGTATTGAAATCGAGCAAATTGACAAAGTTTCGAGATCAATTTTGAAGATTTCAATGGATTTCAGTGTGATAGTTTGAGTTTTTGTTCAAAAACTACAAGAACGCGCAAGATCTGTGAAACGCGCAAGTTCTTCGCAAGAACGCGCAAGTTGAAGATTTTGGTCTCAAATGCGCAAGGCGTTATTAGCGAGTTCTACAAACGTGCAAGTCAAAGCTTGTGAGTTTATTCGGAAACAGTGATCTGCGAGTTTGTTCAATCTGCGAGTTTCAGAAAACGCGCACGCTACCATTAGCGAGTTTAAGAGTTAGATCAATCTGCAAGTTTGTTCAAACGCGCAAGTAGTGCTTTGCGAGTTCAGGGAACACGCACACCTCTATCTGCGAGTTTCTGAGGAACAGTCTCTTGCGAGTTTAAGCTTCTGCAAGTTTCAGCGATCTGTGAGTTTATCAGTGAATAGTGTCTTGCGAGTTTCAAGCTTCTGCGTGTTTTAAGCTTCTATAGTGCTTTGCGAGTTTTAACACTTAGTCAAAAATTTTGAGTTTCTAAACTTTTCTATATTTCAAGATTTCTTGTATTTTTCTTGTGATTTCATTTGGACTAACGATCAAATTCAAGTTATTTTTGCAAACAGATATTCAAGATGGGATATTTTTCTGATGATGATGAACGAAAGATTGCCAAGCTCGAATTAGAGAATAAAAATCTTGCTTCTTCAGTTGAATATTATTCAAAGCGAGCAAAGAGATGTTCTGATGACAGGAAGCTACTGAGAGAAGAAGTTAGTGCATTAAAGATTGTCAATGAAGAACTTCTGAAACAAACTTCTGGTCTTAATGAAGAAAAAGTGTTGATTGTGTAAGCTGAAAATATTGAGTTAAAAGGCAAGATCTCAGACTTAGAAGATCAAATTTTCAAGTTTCAGCAAACAGGGTGTGTTAATGAAAAGAAGATCTTTGAATTAGAACTGCAAATTGTTGAAGAAAGATCAGTTTTTGAGAAAGAAAAGAAAGAGTTTGCAAATAAATTTTCAGATTTTTCAAGAAAATGTGATGAAGAGAAGAAAGTAGTTGAGCTGAATGTATAAAACTTTCTCAACAAGTGTCTGCCTTTGAGAAAGTAATCATTTTAGAAAGGGAAAAGTTTGCCAAGGAGAAAAAGGCAATTGAACAGAAGAATGTAGGGATCTTCAAAGAAATATCCGGTCAAAGAACAAATGCTGAAAAGGATTTTGAAGAAGAAAGACTGATGTTTGAGACAGAGATAAAGAAGCTTACTGAGAAGCTATCTGAACTATCTGAAAGCGCATTGAAGGATCAGAAAGCGAAGTCTGAGTTTAAGAGAGAGATTGACCAACTTGTCTGAGAAATAAACAGTTATTTTTCAAAGATAAAAGAGCTTGAAAATATTGTATCAAAGGTGGTGGTGACTGAGCAAACGACTCCAGAGTCACAAATCCACACACCTAGAAATAATTCAGCTGACTTCAAAAAGACAGCCTCAAGCTCACACTTGAAACCTGTTTCTTCAAGAAGGTTAGTCAATTCATTTGATTAGATTCGTACTACTAACATTTTCTTTGATGAAAATGTAGATGGTTCATATACATACAAAATAAGAAGAAGAAGAAGGAGATACAAAGAAGAAAAACTGGTCTGGAAAAAGAAACCAGTAGAAGATGAAAAGAAAGATGAGAAGAAGAATGAGCTGAAAGGAAAGAAATCATGTGTACATGAGACGAAAGCAAAGAAGAACAAAGCGCGTAAAGGTAAACCTGATCATATCTACACGAGAGATTATTTAATCAGGTTGTCAAGTAAGAAATATTATTGTTCTTATTGTCGTACACATGATAATGTTCACAAAACAAGTGATCATTTCTGGTATGGTTCTTATTCAGTTACTCCCATAAGAACTGCAACTAACAAACATGGACCCAAATACCAGTGGGTACCAAAGCCAAAAAGTGATTCTGTGTTGCAGGCACCTATTGTCAAGGGGGAGTAAAAGAACAATGGCTTCTAAGTAAATCAGGTTAGGACCCGTACTTCAACGGAGTTTGACTTCTAAGCACAACAGTTTAGGACTCGTACTTCAACAATGAAAAAGAGACCTTACTCCTATGCTGAGAAGAGAATTGTACTCCGATACTCAAATGAGGAAATCAACCTTCAAGGGGGAGTACATATTTTTTTCTGAAATATGCATTCGAGAGATATGACGAACTACATTCCAGAAGAGAATTGTAGATCTCTATCATGTGCTTTTTCACTGATAAATTTTAAATGCATGATTTCAGGGGGAGTAAAAGATAATGATTTCTGATTACTTCAGATCAGAACTCGTACATTCAAAGTTTTACTGCTTTATGTGTTAGTCCTAGATTCAAGTTCTAATTGCTACAAATAATCAAGATAAGAATCGAAATCACAAGTCTTTGATTAAACCACCAAGATTACAAAATCTCTCTCACTACTCTCTTTCTCTAGAATGATATACAATAACTTTCTTCTCTCATAAGCTCTCTCAATTACTCCACATCTGAATTCTACTTACAGATTACAAGGACAAATGCTATTTATACCCACAACACTTACAAGGAAACAAAACAAATACAAATGTTGACTTTGACTTTATTACAAAGACTTTAACTTTCAGTGAGAGTTCACTTTTCCAGCTTTGACTTCTTGAACTTTTACAAATACAAATGTTGATTTTGTTAACAGATATTCAAGATGAGTTTTTCAGCTGAAGAGGTAAAGGATTTCACTGTAAATGATTTCATGACCACAATGGAAGCTATGATGGTTAAAGTTGAAGACCTTCAAGATAAATTGATAAGAGAAAAAGATGGTTGCAGAAAGAGTCATGTTTGAGACTGAGATTCAGCAAGCATCTGTTGAAAGTTATGAGAAGAAAGCTAAGGATTTAGAAAGTTTGAATTACAAGAGAAGATAAAGGTTGATCAAAGGAGGAGTTATTTCAATCGAGCTTAAAGAAAGAAGATCGAATTGCTAAATCTTTTTTGTTATGATCTTGATACAAAGGGGGAGATTGTTAGAGCACAGATTTGTTGGATTCAAGATCATAAAGATTAAAGACCAAAGTTCAAGAAGTCAATGGTGGAAAGTCAACTCTCAGTGAAAGTCATAGTCATTTTGTTAATAAAAGTCAAAGTCAACATTTGTATTTTGTTTGTTTCCTTGTATTTTTGTATGAGGGTATAAATACCTTGTTTCCTTTGTAAGTAAAGAGTAACAAACAAGGAAGTAAGTCATTGTGATTGTGAGATTCAGACTAGAGAAGAACAGTTTAGAATATCATCCTAGTGAGAGAAAGTAGAGAGAGAAGTTGAGTTTGTAATTCTTGTGATTGAATCAATGACATGTAGCTTCGATTCTCATATTGATTTTTGTTTTACATTAAGAACTTGATAGATTTGGGAATAACAATTGGTATTAGAGCAGAAGAAATTCAGAAATTGGATCGAATTTTTCACGAACTCGTTCATATGGACTGTTACATGTGAATTTTTCGATTTAGTGTTGTTTTGATCATAATTTTGGTTATATTAGATTCGAATTGATGTTTAGAACAAGTTTGGTTCAGGTTACTTAGGCTAATTCACACGGATTAAGGGTGAATTTTGGATTTAGAGAGATTTTTTTTTTCGAAGTTCAAACACTGTAAATCGAGTCAAAATGTATCGATTTGTGTTTGTTTTTGAAATTCAAGTATTGTAATCCGTTCTAGAGTTGATTTTGAGGAGTTCTACAAAGTTTCGAATCAATTGAAGTAGAATTGAATCGAAATCGATGAAAAGTTGAAGTTTTTGTTCGTAAAAAAGAAGAACACGCAAGATCTGTGAAACGCGTAAGCTTCATCTGGAAGAACGTGCAAGCTTCATCTGGAAGAACGCACAAGTCGAAGGAAATTGGTTTTTGGACAAAACGCGCAGAGGGTTATCTGCGAGTTCTAGAAACACGCAGATCGAAGTCTGCGAGTTTGAAGATTGGAGAATTTTTTTTCTAAGTATTGAAACGCACACGTAGTCATTAGCGAGTTCTACAAACGCACAAGACTAAGCGTGCGAGTTTCTAAGGAACAGTAGTCTTCGAGTTCATTCGGTCTGCGAGTTTGCCAAAAACACGCAAACCTTTGCGTGCGGATTTCATAAACACGCAAGCTAAAGTCTGCGAGTTTTCAGTGAATAGTGACTTGCCAGTTTCAAGCTTCTGCATGTTTTAAGCTTCTACAGTGGTTTGCGAGTTATTATACTTAGCGGGACCCCCGTGCTAAGTCTACGGAGGGGGAACAAAGTTCTGATTGTGATCTACTGTTTCTGAATTTCTAACGATCATTTTTCAAGTTCTTTTTGTAACAGATAATTCAAGATGGGATATTTTTCTGATGATGATAAAACGAAGATTGAAAAGCTCAAATTAGAGAACACAAATCTTGCTTCATCTGTTGAATTCTACTCAAAGAGGTCAAAGAGATATTCTGATGACAGGAAGCTACTGAGAGAAGAAGTTAGTGCATTGAAGATTGTAAATGAAGAACTTATGAAATAGACTTCTGAGCTGAATGTTGAAAATTTACTGAGTTTCGAAGCTGAAAATACTAAGTTGGAAGGAAAGATCTTAGATTTGGAAGAACAACTTGCCCAAGTTCAGATACAAGCAGAGTCAGTCCAGAAGTATGAGAAGAAAACTAAGGATTTAGAAACTATGAATGAAGAACTAAATAGAAAGATTTCTGTTCTGGAGCAAAAGCTTGTCAAAGACAAATCTGATTTTGAAAAAGAAAGATCAAAGTTTGGACAAAAGTTCTCAAAATTTTCCGGAAAATGTGCTGATGAGAAGAAGACAGTTGAGCTGAAATGTTTAAAGCTTTCTCAACAAGTTTCTGATTTTGAGAAAGTAATAATCTTGGAAAGAGAAAAGTTTGCAAAAGAAAAGAAGGCCATTGAACAAAAGAATGTTGGGATATTTATAGAAATATCTGGTCAGAGAAAGAATGCTGAAAATGGTTTTGAGGAAGAAAGAAATCTTTTTTAGGCTGAGATAAAGAAGCTGACTGACAAGTTATCTGAACTGTCTGAAAGTGTACTTAAAGAGAAGAAAACGAAGTCTGAATTTGAGACGAACATTGATCTTCTTGTCAAGGAAAGAGACAGTTACTCTTCAAAGGTAAAAGAGCTTGAAGATATCATTTCCAAGGTGGTGGTGACTGAGCAAACGACTCCAGAGTCACAAATCCACACACCTCGAGATGATTCAGCTGACTCTGAATGCTCATTCAAGACAGCTGCAAGCTCACATCAGAAACTTGTTTCTTCAAAGAGGTCAGTTAAATCTTCTAATCAGATTCGTAGTACTAACCTTTTCTATGATCAAAATATAGATGGTTCAGTTACACATCGAAGAAGAAGGAGATACAAAGAAGAAAAACTGGTATGGAAAAAGAAACCAGTTAAAGATGAAAAGAAAGAAGAAATGAAAAGAAAGAAATCATGTGTACATACACATAAAGCCAAGAAGAACAATGCGCGTAAAGGTAAACCTGATCATATCTACACGAGAGATCAATTAATCAGGTTGTCAGGTAAGACATACTATTGTTCTTATTGTCGTACACATGATCATGTTCATAAAACAAGTGATCGTTTCTGGTATGGTTCTTACTCAGTTACTCCTATTAGAACTACAACTAACACATATGAACCCAAATACCAGTGGGTACCAAAACCAAAGACTGATTATGTGTTGCAGGCACCTACTGTCAAGGGGGAGTAAGAGAACCAAGGCTTCTAAGTAAATCAGCTTAGAACCCGTGCTTCAACGAAGTTTGACTTCTAAACACAACAGTTTAGGACTCGTACTTCAGTGATCAAAAGATGTGATACTCCCGTGCTGATATGAAGATGTACTTCGTTACTCAAATGAGGAAATCAACCTTCAAGGGGGAGTACATAAGTTTTTCTGGAAATATGTTTTCGGAAGATATGACGAACTACACTTCAGGAGGAGTTGTAGATCTCTATCATGTGCCTTTTACTGACAAATTTCAGATGCATATTTTTAGGGGGAGTATGAATTATGATTTCTGATTACTTCAGATCAGAACTCGTATTTTAATTGTTTTACTGCTTTATGTCTTTTAATTTTTGTGAATAAAGTTGCTTTGACATGACTTTGAGACTTGTGCTGGATGAGAGAAGCTTACAAGATCATATTTTTTATGACTTCAGCTGACTTCATGAGATTTAAGATTGAGCGAAAAGGTTAATTTCTTATCTTAATCTCATATATGGTTGAAAGAAGGACAACTTTCAGTCATAAGAAAACATTTTCTTAAATGTTCAAACCACTTCCCGATTCTTAAACAGATTTCATGAATTGGAAGTGTGATTTTAAATGTTTTCATTTTTTATTTTGTGCTTCAATGATTAATAAACCGTGTGTTTCCAAAGATAAATACTTGTGTATTGTCTTTTCTATATACTTTCAAGTATTCACACACACCGGTTTGATTTTATTAATTAAAATGTTCTTAGCATGTCTCAAATAGAAACATATTTTTCGATGGTAAGACACCCCGCTTGTACTTTAAAGAAATTTGAGCGTAATTTCATATCGAAACGTCATTTCAAGAATGTCTATATTTTGGTTCATATAGACAATATCCATTATTCTTGACCATAAGCTTTGATTGTTATATCATTCATTTCTGATCATTTTCATACAATGTCAGATTTTCAAACAAGTCTTTTGCATTCATGTTCATTCATTCAATATACTTGTTTGAAAATACTTAATTGTCTAAAAATGCTCATATCTTCATGATTATATTCTGAGCATATACATATCTGACTTGTATTTGCGCTTTAACTGATAAAGTTAAACCATGTTGAGCAACATTATGCTTTATAGGATTACATGGGTTCTTTGTGCTAGGACTTAACTGAACTTCTATGGAATCACGTTAACCAGTGATTTCTACCCAAGAGGTTACCCCATAGTAATTGAGTGTGAAGAGTCTAAAAGAAATGAGTGTGGGATGTGTGATGAGGTAAAATGGAAAAGAGAGTTTGGTTAGATGTGAGCTTAATGATTAAAAAGAAAGAGGGTGTGAGATCAGAGTAAAAGAATATCAAACTCTGCACCAACTACTTTATGAGTCGGGCAGCCATATTACTAGCGTTTCACAATTCTTTGGTGAATGTTATTGAAACAGGCAACTAGCCCATGCCAACTCTTGCTTAAACCCCACCAGCCACTCATTTCCTTCTTAAAAAGAAAGTGTTTCAAATTTTAAGGGGACGCAGCACATTATCTATCTGATTTTCATTTGGAAAATCTGGATATTGAAAAAGAAGGAAGTCTGCCCCACCTTCGCATTTCAATCATGCACATTGAGTCTGTGTTTATCTACTGTTGTCTCAGTGGTTTACACAATTTTGAGCCTTTACAAGCATATGATGAATTAATTCTTTCTATCACATGCACGAACACACAAAGAATTTGTTTCTTTGTCAAAAAATTCATAGAAATTTCCTTTGTGGTGTTTCGATGATTGGATGGAAGCCCTGGGGGAGTGAACATCATAAAAGATCCTTTACAATGTGTATTTGTTACACACAGTGACTTCGTGTTACTGACAGGCATGTTAACTGATTCATTTGTTGATTCAGGTGTTACATTCCTATTTTGTCTAGATTTGAAAAGATCTGGATGAATACATTGTTCGAATTGGCAACGAATCAAAGGCTCAGTTTGAAAGATCAGTGGTCAGAAAGATTTTAAAGACATTTCTTGGTGAAAGTTTTGATGATATTGATGCTCTAATCATCAAAAAGGGGGAGAAGATAAGGTTTGAAGAAATGTCCATTACAAGTATTTGTTTCAAGAGATGTTTGAAAAGGAAAGTTTAATTCAAGATAAGGGAGAGATGTTCAAGATTTGATTGAACTGAAAGACTTTGAAGATTGTTTCTACCATCTTTAGGAGAGAATTTTTCTGAGACTTATCAAAGAGGAATTTCATAGTGTTAAGGGGGAGATTGTAAATCATGTTTGTATCAAAGGGGAGATTACAAGAGAAGATAAAGGTTGATCAAAGGAGGAGTTATTTCAATCGAGCTTAAAGAAAGAAGATCGAATTGCTAAATTTTTTTGTTATGATCTTGATCCAAAGGGGGAGATTGTTAGAGCACAGATTTGTTGGATTCAAGATCATAAAGATTAAAGACCAAAGTTCAAGAAGTCAATGCTAGAAAGTCAACTCTCAGTGAAAGTCATAGTCATTTTGTTAATAAAAGTCAAAGTCAACATTTGTATTTTGTTTGTTTCCTAGTATTTTTGTATGAGGGTATAAATACCTTGTTTCCTTTTTAAGTAAAGAGTAACAAACAAGGAAGTAAGTCATTGTGATTGTGAGATTCAGACTAGAGAAGAACAGTTTAGAATATCATCCTAGTGAGAGAAAGTAGAGAGAGAAGTTGAGTTTGTAATTCTTGTGATTGAATCAATGACATGTAGCTTCGATTCTCATATTGATTTTTGTTTTACATTAAGAACTTGATAGATTTGGGAATAACAATTGGTATCAGAGCAGAAGAAATTCAGAAATTGGATCGAATTTTTCACGAACTCATTCATATGGACTGTTACATGTGAATTTTTCGATTTAGTGTTGTTTTGATCATAATTTTGGTTATATTAGATTCGAATTGATGTTTAGAACAAGTTTGGTTCAGGTTACTTAGGCTAATTCACACGGATTAAGGGTGAATTTTGGATTTAGAGAGATTTTTTTTCCGAAGTTCAAACACTGTAAATCGAGTCAAAATGTATCGATTTGTGTTTGTTTTTGAAATTCAAGTATTGTAATCCGTTCTAGAGTTGATTTTGAGGAGTTCTACAAAGTCTTGAATCAATTGAAGAAGAATTGAATCGAAATCGATGAAAGGTTGAAGTTTTTGTTCGTAAAAAAGAAGAACACGCAAGATCTGTGAAACGCGCAAGCTTCATCTGGAAGAACGCGCAAGCTTCATCTGGAAGAACGCGCAAGTCGAAGGAAATTGGTTTTTGGACAAAACGCGCAGAGGGTTATCTGCGAGTTCTAGAAACACGCAGATCGAAGTCTGCGAGTTTGAAGATTGGAGAATTTTTTTTCTAAGTATTGAAACGCGCACGTAGTCATTAGCGAGTTCTACAAACGCGCAAGACTAAGCGTGCGAGTTTCTAAGGAACAGTAGTCTTCGAGTTCATTCGGTCTGCGAGTTTGCCAAAAACACGCAAACCTTTGCGTGCGAGTTTTCAGTGAATAGTGACTTGCGAGTTTCAAGCTTCTGCGTGTTTTAAGCTTCTACAGTAGTTTGCGAGTTACTATACTTAGCGGGACCCCCGTGCTAAGTCTGCGGAGGGGGAACAAAGTTCTGATTGTGATCTACTGTTTCTGAATTTCTAACGATCATTTTTCAAGTTCTTTTTGTAACAGATAATTCAAGATAGGATATTTTTCTGATGATGATGAAACGAAGATTGAAAAGCTCAAATTAGAGAACACAAATCTTGCTTCATCTGTTGAATTCTACTCAAAGAGGTCAAAGAGATATTCTGATGACAGGAAGCTACTAAGAGAAGAAGTTAGTGCATTGAAGATTGTAAATGAAGAACTTATGAAATAGACTTCTGAGCTGAATGTTGACAAATTACTGAGTTTCGAAGCTGAAAATACTAAGTTGGAAGGAAAGATCTTAGATTTGGAAGAACAACTTGCCCAAGTTCAGATACAAGCAGAGTTAGTCCAGAAGTATGAGAAGAAAACTAAGGATTTAGAAACTATGAATGAAGAACTGAATAGAAAGATTTCTGTTCTGGAGCAAAAGCTTGTCAAAGACAAATCTGATTTTGAAAAGGGAAGATCAAAGTTTGGACAAAAGTTCTCAGAATTTTCCAGAAAATGTGTTGATGAGAAGAAGACAGTTGAGCTGAAATGTTTAAAGCTTTCTCAACAAGTTTCTGATTTTGAGAAAGTAATAATCTTGGAAAGAGAAAAGTTTGCAAAAGAAAAGAAGGCCATTGAACAAAAGAATGTTGGGATCTTTAAATAAATATCTGGTCAGAGAAAGAATGCTGAAAATGGTTTTGAGGAAGAAAGGAATCTTTTTTAGGCTGAGATAAAGAAGCTGACTGACAAGTTATCTGAACTGTCTGAAAGTGTACTTAAAGAGAAGAAAACGAAGTCTGAATTTGAGACGAAGATTGATCTTCTTGTCAAAGAAAGAGACAGTTACTCTTCAAAGGTAAAAGAGCTTGAAGATATCATTTCCAAGGTGGTGGTGACTGAGCACACGACTCCAGAGTAGAGATGGAAATTTTACCCGTTGGGGCGGGTACCCGACCCTAACGGGGCGGGGATTCCCCGCTTTAACGGGTAACGGGGCGGGGACGGGGATTTATTTTCATACCCGAAGCGGGGTCGGGGCGGGGTCGGGGATGGCATTACCCGCCCCTAATCCGTATCCTATTAAAATTTTTAATTTATTTAATATATGTACATAGTGTGTGTATAAATAAATATATATGTATATATGTATACGTTTATTCTTAAATGATAAATACATTTTTATTCTCAATATCGATAATTAATATAGTGACGATTTATTATAATTTTAATTTTTAAAATACATTTTTTTTTATTTTTTTCACTAAACGGGTACCCGTCGGGCTCCCCAAACCCGTCGGGGATTCCTTCCCCCCGAACCCGTCGGGGATTAATCGGGTCGGGGTCGGGGACGGGGGGTTTAAATGGGGGTCGGGGTAGGGGATGGGGGATGCATTACCCGCCCAATACCCTCCCCGTTTCCATCCCTACTCCAAAGTCACAAATCCATACACCTCGAGATGATTCAGCTGACTCTGAATGCTCATTCAAGACAGCTACAAGCTCACATCAGAAACTTGTTTCTTCAAAGAGGTCAGTTAAATCTTCTAATCATATTCGTAGTACTAACCTTTTCTATGATCAAAATATAGATGGTTCAGGTATACATCGAAGAAGAAGGAGATACAAAGAAGAAAAACTGGTATGGAAAAAAAACCAGTCTCAAATTTGAAACATATTTTTTGATGGTAAGACACCCCGCTTGTACTTCAAAGAATTTTGAGCGTTATTTCATTTCGATACGTTCATTTCAAGAATGTCTATATTTTGAATCGTATAGACAATTTCCATTATTCTTGACCATAAGCTTTAACTGATATATCATTTCATTTCTGATTATTTTCATACAATGTCAGATGTTCAAACAAGTCTATTGCATTCATGTTCATTTATTCAATTTCCTTGTTTGAAAATATTTTATTGCTTCAAATGCTCAATTCTTCATGATTATATCACTGAGCATACATATTTCTGACATTTGTATTTGAGCTTTAACTATTAAAGTTAAACCATTTGAGCAACATTATGCTTTCATAGGATTACATGGGTTCTTTGTGTTAGGACTTAAATGAACTTCTATGGATTCACGATTACCAGTGTTTCCTTACCCAATAAGTTATTCCATAGTGATTGAGTGTGAGGAGTTTAAAAGAAATGAGTGTGGGTTGTGCGTTGAGGTAAAATGGAAAAGAGAGTTTGGTTAGATGTGAGCTTAATGATTAAAAGAAAGAGGGTTTGAGATCAGAGTAAAAGAATATCAAACTCTGCACAAACTACTTTCTGAGCCGGGCAGCCACATTACTAATGTTTCACAATTCTTGGTGAACATTATTGAAACAGGCAACTAGCCCATGCCAACTCTTGATACTACCCCACTAGCCACTCAATTTCTTCTTAAAAAGAAAATGTTTCATCTTTTTAAGGGGACGCAACACATAATCTATCTGATTTTCATTTGGAAAATCTGAATATTGAAAAAGAAGGAAGTCTGCCCCACCTTCACACTTCAATCATGCACATTGAGTTTGTGTTTATCTACTGTTGTCTCAGTGGTTTACACAATGTTGAGTCTTATAAAAGCAATCATCATATGCTTAATTCTTTCTACACTTGTTAGAACACACAAGGAATTTGTTTTCTCGTCATAACATTCATAGAAATTTCCTTTGTGGTGTTTCGATGATTGGATGGAAGCCCTGGGGGAGTGAACATCAAAAAGCTCCTTTACAATGTGTATTCATTACACACAGTGACTTAGTGTTACTGACAGGCATTTTAACTGATTCATTTGTTGATTTAGGTGTTACATTTCTTAATTTGTTTGGATTTGAAAAGATCTAGATGAATACATGGTTATGGATCACAGAATCAGTGGCTCTTGGACAGATCAGAATGGTCAAAGACATTTCTTGGTGAATGTTTTGATGATACCGATGCTCAAATCATCAAAAAGGGGGATATGGTATCAAGAAATGTTAAAGTTTTGGAGTTTTGAGAGTTGATTTACAGAAATGTCCAAGTCAGAAGATTCAAAGTAAAGATTTGAAAAATATCAAAGAATTTCTGAAGATGTGTTGATTTTGAGGAAATTTTATTTGAAGATTATTTGCTAAAGTAATCCGAGCTGAATTTGATGATAATTTCTTTCTGAAGTCTGAAAAAGTATTATGATACTTCTGAAGAGATTGTTGAAGACCTTGTTTATCATATTTTGGGGAGATTGTTATATTCTTCGAAGACAGACTTGGAAAGATTACAATGTTAAAGGGAGAGATTGCATCTGACAGAGTTTAAAAGAGAAGACTGTATTGCAAGACCTTTCAAATGTGATCTTGAATCCAAAGGGGGAGATTGTTAGAGCATGAATTATGTTGGATACAAGATCATAAAGACTGAAGTCAAAGTTCAAGAAAGTCAAAGCTGAGTTAGTCAACTCTTAGTGAAAGTCAAAGTCTTTGTGTTGTATTTGTATTTGTTTCCTTGCTTTTTGTAATAGGTATAAATACTTTGTTTTTTCTTGTTAATAGATATATGACTATAGTTTGTATACGGATCAAAGAGAGAGAGTTGTAGAGAGAGAAAGTCATTTAGAGAGAGAAAGTCAAGAACTGAGTTTTGTAATCGTGTGAGAATTTGGATTTGAAATAAAATGTGATCTTGAATCCAAAGGGGGAGATTGTTAGAGCATGAATTATGTTGGATACAAGATCATAAAGACTGAAGTCAAAGTTCAAGAAAGTCAAAGCTGAGTTAGTCAACTCTTAGTAAAAGTCAAAGTTGTTTTGTAATAAAGTCAACTTTCATTGTTTGTAGGTTTAAATAGTTGTGTTAGTTGTTTGTAAGTAAGTCATTTTGTAAGAGAATTCAGTTGTATCATTCATACGTGAGCAGATTAGAGAAGAGTTGATTAGAACATTATTCTAGTGAGAGAAAGTTAGAGAGAGAAAGTGAAAGTTTGTAATCTTTGATTTCCAAATCAATGACATGTGATTACGATTAATTCTCATCTTGATTGTTTGTAGCGATTAGAACTTGATAAATTGGGAATAACATTGCGTAATGTTCAAATCTCTTTAAATTATCTTAATGTCTCTGGTCGGTTATAGACGTTGGTCTTTAAGAGCTTTAAACCTACATTGAACAAGAAAAGAACGTTTGATCGTACGTTAGTATAATTGTGGTTGAGGAGAATCTCGCGATGGTCGTGTGACAAATGCTCGACCGACGTTCACAAAAGTGTCGACGAATGTTGGGAATATGCATGATCGACAGGATCTTATCTTAATACAAATGTTTCTCGTCGTGTCGTGGATTTTTGACCCAAACAATCTTGACCAAGAAGCATATATAAACCACCAGAAGCATGTTTGAACCTGTGTCTCTGTTGATGTTACGAACTAAACTAGAAAACCCTCTCCTTATATTTCCCCATTGATGCAACAAATTGAACCAGAAACCCATCCCCTTATGTCCCAATCGGTGTCACAAACATAACCAGAAGCCACCTCCCCTGGATCTGACACGTCGATGAAGAAGAAGGGCGATAGAGCCGGTGAAGAAAAAGGGCGACAAATGTGGGGTTTTGCAGGAGCAGTGCATCGATCTGAGGGGGGTTGTTTGGTTTTCATTTTTTCTTTTCTTTTTACTATTTATAATATTACATATAATTCTTTTGAAAATCTAATTAAGAAAATATGTAAAATGACTAAAATATCTTTCATTAAATTAGACTTAACAGAAAAAACTAACGGGCGTTAGGAGGAAGGACCAAAACCAAAGTGAAATGATAAATGTGAGGGACCAAATCCAAGTTTCGTTAGTTTAGGAACGATGTCCCTTAAAATTGACAAACGTTAGGGACCAAAAGTGAATGATGTAATTTTTTTTCTAGGGGCAATTAAAAAAATTTTAAATAATAACTTAAATTTTCGGAGATTTTAATTAATTTTAATTAAATTATTTATACTGATGATTCATGAATTTTCAATTTCATAGCACTCAAAGTCTCTTGAGTTAACACCGTCATTTAGCAATCGTTAGAAAAGACAAATCAATCTTTGAGCAAATTGTAAGGACCAAAATTGTAATTCACTCTGTAATTAACTATGGCTCTCGTATTTTTTTGAAAATCTTTATTAATTTTTTTAATTATAGTTAACAAAAAGAATATTTTGATTATTATATCAATTAAACTGCTGTAGCTTATTCATAATTATTTAAGTATTTGATTTAGTTATGTCTCATAATATTTAACTTTTAAAACATAATTATTATTTTTTTCATCACAAAAAGATTATTTACTTTTAACGAACAAATTTTAATATATAACTATCATACGTTAACTGTACTTAAAAGAATTTTAAAACAAAATGTGAATCACAATTAATTTTAGAGTAAATTTTATTTTTGGTCCCTATAGTTTGCCCAAAGACTGATTGCCAACGGTTGCTAACTAACGATGTTAACTCTAGGGGACCTTGAGTTTAATGGACCTGGTAGACGGTTGTTAGGCCGAGAGACCAAATCCAATAGAAAATGCATACTACAACAATCAAATCCGTAATAAATGAAGTTTGAAAACCAATTTCATAAAAATTAGCATACTACAAGGACCAAATCAGTAATTTACTCAAAAAATTAAAGTTGTCATGATTTGAAATAGAGTGAATTGCACTAGTAGTCCTTGTGGTATGCTCAAATTTTGGATTTGGTCCCTAAAATAAACTATCTACACTGATGGTTCATAACTTTTCATTTTCATAATACTCAAGGTCCCTGTAGTTAACATCATTCGCTCTAAAATTAATTGTGATTCACATGTTACTTTTTTTTTTAAATCTTTATAAATTAAATTCTTTAAGTACAGTTAATGTGGGATAATGATATATTAAAATTTGTTCGTTAAAAACAAATAGTTTTTTTGTTATGGAAAAATAATAATTATGTTTTAAAGTAAAATATTATGAGACATTACTAAATTAAATTATTAAATAATTGTAAATAAGCTACAACAAATATATTGATATAATAATTAAAACATTTTTTTGTTAACTGTATTTAAATTTTTCTTAATAGACGGTTTTAAATAAAATATGAGAACCACAATTAATTTTAGAGTGAATTACAATATGTTAGTCCCAAATGGCAAAAAGTAACAAGTATTGTTGAAGGAGGAGGGGGGTTGAATACAATACATAAAAATTCACTTAATTTTAATTCTTTATTGATATAAATATCAAGAATTACACATAGAAAAACAAGATTGTTGCAGAAAAGAACAAATTAAAATCTATTTTAACTATCTTTCACGAAGAGTAGAAAACTTAACACAACTATGAAACACTAAGAACAAAGCTATGAAGTTCTTGAGAGAGAAAGAGCTCTGCTGATTTTGCTTGAGTGCACTAAGATCTCTTCAAAAAGTGTAACTTTGCATTGGAGGGGTCTTCACCTTTATATACCACCATGTGCATTAAATGCTTGGAATACTTCTCCCTTTGGGATTGAATGTCAGAGATGTCATTCAAAAAGACAAAGTTTCCTTTATGTCTCAACATGAAACAAAGTTGACCTTCAAACCTTGTTGTAGACAACTCTGAAAAAGATGTAAAAGAGAAACATCCTTTTCCTGATTCTTCATAGAATGTCTCCATCATTCCATGATTTGGTGAAGATCTCCTTTGTAAGAGGACAAAGGAGGATCTTCCGAAAAAGAGGATCCTACCGATTTGTCATGAAGAAATCGGCATGTGGGAATAGCTTTGTTGAAGATTGGAAGCTCATATTTGATTCGCATCTGAAGATTCATTGCTTGCTGATTTCGGCTAGTCTTCGACTTCACTGCTCTTTAAGAGCATGACTAAGTTATTACAAAGAACCTAAGAACTTTATAAGTACAAGGATGTTTTTCAAAGATTATAAGTGAAATCGGGAGGTCATCTTCAAATCCTTGATGACCCAACAATCTCCCTTTATTTGATGATGACATACTATACTTCAAGAAATTTGAGCAAAATATAAATGTATAACATTTTGACCCTCTTTTACTCTTTTGGATTATTTTTCACATAGGCCATTCTTTTTATCTTTTTGGATTTGTTAGATTATCCGACATATACAAAGTAATAAAGAATAAACGAATTTGCAACAATGAAAAATAAAGGAAACTTTACTTGTATTTACTCAAAGATTAAAGTACAAGGAATTAAGGGCAATACAAGTAAAGAAAAGATAGAAGTGAACTAGGCATCTTTAAAAGGTTCCCTTAGCAGGTGACTTCTTTCTTTGAGAACATTGCTCACCAAGCTGTAAAGAGTCGCACCATCAGGGTCGTAAGGAATAATATTCAGAATACCTTGGAGGAAGAGGCTGTCGGCAATGGGGATCTGAGTTGCTCTTAAAAACCTTATCTAGCCGAAACCATCATGGAAAAACATCCCATAGAGGGGCTCCATGATAATGATTCCAAAGGATGAGCTTCCATGGTAGGTATAGACAAATCAAGGTTAGAAGTGTTAGGAACCTTACCTTCCTTAGTCATTTATTGAAATACCGGTTCCTTTTTCCCTGACATTGTTCTAGGCTTCGGAGGAGGAGTGAGAGAAGTGACTTAAATCTTCTTGATGACTTCTTCTTCGACGGGGGAGTGTTTGATCTTGTACTTGGTTCTGATGATCTTCATATTCTTGATTAGTAGGTTTAAGTGGTCTAGAACTTCATCTTTGACCGAACTTTTACTTTTCTACACAAGAGGAATGATCTCAAACCATTCACTTAAACCATAGGACTTCAACCAGCTTAGCTTGTCCATTCTGGAAAATCCACTCCATCTAGTGATGCCCAACCAGATGGAATCTTTGGAAGACTTTGTTCCGGTGACACGACACTTGAAATCAGGGACTTGTCCATTCGGCTGACTAAAGTCTTCCGTACCACCGAATACTCTTGTCTTTGAGATCTTCAGCTTCTTTCTCCTACTTCTCAACACTTTCAAGCTCCAATTTTTTAGCTTCAATCAGATCGGGGAGTTGAGCTTTCTCAGCTTCCTCTTTGGCCAGTTGAAGGATAAGCCTTTGACTTTCATCATAGGCTTTTTGAGCAGCTTTGGCGGCTTACACTTCTTCATCCGACATCCCCAAATGGGACCTAATCTTCGGAGGAGGTTGAAGTTTAAGGACATCTGACCCCGAATACCGCTTGAGTATTTCTTCCTTTCTTCGTTTTAGATCAACAACTTCTTATTCAGGAGTCATTGGAGTCTTTCCTTTATCCTTCTTTATTCCCCCTGCCGATTCATCGACCAGATCGGTGGGAGCCGATTGGTCGGTTCCCAAGTGGGTCGACATACGACCCATCCGCCGATCAACCCAACGCAAAAAATCATGATCCTCATTACTAAAGACCGTATCACCCAGATCAATGTCCCACTCTGTAGTTTGGGCTTTCGAGAAGGTGGCAGGAAGACCATCGAACTTTTCATGAAGTTTGTTCAGAGAGTCCAGAATTTGTGAATTTACCAAGTCTTGAGAAAGAACCTTGGCCTTCAAAGATTGGACCTCCTTATCCCGGGCATCAGAGGCAGCCTTTACAGTTGCTATAGAGAAAGTGAGATCCAAGTTGGAAGAGAGCAGTCGTTCAAGACGAGTATTGACTGAAGCCATGGATGAGAGAAGGGGATCGACCAAATTATTAATGTCTTGGGCCATCCCATCCATGCATCTGAAGAAATCAGTTTTCACCTTCTGAACCTCAGTGTTTTTCTCCCTGAGAATCCGGAGAAGATCATCAAGGGAGGTATTTTTGTGCTGAAGATCCCGAGAAATTTGATCCTCTCGGAGAACACGCTTTTACACAACCATAACCTGATGACTGGTAATGGCAGCTAGGCGATCAAAGTCTGCAGTGAGAGTGGCCATCTGAGTGCCAAGAATGCGATGCTGGCGATTGGTATCAGTGATATCGGCCAGGATTTCTCGGGGGATAAGAATCGAGGATTACGAAGATGGGATCGGGGGAGTGGTAGAGGTAGTACAGGGGTGAGTGGGGGTCAGAGGATTGTGAGGCAAGAATCAGAGAGGTGAGGTATAGGATCGGGGAGGGGGAAGATCGGAGGAATCCAAGGATGAGTGGGTAGAGGAGGCATTCGTCGGTGAGGGGATTGGGGTTTGATTCGGGGAGCTTTCAGGGGTAGGAAGTTTTGATGAGGGAATTGGGGATGCCCTTGGGGTGTGTCGGGGGGTAGGTGTTTTCGGGGAGGTGGTCGGGAAGAACTTCGGGGTGGAAGGTTTCGGGGAGGGAACCTTCTTTGGGGTAGGGGTAGGGGTTTTCTTTGGCGGGGGAGGGGTTTTCTTCGAGGAAGAAGTGAATTTAACACCACCAATGGCCAGGGGCCCAACCTCTTTGAGTAAAGCTGGGGAGGGATCCCGCTCTTCAAAAACGCTGGTAAGAGGACGTGGAGAAGGTCTTGATCCTGTATCAGATAACAAGAAGTCAATAAATGTTCCGGGATCCTCTTAATATACCCCTGGAAAGGCAGACCCTTCCATGGATCGTGCATAATCATCGGGACTAATAATCCTAGGTGATAGGTCGTGAGGTGGCGAAGAGAGTCCTTGGACCAGGGAAACATCCAAGTCATCCTCATCAACCGAAGAAATGGTTATTGGGGAACAAATGGGGTCCCCGTTTTTACAATTGTATCCTTTTGAGAGGATACAAAGGATGTGGCCACGGGTTTAGCAGATTCCCTGGGCCTGAAGGGACAAGATCAACAACCTCCAATTTTTTGAGAATCAGTGACTGGATAAGATGGTTTGGCCCCAAAAGGTTTCATAAACCTCTTTAGATGAGACTTGGGGGGGTGGGGGGAGAAGAGTGCCTTCGCTTTTGAGAAGGGATTTTTACTTGGGTAGCCACCGAAGGTTTTTTCGGCGGCAAATTCATATATGCAAGTACGAAGGGATCGGTGACTTTTGACTTCTTTTTATGAGTCACCGATTTAACTCTGGTCGGGGAGGATGGGGCCATCGAAGGGAGAGAATCCTAGAGACCCACCTTTTTTAAGAAGGATGAATCCTCAGTATCTCCCCACTTCAGACCCAGAGATTGGTTGAGAGAAATCATACCTAAGGGTAGTGGTTGATCAGTTGACAGAGGTCCTTTTTTCAAAACTTGCTTCCGAACTTTGGAAGCAGTAAGATCATAGTCAAATATTCGGAGTCGGGGACTTGGAATCAACTTGAAGAGCACCAAGAAGTTTGTGGTTGATGATGAGAGAGATGAATCGGAGAAGAACAACCTGAGGGCACCGAGGAGGGGAAATCACAGTAAGAAGCTTATTTAAGAAGTACCTTGCAAAGTTGATCTTTCTTTGGAAGATCAAATCATGGGTAAGTTGGGTGACATAGGAGGGAGATTGGTCATGACCACCAGTCTTCCGGTTGAGGTAGTGAATAACGTGCGAGAAGAAGAAATTCCAGACTCCCCCATGTTCTTGCGGAGAAGAGTACCAGAACCTTTGTCCTTGCCATCATGTAGATAGTTTAGGGCGGCCACAACCTCGTCATGCTCCGTCCCAAGAGGAAACCGTTCATAGGTTTCAAATGTGAGAAGTTTGAGGGCCTCCATAACATCCTCACACCCGAATGTGAGATCATGGTCCTCATCATCTAAGAGAATGGAGGCTGAGACAGAAATTACCTAGGAGTATATTTCTCATCTTGGGGGTTGCATTAAAAGCATATTGGAGAGGAGATTTTTGGAGAAAAATGGAGACATGGTTGAACTCCGGGTGAGAGGAATCGATCTCAAAACGAGAAACGTGTTTGTATGGATTGAACAGAAGTGATTCACGAGAGAGGGCCTCACCTTTGCTTGCCTTGGTAGCCTTGGAGGGAGTAGAGGAAGCCATTGTTGAGATTTGAGAAATAAGGAAAACTTGCAGGTTTGCAGGTTAAGAGTGAAATCGAGAGGTTGAAAAAGGTGGTAAAAAGTAAATGTGAAGGTGAGAGTGGGTTTTTATACCAAGGGGAGATGAAAAGTTGAGGTTATGTAGGGTAATTATGAGGGTAGTGGAAGGGCTGACGATTATAGGTTATGGGGTAGTGGAATAGTCATGTCTTGGGTCGTGGGTCTGACATATGACGTGGGTGATGTCATAATGGCAACTGTAAATGGATAAGGACAAAAGGAATTTTGAAAAGAAACAAAATCGGGGAGTTCATGAAAATCGGAGAAGGGTGAAGAATCGGGGACCTTAGGATCAGGGATTTACTTAATAGAAGAATCGGGGATTAAGGATCGGGGACTCACTGATTATGAGATCGGGGAGTCATGAAATTTGGGACTCTCCGATTGTGAGATCGAGGAGGGATGGAGTCGGGGACTCAACGATTAGAAGAATCGGGGACTTAGGATCGAGGACTCAGGATAGGGGACTCACCGATTATGAGATCGGGGAGGGGTGGAGTTGGGAACTCACCGATTGTGAGATCAGGGAGGGGTGGAGTCGGGGACTCACCGTTTAGAAGAATCAGGAATTTAGGATCAGGGACTCACCGATTAGGAGAATCGTGGACCTGAGGAATGGGACTCACCGAATATGATAATTGGGGAGTCCTTGAGAGGATCGGGGACTTCGTTGATTTGGAAAATCATAGACGTAGCGAAATGAGATCGATGACTCAACATTAATCTTGAAAATATAGCATACCTAGTTCTCCAATCAGAAATTTGAATCGAGCTTCATCTAAGGGTTTGGTAAAGAGATCAGCCAACTGAAAATCGGTAGGGATGAAGTATAGTTCCACATCACCTTTGGAGATGTGATCTCTGATGAAGTGATATCGAATGGTAATGTGCTTAGAGCAGGAGTGAGGCAAAGGATTATTTGCAATGGCTATTGCACTAGAGTTGTCACACGGAATAGGTACTCTGGAGTAGACTTGATTATAATCTTGAAGTTGATTTTTCATCCATAGAATTTGAGCATAGCAGCTTCCAGCAGCAACATATTCAACTTCAGCAGTAGAGGTGGAAACTGAGTGTTGCTTCTTACTAAACAAGTTGACCAATTCTCCACCAAGTAATTGGCAACTACATGTGGTGCTCTTTCTATCGAGTTTAGACCCTGCATAATAAGAATCTGAATACCCAATTAGATCAAAACCTGAGTCTTTGGGATACCAAAGACCCAGATTCAAGGTACCTTTAAGATACCTGAAGATGCGTTTTATAGCAACTAAGTGAGATTCCTTAGGATTGGGTTGATAACACACATACAAATAGCAAACATAATATATGGTATGCTAGCAGTAAGATAAAGAACAGAGCCTATCATCCCCCAAAAAATCATTACATCAACTGATTTGCCAACGGGATCTGCATAAATCTTCAGGTGGTGCTATTGGAGTTTTCATAGGAGAACAATTTTCAAAGTTAAATTTCTTGAGGAGATCACAAATATATTTACTTTGATTTATAAAGATCCCCTCAAATTTGTTTTACTTAAGACCTAAGAAAAATGTAAGCTCCCCTATCATGCTCATCTCATACTTACTTTTCATGAGAGAGGCAAACTCAGAAACTCCCGACAAAGAGATTTGTAACACCCTTAAATTTGGAAAGAGCAACTAACTTAAGATTTTCAATGATACATCAAAAAAGGATAAAATTTCTTTTCTACAAGTCAATACTTGAATTTCCTCGAATAGAATTCTAAAATTAACCTCAACAAATAATAAACCAAGTCTTATATGGAGACAAAATAAAGGTTGGGTGTTACTAAAAACCATTAACTACTGCTATCTCAAAATGTGCGGAAGACATCACCCAATAGCTACATCATTCTCGTGCATCTAACTAGCACTCAACTATTCACGGTGTCTCTAGTACCATTCCCCAACAAGGACCTGATGCACATGTCGACAAATAAAAAGGTTAGGCTTAACGCCTAGTGAGCTTAAGCAGTTCTCATCATAATTATATAAATTGTTAAAAAGGAACGAGTGCAACTTAAATCATGATTTCCAAAATAATTTACTTTAAATATGAAAACGACCCATTTTCCATTAACGTGCATTTTAGGTGATAAAAACACCAATATAAATGTTTTCCAACACACGCAATTTTAAAGACGAAAACCCTAATATAAAGCTTTCCTTCGTAAAGTAAACTCAACCCAAAACTCACCTAAAACGTGAATAGTAAATGAATTATCAATTTATGAAAACGTGAACAAAACTTTATATCCCGAAACATACAAACACGGATGGGGCATAGTACTCAACTCATAAATCATAGATAACAATCTATATATATATATATATATATATATATATATATATATATAACGTCAACGAAAACATGGATAATAGAATTAAGTACCCAAACAGCATCTTTCGGTGACGGGGGAGATCCGCTTCCATTGTACGTGGCGGAACACAAATTTAAGCCACATATATATGTTATCGAACTACACCTCATATCGCGACTTTATTGCCTGCTTTAACAAGCTACACCTCAAGTCCCCAATGACGTCGAATCCTTTATTGTCTGCTTTGCCAAGCTACACCTTAATGATACACGATCTTATTGCCTGTTCATTTTCTAGTAAGTTACAACCTCAAGGTTCCTAATAGACCTTTAGTGCATATTTACTAGCATTCAAGGTAGTAGTCTCAAACTCCTTACTTGATGACCCCAAGATGTCTAACCCTCGTGCACAAGAGTTAGAGCATCTAAACCACAAAACCCATGGTCCCAGAGTACAACCCATAAAGGTTCATCTCCATAAAAATCGGGACAACAATAATGCCAACACGACATATTTCCCAAAGTGAGAATATCAAGACTCTTCACTATTAAATATGAATGACTTACATGCCTATAGATCCAATGCATTACAGTCTAAAATACATGACTCCAAATGAATGACACACGCACTCAAAACATGTATTCTCCAAATAAAGTGCAATAAATGTAACTCACACCCAAAGCTCCACATTAAGTTATTACAATCGGCCAAATGTCCTCAAGACCCGATAAGGACAAAAACCGAGCCTTAAGCTCAACCAATCAAATGACCATATGTTAAAAGCCATAGTATGTAATACAACATACACAACCTATGTTTGTGCAAACACATACTTTAAACTCATGAATAACCCAAACACAACATTGGGTTGGGACAAGCCCTTTTTCCAAAGGAACTCACACCATTTACACTTTCAAAACATCCCATAACATAATCTATGCATACTTCCAAAACATACGCTAAAAGTGCATTTCTACCAATTACTCCCCATATATAAGATAAATCATCAAAACACCAAATATGGTGTTTCACAAGGTTTATAAAATCTTATTAGTTCATATAGCAAAACTCATCAAATATTTCAACATTTGATAATAATCATGTAAAACACATGAATACTCTAAAATGAACATTTTTGGCATTTACAACGTTTTCAAAAATCAACTTGAACTCACCTTGCTAGATTTAGGCTAAATCTAGGTTTTACCCTAAAAATTGAGCTCCCTTTGGTGAATAGATGCAATCCTTTGAACCAACTCTCAAGCCAATATGTGAAGCTCCCAAAATACTTCATTGACTTCCAAAACACCAACATATACCATAAGGATTAGAGGTTGTGGGTGCAAAGACATCAAAACCCTAGGTTAATAGATGGTAGATTAGAGGCTTACCTTTCAACTTCTATGAACCCAAAATCATCAAGGAACCATTAATCATCTTTGTTTTCATCATGACTAGCTTCAAAGTATGAAACCATAGCCTCAAGAATCGCCCGAAACAGATGAAAAAGAAGAAGTTATGACCAAATGAAGAAAACCCTAGAAAATCTGATTTTTAAGGCCTACACCCGCTCGCGACTATGCCAATGGCATTAGCGCCGGGCATTGTCGCCCAGGATGTACCGAATCTGGTACATTGCTAGTGACATTGCCCTGCGACTATGCCATTGGGCATTGTAGCCTCAACCTTACCGACCGTTTTCCCGACAGTTCCTCGATCTTTTTCTTGACCGTTCCTTGAGCGTTAACCCAACCATTTACTCGGCCGTTCACAAACCATTTTCCCTGACGTTCCTCGACTGTTCTCTCGATCGTTCACCGACCGTTTGCCCGGTCGTTCATTGACTGTTTTCTCAGGTCATTCACCGGCCGTTTGTAGAAAATTTGGGTTGTTACAATCCTCCCAACCTTAAAAAAGACTTCGTCCTCGAAATCTGATTTTTACACAAAACATTCAAATACTACACTCAACACTTATCAGATTTTCTCGGTTCCCGTAGTAGCTCGACTCTTTCTTGCAATAGTAAAACCTTGATTATAGAATTCCCCCCAACATCGATGTCATGCAATTCTATTTCCCACACAACACTGAAATTGTGTGAGGGATATGGGACAGTTCAAAACACCACACAACCCAGAGCACCAGTCCGAAAAAGGACTTGTCATCTACCCATCCTGAAGAGGGTAACAATCCCATGATATAGGCCTCAAAGAACGTTACTTTCACAAAACGACTATCTCCCTTTCCAAGGAAGTGTCTCTATCCTAGTTCAACCTCAAATTGAAACTCGATAAGTTCTTGGCAAAACTGTCATGTCGATTTTCATGCTAACTCTCATATCGAATATCTACCTCGATATGTTACACTCATACCAGAGTGAATATCGAACCTTACTGGAGAAAATTTCTAACCATATGACTTTGGTTGCCCCCACCCTTAGATGACTCATACTACCTCAACGGTAGCTCACAACTTCAATTACTCAAATTCACCATTGTTTCTTAAGAAGAATTCACGCTTAAATATCCTTAACAACCTTTATCAACTGTAATGCTCTTCTATTTTGCATTCAAAGTTTCGATGTTTTTCCTCAAAAACTTACCCGACTACAACCAGACTTATCCCCTTCAAAGGAAGTACTCACTAACACGTCGATAAATTAACCTTGATAAATCAAAGTCTCCTCAATAATATATTTCCACATATGGTCTATTTCGACATTCTCACTAAATTTTCCAATAGTTAGTGCCATAAAGATTCATCGTCCTTTCCTTGACGAAATTTCCTATCAACTAGTTTGGTCCATACCAACATGCTCTAAATTTGTACCCCAAACTAGGGTTGTTATTCGATGGGTTAAATTGGTTTTCAGTTTATTCAGTTCGGGTTAATTGGTTTTCAAGATTTTTTAAACCTAACCGATAACCAAACCAAATAAAGTTCGGTTTAATCGGTTTTGGGTGTTCGGTTCTCGTGTTATTCGGTTCGGTTAACGGTTAAACCGAATAAAGATTTATATTTTTTCCGTTGGACACTTGCTCAAATAATTTTCCCAAATTAAGTGTCTGTTGTTTCTAATATATAATTTGTATCAAACATTCATCTCAACAATTAACTTAGATTAAGTAAAATAAAAAAAAATGATATCTAACAAATGATATTATTTTTCTTCATGTGACGTAAATCAAGCATAAAACGTAATACAATAAAAAAACATTATTTACTATCATAAAAAACATTATATAGCAATAAAATAAGTAAAATAATAATAGTATAATATGTATTTGGTTTATTTTTTATAAACATAAAATATATAAAATATTAGTAAAATATGTTATTCGGGTTATTTGGTTTAACCGAATTAGGAAAAAAAATAACCGAAAACCGAACCGAATAAGGATTCTTATTCGGTTAACCAAACCTTTTAACCCGAAAACCGAATAACCCGAAACCGTTTAACCCAAATGCCATTCGGTTCGGATGGGTTATTCGTTTTCGGTTATTTTTGACACCCCTACCCCAAACTGTCACAAGACATGGCCACCACAAAGAATTTACAAAATTTCTAACCTAACCATTATTTCTATTGGACTGGCATTACATCCTAAAACGTGCAATTAGGCTTTATATGGAATCGATTATTCTCAAACCCATCGATTGCACAACTCCCATAACACATCCAAGTATCGATCATCTAATCTATAACATCATTACCAATCAAGGAAATCTTATTCACTACTACTCACTTAGGATTCAACGATAGTACTCCAAGTACTTCAACGATCCATGGCCTCAAAATCAAAATTTAACGCTTAATATCACATAATGATTCAAACCACCAGATATTTTGCTCACAAATATCATCCACCGAGCCTACCACCTTTTAACAACGGTTAATGACATGGCATCCCAAGAGTTCCACACAACTCGGATGCAAATAATCAACCAAAACTCTAACTCAAGGAGCACTGAAACGGACGACTCACTACTAGAGTTATCGGAAAATCTCACGAATCTAATGCTTCAGAATCTAAAATTCACAGGCTTTTCAAACTGAAGCACTCAAAAGCAATATCATCACTAGTCCATCTATCCATCTCTTCCACTCCCAAGGCTCATTTAGCCCTCACCCTTCACAACGGGCTTACATATAAGATTCTAACGAGTTCAAGTTTTTTTTCAAGTGTGAGACTTAACAGGTATGCCAGTTCACAATCTTATAAGACTTTTTAAACACAATAGCTTTATAACTTATACGTACATGTAAAATTTACTACCACTTACTAGGTAGTCGCACAACGTGGTCCCAAATGCCACACGTATAAAACCATTTCGAAATCCATTTGATCATTACTCAAGATAATAATGACAACAACAAAATGTGCTCAACAAACTTTTCAAATGGACCGTTATGGTCCTAACATGCATCAATTTATGTCATATATGTAAAATAATTCTCTGCACTAAAACAGTGTGCAACAAAATGTTTGTACAAACTCCAAAAGAGTAACTTCACGAAATCAAGCTCCAAAAATTCTCTTTTAACCATAAAATAAGATGTAATAAAATTCCCAACAAAACCCACATGCATCGGTTTATTTCTCAAAACTTGGTAAAACGATAGGTGCATGCGATTTGGTCGAAACGTAAAATAATTTAGATCGGCTTCAAACTTTAAACTGGACCACCAATATGCTCTATGTTTTTAAAATAGTGGCTATAATGTCATGCACTCCAAGTAATCGATATAACGTACTTGCATGAGCCACAGCGGTAACAACAAGCGAAAGTGCACAAAACAAAACGTTAACATGAACCATCATAGTGCCCTTATACACTTATTCACGCCATGGGTATTGATTGATTCGTACGCCTAATAGTGTGCAACAAAATTACTACCACAAAACTTCAAAAGAGAAATCATACGATATCAAAATTACAAAAATTTCCCTTTTGGTTGCAATTCAATATAGAGTAACATTTCTCAACGAAAATCGCATGGAATAAAATTCTCAATAAAACTCATACACCAACTCACGCAATAAATCAAGCCTACGCATTTCAAAGTTTCATACATGTGTTGCAATACAACATAAAATAAAACTCCATAAGACTCGATAAAACCTCAATAAACTCAATGAAACTCAAGGGCATCCAAATAATCAAACGATACCAAAATTCTCATTTCCAATTATCAAATGACATAAAGCAAAGTTATGAATAAATTATCATAAATTTCCCCAATAAATACAAACTCACGCAATAAATCAAGTTCATGCTCTTTCGAAATTTCACTCTTTGGTCACTAAAACAACATGAGATAGAATCTCAACAAAGCTTGCAACCACATGCAATAAAACAATTTTATCTGTGTTTAAGATCATGGTTTAAAATCTTGTGCGTGCTAAAACTTCTTTTCAAAATCTCGTAATACAACTCGCACAATGATTTGAAAAAGTATGAAAGAATTCATGCGACTTATTTTAGAAATAGATTCCGTGCATGAATTTGGTCGAGAACCCAAAATTTTAGAACCAAGCTCACCAAGTCTACTAGTCACATTAATAACCTTGGGAAAAACTCAAAGATCTTAAGGCGGTAACTCGCAACAAGGTCAGTCAACCTTACAATTCCTTCCCAAAACGATGATGATTAACAAGCCTATTGTTCAATCTTAACCAACATCTCTGACCCACAATGGTTGGCTTAACATAATCATCATACTTAATTGTCGCTCAAAATGAAAACGCGATAAACATGAACTATTCTAATGACTATTCGCTAAGAATTCATTCACTACCCCATCGATCATCACATGAAGGCGATTCAAGCACACACATGTAATATGTAAGTTCAACATAACACTGGCCATATGCAATTATGAACGTACCATACATGAAAATTTTTGCTACCCTCGTCATGATTCCCGATTCTAGTGACTCTATCGACCAATATTCTTCTATGTTGTTGTGTTCAATATAAAATACCCAGCAATACATATCACAGATAGTGAGAACCGAGCATAAACAATTGATGACTTATATGAATTCCAGACAACTACTTTGGTACGTTTAAATTTCGTTATATGACTAATGTTTCAGCATAAAAAATAATAACATTTAATGTTTCATCCAGCAAGGGGTGATGATAAAGTATCTGAAAAACGAGGGTCACACAGCATGGCAAGTGTTTGAAGAAATGGACGAGGAACAATTGAAATTAAGATGACAACTAAAAGAAAATAAGGTAGACAAGGGAGTACTACTAATGCGAAACACAAAAACTTATATGGGAGATGATATAAAGAAGTGGCATAGCGGTCTATACAAGGAAACCACAAAATCGAAGAAGAAATTAAAAGATCTGTGGAAAAAAATATGTTTTGAATCTTCTAACAAGTGAGGTAAACATTAGGAAATTTTCGATTATGTCTGAAGTGGAAAGGTCATTGCAATGGAGACAACTCATATACACAAAAAGAATCGTGGATGATCACAAAGATCACAGACTGAATATATGAAATGATGGGTTTGTTCACATTACAAAATCGACTTTTTCATTAATTAATTTATGATAGCGGTAATTTTTAATTTTTGTCTGTTAGTTTAATACGATGAAATTGAAATTATCATATTATGGAAGTTTCAGTTATAAATATTCATGTATGAATATGTATTAAACAATTGAAGCAGTGGCGGAGTTAGCAGGGGGGACAGCCGGGTGTTGAGCCCCCTCTAACTATTCACTCACTAGTACTTAAATTTAATTGTTTATATAATACCTAATAATCCATAAATTCTCTCAAAACCACAACCCCATTTACTTTTTGTTTTCAAATTTTATAAAATATGTCTTCTCACTTTGATTAATATTCCATGTTTTACCCTTCTAATCTTCATTGTTTTATTTGGTACCCAACGCAAGTGTAAAATTTTTGGAATTCTATGCGTGTAAAGTCTCTATATTGGTTAAGAATTTTAATTTATTAATATTTATATCATTAAATGCAGTTTAGAAATACTATTTATGAGAAGTTCTATATATATATATATATGTATATATATATATATGTATATATAAATATATAGAGGGCCCTTCTTTTGTTAACCAAGAATTTTGTGTTAACTAATCTGGACCCTTAATCTTGAAAATTAATGGTTGTGATTAAATCAGATTTTTAAATTAAAAAAAAAGTAAAAAAATGGGTTCAAAATTGATGTTCCTATATGAACAAGGGTAAAAAGGTAAACTTATATTATGTGATAATCATGGAAACGTATTACATCCCAAAATAAGCGGTACCAATTCAACAAAATCTTCAGAGATTTTGAAATTGCCTTTTCTCTCTAACCTCTCTTCTTTTCTTCTTCTCCTTCAAGCGTTTTTGAAAATGCGTGAGATTCTTCATATTCAGGGAGGCCAATGCCGTAATCAGATCGGAGCCAAGTTCTGGGATGTTGTGTGAGCGGAGCACGACATCGATGTCACGGGAAAGTATACCGGAGACGCTGAACTCCAGCTTGAGAGGATCAATGTTTACTACAACGAGGCTAGTGGTGGAAGGTTTGTTCCACGAGCAGTGCTCATGGATCTGGAGCCTGGTACTATGGACAGTCTCAGATCTAGTGCTTATGGCCAGATCTTCAGGCCTGATAATTTTCTTTTTGGCAAAAGGACACTACACCAAGGGAGCTGAGTTGATTGATTCGGTTCAGGTGATGATATTTTTAGGAGAGAGAAAGAAGAGAGTGAAGGTGTAGATGAATCGATGATTGGAGGTTTTTGGTTAATATATGTTAAAATTCTAGAAGGGTGGGTTTTTGGTTCATATATGTTAAAATTGTACAAGGGATGGATTTATGGGTTTTTGTTCATATATGTGCAAATTCTAGAAGGGTGGGTTTTTGGTTTTTGGTTTTTGGTTCATATATGTTAACATGTGATTATTTTACAAGGGTGGATTTATGGTTTTTGTTCATATATGTGACAATCTTATAAGAGTGGGTTTACGGTTTTTGTTCATATATGATAAAATTTTACAATTGTGGGGTTATGCTTTTTTGTTCATATATGTGAAAATCTTATAAAAGTGGGTTTATGGTTTTGGGTTCATATATGTGAAAAATGTTTAATTGTGGGTTTATGGTTTGTTGTTCATATATGTGACAATCTTAGAACAGTGGGTTTATGGTTTTTGTTCATATATGTGAATCTTTTCCAAGTGTGGGTTTATGTTTTTGGTTCATATATGTGAAATATGTTCAAGTCTGAGTTTATTGTTTTTCGTTCATATATGTGAACATCTTAGAAGGATTGCTTCTATGTATATATATAGAACACCCCTCTATAGATATATATTTTTTAAAAATTATATGCAAAACAAATAAACCATTATATAGTAAAACAAAACATAAAATTGCAAAAGATGGAGGAAAATTGGACTAGATAACAAAATTAAAAGCATTAGATTATATCTTCATGTACAAGCAAGACTCATATATGTAAGTCGATACGGTGAAAAGGATCGAATGTCGCCTAGCGGCAAACACTAGTTGCATGTCCCAATCAGACATACCTTTGCCGTTGTCGTACGTGCCAAGATATGACCCAACTTTCATCCAAAATCTAATTAAAATGACACTAAAAATTTCTTTACAAAACACCACTTTGTTGTTATTTTACAACTAAGAACGACTTCGACGACCGGACCCCTCCATTTCAAATTTCTGGCTCCGCCCCTGAATTGAAGCATCCACAGGTCTACTTATTATTTGAAATTCATTTCATGAACATGTTCATGTGTGCCCCTTTTTCTCGAATGGTAATGTTATCAAATGTTTTTTTTACAAAACTGTTAAGATACAAACCTGTTTATTCACAAATTTGTTTGTGATTTCAAGGTTTTCATAAAACTGTAAATGATATTTTGAATGATAATGTTACAAGCAATCTTTTAGTACAACATTACAAATCAGATTCACCATCTTTATTTACTAGGCAAAAAAAATGACTATAGACAAATGAAACAACATTACAAATTAGATTCACCATCTTTGTTTTACGTTCCAATTTTGATAATGCCTATCATCGTGATCAAGTGCAAGGGAATCAAAGTTCTTCTTCTTCAGATTACCCTCTTGGCTACATACAAACCATCTAGTCTGAATTGAACCATGTGTTTGTCTTCTTCGCATTCAATCTAACATCAAACCCTGTCTTCTCCGCATATTGCTTGTACATTGCCTCGACTTCATTGATAATCGTTAACTGATCATTCCAATTCAATTAAATTGATTAGGAACCTTAGGTATCCAATACTTTGTTCCGCTAGAATACTCTACAATGTCATAGTCTATTTCTACAACTAAAAAAATAACATCTATGTTAATACAAAAAATAACATATAAAATAAAGCGCATTTTTCGTGCATGAACTACCAAATACATGCATCACATTGGAAACTATAAAACTTCAAGTAAATACATCATAAGAAAGTTAAACAAAAAGTCATGATACATTATTCATGCATGAACAACAATAACTTTCCATATAGAACATATGAAATATTGATAAGGTTCAGAAGTATACATGTTCGCATATGCACAGGGTTCATGTAAGAACATGTATAATGACCTTCAATTGTTAACACATAAATATGACTACCCAGGTTTCATATATGAAGAGAAGCAAGTACTCATCATGTTAATGTACCTGATCACATATGTAATGTAAGTTTGAAACTCATATAGTTAAAAGAACAATACGTAATTCTAAAACCCACAAACTTTAGATAATTTTCATATGTGAACACAATATATCAAAATATGTTGTGTCCCTACCAACGCATCAACATAAAAAAATCCTAAACAACTTGTGTTTCGTCAATGAAAAGACTAAAAAAATAAAATCAAGAAAAGAAAAAAAAATCATAAACAAATTCGTGAACCTTACTATTAACATTATCAATATTAAATTCTTGGAAAACATAACTACAAGGACACATACAGTTATTATCCCGTTGCAAAGATATAACTTCTAGCTCATGGTACTTAACAAATTCGCCCATCAACGGGACTTCAAATGTGAACAGTTCTCACACACTTCAATTAAAAAAAGTACATCGACTCTGCAAACGATACTACTCGGCTTACGGTAGTATCAAGCGTTGGAATACCCAACCTTCCACTGCCGAGGTTCTAACGTCCTTACTCTTAACCGGGGTTGCTTAACCTTCCCAAGGTACTAAGGAGTTATAAAATTCTTCAACATAAAGGTTTTTATAGCAATTTATTGTACGCGTAAAAATCTACTACTTCTTACCCGATAGTTGTGCAAAATGGGCACATTCGTCCCACATGTGAAAATCATTTAAAGTCACTTGATCACTACTCGAGTTACTAACGAAACGTAAAAGTATGCTCAACAAACTTTTAAAATAAACGCTATGATCCTAGCATTGATTTATTTATGCTACGCACACATAAAGTTTTCCCAAAATAACACAACATGCAATAGATGGTTTATACGAAATTTCAAAGGAAGGAATTCATTAAATCAAATTCCGAAATTTTTTCATTTAGCCATATAATGACATGGAATAAAATTTTCCCGACAAGACTTGCATACATTAATGTATTTTCTCATAACTTAAGAAAATGATAAGTGCATGTGACTTGATTGATACGTAAAATAATTTAAATCGACTTAAATTTTCAAGTCTTACATACGGTATGCATAATTGCTCCAAAATAGTGGTTATAATGTCAGACATACCAATAAATCAACATAATACACTCATATGAGATGATAACAAAAGTACCAACAACCGAAAATCCATAAAACAAAGCATTGGAATAAACTATCATGGTACCCTTATGCGTTTACTCACGCCATGAGTACAAGTCAATTCGTACTCGAAATAGTATGCAATGAAACGTACTAACACAAAACTCGAAAGAGAAAATCATGCGGTATCACAATTCTAAAACTACCACTCTTTTTATTCATTACGACATAGGGTAACCTTTTCAGAACATAACTTGCATGAGACAAAAATGTTCAATAAAACCCATAAATTAACACACACAATAATTCAAGTATACGTATTTCAAAGTTCATCCATGCGGCGCAAAATGTCATAAAATAAAACTCCATAAGACTCAACAAAACTTCAATGAAACTCAATGGCACCCAAACAATCAAAAGATGCCAAAATTTTCATTCTTAATAATAAAATAGCATAAGACAAAGTTATGACTAAAATGTCATAATTCCAAAATTTTCCCTTTTATTGCAAAATGATATAAAGTGACACTTTTCAACAAAACTCTTATGGAATAAAATTCCCATAAAACTCAAACACCAAAATAATGGAAGGTAACTCTTCGTCCAAAACCTTAACATATGTGGAGGAGATCCAATACCAAAGTCATAAATCGCAGTTACTTGTTCAAGACCCTAAACAACATCAAAATAAGAACATACAACAACGAGAATAAAGAAAGTCCCAAACAAAGTTTGCAACCACATGCAATAAAATAATTTTATGCATGTTTAAAATCATGGTTAAAAATCTTGTGTGTGGTAAACATTTTTCCAAGAGTTCGTAACATAATCCACAAGATGATTTGGAAACATGAGAAATAATTGATGTAATTTATTTTAGAAATAAATTATGTGTATGAATTTGATCGGCACTCAACGTCTCGAAACCATGCTCCTCAATTTCCCAGTCACATTATCGTCATCCAGATGCTTAAACACCTTAAGGCAATAATCGAAAATAATGGTTCACCTTACAATTTCTCCTCGAATAATGTCGATTCCATAAGTCTAAGGTTCTAATCCAACCAATAATTTCGACCCGAAATAGTCCACTTAATGCAATCATCGTGCTTGTTGTCACTCTAAGTGACAAATGTTAAAATCATCTACCTCTTCTAACGGCTACCCACATAGAAATTTCTTCACTACCCCAACGGTTGTCACATCAAAGTAGTCCAAGTATACACATGTAACTTGTAGGTTCACCATAAAACTGGTCAGGTGCAATTATGAACGTATTGTACATGATCATCCTTGCTACCCTCGACGTGATTCCTATTCCTAGTGACTCCGTCAACCTCAAACATCCTATCTTAGAGTGCCTATTGGTGAAATCTTCTCTCTCAATCACTTAAAAGAACGCTAGTTTGAGTGTAGGTATCCAAAATTCGCACCTAAATCTCTCAAACTTAAGCTCCGATACCAACTCGTAACACCTTCATATTTGGAAAAGCAACTAAATAAAACTTTGATAAAATAGCCAAATAAGTTCCTGCTCTCTCCTTCCGCACTGATTTAGGACCGGGCATGATGACTGCATACAGTCTGAGGAAGTCACTTCGATTCCCTGACAAACCCAAGGGTGGATTCAATGCCCTCCCCACTGATGCTGAACTCATCCAGTTTTTGGATGATATGGAATACTACTTAGACATCAAGCCTCGCTCAACCATTCCCAACAAGCGCCTGACCATCATTAAGAAGGCAAACATGCCTTCCCAACTGAACTACATCTTCTCACACACCATTCAATGTATGAGTGGGACGAGTGGCTCACTGGATCAGGCAAGCAAAGTTCAGCTCCAAATGGCTTACTCTGTGATCGTTGGCAAGAACTTTGACTACGCTACTGCTATCTTTGACGATCTCAAGTCAAAGATAGAGAAGACGGAGAGGGATCCCAAGATTCCCTATGTACGGTTCATCTGTACATACATGAAGTTTCTCTACCCTGACACTTACCCCACTACTCAAGATGGTTCTTTCGCAAAAGTGGGCCAGCGATCGTTGGAGGTCAAGCCGGTCGCCAACGAGGTAAGTATCTCAACTCTACGCTCCCGTCTCTCTCTCCACTCTTCTTCTTCTTCAGCGGCCGCGCCGAAGGTTCCTTCTCCAACTAACCCTGCCGCTAAAACTGCTTCCAAAAGACCATCAGCTAGTCTTTCTGGTCCTTCGAAGAAGGCCAAAACGACTAAGGAGACTATCGCCCCTAGCTCAAGGCCTGAGGTAGTTTCTCAACAAACTACCTTGGATGGTTTTGTGGGTCTCTCCTCCACATCTTTAGCTGTCACCACAACAACCGTGCCAGTGATCTCGGTCGCTGCCACAACATCAGTGACGCCACCAACCATCTTAGTTCAACAACAAACTGAGGTAACCACCCAAATCCCAACTTCTTCTATCCCCATTACTCTTCCTCCCATTTGTTTGGTCTCTAACCCTCCATCTCTCATGCAGAAACCTCAAGTTACATTTATAGGACCTGATGCTCAAACCTTTGAAAGAGATATGCAATTTTTCAATATGTTTGAACAATCAGGTATACCTAAACTCACAAATCAAACTCCCATCTTTCCATATAAGCCTGTTTCTCAGAAGCTAACTTTTCTTTCAGGTCCTAATATGGCAACTGTTGACTCTCATGTCAACAGTTTGGGTGTCAAGGTGGATTCTCTCACCACCTCCATCAACGAAACCACCAGCGCTATCAATAACGCTGGTGAAGAGCTGAAGAAACTGACGGCTGCTTACTCCTCAAAATCTGAAGCCTCCCAAGTCTCAACTCTTCAAGGAGAGCTTTTCAAAGTCAATGAGGACTTGGTCATCAATCACCAACAAATTCAACTTCTTCAGGGACGTGACTCTCAGTAAGGACGTCCAGGATTTATCTAGCAAGATCGATTCCTGGACATCCATACTACAGCAGGTTCTGGATAAGCTGAATGCACCAGCTCCGACGCTTACACCTTCTTTCACGGACGAAGACCGAACCTCTCTGAATGTTGCTGTTGAATTTATTCATCACACTACTTCAGATATCCTTGTGATCGAAGGCCGTCTAGATCGTTTGGGGGCTGAAGTCCGTTCGTTGGCCACTGCAAAAACTACCTCTCGCACTGATGAAGGGATTCTCAGATTTCAAAGAGTCTCTAAGATTCCCATCTGCCCCCTTAACCATATTAAAGATCTTTTGTGTCTATGGTGCGACTTATCTCCATTAGTTGGATCTATCAAGACAATCATTCGTCAAGAAGCATCATAAAGAAAGCAAAAAGGAGAAGAAGTACCTGACTATATGATCAAGGTTCTACAGTCTTATCTAGATAGCTGATAGATTATTTTCTTCTTGTAATCTATTAGTTAAACTTACAGTAGTTAGTTCCTCACTTGTACTATTAATTTTCACATCTTGTAATTCTATCTCTGAATTAATGAAAATTTCAGTGAAGTACTTAACCCTATCAGTACTGTAAAAGATCCCTCAAAATAGTAATTGGGACATGTATGTTATGAGTCCTGATTATTCCTCATTTTGAATTATAAAGTAATTTTATTTAGTTACTTTGTCATTATCAAATAGGGGGAGATTGTTGATCCAAACTCTCTCCGTGATTTGATAAAGACCATCTTCTATACTTAGTGAAAATTACGTTTATTAATATGTATTAGTGTTTCACCATTAGCGATCAGACTGAGTCTGTTCAGTTATCACTGATGATCTTTCTTATAAACATTCATATGTATTAGTGTTTCACTATCAGCGATCAGACTGAGTTTGTTCAGTTATCGCTGATGATTTCTATGTAAACGTAATCCCTGAAGACAAGTTTCGCGTCAACAGATGTTCATAGATAAATCGAAGACGAAGCTACTGAACAAAGACAAGTCTGCTAGTGACTGATGCAGAGATCAGTGAAGCAAAGACGACTCTACTCATACGCGAAGAAACCTGAGGAAAAGCTTCAGCGATAGCTGAACTTCTTTGTATCTCTGAAGGAAGAGATATTCAGCGATCGATGATCACTTAACTTATGCCTCAAGTCTCTTTTGTCTTTCCCTGCACACCCAGTACGATGTGTCAGAACAGACATACCTCTGCCATAATTCGTACAACAACTCTGTCAACTACACTGTTCATGATGCGGCCGAAAGCATGGCTCCCAAAGTCAGACTCTCTCTGCCAATCAAAGAAAGACACGTGTAAAGTGCCCTGCTATGCATTTAATGCATAGGGTATAAATAGAAAGATTATCTCTCCATCTGGAGAGTGCGCTCCCCTCAAGCCTTCATCTTTCTCAAATATAGAAACCCTTGTTTTCTATACTTCTCAAATCCCCCATTCTCTAAATTCTTGTGCAACCATCTTAGTGTTTTCTTAAGTTTGTTTAGATTGAGTTTTACTTAATCTTATTCCGCAACAGACTTGTAAATTGTGTTTGATTTATCAATAAACAATTTATTAAACTTTAAATTATGTGTTTTTATTCAACCCCCCCCCCCCTTCTACAAACTTGTTAAGCACCTTCGAGACCAACATAGACATTTTGGCATGTACAACGTTTTCACAAATCAACTTCAACTCACCTTGCTAGATTTAGGCTAAATCTAGATTTTTCCCAAACTTGAGCTCCTTTGAAGAAATTTGGATCCTCAAGCAAAATCTTGCAAAAACCTTGATCCATTAGTTTCCAACCATAAATACACGTATCCAAACTCTTAGAATCATTCCCCCAAACACCTTATGTCAAAATCTCCATTTTGACCAAAACCCTAATTTTGACCTAAATTCTCCAAAATCATCCAAACTGAATTTGAGAAACATAAACACTAGAAAGTCATCAATGGAGCATCTATAACTTGATTAAAGTATTTGAAAAGATATGGATGATCTCACCACTTAGGTTTTGAGCAAAACCTGTTAAACCCCAAAAATCTCTAATGTTGGAGATAAGAACTTCATCTTGCATCAAAAGGTGAAACCACTAGCATGAGATGGAGAAGGAACACTCTAATATTCATGGAATAGCCTCAAAATCAGTTAGGGTTCGTGAGGGAAGAAGGAGAAACGATTTGGGAGAGAAAGGGAAGGGATTAGAAGTGAGAAATGAGAAGAATGGCTGAAAATCAGGATTTAACCAGCCCCTGGTGCCCGTGGGCGACAGTGTCATGCGACAATGACAGTGTCGAAGTCGCAGGGCATTGTCGCATGGGATGTACCGAGGGTATCCCCCATCCTGCGACTTTGCCAAGCGACAGTGACACTGTCACAGTCACTTGGCATAGTCTTCGGGCATGTACCGAGCCGCAAAACTTGACTTTTCTCATTCAAAACACTCTCGGCTCGCTTAGGGATCAAAAGAAATAAATTCCCAACACAAAACCCATGTTTTAGAAACCTCAAAAGACCACGGGACGACTTTGACTTACCGAAAATCCGGGCTTTACAATCTTCCCAACCTTAAAAGAGATTTTGTCTTCGAAATCTAGGTTCCCATTTAACGTTGCCCTCATAATTGACTGTCTTTGTTTACGAGGAGCTGTCTCTAATCTACTTGACAGAAAAAACACGATAAACTTTATGCTGTTACTCACAACAAATGCCCCCTTAGGCACATTACACTTATATCTGAGTGAACGCTTAACTTACTATAGTAGTTTCTAAGCACAAGACTTTGGTTGTCTCCCAATCTTAGGTGATCCATACTTCCCCAATGGCAGATCCCGACTTCCAATCAGTCCAGATCTACATGCTTTTAAACTATTTCTCCAACCAATCCAAGGTTTGATCACTATCGAAACCAACAAAAATCCAAATCCCACTGTTCCCACTTACTGAACCGCCATTTAGTTTTAACGAGTACCATTAGACTCCAAAACGGACGGTCGTCCTTGACCCAAGGATTATACAACTCCCAGAATATGCCCAAGCACCAAAAATTCAATTGACAAATCTCTTACTAGCCAAGGAAAATCATTCAACTATATCCATTGATCACAATCTGAACTTTTTAAAATTACTAATATGATACCAATATCCCCCGAGATTTAACGCTCACACTCCAAACGATTCTTAGCCTCATAATCAAAAAGTTGGCACCTAAAAATCTCATCACACTTCGACATACTGCAGAACTCCACACACGAATTTCATTCATTGAGCCTACCCACAAAACCAAGGTTATCAGCACGGTGTCTAAAAGGGTTCTACACATCCCTTATGCAAAAATTGACCGATTCCCATAACAAAGGTTGTCGAAACGAAAAATTTACCACAAGCATTAAAAGAAGATACCGTGAGCCTCACCCTTCAGTTACAAAAAGTATATCGACTCTGCAAACGATACTACTCGGCTTACGGTAGTATCACGCGTTGCAATACCCAACCTTCCACTGCCGAGAATCTACATGTCCTTACTCTTAACCAGGGTTGCTTACCTTCCCAAGGTACTAATGAGTTAAAGGTTTCAAGTGAAAGACTCAACAATTATGCCAATCGAAATTTTTTATAAGATTCTTCAACACAAAGGTTTTTATAGCAATTTATCGTACGCGTAAAAATCTACTACTTCTTACCCGGTAGTTGTGCAAAATGTGTACACTCGTCCCACATGTGAAAATCATTTGAAAGTCACTTGATCACTACTCGAGTTACTAACGAAACGCAAAAGTATGCTCAACAAACTTTTAAAATGAACTGCTATGGTCCAAACATTGATTTATTTATGCCACGCACACATAAAGTTTTCCCAAAATAAAACAGCATGCAATAGATGGTTTATTCGAAATTTAAAAGGAAGAAATTTATTAAATCAAATTCCGAAATTTTCTCATTTAGCCATATAATGATATGGAATAAAAATTTTCCGACGAGACTCGCATACATTAATGTATTTTCTCATAACTTAAGAAAACGATAAGTGCATGTGACTCAATTGATACGTAAAATAATTTAAACCGGCTTAAATTTTCAAGCCTTACATAAGGTATGCATAATTGCTCCAAAATAGTGGCTATAATGCCAGACATTCCAATAAATCAACATAATACACTCGTATGAGATGATAACAAAAGTACCAACCACCGAAAATCCATAAAACAAAGCATTGGAATAAACTATCATGGTACTCTTATGCGTTTACTCACACCATGAGTACAAATCAATTCGTACTCCAGATAGTATGCAATGAAATGTACTAGCACAAAACTCGAAAGAGAAAATCATGCGGTATCACAATTCCAAAACTACCACTTTTTTTGCATTACGACATAGGGTAACCTTTTCTCAACATAACTCGCATGGGACAAAATTGTTCAATAAAACCCATAAATTAACACACACAATAATTCAAGTATACGCATTTCAAAATTCATCCATGTGGCGCAAAATGTCGTAAAATAAAACTCCATAAGGCTCAATAAATCTTCAATGAAACTCAATGGCACCCAAACAATCAAATGGTGCCAAATTTTTCGTTCTAAATAATCAAATAGCATAAGACAAAGTTATGACTAAAGTTTCATCATTCCAAAAATTTCCCTTTTGTTGCAATATGATATAAAGTGACACTTTTCAACAAAACTCGTATGGAATAAAATTCCCAATAAAACTCAAACACCAAAATAATGGAAGGTAACTCTTCGTCCAAAACCTTAACATATGTGGAGGAGATCCAATGTCAAAGTCATAAATCACATTTACTTGTCCAAGACCCTAAACAACATAAAAATAAGAACATACAACAACGAGAATAAATAAAGTCTCAAACAAAGTTTGCAACCACATGCAATAAAATAGTTTTATGCATGTTTAAAATCATGGTTTAAAATATTGTGTGTGCTAAATATTTTTCCAAGATTTCGTAATATAATCCACAAGATGATTTGGAAAAATGAGAAATAATTGATATATATTATTTTAGAAATAAATTTTGTGCATTAATTTGATCGGCACTCAATGCTCGAAACCACGCTCCTCTATTTCCCAGTCACATTATCGTCATCCGGATGCTTAAACACCTTAAGGAAATAATCGAAAATAATGGTTCACCTTACAGTTTCTCCTCGAATAATGTCGATTCCATAAGTCTAAGGTTCTAATCCAACCAATAATTCTGACCCAAAATGGTCCACTTAATGCAATCATCGTGCTTACTGTCACTCTAAGTGACGAATGTTAAAATCATCAACCTTTTCTAACGGCTACCCACATAGAAACTTCATCATTACCCCAACGTTCGTCACATCAAAGTAGTCCAAGTATACACATGTAACTTGTAGGATCACCATAACACTGGCCAGGTGCAATTATGAACGTATTCTACATGATCATCCTTGTTACCCTCGACATGATTCCCGTTCCTAGTGACTCCGTCAACCTCAAATATCCTATCTTAGAGTGTCTATTGGTGAAATTTTCTCTCTCATTCACTTAAAAGAACGCTAGTTTGAGTGTAGGTATCCAAAATCCACACCTAAATCTCTCAAACTTAAGCTCTGATACCAACTTGTAACACCCTCAAATTTGGAAAAAATAACTAAGTAAAACTTCGATAACATTGCCAAATAAGGATAAAATCCCTTCTAAAATTCCATCCTTGGAAACACTTTAACATTAAAACATAAATAACTCCAACATTTATTAACTTAGATCCTACACCAAGACTACATGAGGTCGGGTGTTACTCAACCCAATACACATTGCTATTCCCAAAATGCGGAAGACTTCACCAAGCTAATCACTTCTCGTGCATACAACTAGCACTTATCTCTTCACAGTGTCGCTAGTACTAATCCCCAACCGGAACATGATGCACATGCGGACAAATAAAAAGGTTAGGCTAACGCCTAGTCAGTTCAAGAGTTTTCATCATGATTAAAATAGTTTGTTAAACGAAAAAAATGCAACTTAAATCATGATTTCTAAAACAAGATATTTATATTAAATATGCAAACAACCCATTTTGCAACGCCCACAAATTCTTATGGCGAAAGCTCCAAAATGTATAGCACTTCCCCAAAAGAGACACAGACCCGAAACTCAATCAAAACGTGAAAACGTATTAAACTTCCAAATAATGTAAACGAGAATAAAACTCTATTATTCAAAGCATCCAAACACGGATGAGGCATAAAACACAACCCATAAATCATGGGAAAATGATCTGTATAAATATAATATGTCACCGAAAACATGGTACCAAATCCAATACTCACGCGACCATAAAATGGAATGAAATCCAAATATCAAAGCATGGAAGTGACATATTTCATTTAAACCTTAATATACGCGGAGGAAAATCCAATATTAAGGTCATCATTTACAGTCAACCGCACATGCCCAACAATAATAAAGCAAGGACATTTTAATGTCTAAAATATTGATGGCCGGCAACGGGGGAAACCCGTATCCATTGAGAGTGGAGGAACACAAAAGTATGTCACTCATACAACGTTAATCGTATGACACTTCATGACATAAAAGCCCAAGTGCCCCTACGACTGTTAGTAAATGCCCAAAAGCTAATCATACGATGATTGTAATTTTGAGTTTTGTTTCATGAAATTAATAAATAAATAAAAGGCATTGCCTAATTTATTATGTCTATGTTATATTCTGTATTTTTAATTATTCATCATAAATAACCATAGAATAGTGTATTCTAAATGTCCTTAGATAAATATTATTTTGGGTTTTAAGGTTGAATTAATATGATAATGACTAGCATATGTAGAGATTCATATAGAGATATTGAATCTGCATATGGGTACAAAATGGAGATTTTATGTATCGGACGTAACTCGCTATAAGAACACTTCATTGGATGTCATGTGAGTGTCATAAGTGTTTCTCATGTGGTCAATGTACATGTAATTCTTTGACTTGAGAAATATGGAGTTTGTTATGTGTGAGTAATATATTTTGACATTTGTTCTAATCATTCCGTAACTGGATGCAAACAATCCTTTTTTTGGAGCTGACGCTCTTTTTTTTTGTTGCTTGATTCCATTTTTTAGATAGGCTCGCTCCCTCTTGTTAGGTATGTTATAAATCACATGGTAGAACTAGCATGTATCGAGATAGGATTTGTCCCTCCTTTATGATGGGAGTGATGTCTCTGGGCCCTTTGATAAATATATACTAAGAAAATTCATGCATGCTCAGATAAAAGATATGAGATATCAATTTATGTTTTTATTAGTATATTAGGAAATCAAGAAACTAGAGATTGGACATAACGAGAATGACACATTCAATGTCTCGTGTTCAATCTGGACATCAAGGACAAAAGAATTAAATGTGTAAACTAAAATTGACTACAAACCGATAATTTGTTGTATCGTCAATTCTCGTCATTTGGGTGACGATGATGTATTGCTAGATGTCGCTCATCGTTTATAACTATAAATACGAAATTTATATTTATTACCAACATGTCGAGAACCCATTGGGTCACACGCTTTGAACATATCCGAATAAGGAGTTTTAATAATTAAAATGTTTAATTATTATATCTGATTTATATTGATTTAATCTGATTAAATAAAAATCAGATATTATTTTGTTGGACATTAAATAAGTTGAGTAGGTATGGTTGTGTAACAAAGTGGTGGTGCATGACCACTCTTACACTCAAGTAAGGTGTGGAGATGATGGTGATTTTTAGGCCATACTTCCATCACCATATAAAATGTATGACATTTTGCAAGAGTTTAGTCTTGCAATTCTCTCTCAAAAATCACCTACAACTATTGCTCCATTTTCTTTTTAAGTTTTGAAACTGTGACTAGTATCACCAGAAGGCAAAGGATTCGGACTGTTCACGTGGATACCATGGAGGCATCAACCTTTGTTTGTTGTTGTGATTCAAAGTCTCGTTAACTGTGAGGTATAATTTGGAAACACCCGATTTATTCCGGTTCGTTTGGGTCCTTGGAGGGTTACGGTTTTATTTTCCACTGTGCTTGAGATCCCGTAACCCAACAGTGGTATCAGAGCTACTTACGAACCACTAGATCGGTTTTTTGTGACATGCATGCATTTTAAAAACTGTTTTGCTGTTGTATGTTTTTGTTTTGTAAATGTTTTGGTTTTTTCGTCCCAGAAATATTCTGAATCTGAGAAAACTTAAAACATGAAAAACGTGGATCTTTCTGTTAGGTTTCCACATGCTTTTTAATTGCATCATTTCGACTTCGTATGAATGTTTTATGATTTTTTTACGACAGTGTCGCAATGTTGTTCGAAAATCGAACCCACTACGGGTTTGATTTGAATTTCGACCCATAAGGTTCTAGATCTTTGAAATACCAAAACATAAAATATGTGTATCTTTTTGTTAGTGTTCCAAAGAACTTTGAATCACCATTTTTCGATATCGTATGAATTTTGTATTATTTTTATACGGTGGTGTTGCAAATTGGTTTTATGTTTCAATGTGATTGAATATGTATAATATGATTTGCTTGGTGAATGGTTACAACTCTTAGTCATTGATGTATTATATTTGATAAATACGACTTGCATGTCGTGCCTTTCTTTATATACTCTCTTTGTACATTCTCCTCTCATACAATCCCCTTGAATGTAACTCGAGGTTTCTTTGTTTGAAATGTAAAGTATTTTGTATAAAAGAAGGCAAGAGATGGAGGCGTTATGAAGTGATGAAGATGCGAAGACTTAGAACCATAAGAGTTTATTTTATGTAATGATATTTATACTTGGCTCTATGAATAAATATCGCATAGGAGGGGGGGGGGGGGTATATCCATCTCACATTTATTTGTACGCTTTATATATATTTTGATATATTATGCGTAGTTGTATGTATATGATACTTGTTATGACATTTTAAAACAAAATATGATTTTAAAATATATAAGTAAAAGGAGTTTTACAAATCAAAGTGAGTTTTGATAAAATAAAAATTAGTATTTATACAAGATATAAAATGGACCGTCGATCTTGAGTGATAAGGTCTTAGTACATCATAGTAAGATTTCAACCGGTTTTGTCACAAAGGCCTAAACTGCCAAAGAAAGGAAGGTATTCAAGTGATCCTCGTGATCCTCCTCCAATCTGGATTCCGGTTAAATCAAACTATGAGGAAATGATCTATTACAAAAGAAAGAATGGTAAATTCAAACTAACTAAAATTCCTCACCAAAAATTTAAGTTTAAGATGCATTCCAAACATGGCACTTGTCAGACTTTGATCATCGAGGATGGGTCATGCTAAAGTTGGGTACTCTCTTTAATCTTAGTAAGATAAGGAAAGCATAGGATTCCTACAAGCCATTTTGGGTCGGACTTAACCAAATTAAGCCTAATAGGATTGGGGATTTGGAGGCATGTGTTGGGAACATTCATATGATGAATTTAAATAAAAGTTATTCACTTAACTATCCAAGAGTTATATAGAGATGTCATTAGCAATATTGTTGCTTACCTAAAACATTATTGGTTGATCGATTAACTAAAGTTAAATTGATCGATAATGAGAATATGGATCTTGGCCAGCTAGAAAGCTTATGACGTTTTCCAGAACAATAAAAGAGGGTTGTTGTTTTGATTAAAATAGTGGGAACTTGTTTGATGAAAGTCCTTATTAAACAATAAAATTTCATGACACTAAGAACTCTGCTTTTCTATTGTAGATTACCAATGGCACAAACTAACAATGGAAATAAAAACACTCTGCGATCGATTCTCGAGAAAGAAAAACTAAATGGAACATATTTCATCAATTGGTATCATAATTTGAGAATTGTCCTCAAAGCTGAAAAGAAATTGTATGTCTTGGAGCAACAAATCCCTGAAGAGCCTAATTCCAGTCCTCCTAGAACTGAAAGGGACACTTTTAAAAAACATGACGAGGATGCTTTGGATGTCTCATGTCTAATGCTAATAACCATGGAACCTGATCTTCAGAAGCAACATGAAAACATGGGGGCATTCGATATGATCGAACACCTAAATTTGCTATTCCAAGAGCAAGCTATACATGAGAGGTATGAAACATCCAAGGAACTGTTCCGTTGTAGAATGTCTGAAGGTAGTCCCGTTGGCACTCATATGCTTAAAATGATTGGGCATATTGAGCGTCTTGAAGGACTAGATTTTTCTTTACGAAAAGAGTTGGCCATTGATGTAGTTTTGTAATCGTTGCCAAATAGCTACAATCGATTTGTGATGAACTACAACATAGATGACTTTGACAAATCCCTTCCAGAATTGCTCAATATGTTATGAACAGCTGAGCAAGAGCTTGCAAAGAACAAGTCCACCATTTTGATGGTCCGTAAGGACAAGAAAAGGAAAGGCAAAGGAAAGTCCATTGCCAAGCCCACTTCGAAATCTTTGAAGCCAAAAGGAGGCATTAAGAAACCCAAGGTAATTGTACCTAAGTAGGGTGAGTGCTTTCATTGCAACAAACTCGTGTATTGGAAGAGGAACTGTCCTCTCTACCTTCAGGAAAAGAATAAAGGAAGTGTAACTTCCACTTCAGGTATCTATGTGATAGAAGCTAATCTTTCTACTTGTTATACATCATGGGTATTAGATACTGGATGTGGTTCTCATATTTGTAGAAACGTGCAAGAACTAAAAAGGACTAGAAGGTTGAGCAAAAGTGAAGTTGATTTGCGTGTTGGAAATAGGGAAAAGGTTGCTGCTATAGCCATAGGATCTATTTTGTTAACTTTACCGACCGAATTATTATTAGAACTTGATGACTGTTATTGCATACCATCTATTTCTAGAAATTTGATTTTTGTATCTTGTTTGGACAGGAAAGGTTTTACCTTTAATATTAGGAACAAATGTTGTTCATTCTCTTTTGGTAATATATATTATGGTGACGCAAGTTTGATTAATGGTCTTTATGCTCTTAATATGGATAATCCGATTTATAACATAGATAAAAGGGAGGTCAAATCAAATAGTTCGAATTTAACCTATCTCTGGCATTGTCGTCTTGACCATATAAACGAAACTCGCATTTCCAAACTCCATAAAGATGGATTATTGAACAAATTATATTTTCAATCATATGGGATGTGTAAAGCTTGTTTAATTGGAAAGATGACAAAGGCTCCTTTTGTTGGACAAAGTGAGAGAGCAAGTGATGTTTTGGGAATCATACACAGTGATGTATGTGGTCCAATGAACATACATGCTAGAGGTATTTATAGATACTTCATTACATTTACTGATGATCTCAGTAGGTTCGACTATGTATATTTAATGCGACATAAGTCTGAGTCCTTTGAAATGTTCAAAGACTTTCAAAATGAAGTACAAAACCAACTTGGAAAGAGTATTAAGATTCTTCGAGCTGATCGAGGTGGAGAATACTTAGACCATGCTTTTCTTGATCATCTAAGAAATTGTGGTATTGTATCACAAGTCACTCCACATGGAACACCACAATGTAATGGTGTCTCCGAAAGGAGGAATCGTACACTTTTGGACATGGTACAATCTATGATGAGTCAAGCTGACCTTCCGACATCCTTTTAGGGATATGCTCTAGAGACAGCGGCTTTCACACTAACCCGAGTTCCATCAAAATCTGTTGAAAAGACACCATATTAGATATGGACTGGGAAGAGTCATAAATTATCTTTTATGAATATTTGGGGTTGTGAGGTTTACGTATGTCGTCTAATCACAACTAAATTAGAACCAAAATCTGATAAATGCATATTTGTAGGATATCCCAAAGAAACTATGGGATACTACTTCAATCATCCTCACGACAATAAAGTATTTGTTGGGCGTACTAGTGTCTTCATGGAAAAGGAATTTATTTCCAAAGGTATCAGTGGGAGGAATGTAGAACTTGAAGTTGTTCAAGATCAAAATATGTCAACACAGATGGAACCAACACGGACACCACAATTAATTATGGATCCACAATGTGATGTGGAAAGACAGTCTGATGTTATAACACAAAGTGCTCGTAGATCTAGTAGAAAACAGAATGAGCCTGAGAGAGATGGATTTCTCATCACTCATACTGGGGATGTGATGCTCATGGATAATGAGCCCACTAGTTACCAAGATGCTATGCAAGCACTGACTATGAGAAATGGCTAGATGCTATGAGAATAGAAATGGACTCCATGTATGAAAACCAAGTTTGGAACTTAATTGACCCACCCGACGAGGTACGACCTATAGGGTGCAATTGGGTTATCAAGAAAAAGACCGACATGGATAGTAATGTGATTACCTATAAAGCACGATTGGTTGCAAAAGGTTTCAAACAAATTCAAGGTGTTGATTATGATGAAACTTTCTCTGCAGTCGCAGTGATTAAGTCTATTATAATTTTACTAGCCATTGCAGCATATCACGATTATGAGATTTGGCAAATGGATGTCAAAACAGCTTTCCTTAATGGAAAGTTACTTGAGGACGTATATATGATACAGCCCGAAGGTTTTGTCGCTCCTGAAAAATCTCATAAGGTATGCAAGTTTCAACGATCTATTTATGGATTGAAGCAAGCTTCAAGGAGTTGGAATCATCCTTTTGATGAAGCGATCAAAGAGTTTGGCTTCTCAAAAAATGAGGATGAACCTTGTGTCTACAAAAAGGTTAGTGGGATCACCGTTTCATTTCTTTTATTATATGTAGATGACATACTACTCATTGGAGATGATATTCCGACACTTGAGTTTGTAAAGGCTTGGTTAGGAAAATGTTTTTCAATGAAAGACTTAGGTGAAGCTGCCTATGTGTTAGGCGTTCGGATCTATAGAGATAGATTGCGAAAATTACATGGCTTAAGTCAGAGTAAATATATAGAAAAGTGTTGAAACGGTTCAACATGTCTGATAGCAAAAAAGAGTTCTTACCTATATCTCATGGCATATCACTTTCTAAGATGCAGTGCCCTACTACATCTCAAGAGAGTGAATGAATGAGTAAGATTCCATATGTTTTGTCAATTGGATCTATCATGTATGCCATGATATGTACTCGACCTGATGTATCGTATACTTTAAGCATGACGAGTATATACCAATCCAATCCACGTGATGGTCACTAGATTGTCGTCAAGAATCTCCTAAAACATTTAAGAAGAACAAAGGATTCATTCTTGGTATATGGTGGTGAAGAAGAGTTGAGTGTAAATGGTTACACTGATGCAAGTTTCCAAACGGATAATGATGATTTTTGATTGCAGTCGGGTTTTGTGTTTTGTCTTAATGGTGGTGTTGTGGCCTGTGAGCTGGAAGAGTTCCAAGCAAGCAACAGTAGCTGATTCCACAACAGAAGTTGAGTACATTGCAGCATCAGATGTAGCCAAATCAAGAAATTTATTTCTCAACTTGGAGTTGTTCCTAGCAGTGATTGTCCTATAGAGTTGTTATGCGACATCAATGGAGCTATAACACAGGCCAAGGAACCTAGATCTCACCAAAGATCCAAACATATTCTTAGAAGATATCATCTCATTAGAGAGATTATTGAAATATGTGATGTTAGTATAAGTAGAGTGTCAACTAACATCAATGTTGTTGATCCACTAACCAAGTCGTTAACACAGCAGAAGCATGATGGCCACTGTAGATTCATTGGTATATGATGCATGGATGATTGGCTTTAGTGCAAGTGGGAGATTATTAGTGAATGCCCAAAAGCTAATCATACGATGATTATAATTTTGAGTTTTGTTTCATGAAATTAATAAATAAATAAAAGGCATTGCCCAATTTATTATGTCTATCTTATATTCTGTGTTTTTAATTATTCATAATAAATAACCTTAGAATAGTGTATTCTAAATGTCCTTATTTAAATATTATTTTGGGTTTGAAGGTTGAATTAATATGATAATGACTAGCATATGTAGGGATTCATATAGAGATATTGAATTTGCATATGGGTACAAAATGGAGATTTTGTGTATCGGACGTGACTCGCTATGAGAACACTTCATTGGATGTCATGTGAGTGTCATAAGTGTCTCTCATGTGGGCAATGTACATGTAATCCTTTGACTTGAGAAATAAGAAGTTTGTTATGTGTGAGTAATATATTTTGACATTTGTTCTAACCATTCCGTAACTGGGTGACAGAATTATTGTTGGGTATGTTATAAATCACATGGTAGAACTAGCATGTATCTAGATAGGATTTGTCACTTCTTTATGATGGGAGTGATGTCTCTGGGCCCCTTGATAAATATATACTAAGAAAATTCATGCATGCTCAGATAAATGATATGAGATATCAATTTCTGTTTTTATTAGTATATTAGGGAATCAAGAAACTAGAGATTGGACATAACGAGAATGACACATTCAATGTCTCGTGTTCAATCTGGACATCAAGGACAAAAGAATTAAATGTGTAAACTAAAATTGACTACAAACCGATAATTTGTTGTATCACCAATTCTTGTCATTTGGGTGACGATGATGTATTGCTAGATGTCGCTCATCGTTTATAACTATAAATACGAAATTTATATTTATTACCAACATGTCGAGAACCCATTGAGTCACACGCTTTGAACATATCCGAATAAGGAGTTTTAATAATTAAAATGTTTAATTATTATATCTGATTTATATTGATTTAATCTGATTAATTAAAAATCAGATATTATTTTGTCGGACGTTAAATAAATTGACTAGGTATGGTTGTGTAAGAAAATGATGGTGCATGGCCACTCTTACACTCGAGTAAGGTGTGGAGATGATGGTGATTTTTAGGCCATACTTCCATCACCATATAAAATGTAAGACATTTTGCAAGAGTTTAGTCTTGCAATTCTCTCTCAAAAATCACCTACAACTATTGTTCCCTTTTTTTCTAAGTTTTAAAACCGTCACTAGCATCACGAGAATGCAAAGGATTCGGATTGTTCGCGTGGATACCGTGGATGCATCAACCTTTGTTTGTTGTTGTGATTCAAAGTCTCGTTAACTGTGAGGTATAATTTCGAAACACCCGATTTATTTCGGTTCGTATGGGTCCTTGGAGGGTTATGGTTTTATTTTCCGCTGTGCTTGAGATCCCGTAACCTAACAATGACTCCTTTCAAGCTACACCCAAAGAGACAGCTAACCTTAATGAATATTACCATGTTACCACCAAAGGCCCGACACAGTCGGGGGTTACAACCATGGTATTGCCCCGACATGGCGAGGCCCCAAACGCCCATCAACACGATAGCACAACCAGACTCAACCCTCCTACTGTACACTTGAAAGGTTAAGGTCATAAAACATGGGTCCCGGGGTCAAATCCCAAAACACCCAATTGACCATCAAATAAAGAATGACTAACGTGCCTATGGATCCAATTGCAACATACTCTAAAATTCCATGACTACACAGGAATGACCAATGTACTCGAGCATGTATTATCACTATTATGCAACAAAATGCAAATCATACATGGGGCTCTACATCGAGCCATTAAAACCGGACAACTGTCCTCAAGACTCTTTTAAGTCAAAATCGGGCTAAATGCTAAAAACCTAAAAGACCAACAAATAACGGTTCTCATATAATAAAACACATTTAAACAAAGTTTATGTAAACACATACCTCGAAGATATGATCAGTCCAAAACTCATTACGGAGTGGGACGAACAATTTTCCAAAAGGGCTCATACCCTTATGTTTACAAAATATCCCTTAATACGTAAACATGCATTTTCCAATGATTTATAAAAACCAAATACACCAAAAATGCATACCATTAAATAAACTTGATTCTTACAATAAATCACCAAAAGGGACATTAAATTAATTACTTATCAAAATACCTAAGAATCCCGAATGAGGGTGTTTCACAAGATTTTAAAACCAAATATCCCAAATTAGGTAAAACTCATCAAATACTCCAACATTTGATAATTATCAGGAAAAACACATAAGCACTTTTAAAATAGACATTTTGGCATGTACAACGTTTTCACAAATCAACTTGAACTCACCTTTCTAGATTTAGGCTAAATCTAGACTTTCCCCAACTTGAGCTCATTTGAAGAAATTTGAATCCTCAAGTCAAATCTTCCAAAAACCTAGATCCATAAGTTTCCAACCATAAATACACGTATCCAAACACTTAGAATCATTCCCCCAAACACCTTATGTCAAAATCTCCATTTTGACCAAAACCCTAATTTTGACCTAAATTCTCCAAAATCATCCAAACCGAAATTTGAGAAACATAAACACTAGTGTAACACCCGGAATTTTCGGTAAGATTTAATACCATATCCTATTCCTCAATTGCCCTCGTATGCCCAATTTGTGTATTTTATGTTTTTTCGTACACGTCGGGAATTGATTTGTAATTGAAAACAATGAAAATCCGGAGCCCGAGAGGTTTGGGCGAAAGTGACATGGTCCGAGTCAAAAAGAGTATAGCGGTAGCCTTCAAGCTTCCCTCTCTCGAATCGAATTAGTGTCAAGTTTGATCGAGAAGATCAAGGCGTCTCAATCCGAAGTACTTCGTGAAGAGAATCTTAAAGGTGAGGTGATGGTAAAACAACACCTACTATTGATCAAAGATGGTCGTGGGGTGAAACTCTTCAAAGGGCGAGTATGGGTGCCCAAAGTCGGGGGTAATCGCGAGCTACTCCTCGAAGATGCCCATAAGTCCAAGTATTCTATTCACCCGGGGAGTACAAAGATGTACCGGGATCTAAAACTCAACTATTGGTGGACCATCATGAAGTTGGACGTGACAAAATAAGTAGAGCGGTGTGTGACATGCCTTCAAGTCAAGGCCGAACACCAACGACCATACGGAAGCCTCCAATCCTTGGAAATTCCGGAATGGAAGTGGGATCACATCACCATGGACTTTGTAACCAAACTACCAAAGACCCTGAGAGGGCATGATACCATATGGGTGGTAGTGGATCGCCTGACCAAGAGCGCACACTTTTTGGCCATGAGGGAGACTCTTCCGATGGACAAGTTGGCTAAACTTTACATCGACGAAGTCATCTCGAGGCATGGTGTACCCTTGTCCATTGTGTCAAACTGTGATAGTCGTTTCACTTCCAATTTTTGGGATGACCTTCAGAAGGAGTTGGGTACGAGGGTGAAGTTGAGCATGACTTATCATCCCCAAACCGACGGTCAAAGCGAGCGAACCATCCAAACGCTCGAGGACATGCTAAGGTCGTTTGTTATCGATTTTGGTGGGAATTAGGACTCTCATCTACCTCTAGTAGAGTTCGCCTACAACAACAATTACGATTCTAGTATTGGTATGGCCCCATTCGAGGCCTTGTATGGCCAGAAGTGTCGGACTCTGGTTTGTTGGTTAGAGGCGTGTGAGAAACAATTTGTCGGGCCTGAAATCGTTCAAGAAACTGCAGACAAGGTCAAGGGAATATGAGAACGCTTAAAGGCGGCCCAAGATCAGTAGAAAAGTTATGCAGATAAGAAGAGATGACCGGTGGAGTTCCAAGTAGGCGATCTAGTTATGCTCAAAGTATCGCCTTAAAAAGGAATCATCGGGTTTGGTAAGCGGCGAAAGTTGAGCCCTCGATTCCTTGGTCCATTCACTATAACCAAAAAGTAAGCTTACCAATTGGAGCTTCCACCCGAGATGAATGGAATCCATAACACTTTCCATGTATGCTACCTCCGTAAATGTTTGGCGGAAGAGGAAAGCATTATTCCTCTCTCAGAAATTAGAGTGGACGAGGGTAACCGGTGTATCAAGGAATCTGATGCCATCCTAGAGAAGAAAACAAAGAAACTCTGCCACAAGAAAATTACGATGGTTAAGGTTTAGTGGAAGCACCACTGGGGAGCCAACGTGACTTGGGAAGTGGAAGAGGACATGAAGAGAAGATACCCCCATCTCTTTATGTGAGCATCGATTTCGAGGACGAAATCCTTTCCAAGTTGGGGAGGATTGTAACACCCAGAATTTTCGGTAAGATTTAATACCTTCTTGTATTCCTTAATTGCCCTCGTATGCCAAATTTGTGTACTTTATGTTTTGGTTGTTGTTCATACACGCCGGGAATTGATTCGTAATTGAAAATAGTGAAAATCCTCCGAGCCCGAGAGGTTTGGGTGACAGTGACATGGTCATTGTCGCCGACGTCATAATCGCCTTCAAGGGTTGGGTCTCGGTACACTATAGGCGACAATGCGTCTGATTGTGACATGGTCACTATAGCTTGGCAAAGTCGCGGAAGGCCGCTTGCCCGCGATACCTTCTCAACGAGAATGCCTCGCGATAGTGACCCTGTCACTATCGCTTGGCAATGTCTCCGCGGTGGTCAGATGGATTAAATACGGGATATTTGCCATTTTCTCATTTCACTCCTCATTTATTCCTCCAAAACTCTCTCAACTCTCACCCACTTCACTCAAACCGATTCTAGGGCATTCAAGAGGCCATTAATACACATTTATTGCAAGAATCTAGTTCCACCAACCAAAGATTCAAGACCAAGGACCTAGCATTTGCATCTCCTACTTGCATTCTCATCAAGGAAGGTTTTAGGGTTTCGGGTTTTCATCCAAACCCATTTTGTGAGTCCATTCTCCTTATTTAATGCTACACATACTTATGAAAAACCTTTCTTTACACTACTTGAGCATATTACGTTATCTTCGTATTATTTGCATATTTGAACTAGTAGGTCAAAATTAGGGTTTTCACAATACTTGAGATATGATAACATAAAATGATTGAATGGTTATAAATATTGTTTACTTCAAGTTTTGTGAAGTATGGGAACCCCAAATGGGGGTTGTAATAAAAGTGGGTTTATGAAGGGAAAGATGAGTTTGAGAGTCTATGGACTCTTTGGTGTTATTGGTACTTTTGTATGTGGAATACCACGTTAATATGTTTTACATGTTGGATAAGCTTGAGACAATATAAAAAGAAATGATATACATGCTAGTTGGATTTACCTTATAATGGCATGATGATATATGAGGGTTGCATGTTTGGGTTTTGTTGCTAAGTGCAAACTATTGAATTGGTAAATCATGAAACATAGAGAATGGTGAGAGTTCAAGGTAAAGACCTGGATAGGGTTGAACTTGGATTTCTTTGGGGTAAAGACTTGGATAGAGTTGAACCAATGTTTACATTGAACTAAAGACTTGGATAGAGTTGATGTTCTAATGGCTAAAGACTTAGATATAGTTGACGCTGGTAAATAACCATTCTCGATATGTGTGTCGTATGTGTTGTGGCCTACTTATGTGTTACGTCACCACCTATGGTGGAACGGGTCTCCCCTGTCTTGCATAAGGGATTCAAATGTTGGAAGCTTAAGTTAATAAACTCATTTACGTTGGTTATTTAATATATGGTCTATGCATCGTTTTTCCTCATTCTTATATGTACTGAATGTTCTCACTAGGTTCCAAGCCTAACACTTGTTTGCATTGGTATGTGTAGCAGGTTCCCTTAGCGGCGGGGTGGCGAAGTCTTGAGTGGGGAGTTAAGTCCCGTCGTGGACGATCTTTTGGGAATATAGCTATTTCGGGACATAGAGCGTGCATAATACTTGACAATACTTTTTGGGAAATGATGACGACACCCGATTTTTATCTAAGCTAGAATGTTTTAGATTAGTAGGCTGTCGATCTTTGTCTCCATTGCAAAACAAACTGTAAAACGCTTATACTTTCCCCTTTTTAGGTGATATCATTTTATTAATATTTATTTCATGTCAAATATTCTAGGTTTAAATTTCTTTAAAGTTATAAACGTCATATTGCCAAATTTTCAAGTTTAAATTTTATTCTAATTTTTAGGGTATTACAACTAGGAAGTCATCAATGGAGCATTTATAACTTGATTAAAGTATTAGAAAAGAGAGGGATGAGCTCACCACTTAGGTTTTGAGTAAAACCTATTAAACCCCAAAAATCTCTAGTGTTGGAGATAAGAACTTGATTAATATGTGAACCTGTGTGATTCACATATGGACTATTTGTGCATATATGAACCCTTGTGATTATTATATGAACTATTTTACTGATTCACATATTAACCCGTGTTATTAGTTAAATAGTTCATATGTGAATAACACGAGTTCATATCTGAATTATAACTAATGGCAACGGTTCATATGTGAATCAGTTAAAAAGTTCATATGTGAATCACAAGGTTCATATATGCACAAATAATTCATATGTGAATCACACGGGTTCACGTGTGAACCCGTTTGTCGTCTATTTGTAAAAGTTACAAGACTACCCTCTTCCGCATACCATGTGACCGAATTATCCGGTGCTCCACAGTTAAAACCGCAAATGTTGACCAGATGAAGGACTATGATCACTTCTCTTACTTCTCACACACTTAACACTTCTCATTTGAACCTATGACCATGTATATATACACACATATATTGATAAAATTAAAAAGTTAATCAGGGATGGGTAGTGCCATCCCCAACCTCACCCCGACCCCCTTTCGGGTATGAAAATAAACCTCCGTCCCTATCCCTGTTCCGTTACACGTCAAAGCAGGGAATTCCCCGTAAGGATAAGGTATGCTCGGATACCCGTCCCATGGGTAAAATTTCTATCAATAAAGACCTCCGGATGCAACAAAATGGGGAAAAAAGCCCCCAATTTGAGCAGCTAAGTGCCCAAACATTTGGAGCCGTAGACCCATCTTGATATCGAACAAAATATAAACACTAGCTCTACAAGTTGACACGGAGGAGAGAGAGGAACAGAGCCATACGTTTTATGCATATTTTCTCCAAATCATCTCCCACCTCTTCTACTACTAACCTAATATATCTGTTAAATTCCCAAACATTTTCAACTCAATAACCACCTCTCAATTCCACTTACATTACATCCTCTCCATCCCATTTTGCTATCCATCTTTCTCTGTTCATAGACTGTGAACTGAGATTGAGCAAATTGGCAATGGAGATGGCTGTTGGAATACACAACTATGTCACTCCTACACTTATTAACCCTAATCACAGAACCTCCTCTTTCTCTTCCTCTATCCTCAGAACCCAGCCATCTCTTCCTCGCACCTTATCTTCTTATTCATTTTCCACCAAGTCTCCATCTTTTTCGCATTCAAGAAGAAACCCACTTCACAATTTCATCAAATGCTCTGTTTCTGAAGCTGAGGCAATTGATACTTCCACTGGTATAATTCTATATATAATCTTGTTTCTCTTTGCTTGGTTGCTTTTAATTTTCATTCACTGTCCTAATTTTTTAAGGCTATTAAACTTGAAATTTGCATAGTTTTGCCATCAAACATAGGAGTTGACATAAGTTTCCATAGCTATCTTGTTGTTGGATCAATCATCTTGTTTATGGTCTATCATCATTTTTGCCCAATTTTACTTTTCTTGCTTATAAAGATTGATGGTACTTCTCATATGTAGCATGTTGATTTGTGGGTCATGGGTCGGATGGGGGTCCACCCATAGTTAGTGCACAAACCCATAACCAATATGGTTGGGTTAGTTAACTGAACTACCAGATTTTTAAGCAAGTTTGTTTATGTTTCGGATTCGTGGTTTAGAATTCCTTCAGCAGTTCTTGGTGGACCTGTTCTGGTTTCCAGTATCATAATATTCGTGAAATTGTAGTCTGTGGGAGAAATGGTCATTGCTATTTGGAAGATATACACATACTACATCCTCTCCATAGGGGCGTAATCAAATAACTTGCATTGTGAAACAAATATATGTTAATCAATGTTCTAAATCCTAGCCTTAGATGAAAAATAAAATCATATGAAATAGCACATGATGCACTAATTCTAAAGGTTATCACAATTTCTTGGGTTCTCAAAAGAAGGCCGCCCTCCATCTTCATAAACCATAATTGTATCCAAGTGTTTTCTGATGTGTTTTTATGAGCAAACGATTTTCAGTGCATCGTTTCTCGTCTAAGAATTGCAACATGGGTTTGTTATTTGTGGATTGTATTTATGCATTGAATAGTTTTTGTGCATTTTTAAGCCTTTTTTGTACATTATTCCCTCAGAACAGAAGGTTGCATTAGTGAGGAGAAATGACATAAGGAATATAGCGATTGTTGCTCATGTAGACCATGGAAAGACAACTCTGGTGGATGCAATGTTGAAACAAGCAAAGGTAAGCATAATATTTGCTTACATTTCTATTACTTCCATATGTTTTTTTAGATTACTTATTGAATCTTGCTTGCAGTAGTGAAATGATACTAATTTGTTACTTACTTTCGCAGGTATTTCGTGATAATCAAGTTGTAGAAGAAAGAATAATGGACTCAAACGACTTGGAGCGTGAGAGGGGAATTACGATCCTCAGCAAAAACACATCTATCACTTATAAAGATACAAAGATGAATATTATCGACACTCCAGGCCATTCTGACTTCGGAGGCGAAGTAGAACGTGTCCTCAATATGGTTGAGGGAATTCTTTTAGTGGTAATTACTCTTAAGCTCTTTTCTTGACGACCTATCAATGCGTTGATTTATCCCTTATTAAACTATAACCTGACTCAAATGTTGCAATCTTTTATGGGCTGGAGGTAATCTGCGTACATCATACCCTCCCAAGACCCTACTTCATTTGGGGGAGTTTGGTTTCGTCTGGTTTTCATTTTGGGATGGAGGGAGCAAGGGGTTTGTTTATTAGTAGCTTAACGAGCTTAATGGGACTTAGCTTATTCGGTCAGCTATACATGATTTTTTGGTAATGGCTTAATGATACAGAAAGTGGCTTATTCAATAAGCTTCTAGGAGTGAGTTTTATGCATAGAGCTAAGTTGTTTCCAAACCTGCCCCTCCCAATTAAAAAACACGCTCTTCCAAAACAAAAACCTTCCTAATCTATATAGACTGATTACTCCACACATATAGTTTTATCCATACAGGACTTAATGGAAAACCAACCAAACAGCCCCTAACTCTTTTTGCCTCTAAAGATTTGCTTTTGTTTAGACACCTATTTCACGAGGGATAATACTAATATCTAAGCATGATGGTTGTTTTTCAGGTAGATTCCGTGGAGGGCCCAATGCCACAAACAAGATTTGTTTTAAAGAAAGCTCTCGAATTCGGTCACGCTGTTGTTGTTGTTGTCAACAAGATTGATAGACCGTCTGCTCGTCCAGAATTTGTCATCAACTCCACTTTTGAACTCTTCATTGAACTAAATGCATCTGATGAACAAGTATGTCATATGCCACCCCCAAACAAATCCACAAATCTACACACCTACAGCCCTTCACTTTTTGTTGTTCACTAAAATGCATATTTTAAAGCAGTTTGCTATCAGTTGTATGTTTGTGTTATCATATAATATGACATAAAGATTAAAGCACAACATTTTCAATCATTGTGCAGTGTGATTTCCAAGCAGTATATGCGAGTGGTATTAAGGGAATGGCTGGACTCTCTCCTGATAATTTGGCAGATGATCTTGGACCACTTTTTGAGACGATAATTAGATGCATACCAGGACCACGTATTAAGAAAGATGGTGCACTTCAAATGCTTGTGAGTTTTACTGCTCTTTTGTGTTCCTTCCATATTTAGCATTCAGATTTTGTGTTCCGTTGAATGACACCCGCTATCATATACAAGAATCTAATGTTCACTTTGAACCGGAAAGGCATTTTGCAAACTCAAACCAGTTTTTGTCTTCCATTCCCCCCCCCCCCCCCCTGCTCTTTTGTGTTCCTTCCATATTTAGCATTCAGATTTTGTGTTCCGTTGAATGACACCCGCTATCATATACAAGAATCTAATGTTCACTTTGAACCGGAAAGGCATTTTGCAAACTCAAACCAGTTTTTGTCTTCCATTCCCCCCCCCCCCCCCCCCCCCCCCCCCCCCCCCAAAAGGGAATATGAATATGTTCCCCATATGTCCTCCCATTGGACTTGAAACCTCAACTAAGTTGTAAGGATTCGGGTTAGTCTTTCAAATGTTAAACATGCTACTTTTTTAACTTCTAAATGGGTTTCATTTTTGTGTCACTTTCGACTCCATTTGTTATGCAAAAAGGGTATGACACCACCTTCTGGAGTGCCCCCGCCATACCAGTCTCACAACCATCATGGGATGGTAAATCGCGTGTCCTAGAGGCAGGTAGGTGGTGCCTCGAGTCGAACCCCAGACCTCCACTCATTCTGCAAGGATGTGCACCTTCCCACCTCTTTACCCGTTAGGCTAAAGCCACTGGTATTCAACTCCATATTGTTGTCTATATGTAGCATCTCTGGGTGTTCCATGATAAACACATTCGGGTTTTTTTTTCATGGAAGATCTATAAATTCAAATGACCTATGTACCCCTTGACTCATGCTACTAACATAGATGCAATTTGGATGTTGTGAAATCATTATTCGGTCTCCTAAGAGTGCTAGTAGTCAACGACTTTTGTTTATATGCATCAAAGTGTAACCATTGTGTTTGCCACTGAACGGGGTGATATTTTATAATGTTATTATAATCTTAGTTTCTTTTCCTCATAATCTAAAACAATTCAAACCATTTTTCAAGTCTAAAGGGGTCCTTTGTGGATTCTTGTTTTGGATAGAGTTTTTGTATGCTAGGTCTATAGTCTATACCATATACTTGTAGATGGAAAAATAATATGTTTTGGACGTTGCTTACTTATCAATTTTGTACTTTTGGTTATATAAGATATTAGTTGATTTTATAGAGCATCAAGTTCTTTCATTATTCACATGGAAGCATTTGTGGCTTAATTTGCAATGGTTTTGAATGTTCTTTAACTACTTGTAGGTCACGAGCACTGAATACGATGAGCACAAGGGAAGAATAGCTATTGGACGCGTACATGCTGGGGTTCTGAGTAGAGGCATGGACGTTCGCGTAAGTTTAATTATAGTAGTGGACTCATACTATTAACTTCTGAACATTTATCATCTTCGAAAAACCAAATCATCAACACACCAAACCAAACCTACCCTGGTAAATCCTACTCGGAGCATAATCTGGGGGTATGATGTATGCAGACCTTTTCTCTACCTCAAGAGGTAGAGAGGATGTTTCCATGAATACTTGAAATTTTTTTATTGAAACAACTTTTGTCCAAGAATTTGGTTTTTCGGAAGTTGCGATGAGTTTGAAAACAAACTTGATAGCATAAGGCATAGAAAGGAAATTAGGAATATACAAGTTTAATTGAGTTTCATTTATCTAAATTTAGACTTTGCTCCTTGACAGAGGAATAACAAAATTGCCTTGTAACTTATGTTTTTTTTAACATGATCTCAGATCTGCACACCGGATGATGCATGCAGATTTGGAAAAGTCAGTGAATTGTTCGTATTTGAGAAGTTCTACAGGGCACCTGCAGAAAGTGTCGAGGCTGGTGACATTTGTGCTGTCTGTGGTGTCGGTGATGTTCAGGTAAACAGGCGCACACATGCACACACATATATATGTCCCCTTCTTTTACAAACCCAATAATTCGTACAAACTTACAAACCAGTTTTCACCAAACACGTGAAAATGCAGTGTTTGTATAGTGTTGTTTCATATGTGAATCGTTCAAGACTGTTATATGGCTGTTGTTTAGGACGTTTTAAAACAAATCCAACCATATAGACAAAAATAGTTTTTACACGTCATAAGGTTTTGAACGTGGCCATCGATTTATCTATATAAAAGCTTAGAAATGCCTTGCACCTCTTGTTGCTTTAGAACATTCACCTTGATCCATTGTTTACTTGTCTGAAATGCTTTTTTTTGAGCTAGAAAAGTGGCTACGCTGAAATCATTATTTGTTTTTCTTTAATCAGATTGGGGAGACGATTGCTGATAAAAATGATGGGAAGGCTTTGCCTGCTATTAGAGTGGAAGAACCTACCGTAAAAATGGCTTTCTCTATCAACACTTCACCCTTTGTTGGTCGCGAGGTATGTTATCCTAAAAAATATTCAAATTATATGTGCTCAAGTAACTTTGTCACTATGGCCAAATTGGCAAAAACATGGATGAGTTTTGTTTGTTCAACTGTATGTGACGATGGACTCGTACCATTTGGACTTAATCCACTAAACGTCCGAGAGGGTGAAAACACGTTGCCCGCCTAGTGACAGAGCTCTGGTAATTCATTAGGCAACCCACAAGTGTGGGATTTGAACTCATAACCTCTATCAACCATTGGTGGATCCAAAAAAAAAAAAAAAAGAATATCCAAGCGGATGCACAAAAATAATTAGCATAATATAAAATGAAATAAAAATTATTTGTAAAAAGTACGGTTTATTTAAAAATATCATACAAGTGTTTTTTTGCTTCTTTCATGCTGATGGTTACCAAAAAAATTAAAAAAGAGCCAAAGGGATTTGAACTTCCAATCTCTAATGCTACATGTATGATATTATCAGTAGGATGCAACCATTTTTTGTTACATATGTGAGCACTCATCAAATTAAAGTGGTTGCACCGTTAAGACTCTTAAAAGAATTCACATTACGGCACACTAGAGTGGTAGCACGTGCACCCTCTGCCTTCTTAAATCTGCCCTTGCTATCAACGTTTGTGTACAAAAACGTCTCTTATGGCCTATGGTATCATATGAACACTTCTTCATTCTCGTACAGGGGAAGTACGTTACTAGTAGAAATTTAAGAGACAGACTCTACCGTGAACTCGAGAGAAATTTGGCCATGAAAGTTGAAGATGGTGAAACCGCAGATACTTTTCTTGTTAGCGGACGTGGTACTTTGCATCTCACCATACTGATAGAGAACATGTAAGACACTTCAATATATATTGCAAATCTTCTGTTATGGACCAAGTGTTTTTATTGACAAACATTTTGCATTTTTTAGGCGAAGGGAAAATTATGAGTTCATGGTGGGGCCTCCAAAAGTAATTAGCAAGAAAGTCGATGACAAGTTGCTAGAACCTTATGAGGTAATAATGCACTTAACTGAATTTTGAATTTTCTTTGTGTTCTCTTCTAACTCTCCTACTTTGAATTTGATTTTGAAACTTGTATTTGCCGATGTTATTGTGAGAATATGTGGAACCCCTCTGAATCTTTTTCTAAAAACGCCCTTATAAAGGGAAGGGAGATCCCTACATATATAGAGGTGGGTTTTCCATTGATTAGCCGATGTGACACTCGAACACGCCCCCTTGAATGTAGGCTAGCCTAGATTATTCGTCGAGCTTACCATTCTTTTAGAATTTATAATGCTTATTTTATCTTTTGATGTATTTATTTGTTTTTCTTTGAAAGATAGTGTCAATTGTAAAATTGAAAATTGTTTATTTGAAATTTGAAATAAAAGTAGGACAACTAATAAAGAATGAAGAATATGCTTTGACTTTGAAGTCAAACCTGGTACATCCGAATTGTATGTACGATTTTTTTTATGATTTCGACAACGTAATTCTATCTGGGAGTTCGTAAGTTGGCTTGAATCGACAAATCAAACCAGCTAGTCCAGACTGAACCAAACTCTACACCATGCGGTCCGTTTCCGGTTTCTCCATGAAGTTTTAGAAAATTTGGTTCGGTCCAAATCAGGTCCGAACCAATCGATACCAGAAACTGGATCATACATTTCTTTGGTTATAATTCAAATATTCACAAAGTGTTACTCTAGTAGATCATACATTTCTTTGGTTATTCATACAGGATCCTTTAATAACTCTTTAAAAGAAACATAAAACATAATTGGAATTTGATCATTTACTCCAAACTTAATATGTAATTGCAGATTGCCACTGTAGAGGTGCCTGAAGAACACGTGGGTCCGGTTGTTGAACTTCTCGGTAAAAGGCGTGGCCAAATGTTCGATATGCAAGGACTCGGGTATGCTCATAACTTATTACTTTCGTTGCTGGTCTTTAAATTTCCGAAGCTCTTGGTTCTCTAGTTCCATGGGATATTATGTTGAAATTCTTTTACACTTTTTCTTATCAGTTCTGAAGGAACAACGCTACTGAAATACAAGATACCAACTCGTGGGCTTCTTGGACTGCGAAATGCCATTCTGACGGCTTCCCGAGGAACGGCAATTCTTAACACTATCTTTGACAGTTACGGACCTTGGTGTGGCGACATGTCAACCCGTGATCTTGGATCCCTGGTGAGGAAAAATTTAATCTTTCTCCTGCAATATCCATGACTAATCCTTCGATTGCCCCCTAAGAAATCCGTCTAACTTATTGCCATTTAAAATGGGGAAAAATGAATCAAAATGCAACAAAGTTTGTTTAAGTTCCTATTTAACGTAACTAAGAATTTTTTACCTCATTCGGCGAAACAAAGTTGAAGGTTTTCTTATTTTGTACCCATTTTGACCGGTAACCGGTCAATCTTGTAACATTTGATGACGTTTACGAAAAGGTTACGGCAAAGTGGATGATAAACTTGACATCCACGTCATCAAATGTTATAAGATCAGCAGGTCACCGGTCAATTCGGGTAAATAAATTTTGAAATTTTGTTACATTGGTTGAGGAAAAAAAATCTTTGTTGCAATAAATAGGAGTTGAGGCAAATTTCATTGCTTCTTGATTCATTTTGCCCTATGAAAATATCATAAATGACCTTTTGTGTAAACTATACACATATATATAGGTTGCCTTCGAGGATGGAACCACAACGTCTTACGCTCTAGCTAGCTCCCAAGAACGAGGGCAGTTGTTCGTTAGACCCGGAGTAGAAGTTTACAAAGGTATGATTGTCGGCATCCATCAACGACCTGGTGACTTGTCCCTCAACGTATGCAAAAAGAAAGCAGCTACCAACGTCCGATCCAATAAAGAAGTGTCAGGTAAGAAACTGCTCCGTTGCCATTTCCTCAAAAAAGAAGTCCCATTCATAAACGTCGATCAAAACCATTAGATTCCCACATTGGCCAAACTTGTACCATTTCTCCTAAATATATGTTGGAACCTCCCTACTCTCTTCAAAACTGTGTTCTCTAATTTTTTGAAGGAAAGAAAATAAAGGAAAAAAACGAAGCTTTTTATATGTGTTTTTGAAAGGAAGGAAGTGAATGGAAAAGAAACCAATTTTCATGTTCTTGAACAAGAGAAAAAGGAAAGATGTTGTTTTTACCGATATGCCCTTTTAAAATGAAAGGTTTGGTAGTTTTATAATTTTTACCAATTGCTTTTCTTTCCCTCTTAAAAAAGTTTAGAGAACACATGGTGGTTTTTTTTTCCCTCTACTTTTCCTTTTTTTCCTTCGTAAAAAAGGGTTTGAGAACACAGTGCAAGTGCTCTTTTGAAGAGTAATCCAATGGGTTCCACATATTCTCAGATGGTTTTACAGCCAAGGTCTAACACTTCAGGGTCTCGGCACCTGGGGCAGTCTATACTCATCTAGCCCCCGGTCTCCATTGGAGGAGGCGTGTAAGAGTCACTAGACTTGGGACCATTTAATATGTTAGAACCTCTTCTCTCCTCAAAGGCTCTTTCCAAGAGTAATCTAATGTGGTTCTACATATTCTTACCAAAAATGACTGTCATGTTGATTTATGCACCATCATCACATGACCATTTCAATTGGAATAATGCAGTTGTTCTTGATACGCCCATGGATTATAGTCTTGATGACTGCATCGAGTACATCCAAGAAGATGAGTTGGTCGAAGTAACTCCCAAAAGCGTCCGCATGTGCAAAAATGCAAAGATGAACAAAAAGGGTCGGTAATCAAGATCCAAAGATGAAGCTTTCGAGTGATCGAGTTTGGTCTCTGAGAATTTTTGCACCAACATAACCATATGGTGCCAGCTCCATTGGAGCTCCTCGTAGCATATAGAAGATTTTTGAGTTCATTAGACATCGAAAGGATTTGCAGACATAGATCTGAATACGATTATTGTGAAATATATAGTGCATAGTGGTGAAGAATCGATGCCGAGAACCAAAATATATGTGCAGATTTTGACATCATAAAGGTTATATGTTAAAAGCTTATATAGTTTGGTCCGGACCCCTTTACTTACCTATTGCTTTGTTGATTTGAGGAGAGATGTATGCATGTTTTCTTCTATTCGAAAGAATAGAGTGGTTGTTTTCGTGAAACCCCGACATAATGCTTTGTTGACTTGAAGTTGACAATTAACTGACGGTTTGGTTTCAGTTTAGAACTAATTTGGGCTTGAACCGAACTAAGTGTGTGATTAAATGTACAAAATACTTATTTGTAATCCAAACTTAGTTATATTTCCATGCGTTTTGCCTATTTTTATTTGATTTGCACAACATATATCAAATAAAATAAAACAAAAGCAAACCAAATTAAACGAGTTCGAGATATCTCATTCGGAGCTAGAGTTTGCGAGTATATGATGTATTTATGTTAGTCTTTTAATTTGAAAAGTAGAGTGATTGCATTCGTGAAGACCCTCGACTTGCAAAAATGAAAGTTTGCACATAAGGTATGAACAATTTGAAAAATGAGAAGTAGATGAAGGAAAGAATGTCAAGGCTAGAAATGAAAACCGAAAAGAAAACATGAGAAAAATATGGAGCATCCGATTATCAAAAAGTAGCTACAAAGAAACATAATGAATATAAGAAGATACATATTTTAGAGTAAATTACATATTTAGTCCCTATGGTTTATACTTTCTACCCATAGTGGTTCTAAAATCTAAATAAATACAAATAAATGCTTATGGTTTACATTTTCACACTCTCTAGGACTCGTGGTTTACATTTTCTCATGTTCTAAGTCCCCGTCACTAACGGAATAAAAAATTTTGTTAACTCAGTTAAATAAGGGGTATTTTAATCTTTTTATCCTTTTGTCTTTATCCTATTTTGTCTTTTTTGTATATATACATACACATGCACACCTACATATATGCACATGCCTGCATTTATATATATACATATATATATATATATATACCACCGATCTCTTCTACCTCCATGACCCACCGATCTCCGCTTGCAACTCCACCATTCCTCCTCTAGTCGATGTTAAGAGCACGCTACCACCTGCACTGATCTTCCTCCGTCATCCTCCCATTTCTCCGACCACCACTCTGGCCTCCTTTCCCTTTTCCAGCCTCGTATCCTTTCTCCGATCACCGCCATTTTCTAGCCCCTTGTATTTGTGGATCTAAAACGGAAAACGATCCCTACTATTTCCAGACCCTTCTCCGGTAATGTAACACCCTCAATTCTGCAAAGATCGACTAAATTAAAATTTTCTTATAATACATTGAATAAAGGAAAAACCCCTTTCTATATACTTTGATTACCTCAGATGACAATTCTAGATTTAATATTAACAATTGATACATCAAGTCTTACATAAACACTAGATCAAGGTCGGGTGCTACTAAAACCCAATAATAGTCACTATTTTCAAATGCGGAAGACGTCATCGCTAGATCCTCCTCGTGCCTCTAACTAGCACTCACTTCACAACGATGTCACTAGAACCAAACCCCAACAAGGACCTGATGCACATTTCAACAAATGGTTAGTCTTAACGCCTAGTGAGTTCAAGAGTTTTCATCTATAATGTAAAATGGTAAAACTGAAAGAATGCTATGTAAATCACTATTTCTAAAATGAAATAAATATTAAATATAAAATCAATCTCTTTCCCAAAAACCCACCATTTTCTTGATGAAATATCATTAACCAAAACACCCATTTATCATGAGACCAAAACCAAATACTCACCCAAAATGTGAATAAGGTTTAATATTTAAATAATGAAGACATGGATAAAACTATATTATCCAATAAGGGTGCTCACGGGTTACGTTGATCGGGTTGAAGACATTTGAACAACCCAACCAAATGTTGAGTTTGGGTGTTGTTAGTAGATAAAACGGTAAGGGGTGCACTATCGCTTGAAAAATTGCAACCCAACCTAACCCAAATCAAATTGCAACCCAACCCAACTCAAACCGTAGGGGTTAGTCAGGTTGGTTGGTTTGATACTTTGGTACATCAAAATATTCTCCTAACTTGTTTTCTCTAGCCTACTCATAATTTCTTTTTCATCATCAATCATTTGGTACAACTTATCCATACTTCTTAAATCTTAAGTATATCACATTCAATTAATTTTCTCGATTTACACATATATTATATAGGGGGCCATTCAAGGGAGAACTCGGTTATCTGTGATAACCGTGGGATCCAATCTTAACCACAAATTAGAGGATAAATTAGGAAAACAATAATTTTGGTAATTTTAATTAAAATTTTAATTAAAGGGTATGTTAGGTATTTTAGAAATCTCATATCTCCTCTTTCCTCTCTCCTCTCGCCTCTCTCCGACGAACATTATTCCAGCAAACATTATTTCGGTGACCACATGATGCACAGTGTGATACCTTTTTTAAACATAAAAAATAACGAAATAAATAAGAAGTGTGGTGATACCTACTGTGATACAAAATAAGAAATGTTGTACCTATTGTGATACAAAATACACTATGATACCTACCGTGATACAAAATACACTGTGATACCTATTATGATACCTATTATGATACCATTGTGATACCAGGTTGAGACCAAATCTAATCTGAGTTTTAAAACTACACATAACACTGTGATACCAAAAAAAAAAAGAACTTTTAAAATGTAAGACACAATCTCATTGGGATCCCTATTGTGATACCATGTTGAAACTAGATCTAATCTGAGTTTTAAACTACACATATGATACCCATCAAGATTTGAAGAAAATAAAGGAAAAAAACAACCAACCATGAATCACACTGTGATACCAAAAAAAAAATTAACTCTAAGACACAATCTCACTACGATACCTATTGTGATACCAGGTTGAGACAATTGTGATACTAGATTGATACCAGATCTGAGTTTTAAACTACACATAACACTGTGATACCATATTGATACCAGATCAGAGGACTTGAGTCTGGAACCCTTCTTTTACGCACTTCCCAATAACGCTGAATCATCCCACACTTTGGTCATTGCAGAACTGTGGATCTTGCCTCATCGCATGGTATCACAATAATTATCCTGGATGTTGTCTTCACTGGATATTCCGACACTTCCAATAACACCGAATCTTCCCATACTTCCAACCGTGGATCTTGTCTCGTCGTTCCTTTATGTTATGGATGTTGTCTTCACTAGGTTCGATGGAGATGGAGTCGAAGCTTCACGGTGGTGGTTGTGGTTGTTCGAATTTTATTTCACCAATATGGTGACCGGAGTTGAGGGAGAAGAAAGGGCACCAGAGGTTATGACATTGCATGGGGCGGCGGTGGCGTTACGCTCCTGGTGGTGGATCTATGAAGGCATCGTCAATGGCGTTGGGATCCACATGAACGACAAAGCTTTCTATGATAAAGAGAATGGGAGTCGGGAGAAAGTAGAGGAGTAGTCAGACGATGAGGGAGGTTGGGGAGTCATCGGAAAATGCAAAGGAAGAAGAGGAAGGTGGCGGTTTTATCTAGAGAAATAATGGGAGGTTTTAGGAATTAGGTTATTGGTAGAGAGAGGGGATATGTATAAGAGATTTTAGGAGATATTCTAGGATTGATTAACTTAATTAGAGGTAAATACCAAATTTACTAAAATACCCTTTTAAGTTTATCTAAAATTTATGTTAATTATCTTAAATGTTGGCTCACATTGGATCTCACAGTTACCACAAACTACATAGTTCTCATTTGATTAGGCCCCATATTATATATATATATATATATATGTGTGTGTGTGTGTGTGTGTGTGTGTATGTGTGTGTTCATAGTTATTGAACATATATAAAAAGGAGTTATATACAGATAGAGAATAGATTGAAAATATACGTATATGAAGAGGGTACGTGATGGTGTAATTGTATAATGTACATATTGAATGAGACTCAACAATCATATTAAATCCAAGAAATAAAAGGATATCGTGTTCATCGGGTTGGGTTGGGTTCAAATAAAAGTAACCCAATATCAACCTAATACCAACAGTTTGAAGAATTTACAACTCGATTAGGCATCGAGTTGGTTCGGGTTGAGTTATTTCGCGTTGGGTTGGGTTGATCCGGTTTCTGGGAACCCCCATCATCCAAAACATCCAAAAAGAAACATGGATAAGGTTCAATACCCAAAACCACAAATTATGGATAACAATTCATACTCGAAACGTTAGCGAAAACATGGATAATACTCAATACCCAAAACAACAACTTCGGTGACGGGGGACACCCGATTCCATCGAATGTGGCGGGAATACAAAGTTAAGCCACTTATCAACGTTCTGGAGTTTCACCTCGGGCCATGGATCATCGTATATGGCTCAATTGAGCACCACCACAAGATCCCCAAAATGACCCTAGTGTCTACTCGACCTCTAGATGAGTCTCACCACAAAATCACTGGTATCCGTATACGGCTCCAATGAGCACTACTGCAAGACCTAGCCCCGTATATGACTCAACCGAGTGCCACTACAGGCTAATAGCTCCGTATACGACCCAATAGGGTGCCACCACAAGCTCACTACCAATGACTTGGGGACCATTCACTAGATTTAAGTGTGGACATCAAAACTCCACGCTTAACAACAAGACATACTCTTATGCCTATGGATCCAATCCATTACAGTCTAAAATATTACATGACTCCAATTAAATGACTAACGCACTCAAAACATGTAATTTCCAACAAATATGTAGTTTAATGCATCATACATCCAAAGTTCCTCATTGACCTAATAAAACCGGACAAATGTCCCAAGACCCATCTTAGTAAAAACTGAGCCAAAGGCATCAACAACTCAAAAACTATTCAATAAAAGCCATCACATGTGATACAACATATTTGACCCATGTTTATATAAGCACATGTTCCTAGCACATGACTAACTAAAAAACTCAAGGAAAAACTATACAAATGAACGCCATCAAAGATTTTCAACTCTAACAACATAATAGCGTAGGATAAAATTTTCAATAAATCCTTATATGCAAACTGTGTGTCCCACAATAATGTGCAATTCAATCAAAATGACAAAGATTATCAATTGAACAACTTTATATTTCAATCTTCAATTACGATTACAGAGTGCTCTCACAAATTCTCTCTCTACAAACGCGTATACTTCTAGCCTAATGAGTCTACAAACAAAAACAATCTATTTATACCTAAGTACATTACAAGACAAAACACTTTGACTTTGACCTTTATTACAAAGACTTTGACTTTAGCTTGAGAGTTGACTTGAGCTTTTGACTTGACTTTCACCATTAATCTTCATGATCTTGTATCCAACATATTTGTGCATTAACAATCTCCCCCTTTGGATTCAAGATCATCTCCAAAAGAAATTTAGCAAAGAAGCACAATCTCCTTCTTTATCACAAATTATACAATCTCCGCTTTTGCTCAAAATCAATAAATGAATCAGTTAATAATGCCTGTCAGTAGCACGAAGCCACTGTGTGTAAAAAATACACATTGGAAATGAGGTTTTTTATGTTCACTCCCCCATGTCTTCCATTCAATCATCGAATAACACAAGGTTAAACTATGAACGTTTAGACAGAAAAACGAATTTCCTGTATGAATATGCTTGTGTATGAAAGAATTAAGCATGATGATTGCTTTATCAATTAGGCTCAAAATGTGTAAACCATTAAGACAACAACAGTAATACACAGACTCAATTGTGCATGATCGAAGTGCGAAGGTGGAGCAGACTTCCTTTTTTTTCAATATCTAGATTTTTCAAATGAAAATCAGATAGATTATGTGTTGCATCCCCAAGAAAATTGAAACATTTTCTTTTTAAGAAAAAGATGAGTAGCTGGTGGGGTTTTAAACAAGAGTTGGCATGAGCTAGTTGCTTGTTTCAATGATATTCACGAAAAAATTGTGAAACAACAGTAATATGGTTGCCCGACTCAGAAAAAGTTTGGTACAGAGTTTGTTATTATTTTACTCTGATCTCTTACCCTCTTTCTTTTTAACATTGAGCTCACTTCTAACCAAACTCTCTTTTCATTTTATCTCATCACACATACCCACACTCAGATAATGACTCATCGCCTCTCGATCACTCAAGGTTAACTTCTTGGGTAGAAAACACTAGTTAACGTGAATCCATAGAAGTTCTATTAAGTTCTCACACAATAAACCCATGTATTTGTCCTAAAAGCAAGGTATTGCTCAATTGGTTTAACTTTTCAGTTAAAGTACAGAAATACATGTCAGATATATGTATACTCACTAAGATAATCATGAAGATTTGAGCATTTTAATCATTGAAGATTTTTCAACACAAGTATATTGAATGAATGAAATGAATACAAATTACTTGTTTGAAAATCTGACATTGTATGAAAAGATCAAATATAAATGATTTAACAATCAAGGCTTAGGTCATGAAAATTGGATGTTGTCTATAAGAACAATTATAGACATTCTTGAAAGAAACGTTTTGAATGAAATCACGCTCAAATATCAATGAAGTACAAAACGGGGTGTATCACCATCGAAAAACTGGTTAATTTGAGACATGGTGATAACATAAACAACAAAATACTAAACCAGTGTGTGTGAATACTAGTATATGAAAAAGATAATGCACAAGTATTTATCTTTGGAAACACACGGTTCGTAAAGCATTGAAGCACATAATATGAAAACATTTAAAATCGCACTTCTAAATTCATGAAATCTGTTTCATAATCGAGAAGTGGTTTGAACGTTTAAGAACATGTTTTCATGTATGAAAGTCGTCCTTCTTTCAAACATATATGAGATTAAGATTAGAATAATCCTTACGCTCAGCTTGAATCTCATAAAGTCAGCTCGAAAGTCATGATTGATATGATCATGTAAGCTCCCCCTCAAAATCTGCATTTAGTCAAAAATTCGTAAAAGTACAAAGTCTTATTCACAAACTTTATTGAAAAATTAAAAGACATATAAAACAGTAAAACTTGTTAAGAACGAGTTCTGATCAGATGTAATCAGAAGTCATTGTCCTTACTCCCCCTGAAAATATGCATCACATGATATGTTAGTGAAAATTATATGCAAATCTCTACAACTCTACCTAAAATGTAGATCAAGAAAGCTTTATCTAACTCCCCCTGAAAACATGAACAAAACCTTTCAGTGCAGATATCATTCAGATTAAAAATAAAGAAATGAAGAAAAATAACAAAACTAAACTGTACTAGGTAACAACAGATTAAGTCTTGAGGTTCAACATGCCAAGTTTCGAAATGATAAAATTAAATCTATTTTCGTCAAGTGGCTTGGTAAACAAATCTGCAAGTTGATAATATTTGTTTACAAAGTAAAGTTCGATTATACCTTTTTCAACATTGTCTTTAATAAAATGATATCTCACATCAATATGTTTTGTTTTAGTGTACTGAACAGGATTAGCTGATATTGCAATGGCACTCTTCGAATCACAGTATATCGGAATTTTGTTGAACTGGAAACCATAGTCTCGAAGCTGTGTTCTAATCCACAACACTTTAGAGCAGCAACTGGCAGCAGGTACGTACTCTGCTTCAGCAGTCGATGTGGAAACACAAAGTTGTTTCTTTGATGCCCAGCGTACGAGTTTGTCTCCAAGAAATTGTATGTGACTTGATGTGTAGAGCTGTTCATGGGCGGTACGACCCGCTAGACCCGACCCGTCCAACCCGTTAGAAAAGCGGGCTTAGACAACCATTTTAGAAAATATGGGTGGGCTTGGGCGGGATCGTTCAAGTTAACGGGTGGGCTTAGGTAATGAAAGAAGAAATTAGGACAGGCCCGCCCGACCCATTATATAATTATAATCAATTAATTTATTTTTATATAATTAATATTGTATTAAAAAAGTTTAAAAATGGTTTTGGGTTGGACTACCTCTACTAAGTATCGACCACCTCCTAAATATATACTATATGTGATATGTTATATGTTATATAGTACGTTTAGGATCTCATTCTCGAAATATTAGGTGGTTAAATATTTTGTTGTTGAGGAATCTGAACTTTCAAGGGTGATAATCTTTGCAGAGAAAAAGTCCATACTCCATATTTTGTGAAAAATACTTTTTTCTTATGTTGTAGACACTAATATATTTACGTTTTTTTAGTTGGAATAAAATAATGTACTTTGGATAATTTTACACAACTACCATTTTATATAATTTTTTTAAATGTAAATTTTCAAGCCCATTGGCAAGCCCGACCCGTTTATAGGACGGGTATGGACAAGTTCTCAAGCCCGTAAAAACGGGCTTGGGTTTTGCTATATTAGTCCCGTTGGACAAGAAAATATGTTAGGTCTGGCTCGTGACCCGCCCAAGCCCGTAAATGATCACCTCTACTGATGTGCTCTTCCTGTCTAGCATACAGCCTGCATGATCTGCGTCTGAATACGCTGTTAGCTCAAAACCTGTATCTTTAGGATACCACAAACCAATATCTGCAGTTCCCATAAGATATCTAAATATGCGCTTTACAGCAGACATATGGGATTCCTTGCGTGAAGCTTGATATCTAGCACATAAACATGTAGAGAACATTATATCTGGACGACTAGATGTCAAGTACATTAAAGAACCAATCATCCCTCTATAGGTTCTAACATCAACAACTTTTCCCAAAAGATCAGCTCCGATTTTGGTTACTGGTGCCATCGGGGTAGAAATTGGAGTACAATTTGACATATTAAATTTCTTTAAAATGTCAGCAATATACTTCGCTTGATTTATAAAAATCCCCGTAGAAAATTGTTTAACTTGTAATCCGAGAAAGAAGTTCATCTCTCCCATCATACTCATCTGAAAACGTGACACCATGAGGTTAGAAAAATTCTTATAGTACTTTGGATTAGTTGAACCAAATATGATATTGTCCACATATATTTAAATTAAAATGATATCAGATTTCTCCCTTTTAATGAATAAAGTGGTGTCGATTTTACCTTTTGAGAAGTCGGACTTGACCAGGAATTTGGATAAAACATCATACCATGCTCGAGGGGCTTGTTTGAGTCCGTAAAGTGCTTTGTCTAGAATATAGACATGATCAGGTTTGTCTGCACTTACGAATCCTTCTGGTTGAGAAACATACACTTCCTCTTTTAGCAATCCATTCAGAAAGGCTGTCTTGACATCCATCTGATAGACTGTAAAGTTCTTGTGTACAACGTAGGCTAGAAACATTCAAATTGCTTCAATACGCGCAACTGGTGCATACGTCTCGTCATAATCAATGCCTTCCTCTTGTCTGTATCATTTGGCAACAAGTCGTGCTTTGTTTCGAATTACAACACCATCTTCATCTTTCTTGTTTTTGAATACCCATTTGGTGCCAATAATAGTCTTCCCTTTAGGTCAGGGCACCAATCGCCATACTTTTAGCGCTTCGAATTGGTTGAGCTCTTCTTGCATAGTTGTAACCCAATCTGGATCACTAAGAGCTTTTGAAACTTTTGTTGGTTCTGTTTTACTCAGAAAATAGTCAAATAGGCATTCGTTTGCAGTTGCAGACCTATTTTGCACCGGCTTAGATAGATCTCCAATGATTTGATGAACCTGATGCTCTTTGGTCCACTTGTATACAAGAGGAAGTGGATTAGATGTAGATTGATCATGTTGAGCATCTAGATATTCACTTTCATCTTGTTGTTCAGTAAGGGGTTCAGTTGAAGCAATCGGTGCAGAAATTTCAGTTGGTTGGACACTTAATGTCTGTTGAATAGGCGTTGTCGTACATCCAACTGATTGTGTACCTTCTGACTCGACAGTTTCATTAGCAACTTCAACTAAGTGAGTAGGTGTTTGAATTTGAATTTTTTCCTGAATCGAGAGATCGGATTCAGTTGAGACATCTGAAGTGATTGGATGATGATTGCTTGAATCTCCAGATCTGTCAATCACAACAGGTTTAGTCACTCTAGTACCAAGAAACTCATCATAGAAAAATTCAAACAGTAAATCTAAATATGTTAAATGAGATGTAGACGTTGACGCTTTATCAGACTTAGTAACATTAACCACAAGTTCTGGACTGATTTGCCCAGAAGTTAATACTCCAGTTATCACGGGTTCTGAACTGTTTTGATCAGAAGCCATGTCTTCATCGAATGTAACGTTTACGCTCTCCACCACGATCTTCGATTTCTTCAAGTAAACTCTGTATGTAGTAGACGTTTGAGAATATCCGATGAAAATGCCTTCATCAGCCTTAGGACTGAACTTGTTCAAGTTCTTCTTGTCGTTTAGCATGAAACATCTGCATCCAAAGATATGAAAATGTTTGATGCTATGTATTCTATTATTAATCAAAGCATATGGTGTTTTACCAAATCGGAGATGAATTATGGAACGATTTGGAGTATAGCATGCAGTTGACACAGCTTCAGCCCACAAAAATAGAGGTAGATCAGATTGAATCAGCATAGTGCGAGTAGCCTCTACTAGAGTTCTGTTTCTCCTTTCTACAACTCCATTCTGTTTTGGTGTTCTGGCAACAGAAAATTGGTGTGTTATCCTGACCGATTCAAGATAATAATCTATAGTCTTGTTCTTGAATTCTGTGCCATTGTCTGTTCTGAGAAGCTTGACTGTCTTCTGCAGATTCACTTGAGTGGTCTTTAAGAATGAGATGATGACATCGGGCGTCTCATATTTCGATCTCAGAAATTTGACCCAAGTGTATCTTGAATAATCGTCCACAATCACTAAAACATACTTCTTGCCGTTAATGCTTTGAGTTCGCATTAGACCACAAAGATCCATATGCAGCAGTTCCAATGAAGTACTTGTACTAGGTTCAGGCTTAGGCTTATGTGAAGCTCTTTTCATCTTAACCTTCTCACACACTACACACAGATGTTCTTTGACATATTTCAAGCTCAGGTAAACCCTTAACCAAATTACCAGTCACTCTGATTTCACTTCAGGTTTTTTTCTTTTCACATCTGAAACATATGAACTTTGAAAGTTAGAACTGTGAGATTTAAAATATTGCTTATTCTTTGATTTACCAGTGTTAATCCGTTTCTGCGAGTTCCTATTCTTTTTCTTCTTACCTTTGGCATGATTAGTACTCACAGAAATTGGTTTATCAACTTTCGTTGATGATTCACCTTTCTCATACACACTGGGTAAACCATTAGGAATAATGATGAATTGAGAATGATCTGGAAGTTTTGCATTAAAGTCAAATTGATCAACACAGTCATCAAAACAACCATCAGAGTTTAGGAAATCAAACTCTTCATCAAATAGACCATTAACATCATTTGATTTAGAAGCTTTAGAAGACTTTGAGAAATCAGTGTTAATAAAACAGTTGAAAACACCATTTGTTTTAACCCAGTCAAAATCAAGTTCAGAAATTTTACTTTCTAAAATGAGAGGAGGAACATAAATTTTGCCTTCAATCGGTTTTGCCTCCATTTCCTCTGTAGAATAGCTTTGAAAATAATCGTTAGAAAGAAATTTTGATTGTGTAGAACTATAACTAGAATTCAACCTCTCATATCGAAATGGAAGTTGCATTTTAGTTTTATTCTTTCTTTTCTCAATTTCCTTAGCTTCATCCTCATTTGATAATTTTGTCCATTTAACTTTGAGTTCAGGCTATTGAGGTGCCAATTTAAGAAAACCAAAATCGTATAAAGCAGACACTTTGGAAATACCCTTTTTCAAAGAGTGTGGGTTATCATAGCCAAGACCCCAACATTCACTACTCTCTTTTGGTTTGTTATGATGAATGGTTTGCTCAGTCTGACCCAAAGTATAAAGTTTTTCTCCCAATCCACTCACTTTTTCAACCAAAGATTTGTTTTCTTTCTTTAAAGATAAACATTTTTTCGCAACTTCTTTAACCTCAAGTTCACACAGTTTAAATTTTGAAGATGTTTCAAACAGTTGATTATGGATTATAGTCTTTTCTTTAGCAGTGGTATCAATATTTTTGTGTAAAGCCTCAATCAATACATTCTTCTCAGCAATATCATTGTTGAGCTTCAGTATTGATTGGTTTTTCTCTTTAATGATACATTTTTCGCGTTTAAGCTTAGACTGCAAATCCTGAAGTTCAATCATCATGGATTGCATTTGAAATAGAAAATTAAATTCAGTCATATCACATACCTCTTCAGTATCCTCAGCATCAGAATCTGCTTCAGTGACATTCTGACCCAAAAAGCACATGTGAGCATTTTCTTCCTTGTCAGTGTCAGATTCTGAGTGATCCAGCCAGTATTCATCTTCAGGCATCAATGCTTTGCCAGCTTCTTGATGCTTGGCCAAAAGCATTTTGTTCTTGTAGTACTCTGAATTGCGGACCTTCGGTTTCCGATAATCCTTAGTATAATGGCCTACTTTGTCGCAGTTATAGCACTTGACTGGTTGATCAGCTTTTTTTTCATCATAATCATTCAGATATTTCTTTTCAGACTTCTTCTCCTCTGGCCTTTTCTCCTCAAACCTCTTGCCTTCCACTCTCTCTTTATGCTCGTAGTTTCTGGATCCTGATGAGTACCTCTGACTGTTTGACCCCGATTTCTTGTAGAATTTCTTCTGGAAAGCTTTGGTCAATAGTAGCATAGCTTGTTTCAGGTTCTCACCATCATCAGAATCAGAATCCTCATCACTTTCATCCTCAGATTCAGACACTATCACCTTCTTTTTCTTCTTCAAACTAACAGATCTTTTCTCTTTCTTCTTCACTACCAAAGAAACCAGATCTGCTACCAGTTTCTCAGCTTTCTTCTTTTCATCTCTTATCTCTTCTACCTCTTCCTCAATAAAGCAATAAAACACAAGCAATAAAGCAAGTTTATGCATTCCAAAATTTCACCCTTGAGCCATAAAACATCATGAAGTAAAATTCCAATAAAACTTGCAAATAGACGTATGAGATAAAGTAGTTTCATGCATTTAAACTCGACCCAAATCTCTCATTTAGCAACAGAATGACATAAAACGAAATCCACCCCCATAAACCTTGCATGCAAAAGTACGAATTAATGTGGTTCCTTGCAATTTAAAACAAGATCCTTATTTCACATGCACCAAATGATTTCTAAAAACTCGTAATAAAATATTGCACGTCCCTTGGACAAGAAACAAAACATTTCTTGTCAGTTTCAAATTCAAAACGTTCTTACAATGTGCATTTCTATAATTTGCAACGCTAGCTGTTAAGTCAGATTTTATAGTAATCATTGTATTTATAACCTTGTACCTAATACTGTGTACTTAGCGCTATTCTTTCTTGTATTGGCCAAGGGTATTTAAGTCCTTTGTGGCCTTTGTGTTGTGTAAGAGAGTTCAGCGCATTCTTGTTAATACACATACTTTGCTTCATACACTTTCTCTCTCTACTTTCTCTCACATAGATTAGATCGATCTTGGAATTACAATTGGTATCAGAGCCAATCTAATTCTGAGAGATTTTGAGAGAACCAGATTTTGATTTGAATTTGTAGAAAAATTAAAGAATTTGATTGATTTTCTTGAATTTTTCAAGAAAATCTCGTTTTTTGATTTTTTTTTTCACAAATTCGAGTTGAATCTTGATCCATTTTTCTTACAAATTGGTTCGTTGGATCCGGTTTCAGTAGCAGAACATCTTTGATTCACATCGTTTCGCAAGAAAATCGGTTTTTGAAGGTTAATTTTAGGAATTTCGTGATTTTGGATCGTTCTGTGAAAAGCGTATTGTTCGATTCTTCAGTTTACGATTCTGCGATAATTGTTTGAAATTGTCTGTACATTTTGATTAGAAAAGTGTAATCGATCATATCTGAGTTGTTAAAAATCAATTAGATTTGAGTTTGTGTTCAGTTTTAGAAGGTTTTATCATTTTTTTCGCCAGATCTCAATTTTGCGCCAGTTCTTCATAGTTTGCGCCATCTTCATTTTCTTGAAGATTTTCTTATTCGACTAAGTCTTCAAGAGGTTTGCGCCAGATCATCGATTTTTGCGCCAGTTCTTTAAGGTTTTCGCCAACATCAATCAGTTTCTAGAGCAAAAAGTTCTTCATCAGGGGTTAAGTTTCAAGAGCAAAAGTTAGAATCTCGCCATCTGTTCTTCGCGCAAAGTCTTCTTTGCGCCACCTTCTCCTCGCGCAAATCTCTAGTTTGCGCCACCTACTTTGCGCCGGCCTCTCTGCTTCCAGACTTGGCATTTTCTGACTTTATGGATATTTCAAAATTTTCTCTTTAAGCTCAGATTTACAAGAACGACATCATGATGTCGTTGGGAACGGACACTCGTCCTCCGGTTTTGGTCAACGAGAATGAGTTCACTTAATGGCAAGATCGATTCATTAACTTCATCGAGCGTCAAGCAAACGGAGAAAACATGATGAAGTCACTCACTCAAGGACCTTTCGAAAATCCCTTGAAAGAGATTCCCGCGACTGCAACTACACCGGTTGCTATAATTTTGAAGCCTACCGACGAGTACACAGCCGAAGAGACTTTGCGATATAAAGTCGATCGTGAGATAAAGTCTAACCTGATCCTAGCCTTGCCAAATTCTATCTACAACTGGATTGACTGTTACAAGAACAATCCAATGTTGATGTGGACACAGTTAGAGAAGATTATGCTTGGATCAGCGGTTGCAACACAACTCCGACAAACGCGCTACATGAACAACTTTGAGGAGTTCAAAGCCAAGGATGGTGAGTCTCTGAAGAGTGTTTTCGACAGGTTCTGGGTAGTGCTGAACGATCTACACAAGATCAAAGTGACCAAGACTGAGTTAGAGGCTAATCTGAAGTTCCTCAACGCTCTTCAACCAGAATGGAACAAATCATGCCACCGATTGAGGAATGATGTTCGGGTCTCTACCATGCAAATCCAAGAGATTTATAAGATTTTGCTGACAGATGAGAGCATCGTCAAGGAGAAGAAAGCCAAGTTTGATAAGAAGAACAAGCCGAAGATAGTGGACCCGATTGCACTCCTCGCGAGCTAATTGGCTGAACAAGCATTGTTTGAGAATGCTTATGACGGGGCCACTGATGACGATGGCGAGGCGCTAGAGAAAGCGATGATTCTTCTCTCCCAGCACTACAACAAGAAGTTCCAGCATCGTTCGGGTTCCAACAACCTTCGCTTCACTTCAGGGTCTAAAAAGTACGACATTGCCAAAGTGCCCGAGCCTAAGAAAGTTACTGCGTGCTTCAACTGTGGAAAGTCGGGTCACATTGCAAAGGAGTGTCGGGTAAAGGTTTTCCGGGATTCTGCATATTACCGGAAGAATATGGAACTTGCTGAAAAGAAAGAGACTGGAACCATCTTGCTAGCTGAGGAGGAACAATGGCTAGATTACTCCGATAACGAAGCAAAAAATGAGGAAACTGCCGCCATATGCTTTATCGGAGATGATGACAGTGACAATGAGGATGAGGATACCTCTACTGACGAATCTGAGGTACCTTCAGAATTTGATTACAAATTTATTTCATCACAAATGAACGTCATTATCACTGTTTTACATGACTTACGTTCAAAGTTTTTATCTGAAAAGCATATTAATCAAGAAAAGTCTATTTTGATTGAAAAATTGCAAATTTCTTTGAAAGATGAAAAATTTGTTTTGACATATACAAAAGAGAAATTTCAAAAGAAATTGGATGACTTAGAAATTTCAAATCAGACTTATCTTGATTCTTTGACGGAAATGACCAAATTAAACCAAAATTTTACGGATAAAATAATTGAATTAGAGGAAAAATTATATCTGCGAGATCAAACTGAGCAAACCATTTATATGAATAAACCAAGGAGTTATGATTCAATAAAAGAAAAATGGGGACTTGGTTTTGAAAATTCGCATTTTTTAAATCAAGCGATAGAAAAAGTCCCCACTTTATATAAATTCGATTATTTAAGACTTGCTCGATATGCCCCTCAATTTAAAATTGAGTGGACAAATGAAAAGCAAATTTTAGATATCGAAAATGAGAAAAGGATGAACAACACTAAAATGGAACTACCGTTTGTTTATACTCACGAAAATGCAAAATATTTTCCTGAAAAATCAAAGAAGTCCAGAAGATCTAAAAATATTTTAAATGTCAAATCTTCCATTAAAACTTCATTACCAAACGATTATTTCGATATATATGCCATTAATGCTAATAAGGAAAATATATATCCGGTTTCTTATGATACTAAGAGATATATTCCCCCATTAGTGTTAGAGGGCAAAATCGTTGATCTTGAAGTTAAAATGGAAGAACAAAGTCTTCAAAACGAATTTGAAAACGATTTACTTCTTTTTATTATGAAATCAAGTTTTGAAGAAAATTTAATTTCTCAAAAACAAGATTTTGATGACAAAATTAATTCTGGATTTTCTACTGATTCTAAGGGAAATACGCAAGAAATTCCAATCAGTGATAGTTTGCGCCAACCACTGCGCCAGCAGTTGGTAGCACAAAATGCAGTTTGCACCACCAGTGGGTCGCGCAAATTTTGTTCAGACTTATCTTTTTCTGAAAATTTTTCTGACTCCGAGGCAAATTCAGGTTTATTGTTTGATCAGTTGGGCTTCTTAGGTAAAATTGTTTCTTCACATTCAAATCTTAAATCGGAATTTATTGATGACTCTTTTACGCTAAATGATGAGTATTATAAACCAAAGCGTAAAAGAAGAAGGTCAAGGAAGTCAAAGAAGCAAGCTAATGTCATTTCTGAAAATTCTAATTATTTTGATTCTAATGTTTCATATAGGACTTTGAGGACTTTTACAAGGCAGATATGGAGGGTCAAGCAGAAATCTGATGAATCTGCGACTGTTGAGGATCGATATGTAGACAAAATTTGTAGTGGTGATTCATTTGCTGTTTGTAATAAATCCAACAAATATTCAATAAAGCAAATGATTCAAATTGCAAAAGATGTCTCATATTCTTCCTCTGGTTCTAGTTCTAGTTCAGATGATTATGTTCATTTCTCTGATAATTTTACTCATGCTTTGTTTGTCAAATCTAACAACTTTTCTCGTTTTAGAAATGCAACTAACAAACCTGGATCCAAATTTCAGTGGATTCCAAAAGCTAAATCTGTATTGCAGGCATCCAAAACTTAAAGGGAAATCATATCTTCGACTTCTAAACATATCTGTTTAGGACTCGTTCTTCAAAGCAGCTCAGGACTCGCCCTTCAATGTGTTTAGCTTCTGGACATATGAGAAACTGTGAGCGCATCTACTTCAAATTCCCCTGCACCTATCTCTGACAGTGATGTTGTTCCAGTTACATCAAGCTAATCAAGAATCTGAGCTAGTTCGACCAGAACCTGAATAAGTGCAAACCAAACACATTGATATGAGGTACCACTTCATTAAGCATCATGTGGAAGAAGGTATTATTGAATTATATTTTGTTCCAACTAAATATCAAATTGCCGATATTTTTACAAAAGCCTTAGATGAAAAAACGATTTAATTTCTGCTTTCAAAACTCAACATGTTGAATTTAAAAGTTTAAACCTACACAAATTTTATTTTATAAAGTAAATTTTTTACAATTTCTCTTTCTTTTGAATAAAATGTTTGTCTAGGATAAATTTTCAAGTTGCTTTGTTTATATCTAAGTTTTATATGTTCATATTTCAAGTCTTACAAAAATCGAAAAGTCAGCAAAACATGTTTGAAATTTTTGAGGAATGCTTTAAAGTTATGTCATTCGGAATATGTATAGTTTACAATGCTTAGAAAACCTAAAAAGTCAGAATTATGGATCGTAATGAAAATATAGGCTAAGCACTTAGATGTAAAACCAAGTGATTGAGATGAAAATTAAATATATAAAATACAGAAATCACTAAGTTTAACAGTTTGTACCTGTGACCTTTCTGGTTTGGGAAAGTAAGTTCCGTGGGATGCTTGTCATCTGGTCCCCTAAGGTCAATTGGTCTGGGAGTGATCGAACCCAAATCCTTCTATAGAACCAGATCGAAAGTCATGTTCTACTGGTATAAATGGGTTTAAGATGTGTCGATGTAGCCTTTCTGATCTGGGAGAGTAAGTTCCAAGGGGTGCTTGACACCTAGTCCCCTAAGGCCAACTGGTCTGGGAGCGGTTGACCCAAATCCTGCAATAGGATTAGATAGAAAGTTACGTTTACGACATGTTTTTTACTTACAAAACTTCTTGATTAAAAGATGCCAATGTGCACAACGCTAAAAGATGCCAAGGAGTACAATCATGTGAAGATGTCAATGTGCACATTCTATAGAAAGATGCCAATGAGCACACATCTCATGATACTTGGTGATATTTTTAAGTTGCGATAAACCTATAAATTTGTGAAAGTCTTAATTTTTGACAGCTTAGTGTGAGTAAAGGCAAAGTTCTCTATTATATTTTTAGAATTACATTTACTTGAAGCTAATCAAAGTTCGCATGCTAGCGCACTGAATAGATTGATGAAAGTTTTTGAAACTGAACATGTATTAACTTGATATGCAATGAAACTTGTCTTTGTATCCAAAAACACACACTTGATTTCAATTGATTGATTAATCTGTGATATTTTACTGGATAGAATTTAATTGGTATAGTGTTTAAAAATTTTATATATTTAGTTGTTTCAAAATACATATTCAGTATATTTTTCTTTATACATTGATGTTTCGATACTTGTGTTCTTATATCTGTGTAAGTGGGTCTGTGCATATTTCGAGGGGGAGTGAATAAGGAGAAAATTCTGAAAGAATATATGATCATATATCATTTCGAGGGGGAGTACATAAAGTGAATACAGTGGACAGTGCATTTGTGTAGGGGGAGTAAAAGAGATCAAATAATTTCAAGTCTCAAGTCATATTTGCGTCTCCTAAAGATTTCTTGCTAGCTTCTTTGACTCAGTCTTGCAGATCTGAAGTTGTCTCGTCTCTAGCGTAGACATGACTAAGATGATCCAGATCATCAAGGTCATGAGGGGGAGAAGTTAAAGAGACAAAGAGTTCAAAGTTTATCTGCTCAAGATTCTATTTTCTTCAGTTATACTTGTCCTTATGTTGTTCCAGCTCCGACCACCACAGCTCCTTCGAGTACATTTGAAAGAGGTGCGTCGTCTAGAGCACAAGCTGATGTTCCTGTTCCTGAAGCAATTGTTCCTCCAAGCTTATTACAAACTGGTCCAGTCTTGTCAAGGCAGCAAAGACAACATAGACTGAAAGATTCTGAGAAGATTTTTTTTTTAGTCAAAAAGCTACGCTAAGACGCTTAGAAGGTCTGTTTTGAGTTCGAAGATGGGTGTAACAGCCTACATTAAAGACCGGAGCGCCAATGATTACTAAGGGGGAGATTGTTAAGTCAGATTTTATAGTAATCATTGTATTTATAACCTTGTAGCTAATACTGTGTACTTAGCGCTATTATTTCTTGTATTGTCCAAGGGTATTTAAGTCCCTTGTGGCCTTTGTGTTGTGTAAGAGAGTTCAACGCATTCTTGTTAATACACATACTTTGCTTCATACACTTTCTCTCTCTACTTTCTCTCACATAGATTAGATCGATCTTGGAATTACACTAGCAAAATAGTGTGGAGAAGATTCTCAATAAAACTTGCATGCAAATCTTATGCAACTAAGACTATTTAGGAATTTTCAAAACATGGGATACACTCTTGAATGTGTCAAAACATCTTCCAAATTAGCAATGCGTCAATTATAAATGATTCGACAAAAATGGGATAAATTGTACAGCTCTTTCAAAACAATAATGTGCATGCATTTGGTCGAGACCCGGAGTCTTAGAACCACGCTCGTCAGGTCTACTAGTCATCAGACCAACTTTGGAAATATCAAATATCTTACGACGATAACCCACAATCAAGTCATTTATCTTTACAATCCTCTAGAATAACGATGAGTTTTCAAGCCTATGGTTCCAACTTATCCGACATCTCTGACCCACAATGGACGACTTAACATGATCACTATACTTAACAATCACATAAGGTGACAACGTTATCAATCTTCAACACGTTATTGCTCTTAATACCAAAGAAAACACTCTTTATCCCCATCGATTGTCACATCCGACGATTCAAGCACACACATGTAACTGTAAATTTATAATAACAATGGACATGTGCACTATGAACGTACCATAAATGAGGATAATTTCTACCATCATCGAGATTTTCGATGGTAGTGTTTCTATCGACCTCTAAATATCCTATCTTAAAGTGCCTAATCGTACAATCTCACTTTCATCCATTTTCATAAATGCTAGTTTGAGTCTAGACATCCTAAATCAATATCTAAATCTCTCAAACTTATGCTCTGATACCAACTTGTAATACCCTCAAATCTAGAAAGAACGACTAAATTAAAATTTTCTTATAATACATCGAATAAAGGATAAATCCCTTTCTATAAATCAACACTTGGATTACCTCGAATAGCAATTCTAAATTTAGGATTAACAATTGATACATCAAGACTTACATAAAGATTGGATCAAGGTCGCGTTCTACTAAAACCCAATAACAACCACTATCTCCAAATGCAGAAGACGTCTTCAAATAGCTAGATCCTTCCCGTGCCTCTAACTAGCACTCACTTCACCACAGTATCGCTATAACCAACCCTCAACAAGGACCTGATGCATATGCCGACAAATAAAAAGGGTTAAGCTTAACGCCTAGAGAGTTCAAGAGTTTTCATCTTTAATGTAAAATGGTAAAACTGAAAGAATGCTATTTAAAACACTATTTCTACAATGAAATGTATTATATATAAAATCAATTTCTTTCCCAAAAACCCACATTTGAAATATCATTAACCAAAACACCTATTTATCATGAAAGGAAAACCCCAATACTCAACCAAAACGTGAATAAGGTTTAATATTTAAATACTGAAAACATGAATAAAACTATATTATCCAAACCGTCCAAAAGGAAACATGTAAGGTTCAATACTCAAAACCACAAATCATGGATAACAATTTATACTCAAAACGTCAGCGAAAACATGGATAATACTCAATACCCAAAACAACACCTTTCGGTGAAGGGGGAGGCCCGATTCCATCGAATGTGGCAGAGACAGAAAGTTAAGCCACTTATCAACGTTCTCGAGTTTCAACTCGGGCCATGGATCCAGGTATATGGTCCCATTGAGCACCACCACAAGATCCCCAAAATGACCCTGGTGTCTACAAGACCTCTAGATGAGTCTCACCACAAAATCACTGGTCTCTGTATACAACTCCAGTAAGCACCACCGCAAGACCTAGCCCCATATACGACTCAATCGAGTATCACCACAGGCTAATAACTCCATATACGACCCAATAGGGTATCACCGCAAGCTCACTACCCATGACTTGGGACCACTCAATAGACTTAAGTGAGGACATCAAAACTCCACACTTAACAACAAGACAGACTCTTATGCCTATGGATCCAATGCATTACAGTGTAAAACATTACATGACTCTAATTGAATGACTAACGCACCCAAAACATGTAATTTCCAACAAATGTGCAGTTAAATGCACCATACGACCAAAGCTCCTCATTGGTCTAATAAAACCAAACAAATGTTTAAGACCCATCTGAGTCAACCGAGCCAAAGGCATCAACAACTAAAAGCCTATTCAGTAAAAACCATCACATGCGATACAACATATTTGACCCATGTTTATGAAAACACATGCTACCAGCGCATGATTAACTAAAGTTACATTCCTCGGCCGTTTTATCGAAGTTTAATTTATAAATAACAACAAAATTATGGGTGTAATAAGTAACAACCATTTCCACCATCGTTTTTATGATAATCTCTGGTTCCCTCTCACCCCAAACCAGCGTCTGGTCACCATCTTCAACACCCAAAACCTAAAACTCAAAAACCAAAACCTTAAAACCCAAGAGAAAGAAGACAAAAACTAAAACCCAAAATTCACCCCTATAATGATCTCTTATGAGGAAGTTGCAAGTGGGGGTGGGGCGGCCAGAGGAAGTTGTAGGTAGTTGTGTGGTTGTCAGAGAAAGATGCAGGTGGTGGTAGGTATGGTGGGAGGAAGTGGTCAGTGTGGTCGTAGGAAGCTACAAATGATGGTGGGTGTGTGTGTGTGTATATATATATAATACAATAATATATAATATAAATATGAAATCCTTATTTATTTAATCTATTATATTGTTGTATCAAGTTCAAAAATATATAATTCAAGATTTTTATATCATTTTTTGGATCGTACATTTTCAGGATGTCATTTTCGTCAAAGAGAATGAAATCTATTTTGCGTTCATGTATATGATACAATATTGATATTTATATAGATGTTATTTATTTTATAGTTATTATTGTTCCCAAGAGGGTTAATAAGGCTTAAACACTTTGTAGAAGGGGGAGGGGTTGAATACATACACAACTATTTCACTTTTTAAATTCTTTTATTAGTTATAAGGAATAATCATTACATATGAATTTACAGACTGTTGCGGAATAAGAAAAGGAGTAATCCTAATCTAAACAACCTTACTTTAAAACTTAGATCACTAAGAATCTCTGAAGAAACAAAGTAGAAAGCATAAACGTTTTCTTGCACAGAATACACTTAGAAGAAAGAAGATAAAGAAAGAAGAAGAAAGCAACTGTAGCGAGAAGGAGAAAGTTCTTAGCTATTTATACAATGTGCATTAATAGGTACAATCCATGTGTGAGATGGAAAGTGTCTTGTAGTACTTCTCTTCAAAAAGCAAAGCAAACTTTGGCCGCTAATGAATAGTGCTTCAGGGGAGTTGGTAAACAGCTAAAGGAACAATAAAGCAGATCGTATTGTACCTTTTCTCAGTTTGATGCATGAGGTTTTGACTTATGCAAGAGAGAATAAGACAAAAGAACTTGATACACAAGATTCTGAATCAACTAGGGAGAGATCACTGAGGGCTTCTACAAATGTCGTTAATCACTTGAGTAAAGTCTTCACATTACTTCAGATAGATAATGTCACTGAATGCCACTTCAAATCATGTATATTTCTATCTTTACCTTGAGTTACTTCTTCGACATTGTTGAAGTCTCTTTGATATGAATCTTGTCTTAGAGGGGACTTAAGTTCTACATAACAATCACATAAATACTCAGTAATAAATGAACGTCAGTCGTTGGTGGCTTTCAGATAGAACTTAAATACAAAATTAATCACTAAGTATAAATTGTCATCATAAAATCACTAAGAGGGTTAGAATCAACAATCTCCCCTATTTGATTATGACAAAGCAATATAAAGAAATTTCTAAGTAAAACAAAAAGGAAATGAACTCATAATGCCCCATTTACTGTTTTGTGGGATCTTTTCAGCACTTAGATGGAGTAAAGTACTTCAAATGAAACTTCATTAACTGCATAAAGATTACAAGTAATGAAAAGGGAAATATAATAACTGAACGTACAAAAGAAATGTCTACACTAATCAGGTAGATCATCAAAAGTAATGTACTCACGTATTTAAGAGCCTACTTTATCTCTTCATTTCTTTAGATTTATTCTGATCTTTCTTTTGAAGGTAGTTCCAGGAAGGTCAAAAGTGTTAGAGCATTTATTTAGATCATTTGTAATGTGTTTGTTTGACTTTTTCTTGTAAGATTTGTATGAGGTCAAGGCTTGTTTGACCCATATATAAGCCCTTCTCATTGTTGCTTTGTAAGAATGCTTTGTAAGACTTGTGACATTTTGTGAGATATATGACAAAGAAATATTTCTCTCTCTAGAAAATTCTCTCTACATTGTTCATATTTGTTTTGATCTTAATTGTGATATTGGTTGAATTCTTGGACTAACATTTGGTATCAGAGCAAACCATTGAATTCAGATCATGGATTAGAGTATTTTTTGGTCAAATTCGTTGGATTTCTTTCCAAATTTGGAAGAACTCGCAAGTCGAACTGTACTGTTGTTGTGGAAGATCAAAGTTACTTGTTTTTTGAAATTGGAGTGAAAGGATTATTCTACAGAGTTCTCAAGATCAATTGGAACAATTTTCATTTGATTTGCTAATCAAAATTCACGAAAAATCATTGTGAATTTTGGATTTTTAGAGTTTCTTGAAAACTTTTGTTCGAATACTGTATCTTGATTCAATCTGTATTTCTTGTTTTTTGTTGTTGAAATTTGTGTTAGAAAGATTGTTTCATTATCACTTTCGAGCATATTTGAAAAGTTTCAGATTGAAATTGCAAGATTTGATCCAAAAATAACAAAAATTGCAGGTCTGGTGGAAGAACTCACAAGATCTGAAGAACTCGCAAGCTTCATGATGAACTCGCAGAGGTGAAGAACTCGCAGGGCAAAGAACTCGCAGGGGTGAAGAACTCACAAGCAAAGTGTTTTTGTGTTATGTGATTTTGACTAAGTATAGAACTCGCAAGGAACCCTTTTCGATTAATTTTCTATTTCTTGGAAATTTTTCTAAGTATAGAAATCGCAAGGTTCAGTCTGCGACAAGTTAGAACTCGCAAGCCTCTATCTGCAACTTCTCAGAATTCGTAAACATCGGTCTGCGATAACCATTTCTGCGACAAGTAGTAATCTGCGACAAGTTAATTGAATTTTTTTGGCTAAGTACAGAACTCGCAAAGGAAGATTTTTGTGAATTTTGTTGAAAATTTTCTAAGTATAGAACTCGTAGACTCTTGCAACAAGTGACTTTGTGATTGTCAAATTTGTCTAAGTACAGAACTCGCAGGCTTCTCTTTGCGACTTCTCAGGACTCGCAAGCTTTGATTTGAGACAAGTAGCAACTCGCAGACTATTAGTTGCGACTTCTTAACTTTGCGACAAGTTTTGTACTCTGTGACAAGTACTATCTGTTGTTTGCGACTTCCGCACTTAGTATTTTTTCCAAAGTTTTTCTGAGTTTGACCAGTGTTGACTTTTAGAGTCAAGTTGTATCTGATTTTTTGTACGATCACATTCAAGCATATTATCTGTATTTTTCTTCTCAAATATCAGAATGTCTAGAGATTTGCTCAGCATGGGTTCCAAGTCCAAGTCCCCAGTTCTGCAAGTTGATGAATATCCACAGTGGAAGAAATGGATGATCAATTTTCTGAATAATCAGGACAAAAGGCTGATGAACTTCATTCTTGATGGACCACACTTTCCACATGTTACTGTTGATAGAATTCCAGCTACTAAAGCAAATTCGGAGATACCTGAGAGGATTGTAGCCCGAGATCCTATTCAGTACAGTGAAAGAGACAAGGAATTGGTAGAGTTGGATGCACAAGCCTTAACCTTTATGATAATGGCTATTCCATATGACATCTTCAACAGGGTAGACAGTCCAGACTCTGTAAAGGAGATCTGGGATGAACTTGAAAGACAACTTCAAGGATCTATATTTGATCTTAGTTCGTATGCTTGTTCTTACTATTCATCGTGTAAAACATTGTAATATCTAAGGACGTCACCCATGTTTGGTGACCATAGTGCATGACGACTACCTTCTGTCGTTCGTGGTTTTTTCCTCGTTGAGGTTTTTCCACGTCACCAATTCTCTTATCTCTTTATTTTACTTATTATTCTGCATATTGTTGTATGGTTACTTTCTTTAGTTGGATAAAGCTCCACATCAACCTTAAATTATCCTTTGGGTGATTTTTGGCATTAACAGTTTGGCGCCCACCGTGGGCCCCATCTAATAAAAATCCTCGACAATACTGCACCTTACTAACAATTTCCTCGAGTATTTTTTGTTTTTACAGGACAATGTCAGCTCCTCATGGAACTCAAGAACATATTATGGATCAAATGAACATGGAGTTGAACGCGGCTCGTGCTCAAATTGAAACCTTCAAAAATCAACAAAGGCAAGTAGTAGAAGAGATTGAATCCTTAAGAAATCAGAACGCTAGTAACGCTACAAGGCTTTCGCATGGTCGAGGTGAATTTAGTATGCCTTGGTCGGGACTACCTCTTCCCAACTACCCAATACCGCTTTTCCCTGGCATCTCTAGTCAGCCTATGCCGACGTTGCCACCTCTACCTCCACCATTCTTTCCTTTAACAACACAAGTCCCCACGATGCCATTCGTGACATCGATTCTTCCCTTCTTTCACTCGACAATGCTAATTCCCACGATGCCTCCTACAGCGTCGATTCCCACAATGCCAATACCCACCTTCCAATATAATGGATATGCTTCTGAATCATCACAGCGAAATGGTTTCCAGAGTACAGGACATGTCCCACCGGTCGTCCAAGGGAATACTCAGGATGACCCTGTCGCCCAGAGACTGAAGATGTTAGAAGAGCAAAACGAACGTGTCCTATTGCTACTTTCCAAACTTCCAGGTGCAGCAGTACCTGTCGACGTCGAGCCTCACACTGGGTTCTAAGTGTCACCCTTCGTCGACGAGATTGCGATGGTTGACGTCCCAAAGAAGTACAGTATCCCAACATTCACGTCAAAATATTCTGGTATCTCGGATCCAACTAAACACGTCGCTCAATACAAACAGTTGATGTGGACAGTATCGATCCCACACCAGTATCAAGAGGTGTGTATGTGCAAAATTTTTGGAGCAACCCTCACAGGTGCAGCTCTGCAATGGCTGATTGGCCTCACACAAAAGTCTATCGGATCATTCGCAGAATTGGTAAATCAATTCTCCCAACAGTTCTCCAGTAGTCGCAAGATGGAGAAGCAGACTAGTGACCTGTACTATGTCGTGCAGAAAGTGGGAGAGACCATGCGCAGTTATTTCAACTGATTCAACGCTGAAATGATTAGCGTTTGAAATTGCGACATCAAGACTGCGATCGAGGTGTACAAATACGGTCTAGATGAAAGCTCAAGTCTATACACCTATCTGACAAAGTACCCCCCCCCCCCGAGAACTTTGAAGATGTCCGAGCAAGGACTTTATCCTATATGAGGGTCGAAGATGACGCTGCCTTTCGACGAAAACACTCTAACGACAAGAAATCGTTGAGTATGAAGAAGCTATAATTCAAGGCCAAGACGACAGTTAAGGCTGGGCCGTCGAGACAGATATCGAACGTCAGGTTCGACAAGAAGAAAGTCTCGACCACAACCAAGTTTCCCCAATACCATAAGGTTTCCTCTTATGGATTCAAGGGTACATATAAAGACTTAGTCGAAGCATTAAGAACCGCCCAGGCAACAGTTCGATGGCTAAAGAAAAGCGACAAAGCTGACGATAAGAAAGGCAAGACCAAATGGTGTGACTTCCATGACGACCATGGTCATACGACAGACGAATGCATCGCACTTAAGAAGAAGCTTGCCTGGCATGTCCCGAAGGGTAATCTTAAAAATATCTTCGACGAACCAGCAACACCTGACAACAACGTTCGACCACCATCCCCTGTTCACGAGAAAATTGTGAATTGTGTTACAGGAGGGTCAGACGTCTGCGGTCTAACCTGTTCCGCAACAAAGAGGCACACCAGTCAGGGGGCAAATAATCAGCCAATCCCTCGATCCTCACGGTCGAAGGAAGAATTGGAACTGGAGTCAATGAAGATAACGTTCGATCATGATGATCTGGGCGACCTACATCAAAAACATCACGACAGGTTAATCATACAACTCAAGGTCGGCAATTGTTTAACCCGGAGGGTGTTAGTCGATGGAGGAAGCTCAACGAATATAATCTTTCTCGACACCATCAAGGCTATGGGACTCGACAAGTCAGAGATCATTCGTCACTTGACGACACTGGTAGGATTCAACGGGGACGCGACGAGCACCTCTGGAGAAATCACCTTACCAGTCTACGTGAAAGGAATCAACAAACAGACCAGATTTAGCATCATCGACTGTCCTTCAGCGTACAACATCATCCTTGGTCGACCCTGGATACACGACTTGAAGGCAGTCCCTTCGACGTATCACCAGACGATGAAATTTTCTATGCCATGGGGAGTCTAGGAGATCAAGAGTGAACCTAAAGTTGCTTGGGATTGCTACAAAAAATTGATGAAACCTAGAAAACAATCCATCTAGCAATTAGGGTGTTTTTGGTACGCAGAAAAAAGGGGAACAAGACAGACTTGTCCAACGTTTGGCATGTCCTAATGTGGAACACGCTTGAACTAACTAGAACAAGAGTGGAACACGTGAGTCTAACCCCAACCCCCTAGAACTAGATGGAACAAGGTATTTTTTTTACCACTTTACCCCTGAAAATTAAAAACCTAATACACGCCTCCATCGTTCCATTGTGAAATCTGCTTGGCTCCATTGTGAAATATGCTTGGCTCCATCTCGATCGATTGTTAGACCTAATATCCATCTCTCATCTTCTCGATCAAAGGCTCCATCTCGATCGATACCTCAGGTTCAAAAATCAACAAGTCATCTGTTCGATTTCTCATCTGCTTGATTCCCCATCTGTTCGAACTTTCTTTTGCTCGATTCCCCGTCTTCTCATCATTTTTGTTGGAACTTTCTTCTCAATCGACAGGTACGAAAATTAATTTCTTCTCAGTTTCGAAAATCATTTTTTGCTACTGTTATTTCTTCGATTTGTTGTTGTTTCTGTGATTTTTTTCATTATCTTTGTTGTTGTTCATTCGAAAGTAGTCGCAATAGCGACGCAGATTGGAAAGATTATGAAAATATCGATTTGCTGATGTTTATTCGAAAGTAATCGAAACATCCTCCAAAAACGTTTTTTTTTTCTTTTTTGTGAATTGATTGCTACTTAATCGATTGCCGATTTTTCGTCTATTTCTTGTTAATCGATTACTGCTTAATCCATTGTTGCTTAATCGGTTTTTGTTAAATAGTTGCTACTTGATTTTTGTTTACGCTTTCGGTATTTTTTTTGTTTACGATTTCTGTATCAAGCATGAGAATGGAGGATAGGCTTTTTGCATTTGGTTCTTGTTGGTAAAAAAGTACTAAACTAGAACGATTTTTGTATTTATGTCATTGTTTTGATTATGTGGTAAAAAAGTACTAAACATGTTATCAGGGGTAAATTGGTCATTAACCAGTCTTGTCCATGTCCTGTTCTGTCCTGCTATGTCTTACCAAACGTAGGACAAGTGTTCTGTTCTGTCTTGTTCTATTCTGTCTCGTCCTGTCCTGTTCTGTCCTGTTAGCGTACCAAACGCACCCTTACAGAACCAGGATACTCCCGACACCGTCAAGGACTATCGATTGGAGGAAGTTATCCTGGATCAAAGCAAACCGAACCAGATCGTCTTCAGTGGTTTGACGCTCGACCCATCTATAAAAAAGAACTAATCTCTTTTTTGCAGGATCATGTTGACTGTTTCACCTGGACACACGAAGACATGGTTGGCATCGACCCTGATGTCATTTCACATAAACTGAATGTGGATCCATCATTCAAACTAGTGAAGCAGAAACGTCGAAAATTCGCTCCAGAGCGGAACAAGGTGATTAAGGATGAAGTCGACAAACTCCTCAAGACTGGGAAAATACGAGAAGTAAAGTACCCCGACTGGTTAGCCAATGTCGTGGTCGTACAGAAAAAAAATGGAAAATGGAGGTTGTGCATAGACTTTATAGATCTGAATAAGGCATGTCTTAAGGATCCATTTCCTTTGACGCACATTGATGCATTAGTTGACGCAACTGCTGGGCATGAACTCTTGACGTTCATGGACGCATACTCGGGCTACAATCAAATACTTATGCACGTCGACGACCAAGAAAAGATGGCCTTCATGACAAATCAAGGTATCTACTGCTATAAGGTTATGCCTTTTGGTTTGAAAAATGCAGGTTCCACGTACCAGCGTCTGGTCAACAAAATGTTCAAAGATAGACTAGGCGACACCATGGAGGTATATATCGACGACATGCACGTCAAGTCTCGACAAGTTATTGATCATGTCGAACATCTGCGACAATCGTTTGATATCCTCTGAAAATACCACATGAAGCTCAATCCTACAAAATGTTCCTTTGGAGTCAGTGCTGGGAAATTTCTAGGATACATGGTGACTCGATGAGGCATTGAAGACAACCCCGATCAGATTAAAGCAATCGTCGAGATCAAATCACCAAGAAACTTCAAACAGGTGCAATGTTTGACCGGTCGAGTAGCAACCTTAAACAGATTCATATCTCGGCCATCAGATAAATGTCACCTATTTTACAACGTCTTACGAAAAAACAAAGGCTTCCAATGGACGGACGATCATGAACGAGCACTACAAAAATTAAAAGAATACATGGCGTCCCCTCCATTGTTGTCAAAACCACAAGACAACGAAGTATTGCAACTATACTTAGCCGTCAGCTCCAACGCGGTAAGTGCAATCCTAGTAAGAGAAGACGACAAACACCAATTACCTATCAACTACGTAAGTAAGTCTTTACTCGATATAGAAACCAGGTACTCTTTGATGGAAAAATTACTACTGTCGTTAGTTACAACTGCTAAAAAGCTACGACATTATTTTGAATCGCATCCTATAACTGTCTGTTGGTCCCGGAGGTGCTTAACAAGTTTTTAGAAAGGGGGGGGGGGTGGTTGAATACAAACACAGAAATTTAAGGTTTAATAAATTGTTTATTGATAAATCAAACACAATTTACAAGTTTGTTGCGGAATAAGATTAAGACAGACTCAATCTAAACAAACTTAAGAAACACTAAGATGGTTGCACAAGAATATATAGAATGGGGGATTAGAGAGTATAGAAAACAAAGGTTTCTATGAAAATAGAAAGATGAAGGTTAGAGGTGAGCACACACTCAGATGGAGAGGTAATCTTTCTATTTATACCTTATGCATTAAATGCATGGCAGGGCACTTTACACGTGGCGTTCAGTGATTGGCTTTGGGAGTCTGTCTTTGGGAGACATGCTTTTGGTCGTATCATGAACAGTGTAGTTGACAGAGTTGTTGTACGATTTGTGGCTGAGACGTGTCCGTTCTGACACATCGTACTGGTTGTGCAAGGTAAGACAAAAGGAGATTTGAGGCATAAGCTTCGTGATCGTTTGATCGATAAATATCTCTTCCTTCAGAGATATAAAGAGGTTCAGCTATCGCTGAAGCTTTTCCTCATGTTCCTTCGCATATAAGTAGATTCGTCTTTGCTTCACTGATATCCGCATCAGGTCACTAGTAGACTTGTCTTTTTTCAGTGGCTTCGTCTTCGATTCAGCTAAGAACATATGTTGACGCGAGACTTGTCTTCAGGGATTACGTTACTGTTTACATCAGAAACTATCAGTGATAACTGAACAGACTCAGTCTGATCGTTGATGGTGAAACACTAATACATATTTAAAACGTAATTTTCACTAAGTATAGAAGATGGTCGTTATCAAATCACTGAGAGAGTTTGGATCAACAATCTCCCCCTATTTGATAATGACAAAGTAACTGAAGAAAATTACTTTATGGTTCAAAATAAAAGAATAATTAGGACTCATAACATACATGTCCCAATTACTATTTTGAGGGATCTTTTACAATACTGATAGAGTTAAGTACTTCACTAAAATTTTCATTAATTCAGAGATAGAATTACAAGATATGAAAATTACAAGTACAAGTGAAGAACTAACTACTGTAAGTTTAACTAATAGATTACAAGAAATAGGAAACTAATCTATCAGCTATCTAAAGAAGACTTAGGAGGATTAATCATATACTCAGGTATTTCTTCTCCTTTTTGCCTTCGATCTGAAGATTCTTGAGAGATGATTGCCTTGATCGATTCAGCAGAGGGAGAGAAGTCACACCATAAGCACAAGAGATCCTTGAGATGACTAAGGGGACAGATAGGAATTTCAGATACTCTTTGAAATCTGAGCTCTTCCTCATCATCTCTCAAGAAGATTCCAAAAGGTTCTTTAAGAACTTGCCCTGCAGCATATGGTCCACCAGGGGGCAGAGATAGATCGAGAACTGACCGAACAGGGCTTCTCTTGAGAACTTGATGGAAGTTTCATTTCTGATCACAGCGACATTTTCAGAAGAGGAGGAGACATGCTTCCTTTTGAATTGCTTTGTCTTAGAAGGAAGAGCAGAAAACACTTTTAAGATTGCAGCGACTCTGTTGATGAGAGCATCATTTATCCCTTCAACATAGCCTCTGTAGATTGACTTTGATTTCTTCAGCGCATCTTTGAACTCAAGCCATTCTATGTAGCCGAAACTTTCCAGCTTTGAAACGAACATAGCCTTGCAGCTTCCATCCTCTCTGGTAATCTCCATAGTGACAGAAACTTTGTCCTTCTTCTTTCTTCTAGAGATAGCGACTGCAACGATCTTCATTGGGTCAGAGCGATAATCGATTTTATGCTTGCACCAATCGACTGTGGAATCGTTGACTGCTAGAGCTTTTGAGCGCTCCTCTTCAATTTCCTTCAAAAGAGCAGCCTGGACTTCTACTGGTTTCTTTTTCAGCTTCTTGTCTTTGACTTGAGAGGACTAAATTTTGAGAGCAAGAGAGGCATCTCTTTGACAATCAGCTATCAGCTTCTCAGCCCTGACAGATTCTTTGATTTCAGCTTCAGTCAGGAACTCTAAATCTGTTGATTGAGAAAGGATCTTCAGTCGTTGTTTCTCTAGATGAAAGATCATCTCTGTTCATCTCTTCATTTCTTCTTCTGACCAGTGAGATGGTCTAGAGGGCCTTCCTGGATGTTGCAGGGACTCTTCTTCCTCATCTTCTTCATCAATCTCTCTTACAGAGATTGGAATTATTTGTTCATCAGCTACAGCGGCTGGGATTATTTGTAGTTCTTTTCCCTTAAGAGGGGAGAGAACTGTCTGGTCAGAAAATAGAAAGAAAGGAGTTAGTGTATGTTTTTGGAAAGAGAGAAGATAAAGGCTAGAAAGAGATAAAGGGTTTGTAGAAAGAAACAGGGACAAGTGAGAGGCATACCTGAGAAGGATTCTCCTCAGATAGTGAAACAGTCTTCAGGTTTCCCTCAGCAACCGCATTTTTGGATTTGCTTTGGGAAGGGGTTCTTGAGGATGTTCCATGACTCCCCCCTGCTGTGACAACTTCTTTCGAAGCTATCACTAAAGATGTGATGGCTGCAGAAGAACACCATAAGGACTGATCTTCTTCATCGTCATCATCATCATCTTCTTGATGAGGTTGCTCTTCCTCTTGATCTTTAAGATCAATATCTTCTTCATCTTCATCGACAAAGTCTTTGAAAGAAGGAGGAGCTTGGTCAGCAACCTTCTCCCCCTGAGCATGAGAGGGAGGATCTTCAAGTTGAACCTCAGCAGTAGCTTCAGCTGTTGTCTCCCCCTCTTTAATTACATTAGCAGCTTTGTCCCCCTCTTTGTCATTATCACCCAGGGAGAGATCGTTGGTAAGAGAGGAAGGTTGTGCATAGGCTAACTTTCGGACTTCAACCTCCAGACTATCGAGCCGTCCTTCAATCACCGAGAGATCTGAAGTAGCTTGATGAATGAATTCAACAGCTACGTTCAGTGAGGTGCGGTCATCCGATGTGAAGGAAGGTGATGGAGTCGGAGCTGGTGCATTCAGCTTGTCGAGGACTTGCTGAAGAAGAGCTGTGCAAGAATCAACCTTTGACGATAGAGCGTCAAAATTTCGCTGAGTATCCTCCTTTACTTTGACAAGTTCTTCTTGAAGAGCAGAGATATGAGAGGCTTCAGCTTTGGTTGAGCAGGCAGCTGTCAAAGTCTTCAATTCAGTACCAGCGGTATTGACTGCGCTTGTGGTGTCGTTGACAGTAGTGGTGAGAGAAACCACCTTCTCAGCTAAATTGTTGACATTCGCGTCAACAGTTGCCAAACTAGGACCTGAAAGAAAAGTTAGTGACTGAGTAACAGGCTTAGATGGGGATAAGGAAGGTGTATAGGGTTTAGGTGTACCTGATCGATTAAACATGTTGAAAAATTGCATGTCTCTTTCAAGCATATGAGGATCAGGTCCTATAAATGCAACATGAGGTTGCTGCAAAAGAGAAGGAGGGTCAGAGACCAAAGAAATAGAGGGCCTAGAGATGGGGATAGAAGAAGATGGGAGTTTGGAAGGTACCTCAGTTGATTGAAGAACTGAGATATCAGGTTGAGTCACTGTTATTGTGACAGCGACCGAGATCGCTGGACGGTTGATGTGATCATAGGTGCAGACGTGGAGGAAAGGACCACGAAATCATCCAAGGACGTTTGTCGAGAAACTTCCTCAGGCCTTGATCTAGAGGCGCTTGTCTCCTTAGTTACTTTGGCCTTTTTAGAAGGACCAAAAGAACTAACTGATGGGCGTTTGGAACCAGTGGTAGCGGCAGGGTTAGCAGAAGAAAAAGCCTCTTGCGTGGCCGCCGAAGTAGAAGAAGTGTGGATAGAGAGTCGAGAGCGTAGGATAGAAATACTTACCTCGTTTGCCAGCGGTTTGATCTCTAGAGAACGCTGACCCACTTTGGTGAAGGAGCCATTAGGAGTAGTGGGGTAAATGTTGGCGTAGAGGAACTTCAGATATGCACAGATAAACCGTACATATGGGATCTTGGGATCCCTCTCCGTCTTCTCTATCTTTGACCTTAGATCGGCAAAGGTAGCGGTGGCAAAGTCGACATTTTTGCCAGCGATGACCGAATAGGCCATCTGGAGCTGTATCTTGCTTGCCTGATCAAGAGAACCACTTTTCCCACTCATGCATTGAATGAAATAAGAAAAGATAAAGTTCAGTTGAGAAGGCATGTTCGCCTTTTTGATGAGTGTCAGCTTCTTGTTAGGGATTGTGGAGCGGGGCTTGTTGTCCCAGCAGTACTCCATATCATCCAGAAACCGGATATGTTCAGCGTCAGTAGGTAGAGCTTCAAATCCACTCTTTGGTTTGTCTGGAAACCTGAGAGCCTTCCTTAAGCTGAAAGCAGTCATCATTCCTTTACCGAGGTCAGTGCAGAAATAAATGGTAGGGACCTGATCACCTTTCTTGTTGGTGATGGTCGTTTCTTCAGCTGTGAACCAAAACTGTTGAAGGAGAGTTTTGGAGGGTTTTGGATCAACAGTGAGAGCGTAAGCAATGCAAGATTGCTTTAGGAATTTGGCAGCTTCCACCAGGTGTGGGTATTTGATTCCATCGAAGTCGAGGCGTCCAAGATGGTTGTTCTTGGGGACTTCAGATTCAGTGATGGCGAACTTGACGTTCTTGGAGGAAACAAGTGCTGACTGTGCCATTGCTGAATAAGGAAAGAAATAGAGAATAGAAGGGAAGGATTAGAGTCTAAAAATAGATAAGTTTTTACCAGTTTCTATTTGAGGAAAGAAACGTATAAAAACAAAAATATTTGAAGATTAAGACATTGTTCTTAAGGAAAAGATGAAGAACAAGAAGAAAACCAAAGGTTTTGAAGGAATAAAATCAAAAAGAATGATTTTAGTGAGTAGAGATCTTATAAAAATCCGTAATGATAGAATATAAACGGATTTTAATAACAAGATTTAAATGGAAACAAGATTAAAGATTAAAATAACCTGGTGATCTTGAATGAAGAAGATGCAGAAGCTTGAGAGAGAATTTCTTGCTCAAAAAGTTTTTCAGAAGGCGTAAAAGATAAGAATGATATGAAACATTCCTTTTATACGTAGAGAGAAGGAGAGAGAGAGGCGGGAAAACAAATGTTCATCATGACATGGACACGTTCCACGAAGTTGATTGGATAGAAGGGCAACAGACGAACGTGTCAGAAAAAGGCATGTCGTGGATTGTTGGTTCAAGTGACGTCATAGGAGAGAGAAAAACGTTTCATTTGTCCTTTTGAAATTATTTCTGAAGAAAAGTCAGAGATAGGTTTTCCTTCGAAATAATCCTTGATGAAAATTCAGAGATTGATTTTTATTTTGGAAGGATCACTGAAGAGAAAAATCAGTGATAGATTTTGTTTTTCAAAAAGCTTTTAATCATTTGAAGAAAACTTCAGTGATCAAAGTTTTATTTAAAACGTCTTACTGACTGAAGATTCAGTGATTGAAAGTAAGAGAACATATCTGAGAGTCAGAGTTTTAATCAGAGATTGAATGATAATGGGGAACTTATAATTACTGACTGAATGCATGAACGCTGAAGATTTACTCTTCGAGATTCAGCATTCCAAGCTCACTGATGAGAAAGTTGAACCTTGTCTCATCAAGAGGTTTGGTGAATAAATCAGCAAGCTGATAGTCAGTAGGGATGAAATGAAGTTCAATATCACCATTCATCACATGATCTCTGATAAAATGATATCTGATCTCTATGTGTTTAGTCTTTGAATGTAGCACTGGATTGTTTGTTATAGCGATAGCACTAGTGCTGTCGCAATAGATTGGAATCTTTGATAGCTGAAGGTCATAGTCCAATAGTTGATTTCTCATCCATAAGACTTGAGCGCAACAGCTTCCAGCGGCTACGTATTCAGCTTCAGCTGTGGAAGTGGACACTGAATTTTGCTTTTTGCTTGTCCAGCTTACCAGCTTTCCTCCTAGGAGTTGACATCCACCTGTGGTGCTCTTTCTTTCGAGTTTACAACCTGGAAAATCACTATTAGAATATCCAGTTAGATCGAACACTGAGTCTTTGGGATACCAAAGACCTAGGTTAGGAGTCCCTTTGAGATATCTGAAAATTCGCTTAACAGCGATCAGATGGGATTCCTTGGGTTCAGATTGATAGCGTGCACATAAACAAGTAGAGTACATGATGTCAGGTCGGCTCGTTGTAAGGTACAGCAGGGAGCCTATCATTCCTCTATAGGCAGTGGACATTAACAGGTTTTCCAGACGGATCTTTGTTAAGTGTCAGAGGAGGTGCCATAGGAGTTTTCATCGCTGAAGTTTGTGTAAGATCAAACTTCTTCAGCATATCTTTAACATACTTACCTTGGCTGATAAAAGTACCTCTGTCAGATTGTTTGATCTGAAGACCAAGAAAATATGTCAGCTCACCCATCATACTCATTTTGTATTCTTTCTTCATTCTTTCAGCGAAGCGAGTACATAGAGATGGGTTAGTAGAACCAAATATGATGTCATCGACATATATTTGTACAAGAATAATATGACTTTTTATCTTTCTGAAAAATAAAGTATTGTCAATTTTACCACGTTCAAAATTTTCAGAGATAAGAAAGGATGAGAGAGTGTCATACCAAGCACGAGGGGCTTGTTTTAGACCATAGAGAGCCTTATCCAATTTATAAACATAATTTGGATACTTAGGGTCACAGAACCCTGGAGGTTGTTCTACATAGACTTCTTCACTCACTTTCCATTTAGGAATGTTGATTTTACATCCATTTGATACACAATGAAGTCTTTGTAAACTGCAGAAGCTAAGAATAGTCGAATTGCTTCGAGCCTAGCCACAGGGGCAAAGGTTTCATCATAGTCTATACCTTCCTCTTGTCTGTATCCCTGAGCAACAAGTCGAGCCTTGTTGCGGGTTACAGTTCCATGTTCATCTAACTTGTTTCTAAACACCCATCTGGTGCCTATAACAGTTTTTTCAGACGGACTAGGAACGAGATTCCAAACTTTGTTATGAGTAAACTCAGTCAGCTCTTCTTGTATAGCGTTGACCCATTTTGGATCTCTGAGGGCATCATCAACCTTCTTTGGTTCTATTAAATAAATAAAGTTAACAAAGAGGCAGATATTACCTGAACTTCGTCGTGTCTGAATATCTGCATCGGGATCACCAAGAATTTGATCTATGGGGTGATCCCTGGTCCATCGCTGAGCAGGAGCATGATCGCTTATCTCAAAGATTGGATCAACAATGGGGATGTTCACTGATGAAGAAGCTTGAGGTTCATCAGCGATTAGCTGTTGAGTTTCAGACATGCCATTGTTTTCTGAGAGATGTTCAGACGAAGATGGTTTTGATGGCAGAAGTGTGTTTAGAGGCTCTGCTGAGATCCATGAGTTGGATTCAGCATTAGGAGGTATGATGTTTGGATCATCATCAACATCTAGAGGATCAGAATGCTGATGGCTTGAGAAGAAAGGTTCTGTTTCTCTGTAATGAGAAAACATCCAAGCATTTAACTCTTCATTGTCAGCGATTAGTTTAGAGTTCGCTGAGCGACTTTCATCAAACGTGACATGAATTGTTTCTTCCACAGATTGTCTTCTCTTGTTGAAAAATCTGTAGGCTTTAGAGATGGAGGAATATCCTAGAAATATTCCATCATCAGCTTTTGGGTCGAACTTTCCAAGCTGATCTTTGTTGTTTAGAATAAAGCACTGACAACCAAAGATATGAAGAAAGCTGATAGAAGGCTTCCTTCCATGAAAGAGTTCATAAGCTGTCTTTTCAAATCTCTTTACTATTAGCGATCTGTTTTGAGTAAAACATGCAGTATTTACAGCTTCAGCCCAAAATTGAGTAGGGAGATGAGAATCGCTGAGCATTGATCTAGCAGCTTCAATGATCGTTCTGTTTCTTCTTTCAGCGACTCTGTTTTGCTAAGGAGTTCTCACTGAAGAGAAGTTATGAGAAATTCCCTTGTTCTCAAAGAAATTGTTCAGAGAACTATTTTTGAATTCAGTTCCATGATCACTTCTTATAGAGCGAACAGTAAGATTATTCAGCACTTCCATTTTTTTAACGAAAGATATCAGTTCTTCTAGAGTATAACTCTTGCAGCGAAGAAAGATAATCCAGGTGTAGCGAGAGTATTCATCTACAATGACAAGCGTGTATTTCTTTCCAGCTATTGATTGGATGTTGACAGGGCCAAACAGATCCATATGTAAGAGCTGAAGAGGACTTGTCACTGAGGAAACTTGTTTAGATTTGAAACTAGCTTTTGTCTGTTTTCCTTTTTCACATGCCGAGTAGAGAGATTCTTTAGCATATGAGTGCTGAGGAAGACCCAAAACCAGTTCCTTAGAAGAGAGAGAATTCAGGGTTTTGAAATTTATATGAGAGATCCTTTTGTGCCATAGCCATTTGACATCAGAAGAGGCTTTAGAGAGAAAACATAAGTTTTCAGTGGTAATAGAGTCCATATCTATTACATAGACATTTTCTCTGCGATAACCACTGAGAGCAAGTTTTACTTTCTCATTCACCACTGAACATGCTTTCTTAGAAAAGCGAACTTCATAGTCTTTGTCACATAGTTGACTGATGCTCAGAAGGTTATGCTTCAGTCCATCTACATAAGCGACTCTTCTGAAGGTAGTTGTCCCATTGCTGAGGACACCAAACCCTCGGGTATAGCCTTTTCCATTTCCACCAAAGGTCACAGAGGGACCTTTCTCTTCCTTGTATTCAGTGAGCAGGTCTTTTTGTCCAGTCATATGACGAGAACATCCACTATCGAGATACCAGATGCCCTTTGATCCCTGCACACATAAGGAAGATTAAGCTTTCTTTGGTACCCACTTTTCAATGGGTCCTTTGGGGTTAGTGGAGATGGAAGGTTCAGTAATCTTCACAGAAGATGAAGATTCAGCTTCAGTGGTAATCTTCACTTTGGTTAATTTCTTAACCTTAGTGGTATTCTTCACCTTGGTCATTTTTTCAGCTCTGATGACCTTCTCAGGCTTGTAGGCATTCATCTTCACTTTAGCTACTTTATCAGCTTTAGTGGCATTTGGACATTTGCTTCCAATATGGTCAGTAAATCCATAGTGATAGCATTTTCTATATTTGAAAGTGGTTTTAGGACCAGGAGTGAAAGGTTTTGCGAATTTAAGATGAGCAGGGTCAGGTCCAAGAATGCTTTTAGCATGAGATCTGGGAGAAATTTTGATTTCTTCAGATCTTTTAGGCTTGAGATCAATCTTTAGCTTTGGAGGACAGAGATCAAATATTTCTATCACAGAGCTAGAGGATTGATTCGCTGAAGGTTTAGAGGGAACTTTCAGCTTTGCTTTCTTGGAAGCCTTCTGAGGATGAAGAATGGATTTTCCTTTATCCGCAGACTTAGAGCCTTTGGATTTTTCCTCAGGGATAGACTTAGAAGAAGAACAGGGATAAAATTGATTATTAGAAGTTTCAGAGATAGAAGTGACAAACGTTCCGAATTTAAGCATGGAACTTTCTTCTTTAAATTCATCCTGTGGTTTCCAAAAACCAAGACCGGTTTTATCACCACCAAGAGTTTGAGCATTTATTATCTCAGTGATCTTTGTTGAAGAATTACACCATTTTTCAACAGGAGCTTTTTCTGCTTTTAGAGCAGCGATAGCCTGTTCGCGTTCTATGCTGATGATTTTATTTACAACAACTTGATCTTTCAAACTTTCCTCTAAAAGAGTTAGTTTTTTGATATTTTCATGGCATTTTTCCAGCTGTTCAGTTAAGTCATTGTTTTTGCTCTCAGCTAGAGTTTTGTCGTTTAAAGCATTGTAAAGATCAATCGTCAGCACATCAACTGCGCGACTTCTCTCTGATTCAGGTAGAGAGGGATTAGTGGAGATAGATACCTGAGATGATATATAGCTCATAGAAGTTTCAGCTAGTTCTTCCACTTCTTCTTTAATCTCAGCCATGAGGCAAACATTAGCGACTTCTTCTTCATCAGAACTTGATTCTTCTGATTCAGCCCAGTCATGTTCTTCAGCGATGAGACCTTTACCTTTTCGCTTGTAGCTTTTTAGCTTTTGATATTTGTCTTTCAGCTTTAGGTATTTGTCATCGATGGATCTTCTAGAGGTAGAAGGTTTGAAGACTTTCTTTGACCTGCACTCACTTGCAAAGTGTCCAATCTTTTCACAGTTATAGCAAGTAGCAGAAGCCTTATCAACAGGGGTTGATTTTGGCTTGTCAGTGATAGAGAGACGCTTATTTCTTTTGAAATTGCTCTTTCTTGCAAATCTCTTAAAAGAGTTTGTCAAGAGTGCTAAGGACTCATCAAACTCTGAAAGATCAGTGTCTGATAGATCCTCAGATTCAGAATCTAACTCAGTGATGGTGAGAGTAGATCGCTGAGATGGAATTATCTATGAAGAGACTAAAGCAACAGAAGTGCTTTTTGAGTCTTTAGAATCTTTTATAAGATTCTTCTTCAACAGGTTTGATTGCTCATAGTTGAGCAATATTCCATACAAGGTGCTAAGAGAAAGAGAGTTTAAGTCTTTTGTCATCTTGAGACATATTGAATAACTGTCCCAGCATTCAGGAAGACATTCCAAGAATTTTGTTAGGACCTAAGAATTAGAATAGGTCCTACCAACGGTTCTTAGATCAATGATTAAGCAATTAAACCGTTGATAAACATCAGAGAGAGATTCATTCTTAACAGCGATAAAACTTTCATACTGTCTTACCAAGTTAATCTTTCGAGTCTCTTGGATTTCAGTGGTGCCTTCATATTGAACACATATGGTTTCCCACATTTCTTTAAAAGTTTTAAGATGCATGATGGAATGGAAAACTTGATCAGGCAAAGCCATGGAGATAATGGTTTTTGCCCTTGCATCAATACCAACCTTCTTTTTGTCCTCATCACTCCATTGTCTGATTTCCTTAGCAATATAGCGTTCAGGAATAAATGGAGTGGTGGCAGTAGCTGGAACGGCAGCTATGATTTGGACAGGTTCATGGGGTCCGTTTGCTACGTACTCAGGTATAGTGGGATCTGCACCTTCAAGAAATAGCATCATTCGATTCTTCCACAGAGAGAAGTTATCTCTGCTAAATCGAGGAGGTTTGGAAAGTGAACCATTATCATAGTAGTTTGTGTTTGTGTTAAGTGCCATGTTAGAATAGCAAAGAAGATAATAAAGCAAGATCTTGTTTATCATATTAAACAGTCTGCTCTAATACCACTTGTTGGTCCCGGAGGTGCTTAACAAGTTTGTAGAAAGGGGGGGTTGAATACAAACACAAAAATTTAAGGTTTAATAAATTGTTTATTGATAAATCAAACACAATTTACAAGTTTGTTGCGGAATAAGATTAAGACAGACTCAATCTAAACAAACTTAAGAAACACTAAGATGGTTGCACAAGAATATATAGAATGGGGGATTAGAGAGTATAGAAAACAAGGGTTTCTATGAAAATAGAAAGATGAAGGTTAGAGGTGAGCACACACTCAGATGGAGAGGTAATCTTTCTATTTTAACCCTATGCATTAAATGCATGGCAGGGCACTTTACACGTGGTGTTCAGTGATTGGCTTTGGGAGTCTGTCTTTGGGAGACATGCTTTTGGCCGTATCATGAACAGTGTAGTTGACGGAGTTGTTGTACGATTTGTGGCTGAGACGTGTCCGTTCTGACACATCGTACTGGTTGTGCAAGGTAAGACAAAAGGAGACTTGAGGCATAAGCTTCGTGATCATTTGATTGCTGAATATCTCTTCCTTCAGAGATATAAAGAGGTTCATCTATCGCTGAAGCTTTTCCTCATGTTCCTTCGCGTATAAGTAGATTCGTCTTTGCTTCACTGATATCCGCATCAGGTCACTAGTAGACTTGTCTTTATTCAGTGGCTTCGTCTTCGATTCAGCTATGAACATATGTTGACATGAGACTTGTCTTCAAGGATTACGTTACTGTTTACATCAGAAACTATCAGTGATAACTGTACAGACAGTCTGATCGCTGATAGTGAAACACTAATACATATGAAATGTTTACAAGAAAGATCATCAGTGATAACTGAACAGACTCAATCTGATCGCTGATGGTGAAACACTAATACATATTTAAAACGTAATTTTCACTAAGTATAGAAGATGGTCGTTATCAAATCACTGAGAGAGTTTGGATCAACATTGTCGTTACTAACTTTCCGCTTAAGTCTATCTTGAGAAAGCCAGAATTGACAGGTCGACTAGCAAAATGGAGCATATACCTCAGCAGTTACGACATCGATTTTAAACCCAGGACCGCGATCAAATCGCAAGTCCTAGCAGATTTTGTCGCCGACTTTAGTCCTGAACTAAAGAAAGAAGCACAAGACGAAGTCTGTTCTGTGGAGACTCACGACGACAAACCCTGGACACTACATGTCGATGGATCGTCCAACGCTAGATGTACAGGACTGGGTGTCATCTTAAAGTCGCCACAGGGGGGCAAGATGGTGTACTCCATACGATGCGATTTCAAGGCAACCAACAACGAAGCAGAGTTTGAAGCCCTGATCGTAGGGATGAATATGACGTACGACTTGGGGGCAAAAGGGTTGCACATTAAAAGTGACTCTCTCCTTGTCGTGAACCAAATGAATGGCGAATTCGCAGCTAAAGACTCAAAGATGACGTCATATCTTAGAATAGACAAGACAAAATCTGAAAAATTCAACCCTTTCTCGATCGAACAAATTCTCAGAGATTTGAATACTCAAGCAGATCCTTTAGCCAACCTCGGATCAGCACTTACCAAACCTTTGTTCGACACGATACCCATGGTACATCTCATGACGTCGTCCATTAATAACGACGACGTTATCCAGATCGACGGTGAAGAAGAAGATTGGTCAAGTGACATTATGAACTATTTAACACACGACCAACTTCCTGAAGACAGAATGGAAGCTCGAACGATTAGATTCAAAGCATCCAGATATGTCGTAATACAAGGCAGCCTTTATCGACAATCATCTACAGGACTTAATTTGCGATGCATTACTAGCAAAACACAAGCCCGGAACATATTGCAGGAAATGCACGATGGTGAGTATGGTAATCACTCAGGTGGTCATAGTCTAGCTAATCCAATATCACGACAAGGCTACTATTGGACGACACTACAACAGGACACCATCAGGTACGTACAAAACTGTGATGCATGTCAACGACACTCGGGTACGACACATAAACCTTCTGAACCTCTACACTCGACGTTGGTTCCCTAGCCTTTCATGAGATGGGTTATGGACATCGTCGGTAAATTACCACCTGCTCCTGGGCAAAAGGTATTTCTACTTATTCTTATAGATTATTTCTCTAAATGGATAGAGGCAGCCGCTTTTTCTCAAGTTTGGGACAAAGAGGTCATATCCTTTATCTAGACTAACATTATATGTAGGTTTGGAATACCATCCGAAATAGTTTGCGACAATGGATCCCAATTCATCAGCGAAAGAACTCAACAATTCTGTGAGGATCGCAATATAAAACTCACGACGTCGACACCACGATATCCTCAATCGAATGGACTTTCAGAATCGAGCAATAAGACTATCATAAACTCGATCAAGAAACGTTTAAAAGCAACAAAGGGAAAATGGGTCGAAGAACTTCCTTCAGTCCTATGGGCAAATCGTATGACTTCACGAACGTCCATAGGACAAACCCCTTTTTCCCTAGTCTATGGATGTGAGGAAGTTCTACCCATCGAGGTTCAGCTACCAACATCGAGGCATAACTCAATCGATCATTACCTAGTTGACCTAAGTTACGATCTTGATGCTCTTGAAGAAATGAGAGAATCAGCATTGATTCGAATGGCGTCCCAGAAACAATCAGTCGAACGTCATTTCAACAAAAACGTAAAGACCAAAGTCTTCCAAGAAGACGACCACGTCTTATGTCGAGTGTTTCAAAGTACTCGAGAGCCAAACGCAGGTAAGCTTTCCATCAAATGGGAAGGTCCATATCGCATATCTAGAGTCGTGGGAAAAGGCGCTTACAAGCTCCAAACCCTCGACGACCAAGATATCCCACGTATCTGGAATGCAACGCATCTGAAGAGGTATTTTTTCTAAGTCCTTTAAATTATTTCATTATGATTATTTGACATGACCAAGTACTGACTTAAGCATCAGAGGGTCGTTGGTTAGCCAACGACCAACCTCTGACATTGTTTTCTCACAGGATCGCACGACATAAGACTATAAGTCAAAATCGCATAACTTGGTTTTACAACATTCCAAAGAAATGTGGTTTTATTTCTCGACTTAGAGAAACTTTCTCACTGTGAATGAATGCCTTAGTCGCACGATCTCTTGAAATAGCCTCAGCCGCGAGTATACTTAGATTATATTCATATTTCTTTTGGATTGAGTGATTTTGATCATGTTTGGATTGTTTGATCATTCGATTCTAAGTATTCTATAAATGTCGTGTATGTTATATTATGAAGTATTCGACATAATTGGAAAAACCACATATATTGAGATCAAAATTTGTGGTTACATGAGGAAGGCTCGACCCCCAACGGTCGACCTAAGAAAAAACAAACAAAAGATATGAAAATATAAAGCTCAGGATGGAGGAGCATCTTCTGTCGGCAACGAAGCGGAGGCATCACCAGCTGGGGACTCGTCCGTCTTGGCCTCCTCCGCGTCGACCTCGATCACCTCAGCATCTTTCTCGTCTTCAGAGTTTAGATCATCTTCATTCCCGACATGTGTGAGATAGGTCTTTTGGTCTTCATCGGCGTTTGCCAAAGGATTCTTCCCAGCCAAGTGACGCCTCATGATGGCCGCCTTCGTCGTCCACTGAGTGAAAGCCTCGACGGCCTTCAACTCTTCCTCAAGATCCTCGATCCTGGCCTTCTACTCGGCCTCCTTCGCCTTCATGCCCGTGATCTTTTTTTCATTCTCGATCACGGACACTTGGGCCCGTTCCAGTTCCTCCCTAGTCCCCTTTAGGATCTCGCACGACACACAAAGACGTGTCTGCAGATCAGCCACCTGGCGATTGGAGACCTCTATGATCTTATGGGCCTCCTCTAGCATCACGGTTAAGGACTTAACTCGAGACGTGGCCTCCTTTTCTCTAGTTAGGGTAGCCTTCTCTCTCTCCAACGCCGCCTTCTCTCTATCCAGAGCAGTAGGCAGGAGACGCCGAATCCTCTCCATCTCCCCGTAGAAACCAAGAGAGGCTTGGAACGTCTGCAATAAATAACACATGACGATTAGTACACGATGCTAAAAAACTGTAAAGCAGGTAAGTGTCGACCCTTACCATGAAAGCGAGGCCCGAGACGTGTGATCCAACATCGTCGATGGACATCTCCTAGAACTTCCCCTTGAAGTGAGGAAGCAAGTACTTCCCCAAGTGGGAAAGATCTTCGCCCGATAGAGGACATCATCCGCCATGAAGTCCGACGGCAACATGAAGTTGACTGTCTGGACCTCCGCGGGTCCCTTCCCTTTGTCGCTCGATGGAGGGATGGACCTAGAGGCCTCCGTCGCCTGAACACCCTCTGGAGGTGAACGCTCGACGTTCGGCTCCTCCGGAGACTCTGTCATTAGAGGCGCAACGCTTATGGGGAACGTCGGGATCGGGTCGCCCATCTTCGCCTTCTCGAGGCTAGTGATGTTCGACGCCCCGTCTCCCCTCGATGATGACTCCCTCGGGACCGTCGTCCTTGTCTGCTTTGGCAGGATCAATCATGAAGCTGCGGCCGCCGCCTTTCTTTTTTCCTTGATCTTTCGGGCAAGCTCTAGTTGAGCTTTTCTCAGGTCGGTCGACGCAGAACCACCTAGAATCACAGAATAACACATGACGACGTGAGTATAGATAAAGACAAAAGAAAAGAAGTCAAAGAAGAGTCACGCAGTTTACTTTCCATCTCTGCTTCTCTTTCTTCTTATCTTTCTTCCTCGACTTCCTCTACTTCGACCTTCGAAGGCTCGATGATGGTTACCTCGTCGTCGTCGCCTGTCGAGGATAGCGGGGAGTATGATCGATCAACCACACAATAACCCAGGAATCGGGCTACCTTGTAAACCGAATCGCTATTCGACTTCACGTCGTCAAACCTGATGGTTGCAAACAACAAAAGAAAACATTAGATGCAATGTAAACAAAGAAAACATACAACGAATACAGAGGTAAAACTCACTCGACGTATTCCAGTCATGCTCGATCCAATCAGTGTTTGGACCCAATGTGGCTATACGCACGAAGGCGTATCTCGACTTCCACCCGCGGTCGTTGACCGCGGTGTTGAGTACCAGGGTGCGGTCACCCCGATACTTAGAGTGAAGGCTATAACGGTGAAAACCGTCAACCTTCACGGTATAAGTCGTGAAGAGATTGTTCACGTCGAACAGCGACCCCCACTCACTCGTCAGTCGCTCAATGACTGATACGACCCTCCAGAACTAGGGCATGAGTTGCCCCGGTGCAAGATTGAAGGTGAGCATGAAAAGCCTCGATAGAGGTGAATAGGTCCATTTAAACCATATCTTGAAGGGATATTCATAGATTACGAAATATCCCTCCGGACACATGTCAGGTCGAACCTAGGCCGGTGAGTTTCTGGTGATATCCGCCGGAATCTGCACTAAACGCCTAAAAGCATCCAAGTCGTCTTGACTTTGGATTATGTTGGGTGGTTCGCTCAACATGGCTTGCCTAGTAAGATTGATTTTCAATGCGATTAAACCTAGTATATCCCAGTTTTTCCTAGGCTTTCTAGCACAAGTCTTAAAATGCATATAAGAGATTGAGGAGGATCGTACCTTAAATAATCGCTCTAAACCTCGAAAATATGGTAAGGATTGCACAGATTTTTGGTAAGGATTCTCTAGCAAAATAACTCTCTAGAATACTTCAAAAGCGTAAAAGGAAACTGCCCTGGGTATCTTCTATTTATATGTAAAGATCGTATCAAGAGGGACCGCTCGATGATCGACACGTGTCGATCAACTCTTCATAAGCATCCCCAGATTAACGACACCTGTCACCTACACCTGACACGCATGTTCCCCACGCCGTCATGACATCACGCATGTCAGTTAGACCTTCAAAGGTCTAATTAGAATCGAACCGATTCGGTTCTACCACAACGAAATCCACTCTCCAAGTGACACGTGGCAACTGCCAAAATCTTCGATAAACTTAAAATTTAAAATTTAAAATTCCTGCTTAAATTTCAAATTTTAGGGGCAAACTGTTTGGGTCAAAAATACACGACCACGACGAAGATGCACTTTTCACACGACTTTTCTTGTATTAAGATAAGGTCCTGTCGACCGAGCATAACCCTAACACCCGTCGAGACTTTCTCGAAGGTCAGTTGAGCATCGCATGACGAACACGAGGGTTTACCCTCGACCATACTATCGTATGATCCAACGTTCCTTTCTTGTTCATTTAATGCAGGTATAATGCTCATAAGTACGAACGGTCATAACCGATCAACGCCATCAAAGTCATTTATGAAGGACAAACCGTTACAAAGACATATTTATGAAGAATCAAGGCTATAAATACAGAAGATACATCTATCATTGGCACATCTGATATCTGAATCACTAAACTTACAAAGCTCTACGAAGAACTATTGCATTATCGCTCTAGCAACATACGTCAGCAGTGCAATACACACGACATAAGTTTTTTTACACACAATCTGTATTTCATCTTAGTTCATACGCTTTGTAATATCTAAGGACGTCACCCCTCTTTGGTGACCATAGTGCACGACGACTACCTTCTGTCGTCCGTGGTTTTTTCCTCGTTGAGATTTTTCCACGTCACCAATTCTCTTGTCTCCTTATTTTACTTATTATTGCGCATATTGTTGTATCGTCACTTTCTTTAGTTGGATAAAGATCCACATCAACCTTAAATTATCCTTTGGGTGATTTTTGGCATTAACAGCAATGATGATGAGACAGATGATGATGTACAAGTTGAAAGTGTTGGTAATGATGCTAAAACTACTGTTGATGATAATGTTAGTGATGATGATCATGATCAAGATGATCAAGATAACCAAGGTGGTGTTGTTGTACAAGATAATGAAGTACAAGGTGATGTGTTTGCTGATTTTATGATGATGCCATGGAACTGGATTTGGATACTACTGTCAGGAATGTTGTTGGAGACATAATGTGTGATGAGGGAGTTCAAGTAGAAAATGATAATGTGAGGCAAAGTGGAAGGGAAGAAGAAGAACATGGTGAGAGTGTAAGAATACTAACCTACAAATCTAGAAGGGCAGCCGCATCTACTACCTCGCCGCATGTGTTGAGCAGGTATTGAAAAAGACATAAGTAGCCCACTTATGCGCTCGCACACCCCAGCCAGCCACTCTATCACCTCTCAACAGAAGATAGTTTCACATAATCACGGAGACTTAGCATAACATCTACCTAGTTCTCATTTTGAGACCTCAGGTATTGAATCTAGAGAACATCAGCCCTAGTTCTCACTTTCTTTGTCTTCACAATTGAGTCTACTGCCAATTGATATACCTTTTATCATTCCTAGGACACATGTTGATACATCTATCTTTGTCAGAAGTCTTAGTGATCTGACCAGAATGCCCAGAGTAGCTCCTGCTATAGGACTACAAGGACCGGGTGGAAGTCCTCTCATAGCTAACACCATGCCATCTATGAACATAGGCAATGCGGTTGCTTCATCAACTATCATGACAACGAAAAGTCTAAGTGACTCCGGTGTTAGATTACCTATCTTTGTGACACAGGAATCTCTCGACGGCGCCTTAAAGGCTGTTGAAACCAGATTGTTACAGAAGTTTGAGGAGGAGATTGGAGTAGTTAAAAGGATGTTAAAGGGAAAAGATCAGGTTGTTGAATTAGTGCAACAAGTTCATTCTATACCTCCACCTGCTTAACCAACAGAAATTTCTATTGATGAGCTGAAATCTTTATTGTTTGCCAAATTGCTTTCACAAGCTCCAAATAACTAAACATATGCAGATTTGTTTTCTCTTCTGCAATCCCATCACCAAACACGTCCACCACCACCATTTGTACAGATCCCAGAAGATGTGGTTAGAGCTCTAGAGTTTAATTCCTTCAAAACAGATGTTCTGAAGTCTATAGAGGCAATGCAAGATGCCTTTGTAGATTTGGCTAAGGTGGTTCAGACATCTTGCAAGACCCAGACCTCTATTTCTCAACCAAGGCATGATCATGATTCGGATCATGACCATGAGGGCGAGATGAATCAGAAACAGAGAGTTGGTTTTGATGTTACTGCTGGAATTGTTGGTGGATCTGGATCTCAGAATGTGGAAGGAGATAGTACTGATCATAGTGATATGAGAAATGATCAAAGGGATGTGATAGGGAAAGAGATTATGTTATATGTGAATCCAAATGTTAAACCAAGGGTTGCAAAGCCTAAGGTTATTTCAAGAGAGAAGATCTTACTGCTGACTGGTTTGAAATCTGTAAATGTTATAGACTTGTCTTCAGATGATGATGAGGAAGATATTGATGACAAGTATGAGCAGTACTGGAAAGTAAAGAAGGAAGATAAAGAAAACTTTATGGAGATTGTTGATGATGATGATGATGAAGTTGAAATCATTGATGTGAATGCTGATAAAGTCAATGATGTTGTTCCTCATCATGAAGAAAGTGTGCTTGATGGGTTGTTTGAAGACAAGGATTCTGATGTGCTGAATGTCATGTTTGATCAGAACTCTTCTGAAGATCTTCATTTGAGCCCAGTTCATCCTGATATACGAGAGCCAAGTCACACTAAAGTTCATGTTATTCCTACCTTCAAGGATTTTGGTTTTCCTGATTCTAATGAGATTCAAGTTGATCATTCTTTTGAGGCCAATGTTGATCAAAGTACCAATATGGAAGAAGAATTGCCTTATCAACCAAAGTCTAATAGCCCTCAGATCCAACCTGAATTTAAATCATAACCACTTCATGTACCAGATATTCCAAGTCAAGCAGGTCCTTCTAGTACTGCCAATGAAGCTGGTCTATCCAACACTTAAGTTGGGTGTGATGAATATATACTAAAGAAGAATTGAGAAGGATTCGTCATGCTATAAGAGCTCCATACTTGGAAGAGATAAGGAATATTTTTGTGAGGAAAATCAAGGTATTGGACAGAAATCTGATTTTGGGCATTCAAGATAAGTCTCCTGACTACCAGTATGAGTATGTTAGAATGTTGAGCTTCTTGCAGAGAACTTCTAAGGATGTGAAGAGTAGAGATGGTATTGTGGTTGTCAAAGAAGTTTCACTGAAAAAGTTTGTCAAGATCTGGTATCCAAAATTTGTTGTTCAAAGAAAGGATATGAAGGAGTACATATTCTCTGAAGCTGACTTTGTGAATCTTCACTTTGATGATTTGGAGTTCATGTATCATGAGTTCAGAGACATGACTATCAGATTTCCAAATGTTACATATGCTTTGGATACAATCAAAAAGTTCATCAGAAGACATATTTTCTACACTTATTGTTATGATTTCCAACTTGGTTTGGAGACCAACCAAAAGAGAGTCAATATTCTTGCACCTTATATGAATCATCCTAATCTTGAAGAAACTCCTTTGTATACTGTGTTAAGAGAGCCAGAGCTTGGAGTTGTGTATGAGAATGGAGAAAAGGAGAAAAAGTTTATGAGAGCTGTTGAGGTTGCTAAGTATTCAGATGGAACTTTAAAGATTGTTTTGCAAAAGCTGAAAGAGATCTATGAGGAGAATGAAAGGAGGAGATTAGCTGAAAATGATCATTTTCCAAGAATGGACATAATCTTTACAGGTCATGTTATCCTTACTATTCAAGACTGGATTGAATTCAGAAATAGCATAAGGAGATTTGAATCTTATTTGGGATAAAGAGAACTAGTTCTAGAAGGTGGACCAGATAATTCTTTTGAAGATTTGCAAATTGATCCAAAAGGGGGAGATTGTTATAACTGTGTTTGAATCAATTTATAGTTTTTTGGTTTGACCTTTTTCATGTAAGCATTGTATGAGGTCAAGGCATGTTTGACCCATATATACCTCTTGTCTTTCTTTAGTAATCTTTAGTAACACGTTTTGTAACTCAAGTCTTGTAACAATTCCTTATGAGATCAATGACATGAGACTTGTGACAATATTTCTATCTCTAGAATTACTTTGATTCTTGATATGATTCTTGATCTTTAATTGTCAAATGCTTGAATTTGGAATCACAAAAAGTATTACAAAATGTGAGAAGGAAGATTAGATGCTTCATTGGGGTGATGAAAAACTCTGAAGATTTTTAAAACCTTATATCACTGTTCAGGTCATGGAAGAAGATACCATGAGCGGGTTTGAAGAGGACATCTCTAGGTATCTGAGTGCTTTCAGGAAGAAGAGAGAGGTTCAACATGGAGAGATCAGGGATGTTGGGTTTAGAAAGGACCTGATTTAGAGAAAACTTGGTTTGATGCTCATTCTTATAGGATGGGCCATATTCAGTGGATACACCTTGAGTCTTCAGCGGGCTCTGGAAGGTTGCTAATAATGCATTTCATCTTATCAAGTAATTTCTTCAATTCTTTTTCGACATGTCCTTTGTATCTGGATTTAGATTTCTGAATGGCCTTCGACATTTCCAATCATTCAGTGTACCCATATTTGTGAATAAAGGAGGTGTAGTCAGTGACACTCTTTTAGTCATCTCTGAAGATAGTCAGGAAGATAAAGATTCTCCTGTCTTTGGATCTTCCAACAATAGTAACATCAGTGATCCTCGCTAGAAAAATTCGTTGATCGACTTTTAATTTGCATCACTTGATCTATTTAGCCGTCCGAATTTCTTCTTGGGTTTTATCCTTTTCAGCTTCTTTCATCAGAAGAGCTTAAACAGCGATTGGATCCTTCTTTCTGAACTTATCTTCTGAATGAGTATCTAAGGCAAGTGCTTTGGCCATCTCCAAGCTTTCTTTTGTCAGTTATTTCTATATATCTATCTATCTATCTCTTCCTAAGCTCTGAAAGCTTCCTTTTTTTTAGTAGCAGATATAAAGCTGAACTCATCTCTAGAGGTACGAAAAGGAATTTTTACTTTAGTGGAGTCGAGCTCATCTAAATGACATTTTATCTAAGCTTTCATGACAGACTCTTCAGCTTCAGTCTCAAGTTCCTTATCATGTTTGCTTAAAGTTGATTTAGGAACTAGACTGGTGTCTTCATCATCTTCAATATCTTAACCTTTATATACGTACTTGGGAAGATTAACTTCAGATATTGAGGGGGGGGGGGCTGAGGAGGCTTGGCTAGAAGGTGAGTTCAAAAAGGTTCAGGAGAGGTTGAGAGGGGTTAGAAACTACTCTAAGTAATTTAGATTTAGAGGATGTGGTTAGAAGATAGTTATAGGTTGAAGACTAGAAGGTTGAGGGTTTGGTGAAATCAATTTAGGGAAGCATGAGAAAGATTTCTCAATAGGGAAGGAGGATGTCTTGTTGTTGCTGGCTGGGAGTAAGGGTTATCCATGTCAGTAAGAGAGGATGGTTCAAGAAGTGGAGAAAGTTGATTTTCATTGCTAATGAGTTCTAGGATCAAGGATAGAGAGTGTAGAGGCTAAGACTAGGGTTAAGATTGTTTCGGGAACCGGTGGGATAAAGGTGAAGGTTGGGTTTATTCAGAGAGAATATTTTGTTCAGAATCCCCCTCAAATAGATCACCTTGGATCAGATCTTCAACTACCTCACCTTTCTCTTTATTAGAGAGGCCCTTGGTATGTTGCTCCCCTTGAGATGGTTGCCTGATAATTACAGTTGAGCTTCTCTCAGCACCTGATCTTTAAATCTTTCTGATAACAAAGTCATTGTCATCATCATTATCGTCGTCAGGACGTCTGATCACTGTCGCATCATCATCTTTTTCTTCATCCTCATCCTCATTATCATCATCATCATCATTGATGAGGACATCAGCATCAAGAGTAGAAGTTGAGCTAGAATCTTGTGCATTCCCTATTTTAGAAGCACTCGTCTCATCTACTGAGGATGAAGGCATAATGAGATCAGTAGGCATTAAGGATGAAGGCATAACGAGAGCATTTCTAACAAAAGAACATTGTTCTGCTTCCCGCACATGAGATTCTTTCAGCTGCTTCTCAACCTTGACTAGATAGGTTACGTTGAGTACAACATATTCAGAGAGAAACTCCATGATGGCTCAATCCGAGGTGGTGAATGATGGAGGATGATGAACTTGGGGTTGTTGAATAAGAGACAATATTATCTATAACATCGCACCTTGAGAGGAGAGTTGAGCTTGAACATCCGCAATATGCTCGTTGAGTGAGCTCTGAAGAGAGGCAATGGCGGCGGTGTTGGCTAAAAGACCTTCCTTTATTTTCGAGACTTCAACCCTTATTGTGAAGAGCATGGCTGAAGAATCAGCTTGAGAAGAGGAGAAGGCGGCTTGAGCATCATCCACCTTGGATTTTAGAAGACCAACCTCATTAATGAGGCTATCCAAGGCAGGGATTGTTTTCTTTACGTCCTCAACCATACTTAGTCCTACCAGAATGGAGGAAATCACTGGAAGGGTAGTGACTAAGGAAACAATAGTTGATGCCAAAGGACTTGTAGCGTACACATCACCAGAAACAAATTGAGCTTGAGAATGCCCAAGGTTAGTAACAAGAAAGAAGGGTTAGGGATGTTGAGTGTACCTAAGAGTAGTTCAACATTATCAAAAGGATTAACGTTGAGAATATCAGTGTTGTCATCAAGAGAATTGACACTTGTATGTTGAGGATAATTGAGAGAATCACCTTCAGGTACTGATTACTCATCATTTAGAAGAGCGAGCAAGTATTTTCAACGCTCAACTTTCTCTACTGCAGTGAGAGGTTAAGCTTCAGCAGCAATGGGTACAACCACTGTCACATCAACACCACGTGTAGTATGGACCAATGGAGGGGGTGATATAAGCAATATAGTAGAAGGGTAAGGAGGCTATGATTGTGTTTATTCTCAGATGGGTTGTGGACGACCTCAAAACAACACAATCAATGACTAAAGTCACCAAGTGGATGGTAGGGTAGTGTCCACTAATACACCAACAACAATGGAACTGTTGAGGAGGTAGGTTAGGTTGTAGATGCCCTGTGTGAACATTCTCAGATTAGCTGGAAGTCTAGCTGGAGTGAACATCACAAAAGCTCCAGAATATGGTGCATCTATTGTCACTACTTGATTTGTTCCAATTACAAGCCAATCTGCTCATGCAGTATTGAGAACAGAACCATTTATTAGATTTGGTTTACCCTCAATAGTGGTCACTAAGAGTGAACTCCAAGCTACTGTAAGAATGAATTTGAAAAGATTCATTCCAAACTCTAAGAATTGACGGATTTGAATGGGGTGAAACAATCTATGGAAAAACAAATTGAGGAATTAAGTGATAAATTTGATGATAAAGCTCGATATATGGATGGATCAGTATAAATGGTTTCTGATGATGTCGAGAAAGTTGTCAAAGAAAGTGTTGATGAGATACTTGTCACTATGCCAACAAAGTCTGAAGATGTTGTCACTAAGCCAGATTTTGTAGATTTCAGAAGCAAATATTAAAGTCATTTGAATCATTGTCAGAAAACATGTTCAAGTTTCATAACCAGTCTATGTTTCCAACGATACCTCAAACTCATGAAGAATCAGCTTCGTACCCCCTTCTTGCTATGCCTAAGTCATACTTGTACAAGTTATCTCCCTTTGAGAGATATGCGAGTCAAGTATAATTTGAGGGTGTAAACGAGAAAGTTGAAGCAGCGAAAGATAATTCAAATGAATTAAGAAAAGAACTTACACAGTATCACAATGATACTTGTAAGCTTCAAGCGAACCTTGTGATGAGGTTAATTTATTAACATCATTTACATCACTTTTGTTATATTTTAATGTCAAGTTATATTAATAAATCGAGTCTTTTATTCATTTCTTTATAATTTACATAGATTTCTAGGATTTAGAATAAGAGGTGAATGCAATGGAAATTTATGCTTATTATCATGAAAAATCTCTCATTTTGGTATCTTGCTCATGTAGGATTTTTGTGATGATCAAGATGGAGGATTATTGTAAAGATTTTTGTAGAAGATGATGGATTTTTTTGAACACTTTGGAAGAAACTATGCCGAGACTTTTTGTGAATTTCATTGGGTCGAGATGTGGGCCGTAACTCTTGGACAAATTTTATTAACATTTCGGATGGGCCATGGGCCGATTTCTATGTTGGTTGGAAAAACAACTAATTTTATGTTTTACTTTTTTAGTTGTAATTTCCTAAACCCCTTAGGGGTAGCTTGGTCATTTTACCCATCTATTTTTAGTATAAATAGATGAGTAAGGTTGAGGTTTTAGATATAGTTCTGAAGGGGGAGAAGTCTCTACACCATCTCCACTACTCTCTTCTTATCTCTTATTTCTTCATTTCCTAAATGGAGAAATAAGTTTGTGAAGAATTGGAGTGTGCTTAAATTTTAATTTCCTTGTAAGCTCGGTTATTGGTTTTTCATCCATAATCGATTAGAAGTGCGTTTTCAAGTAATCAAGTTCAAATTCTTGCATTAGAGTGTTCCCCAAGTTTTCTTTTCTTCATCTCGTTTACTTATTGCATTTCTCTCGTCTTTCAAGTTTTATAAGTCGTTTTCATAAGTTTTGCGTTTCACTCCATACTCTACTTAGGATCGATCCTTACTTCTTTTTGGGAAAGTTTCCTTGTGAGTATAGTGTGATTACGATTATGTGTTTTTTTAACTCTCATGTCAACTTGGAATTTTATAATTCGATTTTCACTTTTCGAGAAACTTTTGATTGTAGTTTTGCATTGGATTTTTATAAATCCAATCGTGAAGCATCACTATTACTCAAGAGGTCGAAGGATGATTTTCCCAACAGAAATGAGCACGTATTTAATTTCCGAATTGATCCTTAGTGTGCAAGTTACTTCTTTCATTCTCGCATTTACTTTTTAGTCATCTAAAGATAAAAATGTTGCATCTGCTCAGACAATTCAAAAAGAGATTGAAGAAGTGAACTTTGACTCTTTGTTCCTGGAATTTAAGTTTGAAAGCTTAATGGATCATGAAAAACAACATATTGATTATGTGTATACCACTTTTCTCAAGGAACCTACTTCTTACAAGGCTCGATACTCTTTATTTCTCAAGAATAAAACCAAACCTGTAGTTGAAGTTGCTTCAATCTGAAGATTGTAAACCTTAAGGATGTGAAGATCAGACATTATCAGAATAATGAGTACCCACAATTTGAAGTTGTAAGGGAAGATCAGAGAGTGTACAAATTTTCTGAAGCTGACTTTCCTAATCTTAATCGGTTTGACTTGTGGGATCTATGAGGGTTGTTGCCTATAAAAAAAAAGGCATATCAAGTATAGGAGAGCTTTGGTAGTAGTGAGAAATGGAATTATCAGGGTGATGAGATTGGCTGCTTAAATGGTCAAATTGCTTTTCAAATGCGAAGACCCAAAGTGGATCTAACTACCCATATGAAAGATTTAAAAGCAATTAAAGATATCAGGACTGGATCTGTTACTTGTGAATGTCAAGATGGGCTAATTTGCATGTACAATGGGATAAAGTACTTCTTTAGAGCAAGTGATTGTGCCAAGTATAACTCTGGAAGTCTAAATTTATTCAAGGAAGGTCTAGACAAGAACAGAAGTAAGGATCCAGATATCTGCACAAGAATTAAAAGATTGATTAATGCATAGTTGAATCTAAGGGAACTTATTCTTGTAAAGTTTTTTTGCCTATTGCTAAGAGTATCTGTGAACACAAAATGGGAGATTGAACGTCCTACCTTGCGTGTTGGTTCAAAGATTCTAAGTGTTGTAATATGAAGATAAAGGCTCAAAGATTTGAAGTGAAGGCTCAGAGATCTGAAAGAAAGTCTGAATTGTCTATTCAAACATTGTACCTAAAATGTAAATCTTCAGATCTTATTTAAAGGATCACGAGCTTATTAGAACACATAGCTCAATCTTACTTGTTTGTCTCTTAAAGTCATGTAATCTTTGTATAGTATAAAAGCTTTCTAAAGAGTCTGTTTGTAATAACCTTTTAAAACCCTTTTGACAGTTAATTAGGTATGCCTAACTGAATATTTCTCTCTCTAGATATTATCTCTGTAATCTATAATCTTGTAACCAGGTTTCTATCAACGATAGGTGACATTTGTGCTGCAATCTGTGTTCATATCTTGATTGTATCTTTTACATTGCTAGTTTTGATCTGTTTGGAACCTACAAGATTTGTAGATGGCAAAGGGGAATTAGAGACGCTATGGGGGTTGGGGGCAGAGACGTATAGGTGAAGGGGTATGGTTTTGGTCTCTACCCTTGACTTAATGGATGAAATTAACAGTTGTTAGTGTAAGAGACCAAAACCAAACATTTTTACATACCATATGAATTTTCTTGCAATAAAAATTTTATAGGGACCTAATCCAAGAAAAAATAACAAAGCATAGGGGCCAAAATTATAATTTACTCTTTATTTCATTTAACTATATATTTTTTCAAACGAGTGATGGACATAAATAGGTAACTAGAATTTGAAGAATTTTATCCAATTATCAAGGTCCATTTTGCACACCTAGTTTCTTTTAAAACAAATATTTTTCTTTTCATTTGAGTTGGGTGAACAACAATGTAAAGTATGAGCCCTAATCTAAAGTTAAAGTTAGGAGGAGAGAAGGGAGATGGATAGGTGGGTAGGAAAGTGTCGGGTCTTGACCTTTCTCTATCACTGATTTATGGGTGAAATGTTGATACCTTGAATTATTCCTATTCACACACACATACCCTTCTTCAACCCTCTCCAAACCCTTTATTACTTACCATAAATCACCACTCACACCTTCCAAGAATCCTGGGATCATCATCCACTTCCTATCTTTTCGCTAAAAACTCCTATCAGATTTCATTTTCTTGCAAAACCCAGATTAGGTCTGTAAGATCAAGTTGCAGAGTCACAAGATCTGTTCGATTTTAAGGTAGGTAGGTCCTTTGTTGATCTATAACTTTGATTTGTTTTTTCCTTTTTGTTACGGGTCAAGTTTTGGGACTCGTAAATTGCTCAAACTTACTGATACCCATTTGGATTGAAGATCGAAAAAAGCTTGAAGGGTCAAGTTTTTTCGACAAATCAGAAATTGGAAAAAGGGGTTTGATTTTGAATCTCTGATTATATGGGTAACTGTTGTGCTGCACCCTCTACTACTGATTCTGAGAAGAAAAAGGGGAAAAATAAGCCAAACCCATTTTCATTAGACTATGGTGGGTCCACTCCATCTGGAAATGGTGGATATAAGACCACTGTTTTAGAAAACCCAACAGGCCATGAGATTGAGAAAACATATGTTCTTGGGAAGGAGATGGGTAGGGGAGAATTTGGGATTACTTATATGTGTACCGATAAATCTACGGGTGAAGTTTTTGCTTGTAAATCGATATCGAAAAAGAAGCTGAGAACTAGAGTGGATATTGAGGATGTGAAGAGGGAAGTTGAGATTATGAAGCATATGCCACCACATCCTAATATTGTGAGCTTGAAGGATACTTATGAAGATGATAATGCTGTCCATTTGGTTATGGAATTGTGCGAAGGTGGGGAGTTGTTTGATCGAATCGTTGCTAGAGGACATTATACTGAGAGGGCGGCTGCTGGCGTCACTCGTACTATTGTTGAGGTTATTCAGGTGAAGATTATGTTTTTAAGTTTATTTCGTTTATTGCCTTTGGTAGATTCAATTGTGGTGCTCTTATCATATGTTAAAAAGTCATAATTGTTAAAACTTAGATGCATGAAAATCTAACAAATTTTGGTCTTGTTCTTATTTTTGTGTAAAGTACTTTCAACCTTGATTTTGGTATCTGAGACGTGATATCTTAAACATTTGTATTGAAGTACGTTATACAAAATAGGAATAAGACCAAGGCGTTACATTTCATGCATTCTGAAATGTAAACTAGGTACCTAAATGTTTGAGATGTTACATCTTATTTACCAAATTGAAGGTTTTGAAAGTATGTTGCATTTTCATGCAATTTGCCCTTTAATTAATGGTCATATGATTAAATGCATTTGTGGCTTGGAGTATGGGAGAATCTGACTCTTGATGACTTTAGAAGTTTGACTGTGTACTCCAGCTTGCATAATTTTCAGAATTTTGAGTAACATATAAGTAAGTTTTGTGCAAAATTTATATGAGAAATGTACTTGAAATGAGAGGGATCAACCCTTTGAACCATCGTCAATTCGTAATTGGTTTTATATTGCAAACAAACCATCATTATTACAAAAAATGCAAAAAAGAAAGCACATACTATGTTCCACAAGATTGAGTGGTTTTGGACGAAAAGTTTCGAAGTATGGTGGTTCTTTTTTGCATTTAACCTCTTTACAATTTACTCAAAATCAGTTGTTCCTACAAAACGTAGTGTTTTTTGTGCATTTTCAAAAGAATGATTGCTGGTTTGCAATAACTGAAGTATGATATTATTCACTATATAATTTGATGAGATGGATGGCTTTAGTAGATAGTTTCTCAATTACTCCATTTTATTGCAGATGTGCCACAAGCATGGTGTTATGCATCGTGATCTTAAACCTGAGAACTTCTTGTATGCAAACAAGAAAGAAACCGCAGCCTTGAAAGCTATTGACTTTGGGTTATCTGTTTTCTTCAAACCAGGTACGATCTTTTCACGTATTCATATATGAATATACAAAGACATTTTGGGTTTCTGTCTCTATTTATTTGCACTAAATGAAGGTCTTTTAATCTTGTATAGGGGAAAGGTTCAACGAAATTGTAGGGAGTCCATACTACATGGCTCCTGAAGTCCTGAAACGAAACTATGGTCCTGAGGTGGATGTGTGGAGTGCTGGAGTAATTTTATACATATTGCTTTGTGGTGTCCCCCCTTTCTGGGCAGGTATAAAATCTTGATTTCTTCTTAAAATAAACGGGTGATAGTATATATATATATGCTATATGCATGGGTGGGTTTACATTTTTCTGGAACACACGTGTAGAATAACGTATATAGGTGTTGGATAAAACTGAATTAAAAAGGGCGTTTTGCTTAGAACTGATGCTGAATATAAAAGTGCAGTTATCTTAGTAATAATAGTTTACCATGCCAATTCAATAGACTATTCCGAACAAGGTGTTAATAAACCAAATGAAACCAAACTAGCTCAGTATATCCCACTCAGTGGTAGGGGTGGGGTGGGATGTTTCTTTGAAGACCTCATACTTTTGAAAAAGTGTGTGGAAAACATTTATGAGCTGAGAAGGTGGTGTTTGATATATACAAAATTTAATATGTGGATGGTGGACCTAATCAAGTACCTTGTATTATGATAACCAAATGAACCTGGTGTATCTCATCCAAAATAGAGTATGGGGAGGGTAGGATGTATGCAACCCTTACTCTACCCTCTACCCTAAAAGACTCCCAACTTGTGATTTTTTTTAAAGAGAGAAACGTAAATCCTGTAAGGAGAATCTGAAGGTTTAGAAATTAGAAGATTTAGAGGCCGTTTACCAAACGCAAGCGAAATTACCCTTACTTACCTTATCACGTAACATTTTCGGCCATCAAAATGGATTATTGGTAAGCCTATTAAATCTGGTAAGCGCTTACCGTGTAAGAGTCTTTTTTTCCTCACTTACCGCATAAGACTTTCGGTCCTTGTTATGCCTCTTACCGGGTAAGATTGTTGGTCCCTATCATGCTCAAACGATAAGGTAAGTGATATTGGTAAATGCTTACCCTGTAAACATTTAGTAAACGGCCCCTCATACAAGATTATATTGAGCTTGAAACAGTGGAACTTTTTGAGTGGCAAAATAAAGGGTTATGAAAATCCCGGATGTTGGTATTTGCAGTGTTACAAAATTAAAAAATTATTAGTAATATGTAAACATAAAATATGTTGTGATTCTTGCAAATCTTAAAAGTATTTTTGATTGCAGAAACGGAACAAGGTGTTGCACAGGCAATCATTCGATCTGTTGTAGATTTCAAGAGGGATCCTTGGCCTAAAGTATCCGATACTGCAAAGGACCTTGTCAAGAAGATGCTCAATCCTGACCCAAAATTACGCCTTACTGCTCAAGAAGTTCTAGGTACTGTAAAGATTATCATTGCAATTTCGTTTCTTCTCTTTCTTCTATACAGAATGTAAAATTTAATCATAAACCGCAAATGGAGTTATTTTAATTTTTTTAATAATTTTTTGTTTTTTGGAAATGGATCAAATGTGAGATGAGGTTTCCAAAAATCTCAAATATTCTCTTGTTTATTTGGTTGATTGACTTTATATTTGGGAATTTTAGAAATTGAAAGATTTTGTATATGTTAATAATTTATACTTAATGTTTATAAGTTGTACCCATGAAAAATTAAGAGATTTTAAGAACAAAAACTTAAATGAATTTTATATATGACTTGAATGCAACTGGGGTTTGTTTAAAATTCCTAACTCTTGGCTGTTTGCTTGTTAAATTCTTTCAGATCATCCATGGATTCAGAACGCCAAAAAGGCTCCAAACGTTTCTTTAGGTGAAACTGTTAAAGCAAGACTCAAGCAATTCTCTGTCATGAACAAGCTTAAGAAGAGGGCTCTAAGGGTAAGAAAACGAATTCTTAATTTTGGTTACGGGACAGTTTATCATAGGGCAAAATGCCACAAAGTTTGATTTAGTTCGTATTTAATGTACCAAATATATTTTTTTTCTGAATCAATGTGACAGAATTTCAAAATTTTTTATTATGTACCCATTTTGATCATGATATCCACATCGTCAAAAGTTAAAAGGATCAGGGTGAAAAATATGAAAATTTTCTAACTTTGTTACACTAAATATGAAATTTTGAAACTGTGTTGCATTGATTGATGTTTCTTTTGTTACGTTTTGATGCATTTTGCTCTTTATCATATATCGTAAATCATTGTCTTCTTCAGATTTTTGGTTAATTTGAAGTCTGTATGAACAAACTTGCAGGTAATTGCGGAACATTTGTCTGCGGAGGAAGTGGCGGGCATAAAGCAAGGTTTCGATTTGATGGACACAAGCAAGCAAGGGAAGATAAATATTGTTGAGTTGAAAGCCGGGTTGCAGAAGCTCGGACATCAGATCGCTGATGCAGATCTTCAAATACTTATGGAAGCGGTAAATGTTTTCACTTGACTTTATATTTGTCAACTTTGAAAGTTATGCGTACTTTCACATGGATCGTCTTAATACGCCCTCTGTCTCATCAAAATTGCTAAGTTTAACCAAATGCATATTATAAGCGGAAATGTTTAACCTTTACATGCTAAGGCCAAAGTCAAATTTTTAAAAACAAATATGATATATTCTTTTCAAGATAAATATTTTGTTTGTAAGAAAGCGCGGCACTTCTTATTTTTCTTGTTCAAAAAATACATATTTTTTTAACATTTTTGTTAAAGTGTTATTGTGATATACAAGTCTTCTTAATATTGTTATATTAATGGACGATTTAGAATTTTTAATTAATTTAAGATATTTATTAAATCTATACTATATTATAAAGCATTTGAGAAAAACTTTTAAAAACAAATTTTTATGCATCAAGTACTATTTATTGATGCATGTTACTTAAAATTCAAGACTACAAGTAAATAGTGCGCATGAGTAAAACTTTTTAAAACTGAATGTTTGAATTCATAACTAACTGATAGGATAAATATCTCATTTTAAAAACATCTAAAAACATTACTTTATTAAATGTAAAATAAATTACATCATTATTAAACTTAAATTAAATTATAATAAAAAATTAAATTAAAAAAATTCTATAAAAAAACATCACCGTTTTTTCAAAACCACACAAAATCATATTATATATTGACAAAGACAAAAAACAAAACAAAACATTACAATCGAGATATATAGCGCTGCATTGCGCGATTACACTTATAGTAATATTTTAAAGTCTAACTTATTTGAAAGTACAATATTGTAATAAGAAATGTCACGTCATCAATATGCTACACATGGACAATGACAAGACATGAAAGCTTGGTAACTTGTGTTGTCTCATGTCGTCTTAATTTAAATCAAAAGGTTATTTATTGCTATAGAGGGTAAAATCTCCAAAGTACAATGCCTTGATAAAAAATAATTTGAAAGTGTATTGCTGTAATAATGAAAAACGAAAGTACAATGCCGTAATAAGGAAATTTGTGAAAGTAGGTTGCTATTTCGTGCATTTAGCCCGTATAAAAAAAAAACCAAAGCATAGGAACTTAGTATATTCCACATAGAGATGGGGTATGGGTTATACTGTATCTAGATGTATTGATGAAAGGTGTTGTACAGGGTGATGTTGACAAAGATGGATACTTGAACTACGGTGAATTTGTTGCAATATCTGTTCACTTGAGAAAGATGGGCAACGATGATCATCTTAAAGATGCTTTTGCATTCTTTGATAAAAACCAAAGTGGGTACATAGAGGTTGAAGAGCTAAGGGAAGCCTTAGCAGATGAAGATGAAGCCAACAACGAAGAAGTCATTTCCGCCATCATACATGACGTCGACACCGATAAGGTTTGTCTTGCATCTTTTAGGGCTCGTTTGTTTGCTCATGATGTTCATATTGTGTCTCCAATCTGGATCCAAGTCCTCTTGAAAATACCACGAATATGAAGGGGTCCTAGTCCCTTAGATCCGCTTCGAATAAAAAGAATAAACTTGTTAAAGGAAATATAAGAAATAAACTTCGAGCATATCCTCGTCGTTACTAGGTGTGGCTATTTTCTATTTATAGATTATCTCAAAGATGATGTTTCTCTTAAGATACCAAACACCTAAACCAAGTCAAACAAACCCATATAGGATAAAACGTAGACCTTTCTTCTATCCCAAAGGGTAGATTGACCATTTCTGTGAAGATATCGAAAACTTAGTGGCCAAATATGTGGGTAAGGTGAGTTGGGTAACGGGTCATACCTGTTGGGTTCAAAATGGGTCGGGTTGATCCGTCAACACTTATTTTGTCTATTTTTTGAATTTTTTAAAATAAAATAGTATATTAGATATTATTACAAAACTATAACTAATAATGATTCGTATTTTTTGAATTAATCACTTTAGGAGGTTGTAAACACCTAAATGTACCTTGGGTGACTTTTAAACATATGACATGTTTCTTTTTTTGAAGTATATAAATGAAGTTTATATACGGTAAATATTCATGCATGCTCCTGGGAGGATGGGCCCTATTGGTAACCTGGGTACCATTGGCCAATGACCCTTTGGTTGACATGCTCTCTTCATAGCTGAGGTTTTTAACTTTTTAACCCATTATCTATAAGGCGAAAGATCGTGTGAAAATTAACGGTGAGAAGTAGATCTGAACCGTTATCTCTTTTAATCTCAAGCCCTCCCATGAATTGCGGCTTAGAAGGGAATTGATCTAGTTCTATTGTGCGTTCATTTCTCATCCAACGGTCGATAACCACTTCTCACGCTTCTCACCATTAACTCAACTTCTCACCGGAACCTAACCCTTATTTATAATATAACCCAAATTGATCTCTTTTGAGATATTGAATTGAAACTGTATCCTCTACGAACAGCCTTGAGAGTTAGGTATATTGTAGGGTTGTTCTTTTCGTTATAGATGAGTTGTTGAGCTGCTACTGTTTCAGCTAAACTAAACCTATCTGGTATATCCTACTTGGAAGTGGGGTACCGAAACAAACCAAACAATCCTGGTATATCCCACTTGAAGAGTACGGCGGTCTTGGGGTGTGTTTTTTTTTCTTTTTTTTGGGGAGGGGGGAGTTGTACGCATACCTTACCTCAACCACTAGGATAGAGAGGTTGTTTCCGTAAAACCCCTCGGCTTGTGCATGATGTACAATCAGCAAAAAGAAAGTGGAGTTTAGGATAGAGAGGTTGTTTCCATAAAGTCCCCCGGTTTGTGCTGATGTGTACGAGCAGCAAAAAGAAAAGGTAACTGGGTGTGTGCATGCTACAGAGGTGTGCGAGCAGATTATATAATCAAGTAAAACACACAAGACAAATAGAAACTAACGCATGGGGTTTATCCCCTTGTCTCTACGACTCTACCCTCCTCTCACAACACTTGACGTCACTCTCTACTAAAATCGGCCTCTCTAATTAGAGGTCATGTCCTCGGAAATGCTTAAAGCTGCCATGTCCATCCTAAGTTGGCCGTTCCACGTTCTCCTCACTCCCTCCACCATCACACTCTCCTCACAGGCACTGACAGCTGTCTCCTACGAATATACCCAAACCACCTCAATCTACCCTCTCTCAGTTTATCTGTGATAGTTGTTTCTACTGTACTTTCTGGACACGGTTAGCAACCCACTGCATTTTCTGGACTGGACCCTCTTCGATCTTTAGACCCTCAAACGTCCAATCTATATCCATTCTAACATTTACGTTAACCAAACGCTCTTTGGTTGATTCTTACAGGATGGAAGGATTAGTTTTGAGGAATTCACAGCGATGATGAAGGCAGGAACAGATTGGAGAAAAGCATCACGACAGTATTCGAGAGAGAGATACAATAACTTGAGCTTGAAATTGTTCCAAGATGGATCGATGGATTTAGCGAACGAAGCCAGATGACTACAAAAACCAACAGAAATTATATTGTCAAAAGAATGAAGTTTCTTGAAATACTTTCTTTTGTTTTTGACAAAAGGTGTGGTGAAGGGATTTCATTGTGGTTGTAAATATGGATATGTTGACATAACATATCCTTGAGGGCCATTATCCCTTCTTCCAACTCCTCATTTTGTTTCTTTAGGGAACTGGATCCTGTAAAGCATGCTAACTAATAACAAGTGTTTATTTTCTTTTCTATTCCTATTCTGTAAGGATGTCTATCTTTTTACCTGTTAGGATAAAGCTCTTGTGACTCTTGCTTTGTATCTTTTATATTTATCCGTGCTTACCGTCATGTCTTATTATCTATATATGATTTTGTTGCTACAGATGGTTAAAAGGGTTCGTGCCAAAATGCATCAAAATGTTCTAATAATCCTATTTCGATGAGTAACGATTATATTTTGTAACTCTTGATAACTCGTAAAAAACTGTCGCATAAAAATTAACCGATACTACGTAGGTTGAAAACCTATTTATCAAGTATAGTTGTTTTCATAGGATGCCCAATTGCCTTAGAAGAGTATTTAGTAGAAACTTTCAAGTTCATAAAGCAATCAAATGTGTCTATATATGAATTATGAAGCCCTTACCATAAATTGTTACCACAAAGTTTATCAACCTAACAAGTTATACCTTTATTGAGTTGCGAAACATGTGTAATTTTATTATATAGATTTTGAATTTTGATTTTTTTATTTTGGAGAAATTTTAAAGAATTTGTTGAAGATGATACATATTTGTCCTGAGAGGGTGGTGGCTGACCATGGATATCATGTAGTGGCGAATCCAGATATGTTTTTGGTTGGGGGCACACTTTAGGGTTTCGAAAAACTTCCGAAACTGAATAATTCATCCAAACCGAAACGGCTTTGGGTTATTCGTTTTCGGCTTAAAAGGTTCGGTAAACCGAATAAATGTAACTTATTCAGTTTGGTTTTTTCTTAACTTTTTTACTATTTCGGTTAAACCGACACATTATATTTTGTTTAAACTTAAAGCAAATGAACACACTACACGTTAATACAAAATTCGATTGCTTCATAATAATGAACCAGATCACATAGAGGAACAAACCATTAAATACATTTATGCACTTGACATTAACCGATTTGTAACAAATCGAGTGAAAAATTAATCAATAACCTAGTGAAAAATTAAACAGATTCTAAAAAAAATTACACATTGCAGTGAGCCAATGCTTACTCTTGAGTAGTCGTTCGTTTGAACTTTGAGTCAAAGATGAGAGTCTGTTGTCGGTTACGTCTGTGCGTGCTTCAAATGGACCGATTAAAAAAAAAATTAGGATTACGTCATCAGATTGGGCCCTTGCCATTTTCTTGTTGGGTGCCCAATTGGAAAGTTTACCAAAATATTTATATCTTTTTTGGAAATTTTTGGTGGATTTTGTTGGGACCTGGGACCCCTATTATGTGGTATTATAATATTCCTCAGTGTTAGATGAAAATACCAAAATATTTACCTTTTAATGATTTTATTAAGAGACAACTTCTGAATTGCTAAGAGGTGAATTTTGTTTGGCAAAAAAAAGGTCTGTCTCTTAATTGTTCCAAAACCCTCTGAATGATTTTGTATCTTGGCCCTCCCTTAACCATTCAGAGCCCTGATTTCATTATGAACAATTAGAAAACAATCGTATTTCATTTTGCACTATATCATAAGAATCTCTTAATCATTCTGACCACTTAATCATTCTGCACTAAACCATTCAACAACTGTCAAACAACCCCTAAAGGTATAGTCTAGCTACATGAGTAATCAAAGTCTCTTGTATTATTTAAAGGTTGAAAATGTATGATTAAATTATTCATATGTAAATCGTTGGTAAAAGGAAATTCAGTGTAATGTGTTCACAAATGCATTTTCATATGTAAGTAGGTAAAAAGCTAGGTAAGCATACATGAGTTCACATATGAATCTTCAAATGATTTTTTTTTTTTTTGGATTAATCAATGATTTACATATGAATAATTTATTCCCACGTTCTCAACCTTTTTGCTATTGTTATTTGAACCTTCTCTAACGTTAGTATTCAATATAAACCAAAGTGGGTACATAGAGCTAAAGAAAGGCTTTGTTCGTGTTTGCATGTTTCATACACATTCGTTTGATTCTAGAGAATCCAACATAATTGGAATTAGAGATCCCATAGATTCACTTACGTCGACTTGCTTAGTTAGCAAAATTCAAGGAATTGAATAAAAATTCAAATAGGCAAGGGAATTCATAATTCTTTGACATATGCAATGAAATTTAGGGGGCGTTTGGTTCGTAGAATGGAATTGGAATCTATTGAAGGAATTGGAATGGAAATTGATGGAATTTGACCACGCGTTTGGTTGGTAGGAATTGGATGAAATTCAATTTTTTCACTTTAGCTAAGGAATGATGAATTCCTTGATTTGTGGAATTCAATGGAGTTCAAAATTCAATGGAGTTCAAAGGATTCCATCATGATCAATATATGAACCAAACAAAGGAATTGAAATTTAATCAAAGGAATTATCCATTCCAATTCCTTCAAAATCCATGAACCAAACACCCCCTTAATTCCATTTTCTTATGATTTTCAGATATGTATTCATAAAAAGCCAAGCAAGAACTAACAAAATTATCATTAAAAGGTAATTCTTGACTGTTTTTCAATCTCATGGGATTAGTTGAGGCGCATGCAAGCTGGTCTGAACATCACGGTTAACACAAAGAAAAAAAATAGATTCTCCAAAATGGAGATTTTGGGGATCTTTGGTACAACAGATTCTCCAAAACTTTTTCCAATATAGAGAAAGTAGGAGAGAGGTGTTAAATTTTTTTAAATTTGGAAAACTCTCCAAAAATGATGGTTTAGTAGGAAAGAGAAAATGATGGTCTAGCGGTATCAGAGCCTCTGGCCTCCAGGGGTTCAAACCTCACCAAATGTGATGAGAGTGTGTGAGTTTATTTGTTGCATTTACCGTATATAAATATTATATACTTCAAAAAAAATAGTCTATAAAAATCAATTTTCTAAATAACATGAGATGTAGCGTGCCAGCGAGGTCATGCCTCAAGCTTTACGAGTTAAGGCGAGGCCACGACGTGCCCTAAGGCAGCATATATATACATACATACATACATACAGGTTGAGTTCCGGTGAGAAGAGAAGTTATGGTGAGAAGGGTAAGAAGGGATCTCCATCCTTGAATCAATCATAATAGAAGATCAACTATAATGAGATGCACTGAGATACACCAGATCAATTCCCTTTTAAAATGATAATTTTTGGGTGGGCATGAGATCAAAAGTGATCAAGGGTCAAGATCCATTCTTACGATTCTCACCTTAACTCATTTTCTCGCACAATCCTTCGCCACATACATATACACACACATATATATACACACATTTGTTTTGAATAATATTGTAGAACAAATTAAATTCATATAAAGTAACAAAACTAAAAAAGAAAAAAGAACCATAGATACAAAATATATAAAACTTATAAAAAATGACATCAAGAATGCAAAATCGAGATTAAATCTCTTGAATCTCTACTCACTTTCTTTAATCTTCAAAGAATACATGTTCGATTCTTTGTATAGGGGAATGGGAGTAAGGATTTACCTATTTAGGGTTTTAGGTTTTAAGTTTTCTTTTTTATGTTTATTTAAGTCTTTCATCTCGTACACAATTATCATTTATCCTTCAAGTTATATATTAAAAAAACCTCCACATCTTACAAAATAACGCGGTGTAACGTGTCATAATGAGCCCTAACGCGTTACAATGCAAGCCAACCCTTAAAATGGAGCCACAAGAATTAACGTGACGACAAAGCCAAGCCTTAACGCCATAACAAGACTTCGTTATTTAGAACTAATTAAAAATAATCACTGCTGTACATGAAAGACAGTTTCCAACTTACCACCTTGATCAGCAAATGGATTCAACAAGTCTTGGCTCACCAAATATCCTTGCAAGAACAAGCTCCATCAACAAATCGGTGAAACCGAACTCGGTCCCTAACAACGATCTCTCGCTCATAAACCCTGCTAATAATCTTCGTGACTTCATGGCAATCGTCACAAACTCGAAGGTTTTTCACAACCCGAATCACAGCAGGTGCTTTCGTCTTTATGATCCCATAAGCAATCGCTAATCGTTCACTATGCTCGCAAAGAGCTTCTTTCTTCACTTCATCCTCCACATCATGAAGTACTCCCGAAACAACTGGTCTGTACCCCAAAGAGTTAACACGTCTCAAAATATCGCTCAATACTTCCCTTATCTCGTTCGACTCAGGGTGAGACCAGTCACCCAACACAAATTCATTAATGAATCCATCAACTTCTATGGAGCTACACCCGGGTACGGTTCTCATACCCTTATCGCGCATCTGTTTCCTAATATGCCCCATTTTAGACCATTCTGAACAAGCTGCGTAAAAGCTCGATAAAAGGGCGTAGTTTTCGGGATTAGATGGTTCGGATTCGACTAGTTGTTGACCGGCTACCTCTCCTCGAACCATGTCCTTATTTCTCTTGCATGCGACAAGAAAGGTTCGCCAGATTACTGGATCAGGGTCAATGGGCATGTTTCTGATGAATGTATAAGCTTCTTCAAACAAGTTGGCACGACAAAATAGATCAACCATGCAACTGTAATGCTCGACCGATGGTTCGATTCCAAACTCGAGCATGCTAGTCCAACGTCTTCGTCCCTCGGAGACTAGTTGACCATGGACACATGCTACTAACACACCAAGAAATGCTACTTGATTGGGTTTCACCTGAAAGATGATTTCAATCACCATTAACCAAAAAAAATCTGAACCATATCAAACAAACCCAATTATCCAAATCCGAAGGTTGGATCTTAACCCTGTCCCAAAAGACACAGGTTGTTTTCGAGAAGATCCCGGCTTGTAAGAAACGTTTAGTAATAGACATCAGAGTTGATGTGTTTATACTACAATAAAATTGGGTTTATAGGACACCAATGTTAAGTGCCTTAATAGAATGTTTTACAAACTTAACTTATATGTGTTAAATGTTAATTAAGTTTACAAACTTAAGTTTATATGAACAAACACTTATATGTGTTAAATGTTAATTAAGTTTACAGAATGTTTTGGGTGTTTTAACAAGTTGTTTACAGAACGCTTTTGGGTGTTTTAACAAGTTTTTTAGAACAATTTTGAAAATAAAATGTTCTATTAATTTTTTATAGACATTATTTGAAAATTATATTAAAAAAAAGTGTTTTATAAAGAGGTGTCCTATAAAAAAAACTATTGTAGAACTTCCAAAAGTGTCATATAAACTTGTAGAATGCCCAAAAGCATCAAATAAACTTATTGTAACACTTTTACGTGGGATGCATGATTGTTTGGTACAGTTCTTATAAAACTGTCTATTAGGACACTCAAACATTTAGGCCTCCCATAAATCTGATTTCATTGTAATGTTATAATACCTGAGATTCTTCCATATTGGCAAATAGACTAAAAACATCATCTGCGTGCCCGTGAATTGCAAACCCCATAATCATCGAGCTCCAAGCTCGTGAATCTTTGGCGGGCATTTCATCAAAAACTTCTCGCGCTTTTTCTATACACCCGCACTTTGCATACATATTAATAAGCGCGGTACTTAGCTTAGTATCTTTCACAATTCTTCGTTTCTTAACATAAGCATGCGCCCACCGACCGACATCTAGAGCCCCCAAACCAGCACAAGCCGAGATGACACTAGCCATCGTCACCTCATCAGGAATAACACCCGCCTTCTGCATATTCACAAATGAATCCAACGCCTCACTAAACATATCAAGTTTAGCATACCCACTAATCATCGTACTCCAAGCAATCATATTTCTCTCAGGAATTTCATCGAACACTTTCCGTGCAAACATGATCTCCTCACACTTTGCATAGAAACTAACCAACGACGACTGCAAAAAGGAACTCGATGAAAACCCATGTCGTATTACGTATGAATGGACCTGCTGGCCTTCGTGAAACGCTGGTAATATCATGCAGGCTTTCAAAACAAATGCAAGCGTAAAAGTATTCGGGTTTGGGTATCCTTTTCTGATCAAACTTCTGAAGATGGAAATGGATTGTGTTGATTGGGAGAAACCTCTAATGACGGAATTCCAAGAGAAAATATTTGGATTTGGGGTTTGAAAGAGTAGTGTTTGGGCATATAGGATATTGCCAACAGGAGAAAGAGCACAAAAACCGATGATTTTCGAGAGAGAGAAGCAGAGGGTGGAGAAAGGTAAGGGTCGAGTAAGAATATATGAGTGGATTTGCTGGAGAACTCGCATATTCGGACATTTTCCGATTAGAGAAACGAGTCTCTCTTCTTCTTCTTCTTCTTCCAGTTCTTCTGCTTGTCTTAAGATCTCAAGAACTCAGAAGATAGATATCAGATCGTAAGCAAAAGATATGCAGTCGTGCAGCACGAGAAGTAGGCTTATATACTCCCTCCCGAAATAAGAAAAATAAGAGGCGGTTTGGTCTGATGGATCTGGTGGAATTAGAATATTGAATTCCTTTAACCAGATTTCATTTCGTTGTTTGGTTCAAAGTTTTCAATGGAATGAAATCTTCCAATTCCATTAAATTCCATACATAAAGGATTTTAACATTCCATCAACAAACCCAAATATTTCAATGGAATGGAAATTTGTTATTTTCATAATTCTAAAATTACCCCTTACCCCAAACTAAACCCTACTAATATTGATTATCAGCAGACATCAACTCTCTCTCTCTCTCTCTCCTCTCTTTTTCTCTCTTTTCTTCTCTCTCTCCTCTCTTTCCCTCTTTCCTCCCTCTCTCCTCTCTTTCTTTCTCTCCTCTCTCTCTCCTCTCTTTCGCTCTCTCTCTCATGTCTCTCCTATCTCTCTCTCCCCTCTCTCTCTCTCCTCTCTATCTCTCTCCTCTCCCTCTCTTTCCTCTCTCTCTCTCGACATCATTCGTGTGCTAAAATAATCAAAACAATTTTAGTTAAAAATTAAATTATTTAATGACAATTTCATTAAAGTAATTTTTGTTTAAAAAAATAAATAATCAAAAAGGGTATTTTGGTCATTTACCAAAATTTCATTCCAACTCTGAAGCTACAATCTGTGAACCAAACAGAAAAATTCCAATTCATTTAACAGATTCCATTCCAATTCTGTCAACAAAACAGGTGGTCAAACTTGACAACATTCCATTCCAATTCCTTCAAAGTCAAATTCCTTTGACATATTCCATTCCATCCAAAAACATTCTGCGAACCAAACGCCCCCTAAGAGTTAAGGGTCTTTTACTAAAAGAAATACCTTTTACTAAACAATTATCGGCTAGGTGCTTATTGTAGAGTAAAGAATACGTTTTTTTAAAAAGGTTAATTCATTCAACCCTCAAGGAATCAACATATATACAATAAATGAATTACAACCTACCAAAGATACAACCACTAATTTAGGCTACTAAATATACAACATAAAATAAGGGAATAAATCCCGAAATTAGCTCTCGCCAACACTCCCCCTCAGGGTGGAGAATGATTGTCTATCATTCCCAACTTGCTAAGAGAGCTTTGAAACACTCTTCCACATACTGCTTTGGTTAGCATATATGCGAGCTGGTCCTTTGAGGCTACGTGAGGTAGCTTAATAGTCCCCTTTTCGAGATGGTCCTTAATAAAATGACGATCAACCTCAACATGTTTTGTCCTATCATGTTGAACCGGGTTGTTGGCTATCTTTACTCCAGCTTGATTATCACAGTGTAGAATCATCGGGTCTGGTTGATCAATTTTGAGGTCTCAAAGAATTCGTTTTATCCATAGTAATTCACATACGCCATGAACCATTCCCCGATATTTTGCTTCTGCACTTGATCTTGCAACTACCTTTTGCTTCTTGCTTCTCCATGTGACTAGGTTACCTCCTACAAAAGTGAAGTATCCAGATATGGATTTTCCATCCATACGATCTCCAGACCAATCTACATCCGTATATCCACTCACTTGGTGGCTTTGGTTTTTTGCAAAAGACAACCCTTTTCCCGGTGAGGCTTTTAGATACCTTAATATCCGATACACTGCCTTCATATGGTCTTCACTTGGGGCGTGCATAAAACGACTCACAACACTAACGACATAGGCTATATTTGGTCGTGTGTGGGACAAATATATTAACTTTCCGACCAACCTTTGGTACCTCTCCTTATTCGTTGGAACTTGATCAGGATGAATGGTCAATTTGTGATTCGTTTCAATTGGGGTATCCACCAGCTGACAATTAAGCATCCCCGTTTCAGCTAATAAATCCAACACATACTTTCGTTGACACATAGATATTCCAGCTTTTGATCTGGAAACTTCGATACCTAAGAAGTACTTTAGGTGACCGAGATCCTTCAATTCGAATTCCGCTGCGAGAACTGTTTGGAGATTTGACATTTCTTCCGGGTCATCTCCTGTGACCACCATATCGTCGACGAACACTATAAGGGCGGTCACTTTTTTTTTGTTTTTCTTAACAAACAATGTGTGATCTGCATCACTTTGCTTGTATCCAATTTTTTTCATGAAGTTTGAGAACCGACCAAACCATGCTCGGGGGGACTGTTTCAGTCCGTACAACGCTTTCCTTAATTTGCACACCTTTCCGCTGCACTTTATACCAGGTGGAGGGTCCATATAAACTTCCTCTTCCAAATAGCCATTCAAGAAAGCATTCTTTACATCGAACTGTCTTAGAGGCCAGTCCCGATTTGCTGCTATAGAAATAAGAATACAGATTGTGTTTATTTTTGCTATGGGTGCAAATGTATCTCCATAATCAATCCCATACTTCTGAGTGTATCCCTTGGCTACGAGTCTAGCCTTGTATCGATCGATGCTTCCTACCGAATTGAGCTTCACCGTATATATCCATCTACACCCCACAGTTTTCTTCCCCGAGGGAAGACTCACCAACTCCCAAGTTCGATTTTTTGTAACGCTTCCATTTCTTCGTTCACGGCCTTCTTCCATTTTTCGTCTCTCAAGGCTTCTTGTACATCATTATGAATAGTGACAGTAGATAACTTGTCAACTAGGAGTGCATGATATTTTGCTAAGCGGTGAGATGAAACATAGTCACCAATGGGATACTTAGCTTTTGCTTCCAGATCGGGTTGGTATTGCTTCTTTAGTATTCCTCTGTTATGTCTTGTGGTGTAACACCCGCAATCTCGATATGTCGCTATTTTAATCATAAATATTGTTATCGAACCTAGCGAGGGAGCCATGTGCTTTCGAGTGTGATTTGGGGTAAAAATCAGACTTTGGCAAGTCTGGGCGACAATGCCCGCGATTGTGACAGAGGTCACTGTCGCGGGGCAAAGTCGCGAGGGATGTACCGAGAGTGGGGTGAGTCCGTGGACTATGACCGGCGACTATGACATGTGTCACTGTCGCATGTCATTGTCGCCAGGATGGTACCGTGAGTCCTTGGGCGCGGGCGATTGTGACCAAGCGACTATGACAGTGTCATAGTCGCAGGGCAATGTCGCTGGCAGGCTCCAGGCCCTTAAATGCTCACCAACCCGTTTTTAGCTCATTTGGTTTTGTTGGGAGCTCATTGTGGACGATTTTGAAGAACAAAAAGGTAGGGTTTTCACTTTCCCTCATTGAATGCTTCTTGGAAGGATGTTCATTTATGGTTTTCGGTTTTGGTCCTAGGTGATTGTGGTGATTTAGAGCTTGGTGCTTAAAGTTCAAGGTTCTTCCTCCTTCCTCTAAAATATCTACATCTAGGGTTTGTTAATAACCCTTACAAGGTGAGTTTACTTACTTCCCTTAACCTTAATATATGTTCATATCTCTTGTATTTTGATCCTTCATGTTTTTCTAACCTAAATGTGGATTTTGGGGATATTAGGGTTTGGTAACCTAAGTAAAAATGAAAGGAATGTATTCTAAACTAAAAGAGATGGTATCCTTGAATTCTACTCATTTGATAGACAAATATTGGTTCTATGGGATTTTTGGTTAACCAAAGTGAAGTATTTGGGAGTTTTTGGGAAAACAAGTATTAGGTGAATTAATTACAAAGTGAAGTCTCCTCATTAGTGAGATTCAAGGTTTTTATGTTGGTAACCTCTTACATACGATCTTTCTACATATATGTTTTATGTGAGCATACCATATGCTAGTGTGTTTTGGTATTTAGTTTTAGTTCAATGGATCCATAGGCACGGTATTCCTATGTCTCGTCCGGACATTAGGTTTACCCTTGGCACGGGATAAGCATCGGGCTCCATGGTAAGTAAGGTGTGGGCCTATACGGTCGCGCAGCGTCCCATGGACAGTAAGGTGTAATCCCCTTGTGCTCGAGTTCCCCTATTTTGGAACTCTCAATAATAGACCTGGAGTGGTTGACTTGATGTTTTCGGGCAATAGACTTGGAGTAGTTGAGCTCGCTATGTGGTTTGTAATTATTGGTATCATATGTTGAACGCTAATTGTTTATTTGGCTTGTTTTAATTTAGCTCACGACTAGATCGGAAGCATGACTTCGAATGGGTTTATCATTTAATTATTATTTTCGCTTAATTATTCTCATTAGGCTTTAGCCTAACGCTTGTTCTTTGGTGGTCATGTATGGCAGGTCATTCTAGCGATGGGGCTCGTCGGGATTGAGAGGATCACCTTGGGGTGAAGAGCGGTCTTTTTGAAGATTTAGTGACCAATTCATTGAAGTATAGAAATTACCCTTTTTGGAAGAATAGCGACACCCGACCTTAATCTTACTTGTCCAAGTTAGATTATTAGGTTGTCGATTTATATTCTTTATATTGTTTTGGGTTTTGTAATTATCATACTTTAGTCCCCGTGATGGGTTGACATACTCTTGGGCTAGTTTGTCTTATCCAATTTATACAGGTTGTTTGGTCTCCCTTTTCGGGTGGACTGGTTTACTCCATTTGCAGACGTTATATAGCCGAATTTTTAAGTTTTAAATTCACCCTAAATTTTAGGATGTTACGTGTGGGGTACCTAGGTTCTGGGGGTTATTTCTTTCCTACAAAACAGAACCAGATGTTGCATCCTGCAAAATAGAAGCGTCAGGAGTAGTGATTACCTCAGGATTTTCGATGGTGATGGGGTTGTTAACGGACGTTGTACTATCTCGAGTTTCATGAGATTCACCCATGTTATTTTCAACATTAGGCTCGTTATCATGCCCATTCCTATCATCATTTCCTCCACCAATTTCGTCGGATTCGGACTCATAGTCTTCAATCTCAGGTTCAAGATTCTCGAATGCGGTTGACCGGTCATTTCCATCCGGGCTTTCATGCGTGTTTTCTTCATTCGAGTTTGGTGTTTTCTCCCCTTAAAAAGAACATTGTCAGGATCGAAATTCAAACAAGATTTTTAAATAACACACTCAGAAACTTATGTTAAAGAAGTTGTGGAAAAACACTTTAACAGAAAATCAATGGAACAGTATATAGAACTCAAATCACAAGTTTATATTGATTCAACTTGATGATTACACACAAAACCTCAATCTGTTTAACAGGCTAAACAGACGTTTTATACTTCTCTATAGAAAGGATCTAAACTATTCTTGAGGTTAATTTTCTCTAAACAAAACGTATTAATAATTGTTGTTAATTCTAACAAAGACTTCTATACTATATATACAAGACTGAGTACAAGATAATTATCAAAATAAAATTGATCTTCAGCATCAATACCATAATTATCTTCAACCATATCTCCAACTCATCTTTATCTTCAAGTCTTCTTTAACTTTAGAAGCAACACTAACCTTCTCTTCTTTTAGCAGTATTAATCATTTGAGCAGTATTAACCATGCTTGCAGTAGTAATCTTTCAACAGTATTAACTACTAGCAGTACTAACTCTCCAAGCAGTACTAACTATTCAAGTAGCAGTACTAACTTTTCAATCAGTATTAATTTTACTAGCAGTATTAAAATTACAAGCAATAGTAATACCTTTCAACTAGCAGTAGTATCCATCATTAGCATATTCTGACCCAACAATCTCCCCCTAACTTAACTTTTCAGGATGAGAAGTTAAGTTCTTCAACTTAGAGTCTTCATGATGCTTTCAACACTTCAGCTTAGTTCCCCAAATTAGGATCCATACCCAGACTTTGATTAATGATCCTACTAATCACAATCCTTGCCATTTCAGAACCTTGAGGACATATTAGTTTGGCTTTCAGCATCCCCTGTAGCTTGGATAGGCTATGGTCATATATCTTATCCACCAGGTAATATTCATGGAAGCTGTTGTCAATGGTTAAGATATACACCCCACACCTTTCTATGAGCATCCAGTTGTCCACAAACTTGAAAACTTCCTTGATTACGTGCTTGAAAAGGTCTGGACTGAACATCATGCATAGATACTCCATTGCTAGTTTCTTGATGTTCATCCCTGATGTCTTCAGCACATCCCCATACAGAGTCATTCCTACTTTGAACATTTCTTCCAAGTCTGACCTTGAACAACTTCTGACTATCTTGCCCCAAGTAGAATAAACTTCAAAGTGATCACCCATCCTCTTGATTCTGAAATACTCTTTTCCTTGATCTTCTAGAATATCTCAGTGGATGATTTCAGGGGATTGAACTGAAATGAGATCTGCTTTTACTGGTTCATCATCTGTTACAGTCATGTAAAGACCAAAATGCACATCAGATTGACTTGATTGTTGTGCACTTTGACTTGATTGCTCTATATGACCTGTAACAGATGGTTCTGCCTCTTTTTCTGCTCCTTCAACCCTTGACTTTTTGGACTGTTTCTTGGAAGCTATAGTTTTCACTCTCTTGGCAGATTTGACTTCCACAACAACAGGTTCTTCCTTCTTTTCTTCAGCCTTTTCTTTTGAAGGGGTGGTTTCCTCACTCTCAGGGAAGGGTTGTTGGATATTGAGATCATGTCTCTCTTTCATTTGTCTTTCAAACTCAACCCTTTGAGTGAAGTCCCCTTGAAGCTTTGCCATTTTCTTTTTATATAGCTCTTCAACTCTGCTGTATGACATGCTAGCAAACATCTCTTCTTTTACACCAATTGAGCCTTTCAGAAAGTTTATCATTTTTCTCCTTTCTTGATTGGCCAAATAGGTCTTAGAAGGTTGTCTTTTCTGAGTCTTTGCTGGCAGTCTGTGCTTGGATGCTTTCACTGTACTTTTCTTGGCCTCAGCTCCAGCTTTCAAGCTCTTTTGATATTCCTCATTCAGCTTAGTAGACAGATCTAGAGCAATATGCCTATCTTTGGCCTTTTGAGTATCTTCTTCTTGTTCTAGCTCAACCTGCAGCTTCTTTACCAATTCCTCATCAATCTCTATCTGTTTTAGCTTCTTGGGATGTTGTACAGATTCATCCACTTTTGCCTTGCCTTTTCTTTTCATTTCTGCCTCACTGATTTCTTTTCTTTTCTGCTCAAGACCTCCTTCTTTAATTTCCACTCCCTTGGCCTTTTGAGTGGCTTTGGGAGTGTCTGTTTTGGCCTTTAGAAGAGTTTCTGCTATTTCTATCTCTTCAACAGATAGCCCTATTACTGTTGTTGGCTCTGTTACTGCTGCTAGCCCAATTTGTGCTGCTCGCTTGAAAGTTTTTGCTGCTGGCCCTGTTTCATTACCCTGCTCCCCCTCAACTGTAGACTTCATCCCATCAGGACTTTTCTTGTCAGATCCAGCTCTTGACTTCCCCTTATTCTCCCCCTTTTTGGAAGCATCATGAAGGATGCTCCTCTTTTTCAGTATGAACTTGGTTCTTTTCTTCTTTTGCACTTGCTTTAGAACCAATTTCTTGAGGTTGCTGATCTGTACCTGTTGGGAGAGGATTATCTGTTGCATCTCCTCTATGAGTTTTCCCTGAGATAGGACATCCTCATTTATATTTGCCAACGTTTCCATCAATTCATCATAGGTATATCTATCCTCACCACCTTTAGGTGTGTTTACCACCCTTGGAGGATCACTGGAACGTTTAGTAGGGGTCCTCTGCCTAGCAGAGGCACCTTCTACCCCCTTGGTTTCTTGGCACCGGGGACCTCTGGATGATTGCTCACCCAAAGTTGCCGTGGGGAAGGTCTTAGGAATGTTCACACTGTCCTGCTCTGCACTTTGTGCAAAGTCAGTAGTGTGAGCCTCACTGCCAACATGCTCAACCTGCTCGTTAGTGAGCACCTTCTTGGGGTTGGGAGACACCCCTGTGGTTTCCCTATCGATATTCTCTAATGGAGAATGCTCCATTAGAGGGATTGAAGGCTGTGGGGGTGAAGGTACAAGAAGGGAAGGAATCTTATTTACCTTTTTCTTTATATATACTTTGGTGATGGGGGATGTGGGATTGTCAATAGGAAACTGAGGAGGATTACTACAATGAGTGGTGTGGGTAGGTCATCAGTTTGGTTGTCAGATGAGGGCTTTGACACTGATGCCTCACCATGGGAATGTGATACACCCATCATTGTAGAGAACAATGGGGTGTCTTGGCTAGAAAAGTCCTTGGAGGGCCTTTTCATGTTTGAGAATACCTTCCCTTTGGGAGGTTTTGGTACATACACCTCTTGAAGAGAGGGTAGATCCGTCAATTCCTTCAGTATAATCTCTTGTACAAACCTGGGATACATATAAAAGCTTTTGGATTTTGTATCCAGGTTTGACATAAAATCATTGAAAATCATTTGTGAGAAATTGAACTTTCTAGAGGTAGCTAAGCAGACCAAAGCATAAGCTAAGGTACTGCTAAACTCACTCCATCCAGTTATTTTTCGTGAAATGCAATGTTGTAGGGTATGAACAAAATATCTCCACTGTGGTGAAAATCTGTTCTTGAAAAACTTGAATACATCAGTGGGACCTTCATACCCCATAAGACTAAGAGTTTGGAAGAGATCTTCCTTAGGTAAAGAGGTTATACCTTAGGCATCATCTAATCGTAGATGGATGCGAATACACTCCTCTGTGATGGTCAGAGGTTTATCACATACCCTTGTTTTGATGACCTGTTTGCCCTCTTCAGATTGAATAACAGCATTGGCCCAGAACTGTCTTTAATGTTCCACATAGATTGTGGGATTGACAGTTAGAGCGTAGGCAATGTGAGAGGATTTGAGGAAATCCACTATGGCATGGAAACATTCAGCTTGCTTTGGTTTCTGCAACATGGTGAGCTCGTTGTGTTCATCAAAGAATGCTCGTCCTGCCATCGTTCTGGTTAAATCTAGCATTCGAATCGTTACTAGGGTTGACACTGGTAAGCAAGAAATCGAGAGAGAGATGAAGAAACAATGGAAGTTCAAAGAGCCGTTTGTATTTTGGCGGTCACAAAGGGTATTTATAGGTGGAGGGTTTCAGTTAGAAGCAGTACTAAGTACCCTAGCAGTATTAACTAACTCGCAGTATTAACTCATTTTAGCAGTAGTAACACATACTGGCAGTACTAACACGGACTAGCAGTATTAACACAGACTAGCAGTATTAACACAGACCAGCAGTAGTAACCCTGATTAGCAGTATTAAATAAGTCAAGCAGTAGTAACTTTGCACTGGCAGTATAAACCACCTAGCAGTAGTAACCATACTTAACCATTTTTGAAAAATTATCATGAGTAATATAGCGAGCAATATTAACTGATTTAGAAGTACCTAGTATCCATTTGAAGCAATCTGAAACACTGAAACACACAAGGTTAGAAGCATCATGCACAATACAATATGAGAAAGTAGACAGGAAGGAATCTATACAGGTACATAAGACATAAGACAATAGGCTTATTCAGAGTTTATCATGCCCACACTGGTGACCAAAAATGTGAATCTACCCACATCAAAAGCTTTAGTGAATAGATCAGCAAATTAGTTACTTGTATGAACTTTCACAACCTGAATTAGCTTCTTTTCATTACAGTCTCTGATAAAATGATACCTGATTTCTATATGCTTTGTTTTGGAGTGCTTGACTGGATTATTAACAATGCTAATAGCACTGTTGTTGTCTATGAAGATTGGAGTGTGAAGAAAGGTCATACCATAGTCCAACATTTGATTCTGAATCCAAAGTACTTGAGAACAGCAGCTTGCAGCAGCTATGTACTCTGCTTCTGTTGTAGATGTGGACACTGTGGTTTGTTTCTTGCACGACCATGATACTAGTCTTGCACCCAAAAACTGACATCCCCCTGAAGTTGACTTTCTATCCAAATTTGCACCACCCAAGTCACTGTCTGAATAAGCAAGTAGGTCAAATGGTGAGTCATGAGGATACCAAAGACCTAATCTAGGTTGGCCTTTGAGATATCTGAATACCCTCTTGACTGCTTGAAAGTGTGACTGCTTAGGCCTTACTTGAAATCTTGCACACACACAAACAGGAAACATGATATCTGGTCTTGAAGCAGTGAGATACATGAGAGAGCCAATCATGGATCTGTAGTGATGAACATCCACATCCTCCCCCTCAAGATCTGCAGTGATCTGTTTGTGTGTCTCCATGGGTGTGCTTGCAGGCTTTGAATCTGAGAATCCAAACTTATTAAGAATGTCCTGCACATACTTGGAATGGCTTATAAATATCCCATCTTTCTTCTGCTTAACTTGTAGCCCTAGGAAGAAGGTAAGTTCACCCATAGAACTCATTTTGAATCTCTTGTGTATCAAATCTTCAAAATCTCTGCATATTTGATCTTTTGTGGGTCCAAAGATAATATCATCCACATAGATTTGCACAATTAGGATGTCCTTCTTCTTCCTCTGAATGAACAAAGTCTTGTCTATGATTCCTCTTTGAAAACCATTTTCCAAGAGATAGGTAGACATAGTGTCATACCATGCCCTTGGTGCTTGATGTAGCCCATAGAGTGCCTTCTTCAATTTGTATACTCTGTCAGGATAATTTGGATTCTCAAATCCTGGAGGCTGACAGACATACACTTCTTCTTCAATTTTTCCATACAGAAAAGCACTCTTTACATCCATCTGGTAGACCCTGAACTTCATGAAAGAAGCATAGGCTAAAAATAGCCTGATTGCCTCTATCCTGGCCACTGGTACAAATACTTCTTCATAATCAATACCCTCTTCTTGAGTATACCCTTGTGCCACTAGTCTGGCTTTGTTCTTTATTACTATTCCTCTCTCATCTTTCTTGTTCCTGAAGATCCATCTTGTGCCAATTGCTCTGTGTCCTTTTGGAAGATCCACCAGATCCCATACATCTTGCAGTACAAACTGCAGTAGCTCCTCTTGCATTGCTTCTATCCATCTTGGATCCTTCATTGCATCAAATGCCTTTTTGGGCTCAACCTGTGATAGAAAGCAAGATAATAAACCTGATTGTAGATCTTTCATTCCCCCTATCTTGCTTTGTTGCCTTGTGATCATTGGAGAATTGATGTCACCAATCACTAATTGAGGAGGATGATTCTTCTGAGTTCTTGTAGCATTGACAGCCTCTTCATGAAGATTGACTTGAAGATTTGTGTCATTCTTTTCTGGAGAGCTTCCACCATACACTGAAGAATCATCATCTGTGTCTTCCTCTTCCAAAACTGGCATCTCAGGACCTTTGATTCCTGAATCTGAGGGCTGATCTTCCTTTTCACCTCTGTCCTCTTCATTCTGAGCTGGTTCAGTGTCCTTTGAATCTGAATTATCTTTCTTATCTTGGTCACAGAATTCAACAGGATCAGCAGTAGGTGTTGGGAACAACACAAACTCTTGTCTTTGTTCTTGTGCCTGTTCTGTCCCTGTTCCTGCATTATGCTCATTACTGAAACCCAAAGAATTAGTCAGTGAATCAATGTCAAATAGCCAATCAGGACCTGAACCAAGTTGATTTGGTGTGTTCTCATTGCATTTGACATTGTCACTTTCCTCAATAATCCTAGAAGAGGTGTTAAAAACTCTGTAGGCCTTACTTTAAGATGAATAACCAACAAGAAACCCATCCTCAGCTTTGCTATCAAACTTGCCTAGGTGAGTTTTGGTATTGAGAATTGTGCAAGGACACCCAAATGGTTTGAAAAATCCAATAAAATGTTTCTTCTTTTTAAAAAGCTCATAAGGTATCTTGTCTTGAAATTTTACTACTAGAACTCTGTTTTGAACATAGCAGGCAGTATTAACTGCTTCTGCCCAAAAAGTGATTGGAAGTTTTGAATCTGCCAACAGAGATCTAGCAGCTTCTATCAGAGTCCTATTTCTCCTTTCAGCAACACCATTCTGTTGAGGAGTTCTAGGAGCACTGTATTGCCTCTCAATGCCTTTTTCCTCACAGAAGTTGTTTAGGTCATTATTTTTGAATTCAGTTCCATTATCAGACCTAATGACTTTAACTCTTAGATTTGTTTGGTTTTCAACTCGAAGAACAAAGGATTTGATCAGTCCACTTGTCTCATCCTTAGTCCTCAGAAAATAGACCTAAGTGAATCTAGATAAATCATCAACAATAACTAAGCAGTAGGATTTCTTACCAATACTCATCACATTTGTAGGGCCAAACAGATCCATATGCAGTAAATTAAGAGGTGAAGAGATTGTATTAATCTCTTTGGACTTATGAGAAGTTTTGTGCTGCTCGCCTTTAAGACATGCAACACAATGATCATCACATGAAAATACCTTTTGTGGCAAACCTCTTACAAGGTTGTTTTTCACAAGTTTGTTCATTGTTTTAAAGTTCATGTGACACATCCTTCTGTGCCAAAGAGATGATTCATCTAAAGAGGCTTTTGAAAATAAACAGTTTAGAGATGAATCAGAAACTACACTCTCCAAGTCTAAGCAATAAACATTGTCCTTTCTAGGAGTTCTAAGTAGTATCATACTTTCATCAACTACCTTGAATCCTGGAGCAAGGATGATACATCCAGTATCAGTGAATAATATGCTATGTTTCTTGTCACAGACCTGTGATACACTTAACAGGTTGTATCTCAATTGCTCAACATAGTATACATCCTCAAAGATCATCTTACCTTTTGACACATTACCTTTTCCACTTATCTTACCACCTGCTGGATTATCACCAAAAGCAACATGTCCTCCATCCATTCTTTTGAAGTTTTGAAGGCAGGCCATGTTACCTGTCATGTGCCTAGAACAACCACTATCAACATGCCAAATGCTCCTTCCCTTGAGCTGTTGGTTGCCCTGCACATTTAATAAAGCAGTTAGTTTTTAATAGGAACCCAAGCCAAAGTGGTCTTGGGTTTTCCATTCTCATCAACATATTCATATTCAGACTGGATGAGATTATCAAACTGAGGAATCTCATTGCTTGAATACTTTGTCAGAATAATGGGCCTGTCACTGGAAGCAGTACTAACTTGATTGGCAGTACTAACTTTGTTAACAGTACTAACATCATTAGCAGTACTAATTGGGTTAGCAGTAGTATTTCTTGCAGTAGCATTATTTCTGTCAACAGTACTAACAGATTTCTTTACTTTTGGAACCCAGACCTGGACAAAGTTGTTTGCTTTATTTTTCTTTAAGTTACTCCTTGGCTTATTTGGAGTATTTTTCTTTGAATTAGCAAACTTATTTTGAACATGAGATTTTATAGGAGCCTTTCTCACATTCTCAACCATATGATTCCTTATATGCTTCCTATAACCAACAGGATTTTGTATATTTCTTTGAAAACTGATCCTTTGGTTAATAGGATTGAAATAACAGTGTTTGGCTAGATGATTTAGCTTGCCACAAATAAAACAAGGCTTTGGTCTGTTAATTTTTCTCAGATCGATTCCTTGTTTTAAAGCCCACTGATTATTTCTATTTCTTTGATTTCCCCTTGTTTTATCATGTTTTTTGGGCTGATTCTGTTTACAAGTACAGGGATTAACAACAGTAGTTTGCATGTAATGAACTCCCTGTGCCTTTCCCTTCCCTCTCTCAGAGGTCTCAGCTTTTACATTCTTCACAGTCTCTTCCCCAGACTTTACTTTCTCACTCTTGACAAAAGGTTTACCCCCTCTTTAATTTGTCAGAATGTGGTTTTCTAGGGGAATATCTTTTTGGTCTTTCTCCTTCTTACTCTCAGAGTCCTCTTCTTCAGAATCTGCCTCAACCACTACTTTGTCTAAAGGATCTACTTTAGTGTCTCCTTCAGGTAATTCCTTCTTGTCCTATCTTTCTAAGAGATCAGAGGTAGGAGGAATATAGTTATTGTTGTATGTTGGAGGGGTGGTGTTGTAGCCTATTCCTCTTCTAAGTTTGTCATGGACTTGAGTTTTTAAAAGTGAGTCCATTGCTTTAGAAGCATTGGAATATTTCTCAATGTCCAGCTTGGCTTTCTCAAACTCACTCCTTATCTTCTCACATTCCTCTTCAGACTTTTTAATCTTAACCTCTAACTGATTTTTCTCCCACTTCCAATAGTTTGTATCATAGGAATTTTGAAGTTCATTAGCCTGGTAAGACTTAATTTGTTCTTCAAACCTCTCAACAATCAGAACATACTCTCTTCTATCTTTCTCTAACCTTTTAAGGTCATCACACATACTCTGATTGTGATCCCTGTACTTTTTAACAGTTTCAATACAGATTTTAGAGCAAAGATTAGAAGTTACCTCTGTGGGAATATCAGTGCTTTCTGAAACTTTAGCCATTAAAGCTTGATTCTGAACTGCTTCTTCTGCTTGGTCACTCCAGTCAAATCCCATTCCTTCTTGGGAAACAAGAGCTTGAGAAGAGTTCCTACTTTTGAAGTTAGTGGACTGTGATGGTTGATGGTTGCTAGTATGCTGTTGAGGCATTCCACTTCTGCATTCTCTTGAAAAGTGCCCCAACTTATGACACTTGTAACATTCAACCTTGGATTTATCAAATCCAACTCCATCTTCTCTTTTCTGAGCAAAGTTGTTCCTTCCAGTCCTTTTGATGAATCTTTTTACCCTCATAGTCAGCATAGCCATCTGCCACTTGATATCCATCTCTTCCAGATCATCAGCATTTATCTGTTCTAAGTCATCATTAATTAGAGTGGAATTAGCATGACTGGCTAGAAAGGCTTCTAAGACTGAGTCATTGGATCCACCTTGCTTTGATCCATGGGCAACATTAACTGATTCTGTGTTAGCAGCAGTATCAATAGAGGATGATAAAAGAGCAGCATTGTATGAGTATCTAGAGGGCCTCTTCTTTTCTTCTACCTCCGCTTCAAATACCCTAAGGTCATTATAAAGGTCATCCAATTCCTTGTCCTCCAATTGGTCATTCTGTCTGAATGAGACAGTGTACATAGTCCATTCATCACCAAGAGATCTTAGAAATTTTCTGTTAACATCATCTTGATCTATCTAGACACCAACAGTAGCCAATTCACCAATTAGCTTATTAAATCTATCAAAAGTTTGAGTCATAGACTCATTCTTTGTAGACATGAAGTTTTCATACTGCTGCTTTAGGACGGCCTTCTGATTTCTCTTGGTACTTTTGGTACCAGAAAATCTTTTCTCCAGAGAATTCCAAAGAATTTGTGCATCAGAACAGTTGTAGAATTAATGTTGGTACTCATTGGGTATAGCCAAAAGCAGAGTGCTCAAGGCTTTCATCTCTGTCTGCCTCAATTTCCTCTCTCCATCTGTCTTTGGTGGAGGTCTCTTTCCTTCTGCATCCATCTTTCCTCCATCAGAAGGACCATTCTCAATGATGTCCCACATTGAGAAGTCTGTGAGAAGAATGTACTGCTTGATTCTGATCTTCCACATGTCAAACTCATTGGGTTTGAGCATGGGAAACTTTGATACCAAAACACTGTCGCTTGAACTGTCCATGATTAAAGGTTTCTGAATTTTCTGGCTCTGATACCACTTGTCAGGATCGAAATTCAAACAAGAATTTAAATAACACACTCAGAAACTTATGTTAAATAAGTTGCGGAAAAACACTTTAACAGAAAATCAATGGAACAGTATATAGAACTCAAATCACAAGTTTATATTGATTCAACTTGATGATTACACACAAAACCTTAATCTGTTTAACAGGCTAAACAGACGTTCTATACTTCTCTATAGAAAGGATCTAAACTATTCTTGAGGTTAATTCTCTCTAAACAAAACGTATTAATAATTGTTGTTAATTCTAACAAAGACTTCTATACTATATATACAAGACTGAGTACAAGATAATTATCAAAATAAAATTGATCTTCAACATCAATACCATAATTATCTTCAACCATATCTCCAACTCATCTTTATCTTCAAGTCTTCTTTAACTTTAGAAGCAACACTAACCTTCTCTTCTTTTAGCAGTATTAATCATTTGAGCAGTATTAACCATTCTTGCAGTAGTAATCTTTCAACAGTATTAACTACTAGCAGTACTAACTCTCCAAGCAGTACTAACTATTCAAGTAGCAGTACTAACTTTTCAAGCAGTATTAATTTTACTAGCAGTATTAAAATTACAAGCAATAGTAATACCTTTCAACTAGCAGTAGTATCCATCCTTAGCATATTCTGACCCAACAATGTCCCCCTAACTTAACTTTTAAGGATGAGAAGTTAAGTTCTTCAGCTTAGAGTCTTCATGATGCTTTCAACACTTCAGCTTAGTTCCCCAAATTAGGATCCAGACCCAAACTTTGATTAATGATCCTACTAATCACAATCCTTGCCATTTCAGAACCTTGAGGACATATTAGTTTGGCTTTCAGCATCCCCTGTATCTTGGCTAGGCTATGGTCATATATCTTATCCACCAGGTAATATTCATGGAAGCTGTTGTCAATGGTTAAGATATACACCCCACACCTTAGCATATTCTGACCCAACAAACACTCATGACCAAAAAAAGAAACGTTTTCATGAAATTCCACATCTCGAGTTATGTACATCTTTTGAGTCTTCGGGTCATAGCATCGATACCCTTTTTTAAAATCAGCATACCCCAAAAAAACGCATCGGACCGCTCTTGGTTCCAACTTTCCCGTGTTTTGATGGACATAGGTTGTACAACCGAACACTCTTGGTTCAAGGACAGAGCTTACTGATGTGTTTACAAGCTCTTGTAGTTTCTGAAGTAGGGTTTTGAAGTCAACAACTCGGGATGGGGTTCTGTTGATGAGGTATGCTGCTGAACGAACCGCTTCACCCCAATACTCACGTGGAACATTCATATCAAACAATGAGGCTCGGACAATTTCGAGTATTTGTCGATTTCTTCTCTCTGCGAGCCCATTTTGTTGAGGTGTGCCTGCACATGAGGTTTGATGTCGGATAAAATTATCCTTACATAGCTTCTTCGTATCATGACTAATATATTCCCCCCATTATCTTATTGGAGAACCTGGATATCACCTTTATATTGTGACTTTACAATATGATGCAATTCCTTAAACGCATAATATACTTCTCCTTTAGTTTTGAGTAAGGAGACCCATATCACTCGAGTACATTCATCAACAAACGTCACAAAATAACGTGAACCATTAGGAGTGGGAATTTTAGCAGGCCCCCATACATCGGAGTGAATTTTCATAAAGGGTACCAAAGATTTATTATTGATGGAAACATAAGAAATTCTTTGGTTTCTCGCCAATTCACCCGTTCCACACTTAAAATTACTATCTGTTACATTCAAAAATAAATTTGGTTTTAACCTTCTAAGATAACTAAATGATAGATGTCCGAGTCGGCGATGCCATAGCCATTCCAATGTTTTATTTGCTTGATTTATTCCCGTACGATGAGCTTGACCACGAGGGTGTTCTTCGAGATAGTACAACCTTCCCCGTCTAATACCATAGCCAAGAATCCGATGTGTCACCATATCCTGAAGAACACATTCATTAGGCGAAAAAATTGCATAGGAATTCAAGGCTTCGTGATTTGACTAACAGATAAAAGATTAGATGATAGAGAAGGGACGACAAGGACAGTATCAAGGTCCATATATCTAGACACTTTTGTTGGGCCTTCTCCTGTAACAAGTGCTACTCCTCCATTAGCCACTGTTCTAAAAAACTCGCCGCACAGCCGCCATGGCGCGCCATGGCATCAAGCCTTGTGTGTCACGCCACGTTAAGCCCATGGCACGCCATGGCCTAATACGCAGTTATCGTAATGAGATATTTGATTTTTCTTTATGTTTTAATGTCTTATTTGCAAGTTTTTAATATATAACCTAATTTAACTTGCTTATTACTATTGAATCATTGAGTAACACTTCAAAACATATGTTTTTATATATAATATTATATATGAATTAAAAATTTGACGCCATAAGTCACGTCTTGAAAACGCCATGGCTTCGCCATGGCTTCTAAGGCTTGAGGCTTGGCCTCTCCTCCACGCCAAGCCTCACGCCATTTAGAACCTTGCCATTAGCGGTGTGAATGCTAGTTTGTTTTGGGGGGGGGGGGTTCATAGATGCTAATTTGGAGGAGTCATGTGTCATATGACCCATTGCATCGGTGTCAATAATCCAACTATTACTCGGAACATGGTTATTGTTTAATATACCAGAATTATCGACCATTTTCGTGTGAGCAACGATGGAAGCAGGTGGTTCTTCATTATTCGATGTGGCTATGGTAGCTTGATTTATCTTCTTTTGTGGTTTCTTCGTGACATCCCATCAGTCGGGATATCCGATGATTCATAGCATCTTTGTTTAGAGTGACCTTCTTCCCCACAATGAGTTCATGTGAATGTATTATCTTTACTGTTAGAGTTCTTCCCTTTTGTAGGGCGGTTCCAGGTGGCTAGATGAACCATGCCATCTGACTCTGGTTTTGGTTCTTCCATGGTGTGCCTTTGGTTTTGATCTTTGCGGATATATGCGTAGCATGATTCCAAATAAAGGGGTAGATATTTTCTTAAGATCTCACTCCGTGACTGATTAAATTTGGGATCTAGACCAGCCAAGAATATGTGAACATGAAGACGGGCTAGGGTTTTATTCAGAGATACCGTCTGGATAACAGTCTCTTCTTGAGTTGTAAGACGGGTATCAATCTCTTGAAATATGCTTACCAATTCGTTGTAGTATGTAGGTAAGGACATCCCATTTTGATGAGTGGTGAATGATCTCCGGTTCAGTTCGAATAGTTGTGTTTTGTCTGTGCCATCATAGAAGGTTTTAGAACTGCCTCCCATATCTCCTTCGCGGTTTGGAGTCAGATAAAACTCCGTATCAAAGGTGGACTCATTGAATCAATGAGCCAACTCTTGACCCGGTTATTATCGATCAACCAGTTTTCGATCTGTTTTTCGTCGGTTGAGGGTTTCGGGGTAGCACCGGTAAGGAACCCAGATTTGGTCCTTGCTCCAATACGCATCTCCATGAGTTGGGATCACAACGGGTAATTCGAATCATCCAATATGATTCCGGTGGGGAAGGGTGCGTCTTGTACGTTTTGAACAATTACTCGGGTGTCTTGAGAGGAACTCTCTTTACCTGTCATTGTGGGATAATTAGATTATGAGGTTGTTCGATTTGGTTTGGTCGGGTATTGCTTTGATACCATGTAGAGCAGAGAATACGTTTTTTTGAAAAAGGTTAATTCATTCAACCCTCAAGGAATCAACATATATACAAGAAATGAATTACAACCTACCAAAGATACAACCACTAATTTAGGCCACTAAATATACAACATAAAATAAGGGAATAAATCTCGAAATTAGCTATCGCCAACACTTATCGATATCATTTACCTTATCGATTGAGTATGGAAATAACCGAGAATTTTACTCGATAAAAGACATAGCAATGACCGAGAGTCTTACCCGGTAAGTGAGGGAAGAGACTCTTACCCGATAAGCGTTTACTGGGTTTAAGACGCTTACCAACAATCCATTTTGATCGTCAAAAAATTTTACACGATAAGGTAAGTGAGGGTAATGTCTCTTGCCGGTAAGCCCTTACAAGTAAGCATTTGGTAAACGACCCCTAAATTACACTTTTTGGGTGGGAAGTGGAGGCGTTTGGTTTATCGCAAATCATTACAAAACAATGGGAATGGTTAGTTCCATTGATGAAATATTGTTCATGTACTTGGTTCATAATTTAAGTTTTAGTAAGGAATTTTAGTTCACTTTTTGAGAAACTAGGCACGTGTAACACCTATTTTTTCCATATGTGTTACTTAATCTAAAAATTCTCCAAATTACTCCAAAATAACGACTAAAAGAAAACTGTTTACAGCGGAAGACTTTAAAATAATAAATATGTAACTTAACTGCTAATCCGTCCCATACCGGATTAAGTTACAAATTTATCTACCATAGATGCCGCAACATGAATATTGAACTTAAATAAGCTAGGCAAGTCTCTATGTGTGCCATGTTTCCCTCGTCCAACCTGAAACCTTCAATCCCTGAGATGCATACTATAGTCAGCTTATAAAGCTCAGTGAGTTCATGGTTTGCGTGAGTGAAATCATATATTGCAACACTGTTGGTCCCGGAGGTGCTTAACAAGTTTGTAGAAGGGGGGGAGGGGGTTGAATACAAACACATAAATTAAAGTTTAATAAATTGTTTATTGATAAATCAAACACAGTTTACAAGTTTGTTGCGGAATAAGATAAGACAGACTCAATCTAAACAAACTTAAGAAACACAAAGATGGTTGCACAAGAATATAGAGAGAGGGGGGTTTTAGAAGTATAGAAAACAAAGGTTTCTATCTTGGTTCAAGAATAAAGCACCCTCTCAGATGGAGTGGTGATCTTTCTATTTATACCCTAAGCATTAAATGCATGGCAGGGTACTTTACACGTGTCATTCAGTGATTGGCTTTGGTAGTCTGACTTTTAGGAGACATGATTTCGGTCGTATCATAAACAGTGTAGTTGACAGAGTTGTTGTACGATTTGTGGCAGAGATATGTCCGTTCTGACACATCGTACTGGTTGTGCAAGGTAAGACAAAAGGAAACTTGAGGCATAAACTTTTTGATCTATTGATCGTTGAATATCTCTTTCTTCAGAGATATAAAGAGGTTCAGCTATCGTTGAAGCTTTTCCTCATGTTCCTTCGTGTATAAGTAGAGTTGTCTTTGCTTCACTGATATCCGCATCAGGTCACTAGTAGACTTCTCTTTGTTTAGTGGCTTCGTCTTCGATTCAGCTATGAACATATGTTGACGCGAGACTTGTCTTCAGGGATTACGTTACTGTTTACATCAGAATTATCAGCGATAACTAAACAGACTCAGTTTGATCACTGATAGTGAAACACTAATACATAGAAATGTTTATAAGAGATACTATCAGCGATAACTGAACAGACTCAGTCTGATCGCTGATGGTGAAACACTAATACATATTAAAACGTAATTTTCACTAAGTATAGAAGAGGGTCGTTATCAAATCACTGAGAGAGCTTGGATCAACAATCTCCCCCTATTTGATAATGACAAAGTAACTGAAGAAAATTACTTTATGGTTCAAAATAAAGGAATAAATAGGACTCATAATATACATGTCCCAATTACTATTTTGAGGGATCTTTTACAATACTGATAGAGTTAAGTACATAAATGAAATTTCCATTAATTCAGAGAAAGAAATACAAGATATGAAAATTACAAGTAGAAGTGAAGAACTAACTACTGTAAGTTTAACTAATAGATTACAAGAAATAGGAAACTAATCTATCAGCTATCTAAAGAAGATTTTGGAGGATTGATCATATACTCAGGTATTTCTTCTCCTTTCTGCCTTCGATCTGTAGATTCTTGAGAAATGATTTTCTTGATCGGTTCAGCAGAGGGAGAGTAGTCACACCATAAGCACAAGAGATCCTTGAGATGGCTGAGGGGACAGATAGGAATTTCAGAGACTCTCTGAAATCTGAGTTCTTCCTCATCATCTCTGAAGAAGATTCCAAAAGGTTCTTTAAGTACTTGCCCTGCAACATATGGTCCACCAGGGGGCAGAGATAGATCGAGAACTGAAAGATCAGGAGGAGGACCGAACAGAGCTTTTCTTCAAACACAGGGATGTCTGACGTAGCCTGATGAATAAACTCAACGACAATGTTCAGAGAGGTACGATCGTTCTCTGTGAATGAGGGAGTAGGAGTCGGAGCTGGTGCCTTCAGGTGGGTCAGGATTTGTTGAAGAACTTCACAAGAATCAACCTTTGTAGACAAGACATCAAACTATCGCTTGGAATCCTCCTTCACTTGGTCAATCGCGGCTTGAAGAGCGGAGATTTGAGAGGATTCAGCTTTGGACGAGCACGTAGCTGTCAATGTCTTCAGCTCTTCACCAGCGGTATTGACTGCGCTGGTGGTGCCATTGATGGCTGTCGTGAGAGAATCCACCTTGATTCCCAAACTGTTGACATTGGCGTCAACAGTGGCCATATTAGGACCTGAAAGAAACGTTAGTTGCTGAGAAACAGGCTTATATGGAGAGTTGGGAGTAGTGTTTAGGGTTATAGGTTTACCTGAGTTATCAAACAATTTGTAGAATTGTAGAGATTCGTCGAACGTTTGATTATCAGGTCCTAGGGTTCCAAACGGTGGTTGTGTAGAAATAGATGGAGGGTTAGAGACCAAAGAAATAGAAGGATTAGAGATGGGGATAGAAGAAATAGGGAGAGGAGTAGTTACCTCAGTTTGTTGCTGAACTGAGATTGTAGGTTGCGTCACTGTTGTTGTGACAGCGACCGAGATCGCTGGCACGGTTGATGATGTAGGTGCTGAGGATGTGGAGGAGATGACCACAAAATCATCCAAGGAAGTTTGTCGAGAAACTTCCTCAGGCCTTGAACTAGCGGCGATGGTCTCCTTAGTCACTTTGGCCTTCTTCGAAGGACCAAGGGAACTAACAGATGGTCGTTTGGAGGGGGTAGCGGCAGGGATAGCAGAAGAAGGAATCTCCTGCGTGGCCGTTGAAGAAGAAGAAGTGTGGAGAGAGAGTCGAGAATGAAGGGTAGAGATACTTACCTCGTTTGCCAGCGATTTGACCTCCAGTGAACGCTGACCCACTTTGGCGAAAGAGCCATCAGCAGTAGTGGGGTAAGTGTTGGCGTAGAGGAACTTCAGATATGCACAGATAAACCGTACATATGGGATCTTGGGATCCCTCTCCGTCTTCTCTATCTTTGACCTTAGGTCGTCAAAGATAGTGCTGGCAAAGTCGAAATTTTTGCCAGCGATGACCGAGTAGGCCATCTGGAGTTGTACCTTACTGGCCTGATCAAGAGAACCACTTTTCCCACTCATGCATTGAATGACGTGAGAAAAGATGAATTTCAGCTGAGAAGGCATGTTCGCCTTTTTGATGAGTGTCAGTTTCTTGTTGGGAATTGTGGAGCGGGGCTTGTTGTCCCAGCAGTACTCCGTATCATCCAAAAACCGGATGAGTTCAGCATTAGTAGGTAGAGCTTCAAATCCAGTCTTAGGTTTGTCAGGAAACCTGAGAGCCTTCCTTAGGCTGAAAGCGGTTATCATTCCTTTACCGAGGCCAGTGTAGAAGGAAATTGCAGGGACCTGATCACCTTTCTTGTTGGTGATGGTCGATTCTTCAGCTGTGAACCAAAACTGTTGAAGGAGAGTTTTGGAGGATTTTGGATCAACAGTGAGAGCATAAGCAATGCAGGATTGTTTCAGGAATTTGGCAGCATCCACCAGGTGTGGGTATTTGATTCCATCGAAGTCGAGGCGTCCAAGATGGTTGTTCTTGGGGACTTCAGATTCAGTGATGGCGAACTTGACGTTCTTGGAGGGAACAAGTGCTGACTGTGTCATTGCTGAATAAGGAAAGAAAAATAGAGAATAGAAGGGAAGGATTAGAGGCTAAAAATAAAGAAGTTTTTACCAGTTTCTATTTGAGGAAAGAAACGTATAAAAACAAAATATTTGAAGATTCATACATTGTTCTTAATGAAAAGATGAAGAACAGTAAGAAAACCAAAGGTTTTTAGAAGAATAAAATAAAAAAAAATAGGATAAAAATATTATAGAAAACCCATAATGAAGAGAAATGGTGTTTTGTTAACAAGATTTAAATAGAAAGAAGATCAAAGTAACCTGGTAATCTTGAATGAGGAAGATGCATATGCTTGAAATTTCTTGAGAGACTTTCTTGCTCAGAAAGGATTTTTAGAAAGCGTAAAAGATAAGAATGAAAAGAAACATTCCTTTTATACGTAGAGAGTAGGAGAGAGAAAGAGGCGGGAATACAAATGTTCATCATGACATGGACACGTCCCACGAAGTTGATTGGATAGAAGGGCAACGGACGAACGTGTCAGAAAAAGGCATGTCGTGGATTGTCGGTTCAAATGATGTCATAGGAAGAGAAAAACGTTTCATTTTTCCTTTTTGAAATAATCTCTGAAGAAAAGTCAGATATAGGTTTTCCTTTGAGAGAATCCTTGATGAAAATTCAGAGACTGATTTTTAGTTTATTAGAAGGATCACTGAAGAGAAAGCTCAGTGATAGATTTTGTTTTTCAAAAAGCTTTTAATCATTTGAAGAAAACTTCGGTGATCAAAGTTTTATTTAAAACGTCTTACTGACTGAAGATTCAGTGATTTGGAGTAAGAGAACATACCTGAGAGTCAGAGTTTTAATCAGAGAATGAGTGATAAAGGGGAATTTATAATCACTGACATAATGCATGAACTCTGAAGATTTTACTCTTCGAAATTCAGCATTCCAAGCTCACTGATGAGAAAGTTGAATCTTGTCTCATCAAGAGGTTTGGTGAATAAATCAGCAAGCTGATAGTCAGTAGGGATGAAATGAAGTTCAATATCACCATTCATCACATGATCTCTGATAAAATGATATCTGATCTCTATGTTTTTTTGTCTTTGAATGTAGCACTGGATTATTTGCTCTAGCGATAGCACTAGTGCTGTCGCAATAGATGGGAATCTTTGATAGCTGAAGGTCATAGTCTAATAGTTGATTTCTCATCCATAAGACCTGAGCACAACAACTTCCAGCGGCTACGTATTCAGCTTCAGCTGTGGAAGTGGACACTGAATTTTGCTTTTTGCTTGTCCAGCTTACCATCTTTCCTCCTAGGAGTTGACATCCACCAGTGGTACTCTTTCTATCAAGTTTACAACCTGCAAAATCACTATCAGAATATCCTTTAAGATCGAACCCTGAGTCTTTGGGATACCAAAGACCGAGGTTAGGAGTTCCTTTTAGATATCTGAAAATTCGCTTGACAGCGATCAGATGGGATTCCTTGGGTTCAGATTGATAGCGTTCACATAAACAAGTAGAATACATAATGTCAGGTCGGCTCGCTGTAAGATACAGCAGGGAGCCTATCATTCCTCTATAGGCAGTGACATTAACAGATTTTCCAGATGGATCTTTGTTAAGTGTCAGAGGAGGTGCCATAGGGGTTTTCATCGCTGAAGTTTGTGTTAGATCAAACTTCTTCAGCATATCTTTAACATACTTACCTTGGCTGATAAAAGTACCTTTGTCAGATTGTTTAATCTGAAGACCAAGAAAATATGTCAGCTCACCCATCATACTCATTTTGTATTCTTTCTTCATTCTTTCAGCGAAGCAAGTACACAACAATGGGTTAGTAGAACCAAATATGATGTCATCAACATATATTTGTACAAGAATAATATGACCTTTTATCTTTCTGAAAAACAATGTATTATCAATTTTGCCACGTTCAAATTTTTCAGAGATAAGAAAAGATGAGAGAGAGTCATACCAAGCACGAGGGGCTTGTTTGAGACCATAGAGAGCCTTATCCAATTTATAAACATAATTTGGATACTTAGGGTCATAGAACCCTGGAGGTTGTTCTACATAGACTTCTTCATTCAGCTTTCCATTTAGGAATGATGATTTTACATCCATTTGATAAACAATGAAGTCTTTATAGAATGCATAGGCTAAGAATAGTCGAATTTCTTCGAGCCTAGCCACAGGGGCAAAGGTTTCATCATAGTCTATACCTTCCTCTTGTCTGTATCTCTGAGCAACAAGTCGAGCCTTGTTGCGGGTTACAGTTCCATGTTCATCTAACTTGTTTCTAAACACCCATTTGGTGCCTATAACAATTTTGTCAGATGGTCTAGGAACAAGATTCCAAACTTTGTTACGAGTAAACTCAGTCAGCTCTTCTTGCATAGCGCTGACCCAGTTTGGATCTCTGAGGGCATCATCAACTTTCTTTGGTTCTATTAAAGAAATAAAGTTGACAAAGAGACAGATATTACCTGAACTTCGTCGTGTCTGAATACCTGCATCGGGATCACCAAGAATTTGATCTATGGGGTGATCTCTGGTCCATCGCTGAGCGTGAGCATGATCGCTTACTTCAGAGATTGAATCAACAATTGGAATGTTCACTGATGATGATGCTTGAGGCTCATCAGCTATCAAGTGTTTAGTGTCAGATATAATATTGTTTTCTGAGAGGTGTTCAGATGAAGATGGTTCTGAGGGAAGAAGTGTGTTTAGAGGCTCTGCTGAGATCCATGAGTTGGATTCAGCGTTAGGAGGTATGATGTTTGGATCATCATTAGCAACTGGAGGATCTGAATGCTGATGGTTTGAGAAGAAATGTTCTGTTTCTCGGTAGTGAGAGAACATCCAAGCATTTAACTCTTCATTGTCAGCGATTGGTTTAGAGTTCGCTGAGCGAGTTTCATCAAAGTTGACATGAATTGTTTCTTCCACAGATTGTCTTCTCTTGTTGAACACTCTGTAGGCTTTGGAGATGGAGGAATATCCAAGAAATATTCCATCATCTGCTTTTGGGTCAAACTTTCCAAGCTGATCTTTGTTGTTTAAGATAAAGCACTGACAACCAAAGATATGAAGAAAACTGATAGATGGTTTTCTTCCATGAAAAAGTTCATAAGCTGTCTTTCCAAATCGCTTTACGATCAGCGATCTGTTTTGAGTAAAACAAGCAGTGTTAACAGCTTCAGCCCAAAATTGAGTAGGGAGGTGAGAATCGCTAAGCATTGATCTAGCAGCTTCAATGATCGTTCGGTTTCTTCTTTCAGCGACTCCGTTTTGCTGAGGTGTTCTTACTGAGGAGAAATTATGAGAAATTCCCTTGTTCTCAAAGAAATTGTTAAGAGAACTGTTTTTGAATTCAGTTCCATGATCACTTCTTATAGAGTGAACAGTAAGATTATTTAGCACTTCCATCTTTTTAACAAAAGATATTAGTTCTTCTAGAGTATCACTCTTGCAGCGAAGAAAGATAACCCAGGTGTAGCGAGAGTATTCATCTACAATGACAAGCGTGTATTTCTTTCCAGCTATTGATTGGATATTGACAGGACCAAAAAGATCCATATGTAAGAGCTGAAGAGGACTTGTCACTGAGGAAACTTGCTTAGACTTGAAACTAGCTTTTGTCTATTTTTCTTTTTCACATGCCGAACAGAGAGATTCTTTAGCATATGAGTGCTGAGGAAGACCAGAAGCCGGTTCCTTAGAAGAGAGAGAATTCAGGGTTTTGAAATTTAGATGAGAAAGCCTTTTGTGCCATAGCCAGTTGACATCAGGAGAGGCTTTAGAAATAAACATAAGTTTTCAGTGGTAGTAGAGTGCATATCTATTACATAGACATTTTCTCTGCGATAACCACTGAGAGCAAGTTTTCCTTTCGCATTCACCACTGAACATGCTTTCTTAGAAAAGCGAACTTCGTAGTCTTTGTCACATAGCTGACTGATGCTTAGAAGATTATGCTTCAGTCCATCTACATAAGCAACTCTTCTGAAGGTAGTTGTCCCATTGCTGAGAACACCAAACCCTCGGGTATAGCCTTTTCCATTTCCACCAAAGGTCACAGAGGGACCTTTCTCTTCCTTGTATTCAGTGAGCAGGTCTTTTTGTCCAGTCATATGACGAGAACATCCACTATTGAGATACCAGATGCCCTTTGATCCCTGCACACATAAGGAAGATTAAGCGTTGTTTGGTACCCACTTTTCAATGGGTCCTTTTGGGTTAGTGGAGATGGAAGGTTCAGCAATCTTCACAGCAGATGAAGATTCAGCTTTAGTGGTAATCTTCACTTTAGTTAATTTCTTAACCTTAGTGGTATTCTTCACCTTGGTTGATTTTTTAGCTTTGGTGACCTTCTCAGCCTTAGAGGCATTTATCTTCACTTTAGCTGTTTTATCAGCTTTGGTGGCAGTTGGACATTTGCTTGCAATATGGTCAGTAAAACCACAGTGATAGCATTTTCTATATTTGAAAGTGGTTTTAGGACCAGAAGTAGAATGTTTTGAGAATATAAGATGAGAGGGGCCAGGTCCAAGAATGCTTTTCTCATGAGATCTGGGAGGAATTTTTATTTCTTCAGATCTCTTAGGCTTAAGGTCAATCTTTAGCTTTGGAGGACAAAGATCAAAGATTTCTATCACAGACCTAGAAGATTGATTTGCTGAAGGTTTAGAAGGAACCTTCAGCTTTGCTTTCCTGGTAGCCTTTTGAGGATGAAGAACGGATTTTCCTTTATCCGCAGACTTAGAGCCTTTGGATATTTCTTCAGGGATGGTTTTAGAAGAAGAAGGATAAAATTGATTATAAGAAGTGTCAGAGATAGAAGTGACAAACGTTCCAAACTTAAGCATGGAACTTTCTTCTTTAGGCTCATCCTGTGGTGTCCAAAAACCAATACCAGTTCTATCACTTTCAGGAGTTTGAGCATTTATTATCTCAGAGATCTTTGTTGATGATTTGCACCATTTTTCAACATGAGCCTTTTCTGCTTTTAGAGCAGCGATGGCTTGTTCGCGTTCAATGCTGATGATTTCATTTATAATGACTTGATCTTTCAACTTTTCTTCTAAAAGATTCAGTTCTTTGATCTTTTCATGACATTTCTCTAACTGTTCAGCTAAGTCAACATTTTTGTTCTCAGCTAGAGTTTTGCCGTTTAGAGCATTATAAAGATCAATAGTCAGCACATCAACAACGCGACTTCTCTCAGCTTCAGGTAGAGAGGGATTAGTAGAGATAGATACCTAAGATGATATATAGCTCATAGAAGTTTCAGCTGGTTCTTCCACTCCTTCTTTAATCTCAGCCATAAGGCAGATATTAGCGACTTCTTCATCAGAACTTGATTCTTCTGATTCAGCCCAGTCATGTTCTTCAGCAATGAGACCTTTACCTTTTCGCTTGTAGCTTTTCAACTTTTGATATTTCTCTTTCAGCTATAGGTACTTGTCATCGCTGGATCTTCTTGAGGTAGAAGGTTTGAAGACTTTCTTTGACCTGCACTCACTTGCAAAGTGTCCAATCTTTTCACAGTTATAGCAAGTAGCAGAAGCCTTATCAACAGGGGTTGATTTTGGCTTGTCAGTAAGAGAGAGAGGCTTATTTCTTTTGAAATTGCTCTTTCTTGCAAATCTCTTAAAAGAGTTTGTCAAGAGTGCTAAGGAGTCATCAAACTCTGAAAGATCAGGGTCTGATAGATCCTCAGATTCAGAATCTAACTCAGTGATAGTGAGAGTAGATCGCTGAGATGGAATTATTTCTGAAGAGACTAAAGCAACAGGAGTGCTTTTGGAGTCTTTAGAATCTTTTATAAGATTCTTCTTCAGAAGGTTTGATTGCTCATAGTTAAGCAATATTCCATATAAGGTGCTGAGTGAAAGAGAATTTAAGTCTTTTGTCAGCTTAAGACATATTGAATAACTGTCCCAGCTTTCAGGAAGACATTCTAGGAATTTGGTCAAGACCTCAGAATTAGAATAGGTCCTACCAACAGTTCTTAGATCTATGATTAAACAGTTAAATCGCCGATGAACATCAGAGAGAGATTCATTCTTACCAGCGATGAAACTTTCATACTGTCTTACCAAGTTAATCTTTCGAGTCTCTTGGATTTCAGTGGTGCCTTCGTATTGAACACAAATGGTTTCCCACATTTCTTTAGAAGTTTTAAGATGCATGATGGAATGGAAAACTTCATCAGGCAAAGCCATTGAGATAATGGTTTTTGCCCTTGCATCTATACCAACCTTCTTTTTGTCTTCATCACTCCACTGTCTTATCTCCTTAACTACGTAGCGTTCAGGGACAGCAGGAGTGGTGGCAGTAGCTAGAACTGCAGCTATAATTCTGACAGGTTCATAGGGTCCATTTTCTATATACTCAGGTATAGTAGGATCTGCACCTTCAAGAAATAGCATCATTTGATTTTTCCATAGAGAAAAGTTATCTCTGCTAAATCGAGGAGGTTTAGAAAGTGAACCATTATCATAGTAGTTAGTGTTTGTGTTAAGTGCCATTTGAGAATAGCAAAGAAGAGAATAAAGCAAGATCTTGTTTATCAGATTAAACAGTCTGCTTTGATACCACTTGTTGGTCCCGGAGGTGCTTAACAAGTTTGTAGAAGGGGGGGAGGGGGTTGAATACAAACACAGAAATTAAAGTTTAATAAATTGTTTATTGATAAATCAAACACAATTTACAAGTTTGTTGCGGAATAAGATTAAGACAGACTCAATCTAAACAAACTTAAGAAACACAAAGATGGTTGCACAAGAATATAGAGAAAGGGGGGTTTTAGAAGTATAGAAAACAAAGGTTTCTATCTTGGTTCAAGAATAAAGCACCCTCTCAGATGGAGTGGTGATCTTTCTATTTATACCCTATGCATTAAATGCATGGCAGGGTACTTTACACGTGTCATTCAGTGATTGGCTTTGGTAGTCTGACTTTTAGGAGACATGATTTCGGTCGTATCATAAACAGTGTAGTTGACAGAGTTGTTGTACGATTTGTGGCAGAGATATGTCCGTTCTGACACATCGTACTGGTTGTGCAAGGTAAGACAAAAGGAAACTTGAGGCATAAACTTTTTGATCTATTGATCGTTGAATATCTCTTTCTTCAGAGATATAAAGAGGTTCAGCTATCGTTGAAGCTTTTCCTCATGTTCCTTCGCGTATAAGTAGAGTTATCTTTGCTTCACTGATATCCGCATCAGGTCACTAGTAGACTTCTCTTTGTTCAGTGGCTTCGTCTTCGATTCAGCTATGAACATATGTTGACGCGAGACTTGTCTTCAGGGATTACGTTACTGTTTACATCAGAACTATCAGCGATAACTAAACAGACTCAGTTTGATCACTAATAGTGAAACACTAATACATAGAAATGTTTATAAGAGATGCTATTTGGTCAACGCAGTCAACCTCGACTAACTTTAGACAAACCCCAAGTCTAAAACTCAACGACGTCCCAAAACGTCAAATAATCACTTTATAATCTTATAAATCAATCTCTCCAAATTAAAGCGTCACAATAAATAATTTACGATGATTTAATCCCATTTTTAACTCATCCAAAAATAATTTAATAAATCTCTAAATATTACGCTTGATAACGGCTCTTACGTCAATTTGTACTTTCAATAACTAAAAGGATCATTTGTGATGTATTAAGGTGCCCCAAACAAATGCTAATCTTAAATTTCGACGCCTTTAAAAACGCTTATTAAATTACTAAATGATTTAATAAGCCACATAGGAAAAGATCAATTAATTGACATTCATTTTCTAAGATAAACTAATATATTAATTAAATTAACATATTAATAAATTTAGAAATTAAATTAATAACCTTAATATAATAAAATAAATCTGAAATTAAATAACTTTATTGGACCTAAAAAACGTAATTACCAAATAAGTTATTAAACCTAAACAATTTACTTGTTGGCCCCATTGTTCATAATAGCCCAATACTAGCTTAAAAAACAGCCCAACAATTAATAAGGGCTTTGGCCCAGCTAGCAGCTGGGCCATGCCAGGGACCAGCCCGGGATTCGCCAGCCCAGCACCGGCCAGGACCCAACCGGCGTCCCAACAACAACCACTCCGAAAAACAGGTCGTTTCGCCTCGTTTCTTCATCGTTTTCGACGATTTTTCTTTCTAAAACTCTAGAAAATCATTTTCCTCAACTATAGAAACAAGAATCAACGAAAACCATCAAGTATTGAGTTCCAATTTCTCGTTTGAAGTTTTCATTTTTAAACCACTCGAAAATCAGTTAAAAAACCCAAAATCGGACCTTCAAAACTAAAATCTGAGACATAAGGCTACTAAGGTTCGATTGATAACTTATAAACGAATTCATAGACATAAAAATCACGAAGTTTAGTTGAATATTTTACCCCCAATCGTCGATAAACCTGATTTTCGGGTAGAGACTTTCGAGCTCCTATTTCTCTCTCAATTCTCAGTATTTCTTGAAATTTCTTGAACAAAAACGTAGCTTGTAGTATCAGTACTTAAATCTAGAATTTTTTTGGCTTTTTCCGTTGACTAAACGGCCTCAAAAAACCTTACATTGTTCAATCCTTTTCAAACTTCAGAATTGTACTTTTTACGAAACATGTCCCTCATGTTTGGACCTGTTAACGCTAGTCCATCCCTTGAACTTTCAAATAATGACACTTGGCTCCCCTGCCTTCAACACTTTGGCCAACTTTACATTTTTACCCCTAATATGAAATTTTCTTTCGTTTTTAGCCCAAGCGAATATAAACTCCCGCATTCACTTCTCACTTTTATTAAATGACATACTTGACCCATTTTCATGTTTTTTTTAAACATTCTTGGTCCAATAAAATAAAACCCAATATTTTATTTTATTTTCCATTTCTTTTTCTTTTCATATTTATATATTTACCTCATTTTGGGGTGTCACAGCACGTACCTGCGTTCGATGGCGCAACGCTTCTGAAATCTAAAGCTAACAACTCGAAAGAATAATTTTGTTTCATGTTCAGTTTTTATTCTCCATCACACAATGCTAATTTTATGTTATATGGTTTTAAATCGCATATCGGAATGTATGAAATTCAAGGTTAATATGATCGATTGGTCAAAAATGTTGAAAATGATTCGCTCGACAGTGGGGTCTTCAAACCATCACGTTTGTTGATCTAGCAGACCAACCTATGCATTATAGTGGTTTGTATTTTTTGTAACTTGTTAAAAAAATCCAAAATTTATGTTTAACAAACTCAAAACAAAAATCATATGTAAGAAAAATGGTAAAAATACCCATAAACTATGTGTGCTATGATGAAAATAGTGAGTAACATAATTTCAAAAAGAAAGACGGATAGAAAGAACATTCTACTATCGGCTTCCAAGATTCTGATATCCCATGAATACAAGAACTACGCATGAAAATAAGCTCAAAAAACGTGACTTCATATCGAAAAGATCTAGATTCTTAGTCTGCTAACTTTCATTAATGCATTTGGGTTAGAAAGAACATTACACTTATGGTAGGATACCTCATGGCTATGGTTTGGAAGTCCTCATGCTCCACTTGCTTTCATTACTTACTGCCAAAGAGGGGAATGTAGTAGATTTTTCAATTAAGATTCATTTTCCTTTTTTAGCATGAGTGAATTTTGGCTTATTTGACTGGAAAACATATCATGAAATATTTCTGTTTTTCATACACTTTTTCATCATCTCTTTTTCTAGTTCCAAATAGGTTTTAGCCTTTATGCACATGTCTAACAGATCAGAGCAGATGGGTATTTTTGGATCTGATTTTTGATTAAAACATGTTTGTTCAGAATTCCAATAGGAATTTCATAATTACCATCTTTCTGTATCACTATTTCTGGGAGAACTGGAGATGATTCTTCATCGGAATCAGAATCAATAAAATCTTTTACTCTAGCTTTCACAGAAGTAGCTATAGTCTCTAATTGCTTAGAATCTTATTTAAACACCTTTTTTGTTCATAAACACAATATTCCTCACTACCTTTCTTTAGTATCATTGGGATTGTTTTAACTTTCTAAAAGTGGATATCAGAAATTGGAACTGGACGGGTTTTTCTATTAGAGTTAATGATCTTTTCTTTGAGTACATATTTCAAATAATTTGAATTATCTTGGCAATCATACATTCTGTTTGTACTAAGGAAATTCAAACTAATAATCCTTCATGAAAGAATTCAGAGACTTATGGATTAAGTACCTTAACTCCTGAGATCATAGGTACTAGATTAAGAAGAATCTGATTTTTCCAATTCCAGTTTATGGGCTTTAAAAATATCATAATTGAAAATGTATGTAATGCCCTTGATCTTCTCTGAATTAGACTCCATAGATTTAGAAGTTGAAGATTCAGAAGATGAATTATGATTTTCTTTAAAGAATTTTCTTCCTTATCTAGTCTAGAAACAACCACAAAAGCAAGTTCATAAACAACATTATTATATGCAAGCCTCTTTGAAGATAGGGATCTAACCTTAATTCAAACTTTTTGAAAACAAAATATTTTCTTAATACTAGAAATATATGTCGTAGTGTATATCTTATATTGAAAATTGACGAGATACTAGTTTTCTTGTTTCCTACAAAGGAATCAAGGTCACTTGAGCCTAAGCCTTGCTTATCCATTTGAGAGTTAGTTTGATATGTACATACTGAATATCCTGATATTTTTTTTAATCGTAATCTCTTTAATTTGCAGTTTTCTTTGCAAAATCTATCTTCCCTTTTGGAAGTAGTTTTTCAGAGACTCAGAATTAAGCCTAGTAGATTCAGACTTAATAAGATCACTTTCTTTTTCAGCCAATTCCTTTTCCAATTGCTCACTTTTTCTCTCTTCTTCTCCTTCTAGTCTCTTTTCTCCATCAATCTTTCTTTTTCCTTTTTTATTTTCTCCCTTTCTTCCTCTACTCTCTTTCTTTCCCTTTTGATATCTTCACTTCCTCTTCTGCCTTTTTTCCTCTATATCTTTCCTTTTTAACTTCATTTTTTATTTTGAAAGATCTTCTGAAAGTTTATGAACAACCATTTCTAAATCATCAGAGTTATCAGAGGTAGAACATATCTTCAGTTCATTCCAGAGGTAGTGGAATCAGAGATGTTGCCTGGTTCTGAATTCCTGGCCATTAGATAGAAGTGAGCTTGATCAGAGTCATCTTCTGATGTTGAATCAGAAATCCGATTCTCTTTCTCTGCCATCAAACTTCTCCCTTGCGGTTGTATTTGTATTTGTTCTTATAGTAATCCACACCTTTGACTAATTTCACTCTACAATCAGCTGCAAGGTGACTAGGTTTCCCACATCTGAAGCACTTTGAACCTTCAGCAACCTTTCTGACTTTTCTTTGCTCCTCTTTTTTTCTCCTATTTCTAAAAATGCATATATGGTTTTTGATCAGAAGTTTCATACTTTTCATCTCTGTAGTCTCTTCTGATCCATATCCCATATCATAAAATCTCTTGCTAAACTTCTTAGAAAACCCCTTTGAGATCAAAGCAAGAGATCACGCAAAGGCACTAAGATCATCGTCGGAATCAGAATCTTCCTCTAGCTTTGAAGAAATGATAGGGATCAGAAGATATTTATTCTTCCCACTCTTTCTACTGTAATCTCTGGATGTATTCTTTTTTTTTTTCTTCTCCTTTTCCTCTAAAACTAGTGTTAGAGGTCCACCCATCACTTTTTCGCTCGAAGCTATCTTTGATTCTTAGGCTGCAAGGGTACCATAAATATCATGAAGAGCCCAACCATCCAAATCCTGATTAGCCATCAAGGACATGGATAATTGCTTCGATTTCTCGTTCAATCTTTTCAAAAACAGGAGAATGTTTTCCTCATTTGACTTAACAATTATGTTTCTTTTGCATTTGTTGACTAAAGTATAAAATTCATTGTATGTGGCTTGCAGGCTTTCTTTTAGTTTGGCACATAATCTATTGTATTCATTTATGCATTGAATTCTCTTGTTCTTCCTTGTTTTAATACCATCTTTGAGTTGATTTTCTATTTCTTCCCAGATATCTTTTGCACTTTTGCATGAATCAGTGATTGGAAGATCTCATTGGGAAGATACATGATGAGTAAAGATTTGGCTCGTTGATCAATTTCAACCTTGGCCAATTCTTCCTTTTTTCCATTTATCTTCATCTTTTGGATTTTCGAATGCATGGATTTAGGTGTAGAATTTGTTCCAGGAACCCTTGCAATTGTGATAGTGGGAATAAAAGGACCACTGAGTAGAGATTTATACAGTATCTTAGAGATTCGATATTATACGTAGAATTCCAATTTTGAATTTGATATTTTTACCTTAGGAATCTTTTAATATGTTCTTCAATTAAAATCTAATCCACTGAATTTATTAGATCAGACAATTTGCAGAAAATCCTCAAAAACAAAGGATCGAGTTGTTGTAGAGTGGAATAGAAGAATATTTGACTAGATTGAGAGAACAATCACACATATTATATTGATTTGATTTGTTGCAAATCAATTTGCTCTGACCAATTCTTAATCCCAGATTTCTAAATCAATTGATCTAAATATAGTTCGAATAACAGAAGTAAGTAGATCATAGTCAAATATTAATATATATAAAAACAAGAATGATCTCACCTATAATAATAGTCATATGTGTATTGATTAAATCAAGAGGAATTACCATTGGATTGTTTTCAAGGAATACAGTAGAGAATTCCTATTTAGCTCAATGAAAAATCTATCAAAAATTACTATCCTAAGAACAAGATATGAGTATTTATAAGCCTAATGGATAAAAGTCAATGCACTGTCTAATCAGCTTCTTCCATAATAGAGGATTTACTAAGCTTTGGAAGGCTTGATTAGAGGCCTTTCTTTGGTTATGTTGATCAGAGCTTCTAATGACTTCTGGAGAGGCAACCGAGAGACCAACACTTTGAAAAATTCAAATATATTTTTCTTTAATACTTTTGCATTTGAAATAGAGATGTGGGATTCTAATAGTATACTTATTTACACCAATGGAATGAATGTTGACTGGACCAAAGATATCCATATGATGAAGATGATTGTTGGCTGAGGAACATTACTACATTCTGAAGCTTGCTTAGGTTTGCTTCCCTGTTGGGTCTGAAATATGCCAAGGATGGTTACTACTTCTAGTTCAACATGGTTACTACTTCTGAAGTTAATGCTGCTAGAAGAACTTGGTTAATACTTCTGAGGTTACTACTTCTGTGGTTAATGTTGCTAGTTGTAGTTAATGCTGCTAGAAGAAAACAGTTAATACTTCTAGTTAGTACTTCTGATATTAATGCTTCTAGTTAATGCTGCTAGAAGAAAACAGTTAATACTTCTAGTTGTTAATACTTCTAGTTAATACTTCTAGTTATTAATGCTGCTAGTTGGTGGTTAATGTTTCTCAACAAGATTAGTACTGCTAGTTCAAAGTTAGTACTGCTTGAAGAGATTAATGCTGCTGAGCATGGTTAGTACTGCTAGAGTTAATACTGCTCAGAGTATTAATGCTGCTTATGATTAATACTGCTTATAAGATGGAGATCTGCATGAAAGGATAACAGCTGGATAATCTAGAGATATACATGGAAGCTTAGAGATATACATGGAAGCTTAGAGATATACATGGAAGCTTGAAGATAATGATGGAAGATATACTGAAGATATTTTATTTATTGTAATTATCTTTTTATTCAGTATATGTATAGATTTGATAGAATAGTTTAGATAGAATAACTTTTGATAATTGTTTTTCAAGAGAGAAATCAACCTCAAGGCATAGATCCTAATTCTAGAGAAGTAGAATTCGTATTGGTGAGCCTGTTCATCAATATTGAGGTTGAGTGTGTAATCTTGTAACTTTAAGCATTCAATTTACTGTTTGATAATTATATACTGTTTTTGATTACTGTTTTATCAAATATCAAAGTGTTTTTCCGCAACTTCTTTGATATTAGTTTCTGAGTATTAATTCTTGTTAAGAATTCGATCCTGACAAGTGGTATCAGAGCTAGTATTCTCAGAAACCTACACTCAACATCACATCATCATGGCTAAAGGTTCAGAGTCTTCAAGCTCAGACATTCCTACAGAGGTAACATCTAATCTTTGTTCTAAATCCTGTATTGAAACTGTTAAAAGGTACAGGGATCACAATCAGAAGATGAGTGATGACCTTAAGAGATTAGAAAAAGATATAAAAGACTATGTAAGGATTGTAGAGAGATTTGAAGATCAGATCAAAGGTTTTCAAGCCAATGAGCTTCAACACTCTTATGACACAAACTACTGGAAGTGGGAGAAAGATCAGTATGAATTTAAGCTAAAACAGAAAGAAGAGGAGAATGAGAAGATAAAGAGGGAGTTTGAGAAAGCCAAACTGGATATTGAGAAATTTTCCAATGCTTCTAAAGCAATGGACTCATTACTCCAAACTCAAATCCATGACAAACTTAGAAGAGGAATAGGCTATAACACCACCCCACCACCATACAACAACAACTACATCCCTCCTATATCAGACTTGCTAGAGACCAAGAATAGGAAGGAATCATCTGATGGAGCCACAAAGGTAGATCCATTAGAAAAAGTGGTGGTTGAAACAGACTCTGAAGAAGAGAACTTTAATGAAAAGAGTAAGAAGAACACTGTGAGTGGTGAGATTCCTATAGAAAATAACATTATCACCAATGAGGGATGTGGAAAGGCTTGGATCAAGTCTAAGGACATAGAAAAGACTGAGAGAAAGTCTGAGAAGGTCCATTATAAGCAAACCACAGTTGTGAATCCTGTCCCTTGTAAACAGTGTTCTTGCAATAAATCTGAGCCCCAAAAACATGATAAACCAAGGGGAAATCAGAGAAACTGGACTAATCAGTGGGCACAAAAACAAGGAGTTGATTTGAGTAAAATCAATAGACCAAAACCTTGTTTTATCTGTGGCAAATTGAATCATCTTGCCAAACACTGTTATTTCAACCCTATCAACCAAAGAGTCACTTTTCAAAGAAAACCACAAAACTCTTTTGGTTATAGGAATCAGAGAAGGAATCATATGGCTGAGAACAGAGCACCTATAAGATCACATGCTCAGAACAAGTTTGCTAAACCAAAGAAAAATACTCCAAATAAGCCAAGGAGTAATTTAAAGACAAAGAAAGCAAACAACTTTGTTCAAGTTTGGGTTCCAATTGCAAAGAAACCTGTTAGTACTGCTATCCCAGATAGTACTGCTAACAAACATAGTGCTGCTAACTTGATTAGTACTGCTAACCAAGTTAGTACTGCTAACAAAGCTAGTGCTGCTTCTAGTAGTAATGCAGCCAAGCCTATAATCTTGACAAAGTACTCCAGTCATGAGATTCCTAAACAACTCATTCAGACCAAAATGACAGATTATATTAATGAGAAAGGTCAACCCAAGACCACTTTGGCTTGGGTTCCCTCAAAGACTAACTGATTTATCAAGTGTGCAGGGCAATCAAAAGCTCAAGAGGAAGAGCATTTGGAATGAAGATAATGGTTGCTCTTGGCACATAACAAGGAACATGGATTGCCTTCAAATTCTTTAAAAGATTTGATGGAGGACATGTTACTTTTGATCCAGCAGAAGGTAAGAAAAGTGAAAAAGGTATAGTTTCAAAAGATAAAGTAACTTTTGAAAATCTTATGATATATGGTACTACTAACCTTGTGTCTGTAAGTGTTTCAGGTTGCTAATATGGAAAGGTAGTTAGTACTTCTAGTTCAGTGAAAACTGTCAGACTGTGTTAATGTTGCTGGTATGTGTTACTACTGCCAGTTTGTGTTAATGCTGCTGATAAGTGTTACTACTGCTAATGTAAGTTTTCTATACCTAAAAATGATCTTCAATGATTTAATGTCAAACCTGGATATCAATCAAAAATCTTTTATCTGTATCCAAGGTTTGTACAAGAAGTACTTAATAAGGAATTGACGGATTAACCTCATTTTAATGAGATATATGTACCTAAACCCCCTAAAGGCAAGGTTTTCTCAAACATGAGAAGATCTGCTAGGGACTCGGAAGGAGTTGATATACCATTGTTCTCTACAATGATGGTGATGTCCCACAATCAAGAAGGTAAGGCATCAGGGTCAAAGCCCTCATTAGACCAACCCACTGATGACCTATCCACACCTTCCACTACCAAGCATAAATCTTCAGATTCCTTTTGTCAAACCAACATTCCCCATTACTATATTATATAAGAAAAGATACTGAAGGTTCCTTCCCTTCTTGTATCCTCAACCTCAAAACCTACAAGCCCTCTGATGGAGCATTTTTCATCAGAGAATATCCAAAGGGAAACCATAGAGGTGTCTCCCAACCTCAAGAAGGTGCTCAATAAGGAGATGCAAGAGCATATGGGTTGTAAGGCTCACACTACTGACTTTGCACAAAGTGCAGGACAGGACAGTGTGAACATATCTAAGACCTTCCCCATGGCAACTTTAGATGAGTAATTATCTAAAGGTCCCAGGTGCCAAGAAACCAAGGAAGTAGAAGGTGCTTCTGCTAGGCAGAAGATCTCTACTAAAAGATCCAAGGATCCTTCAAAGGTGGTAAACACACCAAAAGGAGGTGAGGACAGATTTAACTACAAAGAATTGATGGATACACTTGGTACAATTAGTCTGAAAGTTCACAATCAAATTCTGGAGATAAAAGAGATGAAAAGGAGCACATATCATGATTATTTCAAAAAGGGGGAGACTTAAACAACTGAACTTGAGAAGACATGAGAAGGAGAATCAAGTTGATATGAAATCTTATTTTGAGGGGGAGATAAGTGAAGAAGATGAAACAAAGCAGTAACTACAACAGAAACAGAAAAGAAGATAACAGCAGAAACTGAATCAAGAAGAACTTGTAATTGCAGAAAGTTTTGAAATTATCATAAAGACCCTATACTGAAGAACTTAACTTCTCAGTTTTGAAAAGTTAAGTTAGGGGGAGATTGTTGGGTCTGAAATATGCCAAGGATGGTTACTACTTCTAGTTCAACATGGTTACTACTTCTGAAGTTAATGCTGCTAGAAGAACTTGGTTAATACTTCTGAGGTTACTACTTCTGTGGTTAATGTTGCTAGTTGTAGTTAATGCTGCTAGAAGAAAACAGTTAATACTTCTAGTTAGTACTTCTGATATTAATGCTTCTAGTTAATGCTGCTAGAAGAAAACAGTTAATACTTCTAGTTGTTAATACTTCTAGTTAATACTTCTAGTTATTAATGCTGCTAGTTGGTGGTTAATGTTGCTCAACAAGATTAGTACTGCTAGTTCAAAGTTAGTACTGCTTGAAGAGATTAATGCTGCTGAGCATGGTTAGTACTGCTAGAGTTAATACTGCTCAGAGTATTAATGCTGCTTATGATTAATACTGCTTATAAGATGGAGATCTGCATGAAAGGATAACAGCTGGATAATCTAGAGATATACATGGAAGCTTAGAGATATACATGGAAGCTTAGAGATATACATGGAAGCTTGAAGATAATGATGGAAGATATACTGAAGATATTTTATTTATTGTAATTATCTTTTTATTCAGTATATGTATAGATTTGATAGAATAGTTTAGATAGAATAACTTTTGATAATTGTTTTTCAAGAGAGAAATCAACCTCAAGGCATAGATCCTAATTCTAGAGAAGTAGAATTCGTATTGGTGATCCTGTTCATCAATATTGAGGTTGAGTGTGTAATCTTGTAACTTTAAGCATTCAATTTACTGTTTGATAATTATATACTGTTTTTGATTACTGTTTTATCAAATATCAAAGTGTTTTTCCGCAACTTCTTTGATATTAGTTTCTGAGTATTAATTCTTGTTAAGAATTCGATCCTGACATTCCCTTTTTCACATATTGAACAAAGATATTCTATGGCATAGACACGTAGAGGAATACCAATCACTAGTTCCTTCCTGGACAGATCATTTAATGTCTTAAAGTTGAGGTGAAAGAGCCTTTTGTGCCACAACCAAATTTTTTAAGTGGTAGCATTTGAGTAGAAGCATATTTATTCGGTATGTATTGAGTTCATATCTGTAACATAGACATTCTCTATTCCTGTACCAGTCAACACTCGTTTGCCATCCTTGTTTCTGATGGTGCACTTATCCTCATCAAAGTTCACATAGAATCTTTGTCACACAGCTGGTTGATGCTTAATAAGTTTTGTTTTAGGCCTTCAACAAAGAGCAACACGTTTGGAAGTGGTTGAGCCAATAGTGAGAGTGCCATTACCCTTGATATAACCTTTATCATCTTGAACAAAAGTCACTATAGGACCTTTCTCTTCCTTGTACCCACTCAACAAGGACTCGGTACAATCATATGTCTGGAACAACCACTGTCTAGATATTAGTTTTGTTTCAATCCCTTCAATCACACAAAAAATTAGTGTTTCTTTCATACCAATTTGTTAATGGTCTAGTTAGGTTAAAAGGAATTTTCTCTGTGATCTTTTGCTTTACTATTATCTTATCAACTTTGGAGTCTTCGTTCTTGTTGCTTGGACACTCCTTGGCAAGGTAGGATGTTTCTCCACATGAATAGCATCTTAGTTGTTGGAATAGCTTGAATGGTAACAAAAGAACATGGGGACTATTTTTTGTGCATACAACCTGAAAAGCTCAACTTTGGTATCTATAAATACACACAATTTACAATGGTTAAGCTCTCTTTAATGCATACAGACAGAAGAGCTCCACTTTGGTAATTATACCTGTTGCATTTAATGTGATGTACTAGCTTTTTGTACATGTCAAAACTTGAGAGGCTAGGATATGCATGCTTGTCCTTTCTTTGGCTATATTTAGCAGTATTTGACCTGTAGTGAATAGTATACTAAAGTAGTGGCCATACTTGTAAGCGACAATAAAAGAAGATCGTAATATACCCTCTTTTCACATAGTATAGATGACATACTTGCTTTTTGGATAAAGTTGGTAGAGGCTTCTTGAAGAAGTCTAATACTCAGCGTTATAAAGTATAAACACTCATAAATCTTTAGGTAGACTTTGCAACTTCTACATTTGATGAAGGCTTCTGATTGTAGACAAGGTTTCACACTAAGTACCATAATTAGTAAAGTCCTGATCAATCACCACGACATTCAGATAGTTCCACTTGACAGAACCTTCATTGGTGAGGCTTAAAGTTGAACATTCCTAACTAGACTAAACATGGACTCTGAGGAATGTGAGCATGAACACTCTAAACAGATCTTTCAAGTATTTTATAAGGTTATCATCAAATCAATAAAGAGGAACAACAATGTAATCATTGATGTGCATGTTGTGTCATATAATGTCCTCGATTTTCATATTGGACACAGGGAATGGGTGGTCATCTCTGATATGTCTTTTATAACACCCAGGATTTTGGCTTTGACAGTCGTTGCACACTTGTCACTCCCCAACCATTTCAACTAAATATTAAATTAGAGGGTACAAATGCTAATGTTATAAGTGTTAACATTATCCAAGTTGTTTCGTGAGTGGGATCATTCAAATTGGGACTTTGAGACCAAAGGGGGTGCCAAGCGACTATGACCGGCGACAATTCCCTTGAGCATTGTCACGAGGCACAATCGCGCCCCACACCCTAGCCGCGGTACATTCTTGGCGAGTATGCCAAGGCGACATTGCCAAGGGCATACTCATAGGGCATTGTCGCCACGTGGCTAGAGGCCACGGTACATCTGGTGCAAGAATGTCAGGCGAGAGTGCCAATAGCATTCTCGCATGTCATTGTCGCCGATGGGAGCAAATGCCTTAAATGCCTTGTTCTATTAGGTGAGACTCATTGTTTGCATTGAAGGGTTTTTGTTGGGCGATTTTCCTCTCAAGGCTAGGTAAGGTTCCTCCCATATATCATCCTCTTCCTTCATTAAATGTTCACCCAACTACATCTAGTGACATTTATGATCCCTTCTTGGTTCTAGTCTTCAAGTGAATCATCTAGCTCCACTTAGGAACCACAAGACTGAATCTCTATTTATAGGGTTTTGTCATTTTAGGGTTTTTACATCCCAAATCCATTTGGTGAGTTTCTCAACCCTTACACTACCATAAATGTTATTATTGCTTATATGTGATTTGTAAGTACATTGGGTTTTGACCTAAAATTAGGGTTGCGTGGATTTTGCTAAATATGGACTTTCAGTCCCCGCTAAATGCATTTAATGATAATGATAAGTGATTAAATACATCCCAGTAAGTATGAAATATGATATGTTATAAGTGGAAAATCATTTCTTGCAAAAAGGGGAGTTTTCACTCAAGTGTATGTTTACTTGTAGCTAGTCTCATTGCTTCAGTTTATTAAGTCATTTCTTGGTATTGAAAATATGTACTTTAACATGATTACGAGTTATGAAATGTTAAGATAAACAAGTGTATATGTAGGTATCATGTTTCTAGAATGGTAAAGAATCTTACATCGATAATGTTACCCTTATTTACTCATGATCATATTGTGATGCTTGAAGTCTATTTCCTTGTGCACGAGGATTTAGATCTTATGTTATATGCGGTTGGAATTGTTATTAGGTCACTAGCGAGTAGGCAATGGGAGACTTAATAGTCCTTGAGGTGTAACTCGTCTAGATTGGATAGGTAATAATGTCCCGTAAGTCCTTGAGGTGTAACTCGATGGAATAGGCAATAAAGGTCATTAATGGTTTGAGGTTGTGATGTATTGATGGCATGGGAACTAGAACCGAGACATGAGGTGTAATCCAATAACATCACGGGTGACTCCATTCATGTGTTCTCGTCACCACGATGGAAATGGGCCTCCCCCGTATTTCAAGAGGTATCTCTTGTGCATTCATGTTCAGGCATGGAACATCCTTATAAAGTTGAATGTTGGCATTTGTTCAACCACTGAGAATATCGGTAACATTTAATTATGATACTATTATCTTATTCATGAATTGTATAATATTTAAGATCTCGCTAAACTTTTGGTCTAACACTTGTCATGGTATCTTGTTGGTTCACAGGTCCTACTAGTGGTGCGCATAGGGTGCCTTGATTCTCCGGTCGTGCACCTAGGAGTTCCTGAAGGACCGGGCTTTTTGGGAATCGTGAGAAGAGGGATTTTTGGAGACATAACGACACCCACCTTAATCTAGTTATAAATTGTTCTAGATTAAATAGGTTGTTGCATCTTTATGTTCGCTATTCACTACTTTAGGAGTTATGCAAACCATCCCATCCGTATTTGGGTTTTTGTTGTCGAAATTTGGAAGTTTTATTTTACCCATTTTTCGAAATTTCCCCATTTTGGTTGTTTAAATTTTAGGGTTTTACAAGTTGATATTAGAGCTCTAGTTTAAGTGAACTAGGTATGAAAACTCTGTGCCTGGACTTAAGATGAGACAATTAAGTTATAAATTGTGAGAATTGGGTAGAACTTTTAAGATGAGACAGTCTTAGGTTGACGGAAACTACATCGTTGAGAATTATAAAAGTGGTAGCGATAATTCTTATGTAGAGTATGTTCATAATTTCAATTATCTAATGTTATTATAAATATGTAATTACGTTAGCATGCTTGAATTACTATGATTATGATGATCGATGAATTGTAATAGTACGTTTCCATGTGTATAATTTCGTATAGCCTATCTCTTACTCCTCTATCGATTGTGTGACAGACTGAGATGGTAAACACTCGGAGTCACATACATCCTCTCCGGAAGGCCAGGCCGTGACTGAATCCATGTCTGATCGGCCGAATGTAACGATGGTGAATGCGCCTCCTCAACTTCTGCCCTTAATTGTTGGGAGGGTGGAGCATACTAAGAATGAATATCGCCACCGTCGATCCAATTTTGACTGAGGTAACTCCTCGAACACAAATGTTGGACATGATGAGAGCCATGAACGAAACCATGGCAAAGCAATATGAATTGTTCATGAAGCTATTGGAAGACAGAGATGGTAATCACTGCTGACACGAGGCGATAGAGGAAAATGTAGTTGTAGCAGGATCTGAGGGTACTGGGGATGAGAATCGTACCAATGGATTGGTAACCTTGGAGACAAGACAACCCAAGAGAACTTGTTCCTACAACACCTTTCTTTGTTGCAAACCGTCGGAGTTTGTCGGATTCGATGAACCCATGGCATGCATGAACTGGCTCAGGGAGATTGAGCAAGCCTTCAGGGCTTGTGACTGTGAGGAGGGCCAGAAGGTGAAGTATGGCTCTTAGATGTTCCAAGGTTCGACTTTGACATGGTGGAACGTTTTCACCTCGACTCTAGAGGATTCCGTGTTGGCGAAAATGACTTGTGTGGTGTTCAAGAAAAAGATTATGGAAGAGTATTTCAATGAGCAGGAGATGGATTTGATAGAGGAGGAGTTCCGTACGATAAAGAAAGGGATCCTATCGGTGAGGGCATACACCCAACTCTTCATGGAGAAACTGAATCTTGTGGGCATGTGGCCCCAACTGAGAAGGAAAAAGTGAAGGCCTATTTGAAGAGTTTTCTTGCGGACATGATGTCAATGGTCCGCAACTCCAAAGCTACTAACCTTCGAGAGACGATAGAAGAGGCCAAAATTATGGAAAGGGTCTATGTGAGGGACAAGGAGGAGAAGACCAAGGTTGTGAAGAAGAGAAGGTGGGAGAGCCCCCCAAGTTCGTTCAAAAAGTCGGGGTTCCAATATTGGCACGGGTGTCATCCTTGTGGCCACGGGATGAATGCCCGCGGGCCTAAGGTCTGTTTTCCGGAGATTAGTCTGGGCCCAATGTGGTCTGGGATACTCCTTCCCAAAAAAAAAGTCGGGGTTCCAACCGGGAGGTAAAAGTTTTCACAACCGCCGTGAGGCGAAGTGGTGCCCCAAGTGTAAAAGCAAGCACTTTGGTTTTTGCAATCCCAAACCCAACCCGATCTCATGCTTCAAATGCGGTAAATCTGGTCATACCAGCCTAGATTGTCCCATTCGAGGGACGATCTATTATGAGTGTAAAGAAATGGGGCATGTGATGAGGGAGTGCCCCAAGCTGAAGGGAATGGCAATAAGAGGTGGCTCGGGAAGTCAAACCGAAGAAGGAGGTCATCCCTAAGACTCAAGGGAGGGCCTTTCAAATGACGAGAGAAGAAGCAAAGGAAATCGCCGATGTGGTGTCGGGTACGTTCTTACTCAACTCCCTTATCACTAGAGTACTATTTGATTCCGGTGCCTATTTCTCTTTTGTGTCCCTTGAGTTTTGCAAAGCTTTGAATGTGCCCTCTAGTACTCTTAGTGATGCGTTGGTAGTATAGGTAGCAAATGAGGAGCAAGTGATCTTGCGAGAAGTCTTAGAGAAATGTCACCAAGAGGTTAGTGGTGAACTCTTTGAAGTAGATTTACTTCCCATGGCGATTGGAAGTTTTGACGTGGTGATTGGAATGGATTGGTTGTCTAAGCACCAAGCGAAATGTTATGTTCGAAAAAGCTTATCAGAATACAGATCTCAAGCAGGGACTTCGTCTTTGTCTATGGGGAGAAGCGTAAAGGTGAAGTGGCCCTCATTTCATCCATCAAAACAAGAAAATGTCTAGTGAATAATTATTTGTTGTTCCTCGATTACGTAATAGATGCCAAAGCAGAGAAGAAGAAGATCGAAGATGTGCGTATCGTCAACGAATATCCAGATGTTTTTCCCGACAACCTTCTGGGCTTGCCGCCTGATCGCCAAGTGGAGTTCCGGATGATCTAGTTCCAGGAGCGGCACCGATAGCCCGTGCACGTTACCGTGTTGCTCCGATTGAGATGCAAGAGATGAGATTCAAAAGATGATGTCCCAACTTCAGGATTTGCTAGAGAAAGGATTTGTGAGGCCAAGCTCTTCGCCTTGGGGAGCTCTGGTGCTTTATTCAAGAAGAAAGATGGGTCAATGCGAATGTGCATCGACTACCGGTAGTTGAACAAGGTGACCGTGAAGAATAAATATTCGCTACCCCAAATAGACGAGCTCTTCTACCAACTGCAAGGAGATGGATGTTTTTCCAAGATCGATCTTCGTTTGGGCTACCATCAAGTGAAAGTTAGATAGGAAGATATATCCAAGACAACTTTTAGGACTCGGTATGGTCATTACGAGTTCTTGGTTATGCCTTTTGGCCTGACTATTGCGTTGGCTGTGTTTATGGACTTAATGAACCGGGTTTGCTGACCATTTTTAGACAAGTCAGTCAGCGTGTTCATCGATGACATCTTGGTGTATTCAAAAAGTGAAGAAGAACACGACCGACATCTCAGAGAAGTGTTGGTAGTATTGAGAAATGAGTAACTTTACGCCAAAATTTATAAGTGTGAATTTTGGTTGCACGAGGTCCAGTTCTTGGGTCATGTGGTGACAAGGGAAGGAGTAAAAGTTGATCCATTGAAAATTGAGGCAGTGATGAACTGGGAACCACCTAAGAGTCCCACCGAGATTCGAAGCATCTTCGGCCTAGCCGGTAACTATCGGAGATTCATTCAGGACTTCTCCAAAATTGCCTCTCCCTTTACATCTTTGACAAGGAAGAACGTGATTTTTCTTTGGACCGAGAGTCAAGAGAGGGCTTTTCGGACTTTGCAAAAGAAGTTATGCGAGGCACCAATCTTATCCCTACCCGAGGGGACGGAGGAATTCGTGGTCTACAACGATGCATTCAAAATAGGTTTGGGGTGTGTCTTGATGCCAAGGGGCAAGGTGATAGCCTATGCCTCAAGGCAGCTTAAAGAACATGAGAAAAGCTACCCAAGCCACGATCTCGAGCTAGCGGCAGTAGTGTTCGCCTTAAAGTTATGGCGACACTATCTTTACGGTACGAAGTGCATGCTTTTTACCGACCATAAAAGTTTAAAGTACGTCTTCGACCAAAAAGAATTGAACATACTACAACGAAGATGGTTAGAGCTACTCAAGAGTTACGCGGACAAAAAGAGAAGACCGGTCGAGTTCCAAGTGGGGGAACGAGTGATGTTGAAGTTATCACCGTGGAAGAGAATCATTAGGTTCGGAAAACATGGGAAGCTTAGCCCCCATTTCCTTTTACCTTTCACCATCCTTGAGAGCATTGGACTTCAAGCCTACAAATTGGACCTACCACCCGAGATGAACGAGATTCACCATACCTTTCACGTGTGATACTTACGAAGGTATATAGCCGAAGAGGAGGGCGTCATTCCTTTGTCAGAGATTAGAGTGGACAATGACAGATGCATTAAGGAACCCGAAACCATTCTGGAAAGGAAGACAAAGAAATTACAACATACGGAAGTGATTATGGTGAAAATTCAATGGAAACCACCGGGGAGCCAACGTGACGTGGGAATCGGAAGATGATATGAAGAGGAGATATCCTCACTTGTTCGAGTAGATTGAGATTTCAAGGACAAAATCTTTTCTAAGGGTTGGAGGATTGTAACACCCTGAATTTTGGCTTAGACACTGGTTGCACACTTTAAATGTCACTCCCCAACCGTTTCAACTAAATATTAAGAATCGTGTTAATTAGAGGACACAAATGCTAATGTTATAAGTGTTATCATTAGCCAAGTCGTTTCATGAGAGGGATCGATCAAATCTGGGACTTCAAGACCAAGATGGGTGCCAAGCGACTATGACCGGCGACAGTGCCCTTGGGCATTGTCGCGAGGCATAATCGCGCCTCACACCCCGGTCGAGGTACATTCTTAGCGAGTATTCCATGGAGACATTGCCAAGGGCATTATCGCCGCGTGGCTAGAGGCCATGGTACATCTGGCGTGAGAATGCCAGGCGAGTGCCAATGGCATTCTCGCATGCCATTGTCGCCAACGGGAGCAGAGGCCTTAAATGCCATGTTCTTTTAGGTGAGACTCATTGTTTGCATTGAAGGGTTTTTGTTGGGCGATTTTCCTCTCAAGGCTAGGTAAAGTTCCTCCCATTTATCATCCTCTTTCCTCATTAAATGTTCACCCAACTACATCTAGTGACATCTATGATCCCTTCTTGGTTCTAGTCTTCAAGTGAATCATCTAGCTCCACTTGGGAACCTCAAGACTCAATCTCTATTTCTAGGGTTTTGTCATTTTCGGGTTTTTACATCACAAACCCATGAATGTTATTATTTGCTTATATGTGATTTGTAGCTACATTGGGTTTTGACCTAAAATTAGGGTTGCGTGGATTTTGCTAAATATGGACTTTCAGTCCTCACTAAATGCATATAATGGTGATGATAAGTGATTAAATATATCCCAATAAGTGTGAAATATGATATGTTATAAGTGGAAAATCATTTCTTGAAAAAAGGGGAGTTCTCGCTCAAGTGTATGTTTACTTGTAGCTAGTCTCATTGCTTCTATTTATTAAGTCATTTCTTGGTATTGACAATATGTACTTTAACATGATTACGGGTTATGAAATGTTAAGAGCAACAGGTGTATATGTGGGTATCATGTTTCTTGAATTATTAAGAATCTTACATCGGTAATGTTACCCTTATTTGTTCATGATCATATTGTGATGCTTGAAGTCTATTTCCTTGTGCATGAGGATTTAGATCAGATGTTATATGTGGTTGGAATTGTTGGCCACGTTGGGTCACTAGCGAGTAGGCAATGGGGGACTTAATAGTCCTTGAGGTGTAACTCGTCTAGATTGGATAGGCAATAATGTCTCGTAAGTCCTTGAGGTGTAACTCGACAGAGTAGGCAATAAAGGCAATTATGGTTTGAGGTTGTGATGTCTTGATGGCATGGGAACTAGAACCGGGACATGAGGTGTAATCCAATAACATCACGAGTGACTCCATTCACGTGTTCTCGTCACCTCGATGGAAACATGTATCCCCCATATTTCAAGAGGTATCTTTTGTCCATTCATGTTCAGGCGTGGAACATCCTTACAAAGTTGAATGTTGTCATTTGTTCAACAATTGAGAATATTGGTAACATTTAAGATCTTGCTAGAATTTTGGTCTAACACTTGTCATGGTATCTTGTTGGTTCACAGGTCCTACTAGTTGTGCGCATAGGGTGCCTTGATTCGTCGGCCGTGCACCTAGGAGTTCCTGAAGGACCGGGCTTTTGGGAATCGTGAGAAGAGGGATTTTTGGATACATAACGACACCCACCTTAATCTAGTTATAAATTTTTCTAGATTAAATAAGTTGTTGTATCTTTATGTCTCGTTATTCACTACTTTAGGAGTTGTGCAAATCACCCATCTATATTTGGGTTTTTGTTATCGAAATTTGAAAGTTTTATTTTACCCATTTTCCGGAATTTCCCCATTTTGGTTGTTTAAATTTTAGGGTGTTACATCTTTCATAGTTCCTTGATTCTTTAATATATCGATAAAACATATCGATATCCCCATATTGAACATATGAGTATGCATGTGTTTCCTTAGTGTCATTCACTCAAGAGGGCTAGAGACATCACTTCCATATTGTGATACATGACAAAAAGAAACTACCAATCAGTCATCCAGTTAGAGAATTATTACAACCAGTGTTAAAATATGTCACCTATATACTGTAAACTATATGTTCCCAAGTCAAAAAACTACATCTACGATGACCACATGACATACACTTATAACACTCACATGACATCCAATATATTATTCTCATAGCAAGTCATGTCCAATACATAAGATCCTTATATTGTGTCTATATGTTCAATTCCATATCCCATATAAATCACAACATATACTTGTTATTCTCCAATACATAAGATCCTTATATTGTGTCTATATGTTCAATTTCAAAGTTATTATTACATTTATCAGGGCCGACCCAACTAATGGGCGAGATGGGCCTTTGCCTGAGGCAGCACAGCCTAAGGTACAAAAAGCCTGGATAGGTTCAGTTCCAAAATTCTAAAAAAAAGTCGGTTTCTCTACTCTCTATATTGAATGTCTATCGAGTACTCAAACACCGCTTACCTGTCGCCCTTGAAGCATGTGCCTCGCTCTCAATCTCTCAACAGCCAACGTCCAATTGCCCGACGACCGCGACTACTCGACCACACCAGTGACCAACCACCATCGCCCATCGTGCATCTTGTTTGAGTCTGAGTTTGCTCTTGATTGATCACTGATTGAGTGATTTCCATCTTATTTCCATGTTTTCCTTCTAGTTCTTATCTAGTATTTACTAATCTAATCTATTGATGTTTTGGTGATTTTCTTGATTTCTTGAATCTTGATTCATGGATATTTGCATATTTGGTGATTTTTCTTGATCTCTTGAATCTTGAATTTTGGTTATTTTCACTTGTGCATATTTGGTCTTGAATCTTGGTTATTTACATATTTGGTTATTGCTTGGTTCATTGGTTGCTTGTTTATTTAAACAATTTGGTTAAATATGTTTTCTAGATCGCAACCATCCGATGCTCAAAATAGAAAGAAAAAAAAAGAGAAATTGTTCAATCTTTACATGGATTGTTAAATAAATTTTTTTGTTAGGCAAGATAAACCCAATGAAAATCCTACCGAAGAGTTTGTAAGCAATCCTAATTCTAACAACAATGTGGAAAATCTTATTTATTAATGACTTGTTGGTGATTCCAATTCTCATGACTCTATGGAAAATCATATTTGATGAGCCTCATGTTAGTAATCCTAATTCTAATAACTTTGATGAGCCTCATGTTGATAAAATTGCTTTCAATATTTTTGAACCAAGTGTTTGGGATAGTTTAAAACTTTAAATTCAAAAATGAAAGATATACTTAAAGAAAAAATGGCCTATTAGATAAACTAATATCGTTTTTTCCAAAAGATGAACAAATAGGCATTTTTCTTGTACCCATTATATTCGTAAGCTACGAAATGGTGAAACATTTTGAATCTATATTTGGGTTCTTGTTTGATGCATTAAAGTTGGTTAAATTGAAAGATGATGAATTAAAGATATATTGTTTAAATCTTGAGGTTGCTTTGACACATGGTGATGATGATGATATTGATGAAAAATATTTGTATACGGAGTTACAAAATTTACACGGAATGTGATAACTCTAATATTCACTTCTGAGTAGAAAGAAATCACTATAGTATTTTTGAGCCATTTTGGTGTGTTTTATGTTGCATTTTCAAGAAATTATCTGCAGTGGCATCGAGAGTGCTCACTCCGAAGCATTGAAGAAGTCAATTATGGATTCTGGAAATCTTGAAGGCAGAAAAGTAGCTGAAAATCTGGAGTAAGGGATTTAAAAACTCTATTGTGATGATGGATCTTGACAAAAGGCTAAAGGCATGGTGTTTTCAAAAGCATGGAATTTTTAATAGAATATTTAAGCATGATGTTCTAGAAGCACGGTGGTCCAAAAATCAAGGAAAACTTTTGGATAAAGGCAAAGAAGTCGGTTGATAAAAAACTGAAGGTCGAAAGAACATCAACCCTGCGGATAAAAGCTTTGACTCACCATTTTTGTAAGTTCCTCTTTGTCCAAGTGAGGAATTGCTTTATCTAATTTCCACTTTTGGATCTACACCTCTTTTCCTTCTAGTATATATAAAGGTATTGGCATTTAAATTTAGGCATCAAGCATTCAATTCAATTAAAAAGCAAGCTTAGTCTTAGAGAGAAAATTACTTTCAGTAGTTTAGCATTTAATTTCCAGTACTTTAATCCAGTGTCTTCGAGAGTGGGCACTGCGACGTTTTGTTCAAGTTTAAATCTTTTGGTATGATTTCTTACAATCTTCTATCTTCTGTTTTCTTCCCTTCCTTTAGCATGAGCTAAACATCTTTTGAGATGTAGGGATGAGAAGTACCTAGATTTTATGAAAAATGCTTGAGTAGTTTCATATGTTGAACCTTTATTGTTTCGGTCATCTTTTGTTCGATAATGCCCAATGATGCAAACAAGATGATCACTTGAGAGTGTCTAAAGTCTAGTACTTAATCCAGAGATGGGTAGGACGTAGTAACACGATCTTGGATGATGTCAGGGGATTCGAGAGAATTCTTACAATGCCAGCGAGAGTTGGGTTTGCACATTGAGATAAACTCTAACCCTTTGGAGTAGCACGCAAGCTAGTTTGTGTATCTAAAAACACTTAGAGTATTTGTCTCTACACATTCCATTGAAACCTGAGAAGGTTCACTAGGGGTCTGATATTCCCAGATTCTAGTTCCTAATAACAAACAATTAATCAAAACAAGATTTATCAATCAATTACTTGTTCGATTTCAATCTCAAATTCAACGACTACAAGTTTCTCTCTCTAAAACACTCTTTCTCTCTCTACAGATTTCTCTCTCTCTTAGATATGAACTTCTCAACTTGTTCACCAACTTGTTACAACTAAAAACAGAAATACAAGGTATTTATACCTACACCTAAAATACAAAGAAACTAAAATACAAATACAAATACAAATACTTTGACTTTTATTACAAATAGACTTTGACTTTGATGAGTATTGACTTTCTCAACTTTGACTTCTTACACTTTGACCTTCAGTCTTCTTGATCTTGTATCCAACATATTTATGCTCTAACAATCTCCCCCTTTGGATTCAAGATCACTGTTGAAAGATCTAGCAATTCAGTCTTCACTTTTAAGCTCTGTCAGTACAATCTCCTCTTTTCTTTGACAGTATTCTTTCCAAAACTGTCTTCAAATGATTAACAATCTCCCCAAAACTTTCACAATAATACTTTCAGACTTTGGAAAGAAATTATCTTCAGAATCAGCTCAAATTGCTTTAGCAGATAATATTCAAAGAAAATTTCCTCAAATTTTCAGAAATTCTTTGATCTTCTTCAAATCTTCAAATCTTTACTTTGAACTTTTCTGACTTGGACATTTCTGAAAATCATCTCTCAAAACTTTATCATTTCTTGATACCATCTCCCCCTTTTTGATGATTTGAGCATCTATATCATCAAAACTTTTCTTCCAAGAAATGTCTTTGACCATTCTGATCTGTCAAACTGAGCCGTTGATTCTGTGATCCGTAGCCAAGTATTCATCCAGATCTGTTCAAATCTAGACAAAATAAGAACATGTAACTCCTGAATCAACAAATGAATCAGTTAAAATGCCTGTCAGTAACACCAAGTCACTGTGTAACGGATACACAATATAAAGGAGCTTTTTGATGTTCACTCCCCCAGGGCTTCCATCCAATCATCGAAATACCACAAAGGCAATTTCTATGAATGTTATGACAAAGAAACAAATTATTTGTGTGTTCGTGCATGTGTAGAAAGAATTAAGCATGAATAATTGCTTTTTAAGGCTCAACATAGTGTAAACCACTGAGACAACAGTAGATAAACACAGACTCAATGTGCATGATTGAAGTGCGAAGGTGGGGCAGACTTCCTTCTTTTTCAATATCCATATTTTCCAAATGAAAACCAGATAGATTATATGTTGCGTCCCCTTGAAAATGTAAAACATTTTCTTTTTCAGAAGAAAATGAGTGGTTGGTGGGGTTTAAGCAAGAGTTGACATGGGCTATTTGCCTGTTTCAATAACGTTCACCAAAGAATTGTGAAATGCTAGTAATGTGGCTGCCCGACTCTGAAAGTAGTTGGTGCAGAGTTTGATATTCTTTTACTCTGATCTCACACCCTCTTTCTTTTAATCATTAAGTTCACTGCTAACCAAACTCTCTTTTCCATTTTACCTCATCACACCCACACTCATTTCTTTTAGACTCCTCACACTCAATCTCTATAGATTAACTTCTTGGGTAGAAATCACTGGTTAACGTGATTTCATAGAAGTTCAGTTAATTCCTAGCACAAAGAACCCATATAATCCTAGAAAGCATAATGTTGCTCAAAATGATTTAACTTTATCAGTTAAAGCTCAAATACAAATGTCAGATGAATGTATGCTCAGAATATAATCATGAAGATATGAGCATTTTAAAACATTGAAGTATTTTCAAACAAGTATATTGAATGAATGAATATGAATGCAAAAGAACTTGTTTGAAAATCTGACATTGTATGAAAATGATCACAAATGAATGATAAATCAATTAAGGCTTATGGTCAAGAATAATGGATATAGTCTATATGAAACAAAAATATAGACATTCTTGAACTAAACGCTTCGAAATGAAAATACGCTCAAATTTCTTTGAAGTACAAGCGGGATGTCTTACCATCGAAAATATGTTTCAATATGAAACACGGTAAGAACAATGTGAACAAAAAGTCAAACCGGTGTGTGTGAATACTTGAAAGTATAAAGAAAATACAATACGCAAGTATTTATCTTTGGAAACACACAGTTTGTTTATCAATTATGCACAAAAAAGAATGAAAAACATTTAAAATCACACTTCCAAATTATAAAATCTGTTTAAAAATCGGGAAGTGGTTTGAACATTTAAGAACATGTTTTCTATATCTGAAAGTTGTCCTTCTTTCAGATACATTTGAGATTAAGATAAGAAATTTACCTTTTAACTTCGTCTTAAATCTCATGAAGTCATGCTTAAGTCAAAATGATATGATCTTTTAAGCTTCTCTCATCCTGCATAAGTCTCAAAGTCTAGTCAAAACAAATTTATTCACAAATTTATTCGAAAAATAAAAGACATAAAGCAGTAAAACGATTAAAGTACGAGTTCTGATTTGAAATAATCAGAAATCATAGTCTTACTCCTTTTGATATGATTTATATGCTCCCCCTAAAATCATGCATTACAAAAATTTTGTCAGTGAAATAAAATGCACAAATTAGTTATGCTCCCCTTCAAAATAATGTAGATCACCTTTAATCTTCTTTTACTCCCCCTGAGATCATGAGCAAACATTTAAAGTACAGATATCCTTCAAACATAATAATAAAGAAAATTGATGAAAAATAACAATATGTAACTTTATTAGGTAACAACCGATTACGTCTTAAGATTTAACATACCAAGCTTAGAGACAAGAAAATTAAATCTCTTTTCATCTAAGGGTTTGGTAAATAAATCTGCAAGTTGATAATCTGTTTTTACAAAATAAAGTTCAATTGTTCCTTTTTCTACATTATCTTTAATAAAATGATACCTTACATCAATGTGTTTGGTTTTCGTATGTTGGACAGGATTAGCAGATATCGCGATTGCACTCTTCGAGTCACAATATATTGGAATTTTATCGAACTTGAATCCATAGTCTCGTAGCTGTGTTCGCATCCACAGGACTTGAGAGCAGCAACTGGCAGCAGCTACATACTCTGCTTCAGCAGTCGATGTGGAAACGCATAATTGTTTTTTTGATGCCCAGCTAACGATCTTGTCTCCAAGAAATTGAACGTGACCAGAAGTACTCTTTTTGTCTAACATGCAACCTGCATGATCTGCATCTGAATAAGCAGTCAGTTGAAACCCAGTACCCTTAGGATACCACAGACCAAGCTCTGCAGTGCCCTTCAGATATCTAAAAATCCGTTTGACAGCAGCCAAATGGGATTCTTTGGGAGCAGCCTGATATCTAGAACATAAACATGTTGAAAACATAATATATGGTCTACTAGATGTAAGATACATTAACAATCCTATCATACCTCTATAAGTTCTAACATCAACACTTTTACCCGAAGGATCAGTGCTAATCTTAGTACCTGGTGCCATCGGGGTTCCAATTGGTTTACAATTTTCCATATTGAATTTCCGAAGAATATCCAAAATGTACTTAGATTGGTTAATGAAAATCCCCATTGAAAACTGTTTAACTTGTAATCCGAGAAAGAAATTCATCTCTCCCATCATACTCATTTGAAAACGTGACACCATGAGGTTAGAAAAGTTTTTGCAAAATTTAGGATTAGTAGAACCAAATATTATATCATCAACATATATATGAATAAGAATAATATCAGTTTTTTCCTTTTTGATGAATAAAGTGGTATCAACCTTACCTTTAGAAAAACCGGACTTGACCAAGAATTTAGATAAAACGTCATACCATGCTCGAGGGGGTTGTTTTAAAGCATACAGGGCTTTATCCAAAATGTAGACGTGATTTGGCTTATCTGGATTGACGAACCCTTCTAGTTGAGACACGTATACTTCCTCCTTAAGAATACCATTCAGAAAGGTTGTTTTCACATCCATCTGAAAGACTGTGAAATTCTTATGAGCTGCGTAGGCTAGAAACATGCGGATTGCTTCTATGCGCGCTACTGGAGCATACGTCTCATCATAGTCTATGCCTTCCTCTTTCCGGTAACCTTTGGAAACAAGTCTATCTTTGTTCCTTATGACGATACCATCTTCATCCTTTTTATTCTTGAATACCCATTTAGTTCCTATCACAGTTTTACCTTCTGGTTTTGGAACTAATCTCCAGACCTTTAGGGCTTCAAACTGATTGATCTCTTCTTGCATAGCAGATACCAAGTCCGAATCAGCAAGAGCCTCTGATACTCGCATGGGCTCAATCTTACTGAGGAATGAGTCATGCATACATTGATTAAGAGTCGTTGACCTAGTTTGTACATGCTTGTTGAGATCTCCAATTACTTGGTGTAATGGATGCTCTTTGGTCCAGCGATGCTCATGAGGGAGTGGAGTAGATACTGATTGAACATGATCATCATCTAGAAATCCACTATCATACTCTTCAGTTAGAATAATAGGAAGGGGGTTTGCAGTTGAAGTTTCAGGTGCAGAAGTATCAGTTAGAACAGCAGAATCTGGCTGTTGAGTAGACAATGTATGACACCCAACTGAAACAGTTACTTCTGGCTCAACAGTTTCTTGTATATCTTCAACTGTAGGAGTAATTGTAGGAATGTGAGTTTCTGACTGAACTGAGGATTCTTGTTCAGTTATGACTTCTGAAGTGACTGGATGATTGCAACTTGTGTCTTCAGACATGTCAGTCACAGCAGATTTAGATACATTAGAACCTAAAAACTCATCATAAAAGAATTCAAATAACAAATCTAAATCAGATAAATGTGAAATAGAAGTAGAAGCGTTATTTGAATTATTCGTTGTAGAAGCAGGTTCTGGACTGATCTGCCCATAAGCTAATACTCCAGTGATCACGGGTTCTGAACTGAGTTGTTCAGAAGCCATTTCTTCATCGAATGTGACATTGACGCTCTAGACAACTGTTTTAGACTTCTTCAGATAGACACGGTATGCTACAGATGTGGAAGAATAACCAATGAAGATACCCTCTTCTACCTTAGCACTGAATTTATTCAGACTCTCTCTGTCATTAAGCACGAAACACTTACACCCAAAGATGTGAAAATACATGATTGTTGGTGTTCTGTTGTTGATCAGCTCATATGGAGTCTTTTGAAAACGGCGATGTATTATGGACCGATTTTGAGTATGACATGCAGTTAACACAGCTTCTGCCCACAAAAATAGAGGTAGATCGGATTGGCTGAGCATAGTACGAGCGGCCTCGACTAGCGTCTGATTTCGTCTTTCGACTACTCCATTTTGTTCAGGCGTACGAGCAGCAGAGTACTGATGTGATATCCCGACCGATTCGAGATATTCTTCAACTATTTTGTTTTTGAACTCTGTGCCGTTGTCCGTTCGAAGAAACTTAACGTGTCTTTGCATATTCACTTGGGTCGTCTTTAAGAAAGTAATGAGAACTTCGGGCGTCCCATATTTTGATCGAAGAAATTTTACCCATGTGTATCTTGAGTAATCATCCAAAATAACCAACACGTATTTCTTTCCACCCAAACTCTGATTTCTCATTGGACCACACAAATCCATATGTAACAATTCTAATGGAGAACTAGTGCTTGGTTCAGGCTTTGGCTTATGCGGAGCTCTCTTCATCTTACCCTTCTCACATGCAGCACATAAGTGTTCTTTCTCGTATTTCAGCTCAGGAAGACCTTTTACCAATTTTCCACTAACCAGCTTATTGATATAACGAAAGTTCAGGTGTGATAAACGTCTGTGCCAGAGCCAACTTTGTTGCATTGAAGCTTTTGTCATTAAGCAAACTTGATTGTCAATCTGAACTTTGGACAGGTTGATGGTATAGAGGTTTGTCTTGCGATGTCCACCTAAGAGTTATGTGTCGTCTTCAGTACGAACCGAGCAACTCTTAGATTTGAAGTTGACCTCTAACCCTTTATCGCAGAAATGACCAATGCTAAACAGGTTGTGCCCTAAGCCTTCGACATAACTCACCTTACTGATCGTTATGTTGTCTTGAATGATGTCACCATATCCTAAGATTGGTGAAAGCTGATCGTTTCCAAATCTGACATTTCCACTGAATTTCTCTGTATAATTAGACAATAAAGATTTTTGCCCAGTCATATACTTGGAACATCCACTGTCTAAGTACCACATATGCCGGGTCTGCAAGAGAAATAAGGAAACAATAGATTTAGGTACCCATTTAAAAACGGGTCCTAACAGATTAGTACAAGATTTTGGTATCCATTTGAAAATGGACCCTCTGTTCTTTTGAAAACCTTTAAAAATATTTGTTCTTGAAGAATAAACATGATAAGATCCAAACCAATCAGAAGAATTATGAGAATAAGCAAAATCATTTTTCCGATAATGATAAGATTTAGTAGTAATAGGAGATAATTGAATCAATTGCTTTATTGAATATCGCTTGTAAGAAGTTACAAGGTTTTGTTTATGTGAAGCAAGTTGTTCAACTACATCATTATCACTACTAACTGATCTATTACAAAAGTTATCAGAAACTGATTCAGCTATTTCATCATCCTTCCTTTTTGGTCGCCATTCGGTTCGAGCTTTCAACCTTTTCTTGCTTATATCTGAAACAAAAAATTTAGATTTATTAGGAAAAGCAAATTTCTGAGATTGATTTTTTTTTTTTGTACCAGTGTATTTCTGTTTCTGTAATCACTGTTTCTTATGTTTCTTACCTTAAGCATAGTAATCAGCAGTTACAGAAACTGATTCACCAACCTTAGTTGATGACTCATCAGTTTTAAGAACACTTGGTAACACTTTTCCATCTATAAGACAAGTAGAATGATCAGGAAGAGAAGCATTGAAGTCAAACATATCAATTTCTTCTATGCACCCATCATCAGAATTAAGAAAGTCATTTGCAGACTCAAATAAGTCATCAAAATTATCAGACGAAGTTTGAGGTGCCTTAGAAACTTTAGAACACTTTGTAGATGTAAATTGAAAAACCGTGTTCTTTAATACTGTAGAAAATACACTTTGTTGAATATCAACCAAAAGTTTTTCATCAGATAAAACATTTTCCAACTCAACTATTTTGCTTTCAAGAATGAGTGGAGGAACATAAACCTTTGCAATTGCAGGTTTTGCCTTCATCTCAGAAACAGAATAACTAGCAAAATAGTCGTTTGAAAGAACTTTTGGTGTTTCTGAAAGATAACTATCATTTAACTTTGCATAGTTAAATGGTAGTTGCATTTTCTTAACATTCTTTCTATTTTCAGTTTCTTTGACCTCAACTTCTTCTGGTAATTTGGTAACAAATTTGGGTTTTAAATGAGTATGTTTACCAGCACAAGCAAGAAAATCAAAATTATAAAGTGCTGGTTGTTTTCTGATGGCTTTCTTAAGGTAATGGGGGTTTTCAAAACCAAGTCCCCATTTTTCCTTAACATCAGCCTCTTCGTTAGGTGCATTGAGAAAAATGGTTTGATCTGTTTAGCCTCTTGCATAGAGTTTGGCTTCCAGACCATTTACCTTCTTATTCAAAAGTTTGTTCTCAACCTGCAATTTATAAACAGTTAGTGCAGATTCTTTCTTCTCAAACTCATACTTAGAAATTTTAACTTCAAAATCAGAAATCTTCTTTTCAAAACAATCTACTTGAAGTTTAGAATCAGAAGCAGACTTGCGTAAAGAATCAATTAGATCTTTGTTCCCAATAACAGACTTATTAAGCTCAAAGATCTTATTGTTTCTTTTAGCAACTCTGTCTTTTTCTTTCTTTAGTTTTACTTGAAGATCATTAAGCTCAACCATCATAGCTTCCATTTTGGTTATAAAATCTTTTTCAGTTAAGTTTAATACCTCATCAACTATCTCGTCATCTGACTCATCATACTTGACCTCTTTTCCCATTAGACGGAGATGAGCAGTTTCTTCCTTCTCTTTATCATCCTCTTGATCAGAATGATCCAACCAAAATTCGTCCTCAGCCATTAATGCTATGTCTGCTTCTTGTTGTTTGGCCAATAGCAGTTTGTTCTGATAATACTGAGAGTTTCGAACCTTTGGCTTTCGACAATCTTTAGCAAAATGTCCAATCTTGCCACAGTTGTAGCATTTGATTGGATCATTTACTGGCTTTTCAGCAACGGTGTAATCATTCACGAACTTCTTCCTTTCTTCCGGCTTCCTTTCCATATATCGGTTCTCTTCATGTCGCTTTCCTTCCACTCTTTCTCGGTGCTCATGATTCTTGGAACTTGATGAAGAATATCTTTGAGAGTTGGATCCCGGCTTCTTGTAGAATTTCTTTTGAAAAGCTCGAGTCAGTAAAAGCATTGCTTGTTTCAGACTTTCTCCATCATCACCATCTGATTCAGATTCAGACTCAGAACTTGTAAGCACTTTCTTCTTTTTCTTCTTCTCTTTCTTTTCTTTCTTTTTCTCCCCAGCTACCAGTGCAATAGGATCAGGAACTTTTTCTGCCTTCTTTTTTTCACTTCTTTTCTCTTCAACTTCTTCTTCATTATGACGCAAAGTCTCATAGACTTCATCAAGAGGTATGTCGCTCAAGTCTTTCATCTGCTTCATCCGACGGGTATGTTTCTTCCATTCCGGTTGCAGAATGCTTAAAAACTTGACGTTGTTTTCAATTTGCTTCTTCTTCACTTTGTTCTTTGAGAGTTCGTTCAGAAGAAGCACAAACCTCTCATAGGTTTCCTCTAGGCTCCATTTTCTTTTGCTTTGAATTCCTCATAGCTATTTATGCAGTTAGCCACTTTCATTTGATTGCCGACTTTGGAACCCATCATCATCTTTTGCAGCTGATCCCATATCTTTTCAGCATTTGCCTTGTAGCTGTCTATTTTGACGTAGATGTCATTCGGGATACTTTGAAGAAGAAGAGATCTTGCTTGCTTGCTTGTCTGCTTTATATCGGCTTTTCTGTTCCTCAGAATACTGTGCATACTCTACTTGAACTGTTTTCATCTTCTGATCTCTTTCCTCAGTACCATCTTCACTATCAGATGAGTCATCAGGTATTTGAACTGTGATTGGTACCATAGGACCTTCTGTAATGGACAGAAGAATATTTTCTCCATTTGTGTGCCGGTCCACGAAATCAAGGAATCGATCCTTCCACTGTTCGTACTCTCCTTAAAAAAGAACTGGAGGCTTGACATCAGTGCCGATGGAAAGAGCATCTTTGGAAGTCATCTTGATTAAACCTGTTTGAAAAATATTTGCAATAAGAAACTAGAACTGATCGTTAGTCCAAAATATGAAATCACAAAAATACAAGAAATCTTTGAAATAGAAATTCAAGAATTTTGATCACAATCAGAATTTTGTCCCCCTCCACAGACTTAGCACGGGGGTCCCGCTACCCGGTTATCGAGTGGGGTCAAGGGGTCGAGGGGCAGCGCCCCTAGAGAAAAAAATTTCACTATTAAAGGCCATATTACAGTTTTGAAAAATTCTCAGAAAATATTCTAAGTAAAACAAGCTTTGCGTAACACTCTGAATGCGCAATCCACACTTTGTGTGTCACTTTGAATACGCAAACCACACTTTGTGTGTCACTCTGAATACGCAAACCACACTTTGCGTCTCACTCTGAACTGGTTACGCAAACCTTACTTTTCGTATCAAGAAGCGTACGCAAACCAAATCTTGCGTGTTGTGTAGCTTACGCAAACCTTACTTTGCGTATCAAGAAGCGTACGCAAACCAAATCTTGCGTGTTGTGTAGCTTACGAAAACCTTACTTTGCGTATCAAGAAGTGTACGCAAACATGAACTTCTTTTAACCCACTGATTGCGCAAAGTGGACTTTTAGATCCAAACTCAATCTTCAGCTTTTCGTTTCACGTTAAATACGCAAAACTCACTTCTCGATACTCGTTGAATATGCAAAGCTTACTTTGCGTTTCACGTTGATTACGTAAACCTCAATAAAGAACACTTGATGAATTCTCGATAAAACTTGCGCAAACCTCAGATGAACTTGCGCAAACCTCAACGAACTTGCGCAAAGTTTGGATCTTGCGCAAACTTCAAAAATCGAACAAGATTTCACCAAATACCACTCTAGACCTCGAATTACAGTACAAATATTTGACACTTTGCTCGCCTAAACATATAGAATACAATTCTAACAACTAATTTCGATCAAATACACAAAATGATACAAATTGATTTGAATACAGTGCTCTCGACTCGTGAACTTCAAACTCAACAAAAACCAAAATTAAAGATCGATTACAGTGCAATTCTTGAAATTACCTACACAAACTCGATCGATTATGCTATATGAACAAAACCTAATCGATTACAATTCCAAATACACACAAAAACTCGAAATTCGATTCTCGGCTCAAGAACACAGTGTCGAACCAAACTTTCTTGAATTTCTTGATCTGATTTCAATTTGGATCTGCTCTGATACCAATTGATATTCCCAGATTCTAGTTCTTAATAACAAACAATTAATCAAAACAAGATTTATCAATCAATTACCTGTTCGATTTCAATCTCAAATTCAACGAATACAAGTTTCTCTCTCTAGAACACTCTTTCTCTCTCTACAGATTTCTCTCTCTCTCTCAGATATGAACTTCTCAACTTGTTCACCAACTTGTTACAACTAAAAACAGAAATACAAGGTATTTATACCTACACCTAAAATACAAAGAAACTAAAATACAAATACAAATACAAATACTTTGACTTTTATTACAAATAGACTTTGACTTTGATGAGTGTTGACTTTCTCAACTTTGACTTCTTACACTTTGACCTTCAGTCTTCTTGATCTTGTATCCAACATATTTATGCTCTAACAGGGTCACCACTGACAAAGCAGTGAAGTTAAACATATGGGATTTTGATTATGAGGTGTGAGTACTTGTTGTGACCAGGCATCTCGAAAGAGAGTGTCCATTCCACACAGTACTGTGAGCACTATTCTGAATAAGGTATATACTATAAAATATTTGGAAAATCTACATCTACATCTCATCCTTTAATTCATAAGTATCTTATAAAAGTTGTAAAAGGAAGTTCATGATAACAATAGTGTCTTGATTGCCCAGTCCTTGTGGAATATGATTATGGTTCTTACCGACTATTACTTGAAGTGACGATCATAATGACCATTTTATACTCGTGATATCCATTGTAGACTGTTTTCTAATCCACTGCATTGCACATATTTCGTACGCACTTGATACGGATGTTTGCACACCTCTAAGACACCCATTTTTGCTTCTTAATCACCCATTTTTGGTCTAATATTCATTTCTAAGCAGAAAGAGTTCACTATCGTATTTTTGAGCCATTTAGTGTATTTTACGTTGGATTTTAAAGAAATTATCTGCAATGGGATCGAGAGTGCTCACTCCAAAGCATTGAAGAAGTCAATTCTAGATTCTGGAAATCTTGAAGGCAGAAAAGTAGCTGAAAATCTAGAGTATAGGATTTAAAAACTTTATTGTGATAATCGCTTTTGGCAAAAGGCTAAAGGCATGGTGTTTCCAAAAGCATGGCATTTTTTATAGACTATTGAAGCATGATGTTTTAAAAGCATGGTGGTTCAAAAAGCAAGGAAATTTTTTGGATAAAGGCAAAGAAAACAGTGGATAAAAATGAAGGTCGAAAGAGCATCAACCCTGCGGATAAAGGCTTTGACTCGCCATTTTCGGAAGTTACCTCTTTGTCTAATTAAGGGACAAATTGTTTTATCCAGTTTCCACTTTTGCCTTTACACCTCTTTTGCCTCTAGTATATATACAGGGCTTGGCGTTTAAGTTTAGGCATCAAGCATTCAATTCAATTCAATTAAAAAAGTAAGCGTAGTTTTAGAGAGAAAATTACTTTCAGTAGTTTAGCATTTAATTTTCAGTAGCATTTAACTTCTAGTGATTTATAGTTTCTAGTACTGTAATCTAGTGTCTTCGAGAGTGGGCACTGCGAAGTTTTGCTCAAGAGACGAGTAGGACGTAGTGACATGAGCTTGGATAATTCTAGGGGATTCGAGATAAATTGTATAACGCCAATGAGAGTTGGGTTTGTACAGTGAGATAAACTCCACCTTTTGGAGTAGTAGGCAAGCTAGTTTGTGTATCTAAAAACACTTAGCGTGCTTGTCTCTACACATTCCATCGAAACCTGAGAAGGTTCACCGGGGGTCACAACTAGCAAAACAGTAAAGTTAAAAATAGGGGATTTTGACAAAGAGATGTGAGTACTTGTTGTGAGCAGGCTTCTCGAATGAGTGTGTCCACTCCACGCAGTACATTGAACACAATTCTGGATCACGCATCTACTATAAAATCTATGGAAAATCTACATCTCATCCTTTAATTCATAGGTATCTTATAAAAGTTGTTTCACCAAACCAACCATCTTATTGCGTACTCTATAATCGAAACTTGTAAAAGGAAGTTCATGATAACAATAGTATCTTGATTGACCAATCATTGTGGAATACAATTCTAGTTCTTACCAACTATTAGTTGAAGTGACAATCATAGTGACTAGTGTATACTTGCACTGTCCATTGTAGACTGTTCGCTAACCTCCTGCGATTACACGTATTTCACATGTACCAGCATGCTAACATATGAATCATACGAGGAAGAAAAGTCTTGGACATCTATTCAAGTTATGGAGTTTGTAAATAAGGTGTATATGTTCCCACACTTGTTACTTGCCTACAAGATTTTGTTAACTATACCAGTTATGGTAGCATGCCCCGAAAGAAATTTTTCAGAGTTAAAGCTATTAAAGTCATAATTGTGGACTACCATGAGTCAAGAGAGGCTTAACGAGCTAGTAGTTTTGAACATCTTAATAAGTTTTTAGCAAATGTCGATTATGATATAATAACTGGAGATTTTGCTTCACGAAATGCACGAAGACAACGTTTTAGGTGATCTTATCTTTGTTTTGTTGTTCGGGGTTTTGGTTTATTCCTCCCCCCTCCCCCCCCCCCCCCCCACTTTTTTCTGAATAAAAATTGGATGAGGATGAGCCTCCTAGCTTGACTAGGTACCAAATCCCTTAAAAATTTGTATGTTATTTATTTATTAGATTAGGGGCATATTTTTTTGGTGAAAGGCATATTTTTGGCTTTTTACCCAGGGCATCCAAAACCATTGGACCACCCCTGACATTTATTTGTAACACAAAATAAGATATAAACATAATAACTAAGGCACTGCCTTTACTTAATTAATATCATGACAAAATATTCAATTACATCTATTCTATGATTAGGTTTTAGGCATACACTAATATTGTTTTGTTGTAAATGTAAAATATTATATTTGATGTTGTTTATGATTCACGTGCTTTTAATTTTTAATCTATATAATGTATATATAATAGGGGTGTTCGTGGTGCGGTTTGGGGCAAAACCGCAAACCACACCACATATGCGGTTTGAGGATTTTCCGAAACTGAAAACCGCACCGCATATACTTCAAACCGTACCACGAAATGCGGTGCGGTGCGGTTTATGCGGTATGTACCTAATGCACTTTACACCTACAATCCAATAATTATAAGATTAAAAGTTCATTTTAAAATCAACGATAACGTGACTGTAGTCTAGAAAACTAAATACATATTACATAAATATTACAATTATTCTATATATACATATATTTGTGTGATATATAAAATTAAAAATATATGCATATATAATCTGCGGTGCGGTGGTGTGCGTTTTGAACCGTGGTTTGATAAGCCAAAACCACAAACCGCACCGTATAGTGCGGTTTGGTAAAATTGCAAACTGCAAACCGCACCGTGGAAGTTTTAAACCGTGCTTTAAGTGCGATGTGGACGGTTTGTCCGGTTTAGCAGTTTAGATGAACACCCTTATATATCTATATATTATTAGAAAAAGGAGGGGTTTAGGATGCGTGTGAGATACCACGCAGGGGCGCGTCTCTCTTTCCTTTCCTCACTCGCAGTTCTCATTTTCCCTACGCTCTTCTCTTCCTCACTCTAGATTTCCACCACTCTCTCTTAATTGTCATCCTCAAATTTGGATATAACAGATCTTACCTTCACCTCCTTACCGGAAATTATCTCCGCCACCGTCAAATCCACCATCGCCGACGTCCGATCCACCACACCACATTCCAACCCCATATTCTCTGCAACGAACTCTGGGAATTTCTAAATCCGTCTCCTGAACTAAGCTTGGATCTCAAACCAAGTTAAAAAATTGTTGCAGAACCATAGGTGGGTCAATCTCCAAGTGAAAAAAATCATCCGATCTCTAACATTACTAAAAGTAGGGTTGTCTCGGTTCTGAATTTGATTCCATTGACTTCCGTTGTGAAATCAGAGGATGAATGGTGTGCAATTCTCTTTGCTGAGTAATTCCGCATCCTTCGTAGCAAAGGAACTGAGTAAGTGTACTACTTGATCCAGTGAATTCTTTGAATATTAGGTGTTCCGATCCAAATTGCAGAGCTGATGAACTTTTGGACTTAAATTTGACGATAATTTGTTTGCATTTAGGTAACTCTAAAATTTACAGAAGATTAATTGCATTTCAGCAAAGAACTTCTTATAGTTTCTCAGGTCTTTGTTTCATACACAAAACCCTTACCTTCGATCGACCACCGTCGTTCCGGCCGGCTCGTCTTACCATTGCTGCTCATCGGTACCGCTGTCTCTGGTCCTGACATTTGTTCATATCATTATGTTTTCCATTGGAAGATAATCCAGGTACCATAAACCTTGCGTATCTTCTTCTACTTCACCTAACTTGTGATTGTAACCCTAGATCTACCATCAATTTTCTTGTGTATTATACTTTGACATATAATTTTTGATTGATTTATACATAGTCTTTTTCTGATAAAAATTTGACGTTTTTAATGGTGTGGAGTGATACGATTAAAGTTGAATTACTGTAAGTTGGATATAATTTCAGATACTTTTGATATTTAACATTCCTCAAAAAATCCTATTTGGGCGGTTCTTCCCCCAACTAACGACGTAAAGACATCAGGCAGGGCACGTATTCTCCTTGCCACTCGCTGAAGGTAATTTCACATCTTACTCTCACTTTCCAAACATGTTGTTCACATTGATTTTAAAGAATTGGTCTTTGTTCGTTGGGTTTTAAGTCAACTATTTTGAATTTGATGTGTGGTATTTGGTCAAATGTTTGAAGGGTTTTTGTTGATTTGGTGTTAATTGAAATGGGTTGTTGTAATATGCTTAAAATTTGCAGGTTTCATCTCTTTATTGTGATTTATTTGAAAATTGTGGCAAGATTTTGACTTTTTGGGAAATGGGGTCTTGAAATTGTTTGGTCATTTAATTCTAGGGTTCTTGATTGATTCAACTTTAATTGGGTTCTGTTTGAATGGATTCAAGGGTTGAACTTTGTTTCTAGTAAGTAATTGAGAAGTTAGTGAATTTTCTTTGATGGTTCTATAAATAAAGAATCTTGTGAAGGTGTTTGACTTTGATGTTTGATGTTTAATGTTTAGTGAAATTAATTAAGGTTGTATGTTGATCTGATCTTGAAATTCCTCACACGCTTTTAATACCATTATTGTTAATATCCTTATATGTTAAGTATATTGTTTTGTACCAAAGGGCCTTTGGCCTAGCGGTATCAGAGCCTCTGGCCTCCTAGGAGGTCAGGGGTTCAAACCTCACCAAAGGTGAGGAGGGTGTGTGAATTTATTTGTTGCATTTGCCGTATATAAAGATTATATATACTTCAAAAAAAAGTATATTGTTTTGCTCCTGTGAATGCTTAAATTTATTGATAACTTGATTTTCTATGTGTTAGATCCCCTCTGCAGGTTGTAAGGATATTGCAAGTAGTATATATTCAAGCATTTAGATGCCCATAAAATATTTGAGAGGGAATCCCAAAAAGAGTTTCAATTCAACCTACTTCCATATTACATTTCCATAGCTGCATTGAATTCAAAAATGAAACGGATGATAACAACATCTCATCTAAGATCGTCAGTTAAAACTTAAGATCTTTCATCATGCCATATCACATGTGTGAGTAAAAAAGGATACAGGATCATATAGTATTAGCATCCTTAAGCCTTGATGACCAAACAGATTGTACTTCGGACTATAGAAGGAAAACAAATACTCATTTGATAACTGGTGCCAGAAGATTTTGCACTAAATTCCCAAACTATTTAGGGATGACTTGAAAATACTTTTTGGTGCAAAAGATAGTACTACAGGAGAGCATAAATAAGAACCTAATTACCTAGTAAACCATGAAAATACAAAGCATGAAAATGCAACAGTGACATATCTCCCTAACTCTGATGGCTTGACTTTTTAAGAGGGCAATTGAAGCTCATGTTCAACATAGAAGACTTAAATGCATATAAGCATATTGACCCATGCCACAGAAAAAAAAAAAAATTACAAAAGCTAAACAATAGGAAGTTTGTAAGTTTATTGAGGATTGACTTAATTCTAACACAGCACAGTGCATAAGCTTAAGTATACGGTCCCACTAAACAAAAAACAACTAAGCAAGATAAATAAAATTAGTAATGGTTAAAACAATTTTAACATAACAGCTAAACTAGAATCCAAGCACTTCTCACACTTCTCACTAAAATTGGCACTTCTCACATGATTCCATGCGTTTTGTTGATGTTTATATTTCATTGGTAATTATATTTGTAGGGCCGGCAATAACAGTCAAACAACTTCTTGTTGGCATCCAAGATTTGCTGGATACCCCAAATCGTGCATCACCCGCCTGATCTGATTTACATCGCCTATTTACCAAGGTAATTAATTAATCATGCTATCTTTAATTTATTACTCCTAACTGTTGTACTGGGATTTCCCATGCACACAAACCATTATCTGTGCGAAAATGTAGGAAGAAACCACACCATGACAAGCAATTTCTTACCAAAAATGAAAGATATGAAGATTTTTTATTATCATTTATAATTTTAGCAATTAAGTTTTAGTTACATTCCACTTCCATAACTTTATATCTTTACCAATATAGCTAATTTTTGTCTGTGTTTTATGCCGCTCTGAAGATTATTATATTCTCTTACAATGTTTTATGTTTCAACCGTTTAAACTATGTCCATTTTATTAAGAAAAGATTTGGGGATTGGGTGATATTCGTAGTAACAACTGGATTGGATTTGTTTCATCCATTAGTAAAAAATTGCTTCTTAGGTTCGTTTACCATAAATATGCAAGTTATTCATTTCCTGTTCATCCCCTTTTCTTTCCATTAGTTATAGACTTATAGTGTAGGATGCAATTTGCGTATATTTAAGTAAGTTCAATAACGTTCCCATGTATGTTTTCGTTTTTTTGTGGTGTTTCTATGAAACCAACTTTTTATTGTCTGTGCTCGCAGGATTGTCATAGTGAGAATGAAACGTCTTACAAACAATGATAAAGACAAGCGATGTTCATCCGTCCGTGTTGAGCAAGAGCTTACGAGACAACGTATCAGCGACAACCAGAAACGAGAATTCTTCTCATCAACGGACATAGGACCAAAGAAGGAGAAAGCTCACATACACAGCTGAAAATAGACTCCAAGCAAAGGAAGGAAATAGAAACAACAGGACTTCAAAAGACCACTCACACCGAGACCGACACGAAAACACCAACTAAGAAGCAGAAGTAACCACCTAAAGAAACAACGATAAAAAAAGCTTTTGTATTTTAAACTCCTTTCGGAAAATAGACTCAAATGAAAGACAAAAATACCTGCAAGTGCAAGTAGGATGTATAGTGTTAGTGCACAAATATGTTGGATACAAGATCATGAAGACTGAAGACATAAATTCAAAGTCAAAAGCTCAAGTCAAAGCCCCTCAAGCTCAAAGTTAAAGTCTTTGTAATAAATTCAAAGTCAAGTCAAAGTTAGTATGTGTTTAGTGGTGTGAGTGTTTAGGGTATATAAGTGTTTTTCTATTTGTAGACTCATATGACTAAGAGATCATATTGTACGCGCATATCATTCTACAGAGATAAAGTGTGAGAGCCTATGTAATCGATTTCTGAGTTTGAAATAAAAATGGAAATTGATTAAATTGAGATTGTTATCTTGTTTTACACTGATTGTGGGACACATAATGGTATCAGAGCAGAGAGAGATTCAAAAACAGGATATAATTCGAAGATTCTTGGTTGATATTTGAAGAACTCACAAGTCGATCTGTGTCAATTAGATTTTTGGATTTCAGTGTTTTTTTTTGGGATTAGAATTGGTTGTTTAGACTCATTTATACATCTAGAACAAGTTTAGTTTGGATTACTTTGTCAAATTTACATCTATTTGATGTGAATTTTGATTTTTGCAAGAATTCAGTTCGAGTTTGTAAACATACTGAATCTTAATCGAAGTTGTAATTTTTGTTGTTTTAGAGTGAAATTCTTTGATTGTAATCTGTTCGAAAGATGTATTAGAAGGTTCCTGTGAAGTTTCAAATCATTTGGTGAAGGATTGGATCGAATTCGAGTGAAAAGATCAAGTTTTTGTTCGAAAAATGAAGAACACGCTAGATCTGTAGAACGCGCAGAGGCTATTCTGAAGAACACGCACGTCAAAGGATTTTATCTAAGATTGTGAAGAACTCGCAAGAAGCTTTGTGCGAGAAGTGAAAACTCACACGTCTTTGTTTGCGTATTTGTGTTTGTTTGTTTCTCTGTCGTGCGCGAAGTGGGATCTGCGAGAAGTGCTTTGAATGCGCGAAGTAAAAAGTCAAAATATTTTTCTAAGTGTGAAATGCGCAATAGCATTGCGAGAAGTGTTTTTGAAGAAACTCGCACGTAGTAGTATGCGCAAAGCAGAAACTCGCACAACCTTGTGTGCGTGTAGCTTGTTCTCATTTCCTTCGGTGTGCGCTAACCTGAAACTCGCAAAACACATTTTGCGCGAAGTTCAAGTTTTTGTGGTTTGCGAGTTTTGTACTTAGAATATTTCTGAGATTTTTCGGATTTGACCAAGTTTGACTTTTGCATATTACATTTGTTTCTGAATTTCTGACGATCATTTCAAACAGTGTAAAGTTAAAGATGACTTCCAAAGATGCACTCTCTATTGGTACGGATGTCAAACCACCGGTTCTCTTCAAGGGCGAATATGAACAGTGGAAAGACCGGTTCTTAGATTTTGTTGACAGACATTCAAATGGAGAGAACATTCTGTTGTCCATCATGGAAGGTCCTATGGTACCTCTTACCATGGAAATTCCAGATGACAGATCCTCAAATAGTGAAGATGGGAATGTGGACAGAGAACAGAAAACAAAGATAGTGCCTAAAGACCTTTCTCAGTTCACTGAAGAGCAGAAAAACAGGTATAAGGCTGACAAGCAAGCTAGATCTCTACTGTTGCAAAGTATACCAAACGAGATCTACATCAAAATAGACAGCTACAAGGCAAATGCTAAGAAGATGTGGGATCATCTACAGAAAATGATGATGGGATCCAAAGTTGGTAACCAGATAAAGGTGGCCAGCTGCATTAATAGCTATGAGGAGTTTAAAGCTAAGGAGAATGAGATCTTGGAAGATACTTAGGAGAGATTTGTTTTTTTGCTGAATGAGTTGAGTAAGAACAAAGTGAAGAAGAAGCAGATAGAAAACAATGTCAAATTCCTTAGCATCCTTCAGCCTGAATGGAAGAAACATACATGAAGGATGAAACAGATGAAGGATCTCAGTGACATTCCACTGCATGAAGTATACGAAACACTGAGGCAGAACGAGGAGGAAGTGGAAGAGAAAAGAGGAGAAAAGAAAAAGTCTGAGAAAGATGCGGATCCTATTGCCTTGGTAGCTACTAAGAAAGAAGAAGAAGAAGAAGAAGAAGAAGAAGAAGAAGAAGAAGAAGAAGAAGAAGAAGAAGAAGAAGAAGAAGAAGAAGAAGAAGAAGAAGAAGAAGAAAGTGGTGGTATCTGAATCTGCTGAGTCTGAGAATAGTGATTCTGATTCTGATGATGGAGATAACTTAAAGCAAGTCATGCTACTTCTGACCCGTGCATTCCAGAAGAAATTTGACAAGAATTCGGGATCAAATAGTCAGAGATTCTCATCAGGATCGAAAAACTATGATCACAAAGAAAAGATCGAAGAAAGAAGATATGAGGAGAAGAAGTTTGTGGAAAGAAAGCCAGAGGAGAAAAGAAAGTTTGTGAATGATTATGGTGGTGAGAAAAAGTCTGATGAGATGATAAAGTGTTATAACTGCGGAAAAGTGGGTCACTATGCCAAAGATTGTCGGAAGCCTACAATGAGAAATTCAGACTATTACAAGAATAAGATGCTTCTAGCAAAACAGAAAGAAACTGGAAAGGCGTTGATGGCAGAGGATGAATATTGGCTAGACCATTCAGATGATGAAGACAAAGATGAGACCGCTCATATGTGCCTTATGGGAAAGGAAGTGAAGTACAATGAATCTGATGAAGAGACTTCCGATGAGGTACAAAAATTTTTTGAATCCGATTTCTTAAAGAAAATGGAAGCTATGATGATTGAGCTTAAAGACCTTCAAACAAAACTCAAAAAGGAGAAAAGTAAGGTTGTTAAAAAGCGTCAAACAATTTTTGATCTCAACAAGGAACTTGTTGGGAACAAAAACTTGATTGATTCTTTGAACCAATCTGCTACTATTTTTAAACAACAAAAAGATTGTTTTGAAAATAAGATTTCTGAAGTTGTTTCTAAACTTACAAGATCTGATCTTGAGAAACAAAAGTTTGTACTAAAAGTTCATAAATTGCAGGTTGAAAATAAGAATTTGGAGAAAAAGATCAATGGTTTGGAAGCAAAATTGTACACTCGAGGTCAAACAGATCAAACCATCTTTCTAAACACACCAAATGAGGATAATGATTTTAAAGAAAAGTGGGGTCTCGGTTACGATAACCCACACTATTTGAAGAAAGCAATCAGAAAACAACCAGCTTTATATAATTTTAATTTTCTACAAGTGGCTGGTAAACATCCTCATTTGAAACCCAAATTTGTTACCAAATCTTTTGATGAGGTTGAGGCCAAGGAAGACGAGAATCGAAAGAACACAATTAAAATGCAATTACCATTCTGCTATAAAAAGCTAAATGATAGTTATCTTTTGGAATAACCAAAGATTTTATCCAATGATTATTTTGAAAGTTATTCTACTAAAGAGTTGGAGGCAAAACCTATTAACGCTAAAATTTACATTCCTCCACTTGTGTTAGAAAGAAAAATCATTGAGCTTCAAAATGTTTTAGATGATGAAAGAACTTTGGTTGAACTTGAGAAAATTGTGTTTTCTACATTCATGAATAACACTGTTTTTAAGTCAGATTCTAAAATGTGTTCAAATTCTTCCAAGGCACCTCAAACTTCTGAGGATGACATTGATGACTTATTTGCGGGTGCAAATGATTTTTTAAATTCTGATGATGGTTGTGTTGATGAAAGTATTGATATGTTTGATTTCAATGCGAAACTTCCAGATCATTCTGATTTTATTATCAATTATGATGCTTACCTAGTATGTTTGAAATAGGTGAATCATCAACTAAGGTTGGTGAGTCAGTTCCTATGAGTACCGATTATTATGTAAAAGGTAAAAAGCAAAAGAAAAGGCGCTCACAGAAACAGACCAATACAGGTAAGCAAAAGAAAACACATACTCAGAAATCTTATTTTCCTAACAAATCTAAATTTTTTGTTTCAGAACTGAACAAGAAAAGGTCTAAAGTGAGAACTGAATGGCGACCAAAGAAGAAAGTTGGAGAGCCTACAAATTCATTTTCGGATTCTGAATGTAATAGGATTTCTGTTAGTAGTACTGATTTATTTGGTAAAAGTGCTTCTACAAAATCAACTCTTGTAACTTCTTAAAAGAAATATTCAATAAAACAATTGTTCTAATTGTCTCCGTTTACTACTCAGTTGTCTACAAATTGTCGAAATGATTTTGTGACTCGACAATATTCTGAATGTTGGTTTGGAACTTATCATATACGTCATTCTCATGTTTTTCAAAACAAAAGAGGACCCAAATTCAAATGGGTGCCAAAATCTTGCCCTAACCTGAAAGGACCCATATATAAATGGGTACCTAAACCAATTGTTTCCTGATTTCTCTTATGCAGACCCGTCATATGTGGTACTTGGATTCTGGTTGCTCCAAGCATATGACCGGGCAGAAAGATTTATCGTCTAATTATACAGAGAAATTTTGTGGGAACGTTCGATTCGGAAATGACTAGTTTTCACCGATTCTTGGATATGGTGATGTTGTACAGGAAAACGTAACAATCAAGAAGGTGAGCTATGTAGAAGGAATAGGACATAACCTATTCAGCATTGGTCAGTTCTGTGACAAAGACTTAGAGGTAAATTTCAAGGCCAAGAGATGTTGTGTGAGAACTGAAGACGGAAGAGAACTCTTGGTTGGAACGAGAAACTCAAACCTCTACAAAATTAATTTGTCAAAATCCAAGACTGATAATGAGGTGTGTCTACTTTCAAAAGCCTCTATACAGCAAAGTTGGTTATGTCATAGACGGCTATCTCACTTGAACTTTCGGTACATCAACAAGCTGGTCACGGGTAATTTGGTGAAAGGACTTCCTAAGCTTAAATATGTCAAAGAACATCTGTGTGCAGCGTGCAAGAAAGGCAAGATGAAAATATCCGCTCATAAGCCTAAGCCTGAGCCGAGTACAAGTTCTACTTTGGAGTTACTGCATATAGATCTATGCGGTCCGATGCGAACTCAAAGCATAAACGGCAAGAAATATGTATTAGTGATTGTGGACGATTACTCTAGGTACACTTGGGTCAAATTTCTAAGATCAAAAGATGAGACGCCCGATGTTATCATCTCATTTCTAAAGACTACTCAAGTGAACTTGCAGAAGACAGTAAAGCTTCTTCGAATAGACAATGTCACAGAATTTAAGAACAAAGTTGTTGAAGATTATCTCGAATCAGTCGGGATAACACATCAATTTTCTGCTGCCAGAACGCCAGAACAGAATGGAGTCGTAGAGAGACGTAACAGAACTCTAGTCGAGGTCGCTCGTACTATGTTGAGTCAATCAGATCTACCTTTATTTATGTGGGCTGAAGTTGTGTCTACTGCATGTTATAGACAAAATCGTTCCATTATCCATCGCCAGTTCGGTAAAACACCGTATGCTTTGATTAATAATCGAATACCTAGCATTAAACATTTCCATATTTTTGGATGCAGGTGTTTTGTACTGAATGATAAAGAGAACTTGAACAAGTTCAGTCCGAAAGCTGATGAAGGCATTTTCATCGGATATTCTCAAACATCAACAGCATATAGAGTTTATCTGAAGAAGTCGAAGATCGTAGTCAAAAGTGTTAACATAACATTTGATGAAGATATGACTTCTGATCAAAGCAGTTCAGAACCCGTTCTTACTGGAGTTTTAGCTTCTGGGCAAATCAGTCCCGAACCTGTAGTTAACGTTACTAAATCTGATAAAGCATCAACGTCGACATCACATTTAACATATTTAGATTTTTAGTTTGAATTTTTCTATGATGAGTTTCTTGATACTAATTTGCCTAAACCTGTTGTGATTGACAGATCTGAAGGTTCAAGCAATAATCATCCAATCACTTCAAATGTCTCAACTGAATCTATTCCCCCGATTCAGAAAAAAAAAACTCAGATTCAAACGCCTGCTCAATCAATTGAAGTTGTAAATGTGAATGAAGATCCAGAAGTAACTCAATCAGTTAGATGTACGGCAACGTCTACTCAACAGACATCCAATGTCCAACCAACTGAAGCTTCTGCACCGCCTACTTCAATTGAACCCCTACCTGAAGAACAAGAAGATAATAGTGGAGTTCTAGATGATGAGCATGATCAATCTACATCTAATCCACTCCCTCATGAACACAAGTGGACCAAAGAGCACCCAATACATCAAATCATTGGAGATTCGTCCAAGCCGGTGCAAACTAGGTCTGCAATAATGAACCAGTGCATGCATGATTCCTTTCTGAGTAAGATAGAGCCCACACGAGTATTTGATGCTCTAGCTGATTCAGATTGGGTAACCGCGATGCAAGAAGAGCTTAATCAGTTCGAAGAACTTAGAGTCTGGAGACTTGTGCCTAAACCTGAAGGAAAGACAATTATCGGCACAAAATGGGTTTTCAAGAATAAGAAAGATGAAGATGGTATCGTCATAAGAAACAAAGCAAGACTTGTGGCTAAAGGATATAGGCAAGAGGAAGGCATCGATTATGATGAGACTTATGCTCCAGTTGTGCGTATAGAGGCGATCCAAAAGTTTTTAGCCTACGCCGCACACAAGAACTTCACCGTCTATCAAATGGACGTGAAGACTGTCTTTCTGAATGGTGTTTTAAAGGAGGAAGTCTACGTCTCACAGCCTGAAGGTTTTGTCAATCCAGATAAGCCAAATCATGTATATATTCTGGATAAAGCTCTTTATGGTCTGAAACAAGCCCCTCGCGCCTGGTACGATGTTCTATCTAAATTTTTAGTCAAGTCGGGCTTCTTAAAAGGTAAAATCGATACTACTCTTTTCATTAAAAAGGAGAAATCTGATATCATTTTAATTCAGATATATGTGGATGACATCATATTTGGCTCAACAAATCCTAAGTATTGTAAGAATTTTTCAAACCTCATGGTGTCCAGATTTCAGATGAGTATGATGGGAGAGATGAATTTTTTTTCTCGGATTACAAGTCAAATAATTTTCTATGGGGATTTTTATTAATCAAGTAAAGTACATTTTCGATATTCTGAGAAAATTTAAAATGGAAAATTGTACTTCAATTGGAACCCGGATGGCACCAGGAACTAAGATCGGAGTTTATCCTTCTGGAAAAGATGTCGATGTTAGAACCTACAAAGGTATGATTGGTTCCTTAATGTACTTGACATCTAGTTAGCCAGATATAATGTTTTCTACATGCTTATGTGCTAGATATCAGGCTTCACCTAAAGAATCTCATATGTCTGCAGTTAAGCGAATTTTTAGATATCTGAAGGGCACTGTAGATCTTAGTATGTGGTATCCTAATGATACTGGTATTGAGCTCACGATATATTCAGATGCATATCATGTAGGTTGTATGATTGACAGGAAGAGTACTTCGGGACACATTCAATTCCTAGGCGATAAACTCGTGAGTTGGGCTTCGAAGAAACAATTATGTGTATCTACTTCAACAGCTGAGGAAGAGTACGTAGTTGCGGCTAGCTGCTGTTCTCAAGTGTTGTGGATGCGAACGCAACTCCGATATTATGGTTTCAAGTACGACAAAATACTGATCTACTGTGATTCTAAGAGCATCGTTATATCTGCAAACCATGTTCAACATACGAAGACCAAGCACATCGACGTGAGATATCATTTTATAAAAGATAATGTTGAAAAAGGTACAATCGAACTATACTTTGTAAACACATATTATCAACTTGCGGATTTATTTACCAAGCCTCTTGACGAAAAGAGATTTAATTTTCTCATTTCAAAACTTAGCATGCTAAATCTCAAGACTTAATCTGTTGTTACCTAGTACAGTTTAGATTTTGTTATTTTTCTTCATTTCTTTACTTTTAATCTGAAAGATATCTGCACTGAAAGGTTTGTTCATGATTTCAGGGGGAGTGGGATATAAAGATTTGATTATCTACATTTTAGGGGAAATTAGAGAATTATGCATATATTCTTTTACTGGCATATCATTTGATGCAAATTTTCAGGGGGAGTAAGGACATTGATTTCTGATTACATCTTATCAGAACTCGTTCTTAACATGTTTTATTGCTTTCATGTTTTTACTTTTCAATAAATTTTGTGAATAAGACTTTGTACTTTGACGAGTTTATGACTGAATGCAGATTTTGAGGGGAGCTTAAACGATCATATCTAATATGACTTTTGAGCTGACTTCATGAGATTTAAGCTGAGCGTAAGGTTCATTCTAAACTTAATCTCATACATGTCTGAAAGAAGGACGACTTTCTGATATGAAAACATGTTTTTAAATGTTCAAACCACTTCTCGATTCTCAAAATGATTTCATGAATTTAGAAGTGTGAGTTTAAATGTTTTCATTTTTCATGAGTTTAATTGTTAAACAACCCGTGTATTTCCAAAGATAAATACTTTTGTTTTATCTTTTCCATATACTTTCAAGTATTCACACACACCGGTTTGCTATTTTTCTTGATATGTTCTTACCATGCCTCAAATTGAAACCAATTTTCGATGTTAAAAAGACACCCCGTTTGAACTTCTTTGCTATTTGAGCGTTGATTGATTCAAAACGTTTCTTTCAAGAATGTCTATAATTGTTCTTATAGACAAAATCTATTTTTCATGACCTAAGCCTTGATTGTTAAATCATTCATATTTGATCTTTTCATACAATGTCGATTTTCAAACAAGTTTCTTGTATTCATTTCATTCATTCAATATACTTGTTTTGAAATATCTTCCATGATAAAATGCTCAAATCTTCATGATTGAATTCATGAGCATATATATATCTGACATGTATTTTTGTGCTTTAACTGCAAAAGTTAAACCATTTGATCAACACTCTGCTTATAGGACAATATAGGTTCATTGTATGAGAACTTAACAAAACTTCTATGGATTCACGTTAACTAGTGTTTCCTACCCAAGAAGTTATCCTTGAGTGATCGAGAGGCGAGGAGTCAAAATATCTGAGTGTGGGTATGTGTGATGAGGTAAAATGTAAAAGAGAGTTTGGTTAGAAGCGAGTTCAATGATAAAAAGAAAGAGGGTGAGAGATCAGAGTAAAAGAATATCAAACTCTGCATCAACTTTTTCTGAGTCGGGCAGCCACATTACTGTTGTTTCACAATTCTTCGTAAACATCATTGAATTAGGCAACTAGCACATGCCAACTCTTGATTTAATACCCCACCAGCTACTCATCTTTTTTTTAAAAAGAAGATGTTTCAATTTGTCATGGGGATGCAGCACATAATCTATCTGATTTTCATTTGGAAAATCTAGATATTGAAAAAGAAGGAAGTCTGCCCCACCTTCGCACTTCGATCATGCACAATTGAGTCTGTGTATTACTGTTGTTGTCTCAATGGTTTACACATTTTGAGCCTATTATTAAAAGCAATCATCATGTGCTTAATTCTTTCATACACAAGCACGAACACACAGGAAATTCGTTTTTCTGTCTAAACGTTCATAGTTTAACCTTGTGTTATTCAATGATTGAATGGAATACCTGGGGGAGTGAACATCAAAAAGCTCATTTCCAATGTGTATTTGTTACACAGTGGCTTCGTGCTATTGACATGCATCTTATCTGATTCATTTGTTGATTCAGGTGTTACATTCCAATTTGTCTGAATTTGAAAAGATTCAGATGAATATCTTGTGAATTGACGGATGATTTGAGGCTCATGTGATAAGGATCAATGGTCAAAAAGGTTTATGACATTTCTTGACAATGTTTTGATGATTTCTATGCTACATCATCAAAAGGGGGAAAAGATATTTTCAAGAAATGTTGGGAGAAGTTTTGTTCAAGAAATGTTTGCGGAAGAAAAGTTTGTATCAGTTATGGGAAAAGTTAAAGAAAGGTTGGAGTTTAAAGGAGAAATCATTTCAAGAAAGACGATTTGAAGAAAGTTTATTGAAAGAATTTGTCAAAGAATGCATGTGATGGGAAGATTGTTCAGAGTTGAAAGAAAAAGTTCAAGTGTTTCAGAATATTTGTGGGAAATTACTGAAATTTTCTTTGAAGTTTGTTTTTGCTGAAGAAAAGCGAGCAAATTCTGAAGATAATTTCTTTCTGAAGTCGGAAAAAGATTTTATTATCTTAGGAGAGATTGTTCAAAATTTTTGAAGATCAGTATCACAGACTTTGGGGAGATTATAGAAAGATTGAAGACTATTTTTGAGCAAAAAGGGGAGATTGTGCTTCAATGCTTTATTTTTTGAAGATGATCAGTTGTCTTAACAAAGGGAGAGATTAAAATTGTTAAAGATCAATCTAAGGGGGAGGTTGTGTTGCATATATTTTTGAAATATGATCTTGATCCAAAGGGGGAGATTGTTAGTACACAAATATGTTGGATACAAGATCATGAAGACTGAAGATAGAAATTCAAAGTCAAAAGCTCAAGTCAAAGCCCTTCAAGCTAAAAGTCAAAGTCTTTGTAATAAAGTCAAAGTCAAGTCAAGTGTTGTATGTGTTTAGTGGTGTGAGTGTTTAGGGGTATATAAGTGTTTTTCTGTTTGTAGACTCATATGACTAAGAGATCATATTGTGCGCATATTAGATTCTTAGAGAGAGAAATATCTTGAGAGCCTGTGTAATCGATTTATGAGTTTGAAATAAAAATGGAAATTGATTGAATTGGGATTGTTATCTTGTTTTACACTGATTGTGGGACACACATATAGGCTACTTTTGTTACACATAATACTTTTGTAAAGGCAAATATGTAGTTGCCAAAAGATGGATAAAGCCTACATCTCAGTGAATACTATACAATGCCTTTTGTTAATGATAATTAAGCATCTACAACAACAACAATTATCTAGATTCATACATTTCATATCCAATCAAAATATTATATTTTATGGGACCCATGGGCAGAGGGCCGTCCCAAGCACATGCCTAGTAAGATAGCATATGATAATGTAAGTGATTTATTTTGTTTTAACATGTTAAGTATCAATATTGTTTATAAAATTGTCCGGTTTAAGATATGAAAATTTCATATGTGATATATATTGTGGCACACACATTTGTATCAGATGTGTAAATTTTTTTAATACACAGATCATATGTGATATTGATGGAAAATTATCCTAGATCCAATTAAAATAGTTGAAAAAACCCATGAAAAATATCGTGAAAAATGATGAATTAAGTGTAATGCAAAAAGTAGCTGCATCTAATTAGATGATTGATGATCCTTCATATACATATTACTTTCATGTTCAATTCATCATTTATAAATATTCTCGTTTTTTACAACGGTTACTTCAAGAGTCTACTATGTTTATTTTTTAAGATAATAAATATTAGTTCCTATATTTAAAAATAAATGTCTATAATAAAAAATGGCATACAATTTTAAAATTATATAATTATACATTTTTTAAATAACTAAATGACATTTTTATTATTAATAATAAAAAGAGAAGTTTTCTTCGTCTCATAATTAAGAGTAGAATGGGAAAGTCCAAACTTAGAGATCATTTACCCAAACACGTACCGGTTAAATTCAACGCTATCACTTACATTATCGGGTATGATTTTAGTCTATTAAAACGGTATCGTAGACAAAAATCTACCCGGTATGTAACCGGGTAAGAGCCGTCGCTCTCACTTACCGGGTAAGACTCTCGACCATTGCTTTTGTTCTTACCGGGTAAGATTATTGGTCATTACCATATTCATCTGTTAAGATAATATAACTTGGTAAACGCTTAACCGGATAAGCATTTAGTACACGATAATTATATTCGTAAAAAATTAAAATAGAAATGTGGACAATCAAAGAGGGATTACAATTTGTATTTATATTCGTCCATAAGTGCATTAATGTTTATTTGTTCAAAATATTACTCTTTAATCATTAGAGATCATTAAAGGCATATGTATGATTGATAATTAATATATCACTTTTGTTATTATTACAAAATATTTAGATTTTTTTTTCTAATTATATCATAAGATTATTTTATGGCAACAATTTTTTTTAAAGATATGTCAACATCTTTTAAGAGCATCTCCAACAGTTTCTCTAAAATAGAGATTTTGGGTTATTTTTGCTTCAACAGCTTCCCCAAAACCTTTTCCAAAATGGAGAAAACATGAGAGAGAGAAGATGAAAATCTCTAAATTTGGAGATATCTCCATAAGTGATTACACATGGAGAAAACATGAGAGAGAGAAGATGAAAATCTCTAAATTTGGAGATATCTCCATAAGTGATTACACATGAGAAAGAAATTATTTTTTATTCATTCTACCAATGAGATTGGTTTAAAATAAATGTTTAGAAGAGAGAAATATTTTTTTATGAGTTGTATTGAATATTTTAATATTATAATTAATTGTGTAATCTCCAAAATGGAGAATCTGTTGGAGATGAAGGTGATTTTTTTTTGGAGATTTTCACTTTTTACTTCTCCATTTTGGAGAAACTGTTGGAGATGCTCTAAATCAGTCAAATGAATTTTCGAGTTTTGCCATCAAGTTTTTAACAAAAATAATAATACAAATAAAATACATATGACGCTAGACTTTTCGTATCCATGGTTTTTCCGGATTAACTTGTACGTAAACTAATCTCAGGGGTTCTAGATAACAGATAGGAAAATCTCCTTTGCTTCTGTTCAATACATAATGACTGAAGCTAATTTTGGTTGGTTAATTCGATTAGTTCATCGATGGTCGGAAAAATTGATTCAAATAGAAATAATAGGGTAAATTTTTTACTCAACACAATTAACCCTAAGCATGAAAAAAAATCTATTGGAATAAACGAAATTGTTAAAAAAACCCTCGATGGTCATACAAATTAATCAACAAGTTGGGACAACATTTTTTAAAAAACGACGAAAAGAACATGGCGTACTGTACGGGCTGGAATAGATTCCATTTTGAGAGAGTTGAATAAGCACTATCTCGTTTAAAAGTTCTATACATATGTCCTTTCTCAACGCATTTATTTAGACAAAGACTTCGTTTTTTCCTCTTTTCGGATGGTAAATATTTTTCATAACATGGAGTGTGATCAAACCCATGTTTGAACGATAGACAATAACTCCCCCCCGAACACAACTTACAACTTTCGTCGTACTATGCTCTCCAAAGAGCAACTCTTCTCAAAATCTCACTCAAAAGGTGCTGAGTTGGAATCTCATTCTAATTATAACTAAAGATTCTTGTGGTTCCGGAGGATCCAACTACAGGAGAACCAAGAACGGAGAGCTTTCCCCCCTTTTCCGCGAGAAGTAATGAGAACAATGATAGAATGGATTGCTACCTATGCCTAGATCGCGGATAAATGGAAATTTTATTGATAAAACCTTTTCAATTGTAGCCAATATCTTATTACAAATAATTCCGACAACTTCAGGAGAAAAAGAGGCATTTACCTATTACAGAGATGGTGCGATTTGATTTTTTTAATTAATCTTGCAATGTTCAAAACTTAAAAATTTAAGCCTTATTATCAGTTAAGTTAAGCCATGAAGAATTGAAAACGCAAATAAATAAATAAATTAGAGAGGCAATTCTTCATATACATGTTGGTATTTTCCACTATATTTATTTTATTACATATAATATTACAACGAATGTAAAAACTAAATACAATTAACGAATGATTAGTAAATTCGAATACAAGAGAAATCAACTAATGATAAATATAAACGAATAACCGAATATGAACTAAAACGGCGTTGAGGCTCGTGTATAACACGATTCCTTTAAACAGATTCGCCGTCTGTTCCCAGGGTACAATAGCGTAAGCAGTGTGTACTGTCGGATATCACCACTTGCCTGAAAATGCCGGAGAAAAACATTAATCATATACATAAATGAGTATCAATCGGGAGTTACAAAGGACTCTTCAACATTGCGAGTCGCGACTTGCCACGCGGGTAAACTCGCATGGTGCACTGTTTCTCGTCCTCAAGACAGTGCATGTCGCGGGTAAGCCCGCGTGATTCACTGGATCAAAACAAAAATCAAGCTGCGCAAACTCAAGATTTCGGAGCGGCATTCGTGTCCGCAGGTTGCATCCACGCACAAGTTCGTCGATTTTAGCCTACAAAAGTCTCAATCAGCACACCCCTACGTGTAGATAGGTGATGGAGTAAAACCAAACAAAGGACTTGTAAGTCCTTCTCACATTCATGGTTATAAACCACAAAATGGTTTACTTCTCCTTCCTATGTGGGACAACTTCCCACACCATTTGGTTTCCACCAAATTCATTCCAATCACCCAACTTTGAGCATCGATATCTCATTCACACATATTCCGTTTTGAACATATAATATATCGTTTTGAAGCTCTCATATACGAGAACACAAACCCACGAAGAATTAGATATATACAATATATATACATGTATTTAATTGTGTCCAAAGTTAATAAAAACCCATATTTTTTACTAAAATTTCCAACAATACACATATAAATTGATTTTTCCAATAGAGCCTTTTAATAATTTAAATTTCAAAAAATAAAAGTCCAAATTTTACTATTGCTGCTTCTAATCTTACCCCTTCTCCTTTTCTTCACTTGTTTGCTTCTTCTTGTGGTGGGGGTACTGCCGCCGCCGCCGCCGGTGGTGGTGGTGGTTGTGGTGGTGGTGGTGCAGATGATATACCTGCATCAATGCAGCTTCTGCATCTACTTTCAACCCATCCTTCAATTTCATGATCTCCTCCACACAGTCGTGCTATGAATCCTGCTATGACTCCAACGATGGTTATTACCGCCAGCACCACCACCAACGTCTCTATGGACCGGTGAGTTGAATGGCTCTCCCCCACCGCCACCGGCGGCGCCTCCATTAATGGTGGTAGCTGATCATCGTCTCCTCTTTCCACCCTCATCAGTCTCAACATCATTTCCAAACAAATATGTGTGTGTGTGTGTGAGAGAGAGAATGTTTAACGGGCGGATGATTGATAAAAAGGTGTTTGCTTGCCTGCCTTAGTCGTAAAATTACATTCTGCACCCCTGTACTTTCATTTGTTCCACAAAAACACTTTTTTATAGGGATGATCATTGACGCCAATACATGGTACTAAAATTTTTATACCATGTACCAACCAATTATATATGGTATCACTTGGTACATGTTGGTACCAACATCGTAAAAGTTTAAGTTATAGATTTTTTTAAATTAACATTTTTACCACCTAGATTTAGATACACGTACTAAAAGTATCGAGTATTCACATAACATGTTGATATGTGTTGTACCATTTATCCCTACCTATACAAGCATTCAAATAATCTTCATAAAATACAAGCATTTAAATAATCTTCATATCATACAAGCATTTAAATAATCTTCATGTAATACAAATATTCAAATAATCTTCATATAATACAAACATTTATAATCTTCATATAATGCAAGCATTCACTAATAGTCTACTACAAGCAGAGCGTCGTTGGACCGTTGAGGTATAGACGAGTTACTAAGGTTGTTAGAGTTAGGCGAATGAATTCAATTAAATTCTAAATATTCAGTCGGAATATAATTTACCAAAAATTGAAATAAGATAATTTAAAATCAAAACATGTTGTATTATTAATTAAACTTTAATTAATAAATATATAAGTCGGTACGATATTATCATGGTACATGATTTCTAATATCACGTACCAACAAAGTTTAGATAGTTGGTACGGTACTACCAACCAAACAGATGGGTACCAACTACCAACTAAATTGGTATGAATGAAATTGATACATTTGGTATAAGAATTGGTTGTTTATCTTAATACAAAATTAACATCCCTATATTTTAAGTCCCAAATTAAATAAAAACGCTTTGTATTTTTAATCAATGAAAATACAACATACTTTTATGTAATTTCCATTCGTTTTTTGGTACCACAAATATTTTAAGTATTTAGAACAAAGTGCGATACAAATTAGCAATCAAACCACCTTTGCATTTTCATATATTCCACATATATAAATTAGATACATAAATGTTTGAGAAGTGACTTCTGAGGTATCAAAATGAAAATTTTAGATGTTTCTTACACATAACATAAATTATATTAATTACGTTGTATTTTCATATAATTTACTCATTTTTAATTAGTGTCACCAATTACATAGTTATGACTACGTATATGAGGAGTTGGTAGCAATGACAAATCCAAAAATTTAGGTGATTGGAGGCACATTTAAGGGCGCGTTTGGTTTGCGAGAATGGATTGGATTTCAAGGAGGGATTTGGATTTGGGAGGATTTAGAATCCCTTCATGTGTTTGGTTTGTAGGATTTTGAATGGATTTGAAATTCATTTCTTTATAAATCTTGTTTGGTTTGTAGGATTAGGATTTGGATTTGAATTGAGATTTTTTTTTTGTTATTATTTGTTTGTTTTATAAAGAATTTATTTTTATTGGTAAATTACCTTTTTTATCGATTATTTTTATTTGTGATGACCGTTTTGCCCTTCCCATCCCCTACGAACATTAAATTCGTCTTTTTCCTTCCAAAATTTTAAATTATTCTCCTCATATCTGCATCCATATATCCGTCATAATTATGAATTTAAATTTATTTAAATTTATATTAAAGCATAAAAAGGTGACAAACGATGCGTGAATGAAATCCATGATGCTTGAATGAATTCCATTTGGATTTGGATTTCAAATCCATGCACATTCCAAAGGATTTTCAAATCCATCATATGAGGGATTTTAAAGTGGTCAAGGGATTTTAAATCCGGTCAACAAAATTCTTTCCTGCAAACCAAACACAGGATTGGAATAGATTTTAAATCCAAATCCCTCCAAATCTACTCCAATCCCACAAACCAAACGGGACCTAAGGGTGTAAAAAATCAAAAGTCGAATAACCCATTTAAGCCAAAACAATTTTTGGTTATCAGGTTTTAAGTAAAGGGTTTGATTTCTCAATAATTATTATTATTATTATTATTTTTATTATTATTATTATTATTATCATCTATTATTTTGATTAAATCAAATAGCATATATATTATACTATTATTTTATTTTTATTACTCGTATATGAATTTATTGATCTTGAAGATGAGAATTGGTGAGAGCACAAGTCAAAAAGATAGGAGAGAAAACTTAGCAATAAAATTTTATATTTTTCTTTAGAGTAAGTTACATATTTGGTCCCTGTGGTTTAGGCGTTTTAACAGTTTGTGTCCCTACTTTGAAATATCTATGGATTACATCTTTGTGGTTTGCATTTTATAACGTATTGGGTCTCTAAATCTAACTCCGTTAAAAATTTTCTATTAAATAGGTTAAATACAAGAGTATTTTATTAAAATAACAGGGATCAAACATGTAATTTACTCTATTATAATAAAATATAGGGAGATTGGCTCAAATGGCCATAATAGGGGGGGAGGGATTGGCCTCCTAGCCATCCCTCTCCCTTTTTTACAGAAATTTCACTATCTGCGAAAAAATGATGGGTAAGCAATTGTGTATCCCTGCGTAATTGCGAACCCCCTTTTTTGCACACCCCCTTTACCTTTATAGAAAATATATTTGCACATTTTTTTGCGTATCTGCTACCTTTTTTACGCATCTGCTACCTTTTTTGCACAAAAAAGGGGTGCCCAATTGCACAGGGGTACGCAATTGCGCACCCCCCCTTTTTTGCGCAGATAGTGACATTTCTATAAAAAAGGGAGAGGGATGGCTAGGAGGCCAATCCCTCCCCTTACTATGGTCATTTGGATTAATTTTACTAAAATATATCTATACTATATTTTAAAGCATTTTTAAAAAAATTCTTAAAAACAATTGCTAAAGCTTAATGTATTGTTATTTAATACTAATTACTTAAAATCTTTTAAAAACAATAATTAAAGTTTTATGTACTACATTTAATACTATTTATTAAGAGTATCTCCAACAGGTTTCCCAAAATTTCTCTAAAATGGAGAATCAAAAGTCAAAATCTATAAAAAATATTACATCCATCTCTAACAGTTTCCCCATTTTAGAGATAAATCATTAATTATAATATTAAAATATTCTATATATTTAATAAAATATTACTTCTCTCACCTAGTCATTTCATTTCAAAGTTTCTCATTAGTTGGGATATAATAAAAAATATTTTCTCTCTCTTGGTAATAATTTTTGGGGTTATCTCCATATTTGGAGAAAAACTCTTTCTCTCTCCTACTTTCTCCATTTTGGGGATAGTTTTGAGGAAGCTCAAAATTCTCATATTCTCTATTTTCTCCATTTTGGAGAAGTTGTTGGAGATGCTCTAACTTTCAATCTTTATCTATAACCAATTTAACTCCCCTAAAATCACTATCACTTCAATTTCTCTAAAATCATTTCCCGCATAATTAAATACATGATAATAGTCAAACTTTAAATATAAAAAATCTAAAATATAATTTAGAAAATCTAACAAAATATTTAATGTTTATTTTATAATAATATATTATATTATTAAACCTAAAATAAATTACATTATTATTAAACTATCGAAAAAACTTTTAAAAACAAGTTTTATGCATTAAGTACTGTTTATTGATACACATTACTTAAAATTCAAAATTACAATCATAATGCATGAGTACAAATTTCTAAAGTTTTATGTTTGAATTCATAACTAACTGATAAACAATCAAACAGGATAAACATCTCAACTTAAATATAAAGAATTTAAAATATATAAAATAATCATTAAACTCTAAAAAAATACTTAATTTTTTTATATAAAAAACATTATATTATTAAGCCTAAATTAAACAAATTTATAAAAAAACATCTAAAATCGTACTGTAAATCGACAAAAAACAAAAAATAAAAGGAAACATTAAAATCGTGATGTATCTCGCTGCATTGTGCGAGTACGCTTCTAGTATGTATATTATGTATCTTGCGAAGGCACATGCACATGGACCATTCCCCCAAATTATCACCAGAATACAGACCTTTCCCTTTGGTCATCTCCGGCGAACTCAATGGCCGACAGTGATCCAGAGATCCAGACAGACCGCTGTAACACCCATAATTTTCGGTAAAGGCCACTCGGACGTTTCGTAGTTTATAAACGGCGGGATTTGTGTTTGGAAATCATTATTTAAAGTCCCTTAGAGTATCGGGGGTATTGGCGTTGAAAAAGTCGAGTTTTGGAGCTTGGTACGGGCTCGGCTACAATGCCCGACGACTATGACAGTGTCATAGTCGTACCAGGCAAAGTCGCAGCATGAAATAGAGTGGAGGCTGGAGCTGGAGACAATGACCATGGCAATGTCGTACCAGAGGTGCAGCAGGCTGTCAAATACGGGTTTTTGGCTCATTCTTCATTTCTCACTTCTCCTTTTCACTCCCAACCCTCTCTAAACTCTCTCAAGAACACCTACCTTCAAGTTGATTTGTGAAAATGATGTATATGCCAAAATGTTCACTTTAAAGTGCTTTATGATTTACATGAAATTGTTAACTGCTGATCACCTGATAAGTTTTAGTTATTTGGAAGTGTATAACTTTATAAACTTATAAAACACCCATCTTTGGGATTTTGGGTATTTTGATAAATGCATCAAAATGAAAATGCTTCGATGACTTATTTACCTTAATAGGGAATATTTGGTGAAAATACATTTTTATGATTGTTGGTATCACGCGTATTTTGTATCGGGAAATGTTTTAAAAATACCAACGTGTGAGTCATGGGCGCTTTGTCATTCCCAATCTTGCAAACGTTTTTGAAGTTGTAAACCTTTTGGTTTTGGAAAAAGATGTAACTCAAATATTTTAGTGAGTAAACCGGTGATATTGATATTTAAATGATTTATCGTACAAGTGTAAATCTATTGAGTATTTTCCATTTAAATGTGGGTCATGGGACATTTTGGAAAGAGTAAATGAGCTTATAAACTTGTTTGGGAAAATGTCTTATCTCAATCTAAAGTATGTTGGAGTTTATTCATGTAGTTGGAGCATGTATTTGCATAAATGTTGGCCGTTGCATTTATTACGCTTTATTTGGAGAATACATGTTTTGCGTGTGTCATTCGTTTGGAGTCATGTATTTTAGACTGTAATGCATTGGATCCATAGCCATGTAAGTCAGTCATATTTAATGGTGAGGACTCTTGGGATCCTCACTTTGGGAAATTATGCCGTGTTGGCATTAATGTTGTCCCTGTTGTTTGGCGAAGAGGAACCTTTATGGGTTGTATTTTAGGACCATGGGTCTTGGGATTGGATGTCTAATTCTTGTGCATGAGGGTTAGATATCGGGAGTTATCAAGTAAGGAGTTGTGACTCCTATCTTGAATGCTAGGGAGTAGGCACTAGGGGTCGAATGAGTACCCTGAGGATGAAACTCCACTAGAGACCGAACAGACAAAAAGATCGTGTATCCTTGAGGTGTCGCTCGTCGGAGCAGGCAATAGGGGATACGGTGTTTTGGGGACTTGAAATAAATCCGACTGGAGGTGTAGCTCGGCAGGGCAGGCAATACAGTTACGATCTGAGGTGTAGTTCGACAACGTGGCTAGGTGGCTTAACTTTGTGTTCCGCCACATACCACGGAATCGGGTCTCCCCCGTCACCGGAAGGTGTTATTTGGGTATTAAATGGTATTATTTTATTATCCATGTTTTCGGTGACATTTTGTAGTATACGGATTTTATTCGTGATTATTGGGTCGAGTATTATGCCTTCCCGTGTTTGGGTGTTTCGAGAAATAAAGTCTTATCCATAATTTTATAAATTGGGAGTTTAATTACTATTCACGTTTTGGGTGAATTTGGGGTTGAAGTCGTTTCTCGAAGGAATGTTCATGTTGGATTGCTTGTTTTTAAAGGTGTGTGTTATTGGAAAATGAGTCGTTTAATATTTATAGTTAATCATTTTGAAAGATAATGATTTAAACTGCATTCTTACCTTTAACAAATATGTTTGTTTCATGTTGAAAACTCTTGAACTCACTTAGGCGTTAGCCTAACCTTTTTATTTGTCGGCATGTGCATCAGGTTCCGGTGGGGGAAATGGTTCTAACGTTTCTGCGAAGTGATGAGTGCTAGATGTATGTGCAAGAGTGAGTAGCTTGGTAAAGTATTCCGCATTAGTGTTGAGAAGAGCAACTGGTGTTTGGGGTTTAGTAACACCCGACTCTATTTAGTCTTCGTGTAAGACTTTATTCATTTGTTGATGGTTAAGCCTAGATTAGTAATTCAAGTTTGGACTTGTTGTAAGAGATTTTATCTTTATTCGAGGTTTTATTGAAATTTTTAAATTAGTTGCTCTTTCCAAATTGAGGGTGTTACAAGTTGGTATCAGAGCTTAAGTGATTTTTGTAAGAGAATTAGGTATTGATTTTTGGATGTCTAGACTCAAACTAGCATTCTTTTAAGTGATTGAAAGTGAAATTGCACCATTAGGTACCTTAAGATATGATGTTTTGGGGTTGATCGAGTTGCTAGAAACGGGAAACTTGTCGGGGATAGCAAGGATGATCATGTACGGTACGTTCATAATGGCACCTGGACAGTGTTATGGCGAACCTACATGTTACATGTGTATACTTGAATTGCCTTGGCATGATTACCGTGGGGTAGTGAGAAAGTTTCTAAGTGAGCAGTCGATAGAGGAGTTGATGTTCATAGCATTGTCACTCTGGAGTGATGGTTAAGTGTGATGAATACATTAAGTTGACCATTTTGGATCGGAGTTATTGGTCGAATTAGAACCATAGGCTTGTTAATTGACTCTATTTCAAGGAGAAATTGTAAGGTGGGCCGATGAAATCGTCGATGATCGCCTTAAGATGTTTGAACATCCAGATGACAATAGTATGACGGAAAATTGAGGAACGTGATTTCGGAGTGTTGAATGCCGGCCAAATCCATGCATGACATTTATTTCTAAAACAAATTTGCATCAATTGTTTATCATGTTTTTAAAGTATGAAGTGAGTTTCTTTACGAAGTCTTGGTAAAGCATTTAGCACTCATTAGATTTTAAACCGTGAGTTTAAACATGCATTAAATTGTTTTGTTGCACGTGGTTGCAAATATTTTTTTTGATTGAAAATCTCTTCATCCCCGTTTCGTGTCTAACACTATTTTCGGATATTGTAATATCCGTGTTTTAATGTTTTTTGGGTATTGGGCAAGTAACTATGAAATTTTAACCTTGACATTGGATCTCCTCCACGTATGTTAAGGTTTTAAAGGAAAGGTTATTCCCATGTTCTTGAGTCGAGTTTTCTTGGGAATTTTAGTTTGTACGAGTTTTGTTGAATTTTATGGAATATTGTTTTGCGACGTTTTTCGACGCGTGAATAAACTTTGAAATGCGTGAGTTTTAAATTTTGTTGCGTGTAAATTTGCAATTTATTAAGCGTCGTGTCCCATGCAAGCTTTGTTGAAAAGCGTCACTTTACTTTTCATTGCGGTAAAAAGGGGAAACTCTTAGAAGTTTAACATTTTAGACATATTGTCGTCTTATGCTTTTATGTTGGTAAGTGAAAATGTTGGCATCGCTTGATTTTAGCGTTAATGAGTTTTATGAAAATTCAGTTGAGTTTTATGGCGTTTTATTTTACAGCCGTTTTGCGTCGTGCAGTAGAACTTTGAAAGGTGTATGCTTGCATTATTGTGTACGTTGGCTCGTGTGAATCTTGCACCGGTATTTTCGCAACCGTAAGAGGCGTCTTGAGAGTTTTGTTAGTATATATTACCCCATATGTTATTTTGGGAGTGTCAATGTCGTATGGTTTCTCTTTTGGGGTTTATACAATTGTTAATTAGTTGTATGTTATTTAGAATTAATTTATATTGTTGGCGTGAGTAAACATATGAAAGATTTATGTTGTTTCGTATTGAACTTTTGATCTAAACGTGTTTCAGTTGTTGATTTTGCTGTCATAAATTTTCCGCAATGCCTTAAATGAGTTATCGGTATGTATGTCCTTGTAACTGTTATTTTTGGGACAAATAACATCTTATTCGAACGACCTAAAGTTTGAAATCGAACTAAATTATTGTACGTTTGACCAAATCGCATGCTTCTATTATTCTGCTAAGTTTGAGAAATAAATTGTTACATGAGAGTCTTTTTGGAAATGATATTCCATGACATTTTATGGTTGAAGCAGAAAATTTTGGGGGCTTGAATTTGTGAAGTTCATCTTTCGGAATCGGTACAAACATCTTTTGCACATTGTTTTGATGCATAAAATTATTTTATGTACACGACGTAAATTAATGCATGTACGGACCATAGTGGTCTATTTGAAAAGTTTGTTGCTCATCTTTTGTTATTGTCATTATGAGCGTGTGTTAATGATCAAATGTTTTTCGAAATGGTTTTATATGTGTGGCGTATGTGGCCTCGGTGCACACCTACCGGGTAAACAGTAGTAGATTTTATATGTACGATCGATTGTTATAAAACTGTTGCGTTGGTAAGTTTTGTAAATTTCAAATTGGCATATTGGCTTGGAAAACCTTGAACTCATTGTGGCTATAGATTTAAACCCCTATCGTGAAAGGAGTTGCAATTAGGGACTAGAGGAGTCCTTGGGAATTGCGGCGTTGGATGATCCGACTTGCGATCAGTCTTGAATTTTTGGGTTTCAGTTTTGGACATGTGCACGCATGAATAATGGATGTATTAGAGTTATGTCTTCCCAGTTAATTAAGGGGAGATCTTTATATTTCGGTAAACCTACGGGATAAGGTCTTGTAGGATTATTCATGCCTGTTTGGGTTCGATTTGATGGGTTGCTTGTGTGTTTGACATCATATTATATATTAACGGTGTACCGTCTTAATGGGTTTTCGTGAACAAAGGAAAATTTTGTGGTCCGTTTGTTAGGGATGTAAGATCGGGAATAATAGTCCTCTGTTAGGTGTCAACCTTAATGCGTCAATACTTCTGGAATGAAACATCGGACGAGATGTCCACGTTTTCATTATCACCGTTTTGGTTTTAGGCGTCGACTTGTTTTCTTAAAGTCCATGAATCTTGGAATGTTTGGAAGTATCCCCGTTAGATCATGAGAAATGTTGACCTCTCGGTGGTGGAATTTAAAGGAAGATTAGATGCAGGTAATTAAGTATTGAGGTGTATAGGTTTTCCCTGATGTGGTAAAGATCTTATTGAGGGAATGTTTTGAGGTTTGGGAGTGGATCAGGAGTGAGTGATAGCCAGATCCGCATTAACCAGCTACCCGGAGAGCGTATTGGTACACCTTGGAAGGACGAACTTATCAAAATCAAGAATGGATCATTAAGCATATTGAGAATTCTTTAGGGTTTGATGTCGATCGTTGGCTTTGGGTTCAGAAACATATGGATCTAAGGTGAATTGGCCGGTGAGGAGTTGAAATCACAAGCTACCCTTGAGGTAGTATGTGTCACCCAAGGTTGGGAGACAACAACAGTCTCATGGTTAAAGGTTACGTTAGTAAGATAAGTGTTCACTCGGGTACAAGTGTGAAGTGCCCCAGGGGCATGTGTCGTGAGGACCATCATAAGGTTATGGTGGTAGTTCTTGCAAGTGGAGTAGAGGCAAGCTATCCTGCGGGCAACGTTTCTTGGGAATCTAGATTTCGAGGACGAAATCTCTTTTAAGGTTGGGAGGATTGTAACACCCGTAATTTTCGGTAAATAAAGGTCGCCCGGACGTTTCGTAGTTTATATATGGCGAGATTTGTGTTGGGAAATCATTATTTAAAGTCCCTTAGAGTATCGGGGGTATTGGCGTTGAAAAATTCGAGTTTCGGAGCTTGGTACGGGCTCGGCTACAATGCCTGGCGACTATGACAGTGTCACAGTCGCACCAGGCAAAGTCCCAGCATGAAACAGAGTGGAGGCTGGAGCTGGTGACAATGACCAGCGACATTGCCCATGCCATGGGCAATGTCGCATGGCAATGTCGCACCAGAGGTGCAGCAGGCTGTCAAATACGAGTTTTTGGCTCATTTTTCATTTCTCACTTCTCCTTTTCACTACTAACCCTCTCTAAACTCTCTCAAGAACACCTACCTTCATCTATGGTGATTTTGGAGCATCTTTGGCTCGAATCCTTTGGTATTATGGGGGTAAACCATCATCATGAGGTAGATTGAAAGCCTTGACCAAGAACTCTCCACCTACATCTTCATCTTCAACCTCAAGCTTCATTTTAGGGTTTTCTAGGTTTTCACCAAAACCTAAGTGGTAAGTTTATCCTCTCCATTTCTAAACGTTATTTTAAGATATAAGTGCTTCATTGGTGATATCCTAGTGTTTTATTATTCCAATTTCGGTTTGGAAGATTTTGGAGAATTTTGGGTCAAAAATTAGGGTTTTAGCCAAATGAAGGTTTTGATGTAAAGTGTTTGGGGATCGATTGTAAATGGTTGAATATGTTTATTAATGGGTGGAAACTTGTGAATCTAGGTTTTTGGGAAGTTTTGGCTTGAGGATTCAAGTTTCTTCAAGAAAGCTCAAAGCGGGGTAAAATCTAGATTTAGCCTAAATCTAGCAAAATGAGTTCAAACTGATTTGTGAAAACGATGTACATGCCAAAATGTTCATTTTAAAGTGCTTTGTGATTTACATGAAATTGTTAACTGCTAATCACCTGATAAGTTTTAGTTATTTGGAAGTGTATAACTTTATAAACTTATAAAACACCCATCTTTGGGATTTTGCGTATTTTGATAAATGTATCAAAATGAAAATGCTTCGATGACTTATTTACCTTAATAGGGAATATTTGGTGAAAATACATTTTTATGATTGTTGGTATCACGCGTATTTTGTATCGGGAAATGTTTTAAAAATACCAACGTGTGAGTCATGGGCGCTTTGTCATTCCCAATCTTGCAAACGTTTTTGAAGTTGTAAACCTTTTGGTTTTGGAAAAAGATGTAACTCAAATATTTTATTGAGTAAACCGGGGATATTGATATTTAAATGATTTATCGTACAAGTGTAAATCTATTGAGTAATTGCCATTTAAATGTGGGTCATGAGACGTTTTGGAAAGAGTAAATGATCTTATAAATTTGTTTGGGAAAATGACTTATCTCAATCTAAAGTATGTTGGAGTTTATTCATGTAGTTGGAGCATGTGTTTGCATAAATGTTGGTCGTTGCATTTATTGCACTTTATTTGGATAATACATGTTTTGCGTATGTCATTCGTTTGGAGTCATGTATTTTAGACTGTAATGCATTTGATCCATAGGCATGTAAGTCAGTCGTATTTAATGGTGAGGACTCTTGGGATTTTCACTTTGGGAAATTATGCCGTGTTGGCATTAATGTTATCCCTGTTGTTTGGCGAAGAGGAACCTTTATGGGTTGTACTTCGGGACCATGGGTCTTGGGATTGGATGTCTAATTTTTGTGCATGAGGGTTAGATATCGGGAGTTATCAAGTAAGGAGTTGTGACTCCTATCTTGAATGCTAGGGAGTAGGCACTAGGGGTCGAATGAGTACCCTGAGGATGAAACTCCACTAGAGACCGAACAGACAATAAGATCATGTATCCTTGAGGTGTCGCTCGGCGGAGCAGGTAATAGGGGATACGGTGTTTTGGGGACTTGAAATAAAGTCCGACTGGAGGTGTAGCTCGGCAGGGCAGGCAATACAGTTACGATCTGAGGTGTAGTTCGACAACGTGGCTAAGTGGCTTAACTTTGTGTTCCGCCACATACCACGTAATCGGGTCTCCCCCGTCACCGAAAGGTGTTATTTGGGTATTAAATGGTATTATTTTATTATCCATGTTTTCGGTGACGTTTTGTAGTATACGGATTTATTCGTGATTTGTGGGCCGAGTATTATGCCCTCCCGTGTTTGGGTGTTTCGAGAAATAAAGTCTTATCCATAATTTTATAAATTGGGAGTTTAATTACTATTCACGATTTGGATGAATTTGGGGTTGAAGTCGTTTCTCGATGGAATGTTCATGTTGGATTGCTTGTTTTTAAAGGTGTGTGTTATTGGAAAATGAGTCGTTTAATATTTATAGTAAATCATTATAATGATTTAAACTGCATTCTTACCTTTAACAAATATGTTTGTTTCATGTTGAAAACTCTTGAACTCACTTAGGCGTTAGCCTAACCTTTTTATTTGTCGGCATGTGCATCAGGTTCTGGTGGGGGAAATGGTTCTAGCGTTTCTGCGAAGTGATGAGTGCTAGATGTATGTGCAAGAGTGAGTGGCTTGGTGAAGTCTTCCGCATTAGTGTTGAGAAGAGCAACTGGTGTTTGGGGTTTAGTAACACCCGACTCTATTTAGTCTCTGTATAAGACTTTATTCATTTGTTGATGGTTAAGCCTAGATTAGTAATTCAAGTTTGGACTTGTTGTAAAATATTTTATCTTTATTCGAGGTTTTATTGAAAATTTTAAATTAGTTGCTAGGGTGTTACAACCGCCTCCTCCCAACAACCACTTCTGCTCCACCCCCACTGCCTGTCTCTTCGTCTTCATCCCTGTGGTCTCCGACGAGCACAAGTCCATTCCCTTCTCCGGAAAATGCAGGGACCATTCTCCGGCGAACGCAAATCAAGAGAGAAAGACGAATACCCATTTCGCCACTTCTTTTATTCCCTCATCTTGGTGAACCCCCTTCCCCTTCGCACCTCCATCACTTCAACGTAATTGAGGCCGGATCTATGGGGTTTGTTAGTTTGATTTGATGTTTTTTACAGGTTTGGGGAAGGGGGATCGATGTTTGGTCGCTGGACAAAGAGACCGGAAGGGGGGTCGACCACTCTGGTAGATCTACCGGCCCTCACCTTGTTCTCTGATGAAGCAGCTGCATCACCATAGAAGCTTCGATTTTGTCTTCAACAGGGTTTCGATTTCTTCTAGGGATTTCACTTATTTTGATCTGATTTTGAATATGGATTTGTTTGAGTTTGAGTTTAATTTTGATTTTCATGTGGGGGGGTTTTTTATTTTTATTTTTAGTTATTAGTGTTTGGATTTCACTTGATTTGTTATGTTCGGTTGTTTGGTGGTGATCTAGTATACAGTGGTCAGAGATGTGGTAGTGGTCGGAGAAATGACGGGAGAAAGGAAAAGGGTGGGATGTCTTACTGAAGAAGATGAAGAAAATTGAGTAAATTACATTCTTGGTCCCTGTGGTTTAATAAATAAATAGAATAAAATTAATTCAAAAAAACATTAAATGACTAAAATACCCTTTTAAACTAAGGGAGTGAACAAAACTTTTTGGATGGAGTTAGATTTAGGGACCCAACAGGTTATAAAATGCAAACACAGGGATGTAATCCATAGATATTTCAAAATAGAGACTAGACTGTTAAAACACATAAACAATAGGAACCAAACATGTAATTTAGGGTTTGTTTGTTTACCTCTTAATGGTTCCATTAAGAGGCAACATCTGAATCGCTAAGAGGTAAATCTTGTTTGGCAAAAAAAAGTGTTGCCTCTTAATGGTTCCAAAATCCTCTTAATGATTTTGTGTCCTGACCCTCCCTTAACCATTAAGAGGCCTGATTTCATTATGAACAATTAGCAAACAACCATATTTCATTTTACACTATATCATAAAAACCTCTTAATCATTCAGACCACTTAATCATTCTGCACTAAACCATTCAGCAACTGCCAAACAACCCCTTAATCTTTTCTTTATTATTTTGGTTTCACTTGGCCTTTCCCTAACCAATTAGAGGTTGTGTTCACCCTTCGTTAGTAGGTGGCCATTCTCCTCCCATCTTTTTTCCTTTATTTTTGTATGTAATAGAAAATTTTAAAATAAGAGGTTTTTACTAAGCATTTGTCGGATGTTATTTACCTTATCGGTTAAATATGACAAAGATCAAGAATCTTACCTCTTAAGTGAGGAAGAAGTCTCTTGCCCAGTTAGTATTTACCAGATAAGATACACTTACCAACAATTCATTTTGATAGTGTCGAATGTTTCCCAATAAAGTAAGTGAGGATGGTTACTTTTGTTGATAAATGTTTGGTAAACGGCTTATAAGACACCACGGTGTTGTGTGTTAATCTAAGGGTCTGCCTGATATTTTTTTTCCCAATAAGCTTAATAATTACTTATTTACTTAATCATCAAGTAGTACTTGTTTTTTACTTAAAAACATTGGCGAAAAATGGCTGAATTGGATAAGCTACCATGTTTTTGATGTCCACATTAAAACATCTTTTTTTAGACAACTCTTACCGGGAAAAAGAACAAAAAAACCCCTAAATATTATCCATAGTTCTTTCAAATATTGTTTATCCATCATACAAGACAAGGGCCAATTGTCTTTTGATTTTATTTTGTTTTTTCAAAATATCGTATTTTGAGGTTTTGTCGATGAGACATTACGTTTATAATCAAATAAGATAAGTCATAAGTAATCATCAATTATTATATATAAGTTACCAATAGGATTGGGTTACGGGGAGAAGTTGAGATTAACGTGAGAAGCGTCAGAAATGGTTATCAACCGTAGGATAAGAAATGAATGCATATTAGGATGAGATGCAATGAGAAAAGATGCACCAGATCAATTCCCTTCTAGCCTTAATTCATGGGAGGACATTTGATTGAAAGTGACCAACGGTTCATATACACTTCTCATGCTTCGTACGAACCTCAACTTCTCACACGATCATTTGCCTTATCAATAGAGTATTTATCTAAACAATACTTTATTACACATTCTATATGTATGTGGAAATGATTCGTTGATTGTTTTATATGTTTCTAATTGATGAACTCATATATGATCTGAGTGACTGTGCGTTTTTTATATATCAGTAATAAGTTAATAATAGAAAACTAAGGAGGTGTTTGGTTTGATAGAATGATTTTAAGGGATTTGAATTTCGTGGAAAGATTTGGAATTTTAGTGTGCTTGATTTGTAGGATTTGGAATAGAACTTAATCCCATTTTTTTTGTTAAACAAATTATAAAAGTAATTAAATTATACTTTTATTAATTGATTATTAGTTTATTACAAAACAAATGTTTTTCACATATTACATACAAATCCTACGAAATTCCATGAAATACCAACCACCCTCTGGGATTCAAAATCTTATGCTTGTAGCTAGGATTTCATTTCAAATCTAGAAAATCATTCAAACCAAACATGAAATTGAAATATAATTCAATTACAAATCTGTCTAAATCCAATCCAATTCTACAAAACAAATGAAACCAAATTTAATTTAAAATTATAGAAGGTAAATGTTGGTTTTTATCCTGCATAAGCTTAGAGTGTGAAAAAATAAAGTGAAAGGGATGATGTTGTTTTTATTCCAAACTATATGGACTAGAGTGCAACTTTTGATTCATGGTCCGTTTATCAATGCCCAAGATGGTGCCGTTTTATGAGGAATAGCCGGTACAGAAAGCAAAAAGCAAAAAGTTATTGATCGACGAAAAAAGTTTGAAAATACGTAAAGTGAAAGGTTAAAAAAAATCGATGAACTTATTTTAAAAGGAAATTGGTACAAATAGTCAAAATACACGGTTCGTTGTACCTCTTAGTTATTTCTTTTTATTTTTTGTGTTTTTCGTCCTAGTCCTAGGTTCGCAATTGCATCATGAAAGGACAAAAAGGACAAAAAAAAATTACGGATTGCGGCAGGTCCGCAATGGGTTGAGTGACCCACCTCCGCAATTCGCATTCTAAACCCTAACACTTTTTCGGCAGGTCCGCAATTGCGGACCTACACATCCACAATTGCGGACCTATGGCTAAAACTGCAAAACCTGAGGAGGAGTGGCTAGGAGGTGCAACGTTAGGGGTACTTAGGCTATTTCTACCAATTTCCCTATTTTAAACTATCAGTATGAAGTCTTCCAACTAAATGAAAAAATTATTTAATTTATCTATTTAAATGATTAAGTACTTTAATTATTAATTTATTAAAAAAACTATTAAACCTTTTCATTTTAAATGATTAAATCCTTAATATTTTTTAAATTAAAAAACATCAAACTTTTTAGAAATAGTTACCTATATTCTTTGGGAAAAGTCCAAAAAAACCCAATGGACTTTAGTGTTTGGAATAATTAAATCCTTGGACAATTTTTTGGAACAAATAAGTCCTTGGACATGTCAAAATTTGTTAACTAAATCCTTGAACTTTTGATAACCTGTTGAATACATCCTTATTACTTAAAAATGTAACTTACAGCCTATATATAGCAGGTAAAACTACAAATTAAAAACAAATTCACCTACTTTATCCACCTACAAATTAAAAATAGAAAAATTAACTAAAATAGTCAATCTCATCAACCAAATTCATTTTTTTACCATTTTTCAAAGTTTTTTTTCCTAAAATTGTCAAAGTTTGCACATAATATTTTTTTTTCCTGCGTAAGGATTGTTTTTTTCCAAAAAAATAAAAATAACAAAAATCCTCATGTAGAAAATTTTATGTGTAAAGATTCACTTTCTGCTTATAGTTGTAGAAAAAATTTACACTTTGCATTTTTATAAAGTTACAATTAATTATTTAATTTATTTTATATCAATTATTTTTTCATTTACATTTTTATTTTATTAACATACATAATCGAATATTAACTAAAATATATAAAAAATTAGTTTTTTTTACAGATTACACCATTATAGTCGTTTCGTCAATACGTTCAAAATGAACTCAATATTGTTTTTGAACTTTATCTTGTATTATTCAATATCATAAATACGTACGCATTATTTTTAATATTTACCCTTTATAATTACAGATTAATCTTATATTATTAAATAAATAGAAAGTGTAAATATTAAATATAATTAGTACGTATTTAGATATTTAATAATATGAGATTAAATCCAAAAAAAATCAATATTAGACTCATTTTAAACGTATTGACGAGACAATTATAATGGTGTAATTTGTAAAAAAACGTACTTTTTTATGTATTTTAGTTAATATATGATTATATGTGTTAATATAATAAAAAGTTAAAATGGAAATAAAAAAGTTGAAAATATAAAGTAAATTAAATAACAAATTATAAAGATGTTTTCTAATTTTTTTTTTTGCCAAAAACAGTTTTTAAGGCAAAAAAATAATATGCTTCGACTATTCTAATAAAAGAATTTGAAAAGTGCTTAAAAAATTAATTTTGTTGATGAAATTGACCATTTTAGTTAATTTTCTTATTTTTCTTATTTATAGGGTGATAAAGTAGGTGACATCTTTTTTGTTTTTTCTTCTAATTTGTAGTTTTATCTATTATGTAGGTTACAAGTTACATTTTTTAAGTAATAAGAATGTATTTAACAGGTTTCCAAAAGTCCAATGATTTATTTAGTGTGTTTTGAAATGTCTAAGGACTTATTTGTTCCAAAAAATTGTCTAAGAACTTAATCACTCCAAATCATAAAGTCCATTGGGTTTTTTTGGACTTTTCCCATATTCTTTTACCCCATAAAAATTACCTGGTAACCGACTAGAAATATTTTATGATAAAAAATAACTTAAACCACTTTTACAATTCTCAAAGTTTAGGCTAACTGTGCCCCTACGGTATGCTAATGACACCCTAAGACTAAGGAAGACTAAGGGGTTGTTTGACAGTTGATGAATAGTTTGGTGCAGAATGATTAAGAGACTCTTATGATATAGTGCAATATGAAATATGATTGTTTGGTAATTGTTCAAAATCAAATCAGGGCGCTTAATGGTTAAGGGAGACCCATGATACAAAATGATTCAGAGGGTTTTGGAACCATTAAGAGACAACATTTTTTTCTGTCAAACATGATTCACCTCTTAATGGTTCAGAGGTTGCCTCTTAATGGAATCATTAAGAGGTAAACAAACAGCCCCTAAACTTTTCATTTTTTTTTTGCCATTTTGTTGTCTTTTCCTTTTATTTTTTCAATTTTACTTGATATAAATTACTAATATTATTTTTTTGTTTTTTTCTCTTTTATTTATTTACTAGAAGTCTACTCGCGCAATGCATCGTAATTCATTTTTATAATAAAGTCAAAAACTCGAACCCTAAATCCTAATTCACTTTTTTTGTATTCTGTGTCTATTTCGATTGTATTTTGTTTTTTTACCCAGAATTTGTATAAAACAAGATCAGAGTTCATCGTTGTCGGCGATAAAAGAAGGTGAAGAAAATGGGTAAAGTGAGGTTGCGTCTGTATCACACACACACATATAATATATTATCTTTTTAATTTATAATAATAAAAAATAGAAAAAAGTGTAAATTGACCAATTTACCTATGCGTTAACGTCCTGAATTTAACAGTGTTAGTCTGAGGGACCTAGCTTGTAACAAAATGCAAACCACAGGACCTCCAGTGTATTTATTTTAAAATAGGGACCATATACAAATTTTGAGCTAACCACAGGACCAACGGTGTAATTTACTCTAAACATTTTCTAATTAATTTCTTCATTTAATCAAGAACAATCTTCATCTTCTATGAATCTTCTTTCCTTTTCACTATTTTATATAGAATCATTCAGTGTATTTGTAATGTAAACCCTGAAATCTAAATCAAACCTTAAAATCAAAACCCTAAAATATGAATGAAACCATTTAATCAAAACCTAAATTAAACTCTAAGATAACAAACCTAATTCAAACCCTAATGAAAAAACAAAACAAAAAACGTAATTCATCTTGGTTTGTAATGGTCCCCGAAAAAATTTCAGATTCATATTCAAGTCAAATTAAATCCAAATCCAAGCTATTCAAATGCATAAACACATATGTGGGTTATTGTGATGGTATTGATCCATATCCAAGCTACTCTGAAAAGGTAAATTAGAGGGGCAGAAATTGGATCAGATCCAATTCTAGGCGTAGGTGGAGATCGATGGAGTTACAAGGGTGAAGGCAACAATGTTGGGGGTTTGCAAGATCTCGTGACCCATCGTCAACGTTTGTGTGTTCTTCTTCTCCAACATTTAGGTGTTCTTCTTCTTCTCAGGATTTGGGATCTTGTATGGGAGATGGGTGTTAGGACACCGGAGACGAAGATGTTGGTGGCTGATTACGCTGGAGATGGTAGTAGTAGATCGAAATCTGTGTCACAAACTACATGGACGAAGGCGGTATCCGACGATGGACCGATGACTTTGATGATGGAGGTAGCACCGACTATCTGGGATTGAACGGGATCTAGTTTCTGGATTGTTCTCATTCCTAAACCCTAATACACACACACACACACACACACACACACATATATATATATATATATATATATAGATAGATAGATAGATATGTACGTGTTATATAATATCATATAATAGTTAAAAGAGTGAATTGTGGATTTGGTCCTTGTGTTTTGATATTATTTGTGACTAGGGTCCCTATAGTATGTTTATTGTGGATTTGATTCTTGTGGTTTTCAATTTGTTTTGGACATGGTCCCTTTGACTAACTTCTCCGTTAACTCCGTTAAATCAAGGACTATTTAGCATTTTTGTATATTCTTGTCTTTTTCTTATAAAAAATAAAAACAATATTTTTATCCACACAAATATATATATATATATATATATATGTATATATATAACATCAAAATAAATAAAAATAAGATATTATTTTATGATTTGATTTGTTTAAATTAAAAAAATCAATCATATTAAATATGATTTAATTTTATGTTTTATTACGTTTGTCTATTTGGGTATGGAAACATGGTTGAAGTTTATAAAAATGATTTGTCCAATTTTAAGTTATGAATATGATATTACGTATAGATCCTTCATTTCGTTAAAATCTAAATAGCTAATTTTGAGTTTTTGACTGAAAAACAATATGAAAATTGGAACCTCTAATTTTAGGATGATAAAATTAGAGTTTATTTCTTAATGATTTTCAACGATTTTGGTGTTAAAATATCGATAATGAGTTTGTTTGTTACAATGATAGTAAAAGAACAATAAAATTAAATCGTCCTTCACATAATTAAAATTTTAATTTAATAAATCAAATCATAAAAGCATATCTTATTTTATTGCTTTAAATAAAATAAGATATAGTTTTATAATCTGATTTGTTTAACATAAAATTTTAATTACATTAAAACAATAAAACCATATATTTTTCTACCATTACAATAAAATAATAAAATTTAATCATATCTAATATAATCAATTTTTTAAAAAGATTTAAACAAACAAATCATACAATAGCATCCTATTTTAGAATTACATAAATGGTCCCTCGTGAATGCCTGAATTTCACTAATCGTCCCTCCAGTTCTGAAAGTACATTGATGGTCCCTAAAAGCGAGTTTTGGAGCCCAAATTCGTCCCTGACACTAACGCCGTTAAGGCATGCTCCGTTAACCTCATCACATGCCCCTCACGTGAGGGGTATTTTCGTCTTTTCACCTATCATCTTCTTCCCCAACTATTTTCTCCACAAATCAAGACCCCTAATACTAAACCCAGAAAGTTCAAACATTTATTACAAAAAATAAATAAAAGATAAACATCAATTAGTTAAAAATCATCATGTTATTTCTTTGATTCAAACTCCATATATATCATATTCAAACCCCAAAACTTATCAGATTCAAACTCCATATATATCATATTCAAACCCCAAAACATATCAGATTCAAGCAAAAAGTTAATAAAAAATATCATAAAAAATCAGATTCATTTATAATGTATAATACCTACAACTTGAGAAATCGTAAAGACGACCACTGTTGGAGAAAATAATGATTCCAACTTCAAATCGAAATCTAGGGAAAAGAACCCACAAATCCAGAAAATTCAACGAAAATCCAGGAAAACCCCCCCACAAATCCGGGGAAAAAAACCCCATAAATATTCAACAGAAATTCATACATTCCTCTACCCATCTTCAAATCGAATCCAGAAAAAAAAACCCCACAAATTCGAACTCCCAATTGAGCAAGAAAACAACCCACAAATTCGAACAATTTGGATTTGATCTTCGTCTCGTGGGTGTTCACAGATCTGGATATGGTCCTCGATTTTGAAGGCACAAGATTTGGTCTACTTGATTTCGCCTGTCTCGATTTGAACAGATTTGGATTTCGTCTTCTATGGATGGTGGATAACAGCGTCGATGGAGTGGTGGTTGGCGTTTGGGGTCTCCATGGTAGCGTCGGTTTAAGGTCTCGAAAATGGATAGTTTCTTTTGAAGAAGAGAGTGGGTGGAGAAGGAGAGCAAGTTGTTGGTGTGAAGGTGGTTCCCGATGGTAGTTGTAAAGGTGGTCGCCGGCGTGAAGGATGGAGAGGAGGTCGATGGTGGTGAATGGATGAAGGTGTGATTTGATGTTGGATGGGTTTTGAAGATGATCTTGGGGAAGAAGGCATCCATGGTGAAGGGTTTTATAGAAATCAAATGGTTGATGGGTTAAGGGGTTTGGGGAAGAAGACATCCATTTATTTTTATGATAAATATTAATATAAATATTTTTTTTCTAAAAATGATTAAAATAGCATGAAAAGACCAAAATGCCCCTCACGTGAGGGGCACATGTAACCTCTAACGGCAGCTCAGTGAACGGCGTTAGCGTCAGGGACGAATTTGGGCTCCAAAACTCTCTTTTAGGGACCACCAATGTACTTTTAGAACTGGATGGACGATTAGTGAAATCCAGGCATTCACGAGGGACCATTTATGTAATTCACTCTTTTATTTATTTTGATATCATTACATATGTGTGTGTGTGTGTAAAAATATTGTTTTTATTTTTCTTATCATAAAAAGACAAAAATTAGGTAAACTGACTAAAATGGTTCTTGATTTAACATAGTTAACGGAAGCACTAGTCATAGGGACCATGGCCAAGACAAATTGAATACCACAAGGACCAAATCCACAATAAACATACCATAGGGACCCTTGTCAAAAAAAGTATCAAACCACGGGGACCAAATCCACAATTCACTCTAGTTAAAAACTGCCTAAAAATCAAAATAAAAAAAATGCTAAAACCAAATTTACCCTCCTACTTAAAGGATAAAATAGAAGGACTTTAGTGTGAGGGACCAAATCCAAGACAAACTACATAGGTGGAGGTTTTTTTTTTGTAATAAATGAAAATAAAGAATCAATTCCATAACAAATGACAAATCTTAGGGACCAAATCCATAATTTACTCTATATTAATTGTTTTTAAAATTATAATCATATTGTTCTTTATTTAATTGTATTTAAAGAATCTTATATGAATCATTATATACCGGTTAAGCTAAAGGTTGTTGAATGTTAATTAACGAGGTGGGATTAATGCCCGCGCGTTGCTGCGGATGGAAAGAAATATTAAGACCATAAATTTGAGCATGACCAATTATGAGAACAAAACATTTTGTGTCTGTTAGCAGCATGACTATAATTTACAAAATGCCCTATGAGGATGATGTGTGTGTATGATAGGAAGCGAAAATAAATTGGCAAATGGTACATTACATCATTAAACCTAAAAAAAGTTACATTGTTATTAAACCTAAATTAAATTATAATAAAAATATGAATTAAACAAATTTTACATCTTTATTAAACATAAAATAAATTATGATAAATTACTTTATTAATAAATAAAAAATTGGTGCGTGAATCACCTACGACTATGTGCTTGGATTGATGGGGAAGGCGGAAGGTTTTGGGTTGGAGAAGACACAGTCATTGAGATGCGATGCATGTTAAGGGATCTTTATTTTATGCTTATATAATAAAAATAATTTTTATAATATAACTTTTATTTATTTAAATTAGAAAATGAAAAAGTTATAAATGATCGAAATGTCATTTACTTAACGGTCAGGAGGTAACAACTTTTAGTTTCGAGGACCAAAACGTTACGCAAATGCAAAATCGAAAGTTTATTTTGGAATCAACAAAATATGGGGACTAAATCCAAGAGGAAAATAAAACTATAGGGACCAAATCTATAACTCTACAAACATAGGACTAAATCTAACAGGGAGATAAAACCTCAAGGACCAAATCTGTAAATAACTCAAAGTTCACTTCCTGATAAATGTTATTACTTATAATATGGTTTTTAATACTTTGCACAAATATTTTATAATATAGTATGATAATAATGATATTCAACGATAAATATTTAAATACGTAAAAAATTGAAATATATATATATATCAATATTTGTTCAAATTATAAATATTAATTAATCTTAGATAATTTAAATTTGAAGATAAAATGATAAAAAGTTTAATAAATAAATGATAATTTACCGGTTCGTTATCTAAATACATATATCAAATTAACCGATAAACATATATATATATAAAGCTTTAAAATTTGTACATAATGCAATATTAATTGTAGAGATATAAATATTATATTCAGGGTCGGCCCTAGCCCATGGCAGATGTGGCTTCAGCCATGGGCAACAGGCCCAAGAGGGCCTCAAAAAAATTTCATGGCCTGAGTAAGTAGGCTGAATTTTAATTTTACTTGGGGGCCCCAAAAAAAAACAATAAACATATTTACGGTAATTCAGTCGTTCTCTCGACTCACGCTTTCTCTCGTCTCACGGTTTCTCTCGACTCACGCTTATCCCTCTCACCTCTCATCAGTCTATCGATTCAACTTCTATCGCCTCTCAATCTCTCGAATATCGTGGTTGATTTGTTGCCCTAAATCGAATATCATGGTTGATTACTTGATTTGTTGCCATGAATCGACTCTTGAAGAGTCACTCTTGCGGTCTCGACTCTGTAGTCTGTAGAACACAACACTCAAATGGTAAACTCAATCTCACGAATCTGCCTCTCAACTCTCTGTTACTCTGTCTCTCTCAAATTCTCAATCGATTGGTTGCCCTAATTCCCTAAATCGACTACAGGAGTTGTGGTTGTGGATGTTGCGGCTGCCCTAAGTCAGAAAAGATCACTTGCTGTTAGAAGCAATCTTGCTACCCCAACTGCAAAAAAGAAACTTGCTTTAGGATTAGTGAACATGCAAACGATGTCGCATTTGGACAGAAGTTCACGGTCTAATTCATTCTTGTCTAGTCTCTCTGTCTCTTCCCTTTGGCCTCGAATGGCTCTTGATTTACCGTGGTAAATTTCTAAATTCTGATTTCGAATGTTGTATTTATTTATGTGATGTTTCTAGTTTGTTTTGTTATTAGGTTTATTTCATAAATTATTTAGATTAGTTGATTAGGGTTATTTGCTTAGTTTAAATTTATTTGTTTATACCTATGTCTGTATATTGGAATTTAGGGTTTTATGTAATGTATTGGATTTCTTAGATATTTGATAAAGAAGTGTTTGATCTGAGATTGTAAAATACTAATTAGACAAGAATTAAGAATCAACAATACCAATCTCTAAAGTAAGATGAATGCATTAAGATTAAGAGGAAATATAACTTTTCACACCAACAAGATTTAAAAATTTCTAAAAGAAGATTAAGATGACTAATGATTTCAGGAAAACAGAGGTTGCTCTCTATTAAGTTTCATATTATAAAAATTGGCTATAAGAATACATGAACCCATATTTTATACAGGCTAAACCCAAAGGTAGACAAAATGATCCTGTAGATAAAACAAAGGTTTGAATTACATGTCATTTCTCTCAAAGTATACCATTCTCTTTCAACCTTAAATGGCAACTAACTAGATGAAACACACTAGATATTAGAGATTCTTCGTAAGCATGAGAGCTTGTGAACTGATTTTGAGGCATATAGACAAACAATAGGGTGTTGGAAGTTCACTAGGTCTTGGCATATGATCAGGAAATCGGCATAGGGATAAGCCGCCTAGCTTGATTAGGTTTCAACCGCCTTCAAATAGTTTATTTGGTTTTATATGCATACAAGTGCATTTTTTTTGCTTTTCGCCATGGGCATCCAAGATCTCAGGACCGGCCCCGATTATTTTATTAATAAATATATATTTTCTTTTATATAACATTCAACCGTAAATTTTAGTTGAGTTTTATTTTGTTTCTTTTACTTCTTGCTTTTATTTAAAAATAAATAAATACTTGTAAATATAAATATTAATATTTTTTGATAATTATATAATTATAAAAACAAAATATAAACATTGCGATTTGACATATAAATAAAACATAAAATAATCATACTACATTTCGGTTATTCTAAAATAACATTATTCTTAGTACAATTAACACGTAAAAGTTGCATGTACTTCTGTATTCAATCTGAATACGGGGTAACCCATCCAACAACACACGAATAACTGTAATGAAAAAATGTGCTACAATAGTGGGGAACAGGCATACTTCTGTCATATCTAATTTCACATAATGGTTACCATTAACGTATCCAATTGTAAAATCATGTTGATACCACGCTGGCGGAGTGGACCTAAGCGAGAAGTACGTCCCACTGCCTTCCATACTTATCACGTGTAATATCACATTATACTTTGAAGCAATCAAGACACCTATTTCAGGCATTGTCATCCAGTGTGTTCAACTGGTACACCTTGATCTGATCGAAAGAAGTTTAAAGTGTGTTGGAAAATTTAGTAAAAATATATGTTTTTTACTAACTTTAGACACAATTAAACACATATATATGTACTGTATATATCTAACTCTTAGTGGGTTTGTGTTCTCCTATATGAGAGCTTCGAAATGATATATTATGTGTCCAAAACGGAATATGTGTGAATGAGATATCGATGCTCAAAGTTGAGTGTTTGGAATGAAACTAGTAAAAATCAAGTGGGTGTGGGAATGTGTCCCACATAGGAAGAAGAAGAAAACTGTCAATGGTTTATAACCATGAATGTGGTAGGGGCTTACAAACTCCTTTGATTGGTTTTACTCCAACTCCTATCCGAGCGGCAGGGGGGTGCCGATTGAGATTTTCGTAAGCTAAGTCGACGAACTTGTGCGTGGGTGCGACCTGCGGACACGAATGCAGCTCCGAAATCTCGGGCTCACGCAGCTTGGTTTTTGCTAAATTTTATTTTGATCCAGTGACCCGGGCGGGTTGTGTCGCGGGTTGACTCGCACGGCTACCCGCACCGTGCACTGGAATGTAAACACGAAACAGTGCCCCGCGTTGCTACCCGCGCCAAGCATTGTTCATGTTTTGTAACCCCAATGAAACTATTGATGATGCATGATTAATTCGTTTAATTACCAGTTAATTATAGAATTAGTTATTTCGGCTATAAAGATTAATTCGTTTAATTATTAGTTAATTACGAATTAAGTGTTTCGGTTATAATGATTAATTTGTTTTATTATCAGTTAATGACAAATAATCATTTCGGTTTCTAATCGTCAATATAAATTTGAGGGGGTTGGCTGCATTCCAACAGACTACACACAACACAATACAATACACATCTCTCTGAAATTCTCTAGTGTATATGGTAATTCAGGTGAATTTTCAAGGCAAGTGGTCATCTCCGGCAGTACTACTGCTTTTGCTGTTGTACCCTAGAAGCAGACGGCGAATTTGTTTAAGGAAATCGTGTGTAACACGAGCCTCAACTCTTTTTCTATATCTTCTTCTATTTCCTTTATCGATTTTGTGTGTCCCACAATGTATGTAAATCAAGATGCTAACAATGAATTATCAATTGAAACACTTTTTATTGATTTCAGATTATCAATACAATATTTCTCTCTCTAGCTCAAGAACACGTTCAAGCTCTGAATTAGTCACATACCTAAAAACATGCACAACACACTATATATACTAAGACTTGCAAATCACGCAAAACACTGTTCACGCATACAACTAAAACGTGCAAAGAAAATAAAACAGAAAATATACACTGTTGACTTTGACTATTATTACACTAGACTTTGACTTTGATGTTGAGAGTTGACTTTAACTTTGACCTTCAGTCTTCAGGCTTCTATGATCTTGTATCCAATATATTTATGCACTAACAATCTCCACTGTTGACTTTGACTATTATTACACTAGACTTTGACTTTGATGTTGAGAGTTGACTTTAACTTTGACCTTCAGTCTTCAGGCTTCTATGATCTTGTATCCAATATATTTATGCACTAACAATCTCCCCCTTTGGATTCAAGATCATCTTTGAAAGATTTTGCAATTCAGTCTTCTCTTTATGCTCATATTACAATCTTCTCCTTTGCAACAAATTTTCTTCTTTAGGCACAAATATTGCAAACTCTCATTTCTTTGACTGTATTTTTCCCAAATCTGTCTTTGAACAAAATTAACAATCTCCCCCAAATATGGTAGAAACGATCTTCAATAATCTCCCCAAAACTATCACAAAACTCTTTTCAGACTTCGGAAAGAAATTATCTCCATTTTCAGCTCGAATTGCTTTAGCAAAGTAACTTCAAAGAAAATTTCAGTGAAATAAGCACATCTTCATGAATCTTTGAATTTGCTTGTACAATCTTTCAAACTCTCAAACTTTGAACTTTATCTTCTTCAAATCTTTAACTTTGAAATTTCTGACTCTGACATTTCTGTAAATCATCTCCCCCTTTTTGATGAATAGAGCATCTATAACATCAAAACTTTCATCAAGAAATGTCTTTGACCATTCTGATCGTTTCCAGAGCCACTGATTCACCGACAATCCTCCAAGATATTCATCTAGATCTTTTCAAATCCATACAAAATATTCATGTAACACCTGAATCAACAAATGAATCAGTTAACATGTCTGTCAGTAACACGAAGTCACTGTATGTAACACATACACATAAGAAAAGGAGCTTTTTGATATTCACTCCCCCAGGGCTTCCATGCAATCATCGAAACACCACAAAAGCAATTTCTATGAATGTTATGACAAAAAACAAATTCCTTGTGTGTTCGTGCAAGTGATAGAAAGAATTAAGCACAAGATGATTGCTTTTAATAAGGCTCAACATTGTGTAAACCACTGAGACAACAGTAGATAAACACATACTCAATGTGCATGATTGAAGTGCGAAGGTGGGACAAACTTCCTTCTTTTTCAATATCCAGCTTTTCCAAATGAAAATCAGATAGATAATATGCTGCGTCCCCAGAAAAATATGAAACATTTTCTTTTTAAGAAGAAAATGAGTGGCTGGTGGGGTTTTGTCAAGAGTTGGCATGGGCTAGTTGCCTGTTTCAATGATGTTCACCAAAGAGATGTAAATCACCAGAAGTGTAGCTGCCTGACTCAGAAAGTAGTTGGTGCAGAGTTTGATATTCTTTTACTCTGATCTCACACCCTCTTTCTTTAAGTCAATAAGCTCACATCTAACCAAACTCTCTTTTCCATTTTACCTCAACACACAACCCACACTCATTTCTTTTCGACTCCTCACACTCAATCATTATGGATTAACTTCTTGGGTAGGAAACACTGGTTAACGTGAATCCGTAGAAGTTAATTTAAGTCCTAGCATAAAGAACCCATATTCTTATGAAGCATATGTTGCTCAAAAATGGTTTAACTTTATCAGTTAAAGCACAAATATACAAATGTCAGATGTATATATGCTCAGAATATAATCATGAAGATATGAGCATTTTTAAACAGTGAAGTATTTTCAAACAAGTATATTGAAAGAATAATCACGAATACAAAAGGCTTGTTTGAAAATCTGACATTGTATGAAAAATGATCAGAAATAAATGATATAACAATCAAATCTTAAGGTCAAGAATAATGAATATTGTCTATATGAATCAAAATATAGACATTCTTGAAAGAACGTTTTGAAATGAATTAACGCTCAAAATTCTTTGAAGTGCAATCGGGGTGTCTTACCATCGAAAAATATGTTTCAAATTTGAGACATGGTAAGAACATTTTGAAACAAAAAATCAAACCGATGTGTGTGAATACTTGAAAGTATATAGAAAAGACAATACGCAAGTACTTATCTTTGGAAACACACGGTTTGTTAAGCGTTGAAGCACAAGTAATTTTTGAAAACATTTAAGTCACACTTCCAATTCATGAAATCTGTTTAAGAATCGGGAAGTGGTTTGAACATTGAAAAATATGTTTTCTATGATTGAAAGTTGTCCTTCTTTCAACCATATATGAGATTAAGATAAGAAATAAACATTTCTTTGCAGTCTTAAATCTCATGAAGTCAGCTGAAGTCATAAAGATATGATCTTGAAAGCTTCTCTCAAACTGCAAAAGTCTCAAAGTCATGTCAAAGCAACTTTATTCACAAAACTTATTCAAAACTAAAAGACATAAAACAGTAAAACGATTAAAGTACGAGTTCTGATATGGATTAATCAGAAATCATATCCTTACTCCTTTTTGTTGTACTCATAGACTCCCCCTAATAGCATGCATCACAAAAAAATTTAACAGTTAAGTAAATGAAACAAATCTATAAACTCCCCCTCAGAATAATAATGATCAACTTAGAATCTTGTCTCACTCCCCCTGAGATCATAAACAAAATGTTAAAGTGCAAGTATCCTTTCAGAAATAATGATAAAGAAATGATGAAAAATTACAATAAAATAAACTTTAATAGGTAATTACTGATTAGATCTTGAGATTTAGCATACCAAGCTTAGACACAAGAAAATTGAATCTCTTTTCATCTAAAGCTTTAGTAAACAAATCTGCAAGTTGATAATCAGTTTTTACAAATTAAAGTTCTATTGTACCTTTTTCTACATGATCCTTTATAAAATGATACCTAACATAAATATGCTTTGTTTTAGTATGCTGCACAGGATTAGCTGATATTGCGATAGCGCTCTTTGAGTCACAATAGATTGGTATTTTGTCAAACTTGAATCCATAGTCTCGCAGCTGTGTTCTCATCCACAATACTTGGGAGCAGCAACTAGCAGCAGCTACATACTCTGCTTCTGCAGTCGATGTGGAAACACAAAGTTGTTTCTTTGACGCCCAACTAACGAGCTTGTCTCTAAGAAATTGAATATGACCCGACATGCTCTTCCTGTCTAACATACATCCAGTATGATTTGCGTCTGAATAAGCAGTCAGTTCAAACCCTGTATCCTTAGGATACCACATACCAAGATATGTAGTCCCCTTCAGATATCTAAAAATTCGTTTGACAGCAGCCAAATGGGATTCTTTAGGTTCAACCTGATATCTTGCACATAAGCATGTTGAAAACATTATATCTGGCCTACTTGAAGTAAGATACATTAAAGAACCTATCATTCCTCTATAAGTCCTAACATCAACACTTTTTCCCGAAGGATCAGTACCGATTTTAGTACCTGGTGCCATTGGGGTTCCTATCGGTTTGCTATTTTCCATCTTGAACTTCTGAAGAATATCAAAAATGTACTTAGACTGATTAATGAAAATCCCCGTTGAAAATTGTTTTACTTGTAATCCGAGAAAGAAATTCATCTCTCCCATCATACTCATTTGAAATCTTGACACCATGAGGTTTGAAAAATCCTTACAATATTTAGGATTTGTAGAGCCAAATATTATATCATCAACATATATTTGAATAAGAATGATATCGGCTTTTTCTTTTTTAATGAATAAAGTGGTATCAACTTTACCTTTCGAGAAACCTGACTTGACCAAGAATTTTGATAATACCTCATACCAGGCTCGAGGCGCTTGTTTTAACCCATAAAGTGCTTTATCCAAGATGTAGACATGATCTGGTTTATCTGGATTCACAAAGCCTTCTGGTTGCGATACGTAGACTTCCTCCTTAAGTATGCCATTTAGAAAGGCAGTCTTCACATCCATTTGATAGACTGTGAAGTTCTTGTCAGCTGCATAGGCTAAAAACATGCGGATTGCCTCTATACGCGCTATTGGAGCATAAGTCTCGTGATAATCTATGCCTTCCTCTTGTCGGTAACCTTTGGCAAAAAGTCTTGCTTTGTTTCGAATGACAATACCATCTTCATCCTTCTTGTTTTTGAATACCCACTTAGTGCCTATCACAGTCTTTCCTTCTGGTTTTGGCACTAGTCTCCAAACTTTCAGGGTTTCGAAATGGTTTAACTCTTCTTGCATAGCAGACACCCAATCCGAATCAGCTAGAGCTTCTGATACTCGAGTAGGCTCTATCTTGCTGAGGAATGAGTCATGCAGACACTGGTTTAAAGTTGCTGACCTAATTTGCACCGATTTGTTGAGATCTCCAATGACTTGGTGTAGAGGGTTCTCTTTGGTCCAGCGATGTTCGTGAGGGAGTGGATTAGATGAAGATTGATCATGATTATCATCTAAGAATCCACTATCAACTTCTTCAGTTTGTTCATCATGAGGGAGGGATTCAGTTGAAGTAACTGGTACAGAAGCTTTAGTAGGTACAACTTGTTCAGTGTGTTGATCTATCCGTACAGCACATCCTACTGACTCAGCAACTTCTGGCTCATCATTAGTAGATACAACTTCAACTATTGGAGTAGGCAGCTGAACTGGAATATCTTGTTGAATCGGGGAATTTGATTCAGTAGAAACTTCTGAAGTGGTTGGATGATTAGATGTTGAATCTTCCATCTTGTCAACCACAATAGGTTTATACACATTAGACCCAAGATATTCATTATAAAACAGTTCAAATAAAAGATCTAAATAAGATAAATGATCAGTAGACGATGATGCTTCATCTAATTTTTTCTTTTCAGGTACAGGTTCTGAACTGAGTTGTCCAGAAGCTAACACTCCGGTTATCACGAGTTCTGAACTGACTTGTTTAGAAGCCATTTCCTCATCGAATGTGACGTTTACGCTCTCGATAACAGTCTTCGACTTCTTCAAGTAAACTCGATATGCAACAGATGTAGAAGAATATCCAATGAAGATGCCCTCATCTGCCTTAGCACTGAACTTGTTGAGATTCTCTCTGTCGTTTAGCACAAAACACTTACAACCAAAAATATGAAAATATTTGATGGTTGGTGTTCGGTTGTTGATCAACGCATACAAAGTCTTTTGAAATCTGCGGTGTATCATGGAACGATTTTGAGTGTAGCACGCAGTCGAAATAGCTTCTGCCCATAAAAACAAAGGAAGGTCTGATTGGCTGAGCATAGTGCGAGCGGCCTCGACTAGCGTTCGATTTCGCTTTTCGACTACTCCATTCTGTTCGAGCGTACGAGCAGCAGAGTATTGATGTGATATCCCGATTGATTCGAGATACTCTTCAACAGTTCTGTTTTTAAACTTTGTGCCGTTATCAGTTCTGAGAAGCTTGACTGGTTTCTGCAAATTCACCTGGGTCGTCTTCAGAAATGTGATGAGTACTTCGTGAATCTCATCTTTTGATCGAAGAAATTTGACCCACGTGTATCGCGAATAATCGTCCACGATAACAAGAACATATTTCTTTCCGCCTAAGCTTTGCGTTCGCATCGGACCACAAAGATCCATATGCAACAACTCTAATGGAGAATTGGTACTAGGTTCAGGCTTCGGTTTATGTGGAACTCTCTTCATCTTACCTTTTTCACACGCTGCACACAAGTGTTCCTTTTCATATCTCAACTCAGGAAGTCCGTTCACCAATCTGCCTTTGATCAGTTTGTTGATATAACGAAAATTCAGGTGTGACAGCCGTCGGTGCCAAAGCCAACTTTGTTGCATCGAAGCTTTTGTCAGTAAGCAAACCTGATTGTCAGTTTGGACCTTTGAAAGATTGATGGTATAGATGTTTGACTTGCGAGTACCAACTAAGAGTTCTTTGCCATCTTCAGTACACACTGAGCAACTCTTAGCTTTGAAATTTACCTCTAACCCTTTGTCGTAGAACTGGCCAATACTAAATAGGTTGTGCCCTAATCCTTTTACATAGCTCACCTTCTTTATCGTTACTTTGTCGTGTACCACATCACCATAGCCCAGAATTGATGAGAACTGGTCGTTTTCAAAAGGAACATTGCCACTGAATTTCTCTGTATAATTAGACAATAAAGCTTTCTGCCCGATCATATGCTTGGAACAACCGCTATCCAAGTACCACATATGCTGGGTCTACAAGAGAAATCAGGAAACAACAGATTTAGGTACCGATTTAAAAACGGGTCCTAACAGATTAGCGCAAGATTTTGGTATCTATTTAAATATGGATCCTCTTTTCCTTTGAAAACTTTTGAAAACATTTGGTTTAGAAGAATAAACATGATAAGATCCAAACCAATCATTAGAATAATGATAACAAGCAAAATCATTCCACCGATAAGTATAAGATTGAGTAGTAGGACGAGATAATTGGAACAATTGCTTTATTGAATATCGCTTGTAAGAAATTACAAGGTTTTTTTTATTGAAAGCAACTTTACCAACTATATATATCTATCAGTAACTACATCAAGAATTGATTCCGCCTTCTCATCAGTCTTCTTTTTAGGTCTCCATTCAGTTCTTTCTCCCGATCTTTTCTTTCTTATATCTGAAACAAAGAATTTAGATTTATTAGGAAAATCAGATTTTTGAGATTGTTTTTTCTTGTGTTTACCAGTGTTGATCCATTTCTGTGAGCGCTGTTTCTTATGTTTCTTACCCTTAGCATAGTAATCAGCATTCACAGAAACTGATTCACCAACCTTAGTTGATGATTCGCCTTTTTCATGCACACTAGGTAAAACTTGACCATTAACAACAAAAGTAGAATGATCTGGAAGGTTAGCATTGAAATCAAACATATCAATCTCATTCACACACCCTTCATCAGAATTTAAGAACTCATTTGCAGACTCAAATAAATCATCAAAATCAGATTCAGAAGTATGAGGTGCTTTAGAGGATGTAGAACACTCTTTAGATTCAACTTTAAAAATTGTGTTCTTTATAACTATTGAAAATACAACTTTTTCATTGTCAGCCAATATTCTTTTATCAGATAAAATATTTTCAATCTCGATTATTTTGCTTTCTAAAATGAGTGGAGGAACATAAATTTTAGCTTCAACAGGTTTTGCCTCCAACTCCTTTGACGAATAACTTTCAAAATAATCATTTGAAAGACATTTTGACTGATCTGAAATGTAACTATCATTCAGCTTTTGATAGCAGAATGGTAGTTGCATTTTCTTTATGTTCTTTCTTTTCTCGTCCTCTTTAGCTTCTACTTCGTCAGATGATTTGATAATAAATTTAGGTTTCAAATGAGGATATTTTCCAGCCACAAAAAGATAATCAAAATTATACAAGGCTGGTTGTTTTCTGATATCTTTCTTTAGATAGTGTGTGTTTTCGTAACCGAGACCCCACTTCTCTCTAACATCAGTTTCCTCATTCGGGGTGTTAAGAAAAATAGTTTGATCTGTTTTACCTCGTGTATAAAAGTTTGGTTTCCAAACCATTTACCTTCTTTGCTAAGTTCTTGTTTTCAACCTGCAATTTATAAACATTTAGAACATATTCTTGCTTTTCAGAAACAGACTTAGACAATTTAGATTCAAAATTAGAAATCTTATTTTCAAAACAATCTTTTTCCAGTTTAAAATCAGAAACAGATTTGCGAAGAGAATCAATCAAATCTTTGTTCCCAACAACTTGTTTGTTAAGATCAAAGATCTTTTGATTTTTCTTTTCAACTCCGTTCTTTTCCTTTTTCAGTTTCTTTTGAAGATCTTGAAGTTCGACCATCATAGCTTCCATTTTAACCATAAAATTAGATTTGGAAATAGTATTTACCTTGTTAGGGTGTATTTAATGTTAAATAGAAGTTCAGGGTGTACATGGTTATTAGTTGAAAGTTTTATTAGCTTGTTGGGCCTAAAAGCCCATAAGCCCATCTGTGTAAATCCTGGATATATAAAGGCTATTTTATCTCCTTTTAGGAGTGAGTCTCATTCTTTTTACAAACAACTAGTTTATAGGTTTACTCTCTTTGATCAGAAATCCTTTCTGTAAACCTGTAACCCTTTGATTCAATATCAATCATATGACTAGTTGCTGTGACTCGTATTCTGTTCATCTTTGATATAATTTGCTGCTGATTGCACTGTACTGGGATCTACAATTGGTATCAGAGCCAAGAGACTAAAGGTTTGATCCAGAAAAAGGTTTGTCTAAAACCCTATAATCAAGTGAATGTGTTAATCGCTTTTATATGTTTCTGTGTTTTATCGATCTGTGTGATTTCTGTTGATCTATCTTGATTGTTTATCGGTCTTTTGTTATCTGCAAAGGTTTTTATCGATCGAAGGATTCTGCATCCAAAAGTTTTTTTATCGGTCTTGTGTTTACTGAAAAAGGTCTCTATCGGTCTAATATTATTGTTTAATTCTGGGTTTAATTGTTTATCGGTCGGTTAAATATATCTGGGTTGATTATCGGTCTGGTTGGTTTATATGCATAATTGTTTGAATCTGCTTAGTTAATCATCGTTTTTTGATTTCTGGATTTGATTACGATTAAATCCCAGAATTCATCGTGTTCTTCGATTTTATCGGTCTAATCTGCTAGTTTGTTATTTGACCGATAGACATCCTTCGACCGGGAAGTTGTAATTCCCGGTCATTGTGTTCGACCGGTGCCTTGCATTTTTCCGGTCCTTTGTTTGCTATCACTATCGGTCATTTTGTTCGACCTGCACCTAGCTTCGACCGGTACCCTGTTTTACCGGTCTTTCTGTTTGACCGATATAAGTATTGTCCTTTGACCGGTACATTGTGCTTATCGGTCATTTGGATTCGACCGATAGTCTGTCCATTCCGGTCCTTTGGTTCGACCGGTACTTTGCTTATACCGGTCCTTTGCTTGACCGGTACGTTGTGCATACCGGTCCTTTGGTTCGACCGGTACGTTGTCAATACCGGTCTTTTGCTCGACCGGTATGTTGTCTATATCGGTCTTTTGTTTGACCGATACTTAGTTCGACCGGACCCTTGTCCTATTCTGCTTATTTATTTTTTTATTATTGTGTTTGGATCATCCTGCTTGTCTCACGATCGTTACAGTGTTTTTAAGTTAAGAGATTTAAGATGAATTCAAGAGATGCTTTAGCTATTGGTTCGGATCAGAATCCCCCGGTGTTCTACCGGGGAGAATATCCTCAGTGGCACGATCGCTTCATGAACTTCATTGAAGCAAAATCAAACTATGAAGCAATATACAAGTGTTTGACAGAGGGGCCACAAGAATGGCCAACGAAGGTCTTACCTGGAGACCCAGCAGAAGGTCGACCGGAGCGTACAGTTCCGAAAAATATCGGTGACCTTACAAATCCAGAAAAGGCTATGTATGAGGCTGAGAAGCAAGCAAAGTCATATCTTCTCCAAAGTCTACCAAATGACATATATGCCTGCATCGACAGTTATAAAGAGTCTGCAAAGAAAATGTGGGACCAGATTGAGAAAATGATGATGGGGAGCCACATCAACAATCAGTTGAAGGTGACAAACTGCATCACCAGATATGATGGCTTCAAAGCAAGAAAAGGCGAGACACTGACAGAAACCTATGAAAGGTTCAACTTGCTTCTGAATGATCTCCAGAAGAATAAGATCACAAAGACGAATACTGAGAACAACATCAAGTTCATGAACAACCTCCAACCTGAATGGAAGCCGTTCGTCTCTCATATTCGTCATACTCAAACCCTGGAGAAGCTTTATCTGCACGAACTTTATGAAATGCTGCTCCAGGATGAAGAAGAAGTTATGGAACTAATGGGGAATCAAAAAACTGAAGAAAAGCTGGTAGTTGATCCGTTAGCCCTCGTGTCTGAGAAAAGAAGTAAGTCTGTCAGCCGTTCGTCTGAAAAAAGGCCAGTGCAAAGTGATTCTGAACCCGAAGATCCTGACAGTGATTCGGATCCAGAATACACTAAGATGAAAGAAGCTATGGTGTACCTGACTCAAGCTTTTTAGAAGAGAAAGTTTTTTAACAAGTCGTCTAACAAGCAAAGATTCTTCACTCGCCGTGATCATCAAGAGAAGTTTGAAGGTAAGAGACATGTAGACGATGGGAAGAAGCATGACAAGCGACTTGAAGAAAAGACAAAAGAGGAGCCGATCAAATGCTACAATTGTGGTCGGTTGGGTCATTTTGCCAAGGATTGTCGCAAGCCTGTTGTGCGCAACGCTGATTATTATAGAGCCAAGCTGCTACTAGCCAAAGAAAAGGAAGCTGGAAAGGCTCTCATGGCTGAAGATGACTACTGGATACAAGTATCTGATGAAGAACCTGAAGATGCCGAAGCACACTTGTGTTTCATGGGCAAGCATTCATCACCGTCTGACAGTGATGATGAAGATCGTAATTCTTCTTGTCAGGTATGTGCTCCTTACCAAGAAGCTTTAATTGATCAGATGCAACTTGCTATGAATAAACTAGACTCTCTCAAGCTTCTTATAAAAGAAAAAGAACAACTCATCTCATCTCTAGAAAAACGAGTTGCTGCACAATCTAAATGTATTGAAAATCAAAGCTTAGATCTTGCTAGCAACCTGTGCATCATTTCTAATTTAAAAGAAGAGTGTGAGAGTTGTTCAAAAGGTTCACAAGAGCTGAAGACCAAAGTAGATAATCTTACCAATGAGCTTCGTATGTCAGAAAATGAAAAAATTGATATTGTGACTCAAAACGTGGCTTTCAAAAATGATAATAAAAGACTATCTACTCAATTAGAGGAGCTTGAACAAAAACTCTATAAAATTGGTCAATCTAATCACACGCTGAATCTGATTACACCAAAAGAACTCAAGTACGCGAATTCGGGTATAGGTTACGATAACCCCCATTATTTGCAAAAGGCGTTATCCAAAGTTCCTACGTTATATATTTCCGAATTCTTTGGCATAGACAAAATCTATCCAGAGTACAAAGTTTTTGGACCAAACCAATTGAGGATGAGGACTGGGAAGAGGATAAGTTGAGAAGGGAGAACTCTTCTAAAATGAAACTTCCTTTTGTCTATGATTCGTTGAATGCTTCTTACAATAAGGACAAACCCTGTTTCCTGTCAAACGATTATTTTAGAAGTTACTCTCAAGCTGAACTAGATGTTCAAAATGTGAAAACTGAGGAGGAATCTCTAGACCATAAGGTGTATATTCCCCCTCTGCTTTTAGAAAAGAAAATTGTTCAGTTAGAAGAGTCACTTACACAGGAAAGGGATAGGTTTCAAAAAGAAAAACAAGAGCTTCTATTACAAATTGAGTGTCTCAATTCCAATAACGCGGACACTGTGTCAGTTAAGGAGAAAGAATACTTTCAGACTGAAATAAAGAAGTTAAATTCACAACTGGCTGCTTTGGCAGCAGATCGTCTGAAAGAGCAACTTCACAAGGCTGAGTCTCAAGCTCAGCCTACAACTCTCCAAAGTGAGAAAACTTTTCTGTTTGCAAATTCTTATCCTGCCTCCGACACATCGTCTTGCAAAGCCTTTATGGGTGACTCGTCACCAATTCTTTCAAATAAAGGAAAAGAGCCTCAAGTTTTCGAATTGGATCAGTGTTCTGTTTTTAAAAATGCTTCCGCTTACGATCCGCTTCAAACAAATCCCTCCGATGTCCTGAATTCCTCAGCCGATGAGGTCCTTTCTAACGAGGAACGAGAATTTTCTGCATTCTTGAATTCTGAGGTGTGTCTGGATAGTGATTTGAACCAATTTGATTTTGATCCTCTACTTCCAAGTCACATTGTTTTTCTAAACTCCTCTTGTGAGCCTCCGGTACAATTTCATAAGGGTGAATGTTCCACATCCGCCCCTCAAAAATCTTCTGTGAGATTCGTCCAAATCTAAATCTAATAAGCGTTCACAAAAGAAGAAAAAGACCGGTCGCTTCAAAAGACAACAATCTTCAAGTTTCACATATTCTGACTATGGGTTTAACGATATTTTAGATACTTTTGGTCGGCGAAAAGAAGTTAAATATGCTTGGGTAGCTAAGAAGTCCAAGGACAGCTCGGCGACATCAGAATTAGTTGATCCAGTTTTAAAGCCTAGGAAAAGCAATAACAATCATGATGTGTTTAATTCTAAACGTTTAGTTGAATGTAAAGGAACTTTACCTTTAAAAGTTTATTCTATTCCGCATTTACTTCAACTGTCTCATGATTGTATTTGTTGCTCTTATTGTGGATCGAATGTTTTTGTTGATCGTCGTTATGCATCTGATTGGTTTGGCTCGTATCATGTTGCTAATTATCATTCTCAGTTTGATCTTACCCGTCGTAGAAACAGACCAAGTCTAAGCGGGCATCCAAATCGGATGTTATCTCTAACCCCAAAGGACCCATTTACGAATGGGTACCTAAAAAGAAATAACTTGTTTTGCAGGACGGTCATGTGTGGTATTTAGATTCAGGTTGCTCCAAGCACATGACCGGAAGAAAGGAGCTACTCACAAACTTCACCGAGAAGTTTTGTGGTAATGTCAGGTTTGGAAACGATCACTACTCTCCCATCAGGGGTTACGGAGATATCGTCAAGGATAATATAACGATTAAGAAAGTGTCCTACGTCGAAGGACTTGGTCACAATCTCTTCAGCATCGGTCAATTCTGCGACAAGGATCTTGAGGTCACCTTCAAAGCAAAAAGGTGCAGCGTTCGGACTGAATACGGTAAAGAAATATTAGCTGGAACGCGTCGTATAAACCTTTATACGATTGACCTTTCATCCCTGAAAGCAGACAAGGAAGTGTGTTTGATGTCTAAAGCTTCGGCCGAACAAAGCTGGTTATGGCATCGTCGACTCTCGCACCTGAACTTCAAGACTATCAACAAGTTGGTGCTCGGTGGACACGTCAAGGGAATGCTTGATCTTAAGTTCGAAAAATATCATTTATGTGCTGCCTGCGAAATGGGCAAGATGAAGAAGGTTTCTCACAAGCCTAAAATCACTCCTAGTACTTCACGGTCCCTCAAACTCATTCACATGGATTTATGTGGACCGATGCGCGTTCAAAGCATTAATCACAAGAAGTATGTTCTGGTGATGGTTGACGACTTTTCTCGCTACACGTGGGTCAGATTCCTCCGTTCAAAGGATGAAACTCCTGAATTGATCATCTCTCTCCTAAAGAGTATTCAAGTCAGTCTCAACCTATTAGTCCAGACCATAAGGACGGATAATGGCACCGAGTTCAAGAATCAAGTGCTCACCGGTTACTTGACTTCAGTGGGCATAACGCATACCTTCTCAGCTGCTCGTACTCTTCGAAAAACGGGGTAGTAGAGCGCCGGAACCGAACTCTTGTCGAAGCAGCTCGCACGATGTTATCTCAGTCAAAGCTACCGCTATTTTTATGGGCCGAAGCAGTTGCTACCGCTTGTTACACTCAAAACCGCACTATCATCAACAAGCGGTTCAACAAGACACCGTACGAGATCATCAACAAGCGCATCCCCAATATCAACTATTTTCATGCATTTGGGTGCACAGACTCGGGTGGCCCATCCTCGCCTGGTGCTTCATCATCTACTGCCAATGATCAAGCTTCCCCGAGCTCAAGTGATCCTCCTCCTCTCGCTCAGATTCCTGATGAAGTGCAGCCTTCGGTATTCCCTTCTGAACCGACTCCTGTTGAAGGTGCTCCCGAAGTTACCTCTCCGGCAATCCCGGATCCTTCTATCGTTTCATCGCCAGTTGAGTCGTCTTCTACTTCTTGCTCGACTCCCACTAAGGAGCTTCCACCTCACAGGCCGTCATCCCTCGAGGCTGTTCAGGATTTAACCCCCGGTGGTTATGTGGACCCCGATACGTCTCAACAGACATATCAACCTCTTCCACACACCACCAAGTGGACTCGAGCACACCCCCTGCATCAGATCATTGGTGATCCCAAGACGCCTGTTCAAACTCGATCTACTACTGCAAACGACTGTTTGTTTTCTTCGTTCCTCAGCCGTATCGAACCTTGTACCGTCTCTGAAGCGTTGAATGATCCAGACTGGGTGATCAGTATGCAAGAGGAACTCAACCAATTTGAGAGCCTCAAAGTGTGGCGCCTTGTTCCCCGACCAAAGAACAAGACGGTGATTGGGACAAAATGGATTTTTAAGAACAAGAAGGACGAAAATGGAATAATTGTCCGGAACAAAGCGCGTCTAGTGGCTAAAGGATATCGTCAGCAAGAAGGAATAGATTACGAGGAGACGTTTGCACCGGTTGCCCGCATTGAATCGATACGCATGTTCCTCGCCTACGCCGCTCACAAGAAATTCATCGTCTTTTAGATGGATGTGAAATCTGCGTTCTTGAACGACGTTCTCAAGGAGGAAGTATATGTTTTGCAACCCGAAGGCTTCGTGAGTTCAGAACACCTTAATTATGTCTACTCACTTGACAAGGCCTTATACGGTCTTAAGCAAGCGCCACGAGCCTGGTATGATGCTCTCTCATCCTTCCTAATCAAATCTGGTTTCTCTAAAGGTAAAATTGACACTACTCTGTTTATTAAAAGAGAAAAGAACGATATCATTCTTGTACAAATTTATGTTGATGACATAATCTTTGGCTCCACAAACCCCAAGTACTGTCAGAACTTTTCAGCCTTAATGAGTAAACATTTTCAAATGAGCATGATGGGGCAAATGAATTTTTTCCTGGGTCTTCAAGTCAAACAATTAGCAACAGGAATTTTCATTAATCAATCTAAGTACATCTCGGATATTCTTCGAAAATACCAGATGGAAAACTCTTCACCTATGAAAACCCCCATGTCTACTAGCTTAAAGCTACACTCCGATCCTGATGGAAAGGATGTGAATACTATAACTTATAGAGATATGATAGGCTCTCTGATGTACTTGACGGCTAGCCGGCCTGACATTATCTTCTCGACATTTTTATGTGCAAGATTTCAGTCGAAACCTAAAGAGTCTCACTTAGCTGCGGTTAAGCGTATTATCCGATATTTAAAAGGTACTGCTGATCTTGGTTTGTGGTACCCAAAAGTGACAGGTTTTGAATTGACAGCCTACTCGGATGCTGACCATGCTGGAATCATGATGGACCGGAAAAGCACATCCGGCCATGTCCAGTTCCTGGGAGATCGTCTCGTCAACTGGGCTTCGAAGAAGCAAAATTGCGTGTCCACCTCCACCGCCGAGGCGGAGTATGTAGCAGCCGCCAGTTGCTGCTCGCAAGTCATCTGGATGCGCACCCAGCTGAAAGAATATGGTTTCAACTACTCGAGGATCCCCATCTACTGTGATTCCAAGAGCGCAATTGCCATATCTAGCAATCCAGTCCAGCACACGAAGACGAAGCATATCGATGTGCGATATCACTTCATAAAAGACCATGTGGAAAGAGGTACTATCGAACTCTATTTTGTTAATACAGAGCATCAGTTAGCAGACCTGTTCACCAAAGCCTTGGACGAAAAACGTTTTACTTATCTTGTGTCCAAGCTAGGTATGCTAAATCTGAAAGTTTGATCCTCTCACAGCCCTCAACGAGTTTCATTCAATAACGAATGACTGTGTCTAATGCCCCAGTGACTTGTCTCTGGTTGCTTCGATCCACACTCCTTGGTTATTTCATTTACTCGCTAAGTTCTGTGTCTTTGTCAAACTTCTGTATCAATAAAGTAGATTTCGTTTATTTTTTTTCTTTTTCTTTTCTTCGTGGTGTTTTCGTGTTTGTTTATGCAGTTTCTCCGTTTGATATCTGAAAGCGTAAGTCGTTTGTGGTAGTCGTTAGAAGATGTTCATGTGTTCAGGAGGAGCACGACCGTACGATGTTCGGTAAGGTTCTTTAGTCCTCCGTTCCAGGGGGAGAAGTTTCTCGTACTCCACTCAATGTCCGAGGGGGAGTATTTTTTTTCTTTTCTTTTTCCTTAGGTTTTATTTTTTTCCCTTAGGAGTTATTTTGCTTAAGTTTTTTTTTTAATAATAAGAAAAATACAAAAATATTTTCAGTTATGTATTTATTTTTTTTGAAAAAGCCAAAAATATTTGTTTTCGTACTTAAAGTTTTTTTTTTCTAAAAAGTTTTGGTTGGACCGGCCCATTTCAGGAACCGGCCCATGTTTGTTCTCGGCCCAATCCCTATGACCCAAATCGCTTCGACCGGGGTATTTAAAACCCCGGTCTTCGTCTTCTTCACCTACCAAAACTCTATCGATCTTATCTCTCTCACTCTCATCTCTCTCTAATCCTTCGACCGGAAACCTACTGTGGCTTCTCGATCTCGCCGGTCTCTCTCTCTCTCGATATTACCATTCGATCACAGGTTCGACACTACCTTCTTATATTTATAGGTGTTCAAGCTTTAGTCGATCCATAGGTCTTAGATTTCGGTTTTGGGGTTTGATTTCTATTTGTTTCTGTCGATTCGTGTTCTCCGGTCATTTTGTTCGACCTAGATTTTACCGGTCGAATGGTTTTACCGGTCGATTGGTTTACCGGTCGAATGTTTTACCGGTCGAACATGTTTACCGGTCGAATTCTTTTACCGGTCGAACATGTTTACCGGTCGAATGGTTTTACCGGTCGAATCCTTGTTTCCTGGGCGAATGTCTTATATCGGTCGAAGTAAGTACCGGTCCTTTCCCTTTTCCGGTCTTTTGGTACTCCTGTGTATTCTTGGTTTAAAGTTTTTTTTTTGTGTCTCAATTGCTTATATCTTTATATATACATGGGTGTGCTTGTGGTGTTGGTGCGATTTCGAGTTTCGGCACATTGTGGTGATATCAATTTTAAGTGGTGGTGCGCACATTGGTTAGACCCTATTTCACGAATTGGGTTTGTTTTTCCAATAAACTGGAGTTAGTATAGGTTGTGGTGGATACCATGGCCATGTAACTCCATCGGCTTTCTTGTTCTAAATGTACCTCTGTTCTCACCGATTAACTCTTAACAGGTACTATGGCGCATAATCCACCTCCAGCGATTGATCCAATCGCCGATGCCGAACTGATTCCTGAGGATCAGTTCATTCAGCTCACAGCTAACAACTATCATCTCGATGTAACCCAACCTGCCATTCAATATCAACTCATCATCGAGATCCGCGGTGGACATCCTCTGTCATATGCTCTAACGGAAACAGCGGAAGTGCCACTATTATACTTACAGCAGTTCTGGAGATCTCTACGTGACTTGGACGCCGATGGTGGATTCCAACTGGAAGGTCGGATAGATCACACACCAGTGCTCCTCACCTGTGATCTTTTCCGACAATTTCTTAATCTGCCGACCGCTGGTTCAGTCCAGGGGTGAAACAACTTCGACCCACTCGTATCAGACGCTACTCTATGCGCTGAACTCTTGTCTCTAGGATACGGTGCGCCACTTCGTCTTCCATCCCATTTCAACCGCAAGTACCTGTCCACGTTATGGTACACCATGTTCACTTATCTCAATCGATGTCTTTCGGCTATCACGAAAGGCATCGACCAGACAAGCATTAACATCCTCCGCATATTCCACTCAGTGGCTTTCCATCGCCACGCGGATTTCGCCGACTTCCTTTGTACGACCTGGTTCAGAAAGTTCGATCGAACGCGACGAAGAGACAGAACTTCATTCCTTATATGAGGTTTCTCCAGATCATCATTCGAAGCTACATGGATCTGTATCCCGAGATACCACGCCGATCCTCGCACCCTACTTGTCCGCATCACCCGACCCGCAAAATACCAGCTCGCCCAGATCCAGAAGGTGTCGTCGCCCGACAAATCCCCATCAGGTTGCTGGCATATGCTCGTCCTTCGGCACTGAGTGTTATAGCTTATAGGCACACACACAATCTTCCAGCTCCTATGGTCCAACCAGAACCGGTAGGACCTACCCCGGGAGCACGACCTGAGAGACGTGAGGGTCCGCGTCCTCGCACGAGAGGTGGTAGCGTCCGGATAGCTGGGGCTTCCGGACCGGGTGTGTCGAGAGAAATCGTTGTGAGGGGAACTGGAGAGGGCAGTGCCGTTGGATCGAGACAAGCCAGTACTTCACGACGATCACCTACTCCACCACGGGCATCATCTCCGGTGGTAGAAGAGGACACGACCGCTGAAACTGCATCCGAGTCTGCGGCGGAATCAGGTTCATCCGACTCTCAGTCGGAAGCTGCAACCGACTCTGAGGAGGCAGTCGTTCAATCCGGCGGTGAGTCGGACCCAACCACCAACGTATCGGTATCAAATGAAGAGTCTTCTGACTCCGATGGTGACGATAATCTGCCCTCGCCTGGAGAGACAAGGAGAGCGGAGGGAGTTTTAGTTGAAAAAATACAGGTGAGTAGAGAGAAGGAAAGGAGAACAAAACTTCATCATGACCGTGCACAAGTGACGGGGCAACCATCAACGGTTGTTCCCCCCCTAGTCACATCCACCCAGGTAGCCACATCTGCTACCCAGTCTCATGTGTTGAGACAGGGTATTGAACAAGACGCCATGGACCTAGCGGCGCAAATGCACACCCCACCCAGCCACTCCGCCATCTCTCAAAAGATGGTGGTTTCAAGTTCTCACGGGGACATAACACATACTCTACCCGTCTCTCACTTGGGGAGTTCGGGTATTGAAACAAGAGAACAACCGCCCCCATTCTCGACTTCTTTCGGTGCACAGTGTCTAGAGCCATTTGATGTAATATCTCCCATTCCTAGGATACAAGTACCATTTTCGGCTACTGCCGGTCGCCTTAGTGGCCCGGCCGGAACACCTATAGTAAATCCGCCTTCGGGTAGTTTACGAGGATTGGGTAGAAGTCCTACCACAGCTATCATCACGCCAGCTGTGAACATAGACGGCTCGACTTCTATAGTCGTAGCTACAACGGGAAGTCTGAGTGACCCCGGAGTTACCCCAACTGAGTTCGTCTCAAGGGAATATATGGACAGCGCCCTAAAGGCTGTCCAAACCATGATGAGAGAGGAGGTAGACTCACTGAAGCGAATGATCAAAGGCAAAGGTCCAGCGACTGAGCCTGAACCTCTACCTCCTACACCACCACCTATCATTCCTGCTACCGAAATGTCTATCGAAGACCTGAAATCCATTCTCCTTGCAAAGCTTCTTGCCCAATCTCAAACAGAACCCTCCCGGGATGCCGATCTTCTGTCATTACTTCGTACTCAAGCATCAACACCAACCCCACCACCCCCCAACCCATTATATCTCCAGAGTCCTTCCAGCTTCAACAAGCAATGCTTCAGTCTCTGCAGCAAACCGTAGCTGTATTGACTGAACGCCTATCAGCCGTGGAAGACACTTGCCGAAGCCAGGAAGACAGGCTCAAGCGCCGACATGATGATCAGGATGATCCTGATCACCATGAGGGGGAGAAGCGCCAACGCCTAACAGAGCCGGAGACACAGTTTGGGGAAATAGCTCAAGTGGGAACAGAACAGGGTTCGGGTTCTGGTGCTCGACCAGAAGGGCAGGGACAGGAACGGGAACAATGTATGGATTTAGTGTTGATTGATATTCCAAGGGTTGAAAAGCCTGAGGAATTTGATGAAGGTTCTCCGATAGTCCCTGAAGACTGGGCATTAATTCTTGATCCTAATGAAGTTTATGAACCGACGGAAGAATGTGCTAATACTGAACGAGCGCTGGTAGTCATGCAAGCCGAAATAGATGAGATTCTTCATCCGGACTATCAATCAGACGATCAGACTTCTGTTGCGGTTCCACTTTTGACCTATTCTGTTGTTAACCCTGATCTTCCTGAAACAGATATTCCCGTCAGATCTCCTCCAGCATCACCAGTTATGGGAACAAAAAGTACTCCACTAGTTCGTCCATCCAAGTGGGAAAGAGTCAGAATCAAAGTTCCTTTCCTTGAAGAAAGCCAAAAGAAGATTTTTGCCCACTGGATACGTAAGTATGATGAAGTTGTACTGCATGGTCTACAGTCAATGAAAAGCAAGGAACAACAGCGTGAGCTCATATTCGTGTACAAGAAGTTTCAAGTCAAAAACAACAAGACAAAGCTGAAGATTACATCGGTTGATCAGATTTTATCTAGTTTCTTCATGAAAGTAAAGTATTCAGATTTCATGGTGACTAGAGAAGATGGTCAGAAGTATTGTTTTTCTGAAGCTGACTTTCCGTATCTTGAACCACAAGATCTGCTGTTCATTCTTCGAGACTTAAAGACCAGAAACAGACCCAGGGAAGTCATTGATGCACTCGAGACAGTAAAGAGATATATGAAGTGTGCAATGAAGCTTGCCTCGGTGGAAGATTTTCAGATTGGGTTAGAAAGCAACCAACCAAAGATTAATCTGCTGAAGCCTGATTTAAAGATTCCGTCTGATGCCCAAAATGTACCTGCATTCACTGTGATAAAGATTCCAGAATTCGGCATGACCTACTTGAACGACAAAGGAATTATGCGATTCATTAGTCTTAATCAGATTGCCAGATTCTGTGACGGTACGTTAATGTTGCTGAAAGACAAGTTGAAGCGTGCAATTGATAAAGATGAAAAAGGGGTTCAACTTTTGGATCCTAAATACAAGTCACTTGTTCTTGAAGCACTGGGAGTTATTGAAGAGCGACTGGAGTACAGAACTCAAATGAGATATTTCGAGATCAGCTTTGGTTTCCGAAAGATTTTTGTTCCTAATTGGCGCGACTATCAACTTCTATTTAAAGGGGGAGATTGTTAGGGTGTATTTAATGTTAAATAGAAGTTCAGGGTGTACATGGTTATTAGTTGAAAGTTTTATTAGCTTGTTGGGCCTAAAAGCCCATAATCCCATCTGTGTAAAGCCTGGATATATAAAGGCTATTTTATCTCCTTTTAGGAGTGAGTCTCATTCTTTTTACAAACAACTAGTTTATAGGTTTACTCTCTCTGATCAGAAATTCTTTCTGTAAACCTGTAACCCTTTGATTCAATATCAATCATATGACTAGTTGCTGTGACTTATATTCTGTTCATCTTTGATATAATTTGCTGCTGATTGCACTGTACTGGGATCTACATACCTCATCAGCAGTTTCTTCATCCGAATCATCATATTTCACTGTGTCGCCCATCAAACACATGTGAGCTGATTCTTCTTTTACCTATTCATCTGAATGATCTAGCCAAAACTCGTCTTCCGCCATCATTGCCTTGCCAGCTTCCTGTTGCTTGGCCAAGAGCATTTTGTTCTTGTAGTATTCCGAGTTCCGAACCTTCGGCTTCCGACAATCTTTGGCATAATGACCGATTTTGCCACAGTTGTAGCACTTTATCAGATCATCTGTCTTCTTTTCAGCACCAGCATAGTCATTCAGATATTTCTTCTTCTCTTCCGGCTTTCTCTCCACATACCGGTTCTCCTCATATCTTCTACCTTCAACCCTTTCCCGATGTTCATGATTCTTTGAACTTGATGAAGAATACCTCTGTGTGTTTGAACCCGGTTTCTTGTAGAATTTCTTCTGGAATGCTCGAGTCAGGAGAAGCATATCTTGCTTGAGGTTTTCACCATCATCACTATCCGAAGCAGACTCAGAATCATAACTGGGAATTTCAACTTTCTTCTTCTTTTTCTTCTCTTTCTCCTTTTCTCCAGCTACCAAAGTTATGGGGTCAGATACTTTCTCGGCTTTCTTCTTTTCAGCTCTTTTCTCTTCCACCTCTTCCTCATTCTGACGTAAAGTCTCGTAGACTTCATGAAGAGGTATGTCGCTCAAGTCCTTCATCTTCTTAATCCGACGGGTATGTTTCTTCCATTCTGGTTGCAGAATGCTTAGGAATTTGACGTTGTTTTCTATCTGCTTCTTCTTTACTTTGTTCTTTAAGAGTTCATTCAGAAGAAGCACAAACCTCTCATAGTTTTCCTCTAGGCTCTCATTTTCTTTTGCTTTAAACTCTTCGTAGCTATTTATGCAGTTAGCCACTTTCATCTGATTGCCTACTTTGGAACCCATCATCATCTTTTGTAACTGATCCTACATCTTCTTTGCATTCGCTTGTCTGCTTTAAAACGACTTTTCTGCTCCTCAGAATATTGTGCAAAATCCACCGAAACAGTTCTCTTCTTTTGCACTCTGTCCTCGTCTCCATCCTCACTGTCTGAGGATTCATCATCAGGTATTTAGACAGTAGGTGGAATCATTGGACCTTCTTTAATTGAAAACAGAATGTTTTCCCCATTTGCATGTCGATCAACAAAATCCAGAAATTTGTCTTTCCATTGCTCATATTCTCCTTTGAAGAGAACAGGAGGCTTTACGTCTGTACCGATAGAAAGAGCATCTTTGGAAGTCATCTTGATCTACGTTGTTTACTGATCGTCAAAATTCAGAAAGTAAAGCTTGATCTACAAAAATAAACTTAGTTAAATTTCAGAAAAATTCAGAAAAATTTTCTAAGTATGAAACTCGCATACCAAATAAACCTAAACAAAACGCGCAAATGCCTTCTTGCGAGTTTGAGAAATGCGCACAAGGAAGGCTGCGTGAAGTCACTTCTCGCACACAATGATGTGCGAGTTTGTGTTTCGCGTACGACCCGACTTGCGTCAACCAAGGTTCGTGCACAATACACTCTGCGAGTTTCTACTTCTCGCACACCACAATGTGCGAGTTTTGAAACTTCTCACAAAACCTTTGCGAGTTAGACACTTAGAATATTTTCGAAATCCAACTTCGCGCTAAATGTAAACGCGCAAGAACAGGAACTTACGAGTTCTAGACTTAGGAAAAATAATGTAAGGATACTTCGCGCAAACACCAAACGCGCACAACACTACTTCTCACAGATGAAACTTCGCGCACAGCAAACAACTTGAATAGTAGAAACTCGCACCTAGTTATGTGCGAGTTTTAGCTTCTCGCACGACCCTATTAGCGAGTTTCTCACTTCAATTTCTAAAACAGATCTCTGCGAGTTCTTTGAGGCTTGTGAGTTCTTCCTTCTGTGAGTTCTTCGTTAGCGTGAATCTCAGATCTAGCGAGTTCTTGCCTTGTACTGTTCAAAATTTCGATCTTTCAACCTGATTCGATTCAAACCATCTTCAATTGGCTTGAAATTTTGCAGAAATCCTCGATTTCGATGTTAGAACATATTACAGTACTTGCATTTAAACCAAAAACAACAATTATACAACTTCGATCTTATGACAGTATGTACAGACTCAAGTTCAAAATTCATACAAAAATCCAAAATTCACCCTAATTCTTTGTGAATTAGCCTAAATGAATCAAACACAATCAATTCTATGCATCAAAACAAATCTGTTACTAGCAAATTTACAGTCAAAACAACATAAAATCGATGAAATCAAATCTAACAGTACATCTTGCGAGTTCGTCCAGTATACAATCTAAAACTTCAAGTTCGTCCAGTACTCAAATCACAAGTACCCCACATGTTTAGAAGCCAAACTCACTAGATCATCTTTCCAATCGGTTGAAAGGAAAACTGAACCCCTTGATTTAATTCACACTGACATGTGTGATTTAAAATCGGTTTTTACTAGAGGTGGGAACAAATATTTTATCACGTTTATCGATGATAGCACGGAATATTGCTACATATATTTTCTTAAGAGTAAAGATGAAGCAATAGACAAGTTTGTCTTGTATAAAAATGAAGTTGAAAATCAACTTAATAAGAATAAGGTCGTTAGAAGTGATAGGGGAGGTGAGTATGTATCACCATTTGCTGAGTTTTGTTTCTAAAAATGGAATTCAACATGAATTCAAAGCACCCTACTCACCTCAGCAAAATGGTATTGCTGAGAGAAAGAACTGTACCTTGAAAGAGATGGTGAATGCCATGTTGATCAGTTATGGTTTAAGTCAAAACATGTGGGGGGAAGCTATTTTGTCGGCTAATTATTTTTTGAATAAGATACCCCGCAAGAAACAAGATGAAACACCGTATGAACTATGGATAGGTAGGAAACCATCTTACAAGTACTTACGAGTGTGGAGGTGCCTAGCTAAAGTGGTTGTACCTCCGCCTAAGGTACAAAAGTTAGGACCTAAAATAGTGGATTGTGTATTCATTGGATACGCACAAAATAGTAGTTCTTATCGATTTCCTGTGTATAAATCTAAAAATCCTGAAATACACAAGAATACAATTATGGAGTCAAGAAATACTTCATTCTTTGAAGACGTGTTTCCTTGTTTGAACAAGGAAGATCAAACCTCATCTTCTAAAGATAAAGAAACTGTTCAATAGGATGAACAAGTTCTATTTGAGAAAGAAGTGGTGGAACCTAGAAGAAGTAAACGGGTTAGGGTTGAAAAATCGTTTGGTCCCGATTTTCTCACCTACGTGGTGGAAAGTGAACCCAAAACCTATCGTGAGGCGGTTACGTCTTCGGAGGGACCTCAATGGAAAGAAGCCATCAAAAGTGAGATATAATCTATCTTACAAAACCATACGTGGGAACTAGTGGAACTAGCGAGTTCTTGCCTTGTACTGTTCTAAATTTTGATCTTTCAACCTGATTCGATTCAAACCATCTTCAATTGGCTTGAAATTTTACAGAAACCCTCGATTTCGATGTTAGAACATATTACAGTACTTGCATTTAAACCAAAAACAACAATTATACAACTTCGATCTTATGACAGTACGTACAGACTCAAGTTCAAAATTCATACAAAAATCCAAAATTCACCCTAATTCTTTGTGAATTATCCTAAATGAATCAAACACAATCAATTCTATGCATCAAAACAAATCTATTACTAGCAAATTTACAGTCAAAACAACATAAAATCGATGAAATCAAATCTAACAGTACATCTTGCGAGTTCGTCCAGTAAACAATCTAAAACTTCAAGTTCGTCCAGTACTCAAATCACAAGTACCCCACATGTTTAGAAGCCAAACTCACTAGATCATCTTTCCAATCGGTTGAAAGGAAAACTGAACCCCTTGATTTAATTCACACTGACATGTGTGATTTAAAATCGGTTCTTACTAGAGGTGGGAACAAATATTTTATCACGTTTATCGATGATAGCACGGAATATTGCTACATATATTTTCTTAAGAGTAAAGATGAAGCAATAGACAAGTTTGTCTTGTATAAAAATGAAGTTGAAAATCAACTTAATAAGAATAAGGTCGTTAGAAGTGATAGGGGAGGTGAGTATGTATCACCATTTGCTGAGTTTTGTTTCTAAAAATGGAATTCAACATGAATTCAAAGCACCCTACTCACCTCAGCAAAATGGTATTGCTGAGAGAAAGAACTGTACCTTGAAAGAGATGGTGAATGCCATGTTGATCACTTCTGGTTTAAGTCAAAACATGTGGGGGGAAGCTATTTTGTCGGCTAATTATTTTTTGAATAAGATACCCCGCAAGAAACAAGATGAAACACCGTATGAACTATGGATAGGTAGGAAACCATTTTACAAGTACTTACGAGTGTGGAGGTGCCTAGCTAAAGTGGTTGTACCTCCGCCTAAGGTACAAAAGTTAGGACCTAAAATAGTGGATTGTGTATTCATTGGATACGCACAAAATAGTAGTTCTTATCGATTTCCTGTGTATAAATCTAAAAATCCTGAAATACACAAGAATACAATTATGGAGTCAAGAAATACTTCATTCTTTGAAGACGTGTTTCCTTGTTTGAACAAGGAAGATCAAACCTCATCTTCTAAAGATAAAGAAACTGTTCAATAGGATGAACAAGTTCTATTTGAGAAAGAAGTGGTGGAACCTAGAAGAAGTAAACGGGTTAGGGTTGAAAAATCGTTTGGTCCCGATTTTCTCACCTACGTGGTGGAAAGTGAACCCAAAACCTATCGTGAGGCGGTTACGTCTTCGGAGGAACCTCAATGGAAAGAAGCCATCAAAAGTGAGATATAATCTATCTTACAAAACCATACGTGGGAACTAGTGGAACTAGCGAGTTCTTGCCTTGTACTGTTCTAAATTTTGATCTTTCAACCTGATTCGATTCAAACCATCTTCAATTGGCTTGAAATTTTGCAGAAACCCTCGATTTCGATGTTAGAACATATTACAGTACTTGCATTTAAACCAAAAACAACAATTATACAACTTCGATCTTATGACAGTACGTACAGACTCAAGTTCAAAATTCATACAAAAATCCAAAATTCACCCTAATTCTTTGTGAATTAGCCTAAATGAATCAAACACAATCAATTCTATGCATCAAAACAAATCTATTACTAGCAAATTTACAGTCAAAACAACATAAAATCGATGAAATCAAATCTAACAGTACATCTTGCGAGTTCGTCCAGTATACAATCTAAAACTTCAAGTTCGTCCAGTACTCAAATCACAAGTACCCCACATGTTTAGAAGCCAAACTCACTAGATCATCTTTCCAATCGGTTGAAAGGAAAACTGAACCCCTTGATTTAATTCACACTGACATGTGTGATTTAAAATCGGTTCTTACTAGAGGTGGGAACAAATATTTTATCACGTTTATCGATGATAGCACGGAATATTGCTACATATATTTTCTTAAGAGTAAAGATGAAGCAATAGACAAGTTTGTCTTGTATAAAAATGAAGTTGAAAATCAACTTAATAAGAATAAGGTCGTTAGAAGTGATAGGGGAGGTGAGTATGTATCACCATTTGCTGAGTTTTGTTTCTAAAAATGGAATTCAACATGAATTCAAAGCACCCTACTCACCTCAGCAAAATGGTATTGCTGAGAGAAAGAACTGTACCTTGAAAGAGATGGTGAATGCCATGTTGATCAGTTCTGGTTTAAGTCAAAACATGTGGGGGGAAGCTATTTTGTCGGCTAATTATTTTTTGAATAAGATACCCCGCAAGAAACAAGATGAAACACCGTATGAACTATGGATAGGTAGGAAACCATTTTACAAGTACTTACGAGTGTGGAGGTGCCTAGCTAAAGTGGTTGTACCTCCGCCTAAGGTACAAAAGTTAGGACCTAAAATAGTGGATTGTGTATTCATTGGATACGCACAAAATAGTAGTTCTTATCGATTTCCTGTGTATAAATCTAAAAATCCTGAAATACACAAGAATACAATTATGGAGTCAAGAAATACTTCATTCTTTGAAGACGTGTTTCCTTGTTTGAACAAGGAAGATCAAACCTCATCTTCTAAAGATAAAGAAACTGTTCAATAGGATGAACAAGTTCTATTTGAGAAAGAAGTGGTGGAACCTAGAAGAAGTAAACGGGTTAGGGTTGAAAAATCGTTTGGTCCCGATTTTCTCACCTACGTGGTGGAAAGTGAACCCAAAACCTATCGTGAGGCGGTTACGTCTTCGGAGGGACCTCAATGGAAAGAAGCCATCAAAAGTGAGATATAATCTATCTTACAAAACCATACGTGGGAACTAGGGGAACTAGCGATTTCTTGCCTTGTACTGTTCTAAATTTTGATCTTTCAACCTGATTCGATTCAAACCATCTTCAATTGGCTTGAAATTTTGCAGAAATCCTCGATTTCGATGTTAGAACATATTACAGTACTTGCATTTAAACCAAAAACAACAATTATACAACTTCGATCTTATGACAGTACGTACAGACTCAAGTTCAAAATTCATACAAAAATCCAAAATTCACCCTAATTCTTTGTGAATTAGCCTAAATGAATCAAACACAATCAATTCTATGCATCAAAACAAATCTATTACTAGCAAATTTACAGTCAAAACAACATAAAATCGATGAAATCAAATCTAACAGTACATCTTGCGAGTTCGTCCAGTATACAATCTAAAACTTCAAATTCGATCCAACCTTTCTGAATTATGTATGCTCTGATACCAATTGTGTGTCCCACAATGTATGTAAATCAAGATGCTAACGATGAATTATCATTTGAAACACTTTTTATTGATTTCAGATTATCAATACAATATTTCTCTCTCTAGATCAAGAACACGTTCAAGCTCTGAATTAGTCACATACCTAAAAACACGCACAACACACTATATATACTAAGACTTACAAATCACGCAAAACACTGTTCACGCATACAACTAAAACGCGCAAACAAAATAAAACAGAAAATATACACTGTTGACTTTGACTATTATTACACTAGACTTTGACTTTGATGTTGAGAGTTGACTTTAACTTTGACCTTCAGTCTTCAGGCTTCTATGATCTTGTATCCAACATATTTATGCACTAACAGATTTCTTAAATCATGAGTTGATTTCTTAATATCATTAGTTGAATATATTTTTCCGAAATATTAATCATTTGTATAGTTAATATACAATCCGTGTAATATTATATGTATTATTAAAATACCTAGAAAACCAACAATCTTAAACAGATTTTCTATATCGAGTTTATCTCGATTTGTTTCGAATCGAGTTTATTTCGATTTGAGGATATGAGGATATGTTTGTATAAACAGATTGATAATCGAATTTGTTTCGATTTAATTCGTTTTCTGTTTGTGTAAAAGAATTTCAATCGACTTTGGTTCGATATTAATTATTTTTATGTTTGTATAAACAGATTGATAATCGAGTCTGTTTCGATTTAATTTGTTTTCTGTTTATTTAAAACAATTTCAATCGACTTTTCGATTTAATTCTTTTTATGTTTTGTGTAAACAGTTTTTAAATCGAGTTTGTTTCGTTTTAAACATTTCTTGTGTTTGTAAACATATTCTAAAATTGAATTTGATTCGCTTTAAGTATTTTCTGCGTTTATGGAAATAGAATCTAAATCGAGCTTGTTTCGATTTGTGGAAAAAGATTACTAAATCGAGTTTGTTTCGATTTTGGGGAAAAAGATTCTAAATCGATTTTGTTTCGATTTTGTATCGATTTTGTGGAAACGGAATCTAAAATCGAGTTTCTTTTAATTTTGTGGAAAAGGACTCTAAATCTAGTCTGTTTCGATTTTGTGTAAAAAGATTCTAAATTGAGCTTGTTTCGATTTTGTGTAAACAGATTCTAAATCGAGTTTGTTTCGATTTAATTCTTTTTCTTGTATAAAAGGATTCTCAATTAAGTTTGTATTTGATTTAATTCCTTTTTTGTTTTGTGTAAACAGATTGATATTGCGGTACTAAATCGTTCGCGTGAAATTCGTTTTCCACGATGGTGAACGAGTACTTGATGGCAATGATCACAGATCTCACGGCTATGGTCTCGAAGGTGAATGTGATTGATGCAAACTCTAGGAAATGGTGGATTGATACCGGAGCAACCCATCATGTGTGTCGTGACAAGAGCAACTTCAACACCTACAAGGATGTTGATGATGGGCAAAAGCTCTTCATGGGGAATGCCGCCACCGCCGATGTCAAGGGTGTTGGAGATGTCATTTTGTAGATGATTTATGGGAAAGATCTCAATCTTAAGGATGTTCTGTATGTCCCAAAGCTTCGCAGGAACCTCGTTTCGGGGTGGTTGTTAAACAAGTTTGGTTTCAAACTAGTGTTGGAGTCGAACAAGTTTGTTTTGTCCAAAACTAGTGTTGGAGTCGAACAAGTTTGAATGGTATGTTCAAGTTAAATGTAATAGTTTTCAATGAAATGAATAAAGCAACTTCGAGTTCTGTTTTTGCTTGAATCTCCAAATATTTGGCATGGTCGTTTAGGACATGTAAATTATAATTCCATTCGATGTTTAATCAAATTAAAATACATACCAAAATTTGTTTTTGACTCAAATCACAAGTACCCCACATGTTTAGAAGCCAAACTCACTAGATCATCTTTCCAATCGGTTGAAAGGAAAACTGAACCCCTTGATTTAATTCACACTGACATGTGTGATTTAAAATCGGTTCTTTCTAGAGGTGGGAACAAATATTTTATCACGTTTATCGATGATAGCACGGAATATTGCTACATATATTTTCTTAAGAGTAAAGATGAAGCAATAGACAAGTTTGTCTTGTATAAAAATGAAGTTGAAAATCAACTTAATAAGAATAAGGTCGTTAGAAGTGATAGGGGAGGTGAGTATGTATCACCATTTGCTGAGTTTTGTTTCTAAAAATGGAATTCGACATGAATTCAAAGCACCCTACTCACCTCAGCAAAATGGTATTGCTGAGAGAAAGAACTGTACCTTGAAAGAGATGGTGAATGCCATGTTGATCAGTTCTGGTTTAAGTCAAAACATGTGGGGGGAAGCTATTTTGTCGGCTAATTATTTTTTGAATAAGATACCCCGCAAGAAACAAGATGAAACACCGTATGAACTATGGATAGGTAGGAAACCATCTTACAAGTACTTACGAGTGTGGAGGTGCCTAGCTAAAGTGGTTGTACCTCCGCCTAAGGTACAAAAGTTAGGACCTAAAATAGTGGATTGTGTATTCATTGGATACGCACAAAATAGTAGTTCTTATCGATTTCCTGTGTATAATTCTAAAAATCCTGAAATACACAAGAATACAATTATGGAGTCAAGAAATACTTCATTCTTTGAAGACGTGTTTCATTGTTTGAACAAGGAAGATCAAACCTCATCTTCTAAAGATAAAGAAACTATTCAATAGGATGAACAAGTTCTATTTGAGAAAGAAGTGGTGGAACCTCGAAGAAGTAAACGGGTTAGGGTTGAAAAATCGTTTGGTCCCGATTTTCTCACCTACGTGGTGGAAAGTGAACCCAAAACCTATCGTGAGGCGGTTACGTCTTCGGAGGGACCTCAATGGAAAGAAGCCATCAAAAGTGAGATATAATCTATCTTACAAAACCATACGTGGGAACTAGGGGAACTAGCGAGTTCTTGCCTTGTACTGTTCTAAATTTTGATCTTTCAACCTGATTCGATTCAAACCATCTTCAATTGGCTTGAAATTTTGCAGAAATCCTCGATTTCGATGTTAGAACATATTACAGTACTTGCATTTAAACCAAAAACAACAATTATACAACTTCGATCTTATAACAGTACGTACAGACTCAAGTTCAAAATTCATACAAAAATCCAAAATTCACCCTAATTCTTTGTGAATTAGCCTAAATGAATCAAACACAATCAATTCTATGCATCAAAACAAATCTATTACTAGCAAATTTACAGTCAAAACAACATAAAATCGATGAAATCAAATCTAACAGTACATCTTGCGAGTTCGTCCAGTATACAATCTAAAACTTCAAATTCGATCCAACCTTTCTGAATTATGTATGCTCTGATACCAATTGTGTGTCCCACAATGTATGTAAATCAAGATGCTAACGATGAATTATCATTTGAAACACTTTTTATTGATTTCAGATTATCAATACAATATTTCTCTCTCTAGATCAAGAACACGTTCAAGCTCTGAATTAGTCACATACCTAAAAACACGCACAACACACTATATATACTAAGACTTACAAATCACGCAAAACACTGTTCACGCATACAACTAAAACGCGCAAACAAAATAAAACAGAAAATATACACTGTTGACTTTGACTATTATTACACTAGACTTTGACTTTGATGTTGAGAGTTGACTTTAACTTTGACCTTCAGTCTTCAGGCTTCTATGATCTTGTATCCAACATATTTATGCACTAACATATTTCTTAAATCATGAGTTGATTTCTTAATCGATTTCTTAATATCATTAGTTGAATATATTTTTCCGAAATATTAATCATTTGTATAGTTAATATACAATCCGTGTAATATTATATGTATTATTAAAATACCTAGAAAACCAACAATCTTAAACAGATTTTCTATATCGAGTTTATCTCGATTTGTTTCGAATCGAGTTTATTTCGATTTGAGGATATGAGGATATGAGGATATGTTTGTATAAACAGATTGATAATCGAATTTGTTTCGATTTAATTCGTTTTCTGTTTGTGTAAAAGAGTTTCAATCGACTTTGGTTCGATATTAATTATTTTTATGTTTGTATAAACAGATTGATAATCGAGTCTGTTTCGATTTAATTTGTTTTCTGTTTATTTAAAACAATTTCAATCGACTTTTCGATTTAATTCTTTTTATGTTTTGTGTAAACAGGTTTTAAATCGAATTTGTTTCGTTTTAAACATTTCTTGTGTTTGTAAACATATACTAAAATTGAATTTGATTCGCTTTAAGTATTTTCTGCGTTTATGGAAATGGAATCTAAATCGAGCTTGTTTCGATTTGTGGAAAAAGATTACTAAATCGAGTTTGTTTCGATTTTGGGGAAAAAAAAATTCTAAATCGATTTTGTTTCGATTTTGTATCGATTTTGTGGAAACGGAATCTAAAATCGAGTTTCTTTTAATTTTGTGGAAAAGGACTCTAAATCTAGTCTGTTTCGATTTTGTGTAAAAAGATTCTAAATTGAGCTTGTTTCGATTTTGTGTAAACAGATTCTAAATCGAGTTTGTTTCGATTTAATTCTCTTTCTTGTATAAAAGGATTCTCAATCAAGTTTGTATTTGATTTAATTCTTTTTTTGTTTTATGTAAACAGATTGATATTGCGGTACTAAATCGTTCGCGTGAAATTCGTTTTCCACGATGGTGATCGAGTACTTGATGGCAATGATCACAGATCTCACGGCTATGGTCTCGGAGGTGAATGTGATTGATGCAAACTCTAGGAAATGGTGGATTGATACCGGAGCAACCCATCATGTGTGTCGTGACAAGAGCAACTTCAACACCTACAAGGATGTTGATGATGGGCAAAAGCTCTTCATGGGGAATGCCGCCACCGCCGATGTAAAGAGTGTTGGAGATTTCATTTTGTAGATGATTTATGGGAAAGATCTCAAGCTTAAGGATGTTCTGTATGTCCCAAAGCTTCGCAGGAACCTCGTTTCGGGGTGGTTGTTAAACAAGTTTGGTTTCAAACTAGTGTTGGAGTCGAACAAGTTTGTTTTGTCCAAAAGTGGTATGCATGTGGTTAAAGGATATGCCTTGAATGGTATGTTCAAGTTAAATGTAATAGTTTTCAATGAAATGAATAAAGCAACTTCGAGTTCTGTTTTTGCTTGAATCTCCAAATATTTGGCATGGTCGTTTAGGACATGTAAATTATAATTCCATTCGATGTTTAATCAAATTAAAATACATACCAAAATTTGTTTTTGACTCAAATCACAAGTACCCCACATGTTTAGAAGCCAAACTCACTAGATCATCTTTCTAATCGGTTGAAAGAAAAACTGAACCCCTTGATTTAATTCACACTGACATGTGTGATTTAAAATCGGTTCTTACTAGAGGTGGGAACAAATATTTTATCACGTTTATCGATGATAGCACGGAATATTGCTACATATATTTTCTTAAGAGTAAAGATGAAGCAATAGACAAGTTTGTCTTATATAAAAATGAAGTTGAAAATCAACTTAATAAGAATAAGGTCGTTAGAAGTGATAGGGGAGGTGAGTATGTATCACCATTTGCTGAGTTTTGTTTCTAAAAATGGAATTCGACATGAATTCAAAGCACCCTACTCACCTCAGCAAAATGGTATTGCTGAGAGAAAGAACTGTACCTTGAAAGAGATGGTGAATGCCATGTTGATCAGTTCTGGTTTAAATCAAAACATGTGGGGGGAAGCTATTTTGTCGGCTAATTATTTTTTGAATAAGATACCCCGCAAGAAACAAGATGAAACACCGTATGAACTATGGATAGGTAGGAAACCATCTTACAAGTACTTACGAGTGTGGAGGTGCCTAGCTAAAGTGGTTGTACCTCCGCCTAAGGTACAAAAGTTAGGACCTAAAATAGTGGATTGTGTATTCATTGGATACGCACAAAATAGTAGTTCTTATCGATTTCCTGTGTATAAATCTAAAAATACTGAAATACACAAGAATACAATTATGGAGTCAAGAAATACTTCATTCTTTGAAGACGTGTTTCCATGTTTGAACAAGGAAGATCAAACCTCATCTTCTAAAGATAAAGAAATTGTTCAAGAGGATGAACAAGTTCTATTTGAGAAAGAAGTGGTGGAACCTAGAAGAAGTAAACGGGTTAGGGTTGAAAAATCGTTTGGTCCCGATTTTCTCACCTACGTGGTGGAAAGTGAACCCAAAACCTATCGTGAGGCGGTTACGTCTTCGGAGGGACCTCAATGGAAAGAAGCCATCAAAAGTGAGATATAATCTATCTTACAAAACCATACGTGGGAACTAGTGGAACTAGCGAGTTCTTGCCTTGTACTGTTCTAAATTTTGATCTTTCAACCTGATTCGATTCAAACCATCTTCAATTGGCTTGAAATTTTGCAGAAATCCTCGATTTCGATGTTAGAACATATTACAGTACTTGCATTTAAACCAAAAACAACAATTATACAACTTCGATCTTATGACAGTACGTACAGACTCAAGTTCAAAATTCATACAAAAATCCAAAATTCACCCTAATTCTTTGTGAATTAGCCTAAATGAATCAAACACAATCAATTCTATGCATCAAAACAAATCTATTACTAGCAAATTTACAGTCAAAACAACATAAAATCGATGAAATCAAATCTAACAGTACATCTTGCGAGTTCGTCCAGTATACAATCTAAAACTTCAAATTCGATCCAACCTTTCTGAATTATGTATGCTCTGATACCAATTGTGTGTCCCACAATGTATGTAAATCAAGATGCTAACGATGAATTATCATTTGAAACACTTTTTATTGATTTCAGATTATCAATACAATATTTCTCTCTCTAGATCAAGAACACGTTCAAGCTCTGAATTAGTCACATACCTAAAAACACGCACAACACACTATATATACTAAGACTTACAAATCACGCAAAACACTGTTCACGCATACAACTAAAACGCGCAAACAAAATAAAACAGAAAATATACACTGTTGACTTTGACTATTATTACACTAGACTTTGACTTTGATGTTGAGAGTTGACTTTAACTTTGACCTTCAGTCTTCAGGCTTCTATGATCTTGTATCCAACATATTTATGCACTAACAGATTTCTTAAATCATGAGTTGATTTCTTAATCGATTTCTTAATATCATTAGTTGAATATATTTTTCCGAAATATTAATCATTTGTATAGTTAATATACAATCCGTGTAATATTATATGTATTATTAAAATACCTAGAAAACCAACAATCTTAAACAGATTTTCTATATCGAGTTTATCTCGATTTGTTTCGAATCGGGTTTATTTCGATTTGAGGATATGAGGATATGTTTGTATAAGCAGATTGATAATCGAATTTGTTTCGATTTAATTCGTTTTCTGTTTGTGTAAAAGAATTTCAATCGACTTTGGTTCGATATTAATTATTTTTATGTTTGTATAAACAGATTGATAATCGAGTTTTCGATTTAATTCTTTTTATGTTTTGTGTAAACAGTTTTTAAATCGAATTTGTTTCGTTTTAAACATTTCTTGTGTTTGTAAACATATTCTAAAATTGAATTTGATTCTCTTTAAGTATTTTCTGCGTTTATGGAAATAGAATCTAAATCGAGCTTGTTTCGATTTGTGGAAAAAGATTACTAAATCGAGTTTGTTTCGATTTTGGGGAAAAAAAAATTCTAAATCGATTTTGTTTCGATTTTGTATCAATTTTGTGGAAACGGAATCTAAAATCGAGTTTCTTTTAATTTTGTGGAAGAGGACTCTAAATCTAGTCTGTTTCGATTTTGTGTAAAAAGATTCTAAATTGAGCTTGTTTCGATTTTGTGTAAACAGATTCTAAATCGAGTTTGTTTCGATTTAATTCTTTTTCTTGTATAAACGGATTCTCAATCAAGTTTGTATTTGATTTAATTCCTTTTTTGTTTTATGTAAACAGATTGATATTTCGGTACTAAATCGTTCGCGTGAAATTCGTTTTCCACGATGGTGATCGAGTACTTGATGGTAATGATCACAGATCTCACGGCTATGGTCTCGGAGGTGAATGTGATTGATGCAAACTCTAGGAAATGGTGGATTGATACCGGAGCAACCCATCATGTGTGTCGTGACAAGAGCAACTTCAACACCTACAAGGATGTTGATGATGGGCAAAAGCTCTTCATGGGTAATGCCGCCACCGCCGATGTCAAGAGTGTTGGAGATTTCATTTTGTAGATGATTTATGGGAAAGATCTCAAGCTTAAGGATGTTCTGTATGTCCCAAAGCTTCGCAGGAACCTCGTTTTGGGGTGGTTGTTAAACAAGTTTGGTTTCAAACTAGTGTTGGAGTCGAACAAGTTTGTTTTGTCCAAAAGTGGTATGTATGTGGTTAAAGGATATGCCTTGAATGATATGTTCAAGTTAAATGTAATAGTTTTCAATGAAATGAATAAAGCAACTTCGAGTTCTGTTTTAGCTTGAATCTCCAAATATTTGGCATGGTCGTTTAGGACATGTAAATTATAATTCCATTCGATGTTTAATCAAATTAAAATACATACCAAAATTTGTTTTTGACTCAAATCACAAGTACCCCACATGTGTAGAAGCCAAACTCACTAGATCATCTTTCCAATCGGTTGAAAGGAAAACTGAACCCCTTGATTTAATTCACACTGACATGTGTGATTTAAAATCGGTTCTTACTAGAGGTGGGAACAAATATTTTATCACGTTTACGATGATAGCACGGAATATTGCTACATATATTTTCTTAAGAGTAAAGATGAAGCAATAGACAAGTTTGTCTTGTATAAAAATGAAGTTGAAAATCAACTTAATAAGAATAAGGTCGTTAGAAGTGATAGGGGAGGTGAGTATGTATCACCATTTGCTGAGTTTTGTTTCTAAAAATGGAATTCGACATGAATTCAAAGCACCCTACTCACCTCAGCAAAATGGTATTGCTGAGAGAAAGAACTGTACCTTGAAAGAGATGGTGAATGCCATGTTGATCACTTCTGGTTTAAGTCAAAACATGTGGGGGGAAGCTATTTTGTCGGCTAATTATTTTTTGAATAAGATACCCCGCAAGAAACAAGATGAAACACCGTATGAACTATGGATAGGTAGGAAACCATCTTACAAGTACTTATGAGTGTGGAGGTGCCTAGCTAAAGTGGTTGTACCTCCGCCTAAGGTACAAAAGTTAGGACCTAAAATAGTGGATTGTGTATTCATTGGATACGCACAAAATAGTAGTTCTTATCGATTTCCTGTGTATAAATCTAAAAATCCTGAAATACACAAGAATACAATTATGGAGTCAAGAAATACTTCATTCTTTGAAGACGTGTTTCCTTGTTTGAACAAGGAAGATCAAACCTCATCTTCTAAAGATAAAGAAATTGTTCGAGAGGATGAACAAGTTCTATTTGAGAAAGAAGTGGTGGAACCTAGAAGAAGTAAACGGGTTAGGGTTGAAAAATCGTTTGGTCCCGATTTTCTCACCTACGTGGTGGAAAGTGAACCCAAAACCTATCGTGAGGCGGTTACGTCTTCGGAGGGACCTCAATGGAAAGAAGCCATAAAAAGTGAGATATAATCTAACTTACAAAACCATACGTGGGAATTAGTGGAACTACCTCTGGGTTGTAAGCCACTAGGTTACCGTTGGATCTTTGAAAGAAAGATGAAAGCTGATGGCAGTATTGACAAATACAAGGCTAGATTAGTAATCAAAATGATATAAACAAAAGGAAGGTCTAGATTATTTTGATACTTATTCGCCGGTGACAAGAATAATATCTATTAGATTGGTGTTAGCTATTGCAACCATTAGAAATCTGCAAATTCACCAAATGGATATGAAAACTGCTTTTGTAAATGGCGATTTAGAAGAAGAAATCTATATGGACCAACCTGAGGGATTTGTCGCCCAGGACAAGAAAACAAGGTTTGTAAACTTACTAAGTTCTTGTATGGCCTAAAGCAAGCGCCAAAGCAATGGCATCAAAAGTTTGATCAAGCCATGTTAGAAAGTGGTTTTAAGATAAATGAGTGTGATAAATGTGCTTATATGAAAGATACCACTCATGGTTATGTCATCTTGTGTTTAAATGTTGATGATATACTTATCATTGACAATGATGGCAAAATGATAAGGTCCACGAAGGATATGTTGAAATCTAAGTTTGACATGAAAGACATTGGTTTAGCGGATGTGATTCTTGGGGTCAAGATCACAAGAACCCAGAATGGCCTGCTGTTAAATCAGACACATTACATGGACAAGATTCTTGAGAAATTTAATAAAGGAGATACTAGTATAGCTAGAACTCCGATTGACACTAGTCAACATCTATCTAAGAATAGAGGGGAGAGTGTTGCACAAGTGGAATACTCAAGAATAATTGGCAGTCTGATGTATCTTATGAGTTGTACTAGACCTGACTTAGCATATGCAGTGAGCAGGCTAAGTTGGTATACTAGTAATCCCAGTTTTGAACACTGGAAGAGTATTACTCGATTGTTAAGATATTTGAGATACACATGTGAGTATGGATTGCATTATGGAAGATATCCAGTTGTGATCGAAGGATACAGCGATGCAAATTGGATATCTGATATAAACGATTCCAGATCTACAAGTGGATATGTGTTTACACTTGGAGGTGCAGCTATACCCTGGAAATCATCCAAGCAAACTGTTATAGCTAGATCCATTATGGAATCTGAATTTAACGCCTTGGATAAATGTGGTGAAGAGGCAGAATGGCTATGTCAGTTCATGGAAGATATTCCTAGATGGCCTAAGCCGGTAACGGCCATATGTATACATTGTGATAACCAATCGACAATTGGTAGAGCTCAAAGTATAATGTATAATGGGAAATCAAGGTACATTAGACATAGACATAATACGATTCGACAATTACTCTCTACTAGAGTTATCTCGATTGACTATGTGAAGTCAAAGGATAACATTGCGGATCCGCTTACGAAAGGCCTAAGTAGAGATTTGGTTTATAAGTCGTCGAAAGGAATGGGACTAAAGCCCTTGAATGAGTAATTCATACAAAGGAAACCTTACCCAGAAGACTGGAGATCCCAAGATCTGGGTTCAAAAGGACAACCTCGTTGTATGAATAAGGGAGGTCACTGTGGGGGAGTTAATAAACTTCCTAGTCCATTTCTGAAATCAGTGACAGTAAGGCTAAGCGTATGGACTTTAATGATTATTGAAAATCACCTATGTGAGAGAGAAGTAGGGTCGCTTCGAAGGGAATTGTGGGGGCGCAATTCCTGACAACTCTCGTTGAACCAGGTTAGTGTTCATGACCATAATGAACACGACTATGAGGATATGACCTTGTTAGGAAGAGTTTTGTGTGAAATGTATTGTCGTCTACATAAATGGCAGTTCAGTTCAAAAGACATCGAGTCTACTGATAGCTAGGAGACTAAGTGTGTTTCACAAGGGAAGGTTCAAAGGGTAACACCTACCTATCCTATGCAGGATTCGACCATTTGAAATTTCGTAGGAAATTTTCGTATGCAAAGATCGATCTCCATTCATGTGGGGGATTGTTGGAAAATTTAGTAAAAATATATGTTTTTTACTAACTTTGGACACAATTAAATACATATATATGTAGTGTATATATCTAACTCTTAGTGGGTTTGTGTTCTCCTATATGAGATCTTCGAAATGATATATTATGTGTCCAAAACGGAATTTGTGTGAATGATATATCGATGCTCAAAGTTGAGTGTTTGGAATGAAACTAGTAAAAATCAAGTAGGTGTGGGAATGTGTCCCACATAGGAGGAAGAAGGATAAAACTTTCAATGGTTTATAACCATGAATGTGGGAAGGGCTTACAAGCTCCTTTGATTGGTTTTACTCCAACTCCTACCCGCGCGCAAGGGGGTGCCGATTGATATTTTCGTAAGCTAAATCGACGAACTTGTACGTGGGCGCGACCAGCAGACACGAATGCAGCTCCAAAATCTCGGGCTCGCGCAACTTGGTTTTTGCTAAATTTTATTTTGATCCAGTGACCCAGGCGGGTTGTGCCGCGGGTTAACCCGCACGGCTACCCGCGCCGTGCACTGGAATGTGGAGTCAAAACAGTGGCCCGGGTGGGTTATGCCGCGGGTTGACTCGCACGACTACCCCCGTCGTCCACTGGAATGTAAACACGAAACAGTGGCTCACACGATCTGTGCCGCGGGTTAACCCACGCGGCTACCTGCGCCAAGCACCGTTCATGTTTTGTAACCCCAATGAAACTATTGATGATGCATGATTAATTCGTTTAATTACCAGTTAATTATCGAATTAATTATTTCGGTTATAAAAGATCAATTCGTTTAATTATTAGTTAATTACGAATTAAGTGTTTCGGTTATAATGATTAACTTTTTTTATTATCAGTTAATGACAATTAATCATTTCGGTTTTAAATCGTCAATATAAATTTGAGGGGGTTGGCTGCATTCCAACAGACGACACACAACATAATACAATACACATCTTTATGAAATTCTCTAGTGCAAACGATAATTCTGGTGAATTTTCAAGGCAAGTGGTCATCTCTGGTAGTACTACTGCTTTTGTTGTTGTACCCTGGGAACAGACGGCGAATCTGTTTAAGGAAATCGTGTGTAACACGAGCCTCAACTCTTGTTCTATATCTTCTTCTGTTTCCTTTATTGATTTCTTAAATCATGAGTTGATTTCTTAATCGATTTCTTAATATCATTAGTTGATTATATTTTTCCGAATTATTAATCATTTGTTGATCATTTGTATAGTTAATATACAAACCGTGTAATATTATATGTATTATTAAAATACATAGAAAACCAACAAATTGTTGTAAGCAATATTCCAATGTTGATCTCCAAAAGTGTTGATGTATTATGTCTTGTGTGTATCTAACTTTTCCATCAAGTTAAACCGAATTGTGGGTCATGCATCTTCATGAAGACCTAGAGAGACAGCTATTGGTCGGAATCCACAATTTCCATCACCTCTCACATCATGTACCTGTGTGATGTAAGGGCAGGGACGGATCCAAAATTTTTTTAATACGGTGGCACCATGTAATATAGTCAAAAAATAATTACAAAATACCCCTTTTTTATCGACGTGTTTTCATCCTTTTACCAATGTTCAATATCGTCTGATGTGTTTATAGCCTAATTTCACCGCTTCGAGGTATTTTTAAAGTTTTTTGCTTGATTCCGAGGAACTTTTACGTTTTATTGATTTCAAGGGATTTTTTCGGTTTTTTTGGTGGATTTCAAGAGTTTTTTGGATTTTGGTTGATTTCAAGAGTTTTTTTTTGTTTTTTTTGTTAATTTCAAGAGCTTTTTTTGGTTGATTACAAGGTACGGTTGCACCTTCTAAACCGATACGGTTGCACTTTTCATAAACGTAAAATTTGTAACCTTTCGGCGAAGAAATAATACGGTGGCACGTGCCACCGTATAAACCTCTTTGGATCTGTCCTTGTGTAAGGGTGAAACATTTCTGGAAATTGATTAATGTATGGATGTGCATTATAATATTTTCCATGAAATAACATGTCTCGTTGGTTCGTAGTAGCTCATTTTTTCCAAGTCAACAAATGTTGACGCGTTCAAACTGCTACGTCTAAAGGTCTTTCATTTGTAAAAGATAGATCAACATGAGATGCAAAAGACGGATCAACATGAGTTTCAAAAGACGGATCAACATGAGTTTTTCTGAAAAGCATATCCTTCAACGAGGGTCGTCCACGAGTAGTCTTGTTAACAACAATTTCACGAACCCATGTTTTTGATGCATTGACTATCTCTTTTATCTTCCTCAGAAAACAGAACTTATCGGATCTTGATTGCTTGTTAAATTCGTTAGCAAACATTTGGACTTCATCTTCACAACCTATATCATCATCTTGTAAAGATTGGCACGATGATAAATCAAGCTTCGTCCAAAATACATCAATTGCATTAATTGGGATAGGATGACCTTTGTTCTAGTATAACATTTGTTTATGTGCACATGGCAACACATAACGTGTACGTAGTAGACAAGTACAATTTCCAGAGAACAAGCCAACGATTGAGCTTGCTGATATTCCTAAAATATTATGTTTAATGCATAATGTGAAACGAAACCACATAATTGTTGGAAGTGTGGTATGCGATGACGATGTTTCATTACACTTTTGCTCTCTTGAATATTTGCTTTAATTTCTTTATCTTGTGACTGAATGTGCTGATTGATTTTGCTCATAAATGTCAGTAGACTTGATTGCGCTGAATCCAAGTAAGTTTTCAACTGGAAATTTTGACTCTCCACTCTGTTACTTGTCTGGTTTCCAAAATGGAGAAAATTTTCAGTCCAAACAGATACAAACATTTCCTTATATGGTTTCAACCATGTGTCATTCAGATAAGCATGAACACCTGAAAAACTGAACAATTTTACTTAAAATAGTAATTTTTAAACTTAGCAACAATTTTACTTATGCTAATATATTAAGGTGTACCTAGATAACTTAGCAATACTGCTTCAAGTTGTACGAAATTAAACATGTAAGTTTCATCCGTTACCGAGGCAACTAATGTCACCCATGCATTGTAAAAGGAACCCCAACCATGGTTTGATGTTATTGCTAGTCTACAATTTATCATAATACTTTGGGAGATGTTCCATCTACAAAGTAATCTTTTAGCAACAGGAAATCCAATATTACATGTTTTCATCAGTGTCAACTCTCTGTTTATGACGATCATAGTGACATAACTAGTGACATGAACAGTGACGTGAATAGTGATGTAAATAGTGAATAATTAATAGTAAATAGTGACTTGCATAGTAAAAGGTGAACCTGCATTATTTGGAAGCTCACAAATATGGAAATTTTAGTTGTGTAATCAAAAGAGTATGTATTAATTGTTTAATTAAAAATGAAAAAAAATATCAAATAACCAAAACACCCTTTAATTAACTGAACCTGGGTTAACAAAGTTAGGATGAGGGACCTAATCCATAACAAAAGTAAAACCATAATGACTATACATGTAATTATTTTGTTTGGGGGACCGAATCCAAACTTTTCAATAACCATAGGGACGAAATTTGTAATTTACTCGTTTTGTTATTTACATGATTATTATAACATGTAAATATGTGATCTTGTAAAAAGACGATCTCATGCCATACGTCAAACTAAAGGATGGGATGAAGATATAATAGTGAAACATATATATATTTATATATATATAATAAAAATAAAGAATGGATGGAGAATTGAATTAATTAAATAAGTAAAGGATGAGATGAACTTTTGTAAGACTTGTAACAAAGTTTCAACAATTTGGTGTATGATGGAGATGTGTACATGTTTTAACTTTGCTAAAAAAACCTCAATTAATTTTATTTATAAATCTTAATTTAAGGAATAGTCTAAATAAAATCTAACCCAACAAGAGGACTAAGCATATAAAAGTGAAGTTAATACCTTGAAGATGTGATTGAGATATTTCCTTCAAATAACAATGAGCATCTCTAGAGGAAAGAAATGAGAAAAAATTATACACATAAGATATATATGTTGGCTACATTAAAAGAAGAATCATGACTTATTTGGTCCTCTACCAAATATAATATATACAAATCTACCCTTATATTTTCATTATTTTACCAATCATAGAGTTATGAGTTATTACAATTCCTCATATAAAACACAATTTTACATAAATTGTATAATATGAATATACAATAAAATAAATAAATATAGATATAATCAAGTTATAAAAAAACAAAAAATGTAAAAAATGTAAAAAAGTTATAATAAAACCAAAAGTTAAAAAATTATAAATAAAATAAAAGTAATATATATATAGTCTTAGGTTCATTTGAGAAATGATAAATATATAAGAAATAGAGAAGTAATCCTAGTCATTCACACGGTCAAGATCGGATTTGACTGGTCAAAAGTTGTGGCTTTGACTGGTCAAAAGTTGCGGCTCTTCCAAAAATAGACGGACACTTTCGTAATTTTTACAAAATACACGGGCTGTGTTCATATATGAACCTGTATAATTCACATATGAACTATATGTTCATATATGAACCAGTGCAATTCACATATTAACTCTTTTAACTGATTCATATATGAACCTTTGTGATTCATATATGAATCAGGTGAACTAACTAACAGATTCATATATGAATCTTTGTGATTCATATATGAACCAATTAACTGATTCATATATGAATCTGTATGAATCACAAAGATTCATATATGAATTAGTTGAACTAATTAACAGATTCATATATGAATCTTTGTGATTCATACAGATTCATATATGAACTCATCCCGTGTATTTTACGAAATTACCCCTCTACCTTCTATAGGCCACGCAAGGAATTATCCGGTGCTTCGCGGTCAAAGCCGCAAATGTTGACCAGATGAATGGCTAAGATTACTTCTCTATTTCTCATATATTTACCATTTCTCAAATGAACCTCTCCCTATATATATATATATATATATATATATATATATATATATAGAGAGAGAGAGAGAGAGAGAGGCCCATTCATTTGCTAACCGTGACATTGGTGTTAACCGTGTTAACCAATTTCAACCGTAGATTAATGAGATCAATGGTCCACAATTAATTGATTTTTTATTAAAATAAAATATTAAAAACGGTTGAAAAAAATACAATGCATGTATGCACAGGGGTATTTCGGTCAAAATACGATTCCTTTTAATTTGGGGAATATACACCTACCAAATTAAAATCCCAAATAATTAGGGATTTGATCCCCAAAATCGTGGGCATCATGGGCATTGCTTTCATCTTTTCTCCATCTCAATCCCCACAACCCTTTCTCAATCTCCTACCTTCAACGAATTCTTAATTTCCTACATCTACAACTCCGGCTTCCAAATTCCACCGGTCACTCTTCCCGCCGACCATCCCTACAACTTCCAATCCACCGTGAAACGAAGAAGAGAGAGAGGAATGAAGAAGCAAAAAACACGAGCCAAGATTCAAAGGATCAAGAACCGGACTCACCAGAAAGTGATCGGAAAGTACGTGAAACCACCGCCGGAGAATGAGATGGTGGTGGCGGCGACAAGGCATTTCCGGTGACTCTTGATAGCTAGTATTAGTTGTAATTTTTGATTAGTTCAATTTTTTTGTGAAAAATTCACTTGTTTTTTGTTAGTTTTTTGTGGATAAAAGATGAAGTGCATAGAGAGGGTTTTGTATGTAAATGACATCTTTTTTGTTAGTTTTTGAATCTTGATGATTGATTCAAGAAATTTGTTGTTTAATAGATGAAATATTACATGCATATGTGCACTGTAATTGAAAATGTATATGTGCACATTTGGAGAAATACATACATGTACTATAATCATACATGCATATGTGCACAACTATCGGATATGAATATGAACATATTTCTCAAATGCATATATGCATAGTTCTGTTTATTACCAAATTTATAAGATGCAAATCAAAATAAAATTTTAAATTAATATATTTAATATCAGGATAACTATCAAATTAAAAAACTTCTTTAAATATGGAAATAGATTAAATGGTGCGATATATTTAATATCAGGATAACTACCAAATTAAAAAACTTCTTTAAATATAGAAATAGATTAAATGGGGCGATATATTTAATATCAGGATAACTACCAAATTAAAAAACTTATTTAAATATGGAAATATGTTTGCTGAAATATTACATGCATATGTGCACTGTAATTGAAAATGCATATGTGCACATTTGGGGAAATTCATACATGTACTATAATCATATATGCATATGTGCACAACTATCGGATATGTGCACAGTGTTTATGTATATTGTCTATAGTTGTTCATTTTGAATCTTAGTAAAATAAAAAAAAACAAATTGGTGAAATTGGCTATGGCGTGAGAAATATATCAAATGCTAAAATTAAGGAAAAAGATAACTTCCATTCATAAACACATGCAAATCAAACTTTAAATTTGAATTAATACATTTATTGTTTAGATAAATACCAAATTTAAAACCTCCTTAAAATATGGTATGCATTAAATTGTGCGATTTTATAGAATTCCAATTATGCCCTTCGATATTTAATAGCCTTGATCGATTAACATAAACAAATGAAAGCTTCTGATTGGTCGAAATTTGGTTAGTACGGTTAGCACCAATGCAGTGGTTAGCAAATGAAGGGGACCCTATATATATATATAGGCGAAAAATCGTGTAAGAAGTTGAGTTAACAGTGAGAAACATGAAAAGTGAATCTAAAACGTTGATCTCTTTTAATCTCAAATCCTCCCATGAAATGCAACTTAAAAAAGAATTGATCTGGTGCATCTTATCTCGGTGCATCTCATCCTAATGCACGTTCATTTCTCATCCAACGGTTGATAAATCTACATATGTATGTATGTATATATATATATATATATATATATATATATATATAGGGAGAGGTTCATTTGAGATATGATAAATATATGAGAAATAGAGAAGTAATCCTAGCCTTTCATTCGGTTAAGATCGACTTTGACTGGTCAAATATTGCGTCTTTTACTGGTCAACAATTACGGCTTTGACTGGTCAAAAGTTACGGTTATTCCAAAAATAGAAGAACAATTTTGTAATTTTTACAAATACACGGAACAAATTTATATATGAACTTGTATGATTCACATATGAACTATATGTTCATATGTAAACCACTATAATTCACATATGAACTCTTTTAACTGATTCATATATGAACCAATTAACTGATTTACATATGAACTAATTAACTGTAGGTTCATATGTGAATCAGTTGAACTAATTAACAGATTCATATATGAACATTTGTGATTCACATATGAACTAATTAACTGATTCATAAACGTATAGTTCATATATGAATTAACTAATTAAATGAACGTATAGTTCATATATGAATCACAAAGGTTCATATATGAATTCGTTAAAAGAGTTCATATGTGAATTACACCGGTTCATATATGAACATATAATTCATATATAAATCAATTTAATTAACTAATTAAATGAACGTATAGTTCATATATGAATCACAAAGGTTCATATATGAATTCGTTAAAAGAGTTCATACATGAATTACACTGGTTCATATATGAACATATAATTCATATATAAATCATACAAGTTCATATATGAACTCGTCCCGCGTATTTTACGAAACTACCTCTCTATATTCTACAGACCACACAAGGACTTATCCGGTGTTTCACGGTTAATGCCGCAAATGTTGAACAGATAAAGGGCTAGGATCATTTCTTTATTTCTCATATTTTTAGCATTTGTCAAATGAATCTAATCCTATATATCTAGAGTAAACTCTAATTTTTGTCCCTGAGGTTTGTTGGTTTCTTTGAAAGAGGGACCTGTGGTTTCATAATTCAAGTTTTAGTTCTCATAGTTTGGATTTTGCTCTGAAAGAAGGACCTGGTCACTAACACTGTTAAAAAGCTCCGTTAGAGCCAGGGGCAAAATCGTCAAACCATGTTTTTGTCCTCTTTTTGCACTTTTTTGTTTCTCTTGTTTTTTTTGTAACAAAGCATCAACTAACAGGGACCAACTTGTAATTAACTATATATATATATATATATATATATATATACACACACACACACAGAACACACCACACAACAGGGATGTCGGCGACTTTGTCTTCTTCGGCGAGTTCATCTTCTCCGACGAAGCCTTCAAATGTGATTGACAACTCTCATTTTGAGAGTTATTTACACATTATTTGTGTGAGTTTTTCTTTCATTTTAGTTGTGTTTCCTTTTTATTTGTTTGTCTTTTTCCTTTTATTATTTTATTTTCATTTGGAGTTGTTGACAATGTTTTTATGGTTAAACGCATCATTTTTTGGTTAAAAACGTTACTGTTCTTTTGTGGGCACAATCTGCCCACTGTGGACACCCAAGGGACCATTAGGTAAAGCTATTATCCAGTTTTTACTAGCTGTAAATTGCTGGATGTTGCTGGAATTTAAGTTAATGGTGTCCACACAATTTTGGGGCAATCATCACCCTTGGATTCTCAAGATTTTTCAAGTATAAATACAAGTTTGGGGAGGAGCATTAGAGGCATCTCATCCTCCATCTTCACCATCATCAAGAAAGCAAGAAAAATATGTTCTTCATCTTCAAGCATTTACTTTCATGGTTGAAGATATGAAGTATTAGTGTAGAATTTAATTTCTCGCATTTAATTCTTGTGATTTCTCATATTTATATTTTAATGCAAGTAGTTAACAAATATTTCCTTTCTTACTTTCTGTCTTTCATTATTATTATGATGTTTTTAAGGTTTATTATTAGGAGCTAAGGACCTCTTTGGGTGTGGGTGTGGGTGTGGGTGTGAGTCGAACTTGAGACTAGTAGACGACACTTGGATGTTGCCATTATTGCTAGATCTTAAGCTTGGTCACTTGAGTCGGAACTTAAACTCAACGCGGATAAGCCGATCACTTTGAAGTGTTAATATTAGATCTTGACTTCGAGAGGGGTGGATTTGAAATATTACTTAAGTGATGCACAAAGATTTGAGAGAGTCTTTGATAACCACGTAGAGATACGGGTTTTGTATGATTTACTAAAGTTCAAACGTCGTTCGAGATTTATATCACAAAGAGATTTGGATATAAATCTCCATACCGGTAGAACTTGATTTTTGTCAACATAGTTAAATCGGTAAGATTAAGAGTTAGTAACAATGGACACTTTATGTACACTTTGTAGGACCGGTCTATAGAAATCCATTTTCGAGAGATCGGACTTTTTATAGACACTTCGTCCTACAAAGTGACTAACCATTTTGTTACTACGTATATCTCAAAGAAAACTTACACCCATACCCGTTTTTAGTTTCTTGTTTAGTTTTCGTTGTTAAAAACCAAAACTCACTCAAAAATATTTTTTTTCCTCTCTTATTAATATCGGTGTATTATGACTTAGGGCTCGAAACTTTGAAGTCCAATCCCTGTGGGCACGATCTCGGTATATTTACCACTTCATTACTTGTAGCGACCATAATATTGGTGTATACTTGCGCCGTCATTGTGACCTATACGGTTTTCCGCTACCAATGATACAACAAGGTTTTAATGGAGGGCATCCGGGTTTTAATGGAAGGGCATCAAGAATATTAACCAAGAGGAAGAACATCAAACAAATAATGTATAGATTCACCAAAAAAAGTGTTGATACAAAAGAAAAAGTCAAAACCCTAAAATGTATTTATAAAATTTAAACTCTAAATCAAGATCTCATGAACAATCTCATTCATATACACAAGGTGATTCCTCCGACACCGTCTCCTGTCCAGATTAGCGGCAACAGCAGCAAGCCGGCCGCCCGCCAGCGATTCCCCATCGTTTCCAACCAACCAGAACCGACGATTCCCCCATTCTTCTCCACACGATGCATGCACAACACCACAATCCACAAAACCGACGATTACCCCCTTTTTTCAAATTAAAAAGCAACATAATAAATATATTTTAGGAATTGGGAAATGGGAAATGGGAAATGGGTTCAAACTTGTTGTTGGAGATGGGAGTAGCGAGGACTGTGACGAGAGGAGGCAGTGCCGGCGATGGATATTTGGTTGGCATTGGAGTTTGGCCGGAGAGGGATATAGTCCCTGTGATTGTATATATATATATATATATATATAGGGAGAGGTTCATTTGAGAAATGGTAAATATATGAGAAATAGAGAAGTAATCTTAGCCATTAATCTGGTCAACATTTGCGGCTTTGACCGCGAAGCACCGGATAATTCCTTGCGTGGTCTATAGAAGGTAGAGGGGTAATTTCGTAAAATACATGAGATGAGTTCATATATGAATCTGTATAAATCACAAAGATTCATATATGAATCTGTTAATTAGTTCAACTGATTCATATATGAATCTTTGTGATTCATACAGATTCATATATGAATCAGTTAATTGGTTCATATATGAATCACAAAGGTTCATATATGAATCAGTTAAAAGAGTTTAGATGTGAATTGCACTGGTTCATATATGAACATATAGTTCATATGTGAATTATACAGGTTCATATATGAACACAACCCGTGTATTTTGTAAAAATTACGAAAGTGTCCTTCTATTTTTGAAAGAGCCGCAACTTTTGACCAGTCAAATCCGATCTTGACCGTGTGAATGGCTAGGAAGCAAGAGGGGTAAATGTCTTAGGTTCATTTGAGAATAGGGTAGGGTGGAGCCGCAACTTTCTCCCTATATATATATATATATAGTCTTAGGTTCATTTGAGAAATGGTAAATGTACGAGAAATAGAGAAGTAATCCTAGCCATTCATCTGGTCAACATTTGCAACTTTGACCGTGAAGCACCGGATAATTCCTTACGTGGTCTATAGAAGATAGAGGGGTAGTTTCGTAAAATACGCAGGACGAGTTTATATATGAACATGTATAATTCACATATGAACTATACGTTCATATATGAATCAATTAATTAATTCACATGAGAATCAGTTAATTAGTTCATATGTGAATCACAAAGGTTCATATATGAATCTGTTAATTAGTTCAACTGATTCACATATGAACCTACAGTTAATTAGTTCATATGTGAATCAGTTAATTAGTTCATATATGAATCACAAAGGTTCATCTATGAATTAGTTAAAAAGTTCATATGTGAATTACACTAGTTCACATATAAACATATAGTTCATATGTGAATTATATAGATTCATATATGAACTCAGCCCGTGTATTTTGTAAAAATTACAAAACTGTCATTCTATTTTTGGAATAGCCGTAACTTTTGACCAGTCAAAGCCACAATTATTGACTAGTCAAAACCGCAATATTTGACCGGTCAAATCCGATCTTAACCGTATGAATGGCTAGGATTAATTCTCTATTTCTCATATATTTATCATTTCTCAAATGATCTAAGGCTATATATATATAGAGGAATTTTTCATTGTTAACGTGAGGACAAATCTCAGCCACTCGATCTCTTTTGATCCAACAACTCATATTAAATAGAGTTTTTAATTTTAAAATGCTTAGGGGTAAAATTGGAAGAAAATTTAAATACACGCCTACCATATTTGACTTTTTATTTTCTTTTTTAATTAAAAACTTTTTACCCAATTAAAGTTTAAAATAAATTATCTTAAAAATTACTAATATTTTAATCAAACAAATTACATCAAAAAAACGAGAATTTCGTGCTATTCGATATGACATCCATCTCGATATAGTTTTTTTTTTTTGTCGTTTTAACCGTTTTTTTACGTGAAATGCTATATATGTGTTATATTCATTATGAATATTTATATACGTTCAAGTTTGTACAATGCCTCGACACCGTAAGTATGTAACTCGACATCACCTTCTTCACCACTTTCTTCAACGTCGTAAGACATCACGTTTCTTCAGCACCGTAACCCAACACCCATCAAGACGAATCGAGAACCTATCGAGTAATTCTGTTGTGAAACGAAGAACAAACGAGAGTGCGTCACGTCTCCACATCTTCACAGGTCATTCATGATTATTCATCATGAATAATGTATAATTCAGGATAAATAATACAACATTCAGGGTGAATAATTCACGATTCATGAATTCGTGTCTTATTCATCATGAATGTTGTGTAATTCATCCTGAATACTATATTATTTATCATGAATAATGAATGAACATTCACATTTGTTATTCATACTGAATGTGGGACATCCGGGGATGCGCATACATATTCATAATGAATTAAACCAAATTTCAGTTGTGAATTGGGAAACAAAAGAGAGTGCGTCATGTGTCTACACCTTCACAGATCATTCATATATTATTCATCATGAATAATGTATCATTCAGGGTGAATAATACACGATTAATGATAAATAATACATGAATCATGGATTCGTGTATTATTCATCCTGAATATTGTATTATTCATCCTGAATATTGTATTATTCATCATGAATAGTGAATGAACGTTCACCTTTGTTATTCATACAAAATTTGGACACCCGATGATGTGCATGCATATTCATAATGAATATAACACATATATAGAATTTCACGTAAAAAACGGTTAAAACGAAAAAATCCTGAATATTGTATTATTCATCCTGCATACGGTATTATTCATCATGAATAGTGAATGAACGTTCACCTTTGTTATTCATACTGAATGTGGACACCCAAAGACGTGCATGCATATTCATAATGAATATAACCCGTATATAGTATTTCACGGAAAAAACGGTTAAAACAAAAAAAAACTATATCGAGATGGATGTCATATCGTAGAGCACGAAATTCTCATTTTTTTGATGTAATTTGTTTGATTAAAATATTAGTAATTTTTAAGATAAATTATTTTAAAGTTTAAGGGGGTAAATTTTTTTAATTAAAAATAAAATAAAAAGTCAAAGAAGGTAGGCGTTGATTCAAAATTACAAATTTGTCCTTAATCACTTCCCAATTAACCTTATTATGTATTAACCATTGATTAGTTTTCTAAGTTTTGATCAATGGTTAAGATTTGTCCTCATGTGCACAATGAAAGATGAGTTTTCATTTGAACCGACCCCTATATATATATGTATATGTATAGTATATTAGACTTATTTATAAGTTGGTTTCTAGAGTTTTGATGTTTTCATAAAATTAAGGAAAACGAAAAAAGAATGCAAAAAGAGGGAAAAAACATGGTCGGACGAAAATGCCCCTGCGTCTAACAGAGCTTTTTAATGGTGTTAGTGACCATGTCCCTCTTTCAGAGTAAAATCCAAACTATGAGGACCAAACTTGAATTATGAAACCACAGGTGCCTCTTTCAAAGAAATCAACAAACCTCAAGAACCAAAATTAGAGTTTACTCATATATCTAATATATATATATATATATATATATACAAAAAGATAACAATATATATATATATATATATATACACTAGGTTCAAATCCGTGTATTACACGGGGTAATTCAAAAAAATTAAATTATGCCAAAAAACTTATCTTACATATATGAATGATCATCGAAAGTACGTTGCTACTTTTCCAAGCTTTTTTCCCTTCAGAGTTGTTTTTTTTGCAGCGGGTCACAAAATGTCCTTGTTTTAGGCAGTTTTCACAAATGATGTTTAGCAAAAAATTAATAAAAAATATGAATAAATATTAAGAATTTATAAAACAAAATTTATAATAGAACGTAAATGAAATTATAGAAAAGTACATAGTTAAAATATTAATAAAATAAGAACCACGTATCATAAATTACCAATTACTTCTTTATATACAACATTCTTTGTTCTATTGCTAATTATAACTTCATCATTTATAATTAATATTTTTAAACATTGCCTACTTTTTACTCTAGATAAAGCAACATACAAATGACCATGGGTGAAGATTGGTTGTCTAAGAAACAAACCAACCTTCGATAATGACTGTCCCTGACTTTTATTTATGGTCATGGCAAAACATACAACAATTGAAAATTGTCTTCTTTGAAACTTGAACGAAATCCTTTTGTCTGTAGGTGTCAAAGAAATTCTTGGAATAAATGTTCGACTTCCAATATTTCTTCCAGATATGATCTCTGCTTCTATAACCCGATTTTCCAAAGATAACACCCGTAGTCTAGTTTCATTACATAATGCAGATTTCTGATCATTATTACTTAGTAACATAACTGGAACACCGACTTTTAGTACTATCTTATGGTTTGGAAAACCCGATAATTTAAGACCATTTAAGACATTAGGTGAGTACAAAGTTTCATCAAATTGTTCGTGAAGATGCTCTGATTCACACATACTTCATGAACTTAGGTACTCCTTTTCGTCTCCTGGAAACAGTGATAGCAAACGATCATTTATTTCATGAACGACTTCATGCTTAGGTGTAAGTATTGCTCTTACCTGAAAATAGGATGAATTCTTGACATTTACAAGAATAGAAGGATAGACAAATTCAATTAATGCATATATAAGATCCATTGAATCGGTAATGAGAAGATCATCAGGTATATCGATAATTGCCTCACCATCATTCACACTACCAACCTTGCCTTCTCCTAAATCCAAAAGTCAGTTTACAAAAATCCTTGTTTGTTCGATATCAGAAACTTGACTATCAACAGTCAACCTCATGTTTTTAGTTAACCTTAGGACTTTGCATTTTTCCCAAATGTAAGATGAACTTAACGACACATTAACAATGTTTTGTCTACTTGCGTTGGAAATTACCGGCAGAATTTGTCTGAAATCTCCTCCAAAAACAACTACTTTGCTACCAAAAAACATTTCCGAGTTAGTAATGCCTTGACTACCAAATATATTGTTCATACTTCTATCCAATGCTTCAAATGCATGCTGATAAACCATTGATGCCTCATCCCATATAATCAACATAGTCTTATTTATTAACATGACAACATCATTGTCTGGCTTTATGTAACAAAGAGAATCTTCGTTAAGAATTAGAGGAATTTGAATGCGAGAGTGTGTTGTCTTACCTCATGTAAGAAGTAAAGAAACAATACCACTCGAAGCAACGTTTAAAACAATTTATCCTATAGATCTTATTGATGGAGATAATGTATTCCATAGAAATGCTTTATCTGTTCTGCCATAACCATATACAAAAAACACACCTCCTTCGTTATTTTGAAATGATGTGAAGATATCGTCATAAACACCTCGTTGCTCGTTTGTTAAAGCACCTAGAAGTTGACGAAACTCGTTCTGTAGATTAGCTATGTCATAATCTAGCTCTTCCGTAATTAAACGATTGTTTTAAGACTCAACAGAATCATCATTAGGGTAAGGCATAATGGTGAATTTTTTAAGCTTGAATTGTTACGAAGTAAAATCTTTTCAATCTCAAACAATGTCAAGTTTTTGACTTGATCATCATTATATAATATAAACGTTAAACAACCATAACATAGAAATAATAATTGAAAAAATATTTCAGAAAGAAAATAATATTTAAAAAATATTTCAGAAAGAAAATAATATTTAAAAAATAATAAAACAATAAATTGGTTTGTATTTAAATAATAACTGTATAAATACCTAAATAGATAATTAACATACCTAGAGACTTTAGTGAAATTCGTTGATTGTAAAGAATCCCATCTGCCAAGCATTACCATGTTTTTTGTCAAACAAATTCAGGTCTAGACAGACTATTTGAAATCAACATGGTTACAAATAAAGACAGTAGATAAAAACCAGAACCAGTTAAACTTGCTTCTTCAATGGCATCAACATATTCCTTGTAGTCATCTAAAAGCTGTTAGTGCACATATTTGTTGGATACAAGATCATGAAGACTGAAGGTTAAAGGTCAAGCAAGTCAAAGCTGAAAGTCAAATCTCAAAGCAAAGTCAAAGTCCCTTGTAATAAAAGTCAAAGTCAAAGTCTTTGTATTTTGTGTTTTGTAAGCGTGTGTTTGTTTTTCCTTTAATAGATATATGGCTAGATGTTAGAAGTTAGATAAGTAGTTGCAAGTTAGAGAGAGAAAGTGCATGCAGACTGAGTTAGAGTGAGAAAGTTTGATTGTATTGAATTGAATCATATAAACAGGTTGAGTATTTGAATCATCTTGTTGTTGTTAATTGTTTGTAATTAGAACATGATAATCTGGGAAATTAATAATTGGTATCGGAGCATATCCAAAGGTGAAATCAAGAAAATATGGGGTTCAACACTGTTCATTGAGTCTTAGATCGAATTTCGAGTTTTTGTGAGTTTTTCGAGTTGTAATTGGTCAAATGATGTTCGTATAGTGTATTAGATTGATCTTGTATAGGTTTAGTTGAGTTTTGCACTGTAATTGGGATCAATTTGTTGAATTTTACAAGTTTTGATTTCATGAGTCTGTCGCACTGTATTTGGATCGAATTTGTACTCTTGAGTGATTCATGTTAAAATTCATTGGTCGAGTTTGGTTCTATATGTGTTAGTGAACAAATTGTCAAAGTTTTATTTTGAAATTTGAAGTTTAGATGGGTTTTTGAGGATATCAGTGCGTATTTTTTATCGAGATCTCAAGAACTCGCAGATACTTCAAGAACTCGCAAGAAGAACTTGCAGATTCATTGGATTTCGTTTGAATCATTAGATTTCGCAAAATATTTGTGTTTCTAAAAATTTAAGTGTAGAATTCGCAGATGGGTGTCATACGAATTACATAGAATTCGTATGTGTGTGTGTTGAGGTTTCCTAGAATTCACATAAGCTATTTGTGCGAAAAGTTTTGAGAAAATTTCTAAGGAAAGAATTCGCAAGTGCCTTTGTGTGAAAAGTGAAAGAACTCGCAGATAGTTACGTACGAATTCCTAGAATTCGCATCGTGTCTTGTGCGAATTGATAAGAATTCGCATAAGGGTATTATACGAATTCTTGTTTTTCAAATATCTTTCTAAGTTCAGAATTCGTATCAAGGTGTTGTGCGAAAAGGTGGTTGCGAAAAGTTTATTCTTTCAATATTTTTCCAAGTATAGAACTCGCATAGAGTTATATGCGAATTCCTAGAACTCGCATAACACTTCATGCGAATTCTGATTTCTAGTAGTTGTGCGAATTGTTTTGTATGTGAATTCTAAAGTTTATTTTTGTGCGAATTCTTGGTTATCTTTCTTCTGTGCGAATTCTGAAGTGTGTGTAGCATACGAATTATGTGTGCGAATTCATTATACTTCACTATATCTTGCGAATTCTACACTTAGAGAATTTTGGAAATTTCATTTATGAATTTCTTTCTAAGTTTTTCTGAATTGCTTGATTTCTATTGGACTAACGATCGTTTGTCAAGTGCTTATTGAATATTTTCAATAATAGGATGACTTCCAGAGAATCTCTTGCAATCGGTACGGATGTGAAGCCGACGTTGCTTTTTATAGGAAAGTATGAGCAATGGAAGGATTGTTTTCTGGAATTTATAGATCGACATGACTTGGGTGAGTATATCAGAATATCACTTAAAGAAGGAATCATGAAACCTCCTGTGAAGGTTCTTGAAGGAGAAGAAGAGGAACAGAGAGAATACCCACTACCACGTGAGGAGTACACAGAAGAACAGAGAAAGAGAGAAAAAGCTGATAGACTGGTTAGATCTTTTATTCTTCAAGGCATTCCCAATGAGATCTATGTCAAGATTGATAGTTACAATGCCACGGGCAAGGAAATGTGGGATCAATTAGAGAAGATGATGCTCGGATCAAAGATCGGCAACCAGCTCAAAGTGTCTAACTGCCTCAACAATTATGAAGAGTTCAAAGCCAAGGAGGGAGAATCTCTTGAGGCAACCTACGACATATTTGTGACTTTATTGAACGAACTCAGCAAAAACAAAGTCAGAAAGTCTCAGATAGAGCTTAATGTCAAGTTCCTCAGCATCTTGCAACCCGAGTGGAAGAGGTTTACTAGACAGATGAAACAAATAAAGGATTTGAATGAGATACCACTCCACGAGGTATATGAGACTCTCAGGCACAATGAATAAGAGGTTGAAGAGATTAAGGATGAAAAGAAAAAGGTTAAGAAGATGGTTGCTGATCCGATTGCCCTGGTTGTCAAGAAGAAGTCAGTGAGCCTAAAAAAGAAGAAGAAGGTTATAGTTTCTGAGTCCGAGGAGGCTGATAGTGAAGAAAATTCTGACTCTGATGACTGTGAGAACTTGAAGCAGGCTATGCTGATGCTGACTAAAGCCTTTCAGAAGAAATTCTACAAAAAGCCTAGTTCTAACAGTCAGAGATATTCTTCGGGCTCACGCAACTATGAACACAAAGAGAGAATAGATAGAAAGAGAATAGAAGAGAAGAGGCCTGAAGAAAAGAGATACAGAGCTGAAGAGAAGAAAGAGCCAGAACCGACAAAGTGCTACAATTGTGGCAAACTAGGACACTTTGCTAAAGATTGCAGAATGCCCAAAGTCCGAAACTCTGAGTATTACAAGAATAAGATGCTCTTGACCAAGCAGCAAGAGGCTGGCAAGGCACTTATGGCAGAGGATGAGTTCTGGCTTGATCATTCTGATGAAGAAGAAGAGAAAGAAGAGAAAGCCCACTTGTGATTTATGGGCAAGACCGTGTTTGAAGATGAAGCTAATTCAGACTGTGAGGAAAATGAAGAGGTATGTGATATGTCTAAATCAGATTTTCTTAATGAAATGTAAGTCTTGATGATTAGACTCCAGGAATTAAAGTCTAAACTTACACACGAGAGAGGTATCAATAAAGAGAAAAACCAATGAATACAGAAACTTAGCAAGGATATTGCTGAGAAGAATGTATTGATTGAGGCCTTACATAAAAATATTGATACCAGCGCGAAAGAGAAGATGATAATTCACAATGAACTATCTGAAACTACTTCTAAATTTAAAATGTGTCAATTTGATTCCAAAGAGATTGCTAAAAAGTGTTCATTTCTTTCAAAAGAAAACAAATCTTTAACTGATAAGGTGAATGTTTTGCAGGAAAAACTTTACAGTTTAGGTCAAACCGAACACACCATTCATTTGAACAAACCTAAAGAGAGTAGTGAGTGTTGGGAACTTGGTTACGAGAACCCACACTACCTCAAAAAGGGTATTTCTAAAGTGCCTGTGCTTTATGAATTTGGATTTTTAAAACTGGCACCATAATACCCTGAACTCAAAGTTAAGTGGACCAAATTGTCTAAAGAGGATGAAGCTAAGGAAAAAGAGAAACGGAAGAACACAACTAAAATGCAACTTCTATTTCGTTATGAGAAGTTGAATTATAGTTACAGTTCTGATAAATCAAAATTTCTTTCCAATGATTATTTTGAAAGCTATTCTTCAAAAGAGTTGGAGGCTAAGCCTATTGAAGGTAAGATTTATGTACCTCCTCTTATGTTAGAAAGTAAAATTTCTGAACTCGAGAATACTCTAGCAGAAGAAAGGATTTTGATTGATTTAGAACAAAATGTGTTTTCCACTGTGCTTAAAAATTATGTTATTTCTAAATATTTTAAAGCTTCAAAGTCTGATGATATTTCTGATCTACTTAATGAAGAGTTTGATTTCTTAAACTCTGAAGGTGAATTAGATGACTGTGTTGGTCAAGTTGACTTTAATGCTAAACTTCCTTATCATTCACAGTTTGTTATAAATTCTTTTGGATTACCCAGTGTGTATGAGAAGGGTGAAACATCAACGAAAGTTGATGAATCAGTTTTTGTGAATCCTAAGAATGTTAGAGGTAAGAAAAGGAAATCTAGGAATTCACAGAAACAGAAAACAACTGGTATTCCAAAGAAAAAGCAATCTTCCAAATCTCACAGTTCTAACTCTAAAGTTCAAAATGTTTCAGATGTGAGAAAGAAAAGGACTAGAGTTAAATTAGAATGGCGACCGAAACAGAAGATTGACGAGAATGCTAAATCATGTTCTGATTCAGATTGTAATAGAGGACCTACTAGTAAAACTGATGTAGTTGAGAATGTTGCTTTTTCAAAACCAAAACTTATAACTTCTTACAAGCGTTATTCAATAAAGCAATTGTTCCAATTATCTCCGTCTGCTAGAAAATCTTCTAATTATAAAAGAAATGATTATGCTTCTCGTAGATATTCTGATTTTTGGTTTGGCACATATCATGTATATTCTTATCATTCTATTGCTTCAAATGTTTTTCAAAAGATCAAATGGTCCATATATAAATGGATGCCAAAATCTTGTGCTAACTCTGTAGGACCCATATTTAAATGGGTACCTAAAGTTGTTGTTCCCTGATTTCTTATGTGCAGACTCGTCATATGTGGTACTTGGATTCTGGTTGTTCCAAGCATATGACCGGGCGGAAAAATTTATTATCTAATTATATAGAGAAATATTGCGGAACAGTGCGATTTGGAAATGATCAGTTTTCACCGATTTTGGGCTACGGTGATGTTATTCAAGACAACGTAACGATTACAAAGGTGAACTACGTTGAAGGTTTAGGGCATAACCTGTTTAGCATTGGAAAGTTCTGTGACAAAGATCTAGAGGTAAATTTCAAGGCCAAGAGATGTTCTGTGCGTACTGAAGACGGTAAGGAACTCTTGGTTGGCACGAGAAAGTCTAACCTCTACACAATAAACTTGTCAAAAGTCCAGACTGACAATGAGGTTTGTCTACTGTCAAAAGCCTCGCTGCAACAAAGCTGGTTATGGCATCGAAGGCTTTATCACCTGAATTTTCGTTACCAATAAACTGGTCACGGGCAAATAGGTAAAAGGACTTCCTGAGCTTAAATACGTGAAAGAACATCTGTACGCAGCGTGCGAGAAGGGTAAGATGAAGATAGCCCCTCATAAGCCGAAACCTGAGCCCATTACAAGCTCATCCTTGGAACTTCTGCATATGGATCTCTGCGGTCCTATGTGTACGCAAATCATAAACGGTAAAAAGTACGTTTTAGTTATTGTGGACGATTACTCGCGGTACACATGGGTAAAATTTCTGAGATCAAAAGATGAGACGCCCGAAATCATCATAACATTCTTAAAGACTACCCAAGTGAATCTGTAAAAGCAAGTCAAGGTTCTTCGTACAGATAACGACACAAAATTTAAGAACAAAAATGTCGAAGATTATCTCGAATCGGTCGGGATAACACATCAGTGTTCTTCTGCCAGAATGCCATAACATAACGGAGTCTTAGAGAGATGTAACTGAATGCTAGTCGAGACCGCTCGTACTATGCTAAGCCAATCGGATCTACCTCTGTTTCTATGGGCCGAAGCTGTATCGACTGCTTGCTACACGCAGAATCGCTCCATAATACACCGCTGGTTCGGTAAAACTCCATATGCTTTGATTAATAATCGTACACCTAGCATTAAACACTTTCATATTTTTGGATGCAGGTGTTTCGTTGTAAACGACAGAGAGAGCTTGAACAAGTTCGGATCAAAGGCTGATGAAGGCATCTTCATTGGATATTCTCAAACATCATCTGCCTACCGGGTGTATTTGAAGAAGTCAAAGATATTAGTGGAGAGCGTCAATGTCACATTCGATGAGGCGTTGGCTTATGAACAAAGCAGTTTAGAACCCGTAATTACATGAGTATTAGCTTCTGGACAGATCAGTCCAGAACCTATGTCTACTGCTACTAAATCAGATGAAGCGTCATCGTCTACTTCACACTTATCTGATTTAGATCTTTTGTTTGAATTATTTTATGATGAATTTCTTGGAACTAAAGTATCTAAACCTGTTGTGGTTGACAGATCAGAAGATTCACAGAGAAATCAACCAACCACTTCAGATATTTCTACTGAATCTAATTCCCTGATTCAGCAAGAGATTCCAATTCAAACGCCTACTCCAACAGTTGAAGCTATGAACATTCATGAAGAGACAGAAGTCACTGACTCAGTTGGTTGCACTGAAACGTCTACTCAACAGCCAGATATTGTTGTACCAACTGAAACTTCTGCACGACATACTTCAACTGAATCACTCCCTGATCAAGAAGAAGATAGTGGATTTCTATATGAAAATCATGATCAATCTATACAAATCCACTCCCTCATGAACATAGGTCGACCAAAGAGCACTCAATAAGCCAAATCATTAGAGATCCAACCAAGTCGGTGCAAACTAGGTCTGCTACATTAAACATGTGTATGCATGACTCATTTCTGAGTAAGATAGAGCCTACACGCGTATCTGAAGCTCTAGATGACTCAGATTGGGTAACTGTAATGCAAGAGGAGCTAAACCAGTTTGAAGCACTGAAAGTCTAGAGACTAGTACCTAAACCCAAAGGTAAATCTGTAATCGATACAAAATGGGTATTCAAGAACAAAAAGGACGAAGATGGTATCGTAATCAGAAACAAAACAAGACTTGTCTCTAAGGGATACATGCAAGAGGAAGATATTGATTATGACGAGACTTATGCTCCCGTGGCACGCATCGAAGCGATCAAAATGTTTCTTGCATATGTTGCTGTTAGTGTATAATTGTATCCAAGATTTAATAGGAAAAGTCAAAGTGTTGTAAAGTCAAATAGTCAAATCTTGTAAAGTCAACTTTAGTGTCTTGAGAGTTTGTCTTATGAAAGTTTTTGTTCTTAGTATAAATAGCATTGTATTGTAGTGTTAACTAAGCATTGTACGTATTCATTGTTACATTTCAATACATAGATGACTTGAGTTTCTCTCTCTACTCTCTCTACTCTCTCTCTAGAATCTTGATTATCATATTATTGTTTGAATTGCTTGATTGAATTGGGAATCATACATTTTCAATTGGTATCAGAGCGAGACCAAATTAATTCAGATTGATTGGATCATCATACTTTGGATTGATTTCTTAAAAAAATCAAGAACTCGCAAAATATTTTTGAAAGTTACTGTTCAATAAAAAATTTTCATTACTAAATCGTTTTTGATGCAAGAAAATGGATTCATTGCATTCGATTCATGTTTTAGACTGTTTCTTGTATTGATCATATCATGAAATTCGAACTGTATGGATTTCAATTTTGAATTTTTGTTGTTTTTCAGTTTGAAAATATATTGAACACTGTGATTGATTGATTCACTTTGATCTTGTTGTTTTCAGTATAAAAGTTGTATTAGAAAAGTGTTCTTTATGTTAAATTGACCATCTCTGTACATTTTCAAGGTGAAATTGCAGGTATCAAAGATTTTGGATCGATTTTTGAACGACAGAGTCAAAAACGCGCTAGATCTGTTCTTCGCGCAACATTCATATGAAGAACACGCACGCTGAAGTTCGCGCAAACTACCTAGAACATGCATGTTGATGTTAAAAATGTTAAGTGTGGTTCACGCATAAAGAGTTTGCAAGAAGTGGACAAAACACGCATAAACCTTCTACGAGTTTATAGTTCGCGCACGTGGCGTCTAGCGAGAAGTTCTATCAACAGTGACTTGCGGGTTTACCTTTGTGCGAGTTTATGTTTAGAGAGTTCTACAATTGTGAAAATTGTCTAAGTATAGAACGCGCAAGAAACGTTTGACGTGCGAGTTTGCATTTGTTTGCGAGAAGTTCAAAGTTTGAATATTATTCTAAGTTCAGTTCACGCACGAAGCATCTTGCGAGAAGCTACTTCACGCACAACCTTACGTGCGAGTTTCTTACTTCATGAACGAAGAGGCTTGCGAGTTTCACAAACGCGCACAACACGTTTAGCGAGAAGTAGCGTGAACAGTACTTTCCGAGTTTAGAGATCTGCGAGTTTCTTGTGTCTGCGAGTTCTACACTTGTAATTTTTCTGAGATTATTTTCAAGTGGTGATCTGTGTTTGACTTTCAGTCAAATTTTTCTGAATTGATTTGGGAACGATCATTCATTCAAGCTCATTTATCATTCAAGATGCAACTACAGATGAGAAAGGAAATACTGTACTGTCAGCCAGAGATGTTGCTGTCATGTACATGCCTGAGATACCAAAAAAAGAAGCTGAAAGAGATAAACTGAAAAATCAAAATTCAGTTATTCTAAAACAAATTCAGGAGTTGAAATCTAATTTGTCAAATTCTGATAAAACTTCTGATTGTGCAAAATGTGCTAATTATTCTAAATCTGATTTGCAGGTATCGTCAAGGAAAGAGAGAAAGAGATTAATGAAAAAAAGAAAGATATTGCTATCAAAGAGAATATCATCAGAGCAAGAGAGAGAGATTAAAGAGAAAGATAAAATGATTGTTCTAAAAGAGAATACTATTCAGACTTGTGAAAAAGAAATCAAGTTGAAAGAGAGAAAAATTGCAAATCTTCAAAGCCAACTGAAGACAACTGAAGAATTTGTATCATGTAAGATTGTAATTTTCATATCAATACATACGACTTAGACTTTCTCTCACTACTCTCTCTCTAGATCTTAAATGTCAAATCTTGCATATTGAATTGTGATTGAAAACTGGGATAATACATTTTCAATATGTCTGAGATCTGGATCATTTCATGTTTGTAACTAGGTAGGATAGAAGTAGACTAATTATTCTAGAGAGAGAAAGTATAAAATGATTGTTCTAAAAGAGAATACTATTTAGACTTGTGAAAAAGAAATCAAGTTGAAAGAGAGAAAAATTGCAAATCTTCAAAGCCAACTGAACAGAAATCATCAGAATTGCAATCTGAATCAGTTAAGCTTCATCAAAAGTTTAAGGTTTTTGAAGACAAGATATCTGCTTCGGAGTCAAAGAATGCTGATCTACTGAAAAGCCTCCAAGCAGATAAAGACAAGTCAAGGATAGAGAATGCTTTTACCCAACAAATGTCTGATCTTTCAAAGAAAGTTATACAAGAGAAAAAGGATCTTGAGCTTAGATGCATTAAACTCTCTAAGCAAGTGTCTGAGTTTGAAAAGATTTTAATTACAGAAAGAGACACTTTTGCCAAAGAGAGAAAAGTTCTTGAAGATAAAACTACTGAATTTCCCAAACAGATCTCTGCATTACAAAACTTACTTGAAAAAGAAAGGAAATGTTTTCAAGAAAAGAAAAAGTCTTTTGAACTTGAAAAGAAAAATTCTGAGAAGAGAAATGTTGGGATTTTCAAACATATTTCTGAAAAAAACAAGAACTTAGAAAAAGATTTTGAACAAGAACGTCAAATCTTTGAATCTGAAATATCTAAGCTCATATCCAAAATATCTGTTCTGTCATCAGATGTCCAAAAAGAATAGATGGCTAGAGCTGACTTGAAGCAAAAGTTTGACACACTTATTACTGAAAGAAACATTTTATCCAAAAAGATAAAGAGCTTAGAAGTTGCAAATGTTGATTTGTCAGAAAAAGTTTGTGCTGATGTGATCAATCAATCACCAGTTGACAATTCAACCGAATCAGTTTGCTCTTTTAAAACTGCTTCAAGTTCTATCCATGAGAAAAATGTTTTCAAAAAGAAAAGTGTCAAACCACAAATTGTCAAATCAAATCAGATTCGACCATCTAATCTATTTTATGACAAATCTGTTGATGGTTCAACGAGCTTTTATGTAAAATCTCTTGGAAAGAATTCTAAGAAAGAACAGATGGTATGGAGTGTGAAAGTTTCTCCTGATGAGAAGAAGAAGGACAAAGCATCTGCATCCACATCCAAAGCCAAAAAGAATAGTGCACACAAAGGTAAATCTTTTGGTAAACCTGATATGTTTTATTCTACTAATCATTTGATCAAGATTGCTCAAAAGAAGATTTGTTGTTCTTACTGTAGAGCAAATGACTTTGTAAGTAATAATTTTGTCAATTATTGGTATGGTTCTTACTATGTTACCCCCACAAGAACTGCAACTAACACATCAGGACCCAAATACCAGTGGGTACCAAAAGCTAAATTTGTGTTGCAGGCATCCAAAGTTTAAAGTGGAGCAAGAACTAAGGCTTTTGAACAAAACAGTTCAAAACCCGAACTTTAATGTTAAAGGACTATGACTTCTAAGTAAAACAACTTAGGACTTGTTCTTTAATGTTTAAGGACAAGGATATTTTGCAAATATCCAGGAGGAGCTTATCAGAATATAAATCATTTTATCATGATTTGAGGGGGAACCTAAATGTTTGTAAGTATCTTCTGATCTAGATCTTTGATTGTTTGAAAGAAGAACAACTTTCAAGCATGAAAAACGTTTTCTTAAATGTTCAAACCACTTCTCTATTCTCAAAAGATTTCATGAATTTAGAAGTATGATTTTAAATGTTTTTCATTATTGAGAATTAATGTTTAAACTGACTGTGTGTTTCCGAAGATCAATACTTGTGTATTATCTTATCTATATACTGTCAAGTATTCACACACACTGGTTCAATATTTCATGTTGAAATTGTTATTACCATGTCTCAAAGAGAACCAATTTTTTTCGATGGTAATACCCTCGTTTGATTTCACTGTTATTGAGCATCATTCATCATTTCAACTTGAGCGTTCATTGCTAAATTGTTTATATTCGTTCATATAAACAAACTGTCAAGTTCTTTGATACCCCATCCTTTTCATGTTCACGTCTTATGAAATTTGATCTGATTGACACATTGTCAGATTCTCAAAACAATTCATTTGATTTCCTTTCATTCATTCAATATCCTTGTTTTGAGAGATCTTCATTGTTCAAATGCTCAAACTTCATTTATATTCTCGATGAGCATACATTTTGACAATGTTATCATATTTGTGCTTAACTATTCAAGATAAATTGTTGAGCAACCATTCTTTTTACGACTTACATAGGATCAATGTGAGAGCTTAAAAAGAACTTCCATGGATTCACATTAACCAGTGTTTCCTACCCAGGAAGTTATCCTAGAGTGATTCAGGGGTAGGGGGTCAAAATCAAAGAGTGGGGGAGATAACTCATCCGGTTGAGTTTTTCTCGTTGTGCTGAGCGGTAAAATGGAAAAGAGAGTTTGGTTAGAAGTGAGCATAATGATAAAAAGAAAGAGAGTGTGAGAACAGAGTTAAAAGAATATCAAAACTCTGCACCAACCACTTTCTGAGCCGGGCAGCCACATCTTCTGATTGGTTCACATTCTTTGGTGACCATCATTGAAAAAGACAGTGAGCCCATGCCAACTCTTGCAATTACCCCACCAGCCACTTGTTTCTTTCTTAACAAAGAAATGTTTCATTTTATTTGGGGACGTAGCATATCTGCTATCTAGTCTTCACTCGGAAGATTTAGATATTGAAAAAGAAGGAAAGCTTCCCCACCTTCGCACCTCTTTCATACACATTGAGTCCGTGTAATACTTGTTGCTGTCTCAACAGTTTACACAATTTGAGCCTGAAAAAGCTTGAGTAGCTTCATTCATTCTACACTTTCACGTACACACAAGGAATGAGTTTTCTTGTCATATCATTCATAGAAAATTCCTTTGTGGTTTTTCGATGATTGAATGGAATCCCTGTGGGAGTGAACATTACAAAAACTCCTTTCCAACGTATATTCGTTGTACAAAGTGGATCCGTGCTACTTACAGGCATACTAACTGTATCATTTGTTGATTCAAGGTCACAACGTTTATTATATCTGAATTTGAAAAGATTCAGGTATATATATTTCTAATAAATTGACGGAGACTCAGATCAAAAAGGGCAGAGATTGCTAATTTCACCTAAAAGGGGGAGATTCAAAGACAGTGATGAAATTGAAGAGTTTTGATGATCATGATGCTCACAATCATCAAAAAGGGGGAGAAATTTACAGAGTTCAATTTCAAATCAATTTCAAAGTCATGAAGAAAGTTCAAAGTGAAAAGACTTGTGGAGAAATTCTGGATTTTCAAGTCAAATGAAGTTGGAAGAGATAATACAAAATTTTCAACTCAGATGAAAGTTTGCTTGTTCAAGAAGATTTAAAGATGTTTCAAGAAATAAAGATGATTCGAGGAAGTTTGTTTTTCCAAAGACGATTCAGATATCAGAGAGATGAAGATATGAGATCAAATATTCCTCAAATTCAAAGATGAAGTTTTCAAAGATGTTTCAAAGTTGAAGATTCAAAAGGAGTTTCAAGAATTCAGATTCGTGTTCAAGACTTGTTGACTTTCCAAAGATGCTAATTGTGAAAGACTTTTCAAGATTCTTCAAAGCAATCAGAGACTAAAGACTGTCAGAGCTACAAAGTTTAAAGTTGTCAGAGTCAAAGTTTGAAGAATCAAAGCGCTGAAGACGATTCGTCAGATTTTTATTAAATCTTGAATACAAAGGGGGAGATTGTTAGTGTATAATTGTATCCAAGATTTAATAGGAAAATTCAAAGTGTTGTAAAGTCAAAGAGTCAAATCTTGTAAAGTCAACTTTAGTGTCTTGAGAGTTTGTCTTGAGAGTTTAATCTTATGAGAGTTTTTGTTCTTAGTATAAATAGCATTGTATTGTAGTCTTAACTAAGCATTATACGTATTCATTGTTACATTTCAATACACAGATGACTTGAGTTTCTCTCTCTACTCTCTCTCTAGAATCTTGATTGTCATATTATTGTTTGAATTCCTTGATTGAATTGGGAATCATACATTTTCAGTTGCCCATAAAAACTTCACTGTCTACCAGATGGACGTGAAGATTGCCTTTCTTAACGGCATACTAAAGGAGGAAGTCTATGTCTGACAACCTGAAGGCTCTGTAAATCCTGAGAAACCGCATCACGTATACATTTTGGATAAAGCTCTTTATGGATTGAAGCAAGCCCTCGAGCCTGGTACGAAGTTTTATCTTAATTCCTAGTCAAGTCGGGCTTCACGAAAGGTAAGATCGATACTACTTTGTTTATTAAAAAGGAAAAAGCCGATATCATATTAATTCAAATTTATGTGGATGACATCATATTTGGCTCAACAAATCCAAAATACTATAAGAATTTTTCTAACATCATGGTGTCTAGATTTCAGATGAGTATGATGGGAGAGATGAATTTCTTTCTCGGATTACAAGTCAAACAATTTTCAACGGGGATTTTCATTAATCAATCAAAGTACATTTTTGATATTATGAGAAAATTCAAAATGGAAAATTGTACACCTATTGGAACCCCGATGGCACATGGATCTAAGATTGACACTGATCCTTCGGGAAAAGCTGTCGATGTTAGAACCTACCGAGGAATGATTGGTTCTTTGATCTATTGAACTTCTAGTATGCCAGATATAATGTTCTCTACATGTCTATGTGCTAGATATCAGGCTTCTCCAAAAGAATCTCATATGTCTGCAGTTAAGCGTATATTTCGATATCTGAAGGGCACTGCAGATTTTGGTCTGTTGTATCCTAAGGATACAAGTTTTGAACTGACAACCTACTCAAATACATATCATGCAGGTTGTATGCTTGACAGGAAAAGTACGTCGGGGCACATACTATTTCTGGGCGATAAACTCGTGAGTTGGACTTCAAAGAAACAACTCTGTGTATCCACATCAACAGCTAAGGCAGCATACGTCGCTGCGGCGAGCTGCTGTTCTCAAGTGTTGTGGATGAGGACACAACTCAGAGATTATGGCTTCCAATACAACAAGATCCTGATATACTGTGATTCAAAGAGCGCGATTGCTATATCTGCGAATCCTATTTAACATACAAAGACCAAACACATTGATGTCAGATATCACTTCATCAAAGACAATGTTGAAAAAGGTACAATATAACTTTATTTTGTAAACACTGATTATCAGCTTGCGGATTTATTTACCAAGCCTCTAGATGAAAAGAGATTTAATTTCCTCATTTCAAAACTTGGTATGCTAAATCTCAAGACTTAATAGGTGATTACCAACTAAAGTTTTCTTATTGTTCTTTTCTTCATTTCTTTAATTTTATTCTGAAAGATATCTGCACTTTAAGTTTGTTCATGATGTCAGGGGGAGTGAGAGAAGATGACAAGTTGATCTACATACATTTGAGGGGGGGTTTATGAATTTTGCATATGTTTATTACTGATAAATTTTTGAAGCATATTTGCAGGGGGAGTTAAGAGATAAGGAGTATGGATTATGATTTCTGGTTACATCTGATCAGAACTCGTAATTTCAAAGTTTTACTGCTTTATGTCATTTACTTTTCAATAAATGTTGTGAATAAAGCTTTGTTATTTGACGACTTTTTGATTTTTGCAAAATTGAGAGGAAGCTTAAACGATAATATCTTTTATGACTTAGAGCTGACTTGATGAGATTTAAGACTGAATGAAAAGATTTATTTCTAATCTTAATCTCATACGTATCTGAAAGAAGGACAACTTTCAGATATGAAAACATGTTCTTAAATGTTCAAAGCACTTCTGATTCTTAAAGAGATTTCATGGATATAGAAGTATGATTTTAAATGTTTTCATTTATTTGTACTTAACTGATATACAAACCGTGTGTTTCCAACGATAAATACTTGTGTATTATCTTTTCCATATACTGTCAAGTATTCACACATACCGGTTTAATATTTTGTTGGAAATGTTCTTACCATGTCTCTAAATTGAAACATATTTTCGATGGTAAGACACCCCACTTGTTACTTCAAAAGTTGAGCGTTGATTTCATTTCGGAAAGTTTCTTTCAAGAATGTCTATATTTTGATTCGTATAGACAATTAATATCCAATTTTTGCCAACCTAAGCTTTATTTGATAAATCATTCAGATTATGATCTTTTTCATACAATGTTAGTTTTTCAAACAAGTTTCTTGTATTCATTTCATTCATTCAATATACTTGTTTGAAATATCTTCAATGTTTAAAATGCTCAAATCTTCATGATTAAATCTATGAGCATACATATATCCGAGTTGTATATTTTTGTGCTTTAACTACAAAGTTAAATCATTTTGAGTAACATTGTGCTTATAGGATTACATGGGTTCATTGTGTGAGCTTCACTGAAACTTCTATGTATTCACGTTAACCAGTGTTTCCTACCCAAGAAGTTAATCCTTGAGTGATCAAAGAGTGAAGAGTCAAAACAACTGAGTGTGGGTTGTACGATGAGGTAAAATGGAAATGAGAGTTTGGTTAGAAGTGAGCTTAAAGATTAAAAAGAAAGAGGGTGTGAGAACAGAGTAAAAGAATATCAAACTCTACACCAACTTTTTCTGAGTCGGGCAACCATATTGCTAGTGTTTCACAATTCTTCGTGAACATTATTGAAATAAGCAACTAGCCCATGCCAACTCTTGATAAAAACCCCACCAGCTACTCATTTTCTTCTCAACAAGAAAATGTTTCATATTTCAAGGGGACGCAACACATTATCTATCTGGTTTTCATTTGGAAAACCTGGATATTGAAAAAGAAGGAAGTCTACCCCACCTTCGCACTTCGATCATGCACAATCGAGTCTGTGTTTAACTGGTTTTGTCTCAATGGTTTACACAATTTTGATCCTATTAAAAGCAATCATCATGTGCTTTAATTCTTTCAAACACTTGCACGAACACACAAGGAATATGTTTTCTTGTCATAACGTTCATAGAAATTCTTTTGTGGTGTTTCGATGATTGAATGGAAGACCTGGGGGAGTAAACATCACAAAAGCTCCTTTCCAATGTGTATTCGTTACACACAGTGACTTTGTGTTACTGACAGGCATCTTAACTGATTCATTTGTTGATTCAGGTTTTACATTCATACTTTGTCTGAATTTGCAAAGATTCGGATGAATATCTTTTTGGATCGACAGTGGTATCAAAAATCAGAGGCTTGTTATCAAAGATCAGTGGTCTGATCAGAATTGTTAGAGACATTTCTTGTAAAGAGTTTCAATGATTTCATGCTCCAATCATCAAAAAGGGGGAGAAAAGTTAAAGAAATGTTTGAGTAAGAAATGTTAAAGATGGGATAAATTTTCAAGAAATGGTTGTGAAAGAAAGTTTGTTGAAGATTGTTCAGAGCTGAAACTGAGAAAGTTCAAAGAATTTTGAAAGCAAGCAGGTTTTTGAGAAATTTTCTTTAAAGATAATTTTGCTGAAGCGAACTGAGCTGAATCTGAAGATAATTTCTTTCTAGTGTCTGAAAGAGGTTTTATAACCTTAGGGGAGATTGTTACTATTTCTTGAAGACAAACTTTGGGGAGTTTACAAAAGCTTTTGAAGACTGAATGTTTGAAGATTGCTAAGCAAAAGAGGAGATTACATTTCAATGTCTATTTTGCTAAAGATCTACAAAGGGAGAGATAAAGTTGACAAAGTCCTTCAATGCAACAAAGGGGGAGATTGAATTGCAAAATCTTTTAGAGATGATCTTGAATCCAAAGGGCGAGATTGTTAGTGTACATATTTGTTGGATACAAGATCATGAAGACTGAAGGTCAAAGGTCAAGCAAGTCAAAGCTGAAAGTCAAATCTCAAAGCAAAGTCAAAGTCCCTTGTAATAAAAGTCAAAGTCAAAGTCTTTGTATTTTGTGTTTTGTAAGCATGTGTTTGTTTTCCTTTAATAGATATATGGCTAGATGTTAGGAGTTAGATAAGTAGTTGCAAGTTAGAGAGAGAAAGTGTACGCAGACTGAGTTAGAGAGAGAAAGTTTGATTGTATTGAATTGAATCATATAAACATGTTGAGTATTTGAATCATCTTGTTGTTGTTAATTGTTTGTAATTAGAACTTGATAATATGGGAAATTAATAAAAGCCCAATAGCATAGCATGCATCTCTAATAGTAGGAAATATATCTCCATTTACTGTATGAAAAGAGAATATATTTGGTTGAATATGATGATTAATTGATTATATGTCAAGGTTTTTAAGTAACTATATGTAAAGATTTGCTAGAAGACAATCATAAGAAAATAAAATACAAAATCTTGTGAGTTTTTAAGTCTTGAATCGATAAGGTCGGTATTTAATCATCCACAAATTAGGAAAAATATATAAAAATGCTTGATTAAGATGTCGTTTACCCGAACACTTACCCGTTAAGCACTTATCAATAAAATCCAACATCACTTGCTTAACGGGTAAGATTTTAGTCCACTAAAATGGCATTGTATGTACAATTTACCCGGTAAGCGCAAACCGTGGTAAGATTCTTGGTCCTTTTATATTCATCAAGTAAGATGATGTAACTTGGTAAGTTTGACGCCTTAAATATCTATATCAATCTTATACTTATATTTTATAATAATATCAATCAATTTTTTTATATAATTCTAACCAAATCAACTATTATGAAAGATTAATTTAAAGTGAATTGAGGGGAAGCATAACAATTTGACTTTGAAAATATCATTACCTAACCATCTCTTGATAATTGATATTATGTAGTTCAATTAAAATTCGATGAAATAATATAATCATGATTAAGAAAGTATAAATAATTAATATACTATACTAAAATATTTACATATTTATATTTTTGAAAAAGGTTCGAACTCATAATCCAAAAGTTAGTTGATAAGTGATATCTTTTTTTTCCAAGTAAATAAATCTCTTATGATAATTCTAAGGGTGTTTCGTTGACAGAATGTAATTTGATAGAATTGTAATTCGTCGAAGGAATTCGACTTTGAAGTAAAAATTGATATGAAATTGCAAAAAGAAAATCACGACAATTTAGTGATTATTTATATCAAATCCCATACTAATTTCAACAAATCCCATATTAATCACGACACATTAATTCGTATATATTTATGATATTTAATAATATAATTAAATCCAAAAATATTCAATATTGGGTTTATTTCGAAGGTATTGACGAATCAATTACAATGGTATAATTTGTAAAAAATAGAAATGTTTTTTAATGCATTTTAGTTTATATACATTATTTATGTTTATAGATAAGAGTCTAAAATGAAAAATAAAAAAGTAAGAGATTAAAAGTAAATTACATACCTAATTGTTAGAACTTAGTTTGAATCAATTTGTAATTTGCTCTTGTTGACTTTGCTTGTAAGTATTGTATGAGGTCAAGGCTTGTTTGACTCATATAAATACCTTGTCTTTGTTTCATTTCTTTGTAATCCTTTGTAATCTTTTGTAACCTTGTCATTGTAACTCGTTCAAGTTAGAAATATGACAAATGACTTATGACCATATTTTCTCTCTAGATTTTCATTGTGTTCTTGATTAGTTTCTCATTCCTTAACTGTCAAATGCTTAAATCTGGAATCACAATTGGTATCAGAGCCTAATCAGATTAATCAGAATGCAACCAATTTGATACAAAGATCAAAAATTACTATTCATCATGAGAAATTCTCACATCGACTAAGTTTGGATTGATTTTGCTATTTTATATTGTTTTTGTTAAATTTCTTGTTGATTGTATGTGTATAGTGTAGTGGAACACTTTTGATTCACATTGTAATCACAAATTGACTGTTTTTTAAGTGTCAACTTCTCAAATTTGTGAGTTTGCAAGTTCTTGATGACATCGCACTGTAATTTGATCTAATCTTGTTGATTTTATTATTTCTTGATGCAATTGATGCCAAGGGATTGTTCTTGATGGTATTGTGATCAAATTCAAAAAATTTCAGAGGCTATTCAAAGGATTGAATCGAATTCAGTGGATTACAGTGGTTTTTGAGTCGAAAAGTTCAGAATTCTCAAGATCAAAAGAATTCACATGTTCTTGGGAAGAACTTGCATGCAACTGAAGGAAAAGAATTACTAAGGACAAAATTCGCATCCCTCGTGTACGAAAAGATAGGTTTTTGCATTGTATTTCATACGAAAAGTTGAAATTCGCATGAAGTGTTGTATGAAAAGTGACATTTTGTTATTCTAAGGGAGGATTTCGCATAGTACTGGATACGAAAAGTGGGAATCCGCATCCCATTATGTACGAATTTTGAGGAATTCGCATCGTGGAGAAGAAAATTTTTCTAAGTCTAAAATTCGCATCGATACGTGAAGTTGAGAGTGTTGAATTTGACTGAGTGTGAAATTCACATTATCTTTGTGTGCAAAAAGTTCAAAGTCTGAAATCTACCAAGTCAAGAATTCGCATCGTCCATGTGCGAAAAGTGAGTATTTCGCATCGTACAACGTGCGAAAAGGTTAAACTCGCATCCAACAGCGTGTGAATTGTGACTTCTCGCATCCCTTTACGTGCGAAAAGTGAGGGTGTTAGTTCTTTGGCGTGCGGATTTCGTTTTCTGTGCGAAAAGTTTGTGCTTTCTGCTGTGCGAAAAGATTTGGAAACTCAATGGTGTGAGGATTCTACACTTAGAAAATTTTTGGAGTTTTTCTGAAAATTGTTCCTAAGTTGATTTTTTGTTGATTATCTGATTAATGATCATTTCAAGCACTTTATCGGATTATTTTTCAGGATGCCTTACACAGATGAGAAAGAGAATATTGTTTTGACAAACAGAGACTGTGTTGTAGCATACATGCCTGAGATAACAGTAATTGAAGCTGAGAATGAAAAGCTTAAACTTCAGAACGCAAAGTTAAAAGCTAAGAATGCTGATCTGCAAGTCAGACTGAAGAAAGCTGAAAAGCAGGTATCTACCTATCAGGCAAAGGAAGCTGAATGGATCAAGAAGTTTGAAGAGAGAAGTAAGAATGAGAAAGCTGAACTGGAGAAAACTTTCAATCAGAAGTTGTCTGATCTTTCTAAGAAGGCTTTGCAAGAAAAGAAAGATTTAGAAACTAGATGTATAAAACTTTCGAAGCAAGTTTATGATTTTGAAAATATTTTAATCTTTGAAAGAGATATCTTTGAAAATGAGAAGAAAAGGTTTGAAAAGAAAATTGAGGTTATTTTCAAAGAGATTTCTAGTAAAAACAAAAACTTGGAAAATGATTTTGAAATGGAAAGAAAATTAACAAAAACTTGGAAAATGATTTTGAAATGGAAAGAATTTTTTTTTTGAAACTGAGATTTCCAAATTAACAACCAAGCTAGCTACTTTATCTTCAGATATTCTGAAAGGACAAAGGAGTAAGTCTGATTTGCAAAGCAAGTTTGATAAGCTTTGTAATGAAAAATCTAAATTGACTGATAAAATCAAACAGCTGGAAATAGAAAATGTTGATTTATCTGATAAAATAACAGCTGATACAATTGATTTATCTTCTTATGATGATGACTCAGCTGAATCAGTATATTCATTTCAATCTATTTCTAGCTTATTTCAGAAAATGATTTTCAAGAAGAAACCTGTCAAATCAAATGTCTTGAAAACAGATCAGATTAAATCTCCAAGGTCATTCTATGTCAAATCTGTTGATAAAAAGACTACTTATTTTTCAAAATCTGGAAAGAAAGCATCTGGGAGAGACCAGATGATTTGGGTTGTTAAGGGATCTCCTGAAGCTGATAAATACCAGCAATCAAGTTCACAATCTTCAAAGGTACAAAAGAACAAGTCACCTAAAGGTAAATTTTTTGCTAAGCCTGATTTCACTGAGTATGCAAATCACTTAATCAGATTAGCTAAAAGAAAATTTTATTGTTTCTATTGTGGCACTGATGATTTTGTACACAAAGCACATATTCAATACTAGTATGGTTCATATATAGTTTATTCACATGGTTCTGCATATCACAAGAGTGGAAACTATTCAAGGAAGTTTCCAAGTACTAACAAAGAAGGACCCAAGTTCATATGGGTACCAAAACTTGTTAAACCCGTGGTGTAGGAATCTACTGCTTAAGGGAAGCAAGAATGATGACTTCTGAACACAACAGTTCAAGACTCAATCTTCAAAGTTAAAGAATGTGGACTTCTGAGTAAAATAGCTCAAGACTCATACTTCAAAGTTTACTACTGAAGAACACTTTGATTGTCAAATATTTTAAAGGGAGTATTTCTATATTTGAATTTTTAAATATTTGGGGGAGAATGTAAAAATGTTATATTTTTGGGGAAGAATGAAATGTTAAGTTTCAAGAACACTGAATGCATTAAATGTGTGCAGGTATGAAGGGGGGGGGGCATATCTGTTCAAAACAAAAAAAGTCCAGTTTAAGTCAAGGGGGAGTAAATCAGAAATCAATGTTCAAGGGGGAGCACATACAAAAGGGGAGTAAGTGTGTTGTGTGTGTCCAAATGTTTTTCAAAAAGAAATCGATCTTAAAAGCTTCCATTTTTGGAAAATTTTCTTTTTAGGAAAGTTTCTATTTTTGAAATTTTGGAAAATGTTTCTATTTTTGACAAATTTCCTTGTTTAGAATGTTTTTGAAAAAGTTGTAGATTTTGCGAAGTCCAAAATTCGCACATAGTGGCATGCGAATTGTAAGAATTTGCATCCTATGGCATGCGAATTTGTGGATTTCGCATCCTGTTGCATGCGAAAAGCTACTTCTCGCATTCTTTGGTGTGTGAAAAGCAGCAATTCACACGTAGGGTCATGCGAATTTCTTTTTAGGCACAACAATCTGCATATTGTGTCATGTGAATTATTCACACACTTTGTCTTATTTTTTTCAAAGATAAGTTGCTTTCCTTTGCCATGCGAAAAATGAGTGGCCCAATCCAATCGTGCCACGTGTCATCCTCAGTCTTGGGTATATATACGAGTTTTATCTTTAATTCATTCACTTTTCGACTAAGGAAAATTCATACGATTTCTCACATAGAAAACCCTCTTGTGCGTATTCTTATTCCATACCTCATTATCTTCAGATTCAAGGGTAGGATCTTGTTATTGTTTCGATTCATGTTTTTATTTGTTGTTATTTGTAGTTTGTATCGATTCTTATGAGGTTTACCTTGACTGGAGTTTGATTTAGGTTTAGATTCTATTAAGGACTGTTCATCTTCGAACCTTCATAGAACCGAGACTCTGGAATTTGAATCTTAAATCTGAAAATGATATTTGTTTGTTGAAATTAAACTTAAGAATCTTGTTTGATGATTGATTTCGAACCCTAAACATCAAGTTTAATGGACGAATTTGGACTTATAACGATCTTGATCGATTGACTCTTCAACTGTTCATGAGTGTTCTTGAACCAAAATCGAAAAATCATGAATCATTTGGTCTTTAATGTACAAATTAATGGTTAGTTTGTGGTTTATATATGTTTTTGACATCATCTGAGAAGCAATTTTGAGCTTTAATTGAAAATCAAAGTTTTTCAAATCTGGGTTGTTTTTGAAAGTTCATGAGTTTTTGAAGAACACCATACGTGTTCTTCAGTTTAATGTTTAACACTTAGAAAGTTTTCAGATTGAAAATTTCAAATATTCAAGGCTCATGCGATTTTCTTTGAGTGTTGTTATTTTTGATTAAATGTGAAATTCACATATAGTACCATGCGAATTATGTGGTTCAATGTCAACTTCTTTCAAGTGTGTAATTCGCATATAGCTTCATGTGAATTCATTGTCATGCGAATTCCATACTTAGGAATTTTCAGGAATTTTTTTCAAAAAATGAAATTTTGGATTTTCACTGACAAAATGAACACCTGTCCATACCTTTCACTTTTCAGGTACTAAAATGGTTGATAATCAATCTGTGGAGCAACAAGTTCAAATGGATGAAAATTCACCTCAGGCATCTAGGGAATATCCTATGCCTTCATCCAAATCTGACTACCAATCTTCACCTGGTGTCCATCGTGATCTTTTTCTGATCACACCATCTGAGAAGAAGCTGTTATCACCAAACAATCACTCTGTTGATTTCAACCATCTGAAGATTGATCCTCTTGTTCTTGGCATTCTTCAAAATCATCCTCTCAGATATGCATTGGTTGCTCAAGCTACTATTCCTGAACTATACTTGCAACAAGCTTGGAAGACAATCAGATTCCTTGGAAATGCTAGACTTCCACAGTTTGAAATTTAGATTGATCACTACAAATCAATTTTGGATTACCAGAGATTAAGATTTATTTTGGATCTTCCTGAAGCTGATTCAAGAGACGGTAGAGATTCATATGATGAATTCCCAACTGATATAGAAGTGTTTGAGGGAATCAGAGCTATGGGGTATGTTGGCCAGCTGACTTAGGTCAATCATTTCAAGAAGAACAACTGACCACCATTCTACTATACTCTCTTCTCTGTGATCAATAGGTGTCTGACTGCAAAGCAACATTGAACTGACAATGCCAACATCAACATCCTCAAGCTATTTCATGCAATTGTCTATGATTTGCATGTGGACTATGCAATTGTATTTTGGAATGAGTTGTATGAGAGAGTAATGTCAAAGAAGACTTCAAAAGCTCCAACTTTTGTACCATATCAAAGGTTTCTTGCTCTAATCATCAGGAGTATGTTCAGAAGCAACAAGGACATACCAAAGAGACCTAATCATCCAGTTGCACCAGCACATTCTATGAGATTTTTAAGGAAACAGAAGAAGATCTTTAACTATTCTATGCCTATTCCTGAGGCACTGCTAGATTATGATGATCCGGACTCTAGGTGTGTTTTAGCTTATAGAGAGTCTATGGGACGACCAGCACCAGTTGCCCCTACCCCGGACTCAAACCCTAGGAGAGAGGAGTCAGTGACGGTTCCTACTACCAAGGGGGTGCAAGAATGGGGAGTGAAGAGGAAAAATGCCGAAAGGGGTACTAGAGGGGGTCGGAGACCTAGACTGGAGGCTACAGGGTCACAGGAAAATGCCTCACATATAGTGACACCTGCAGCTGAGGAAAGTCAAGGCTCTGAAACTGAGTCGGATCCAGTTCTAGCAGCAGATGAAAGTGATGAGGAAAGTATACCTTCTGCAACAGCTGATGTAAATGATGAATCTTATGCAAGTGATGAAAGTGATGCAAATGTTGCAAGTGATACAAATGATGGTGATGATAACGCTGATGATACTGATAACGATACTGATGATGATCAAGATGATCAAGGGGATGATGCTATCCAAGATAATGCTAACATTGGTTTTGCTGATTTCAATGATAATGTCATAGACATGGACATAGACTCTACTGTGATGGCAGTATTTGGTGATATAAGGAGTGACGAGGGAACTTTAGTTGAAAATTTGAATGTGAGACAGGTTGGAAGGGAAGGAGAAGAACATGGTGAGAGTGTGAGAATCCTAACCTACAAATCCAAAAGAGAAGCCACATCTACCACTTCGCCGCATGTGTTGCGAGCAAGTGTTGAAACAAACAAAAGTAGCCCACTTATGCATATGCACACCTCAACCAGCCACTCTACCACCTCTCAACAGGTGTTAGTTTCACATACTCACGAGGATATAGCACATAATCTATCTAGTTCTCATTTGGAGAGCTCATGTATTGAAACTAGAGAACATCAACCCCAGTTCTCACTTCCTTTGTCTGCACCATTGAGTCTTGTGCCTTTTGATTTACCTATTATCATTCCTAGGACACATATTGATATATCCTTATTTGTCAGAAGTCTAAGTGACCTGACCGGAACACCTAGAGTAGCTCTTGCTATAGGACTACAAGGACAAGGTGGAAGTCCTGTCATTGCTACCACATTGCTAACAATGAGCACAGGCCATGCAGTTGCTTCATCAACTGTCATGACAACGGAAAGTCTACAGTTGAAAACAGATTATTGGATAAATTCACAGAAGAAATTGGGGGAGTTAAAGGGGAAAGGTCCAACAGTTGAGCCAGAGCAGCAAGTTCTACCTACACCTACACCTCAACCTTAACCTACTGAAATGAGCATTGATGAGCTCAAGTCACTTCTTTTTTCTAAATTTCTATCCCAAGCACCAGATAACCATGTTGATGTTGATCTCTTTACCTTACTACAATCTCAACACCAAACACCTCCACCACCACCATCTGTTCAAATCCCAGCAGATATGGTCAGAGCTTCAAAGTTCAATTCGTTCAAAGCAGATTTTCTGAAGTCTAAGCCTCTGTTTCTAAGACAAGGCATGATCATGATTCGTTCGGCGAGAGAGAGAGGCGAGTGGCGAGTGAGGGAGGTGAAAGGTTTCCGGCGAGTGACAACACCGGCAGCATTAGGAACAAGAGGGGAATACAACCAGAAGGCTTCACATAGGATCAATAACAGGTTTAATCACCATGGACTGACTTTGTTTCTCTTTTTCAACTTCCCGGAGGACTGGAGTGTTGCAGATCTATGGAGGATTTTCAAAATATATGGCATGGTAGCGTATGTATACTTGGCAAGAAAACGATTACGTATCGGTTTAAGATTCGGGTTTGTAAGGTTCAAAAACATTGCAAACTCAATGGAGTTTGAAAAACTGTTAAAATCCATCTTCATCGGAAAGGAGAAATTAATGATTTACAAGGCCAAATCAAGAGAAGAAGTAGTTGCAGGTGCAACAACAAGAAAGGAGCAAAATGTTTTTTGCCCCAACCGAATACCAGATATCGAATGTGGAAGGGACTCTCGGAAGTACTGTGAGGTGGTAAAAGGGGCGTCAACAACTTGTGGCTTCGGTGAAAAACAGGTACCGGCGGATAAATAGTTTCCATACGTGGAAGAAAGGTCTTTGCAGGTTACCATGGATCCAAATCTACAGGAGATGCTATCTCGAAGCATTATAGGGGAGGTATAAAAGCTGGAATTCATGGAGGATATATCAGAGCTCTGTAAGACGGAGGGCCTATCAAATTTCGATCTCAAGTACTTAGGAGGAAAGGAAGTGCTTCTTGTCATGGAGAATGAGGAAACAGTAAACAACATTCTTGAAGTACCGAAACATGGAATCCGTCAGTGGATATGGAATTTAAGGAAATGGGAGTCGAGTTACAAGACGGAAGGGAGGTTAACTTGGATCAATATCCTTGGGGTTCCGGTCCAATGCTGGACAAAGAGCGTTTTCATCAACATCGCAGAATGGTGGGGTACTGTAATAGAAACTCGAAATTGCTCGGCTCTGGAAGCTCAATCATTAGTAGTGGGGAAAGTCCTCATTCATGCTATCGACACCAATCCAATAGAAGAATCTCTCGAAATTAAGCACGGAAATTGCACCTTTAAAATTAGAGTATCCGAGGACGCAAAGGAAATATTGGAAATGTGTTTGGAGAAAACCCCCTCCGAATATGATAGTGAGGCGAAACATGTAATTCAGAGGACGGATTTGGCAATTGAGGCTTCGACGCAGAAGATTGGGATGATGATATTGAGGTTGGTAGCAAAGGTAAAAAGTTGGAGGTTGTTCAGGATTCCTCTTCACCTATCGAGCAACCGGAAGCTCAGCTAAAAAAAACAATCCAGATAGGAGTGAAAATTATCACTCATCTCAAGCTCCCACCGATCAGGCTTCTCCAATTCCTGCCGACCAGACAAGCATGGGAAGTTCAAAAGTTGCTGACTCTCTGTCTCCCACAAAATTCGGTGTCCCGAAATGCCTCAACATCAAATCGGTCGATGGGCCCTCACTTGATATTGGGCCAACAGAAAATGCAATAAAAATCGATAACGCTGATAAAACCAATTCTGGGTTTCAAACCTCAGATAGGCCAAATGAAAATACGGCCGTGAAGGAAAATTCCAAGAACCATAATCATTGTTCCGAACACCGTGTATCCTCTTCTGAAAAACCATCTTCCGAAAATAATTCTTTATTTAAAAACATGAAGAGCAACACCAAAGTTAAAGGTGTAAATTCAAGAGGATATGATCTTCGAAGAGGTAAATTAAGTATGCGCATGTTAAAGGAAATGGCTAGGGGGAAATACGGTTCAAAATCTTCGACAAAAAGTGGTCTTGGGTCTCGCAAGTTTTCAGGACATAAAGTTTCGTCCTCAATATCGGTCAGTTCAGGAGGAGCAAACTCACAAAATCACGTCCTCGACTCACTAAGTGCTCACGATTCGGAGAAAGCACAAGAAGTCGGAGCTAAAATTGGCTTCGTTTGGAAAAACAAGTAAGGTGTAGGAGGGTATCGATAAATATCCAGGTATCTTCTGTCGATTCAATTATTCTTATGTTTATGAAAATGTTGTCTCTAAATATTCGTGGTATGGGCTCGGCGGCTAAAATAGGTTGGTTACATAGTATATGCAACAAGGAAAGATCTACTTTCGTTGGAATACAGGAAACGAAATGCAAGTCTTTTATCGATCGAGATATAGAAAAATTTTGGGATGCTGAAAACGTTGGGTTCGCTTATGTTCCCGCAAAAGGCAGATCAGGGGGAATTTTATCATTTTGGGACTCATCCATTTTCATGGGAAATCAAGCTGTAGGAGACGACAATTTCCTTGCAATAAAAGGGCATTGGAAAGGAATTGATGGGCAGATCTGTATGATTAATGTTTATGGGCCTCAAACAGACGACAAGAAATCTGTTATGTGGAACCGGTCAGCTGCTGTGATCGATAATTTAGAGACGAAATGGTGTGTTTTCGAAGATTTTAACGAGTTCAAAAAATCCTCAGAAAGAAAAAATTCCGTTTTTAAAGAAAAAGGGGCAAGCGATTTCAATAACTTTATCCGTAATTCTCTTTTGTTCGAGGTACCAATGGGGAAAAAACTTTTCACGAGGATAAGCGGTGACGGGTTAAAGTTAAGCAAACTAGATCGTTTTCTAGTTTCTGAAGGGTTCTTAAAAACATGGAACAACCTAAGCGTCACACCTCTTGAAAGAAAATTCTCCGATCACGTCCCGTTGATTTTGAAGGATATCATTGCTGATTTTGGACCCAAGCCTTTCCGGTTTTTTGATACTTGGCTCGAAGACTTCACAGCCCAGGAAATAATTATTGAGGCCTGGCACACACAAGTTCAATCCACCACCCCAGATTGCATCTTCTGAGATCGATTAAAAAATGTTAAAAATGCCTTAAAAATAGGAGCAAAAATAAAATGGGCAATCTGGATGGCGAAATCAAAGATAGCAAAAAGGAATCATGTAAGTGGGAGACCTTAGCGAAGCTAAAGGATCTGAACGAAGGAGAAATTTTGAAGTGGAGGGAGGCAAGAAGGAACTGGTTCGAGAAAGAGCACAAAAAATCGCAGATGGTGAAGCAAAAATCTCGGGTTCAATGGGACATCGAAGGCGACGAAAATACGCGTTTCTTCCATTCTACCCTTCGAAGTCGTCATAATAAAAATAACACTCGTGGTCTGATGGTGAATGGCTAATGGTGTGAAGACCCACCGGCTTTAAAACACGCTTTCCCGTAACTATTTTTCGGATATTTTTGCTGAGAAAATTCCCCACCGGCCTTCTTTTTACAGCGTCGAAATTAAGAAGTGGAGGGAGGCAAGAAGGAACTGGTTCGAGAAAGAGCACAAAAAATCGCAGATGGTGAAGCAAAAATCTCGGGTTCAATGGGACATCGAAGGCGACGAAAATACGCGTTTCTTCCATTCTACCCTTCGAAGTCGTCATAATAAAAATAACACTCGTGGTCTGATGGTGAATGGCTAATGGTGTGAAGACCCACCGGCTTTAAAACACGCTTTCCGTAACTATTTTTCGGATATTTTTGCTGAGAAAATTCCCCACCGGCCTTCTTTTTACAGCGTCGAAATTAAGAAGTTATCTTGCGAGGAAGCTGATTCACTAGAGATGACTTTCTCTGAAACAGAAGTTTGGAACGCAATCAATATGTGTGGTTGTTCAAAAGCCCCGGGACCAAACGGATTTAATTTCAGATTCATCAAATCATTCTGGGGTGTCATCAAAGAGGACCTCTTGAAGGCGATCAATTGGTTTTGGGAGACGGGACTGATTAGTAATGGATGCAACTCCTTATTTATAACTCTAATCCCCAAATCGACCAATCCTTTAGAGCTTCGTGATTATAGGCCAATTAGCCTTATCGGTTGCTATTATAAAATAATTGCCAAAATCCTTGCCGAGCGTTGCAAAAAAGTGATTGGTAAGGTCATTGGAGAATCCCAAAATGCTTTCATCGGATCGGTATATTCTAGACGGGGTGCTGATCGCAAATGAATCAATTGATTTTTTAAGAAAGGGTAGGAAAAAATGTCTAGTTTTCAAGGTTGATTTTGAAAAAGCATTTGATAGCCTTAACTGGGATTTCCTTCTTACAACTATGAGACTTATGGGCTTTGGAGAGAAATGGTGCAAGTGGATTGAAAAGTGCCTTCGGTCTGCCTCAATCTCTATTCTTGTCAATGGGTCTCCTACCGAGGAATTCCAAATGTCGAGAGGAGTTAGACAGGGTGATCCATTATCTCCTTTTCTCTTTATAATTGTCGCGGAGGGTCTAAATGCAGCAATGAAGGAAGCAACAAAAAAAGGTATCTTTAAAGGCATAAAGGTCGGTAAGGACGAAGTGAAGATCTCTCATCTTCAATATGCCAATGATGCCATCTTCTTTGGCGAATGGTCAAAAAGAAATGCTCGAAACCTTCTCGGGGTCTTAAAGTGTTTTGAATGGGCTTCGGGGCTGAAGATAAATCTTAACAAGAGCAAGATTATAGGAGTCGGTGTGCAGCAAAGTGAAGTTGATTCAATGGCCGGTTGGTTAGGTTGCGATGCCGACACTTTCCCTTTCGTTTATCTTGGTTTGCCAATTGGTGCAAACATGAGGCGTATTCAAAATTGGGAACCTATGAAAGAAAAATTCCATAAACGTTTGGCGTGTTGGAAGGCAAAAATGATGTCATTCGGTCGTAGATTAACCCTCGTTAAATCCGTACTCGGTAGCCTTCCGATGTATTTCTTTTCGTTGTTCCGCGTGTCGCTATGTGTTTTGAAGTCACTCGAGAGAATGAGGAGGGAGTTCTTTTGGGGTGGGTCCGTGGGAGGGAAATTGGCATGGGTCAAATGGTCTACAACTTTTTCTTCTTTCGATAAGGTAGGGTTGGGCATAGGAAGTCTCAAGGCGATGAATTTTGCCTTGCTAGGAAAGTGGTGGTGGCGGTTCAAAACTAACCATGATCACCTGTGGGCTAAGGTGATACGCAATCTTCATGGTATAAACGGGGGTTTGGATACAGAAAGTATGGTCATACACAGGGGTAAGGGAGGAACTTGGAGCTCAATAATTTCCTTGGGTAAAAACTTGGATAATCTTGGCTTAGACTTCATTAACTCCTTCCCTAAAAAATTAGGTGATGGATCTTCCATCTCCTTTTGGGTTGACAAATGGGTAGGACCGTATCGGTTGTGTGATATATTTCCAAGGTTATTCCAATTAGAAAAAAACCGAGAGACCAAGATAAGTGATAGGGGCGTGTGGGTTCAAGACCATTGGGAGTGGGAGTAGGACTGGTCAAGAACACTTAGGGGTCGGGCCGCAACTGAATTGACGGATCTTCTCTCATTATTGCAACATGTTCATCCTCTTATTCATCGCAGGGACAAATGGTGGTGGAACCTATCCGAAAATGGGAGTCTTGAAGTAAAGAAACTGAAGGCCTTGATTGAAGACAGATGTCTTGGAGGTGACCCTGCAAGTCCGGTAACCAGGTGGAACTGTCTCATTCCAATCAAGATCAACGTATTCGTTTGGCGCATCATGCATGGAAGGCTCCCAGTTCGAGTTGCGTTGGATTATAGAGGCATAGATTTGGACACAATCCTCTGTCCGTTTTGTGAAGACGTAACTGAGACAATTGATCACTGCCTTGCAACCGGTACACCAGTCAAACAAGTCTGGATTCGGTTCTGCCAATGGTGGAACATTAGAGCAGATTGGATGAGCTCGGTATCTGAAATCTTATCTTATCAATAGGAAAAATTTTCTTTGGTACATGAAGAATGCAAGTTCGTAAGCTCATATAAATCAAGCTCACTTTTTCTCAGTTTAGTTTCAGTTCAGAATTCTCTTTAAGAATTATAGTCTTTTCTTTGGCGTTGGTGTCATTGTTTGTATGTAAAACCTCAACCAATACTTTCTTCTCAGCAATTTCATTGCTAAGTTTCTGTATCAATTGGTTTTTGTCAGTTATAACACCATTTTCTCGCTTAAGCTTCAACTCTAACTCTTGTTGTTATACATTCATGGCATTCATGTTATTCATGAAATCTGAATACGATAAATCACATACCTCATCTTTCTCATCCTCTTCTGAATCTACTTCAGCATCTGATTCCTGCTTTCCCATCAAGCACATGTTGACAGCTTCATCTCTCTCTTCATCCTCTTCTTCCTCGTCTAAATGATCAAGCCAGTACTCATCCTCTGCCATCACTGCCTTACCCGCCTTCTGTTGCTTTTGCAAAAAGCATCTTGTTATTGTAGTAATCGGAGTTTCTGACTTTTGGCCTTCGGCAGTCTCTAGCATAGTGACCTGTTTTGCCACAGTTGTAGCACGTTGGTGGTTCTGTCTGACTGGATCCTTCAGCTTTAAACTTTCTCTCTTCCGGTTTCCTCTCCTCTATTCTTTTTCCTTCAGACTGATATCTTCTCTCTTCTGGTTTCCTCTCTTCTGTTCTCTTCCCTTCATATCTATTTCCTTCAACCCTTTCCTTGTGGACATAGTTGTTAGGACCAGAAGAATTCCTCTGACTGTTTAATGTTGGTTTTTTGTAGAACTTTTTCTGAAAAGCATTTGTCAGCAGTAGCATTGATTGCTTCAGTTGGTCATTTTCATCAGAGTCAGAGTTTGCATAAGCTTCATTTTCTTCTGAATCATACACAATCGTCTTGTTCTTCTTCTTCCTGACAACAAGAGCAACTGTGTCTTCAACTGTCTTTCCTTTCTGCCTCTTCTCATCTAGAATTTCATTCACCTCTTCTTTATTTTGTCTGAGGGTTTCATACACCTCATGAAGTGGAATCTCATTCAGATCCTTGATCTGCTTCATCTGCCTGGCAAATCTCTTCCATTCCGGCTGTAGAATACTCAGGAATTTGACGTTCAGCTCTATTTGAGATTTGTGGACCTTGTTCTTGCTTAGTTCGTTCAGCAATGTCACAAACCTGTCATAGGTTTCTTCTAAAGTTTCTCCGACTCTGCCTCTAAATTCTTCATAATTATTTAGGTAGTTGGAGATTTTCAGCTGATTCCCAACCTTTGAACCCAGCATCATCTTCTCTAGCTGATCCCACATCTCCTTGCCAGATGCTTTGTAGCTGTCAATCTTTACATATATTTTGGAATTCCTTGTAGAATGTATGACTTTGCTAATTTATCACCTTTTGCTCTCTTGAGGTTATCATCTTCTAGCTCATGATACTTAAGTTCAACCTGTGTCGGCACAGTTCCAACCAAACGAGTCGTCATAACTGGTTTCATAACCCCTTCTTCTATTGACTGTCTGATGAAATCACCCAACTCATGTCTGTCAACAAAGTTCAGGAACCGATCTTTCCACTGTTCGTATTTTCCTTTAAAGAGAACTGGTGGCTTGGTGACAGTTCTGCTTGCAAGGGCTTCTCTAGATGTCATTCTAAATAAAAAGATTGAAGTCTTGTATTTGCGCAAAGAGAGGTTTGCATGAAGAGTGGGAAGCGCAAAGTTAAAGTTTGCGTGTTGAGAGAGTTACGCAAACTGAGGTTTGCGTTTCAAGAGGGTTGCGCAAACTGAGGTTTGCGTGACTAGAAGGTTGCGCAAACTGAGGTTTGCGTTTCAAGTGAGTCGCGAAAAGTGAAGTTCGCGTAAGTCGTTGGTCGCGAGAAGTGTGTTTTGCGTGATAAGTGTGTTGCGCAAAGTAGGCTTTGCGTATTGAGTTGGTTGCGCAAAGTAGGTTACGCAAGGTGGGCTTTGCGTGAGTTCGTCCCTGTGTTTGCGCGAGTTCGTCTGTACTTCGATAAAATCGACTTTTCAACCTGTTTTTCCAAGTTTAACAGTACCAAACTCTACCAAAATGTCTAAAAACACTTCTAGAATAGATTGTGACCACTTGATCTCGATAAAAATCACTTTTTCAAAAATAAATCTATGGCACAGTAACTTTTGAAAACTCGAACTCAGACCACAAAATCACCAAAATGGAACTCGATTAAAGCACTATACTAAAATTAATCACTCACAACTCGATCTAGCATGTATATCGATCAGAACCTGGTCGATTTTAACACCTAAAACACTCTAAATCTAGAAATCGATTTTCAAACAAGAACACAGAGTCGTTTTTCTTAAAACTTGATTTTAATCTATTATCAGGCTTTGATACCAATTGTCGGTCCACAATACTATATCAAGTTCTATATCAAACAACACATTAACGATTACCAACTTGTATTGATTAATAACAGTGGTTACAAGGTTCGGTATTTGATCGATTGAAGCTTTTCTCTATGTGTTCTCTCTAGTTTTTACACCTTTAGAATGTGTGTTGTATGTGTTCTAATCTGATCTGTGTTAGAGAGAGTTGTTGAGAGATCTGATATTAGATCTAGCTTCTACAACACACTACCTAATCAACTTGTAATATTAAACTAATATAACTAAATAATATCTAACATTTAGATATTATATCTAACTAATAACTAACAAACTAAACTAAACTAACTAATAATAATAACAAACAACTTTGTCATTTATTACAAAGTAACATTAGACTTTAATATCGAGAGTTGACGTTTCTGCTTTAGCTTCAGATTGGATCTTCAGATTGGATGATCTTGAATCCAATGAGACTGTGGTCTAACAATCTCCCCCTTTGGATCAAGATCATTACTAAAAAGATTTTAGCAATTCAGTCTTCTTGTTCAGCTCAGAAGATGCAATCTCTATCTCTAGCTCAGAATGCTTTAGCAAAGTATCTTCAAAGAACATTTATCTGAAATCAGCATGTCTTCAGAATACTTTGATCTCCAATTTCTTTGTTAGCTTTTCTCTTCTTTAATGTCTTGTAATGTAATGACCTGGACATTTCTTCAAGCTTTAGATTCTCCCCCTTTTTGATGAAAAGTGCAACGACTTCATCAAAACTTAGAGTAAGAAATGTCTTTCAGTTGGAGCCCCTGATCCGTCAATTCAAAAGATATTCATCCAGATCTTTGCAAATCCAGACAAAATAAGCGTGTAACACCTGAATCAACAAATGAATCAATTAACATGCCTATCAGTAACACTAAGTCACTGTGTGTAACGAATACATATTGTAAAGGAGCTGTTTGATGTTGACTCCCCCAGGGCTTCCATTTAATCATCAAAACACCACAAAGGTAATTTCTATAAACGTTATGACAAAGAAAATAATTCCTTGTGTGTTCATGATTGTGATAGAAAGAATTAAGCACTTGATGATTGCTTATAGGCTCAAAATTGTGTAAACCACTGAGACAACAGTAAGTTAAACACAGACTCAATGTGCATGAGTGAAGTGCGAAGGTGGGGCAGACATCCTTCTTTTCAATATCCAGATTTTCCAAATGAAAATCAGATAGTAAATGTGCTGCTTCTCCTTAGAAAATGTGAAACACTTTCTTGTTGAGAAGAAAATGAGTAGATGGTGAGGTTTGATCAAGAGTTGGCATGGGCTAGTTGCCTGTTTCAATAATGTTCACCAAAGAATTGTGAAACACTAGTAATGTGGCTACCCGGCTCAGAAAAAGTTGGTGCAGAGTTGTGATATTCTTTTAACTCTGTTCTCACACGCTCTTTCTTTTTAACATTTAGCTCACTCTAATCAAACTTAGTTCTCTGTTTGACACACTCATTTCTTTTGACTTTTTACACTCAATCACTATGGATTAACTTCTTGGGTAGAAATCACTGGTTAAGGTGATTGCATAGAAGTTGTGTTAATTCCTAGCACAAAGAAATCCTTGTTTTCCTATGATGCATATGATGCTCAGAATGGTTTAACTATTTCAGTTAAAGCACAAGGTTGATCTTGAAAACATTTAAAGTCACACTTCCAATTCATGAATTCGTTTTGAGAATCGGGAAGTGGTTTGAACATTTGATAACAATGTTTTCTATGATTGAAAGTTGTCCTCTTTTCAACCATATATGAGATGAAGATATAGAATTATACCTTTACGTACGATCTTCCATCTCATGAAGCTAAGCTTAAAGTCATAAACATATGAACTTGTAAATATCTCTCAAAAATTCTGCAAAAGTCTTATGTCAAGTCAAAGTAAAATTTATTCACTTAAATTGAAAAGACAAAAAGCAGTAAACTGTTAAAGTATGAGTTCTGATCAGAAATAATCAGAAGTCATATCCAAACTCCTTTGACTTGAAGAGTTCCCCCTAAAATCTTGCATTACAAAAATTTGACATAAAAGGTAAATGCAGAAATCTTATGAGCTCCCCCTCAAAATAAGATTGACCACTTGTCAAATTCTTCTCATACTCCCCCTTGGATCATAAACAGTATATAGAAGTGCAGATATCTTGCAGAAATGATGAAAAAGTATACAATTAGAAAACTTTGATAGGTAACTACTGATTAAATCTTTAGATTTAGCATACCAAGCTTAGAGACAAGAAAGTTAAACCTCTTTTCGTCTAAAGGTTTGGTAAACAAATCGGCGAGCTGATAATCAGTTTTTACAAAGAAAAGTTCAATTGTTCCTTTTTCAACATGATCTTTAATAAAATGATACCTGACGTCTATGTGCTTAGTCTTGGTGTGCTGAACAGGATTTGCTGTTATTGCGATGGCGCTCTTGGAGTCACAGTATATCGGGATTTTGTTGAAGTGGAAACCGTAGTCACGCAATTGAGTTCTCATCCATAAGACCTGAGAACAACAGCTAGCAGCAGCTACATATTCTGCTTCGGCCATGGAAGTTGAAACACAAAGTTGCTTCTTCGATGCCCAACTTACGAGCTTATCACCGAGGAACTGTACATGTCCCGACGTGCTCTTCCTGTCTAACATACAACCTGCATGATCTGCATTTGTATACGCTGTTAGTTCAAAACTTGTATCTTTAGGATACCATAGACCAAGATCTGCAGTGCCCTTCAGATACCTGAATATGCGCTTCACAACAGACATATGGATTTCTTTAGGATTGGCCTGATATCTTGCACATAAGCATGTTGAAAACATTATATCTGGCTTACTAGAAGTAAGATACATTAAAGAACCTATCATCCCTCGATAAGTCCTAACATCAACAGCCTTACCCGAAGGTTCGATACCAATCTTAGTACCTGGTGCCATTGGGGTACCAATCGGTTTTGAATTTTCCATTTTGAACTTCCGAAAAATATCCATAATGTATTTTGATTGATTGATAAAAATACCCGATGAAAATTGTTTGACTTGTAATCCGAAAAAGAAATTCATCTCTCCCATCATATTCATCTAAAATCTATACACCATAAGGTTTGAAAAATTCTTACAGTACTTAGGATTTGTAGAGCCAAAAATAATATCATCTACATAGATTTGAATTAAAATGATATCGGCTTTTTCCTTTTTGATAAACAAAGTGGTATCCACCGTACCTTTTGAAAAACCAGACTTGACTAGAAATTTGGAAAGGACATCATACCAGGCTCGAGGAGTTGTTTCGGACCGTAGAGTGCTTTGTTGAGAATGTAGACATGATTCGGCTTCTCTTGATTGACAAAACCTTCTGGCTGAGAGACGTAGACTTCCTCCTTCAGAATGCCATTCAAAAAGGCAGTATTCACGTCCATTTGAAAGACCGTGAAGTTCTTTTGGGCTGCGTAGGCTAGAAACATTCAAATTGCCTCTAATCGCGCCACAGGAGCATATGTCTCATCGTAGTCGATTCCTTCTTCTTGTCTGTATCCTTTGGCTACTAGTCTTGCCATGTTTCGGATAACGATACCACATTCGTCCTTTTTGATCTTGAAAACCCACTTCGTACCTATAATTGTTTTACCTTGAGATTTTGGTACGAGTCTCCAGACTTGAAGTGCATCGAACTGATTCAGCTCTTCTTGCATTGAGATCACCCATTCTGGATCAGCAAGTGCCTCTGATACGCGAGTTGGCTTGAACTTGCTCAAAAAGGAGTCATGCATGCACATGTTTATTGATGTTGACCTAGTTTGCACCGGTTTTGATGGATCGCCAATGATCTGGCTTATCGGGTGCTCTTTGGTCCATTTATGTTCATGAGGTAGTGGATTATATGAATGTATGTCAGTTGTATCATCTATAAATCCACTTGTACCTTCTTCAGTTTGTTCAGGAGGAATGATGATTGCAGTTGAAGTGGGAGGTGCAGAAGGCACAGCAGGTACAACTTGTTCTGGCTGTAGATTGATCTGAATAAAACATCCTACTGTTTCAGCTACTTCTGTCTCTTCATCAAATGGAACTTCTTCAATTGTCGGAGTCGGCATTTGAATTGAAACTTCTTGTTGAATCGGGGTGTTGGATTCAATAGGAATATCTGAACTGGTTGGATGAGTAGTCGTTAAGTCTTCCATTCTTTCAACCACAACAGATTTCTTTACATTAGATCCAAGAAATTCATCATAAAACAATTCAAATAATAAGTCTAAATCAGATATATGATTAGTTGACGTTGATGCTTCATCTGATTTATTCTGTTAAGACGCAGGTTCTGGACTGAGTTGCCCAGAAGCTAGTACGCCAGTTATAACGGGTTCTGAACTTTGTTGTTCGGAAGCCATCTCTTCATCAAACGTGACGTTGATGCTTTCTATAACCGTCTTTGACTTCTTTAGATAGATACGGTATGCAGTTGATGTAGAGGAATAACCAATGAAGATGCCTTCGTCCGCCTTGGCACTGAACTTGTTGAGACTTTCCCTATCGTTTAGAACGAAACACTTACACCAAAATATATGGAAATATTTGATTGTCGGGGTTCGGTTGTTGATTAACGCATAAGGAGTTTTCTTGAATCTGCGATGTATCATGGATCGATTCTGTGTGTAACACGCAGTCGATACAGGTTCTGCCCACAAAAATAGAGGTAAGTCTGATTTACTTAGCATAGTACGAGCAGCCTCGACTAGCGTACGATTTCTTCTTTCGACCACTCCATTTTGTTGAGGCGTTCGAGCAGCAGAGTATTGATGTGATATCCCGACAGATTCGAGATATTCTTCAACCTTCTTGTTCTTGAACTATGTGCCGTTGTCTGTTCTTAGAAGCTTGACCGGTTTCTGCAGATTCACCTGGGTCGTCTTTAGGAATGTGATGAGAACATCAGGTATCTCATCCTTTGAACGTAGAAACTTGATCCATGTGTATCGCGAGTAATCTTCCACGATAACAAGTATGTACTTCTTTCCGCCTAGACTCTGAGTTCGCATCGGACCGCATAATTCCATATGCAATAACTCTAACAGAGCGCTTGTACTCGGTTCAGGCTTTGGTTTATGTGGTGCCCTCTTCATCTTACCCTTTTCACATGCTGCACAAAGATGTTCTTTTTCATACTTCAGCTCTGGAAGTCCTTTGACGAGCTTTCCACTGACCAGATTGTTGATGTACCTGAAGTTGAGGTGAGAGAGCCTTCGATGCCATAGCCAACTTTGTTCCATCGAGGCTTTCGATAGTAGACAAACCTGCTTGTCAGTCTGGACATTTGACAAGTTAATTGTGTGGAGGTCTGGTTCTCGAGTACCGACCAAGAGTTCCTCGCCTTCTTCAGTGCGAATTGAACACGTCTTGGCTTTGAAGTTGACCTCTAAGCTTTTGTCACAGAACTGGCCTATACTGAACAAGTTGTGTCTTAAGCCTTCAACATAGCTCACCTTCTTGATCGTGACATTGTTGTGTACCATATCACCATAACCCATTATTGGTGAATGCTGGTCGTTGTCGAATTTAACTGTTCCGCAATATTTATCTTTAAAATTGGACAGCATCTCTTTTTGTCCAGTCATATGCTTGGAACATCCGCTATCCAAGTACCATAAATGACGGATCTGCATAAGAGAAATAATGAAATTAGATATTCATATGACAACATTGGAATAAACTCTTTGAGTATTGAAGAGCGGGTCTTGAACTGATGTGTTCAAAAGCCATAATTTCTTCTTAAGCACGAGTTCTGAACAGACGTGTTCAGAAACCATTGTTTTATCTTTGAAGTGTGGGTATTGAACTGTTGTATTCAAGAACCTAGTTTCTTTGAGGAACGAGTCCTAGACTGTTTTGTCTAGAAGTCATCTCCAATTCCTTTCTTAAACTTTGTGTGCCTGCAACACAGAGTTAGCCTTAGGTACCCACTGGAATTTGGGTCTTACTGTGTTAGCACAAGATTTTGGTACCCATTTGAAATTGGGTCCTTTTTTCTTTTGAAAGTTATTTGAAGCATTATAATCAGATGAATGCACATGATAATTGCCAAACCAATCTTCAGAATCTTGACAAGAAGTAGAAACATGTTTATCATAAATAGAAGACTTTCTAGCAGATAAAGATAACTGAAATAATTGCTTCATTGTATATTGTTTACGAGAAACAGCAAGTTTTGAGTTCAAAATAGCAACATCAGCAATTAAGACATCTTTACTAGGCGAAGTCTTACTACAATTAACACTACAAAAAGATTTAATGATCTTGTCAAGCTTCTGTTTCGGTTGCCACAGAGATTTAACTTCTGGCCTTTGCTTGCTCAGATCTAAAACATGTGAAACTCTTGAGTTAGACTTCTGAGCAACAAACAAATGCTTCTTCTTCGGATGACCAGTAGTGTTCGGTTTCTGTGAATGCTTAGATATATTCTTACCTTTAGCATGTTTAGCTTTCACAGAGACTGAGTTATCAACTTTCGTTGATTTTGCACTGTTAACAGGCATACTGGTTTTACCCAAAGATTTCTTAACAAATGATGAATGGTTAGGAAGTTTTGCATTAAATTCAAATTGTTCAAAACAATCATCTAAACCACCGTCAGAGTTTAGAAAATCAAACCCTTTATTTGATGATCCAAACATATCCTCAGAGTTTGAAGCCTTAGAAAGAACAGAATTTTTGAACACAGTTGAAAAAAATTTTTGTTCAATATTCATCAAAAGTCTTTCATTTGTTAAAGAATTCTCGAGTTCAGAAATTTTACGTTCTAAAACGAGAGGAGGGACATATAGTTTACCTTGAATAGGCTTCGCCTCCATTTCTTTTTCAGAATAACTTTGAAAGAAGTCATTTGAAAGAGATTTCTTCTTTTGATATATTAGATTTTCATTATAACTATTATTCATTTTCGTATAATAAAATGGAAGATGAACTTTACATGATTTCAAACGTTTTTCAGTTTCGTTGGCTTCATCCTTTTCAGATAGTCTAGTCCAGAAAGTTTTAAACTCAGGGATTCTTTGAGCTAATTTCAAAGAATAATGATCATAAAGTGCAGGCACTTCAGATATTCCTTTTTTAAGACAGTGAGGATTCTTATAACCGATTCCCTATCTCTCTATTTCCTCTTTGGGTTTGTTCAGATGAATAGTCTGTTCAGTTTGACCCATTTTGTATAACTTCTCTTCCAAACTTTTTAATTTACCGAGTAAAGAAAAGTTTTCTTTGGTACATGAAGAATGCAAGTTCGTAAGCTCATATAAATCAAGCTCACTTTTTCTCAGTTTAGATTTGAGTTCAGAATTCTCTTTAAGAATTATAGTCTTTTCTTTGGCGTTGGTGTCATTGTTTGTATGTAAAACCTCAACCAATACTTTCTTCTCAGCAATTTCATTGCTAAGTTTCTGTATCAATTGGTTTTTGTCAGTTATAACACCATTTTCTCGCTTAAGCTTCAACTCTAACTCTTGTTGTTATACATTCATGGCATTCATGTTATTCATGAAATCTGAATACGATAAATCACATACCTCATCTTTCTCATCCTCTTCTGAATCTGCTTCAGCATCTGATTCCTGCTTTCCCATCAAGCACATGTTGACAGCTTCATCTCTCTCTTCATCCTCTTCTTCCTCGTCTAAATGATCAAGCCAGTACTCATCCTCTGCCATCACTGCCTTACCCGCCTTCTGTTGCTTTTGCAAAAAGCATCTTGTTCTTGTAGTAATCGGAGTTTCTGACTTTTGGCCTTCGGCAGTCTCTAGCATAGTGACCTGTTTTGCCACAGTTGTAGCACGTTGGTGGTTCTGTCTAACTGGATCCTTCAGCTTTAAACTTTCTCTCTTCCGGTTTCCTCTCCTCTATTCTCTTTCCTTCAGACTGATATCTTCTCTCTTCCGGTTTCCTCTCTTCTATTCTCTTCCCTTCATATCTATTTTCTTCAACCCTTTCCTTGTGGACATAGTTGTTAGGACCAAAAGAATACCTCTGACTGTTTGATGTTGGCTTTTTGTAGAACTTTTTCTGAAAAGCATTTGTCAGCAGAAGCATTGCTTGCTTCAGTTGGTCATTTTCATCAGAGTCAGAGTTTGCATAAGCTTCATTTTCTTCTGAATCATACACAATCGTCTTGTTCTTCTTCTTCCTGACAACAAGAGCAACTATGTCTTCAACTGTCTTTCCTTTCTGCCTCTTCTCATCTAGAATTTCATCCACCTCTTCTTCATTTTGTTTGAGGGTTTCATACACCTAATGAAGTGGAATCTCATTCAGATCCTTGATCTGCTTCATCTGTCTGGCAAATCTCTTCCATTCTGGCTGTAGAATACTCAGGAATTTGACGTTCAGCTCTATTTGAGATTTGTGGACCTTGTTCTTGCTTAGTTCGTTCAGCAAGGTCACAAACCTGTCATAGGTTTCTTCTAAAGTTTCTCCGACTCTGCCTCTAAATTCTTCATAATTATTTAGGTAGTTGGAGATTTTCAGCTGATTCCCAACCTTTGAACCCAGCATCATCTTCTCTAGCTGATCCCACATCTCCTTGCCAGATGCTTTGTAGTTGTCAATCTTTACATAGATTTCGTTTGGAATTCCTTGTAGAATGTATGACTTTGCTAATTTATCACCTTTTGCTCTCTTGAGGTTATCATCTTCTAGCTCATGATACTTAAGTTCAACCTGTGTCGACACAGTTCCAACCAAACGAGTCGTCATAACTGGTTTCATAACCCCTTCTTCTATCGACTGTCTGATGAAATCACCCAACTCATGTCTGTCAACAAAGTTCAGGAACCGATCTTTCCACTGCTCGTATTCTCCTTTAAAGAGAATTGGTGGCTTGGTGTCAGTTCCGATTGCAAGGGCTTCTCTAGATGTCATTCCAAATAAAAAGATTGAAGTCTTGTATTTGCGCAAAGAGAGGTTTGCGTGAAGAGTTGGAAGCGCAAATTTGAAGTTTGCGTGTTGAGAGGGTTGCGCAAACTGAGGTTTGCGTTTTAAGAGGGTTGCGCAAACTGAGGTTTACGTGACTAGAAGGTTGCGCAAACTGAGGTTTGCGTTTCAAGTGAGTCGCGAAAAGTGAAGTTCGCGTAAGCCGTTGGTCGCGAGAAGTGTGCTTTGTGTGATCAGTGTGTTGCGCAAAGTAAGCTTTGTGTATCACGTTGGTTGCGCAAAGTAGGCTTTGCGTATTGAGTTGATTGCGCAAAGTAGGTTACACAAGGTGGGCTTTGCGTGAGTTCGTCCCTGTGTTTGCGCGAGTTCGTCTGTACTTCGATAAAATCGACTTTTCAACCTGTTTTTCCAAGATTAACAGTACCAAACTCTACCAAAATGTCTAAAAACACTTCTAGAATAAATTGTGACCACTTGATCTCGATAAAAATCACTTTTTCAAAAATAAATCGATGGCACAGTAACTTTTGAAAACTCGAACTCAGACCACAAAATCACCAAAATGGAACTCGATTAAAACTCTATACTAAAATTAATCACTCACAACTCGATCTAGCATGTATATCGATCAGAACCTGATCGATTTTAACACCTAAAACACTCTAAATCTAGAAATCGATTTTCAAACAAGAACACAGAGTCGTTTTTCTTAAAACTTGATTTTGATCTATTATCAGGCTCTGATACCAATTGTCGGTCCACAATACTATATCAAGTTCTAATTCAAACAACACATTAACAATTACCAACCTGTATTGATTAATAACAATGGTTACAAGGTTCGGTATTTGATCGATTGAAGCTTTTCTCTATGTATTCTCTCTAGTTTTTACACCTTTAGAATGTGTGTTGTATGTGTTCTAATCTGATCTGTGTTAGAGAGAGTTGTTGAGAGATCTGATATTAGATCTAGCTTCTACAACACACTACCTAATCAACTTGTAATATTAAACTAATATAACTAAATAATATCTAACATTTAGATATTATATCTAACTAATAACTAACAAACTAAACTAAACTAACTAATAATAATAACAAACAACTTTGACATTTATTACAAAGTAACATTAGATTTTAATATCGAGAGTCGACGTTTCTGCTTTAGCTTCAGATTGGATCTTCAGATTGGATGATCTTGAATCCAATGAGACTGTGGTCTAACAATCTTGCAAGCTTCAATTAGGGCAACTTGTTACCTGCTTTGGGGTAAGCGAAATGACTTTATCTTTAAAAACTCCACTTCACCCATCGTGATTACTTTTACTGAAATTCAGCTTCGTGTGTTCGAGCGGGTATCGAGAAGATTGAAAAAGGGATCCATCTCATGGGAACGGTGGATTGAAAACCCGTCCTCTCTCACACTTAATGGATAATCCGCGTTGAAGGTTTATTTAGTCGTTTCCTTTCGGTGCTCTTCCTTATCCTACTGTTTTACTTGGGTTGTTTTAGTGGTTGAATATTTTTGGTTTTGTTTTTTACTGCATCTCGCAGTCTTCTTTTACACCTGTAAACTCTCTTGGTTTTTATTATTTTTTTATGTTGCCTTTCAAAAAAAAAAAATAGTCTACTCATTAGTTAATATTGACATAATTTTTTTAGTAATTATAAATCTAATATTATAATCGATTTTCTTATAGATTCAACATTAATAAATTAAATATACGTAAAAAGATTAAAACTATACAAAACATTAAAAAATTTAATTTTTTGAATCCAGAATTATAGATATTTATCTTCTAGATCAAAATTATGTTATACATTAAAATAAATCATTTTATTTAGTTAACTAATTGTAATTCATAATAATTATTCAATTAATAAATTAATTGGTATTAAAAATAGTAAAAATATTTAATCATAGTTTTATTGTTATTTGATTAATATATAGTTTTTTTATGATAATGTGTCACTTAAGAAAATGATAAAAAGTCAACCTAATGAAGGGTAATTTTTAAATAATTTATAGTATATGAACTCAATTGATTTTGAAAAACTATACATATACAATAATTAAATAAAAACTTTGAATTTATGTAATTATATATATTAATAACAATATTTAGTAATTAATAAGTTGTGTGAATCATAAATCCCAATCACAACAAGCTAATTACTCAATATATGTCAAATAAGTTCAAGAACTAGAGAGAGAGTAGAGAGAGAAAGTAGATCTTGAAAGCTCTTATCATAAATCTCACTTATCTGAAATATTACAATGAAGTTCTTCCAAGATTAACAAAGACTAATCCTATTTATACCACAAGACTAAACTAAAACTTAACAACTAAATAAAACTAATCAATATTGACTTTGACAATACAACTTTGACTTTGCTTATGACTTTGACATTGTTGACTTACACATTGACTTTTCTTATTAAATCTTGTATACAATATTTGGACTTAACAATATCCCCCTTTGTATTCAAGATTTAATAAAAATTTGATACAGATCTTCAGCACTTGATTCTTCAGCTTTTATCTCTTTGCAGCTTTCACAAACTTTAAACTTTCAGCTCTTGAAGAATCTTGGAAAGTCTTTTTAATCTTTGAAGCTTTGAAAGTCAACAAGCCTTGAACACGAAATGGAATTCTAGCTTTAACTCTGAAAATTCTTTCGACTTTGAACAAAAATGTATCTTCATCACTTTGATCTCTGAATCATCTTTGGAAGAAACAAACTTTCTTGAATCATCAAATTTTCTTTGAACATTCTTCCTTCAGAATCTTTTGGCTTTGAATTTCTTTATCAGACTTGAACTTTAAATCAGCGGAAGCAATTTGAAATTCTGACTTGAACTTTGACAAACTTTGACAACTCTTCATCTTTGAAATTGATCTTTGTAACATTCTCCCCCTTTTGATGATGTGAGCATCATTATCATCAATTTCAACATAGGCTTTGATTTTCCCCTTTGAGATCAACTAACAATCTCCCCTTTTGACAAATTTCGCACTTTGATCTGAAGAGCCGAATCATGAACTGTATATATCCGAATCTTTGCAAATTCAGACATAATGAGCGTGTAACCCTGATTCAACAAATGAAACAGTTAGAAATGCCTGTCAGTAACACGAAGTTACTGTTTACAACAGATGTACAATGTAAGGAGCTGGTTTGATGTTGACTCCCCAGGGCTTCCATTCAATCATTGAAAGACACAAGGTAATTCTATGAATGTTCTGACAGAAAAACATATTCTCTGTGTGCTCGTGCTTGTGTTTTGAAAGAATTAGCACAATGATTGTGTTTCATAAGGCTCAAAGTATGTAAATCACTGAGACAACAATGATTGTACATGGACTCAATGTGCATGAGAAAGGATCGAAGGTGGGGCAACTTTCCTTCTTTTTCAATATCAGTATCTTCCAAGAGAAGATCCGATAGATTATGTGTTGCTTCCCCAGAAAATGTGAAACATTCTCTTTTTAAGAAAAGAATGAGTAGCTAGTGGGGTTATATGCAAGAGATGGCATGGGCTATTTGCCTATTTCAATGATGGTCACCAAAGAAATGTGAACCAATCAGTAATGTGGTTGTCCGGCTCAGAAAGTGGTAGGTGCAGAGTTCTGATATTCTTTTAACTCTGTTCTCACACCCTCTTTCTTTTAAACATATAAGCTCACATCTAACCAATCTCTCATTTCCATTTTACCTCTGCTCACTCCCATACTCAATTCTTTTAGACCCCTCTCCCCTCAATCACTCAAAGGATTTCTTCCGGGGTAGGAAACACTGGTTATCGTGAATCCATGGAAGATCTATTAAGCACTTACACTGAATCCCATGTTCCTAAAAGTACATGCTTATCAATGATTTTCTTGACATGTAAAGCACAATAAATCATATGTTAGTGTATGGATGCTCATCAAAAATCAGATATGAAATTTGAGCATTTTGAACTTTGAAGATTTCTCAAAACAAGAATATTGAATGAATGAAATGAAGTCAAGAGAATTGTTTTGAGAATCTGACAATGATTAAAAGCAGATCAAATGAAATAGCTAGGGTATCAAAGAATTGGATATTTTGTTTATATGAACAAATATAAACAATTTATCAATGAAAGCACAAATATGAAAAAGATGAATGACGCTCAACAACTGTGAAATTGCAAACGGGAGTATTACCATCGAAAAATTGATTCGAATTTGAGACATGGTAATAACAATTTCAAAGAAAATACTGAACCGGTGTGTATGAATACTTGACAGTATATGGACAAGATAATACACAAGTATTGATCTTTGGAAACACACGGTCATTTAAACAATTAAGCGCAAAAAATGAAAAACATTTTAAAAATCACACTTCTATATTCATGAAATCGTTTGAGAATAAGAAGTGGTTTGAACATTTAAGAAAAGGTTTTTCATGTTCGAAAGTTGTCCTTCTTTCAAACAATCAGAGATCTTAGCATAATATCTTTTGAGCTCCCCCTCAAATCATGATCAAATGATTTATATCTTTTGAGCTCCCCCTGGATATTAGCATAATATCCTTCTTTGATTGTTGAAAAACGGGTCCTGGTCTGTCATTTGATTAGAAGCCACTTTATTCACTTTATTTAAAAAATAAAAAGACAGAAAGCAGTAAAACAGTTTATAGATTGAGTTCTGATCTAAAGTAATCAGAAGTCATCACCTTTCCTCCCCCTTAAATTAAGCATCTGAAATATGTCAGTTAAAACAGGATAGAGATCAAACACTCCCTTTGAATTGTTAGACCATCAATATCAGAAAAATTTAGCAAAGAAAAAATATAGGATAGAGATCAGATCAATTCACTCGGGATGAAGACTATCAATATCCATCGGATGCAAAAACACAGGAGTAAGGTCTTTTTAATCTCTGAGGTACGGGTCCTAAGCTGTTTTGCTTAGAAGCCATTTTATTCATCTTTGAAGTCCGGGTTTTGAATTGTTGTGTTCAAAAGCCATTGTCTTTCTTACTCCTCCTTGGATTGAGGTGCCTGCAACACAGAATCAATTTTCTTCTTTGGTACCCACTGGTATTTGGGTCAAGAATTGTGAGTTGCAGTTCGTGTGGGGGTTATAGAGTAAGAACCATACCAGTAATGATCAGTTGATTTATGAAAATGATCATGTGTACAACAAATAGAACAATAAAATTTCTTACCGTTAGGTGCTTTGTTCTTCTTTGCTTTGTGTACAGGTACACATGATTTCTTCTCTTTCAGCTCATTTTCCTTATCATCTTGGACTGGTTTCTTTTGCCAAACCAGTTTCTCTTTCTTGAAACTTTTTCTTGGATAAGTATCTGAACCATCTAAAAATTCATCGTAGAAAAGGTTAGTGTGACGAATATGATTAAAGGATTTGACTGACCTGTTTGAAGAGATAAATTTCTGATTTGAACTTGAAATAGATTTCTCAAGTTCTTTGATCTTTGAGGCGAAGTTGTCTCTTTCTTTCACAATCTGGTCAATCTTTGTCTTGAATTCAGACTTCGTCTTTTGCTCTTTCAGCGCAGCTGCAGACAGTTCAGACAACTTAGAAGTTAGTTTTTTAATTTCATTTTCAAAGATGGATCTTTCTTCCTCAAATCCTTTTTCTGATTCATTTCTCTGGCCGGATAACTCTTTAAAGAATCCCACATTTTTCTATTCTATGGCCTTCTTTTCTTTATCAAACTTCTCTCTTTCTAAAATCAGAATTTTCTCAAAATCTGAGATTTGTTGAGAAAATCTTAAGCATTTAAGCTCCAACGACTTCTTTTCCTGAAAACATTTCTTTGAAAAATCTGAGAACTTTTTCGAAAAAATTTTCTTTTCAGAATCAAAATCAGCTTTATTTGCAACAAGCTGTTTTTCCAAAACAGATAAATTCTTTTTAAGCTCAACGTTCTCAGATTCCAACTCCTTTGTCTTCTCTTTGAAATCCTTCAACTTGTTTTGAAGATCAACTGATTCTGCTTGTAGCTCAGGTGATTTCTGTTCAGTTGTCTTCAGTTGACTTTGAAGAGTTATAATCTCTCTCTCTTTCTCCTTTATCTCTTTATCCCTCTCATAAAGGATACCTGAAAAATTAGAACTATTTTTAGTACAATTTCTACATTCAGGAGTTTTAACACAGTTGTACAATTTCAGTTCCAACTCCTGAATTCTTCTGAGATACTCTGAATTTTTAAATTGCAGAGTCCTTTGTTCAGCTTCTATTACAGATATATCAGGCTTGTACAAAATGGACATCTTGAAAAAAAAATAATCAACTTGAAGTGAATGACCGTCCCAAACTATATATCATAAAAACAACAATCAGATCAAATTGAAATCTTAAAAAAAAATATTTCGTGAAAATTGAAATTTGAACAATACTTGTTATTTCGCAATGTAAAAAAAATATTTTCAAAGATGACCAAAAAATTTTTTTTTAGAGAAAAGAGGTTTGCTTGTGTTGACCGAAACGCAAAGCTAGGTGTGTGGGTCCTTGGTGAAACGCATAGCTAAGAATGCGGGTTGTTGAGGAAACGCATAGTGAGGTATGCGGGTCCTTGAGGAAACGCATAGTAGACTTTGCGGGTTGAACTTGATGCGCGAAGAAGAGCTTTGCGGTTCCAACTTGAAATGCAATATGAGCTTTGCGGGTTCTTCTTGAAGCGCAGAGTATGGTATGCGAGTCTCACTTGAAACGCAACGTATGGTATGCGGGTCTCACTTGAAACGCAAAGTATGGTTCTCAGGTCTGTATGAATGGCCCGCAAACCGTATGAATGACACGCAAAGTCGATTTCTTGACATTATCTTTCTCAAATCGATTGATTCCTGCACAATTGAACTTCAAGAATTTGTTAGCATCATCGAAGAACAGTTCTAAACACACACAAGCAATCAATTTTCGATTAAAAACATCAAATCGAATATTTTCAATCAAGAACAGTAACTAAACACGTTTTTCACGAAAATCTCAAAAATCAAAAATTGAAACCGATTTTGTTCGAATTTCGAGATGGAATCAAAACAACAATCAATCACCAACATAAATTGAACACAATGAATCCAGTTTCTTGCATTAAAAACGATTTTTCACATGAAATTTGTATGAAACAGTAACAAACTCGTTTTCTTGAAAAACTTTTGAAAAATTCAAATTTTCGATCCAAAAACACCAAATTTCAATTCAAATCATGATAAAATCTTTTCTGAAAAGTTTGGTTCAGCTCTGATACCAATTGTGAATCATAAATCCCAATCACAACAAGCTAATTACTCAATATATGTCAAATAAGCTCAAGAACTAGAGAGAGAGTAGAGAGAGAAAGTAGATCTTGAAAGCTCTTATCATAAATCTCACTTATCTGAAATATTACAATGAAGTTCTTCCAAGATTAACAAAGACTAATCCTATTTATACCACAAGACTAAACTAAAACTTAACAACTAAATAAAACTAATCAATATTGACTTTGACAATACAACTTTGACTTTGCTTATGACTTTGACATTGTTGACTTACACATTGACTTTTCTTATTAAATCTTGTATACAATATTTGGACTTAACAAGTTGGATTTAAGACATTTAGATAAACAATTTCTAATAATGTAGATTTAGTATACAAAGTCGTCGATGATCATACTTCAAATACGGAGTAAATTACATACTTTGTACCCGTTGTTTTAAGTTTGTCATGGTATTTGATCTCTAGAATTTTTTATTCCAAATTAGCCTCTAGAGTTTGCATTTTCATAACATTTTGGTCCCTACCACTAACAACAATTAAAATGTTTCGTTAAGTGAGGGGTATTTCGGGTTATTTGTCATTTTTTCTTATTTAAATAAATCAAAAGTATATATTAACTCCCAACCCCTTTCCATCCTCTTCTATTGGGGACAAGACCACCGCCCTTTTTCATTCTTCTTCACTCAAACCCTTTCTCCAGCCATCTTCTCCAACTGTTACTCGATCACCACATATCATACACACACACACCAAAAATCTAAAGTCAAACCCAAACCTTAAAATCAAAATCAAACTAAAAGCTGACTACCAAAAACACCAAGAGTTCCCATATTTATACCTCTAGTTTTCTTATTATTCGATTTGGACTTCAAATACTTCAAGTAACTAGCCCATGTCCTTCCTATCCAAAATTCCCTTTAATCAATGAAGAACCAACAGCTTCCCCATTAACATTATCATCAACATCCTCAACATCCTTGTTAAACTCCAAAACAACATCACCAACATCCTTATTTTGTCTCAACCAAATCAGCATCAACCATACTACTCATATCCAATATGACTAGAAGGAATCAAAGTTTTGTTTATAGCACCATAAGACGTACCTAAAATCGACTAATGACCTCCTTCAATGTTGGATTTTTACCCTAAGCTTCACTAGTTTCCATTTGCGAACCAGAACCTATATCACTCCCCCCATCGAGAAATGGGATGGTGTGTTCGATGTAGAAACGGGAACAGGGTTCACCAAGAAGTGATGTGAATCTGGTTTTGGATTTCACTAGTCATGGGATTACCGAAAAGGGAGGCACAGGGTCATTAGTCATAATGTCACTAGTCACTAGAGTTTGTATAAAATAGGGCAATTCACGGGGTTACCAATCAATAAAGTATGTGTCGGGGGTTCATGGGGGCGGTAGTATCTTGGGTTAGAAGAAATATACGGGAGAGATCAACATGGAGGCCAGAGAATGGAGACCTTCAGAGATAGAAGCCGAAGATTAGGGACAAAGATAAGGGAGGAGGGAAGAGTTGGCTGAAGATTTAGGCCAAAGATGGGGGAGGATAGATATTGGTGTACAATGGGGAAGCATTGGGGGGAGGGATAATTATATAATTAATAAATTATTTTATTTTTTTTAAAAGAAAATAAGAAAAAGACGAAAATGTAGAAGAAGACAAAAATAAGAACAAAGACCAAAATACTTATTTAGTATAATATTGTAATTGTTGTTAGTGACAGGGACCAAAATTTTACAAAAATACGAACTCTTGGGCTAATTTAGAATTACAAATTTCTAGAAACCATATCCAAAACAACTTAAAACCATAGGGACCAAATTCATAATTACTCTCAAGTTAACGAGGGGCGTCCCTAATGTTTCATCTTTATTACGGATATGGTCCCTCTTCTAACTCCTTCAACTTACCGTTAGTGAGGGGTAATTTTGTCTATTCACCTCTCCTCTCCCTCAACTTCAATTTTTAATAACAGATTTGGTCCCTCAAACTATTTTTCATATTACAACGGTACCTCAAAATAATTTACATTATTATAACGGATTTGGTCCTTCAAACTATTTTTTTAGAGTAAATTACATTCTCGGTCCCTATGGTTTGTTGATATTTTGGATATGGTCCCTAAAATGTGTTTATTACACTAAATGTCTCTATGGTATGCAAAAACCTACGCTCTGAGTCCCTCACACTAACAAAATCCATTAGCCCAGTTAACTGAAGGGGCAGTTTTTCTTTTACATTCTTTTTTTATCTTATTTTATTTTATTTTATCTTATTTTATTTTATTATATTATTATATAAAATAATATTATATTATATTATTATAGAGGGACCGGAAATATAACTTACTCATAATAAAATACTTTTGTCTTTTTATCATTAATACCCTACCTACCCTATCCCCTCTCTTACCCTCCAATCTTCTTCCCCATCCCTATTGGCTTCCTTCTCGGATGAACCCCCACGCCACCCTCTTCTCCCTTTCCCTCCCCATCTTCATTCTCCACTAGACCTATCTCTGCCCCAGTTCATCAACCTCCATTTATGATAGACTCAAAACAAAAATACGACAATTGATGAGGATCAACAGAAAGAAGTAGTCGGAGATGAGGAGGCCAGCAAGATGAAGAAGTCGATGAAGTCACCATCTCTCGGCGTTTGCCATCCTCCTATTCTCTAGCCTTCCTTCTTCATTTTCGGTGCAAAACCCCACCCCAACCTGCCACCTCTTTTAATCCTTTATCGTTCTCAACCTTCCCTCTCATCGTTCCCCCTTTCTCATATTAGGTACAGGCTATAGACATCAGTGGCGAGTTAGGAGGGAGGTGCAATTTTTAGTGGTTGCAAAAAGCATTATTACATTTCAGGATGAAAGCCAAAGAAATGGGGGATCGAGGGGTATAAAATTCATTATTGCTCGAATATGGAACCTCCGTCGGTGGACGTTGTGGTGACGCGTTTCATGTGACCGGTGTTGATGGGTTTTCTTGTTTGATGAAGGTGTATGAGTTGTAGAAGGGGGAGGAAAATATGAGAGTTTGGAGATATGGGTTTCACTGGAAACATGGGTTTTAACGGAGATATAGGTTTCATCGAAAATGTGGGTATCACCAATGTGAAGGGAAATGGGATGAAGGGGAGGTGGTTGACGTGGGTTTCACTGTAACATCCTGATTTTTATCCCAATTGAAGAAAAATATTGAACTAGGTGAATCGGTAAAGGAAGAACCACATATGGAGTATGGCTCTAGTGTCTTATGGTTGTGACACTTTTCACAATAGCACCGCCATTACCGAGTGTTCGGTCGTCCCAACGAATGTGCAATGAAATTATGACAATGGCACAATAATTAGCATAATAACATCAAATGTTCCGAGAGAACAGTCGAGGAATGGCCTGGAGAACGGTCAAGGAACGTCTAGGAAAATAGTCGGAAAACAGTTGGGAAAGTGGTCGAGAAAGTGGTCGAGAAAATGGTCGAAGAGTGGTAGAAAAAACTCGTGGTACGGGTCATGCTATAGTGCCCAGCGACTGTGCCAGTGGCACTATAGCATGTCAAGGTCGCCAAGGGGGTAAAATGGATTTCGGTACACTTTGGGCGACCTTGCCATGCGATTGTGACATGTCACAATCTCATGTCACAGTCGCGGTCAGGGTCCAGAGGGTTAAATGCCCGATTTTCTAAGGTTTTCTTCATTTGGTCATATCTCTCTCATCGTAGCTCCGATTTTGACGATTCTTTTTTATATGGTTTTGTTTTTGAGATATTTTCAAGGATAAATTGTTAGTTTTGAGAATATCTAAGAGTATTTAGTGGTGGATTGGAAGCAAAGGTCAAGAGCTCATCATCATCACCTCCATCTTCAAGAAATTTGGGGATTTTCTAGGTTTTCACCAAAACCTAAGTGGTGAGTTCATCCTCCTAGTTTCTAAAATTTATTGTCATAAAAGATCCATTTATGACTCTCTAGTGTTTATATTTCTCAAATTTTTCTTTGGATGATTTTGGAGAATTTAGGTCAAAATTAGGGTTTTGGCAAAAATGGAGATTTTTATATAAGGTATTTGGGGGAATTATTTTAAGTGCATGGATATGTGTATTTACGTTTGAAATTGTGGATATAGGTTTTTGGAAGGATTTATTTGTAGATTCAAGTTTCTTCAAGGAAGCTTAGAGTGGGGTAAAATCTAGATTTAGCCTAAATCTAGCAAGGTGAGTTCAAGTTGATTTGTGAAAACGTTGTACATGCCAACAAAATGTCCATTTTAAGGGATTATGTGTTTACATTATTTTTATTAAATTTTGAAATATTTGAAGAGTTTTACGTGGGTTATTTAGTTTTATAAATCTTGTGAAACACCACATTTGGGATTCTTAGTCATTTTGATAAATAAATTATAAGTATAGGTATTTATGATGTATTTTATGAATGGAAATCTTTTGGTATTAGTTCACTTTTAGTATGTGTTTTGGAGAAATACTTGTTCTTGGGTTATGGGACGTTTTGAAAGGATAAATGGTGTAAATGCTTTTGGAAAATGATTTATCCCACTATAAAATTGTGTTTTGGGGTTTTCACGTCTTTGGAGCATGTGGTTGCATAATCGTGGGTTATTTACGTTTTATTGCATTTTATAACTTTTAACAATTGGTCTTGGTTTTGACCTTGTTGGGTCTTGGGGACAATTGTCCGATTTTGATAGCTCAACGTAGAGCATTTGGTTATGATTACATGTTTTAAATGCGCTTGTTCATTCGTTTGGAGTCATGTAATGTTTTTGACTATAATGCAATGGATCCATAGACACTTGAGTCTTTATGTTCAATGATGGGACGTTAATTTCCCTCATTGTAGCACGGGATAGGCATCGGTTCTCATGGTAAGTAAGATGTAGACCCATATGGTCGAGCATTGTTCCATGAGCAGTAAGGTGTAATTCCAATGTGCTTGTATGTTTTCCTTGGATTTGGATATCTCAACGTATAGACCTAGATGGGTTGAAATTGAGACTCCACGAGCAATAGACTTAGAGGAGTTGTGTTCGATATATCATATGATTATAATCCAAGTGTTTGATTTTATTAACTTAGATATGTGACCTATTTTTGTGTTCCGTCACATTTTATGAAATCGGGTCTCCCCTGTCACCGAAAGGTGTTGTTTTGGGTATTGAGTTTTAGTATCCATGTTTTCGGTGACGTTATATATGTATATATATATATATATATATATATATATATATATATATATATATATATAGGGTTGGTTTCTTTTGCAAACCGAACATTTTGTACAAACTATGTGAACCATTATGATCCATCCATTTTTCCAATCTACGGCTGAGATTCATCCAGGGGGTTTTGTGTAAATATGAATTTATTTTTGATTTTTAGATTAATTTTTACCAAACTAATTAGGCCCTAAAAAGCATTTTCAGTTGAACATTCATCATAGTTCAGGAAGAGGAATTGGGAGCTGATTATACGGGATTAAACCATTCCGAAATTAACTCCGACCAAATCGAAGAGCTTCTTCAACGAAAACAAATCACCGAAAATATAGAGAGGATATCATTTACGATCATCGTATTTGAGACTTTAATCGCTTTCAGAAACAATGATGCATCCAAATCGAGGTACGATTGCAACAATCTATTCTTAAAATACAGTGGCAAAGAATCAGTATATAACAAGCACTTGGTGATTTCTTTGCAGTTCGAAGACCTAGCGAATGCATAATGATGAAGACTGCATTCTCCCGTTTCAAAAACACCCCTGATAACCATGTTCTTCTTTATGGATTGTAACACCCAGAAAATTAAGGTAAGTATTTATAAATTCTTAAATGTTCTCATTACTTTAAATGTTGGGTTTTAGCTTATGGTTAGAGGAATGTTGGTATGTCATAATATGCTTTTATACCTTACGTTCCTTATGTGTTTAGCGTATCGAATTCGTCGAAAAACGACAAGTCCGGGTGGCTAGGCGACTGTGACCAGCGACTATGATAATGGTCATAGTCGCGTGGCAATGTCGTGGGTCGGGGGTGGTCTCGATACACCCCCGGCGAGAATCCCAAGCGAGAGTGACAGGGGCACTATCGCCCTGTCATAATCGTGGAATATGTACCGTGGGTCATGGAGTATCCGCGATTATGCCCCGCGACAGTGCCATGGGCAATGTCACCGGGCATTGTCGCCGACGGGCCCTGAGAATTTAAAACTTAGCTCTTGACCATTTAGACTCCACTTTTCCATATCACTCATTTTTGGACCGTATTGGTGAGCTCCTAAGGTGATTTTCTACCCTCTCAACCACCTCCACATTTATTGAAACACTACCTCTAGTTGGAAGCATTTATTGGCAATAAAGGGTCTTGAAGGAGCTTTAGGTGGTGCATTAAAGACCTCAAACCAAGTCTTCACTACCTCTCAACCTTATTCTAGTTTTCTAGGGTTTTGTGTAAAACCCTAGATAGTGAGTTTTCCTTACTAAAACCTTTTAAATGAGATACATATCTTTAATGCTTACTTATCTTTACCTTTTATGCCTGTATAAATCTGATCACCTGATAAGTTTGACCTAACTGTTATATTTGAGAATATGGGAGTTTTGGTTATGTGTTCATTATGTGGAGTAAGTGGAAGTATTAATTACATTGATGGGTCATGATTGTGTATTATTATGGGGTTGATGATTATCATCATGGGAATTGCATGTTTTAGGGTTTTGGACCTAAAATGGGAATGGAATCATGTGAGGTCTTATACATGTATCTTGTTGATATGGAATATGTATAGAGATGGATATTATATATATATATTGGAGGAACCATAAGTATGTGCTAGGAGGATGTAGTCTTAGGTGTCACCTTGACGGTATGCACCTAGATCTCCGCCATTTGGAGTAATGTCTGAGAGATAGTCTTCAAGTGTGTCGGGCCTTTGGGGTGTAGCTCATGCGAGTGAACATCAAGGTACATTGACTTGAGGTAAAACTCATTGGTGTAATGGGTCACCCCCATTGATTCCCTTATGGCCTATGAGGACTAAAATGACATAAATGTTCATGTTATGTTTATAAATGTTATGCCATGCTCTTGTACAACTCACTAGGCTCGTTTGGCCTAACACTTGTTTGGTTTGATGTGTATCTCAGGTTCTAGTGGCGCATCCGCTAAGAAGAATTAGCGGGCTTTTAGATGTGAGCTTGGGAGCTTTTGGGATGCCAGTATAGAATCAATTTTTAGACGTAGATGACAACTGTTTGTAATCTAATTTCTTGTCTAGAATTTAGATTAAGAGGTTGTTATCTCTCATTGGTTGTTATTACAAACTTGTAATTAAACAGGCATTAAGTGTTCCCTTTTTGGGGTAAGCTCATGCTTTGGCATTTATATGATTACCATATTTCCCCTTTCGGAAATTTTTGTTTATCCCAATTTTTGGGGTGTTACAAAGATGACGGAAATTCAGTCCCGCCAGGGAATGGAAATGTCGAAGAAGTCGAAATAGACAATCAAGCAATGCCGATAGAAGTGCCCGTCGATTCAGTAACTGAAACTGAAGGTAAAAAAATTATGGAGCTTTTTTTTTACCATGATTATATTGGGGTTTAATAAAACTTTTGGATTGACCCTAATCAATATATTTGGAAGAACTGTTCGTATAAAGCAGTGACTTTATTTGTTTTATTTGGTTAATTCTTTTGTGGTTTTTGTTTTATGAAACATTTAATAAGTGGGGTATGAAACCCTAAAAATCTGAAAAAGGGGAACATGTTATATTCATATTAAAAGGTATGATATATTCATCACGTGTAAAGAATCAAAGTGGGGTAACCTGGAAACATGAATACATTTTTTTATTCAGGATTCCACTTCTGTGTTGATGATTATTTAAACAAATATTACGTAACTCCATTCATGAATCAAAACTTGTATTAAGTTACCCAATATTGTCTATTTGGTAAGAATGTTGGTCTAAACTAAGTACATGTTCATGTTATTCATGATTTATGTCTATTTGGTAAGAATGTTGGTCTAAACTAAGTACATGTTCATGTTATTCATGGTGTATGTCATCAAGCTACATCATGAATCAGTAAATTTATGTGGTTCTTAGATTAATAACTTCTTAGAACCAATATTCAAAAAATCAGAAAACTATTTCTAGCTCCTGGACCTCTCCTGGACACCTGTAATCATCAACATTCATCCCATTTCTTATGGAACCTAAAATCCATCCACAACTTCTTTCTACACACAACATACTTTTTCAGATACAAAACCTACCCTTCACTCGCTACTCTTAACACTCTTCGGTTTTTCCTAAATCTTAAACAAATGGCGGATGAGATAACGCTATACGATGGTTGAAAACTAGTATAAATTATTAGTGTGTTACCTCGGGTAGAAATGACTATGGGAAACGGTGGCAACTGAGCCTAAATCATCGTCATCATGGTAAAGCGGTAGCTTCTCATCCAACTCATTGATTTTGTAATCCTCGATAAATGGGGGATTTGTGGGTGGTGGTAAGGGTTCATCATCTTTTACTAGCATTTTTAGTGCCATTGATATGGATGGTCTTAAAGATGGAGCTTCTTGGGTGCATTGGATTCCTACGTGTACCTCTTTTACGGCCTCTTTTTTAAAATTTCGGTTGGGATAAGTGTGAAATATTAAGTTTGGATCAAGGATTTCCTCCACCGTACCCTCCTGGAAATGCTTCCATGTCTGTTTCAACCAGAATGTTAGAATCAAATTGAATTTATTTGATTGCTTGTTTTGAAGAAGCATTAGAGATGTAAGCCAAAACACTGAACAGGGGTGAATTCAACTGAATTGATTAGTCTAGGTTTGGCTTTGAGAAGATTCAAGATGATTGGTTCGGTTCATGAATTATGATTCTTGATCGAATCAAATCAAACCAAAGCCAACAAATTGAAAAACATACTTATAAATGTAGACAGTAAAAAAGGACACAAATTATAAGATGTGTGATTATTCCACTTTTTAGTAAACTATATGACAATTTTATCCTTAATAATAGATGAATTAATGAATTACTCCATCTCATTATTAATGGTAGAATTGGAAACAAAGCAAACACTTATTTTGGAATAAACTAAAATAGAAATGTGAACTCTTATTTTGAGACGGAGGGAGTAGTATTTAGCGGAAAGTTAATTGTAACAGCAACAATTCTAGGTAGCAAAAATTTATATTTCAAAGCCACTAATAGTCCAAACCTTTACCAAATGGACAGTGGGCTCATTTATTTATTTATCTATTTGAATTTTACTTTGTTTTAACTTTGATTTTCCAAACCTGAACAAAAGGAAACCACTCAAGACTCCTAAGAAATATCAAAGATCAGAAGAAGTTTATGCTTACAATTGAACAAAAACAAACCACTCAAAACTTGTAATCATGATTCTTATATTCAAGAATACCTAAAACACACTACTGATTACTTCCCGCAGGTGAGCGAAATGGTAAAGAAGGCGAATTGGAGAATCGATCAATCCCGATGAATGTGGTCGTCGATTCAAGCACTGAAACTGAAGGTAAAAAGCTATGAAGCTATTTGATAACCATCAAAATGTTGGGGTTGAATAAAAACGTCTATTTGGTAAGAAGGTTGGTCTAAACTAAGTACGTGTTCATGTTATTCATGGTGTATGTCATCAAGCTGCATCATGAATCAGTAAATTTATGTGGTTCTTAGATTAATAACTTCTTAGAATCAATGTTCAAAACATCATAAAACTTGTATTCATGATTCTTATATTCAAGAATACATAAAACACGCTACTGATCACTTCCCGCAGGTGAGCGAAATGGTAAAGAAGGCGAATTGGAGAATCGAGAAATCCCAGTGAATGTGGTCGTCAATTCAAGCACGAAAACTGAAAGTAAAAAAACTATGAAGCTATTTGATAACCATCAAAATGTTAGGGTTGAATAAAAACATCTATTTGGTAAGAAGGTTGGTCTAAACTATGTACATGTTCATGTTATCCATGGTGTATGTCATCAAGCTGCATCATGAATTAGTAAATTTATGTGGTTCTTAGATTAATAACTTCTTAGAATCAATGTTCAAAAAATCAGAAAACTTGTATTCATGATTCTTATATTCAACAATACATAAAACACGCTACTGATCACTTCCCGCAGGTGAGCGAAATGGTAAAAAAGGCGAATTGGAAAATCGAGCAATCTCGATGAATGTGGCCGTCGATTCAAGCACTGAAACTGAAGGTAAAAAAACTATGAAGCTATTTGATAACAATCAAAATGTTGGGGTTGAATAAAAATGTGCGTAAATCAAGTATTTAGGATTCTACTTATGTGTGCTTGACTTTTTAAACTAATATGAGCCATATTATATACATGAATCAGTATTACTATTAAGCTTTCAATGCATGATTATTGGGGGAGAAGGTTGGTACAAAGTAAATATATGTTCAATTGTGGAATCATGATCTATGTCCTAATGATCTGCATCATGGTTCAATTGTTGTCCCAATGTGCCACACCTATTTGTTAACCATCAATATGAAGGTTGAATAAAAACTTGCGTTAATCAAGAATTCAGTATTCTACTTCTGGGGGCATGACTTTTTAAACAAATAAGAGCCATATTGCATACATGAATCAATATTGCGAAATATATTGTGTGAGAAGGTTGGTTCAACCTAAGTATATATCCAATTGTGGAATCAATTGTTATGTCCTAATGATCTGCATCATGAATCAAGTGTATATCATGACCATTATAATCTGGAATCCCTAACACAAGATATTAATCACTACTACTAATGAATCATGCGGCATGAGTTATGCATAAAAATGAAACATGAAGTAAACATTGCAATACAGGACATTATAAAAATAAGTTATTGGGGTTAACACAGAAAGACATCAGTCAACTGTTCTGTTCTAGTTATGAATGAACTGTTGTTGTTGAATGGTTAAAATTGACTAAATTTGAATAACGTGTCAATTTTTAAAATAAGCTATACTTCATGAAGTTGGGATCCAATGACTTCTGGATTCAATCTTCATCCCATCATGGTATGTGTTAATACATGATTATGTGTTTATTGTTTTATGTACTCATGTTGCGGCTGTGTAAAAAATACATTTCGTATTATATAATATGTTTATTAGATTTCCTGACAATGAGACGGGAAAAGATTCATTAACTGACGGATGATGTCACTGTCTCTTAACAGGTAACACAAAGTCAACCATAATGGAACTTGGAACTGATGAATCAAAGACTTTGCATAAAGGAAAAAAACGTAAAGGTATGCATATTATACCTACTAACAAGTTGAGTCATAATTTATTGGCTTAGGCTGTTTGGATTGTTGAAATACTCAAGTTTGTTTAGGAGTCGAATCGTTAATGGCATATTTGAAGATGAACGACAGTGAATGCATTGACAAGGACACATCAGGTCAGTTAACGAATATATATAAATTTATTTTGAGATGCATTTAAAACACAATAGAATGTAACATTTTCCGTACCAATATTCATTCACAGGGCCCAAACCAATGAAAGAACGTATGGAGATGGTAGATTCCATACGGGGCAGTCCATCATCAACAAAGAACACAAAGGATGACTGTTTTCAAGTCGGCAATTCATCCAGGTTAACGCGAAGTCCAAGAAGGAAGTAGCTTGAAGAAGAGAGGGCTAGGAAAGAATCCGGACTGCAGCCTCCTAACATGGGTGCACATAATGCAGCACCTAAACATGCATCAGGATCAGGTAAAATCATTCTTTAATTCACTCTTCCTATTATTGATTGGCGGTAGAGGTTTGTTACATACATAAGAAACCCAAATTATATCAATATGTTGGATCACGCACACGTACTGGGATGAAAACAGATGAGACCATCAATGAAACCAAAGCCAAAGACGACATGCCAACAATGATGGATGAGGGTTCATCAAGGTCAACAATCCCAAGAGTCAATGTGTTAAGAACAAGGACATCCCCAAGCACCTTGTTCGACACGATTAAAGATATAAACAATGATCAGAAGAAAGCCATAACTGATATAGGATAGGGAACTCTGGTAGATATGAAAATAGACGGCGTACCATCTAAGTTGGGCTTCTTCGTGGTGGACATCTTTGACCCCACATGCATGGCAATAAAATGTGCACACGGTTTGATTCCGATCACTGTCTCGTCAATTCATGAAGTTCTTGGCCTACCCAAGGGCGGGATAGACATACTAGCTGAAGATGATGTCGACATGGACAACAATGTTAAAAGTGTTTGGAAAGAGCAATTCGATAAGAAAATAATGCGGCCAAAAGATGTTATGAATCTAGTTTTGAAAGATACTGACTCAGGTTTACGATTTAAGATAAACTTCCTTGTATTGATCGTCAACCTAATGGTTGAATGTAACAGCATGGGAACATGCAACTTGTCGTTCCTGTCGAAGTTACGAAATGAATCGATGCTACCAAATATAGACTGGTGCAAGTTCATATTTGACAAACTAAAAATCAGCAAGCAACGATGGAGACGAGACAACGAACTATGCTTCTACGCCGGTCCTCTGACGTACCTTACGGTAATGTTTAAAAGCTAACCATATTAGATTTGATCATTGCACTAATAGTAGCTACATAATATTAACATAATTTCTCTTTGTAGCTGCTTTACGTCGACTCAACAGTCAGCAAGCAGGTGGAGATGGATAAGATCGGTCCACCGATTACGGTTTGGAATATAAAATCATTGAAGAAAAGGGAAACAACGGAGTTGGAAGATGGAGGGTTCGGGCTCCTACCACTCATAAATATCCACCACACCCGAAACTTTGAAGCGAAATCAAGACGGTCAAGCGTGAAGAAAGTAGTGGGCAGCAACGAGATCATGAAGCAACTGAGCAGGTTAGGATTATCACTTTATGTTTAATTAATTTTAACCAGTTTCAATGGATACTTATACTAACATTTATTCTGTTTGCCTGAAGGATCTGTTAAATAAAATTATGGATAAGATGGCATCAATCAAGAGGCTAAAACAGGAAGTAGAAGGTGATATTCAACATGGTATGACCAACTTCGCGAACAAAGATAAATTCATTTCTTTGCAACGCGAGCTGGACAGTCTGTTCCAATCCTCTTCTGCAAACGGCAAAAAAATACCGAATACAACGAAGAAAACAGGATTGGTGAACGAGTGTACGGACATTGTTCTAAGCCAACATGTTGATGACCCATTGAAACAGCTATGGGACAGTCCTACGTATGTTAAACAGGTGTATAAATCCATACGTGTATCCGTCAAGAATTCGAAGGCGATGAAGTTTTTGAGATACATAGAGCCAGCGGGGTTTGATCTCAGAATCAGCCCAGGGAAAGATGTGCAATAGAAACATGCTTCAGTAGCGGGTGCATCTGGTTCGTGGGGGGCAAAAGATAAAGGAAAGGGAAAGTTGTTTGCTGATGACCAAGCATCGGATGAAGTTGTGGTCAATCAAGGTGTTACCCAAAGCCGGATTTCAGCATCCGTGACGAACATTGATACATCTGATTCATGCGAGCAGAGAGAATATCAAAAAGTTTATTGCACCCAAGAAAGAGGAACATGATTCGATCAGTGACAACCCGGTAATTACATACAACCATCGGCCTGTCGATAACATGACACGCGCAAGACCTTTGCGTCGAAATGTGAAGCTAGGGGATCCGTTGAAATCCCCGTATGTTGTCAAGATACTTGATTTCAATGTTTCAGTGGAAGACAAACGAGCGCATGAATGGGCGTTGTCGATCTTTGGCGAAAAAGTGTGAGTGCGAAAACTTTAATCATTTTAACTTATATTTTGTTTGCCAAAACCTTACCGAATTCACTAATAACTGATTCAAACTAACATATTTTCACAGTGATGCAGTGTTCCGCTCAAATGATTGCGTAAACATCTTCCGCACTGGACTGGAGACTTTAGCTGCAACGAACATGAAGGTTTCTCCTTCTGTCATTGATGGATGGGCATTGATTCTGAACTATGAGGAGCGTTTCAGAAACAGAGATTCAATCAGGCGTTACTTCTTCTCAATTGAAATGATGGTAATTCGAACTATGTAAATTGATTATAATACATATACACGATATAACATTGAGATGTTCGTTACAACTATTACATAAACAATTAACTTTACTGTAACAGGCTAATCCTTTATTACGAATGCGTGTGGTTGATGAGAAAACCCAATACGGCATTTTCCGGAGGAACTTAGAAGAAACAGCAAGACATTGGCTGAATTTGATGAAGATGAAAGACATCGATCTGGTAATATATACGACTCATTTAAATAAATGAAGATGTTATATATAAACAACCGCCAATTTAAAACTCTTATTCGTTAGGCGTTTTTCCCAATGGGGGATGGAGCATTCTACTACTTAGTAGTGTTCAACTTAAAAAATCCATCTTGCACCATCATAGACAACCAGGTATGCGCATCACTGAAGTACTTGTAAGATTACGACCCTAATCGAAAGTTATTTGTTATTAATGAACCATTAAACATCAAACATACTAACTTATTATTTTCCATTGATTTGAAGCAACGTATGGTGACAAAACATCTAATAACGGTAGACCATGCGGCTGCCAAAGATATGAAAGGAATTGTCCAGGAAAGAGCCACGATGATCTGGAAAATGCAACATAATGGCTATGACAGCGGTGTATTCACTATGCGACACATGGAAACGTTCATGGGTGACATGAAGCTATGGAAAACAGGATTTTCAGAGGAGGGACAAAGGCAGCAAACACAATTAGAGGACTTGAAAAAGAAGTACATCGCAAAGATCGCGCTGCATGGTCAAAACCTGGTAATGACTGCCATGAAGAAGGAAATTGAGCGCTTCACGTCAATGGATCCTGTCATCAAATTATAGATTTTGCGTCAAGCATATGAAACTCGTTTTGAACGGCTAGAGTTCTGAAGTTATCAAACACATGGTTGTTGGTTTACAATATTACTGTTTCATTACTTTTTTTTTTTTGGTTTACGATGCATTTTGGAACCTTTTAGTTTTGGCATAATAGTTGGTAGACTGTTACAATTTTAATTTCATCATGCAACATTTTGGTATTGCAAGATTAGTTGTTTGCATGTTTACCTCTATACGTGCCTTGAGATACTTTTCGTTTTTGCCATGCTACATACCACATAAATGATGATTCTCTATGTTAGGTCAACTGTTCCTTATTTATATATGATAATTAAATGTTTACATCTTATTAGACCTTGACAAGTAATCAAAGTTTATATACTTGCGGGTAAAAACGCATAAGACATGAAAGTCATTTCTGAGAACATTACTTTGGCGAAAAATTTCATTTCTTGGTTATTCATATTTGTAAGTTATTATATGCCCACGACACGTGTCACACAGAGATACTGCTGAGGAGTATGTAAACCTATAGGGTCGCACACAAAGAATGCGTTTGTTTCCATTTGAAGAAACCCGGATTTAATGAAAATATGTGTTAAACTGTAATTATGATAATTACAGGGTGAAAACGTAATTATGTTAATTACGGGGAATTATCTGTAATTATATTTTAAAGTTTAAAAGGATAATTATATATACTTATATAATTATATTTTAAAGTTTAAAAGGATAATTATATATATATATACATATATATATATTTGAATATGATTTGAATATTACAGATAATAATTAAACCTTATTTAATTATTAGTTGAATTATAGTCTAACTATAATTCTTCTGATATAAATAAAGGGGTTAGGCTAAACCATTTGATAGACAATTGAGTTAGAATAACCTTTCACAAAATACAGAAAAGAAACCCTTTTCTTTTCTGTAAAACACATATTACTAGGGTTATTGGGCTAGCACCCGGTGGAATTTCGCGTGTTCGTGTGTGGATACCGCTAGAGGAAACCTAGATTGGTTTCTAAGTGCTCAACTAGTTCAACCACAACAGATCTGAAAGGTACATCTCTAAACACCCTATGGTGTGCTTTTAAGTTTTAATTAAATACATCATTGGATCCGTTTGGGTTTTAATTGTTTAGAAAAGTTTTCTAGGTTGTAACCAAAATTATTTTTTAATTTCCGCTGCGTATAACGGTTACAAATTGTTATTAAAACCCTACAGTGGTATCAGAGCCACTTTGATGTCATTTAATCAAAAGAGGAACAATATTGTTATTATGGCAAATTAAAATTTTAAATCTAATTGGACCCATTTTGTTTTAATTGGGTCTAAAAGTCTAATAGGAATTTTAAAAGGGTTGCAAACCCTAATATTTGCTATCTGAGATATCACAACTTTATGTGGCCTCCATCCTTTTTGGGTTTGAGTCGCCGCTGGCTTCTGCCGGTGTTTTTCATCGCCGCCCGCCGCTGGCCGGTTTTCCCATCGCACATCTCCCTCCCATCACAAAGAGGCGACAACCTGAACAGGTTTCATCGCCGTCGTTTTTAGTTGTTGGTTCTCTTTTGTAGCCAAGAGCACCGCCGGTCTTTGCCTCTATTTCGCCGGTCGCTGCCGGCCGTCGTCGTTTTCATCACAGTGACCACCTGAGGTACGTTGCAGGTTGATCGTGGTTGTTGCCACCAATCCCTGGCGTTCGCCCTCCTTGCAAGGTGCGATTCCCTTCGTTGGTCATCGGCGGCCGACTGCGGCTGAGTGTCGTCGATCGTCGTTCCTTGTCGATGGGTTATTACCCTACATGGCTGAACGAGCCTCATCGCGTGATTGATTCTTGTCTCGTTTATTTTTCATCTAAGGCCATCGACGATCGGTTATGGTTGATGCCGCCGTCACCATGAACCACGACCATGGTCGTGGGTTTCTCAATAAACATCGATTGTTGAGTAACTAGTGGCTACTTTTTGAACACCGTGGTTGATTTTATTGCAAACTGGAAGATTTCCGGTTAGGTTCAATGGCTGTTGTCGTTTTCTGGTTGGGTCCAACGGCTGCTGCCGTATTTTTTCTTGTTCACCACACCGCCACTCCAAGTGGGTGGAGTTTGGTTTTCCCTTTTGTTTACAATATTCCAATGCTAGCCATCGAGCCAAACAACGGTTTATGGTCAAATCGTTGTTATTTATAGTCTGGGTTCGTGCTAATAGTGGAACAGTGGTGGGACTAGGGCTTTGGCCCAAAGTTGTCGTCATCGGCTGCTGCCATTGTTCATTGAACTACAACTAAAGGGTTGTTGATCGTCGGATTCTTTCTTTCCCTCACCATGGATAGTTGATTGCGTGATCCATGGTCAAGCTATCAGTGTTGTTGCCACATGATAGGATCACGGTCTAGGACCATATGGCTCATCGGCCTAATCCACAACTTAAATCGTCGATTTTGTTTCGATTAGTTTGTCCCCAAAATTCAACGGTTTCGTGACTAATGTTTTGGGCCAAATCTTTAGTTTGGGTGTTGGACTCGGGCTAGTAGGCCCAAATATTTTTTCACCCTAGCTTTCTTGTTGGACTTGTGTCCTGAACGACTTGATCGTAGGACGGCCCAAGGCCCGTTTTATTGAGTCAACTCTCTTTTGGGTTTGGTTTATTAACCAACAATTAAATTAGGTCAATAAATTTAAATTTGCCATATAATAATTTGTTCCAATTAAATTGGTCATTTAATTATGTTAATTATAAATCGGCCTTTTAATTATGTTAGTTATTTTGGCCGAATGTTTTATTTTATGTTTAAAATAAAATAGTATATGGATTGCCTCGTGAAGACCCGTGGTTTGGATTGGTTGTTTATTTTATTCATGGAAAATTAAAATGTAATAATTGCATGGGATGTATTTTTTGGTTTTAAATTTCCTAGATAGGAACAAATGTAAATAGAATAGACATGTTGTATTTTCTATTTTTCAAATCTGAAGACGACGTTCCAAGAGGTCGAGACGGAGTCCCTGGAGTTCACCAAGATGGCGAGGCCAGTGGGAGCTTGAAGACGTCCTTAAAATTGACCGTGGTTGTTGTGTTGGCTCACAACACCACATTAGGGGCAAATCCATATATTATTGTTGTGATTGTTTATTTTGTGCTTGCTTTTATTTATTGCTTTATTATTTTTATAATAATTGCAAACGTTTTAAAATAAAATCAAACGCAAAATAAATTTTAAATCGGTAAATAAAATACGATATTCTATATTTGATATGTTTATCAAATTTAAACCGATTTAATAACATAAACTTTTAAAACAAGATTTTAGAGATAAAGTCAAACGTTTTAAAAAGGGAATTAGAATGTTTTCTAAAATTAAACCTTTTACAAAATGTAAATTTAACGCCACCCATTTAAGGTACTTGTCAAGCATAAAGGATTCTGGGGTGGTCAATGCTCAACCAATCATGCCGGTTGAATGTAGTGTTAGACAAGGAGCCAAAATATTGAGATTTAAGTGGACAGTTGCTTGGCCATTCACTTAAATAGTCGTATTTTGGATGACCGATCCCAATAAACCCTAAGTCCAGTATTTAGGTGGGATCACGATACCTTAGTATGGTTTGTTTACTTGAGAATGTCATAAACAGTTGCTTGGCCATTTATGAGTATTTTCAAGGCGTTGAAGTGGGATTAAACGTGCCAATTTCAATATATGATATATTGAATAGGATCCCAAGATATCTAAGAGTTATGTTGAACATAATTGGATGATGCCTACCTAAATAGCCTAATTCCATAGACAGTTGCTTGGCCATTTATGGAAGTAGGTGAAATATGGATCTTAGCTCAAATCAAATGATTTTGAAAGGTTAATCCATTTATTTGAGATATTAAAGTTACTAAAATTAAATCATGTTTTTGTAGATGTCTACCTCAGATTCAAACTCAAACAATTTATCCCAATTTACACTACGGTCAATCCTGGATAAGGAAAAATTGGACGGAACGAACTTCATCGAATGGTTTCGCTCCCTAAGGGCAGTCCTTAGGTATGAAAAGAAGTTCTACGTTCTTGAAAACCCCCCTCCAAATACATCTGTCAGAAATGCTCCAACTGAAGTCATAACTGCTTATGATAAGTACCAAGATGACTCTCTGATTGTTGGTTGCCTAATGTTAGCCACCATGACTCCCGAATTATTACGGGATCATGATAACATGACTGTTTGGGATATGATATCTTCACTGAAGTCTATGTTTCGCTTACAAATAAAACGGGAGAGATTTGATACAATTAAAGCATTGTGTGCTTGTAAAATGACTGAGCGTTCGTCAGTTAGTACCCACATTTTGAAAATGAAAGGGTACTTTGACCAACTGACTCGTCTTGGGTTCCCACTGGGTCAAGAGTTGGAAATCGATATGGTTCTCAACTCTCTACCCAAAACATATAAACAGTTCATTAAGGGCTATAATATGAAAGGTTTGAATAAAACTCTCACAGAGCTTTACAGCTTACTTAAAACTACTGAGAAGGATATGAAATCCAAGTTGGGTTCAATCAAACCAAAACAGGCTTTGATGATCAAACCTGACAGTGGGATAATCAAGAAAAAAAAGGGAAGTTAACCAAGGGTAAAACACATGTTGGAAGATCCAGCATAGATAAGGGCAAAGGAGAAATTCCTGAGGTTGCAGTATGGTATAATTGTTTTCACCATGGGCACCAAATGAGAACTTGTCCAGCCCGATTGGCAGAAATCAAAAAGCAAAAGGCTACCAGAGTCGGGCCTTCAGGTATGTTTACCATTTGATTTAATTCACTTCTGACTAAGTGTTACATATTGAGTATGATACTCGTATTAGTACTACTTTTTCAGAAAATAAGAAGTGAAGAGAAGATGAAACCAGACCAAATGAAGCTAAGCTAGTTGTTACTCAAAGGGACATATGATATGAACTTTCCAGATGGTCTTACATTAACACATAACAAGTGTCATCATGTACCTAGTGCTACTAGGAATTTAGTTTCATTTTCTCAATTACAACGAACCGAATTTATGTTTTAGAAATAAATTTTCGTTTTATCTTAATAAATGTTTTATGAAATTAATAGTTGTAATTATAAATCATTATAACGAATTAAGCGGGGCTTAAAACTGATCTATTTGTGACATTTAAACAAGAAACACATAGCCAAACTCCAGGCGAACGGAGAGTTGGAATCATATGATGATTCATATGATACATGTGTATCTTGTTAGTCAAGATGACAAAAGAGCCTTCAAAGGGTAAACCTTTAAGGGCCACAAGAACTATTAGGGGTTAACCATACTGATGTATGTGAGACTTATAGTTATGTCACAAGATACGGTCATCACTACTTCATTACATCCTACTGATAACTTCAGTATACATAGGTATGTTTGCCTAATAGAACAAATATAAAAGCTTTGAAATTTTCAAAGAGTTTTAGAAAGAAGTAGTGAGTATATTTGGCAAAGGATAAAGATGCTTCGGTTAGATCGAGGTCATGAATATCTAAGCCGATTGATCATCCTAGAGATTTTTGGAATTGTATCCCTGTTGACTCCTCACGGGACACCGCATCACAACGGTGTATCCAAGAAGAGAAATAGAACCCTGTTGAACATGGTTCACTCTATGATGAATCTCACCACTCTGCCTAAATGTTTCTAGGATTATACCCTAGAAACAGTTGCCCGAATATTAGTTTATCTAGCAACCAACAAGGACCAATAAAACCCACTCTCTTAAATGAACTAGGAAGATCCCAAAGTTATCATATTTAAGAATATGGGGTTATAATGCTTAAGCTAAGCATAAAGCTTTCGGAAAGCATGATTCAAAGGTCCAAAAGGTACATCTTTATGTGATATCCAATTGGATATTGTTTCTACAGGTCTAGCGAGAACAAAAGTTTTGTTAACGCACCCTGGTGAGTTCTTAAGAAAAGATTTTCTGTCAAGAATCACAAATGGGGACACAGTAGATCTTGAAGAAATTCAAGAACCACAAAGATGGGACGATGGTTGACACTGACATTCAACAAGATATTGAGCTTCAACAAACTGTTGAAGATAATAAAACGAGATACAAGATAATCCGAAGATCGGATTACTGATAAATGGCAAGATGCCATGAAGACTAATGTCAAAAGCCACATTCCTTAAAAGGAATATTGAGCGAGGACGTATACAAGGCTTTAAAACATCAAACCTAAAAGTACAAGTTGCAAAAGTCCATTTATGGACTAGAACAATCATCTCGTAATTGAAATCTTGTATACAAGAAGGTCAGTGGGAGCATAACAATATTCTAGATCCTATATGACATCCCAATGCTTGAAGGTGTAAAATCATGGATTAAGATAGTACTTCGCGATGAAGGATCTAGAAGAGACAAAGTCCTTGGTATAAAGATCTCTCTCGTAACAGATCAAAATGCTTAATTAGATTAAGCAACAGTACATACATTGACAAGATCTTGAAACACTTCAAGATGAAGGGTTCCAAGAAAGGAAACTTGCCAATAGAACATAGTGTACATCTGAGTATAACTCAGAGTCCTAGCACTAAAGAGGACATGAACCGTATAAAGGGTGTTCCCGGTGTTTTCAGCCAATTGTTCAAACATGTATGCCATGTTAATGTACTAAGACCGGATGTCTCGTATACCCTGTGTATGACGAGCAGATATTAGTCAAACCAAGTGATACTCACAGTATAACAATGAAGAACATTATGAGGTATCTAAGGATAACTAAAGATATGTTCTTACTATACAACGGTTAGGAAAGAGATCTGTGTGTTTGAGGATGCATAGATGCTAGTTTCCAAACCAACCTTAATGACTTAAATTGTAATAGGGATATATGTATTGAACGGATGTACTATGAGCTATAAGAGCTTACATACAAATCTACTTGTCAAGCCTATGTCTCAAAACAAACATGATGTTCATGCTATAGGCTTAAAGTTTTTTTTATTGAATAATAATTTTAGTAAAACTTTAAACTTTTTGGAACATTAAAACAGTTATGTTTTTATCTGATATAGCATACTGGGTATGAGTATATACATTAAACATTCCTGTGTTCTTTATTAGCATGTTTAAGTATCCTTAAATGAATATGATGATCATATTATTTAAAACTGTCCTTGATCACTTATTACTAGGGGACTAGTAATAAATCAAGATCATTGTGAAGTCTGGTCATAGTCCAAGTTGGAAGTGCACTAGGTGCAACCAGAGTCACATGCGCTTGTCGGAGCACAAGGCGTTGGACAAGACCCACGGTCAAGATCACCTCATAGATCGGCGTCATAAGGTGAGTCTTGAAATAGTACAACACTATTTATCCTCAGACCTGAGATGTGCATTGGGATCTAATACACAAGGATTGTTATACTTTGATATAGTATAACGTTACCCTTGACCGGGTAATCATAAGGGTTATATTAGGTATAACATGAATTATGTAGTTAATCGTGTACATGCAATATGGGATTTGCTCCTCTCAAGATGAGAGAGATATTTCTGGGCCCCTCTATTACATATTCTGATTTACATGCATGAACAAGTGGATTAGTTAGACTAATGACACTTGTATAATCAAATATGTTGGGACCGGGAAACACAATCTTTGAACTATAAATGATGAGATAGATCTATGCATTAAGTTCAAAATAAAATATCGTGAAGCAAAAGGATAATGAATGATTCTACTATATGATTGATTATATCAATCAAATTGCTCGAAGGTAAAAGCACATTTACATAGCCTTGGGGGCGATGACGTGTTGCTAGACGCTTACCATCGTCTGTGTTACTGTGTATCGTGTGCAAGTGGGAGAATGTAAGTTATTATATGCCCACGACACGTGTCACACAGAGATACTGCTGAGGAGTATGTAAACCTATAGGGTCGCACACAAAGAATGCGTTTGTTTCCATTTGTAGAAACTCGGATTTAATGAAAATATGTGTTAAACTGTAATTATGATAATTACAGGGTGAAAACTTAATTATGTTAATTATGGGGAATTATCTGTAATTATATTTTAAAGTTTAAAAGGATAATTATATATACTTATATAATTATATTTTAAAGTTTAAAAGGATAATTATATATATATACATATATATATATATATATATATATATATTTGAATATGATTTGAATATTACAGATAATAATTAAACCTTATTTAATTATTGGTTGAATTATAGTCTAACTATAATTCTTCTGATATAAATAAAGGGGTTAGGCTAAACCATTTGATAGACAATTGAGTTAGAATAACCTTTCACAAAATACGGAAAAATCGATTAATTCTATCAGGTCCATTCTTCGGTAGTGCATAGGCTCCGGCTTCTTCCTCCCTTTTCTTTTCTGTAAAACACATATAGATCTAGGGTTATTGGGCTAGCACCCGGTGAAATTTCGCGTGTTCGTGTGTGGATACCGCTAGAGGAAACCTAGATTGGTTTCTAAGTGCTCAACTAGTTCAACCACAACAGATCTGAAAGGTACATCTCTAAACACCCTATGGTGTGGTTTTAAGTTTTAATTAAATACATCATTGGATCCGTTTGGGTTTTAATTGTTTAGAAAAGTTTTCTAGGTTGTAACCAAAATTATTTTTTAATTTCCGCTGCGTATAACGTTTACAAATTGTTATTAAAACCCTACAATACTTACACCTTTTGGTAGAATGACACATCTTCAAACCCTATATTACAATGATTCAAGACTTCATCACATGCAGATTCAAATGAACCCTCAACAATCACACTAAACGAAAGGTCATGATTAGATAAGAGTAAATAAGATTTTACACGGGGTCTTTAAAAGACAAAACATCTATAACGAGATAACTAATTCCAACTTTCCAAATAGATTCCTTGTATCCAAACATGTTTTCACAATATAAATCAGATGGTGAAACACACCAACTGTGAAATCTCATTCTCCAAGTCGTGAATCTCTCTGAGCAACCGCATGTGGTGACGAACAAGTATCTTGATGAACGACGTAAGGAAAACATATTCATCAAAGTGTGATGCGGAATCGCCGGCTATAGAAAATTTTGGAGTTGCTTGAGAGAATATAGGATGAAGAAAGACATTGATGGAGTAAAAAAAAACAAAGGAAAAGGGTAGATATAGAGCCACACAAAAGAAATAGGATAGATAATTACCTACATCACCTAGACAAACATGCAATATAAATATAAATCATTAAAACTTCTTAAACCAATAAACCATCAACAATGCACACGGTAAACAGTAAATAAAAACTAAAATATGATAACATTATTAATTAAAATGAATATATAATCCATGATAAAATACCAATCAAGTATTGTGTAATCGAAATCAAACCATAAAATGAATCCTGAAATTAAATTTTAACGGCACCTATGAAATAAAAAAATGCAGATAAGAAAATTCTAATGCTCAACAAATGAACCATCACAATTCTGGGCAATTACGCGAGTCATGCCTCGCTAACTGACCACATTTTCTGCAAACCCTTTTCGGCTTCTTTGCTTTCGTAACCGCCTTCTCACGTACACCAATCAACCTCTTCCAGGTTCCACACCCTTTGTTACGAATCCCGAAAGGTGGCAACACATCAACCGTCTCGACTTCGGATACACCCATGAACTCTTGAATATTTGAATTTTTCAGCTGTCGGTTAGTTTGATGAGGGGTAGATATATAACAAGATCAGCAACCCGTTTCTCTAATTCGTTAACGAATTCAACCAACGTAGCTTTGTCATTCTTCGACTTCTCCAAAATTCGCTCAAACAATGAATACGCATTCCCCATCAACTTTTTCGATTCAACATCGACTTCGCCGTACCTTAGCATTTTGTCGGTAACCACTCAACAGGAACAAGATTTTGACGCCAACGTTGAAGCACATATCGATCGGGAATAACCTTGGCTTTCTCATTCACTAACACCTTTAAGGCATGCCGACATAAGATACCGTTCCAGACAAACACGTTGCAACTACAGTTCAGATTCCCAATTAAGAGGTCATGAACAACCTACAATACAAAGCACACATGACAATGAAGACATAATTACAAATATACTCATATAAGATGATTACTCATATAACAAATTACCGTGAACATGGCAAGAACATTAGACGACATCACAGCATCCACCCCATTCACAAGACCACATCGCTTCCGACAACTCGTTTTGAAAATCAAAGAAAATAGTGCGTGTATATACTAACGCAGCATATTTCTCTAGCTTACTCGGGGAAATCATGCGTGGATTGATTGACTTTATTTTTACTTCATCAGCTGCATACTCCTTCCGTTGCGTCTCAATAGCATTATCAAATGACCGCAAAAATAGCATAAGATCATGATAAAAAGCGTGATATACATTGAAGAATGCATTGATACTCTCGGACCTAGGCGTGGTTTTCATCAACCCAGACATAGGTAAATCTTTAAAATACGCTGGAATCCACGAATCCCGTATAGCATACATTTCTGCAAACCAAGAATCACCAGCCAAGCCATGCTTCTCCATCAATTCAATCCATTTCACCTAAAAAACACTAGGTTCAAGATTCACGTCCCACACCAAACTATTAAGAGTGGGGAGGAACGAGGTTTTCTCTTTCAAGTGCGTGCTAATCTACAAACATGATATGATATATTAACATAAACACACAAATCAAATTAAACTATTTTAGTAAAATAAAATACCATTGATGAAGCTGATCACAAACCTTGTTTTCAATCTTCTTCATGATATGCCACATACAAAGATGATGTTTACTATCCGGTAATGCTTTTGGGATTGCTTGCTTCATCGCAGCACACTGATCAGTTATTACGAAAAGCGACTGACGTCCATGAGCCTTCAGGAAAGCCTTCAATATCCAATTATAGTGATCAACCGTCTCACCAGAGATCAATGCAGCACCTACCACAACTGATTTTTTGTGGTTATCTATGGCGACAAACGGAATAAAGCTCATCGCATGCCTGTTTCATCAAAGTAAATATATCACAACATCGGAAAAAAATAAAATTAAGTAATAACATTATTAGATTAAATAAAGACATACATGTTAGTCCGAAATGTTGCGTCAAAAGAAATGACATCACCGAACTCCTTATAATTCAAATGATCTATCTCATCGGCCCAAAAAATCGATTCCAACTCATTCTCGTTCACTTTATATTCATAAAAGTAGTCAGGACAAATCTCTTGTCTACTCGCCATAGTATTGATCAACATCTGCGCATCCTTGTTGCCAACAAATGAATTCATATCACGTCGGTAATTCTGACAATCTCTAACCGTCCCACCCGATTTCCGACGACCTCGATTCATTGCGTTACGTATCCTATAACCTTTTGTAACGCCAATTTTTTTGACTAAATGAATAAAAAACGTTCTTCTGCTCCGCATAACTTAATTGCCTACTTGATCGGGCAAATATCATCTCATCCTCACTAAATAAAACGTGATTATGTCATTCAAAAAATTTATAAACTTCATACCCATTCTTCTCCTTCACAAAATGTACCTTAAAACACGCTTACATCCAGTTCTTTTCACATTTGTATTTCGCCTCTTTTGTGCACCAGATACAACATCTAATGAATCAAACGATTTCGGGTTAGGTATCCCTTCTTTACTACAAACCAAATAACGAGTTGTAATTCTACCTAACCTATTAATTTTTTTGTTGGATAACCTAACATCAAAACCACCTTGTTGAGCATATCTCCTGTAAAAACTCTCAGCCACCTCAGGATTAATAAAAAAATCACCTACTTTTGGAATAGACTCGACCGGAACATTAGGAACCCAATACTTAGCCCCGTCTAAACTTTCTTGCATATGTTGACTAATCAAATCTACAATTTTCACAAAAAAAAAATAGACAAATATTATTTTAAAAAAAACACATAAAATCATGAAACATGACTCCCATGCATAATTCAAATATACAGAAATTCACACCTCCAACTCAATTCATGTTCCACCATACATGAACTGAATATAAAAAAAGTGTTCAAACATACATGAACTGAAAGTTGTCACTGAATCCATGTTCTACAACTCTCTTTCGTATTCATCAAATAACAATATGAACAAATATCACATATTGGTAATGTATAACTAACATTCATGATCGGAATTATCCAAAACGTGCTTCATAACGAAGAAAAAAAACTGTATCATGAAATATTGACGTTCGGTCCAATATAAACAAAACTCTTTCATAACCAAGAAAAAAGATATACTGCTTTCGTACCACTTTCATCACCGACGCGGTTTAAATCATCATCTCCTTCTTCATCCCCGGCAAACGCTTCCGACGAATCCATACGAAAACCATCTTCATCCTCGACACCTGCGGTTGGAATGGTGTTCGACGATCCAACCACATCATTCATGAATATTTCGTTCATCGGAAATATATCTCCGATTGGTAGTGTTGAATCTTCCATCGAAACCTTCGTTCATGAATAATTGCAGAAAAAAAACTAAAATTGATGATGATAAGGTTGTTAAACTGGAAACTAAATCATGGAGATTATCATCTCCTATAATCACGCGAAAACCAATAATAAAATTAAAAAATTAAAAAATTAAAAAATTAAAAAATTAAAAAATTAAAAAATTAAAAAATTAAAAAATTAAAAAATTAAAAAATTAAAAAAAAAAAAAAAAAAAATCTTAATTCCAGTAAATAGTAAATTGACATCGGTGCCCTCATTAAATGTTAATATAATAATAATAAAATATATATGGAATTATCCAAAACGATTGGCTGAAAATGGTTCACATAGTTTGCGCAAAATTGACATAGTTTGACCATATGAATGGCTAGGATTACTTCTCTATTTCTCAAATGAACCAAACACTATATATATAGATAGATTTTTATCCATGATTTTTGGGTTGAGTATTATGCCCCATCCGTGTTTGGGTGTTTCGGTATATAAATCATAAATTGGGAATCCAATTTTTATTCATGTTTTGAGTGAGTTTTGGGTTGCATCACTTCATGAAGGAATGTTTTGTATTAGGGAGTTCATCTTTAAAAAATGTGTATTATTGGAAAACGGGTCGTTTTCATATTTAAAGTAAATCATTTTAAAAGATTATGATTTAAATTGCATTCTTTCCTTTTAACGATATATTATTCATGTTGAAAACTCTTGAACTCACTAGGTGTTAGCCTAACCTTTTTTACTTGTCGGCATGTGCATCAGGCTCCGGTAGAGGAATTGTACTAGCGACACTGTGAATAGATGAGTGCTAGCTATATGCACGAGGGAGAATAGCTTAGGTGAAGTCTTCCGCACATTTGGAGATAGCAATGGTTGATGGGTTTAGTAACACCCGACCTTTAATTAGTCCTTATGTAGACTTTATTTATTTTGTTGGACGTTAAATCTAGAATCGTATTCCAAGCATGGACTTGTCGTAAGAGATTTTATCTATCTTTGAGGTATTATTGAAAATTTTAAATTAGTTGTTCTTTCCAAATTTGAGGGTGTTACATTCACGGTATGCATTTGTATGTGTGTATATATACATATATATATATATATATATAATAGATGGAGGATCAAATGAGAACAGTAACTATTTTAAAGAACACAAGAACTAACAAAATCATTAGTGATTTATACGAACCTGAAGCCGCGGCCAAAGTCCTTTTTTCGTATGTTAATGTAAAATCACTGATGATTTTATTAGTTCTCGTATTCTTTTAAATAGTTATTGTTCTCGTTTGATACTCCCTCATATATAATAAGCATAGGATATACATTAGTTTATATTTTTAAGGAAAAGACAAAAGGGAGAGGGCAAAGGACGAAAATACCCCCCGACTTAATAGGGTTAACCGAAATTTTTTGATTCCGTTAGAGGGAGGGACCCAGAGAGTGCGCTTTTGCATACCACATGGACGGGCAGTGTAATAAATGCGTTTTAGGGACCATATCCAAAATATCAGGAAACCACAGGACTGGGAATGTAATTTACTCATTTTTTTTATAAGTTATAACAGATTTAGTCTCTCCCTCAACTTTCATTTTTAAGATTTGGTCCCTCTATTTAATCATAAAATTTGGTGGCACAAACATATATTTTCAAAATACAATTAGCAAATTAATTAAATAAAATTTGAATCTAAGACTTTATTATAAAATATTTTATTTTTTCAGCAACATTACTTCCATGAAATCCTTTACATCAACTAAAATATAATTTTGGTAAATGTTTTGTTTTAATTAGTTGAAAGTTTAAAAAAAGTTTTAAAACCAAATATCCGATAATATATTAAATAATAGAGTAAATTACACTATGGGTCCTTGTGGTTTACTAAAAATATGGATATGGTCCCTATTTTGAAATAAGTACACCAGGATCCCTGTGGTTTGCATTTTGTTGCACTCTGGGTCCCTTTGGTTTGAAATAAGTACACCATAGATCCTTGTGGTTTGCATTTCATTGCACTCTGGATCCCTGTTAGGGACCCAGCGTGCAAAGAAATGTAAACCACATGGACACAGAGTGCACGAAATGCAAACCATAGGGACCCAGAGTGCAACGAAATGCAAACCACGGGGATCCCTGGTGTACTTATTTCAAAATAGGGACCATATCCAGATTTTGAGTAAACCACAGGGACCCATAGTGTAATTTACTCTAAATGATAAAATATAAAAGTACAAGTTTAAGTAATTTAATAAAACTAATCATATATAGAAAAATATTATAGCCTATACTACATTATAATGCATTTACATGGGACTCTTCAAAACAATTTTGTTACATGAAGTACCACTTATTTATGCACAAAAACTTAAAATCTCTTAATAACACATTACCATGCATGATGTACAACATGTTAGTGCAGGAGACATTGGCACTTCTTTTCTTTTCTTCTTATTTGAATTTTCAAATTCAAATAAAAAGAATTAGCCGTCTATTATGTTTCCAAAGCTTACTTTTCAGGTTTTATGTCACTTTTCAAGCGTTTTGGATTTCAAAGTCTCTAATCCCCTCTGGATCTAAAAGAGCAGCAACCATGGAGCCAATTCGATTTCAAATTCAAGGTGAGAGGGAAAACTCCAAATTTAGACCATTTTTGCTGAGAAAAATTGTAATCGGTAATGGCGAGTGAGGGTGATATCGATGATAATGGTGGTCTAATCGGTTAAAAACTTCGTTAAATCAACCACCTGATCACCACCATCATCAAGAATGTTGTTGCCTTCTTCATAATTGACATTCAACCCATTTTCAGATAAAGACGGTGAGGAAGAAGCAATAACAGGTGTTAGTAGATACCTGGCCAAAGGCGTTCGGGATGACACCTCATTTGACCAAAAAGATATTTCATGGATGGAAAAATCTTTCCATAGAAAGAAATTTCATGTAGGTTTACCTTCATCATTCACACTGCTCTTATAATTAGGTTTTCTTTGTTGTAGTTGATGTTCTTTCTTCATATTAATCCTATGATGGCCATTGTCGTTAGACTTAGTTGTTTTCGAGGGTTTCAGAAAGGTGTTTCGATTGGTGCTTGAACATGAATCCTCACTTGACCACCCAATGTTTTCCCTGAGTTGAACTCCTTTTTATATTCCGGACAACCCTTTTTTTCAGAAAGGGTTTCAGAAAGGTGTCGTATAGGTTCCATATTTCTTTGTTCGTTTCTGTTTTGCGTTCAGACTTTTTTCAACTTCAAGATTTTACTGGATTGTTCCTCATGGGGTGAGTTTTTCCAATTTTGTCAGGTTAGGTTTTTCACATCTGGTGATTTTTACAATGTTGATTTAGAGTTCCTTCATTCTAATGGTACACAAAACCAAACTTTAATGTTTTTATTGAACCATTGTTGCGAGTTTTGAAGTTATTTCGTTTGGTGAGGCATCTTATGATAATTACTTTAGAATGGGACTGTTGTGCTTTGAGCATGGTTGTGGCAGTGAATGTTATGCATATTTGGATTGTTATGCATATTTAGATTGTTGGAAGGAGTTAATGAAGCTGCAAGAGTTGGACTGTTGGCAGGACATTCATCTTAACATTGCAAGTCTTATGGGGTTTTCCTAAAGGTCTACTCGAGAAATGGGGGTTTCTTTAGGTTTCTGAAAGTTTTTGAGCTATGAGGTGTAGCTTCTTTTAAACTGATTTTTAAGTGTTTAAATGTAGAATATTTCATTATACAATATCTTCTTTGTTTCCTTTGGTCTTGTATTATTCCATATGTTGTATAATCTCATCAGTTTTATTATCTAATGAGTTATTTCTTTCTAGGTGTATTATCCATAATGTGAAACGACCATGGCAGATTCTCCAACACACTTCTTCGAGTTCATCCTTTCTGCCTTCAAACCTTGCAAGTCCTTTCCATGCATGGCAATAGTTGTCTCATATAAGGAAATAACTGGGATTTGAGTTTGTAACTTAGTTACCACATTATTCGAACTAGACATACAAAGAAAGTTGTTATTTTTAAACATAGGTTTACGATTATGTTCATCCCGTCATGGGTGTATACTCAACTTATTGATATATGTCACCTCCTTACCTACCTTATTGTTTAATATTTTTTGCCATCAAAACGAATTGTTGGTAAGTGTCTCTTACACGTTAAACACTAATTGGTAAGATTCTCATTTTTTTCATGCTCACGCGCTAAGCAGTTACTCGATAAACATTTATCTGATAAGTGTTTGGAAAAAGGTCCCTATGATTTGAACTTGTACATTCATGGATCCATGAAAACAAATTATCTCGATCACCAATAGCGGCACAAGATCGTCAAAAGAGCTACGTGGATAAGAAGAGAAGACCAGTCGAGTTCCAGGTGGGGGAAAGGGTCTTGTTGAAGGTGTCACCCTGGAAGGGGATTATCCGTTTCGGGAAGCGTGGGAAGCTTAGTCCTCGCTTTCTCGGACCCTTCACCATTTTAGAAAAGATTGGACTCCAAGCTTATAGACTAGACTTGCCACCGGAAATGGACGGGATTCACCCTACTTTCCATGTATGCTACCTTCATAAGTGTCTGGCGGAAGAAGAGAGCGTTATACCGTTGACAGAGATTCGGGTAGATAATGGCAACCGGTATGTTGAGAAGCCGGAAGCTATATTAGAATCCAAGACAAATAAATTGCGCCACAAGGAGGTAACCATGGTGAAAGTCTAATAGAAGCACCATCGGGGTACGAACGTGATGTGGGAGTCGAAAGAGGATATGAAGAGGAGATACCCTCAGTTATTTAAGTGGTCGTGATTTAGGGGATGAAATCTGTTGGGAACTGAAGAATTCATCAAGTATGGTTAATGCTGCTGGTTCAAAGTTACTACTGCTAGAAGACTTAAAGGTTAATACTGCTGAGTGTTACTACTGCTAGTCAAAGTTAGTGCTGCTTGAACAAAGTTAGTACTGCTTAGCTAGTTAGTACTGCTAGTAGTTAGTACTGCTCTGTAGTTAATGCTGCTAGAAGGAAGTTAATGCTGCTGAAGATTAATACTGCTTATATGATGAAGATTCGTATGAAAGGATATACATGGAAGCTTAGAGATATACATGGAAGATATACTGAAGATATTTTATTGTATTTATCTTTTGTATTTAGTATATATATATTGTATAGTTTAGAATAGTTTAATATACGGAACTTAATTCATTTTTTGAGAGAAAATTAACCTCAAGGCATAGATCCTAATTCTAGAGAAGTAGAATTCGTATTGGTGAGCCTGTTCATCAATATTGAGGTTGAGTGTGTAATCTTGTAACTTCAAAACATTCAATACAAGTTTACAGTTTGTTCTTCATATTTTCTAGATTGATTTACTGTTTTATTGAATATCAAAGTGTTATTCCGCAAACTTCTTTGATATTGTTTCTGAGAATTAATTCTTGTTGAGAATTCGATCCTGACAAGCCTTATTAGGTGGGGAGGATTGTAGCATTCTAAAATTTTATTTAAGAGATTTCTGAAAGAAACAGTGCCCCGCGTGGGTTAGGCCGCGGCACAAGCCGCGTAGAGCACTGTCCGCATGAAAGAACAGTGGGTGGCACGAGTTACCGCGCGGGTCAACCCGCGCCACAAGCCGCGCGCGCCCTGGCGAATTTAAATGGGTTTCAGCCCCATTTCTAATTCATTTTCTCCAACCATTTTCTCTCAAAACTCTCTCTTCATTTATCCCTCCCCAATATCGAACCTAGCTTCATCCCAACCACCATCCACCACATTTATTGCAAGAATCAAGCATCCTCAACCCAAGGACTTCAACTAACGATCTCAAGCTTCAAGATCATCTTCCTCCTCCATCCATTTCTAGGGTTTCTCCCAAGTTTCTAGGGTTTTGCTATAAAACCTAGTTAGTGAGTTTTCTTTACTAAAATCTTTAAATGAGATACATATCTTGAATGCTTACTTGTATTATTTCATATACATGTACAAATCTGATCACCTGATAAGTTTGACCTAACTGCTACTTACATGATATTTGGGGGTTTTGGCTATTGATTCACATGTGGGTTTGTTGAGTTGATTTATATTGTTATTATTGGGTATGATGGCATTATTTCATGGAATTTGTGAAGATTATTGTTGAACATACATGTTTGGGTGTTTTAGACTTAACATGGGATTGAAATCATGAATAGTATGTATATATATCTTGTTGATGCAGGATATGTATAGAGATGAATAGTATGTATATGTATCTTGTTGATGCGGGATATGAGTAAGAGGTGAGTATATATATGTATGTTGGATGAACCATGAGTATGTGCCAGGAGGATGTAGTCTTAGGTTCCACCGGGACGGTATGCACCTAAGGCCTCCGCCAACGGGACGATATGCACCTAAGGCCTCCGCCACCGGGACGGTGTGTCGGGCCTTTGGGATGTCGTTATGCGGACAAACATCAAGGTACATTGACTTGAGGTAAAACTCATTGGTGTGATGGATCTCCCCCATTGATTCCAGTATGGCCAAGTGGACTGAGTCGTTATTAATGCTTTAACATGTCTCTTGAATATCATGCCATGCTTTTGTACAACTCACTTGGCCCGTTTGGCCTAACACTTGTTTGGTTGATATGTATCTCAGGTTTTATCGGCGCGGCCGCCAAGAAAGTCTAGATGACTTAGACGCGAGCTTGGGGACATTTTTGGGACGCCAGTATAGAAGTTTATTTTTAGATTGGATCACAACTTTTGTTAATCTTGTTCCTAGATAGGATTTAGATTAAAGGGTTGTTTTCCCACATATTGTTATACATTACAAACTTGTAATCTTAACAGGCGTTTATTGTCTCCTATTTTGGGAGGAGCTCATGCTATGGCACTAATGTCTTTACCAAATTTCCTTTTCAGAAATTTTTGTTTATCCCAATTTTTGAGGTGTTACAACTCCCTTCTTCCTTTCATCTACTCCTCTCTCATCTTTAATTCCCCAAGTATTAAATCCATTAATCCTCACCAACTAAGGATTTAGGGTTCCAAGTGATCAAGCTTCAAAGTTTACAAGTCTCAAGATTTTTGCAAGGGTCTCAAGTCTCTACCTTTATATTCTAGGGTTTCATCTATTTTAGGGTTTCCTCCTACAAAACCCTAGGTAAGTTTCTTTGTACAACTACCCTCATAAATACTTGTATTATCATAGCCTTGATGTCTTAACTTGTTGGGACTGTTGACCCAAGTAAGGGTTTATAAACCCTAACTAAAAGTGAGTTTTCCTTTGATAAATCTTCATCTAAATTACTTCTAACACATAAAAGGTTGTCTCCCTTATGAATCAAGTTTGTGACCCAAGTGCTAAGACCTAAGAGTTTGTATATATACTTTGATCCATATTGGAGAGAAATGGACATGTTTCATGAATTAAGATGAGTAACTTGCATTTATGTGATTTTATTATTTATACATTGGGATGGATAGGTATCAAATAAAAAGTGTTGATCCAAATTCTCTCAGTGATTTGATAATGACCCTTTGAAATAATTAGTGAAAATTATATTTAATATATGTATGTATTAGTGTTTCATCATCAACGATCATATACTGAGTTTGTTTAGCATCGCTGATGATTTCTAATGTATTCATGTTAAATATAATCTCTAAAGACAAGTTTCACAACAAAGACGTTTATAGTTGACATCGAAGACAAAGCTGATGAACAAGTGACAAGTTTACTCATGATCTGATGCATATATCAGTGAAACCAAGACAAGTCCACACACGCGAAGAAGTACGAAGAGAAGCTTCAGCAATAACTGATCTTTATTCAGATTCCCTGTAGAAAAATTCCCTCAGCGATCATTGATCATGAAGCTTACGTTCCAAGGTTCTTTTGTCTTATCCTTGCACAAGAAGTAAAATGTGTCAAAAGGGACATACTTTTGCCGCAGATCGTACAACAACTCTGAAGACTGCACTGTTCACCATTCGGCCAAGAGCATGTCGCTAAAAGTCAGAAGCATACACCCAACCAAATGATGACACGTGTAAAGTACCCCTGCCATGCATTAAATGCATAGGGTATAAATAGAAAGGTTGAACTTCATTTTGAAGTGTTGCCTTCTATCTCCTATCTTTCACTGAACCATATAGAAACCCTTGTTTTCTATATTTCTCTTAACCTTTCTCTCTTATTCTGGTGCAACCTACTTACTGTTTCTTAAGTTTGTTTAGACTAGGTTTACTTAATCTTATTCCGCAACAAACTGTAAATTGTGATTTGAGTTATCAATAAACAATTTATTAAACCATAAAATTTGTGTTTGTATTCACCCCCTTCTACAAACTTGTTTACCACCTACGGGACCAACAAGTGGTATTTGAGCAGATTGTTTAATCCATAAACAAGATCTTGCTTAATTCTCTTCCTTGTTATTCTTAAAAATGGAACTAAACACAAACTCAAACTATTATGATAATGGTTCTCTCTCTAAACCTCCTCGATTCAGCAAAGACAACTTTGGTCTCTGGAAGAATCGGATGATTCTATTTCTAGAAGGTGTAGATCCCACTATACCTGAGTATGTTGCAAATAGTCCCTATGAACCATTTGTTATCATAGTTGCAGTCGCTGCCACTGCAACTACTGTTGTTGTTCCTGAAATATCGCTCCCAATAAGACAATGGAGTGATGAGGACAAGAAGAAAGTGGGACTAAATGCAAAGGCTAAAACCATTATCTCTATGGCTTTGCCTGATGAAGATTTCTATTCCATCATGCATCTGAAAACTTCTAAAGAAACATGGGTAACTATATGTGTTCAGTACGAAGGTACCACTGAAATCCAAGAACCCGAAAGATCAATCTGGTAAGACAGTACGAAAGTTTCATTTGTGGTAAGAATGAATCTTTTTCTGATGTTCACCAGCGATTTAACTGTTTAATCATTGATCTAAGGATTGTTGATAGGATTTATTCTAATTCCAAGGTCCTTACCAAATTCTTGGAATGTCTTCTTGAAAGTTGGGAAAATTATTTAATGTGTCTCAAGCTGACCAAAGACTTAAATCACCTTTCTATCACCTTTCTCTTAGCACTCTTTATGGGATATTGCTCAATTACGAGCAATCAAATCAACTGAAGAATCTTGTTAAAGATTCCAAAGACTCTAAAAGCACTCCTGTTGTTTTAGTCTCTTCAGAAATTATTCCATCTCAGCGATCTACTCTCCCTATCACTGAGTTAGATTATGACTTAGAGGATCTATCAGACACTGACCTTTCAGAGTTTGATGAATCTCTGGTACTCTTGACAAACTCTTTTAAGAGATTTTCAAGGAAGAGCAATTTCTGAAGAAATAAGCCTATCTCCTTATCTGACAAGGCTAAATCAACACTTGTTGATAAGGCAACTGCTAATTGCTATAACTGCGAGAAAGTTGGTCACTTTGCCAGCGAATGCAGGTCAAAGAAAGTCTTCAAACCTTCTTCGTGAAGAAAATCCAGCGATGATAAATACCTCAAGCTGAAGGAAAAATATCAGAAGTTGAAAGGATTCAAGCGAAAAGGTAAAGGTCTGATCGCTGAAGAACACGATTGGGCTGAATCAGAAGAATCAAGTTCTGATGAAGAGGTTGTCGCTAATCTCTGTCTCATGGCAGAGATTAATGAAGAAGTGGAAGAACCATCTGGGACATCCACAAGCTATATCTCCTCTCAGGTATCGATCTCTACTGATCCCTCTCTTTCTGAAGCTGAGAGACAATGCGATGTTGGTGTGCTGACAATTGACTTATACAATGCATTAAATGGTAAAACCATAGCTGAAAACAAAAATATCAATTTAACAGAACAACTTGAAAAATGTCATTTAAAGATCAAGGAACTAACTCCCTTAGAAGAAAGTTTAAAAGATCAAGTCATTGTTAACGAGATCATCAGCATTGAACGCGAACAAGCTATCGCTTCTCTCAAAGCTGAAAAGGCTACAGTTGAAGGATGGTGTAAATCCTCAACTAAAGTCACTGAGATCTTAAGTGCTCAAATCCCTGCTCATGATAAAACCGGTCTCAGTTATAAATCTGATAAGGACCAATCTAGCAGAGATTGTTCCAGGCTTAAATTTGGAATGTTTGTCTCTTCTATCCTTGACACTTCTTCTTCTCAATGCTCCTCGTCTTCTAATCCTATTCCTGAGGATTCAACAAAGAGTCCTAAAATCGTTGATGAAGGGAAATCTATTTCCCAAAACCTTCAGAAGGCTACAAAAATAGCAAAGCTGAAGAAGGCCTCTTCTAAACCTTCAGCTAGTCAACCTTCTGGATCTGAATCTAAGATCACTGGTAACATTCAGAGATCTACTCCAAAGATGAAGATTGACATTAAGCCTAAGAAATCAATAGAACTAAAAGTTCCTTCGAGATCTAATGCTAAGGGCATTCTTGGAGTTGGCCTGGCTCATCTTAAGTTTTCTAATGGCAATGCTCCTAGTTTTAAAGCCACTTTTAACTATAGAAAATGTTTGTGGACTTACTGACCATATTGCAAGTAAATGTACCAATGCCACAAAAGCTTAAACGATAGCTAAAGTGAAGATGAATGCTTCCAAGGCTAAGAAGGTCACCAAAGCTGAGAAATCCGCCAAGGTTAAAAAGGCCACTCAAGTTAAGAAATTAACTGAAGTGAAGGTTACCACTAATGCTGAATCTTCAGATGTTGTGAAGATTGTTGAACCTTCCATCTCCACTAACTCCCCTAGACCCGTTGAAAAGTGGGCACCAATCAAAAATTGATCTTACTTATGTTTTCATGTCTCGAAGGGTATCTGGTATCTAGATAGTGGATACTCTCGACACATGATTGTCCAAAAGAACCTGCTCACAGAATACAAGGAAGAGAAGGGTCCATCAGTGACTTTTGGTGGAAATGGAAAAGGATATACCGAAGAGTCCCTTACGTAGACGGATTGAAGTATAATCTACTCAGCATTAGTCAGCTATGTGATAAAGACTTTAAAGTGCTTTTCTAAGAAAGCATGTTCAGTGATGGACAAAAATGGAAAACTTGCTCTCATTGGTTATCGCATGGAAAATGTTTATGTAATAAACATGGACTCAACAACCACTAAAAGTATCTGTTTTCTATCCAAAGCCTCATCAGATGTCAACTGGCTATGGCATAAGAGGTTGTCTCATCTCAACTTCAAAACGTTGAACACTCTATCTTAAAAGGAACTAGTCTCTGCTCTACCTCAACATTCTTATGCCAAGGAATCTCTCTGCTCAGCTTGTGAAAAGGGAAAGCAAACTAAAGCTAGTTTCAAATCTAAGCAAGTTTCATCAGTGACAAGTCATCTTCAACTCTTGCATATGGATTTGTTTGGCCCTGTCAATATTCAATCCATTGCTGGAAAGAAATATACTCTTGTCATTGTAGATGAATACTCTCGCTATACCTGGTGATGTTTCTTCGCTCTAAGAATGATATCCCAGATGAACTTATGTCTTTTGTCAGAAAGATGGAAGTGTTGAATAACTTAACTGTTCGCTCAATAAGAAGTGATCATGGAACTAAATTCAAAAACAGTTCTTTGGACAACTTCTTTGAAAGCAAGGGAATTTCTCACAATTTCTCAGTTATGAGAACTCCTCAGCAAAATGGAGTCGCTGAAAGAAGAAACATAACAATCATTGAAACCGCTAGATCAATGCTCAACGATTCTCATCTTCCAACGCAAATTTGGGCAAGAGCTGTCAATACGGCTTGTTTCACTCAAAACCGATCACTTATTGTCAAAAGATTTAATAACTGCCTATGAACTTTTCCATGGGAGGAAGCCTTCTATCAACTTTCTTCATATCCTTGGTTGTCAGTGTTTTATTTTAAACAACAAATATATCCTTGGAAAATTTGATCCAAAGGCTGATGATGGAATCTTTCTCGGATACTCCTCAATATCCAAAGCCTACAAAGTCTTCAACAAGAGAAGACAAATAGTAGAAGAAACCATTCATGTCACCTTTGATGAATCCAGATCAGCGAACTCAAAACATCTCGCTGATAATGATGAACTTAATGCCTGGATCTTCTCCCACTATGGAGAAACTGAACCTCTTTTCAATACTCAGCATCATGCATATCCTCCAAATGTTGATGATGATCCAGTCATCATTCAACTTAACACTGAATCCACTTCATGGGTTTCAGTTGTTCCCTTAAACACTTTACCACCATCCGATCTTCCAACCTCTGAATCACCTATCATCTTTGAAGATCTCTTAGTTAATGACATTCAACCTGAACCTCACCAACCACAAGGGTTATGGCGTATTGTTTAAGGCCCTGGGAGATGTGGTGGAATATCCCATCTGCCCAAGGTTCGAATCCATGTGTACACAATAATTATGGCCACTGAGGTTTAATCAGGGTTGATGTCTTATAGTCACAATTTGCCAAGGGATTAGTTTAGGCATACCCTAGGACACCCTTCCCAAAAAAAACTTGAACCTCACCAGTTGATAGCTGATGAACCTTAGGGTGAAGCTTCTTCCTCAGTGAACATTCCCATTACTGATCCAATATCTGACATGGATGCTCACGCCCCTGCCCAGAGATGGACTAAGAATCGCCCGATTGATCAAATCCCTGGTGATCCAGATGGAGGTATTCAGACTCGACGAAGTTCAGGTAACATATGTCTCTTTGTTAACATTTTCTCTCTTCTCGAGCCAAAGAAGATTGATGATTCCCTCAGAGATCCAAAATGGTTCAGTGTTATACAAGAAGAATTGACTGAGTTTGAAAGAAACAAAGTTTGGAATCTTGTTCTCCAACCATTTGACAAAACCATTATAGGCACCAAATGGGTGTATCAAAACAAGTTAGATGAAAATGGGACTGTGACCCGCAACAAAGCTAGGCTAGTTGCTCAGAGATACAGACAAGAGGAATGCATAGACTACGATGAAACCCTTGCCCTTGGGGCTAGGCTTGAAGCAATTCGACTATTCTTAGCCTATGCAGTTCACAAAGACTTCAAAGTATATCAAATGGATGTCAAATCAGCATTCCTAAATGGAAAGCTAAGTGAAGAAGTCTATGTTGAACAGCCCCCAGGGTTCTCTGACCCTAAACATCCACACTTTGTATATAAGTTGGATAAATCTCTCTATGGGTAAAACCAAGCCCCTCATGCTTGGTATGATACTCTCTCCTCTTTTCTAATCTCTGAAAAATTTGAACGTCGAAAAATTGATAATACTCTATTTTCAGAAAGATTAAAGATCACATCATTCTTGTTAAAATATATGTTGATGACATCATATTTGGTTCTACTAATCCATCTTCGTGTACTCGATTCCCTGAACGAATGAAGAAAGAATATAAAATGAGTATGATGGGTGAGCTAACTTGTAACACCCGCAATTTTCGGTAAGTAATTGTCAACCGGACGTTTCTGTGACTTGTAACCAGTGGGGTTTTATTGGGAAATGTATTGTTTAAAGTCCCTCAGAGTATCGGCAGTGAAAAAGTCGAGTTTTGGGGCTCCAGAATGGTTCCGCGACAATGCCCCGCGACTATGACAAGTCACAGTCGCACATGGCACAGTCGCAGAAGTGAAGCAGAAGCTGAGGGGCTTCATGCAACTTTAACCAGCGACAATGCCCTGGGCATTGTCGCATGGCAATGTCTCCCAGTGGGTGTAGGGGCTGTTGAATTCGGGAAACCAACTTTCTTTCTCATTTTTCCTTCTCCAAACTCTCCCCTTTCTCTCCCAAAACGTTTTCGCTCTTCTTCCTTCAAACCCTAACTCTTATTTGGCCCAAACCCTTGTATTTTATGAAGATGAATCACCATCAAATGATAAAATGGAAAGCTTTGGTCAAGGATTCACCATCTCCATCTTCTTCTTCAACCTCAAACTCATTGTTGAGTTTTCTAGATTTTCGTCAAAACCTAAGTAGTAAGTGTATCCCTTCCATTTCTAAACCCTAATATAAGATATAAATGCTCCATTGATGATTTCCTAAGTAGTATGTTCTCCATTTTCGGTTTGGAAGATTTTGGAGGAGTTAGGTCAAAATTAGGGTTTTGGGTATAAGTTGAGGTTTTGATGTAAAATGTTTGGCGAATGTTTCTATATGGTTGAATATGGTTATTTATGGTTGAAAATGCTTGGATCTAGGTTTTGGAGGTTTTGGCTTGGAGGATTCAAGTTTCGTCAAGGAAGCTCAAAGTGGGGTAAAATCTAGATTTAGCCTAAATCTAGCAAGGTGAGTTCAAGTTAATTTGTGAAAACGGTGTACATGCCAAAATGATTATTTTAAAGTGTATTGCATCTTGCATGAAATTGTTAACTGCCGATAAGTTTGGTTATTTTGAAAGTGTTTAACTTTATAGACTTATATAGCACATATCTTTGGGATATTTGGGCATTTTGTTAAATGTGTCATAAATGAATGGGTTTTGATGAATTATTGCATAACTAGGTATTTGGTCAAAAATGCACTTTTAAGTGTTTATCGGGTTTTATGCACCATTCATGAAATGAGATGTTTTGAAAAGTACGAATGTGTGAGTCCTTTAGTTTTGGGTCATTCCCGACTTTGGGGAACATTTTGGAAATGGAACACCTTTTGGGGTTTTGGGCCGAAGGCCAATGGTAATTTGAGAATCAAAGATTTTGGGAAAAGGTGTATTTTGGTCTATGTAACCATATTAGCTCTTGTGTTTTAGCCAAACGTCTATTAAGCCTCTTGGGGCTTGATTTGTACTCAGTAGAGTCTTTGGAACATTTTCTCGGTATTGGTAGCTCGTTGAGGAGCCTTGGACGTATGGTGTACTTAGTTGCATCTTATTTGAGAGTTACATGTTTTGAATGCGTTAGTTCATTCTTTTGAGTCATGTAACGTTTTAGACTGCAATGCATTGGATCCATAGGCATATGACTCAGTTAATTGGTTTAGTTGGGGACTTTATCCCCATGTTGGGATTGGATATTGTTTATGGCTAGCGGGAGCTCGAGGTATAGATCGTGGGTGGTTGAACTCGATAACCACGTAACCTCTGTTAAAGGGCTCGAGGTAGTGATCGTGGGTGGTTGAACTCGATGCCCGTTTGTGTGACACCCCAAATTAGGGTCAATAAATAAATATGAAAAGATAAAAAAAAGGAGGAAAAGGGAAAATGGAAATAAATAAAATGGGTTTTATTATATATATATATATATATATATATATATATATATATATAAAGTGAAGAAAAACGTGAAAGATGTCACTTAAGAAAAGTGAGAGGTGAATGAATTAGTTTATAATCACTTGGATTAAAAGTGAAAGAAAAGTCAAGACAGGGGTAAAAAGTATATATTTGGCAAAACCTTTGAAGTCAGGGGGCTGAGCGTCATTAACTGATAGTCTAGGATAGTGTCAGATGTCAAGTTCCTCATACCAGAGGGACCTGTTATGAAAAAGGACATGTCTGATTTTTTTTCAGAAAACCGAAAACGACCACTCATTTGGAGCTTCTTATTGGCTCGTTTTGTCAACTATTAGGACAAAAAAATTATAGATAAATGATGGTAACCGGTTAAGGATCATTATGGGTTCAAGAAAATCGAGATTTGGTCGAGTTTAGAAGGAGAAATCGGATGTTGAAGCTCGGTGTCGAAAAGCTCCGTTTATCGACGATTGGAGGTAAAATACTCAACCAAATTTCGAGTTCTTTATATGGATAGCTTCGTTTTTAAGTCCTTTATCGAACCTTAGTAGCCTTATGGCTCAGATTTTGGTTTAGAGGGTCCGATTTTGCGTTTTTCTCTGATTTTCGAGTGGGTTTTTGACCCAAACTTTAAATGAGCATATGAGACTCAATACTTGATGGTTTTTGTTGATTTTTGTTCCTATGGTTGAGGAAAATGATTTTCTAGAGTTTTAGCAAAAGAAATCATCGAAAACGGTCGAAAAATGAGGCCATACGACCTTGAAAACGGACAGATACGTTTTTCTCTTTTTTCAGCTTTTCGCCGGCGAGATTGATCGGAAGCCGACGAGCTTGACCGGCCAGAATGGTGGTTGAGCCAACCTTTTCTTATGGGCTTCTTTTTTTAATTATTTTGGGCCAATAATTGATTCATTAAGTAATGTTCTAAAGTAAATGTAAATAGTCTAATTTAATTAGATTTCTTTTTAGTTGGGCTTAAGTTAATTAAGTGTAGTTTATTAATTCATGGAGATTATTAATTAATAAATAAAAACTTAACTAGTTAATTTAATTTCTATTTTATTTAATATATTAATTTAATTTCTATTTAGTTAATATATTATTTAATTTAGAAATTTAGATTATTTAATTTGTTATTCCTAAGATGGAATACTTAAAATAAATATTATTTAGAAGATTTTATAGTGAGATTAGAGCGTCATATTTGGTTAAATATTATCGAGATGCTTTAATATGGAGAAACGATTTTTGTTGTTATACCGACGTTAAGAATCGTTATCATGCATAAAACTTAGAAGTTTGTGAAGTTATTTTAATGATTTAATAATGAGATTAAAGCGCCATATGAGTTAAAGATTTATTTAGACGCTTTAATTGTAGAGATGGATTTATGAGTTATAAAATGATTATTTTGACGTTTTAGGACGTCGTCGAGTTTTAGACTTGGGTTTTGACTAAAGTTAGTCGAGGTTGACCGTGTTGACCAATGGTTGACTTTTACCTCGTTTGACCCACAAGTATTTTGACGATGAGATCAAATGAATATATTTGAGTCATTTAGAGACCTGATTTTAGAGTTTGACCTTAGGTCAAGTCAGGTTGACTAAAGTTGACGTTTGGAGAAAATAAGCCATTAATTGGATATGGTGGTATGAAATGTGTAGCTTTTCAGTTGAGAGCTATCAGTAGCCGATCTACACGGAATCAGGTGAGTCTTCATGAGACTTACACTCTACGTACAAACTTATTTTCAGCATTATATGATTTGAATGGTGATGTGTACGTATGCATGATGTTTTAGTTTACATACATGTTATGTTATATTTTACATGTATGTCGTTTATGATCAGTTGCATGCTATGTGTTTACTTTGTTTTCAAATAACTCTAGCATGCTATTTTCATATGAAGGTTTTATGATTGGTTTTAACGGGTGGGCATTTGACCAGTAAGTCACACGACAAGTGGCATGACCCCGCAATGGGTATCTAGACATGTGTAGTTCTGACAACCCAGGGAATGCCAGTGACAAAATGACCCTTACCCGAGGAGACAGTTTATGAGATCTCTTTTCTTTTAGCGATGCATGTTTTCAGAAAATGCATACTATTTGATACAATGTTTTGAAGTTGATATGTATTATGTGAAATGATTTTATTCACGCAAACCATGAACTCACTGAGCTTTATAAGCTGACTATAGTATGCATCTCAGGGACAGAAGGTTTCAAGTTGGATAAAGGAAAATGGCACACATAGAGGCTTGCCACTACCATTTAAGTTCAGTATTTATGTCAGGCATCTATTATGAATAAATATTGAAATGCAACTCGGTATGGGACGAGTTAGCATTTAAGTTACATATTTATTGTTAAAGTCTTCCGCTGTAAACGGTTTTAATTTAGCCGTTATTTTGGAATATTTTGGAGAATTGTTTTAGATTATGTAACACTTATCAAGGCGAAAGATTGGGTGTTACAGTTTGTAATCCAGTCTAGTTACTCATCGTGGAATTTAGTGTCCGCGTTTGAAGTCTAGTGAGTGGTCCCCAAGTCATGTTTTTATGTAAGCTTGCGGTGGTGCTCTGCAGAGCTGTATACGGAGCTAAGTCTTGCGGTGGTGCCCAGTGTGAGCCGGATACGGAGACTTGTGGATTTGGTAGTGACACTCATTTAGAGGTCGAGTAGACACTAGGGTCATTTGGGTATCTTGCGGTGGTAGCTCGGTTGGGAGCCGGATACGGGGATCCATGGCCTATATGAAGCTCGAGAACATTGATAAGTGATTAACTTTGTGTGCCCGTCACTTTCGATGGAATTCGGGTATCCCCCATCACCGAAAGGTGTTGTTTTTGGGTATTGAGTTTATTATCTGAGTTTTCGGTGGCGTTTTGTATAATTGGGTTTTATCCTTGATTTATGGGTTGAGTACTATGCCCCACCACGTTTTGGGTGTTTTGAGATATAAAGCTTTAACCGTATTTTCATAAATGGAGAGTTCAATTTCTATTCACGTTTTGAGTGAGCTTTGGGTTAAATCTAATTTATGAATAGGCGGTTTATATTGGTATCATCATTCTTGAAGTAGTTTAGGTTGGAAGACGTTTAAATTGGTGCTCTTTGTCTAAAATGCATATTATTGGAAAATGAGTCGTTTTCATATGTAAGACATATCAAATTGAAGGATTATGACTTTAACCGCATTCTTTCTTTTGAAACAAATAATTTATATATGTTGAAAACTCTTGAGCTCACTAGGCGTTAAGCCTAACCTTTTTATTTGTCGGCATGTGCATCAGGTTCCAGATGGGGGTTTGGTTCTAGCAGTTCTATGAAGAGATGTGCTTAGTTCCTCACGAGTGTAAGTATTTGGTGAAGTCTTTCGCAGTTTGGAGATAGTGGCTTCTATTGGGTTTTAGTAGCACCCGTCCTTATCATAGACTGTATGTATATAATGAATGTGTGTATTGAGGTTAAATCTTAGATTGTGATTGTAAACGAATCATTTATTGGAGTATTTAGAAAATTTTAAATTAATTGCTATTTCCAGATTTGAGGGTGTTACATAACTTACTTCCTTGGACTTTAGATCAAGATATATGATAAAGGCACATTTATTCATCAGGGTAAGTATGTTAAAGATATGCTGAAAAACTTTGATCTTACTCAAACTTCAGCCATGAAAACTCTTATGGCACCACCGCTGACATTAAACAAGGATCCCTCTGTAAAACCTGTTAATGGCACTGCCTATAGAAGAATGATAGGCTCACTTCTGTATCTTACAACAAGCCGACTTGATATCATGTATTCTACCTGTCTTTAGGCACAATATCAATCAGAACCCAAGGAATACCATCTGATCTCTGTAAATCGAATTTTCAGATACCTGAAGGGAACTCCTAACCTAGGACTTTGGTATCCTAAAGACTCAGGGTTCGATCTAACTGCCAATTCAGATAGTGATTTTGCAGGTTGCAAATTGCATAGAAAAAGCACCACAGGAGGTTGTCAACTCCTAGGTGGAAAGCTGGTAAGTTGGATAAGTAAAAAGCAAAACTCTGTGTCCACTTCCACAACTGAAGCTGAGTATATATCCGCTGGAAGTTGTTGTGCTCAGGTCTTATGGATGAGAATCAACTATTAGACTATGACCTTCAGCTCTCCGAAATTCCAATCTATTGTGACAACACTAGTGTCATTGATATAGAAAACAACCCAATGCTACACTTAAAGGTCAAACACATTGAAATCAACGCTACAAAAAGGAGCGAGCGGAGAGAGCATAAAGAGCTTACTTATAAGGTACGAGCTTAGAGCCTTGTGTCACTCTGGTATGCTAATCACTTCGTTGAGTCAAAAGCGGAGGACGAAGCGAATGTAGAGGACACAACATATCCAGGGAAGGAAGATGGACTAGACTCACTCTCATTCATCAGAAGATTTGGTGGAGGATAAAGTCAAAAGTGAACCAACACTGGGATCTGATCATAGCCGCCATGAAGTGTTTGGATGCAAAGGTGATTTTATCAGAGATCATATGATGAATGGAGACATAGAACTTCATTTTATTCCCACTGACTATCAGCTAGCTGATCTCTTTACCAAACCTCTTGATGAGAAACTTTTTCATCAGCGAGCTTGGAATGCTGAATCTTGAAGATTAATTCTTCAGCGTTCATGTATCATGTCAGTTATGAAATTATATTCTATTCATCCCCTACTCTCTGACTAAAATCTTTCTAATATTCATGTATGTCTTCTAACCTCTCCTCACTGAATCACTGAATCTCATTCAGTGAGACGCTTTCAAAAAATCTTAAAACTTAATCGCTGACTTTATTCAAGTGATTAAAAGCTTTTTGAAAATAAAACTCATCACTGACATGTCTCATCAGTGATTCTTCAAAAATAAAATTTATCACTAATTTTCTATCAGCGATATTCTCTAAAAATGAAAAGACACTTTTTAGTGTGACGTCATTTATACCGACAATCTATGGCACACATTTTTTCTGACATGTTCATCCATTGCACTTCTTGACCAATCAAATTCGGGGGACGTGTCCGTGTCATGATGAGCACCTTTTCCCACTCATTCTTTCTCTCTCCTTACTCTCTCATATATAAACTTCATTCATTCATAATTTACCTTTTACGCGCACATTACTCTCAAAGGCAAAAACTACTCTTGGCAATCAAAGCATTCTAAGAACTCAAGAATCTACGAACACATCTTCAAACCTTCAAGCGAACAGGTTCGTCATTATTCTTAAAACTTTCTTCCTAAAAACCTTCTTTTGATCTTAAAATTTTGTCTTTCTAGATCAAAAACTGTTTTTCTCCACAAAATCATTTCTTCCATGATTTTTACTCAAAAACCTTTGGTTTTAAGGTTTAAACTTGGTTTTAAACTGTTCATGTTTCTTTCTTAAAAAGGAAACTGACCAAATTTTTATGTTTTTCTACTCGTAAAATACTAGATTTCATCCTTTACAAGTTTCTTTCCCAAAAAAGAAACTGGTAAAACATTCCGTTTTTTTTCTCTCTCTCTAAAAACTCTTGGTTATATTCTTTTCCATTTTTTTCAGAAATGGCATCCCAAGCAACTTTGATCAAATCAAAGAATGTCAAGTTTGAACTCTTTGAAGTTCAGTTTTCTAGAAACAACCATCTCGCACTGCTAACATTTCTCAAGAAGAAGCCCTCCACTCATCGTCTTGAGGTTGCAACATTCCTGAAGGCTTCTCCAATAGTCTATGCATTGACAGTTGAACCTCCAGCGCACAAACCTCTTTTTCAGCAGTTTTGGTACAGTGATGAAAAAACTGAGAAGACCACCAAACAAGGCAATAAGTTGACGGTCATTGCCTTTCAAACTCAACACGGAAAAGGGAGCATCACTCCTGTCTCCTTGCCATAGGCAAAGAAGGCTTTGAAGCTCTACCTACTGACGACGAGCTGGTCTAGTTCCTTGATCTGATGTTATATGAGTGGGACTTGAAGCCGAGGTCGAAGACTATCGACAAAAAGTTGACCAAGATCCTGAAGGCCAAGATGCCTTCAGAGCTCAACTACGTCTTATTGCACGTTATTTAGTGCATGAGCGGGAAGAAGGGATCACTGAACCAGGCTAACAAAGCACAACTTCAGATGGCCTACTGCATCCTCGCTGGAAGAAACGTAGACTTTACTGCCATGATATTTGATGACTTGCTGAATAAGGTCGAAAAGCCGGACAGGGAGGTCAAGGTTCCCTACGTCTGTTTAATCTCAACACTCCTGAAGTTCTTTCTCGGCAATCTTTACCCGACCGAGGGTGACAATCAGCTCCCTAAACTTAGGGTTCATATCCTTGATGTTCAGTCGGTTGATAATGAGGTTAGTATCTCTGAACTCAGACGTCGTATCTCCTCCCTACCTCCTTCTTCGTCTTCAGTCGTCACGCCTTTGGTTCCTTCAACCAAGGTTATCCCTGCCGCTACCACCCCATCAAAGCACAAGTCTACAGCGCTTCTTGGCACCTCGAAAAAGGCCAATAAGACAACGGATCCAGCCCCTTAGCAATAATCGTCAACCACATGGCTTGTCTCTCAACAGACAACCCTAGACGCTTTCGTGGATCGCTCCTCCACAGTCGCCGCCTCAACCACTTCAGTGCCCATCCACGCTGAATCTACGCTAGTATCTACCCAAGTACTCTCAATGCATCAAAGAACTACTGAGGTAAATTCGAGCAATAGCAGTGCTCCTTCTTTAAATTTCTTATCCCTCCCATCTTCCTCCTTGGTCTCTAACTTTTTTTATTTTTCAGCTGCCAGAGATGTCTAACATCTCAATAGGACCTGATGGCCTCCCTCTCATAGTGTCTCAGCAGACAACCATCTCCCAGACTCTTTTCGAGCAGGATATGGACTTTTTCAACATGTTCTCTGCCCCATCAGGTATTCGCCCAATCCCAAACATGTCTCCATCCCTCCTAAATAAGCCCGAGCAAACTATTGTTCAATACTTAGAATGTGTTTTACATGTCCTACTTTGAAGACCATTGATGCCTCTCTCAGCGAGGTCAATAAGAAGGTGGATTCTCTCTCCACCACAACAATCAACAAAATAGCAGTCAACATTGATGGTGATGCACTGAAGACTCTCACCTCCTTCCTTTCTTCCAAGGTTGAGGCTTCTCATCTATCTGTTCTCCAAGAGGAGGTGAGGACACTGAAGGACAACGTGACTAACAACACTACAACACTCCAATTCCTCAACGAACACATTGACAAACTCACTGCTGAAGTGAAGACCCTCAGTAGCAAGACTGATGTCACCAATCAGCTATTGGCCGACATTCTTGCCAAAATGAAGGACCAGTTCTGACACCAACTCCCTCTTTCACTGAGGACGATCGAATCAACCTCAAGCTTGTTGTAGACTTTGTCTATGAGGATACATCGACCCTCCCCATCCTAGAAGACCGAGTCAAGGTATTGGAAGTTGATGCCCCTTCAGGCTTTCCCAAAGGCTCCGCTGCTGCTGGTAATGCTGACGAGTCCCTCCCTTATGATGATGACAAAGAGAGGGGGAAGGCTACTGATGCAGAGGTTATGTGGAAAACCCTCCTCATGTTGAAGGGGAGCAAAACGTTGATGCACACGCCCTCCTTCTTCTTCAGGGATTGTTGAAGATGAAAATGAAGACGAAGAGGAGAAGGAAGAGGAAGAAGAGATTGATCTCGAGGATCAAGGCTTCATAGACGCTAATGGAGGAGATGACGATGATGATGGTGAAGCTTCATTATGGTTCACTCCAACTACCATCAGTGTCCCTGCACTGAAAGGCATAGTCATCAGTGAAGTAGGGGCGAGAAGTGATAAGTCTTTAGAATCATCATCCCAAGGCAAGCAAAAGGGGATTGCTGCCATGGTAGCCTGAAGATAATATCAACTTCTGAGGGGGAACAACCTTCTCAGGTATGTCTCTCCATTATCCCTTTTTCTTTCTTTTCTCACCTCAAACCCCTCTGTCACTTCTAAGCCTTTATCTCACTTCTTCCGAATAAACTAACTTTCCTTTCCTTTTGATCAACTAGTTCTCTCCCATGCTTAAGGGAGTAGCTAATCAAATAATGCCAGCAACCCTAGCTGAAGACCTTGACATAATCCCAGTCTTTGTTCGAGAGACTGATGAGCTTGAAGAAAAAGAAGAATCGCTGACCCATCCCAACAGACCCTCTCAACTTCTCAAAACGTCAAAGGATGACATCATTCAGAAATGAGCAACGATCTTTCTTCAGCTTGAAAGTCAACGGCTGAAGATCCCTCCTCAGCGCACCTCCGAAGAGCTCAACTTCTTGACCCCGGAGGAAAGAGAAGAATCAATCAGGGCTGAAAAACTAATTGATGTATGCCGAAAGGACACCAACCTGGCCCTTAAAGTACAATCAAATTTGGTCCGTGATAAGAAACTAAAGAAGAATCTGGTCAAAGTCCAAGAAGCCCTGCTGAAGGAAATAGAGGAGAATCAAAGAGCAATAGAGGCCAACGATCGTGAGTTTTCTTGGTGCAGAAAGAAGCTTGCTTACAGGGCTGACCCATACAAGATCTCAACAGTGATGATCTCAGGGAAGAGCAGGAAGAACCAACTGACAGTGACTATGGAGATATTCAAGGAAGATGGCAGCTCAAAAACTATGTACCTATCAAAGTTGGAACACTTCGGGTTCTATGAATGGTTAGAGTTCAGGTAAGCACTGAAGAAGTGAAAATCAAAGCACAAGGGCCACGTTGATTCGCTACTTGACGCTCTCATCAACCAGGTCACTGCCAAGATAAGTGTGCCCTCATCTCCCCCACAAAAGCCAAGAACAACTAGAAGGAAACATGCCTCTTCTTCTGACAATGATGCAGTGATCAAAAATGAAACAAACATTAAGTTCTCCAGAGATGCAGTCGTTGGACCTTTACCAGATCTCTCAGCTCTAGACTTATCACTGCCCCCTGGTAGACCCTTTGAACTTGGGCAGGTGATAAGTTATCCCTATGGAATAATTTTCCTTGACGACGATCACTTCATCAGATTGCAGCGAGTCTCAGAGATTCCCCTCTGCCCTCTTGCACATCTGAAGGATCTTCTGTACATCCGGTGCGACAATTCAACCTCAGGGACTCTCATCAAATCTCTCATTCGAAAGGAGGCAGCTAACCGAAGACAGAGAGGATAAGAGATACCTGACCATATGATAGATGATGAAGAATTCCAAGTCAAGGAATAATTAACTTAACTGATAGATTGTCTTTTGCTTCTTGTAATCTATTAGTTAGGATTTCAGTACTAGTATAAGACTTCACTTGTACTTAGAAATTTTCATATTCCCTATGCAATCTTACCTACAAAACCCTAGGTAAGTTTCTTTGTACAACTACCCTCATAAATACTTGTATTATCATAGCCTTGATGTCTTAACTTGTTGGGACTGTTGGGGTTTATAAACCCTAACTAAAAGTGAGTTTTCCTTTGATAAATGTTCATCTAAATTACTTCTAACACCTAAAAGGTTGTCTCCCTTATTAATCAAGTTTGTGACCCAAGTGCTAAGAGTTTGTATGTTTTGATCCATATTGGAGAGAAATGGACATTTTTCATGCCTTAAGATGAGTAACTTGCATTTATGTGATTTTATTATTATACATTGGGATGGATAGGTATCAAATAAAAAGTGTTGATCCAAACTCTCTTAGTGATTTGATAATGACCCTTTGAAATACTTAGTGAAAGTTACATTTAATATCTGTATGTATTAGTGTTTCATCATCAGCGATCATATACTGAGTCTGTTTAGTATCGCTGATGATTTCTAATGTATTATATTAAATGTAATCTCTGAAGACAAGTTTCGCGACAAAGACGTTTATAGCTGACATCAAAGATAAAGCTGATGAAAAAGTGACAAGTCTACTCATGATCTGATGGGGATATCAGTGAAACCAAGACAAGTCCACACACGAGAAAACTGGGAAGAGAAGCTTCAGTAATAGCTGATATTTATTCAGATTCCCTGTAGAAAGACTCCCTCAATGATCATTGATCATGAAGCTTACACTCCAAGGTTCTTTTGTCTTATCCTTGCACAATAAGTATGATGTGTCAGAAGGGACATACTTTTGCCACAGATCATACAACAACTCTGAAGACTACACTGTTCACCATTTGGCCAAGAGCATGTCGCTAAAAGTCAAAGGCATGCACCCAACCAAATGATGACACGTGTAAAGTACCCTTGCCATGCATTAAATGCATAGGGTATAAATAGAAAGGTCGAACTTCATTTTGAAGTGTTGCCTTCTATCTCCTATCTTTCACTGAACCACATAGAAACCCTTGTTTTCTATATTTCCCTTAACATTTCTCTCTTGTTCTAGTGCAACCTACTTAGTGTTTCTTAAGTTTGTTTAGATTAGGTTTACTTAAATTTTATTCCGCAACAAACTGTAAATTGTGAATTGAGTTATCAATAAACAATTTATTAAACCATAAAATTTGTGTTTGTATTCACCTCCCCCCTTTCTACAAACTTGTTTAGCACCTACGGGACCAACAAAAAGGGTGTATTATATATATATATATATATATGACACTTGTTTGTGACTTTTGAAGTCTTCCATGTGTGGGTTATGAAATAAATAACATGATTTATAATACTATGGATGCTTGAATTCGTATATAATCATATTGGTGATTTTTTGGCGTGTATCTCCTTGTGCACGAGGATTTAGATTTGTATGAATCACATGTTTATAGTTGTTGGCCATCTTGGGCTACTACGAGTAGGCAAAAAGGAACATTGAAGTCATTGAGGTGTAACTCGTCTAGTTTGGGTAGGCAATATGGTTCTGTAAGTCCCTGAGGTGTAACTCGACGGAGTAGGCAATAAATGCATGAAATGGTTTGAGGTTGTGATGTCTTGATTGCATGGGAACTAAAACCGGGACTTGAGGTACAACCTAATAACATCATGGGCGACTCCACTCACATGTTCTCGTCACCCCGATGGTAATGTGTATCCCCTGTATTTTCAAGGGATATTCTCTTGTGTGTTTATGTTCAGGTTTGGAACACAATGACAATGTTGGATTGGGGTAAAGTTAATATCATATTGATCCGGTAACTTTAATTTATTTGTGGAATCACCTTTCATTTACATATCGTTGATTTTATAAACTCTCACTAGACCCTCGGTCTAACACTTGTTGTTGTATGTGGTGGATTACAGGTCCTGCTAGCGGTGCGTCTATGATGCGTTGACTTGGTCGACCGTGCTTAGAAGCGCTTGGAGCGTCGGGCTTTTCGGGAAGTGAGAAGAGAGAATTTTAGCGACACCCATGTTAATCTAGTTAATTCATTTCTAGATTAGTAGGTTGTTGTATTTTATGTCTCGACATTTGATACTTCATTATTGTACAAACTATCCCGAGTTTTATGGGTTTTACTTGGCTTATTTTAGAAGTTTTAATTTACTCATTTTCTGAAATTACCCTATATTAGTTGTTTAAATTTTAGGATGTTACATAATAAAACTGATAATCTTCAACCGATTAGTACTATGTCATAATATTTTTATATATTTATTAATTACAATTTAACAATAACCATTTTTAGTGTACATTAATTATTTTAAGTAATTAGTTAATTATATATTTTTAGATCTAATTTATCTATAATATTATTTTTGTATATTAATTAGTTTTTAGTAAGATGCTTAAAATTAATACTTTTATATCTTATTATCTATAATATATTGTTGGGTATTTAATTTTAATTTTTTTTAATTTTCAACTAATTAAGACCAAATTTTATCAAAATTATATTTTATTTGAGCTAAAAGATTTCCTGTAAGCAATGTTTCTGAAAATATAAAATATTTCATGGCAAAATATAAGCTTCAAATTTTATTTAATTATTTTGCTAATTATATTTAGAGAATATATGTTTGTGTCATCAAATTTTATTGATTGAACGGGAAGGACCAAATCCTAAAAATGAAAGTTGAGGGAATGATCGAATCTGTTATAAAAATAAAAATAGTTTAAGGCATCAAATCTGTTAAAATAATATATAGTTTGAGGGACCAAATATGTTATAAAAAGAAAATTAGTTTGAGGGACCAAATTCATTATTGAAAATGAAAGTGAGGGAGAGGAAGGTGAACAAACAAAAGTGTCCCTTACTAATGGAAACTTAACTGAAGGAGTTAGTTGGAGGGACCATATCCGTTATAAGAATTAAATTATAGGGGAGTTCTTTGTTAATAATTCTTTTTAGGGACCTTACTCGTTAATTTAGGTAAACAACAAGGACCAAATTTACATTTAACTCTATTTAATATATTGTCGGATATTCGATTTTTAAACTTCTTTTAAACTTTCAACTAATTAAAACAAAACATTTATCAGAATTATATTTTAGTTGAGGTAAAGGATTTCATGGAAGTAATGTTGCTAAAAGAAGTAAAATATTTTATGATAAAATCTTAGTTTCAAATTTTATTTAATTAATTTGCTAATTGTATTTAGAAAATATATGTTTGTGCCATCAAATTTTATTGATTAAAAAGAGGGACCAAATCTTAAAAATGATTTTAGAGAGGGACTAAATATGTTATAGAATTAAAAAATAATTTGAGGGACCAAATCTGTTATAATAATGTAAATTATTTTGAGGGACCGAAAAAATTCTCTCTCCCCAACATAGTTAATAAAAGGAGTTGGAGGAGGGATCATATTGGTTATACAAAATAAAATATAGGAACGTCCCTCGTTAATAATTCTTTTCAGGAACCTTAGTCGTTAATTTATGTAAATGATAGGACCAAATTTGTATTTAACTCTTTACTCTCAAATATAGAGTAAACTCCAATTTTGGTCCCTGAGGTTTAGTGAAATATTTGAAAGTGAGACCTGGACTTTAATAAGTCTAGAATGGTCCTTATGGTTCTCACTTTGCTCTGAAAATGGTCCCTAGTCATTAACTCTGTTAAAAATATCTGTTAGAGGGAAGTATATTTTTGTCTTTTTATTGTTTTTGTCTTTCTTTCATTTTTGTCTTTTTTACTTTGTTCTCTTTTTCTTGTTATCATAAAACATCGTCAAACTTTAGGATCTGAATCCGTTCTCTTCTAAGGGAATCAACCCCCCCCCCCCTTGCCCGCTAGACCGTCACTCCCTTTTCCTCTCACGTGAATCTCTTTTCATTTTCGACGAGCCAACCTCGTCTTCGTCGTCTAGCCCCCTCCCCTTGTCTTTGCCTCCTAACTGCTAGAGTGTGACCCAAACAGTCAACCACCATCACCAAACCCCAAAAACCCACCCCTATGAAAAACATCCAAGTAAATGGGGTTCTTTTGGGTTGAAATTGTTCAAAAATGGTTGAACCTGTGATGATTGAAGACTAGAATCACGTACACTAGCACAGGGAAAATGACCCACTTCCATTTCTGCTTAGACTTGCAGATCCTTTTTGTCTCTGTGAGATCTCGCCCCGGTGGTTTTGTGTATTATGGAGAGAAAAGAAAGAGGGTCACCGAAGGGGAAGGAGGAACGACCAGGAGCTTCGGTGATGTTGAGTTATTTTACAGGTGATGGTCATGGTATATATCATATGCGTATGTATATTAATATAGTTGCAGGTGGTGGTGGTATATTTTATAGCATTATATATAGAGTGATTGACGTTTTTGGTCTTTGTCAAGAAAAAGAAAAAAATTGAAAAATGAAAAATGAAAAATGAAAAGAAGACAAAAAAATGAAAAAAAGATAGAAATGCCCTTCTCTTTAACAGATATTTTTAACAAAGTTAATGATTAGGGACCATTCTCAAAGCAAAATGAGAACCACAAGGATGATTTTTAGATTTATCAAAGTTCAAGTCCCAGTTTAAAAGATTTCATTAAACCTTAAGGACCAAAATTAGAGTTTACTCCTCAAATATATTATTTGACCCAAATGGATTAATTGATCTTAAGTTAGGCCAGCCCAAAATCTATTACGGCTACATTAAACGGCCCATTTGACAAACCCTAGTAATTCATATATAAACCTCATCTTCTCTGCTAGGGTTTCGTATCGCTCATCTATCATTCTCTCTGTTAACCAAACCAAATAGCAACCATGGCCGAAAGGGGTGGAGAACGTGGCGGCTTTGGCAGGGGTTTCGGTGGCCGAGGAGGCCGTGGTGGTGACCGTGGTAGAGGCCGTCGTCGTGGAGGGCGCCGTGACGCTGACGAAGAGAAATGGGTGCCAGTAACCAAGCTCGGCCGTCTCGTCAAGGACGGTAAGATTACCAAGCTCGAAGAAGTCTACCTTCACTCTCTCCCAATCAAGGAGCACCAGATCATCGATCAAATTCTCCCGTCACTCAAAGACGAGGTCATGAAAATCATGCCGGTCCAGAAACAGACTCGTGCCGGACAGCGAACCAGGTTCAAGGCATTTGTGGTTGTTGGAGATGGGAATGGACACGTAGGGTTAGGGGTTAAGTGTTCGAAGGAAGTTGCTACGGCTATTAGGGGAGCAATTATATTGGCTAAGCTGTCGGTGATTCCTGTGAGGAGAGGTTATTGGGGAAATAAGATTGGGAAGCCTCATACTGTGCCGTGTAAGGTTACAGGGAAATGTGGTTCGGTTACTGTTAGACTGGTTCCTGCTCCTCGTGGTGCTGGGATTGTGGCTGCTAGGGTTCCGAAGAAGGTGCTTCAATTCGCAGGTATCGATGATGTGTTTACCTCTTCTCGTGGATCAACCAAGACCCTCGGAAATTTCGTCAAGGTCTATTTCTATTCCTTTTCTTTTATGAATTGATTTTATCATATTGTGTTTGTTTTAATTGTATGTGGTTATCTAGTTGTTGTTGGTAAGTAATTTATATATGTTTTAGACTAATTTTTATTCGATCATAAACTCAAGGTTATGCTGCTTAGTTTAATACTATTTTCTTGATAACTATCCAGAAACCAATGATTAAGATTGCTTTTGGAGGAATCTTTGTACTTGCTTTTGAAATTTTTGGTGGATGTTGATAATTATTTCATCTACTTGGATTTGATGGGTTGTTAGTTTTGAATTTTCCCTATAAGCTCTTGTTTAGGAGCCCTCAAAATTAGACTTTTTACATGATAATCTTTTTTGTAACTGTTGAATCTTTGTGCCTTGTACCTTGATATCCGGGTCATCGTGATCCTTGCCCGGATATTTTCAGCCGAATATAATAATTTGTTCACATGTTAGCCTATATGTTCCGATCTTGCGTCTTTTTGCCTCTTTTCAAGTTGAAAAGGTGCTGTTTACCAATTGTTACTGAGTAAGGGCTCACGGGTTTCACTTGCCTTTTGGGTGAGCATAACAAGGACTTAGGACCGAGACTCTTTCCTGGGCAGTGAGGGAGAACACTCTTACTCGGAAAGTGCTTACCGGGTGAAAGTTGATTACTAACAATCCATTTTGATAGCCGAGAATGTTATCTGATAAGGTAGGTGAGGGTGATGCTCTTGTGGGTAAGCCCGGGTTTGGTGAACAGCCCAAAGTTTCCATGGACTTATTATTAAATTAATGTTGAATATTGAAGAACTCTTTCTGATCTATGCATTGTTCTTTGAGCTACTTCTGTTATGAACTTTGTGGATATATTTGATGTATTTTGAAATCAACTTTATCCCAATTTACTATCTTAGCTTTGTTTGAATGGAACTTCTGCTATAAGCATATTGTGGTGATGATTTACTATATTCTATCTATCAACATATATTAGCTATCTATATATCATTTGTTTGGAATTATTATGGTTCTCTTTGCTAGTACTCTTTGTTCGGAACCACACATTGCATAATGGTAAGTTGGTATCTGCTAATACTACATTATTTTCACATTTCCATTTTAATTTTTCCTTTTGACAAATTGCTTGATTCCAGTGTGGGGATTTAAGTTGGTTATAGAGCTCATGCATATAGTTTCATACTTTCATTGTTAGATACTGGTTTCAACTTTTCCACTTTCCATGTTCTTGAGATTTGTGTGTTTTCTTTGTCTTCTTTTAAAAGCCAAACTTCTAACAGCTTGCAATTTATTCCTTATAGAATATGTGTTCCTATGGTACTAGGATTGGTTCTTAATATTTTTGTTCATATACATGTCATATAGTTGATGTTCAACTAAAAAAGAATTCTTAAAAGCAAGTTTGGACTATGGCAGGCAACTTTTGACTGTTTGCTCAAGACATATGGATTTCTGACCCCTGATTTCTGGAGAGAGACAAGGTTCTCAAGATCCCCATTCCAAGAGTACACTGATATGCTGGCAAAGCCAACCACTAAGGCAATAACATATGTCGAGGATGTTGCTGATATTCCTGCATAAAAATCGGTCAGAGTTTTGGAGAGTATGTTCTGATTTTAGGATGTTTTGATACAGATTACTGGTTTTATGTTATGTTATTTTGTTTTTGAGTATTACTCTATTTGGTTTTGGCAATGCAATTACTATTTATGTTAACTTTACTATGGTTGTTTACTTATGTTTGTCACATAATGCTTCATTTCATAAAAACATGAATGCAAGAGAGGGCTATGAATTCTCTCTTTGATTCTATGTATTATGAATGGTAAATTGGCATCCTAGATTCCCTTTGCATGATTAGTTGTCCAAATCAATGTACAATTTGGTCTTTAAAGGCTTCTTGTGATAGATTCCTTCATCAGTTTTATGATGTTTAATGCCATAAGTCTCATATTTAAAGGCTTGTAGTGATAGATTCCTTCATTAGCTTGCTTTTTTTCAATTAATGACATTTTTTATTATGGGCTATGTTAGCTGGTGTTAGGTTTATGCAAGTTTCTCTCTCTTGAAATAAACGTCTATATTTTCATTTTAGGGGTAACTAGTGTTGAGCCCGTGCATTGCATGGACGATAAATTTTTTGTTGTAGTATTGAACCGAGTTAAATTGGAACGTAATTTCTCTGTTAACATTTAATGAAATACAATGTGAAAAACGAATGTATTTTCATAAGTGGTTAACTTGTATGTATTCTTAATTGTTTGTGGTTATGAGTTTGTGTAATAATATTGATAATAGTTTTTCTATTATATTATTTAAAACTCAACCGACATGTTTTACAATATATCACTATTATTGAAATAATTATAAATATACAAATTAGTTGATCAACATGCAAGTTATATCTCATTAAAAATCCCAATAGCAAGCTATTATAGTAACTGTTACCTCATAAAAAAATAAGATTATCAACTCTATAAGTAGTCAAAAATACATTATCTCCTTTTATATATATATATAGTCAAGTTCAAACGAGAACAATACCTATTTAAAATAATACAATAACTAACAAAATCATTAGTGATTTTACATTAACACACGAAAAAAGAACTTTGGCCGCGGCTTCAGGTCTGCGTGGTTTTTTTTGCGCGTTAATGTAAAATCACTAATGACTTTATTAGTTATCATGTTCTTTTAAATATTTACTGTTCTCGTTTGATCCTTCCTTTCTCTCTCTCTCTCTCTATATATATATACATATATAGGGGCAGGTTCAAACGAGAAACTAAACATTTTACGAGAAAGCGAGAAGTGTTTAATCATATATGATTAAACACATGTTATATTGGCAATACATAGACATTTAATCATATATGATTAAACACACCCACAAGCCGTGTAATCATATATGATATCACACTTCTCGTCTTCTCGCAAAATGTTTAACTACTTGCATTATCATTCCTCTCTCTTTCTTTCTTTCTATCTATCTATATATATATATATAGGGTGCGTTTTTTTGCAAACCAAACAATTTGTACAAACTATGCAAACCACTATTTTAGGAAACAATAGATATATTTATGGATAATGATTATGATTCATTAATAATGATTGTGATATATATGGAAAATGTTTAGTTTATTCATTATAATCATGATTTTAAATTAGGAAATGTTAAGTTTATTCATTATAATCATGATTTTAAATTAGGAAACATAATAAAATCATATATTCATTAGACTTGATGAACGGCTAAGATTGGTTCACAAAGTTTGCACAATCTGACTGGTTTGCAAAAGATACGTCCCCTATATATATATATATATATATATATATATATATATATATATAGTGAAAGGATATCACATCTTTTTTCAATTTAACATTTTCTTATCAACTCAACTCGAGATAACCAAAACCAACGCCACATTTTAATATTTAAGAATAATCAATTGTTATGATGCCACATCATCCAATCAACTTATTCTATACACAATTTTCTATTCCAATATTTCAACTTCTTACCAATTTGGGATAACTAAAACTCAATCATAATTCATCATTTGAGAATATTGAATTCTCATTGTGGTGACTCAAGACCCTTTGTTCTTTTAATATACATATATATATATATATATACATATATATATACATATATAGGGTTGGGTTCTTGTGAGACCAACCAGTTTTCGTGAGACCGGTGAGACCAGAAAATAACACTAAAACTTCACAGTGATTCATTGTGAAGGAACGAAAAACAGCAAACCTTCACAACAAAAACACTGTGAAGGTTTACCTTTACAATACCTTCACAGTCTTTTGCTGTGAAGGTTTAGTGTTATTTTTGTGGTCTCACGGGTCTCACGAAAATAGTCTGGTCTCACATGATCTCAAGTCTACATATATATACATATATATATATATATATAAGGTTGGGTTCAGTGAAAATGAAAGTTATGACGAGAAGTGTAAGAAGAGATCTCCACCCTTGGATCAATCTTAATTGAAGATCGACACTAATGAGATGCATCGAGATGCACCAGATCAATTCCCGTGAGAAGCGCAATTCATGGGGTGAGGCCGTGAGGGTGAGATTAAAAATGATCAAGGGTTCAAATATATTCTTACGTTTTTCACCTTAGCTCCTATTCTTACACGATCATTCGTGTGTGTGTGTATATATATATATATTGATATAAATATTATAATAATCTTTCCCAATAAAATATAAGATTCATAATGCATACCCTCCTTTTATCAATACATACTCACGTCTTTCTTCAATTTAACATCTTCTTACCAATGTCTGATAAGCACACGTAACACCACATTTCAATATTTTTGAATACTCAATTATTATGATAATATATCATTCTTGTGGTTTATACTTTACATATATATAAAGATATATGTTAATAGAATTTTTTTAGAAAGAGGGTCAACTTAAATGAGTTAACCCCTTTAAAGTAGATATTTTTGCAAAAATGGGAACAACTAATATGAGTCAATCCTATGAGTTCATACAAAGGAATTCCCTTCTTTCATACATGAACTAATTAACTAATTCACATATGAACGTATAGTTTATATGTGAATCATATAGGTTCATATATGAACTCATCCAGCGTATTTTACGAAACTACCCCTCTACCTTCTATAGACAATGCAAGGAATTATCCGGTACTTCGCGGTCAAAGCCGCAAATGTTGACCAGATGAATGACTAAGATTACTTCTCTATTTCTAATACATTTATCATTTCTCAAATGAACCTCTCCCTATATATATATATATATATATATATATATATATTGATTTTTGATGATTTAAGTTTTCGATTGACATGTAATATATATATATATATATATATATATATATATTGATGTAAATAATAATATATTGTAGTTTTATATATTTGTGGATTCTATACTCTATTATAAAAAAATGAAACATGAAATTAAAAAAAAAGAAAGAAAATGAAAGGTTTGACGATTAATGTGTTGAATTAATATTAAAAATAAATCAAAAAAATAAGAAAAAAAGATAAATGTTGTTGAAGGATTCTCATGGAACTACCTTTTGGTTTTTCTTTTAATATATATATATATATATATATATAAATATAATAGTGTGGGCCCGTGCTTTGCACGGTGGTGATAAATTTTTTAAGAGATCACGGTGACAATATTTTTTTTAGAAAATATTGAAGTTAGTTAAATGGGTCGATAATCACGTATCATATATTAAACTAATTAGAATCAATATTGCATTTGATTATATGAATCCATTAAATCAGAGCTTGAACTTCAAAGAAGTTGGATACTTTTCTTTACACCAAGTTATTGATTTCAATAAAAGCAAAACATCTATTTAACTCAAATTAGTTGAAGCCCGTTTATTGTGTCCTAAACAGAACATTGAATCAACTATATGAATGAAGCACGAATTTTACCTTATTGTGCATCAGGATGACACAACCAACCAGAATCCAACGGATCTTGATCCACTAATGACAAAATCCCAGCATAATACTCAAAGCCCGTATAAGACGACATGATGACATTGTTCTTGTCAATAAGCTCCTTGAGATTCCAAACGCTCATGAAATTTTTATATTTTCGAGAAAAATCCTCCATTTCTTCCTCAAATTTTTGAGTTTCTTCTAATATTTTATCATCTATGTAATGTGTTCCAATATGCCTATTTTACCATCATGCACCAAATACACAATGTCAAACATCAGCATTCACAATATTGCACTAACCATACCATCGTACATTATCTTAAGTAACTTGCTTTGTGAATTAAATTGCAAAAGTTCTTTATTGTGTTTTTTTCTCTTTATGTTGCTTGTGAATTAAAATTTGATTTTAATACGTCACCGACCATTATTGAAATGACAGCTAGTCCAACTTAATTAAAGTTGATTGTATTTATGTGGCAATGGAAAATCATATCAAACAAACCAACTTGGTGAGTATGGCAACCTGATATCACTTACCTTACCCGGTGAGTATGAAAATGACAAAGAATCTTAGCCGGTAAGAGACGTAGCAAGAACCGAGTCTTACCCGGTAAGTGAAGGGGAAGACTCTTACCTGGTTTACCGGATAAAAGATGTTTACCAACAATCCATTTTGATAGTCGGGTAAATGAGGGTGATGTACGATAAGAATTTGGTTAACAGCCCCTGGGAGTCGTAATGAAACACGATTCATAATCATTTCCAACAAAAAAGGAAGTCTTTATAAGTTATTGCAGAGAGGGAGAGAGATAGAGTGGACAAACCAAAAATAAATCTAAGGCTAGAACAACAATGTATGGCTGATTAAAATAATAACATGATTAATGATCGATTATCGATTATCGTAAAGGACACCCTTTTTGCTAGAATAAATTGATAAAGTTATCATATTAACAATCTTGAAACAATATATTAGCTTCCACATACACAAATTAATTCGACATTTAATCATAATAACTCTATTTTAAGGGTTTAAATAAGGTAACATGTCTAGCGCCTAGCATAAATCGAAAATAAATGCAACGAACCTCATAGTCACAACTCGCAAGGTTTTAACTTTCAATTTGTTAAATCCATCTCTTCTGCACAAAGTGGAAAACTCAAGCAAACCAATGAGCAATCAATGTCCTGGTGCGTCCACCAAAAAAAAATCCCAACATTAAGAGAGAAAAAAAAACTTAGACCTAAAGACGAGTGTAATGAATAATGGTAGATTGAGAGGAATAAATTTATTTAGTGAACTACAAATCTGTTTGTGTATATAGAAAAAGGATCCATAATGTCGATGTAGGGATGGTAGAGGAAATATGATCGAAAATGTGGCATACCCAAAAGTTAAGCACAAGGATAGAAAACATGCATTCAAATGCGACTGGCTGCCTAACTCAATGAGTCCATTATCACAAGCTAGTTAGGCAGACCATTAGCGAAATCCCACATAAGAAAAACCTTTTGTGTACATAATACTAAGATGATGGCATGAATACAAATAAGAAAGTCTTAAGAGATAAACACTAACAACTAGGCTATGCTATGAGGGCATGAAGATGGCAGGCTCCATCAACAAATTCGAAACATCTATGTCCATTGAGGTTTATCTAATATTCCCATTTCTAGGTTTGTGTTGACAAAGTCTGAGTTTATCCAAAATTTTCCAATTTCCAAATTTGCATCGACAAATTCTAAGCTCATCCATCAGAAGAAGTAAATATCCATGATCCCATGATTTATAATTGGACATACACTATGTTAGTTTATTGCAATTCTTAGATTACAATATCTACAACTTGAAATCACAACATCAAATATAACACGAAGAAAACATCGTAAATTTGCATGAATCAAGAAAATAAATCCCAATTAGATCCATCAAAAAAGCTAGCAATTTGACAGTAAAACATCAAAGGATAAAACATCAAAGGATAAATCATCATATTCAAAGGCAAAGTGAACATCCATATGAGATACGTATAACAAAAAATGAAGGCCCATTGCATATGTAAACATAGATTATAAACGAATGGTATACCTCATTATTGCGAAGCTGATTCCTGGCAGAAATGGCAAAGTGAATCCCAATTGCCATATCTCGATCATGCACAACCCTCCAGCAAGGATCCGACAATTTCTCATAACTCTTTGTATTCTCCTCTGCCATAGATGAACAAATTGAGAGGTAAGAAATCGAGAGGAAGCAGAAGGAAGTCGTACCTGGCACATGAATACTAGTACACAAACCTACTGAAAGACATTTAATAAGACCCAAGAAGCCCTATGCTATTTGTGGTGGTTGTAAAACCATGACGTCATATGCTTCTATACTCTACTTTGCTAAAAAAACAAACATTCCATTGGTTCCATCTTAGCAAAAATCAAACCATATACTATTTAAGAAGACGTAGAAGAAAGAATTTAAAGAACCCCATGTCTACTAGGATTTATGAATTAAAAACATATCAGAAATGGGGATTAAGCGATGGAAATCCTGAGGAAGTAATACAAAAAGTCGAAGACGCTGGAGAAGATGAATAGCCTCCAACCTATAGGTTAACTTGAAAAGAAATATTCATGTGAAATTACCAATATACCCGACTCACAATGGAGTTGAGTTATTCACACAGGAGCTGAAGGGTCATAAACATACTATAAAAGATTTTTTAAAAATACAAAAAATGTATAGAATTCATACCGGTTGAAAGTTCTAGCGCATCATTCTTCTCACCCAAAAGTTTCTTTTCTTGGAGAGGGAGTGAACTCTGTAGCAGACCGTTATGAAATTCTTTAAACCACCCTTTGCATGTGACCAGATGGTTGTGGTTCTCCTTTCAATCTTGAAACATCAAAATCCTTATATTACTTAATACTTTTATGTATCATGTTATTACTTTGAGCAACAAAACAGGCAATTAGGAACATCAGGGAAAGTAAATAAATAGTCTTCGAACGTCTGAAAACTTGTAGTTGCCATGATTTTAGCTGGAGCCTTGTCCAAGAGTACATCATAATCAAATACATCAAAATCATGGTGATCATGTTTACTAATATCGGCATTTAAGCATTCATAAAAGTGGATATTATTACTAAAATGATGTAAATAATACAATGCAGTGCATGAGGGTCTCATCATTTTGGAACCTTGCTATACGGTTTAACGCTTACGTATGTGTATGATCGATTAATAAGAAAGGACCAAAAATTTGACAACATAAGCAATAATACCTTATTGAGTTGTGCAAACAACTTCTAGCAGTGGCGTTATCAACATAGTGCATCAAAAGCAAATCAGCTACAAATATGACGATTATATCCGATTGATAGATTTGTTGCTTCTTACAATCGTACTTTAACACCCCGATTTTCGGAAGCTATAGTTACAAGTTAATACAGAAACCAATATTTTAAGGGAAAAAAAGAAATTGGATTTTGGACTTGAATCCTAGATTTTATAGTCTTGTTGGATGAAGGATTCAATTACGAGTCAAATGGTTCTTTCCGGAGCAAAATCGGAGGTAAAACGAATAAGTTATGGCCAAAACAGTGATCGAGAAGAGAACCAGGCGAGCAGGGCTCGGCGCGAATTAGAGCCACTCGCGCAACTTTGGGGCAAGCAGGCGGGTTGTGGTGCGGTTTAGGCCGCGTGGTAACCCGCGTGGAGCCCTGTCGAGCATAAAACTCGATTTTCAGCACCAAAACTTCATTTCTTCATAACTTCTTCATCCCAACTCCGATTTCAGTGATTCTTTTTGCTATGAACTCGTTTTAAGAGCTTTTCAAGACTAGAACAAGATAATGGAAGTATATTGGAGTATCCAATAGTATTTTGTGGTGGTAAGTTCCCCATCTCTCTCAATATTAAGCTAGGGTTTGATGGTTTCATCTATTTCCCTTTCATCCTTCTACTAGGGTGTCATTTTGATGACTTGTGTGGTGAAGGAAACCTTGTAGATGTGTTGGATCTAAGATCAAGGGAGATTTCTTGGAGATTTCAAGCCTTCATCAAAGGAGATTCAAGTTTTGGGGGTAAAAACTAGATTTAGCCTAAATCTAGCAAGGTGAGTTGAAGTTGATTTGTGAAAATGGTGTACATGCCAAAATGTCAATATTTAAATCTTTATATGTTTTACGTGAAATTATTAACTGTTGATTCATTTGACGAGTTTTGGTTATTTGAGATTTCGAAATTTATAAACTTGTAAAACACCCACATTTGGGATTTTAGGCATTTTGATAAATAAATCCTAAACATTGGTATTTTTATGATTTATTTTATGGAAGTAGATTTTTTAGTATAAATGTATTTTATTGTGTGTTTGGAGAAATGCTTGATTTTGTGTTATGGGACGTTTTGAAAGGACAAATGGTATAAACTTACTTGGAAAATGTTTTGTCCCAATCTAAACTATGTTGGAGGTATTTATATATTTTGGAGCATGGGTTTGCATAAATGCGGGTTGTTTACGTTTGATTTCATCTTATGATTTTACAATTGGTCTTTTGATTTGTCGGGCTTATGGCTCGGTTTGGTTTGGACTTTGTTGGGTCTTGAGGACACTTGTCCGATTTTAATAGCTTAATGTAGAGCGTTTGGTCATGATTTGCATTTACTGCATCTTATTCGAGAATTACATGTTTGAATGCGTTAGTTCATTCGTTTGGAGTCATGTAATATTTTTAACTAGTGCAATGGATCCATAGGCACGGTGTACTTAATGTCCCGTTTTGGACAATTTCACCACTTTGGCACGGAATAGGCATCGGGTCACCATAGTAAGTAAGGTGTGGACCTATATGGTCAGACAACGTCCCATGGGCAGTAAGGTGTAATTCCATTGTGCATAAATTCCCGTTTTGTAACCGAGTTCCCGTTTTGGAACTCTCAAGAATAAACTCAAAGGGGTTGACATGATGTTTTCGAGCAATAGAATCAGAGGAGTTGAGCTCAATATGTTTTATGAGTATAATCCATATGTTTTGGTTTTCTACATAGTTATGTGACCTACTTTTGTGTTCCATCGCGTACAATGTAATCGGGTCTCCCCCGTCACCAAAAGGTGTTGTTTTGGGTACGGAGTTTTATAATCCATGTTTTCGATGATGTTTTGAGTATGGGTTGTTATCCATGTTCTAAGGTTTTGAATATTGAATCTTATCCATGTTTTTGGATGTTTTGTGTCACACCCTCACATCTAAAAATAGCAACTAATTTAAAATTTTCTAAATACACCAATAAATGATTCATCTACAATCACAATTTAATATTTAACCTCAATACACACATATAATTCTATACATACAATCTATAATATGGACAGGTGCTACTAAGAACCCAACAATAGCCGCTATCTCCAAACTGCTGAGGACTTCGCCAAATACTTACACTCAGTGAATAACTAAACGCATTTGTTTCATAGGACTGCTAGGACCAAAACCCCCATCTGGAACCTGATGCACATGCCGACAAATAAAAAGGTTAGGCTTAACGCCTAGTGAGCTCAAGAGTTTTAACATGAATGAATATATCATTAAAGAAAGGAATTCAGTTCAAATTTAAATCTTTCGAAATGGTTTACTTTAGAAATGGAAACGACTCGTTTTCCCCATAATATTCATCTTTAAAGATAACGCTCAAAATCAGACATTCTTTGTAAAACGATGCAACCCATAACTCGCCCAAAACGGGTTTATAATTCAACACCCAATTTGTAAAAACATGCATGACACTTCATATCCCAAAACACCCAAAACCCGGGCGGGGCATAATACTCGACTCATAAATAACGGAAAACAAACCATATAATTATGATACGTCATCGAAAGCATGGAACTGAAACTTAATACTCACGCGACCATAATATGGAATGAAATCCAAACATTTAGGTAAGGACAATTAAATGTCCAAAATACTACGGGTCGACAGCAGGGGATACCCGCATCCGTTGAGAGTGGAGGAACACAAAAGTATGCCACTCATACAACGTTAATCGTATGACACTTCACGACACACAAGCCCAAGTGTCCCTACGACTTCCTTTAAGCTACACCATAAGAGACAATTGACCTTAGCGAATATTATCAAGAAAATCACCAAATGCTCGACACGGGGATAAAACCATGGCATTTCCCCGACATGGCGGAGGCCCCAAACGCCCATCATGACCTACCCATTGTCACAATAGCACAACCGGACTCAACCCTCCTAGTGTACACTTGAAAGGACAAGGTCATAAGACATGAATCCCGGAGTCCAACCCCGTACCACCCACTTGACCATCAAATAAGACTGACTTACGTGCCTATGGATCCAATGCAACATAGTCTAAACATTACATGACTACACATGAATGACCAACACACTCGAGCATGTAATTATCATAAATATGCAACAAAATGCATTAGTATGTAAATCATGGATTGGACTCTACATCGAGCCATTAAAACCGGACAAATGTCCTCAAGACTCTTTTAAGTCAACGCCGAGCAAAAATGCTCAAAATCCATTTGGCCAATAAACAATGGACCCCCATATAATGAAGTGCCTTTAAACGACGTTTATGCATACACATGACCCAAATATGTGATTAACCTAAAACTCGTCACGTATTGGAACGAAGGATTTTCCCAAACGGTTTATGAACTCAAATACATCAAAATACCGAACATCACGAGTTAGACTTCATTTGTATAAAAATCACCGAAGATACATAAATCATAAAATGGACTTTATTTGTACAAGATCACCAAGAATACATAAGTCATGCTAGTTACTTGTTGAAATATTCAAAATTTGAATATGAGCATTTCACGAGATTAAAATAACCCAAGTTTATCGAATATGAAAACCTATCAAAATACCCACACTTTGACAATTACCAAGTAAAATATATTTTTACTTCAAAATACCCATTTTGGCATGTACATAGTTTTCGTAAAGCAACTTGAACTCACCTTGCTAGATTTAGGCTAAATCTAGGTTTTACCCCCAAAACTTGAATCACCAATGATGAAGGCTTGAACCACCAAGAAACCTCCCTAGATCTAAGATCCAACACATCTACAAGATCACCTACACCACACAAAACATCAAAATCAAACCCAAGATGGAGGATGAAAGGGAAAAGGATGAAATCATCAAACCCTAGCTTAACATTGAGAGAGATGAGGAGCTTACCACCACAAAATACCCTTGGATATTCCAATAGACTCCAAATCCCTTGCTATATCCTTGAATATCTCTCAAAAACGAAACCGAGGCAACTTGAATCACTGAAATCAGAGTTGGGATGAAGAAGATATGAAGAAATGAAGTTTGGTGGCTGGAAATCGGGTTTTAAGCTCGACAGGGCGTTTCGCCACTTACCACGCGACTGCAAGTCGCGGCGTAAGTCGCCCGCTTCCCTAAGTCGTGGCATGCGCTGTCCGCCCGGTTTTCTTCTCGTTCACTATTTTGGCCATAACTTCTTCGTTATAGCTCCGATTTTGCTCCGGAAAGAACCGTTAGACTCGTAATTGAATCATTCATCCATCAAGACTATAAAATCTAAGATTCAAGTCCAAAATCAAATATCTTATTTTTCCTTAATATATTGGTTTCTGAATTAACTTGAAATGATACCATTCGAAAATCGGGGTGTTACAATCCTCCCAACCTTAAAAGAGATTTCGTCCTTGAAATCTGGCAGCACCAAGCACCTAACATCGCACTTGGAAAGATCGATTGATTTCCTATCCAAAAGGAATGCCTTCATGAAACCTCACCTCATATAAGCACCCAATTACATTCCGGTTGAGGTTGTCGCTGGATTTTCATAACGAGCCGTCAGAACTAGATTTTCAAGTTTCAATATACTTCACTGATGACGGAAAGGACATCGAGTCCTTATCAATTCATTTTCTTAATATTAAGGTCTTGGTTGCCTCCAAACCTTAGGTTGGACGTACTACTTCAAGAGTAACTTGCGATGATAACCAACCGTTTCCACCAAGGTGTCCAAAGCGAACTTTTTACCTTTAAATATTTCTATTCAACCCCCAGCGAGCCGTGCTACGCACTCGCTTGCCTTCCAAAACCATAACGACGTTTGAATCAACAACTAATTACAATTGACTAAACTCCTTTCGGTTCTGGATATTCACAACCAAAGTGACTTTACCCGAGCAATAACGGATCCGCACATAGAATTACTGAGTCGATCACCCGCTGTTGCTATAAGGACGATATTTCTAGTTGTGGCAAATCAATGTCTCCTCAATAATCGATTTTCACTTAAGGTATATGCTCCGCCATTCACTCCAAGTCCTCCAAATCGAATATCGACTCCTATCCTTAAAACAACTATCTGCAATGAGGACATACTACCAACCATTCCATCCCCAAACAACAACGTCGATTCCATGTTGACACCTACTTTCTGAGATAATCACCCAAACCATACGTCCTTATTAGCCACTCACAACATCACCAATAACCACAAATACCAAAAGGTGGTACACCACAGACCCATAACATGTTGCTGTACCATCAACCCCCAACTTCAAAACCAACCAAAAGCAACTGCACAAGGTTTTAACCCAAGGATTTATCGAAATGGAAAGATCATCACTTAATTAACTAGAAAACATAAATCTAATGCATCAAATAATTCTGCGTGAACCAGTTCATGAAACTGAATCCAAGATTTGAAACTGGTCACCAGACGACTCATCCGACGCTTCAACTCCCAAGGACATCTCTAGTCCTTATTAATAAGTCCTTCCACAAAGAGGGTTTAAAGTTATGGTTCTAATGAGTTCAATGGTTTTTCAAGCTAATAAACCAATTTAACATTTTATAAAACTTTCAAGTTCTAAGCTTTATAACAATAAAACATGCGAGTAAAAATCCACTACCGTTTTACTCGGTAGGTGTAAAAAAAAAGGTCACAACGTCCCACAGATAAGAAAATATTTCAAAAACATTTGATCACTACTCACGCTAATAACGACAATAATAACATATGCGCAACAACCTTTTCAAATGAACCACTATGGTCCGGATATGCATTTCTTTATGTTATGTACGTAAAATAATTTCCCGCACTAAAGTGGAGTACAACAAATGTTTGTATAAGCTCCGGAAGGAGAAATTTGGGTAATCAAATTCCAAAATTTTCCATTTAACCATAAAATGACGTGGAGTCAAAACCCTATACGGCCCACATACACCGGTTTATTTCTCAAACTTAGTAAAACGAGAAGTGCTTGCGATATGGTCAAACATAAAATAATTTAAACCTACCTCAACTTTAGTCGCTAGGATAAACCGCTCTTTGGCCCAAAATAGTGACTATTATGTCATGCATGCGAGTAAATCAATATAACGGAATGCGTGATACATCAATGATAAAACGATAGTCAAAGAATTCTCAAAGCCTCAGTTCAACACGAACCCATTCTAGGTTTTTCGTAAGTTTACTCATACTAAAAGTTTAAATCAACTCACCCCCTAAGTTGTGCACAATGAGTTACCTTTGCATAAAACTCAAAAATAAACCCACACGACATTGAAACTACCAAAATAACATATGGGGTGACATCCACCAACAAAATTTTCATGAAATAAATTTCTCAACAACCCATAAAACAACTCACGCAAAGAACTTAGACTGTGCATTTCAAGGTTTACCCATGCGTCGTGAACATCGTAAAACGATACTCCATAAAATTAACAAAACTCACACGAAGTATAATTCCCAAGAAACTCAAACACTAAAATGATGGAAGACAACTCTTCGTCCATGGCCTTAAGCATATTTGGAGGAGATCCAATGTTAAGGTCGTAAGTCGTAGTTACTTGTCCAAAACTCTACGCAACGTCAAAATACGAACATCACAATAATCGAAAATAGCGTTAGGCAGCAATGAGAATAAACAAAGTCTCAACAAAGCTTGCAATCATATGCAATAAAATAATTTCATGCTTGTTTAAGATCATGGTCTAAAACTTGTGTGTGCTAAATATTTCAAGACTTCGTGATATGATCCATATGGTGATTTAGAAACATGAGAAATAATCGATGCAATTTATTTCAGAAATAAATTTCGTGCATGAATTTGATCGGCATTCAACACCTCGAAACCACGTTCCTCGATTTCTCTAGGCCAAAGATCCTTAATTTCCCGGCACACTATTGTCCTCCAGATACTCAATCATCTTAGGACAAAGATCACAGACTTCATAGGATCACCTCACAATTTCTCCTCGAAATACATCGGTTCAAAAATTCTATGGTTCTAATCCAACCAATCAATTCGACCCAAAACGGTTCACTTAATGCAATCACCATGCTTACCGTCACACCAAGTGACGAATACTAAAATCATCAACTTCTTCTAATGGCTACCCATATAGAAACTGTTTCACTACCCAATGGTTATCAAACCAAGGCAGTCAAGCATACACACGTAACTCGTAGGTTCACCATAACACTGGCCAGGTGCTATTATCAACGTACTGTACATGATCATCCTTGCCATTTTCGGCGTGATTCCCGTTCCCAGTGGCTCCCCTCACCTCGAATCACCAAATCTTAAAGTGCCTAATTGTGCAATCTCACACTCAATTACTTAAAATTACGCTAGTTTGAGTCTAGGCATTCAAAATCAACACCTAATTCTCTCAAACTTAAGCTCTGATACCAACTTGTCACACCCTCAAATCTAAAAATCGCAACTAATTTAAAATTTTCTAAATACACCAATAAATGATTCATCTACAATCACAATTTAATATTTAACCTCAATACATACATATCATTCTATACATACAATCTATAATATAGACATGTGCTACTAAGAACCCAACAATAGCCGCTATCTCCAAACTGCTGAGGACTTCGCCAAATACTTACACTCGTGAATAACTAAACGCATTTGTTTCATAGGACTTCTAGGACCAAAACCCCCATCTGGAACCTAATGCACATTTCCTAAGTTGTGGCACAAGTCGCGGCATACGCTGTCCGCCCGATTTTATTCTCGTTCAATGTTTTGGCCATAACTTCTTCGTTATAGCTCCGATTTTGCTCTGGAAAGAACCGTTGGACTCGTAATTGAATCCTTCATCCATCTAGACTATAAAATCTAAGATTCAAGTCCAAAATAAAATATCTTATTTTTCCTTAATATATTGGTTTCTGAATTAACTTGAAATGATACCATTCGAAAATCGGGGTGTTACATTTTGGATGATAGAGTTTATCCACGTTTTTCAGTGTTTGGTTGTTAAAGTATAAGTTATGTTTTGCGTGAGTTTTTGGTTTTGGATTTATATTCGAAAGAATGTTTGTATCGTGGTTTTAATCATGAAAATGATGAATGTTGGAAAAGAGATTGCTTTCAGTCTTAATGTATTTTATTTTGGGAAAATCACGTTTTAAATAACACTCTTAAGGTTTATTGTTTTACATATCTATGATGAAAACTCTTGAGCTCACTAGGCGTTAAGCCTAACCTTTTTATTTGTCGGCATGTGCATCAGGTTCCAGTTGGGGAATGGTTCTAGCAATACTATGAATAGATGAGCACTAGTTTTACACGAGGGTAAGTAGTTTGGTGAAGTCTTACCCATTTTGGAGATAGTGACTGTTATGGGGTTTTTAGTAACATCTGTTCCTATTATAGACCGTGTATAAATATTGAAACGTGTTTATTGAAGTTAAACCTTCAATTGTTGTTGTAGATGAATCAGTTATCGATGTATTTAGAAACTTTAAATTAGTTGATATTTCCAAATTTGAGGGTGTAACAAGTTGGTATCAGAGTTTGAGAGATTTAGGTGTTGATTTCTGATACCTAGACTCAAACTAGCGTTTTTCTAAGCATGTGAAAGCGAGATTGTACTGTTAGGCAATTTGAGATAGGATATTTTGAGGTTAATAGAGACACTAGAATTGGGGATCACGACGAGGGTTGCAAGGACAACCATGTACGGTACGTTCATAATTGCACCTGGCCAGTGTTATGGTGAACCTACATATTACATGTGCATGCTTGAACTGCCTTGGTGTGATAACCGTTGGGGTAGTGAAGAAGTTTCTAGGCGAGAATCCAATAGAAGAGTTGATGTTTATAACATTGTCATTTGAAGTTATGGATAAGCATGATAAATACATTAAGTTGACCATTTTGGGTCAGGGTTATTGGTTGGTTTAGAACCATAGACTGAGGGAATCGACATTATTCGAGGAGAAATTTTAAGGTGAACCGATGGAGTCCTTGATTTTATCTTAAAATGTTGAACATCCGGATGACGATAGTGTGACTGGGAATTTGATGAGCGTGGTTTCGAGACGATGATTGCCGATCAAGTTCATGCACGAAAATTTATTTCTAAAATAGATTGCATCAAGTATTTCTCATGTTCCCAAATTATCATGTAAATTACATTACGAAATATTGGAAAAATGTTTAACACACACAAGATTTTAAACCCTGATTTTAAACATGCATAAAATAGTTTTATTGCACATGGTTGCAAACTTGGTTTAGATTTTCTTTATCCTTATTTTGTCGAATGCTATTTTCGGATATTACAACTATCTACGATTTAACCTTATTTAGGGTCTTGGGTAAGTAACTGCGATTTATGACCGTGACATTGGATCTCCTCCACATATGTTACGATTTTAAAGGAAAAAGTTATTCCCACTATTTTAGTGTTTGAGCTTTGTTGGGATTTTTATTCCATGCAAGTTTTGTTGAAAAGTGTCACTTTATATCGCAATGCGATAAAAGGGAAATTTTCGGAATTATGACATTTTAGTCATAACTTTGTCTTGTGTTATTTGATTATCGGGAACGAAAATTTGGCACCACTTGGTTTTTGGGTGTCACTGAGTTTTATGGAAATTTTGTTGGGTCTTATGGAGTTCTATTTTACGACATTGTGCGTCACATAGGTGAACCTTGAGGCACGTATATTTGAATTACTGTGTGCGTTAACTTATGAGTTTTTGTTTAATATTTTGTCTCATGCGAGTCTTGCACATGTCTTTTCGCAACCGTAAGAGACATCTTGAGAGTTTTATTGGTGGATGTTATCCCATATGTTATTTTGGGAAGTTTCAATATCGTGTGATTTCTCTTTTATGTTTTATACAAGTATTTCATTGCACACAACTTAGTATTATAATCGATTTGTACTTTTGGTGTGAGTAAGCATATGTTATGATGGTTTGTGTTAAACTTTTGCTTTAAACATCATTTGGTTGTTGATTTTACTGTTACAGTCACACGCAATGCTTTATATTAATTTACTCGTATGCATGGCATTATAGCCACCATTTTGGGTCAAAGAGCATTTTATCCGTGCGGCTAGAAGTTTGAAGTCGATTTAAACTATTTTATGTTTGGCCAAATCGCAAGCACTTATCGTTTTACTAAGTTTGGGAAATAAACTGTTGTATGTGGGGCTTGTTGGAAAATTTATCCCATGTCATTATATGGTTAAATGAGAAACTTGTGGAACTTGATTACGTAAATTTCCCTTCTGGAGTTTTATATGAACGCCTTGTCATGTATTGTTTCATTACATGAAATTTTCTTCATACGTGGCGTAAATAGATGCATGTTGGGACCATGGCGGTTCCTTTGAAAAGTTTGTTGAAATATCTTTCGTTGGTGTCGATATTAGCTTGAATATTAATCAAATACTTTCCGAAATGGTTTTATATGTGTGATGTTTGTGACCACTTCGTACAACTACCGAGTAAGTGTAGTGAATTTTTACACGTATGATTTATTGTTATAAAGATTTTGTGTTTGCAAGTCTTGTAAAATTTCAATTGGCACATCTATTGAGTCCTATAGTTGAAAAACCTTGAACTAATTAGAGCTATAGATTTAAACCCTTGTGTGAAAGGAGGAGTGATTAGTGACTAAAGGAGACCTTGGGAATTGAAGCGCCAGGTAGTCTAATTTGTGGTCAGTTTTGAAATTTGGATTTCATTTTTATGAATCGGTGCACGCATGAATAATTGAGGTATTAGATTTGTGTATTCTCCCAGTTATTTAAGTGGTGATCTTTCTGCTTCGGTAAATCTTCGTGTTAAAGCATTGTGTGGTTGCTCGCTTATGGTTGGATATGAATCGATGTGTTGATTGTTCAATATCATGTATGTGTTGGAGGTGTGCCATCTGGGTGAGTCTTCAGAAATAAAGGATATATTGTGGTTCGTTTGTTAGAGATGTAAGATTGGAATTTTAGTGCCATGATAGGTGTCAACTTTAATTCGACAATGCAAATTTGGAATGAAATATTTGACGGTACACCCACGTTGCAGTATAGTCATTTTGAGGATAGGTGTCGACACTCTATTTTGAGGCCAATAACCGTTGTGGTGCTTTAGTGCACTTCCGATGGATCCTGTGTGTTCGCAATTTAAGTGGTAACAGATGTTGGTAATTGGGGATCGAACATTGATATTTCTGTGATCGACAAGACTTTCGCTGATTTGACAGTCGATGCTTGAATGCATAATGAGAGTTGTGTAACCTTGGAGTTTGGGATAAGCGACTATCTGTAGAGTGTGATGGTACTTTTCTGGGTGAAACATCAGACCAATGCTTTGATTAAGGGAAGTTTGAGAACCCTTACAGATGTTGCGCTTTGGGAAAAAAATTTACCGTTGTGTTGGATTAGACCAACTACTGTTAAGAATTTCGTCAAGGAAGGGACGATGAATCTTTTATGGTATTGTTTATTGGAAAGGTGTAGTGGGGATATCGAGATAGACCTTAAGTAGAACTCGAGTATTTAGGAGGCCTTGATTTTTCAAGAGTATATACATTGTTCCTGTAACAGTAACGAGTGATCAACTCAACAATTTTATACGGATTCATTACCGCTCGGGTCAAGCCAAAATGGTTGCGAGTACTTGGAATCTAAAAGAGTATAGTCTGCGGTGGTTGGATCGTTTCTGCAAAGGTTGTCATAGCCTTGAAGGCAAGAAAAGGGTGTAGAATGATTCGATGAGAAATGATTAGAAGTATTTAAGAGTGAGGTTCGCTTTGGGTACCCTTGGTGGGAGTGATTAGTTAAGTTCGTAAGTTACTCTTGAGGTAATATGAACAACACAAGGCTGGGAGGTATTAATCCCAAAATATTCAAGTTCTTAATCACAGTTTCAATCACAATAACAAGATTACAAACAAACAATTACTCAACCTGTTTTAGATTTCAAATAGATTTCGTATACAATGCTCTCTGTGGAACTTTCTCTCTCTAGAATCTATGTCAGCGTACAATTCTTGACACACGCTTGTTACTACACAAACTCTAGCCATATCACTATTTAACACACGCACACAACATTTAAAACAAAATACAAGACTTTGACTTTGACTTTATTACAAAGAGACTTTGACTTTAATGCTTGAGAGTTGACTTGAGCTTTGACTTGCTTGACTTTCAGTCTTCAGTCTTCATGATCTTGTATCCAACAAATTTATGCTCTAACAGGAGGCAACTGAGATTTAATGTTAAGAAAGTGATTAGGCAAGGACTCAACATTCATCTCGGCATCAGTAAGATAAATCGAACGTTGAGATTGAGTTTGTGATGGCTCGTTATGAGAAACACAACGACAATGTTGACTGGGATGTAATCGGGTTCATATATGAGGTAAAGTATTGATTGAGGCATCCCTTATGATTGTTATCCCAGTCGTTTTGTGAAAATCTTGACAATCCCATTCGTTTTGTGAAAATGATGCCATATAAATCCCCTACCGCATGATTGTTATCTTTTTCGGAGTGAGTGGATGGAAAACCATCTGTCGGACTTGCTTTCTGGGCTAGGCGACATTTTGAACCATCAATAATTAGATTTCGAGGACAAAATCTTTTCCAAGGTTGGGAGGATTGTAACACCCCGATTTTCGAAAGGTATAATTTCAAGTTAATACAGAAACCGGTATTTTAAGGGAAAAAGAAGAAATTGGATTTTGGACTTGAATCCTAGATTTTATAGTCTTGTTGGATAAATGATTCAATTACGAGTCCAACGGTTCTTTCTGGAGCAAAATAGGAGGTAAAACGAAGAAGTTATGGCCAAAACATTGATCGAGAAGAAAACCGGGCGAGCAATGCTCGACGCGACTTGCGGCACGACTTAGAGCCACCCGCGCGACTTTGGGTCAAGCGGGCGGGTTGTGGTGCGCGTTAGGCTGCGTGGTATCCCGCGCGGAGCCCTATCGAGCATAAAACTCGGTTTTCAGCTCTAAAACTTCATTTCTTCATAACTTCTTCATCCTAACTCCGATTTCAGTGATTCTTTTTGCTATGAACTCGTTTTTTAAGAGATTTTCAAGACTAGAACAAGATAATGGAAGTCTATAGGAGGATCCAAGAGTATTGTGTGGTGGTAATTTCCCCATCTCTCTCAATGTTAAGCTAGGGTTTGATGGTTTCATCCCTTTCCCTTTCATCCCTTTCCCTTTCATCCTTCAACTTGGGTGTGATTTTGATAACTTTTGTGGTAAAGGAAACCTTGTAGATGTGTTGTATCTAAGATCTAGGGAGAATTCTTGGAGATTTCAAGCCTTTAACAAAGGAGATTCAAGTTTTGGGGGTAAAAACTAGATTTAGCCTAAATCTAGCAAGGTGAGTTCAAGTTGATTTGTGAAAACGGTGTACATGCCAAAATGTCAATCTTTAAATGTTCATATGTTTTAGGTGAAATTATTAACTGTTGAGTCATTTGATGAGTTTTGGTTATTTGAGATTTCAAAATTTATAAACTTGTAAAACACCCACATTTGAGATTTTGGGCATTTTGATAAATAAATCCTAAACATTGGTATTTTGATGATTTATTTTATGGAAGTAGATTTTTAAGTATAAATGTATTTTATTGTGTGTTTGGAGAAATGCTTGATTTTGTGTTATGGGACGTTTTGAAAGGACAAATGGTATAAACTTCCTTGGAAAATGTTTTGTCCCAATCTAAACTATGTCGGAGTTATTTATATATTTTGGAGCATGGGTTTGCATAAATGCGGGTTGTTTACGTTAGATTTCATCTTATGATTTTACAATTGGTCTTTTGATTTGTCGGGCTTATGGCTCGGTTTGGTTTGGACTTTGTTGGGTCTTGAGGACACTTGTCCGATTTTAATAGCTTAATGTAGAGCGTTTGGTCATGATTTGCATTTACTGCATCTTATTCGAGAATTACATGTTTGAATGTGTTAGTTCATTCGTTTGGAGTCATGTAATGTTTTTAACTAGTGCAATGGATCCATAGGCACGGTGTTATTAATATTTCGTTTTGGACAAGTTCACCACTTTGGCATGTAATAGGCATCGGGTCACCATGGTAAGTAAGGTGTGGACCTATATGGTCGGGCATCGTCCCATGGGCAGTAAGGTGTAATTCCATTGTGCATAAGTTCCCATTTTGGAACTCTCAAGAATAGACTCAGAGGGGTTGACTTGATGTTTTCGAGCAATAGAGTCAGAGGAGTTGAGTCGATATGTTTTATGAGTATAATCCATACGTTTTGGTTTTCTACATAGTTATGTGACCCACTTTTGTGTTCCGTCGTGTACAATGTAATCGGGACTCTCCCGTCACCAAAAGTGATGTTTTGGGTATGGAGTTTTATAATCCATGTTTTCGATGACGTTTTGAGTATGGGTTGTTATACATGTTCTAAGGTTTTGAATATTGAATCTTATCCATGTTTTTGGACGTTTTGGATGATAGAGTTTATCCACGTTTTTCAGTGTTTGTTTGTTAAAGTATAAGTTATGTTTTGCGTGAGTTTTGGGTTTTGGATTTATATTCGAAGGAACGTTTGTATCGTGGTTTTAATCATGAAAATGATTAATGTTGGACAAGAGATTGCTTTCAGTCTTAATGTATTTTATTTTAGGAAAATCACGTTTTAAATAACACTCTTAAGGTTTATTGTTTTACATATCTTGTTATTCTCAGATTCTAGTTCCTAAACACAATTAATCAAACACAAAACAAGATTTCAAACAAATTACCTGTTTGATTTCACTTCAAATTCAAGATTACAAACTTTCTCTCTCTAGAACTCCCTCTCTCTCTCTCAACAGATTTTTCTCTCTAAAAATATAACTGAATAATACGCTTTGTTTCTGTTGACTTACTTACGAAATACAAAGAATACAAGACTATTTATATTTACAACTAATACAAGGAAAAACAAATACAAAATACATTGACTTTTATTACAAAAGACTTTGACTTTAATGAGATTTGACTTTTCCAGCTTTGACTTTCTTGACCTTTGACCTTCAGTCTTCTTGATCTTGTATCCAACAGATGTATGCTCTAACAATCTCCCCCTTTGGATTCAAGATCACTGTTGAAAGATTTAGCAAATCAGTCTTCACTTTAAGCTCTGTCAGTACAATCTCCCCTTTTTCTTTGACTGTATTCTTTCCAAAAACTGTCTTCAAACGATTAACAATCTCCCCAAAACTTTCACAATAATACTTTCAGACTTTGGAAAGAAATTATCTTCAGAATCAGCTCGAATTGCTTTAGCAGATAATTTTCAAAGAAAATTTCCTCAAATCTTCAGAAATTCTTTGATCTTCTTCGAATCTTTACTTTTGAATCTTCTGACTAAGACATTTCGGAAAATCTTCTCTCAAAACTTTATCATTTCTTAATACCATCTCCCCCAAACTACAAAACTTTAACATTTCTTGATATCATCTCCCCCTTTTTGATGATTTGAGCATCTATATCATCAAAACTTTTCTCCCAAGAAATGTCTTTGACCATTCTGATCTGTCAATCTGAGCCTCTGATTTTGTGATCCATAGCCAAGTATTCATCCAGATCTTTTCAAATCTAGACAAAATAAGAACATGTAACTCCTGAATCAACAAATGAATCAGTTAAAATGCCTGTCAGTAACACGAAGTCACTGTGTGTAACGAATACACAATATAAAGGAGCTTTTTGATGTTCACTCCCCCAGGGCTTCCATCCAATCATCGAAATACCACAAAGGCAATTTCTATGAATGTTATGACAAGAAAACAAATTCCTTGTGTGTTCGTGTACGTGTAGAAAGAATTAAGCACGAATGATTGCTTTATTAAGGCTCAAAATTGTGTAAACCACTGAGACAACAGTAGATAAACACAGACTCAATGTGCATGATTGAAGTGCGAAGGTGGGGCAGACTTCCTTCTTTTTCAATATCCAGATTTTCCAAATGAAAACCAGATAGATTATATGCTGTGTCCCCTTGAAAATGTGAAACATTTTCTTTTTGAGAAGAAAATGAGTAGCTTGTGGAGTTTTGTCAAGAGTTGGCATGGGCTATTTGCCTGTTTCAATAACGTTCACCAAAGAATTGTGAAACGCTAGTAATGTGGCTGCCCGGCTCAGAAAGTAGTTGGTGCAGAGTTTGATATTCTTTTACTCTGATCTCACACCCTCTTTCTTTTAATCATTAAACTCACTACTAACCAAACTCTCTTTTCCATTTTACCTCATCACACCCACACTCATTTCTTTTAGACTCCTCACACTCAATCACTATTGGATTAACTTCTTGGGTAGGAAACACTGGTTAACGTGAATCCATAGAAGTTTCAATTAAGTCCTAGCACAAAGAACCCATATAATCCTAGAAAGCATTTGTTGCTCAACTTGTTTAACTATAACAGTTAAAGCTCATATACAAATGTCAGATGTAAATATGCTCAGAAATATAATCATGAAGATATGAGCATTTTAAAAAATTTAAGATATTTCAAACAAGTTAATTGAATGAATGAACATGAATGCAAGAGACTTGTTTGAAAATCTGACATTGTATGAAAATGATCAGAAATGAATGATATAGCAATCAAGGCTTATGGTTAAAAACAACGGATATTGTCCATACGAAACAAAATATAGACATTCTTGAAATGACGTTTCGAAATGAAATATCGCTCAAAATTCTTTGAAGTACAAGCGGGGTGTCTTACCATCGAAAAATTGTTTCAATTTAGAGATATGGTAAGAACAATTTGATCAAAAATTAAACCGATGTGTGTGAATACTTGAAAGTATGTAGAAAAGACAATACGCAAGTATTTATCTTTGGAAACACACGGGTTGTTTATCAATTAAGCACAAAAATAAAATGAAAACATTTAAAATCACACTTCCAAATTATAAAATCTGTTTAAGAATCGGGAAGTGGTTTGAACATTTCAGAACATGTTTTCTATATCTGAAAGTTGTCCTTCTTTCAGATACATTTGAGATTAAGATAAGAAATTTACCTTTTCGCTCAATCTTAATTCTCATAAAGTCACGCTGTAAGTCATAAAGATATGATCTTGTAAGCATCTCTCATCCTGCACAAGTCTCAAAGTCTAGTCAAAAACAAATTTATTCACAAAAAATTATTCAAAAATGAAAAGACATAAAGCAATAAAACGTTGATTGTACGAGTTCTGATCAGAAGTAATCAGAAATCATAGTCTTACTCCTTTTGACTTGACTTATATGCTCCACCTAAAATCATGCATCACAAAAATTTGTCAGTTAAGTAAAATGCAGAAATTAGTTATGCTCCCCCTCAAATGAATGTAGATCATCTAAAATCTTCTCTTACTCCCCCTGAGATCATGAGCAAACAATTAAAGTGCAGATATCCTTCAGACATAAAAATAAAGAAAATGATAAAAAATAACAATACGTAACTTTATTAGGTAACAACCGATTACGTCTTAAGATTTAACATACCAAGCTTAGAGACAAGAAAATTAAATCTCTTTTCATCTAAGGGTTTGGTAAATAAATCTGCAAGTTGATAATCTGTTTTTTACAAAATAAAGTTCAATTGTTCCTTTTTCTACATTATCTTTTATAAAATGATACCTGACGTCAATGTGTTTAGTTTTCGTATGCTGGACAGGATTAGCAGATATCGCGATCGCACTCTTCGAGTCACAATATATTGGAATTTTATCAAACTTGAATCCATAGTCTCGCAGCTGTGTTCGCATCCACAAGACTTGAGAGCAGCAACTGGCAGCAGCTACGTACTCTGCTTCAGCAGTCGATGTGGAAACACATAATTGTTTCTTTGATGCCCAGCTAACGAGCTTGTCTCCAAGAAATTGAACATGACCTGAAGTACTCTTTCTATCCAACATGCAACCTGCATGATCTGCATCTGAATAGGCAGTCAGTTGAAACCCAGTATCCTTAGGATACCACAGACCAAGATCTGCAGTCCCCTTCAGATATCTAAAAATCCGTTTGACAGCAGCCAAATGGGATTCTTTGGGAGCAGCCTGATATCTAGAACATAAGAATGTTGAAAACATAATATCTGGTCTACTAGATGTAAGATACATTAACGATCCTATCATACCTCTATAAGTCCTAACATCAACACTTTTACCCGAAGGATCAGTGCTAATCTTAGTACCTGGTGCCATCGGGGTTCCAATTGGTTTACCATTTTCCATTTTGTACTTCCGAAGAATGTCCAAAATGTACTTAGATTGGTTAATGAAAATCCCCGTAGAAAACTGCTTAACTTGTAATCCGAGAAAGAAATTCATCTCTCCCATCATACTCATTTGAAAACGTGACACCATGAGGTTAGAAAAGTTTTTGCAAAATTTTGGATTTGTAGAACCAAATATTATATCATCAACATAAATCTGAATAAGAATAATATCAGCTTTTTCCTTTTTGATGAATAAAGTAGTATCAACCTTACCTTTAGAAAAACCAGACTTGACCAAGAATTTAGATAAAACGTCATACCATGCTCGAGGGGCTTGTTTTAAACCATAGAGGGCTTTGTCCAAGATATAAACATGATCTGGATTCTCTGGATTGACGAACCCTTCTGGTTGAGACACATACACTTCCTCTTTAAGAATGCCATTCAGAAAGGCTGTTTTCACATCCATCTGAAAGACTGTGAAATTCTTATGAGCTGCGTAGGCTAGAAACATGCGGATTTCTTCTATACGCGCTACTGGAGCATACGTCTCATCGTAGTCTATGCCTTCCTCTTGCCGGTAACCTTTGGCAACAAGTCTAGCTTTGTTCCTTATGACGATACCATCTTCATCCTTTTTATTCTTGAATACCCATTTAGTTCCTATCACTGTTTTACCTTCTGGTTTTGGAACTAATCTCCAAACCTTTAGGGCTTCAAACTGATTGATTTCTTCTTGCATAGAAGATACCCAGTCCGAATCAGCAAGAGCCTCTGATACTCGCGTTGGCTCAATCTTACTGAGAAATGAGTCATGCATACATTGATTAAGAGTCGCTGACCTCGTTTGTACAGACTTGTTAAGATCTCCAATGACTTGATGTAAAGGATGCTCTTTGGTCCAGCGATGCTCATGAGGGAGTGGAGTAGATACTGATTGAACATGATCATCATCTAGAAATCCACTATCAGAATCTTCAGTTTGAATAACAGGAGGGGGGTTTGTAGTTGAAGTTTCAGGTGCAGAAGCATCAGTTAGAACAACAGACTCTAGCTGTTGAGTAGACATTGTATTACACCCAACTGAAACATTTACTTCTGGCTCAACATTTACTTGTACATCTTCAACTGTAGGAGTAATTGTAGGAATGTGAGTTTCTGACTGAACAGGGGATGCTTGTTCAGTTATGACATCTGAAGTGACTGGATGATTTCAACTTGTATCTTCAGACCTGTCAGTCACAACAGATTTAGGTATATTAGAACCTAGAAACTCATCATAAAAGAATTCAAATAAAAAATCTAAATCAGTTAAATGTGAAATAGATGTAGAAGCATTATTCGAATTATTGGCTGTAGAAGCAGGTTCTGGACTGATATGCCCAGAAGCTAATACTTCAGTGATCACGGGTTCTGAACTGAGTTGTTCAGAAGCCATATCTTCATCGAATGTTACATTAACGCTCTCGACAACTGTCTTTGACTTCTTCAGATAAACACGACATGCTGCCGATGTTGAAGAATAACCAATGAAGATACCCTCGTCCGCCTTAGCACTGAATTTATTCAGACTCTCTCTGTCGTTAAGCACAAAACATTTACACCCAAATATGTGAAAATACTTGATTGTTGGTGTTCTGTTGTTGATCAGCTCATATGGAGTCTTTTGAAAACGGCAGTGTATCATAGATCGATTTTGAGTATGGCATGCAGTCGACACAGCTTCTTCTCACAAGAATAGAGGTAAGTCCGATTGGCTAAGCATAGTCCGAGCGGCCTCGACTAGCGTCCGATTTCGCCTTTCGACTACTCCATTTTGTTCAGGCGTTCGAGCAGCAGAGTACTGATGTGATATCCCGACCAATTCAAGATATTCTTCAACTATCTTGTTTTTGAACTCTGTGCCGTTGTCCGTTCGAAGAAACTTGACTTGTCACTGCATTTTCACCTGGGTCGTCTTTAAGAAAGCAATGAGAACTTCGGGCGTCTCATCTTTTGATCGAAGAAATTTGACCCATGTGTATCTTGAGTAATCGTCCACAATAACCAACACGTATTTCTTTCCACCCAAACTCTGAGTTCTCATTGGACCACACAAATCCATATGTAACAATTCTAACGGAGAACTAGTGCTTGATTCAGGCTTCGGTTTATGCGGAGCTCTCTTCATCTTACCCTTCTCACATGCAGCACATAAGTGTTCTTTCTCGTATTTCAGCTCAGGAAGTCCTTTTACCAATTTCCCACTAACCAGCTTATTGATATAACGAAAGTTCAAGTGAGATAAACGTCTGTGCCAGAGCCAACTTTGCTGCAATGAAGCCTTTGTCATCAAGCAAACTTGATTGTCATTCTGTACCTTTGAAAGATTGATGGTATAGAGGTTCGTCTTTCGATTTCCGACTAAGAGTTCATTGCCATCTTCCGTACGAACCGAACATCTCTTAGCTTGGAAGTTGACCTCTAACCCTTTATCACAGAATTGACCATTGCTGAATAAGTTGTGCCCCAAGCCTTCGACATAACTCACTTTACTGATCGTTATGTTGTCTTGAATAATGTCACCATATCCTAAAATAGGTGAAAGCTGATCGTTTCCAAATCTAACATTTCCACTGAATTTCTCTGTATAGTTAGACAATAAAGCTTTTTGCCCAGTCATATGCTTGGAACATCCACTGTCCAAGTACCACATATGCCGGGTCTGCAAGAGAAATCAGGAAACAATAACTTTAGGTATCCATTTAAAAACCGGTCCTAACAGATTAGCACAAGATTTTGGTATCCATTTGAAAATGGACCCTCTGTTCTTTTGAAAACCTTTAAAAATATTTGATCTTGAAGAATACACATGATAAGATCCGAACCAATCAGAAGAATTATGAGAGTAAGCAAAATCATTTCTCCGATAATAATAAGATGTAGTAGAAATAGGAGATAATTGAATCAATTTTTCGTTATTGAATACCGCTTGTAAGAAGTTACAAGGTTTTGTTTATTTGAAGCAAATTGATCAACTACATCAGTATCACTACTAACTGATCTATTACAAGAGTTATCAGAAACTGATTCAGCTTTCTCATCATCCTTCCTTTTTGGTCGCCATTCAGTTCGAGCTTTCGACCTTTTCTTGCTTACATCTGAAACAAAAGATTTAGATTTATTAGGAAAAGAAGATTTCTGAGACTGAGTTTTCTTTTGTGTACCAGTGTGTTTCTGTTTCTGTAATCGCTGTTTCTTATGTTTCTTACCTTGAGAATAATAATCAGCAGTTACAGAAATCAATTCACCAACTTTAGTTGATGATTTAGCAGTTTTAAGAACACTTGGTAACACCTTTTCATTTATAAGACAAGTAGAATGATCAGGAAGAATAGCATTAAAGTCAAACATATCAATTTCGTCTATGCACCCATCATCAGAATTAAGAAAATCATTTGCAGACTCAAATAAGTCATCAAAACTATCAGACGAAGTTTGAGGTGCCTTAGAAACTTTAGAACACTTTGTAGATGTAGATTGAAAAATTGTGTTCTTTAATACAGTAGAAAATACACTTTGTTGAATATCAACCAAAAGTTTTTCATCAGATCAAACATTTTCCAACTCAACTATTTTGCTTTCAAGAATGAGTGGAGGAACATAAACCTTTGCAATTGCAGGTTTTGCCTTCATCTCAGAAACAGAATAACTAGCAAAATAATCATTTGAAAGAACTTTTGGTGTTTCTAAAAGATAACTATCATTTAACTTTGCATAGTTAAATGGTAGTTGCATTTTCTTTACATTCTTTCTATTTTCAGTTTCTTTGGCCTCAACTTCTTCCGGTAGTTTGGTAACAAATTTGGGTTTTAAATGAGTATGTTTACCAGCACAAGCAAGAAAATCAAAATTATATAATGCTGGTTGTTTTCTGATGGCTTTCTTTAAGTAATGGGGGTTTTTAAAACCAAGTCCCCATTTTTCCTTAACATCAGCCTCTTCATCAGGTGCATTAAGAAAAATGGTTTGATCTGTTTGTCCTCTTGCGTAAAGTTTGGCTTCTAGACCATTTACCTTCTTATTCAAAAGCTTGTTTTCAACCTGCAGTTTATGAACAATTAGTGCAGATTCTTTCTTCTCAAACTCATATTTAGAAACTTTAACTTCAAAGTCAGAAATCTTCTTTTCAAAACAATCTACTTTAGATTTAGAATCAGAAGCAGACTTGCGTAAAGAATCAATCAGATCTTTGTTCCCAATAACAGACTTATTGAGTTCAAAGATCTTATTGTTTCTTTTAGCAACTCTGTCTTTTTCTTTCTTCAGTTTTACTTGAAGATCATTAAGCTCAACCATCATAGCTTCCATTTTGGTTACAAAACCTTTTTCAGTTAAGTTTAATACCTCATCAGCTGTCTCGTCATCTGACTCATCATACTTCACTTTTTTTCCCATAAGACAGAGATGAGCAGTTTCTTCCTTCTCTTCCTCTTCACCTTCTGAATGATCCAGCCAAATTTCGTCCTCCGCCATTAAAGCGATGCCTGCTTCTTGCTGTTTGGCCAAAAGAAGTTTGTTCTGATAATACTGAGAGTTTCGAACCTTTGGCTTTCGACAATCTTTAGCAAAATGCCCAATCTTGCCATAATTGTAGCATTTGATTGGATCATTTGCTGGCTTTTCAGCAATGGTGTAATCATTCACGGACTTCTTCCTTTCTTCCGGCTTCCTTTCTTCCGGCTTCCTTTCCATATACCGGTTCTCTTCATGTCGCTTTCCTTCCACTCTTTCTCAGTGCTCATGATTCTTGGAACTTGATGAAGAATATCTTTGAGAGTTGGATCCCGGCTTCTTGTAGAATTTCTTTTGAAAAGCTCGAGTCAGTAAAAGCATTGCTTGTTTCAGTCTTTCTCCATCATCACCATCTGATTCAGATTCAGACTCAGAACTTGTAAGCACTTTCTTCTTTTTATTCTTCTCTTTCTTTTATTTCTTTTTCTCTCCGGCTACCAATGCAATAGGATCGGGAACCTTTTCTGCCTTCTTTTTCTCAGCTCTTTTCTCTTCCACTTCTTCTTCATTCTGCCTCAAAGTCTCATAAACTTCGTAAAGAGGTATGTCGCTCAAGTCTTTCATCTGCTTCATCCGACGGGTATGTTTCTTCCATTCCGGTTGCAGAATGCTTAAAAACTTGACGTTGTTTTCAATTTGCTTCTTCTTCACTTTGTTCTTTGAAAGTTCGTTTAGAAGAAGCACAAACCTCTCATAGGTTTCCTCTAGGCTCTCATTTTCTTTTGCTTTGAATTCCTCGTAGCTATTTATGCAATTAGCCACTTTCATTTGATTGCCGACTTTGGAACCCATCATCATCTTTTGCAACTGATCCCACATCTTCTTAGCATTTCCCTTGTAGCTGTCTATCTTGATGTAGATGTCATTTGGAATGCTCTGAAGAAGTAAGGATCTTGCTTGTTTATCTGCTTTGTATCAGCTTTTCTGTTCTTCAGAATACTGAGAGATATCCACTGCCACTGTTTTCATCTTTTGATCTTTTTCCTCAGTACTATCTTCACTATCAGACGAATCATCATCTGGTATTTGAACCATGATTGGTGCCATAGGACCTTCTGTGATTGACAGCATAATATTCTCTCCATTTGCATGTCTGTCTATAAAATCAAGGAATCTGTCTTTCCACTGTTCGTACTCTCCTTTGAACAGAACAGGAGGCTTGACATCAGTGCCAATGGAAAGAGCATCTTTGGAAGTCATCTTGTTTAAACCTGTTTGAAAAATATATGCAATAAGAAACTAGAAACTGATCGTTAGTCCAAATGAAACAATCAAGAAAATACAGAAAACTTGAAATATAAAATCAGAAATTTTGATCACAACCAGAAATATGTCCCCCTTCGCAGACTTAGGGTCGAGGGGCAGCGCCCCTAGAGAAAATTTTTTCACTATTAAAGGGCATATTATAGTTTTGAAAAATTTGTCTAAGTCCTCCACACTTTGCGCTTCAAGTGCGATGCGCAAACTTTTACTTTGCGTTTCAAGTGGGAAGCGCAAACCCTTACTTTGCGGTTCAAGAGGGAAGCGCAAACCCTTACTTTGCGGTTCAAGTGGGAAACGAAAACCTTGACTTTGCGGTTCAAGAGGCAAACGCAAACCTTGACTTTGCGTTTCAAGAGGCAAACGTAAACCTTGACTTTGCGTTTCAAGTGATTAACGCAAACCTCAACTTCGCGATTGTAGTTACAGACGCAAACCCAACTTCGCGATTGTAGTTACAGACGCAAACTCAACTTTCGCAAACCTTGACAAACACGCGCAAACCTTTGATGAATGAAACGCAAACCTCGATGAATGAAACGCAAATCTTGATGAACACGCGCAAACCTCTAAAATCGATCAAAATCACACCAAAAACTCATTTAAAGCTAGAATTTCAACACTAAACTTTGACAATTCACTCGTCTAAACAACTAGAACACAAATTTAACAACTAATTTCGATCAAATACACAAAAATGTATAAATCGACTCAATTACAGTGCACAGGACTCGTGAACTTCGAACTCAACTAAAATCAAAATTAACGATCGATTACAGTGCAAATTGATCTAAAACTTATACAGACTCGATCGATAACACTTTTCTAACAAAACCTAATCATTTACAACTCCAAAAACACACTAAAACTCAAAATCAACTCTGGACATCGAAGAACACAGATACGAACATTCTGATTTTCTTGATTTTCGATTTGGATCTGCTCTGATACCAATTGTTATTCCCAGATTCTAGTTCCTAAACACAATTAATCAAACACAAAACAAGATTTCAAACAAATTACCTGTTTGATTTCACTTCAAATTCAAGATTACAAACTTTCTCTCTCTCTCTCAACAGATTTCTCTCTCTAAAAATACAACTGAATAATACGCTTTGTTTCTGTTGACTTACTTACGAAATACAAAGAATACAAGACTATTTATATCTACAACTAATACAAGGAAAAACAAATACAAAATACATTGACTTTTATTACAAAAGACTTTGACTTTAATGAGATTTGACTTTTTCAGCTTTGACTTTCTTAACCTTTGACCTTCAGTCTTCTTGATCTTGTATCCAACAGATGTATGCTCTAACATATCTGTGATGGAAACTCTTGAGTTCACTAGGCGTTAAGCCTAACCTTTTTATTTGTCGAAATGTGCATGAGGTTCAGTTGGGGAATGGTTCTAGCAATACTATGAAGAGATGAGCACTAGTTTTACACTAGGGTAAGTAGTTTGATGAAGTCTTCTGCATTTTGGAGATAGTGATTGTTATGGGGTTTTTAGTAACATCCGTCCCTATTATAGACCGTGTATAAAGATTGAAATGTGTTTATTGTAGTTAAACCTTAAATTGTTGTTGTAGATGAATCAGTTATCGATGTATTTAGAAAATTTTAAATTAGTTGCTATTTCCATATTTGAGGGTGTAACACATAAGCTTTCCATAAGAAAAATGTGTCCATCCAACTAATAATTTGATTCTTAACAAAAATGCAACACAAGCAAACTTGTATACTATTTTAGCTTCTTATCCTCAACATAAATCAAAGGCGTAGAATGTTGCAGTGACAATTGAGAACTTGTAACGACCATTATCTTAGTGTCATGAAAAATTGAGTTGATTGGTGTCTTAAGGGCGAATTAAGGAAGTGCGAGGACCATTGTGGTAATTTTATATTTTAAGGACCTAAAACCCTAGACTACCCTAAAATTTTAGTGGGCTGAATTACTCTTTGATTATGTGTGCGGCGCTGAGATAAGGGAAAAGAGGGTTGATAGCGTTCTTTCAAAAGTTTAAAGGATTGAAGATTTCTTGAAGTTTTGGGGCAATCAGAGCATAGAGATTTCTTCTCAAAAGGTAAATCTTCTATCTGTCTTTAGATTTCTATTTTATCGATTCCTTAGTTCCTTTAGTTCTGAACAAGGAAATCTGGTGGATGTTGAGTCTTTTGGATTTTAAAGAATTGGAATTGTCAATCTATTTAAATCAAGTTTGGGTTTGAGATTGTCAAGTAATAACCATAAATGTAGATTTGGAAATCATCTAAGATGTTGTTCGTTTGGGAATTTATGGTTCTAAGTATAGGCTGGTTCAGATTTTGTGAAAGTTATGCATACATCGAATTTGTAATGGAGGATTAAATGAAACCTGTGTTAAGATTTAAGAGATTTAATGTTTTGATTTAAAGTTGGGGTTGTATTGGGTGGGATTATTAGAGAGTTCTCGGTCTGTGAATTTCGAGCATCGATCGACAAAAAAACCCTTGGCGGCGTAATCGCTACCCGGGTGTTTCCGCTTTGCCCTAACCTAGATTGGTCGAGACTCGGTAATAAATTCTATGAGCGGGGGTGGTGCAAATCCCGCATCAAGTCGGGCGTGAATCGAAACCACGCTTCTAGCCGGGTGTGGATTGAACCCCGCTTCCAGCCGCGTGTGGGGGTGAACCGGGGCTCGCTGAAACCCGCCTGCTATAGAACCGGGGCAGGGCTGAAACGCGCGTGTCACTGAGACCCGGGTGCACTTAGCGCCGAGGGTTGGTCGACCAGGTCTGGAACCACCGGATATGGACCTTGCATGCTGGGCCCAAAACAACCAGGTCGAGGCCCACCTCTAGTTGATGGGGTTTTGTGTCATCATGGCCTTAATTAGATATGATGGGTATATGTAATCTAATTGGGAAATTTGTGGCAGCATGTAATTGGCGTTCTTATCAATGTTTGTAGGGGTTGACTTTCGAGAAATTTAATTCCGTAAGTGTATGTCAAGTTCTCAATTCACCAGGTGAGTTCCCTTATGTTAAAATTCTTGCGAACTGAAAATGGCATTTATGTTAATGTTTATTACGTTTAACCCTTTTCGTGAAATGACTTCAACAATGATATACTGAGTTAAATAGCAAGGTTTTGCACGTAATTATTGTATGTGTTCTATCGATGCGAAGTGGGTTAATATATATATTTATTGGGGGCTATGACTTACCTTTAACCATCGGGGATGGTTGAACCGCGTGTATAGAATCCGTTTCTCTACATGCGGGCACGACATCGACTTGGGGGCCGATTGGGGATCTACTAGGGTCCCCCGGAGATGGACGATTCTTTATAGTGGGAATGGTAAATGTATGAGACTGTGTATTATTAAATGATTTATTCCTTGGCTTAATTTCTTACAATCTGTATTGGGAATCCACTAGACCTTTCCGTTTTAACCCTCACTTTCAAACTTTTTCTTAAAACCCCTTTTTAGGTAAGAACATTGTTGGTGGTTCGTCCAAGGGTAAAGAGAAGTGTTGAGGGCTAGAGAAGCGTGGATTGATGCCTTATTGCAGTCTAGTTACTTATAGATTCTCGGTTGTGCGAGTTCGGAAATTTATATTTGGAACCTTGTTTTTTTTGTCATTATTTCGTAATGTATTGGGACCCGTTTTGGGATTTGAATTTATATCTTATGCTTATTTTGGGTTGTTACAAATTGGTATCAGAGCCATAGTTTAAGAGATTTAGGTGACCGTTTGGACCTAAACTTAAACTGGAAGCGGGACACAACCGAGAAATAGGACGTCGTAGGGTTACCGCTATAGGAGTGTATGTAATGAGAGATAGGGAGTAACAATGTAAGGTAAATTTGGAATTTGTAACACCCTCAAATTTGGAAAGAGCGAATAATTTAAAACTTTCAATAACACCTCAAAGAGGAATAAAATCTCTTACTGCAAGTCCATAATTGAAATACAATTCTTGGTTGAACCATCTCCAAGAATTAAAGTCTTACATAAAGACTAACTAAAGTCGGGTGTTACTATAACCCAATAACAGTCGCTATCTCCAATATAAGTGCGGAAGACTTCATCAAGCTAAACATTTCTCGAACACACAACTAGCACTCTTCTCTTCACAATGTTAGTAGAACTATTCCCAACCAGAACCTGTTGCACATGCCGACAAATAAAAAGGTTAGGCTAACGCCTAGTGAGTTCAAGAGTTTTCATCATGATTATAAAAATAGTTAAACGGAAATAATGCAACTTAAGTCATGATCCTTTAAAATGAATTACTTTAAATATGAGGACGACCCGTTTTCCAATAATATGCAATTTATAAATGGACGCCTCAACGCCAAACATTGTTTCATGAAGTAATGCAATCCAACACTTACTCAAAACGTGAATAGTTGTAAATGCTCCAATAATGAAATTTGAACAAAACTTTATAAACCAACAACCAAAATATGAGTAAACTCAAGTCTCCAAACTTATAGCATAAGGGAGATAACCCAAACTCAAAGCGTCACCGAAAACAAGGATAAAACTAAATACCCCAAAACAATACCTCTCGGTGACGGGGGAGCCCCGAATTCCAAGGCTAGTGGCGGAACACAAAAGTAGGCCACATTCCAAGTTACTGAGCTCACCATACTAGGACCCATGGCCACGAGCACTCTGACTCGTACTAAGATGTGGGGGTGGGCCCTCGAGGATCCTAATCATGCTCATTCGTTAGGATTACATTTACGGCCCATGGCTAGTAACCGGTCCCACATAACCGTACCAAATTGCCCCCGAGGACCCAATGTCTCAACTATCTACAAATGGGAAGTGAATATCCCATAAAAACAGGCTCAGAAATCAACTCGCGGATGCAGGTCCGGGTATTGGACTCCACGAGCCCTCACCGTATTATCCTCGAAATCCCAAGACTAATTCTGGTGTCAACATATAAATAATAGCCCATTTTCTTTAAATAATAATGACCGACTCATATGCCTATGGATCCACTACATTACAGGCTAAAACAGTACATGACTCCAATTGAATGACCAACGCACTCAAAACATGTAATTCTCAAATGATGCGCATTAACCGCCATCATACTCAAAACTCCACAACGGGCTATTAAACCGGACAAATGTCCTCAAGACTCATTTATTTTCAAATATGTATTTCCATGTTTAACTGCTGATAAGAATGAAAATCATAAAATGAGACTATATACATTCTTTCAAGTACCTCACATAAATGTGCAAGTAGTACGTTATAAAACATCCAATTTCATGAATGATGCTTAAAACACGACAAACATTTAAAAGTGTATTTCTTTAACCAAAGTTCTATTTAAGCAATAAATCATCAAAACACATTCATTTGTGACACCTTTATCAAAATACCCAAAAATCCCAAATGTGAGTGTTTTACAAAGTTTATAAAGTTAAATACTTCAAATAATCAAAGATTACCAACTAACCCAACATTTGATAATTTCATGTAAAACACATAAACACTTTAAAATAGACATTTTGGCATGTACAACGTTTTCACAAATCAACTTGAACTCACCTTGCTAGATTTAGGCTAAATCTAGGTTTTACCCAAAAACTTGAATCTCCTTTGATGAAGGCTTGAATCACCAAGAAACCTCCCTAGATCTTAGATCCAACACATCTACAAGATCACCTTCACCACACAAGACAACAAAATCACATCCAAGATGAAGGATGAAAGGAAAAAGGATGAAATCATCAAACCCTAGCTTATCATAGAAAGAGATGAGGAGAATACCACCACAAAATACTCTTGTATAGTCCAATAGACTTTCAATCTCTTGCTAAATCCTTGAAGATCTCTCAAAAACGAAACCATGGCAACTTGAATCACCAAAATCGGAGTTGTGATGCAAAAGATATGAAGAAATGAAGTTCTAGGGCTGAAAATCTGGTTTTATGCTCAACTAGGGGATTTCGCGACTTATCACGCGATCGCCCGCTTCCCCTAAGTCGCGGCATAGGTCGCGTAGTGCACCATCCGCCCGAATTTCTTCTCGTTCACTGTTTTGGCCATAACTTCTTCGTTATAGCTCCGATTTCGCTCTGGAAAGACCGTTGGACTCGTAATTGGATGCTTAATCCACCAAAACTATAAAATATAGGATTTAAGTCCAAAATCCTATATCTTATTTTTCCCTTTAAATTACCGATCTCTATGTTAACTTGAAACGATACTTTTCGAAATCGGGGTGTTACAGAATTACATCTGGCCAATGTAACTGCAAATTTACAGGTACATGTACGTGCTATGAATGTTGTTGCATATGGGTCTGTTAAATTAAAGTTTAGCAATATGTTGTTTCACCTGTCGTAATGTCTGAGCGAGTTTTGTGGAGTAGGGCAGTGCCAGTGGGGGAGAATATGCCGGTGAATGAGGTTCTTGTTGAGACGCCGGTGAGTCCCACTGGGCAGTTGACAACCCGAGGAAAGGGATCGTGGACGGGGACCAAGAAGGACCACTCGAAAGGCTACAACTCAAGTCTAGGGGACCAATGCCGGGAATTGGGGAAAAGCAAGATCCGTGTCACTCGCAGGGCGAGAAGTGTTGAGATTCCTGTGGAGATGGAAACCTCTCATTAAGAAAGCTCGACAACTGTGAGAGGGCAGGGAACCACAAGGGCTTGTGGTCGGGGCCGTAATTAGGACTTTGTGACTCACGAAACCTTTGCTACTGAAATGGGAAAGCTTCAAGAGAACCTGAGAGCGTTATTAGCTCACCAGGAGAAGACAGCCTCAGGAAGCAGAGAAAAGAGTGAGAGCAAGGAGGTTACAGAACTGTCGAGTCCACCCGTGACGGAAGTGGGAGGTCATTCCTCATCGGTGACCTTGGTGGAAAATAAGGTGACTACAAAGTGATGTAGCTACAAGGAGTTTGCTGCATGCAAGCCTCCTACTTATAAGGGAGAGTGTGACCCAGTCCTGGTAATGAAGTGGATCAAATAGATGGAACTGGTGTTTGCTACCAGCAAGTGTGCTGAAGAGGACAAGGTTATCTACGCTCTGTCCATGCTGAGGTCTGAAGCCACTTTATGGTGGGACGCGGAAACAGGTGGACAAGGATCGTCGGCAGCAGAGGGTATGTCATGGGGGACCTTCGTTGGGAAGTTTAAAGCGCAATTCTGTCTTCTGATGGTAGTGAAAAAGTTGCAAGAAGAATTTATGAGCCTGGAGCAAAAGGAACTGTCACTGAGAGAGTATACTTCTAAGTTTATTGAGAAGTCACGATTTGCCGGAGCATATCTACCAGATGAGGAAAGTCGAGTGGAACGCTATATCTTCGGGCTGAAGAGCAATTTGTGAGAGCTGGTTTCAGCAAGAGAGCCAACTACTTTTCATGCGGCCGTTAATGCAGCCAAGATGACAGAGAAAGAAAAGAACCATCAAGTGATGGAGAGAGTTGGTGACAAGAGAAAGTGGTACTGACCGATATCAGATCCGAGAAAGGGAAAAAGTTTTAGGGCGGAGCCGAGAGTGGGTTGTGGGTTCGGAGATAAGCCTTGTGGAAAGTGTCGATGGGTGCATCGAGGAGAATGTGGATCAGGGGAAAGATCATGCTTTCAGTATGGGATGCCAGGGCATATGTCTAGAGATTTCCTGAGCAAGAGGACTTGCTATCAGTGTGGGTCGCCAGACCACCTACAATCAGATTGCCCGCAAGTAAAACGGGGCAGACCAGTTCAAGCTGGGGAGCGTGGAGGAGGAAAAAGGGAGGAAAAAAAGTGGGAACCGGCTCGTCCGAAAGGAAGAGCCTTCAATATGACAACAATGGAGGCGGAGGAGGTTCCTGATGTAGTCACAATTACATTTTTGGTGAACTCCATTTGTGCTAGAGTATTGTTTGATTCAGGGGCGAGTTGCTCTTTTATATCTCCTGAATTTGCGAAGTGTTTGGGTGTGAATCCTAAATGTTTAGAGTGGATGTTCGAAGTAGAAACCGCTGATGCTAATCAGGTGTCTATTAAGGAGGTGTTTGTGGGGTGTGTCATAGACATCGAGGGGAGTTTAGTGCCAGTGGTGTTATACCCAATGGAAATGAAAGAATTTGACATGGTGCTTGGGATGGATTGGTTGTCTAGGAACAGTGCTAGTATTGTCTGCAATAAGAAGTTGATCCGTATGGTGTTTCTTGAGAAAAGGATGGTAGTGATTTATGGAGATAGACGAGATAAGAGTTCTAGTCTGATTTCCTTGATCAAAGCAAATAAGAGTTTGAGGAAAGGATGTCGGGGATTCTTAGCGTATGTTGTAGATGCTAAGAAAGAGAAGTGTAGATTGGAGGAGGTACGGGTAGTGAGCGAACACCCGGAAGTATTTCCGGAAGATTTGACAGATCTACCCCCGGATCGTCAAGTCAAATTTCGGATCGATCTGGTGCCTGGCGCCACACCGATCGCGCGTGTGCCGAATAGATTAGCACTTGCGGAGATGAAAGAGATGATGTCACAATTGCAAGAATTGCTAGACAAGGGGTTTATAAGTCCTAGCACCTCTCTGTGGGGAGCGCCGGTCCTCTTTGTGAAAAAGAATGACGGGACTATGCGTATGTACATAGATTACCGGGAGCTCAATACGTTGACGATCAAGAATAAGTATCCAATCCCAAGGATAGAAGACTTATTCGATCAGCTTCAGGGAGCAAGTTTCTTCTCTAAGATCGATTTGAGGTTGGGTTATCATCAAGTCAAGGTAAGGGAAGAAGATATTCCGAAAACAGCTTTTCGTACGAGATACAGACATTTCGAATTTCTGGTAATGCCGTTCGGTTTCACCAATGCCCCTGTAGCCTTCATGGACATGATGAATAGGGTGTGTCAACCCTACTTGGAGAAGTTCGTAATCGTGTTCATCAACGACATCTTGGTGTACTCGAAGACCGAGAGTGAGCACAAGAATCATTTGCGGATAATGTTAGAGTTGCTAAGGCGGGAAAGGCTTTATGAGAAATTCTCGAAATGTGAGTTCTAGTTGCGAGAAGTGAAGTTTCTTGGGCACGTCATGTCTCAATACGGAATCAAGGTGGATCCGTCAAAGGTGGAAGCAATTCGATATTGGGAAGCAGCGAAGAATCCGTCGGAAGTCTGAAGTTTTCTAAGGTTGGCCGGGTATTACCGAAAGTTCATCAAGGACTTTTCACGTATCGCCACTCCATTGACTTCATTGACGAAGAAGGGTGTAAAGTTCACGTTGACGGAAGATCAGAGAGAGGCTTTCCAAAAATTGAAGGACATGTTGAGCAACGCTCCAATTTTGGCTTTGCCAGATGGTACGGATGACTTCGTGGTGTATAGCGACGCATCGAGGCTGGGTTTAGGATGCACCCTAATGCAGCGTGGAAAGGTGATCGCTTACGCATCTCTCCAGCTGAAGGATCATGAGTCTCGATACCCTACACATGACTTGGAGTTAGCCGCCATTGTCTTTGCGCTGAAAATCTGGAGGCACTACCTGTTGGAACGCAATGTCAGATCTTCACAGATCATAAGAGCCTCTGCCACCTTTTTGATCAAAAGGAGCTGAACATGTGCCAACGTCGATGGATGGAGTTGCTAACCGATTACGATTGTAAGATCGAGTATCACCCCGGGAAAGCCAACTTGTAGCCGACGCACTGAGTCGAAAGAAACGAGGTGAAAACTTAAACGTATTAGCCATGAGAGTTGTGGTGACTCCAACTCTGTTGGAAGAGATAAAGAAGTTTCAGGTGGAAGCTCAAGCGCCCGAGAACCTCAAAAAGGAACGGATAGTCGGCATTGTAAATTCCTTAGTAAAGGATAGTCGAGGATTGAAGTGTTTCAACGGGAGGATCTGGGTTCCTAAAATTGGAGAAATGAGGAAGATTATTTTAAAAGAAGCGCACAAGTCAAAGTACTCGATCCACCCGGGGACTAACAAGATGTACGGAGATCTAAGACGAGATTATTGGTGGCCAAGGTTGAAGAAGGACATAACATACTTTGTGGAGAGATGCTTAACATGTTTACAGGTAAAGGTGAAACACCAGCGACTGTATGGGAAGCTGCAAACATTAGACATTCCTGTTTGGAAATGGTAACAGATCACGATGAACTTTGTGACTAAGTTGCCTAGAACCCCGAAGGGTTACGACGCAATTTGGGTCATTGTGGATCGACTTACCAAATCGGCGCATTTCTAACCTATCAAAGAGACTTACTTTATGGAAAGATTGGCGAAGTTGTATATCGACGAGATAGTTGTACGACATGGGGTACCACTGTTGATCGTGTCTGACCATGATTGCCGATTCACTTCAACGTTTTGAAAGAGCTTCCAAAGAGAGATGGGGTCGAAAATCAAGATGGATACCACGTACCATCCGCAAACCGACGGTCAGAGCGAGCGAACTATTCAAACATTGGAGGATATGTTGAGAGCATGCGTTCTAGACTTCCAAGGCTTGTGGGAAAGTCATCTACTGTTGATCGAATTTTCTTACAACAATAGCTATCACGCGAGTATCAAGGCCGCTTCATATAAGATGCTGTATGGTAGAAAGTGTCGCACTCCCTTGTGTTGGAACAAAGTCGGAGAAAAGCAATTGGTCGGGCCTGAGTTGGTACAGTTAACCGCCGATAAGATAGTTCAAGTTCAGGAGAGGTTGAAAGTAGTGCGTGATCGACAAAAGTGTTATGCGGACAAGCGTCGGAAGGACATAGTGTTCCAAGTTGGAGACAAAGTGATGTTGAAAATATCACCTTGGAAGGGAGTGGTCCGTTTTGGGAAGAAAGGAAAGCTAAGCCCATGCTGTAGATCCCAGTACAGTGCAATCAACAGCAAATATTATCAAAGATGAACAATTATATGGCCACAACTACTAGTCATATGATTAATATGAAATCAAAGGGTTTAGGTTTATAGAGAGAATATCTGATCAGAATATGTAAACCTATTGACTAGAGTTATGAAAAATAATGAGACTAACTTGTAAAAGAAAGTAAAACAACCTTTATATAACCAGGCTTTACAAGATAATGGGCTTATGGGCTTTTAGGCCCAACAAGCTAATAAAACTTTCAAACAATTACAATTTACACCCTAACCTTCTATTTAACATATAATTAACCCTAACAATCTCCGCCTTTAAATAGAAGTTGATAGTGGTGCCAGTTTGGAACAAAAATCTTTCGAAAACCAAAGCTGATCTCGAAATATCGAATTTGAGTCCTGTACTCCAGTCGATCTTCAATTACACCCAGTGCTTCAAGAACAAATGGCTTGTATTTAGGATCCAAAGGCTGAATCTCCTTTTCATCTTGGTCAAGTGCATGCTTCAACTTGTCTTTCAGCAACATTAACGTACCGTCGTAGAATCTGGCAATCTGATTAAAACGAATGAACCGCATAATACCTTTGTTGTTCACATAAGTCATGCCAAACTCTGGAAGCTTTATCATAGTAAATGCAGGTACACTCTGGGCATCAGACGGAATCTTCAAATCAGGCTTGAGCAGATTTATCTTTGGCTGGTCGCTTTCTAACCCAATCTGAAAGTCTTCCACCGAGGCAAGTTCCATCGCACACTTCATATACCTCTTTACAGTCTCGAGTGGATCAATGACTTCCCCGGGTCTGATGGTTCTGGTCTTTAAATCTCGAAGAATGAACAGCAGATCTTGTGGTTCAAGGCACGGAAAGTCAGCTTCAGAAAAACAATACTTCTGACCATCTTCTCTCGTTACCATGAAGTCTGAATACTTTACTTTCATGAAGAATGCAGATTGAATCCGGTCAACTGATATAATCCTAAGCTTTGTCTTGGAGTGCTTGCATTGAAACTTCTTATACACGAATACAAGCTCACGCTGCTTTTCCTTGTTTTTCACAGACTGTAGACCATGAAGTACAACTTCGTCATATGAACGAATCCAGTGGGCAAAGATCTTCTTTTGGCTTTCTTCAAGGAAAGGAACTTTGATTCTGACTCTTTCCCACTTGGATGGACGAACTGATGGAGTACTTTCTGTTTCCATAACTGGTGACGCTGGAGGAGATCTGACGGGAATATCTGATTCAGGAAGATCAGGGTTATCAACAGAATAAGTCAAAAGTGGAACCGTGACAGAAGTCTGATCGTCTGATAATCCGGATGAAGAATCTCATCTATTTCGGCTTGCATGACTACCAACGCTCGTTCAGTGTTGGCACATTCTTCTGTCGGTTCAGAAACTTCATAAGGATCAAGAATTAACGCCCAGTCTTCAGGGACAATCGGAGACCCTTCATCAAATTCCTCAGGCTTTTCAACCCTTGGAATATCATACAGCACCAAATCCATACACTGTTCCCGTTCCTGTCCCTGCCCTTCTGATCGAGTACCAGAACCCGAACCCTGTTCCGTTCCCACTTGAACTTTTTCCACAGACTGTATCTCCGGCTCTGTTAGGCGTTAGCGCTTCTCCCCCTCATGGTGATCAGGATCATCCTGATCATCATGCCGGCGCTTGAGCCTGTCTGCCTGGCTACGGCAGGTGTCCTCCACGGCTGATAGGCGTTCAGTCAATACAGCTACGGTTTGCTACAAAGACTGAAGCATGGCTTGTTGTAGTTGGAAGGCTTCGGGAGATATAATGGGTTGGGGTGGTGGTAGGGTAGGTGTGGAAGCATGAGCGCATAGAAGCGATAGAAGATCGGCATCCCGGGAGGGTTCTGTTTGAGATTGGACAAGAAGCTTGGCAAGGAGTATGGATTTTAGGTCCTCGATTGACATCTCGGTAGCAGGAATGAAAGGTGGTGGTGTAGGAGGTAGTGGATCAGGCTCAGTCGCAGGACCTTTGCCTTTGATCATACGTTTCAATGAATCTACCTCCTCTCTCATCATGGTTTGGACAGCCTTTAGGGCACCGTCCATATAGTCCCTTGAGACGAACTCAGTTGGGGTAACTCCTGGGTCACTTAGACTTCCAGTTGTAGCTACGACTGTAGAAGTCGAGCCGCCTACGTTCACAGCTGGCGTGATGATAGCTGTGGTAGGACTTCCACCCAATCCTTGTAAACCAACCGAAGTTGGAATTACTATGGATGTTCCGGCTGGGCCACGAAGGCCTTCAGCAGTAGCCGAGAATGGGACCCGTGTCCTAGAAATAGGAGAAATTACATCAAACGGCTCTAGACTTTGTGCACCGAAAGGAGTCGATAACGGGGGCTGCTGTTCTCTTGTTTCAATACCGGAACTTTCCAAGTGAGAGACCGGTAGCTTTTGTGCTATATCCCCGTGTGAAGATGAAACCACCATCTGTTGAGAGATGGCGGAGTGGTTGGGTGGGGTGTGCAATTGCGTCGCTAGGTCCACGACGTCTTCTTCAATACCCTGTCTCAACACATGAGACTGGGTAGCAGATGTGGCTACCTGGGTAGATGTGGCTAGGAGGGTTACAACCGGTGATGGTTTCCCCGTCACTCGTGTACGCTCATGATGCATCTTGGTCCTCCTTTCCTTCTCTCTACTCACCTCTAAATTTTCAACTGAAACTCCCTCCGCTCTCCTTGTTTCTCCAGGTGAGGGCTGATTATCGTCACCATCCGAGTCAGAAGACTCTTCATTTGATTCCGATACGTTGGTGGCTGGTTCCGACTGACTGCCGGATTGATCTGCTGCCTCCTCATAGTCGGTGGCAGCTTCCGACTGAGAGTCGGATGTACCTGTTTCCTCCGCAGACTCGGTTGCAGTTTCAGCAGATGTTTCCTCTTCCGATGCATTGGCAGAAGAGGACTGAACGTTGGCGGATTCAGTAGCTGTGTCCTCTTCTACCATCGGAGATGTCTCCCGTGGCGGGGTAGGTGATCGTCTTGAAGTACTGGCTTGTCTCGATCCAACAGCACTGCCCTCTCCAGTTCCCCTCACAACGATTTCGCTCGTCACACCCGGTCCGGAAGCCTCAGCTATCCGGACTCTACCACCTCTCGTATGGGGACGCGGACCCTCACGCCTCTCAGGTCGTGCTCCCTGGGCAGGTCCTACCGGTTCTGGTTGGACCATAGGAGTTGGAAGATTGTGTGTGTGCCTATATGCTATAACACTCAGTGCCGAAGGACGAGCATAGGCCAGCAACCCGATGGGGATTTGTCGGGCGACGATACCTTCTGGATCTGGGCGTGCTGGTATCTTGCGAGTCGGGTGATGCGGACAAGTAGGGTGCGTGGAACGGCGAGGTATCTCGGGATACAAATTCATGTAGCTTCGAATAAAAAATTCATGAACCTAAAAAAAAACGACTCCTAAGAAAAAAAATAAAACTGAGAAAGGAATTGCTCCCCCTCGAACATGGAAACCCTTACGAGACAGAGTTCCCCCTCGACGATTACCGCGAGGAAATCGAAACGCAGGAAACACTCACCTGCTCCCCCTCGGATGGAGGACTAGATAATCTTACCAAACATCGTACGATCGTGCTCCCCCTGAACACATGAACATCTTCTAAAGACCACCACAAACGAATTACGCTTTCAGATAACAATCGGAAAAACTGCAAACAAAATTAATACACCACGAAGAAAGGAAAAACACACGAGAAAAAACTCGAAACAAAACAAAATCTACTTTATTGATACAGAAGTTTGAAATTGACACAGAACTTAACGAGTAAAGTGCAATAACCAAGGAGTGTGGATCGGAGCAACCAGAGACAAGTCACTGGAGCATTAGACACAGCCATTCGTTATTGAACGAAACTCGTTGAGGGCTGTGAAAGGATCAAACTTTCAGATTTAGCATACCTAGCTTGGACACAAGATAATTAAAGCGTTTTTCATCCAAGGCTTTGGTGAACAGGTCTGCTAACTGATGCTCTGTATTAACAAAGTAGAGTTTGATGGTACCTCGTTCCACGTGGTGTTTTATGAAGTGATATCGCACATCAACGTGCTTCGTCTTCGTGTGCTGGACTGGATTGCTAGATATTGCAATGGCGCTCTTGGAGTCACAGTATATAGGGATCCTCGAGTAGTTAAATCCATAGTCTTTCAACTGGGTGCGCATCCATATAACTTGCGAGCAGCAACTGGCGGCTGCTACATATTCGGCCTCGGCGGTCAAGGTGGACACGTAGTTTTGCTTCTTCGAAGCCCAGCTGATGAGACGATCTCCCAGGAACTAGACATGGCCGGATGTGCTTTTCCGGTCCATCATGTTTCCAGCATGGTCAGCGTCCGAGTAGGCTGTCAATTCAAAACCTGTCTCTTTTGGGTACCACAAACCAAGATCAACAATACCTTTTAAATATCGGATAATACGCTTAACCGCAGCTAAGTGATACTCTTTAGGTTTCGACTGAAATCGTGCACATAGAAATGTCGAGAACATGATATCTAGCTGGCTCGCCGTCAAGTACATCAGAGAACCTATCATACCTCTATAAGTTGTAGCATTCACATCCTTTCCATCAGGATCGGTGTGTAGCTTTAAACTAGTAGACATGGGGGTTTTCATAGGGGAAGAGTTTTCCATCTGGTATTTCCGAAGAATATCCGAGATGTACTTAGATTGATTAATGAAAATTCCTGTTGCTAATTGTTTTACTTGAAGACCCAGGAAGAAATTCATTTTCCCCATCATGCTCATTTGAAAATGTTTACTCATTAAGGCTGAAAAGTTCTGACAGTACTTGGGGTTTGTAGAGCCAAAGATTATGTCATCAACATAAATCTGTACAAGAATGATATCTTTCTGACAGGAATGATATCTTTTAATAAATAAAGTAGTGTCAATCTTACCTTTAGAGAAACCAAATTTAATCAAGAAGGATGAGAGAGCGTCATACCAGACTCGTGGCGCTTGCTTAAGACCGTATAAGGCCTTGTGAAGAAAATAAACGTGATTCGGAGATTCAGAACTCACGAAGCCTTCGGGTTGCGAGACATACACTTCCTATTTGAGAACGCCGTTCAAGAACGCAGATTTCACATCCATTTGAAAGACGATGAAATTCTTGTGGGCGGCGTAGGCGAGGAACATGTGAATAGCTTCAATGAGTGCAACCGGTGAAAACGTCTCCTCGTAATCTATACCTTCTTGTTGGCGATATCCTTTAGCCACTAGACGTGCTTTGTTCCGGACAATGATTCCATTTTCGTCCTTCTTGTTCTTGAAAATCCATTTCGTCCTAATCACCGTCTTGTCCTTTGGCCGGGGAACAAGGCGCCACACTTTGAGGCTCTCAAATTGGTTGAGTTCCTCTTGCATAGCGATCACCCAGTCTGGATCATTCAACGCTTCGGAGACGGTGGAAGGTTCGATACGGCTGAGGAACGAAGAAAATAAGCAGTCGTTCGCAGTAGTAGATCGAGTCTGAATAGGCGTCTTGGGATCACCAATGATCTGATGAAGGGGGTGAGCTCGAGTCCACTTGGTGGTGTGTGGAAGAGGTTGATATGTCTGTTGAGAGGTATCGAAGTCCACATAACCACCGGGGGGTAAATCCTGAACAACTTCGAGAGATGACGACCTATGAGGTGTAAGTTCCTTAGTTGGAGTCGAGATTGCAACAGAGGACGACTCAGCAGGAGATGCATTTAAAGCAGAATCCGGGACTGCCGGAATGGGAACTTCAGGAGTGCCTTCCACAGGTGTCGGTTCAGGAGGGCCTACTATCGCCGGTGCAGCAGTAGGATCTTGGATAGGAGGAGGATCACTCGAGCTCGGGAATGCAGATTCATTGACAGTAGATGTTGGAGCACCAGACGAGGATGGGCCACCTGAGTCGGTTGGACCAGTGACTTGTGTTTCTTCTGGTGCTTGAGGATCATTCCTGTTACAAGACATAGTATTAGACTTAATATTAAATAAGTCATCATAGAAATACTCAAAAAGTAAATCCAAATAAGAAATATGAGCTCTTGACGTAGACGCATGATTTGGATCTACTGGAGATTGTGTAGCTCCTGAACGAACTTGTTCAGAAGCTAACACACCAGTTAAAGCGGGTTCTGAACTGAGGTGTTCAGAAGCCATATCAGCGGCCTCATCAAAAGTTACGTTCACACTCTCAACGACGGTCTTCGTTCGTTTGATGTAGACACGGTAAGCTTTGGCATGCTGGGAATATCCAATGAACACTCCTTCGTCCGCTTTGGGGATGAATTTTCCGAGATCATCCCTGTCATTCAGTACGAAGCATGTGCACCCGAATGCATGAAAATAGTTGATATTGGGGATGCGTTTGTTGATGAACTCGTACGGTGTCTTGTTGAACCGCTTGTTGATGATAGTGCGGTTTTGAGTGTAGCAAGCGGTTGCAACTGCTTCTGCCCATAAAAATAGCGGTAGCTTGGACTGAGATAACATCGTGCGAGCTGCTTCGACAAGAGTTCGGTTACGGCGCTCTACTACCCCGTTTTGCTGAAGAGTACGAGCAGCTGAGAAGGTATGCGTTATGCCCACTGAAGTCAAGTAACCGGTGAGCACTTGATTCTTGAACTCTGTGCCGTTATCCGTCCTTATGGTCTAGACTGATAGGTTGAGACTGACTTGAATACTCTTTAGGAGAGAGATGATCAATTCGGGAGATTCATCCTTTGAACGGAGGAATCTGACCCACGTGTAGCGAGAAAAATTGTCAACCATCACCAGAACATACTTCTTGTGATTAATGCTTTGAACGCGCATCGGTCCACATAAATCCATGTGAAGGAGTTCAAGGGACCGTGAAGTACTAGGAGTGACTTTCTTCATCTTGCCCATTTCGCAGGCAGGACATAAATGATCTTTTTCGAACTTAAGATCAGGCATTCCCTTGACGTGTCCACCGAGCACCAACTTGTTGATAGTCTTGAAGTTCAGGTGCGAGAGTCGACGATGCCATAACCAGCTTTGTTCGGCAGAGGCTTTAGACATTAAACAAACTTCCTTATCTGCTTTCAGAGACGAGAGGTCAATCGTGTAGAGGTTGGTGCGACGCGTTCCAGCAAGGATTTATTTTCCGTCTTTAGTACGAACGCTGCACCGCTTGGCTTTGAAAGTGACCTCTAGATCCTTGTTGCAGAATTGACCGATGCAGAAGAGATTGTGACCAAGTCCCTCGACGTAGGACACTTTCTTGATCGTGATATTATCCTTGACGATATCTCCGTAACCCCTGATAGGAGAGTAGTGATCATTTCCAAAACGTACATTACCACAAAACTTCTCGGTGAAGTTTGTGAGTAGCTCCTTTCTTCCGGTCATGTTCTTGGAGCAGCCTGAATCTAGATACCACACATGACCGTCCTGCAAAACAAGTTATTTCTTTTTAGGTACCCATTCGTAAATGGGTCCTTTGGGGTTAGATTTAACACCCGTTTTGCATGCCCGTTTAGACTTGGGTCTTTTTCTATGACGGGTACGATCAAACTGAGAATGATAATTAGCAACATGATACGAGCCAAACCAATCAGATGCATAACGACGATCAACAAAATCATTCGATCCACAATAAGAACAACAAATACAATCATGAGACAGTTGAAGTAAATGCGGAATAGAATAACTTTTAAAGGTAAAGTTCCATTACATTCAACTAAATATTTAGAGTTAAGAACATCATGATTGTTATTGTTTTTCCTAGACTTTAAAACTGAATCAACTAATTCTGATGTCGCCGTGCTTTCCTTGGACTTCTTAGCTACCCATGCATATTTAACTTCTTTGCGCCGACCAAAAGTATCTGAAAGACCGTTAAACTTATAGTCAGAAGATGTGAAACTTGAAGATTGTTGTCTTTTGGAGCGACCGGTTTTTGTCTTCTTTTGTGAACACTTTTTGGCTTTAGACTTGGAAGAATTGTTCACAGAAGGTTTTTGTGTGGCAGATGTGGAACATTCACCCTTATAAAATTGTACCGGAGGCTCACAAGAATTATTTAGAAAATCAACGTGACTTGGAAGTAAAGGATCAAAATCAAATTGGTTCAAATCACTATCTAGACACACCTCAGAATTCAAGAATGCAGAAAATTCCATTTCCTCATCAGAAGGGACCTCATCGCTTGAGGAATTCAGGACATTGAAGGAATTAGTTTGAAGCGGATCATAGGCAGAATCATTTTGTAAATCAGAAAACTGATCCGTTTCGAAAACTTGAGGCTCTTTTCCTTTGTTTGAGAGAATTGGTGACGAGTCACCCAAAAAGGCTTTGCAGGAAGATGTGTCAGAGGCAGGATAAACATTTTCAGACATATGAGTTTTCTCTCTTTGGAGAATTGTAGGCTTAGCTTGAGGCTCAGCCTTGTGAAGTTGCTCTTTCAGGCGATCTGCTGCCAAAGCAGCCAGTTGTGAATTTAACTTCTTTATTTCTGTCTGAAAGTATTCTTTCTCCTTAACTGACACATTTTCCTCTTTAATGGAATTGAGGCACTCAATTTGAGATAAAAGCTCGTGTTTTTCCTTTTGAAAACTGTGCCTTTCCTGTTCAAACGACTCTTCTAGCTGAACAATTTTATTTTCTAAAATCAGAGGTGGAACATAGACTTTATGGTCTAGTTGTTCCTCCTCAGTTTTCACGGTTTTAGCATCTAGTTCAGCTTGAGTGTAGCTTCTAAAGTAGTCATTCGATAGGAAACAAGATTTTTCTTCGTTGTAAGATGCATTTAATGAATCATAAACAAAAGATAGTTTCATTTTAGTAGAGTTCTCCCTTCTCAACTTATCCTCTTCCCATTCCTCATCCTCAATTGGTTTGGTCCAATTGATTTTGTATTCTGGATAGGTCTTGTCTAATCCAATAAATTCAAACGCATATAACGTAGGAACTTTGGATAAGGCCTTTTTCAGATAATAGGGGTTATCGTAACCGATACCCGTATTCGCATGCTTGGGTTCTTTTGGTGCTATAAGATTAAGCATTTGATGAGATTGACCAATTTTATAAAGTTTCCTTTCAAGCTCTTTTAATTGATTAGATAATCTTTGATTTTCATTTTTGTAAGCCGCGTTTTGAGTCACAATATCAATTTTCTCATTTTCTGACATACGAAGCTCATCGGTAAGATTATCTACTTTGGTCTTTAGTTCTTGTGAACCTTTTGAACAACTCTCACACTTTTCTTTTAAATTTGAAATGATGCACAAGTTGCTAGCAATTTCTAAGCTTTGATTTTCAATACATTCAGACTGTGCAAAAACTCGTTTTTCTAGAGATGAGATGAGTTGTTCCTTTTCTTTTATGAGTAGCTTATAAGAGTCTAGTTTATGCATAGTAAGTTGCATCTGATCAAGTAAAGCTTCTTGGTAAGGAGCACATACCTGACATGGAGAATTACGATCTTCATTATCAGTGTCAGACGGTGATGAATGCTTGCCCATGAAACACAAGTGTGCTTCAGCATCCTCAGGTTCTTCATCAGATACTTGCAACCAGTAGTCATCTTGAGCCATGAGAGCCTTACCTGCTTCCTTTTCTTTGGCCAGTAGCAGCTTGTCTCTATAATAATCTGCGTTGCGCACAACAGGTTTGCGACAATCCTTGGCAAAATGACCCAAACGACCACAGTTGTAACATTTGATCGGCTCCTCTTTTGGCTTTTCTTCATGTCTCTTGTCAGGCTTCTTCCCATCTTCTACACGTCTCTTACCTTCAAACTTCTCTTGATGATCACGGCGAGTGGAGAATCTTTGCTTGTTTGACGACTTGTTAAAAAACTTTCTCTTCTGAAAAGCTTGAGTCAGGTACACCATAGCTTCTTTCATCTTAGTGTATTCTGGATCCGAATCACTGTCAGGATCTTCGGGTTCAGAATCACTTTGCATTGGCTTCTTTGCAGATGAACGACTGACAGACTTACCTCTTTTCTCAGATACGAGTGCTAACGGATCAACTACCGGATTTTCCTCTGCTTTATGATTCCCCATTAGCTCCATAACTTCCTCTTCGTCCTGAAGCAGCATTTCGTAAAGTTCATGTAGATAAAGCTTCTCCAGAGTCTGAGTATGACGAATATGAGAGACAAACGACTTCCATTCAGGTTGGAGGTTGTTCATGAACTTGATGTTGTTCTCAGTATTCGTCTTTGTGATCTTATTCTTCTGGAGATCATTCAAAAGCAAGTTGAACCTTTCATAGGTTTCTGTCAGTGTCTCACCTTTTCTTGCTTTGAAGCCATCATATCTGGTGATGCAGTTTTTCACCTTCAGCTGATTGTTGATGTGGCTCCCCATCATCATTTTCTCAATCTGGTCCCACATTTTCTTCGCAGACTCCTTATAACTGTCGATGCAAGCATAGATGTCATTTGGTAGACTTTGTAGAAGATATGACTTTGCTTGCTTTTCAGCCTCATACATAGCCTTTTCTGGATTTGTAAGGTCACCGATAGTTTTTGGAACTGTACGCTCTGGTCGACCTTCGGTTGTGTTTCCAGGTATGACCTTCGTTGGCCAGTCTTGTGGCCCCTCTGTCAGACACTTGTATATTGCTTCATAGTTTGATTTTGCTTCAATGAAGTTCATGAAGCGATCGTGCCACTGAGGATATTCCCCCCGATAGAGCACCGGGGGCTTCTGATCTGAACCAATAGCTAACACGTCTCTTGAATTCATCTTAAATCTCTTAACTTAAAAGCACTGTAATGATCGTGAGACAAGCAGGATGATCGAAATAAAATAAAAAAATAAGTAGAAAAACAAAGACCCGGTCGAACAGGGTACCGGTCAAGCAAAAGACCGATAACGACAATGTACCGGTCAAGCAAAGGACCGGTGTTGACAATGTACCGATCAAGCAAAGGACTGGTATTGACAAAGTACCGGTCAAGCAAAAGACCGGTATTGACAAAGTATCGGTCGAACCAAAAGGACCGGTATTAACAACTTACCGGTCAAAGGACAAAGACCGGTAATCAGGGTACCAATCGAAGGAATGAGTCGGTTGAGCAAAGGACCGATAATGTCAAGGTACCGGTTGAATAAACGATCGATAATGACAATTCACCGATAAACAGATAAGCCCGATAAAATCAGATAAAGATCGATAATCGTGAAGAACAGTCCGAAGAAATCGATGAATCTGGAATTCGATCAAGACCAAACCCAGAAAATCAAACGATTATGCAACAATTTCAACTTGAGAAGCAGATTTAAGCTTAAACACACTTATGCAAATCGATAATTACACCGACACACACTAAAACACACGACCGATAAACTAAAGAATCAGCTTTCAATAGACCCAACTAGACCGATAGATAACCCAGAAATCAAAAATTCAATCGACCGGAAAAATTGTTTTCCAGAACATTAAACGATCGATAAAATCTTACTGATTTTCCAAAAATAAATTTGATTGATTAACCCCAAACGATAAAAGCATGAACAGATAATCACATTAACAGTAATCGCATGATAAAAGCAGATTAAACAGAAAATCGACTAGGGTTTTTAGACAAACCTTTTTGTGGATCAAACCTTTAGTCTCTTTGCTCTGATACCAATTGTAGATCCCAGTACAGTGCAGTCAGCAGCAAATATTATCAAAGATGAACAATTATATGGCCACAACTACTAGTCATATGATTAATATGAAATCAAAGGGTTTAGGTTTACAGAGAGAATATCTTATCAGAATATGTAAACCTATTGACTAGAGTTATGAAAAATAATGAGACTAACTTGTAAAAGAAAGTAAAACAACCTTTATATAACCAGGCTTTACAAGATAATGGGCTTATGGGCTTTTAGGCCCAACAAGCTAATAAAACTTTCAAACAATTACAATTTACACCCTGAACTTCTATTTAACATATAATTAACCCTAACACATGCTTTATTGGACCATTTGAAATAATTGAGCGAATCGGGGAGGTGGCGTACAAGTTGGAATTACCCGAAGGGTTAAGAGGCATTCATAACACGTTTCACGTATCTAATCTGAGAAAGTTTTTAGTGGATGTCGATATGGCGGTGCCCCTACAAGACGTTCGGGTAGATGAGAATTTGAATTTTGTGGAAGAGTCGGAGGCGATTGTCGACCGAAAAGTTAAGCTCTTGAGGTCAAAGGAGATCAACCTAGTGAAGGTTCAATAGAGATTTCACAAGGGACGAGAATCAACGTGGGAGTTGGAGTCGGAAATGAGGTCTAAATACCCGAGACTTTTAGGCGAAAAGATTCCGAGGATGGAATCCTTCTAAAGCAGGAGTGTTGTAATGACCGTTATCTTAGTTGTTAGTGTATTGTTGTATCCAAGATTTAATGTAGAAAAGTCAAAGTCTGTAAAGTTAACAAAGTCAAGTCTTTGCTTAGTCAATATTGTTTGCTTTGAGTGAATATGGTCTTTGACCATATATATTGTAGCTAAGTGTTGTGAGTGTTCCTTGTATCACATAATGTTTAAGTGAGATATACGACTTGTGACTTTCTCTCTCTACTCTCTCTCTAGAATATTGATCTAAATTATCAAATACTGTTGATCTTGATTTGAATTGCTTGAATTTGGGGACTAACATTTGGTATCAGAGCAAACCAAATTATTCAGATGGATTAAAAAAAACTTTGTTTGATCAATTTTTCGATTCTTGAAAGAACTCACACGAACCATTTTCTGGAAAATCACTGTTGTATCCAATTTTTCTTGTTTAGGCGTTTTTAATGCAAGAAAATGGGATCATAGTAATCGATTTGTGGATTAGAAACTTTCTTGTTGAGGATTAATCACGAAATTCGCACCAATTCGTATTCAATTTTGAATTTTTGTGGGTTTAAGTTTTGAAAATGTCAAACACTGTATTGATTCGATTTTCAATAATTTTGTTGTTTTTAATTGTATCGTTGTATTAGAAACTTGTTCTAAATCGTTGTGCGATCATAATTGTGGATTCTTGGCTTCAAATTGTAGGAATCAAAGTTTTTGATCGAAATCAGTGTTCAAGACTCAAGAACACGTAAGATTCAAAGAATGCGCAAGAATCATCTGAACACGCATACCAAAGAACACGCATGAAGGGAAGAACGCGCATGATGAAATATTTCTGATTTGTTATGTGTTCTGCGAGTTCTTGACTAGAATGCGCAAAGAGTGATCTGCGAGAAGTTGAAACGCGCATGGGTTTATTTGCTAGTTTTGTGTTGCTTTGATCTGCAAGTTCTTATGATGCCAAAAAGTTTCGAAGTATAGAACGCGCTAACACATTGCGAGAAGTTTATCTCAAGAACGCACACGATACCTTTTGCGAGAAGCTAAAACATGCACGTTATTGTTTGCGCGGACAAAGAACGCGCACGTCCCTATCTGCAGGAACCTTGAACGCGCATGCTGTGTTCTGAGTGAAGCTAGTATGCGCATAAGCTTGTCTGCGCGAAGTAGTATCTACAGTGTTTTGCGAGTTTGTTCTTTTTGCGCGAAGTGAAGTTTTTGCTACAGTGTTCTACGTGTTTGTTCCTTAGAATTTTTTTAAAGTTTTTAAAGTTTGATTTTCAAGTCAAAATTTTATCTGAATATTTTGGACGATCATTTCAAGCATACTATTCAAGATGTCTACTGTTTTATCAGGGAGAGACTGTGCTATAATGTACATGCCTGAAATACTTGCTATAGAAGCTGAACAGGATAAACTGAAGATTCAGAATTCAAAGCTTCTTAATCAAATTCAGGAGTTGAAAGCTAAATTTTTAAATTCTGAGAAAACTTCTGAATGTGCAAAATGTACTAATAATTCTAAATCTGATCTTGAAGTTATCATCAAGGCAAGAGAGAAAGAAATTAAAGTGAAAGAGAGAGATATAAGCAATCTTCAAAGCAAACTAAAGACAACTGAAAAGAAATCATCAGAGTTGAAAGCTGAATCCGTTGTTCTTCAACAAAAGTTCAAGGCTTTTGAAGAAAAGATATCTGCATTGGAAGCTAAAAATGTTGATCTTATGAAAAATCTCAATCCAGATATGTTATCCCAGATAACAATGAAAATCAATCGATGACAATCAAATCCATCAAATCTGACTTTTATTTAATCTCAGGTTTCAATTACAAAACACTCTTACAATTTTCTCTCTCTAACTCCAATACTCGTATGATGCTCTCTCTATTGTGCTACATGTCTAACACGCACAACACACAATATATACAATCACAGAAACACGCACACCACAAGATTACAGAAACACACACACTACTAAACATGCACAAAACTAGAAAACACAAAATACAAGTTTGACTTTGACTTTTTATTACATTGACTTTGACTTTGATGCTTGAGAGTTGACTTTCAGCTTTGACTTCAATCTTCAGTCTTCTATGATCTTCCATCCAACATATTTATGCTCTAACAATCTCCCCCTTTAGATTCAAGATCATCTCAAAAAGATTTTGCAGAACAATCATTTCCCTTTAAGCTCCGTAAGTGTAATCTCCTCCTTTGAACAACTTTAGCATTTGAACTTCAGTCTTCTATTTATGCTTGAAAACAGTCTCTTCTTTCTTTGATCTATAACAATCTGTAATCTTCCAAAAGTCTGTCTTTAAACAAATAACAATCTCCCTTAAAGATGATAGATATGCTCTTTAACAATCTCCCCAAGGTTATCTCAAACCTCTTTCAGACTTCAGAAAGAAATTATCTTCAGTTTTAACTCGATTTGTTTTAGCAAATTATCTTCAAAGAAATTTTCTGTAAATTCAACTCATCTTCAGAAATCTTTGAAACTCTACATTCCCGCTTTCAAACTTTCCCAAACTTTGCAATTCTTTGAACTTTGCTTGATCATCTCTGATATTTCGGATACAAACTTTGCTTTCAACCAACATTTCTTAATCTGTTCTCCCCCTTTTTGATGATTAGAGCATAATGATCATCAAAACTTTCAACAAGAAATGTTTGTATATGACCACTGATTTTTGAACACAAGAGCCTCTGACCATTCGTCAATTCATAAAGACATTTATCTAGATCTTTTCAAATCCAGACAAACTAGAGTGTAACACCTGAATCAACAAATGAATCAGTTAAGATGCCTGTCAGTAACACGAAGTCACTGTGTGTAACGAATACACATTGGAAAGAAGCTTTTGTGATGTTCACTCCCCCAGGGCTTCCATTCAATCATCGAAACACTACAAAGGAATTTCTATGAATGTTATGACAAGAAAAGAAATTCCTTGTGTGCTCGTGCAAGTGTTAAAAAGAATTAAGCACATGATGATTGCTTTTATAAGGCTCAAAATTGTGTAAACCACTGAGACAACAGTAATTAAACACATACTCAATTGTGCATGATCGAAGTGCGAAGGTGGGGCAAACTTCCTTCTTTTTCAATATCCAGATTTTCCAAATGAAAACCAGATAGATTATGTGTTGCGTCCCCTTGAAAATATGAAACATTTTCTTTTTAAGAAGAAAAATGAGTGGCTGGTGGGGTTTTTATCAAGAGTTGGCATGGGCTAGTTGCCTGTTTCAATAATGTTCACGAAGAGTTGTGAAACACTAGTAATGTGGCTACCCGACTCAGAAAAAGTTGGTGCAGAGTTTGATATTCTTTTACTCTAATCTCTCACCCTCTACCTTTTAAATCATTGAGCTCACATCTAACCAAACTCTTTTTTACATTTTACCTCATCACTCAACCCACACTCAGTGTTTTGACTCCTCACACTCGATCACTAAGGATTAACTTCTTGGGTAGGAAACACTGGTTAACGTGAATCCATAGAAGTTTCGTTGAAGTCCTACACAATGAACCCATATTTTCCTATTAAAGCACAATGTTGCTCAACAATAGTTTAACTTTATCAGTTAAAGCACAAAGTATGAAATACAAGTTAGATATAGGTATGCTCAGAGATGTAATCATGAAGATTTGAGCATTTTTAAACATTGAAGATTTTTCAAACAAGATAATTGAATGAATGAAATGAATACAAGAAACTTGTTTGAAAATCTGACATTGTATCAAAAATATCAGAATCAAAATGATATATCAATTAAGGCTTAGGTCAGCAAAAATCGGATATTTTCTATATGAACCAAAAATATAGACATTCTTGAAAAAACGTTTAAAAATGAAATCACGCTCAAACTTTGAATAACAATCGGGGTGTCTTACCATCGAAAAAGATTGTTTCAATTTAGAGACATGGTAAGAATGAATTCAACAAAAATTAAACCGGTGTGTGTGAATACTTGACAGTATAGAGACAAGATAATACACAAGTATTAATCTATGGAAACACACGGTTTGTTGATCATTGAAGCACAAATAAAATGAAAACATTTAAAATCACACTTCTATATTCATGAAATCGTTTAAGAATCAGAAGTGGTTTGAACATTTAAGAACCTGTTTTCATATCTGAAAGTTGTTCTTCTTTCAGATACATATGAGATTAAGATTAGAAATAAACCTTTTTCGATCTGTCTTAAATCTCATGAAGTCAGCTTAAAGTCATAATGATATGATCTTGTAAGCATCCTCTCAATCTGCATCAGTCAAAAAATCCGTCAAAGCAACTTTATTCACAAAAATTTTATTGAAAAATAAAATGACATAAAGCAGTAAAACAATGAATGTACGAGTTCTGATCTGAAATAATCAGAAATCATAATCCTTACTCCTTATCTTTCATACTCTAACTCCCCCTGCATTTATGCATCAGAAATAAAATCATCAGTGAGTAGCATAAGTATATAAACTCCCCCTCAAATGAATGTAGATCATCTAATCATCTTCTCTCACTCCCCCCTGAAATCATGAACATACCTTAAAGTGCAGATATCTTTCAGATTAAAAATAAAGAAATGAAGAAAAATAACAATAAGTAAACTTTGGTAGGTAATCACAGATTATGTCTTGAGATTTAGCATACCAAGTTTCGAGATAAGAAAATTAAATCTCTTTTCGTCGAGAGGCTTGGTAAACAAATCAACAAGCTGATAATCAGTGTTTACAAAATAAAGTTCTATTGTACCTTTTCCGACATTGTCTTTGATAAAATGATACCGTACGTCTATGTGTTTGGTCTTTGTATGTTGTACAGGATTTGTTGATATGACAATGGCGCTTTTAGAGTCACAGTAAATTGGGATTTTGTCAAATTTGAAGCCATAATCTCGCAGTTGTGTTCTCATCCACAACACCTGAGAGCAACAACAACATTGTAGATCCCAGTACAGTGCAATCACGAACAATAATATCAATGAAGAACAATTAATATGCCACAATCTCCAGTCATATGATTAATATTCAAGAAAGGTTTAGGTTTACAGAGAGAATATCTGATAAGCAAAGTAAACCTATTGACTAGAGAATTATGAATGAGATCTAAACTAATTTCATCTAACAATCTTTTCATCTAACCTCACAAGCTGAATAATAAAACCCCATATATATGGGGCGTATTGGGCTTTAGGCCCAATAACAAAACAACTATCTAATAATTACAAAACAAACCCTTATAAATGCTTTATACCACTTTCAACACACAGGACTTTCAGTCCTAACAATCTCCCCCTAAAGTTGAATAAGGCATTTATCTTCTTGAAAACTTTAGGCATTGATCTTCTTTAAATCTTCAGGTTTGATCTTCTTTCCCTCTTGTATCTTTGAAGAACTTTGGTGTTGCATGTCTTCATTTGTTTCCACGCTCCCCCTTGAATAAAGCTCTTGTCTTCATAATTTCAACTTTGTAACCAGATTCACTATACAGTAGCCTCGACTAAATGCACTATCAAGCAACTTTAAACTGTAGAAACTCAACACATCGGATCAGCACACAAGAAATATAACGTGCGAGTTACTTGACATTCCATGGTGCATCATCAGTTTAATAACAAAGAATCTGTCTTTGAACCGCGAGTTGAATAAACTTTCAGCTTAAGAACTTGTTTCAATCAGCTCGTAGGAGGAATGAGGAACAAACTTGTAGCAAACACCACATGATACGGGATAGAAGAAATGCAATAAAACCTTTTCTGCTTAGCTGCAATCCAAAGACTTTTCAACCTCAGAATTAAGATTTAGAATTAAGAAGATTTGACTTTGAAATTGAACTTTGTAAAGCTCTCCCCCTTTTTGATGATTGTGAACATCATGATCATCAAAACTCATCAATTTCAACACATTCCCCTTTATGATAATTTGACATTCTCCGCCCTTTGATCTGAGTATCCGTCAATTCATGAAATGTATATATCCGAATCTTTTCAAATTCAGATATAATAGGAATTGTAAACATGAATCAACAAATGATACAGTTAGTATGTTTGTAAGTAGCACGGAGCCACTTTGTACAACGGATGTACTTTGGAAAGGAGCTTTTGTGATATTCACTCCCCCAGGGCTTCCATTCAATCATCGAAAAACCACAAAGGAATTTTCTATGAATGTTATGACAAGAAAACTCATTCCTTGTGTGTACGTGCAAGTGTAGAATGATTGAAGCTACTTAGCTTTCTCAGGCTCAAAATTGTGTAAACTGTTGAGACAACAACAGATATTACACGGACTCAATGTGCATGAAAGAGGTGCGAAGGTGGGGCAACTTTCCTTCTTTTTCAATATCTAAATATTCCGAATGAAGACTAGATAGCATATGTGCTGCGTCCCCAATAAAAATGAAACATTTCTTTTTCGGGAAAGAAATGAGTGGCTGGTGGGGTTATAACAAGAGTTGGCATGAGCTCACTGCCTGTTTCAATGATGGTCACCAAAGAATGTGAACCAATCAGTAGATGTGGCTGCCCGACTCAGAAAGTGTTTGGTGCAGAGTTTTCATATTCTTTTAACTCTGTTCTCACACCCTCTTTCTTTTTGTCATTAAAGCTCACTTCTAACCAAACTATCATTTACATTTTACCACTTAGCACAATGAGAAAAACTCAACCGGATGAGTTATCTCCCCCACTCTTTGATTTTAGACCCCTCACCCCTCAATCACTCAAGGATAACTTCCGGGGTAGGAAACACTGGTTAACGTGAATCCATGGAAGTTCTGTTTAAGTTCTCACACAAATCCCATGTAAGTCCTAACAAAAATAGTTGCTCAATAGTTTAACTGAACAGTTAAGTACAAAACGTATGATAACATTGTCAAAATGTATGCTCATGAGATTTGAGGAATTGATATTTGAAGATTTATCAAAACAAAGATATTGAATGAATGAAATGAAATCAAGAGAATTGTTTTGAGAATCTGACAATGTATCAATCAGATCAAATAAAATGGTTACGGTATCAAAGAACTGGATATTTTGTTTATATGAACAAATATAAACAATTTAGCAATGAAAGCACAAATTTGGAAATGATGATTGATGCTCAACAATATTGAATTTCAAATGAGGGTATTACCATTGAAAAATTGTTTCGTTATGAGACATGGTAATAACAAATTCAAACGGAGTACTGAACCGGTGTGTGTGAATACTTGACAGTATATGGACAAGATAATACGCAAGTATTGATCTTTGGAAACACACGGTCAGTTAAACATTAATGCTCAAAAATTGAAAAACATTTAAAATCACACTTCTAAATTCATAAAATCTTTTGAGAACCAGAAGTGGTTTGAACATTTCAGAAAACGTTTTTCATGATTGAAAGTTGTTCTTCTTTCAAACAATCAGAGATTTAGGATTAGAAGATATTTACCTTTAAGTTCCTCTCAAATCATGATGTAATGATTTATACTCTGATAAGCCCCCCTGGATATTTGCAAAATATCCATACTTCTTAACTTTGAAAAAGTCAGTTGCAGAAAAACAGTTAAAAAATCCGAGTGCTGATTTGAATTAATCAGAAGTCATAATAAATTTACTTCCCTTGAAATTATGCATCAGCAGATCTATCAGTGAAAAGGTACAGGATAGAGATCCACAATTCCTTCTGGAATGTAGTCCGTCATATCTCTCTAATGCATATTTCAGAATATATAAGTACTCCCCCTTGAAGGTTGATCTTCTCATTTCTGCCCGGGAGTATCTTTTCTGTAAGCATTGAAGCACGGGTCCTGATCTGTCATGTGATCAGAAGCCAAACTCCGTTGAAGTATGGGTTCTAAACTGATTTACTTAGAAGCCTTAGTTCTTCTACTCCCTCTTGATAGTAGGTGCCTGCAACACAGAATCAATTTTAGGCTTTGGTACCCACTGGTATTTGGGTCCATGAATGTTAATTGTAGTTCGAATGGGAGTAATGGAATAAGAACCATACCAGTAATGATCACTAGTCTTGTGAATAGGATCATGTGTACGACAATAAGAAGAATAGTATTTCTTACTTGACAACCTATTTAATTGATCTCTTGAGTAGATATGATCAGGTTTACCTTTATGCGCATTGTTCTTTTTGGCTTTGTGTGTATGTACACATGATTTATTACCTTTCAGCTCATCTTTCTTCCCATATTTCTTCTCATCTTCAACTGGTTTCTTCTTCCAGACCAGTTCCTCTTCCTTGTGTCTCCTTCTTCGTCGTGTACCTGAACCATCTATGTTTCTATCATAGAAAAGGTTAGTACTACGAATCTGATCAAAAGATGTAACTGACCACTTGGAAGAAACAGTTTTCTGAGTTGAACTTGATGCTGTCTTTTCAAGCTCTTTAATCTTTGAAGAAAATCTGTCTCTCTCTTTGACAAGAAGGTCAATCTTCGTCTCGCATTCAGACTTCATGTTCTTCTCTTTCAGCACACTTTCAGATAGTTCAGATAGCTTCTCAGTAGGCTTTTTGATCTCAGCCTCAAATATGCTTCTTTCTTCTTCAAATCCCTTTTCAGCATCCTTTCTCTGACCAGAAATTTCCTTAAAGAATTCAACGTTCTTCTGTTCAATTTCCTTCTTCTCCTTGACAAACTTTTCTCTTTCCAAGATTATTACTTTCTCAAAATCAGAAACTTGCTGAGAAAGTTTCGCAGTTTGAAGCTCAAAAACCTGTCTTTCATCAAGAACTTTCTTTGACAGATCAAGAATCTTTCTTTCAAGATTCTTCCTTTCATTTGAGAAATCAACTTTTTCCTGTTCAAAAACAGCAAGTATTTTCTTCAGATCCAGGTTTTCACTCTCCACATCTTTACGTTTCTCTTCAAGTTCCAGTGTCTTCTCTTCTCGTGCTTCAAAATCTGCAACTTTTCGTTCAAGTTCAGATATTTTCTTTGAAGCTTCTGTAGATCCTTTTTCTTTATGTCAGCTGCTCTTTTAAGATCTGAAATCTCTTGGTTAAGAGAGTCTATTTGTTTAAAAAACAAAGGGTGATATGAAGTGGATTCTAACTCCATTTCAAGATCTTTATTCCTGCGCTTGAGCCAGTCATTGTCGTCCTGTAACCGAGAAATTTGAAGATAACTCATTGTTACTTGGAAAGCTTAAAGTCCAGGGACTGAACTTGATAAGAGATGAAACTCTAAAGTGCAAGGACCAAAAGCGACAAAGTGTAAAACTTGAAAGTTTAGGGTCACTAATGACAAACGACGGAAACCTTGAAGTACGGGGAACTAAAAGTGACACTAACTAGAACTTAAAACTACAAGGACTAAAAGTGATAAAAAAAATAAACTTAAAAACAAGGACTAGAAATGACAAACCTTAAAACTACTAACTAGAGGGACTAAAAGTGTAAACTTTGAAACTTCTAACGGGCTTAACTGGACACTAACGAAAAATGGACTAAAAGAGAAATAAAACTAACCAAACTAACAAAATAACTAGACTAACGGGGACTTAACGGAAAAGGACCAAAAAGTAAGAAATTTAACGGCAAACTAACGAAATTCGTTAGTTACTATTCATCATCTTCTCCAACGAGACACACCTGCAAAACTCGAAAACGGTTAGAAATTTTCAATGCAAAACGATCGTTAAAGCTCCCTAATCAGTCCTCAACAGATTAAAACTCAACCGGTCAACTCACGATCACAAACGAACCAACCGAAAACTTTTCGGAAAACGATAGAAAATTTAAAAAAACAGTATGGGTTAAAACATTTCGACCAAAGATGATCGTTTATGTTCCCTTAAGCTCCCTCAACTGATTAAATCTTGAAACAATCTCCCAAACTCTCGAACGAAGCAACCGAAGATTTTTCGGAAACCGAACGAGAATTTAAAAACTTGATATGGGTGAAAATTTTACAATCAAAATCGATTGTTTAAGCTTTGTAAACAACCCTTACCAGTTTAGAAATTGAAAAACTTTGTTCCTAAACACTACCGACTCAACCGAAAGATTTTTCGACAACCGAAAAACTCAAAACTTGTTAGGTTGGAGCTGCTGGACCGGGAGAGGAGACCCGGGAGATAGTTCACCGGGATTTTACGGTCCGGTCGGTTGACACCGGGATCTAGACACCGATCGGGGAAGGGCGAGGCACCGGTCGGGGAGAGACACCGGGCTTTAGCGAGACACCGGGGACCGGGGTTTGGGAGACACTGGTCGACTAATATTAGAAACCGGGCGCTAGAGACACCGGTCTTAGACACCGGTCGGGGGCGATTGATGGTCCGGTCGAGATATATATATATATATATATATATATATATATATGCGATATTGATGGTCCGGTCGAGATGTATATATATGTATGTATGCGATGGATGAGAGATGTAGAAAAAAAATCAAATAGTTGCCAATTATATGAGATTATTCCACCGACCCACGATTGCTTAAACAACCAATCACAACTCAATCAAATTCTGAACTTTCTTCCACTCTTCCACTTCATTCTCATCCTTGTATCTTTCTGCCATCTCAACAATTTTGAAAAACAATTTTGTTTACCCCGGGAGTTCAAGACCCCGGGTCAACAAGGCACCGGTCGCAAGGAAGGATCCGATCAACAAGCAAGGGTCCGGTCAACAAGCAAGGGTCCGGTCGAAGTGACACCCCGGTCAATATCAATAACAGATAAACACAATCCGATTAAGCAGATAATTCGATAATCACCGAAAAATTCGATCAACCTCAAACTTTGAACCCAGAAATCGGCAACTTGAAGTAATCGATATCCAGAAGCTTGATTTTCAGAAAAATTTCAAAGATTGATTTTGATCGAAACCCAGAAAATTTCAAAAATTGATTTTGCAGATATGGCATAAACCCAGAAACTCAAACCAAGTTATTTGATTTTCAAGAACACAGATTCGATCGAATCACTATTTTTCCAGAAACTTGAATTAATTGAAAATCAGACAACCAATCGACCCAGATAAATCAAATACTCGACCTCAAAATCCAGATATGCTTTTACAGAAAATCAAGTTTAGATCAACCCAGAAAACTCAATCGATGCAGAAAACTTTAATCGAACTTAACCCAAAAAACTCAATCGAATATTATCTAATAAGCTATTAAAGGGTTTTAGACAAACCTTTTTGATCGTATCGAATAAACTTAATTCGATCCTGCTCTGATACCAATTGTAGATCCCATTACAGTGCAATCACGAACAATAATATCAATGAAGAATAGTTAATATGCCACAATCTCCAGTCATATGATTAATATTCAAGAAAGGTTTAGGTTTACAGAGAGAATATCTGATAAGCAAAGTAAACCTATTTACTAGAGAATTATGAATGAGATCTAAACTAATTTCATCTAACAATCTTTTCATCTAACCTCACAAACTTAATAATAAAACCCCTTATATATGGGGCGTATTGGGCTAATGGGATTTAGGCCCAATAACAAAACAACTATCTAATAATTACAAAACAAACCCTTATAAATGCTTTATACCACTTTCAACACACAGGACTTTCAGTCCTAAAAAACATACTCCGCCTCAGCCATTGATGTGGAAACACAAAGTTGTTTCTTTGATGCCCAACTTACGAGTTTAACTCCAAGGAATTGTATATGACCCGATGTGCTCTTCTTGTCTAACATACAACCAACATGATCTGCATCTGAGTAAGCTGTTAGTTCAAAACCAGTATCTTTAGGATACCATAGACCAAGATCTGCAGTTCCCTTCAGATATCTAAATATGCGTTTAACTGCAGGCATATGGGATTCTTTTGGATTAGCCTGATATCTTGCACATAAACATGTAGAGAACATAATATCTGGCCTACTTGAAGTTAAATACATTAAAGAACCAATCATTCCTCTATAGGTTCTAACATCAACAGGTTTTCCGAAGGATCCATGTCGATCTTAGTTCCTGGTGCCATCGGGGTTCCAATTGGTTTACAAGTTTCCATTTTGAATTTCCGAAGAATATCAAAAATGTACTTATCTTGGTTTATAAAAATCCCTGTTGAAAATTGTTTTACTTGTAATCCGAGAAAGAAGTTCATCTCTCCCATCATACTCATTTGAAAACGTGACACCATAAGGTTAGAAAAATTCTTATAGAATTTAGGATTTATAGAGCCAAATATGATGTCATCCACATATATCTGAATAAGAATACTATCGACTTTTTCCTTTTTAATGAATAAAGTAGTATTGATTTTACCTTTTGTGAAGCCCGACTTGACCAAAAACTTTGATAAAACCTCATACCAGGCTCGAGGCACTTGTTTAAGACCGTAAAGTGATTTATCCAAGATGTAAACATGATCTGGTTTATCTGGATTCACAAAGCCTTCTGGTTGTGAGACATAGACTTCCTCCTTAAGAATGTCGTTCAGAAAGGCAGTCTTTACGTCCATCTGGTAGACGGTGAAGTTTTTGTGAGCAACATACGCAAGAGACATTCTGATCGCTTCAATGCGTGCTACTGGAGCTTAAGTCTCATCATAATCAATGCCTTTCACTTGCCTGTAGCCTTTTACGACAAGTCGTGCTTTATTTCTGATTACGATACCATCTTCATCCTTCTTGTTTTTGAATACCCATTTTGTACCAATTATAGATTTACCTTCAAGTCTTGGTACAAGTCTCCAGACTTTTAATGCTTCAAACTGGTTCAGCTCCTCTTGCATTGCAGTAACCCAATCTGAGTCAACTAGAGCTTCAGATACTCGAGTAGGCTCTATCTTGCTCAGAAAGGAATCATGCATACACATGTTTAATGTCGTAGACCTAGTTTGTACCGGATTCGATAATTTGACTTATCGGGTGCTCTTTGGTCTACTTATGTTCGTGAGGGAGCGGATTCGATGTAGATTGATCATAGTTCTCATCTAAATATCCACTTTCAGCTTCTTCTTGATCATCATTTGTTGGGAGTATAGTTGAAGTGTCTTGTATAGAAGTTTCAGTTGGGACAGCTTGTTCAGTCTGTTGATGATCCATCACAGTGCAACTAACTGAAGTAGGAACTTCTTATCAACATGTTCAGATGCAACTTCAACTGTAGGAGTATTTGTTTGAATCTGAGTTCCTGTCTAAACCGGGGGAACGAATTCAGTTGACACTTCTGAAGTGATTGGATGTTGACAGCTTGACTCTTCAGACTTGTCAATCACAACAGATTTCGGAAATTTAGATCCTAGAAACTCATCATAAAAGAATTAAAACAACAAATCTAATTCAGATAAATGAGATGTAGAAGTTGAAGCTTTATCCGAATTAGTCTCTTTAGACACAGGTTCTGGACTGATTTGTCTAGAAGCTAACACTCCGGTAAGTACGGGTTCTGAACTGCTCTGTTCAGAAGCCACATCCTCGTCAAATGTGACATTGACGCTTTCTATCACAGTCTTTGAGCTCTTCAGATATATCCTATATGCAGCAGATGTCTGGGAGTATCCAATGAAGATTCCTTCTTCAGCCTTTGGTCCGAACTTATTCAAGTTCTCTCTATCATTAAGCACAAAACACCTGCAACCAAAAATATGAAAATTCTTAATGCTAGGTGTAAGATTATTAATCAATGCATAAGGAGTTTTACCAAACCGTCTATGAATAATGGTGCGATTCTACGTATAACATGCAGTAGAGACAACTTCTGCCCACAGAAACAGAGGTAGATCCGACTGGCTGAGCATAGTGCAAGCGGCTTCGACTAACGTTCGATTGAGTCTTTATACTACTCCATTCTGTTCTGGCGTCCTAGCAGCAGAGAATTGATGTGTTATCCCGACCGATTCGAGATAATCTGCAACAATTTTGTTCTTAAACTTTGTGCCGTTATCCGTCCTTAGAAGCTTTACTGACCTCTGCAAGTTCACGTGGGTAGTCTTCAAAAAGGTGATGAGTACTTCGGGCGTCAAATCTTTTGTCCGTAGAAACTTTACCCATGTGTAACACGAATAATCGTCCACTATTACCAAAACATACTTCTTTCCTCCTATGCTTTGAGTACGCATAGGACCACAAAGATCCATATGCAAAAGTTCAAGTGGAGAACTAGTACTCGGTTCGGGTTTTGGCTTGTGAGCTGCCCTCTTCATTTTACCTTTTTCACATGCTGCACACAGATGTTCTTTCTCATATCGAAGCTCTGGAAGTCCTTTCACCAATCTGCCTTTGACAAATTTATTGATGTAGCGAAAATTCAGGTGAGACAGTCTGCGGTGCCATAACCAACTCTGTTGCAACGAGGCTTTTGATAGTAGACAAACCTGATTGTCAGTCTGGACTTTCGACAGATTTATGTTATAAAGGTTGGACTTTCTAGTGCCGACCAAGAGTTCTTTCCCATCTTCAGTTCGTACAGAACACCTCTTGGCCTTCAAATTTACCTCTAAATCTTTGTCGCAGAACTGGCCAATACTGAATAGGTTATGTGCTAATCCTTCTACGTAATTCACCTTCGTAATAGTCACATTATCTTGTATCACATCACCGTAACCGAGAATCGGTGAAAACTGGTCATTGCCAAAACGTACATTCCCGCAGAATTTCTCTGTATAATTAGACAATAAATCCTTTTGCCCAGTCATATGCTTGGAACACCCGCTATCCAAGTACCACATATGACGGGTCTGCATAAGAGAAATCAGGGAATAACAGATTTAGGTACCCATTTAAAAACGGGTCCTTTTAGTTTAGTACAAGATTTTGGTATCCATTTATAGATGGATCCGCTGACCTTTTGAAAAACTTTTGAAATATATGGCTTATATGAACAAACATGATAAGTACCAAACCAATCATCAGAATATTGGTGAGAGACAAAATCATTCCGTTTATAATTAGATGACATAGTAGTAGATTGAGATAATCGGAGTAATTGCTTAATTGAATATCGCTTGTAAGAAATTACAAGGTTTTTGTTATTAGAAGCAATACTACCAACTATATCAGAAGAATTACTAATTGATCTATTACAATCTATATCAGGAATAGACTCTGCTTTCTCATCAACTTTCCGTTTTGGTCGCCATTCTGTTCGACCTTCTGATCTTTTCTTTCTTAAATATGAAACAAAAGATTTAGATTTGTTAGGAAAATCAGATTTCTGAGAATGTCTGTTTGTAAGCTTACCAGTGTTAGTCTGTTTCTGTGAGCGCCGTTTCTTTTGCTTCTTACCTTTAGCATAATAATCAGCATTCACAGAAACTAATTCACCAACCTTAGTTGATGATTCACCAACTTCATGCACACTTGGTAAATCTTGACCATTTATAACAAAAGTAGAATGATCTTAGTTGATGATTCACCAACTTCATGCACCCTTCATCATAATTTAAAAAATCATTTGCAGACGCAAATAAGTCATCAAAATCAACTTCAGAGTTGTGAGGTGCTTTAGAAGATTTAGAACACTTTTGAGATTCAACATTTAAAACTGAGTTCTTTATAACAGTTGAAAATACATTTCGTTCAATGTCAGCCAATATTCTTTCATCAGATAAAACATCTTCACGTTCGATTATTTTGCTTTCTAAAATAAGTGGAGGTACATAAATTTTAGTTTTTAAAGGTTTTGCCTCTAACTCTTTTGTCGAATAGCTTTCAAAATAATCATTTGAAAGACATTTTGGCTGATCTGAAATATAACTATCATTAAGCTTTTGATAGCAAAATGGTAGTTGCATTTTCTTGAAGTTCTTTCTTTTCTCATCCTCTTTAGCCTCTACCTCATCAGATGACTTGGTAACAAATTTGGGTTTCAAATGAGGATATTTAGCAGCCGCATATAGAAAATCAAAATTATACGAAACTGGCTATTTTCTGATAGCTTTCTTTAGATAGTGTGGGTTTTCGTAACCGAGACCCCACTTCTCTCTAACATCATCTTCCTCATTTGGTGTGTTTAAGAAAATGGTTTGATCTGTTTGTCCTCTTGCATATAATTTTGCTACCAAACCATTTACCTTTTTCTCTAAAGTCTTGTTCTCAACCTGCAGTTTAAAAGCTTTTAGAACACTTTCTTGCTTTTCTGAAACAGACTTAGAAATTTTAGATTCAAAATCAGAAATCTTACTTTCAAAACAATCTTTTTCCTGTTTAAGAATAGAGACAGATTTGTTAAGAGAATCAATTAAATCTTTGTTCCCAACTACTGCTTTGTTAAGATCAAAGATCTTTTGATTTTTCTTTTCAACTCTGCTCTTTTCCTTTTTCAACTTATTTTGAAGATCTTGAAGTTCGACCATCATAGCTTCCATTTTAGTCAAAAAATCAGATTTAGAAAGATTTAGTACCTCATCTGTTGTTTCTTCATCACTATCATCATACCTCACTGTGTTGCCCATCAAACACATGTGAGCAGTTTCTTCTCTTTCCTCTTCATCTGAATGATCTAGCCAGAACTCGTCTTCAGCCATCAAATCCTGGCCAGCTTCTTGCTGCTTAGACAAAAGCATCTTATTCTTATAATACTCTGAGTTTCTGACTTTGGGCTTCCGACAGTCCTTTGCGTAGTGACCGATCTTACCACAATTCTTTATATTTAAATTGAGATGTTTATTCTGTTTTGATCATGTTTATCAGTTAATTATGAATTCAAACATATAGCTTAGAAATTTATACTCATGCATCAGGACCTGTATTCTTGAATTTTAAGTAATGTGTATCAATAAACAGTACTTAATGTATAAAGCTCGTTTTTAAGAGTTTATTCGATAGTTTAATAATAATGTTTATTTTAATTTGATAATATAATGTTTTTTTTATAAAATAAACATTAAATATTATGTTAGATTTTTTTAATTATATTTTAGATTTTTTATATTTAAAATTTGATTTTTATCCTATATTTAGTTATACAAGGAATGATTTTAGGGGAATTGAAGTGAGAGTGATTTTAGGGGAGTTAAAGTGGTTATAGATAAAGATTGAAAGTTAATAAATAACATTAAACGTAGTACATAAGGTTTAATGGTTGTTTTTAAGAAAATTTTAAGTAATTAGCATTAAATAGCGGTACATTAAGTTTTAACAATTGTTTTTAAGAGTTTTTTATAATATAGTATAGATATATTAAGATTAAGATTGATGATTCTATGTTATTTGAACAAATATTTATTAGCCATTATTTTTTCACGTGCTTAGAAAGTGCCTTGGAAATAAAGTTATAATTATAATGTAATAGATTTAATTAAAATTTTATTTAAGGTTATATATTATGATTATTAACAAATATATTTTTTCTGTAAAAAATGACTTTGTTGAAATTTTGATGGATTTTTTAAGTAAACCTACCTGTATATGGATTTTTTTAAGTAAAAAATGACTTTGTTTTGTTCTGTCATGTTCCACTCTATTCTGCATACCAAACGCACCCTTACAGGATGAATTTTTGTTAATTAATGACCCTTAATGGATTTTTTTTAAATTAATGATCTTAAATTACATTTTGAGATATTCTTATGAAAGGAGTAGGAAGAGGTATTCTTTTATTAGAGAGGGATTTTTTTTTTCAATATGTCATATGGTTGTACATAAAAAAAATCGTTATAAAGGTTATTTTAGAAAACCCCATGCATCTTTTACATTCGATCTTCCGCTTGTAGCCTATTGCGAGGCGTTTCATATGGTTTACATCTTTTAGAATCGCACCATCGTCATTTGGGAATATGGGATGTGGAACTTGATTTCCAAGGACAATAAGCAACTCGTGTAGGCCGTGGGCATCGAGTTGACCATCCGGGAACCTCCTCAAAGTCTGATGAAACAAAATTATACATGTTTTATTTTGTTAACTGTGGTGTCCCATGTTCGGACCAGTTAGGGTCCTGAGAACCACCAGGAAAATTTCCAATTAACCTTGCATAACTCAAACTGATGACCTTTAGGGAGTGATATCAAAAGCCCCAAACTTTATTGTGAATTGAGCTAGCACATCTCTGTGACTATGATACATGTTATCAAACCATCTCGAGAAACATGTCAAGTATCGATAATATCATGGAATCCGCAAAGAGAAGATCTAATGGAAGAATACTGGATTTTTTTGGTAAATAAAGTAATCAAATATGTTTTTATTTAAGAAAACTTAAATAAATTCTCTTAATTCGTTACCAACGATATTGAATTTGAAAATTCAGTTGATAGAAATTTGTAGTCGACAATCGATAGTAGGTCCAGTGGCAACCGATCCCGTGACATACAAAACATCTTAACAACAGTGTTGCTATATGTACATCTTTTATGAGCAATAAAGTGTGATATTGTTACTAGATGCACGTAATAAGAAATTAATAGAATGGGTCTAAATAACAAGCAGAAGGGGTTCATTTAGAATCATCATTTTTTAACAATGATTTGTTCAAAATAAACTTCCCTATTATTGCTAAATAAATCCTCATACTAATTTTACACTCAACACATCAAAATTAAAGCATCATTTTTTACATTTTATTGATTTGGTTCTTTTTTGTGATTTATTACAGATTTGGTTCTTTTTTGTGATTTATTACATATTTGGTTTTTTGTATTCATTTATTACATAATAACTCTTCACCTATGCAATTTGTTTTGAATTTGATTCCTCACACTAACAACTGTCCACTTTCTGTTTTAGAAGTAAGAGTAAGTTGGTCTTTTTGTAGTTTTCTCTTTTTTACCATTTTTTTTAATTAATCTAATTTTCTTTTCTAAAATATTAACCAATTAGAAACCAAATAAAACCCAAAAAAATCGAGTCTGGAATGATGATGTCCTAAATGACATGTTCGATGATCGCGATAGAATTCCGATAAGAAGCATCCACCTAGGCAACTCGAACTTACATGACGATTTGCAATGGACCAAGGAGGTGACAGGAGAGTACACAGTTCAAAGTGCTTATCAATTGCTCCAAGAACTCAAAGAGAGGTAGACACCAGTGGAAGGAGGTAAAGTCTGGAAACATTTGTGGAAGATGAAAGTCCCACCAAAAGCTAAGAATTTTGTTTGGTGTGCAATGGTGGGATGTCTACCTACGAGAGTACAACTCTGAATAAAACATGTGGAGATTCCTTTTGTATGTCCAGGGTGTAATATGGTTATGGAAACTATTTTGTAACATCCTAGGCTAACCGTACCAGATACTGTCTGCTTTGTCCACACACCTAGACTCACGGTTTTAAAATGCATCCGGTAGAGGAGGTATCCAGTCCCTTATAAGGCAACTTCCGTCCCCTTCTCAACCAATGTGGGATCTTACAATCTACCCCCCTTGGGAACCCAGCGTCCTCCCTGGCATACTTAGGGGTAAGCATCGGAACTGGGTACTCGCTTTTGGAATCGGAACCGCTTCGGAACTGCCGGTTTCGGAACCGGAACTGATGTGATTGGTTCTGGTCCAGGTCTTAAAATACGGAACCGATTAAGACTGTTTCCGGTTCTCATTTTTTTTTGGATCCGTTACCCCCCCTAGTTACCCGCTCGGTACCCGCTGAGACAATTTATAAAATAATGTTTTATTTGTTAGGTGTTGACGACTTGACATGAAATGTTATGGAAGTCGTTTTGCTACTGTTAAGACTCGAGAGTATCTAATTTATTTATGTAATAGTTAGTTTTTATCAGATTAGTTTTGACCATTTGTTGTATTTATTACTTTAAGTTGGTACTTTGTAGTTTGCAGTAGACTTAAAAAAAAAAAATTACATTTTTATTGTATGAAATGTTAAATTGAAAAAAGAAAAATGAAACCGGGTACCCGAAACCGATTCCTAGCGGTTCTGGGACCGGTTCCAAAATGTAGAGAACCGAAGTAAGCGGTTTAGGTTCCTTAATTCCTGTAACCACCGGTTTCGGTTCCATGAAATTTGGTCGGGTACCCGATTATGCTCAGCTCTAGGCACACTAGTCCGGTTCCCGACTCTGATACCATATGGAACTTCCTAGTATAACCGTACTAGATACTGTCCGCTTTGACCACACACCTGGACTCACGGTTTTAAAATGAGTTTGGTAGAAGAGGTATCCAATCCCTTATAAGGCAACTTTCGTTCCCCTCCCCAACCAATGTGGGATCTTACAGATTTTTCATGCAATTGTGGGGTGTGTGTTTGCCCAGGAATGTTGGTAGCTAGCAGGGTTGGTGTAACACTCGGAGTTTTGGATAAGCTAAATATCCCCATTTATCTGTAAATCATTTGTGGTTTATAATTATAATAAAGTTATCTTTGGCCTAGAGGGGTTAATTCTAGTCTGGGGTTAATCGTGCAAGAAAAGTCGATTTTCGGAGCCCAGTGGGTATGGGGCGAGAGTGACACGGTCACAATCACTGGGGCATAATCGCTGGGCTCAGGATGCCCGCGGTACACTTGGGGAGAGAGTGCCCTGGTGAGAGTGACACCCGTCACAATCGTCGGGCATTATCACGAGAGAGGCCGTGGCCTTGGTACACATTGCGCGAGAGTTCCCGCAAGAGTACCAGAGGGCACGATCGCGGGGCACGATCGCGGGGCACGATCGCCGTCGGGCTCCAGAGTCATAAATGCTCATTTAACTTATCATTCTCACCCACATTTCTCATCTTCCTCCCATCCAAATTCTCTCATTTATTTCAAAACCCTAGACTTCTTTTAGGCATTTAATACTTGGATTCCAAGTATTCCTCCATCATTTTGCATCAAGATTGTTGACCTTGAGTTCAAGATCAAGAGTTACTTCCATTTTTAGAAGGTTTCTTGGTTTTTGGGGTTTGTCATAAACGAAGCATTGTGAGTTCATCCTACCTCTTCAAGAACTTTATACATGTCAAAATCTTATTATTTTATCTACTTGAACTTCTCCCAACATTTTTTTTTTGTACGGAAACTTGGGCTATGCCCACACACACACGCACCCGCGGTATCCGGGCATCCAATTGGGCAGCACCGACTAATCCGCGGCGACCCGACCCATCCCAAATCGACTGGACCCGCCCAGGTACGACTAAGCTCGGTCAAGACCGAACCCGCATACCCATAGACTGGTATGCCCGTAAACCTGGACCCGAACCGACCCGAAGGCCGACCCAAGGTCTGGGTATCGCCGAAGTGCATCCCCCAGGATTCGAACCCTGGTAGATAGGCATACCATGCACTATACCCCCAGGGCCTTACCACTAGGCTAGCACCTCTTTGATGAACTTCTCCCAACATTATTCTTGATTTTGGTGAATTTTGACCTCACTATTATATTTGAGAAGTTTTAGGGTTTCTTAATCTTTATATAAAATGGGAAGAGTTTTATGGTAGCTGTTATGAAAGATGATTTTATATGTTTTTTGTATTTGGGAACTTGCCTCACCCATTTGGGTATTTTTCTTAATGTTGGTTCTATTGGAAAATTTATTTATTAAATGAAGATTTTGGAAAGTTATGGGTTGAGTGATTGATCATCAAGAGCTAAGGCTAGATTAAGTTGATAAACTCTTGAAAACCCACTTGGTTGGAAATGCGTGTATTAATTTTGGGAATGGTTACTTATAGACTTTTATATGAAAATAGCATTTCTAAATGTTGTTCATACAAGTAACTTATGTTATGGACATGTTCGTATTGAAACTATATGTTTGATTATAGTTGGTCACTATGTAAATGTGACAAGCCTTAGACTATTACAAATGGATCCATAGGTGTTAGAGTCGGTTTATTTGGTGGGATGATTTCCATTGTAACTAGTTGGTGTATTGGTCATTGAAGGCAACTTGGTCCGATTATGTGGAGCCGGTTACTAGCCATTGGCCTTTGATACACATCTACTGAATGAGTATAATTAGGATCATCGGGGGACCATATCCACATCTAAAGTGCGATTCGACGAGCTCGTGGCCATTGATCCTAGTTTGAGCCGACTAACTAGAACGGTAGCCTACAATTTTGTTCCGCTACCTTTCTTGGAAATCGGGTCTCCCCCGTCATAGCAAGATGTTTTCTTCAACCTTACGTTTTCCACATAATTGGAAAGATGAACCATCTACCTTCTTTTATTTATAAAATGTTTGTCCTCACTAGGCGTAAAGCCTAACACTTGTTTTTTTAAATGACATGTATAACAGGTTCCGTTGGTGGCGGGTCTCGGTTGTGTTGAGGGATGAGAGTTCGGGCAGATAGTGGCTATTTTTGAAGATAGACTTTTGAAAGTGGGCGTACAGTTTGATTAGACACCCTTTGGAAAATTGTTGGTCCCAATTAAGGTTCTACAAGGGTGTTAGTTTGTAGAGGGGGGGGGGGGGGTTAATACAAACACAAAGTTTACTTTTAAAATTGTTTATTGATTATTGAGTAAATCAAAAACACAATTTACATATTGTTGCGGAATAAAATAAGGTAAAACCTAATCTAAACAATCTAAGAAAAACTAAGCTTTCTTGCACACAAGAGTAATAGAAGGAAAGAAAAGAGTTTGTAGAAGGAGGAGTTTCTGCAAAAGATCACAAAGAAGAGAGAGAGTGGATCTATAACACCCTTAATTTCGTAATAAAAGATGTTACATCATTCATACTCCAAGAATAAAATATCTTAAATAAAATAAGAAAATAAACTCCAAACCACAGTGGAATATTTTCAATCAACACAACTTCTACTACTTTAGTTTGTCCCATACCGAACTAGATAAAAAAAACTAAATAAAACTAAAGGTTCCTAACCATAAATAAATTACTTAAGACAACAGTTAAACTTCTAATCAGGTCCCTTGCCTTTGTCCACATCTGAACCTCCCGCTCCTGAGATGTATACTAATAGTCAACTAAAAAGCTTAATGACTTCATGGTTTTCGTGCATAAAATCACACATAATCAAGCAAATATATATTTAAGCATCGGTGAAAATAAAATATCATGCATTTATTCGCCAACATATATGACACCAAGAAAATCTCCTAACTGGTCTTAGTATGGTAGGGATTACCTCCTTGTGATCTCCTTTATTCGGCTCTGGTGGGCGCGACCACATCTGCCCATTCTCCTTCACGGGACTAATTCCGTTTGTTTTTACCGACAAACCGGTTGTAATCCTGACGCACACTAAAACCTGTTTCATAAACCACCAAAATTACATAAATAACATAGCATGCGAGTAACTTTAAAAACAGTAAAATAATCGCATGCAAATCACCCAAAACACCAACACTTCATACATGTCATGACAACAGATAATAACATATAAATATGTAACATACATATCAATAATATTTTCACCCATTGAAACATGCTCCACAATAATGTATAAGATACATATGCATACAATCCACGGTAAATCACATGAAAACTCACCTGATTGCGTAGATCGGTTAGATTTAGTTTCTAACTCACGACCTACAAATTACCCATTCATCCCATTAATGACCCAACTCACCAAATGTCAATTAAAGTCAATTACGACATAACTTCCAAGCCTATAAATCTACCCCCGTTTTATAATTGTAGACTTAACGTTTTATAAATAAATATAAAAATCATCATACTCATTATTAAATCATCATTTATTTACATGCCTCCAACAGTAAAAAGATTATATATATATATATGTATATATATAGTAGAGGGAGGATCATGCGAGAAGCAAACTAATTTGCGAGAAGGTGAGAAAGAATGTGAGCCACATAATTTATTAATTAAAAAAAACACAAATGAAAAATAAAAAATATTTTTAGAAATTAGGATAATTATCATTTTAAATTGAATAAATCCTTAAAATTCTCATTATATCTTTTAGATTTATTTATTTTGTAATTTCAATTATTTATTAATTTTTTTTCTAAATATACTTTTAATAAAAAAAATTCACAATTTTAACCAAATATCACACGTGATATCATTATATGAATATTTATGCATATCACATATCATATTATTACATGTGATAATTATATATATCTTTTAGTTAATCATATGTGATTATGTATACTTCTATTTATAAATCTTTTTGTGATGTAAATATTATCACATGTGATAATTGTATATATTTTAGTTAATCATATGTGATTATGTATACTTCTATTTATAGATATGTGATAATTGTATATATTTTAGTTAATCATATGTGATTATGTATATTTATATTTATAGATCTTTTTGTGATGTAAATATTATCACGTGTGATTATGCGTCATTTATATTCAGACATATATTATCATATGTGATGTTTACAAAAATCCACCTAGTGGGATCATATGTGATGCATAATAATATATCACATGTTAAACGAAGTTAATCACATGTGATTCAAAAGATAAATCTAAAAAATAGAGAAAAAAAATGGTGAAATAAATAATGAATTAGTTATGGATATCACATGTGATATTTGATGAAAATTATGATTTTATCTAGAAAATAATAATATAAATTTGATAAAAAAAATTATGAATTTATTAAAATTAAAAAATAAATAAATTTAAAAGATATTATGAGATTTTTAAGGATTTATCCAATTCAAATTGTAATTATCCTAATTTTTAAAACAATAATTTATTTATGTTATTTTTTAATTAATAAATTATGTGGCTCTTATTCCTTCTCGCCTTCTCGCAAATTGACTACCTTTTCGTTTGAACCTGCACCATATATAGTATACATTTATTATATAGAGGATGCAACGTAAACATATGTCACCCCCATCACATCGACCTGCAGAATACTACATACATATATACAAACCCATATTTTCTTCTTTTACTTTACCTTCACACCTACTCTCAGATTGCATATATATATATATATATATATATATATATATATATATATATATTATGTGTGTGTGTATTTCTTTCACCCACACATACATATATATACCTTCAATCCATAACAAGACAAAATACTTTATACATCTTTGTCAATTATATATATATATATATATATATTTATATATACATCTCATCACTTTCCATCCATGACAATGACAAGACAACACTTTAAAGATGATACTATTAAATATTAATTTTTATATAAATATAGTACAAGTTAGGGGTTGTTCGGTTGTGGCTTAATGGGCTGTATAGCCTATATAGCTTATTCGCTCAGCCATAATTAGCCGTTCGGTTGTGGCTTATTCGGTCAACCCATGACTTAATCACTCAGCTAGTAAACATTACTCCTCTAGATTCAGCCATTTAATTTCCCATTAATTCCCTAAACTACCCTCCACCCTCTCTTCTTCAACCCGCCTCCATTCTTTCCATCTCGACCCAAGAGACGATATGGATCCAGATCTGCACTCCTTCCATCCTTCTGGCGCCTCCATATATATACCTTCAATCCATAACAAGACAAAATACTTTATACATCTTTGTCAATTATATATATATATATATATATATATATACATCTCATCACTTTCCATCCATGACAATGACAAGACAACACTTTAAAGATGATACTATTAAATATTAATTTTTATATAAATATAGTACAAGTTAGGGGTTGTTCGGTTGTGGCTTAATGGGCTGTATAGCCTATATAGCTTATTCGCTCAGCCATAATTAGCCGTTCGATTGTGGCTTATTCGGTCAACCCATGACTTAATCACTCAACTAGTAAACATTACTCCTCTAGATTCAGCCATTTAATTTCCCATTAATTCCCTAAACAACCCTCCACCCTCTCTTCTTCAACCCGCCTCCATTCTTTCCATCTCGACCCAAGAGACGATATGGATCCAGATCTGCACTCCTTCCATCCTTCTGGCGCCTCCTTGGCCCTTGCCATCGTTCGGTCATCATCTTCCACAGAAGCATACCGAACCACATCGTCGTCTTCTTTTGATTTTCATTCATTTTGTTTCCAAATTCTTCATGAAGGAGACGATCGTCGTCATCTTGCTCCTTGCCATCGTGGGTGATCTTCTTTCGATTTTCAAGTCTTTCAGCCTATCCTCCAGCGATTTTGCCTTCTGTCGAACCAATAAAAAAAACAGAGGCCATAGGTTGAGATCCATAAACCTCTGAACAATACACAATTGTTGGACAAAAGATTATGATTGTATCTGTTGGGTTGTAAAAGGTACTGTTGGATCCTGTGTTGATAAGTCCATAAGTCCGTTGGACAACAGAAAGTGTTGAACAAGTTGCTACCACCAAACAAACTTTGGACTTGAACTTCTGGGTTGCTGGCCAAAAAGTGTAGGTCGATATTTTTTTTTATAATTCAAAATCAACCATTCAACCTATTCATAAAAAATATATAATACAAACTAGAGGTAAATTAGTTATTTATATTATTTTAAATTGTTTCTTCAATACAACAACAAAATATAGAAAATGAACCGAACAACTATTTTATTTGGACAAAAATAAAGACTGGGGGTAAAATGGTCATTTCTGACATTCAGACTGTTTATTCAGCATACTAACCGAACAACAACTTATCTGTTAACATACAGACAACTATATCCAGACAGACAACTATATCCATTCAGGTATTAATAGAAAACGAACCGAACAACACCTTACTCTCACACACACATATCCATGTAAATATATTGACCGATTTCACCTTCTTTTACATATATATATATATATATACACACACACACACACACATCACGAGGGCCATTCAAGGGAGAACTCAGTTATTTGTGATAACCGTGAGATCCAATCTTAACCACAAATCAAAAGATAAATTAGGAAATCAATAATTTTGGTAATTTTAATTAAAGGTATTTTAGGTATTTTTGAGATCTCCTCTCTCTTCTCTTCTCTCTCCTCTCTCCAGTAAATATTATTTCGATGAATACATGATGTCCACTGTGATAAACTTTATAAACATCGAAAATGAGTGATGCACACTGTGATACATTGTGTAAAGATCGAAAATACATGATAACACACTATGATACCCTTTTGTAAACATCAAAAATATGTGATAGCACATCATGATACACTTTATAAAGATCGAAAAAACATCGAAAATAAGTGATACACACTGTGATACACTTTGTAAAGATCGAAAATACATGATAGTACACTATGATACCCTTTTGTAAACATAAAAAATACGTGATAGCACACTGTGATACCCTTTTGTAAATGGAAATAAGAAAATTTAGGAATTAGGTTATATTTTAGGAATTAAACAAATTTACTAAAATATCATCTTCTATTTATTTAAAATTAATATTAATTATTCTAAATGTGTGACTCATATTAGATCTCACAGTTACCACAAACTACCTAGTCCTCATTTGATTAAGCCCCCACACATCACTATGGAGATATATATATATATATATATATATATATATATATTCATCATCCATACTCTCTCCACATGTACATGTGTATATACATACTGACGGATGAGTCGACAATTAAAATTGCAACAGTGATAAGTCGGGTCAAATCCACATGGACTCAGTTTAACTTATTACGACCGGATAATTCACACACAAATACGATTTATAAAAATTAAATTGCGAAAAGGGGTGATTTGGATTGATTTTAAACTAACATACGAATCAAAGAAATTATAAAAATGCAATAAAATAAACGTCCAACAATAGCCTACTTTGATAAAGACGCAAACACCTATCATCGATCCCGGAATTGTAACGAAACGGACAAGTTCAAATTGGTAAAAAATGCCAATAAGCTCTGACAATCCAAGTTTTTCCTTAACTAAACATCGATTAAAATAAGATCTTTAATCGAATCTTAATCGCAAATAGGAGCGTAAACAAGCTCTTAAACCCCTAGGTGCAATTAGCTTTATCGGATAAGAAAAACACCAATTCAAGCTTATAAGCTCGCAAGCTCGGCTTAAAATTACCTTGATTGCTATATTTCATGAACCCATCTCCAAAACCTTATTGAAATCAAGTAGATTCAGTTGTCACTTTACCAAAATCTCTAAACAATTACGTATTTAGAAAATTGACTAACAAACATTCACAAGAACATTAAGAAATTGGCCAAATCACCCAACATTCAAGTAAAATTGACATTAAGCAAAGAAATCCAACAAATGAACTTATCCCAATCAACTACAATGAAATCTCAAAGCAATTGCATCTAAATCAAAAGTTTAACTATTGTTGGAATTGAAAAATTAGCCACACAAGGCCAAACTAGGGTAGAAAAATGCAAGAAATTACCAAAAAGATGAATTTGATGATGAAATGCTCCTTAAATCCTCCTCTTGCTGTTGCGTTTTCGTCCCTCTTGCTAGAAAAAAAACGATTCCCCCTTATTTGACAGTTACCAATCGCCTTTTATACCTCTTGTTAACCAATAATTACCAATATATCAAGCAATTACTCAAGATTTAGAACATTTAGGAACAAGAACTAGAGAGAGAATCTAGAGAGAGAAAGTAATCTTCATTAGTCACCAGTCTGAAAGTTACAAGATTAGATCTCTAAAGTCGTTATTACAAGATTACTAAGCAAACCCTACATATACCACCTAACTAATACAAGACTTAACCACAAAGTAAATGCTAAACATGCTTTGACATTTACAAGACTGACAATGTTGACTTTTACATCTTTGACTTTCCACATTAAATCTTGGATACAATATTTAGACTTAACAATCTCCCCCTTTGTATTCAAGATTTAATAAAAATTTGATACAGATCTTCAGCTCTTGATTCTTCAGCTTTTGTCACTTTAGCTCTAAACTTTGAAGCTTTCACAGTCTTTACTCTTTCAGCTCTTGAAGAATCTTGGAAAGTCTTTTGAACGTTGTAGCTTTGAAAGTCAACATGCCTTGAACGCAAAACTGAATTCTTTAAACTTCTTTTGAAACTAGAAACTTCATCTTTGAAACTATGACATTAAACTTCTTTCACAAATTTTGAACATCTTTGAAACAACTTTGTATCTTCATCACTCAGATCTCTGGACTGTCTTGATTTAGCTTTGAACAAACTTTCTTCAGAATTTTCTTCAGAATCTTTTCACTTTGAAACAGCAGAAACATTTTGAATTTCTGACTTGAACTTTGAACATGAACTTTGAAATTGATCTTTGTAAAAATTCTCCCCCTTTTTGATGATGTGAGCATCATGATCATCAAAACTTCATCAATTTCAGCTCTGACTTTGATTTCCCCTTTGTATTCAAAACAATCTCCCCTTTGACAGTTGGTGCGCTTTGATCTGAGAGCCGTCAATTCATGAAAGATATATATCCGAATCTTTTCAAATTCAGACATAATAAACGTGGTAACCCTGATTCAACAAATGAAACAGTTAGAAGTGCCTGTCAGTAGCACGGAGTCACTGTGTACAACGAATGTACAATATAAGGAGTTGGTTTGATGATGACTCCCCAGGACTTCCATTCAATCATTGAAAAACACAAGGTAATTCTATGAATGTTCTGACAGAAAAACAAATTCTCTGTGTGCTCATGCTTGTGTTTGAAAGAATTAGCACAATAATTGTGTTTTATAAGGCTCGAAGTATGTAAATCACTGAGACAGCAATGATTGTACATGGACTCAATGTGCATGAGAAAGGGTCGAAGGTGGGGAAACTTTCCTTCTTTTTCAATATCAGTATCTTCCAAGAGAAGAACCAATAGATTATGTGCTGCTTCCCCATAAAATGTGAAACATTCTCTTTTTAAGAAAAGAATGAGTAGCTAGTGGGGTTGTATGCAAGAGATGGCATGGGCTATTTGCCTATTTCAATGATGGTCACCAAAGAAATGTGAACCAATCAGTAATGTGGTTGTCCGACTCAGAAAGATGTTTGGTGCAGAGTTCTGATATTCTTTTAACTCTGATCTCACACCCTCTTTCTTTTAAACATATAAGCTCACATCTAACCAATCTCTCATTTCCATTTTACCTCAAATCACTCCCACACTCAATTCTTTTAGACCCTTCTCCCCTCAATCACTCAAAGGATTTCTTCCGGGGTAGGAAACACTGGTTATCGTGAATCCATGGAAGATTTATTAAGCACTCACACTGAATCCCATGTTCCTAAAAGTACATGCTGGTCAATGATTTTCTTGATATGTAAAGCACAAGAAATCATATGTCAGTGTATGTATGCTCATCAAAAATCAAAAATGAAATTTGAGCATTTTTTAAACATTTAAGATTTCTCAAAACTTTATATGAATGAATAATCAAGAAAGAATAGAAATGTTTTGAGAATCTGACAATGATTAAGATCATATCAAATGAAATGGCTAAGGTATCAAAGAATTGGAAATTTTGTTTATATGAACAAATATAAACAATTTAGCAATAAAGGCATAAATTTGAAAAGATGAATGATGCTCAACAACTTTGAATTTCAAACGGGGGTATTACCATCGAAAAATTTGTTCGTTTAGAGACATGGTAATAACAAATTCAAATAAAATACTGAACCGGTGTGTGTGAATACTTGACAGTATATGGACAAGATAATACACAAGTATTGATCTTTGGAAACACACGGTTAGTTAAACAATAAAGTTCAAAAATGAAAAACATTTAAAATCACACTTCTTAATTCATGAAATTGTTTGAGAATAGAGAAGTGGTTTGAACATTTAAGAAAGCGTTTTTCATGCTTGAAAGTTGTTCTTCTTCCAAACAATCAGAGATCTAGGATCAGAAAATATTTACCTTTTCAGCTCCCCCTCAAATCATGATTAAATGATTTATATATTTGAAGCTCCCCCTGGATATTAGCAGAATATCCTTTTCTGATCATTGAAAAACGGATCCTGGTCTGTAATGTGATCAGAAGCCATCACCTGTACTCCCCCTATAATTTATGCATTAGTAGATATATCAATTAAAACAAGATAGAGATCCACAACTCCTTCTGGAATGCGGTCCGTCATATCAGGAAAATCTATCAATGAAAAGTCTAGGATAGAGATCCACAATTCCTTCTGGAATGTAGTCCATCATATCTCTCTATTGTAGAAAGAATGTACTCCCCCTTGAAGGTTGATGTCCTCATTTGAGTGTTGGAATACGATCTCTTATGATATCACGGGAGTAGAGGGCTTTAATCCTTTGAAGTCCGGGTCCTAAGCTGAGTTACTTAGAAGCCATATTCTTGACATTGAGGTGCGGGTCTTGAACTGTGTTATTCAAGAGCCATTGTCTTGACATGGAAGTCCGGGTTTTGAACTACTGTGTTCAAAAGCCATAATCTTTCTTACTCCCCCTTGACTTATGTTGCCTGCAAAAAAGAATCAGTTTTCTTCTTTGGTACCCACTGGTATTTGGGTCCAGAAATGTTAGTTGCAGTTCGTGTGGGGGTAACAGAGTAAGAACCATACCAGAAATGATCACTGGTCTTGTGGATGTGATCAAGTGTACAGCAGTAAGAACAATAAAATTTATTACCTGAAAACCTGAGTAATTGATCTTTTGAGTATTTGAGGTCAGGTTTACCTTTATGCTCTTTGTTCTTCTTTGCTTTGTGAACATGTACACATGATGTCTTTCCATTCAGCTCATCTTTCTTGTCATCTTTGACCGATTTCTTCATCCAGACCAGTTTCTCTTTCTTGTAGCTTTTTCTTCTTGAAGATGTATCTGAACCATCTAAATATTCATCAAAGAAAATGTTAGATCGACGAATCTGATTAAAATATTTAACTGACCTTTGTGAAGAGACAAATTTCTGAGTAGAACTTGAAACAGACTTTTCAAGCTCTTTGATCTTTGATGCAAAGATGTCTCTTTCTTTCTCAAGTTGGTCAATCTTCTTTGAGAACTCAGACTTCGTCCTTTGCTCTTTCAGCGCAGAAGCAGACAGTTCAGACAACTTGGAAGTTAGCCTTTTGATTTCAGACTCAAAGATGGATCTTTCTTCTTCAAATCCTTTTTCTGAATCATTTCTCTGGCCGGATAATTCTTTAAAGAATCCTACATTATTTTGTTCTATGGCCTTCTTTTATTTATCAAATTTCTCTCTTTCCAAAATCAGTACTTTCTCAAAATCAGACACTTGTTGAGAAAATTTTAAGCATTTGAGCTCCACTGACTTCTTCTCTTCAGCACTCTTCCTGGAAAACTCAGAAAAGTTCTTAGTGAACTCTTTCCTTTTACTTTCAAAATCAGATTTTTCTCTGACCATCGTTTGTTCCAAGTCAGATATTCTTCTTTGAAGCTCAGCATTTGAACTTTCCAAGACAGATATATTCTCTTTGAAAGCCTTCAACTTGTTTTGAAGCTCAACTGATTCTGCTTGTAGCTAAGGTAATTTTTCTTCAGTTGTCTTCAGTAGGCTTTGAAGATTTATAATCTCTCTCTCTTTCTCTTTTATCTCTTTTTCCTTCTCATAGACGATGCCTGAAAATTTAGACATATTATTAGTACACTTTATACATTCAGGAGTTTTAACACAGTTGAACAATTTAAGTTGCAACTCCTGAATCCTTTTATGATATTCTGAATTTTTTATTTTCAGATCATTTCGTTCAGCTTCAATAACAGATATCTCAGATTTGTACAAACTTGACATCTTGAATAAGAAAACAGCTTGATAAGAATGATCGTTCCCAAACTGTAAATCAGAAAATATTTGATCACAATCAGAACAATGTCCCCCTCCGCAGACTTAGCACGGGGGTCCCGCTAAGCTTTACGGAACCGACGTGATACGCAAAGTATGGTTTGCGTGATAGCCTTGATGCGCAAAGTGAGGTTTGCGTAACGGTCTTGAAGCGCAAGATGAGGTTTGCGTAATGCACGTGTGCGCAAGATGAGGTTTGCGTAACGGTCTTGAAGCGCAAGATGAGGCTTTTTGTGACAAGGGCAAAACACAAAGTAGCTTTTTCCTCTCAAGACTTGGATGATCTCACACAAACGTCTATGAATGTTGCGCAAACCATATGAATGAATCGCAAACCGTGGATCTTGACTGATTCTAACTCAAATCGATCCAAATCTGCGAATTTGAACTTAAGAATTTATCAGTAACATCGACAAACAATACTAAACACAGATTTGCTATCAAATTTCGATTAAAATCACCAATTCGAATATTTTCAACCAAGAACAGTGTTCGACCGAATATTTCAAGAAAAACTCAAAATTCGAAAATTGACATCGAAATTCATTGAATTATGAAATGTAATCAGAACAAGAATCAATCACCAACACAAATCGAACACAATGAATCCATTTTCTTGAACTAAAATCGATTTTTTACAAAAAAATTTGAATGAAACAGTGAAACCTCGAGTTCGTGAGAAAATCTCAGAAAAACTCAAGTTTTTGATTTAAAAATCCAGATTTCAATTCAAACTTTGATCAAATCAATTCAGAAAAGTTTGGTTCAGCTTTGATACCAATTGTTAACCAATAATTCCCAATATATCAAGCAATTACTCAAGATTTAGAACATTTAGGAACAAGAACTAGAGAGAGAATCTAGAGAGAGAAAGTAATCTTCATTAGTCACTAGTCTGAAAGTTACAAAATTAGATCTCTAAAGTCGTTATTACAAGATTACTAAGCAAACCCTATATATACCACCTAACTAATACAAGACTTAACCACAAAGTAAATGCTAAACATGCTTTGACATTTACAAGACTATGACAATGTTGACTTTTACATCTTTGACTTTCCACATTAAATCTTGGATACAATATTTAGACTTAACACCTCTCCAATGAAAAACCGTCAAAAATATGAAAAACCTACGATTTCGGGTCGTGCGCGGTTTCAAGCGCGACTTTGGGCGCACGGAAACTTGCGCAGGGCGCTGACTTTGCTCGACAACAGTGTCGGGCGCGGGTGAACCCGTGCGAGAGGTCGCGCGCTGCTTTGTCATCTTTTCCCGATTAGTGTTGATCGACAACTGATTGAAGGAGAGATGGGCCTAACTTGGGTTTGCTCTTTTTGGACCTGATTTACAAAATCAAAACAAGGGCTTAAGTAGGCCTATTTTAGGGATAAAATGATATAGAAAATTGGGTTTCTAAACCCATTTTTAACACAAAAATATAGCTATCAAAATATCCCCACACTTAGAACTTTGACCGTCCTCGGGAAAATACTAAGATTTAGCATAATACACGATTCATGAGTTGATTTCGAGTTTTCATAAATATTCATAGCATTTCATGAGAAGGTGGTTCGACTAGCATAACAATAACTAACAAACAAGACAATCCCAAGATGAAGACAAACTAATTTCATAAACCCCTCACGAAGGGTATAAAATTAGTATATCTGCTCAATTCACTCCAAAGGGTAAGTGTTTACACTCTTTGCATCAAATTCACATGCACACACACAACCATAAGCTTGAACTAAGTCTCGATTCTCCATTGTTAATGGTCAACACTAAGTGCGGATCAAAAGGTCTTTTTAATCGGGTTGTAACTTGGCTAAGGGTCAAGGTGGGTAAAACTTGGTCAAGTGACTAAAAGTTGGACTTTAGAAATAAAACCGTGCACAATAATGTATACTCTTCCACTTTACACATCTAAACAATGAGATTTTGCTTCATTTTGAGCTCTTATTTAGCTAGGCACATTACGGAGACAATTGTATTTCTTTTCAATATTGGTCTCCAAATTATTCTCTCTCTTTTTTCATATTTTCTTGCTTTTTGCTTTGTGCCCTTTTCTTTTATTTTCTTTTTCTTTTTCTCTTGGCTACATTTCTTGCTTACAAGGAGTCTAGCTAAAACAAATGCACAAGTTCATTCCCAAAAGTCCGGTAGGAGAAGTGTGTGGCTAAGGAGTTAATATGTGCTGTAATGATAACAAAATTGGGTAATTAGGCTCAAAATGGGTGATCAAAAAGGAATATGTACGTATGGGTTGGCTTTTAGGCTAAATGGTTTCAAAGAAAATAACATCAAAGATGGCCCTTTTCATTTCCACACTAGTATTGCCTAAATACAATCTTGAAGAGTCCTAACACAAGTTCTAGAGTGAAATGAACATGGAAGATGCAATGCACACATAAAGAAAGTAGGATTGAAAATAATGTTCAATCATGGCTCAAAAATCTCACAGGTGCATATTTAGTCTATAAAATTAGCAAATCTCACAAAGGCCATCTCAAGTTTATCAATCAAAACTACTCATGCAAACCACATAACCATTCATGCCATGGTGTTCATGTAATGACAAGAAAAACAAACAACTCATGTGTATCACTCAAAATTTGCCCAAAAATAGCCAACATTTTGAAAAAAAAATAGTCCCAACTAGCGCAACTATATAGGCCTCGACAAAAAATCCCAAATAATTCCCTCCTCACACTTAAACCATATATTGTCCTCAATATATGCATGATGTAGCACAAGTCTAAAAGCAGTAAAAATAAAAGGAACAAGAAATCTCCCCTGATTTGATGACGTGTTCCCGATATATGGTTCTTAGTGTAGGTGGGTGCCTCCGTACACTTGGGGGGGGGGGGAGTATAAATCCAAACTTGAATGAAGGCGAAACCTAGAAACAAAACACATCAACTTAAAGATGACTAAAACTACATAAAACTAAACTAGGATGGAAATAAAGCAATAAAATTGCGTTGCCTCCCAATCAGTGTCTTTCTTTAACATCTTTGGCTAGACACTTCCCTTTTCTAACTGGCCTTATCTTTCATGATTGGTTGGGGAAAACAATTTCGGCACATAGGGATTAGGAGAATCTGCAAAATGCTCATAAGATACACCACTAGGGTGTCCGTTAGTGAAATCAACAACAAATACAATCTCAAAATCATCAACTTTCATAGAAACGGTATCTCTATCCATATCAATGATGGTTTTGGATGTTTTCATGAATGGTCTCCCTAAGACAATTGCATCAAAAATAGGGGGGTTACCCGCTCTTATGTCTAGCACATAAAAGTTAACAGAAAACACTAATTTATTAACAGGGACCAAAACATCCTTTACCATCCCCTTGAGAGGAACATCATTCCCATTTGCCAATTGGATAATTGATTTGGTCTCTTCCATAGGATTGACATTCAAAGATTTAAAAATGGTCAATGGCATGATATTTACGGCAGATCCTAAATCTAATATTGCCCTTTCAATACCAAAATCACCTATCTTGCATGGAATAGAAAACTCACCTGGATCCTCGCATTTAGATGGAAACTTTGTTTGTACAACCGCTGAAATTTCCTCCTCGATGAGAACACCATTTTCTTACTCAATAGAGGCTACTTTCTCATCCTAGATATGTACTTTTTGAACCACATGATGTATGTCTGGAATCTCCTTGGGGGATGTTTGCAACTTGTTCTCTTTCTTTGGTTGCATAAATCTTTCCGGAAATGGTGGTGGGATGACAAATTCGGGCATCTCATCCTCAACCTCTATTCTCATCCTTGATCTACCAGTTTTCTTATCACCCTTCAATGTCATCATACTCACATTCAACTTTGGGGGTGTTTCTATCTGGGACGGTAGCTTTCCTTGAGCCTCAATGCGACCAACTGAAAGTGCCAACTGTCCAACTTAGGTCTCTAAGTTCTTCTGTTGAGCCACCATATCCTGAATATTTTCCCTTGTTTCCTGTTGAAACTGTTGAGTGTTAGTAGCAAGGGACCTAACCTTAGCTACTCGAAGCATCTTGGTTGTTAGGCTGAAACTGCGACTTTTGGTGGAATGGTTGCTGGATTTGCCTTTGTTGAAATTGTTATGGAGGCCTTGGTGCACCAAAATTTGAATTGTAGAATCTTTGTTGCGATTGCTGGCCTAGAAAACCTCCTATGGCATTAACGTCTTCGGGTGTAACCAAGACATCCTCTTGCAATTGGGGACACACGTCCGTAGGATGGTTCACCTCCCTGCATATTCCACATGCCTTGACCTGTTCTTTACCCACAACTAACTGCTTAATGAGGTTAGTCAAATCATATAATCTACTTTCAATACTAGCTACATTGACCTCATTAACCTTTTGCGGCTCTCTCCTCACATCACCTCTAACACTAAAATGTTGAGAGTTCTCAGCCATAGTGGTGATTAAAGCCCTTACTTGAGTTAGGGTTTTATTGAAGATTGACCCTCCACTAGCATCATCTATCATTTTCCTCTCCATAGGAAGGAGACCCTCATAAAAATACTGCAGAAGAAGTTGCTCAGAAATCCCATGTTGTGGGCAACTAACGCAAAGATGCTTGAACCTCTCCCATTATTCATGAAGAGTTTATACATCTCTTTGTTTTATGCCACAAATTTCCCTACGGAGTGTGGCGGCTCAGGAGGCGGGAAATAATTTGGCATTGCATCTCCTTGAGGTGCTTGTTAGGGTCCTCGTTCTCCAAACCGTGATATGTGGGTAGGAGATGGACCAAACCAATTTTTAATATAAATTTGGCATTACCTTGAGGATACCTGATATATATGGGAACTTGGGCGACATCGTGTGTTGCCAACTCTCGGAGAGTCCGCTCATCTCCATCCTCCATCCTCCATCTTGACTTTTGGTTCTTCTTCTTTCTCTTCCTCAGATTCCGTCTTTGGTTCTTTTTCTTCACTATTGGTCTCGGATGGTAGATCAATATCTCTCCAGATGTTGATTACCGGTGACGAGGAAGACTTACCTTGCTCCTTTCAAAGTCGAGCTTGTTTCCTCAACCATTTAGCGGTCTTTTCTATCTCTGAATCGAAAGGTTCAGGTGTACCTGTACGTGAAGATCTAGGCATAAACCATTAGAAATACCGAGTCCCCAGCAACGGCGCCAAAAATTTGACGGATGCCGAGTCCATCAAATAAAAATAACCAACTAGACATTTGTCGACAATTAAAATTGCAATAGTGGTAAGTCGGGTCGAATCCACAGGGACTCGGTTTAACTTATTACGATCGGATAATTCACACACAAATACGATTTGTAAAAATTAAATTGCAAAAAGAGGGGGATTTGGATTGATTTTAAACTAACATATGAATCAAAGAAATTATAAAAATGCAATAAATAAACGTCCAACAATAGCCTACTTTGATAAAGACACAAACACCTATCATCGATCCCGGAATTGTAACAAAACGGACAAGTTCAAATTGGTAAAAATTGCCAATAAGCTCTGACAATCCAAGTTTTTCCTTAACTAAACATCGATTAAAATAAGCTCTTTAATCGAATCTTAATCGCAAATAGGAGCGTAAACAAGCTCTTAAACCCCTAGGTGCAATTAGCTTTACCGAATAAGAAAAACACCAATTCAAGCTTATAAGCTCACAAGCTCGCTTAAAATTACCTTGATTGCTAGATTTCCTGAACCCATCTTGAAAACCTTATTGAAATCAAGTAGATTCAATTGTCACTTTACCAAAATCTCTAAACAATTACGTATTTAGAAAAATGACTAACAAACATTCACAAGAACATTAAGAAATTGGCCAAATCACCCAACATTAAAGTAAAATTGACATTAAGCAAATAAATCTGTAACACCCCGAGTTTCGTTTGACCAGTTTGGAAGATGAAGCAAAGGCAGTGGCCGACGCGAGTTGCCGACCCGCGCGGTGTACTGTTTGTTTGGGGTTTGTCCAGTGGGCGGCGCGAGTCACGGCGCGACTTAGCCCGCGCCATAACCCGCGCGGTGGCTGAGTGGTTTAAATTAGATATTTCCTGGAAATATCTCACTTCTCAAAATCTCTCAAACTCTCTCAAGCTTCTCTCTCTCTGGTTTCTTGTTTGGTTCTTCGGTTGTCGTATGTTGCTAGTATTTAGTGTATCTAGCAAGGGTTCGGTGTAGAAAGCTTCGTCTTCACTCGGTGGTCGATATCTGGTTTTTTCGGGTTTTCGTCTAAAACCTATTTGGTGAGTTCCTACTACCTTTTTCTAAACTTTATACATGTCAAAACTTACATTTTGAACTTCTATATATCTCCATGGTTTCAGATATAAGTTAACTACATTTTTGACATAACTTGAGTTTTGGGAGATTTTAGGATTCCCGATCATTTTCGACTATAATGATGGGTTCCATCTTATTTGATGTAAAATGATGTTTTACTTGCACATTTATGTGGGTTACTTGAAAGAATATTTAAAGTTCATTTTGATGATTTTCATTCTTACCAGAAGTTAAACTTGAAAATGCATTTTGTTTATAAATGTTATTTTATACCATATGACTATCTATGGTTGGTCACATATGTTGTTGTGACAAGTCTGTACCATTGCTAGTGGATCCCTAGGTATTGATTCTACTTACGTTTTATGTGATTTTCTGGAAAGAAAGTAAAATAAATTACTACATGCACATTTAGTTGTGAGGTACTAAAAGGGAAAGTAAAATAAGTACTACATGCACATTGAGTTGTGAGGTACAAAAAAGGAAAGTAAAATAAAGGACTACTTGCACATTAAGTTGTGAGGTTCTGGAAGAAGAATAGAAGAAAGGACTACTTGCACATTAAGTTTTGAGGTTCTGGAAGAAGAATAGAAGAAAGGACTACTTGCACATTAAGTTGTGAGGTTCTGGAAGAAGAATAGAAGAAAGGACTACTTGCACATTAAGTTGTGAGGGTCTGGAAAGACTCTATATAGTCTTATTGTAATATTTCATTCTTATTAACGATTTGACTTGGGATTGCTTATTGGAAAGATCTCCTTTTGATGCAAATGTTTATATCTCTTGAAATTATAAATTGTATGTTCTCACTAGGCTTTAAGCCTAACACTTTTCTCAAATGATGTGTATAACAGGTTCCCATTAGCAGTGGGTTGCCAAGGGCTTGTGTGATGAGCTTGGTCTCAGGGGGCTTTTGAGATGACTAGTATTTGATGTTGAGCAATTGTTTAAGTCCTATTCTTTTGACGATATTGGATTAACAACTGATGTAATCTAGATAGGTTATGTTTAGATTAGTTTGTTGTTGAAATTCCATATCTGTATTCAGGTTTTGTAAAGGTTTAGTACATTCCCCCTTTTTGGGAGATTTATACCAAGTGTTGATGGTTATTTGTCTTGTTTCCGCGTTTTAAATTCACCCTGGTTTTTAGGGTGTAACAAGTTGGTATCAGAGCTCTAGTTTAAGTGATCTAGGGATGAATGTAAGATGTCTAGACTTAGACTGAGTATGTTAAGCATCGATTCGTGAGTTTGGGTAGAATTTCTAAGATTGGTTGGTCTTAGAGTCGACGAAAATTATAGTCATCGAACGTTGTAGCGATGGTATTAAGAACCTTTATGTATTGTATGTTCATAATTTCACTTAGCTAATGTTATTATGAGAATATTTATACGTGATTGTGCTTAATGTACCGTTACTATGACAATTGGTAATGTGGTATTCGTTCTTTCGTGTTTATTCTGTTGATCTGTCTCTTATTCCTTTCGTGCTTGTATGGCAACCATTACTTAGGTATGGTGAACACACGTGGCCGTCCGTCGGGCGTCGGTGATCTTCGCGATGTTAGTTCGCGTGAGCTGAATCCTGTGGTTAGAGTGTCAGCAGTCGTTCCTCCGGGCATGCCACCGATATTTACTGGGGAGGGAGAGCTGGGGCCAAGAGTAGATTTGGCATCCACCAGCCCCGTTATTAAAGTGGCAAACCCTCAAGCTGATATGATGTCCAGCGTCATGCAGATGGTGACGTCGGCCATCGAGAAACAGCAAGAGATTTTTCAGAAGATGTTGGAGGACCGGGACACGAGCCTCAGGAGGCATGAGGCAGTGGAGGAAAATGTGTTGGTTGGCTCTGGGGGCACCAGGAACAGGATCAGATCTGAGGAGCACAGAGTGGTCGGTGCTCCGAAAAGTGGGAAGAGTTGTTCCTACAAATCTTTTCTGGGTTGCGGACCACCAGAGTTCTCTAGTTCCGAAGACCCACTTGTGTGTGTTAAGTGGATTCGAGCGGTCCAGCAGGCCTTCGGTTCATCCGAGTGTGGTGATGACCAGAGGGTAAGATTCGGTACTCAACTGCTCAGGGATACGGCGCTGACATGGTGGAATGTATCCAGTCCACCCTCTCTCCTACGGTCTTGGACCAACTGACTTGGGGAGAATTCAAGGTAAAACTGTTGGAAGAATACTGCAATGATAGGTCTATGGATCGGATCGAGTCAGAGTTCCGAACGCTGGAGAAAGGGAATTTGACGGTGAGAGAGTATACCCGTCAGTTCATGGAAAAGCTGGGGTTAGTGGGGCATGTGGCCTCAACTGAGAAGGAGAAGATTAAGGCCTATCTGAAGGGTCTACCGTCGGATATGATGACTATGGTCCGAAACTCAATGGATTTTAACCTTCGGGAGACTATTGAAGAGGCACAATTTATGGAAGAGGTTTACGCGAGAGGTAAACCGGAGAAGGCTATGGCAGTTGTTGAGAAGAGGAAATGGGAGAGCAGTTCAGTACCTCCCAAGAGAACCCGACCTTTTCTCGGAAACCGAAGTTTCAGCAGTTATCAAGAAGCTAGGTGGTGCCAGAAGTGCAGAACCAAGCACCTTGGTAACTATAGCACCACTCCTCAACCTTGCATCAAGTGTGGAAAGTCTGACCACACCACCTGTGATTTCCCGATTAGAGGACTTGTATGTTTCGAGTGCAAGGCACCAGGGCACATGAGGAGAGATTTCCTGAAGCTCATGTCGGGTAGCGCGCCAGTGAAGAAAGAGAATCCATATAGGGTTCCGGGTCGAGCATTTTAGATGACGGCCGAATGAGGCCAAGGCATCAGTTGATGTGGTATCGGGTACATTTCTTATAAACTTAGTACCTGCTCGTTTCTCTTTTATATCTGAGTTGTTTCGTCCAAAGATTTCTATGCCCACTACTAGTCTTGAGGATGCGTTAGTAGTTGAGATAGCAAATGGTAGTCAAGTTCTGATCCACGATGTTCTGAAGAAGTGTACTCTAGGAATCGAAGGGAGAGATTTCCCAATCGATTTGTTGTCGATGTTAATCGGGGGTTTTGATGTTGTGGTCGACATGGATTGGTTAGTGAACAATCATAATTCGACTTCCCAATCCCAGTGGCGAAGTTGTTGTGATTTATGGTGAGAAGAGGAAGGGAGATGTGGCAATAATCACCATGACTAAAGCACGCAGGTGTTTGGTGAAAGGATGCTCGTCTTTCCTAGCCTACGTGATCGACGCCAAGCTATAGAAGTTAAAGCTTGAAAATGTGAAGATTGTGCGTGAGTTTCCAGACGTTTTTCCAGACGACTTGCCCGGGTTACCACCCGATCGTCAAATAGAGTTTCGGATTGATCTCGTACCGGGAGCGGCTCCTGTTGCTAGAGCCCCTTACCGGTTAGCGCCAGCAGAGATGCAGGAGATGATGGATCAACTCCAAGAGCTTTTGGAGAAGGGTTTCGTAAGACCGAGCTCGTCGCCTTGGGGAGCTCCGGTCTTGTTTGTTAAGAAGAAGGATGGCACAATGAGAATGTGCATCGATTATCGTGAGTTGAACAAAGCTACAGTAAAGAACAAGTATCCGCTTCCCAGGATTGATGAATTGTTCGATCAACTCCAAGGAGCGGGGTGTTTTTCCAAGATCGACTTACGTTCGGGTTACCATCAAGTGAAGGTAAGAGAAGAATACGTTCCGAAGACAGCTTTCAGAACACGTTACGACCATTATAAGTTTCTTGTAATGCCTTTTGGCCTAACGAACGCACCAGCGGTATTTATGGATTTGATGAATAGGGTGTGCCGACCATTCCTCGACAAGTCGGTCATCGTATTCATTGATGATATACTCGTATACTCTAAGAGCGAGTTAGAGCACGAGCAACACCTACGCGAAGTTCTCGATGTGTTGAGAAAAGAAAGATTGTACGCCAAGTTTTCTAAGTGTGACTTTTGGCTTGAAGAAGTGCAATTCTTGGGTCACGTTGTCACTCGAGATGGAGTGAAAGTGGATCCCTCCAAGATTTAAGCTATCATGAATTGGGAGCCTCCCAAGAGTCTGTCCGAGATCCGCAGTTTCTTGGGTCTGGCGGGGTACTACCGGAGATTCATTCAAGACTTTTCGAAGATTGATTTTTCCTTGACAGTTTTAACTCGGAAGAATGTGAAGTTCGATTGGACTGAAACGCAAGAGAAGGCGTTCCGTATTCTGAAAAAGAAATTGTGTGAAGCTCCAATCTTGTCGTTGCCGGAAGGGTCAGAAGACTTCGTGGTCTATAGCGACGCTTCAAAGATGGGATTAGGATGTGTGTTAATGCAAAGAGGCAAAGTAATCGCTTACGTCTCGAGGCAACTTAAGAAACACGAGAAGAACTATCCTACCCACGATTTGGAGTTAGCAGCGGTGGTGTTCGCCTTGAAGCTTTGGCGACATTATCTTTATGGAACGAAGTGTACGCTCTACACGGATCATAAGAGTCTAAAGTATGTCTTTGATCAAAAAGAGTTGAACATGAGGCAGATGCAGTGGCTCGAGTTGCTGAAGGATTACGATTGTGAATTGCTTTACCATCCTGGTAAGGCTAACGTTGTAGCCGATGCGTTAAGTCGGAAGGACTATAGCGAAAGTATTCGGGATACCCATTCGAGAATTGAGCTAGTGTCTAGTCTTGTTGAAAAGATCAAGACATCGCAGGTTGAAGCTTTTTTGGAAGAAAATCTCAAGGAGGAATTCATGACGAAACAACGTTTGCTCTTAACGGAAGATAGCCGTGGGGTAAAACTGTTCAGCGATCGTGTGTGGGTGCCCAAAGTTGGGGGTAACCGTGATCTATTGCTTGAGGATGCTCACAAGTCCAAGTAGTCCATTCATCCAGGAAGTACAAAGATGTACAAGGACTTGAAGTTGCATTATTGGTGGCCAGTAATGAAGCTTGATGTGGAGCGTTATGTGGAGCGTTGTGTGACGTGCTCGCAAGTTAAGGCCGAACATCAACGTCCGTATGGGAGTCATCAGTCCTTAGAGATTCCCTAGTGGAAGTGGGAACATATTACCATGGACTTCGTGACGAAGTTGCCTAAAACTCTTCGAGGTCACGATACCATTTGGGTAATAGTCGATAGATTGACAAAAGCGCTCACTTCTTGGCTATGCGCGAGACTTTACCGATGGACTGGTTAGCAAAACTTTACATCGATAAAGTGGTCTCGAGGCATGGAATACCCTTGTCGATCATGTCGGATCACGACAGTCGGTTCACTTCGAACTTTTGGGATGGGTTTCAGAAAGAGCTTGGTACGCGAGTTAAGTTGAGTACGGCTTACCATCCACAAACCGACGGGCAAAGCGAGAGAATGATCCAAACGTTGGAAGACATGTTGAGGTCTTGTGTCATCAATTTCGGGGGTAGTAGGGACTCTCACCTACCTTTGGTAGAGTTTGCTTACAACAATAGCTACCACTCGAGTATTGGAATGGCACCATTTGAGGCGATGTACGGGCGGAAGTGCCGAACTCCCGTGTGTTGGATTGAAGCGGGAGAGAAGCAATTCGCCAAACCTGAAATCGTGCAAGAGATGGCCGATAAGGTCAAATGCATTCGTGAAAGGTTGAAAGCGGCTCAGGATCGGCAGAAGAGCTATGCCGATAAGAAGAGGCGGACGATGGAGTTCCAAGTGGGCGACAGTGTGTTGCTTAAGGTATCTCCTTGGAAGGGCATTATCAGGTTCGGAAAACGTGGGATTACAAGCCTACCAATTAGAACTGCTGCCAGAGTTGAGCAGAATCCACAACACGTTCCATATTTGTTACCTTCGGAAGTGTTTGGCGGAGGAAGAAAACGTCATTCCCCTCTCAGAGTTAAGAGTGGACAAGGGTAACCGTTGTGTAGAAGAGTCTGACGCTATCTTAGAGAGAAAGTCTAAGAAGTTGCGTCACAAAGAGGTCACTATGGTCAAGGTGCAGTGGAAGCATCATCGGGGAGCCAACGTGACGTGGGAAGCTGAGGAGGATATGAAGCGAAGATATCCTCGTCTTTTCGAGTAGATGAGATTTCGAGGATGAAATCATTCCCAAGTTGGGGAGGATTGTAACACCTCGAGTTTCGTTTGACCGGTTTGGAAGATGAAGCAAAGGCAGTGGCCGGCGCGGCTTAGCCCGCGCCATAACCCGCGCGGTGTACTGTTTGTTTGGGGTTTGTCCAGTGGGCGGCGCGAGTCACGGCGCGACTTAGCCCGCGCCATAACCCGCGCGGTAGCTGAGTGGTTTAAATTAGATATTTCCTGGAAATATCTCACTTTTCAAAATATCTCAAACTCTCTCAAGCTTCTCTATCTCTGGTTTCTTGTTTGGTTCTTCGGTTGTCGTATGTTGCTAGTATTTAGTGTATCTAGCAAGGGTTCGGTGTAGAAAGCTTCGTCTTCACTCGGTGGTCGATATCTGGTTTTTCGGGTTTTCATCTAAAACCTATTTGGTGAGTTCCTACTACCTTTTTCTAACCTTTATACATGTCAAAACTTACATTTTGAACTTCTATATATCTCCATGGTTTCAGATCTAACTTTACTACATTTTTGACATAACTTGAGTTTTGGGAGATTTTAGGATTACCGAATCATTTTCGACTATAATGATGGGTTCCATCTTATTTGAAGTAAAATGATGTTTTACTTGCACATTTATGTGGGTTACTTGAAAGAATGTTTAAAGTTCATTTTGATGATTTTCATTCTTACCAGATGTTAAACTTGAAAATGCATTTTGTTTATAAATGTTATTTTATACCATATGACTATCTATGGTTGGTCACATATGTTGTTGTGACGAGTCTGTACCATTGCTAGTGGATCCCTAGGTATTGATTCTACTTACGTTTTATGTGATTTTCTGGAAAGAAAGTAAAATAAAGTACTACATGCACATTTAGTTGTGAGGTACTAAAAGGGAAAGTAAAATAAGTACTACATGCACATTGAGTTGTGAGGTACAAAAAGGGAAAGTAAAATAAAGGACTACTTGCACATTAAGTTGTGAGGTTCTGGAAGAAGAATAGAAGAAAGGACTACTTGCACATTAAGTTGTGAGGTTATGGAAAGACTCTATATAGTCTCATTGTAATATTTCATTCTTATTAACGATTTGACTTGGGATTGCTTATTGGAAAGATCTCCTTTTGATGCAAATGTTTATATCTCTTGAAATTATAAACTGTATGTTCTCACTAGGCTTTAATCCTAACACTATTTCTCAAATGATGTGTATAACAGGTTCCCATTAGCGGTGGGTTGCCAAGGGCTTGTGTGATGAGCTTGGTCTCGGGGGGCTTTTGAGATGACTAGTATTTGATGTTGGGCAATTGTTTAAGTCCCATTCTTTTGGAGATATTGGATTAACAACTGATGTAATCTAGATAGGTTATGTTTATATTAGTTTGTTGTTGAAATTCCATATCCGTATTCAGGTTTTGTAAAGGTTTAGTACATTCCCCCTTTTTGGGAGATTTATACCAAGTGTTGATGGTTATTTGTCCAGTTTCCGCGTTTTAAATTCACCCTGGTTTTTAGGGTGTAACAAAATCCAACAAATGAACTTATCCCAATCAACTACAATGGAATCTCAAAGCAATTGCATCTAAATCAAAAGTTTAACTATTGTTGGAATTAAGAAATTAGCCACACATGGCTAAACTAGGGTAGAAAAATGGAAGAAATTACCAAAAAGATGAATTTGATGATGAAATGCTCCTTAAATCCTCCTCTTGCTGTTGCGTTTTCGTCCCTCTTGCTAAAAAAAAGATTCCCCCTTATTTGACAGTTACCAATCGCCTTTTATACCTCCCCAATGAAAAACCGTTAAAATTTTGAAAAACCCACGATTTCGGGTCGGGCGCGGCTTTGGGTGCACGGAAACTCGCGCAGGGCTCTGACTTTGCTCGACAACAGTGTCGGGCGTAGGTTTGGGCGTGGCTTCACCAGCATGAGAGGTTGCATGCTGCTTTGTCGTCTTCTCCCGATTGGTCTTGATCGACAACTGATTGAAGGAGAGATGGGCCTAACTTGGGCTTGCTCTTTTTGGGTCCTTTGCTTGCCTTTTTGGACCTGATTTACAAAATAAAAACAAGGGCTTAAGTAGGCTTATTTTAGGAATAAAATGATATAGAAAATTAGGTTTCTAAACCCATTTTTAACACAAAAATATAGCTATCACATATCTATATCAATAGGTGAATATATCACTCACACATGCAACTCATCTACTCAGTTTCAACATCAAGGTAGCAACAACAAGATAAGGCAGGTTTACTACGACGAGGAGGGACGAGAACGTTATACCTTACGTTAGCCAAATCCAAGCTTTGACGTCGAACACCGTTCTCTTCCACCTCCGATCACCACAGTCTCTCCTTGGCTTCACTTCTCTTTCTCTCTCGTCTTTTTTATGTTTGGCAAACCCTAGTATTTTAAATAACCAAGGCAACTCCCTTATCCCCCTTATCTCTCCTATTAGTTTGGCATGGTCCCATTTAGGAGACTTATCTTCTAACTTCTCTCAACCTAATCTCCAAACGTCATTAAAATAACTATCTTCTATCAATTTTGGTTCCTCCAGCTTTTGTGAATATCATAACCCCCACTCCTTCATACTATTTAAAGATAATATTAATTATAATAATAATAATAGAAATAGAAATAAAATTTGGGGTATTACAACTCTCCCCTCCGTTAATGAATTCCGTCCTCGGAATTAATCCTCACCAAACAGTTGAGGATATCTAGCCCTCATCTCCTCTTCTAGTTCCCACGTTATTTCTGAACCCTTGTGAAACCTCCATTTTACTAAAACGAGAGGTATACTTTTATTGCTTAGTCTTTTTGTTTTCTTGTCCAAGACTTGAACTATCTCCTCTGTATAGACCAACTTATCATTAAGTTCTATCACACTTAAGCTCACCACGGTTGATTCATCTGCTAGACATTTCCTCAAATTTGACACGTGAAAGGTGTCATGAATACCACTTAGCTCATCCAGAAGCTTTAATCGATATGCCACTGCCCCTACTTTTGCAAAAACCTCAAATGGTTCAACGTACCTTAGACTTAGTTTCCCCTTTTTCCAAATCTTACGATCCCTTTCCAAGGTGATATCTTTAGCATCACTTTATCCCCTATTTGGAACTTCAATGTTCGACATCGTTTATCCGCATAGCTCTTCTATCTATCCTGTGCGACCTTTAACCTCTCCCAAATCTGCACTATCTTATCTGAAATATGTTGAACCAATTCTGGTCCCATCAACTGCCTCTCCCCAATGTCAGCCCAACATATAGGTGTTCTGCATTTTTGGCCGTATAATGCCTCAAAAGGTGCCGTTTTAATGCTCGAGTGGTAGCTATTATTGTACGCAAACTCCACTAATGGAAGGTCATTATCCCAACTCCCACCAAATTTGAGTGTACAAGCCCTCAACATATCTTCTAGAGTTTGTATCGTCCTCTCACTCTGACCATAAGTTTGAGGATGATAAGTCGTACTCAGGTTCAGTCGGGTACCCATCTCTTGTTGAAAACTAGTCTAGAACCTTGATGTGAACCTTACGTCTCTATCAGAGACAATTGATAACAGCGCCCCACGCCTCGATACAATCTTATTTACGTAGATTTGTGCCAACCTCTCCAGTGTATATTTTTCACTAATTGGTAGAAAGTTCAGACTTAGTAAGTCGGTCCACAATCACCCATATTGCATTATACCCCTTAATTGTTTTTGGTAACTTTGTAACAAAGTCCATGGTTATCATCTCCCACTTCCATATTAGGATTTTCATTTGTTGTAGTAGTCCTGATGGTCTTTGATGCTCTGTCTTTACTTGTTAGCATGTCAAGCATTTTTCTATGTATCTTGCTACCGCCTTTTTCATACCCGACCACCAATAACTTTGTTTCAAGTTCTTATACATCTTGTCTCCGCTAGGGTGCATGGTGTATTTGGACTTGTGCGCTTCATCCAACACCATGTCCCTTAGATCACCTTTACTAGGAATCCAAACCTGGTTCCTAAACCTATACACACCATCTGACCCCACCATCAATAACTTGACCTGTCCGACTAATCTCTCCTTCTTAATGTTCTCGTCTAACAAAGATTCCCTCTGAACATCTAGTATCTTATCAATCAAGTCTACATGGACATTCATCCACATGGCACGAACTTTAATCGGTTCGGTTCTCTCCTTCTTACTCAGTGCATCGACGACCACATTGCCTTCCCCGGGTGGTAGTGGATTTCACAATCATAATCCTTTAACAGTTCCATCCACCTCCTTTGCCTCATGTTGTAATCTTTCTGATCAAAGAGATATTTCAAGCCCTTATGATAAGTATAGATCAAGCACTTTGTACCATAAAGGTAGTACCTCCAAATTTTCAATGCAAATACCACTGCAGTTAACTCCATGTCGTGTGTTGGATACTTCTTTTCATTCTCTTTTAGTTGGCGTGATGCATAGGCAATAACCTTGCCTCTTTACATCATCACACAATCTAATCCCATTTTAGAGGCATCGCTATAGATAGCAAAATCCTCTGTTCCTTCTGGTAAGGACAACACCGGTGCACTACTCAATCTCTCCTTAAGTTTTTGGAATGCCTCTTCTTGTTTTTGTCCCCAATCAAACTTGACCGATTTTCTAGTCAAATTCGTTAGTGGCGTCGCTATCTTGGAAAAATCCTGAATGAATCTCCTGTAATAGCCTGCTAAACCCAGAAAACTTCGAACGTCCGATGCTGACTTCGGTGGTTCCCAATCCATCACCACCTCAATCTTGGCCGGATCCACTTTAATCTCGTCTGCGTTGACCACATGACCCAGAAATTGAACCGCCTGCAGCCAGAATTCACATTTCGAGAATTTGGCATATAGTTTCACGTTTGCTAAAAACTCGAGAATCGTTCTTAGATGTTGATCATGTTCCTCTTTGCTCTTCGAATAGATAAGGATGTCAGCGATGAAAACTATGACAAACTTATCCAGATAGGGTCCATAAACCCTATTCATCAGATCCATGAAAGCAACTAGTGCATTCGTCAATCCAAAAGGCATTACCAGGAACTCGTAGTGCCCATAGCGAGTCCTGAACGACGTCTTTGGTATATCCTCTTCTCGAACCTTGAGTTGGTGATAACCAGATCTCAAGTCAATCTTTGAGAAATGACTAGATCCCTGAAGTTGATCAAACAAATCATCTATCCTTGGCAATGGATATCTGTTCTTGATCGTGATCTTGTTTAGTTCACGGTAGCCGATGCACATTCTCACCTTATAAATCCCTTATCCAACTGCTCCTGAAGTTGCTTCATTAATTCCTGCATTTCTGTCGGGGACAACCGATAAGGTGCCATTGCGATTGGTGCCACACCCAGTACTAAATCAATTCGGAACTCAACCTGACATTCCAGTGGTAATCCCGGTAAGTCATTTGGTAACACTTACGGGTACTCGTTCACTACTGGTACATCTGGCACCATCTTTTTCTCCAATTTGGCGTTTACTCTGTAAGCCAAGTAAGCTACACATCCTCTTCGATGACATTTGCTCGCCTTCAATGCTTAGATCAACCCAACATCGTTCTTCTTTCGCTCCCCATACACGTGAACGATTTCGCCTTCTGGGGTTTGAATCTTGATCATCTTCTTGTTGCATATGATCTGGGAATGATTTTCGGACAACCAATACATCCCCAAGACTACATCAAACCCTCCTAAACTCATTGGCATAAGCCTAATAGGCAATTCCTTACCATCTTACATATCGTGCAACCAACAATTACTTCATCAACTTTAATTTGTCCTCCACCGCCAGTTTGGTAAAATGCCATATGCTTTAATAAATAATCGTACACCTACCATTAAACATTTCCATATTTTTGGATGCAGGTGCTTTGTACTGAATGACAAGGATAACTTAAACAAGTTCAGTCCGAAGGAGGACGAAGGCATCTTTATCGACTACTCTCAAACGTCTGCAGCATACAGAGTGTATTTGAAGAAGTCGAAGATCATAGTAGAGAGCGTCAATATTACATTCGATGAGGAGATGGCTTCTGTTCAAGACAATTAAGAACCCGTTATCACTGGTGTACTAGCTTCTGGGCAGATCAGTCCAGAACCTGTGCCTACTGCTAATAAATCAGATGAAGCGTCATTGTCTACTTCACATTTATCTGATTTAGATCTTTTGTTTGAATTGTTTTATGATGAATTTCTTCGAACTAAAGTGTCTAAACCTGTTGTGGTTGACAGATTGAAAGATTCACGAATAAATCAACCAACCACTTCAGATATATCTACTGAATCAAATTCCCCGGTTCAGCAAGAGATTCCAATTCAAAAGCCTACTCCAACAGTTGAAACTGTGAACATTCATGAAGAGACAGAAGTTGCTGAGTCAGTTGGCTGCACTGTAACGAATATTCAACAGACAAATAATGTCCAACCAACTGAAGCTTCTGCACAAAATATTTCAACTGCACCTCTATCAAATACTGAGCAAACTGATGAAGAAGAAAGTGGATTTCTAGATGAAAATCATGATCAATCTACATCAAATACACTCCCTCATGAACATAGGTGGACCAAAGAGCACCTGATACATCAGATCATAGGAGATCCATCTAAACCGGTGCAAACTAGGTCTGCTACATTAAATATGTGTATGCATGACTCATTCCTGAGCAAGATAGAGCCAACACGCGTATCTAAAGCTATAGTTGACTCAGATTGGGAAACTACGATGCAAGATGAGCTGAATCAGTTCGAAGCACTCAAAGTCTGGAGACTTGTGCCTAAGCCTGAAGGAAAGACCATTATTGGCACAAAATGGGTGTTCAAAAACAAAAAGGACGAAGATGGTATCGTGATCAGAAACAAAGCAAGACTAGTGGCTAAAGGATATAGGCAAGAGGAAGGTATTGACTATGATGAGACATATGATCCATTGGCGCGCATCGAGGTTATTCGCATGTTTCTTGCATATGCCGCCCACAAGAATTTCACCGTCTATAAAATGGACGTGAAGACTGCCTTTCTAAACGGCATTCTCAAGGAGGAATCTACGTTTCTCAGCCTGAAGGTTTTGTCAATCTAGAGAAACCGAATCACGTATACATTCTGGACAAAGCTCTTTACGGTCTAAAGCAAGCCCATCGAGCCTGGTACGAAGTGTTATCTAAATTCCTTGTCAAGTCTGGCTTCTCTAAAGGTAAGATCGATACTACTTTGTTTATCAAAAAGGAAAAAGCCGATATCATTTTAGTTCAGATATATGTGGATGACATCATATTTGGCTCAACAAATTCAAAATACTGTAAGAATTTTTCTAACCTCATGGTGTCAAGATTTTAGATGAGTATGATGGGAGAGATGAATTTCTTTCTCGAATTGCAAGTCAAACAGTTTTCCATGGGGACTTTTATTAATCAATCAAAGTACATTTCCGATATTCTTAGAAAATTCAAAATGGAAAATTGTACACCTATTGGAACCCCGATGGCACCAGGAACTAAGATTGACACTAATCGTTCGGGAAAAGTTGTCAATGTTAGAACCTACCGAGGAATAATTGGTTCTTTGATGTATTTAACTTCTAGTAGGTCAGATATAATGTTCTCTACATGTCTATGTGTTAGATATCAAGTTTCTCCTAAAGAATCCCATTTGTCTGCAGTTAAAAGAATTTTTTGATATCTGAAGGGCACTGCAGATCTTGGTCTGTGGTATCCTAAGGATACAGGTTTTGAACTGACAGCATATTCAGATGCAGATCATGCAGGTTGTATGCTTGACAGGAAAAGTACGCCGGGTCACATACAATTTCTGGGTGATAAACTCGTGAGTTAGGCTTCAAAGAAACAACTATGTGTATCCACATCAACAGTTGAGGCAGAGTACGTCGTTGCGGCGAGCTGCTGTTATCAAGTATAGTGGATGAGAACACAACTTCGAGATTATGGCTTCACATACAACAAGATCCCGATCTACTGTGATTCGAAGAGCGCGATTGCCATATCTGGGAATCCTGTTCAACATACCAAGACCAAACACATCGACGTGAGATTTCACTTTATTAAAGATAATGTCGAAAAAGGTACAATCAAACTTTATTTTGTAAACACTGATTACCAACTTGCTGATTTATTTACCAAGCCTTTAGATGAAAAGAGATTTAATTTTCTCGTTTCAAAACTTGGTATGTTAAATCTCAAGACTTACTTTGTGATTACCTCTCAAAGTTTTGTTATTGTTATTTTTTCTTCATTTCTTTATTTTTAATCTAAACGATATCTGTTGTTGAGAACTGAAGATTTGTTTAAGTATGATTACTGCTGCCAGTACAACATGGTTACTACTGCTGAGACAAGTTACTACTGCTGAGCCAAATTACTACTGCTAAGCATAGTTACTACTGCTGGTGAAGATTAATACTGCTCAGAGTGTTAATGCTGCTATGACTTAATACTGCTTATGTGATAATCTTGGTAAGACGCGTAGATCAAGGTTTGAAGATAATCATGGAAGGTTGAAGATAATCATGGAAGAATATACTGAAGATCTTTTATGTTTTGTAATTATCTTTTATTTTCAGTATATGTATAGAATTATTCAGAATAGTTTGTTACACGAGTATTCTGAGTTTTTGTTTTGAGAGAGAATTGACCTCAAGGTTTACAACCCTAGTTCTAGAGAAGTAGAATTCGTCTTGGTGAGCCTGTTCATCAAGATTGAGGTTTTGTGTGAAAGCTTGTAACTTTAATCATTCAATAAAGTTTACAAGTTGTGATTTCTACTTTACTGTTACATTGATATTTGAATATTAAAGTGTTTTTCCGCAACTTCTTTAATATTGTTTCTGAGTTTCATTATTCTTGTTAAGAATCAGATCCTGACAACTGGTATCAGAGCTTAGTATTCTCAGAAACCTTCATTCATCATGGACAACTCAGTTGAATCAAACAGTACTCTTGTTTCAAAGGTTCCCATGCTCAAACCTAATGAGTTTGACATGTGGAAAATTAGGATCAAGCAGTACATCCTCCTTACAGACTTTTCTATGTGGGACATTGTTGAGAATGGTCCCTCTGCTGAAGGTAAAATTGGACAAGATGGAAGAAGACCACCTCCAAAAACTGATGCTGAGAAGAAAGTGAGACAATTGGAGATGAAAGCCTTAAGCACCCTGCTTTTGGCCATTCCTAATGAGTATCAACATCAGTTTCACCACTGCACTGATGCTCAGATTCTATGGAATGCTTTAGAGAAGAGATTTGCTGGCACCAAGAGCACTAAGAGGAATCAAAGGGATATTCTCAAGCAGCAATATGAGAAATTTACATCTTCAAAGAATGAGTCTATGACTCAAACTTTTGATAGATTCAATAAGTTAATTGGTGAGTTGGCTACTGTTGGAGTCCAGATGGAACAAGATGATGTCAACCGAAAGTTCCTCAGATCTCTTGGAGATGAATGGACCATGTACACTGTTTCATTCAGACAGAATGACAAATTGGAAGAAAAGGAACTGGATGATTTGTACAATGATCTGAGAGTGTTTGAATCTGAGGTGGAAGCAAAGAAGAAGCCTACTGGATATGTTCATAATGCTGCACTCCTTTCAGCATCAACTGATTCTACTACTAACCCTGAATCAGTTAATGCTGCTAATGGAGTGAATCAAGAAAAAGGCAATGAATCTGTTTTTGAAGCCTTTCTTTCCAGCCATGGTAACTCCTCTTTAATCAATGATGACTTGGAACAACTTCATCCTGATGATCTTGAAGAGATGGATATTAAATGGCAGATGGACATGCTTTCTATGAGGGTGAAGAAGTTCATCAAGAGGACTGGGAGGAACAACTTCTCCCAAAGAAGAGAAGATGGAGCAGGCTTTGATAAGTCAAAGGTGGAGTGCTACAAGTGTCATATGAAGGGACACTTTTCCAGGGAATGCAGAAGTGGAGTGTCTCACAACAATCACAAACAAGCTCAGACTGGAAGCTTCAACCAGAACAGAAACTCTTCTCAAGCTCTTGTTTCTCAACAAGGAATGAGGTTTGACTGGAGTGATCAAGCAGAAGAGGCCATTCAAGATCAAGCTCTCATGGCAGAGGTATCTGATTTTCCAACTGAGGTACTCTCTAATATCTGTTCTCAAACTTGTATAGACACTGTTAAAAGGTACAGGGATCACAACCAGAGTATGAGTGATGACCTTAAGAGGTTAGAAAAGGATAGAAAAGACTATGTGAAAATTGTTGAGAGGTTTGAGGAACAAATTAAAGGGTTCCAAGCCAATGAACTTCAACACACATATGATACAAATTACTGGAAGTGGGAGAAAAATGAGCTAGAAATCCAACTAACAAAGTCTAGAGAGGAGAATGAAAAATTGAGAGGAGAGCTAGCCAAGGTTAAGCTAGATGTGGAAAAGTTTTCATATGCTTCTAAAGCCATGGATTCAATTCTAAAGGTCCAAATCCATGATAAGCTTAAACCAGGAATTGGGTACAATACCACACCACCACCATACAACAACAACTACATCCCTCCTAAATCAGACTTGCTAGAGACCAAGGATAGGAAGGACTTGCATGAGGGAGACACTAAGGTAGATCCTTTAGATGAAGTAGTTGGTGAGGACAAGACTGAGAAAGAAGCTGGTAAGAGTAAGAATAATACTCTGAGTGGTGAGATTCCCTTAGAAAATAACATTCTTACCAATGAGGGTGGTGGAAGGGATTGGGTCAAATCTGATGACGTAGAGAAGAATGAGGGAAAGTCTAAAAAGGTCCATTACAAGCAGACTACAGTTGTGAATCCTGTTCTTTGCAAACAGTGTGCGGGTAATAAGTCTGAGCCCCTAAAACATGATAAAAGGAGAGGCAATCAAAGAAATTGGAATAATCAGTGGGCTCAGAAACAAGGAGTTGATCTGAGTAGAATCATTAGACCAAAACCTTGTTTCATATGTGGCAAAATGAACCATCTTGCCAAACACTGTTATTTTAATCCTATTAACCAAATGATAAATTTTCAAAGATCTGTGCAAAAACCCTTTGGTTATAGGAAGGATGAAAGGAACCATGTGCCAAAGAAACCTGTTAAATCTAAAAGCCACATGAAGAAAAAGACTGTAAAAAAGAGTGTCAAGATGTGGGTTCCCAAAAACACTAAAACTGTTAGTACTGCTACCACAAATAGTGTTGTTGACAAAGATAGTGCTGCTAGAAGCAATACTGTTGCTATCAATGCTAGTGCTGCTGAGAGTATTAGTACTTCTAAAACTAACATTGTTAGTACTTCATCAGATGTTAATACTGCTAACTCTGTTAGTACTTCTAAAATTAGTACTGCTTCTAATGTTTGTGCTTCTAGACCAATCATCTTGACAAAGTACTCCAGTAAAGAGTATTCTAAATTTAAAAATCTCATCAAAAAGGAGTGTAAGTACTTTGATGAGAAAGGGAGGCCCAAGACCACTTTGGCTTGGGTTCCCAGTCAATACTAATTGATTTATCTTATGTGCAGGGCAACCAGCAGCTCAAGGGAAAGAGCATTTGGCATGTAGATAGTGGTTGCTCTAGGCACATGACAGGGAACATGGCTTGCCTCAAGAATTTCAAGAAAATTGATGTAGGGCATGTTGCCTTTGGTAATAATCCAGATGGAGGTAAGATTAGTTGTAAGGGAGATGTAACAAAAGGTAAGATGACCTTTGAAGATGTTTACTATGTTGAGCAGTTAAGGTACAACCTGTTAAGTGTATCACAGGTTTGTGACAAAAAGCATAGTATATTATTCACTGATTCAGAATGCATTATCCTTGCTCCTGGATTCAAGGTAGTTGATGAAAAGATGATACTACTAAGAACTCCAAGAAAGGATAATGTCTATTGAAGGCCAACTGAGTGTTTTCAAATTTTACAAAGCTAACTTTTCTCCCCAATGGCGTTTCTTTGTTCATACTCTTATGCACTGTATTTCTCGAAAAACTACTGGATGGAGTCAGTTCAGTAGTACCATTGCTTATGCTTTGGTCTGCTTGTCCACTGCCAAAAAGTATAATTTCTCACAAATGATTTTCAATGACCTTGTGTCAAACTTGGATAATAAAAAGAGTTTCTATATGTATCCAAGATTTGTCCAGGCAGTTATCACCTCTGAATTGACGGATATGCCTCAGTCTAATGCGGTATATGTACCTAAAATCCCCAAGGGCAAGGTCTTTTCAAATATGAAAAGATCTGCCAAGGACTCGGAAGGAGTTGACACCCCATTGTTCTCTACAATGATGGTAGTGTCCCACAACCAAGAAGGTATAGCATCAGGGTCAAGGCCCTCACTAGACCATCCCACTGATAGCCAAACCCAACCTTCAACCACTATATCACTCTCTCAGTCCCTTGTTCTTAAGCCAACCCCAGTTATATCCAAAACTTATACTAAGAGAAAGGTACACAAGGCTCCTTCCCTTGATTGTACCTCCTACAAACCCAGAACCTCAAAGCCCTCTAATGGAGCATTCTCCATTAGAGAATATCCATAGGGAAACCACTGGGGTGTCTCCCAACCCCAAGGAGGTGCTCACTAAGGAGATGAATGAGCATGTGGGTGAGAAGGCTGCCACTACTCCTGCTAGCACAGAGGAGGCCAGTGGTAACATCACTAAGACCTTCCCCACGACAACTTTGAATGAGCAATCATTCAAAGGTCTCGGGTGCCCAGAAACCAAGGGAATAGGTGGTGCTTCAGTCTGGCTGGAGATCCCTATTAAACATTCCAATGATCCCTCAAAAGGGGGTAACACTCCTGGAGAAGCTGAGGATAGATATGACTACCAGGAATTGATTTCTGCCATGTCCAACATGGCAACTGAACTGGATTCTCACAAGAAGGTTGTAAATGAACTCAAGAAAGTCATCATCAACCAGCAAGAAGAAATCAGCACCTTAAAAAAGTTGGTTAAGAAGGTGGTTCAAAGAAGGTCAAAGCAAAGATTTGAGCTCAAAAGAAGGAACCCAGTGGATGATGCTCCCAAAAAGGGGGAGTCAGAAGCTGAGGTCAACATGGAGAATGCTAAGAATAAGGGGGAGAAACATGGATATGAGGGGGAGTTTGCTGTACAAGCAGTAGAAACAGAATCAGTGTTTGAAAAAGCATCAGTTACAGAGAAAGCAGTAGAAACAGAATCAGTGTTTGAGAAAGCAGCAGAAACAGTTAATGTTGCTGAAATAAATGAAGCAGCAGAAATTATTCAAGAGGTATTAACTGACCTCCTTAGCAGAAATTTGGAAGAAATTGAGATAGCTGAAGCACTAATCAAGGCTAAACATAACACTCCCAAGGTCACTTCAAAGACCAAAGGAGTTGTCATCAAAGACAATACTGAGGTTATCAAGAAAGCTAGTGCTGATAAGGTAGCAAGCATGGACAAAGGCAAAACCAAGATAGTGGAATCTGACCAACCACTTAAAAAGCAAAAGTTGGTTGAGTCAGATGAAGCTTTGGCTAAGAAAATTCAGGCAGAACTTGAGCAAGCAGAAAAAGATCAAGTGGAAAAAGATAGGGAGATAGCAAGAGCTCTAGCTGCAGAGCTTAATGAAGTATATCAAAAGAGTTTGGCTACAGAGATGGCACAGAAGGAAACTGCACTTAAAAATAATCCTGTAATGATCAAAATGAGTGCAAAGAAGAGGCAACCTTCACAGACCTACCTTGGCACTCAAGAGAGAAAGAAGATGATCACTTTCCTCAAAGGTGCTGTGGGAGTCAAAAAGGAAATGTTCACAAAAATATCATTTGATCAAATCAAAGGTTTGTATGAGGCAGAGATGACTAAGTTACAAGGAAATGACCAAGCAAGAGTTGAAGTGGAAAAGAAGATGAAAGAGAGGCATGACATTCAAATACAAAAACCCTTTCCTGATGATCAAGAAACTCCAAGGAAGGAAGCTACTCTAGGTGAAAGTTTGAAGACTTTGAAAAGAACAAAAATGATGGCAAGAAGAAAACCAGCTAAGAAACCTAGAGTGGATGAGGAAGAAGCTGAGAAAGAACAGAAGGTAGCTGAAGAAGAAGGGGCACCTAAGTCTGATGAACAGGAAGCTCAATCTCAGGAAGAACCATCCAGTAATTCTGATGTGAATATGTACATGGTGGTGATGGAAAAAGTGCCTGAGCCTATAACAGCTGAACCGGTTGGTGTCAAGCCTCCTGAGATTATTCACTGGGATACCATGGAAGTAGATAGAACGGAGTATATCAGGCTTAAGAGGAAAGATGACAAGTTTGAAGTGTATCCTACTTGGGCCAAGATTGTAAGAGTATGCTCCAGATCTAATTTAGAGGAAATGTTTGAGGTGGGGATGAAATTATATGCTGATAAGCTGAAAACTCCAGGGATACCAGTTACAAAACTTGTGATGGAATATCTATGCATGTTGTTCAAGCCAGAGGAAGTTCAGCATGTTATCAGAAATGTTTTCAAAACCATTAACAACTGGACTCTGTATGAAAGAAGTGGAGTATATTGCACTGGCTATGGATACAAATCACATTGAATACTTCTTAATGGATAGAGTTTACAACCATAGCAGGCTAAAGCTGCATGCTATGTTGAAGAAAAAGCTTGGTTGTGCACCAGATTCTGAAATGGCAAGATACTTGATTCAGAGAACTCTTAATCAAAGTTTGGGGCTGAATTCTGATACAGGATTATGAGAAATGGAGTTTTGGGAGCATCTGAAGAACTTGACTTCTCTTCTCTAAAAGTCAAGTTAGGGGGAGATTGTTGGGAACTGAAGATTTGTTTAAGTATGATTACTGCTGCCAGTACAACATGGTTACTACTGCTGAGACAAGTTACTACTGCTGAGCCAAATTACTACTGCTTGTAGAAATTAATACTGCTAAGCATAGTTACTACTGCTGGTGAAGATTAATATTGCTCAGAGTGTTAATGTTGCTATGACTTAATACTGCTTATGTGATAATCTTGGTAAGACGCGTAGATCAAGGTTTGAAGATAATCATGGAAGGTTGAAGATAATCATGGAAGAATATACTGAAGATCTTTTATGTTTTGTAATTATCTTTTATTTTCAGTATATGTATAGAATTATTCATAATAGTTTGTTACACGAGTATTCTGAGTTTTTGTTTTGAGAGAGAATTGACCTCAAGGTTTACAACCCTAGTTCTAGAGAAGTAGAATTCGTCTTGGTGAGCCTGTTCATCAAGATTGAGGTTTTGTGTGAAAGCTTGTAACTTTATTCATTCAATAAAGTTTACAAGTTGTGATTTCTACTTTACTGTTACATTGATATTTGAATATTAAAGTGTTTTTCCGCAACTTCTTTAATATTGTTTCTGAGTTTCATTATTCTTGTTAAGAATCAGATCCTGACATCTGTACTTAAGGTTGTTCATGATCTCAGGGGGAGTGTGAGATGATACAAGAAAAGATGATCTACATACATTTGAGGGGGAGTTTATAAGTTTCTGCGTATATTCTTAACTGATAAATTTTCTGATGCATAATTGCAAGGGGGTAAGAGATAAGGAGTATGGTATATGATTTCTAATTACATCTTACCAGAACTCGTACATTAAACGTTTACTACTTTATGTCATTTACTTTTCAATAAATGTTGTGAATAAAGCTTTGTACTTTGACGACTTGTGATTTTTGCAGAATTGAGAGAAAACTTACATGATCATATCATATATGACTTAGAGCTGATTTTATGAGATTTAATACTGAGCGAAAAGGTTTATTTCTAATCTTAATCTCATACGTGTCTGAAAGATGGACAACTTTCAGATATGAAAACATGTTCTTAAATGTTCAAACCACTTCTGATTCTTAAAAAGATTTCATGATTATAGATGTGTGATTTTAAATGTTTTCATGTTATATGTGCTTCAGTGATATACAAACCGTGTGTTTCCAAAGATTAATACTTGTGTATTATCTTTTCCATATACTTTCAAGTATTCACACACACCGGTTTAACTTTTTGTTGAATGTGTTATCACCATGTCCCAAATTGAACAAAATTTTTAATGGTGATACACCTCGCTTCTTATTCAAAGTTTTGAGCGTGATTTTAATTCAAAATGTTTCTTTCAAGAATGTCTATATCTTGTTTCGTATAGACAAATATCCAATTTTTGCTGACCTAAGCCTTAATCGATAAATCATTTCCTTTTGATCTTTTTCATACAATGTCATATTTTCAAACAAGTTTCTTGTGTTCATTTCTTTCATTTAATATACTTGTTTGAAATATCTTCAATGTTTAAAATGCTCAATTATTCATGATTACATTTATGAGCATACATACATCTGACTTGTATATATTTTGTGCTTTAACTGTGAAGTTAAACCATTTTGAGAAACATTGTACTTATAGGATTACATGGGTTCATTATGTGAGCATAATTGAAACTTCTATGGATTCACGTTAACCAATGTTTCTTACCCAAGAAGTTAATTCTTAAGTGATCGAATGTGTGAGAAGTCAAAATAACTGAGTGTGGGTTGTACGATGAGGTAAAATGAAAAAAGAGAGTTTGGTTAGAAGTGAGCTCAATGTTTAAAAGAAAGAGGGTGTGAGAACAAAGTAAAAGAATATCAAACTCTGCACCAACTTTTTCTGAGTCGGGCAGCTACATTGATGTTGTTTCACAATTCTTCGTGAACGTCATTGAAACAAGCCACTAGCCCATGCCAACTCTTGATAAAAAAAAACCACCAGCTACTCACTTTCTTCTCAAAAAGAAGATGTTTCATATTTCAAGGGGACACAGCATATAATCTATATGATTTTCATTTAGAAAATCTGGATATTGAAAAAGAAGGGAGTTTGCCCCACCTTCGCACTTCGATCATGCACAATTGAGTTTGTGTTTAACTATTGTTGTCTCAATGGTTTACACAACTTTGAGCCTAACAAAAGCAATCATTTGTGCTTAATTCTTTCAAACACAAGCACGTACACACAGGAAATTCGTTATTCTGTCAAAACATTCATAGAATAAATTTATGTTATTCGATGATTGAATGGAAGACCTGGGGGAGTGAACATCAAAAAGCTCATTTCCAATGTGTATTCGTTACACAGAGTGACTTAGTGTTACTGACAGGCATTTTAACTGATTCATTTGTTGATTCAGGTGTTACACTCATAATTTGTCTTAATTTGCAAAGATTCGGATAAATATCTTTTTGGATCGATAGATGGTCAGAGGCTCTTGGAAAAAATTAGTAGTCCGATTAGATTGGTATATGTGAAAGTGTATGATCCCAGATTGAAGCACAATTCAATCAAGATCAAGATTTGACAATGATATTCTAGAGAGAGAATAGAGAGAGAAATCACAAGTCGTGTTATTTCAATATATGACAATTACAAGTCTTTCCTACTCACTTTAAAACAAACACTCCTGACCTTATATATGGATCAAAACTCTAAAAGACTTGAAACACTCACAATGCTAAGACAACATTAACTTTGACTATACAGATTTTGACTTTTCTTTATTTAAATATTGGATACAATTTATACACTAACATTCTCCCCTTTTGTATTCAAGATTTAAAAAAAAATTGACAATCATCTTCAGTGCTTGATTCTTCAAACTTTGTCTCTGACAACTTTAAACGTTGAGGCTTTGGCAATCTTCAATCTTTGATGCTTTGAAGAATCTTGAAAAGTCTTTCACAAAGTCTTTAAACATTCATCAAATCTTGAACAACAAATTTGAAACCTTGAAACTTCTTTGATCTTTGAAACTTCGGGAATCTTTGAATTTTGAAAACTTGTATCTTCATCTCTGTAATCTATGGACTGTCTTTGGAAAAAACAAACTTTCTCGAGTCATCTTGATTTGTCTTTGAATCATCTCTGAATAATTTCTTTTCATCTGACTTGATTGAATTGGACTTTCAAAATTTCTCCACAAGTCTTTTCCACTTTGACATCTCTTTATTCATCTCTTTGAAATTATGACATTGAAATTGAACTTTTAGAATATCTCCCCCTTTTTGATGATTATGAGCATCAAAATCATCAAAACTTATTTCAAAGTCAGCTCGGTCTTTGAAACTTCTCCCCCAATTAATCAATTTAGCAAAGTTTTCATGATCTCTTTTGGTAAAGTATGAACATTCTCTCCCAATTGATCTGATAATGAGCCGTCAATTCATGAATGTATTTATCCGAATCTTTTCAAATTCAGACAAATTATGAATTGTAACCCTGAATCAACAGATGAAACAGTTAGTAATGCCTGTCAGTAACACAAAGTTACTGTGTACAACAAATGTACAATGTAAGGAGCTTGAAATGACGTTCACTCCCCAGGACTTCCATTCAATCATTGAAAAACACAAGGTATTTTCTATGAATGTTCTGACAGAAAAACATATTTTCTGTGTGCTTGTGCTTGTGTTATGAAAGAACTAGCACAATGATTGTTGTTTAGGCTCAAAATTATGTAAACCAATGAGACAACAGAGGTTATACATAGACTCAATGTGTATGAAAAAAGGTCGAAGGTGGGGCAACTTTCCTTCTTTTTCAATATCAGTATCTTCCAAGTGAAGAACCAATAGCGTATGTGTTGCTTCCCCAAAAAATGTGAAACATTCTCTTTTTAATAAAAGAATGAGTAGCTGGTGGGGTGTTTGCAAGAGTTGGCATGGGATCACTGCCTTTTTCAATGATTTTCACCAAAGAATGTGAACTAATCAGATTATGTGGCTGCCCAGCTCAGAAAGATTTGGTGCAGAGTGACAAGATCGAAATTCCAAACAAGAATTTAATTAAACACTCAGAAGCTATGTTAAAGAAGTTTGTGGAATAACACTTTAACAGTAAATCAATGAAACAGTATATGGATCAAATCACAATTTATATTGAATTAACTTAATGATTACAACCACAACCTCAATCTGTTGAACAGGCTCAACAAACGTTCAATACTTCTCTAAAGAAATGATTTCTAAGAATCTTGAGGCTAATTCTCTCTAAAACAAAAACATATCAATAATGTATCTCTATCAATTATTAAACTATGCTAAGACTTCTAGACTATATATATACAAAACAGATTACAAGATAAATATGAAAACATAATTTATCTTCAGCATCCAGTCCATAATTATCTTCAATCTCCTAGTCTTTCGCATTAAGAAATCAATCCATCTTTATCTTCATAAGCAGCATTAATCTTTCTAGCAGTATTAACTTCTTCAGCAGTACTAACCATACTTGCAGTAGTAATTCTTCAAGCAGTACTAACTACTAGCAATATTAACTATCAAGCAGTATTAACTACTAGCAGTAGTAATCCTATAAGCAGTAGTAAAACTTAAGTAGCAGTATTAAAGTCCTCAGCAGTATTAATTCTTTAATACTTAGCAGCACTAACTGGACTTAGCACATTTTAACCTAACAATCTCCCCCTAACTTAACTTTTCAAAACAAGAAGTTAAGTTCTTCAGAAAGTGGTCTTCGTGATGCTTTCAAAAACAACTGCTCAGTTCCCTAGATTAGGATCCAATCCAACACTTTGATTGATGGTTCTTCTGATCACTATTCTTGCCATTTCTGAACCTTTAGGGCAGACCAACTTTGCTTTCAGCATCCTCTCCAGCTTTACTTTGCTGTGGTCATACACCTTATCAACCAAGTAGTATTCATGGAAACTTTTGTCAATTGTTATAACATAAAATCCACATCTTTCAAAAAGCATCCAGTTGTCAATACTTTTGAAACCATTTTCATGATGCACATCTTTGATAATATGTTCAACCTTAACAGGATCAAACATCATGCATAAATACTCCATGGCCATCTTTATTATGCTCATTCCAGCTCCTTTCAGCAAGTCACCATAAAGATTCAGACCAACCTTATACAACTCCTCCAAATCTGTTCTGGAACAGCTTCTCATGATCTTTCCCCAGGTTGAATAAACTTCATATTGATCACCCATTCTCTTGATTCTGATGTATTCTTTTCTTTTGTCCACCAAAATATCCCAATGAATGATTTCAGGAGCATTCACTGAGAGAGGATCAACTTTCACTTTTTCGTCATCTGTAACTGTCATGTATAAATCAAACTGAACATCAAATTGACTTGACTGTTCTTGACTATTCTCAGTATCAACATGCTCTGTAGGAGGTACAACAGTAGGTTCTGATGGTTCTGCTTCCATTCTTTCACTTTCCTTTTCTTTCTCAACTTCCTCAGTTCTAGGCCTCTTTGCCTTTGGCTTTGTTGCAATAGACTTCTTTCTTTTTACAGCTCCAATTTTCTGGGCTAGTGTTTCTTCTTTCTTGACTTCTGCTCTTTCTTTTGTAGGAGTGCCTTCTTCACTGTCAGGAAAGGGTTGTTGAATGTTCAGATCATGTCTTTCTTTTATTTTCTTTTCAAACTCAACCCTCTGACTGAAGTCTCCTTGAAGCTTGACCATCTCCTTCTTGTATAATTCCTCAATTCTGCTGAAGGACATATTGGTAAACATTCCTTCAGGAACTCCAATGGATCCTTTCAGGAAGTTGATCATCTTTCTTCTTTCTTGATTGGCTAGGAAGGTTTTTGAGGGATGTCTTTTCTTTGAAGCTTTCATGGTAACCCTCTTCACAACAGTTTTCAAGCTTTTCTGATACTCTTCATTTAGCCTTTTTGCCAGATCCAATTCAATCTTTCTGTCTTTGGCAGTTTGAATCTCATTCTCCTTTTCAAGCTCTTCTTGTAGCTTCTTTGCCAACTCAGCATCCAAGTCAATTTGCTTCTGCTTTTTCACTGATTTCTCAGGCTCAACCATTTTCTCTTTCCCTTTCTTCTTTGCATCTGACACACTGGCCTTTGTCTTTTTCTTCTCTGATTCACCTTCTTTGATCACCACTCCCTTAGCCTTTTGAGAGGCTTTAGGAGTGTCATGCTTTGCCTTAACTAGAGTTTCAGCAATCTCTATCTCTTCCATTGACATTCCAGTTTCTGCTGCTGGTTCATCTGTTTCTACTGCTGGTTTATCTGTTACTACTTCTTGTTCATTTGTTACTGCTGCTTCCACTGTTTCTACTGCTGACTGAGTTTCTGTTGCTTTGACTGTTTCTGCTGCTTTATCAGTTTCTGCTTCTTTTTCTATTTCCTTTTCCCTCTTCTTTTCAAATTCACCATTAAACTCCCCCTCAACTTGAAATTCCATTGCCTCTGAACTCTCCCCCTTTTTGGAAGCATCATGTGCACTTCCTCTTCTCTTCAAGACATATTGCTTTTTCTTCTTTTTATGCACCAAACTGAGTACCATCTTCTTGAGTTTGGTAATCTGCACTTGTTGAGACGTGATCACCTTTTTCAATTCCTCTATCTCCAAGCCCTGATTGATGACATCTAAGTTTATATTGCCAATTGTTTCCATCAATTCATCGTAGTTATATATGTCCTCACCTCCTTTAGGTGTGTTGACCACCCTTGAAGGATCCTTGGATATTTTAGTAGAGGTCTTCTGCCTAGCCGAAGCACCTGCTACCCCCGTGGTTTCTTGGCACCTGGGACCCTTAGATGATTTCTCATCTAAAGTTGCCGTGGGGAAGGTCTTAGATATGTTCACACTGTTCTGATCCACACTTTGTGCAGAGTCAGTAGTGTGAGCCTTGCTGCCCACATGCTCTTCCTTCTCCTTAGAGAGCACATTCTTGGGGTTGGGAGACACCCATGTGGTTTCCCTTTGGATATTCTCTAATGGAGAATGCTCCATTAGAGGGCTTGCAGGCTGTTGGGGTGAAGATACAGGAAGGGGAGGAACCTTCTGTACCTTTTTCCTTACATATGTTTTGGTGATGGGGGAAAATGGCTTCACAATAGGGATCTGAGGAGGATCATTAGAAATGAATGGTGTGGGTAGGTCATCAGTGGGTTGGTCAGATGTGGGCTTTGACCCTGATGCCTCACCATGGGAAAGATACACACCCATCATTATTGTAGAGAACAATGGAGTGTCTCGTCCAGAAAAGTCCTTACTAGGCCTTTTCATGTTAGAGAACACCTTCCCTTTGGGAGGTTTAGGTACATACACCTCTTGAAAAGAGGGTAAATCCGTCAATTCTTTGTTTAGTACTTCTTTTACAAACCTTGGATACATATAAAATCTTTTAGTTTTGGTTTTCGTATCCAGGTTTGATAGTAGATCATTCAAAATCATTTGTGAAAAATTAAACTTTCTGGAGGTTGCTAAGCAGACAAGAGCATAAGCTATGGTACTGCTGAACTCACTTCATCCAGTTGTTTTGCGAGAAATACAATGTTGAAGGTTATGAACAAAGAATCTCCACTGAGGGGAAAATTTGCTCTTGAAGAACTTGTAAACCTCAGTGGGACCTTCATACCCCATGCGACCAATTTCGAGAAATAGGTCTTCCTTTGGGAGAGAAGATATACCTGATGCATCATCTAGTTGTAGATGATTGCAAATACAACTTTCTGTGATTGTGATGGATTTATCACAGATCCTGGATTGGATGGCCTGATTGCCATTGACAGTCTGAACGGAGGCATTGGTCCAGAATTGACGCAGATGTTCCACATAGATTGTGGGATTGACTGTGAGTGCATAGGCAATGTGGGATGCTTTCAGGAAATCCATGATTTCTTCAAAACCCTCAGCTTGTTTGGGTTTCTGCAGCATTGCGAGTTTATTGTGATCGTCCACAAATTCAAGTCCTGCCATCGTTCTTGGGTTCGAAACAACTCTAGGGTTTATGCACTGGGAAGCAAGAATTTGAGAGAGAGAGAGAGAGAAGATGAACACTCGTAGGAAATTCAAAGAGTTGTTTCAATTTTGGCGGTCAGAGAGGGTATTTATAGGTGGAGGGTTTCAGTTAGAAGCAGTACTAAGTACCCTAGCAGGATTAACAAGCCCGCAGTACTAACCCGTATAAGCAGTAGTAACACATACCAGCAGCATTAACACAGACTAGCAGTATTAACACAGACTAGCAGTATTAACACACACCAACAGTATTAACACTGTCTGGCAGTAGAAATAAGGTAAGCAGTAGTAACTTTGCACTGGCAGTATAAACCACCAAGCAGTATTAACCATACTTAACCATATTTGAACTGTCAGTAGGATTAATAGTGAGAGCAGTATTAACTTAACCAGAGGTACTAAGTTTCTAATCAGCAAGGTAATCTGAAACACTTAAACACACATAGTTAGCAGCACCATGCACAATACATTATGAGAAAGTAAGCATGAAAGAGGCTATACAGAAAAAGTACATAAAAAGAATCAAAAGAGGCTTATTCAGTGTTTATCATGCCTACACTTGTGACCAAGAATGTGAATCTGCCCACATCAAAAGCTTTGGTGAATAGATCAGCAAATTGGTTACTTGTGTGTACTTTCAAAACCTGAATTAGCTTCTTTTCATTGCAATCTCTAATAAAATGGTACCTGATTTCTATATGCTTGGTTTTAGAGTGCTTGACTGGATTGTTAACAATGCTTATAGCACTGTTGTTATCAATGAAGATTGGAGTGTGAAGAAAAGTAACACCATAGTCCAACATCTGATTCTGAATCCATAGTACATGAGAGCAGCAACTTGCAGCAGCTATATACTCTGCTTCTGTTGTAGAGGTGGACACTGTGGTTTGCTTTTTACACTGCCATGAAACTAGTCTTGCACCCAAAAACTGACATCCTCCTGATGTAGACTTTCTATCCAAGTTTGAACCACCCAAATCACTATCTGAATATGCAATTAGATCAAATGGTGAGTCATGAGGATACCAATGACCCAACCTAGGTTGTCCTTTGAGATATCTGAAGATCCTCTTGACTGCTTGAAAATGAGATTGCTTAGGTCTTACTTGAAATCTGTCACACACACATACAACAAACATAATGTCTGGCCTTGAAGTTGTTAGATACATGAGGGAGCCTATCATAGATCTATAATGATGAACATCCACATCCTCCCCCTCAAGATTTGCAGTGATCTGTTTGTGTGTTTCCATGGGTGTGCTTGCAGGCTTTGAATTTGAAAATCCAAACTTTGTAAGTATATCCTGCACATACTTGGATTGACTGATGAAGATACCATTTTTCTTCTGTTTAACCTGTAGCCCAAGGAAGAAGGTAAGTTCACCCATAGAGCTCATCTTGAATCTTTTGTGCATTAGCTCCTCAAATTCCTTGCACATAGAATCTTTTGTGGATCCAAAGATGATATCATCCACATAGATTTGAACAAGTAGTATGTCCTTCTTCTTCCTTTTAATGAATAGAGTCTTGTCAATGATTCCTCTTTCAAAACCATTTTCCAAGAGATAGGTAGACAGAGTGTCATACCATACTCTTGGTGCTTGATGTAGCCCATAGAGTGCCTTCTTTAGTTTGTATACTTTGTCAGGAAAGGTAGGATTCTCAAACCCTGGAGGCTGACACACATACACTTCTTCATCAATTTTCCCATATAGGAATGCACTCTTGACATTCATCTGAAATACTCTGAACTGCATGAAAGAAGCATAGGCTAGAAATAGCCTAATTGCCTTAATTCTGGCTACTGGTGCACACACTTCTTCATAATCTATCCCCTCTTCTTGTGTATACCCTTGTGCCACAAGCCTGGCCTTATTCTTTATCACAATCCCTCTCTCATCTTTCTTACTTTTGAAAACCCATTTAGTACCAATTGCCCTTTGTCCTTGTGGAAGATCAACCAGATCCCACACATTTTGCAACTCAAACTGCAACAACTCCTCTTGCATTGCTTCTATCCAGCTTGGTTCTTTCATTGCATCATAGGCCTTCTTGGGTTCAATCTGAGATAGAAAACAAGATAACAACCCTGACTGCAGGTCTTTCAATCCTCCTAACTTACTTTGATGCCTTGTGATCCTAGGAGAATTGATATCACCAATCACCAACTGAGGAGGATGATTTTTCTGAGTTCTTGTTTGATGTGCAGCCTCCTCATTGATATTTGCATCCATATTAGAGTCATTCTTCTCAGGAGTGCTTCCACCAAATACTGAAGAATTTTCTTCATCAGTATCATCTTCTGACAGTATGGGCATCTCAGGACCTGTGTTTCCTGAAGGATGAGCATCCTCTTTATCACTCTTATTCTCTTCATCACCTTTATCCTCTTCATTCTGTTCTGGGACAGACTCCTCTTTTTCTGAATCATCCTTCTTTTCTAGTTGACAAAACTCAACAGGATCAACTGTAGGTATAGGAAATAGCACAAACTCTGGTTTCTGTGCTTGTTTCTCTTCTGAACTTGTTCCTGCAATTTGTACATCACTGAAACCCAAAGAGTTAGTTAGTGAATCAATATCAAATAGCCAATCAGGACCTGCACCAGTCGGATTTGGTGTGTTCTCATTGCATTTGACATTGTCACTTTCCTCTATAATCCTTGAAGAACTATTGAATACTCTAAATGCCTTACTCTGAGAGGAGTATCCAACAAGGAATCCATCCTCAGCTTTGCTTTCAAACTTGCCTAAATGAGATTTGGTATTGAGGATTGTGCAAGGACACCGAAAAGGTTTGAAAAATCCAATAAAAGGTTTCTTCTTTTTGAAAAGTTCACAAGGTGTCTTACCTTGAGATTTGACTACTAGAACTCTGTTTTGGACATAACAAGCAGTATTAACTGCTTCTGCCCAAAAAGTAATAGGTAATTTTGAATCTGCCAACAGAGATCTAGCAGCCTCAATCAATGTCCTATTTCTCCTCTCAGCAACACCATTCTGTTGAGGAGTTCTAGGAGCATTGAATTGTCTCTCAATACCTTTAGTCTCACAAAAGTTGTTTAAGTCACTGTTTTTAAATTCAGTTCCATTATCAGATCTGATGACTTTAACTCTTAGATCTGTTTGGTTTTCAATCCTAAGAACAAAGGATTTGATCAGTCCACTTGTCTCATCCTTAGTCCTCCGAAAATACACCCAAGTGAATCTAGAGAAGTCATCAACAATGACTAAGCAATAGGATTTCTTACCAATACTCATCACATTTGTAGGACCAAAAAGATCCATATGTAATAACTGAAGAGGTGATGAGATTGTGTTTATTTCTTTGGCCTTATGAGAAGTTTTGTGCTGCTTGCCTTTAAGACATGCAACACAATGATCATCACATGAAAACACTTTTTGAGGCAAACCTCTTACAAGGTTGTTTTTCACAAGATTGTTCATAGTTTTAAAATTCATGTGACACATCCTTCTGTGCCAAAGAGATGATTCATCTAAGGAAGCTTTTGAAATCAGACAGTTTAGTGATGAATCAGTTGGAACTCTCTCTAAGTCCAAACAATAAACATTGTCCTTTCTAGGAGTTCTAAGTAGTATCATATTTTCATCAACTACCTTGAATCCTGGAGCAAGGATAATACATTTAGTATCATTAAATAATATACTATGTTTCTTGTCACATACCTGTGATACACTTAACAGGTTTGAGAGTCCAAGATCACTGATTCTTTAGAGAGAGAAAGTAAAGAGAGAGAAAATATTGAAGCGCAAAGTTTTCAGATGTATTGAAAGAGAGTGCCAAAAATTACAAAACAAAGGCTCTAAGGGGACTTAAATACCCCTAGCCTTTACAATACAGAAATGAACAATAAGCACAGTAAAAGCTAGAAAATAAATACAATGATTACTATAAAAACAGATCTAACAATCTCCCCCTTAGTAATCATTGGCGTCGTGGTCTTCAAAAACAATCTTCAAACACAGCATAGACCAACCAGGCGACTTTGAAGAATCACTGACGCTCTTCTCTTTGACGAAGTCGATTCAGACCAACTAAAACTTCAAGTCGTCTTAGAGTTGAACGGAGATTTAATCTTTCTTGAATTGAATCTAAAGTCTTCTGGATAAGACGAATTTCATCATTATCAACCAGGAATGCATTTTCTCTTGATTCCATAAATCTTCTTTTGGCTTCCTTCAGACGTTGCTCTAACTGTAGCTTGATCACTTTTAAGGTTCCATCGGAGTAGTGAGCAATTTCTTCAATTCTGAGAAAGCATTTTTCATTAGAGCCATTCTTGTACACCACTCCATATGGATCTTCAACAATAGAGAGAAAAGGATAAGACTCTAAGTTCGGTAAGCTTCGGTTAGGCCTGAGAAGATTAACAACCGGTTGGAAGCTTTCTACAGCCATCTGGAAATCAAAAACTCTGAAGAATCTGATTTGTCGTCGTATGAATCTTTTAATGACGAACAAAGCTTGAGAAATATCCTGTGTTCTATGATACAGATTCCTGAAGTGATCAAATAAGAATTCAATATCATCTATAGAAAGATCAGTGAAGTCTGCCTCTGAAAATTTATACCGCTTGCAGTCTCTTCTTTCAACTTCAAAATCGGGATACCAGATGTTCACAAACTTGTTGATTGTGACACTGATCACTCGAACAATCAAGTGTTGAGAAGAAAAGGTATTATTCCTTTTGCGCTGACACTTGATAAACATCAAGTACTCATATTGATAGGCATCTGACTCTTTCTCCACTCCAAGGATTGCATAGATGTTAATCGCCCTTCTTCTAGAGACAAAGATGTTTCTCTGAGTGTCTTCTAGAAAGGCTGATCTTTGCCTAGATGCCAAATATCTACGATGCAAATTCCTTTGCCTTTGACGTCTAGATAAAGCTGGTCCTTCTTCTAGAATGGATGGTGGAATTACAGGATCAGAAGGTGGAACATCAACTTCTGCTCTTGATGACTGACCAACTTCAAATGATCTTGAAGGAATAGTGGTAGTCGGAGCTGAACTAGCAATAGGAGTAGATGTGACATTAGCTGATTCAGGAATCTCATCATGAGCAGGAAGATCACTATATAACAAATCAGCTTCTTCTTCATCTTTCGCATCCATGAACATTGAGTCATCTTCTGTATCTGATATGATAATGATGTCATCACAGTCTTCTTCATTGACTTGACATATCTTTTCCAACCTGACATCTTCATCATCATCAGAATTAATCTCGATGAAGTTAGCAAAGAATGACCTCATGTCATTTGCAGCTTCAGATTCTTCAACTTCATGAATACTTGCAGAAACATCTGGATCCATATAAACAACAATTTGCATATTATTGTTAATATTACTCTCAGAAATGTTCAGTTCATTATGCAAAGAAGACAGATCAACATTCTCAATCATCATATTCATTAAATTCTGAATGTTGCAGTCTTCAACAGATTCTCCACTCTTTCCTCTATCACCAGCCGTTTCTTCTTGAATATCTTCTCTAGCTTCAGAAGATCCTTCAACTCTTGGTCTCTTTGCCAGATAAATCAGAGAAGGCTTGAGACATAAACGATTTGAGATCAGCAAAACTTGATCGAACTTCTGATCTTAATGCATGAAACTCATCAGATAAAGCAGTGATCCTGTCAGATTCAGACGAAGGAACTGGAGGCGGCGTAGGTTGGAAGTTTCGTAAAAGAGAGATAAGATCTTGATCTTGATGTTCAGGCGGCGACATAGAGAGAAGTCGAGCATAGAGCAAATATGTCAACTCTGAAATAGGAAGATCATGTAGAGAAGACCTTGAAGGAGTAGATGTAGAAATTCCCGCAGATAAAGAAACCATTGAAGGAAACGGAAGAGAAACAACCGGAGAAGTAGATGTAGGCACAGCAGAAGAAGGTTCACGAAGAACTACTCCAGTTGGTCGTCTGAATGGAATCTCTGGAGGAATCACTGAAGTATCAATCTCAGGCATCTTTCCTTTGAAGAAAGTCTTCAACTTCAGAATTTGAGCTTCCTTTTCTGCATCCATTCTGTCAGATAACTGACGAATAACATCATTCAACGTAGAGAATTTGTCAGTAGAAGCCCGAGCTTGATCAGAAGAAAGTGCTACAGCTGGAATTTGATCAGAAGATTGAATTGCTGCAAGCAAAGATGCTGGAGCTTGACTTTGTACCGGAGCTGAAGCTTGATCAAAAGTTGTATCCAATTCATCTACTTGAAGATGTGCAACTGAAGGATTAACAGGAACAGATTCATCTTCAGAGATAACTTCTGTTGAGACAACCACTTCCGGTGTCCTGGACTTCCTTTCATAAACTTGAATACGCGGTTGATCAGCATGATCACTATCATCATCATCAGAATCACTTTCATCCTCATCTTTATCACTAGCAAGAATAGCATCAGCAGCAGAATCATCTTCATCTTCAAAATCAAAAGCAATAGCATCAGTAGCTGCAGTACCAATATCAGCAATAACATTCTCAATTTGTTGAGAAGCAACATCCTCTTGAACTACTTCTGTTTCAACAATAACAGCAACTTCTTGCTCATCTTCAGCCTCTTTTTCAACTTCAGGCTCTTGTTCAGAAATAGGTGCTTCAACTTCAACACCTTTTTCAGCAGCTTGATTGTCATGAGAAGGCTCTTCTTGTACAACTTCCATGAACTCATTCTCCATACAATATTCTATGACATCCTCATCTACAACATCAGCATAGTTGGCAATAAGAGCATATGGAATAGTCATAGAGTAGTTGAAAGTCTTCTTCTGCTTCTGAATGTAAGTCATTTCCAAGTCTGGAACCTGAGGCCAAGATAACCTGGGAGGAATATCTGGATTGCTACGGAGCATGCTTCGAACAATGAGCTTCAGAAATCTGACAAACGGAATGAACTTCCGTTTCTTGTTGGTGAACTTGTCATGTACCACCTCTGAGAGTTCGGTCCAAAAAATAAACGTGTAGTCGACATGCAAGTCATAGACGACTGCATGGAATAATCGGAGATACAGTAAACTTGCACTGTCTGTGCCAGAATGCTTCGATGTCAGGCACCTGATGAGTACTGAGAACAGTGCATACCATACTGGAAGTAGATTAGACTTGTCAAAGTCTGTAGGTTTGTTCAAAGTACCAACATATCCAAGATTCCGGATCCCTTCATAGACGTCCTCTTCAGATGGAAAACTGTCATATGTAGTTCGGCCTGGTCTGGAGTTCGGCTCAGGAAGCTCCAGTATCAATATTAGTCGCTTGTAGGAAAGGAAAGATTCAAACTGATCTACTTGAAGCTCAAAGCGGTGCGGACGAGCCATTTCATTCTTTCTGATTGTATGCCAAGCCTGCTGGAGATAAACCTCAGGAACATCTGCGCAGTAAGAAAGAGCAGGGGCAAGTGGATGTCCTTTGAGAATTGCTCGTATCACTGGATGTATCTTGATTCGGTCAAAGTCCACGTGATAGTTGTTCGGCTTGTATGGAATATACATGATGGTTGGGAACACATCATTTGGTGTACGTCGAGAAGCAGAAAGATCGGCCCCAACAGATGGATGTGATGGCATGGGAGTATCATGAGAGGCTCGATCAGACGGATCAACAAGAATGGCATTCTCGTCTTGAATCATTGGATCAGTATTGGTTTTGGAAGACATAATAGACCTGAAAAAACAAAATGAAAAAGAATTAGAAAAAAAAAATAAAAAATATTCTAAGTATGGTTTGCGTGCCAAGTTAGAAGCGCAAACCAAGGTTTGCGTTTCAGTCATGAGACGCAAAGGTAAGTTTGCGTGTCTAACATGATCCGAAAACTATACTTTAAACACACAAAAACACAAAGAAAGGTTTGCGTATCAAGTTAGAAGCGCAAAGTAGACTTTGCGTTTCTAGTTAGACATGCAAAGTTCACTTTGCGTTTCTAGTTAGACACGCAAAGTTCACTTTGCGTTTCTAACTAGACGCGCAAAGGTCACTTTGTGTTTCTAGTTAGACGCACAAAGTTCACTTTGCGTTTCTAACTAGACACGCAAAGTTCACTTTGCGGGTCAAACATACTTGATATCAAAACCTTAACAAAACACGAAGTAAAACAAAAAAGAAAGTTTGCGTGTCAAAGAGGAGACGCAAAGTACACTTTGCGTGTCCTAGTTGATACGTAAACTATACTCAGAAAGAACAAAAGGTTTACACAAGATAGAAGCGCAAAGTAGACTTTGCGTTTCTAGATAGACACGCAAAGTTCACTTTGCGTTTCTTAGTTAGACATGCAAAGTTCACTTTGCGTTTCTAACTAGACGCACAAAGTTCACTTTGCGTTTCTAGTTAGACACGCAAAGTTCACTTTGCGTTTCTAACTAGACGCGCAAAGTAGACTTTGCGGGTCTATCAACCTTGTTCAAAAACCTAGGAAACGCGAGACAAAACCCGAAAACCACAAAAATCAAAATTAAAGCTAGAATAAACGAAATTAAAGTAAACGAAAACATATTTGATGATCGATTAGCAGATCTAAACAAAGCCCAATACTTGATTTTAAGAAAAAATGCACGAAAGCACAATCTGAGTATTTTGAATGAAACGAGAAATACGAAAATCAGATACATGAAAAATTCTAATCGATTAATAAGCACAAACAGATGTATCTCAACATCAATAAACGAAGTGAATAGAATCGAAACATACCTTGAATTCGTGAATCAAAATCTGAAAGAAATCAGATTGAACACAGAGAGCGATAGAGAGAATGAGGGAGCCGAAAAGTTAGATAGCAATGAACAGGTAGGCGGGAAAATGAAAATGAAAAGAAAAACACTATTTAAACCTAGAAAACTAAAACAAAACTAAATCTAAAAAAATATAACATAAAAAAAATAAAAAATAAAATTGTAAAAATATACCTGAATTTCTTTCACTCCCCCTACACACATGCACAAAAATTTAACTGTTAGTATAGCAAATGTGTAGAAAAGTCTTAGAAACATACCTGTTTAACTGCTGATCAACACAGATAAATTTCTTACTTACTCCCCCTCAAACACAGAAAAGTTCAGATAACTTTTTCAGATTAGCTCTCCCCCATGAAAATTGCACAGACCATATACAAACAACACAGATACGCAAACATAAAGACATCAGTATGAAAGATGATCATATTGAATATAAATTTTGTAACAACTGAACATATAAAATTTTAAACACTAAACAAATTAAAGTCTATTCAGTAAAATTTCACAGATTTATCAATCAGTTGAAATCAAGCATATATTGTTGGATGCAAGAACAAGTATTATTGCATATCAAGTTAAGACATGTTCAGTTTCAAAAACTTCCATTTGTCTATTCAGTGTGCTCGCATGTGAACTTCAATTAGCTTCAAGAAAAATGCAGTTCTAAAATTATTATAGAAAACTTTGCATGTACTGACACTAAGTCATCAAAAATTAAGACTTTCACAAATTTACAGGTTTATCACAACTCAAACATATCACCAAGTATCATGAGATGTGTGCTTATTGGCATCTTTTTAGCAGTGTGCACAATGGCATCTTAACATGAGTGTGCTCTTTGGCATCTTTTAAGCGTGTGCACTTTGGCATCTTTTAATCAAAGAGTTAATTAAGTAAAGAACATGCCGTAAACGTAACTTTCTATCTGACCCTATTGAAGGATTTGGGTCAGCCACTCCCAGACCAGCTGGCCTTAGGGGACTAGGTGTCAAGCACCCCTTGGAACTTACTTTCCCGGATCAGAAAGGCTACATCGACATATTCTAAACCCATTCATACCAGTAAAACATGACTTTCTATCTGATTCTATAGAAGGATTTCTGTTCGATCACTCCCAGACCAAATGACCTTAGGGGACCAGATGTCGAGCATCCCACGGAACTTACTTTCCCAAACCAGAAAGGCCACAGTTACAAACTTTTAAACCCAGAGATTTCTGTATTTTTAAGAATTTATTATTCATCTCAATTACTCAGATCAACGTCTAAATGCTTAGCCCATATTTTCATTCCGATCTATAATTCTGATCATTTAGGTAGTCTAAGCAAAGTAAACTATAAAAATTCAGACTTACATATCTTTAAAGCAGTATTAAAAGCTACAAACATGTTGCTGACTTTTCGACTTTTGTAAGACTTGAAATTTGAACATATAAAACTTTAATATTAACAAAGAACTTGTAAATGATTCTAGACATACGTTTTATTCAAAAGAAAGAAAATCTGTAAAATTTTATTTTATAGAATAAAATTTGTAAAGATTTAAACTTTTAAATTCAACATGCCTAATTTTGAAAGCAAAAAATTGAAACGTTTTTCGTCTAAGGCTTTTGTAAAGATATCAGCAAGTTGATATTCAGTTGGTACAAAATATAATTCAATAGTACCTTCTTCCACGTGATGCTTTATAAAATGGTATCGCATGTCTATGTGCTTAGTCTTAGTGTGTTGGACTAGATTGACCGATATCGCAATTGCGGACTTGCTGTCACAATAAATTGGCACTGTCTTGTATAGCATCCCGTAATCACGAAGTTGCGTTTTCATCCAGAGCACTTGAGCACAGCAACTAGCTGCAGCGACGTATTCGGCTTTGGCTGTTGATATTGAAACACAGTTTTGCTTTTTCGACGCCCAGCTTATCAGTCTGTCACCTAAAAACTGAAGATGACCAGAAGTACTCTTCCTGTCCAATTGATTACCTTCAAAATCTGCATCTGAATAAGCAATCAAATTATAGTCAGAACTTTTAGGATACCATAATCCTAAATAAGGAGTTCATTTAATATATCTAAAAATGCGTTTGACTGCTAAAAGATGAGATTCTTTTGGTTTAGCTTGAAATCGGGCACATAAGCACGTGGAGAACATTATGTCCGGGCGACTGGCAGTTAGATACATCAGTGATCCGATCATCCCTCTGTATGTCTTTTGATCCACAGCTTTTCCATCTGGATCGAGTCCGAGTTTTACACCGTGAGCCATCGTCGTTCCGATTGAAGTAGATTTGTCCATCTTGAATTTCTTCAAGATGTCAAATATATACTTTGACTGGTTGATGAAGATACCATCAGGAAGCTGCTTCACTTGTAAGCCGAGGAAGAAATTGATTTCTCCCATCATGCTCATCTGAAATCTAGAGGTCATAAGATCAGAAAACCAAGTACACAATGATTTGTTAGTCGCACCGAAAATAATATCATCTACGTATATTTTTACTAAGCAGATATCAAGAGTAGTTCTATAAATGAAAAGAGTAGTATCGATAGATCCTTTGGTGAAGCCGGATTTGACCAAGAAAGCTGACAGCTCGTCATACCATGCCCGTGGAGCTTGTTTCAAACCATAGAATGCTTTATCGAGAAAATATACATAATCTGGACGATCTTTGTCAAAAAATCCCTCTGGCTGAGATACATATACTTCTTCTTTAAGTTTGCCATTGAGAAATGCCGTCTTGACGTCCATTTGATATATTGTGAAGTTTCGGTAAGCAGCGAAGGCAAGAAACATTCGGATAGCTTCCAATCTGGCAACGGGTGCAAACGTTTCATCGTAGTCAATACCTTCTTCTTGTCGATATCCTTTGGCTACCATCCTTGCTTTGTTTCGTACAACGATACCATCTTTATCCTTTTTGTTCTTGAATATCCACTTTGTACCAATTATGCTTTTTCCTTTCGGCCTTGGGACAAGTATCCACACTTTGAGTGCATTAAATTGATTGATCTCCTCTTGCATAGCAATAATCTAATCCGGGTCTTCCAATGCTTCAGAAACTTTTGTAGGTTCAAACTTGCTTAGGAAGCAAGTGAAGAGACATTCGTTGGAAGTAGCCGTTTTGGATCGTGTAGAAACACTGGCTTGAGGATCTCCAATAATTTGATGAATTGGATGAGATCTTGTCCATTTTGTTGTATGAGGGAGAGGATCAATGACATCTTGAACCACTTCTAATTGAATAGAGGGAGGTTCAGAAACTTCAACATCAAATGAAGAGATAGAAATAGTTTCCACTTGAGGAGGAGGTATCTCAACAATCTCTGAATCAGATTCAGGAACAGTTTGTTGAATAACATCATTCTATACTTCTTCATGAATTGATTCCTCCTGAACAGGTTGATCTTGAATAGACTCTTCTTGAGTATTTTCTTCATGAATAGGTTCAGCTTCTGATTGAACAGTGTCAGATTGAACAAAATCTTGTTGTGTCGGTTCTTGTTGAATAGGAGAGACTAGAGCAGCATCATTGTCAGAGATAGATGCAGCAGAATTTGGAATAGATGAGCTCTCAGTTTCCTGATTCAAAACATTAGAAACATTTTCAAAATTAGATCTAGGCACATCATCATAAAAATTTTCAAACAGAAAATCAAGATCAGAAAGATTAGGAGAGGGAGTAGAAGAATCCTGGTTATCCGGTGCAAGAGCAGGTTCTGAACTGATTTATGCAGAAACTGAACTGCCAGTAAAAGCGGGTTCTGAGTCTGAGTGACTAGAAACCAAACCAGCAGCTTCGTCAAATTTTACATTGACACTCTCTATGACCTTTCTTGCAGAGATCAGAAAAACTCTATAAGCTGCAGAGTTTGAAGAATAACCCACGAATACACCCTCGTCTGCCTTTGGACTAAACTTGTTGAGATTCTCCCTGTCATTCAGAACGTAGCATTTACACCCGAATGACTTGAAGTACTTGATGTTCGGTTTGATCCCGTTCATAAGTTCATACGGTGTTTTGTTGAAACGACGATGCAGAATTGATCTGTTCTGTGTATGACAGGCAGTTGATACTGCTTCAGCCCAGTAAGACAAAGGTAGACCTGAATAAGCAAGCATTGATCTGGCGGACTCAACAAGCATTCTGTTTCTTCTTTCAACAACGCCGTTCTGTTGCGGAGTACGTGCAGCAGAAAATTGTTGTTGTATTCCTTGAGATTCATAGAATGCCTGAAGAGTACTGTTTTTGAATTCAGTACCATTGTCAGATCTTACCACTTTCACTTGCTTCTGCTTATTTGTCTGAGTTATCTTGATGAGGTTGATGAGTACTTCAGGAGTCTCATCTTTTGACTTTAGAAATTTTACCCAAGTATATCTGGAGTAGTCATCAACAATCACCAAAACATATTTCTTACGTCCTAAACTCTTTGTCTTTATCGGACCACACAAATCAACATGCAAAAGATCAAGAATAGCCGAAGTGCAGTGTTCAGGCTTAGGCTTGTGAGGAGCTCTCTTCATTTTTCCTTTCTCACAATCTTGGCATAGATGGTCTTTCTGGAAACAGAGAACTGGAAGACCTCTCAATGAGTCATTCTTGACCAGGCGATCCATATACTTGAAGTTGAGATGAGCTAAACGTCTGTGCCAAATCCAACTTTCTTGAACTGAAGCTTTAGAAAGCAAGCAGATATCTAAAGGAATTTTGATCTTAGAAAGATCAATGGTATACAAATTTGAATGTCTTTTTCCTACCAGAAGATCCTTGCCATTATCATTCTTCACTGCAACTCTTTTGGATTTGAAGCTGACTTCAAGGTCTTTATCACAGAATTGTCCTATGCTGAAAAGGTTGTGACTTAGACCCTCGACGTAGCTTACTCTTTTGACAGTTATGTTACCCTGAACTAGATCACCATAACCAAGAATCGGAGCAGTCTCACAGTTACCAAATTTCACACGACCGCAACATTTATCTTTAAAATTAGACAGAAGTGATTTGTTGCCAGTCATATGTTTTGAACATCCCGAATCCAGATACCATAATCGACTAAGATGCACACACAGAAACTACACCTTTTTAGGTACCCATATGCTTATGGGTCCCTTGTTAGATTTATATCTCTTATTTCTCACAGATTTATTTTTCATGAAAGAATGAAAGCAATTATCAATAGAAGATAAAACACAATTATCAGAATCAGAACTAGAACTAGAAGAAGCATATGAGATATTCTTTGATATATCAAACATTTGCTTAAAAGAGTATTTTGGGTTTTTATTACAAGAAGCAAATGTATCAGTATCACAAAGATTGTCTACACAATTTACTCCTAACAGTTCAGATTCTAATCTTTGCTGTTTCATCCTCCAAATCTGCCTTGGTCACTTCCTCACAGTCCAATCTGAAGAAGAAAAATCAGAAACATTAGAATTTTCAGATAAGATAGTATCATGTATCTTTGACTTCTTTGATCTTCTTCTTTTACGCTTCTTTTTATAAAATTGAGCATTTAGCAGTAAAGAAGTATCAATAATTGAATCAGAAGAAGAAACGTTATCAAAGAAATCAGTCTTAGCATTTGACATTGAAGAACTAGCCTTGGAGTGAAAATTTTCAAAATTGCACAAGTCTGGAGGAGGTTTGCGCTTCCCATTGGAGGCGCAAACTGAGCTTTGCGTTTCTAATTGCATGCGCAAACCTTCAGTTTGCGTTTCCAATGTGGAACGCAAATGGCCATTGTTTTTCAAAACTTTAGAATTTTCCTTAGAGTCTTTTGACAATCCAGAAGAAATTTTATTTTCAAAACTTGTTTTCATTATAAAAAGAAATAAATCGTTTTCTAAACAAGTTTGAAGATTTTGTTCTTCCAATCGATCTTCAAGATCAACAATTTTTTCTTCTAACACTAATGGAGGAATGTATTTCTTAGTATCATAAGACATCGGAGATACATTTTCCTTATCAGTGTTAGCAAAAATATCCACAAAATCTGTTGAAAATGAAGATTTATTGGAAGATTTGACATTTAAAAGATTTTGAAATTTTTTGGATTTCTTAGATTGATCAGGAAAATACTTTGCATTTTCAGAAGTGTAAACAAATGGCATTTTCATCCTCTCGTTTTTCATTCTGTTCACATTTTCTTCTTCCAAAATTTGTTTCTCAGTTGTCCAAAAGAATTTAAACTGAGGAGCATATCTTGCAAGAGTAAAGTAATCATATTCATATAAAGTAGGAACTTCATTTTTAGCAATATTTAAAAAATGCGGGTTTTCAAAACCAAGTCCCCACTTTTCTTTTATGGCTTCTTCACTCCTTGGTTTATTCATGAAAATTGTTTGCTCAGACTGTTCTCTTTTATACAATTTCTTTTCTAAAACAATTATCTTTTCTGAAAGGATTTTATTTGAAGAAGTCAGTTCAGTCAACGAATCATGATAAGTCTGATTTGAATTTTCTAGATCAACTAACTGCTTTTGAAATTTCTCTTTTGTATCAATTAAAATTGATTTTTCATCTTTTAAAGAAATTTGCAGTTTATCAATTAAATCAGACTTTTCTTGATTTTTAACCTTTTCAGAAACGAACTTTGAGCGCAAATCATGCAAAGTAGTGATAAAAACATTCATTTGAGATAAGAAGAAATTATAGTTAAACTCAGATATTACCTCAGAACCATTAGATGGGGTATCCTCTTCCTCATCATCAGAATTGTCATCACCTATAAAGCACATAGCCGCAGTTTCCTCATTTTCGGCCTCATTGTCTGAATGATCCAACCAGTATTCTTCTTCGGCCAACAGGAAGGTTCCAGTTTCTTTCTTTTCAGCAAGAGCCAACTTCTTTCGGTAAAAAGCAGCATCCTTTACCACTTTAACTCTGCAATCCTTGACCATATGTCCAGGCTTCCCACAGTTAAAACAATTCATCACCTTTTTGTCATCTTTCTTTTGGTCAACTACCTTTGTCGGTTCATACTTTGGAGTGTATGTCTTTGAAGGAGCACCAGGTTCTATCTTCTTAGAACCAAAAGTAAACCGCAAGTTGTTCGACCCAGATCTGTGCTTGAACTGTTTCTTGTAATGCTGAGTCAAAAGAATCATGGCCTTTTCGAGTGCTTCGCCATCATCATCTGTAGATCCATCATAAGTTGATTCGGTCAAAGTTTGCTTAGCCAGTTGGCTAGCTATAAGAGCAATGGGATCTACTGACAGAGGCTTGTTCTTCTTATCCATTTTCGCCTTCTTCTCCATTACCAAAGATTCATCTGTCATCAAGATTTCATATAACTCCTGAATTGGCATGGTTGAGATTCTAACATCATTTCTCATTCTATGGCATGACTTGTTCCACTCAGGTTGTAAAGCGTTCAGAAACTTCAAGTTTGCCTCCAACTCAGTCTTGGTAACTTTAATCTTGTAGAGATCATTGATAACAGCCCAGAATCGATCAAAAACACTTTTCAAACTTTCCCCATCCTTGGCCTTGAACTTTTCAAAGTTGTTCATGTACCTGGTCTGTCGTAATTGAGTGGACATTGCAGTACCAAGCATGATCTTCTCAAGTTGTGTCCACATCAGCATTGGGTTATGTTTGAAACAATCGATTCTGTTATAGATGGAGTTGGGAAGAGCAAGGATCAGGTTTGACTTAGCCTGATTGTCCGCTTGATATCTTAAGACTTCTTCAGCTTCATACTCCCTTAAAGCTTTTTCAACAGTTGTAGCTGGAGTAGTAGCAGTAGCTGGGATCACTTTCCTTGGTGTTTCCATAGGACCCTGAGTTAGTGATTTCATCATGTTTTCCCCATTTGGTTGCCTTTCAATAAAGTTGATGAACCGATCCTGCCATTGTTCAAATTCATTCTCATTGATGAGAGCTGGTGGACGAGTATCGGACCCCAAAGACATCATGAGGTCATTCTTGTATAGTTGTGCTTGTAGAGACATCTTGTGAAAAAAAATCAGAAATTTCAGCAAAATTGTCGAAGTATAAGAGACGCGCAAACTAGAGGTTTGCGTTTGTAATGAGGAGCGCAAAGAAGGTTTTGCGCTTGCAGAGGGGAACACAAACTGAGCTTTGCGTTTGCTGAGAGGAACGCAAACTGAGCATTGCGTTTGCTGAGGGCAACGCAAACTGAGCTTTGCGTTTGCTGAGGGGAACGCAAACTCAGCTTTGCGTTTGCTAAGGGGAACACAAACTGATGGTTTGCGTGTGCTAAGGGGAACACAAACTGATGGTTTGCGTGTCAGACTAGAACCGAGAAACTTGGCTTTGCGTTTCCAATGAGAATCGCAAACCTGACAAAATTACTAACATACGAGTTAGATCACAAAATTTATGAAGGAATGTAAGAGGCGCAAAGCATAAGAATCACACGCAAACATATATGAATCACACACAAGCTCTTATGAATGAAACGCCATGTTCAGGAACATTACTAATTCATGCAGAGACTATGAATGACACGCAAAGTATATGAATGAAACGCAAACTAATATGAATGAAGCGCAAACCATCATAAATGAGACGCAGACTTCATAAACTCAACCAATTCACGCAAGATCAACTACAACTTCGAAATTTAACCAAGAAAAGCATACACTGAACTTCGAAAACTTCCTTCTAACAACTTTTATCAAACAATTTCGATTAAAATCAACAAAATCTAAAAATTCGACAAAGAACAGAACGAGAATGCGTTTTTTTCAGAAAATCACAAAATCACCAAATTGAGAATCAAATCAAGTTTTTTATGGAAAACTTTGTGAATCAAATACAATCGATTATCACAAACGCAACTAAAGAAATCAAATTCACACAAATTCATTCACAAACAGATCCAAATTTTATGAGAAATCAAGAAAACGATATTTTCTTGAAAAAATTCAAGAAAATCGATCAAATTTTCGATTTCAATCACAAATTCAGATATAGAAAAACAATCTCTCAATCCTCTCAAGATTCAGATTGCTCTGCTACCAATTGAGAGTCCAAGATCACTGATTCTTTAGAGAGAGAAAGTAGAGAGAGAAAATATTGAAGTGCAAAGTTTTCAGATGTATTGAAAGAGAGTGCCAAAAATTACAAAACAAAGGCTCTAAGGGGACTTAAATACCCCTAGCCTTTACAATACATAAATGAACAATAAGCACAGTAAAAGCTAGAAAATAAATACAATGATTACTATAAAAACAGATCTAACAAGGTTGTATCTTAATTGCTCAACATAGTAGACATCCTCAAAAGTCATCTTACCTTTTGATACAGTACCTTTACCACTTATCTTACCTCCTGTTGGATTGTCACCAAAAGCAAGACGTCCTCCATCAAACCTTTTGAAATTTTGAAGGCAGGACATGTTACATGTTATGTGCCTAGAGCAACCACTGTCTACATGCCAAATGCTCTTCCCCTTGAGCTGTTGGTTACCCTGCACATAAGATAAAACAGTTAGTTTCTTAAGGGAACCCAAGCCAAAGTGGTATTGGGTTGCCCTTTCTCATCAACATACTCATATTCATTAGGCTTAGTCTTGATGAGATGATCAGAGTCAGGAATCTCATGGCTGGAATACTTTGTCTTAATTATAGGCTTGGCAGTATTAACATTGGTAGCAGTAGTATCCTTGTTAGCAGTATTAACTTGGTCAGCAGTACTAACCTCATTAGCAGTACTAATTTGGTCAGCAGAACTAACTCTGGTAGCAGTACTAACTTTATTAATAGTACTAACTTGGTCAGCAGTAGTATTGCTATCAGCAGCACTATTTCTGTTAGCAGTACTATTTGAGGTAGCAGTACTAACAGGTTTAGTTTCTTTTGGAACCCAAATAAAGACAGAGTTATTTTCTTTCTTATTCTTGGAGTTACTCCTTAATTTGCCTGGATTGTTTTCTTTTGTTTTAGCAAACTTATTCTGAATATGAGATTTTGTAGTACCAGTTTTCATTGGTGTTGTTCTCACATTCTCAGCCATGTGGTTCCTTGATCTTCTTGATTGCTTCCTAAAACCAACAGAATTTTGATGTTGTCTTTGAAAAGTAAATCTTTGGTTAATAGGATTGAAATAGCAGTGTTTGGCTAAATGATTTAACTTGCCACAAATAAAACAAGGCTTTGGTTTATTGACTTTTCTAAGATCAATTCCTTGTTTTTGAGCCCACTAGTTATTTCTGTTTATCTGATTTCCCCTTATTTTATCATGTTGAAGGGGTTTGTTCTGTTGACAAGTACAGGGATGTACAACAGTAGTTTGCATATAGTGATCTCCCTGTACCTTCTCCTTCCCTTTCCTGGAGGTCTCAGCTTTCTCACTCTTACCAGTCTTTTCCCCAGTCTTAGGCTTCTCCACTTTCTCACTCTTAACAAATGGTTTACCTCCCCTTTCATTTGTAAGAATGTGGTTTTCTAGGGGAACTTCTTTCTGGTCTACCTTGTTCTCTTCTTCAGATGCTGCCTCAACCACTACAGTGTCTAAAGGATCTACTTCTGTGGCTCCTTCAGGTAAGTCATTCTTATCTTCCCTTTCTAAGAGGTCTGAAGTGGGTGGAATATAGTTGTTGTTGAAAGGTGGAGGGGTGTTATTATATCCTATACCTCTCTTCAGTTTGTCATGAACTTGAGATTTGAGTAAAGTGTTCATTGCTTTAGAGGCATTGGAAAACTTCTCAATGTCTAACTTGGCCTTCTCAAATTCACTTCTGACTTTCTCACATTCTTCCCTAGACTTCTCTAGCTTAATCTCTAACTCCTTTTTCTCCCACTTCCAATAGTTTTGATCATATGAATGTTGAAGTTCATTGGCCTGATATGCCTTAATTTGTTCTTCAAAATTCACAATGATCAAGTTAGACTCTCTCCTATGTTTCTCCAGTCTTTTAAGATCATCACACATGCTCTGATTGTGATCCATGTACTTCTTAACAGTTTCAAGACAGGCTTTAGTACAAAGTTTAGATTTTACCTCTGTGGGAATTGCAGTGCTTGAAGACTCTGAAACCTCAGCCATCAGTGCTTGATTCTGAATTGCCTCTTCTGCTTGATCACTCCAATCAAATCTCATTCCATCTTGTGAGACAAGAGCTTGAGATGGGTTCCAGTTGTTGGTGGACTTTGATTGTTGATTGTTGCTCCCATGCTGTTGAGGGATTCCTCCTCTGCATTCTCTTGCAAAGTGTCCCAACTTATGACACTTATAGCATTCCACCTTGGATTTGTCAAATCCAGCACCATCTTCTCTTCTCATGGAAAAGTTGTTTCTTCCAATTCTTTTAATGAATCTTTTGACTCTCATTGTGAGCATTGCCATTTGCCACTTGATATCCATCTCTTCAAGCTCATCAACATTGATCTGTTCCAGATCATCATTAATAAGAGAAGATTTTGCATGACTAGCAAGGAAAGCTTCCAAAACAGAATCATTGGATCCATCCTGTTTTGATCCATGAGCAGTATTAACTGATTCAGTATTAGCAGAAGAGTCAGCAACAGATGATAAAAGAGCAACATTGTAAGAGTATCCAGATGGATTCTTCTTAGATTCAACTTCTGCTTCAAACACCCTGAGATCATTATAGAGATCATCAAGTTCCTTATCCTCCAGATTATCATTCTGTCTGAATGATACAGTGTACATTACCCACTCTTCACCAAGACATCTTAGAAACTTTCTGTTGACATCATCCTGGTCCATCTTAATACCAACAGTAGCCAATTCTCCAATCAGCTTGTTGAACCTATCAAAGGTTTGAGTCATAGACTCATTCTTTGTAGACATGAAGTTTTCATACTGTTGCTTGAGAATACCTTTCTGATTTCTCTTAGTGCTTTTGGTACCTGAAAACCTCTTCTCCAGCGCATTCCACAAGATTCTGGCATCAGCACAGTTGCAAAACTGATGTTGGTATTCATTAGGAATTGCCAAGAGCAGAGTGCTCAAGGCTTTTATCTCAGTCTGCCTCATCTTTCTTTCTCCATCAGTCTTTGGTGGAGGTCTCTTTCCATCTGCTCCCATCTCTCCTTCATTGGAGGGACCATTCTCAATGATGTCCCACATTGAGTAGTCTCTAAGAAGTATATACTGCTTGATCCTGATTTTCCACATGTCAAACTAATTAGGTTTGAGCATGGGAACCTTTGAAACAAGAACACTGTCGTGTGATCCATCCATGATGATTATTGCTTTCTGAGTTCCTTAGCTCTGATACCACTTGACAAGATCGAAATTCCAAACAAGAATTTAATTAAACACTCAGAAGCTATGTTAAAGAAGTTTGCGGAATAACACTTTAATAGTAAATCAATGAAACAGTATATGGATCAAATCACAAGTTATATTGAATAAACTTAATGATTACAACCACAACCTCAATCTGTTGAACAGGCTCAACAGACGTTCAATACTTCTCTAAAGAAATGATTTCTAAGAATCTTGAGGCTAATTCTCTCTAAAACAAAAACGTATCAATAATGTATCTCTATCAATTATTAAACTATGCTAAGACTTCTAGACTATATATATACAAAACAGATTACAAGATAAATATGAAAACATAATTTATCTTCATCATCCAGTCCATAATTATCTTCAATCTCCTAGTATTTCGCATTAAGCAATCAATCCATCTTTATCTTCATAAGCAGCATTAATCTTTCTAGCAGTATTAACTTCTTCAGCAGTACTAACCATACTTGCAGTAGTAATTCTTCAAGCAGTACTAACTACTAGCAATATTAACTATCAAACAGTATTAACTACTAGCAGTAGTAATCCTGTAAGCAGTAGTAATACTTAAGTAGCAGTATTAAAGTCCTCAGCAGTATTAATTTTTTAATACTTAGCAGCACTAACTGGACTTAGCACATTTTAACCCAACACAGAGTTTGATATTCTTTTACTCTGATCCCACACCCTCTTTCTCTTGAAGATTTTAAGCTCACTTGTAACCAATCCCTCTTTTCCATTTTACCTCATCACACACCAACACTCAAATCTTTTTACCCCTCTCCCCTCAATCACTTAAAGGATTACTTCCGGGGCAGGAAACACTGGTTATCGTGAATCCATGGAAGTTCTTTTAAGCTCACACATTGAATCCCATGTATTTTGTCCTAAAAGAATATGTTGTTCAATGATTATCTTGACATTTAAGTACAAGAAATCATTTGTCAGTATATGTATGCTCATCAAAAATCAGAATGAAATTTGAGCATGTTAAGCATTTAAGATTTCTCAAAACTTTGTATGAATGAATAATCATGAAAGAATAGAAATGTTTTGAGAATCTAACAATGATTAAGATCAGATCAAAATTCTTGAAGAATAGTATTTTGGGAAATCAAAGACGTAAGATGTTTATATGAACAAAATATAAACATATATCAATGAAAGCACATGTAATAATGAAATGATGTCTGATTCAAACAACAATGAATAACAAACGGGAGTATTACCATAGAAAGATTAAACTTTTGATACATGGTAATAACAAGATCAATATGAAGTATTGAACCGTTGTATATGAATACTTGGCAGTATATAGATAAAATAATACACAAGTATTGATCTTTGGAAACACATGGTCAGGTAAACATTAAAGCTCAATAATGAAAAACATTTAAAAATCACACTTCTAAATTCATGAAATCTTTTGAGAATAAGAAGTGGTTTGAACATTTAAGAAAACGTTTTTCATGTTTGAAAGTTGTTCTTCTTTCAAACAATCAGATATTAAGATCAGAAGATATTTACCTTTAAGCTCCCCCTCAAATCATGATAGAATGATTTATATTCTAATAAGCTCCTCCTGGATATTTGCATAATATCCTTGTCCTTAAACATTAAAGAATGAGTCCTAAGTTGTTTTACTTAGAAGTCATAGTCCTTTAACATTGAAGTGCGGGTCTCGAACTGTGTTATTCAAGAGCCTATTTTCTTGCTCCCCCTTAAACCTTGGGTGCCTGCAACACAGATTTAGCTTTTAGTACCTACTGTATTTGGGTCCTGATGTGTTAGTTGCAGTTCTTTTGGGGGTAACATAATATGAACCATACCAGTAATTGACAAAATTATTACTTACAAAGTCATTTGATCCACAGTAAGAACAACAAATTTTCTTTTGAGCAATCCTAATCAAATGATTAGTAGAATAAAACATATCACGTTTACCAAAAGATTTACCTTTGTGTGCACTGTTCTTTTTGGCATTGGATGTGGATGCAGATGCTTTGTCATTCTTCTTTACATCATCAGGAGAACTCTTCACTCTCCAGACCATCTGTTCTTTCTTTGAATGCTTTTCAAGAGATTTGACATAGAAGCTCGCTGAACTATCAACAGACTTGTCATAAAATAGATTAGATGGACGAATCTATTTTATTTGACACTATTCTTTTTGAAAATATTTTCATGAATAGAACTTCAAGCTGTTTTAAAAGAACAAACTGATTCAGTTGAATTGTCATAAGGTGATTGACTGATTACATCAGCTGAAATCTTCTCTGACAATTCAAAATTTACATCTTCAAGTTGTTTTATCTTTTCATTCAAAATGTTTCTTTCAGCAATAAGAGTGTCAAACTTATTTTTCAAATCAAATTTTACCATCTGTTCTTTTTGAACATCTGATGATAGAACAGATGTCTTGGATATGAGCTTAGATATTTCAGATTCAAAGTTTAAACGTTCTTGCTCAAAATCTTTCTCCAAGTTCTTGTTCTTTTCAGATATTTCCTTGAAGATCCCAACATTTCTCTTTTCAGAATTTTTCTTTTCAGATTCAAAAGACTTTTTCTTTTCCTGAAAAATTTGTCTTTCTTTCTCAAGTAAGTCTTGTAAAACATAAATCTGTTTTTGAAATTCAATAACTTTTTCTTCAAGAACTTGTCTCTCTTTTGCAAATGTATCCCTTTCAGTTATTATAATATTTTCAAATTCAGATACTTGCTTTGAGAGTTTTAAACATATTAGCTCTAAATCCTTTTTCTCTTGAAAATATTTCTTTGAAAAATCAGATAGCTTTTGAGCATAGATTTTCTCCAGATCAGCTTTAATTGTATCTGCATTGAGATTTTTCATCAGGTGCAGATATCTTCTCTTCAAAAGCCTTTAACTTGCTATATAGATCAACTGATTCAGCTTTCAGCTCTGATGATTTCTGTTCAGTTGACTTCAATTGGCTTTGAAGTTTGGTTATAATCTATTTATCTTTTGCCTTGTTGATACCTGAAAATCAGATTTAGAATGATTAATACATTTTGCACATTCAGAAGTTTTATCAGAATTAACAAATTTAGCTTTAAACTCCTGAATCTGATTTAGAATAACTGAATTCTGATTCTTCAATTTATCCCGTTCAGCTTCTTTGGCAGGTATCTCAGGCATATACATGATATCACAATCTCTTCCTGATAAAACATTAGACATCTTGATATCTGAAAAAAAAATTACTTCAAAATGATCGTCAAAAATCAGAAAAATATGATCACAATCAGAAATATGTCCCCCTCCGCAGACTTAGCACAAGGGTCAAGGGGAAACGGTCTTGTAGGGTCGAGGGGCAGCGCCCCTAGAAAAAAAAAATTCTGACATATTGAATGTTAAGCTTAAAATGATCATTCCCAAAATATTCAGAAAAGTTGACTGAAAAATTCAAACTTAGATCACCACTTGAAATTGATCAAAAAAAATCCAACTCCAGAACTCGCAAACCACAAGAAATCGCAGACCAAAGAACTCTCAAAGCACTGTTCACATTACTTCTCGCAAGACGCTTTGTGCGCATTTGGAGAACTCGCAGACTTCGTTGTGCCCGAAGTGGCTTCTCGCAAAATGTTATGTGCGCGTTTCTCTAAACTCGCAAATAATGATGTGCGCATTTTAGCTTCTGGCACATTACTTCATGCGCATTTTGGACTTAGAAAATATTTGATCTCTTTTACTTCTCGCAAACGAATAAAAACTCACAGATCAAATAATCCTTGCACGTTCCATACTTTGGCAATTTTGGAAAATGTAGAACTCGCTAAATGGAAACTCGCAAAACTAGTAAACTCGTAGATCACTGTTCATATTACTTCTCGCAAGACGGCTTGTGCGTGTTTTCCACTTCTCTCAATATACTCTATGCGCGAACTATGCACAAACTCTCATAAATCATCATCATCAACATCATCGTGCGTGTTATTCCTTAGCACGTTTTACAGATCTTGTGCGTTCGTTCCTTTGAGTCACGGATTCGATCCAAAAATCATTTTAACATGCAATTAGCTTTCAAAGATTGTATCACAATGATCGAAATAGTGATTATAACACTTTCTAACAAACTAGATTGACAAAAAACACAAAATTACAATGCAATCCATCGAAAATACAGTATTCGTGAACTTTTTCAAGAAAAATACAAAAATCCAAAATTCAATCTGATACTGTGTTCGATTCAAGAATCTATGTGAACAAGAAAGACTCAATTACATCAAACGAAATCTATGAAATCATTTTTACAATCAAAGAAAAATTAATCAATGAGAATTCAATTCAACAGTACTCTTAAGAACTCGTTCTGCGTGTTCTTGAAACTTCAAGAAATTGATCCAAATCTAGTGATGTATCCCTTCTGAATTTGATTTGGGTTGGCTCTGATACCAAATGAAAGTGTATGATCCCAGATTCAAGCACAATTCAATCAAGATCAAGATTTGACAATGATATTCTAGAGAGAGAGTAGAGAGAGAAATCGCAAGTCGTGTTATTTCAATATATGACAATTACAAGTCTTTCCTACTCACTTTAAGACAAACACTCATGACCTTATATGTGGATCAAAACTCTCAAAGACTTGAAACACTCACAATGCTAAGACAACATTAACTTTGACTATACATATTTTGACTTTTCTTCATTTAAATCTTGGATACAATTTATACACTAACAATATGACATTTCTTGTGAAAGTTTTGATGATTTCAATGCTCCAATCATCAAAAAGGGGGAGAAGTTATTTGGCAAGAAATGTTAGAGTCAGAAATGAATATGGAAGAGATGAGAGGATCAAGAAATGTTTGAAAAGTCATCAAGAATTATTGGTTTGATAAAGAAAAGTTGGAACTGAAATAAGAAATTTGTGTCAAGACAGTTAATTTGAAGAAAGTTTGTTGAAAGCTGAAAGAGCAAATTCAAAGAATTCCAGAAGCAAGCAGATTTTACTGAAATTTTCTTTGAAGACAATTTGCTGAAGCAAACTGAGCTGAATCTGAAGATAATTTCTTTCTGATGTCTGAAAGAGGTTTTTACAACCTTGGGGAGATTGTTACTGTTCTTGAAGACAGAATTTGGGAAGAATACAGATTTGTTTTTTATCAGAGTTGACAAAAAGTCTACAAGAGGAGATAAAGTTGCTAAAGATCAATCAAAAGGGGAGATAGTTTGTGTTGTACAAAAAGGGGAAGATTGCACAAATTAAGCTTAAAGAAGGAGATTTATTTGCAAAATATTTTTTGAGATGATCTTGAATCCAAAGAGGGAGATTGTTAGAGCATATATTGTTGGATACAAGATCATGAAGACTGAAGACAGAAAGTCAAGCATGTCAAAGCTCAAAGTCAACTCTCAAAGCAAAGTAAAGTCAATTATAATAAAGTTAAAGTCAAAGTCTTTGTACTTGTGTTTTGAATTGTATTGTAAAAGTGTGTGTTTTGCTTTTAATAGACTTGTGACTAGAAGTTAGTAGTTAAGAAGTTGAATTATACGCTGAGTTCTAGAGAGAGAAAGTTTGAAAGAGAAACTTTTTGTAAACGAATTCCAGATCAATTGAAACAGGTTATTCGTTTGAATCATTCTCATCTTGTTTGTGATTGAATTAGTATTTAGAACTTGATAATTGGGACATATTACTTCACCTCTTCTTTTGTTGGCTTTGCCTTGAAGAAGGATTACAGTTTTGAAACCTTAACCATAGAGAGTCATATCACACCAATAAAGCAGATCCTTAAGATGACTGAGTAGGCCGACATGGAGTTCAAGAAATCTTTGGAATATGACTTGTCCTTCATGATCATAGAATATGATACCATAGAGATCTCCAAGGACTTGTCCAGGAGAGAAAGGGCCTTCTCTAGGAAGTGAAAGGTTGAGAGCTGATAGATCAGGAGGAGGTCCAAGAATGGAGTCTTCAGAGAATTCAATGTCAGTTTCGATCTTGTTGGGAGCCTCTTCTTTAGATGTTGATGCTCGCTGTCTTCTCCTTTTGTTAGACTTTGGAGGTGGGACTGGTATGTTCAGAATGGTGGAGACTCTTTCAATCAGCTCATGTATAAGTAACTCTACATAGTTCTTGTACCTAGATCTTGATTTATTTAGTACGTTTCTGATTTCAGTTCATTCTGAAAAACCAAACGAGGTTAGCTTTGATGCGAACGTTGTCTTTGTTGACCCATCTGCTCTGAATATGGTCATGGTGACCATGTATGATCCTTTCTTTGATTTCCCCATGATGGTAATATCAGTGATCGGTTCTAAATCTAGTCTTCTTTCCAATATTTTCTTACACCACTCAGTCTCTAAATCTCTAATGGTGTTATCTTTGTCAGCTTCTTCTCTTGCCTCCCTAAGAAGTTGTTCTTGGACTTCGATGGGATGAGCCTTAAGCAGATCATCACTGACTAAGCTTTCAGCAAAACTTTTGGTAGCGATAGCATCTTTCTTGCATGCCTCCAGTAGTTGCTCAACCCATAGAGATTCTTCGACTTCTTCCTTGGAAAGGAAGTTGAGCTCGTCATATGTTGTTGATTTGGAAGGAATTTTTATTCGCTGACTCTCAACATCAGCAATGAGAGTAGCCTTCCTTTGTTTTTCTTCATCCTCGGACCTTTGAGATGGTCGTGAGAGCCTTAAGAAATGAGTTAAAGGAATTTCCTCTTCTTCTTCTTCTTTAGTCTTAGCAGTGTAGACTGGGATTATTGGGTCTTCAGGGCTTTGTGATTTAAGAGTATCACAAAGGGGAGAGGATGGGTTGGAAGATGAATTAGATGGTGATTCAGGGAATGGAATCATTTTCAAAGGTAGAATATTTAGAGGGGAGTAGGGTTGAAGGTCTAGCATACCTCTGAAGATTTGTTCAGCTCCCCCTCAGATGTGAAAACGATCTTAAGATTTCCCTCAACAGCAAGTTGTTTTTGCTTGCCCTGATGAGAAGTCATCTTTGTATGCACTGAGGGCCTCTCCCTTGATTCCCTGATGGAGATTCCTTTGGAAGGAATGCTGGAAGTGTTTGGGATGAAACAACTACCATCATCATCATCGTCGTCGTCGCCTCCGATATCTTTTCCAGTACCCAAGATATCACCATTGGTGTCTTCTTCTTCTTCATCATCTTCATCTACTTCCTCGACCACAACGGGTCCTTCAGCCTCAACATTTACCTGAGTTGGTTCTTTCACGAACTCTGCATCATCTTCTTCAGTTTCATTTGCATCGTTTATTTCCAGCTCCCCCTCAGCTTTATTTTTCTCCTCCTCCTCCCCCTCAATAGTTGCCTTCTCCCCCTCTTTGTCATCATCATCACTAGGGGGAAGACAAACAGTCGCTTCAATTCTGTGTAGAGAGGTGCGATCAGCGGTTATGAAAGATGCAGAAGCAATGGCAATATCGCTGATAAGATCACCAACATTATACACGAACGACTTTAAAGATTGGAAGTTTTCATGGTCTGTGGCAGTGAATGATGGTGAGGAGGGTTCTTCAATTGGTTGAGGATGTTAGTGAGCAGATATGTTTGTGCATACACCTTGGTATACAAACCATTAACAACATAGATGAGACTATTGAGAGTGTTTGTGTTGGCTGCTACATCACTCTTGAGCTGAGTGACATCCTGTTGAAGAGAGGAGACGTGGGAGGCTTCAGCTTTTGAGGAGATGGAGGTAGTGAGAGCTTGTAGGGATGCATCAGCACTGGTGATGGCGTTGCTGTTTGAAGAGACAGCAGTAGCGAGATTTGACACCGCAGTATGTAGTGCTTTGAAGGAGGAATTGATAGCCTCCGATTTTGGACCTGAAATAGAATTATTGGAGTGAGCAATAAAGTGCTCGGGATGAGTAACCGAAAGAGTAAGGGGTAGTGTTGTTTGAGTACCTGAGGGTTCATTGGCGGAATCCAATAGATTTCCACCAAAGTATTTTAGCATGCCATTATCGAAAAGATTCGTGACATGGTGATGAGAGATCTCATGAGGAGCTCCCTCAGGTCTAATGGGTACATTGCGTGGCAATTCGGAAATAAAATCACTTTTGAGATCAACGAGGACGGACACCGATGTAGATAGTGCAGTGGAGAAGATGGCAGTGAGTTGTGGAGGAGAGGCACTGGTGTTGCCCAAATATAAACCCACAGTGATTTGATTCACTGAGGTCAGTAGGTTAGTAACCAGTGGTGCTTCAGCAGAATTGAACGTAGTTGAAGTAGTTTTGGTGGCGGCATCAGTTGTTGTGGAGCGATCAACGAACGAGTCAAGTGATGATTGAGCCATTACTGACGCTGGGGTGTTCTCCTTTGGTATTTTCTTGGCTTTCTTTGAAGAGCCAAAATGGGCTTCAGAGTGTTGTTTCTTTGAAGGGCTAGTGACAGCCGGGTTAGATTGGGATGGCTGACTCCCAATCATAGCTGTCGAATGAGAAGAAGATAGGGTGTGGATAAAAGTTGAGAAACTTACCTCTTCGGCGTGAGGCTCTCAGTCGAGGAGACGTGCCCCAAGCTTGGGTAGTGAGTAATCACCAGTTGTAGGGTAGATATTAGCAAGCAAATGTTGAAGAACGACGTTGATGAAGCGTACATAGGGAACTACTGATTCCCTCTTGGAAACATTGATTTTGGAGACCAAGTCTTCAAAGATTATTCTAGCATAATCAATCTTTTGGCCAGTGAGGACCAAGAATCCCATGTCCAGATCCATGCGGCTTGCTTGGTCTATGCTGCCTACTTTACCACCTATGCTCTGAATGAGGTGAGCAAAGATGTAGCCAAGCTCTGTGGGCATACATGCTTTCAAAACTTTCGGCGGTGATTTCTTGGGTGTGCCCTTCTCCAGTATCCAGTTATATTTCATGGCGTCAAGGAACTAGATAAGCTCTTCGTCAGTGGGAGTGGGTGCATAGGTAGCAGCAGTTGGTAGTTGGAGAGCGGTCCTCAGTCTGTTGGGCCAAAGCTTCCTTTGTCATGTTCAGTTTGGAAGGAGATCACTTGTACTTCCCTTCCATCTTTTAAAGTTTTGGGTGTGACTTCAGCAGTGAACCAAAATTTCTTGAACAACGATTGACAGTCAGAAGGATACACAGTTAGTGCATAACTGATAAGGCATGTCCTTAGAAATTGAGCAGCAGGGAGGAGATGCACGGAGGATTTCTTTTTAGGGAAGGAGAGCATTCCTTGATAGTTGTTAGATTTGAAGGAGATCTGCTCAATGTCAAAGTTGACGTTTGAAGCCTTCGAGAGAGTAGAAGCTTGAGAAGCCATTGCTGAGAATCACAAAGAAGATGAAGAGATAAGGAAGACAAAAAGTTAGATTACCAATTTCTATTTTGAGACAGAAATGGTATTTTGTGTTTTTTAGAGACGAAAGTTATATGAAAATGTAACATATATGGAAATATACTGTATTTTCTATGGAGAGAGTATGAACCATAATGTGTAAAGAAAAACTAGAAAAAGATGAAGTTTAGTACATAGATTCTTCTAAAAACATCGTTTTTGGGTTTTGTAGAAAAATCATGAAAGAAATGATTTTAGGAAAAACAAGTTATTTGAACTTACAAAAAAGGTTTATAAGATCAAGTAATGTTATGTAGAAAAAAAGTAAGAGGTAAATGATGAAAGAACCTGAGAATAACAAAGAAGATGAGTGCGTGTTTTTGGTGTTTTTCTTGCCTTGAAAGAGAATTCTTGCTTTGAGAGAATTTTGAGCGCAAAAAGTTTGAATAAGAGACAAAGAGACGTATATATATGTAAGAGGAGAGAGAAAAAATTGATGATAGAGAGAGAGAAATCATCATGACAGGGACACATCGCTCGAGAGTAATTGGAGAAGGAATGTGAATGGGCGACGTTGTCAAAAAAATTGTGCCGACGGTTATCCAAAAAAATGATGTCATAAAAGGAAACATCTTTTCAAAAATTTAAACCATTTTTCTTTTATCAAAGCTTTTAATCACTTCAAGAAATCAGTGATAAATTTTATTTTCAAAATGATTTTAATCACTTGAAGAAGGTGAGTGATTAAGTTTTGAGAATTTTGAAAAATGCCTCACTGATAGTGTCTTCAGTGAGGTTGGTTAGAAAACATACCTTGTTATCAAAGAAACTTTACTCAGAGATTAGAGATGGACATCAGATATAGAACTTTATTGCTGACAGAATGCATCATCGCTGAAGAGTTATTCTTCAAGGTTTAGCATTCCAAGCTCGCTGATGAGAAAGTTGAATCTTGTCTCATCAAGAGGTTTGGTAAAAATATCAACGAGTTGATAGTCAATTGGAATAAATTGAAGTTCTATATCTCCATTAATCACATGATCTCTGATAAAATGATATCTGATTTCGATGTGTTTAGTCTTTGAGTGTAGCACAGGATTATTTGCTATAGCGATGGCACTAGTACTGTCGCAATAGATAGGGATCTTTGATAGCTGAAGGGTCATAGTCAAATAGTTGATTTCTCATCCATAAGACCTAAGCACAACAACTACCAGCGGCTACATACTTAGCTTCAGCGGTGGAGGTGGACACTGAATTTTGCTTCTTACTTGTCTAGTTTAGCAACTTTCCACCTAGGAGCTGACAGCCTCATGTGGTGCTTTTTCTATCCAGTTTGCAACCTACAAAATCACTATCTGAATAGGCAGTTAGATTGAACCCCGATTCTTTGGTATACCAAAGACCTAGGTTAGGAGTTACTTTTAGATATCTGAAAATTCGCTTGACAATGATCAGATGGGAATCCTTGGGTTCTGATTGATATCGTGCACAAAGACATGTAGAATACATGATATTAGGTTGACTCGCTGTAAGATACAGAAGGGAGCCTATCATTCCTCTATAGGCAGTGACATTAACAGGTTTCTTTGTTTAATGTCAGCGGTGGTGCCATAGAAGTTTTCATCGCTAATGTTTGAGTAAGATCAAACTTTTTCAGCATATCTTTAACATACTTACCCTGATGAATAAACGTGCCTTTATCATATTGCTTGATCTGAAGTCAAGGAAGTAAGTTAGTTCACCCATCATACTCATTTTATATTCTTTCTTAATTCGTTCAATCGAGTACATAGAGATGGGTTAGTAGAACGAAATATAATGGCATCGACATATATTTGAACAAGAATAATGTGACCTTTAATCTTTCTGAAAAATAGAGTATGATCAATTTTTCCACGTTCAAATTTTTTAGAGATTAGAAAAGAGGAGAGAGTATCATACTAAGCACGAGGGGCTTGTTTTAGCCCAAAGAGATCCTTATCCAACTTATATACGAAATGTGGATGTTTAGGGTCAGAGAACCCTGGGGTTGTTCAACATAGACTTCTTCACTCAACTTTCCATTTAGGAATGTTGATTTGACATCTATTTGATATACTTTGAAGTGTTTGTGAACTGCATAGGCTAAGAATAGTCGAATTGCTTCGAGCCTAGCCATATGCATAAAGGTTTCATCATAGTCTATGCCTTCCTCTTGTCTATATCCTAGAGCAACTAGCCTAGATTTATTGTGGGTCACAGTCCCATTTTCATCTAACTTGTTTCGATACACCCATTTGGTGCCTATAATAGTTTTGTCAGATGGTCGGGGAACGAGATTCCAAACTTTGTTCTTTCAACTCGGTCAGCTCTTCTTGCATAGCGCTGACCCAGTTTGGATCTCTGAGGGCATCATCGGTCTTCTTTGTTTGAGAAGAGAGATAAAGTTTACAAAGAGATAGATGTTACCTGAACTTCGTCTAGTCTTAATACCTGCATCTGGATCACCAAGGATCTGATCGATTGGGTGATTCTTAGTCCTTCTGAGCAGGGCATATGCATCCATTTCTGATATTGGATCAATAATAGCAATGTTTGTCGAGGAAGAGGTTTCACCCTGAGGTTCATCAGCAATCAACTGCTGAGGTTCAGGTTGAACGTCATTCACTGAGAGTTCTTCAGAGATGAGAGGTGATTCAAAGGTTGGAGGTTCAGAAGGTGGTAAAGTGTTTAAGGTAACAACTGAAACCCATGAAGTGGATTCAGTGTTAGGTAGAACAATAACTGGATCATCATCAACATTTGTAGGATTTACATGATGTTGTGTGTTGAAGAAAGGTTTAGGTTCTTCATAGTGAGAGAACATCCAGGCATTTAGTTCATCACTATCAGCGATAAGCTTTGAGTTCACTGATCTGGATTCATCAAAGGTGACATGAATGGTTTCTTCTACTATTTGTCTTCTTTTGTTGAAGTCTCTGTAGGCTTTGGATACTGAAGAATATCCAAGGAAATTTCCACCATCAACCTTTGGACTAAACTTTCCAAGGGTATCTTTGTTGTTTAGAATAAAGCATTGACAACCAAAGATATGAAGAAAGCTGATGGAAGGCTTTCTCCCATGGAAAAGTTCATAGACAGTCTTGCTAAATCTTTTGACAATCAACGACCTATTTTGAGTAAAACAAGTCGTATTGACAGCTTCTGCCCAGAATTGAGTTAGAAGATAAGAATCGTTGAGCATTGCTCGAGCAACATCGATGATCGTTTTGTTTCTTCTTTCAGCGACTCCATTTTGCTGAGGAGTTCTCACAGCTGAGAAATTGTGAGAAATTCCCTTGTTGTCAAAGAAGTTATCCAGAGAACTGTTTTTAAATTTAATTTCATGATCACTCCTTATTGAGCGAACAGTCAAGTTTTTCAGCACTTCCATCTTTCTAACAAAGGAGATGAGATCATCTGGGGTGTCACTCTTAGAACGGAGAAACATGACCCAGGTATAGCGAGAGTATTCATCTACTATGACAAGAGTGTATTTCTTTCCCGCAATGGATTGTATATTGACATGGCCAAATACATTCAAATGCAAGAGTTGAAGAGGGCTTGTCACTGATGATACTTGCTTTAATTTGAAACTAGCTTTAGTCTGCTTTCCTTTTTCACAAGCTGAGCAAAGAGATTCCTTTGCATAAGAGTGTTGAGGTAGACCGAAGACTAGTTATTTTGAGGATAGAGTGTTCAGCGTCTTGAAATTGAGATGAGTGAGCCTTTTATGCCATAGTCAGTTGACATCTGATAAGGCTTTGGACAGAAAACAGATATTCTCAGTGGTTGTTGAGTACATGTTTATAACGTAAACATTTTCCAAACGATAACCGCTGAGAGAAAGTTTTCCATCTTTGTCCAAGACTAAACATGTTTCCTTAGTAAAGCAAACTTTAAAGTCTTTATCACATAGCTGACTGATGCTGAGGAGATTATGCTTCAGTCTGTCTACGTAAGCGCCTCTTCGGAAGGTAGTTGTACCATTGCTGAATACACCGAACCTTCTGGTATAACCTATCCCATTTCCACCAAAGGTCACTGAGGGGCCTTTATCTTCCTTGTATTTAGTGAGCAGGTTCTTTTGGCCAGTCATGTGTCGAGCGCATCCACTATCCAGATACTAGATACCCTTAGAGACCTGCAAACATAAGGAATATCAATTTTTGATTGGTACCCACTTTTCAATAGGTCCAGGGGAGTTAGTGGAGATGGAAGGTTCAATAATAATCACAACATCCGATGATTCAGCTTTAGTGGTAGTCTTCACTTTAGTTAATTTCTTAACTTTAGTGGCATTTTTCACCTTGGCAGGTTTATCAGCTTTGGTGACCTTCTTTGCCTTGGAGGCAATCATCTTCACTTTAGCTGACTTTCAGCTTTGGTGGCATTGGGACATTTACTGGCAATATGGTCAGTAAGTCCACAGTGGTAGCATTTTCTATAGCTTAAAGTAGCTTTAAGGCCATGAGCATTTGCATTAGAAAACTTTAGATGAGCCAGGCCAGCTCCAAGAATTCCCTTAGCATTAGATATCGGAGGAACTTTCAGTTCTTCTGATTTCTTAGGCTTAATATCAATTTTTCGCTTTGGAGTAGATCTCTAAGCATTACCGGTGATCTTAAATCCAAAGTCAGAGAGTTGACTAGTTGAAGGTTTGGAGGAAACTCTCTTCAGTTTTGCTACTTTTGTAACCTTCTAAGTGTGACGGGAAATATATTTCCCTTTATTAGCGAGTTTAGAACTCTTTGATAAACCCTCAGGAGTGGGAACAAAAGAGGAAGATAAGCACTGAGAGGTAGAAGGGTCAGGGATAGATGAGACAAACATTCCAAATTTCAGCATGGAACGATCTTTGTCCAGGTCGTATCTTTCAGATTCATACCAAAGACAACTCTTAACCTGAGCAGGTATTTGAGCATCTATGATCTCAGCGACTTTAGCTGAGATTTGTACCATCCCTTACCTGTAGCCTTTTCAGCTTTCAATTCAACGATAACTTGTTCGCATTCAGTGCTGATAATTTCATTTACAATGACTTGATCTCTTAAACTTTCCTCTAAATGAGTTAGTTCTTTGATCTTTAAAAGACATTTTTCAAGATGTTCAGTTAAGTCAATGTTTTTGTTTTTAGCAAGAGTTATACCATTTAGTGCATTGTATAAGTCAATTGTCAGCACATCAACAGTGCGACGTCTCTCAGCTTTAGTAAGAGATGGGTCAGTAGAGATTAATACTTGAGAGGTGATAGAGGTTTTGGATGTCCCAGATGGTTCTTCCACTTCTTCTTTAATCTCAGCCATTAGACAGAGATTAACAACATCTTCTTCATTAGAACTTGACTCTTCTGATTCAGCCCAGTCGTGTTCTTCATCTATCAGACCTTTACCTTTTCGTTTGAAGCCTTTCGGCTTCTAATATTTTTCTTTCATCTTTAGATATTTGTCATCACTGGATTTTCTGGATGAAGAAGGTTTGAAGACTTTCTTTGACCTACATTCACTGGCAAAGTGTCCAACTTTCTCGTAGTTATAGCAAGTAGCAGTTGCCTTATCAACAGGTGTTGACTTAGGCTTGTCAGATAAAGAGATAAGCTTATTTCTTCTGAAATTGCGCTTTCTTGCAAATCTCTTAAAGGAGTTTGTCAAGAGTGCCAGTAATTCATCAAACTCTGAGAGGTCAGTGTCTGATGGATCCTCTGAGTCAGAATTTAACTGAGTGATGGTTAGATTTGAGGGTCACTGAGATGGGATCATTTCTGAAGAGACTAAAGCAACAGTTGTGATTTTGGAGTCTTTGGAATCTCTAACAAGATTATGTGTCCCACAATCAGTGCAAATATCAAGATGACAAAAGATTTAACAAATGAACAATTTTATTTCAATCTCAATTTTGATAACAGAGGACTTTCACAATTTTTCTCTCTACAAACAGTACGCGCATCTAACCTAATGAGTCTACTAACGAAAAATCAATTTATACTAAAACACTTACAACACTAAACACTCAAAACATACAAAACATTGACTTTGACTTTTCTTTATTACAAATGACTTTGACTTAGCATGAGAGTTGACTTGAGCTTTTGCTTGACTTTGACTTTTATCTTCAGCTTGAACTTCAGCCTTCATGATCTTGTATCCCACATATTTTGTGCACTAATAATCTCCCCTTTGGATTCAAAATCATCTCCAAAAAGATTTGCAATACAATATCCCTCTTTAGCACAAATTTATACAATCTCCTCCTTTGTAAACTTCTTTCAACAAGAATCAACTTCAGAAATAATAAGCATTGAACGACAATCTCCCTTTTAGAATAAGCAGTCTTCAAAAATTCTGCAATCTCCCCAAAGTCTTTGAACAACATCTTTTTCAAAAAGCTTTAACAATCTCCCCAAAAGGTTGTAGAAGCCTCTTTCAATCTCGGAAAGAAATTATCTTCAGGCTTGGCTCTCTTTTGCTTTAGCAGATAATCTTCAAAGAAAATTTCAGTAAATTTCATCGAACATTCCATAATCTCTGAACTTTCTCTTTCAACATTGTACAATCTCTTCAAAACTTGCATTCTTTGACAAAATTCTTGCAATAAACTTTCTTCAAATCATCTTTCTTGAAATTGACTTCTCCCATAATTGTTTTTCATTTCTTGACTGTCTCCAAAACCGTTCTTCAACTTTAAACTTTCCTTCAACCAACATTTCTTGAAAATAGCTTCTCCCCCTTTTTGATGATGTAGCACAGAAATCATCAAAATTGTACCAAGAAATGTCATGAATCTATTCTGGCCATTGATATTTATCACCGAGCCTCTGATTATCCGTCAATGCATAAAGTATTCATCCGAATCTTTTCAAATTCAACAAATTAGAGTGTAACACCTGAATCAACAAATGAATCAGTTAATAATGCCTGTCAGTAGCACAAAGCCACTATTTGTAACAAATACACATTGGAAAGGAGCTTTTTGATGTTCACTCCCCCAGGTCTTCCATTCAATCATCGAATAACACAAGATTATTCTATGAACGTTTAGACAGAAAAACAAATTTTCTGTGTGTTCGTGCTTGTGTATGAAAAAATTAAGCATGATGATTGCTTTATCAATTAGGCTCAAAATGTGTAAACCATTGAGACAACAATAGTAATACACAGACTGAATTGTGCATTATCGAAGTGCGAAGGTGGGACAGACGTCCTTCTTTTTCAATATCTACATCTTCCGAATGAAGACAAAATAGATTATGTGTTGCATCCCCAGAAAAATTGAAACATCTTCTTTTTAAGAAAAGAAATGAGTAGCTGGTGGGGTTTAAACAAGAGTTGGCATGGGCTAGTTGCCTATTTCAATGATGTTCACGAAGAATCGGCTCATAAAAAGTTGGTGCAGAGTTTGATATTCTTTTACTCTGATCTTTCACCCTCTTTCTTTTTATCATTGTAGCTCACTTCTAACCAAACTCTCTTTTACATTTTACCTCATCACACATACCCACACTCAGATATTTTGACTCCTCGCCTTTCGATCACTCAAGGATAACTTCTTAGGTAGGAATCACTGGTTCACGTGAATCCATAGAAGTTCTGTTAAGCTCACACAATTCCCATGTAATTGTCCTATAAGCAAAATGTTACTCAAATGGTTTAACATTTTCAGTTAAAGCACATAACAAAATACATGTCAGATAAATGTATGCTCATGAATATAATCATGAAGATTTGAGCATTTTAATCATGAATGACATTTCAAAACAAGTATATTGAATGAATGAAATGAATACAAGAAACTTGTTTGAAAATATGACATTGTATGAAAATATCAAAATGAATGATTTATCAATCAAGGGTTAGGTCATGAAAAATGGATATTTTCTATAAGAACAATTATAGACATTCTTGAAAGAAACGTTTTGAATTAATCAACGCTCAAATAGCAAAAAATTTCAAACGGGGTGTCTTACCATCGAAAATATGTTTCTATATGAGACATGGTAAGAACATAGTCAACAAATATACTAAACTGGTGTGTATGAATACTTGACAGTATATGGAAAAGATAATACACAAATATTTATCTTTGGAAACACACGGTTTGTTTAACAATTTAGCTCATGAAAAATGAAAACATTTAAAATCATACTTTTAAATTCATGATATCATTTTGAGAATCGAGAAGTGGTTTGAACGTTTAAGAACATGTTGTCATATCTGAAAGTCGTTCTTCTCTCAGACATGTATGAGATTAAGTTTAAAATGATCCTTACGCTCATCTTAAATCTTATGAAGTCAGCTAGAAAGTCATGATTGATGTGATCATGTAAGCTCCCCCTTAAAATCTGCATTCGGTCAAAAGTCGTCAAAGCACAAAGTCTTATTCACAAATTTTATTGAAAATTAAAAACATAAAAGCAACAAAACTTGTTAAGAACGAGTTCTGATTAGATGTAATCAGAAGTCATTGTCCTTACTCCCCCTGAAAATTTGCATCATATGATATGTCAGTAAAAAAATACATGCATAAATCTACAACTCCCCCTAAAATGTAGATCATCTTATTTTTGTGTCACACTCCCCCTGAAATCATGAACAAACCTTTCAGTGTAGATATCTTTCAGATTAAAAATAAAGAAATGAAGAAAAATAACAAAATCTAAACTGTACTAGGTAACAACAGATTAAGTCTTGAGATTTAGCACGCCAAGTTTTGAAATGAGAAAATTAAATCTCTTTTCATCAAGTGGCTTGGTAAACAAGTCCGCAAGTTGATAATCTGTGTTTACAAAGTAAAGTTCGATTGTACCTTTTTCAACATTGTCTTTGATAAAATGATATCTCGTGTCGATGTGCTTGGTTTTCATATGTTGAACAGGGTTTACAGATATTGCAATAGCTCTCTTTGAATCACAGTAGATCGGGATTTTGTCGTACTTGAAACCATAATCTCGGAGTTGTGTTCGCATCCACAGCACTTGAGAACAGCAGCTAGCCGCAACTACGTACTCTGCCTCAGCTGTTGAACTAGATACACAGAGTTGTTTCTTCGAAGCCCAACTCACGAGTTTATCGCCTAAGAATTGTATATGTCCCAAAGTACTCTTCCTGTCAAGCATACAACCTGTATGATCTGCGTCTGAAAACGCTGTGAGCTCAAAACCAGTATCTTTAGGATACCACAGACCAAGATCTGTAGTGCCTTTCAGATACCTAAATATACGCTTTACCGCAGAGAGATGGGATTCTTTAGGTAAAGCCTGATATCTAGCACATAAGAACGTAGAAAACATAATATCTGGCCTACTAGTCGTCAAGTACATCAAAGAACCAATCATACCTCTATAGGTTCTAACATCGACAGCTTTTTCTGAAAGATCAGCTTCGATCTTAGTTCCTGGTGCCATCGGTGTTCCAATCGGAGTAAAATTTTCCATTTTGAATTTTCTTAGAATATCATAAATGTACTTCGCTTGATTAATAAAAATCCTCGTAGAAAATTGTTTGACTTGTAATCCGAGAAAGAAATTCATCTCTCCCATCATACTCATCTGAAATCTGGACACCATGAGGTTTGAAAAATTCTTACAGTACTTTGGATTAGTTGAACCAAATATGATGTCATCCACATATATCTGAATTAAAATGATATCAACTTTCTCCTTTTTAATGAAAAGAGTAGTATCGATTTTACCTTTTGAGAAGCCCGACTTGACTAAGAATTTGGATAGGACATCGTACCAGGCGCGAGGGGCTTGCTTTAGACCTTAAAGAGATTTATCCAGAATATATACATGATCTGGTTTATTTGGATTGCCAAAACCTTCAGGCTGCGAGACGTAGACTTCCTCCATTAAAATGCCATTCAGAAAGGCAGTCTTCACATCCATTTGATAGACCGTGAAGTTCTTGTGTGCGGCGTAGGCTAAAAACATTCTGATTGCCTCTATGCGCACAACTGGAGCATAAGTCTTGTCATAATCTATGCCTTCCTCTTGCCTATATCCTTTAGCAACAAGTCTTTCTTTGTTTCTGATCACGATACCATCTTCATCTTTCTTGTTTTTGAAAACCCATTTCGTGCCAATTATTGTTTTACCTTCAGGTCGTGGCACGAGTCTCCAGACTTTAAGCTCTTCGAACTGATTAAGCTCTTCTTGCATTGCAGTTACCCAATCTGAATCAGCTAGAGCTTCAGATACTCGGGTTGGCTCTATCTTACTCAGAAAGAAGTCATGCATGCACTGGTTTAATGTCGCAGACCTAGTTTGCACCGGCTTGGACGGATCTCCAATGATTTGATGTATTGGGTGCTCTTTGGTCCACTTGTGTTCATGAGGGAGTGGATTAGATGTAGATTGATCAAGTTCATCATCTAAGAATACACTTTCTTCTTGTTCTTGTAGGGATTCAGTTGAAGTATTCGGTACAGAAGCTTCAGTTGGTTGGATACTTGAAGTCTGTTGAGTAGGCATTGTAGTACATCCAACTAATTGAGTTACTTCTGGCTCTTCATTAACATTTACAGCTTCAACTGATGAAGTAGGTGTTTGAATTTGAGTTTCTTTCTGAATCAAGGGAACATATTCAGTTGAGACATCTGAAATGATTGGATAATGAATGCTTGAACCTTCAGGTATGTCAATCACAACATGTTTAGGAAAACTAGAACCAAGAAACTCATCGTAGAAAAATTCAAACAATAAATCTAAATCTATTAAATGAGATGTCGACATTGACGCTTTATCAGATTTAGTAACGTTAACTGCAGGTTCTGTACTGATTTGCCCAGAAGCTAAGACTCCGGTAAGAACGGGTTATGAATTGTTTTGAACAGAATCCATCTCTTCATCGAATGTAACATTTACGCTCTCGACTACGATCTTCGATTTCTTCAGATAAACTCTATATGTTGCTAATGTCTGAGAATAGCCGATGAAAATGCCTTCTTCAGCTTTCGGACTGAACTTGTTCAAGTTCTCTTTGTCGTTCAGCACAAAACACCTGCATCCAAAAATTTGGAAATGTTTAATGTTAGGTATTAGATTATTAATCAAAGCGTATGGCGTTTTGCCAAACCGGCGATGAATTATGGATCGATTCTGCGTATAGCATGCAGTAGACACAACTTCAGCCCACAGAAATAGAGGTAGATCTTACTGACTCAACATCGTGCGAGCATCCTCCACTAGAGTTTTGTTACGCCTCTCTACAACTCCATTATGTTCAAGTGTTCTGGCAGCAGAATATTGATGTGTTATCCCGATCGATTCGAGATAATCTTCAACAATCTTGTTCTTGAATTCTGTGTCATTGTCTGTTCTGAGAAATTTAGTTGTCTTCTGCAGATTCACTTGAGTGGTCTTTAAAAATGTGATGATGACATCGGGCGTCTCATCTTTCGATCTCAGAAATTTAACCCAAGTATATATCTGGAGTAATCGTCCACAATCACTAATACATATTTATTTCCGTTAATGCTTTAAGTTCTCATTGGACCGCAGAGATCCATATGCAACAATTCCAATGTAGAACTTGTACTCGGTTCAGGCTTAGGATTATGAGAAGTTCTTTTCATCTTGCCTTTCTCACACGTAGCATATAGATGTTCTTTAACATATTTGAGCTCTGCAAGTCCTTTTACTAAGTTTCCCGTGACCAGCTTGTTGATGTACCGAAAGTTGAGATGAGATAGCCGTCTATGCCATAACCAGCTTTGCTGCATAGAGGATTTTGAATGTAGACACACCTCATTATTAGTCTTGACTTTTGACAAATTAATCGTGTAGAGGTTTGACTTTCTCGCCCCAACCAAGAGTTCTTTTCCGTCTTCAGTTCGCACATAACACCTCTTGGCCTTAAATTTTACCTCTAAGTCCTTGTTGCAAAACTGACCAATACTGAATAGGTTATGTCCTAGTCCTTCAACATAACTCACCTTCTTGATCGTTACGTTTTCTTATACAACATCACCATATCCGAGAATTGGTGAAAACTGGTCATTTCCAAAACGAACGTTCCCGCAAAATTTCTCTGCATAATTAGACAATATATCTTTCTGCCCGGTCATATGCTTGGAGCAATCAGAATCCAAGTACCACATATGACAGGTCTGTACATGAGAAATCAGGAAACAATTGGTTTAGGTACCCATTTATAGATGGGTCCTACAGTGTTAGCACATGATTTTGGCATCCATATGAATTTGGACCCTTTGCTCTTTTGAAAAACTTTTGAAACATTAGAATGATATACATGATAAGATCCAAACCAATCATCAGAATATTGTCGAGATACAAAATCATTCCAACGAAATTTAGAAGACTTTTTAGTAGACGGAGATAATTGGAGTAATTGCTTTATTGAATATTGCTTGTAAGAAGTTACAAGTTTTTGTTTATGAAAATCAACTTTACCAACTACATCAGTTTTACTATCAGTCATTCTATTACAAGAAGAATCAGAACATGATTTTGCAGGTTCGTCAATTTTCTTCTTTGGTCTCCACTCCGATTTTACTTCAGTCTTTTTCCTTTTCACATCTGAAACATACGACTTTTGAATGTTAGAACTGTGAGATTTGAAAGATTGTTTATCCTTTGATTTACCAGTGGAGGTCCGTTTTTGTGAATGTCTAGTTTTCTTCTTCTTACCTTTGGTATCCTTGGTATTCACAGAGACTGGTTTATCAACTTTCGTTGATGATTCACCTTTTTCGTACACACTAGGTAAACCGTTAGAATTAATGATAAATTGTGAATGATCTGGAAGTTTTGCAGTAAAATCAAATTGATCAATATAATCATCAAAACAACCATTAGAGTTTAGGAAATCAAACTCTTCATCAAACAGACCATTTATATCATTTGATTTTGAAGCTTTAGAAGTATTTGAAAAATCAGTGTTCATGAAAACAGTTGAAAACACCATTTGTTCTAACTCGGTCAAAACTCTTTCTTATACTAAAGTATTCTCGAGTTCAGAAATTTTACTTTCTAAAACGAGAAGAGGAACATAAATCTTGCCTTCAACTAGCTTTGCCTCCAGTTCCTCTGTAGGGTAGCTTTGAAAATAGTCATTAGAAAGAAATTTTGATTGTGTAGAACTGTAACTAGAATTCAACCTCTCGTATCGAAATGGAAGTTGCATTTTAGTTTTGTTTTTTTGTTTCTCTTTTTCCTTAGCTTCATCCTCATCTGATAGTTTAGTCCACTTAACTCTGAGTTCAGGATATTGAGGTGTCAATTTAAGAAATCCAAAATCATACAAAGCAGACACTTTGGAAATACCCTTTTTCAAATAGTGTGGGTTCTCGTAACCAAGTCCCCAACACTCATTATTCTATTTAGGTTTGTTAAGGTGAATGGTTTGCTCAGTTTGACCCAAAGTATAAATTTTTTCTTCCAAAACATTCACTTTCTCAATCAAAGATTTATTTTCTTTCTTAAAGTATAAACACTTTTTCGCAACCTCTTTGATCTCAAGTTCACACAGTTTAAACTTAGAAGTAGTTTCAGATAGTTCATTATGAATTACAGTCTTTTCTCTCACATGGGTATCAATGTTTTTGTGTAAAGCCTCAATCAATACATTTTTCTCTCGCATGGGTATCAATGATACCTTTTTCGCGTTTAAGCTTAGACTGTAAATCCTGAAGTTCCATCATCATGGCTTGCATTTGGTTAAGAAAATCATATTCGGACATATCACATACCTCTTCGTTATCTTCACCATCAGAATCTGCTTCATCTTCTTTATGACCCATGAAACACATATGAGCCTTTTCTTTTTTTTCCTCATCATCTTCAAAATGATCTAGCCAGTACTTGTCTTCGGCCATCAATGCTTTGTCAGCATCCTACTGCTTGGCCAAAAGCATTTTGTTCTTATAATACTCAGAATTACGGACCTTTGGTTTCCGGCAATCCTTAGCATAATGGCCTACTTTCCCGCAATTGTAGCACTTTACTGGCTCAAACTCTTTCTTATCCTCAGATCTGTACTTTTTCTCTTCCGGCTTTTTCTCTTCAAACCTCTTGCTTTCAACTCTCTCTTTGTGCTCATAGTTTCGTGAACCCGATGAATATCTCTGATTGTTCGATCCCAGTTTCTTATAGAATTTCTTCTGAAAAGCTTTTGTCAAAAGTAGCATTGCCTGTTTCAGGTTCTCACAATCATCAGAGTCAGAATCCTCCTCACTTTCATCTTCATCGGACTCAGAAACTATCACCTTCTTCTTCTTCTTCAAGCTTACTGACCTCTTCTCTTTCTTCTATACCACTAATGCAACCGGATCAGCAACCACTTTCTTAGCTTTCCTTTTCTCATCTTTAATCTCTTCTACCTCTTCCTCGTTCTGCCTAAGTGTCTCATATACCTCGTGCAGTCGTATTTCTTTCAAATCTTTCATCTGCTTCATTTGCCTTGTGAACCTTTTCCACTCTGGCTGTAGAATGCTCAAAAACTTGACATTCACCTCTATCAGAGACTTCCTGACTTTATTCTTGCTAAGCTCGTTGGGAAGGGTCACAAACCTATCATAGGTAACTTCCAGATATTCACCCTTCTTTGCTTTCAATTATTCGTAATTGTTCACGCAGTTAGACACTTTCAGTTGGTTACTGATCTTTGACCCAAGCATCATTTTCTCCAGCTGATCCCACATTTCTTTCCCCGTGGCATTATAGCTGTCTATCTTGACGTATATCTCGTTAGGACTCCCTTGCAGAATGAATGACCTTGCCAATCTGTCAACTTTAAGTCTTTTCCTCTGTTCATTAGTATATTCCTCAAGTGGCAATGGGTACTCTTTGTTTATTATCTCCTCACCATTTTCTCCTTCAGTAGACAGAATCTTGTAGGAGGTTTCATCACTCCTTCTTTTAATAATACTTTGATATAGTCTCCCAAGTCATTCCGGTCAATAAAGTCTAGGAATCTATCCTTCCACTGTTCGTATTTACTCTTAAACAACATTGGTGGCTTTACATCCGTACCAATAGCTAGAGCCTCTCGGGAAGTCATCTTTGATAATGCACTAAGATAAACTGATCGTCAAAAATTCAGAAACAAACTTGATCTGTAAAAGTCAAACTTGGTCAACCCTGAAAACACAGAAAAGTTCTAACTATGAAAATTTTCACACAAGTCACACAGAATTCGCACAACAGAGAGAATACTTAGGAATTCGCACAATCTAAGAAATTCGCACACAATAGAATTCATACACAATAGAATTCGCAAAACAAGGAGAATTTTCATGAAACTTTTCGCACAACAGAGCTATGAATTCTATACTTAGAAAATATTTGAAACTCAAAGAATTCGTATCGATGCGAAATCAACACTTAGAAAAAATGTCAACTTTTTATGCGAAATCTGAGCAATTCGTATGATGCTTGATGTGAATCTTAGCAATTCGTATCCTTCTTTATGAGAGTTCCTCACTTTTTGCATACAAACATATGCGAATTTTGTCCTTGGAATATTTTCAACAAACTTTTCGTCTATGAGAGTTATGTGAAATCTGACTTTTCGTATGAAAGCTTATGCGAATTCAGAGGATTTCGCTCACAACTCTCATACGAATTCTACACTTAGATTTTTCAGAAATCAAATGCAATGTGAATTCCATCATGTGAGTTCTTCATTTCATGCGAGTTCTTCAACTTTTATGCGAGTTCTTCAGATCTTAGTCTAAAACTTCAATTTTCAACTTGATTTCGATCCAAAACTTCGAATTAGGTTCTGAAAACTTACCAATTCATCCACAAACACTCTCTGAACATATTACAATCAAGGAATTACGCACAAAAACATCAAAATTACAATCTTGATCCATATATAGTGCGTAATACTAACTCGAACAAAAATCCAAGAATATCAAAATTCACACAGAAGAAATGTGAATTAGACTAAACATTACAAATCAAAAGTGTTCTAGATGTATAAACGAGTATCACAACACTAATTTCAAATCAAAAACATCTATGAATAGCAAAAATAGAATCTCCACAATGTTCTTTACGAGTTCTTGAAATGTCGACCAAAATTCCTTCGAATTAGATCAAGTTTTCTGAAAATCTGTTTGCTTTGATACCAATTGTGTGTCCCACAATCAGTGCAAATATCAAGATGACAATAGATTTAACAATTGAACAATTTTATTTCAATCTCAATTTTGATAACTGAGGACTCTCATAATTTATCTCTCTACAAACAGTACGTGCATCTAACCTAATGAGTCTACTAACGAAAAATCAATTTATACTAAAACACTTAAAACACTAAACACTCAAAACATACAAAACATTGACTTTTACTTTTCTTTATTACAAATGACTTTGACTTAGCATGAGAGTTGACTTGAGCTTTTGCTTAACTTTGACTTTTATCTTCAGCTTGAACTTCAGCCTTCATGGTGTTGTATCCAACATATTTTGTGCACTACCAAATATTCTTCTTTTGTTGATTTGATTGCTCATAATTGAGCAAGATCCCATAAAGAGTACTGAGAGAAAGATGATTTAGGTCTTTAGTCAGCTTGAGACACATTGAATAACTGTCCCAGCTTTCAGGAAGACATTCCAGGAATTTATTAAGGACCTCACAGTTAGAGTAGGTCCTACCAACAGTCCTTAAATCAATGATTAAGTAGTTAAAACGTTGGTGAACATTAGATAAAGATTCATTCTTACCACAAATGAAACTTTCATACTGTCTTACTAGATTGATCTTTCTCGTTTCTTGGATCTCAGTGGTACCTTTATATTGAACACAGATTGTATCCCATATTTCTTTGGAAGTTTTTAGATGTATGATGGAATGGAAAGCTTCATCAGGTAAAGCCATAAATATAATGGTTTTAGATTTTGTATCAAGTCCCACTTTCTTCTTGTCCTCATCACTCCATTGCCTTATTTCTTTGGCAGCTTGTCTTTCAGGGACAGCTCCAGTTGTTGCGGTGGCAGGGACTACGGCTATGATGACAAATGATTCATAAGGTCCATTTGCAACATATTCAGGTATAGTGGGATATACACCTTCTAGAAATAGCATCATTCAATTCTTACAGAGAGCAAAGTTGTCTCTGCTGAATCGAGGAGGTTTGGCTAGAGAGCCATTATCATAATAAATTGAAGTTGTGTTTAGTAATATTTTTAGACAATATCAAGGAAGAGAGTTAAGCAAGATCTTGTTTATGGATTAAACAATCTGCTTTGATACCACTTGTTGGTCTCGATTAAGGTTCTACAAGGATGTTAGTTTGTAGAAGGGGGGTTAAATACAAACACAAAGTTTACTCTTAATTTATTTTATTGATTATTGAGTAAATCAAAAACACGTTGTTGCGGAATAAGATAAGGTAAAACCTAATCTAAACAATCCAAGAAACACTAAGCTTTCTTGCACATAAGAGTAATAGAAGGAGAGAAGAGAGTTTGCAGAATGAGGAGTTTCTGCAAAAGGTCACTAAGAAGAGAGAGAGTGTGGATCCTTCAAAATGAAGGCTTTGCACCAATTTATACCCTATGCAATAAATGCATGGCAAAGAGTACAGTTCACGTGTCGTTCATCCAATGGCTTCATGTTATTTGACTTTACCATTTGCACGCTTTTGGCCGTATGATGAACACTGTAGTGGAAAGGAGCAGTAGTATGATTATGGAAAAAAGTCAGTTTGCTTTTGTACTTTCGTACTATTTGTGAAAAGGATAAGACAAACAAATCTTGATAATAAAGTTTCATGATCGTCTATTGTTGATGGTCAGTGATCAGGGATCACTGATGTAGAAAGGCAATATCTGAGGCATGTTCTTGATTTGTCACGCGTTGTAGACTTGTCTTGGTTTCACTGAATGTCGCTTCAGATCATTAGTGGACTTGTCTTAATCATTAGCTTAGTCTTCGATGTCAGTGATGATTTCTTTGAGCACGAAACTTGTCTTCAGGGATTACATTTAACAAATACATCAAAGATTATCTGCGATATTGAACAGACTCAGTATTTTATTGTTGATATTGAAACACTAATACATACATATGTTAAATGTAATTTTCACTAAGTATTTCTAAGGATCATCATCAAATCACTGAGAGAGTTTGGATCAACAATCTCCCCCTATTTGATGATGACAAAGCAACATAAGAAAATTGCTTAAGTTCAAAATATAAGGAAAATGAGGACTCATAACATACATGTCTCAATTTTGAGGGATCTTTTTAGTACTGAAGAGTTAAGTACATCACTGAAAATTTTCATTAATTTCGTTATAGATTTACAAAGGGAAATTGAAAATTTATAAGTACTAGTGAGGTACAAAACAGATACTAAAGATAATTAACTAATAAATTTCAAGAAAGAAAACGGAGAATCTATCAGCTATAGGTATTCATCGTCTAAATCTTCAAGAGGATCTTCTTTAGGCAAAAGAAAGTCAGGGAATTCTTCACCTCGTCCTTTTCTGGCTTTGCCTTGAAAAAGGATTACAGTTTTAAAGCCTTGACCATAATGAGTCATATCACACCAATAAAGCAGATCCTTGAGATGACTGAGCAGGCAGAGATGGAGTTCGAGAAATCTTTGGAATCTGACTTAATCTTTGGAATAAAGCAGATCCTTGAGGTGACACCTCAGTCAGAGATAATGGTTGGCTTAATGATGATGATGAACGAAGCCATGGCCAAACAACAGGTTTTTCTACTTAGGGTAATCGAATACCGTGATGTGAGCAACCACCAGAATGAAACAGTTGCAGAAAATGTGGTGGTGGTTGGATCCGAGGGCACCGGAAATGTGATTCTCACCGAGGAACCTACACCGATGGACGTAAGGCAAGGTAGGAGGGCTTGATCCTACAAGTCCTTCTTGTGTAGCAAGTTGCCTGAGTTTTCTGGATTGGACGACCCACTCGCTTGCATGAACTGGATCCGTGAAATAGAGCAAGCCTTCGATGCCAGCGAGTGTGAAGAAGGCCAGAAAGTTCATTTCGGTTCTCAGATGTTCCGAGGGCCTGCTCTTATTTGGTGGAATGTCATCAAATCCACCCTCTCGGCCGTTGTGTTGTCTCAGTTAACTTGGGCCTCTTTTAAAGAAAAAATTATGGAGAAGTATTGCAACGAGTGAGCTATGGATCGCATCGAAGAAGAGTTCTGAGCTCATAAGGGGAACATGTCAGTGAGAGACTACACTCGTCGTTTCATGGAAAAGTTGGGTTTAGTGGGGCATGTGTCCCCGACAGAGAGAAAGAAGATCAAGGCCTATCTCAAGGGCCTCCCAGTCGACATGATGGCGATGGTAAGAAATTTCAAAGTCATCACCCTTCGCAAGACCATCGAGGAAGCTCAGATCATGGAAGAGGTTTATGCGCGAGGGAAAGAGGAAAGGGTCATGGTGGGAAAGAAGAGGAAGTGGGAGAGCCATCCGGGCCCTCTCAAGAGATCATGACCATTTATTCCCGGGAGAAACTTCAATAATCGCCGAGAGGCGAGGTAGTGTCCTAAATGTCGGAGAAAGCACCATGGACCTTGCAACACCAACCATCTCAATTGCTTCAAGTATGGGAGGTTGGACTACCCAACTAAGGATTGCTCTGTAAGGGGGCTTGTATGCTTCGAGTGTAAGGCGCCAGGGCATTTCAGAAAGGATTACCCGAAGTTGAAGTAGGGTGGTGATCGAGACAACAAGGAGAACCCTCCCAAGGGCATTTTTGGATGACTTGCCTGGTCTATCGTCTGACCGACAAGTGGAGTTTTGGATTGATCTAGTCCTGGGAGCGGAACCCATAGCTAGGGATCCTTACCGATTAGCTCCGTTCGAAATGAAGGAAATGATGGCGCAGTTGCAAGAACTTCTCGAGAAAGGATTGCAAGGTCGATCTCGTCACCTTGGGGAGCTCCGGTCTTGTTCGTTAAGAAAAAGGAGGGCACAATGAGAATGTTCATCGATTACCGCGAATTGAATAAGTCAACCGTGAAGAACAAGCATCCACTTCCGAGGATTGACGACTTGTTCGACCAACTTCAAGGCGCAGAATTCGTTTCGAAGATAGATCTTTGCTCGGGATATCGTCAAGTGAGAGTGAAGAAGGATGATATTCCCAAGACAACTTTTAGGACGCGTTACGGTCATTACGAGTTCTTAGTAATGTCGTTTGGATTGACCAACGCACCAACGATGTTTATGGACTTGATGAATCGGGTGTGCCAACTGTTTCTTGATAAGTCGGTAATCGTGTTCATTGATGACATACTCGTTTACTCCAAGAGCGAGTCAGATCACGAGCAACATCTACGCGAAGTCCTAGAAGTGCTGAGGAAAGAGAAGTTGTTTGTGAAATTCTCCAAATGTGATTTTTGGTTGGAAGAGGTCCAGTTCTTGGGTCATGTGGTGACTCGAGATGGGGTGAAGGTGGACCCCTTCAAAATCGAGGCCATGATGAATTGGGAACCTCCCAAGAATCCATCGGAAATCCGAAGTTTATTGGGCTTGGCGGGTAATTACTGGAGATTCATACAAGACTTCTCCAAGATCACTTCCTCCTTGACGGCCTTGACAACGAAGAATGTGAACTTTGTGGGGACGGAGGCGCAAGAGAAAGCGTTCCGGACACTACAAAAGAAACTTTGTGAAGCGCCGATATTGTCCCTACCTAAGGGATCCAAAGACTTTGTGGTCTATAGCGACACTTCTAAAATGGGCTTGGGTTGCATTTTGATGCAAAGGGACAAAGTGATCGCCTACGCGTCAAGACAACTCAAAATTCACGAGAAGAACTCTCCCACCCATGACTTAGAGCTAGCGGCGGTAGTGTTCACTTTGAAGTTGTGGCGACATCATCTTTATGGAACGAAGTGTACTCTTTATACTGATCATAAGAGTTTGAAGTATGTCTTCGATCAGAATGAGTTGAACATGAGGCAAAGGCGATGGCTCGAGTTGCTCAAGGATTACGACTGTGAATTGCTCTACCACCCCGGTAAAGCAAATGTGGTGGCCGACGCCTTGAGTCGTAAGGACTATGGCGGAAGCATCCGCACCACACTCTCAAGAATAGAGCTACTGTCGAGCCTCATCGAAAAGATCAAAGTATCGCAAGTCGAAGCCTTAATGGAAGAGAATCTTAAGGAAGAAGTGATAACGAAGCAACGCCTACTCCTATCAGATGATGGTCGTGGGGTCAAGTTGTTCAAAGAGCGTGTGTGGGTACCCAAGATTGGAGGTAACCAAGCATTACTCCTTGAACAAGCTCATAAATCCAAGTACTCCATCCACCCGGGGAGTACGAAGATGTATAGAGACTTGAAGTTAAACTATTGGTGGTCGGTCATGAAGTTAAATGTAGCAAGTTATGTGGAGCGTTGCGTAACATGCTTGCAAGTAAAGACCGAACACCAACGACCTTATAGTAGCCTTCAATCTCTAGAGATTCCCAAGTGGAAGTGGGAGCACATCACCGTGGACTTTGTGACCAAATTGCCAAAGAATTTGAGAGGCTACAATACCATTTGGGTGATTGTGGATCGTTTGACCAAGAATGCTCATTTCCTAGCCATGCGTGAAACCTTACCAATGGAAAAATTGACGAAGTTGTACATTGATGACATGATTTCTAGGCACGGGGTGACCCTATCAATCGTCTTGGATCGTGATATCCATTTCACTTTGAACTTTTGGGACGACCTACAGAAGGAACTGGGTACGAAAGTGAAGTTGAGTATAACCTATCACCCCCAAACTGATGGTCAGAGCGAACGAACAATTCAAACCTTGGAGGATATGTTGAGGTCGTGCGTGATCGATTTTGGCTGTAGTTGAGACTCTTACCTACCCTTGGTGGAGTTTGCCTATAATAATAGCTACAACTCCAGCATCGGGATGGCACCGTTTGAAGACTTATACAGAAGAGATGGACGACAAGGTTAATGGTATCCGGGAACGTTTGAAGGCGGCTCAGGATCGTCAAAAGAGCTACGCTGATAAGAGAAGGTGACTGATGGAGTTCCAAGTGGGGGACCGGGTTATGTTGAAGGTTTCCCCTTGGAAGGGAATTATCCAGTTCAGAAAGCGCGGGAAGTTGAGTCCTCGTTTCCTTAGGCCATTAACCGTGATCAAGCGTGTAGGACTTCAGGCCTACCAACTTGAATTGCCACCAGAAATGCACGAGATTCATAACACGTTCGATATTTGTTACCTTCGGAAATGTTTGGTGGAGGATTAGTGTCAACCCACTATCAGAGATAAGAGAGGACGAGGGTAACCGATGTGTTGAGAAACCTGAGGCAATTCTGGAGAGGAAGTCAAAGAAACATCATCACAAGGAGATCATGATGGTCAAGGTGCAGTGGAAGCACCATCGTGGCACTAATGTGACGTGGGAAACCGAGGAAGACATGAAGAGAAGATACCCTAAAATGTTTGAGTAGTGAAGATTTCGAGGACGAAATCAATTCCAAGGTGGGGAGGATTGTAACACCCGGAGTTTTGGGTAAGCTAAATATCCCCATTTATCTATAAATCATTCGTGGTTTAAAATTATAATAAAGTTATCTTTGGCCTAGAGGGTTTAATTCTATTCAGGGGTTAATCGTGCGAGAAAAGTCGAGTTTCAGAGCCCAGTAGGTCTGCGGCGAGAGTGACATGGTCACAATCGTTGGGGCATAATCGTTGGGCTCAGGATGCCTGCGGTACACTTGGGGCGAGAGTGACCTAGCGAGAGTGACACCCGTCACAATCGATGGGGATTATCGCGGGAGAGGTCGTGGCCTCAGTACACATTGTGCGAGAGTGCCAGAGGGCACAATTACAGGGCACTATCGCCGTCGGGGCCTAGAGTCATAAATGCTCATTTAACTCAACCCCTCTCATTTATCATTCTCACCCACATTTCTCATCTTCCTCCCATCCCAATTCTCTCATTTATTTCCAAACCCTAGACTTCTTTTAGGCATTTAATACTTGGATTCCAAGGATTCCTCCATCATTTTGCATCAAGATTGTTGACCTCGAATTCAAGATCAAGGGTTACTTCCATTTTTAGAAAGTTTCTTGGTTTTTAGGGTTTGTCCTAAATGAAGCATTGTGAGTTCATCCTACCTCTTTAAAAACTATATACATGTCAAAATCTTATTATTTTAGCTACTTGAACTTCTCCCAACATTATCCTTGATTTTGAGGGGATTTTGACCTAACTCTTATATTTGGGAAGTTTTAGGGTTTCTTCATCTTTATATAAAATGGGAAGAGTTTTATGGTAGGTGTTATGAAAGATGATTTTATATGTTTATTGTATTTGGAAACTTGCCTCACCCATTTGGGTAATTTTCTTAATGTTGGTTCTATGGGAAAATTTATTAATTAAATGAAGATTTTGGAAAGCTATGGATTGATTGATTGGTCATGAAGAGCTAAGGCTATATTAAGTTGACAAACTCTTGAAAACCCATGTAACACCCCGAATTTTGAGTAAGCATTTTGTTCCCTTAAATCTATATCGCTCGTAGTATGGTCTTAGTTCTTGGTTTTGCCTAGAATTTTGTCTTAGTTAGAGGTTGAGTGAGGTAGCCGAAAAAGTCGACATTGTGTCAACAGTGCTCTGCGCGGCTCCCCGCGTGACACGAGTCGCGCCACCATCCGCACGAGGCTCTGTCATTGCGCGACTCCAGTGCTCCGCGCAAGTCCATCCGCGCACGACCTCTGTGCGCATTTAAAAGAGAAAAAGCGGCCTCAAACTCATTTATTCTCATTTCTCTCATTCTTAAATGCTCCCAACTCTCTCCTCATCCTCCCAATCGATTTTCTACATTTATTGAAAAGATCTAGCCCTCTTCTAAGTCATAAATAGTGGGATTAAGGTGCCTCTTCATCATCAAATCAAGGGTTTGCTCACCTAGGGTTCCACATTGTGAGTTATCTTCATCTTGGGGATTTTCTTGGAGGATTTCTAGGGTTTTTAACCAACCCACATTGTGAGTACATTCTCAACCTTAAAAACCTTATACATGTCAAAACTATGATTTTAGACTCCTAATCATCTCCTTGTTCAACTATTCATGTTTAAAATTTATTTGACCTAACTTAGCATTTTGGAGATTTTTGGGGTTTTATACCATCTTGGGACATAATGAAGTATTATATGTTTTGAGCTATAAAATGAGCTTGGTCTTGTACATTTGTGGTTAAAATGGGAATAGATGCATTATATCTATGTTTATGGTTTCATAATATGATGAGGAATTCTTAACAAATAATTTTGGGGAAATATTGATGTAGACCATGTTTGTGTTCATGGTTTGGGTCATCAATGAAATGGTGACAAGCTTTAGACCATTACTAGTGGATCCATAGGTATAAAGTCGGATTAATTTTGGGATACTTTCCCGTTTGTAACTAGTTGAGACATTAGGTCCTCGGAGGAAATTTGGTACGGTTATGTAGAATTGGATACTAGCCATGGGTCGTAAATGTAATCCTAGTGAATGAGTATGACTTGGATCCTCGGGTGCCCTTCCCCACATATGAGTACGATTCGGCATTGTTCATGGGCATGGGTCCAAGTATTGAGCTCACAATTCGGAGAGTGGCTTACTTTTGTGTTCCGCCATGATCCTTAGAAATCGAGTCTCCCCCATCAACATAAAATATTATGGGACCAAAAGGTTCTTATGTGGATGTTGTTACAATTCCTTCACTTAACACTTTGAAAGGTTATTTATTTATATTCAAATCGTTTCCAAATTATTGTTATAAGTTGTTTGTTCTCACTAGGCGTTAAGCCTAACACTTTTTCTCAAATGAAGTGTGTAACAGGTTCCCTTAGCGGTGGGGCGTCCAAAGTTTGAGGAACGAGTGTTTGCCATAATGGCATCTTTTGGAGACATACCTTTTGGGCATTGGCGTACAGAAAAAGGATAGAGATCTTGGGATAATTGGGTCGACAACCACCATAATCTAGATTTAATGATTTAGATTAGTTTGTTGTTAACTTATTGTCCATTCATAGCATTTTTATACGCTATTACAGTTTCCTCTTTTGGGTGATTAATTTTTATTTAAGATGTCATTTGTAGCCTTACCCAGGTTTAAATTTACCCCTATTTTTAGGGTGTTACAAGTTGTTATCAGAGCCCTAGTTTAAGTGAACTAGGCATGAATGTAAGATGTCTAGACTTAAACTGAGTATATTAAGTGATGATTTGTGAGACTGGGTAAATTTCTAAGATAGGACGGTCTTAAAAGTCAACGAAAGTACACTAATTGAAAATCATGATGATGGTAATGAGACTTCTTGTGTAAAATATGTTCATAATTTCACTTAGCTAATGCTATTATGAATGTATTGTTACGTGAGTGTGCTTGATGTACTATTGTTACGATGATTAATGAATGTATTAATACGTTTCCTTGTGTTTAATTCGTATAACCTACTCTTACCTCCATTCTCGTGCGTGTGTGGCAGATGAAGGATGGAAAGTACGTGTGGTAGACCGCGTACGAGCGTCGACGGAGGTGAGGCAACCGCTTCAATAGCTGATCAACCGGAGAGGGTTGAAGTCGCTACTCATCCACCCATACCGCCATTGTTGGGCGGAGGGCCTGAGGTTATACCAAGGGTCGAGCTTGCATCGTCAAATCCGGTCATTCACGAAGTGGCCCCTCAGTCTAAGATGATGGCCACTATGTTGCTGGTGATGAGTAAGGCCATGGACAAACAGCAAGAGTTCCTTCTGAAGGTAATCGAAGACCGAGATGTGAGCAACCGGAGGAAGGATACGGTTGCGGAGAACGTGGCGGTGGACGGATCCGGGGGTACAGGTCATGAGAACCCAACTGAAGATCCGGTGACGGTTGGTGTGAGACAAGGCAAGAGGGCTTGCTCCTACAAGTCCTTCTTGTGATGTAAGCCACCGAAATTCCTTGGGTCTGACGATCCAATCGCTTGCATGAAGTGGATTCAAGAGATTGAGCAAGCCTTCGACTCGTCCGAATGCAAGGAGGGTCAGAAGGTGAGATTCGGCTCTCAGATTCTTAGGGGCCTGGCACTCACATGGTGGAACGTCACCAAATTCACCCTTGCGCCCATGGTTCTGGATCAACTAACTTTGACCTCTTTCAAGGGAAAAGTCATGGAGGAGTTTTGCAACGAGCGAGCCATGGATAAAATCGAGGAGGAATTTCGAGCTCTCAAGAAGGGTAGCATGCTGGTGAAGGAGTACACCCGGCTATTCATAGAGAAGCTTGGCTTAGTGGGGCATGTGGCCCCGACTGAGAGAGAGAAGATCAAGGCATATCTGAAGGGCTTACCGGTGGACATGATGGCGATGGTTCGAAACTCTTAAGCCATCACCCTCCATGAGATCATCGAGGAGGCTCAGATCATGGAAGACGTCTATACCCGAGGCAAGGAAGAGAGGGTTGAGGTGGGAGAGAAACGGAAGTGGGAAAGCAATTCCGGACCTCCCAAGAGGTCTCAAAATTTCGTTGGGAACCAAAATTTTGACAACCGGCGAGATGCTAGGTGGTGCCGAAAGTGCCGAAGCAAGCACCATGGCAATTGCAACACCACTCCTCACTCTTTGTGCCAAGTGTGGGAAAGTTGATCACCCCACTAGAGACTGCTCGGTAAGAGGGATTATTTGCTTCGAGTGCAAGGCACCGGGGCATGTGAAGAGAGATTGCCCAAAGCTTAAACCGGGAAATGCGCCAGAGAAGAGGGGGAACCCACCTAGGGTTCCGGGTCGAGCTTTCCAGATGACGGGCGATGAGGCCAAGGCATCCACCGACGTGGTATCAGGTACGTTTATCCTAAACTTTGTACCTTCCCATCTACTTTTCGATTCGGATGTCAGTTTCTCTTTCATATCTGAGTCGTTTCGTCAAAAGCTTGTTATGCCCACTAATAGTCTAGAGAATGCGTTAGTGGTAGAAATAGCGAATGGTAGTCAAGTGTTGATCTGCGATGTCTTGAGGGAGTGCACTCTTGGAATCGAAGGGAAGGAATTCACGATTAATTTGATACTGATTGTCATTGGTGGTTTTGATGTGTTTGTAGGCATGGATTGTTTGGCGAACAATCATGCCGAGATTGTATGATCCAAGAAACTAATCCGACTCCCCAATCCTAGTGGTGATGTTGTAGTGGTCTATGGCGAAAGAAGGAAGGGTGATGTAGAAATTATCACCATGGCTAAAGCACAAAAATGCTTAGTAAAGGGGTATTCATCCTTTCTAGCATACGTGATAGATGCCAAGCTTGAGGATGTGAAGGTGGTACGCGAGTTTCCAGACGTCTTCCCGTATGACTTGCCCGGTTTGCCACCCGATCGTCAAGTAGAATTTCGGATTGACCTTGTTCTGAGGGTGGCTCCGATTGCTCGAGCCCCTTACCGGTTGGCGCCATCTGAAATGCAAGAAATGATGACTCAACTTCAAGAGCTTCTGGAGAAGGGATTTATAAGGTCGAGCTCGTCACCTTAGGGAGCTCCGGTCTTGTTTGTCAAGAAGAAGGATGGTACCATGAGAATGTGTATCGATTACCGAGAACTGAATAAGGCAACAGTGAAGAATAAGTATCCACTCCCGAGGATCGATGATCTGTTCAATCAACTGCAAGGAGCGGGTTGGTTTTCCAAGATCAATCTACATTCGGGGTACCTCCAAGTGAGGGTGAAGGGAGACGACATTTCGAAGATGGCTTTTAGGATGCGTTACGGCTACTACGAGTTCTTAGTAATGTCGTTTGGCCTAACCAACGCACTGGCGGTGTTCATGGATTTGATGAATAGGGTGTGTCGACCATTCCTTGACAAGTCAGTCATCGTGTTCATTGATGACATACTTGTGTATTCCAAAAGCGAAGCGGAACACGAGCAACACCTTCGTGAAGTCCTAGAAGTGTTGAGGAAGGATAGATTGTATGCCAAATTCTCAAAGTGCGACTTCTGGCATGAGCCATGTTGTCACTCGAGACGGAGTGTAGGTAGACCCCTCTAAAATTGAAGCGATGATGAATTGGGAGCCTCCCAAGAGTCCATACGAAATACAAAGCTTCTTGGGTTTAGCGGGCTATTACCGAAGGTTTATCCAAGACTTCTCCAAAATTTCCTCCGCCTTGACCGCTTTAACCAAGAAGAATGTGAAGTTTGTTTGGGCCGAGGTGCAAGAGAAGGTGTTTCGGACCTTACAAAATAAGTTGTGTGAAGCTCCAATTTTATCTCTACCCGAAGGATCAGAGGACTTTATGGTTTATAGTGACGCGTCAAAGATGGGTCTAGGGTGTGTCTTGATGCAAAGAGGTAAGGTGATCACATACGCATCGAGACAACTCAAAGTTCATGAGAAGAACTATCATACCTATGATTTGGAGTTGGAGACGGCATGTTTGCCTTGAAGCTATGGCGGCACTATCTTTATGGCACGAAATGTACACTCTACACGGATCACAAGAGTTTGAAATACGTCTTTGATCAAAAAGAGTTGAACATGAGGCAAAGACGGTGGCTCAAGCTTCTCAAGGACTATGATTGTGAGTTGCTCTACCACCCCGGTAAGGCGAACATGGTAACCGATGCGTTGAGTCGGAAGGACTATAGCGGAAGCATTTGGGCTACCCTTTTGAGGATCGAATTAGTGTCAAGCCTCATTGAGAAGATCAAGGAATCTCAAGAGGAGGCCTTGTTGGAAGAGAACCTCAAGGATGAAGTGATGACGAAGCAACGATTCCTCTTGATGGAGGATAGTCATGGGGTGAAGTTGTTCAACGGACGTGTGTGGGTGCCCAAAGTTGGGGACAACTGTGAACTTCTTCTTTAAGATGCCCATAAGTCCAAATATTCCATTCATTCGGGGAGTACAAAGATGTATCGGGACTTGAAGCTTCACTACTAGTGGCCAGTAATGAAACTTGATGTGGCACGTTACGTGGAGTGTGGTGTGACGTGCTTACAAGTGAAAGTCGAGCATCAATGACCATATGGGAGTCTTCAATCATTGGAGATCCCTGAGTGGAAATAGGAGCATATTACCATGGACTTCATGACTAAGTTGCCAAAAACTCTTCGAGGTCATGATACCATATGGGTAATAGTTGATCGGTTGACCAAGAGAGCTTACTTCTTAGCCATGCGCGAGACACTACCGATGGACAAGTTGGCAAAGCTTTACATCGATGAGGTGGTTTCGAGGCATGGAGTGCCCTTGTCTATCGTGTCGGATCGCGATAGTCGGTTCACTTCGAACTTTTGGGATGGTCTACAAAAAGAACTTGGTACGCGAGTGAAGTTGAGTACGACCTACCATCCTCAAACTGACGGTCAAAGCGAGGGAACGATCCAAACACTTGAAGACATGCTAAGGTCTTGTGTTATCGACTTCAGGGGTAGTTGGGACTCTCACCTACCTTTGGTGGAGTTCGCTTAAATAATAGCTACCACTCGAGTTTTGGAATGACACCGTTTGAAGCCTTGTACGGACGGAAGTGCAGAACTCCTGTGTCCTGGCTTGAAGCGGGAGAGAAGCAATTCGCTGGACCCAAAATTGTGCAAGAGACGGCCGACAAAGTGAAGGGTATTTGGGAATGATTGAAGGCGGCTCAAGATTGGCAGAAGAGCTACGCTGATAGAAAGAGACGGCCGATGGAATTCCAAGTGGGAGACCATGTAATGCTTAAGGTGTCCCCTTGGAAGGGAATAATTCGGTTTGGAAAGCGTGGGAAGTTGAGTCCCCGTTTCCTTGGACCATTCACGGTACTCAAACGTGTGGGACTTCAAGCATATCAGTTGGAGTTACCGTCGGAAATGAACGGAATCCACAACACCTTCCACGTTTGTTGTCTCCAAAAGTGCTTGGCGGAAGAGGAGAGTGGTATTCCCCTCTCAGAGATAAGAGTGGATGAAGGAAATCATTGTGTGGAAGAACCAAACTCAATCCTAGAAAGGAAGTCTAAGAAACTTTGCCACAAGGAGGTCACCATGGTCAAGGTGCAATGGAAACATCATCGTGGGGCCAACGTGACGTGGGAAGCCGAAGAGGATATGAAGCAGAGATATCCTCACCTATTCGGGTAGCTCAGATTTCGAGGACGAAATCGTGTCCGAGGTGGGGAGGATTGTAACACCCCGAATTTAAAGTAAGCATTTTGTTCCCTTAAATCTATATCGCTCGTAGAATGGTCTTAGTTGGAGGTTGAGCGAGGTAGTCGAAGAAGTCGACATAGTGGCAACAGTGCTCCGCACGGCTCCCCGCACGACCCGAGTCACACCACCATCCGCTTGAGGCTCTATCATTATGCGACTCCAGTGCTCGTGTGGCTCTCTGCACGAGTCTATCCGCGCACGACCTCTGTGCACATTTAAAAGAGAAAAACCGGTCCCAAACTCATTTATTCTCATTTCTCTCAGTCTTAAATGCTCCCAACTCTCTCCTCATCCTCCCAATCAATTTTCTACATTTTTTGCAAATATCTAGCCCTCTTCTAAGTCATAAATAGTGGGATTAAGGTGCCTCTTCATCATCAAATCAAGGGTTTGCTCACCTAGGGTTCCACATTATGAGTTATCTTCATCTTGGGGATTTTCTTGGAGGATTTCTAGGGTTTTCAACCAACCCACATTGTGAGTGCATTCTCAACCTTTAAAACCTTATACATGTCAAAACTATGATTTTAGACTCCTAATCATCTCCTTGTTCAACTATTCATGTTTAAAATTTATTTGACCTAACTTAGCATTTTGGAGATTTTAAGGTGGTTTTATACCATCTTGGGACATAATGAAGTATTATATGTTTTGAGCTATAAAATGAGCTTGGTCTTGTACATTTGTGGTTAAAATGGGAATAGATGCATTATATCTATGTTTATGGTTTCATAATATGATGGGGAATTCTTAACAAATAATTTGGGGGAAATATTGATGTAGACCATGTGTGTGTTCATGGTTTGGGTCACCAATGAAATGGTGACAAGCTTTATACCATTACTAGTAGATCCATAGGAATATATTCGGCTTAATTTTGCGAGACTTTCCCGTTTGTAACTAGTTGAGACATTGGGTCCTCGAAGGCAATTTGGTACGGTTATGTGGGACCGGATACTAGCCATGGGTCGTAAATGTAATCCTAGTGAATGAGTATGACTTGTATCCTCGGGTGCCCTCCCCCACATCTGAGTACGATGTGGTGTTGTTCGTAGACATGGGTCCAAGTATTGAGCTCACAACTCGTAGAGTGGTTTACTTTTGTGTTCCACCACGATCCTTGGAAATCGGGTCTCCCCCGTTAACATAAAATATTATGGGACCGAAAGGTTCTTATGTGGATGTTGTTATAATTCATTCATTTAACTCTTTAAAAGGTTATTTATTTATATTCAAATCGTTTCCAAATTATTGTTATAAACTGTGTGTTCTCACTAGGCATTAAGGCTAACACTTTTTCTCAAATGACATGTGTAACAGGTTCCCTTAGCAGTGGGGCGTCCAAAGTTTGAGGGACGAGTGTTGTCTATTATGGCATCTTTTGGAGACATACCTTTTGGGCATTGGCGTACAGAAAAAAGATAGAGATTTTGGGTGAATTGGATCGATAACCACCATAATCTAGATTTAATGATTTAGATTAGTTTGTTGTTAACCTATTGTCCATTCATAGCATTTTTATACGCTATTACAGTTTCCTCTTTTGGGTGATTAATTTCTATTTAAGATGTCATTTGTAGCTTTATCCAGGTTTAAATTTACCCCTACTTTTAGGGTGTTACAACCCACTTGGTTGGAAATGTATGTATTGATTTGGGAATGGTTACTTCTAGACTTTTATATGAAAATAGCATTTCTAAATGTTGTTCATACAAGTAACTTATGTTATGGACATGTTGGTATTGAAACTATATGTTTGATTATAGTTGGTCACTATGTAAATGTGACGAGCCTTAGACTATTACAGATGGATCCGTAGGTATTAGAGTCAGTTTATTTGGTGGGATGATTCCCGTTGTAACTAGTTGGTGTATTGGGTCATTGAGGGCAACTTGGTACGGTTATGTAGAGCCGGTTACTAGCCATTTGCCTTTGATACACATCTAGTGAATGAGTATGATAAGGATCATCGGGGGCCCATATCCACATCTAAAGTGCAAGTCGACGAGCTCGTTGCCATTGATCCGAGTATGAGCTCACTAACTGGAACGGTAGCCTACTTTTGTGTTCCGCTACCTTTCTTGGAAATCAGGTCTTCCTCGTCATCACAGGATGTTTCTTCAACCTTATGTTCATCACATAATTGGAAAGATGAACCATCTACCTTCTTTTATGAAAAATGTTTATGCCACTTTACACTTTCTTATTTATAAAATGTTTGTCCTCACTCCTCACTAGGCGTAAAGCCTAACACTTGTTTTCTTAAATGACATGTATAACAGGTTTCGTTGGTGGCGGGTCTCGGTTGGTTTGAGGGATGAGAGTTCGGGCGGATAGTGGCAATTTTTGAAGATAGACTTTTGGAAATGGGCGTACAGTTTGATTAGACACCTTTTGGGAAATGTTGGTGACAGTTGTTTTAATCTAGATGGAAGTAGTCAAGATTAGTGAATTGTCATTAGTAATTTCCATTCATAGAAAGTTGTATACGCTTTAACTATTTCCCCTCTTTAGGGTGAATCTTTTAATCATAGATTGTCATTTTCTGCATTTATTCAAGTTTAAATTAGCCCCTATTTTTAGGGCGTTACAGTTGGTACAAGCTTTGAGCATCGGAGAATAGGATGGATTTGGGCCTTGGATCCATAAAGTGGTCACATAAAAATCTTCTGAGGTTTAAGCCAAGATAAGCATGCTCTGATGGGCATTGTGGAAGGCAATGAATGATAAAGTTTGGAACAAAAAACTAACACATCCACATGATGTAGTAAGATTGGTGGACGGTCATCTTAAACAACAGATCAGTTGAAGATAAGGAGGTTGTTCCCCAGAGAGGCTTTTTAACCCAAGTAGATGGTGTCGAGTACTCGCGTAAACCCCATCATGGCACAATTAAGGTGAACATTGATGCCGCTATCTTTTCAGAACATGTAAGATTTGCTTTCTGTTGTGTGGCTCGCGATCATGATGGCGAGTTTGTTGACTAAAAAGGGACAACCAAGTTGGAAGAGTGGAACCTGTCATAGGGGAGGCCATAGCAGTGAAGGAAGCTTTGACTTGGATTTAGCAAAACAATTGGAAAGATGTTGTCGTAGAGACAAATTGTTTAACAGTGGTCCGCGCTACACTATGATTCACTTATGATATCCTCGTTTGGTACCACAAGACTGCAAATTAATTATGGGGAGACTCCAAAATGTGTTAGTTATTTTCATCGAACAATCAACAAACACGGTTGCTCACAACATCGCTAGATGGTCATGTTTCTTCTCCGGTTGCAATGTTGAGGAATTAGTTTTACCCCAAATTTTTGTTCCTTTCTTGTTTGTCGACATTAATGAATGAATCTCTTTCTCTTTCCAAAAAAAATCTCAAGATCATTAACACAAGCAAATCAAACAAAAATACAAACAAAATCAAACACAAAATTCACAACAAGTTAAATAAAAACTTAGATTATTCATTGCGTCAAATCACATACAAAATGGGATTGTTATAGACACTAATCTAAATCGAAAACACCAAACCGAATAAAAAGCATAAACTATTTGTAAACTAAAGATCAAAACCCTAGTATACATCATAACCCTAATCTAGATGCAAGAAATGCAAATCCACCATTTTAATCCTAGACACGAGATGCAGATCGACAACAATGAGATGAAGATTTATCAGAATCCTGGACATCATCTACGAGACCCACCCTTGACAACCTATTTCGTTGTAGAAGCATCGAGATCCACGGTCCACCATGGAGGAGATCCACAAGATTTCTCTTAGAAACATCAAGACTATTACACGTCTCACCACCACCGTTAGACACCTCACAGTCACCGTGGTAAAGGGGTCTCACCAAAGATGATGAAGAGAGAGGGACGTCGGAGGAAATGGAGTTGATGCTGTCGGACATGTTTCCCAGGGGGGAGTAGGGACAATAAAGAGGGAAGAGCGAGGGGTAAGAGAGAGAGAGAGAGAGGAAAGAGGGGAGCTACCTGTTAAGTTTTATTTGTTAACTTTTTTTTTATTTGGCCTCTGTTTTATATAGGTTTGACAAAAAAGAGGTTAAATTCATAACAAATCACAAACCTCAGGAATATAGCTTACTGTATATTTTAAATATTATAATTTAATATAAACTAAATATATAGTATAATGTAGTATATTTTATTAAGTTTTTAACGTAAAATTAAACAAATAAGTAAAATGAACAAAAGTGTCCCTAATATAACTCTACTTTAACTAACCGTATTAGTATCCAGGGACTATTTTCGAAGATAAAACAAATCACAATGATCACTATTGTATTTATTGAAGTTTAAGGATGTTATTCGTAGTTTTACGTAAACCATGAGGAACAAATTGTAGTTTACTAAAAAGATTGAGTAAATTATGTTTTTTGGCCCTATGGTTTGATAAGAATTTCATCGTTATGGTTTAGAAATTATAATTTTTGTCCTCTATAATTTGTAATATATTGTTATTTTCGTTCTTATAATTTACAATTTATTATTGTTTCCATCATTTATAGTTATTTACTCTTTTAGTCCATATTTAATGGTAGAATTAGTCCAGGAATATAGTAATAATTTACAAACTATAACGATCAAAATATTTATAAACCGGGTAAATTAAATCGAAATTATTAAGAGCGAACATCATAATTTACTTAAGAGTAAATTGCATTTTTTGTCCTTGTGGTTTATTAAAAATTATGAATTTCGTCCATGTGGTTTTGAAATTTTAGTTTTGGTCCCATAGATTTGCAATTCATTTTTATTTTCGTCCCTGAGGACAAAACACTACTTATTAATAGGAAGGACTAAAATAAAAATGAATTATAAATCACAGCGATAAAAAAACAATAAAATTTTAATCATAAGCACAAAAAAGGTAATGAATTGTAAATCATAAGGATGAAAATCATAATTTCAAAACCATAAGGACGAAAATAGAAAATTTTAACAAACCACAGGGACTAAAAACGTAATTTACTCTTTACTTAGAAAATATTTGATTTTGAGTATTTCCTGCGAGCAGGCCAGACGTTGATGCGACCGAGGAGGGATGCAGTTGACATTTCCGTGAAAGAGGAAGCGCCGTCTTCTCTTTCATTCTGGAATCTTGACTTTCGATTCCAAGAACACTTCCAACGCGGAATTCCAAAGCTTCAACAAATCAACTTACGTATTCTTGTAAATCCCATACTTTCAATTATTTGATTTATCATTTGAAACATTTTTTTTTATTCAAGACAGTAATGGGCACGCCGGCGATCCCAAATCTGGGAAAACAGTGCTCCGTTAATGATTGTAAGCTCATAGATTTCCTTCCTTTCACCTGCGATTGTTGCAACAAGGTTCTATTCTAAACCCCTGCTTCAATTTTTTGTTTTCCTTATAAATCTTGCTACAATGGTTGAAAAAACTTATGCCAAGAATTTGAGCGAATCGTGTTTTGATTAGTGGATGCTATGTTCATATGAGGCGTTGATCAGTTGTTTGATGTGAATTTGTCTGTTGATATTCTTAATTGCGAGCTTAATTACTATCTCTGCGACCTTGATTGCGTAGCGATTGAGTTTGTTCTTCTCAATTTAGGGTTTTAAAATGTATAGTTTAGATTGGGATTTATGTTTATGGCTGTTTAACACTTTTGTTAGGGTTTAGAAAGGGGGAAAGGATTTATGTGTTTAGATGCTATATCTTCATTTCATCGACAAGAATCCTAACATAAGTTATTTGAAGAAGCCATGAAGGTGCCATAGAAAGATCAATAGACAAGCCCACATTTCATGATTTCCATCCACTGTTGAATTTTTTGACAATTAGAAAATTCAGTAGTGAACAACAAATCAGTTTTATAAATAAAAATCACAACTTTATTTATAAAGATTAGGACTTTGTTAAGAAAACAGTTTTAGAAAGACTAAAATTAACAAATAGTGATACCTATAAAACGTTTCTATCCTTCGCGATAGAATCGTTAGAAGAAGGGGTAGAAAAGAGATTGTCCACTCTACTGGACGAAAGTAAAGAACAATACAGGAAACTTAAATACCAACCTGATTTCTCAGACGAATAATAAGTTAAATAATAAGTTAACTGCACGCTGTAAATCTGGAAGCAGCCGATGAAACCTGATGAGCGGACTGCACGGATCGTTTATCCTGTCCTTAAAGGTTTTGGCGACACTCTAAAACAACTGTGAGTCTACTATCGCTTAGCCCAGGATTTAATCTAACACTAACAGCTATAGTGTTTGATTATCAGTGCAAAGCTTCGACAGAAAATTAGTAGAAAACAGAACTGTTTTGTGATGAACAGTTCGAGACAGAGTGCAGAGATCGAGAGAGAGATAGCAGAGAGCAAATCGTTTCTTTGAGAGAGGGCAGATTAAATTTTCAGTGTATTAACAAAGGGTGGAGAGGGTTTCATTTATAGTTGAAAAACCAGGGAATAATCAGAGAATATTCCCTAAACTCCTCCCCAAGAATCGGAGATGAAGTTGGAGTTGGAGACTAAGTCTCCAACTGATTAGCAATAATAAACCCACGTTTTTAATGTTTAAAAACCGAGAATTTATCTGAAAAGTTTGAATCTTTATCTGCTTAAATTAATTAACTTCATTTAATTAATCTTTTCTCTATATCTCGATCCTCAAAAAGAAAGCTCGTAGCTCGGGGCGAGGCTCCTCAGCTCCGATGCGAAGTGCAAAGTGCGCGACATTTCGCAAGACCCGCGCCCGCGCCCTCGGCCACGCGCGCGCGCGCGTGCGTTGCACTTCTTTGAGACCCCCACCATAAGCCCATCATTTTACTCAAAACCCACTTGAGAGTCTAGGCTTATAAACTCAAGCTTCTTTTGTATTTCTACCAATGTGGGATGGAAACATTCCAACCTCACACTCATATTTCCAACAATCCCCCACCAGATTGGAAAGTTTTCTGCCTTTCAAGAAAAGTGATGTCACAGTGGTGTCACTAAGATTAAACCCCCGTTTAATGTGAATAAGCAAGAAGGAATCAATTCAGAAGTATCCTTAGGATTTAAACTTTGAATCTTGTAACTACTTCGGCTAATTCACACACATCATCTTTTGTCTTTGCATTCTCACTGAGCGCGAATATGGCCATGCGCTAAAATCCTATTTCATGACCTTTTAGAAGAGAAACCATAACTCTCCATTTGAGGCGGCACCACCTCTCAGTCATATAGGCAAAATTCTATAACATCTTCGTTGTTAAGATGCCTCTAAATTTTGTTAAGAGATTTTCCTCATCCTAGTTCTCGGCAACGACGTACTATCATATACCTTACATGGGTCTATCAGTTGATAGTACCTTCTATCGGTCAAGTGACTTGTTGTTACCCATTAAACTTGATAGATAGGAGCGCTAAATTCAAGTTGGGTTCCCATCACTAACCGATTCTGAGTGGTTTCAGACCCATGTCTCTGGTAGTTGATCCTACTAAGTCTCTCGTCAGAGGCTTAGTCAATGGATTTGCCAAGTTTCCACATGACTTGACATACACTATACTAATGGTACCATTTTCGATTAATTCTCGAACATAGTTATGCCGTAGACCTATGTGTCGAGATTTCCCATTATACACGGCATTGTACACTTTTGACAGTGTGGCCTCACTGTCACAATACATGGGAAGCGAGGGAGTTGGTCGAGGCCACAAATGGATATCTGTCAACAGATTTTTAATCCATTCAGCCTCTTTTCCTGCAGCTGCCAAGGCAATGAGTTCGGCTTCCATTGTTGAATGGGCGATACAAGTTTGTTTCTTGCTTGCCCAAGAAACCGCTCCCCCAGCTAGAGTATAAATCCACCCACTTGTGGATTTAGAGTCACCTGAGTGATCTATCCAACTGGCATCAGAATATCCTTCTAATATTCCTAGATGTGTAGAGTATGTCAGTTCTAGGTTACTAGTCCTTTTCAAGTAACCTAATACTCTACTAATTGCCTTCCAGTGCTCTGGACCGGGATTGCTAGTATATTGACTTAGTTTACTCACAGCAAAAGCAATATCCGGTCTAGTGCAATGCATTGCATACATCATGCAACCTATAGCACTAGCATATTCTAGTTGAGCCACTGCTCTTCCAGAGTTTTTATCAAGTTTTACACATGAATCAAAAGGTGTGTTAAACTCCTTTATATTCAAGTGTTGAAACTTTGTCAGTATCTTCTCAATGTAGTGTGATTGACATAAGGAGATTTGTGATTCTGACCTCTTTACTTTTATTCCAAGAATAGTGTTTACTTCTCCTAGATCTTTCATCTTAAAGATAGAAGAGAGGTAGTTCTTTGTTTCAAGGATACCCTCAAGGTTAGTACCGATGATCAACATATCATCTACATAAAGACAGATTACCACAGTGGATCCTTTTGTGCATTTTGAGTAAATGCATCGATCAGCCCCGTTATGTCTGAACCCGAAAGAAGTGATAGTCGTATCAAATCTTTCATGCCACTGTTTAGGCGCTTGTTTCAACCCATATAGAGATTTAACAAGTCTGCATACCTTGTTCTCTTGTCCGGGTATCACAAACCCTTCAGGTTGCTCCATAAAAACTTCTTCGTTTAGATAGCCATTCAAAAAGGCTGTCTTCACATCCATTTGATGAATGTACAGTCCTTTTATAGCTGAGATTGCTATAAGAGTTCGAATAGAACTAATTCTAGCAACCGGAGCATAGGTGTCGAAATAATCGACACCCTCTTTCTGTCTATATCCTTTAGCCACTAATCTTGCCTTAAAAGCTGATATTGATCCGTCTGGATGCAACTTCCTTTTGAATACCCACTTGGAACCTATGGGTTTCACTCCCTTGGGTAAATCAGCTAATTCCCAAGTTCCATTCCCTATAATGGAATCCATTTCATCATTTATTGCTTCCTTCCATAGTGGAGCGTCCCTTGAAGACATGGCTTCTTTAAAAGTCTTAGGATCATCTTCGATGTTAATCGATAAAATGACTTTTCTAGTCACTTTCTTTTGTGTTCCTTCTACTAGGTAGGAGAAGAAATCATCTCCTAGACTTTTCTCTTTTCTTACTCTAGTACTTCTACGTGGTTCGTCAACCTTGTTTGAGGTTTTCGAACTATCATGAGATGTACTAGGAAGATTTGAAACCAAATTTCTCTCAGAGTTTTCAGCATCTTCTGAAAACTTGGCTTCAAAGAATTCCACATCCCTGGATTCTACTATTACTCCTGATTCCTTATACAACAACCTATAAGCCTTGCTATTTCTAGCATATCCCACAAATACGCTTTTAATAGCACGAGCTCCCAGTTTGGATCTTTTAGGGTCAGGAGTCCGATAGTAGGCAATACAACCCCAAACTCTAAAGTAGTTCAGGTTGGGTTTTCTACCTTTCCATAGTTCATATGGGCTAGTTGGGATCACATGACTAGTGATCCAGTTGTGAACATGACAAGCGGTCAATAGGGCTTCTCCCCACAGGTTGTTTGGCTGACCCGATTGGTTCAACATGCAGTTGACCATTTCAACAAGAGTACGATTCTTTCGTTCCGCCAAACCATTCTGTTGAGGGGTGAACGGTGAGGTGCGTTCATGTTTGATACCATTCTCTTCACAGAAAGTATCAAATTCTCTGTTAAAGTATTCCCCGCCTCAATCTGATCGAAGTATTTTGATTCGTTTTTCAAGTTGATTTTCCACTTCAGATTTATAAAGTTTAAAAGCATCAAAAGCTAATGTAATAAGTAAACGTATAAGTACCGACTGAAGTCATCACAGAATGTAATGAAATACCGTTTACCACCACGGGTAAGTATTCCATTCAATTCACAGATATCAGAATGAATCAACTCTAAAATAGTAGTATCTCTTTTAACTGATGGAAAAGGTTTCTTTGTAAACTTTGATTTTACACACGTCTCGCATTTTCCAAAATCTTTGTTATCAACTTTAATTAATCCTTTATTTTGCATTTTTTCAATATTTTTAACATTGATGTGTGCTAGACGTTTATGCCATAAAGATATTAAACAAAGTACTCAAAAGAATTAATTTTATTGAAATCAGTACGAGTTACATCGATAGTAGAAACAAAAACTTCATCAGAAATAGCTAACACATCACTACCCCCACTTGGCCCGGCCTCATTCTCATCATCACTCAAGTTCAATCGATACATACCCGACAGGTTGTATCCTTTTCCTATGAATGTCTTCCGTTTGTAAATCAATAGCTTCCTTGCCTCGATGTTGATACCAAACCCATGTTCATCGAGTTTGTTCCCAGAAACGAGGCACTTATTGATGGAAGGAACGTGAAGAACATTCCTCAAAGTGACAGTCTTCCCGGAAGTGAACTTGAGTAGCACCGTACCCATTCCCGCAACATCGGCCTTGCCGTTGTTCGCTACGATTACCTGTTTTCCTTCTCGAACAGGGCCATATTCAACAAACTTGGACCGGGAGTTACACACATGAACTGTAGCTCCCGTGTCCAAATACCAACCTCCTCTACTAGCAGTGATTCTGGTAGCTGCCTCCGAGATCATATCGATCTCCTCCATATGCAAGTTTGCAACAAGATTCTGGATTCCTTCAACAGAGTTGGCTACTGGCGGTCCGGATTTCCTTTCCTTGCATTCTCGGGCATAGTGTCCCGTCTCACCGCAGACGTGACATTTCCCGGTTCTCTTGAGTTGTTGCACAGGTTTGGATTGTTGTCCGGATCTTTTAAAGCTCTTCTTTTGTGGACCCAGATTCCACTTCTTAGAGCCTCCAACCTTTCCCTTTCCTTTGGTGTTCCCAGCCTTCACGCTGTTTGCACCACCCATCACAGACTTGCCTCTTTTTTCCCGATTTCTAGTCTCTTCTTCGATCCTTATGTGCTTTAGCAGGTCATCCAAAGAATAGTCTTCAGATTTGTGCATCATTCTCTTTGAGAAATCTTTCCAAGATGGGGGTAATTTATCAATCACCGCCCCCACTTGGAAAATTTCTGGAAGAGTTATGTTAAGCGCTTTGAGTTTGTTTACTATAACCTGGAGCTCATGAATTTGTTCTAAAATTGGTTTTCGTCATTCATTTGAAAACGTAAGAATTGGGACACAAGATATTTATTAGTCCCCTCTTCTTGTGCCTTATATTTAAACTCAAGCGCTTTCCACAACTCTATAGGATCGTTTATCGGAGAGTACAAGTCATAAAGTCTATCGGATAGGGTGTTTTTAATATGTCCGCAAGCCAAGGATTTTTCCTCCTTGCGGAGTAGCCTTAACTTTTCAAGCTCGGCTATTCTTGCCCTATCCGGTTCTTTTCCCTTTTCGGGAATCGGATCATCAGGGATAGGCGGGAGGTTTGGGTCCAACACATGATAAAGCTTAATAACCATTAGTAAAAACTTGATCTTTTCGGCCCATCGGGTGTAGTGGCACTCGTCGAATCGGTCAAGTTTCACAAACTCTTGATTCACCATTCGAACATCGGAAGAGTTTCCGAAGTCCATATCAAAACCTTTAAGATTGTTGAATTTTTTGACAATTAGAAAATTCAGTAGTGAACAACAAATCAGTTTTATAAATAAAAATCACAACTTTATTTATAAAGATTAGGACTTTGTTAAGAAAACAGTTTTAGAAAGACTAAAATTAACAAATAGTGATACCTATAAAACGTTTCTATCCTTCGTGATAGAATCGTTAGAAGAAGGGGTAGAAAAGAGATTGTCCACTCTACTGGACGAAAGTAAAGAACAATACAGGAAACTTAAACACCAACCTGATTTCTCAGACGAATAATAAGTTAACTGCACGCTGTAAATCTGGAAGCAGACGATGAAACCTGATGAGCGGACTGCACGGATCGTTTATCCTGTCCTTAAAGGTTTTGGCGACACTCTAAAACAGTTGTGAGTCTACTATCGCTTAGCCCAGGATTTGATGCAGTATTAATCTAACACTAATAGCTATAGTGTTTGATTATCAGTGCAAAGCTTCGACAGAAAATTAGTAGAAAACAGAACTGTTTTGTGATGAACAGTTCGAGACAGAGTGCAGAGATCGAGAGAGAGATAGCAGAGAGCATATCGTTTCTTTGAGAGAGGGCAGATTAAATTTTCAGTGTATTAACAAAGGGTGGAGAGGGTTTCATTTATAGTTGAAAAACCAGGGAATAATCAGAGAATATTCCCTAAACTCCTCCCCAAGAATCGGAGATGAAGTTGGAGTTGGAGACTAAGTCTCCAACTGATTAGCAATAATAAACCCACGTTTTTAATGTTTAAAAACCGAGAATTTATCTCGGGGCGAGGCTCCTCAGCTCCGATGCGAAGTGCAAAGTGCGCGACATTTCGCGAGACCCGCGCCCTCGGCCACGGCCACGCGTGCGTGCGTTGCACTTCTTTGAGACCCCCACCATAAGCCCATCATTTTACTCAAGACCCACTTGAGAGTCTAGGCTTATAAAGTCAAGCTTCTTTTGTATTTCTACCAATGTGGGATGGAAACATTCCAACCTCACACTCATATTTCCAACATCCACTCTAAAGAGGGAAGATTCTTGACTTGCTTGTAGTTGAATTCAATACTTATCAACTTCGAATTTGACATGAATATTTGTTATGAACCAATGGGGACTGCAATAACTGCATTGAGCTTGGATTAAACTAGAAATGGGTGAACTTATAGTTTGCAGCTAAAGACCATGTTTAGCAACCATAATGTCACGGAGTTGTCTTCACAAACTCATGTACGGCCTTAGTTCTCGGACTAAGTCAACCAAACTACAAGAATACCGAGTAAAAATGAGCAAACAATAATTCTAAAAAGATTTGGAGAACTCTATGTTTCTATTACTCAAAGTGTAGAAAATGGGGTGTGATTTACAAATAAAAGGGTACTCCTATTTATACTGCTCCATGGATCTCTCTAGAACTCTATCTAGATTATTCTACTAGATATTTACAAAGAAGGATCTAGAGATATAATCCCTTGAAAGATATGGATTCTTCTAGAATATGCTTGGTCCCTCTTGATGTTGGCTTGAATCCTCTTGCATCTTCTCCAAGTAGTTTAATATGCTCTAGTAGGCGTTTCGTACCACCTTTTTTATTCTTTCAATTATGCAGGCTTTTATTTCTTTAATTAACTTTAAACATGTTCTTTATGGTCATTTTTACATTGTCGTTTAACTTATCAACTGGTTTTACCAAAAATAACTAGTTTCTCAATTAACATCAAGCTTATCAGTATGCCAAACATAGCCAAAGTGTACACCCATAATTAGGAACAAGGATTAGCATGCATTTGTGTGTGAGATGAGAACAAAAGTGCGGAATCCAAGTAACGGTGACATTTCTTACATAATGAAATCGCGTGTACTTGGTGGATAGTCGGGAGAGGTACAACACATGCCGGTGTGTGGTGGTGAGCAATGACTCTAATGGGTGCTAAGAATTGTGCACCTCAATCGGCACCACCGCGTATCAATTATCTGTGTGAATTACAAAAAGCCTAGATGAAATAACATATTGCTTCTACTTGCATTTTAGATAACCTAGTGGCTCTCAAGAATCTTTCTAGGGCTGTATGCTTGTAACCACCCATCATCTTAAGGCCATGTTTGGCAATCATAAGTTGGCTTATCTTTTGAGTCTATTGAAAAGTCTCGTTTGGTTAGGTTTTTGAAAAGTTAGTTGAAGTAGCATTTTAATAAGTTCTGAAGACTTCTTTCACTTTTTCCCCCCGTTATGGCCATTATGTTTTTTCATTTAATTTTTCAGTAAGCTCTTTTAGGTTATTTATATTGTCATCTAACTTATCAGCTTACAACTAGTATGATGAACATAGCCTTAATCTATTCTCCTCAAATTGTTTTTTTTTTTTCAGTTTATTGGACCAACTGTGTTTGATTATAAGAAATGCCATTTTCCGATGTTACGTCATAATTATTTGACATAATCACATAATTGCATCTTCAAGAATAGGCGGAAATCAAATTAGGATTTGTGGGCATTTCAGCTTTTTATCATGGATAGAAATTTTATCATCATCATTTTGTTTGTCATGAATCTGAAATTCCTTTTTGAAACTTGTTGCAGGTTTTTTGTCTTGAACACCGGAGTTATAGTACACATCAATGTCCCAAAGCCAACAGGAATGATCTCACAGTTGTCGTCTGCCCGCTCTGTGCGAAGGGGGTCCATTTAGTCCCCGATCAAGATCCAAACATCACTTGGGAGTCGCATGTTAATACAGATTGCGACCCATCAAACTACGACAAAGTCACCAACAAAAAGAAATGCCCTGTTCGTGGCTGTAAACAGACCCTTACATTCTCGAATACGATCAAATGCCGTGACTGCACCCTTGACCATTGCCTGAAACACAGATTTGGACCCGACCACAGTTGCCCTGGTCCTAAAAAACCCGAACCATCCTTTCCATTTTGGGGGTTCTCAAACAGCAAGCCACAAAACCCCCCACCAAAACAAGCCACCACCAAGGTGCACTCAGGGTCAGCACCCTCGTCATCAAAATGGGCTACGAGTTTCCTGAAGGCAGCCTCATCTGTTAAGGCCTCGGCCGAAGCTGGAATGGCCAAATTAAGTAACGACATTGGGCAAGCATTTCAAGGCGGGAAGGATGGAGAGGGTCCAAGCCGTGGGGGTGAAGTGGAGGTTTGCCCGATTTGTAAAATGAGGTTTTCCGGGGTTGCAGATTTGATTGATCATGTACAGAAAGTTCATGAGAAGAAAGGGGTTATGAAGGTGACATTAGATGTGTGCCCAAAGTGTAGTAAAGGGTTTCGTGATCCCGTTGCACTTGTGGAGCATGTCGAAAAAGAACATAGAGGTATGTTTAAAGCTTAGAAATTGTCATTTCTGTTATTCAAATGGTTATGCAAAACCATTATCATACTTTTCTCGTTTCTCCCACATCATTATTTTGTGAAGGAAGGCTTGAGATGAATGAATGTTTTGGTTTTCTTGTTTTAGAAATGTCATCATTCAAGGGTGATATATATATATATATATATATATATATATATATATATATATATATATATATATATATATATATATATATACTATATTATGAAAGAGTTATTAGGGTTATTTTTAAGAATCTTGAAAATTTAAGAGGTATACATTTTAAAGTAAGATGTATACATTTTAAGCTATCCACAACCCTTCAGACCCACTTTCCCGGTTTCCCCAATCTTCATGTTTCAATTTTTCTTTTTTAATTTATAAGCTACATTTAATACCCTTATAATTAATTATTTAATTTACTTTTAATTCTTTTTTTATTTTTCATTTTAAAATCTTAGTATATTAACATAAATAATTGTATATGAAATAAAATGTATTAAAAATACATTTTTTACAAATCATAACATTGTAACATCTTGTCGGTACCTTCCAAATGAGCTCATAGTGAATATTTTTGGATTTAATCATATAGTAAGTATCATGAATATAATGGAATTAATTTGTTTTATATTTGTTACGTTTTCATTTTTCATTTTTATCATATTAAAATTTAAAAATACATAATCATAGGTTAATTAAAATACATTATAAAATGCATATTTTTTTTACAGATTATACCATTATAATCTTCTCGTTAATAATTTCGAAATAAGTTTACTGTTGAATATTTTTTAATTTAATAATATTGTAAAATATCAAATATAGAGATTTTTTTAAACTTATACATTTTACACTCTTATCTATATTTATTGTTAATCATAAATCCCAAACAATCAAGCTTTTCTCATTAAGATCAAACACAAGAACTAGAGAGAGAGTAGAGAGAGAAGTAGATCTTGAATAACCACATGTCTAATGATTTTACAATGAAAGGTTTAGTTCTCTAGTTACATGAATACAAAAGTCATATCCCTATTTATACCAAGGGAACATGGACAAAGCTTAATGACAAAGCAAACTAAACACCATTGACTAACTATTACAAAGACAATGTTGACTTTTACATCTTTGACTTTCCTATTAAATCTTGGATACAATATTTAGACTTAACAATCTTCCCCTTTGTATTCAATATTTAATAAAAATATGATACTAATCTTCAGCACTTGATTCTTCAGCTTTTGTCTCTTTAACTTTGAACTTTGAAGCTTTCACAGTTTTTACTCTTTCAGCCTTTGAAGAATCTTGGAAAGTCTTTTACACTTTGTAGCTTTGAAAATCAACAAGTCTTGAACGCAAAACAGAATTGAAACTTTGACTTTAAACTTTGAAACAACTTTGATGAAACTTTGAGTAGACTTTGAAACAACTTGTATCTTCATCACTTGTGATCTCTGAATTGTCTTCAGAAAACAAACTTTAACAAATCAACTTGATTTATCTTTGAACAAACTTTCTTCAGAATCTTTTGTCTTTGAATAAGCGGAAGCAATTTTTCACTTTGACAACTCTTCATAGCATTGAAATTGATCTTTGTAAAATTCTCCCCCTTTTTGATGATTACGAGCATCCTGATCATCAAAACTCCATCAATTTCAGCACAGTCTTTGATTTCCCCCTTTGTAAACAAATAACAATCTCCCCTTTTGACAGTCGCCGCGCTTTGATCTGAGTAACTAAATCATGAATTCTATATACCCGAAACTTTTCAAATTCAGATATAATGAACGTGGTAACCCTGATTCAACAAATGAAACAGTTAGGAATGTCTGTCAGTAACACAAAGTTACTGTGTACAACGAATGTACAATTTAAGGAGATGGTTTGATGATGACTCCCAGGACTTCCATTCAATCATTGAAAAACACAAGGTTTATCTATGAATGTTCTGACAGAAAAACAAATTTTCTGTGTGCTCGTGCTTGTGTATGAAAGAATTTAGCACAATGATTGTGTTTCATAAGGCTCAAATTGTGTAAACTGTTGAGACAGCAACAGATAATACACGGACTCAATGTGCATGAAAGAGGTGCGAAAGTGGGGCAACTTTCCTTCTTTTTCAATATCTAAATCTTCCGAATGAAGATTAGATAGCATATATGTTGCGTCCCCAAAGAAAATGAAACATTTCTTTGTTAAGAAAGAAAAGAGTGGCTGGTGGGGTAATAGCAAGAGTTGGCATGGGCTCACTGCCTTTTTCAATGATGGTCACCAAAGAATGTGAACCAATCAGTGGATGTGGTTGCCCGACTCAGAAAGTGGTAGGTGCAGAGTTCTGATATTCTTTTAACTCTGATCTCACACCCTCTTTCTTTTTAACATTATGCTCACTTCTAACCAAACTCTCTTTTCCATTTTTCCGCTCCACACAATGAGAAAAACTCAACCGGATGAGTTATCTCCCCCACTCTTTGATTTTGATCCCTCACCCCTCAATCACTCAAGGATAACTTCCTGGGTAGGAAACACTGGTTACATGAATCCATGGAAGTTCTGTTTAATCTCACACACGAATCCCATGTTATTCCTAAGAGGAATCGTTGCTCAACAGTTTAACTTTAACAGTTAAGCTCAAAGATAACAATGTCAGAATGTATGCTCATTTAAAATTATGAATGAAATTTGAGCATTTGAACGTTGAAGATTTCTGAAAATACAGATATTGAATGAATGAAATGAAATCAAGAGAATTGTTTTGAGAATCTGACAATGTATCAATCAGATTAAATCAAATTGTTAGGGTATCAAAGAATTGGATATTTTGTTTATATGAACGAATATAAACAATTTTGCAATGAAAGCGCAAGATTAGAAAAATATGATTGATGCTCAACAACAATGAGTTTCAAACAGGGGTATTACCATCGAAAAAATATGTTCGATATGAGACATGGTAATAACAAATCAAATGAAATATTGAACCGATGTGTATGAATACTTTACAGTATATGGACAAGATAATACTCAAGTATTGATCTTTGGAAACACACGGCCAGTTATACATTAAAGCTCAAAATTGAAAAACATTTAAAGTCACACTTCTAAATTCATAAAATCTTTTGAGAATAGAGAAGTGGTTTGAACATTTAAGAAACTGTTTTTCATGCTTGAAAGTTGTTCTTCTTTCAAACAATCAGAGATCTAGATCAGAAGATATTTACCTTTTTAAGCTCCCCCTCAAATCATGATAGAATGATTTAGATCTTTTAAGCTCCCCCTGGATATTAGCAGAATATCCTTCTCTGATAATTGAAAAACGGGTCCTGATCTGTTATTTGATCAGAAGCCATCACCTTTACTCCTCCTATAAATTAGGCATCTGAAATATCTCAGTTAAAACAGGATAGAGATCAGGCACTCCCTTTTGAATTGTAGACCATCATATCAGTAAAATCTATCAGTGAAAAAGTATAGGATAGAGATCAGATCAATTATCTTGAGATGTAGACCATCATATCCATCGGATGCAAAAACAGGAGTAAGGTCTTTTGATCGTTGAGGTCCGAGTCCTAAACTGTTGTGTTTAGAAGTCAAACTTCTTTGAAGAACGGATCCTAAGTTGTGTACTTAGAAGCCATAATCTTGACATTGAGGTGTGGGTTTTAAACTGATGTGTTCAAAAGCCATTGTTCTCTTACTCCCCCTTGACTTGAGGTGTCTGCAACACAGAATCAATTTTCTTCTTTGGTACCCACTGGTATTTGGGTCCAGAAAAGTTAGTTGCAGTTCGTGTGGGGGTGATAGAGTAAGAACCATACTAGAAATGATCACTGGTCTTGTGAATATGATCATGTGTACCACAATAAGAACAATAATATTTATTACCTTTATGTGCTTTGTTCTTCTTTGCTTTGTGTACATGTATACATGATGTGTTTCCTTTCAGCTCATCTGTCTTGTCATCTTTGACTGATTTCTTCTGCCAGACCAGTTTCTCTTTCTTGTAACTACTTCTCCTCGGATATGTATCTGAACCATCTAAATATCCATCATAGAAAATGTTAGTTAGACGAATCTGATCAAAAGATTTAACTGGCCTTTGTGAAGAGACAGATTTCTGATTTGAACTTGAAACAGACTTTTCAAGCTCTTTGATCTTTGAAGCAAAAGTGTCTCTTTCTTTCACAAGCAGGTCAATCTTTGTCTTGAATTCAGACTTCGTTTTCTGCTCTTTCAGCGCAGTAGCAGATAGTTCAGATAACTTTGAAGTCAGTCTTTTGATTTCAGTCTCAAAGATTGATCGTTCTTCTTCAAACCCTTTCTCTGAATCATTTCTCTGGCCGGATAGTTCCTTAAAAAATCCCACATTCTTCTGTTTTATGGCCTTCTTTTCTTTAGTAAATTTCTCTCTTTCCAAAATAAGCACTTTCTCAAAATCAGAAATTTGTTGAGAAAGTTTTATGCATTTAAGATCCACAGACTTCTTTTCTTCAAAACACTTTTTAGAGAAATCTGAGAACTTCTTTGAAAAATTTTTCTTTTCATTTTCAAAATTAGCTTTATTTTCAGCAAGCTGTTTTTCAAAATCAGATAAATTCTTTCTAAGCTCCGCATTCTCAGATTCCAATCCCTGAATCTTCTCATCATTCAGCCCAGAAGATCTTTTCAGAAGATCTTCATTGAGAGTCTTTAAAGCACTAATTTCTTCTTTCAGTCTAATGACTTCACCATAATACTCTTTGGACTTTTCCGAGTGAAAATCAACAGCATATCCCAGATTTACTTTCTCTAATTCCAGCTTTCTATTCTTCTCTTCAAGCTCACCAAAATATCCCATCTTGAATGAGTACATCATCTTGATATATATAATCATTCCAAACTGTATATCAGAAAATCAAAAATCAGATTAAATTGAAATCTAGCACAAAATTTAAAAAAATTGAACACTTGATATGGCGCAAGACTGTGATTTGCGTGAACTATGTATGATGCAAACCAGATTTCTCGCGAGCAAAGAGTAGCGCAAAGTGATCTTCTCGCTATCAGTGTAAAGCGCAAAGTAAGGTTCTCGCTATCAGTGTAAGGCACAAAGTGAGGTTTTCGTGAACCGTGAAAGACGCAAGGTGACGTTCTCGTGAGACACAAGTGGCGCAAAGTAGGATTTGCGTGACCCACATAAGACGCAAATGTGACTTTGCGTGAGAGCCTTGTAGCGCAAATGTGTCTTTGCGTGAGAGTCTTGTCACGCAAACTTAGAGATTCTTGAATTAAGCACACTGAACTTTGCGCGAATATGATTTGCGTGATATATGGTTAGCGCAATATAGACTTTGCGCAACCAGAGTGAAACGCAAACTTTGATTTGCGTGACTTTAAGAAGACGCAAACTGAATTTTGTCTTAAACCCGGATAAGCTCGCGCAAATGACGACGAACTTGCGCAAATCGATATGAACTCGCGCAAATCGAAGATCTAGCGCAAACTTGTATCTGACTTGTACATTTCGATCAAAATCGATTCAAATCTGCAAAATTATTCTCAAAAACTTATCAGCAACATCGAAAACAATACTAAGCACAAAATTACTATCAATTTCAGATTGAAATCAACAATTTCCACAAAAAACGATCAAACAGTGTTCGAACTCGACTTTTCAAGAAAAATTCAAAAATCAAAATTTAACATTGAATTCGTTCGAATTATGAGATGTAATCAAAACAAGAATCAATCCTAAACATAAATCGAACTCAATGATTCCATTTTCTTGCAACAAAAACGATTTTACCAGCAGAATTCGGATGAACAGTGAAAAACACGAGTTCTTGACAAAAATTTCGAAAAACTCAAATTTTCGATCTAAAACACTCCAGATTTCAATTCAAACTTTGATCAAATCATTTCTGAAAAGTTTGGTTCAGCTCTGATACCAATTGTTAATCATAAATCCCAAACGATCAAGCTTTTCTCATTAAGATCAAACACAAGAACTAGAGAGAGAGTAGAGAGAGAAAGTAGATCTTGAATAACCACACGTCTAATGATTTTACAATGAAAGGCTTAGTTCTCTAGTTACATGAATACAAAAGCCATATCCCTATTTATACCAAGGGAACATGGACAAAGCTTAATGACAAAGCAAACTAAACACCATTGACAAACTATTACAAAGACAATGTTGACTTTTACATCTTTGATTTTCGTATTAAATCTTGGATACAATATTTAGACTTAACATTTATCACTCTATAATTCTTAAAAAAAGTTCTATTTGTGGTTATCTTGAATTTTTAAGAGGTACAAATCTCAATTACATCATGTACAAGTTTAAAAACTTCAAAACCGCCCACGTTCAACATGATAATTAAAAGTATAATTATTTTTTATTTTTAAATTACATTTTATACTCTTATAATTAGTTATTTAGTTTACTATATATCTCTCCTCTTTTCATTTTTCGTTTTTTTTACACTCTTATCATATTAACATACATCATCTTATATAAACTAATATACATAAAAAAATGTTTCCTTTTTTTATAAAATTAAATCATTATAATTGTCTTATCAAAACATTCAAAATGACCTTAAATGTTATGGGTTTGAAGGCCCACTATCGATCAAATATTTTTCAATTTTTTTTGTACAATTAACCATATTGACCTTCAATTTTATACATCCGATATGCGATATAAAAACACATAAAACCACAAAATTGGCATCATGTGATGGAGATGGTTCACGCGGCACTGCGTGCGGGTACGTATCTAGTATATATATATACACACATATATATAGGGTTGGGTTCAAATGAAAATTCATTTTTCATTGTGCACGTGAGACCTAATCTTAGCCATTGATCAAATCTTAGAAAACTAATCAATGGTTAAAACATAATAACATTAATTGAGAAGTGATTAGGGACAAAACTGAAAATTTGAATCAACACCTACCTTATTTGACTATTTATTTTTTTTTAATTAAAAATCTTTTATCTCTTTAAAGTTTAAAATAAATTATCTTAAAAATTACTAATATTTTAATCAAACAAATTACATCAAAAAAACGAGAATTTTGTACTCTTCGATATAATATTCATCTCGATATAGTTTTTTTTTCCATTTTAATTGTTTTTTTACGTGAAATGCTATATATGTGTTATATTCATTATGAATATGTATGCACGTCTCCGGGTGTCCACATTCGGTATGAATAACAAATGTGAACGTTCATTCATTATTCATGATGAATAATACAGTATTTAAAGATGAATAATACAACATTCATGATGAATAATACACGAATTCATGATTCACGTATTGTTCATCATGAATCGTGTATTATTCACCCCGAATGTTGTATTATTTATTCTGAATTATACGTTATTCCTGATGAATAATATAGAAATGACTCATGAAGGTGTGGACACATGTCGCACTCTCTTTTGTTTCCCGATTCTAACCGAAATTTCGCTTAATTCATTATGAATATGTATGTGCATCCCCGGGTGTCCCACATTCAGTATTAATAACAAATGTGAACGTTCATTCATTATTCATGATGAATAATACAGTATTCAGGATGAATAATATACGAATTCATGAACCGTGTATTATTCATCCTGAATGTTGTATTATTCATCATGAATGATACATTATTCATGATGAATAATACATAAATGACCCGTGAAAGTGTGGAGACGTGACGCGCTTTTTTTTGTTCCCCGGTTCACAACCGAAACTCGATAGGTTCTCAGTTCGTCTCGATGGGTGTTGGGTTACGGTGATGAAGAACGCGATGTCTTACGATGTTGAAGAAAGTGTTGAAGAATGTGATGTCGAGGTGTTGTACACACTTAAACGTATACAAATATTCATAATAAATATAACACATATATAACATTTCACGTAAAAAATGGTTAAAACAACAAAAAAAAAACTATATCGAGATGGATGTCATATCGAATAGCACAAATTCTCGTTTTTTTGATGTAATTTGTTTGATTAAAATATTAGTAATTTTTAAGATAATTTATTTTAAACTTTAAGTGGGTAAAAGTTTTTAGTTAAAAAAAAGTCAAATATGGTAGACATGAGTTTAAATTATCTTTCATTTTTATCCCTAATATAATTTTAATTAAAACTCTGTTTAATATGAGTTGTTGAATCAATATAGATGGAAAGACCCAGATTTTTCCTCACGTGCACAATAAAAATTGAGTTTTCATTTGAGCTTTCCTCTCTCTCTCTCTCTCTCTCTATATATATATATATATATATATATATACATACATATATACATATGGGTAGTTTCATTTGAAACCCATTTTACTTTTGAAAACCATGGAAACCGTCGATTTCATTGGTTAAGTTAATGAAATTGTTTCATAAATTTGTAAATTTTGATAAATTGTTTTATATAATTCTTTTCTTGATAAAATTGTTTCATATATTTGTATTTTTTATGTAAAAATGAAAAAGTTTCTTCATAATGAGAAAATGCATGAAACAATTTCATCAAAATGATAAAATATATGAAACAATTTCACTTTTTCATAAAAAAAGACACAAATATATGAAACAATTTCATCAACAAAAGAATTACACGACACAATTTCATCAAATTAAACAATTTCATTAATTTAACCAATGAAATCGACAATTTTCCACGGTTTCCAAAATTAGAATGGTTTCCATTTGATCTCTCCCTATATATATATATATATATAGAGAGAGAGAGAGAGAGAGAGAGAGAGAGAGAAACGTTCAAATGTAACCCCTTTATATGATGCAACTCATGCAACCCCTCTATCTACCACACATTTTATTTTCACTTTTGTAATTAAGAAAAAGGAAAAAAAATGAAAATAAAATGAGTGGTCGTTAGAGAGGTTGCATTGGTTGCACCATGTAGAAGGGTTGCATAATAACGTACCCCTCTCTCTCTCTCTCTATATATATATATATATAATATAGATAGATAGACAAAGACTGTGTGAGAAAAGGGGTTAAGGTAAGAAGAGACATGACGCTTGATTACTTTTAATCTCACCCCATCCATGAATTGTGCTTCTCACCGGAATTGATCCGGTGCATTTAGATGCATCTCATTTTCATTCATCTTAAGAGTGGAGTGTATCAAATATTCTTACTCTTCTCACCATAACTTTCATTCTCACAGGAATCCAACCATGTATATATATATATATATATATGTTAGTCATGTACCCACTACAATGCAAATTCTCATTTTTAAAAAAGCAACACATTCCAACCTTTTCTTTTGGAAAGGGGACAAACCCTGAATAAAACTTTATTAATAACTAAAAAAAAGACTTACAAAATTACGCATTTTTACAACGAAACAACTTCCTAGGAAATGTTTATGAAAAAAAAATCATCAAAGGCTTAAACCATGGCCAGTGCCACTAACAATTTTAAAAAACCAACTTAAAGTTGAGCCCAACTTATTATCATGAAAATGGTTTTTTTTTTTTTTTTGAACGGCAAGTTAACACACACGTTCCCGGGGTATCCGGGCTCCCATTTAAGGGTGTCACCCGACTAATCCCCGTCGACCACAGCCCAGCCCAATTAAGGGTACCACTAAGTGGCAGACCCATGATCTGGATATCACAACATGCTCACCACGGGGTTTGAACCTGGATAGTCAGGGATACCATCCACTAACCCTCCCAGAATGTTACCAAACCACTGGGCTACAACATGAATGATGCAAATGGTTTCTTTTGAACCCCGAATTTCATAGAATCAACTTTTCAATATTATCCTCAAAGCCTAACATGTAGTTTGCCAAAATTTTAAATTGATAGAAATATTACCATCACCAACTACTCTCAACCTGCATCAACCAAATCCACTACTTTGTAAATGGTTATCCATCTCTGGTCCAACCATTTCAGAAGCCATAGCAACCATAAATTTCCATAGCATCTGAACTAGTCATTGCAAACATGAGAATCATTTAGAAACTATCATTCAAAATGGCTATTTAAAAGTTAGAACCCAGCATCCCAACACCAACACACTGAAATAATCTGACAGGCATGAACAACCATATTCCAAACTAAAAATCTCTGATGCGGCCTATATCATAAAACAACGGTGAACAAAAAAAATCTGTTTCAGCCATCAAGACCATTACAAACAGAACCCAAAAGGCCAAAATTTGATCCAGCCAACATAAAGCCTATCATAGACATTAAGGTCCTGACTGAACACAATCTGAAAAAAAAATAACTTCTAACTTTAACATATTCCTCTTCTGATGGAACCAAAAAGCCAATGTAAACGTTATAATCCACATAATCATCATCTATTCTAACCCCTAACATCCATCAGAAACCAATCTATTACCAACATGAATCATCCACCCATGAAGAACAATCTTTGGATAGAAAGGCAAGGATAGACAAGCAGAAGAAGTGAGCAAAAATAATAAGTGAATCAAAGTCGAAGAATAAAACTGAGCACATGAATGGAAGGCATATATGATAGGTGTTAATAAACTAACCCTATTACTGTGTTTTATTAGTATTTTATCTTTGTTTTTTTTTTTCCCAAAGTCCACTTTTAGTGTCATTTAGTTCTATTTACAACTTTTATCATATTTTTATGTTTTAGTATGCATTTCCATTGTTTTGGTATTAACTTAAGTCTTTTTGCAGATTTCTGATTTTTTTGGCAATGCTATAGGACCACTGCAGAAGTTGGACTGGAGTATGATGCTATAGGACCAACTGATGATTCCTGCAGGCCGGGCTTGGAAGCCTTATTTTGAAGACTTTATGGCCAAGACAAGGGCTTACATCATCATTGTACCCTTTAGCTTATTTGATACTTTTCTAGCTCCTATATATATGTTCCTTATGTAACCTTAAAAACACACAACATTTGGGTTTTAAATATTCTCTAGCTTATTTTGCAATCTTAAGCTTGAATATTTTAGGTTTCCTTGTCCTTCAAGAACTAAAATATTCTAAGCTTAAGAGTTGGTTATTTTGGAAGTATTAATCTAAGTGCTTTGTATTTCAAGTTCATCTTTTTAATCTTGTTCTTTACTTTCTCAAATCTCATTTTCTTTAAAAATCGATTTGTGTGATTTAATATATCGAGATTTTGCAAAAGATTTTTACAAGTGTTTTTTGCACCTTGATTCTTGAATTTCACAAGCCAACTTCTAATTCTCTCAAATCTCGAGTTTCCAAAATGTGTTCTAAGCAAAGTTTTTATAATCACCAAGATCAATCATCGTTTTTTTTTTTGCAAGGAAAATACTTGGAATTAAATATTAGTTTTACTTTGGATTTACTTCTATTGAAAGCTAAGTTCATTTCCAAGTACCAATGATTCATTTCAAAGTACAAAAAGTTTACTTCCAAGTACCAATTGTTGACTTTTGTGACATAATTTGAGGGATAAGTTTTATAACTTGTCACTTAAGTTTCCAAGTCATACATTCTTTTACAAGTAATTCTTAGTTTAGCTTAACTTAGTCTTTTTATTTCTGTCAATTATTTTTCTGGAATTTAAATTCTTGTCGTTTACATTTCTGTACTTTAATTTCTGCAAGTTACTTTTCTGTCATTTACTTTTTAGCAATTTACATTACTGTCCTTATCTTTCAGTTATTTACATTCCAGCAATTTATTTTTCTATCATTTATTTTCCAGTAATTTTACTTTCAGTATTTTTACCCTTATGTTATTTCCAGTCCTTACATAATTCGAAAGAAGAAACCAAGCGATTATGGGATAATAGCCTGAGCTTGGGGTGTAAGGCAATGTTAAGACCGAAATCGGCGTGGAAATAAAAAGGTGTATTTATTATAGCGTTGTTTTCTAACTATTTATTTCAGGTGAATTACTGTTTCATTGAAGATCATGTTGAATTAATTGACAACTAATTTGATATGTGAAAATGCATTAACTTCCAGAGTTAAGACAAATAAGAAAACCTGATTTAATATGAGAGGACTATAAATAGCTATAACACCTGACAAGTGATATACTCATACAGTGTAGGGAGGTAACATTGTGTCGCGCTAGGATTCACGAGGTCTAACATAAGTGATATCGTATCGATAGCAGTGGGTCGGTGTGCACTCTTTGAAGGTCGTCTGAACCGATAGTTGAATATTGTGACAATTTGCTATATCATCTTTTTGTCAAAATGCCTGTTTTAATCTTAACAAAGCTTTGCACCCTTTGCTTCCTCTTTTACGACTAATTTTCTAGTTGATAACTCAAACAAACCAACCAAAAGATTTTTCTTCGAATTCACCTTCTGAAATCAATTTTTAAATACTAGACTTTTGAAAGACTTTCACTAGCCTTCTCTGTGGGATCGATATCTGGTACTTTTACCATTATTACTTGTTACGAGACGATAGTAGTTCAAGGTGTATACTTGCGCCAAGTTCTATTTTAAGTGACTCTCATATTGGATTGCATAAATTTGACAACAAGTTTTTGGCGCCATTGTCGGGGAAGCAAACTAAAAGTTTTTTTGTTCAAAGTAAAATTTATAAAAGTTGATTTTTCTACCACCTTTTTGAAAATCAGTGTATGCCAAGATTTCCGCACGGGGAATTTTTCCAGTTAGACCCTAACATAGAAAAAACATTTAGACAAAGAAGGAGAGCGCAAAGAGCTGCTTCAGCTTTAACCTCTCCAGAAATGGCTGAACTGAAAACGTGTTAGGTGAAGGAGCACGCCCTGGTCCTATTCCTGGGAACAATAATGGAGGTCCCGGGTTAATTCCTAAGAATGACATTTTTGAACCTAGAAATGAGGATGGCAATGAACCACCAATAAATCGATTTGAGGAAGAGGAACAAAACATTTTTAGGCTAGCAAATTCTAAAAATGGCGGTATTATGGATTATGCTATCCCTATTTTAACCCAGTTACACACAGGGATACTTAAACCAACCATTAACACTGCCCATTTTGAACTTAAGCCTATAATGTTTCAGATGTTGCAAACCAATGGCCAGTTCGCTGGTATGCCATTTGAAGATCCTCATTCTCATTTGATATCTTTCATGGAAATCATAGACTCGTTCCTTATCCCTAGAGTATCTGAAGATGCTCTAAGACTCAAACTTTTTCCTTTTTCACTAAGGGATAGGGCACGATCCTGGTATAACTCTCTGAAACCAGACTCTGTGATCACATGGAACAATATGGCTGCATTTTTTTAAAAAAAATATTTTCCACCCACAAGGAATGCTAAATCCAGAAATGAAATTTGTACTTTTAGACAACTGGATGATGAAGCAGTTCCTGATGCATGGGAAAGGTACAAAGAGCTACTGAGAAAATGCCCACACCATGTCATTCCGTACTGCATACAGCTAGAAACATTTTACAATGGTTTAAACACCACTGCTAAACAAATGCTTGATGCTACTGCAGGAGGAGCTTTCACAGCTAGTACCTATAATGAAGGTTATGACATACTTGAGAAAATCACTAACAACAATAGACATTGGTCTGATCCACGTACACTTCCACCTAAGAAAACAGCAAGAGTACATGAATTAGATGCATACAAAGAATTAACTTCACAAATGGCCACTATGGCATCTTTGCTTAAAAATCTAACAAATCCAACTATGCAGTCTAATACTTCTACTCCTACTGTCAACTCTGTGCAGTGTACTTACCGTGGTGATGATCATACCTTTGAGCATTGTCCAGGAAATCTTGAACAAGTCAGTTATGTCAATAACAACAAGAGTGGACCCTTTTCTCAAACATACAATCCTGAATGGAGGAATCATCCTAATTTCTCCTAGAACAGTCCTGCTCTTAACCCACCATTACCAAAGCTGCAAGGCCAGTCCAATTTTCACTCACAAGGACAATCCAACCATCACCCACAATCACATCATAGATCTCAAAACAACCAACAGTCTAATTTCCATGCTCAAAATCATCAACCTTCTTTCCATAATAAGCCTACTCAACATGCTGACTCATCTACTTCCTTGGAAGCAATGATGAAGGGGTTTATTACCCAAACTCAGGCATCAATAAAAAAATCTTGAAACCCAAACTCAAGCTTCAATCAAGAATCTTGAGACTCAAATGGGACAAATGGCTTTGGAATTAAGGAAAAGACCCACAGGATCTTTGCCTAGTGATACTGAGACGCCTCATAGAGCCGGAAAGGAGCAAGTCAAGGTTGTAACTTTAAGAAGTGGAAGACCTTTAGTAGAAACATCCATAAAGAATCAGACAAAGCAGAGCCTGAAAATAAAAAGATGAGACCAGATTCTGCTACTACAGTACCTGTAAACCAGTCCTGTAGTACTAGTGGGCCCATGAATGTTGATAAGCCCAGTAGCAGTCCAACCATTCCAAGTAGGTCAAATTTTCCAACTCTATTCCCTAATGAACCCAAGGAACCCCAAAAACCCAAGAAAAGTATTGTAGTTGATGTGTCACAATCTGGTGACAGTCGTACCTTACCAACTCAGTCCAGTCATGTAGTACCTTGTAGGACTGAAAAAGAATCTATATTGGAACCTGTTTTGCAACCTGATCAAATACTTGTCCAGATACCTATTCAATCACCCATTCAAGCACCTACTCTTCATAAGATTACTCCCTTTAATTCAGTCACTCCTTACATTCCTTATCCCAAAAGGTTAAGAAATCAACAAGAAGAAATACAGTTTAAAAAGTTTATTGATGTTTTTAAGCAGTTACACATAAACATACCTCTGGTTGAGCCATTGATCAGATGCCAAGTTATGCAAAATTTTTAAAAGACATTTTGAGCAAAAATAAAAAACTGACTGAATATGAGACTGTAGCTCTGACTGAAGGTTGTAGTGCTATGTTATCCAGTAAAATCCCTCCAAAGCTGAAAGATCCTGGAAGCTTTACAATCCCATGTTCCATAGGAGGAAAAGAGGTAGGAAAGGCCTTATGTGACTTAGGTGCTAGCATAAACCTTATGCCTTTGTCTGTTTTTAACACCTTAGGTATAGGTGAGGCTAGACCAACTACTGTTACTCTCCAATTAGCTGATAAGTCCATAGCCTGGCCTAAAGGAAAAATTGAGGATGTCTTAGTCCAAGTTGATAAGTTTATTTTCCCAGCTGACTTTACCATTATAGACTTTGAAGCTGACAAAGATGTTCTCATCCTTTTAGGCAGACCTTTCCTAGCCACTGGAAGAACTTTGATAGATGTCCTGAAAGGTGAGTTGACCATGAGAGTCCAAGATCAGGAAGTTACTTTTAATGTGTTTAATTCTCTCAGGTATCCAGAAGAAAAAGAAGAATTTTCTACTTTGAGCTTGATAGAGACTTGGTGTCAAGAAAAAAGTTTGGGGGAAATTTTGGGGATAAGAGACTCTGATAGTGATGAGGAAGAAAAAGACTGTGAGGACTTAGAAATGCCACTAGAGATAACTGCTTTTGAAACCTTAGAAAATGAAGATAGGAAAACTATTGTTCCTTCCTTAGAAACTGCACCAGACTAAGAACTGAAACAACTTCCCGCACATTTGAAATATGCCTTTTTAGGAGACCCAGGGAAGTTGCCAATCATTATTTCATCTTCACTAGAATCTGAACAAGAAGAGAAGTTGGTCAAAATGCTGAAACTCCATACCAAAGCCATAGGATGGACCATTGCTGATCTTAAAGGCGTAAGCCCTACCATTTGTCAACACAAGATTATCTTGGAAGACAAAAATTTCACCTCGGTTGAGCCTCAAAGAAGACTCAATCCTGTGATGAAAGATGTTGTTAAAAAGGAAATTTTGAAATGGTTAGATGCAGACATAATTTATCCTATTGCAAGTAGTACATGTGTCAGTCCTGTGCAATGTGTACCTAAGAAGGGTGGGGTAACTGTTATACCAAATGAGAAAAATGAACTTATACCTACTAGGATAGTGTCAGGTTGGAGAATATGTATGGACTATAGAAGACTCAACAAAGCCACACAAAAAGACCATTTTCCATTACCATTCACTGACCAGATGTTAGACAGATTAGCAGGAAAAGAGTTCTACTGTTTCTTAGATGGCTACTCTGGTTACAATCAAATTTCCATAGCACCGGATGATCAGGAAAAGACCACCTTCACATGTCCTTATGGAACTTTTGCTTTTAGAAGGATGCCTTTTGGATTATGTAATGCCCCAACCACTTTTCAAAGATGTATGATGTCCATTTTTTCTGACATGTTAAAAAACTCCATGGAAATCTTCATGGATGATTTTTCAGTTTATGGGACGTCATATGATCAATGTTTACAAAACCTAGAAAATAGTCTAAAAAGATGTGAAGAAACAGACTTGGTTTTAAACTGGGAAAAGTGTCATTTTATGGTAAAAGAAGGAATTGTGCTGGGACATCTCATTTCTAAAAGGGGTATTGAGGTAGATAAAGCAAAGTTAGAAGTAATTGAGAAATTGCCTGAACCAACAACTGTCAAAGGGATAAGGAGTTTTTTGGATCATGCAGGTTTTTACAGGAGGTTCATAAAAGATTTTTCTAAAATTTCAAAACCTCTTTGTTTATTGCTACAACATGACCAAGTGTTTAATTTTAATGAAGACTGTAAAAAGGCCTTTAACACTTTGAAATAGGGCTGTGCAAAACCCGAACAAATCCGAAAAACCCGAAAACCCGAACCGAAAATCCCCGAAAATCCCCGACCCACAATACCCGATATAACCCGACCCCCGAAACCCGACTACCCGAGTGATTTAATAGGGTCGGGTAGGGTGTTCAAATCCCCGGTCCGAACCCGTCCGAAACCCGACGGAGATGAGATCTTGAGAAATTGAGAATACTTTCCTTTTTTCTTCCTATTTCCTTCTTTTATTTTCTTCTAATAGTTGGTAAGTCAGAGTCATACCTCATACGTCGGTAACTATAAAAACACGTATATATAATATACAGTCTAGTTATCATCCATCACCATCGTGATTTGTGAATCCATAAACCATTGATTCATCGACCATCGTCAATTCGTCATCAATAATATTCAAGTATTCAACTTCCAGACTCCAGAGTTCCAGTCTTCCATAATTCCATTTTCGTTTGGTTCCAGTAATACCCACGCCGGCGGCAGGCCATCATTCTTACGGTATCTCCTCTCTCTCTTCATCTCTTGTTTGTTACTTTGTTTAGTCAGCAAACCTTACGTGAACGTGAGTATTCATGATTCATGAACTCTTCTAGTTTGTTCTCTGTTTCATGTATGAGTATCAGAGTATGTATATATCATATATGAATATGACTGCACTGAGTATATTAAGATTTAAGAGAGAGAGAAGAGGGGGTACGTGTATAGTGTGAGTGTCTAGTTAATAGCTATACTAGTTTCTTCACTTTCTCAGTTTCTTGTCTTTGCACTTTGCAGGCAACATGTGCATGGAAAAGATAAAAAGCATTCTCTACATATATTCTATATAATTAAATTGGTGTGAGAGAGAGGTGTAGGTTATAGGTGTAAGTATTTAATTATTCAATATTTATGTATGCCATGTTCACTGTTCACATCATCACATTCACGTATAGACATGCAAGTAGCCAAGTACTAATGTACTATATTTATTATATAATATATATAATTAAGACTTAAGAGAGAAAGGATTATGTTTTATTGCTTTTACAACAAAAGTAAAAAAACTACTCAATTAATCATAATCATTATGTATGAAAATTTTAATACCGTAAAAGCAAACAGCAAAATTAATATTCCTATTAGTTAGTATATAACAAATTAATATATAACATGCAGCTTGCAGCAAACAGAAAAATCAAAGCAGAAAAAAACATTTTTTTTAAATAAACCCGACCACCCGACCCGATTTTACCCGAACCGAAGTGGTCCGAAACCCGACCCCCCCGCAACCCGTTTATGCTATTTAGGGGATTGATTTCCTTACCCGAACCCCGATCGGGTTTCCCTTTTTTAACCCCGACCCGACCCACACTCACCCCTACTTTGAAAGAAGCATTGGTCACAACACCTATAGTGATAACACCTGATTGGTCCTAGCCCTTTGAGATTATGTGCGATGCTAGTGACTGGGCAGTTGGGACATTTATCTAGACTAGAAAAGCAAAAAAAACCTTTAAATAATCATGATATTTGTGAGGCATTTCCTGATGAAAGGATATTGGCTTTACATCACTCTGCTGAACCTTGGTTTGCAGACCTGGTAAATTACTTAGCTTGTAGTATCATGCCTAAAGAGTTTAACAAGCACCAAGGAAAGAAACTCATTTTTGATTCCAATAAGTATTTGTGGGATGATCCATATTTGTTCAAAATTTGTACAGATCAGATGATAAGAAGATGCATCCCAAAAGAAGAAGTGACCTCTGTCCTGCAACATTGCCATACAGGACCTGCGGAGGACATTTTGGAGGAAATAGGACAGCAGCAAAGGTTTTACAATCTGGGTTGTTTTGGCCTAGTTTACACAATGATGCTCATAACTTTGAAAAAAGTTGCAATGAGTGTCAGAGGAGTGGGAATATTTCACAAAGAAATGAAATGCCTTTAAACGGGATTTTAGAAGTAGAATTATTTGACGTTTGGGGTATAGACTTTATGGGACCATTTCCACTTTCCAATAACTGTGCTTACATATTAGTTGTTGTAGACTATGTATCTAAATGGGTGGAGGCTAGGGCCTGCCATTCCAATGATGCCCGGACAGTTGTCATGTTCTTACAAAAGAACATCTTTACTAGATTTGGTACACCTCGTGCCTTAATTAATTATTGATGAGGGCACACATTTTGTGAACAATATGTTGGAAGAAGTTCTTGACAAGTATGGCATTAAGCACAGGGTGGCTACTGCTTACCACCCTCAAACTAATGGTTTAGCTGAATTATCTAATAGGGAGATAAAGGGAATATTAGCCAAGGTAGTTAAACCACACCGTAAGGATTGGGCCTCCAAATTGGAGGATGCCCTGTGGGCCTACCGGACTGCTTTCAAAACCCCTATTGGCATATCCCCCTACAAGTTAGTTTTTGGAAAAGCTTGCCATTTACCTGTTAAACTATAACACAAAGCTTATTGGGCAATTAAAGAACTTAATATGAGGTTGGATGAGGCTGGGAGAAAAAGAGCTTTACAAATCTGTGAGTTAGAGGAGCATAGGAATTTTTCTTATGAAAATGCCAAGTTATACAAAGAAAACACAAAAAAAATGGCATGATAAAAAGATTTGTCCAAAAGAATTCACCGAAGGTCAAAAAGTCCTATTGTTTAATTCAAGACTTAAGCTATTCCCTGGAAAGCTAAATTCAAGATGGACCGGACCTTATACCATTGCAAAATTATACCCGTATGGTGTTGTTGATTTGATAGATCCAGACAGAGGTACGACTTTCAAAGTGAATGGGCAACGAATAAAGCACTTATTTGATCCCAACGATCTCATCTAAAAACCTTGTGGGGTTGTGTCGTTAAAATGATCCACCCAAAAGCTTTCTTAATGTATATTAATTATTTTCCTTATTTTCTTTCTTTTTAGCATTAGTTTAAATTTGCTCATCTTTTAGTATTTTTTTTTTATTTATTCTAGTCATTTTTGGTATTTACTTTTAATGTCTTCTAATTTTTTTTATTTTTTTTAAAGTCAGTTTTAATTTAAGAAATGAAGAGTTATGGATTTACAAAGCAATTAGGGCCATTTGATTTTCTGAATTAATACGTACTGGGCTAAAGGCCCACGTGTTTTGTGTTTATAATGCAAGCCCAAGGGATGAGGCCCATGATTTCTTAGCTAAACCCGGAGACCCGAACCCGATTCTTGAAACCGGAAATTGAAGAGACGGATTGACAACGGAGTGTCAGTTTACTTTCTCAACTTCCAACACCACCATCATCATCTTCCTCTCAAACGTACACATCCGATTTCCACCTCACCATTAACGTCGGCCAACCAAGTTTTTGCAAGAAGTACTTCGATTATCATAGAAGTACAAGTACCTGTGTACTTCTAAAGCTTCTTAAAAAGACTTCATTTGACTCCCCTTTCCTTTTCTAAACTGAAAATCATACCATCATCCTCGTACCTCCATCTTTCCGGACACCCCTGAAGCTTGCTCCCAAAGTTTTCACCTCCGCATTTCCTTTCAAAAAACCCTAACTTCTTGGTTCTAACCTGTATCTTAACCACCATGGCTAATAAAAAATCGAAACCAAAGAGAAGGACTGAACCTACCACCCCTATTGTTTCCTTATCTTCGAACCCCATTAATGCTACTCCTATTAGCCAAGCCCCATCTGAAAATCACCCTGAGCCACCACCGAAGTCCACAAAACGATTAACCAGAAGCCAGGCTAAGTTCCAAACCAGCCCGATGACTGCAGATGAAGGGTCGGCTATCGTGATTTCAGATGAGACTAGGCCACGCTCAGTAGGTTCCAAGCCAAAAAATGCATACGAGGGAAGTTCATCATTGTAAAAGAAAAGGGAGCACAACCTATTTGATACGCTTGCAGAGGTTGCTGAGCTCAGGACAAGTGAATACACACCTCCAGACTCCCCTATTTTGCAACCCCAGGACCTACTACATCATTCTCCAGTACAAAGCAGAGAAGGTCCACCATCTCCACATGAAGATCAAGTTATTGAGGACACACCCACTGAGTCACCCTCACTATCACCTCCAAAAGCAAATGAAGCCCAATCTCATGATGTTGCAGGTATTGAATCCCTCTCTGTGGCTGTAAACTCAATTTCAAGTTTCCCTGAGTATCCACAAACCAGTGTGGGGGTTAAACTCAAAGAAACTTTGGATGTGGCCATGAAGGCCACTGATGAAATTTTGGGGATCACTAAGGACACCCCTGCACCCTCAATTCGTATGATAGAGGTTGAACCACCTCTAAATCCCTTTGTGTCACCCAACCCTTCCTTTGATCTAAACAGAAACACTAAACCAAGAACTAGATTGGGGCACTCACTGAGGCAAAATGTGACCATAGCTTTAGCAGATTTAGACCAACTCTTGGGTCTAAACATTCCTCCACAACCTAAAGTCCCTATTGATAAACCAAATTCCACCCCTAATACCAACTGTGATCACTCTGTGATCACACCTGAGTCTTATAACCCTGAGCAATCCCCAGTGAGAAAAGAAAATATTTAAGAGGGTGTCAATAAGGAAACCAATATACATGATGAGGATGCAGTGGACTCCCAGCCTAGTAAAACTCAAACTAACACACCCCTAACAATGCAAAGCAGAAATCACCCATGAACTACAGTTTTGATACATTTGGGATGATTGAGGAGAATGTAAGCTTTGATGACCATATGACTCATGAGGAGGAGCCTGCTGAACCACAAGAAAGAATGCCCTCACCTGCACAAACCACAAATTTCACTAACAATGTGCAGGGAAATGAAAGAGCAGGGAATGTGAATGAAACCATAGAGACTGAGACTGTGGTGGTTCAGAAAAGGATCCCAAGGACAAAGATCAGAAGCAAGAGAAAGAGAAAGGGTATTGATCAACATCAAGAGGAGGTTGACTTGGGTGATCATGAAGAAAACAGGGAAAATCTGGAAAATCAAGAAGGAAAAAATGAGAAGAACCAAGCAGAGCCTAGTAGTGGTGATCCAAAACAGTCAAAGAAGGCAACAAGAAAGAAGAAAAAGGTAGCTATGGAAGGTACATCTCATTCCCTAAAGCCTAAACATCTGCTTAGTTCTAGTGAGGCAAGGAAAAACTATTTTGCCTTTGCTAAAAAAACAGGAGTCACTCCCAAAGGATTCCCCCAACAGATGATCCTAGCTCACCCTGAAATTAAAGATGTTATAGAGAAGTTGGGATGGGAAAAACTTTGTGAGGTCCCAAAACAACACAATCTGAATTGGCTTAGGGAGTTTTACACTGACGTGTCTGTGACTGAGGGAGTAGAAGTCACTGTGAGGGGTACAAAGGTCTCTTATTCACCTGAGGGCTTAAATGAGTTGTTAGGAATAGTACCCCTACAATACTCAGACCAGGATAGATTGTCAAAGGGATGTTTTGATGAGGAGCAGGAGGTCATATTTAAGAGACTGACTAAGAAAGGGGCTGAATGGGTTTTTAAGGGTCAGGCCAGGTTGTTGAGAACTCAATATCTAAACCCTCAGGATAACTTGTGGTTTTACTTTATGAGGCATACCTTGCATCCAACTAGCCATGATTCCAACTTATGCCTAGAGAGAGTGTACATTCTGTATTCCATATTGGAGGGCAAGAGGTTTGATGTGGGGAGGTTGATCTGTGCAGATATAAAAACATGTGTGGATAGGTCTAATGGGAAGCTTCTGTACCCCTATATTATCCAATGAATTTTAGAAAGAGCCAGTGTTTTGAAGTTAACTAATGACATCTTTTCTAATGAAAAAACGGATATGGATAAGAAGAATTTGGTGAGGCTGATGAGACTTAACTATAAACCCACACCCACCACTGCCATAGAGGAACTGAAGGGTGAGTTGTTGAAAGCATTTGACAAGCACACTGCTGCCATTAAAAAGAGCTTAAAGAAGAAGACCAAAAAGATAGTAAAGACAGTAATCAAGCTAGAGGCTGAGGTCAAACTAATGAAGAGGGAAAGAAAGAAGTGGGTTGAGTACAAAGAAAAGAAAGAGTTGGTGATGAGTAATTCCTGGAAGAAGGGCAAATAGGCTGTGGATTTCCCCCCTGTTCCCACAACTATGCTGCAAGAGGAAGATACTCCTACTCACGCTGAGTAGGACAGGTTCTACCCTCTTTCCTTTTACTTTCTTTAAATTTTTTATGCTTATTTTGTTATATTTAGATAATATTCTTGTTTCAAATATTGATAAAAGTGGTCACTGGGACTTAATCCCTAAGTTCAACCCACTGTGATCTTGATCCAGTGGTGCTTTTGGTGTAATTTTCTGATTTGATAAGTAACCCCCATAAAGGCAGTCCCTTTTTGTATTAGTTTGGATACTGTACATGTTTGTCATCACACCACCATAGAGACAGTCCCTCTATGTTCTGTCTTTCACTACTAGGATTAACAGTTTAGGCTATGGCCTTTTCAACTGTTTTGATCTGCTCACAGAAAATGACACAGGGGCAATCCCCCTGCTTTGGATTATTTGATGTTTGATCGAAGGGATTTAGACCCTGGTTTGCTGTTTTGACCTGTATAACATGTAGAGGCAATCCCTCTATCCTTGTTGTTTAAAATGGTGTTATAAAACATAGAGACAATCCCTCTATGTTTGTTTGTTTGGTTGAAGTAGAATGCATAGAGGCAATCCCTATGTGCTCACTTGATAGTTTGCTAAAAGGTGTCGATAGAGGCATTCCCTCTAATCATTTATGGCCCAGTTTTCATAAGAGGCAGTACCTCTATGCCTCTGTTTCTACTTCTATGATCAACACATTAAGGCCTTGCCTTCATTAATTGTATGCACACACTAACACACGCAGAGGCAATCCCTATGTTTTTGTGCACTGGATGGCTTACTATAACTCACAGAGGCATTCCCTATGTTTCTGTCTGAAGTAGCATCACCACAACAAGCCATCTTTGCATGATCCAAGGATCATATTAGAGGCTGTAAATCCCTTGGGAACCAAATTGTTTTCACTAAATAATTCTTTTGGAATTGTTGTTCATAATTGGTCAATTTATTGACTAATTGAGGAATTGTTGTTAAATGGGCAGTCCCCATTTCATTTATGCTTATTGAGTCCTTTCCATGTGAGTCTTTGAGTCATTTCGAAATTTGCCTACTTGGGTTTTGCTGTTTTTAGTTCGTTTGTGTCTTGAGTCTTTTTCTTTCACAAAGATGAGATAAAAGATATTTGGATCTCATTTCATCTTTGCTTTTCTGTTTCAATGTCATTTTGGGAACTGATTTTCTGAACATCACTATCTTAGCCACTTATACACCAAAAACACAATAAATTTACTCCTAGATTACTTGATTTGATACTATAGCCACAATAATCCATGTGTCATTCACTTGTTTTATTTTTAGTTACCTCTAAGACTTAGACATCTATTTTTGGGCTATAAATTTAACTAGATTCTATTGGGCTTTCTTTTCAATTACCCAATTTGCAGCCCTGTTTTACACGACTAAACAATGAGGACATTGTTTTCTTCAAAGTTTGGGGATGGGTGTCTTAAAAGCCACAAACAAATACATCCATACACTTGAATCACATGCACTTAAGACCAAAAGAAAACTCAGGAACAAAGTTCCATGTCTTGTGCACAAAAGAGTGCCAATGTGCACTAATTGTTTGAAAAGGACCAAAAGGTCCAAATATACCTCAATATGAGATGCATAGCAGAAAAATAGTGCTATGGGGTGAAATGAAAGATGAGGTGAAAGGCTAAGCATTGAAAAGAAATAGCCAAATGCTTGAAACCCAATCAAAGTCCCAACACAAATAGTAAGTCTAGTTTAGCAAAGAAAATGTTTGGCTAATTTTTGGTTTGGCATACTTAAAGGACCAAGTTTGGGGAAGTTGGTTTATGAAGGGCTATGGAGTTCAAGTATCAAGTAAGATATGAGCAAAAAATTTCAAAAAAGAGCAAAATCAAAGTATATGTTGGCCATGTGGTGTGCATGTTCAAATTTTTTAGTTTGTTAGTGTTTTGAGTCTTTATTTTTCTTATTTTAGTTGTTTGAGGACAAACAACAGTTTAAGTTTGGGGATGTGATAGGTGTTAATAAATTAACCATGTTACTGTGTTTTATTACTATTTTATCTTTGTTTGATTTGCTCAAAGTCCACTTTTAGTGTCATTTAGTCCTATTTACAACTTTTATCATGTTTTTATGTTTTAGTATGCATTTCCATTGTTTTGGTATTAACTTAAGCCTTTTTGCAGATTTCTGATTTTTTGGCAGTGCTATAGGACCACTGCAGAAGTTGGACTGGAGTATGATGCTATAGGACCAACTGATGATTCCTACAGCCGAAAATGGAGCTTGGGCCGGGCTTGGAAGCCTTATTTTGAAGACTTTATGGCCAAGACAAGGGCTTACATCATCATTGTACCCTTTAGCTTATTTGATACTTTTTTAGCTCCTATATATATGTTCCTTATGTAACCTTAAAAACATACAACCTTTGGGTTTTAAGTATTCTCTAGCTTATTTTGCAATCTTAAGCTTGAATATTTTAGGTTTCCTTGTCCTTCAAGAACTAAAATATTCTAAGCTTAAGAGTTGGTTATTTTGGAAGTATTAATCTAAATGCTTTGGATTTCAAGTTCATATTTTTAATCTTGTTCTTTACTTTCTCAAATCTCATTTTCTTTAAAAATCGATTTGTGTGATTTAATATATCGAGATTTTGCAAAAGATTTTTACAAGTGTTTTTTGCACCTTGATTCTTGAATTTCACAAGCCAACTTATAATTCTCTCAAATCTCGAGTTTCCAAAGTGTGTTCTAAGCAAAGTTTTTATAATCACCAAGATCAATCATCGTTTTTTTTTGCAAGAAAAATACTTGGAATTAAATATTAGTTTTACTTTGGATTTACTTCTATTGAAAACTAAGTTCATTTCCAAGTACCAAAGTTTAATTTCAAAGTACAAAAAGTTTACTTCCAAGTACCAATTGTTGACTTTTGTGACATAACTTGAGGGATAAGTTTTATAACTTGTCACTTAAGTTTCCAAGTCATACATTCTTTTACAAGTAATTCTTAGTTTAGCTTAACTTAGTCTTTTTATTTCTGTCAATTATTTTTCTGCAATTTAAATTCCTGTCATTTACATTTCTGTACTTTAATTTCTGCAAGTTACTTTTCTGTCATTTACTTTTTAGCAATTTACATTATTGTCCTTATCTTTCAGTTATTTACATTCCAACAATTTATTTTTCTGTCATTTATTTTCCAGTAATTTTTACTTTCAGTATTTTTACCCTTATGTTATTTCCAGTCCTTACATAATTCGAAAGAAGAAACCAAGCGATGATGGGCTAATAGCCTGAGCTTGGGGTGTAAGGCAATGTTAAGACCGAAATCGACGTGGAAATAAAAAGGTGTATTTATTATAGCGTTGTTTTCTAACTATTTATTTCAGGTGATTACTGTTTCATTGAAGATCATGTTGAATTAATTGACAACTAATTTGATATGTGAAAATGCATTAACTTCCAGAGTTAAGACAAATAAGAAAATCTGATTTAATATGAGAGGACTATAAATAGCTATAACACCTGACAAGTGATATACTCATACGGTGTAGGGAGGTAACACTGTGCCACGCTAGGATTCACGAGGTCTAACATAAGTGATATCGTATAGCAGTGGGCCGGTGTGCACTCTTTGGAGGCCGTCTGAACCGATAGTTGAATATTGTGACAATTTGCTATATCATCTTTTTGTCAAAACACGTGTTTTAATCTTAACAAAGCTTTGCACCCTTTGCTTCCTCTTTTACGACTGATTTTCTAGTTGATAACTCAAACAAACCAACCAAAAGATTTTTCTTCGAATTCACCTTCTGAAATCAATTTTTAAATACTAGACTTTTGAAAGACTTTCACTAGCCTTCTCTGTGGGATCGATATCTGGTACTTTTACCATTATTACTTGTTACGAGACGATAGTAGTTCAAGGTGTATACTTGCGCCAAGTTTTATTTTAAGTGACTCTCATATTGGATTGCATAAATCTGACAACAATATACAACATGGTACAATCAGTCGGTTTTAACTATGATGGATTTAGATCAAGAAAACCAAAAAGAATGGAAAGTGGAAACGTTGAACTAAGACTTGAAGGAAGCATTGCGTACCTAGTTCCAGATTACAATAAAAGAGCAAGGTGACAACTCTTAAAATAAGCAGATCTAGATTTTTGACAATCTTAAACATTAATGATTTACAAAGTATGATACTAAAAATACATTTCAAAAGATCGCATATGAGCAAATCTGTATCATGGAAATGCTTCCATCTTCAAGTCAGAAACCATAAATTAAAATATTCCTGTTTGGGTTGTCATGCTACCTAAAGCAACACTCTCGTAGTCCAATCAGCGTTAAGTTACTATGTTTGTAGTTTGTGGAATACACAATGTATGGTATCAAAGTGTTAAACATTATAACTATTGGGTTTAAACAAGTTTTACTAAGGAAAAATGCTCTATAAAAGATAAAGAAATTAAATTTTTGCAGTATGCTTCTCTCTAACCCCCTTCTCTCATTGGGGCTGTCAATTAGGGGGTACTAGTCCTACCTTGAAAGCAATTGTTGGATTTATTTGCAAGGAACAAGATTTTTCAGTATTAACTATATTGCTAATTACATATGAACCTATAGAGTCACACACAAAGAGCAATAAAGATATCAATTAAATAATATATATGTGATATATATTATTCAAGCAAAAGAGTAAAAAATTATTTCAAAATTATTTGGCTAAGTGAGCCTAAATAATGTTTAAGAAATAAATGGGAGAAATTAATTAGATCCAAGTAATTAATTAATTAACGGATTTTATTATTTAAAAGGAGTTTAAAGAATGTTTATGCATTTAATTTTTTATTTAGTTGGATTAAATAAATAAAAGAGCTTTAAGGCCTAAATAATGGTGTGTCTGAGAGGATAAATCAAACCTTACTTGATATGGTTCGATCTATGATGAGCCAAACTACTTTGCCTTTATGTTTTTGGGTTATGCCTTGGCTGCAGCATGTGTAACACCCTGAATTCCGGAAATAACAACTTATTTAAAATTTTCTAAATACATCAATAAATAGATCATCCACAACCACAAATTAAGATTTAACCTCAATACAACCATTCATTCTATACAAAAGTCTATGATAAGGACGGGTGCTACTAAAACCCCATAATAGTTACTATCTCCAACGTTGCGGAAGACTTCACCAACTACTTGCATTTGCACAAAGCTAAGGCTCAACTTTTCATAGGATTGCTAGGACCAACTCCCAACCTTGAAACCTGATGCACATGCCGACAAATAAAAAGTTTAGGCTTAACGCCTAGTGAGCTCAAGAGTTTTTTCAACATTTATATAAAATAATCGTTCAGAAAAGAAAGGATGCGGTTAAAGTTATAGTCCTTCAATATGATACGCCTTACATGTGAAAACGACTCATTTTCCAATAATGTGCGTTTTAGACAAAGAACACCAATTTGGACATTTTTCCAAACCCAACTACTACAAAGATGATAATACCAATGTAAACCGCCCATTCATAAATTAGCTTTAACCCAAAACTCACTCAAAACGTAAATATAAATTGAACTCTCCATTTATGAAGATATGGTTAAACCTTACATCCCAAAACACCCAAAACACGGGTGGGGCATAATACTCAACCCATAAATCAAGGGTAAAACCCAATTGTACAAAGCGTCACCGAAAACTTGGATAATAAAACTCAATACTCAAAAACAACACCTTTCGGTGACGGGAGATTCCCGATTCCATAAAATGTGACGGTCCACAAAGTAAGCCCATTTTATGTTGTTAAGACTAGTCATATAACCAAAGGTACACGTAAGGGATGTCAGGCTCAGTGGCTTTAAACGTACACCCACGAAAACTCGAGTTCAACCCCGTCGGGTTCCTACGTCGAGCTCCTCATCCAATATCGTAATACTTTAGCAAGAAGGACTTATACCTCACCCGGTACCTTAACGTGCAGCACGAAGGACTTACATCGCACCCGATACCTAACGTGCCTCATCCAAAATCGTAATACTTTAGCACGAAGGACTTATACCGCACCCGGTACCTTAACGTGCAGCACGAAGGACTTACATCGCACCCGATACCTAACCTGCCTTATCCAAAATCGCCAACAAGGCTCGAAGTCGAGCTACCAAAACTGGACAATTGTCCAAAGACTCCAAATCAAATAAAAATACCAAACGGCAGGCTTAGCAACCCATTAACTCATTGATAATTGAAAAAAACGATAAAACACACTCGACCCACGGGTATGCAAACACCACGACTAAAAGTAAGATTAGTTCAAAACTCAACATTAGTGGAGGCAACCCATTTTCCAAATGAACTCATAACACAAAATATGCATTTTCCAAATTTAACTGCTGATAAGAATGAAAATCATAAAATGAGACTATAAATACTCTTTCAAGTACTTCACATAAAAATGCAAGTGATACTTTATAAAACACTCCATTTCATGATGATGCATAAAACCCGACAAACATTTAAAAGCGTATTTCCTTGACCAAAGATCCATTCATGCAATAAGACCTCAAAACACATTCATTTGTGACACATATATTAAATGCCCAAAAATCCCAATTGTAGTGTTATACAAAGTTTATAAAGTTAAATACTTCAACAAATCAAAGATTAACAAATAACCCAACATTTGATAATTTCATGTAAACCCATAAACACTTAAAATGGATATTTTGGCATGTATACCGTTTTCACAAATCAACTTGAACTCACCTTGCTAGATTTAGGCTAAATCTAGGTTTTACCCCACTTTGAGCTTCCTTGACGAAACTTGAATCCTCCAAGCCAAAACCTCCAAAACCTAGATCCGAATATTTTCAACCGTAAATAAACATATTCAACCAAATAGAACATTCCCCAAACCTTTTACATCAAAACCTCAACTTATACTCAAAACCCTAATTTTGACCCAAAACTCCCAAAATCCTCCAAACCGAAAATTAGAGAAATCAAACACTAGGGAATCATCAATGGAGCATTTATAACTTATCACAAGGTTTAGATATGGAAGGGATACTCTTACCACTTAGATTTTGGTGAATACCTTGAAAACACAACAATGATCTTGAGGTTGAAGATGAAGATGAAGATGAAGATGAAGATGAAGATGGTGAATCCTTGACCAAAGCTTTCCATTTTACCACTTGATGGTGTTCCATCTTCATGAAATCCAAGGATTTGAGCCACAAATAAGCTAGGGTTTGAAGGGGGAAGAAGGAAAATGAATTGGGAGAGAATGGAGGAAGTTTGGTTGAGAGGAAATGAGAAAATGGCTGAAATTCGCGACTTAACAGCAGCCTGCCCAGTTTGGGCGACTTTGCCATGCGACAATGCCCACGGCATTTTCGCTGGTCATTGTCGCTGGTTCTCCCAGCTTCCTTCCCGCTCACTGTTTTGGCCGTAACTTCTTCGTTATAGCTCCGTTTTCGCTCCGGAAAGGACCGTTGGACTCGTAATTGAATCCTTCATCTATATAGACTATAAAATCTAGGATTCAAGTCCAAAATCAAATATCTTATTTTTCCTTTATATATCGGTTTCTGTATTAACTTGAATTGATACCTCTCGAAACTCGGGGTGTTACAACATGCATACTCAATATGGCTCCAACCAAGAAGATAACCAAGACACCATATGAGTTATGGCATTAGCGAGCTCCTAAGTTGTCTTACTTGAAAGTCTGGGGCTACGAATCCCACGTACGACGTGAGACTTAGCAAACAAGAGTCTAGGACCATCAAGTGTATTTTCATGGGATATCATAAGGAAACGATGTGATACTATTTCCACGACCCCACCAAGAACAAAGTGTTTTTGCTCGAGGTGTTGAGTTTTTAGAGAGAAATCTCTTATTACAAGAAGCAAGTGGGAGAAATGTAGATATCGAAGAGGTTCAAAAACCACAAGATACAACACCTTCTTACGATACTAGCGAAAAACGTGTTGAGCCTGAGCACTCGTCTGCTGAGGCACAACATGAAACACCTGTCATTCGTAGATCTGGTAGGATTTCTCAACAACCCAAGAGATATGGATTTCTTATGACTGCTGAGGAATCTGAACTAGGGGATCACTGTGAACCTGCTAGCTGTCGAGAGGCTGTATTGGATTCTGAATTCGGAAAATGGCTTGAATCCATGAATGAAGAGATGCAATCCATGAAAGACAACCAAGTTTGGAACTTAGTTGATCATCCACCAGATAACACGTCTATTGGGTGTAAATGGGTCTTCAAAAAATAAGACCAACATGGATGTATATGTACACACCTTTAAAGCTCGTCTCGTGGCAAAGAGTATCACACAAACTCATGGTATTGACCATGAAGAAACCTTCTCTCTAGTCGCCAAGATTAAATCTATTAGGATACTTATTGCTATAGATGCGTACTATGATTATGAGATATGACAAATGGATGTTAAACCATCTTCCTGAATGGTCACCTGAGCAAGGATCTCCACGATTAGATTGTTGATAGCCTTAGGAGCTATTAACAATTTAGTGATTCACCAAATGGATGTCAAAACAACATTCTTGAATGGTGACTTGGAGGAGGAAGTTTACATGAAACAACCAGAATGTTTTCTTATGCCCGGGATGGAACATAAGATGTGTAAACTTGTAAAATCATTGTATGGGCTGAAAAAAGCACCCAAACAATGGCATCAAAATTTTGATGAGGTTGTCTTGTCCAAAGGTTTTATGTTAAACAAAGTGGACAAGTGTGTATATAGCAAATTTGACAATCCGGTAACGGAGTAATCGTCTTCTTATACGTTGACGACATGTTGATCTTTGGCATCGAACAAAATCAAGTTGAAAAAACCAAAGAGTTTTTGTCATCGAGTTTCTCCATGAAAGATATAGGAGAGGCGGAGGTGATCCTTGGAATAAGGATCAAGTGTGAGAACAAAGGGATTGCAATTACGCAATCTCATTACATTGAGAAAGTATTAAAGAAATTTAATTGCTTTGATTGTTCTCTAGTGAGTACTCCATTTGATCCGAGTGTGAAACTTATGCCCAACTCGGGTGAAGCGGTGTCACAACTCGAGTACTCAAAGGCTATTGAATGCTTGAAGTATGCCATGACAAGCACTAGGCCGGATATCGCTTTTGCCATAGGAAAGTTGAGTAGGTTTACTAGTAATCCTAGTATTCATCATTGGCAAGCGATAAGACGAGTATTTAAATACTTGAAGAAAACCATTGATTATGGTTTGTCATACGTCGGGTTTCCTTCGATATTAGAGGGATATTCGGATCCAAGTTGGATTACCAACTTAGAAGATCACTCTTCTACGAGTGGTTGGGTGTACTTGCTTGGGGAAGGTGCCATCTCATGGGCTTCCAAGAAGCAAACTTGCATCACGAGTTCGACTATGAAGTCGGAATTTATGGCATTAGCCGCTGCCGGTAAAGAGGCGGAGTGGCTAAGGAATTTAGTCCATGAAATTCCGTTATCGCTAAAACCAATATCACCCATTTCTATCCGTTCATTCCGTTGTGATGGTGCGACTACTTTGGCTAAAGCCTATAATCAAGTATATAATGACAAAAATTCTAGACATTTAGGTGTTAGACATAGCATGATTCGTGAGCCAATCACAAATGAGGTGATTTCGGTTGAATTTGTCCGGTCACAACAAAATCTAGCGGGCCACTTGACGAAGGGGTTAGCTAGGGACTTGGTTCACAAGTCGGTGATAGGGATGAGATTAAAGTCCATCTAAATATCTATCAGTGAGATACCCAATTCCCTGCTAATACAACGTTAGAAGTTGAATTCAATGGGAAAACTCATTCTAAGGGATTGTAGCACAACATAATCATCCCAATGTATGTGCTTGGTACTGCAAGTAGGAGTGTTTGCGGTCCGGTTTTGGCGGTTTAATCCCCCAAACCACAAACGGTGGTTTAGGAAATTTCCAAATCGAGCGGTTTGGTAGCAAGTGACCAAACCGGTTAAACCGGACCATAAAAAGGCGGTCTAGTCTGACCGGTTTAGACGGTTTGGGCCTCTTATGGGTTTTAAACTAAAAAATGTAACATCTATATCCAAAATGAAATTTCAACCGATATAACATTATTAAAAATAATATATGAATTATGATAGAAACATCTCTCTCTCAAAACTAAAAAAGAACATTGAGCAAGTTGGAAAAAAGTTAAACATGTCAACCAACAATAGTCGAATTTTGGACAAATATTGAGCAAGTCGAAAGACGATTTGGTATTTTGGATTTCATTTTTTACGGATTTCAGACAAAACACAATTTAGATACGTGATCATTTGAGAAATGAACACTAAAAACATAATGTTTCAGACGTATTTATTTTAATTGGCCCAGAAAGATTAAACTTAGAACATGAAACATAAATATAATTAATACATGCGTATTTTTGGCAGTCAGTCCGATCTAGACCGCTCAAAACAACGTTTAAACCGCAGACCAGACCGGAGCGAGCGGTTTGGCTATTTTTCAAACCGGACCGGACCATCAGACCGTTCAAACCACAAAAAACGGTCCGGTTTGACTTGGTTTGACCGGTTTGAGCGGTCCAACGGTTTTTTTGAACACCCCTAACTGCAAGTGAAGAAGGTAATAGTTCTTTTGTAAAAGTGCATGTGCAAGTGCATGATAAAAAGGAACTACCTATATGAGTGTGAAGTGTGGTCGTTTCAAGAAGCTTGGACTTGGCTTTGTATGCACTCACAAATGGATAAGGACACATGCCTTGTTATACTGTCAAGTTTAAACTTTAGAGAATTATTTAAATTCATGTGTATGTTATTTTTTGGTACTCAAATGGGTTGAAGGGTTCAATCCATAGGACACCCGGATTCTCGAGTATTTGAAATGTGTAATGTACTAAGATGAAAATTCAATCTTCTAGATATTTTCATTTATGCATGAGTTTGTTTCATATATTAACTTTTGTTTGTGAACCTAGGATTGCACTAAAATGGGGGAGGAATGTTGGTGATTTTAGTGAAATCATCGGTTCATTTTAGGTAATTGGATTCACAAGATAATAATGGGGTTGGTAGCTAAGTTGTAACATGAGCAAGGAGGTGTGAAGTGCACACTCGTGTAAGCTAACTAGAACCCGAGATCATTGGATGGTTATGTTTTGCGAGTTACTAAGTGGAAAATGGTTGTGCACGACCTGTGTGTTTTTCCTCTTGTAAATGGCACGACCCGTGCGTTTTTGTTCATAAAAGGAGCACGGGTCATGCGTTTGTCGACCGAAGGTTTTGCACGACCCGTGCGTTTTTTCTCTTGAAAATGGCACGGGTCGTGCGTTGTCGCCAGAAGGTTTTGCACGACCCGTACGTTTTTCTTCTTGAAATTGGCACGGGTCGTGCGGTTTCGTCAGTTTTGTAAGATGTAAAATTTGTAACAACCACTATTAATGTCCAACAATCAATTCCATTCAATGGGGGTATTATTATCATTATTAATATGGGGTCGGTTACGCTTATCAAGGTATTTAAATAAGATCGATTTCTGCCTAAATCGATATTGAGAATGAGATCATCCTTGAGTGAATTTCGTGATACCCGGGCAGAATAGAGTCGAAATATTACTTAAGGAAAACGAGCTCTCACGAGATCTCATATTCTTTATCTGAGGTCTAATCACTCCTTGTGTCCCTTTATTTTTTGCACCCTCCCCAACAATTTTTTAACCAAGTTCTTACACCTATAAAATGAAAGAAATATGTCATTTCTATATCGATGTATCAATAGATAAGTAAAAAGTACCTTCAATTAATCGCTTCAAGTACCGTTTCGTGTTCCTCGCTGTTTTGATCGTCTTTGGGCTCTTTAGTCTTCGGCTTTGTATCTTTTGTTCAGTTGATTTTCAAAATTGTTGCCTTTCAAAAAAAAGTACAATAAACCAATAAAAACAATTAAATATTATTTCCATCATCCATTATTTATTTTTCAGATTAAAATGAGAATCATAAAAGAAAATAATTATCTATTTTTTAGATTCAAATAACAATAACATGATTGTAACAAACACCGTTACTTGTCATATGAACCTGGAAATAAATAATAGTTAATAAAAAAATGTGTACCTTTTCATTTTATTGGTTCGTTGTACTTTCACATTGATTTGTGATACATGGAAAGAGAAATATATTTCTTTCATTTTATAAATGTAATGACTTATATACCGGAACTTAATCTCTTAAAAAAGTTCGTTTTTTTTCCTATTTTAATAAGTTCGAGAATTTATTGGTTCAATCAGTAGGTTCATAAACTTATTTGTTCGATGCCAGAAAGTTTAAGAATTTATTTATTAAAAAAAGTTTAAAGAACTTAGGGGCCGTTTACAAAATGATTACCCGGTAAGTGCTTACCAGGGAATTTACCATGGCAGATGAACATGACATGCGGATAGGATCTTACCCGGTAAGAGCGAGGATAAGGATGAAGAGTCTTACCCGGTAAGAGAGAGTGACAACTCTTACCCGGGTAAACGCTTACCGGGTAAATTGTTGTATAAGATACCATCGTAACGATTAAAATCTTATCCGGTAAAGCAAGTTAGTGTATCGAGTTTTATTGGTAAGCGCTTACCGGGTAAGCATTTACGTAAACGACCCCTAACTCATAATATAATAGTTTGTTGGGTTGTTTTGTGTTTCCTATTTTATATAGGTGGGATTAAAGTGGGACAAAAAGTTTAAAGAAGGATTAAACATCAAAACCCAGTAAAGTACAAGGACAAAGTTTCACTTTTCAAAAAAATATGATTTTTCGTCCCTATTATTTGTAAATAATTTAGACCATCATCGATGTGGTTTAAAAATTATGATTTTCGTTTCTACGGTTTGTAATTTATTGTTATTTTTGTCTCTTCTCTAGATTAATTCTTATATTTAAGTATAACTGTATAAGGAACTATAACAATAAAGAATTGTAAACCACATGGACCGAAAAACAATAAATTGTAAATTATATGTACGAAAATAGCAATGGATTAAAAACTATAAGAACGAAAACTAGGGCTGTAAACGAATCGAACGAACGGTAAACGAACAAAATTTTTTGTGTTCATGTTCGTTCGTTAAGAAAATATGTTTGTTCGTGTTCGTTTATGTTCGTTTATTAAGAGCTAAACGAACGTAAACGAACGAACATAAATGAACATATACGAACGTAAACGAACGAACATAAATGAATATAAACGAACACAACTGAATAAAAAACAACCACCGTTACTCATAATTTCGTTCGTAAAAAATAACATAACAAAATTAAAAAACGGATACTTAGGAGGTATAAAAAAGAAATTTTAAAAAATTAATTTAATTAATGCTTTGACAAATTAATGTCATAATATATATAAATATATTTATATATATAAACAAATATAAATGAACGTAAATGAACATAAATGAACGAACATAAACGAACATTAACGAACATAAATGAACGAACGTTCACGAACGTAAATGAACGAACGAGACCATTGTTCATGTTCGTTCATTTAACTAAACGAACAAAAAAATGTGTTCATGTTCGTTCATTTATTAAATAAACGAACATAAACGAACATCCCGTCGAACAGTTCACGAACGGTTCGCTGAACGTTCGGTTTGTTTACAGTCCTAACGAAAACCATAATTTCTAAACCATAGGGACGAAAGTCGCAATATTTAACAAATCATAGGGAAGAAAAACGTAATTTTACTCTAAAATTTATAATTGGAACAGCTAACCTGCCAATTCCCGCGGTTCAACACATCTAACGGGCGAAAGCTATTATATACAGTTGAATTTTGGGTAAATTATCCAAAAAAAGAAGAGAGAGAAAAGAGAGAGAGAGAAATGGGGAATGGTTTGAGGGAGAGGGAGAGATGCATAAGAGGAATGGTGGAGCAAATTTTGGAGATTTGGTACATTGTTGAAGTTCTTTAACGTTCTTAACCAGCCTTCTAGCCCCTGTCCTCTATAGGCGTCGACTTGAAGGTAAAACATACCTTTGATTGTTAGTTTGTATATGATTCTATCAACCATATGATATGATTGGATTTTTTTTATTAAGATGGGATTTAAATTTATGGTGAAGAACATCCATGCAGACAAACTGTTTGATGAAATGTCTTGATTGAAATTAAATGACTTTCATTTAATTTCTTGTTATTGATGTGATGGGTTGGTGTTTACTTTGATTTGTTTGATTCATATCTTTTGTTTTGTTTTCTTACAGGCTGGTGGGGCATTTGAAGACGTACCCATCTTTTGGTTGATAGCTTTTCTTCCCTTCTTGATTCATTAAGAAATTCGTGGGTTAGAAGGGAAGGAAGCTCAAAGAATAAAGTGGGTAGGAAATCATTACCTTATTGGTAATACATTATTATCTTTGTTTTTATCTAAACACCAGAAATGAGTGTTGTTTCCGGGGTAATATCAAGGCGAGTTTTGCCAGCATGTGGCAGTCTTTGTTGCTTCTGCCCTGGATTGCGAACAAGGTCTAGGCAGCCTGTGAAGAGGTACAGGAAGCTGATATCGGATATATTCCCTACTCATCCGGTTAGTGTCCTCTAAAAAGTTTTTGCATCTTTGTATGTGTTTGTAGTTATCATGTGCATTCTTGATTCTGTAATGTGTATCTTGATCGAAATGGGGCACAAAATTTGATGGTTTTCTCATAGCGTCTAGAAGATCTTTGTTTGTGAATTTCTAGTTTATAGATTGAAACTAATATCATGAAATCCAGAAAAAATCATCTACGTACCTCAATACAGGGATAAATGCTGGTTAGTGATGCTGTACAGGTCTCATTCCGCAACAAATTATTATTTATTTGACTTCTAATCATTTGTAGAGATTTAACATTCCACTGGATACTGAGGTCATTGACACAATATGATGGGCATTTGGTATTAACAATAACGTCTGCATCGTCTGTTTCTTCAGATTAATGCTTTGTTTCAGCAGCGATGTCCAAATAAAGCGGCTTAATTGCCTAGTTTTTCCTCTGTAAGCGATATCCCAGAGGAAGACATGGCAATGGATGGTTAGTCATAAAACCAAGGACTTGAGTTCCATGATGAATCAATGATTGACAACTATGGTTGCATTATTGATCGTTATTGGTCCTCATGAATTATCTTAGAAGATAAACGATCTTCGAGGAACCTAAATTATTGGTCTCTTGCTATCTTCAGCTTTCATGCTGCACAAACTGAGAACTCCTAGTTCAATGATCAAAGCCATATTTCAAGCATGACAACATACTTAAAATTCATTCTTTTAGCATAGAAGATATTAATATCCATTTGGCCTCTGGAAAAATCAAGCCATCACCAGATAGTTTTTACTGTTCACTGAATCTTGTTTTGAAAAAATATAATTATTTCTTGAATAGTCCTAGAACATAGTTTTATGTTACTTCAATTTTTTTTCTGACCTCATTGTATGAAGACTACTTTCTACAAGATAACCTTTCAGATCAGAGAGCTTGACCTCATCATAAGAACATTTTGTAGGTTTACTTTGAGTGAGCATGATATGTTACGAAAAAATACGTTTTTAAATCCTAGTTACTCATGTGATATCTCTTATATTACTGTGCTTATGTAACATGTTCTATTTTGGATTTTAAAAAAAAGGATGAAGAACCAAATGACCGGAAGATCGGAAAACTCTGCGAATATGCTGTGCGAAACCCTTTACGGATCCCAAAGGTACCTTTTTAGTTTTTGATGTAAATGATGCATTTCTTTGCTAACAATTAAAGTGGATTATGCTTATCATTCAACATGGTCAAAATTGTTTTGTGGCAAAATACACAGCCACATACAGGATAAATTCTTTTGGCCATTAAAAGAAATAAAGAATATTATTGGGAGCACATTAATTCAAAGAAACTTCATCAAAAAGTTATAACTTACTTGACTTCATATGCATGGGACATCCAACATGTTCGTTTTTTATGTTAACCATAAGTATGTGGAAGTAATATAGTTTTCCATAATATCTTTTATTAATTTCCAATCTTACCTCCAGATCACAACCACCCTTGAGGAACGCTGTTACAAGGAATTAAGAAATCGTAACTTTCGAGGTGCAAAAGTAGTCATGTGTATATACAGGAAGCTATTGATTTCATGCAAGGATCAAATGTGAGTTCTTTTCCTATTTTTTTGATCTGTGTTGTTTTTCTATCATGCCCCACGGATACATTCTTTGCTCAACTACTTCTGTCTTTCCTTTTTCTCTTGCAAAATGGCATGGAAATTTTGACTTTGAATCTTGAGCATAAGTTTGACTCGATTCTGTAGTCGATATTAACTGTGATCTACTGAATCTGAACTCGATTTATTAAGGTTCTCATTGATTGGACCAAGATAATACCACTCATCTTTGTCCAAATATATAACATAAACAACATGGTATACCTTGTGGCTTTCTGTCAAATGGATTTCTGTATACATAATATTAGGTGTTAAAGCCTTACAATTACCTCACTATCTCTGTTGGAAAATATATCAAAATAACTTCATTTGGTTTTCATTCCTAGTGCATTTTATTATGATTGTCATGCCTATTGTCACTGTGCTACACAGTCAGAGAAAAAATTTTACAATCTAAGCAAAGCATTCGATCATCTCTCCTAGCAGTGAGACTAACTTTTTCTGTAGGAAGTGTTTACCACCACCTAAAGGCTACTGAATGGTACAAGATTTCTTCTATTCTTGGTTCGCACTAGGAAAATCTCCATAAATCTGTCAAACCCTACAGTAATTCTATTCATAAGACCATTGAACAACCCCAAGACTTGTGCCCAGACTGAGGTATAAATTCCTTCAAGGACAGTGACATCCATAACTATCTGTTGCATCACTACATTGTCTAATACTGCTGCATCATTTCTATGGTCAGTGAGGAGCTGATAACTCGGACCACTGTTTTTGATCTTTCATATTTTAAATGTTTGTGATTAATTTTTATATTGCATGGTCAACTTTTCGATCCATCGTACTTGTCTTTTTGTTGCTTAAATTATCAAAAATAGATTACAGCTTGCAAGAATGAGTGCATTGAACAAAAAGTGCAATCTACGATGATTATTTTTGCTTTTATGTTTCCACGATGATCCGAAATCACTCATTCGTATATACTGTACTATTTTTTGCATTTCTGGAAGAACAATGTTTGTTTGCAACAAAAAAGACAAATATGATTACTGGAAATTTTTGTCGCTCTTTTTTATATTTGGATGTCTTTCCGCTGCTCTAAAGTACATTCATGTTTCAGTTCTTTCTCTTGCTGAAAGTCCTTGAGGTCATAAAATAACTTCTAGCTTTCAGAACAGTGTTTATGGAGTCACATTTGGCTTCTAGAAAGCCACATTGGTCCTTGAAATGTATCAGTGATAGAAGGTAGAATGTTATAGTTCAGAGCTATATGTTTATGACCACTTCAATATCTGAAGGTGCTTTTCTTGGTTGAATTGTTATGGAGATGGCTGGTAGGAGAGTTCACATATTCTTGCACTTGTGTTTCATAGAAAGGTCTTTATTTTTCAGTGACGCATAAACCCCATCACTATTCACTGTAGTTCAGGGTGCTTAAGAGTATGGACCTGCTCTTGAAAGCCAGTACATTAGGAAGAAGGCTGGAGAGTCTTCTACGGTTTACAGAAGGCCCAAGTAATCACTGTAGGCAATTTGCATATGTTGTGAGGGAGAGAAGGTCAATTAGGGTTGGAGTTTTCTTTGTTTGGTATGTAATCGTTTCCAAGTGAAGATGAAGAGTTTTCTTTTATGCAAACTGATTATTTTCACACATTTTGAGATGAAGTGGTGGAGTTGACCAAACTAAATTTTAAAACATTATGTCTAATTGGGTAAGTTTCTCGTAACAAAAGGGTTTTTTGTTTGTATTAGATTCTAACACAAGGAGAAGGGGTGTTGATAAGTATACTTTGTCTTAGATGTGGAGTTTAAGGGTATGTTTTCAGGAGTTTTAGTTCTCTTTAGGGGTTTCTTTACTTTTTTAGGCCTATAATTTGTCTCGTTATGTTTTGTGTATAGTGATTATGGTTCTTATCATGCAGATCTTGTCCATATGGGCTGTTAACATTATCATTGCTTGTTGATCAATAAATACTTCCTCCTCTGTTGGAACTTACACATTAGAATAATACTATTTCTGTTCCTGTCAGGCCCCTTTTTGCAAACAGTTTACTAACAATCATGCACACTCTTTTGGATGAGACACGACACGATGAAATGCCAATTATAGGATGCCAAACACTATTTGACTTCGTAAATTGTCAGGTTGGGGCTGTTGATTGTTTCTTTGTTTACATTGTCTTTATTCTTAGCTTCTGTATCCACAAGTATTTTTGTGATGTGCAGAAAGATGCGACTTACATGTTTAACTTGGAAAAATTTATCCCTAAACTCTGTCACTTAGCTCAAGAAGTTGGGGAAGACGCGAGAGTGGAGCCACTACGCGCGGCTGGGTTGCAAGCCCTTTCCGCAATGGTATGTCCATTCTTCCCTAGATAATGGCTCTAAACTCAAAATATAACTTAGTCACAAAATGAATGTATAACTTACTTGACATGGATTTAGTAAGTTAACTGATAGAAACTTATATTATAAGGATATCAATAATTTTATTTATTTACTATCTTTTGTTGATGTGCTGTTTTTGTAGGTTTTCTTCATGGGTAAATACTCCCATATGTCACCAGAGTTTGACAATGTAAGCATAAGCCTACCTGCTTCTATAACCTCTATATAATATATAACTTCTTTCCTGCTTGACCCTATGTACTTTTTTCCTTTCACTTGGTCCTTGCCAAATAGCTTTACTTTTTGAATACTTTGAGGGGAAAACAATAGAAACTTCATTCTTACATTATAAGTCAGGGTATAGCGATTTGGCTCTATTGTATCTGTCCTGATCCTTACGCGCATCTTGAATCCTCTCTTCCTTATTTTTTTCTTTTTTCTAAAATGATGATCTTGATTGACTTCCGAAACTAAGCTAACAGGGACTGAAATTATTAGATATATGAAGCTCCTGGATTAACTCTAAAACGGTCTTCCATTTCATATTCTTTTTCTGATTTACAAAGTTTTCCGGATTAAATACAATTTTTTTTAGGTGGGTATAAAATGTGTGTTTGAAAAAACATTTGATTCTAGACTATCATACATTAAACGAGGACAACTGAAATTTGTAAATATCATTCAAGCTCCTTGCTCTTGATGATATATGATCCATTTTCTTTTCATGTGCCTCCATATTATGAGACCCTTAGCCAATGGAATGCTGGTCTTTCCTGGAAAGGGGAAGGATTGTGAATTAATTATACAAAGATGAAAATATATTCTCACATATTTTCATACAAAATCAATATCACTAAAAGAAAATAGGTATAAAAACTTATTAGATACCGTGGTCAATGGTATCTAGTAAGTTCTACCTACTATTGGATTTGAACCAATGAATCCTGCCGTATGAAAGCAATACTCTAACCGCTGAGTTAAGTAGGTCATTTATCTTCACAAAGAAAACCAAACGGGACTCATCCCATCGATGGATTATAAATATGTATGCTAGCTCTCAAGCTGCATAAGCACATGCACATTCTGATTTACTAAAGCACATGCACATGCTAGACTTAATTACTAAAGCACATAAGATGAATAGCAAATATAAACAGAATGGCCTCATTCTGATTTACCTCCTAAACTTTTTCCTATTTGTTCTTGCATAGTTCTTACAATTATTTTTGTAAGAGTATTACCTCTTAAATCTTAATTGATGTACAAAACATATGAGTTGAAACCATATTAATGACTTTCTTCATATCCATTACATAGATTGTTTCCGTAGTTTTGGAAAATTATGGAGCTACGGGCAAGGACTATGACAATCCCAACCAGAACCGTTGGGTACAGGAAGTGCTTAAAAATGACCGGAATATGACTCTGTCAGGTGCTTTGACAAAGGTTCCATCATGGAGAACGATTGTAAATGAGAAGGGTGAAGTAACTATGTCAGCGTAAGTCTCTGTTCCAGAAAGTTAATGTCAACTTTCCAAGAGAATGCAATAGAGAATTATTTAACAGACATCCAATATTTCAGTTATATATCATAGGCAAATTTTCTTTTATGCAGAGAAGATGCTAAAAGCCCCAACTTTTGGTCCCGTGTGTGCCTTCATAACATGGCTAAGTTGGCCACAGAAGCTACAACCATGCGGCGTATTCTGGAATCATTGTTTCGTTATTTTGATAATGAGAATCTATGGCCTGTTTCACGCGGGGTTGCATTCCCAGTGCTCAAGGACATGCAGACCATAATAGATGAATCTGGTAATGATAATTCTCAGAGTCCATTTAGTTTTTTTTTTCTTTCCTTTCACTAGCAACATCTTACTGAATTAGTCCTAACTTAACGAGTGACTGATGTTCTTCTTCCATATTTTTCAGGAGAAATTACACATTTTCTGCTTTCTGTATTAGTCAAGCATCTTGATCACAAAAATGTCCTTAACCGACCCAACATGCAGCTTGACATTCTAGAGATTGGCACCTCACTTGCAAGAGAAACAAATATAAAGGCCTCAGTTGCAATAGTCGGTGCTATAAATGATATTATTAGACATTTGAGAAGAAGCATACATCATTCACTAACTGATGCAAACCTCGGAGCTGATGTGATCAACTGGAATAGAAAGTTCCAAGAAGCTGTGGATGAATGCCTTGTGGAGTTATCGTCAAAGGTATCCTTACTTCTTATCATGAAATAGTATTACTTTCATTCATTTTGTAGTTATTAAATTTTGAGCTAAAACATGTCTTTCTTGATCAATCAGGTTGGTGATGCTAGCCCCATTTTTGATATCATGGCTGGCATGATGGAGAACATCTCTAATATTAAGATTATAGCACAAACTACAGTTGCTGCTGTTTACCGTACTGGTCAAATTGTAGCCTCATTGCCAAATATGGCATATAACAAGAAGGCATTTCCTGAAGCATTATTTCATCAGTTGCTTCCTGCCATGGTTCATCAAGACCCTGAAACTCGAGTTGGAGCTCACCGTATCTTCTCCGTGGTCCTTGTACCATCTTCTGTTTGCCCTCGTCCAAGTTCAGACATGGGGTCTGATCCCAAAAAGGGTGAAAATGTTCCAAGGTCACTCTCAAGAACTGTTTCTGTCTTTTCTTCTTCAGCCGCCCTCTTTGAGAAGATGAAAAGAGACAGGCCTTCTTTGGGTAGGGAAAAAGTTTCTAATGAAGGGGAACAGAAAACCAATAATGGTGGGATGATGAGCAAAATCAAGTCAATTCACAGCCGAAAGTATAGCATGAAAAATCCAGTGCCTCCTCAAGTAGCAGTTCGAAAGAATGATGTAGGTTCTTCCACCTAGTATGCCATCTTCATTGGATGACTTCTTGTCTCTCTTCCATCTCTTCCTTTAATTTACTTTCCATTTAAATCACAGGAGGCGGTTACGCTAAGGCTCAGCACTCATCAAATATCTCTCCTCCTGTCTTCGATTTGGGCGGAGTCCATCTTGCCTGATAACACACCTGAAAATTATGAAGCAATTGCTCACACCTACAGCCTGGTGTTGTTATTCTCTCGTGGGAAGGTAATTTTCATTCGTGTTCTCCCTTTATAATAAAATCCAATTCACTTGGTTCAGAATATAACCCCTTTTAAGTTGTGTCGAAGAAATGAGTAGAAAATACGAATGACTTTCCTCTGACCAAGTTTAATATACAATTATCAACCAGACCCTTATAATAACTATATCTTTGAAAAGATATACATTTATGCTCTGTGACCCTTTTTGTAATATTATTATTCTTTTGTAATTTGTGCAGAACTCCAGCCGTGAGGCTCTAATTCGAAGTTTCCAGCTGGCATTTTCTTTGCTAAATGTTTCTCTTAGTGAAGGAGGTAGGCCTGCAGACTACGTAATTATATACATATGTGATATGGTACATAGTTCATGAGTCATATCATTGCTGTTTTTATTAGGAGAATTGGTTGGTAGTTTCACCATTCCACGAGTCATAATCCTTCTTTGCGAGTATCATATACCATAACTAAGAAAATAAAATAAAATAATGTAACTACCCCAAAAGTTACTCTGGTTTGGTGTGCAAAATTGGACTCCTAATAGTTAGGTTTGGCCTGATCATTCAAAGACCGGCAAAATGATTCAAACCTAAGGTGGGTTAATAATTTATCTTTTGCCAATTTAAATTTAGCTGCTATAAAACTCAGAATGTAGTTTTAGAAAACTAGATTAAACACATACTAGCTAATGCTTTTGGGGGTTTCCATTATTTTGTCTAGTTGAGATTAACAATTATTTGCTGATTTTTAAGGTTGCCTTTGACATTTAAGCTATTGAAACATACTGAAAATCTATTACCATGGTTGTTGCAGAATCACTTTCACCATCACGTCGCAGATCTCTTTATACATTGGCGACCTCTATGATAATAATTTCCGGGAAAGCATTTGGTCTTGTCCCTATTGTTCCACTTGCTAAGTCTTCACTTGCTAACAAGATGGTAGGTGACTTGTTTTTTCTAAGTTCTACATATTCGCCCCATCAGCCTTTTAAAGTTCTCTTTATATTGTTTTCCCTTCCATTTATCAGAAACATCATAATAATCTAACTTCACAACACAATACGGCTTATGATTTGTTATGGTGCCAGGTTGATCCATACTTGTGTTTGGTTGATGATTGCAAGTTGACCATTGTGTCTGGATCAGATCAAATCAACAATGGTTTTGGTTCTAAGGAGGATAACAGGGCTGCCCAGAAATCCCTTTCAGAAGTAAAGCTTGCAAAAGAGCAGTCAACAGAATCACTGGCTGCTGCTGTTGTGAAACACTTGGAAACCATCATAGGGGTAAACCTGTCATATAATGTTCTTGTACTTTTCTAAAAAGAATTTCTTAAAAAAACATCATGACTCTGTGGATCAAGTTATACATTTGAAGTGCTCTTAAATGCCCGTATATGTGCAGTCTGAAATGAGCAGCGTTAAGGAGGAGTTGATGAACAGATTTGTGCCTGATGATGTATGTCCTACAGAGTACGGCTCAGAAAAGGGTCACTCGAAAGATGAGGTAAATGCTCGTGAGAGCTGAGTATTTCTGTTTTCAATTATAATTTTACTTGGTTTTTTACATATGATCATGTGTTGATTTCTCTAGGTTGCTTCACTCTTTTCACTTGATGATGATATCACCAAACCAAATTCAGAAATGGCATATGAGGCGTCTGATCTCTTGAGTGTTGATCAATTGTTAGAATCAGTAAGTCTTTTGGGAATTCGAATCTAGTTATTGTAGTTTACAAGAATGATCATGTTCTAATTGGAAAGTTGTTCCCTCTTGGTTATTGATTGTGATTATTGGTTTACTAGAATCAAAAACCGAAAAAGTGTCGATAATAATAATGGCATGACAAGCTTTTCTACGACCCAAGGACTGTTTATATTTACAACGTTGATTACCTTATCATGTGCAGGCCATGGACTCGGCACAACAAGTTAGTAGAATGTCAGTATGTAATGCACCTAATCTCTCTTTCTTGGAAATGACCAATCACTTTGAGGAGCTCGGAATGGGAAAGCAAACAAAGATGTCCAATCTGATGCAAAACAGTGGTGACACAAACAAGCAATTGGCGCCTGGAGTCCAATCGGTACTTCATTAAAAATATGAATTTTGTGCAAGATAATATATATACATATATATATATATATGTATATATAAACACACACAGAGGTGCAAGTATTAAAAGCTTCTCCTGAACAAAATGCAGGCTCCTGCTGCAAGTAAAGCTGATGCAACAGAGTATCCTCAAGATGATCAACAGTCATTCAGGCTACCGGCGGCAAGTCCATACGATAACTTCTTGAAAGCAGCTGGTTGTTAATATGTTACACGCACCCTGCTGAGCCATGGAAGGTCCTATGCAACCCTTTAATGAACCCACTTCCCTGTGAAAAAGGTTTTTGCATAAATGGAGATGCGATAAGCTTTGGTACAGCTTGCATACCCCATTAGTTCTGCAGAAACTTGTTGAGCCCAAAACGCGACACGTTGGTGGTTCTTGTGATTGAATCAAGATCGACAGTTTTTTTGGTTACTTGTCTAAAGCAACTCGCTCGTTATTAATTCTTTGTCTTTGCCGTCTTTATGATTTGAGCAATGTGAGTTCTCCATTTTTGGCTCTTTTGATGTACATGCAGTTTTTGGTCTTCTGGCTTGAAGGTAAGTGTAAACAGTCCGATTGTAACGAATAATAACAAGTCGTGTCTTCTCTTTCTGTCGTCTTTAATGGTCTTTGAAACAAGCTCTCTTAGGTGTGGAACTATGAAAGTTTCATGCCATTAGGTGTGGTCTTGTGGGTTAGACACCGATTGCAATTGAGCTCGACCCAAAAGATAGTAACCAACCTGACTCAGGCGGCTGGTCGATCAGCCTTGGGTTTGCTATACATTGGTTAGTAGTCCGTGTCCCCCTCAGGGCCACTGGAGGTTGTATGGCTATTAAGTTCAGGGCCTCATGGGATTAGTTGAAGTGTGCGCAACCTGGCTAGGACGTTCGTGGTACTAAAAAAATATGATTCATGTTCGAACCCATGGCCACCGTTGCACTTCATCTACGGTCCAACGATTAGTTATAATAAGTCACGATTCTTGAATCCCTCTCAACTTAAATTTTTGTTTATATGATTCTATCATTCTCTATTTCTCTACATACAAAACTACACGTAATCTTATATTTCTGAAATAATTATCAATAACCGGATCAAAATAAGCGTCAAGTTCTTGTTGGCCTACATGTTACTTAGCCATTTGAGATCATGTGTTCGTTCTATGTTGGATATGATGTCAAACCTCGTCTCTAGGCGTCAAACACAATGCATAGCTACCGGTTTCTAGACACGATGCCGTGCATTTAATGCACTTAAATTCGCTTTTCAATGACGTTTAATTACTCAAGTCCATCACGACTTTGTGAAAAATGTACTTTTTATGTTAAAATGTCTTTATCATGGTTAATTTGTTTATTTCAAGAACAACTAAAAATGAAATGATGCATCTGATACCGCTCTAAAAGTCAAAGTAGGTAATTTATACAATGTGAGAATAATCATTTTATCTATTATATTGAGTGATATTAAATATTTTCTAGCCCAATTAATATTAATCAAGCTTTCTGAATCAATAGTTATGAGTTGAAAGTTTACTATTTTTGCGTCATGTGAAACAGTTTGCACATACTTAAATAATTATGAATGGTATTCCATCACAGTTTACTTTTTATCAAGCGACGAGGTAGGAGAACACTTCCCAAAATGCGCTTTGATAGCAACGCAAATCTTTGAAATTCATCAAGACCAACATTGGATAAGGGCCCGTTTGTTACTAATTTAATGAACTTAAGGGTGTGTTTGGTATGCAGAGCAAACTTGTCACTAATTCTGTTGATATTGAAGATTTTTGAAGACTTGAATGTTAGATAATGTTAGATTCGTGCGATTTTAATGAGCGTGGTCTCGTGGACAAATCTAAACTACCGCTAAGATAGGAAGAATTGAGAATTGATGAAAAGAAGAACCGATAAAAGTCTAAACTACGGCTAAGATAGGATTATTTTGGGTCAAATCCGTTTTCAACCCAATAGATGCGGTTTGGACAAAATTTGTATCAATTATGTACCAAGTTACCTTGATTTGAGTTTTTTTTTTTTTTTTAAATATTTTTTAGGTTAGGTTGACAGGGTTGCTAAGAAATTTGAAAACAAACTAATTGGAACAAGGAATTATTATATATAAAAATACCCCTATTAAAAAAAAAAAACCCTAATACGCTCTCTCATCAGGATCGCGCTCAATCGCTCATCAGTCCTCGCCTCCAGCCTCCTTCACGACTCTCATCCGATTATCGTCAGGTAACCAGTCCTCTCTATCGATCTCTCCTTCTTCCTCACGTAGTCGATTTCTGTTTAATCGATTTTTTCCATATCACATGAGTTCATCGATTTCTATTAATCGACTCTTTCTTACAGTTTAATCGATTTCTCCATATCAGAGCTAATCGATTTTCTGGTTGAACATCGATTTCTTTGATATCACAGTTTAATCGATTTCTCCAGCAAATCAATCGATTGATTTTCTGTTTTAACATCGATTTTCTGGATTATACATGATTGTTTAGTTGCAAACTCATATTAGTTTACATGGTTACATCTGATCTTAACATAAATGGCTCCGACAAATTTCCTGATTCTCAATGAATGAAACTCTCCCTAATCCCAAGAACTAAAAGTTATATTTCCAATATCAATGTCATCCCAATTATAACCTGTTGACAGAAAACTACTTAATATTGAATTTTAGATAAAAAGCATAAATAGAAAATATTGGTGCTACCTAGATAACGAAATTCATATAAATTGTGCCAAGTCTCACATGACAAATCACAGTCTAGCTCTTTTGGAAAGGATGGAGTACGAAATAATCCAAACAACAGTCACAGCACTAGTTCATATAGCACGAAACTACCTGTTTTCACTTTTGATTTTAGGGATTCAAGAGTTTGTGCATCAGAATACTCATTTTACGGATTTTTCTATCAGCAAATTGGTTAGATCTATTGAAATTAGACAGAACATATCATTAAAATTTGATGAACTAATTGCAAGCAATCTATCCGAAATACAAATTTATATGAATTTCGTTAGCTAGGTAGCACCAATATTTTCTATTTGTGCTTTCTATCTAGAATTCAATATTACGTAGTTGTCCACAGGTTATAATTGGGATGACATTGATATTCGAAATGTAACTTTTAGTTTTCGGGATTAGGGGGACTTTCATTCATTGAGAATCAGAAATTTTGTGGGAGACATTTCATGTTGAGATGTTAGGGGCTGAACTTGTTTTTGTATTTAGTGGTCCGGCGGGACATGTACGTCTTAAGATCAGGTTATATGTGTTTGTTGTGAAAGCAATAGGCTGAAAATGGAGTTTGCCTTTTTTGTATTGGCTCTTTCGTTTGCAAGGAGTTATATTCTTTAGTTATCTTGTCATTCAATGAATAGAGCCTTCTCTAACTGTATGGTTCAGCTTCAAAGATGACCATAGGGGCAATGAAAAACAAAGAAATCCATAACTAGTTAGAGCAAACTGTGTGGTATGGGCCGAATTTTCAACAAGAATCCAAAGAGGGACCAAAGTTGAGAAGTTAGCAAGTGTTTATTGATGTACGTTGATAAATACACATGAATGCTGTTCATAGGGGACAAAAGAAGGATGCAAGTGTGATGGTAGTGAGAAGTTTGTTATATTTTCAATGCATTTTTGATATTGAGAACTTGTCCTTGACTGTTGGATGGTATGGTGTAAGCCTCACATTGCTTCTACCTAATAAATTTGGTTATCCTAATCTTACAATATGTTCATATTTGTCATTAAGCGTTAAGTTTGTTGGTAATTAACAAAAAACAATTCTCTTATCGCCTCTTATGTTGTTTTTTCTGCTTTACCATTTTCATACAGTAAATTGTTTTTAACAATAATGTATACTCCATCTGCAATAGGATGAAGTCATTTATGTTTAAACACAATGGTTTCTAATCAAATAAGATAATCATCAACACAAAGGCTTGGTAACCCTGTAAAAGATTGCAGATTTCACAAGGTCAGTTAGGAATGGATGAAATTTTTGAGAAGCTTCATGCACAAGTTCGAATGTTCACAGTTTCAGCAATATTTTTAAGGTGCATGGATTCAAGTAAAACCTGTCTATATAAGGATGCTTTATCTTCGGATAACTGAAGAATCCTGTAAAAAACATGTTTATAACTATTGAAAAACACCTATGCTACAAGATAGATGTATGTAGAGAAATTGGGGTATATATGCATTTCAAATTGGCAGCAACGAGCTTTTTAAGATTATCTGTATTTAATAGTTTTAAGTGCTCCGGCAATGGGGTAGAAATTTTCTACCCTTGTTATGAGCAGACTGCAGAGTATCATCCATCTTTCCAAAAAATGCTCCCTTCTTGTTTTGGACATTAAAACCTATGGCTTTCTAAATCTAAAATCTCAATGGATGTTTTTAGCTTTCAAGTGTTGAACTGTTTTATCATTGCAAACAGATTTATAGTTAACAAGATGATCATTGTCTTAGTCTCAATGGAATTTTTTTAATAAATGTGAAGTTAAAATATTAACCATTTAATGCTCAAAAAGTCAAATATGGACTCTTTTTATCTGGACGGAGTATATTGGAACTATAGGGTTATTATGCATTGAGTAGGATGTTGCGACACAAGGATGATCATGATTAGATACGACTATATGAAGTAAGGTTGTAGTGATTTGGGAAAATTAGTGCACATTACTTGTGATGATGGTATTGGCAGACAATCTCTTGGATGCGTTGGGCAGGCTGACTTCTACCAAGAGGGATCTTCAAGATGTGGTTGTAGAAAGAAATCAATCTTGAGCAGAATTGGTCTCTTCGGAGACCATGGAAAATTCCAATTTGTTTCACTCAATAGTACCTTTAAAGGATTTCATGTGATATTGTTTAGGGGAGAACTAGCTAGGAATGGAGGCTGGATGCAGATGGAAGCCTTTGTATTTGGTTGTTCCTATGACTTGAATCCATGTCAATCTAGTTAAGTGAATAATCCTACTAAATGTTTGAGATGTCACATTTGAGGTACCAAATGATGGTTCTTAGAGTATGTTACAGAAAATAGGAATCCGACCAAAGTAATTTGTATTTTCATGCAATTTGCTCTAAACAGAAAGTATTATGCATTCTTGTATGTGTTACAGTTGGGTTGTGAAGCTGTCTGTTAAACTTACCCGGTTGTTCTCTTTGATGCTTCAGCTTGAAGAAATGACCGGAGCCAAGATTCTCGGTGCTGTTGCAGGAGCAGTTGCAGTTGGATTTGCTTGTGACCATATTTTGGCCGACAAAAAGATTTTTGGAGGCAAGGATACACACAGACACATGCACTCACAATATTAGTCTGAACATTTATATTTTTTTGAACTATATAATATTTATATACGGAAACATTTGCACGCTCCTCGAGAGAGGTTGGGACGTACTGTACCAGTGGGCTAATAATGACCTTTAGGTAATTTGAACATATTTTCAAGAAGAGTCGTTTTTATGTATTTCTCATGTGTTTGAATAGGTACTACTCCATCTACGATTTCAAACAAGGAATGGTGGGAAGAGACTGACAAGAAGTTCCAGGCATGGCCGCGCACTGCTGGACCACCAGTGGTCATGAACCCCATCAGTCGTCAAAATTTCATAGTCAAGTCTCGTGCTGAATCCTGAACATATCAAGTCGTTTTTTCCGTGATTGAACTACAAAAATTTTCTTTGTTTCTATCCATGAGTCGGGTAGTAAATGCATGCAGGCTTATGGTCTTGGTTTGCTTTGCGTCTTTCTTTGCAGTTAAAAGAGTAATTTTGTGCTGCAACTTTACCTCAAAACTTTGGAAATGATTTAGAGTTGCAACTCGATCTAATCTCTATTTCATCTGCTTCATTAGTACTTTACCAGGCCTTTATGAATAAAAATTTCAGTCAATTGTTGAATTCTTTCTGGTGAAAATTTTGTTTTGTTAATATATATATATATATATATATATATATATATATATATATAAAATTAAGGTATATTTGCATATGCATGGTTATAGGATGATGTTGGGTATTCTTGCAAAATGAGTGAGAGGTGTAGGATTCGACTCTAGACATCATCATCTCTTCTTTATATACATTTCTATAATGGTTATGGGATCGGTATGGTGGAGGTGCTCAGATATCGGCTTCTACTCTTGAAATGCCATGAACCCTCGGTATTGGTCAACTGTTATCTGTCACAAATCAAACCTAAAACCAATTCAAATTCTTTTGACTTGATAACCATATCAGAATGATGAGGTTTAAATACGTATGATAGCATGATCGAAGCTAAAGCAATGTGTTCTCAATGTCAAACACAAAGATATCGAAAGCCATGGTTACAATTACATGTCCGACCTTGAGATGCACACATGTTAGATTAGGGTGGGGATTTTTTTCCCTTCGTAATTAGTTTTGACTTTAGTGACGTACACGTTCAGTCATTAGGTAATGCTTTTTTATCTTATATTTTAAGGTGCGGTTGGAAATTGTTGAATTGGATAAGTCATAATGTATCTGGTGCCCATATGAGCGATCTTATTTCAAAATGGTTTTAAGGGATTTGGATACTACATACCATACGGGACCTAATCCTTGAAATTCATTTCATCAAACAAAACGCCCTCTTAGTTGTATGTGTTTTGTTAGAGTTGCAACATATGTAAAAGGGTGTGACTGTAATTGTGTATATATATGTGTGTGTGTATTGGGGGGGGGTATATATATATATATATATATATATATATATATATATATATATATATATATATATATATATAGACACACACATAGATTGGAGAGAGAGAGAGAGATAAAAGTGTTCGAACGAGAACACCTTCATTTTACGAAAACGCGAAAACATCCCTTTACTATAAGTCAATCACATGTGATACTGTAGTACATCACATATGATACACTTGTGATACTAAATCAGCGACGCAGACAACCTCGACACGACCTAGGTTGCGGGCTATGTGGCTCACACACTACTAGGCCCCCTCATGTGTGTTATCACATCCGATGAGGGTGTTTTCAATGTGATACTATAATAATATGTGATACTAAATCAGAATAAATCAGAAAGGTGACCAAACTTTGGGGCGACCTAGGTCACTGGCTAAGTTGTCTGCACACCACCAGGTCCCCTCACGTCTATTCGTCTATTATCACATGTGAAAAAGGGTGTTTTCTCGTTTTCGTAAAATGTAAGTGTTCTCGTTTGAAACTCTGCCTATATATGTGTGTATATATAGAGACAACTTCATTTGCTAACCAAGGAAATAGTACAAATTTTGTTAACCAATGTCATTCATTCAACTTTGTAATCAAGGAATGATATTGTTTTAATGACAAATTTGTAATACTGGCACATTGGTACGTGCTTCATTTTTCAATTTCATAAGTCAACCAAGGCCAAAATTGTAACATTATCCTACTATAAATTTATGAAGATGTCCACTATTCCTTTAATCTCTCCATATCTCTGTTGGAAATTGAGTGTGAGGTTGGAATTTTTCCATCCCACATTGGTAGAGTCACAAAAGAAAGTGTTGTTTATAAACCTATCATCTCAAGTGGGTCTTGAGTAAAATGGTGGCCTTATGGTAGGGGGTCTCAAAGAAGTGCAACGCACGCACGAGGGCGCGGTTCTTGCGAAGAGACGCGCACTTCGCATGCTCGCATCGGAGCTGAGGAGCCTCGCTCCGAGCTTCTTTTTATGGATCGAGACATAGAGATTAATTAGTTACAAGTAGATAATTATTCTTAAGCAGATAAAGTTTCGTTTTGTTTAATTACAGATAAGTTTTTTCGATTTTGCTTATTAAAAACGTGGGTTAATTAGAGTTGTAAATCAGTTGGAGACTTAGTCTCCAACTCTATCTCTTAATCCGATTCTTGGGGAGGAATTTAGGAAGATAATCAGATTATTATATGATTTTCTAACTATAAATTAAGGGCTCCCCCCATTGATTAAACACACCGAAAAAAAACCCCCCGAAGCTGTGCTCTCTGCTCTCTCTCGATCTCTCTGTTTTCTGAGCTCTCTCTACGATCTCTATCATAGTTTTTCTGTCTCAACTTTATATTAAATTAAGCACTATCGCTGTTAGTGTTTAAGTATACTGCATCAAATCCTGGGGTTTAGCGAGTGTTAGTCTCACAACGTTCTAAGAGATTCGCCAAAATCTCCAAGGACAGGTTTGAAAAATCGTGCAGTTCTGTTTCGGTGGTGCTGTTCGTTGGCGATCATTTAATCAGGTTGGTTTTTAAATTTGCGTACTGTTTTCTTTTTCGTCCACTAGAGTGGACAGTCTGATTTCTACCTCTTCTTCTAACGTATCTATCACGAAGGATAGACTCGTTATTATGTTCATCTAATAATCATTCTAAATCAATTTTCGTTTGGTAATTGTTAAACTTTATAAATAAAAGTTTGTAAATTTATAAATAAAGTTTGAATTTTTATAATTAAAGTTGTTGTTTTTATATATAAATCTCGTTGCTTTATTTTAATTGAATTTTACTAATCTAAAATTCAACAATCTTAAAGGTTTTGAAATCGAAAAAATGGAATCCGGCAACGTTCGTTTGATGCAACAAGAATTGGTAAAATTGGATAGCTTTGACGGGTCAAACTACACCCGTTGGGCGGAAAAGGTCAAATTCATGCTCATGGTCTTAAAACTGTTTTTTGTCTTGAACCCTACTCTACCGCCCATTCCCGATAACCCCATTCCCGAAGTCGGGAAAGAACCTGACTTTGGCAGAATAGCCGATCTGGATAAGCAGCGGCTACTCCGTAAAGAGTTTGAAACACTGACCTGTGGGTACATAAAAATGCCCTATCTGACAGACTTTATGACCTTTATGCCCCGATAACTTGTCCTAGAGAACTTTGGACAACTTTGTAATTCAAGTACAAGGCACAAGAAGTGTTGAGAACTGAAGAATTGCTAAGTACAGTTAATGCTGCTAGCAGAACCTGGTTAATACTTCTTGTTGGTCCCGAAGGTGCTTAACAAGTTTGTAGAAGGGGGGGGGGGGTTGAATACAAACACAGAAATTAAAGTTTAATAAATTGTTTATTGATAAATCAAACTACAATTTACAAGTTTGTTGCGGAATAAGATTAAGACAGACTCAATCTAAACAAACTTAAGAAACACTAAGATGATTGCACAAGAAATTCAGAGAATGGGGGATTAAGAGAGATAGAAAACAAGGGTTTCTATATGGAGTTCAAGGATTGAGCACCCCCACAGATGGAGGGGTGAACTTCCTATTTATACCCTATGCATTAAATGCATGGCAGGGCACTTTACACGTGGCGTTCACAGATTGGCTTTGGGAGTCTGACTTTGGGAGACATGCTTTCGGCCGTATTATGAACAGTGTAGTTGACAGAGTTGTTGTACGATTTGTGGCAGAGACGTGTCCGTTCTGACACATCGTACTGGTTGTGCAAGGTAAGACAAAAGGAGACTTGAGGCATAAGCTACGTGATCTTTTGATCGCTGAATATCTCTTCCTTCAGAGATATAAAGTTCAGCTATCGCTGAAGCTTTTCCTCATGTTCCTTCGCGTATAAGTAGAGTCGTCTTTGCTTCACTGATATCCGCATCAGGTCACTAGTAGACTTGTCTTTGTTCAGTGGCTTCGTCTTTGATTCAGCTATGAACATATGTTGACGCGAGACATGTCTTGGGATTACGTTGCTGTTTACATCAGAGACTACCAGCGATAACTGAACAGACTCAGTTTGATCGCTGATAGTGAAACACTAATACATATGAAATCTTTACAAGGTCATCAGCGATAACTGAACAGACTCAGTCTGATCGCTGATGGTGAAACACTAATACATATTAAAACGTAATTTTCACTAAGTATAGAAGAGGGTCGTTATCAAATCACTGAGAGAGTTTGGATCAACAATCTCCCCCTATTTGATAATGACAAAGTAACTAAAGAGAATTACTTTATGATTCAAAATATAGGAATAAAAATGACTCATAGCATGCATGTCCCAATTACTATTTTGAGGGATCTTTTACAGTACTGATAGGGTTAAGTACATCACTGCAATTTTCATTTAATTCAGGGATAGAATTACAAGATGAAAATCATAAGTACAAGTGAATAACTAACTACTGTAAGTATAACTAATAGATTACAGAAAAGGAAACTAATCTATCAGCTATTAAAAGAAGACTTAGGAGGATTGATCATATACTCAGGTATTTCTTCTCCTTTCTGTCTTCGTTTCAAAGATTCTTGGCTGATAATTTCTTTGATTTTCTCAGCAGCAGGGGAGAAGTCACACCATAAGCACAAGAGATCCTTGAGATGATTCAGAGGACAGATAGGAATCTCAGAGACTCTTTGAAATCTGAGTTCCTCATCATCATCTCTGAAGAACACTCCATAAGGATCGTCAATTACTTGACCACCTTGGAAAGGACCACCAGGAGGCAGAGATAGATCCAGAACTGAAAGATCGGGAGGAGGACCAAACAGTGCATCTCTTGAAAATTTGATAGAAGTTTCATTCCTGATGATGGCGATGTCTTCAGAGGAGGAGGACCCAATTCTTCTCTTGAGTTTCAAAGATTTGGGAGGAAGAGGAGATGGCAGCTTTAGTACAGAAGCGACTCTATTTATGAGGGCTTCAAGAAGTTCTTCAACGTAGCCTCTGTATGTAGATTTGGATTTCTTCAGCGCATCCCAGAACTCTAACCATTCCGTAAATCCGAAGCTCTCAAGTTTGGATACGTACATAGCTTTTTGGGTTCCATCCTTTCTGGTAATCTCCATGGTCACTGAGAGTTGATCCTTCTTCTTGCGACCAGAGATAGTCACGGCTGATATCGGAAGAAGATCAGAACGATAATCCATCTTCTGTTTGCACCATTCGATAGACCTATCGTTGATCTCTTGTTCTTTGGAGCGTTCCTCTTCAATTTCTTTCAGCAGTGCAGCTTGAACTTCCACAGGCTTGCTTTTCAGCTTTTTGTCCTTGACTAGAGAAGATTGAATCTTTAAAGCGAGTTGGGCATCTTGTATGCATTCAGCGACCAGCTTCTCAGCTTTGGCAGATTCTTCTCTTTCGGCTTCAGTGAGAAAGTCGAGCTCTGTGGATGTTTGAAGAGGGACTTTCAGCCGTTGACTTTCTAGTTGAGCGATCATTTCAACTCTTTTCTTCACCACTTCCTCTGACCAATGAGATGGTTGAGAGGGCCTTCCTGGATGGACCAGGGAATATTCTTCTTCTTCTTCTTCATCAATCTCAGTGATAGAGATTGGGATTATTTCTTCAGCGATAGTAGCTGGAATTATTTGTAGTTCAGAACCCTTAAGCAGGGGTGAGAACTGTCTGGATAGAAAATGAAGGAAAGAAGGGTAAGTGTATATTTTTAGAAAAAGAGAGATAAATGCTAGAAGGAAATAGGGGTTTGGAAAGAGTAGGAGAGTGGTACAATTGAAAGACATACCTGAGAAGGATGCTCCCCCTCAGATTGTGATCCAGTCCTCAAGCATTCTTCAGCGATTGGTTGCTTGTCTTTGCTTTGCGAAGGAGCGCTTGAAGATGTATCACCTCTCACCCCTGCTTTGACAGCCTCTTGCGAAGTTGTCCCTGATGCGACGTTCGGCTTGGAGAACCACATAGATTGGTCTTCTTCATCGTCGTCATCGTCATCTGAGGGTTGATCCTTTTCTTGATTATCAAGATCTAGATCATCTTCCTCTTCATCGTCTTCTTCCTCATCATCTTCAAAGAGAATAGAATGAATAGATGAGGATTCTTTTACCTTCTCCCCCTCAGATTGAGAGGGAGGTTTCTTTGGAGTCTTAGCTTCCCCAACAGCAGCGATAGATGTTTCTACAACTTTCTCCCCCACTTTGTCATTATCAGCGGTGGGGGGTTGCTCAGCTGCCGGAGTTGCTGTTGAAGCTTTTAGCACTTGGACGTCAACCTCCAGACGCTTGACCCGGTCTTCAACTGCAGGGATGTCGTACGTGGCATCATGGATGAATTCCACAGCGATGTTGAGGTTGGTCCGATCATCTTCAGTGAAGGAGGGAGGCAGCGCTGGAGCTGGTGCATTCACCTTTTGTAGAATTTGCTGAAGAAGGGACGTGCAGAGGTCAACCTTTGAAGAGAGACCCCGAACTTCAGCGTTAAGAGACTCAAATCGCCCCTGAAAGAGTTTAGAGGACTCTTTGAGTTGGACGACTTGTTCTTCAACAGCTGAAAGTTGTGAGTTCTCAGCTTTAGATGAGCAGGTCGCGGTCAACTTCTTCAGCTCCTCACCAGCCTGATTGACGGCGCTGGTGGTGTCGTTGATGGTGTTGGTGAGAGCGTCCACCTTCTCTCCCAGACTGTTGACATGCGTGTCAACAGACGCCAAACTAGGACCTGAAAATAATGTTAGTTCAGATACGGGCTTATTTGGAGAGGTGGGTAAAGAAGTGTTTAATCCTATAGGTGTACCTGACGTATCAAACATTTTGTAGAACTGCATAGATTCCTCAAAAGTTTGATGTTCAGGTCCTATAGGGAAAGAAGAGGTAGCGGGTTCAGAGACCAAATGAGTAGAAAAGGGAAGAGTTTTGGGGATAGAAGTAGGGATGGGGTTAATCTCAGCGAATGAGATAGTAGGTGGGGTCACTGATGATGTGACAGCGATCGAGATCGCTGACACGGCAGTATGAGTGACTGCTGAAGTTGTGGAGGAAAGACCCACAAATGCATCTAAGGTAGCTTGTTGAGAAGCTCCCTCAGGTATAGTACTAGAGGGTGTACTTTCCTTAGTCTTTTTGGCCTTTTTGGAAGGACCAATCGGACTAGCTGATGGTCGTTTAGAAGTAGTGGTAGCGACATGGATAGCAGACGAAGGAACCGTCTGCGTGGTCACTGAAGATGAAGAAGAATGGAGAGAGAGACGAGAGCGAAGGAGAGAGATACTTACCTCGTCGGCGAGTGGCTTTACCTCCAGTGATCGTTGACCTACCCTGGCAAAGGTGCCATCATCTTTGGTGGGATAGGTGTTGGGATAGAGGAACTTGATGTACGTACATATGAAACGTACGTACGAGATCTTGGGATCTCGTTCAGGCTTCTCTAATCTCGACCTCAGGTCTTCAAAGATTGCTGTGGCGTAGTCAAAGTTTTGACCAGCGATAACGGAGTAGGCCATCTGCAGTTGTGTTTTGCTGGCTTGATCTAGCGAACCACTCTTCCCGCTCATGCACTGAATTATGTGCGAGAAGATAAAGTTCAGTTGTGAGGGCATCTGAGCTTTGAGGATCTTGGTGAGCTTCTTGTTGGGAATAGAAGATCTCGGTTTGTTTTCCCAACAATAACCCATTGCGTCCAGAAATGATATCAGCTCATCATCAGTGGGGAGTGCGTCGAACCCACTCTTTGGTTTGTCAGGGAATCTTAAAGATTTCCTGAGGCTAAGAGCGGTCATGCTCCCTGGCCCCAAGTCCGTGCTGAAAGAGATAGCAGGGACTCGTTCACCTTTCTTGTTGGTGAGTTCAGTTGCATCAGCAGTGAACCAGAACTGCTGGAGTAGAGTCTTGGAAGGCTTAGGATCCACAGTGATCGCGTAAGCTATACATGACTGCTTGAGGAATGTAGCAGCTTCCACCAGATGTGGGTATTTGTCAGCTTTGAACTCGAGTCTTGCCAAATGATTACATTTAGTAATCTCAACTTCAGTGAGAGCGAATCGTACATGCTTGGAAGCAACGATTGAAGACTGTGTCATTTCTGTTATGGAAAGAAGCATAATAGAATAAATGATTTAGATTAAAAATAATATGATTACCAGTTGCCATAGAAGAAGGGAAACTGGAAAAATATCAAGTTATTTTTAGGAATAGAAAAATAGTGTTCTGGGTAGAAAGAATGAAGAACACTTTAAAAACCAAAAGGTTTTTATTGAAAAACATAAAATCAGAAAGAATGATCTTTAGTTTTTTAAAAAAACGTTTTATAAAATCCATGAAGAACAAGAACGAGTAGGATTTAAAAAAGAATAGAAAGCATACGAACAATGCACATAAACATGAAATAAACCTGTTTATTTTGAAGAAGAAGAGTTGCAGGTTCAATATTCTGGGTTTACTTGCGTTGACAGTTTTGAAAGCGTAAACCGTATAAAGAAGAATTCCTTTTATATGAAGAGAGAAAAGAGAGAGAGTAGGAATGAAGCGGGAAAAGAAAGGATCATCATGACATTGACACGTTCCACGAAGTTGATTGGATAGAAGAGCAACGGACGAACGTGTCAGAAAAGGCATGTCGTGGATTGTCGGTTCAAATGACGTCATAGAAGAGAGAGACTGTTCATTTATCCGTTTTGAAATTATCGCTGAAGAAAAGTCAGCAATAGATTTTCCTTTTTTTTTTTTTTAAAGTATCCCTGATGGAAAAGATAGGGATAGAGTTTCTTTTAAAAGGATCACTGACTAGAAATATCAGTGATTAATGTATTTTTCAAAAAGCTTTTAATCATTTGAAGAAAGTTCAGTGATTAAAGTTTATATTTTGAAGAAAAACATCTTTTGAGGGAAAGGAGAGAACATACCTGAGAGTCAGAATGTTTATCAGAGAGAATGATGAGAGGGGAACTTTTGATTACTGACACAATACATGAACGCTGAAGAATTATTCTTCGAGGTTCAGCATTCCAAGCTCACTGATGAGAAAGTTGAACCTTGTCTCATCAAGAGGTTTGGCGAATAAATCAGCAAGCTGAAAGTCAGTAGGGATAAAGTGAAGTTCAATATCACCATTCATCACATGATCTCTGATAAAGTGATATCTGATCTCAATGTGTTTCGTTTTTGAATGTAGCACTGGATTATTTGCTATAGCGATAGCACTAGTGCTGTCGCAATAGATAGGAATCTTTGACAGCTGAAGGTCATAATCTAATAGTTGATTTCTCATCCACAAGATTTGAGAACAACAGCTTCCAGCCGCTATGTATTCAGCTTCAGCTGTGGAAGTGGACACAGAATTTTGCTTCTTGCTTGTCCAGCTTACCAGCTTTCCTCCCAGGAGTTGACATCCACCAGTGGTACTCTTTCTGTCATGTTTACAGCCTGCAAAATCACTATCAGAATAACCAGTTAGATCGAACCCTGAGTCTTTGGGATACCAAAGACCGAGGTTAGGAGTTCCTTTCAGATATCTGAAAATTCGCTTTACAGCGATCAGATGGGATTCCTTGGGTTCAGATTGATAGCGTGCACATAAACAAGTAGAGTACATAATGTCAGGTCGGCTCGCTGTTAGATACAACAGGGAGCCTATCATTCCTCTATAGGCAGTGACATTAACAGGTTTACCAGAAGGATCTTTGTTAAGTGTCAGGGGTGGTGCCATAGGAGTTTTCATCGCTGAAGTTTGTGTGAGATCAAACTTCTTCAGCATATCTTTAACATACTTACCTTGGCAGATAAAAGTACCTTTGTCAGATTGTTTAATCTGAAGACCAAGAAAATATGTCAGCTCACCCATCATACTCATTTTATATTCTTTCTTCATTCTTTCAGCGAAGCGAGTACACAGAGATGGGTTAGTAGAACCAAATATTATGTCATCGACATATATTTGTACAAGAATTATATGACCTTTTATCTTTCTGAAAAATAACGTAATATCAATCTTGCCACGTTCAAAATTTTCAGAGATAAGAAAAGATGAGAGAGTGTCATACCAAGCACGAGGGGCTTGTTTTAGACCATAGAGAGCCTTATCCAGTTTATAAACATAATTTGGATACTTAGGGTCATAAAACCCTGGTGGTTGTTCTACATAGACTTCTTCATTTAGCTTTCCATTTAGGAACGCTGATTTTACGTCCATTTGATAAACGATGAAGTCTTTATAGACTACATAAGCTAAGAATAGTCGAATTGCTTCGAGCCTGGCCACAGGGGCAAAGGTTTCATCATAGTCTATGCCTTCCTCTTGTCTGTATCCCTGAGCAACAAGTCGAGCCTTGTTGTGGGTTACAGTTCCATGTTCATCTAACTTGTTTCTAAACACCCATTTGGTGCCTATTACAGTTTTATCAGATGGTCTAGGAACGAGATTCCAAACTTTGTTTCGAGAGAACTCAGTCAGCTCTTCTTGCATAGCGCTGACCCAGTTTGGATCTCTGAGGGCATCATCAGTCTTCTTTGGTTCTATTAAAGAGAGAAAATTTACAAAGAGACAGATATTACCTGAGCTTCGTCGTGTCTGAATACCTGCTTCGAGATCACCAAGAATTTGATCTATTGGGTGATCTTTGGTCCATCGCTGAGCAGGAGCATGATTGCTTAACTCAGAGGTTGGATCAACAATTGGAATGTTTACTGATGAGGACGTTTGAGGTTCATCAGCGATTAACTGTTGAGTAGATTCACTAGAAAGGTTTTCAGACGAAGGCAGATTTGATGGTAGTAATGTGTTTAGAGGTTCTGCTGAGACCCATGAGGTGGATTCAGCGGTAGGATGTATAATGTTCGGATCATCATCAGCGGTTGGAGGATTAGAATGCTGATGGTTTGAGAAGAAAGGTTCTGTTTCTCTGTAGTGAGAAAGCATCCAAACATTTAACTCTTCATTGTCAGTGATTGGTTTAGAGTTCGCTGAGCAAGTTTCATCAAAAGTGACGTGAATTGTTTCTTCTACGGTTTGTCTTCTCTTGTTGAAAACTCTGTAGGCTTTGGAGATGGAGGAATATCCTAGAAATATTCCATCATCGGCTTTTGGGTCGAACTTTCCAAGTTGATCTCTGTTGTTTAAGATAAAGCACTGACAACCAAAGATATGAAGAAAGCTGATAGAAGGCTTCCTTCCAAGAAAAAGTTCATAAGCTGTCTTCCCAAATCGCTTTATTATCAACGATCTGTTTTGAGTAAAACATGCAGTGTTTACAGCTTCTGCCCAAAATTGAGTAGGAAGGTGAGAATCGCTGAGCATTGATCTAGCAGCTTCTATGATCGTTCTGTTTCTTCTTTCAGCGACTCCATTTTGCTGAGGTGTTCTTACTGAAGAGAAGTTGTGAGAGATTCCCTTGTTCTCAAAGAAATTGTTCAGGGAACTATTTTTGAATTCAGTTCCATGATCACTTCTTATTGAACGAACAGTAAGATTGTTCAGCACTTCCATCTTTTTCACAAAAGATATTAGTTCTTCTGGAGTATCACTCTCACAGCGAAGAAAGATAACCCAGGTGTAGCGAGAATATTCATCTACAATGACAAGCGTATATTTCTTTCCAGCTATTGATTGGATGTTGACAGGGCCAAATAGATCCATATGCAAGAGCTGAAGAGGACTTGTCACTGAGGAAACTTGTTTTGACTTGAAACTAGCTTTTGTTTGTTTTCCTTTTTCACATGCTGAGCAAAGAGATTCTTTAGCATATGAGTGCTGAGGAAGACCAGAAACCAGTTCCTTAGAAGAGAGAGAATTCAGGGTTTTGAAATTTAGATGAGAGAGCCTTTTATGCCATAGCCAGTTGACATCAGAAGAGGCCTTAGAGAGAAAACATAAGTTTTCAGTGATAGTAGAGTCCATATCTATTACATAGACATTTTCTCTGCGATAACCACTGAGAGCAAGTTTTCCTTTTTCATCTACCACTGAACATGCTTTCTTAGAAAAGCGAACTTCATAGTCTTTGTCACATAGCTGACTGATGCTTAGAAGGTTGTGCTTCAGTCCATCTACATAAGCGACTCTTCGAAAGGTAGTTGTCCCATTGCTGAGGACACCAAACCCTCGGGTAAATCCTTTTCCATTTCCACCAAAGGTCACAGAGGGACCTTTCTCTTCCTTGTATTCAGTGAGCAGGTCTCTTTGTCCAGTCATATGACGAGAACATCCACTATCGAGATACCAGATGCCCTTTGATCCCTGCATACATAAGGAAGATTAAGCGTTGTTTGATACCCACTTTTCAATGGGTCCTTCAGAGTTAGTGGATAAGGAAGATTCAGCAGTCTTCACAACTGATGAAGATTCAGCTTCAGTGGTAATCTTTACTTTGGTTAATTTCTTAACCTTAGTGGTATATTTCACTTTGGTTGATTTTTCAACTTTGGTGACTTTCTTTGCCTTAGAGGCATTTTTCTTCACTTTAGCTGTTTTATCAGCTTTGGTGGTATTTGGACATTTACTTGCAATATGATCAGTAAAACCACAGTGATAACATTTTCTGTATTTGAAAATGGTTTTAGGATCAGTAGAAGGTTTTGCAAGTTTAAGATGAGCAGGACCAGGTCCGAGAAGGCTTTTCTCATGAGATATGGGAGGGATTTTCATTCCTTCAGATCTCATTGGTCTAAGGTCAATCTTTAGCTTTGGAGGACAGAGATCAAAAATTTCTATCACAGAGCTAGAGGATTGCTTAGCTGAAGGTTTAGAAGGAATTTTCAGCTTTGCTTTCCTGGTTGTCTTCTGAGGAAGGAGAATGGACTTTCCTTTATCCGTAGACTTAGTGTCTTTGGATTTTTCCTCAGAGATGGGATTTGAAGAAGAACAGGGATAGAATTGATTATAAGAAGTGTCAAAGAAAGAGGTGACAAAAGTTCCAAACTTAAGCGAGGAACTTTCTTCTTTAGGATCATCCTGTGGTGTCCAAAAACCAAGACCAGTTCTATCACTTTCAGGAGTTTGAGCATTTATTATCTCAGAGATATTTGTTGATGATTTGCACCATTTTTCAACATGAGCCTTTTCTGCTTTTAGAGCAGTGATGGCTTGTTCGCGTTCAATCCTGATGATTTCATTTATAATGACTTGATCTTTCAATTTTTCTTCTAAAAGATTTAGTTCACTGATCTTTTCATGACATTTCTCTAGCTCTTGAGTTAAATATACATTTTTATTTTCAGCTTGAGTTTTGTCGTTTAGAGCATTATAAAGGTCAATCGTCAGCACATCAACAGCGCGACTTCTCTCAGCTTCAGGCAGAGAGGGATTTGTAGAGATAGATACCTGAGATGATATGTAGCTCATAGAAGGTTCAGATGGTTCTTCTACTTCTTCTTTAATCTCAGCCATGAGGCAAAGATTAGCGACTTCTTCTTCATCAGAAGATGATTCTTCTGATTCAGCCCAGTCATGTTCTTCAGCGATGAGACCTTTACCTTTTCGCTGATAGCTTTTCAGCTTTTGATATTTGTTCTTCAGCTTATGGTATTTGTCATCACTGGATCTTTTTGAGGTAGAAGGTTTGAAGATCTTTTTCGACCTGCACTCACTAGCAAAATGTCCAATTTTTTTGCAGTTATAGCAAGTGGCTGTAGCCTTATCAACCGGAGTTGATTTTGGATTTTCAGTAAGAGAGAGAGGTTTACTTCTTCGGAAGTTACTTTTTCTTGGAAATCTCTTAAAAGAGTTTGTCAAGAGTGCTAAGGACTCATTAAACTCTGAAAGATCAGGGTCTGATAGATCCTCAGATTCAAAATCTAACTCAGTGATGGTGAGAGTAGATCGCTGAGATGGAATTATCTCTGACGAGACTAAAGCAACAGGAGTGCTTTTGGAGTCTTTAGAATCTTTTACAAGATTCTTCTTCAGGAGATTAGATTGCTCATAGCTGAGCAATATTCCATACAGAGTGCTTAGAGAGAGAGTATGTAAGTCTTTTGTCAGCTTAAGACATATTGAATAACTGTCCCAACTTTCAGGAAGACTTTCCAAGAATTTTGTTAGGACCTCAGAATTAGAATAGGTCCTTCCAAAAGTTCTTAGGTCAATGATCAGGCAGTTAAACCGCTGATGAATGTCAGAAAGAGATTCATTCTTACCAGTGATAAAACTTTCATACTGTCTTACCAAGTTAATCTTTCGAGTCTCTTGAATTTCAGTGGTGCCCTCATATTGAACACATATGGTTTCCCACATTTCTTTAGAAGTTTTCAGATGCATGATGGAATGGAAAACTTCATCAGTCAGAGCCATTGAGATAATGGTTTTTGCTCTTGCATCTATTCCTACCTTCTTTTTATCTTCATCACTCCACTGTCTTATTTCCTTAACGACATATCGTTCAGGGACAGCTTCAGTGGTGGCAGTAGCGGGAACCGCAGCTATAATTCTAACAGGTTCATAGGGTCCGTTTTTTATATATTCAGGTATAGTAGGATCTGCACCTTCAAGAAATAGCATCATTCGATTTTTCCATAGAGAAAAGTTATCTCTGCTAAATCGAGGAGGTTTAGAAAGTGAACCATTATCATAGTAGTTTGTGTTTGTGTTTAGTGCCATTTTAGAATAGCAAGGAAGAGTATACAGCAAGATCTTGTTTATTAGATTAAACAAACTGCTCTGATACCACTTGTTGGTCCCGAAGGTGCTTAACAAGTTTGTAGAAGGGGGGGGGGGTTGAATACAAACACATAAATTAAAGTTTAATAAATTGTTTATTGATAAATCAAACTACAATTTACAAGTTTGTTGCGGAATAAGATTAAGACAGACTCAATCTAAACAAACTTAAGAAACACTAAGATGATTGCACAAGAAATTCAGAGAATGGGGGATTAAGAGAGATAGAAAACAAGGGTTTCTATATGGAGTTCAAGGATTGAGCACCCCCACAGATGGAGGGGTGAACTTCCTATTTATACCCTATGCATTAAATGCATGGCAGGGCACTTTACACGTGGCGTTCACAGATTGGCTTTGGGAGTCTGACTTTGGGAGACATGCTTTCGGCCGTATTATGAACAGTGTAGTTGACAGAGTTGTTGTACGATTTGTGGCAGAGACGTGTCCGTTCTGACACATCGTACTGGTTGTGCAAGGTAAGACAAAAGGAGACTTGAGGCATAAGCTACGTGATCTTTTGATCGCTGAATATCTCTTCCTTCAGAGATATAAAGTTCAGCTATCGCTGAAGCTTTTCCTCATGTTCCTTCGCGTATAAGTAGAGTCGTCTTTGCTTCACTGATATCCGCATCAGGTCACTAGTAGACTTGTCTTTGTTCAGTGGCTTCGTCTTTGATTCAGCTATGAACATATGTTGACGCGAGACATGTCTTGGGATTACGTTGCTGTTTACATCAGAGACTACCAGCGATAACTGAACAGACTCAGTTTGATCGCTGATAGTGAAACACTAATACATATGAAATCTTTACAAGGTCATCAGCGATAACTGAACAGACTCAGTCTGATCGCTGATGGTGAAACACTAATACATATTAAAACGTAATTTTCACTAAGTATAGAAGAGGGTCGTTATCAAATCACTGAGAGAGTTTGGATCAACACTTCTGATGTTAATGCTGCTGATACAGGTTAGTACTGCTAGTCAAAGATTAATACTGCTGAAAGAAGTTATTACTGCTAAGCAAGTTTAGTACTGCTAAGTAGTTAGTACTGCTAGAACAAAGTTAATACTGCTGAGCATGGTTAGTACTGCTGAACTTAATACTGCTCAGAGTATTAATACTGCTGAAGGTTAATGCTGCTTATAAGGTGAAGATCTATATGGCAAGGATGACAGCTGGATTGAAGATATTCATGGAAGCTTGGAGATAATGATGGAAGATTATACTGAAGATCTTTTATTATTTTGTAATTATCTTTTATCTTCAGTATTTGTATAGAATAGTTTGTTTCTTTAGTGGTAACAATAATTCTAAGTTTTTAGCTTTCATAGAAAGAATCAACCTCAAGGTTAGAACCCTAATTCTAGAGAAGTAGAATTCGTATTGGTGAGCCTGTTCATCAGTATTGAGGTTGTGTGTAAAAGCTTGTGATTTTCAATCATTCAATAAGAGTTTGCAAGTTGTTCATCAGATTTACTGTTTTTACTGTTTCATTGAATATCAAAGTGTTATTCCGCAAACTTCTTTGATATTGTTTTCTGAGAGTTTATTCTTGTTTAGAATTAAGATCCTGACAAGAAGAAGTAACAAATAAATATCTTGTGTCTCGATACTTGAGGTTTCATATGGTAGATGAAAAACCAATACTTGAACAAATTCATGAACTTCAAGTATTGGAAAACAAAATGAGAGTACTTAATATTCCTCTTCCTGAGATCTTCCTAGTAGGGGCTGTTGTTGACAAATTTCCCCTATCATGGAAGGATTTTCAAAAACATATGATGCACAAATCTGAAGATTACTCTTTGGATGATTTGATAAAACACATCAGGATTGAGGAAGAAGTACGAAATCGGGACAAAAAGGGCAAGGCCATTATGAGTGCCAACAGTGTGCAGGCTGGTGGCAAAGGAAAGGGGAAGTCTTCTGGACCCACCAAAAGATGGAATTTAGGTCCACAAAAGAAGAACTTCAAAAGGCCTGGTCAGTCATCAAGTCAGGACCAAAGAGAACGGAGAAGTGTCATGTCTGCGGAGAGATAGGACACTATGCGAGGGAGTGTAAGCAACGGAAGTCAGGCCCACCAGCTGCAACTAATGCGGTCGTAGACTTAGAATATCTTGTGGCCAATTTGAGCATGGATGAGATTGACATGATTGCTGAAGATTCAACCAGGGTGATGGCTGGGAGAGGTGGCTGGTACTTGGATTCTGGAGCCACGGTTCATGTGTGTGACTCCAGATCCAAATTTTCTGAGTATAACCCGGTAAGAGACGGAAGACATATTGTGACTGCGAACTGTGGTAGAGCTGATATCGCGGGGATTGGAATTGTGCATCTAAGGTTTTCTTCGGGGACAACTTTAATTTTGAGAAACGTGTTACACGTGCCTACTGTATGCAAATGTCTTGTATCCCTAAGCAAGCTTGATGAAAATGAGATTGGAATTTCTATGGAGGCTGGGAAGATCGTGTTCCACAAGAGACAACACTACTTTGGGAAGGCATACCGTCAACTGGGTATGTATCGCCTTAGTTTGTTTGAAGATGGTGATGACAGTTCTGGTGCAAGTACAAGTGAGTCAGTAGGTAGCAATGTCTCTAATTTGTCTGAGAATAGTGTTGGTTATTCTGTATCTGCTATTGATGTAATTCCCTCTGACTTTAATAAAGTTAATTCTTTTGAGTATTTTGCTTGTTCAATATCTTTATGGCATAATCGTTTAGCACACACTAATGTTAAAAATATTGAAAAAAATGCAAAATAAAGGATTAATTAAAATTGACAACAAAGATTTTGGAAAAATGTGAAACGTGTGTAAAATCAAAGTTTACAAAGAAACCTTTTCCATCAGTTAAAAGGGATACTACTATTTTAGAGTTGATTCACTCCGATATCTATGAATTGAATGGAATACTTACCTGTGGTGGTAAACGGTATTTCATTACATTATGTGATGACTTCAGTCGGTTTTTATACGTTTACTTATTACATTCAAAAGATGAAGCTTTTGATGCCTTTAAACTTTATAAAGCTGAAGTAGAAAATCAACTTGAAAAACGAATAAAAATTCTACGCTCAGACAGAGGAGGTGAATACTTCAATAGAGAGTTTGATACATTCTGCGAAGAGAATGGCATCAAACATGAACACACCTCACCTTTTACTCCCCAACAGAATGGTTTAGTGGAACGTAAGAACTGAACCCTTGTTGAGATGGTCAACTGTATGTTGAACCAATCGGGTGTACAAAAAAATTTGTGGGGCGAAGCATTACTGACTGCTTGCCATATTCACAACCGAATTACTAGTCGTGTGATCCCAACCAACCCATACGAGTTATGGAAAGGAAATATGGTAATCACATTAATGCCATAGCATGAGCTCCTCCCAAAAAGGGAGACAATAAACACCTGATAAGATTACAAATTTGTAATAAATAACAATGTGAGGGAAAACAACCCTTTAATCTAAATCCTATCTAGGAACAAGATTAATACTAGTTGTCTTATAATCCAAAAACAAGCATTCCATAATTGGCGTCCCAAAAATGTCCCCAAGCTCGCATCTAAGTCGTCCATACCTTTTTGGCGGTCGCGCCGCTAGAACCTGAGATACACATCAAACCAACAAGTGTTAGGCCAAACGAACCTAGTGAGTTGTACAAAGCATGGCATAACATTTAAAGAGCATAACATTAACAATTATAGAACGATTTAGTCGACATGGGCCATACGGGAATCAATGGGGGAGACCCATCTCACCAATGGGTTTTACCTCAAGTCAATGTACCTTGATGTTCACTCGCATGAGCAACATCCCAAGACCCGACACACTTGAAGACTACCTCTTAGGCATTACTCCAAATGGTAGAGGTCTAGGCGCATACCGTTCCGGTGGCACCTCAAACTACATCCTCCTGGCACATACCCATGGTTCCTCCAATTTATATATACACACTATCCATCTCTATACATAATCCATATCATCAAGATACATGCATAAGATCTCATATAGTTCCAATCCCATTTTAGGTTCAAAACCCTAAAATATGCAATTCTCATAATGATAATCACCAATCCCATATTAACACAAAATCATAACCCATAAATGTAATTAATACTTCCACATTATGGACACATAGCCAAAACTCCCATAATCTCAAATATAACAGTTAGGTCAAACTTATCAGGTGATCAGATTTGTACATGCATATGAGGTAAAGATAAATAAACATTCAAGATATGTATCTCAGTTGAAAAATGGTTAAAAGAACTCACTAACTAGGTTTTATATAAAACCCTAGAAAAGAAGTGGAGAAATGCTTAAGTCCTTGAAACTTTAAATCTTTCTAGGAAACTCAATGAATGCTCCTCAACCACCTAATAACTTTTCCTTGATGATCTTCACCAACCAAACCCTAGTATTAACGAGGGATGAGGCTTGGAGGAGGAAAACTCGCCCTAAATGCTCCCAAAGATACGTTCTTAATGCAGAAAAGTGGAATGAAATCAAGAAACCCGGCTGAAAGGAGTTTTTATACTCCCAGGGTTCGTCAGCGATAGTGCCCGACGACAATGCCCTGGGCACTGTCGCGGTGGCATAGTCGCTGCCTCCTCCCTGCCCGCGGTACACTTCCAGCGATTGTGACAGGGCGACAATGCCCATGTCACTCTCGCTTGGTCAATCTCGCCGGGGGTGTACCGAGACCACCCCCGGCCCGCGACATTGCAGTGGTCATAGTCGCTGGTCATTATCGCCCAGCCCCCCCAAACTCCCGATTTCGACGATTTCGATACATTAAGCACATAAAACTTCAAGGTACACAGATGTAATATATCATACCAACAATTCTCTAATCACATGCCAAAACCCAAATATTTAAAAGAATTGAGAACACTTAGAATTATAAATACTTACCTTAGTTTTCCAGGTGTTACAATCCTCCCCACCTAATGAGGATTTCGTCCCCGAAATCTTAATCACTAAAAAGATGAGGATATCACTTCTTCATGTCTTCCTCCGATTCCCACGTCACGTTAGTACCTCGATGGTGCTTCCATTAAACCTTCACCATTATCACTTCCTTATATCACAGTTGCTTCTTCATTGACTTTAAGATGGCTTCCGGTTCTTCCACACATCGGTTACCGCTATCTACTCGAATCTCTGACAAAGGTATGACACTCTCCTCCTCGTCCAGACATTTGCGTAGATAACAAACGTGAAACGTCGGGTGTATTCCGTCCATCTCTAGCGGCAAGTCCAATTTATAAGCTTGGAGTTCGATCTTCTCTAATATCGTGAAGGGTCCAAGGAAACGAGGACTAAGCTTCCCGCGCTTCCCGAAACGGATGAGTCCCTTCCAAGGTGACACCTTCTACATGACTCGATCTCCCACTTGAAAATCAACTGGTCTCCGCTTTTTGTCTGCATAACTCTTTTGTCGGTCTTGGGCCGCCTTCAATCGTTCTCGAATACCTTTTACCTTATCCTCCGTTGCTTGCACTATTTTCGGTCCCGCAAATTGTTTTTCTCCTGCCTCGATCCAGCAAACCAGGGTTCTACACTTCCGTCCGTAAAGCACCTCGAATGGTGCCATCCTGATGCTCGAATGAAAACTGTTATTGTACGGGAATTCCACCAACGGCAAGTGTGAATCCCAATTTCCTCCAAAATCTATGATACATGACCGAAGCATGTCCTCGAGAGTCTGAATCATCCTTTCGCTTTGCCCATCGGTCTGAGGGTGATAAGCCGTGCTCAACTTGACCTTTGTGCCCAACTCTCTTTGCAATCCATCCCAAAACTTGGAAGTAAACCGACTATCCCGATCCGAAATGATGGATAGTGGGACACCTTGACGTGACACCACTTCGTCAATGTAGAGTTTAACTAACTTGTCCATCGGTAGTGTCTCCCACATTTCTAGGAAATGCTCACTCTTGGTGAGTCTATCCACCACTACCCAAATAGTGTCGTGCCCTTTCAAAGTCTTCGGTAGTTTGGTGACGAAGTCCATTGTGATGTGCTCCCACTTCCATTCTGGAATGATCAATGGTTGCAAGCTTCCATAAGGCCTTTGATGCTCCGCTTTGACTTGAAGGCAAGTGACGCACCTTTCCACGTAATTGGACACATCGAGCTTCATCACCGGCCACCAATAATGTAGTTTCAAATCTCTATACATCTTGGTGCTACCGGGATGTATGGAATACTTTGACTTGTGAGCCTCCACCAATAGCAACTCGCGTATCCCTCCAATCTTCGGCACCCAAATTCTCCCTTGGAAAAGCTTGAGGCTACGACTATCCTCCGTTAATGTTTCTCGTTTCTTCACCATGAACTCATCTTTGAGGTTTGTTTCTTGGAGTGCCTCCGTTTGGCTTCGCTTGATGTCATCCACTAAGCTCAAGATTACGTCAATTCTGGTTAAAGTTACCTTGACTTCGTTCCCGTAAATCTTCCGGCTCAAAGCGTCCGCCACTACGTTGGCTTTACCGGGGTGGTAAAGCAACTCACATTCGTAATCCTTCAAAAGCTCTAACCACCATCGTTGCCTCATGTTGAGGTCCTTTTGGTCAAAGATGTACTTCAAACGTTTATGATCGGTGAATAAAGTACACTTCGTCCCGTAAAGGTAATGTCGCCATAGCTTTAAGGCAAACACCACCACTGCTAGTTCCAAGTCATGCGTAGGGTAATTCTTTTCGTGGTCCTTGAGTTGTCGCGATGCATACGCGATTACCTTTCCCCTTTGCATCAATACGCACCCTAGCCCTAACTTAGAGGTGTCGCTGTAAACCACGAAGTCTTCGGATCCTTCGGGTAAGGATAGGATCGGTGCTTCGCATAACTTCTTTTGTAGGGTTCGGAAGGCTTTCTCTTGAGTTTCGATCCATAAGAACTTAACGTTCTTCCTCGTCAATGATGTGAGTGGAGACGCGATCTTCGAAAAGTCTTGAATAAACCGTTGGTAGTAACCGGCCAAGCCCAAGAAACTTCGTATCTCTGTTGGACTCGTCGGTGGCTCCCAATTCATCATCGCCTCTATCTTCGCCGGATCCACCTTCACCCCGTCTTTTGATACAACATGGCCCAGGAATTGGACTTCTTGGAGCCAAAACTCGCATTTTGAAAACTTCGCAAACAGTTTCTCCTTCCGAAGAATTTCCACGACCTCCCGCAAATGCTGTCGATGCTCCATCTCGTCCCGAGAGTAGATAAGAATATCGTCGATAAAGACTATGACCGATTTGTCTAATAAAGGTCGGCATACTCGGTTCATCACGTCCATGAATACGGCCGGAGCATTAGTCAATCCGAATGGCATGACTAAGAACTCATAATGGTCGTACCTCGTTCGAAACGTCGTCTTCGGTATATCGCTCTCCTTCACCAGCACTTGATGATAACCGGATCGCAAATCTATTTTAGAGAAACATACCGCTCCTTGAAGTTGATCGAAGAGGTCGTCGATCCGGGGAAGTGGATACTTGTTCTTCACGGTGACCTTGTTGAGTTCACGGTAGTCGATGCACATCCGCATAGACCCATCCTTATTCTTCACAAATAGAACCAGAGCTTCCCAAGGCGACGAACTCGGTCGTATAAATCCCTTCTCGAGAAGTTCTTGAAGTTGTGTCATCATCTCTTGCATTTCCGTCGGGGTAAATGGCAGGGAACACGAACGATCGGAGTGACTCCTGGAGTAAGGTCGATGTGGAACTCCACTTGTCGTTCCGGTGGTAGTCCGGGTAGATCCTTTGGAAAAACATCCGGGTATTCGCGCACCACCTCCACATATTCTACCTTCTTCTTTTCTAATTTCGCGTCGATCACGTAGGCTAAGTACGAAGCATACCCCTTAGCTAGGCTCTTGCGTGCCTTGAGTGACGAGATAATCATGTTGTCTTTTTGGTTCTTCTCCCCGTAGATTATCACTTCGCCACCCTTTGGCACGGGTACTCTAATCATCTTCTTGGAACAAAATATACCGACATCATTCCTGGATAGCCAGTCCATCCCGACAATCACGTCGAATCCCCCGATATCCGCCGGTAACAAGTCTATTGCGAAAGACTCCCCATCTACATCTAAGGTACAACCAAAGTAGCACTCCCGAACTAAAAATTGTTCCCCATTGGCTACTTCTACCACTAAAGCATCATTCAACAAGCTAATAGGAATAGTGAAACTCTTGCAAAACGAAGTAGACACAAATGATCGGTTTGCACCCGAATCAAATAGAACACGGGTAGGTAGAGAGTTCACTAGAAACGTACCCGACACACTCACTTCATCTACTGTCATTTGGAAGGCCCGGCTTGGCGCCTTCGGTTGGTTTTCTTTCTTTGGTGTAACCCCGCTTGGAACCCCTTGGTTACCCCTCTCCAACTTTGGACAATTTCTCTTGATGTGCCCCGGCTCCCGACATTCTTAGCATACCCCCGACGGTCGGGAGGGGCAATCCTTGCTCAAGTAATCCCTCCGACCATATTTGAAACATTCGGTAGCGCCGGAGAAAGGTTTCGGGTTGCAAGGCCCGAGATGTTTACTCCTGCATTTGGGGCACCACTGTGTCTTGCGCCTCGGTTCCATGTTCCTCCCCCCATTGAAGGGTTTGGATTATCACATGGGCCTGGTCGGCCCTTCCCACCTTCTCTTTTATCCTTGTTGCTTCTTTTCCTCCTTGTCTTGTAGCATATCGTCCTCTACCAGCTGAGATGCCTCGATCACCTCTTGTAAAGTGCTCTTGTAAGCGTTCCTCACGTCTGTCTTCATATCCGCTGACAAACCCTTCACAAATGCCTTTATTTTCGCCCCCTCATCGGTTGCCAAGTGTTCAACCAGGCTCAGTTTATCCATGAACTGTTTGGCGTAGTCAGCGACCGATAAGTTACCCTTCTTCAAATTCTGGAACTCATCTTCGATCTTATCCAAAGCTCTCTCGTTGCAATACTTCTCCATCAATTTCTTCTTGAATATGGGCCAAGTGATTTGGGCTATAACTTCCGGTATGAGTGCCCTCCTGGTAATATTCCACCAGTTCAGCGCGTCTCCTCGGAGCAATTGGGATCCAAACTTGACTCTTTGGGAGTCCGCATACTCGCTGGACTCAAAGGCCATCTCAACATCTTGGATCCACTTCATACATGTCAGTGGGTCGGTCTTTTCAGAGAATTCTAGAGCTCGACTGCAAAGAAACGTCTTGAAAGAGCAACCCACATCCTTCTTCCTCTCAGTCCTAATAGCATGCTGTTTAGTTCCAACGACGGCTGGTCCGCCACCCGACCCATTCACCGCATTCTTTGTCATGGCCTCAGTTCGTCGGTGACTAGCATCCCGATCTTCTAACAATTTCAAGAAGAATTCTTGTTGTTGTGCTATGGCCGAATTCATGGATTGCATCACATTGTCTTGGATCCTTGTCTCCATGGTCACCTCTTATACAATCGATTGCCCGGTCTCGAGATTCACCCTTGGTACTTGTTCTGGTCCTCCACCTGTTAGGTCCATTGAGATCATGATTGGATTGATTCATAAAGATAAACAAGAGATTGGGATAGAAATCTGTATATTATTCAATGTAGAAAATAAACTACACTACTAGAGAGCACAGTAGCCGAATGTCTACATTGCAAATGAAAATGATTAACCTAAACTAGAATACACGATTCCTATTTATACCTCCAAGCCCTTGTACACTTTAAGCCCAAACCAATATACAAGGCCCAATACAATTAAGTAGATTACTTTACTAAACTTCTAAAGTGAACATAAAATATGTTCTAACATTCTCCCCCTAAGTTTTGTAAAGTAATCATTATCTTTTAAGCTCCAGCTTCAGCTCCTCTCCCCCTTGATTTTTTTAGAAAACTTAGCGTTGCATAAACTTTAAAGCTCCTCTTGCTCCCCCTAGAAAGTAGCTCTTATCCTTGAAGTATCAACTGAAATATCAGATCTGATGTAGACGACTGAGTGCACATAAAGACAACTTTTATCTCTAGGAAATCCAACACATTTCTTAACACCCACAAGAATAATATGTATGGATTATGGAATGACAACCAAGTACATCTTCAGTGTATAACATCTGATCTGTCTTTAAACCATGAGTTGAAATAAGAATTCCGCTTAAGAACTTCATCTGATCAGCTTACGGGCGGTAGCATCCGGTAGCAACCCTACAAGGCAAGGGTTAGAAGGAAAGCATATGTTCAACAACTGATAGAAGATACTCATTTTTTGACTTCTTTCCAGAATACTGAATAATCAAACCCAGAACTCCTTTCTTCACGAATCAGCTGGATAATTATAAGCGCTCAGGATTCTGAATTACAACTCAAGTATCAGAACAGTGATTGCAGTCGCTCACACTACTGAGTGATCAAGTCAGAAGAATGATAAAGTGCTCTCAACGGTCTAACCACAAAAGAAGCTTTCCAGACTAATGATTGCAAATGCTCAGGCAGCTAACTCAATCCAAGCAGAGACCAAATCATCAAATCCAGAATATGAAAATCTTGTTAAGCATGAGCACTCGTGAAATGTAGACCAATTGTTAGAAATATGTGACCAACGTATGATAAAAGTGATGTCACATATGCATTCCACGTATAAAGCTCAGGAACAGGGCAAACTTGTATCGGAATGGGTTCTAAACAGTCAGAATTCTCAAAAACATCAAAAATTTTCGCAGAACACTGTAGACATTTAAGCACAATTCACAAGATGGACTTAACATAAACCTCAAAATTCGCAAAGGCTTTCCTGCGAATCCTCACTTTTTGCAAGCTCACATATGCGAATCCTCGCCTTTCGCAGACCACATACCTGCGAATCCTCAGAATTCGCATCACACTAACCTGCGAATTCTGGACTTGGAACATTTTTCATATTTGGAAGCCACTTTTCGCATAAACATATCCTGCGAAATCTTGACATTTCGTAATAGGTGGCCTACGAATTCTTAAGAATTCGCACACAATGCATGCACAATAGTCTGCGAATTCCTCATAATTCGCACATTACTATTTGCGAATTCCACACTTGTATAATTTTGTTGTGTCTAAATGTTCCCTGTGAATTCTGAAACCTGCGAATTTTTAACAAAAATCTTCTTTCTGCGAATTCTTCCAATATATGTGAGTTCTTCAATAAAATCCTGCGAATTCTATTAGATCTCAAATGATTTTCACACTTCTTCAATAAAAACTTCAAAACTTCGAGTTTTGAGTTGAAACATTGAACGCAGGTTCGAAAATAACTATTGAGCACAATTGTAGTTGATCATATTGTCTAATTTTGACTCTAAAGTCCAAATCGATCCAACCACAGTGATAAATATTTTCGAACAAAATGTCTCAAAAATCGACAGATTCGACTAAGTTTGATGAAATTGGAACTTGTTATTGATTCAGTGATGATCAATTTTATCCACTGAACCAATTAAACAATGAAGAACATCCAAATTTCATCAAATCGCAGAAATCAAAAATTTTCACAGACTGTTCTATCAAAACCAATAAGATCTCGATCGTTCAAAGAAAATTTTCTCTGTTAAGCTCTGATACCACTTGTTAGGTCCATTGAGATCATGATTGGATTGATTCATAAAGATAAACAAGAGATTGGGATAGAAATATGTATATTATTCAATGTAGAAAATAAACTACACTACTAGAGAGCACAGTAGCCGAATGTCTACATTGCAAATGAAAATGCTTAACCTAAACTAGAATACACGATTCCTATTTATACCTCCAAGCCCTTGTACACTTTAAGCCCAAACCCATATACAAGGCCCAATATAATTAAGTAGATTACGTTACTAAACTTCTAAAGTGAACATAAAATATGTTCTAACACCACCCAATACATTGGTTACAGGTGGCCTTTCAACAACTGTTACCAAAGGAGGTTGATCGGCGGTAGACTCGTCTTCAATGTGACCATCCCGCGGATTCTGGAGCATATTTCGAGTGTTTACCATGATGCTCTGTCATACATGACAAGGATCACACCGATTAATTCTTTAAAAGATAAGCGGTTAAATACGTACTACTACAACGATTAATCATCATAATAACAATTTCAAACATGCTTACGTAATCATAAATTCAGAACAACACTAGCCAAGTGAGATTGTGAACATACTTTACATAAGAATTCTCGTTGTCATTATTATAAGTTTCAATCAATGCAGTTCCGTAATCCTAATACTCTCCCCACCTAGAAATGCCCTACCCGTATGGACAGTGATACGATACGCTCAAGCAGCTAAAGTCTAGGTATGCTAGAGTTAACACCTAGTTCACTTAAACTAGAGCTCTGATACTAACTTGTAACACCCCAAAAATTGGGATAAACAAAAATTTACGGAAAAGGAAATATGGTAATCAGATTAATGCCATAGCATGAGCTCCTCCCAAAAAGGGAGACAGTAAACGCCTGTTAAGATTACAAGTTTGTAATAAATAACAATGTGAGGGAAAACAATCCTTTAATCTAAATCCTATATAGGAACAAGATTAATACTAGTTGTCTTCTAATCCAAAAATAAGCTTTCCACAATTGGCGTCCCAAAAATGTCCCCAAGCTCGCATCTAAGTCGTCTATACCTTTTTGGCGGTCACGCCGCTAGAACCTGAGATACACATCAAACCAACAAGTGTTAGGCCAAACGAGCCTAGTGAGTTGTACAAAGCATGACATAACATTTAAAGAGCATAACATTAACAATTATAGAACGATTTAGTCGACATGGTCCATACGGGAATCAATGTGGGAGACCCATCACACCAATGGGTTTTACCTCAAGTCAATATACCTTGATGTTCACTTGCATGAGCAACATCCCAAGGCCCGACACACTTGAAGACTACCTCTTAGGCAAAAGGCAGAGGTCTAGGCGCATACCGTTCCGGTGGCACCTCAAACTACATCCTCCTGGCACATACCCACGGTTCCTCCAATTTATATATATACACTATCCATCTCTATACATAATCCATATCATCAAGATACATGCATAATATCTCATATAGTTCCAATCCCATTTTAGGTTCAAAACCCTAAAATATGTAATTCTCATAATGATAATCACCAATCCCATATTAACACAAAATCATAACCCATAAATGTAATTAATACTTCCACATTATGGACACATAGCCAAAACTCCCATAATCTCAAATATAACAGTTAGGTCAAACTTATCAGGTGATCAGATTTGTACATGCATATGAGGTAAAAATAAATAAACATTCAAGATATGTATCTCAGTTGAAAAATGGTTAAAAGAACTCACTAACTAGGTTTTATATAAAACCCTAGAAAAGAAGTGGAGAAATGCTCAAGTCCTTGAAACTTTAAATCTTGCTAGGAAACTCAATGAATGCTCCTCAACCACCTAATAACTTTTCCTTGATGATCTTCACCAACCAAACCCTAGTATTAACGAGGGATGAGGCTTGGAGGAGGAAAAATTGCCCTAAATGCTCCCACGATACGTTCTTAATGCAGAAAAGTGGAATGATATCAAGAAACCCGGCTGGAAGGTGTTTTTATACTCCTAGGGTTCGTCGGCGACAGTGCCCGACGACAATGCCCTGGGCACTGTCGCGGTGGCATAGTCGCTGCCTCCTCCCTGCCCGCGGTACACTTCCAACGATTGTGACATGGCGACAATGCCAATGTCACTCTCGCTTGGTCAATCTCGCCAGGGGTATACCGAGACCACCCCCGACCCGCGACATTGCCACACGACTATGACCACTGTCATAGTCGCTGGTCACTATCGCCCATCCCCCCCAAAACTCATGATTTCGACAATTTCGATACATTAAGCACATAAAACTTCAAGGTACACAGATGTAATATATCATACTAATAATTCTCTAATCACATGCCAAACCCCAAATATTTAAAAGAATTGAGAACACTTAGAATTATAAATACTTACCTTAGTTTTCCGAGTGTTACAGTACCTCTATCTAACGACCTTTAAGTTTTTTCATTACGCTCATTTAAGTGAGGGGCATTATGATCATTTCAATTTTTTCTTTTAAAAAATAATTAAACTTAATTTTTTGTATATATTAAATATTAATGCTATATTAATATAGTTTATCTTATTATAATATATAATATATTAATATATATATTGTAACACCCTAAAAATTAGTGTAACATAAAATTCGAAAATTTGGCAAAATGACGTTTGTATTCGGTATAAACCACCCAATAAGGGCAAATGTAATAGGCATTTACAAAATCTGAGAATGGATATAGAATTTGACAACAAACTAATCTAAACATATACTATTTAGATTACATCGGTTGTCAACCCAAATCACCAAAATAAAGGGACTTAATCAATGCCCAACAACAAATACTAATCATCTAAAAGATGCCTCAAGACCATGCTCGTCACTCAAGCCCTTGGCAACCCACCGCTAAAGGAACCTGTTATACATATCATTTTGATAAAAAGTGTTAAGCTTAAAGCCTAGTGAGAACATACAGTTTATAATTTACAGAAACATTGACAATGTAACGAAAGGAAATCTTTTCAAGACAAAAGAGTTTACAATTGAAATATTTGCCACGAAAGGGCCTTTCGATCCAAAACTCATCTTACGATGACTAGGGGTATCCGATTTACCAAGGATTGTAGCGGAACACAGAAGTATGGCACAATCCGAGTTATGAGTTAAACCCTCGAAATCCATGGCCACGAACAGCACCGGTCCGTATTAAGATGTGAGAGAGGGCCCCCGAGGAATCCGAGTCATACTCGTTTACTAGGATTACACTATGATCTATGGCTAGTAACCGGTCTCACATAACCGTACCAAATGGCCCCCGAGGATCAAATGTCTCAACTAGCTACAAGGGGAATAACATCCCAAAATTAAGCCGACTCAATACCTATGGATCCATTAGTAATAGTATAGACTTATCACAATTTCATTTGTGACTAACATCAATAATACATAAAGTTCTCAATAACCTTTATTTCCAAATATACATTTCCAAGCTCAACTGCTGATAAGAATGAAAATCATACATGAGATTATACACTTTCTTTCAAGTACCTCACCCTAAAGAGTGCAAGTAGTACTTTATTTTACCACATATGAAAATAGAACTCTTCCCTTTAACAAAATAGCAAGAACCCTCAAATCTCCAAAAATCCCATTTTTAGGTCAAAATATAATAAATACCAATCCAAAGCCAAGGAGATATGTAGGAGTTTAAAATGCAAGTTTTGATATGTATAAGGTTTGTAAAGAGGTTATATGAACTCACCAAGTGGGTTTTGAAGAAAGCCCAAAACCCTAGCTTAAATCCCTTTGGAGAAGATGACAATGGAGATGGAGATTAAATGCCCCAAATCTTGAACCTTTTTTTGATTTACCCAACTTCTTAGCAATAAATATGGAGGATTCGAGTTGGTGAAACCCTAGATCTCAATAATGGAAGAGTAAATGGTTTGAGAGAGAAAGAAAGAGGTAGATGAGAAACATAAATGAGAAAAGGGGGAAGAATCTCGTCTAAGAACATCAGGGGACTCCCGCGGCTTATGCCGCTACTTCTAGGTCGCGGCATAGCCCGCGCGTGCCACTGTGGTCAACACATCCAGGAGGTTACGTGGCTTAGGCCGCGGTTTCCAAGCTGCGGGGAAAGCCGCGCAAGCCACTGTCCTGCCCAACAAACTGAAATTCTAAGCATTCAAACTTGGCTCTAAACGCATGGTGCTAACGACTAACGGTAAACGCAAGGTAACTAGGATTTGACAAAATATAAGATTAGATAGGAGTATTACAATGAAAATTCGCTACATATATATACACACTTATCTATAGGCGAATGATCGTGTGAGGAGTTGATATTAACGTGAGAAGCGTGAGAAGTGGATGTAAACCGTTAATCACTTTTAATCAATGTTTTAAAAAACTCGATGCACAGAGGCCATTACGTGCCATGGCACCAAGGCTTGTGTGTCGCGTCACGTTAAGCCCATGGCACGTCATGGCCTAATGCGCAGTTATCGTAATGAGATATTTTATTTTTCTTTACATTTTTAATGTCTTATTTGCAAGTTTTTAATATATTAACCTAATTTAACTTGCTTATTACTATTGAATCATTGAGTAACACTACAAAACATATGTTTTTATATATAATATTATATATGAATTAGAAATTTGACGCCATAAGTCACGCCTTGAAAACGCCATGGCTTCGCCGTGACTCTTAATGGTTGAGGCTTGGCCTCGCCGCCACGCCATGCATCACGCCATTTAGAACCTTGCTTTTATTCTAATGCCCTCCTATGAAATGTGGCTTAGAAGGGAATTGATCTATTGCATCCCCGTGCATCTTATCCTATTGTGCATCCATTTCTCATCCAATGATTGAAAAACCACTTCTCACGCTTCTCATGTTAACCTTAACTTCTCACCAGAACCCAACTCCCTCTCTCTCTCTCTATATATATATATGTGTGTGTGTGTGTGTGTGTATGTGTGTATGTATTTATAGGATGGTAATCAAATGAGAACCGTAAAGAGGATCGTGAGGACTAATCTCAATCAGTCATGGGTTTTAATCAAGGGTCATTAAAAACAACGACATATGTTGTAATATTAGTCAAAATTTTGGAAGTTGAAGGGTAATATTGTAACTTAAGCTCCTCCCATCCTCATCTTCTTCCATATGCCTCCTTCTCCATCTTCATAAAATTCTCTCTAAAAATGGAGAATCGCTTCAAATAACATATCTCAAAAATCCTGCAATCAACGTTCAATTCCTGCCGGCCGAAAAATAACTCCGATGTCTCCGACCACCATTTGTTCTTCCTCAACCCCCCCCCATCACCGCCGTCTCCTCGACCTTTTCTCACCTAAACCTCCACCACAATTTCAATCTGAATTCTTCCCTGCAATTTCTTCTTGTAATCCCCTTGGTAATCTGCATCTGAATCCTCTTTTTTTCAATTTCAATTCTAGTTTTTAGGAATTTTTTTTCGTGCAGTTGTTTTCTCATGGAAGAACCAAGTGGTTCTGTTGGTTTGAAGGAATCGATGAAAACAACCCTAAGCCTCTATAATTTGATCAATCTGTATCAAATGGTGATAAGAAGCTAAAATCGACCCTTGCTGCAAGTTCGATTCCCGATAAAAAAACGAGTGGCGACCTTAAAGTTGCATCTGGTTCGAATTTGGGCTCTGTTCGAAGTCAAAAGGAATTAAGGGTGGTTCGATTTCTGGTTCTGAAAATTTGTCGAAGCTAAAAAAGAATATGTTGAAATGGGGAAAATGCAAGTATAGATAATGACCTGTTCTTGAGCCAACAAGTTGTTGATTATGTCCATTTTTCAAAGTCTAATTCTGCTCTTTGTAATTCTGTCAACATAGAGGTGGAGAGAAATTTGTTTTAATTTGGGGGAATTGTGAAATTTGGTTCATTCCATTATCGATCTGTAAGGTTGGGTTTTAATTTGGTTTCAGATTTGAGTCTTAGGTTTGATTTTGATTGGATTTTCTTATTATCGGATATGAATCGGTGATTATAGACATAAATTATATTTGATTTCTTTAGGTGAAAATAGATTATAGATGAAATTCGTGTTTGATTTCATGTGGTGAAATATGGTTAGTATATGTTTCATCTGGTGAATTTGTGTGTCTCATATGGTGAATATGTTTGCTTCATATGGTGAATCTGTGTGTTTCACCTGATGAATAAATCTGTATGTTCCATCTGGTAAATCTTGTTACCAAAATGACGATTATGCTCTTTTTATGTGGTGAATCAACTTTTAATTAAAACCATTGGATCAAAACAAAATTACAGGTTAGATCGGTTCTCATGGTTCTCAATTTTTTTGGTTCTCACATGATTTAACCCCTATATATATATATATATATATATATATATATATATATATATATATATAGAGAGAGAGAGAGAGAGAGAGATGGCGTAGATCATTGTTTTGGTTCAATTTTATAAGCCCAACTGTCGAAGATATTATCATCGATCGAGCATACTAACCTCGGTCGAACGACCGATTCCCTACGACAACGATATCCTCGACCTATGATATTTCTAGGACCGACTAACAGTTAATTTTCTACGATAAACCGTTGGATTTTTATTATATATTTATTTCAGGTATCACTTTAATAGAAGAATTATGATCATTCAATATCCAAAACATAACTGACGATGGACATCATGACATGACCGTCTCATCATCAACTCACATAATGGAGACAACGGTTATAAGACATTTAAAGAGCAGTTACGAAAGACCAACTATAAAAAGGCCTCAAGGAATTTGAAAGGACACAACACACAACAGACAAAAAGCAACAACAATCAGACGACAAGAACACGAAAGCTACTACTAGAAGTGCTCTGAAGCACTCCCGACCATTCGCATGACAGTTACTCACGATTATCCATGACACATCAGTTTACTTACATTTATTTTACATTATCCACGTCTTGTAATAGCTACTGTTATTATTAAGGCCGACGTCACTGATTGACGTCCATAGTACATCTACGATCATCCGCGGTTTTTACCCTCAACGGGGTTTTCCGAGTCACCAAAATTATTGTCTTGATTGTATTTCCTATACCATTTTACTTGTTTATTTCAAAGGATAGTTTATAGTTGATTAGGCTTCGCAATCCGAACCTTAGATCGTTTTTTTTGTGCGATTTTTGGCATAAATAGTTTGGCCCCCTACCGTGGGGCCCAACTAAGGATTCTCCCTCGAAGTAAACAGGCTATTCTGAACTAACGGTTTCTCTTTTAGGTTTGTAAGAATATCTTTTGCAGGTTCTGATCTGGCCCTTATCGATCTTCTTGAGTTAATACTCAACTAACTGAATTTGGACTAATAGCTAAATATATTTGCAAAGTTTCTTCGTCTTAGGTTTTGACAATAAAGGAGGAGATGCCATGTATTTTTTTTCAAATTTTGTGAAACAGTTCCATGTTCATCCATCCATTCAAATCCTTTGTTTTTTCGTAAGACATTGTAAAATAAGAGACATTTGTCAAAGGATCGAGAGATAAACCTGTTCAATGTCACCACTCGTCCGGTGAGGCGTTGCACATCTTTTAGATTTTTGGGCGATGGAATATTGATGATCGCATTTATCTGTTGTGGACTTGCTTCGATACCTCTACATGTGACCATGTGTCCAAGAAATGTACCTATGCTAACACTAAAAGAGCATTTCGTCAGATTTAGCTTAATCTTGTATTCCTGTAGGATGTAGGACGTCGAACGACTGGAGGATGTGGTTTATGTGATTTGTCTCCTTTTGGATTTGACCAACATATCATCGATATAAACTTCCATTTTTTCCAAGGTAATCTTTGAACATTCGGTTGGCCAATCGTTGATATGTCGAACCTGTATTCTTGAGTCCGAATGGTATAACCTTATAACAATATATTCCTTTGTTGGTCATAAACCCTATCTTTTCTTGATCATCAGGGTGCACCAATATCTGGTTATAGAGTAAGCGTCCATGAATGTTAATAATTCATGTCCAACGGTCGCATCAACCATAACGTCTAAATGGGGTAAATGGAAAGGATCTTGTTGATCCCTAAGGTGCTTAACAAGTTTGTAGAAGGGGGGGTTGAATACAAACACAAAATTTAAGGTTTAATAAATTGTTTATTGATAAATCAAATACAATTTACAAGTTTGTTGCGGAATAAGATTAAGACAGACTCAATCTAAACAAACTTAAGAAACACTAGGATGGTTGCACAAGAAATTCAGAGAATGGGGGATTAAGAGATATAGAAAACAAGGATTTATATATGGGGTTAAAGAATTGAGCACTCTTCATACACTGTATGGTGTTTAGAGATGAAGGGGTGATCTTTCTATTTATACCCTATGCATTAAATGCATGGCAGGGCACTTTACACGTGGCGTTCACTGATTGGCTTTGGGAGTCTGACTTTTGGGAGACATGCTTTCGGCCGGGCAATGAACAGTGTAGTTGACAGAGTTGTTGTACGAATTATGGCAGAGGTATGTCCGTTCTGACACATCGTACTGGGTTGTGCAAGGAGAGACAAAAGGAAACTTGAGGCATAAGCTAAGTGATCATCGATCGCTGAATATCTCTTCCTTCAGAGATATAAAGAAGTTCAGCTATCGCTGAAGCTTTTCCTTATGTTCCTTCGCGTATAAGTAGATTCGTCTTTGCTTCACTGATATCCGCATCAGGTCACTAGTAGACTTGTCTTTGTTCAGCAGCTTCGTCTTTGATTCAGCTATGAACATCTGTTGACGCGATACTTGTCTTCAGGGATTACGTTACTTTTTACATCAGAAACTATCAGCGATACTGAACAGACTCAGTTTGATCACTGATAGTGAAACACATACATACTAGATGTTTATAAGAAGACTATCAGCGATACTGAACAGACTCAGTTTGATCGCTGATGGTGAAACAGTAATACATAAAACGTAATTTTCACTAAGTATAGAAAAGGGTCGTTATCAAATCACTGAGAGAGTTTGGATCAACAATCTCCCCCTATTTGATAATGACAAAGTAACTGAAGAAAATTACTTTATAATTCAAAATGATGGAATAATCAGGACTCATAACATACATGTCCCAATTACTATTTTGAGGGATCTTTTACAGTACTGATAGAGTTAAGTACTTCACTGAAATTCTCATTAATCCAAGAAAAGAATTACAAGGAATGAAAATTACAAGTACAAGTGATGTACTAACTACTGTAAGTTAAACTAATAGATTACAAGAAAAGAAACTAATCTATCAGCTATCTAAAGAGGGTTTAGGAGGATTGATCAAATACTCAGGTATTTCTTCTCCTTTTTGACTTCGCTCTAAAGATTCTTTGCAGATGATCGCTATGATTGGCTCAGCAGCAGGAGAGAGTGTACACCATAGGCACATGAGATCCTTGAGAAGAGCGAGGGGACAGATAGGGATTTCAGAGACCCTTTGAAATCTGAGCTGTTCCTCGTCATCTCTGAAGAAGATTCCAAAAGGTTCTTCAAGAACTTGTCCCGCAGCATATGGTCCGCCAGGAGGCAGAGAGAGATTCAGAACTGAAAGATCAGGAGGAGGACCGAACAGAGCTTCTCTTGAGAATTTGATGGAGGTTTCATTCCTGATCACTGCGACATTATCAGATGAGGAGGATATAGGCTTTCTCTTGATTTGCTTTGACTTTGGAGGAAGAGTAGATGGCACCTTTATTATAGTAGCGACTCCGTTGATGAGAGCATCATTTACCCTTTCAACATAGCCTCTGTATGTAGATTTTGATTTCTTCAGCGCATCTTTGAACTCAAGCCATTCCATATAGCCAAGGTCTTCTAGCTTTGAAATGAACATAGCTTTGCAACTTCCATCCTCTCTGGTAATCTCCATGGTGACAGAGAGTTTATCCTTCTTTTTTCTTCCAGAGATAGCAACCGCTACAATCTTCATTGGGTCAGAGCGATAGTCAATTTTGTGCTTGCACCAATCGACAGAATTATCGCTGACCGCTTTATCTTTGGAGCGTTCCTCTTCAATCTCTTTCAAAAGAGCTGCCTGGACTTCCACTGGTTTGCTTTTTAGCTTCTTGTCTTTGACTTGAGAAGACTGAATTTTGAGAGCCAGAGAGGCATCTCTTTGACAGTCAGCGATCAGCTTCTCAGCCCTGACGGATTCTTCAATTTCAGCTTTAGTCAGGAACTCCAGATCTGATGATTGAGAGGGGATCTTTCTTCGTTGACCCTCCAGATGAGAGATCATCTTTGTTCTTTTCTTTCTTTCCTCCTCTGACCAGTGAGATGGTCTAGAGGGCCTTCCATGATGTTGCAGGGACTCTTCTTCTTCTTCATCCTCTTCCTCAATCTCTCTGACAGAGATTGGGATTATTTGGTCATCAGCTTCAGCAGCTGGGATTATTTGGAGTTCTTTACCCTCAAGCAGGGGAGAGAACTGTCTGGTCAGAAAAAGAAAAAGGTTAGATTTATATTTAGGGAAGGAGAGAGATAAAGGCTAGAAAGAAACAGGGGTGGGATTTTTATAGAAGGAAAAAGGAATAAGAGTAAGGCATACCTGAGAAGGATTCTCCTCAGGTAGTGAAATCATCTTCAGGGTTCCCTCAGCAGTTGCTCCTTTGCTTTGAGAAGGGGTTCCTGAAGGTGTTTCTTGACTCCCCCTGCTTTGATAACTTCTTTCGAAGCTATCGTTGAAGAAGTGACGGCTGAAGAACACCATAGAGATTGATCTTCATCGTCATCATCATCATCTTGATGAGAATTATCCTCTTGATCTTCAAAATCAAGGTCTTCATCATCGTCTTCTTCCTCCTCTTCATCATCTACTAGATCAGCGATGGTGGGAGGGGCTTTGTCAGCAGCTATCTCCCCCTCAACCTGAGAGGGAGTTTCCTTCAGTTGTTCAGCAGCATCAGCTTCTTTCTCCTTATTTTCTTCAGATGCTTTCTCCCCCTCTTTGTCATTATCACGAAGGGAGAGACCTTGGGAAGGAGTAGAGGTCTCAGCGGTGGACAACTTCTGGACTTTAGCTTCCAGTCCTTTGAGTCGATCTTCAAGTACAGGGATGTCGGACGTAGCTTGATGAATAAACTCCACAGCTACGTCTAGAGCGGTTCTATCGTCTTCTGTAAATGAAGGAGCAGGAGTTGGAGCTGGTTCCTTCAAGCGGGAAAGGATCTGCTGAAGAAGGACTTTGCAGGCATCAACCACTGTAGACAGAGCTACAAACTGTTGTTGTGAGTCTTCCTTGACTTTGTCAATCGCTTCTTGGAGAGTAGCGAGTTGAGAAACGTCAGCTTTGGAGGCGCAGGTGGCAGTCAGCGTCTTCAGTGCTTCACCAGCTGATTGAACATCGTTGGTGTTGTTGTTGAGAGAGGCAGTCATAGAGTCCACCTTGGCACTCAGATTGTTGACATTGGTGTCAACAGTCGTCAAACTAGGACCTGAAATATAAGTTAGTTGTTGAGAAACAGGCTTATATGGTGAGTTGGGAGAAGTGTTTGAGGTTATAGGGATACCTGAATTATCAAACATTTTGTAGAATTGTAAAGATTCCTCAAAAGATTGATGTTCAGGTCCTATGGGTCCAAACTGTGGAGTAGAGATAGATGGAGGGTTAGAGATCAAAGAAATAGAAGGACTAGAGATGGGGATAGAAGATGTAGGGATAGGGGTAGTTACCTCAGGTGGTTGAACTGAGATCGTAGGTTGTGTCACTGTTGTTGTGATAGCGACCGAGATCGCTGGCACGGTTGAAGTGGTTGTAGCTGAGGATGTGGAGGAGAGACCCACGAAATCATCCAAGGAAGTTTGTAGAGAAACATCCTTAGGGATAGAACTAGAAGTAGCTTTCTCCTTGGTCACCTTGGCCTTCTTCGAAGGACCAAGGGAGCCAGTTGATGGTCGTTTGGAAGGGGTAGCGGCAGGGATAGCAGAAGAAGGAACCTCCTGCGTGGCCGCTGAAGTAGAAGAAGTGAGGAGAGAGAGTCGGGAGCGAAGTTCAGATATACTTACCTCGTTGGGGAGTGGCTTGACTTCCAGAGATCGCTGACCCACTTTCGGAAAAGATGCATCCGAGTTGGTGGGGTAAGTGGTAGGGTAGAGGAACTTCAGGTACGCGCAGATAAAGCGTATGTAGGGAACTTTGGGATCCCTCTCGGTCTTCTCTATTTTTGACTTCAGGTCGTCAAAGATAGCTGTTGCGTAGTCGAAGTTGCGTCCAGCTATCACTGAGTAAGCCATTTGGACTTGAACCTTGCTGGCTTGGTCCAGTGACCCACTCTTCCCACTCATGCACTGAATGAAGTGCGAGAAGATGTATTTGAGCTGGGAAGGCATCAGGGCCTTCTTCACAAGAGTCAGCTTCTTGTTTGGAATTGTTGTCCTTGGTTTGGGTTCCCAAGCATATTCCATTGCATCCAGAAATTGGATGAGTTCAGCGTCAGTTGGCAAGGGTTCGAATCTATTTCTGGGTTTGTCGGGAAAACGCAGTGCTTTCCTCAGGCCTAGGGCAGTCATCATCCCTGAGCCAAGTTGAGTGCTAAATGAGATAGCAGGAACCTGTTCACCCTTTTTGTTGGTGATTGAGGTTTCATCAGCAGTAAACCAGAATTGCTGGAGAAGAGCTTTGGAGGGTGTGGGATCCACAGTGATAGCATAAGCAATGCAGGATTGCTTTAGGAATGTTGCAGCTTCCTTCAGGTGTGGATACTTGACACCGTCAAAATAGAGACGAGCGAGATGATTGTTCTTTGGAAGCTCCGATTCAGTGATGGCGAACTTGACATTCTTAGAGGCGACAAGAGCAGATTGAGCCATTCTGAATATGAGTAGATAAAAGAGTAGAAGAAAAGATTTTAGTCTAAAAATAAAGAAGATTTTCTAGTTTCTATTTGAAGAAAGAAACACAGAAAATCAACAAATTTGAAGATACAAGAACAAGAAGAAAAACCAAGGATTTTGAATGAAGAATAATCAAAATAAAATGGTTTTTAAAGAATATAATCAAAGATGAAAATGATTTTATGTGATTAGAATCTTATAAACCCATAAATGAAGGTTTATGTAAAAAGATTTAAGAGAAGAATTTAGAAAAAGATCAAGAATAACCTGTTGATCTTTGAAGAAGATGATGCAAATGCTTGAGAGAGTATTCTTGTTCTGAAAGTTTTTCCAGAAAGCGTAAAAATGATAAGAATGGAAAAACATTCATTTTATACGTGTGAGAGAGGAGAGAGAATGTGAAAGGCGGGAAAGCAAATGCTCATCATGACATAGACACGTCCCACGATGTTGATTGGATAGAAGAGCAATGGACGAACGTGTCAGAAAAAGGCATGTCGTGGATTGTCGGTTCAAATGACATCATAGAAGAGAGAGACTATTCATTTGTCAGTTTTGAAATTATCGCTGAAGAAAAGTCAGCGATAGATTTTTCTTTTTGAAAGTATCCCTGATGGAAAAGACAGGGAAAGATTTTCTTTTTAAAAGAATCACTGACTAGAAATATCAGTGATAAATTTATTTTTCAAAAAGCTTTTAATCATTTGAAGAAAGTTTCAGTGATTAAAGTTTATATTTTGAAAAATATCTCAACTGAGTGAAGATTCAGTTGAGAAAAACATACCTGAGAGTCAGAATGTTTATCAGAGAATGATAAAAGGGGAACTTATGATTACTGACACAATGCATGAACGCTGAAGATTTATTCTTCGAGATTCAACATTCCAAGCTCACTGATGAGAAAGTTGAACCTTGTCTCATCAAGAGGTTTGGTGAATAAATCAGCAAGCTGAAAGTCAGTAGGGATAAAGTGAAGTTCAATATCACCATTCATCACATGATATCTGATAAAGTGATATCTAATCTCTATGTGTTTTGTCTTTGAATGTAGCACTGGATTATTTGTTATAGCGATAGCACTAGTGCTGTCGCAATAGATAGGAATCTTTGATAGCTGAAGGTCATAATCTAATAGTTGATTTCTCATCCATAAGATCTGAGAACAACAGCTTCCAGCGGCTACGTATTCAGCTTCAGCTGTGGAAGTGGACACTGAGTTTTGCTTTTTGCTTGTCCAACTTACCAGCTTTCCTCCCAAGAGTTGACATCCACCAGTGGTACTCTTTCTGTCAAGTTTACAGCCTGCAAAATCACTATCAGAATAACCAGTTAGATCGAACCCTGAGTCTTTGGGATACCAAAGACCGAGGTTAGGAGTTCCCTTCAGATATCTGAAGATTCGCTTAACAGCGATTAGATGGGATTCCTTGGGTTTAGATTGATAGCGTGCACATAAACAAGTAGAGTACATGATGTCAGGTCGGCTCGCTGTAAGATACAGCAGGGAGCCTATCATTCCTCTATAGGTAGTGACATTAACAGGTTTTCCAGAAGGATCTTTGTTAAGTGTCAGGGGTGGTGCCATAGGAGTTTTCATAGCTGAAGTTTGAGTAAGATCAAACTTCTTCAGCATATCTTTAACATACTTACCTTGGCTGATAAAAGTACCTTTGTCAGATTGTTTAATCTGAAGACCAAGAAAATATGTCAGCTCACCCATCATACTCATCTTATATTCTGTCTTCATTCTTTCAGCGAAGCGAGTACATAGAGATGGGTTAGTAGAACCAAATATTATGTCATCGACATATATTTGTACAAGAATTATATGACCTTTTATCTTTCTGAAAAATAACGTATTATCAATCTTGCCACGTTCAAATTTTTCAGAGATAAGAAATGATGAGAGAGTGTCATACCAAGCACGAGGGGCTTGTTTAAGACCATAAAGAGCTTTATCCAATTTATAAACATAATTTGGATACTTAGGGTCATAGAACCCTGGAGGTTGTTCTACATAGACTTCTTCATTCAGCTTTCCATTGAGGAACGCTGATTTTACATCCATTTGATAGACGATGAAATCTTTATAGACTTCATAAGCTAAGAATAGTCGAATTGCTTCGAGTCTAGACACAGGGGCAAAGGTTTCATCATAGTCTATACCTTCCTCTTGTCTGTATCCCTTAGCAACAAGTCGAGCCTTGTTGCGGGTTACAGTTCCATATTCATCTAACTTGTTTCTAAACACCCATTTGGTGCCTATAACAGTTTTATCTGATGGTCTAGGAATGAGATTCCAAACTTTGTTTCGAGAGAATTCAGTCAGCTCTTCTTGCATAGCTCTGACCTAGTTTGGATCTCTGAGGGTATCATCAGTCTTCTTGGGTTCTATTAAAGAAAGAAAATTGACGAAGAGACATATATTACCTGAGCTTCGTCGTGTCTGAATACCTGCAACTGGATCACCGAGAATTTGATCTATTGGGTGATCTCTGGTCCATCGCTGAGCAGGAGCATGATTGCTCAACTCAGAGGTTGGATCAACAATTGGGATGTTTACTGATGAGGACATTTGAGGTTCATCAGTAATTAACTGTTGAGTAGTAGACAGACGGTTGTTATCAGAGAGGTTTTCAGACAGAGGTAGATCTGATGGTAGCAAGGTGTTTAGAGGTTCAGCTGAAACCCATGAGTTGGATTCAGCGCTAGGATGTATAATGTTTGGATCATCATCAGCGACTGGAGGATCTGAATGCTGATGGTTTGAGAAGAAGGGTTCAGTTTCTCTGTAGTGAGAGAACATCCAAGCATTTAATTCTTCATTGTCAGTGATTGGTTTAGAGTTCGCTGAGCGAGTTTCATCAAATGTGACATGAATTGTTTCTTCCACAGATTGTCTTCTTTTGTTGAAAACTCTGTAGGCTTTGGAGATGGAGGAATATCCTAGAAATATTCCATCATCAACTTTTGGGTCGAACTTCCCAAGTTGATCTCTGTTGTTTAAGATATAACACTGACAACCAAAGATATGAAGAAAACTGATAGAAGGCTTTCTTTCATGAAAAAGTTCATAAGCTGTCTTCCCAAATCGCTTTACTATCAGCGATCTGTTTTGAGTAAAACATGCAGTGTTTACAGCTTCTGCCCAAAGTTGAGTTGGGAGATGAGAATCGCTGAGCATTGATCTAGCAGCTTCAATGATCGTTTTGTTTCTTCTTTCAGCGACTCCGTTTTGCTGAGGTGTTCTTACTGAAGAGAAGTTGTGAGAAATTCCCTTGTTCTCAAAGAAATTGTTCCGGGAACTGTTTTTAAATTCAGTTCCATGATCATTTCTTATTGAACGAACAGTTAGATTATTCAGCACTTCCATCTTTTTAACAAAAGATATTAGTTCTTCTGGAGTATCACTCTTACAACGAAGAAAGATAACCCAGGTATAACGAGAGAATTCATCTACAATGACAAACGTATATTTCTTTCCAGCTATTGATTGGATGTTGACAGGGCCGAACATATCCATATGCAAGAGCTGAAGAGGACTTGTCACTGAGGAAACTTGTTTAGACTTGAAACTAGCTTTTGTTTGTTTTCCTTTTTCACATGCTGAGCAGAGAGATTCTTTAGCATATGAGTGCTGAGGAAGACCAGAAACCAGTTCTTTAGATGAGAGAGAATTCATGGTTTTGAAGTTTAGATGAGAGAGCCTTTTATGCCATAGCCAGTTGACATCAGAAGAGGCCTTAGAGAGAAAACATAAGTTTTCAGTGATAGTAGAGTCCATATCTATTACATAGACATTTTCTCTGCGATTACCACTGAGAGCAAGTTTTCCTTTCTCATCCACCACTGAACATGCTTTCTTAGAAAAGCGAACTTCGTAGTCTTTATCACATAGCTGACTGATGCTCAGAAGGTTATGCTTCAATCCATCTACATAAGTGACTCTTCGAAAGGTATTTGTCCCATTGCTGAGGACACCAAACCCTCGGGTATATCCTTTTTCATTTCCACCGAAGGTCACAGAGGGACCTTCCTCTTCCTTGTATTCAGTGAGCAGGTCTTTTTGTCCAGTCATATGACGAGAACATCCACTATCGAGATACCAGATGCCCTTTGATCCCTGCACACATAAGAAAGATTAAGCGTTGTTTGGTACCCACTTTTCAATGGGTCCTTTAGAGTTAGTGGATAAGGAAGTTTCAGCAGTCTTCTTAGCAGATGAAGATTCAGCTTCAGAGGTGATCTTCACTTTGGTTAATTTCTTAACCTTAGTGGTATACTTCACTTTGGTCGATTTTTCAACTTTGGTGACCTTCTCAGCTTTAGAGGCATTTTTCTTCACTTTAGCTGTTTTATCAGCTTTAGTGGCAGTTGGACATTTACTCGCAATATGGTCAGTAAAACCACAGTGATAACATTTTATGTATTTGAAAATGGTTTTAGGACCAGTAGAAGGTGTTGCAAGTTTAAGATGAGCAGGGCCAGGTCCGAGAAGACTTTTCTCATGAGATCTGGGAGGAATTTTCATTTCTTCAGATCTCGTGGATTTAAGATCAATCTTTAGCTTTGGAGGATAGAGATCAAAGATTTCTATCATAGAGCTAGAGAATTGATTAGCTGAAGATTTAGAAGAAACTTTCAGCTTTGCTTTCCTGGTAGCCTTCTGAGGAAGGAGAATGGACTTTCCTTTATCCGCAGACTTAGTGTCTTTGGATTTTTCCTCAGGGATATAATTTGAAGAAGAAAAGGGATAGAATTGATTATAAGAAGTGTTAAAGAAATAGGTGACAAAAGTTCCAAACTTAAGCGAGGAACTTTCTTCTTTAGGATCATCCTGAGGTGTCCAAAAACCAAGACCAGTTTTATCACTTTCAGGAGTTTGAGCATTTATTATCTCAGAGATCTTTGTTGATGATTTGCACCATCTTTTAACATGAGCCTTTTCTACTTTTAGAGCAGCAATGGCTTGTTCGCGTTATGCTGATGATTTCATTTATAATGACTTGATCTTTCAACTTTTCTTCTAAAAGATTTAGTTATCTGATCTTTTCATGACATTTCTCTAGCTCTTGAGTTAAATGAACATTTTTATTCTCAGCTTGAGTTTTGTCGTTTAGAGCATTATAAAGGTCAATCGTCAGCACATCAACAGCGCGACTTCTCTCAGCTTCAGGCAGAGAGGGATTAGTTGAGATAAATACCTGAGATGATATGTAGCTTATAGAAGGTTCAGATGGTTCTTCTACTTCTTCTTTAATATCAGCCATGAGGCAAAGATTAGCGACTTCTTCATCAGAACTTGATTCTTCTGATTCAGCCCAGTCATGTTCTTCAGCGATGAGACCTTTACCTTTTCGCTTGTAGCTTTTCAACTTTTGATATTTATTCTTCAGTTTTAGGTATTTGTCGTCACTGGATCTTCTTGAGGTAGAGGGTTTGAAGACCTTTTTAGACCTGCACTCACTAGCAAAGTGTCCGATCTTTTCACAGTTGTAGCAAGTAGCAGTAGCCTTATCAACAGGCGTTGATTTTGGCTTTTCAGTAAGAGAGAGAGGCTTACTTCTTCGGAAGTTGCTCTTTCTTGCAAATCTCTTAAAAGAGTTTGTCAAGAGTTCTAAGGACTCATCAAACTCTGAAAGATCAGGGTCTGATAGATCCTCAGTTTCAGAATCTAACTCAGTGATGGTGAGAGTAGATCGCTGAGATGGAATTATCTCTGAAGAGACTAAAGCAACAGGAGTGCTTTTGGAGTCTTTAGAATCTTTTACAAGATTTTTCTTCAGAAGATTCGATTGCTCATAGTTGAGCAATATTCCATATAGAGTGCTGAGAGAAAGAGAATTTAAGTCTTTTGTAAGCTTAAGACATATTGAATAATTGTCCCAGCTTTCAGGAAGACATTCTAAGAATTTTGTTAGGACCTCAGAATTAGAATAGGTCCTACCAACAGTTCTTAGGTCAATGATTAAGCAGTTAAACCGCTGATGAACGTCAGAGAGAGATTCATTCTTACCAGTGATGAAACTTTCATACTGTCTTACCAAGTTAATCTTACGAGTTTCTTGGATTTCAGTGGTGCCTTCATATTGAACACATATGGTTTCCCACATTTCTTTAGAAGTTTTCAGATGCATGATGGAATGGAAAACTTCATCAGGCAGAGCCATTGAAATAATGGTCTTTGCTCTTGCATCTATTCCTACCTTCTTTTTATCTTCATCGCTTCACTGTCTTATTTCCTTAACGACATATCGTTCAGGGACAACTTCAGTGGTGGCAGTAGCAGGAACAACAACTATTATTCTAACAGGTTCATAGGGTCCATTTTCTATATATTCAGGTATAGTAGGATCCGCACCTTCAAGAAATAGCATCATTCGATTTTTCCATAGAGAAAAGTTATCTCTGCTAAATCGAGGAGGTTTAGAAAGTGAACCATTATCATAGTAGTTTGTGTTTGTGTTAAGTGCCATTTAGAACAACAAAGAAAAGAATAAAGCAAGATCTTGTTTATTAGATTAAACAAACTGCTTTGATACCACTTGTTGGTCCCTAAGGTGCTTAACAAGTTTGTAGAAGGGGGGTTGAATACAAACACAAAATTTAAGGTTTAATAAATTGTTTATTGATAAATCAAATACAATTTACAAGTTTGTTGCGGAATAAGATTAAGACAGACTCAATCTAAACAAACTTAAGAAACACTAGGATGGTTGCATAAGAAATTCAGAGAATGGGGGATTAAGAGATATAGAAAACAAGGATTTCTATATGGGGTTAAAGAATTGAGCACTCTTCATACACTGTATGGTGTTTAGAGATGAAGGGGTGATCTTTCTGTTTATACCCTATGCATTAAATGCATGGCAGGGCACTTTACACGTGACGTTCACTGATTGGCTTTGGGAGTCTGACTTTTGGGAGACATGCTTTCGGCCGGGCAATGAACAGTGTAGTTGACAGAGTTGTTGTACGAATTATGGCAGAGGTATGTCCGTTCTGACACATCGTACTGGGTTGTGCAAGGAGAGACAAAAGGAAACTTGAGGCATAAGCTAAGTGATCATCGATCGCTGAATATCTCTTCCTTCAGAGATATAAAGAAGTTCAGCTATCGCTGAAGCTTTTCATTATGTTCCTTCGCGTATAAGTAGATTCGTCTTTGCTTCACTGATATCCGCATCAGGTCACTAGTAGACTTGTCTTTGTTCAACAGCTTCATCTTTGATTCAGCTATGAACATCTGTTGACGCGATACTTGTCTTCAGGGATTACGTTACTGTTTACATCAGAAACTATCAGCGATACTGAACAGACTCAGTTTGATCACTGATAGTGAAACACATACATACTAGATGTTTATAAGAAGATTATCAGCGATACTGAACAGACTCAGTTTGATCGCTGATGGTGAAACACTAATACATAAAACGTAATTTTCACTAAGTATAGAAAATGGTCGTTATCAAATCACTGAGAGAGTTTGGATCAACAGATCTTTTGGACATGTTTTGATGAGATTGGTGAAATCTATGCAAACCCTCCACCTTGCTATTCTTCTTTTGTACAACCACAACATTTGCAAGCTAATCTGGATACTTTACTTCGCGAATTTTCCCTATATTTAATAAATTATCAGATTCGATGTTGATAATTTGAATTCATGCTAGAGCAAAATTTCGGCATTTCTGCTTTACGGGTTTAAAGATTGGGTCGATGTTGATCTTATGAGATATGATGTCGGAGTTAATCCTGGCCATATCTTCGTGCATCCAAGAGAAACAATCGGAATTAGATCGTAGCAAATCTATCAATTGTTCATTTATAGCAGGGTCTAGGATGCCCCCATTAGCACGATTCAGTCAAGGTTTACTAGGATCAAGGATAACTTCTTGTAACTGTAAGTCATCGGCTCTATCCTGGTATTCCTGGTGTTGTAATTGCTAGATGGATTTATTCCCGGGTTTCATTGTCGTCTTGTAGCATTTCCTAGCAATCTTTCGTTCGCTCTTGATTTCTTGAAATCCCCAAGGAGTGAGAAATTTAATTGTCCGATGATACGTCGAGGGAACAACCTTCATGTCATGGATCCATGGTCATCCGAGGATGACATTATAAGCAGAAAGGAAATCGACGGCATTGAATTTGGTTTGCTTGTTGATCTCTTTAGCAAAGATCGGAAGAGTTATTTCTCCAAGGGTGTTAACGGCGTCACCGTTAAACCCGATGAGGATTGTGGATCACGTAACAATTTCGTCGTCCCAAATACCCATCTTCTTTAGAGTTTGAAGGAAAATGATATTTGTGGAGCTGCCTTCGTGACTAATACCCTTTTAGTGGAACAATTACTAATTGTCGATTGGATAATTAATCCATCATGATGTTGTTGTCATGGGTCGCATATATATTCTTGATCGAACGAAATTGGCATTGATTTGAGTGATGTTTCGGCATCAGACCTATTAACCCTGAAAAAAGACGACTTGTTTGGAAGTTGTCCAACATGTCTTTTAGCTATAGAGTATGTTAGTCCACAAATATCGGAACCACTAGTAATGCAATTAACGACCATAGTATGAATGGGTGAAGGTGGTCATAGATCCTTCAAGTGAACTTCTTTTGCAAAAAATCCTTTTTAGTGCCTTTTGGGATAATCCATGCGATCTCTTTTCTAATAGCAACGCAATTATCGGCGGAATGACCATGATCGCCGTGGAAATCGCACCACTTGGTCTTTTCTTTTTGAGCGTCGGGTTTTTCGATCTTTTTAGGCCATCTTATTGTCGTCTTTAAATATTTTAAGGCTTCGACCAACTCTTTATTAGTTTCTTTGAACTCATATTTAGAGATTTTAGGATACGAGGCGAAATCTTTCTTTTTATCAAACCTGACATTAGAAATCTGACGTAGCTGATCTTATCGAGGATGATGTTTCTTTTTGAATTATGGTCGCCTGACATTTAGGGGTCGCTTATCTTGGTTGTGCTTCTTTTGAAGTATTAAATCATCATCGAATAGCATATGTGCGAGCGTCCTGGCTCTAACATCTTCGAAGGTTTCTGCAGGATATTTGGTTAGATTCATGCAAAGTTCTGATTCTTCTGTTATCTCTCTCTCTCTCTTGTATGCTTCAATTAATGTTTAGATATCACAATAATGAATGCTAATCATTTCAGATTTGAAACGATTAAAATAACTATGCACAGATTTCCCACTCTTTTGAGTGACATAATATAGGTCATTGGTCTATTTTTCCATTTTGTGACTGCTCACAAATTGTTGGAAACATTGACTAACCAGATCTACGAAAGAATTAATCAATAGAGGTTTTAGGTTAATAAGTCATTGGAGTACGACTCCCAAAGCTTATACACATACACACTTCTTGATAATTCAGCAGAATTGAAACGATCCACATTAATTGCTTGTATTAAGTGACATGCTCATTAAGGTTAGAGGTCAAGAATATTTTGGACTAAATGCTGGAATAATATATTTCTTGAGAATGTCGAGTAAGGCTATATGTTCGGCGAAAGTCGAGGCTTGGAATCCCGTAGGTGGTTCCACGTAAATGGACATGTCTGCCCCTGGAAGCTTGGATAGCATGGCTAGAACTTTTGCATTTTGCTCTTCTAACATTTTGAAGTGTTGTGCGACCATATATTCTGGTCGAACATATGTCTGTATAGGGATTAACATAATCGGGGGAGTAATTCTTGATCCTTGAGCGCTAAGCCCGATGGTCGAATGAAACCCATTTATTATGAATGATTCTAAATCATCTTGATTGCCTGGGGAAGAGAATGGGATATTTGGAGTAGTGAATATGGATGTCGTTGGAACGATGATCGTGGATATCGAGGATATTAGGTTAGTGGGTCGAGGGAAGAATGTCTAGTTTGGTGGAAACGGAGGATGTGGAAAAGAATATGGGATTGGGATATCGAAGATGTGATGTTCAAAAAAGGTAGACCAATGTAGGATCGCATATTCAAAGAAGTGTGAGGTATAGGCCAAGAGATTGAGGATCCTGTAATGTTTGAGGGATTTTTGGTAGTCCTTTAGGAGCTTTGAAGAGAGTTTAGGTTTTGACCACTCAGCTGAATGATCTGTTTTCATGCAACCTTTAATTCTGTTTGTAAATTTGCGAAAAACAACAACTTCTGATTTATTACGTAAGTAAATCTCTTTTGAATGCTGAAAAAAGGTACTCATGTATGGAAAAACTCCTCATATCGCTAGTGATGGTAGCGAAAAAACTTTGACATTACTTCGAAAGTCATCCGACCATCGTGGTTACTAATTATCCTTTAAAATCTATCTTGAGAAAACCCCAGTTGATAGGTCGACTAGCAAAATGGAACATTTATTTGAGTAGCTATGACATCAGATTCCAACCAAGGACGACCATAAAATCTAAAGCTTTGGCCGATTTTATCCTCGATTTCAACCCAGAGTTTGAAAACAAAGTTAACCTCAATGAGACCCTAGTGGTGACGACAACATTATATGTACACTTTATGGATTGTTGAATTTTAGAGGCACCGGGCTTGGTGTTGTCTTAAAGTCGCCACAGGTGGGCATGACAGTATATTATATCTGTTGCGACTTCAAGGCAACCAATAATGAAGCTGAGTATGAGGCCTTGATCACAGGAATGAAGCTATCTAAGGACCTTAGATCGACATGAATAGAAGTAAAGAGTGATTTCCTTTTGGTCATCAATCAAAGATTCCAAGATGACTGCTTACGTTAAAGTGGCAAAGGCGTTATCCTCGACGTTTCGTTCTTTTATTATAAACCAAATCCCAAGGGATCAAAATACCCAAGATGATGCTCTGGCAGTCTGGCTAATCTAGGGTCTGCATTTAAAAAATCTCCATTCCATACGGTTCCTCTAGTCCATCTAACGTCTCCTATCGACGACGACAAAAGGATACACGTGATCAACAAAGATAATGACTGGTCAAAGGAAATCAAAAGATTACCTTACCCTTGACCAACTACCTGATGATGATAAGCTGGAAGCTCAAAAAATCATATTCAAATCATCAAGGTATGTCATGATCGCTAGTACTTTATAAAGGTGATCATCGACAAGATTAAATTTGCGATGTGTGTTTGGGCGACAAAAACAGGAAATACGTAAGGATATACACTATGGGGAATGCGGAAACCATTCTGGTGGACGAAGTTCAACTATGATGATTGTCGACGACATTCAACTATGACACATCAACCTTCTAAACAACTTCACAGGTCCTGACTTCATGGCCTTTCATGCGACGGAGAATGGACATTGTGGGAAAATTACCCCTAACACTAGGTCAGAAGGTATTTTTGTTGATCTTCACGGATAGGATTATTTAGTTATCCGACCTTCTCAGAAATCCATTTTCACAATCTAACCTCCTTTTATTGTAATTTAATTTTATATTATTTTTTATCATTTATAATTAATTAAATTACCAAACTACCCCAATAACTAAATTTATTAATTCCCTAAATTTCCTAAAATTCTCAAACATCGCAGTAAGGAAAAAAGAGAAAAAAAACCCTAGTTTCACTTTTTTACCGTGGGCTCTTCTTCATCGGTGCTCTCATTATCTTCATCGGTTCCTCGTCGTCTCCATCGTCGTTCCGCCGCTCTTCTCTAGTTCGACAGTTGCTCTTCTCTAGTTCGACAGTCGCTCTCCCTAGTTCGACCGTCGCTCTCCTCTAGTTCGATTGTGCCTCCGGTTACTTCCATCGACTCTGCTTTGGGTTAATTTCATCAACCCTGCCTCTAGCTTTCGTCGGCCACTACACAAGTTTGTAGGCCGATCACCTCCACCCTTACAAAAACCCCTTACAGATTCGCGGAAGTGAGACTTGTTCTGAATGAATAAGATATGATAAGCAAAATTCAATACTTCAATAACATGCTAGAAAGTTCTATTTAGCAAATTCTCATTACGTCCTAAAGAAGTCCACTTTTGATTTCAAAGATTCATACCTAGTAGTCCTCAATTCTTTACCCAAAAATAAATCTAGTATGCACCCTTCATATAGTTGAATGTAGCAGTTAGCAATTACTTGTGCACTATGAACAAAATTTAAAGTTAAAACAACCCATCAATTGCTAATATGATTATTAAGTGCATGTATTCATGGTTCTTGTGAATTTTAGGTTGGTCACTTGTGATTTAATCTCAGTGTTATTCAATTTTGTGTTTGTTTTTAGTTAATGGATTAATAGTGGATTTCCTACTGTACATCGTTAATCATTTCTCAAAAGTGTTGTGTTGATCATATGATTGCATTGGAAAACACAAATTGTTAAATATCATGAACATAGAGTACATGTTACTCTTGTTCCATCCCAAAATTCAAGTAGACCTTTTGTACAAAGTCAAATATTGACTTTTGGGGTATAGTGGTGTATAACTTATTTAACTTCTAAGAACAACAACAGTTTGGCATAAAATTTCTTCTTTTTGTTGTTGTTGATTGTTTACTTTTGAATAAATCAACAAAATGGCCATCAATGTTGTTCTAATTATGTGTTTGAGCTATGGTTTCTCTTTTATATTTATTTGCATTTAGTCATGTTATTTTTTATATTTCCATATATGATCTTTGCTTTGATGTTTTAACTTCTAAATAAATGTTTCAGAATTTTATGAATCTATTATCTTCACTTAGATTTCTTTCCCCTTTCGTGTTATTGTATATTCCTTGTTATATTAATTTGTATTATCAGCAAAAACAAAGTATATTTCGATATGGTGCTTTACAACTAATGCAAATTTTTGTTTGATGGATCCTTATACATAAAGTTAGCACGTGTAGAAATGTATGCGAAATGCATGTAAGGTCACATATTAAAATTGACTAAAGTTTTGGTATCTTGATTGAAGTCATGAACTCATTTGGTAATGAACCAATCAACAATGCATCTCATATCTAGGGGTATATAGCTAGCTGAACAAAGCATTGGCCGACATGCTAATATCGTTTAATGTCACAATTGCCAAGCTACAAAATGTAAATACTTGTCACCATTGCCAATCAGTAGGGCCAGACTGGTCCAGTCGGGTGAGACAGTGCTAGTCAAATAATTAGACTAGATTATGTTAGTAGAATTTTAATGATCCCCTAACATCTTTCGTTTATGACATATTTCTTCTAGTAGCGTATATATTTTTAGTTATTGCTTAACAAATGATTTCTTCTAAAATTGCTTAACAAATGATTTCTTCTAAATTCATGGCATATAAAGAATGATGATGCAAGAGGGAAAGAATGCCAATGAATCTAGCTCACCATCTCGGGGTGAACCTGTTACGCCTAGACAAAAAGATACTGAGATTGAAGAGCATGAGCACGTAAGTCCTTTTCATAATAAATTTAATATTTATTTTCAAAACATATTTTATTATATATATATATATATATATATATATTGATTTGTAGGTGAATGTTCAAGTTGATGTTCAAATCCTAGTCCATTAATTCCTATTATGGATAAGAAAGAACATTTCGATTGCAAGATAAGAATCAAGTGTTCTTTGAATAAAGTTCACCTTTTGGCCATTTTCTTGATGTCCCTACTAATTATCAGCACTCAAGCCAAATGATGTGGTTGCTACTCCTTCAATGAGTCAAATGTAGAAGAGGGAACGAAATATGGTTTGTTGTGAATGGAAAACCAATTATATTCTCACTTTTAGAGTACGCACTAATATCTGGATTAAGATGTTCAGACTATCCTACAGGTTCTAAAGAGCAGGCTAAATCTCAAGATTTTAGGAACAAACATTTCCCTCAACATACTACTATCACTATTGGAGATGTTGAAAGAAAATTGAAGGAGATGTGCACCAAGAAAAAGAGAAAAGGATCACAAAGTGTTAGCGGCATGAACATGGAAAAAGATAAAAATGGCTATGCTTTTATTCGTCTCTGCGGTTCTTTTTCAAGGGGACAAATCCACTAGTGGTATTGATCCTTTTTTCTTGGGTATGGTGGATGATATTGAAATGTTTATTCAATATCCTTGTGGGAAAGCCTCTTTTTTACACTTGCAGAGGCAACTTATAAAGTCAATTAAAGAGAAAGCACAAAAGTTGCTCAGAGACGGGATCACAACATCCACAATGTCTTATAATGGTTTTGTGTTTCCATTAGCAGTAAACAAATTTTTTCTACTTTACCTCCATCTGGATTCTTTATATGTGAACACATAGTGATATGATTAAAATTTTCATGAATACAAATATTGGTATTAGAGTGTATACTTGCTATTGCAAATGTTTTTACTCGACGATTGGAACATGATGTCGAAGAAGTTCCAAGGACTTGCAATTGGAAGACTATTTGGAAATCAAAACAATCTCCATCGTATAGCGACATAGTGACGTTCTTGGGCAAATCACATGTTGCAACTTAAGTGCAGTTATAACACATGTTTTTTGTCAATTATTATGTGATGCTTAATTATGAATAAATTAAGTTTTTTTAACATGACATCTTAATATCTTATATTTCAGGATATAAGTGGTCTTCTTACACCAACAGTCAAGGAATTACAATCACCTTATATGCAAGGATTTAGTAACATATATAATGATGATGATAGTGAACATGTTGAGGTAATAATGTTGAGGGAATTGACAAACCAATTTCTTTCGGGGCGCTCAACCACATGGCACGATGATGTTCTTGATTCTTTTGATCCCCATGTACATGTGGGTGGAACTACCCATGTTGATCAAATTATTCGAACTTCTCTTCAGATAAATAGTTATTTTCCTAATGACCCTTGTGATATTGGTGACAAGAACGGATTTAGCGTACCAAGTCCATATAGACCATGTTAAACAGAGAAAGTGACCTTAGACACTTCTTTTTTGGTCAATGAACTAAAGAGGTATGTAGATGCGAATTTTGAAGATTTAGAAACCAAGATAGAGAATGACATGAAATCCTTTGGATTTAAGTTGGAGAAAGAAATGAAAACCAATATATCTAAGTTGGAGAGCCACATAGATCAAAAGTTTTCATCATTGGAGTCTAAGCTAGATTCACTAATTGTTGCCAAAGTCGGTGACAATCAACAAAATGTGGAGGGAAGTGCTTCAACAAGCAAAGTAAATAAATTTACTTCTTTTTAGTTTTAATCATTCTATTATATATTTAACGAATCTAGTTATTATATATTTAATTAATCTAATTTTTTTTTCAAACAACAGTGTAGGTAACTTTGGTATATACGGAATCAAGTTTATATTTTCACTTTGAAAGGTTCATGGGCAACATTATGGATGTTATTTAGAAAAATTAGTTGTGGATATTTTTGGGTTGATTGAGATCCATGATATATATCTTATTTTGGATTTTTGTTTAATCAGTGTAATTGAATAGTTGGATATGTTTTTCATAGAATCAAATTTATCTTGCTCTCAATCGCATTAGACTAGATCCGGTCTGTAGATCCCAATTGCAACAATTCATGATCAATAGAATAGAGAAACAAGAAGAAATTGGGAGAGAATACCTTTTATTCACATTGAATTCGAAGAACACGAACAAAAGCTGGAGAGTTTCTCTCTCTCTAGAACATTTAATCTCTCAAAACGGCTACATTATGAATAATGAATAAATTCTAAAATCCTAAACACATAAACTATTTATACCTCCCCCTCTCTCACTTGTTTTAACCTAAAGCCCAAGCCCAATTACAATTTAAAGCCCATTTACAATTAAAGCCCAAATACAAATATTAATTGTAATCCCCTTTACAAAACTTTCTAACTTGGACAATGTAACACCCTAAATTTAGCGGAACAAAATTCGAAATTTCTACAATATGACGGCTATAAATTGGTAAACCTGGGTATATAAAACCTGTTGAAACAAATCCCCAAGTATCATCCCGATAAAACGGGGAATCAAGTTATGACCTTTACAATTGATCAAATGAAGAATACACTAACAACCTAATAATCTAACTTAAATAAGAAAGATTAGGATCGGGTGTTGCTATTCTTCCAAAAGAAAATGTGTCAGCTAATCAAAAATGCCGGTCTATACATCTCCCAAAAAGACCGCTCTTGACCTCAAAGTAATCTGCTCAGTCCCGACGAACCCCACCGGAAACCTGACCTGTTATACATGTCATTTTAAGAAAAAGTGTTAGGCTAGAGCCTAGTGAGATCAAACATTTGCAGTTTAAATAATCAAACGTAAAAGTGAGTAAAAGAGAGTTTCTTTCGTGACAACAGTAATAATGATATTAATAACAATAATGCTCTTTGAAATGTAACAAGTACCTCTTGGGTTAACGGGGGAGACCCGCTTACTAACACAAATGACGGAACACAAAAGTAAGCCATTCGATGAGTTAGCAAAGCCAATACACAAATAAAGTACACGCAAGGGATGTCAGGCTCAGTGGCTTTAAACGTACACCCACGGAAACTCAAGTTCAACCCCGAGGGGTCCTACGTTGAACTCCTCATCCAATATCGTAATACTTGAGCACGAAGGACTTATAACCCATCCCGATGCCTAACGTGCCTCGACGTGTAAAACTAGTCGTCCCAACGCCGGAACAATAATATAACAACTTACGGGGTCATGATTCCCAAATGCAACAAATAAGCCAAATAATGCTCATAATGCCCAACGAATATTTCAAGAAGTGTAAATATGCATAAAGGACATAGATAATGATTTCCCCAAGACAATTTCCATTCTTTACCAAACGATTATTTGTTGCAACATAAATGGCTATTATAAGTCATACTCTTTAAACATGATAAATTCCCAAATACAAACTTATCAGCAGTTAACTGTAAGATTATCATTTCTAAAACCCATAAGTGATACATGAATAGAGCCATCTTTTGAAATACATTTTCCCAAGTAAAGGTAGGTTAATAGTAACATCAACAAGCTCACATAATCATATCTCGTAAAATTATCATAAACCCTAAAATCTCCAAAAGTTAGATTTGGTACAAAACCCATAAATCAAGTATATGAAAAAGGAGATACTTAGGCATTTAAACCCACATTTGACATGTATAAGGTTTAGTAAAAGTGTATGAACTCACCTTCTTAGATTTTACCAAAAACCCAGACCCTAGGAGATGATTACTTGAGCTCTAATGCTTCACAACACCTAAAATGGTTCATAAATGGTCAAATGAGGAAGTAGATGAAGGCATTAATGATGAGGGAAGTTAATATGATGAACCTACCCAAAATCTTCAAAGAACTCGGCTGGTGCAGTCTTCCCAAATCAGATGATGACCTAAAAATCGCGACTTAAGGTTTTTATACCCTGATGGCTGTCGGCGTGAGTGACACGGCGAGAGTGACATTTGTCACTCTCACAGGCAATGTCGCGCGGGACCAACCACCCGCGATACAAATGGGGCGAGAGTTTCCCCGCGATAGTGACCATGTCACAATCGCGTGGCCTGTACCGTAAGTCCCAAACCTACGGCGACTATGCCCTCGCGATAGTGACACCCTGTCACTGTCGCGGGCAATTTCGCGAAAACCCTCAGTCCTTCCAAAACTTGTATTTTCAGCCCACGGTGTTCAAAACAGATAAAATAGATATATACTAACAATTCCCAACAATCATAACGTTCCAAAATGAGACGGAATAATAATACACGGTTCTCAGAATTCGGGGTGTTACAATCCTCCCCAACTTGGGAATGATTTCGTCCCCGAAATCCTACTAACTAAACAAATGGGGGTACCTACGCCTCATGTCTTCCTCCGCCTCCCAAGTCACATTGGTTCCACGGTGGTGTTTCCATTGGAACTTTACCATCACTACCTCTTTATGTCAGAGCTTCTTGATCACCCTTTCCAAAATGGACTCGGGCTCTTCGATGCAACAGTTATCCTCCACTCGAATTTCGGACAAAGGTATGACACTTTCTTCTTCCGCTAAGCACTTCCGCAAATAACACACATGGAATGTGGGGTGAATCCCATCCATCTCCGGCGGTAAATCCAATTTGTAAGCTTGGAGTCCGATGCGCTCGAGAATAGTAAACGGCCCAAGGAAACGGGGACTTAGCTTTCCACGCTTCCTAAACCGAATCAAGCCTTTCCAAGGAGACACCTTTAACATTACGCGATCACCCACTTGGAACTCCACTGGTCTTCTCTTTTTGTCGGCGTAGCTTTTCTGACGATCTTGTGCCGCTTTCAGCCGCTCTCGAATTGATTTGACTTTTTCGGCCATCTCTTGCACAATTTCCGGGCCGACAAACTGCTTCTCCCCCGCCTCTAGCCAACACACGGGGGTTCTACACTTCCGCCCATACAAAGCTTCAAAAGGCGCCATCCCGAGACTTGAATGGTAACTATTGTTGTATGCGAATTCTACCAAAGGTAGATGGGTATCCCAACTACCGCCAAAGTCGATCACGCATGATCTAAGCATGTATTCAAGCCTTTGATATGCCGTGCTCAAATTTACACACGTGCCCAACTCTTGGTGTAACGATCCCCAAAACCTTGACGTAAACCGACTATCACGATCGGAAACTATCGACAAGGGTATACCGTGTCTAGAGACCACTTTGTCTATGTAAAGCTTCGCCAACTTATCCATTGGCAAAGTTTCCCGCATCGCTAGAAAGTGGGCACTCTTCGTCAACCGATCGACAATAACCCAAATAGTATCGTTCCCTCTTAAGGTCTTCGGTAACTTGGTCACGAAATTCATGGTGATCTTGTCCCATTTCCACTCGGGGATTTCTAGTGACTGAAGGCTCCCATAGGGTCGTTGATGCTCGACCTTCACTTGCGAACAAGTCACACATCGCTCTACGTAATGAGCCACGTCCAGTTTCATAATTGGCCACCAAAAATGTAGTTTCAAATCCCGGTACATCTTGGTGCTTCCCGGGTGGATAGAATACTTGGATTTATGCGCGTCCTCTAAAAGTAGCTTTCGACAACCACCAGACTTTGGTACCCAAACTCGCCCATTGAAGCATTTTATCCCTCGGCTATCTTCGGTCAACAGTAACCGTTGCTTTGTCATCACTTCATCCTTGAGGTTTTCTTCCTTTAATGCTTCGGTTTGCACCCCTTTAATCCTTTCCATGAGGCTCAATACTAACTCGATCCTTGTAAGTTTGGCTTGAAGTCTCCCGCTATACTCTTTCCGACTCAAGGCGTCAGCCACCACGTTTGCTTTACCCGGGTGGTAGAGTAATTCACAGTTGTAATCCTTAAGTAGCTCCAACCACCTTCGATGCCTCATGTTGAGTTCTTTCTGATCAAAAACATACTTCAGGCTCTTGTGGTCCGTGTACAAGGTACACTTTGTGCCGTAAAGGTAATGTCGCCATAACTTTAATGCGAACACTACCACCGCCAACTCCAAGTCATGAGTGGGGTAGTTCTTCTCATGCACCTTAAATTGCCTAGATGCGTACGCGATCACTTTTCCTCTTTGCATTAGTACACATCCAAGTCCCATTTTGGATGCATCGCTAAAGACCACAAAATCCTCCGATCCCTCCGGCAAGGATAAGATCGGAGCCTCGCATAATTTTCTTTGAAAAGTCCTAAATGCTTTTTCTTGCTCTTTGGTCCACACAAACTTTATATTCTTCTTGGTCAACATCGTCAAAGAAGAAGCAATCTTGGAGAAGTCTTGTATGAACCTCCGGTAATACCCCGCCAAGCCTAGAAAATTCGAATCTCGGATGGACTTTTGGGAGGTTCCCAATTCATCATAGCTTCAATCTTGGCCGGATCCACCTTCACTCCATATTTCGAAACTACATGCCCCAAGAACTGCACTTCCTTCAACCAAAACTCGCTCTTGGAAAACTTTGCATAGAGCTTCTCCTTCCTCAATATTTCCAAGACATCTCGAAGATGACGCGCATGATCGACTTCATACTTCGAGTAGATAAGAATGTCATCAATGAACATGATGACGGACTTATCTAGAAAGGGTCGGCACACGCGGTTCATTAAGTCCATAAACACCGCTGGGGCGTTCGTCAATCCGAAGGGCATCACTAAGAATTTGTAGTGACCGTAACGCGTCCTAAAAGCGGTTTTAGGAATGTCTTCCTCTTTGACTTTCACTTGATGGTAACCCGAGCGGAGATCGATCTTCGAAAAGCAACCCGCTCCTTGAAGTTGGTCGAATAAATCATCAATTCTAAGGAGTGGATATTTGTTCTTCACGGTTACCTTATTCAACTCCCTATAGTCGATACACATTTGCATAGTGCCGTCCTTCTTCTTCTTCACAAATAAGACCGGTGCTCCCCAAGGCGAGGAACTCGGTCTTACGAACCCCTTCTGCAAAAGATCTTGCAATTGGCTCATCATTTCCTTCATCTCTGACGGGGCCAAACGGTATGGAGCTCGGGCTATAGGAGCCGCTCCCAGCATCAGATCAATCTTGAACTCCACTTGACGGTCGGGTGGTAAACCAGGCAAGTCGTCCGAGAATACGTCGGGGAACTCCCTTACCACCTTGACATCTTCTAGCTTCTTCTTCTCGAGTTTGGCATCTATCACATATGCCAAAAAGGATGAGCATCCTTTCGCCAAACACTTTCGTGCCTTCGCCATGCTAATGATTGCAACTCCACCCTTTAGTCTCTCACCATACACGGTCACCGCATGACCATCCGAACCTGGAATTCGGATCAACTTTTTAGCACAAAGAATCTCCGCGTGATTAGTCGACAACCAGTCCATACCGACTACAACATCAAATCCCCCGATGACCATATGCATTAGATCAATCGGGAATTCTCTCCCTTCGATTTGAAGCTTGCAATTTCTTAGAATATCCCGAACTACTACCTGATCACCATCGGCTAGCTCTACCACTAACGCATCTTCTAAACTAGTAGTGGGCATGGATAGTTTTGGGCAAAACGAACATGATACAAATGAAAAACTAGCTCCCGAGTCAAATAGTACACGCGTAGGTACAGAGTTTAGGAGAAACGTACCCGACACTACATCCGATGATGCATTCGCCTCTTCGGTGGTCATCTGAAAAGCTCTCCCTGTTGCTTTAGGAGCGTCCACCTTTTTGCCTCCGCTAAAGTTCGTTTTTGCCTTCGGGCATTCACTTCTGATATGGCCCGACTCTTTACACTCGAAACAAACTCGACCTTTGATTGGACATTCGCGGAAACTGTGGCCGAGCTTACCACATTTGAAACACGGTTCGGACCCCGAATTGCAAGGGTCGGTGTGCTTACTTCGGCATTTCGAACACCACGGGGAATCCCATCTCGGACCATTCCCCATTTGATTGTTGTTGAAGTAGTTTGGCATCTTTGCAGATGTGGGACCCCCTCCCACTTCCTTTTCTTGACTACTCCGCTCCTCTCCACCTTACTCGAGCCGTAAGAGTCTTCCACTAGCTGCGCTTCTTCTATTGCCTCTCGAAGAGTAGAGGCCTTTGACACCCGAACCATGTTCATCATTTCAGTAGGCAGACCTTTGATGTATGCCTTGATTTTCTCTCTCTCGGTGGGGACCAGATGTCCCACCAAGCCCAGCTTGTCTATGAACAGGTTGTTGTACTCTTTCACCAATAAATTTCCCTTTTTCAAACCCCGGAACTCATCGATGATCCGATCCATAGCTCGTTCATTACAGAATTCCTCCATAACCTTCTTTTTGAAAGCCTCCCAGCTCAATTTATCCAACATGGTGGCTTCAATAGAAGTGGAATACACATTCCACCATGTGAGGGCAGCCCCTCTCAACATTCCGAATACGGCTTTCTGACTTCCCCACACTCGATTGACCGGAAAGCCTGCTCCATTTCTCTTATCCAGTTCATGCATGCCACCGGGTCGTCTGTGCCCTTGAATTCCGGCGGTCGGCATCCGAGGAATGCCTTGAAGGTACAAGCCTTAGGCGGTTGTCTTACTTCGGGAGGTGGAGTTTCATTAGAAGGGACAACGGGTCCCGTACCTCCGGATCCCGCCACGATCACATTTTCCGCCACCGCCTCATGCCTAGGGTGGTTAGCATCTCGGTCATCCAAGAGCTTCAGGAATGTTTCTTGCTGCTGAGCCATAGTTGCATTCATTGCTTGCATCATCCGCTCCATCATTCTAGTTTCCGGAGTTACCTCTTCCATAATCGTATGAGTTGCAGCTAGATTACGTTGGGGTATGTGCTCCGGTCCTCCACCCAACGCGTTTATAAAAGGTGGGGGAAAATCATTATTTGTTACTCTCGGTTGATCAGCCGTAGATGCCGTCGTATCCTGTCCTTCTGGCCGATTACGCGTATTAACCATGGTCTACCACACATGCGAGAATATAGGTGAGATGAGAATGAACAGAATATAAACAAGGAAACGTACTACCACATTCATTAATTATCATAACAACGGAAAACAAGCATAATCACGTAAAACATCTTCATAATAACGTTAGTTAGGCGAAATTATGAACATGCGATACATAAAAATTTTCGTTCCCATTACCGTAACTCTTAATTTGTGTAGCTTCCGTCGACTCTAAGACCATCTTATCTTAAGAGTTCTACCCAATCTCACACAATCATTGCCTAATTTCACAGCTTAAGTCTAGGTACCCTACATCCATACCTAGTTCACTTAAACTAAAGCTCTGATACCAACTTGTAACACCCTAAATTTAGCGGAACAAAATTCGAAATTTCTGCAATATAACGGCTATAAATTGGTAAACCTGGGTATATAAAACCTGTTGAAACAAATCCCCAAGTATCATCCCGATAAAATGGGGAATCAAGTTATGACCTTTATAATTGATCAAATGAAGAATACACTAACAACCTAATAATCTAACTTAAATAAGAAAGATTAGGATCGGGTGTTGCTATTCTTCCAAAAGAAAATGTGTCAGCTAATAAAAAATGTCGGTCTATACATCTCCAAAAAAGACCGCGCTTGACCTCAAAGTTATCCGCTCAGTCCCGACGAACCCCACCGGAAACCTGACCTGTTATACATGTCATTTTAAGAAAAAGTGTTAGGCTAGAGCCTAGTGAGATCAAACATTTGCAGTTTAAATAATCAAACATAAAAGTGAGTAAAAGAGAGTTTCTTTCGTGACAATGGTAATAATGATATTAATAACAATAATGCTCTTTGAAATGTAACAAGTACCTCCTGGGTTAACGGGGGAGACCTGCTTACTAACACAAATGACGGAACACAAAAGTAAGCCATTCGATGAGTTAGCAAAGCCAATACACAAATAAAGTACACGCAAGGGATGTCAGGCTCAGTGGCTTTAAACGTACACCCACGGAAACTCAAGTTCAACCCCGAGGGGTTCTTACGTCGAACTCCTCATCCAATATCGTAATACTTGTGCACGAAGGACTTATAACCCATCCCGATGCCTAACGTGCCTCGACGTGGAAAACTAGTCGTCCCAACGCCGGAACAATAATATAACAACTTACGGGGTCATGACTCCCAAATGCAACAAATAAGCCAAATAATGCTCATAATGCCCAACGAATATTTCAATAAGTGTAAATATGCATAAAGGACATAGATAATGATTTTCCCCAAGACAATTTCCATTCTTTACCGAACGATCATTGGTTGCAACATAAATGACTATTATAAGTCATATTCTTTAAACATGATAAATTCCCAAATACAAACTTATCAACAGTTAACTGTAAGATTATCATTTCTAAAACCCATAAGTGATACATGAATAGAGCCATCTTTTGAAATACATTTTCCCAAGTAAAGGTAGGTTAATAGTAACATCAACAAGCTCACATAATCATATCTCGTAAAATTATCATAAACCCTAAAATCTCCAAAAGTTAGATTTGGTACAAAACCCATAAATCAAGTATATGAAAAAGGAGATACTTAGGCATTTAAACCCACATTTGACATGTATAAGGTTTAGTAAAAGTGTATGAACTCACCTTCTTAGATTTTACCAAAAACCCAAACCCTAGGAGATGATTACTTGAGCTCTAATGCTTCACAACACCTAAAATGGTTCATAAATGGTCAAATGAGGAAGTAGATGAAGGCATTAATGATGAGGGAAGTTAATATGATGAACCTACCCAAAATCTTCAAAGAACTCGGCTGGAGAAGTCTTCCCAAATCAGATGATGACCTAAAAATCGCGACTTAAGCTTTTTATACCCTGATGGCTGTCGGCGTGAGTGACACGGCGAGAGTGACATTTGTCACTCTCACAGGCAATGTCGCGCGGGACCAACCACCCGCGATACAATTGGGGCGAGAGTTTCCCCGCGATAGTGACCATGTCACAATCGCGTGGCCTGTACCGTAAGTCCCAAACCTACGGCGACTATGCCCTCGCGATAGTGACACCCTGTCACTGTCGCGGGCAATTTCGCGAAAACCCTCAGTCCTTCCAAAACTTGTATTTTCAGCCCACGGTGTTCAAAACAGATAAAATCGATATATACTAACAATTCCCAACAATCATAATGTTCCAAAATGAGAAGGAATAATACACGGTTCTCAGAATTCGGGGTGTTACAGACAATTTATGTCCTAACAATTTCCCCTAAAGTTTTGTAAATGAATCATCGTCTTTGATGCGCCAACTCTTCTCCCCCTTGTTTTCTTTGAAAAACTTTAGTGTTGCACATCTTCAAGATAGCTCAGGCTCACCCTTGAAGAAGCTCTTATCCTTCAAAGTTTCAACTTTAAATACCATATTTGATGTATGCAATAACCTCGACTGAGTGCACTAAAGACAACTTTTATCTCTAGAAACTCAACACATTCGTTACTCCCACAATAAATAAATGTGCGAGTTTTGCGTGACAACCACAATGCATCTTTAGTTTATAACAACGAATTTGTCTTTGAAGCGCGAGTTGAATAGGAGTTCAGCTTAAGAATTTGTACTGATTAGCTCGTAGAGGAAGCATCGTGTAGCAAACACTACTAGGCAAGGGTTAGAAGAACCAATCAACGACTGTTCAGCAACTGAAGAAGGATGCTCATTTCCATACTACTTTCCAGAACACTGTATGAGTAAACCAAGACCTCCAATCTTCACAAATCAGCCGGATGATTATAGGCACTCAAGAGTCTGGATCACAATCAAAGCACCAGAACAATGATTGCAAGCACTCACAATTCTAATTGATTAGGTTAGGAAAATGATTAAAAGCACTCAAAGGTCTAGCATCGTCAAGAAAACTACAGAATGATGATTGCAGATACTCAAGATGCTAATCCAATCCAATCGAAGACTGAATCCAAACACGCAATGTCTGAAAATCTTGACTATCATGAGCTCTGTGAATCTGAGTCAGTTGCATAGAAATATGTAGCAAACTAAAATAGGAATGATGCCACATATGCGTTCAGCGAAAACCTTGTGAACAGATTATCGAAACGAGAATTGGATCACACGAACAAGCAACCGTCGAGAAAAAAAACGAACGAGAAAATTACGGAATAGATACAAAAAAATATTTCTTGAAGAATCTGTATCACGGATCACACGGTCAAAGCGCAATAAATCTGGAATATACGCTCTTCGGAACAATAATCGGTTCTTGAGAATAGCAAAAATAAAATCTACAAATTTATATCCGGTATCAATCTTCAAAAAATCGGATGTCAAAGTGATTTGTGAAAAATAGATCACTTAAGCTCAAAAAATTTATGCCCAAAAATTTGTTGGCGTTCGGCCCAAAAAAAATTCGGCTTCAACTGTTAAGCCCGTCATCCATTATAATACGACCCAAAAAAAATAATTCAAACCCGGTTGAGGGATTTTCAAGACTTTTACCGATCATCAAGCTCCACCGACCCACTAACATGTTTGGCATCAATCACATTGAACTCTCGTTGTCATCCTCAAATTTTCCTGCAACCGCCGTTTACAGATTAATTCCACCACCAACCCATTTTATATTGATGGAAACAAATTAGTTTTATCTCCTTCTTGACAAATGCAGTGCCATCACAATTATAACTCCATCAAACTCACAGCCGCCACCAATCCCATTTTCATTGGAAAAAAACATAGTCGCCGATTAAAATTTTGTTTCCATTAACGGCCACCATTAACAAATTGACACCACCGACCTAATTGAAGTAGCAGCCGCCGCCACAATCAATTCAACCACCGACTCACTAAAGTTGCAGGTCACTAATTCCAATAAAAAAACAAACAGTCGCCGATTAAATTCATCCACCGAGTTTATAGCATCCAATCACATTAATTGAAATCCCAAGGCAATTAAGATTGAAACTTTGTCGGTCACAAAAACATTAAACTCCCGATGGTGTACTCCCGGGTGGTGAGGTCGGTAAACTCTCAGATCTAACCAAAATCCTCCAAAATTAATGAAATAAAAAAATTGTAATCGATTCAAAAAAATTTATCAAGAAAGATTGAATCGATTTATGCAATAAATTCACAGATTAAGGCTATGTTTGGCAAAAAAAAGCTAGCTTCAGCTAGCTTATAAGCTAGTGTACATGTTTGGATGACCATAAGGTAGCTTATAAGCTAGCTTATTGAAATGCTACTCAAAGTAGCGTTTTGAAAAGCTAGCTTATCAGCTACAAACTAGCTTATAAGATAGTTTGCCAAACAAAGCCTAAGCTCTAAACTCAATAAATCAAATTCAAAAATAAACAATTTACCAAAAACCTTGGGCCGTAGAACATTAACTTTTGAAAAATGATCGAATCAATGAAAAATTCCTTCGATCCGGATTTGATACCACATGTAGATCCCAGTTGCAACAATTCATGATCAATAGAATAAAGAAACAAGAAGAGATTGGGAGATAATACCTTTTATTCACATTGAATACGAAGAACATGAACAAAACCTAGAGAGAGAACGTGTTTCTCTCTCTAGAACATACAATCTCTCAAAACGGATACATTATGAATAATGAATTAATTCTAAAACCCTAAACACAAACTATTTATACCTCTCCCTCTCTCACTTGTTTTAACCTAAAACCTAAGCCCATTTACAATTAAAGCCCAAATACAAATATTAATTGTAAATCCCTTTACAAAACTTTCTAACTTGGACAATTTATGTCCTAACACGGTCGAGGTTTTATATTAACATGACTAAATCCATTTTAACTTTATTGGGTCCAATGTGCATGATTATATCCGGTCGGACTAGACCGGCTCTAGTCGACCTTTTTTATTAACATGATTGGACCCATTCTGACTCTATTGGTCTAGTCAATGAGTCAGTCAGTATCAATGTGTATGACCGGCACAATCGTACTAGATGGTCTAGCTCTATCCATCCATGAGCATGACTGGACCAGTTGAGTAGGTCGAGCTACTTGATTTAGCATGACTAGACTAGGTCTATAAGAACTTGGTTTTCACTTTTTTGTTGTAATCTCACTCCCAACTCATCAACATAAGAACTTATATAAAATTCCATAGTCGACCTTTTTTATTAACATGATTGGACCCATTCGAACTCTATTGGTCGTGTCAATCAGTATCAATGTGCATGACCGACACAGTCATATGAGACTGGATCTGGTCTAACTCTATCCATGAGCATTACTGACCAGTTGAGTCGGTCGAGCTACTTGATTTAGCATGACTAGACTCGATCTATAAGAACTTGTTTTTCACTTTTTGTTGTAATCTCACTCACAACTCATCAAAATAAGAACTTATATAAAATTCTATAATGGTAAATCTTATAAGAACCTCCTTATTCTATGTATTTTTTTCAACTTAATAATTATAAAGTAAAGAAACTAAAATAAAAGTAGAATATATATTAATTCACACCAACATTAAGGTAAGAACCAAGGTTCTTAATTTAAGAACTTGAAAAAGATGAGGTTCTTATAAGAACTCTTCACAGTGGTAGTTCCAACAAGTCACTTCACTTTTTTCTTGTAAGAACCTTGTATTGGAGATGCTCTTATACTATAGTCTAATATGCTACATTATCCTATAGTACTACGTAAGAACGGACATGTTAACCATATTATAAGTATATCATATTATATTGTGTTATATTGTCATCTAGGTTAAACTTAGAGATAATTCAAATGAAAATATGTTAAGATAATCAACTAGCATGATTAAGTACATGATATCATCAGACACAACTAGACCAATCAGACATTGTTAATACGTATGAATGCATGTGTTAGAGTCATAAGTATGAATGCATGTGGTAGATTGAAAGTAGTTTAGCATAATCAACTATTTCAAGGGATTTTGAAAGAATTTTGTATCATAATGTTTATAAAATGTTTAAAACATTTGTTTTTATAAATTATTTATAAAAATGGAATTCAATTCCTTTCCAAATCCTAAAAACCAATTCCAAATCCTTTCATAGAAATCCAAATCCATCCAAACCATTCCATCAAACCAAACACCCCTTAGAGTCACAAGTCCATAGTCTTTCTTTTCAGTTAATTTGTATTGAGTTTATGCCATAGTCACCCCGTCGTGGCGTGCGGCGACCCTCCACAAATTTGTTTGGCACCGTATCCAGTCGAACTATTTTGAACTAGCTTGATTGGATCCCATCTGACCCTACTCGGCCAGTCGATCTCTATAAATAAACATGACTCGTTCGAGTATGATTGGAGCAGTAAGACAAGATTGGATCAGTCGGACAAGACTGGATAAGTCGGACATGACAGACTGGACTAGTCGGACAAGATTGGAGCTACTCACGGCCTTTTAATCTATTTGAATTAATATCATGACATAAACAATAAAAATAACAGTCCTAAATAAAATATATGTGAATTAATATCATAATATAAACAATAAAAATATCATTCTTAAATAAACAAAGTCAATGTTCTTAAAAGGAAAAATACATTAAAGAAATTCTAAGAATCAATGGGTCGAAGGGGGCAAGTTTTTTTTTTGTGTGTCCAAGGTCTCCGCATATCTCACAATTTTTTCTTTTACTTGCTTCTCCTACTGATGGATGTCGTTGCTTTTGAGCTCTTCCGCATCTCATGGGAACATCAGGAGGATTTACCGTCATTAAAACCACATCTTCAGGAATATGCCAATTGTTGGGAACTGAAGAAAAGCTTAAGTATGGTTAATGCTGCTAGTTAAGAATTACTACTGCTAGAAGACTTCAAAGTTAATACTGCTGAGTATTACTACTCTTAGTAGAATTAATACTGCTAGTCAAAGTTAGTGCTGCTTGAACAAAGTTAGTACTGCTTAGCTAGTTAGTACTACTAGAGGTTAGTGCTGCTTAGTAGTTAATACTGCTTATGATTAGTGCTGCTTATGAATTGAAGATCTGGATGAAGAGGATGACAGCTGTAAAGAATAAAGATATTCATGGAAGGATTGAAGATAACTATGCAAGATATACTGAATATATTCTATTTTTTGTTATTATCTTTTTGTTCAGTATTTGTATAGATTTGACAGAACAGTTTACATATAGTTTTTAATTTCTAAGTTTTGTTTTCAGAGAGAATAAACCTCAAGGTATAGATCCTAATTCTAGAGAAGTAGAATTCGTCTTGAAAGAGCTTGTTCTTCAAGATTGAGGTTGTGTGTGTAATCTTGTGATTTTAATACAAGTTTGCAAGTTGTTAATCATATACTGTTTGTTTACTGTTACATTGAATATCAAAGTGTTATTCCGCAACTTCTTTGATATTGTTTCTGAGATTTTATTCTTGTTAAGAATTTGATCCTGACAAGTGGTATCAGAGCGTGGTCTCTCAGAAACATCTATTCATTCATCATGGAAAACTTTGCAGAATCAAACAGTACTCTGGTTTCAAAAGTACCAATGCTCAGATCCAATGAATTAGATATGTGGAAGATCAAAATCAAGCAGTACATACTCCTCACTGACTATTCTATGTGGGATATCATAGAGAATGGTCCTTCTGAAGCAGGTAAGATTGGTGCAGATGGAAAGAGAACTCCACCAAAAACTGATGCAGAAAGAAAGGCTAGACAGACAGAGATGAAAGCCTTGAGCACTTTGCTCTTGGCCATCCCCAATGAATATCAACATCAGTTCTGCAACTGCACTGATGCAGAGATGCTCTGGAATTCTCTAAAGAAGAGATTCTCAGGTACCAAAAGTACCAAGAGAAATCAGAAAGCCATTCTGAAGCAACAATATGAGAACTTTATGTCAACCAAGAATGAGTCCATGACTCAAACTTTTGACAGGTTCAACAAGCTTATTGGTGAACTTGCTACAGTGGGAGTACAAATTGATCAAGATGATCTGAACAGAAAGTTTCTAAGGTCCCTGAGTGATGAATGGACCATGTATACTGTGGCTTTCAGACAGAATGATCAACTGGAAGAAAAGGAACTTGATGATCTATATTTTATGATCTAAGAGTTTTTGAATCTGAGGTAGAGGCTAAGAAGAGGCCTTCTGGGTATGTTCACAATGCTGCACTCCTTTCAGCATCAACTGATTCTACTTCCAACCCTGAATCAGTTAGTACTGGCAATGGAGCAAATCTAGAGAAAGGCAATGAAACTGTATTTGAAGCCTTTCTAGCAAGTCATGGAAACTCTTCTCTCATTAATGATGACTTGGAACAACTCCATCCAGATGATCTTGAAGAGATGGACATTAAATGGCAGATGGCCATGCTCTCTATGAGAGTTAAGAAGTTCATCAAAAGAACTGGAAGGAACAACTTCTCACAAAGAAGAGAAGTTGGAGCAGGTTTTGACAAGTCAAAGGTGGAATGCTATAAATGTCATCAGAAGGGACACTTTGCTAGAGAATGCAGAAGTGGAATGCCTCAAAACAATAACCACCAACAAGCTCAATCTGGAAGCTTCAATAATAACAGAAACTCTGCTCTAGCCCTTGTCTCTCAACAAGGCATGGGGTTTGATTGGAGTGATCAAGCTGAAGAGGCCATCCAGAACCAAGCTCTAATGGCAGAGGTGTCTGATCTTCCAACAGAGGTAACTTCAAATCTTTGTTCTCAAAATTGCATTAACACTGTTAAGAGGTATACGGATCACAATCAGAACATGAGTGATAACCTTAAGAGATTGGAAAAGGACATAAAAGATTATGTGAGGATAGTTGAGAGATTTGAAGAGCAGATTAAGGGTTTTCAAGCCAATGAGCTTCAACACTCTTATGACACAAACTACTGGAAGTGGGAGAAGAATACCTTAGAACTTCAACTGACCAGATCCAAAGAGGAGAATGAGAAGATAAAGAGGGAGTTTGAGAAAGCCAAGCTGGATATTGAGAAATTTTCCAATGCCTCTAAAGCAATGGACTCTTTGCTCAAAACTCAAATCCATGACAAACTTAGAAGAGGAATAGGGTACAATACCACACCACCACCCTATAACAACAACTACATCCCTCATAGTTCAGATTTGTTAGAAACAAAGGATAGGAAGGACCTACCTAAGGGAGCCACTGAGATAGATCCCTTAGATGAAGTAGTTGTTAAGGATAAAACTGAGAAAGAAGTTGTCAAGGATAAAGACAACACTGTGAGTGGTGAGATTCCTATAGAAAACCACATAATTACCAATGAGGGATGTGGAAAGCATTGGATCAAGTCCAATGAGATAGAGAAGACTGAGGGAAAGAACAAGAAGGTTTATTATAAGCAGACCACTGTTGTGAACCCTATCCCTTGCAAGCAGTGTGCATGCAATACTTCTAAGCCCCAAAAACATGATAAACCAAGGGGAAATCAGAGAAACTGGAACAACCAATGGGCACAAAAACAAGGCATTGATCTGAGTAAAATCAATAGACCAAAGCCTTGTTTCATATGTGGAAAGTTAAACCATTTGGCTAAGCATTGTTTCTTTAATCCTATTAACCAACAGATGAACTTTCAAAGATTTGTGCAAAAATCTGTTGGTTATAGGAAGGCTGGAAAGAAACATGTGATGAAGAAATCTGTTGAAAGTAAGGGCCCCATGAGGAAAAAGGTTTTAAAAGAAAGTATTAAAATGTGGGTGCCTAGAAGCACTAAAACTGTTAGTACTGCTGACAGGGATAGTGCTGCTGGAAGCATTACTGCTGCTACCAGTGTTAGTACTGCTGAAAATATTAATGCTGCTAATACTGTTAGTACCTCTTCAAAGGTTAATACTGCCAACACAGTTACTGCTGCTAACACAATTACTACTTCTAACAAGGTTAGTACTGCTAAGCATGCAAGTGGTGCTAAGGCAGTTAGTACTTTTAAAACCAGTACTGCTTCTAGCAAAAATGTTTCCAAGCCTATCATTGTGACAAAGTACTCCAGAAATGAGGAGTCAAAGTTTAAAAATCTTGTCAAGAAAGAATGCAAGTATTTTGATGAGAAAGGGGTACCCAAGACCACTTTGGCTTGGGTTCCCAATTCATACTAACTGATTTATCTTATGTGCAGGGCAACCAACAGCTCAAGGGAAGGAGCATATGGCATGTTGATAGTGGTTGCTCTAGGCACATGACAGGCAACATGTCATGTCTTCAGGATTTCAAGCATATCAATGGAGGACATGTTGCATTTGGAGATAATCTTACTGGAGGTAAAATAAGTGGCAAAGGTAATGTTACAAAAGGTAAGATGACATTTGAGGATGTCTACTATGTTGATCAGTTAAAGTACAACCTGTTAAGTGTATCACAGGTTTGTGACAAACAACATAGCATATTATTTACAAACACAGAGTGTATGATTCTTGCTCCAGGGTTCAAGGTAGTTGATGAAAGCATGATACTACTTAGAACTCCAAGAAAGGACAATGTTTATTGTCTAGATATGGACAGTGTTGATAGTGATTCATCCATAAACTGTCTTGTTTCAAAAGCTTCTGTGGATGAATCCTCTCTTTGGCACAGAAGGATGTGTCACATGAATTTCAAGACTATGAACAAACTTGTTAAAAACAACCTTGTAAGAGGTTTACCATCAAAAGTCTTTTCATGTGATGATCATTGTGTTGCTTGTCTTAAAGGCAAACAGCACAAAACTTCTCATAATACCAAAGAGTTAAACACTATTTCTTCTTGTCTCCAATTACTACATATGGATCTGTTTGGTCCTACAAATGTTATGAGTATAGGCAAGAAATCTTACTGCTTGGTTATTGTTGATGATTACTCCAGATTTACTTGGGTATATTTTCTAAGGACTAAGGATGAGACAAGTGGACTGATCAAATCCTTTATCCTAAGAATTGAAAACCAAACTAATCAAAAAGTAAAAGTCATTAGATCAGATAATGGGACTGAATTTAAAAACCTTGATCTAAACACCTTTTGTGAAGAGAAAGGCATTGAGAGACAATATAGTGCCCCTAGGACTCCTCAACAGAATGGAGTTGCTGAAAGGAGAAATAGGACACTAATAGAGGCTGCTAGATCTCTGTTGGCTGATTCAAAACTGCCAATTACCTTCTGGGCTGAAGCAGTAAATACTGCCTGTTATGTCCAAAACAGAGTTCTAGTGGTCAAGCCAAAGAACAAGACCCCATATGAGCTTTTAAATAAAAGAAAACCCTTTATTGGATTTTTCAAACCTTTTGGGTGTCCTTGTACAATTCTCAATACTAAATCTCACTTAGGTAAGTTTGATAGCAAAGCAGATGATGGATTTCTTGTTGGTTACTCATCTCAGAGTAAGGCTTACAGAGTTTTTAAGTCTTCTTCTAGAATAATTGAAGAAAGTGACAATGTCAAATGCAATGAGAACTCACCAAATCCAATTGGGTCTGGTCCTCAGTGGCTATTTGACATTGATTCACTAACTAACTCTTTTGGTTTCAGTAGTGATGACTATGCAGGTTCAGGGAGTGGAGAATCAAGAACTACCCAAGTCCAAGACAGTATGTCTAAATCTGTGATCTTTCCCATATCCACAGTGGATCCTGTTGAAGACTGTGAAAAGGAACCATCTACTGGACCAAGTCAGAGTGAAGAGGAAAGTAGAGATGAGGAGACTCAAGACAATAAAGAATCAGAAGTAGCTGCTGAAAACACCTCAGTTGAGTTGCATGACTCCAATTTAGAGGTGGGACTTAATGAAGAACCAAATCATCACACCAGAATTCAAAAGAATCATCCTCCACAACTGGTAATAGGAGACATATCCTCTCCTATGATGACTAGAAATCAAAGCAGACTGCAAGAAATGCAAGATCAACAGCATACAGTGCTTTCTTGCTTTCTATCCCAGCTTGAGCCTAAGAAGGCACATGATGCTATGAAAGAGTCCAGTTGGATAGAAGCAATGCAAGAAGAGCTATTGCAATTCAAGCTGCAAGATGTTTGGGATCTGGTAGACCTTCCTAAAGGCCAAAGAGCAATAGGAACAAAATGGGTCTTCAGGAATAAGAGAGATGAAAGAGGTATAGTGATAAGGAACAAAGCAAGGTTGGTGGCTCAAGGGTATACACAAGAAGAGGGAATAGACTATGATGAAGTATTTGCACCAGTGGCCAGGATAGAAGCAATTAGATTATTCCTGGCTTATGCTTCTTATATGAAATTCAAAGTCTATCAAATGGATGTGAAAAGTGCATTTCTTTATGGCTCAATTGAAGAAGAAGTATATGTATGTCAACCACCAGGGTTTGAAAACCCAAGCTATCCATACAGGGTATACAAATTGAAGAAAGCACTTTATGGACTGCATCAAGCTCCAAGAGCATGGTATGACACTCTGTCATCCTATCTCTTGGAAAATGGCTTTGAAAGAGGAGTCATTGATAAGACTTTATTCATCAAGAGAAAGAAGAAGGATATCTTGCCGGTCCAAATCTATGTTGATGATATCATCTTTGGATCTATAAGAGACAACATGTGCAAGGAGTTTGAGGAACTAATGCATCAAAGGTTCAAAATGAGTTCCATGGGGGAACTTACTTTTTTCCTTGGACTCCAAGTTCAACAGAAGTCAGATGGAATCTTTATCTGTCAGTCCAAGTATGTGCAGGACATTCTAACCATGTTTGGTTTCTCAGATTCAAAACCTGCCAGCACACCTATGGAGACACACAAGCAGATAACAGCAGATCTTGAGGGGGAGGATATGGATGTTCATCATTATAGATCCATGATTGGCTCTCTCATGTATCTTACAGCCTCTAGGCCAGATATAATGTTTCCATTCTGTGTATGTGCAAGATTCCAAGTTAGGCCAAAGCAATCTCACTATCAAGCTGTTAAAAGGATATTCAGATATCTCTAAGGGCAACCCAGATTGGGACTTTGGTATCCTCATGACTCATCCTTTGACCTACTGGCATACTCAGACAGTGATCTAGGTGGAGCAAACTTGGACAGAAAATCTACTTCTGGAGGATGTCAGTTCTTAGGTGCAAGACTAGTTTCATGGCAGTGCAAGAAACAAACCACAGTGTCCACATCTACAACAGAGGCAAAGTACATAGCAGCTGCAAGTTGCTGTTCTCAAGTCTTATGGATTCAGAATCAAATGCTGGACTATGGGGTAACCTTTCTACACACTCCAATTTTTATTGATAATAGCAGTGCTATTAGCATTGTGAATAATCCTGTCAAGCACTCAAGGACAAAGCACATTGAGATCAGGTATCACTTCATAAGAGACTGTAATGAAAAGAAACTTATTCAAGTTGTAAAGGTTCATACTGACAACCAGTTTGTTGATCTATTCACCAAAGCATTTGATGTGGGTAGATTCACTTTCTTGGTAACAAGTGTGGGAATGATCAACTCTGAATAAGCTCCTACTTAAAAAGTGGTTCAATACCTGTATATTGTTCTTGGTGGTCCTAATCTTCTTTTTCAGGAAAAGTAGAGCAGTACTCAGTCCTTCACAAAGCTTAAAAGTGTAAGTATTGTTAATACTGCCAGTGCATTGTTAATGCTGCCAGTGCATTTTTAATACTGCCAGTGCATTGTTAATACTGCCAGTGCATTATTAATACTGCCAGTGCATTTTTAATACTGCCAGTGCACAGTTAATACTGCTAAGTAGTTAATACTGGTAGTTAGTTAATACTGCTAGTGGTTAATACTGCTAGTGGTTAATACTGCTTTCAGTTAATACTGCTAGTGGTTAATACTGCTAGTGGTTAATACTGCTTTCAGTTAATACTGCTAGTGGTTAATACTTCTTTCAGTTAATACTGCTAGTGGTTAATACTGCTTTCAGTTAATACTGCTAGTGGTTAATACTGCTTTCAGTTAATACTGCTAGTGGTTAATACTGCTTTCAGTTAATACTGCTAGTAGTTAATACTGCTTGTCGTTAATACTGCTCTTGGTTACTACTGCTTATGTCCCGAATACTATAAATACCCTTTGCCCGCCTAAAAGTTCATAACGACTCATTGCATACTGTTCACTTGCACTCTAAACCCTTTCTCTCTCAAGTTCAAAGTTTTCAGGCAAGAACCTTCAAGGTCAATGGCATCCATGGCGTTCATAGACGAGCACAATGAAATCGCGATGCTCCAAAAGCCAAAACAAGCTGAAGGTTTTCACCAGATAGTCGACTTTCTGAAGTCATGCCATATTGCCCATGCTCTCACTCTATCTCCTACCATCTTCATAGAGCATCAGAGGCAATTCTGGGCAAATGCCACCATTGTTACTGAGAATGGTGTGCAAATGATCAAAACAAGGGTGTGTGACAAACCCTTGACAGTTACTGAAGAGGTACTTCGCATCAATCTACGTCTAGACGATGCCTCTGGTATAACTTCTATCTCTAATGATGAACTGTTCGCTACTCTTACAAGAATGGGGTATGGAGGCCCATTGGGTGTGTTCAAGTTCTCAAAAGCAAAATTTTCACCCCAATGGCGTTTCTTTGTCCATACCCTTATGCATTGTATCTCTAAAAAGACTACTGGATGGAGTAAGTTCAGTAGCACCATTGCTTATGCTTTGGTATGCTTAGCCAATGCCAGAAAGTATAATTTTTCCCAAATGCTTTTTAATGATCTTGTCTCAAACGTGGGAAGTAAAAAGAGCTTTTATATGTACCCCAGGTTTGTCCAAGAAGTTATTAACCATGAATTGACGGATATACCTCATTTTTATGGGGTATATGTACCAAAAATCCCAAAGGTAAGGTCTTTTCAAACATGAAAAGATCCCCTCTGGACTCGGAAGGAGTTGACACCCCATTGTTCTCTACAATGATGGTGGTGTCCCAAACTGATGAAGGTATGGCAGCAGGGTCAAGGCCCCTATTAGACCAACCCACTGCTAGCCAATCCCAACCTTCCCACCCTAAATCAATTCCCCAGTCTCTTCTTGATAAACCAACTTCACCAATCACCCAAACATACAAAAGGGAACAGGTCAAGAAGGCTCCTTCCCTTCTTGTCCCATCAACCCCTAAGCCTTTAAGCCCTCTAAGGGAGGATTCTCCCTTAGAGAATATCTACAGGGAAACCACAAGGGTGTCTCCCAACCCAAAGGAGGTGCTCTCTGAGGAGGAGGAAGAGCATATGGGTGAGAAGGCTGCCACTACTCCTGCTAGCTCAGAGGAGGTCAGTGGTAACATACATAAGACCTTCCCCATGGCAACTTTGAATGAGCAATCATTCAGAGGTCCCCGGTGCCAAGAAACCAAGGGGGTGGATAGTGCTTCTGCTAGGCAGAAGACTTCCACTACAAAAAGATCCTATGATCCATCAAAAGAGGGTAACACTTCTGGAGAAGGTGAGGACAGATATACCTACTATGAATTGATGGAGACATTGGGTAACATCAACCTGGATGTTATTAAACAAGGCAAAGAGATAGAGGAAATGAAATTGGTAATCTTGTCCCAACAAGTGCAGATTACCAAACTCAAGAAATTGGTGATGAAGCTAGTACAGAAAAAGAAGAAGAGACAATTTGTGCTAAGGAGAAGGAAATCTGGGAATGATGCTCCCAAAAAGGGGGAGATCAACATGGAAGAAGCTACAGAAAAGGGGGAGCTTGATGGGATAAAATATGGTGGTGAGGGGGAGAGATTTGATGTTGAGGGGGAGCCAGAAGCAGAAACAGAAAGAGAATCAGTGCAAGCAGAGATAAAAGAACAAGCAGCAGTAACAGAGCAAGCAACAAAAACCATTAATGTTGCTAGTTCAATTAAAGCAGCAGAAATGGTTAGTACTGCTGAAATAAGCAAAGCAGCAGAAACTGTGAAAGAAGTTTTAACAGAGCTGGAAATTGCAGAAACCTTACTTAAAGCCAAGCATGATACTCCCAAGGTCACCTCAAAGACCAAAGGAGTAGTCATCAAAGAACAAGGGACATTGATCAAGAAAACAGATGTAGAAAAGAAAGTGAACAATGACAAAGGCAAAGCAAAAATGGTAGAATCTGATCAATCAGTCAAAAAGCAAAGGTTGGTTGAATCAGATAAAGCTTTGGCCAAGAAGATGCAGGCTGATATTGAAAAGGAAGAAAGAGTTCAGGTTGAAAAGGACAGGGAGATGGCAAAGGCTCTAGCTGCTGAACTGAATGAAGTCTATCAACAAAGCCTGGCAACTGAACTTGCACAAAAGAAAGGAGCATCTTTGAAGAAATCTGTGGTGATAAAAACAGCTGCAAAGAAGAGACAACCCTCAAAGACTTTCCTTGGTACTCAAGAGAGAAATAAAATGATAATTTTTCTCAAGGGTGCTATAGGAGTCAGAAAGGAGATGTTCTCCAAGATGACATTTGAGCAGATCAATGAGCTGTACAATTCTGAAATGACCAAGCTTCAAGGGAATGAAACTGCCGGGGTGGAGATGGAGAAGAGAATGAAAGAAAGTAATGATTTCATGATAGAAAAACCTTTTCCAGATGAGCAAGAAACACCACCAAAGAAAGAAGCCACTCTGGGTGAAAGTCTAAGGACTTTAAAGAGAACCAAGATGATGGCAAGGAGAAAGTCAATCAAGAAGCCTAGAATAGCTGAAGGAGAGGCTGAGAAGGTTGCTGAAGAAGAAGGGGCACCTGAGTCATCTAAACAGAAAAGGCTATCAAGTACAGATGATGTAAATATGTATATGGTAGTGATGGACAAAGTGCCTGAACCAATTTCAGCAGAACCTGTAGGAGTTAAGCCTCCTGAGGTTATTCTTTGGGATACATTGATAGTGGATGGAAAGGAATACTTAAGGCTCAAAAGGAAGGATGAAAAGTATGAGGTGTTCAATACTTGGGCAAAGATTGTAAGAACATGCTCTAGGTCAGACCTTGAAGAAATGTTTGAGATAGGGGTGAAGTTGTATGCAGATATACTGAAGGCTCCAGAAATTTCAATTACAAAACTGGTGATGGAGTATCTGTGTATGATGTTCAAGCCTGATGAAGTAGAGCATGTGATCAGGAATGTGTTCAAATCTGTCAGCAATTGGACTCTATATGAAACTAGTGGAGTATATGAAGTGACTTTGGATTTGAATCACACTGAATACTTTCTAGTGGATAGAGTGTACAACCATAGCAGATTAAAGCTTCATGCCATGCTGAAGAAGAAGCTAGGATGTATTCCAGATTCAGAAATGGATAAATATTTGATCCAAAGAACAATAAATTAGAGTTTAGGGTTGGATGCAAATACTGGAATTTAGGCCATGATGGAGTTTTGGGAGCATCTTGAAGATCAGATCTGAAGAACTTGACTTCTCTTCCTAAAAGTCAAGTTAGGGGGAGATTGTTGGGAACTGAAGAAAAGCTTAAGTATGGTTAATGCTGCTAGTTAAGAATTACTACTGCTAGAAGACTTCAAAGTTAATACTGCTGAGTATTACTACTCTTAGTAGAATTAATACTGCTAGTCAAAGTTAGTGCTGCTTGAACAAAGTTAGTACTGCTCAGCTAGTTAGTACTGCTAGAGGTTAGTGCTGCTTAGTAGTTAATACTGCTTATGATTAGTGTTGCTTATGAATTGAAGATCTGGATGAAGAGGATGACAGCTGTAAAGAATAAAGATATTCATGGAAGGATTGAAGATAACTATGCAAGATATACTGAATATATTCTATTTTTTGTTATTATCTTTTTGTTCAGTATTTGTATAGATTTGACAGAACAGTTTACATATAGTTTTTAATTTCTAAGTTTTGTTTTCAGAGAGAATAAACCTCAAGGTATAGATCCTAATTCTAGAGAAGTAGAATTCGTCTTGAAAGAGCTTGTTCTTCAAGATTGAGGTTGTGTGTGTAATCTTGTGATTTTAATACAAGTTTGCAAGTTGTTAATCATATACTGTTTGTTTACTGTTACATTGAATATCAAAGTGTTATTCCGCAACTTCTTTGATATTGTTTCTGAGATTTTATTCTTGTTAAGAATTTGATCCTGACACCAATCCATTTGGTGGGGAACTGGGTAAATGGTTTCTTCATAGGCCAACGTCCAAGTTCCTAACTTGTAGTATTCAGAGCACAAATCATATACTTGTATCCCTGCTTGCTCGTACGTAGCTATAGCATGTACACATGGAAGTTTATCAAGATCAAACACGCGACATGTGCAACTCTTTCGACCGAAATGAAATATAGAATCATTTCCATTCCCTGTTACCTCAAACTCAAATAGATTGAGTTGGTTCACACTCAATATAGTTTCCTTTACAAATCTCTCTCTTACAATCTCTTCTGCTTTTGGAGTTAAAGGCGTTTCAGGCATTTCAGTAGATATCGTGGTGTTGTGGTGCCTGTTAAACCACTCTGTTTTTTTTGGATGGCTTTTAATAAAGCAATTATAGGATACTCTATTGCATCCCCCAATACAGAATTAATTGACTCGACACCATTTATGGTGATGATGTTGTATCGAGAACCTAGAAAGTGCGATCTTGCCCATGTTTTCACATCAAGATACTCCTCAAGATACTTTGTAGCTCCTAGATACCTGTTTTTTAGTTCATTGTAACGAAGATTGAAAGTAGAAACTATGTATGCACTAGCAGTTCTTTCAAATGATTGCACCACACCTTTAACTCTTACACGAGCTTTAATATTCTGAGAGACATGCCATCTACAATAGTCGTATTGTGACTTCTTATAGACATTGTTTACTCCATTAATGATGCTTTTGTGTCGGTCTGAAATGATAACCAACTCTTCTTCATCAGGTATAAGCTCCTCCAATTTGGTAAAAAACCATAACCATGCAACATCATTCTCGGTGTCAACTACAACCCAAGCAAGGGGATATTGATGGAAATTACCATCTTGAGCTGTGGCGAGAAGTAATACACCTCTATATTTGCTCTTTAACCATGTTCCATCTACTGCAATAACTTTTCTCATGAAACGAAACCCCGTAATACATGCTCCATATGCTATGAAAACATACTTGAATTTGTCACTTTCATCAACCTCTATATGTGTTATCATATCAGGATTCATCTTTTGAATCATGTACAAATAAGATGGAAGACATATAAAGCTTTCCTCAGGAGAACCCATCTGTGAAATACATAAAGCTTTCCTTAGGAGAACCCATCTGTGAAACACATAAAGCTTTCCTCAGAAAGACACCTAAGGCAATATCATTCAACTTAATTTTCACCTCTTCTTTATTCTCAAATTCTTGACCAATTGATATATCAAGCCTATTTGTGAAACAAAAAGGTTCATCACTAGAATCAGGAACAATACTTTCTAGTGGTTCATGACATGGGCTTCGTTCATGACATTCAGACACTTGTAATTCTTCTTCTCCGGGTGGACTGGGGGGACTTGATTCTATATCATCACAACCATCATTAACACTTGTACCTCTTGCCGTTGAAGCCACATCATGCTCTTGTACTTCCATGATGATGTATCTTCAAAATTGTCATATGACATCATTTCATTTTCTCCAATTTCACAATCTTCAAACCGTTTTTCACGTCCAATCTTATAGATGAGTTCCACGCATAACAAAATGTTATATGGTTGCTTTCCACATTCGTGAAGATAACAAGCGAGACAATCATCACTTCGCATGATAACAGGTGGTGGGATCCATTCACGGTGAGGCACATAACTTACTTTCAACTTTATGTCAGTTTTGTCCAAACCAAACTTTTCATATAATTTATTTATAAATGCTTCATATTTCATTGAATCCTCAACAAAGATTGATGTAACTTTATTGTTATATGGAGACCATTTATATACACCTTCACTCACCATCGACATCCCATCATATTGAAGATAGATAACTTGACGACTCATTCCTGAAAATAAAAGAGCTATGATCTTGTTAGAATTCAATATAGATTTCAGAACTTAAATATATAGAACAATTTAAATATATAAAGAGCTAAGGGTCTAGAGTGGTGATAGACTAGGTCCATTTGGGATGTTAGATTGGAGTCTTACTGCTAGGCTCGACTGGATCCAATATAGTCTCGACAACCCAGTCGAGTCTTCCAGAGAATGCCAACATTGAATCAACAGAGGTTGAATGGATCCGATTGAACTTGACTGGTCAGTCAAACTTTCCGGTATACAGCTGAACATCTTCTACGTCTTGTTCGAATGGATCCAGACGTGATCGACAAATCCAGTCGAGTTCATCTGTATCATCTTCTTCATCACTTTAATTCAAAGTGTTCCAATTTTTTTTTGTCAAATGACATAGAGTTTTAACGAAAATGGTTGTAAGCATGATTTTAGAGCTTTGTAAAAGGTTTTAAACAACTCAAACATCCTACGTTTATATTTTCCGATCATTCAAATCAACAATGGTGAACTCACCTTTTCCTTTACTTCGTGTGCTTCAAGCCCTCTTCGTATGACCGATATTAATGTTGTTTGTCTGGAAATTTGATATGAGTTTCATGTAGCATTGAGTTCATAGAGTAGAAGAAAAGTAGTAAAATAGATTGAATGTTCTTTAAGAATGGAAGATATTTTTCTTGGATAGCAATCAATAAGAGGATCAATTATAGAAGAAGTCAATAGGCGGTTATAAAGGTTCTAGGGATTTTTTTTCAAAATTCATTACGGGTATTTTAGTAATACATTAATATTAATATTTTAGTTTATTTTTTTCAATAATATCATTAAGGGTATTATAGGAATAATACATTTATAAGGTCATTAAATTAATTTCAGATTTTAAAAGGTTATAGAGTTAATTAAAACCTCATATAAGGTTATTTAGCTACTTATCCCTCACGGATTACTTTTATATGTAGATAGAAGCCGCCACCTTCTCCCAGGTTAGGGATAAAGAGGTCGTGTCTTTTATCCAGACTAACATTATTTGTAGGTTCGAGATTCCATCTGAAATTATAGGTGACAAACGTTCACAGTTTATCAGTGGCAAAACCTGTTGATTTTGCAAAGAACGACATATAAAATTAATTATGTCCACTCCTCGTTATCTACAGTCTAATGGATTAGATAAATCCAACAACAATGTAGTAATCAATTCTATAAAGAAAAGGTTACAGGCTGCTAAAGGTAGGTTGGTCAAAGAACTCCCTTCGGTCCTCTGGGCAAATTGCACGACTCCTCGCATGTCAACAGTTCAAACCCCATTTTCTCTATTTTTTGGGTGTGAAGCAATCTTGCCAGTCGAGACTAAGCTACCTATGGCACGAAATCAATTAGTTAATCACAACTTAGTTGATTTGAGCTATGATATCGATGCTCTCAAAGAAGTACAAGAATCGACACTAATCAAAGTTACATCGCAACAACAAATGGTCGCTCGACAATTTATTAAAACTGTCAAAATAAAAGTATTTCATATAGAAGACTATGTCTTACGAAGAGTTTTTTTTCTAACACTCAGGAATTAAACATAGGAAAGTTTTCCACCAGCTGGGAAGGACCTTATAAGATCTCTGAGGTCGTAGGAAAAGGAGCCTACCGATTACAAACCATGGATAACCGCGATGTCCCATGAAGCTGGAATGCGGTACATTTGAAAAAATATTTTTTTTCTAAGTCATTCTCATGTTTTATCTACGACATCGTTGCTAACTTAAGTATCGAAGGGTCATTGGCTTACCCTATTGTTTTTATGAAGATACGTACAATCACTAGACATGGCACGACTGATGATCGATAATATCCTCGATTCAAGCGATTATATCACTTCATTTTATCACACGATCTTACACAAGACACTAAACAATATCCTCGATTATTTTTCGCCAAGTCAAACGGCAGAACGCACGAACTCATGGTTTAGGTCAAAAGTATCTTTGACCTAATTGCTTTGTCGCACGACCATAATCATAGAAAAAAGATAACTATTTAAAGTTTGATAGTTCGGTAGACAAAGCTCGGTTTTTCTTAAGTTATTCTCATAATTAAACTATGAGATATAGTCAGACTCCCGTAATTGGGCAAAATGCGGACAACAATTATAAGATACAAAAGATCGACACTTGTATTAAAATTCGTCCAAAAATTACAAGTTGTCAGGATCGAGATTTAAAACAAGAATTTAATTAAACACTCAGAAACTTTGTTAAAGAAGTTGCGGAATAACACTTTAACAATAAATCAATGAAACAGTATATGAATCAAATCACAAGTTATATTGAATTAACTTAATGATTACAACCAAAGCCTCAATCTGTTGAACAGGATCAACAGACGTTCAATACTTCTCTAATGAAAGGACTACTAATAATCTTGAGGCTAATTCTCTCACAAAAACAAAATACGTATGTATCTCTGTATATATGTGTATCAAATAATCTAAGACTTCTAAACTATATATAAAACAGATTACAAGATAACTATAAAAGAAACAATAATCTTCAGTATCCATTCCATAATTATCTTCATCTCCTTGTCTTTCGCACAAATCATCCTTATCAACATTAGCAACATTAATCTTCCAGCAGTATCTTTGTCTTCAGCAGTACTAACATACTAGCAGTAGTTTCCATCTTGCAGTACTAACTCTTCAAGCAGTACTAACTATTTTTCTAGCAGTATTAACCTTTCAAGCAGTATTAATACTACTAGCAGTAGTAATTTCTTCAAGTAGCAGTACTAATATCTTCAGCAGTAGTAATCTTCAATACTTAGCAACACTATCTGGACTTAGCACATTTCAGACCTAACAATCTCCCCCTAACTTAACTTTTCAATTCAAGAAGTTAAGTTCTTCAGAATACGGTCTTCATGATGCTTTCAAAATAACTGCTCAATTTCCTAGATTAGGATTCAATCCCATACTTTGATTAATGGTTCTTCTGATCACAATTCTTGCAATTTCTGAATCTTTAGGGCAGACCAACTTTGCTTTCAGCATCCCTTGCAACTTTACTTTGTTGTGGTCATACACCTTATCAACCAAATAATACTCATGAAAGCTTTTGTCAATGGTTATGACATATACTCCAGATCTTTCAAAAAGCATCCAATGATCAATACTTTTAAATCCATTTTCATGATGCACATCTTTGATAAGATATTCAACCTTAACAGGGTCAAACATCATGCACAAATATTCCATAGCCATCTTTGTTAGGCTCATCCCTGCTCCTTTCAACAAGTCACCATACAGTTTTAGTGCAACCTTGTACAGTTCTTCTAAATCAACTCTGGTACAGCTTCTGATTATCTTACCCCAAGTTGAATATAGCTCATACTTGTCACCCATTCTCTTTATTCTGAAGTATTCTGTTCTTTTATCCAACATAGTATCCCAATGAATGATTTCTGGAGCATTCACTGAGATAGGATCAACTTTCAGAGGTTCTTCATCTGTCACTGTCATATATAAATCAAACTGCTCAAGTTGTCTTGGCTGTTCTGAAGATTGTTTACTTGATTGCTCTTGACTTCTCTTGATTTTCAACCTGCTCAGCTTGTTTTTGCTGCTCTACAGGAGGTGCAGCAGTAGGTCTTGATGATTCGGCTTCCATTCTTTCACTTTCCTGCTCTTTCTCACCTTCCTCAGTCCTTGGCCTTTTTGCCTGTTTCTTTGAAGCAATTGACTTCATTCTTTTAATAGCTCCAATCTTTTGAGCTAAAGTCTCTGTCTTCTTGACTTCTTTCTTTTCTTTTGTAGGAGTGCCTTCTTCACTGTCAGGAAAAGACTGTTGAATATTCAGATCATGTCTTTCTTTCATCTTTCTTTCAAATTCAACCCTCTGACTAAAGTCTCTTTGAAGCTTTTCCATCTCCTTGTTGTATAATTCTTCTATTTTGCCAAAAGACATTTTGGTAAACATCCCTTCAGGAACTCCAACTGATCCTTTCAGGAAGTTTATCATTTTTCTCCTTTCCTGTGTGGCTAGGAAGGTCTATGAAGGCTGTCTTTTCTTTGAAGGTTGTCTTTTATTTGAAGCTTTTATTGTAACCCTCTTTGCAGCCAGTTTCAAGCTCTTCTGATATTCTTCATGGAGCCTTTTTGCCAAATCTAATGCAATCTTTCTGTCTTTGGCTTTTTGAATTTCATTCTCCTTTTCAAGTTCCTTTTCAAACTGCATATTTAACTCCTTTGCCAATTCTACATCCAAATCAATTTGCTTCCTCTTCTTCAATGATTTCACAGACTCAACCATCTTCTCTTTGCCTTTCTTCTTGGCCTCTGACATACTGACCTCTTTCTTTTTCTTCTCTAAGACTCATTCTTTGATCACCACTCCCTTAGCCTTTTGAGTGGCCTTAGGAGTGTCATTCTTTGCCTTCACCAAAGTCTCAACAATCTCTATTTCTTCTATTGACATTCCAGTTTCTGCTGCTGATTTCTCTGTTTCTACTGCTTTGGCAGTTTTTACTTCTGGTTCATTGGTTACTGCTGCTTCCACAGTTTCTGCTTCTTTCTCTTTTTCTGCTGATTTCACTGTTTCTACTTCAGTCTTCTTTTCAGTTTCACCACTAATCTCCCCCTCAAACTGAAATTCCATGCCAACTGAGCTTTTCTTCTCACATTCAGCTTCTTGATTCTCCCCCTTTTTGGAAGCATCATGACCACTTCTCCTTTTCTTCAAGATAAACTGGTTTCTCTTCTTTTTGTGCACTAATTTCAACACCAACTTCTTGAGTTTGTCTATCTGGCTTTGTTGAGAAATTATCACCTTTTTCAGCTCCTTTATTTCTGAACCCTGTTTGAGTACATCCAGGTTGACATTACCAATTGTTTCCATCAATTCATCATAGTTATATCTGTCCTCACCTCCTTTAGGTGTGTTGAGCACCCTTGAAGGATCCTTGGATCTTTTAGTAGAGGCCTTCTGCCTAGCAGAAGCACCTACTACCCCCTTGGTTTCTTAGCACCTGGGACCCTTAGATGATTTCTCATCCAAAGTTGCCGTGGGGAAGGTCTTAGTGATGTTCACACTTTCCTGATCCACACCTTGTGCAGAATCAGTAGTGTGAGCCTTACTGCCCACATGCTCATCCTTCTCCTTATAGAGCACCTTCTTGGGGTTGGGAAACACCCCTGTGGATTCCCTTTGGATATTCTCTGATGGAGAATGCTCCATCAGAGGGCTTGTAGGATTTTGGGGTGTAGGTACATGAAGTGAAGGAACCTTATGTACCTTTTTCCTTGTATATTGTTGAGTGATGGGGGAAATTGTCTTAACAACAGGGAGCCGAGGAGGATCATTTGAAATGAGTGGTGTGGGTAGGTCATCAGTGAGTTGGTCAGATATGGGTTGTGACCCTAATGCCTCACCATGGGAATGGGACACAACCATCATTATAGAGAACAATGGTGTGTCTGTTCCAGAGAAGTCCTTACTAGGCCTTCTCATGTTGGAAAATACCTTCCCTTTGGGAGGTTTAGGTACATACACCTCTTGAAAAGAGGGTAAATCCGTCAATTCATTGTTCAGTACTTGCACAAACCTTGGATACATATAGAATCTTTTGGTTTTGGTTTTGGTATCCAAGTTTGACATCAAATCATTGAAAATCATTTGAGAAAAATTGAACTTTCTGGAGGTAGCTAAGCAGACAAGAGCATAAGCTATTGTACTGCTGAACTCACTCCATCCAGTTGTCTTGCGAGATAAACAATGCTGAAGAGTATGAACAAAGAATCTCCACTGAGGTGAAAATTTGCTTTTGAAAAACTTGTAGACCTCAGTAGGACCTTCATACCCTGTTCTACCAATTTCTTGGAAGAGTTCTTCCTTTGAAAGAGTAGTAATACCTGAGGCATCATCTTGACGTAGCTGAGTGCGAATGCAGGCTTCTGTGATTTGGATAGGTTTATCACAGACCCGTGATTGAATGAGCTGAGTTCCATCAATGGTCTGAATGGATGCGTTTGCCCAGAACTGTCGCATGTGTTCCACATAGATGGTGGGATTGACTGTGAGTGCATAGGCAATGTGTGATGCTTTCAGGAAATCCACAATTTCATCAAAACCCTCAGCTTGTTTGGATTTCTGCAGCATTGCAAGTTCATTGTGGTCATCAACGAAATCTAGTCCTGCCATCGTTTTGATCGAGTCTTGGGTTCGAATCAACACTAGGGATTACGCACTGGAAAGCAAGAATTTGAGAGAGAGAGAGAGAGAGGATGAAAACTCGCTGGAAATTCAAAGAGTCGTTTGGGTTTTGGCGGTCAGAGAGGGTATTTATAGGTGGAGGGTTTCAGTTAAAAGCAGTACTAAGTACCCTAACAGCATTAACAAGCCCGCAGTACTAACCCATATACAGTAGTAACACATACCAGCATTATTAACACAGACTAGCAGTATTAACACATACCAACAGTATTAACACTGTCTGGCAGTAGAAATAAGGAAAGCAGTAGTAACTTTGCAATGGCAGTATAAAAGACCTAGCAGTAATAACTATACTTAACCATATTTGAACTGTCAACAGGATTAATAGTGAGAGCAGTATTAACTTAACCAGAAGTACCAAGTTTCTAATCAGCAAGGTAATCTGAAACACTTAGACACAAATAGTTAGCAACACCATGCACAATACAATATGAGAAAGTAAGCATGAAAGAAGCTATACATAAATGGTACATAAAGAAAATCAAAAGAGGCTTATTCAGTGTTTATCATGCCTACACTTGTGACCAAGAATGTGAATCTACCCACATCAAAAGCTTTGGTGAATAGATCAGCAAGTTAGTTACTAGTGTGTACCTTCAAAACCTGAATTAACTTCTTTTCATTGCAATCTCTAATAAAATGGTACCTGATTTCTATATGTTTGGTTTTTGAATGCTTCACTGGATTATTAACAATGCTTATAACACTGTTGTTATCAATGAAGATGGGAGTGTGAAGAAAAGTAATACCATAGTCCAACATCTGATTCTGAATCCATAGCACCTGTGAGCAGCAGCTTGCAGCAGCTATATACTCTGCTTCTGTTGTAGAGGTGGACACTGTGGTTTGCTTTTTACACTGCCATGAAACTAGTCTTGCACCCAAAAACTGACATCCTCCTGATGTAGACTTTCTATCCAAGCTTGCACCACCCAAATCACTATCTGAATATGCAAGTAGATCAAATGGTGAGTCATGAGGATACTGTTGGGTCTGAAATGAACTAAGGGCCTGTTTACTAGCCTCTTTCCACCTCTTACCAGGGAGGAGCCTCTTTTCGAGTTAAGAGATGGAGTGTTTACCAAAACAAATTAAAGTCGCTGACTGATGACCTTGTGTTGACCGTCCTCTGACCAAAGTCAGACACAAAAATGCAACTGACCAAAGACAGCGGTCGACATTTACTTATTTGCCCCTTCCCTCATCATGCGTCCCCATGGCAGTTACGCTTCAATTAAACATATTTCTTGAAGCTTACATGTGATAGACGATGAAGAATTGGTATAAATAACTTTTATTTTATGTCAAAGAAACAAATATTGAAGTTGAGTCTTGGATATCCAATATGGAGTATGGGTCTAAAGACGTGGGCAAAAGCATTGGGGGTTAGAAACTTGTAACCTTGTCTTTTAATCTCCTTACATATTTACCATATTTTCTCCTGCAACTTGAAAAGATGAGAATGTAAACCTTTCCTTTTAGTAGTTGAGTTTGTCGCAAGTTGCCAAGCAACTTCTACACGGGAGAATTAATGGTATTTCAACAACTATAGTTTGGATGAGATCTAGAGAAAGAAGATCTAGATGTCTCTTTTTCGAAAACCCATTTTTCAATATTGGAGTGGAAGAGATGACCATGGAGTTGTAGAGAGGAACCGAGAAGATGGAAGGGAGTTTTGGTGAAAGTTGACCAAACATTTGCTTTTTCAAGGTTTAATGATGGTTATCAGCTTTTTTTTTGACATGAAAGAAATCACTCAATTGATTTTGACTACCAAAAATATCTTGTCATCATATTCATTGATACCTTCAATATATCTAATATTTTTACAATTTTTTCGTTTATCAAAAAGTTTTCTTTCAAAATGTACTGCATAACATTTTTAGGAAAGAAAAGGGGTATGTTGGTCTTTTCTACTCAATTAGCGCTTAATATAAAAACTTTAGGTAAACACCAATTTTCAGTTAGTACTTACCCCAATCAGATCTCTTATTTGAGTCAAACCTCTTACCCCAATCAGCACTTACCTAAAAAAATTGGTAAACAACCCCTAAGTCTGGTTAGTGTTGCTCTGTATTGAAGGATTACTACTGCTGAATACATTAATACTACTACTTGAAAGACATTACTACTGCTAGTAGTAATACTACTGCTAGTAGTAATACTACTGCTTGAAAAGTTAGTACTGCTAGAAGAATAGTTAGTACTGCTTGGAGAGTTAGTACTGCTAGTAGTTAGTACTGCTTGAAGATTAATGCTGCTGGATAATTAATACTGCTTATGATGATGATGTTGATAATGATGACTTGGAACGAAAGACTAGGAGCTGAAGATGATGATGAAGATAATTATGGAATGGATGCTGAAGATCAATATTTCTTTAGTAATTATCTTGTAATCAGTTCTGTATATATAGTCTAGTAGTTTTTGTTATATTAACAAGTTTATACACAAGTTTTGCATATACGTTTAGAGAGAATTAACCTCAAGATTAGTTTTAATCCTTTTTCTTTAGAGAAGTATAGAACGTCTGTTGAGTATGTTCAACAGATTGAGGTTTTGTTTGTAATCATTAAGTTAATTCAATATAACTTGTGATTTGAGTTCATACACTGTTTGATTGATTTATTTTTAAAGTGTTATTCCGCGACTTCTTTAACATAGTTTCTGAGTGTTTAGTTTAAATTCTTGTTTAGAATTTCGATCCTGACAGATACCAAAGACCCAACCTAGGTTGTCCTTTGAGATATCTGAAGATCCTTTTGACTGCTTGAAAATGAGATTGCTTAGGTCTCACTTGAAATCTGGCACACACACATACATCAAACATAATGTCTGGCCTTGAAGCTATTAGATACATGAGGGAGCCTATCATAGATCAATAATGATGAACATCCACATCCTCCCCCTCAAGATCTGCAGTGATCTGTTTGTGTGTTTCCATGGGTGTGCTTGCAGGCTTTGAATCTAAAAATCCAAACTTTATAAGTATATCCTGCACATACTTGGATTGACTTATGAAAATGCCATCTTTCTTCTGTTTAACCTGTAGCCCAAGGAAGAATGTGAGTTCACCCATAGAGCTCATCTTGAATCTTTTGTGTATCAGCTTCTCAAACTCTTTGCACATATAATCTTTTGTGGATCCAAAGATGATATCATCCACATAGATTTGAACAAGCAGGATGTCCTTCTTCTTCCTTTTAATGAAAAGTGTCTTGTCAATGATTCCCCTTTCAAATGCATTTTCCAAGAGATAGGTAGACAGAGTGTCATACCATGCTCTTGGTGATTGATGTAGCCCATAGAGTGCCTTCTTTAATTTGTATACTTGGTCAGGAAAGTTAGGATTCTCAAACCCTGGAGGCTGACAAACATACACTTCTTCATCAATTTCCCATATAAGAATGCACTCTTAACATCCATCTGAAATACTCTGAACTGCATGAAAGAAGCATAGGCTAGAAACAACCTAATTGCCTCAATTCTGGCTACTGGTGCAAACACTTCTTCATAATCTATCCCCTCTTCTTGTGTATACCTTTGTGCCACAAGCCTAGCCTTATTCTTTATCACTATACCTATCTCATCTTTCTTATTCCTAAACACCCATTTAGTTCCAATTGCCCTTTGTCCTTGTGGAAGGTCAACTAGATCCCACACATTTTGCAGCTCAAACTGCAACAGCTCCTCTTGCATTGCTTTTATTCAGCTTGGTTCTTTCATTGCATCATAGGCCTTCTTGGGTTCAATCTGAGATAGAAAACAAGATAACAAACATGACTGCAAGTCTTTCAATCCTCCTAACTTACTTTGATGCCTTGTGATCCTAGGTGAATTGATATCACCAATCACCAACTGAGGAGGATGATTCTTCTGAGTTCTTGTTTGATGGTCAACCTCCTCATTAATATTTGCATCCAGATTAGAGTCATTCTTTTCAGGAGTGTTTCCACCAAATACTGAAGAATTTTCTTCATCAGTATCATCTTCTGACAATGTGGCCATTTCAGGACCTGTGTTTCCTGAACCTGAAGGATGAGCATCCTCTTTATCACCTTTATCCTCTTCATCACTTTTATCATCTTCATCCTGTTCTGGTTCAGAATCCTCTGTTTCTGAATAATCCTTCTTTTCTTGTTGACAAAATTCAACAGGATCAACTGTAGGTATAGGGAACAGCACAAACTCTGGTTTCTGTGCTTGTACCTTTTATGAACTTGTTCCTGCAATTTGTACATTACTAAAACCCAAAGAATTAGTTAGTGAATCAATGTCAAATAGCCAATCAGGACCTGCACCAATTGGATTTGGTGTGTTCTCATTGCATTTGACATTGTCACTTTCCTCTATAATCCTGGAAGAACTGTTGAATACTCTATATGCTTTACTCTGAGAGGAGTATCTAAGAAGAAATCCATCCTCAGCCTTGCTTTCAAACTTGCCTAAATGAGATTTGGTGTTGAGAATTGTGCAAGGACACCCAAAAGGTTTGAAAAATCCAATAAAAGGTTTCTTCTTTTTGAAAAGCTCATAAGGTGTCTTACCTTGGGATTTGACTAATAGAACTCTGTTTTGGACATAACAAGAAGTATTAACTGCTTCTGCCCAAAAAGTAATGGGTAGCTTTGAATCTGCCAACAGAGATCTAGCAGCCTCAATCAATGTCCTATTTCTCCTCTCAACAACACCATTCTGTTGAGGAGTCCTAGGAGCACTGAATTGTCTCTCAATACCTTTAGTCTCACAAAAGCTATTTAAGTCACTGTTTTTAAACTCATTTCCATTATCAGATCTAATGACTTTAACTCTTAGATTTGTTTGGTTTTCAATCCTAAGAACAAAGGATTTGATCAGTCCACTTGTCTCATCCTTAGTCCTCAGAAAATATACCCAAGTAAATCTAGAGAAATCATCAACAATGATCAAGCAATAGGATTTCTTACCAATACTCATCACATTTGTAGGACCAAAAAGATCCATATGCAATAACTGAAGGGGTGAGGAGATTGTGTTTATTTCTTTGGACTTATGAGAAGTTTTGTGTTGCTTGCCTTTAAGACATGTAGCACAATGATCATCACATGAAAACACTTTTTGAGGCAAACCTCTCACAAGGTTGTTTTTCACAAGATTGTTCATAGTTTTAAAATTCATGTGACACATCCTTCTGTGCCAAAGAGATGATTCATCTAAAGAAACTTTTGAAAACAGACAATTCAGTGATGAATCAGATGAAACACTCTCTAAGTCCAAACAATAAACATTATCCTTTCTAGGAGTTCTAAGTAGTATCATATTTTCATCAACTACCTTGAATCCTGGAGCAAGGATAATACATTCAGTATCACTAAATAATATACTATGTTTCTTGTCACAGACCTGTGATACACTTAACAGGTTGTATCTTAATTGCTCAACATAGTAAACATCTTCAAAAGTCATCTTACCTTTTGAAACCATACCTTTACTACTTATCTTACCTCCTGCTGGATTGTCACCAAAAGCAACACGTCCTCCATCAAACCTTTTGAAATTTTGAAGGCAGGACATGTTACCTGTCATGTGCCTAGAGCAACCACTATCTACATGTCAAATGCTCTTCCCCTTGAGCTGTTGGTTACCCTCTGTGGGAATTGCAGTGCTTGAAGACTCTAAAACCTCAGCCATCAATGCTTGATTTTGAATTGCCTTATCTGTTTGATCACTCCAATCAAATCCCATTCCATCTTGTGAGACAAGTGCTTGAGATGGGTTCCAGTTGTTGTTGTAGTTAGTGGACTTTGATTGTTGATTGTTGCTCCCATGCTGTTGAGAGATTCCTCCTCTGCATTCTCTTGCAAAGTGCCCTAGTTTATGATACTTGTAGCATTCCACTTTGGATTTGTCAAATCCAGCACCATCTTCTCTTCTCATGGCAAAGTTGTTTCTTCTTGTTCTTTTAATGAATCTTTTGATTCTCATGGTGAGCATTGCCATTTTCCACTTGATATCCATCTCTTCAAGGTCATCAACATTGATCTGCTCTAGATCATCATTAATAAGAGAAGATTTAGCATGACTAGCAAGGAAGGCTTCCAAAACAGAATCGTTGAGTCCATCCTGTTTTGAGCCATAAGCAGCACTAACTGATTATGTGTTTGCAGAAGAATCAGTAGTAGATGATAAGAGAGCAGCATTGTGAGAGTATCCAGATGGCTTCTTCTTAGATTCAACTTCTGCTTCAAACACCCTGAGATCATTGTAGAGATTATCAAGTTCCTTATCCTCCAGATTATCATTCTGCCTGAATGATATTGTATACATTACCCATTCTTCACCAAGAGATCTTAGAAACTTTCTGTTGACATCATCCTGGTCCATCTTGACACCAATAGTGGCCAATTCTCCAATCAACTTGTTGAACCTATCAAAGGTTTGAGTCATAGACTCATTCTTTGTAGACATAAAATTTTCATATTGTTGCTTGAGAATTGCTTTCTGATTTCTCTTAGTGCTTTTGGTACCTGAAAATCTCTTCTCCAAAGTATTCGACAAGATTTTGGCATCAGCACAGTTGCAAAACTGATGTTGGTATTCATTAGGAATTTCCAAGAGCAGAGTGCTCAAGGCTTTCATCTCAGTCTGCCTCATCTTTCTTTCTCCGTCAGTCTTTGGTGGAGGTCTCTTTCCATCTGCTCCCATCTATCCTTCATTGGAGGGACCATTCTCAATGATGTCCCACATTGAGTAGTCTGTAAGAAGTATATACTGCCTGATCCTGATTTTCTACATGTCAAACTCATTAGGTTTGAGCATGGGAACTTTTGAAACAAGAACACTGTCGTGTGATCCGTCCATGATGATTATTGCTTTCTGAGTTCCTTTGCTCTGATACCGCTTGTCAGGATCGAGATTCAAAACAAGAATTTAATTAAACACTCAGAAACTTTGTTAAAGAAGTTGCGGAATAACACTTTAACAATAAATCAATGAAACAATATATGAATCAAATCACAAGTTATATTGAATTAACTTAATGATTACAACCAAAGCCTCAATTTGTTGAACAGGCTCAACAGACGTTCAATACTTCTCTAATGAAAGGACTACTAATAATCTTGAGTCTAATTCTCTCACAAAAACAAAATACGTATGTATCTCTCTATATTTGTGTATCAAATAATCTAAGACTTCTAAACTATATATAAAACAGATTACAAGATAATTATAAAAGAAAATAATATTCAGTATCCATTCCATAATTATCTTCATCTCCTTGTCTTTCGCACAAATCATCCTTATCAACATTAGCAGCATTAATCTTCTAGCAGTATCTTTGTCTTCAGCAGTACTAACATACTAGCAGTAGTTTCCATCTTCCAGTACTAACTCTTCAAGAAGTACTAACTATTCTTCTAGCAGTACTAACCTTTCAAGCAGTATTAATACTACTAGCAGTAGTAATTTCTTCAAGTAGCAGTACTAATATCTTCAGCAGTAGTAATCTTCAATACTTAGCAGCACTATCTGGACTTAGCACATTTCAGACCCAACACAAGTTTTGACACAACCTCCAACGGTCCCCTGAGTTCAAAGGAACAAAATTACAAGGAGCGCGAACTTCCTCAGTCACTTTCTCTGCCGCTTCCTCCTTGACGGGGACGCTCTCGGGTACTCCCTCGACCACTTCCACTTCTTCATCGTTGGATTTACGATCTTCCTTCGATCTGATGTTTTTCAAAAAGTAGTCGGTTCTTCATTGGTATCCTTGAGCGGTGTTAGCTCCAAGTTCGTTGTATAGAAAGTATTGAAAAATAGGCAAAGTTTAGGAACCTCAGAAGACCGCCGCTTACACCAAAGTACACCGTAGAAGTTCTAACTACATAAGCTTTGTCGACCATCTACCCGAGAAGTTCCCAACCTAAAGATCATTCTTAAACCACAGAGCCTCTGTGATCTCTCACAGAGCCTCTGTGTGGCTATGCTCTGGAGGTAGAAGACTTGAACAAGGTACAATGGTCAAGACAACATCACATACATATCACGTGACCCTGCTGTACGAAGATCTTCAAGATCAATAGTACATCCTACGATGGTTTTTACTTTCCAGGTGGCATTCCTTATATGGAATGCCAGCCTTTGTCTTGTACTATTGTGTGCTCCCCGTTGTATATGAAGGGAGCACCTCGTGTAGCATTACTATGTGAGCACATACAAATCTTAACACCCTGATTTAGCAGTACTATCTTTGAGAGCATTTTTGCACATAGTTGTGCATGTTCTTGGTGTATTATTCAAGTTTAATGAAGCAGATCCTTCAGTGACTAACTCATATTTTTCTATTGATCTCTTTGTTACTTGCGTGTGTGTTTACTACCAATCAAACCATCTTACTACATACAAATCACTTTTGCACTCATAATATTCTGTTTTGTGTAGTTTGTATTGGTTAATCAATTGTTAGAACACCATATTGGGATCAACAATTGGTATCAGAGCTGACTTTGATTATTTAATATCAAAGGATCTTGTTCTATCAATGATTCCTTAGTGTTTGGTAGTATTTTGAGCTTGTTCTTAGTTTCGTGTTTCATTCAAAAAGGGGAACAATCCCTTTTTTCTGAGTTTTCATCAACTAGTTTGATTTAGATTCAGTAATAGGTCAGTTTCTTAGTTTAGAACAGTCAAAATTCGTAAACTGGGTTGATAAACTCTCTTTCATCATATCTGCACCATATCAATCTTTGTTTCACCCTACTTAATCCATTATATTCATACTCTGTTTTTCAGTCACCATTTTCATCACTTTAAAAATGGAAAATGCAATAACCTTTTTCAGTGCTGGATCTCAATCCAAACCTCCCACTCTCCTAAGGATGAATATTCCCAATGGAAAATCCGAATGGTCCATTTTCTTGAAGGAGTGGATGTTGGACTTGTTGAGTTTCTTCACAATCCACCATTTATTCCCATGACCACTGTTCCTAGAGTACCTACAACTGCTACTACTCCAGAGGTACCTGAATACCAAAAACCTAAGCCCATAGCTGAGTGGAGTGAGCAAGAGAAGAAGTTGAATGACCTTGCCAAAAAGGCCAAAAGATTGCTTATCATGGCCATTCCTAATGATATTTTCCTATCATTAGATTCTTGTGAAACATCAAAGGATTTGTGTCAAGAGCTTAAAAAACAGCTTGAAGGTGGAGCCAAGACTCAAAAGAACAACAGAGCCTTGTGAATTAAAGAGTACTACGCTTTCAAAGCTCTGCCAAATGAAACCATTCAGAGCTCATATGATAGGCTTAACTCCCTGATCAAAAAATGCAAGAGGTATGGCATCCAGAGAACCCCTGAAGAAAACAATGTCATGTTTCTTAAGAGCCTAAATGATGAATGGTTGCACCTAACCATGTCACTCCAATCAACTTTGGATCTGGATGTATGGTCCTTATCTGACCTTTTTGGGACTTTGGTTAGCCAAGAAAATCGAATCTCTAGAATCAAAATTCAAGTTAGAGGACCTCTTGCATTGGTGGGTAAAGCAACAGAGGTTCAAGAGAAGGGGAAGAAAGAGCAAGTTGGAGAGGAGAATTTGAAGAAGAAGAAAAAGAAGGTTTTAGTTGCAGAGAGTGAGGTTGGGGAAAGCTCTGAGGAAGAGATGGACATGGATTCGATGGCCAAGACTCTGGCTCTTATGACTAAAAAGTACAACAGAGGCTTGAAGAAGAAGCCCATGTTTAACAGAGGTATTGATAAGAGATGATAGAAGGTATGCGGAGCAACAGAAGACGGGTGCTCAGAGGACTGATGTCATAGGAGGTGAGAAGAATGCGAACAAAACCCCACAGAACGAGGGTTGCTTTAAGTGTGGAAAGCCTGGACACTTTGCAGCCGAATGCAAAACCAACGCCAACAGAGGCAAACCAGTCAGAGACGCTGCCTTTTACAAGAAAAAGGTAGAGTACTACACGTAGAGGTCACTAATGGCCGAACAAGAAAACTTTGTGACCGATGAATCCTCTGACGAAAGGGATACTAATGCACTCTTCTGCGGGATGGCATAGATCAACTCCTCTAAGGCCTGTAGTGAGGTATCCACTTCTGACTCTATCTCTCAAGACTCTGAAAACAATCTTTCTAAACTTCAAGAGGAATTCCTTTCTTGTAAAAATATATGCTCAGAGCTCGAGAAGAAACTTGCATTCTATGAGCGAGAGGCTAGACTTCTCACTCAAGAGAAAGATAAGCTTTATCTCGAAAAGAGTTCACTTGTTTCTGAGCACATTTCTGGAAAGAAAACTTTGATTGAAAAGGTTATATCACTTGATAAAGCTTTAAAAGAAAAGATAAATGAGCTAAGGGACAATGAGAATGATCGTTTAAATGCTATTTCATTAAAGAAATTTTTTCAAAAGGAAAGAGAAGTCCTTCACCAAGACTTGCTCGATAGAGATCTACTTATAAGGAAATATCAGGATGCATAGAAGGTGCATGAGAAGGTAAACACCAAAGTCGTCAAAAGAGGTATAGGGTTCACCGATATTGATCCCTATATTGGAAATAAAAGAAACAAATCTTTAGCAAATATCTTCTGTCCAGGGAAGTTTTTAAAACCAAGTCTTCCAAATCTAATTTCTACATTTAAGAGGCGCAAAACCTCTGAAGGACCAAATATGAGGAATCCTCTGGTGATGAAAAATGTTTGGTATGAAAATAGTGACTTGTCATCATCATCCTCTGCAAAGAGGAAATCCATTCCAAGGAAATATTTGTCCTAAAAAACAGATAGGACTCTTCAAATTTGGTCATCCAGAGACACAAACTCAAATAGCCTTTGTATGCATGATGATTCCTAAAAAGGAGTTGTCCCCTGAGGCACTAGAGTTTGTGCCATCCTCTGTGGAATAAAAATTATTGGAAAATGATTTGAAGAAAACTTAAGAAAACCACTTTTTCAATCATCCTGATATGACCTTTGTCTTGCATGGAATCTTTGAGCAAGACTTGATGGAAAGTTTAAGTGTTTCTGAAGTGGCTCCTTGTACTCTCAAAAGTTTAAATATTTCTGTGGACACTAATGATGGAAAAAGCAATACATGTCAAGAAAACCATACCTCCATCCACAGAGACTTTCTAGATTCGGACTCTGAATTGGAGTCTGAGTCATCCTCTGTCAATGCTGAGACTCGCTCTGAGGAGCAAGAAATAGTTCCATGCACTCTAGAGGAAAATATGTTACCCTCTAGCATTCTTAACCGAATGATTGCTCCTAAAAGAATATCTGCAGGGATACCTATTTGCCCTGATTTTCTGAACATGTGTTTGCAAGCCAAGACTTCTCTTGAGCTAGATAAATTGAACAAAGAAAAGGCTTTATCATCTCAGAAGCCCAAAGATCTAAAATATGTAAAACCTTTTCAAGAAAAACTCGCTTGGCAACAAAAGGTAAAATGGCTTTAAAATGAAATCTTTTGCTTCTGTGGCAGTGATTTTAAAGAAAGAAAACCACATAAGGAAAGTACAGTCCAAGAGCAATCAGCAAGGGAATTTTGTCAAAAATCAATCTAGACTAGATAGACCTTTTCTAAAAGAAAATCTAATGCTAGGAAAGATTGTATCGAAAAATGCGCTGTACCCTCTTTTACTGCTTTCAATTAAAAGTTTAAGAAGTTTGCTTCATAAGTCCAATATTGCAAATGTTTTGATCTTATGCATGATCTAATCAACATTTCTCAAGCCCACACTGCTTTATTTCTCACCCCAAGCCCAAGAATGCAAAATTCAAAGGTGAGAAAGGGAAAAATGGTACCTCTGTGAAAGAGGGTAATGCAAAACCAAAGAGTGCCAAGGCTACTCTTAAGACTCCTAACAAAAACGGACCCATTTGAAAATGGGCACCTAAATCTTCTTGATATATCCGCAGAAGAAGCAGCGTGTGCCAATTTAGTACCTAGACTCCGGGTGCTCGAGACACATGACTAGCGACAGAGGGTTGCTCACCTCTTACAAAGAAAAATTCGAAGGAGGTTCTGTGACCGTTGGAGATAATAGGAAGGGTCAAATAAAAGGCTATAGACTCATTGCTAAGGGGGACATCGATGTATGGAAAGTGGCTTATGTGGATGGCCTAAAGCACAACTTATTAAGTGTCAGCCAACTTTGTGACAATAGATTCGATGTGGATTTTAAACGCCAATACTGCTCTCTGCTGAAAGTGGATACTGGAACAGAACTTTTGCGAGCCAACAGAAGGGGTGATTTATACCTCATGAACTTCAAGCCAACCAACAAAGAAGAAAGCTTTGTTTGGTATCTAGTAAGAATGAAGAGGCTTAGCTGTGGCATAACAGGTTCTGTCATTTAAATTTTCATACCCTTGACAAGCTCATAAAATTGAATTTGGTAAGTGGTCTTCCAAGTACAAAGTTTGACAGAGATCATCTATGTTCTGCTTGTGAGATGGGCAAACTCAAAAGAGCTGCCCATAAGAGCAAGTCAGATATATCTTGCACTAGGCCTCTGCAGATGCTACATGTTGACCTCTGTGGTCCCATCTTTGTGCATAGCCTAGGTGACAAGAAGTACATTCATGTTCTAGTAGATGAGTTCTCTCGATACACTTGGGTAGAGTTTGTCCGTAAGAAGTCTGACGTCCCTGTGGTACTAATCAATCTTTTGAAGAGAATACAAGTTTTTTATGACTGCAGAGTGCAGAGGATTCGAAGTGACAATGGTACTGAGTTCAAAAACTCAACCATTGAAGCCTATTTAACTAAAGAGGGCATATCACATAACTTCTCGGCTGCGAGGACTCCACAACAGAATGGTGTTGTTGAACGAAAGAACAGAACAATAGTGGATGCCACAAGAACCATGCTCACTACCTCAGGGTTGTCGATTTCTTTCTGGGCAGAAGCTATTTCTACGGCATGTTTCACTCAAAATCGATCACTTATAGTGAAGAGGCATTCGATGACCCCCTACCATCTACTTAACCAGAGAAAGCCAAATATCAAGTATTTTCATGTATTTGGCTGCAGATGCTTCGTTCTCAACGACATAGAGAGCATTGGAAAGTTTAACCCAAAAGCAGATGAAGCCAAATTTATTGGCTATTCATCTACCTCCAAGGCATATAGAGTCTATGTGCTAAATTCAAAACATATACTGGAAAGTATTAATGTTTTATTCGATGACTCTTTTCATGTGACTTCTGAGCAAATCAGCTCAGGACTCAAACTTCAAGAGAAAGACTCTGGTGAATCATCAGAAGCAAATGAGTTTCATTACCTATTTGAAGAGATGTTCAACGATGATGGACCCTCTGAATATGATCACAGAGCCACTAAAGCCGATGCCTCTGAGGATCAAACAGGTACATCTGTGTGACCCTGAATCTAGTTTCTAATCACAATTAAACAAACAAAACACAAACAAGAATCAATTACCTGTTTGATTTCACTTTCAAATTGAAGATTACAAACTTTCTCTCTATATAACTCTCTTTCTCTCTCTAAACGTATTCTCTCTCTAAAATACAACTGAATTATATGCTCCACTTCTGTTAACTACAAATTACAAAGGAAAGGAAACTATTTATACCTACAACTAAAACAAGGAAAAACAAATACAAATTCAATACATTGACTTTTATTACAAAAGACTTTGACTTTGATGAGAGTTGACTTTCTTTCAGCTTTGACTTTCTTGAACTTTGACCTTCAGTCTTCTTGATCTTGTATCCAACATATTTATGCTCTAACAATCTCCCCCTTTGGATTCAAGATCACTGTTGAAAGATCTAGCAATTCAGTCTTCACTTTTAAGCTCTGTCAATACAATCTTCCCTTTTTCTTTGACGACATTCTTTCCAAAACTGTCTTCAAACGATTAACAATCTCCCCAAAACTTTCACAATAATACTTTCAGACTTTGGAAAGAAATTATCTTCAGAATCAGCTCGAATTTATTTAGCAAATAATCTTCAAAGAAAATTTCCTCAATTCTTCAGAAATTCCTTGATCTTCTCCAAATCTTCAAATCTTTACTTTGAACTTTTCTAACTTGGACATTTCTGAAAATCATTGTAATATCCGAATCTGAAATTTTGTTAATTTTGGAAGTTGGGTGAAAAGTGAAGTGAGACTCAAAGTGCAAGGGGGTTAAGTGGAAATTTGGTTTTATATAACCAAATCTATCAGATATTTGAGATTTATATCTCAAATATTTAGCCGACTTAAGTTTTTAAGAGAGAAAGAGAGAAAAAGAGAAAGCAAAGAGAAGGCAAGAAACAGAGAGAAAAAGAGAAGGAGATCGTGAAGGAATCGATCGTTTTGTCAAATAGAGGTATGTTTTTAGCTTCATACTTCTATCTGCATGTTATAGTCGGTATTCAGTTCATCCTGGAACTAATAAGATGTATAGAGATCTGAAGCAAAGCTACTGGTGGCCAGGTTTAAAGAAAGATATTGCTCATTTTGTTGAACGATGTCTGACATGTTTAAAAGTTAAAGCTGAGCATCAGAGACCTTACGGGGAACTTCATTCGTTAGAAATTCCAGTTTGGAAGTGGGACGAGATTACTATGGATCTTGTTACTGGGTTACCGCGATCACCTAAGGGACATGATGCTATTTGGGTGATAGTGGATAGACTCACAAAGTCAGCCCACTTCTTACCGATCAAAAAGACGTACTCATTAGAAAAGTTGGCTCGATTGTATATCAATGAGATAGTAACCCGACATGGAGTACCGTCATCTATTGTATCAGACAGAGATGCTCGATTTACATCAGCTTTCTGGAGAAGTTTGCAAAGAGAATTAGGCTCTCAACTTAAGCTGAGCACGACCTATCATCCGCAAACCGATGGTCAAAGTGAGAGAACTATACAAACATTGGAAGATATGCTTCGTGCATGTGTTATCGATTTTAAAGATTCATGGGAGATTCATTTGTCGTTGATTGAATTTTCCTACAATAATAGTTATCATGCTAGCATACAAGCGGCCCCGTTTGAAGCTTTGTATGGTCGTAAATGTAGAACACCTCTATGTTGGAATGAGGTGGGTGAAAGACAGTTAGCGAGACCAGAAATTCTACAGGTGACAGCTGATAAAGTCGACCAGATTTGAGCAAGATTAAAGATTGCTCAAGATCGTCAGAAAATGTATGCTGATAGACGAAGGAAACCGATAGAGTTTCAAATAGAAGATAAGGTAATGTTGAAAGTTTCACCCTGGAAAGGGGTAGTCAGATTTGGGAAGAAAGGAAAGTTGAGACCAAGATTTGTAGGACCATTTATCATCACTAGTCGTGTTGGTGAAGTGGCTTATGAACTTGATCTACCAGAAAGTTTGCATGGGATTCATCCTACATTTCATGTGTCAAACCTGAAAAAGTGTTTGGCATAAGCAGATATAGTTGTTCCTTTAGAAGATATTCAGGTAGATGAAAAACTAAGTTATATTGAGGAGCCTGTAGCAATTATGGACCTCAAGATAAAGAAGTTGAGGAACAAAGAGATTCGCTTAGTGAAAGTTCAGTGGAAATTTCACCAAGGACAAGAGTCTACGTGGGAAGTAGAGGCAGATATGAAATCTCAGTATCCCCATTTGTTTAGCGATAGAATTCCGGGGACGGAATTCTCTTAAGGAGGAAAGATTGTAAAATCCGAATCTGAAATTTTGTTAATTTTGGAAGTTGGGTGAAAAGTGAAGTGAGACTCAAAGTGCAAGGGGGTTAAGTGGAAATTTGGTTTTATATAACCAAATCTGTCAGATATTTGAGATTTATATCTCAAATATTTAGCCGACTTAAGTTTTTAAGAGAGAAAGAGAGAAAAAGAGAAAGCAAAGAGAAAGCAAGAAACAGAGAGAAAAAGAGAAGGAGATCGTGAAGGAATCGATCGTTTTGTCAAATAGAGGTATGTTTTTAGCTTCATACTTCTATCTGCATGTTATAGTCGGTAAATAGTCTTGTTAATCAAGCTTTCAACCGTGTATTAGATCGATTTAAATGATCAAAAGTTTTCTGGGTTGAACTGTATTTAAGCCGACTTAAGTTCTTGATTTGATCGAGAAGATGATGTATCGGTCATTTGCTTTAGACCGATATAGTGTAAAAGACCGGTAGTGATTCGACCGGTATGTTGTAAAGAACCGGTATGTATTTGACCGGTATGTTGTAAAGGACCGATATATATTCGACCGGTATGTTATGTTCGACCGATAGGTTGTTTTAGACCGGTATGTGGTGTTAGACCGGTATGTGGTGTTCGACCGATAGTTTGTAAGGACCGGTATTGTGATTCGACCGGGATAGTGGTTTGACCGATATTATGATAATTGGTCTAAGATGTTTTAATCAGTGTGTTTTGACTGGGTTAAAAACAGTAGATTTCTATTGATGAGTCTTTTGAAAGAAAGAGTTTTAGTTGCAAGTTAGCTTACCTTTGTTTTAATACCATCGTAAGTGGTGTTAATCAATAGAAGTCAGAGTTTAATTCAGAAGAATCAGAGATGAGTCTTTCAAACTAAATCTTTTATGATTTAAGCAGTTATTTAATAAATGTGGGTTTTATATACTGCGCATTTTATTGTACTGAAAGTTATGCAGATTAATTTCGAAAGTTTGATTTAATCAGTTTGGCATGTTTATGCCCAGGTATATAAACTTGTTTTATATACAGTCAGGACTAGGTATATGCATACATTTGAGTCAGAAGTCTGACCTAAGTTGGGAAGTGTGACCCGCCTGCTCGTACCGGGGAGTGTGGCCCGTTTATGCCATTAGGGTGTGTCCCTAAAATAAGGCAGTGCGAGACAGACATACCGTCTTTGACGGGAATGTTGGTCAGTAGCTTAACGTACGCTTGCGAGCGTAGAAAGTGGTCAGTGATGGCCAGTATATTTAATTATGCATGCGAAGCATAAAGTGTTTTAAAGTTTGATTTAAAGAGCAAGTTATGTATTGAGATATACAGTTTTGTTTAAATGTTTTAATTAATATTTGAACTGTTGCAGTAGTGATTGGAGGGAACTCACTAGACCTTTGGTCTAACCCTCGCTATTTTGAAATTTTAATCCTGTTTCAGGTTATCGAAAAGTAGTAGATAAAGGTAAAGAGAAGATTTGAGCTTTAATCATAAGATAGAAGACTTCCTGTAATAGTTATCTTTTTGAGACTCAGTTGTGTAATAGTTGATAGTTAAGAACCTTGTACTCTGTATTGTAAGCTTGGGACAGTATTTAGTAATGAATGTTATTTTATTATATTTATAAGATGTTCAGGTTGTGACAATCATCTCTCAAAACTTTATTATTTCTTGATACCATCTCCCCCAAACTTCAAAATTTTAACATTTCTTGATATCATCTCCCCCTTTTTGATGATTTGAGCAACTATATCATCAAAACTTTTCTTCCAAGAAATGTCTTTGACCAATCGGATATGTCAAACTCAGCCTCTGATTCTGTGATCCATAACCAGGTATTCATCTAGATCTTTGCAAATACAGACAAAATAAAAACAGGTAACTCCTGAATCAACAGATGAATCAGTTAAACTGTCTGTCAGTAACATGAAGTCACTGTGTGTAACGAATACACAATATAAAGGAGCTTTTTGATGTTCACTCCCCCAGGGCTTCCATCCAATCATCGAAACACCACAAAGGCAATTTCTATGAATGTTATGACAAGAAAACAAATTTCTTGTGTGGTCGTGCATGTGTAGAAAGAATTAAGCACGATAGTTGATTTTCAATAAGACTCAACATTGTGTAAACCACTGAGACAACAGTAGATAAACACAGACTCAATGTGCATGATTGAAGTGCGAAGGTGGGGCAAACTTCCTTCTTTTTCAATATCCAGATTTTTCAAATGAAAACCAGATAGATTATATGTTGTGTCCCCAGAAAAATATGAAACATTTTCTTTTTTAGAAGAAAATGAGTGGTTGGTGGGGTTTAAGCAAGAGTTGGCATGGGCAATTTGCTTGTTTCAATAATGTTCACCAAGAATTGTGAAGCATTAGTAATGTGGTTTCCCGGCTCAGAAAGTAGTTGGTGCAGAGTTTGATATTCTTTTACTCTGATCTCACACCCTCTTTCTTTTAATTCAATAAGCTCACATCTAACCAAACTCTCATTTCCATTTTACCTCATCACACATCCCACACTCATTTCTTTTAGACTCCTCACACTCAATCACTAAAGGATTAACTTCTTGGGTAGAAATCACTGGTTAACGTGATTTCATAGAAGTTCATTTAAGTCCTAGCACAAAGAACCCATATTTCCTATAAAGCACGTGTTGCTCAGATGATTTAACTTTATCAGTTAAAGCTCATATACAAATGTCAGATAAAATGTATGCTCAGATGATATAATCATAAATATATGAGCATTTTGAAACATGGAAGTATTTTCAAACAAGTATATTGAAATGAATGAAAATGAATGCAAAAGAATTGTTTGAAAATCTGACATTGTATGAAAATGATCAGAAATGAATGATATATCAACTAAGGCTTATGGTCAAAAATAACGGTATAGTCTATATGAAACAAAAATATAGACATTCTTGAATGAAACGCTTCGAAATTAAATATCGCTCAAAAATCTTTGAAATACAAGCGGGGTGTCTTACCATCGAAAAATATGTTTCAATATGAGACATGGTAAGAACATTTAGAACAAAAAAATCAAACTGGTGTGTGTGAATACTTGAAAGTATATAGAAAAGACAATACGCAAGTATTTATCTTTGGAAACACAGGGTTTGTTTATCAATTAAGCACAAAAATTAAAATGAAAACATTTAAAATCACACTTCCAAATTATAAAATATGTTTAAAAATCGGGAAGTGGTTTGAACATTTAAGAACATGTTTTCTATATTTGAAAGTTGTCCTTCTCTCAAATACATTTGAGATTAAGATAAGAAATTTACCTTTTCCGCTCAATCTTAATTCTCATAAAGTCAGCTGTAGTCATCAAGATATGATCGTGTCATCTTCTCTCATCCTGCATAAGTCTCAAAGTCTAGTCAAAACAAATTTATTCACAAAATTTATTCAAATGTAAATGACATAAAGCAATAAAACGATTAAAGTACGAGTTCTGATCTGAAATAATCAGAAATCATAGTCTTACTCCTTTTGACTTGGCTTATATGCTCCCCCTAAAATCATGCATTACAAAAATTTTGTCAGTGAAACAAAATGCATAAATTAGTTATGCTCCCCCTCAAAATAATGTAGATCACCTTTAATCTTCTTTTACTCCCCCTGAGATCATGAGCAAACAATTAAAGTGCAGATATCCTTCAGACATAAAAATAAAGAAAATGATGAAAAATAACAATTCGTAACTTTAGTAGGTAACAACCGATTACGTCTTAAGATTTAACATACCAAGCTTAGAGACAAGAAAATTAAATCTCTTTTCATCTAAGGGTTTGGTAAATAAATCTGCAAGTTGATAATCTGTTTTTACAAAATAAAGTTCAATTGTTCCTTTTTCTACATTATCTTTTATAAAATGATACCTGACATCAATATGTTTGGTTTTCATATGTTGGACAGGATTAGCAGATATGGCAATTGCACTATTCGAGTCACAATATATTGGAATTTTATCGAACTTGAATCCATAGTCTCGTAACTGTGTTCGCATCCACAAGACTTGAGAGCAGCAACTGGCAACAACTACGTACTCTGCTTCAGCAGTCGATGTGGAAACGCATAATTATTTCTTTGATGCCCAGCTAACGAGCTTGTCTCCAAGAAATTGAACGTGACCTGAAGTACTCTTTTTGTCCAACATCCAACCTGCATGATCTGCATCTGAATAGGCAGTCAGTTGAAACCCAGTATCCTTAGGATACCACAGACCAAGGTCTGCAGTGCCTTTCAGATATCTAAAAATCCGTTTGACAGCAGCCAAATGGGATTCTTTAGGACCAGCCTGATATCTAGAACATAAACATGTTGAAAACATAATATCTGGTCTACTAGATGTAAGATACATTAACGATCCTATCATACCTCTATAAGTCCTAACATCAACACTTTTACCCGAAGGATCAGTGTTAATCTTAGTACCTGGTGCCATTGGGGTTCCAATTGGTTTACAATTTTCCATATTGAACTTCTGAAGAATATCCAAAATGTACTTAGATTGGTTAATGAAAATACCCGTTGAAAACTGTTTTACTTGTAATCCGAGAAAGAAATTCATCTCTCCCATCATACTCATTTGAAAACGTGACACCATGAGGTTAGAAAAGTTTTTGAAAAATTTAGGATTAGTAGAACCAAATATTATATCATCAACATATATTTGAATAAGGATGATATCGGCTTTTTCCTTTTTGATGATCAAAGTGGTATCAACCTTACCTTTGGAAAAATCGGACTTGACCAAGAATTTAGATAAAACGTCATACCATGCTTGAGGGGCTTGTTTTAAACCATAGAGGGCTTTGTCCAAGATATAAACATGATTTGGCTTCTCTGGATTGACGAACCCTTCTAGTTGAGACACATACACTTCCTCTTTAAGAATGCCATTCAGAAAGGCTGTTTTCACATCCATCTGAAATACTGTGAAATTCTTATGAGCTGCGTAGGCTAGAAACATGCGGATTGCTTCTATACGCGCTACTGGAGCATACGTCTCATCATAATCTATGCCTTCCTCTTGCCGGTAACCTTTGGCAGCAAGTCTAGCTTTGTTTCTTATGACGATACCATCTTCATCCTTCTTATTCTTGAATACCCATTTAGTGCCAATCACGGATTTTCCTTCCGGTTTTGGAACTAATCTCCAAACCTTTAAGGCTTCAAACTGATTGATCTCTTCTTGCATGGCAGATACCCAGTCCGAATCAGCAAGAGCCTCTGATACTCGCGTTGGCTCAATCTTACTGGAGAAATGAGTCATGCATACATTGATTAAGAGTCGCTGACCTAGTTTGTACAGGCTTGTTGAGATCTCCAATTACTTGATGTAAAGGATGCTCTTTGGTCCAGCGATGCTCATGAGGTAGTGGATTAGATACTGTTTGAACATGATCATCATCTAGAAATCCACTGTCAGACTCTTCAGTTAGAATAATATGAGGGGGTTTTGCAGTTGAAGTTTCAGGTGCAGAAGCATCAGTTGGAACAACAGAATCTGGCTGTTGAGTAGACAAAGTATGACACCCAACTGAAACAGTTACTTCTGGCTCAGCAATTTCTTGTACATCTTCAACTGTAGGAGTAATTGTAGGAATGTGAGTTTCTGACTGAGCAGGGGATGCTTGTTCAGTTATGACATCTGAAGTGACTGGATGATTGCAACTTGTATCTTCAGACCTGTTAGTTACAACAGATTTAGGTATATTAGAACCTAGAAACTCATCATAAAAGAATTCAAATAACAAATCTAAATCAGTTAAATGTGAAATAGAAGTAGAAGCGTTATTCGAATTATTCGTTGTAGAAGCAGGTTCTGGACTGATCTGTACAGAAGCTAAAACTCTAGTGATAACGGGTTCTGAACTGAATTGTTCAGAAGCTATGTCTTCATCAAATGTTACATTGATGCTCTCGACGACTGTCTTTGACTTCTTCAGATAAACACGATATGCTGCCGATGTTGAAGAATAACCAATGAAGATACCTTCGTCCGCCTTTGCACTGAATTTATTCAGACTCTCTCTGTCGTTAAGCACAAAACATTTACACCCAAATATGTGAAAATACTTGATTGTTGGTGTTCTGTTGTTGATCAGCTCATATGGAGTCTTTTGAAAACGGCGGTGTATTATCGACCGATTTTGAGTATGGCATGCAGTCGACACAGCTTCTGCCCACAGAAATAGAGGTAGATCGGATTGGCTGAGCATAGTACGAGCGGCCTCGACTAGCGTCCGATTTCGCCTTTCGACTACTCCATTTTGTTCAGGTATTCTAGCAGCAGAATATTGATGTGAAATCCCGAGTGATTCGAGATATTCATCAACAATCTTGTTCTTGAATTCTGTGCCATTGTCAGTTCGAAGAAACTTGACTTGTCGCTGCATTTTCACCTGGGTCGTCTTTAAGAAAGTAATGAGAACTTCCGGTGTCTCATCTTTTGATCGAAGAAATTTGACCCATGTGTATCTTGAGTAATCATCCACAATAACCAACACGTATTTCTTTCCACCCAAACTATGAGTTCTCATTGGACCACACAAATCCATATGTAATAATTCTAACGGAGAACTAGTGCTTGGTTCAGGCTTCGGTTTATGAGCAGCTCTCTTCATCTTACCCTTCTCACATGCATTACATAAGTGTTATTCCTCGTATTTCAGCTCAGGAAGTCCTTTTACCAATTTCTCACTAACCAGCTTGTTGATATAACGAAAATTCAGGTGTGATAAACGTCTGTGCCAGAGCCAACTTTGTTGCATTGAATCTTTTGTCATTAAACATACCTGATTGTCAATCTGAACTTTGGAAAGATTGATGGTATAGAGGTTTGTCTTGCGATGTCCACCTAAGAGTTCTGTGTCGTCTTCAGTACGAACCGAGCAACTCTTAGATTTGAAGTTAACCTCTAACCCTTTATCGTAGAATTGACCAATGCTAAATAAGTTGTGCCCCAACCCTTCGACATAACTCACCTTACTTATCATTATGTTGTCTTGAATGATGTCACCATATCCTAAGATTGGTGAAAGCTGATCGTTTCCAAATCTGACATTTCCACTGAATTTCTCTGTATAGTTAGACAATAAAGCTTTTTGCCCAGTCATATGCTTGGAACATCCACTGTCCAAGTACCACATATGTCGGGTCTGCAAGAGAAATCAGGAAACAATAGATTTAGGTACCCATTTAAAAACGGGTCCTAACAGATTAGCACAAGATTTTGGTATCCACTTGAAAATGGACCCTCTGTCCTTTTGAAAACCTTTAAAAATATTTGATCTCGAAGAATAAACATGATAAGATCCATACCAATCAGAAGAATTATGAGAATAAGCAAAATCATTTCTCCGATAATGATAAGATTTAGTAGAAATAGGAGATAATTGAATCAATTGCTTTATTGAATACCGCTTGTAAGAAGTTACAAGGTTTTGTTTATTTGAAGCAAATTAATCAACTACATCAGTACTAACTGATCTATTACAAGAGTTATCAGAAACTGATTCAGCTTTCTCATCATCCTTCCTTTTTGGTCGCCATTCAGTTCGAGCTTTCGACCTTTTCTTGCTTATATCTGAAACAAAAAATTTAGATTTATTAGGAAAATCAGATTTCTGAGACTGAGTTTTCTTTTGTGTACCAGTGTATTTCTGTTTCTGTAATCGCTGTTTTTTATGTTTCTTACCTTGAGCATAGTAATCAGCAGTTACAGAAACTAATTCACCAACCTTAGTTGATGATTCATCAGTTTTAAGAACACTTGGTAACACTTTTCCATTTATAAGACAAGTAGAATGATCAGGAAGAGAAGCATTGAAGTCAAACATATCAATTTCTTCTATGCACCCATCATCAGAATTAAGAAAGTCATTTACAGACTCAAATAAGTCATCAAAATTATCAGACGAAGTTTGAGGTGCCTTAGAAACTTTAGAACACTTTGTAGATGTAGATTGAAAAATCGTGTTCTTTAATACAGTAGAAAATACACTTTGTTGAATATCAACCAAAAGTTTTTCATCAGATAAAACATTTTCCAACTCAACTATTTTGCTTTCAAGAATGAGTGGGGGAACATAAACCTTTGCAATTGCAGGTTTTGCCTGCATCTCAGAAACAGAATAACTAGCAAAATAGTCGTTTGAAAGAACTTTTGGTGTTTCTGAAAGATAACTATCATTTAACTTTGCATAGTTAAATGGTAGTTGCATTTTCTTTACATTCTTTCTATTTTCAGTTTCTTTGGCCTCAACTTCTTCCGGTAATTTGGTAACAAATTTGGGTTTTAAATGAGTATGTTTACCAGCACAAGCAAGAAAATCAAAATTATATAATGCTGGTTGTTTTCTGATGGCTTTCTTTAAGTAATGGGGGTTTTCAAAACCAAGTCCCCATTTTTCTTTAACATCAGCCTCTTCATTAGGTGCATTAAGAAAGATAGTTTGATCTGTTTGGCCTCTTGCATAGAGTTTGGCTTCCAGACCATTTACCTTCTTATTCAAAAGCTTGTTCTCAACCTGCAATTTATGAACAATTAGAGCAGATTCTTTCTTCTCAAACTCATACTTAGAAACTTTAACTTCAAAATCAGAAATCTTCTTTTCAAAACAATCTACTTGATATTTAGAATCAGAAGCAGATTTGCGTAAAGAATCAATCAGATCTTTGTTCCCAATAACAGACGAATTAAGTTCAAAGATCTTCTTGTTCCTTTTAGCAACTCTTTCTTTTTCCTTTTTCAGTTTATTTTGTAAATCTTGAAGCTCAACCACCATGGCTTCCATTTTGGTAATGAAATCTTTTTGAGTTAAGTTTAATACCTCATCAGATGTCTCATCATCGGAATCATCATACTTTACTTCTTTGCCCATGAGACAGAGATGAGTTGTTTCTTCCTTCTCCTCATCTTCACCTTCGGAATGATCCAGCCAAAATTCATCTTCAGCCATTAAAACTATTCCTGCTTCTTCCTGTTTTGCCAATAGCAGTTTGTTTTGATAATACTGAGAATTACGAACTTTTGGCTTTCTACAATCTTTTTCAAAATGACCAATCTTGCCACAGTTGTAGCATTTGACTGGATCACTTGCTGGCTTTACGGCAACAGTGTAGTCATTCATGAACTTCTTCCTTTCATCAGGTTTCTTCTCAACATATCTGTTCTCTTCATATCTCCTTCCTTCCACCCTTTCTCGGTGCTCATGATTCTTTGAACTTGATGAAGAATATCGTTGAGAATTTGATCCCGGCTTTTTGTAAAATTTCTTTTGAAAGGCACGGGTCAGCAACAACATGGCTTGTTTCAGACTTTCTCCATCATCACCATCTGTCTCAGAATCCGACTCAGAACTTGTCAGTACTTTCTTCTTCTTCTTCTTCTTCTCTATCTTTTCTTTCTTTTCTTTTTTCTTCTCTCCAACAACCAAAGCAATCGGATCAGGAACCTTTTCAGCCTTCTTCTTTTCAGCTCTTTTCTCCTCTACCTCTTCTTCATTCTGACGTAAAGTCTCATAGACTTCATGAAGAGGTATCTCACTTAAGTCTTTCATCTGCTTCATCCTACGTGTATCTTTCTTCCACTCAGGTCGTAGGATACTCAGGAATTTGACATTGTTTTCCAGCTGCTTCTTTGTCACTTTGTTCTTCGTCAGTTCATTTAGAAGCAAAGTAAACCTTTCATACATGTCTTCCAAACTCTCATTCTCTTTGGCTTTGAATTCCTCGTAGCTATTGATGCAGTTAGCCACTTTCATCTGATTCCCTACCTTGGATCCCATCATCATCTTTTGTAATTGATCCCACATCTTTTTAGCATCATCCATGTAGCTATCAATCTTGATGTAAATCTCATTGGGAATGCTTTGAAGTAGACGAGATCTTGCTTGCTTGTCAGCTTTATAACGACTTTTCTGTTCTTCAGAATACTGTGATAAATCCACTTTAACTGGTTTTGTCTTTTGTTCTCTTTCTTCATCACCATGTCCACTATCAGAAGAATCATCATCAGCAGGTACTTGAACTATGATTGGTTTCATAGGACCTTCTATAATTGACAAAAGAATATTCTCCCCATTTGCATGTCAGTCTATGAAATCCAGGAATCTATCCTTACACTGCTCATACTCTCCTTTAAACAGAACAGGAGGTTTGACATCAGTGCCAATTGAAAGTGCATCTTTAGAAGTCATCTTGAAAAACCTGTTTGAGAAATATTTGCAATAAGAAACTAGAACTGATCGTTAGTCCAAATGAAAAAATAAGACAAATATAGACAAAAGTAATACACAAAAAATAAAAAATCGAAATGCAAAAAAAAAATTCTAAGTCTTCCAAACTTTGCGTATCAAGAGTGATGCGCAAACCACACTTTGCGTCTCTAGTGTGGTGCGCAAATGATACTTTGCGTGCCGAATTGGTTACGCAAACCTTCCTTGTGATGAGCAGCTTTGCGTGCTGAGAAGATTACACAGATCTGTCTTTGCGTATCGAGAAGTATACGCAAACCTTACTTTGCGTTTCAAGTGGGAAGCGCAAACCTTTACTTTGCGTTTCAAGAGGCGAACGCAAATTACACTTCGCGTATCAAGTTACTCGTGCAAGATACACTTTACGTTTCTAGTTACTAACGCAAACCACAACTTGTCTCTGAACTCAATCACTTCTACTTTGCGTTTGTCATTAAAAACGCAAATCCCACTTCTCATTTCTCGTTGAAGACGCAAACATCACTTTGCGTTTCTCATTGAATACGCGAACCTCTGAAGAACTTACACAAATGTTGATGAATGAAACGCAAACCTTGATGAATGAAACGCAAACCTTGATGAATGAAACGCAAACCTCTAAAACAAACAAATTTTCACCAAAAAGACATCTAGACCTCGAAATCTAACTCAAAACTTCGACAATTTGATCGTTTAATCATCTAGAACACAATCTTAACAACTAATTTCGATCAAATACACAAAAATGTATAAATCGACTCAATTACAGTGCACAGGACTCGTGAACTTCGAACTCAACTAAAATCAAAATTAACGATCGATTACAGTGCAAATTGATCTAAAACTTATACAAACTCGATCGATAACACTTTTCTAAGAAAACCTAATCATTTATAACTCCAAAAACACACTAAAACTCAAAAATCAACCTGGACATCGAAGAACACAGATACGAACATTCTGATTTTCTTGATTTTCGATTTGGATCTGCTCTGATACCAATTGTGTGACCCTGAATCTAGTTTCTAATCACAATTAAACAAACAAAACACAAACAAGAATCAATTACCTGTTTGATTTCACTTTCAAATTCAAGATTACAAACTTTCTCTCTCTATAACTCTCTTTCTCTCTCTAAACGTATTCTCTCTCTAAAATACAACTGAATTATATGCTCCACTTCTGTTAACTACAAATTACAAAGGAAAGGAAACTATTTATACCTACAACTAAAACAAGGAAAAACAAATACAAATTCAATACATTGACTTTTATTACAAAAGACTTTGACTTTGATGAGAGTTGACTTTCTTTCAGCTTTGACTTTCATGAACTTTGACCTTCAGTCTTCTTGATCTTGTATCCAACATATTTATTCTCTAACAACATCCCTAACTGGTCCTAGTGATACTTCACCCTCTTCTACTATTGTTGTAGGTCCAAATGTCGAGGAGGAGCACACAGAGACCAATAATAATCAAGGGTCCATGCTCAATCAAAGTGAAGATCATCTTCCTACAATCTCAGAGGGATCAACACCAGAGCAATCATCGAACTCTAACCATGAAACCACAAAGCTCTCCACATCAACTCAAGGGGATCAATCAGGTCCTGTGGTAAGTACAAATGATCAATCTTCTGAGACAGAAGTTGATCAAGAATAATAGACTATTCCACATGTTCATCTAAAAGGTTCCAATGACCACCTACCCCCGAATGACCAAATGGACAAAGAGTCACCCACAGAGCCAAATCATTGGTAACCCTTCTGACAAAGTAAAGACTCTCTTTGATACTGCAATTTTAGTTTCTTTACAAACTTTGTTAGTATCATCGAGCCAAAGAAAATCTCTGAAGCACTTGAAGACCCAAACTGGGTAGAAGCTATGCAAGAGGAGATTCTGTAGTTTGAAAGAAATAAAGTATGGACCCTAGTGCCTCTGCCGAAAGGAAAAACTGTAATAGGGACCAATTGGGTCTTTAGGAATAAGAAGGATGAAAATGGGGTGGTGATTAGGAACAAGGCAAGACTGGTGGCTAAGGAATATTGCCAAGAGTAGGTGATCGACAGAGGTTTTTAAGTGTACCAAATGGATGTCAAGTCGGCCTTTCTAAATGGGCAAATTCAAGAAGAAGTATATGTCCAACAACCACCAGAGTTTGAAATCTCTAAGTACCCAAATCATGTCTACTTCTTAGACAAGGCTCTATATGGATTGAAGCAAGCCCCTAGAGCCTGGTATGACAGGCTTTCAAACTTCTTACTTGCAAATGGTTTCGAAGGTGGTACAACTGATACTACCTTATTTTTCAAGAAGAGAAAAGGTGAGATTCTTCTTGTACAAATTTATGTAGATGACATTATTTTTGGGTCTACAAATGAATCTTATTGCAAAAAGTTTGAAACTCTGATGAAGAGTGAGTTTGAGATGAGTATGATGGGAGAACTTACATTCTTCCTAGGATTAAAGGTGAAGAAAACTATAGAGGGAATTTTCCTAAATCAATCAAAATATGTCTCTGACATACTTGAAAAATACAAACTCTCTGACTCTTCAGCAATGAGGACCCCAATGGCCACTGGATGCAAGATCTATGCTGATCCAGAGGGCAAATCTGTGGATTGTAAGCTCTACAGAGATATAATTGGGTCTCTATTATACTTAACTGCTAGTCGGCCTGATATAATGTTTGATACATGCCTCTGTGCAAGATATCAAGCTAACCCCAAAGAATCTCATCTTCTTTCTGTGAAGAGGATCTTTAGATATCTAAAGGGCACCAAGAATCTTGGCCTTTGGTATTCAAAGAACTCTAGCGTTGATCTTGTGGCTTATACAAATTCAGATTATAGAGGATGCAAGTTTGAACGAAAAAGTACCTCTGGAAGTTATCAATTTCTTGGAGGTAAACTAGTTAGTTGGACTTCTAAGAAACAGAAATGTGTGTCAACCTCTACGGCAGAAGCAGAATATGTGGCTGCTAGTTTTTGTTTACAAGTTATGTGGATGAGAACCCAACTAAGGGACTATGGTTTTGACATTGACAAAATACCCATCCTCTGTGACTCTAAGAGTGCCATTGCGATCTCTGCCAATCCTGTTCAGCACTCTAAAACTAAGCACATCGATATCAGGTACCATTTTCTGAAACACCATGTGGAGCAGTGCACCATTGAAATGTACTTTGTATCCACATACTATCAACTTGCTGACCTGTTCACTAAAGCACTAGATGAAAAGAGATTTTCATTTCTTGTTGGCAAGTTGAGAATGTTAAACTTGAGTTGATTCACAGAGCCTCTGTACTTTGGCATAGAGCTTATATTGTACATATTTCAATTTTAGTACTTTTGTCTTTGCTTCTGTATATATAGTTCTTTCTTGTATGTACAATTGTCTTTTGTTTCCTTTCTTATGTTCAAGTGCAATATGGTTCCTTGATTCTACGTCTTGTGCAAAGCTTATCTTTTATGATCCAAGCATAGGTCAAGGGGGAGTAGAAGGAGCTAAACAAAGAAGACCTTGTTGATTCAGGGGGGAGCAGAGAAGCCATTCTTATCGAGAGAGGTATACAGATTCAGGCATGTTCTTCGCAATTCATCAAGGACAAAAACTCTTTTCTCGAACACCAATTTCCAAATATGTCCAAAATTCCCAACCAAAACTTGTCCAAACTTTGGGTGATCCAAATTTTTAAATGTCTTTCCTTAATTAGAAATTTTTGGTCAAAGAGCCTTTCAAGCCTCTCACAGAGCCTCTACAAGATGCATCAGAGTCTCTGAGTCTCAAAAGGACTCATCTTGACCTCTGACTTCTTATTTGGTTGACCAACTCGATCACTTCACTGAAGTTCAATGTTTTTGAGTAAGAAAAGTGCTATTTTTATGTGAGAGAACCAAACCCCTAACCTCAGAAGCTCTTTACCCATAGAGCTTCTGATGTTTTCAATACTTATGAATTATATAAAGGTTATGGGGTGCAGGTTACTTTTAAAAGTGACAGTCATTTGGGTATAGCAAATGCCACGCGCGTGAGAATAGTGGGAGGCGCACGTACTCGATCATGCACCGGCCCAAATGGCGTGGCAAAATGTGATTGGAGCGTAATATGTACCATCGTTTTTTAAAACGGATCCTTCCTATCTAGGTACTCATTATGGATTTGAAATTTTATCTTTTACCGCTAATTTTTCACCCCTCTCACATTATAAATACCCACCTTTTCACTTTCTTCCATTATTTACCTGCAACAAAACTCTCGAGCATTCAAAAGCAAGAACCTGCAAATATTCTACTTTCTACCCCTTTTCTGAAAAAAATGGCTTCCTACTCTGTTTCTCCCAAGAACTCCCAAGGATCCCAAAACTTGAACAACTCCCAACACTCAGTGGCTCAAAAGGAAGATTCAGGATCTGTTGGACAACAACAACCCCTCACTAGTCGAATGCTTTCATTCACTAGACACCACTACCCTGAACTTAAAGCCAAATAATTACTTTGTAACCTTGGACTCAAAAGGATACCCTACTGAAGCTGCACCTCTGATCAACATCCTGAAAAATCATTTATTGGCCAAATCCCTAACTATGACTAGAGATGACATCCCTGAATTATACGTCCAACAATTCTAGCAGGGATGTAGATACGAAAAAAATCAAGGACTATGGACACTGTGTGATGGGATACACCACAAAACCTGGAACTGATAAGATTTTGGACTTAGGAATTAACAGAAGAAAAGTCTCTGAGACCTTTGACTTACCAAGCAAGGAACAACTTAACTTAGTCAAATTCTCAGAAGAACCAACTGACGCAGATATCTTGGAATTCCTTCGCTTCATTGGGTATGCCAAACCCATTACAAAAAGAACAAAGTTCAGGCGACAAAACCATCCACCTCTATGGAATGTGTTGTTCTCGATACTTAACAGGGCTCAGACTTGCAAAGTGGGGAGCCCAGATCAGTCTAGTCACACAATCCTGGCCATTATGTATGGCATTTACTATGATCTCCCCTTGGATTATGCCAAATTAATATTCAGGGAGATCATGAACGCCGTGATCACTAAGGAGGAAGATCAGAGGAAGAACACAGAGCCCAAGACCTTAGTGTTCAATAGGTTCAACACCGTACTGCTTAGCGATGAAATGATTGGTGAAGGAAAATTACCCTCAGAGGGTAAAATGACCAAGATTTATGAGATGAAGTCTCATAAACCAACAAGTCTGCCAACAAGATATTTGAACGCAAGACCTCTGCCAGCGAAGCTTCTGACCTACCTGGGTAGAAAATATAGGATATAATATGTACGTGGGCACATGACTCCAGAACCGAGTCCTGCAATACCCCCACGAATAGGCTTCCTAGTGGGTGATATTGTTGTGTATATGAGAGATGAGGTAGATGATGGTGTACCGGGAGATGTGGCCGCAGACGCACATGTAGAGAGATTAGAAGAGAGGGTAGAGCCCGAGAGTGTGAAGGGGGGAGGGCCACCCAAGGAGAAAAAGAAAAGGACACCTAAAAAGAGGGTCATAGAAGAAGAGGCCCCAAATGCAGAGAGGATAGATGAAGAGCCGAAAAAGAAGAAAAAGGCCAAGAAGGCCAAGGTTATGGTGGAAGAGGCAACAAAGGCTGAACCTATAATCACATAGGTTGCCAAAACTCCCCAAAAGAAGAAGAAGGCTAAGAAGCCTCGTGCTGAAACTGCAGACGTTGTCATGAAAAAGGCTGCAGAGGCTACTGCTGAAGAGCCTTCATAGAAGCACAAAAAGAAAAGGTTGATAAAACTAGCGGACAAAGAAAAGTCCAAGGCCTCAATAGAAGATCCAGTTAATGCATCTAGGGAGGAACTTGCAGAGGAAGAGGAAGATCCTCTATAGAGGAGGAGAAAGAGAGTGTTAATTTTTGAAATCCCTGAGGTTGTGATCCCTCAAGATGAGGAAAGGCCTTAGAGCCCTCTGAAAGTGGATATTGACATAGCTAAGGAGGTTGTACAACAATTAGCCTTAGAGGGCTTAGGGATCACTGATACCTCTGTGGAGGTCGAAGACTTGACTGGTCTTCCAAGTGATGATGAGGATAGAGCAGAAGATGAGAGTAGAAAATCGTTGAAGGAGAGAGAGGGAGAAAAAGATGCCAAGAGCACACCACTCAATCCAACTCCCAGTGCAAGACAAATTTCTACTCCTCCAGATCTAGTGCAGAGAAGTATTGAAGAAGGAGTGCACACTTCGAGCCCTAACCAGACGAGCCGAACAGAGGAAATTTCTTCTTCCTCTGTGCCACATTTAACCGGGGACGCCCAAACTGTCCCATCCTCTCAAAAGGATGGTGGCAAGGATATAAGTGTTCACTCACCCCAAAACACGATACCATCCTTTGTAGAGGCATATGTTGCCTCTGTTCCACATATGAGCAATCCCAAAAACACTTCAGAGGTGTTTGTGAGCACACACACAGACTATGTGGGTCTAGATCCCCCTCAGAGTCCACTCATTGAAACTATAAAGAGATACTCTAAATCTTCTCCTAAGAGGATCGATGACAGAACCTCTATAGATGATTCCTCTAAGGAAAATTGAGGATTGGAGGGAAATTCGGAAGAGCTCAACATCTAAATAGGCTCTTTAGGTGCCGAAGGCTCATTGGATAAATCTGGACCATGTGTTGGTCCATAGGTTACCCCTAATATGTTTGTCACGAAGGATGAGCTAAGATACTTCGAGGAAAACATGCTCAGAAGACTCGACGAGTTGATGTCGGTCCACACAATACTATATCAAGTTCTTGGATTAACAACACATAAAGATTACCAACCTGTATTGATTATAACAAATGGTTACAAGGTTGATCGATTCAAGCTATGATTGTGTTCTCTGTGTTTTACACCTTGGTTGTGTGTGTTCTTATGTGATTTGATAAAATCTAATCTGATTGTTGAGAGATATCATAGATATCACAATATCTAATCTAGTGTGTCTTACACACTTCCTAACAACTTGCAACATATTAAACTAATAAACCTACATAATATCTAACAAATAGATATTATTTCTAACTAAGTTAATATAACTAACTAAACTACAAACTAACTAAGTTAACTAATATCTAACAAACTAGATATTAATTTAACTATTACAATAACAAAAAATTACATTGACATTTATTACAAACGACATAGACTTTAATATTGAGAGTCGACGTTTCGGCTTTAGCTTCAGATTGCGATCTTCAGATTGGATGATCTTGAATCCAATGAGACTGTGTCTTAACAATCTCCCCCTTTGGATCAAGATCATTACGAAAATGATTTTAGCAATTCAGTCTTCTTGTTCAGCTCAGAAGATGCAATCTCTTTCTCTAACTCTTAAATTAGCATGTCTTCAGAATACTTGGTTTTGAAGATTTCAATCTTGGACGTGATTCTTGAAACATGTGATCTTTGCGATTTCTTGTGTAGTCATTCTCCCCCTTTTTGATGATAAGTGTAACGACTTCATCAAAACTTTTTGTAAGAAATGTCAAACACTTGGAGCCACTGATCCGTCAATTCAAAAGATATTCATCCAGATCTTTGCAAATCTAGACAAAGTAGTCATGTAACACCTGAATCAACTAATGAATCAGTTAACATTCCTGTCAGTAACACTAAGTCACTCTGTGTAACGAATACACATTGGAAAGGAGTTGTTTGATGTTGACTCCCCCAGGGCTTCCATTTAATCATCGAAACACCACAAAGGTTATTTCTATAAACGTTATGACAAAGAAACAAATTCCTTGTGTGTTTGTGCTTGTGATAGAAAGAATTAAGCACTTGATGATCACTTATAGGCTCAAAATTGTGTAAACCACTGAGACAACAGTAAGTTAAACACAGACTCAATGTGCATGATTGAAGTGCGAAGGTGGGGCAGACTTCCTTCTTTTCAATATCCAGATTTTCCAAATGAAAATCAGATAGCAAATGTGCTGCATCCCCTTAGAAAATGTGAAACACTTTCTATTTGAGAAGAAAATGAGTAGATGGTGAGGTTTGATCAAGAGTTGGCATGGGTTAGTTGCCTGTTTCAATAATGTTCACCAAAGAATTGTGAAACACTAGTAATGTGGCTACCCGGCTCAGAAAAAGTTGGTGCAGAGTTGTGATATTCTTTTAACTCTGTTCTGTTGGGAACTGAAGAAAAGCTCAAGTATGGTTAATGCTGCTAGTTCAGAATTACTACTGCTAGAGGACTTCAAAGTTAATACTGCTAAGTATTACTGCTTCTAGTAGAATTAATACTGCTTGAACAAAGTTAGTACTGCTTAGCTAGTTAGTACTGCTAGAGGTTAGTGCTGCTTAGTAGTTAATGCTGCTTATGATTAGTGCTGCTTATGAATTGGAGATCTGGATGGAGAGGATGACAGTTGTAAAGAATAAAGATATCCATGGAAGGATTGAAGATAACTATGCAAGATATACTGAAGATATTCTATTTTTTGTAATTATCTTTTTGTTCAGTATATGTATAGATTTGATAGAATAGTGAGATAACTTTTTGATATAATTATTCATTCTATGTTTTAGTTCAAAAGAGAGAATCAACCTCAAGGCATAGTTCCTAATTCTAGAGAAGTAGAATTCGTCTTGAAAGAGCTTGTTCTTCAAGATTGAGGTTGTGTGTGTAATCTTGTGATTTTAATACAAGTTTGCAAGTTGTTAATCATATACTGTTTGTTTACTGTTACATTAAATATCAAAGTGTTTTTCCGCAACTTCTTTGATATTGTTTCTGAGACTTTATTCTTGTTAAGAATTCGATCCTGACAAGTGGTATCAGAGCCTGTTCTCTCAGAAACATCTATTCATTCATCATGGAAAACTTTGCAGAATCAAACAGTACTCTAGTCTCAAAGGTTCCAATGCTCAGACCCAATGAATTCGATATGTGGAAGATCAGAATCAAGCAGTACATACTTCTCACTGACTATTCTATGTGGGACATCATTGAGAATGGCCCTTCTGAAGCAGGAAAGATTGGTGCAGATGGAAAGAGAACTCCACCAAAAACTGATGCTGAAAGAAAGACTAGACAGACAGAGATGAAAGCCTTGAGCACTTTGCTCTTGGCTATCCCCAATGAATATCAACATCAGTTTTGCAACTGTACTGATGCAGAGATGCTCTAGAGAATAGATTCTCAGATACCAAAAGTACCAAGAGAAATCAGAAATCCATTCTGAAGCAACAATATGAGAACTTTATGTCAACCAAGAATGAGTCCATGACTCAAACTTTTGACAGGTTCAACAAACTTATTGGTGAACTAGCTACAGTGGGAGTACAAATTGATCAAGATGATCTGAACAGAAAGTTTCTAAGGTCCCTGAGTGATGAATGGACCATGTATACTGTGTCTTTCAGACAGAATGATCAACTGGAAGAAAAGGAACTTGATGATCTATATAATGATCTAAGAGTTTTTGAATCTGAGGTAGAAGCTAAGAAGAGGCCTTCTGGGTATGTTCACAATGCTGCACTCCTTTCAGCATCAACTGATTCTACTTCCAACCCTGAATCAGTTAGTGCTGCCAATGGAGCAAATCAAGAGAAAGGCACTGAAACTGTATTTGAAGCCTTTCTAGCAAGTCATGGAAACTCTTCTCTCATTAATGATGACTTGGAACAACTCCATCCAGATGATCTTGAAGAGATGGACATTAAATGGCAGATGGCCATGCTCTCTATGAGAGTTAAGAAGTTCATCAAAAGAACTGGAAGGAACAACTTCTCACAAAGAAGAGAAGATGGAGCAGGTTTTGACAAGTCAAAGGTGGAATGCTATAAATGCCATCAGAAGGGACACTTTGCTAGAGAATGCAGAAGTGGAATGCCTCAAAACAATAACCACCAACAAGCTCAATCTGGAAGCTTCAATAATAACAGAAACTCTGCACAATCCCTTGTCTCTCAACAAGGTATGGGGTTTGATTGGAGTGATCAAGCTGAAGAAGCCATTCAAAACCAAGCTCTAATGGCAGAGGTGTCTGATCTCCCAACAGAGGTAACTTCCAATCTATGTTCTCAAAATTGCATTAACACTGTTAAAAGGTATAGGGATCACAATCAGAACATGAGTAATGACCTTAAGAGATTGGAAAAGGACATAAAAGATTATGTGAGGATAGTTGAGAGATTTGAAGAGCAGATTAAGGGTTTTCAAGCCCATGAGCTTCAACACTCCTATGACACAAACTACTGGAAGTGGGAGAAGAATGACTAGAACTTCAACTGACCAGATCCAAAGAAGAGAGTGAAAAGCTAAGGGCAGAACTAGCTAAAGTCAAGCTAGATGTAGAAAAGTTTTCCAATGCCTCTAAAGCAATGGATTCTTTACTACAATCTCAGATTCATGATAAACTGAGAAGAGGAATAGGGTACAATACCACACCACCACCCTATAACAACAACTACATCCCTCCTAGTTCAGATTTGTTAGAAACAAAGGATAGGAAGGACCTACCTAAGGGAGCCACTGAGATAGATCCCTTAGATGCAGTAGTTGTTAAGGATAAAACTGAGAAAGAAGTTGTCAAGGATAAGAACAACACTGTGAGTGGTGAGATTCCTATAGAAAACCACATAATCACCAATGAGGGATGTGGAAAGCATTGGATCAAGTCCAATGAGATAGAGAAGACTGAGGGAAAGAACAAGAAGGTTCACTATAAGCAGACCACTGTTGTGAACCCTATCCCTTGCAAGCAGTGTGCATGCAATAAATCTAAGCCCCAAAAACATGATAAACCAAGGGGAAATAAGAGAAACTGGAACAACCAATGGGCACAAAAACAAGGCATTGATCTGAGTAAAATAAATAGACCAAAGCCTTGTTTCATATGTGGAAAGTTAAACCATTTGGCTAAGCATTGTTTCTTTAACCCTATTAACCAACAGATGAACTTTCAAAGATTTGTGCAAAAACCTGTTGGTTATAGGAAGGCTGGAAAGAAACATGTGGTGAAGAAATCTGTTGAAAACAAAAGCCCCATAAAGAAAAAGGTTTTAAAAGAAAGTATTAAAATGTGGGTGCCTAGAAGCACTAAAATTGTTAGTACTGCTGACAGGGATAGTGCTGCTGAAAGCATTACTGCTGCTACCAGTGTTAGTACTGCTGAAAATATTAATGCTGCTAATACTGTTAGTACCTCTTGAAAGGTTAATACTGCCAACACAGTTACTGCTGCTAACACAGTTACTACTTCTAACAAGGTTAGTACTGCTAAGCATGCAAGTGCTGCTAAGGCAGTTAGTACTTCTAAAATCAGTATTGCTTCTAGCAAAAGTGTTTCCAAGCCTATCATTGTGACAAAGTACTCCAGAAATGAGGAGTCAAAGTTTAAAAATCTTGTCAAGAAAGAATGCAAGTATTTTGATGAGAAAGGGGTACCCAAGACCACCTTGGCTTGGGTTCCTAATTCATACTAACTGATTTATCTAATGTGCAGGGCAACCAACAGCTCAAGGGGAAGAGCATATGGCATGTTGATAGTGGTTGCTCTAGGCACATGACAGGCAATATGTCATGCCTTCAGGATTTCAAGCATATCAATGGAGGACATGTTGCTTTTGGAGATAATCTTACTGGTGGTAAAATAAGTGGCAAAGGTAATGTTACAAAAGGTAAGATGACATTTGAGGATGTCTACTATGTTGATCAATTGAAGTACAACCTGTTAAGTGTATCACAGGTGTGTGACAAACAACATAGCATATTATTTACAAACACATAGTGTATGATCCTTGCTCCAGGGTTCAAGGTAGTTGATGAAAGCATGATACTACTTAGAACTCCAAGAAAGGACAATGTTTATTGTCTAGATATGGACAATGTTGAAAGTGATTCATCCATAAACTGTCTTGTTTCAAAAGCTTCTGTGGATGAATCCTCTCTTTGGCACAGAAGGATGTGTCACATGAATTTCAAGACTATGAACAAACTTGTTAAAAACAACCTTGTAAGAGGTTTACCATCAAAAGTCTTTTCATGTGATGATCATTGTGTTGCTTGTCTTAAAGGCAAACAGCACAAAACTTCTCATAAGACCAAAGAGTTAAATACAATTTCTTCTTGTCTCCAGTTATTGCATATGGATCTGTTTGGTCCTACAAATGTTATGAGTATAGGCAAGAAATCTTACTGCTTGGTTATTGTTGATGATTATTCCAGATTTACTTGGGTATATTTTCTAAGGACTAAGGATGAGACAAGTGGACTAAGGATGAGACAAGTGGACTGATCAAATCCTTTATCCTAAGAATTGAAAACCAAACTAATCAAAAAGTAAAAGTCATTAGATCAGATAATGGGACTGAATTTAAAAATCTTGATCTAAACACCTTTTGTGAAGAGAAAGGCATTGAGAGACAATATAGTGCCCCTAGGACTCCTCAACAGAATGGAGTTGCTGAGAGGAGAAATAGGACACTAATAGAGGCTGCTAGATCTCTATTGGCTGATTCAAAACTGCCAATTACCTTCTGGGCTGAAGCAGTTAATACTGCCTGTTATGTCCAAAACAGAGTTCTAGTGGTCAAGCCAAAGAACAAGACCCCATATGAGCTTTTAAATAAAAGAAAACCGTTTATTGGATTTTTCAAACCTTTTGGGTGTCCTTGTACTATTCTCAATACCAAATCTCACTTAGGTAAGTTTGATAGCAAAGCAGATGATGGATTTCTTGTTGGTTACTCATCTCAGAGTAAGGCTTACAGAGTTTTTAACTCTTCTTCCAGAATAATTGAAGAAAGTGACAATGTCAAATGCAATGAGAACACACCAAATCCTATTGGGTCTGGTCCTCAGTGGCTATTTGACATTGATTCACTAACTAACTCTTTTGGTTTCAGTAGTGATGATCATGCAGGTTCAGGGAGTGGAGGATCAGGAACTACCCAAGTCAAAGACAGTTTATCTCAATCTGTGATCTTGCCCATACCCACAGTGGATCCTGTTGAAGACTGTGAAAAGGAACCATCTACTGGACCAAGTCAGAGTGAAGAAGAAAGTAGAGATGAGGAGACTCAAGACAATAAAGAATCAGAAGTAGGTGCTGAAAACACCTCAGTTGAGTTGAATGACTCCAATCTAGAGGTGGGACTTAAGGAAGAACCTAATCATCACACCAGAATTCAAAAGAATCATCCTCCACAACTGGTAATAGGAGATATATCCTCTCCTATGATGACTAGAAATCAAAGCAGGCTGCAAGAAATGCAAGATCAACAGCATACAGTGCTTTCTTGTTTTTTATCCCAGCTTGAGCCTAAGAAGGCACATGATGCTATGAAAGAGTCCAGTTGGATAGAAGCAATGCAAGAAGAGCTTCTGCAATTCAAGCTGCAAGATGTTTGGGATCTGGTAGACCTTCCTAAAGGCCAAAGAGCAATAGGAACAAAATGGGTCTTCAGAAATAAGAGAGATGAAAGAGGTATAGTGATAAGAAATAAAGCAAGGCTGGTGGCTCAAGGGTATACACAAGAAGAGGGCATAGACTATGATGAAGTATTTGCACCTGTGGCCAGGATAGAAGCAATTAGATTATTCCTGGCTTATGCTTCTTATATGAAATTCAAAGTCTATCAAATGGATGTGAAAAGTGCATTTCTTTATGGCTCAATTGAAGAAGAAGTATATGTCTGTCAACCACCAGGGTTTGAAAACCCAAGCTATCCAGACAGGGTATACAAATTGAATAAAGCACTTTATGGACTGCACCAAGCTCCAAGAGCATGGTATGACACTCTGTCATCCTATCTCTTGGAAAATGGCTTTGAAAGAGGAGTCATTGATAAGACTTTATTCATCAAGAGAAAGAAGAAGGATATCTTGCTGGTCCAAATCTATGTTGATGATATCATCTTTGGATCTACAAGAGACAACATGTGTAAGGAGTTTGAGGAACTAATGCATCAAAGGTTCAAAATGAGTTCCATGGGGGAACTTACTTTTGGACTCCAAGTTCAACAGAAGTCAGATGGAATCTTTATCTGTCAGTCCAAGTATGTGCAGGACATTTTAACCAAGTTTGGTTTCTCAGATTCAAAACCTGCCAGCACACCTATGGAGACACACAAGCAGATAACAGCAGATCTTGAGGGGGAGGATATGGATGTTCATCACTATAGATCCATGATTGGCTCTCTCATGTATCTTACAGCATCTAGGCCAGATATAATGTTTCCAGTCTGTGTATGTGCAAGATTCCAAGTTAGGCCAAAGCAATCTCACTATCAAGCTGTTAAGAGGATATTCAGATATCTCAAAGGGCAACCCAGATTGGGACTTTGGTATCCTCATGACTCATCCTTTGACCTACTTGCATACTCAGATAGTGATCTAGGTGGAGCAAACTTGGACAGAAAATCTACTTCTGGAGGATGTCAATTTTTGGGTGCAAGACTAGTGTCATGGCAGTGCAAGAAACAAACCACAGTGTCCACATCTACAACAGAGGCAGAGTACATAGCAGCTGCAAGTTGCTGTTCTCAAGTCTTATGGATTCAGAATCAAATGCTGGACTATGGGGTAACCTTTTTACACACTCCAATTTTTATTGATAATAGCAGTGCTATTAGCATTGTGAATAATCCTGTCAAGCACTCAAAGACAAAGCACATTGAGATCAGGTATCACTTTATAAGAGACTGTAATGAAAAGAAACTTATTCAAGTTGTAAAGGTTCATACTGACAACCAGTTTGCTGATCTTTTCACCAAAGCCTTTGATGTGGGTAGATTCACTTTCTTGGTAACAAGTGTGGGAATGATCAACTCTGAATAAGCTCCTTCTCAAAAAGTGGTTCAATACCTGTATATTGTTTATTCTTGGTGGTCCTAATCTTCTTTTTCAGGGAATACATAGCAGTACTCAGTTCATCACAAGCTTAAAAGAGTAAGCATTGTTAATACTGCCAGTGCATTTTTAATACTGCCAGTGCATAGTTAATACTGCTCGTAGTTAATACTGCTTTCAGTTAATACTGCTAGTGGTTAATACTACTCTCAGTTAATACTGCTAGTAGTTAATACTGCTTTCCGTTAATACTGCTAGTGGTTAATACTGCTTTCAGTTAATACTGCTAGTGGTTAATACTGCTCTCAGTTAATACTGCTTTCAGTTAATACTGCTAGTGGTTAATACTGCTAGTAGTTAATACTGCTTTCCGTTAATACTGCTAGTTAGTTAATACTGCTAGCGGTTAATACTGCTAGTTAGTTAATACTGCTTTCAGTTAATACTGCTTTCAGTTAATACTGCTCGTAGTTAATACTGCTTTCAGTTAATACTGCTAGTGGTTAATACTGCTCTCAGTTAATACTGCTAGTAGTTAATACTGCTAGTTGTTAATACTGCTCTCAGTTAATACTGCTTTCCGTTAATACTGCTAGTGGTTAATACTGCTTTCAGTTAATACTGTTAGTGGTTAATACTGCTCTCAGTTAATACTGCTTTCAGTTAATACTGCTAGTGGTTAATACTGCTAGTAGTTAATACTGCTTTCCGTTAATACTGCTAGTGGTTAATACTGCTTTCAGTTAATACTGCTAGTGGTTAATACTGCTCTCAGTTAATACTGCTTTCAGTTAATACTGCTAGTGGTTAATACTGCTCTCAGTTAATACTGCTAGTAGTTAATACTGCTCTCAGTTAATACTGCTATGTAGTTAATACTGCTTGTCGTTAATACTGCTCTTGGTTACTACTGCTTATATCCCGAATACTATAAATACCCTTTGCCCGCCTATAAATTCATAACGACTCTTTGCATACTGTTCACTTGCGCTCTAAACCCTTTCTCTCTCAAGTTCAAAGTTTTCAGGCAAGAAACTTCAAGATCAATGGCATCAATGGCATTCATAGACGAGCACAATGAAATCGCGATGCTACAGAAGCCCAAACAGGCCGCTGGTTTCCACCAGATTGTGGATTTCCTCAAGGCAAGCCATATTGCCCATGCTCTCACTATATCTCCTACCATCTTCATAGAGCATCAGAGGCAATTCTGGGAAAATGCCACCATTGTTACTGAGAATGGTGTGCAAATGATCAAAACAAGGGTGTGTGACAAACCCTTGACATTTACTGAAGAGGTACTTTGCATCAGTCTACGTCTAGACGATGCCTCTGGTATAACTTCTATCTCTAATGATGAACTGTTTTCTACTCTTACAAGAATGGGGTATGGAGGCCCATTGGGTGTGTTCAAGTTCTCAAAAGCCAAATTTTCACCCCAATGGCATTTCTTTGTCCATACCCTTATGCACTGTATCTCTAAAAAGACTACTGGATGGAGTGAGTTCAGTAGCACCATTGCTTATGCTTTGGTATGCTTAGCCACTGCCAGAAAGTATAATTTTTCCCAAATGATTTTTAATGATCTTGTCTCAAACCTGGGAAGTAAAAAGAGTTTTTATATGTACCCCAGGTTTGTCCAAGAAGTTATTACCCATGAATTGACGGATATACCTCATTTTGATGGGGTATATGTACCAAAGGTAAGGTCTTTTCAAATATGAAAAGATCCCCTTTGGACTCGGAAGGAGTTGACACCCCATTGTTCTCTACAATGATGGTGGTGTCCCAAACTGATGAAGGTATGGAAGCAGGGTCAAGGCCCCCATTAGACCCACCCACTGCTAGCCAATCCCAACCTTCCCACCCTAAATCAATTCCCCAGTCTCTTCTTGATAAACCAACTTCACCAATCACCCAAACATACAAAAGGAAACAGGTAAAGAAGGCTCCTTCCCTTCTTGTACCATCAACCCCTAAGCCTTTAAGCCCTCTAAGGGAGGATTCTCCCTTAGAGAATATCTACAGGGAAACCACAAGGGTATCTCCCAACCCAAAGGAGGTGCTCTCTGAGGAGGAGGAAGAGCATATGGGTGAGAAGGCTGCCACTACTCCTGCTAGCTCAGAGGAGGTCAGTGGTAACATACATAAGACCTTCCCCATGGCAACTTTGAATGAGCAATCATTCAAAGGTCCCCGGTGCCAAGAAACCAAGGGGGTGGATAGTGCTTCTGCTAGGCAGAAGACTTCCACTACAAAAAGATCCTATGATCCATCAAAAGAGGGTAACACTTCTAGAGAAGGTGAGGACAGATATACCTACTATGAATTGATGGAGACAATAGGTAACATCAACCTGGATGTTATTAAACAAGGCAAAGAGATAGAAGAAATGAAATTGGTAATCTTTTCCCAACAAGTACAGATTGCCAAATTAAAGAAAATGGTAACAAGGTTGGTGCACAAGAAGAGGAGAAAGCAGTTTGTTTTGAAGAAGAGGTCAAATAATAAAGATGCTTCCAACAAGGGGGAGAAAAAGGCTGAAACAGAGAAAGAAAGTACAGCTGAGAGGGCATTTAAGGTTGAGGGGGAGGAAGAGGCAGAAAAAGAAACAGAATTTGCTGAAGCAGTAGAAACTGTTAATGCTGCTGAAGCAACAGAAACTGTTAATACTGCTGAAGCAGCAGTAACAGGGCTTTCTGTTGAAGAAATGGAAATCGCTGAAACATTGGTCAAAGCAAAGAATGACACTCCTAAGGCTACTCAAAAGGCCAAGGGAGTAGTCATCAATGAAGGAGAAGTTCAACAAAAGGCAACAGAAAAGGCAAAGGAGTCAAAAGGAAAAGGAAAGGAGAAGATGGTTGAAGCTGAACTGCCTGCAAAGAAAAATAATCAAATTGAAATGGATGAGGCAATAGCAAAGCAGCTTCAAGACCAAATGGAAAAGGAGGAACAGTTGCAAACAGAAAAAGACAGAGAACTTGCAAAGATCATGGCTAGAAAGTTGAATGCAGAATATCAGAAAAGCATCAAAGAAGCAGCTCAAGCCAAGAAACTTCAAGTCAAAAAGATGCCCATTCAAAAACAGAAAAGACAACCCTCCAAAACATTTTTGGCCAATCAGGAAAGAAGAAAGATGATAAATTTCCTGAAAGGTGCAATTGGTGTCAAGGGGGAGATGTTCACCAACATGGCATACACTCAGGTTGAGGAGTTGTATCAGAAAGAGATGCTCAAGCTTCAAGGGGATTCAGTCCAAAGGGAAGAGGCTGAGAGAAGAATGAAGTAAAGGCATGACCTGAACATTCAAAAGCCATTTTCTGAGGAGACCACACCCTCAAAAGACAAAACTGAGGAGATGAAGGAAGAACCTGAGAGTGTTGGTATAGAAGCCAAATCCGGGAAGAGGATGAAGACAATTGCTTCCAAAAAGAAGTCTAAAAGGCCTAGAGTGGAAGAAACTGCAGAAACAGCAGAACCTTCAGTCACACCTTCAACAGAACCTGTGCAGAGCCCAGAACAGTCCAAAGAGCAATCAGATGAGCATATGGGGCTGTATATGACTATTGTAAAACCTGTACAGGCTGTTCCAATCTCCATGAAGGCTCCAGAGATCATCTTTTGGGATATTCTAAGAGACAATGGAAAGGATTTCTTTAGACTCAAAAGAGAAGGTGGTGCATTTGAAGCATATTCAACATGGGGGAGAGTAATCAGAGGTTGTTCAAGAGCAGACATTGAGGAAATGTACAAAGTGGGAATGAAACTCTATGAGCCTGTGTTGAAAAGTAAAGAAGAGAATCTTCTTAAAGTAGCAATGGAATACTTATGTATGATGTTTGATCCAGAGAAGGTGGGGCATAGGATTAAAGATCTTCATCATGAGTATGTGTTCAAAAAGATTGATAATTGGATACTCTTTGAAAACTGTGGTGTGTACATGATTACAATTGATAAATGTTATCATGAATACTACCTAGTTGACAAAATATATGATCATAGCAAGCAGAAACTTGAAGGGATGTTGAAAGCTAAGCTAGTATGTGCTAAGGATTCTGAAATGGCCAAAATTGTGGTGAGAAGAACTATCAATCAAAGTATGGGTCTAGATCCAAATTTGGGCAACTGAATAAGAGGTGTTGAAAGTATCTTGAAGATCAGATCTGAAGAACTTGACTTCTCTTTCTGATAGTCAAGTTAGGGGGAGATTGTTGGGAACTGAAGAAAAGCTCAAGTATGGTTAATGCTGCTAGTTCAGAATTACTACTGCTAGAGGACTTCAAAGTTAATACTGCTAAGTATTACTGCTTCTAGTAGAATTAATATTGCTTGAACAAAGTTAGTACTGCTTAGCTAGTTAGTACTGCTAGAGGTTAGTGCTGCTTAGTAGTTAATGCTGCTTATGATTAGTGTTGCTTATGAATTGGAGATCTGGATGGAGAGGATGACAGCTGTAAAGAATAAATATATCCATGGAAGGATTGAAGATAACTATGCAAGATATACTGAAGATATTCTATTTTTTGTAATTATCTTTTTGTTCAGTATATGTATAGATTTGATAGAATAGTGAGATAACTTTTTGATATAATTATTCATTCTATGTTTTAGTTCAAAAGAGAGAATCAACCTCAAGGCATAGTTCCTAATTCTAGAGAAGTAGAATTCGTCTTGAAAGAGCTTGTTCTTCAAGATTGAGGTTGTGTGTGTAATCTTGTGATTTTAATACAAGTTTGCAAGTTGTTAATCATATACTGTTTGTTTACTGTTACATTAAATATCAAAGTGTTTTTCCGCAACTTCTTTGATATTGTTTCTGAGACTTTATTCTTGTTAAGAATTCGATCCTGACATGTTCTCACACGCTCTTTCTTTTAAACTTTTTGCCTTCTCTAATCACACTCGTTTCTTTTCGCTTTGCACACTCAAACACTAAGGATTTAACTTCATGGGTAGAAATCATTGGTTAATGTGATTCCATAGAAGTTGTGTTAATTCCTAGCACAATGATTCTTGTTTTCCTATGATGCACGTGATGCTCATATTGGTTTAACTATTTCAGTTAAAGCACAATTTAGATCATGAAAAACATTTAAAATACACTCCCAAAATATAAAATCTGTTGAAAAATCGGAAGTGGTTTGAACATTAAAAACAATGTTTTCAATGATTGAAAGTTGTCCTTCTTTCAACCATATATGAGATTAAGATAAAGGATAATACCTGAACGTATGATCTTACATCTCATGAAGCTAAGCTTTAAGTCATAAACATATGAACTTGTAAGCTTCTCTCAAAAATTCTGCAAAAGCCTTAAGTCCAAGTCAAAGTAAAATTTATTCACTTAAATTGAAAAAACAAAAAGCAGTAAAACTTTTTAAAGTACGAGTTCTGATCAGAAATAATCAGAAGTCATATTCGTACTCCCTTTTTTATCTTGAAGAGCTCCCCCTAAATTATTGCATTACAAAAAAAAATTTGGCATTAAAAGGTACATGCAAAATTTTATGAGCTCCCCCTCGAAGTAATATTGATCACTTGTCAATTTCTTCTCATTCTCCCCCTTGTATTATGAATAGAATATAGAAGTGCAGATATCAATCAGAGTTAAGAATGAAGAAATGATGAAAAATTATACAATTTAGAAAACTTTTATAGGTAACTACTGATTAGATTTTAAGATTTAGCATACCAAGCTTAGAGACAAGAAAGTTGAACCTCTTTTCGTCTAACGGTTTGGTAAACAAATCGGCAAGTTGATAATCAGTTTTTACAAAGAAAAGTTCAATTGTTCCTTTTTCAACATGATCTTTAATAAAATGATACATGACGTCTATGTGCTTAGTCTTGGTGTGTTGAACAGGATTCGCTGATATTGCAATGGCGCCCTTGGAGTCACAGTATATCGGGATCTTGTTGAAGTGGAAACCGTAGTCGCGCAATTGAGTTCTCATCCATAAGACCTGAGAACAGCAGCTAGCAGCAGCTACATATTCTGCTTCGGCCGTGGAAGTTGAAACACAAAGTTGCTTCTTCGATGCCCAACTGACTAGTTTATCACCGAGGAACTGTACGTGTCCTGACGTGCTCTTCCTGTCTAACATACAACCTGCATGATCTGCATCTGTGTAGGCTGTTAGTTCAAAACTAGTATCTTTAGGATACCACAGACCAAGATCTGCAGTGCCCTTTAGATACCCAAATATGCGCTTCACAGCAGACATATGGATTTCTTTAGGATTGGCCTGATATCGTGCACATAAGCATGTTGAGAACATTATATCTGGTCTACTAGAAGTAAGATACATTAAAGAACCTATCATTCCTCGAAGGATCGGTGCCAATCTTGGTACCTGGTGCCATTGGGGTACCAATCGGTTTTGAATTTTCCATTTTGAACTTCCGAAGAATATCCATAATGTATTTTGATTGATTGATAAAAATACCCGATGAAAATTGTTTGACTTGTAAACCGAGAAAGAAATTCATCTCCCCCATCAAATTCATCTGAAATCTAGACACCATATGGTTTGCAAAATTCTTACAGTACTTAGTATTTGTAGAGCCAAAGATAATATCATCTACATAGATTTGAATTAAAATGATATCGCCTTTTTCCTTTTTGATAAACAAAGTGGTATCCACCGTTCCTTTTGAAAACCCAGACTTGACTAGAAAAGTGGAAAGGACATCATACCAGGCTCGAGGTGCTTGTTTCAGACCGTAGAGTGCTTTGTCAAGAATGTAAACATGATTCGGCTTCTCTTGATTGACAAAACCCTGTGGCTGAGAGACGTAGACTTCCTCCTGCAGAATTCCATTGAGGAATGTTGTATTCACGTCCATTTGAAACACCGTGAAGTTCTTGTGGGCTGCGTAGGCTAGAAACATTCTGATTGCCTCTAATCGCGCCACTGGAGCATATGTCTCGTCGTAGTCGATTCCTTCCTCTTGTCTGTATCCTTTGGCTACTAGTCTTGCCTTGTTTCGGATAACGATACCATCTTCGTCTTTCTTTATCTTGAAAATACATTTCGTACCTATAATGGTTTTACCTTTAGGCTTTGGTACGAGTCTCCAGACTTAGTGTGCATCGAACTGATTCAGCTCTTCTTGCATTGAGATCACCCATTATGGATTAGCAAGTGCCTCTGATACACGTGTTGGCTCGAACTTGCTCAGAAAGGAGTCATGCATGCACATGTTCATTGATGCTGACCTAGTTTTCACCGGTTTTGATGGATCGCCAATAATCTGGCTTAGCGGGTGCTCTTTGGTCCATTTATGTTCATGAGGCAGTGGATTAGATGATTGTATGTCGGTTGTATCATCTACAAATCCACTTATACCTTCTTCTGTTTATTCAGGAGGAATTATGATTTCAGTTGAAGGGGAAGGTTCAGAAGGCTCAGCAGGTACAGCTTGATCTGGCTGTAGATTGATCTGAATAGTATCTCCTACTGTTTCAGCTACTTCTGTCTCTTTATCATTTGTCACTTCTTCAACTGTTGGAGTCGGCATCTGAATTGGAATCTCTTGTTGATTCAGGGCGTTGGATTCAATAGGAATATCTGAACTGGTTGGATGAGTAGTCGTTAAGTCTTCCATCCTGTCAACCACAACAGATTTCTTTACATTAGATCCAAGAAATTCATCATAAAACAATTCAAATAATAGATCTAAATCAGATAAATGGTTAGTAGAAGTTGATGCTTCATCTGATTTATTCTGTTGAGACGCAGGTTCTGGACTGAGTTGCCCAGAAGCTAGTACTCCGGTTATAATAGGTTCTGAACGTTGTTGTTCGGAAGCCATTTCTTCATCAAACAAGACGTTGATGCTTTCAATCACCGTCTTTGACTTCTTTAGATAGACACGGAATGCAGTTGATGTCGAGGAATAACCAATGAAGATTCCTTCATCCGCCTTGGCACTGAACTTATTGAGACTCTCCCTATCGTTTAGAACGAAACACTTACACCCAAATATATGGAAATATTTGATTGTCGGTGTTCGGTTGTTGATTAACGCATAAGGAGTCTTCTTGAATCTTCGATGTACCATGGAGCGATTCTGTGTGTAGCAGGCGGTCGATACAGCTTCTGCCCACAAAAATAGAGGTAAGTCTGATTGACTTAGCATAGTACGAGCAGCCTCGACTAGCGTTCGATTTCTTCTTTCGACCACTCCATTTTCTTGAGGCATACGAGCAGCAAAGTATTGATGTGAAATCCCGACAGATTCGAGATATTCTTCAACTTTATTGTTCTTGAACTTTGTGTCGTTGTCTGTCCGTAGAAACTTGACCGGTTTCTGCAGATTCATCTGGGTCGTCTTCAGGAATGTGATGAGAATATCAGGTGTCTCATCCTTTGAACGTAGAAACTTGACCCATGTATATCGCGAGTAATCGTCCACGATCACGAGTATGTACTTCTTTCCGCCTAGACTCTGAGTTCGCATCGGACCGCACAAGTCCATATGCAATAACTCTAACGGAGCGCTTGTACTTGGTTCAGGCTTTGGTTTATGAGGTGCCCTCTTCATCTTGCCCTTTTCACAAGCTGCACAAAGATGTTCTCTTTCATATTTGAGCTCTGGAAGTCCTTTGACGAGCTTTCCACTGACCAGATTGTTGATGTACCTGAAGTTGAGGTGAGAGAGCCTTCGATGCCATAACCACTTTTTTGCATCGAGGCTTTCGTAAGTAGACAAACTTTCTTGTCAGTCTGGACATTTGATAAATTGATTGTGTATAGGTCTGATTCTCGAGTACCGACCAAGAGTTCTTCGCCTTCTTCATTGCGAAGTGAACATCTCTTGGCTTTGAAGTTGACCTCTAAGTCTTTGTCACAGAACTGGCCTATGCTGAACAAGTTGTGTCGTAAGCCTTCTACATAGCTCACCTTCTTGATCGTGACATTGTTATGTTGTACATCACCATATCCCATGATTTGAGAAAACTGGTCGTTGCTGAATCTAACTGTTCCGCAATATTTGTCTTTAAAATTGGACAGTATCTCTTTTTGCCCTGTCATGTGCTTGGAACATCCGTTGTCCAAGAACCATGTATGACTAGTCTGCATAAGAGAAATTACAAATTTAGATATTTATACGACAACTTTGGAATATTCACTTTGATTATCGAAGTGCGGGTCTTGAACTGATTTGTTCAAAAGCCTATTTTGACTTTGATGTTCGGGTTTTGAACTGCATTATCCAAAAACCTATTTTGACATTGAAGAACGAGTCCTGATCTGTACATAATCAGAAGTCGAATTCTCTTCAAGCTTTGTGTGCCTGCAACATAGATTTAGCCTTAGGTACCCACTGGAATTTGGGTCCTGTTGTGTTAGCACAAGATTTTGGTACCCATTTCAAATTGGGTCCTCTTTTCTTTTGAAATGAATGTGAAGAATTAGTATGAGATGAATGCACATGGTAATTTTCAAACCAATCTCCAGAATCTTGACAAGAGATAGGAACATGTTTATCATAAATAGAAGACTTTCTAGCAGATAAAGATAACTTAAATAATTGCTTCATTGTATATTGTTTACGAGAAACAGCAAGTTTTGAGTTCAAAACAGCAATATCAGCAATTAGGACATCTTTACTAAGCGAAGTCTTATTACAATTAACACTACTAAACGATAAAACAGTCTTGTCAAGGTTCCGTTTGGGTTGCCATTGAGAATTTACTTCTGGCCTTTGCTTGCTCAGATCTGAAACATGTGAAACTGGTGAGTTAGACCTTTGAGCAACAAGCGATTGCTTCTTCATCGGATTACCAGTAGTGTTCGGTTTCTGTGAATGCTGAGATATTTTCTTACCTTTAGCATGTTTAGCTTTCACAGAGACTGAGTCATCAACTTTCATTGATTTTGCACTATTAACAGGCATACTGGTTTTGTTCAAAGATTTCTTAACAAAAGATGAATGGTTAGGAAGTTTTGCATTAAAATCAAATTGTTCAGAACAATCATCTAAACCACCGTTAGAGTTTAAAAAATCAAGCTCTTTATTAGCTAGACCAGACATGTCCTCAGAGTTTGAAGCTTTAGAAATAACAGAATTTGAAAACACAGTTGAAAAAACTTTTTGAAAATAAAATCGATGGCACAGTGACTTTTTCAACTCGACTTTCAGACCACTAAATCACCAAAATGGAAGTCGATTTAAGCTTTATACTGAAATTAAACACTCACAACTCTATCTAGCAACCTAATCGATCACAACTTGATCGATTTTAACACCTATAACACTTTAAATCTCGAAAACAATTTTCAAAACAGAACACAGAGACGTTTTTCTTAAAAACTTGATTTTGATCTTAATCAGGCTCTGATACCAATTGTCGGTCCACACAATACTATATCAAGTTGTTATATTAACAACACATAAAGATTACCAACCTGTATTGATTATAACAAATGGTTACAAGGTTGATCGATTCAAGCTATGATTGTGTTCTCTGTGTTTTACACCTTGGTTATGTGTGTTCTTATGTGATATGATAATATCTAATCTGATTGTTGAGAGATATCAGAGATATCACAATATCTAATCTAGTGTGTCTTACACACTTCCTAACAACTTGCAACATATTAAACTAATAAACCTACATAATATCTAACAAATAGATATTATTTCTAACTAAGTTCATATAACTAACTAAACAACAAACTAACTAAGTTAACTAATATCTAACAAACTAGATATTAATTTAACTATTACAATAACAAACAATTACATTGACATTTATTACAAACGACATAGACTTTAATATTGAGAGTCGACGTTTCGGCTTTAGCTTCAGATTGCGATCTTCAGATTGGATGATCTTGAATCCAATGAGACTGTGTCTTAACAGTTGAAAATCTCAATTTCAACAACGTTAACACCACTTGCAGAACTGACATCTATCGCAGAGGCTCTGAAGGCCAATACAGAGGCTCTGCTCGAGCTGAAAAGAATACCAGATCAGAATTCTGCTGACATCAAGAAGTTGCTCGATGCCTCTGCCACAAATGCAACTCAGGATGATTCCAAAATGATCAAAGAGGCCATAGAAAAACAAACCGGTGCAGTTCAACTACTTGGCCAAATTGTGATGGATGAGGGTGGAAAATTTTGCAGCAGAGGTCGCAAACTCTCTGGTGGGTGATCTGGCCAGGCTTAAGGATGATATTAAGGACATGACTCGCGATGTCATGTTCCCAGTACAGACCCTATCAACCTCAAAACCACAGACCCCACCAAAAGCCAACATTCCTTCAGAGCTTGCCACGAAAGAATAACTCACAACTCTGGGCAAAATGCTTCTAAAGAATGTTAATCTCTTAGGTGCTGACATGATCGAAGAAGGAAAATTTGTAGCAGCTGACATGGAAAAGACCTTGGCCACTCTTAAATTCAAGTTTGATTATGAGACCAACCGAACCTCAACGGAGGCCAATTATGCGATCAAGATGATAAAACATCACGCAGAGGCCAATCTTTGCAGAAGAAGGAAAAGGAAGGCACCTGCTACATGCTAGGTCGAGGCTGAGCAGAAGAGGCCAAGGCGTGATGACCAGGGTCCCGATGGCTCTGGTCCTGGGCATCATGAGGGGGAGAAGGCTAAGGCCATAAGCTCTGCACCAATCCAAGCATCTCCTCTTCAAGCCATGCCTTTACAGAAGGGAACCTCAGAGGTCACTACTCAACGATCTATCACAAGTGCCTCTGAGAAGAAAAACACCATTGCAGCACCCCTCCCAAAATCCAAAGTCCTAAAGACCAAGCTCTGAAGCCTAATGTACAAGAGGTCCCCAAGATCAAACCTTCAGCCAAAGACAAGGGCAAAGATATAGCTACAGAGGCTCTGAAGATCAAGTCTAAAAGATATACCGACCTTAGGTATCTGACCATAAAATACCGACCTTCTAACATTACCAACTTTGAAATCTCAGGTTTTCAAATTGATTCAGATAAAAAAAGCTCTTTTCATCATCAGAAACAACCTGATTTCCGACCTCTTGCATTGCATTACCATTTCATTTTAGATCCTATTAATTTAAGGCTTTGCCTTTCAAATAAAAAAAAGAAAGAAGAAATTCGAACCGGCCTTTCCTTTGATAGTCGACCAAATTCTGAGAAGCTCATGAAGAGTGTTTTTGACTCTTTTATGGTGCCCAAGCCGGAGGAAGAAGACTGGGCATTCGATCTACAACCTCTGAAGGCACAACCAATCCTAGATCCCTCAAAGGACAGAGTATAAGAGATCATCCAAGGCATGGAGGCCATGAGAAAACCTACTTCAATCCCTCCTCCAAAGAAGGATATGGAAGAAGTGGTTTACAAGTACCTATATAGCCGAGGGATAAATGAACCACTACCTGCACCTACACTCCTAGAAGATATCATCTTAGAGGAGACTAGGAGGTCTTACAAAAAAAAAGCTCAACCAAAAGCCAAGGTATTTTTAATGGAGAATATTACAAAGGTTCTGGGGATCAGACTGCTACACACCAAGTGTCAAAACTTCTGGTATCATCAGTACGTAGTTCGAAGAGAATATGGGTCGAAGATGACATTCACTGATGCAGATTTGAGAAATCTTCACCCATATGATATCACAGAGCTTTTTTAGTGGATAAAGAACAGATATGGCTGGAGACAAGAGAACAAGAATGCATACTTGGTCTTCAAGAAGGTCATGATGGAAAAAGCTCTTGTACTACAACATAGTTAACTTCCAAGTTGCCTTGGATCTTGGAGTAAAGAAGATAAGCTTAACAGCCCTTGACGACTCTTGTCCCACTTCTGCAGGCATCATACCAAACTCCATCATCATCAATCCGAAAATTAGCTATGTATACCTAAACCCACAAGGTGAAAATAAGATCTTTTATGGGATAGAGAGACAAAAATATTCCACAGAGTCTCTGTTGCACTTTCAAAGAGGAATTCAGGAGATCAGATGCACTCCACTTGCAAACCCTGCGGTCACGGATCAAATTCTAGAGAACATCAGTACGACTATCAAATTTCAGAATGCATGTGCCTTCTTCTACAGAGCTCAGAAAAAAGATGGAGGTTTTGGTAGAAAGATAAATGATTTTCCAGACGCTAAAATATAGGCTCTGATGTTTTGTAATAGTATAGATTTTCACTCATGTAATGTACTTTCAATTTTATGTACTTACCTTCTGGCATTTCTGTTTATATGAATGAAAATTAGTCTTCAGAGGTTGAGTTCCTTTCACCTCTTATGTTTCTAACTTATCCAAACACTCACCATTCTAAATTTTCATTTTTCAATACTTAGGGGGAGATTGTTAGCTACAATTTCATTATATACAAAGTATTGAAAAATAGGCTAAGTTTAGGAACATCAGAAGACTGTCGCTTACACCAAAGTACACCGCAGAAGTGCTAACCACAGAAGCTCTGTCGACCATATACCTGAGAAGTTCTCAACCTGAAGATCATTCTCAGACCACAGAGCCTCTGTGATCTCTCACAGTGCCTCTGTGTGGCTATGCTCTGGAATAGAAGACTTAAAGAATTCAAGGTACAATGGTCAAGACAGCATCATATGTAGATCACATGACCCTGCTGTACGAAGATCTTCAAGATCAATAGTACATCTCACAATGGTTTTTACTTTCCAGGTGGCATTCCTTATATGGAATGTCAGCCTTTTTCTTGTACTATTGTGTACTCCTCGTTGTATATGAAGGGAGTACTTCCTGTAGAATCACTATGCAAGCACACACAAATCTTCACACCCTGATTTAGCAGTACTATCTTTGAGAGCATATTTGCACACGGTTGTGCGTGTTCTTGGTGTATTATTTAAGTTTAATGAAGCAGATCCTTCAGTGACTAACTCATATTTGTCTATTGATCTCTTTGTTACTTGCTTGTGTGTTTACTACCAAACAAACCATCTTACTATATACAAATCGCTTCCGCACTCATAATATTATGTTTTGTGTAGTTTGTATTGGTTAATCAATTGTTAGAACACCATATTGGGATCAACAAGCGGGTTCTTCCCGTCAGGTATTGGCGCATGATCGACGCCCTTGCCTTCATACGAGTGAAGGCCTCTATGGCCTCGAGATCCTCCTTCAGGCCGATGATCTCATCCTTCACTACCTCCAAGGACGACTTAAGAGTGCCAACCTCTTTTTTATTCTCGTCCAGGGTGATCTTGGTCGCCTTTACTTCTGCCTCAGATGCAAACAACTTCGACAAGGCCTCCTTCATGAGATCACGAAGCTCTTCCTTGGTACGACTTTCTTCCTCCAGTCGAGAAAGGGTGTCACCCAATTTCACTTCCGCAACATGCTTAGCCGCCTCAGCTTCCTCCGTCTCCTTACGAGCGACCACAAACAAGCGATGAATTGTCTCGATGTGCTGATGTATGTCTAAAGAGGATTTGAAGTCATGCCAAAGAAGATATTAAAGCCATCGAGGAAAACGTAAAAATCAAAGGAAAATCATAGAAAACATACCATGAAGGAGAGTCCAATCGTATGCAAATCCACCTTCTCGATACGGACGTTGTCATACTTCTCCCTATTTCGAGGGAGCATAAAGGAGTTCATGTAGGGGAACATGTTGGGGCTGATTTTATCCACCTTCATGAAATCAATAGAGACCCTAAACATCATGGACATTCTTTGAGGGTCCTCCTTGACCACCATCCTCTCACAGAGAAAGAGGAAGCGAAAGCATGTGTCAGAGACATCTCCTTCAGAGCAGTGGATGTTGTACCAGGAGGAGTTGGCACCTTCGCCTTCTCCATATCAACAACCTTAGGCTCGTCGTCGATTTTCAAAGACAATTCCATCCCAAACTCCTCTGTCTTCAATTTTTTGGCGTTTTCCCCTGACACCTGGATTTTTCTTTTCAATGACTTACCTGTGCGGGCAAGCTCAGTATCTTTCTCCTTCTTGGAGGGATCAGTAGTCGTGGGTTTCTTGGGGGTAGAGAGTATACAAAAAGTTTCCTCTGCAAACAAAGAATAAGAAGTTAGATATCGAATATATTATCCTCGACTAAAATTACCTACGACAAAAGAGACTCACCCGTCATCTCTTCTTGTCCCTCCACTTCCTCTTCCCTCTGATCTGAAGTACCTATCGAGCTTAAAAACTCGACTTCTTCTTTTTCCTCGTCCCCAAACTCTTCCACCAACGACCGGATCTTTGTCGTTTGAGCATTCCCGATTGGGAAGACCATGGAACTTCTCAAGTTTTTCTTGAGTGTCCTCTAAAGGCTACAATTAAGAGAAGTCGATATGTGTGATGATAAAACAAAAGAAAATATCAGTTGTCGTAGATAATTTCTATGACCAAATAAAAAGTAAGGGTGACGATTACTATTGTTATTCCATCTAGATGCCAACCATTGATCCTCGTCCCTCAGCGACGACACCCGTCCGAAAACGTAGTGGGACTTCTACTTTTGATCATTGACAGAAGTCCCTAGAACAAGAATCCTTTTTCCCCTTGCCTTGGTGTAAAGGTTGTGTTGGTGATTACTCTCTGGCTTAACGGAATAATCTGCAAGGAGTTCATGGATGGAAAAAGGTGATTCCCACCCACTCTTTAGCCTCTCGATGACGCTAACGATCCTCTAGAATTTGGGCATTATCTACCCCAATGATAGGTCAAAGGCATTCAATAATACCCTCGCCAAGGCCGTGAAAGGCTATGAGAACCCAATATTTAAAGGGTATTCATATAGTATGAACCACTCTTCAGGTATTCGTCTGAGATTAAGTCACCCGGGCAGAAAAGCTCTATATCCAAGGGAATCCCGGATACAAGTCCAAAAGCCTTAAGGTCACCTTATTCCTCAATCACACTCGCTAGGTCTTTCATCTCTACACAATCTGGTAAGGAGACAGAAGCAATGTAGAGATTTCTAATGTCTTGAAGTTTTATTAGTTTCTTAGCAAAATGCTTGAGAAGGGGCATACAAAGAATAAGGTTGTACCTTATAAAGTCGGAAGAAACCGTCGAATGGAAAGGATCTCGTACAAGGAAACGATTTTGTAGGTTTCGATTTTGACAAAGATCTTTCTCTCTGAAAATTTGCATGGAATTATTATGCGTGAAAAGGAAACAACTAAATATGGTTCGTACCATAATTACCACCATCGAATCGTCACCTCGATATCTATCCCAAACGGTTCGTGCTACCTGCTCGATAGACAACACATGTCAAAGACAACTGTTCTGGCACAAGACGTCATGGCCACGTGCGCCTCCACAGTTGCTAGAAACTGTCGATTCGGTTCCAAGGAAAACCACCGATTCAATTTCCTCCCAAATAAATCAGTTACCTAAGTTTACACATGTCACCTTGTCCACTAAAAACAAACTTTTGGCGCAAGATTTTAAATTGAAAATAACTTTTTTGAAATCCAAATCTCGGGGCCAAATGTTTGGGTAAAATTCATAAGCCCGACTATTGAAGATGTTATCCCTGACCGAGCATACTAACCTCGGTCGAATGACCGATTCCCTACAACAACGATATCCTCGACTTATGATATTCCTACGACCCACTACTAATTAATTTTCTACGATAAACTGTTGCTTTTTATATTGCAGGTATCATTTGAATAAAGAATTATGATAATTCAATATCCAAATCATAACCTACGATCGATATCCTGACATGATTGTTTCATCATTAACTCACATAATGGAGACAACGGTTATGAGACATTTAAAGAGAAGTTACGAAAGACCAACTATAAAAAGTCCTCAAGGAATTTAAAGGAATTAACACACAATATACAAGAAGCAACAACAATCAGACAACAAGAGCACGAAAGCTACTACCTGTTTCTGAAGCACTCTCGACCTTTCACACGATAGTCACTCACGATTATCCCCGACACAACAATTTACTTACATTTATTTTACATTATCTACATCTTATAATAACTACCATTATTATTAAGGCTGACGTCCCTGATTGACGTCCATAGTGCATTGACGATTTCTGCGATCGTTCGCGGTTTTTACCCTAGACGGGGGTTTCTGCATCACCAAAATTCTTGTCTTGATTGTATTTCCTTTATCATTATACTTGTTTATTTCATAGGATAGTCTATAGTTGATTAGGCTCCACAATCTGAACCTTAGATCGCTTTTTATGTGGTTTTTGGCATAAACAATCTTCCCCGATGTAGATCACCACAGACATAGGTCATCACTGGGGTGCAAGCCATCTTCTACATCCTATCCCCCCCTCTATATCCCCTCCACTACCCATCTCCTTTTCCTTCATTGCCGCCAATAACCACCATTTTCACAAACACCATTGTTAGCCACCACCACTACCCACCATCCTTAGCCAGTTCTACTGAACACGACCCTCACGCACCTTCCACCACCCCTAACCACTATCAAATAGAAATCCAAATCATAAAAATAGTTTCAAATCCTAACTAAATCAAAAATATTAAACTAAATCAAGACCCCAATTTAAATCAAATCATAATATATGAAAAAGGAAACAAAAGGATCTGAATCTTGAAACACACGAGATGCACTCTGTTCGAAGTTGGTCGAAGATTTCATTATGAACTTACTGACTCTCGACTTATTGAGCCCAGTGAACACAATGGTGATAGGTGGCCAGCAGACGTAGTCATTGGCATAAATCTGCTTCTTGGAGATGAAAGAGATGGACACAGGAATGGGTTCGGGTCGTTGATAAGTATATATAAGTATACACTTTAGCACCTATTTAAGAATTTATTTTAATATATGTATGGACGTTCAAACGAGAACAATAACAAAATAAAAGAATAAGAAAACGGTCAATCATGTGCAATATCATATGTGATTTTACACTAACAGTCAACGCAAGAGTGTGGAGACGACGTGGCCCACGACCTATATATATTAACTTTGTTAACCCACTAAATAGTATTAACTTTGTTAACCAATCTCAACCCTTAAATTGTTTAATCAACGGATGGAGTTTAATCAATGACATAGTTGTAATATTTTAAAAATAGAACGTGCTTGTTTTTCGATTTCATAAGTGAACCAAGGGTAATATTGTAATGTCGTGCATATCACCAACTTAGGAAACTGTTTAATATCCCTGTAATATCTCCACATTTAAGAAATTGTTCACTATCCCGATTTAGGAAACCGCCCACATCTGAACCATGCTCAAAGATGAACTCTTGAGTAGCCCATTCATGACAATTTATAGGCCTTGGGCAAGATGTAAAACATGGCCCTTGATAAGTATGATTTTTTTTAATATATCGTTTTTATTATAAGAAATAACATGTAATTCAAGAAATATTAATAATTCATATAAAACCATTTTTCCGAATATTTCTAAACGCAAAATCAATCAATAATTATTTCTAAATTAATATTATCTACCATATCATTTTTACATAACATCATTAATTTGTTCCACCATCAAAAACATTCTTGAGATATATATATATATATATATATATATATTAATTTAATATATAGATTGACATTATTTTGGATCACACCGTGACTATTGGGAGTACCACTCTATGTAAATCAATATAAATCAATGGGTTCATCTCAACTCAGGTTAATGTTTTTTCATCACCGTTTTAAACTTTTAGGGTTAAAACAAAAAAATTTGGAATCGGCAATCTTAGATACAAAAGCCCATGTTGGTTATAGCTTGAGATTTTTTATTATTGTTTTTGAGATAGGAGAATACTAAGATTTATGCACTCAATATTAGGTGATAAATAGTCAATAATATTTGAAAAAATAACGGTAAGATATAAGTCGGACCGTCTCATATGATTGATAATTTTTTTTTCAAAACGTAAGAGTTATCTTAGTTAAAAACAAGAAATCTACAATATTCTTATACAATTACAGAATTCATATGGATGAAATAGTCAAAAGAGTCGGTAGGAGATGAATGATGGATAATATATCAAGGTTTTCTAGGTAAGTCGTTTTAAACTTTGGTACTAGATAAAAAAATCTTAGAGGAAAAACAATCAACAAGCCCGGGTAAGGTTCTTCGCTTTGAATCGAATTAAACCACAAAAATCAGATTGATTAATCTTAATTGGTAAAATCCGAAGTCTATAAGGTGGACTAGCTAATATTTATATCAGTTAATGAAAGAGCCATCTACCCAGCCAACCTTCAGGATTCTCTCAATGAACGACCAATTAACTTTTTACATATTTTCTTTCTCAATATAATTAATTAATATATATTTGGGCCCTTAATATAATATGAAATTTTTTGGGTCCTATTAGATACTAAACGATTGTTCTTTTATTTAATAATTTTTTACTACTACCATATAGTAAAAAAAAATTGGGATCCTATTCAGTGATGGATCCAAGATTTTTTCCTAGTGGGGGTACTTTTAAAATTATTTAAAAACCTGCAAAGTCGTCCGATATGTTTTTAGCCCAATTTCATTGTTTGGAAAGATTTTTGAAGTCTTCTTTTGGTTGATTTTAACGGATTTGCATTTTTTTTTCGATTTCAAATTACTTTTTCAGTTTTTTGATTGATTTCAATAACTTTTTACTTGATTTCGAAGTACATTTTTTGCTTGATGGGTCCGAGACGAGAAATCAGTGGGAGGAACTAATGGTAGAAAGTTGAAAAAAAATTGGTTTTCACCTAAAAAAATTTGCTTTTTTCATTTTCTAATGGGGCCCATCCCCCCACTAGTTATGTGGTGAATCCGTCCCTGATCCTATTCCTCGTGGGTCCTGGGCGTACACCCGACCCGCTCTCCCCAGGGACGACTCTGCTCCTGAGACGTGTATGAGCTTCTGAGCCGTGTATTAATCGTGTATGAACCTTTGAAACCCCACTAGTCAAATTACCAATACAATTCTAACATAGGATTCATGTTCACAAATGTATGTAATACCACTTAACATGTAGAACCATTAATTACCACTTGGGTTTCATATATGAACTTATTACCAAAACTTCAACCCATGAATCCAGTTCCATTCATATACAAAAACCGTAGCATAATAACCGAAATATTCCCTCATTAATTTAAAATATTCAAAACCCATTAATATCATCCGCAATTAACCTAATTAAAAATCAGGAAATGATTATGTAACCGAATAAAAAAGAATAATAAAAGAAAAAGAAAACTTAAAAATAAAAGAGGGCCCTAATCCTAAAATTCGATGTATTTGTTAACAAGAAGGATCCTGACATTTGATTGGCTAATACGGGTTTGTAGAGTTAACACTCTTTTAAGATGTTAACAAATGATTGTAGATGGGAATAGAGATAGAATCTATTCCCTTATGGAAATGGGGATGAAGAGCGGGGATTGGAGTCCCCAATACTCGCCGACCCCGTTGCCATAATTATTTCGGAGTTTGCTCAATGTTATAATCTAACTCTCGTGAATCTAGCCTCAAACGTATTTAGCTGCAATATTCGTTTGGTTTTCGGTCAACTTGATAATATTGAAGAGATTCCCAAATCAATATATATATATATGTTTTATTCAAGAAACTCATAAGTTACCAAAAGATTAAGGAATTGATCCATGGAATCAATGATTTGAAATGAGAGATTGAAGTTAGTTAATGGAACAAGGAATGGATCCAGACAGACAGATTAATCTAAAAAGAAACAACATATGTTTTATTCAACCCAAATTTCACCAATCTAAAGCGTCATCGTGTCTTTTCTATCACTTATATCTGCTATTCGGTTTAATGTAATCTAACTCGAGAAGAAGCATCCTTTGAATTCATCTCTCTCAATGAGAAACCGGGAAAACCTTAACATCATCCAAGAGAGGGCCGCAAAAGTGACCATAGTCGTTAAGCTTCGTATGGTAAAAAGCACTAAAGAATGTGAGTCTTGTTCTAGCTGATATCGCTTCAAACTTAAAGCTTACGCTTTTAAAACCTCCTTTTCCTATTGACTCATAGTTTACCTTTAGGGTTTCTGATGCCGCGAAAGCCTCTACCATCATTGATCCATGGCACCCGTTCTTCGCATCTCCAATCGTGAATGATAGTATGTACGATTTCTTAGGGACCGTGCGAATGATTTGGGCGATAGCGGTTTCCCTCCCTCCAACCAACTCGATGGCAGCTTGGCCCTCCGGCACTTGAAAGTGTTTCAAATCTATGTATTTTACGGGTTTCAATGACTCGATGATCCAACCGGGGAGTGGTGAAATTATGTCATGAATTTTGGGAAGGAGGAGGACTCCTGTTGAGAAGTTCTTGAACACATGAGGTCCAATCTCAAACCCACCATTTTTCACCAAATTTTCTGCATTGTGATCATCAAAACTTACTTAAATACATATTTCTGAAATCTGAACAAATATATGATATGGGGATATTATAAACTTCCATATTGAATTTTATAGGATGCCAAAAATGTTTTAGTGTTTTAACAGACACTTTATAAGACTTAGATTTATAAAAACAAACAATTGTACGTCTTATTAAAAGTGTTACAATAAGTTTATAGAAAACTTTTGAGTATCTTTAACAAGTTTTTAAGGCATTTATTTAAAAATAAAGTGTCGGTATAGTTTTTTTTAATAGGACTACACTATTGGATAAGTGTCCTATGAATAAATCTTTTTACAGGACAATTGTTTTCTTTTTTCATATGATGTCATCTATACTATATTATAAAAACGACATAAAAAACTCTTGATTACAATATTTTAAGCACAAGTTACAACTAATTAAAGTCAATTGCTTAATTTTCAATTTCTTAATGCTTTGGTACAACATTTTCAAGCACAGTATCTCACATAATCATCTATTTGTGGAATGGATACTCATTTATTAATATAACTATTTGTTTTTTTGGTGGAGGGTTTTATAAAATAGATTTTATATTAGCATAATCTATTTTAAATGTAGATTTTACATTTATCTATACTATATTATAAAAACGACATAAAAACTCTTAATTACAATATTTTAAGCACAAGTTACAACTAATTAAAGTCAATTACTTAATTTACAATTTTTTAATGTTTTGGTACAACATTTCCAAACACAGTATCTCACATAATCATCTATTTGTGGAATGAATACTAATTTATTAATATAACTATTTGTTTTTTTGGTGGAGGATTTTATAAAATAGATTTTATATTAGCATAATTTATTTTAACTGTAGATTTTACATTTAAATCTATATTAATGAGATGTAATATAAAATCTTTTTTCTTCCATATTTTTTTATATTACATCTCATAATGGTTTTTCCATATTTTATTTTATAAAATCTTTTTACATAATGAGATGTAATATAAACTCTTTTTTCTTCCGTATTTTTTTGTTAATATAAAATCTGTTTTATTTTATAAAATCTACACGTATTTTATATTAGCATAATATAAAATCTACACGTATTTTTTTGATAATATAAAATCTACACGTTTTTTTTTCCACGAGCATTAAAAAAAGAAAAAAGAAGGTTGATATGAATTAAAAATAAAAAATAACGAGGTACACTAATAAATTATTATATTCTTTAAAATAAAAATATTCCGCAATATTTTCCAAATTAACCAAGTGTAAAGAAAATAAAATATAAACGATGTAGATATAAAAATATTCTTCCATATTTTTAATATATTTACATTTAAATGTAAAATCGAAAATGAAAATAAAAGATTTTAAAATATTCTCTACATTCACTATAAATATATATAGCTTATCTATGTATCATCCGAGTACAAGAAGAAGACGAACGGTCGGGTGTCAATGGCGGAACCTGCAACTGAACAAAAGGTATTCCACTATATTTTTGTTTCTTTGAAAAACTACTTTTTTATATTTTATTTTATTTACTGAGAATTTGTTTATATTTTTCAAAACCCACAATCATATTTTTCGAAGTAGGGAAATAAGATATATATACATATCTTTATTTTTATCGACTAATACTATGAGGTCTTGAAGTCAATAGTTAGATAACTATGTTGTGAGACATGTCGTTTGAGTTTTAAATAATATAATACAAAACTATTACCAATATTATTGCACAAACTCATAACAACAAACGTTTAAGAATATATGCAAGTTAACCACTTATTAAAATACATTCGTTTTTCACATTGTATTTCATTAATTGTTAACAGAGAAATTACGTTTCATTTTAACTCGGTTCAATATTCCAACAAAAAATTTATCCTCCCGTACAATGCACGGATCCAACACTAGTATAAAATAATTAATCGAACAATTTATTTTAAGAGTATCTCGAAAAACTTGTTATATAGAAAGGTCATATAAACTTATAGAACACTTTTATATGCATATAATTGTATATATGGTCCTTTAAACTTAATTAATTCCAATAAAAGGAAGACACTTAAAACCATTTTTGGCATCCTATAAACCCGAATTTGTTGTAGAATATAAATATAGAGAGACGTATTATTTACCTCCAATATAGCGTAGAGGAAGCATCATCTCTTTGATGGCAATGGCATCCAATAGAGGTCCACAGGTAGGGTCTTCTTGAACACCAGGATTATGAAAAACAACCTTTGCTCTATCAGAAGTAGCCATGAAAGCAAAAGCGTAAGTGTCTCCTCCGTCGCTGCTATACAAAGTTTGAATCGGAAGATCTTCCGACTTGCCAGAAGCCGAGACCCGCAACACCTCATCTTGAGCACAAGTTCTTGTTGCAGAAAATGTGAGGGAATAAATTGACCCAACCTTCACATGATTAACAACTTGCGCTATAGAGGCTTCGTTACCGAGCCTTGCTGCGTGGGCCCCACGAGGGATCGCGAAATAGAACCCGCCTGGCTGGGGGCCGCCGGAAACGTACTCCACGAGGCCCGAGATCTCCCATTGTGGCAAAGAATGCTTCCCTATGATCACTGTTTTCTGCAGGTTTGATGGTTCTGGTGCTTTTTCAAAGTTCCCGTTTGCAAGGTACCCTAAATAAATTAAGGACAAAAAGATTCAAAAAAGTTGATATGCAAAATGCATTAAAATATAGAATGAAAATTGTAGTTGTTCCTATTTAGCATAATAAAGATTTTTTTTTTAAATTGAAGTATAGCTAGATAGCTTACCATCAAGAAATGGAGTAGTAGCATAAGCTTGACAGAAGAGGTCCAAGAGGATAGAAGAAAGAAACACCAGAGACATGAACAAACCCATTTTCATTTATGTCAATAGGATAACTAGCTACTACAATCTATATATATATATATATATATATATATAAGCTAGATCTTGTGGTCTTCCTTGTAGGATAACTGGTAGAGATTGTACCAGTAAATAAAGACGGGATTTTAAGGATCTTTCGCATACATCGTTGGTTTGAGTCTTTTCAAGACCACTTGTGGATTTTCTTAGGTGTTATCTTTAGAGTCACATGAAATTAATCAAAATGCACACAAACATGTCCGTGTTATATTTTTAAAAAACATAACAAGTACAATCTAGGTGAAGGATCGTGTAAGAAGTTGAGTTAACAGTGAAAAGCATTAGAAGTGAATTTGAACCGTTGATCTCTTTTAATCTCAAGCCCTCCCATTAATTACGACTTATAAGAGAATTGATCGGGTGTATCTCGGTGCATCTTATCTCGGCGCATCTAATCCTAATGTGCATTCATTTCTCATTCAACGGTTAATAACCAATTCTCACCGTTAACTCAACTTCTCATCGGAACTCAACCCGTACAACCAATATATATATATATAGTATGAATCATTTGTTGTTAACTTTATGAACCATTTCCAACCAATAGAAATCCATCTTTGATTGTTGTTTTATTTGTTTTAGTATTTAATGCTAAAGGGTAGAAATGTCAATTCTTAATTATCAAATATTTTATATTTCATTTAATTATTTGGGGGTTACAAAAATAAAGTCTCCTTAATTCTAGCGTAGGTTATGATTTCAAAAAAAAATCAATTTTCAAAATAATGTTAAAATCATATAAACATTTTCATGACTGATTTCATTCAACCTGTTCATTTTTGTTCATTACTTCACCATTGGACATATGAACAAAAACTTGTTAACGAGTCACATGAATAGTAAGGTGATGGTTCATTCATGTTCATATTTCTTAATATGAATATGATATTTAAAAGTAATATATTGTTTACACTTCTTTATATGAATATGATATTTAAAAGTAATATTGTTCATATTTCTTCATATAGATATTATATTTAAAACTAATAATGTTCATATTTCTTCATATGAACATGCATGAATTGGGAGTTACGATTCTTTTGGAAAATAATGTTCAAATACATGCAGATTCATGAACACTAATGAATCGGGGGTTACAATTATTCTGAAAGGAACATTAATTAAGAGAGAATAAAAACATAATGTTTAATTTTTCCCCCAAAATACCCTTATCACTATAATTCACTCCTAATTTTTCATTAATTGTGCATTTATTAAGGTTTTTAAAAGATATTCAATCCCAACCATTGATTTCTATGATCAATGACTTATAATGGTTCATAGAGTTAACACAAATAATGTGGTTAACAAATGAACCTGACCCTATATATATATATATATATATATATATATATATAGAGAGAGAGAGAGAGAGAGAGGAAAGTTCAAATGAAAACTCAATTTTCATTGTGCACGTGAGGACAATTCTCAGTCACTCCATCTCTATTGATCAAACAACTCATATTAAATAAAGTTTTAATTTTAAGATACTTGAGGTAAAAATGAAAGATAATTTAAACTCACGACAACCATATTTGACCTTTTATTTTCTTTTTTAATTAAAAATTTTTATTCAATTAAATTTTAAAATAAATTATCTTAAAAATTACTAATATTTTTATCAAACAAATTACATAAAAAATACAAGAATTTCGTGTTTTTCGATATGACATCAATATTGATATAGTTTTTTTTTTGTTTTAACCGTTTTTTACGTGAAATGTTATATACGTGTTATATTCATTATGAATATTTATGTACGTTCAAGTTTGTACAACACCTCGACACCGTAAGTATGTAACTCGACATCACCTTCTTCAACACTTTCTTCAACGTCGTAAGACATCGCGTTTCTTCAGCACCGTAACCCAACACCCATCAAGACGAATCGAGAACCTATCGAGTAATTCTGTTGTGAACTGGGGAACAAAAGAAAGCGTGTCACGTCTCCACATATTGACGGGTCATTCATGTATTATTCATCATGAATAATGTATCATTCAGGATGAATAATACAACATTCAGGGTGAATAATTCACGATTCATGAATTTGTGTATTATTAATCATGAATGTTGTGTAATTAATCCTGAATAATGAATGAACGTTCACATTTGTTATTGGGAAAAGTTCAAAAAAACCCAATGGACTTTAGTGTTTGGAGTGATTAAGTCCTTGGACAATTTTTTGGAACAAATAAGTCATTGGACATTTCAAAACACACTAAATAAATCCTTAGAGTTTTGAAAACCAACTAAATATATCATTATTACTTAAAATGTAACTTGCAACCTATATAACAGATAAAACTACAAACTGAAAAAAAAGATGTCAGCCACTTTATCCGCCTATAAATAAAAAATGGGGAAACTAACTAAAATAGTCAATCTCATCAATCAAATTCATTTTTTAGGCTTTTTAAAGTCTTTTTTTAAGATAGTCAAACTTTACGCATTTTTTTTAACTAAGAATTGTTTTTGGCAAAGAAAATAAAAAATTAGAAAGCATTTTTTTATAAAAAAATTACACTTTGCATCTTTACAATTTATTATTTAATTTACTTTATATCTTCTAATTTTTTATTTTCATTTGACTCATTTATATATTAACATACATAATTTTATATTAATCCAAAAACATGAGTTCATCAACGTATTGACAAGACGACTATAATGATGTAATTTATAAAAAAAATTATTATTTTCGATATATTTTAGTTAATATACGATTTTATGTGTTAATATAATAAAAATGAAAAATAAAAAATAAAAAGGTAATGGATATAAAATAAATAAATAACTAACTATAACTTTATAAGGATGCAAAGTATAAATTTTTTCTACAACTTTAAACAAAAAGTGAATCTTTATATATAATATTTTCTACGTAAGTATGTTTTTTAATTTTTTTTTTCTTGGAAAAAAAAATACTTAAGCAGGAAAAAAAAACATTATGCCTTTGGCTATCTTGGGAAAAATCTTTAAAAGGTGATTAAAAAATGAATTTGATTGATGAGATTGACTATTTTATTTAATTTCTCCATTTTTAATTTGTAGGAGGATAAAGTAGGTGTCATCTTTTTTTTCCAATTTGTTATTTTTCTTGCTATGTAGGTTGCAAGTTACATTTTTAAGTAATAAAAATGTATTTAACAGATTATCAAAAGTCCAAGGATTTATTTAACAGGTTTTGAAATGTCGAATGACTTATTTGTTCCAAAAACTTGTCCAGGAACTTAATCATTCCAAACACTAAAGTCCATTGTGTTTTTTTGAACTTTTCCCTTTGTTATTCATACTGAATGTGGGACATTCGGGGATGCGCATACATATTCATAATGAATTAAACCAAATTTCGGTTGTGAATTGGGAAACAAAAGAGAGTGTGTCATTTGTCTACACCTTCACAGGTCATTTATATGTTATTCATCATGAATAATGTATCATTCACGATGAATAATACAACATTCAGGGTGAATAATACACGATTCATGATAAATAATACATGAATCATGAATTCGTATATTATTCATCCTGAATGATGTATTATTTATTATGAATACTGTATTATTCATCATGAATAGTGAATGAACGTTCACCTTTGTTATTCATATTGAATGTGGACACCTAAGGATCTGCATGCATATTCATAATAAATATAACACATATATAGAATTTCACATAAAAAGTGGTTAAAACGAAAAAAAACTATATCGAGATGGATGTCATATCGAAAAGCACGGAATTCTCGTTTTTTCGGTGTAATTTATATGATTAAAATATTAGTAATATTTAAGATAATTTATTTTAAAGTTTAAGGGGGTAAATTTTTTTTAATTAAAAAATAAAATAAATGGCCAAACAAGGTAGATGCTGATTCAAATTTCCAATTTTGTCCTTAATCACTTTTCGATTAACCTTATCTATACTATATTATAAAAACGACATAAAAAACTCTTAATTACAACATTTTAAGCACAAGTTACAACTAATTAAAGCCAATTACTTAATTTACAATTTGTTAATGTTTTGGTACAACATTTCCAAGCACAATATCTCACATAATCATCTATTTGTGGAATGGATACTCATTTATTAATATAATTATTTGTTTTTTTGGTAGAGGATTTTATAAAATAGATTTTATATTAGCATAATCTATTTTAAATGTAGATTTTACATTTAAATCTATATTAATGAGATGTAATATAAATTTTTTTTTCTTCCGTATTTTTTATATTACATCTCATAATGATTTTTCCATATTTTGTTTTATAAAATCTTTTTACATAATGAGATGTAGTATAAACTCTTTTTTCTTCCGTATTTTTTTGCTAATATAAAATCTACACGTATTTTATATTAGCATAATATAAAATCTACACGTATTTTTTTTTCACGAGCATTAAAAGAAGAAAAAAAAGGTTGATATCAATTAAAAATAAAAAATAACGAGATACACTAATAAATTATCGTATTCTTTAAAATAAAAATATTCCGCAATACTTTCCAAATTAACCAAGTGTAAAGAAAATAAAATAGAACCGATGTAGATATAAAAATATTCTTCCATATTTTTAATATATTTACATTTAAATGTAAAATCGAAAATGAAAATAAATTTTTTTAATATTCTCTACATTCACTATAAATATATATAGCTTCTCTATGTATCATCCGAGTACAAGAAGAAGACGAACGGTCGGGTGTCAATGGCGGAACCTGCAACTGAACAAAAGATATTCCACTATATTTTTGTTTGTTTGAAAAACTACTTTTTTATATTTTATTTTATTTACTGAGAATTTGTTTATATTTTTCAAAACACACAATCATATTTTTCGAAGTAAGGAAATAAGATATATATACGTATCTTTATTTTTATCGACTAATACTATGAGGTATTGAAGTCAATCGTCAGATAAATATGTTGTGTGACATGTCGTTTGAGTTTTAAATAATATAATACAAAACTATTACCAATATTATTTGCAAAAACTCATAAAACAAACGATTAAGAATATATGCAAGTTAACCACTTATGAAAATATATTCGTTTTTCACATTGTATTTCGTTAACTGTTAACAGAGAAATTACGTTTCATTTTAACTCGGTTCAATATTCCAACAAAAAATTTATCCTCCCGTGCAATGCATGGGCCCAACACTAGTTATATTATAAAGCATGGATAAAAAAACTCTTACATACAAATTATTAGGCACAATGTACCATGATTTTATGCATAATTTTAAAAATCTCTTAAGTTACAAGTATCAAAGCACAAGATACATATTACTACTGCAGACTTCTAACACCCACCAATTTGGTATGTGCAGGGCCTTCTTTTATAAAAAAAACAAATTTATAAAAAAAACATTATTACTTTCTCAAAACCATCCAAAATCGTACTGTAAATCGACAAAAAAAATAAAATGAAACATTAAAATCGTGATGTATCTCGCTGCATTGCGCGAATATATTTCTAGTTATGTATTAACCATTGATTAGTTTTCTAAGTTTTAATCAATGGTTAAAATTTGTCCTCATGTGCATAATGAAATATGATTTTTCATTTGAACCCATCCGAGAAATGGTAAATATATGAGAAATAGAGAAGTAATTCTAGCCATTCATACGGTCAAGATCGGATTTGACTGGTCAAATATTTCGGCTTTGACTAGTCAGAAGTTGCGGCTATTCCAAAAATAGAAGGACACTTTCGTAATTTTTACAAAATACACGAATTGTGTTCATATATGAACCTGTATAATTCACATATGAACTATATTTGAATCAATGTAATTCACATATGAACTCTTTTAACTGATTCATATATGAATCTTTATGATTCATATATGAACTAATTAACTGATTCACATATGAACTAATTAACTGATTCACATATGAACTAATTAACTGTAAGTTCATATATGAATCAGTTGAACTAATTAACAGATTCATATATGAACTTTTGTGATTTATATATGAACTAATTAACTGATTCTCATATGAACTCATATACGTTCATATGTGAATCATATAGGTTCATATATGAACTTATCCCGCGTATTTTACGAAACTACCCCTCTACCTTCTATAGACTATGCAAAGGAATTATCCGGTGCTTCGCGGTCAAGGTCGCAAATGTTGACCGGATGAATGACTAAGATTACTTCTCTATTTCTCATACATTTACCAATTCTCAAATGAACCTCACCATATATATATATATAGTGGAAGGATATTTTGCAACTCTTAAAAAGGTTGCAACCCTTGCAACTCACATCTTAACCGTTGGATTCATGATCGACGGTTATTTTATTTTTATTTTTCTGTTTTTTTAATTAAAAATATTGGACCCTATATCTATTGTAACCGCCGATCATAAATCCGACGGTTAAGATGTGGGTTGCAAGGTTTGCAACCTTTTTAAAGGTTGCAAATTAAACAACCCCTATATATATATATTATATGTCGAACATTAAAGGCTTGAGACTAACAAGGGACAAACCACGTTAATGTCGCGGGAAATTAGGAGCAAGACGCCAGGGCGGGTCATTGGTAATGGTGACGCTAGCTCTATTTTTGTTGCAAGAATTGAATGAACCTCTGCCACTTCTCTTTATTATTCACTTTGCTTATCACTCTGTAAACATAAATGACCCATGTGATTTCGTCAAACTTTGAAAATTATAATTCAACTTTCGAAATTACATTAGACATTAAGATTAGTTGTTAAGTGCCCGTACATACTAATCACACGTAAAAGATGTGTTGGTTATGTTGAATTTTCTGTTGTATTTTGGTTATTTTGTGCGTGACGGCAGTTTTAACGTCCGTTACGGTTAGGAATAGTGGAGGTAAACAAGTGAAAATAATATTGAGAGATCTGGTGTAATTTCGAAACTCGAGTGGCCCCGTTCCCAAGATTTTGGTAAAACACATGGATGATTTATGTAATTTATTTGTAAACAAATGGAATTGAATGGAGTTGCTTCATATCGACTTCTAATGTTGCAGTTATGTTAGTCATGTGATAATAATGCACGTGGTGAAGTTGGTCACTTTGAATGGTTACATACATTAAGGGGTTGTTTGGCAGTTGCTGAATGATTTAGTACAAAATGATTAAGAGGTTTTTATAATATAGTGTAAAATGAAATATAGTTGTTTGTTAATTATTCATAATGAAATCAGGGCTCTTAATTGTTAAGGGAGGGTCAAAATACAAATCATTAAGAGGATTTTGGAACCATTAAGAGACAACCCTTTTTTTTTGCCAAACAATATTTACCTCTTAGCGATTCAGAGGTTGTCTCTTAATGAAACCATTAAGAAGTAAACAAACACCCCCTAAATAATACACAAAGTTTGAAATCTGAAAGTAATGGGTCATCATGACTTCTTGAATATACAAAAGAGTCCAAGCAAGGTCCAAGTAAGTTACCGTTAGATCTCAAAAAGTCTAAAGATGTTATTTCAATCTGTTAAGAAATATTAAAATGTAATTTAAGCTCAAATTTTGGAAATTCATATCCATTGTTTGAAACAAAATTATCAACTTTATCTTCATCTTTTTCTTCCAAAAAAAAAAAAACTTTATCTTCATCTTATTCACACTCCATTCCTAACCTTTATTGAAAGACCCAGTTGTAGAATGGAATATGGATCCCTTGGGCACTTCTCGTAAGAAAAAGCAGTTTAATTACAACTGAAATATCTATAAATGAGTTTCATACACTACATTATTAGGATGCCCAAGGACAACTGAAAATTCTAAAAACCCATTTTGTTGCGAGCAAAAAGATATTAGATATCTGAAGGCTTTTTATCAAGAAGTCAAACCGCTTTTATCTCTTTGGCTTTTCATCCTAGCAATGGAAGGTCTTGTTGGAACATGAATAGGAGATGAATAACGAAAGAGAAATGGATGACATTCCAATAATATATTGTTGGGTTTTAATTAAATTTGTAACCGATAAAACGCAGCGAAAAATTAAATAAATTTTGGTTACAACTAATATAGAAAACTTTTCTAAATAAACCTTAAAACCCAATCGGATCCAATGATGCATTTAATTAAAATAAACCACGCCATAGGAGGTTTATAATATGTACCTTTCAAGATCTGACGGGGTTAAAACTGAAGCACCAAGAAACCAAAGTAGGTTTCCTCTATCGGTAGTCCACACACGAACACGTTTCCCGTTTTCCGTTTCCACCGGGTGCTAACCCAAGAACCCTAGATCTATATGTGTTTTACAGAAAAGAAAATAGTTTCTTTTCTGTATTTTTCCTGAAAGGCTATTCTAATTCGATTGTCTATCAAATGATTTAGCCTGACCCTTTATTTATACCAGAAGAATTATAGTTAGATTATAATTCAATTAAGGATTAAATAAGGTTTAGTAATTATCTGTAATATTCAAATTTAAATATATATATATATATATAATTATCCTTTTAAACTTTAAAATATAATTATATAAATATATATAATTATCCTTTTAAACTTTAAAATATAATTATATAATTACAGATAATTACCCGTAATTAACATAAATACGTTTTCACCCTGTAATTATCATAATTCCAGTTTAACACATATTTTCATAAAATCCGGGTTTCTACAAATGGAAACAAACGCATTCTTTGTGTGCGACCCTATAGGTTTACATACTCCTCAGCAGTATCTCTGTGTGACACGTGTCGTGGGCATATAATAACTTACATATATATAACTTCGTTCTACTACAATCAGTGCTATTATTGCTACTTAGTACTTAATACATTAATTGCCAACATATTGCCTACTTAAGAAGCTAGTAGACTTCATCGAAAAGAGCAGAAAAAACGAATACTCATAGAAAAAAAGAAATCGGTTTGCTGCAGGTGTAGCCCCCAAAAGAACACCTTTCTGTTTTTGTTGTGTCTTGGAAACGGTCGCACTACGAGGAGCAAAACTGTATTAAGGATATTGTGCTTAGCACAAGCCTCATACACTATTTGCTTTGCTTATGTTTGATGTATACAACCTACTATTCTATGTTGCATTTGTTCGTTCATTTGAAACTCTGGAAACTAACAATCTTAAAACAATTTCGATTCTTTTTTAATCAAAAAATATTCCTTCTAGGCTTTCTACATATTCTAATCATAACCCTTATTTGATTAGGCTATATTAGTTCCGTAAAATTCGAACGAGGATAACAAAACAATCTTATAAAATTTATTTGTTGTGTTGGTGCTTGAAAGATGGTTTGGATTGCTGTGTTGGTTCTCAATCGAACATACACAAATCTTGATGGGAAAAACACGTCACAACGGTAACGATAAATGCAGAATAAATCTTCGTTGGACAAAACTTTTCCGACTTATATGAACCTTTGAGGATGCAAACAAATAGGGTATACTAAATGCAATGATAATCAACTACCAAAGACATAAATAAGCAACAATCAAACATACACGGATTTTAGCATGGAAACCTCTCAAAGCGAGAGTAAAACCACGGGACCCTTAGGCCGCTTAAAGTCCACTACCACCAATAAAAAATACAAAAGTCTTCTCTGAATAAAAGTAGAGGCACACCACAATCATCATACTCTTGGAACAAATCATCAAGAAGTATGGAATCAAGCCAAAAAGAAAAGAGGAAGAAACATCAACCAGAAAACAGCAAACTGTCGAACAGCAAAAGGGCGACTTCCGGATCTCCAAAACCGATCTCCACCGTTCAAACTCCGGGAATAGACGAAACGGCGTGGTTGCGCTTGCCCAAAAGTGCAGTCGACTTTTATCTCTTTTCTCTCACTTTTGTATTTTATGGACTCTCTCTTGTTGTTGTGAAACCTTAGGATACAAGGCAATATATAGCTTGTATAGGGCCACTATTGTTGGACTATTTTAACTATTCCTCATCGGCCAGAAATAAATAAAACATAAAACCCAACAAATCTCTCTTTCTGCTTATGAGGAAGAGTTCGCCATCCCGGCGATCCCACAACATACCTTTAGCTTTTCCCTTGCTAAGGCCTTTGTCAACATATCAGAACCATTATCATTGGTATGAACTTTATCAAGTTCAAACAATCCATCTTCAAGAGTGTTGGTCCCAAGTTACAAAACAAGTATTGTAGAAGGGGGGGGGGGTTGAATACAATACACAAAGTTTACTTAATTTTTAATTCTTTTATTGATATAAATATCAAGAATTACACAAAGGAAACAAAGATTGTTGCGGAAAAGAATAGCTAAGAACTACTCAAACAATCTAACACGAAGAAGACTTTAAAGAACACAAAGACTAAATCTTAGAGAGAAAGTTGTAGCCATCAACCTGCTTGAAATCTTGCAAAGGAGAATTCTTGAGCTGAAAGCGTGAGTAGCAAGGTGCTACCTCCATCCTTTATATACTATCCAATGTAATGAGTGAAAAGGACATAGAACAATAAAGGCATGGGTGGTTGAAATATTGTAAATAAATTATAAGATATTTGATGTGACTTATCACAATACAAAATGTAACTTTTGTACTATGAAAGTACAATATCTAAATAAAATATACTTGTGGAAAATCTTTTTGAGATCTTTTAGAAAATAAACGTCTCAATCAAGTTTAGACCCAAGTGTATATCTTCTCATAGAAGGAAGCTTCCATTCCCATTGTCAGAAGATCATTGGGAATGAGGAAGTATGTCAAATCAAGAGGGTTTGACATAAATGATCTTACCAATAAAGGAGTAATCGGTAAGAGGAGAAAATGCCGAAGAAGTGGCATGGGATGCCGAACAAGGATGATTCGGCAAAAGAGAGATCTGCCGAACAAAGGGGATTCGACAGGGGAAAGGTCTGCCGAATAGGGAATCGGCACAAGGGGTGATCTGCCGAATAGAAAATCGGCAGACCAAGCTTAGTTCACTTTAAAGTTCATCTCAATCCGCATAGTAGACTTCCTTCATGTTGAATTCGGTTTGTCTTCGACTCACCGATCTGTTTATACATAACTAAGCTATTACAAAGAACCATAAATCACAGTACAAAGTTCAAACATCAATAAAGACTAAGGAGAGGTTATCTTTAAATCTTAGATGACCCAATAATCTCCCCTTATTTGATGATAACATCTCATATAACTGAAAGTAAATGAATAATGCATTTTGACCCTTTTTCATACTCTTTTGGGTTCTTTTTCACATAGACCATTCTTTTGTTTCTTTTTGGATTTTTTAGAGTATCCGATATTTACAGGGATAAAAGAATGAAATAATTAAATGTACAGGGTATTTACTAAACATTGCACATTGTATTAATCTTGTGAGAAGATTACAATACAAGTTTAATTAAAGATAAAATACAATGAAGGAAAGGAAATAAGTTATTCAAAAGGAAAAGAAGAATCGGCATCTCTTTTCTTGAGCTCATCGGTGGCCGCCACATAGATGTCTCCTGCATTCATGGGGATGATCTGAATGATCCCATGAAAGAAGGTAGTGTCGGCGATGGCAATCTGACTCATTCTGAATAAACGAGTCTGACCGAAGGCATCGTTGAAGAAGATCCCATGAGTCGGCTCACTTAGTATCGTGGTAGAAGGATGAGGGACCAGAGTTGGATTAGTAAGATCAAGATTTGAACTGTCAGGAACTTTTCCTTCTCTGGCCATTTGTGCAAACACATCTTCTTTCTTAGATTTTGACTTCGGCTTAGAGGGAGGAGGAAGACCAGACTTGAGATTCTCGATTAGCTCTTTTTCGGCAGGAGTGTGAACAATGTTGTAAGTTCTTCAGTAGGTTCGAAATTTTGTTTGTAGATCAGCGAGATATTTATCAACTTCAGGCTTTAGAGCATTTCTGCTTTTCTCCAAACAAATAGCAATTTCCATCAATTCCGAAACTCCAAACCGAACCAGCGAGTCCAGTCTATCCACCGATCGTGATGCATCCTCTATTGTGATTGAGAGCCGAATAACTTTGCAGCTTGCAGAAGGTCTAATAATTTTCATGTCGGTGATTTTGTCGCGACAATGTCGTCGGCTGAGGGATTTTCGATACCAGTCAATGCACTTGACTTTAATCTCCTCGTTTCTCTTTGCCGAACCTTCCAAGGCACTTTTCTGAGCCTTAATAGCATCGGAGGGAGTTTTATTTAGATTAGCCTCCTCCTCAGCTATTTTCAAGGCAAGCTCAGAATCCTCGTCATGGGCCATCTGGGCTAATTTAGCGGCTTGAATTTCTTCCTCAGATAAACCTAGACTCGTAGATGTAATCTTTGGGGGAGGAAGATCAATACCACCACCATCTGCAACTTTCTTTATAATAGCATCTTTAAGACGCTTCTCATCAGCATCTACTTCTTCCGATGTAAGAATCTTTTTGCCCTTATCTTTGTTGGGAAATTTCTCCCCCTCAGATTCTTCGATCAATTTGGGGTGATCGGTTCCTTTCTTTTCGGTACCTGTAGCAGAAGATTCTCCCCGACCCATACTGGAAATAATAATGTGAGGGGTAATTAGCTTCCCCTCAATTTTTTCTCCCCCTCAGTATGTGCCGCAGTGCCGGGGAAGAGAAACCAACCTTGCGATCTTCCGGAGTGAATGCCGACTCAGTGATGTCGATATCTAGAGAATGAGCATAATACTAAGTGATATCGGCAGGGAGAGAATCAAGACACCGATTTATATTCAGCAAGGCGTCGAGAATCTGAGAATTAATGGAGGCATGTACCAAAGCCTGCTCCCGAAGATGGATAAGATCCTGATCTCGTGCATCTGAGGCATCCTTGAGAGCAACCACCAACATAGTAAACGAGGTATTGTTATCATTTAGCTTGATAACCTCTTTAAGAATATCATCAAGAACATCGGTTTGAGGAGCACGTAGATTGTCGATCTGTCGGTGCATAACATCTAAGCACCGAAATATGTCTCTGTTGAGGTCTACACACTCAGAATTCTGCTCCTTGATAAGCTGAAGAAGACCATCAAGAAGAGAGTTTTGAGTGTCCAGAGAGGCCGAAATTTCTGGATCTCGCATTGTTTTCCTTAGAAACTCATACCGAGTGCCAAGAAAGCGTACTTGCCGATTTGTATCCACAATATCGGCAAGCACGTCGATAGGTAAGGAGACGGGAGGCTGAGGAGCCGAAGAAGTAGATGCCAACGGTCCAGGTTTGTCGGCATGAGGAGAAGGAGACTGAGGAGGGGTAGTTGGTTTTTCGGTAGGAGATGGTTGTTTGGGAGAATGTTTCGGTGTAGATTTTGGGGAAGATTTCGGTGATGGTTTCGGTGAAGATTTGAGGGAAGATTTCGGTGACGGTTTTGGTGAAGAGGGTGGTGTTGTAGGCAAGGAGGAGGGACCTGCCGAACCTCCTTGAGGAGGAGGAGACGACAGTCGCTCCCTATCGTCAAAGAAGAGGTTATGTAACATACTTGCGATTGAAATACCGCCATGTGCAATCTCATCGGGTGTGACCCCGGGTGATAGGCTGTGCTGTGAGGAAGCAGAATGGTGCTCCAGAGAGGAGAGCAACTCATATTCATCCTCCACATGAGATGTAGGGGAAGGAATAAGATGGGACTCCGAGAGTACAACCAAACCCTTTGGAGAGGATTTGGAGGAGGTGGGTATGGGTTGTGCAGATCCCTGTGGCCCAGGAGGGGAAAGTTCAACCTCCACCGATTATTGAGAATCAATAGAAGGAATGAGTGGTTCGGCCGAAGGCTTCCTAAGTCTCTTAGAACGAGACTTAGGAGGGGATTTGGAGCCTCATTGCTTTTGAGAAGAAGAGGGGGGTATGACTTGGGGAGCCACCGAAGGTTGTTTCAGTGGCATAGTCATTAAAGCAAGTACGACGTTACCGGTGACTTTCTTTTTCTTAAAGGCCACCGATTTAGCTCGGGAAGCTTTTGGGGGAGAGGGGACCACCGTTTTGGAGACACTTGGAGAGAGTGAATGCCTTTCGGTATCACCTTCGACAAGCGTACCCCAAATCGGATTGGGAGAAGAGATAAAAGAAATCATACCTGGGGTGAGTGGAAAGTAGTAGGCTTGACCGTCTTAAAAATTGTTTGCTTGCTTAATTGAGAAATAGGCAAGTCAAACTTAATCGTCGGCTCAGGTAGTGCTGCATCGGCACTTAGTTGTGCAGATAGCTTGTGGTTGATGATCATAGATATGAATCAAGGGAGAGCCACATTGTGAGTTCTGGGTGGTGTGATGGCAGTGATCAAAGAGTCGAAAAATACTTGAGCGAAATCGATGCGCCTCATAAAGATGAGGGCATGAGCCAGACGGGTGATGGCAGTAGGGGATTGATCCCACCCCGATGTCTTGTGGGAAAGACAGTAGAGGAGGCGAGAGAAGAAATAGTTCCATACCGCACCCATGTTCTTTCTAAGTAGAGTTCCAGAACCCTTGGATTTGCCTTCGTGTACATAGTTGAGAGCGGCAACTACCTCATCGTGTTCTTGCCTAGTGGGGAACGGAGCATATACGTCAAATTCCGAAAATTTTAGAACTGTGCGAACGTCATTTACTCCGAAAGAAATGTCGGGATTTTCTTCAGAAGATAAGATAGAAGCTGAAACCTGATGAGTACCACAATCGTACTTACAGGTAAGCCAAAAGCTACCAAGGAGCATCTTGCTCATCTTGGTCGATTATGTGAGAGCATGGAGTAATGGAGATCGTTGAAGGAAGATAGAGACCTGGTTGAACTCAGGATGATCGACATCAGCAGATAGGCGAGCAACTGCCAACCTGATTGCATGCGGGGAATGCATGAGTTTCCCGGGAGAGAGTAGTGATCTTGAAAGACTTGGAAGTTTTGGAGGACGCCATGGAAAGGAGAGAGTTGTAGGTTTGTGAAAAATTATAGAAGTTGAAGATGAAAATGGTAAAGAATGAAAGGAAAGCGAAGGAGAACTATATATAGGTTGAGAAAAGAGAGGGAAACAACGGATTTAAAAAAAATGAAATGAAACTAAAAAAAATAATGATGGTACATGAAAACGTGCGAAATTGGAAAACGCAACAGCCGAAAACGGCTCATGTCAGGGACGTGGGACGTCCAATCGTCCTTTCTCTGACCCTCGAACCCTGGAGTTCCATGTGGCAAATTTTCAGTGGAGCACAGGGAGGTGCCGAAGAGAGCTTCGGTAAGGAATTATGGATAAGGATGACACGTAGATACAAGGGTTCGGTATACCATCATTCGGTATACCGAAAGAGAAGATGACTCAGTATTGAAGATAAGGTACCGAAAAGTAGAGAGTATGAGTACTAACATAAAAGAGGTTTCGATATACGTGAGGTGTACCGAAAGAGGTTTCGGTATACGTGAGGTGTACCAAAAGAGGTTTCGGTATACGTGAGGTTTACCGAAAGGGTGTATACCGAATATTGGTGGTAAAGGAAGAAATACCGAAAAGAGAGGAGGAAGTACCGAAGAAGGCCAAGTTTCGGCATATGTAAACTTGCCGAAAGTACTTCAATTTTTTTTACTCATAATTTAACATACCTAATGACCCAACAAGGAAGTTGAATCGTGATTCATCTAGAGGCTTGGTGAAAAGATCTGCAAGCTGAAGATCAGTAGAGATGAAATGAAGTTCGATATCACCTTTAGAGATGTGATCTCTTATAAAGTGATATCGAATATCAATGTGCTTGGAGCGAGAGTGCAACACATGATTGTTAGCAATAGCTATGGCACTTGAGTTATCACATAGTATGGGTATATGAGAATAGAACAGGTCATAGTCTTGTAATTGATTCTTCATCCACAAGATTTGAGCACAACAACTGCCAGCTGCAACATATTCAACTTCAGCTGTAGAGGTAGACACAAAGTTCTGTTTCTTACTGGACCAGCTGACTAGATTGCCACCTAGAAATTGACAGCTACCAGTTGTACTTTTCCTATCCACCTTAGAACCTGCAAAGTCAGAGTCTGAATAACCCATTAGTTCAAAACTGAGTCTTTAGGATACCAAAGACCCAGATTCATAGTACCCTTGAGGTACCGAAAGATGCATTTTACAGCCGCCAAGTGAGATTCCTTGGGATTGGCTTGATAACGCGCACACAGACATGTAGCATACATAATATCAGGTCTACTAGCAGTTAGATAAAGAAGAGACCCTATCATCCCTCTATAATGTGTGATGTCAACTGACTTACCAACTAAATCAGCATGAATCTTAAGAGGTGGTGCCATTGGAGTTTTCATGGGAGAGCCATTTTCAAAATGAAACTTTTTCAAAAGATCACGAATATATTTACTCTGATTTATGAAAATACCTTCAGAAGATTATTTAATTTGAAGACCAAGAAAGAAAGTGAGCTCACCCATCATACTCATCTCATACTTGCTTTGCATGAGAGAAGCAAATTCCTGACAAAGAAACTCATCAGTAGCACCAAAGACGATGTCATCGACATAGATTTGGACAAGAATTATATTACCTTTGGTTTTCTTGAGAAAGAGAGTATTGTCAATTTTACCTCTGGTATATCTGTTTGAGAGAAGAAAATCTGATAGAGTATCATACCAGGCACGAGGGGCTTGTTTCAGACCATACAATGCTTTGTCAAGTCTGAACACATAGTGAGGATGAGCTGGATCTTCAAAACCAGGAGGTTGCTTCACATAGACTTCTTCAGCAAGTTCTCCATTGAGAAATACACTTTTAACATCCATTTGGAAGACCCAGAAGTTCTTGTGAGCGGCATGAGCAAGAAAGATCCTTATAGCTTCAAGTCTAGCAACAGGGGCAAAGGTTTCATCATAATCGATACCTTCTTCCTGTCTATATCCTTGAGCAACAAGACGAGCTTTATTTCGGATAACGGTGCCCACCTCATCCATCTTGTTACGGAAGACTCACTTAGTGCCGATAATGGTCTTACCGAGAGGACGAGGTACAAGTCTCCATACTTTGTTTCTTTCGAATTGAGACAACTCTTCTTGCATGGCAGTGATCCAACAAGGATCGGCAAGAGCTTCTTCAATTTTCTTGGGCTCTATTAAGGAGAGAAAATTGACATAGAGACAAATTTTTCAAACACCTCTTCTTGTTTGGACACCAGCTTGCTGATCACCAATAATCTGATCAATTGGATGATCCTTGGTCCATTTAAGGGCTGGAGGGAGAGGTGCAAGAATGGTGCTAGGAGAGTATGAGGGAGAAGGATCAGTAGATATGGGGTGAGTATGATGAAGGGGTGAAGAAGGAAAGGTTGGTTCGGTAGGGGTTATATCTTTTGTATTAGGTAGAATATCAGTTGAACTATTGGGAACAGAAGGAGAAGCTACCACAAATGGGATATAGGGTGATCTTGTAGAAAGAGGGTATGAGGTATCTTATCCTACACACGAAGTGATCTATTCATGAAGTTCATTATCATCACAAGATAAGGAGGATATCTTGTGATCATCGAACTTCACATGTATTGATTCATCAATACATTTTCTTCTAAGATTGTAAACTCTATAGGCTTTAGAGGAAAGAGAGTAGCCCATAAAGATACCTTCATCAGCCTTAGGATCGAATTTCCCAAGATGTTCTCGATTATTCAAGATAAAACACAAGCAACCGAAAACATGAAGAAAACCGATGTTTGGTTTTCGGCCATAGAAGACTTCATAGGAAGTCTTGTTGTGTCTTTTCACAATAATAGATCGGTTTTGAGTAAAGCAGGCGGTATTGACAACCTCAACCCAGAAGTAGGTAGGTAGATTTGATTCACTTATCATAGACCTTGAAGCTTCACATAGTGTACGATTCTTCGTTTCCACAACACCATTTTGTTGCGGAGTTCTAACTGCTGTAAAGTTTTGAGATATACCTTTGTCACTGAGAAAGGCATCTAAGGTAGCATTTCTGAATTCGGTCCCATTGTCACTTCTGAGAGATCTGACTAGTTGACCATTGAGAACTTCAGACTTCTTGATGAAATTGATGATTTCTTCAGGTGTATCACTTTTGTACCTGAGAAAGAATTCCCAAGTGTAACGTGTGTATTTATCAATAATGACAATAATGTACCTTTTTCCACCTAGGCTGGGTGTGCTGACATGCCCACAAAGATCCATATGCACATCTGGAGAGGAGTAGAGATTGAGAAACATTGCTTTGATTTGAAGGAGGATTTTGTTAGGTTGCCCTTTTCACATGCATCACAAAGCTTCTCTTTAGAGAAAGAGATTTTCGGCAAGCCAACACCTAGCTCCTTGTGGGAGAGAGCATTCAACGTCTTGAAGTTGAGATGAGAGAGGCGTTTATGCCAGAGCCAATTCTTCTTTTCTGAATCTTCAGAAATAAAACATATGCTTTAGTCTTCAGTTGATTTGACACTCATATTGATGACATACACATTGTCCTTTCTAAATCCAGATAGGACAGTGTGAAATTGTTTATCAGAAATGAGACAATCGTGCTCTCTGAAAATCACATATTAACCTAAATCACACAGTTGACTAATGCTCAGAAGATTATGCATTAGTCCTTCCACATAGGCTACTTTGTTAAAAGTAATGGATCCATTAGAAAGAGTCCCATAACCTTTAGTGGAACCACAAGAGTTGTCACCAAAAGTTACGGTTGGTCCTTTTTCTTTCACAAAGTCTAGAAGAAGAGATTTCTTTCCAGTCATATGTCGTGAGCATCCACTATCAAGATACCATGTATGATGATGCCCATAGACCTGCAGACACAAACAAATTAGTCCTTTGGAACCCGTTTTGAGGTGGGTCCTTTAGGGTTAGAAGAAGAAGAGGAAGCAAGATTAATATGACTATATCTTTCGATACGGTCTTTCAGACAGTCTTTGGCAAGATGAAAAGTGTCACCACAGTTGTAGCACTTTATGTAGATGAATCTTTTCTTGGGTTCAAGAGAGGAAGCTTTTACCTTTCCTTGAGGTTTGGATGTTAGAGGTTTAGAAGAGTGAGGAGGAACAGGATAGCTGTACGGAATGTGAGGGTTATGAGGTACTGGTCCAAGGATTCCCTTTTCAGAGGAGGAAGAAGGGTTTATTGAGATTCCTTTATACTTCTTTATTTTTAAGGCTCTAGGGATAAATTCCGTTGTGATCATGGGAGATTTACCTTTTGAAGAAGGTGTAATCTTTCTTTTGTTGGGTAGGTCAACAACAACGGGGTTTCCTTTAGCAAGAAGAGGAGCCTTTTTAGGAGAATGAGAAGAATAAGAGGAAGAAGAAACCTCTTTTAGTTTTAAGGACTTAAGAAGATCATTTACAGGTTTGACAAACTCATTTGAGTCTTGATCTTCTTTTAGAAGAGGCTTGGATGGTTTGGCGGACACAAAGATGCCAAACTTCCTTGAATCGCGAAGATCCATGGAATATACAGAGTTAGAATCTTCTAAGTTGGAATCATTCCAGTCAGAAGAGTATGAGGGTAGCTTAGAAGACAGAGGAAGATTTTGAGAAGGAGAGGGAATGTTTTCTGAAGGAGGTGTTCCATTTGCTAACAATTTCTTGTTCTTTTTGAAGACCCTTGAGAAGTTTGTTCTTTTCTTTGGCTAACACATAGTTTATTGTCTTCAAGTCTTCTAACTAAACTTTTAGTTTATCAAAATGCTTTAGCTGGGATAGAGAAGCCTGGAGTTGAGAAGAGAGAGAATTGATTTGAGCATTGGCTCTCTTCTTTGCATCTTTTTCATTATGAAAAAGTACAGTCAGAGAGTCATAAGCCTCAATCTTTTCTTCATCAGAGAGAGAGTAGAAGGGATGTACCTGAGAAGTAGAGGAGGAGCACTCAGCAGTAAAGTCCATCCTTGAGCAGGAGTCTTTTGTTTCTTCATCAAGTTTTTCCATAAGGCATTTACTTGATACTTCATTTTCGCTGTTAGAGGTAGGTTCGTCTGCCCAGTCAAGAGTTTCTGCCATTAAGCCTTTGCCTCTTCTTTGAGAGACGAAATTTCTTTCTTTCTCTCTCTTGTACTTGGATTTATATTTATCAGCTTTATCAGAGAGTTCTTTGAATGATGAAGAAGGAGAAGGTTTTCGAGGATGCGATCTACCTGTAGAAATAGATATGAGATTTCTTCTTTTAGAAGAATTGGATTTAGAGATCCTAGTAGGATTGCTTCTACACTCAGAAGCAAAATGGCCTTTCTTACCACATGCGTAGCAATCCTCCTTTGGATTTGTTTAAAGAATTTCTAGATGAAGAAGAAGAAAATTTTCGGTTATTTCGAAAATTATTGGAGGAAGGATTCTTTTTAAATTTGGAGAAGTTCGCAAGCATACTCATCTCCTCCGTCATTTGATTAACAGAGATGTCTTCTCCTTCATCATCGGCTTCACTAAGATAAGCCTCCGAAGAGTGATCTATATCATCATGACTTTCTCTTTCAGAATCATCAGAAGGGTAGGTTATACGAGGAATACACACTGACTTCTTGGAGCCATCACTAATAAGAGCCATAGAAGGGGCTCTTATTTCTTTAATGATGGACTTCCTTTGAAGACGAGTTTGTTCGTAATTGAAGAAAGTTCCATAGAGAGAAGTAAGTGGAAGGCTTTCCATGTCCTTGGTTGTCTTAATGCAAGTACTGAGGTTTTCCCAGAAATCGGGAAGACTATCCATGAATTTGCACAAGATTTCCTCGTTGTCATAAAGCTTTCCGAGAAGTTTTAGATCGTTTAAAAGACTGTTAAAACGATTGTAGTAGTTGGAGAGAGATTCTCCCTTTTCATGGGAGAAGAGTTCGTATTTGCGAACTAGAGAAATTTTCTTAGATTTTTTTACTTCATCTGTACCTTCGTACAGAACACATAGGGCAGTCCACATATCTTTTGCAGTAGAAAAGCTTACAAGAGTGTGATACACTTCATTTGGAAGCGACTGAGCAATAATTTCTCTCACTTTGGAATCAAGTCCAATTGTGCGTCTATCTTCATCAGTGTACTCTTTTTCAAGCTTTAGTATATATCTACCAGTAGCGGAACTACGATCTTCATCAGAAGAGTCATCAGAAACATGAAAAATAGAATCTTTTTCTTTGTCTTTCTTTTTAGAAGATTTGATAAATTTGTCCCATACTTTAGGAACAAGTGGACCTTCACGAAGAACGGTCAGATAACGGCTATCAGCTCCTTCTAGGAAAAGTATCATTCTGCTTTTCCATAGAGAAAAGTTGTTAGCATTAAACCTTGGAGGTTTGACCATAGAACCATTATCAGTTTGAGAAGAAAAAGAAGGATCAACTTTTGACGAAGATGCCATCACAGATCTGATTTATCAAATTAAATCAACCGCTCTGATACCACTTGTTGGTCCCAAGTTAGCAAAACAAGTATTGTAGAAGGGGGGGGGTTGTATACAATACACAAAATTTACTTAATTTTTAATTCTTTTATTGATATAAATATCAAGAATTACACAAAGGAAACAAAGATTGTTGCGGAAAAGAATAGCTAAGAACTACTCAAACAATCTAACACAAAGAAGACTTTAAAGAACACAAAGACTAAATCTTAGAGAGAAAGTTGTAGCCATCAACCTGCTTGAAATCTTGCAAAGGAGAATTCTTGAGTTGAAAGCATGAGTAGCAAGGTGCTACCTCCATCCTTTATATACTATCCAATGTAATGAGTGAAAAGGACATAGAACAATAAAGGCATGGGTGGTTGAAATATTGTAAATTAATTATAAGATATTTGATGTGACTTATCACAATACAAAAGGTAACTTTTGTACTATGAAAGTACAATATCTAAATAAAATATACTTGTGGAAAATCTTTTTGAGATCTTTTAGAAAATAAACGTCTCAATCAAATTTAGACCCAAGTGTATATCTTCTCATAGAAGGAAGCTTCCATTCCCATTGTCAGAAGATCATTGGGAATGAGGAAGTATGTCAAATCAAGAGGGTTTGACATAAATGATCTTACCAATAAAGGAGTAATAGGTAAGAGGGGAAAATGCCGAAGAAGTGGCATGGGATGCCGAACAAGGATGATTCGGCAAAAGAGAGATCTGCCGAACAAAGGGGATTCGACAGGGGAAAGGTCTGTCGAATAGGGAATCGACACAAGGGGTGATCTGCCGAATAGGAAATCGGAAGACCAAGCTTAGTTCACTTTGAAGTTCATCTCAATCCGCATAGTAGACTTCCTTCATGTTGAATTCGGTTTCTCTTCGACTCACCGATCTGTTTATACATAACTAAGCTATTACAAAGAACCATAAATCACAGTACAAAGTTCAAACATCAATAAAGACTAAAGAGAGGTTATCTTTAAATCTTAGATGACCCAACAAAGAGGTTCTTGGATCCAATGATACTTCATCTTGACATGTTTCGTTCTTCCATGAAAGGTTGAATTCTTCGCATGACAAATGGTACTTTGATTATCACAAAGAGCCATGTAGCGCTGTTGCTTGAAACGAAGCTCCTTCAGAAAGTCTTTAAGCCATAATAATTCTTTGTACGCTTCACTTGCGACGAATACTCATTCTTAGTTGTAGATAAGGCAACACATTTTTGCAGCCTTGATTGCCATGATACTGCTCCCCCTGCAAAGGTTATCAAATATCCAGAAGTGGATCTCATGTTGTCCATTTTTCCTGCCCTATCAGAATCAGTATACCCAACAAACATTGACTTTTCATTCCCAAATGATATACCCAATTTGGAAGTACCTCGCAGATACCAGAGAGTCCATTTAACTACTTCCCAATGCTTTTCACCTGGATAAATCAGACTCCCAATGGCTGATTCATATGGAACTTGATCCATCTTTTCAATATCCTTCTTTGAAGAGGGACAATCCTTATTGGTTAGCTTAAATTTGGTAGTTATGGGTGAACTGACCACTTTAGCTTTATCCATGTTGAATCTGTAAAGCACCTTCTCAATGTATTTCTTCTGTGACATGTGAAGCTTCTTGGCAACCCTATTTCGGGTGATTCATATACCAAGAATCTATTTTGCTGGCCCTAAGTCTTTCATTACAAAAAATTTGCTCAACTGCTACTTCAACTTGACAATCCTTTCTTTATTCTTGCCAACAATCAACATGTCATCAACATATAACAACAAAATGATGAAATCGTCATCCCTAAACCTCTGAAAGAAAACACAGTGATCTAAGGTAGTTTTTCCAGTAGTCGTGCTTCCCCATAACTGACTCAAATTTCTTGTACCACTGTCTGGGTGCTTGCTTCAAACCATATAGACTTTTCTGAAGTCTACACATAATCTTCTTTACCCTTAACTTGAAAGCCTTCAGGTTGCTCCATGTACATTTCCTTGTCCAAGTCATCGTCAAAGAAAGTTGTCTTGACATCCATTTGCTCAACCTCAAGATCAAGACTAGTTGCTAAGCCAAGAACCACAGGGATAGATCCTATCTTCACGACGAGAGAGAAAATCTCCTCAAAGTCAATACCTTTTCGTTAACTAAAGCCTTTAACCACCAATCTAGCTTTGTACCTGGGTCGTGAAGTATGTTATTATGTCTTCCCTTTGTAGACCCACTTGTCTTCAAAGCTCTTTTGCCTTTAGTCAACTTTACCAACTCAAATATATTACTCTCACGTAAGGAAGTCATCTCGTCTTGCATGTCTTCAATCCACCCTTTCTTGTGCTCATCTTCCATGGTGATGCGGATTTTTGCACACCTCTAAGACATATGATAATTGAATCTCAAGGCAAGTATACAATGAGAACCAATATCGTCTTCCAAGTAATAAAGTGGTAAAAAACCGAATATCGTCCCACAGAGATTGTTGTAAAAGTGCAATAAAAGTGTAATAAAAGAAATGGTTTCAGATGGAGAATTTGAAGACTTTGTTTGGTTTGGTTGACAGTTAAATTAAGATAACAAAAAATAAAGATAGAAAGGTTGTAAGACTTGTGGTGAGTATCAAACGCAAGTTTCTGTGGACCAATCCTGTAGGGATGCTCCAACATCGTGTCTCTCAACAACTAGTTCCACCACCTACTTTGAAAACAATCCTCTCGGATTCTGCCGTAACACTTGTATTTAGCTTCTACCAGGCACATCTCTGTGCAGTATCAAAACCAGTGATAGTGTCGAACGGTGTTCTCAAAGTATATGGATAAACAAAATAGGTTGTTAAAAATCACTCTCTCGAGTCGATTCCCATATCATCCAAGTTGACGTGTTCCAAGTGGCTAATCTCTGAGTCCACTACACTTTAACACTTTAACTCGTGATCAACTCGTCGAGAATATATCGATTAGAAAAACATAGTTGCCAAATTTCTTGGTAAGCAACTTTTCCAAGTATACTTCCTATGTCATTCAAATTGACGTGTATTAATGTGGCTCATCTCTGAGTCCACTACACTTTACCACTTTCAAAGCGATAAATTCGTCAGGAAGTGCGTTTGGATTTATAAAACTTAGAATGAAGCGGTGGAACATCGTTATTGAGAAACAACGTCCACTTTCTTTTGGTTTAAAAACTCACCATTTGCCTCACACCCAAGCTAATGAAATTAGCTACTCATGACGGAAATTAAATTGCGAGAAATGTAAAGAGCGGAAATTAAAGACATAAAGTAAATTGCGTAAAGTAAATAACGATAATAAATTAACGGAATGTAAATGCGATAAGCGTAAATAAATAAATACGAGAAAGCGAGAAGTAAAGTAAATGTGAGACTTGTATTAAAATGACTAATGAAAATATAACAATAGGTTGTGGAACCGATCGGATCTTGGTGCCCAAAAGTTCTACCAACTTGCAATCTAGTTACTACAATTTAGATATATGGAACTTCAAAAGAAAACCTAACTTCTATTACTCATAACTAAAATTTTGAAGACTTAGAATACCTCCAATAAGAACCTAAACCCATCTATTTATACAAAAGAAAATGGGTAATAACCAAAAGATAAAGACAAGCTTGGAGCCCAAGTTTACACAAAAGTCAAATGAAAGTACAATAAATCAAGTAACATTGTCATCTTTTTAATAATAAAAAGAAATCTCATTTTGTCTTCAAAAAGCCTTCTCAAACTGAATCCCACAAATTTTAGAAGCCTGGCCCAATAAAGATGGTAGTTGAATCCACTAAGCAGCCCAAAAAGCTTGCTTCCCTCCATTGTTGCGGGAATGCTGCGAGTCACTGCTGCAATATTTAAATATTAAAGATAAAATAAGCAACTATTTAACATAAAGATAAGTTTCACTAGCACATTAATTAAGCCTCATAAAAAGATTTAGAAAATAACATAGAAAAATACTCAAATTAGGGATATTAAAAATAAAATAGATATCTAAAAGAGAGAAAAAGAGTGAATATGCATTGATTTCTCAAGGCATATCACATCCCCAAACTTAAAATGTTGCTTGTCCCCAAGCAACTAAAAGAAACAACTAAAATGACTCAATTTTGAAAATTTCAAGATTATGGCATTAAGTGCACACACATGAAGAATCAACCAACAATTGCAATCCATAACCTTTTATAAATCTTTAGTGACAAACTTATTACCTAGAAGTGTATGAACCATAAGCTAGTTACACATTATCTTTGTTTGCTCAAACACATACCACTTCTAAGGTTAATAGGACTTTAACATTTGGGTTCACTCATTTTGGCACATATTTTCCTCACTTTGCCTTTTTCCTCTCAACATAGTTATCATTGTGAACTTTGTTCAAAAATTTTGGCACTTTTGTGCTCTTTTAATTGAAAGTGTGCACCTTGCCCCTATGGGACATTTTTGGCGCATCTTGACATATTCCTAACAAAGTATCATATTAGAGCTTTGCTCTTTTTGTTTTGATCTTTTTGCTTTTTAAATGAGGGGTAACCCTCACATCCCCAAACTTGGAATGTCCAATGTCCTCATTGGATGTGTTTCTAAGGATATAGTGTATGAAGGTGTCAAGTGGCAACAAATGAGAAAGGAAGTGATGGCCTATCTCATCCCTTAGAACTTGTGGTGATGTATGATCATATGTATCCTAAAAACATGCAGCTAGTTCTAGCAAGAACAACTACTAGGTGAGTTTGTGTTTAAACCAAGGAATTATTTGGGCTATAGACACAAAAGTGGAACATTCTAATACATGCAATCTTGATTAAAAACAAACCTAAAAAGTTATAAAAACTATACCTAGACTCAAAAAAGAAAAAATAATAAGGCTTAAAGTAGTAGAAGAAACCTGCCCTACTCCGAAGGAGTAGGCTCCGTATCCTCAGAACTGCCATCGGATGCTGCAACATTCGCAACTGTAGCATCAACCTTGATCTTGCTGTACTCTTCTCTCAATCGTGCATTCTCCTCGGTCAACCTCCAGTTTTCCTCCTTCAGCTTCTTTAACTTTGCTCCCAGAATCCTTACCTTGCTTCGTGTGTTGGCTTCCAAATCATCTTTGAGTTCATTTACTTCTGTTCTGACTTTCTTTTGCCCTTTGTCCACTAACTCCGCCTTCCTCATCTATACTTTGTCCATGGACTTCCTTCTTTGATCAATCAACCCATTCATGTACCTGTGGTTTTGTGCAAACAAGTCTTGTGTCATAGTCATCACAAATTGGTCAGCGATGGTCTGTCCTAAGGGTTTTGTATGCAATTTCAATGTGTCCACCAATTTCTTTTCTTGATGCAGATCTAGGGTAGATGAGATTATGACATGCAATTTGCCTTCTTCTCCTAGAAAAGCATTTTTAAGATGAGATGGGAGTTGTTTTAACTCTGGGTAAGGTGGTGAAACAATAGATGGCATGAAAGGATTTTGCTCATTATTTTCCAATGGTTCAATTGCTACAACATTCATAGGGACAACTTCCTCTTTTCTTAATGCAAACTCCTTAACATTAATTTCTTCTTCTATGGTCAAGTCTTCATCATTTTCTTCCTCCAACTCACAGGATTTTCTCACTCCCCCCTCATGACACATTAATTCAATCACACTCAATGTTGAACAATCCTCTACGTCATCAGGGTATTTCAAAGAATTGAAAACATTAAATGTGACTTTTTGATCCTGGAGTCTCATGGTCAACTCTCCCTTTTGGACGTCTATCAAAGTTCTTCCGGTGGCTAGAAAGGGTCTTCCCAAAAGGATGAGAGTATCCTTATCAGCCTCAAAACCTAAGATAATAAAATCTGCCGGAAAGATGAACTTGTCAACCTGAACTAAGACGTCCTCAATTTTTCCCTTTGGGTAGGCAATGGTCTTATCAGCCAATTGGAGAGTGACTGTGGTGGGTCTGGCCTCTCCTATTCCTAAGTTGTTAAAGACAGATAATGGCATGAGATTTATACTGGCTCTTAAATCACACAAGGCTTTTCCAACTTTCTTCCCACTATTGAACAGGGAATGGTGAAACTCCCTGGGTCTTTCAGCTTAGGGGGTATTCTGTTGGTCAAGAGAGCACTACATCCTTCAGTAAGGGCAACAGTCTCATATTCAGTTAACATCTTTTTCTTACTTAAGATGTCTTTGAGGAATTTGGCATAACTGGGCATCTGCTCAATTGCTTCAACAAGGGGTATGTTGATATACAACTCTTTAAGCACATCCAATAATTTTTTAAATTGCAATTCTTCCTTTTGATTCCTTAACCTTTGGGGAAAAGGTACATAGGGAGAAATTGGTTTTATGACAGCTTTGCTTGAATGTGTTGAGCAAGATGGATCCTTTATGCCTTTTGGTGCACTCTCTTGTGGTGTGGTTGGAACACTACTTTCTACTGTCTTTTTCTTCAAAGTTTCTTCTGGGAATAACAAAGGGTAGTCAGACCTTTGAGGTATAGGACTGGCTTCATCTGAAACTTGGTTTCCTAGTGGCTTCGGTGGTATTTCATCAACATGAATCAATGTTGTAGCACCAGATTCTGACAAAATTGTTTTTTCAAATTCAGCTTTAAATATAGGTCCAGATTCTTTTTGCACAACCTTTGTCAGTTTCTTACCACTTCTAAGGGTCACTGCTTTCACATGTTCCTTTCCTAAGGCTCTTGGGACTTCCGTGTTACTAGGCAAAGTGCCCATGGCCCTATTGGTCTGGTTGAGTGCGAGTTGACTGATTTGGGTTTCCAAATTCCTAAGTATTGCATTGTGCTGATTAAACATAGATTGATTTTGTTGTTGTTGGACTTGATTTTGGGTTTATTGTTGCGTTAAGAAAGCTTATGTTTGGGTCATAAACCCTTTCATCATTGCTTCCAAAGAAGATGATGAATCAGCTTGTGGAGGTGGGTTGTTTTGAAAAGATGGTTGAGTAGCTTGAAAACCTTGGTGATGATGTTGAGAGCTACTTGTTTGATGTTGTGGTTGAAAATTTGAAATTCCTTGTTGTTTTTGTGCGGGTGGATTTAAACATGGACTGTTCCAAGAAAAGTTCGGGAGTTGTTTCCAACTGGCATTGTAAGTATTGTTGTAGGGACCAGATCTGTTATGAACATAGTTTATAGATTCAGAATTATGAGGACAATGTTCATAAGAGTGTTCCCCACCACAACAAACACATTGTACCGAGAGTACTGTTGGAATAGGTGAAGTTACAGTCGGTTGTGCTCCTTGACTAGAAGTTATATTTTTGAGAATATTTGTCATGCAAGCAAGCTGACTTGTCAATGCGGTGTATGCGTCTATATCATGAATTCCAGTAGTCCTCTTTTGTGTTTGGGCACGTGGATCAACCCAATGTCCATGGTTTTTTGAAATCTTTTCAAGAATTTCATACCCGTCATTATAGGTAATAGTTGTAAAGGCCCCTCCTGATGTCGCATCGAGCATTTGTTTAGCCATGGGGTTTAACCCATTGTAAAACGTCTCGAGTTGAATATAGTAGGGAATGCCATGGTGAGGGCATTTCCTTAACAACTCTTTAAACCTTTCCCATGCATCGGGAATTGCTTCATCGTCCATTTGTTTAAACATGCAAATTTCGTTTCTGGACTTAGCATTACGGGTAGGTGTAAAATACTTTCGCAAAAATTTTCAGCCATATTGCTCCATGATGGTATAGAACCAGGTGCCAATGAAATAAACCATGACTTTGCCCGATCCCTTAGAGAGAATGGAAATAGAGTGAGTCTCAAGGCATCGTTAGATACCCCAGGGATCAAGAATGCATCGGTGATCTCCATAAAAGATTTTAAATGAGAGTGAGGGTCACTAGTGTTAGGCTATTTTAACTATTCCTCATGGGCCAGAAATAATTAAAACATAAAACCCAATAAATCTGTTTTTCTTTCTTTCAGTTTATGCTTCCACCAACAGGGGCGGATGGAGGCTTTGATGATAAGGGTCAGGCCCCAACTAAATCAGCCCAAGAAGTTTTTTTTTTTTACCAAGTTCTCTTATTGGACACCTAACCTAAACATGATAAGGGTCCCAACTACTAGATTTGATTTGCTGTAAGTTTAGTCTATCTGGTCCATTAAGGCATTTTATATTTTTAATCTATTTACTCCACTCACCATTACATTCTCCAAACAAGATTGAAATCAGTAAGAATAGTTATAAGATGTAAGTTCTTAATTTTTAATAAAACTACATGTTTTAGTTAATTATTGTTTTCTTATAATGTGCCCCCAACAATATTTTTTTTCCTGGATCCGCTACTGTCCACCAAGATTCTAAAAGAGAAGGATACACACACACACACACACATATATATATATATACATATATATATATATATATATAGAGAGAGAGAGATGTGAGTGCATACGAGAACATCATCTATTTAAGAAAACACGAAAAAACCCGAGTACATACAAAATCATATATGATTCACGCGACTTTAGGTCGCGGCCAAAGTTGTCCACGTCCATTTTTTCGGGTTAATGTAAAATCACCTATGTTTTTGTACATGATTTGTTGTTTTCTTAAATAGTTAGCGTTATCGTTTGAACCTCCACCCTCTCTCTCTCTCTCTCTGTATATATATATATATATATATATATATAGGTTCAAACGAGAAGCTAAAAATTTTGCGAGAAGACGAGAAGTATGATATCATATATGATACTGTAACACCCGTGATTTTCGGTAAGTAATTGTCACCCGGACGTTTCTGTGACTTGTAAACCTTGGGGTTTTGTTGGGAAATGCTTTGTTTAATGTTCCTAAGGGTTTCGAGAAGGTTGGAATGTAAGAAGTCGAGTTTTGGGACTCGAAGGGGTTTGGGCGACAGTGCCCGCGACAGTGACAAGTGTCACTGTCGCCGTGTCACTCTCGCGGGAGAGGTACCGCAGGCTCTAAGGAGCGGGCGACTATGCCGTGTCAATGTCGCTGGCGGGGGCTGAGAGGTTGTTAAGTCCGAACTTTGCACCATTTTTCCACATTTCTCACTTCTATCTTCTCCCTTTTCTCTCCCAAGTTCCAAAACTGAACCCTAACCTATTTTGGGGGTTTTTCCTCCCCAAACCACATGTTTAATCACCATCTAACTAGTTGGAATCTTGAGTCACGAACCCTCCATTTTCATCTTCCCCATCAAGTTCATCGGTTGGGAGCTCGGGATGAAGTGTTGGATTGGGTGTTCTCGAAAAATCTCGTCATCTTTAATGGTAAGCTTCTTTGATTTAAGGTTATATACGTTCTTTGGGTGTTTCCCTAGTGTTTGGGGTATCAAATCTCGGATTTGTTAGTTTTGGAGAAACTAGGGTTTTGGTCTCATTTAGAGATTTTGGTATATAATGTTGGGTAGTGTTTCTATGTGGTTGTTTATGGATATTTATGGTTCGGTATGTATGGATCTAGGTTTTGGAAGTTCTCGTCTTGAGGATTCAAGCGGCCTTCAAAAGAGCTCGTTGGGTGAAATCTAGATTTAGCCTAAATCTAGCAAGGTGAGTTCAAGTTGATTTGTGAAAACGGTGTACATGCCAAAATGTTTGTTTTAAAGGGTTTTGTGCCTTACACGAAATTGCTAACTGTTGATAAGTTCTATTAACTGCTGATAAGTTTTGTTAACTGCTGATAAGTTGGTTATTTTAAAGGTGTTTAACTTTATAAACTCATTTAGCACACATCTTTGGGATTTTGGGCATTATGATAAATAAATCATGTATTTTGGTATTTTAATGATTTATTTTATGGAAGTAGATTTTGAGTATAAATGTGTTTCAATTTGTGTTTTAGAGAAATGCATGGTTTTATATTATGGGACGTTTTGAAAGAATAAATGTTGTAAACTCACTTGGAAAATGAATTGTCCCAATCTAAACTACGTTGGAATTAATCACATGTTTTGGAGCATGGGTTTATATAAGTACGGGTTGTTTATATTTGATTTCATTTTATGATTTTCAACGTTGGGTCTTTGGGTTTGTCGAGCTTATGGCTCGATTTGGATTTTGTTGGGTTTTGAGGACACTTGTTCGTTTTAATAGCTCATTGTAGAGCGTTTGGTTAAGATTTGCATTTACTGCATCTTAGTTGAGAATTGCATGTTTGAATGCAATAGTTCATTCGTTTTGAGTCATGTAATGGTTTAGTTAGTGCAATGGATCCATAGGCACGATGTTCCTCTGTCCCCGCTTGGGAAGTTGGTTCACCATTTGGCACGGAATAGGCATCGGGCTCCATGGTAAGTAGGGTGTGGGCCTATATGGTCGGGCAGCGTCCCATGGACAGTAAGGTGTAATTCCATTGTGCCCGAGTTGCCCGGTTTTGGGGACTCTCAAGGATAGACCTGGAGTGGTTGACTTGATGTTTTCGGGCGATAGACTTGGAGTAGTTGAGCTCGGTGGGTGTTTTATGTGTAACCCACATGTTTTGATTTACTACATAACTATGTGACTTACTTTGTGTTTAGTCACGTACAATGTAATCGGGTCTTCCCCGTCACCAATAGGTGTGGTTTTGGTTATGGAGTTTTATAATCCATGTTTTCGGAGAAGTTTGAGTATGGGTATTTACTGATGTTTTAAGGTTCTAATTATTGAAACTCATTTGAGTCATTGGGTGGTTTTGGAAGTGGGAGTTATCGACGTTTTCAGTGTTTGATCATTATAATGTCAATTATACTTTACGAGCGCTTTGGGTTTTGGCTTTATTTAAAGAGGCCTATGTTTTATGATTTTAATCATGAAAAGGGTGAACGTTGAAAGGAGATTGTTTTAAGATTTAATGTATTTCATTTTTGGTTGCTTTCAAATCAAATGTATTGGATTGTGGAAATCATGATTTTAAATAACATTCTTCAAGTTATTGCTTTATATATCTCTAATGTAAAACTCTTGAGCTCACTAGGCGTTAAGCCTAACCTTTTTATTTGTCGGCATGTGCATCAGGTTCCAGAAGGGGATTCGGTTCTAGCAGTCGTACGAAGAGATGTGCTTAGTGGTTCACGAGTGTAAGTATTTGGTGAAGTCTTCTGCAGTTTGGAGATAGTGACACTTTTGGGTTTTAGTAGCACCCGTCCTCATTATAGACTGTTTGTATAGAAAGAATGTGTGTATTGAGGTTAAATATTAAATTGTGGTTGTAAATGATTTATTTATTGGTGTATTTAGAAAATTTTAAATTAGTTGCTATTTCCAGATTTGTGGGTGTTATAAGTTGGTATCAGAGCTGAAGTTTGAGAGATTTATGTATTGATTTTAGAATGCCTAGACTCAAACTAGCGTAATTTAAGCGTTTGAGTGTGAGATCACAACATTAAGCACTTTAAGATTTGATGATTCGAGGTGAGTGGATACACTAGGAACGGGAATCACGCCGAAAATGGCAAGGATGATCATGTACAATATGTTCATAATAGCACCTGGCCAGTGTTATGGTGAGCTTACGAGTTACATATGTATGCTTGAACTGCCTTGGTACGATAACCGTTGGGTAGTGAAGGAGTTTCTAAATGAGTAACCGTTAGAAAGAATTGATGATTTGAGTGTACGATGCTTGGAATGACAGTAAGCATAGGGATAACATTAAGTGGACCATTTCGGGTCGGAATGATCGGAGAGGTTTGAGTCGTAGATTTTTGGAAGCAACATTATTCGAGGAGAATTTGTAAAATGGACCGATGAAGTCTTCGTTAATTGCCTTAAGATGTTTGATCACTCGGATGACAATAGTGCGACGGGAAAATCAAGGAGTAGGATTTTGGGATGATGAGTGCCGACCAAAGTCATGCATGAAAATTTATTTTTTTAAACAAAGTTTGCATCAGCCGTTTCTCACATTTTCGAAGAATAAAATGAGTTATACTACAGAGCCTTGGCAAAGCATTTAGCACTCATCAGATTTTAAACCGTAAGCTTAAACTTGCATGAAGTTGTTTGGTTACACGTGGTTGCGATCTTAATTGAAAAATCTCTTTATCCCTGTTTCGTGTCTAACACTATTTTCTCGGATGTTGTAGTATTCGTGTTTTAATGTTATTTGGGGTATTGGGCAAGTAACTGTGGAATTTTTGACTTTGATATTGGATCTCCTCCACGTATGTTAAGGTTTTAAAGGACGAGTTGTCCCTATGTTCTTGAGTCGAAATTTTCTTGGGAATTTTAGTCTGTACGAGTCGTGTTGAATTTACGAAATATCATTTTATGACGCTTTGCTACGCACGAGTGTATTTTGAATGGTGTGAGTTTTAATTTTAATTGCGTGCGAATTTACGAATCTTATTTGAGCGTTATGTCTCAGGCGAGTTTCGTTGTGAAGTGTCATTTATATTACATTGTGATAACAAGGAAAAGTTAGAATTTTGACATTTTAGTCATGACCTTGTTTCATGCTATTTGATTTTGGGAACGACGGTTTTGGCACCATATGATTTCGAGCATCGTTGGGTTTCATTGGGTTTTATGGAAGATTTTATTGGGTCTTATGGAATTCTATTTTACGACATTTTGCGTCGTGCTATTGAATTTGAGAGGTGTATACTTGCATCATTGTGTGCGTTAACTTATAAATTTTCGTTTAAAATTTTGTCTCATGCGAGTTTTGCACCGGTATTTTCGCAACTGTAAAAGACATTTTGGGAGTGTTGTTCATAAATGTTATCCCATATGTTATTTTGGGAGGTTTCAATATTATTTGATTTCTCTTTTGAGTTTTATACAAGTGTTATTCGTTGTATGCTACATAATATTCGGGTTGTTTTAAAATTGTTGGTGTGAGTAAGCATATGAAAGATTTATGATGTCTCGTATTGAACTTTTGCTTTGATGATGTTTCAGTTGTTGATTTTACGGTTATAAATTTTCTGCAATGCACTAAATGGGTTATCGGTATATATGCCATTGTGGTTGCTAATTTTATTTGGACATGTGCATTTTATTTGTGCGGACCAAGGTTCAAACTCGATTTAAAATTTGTTTGCATGTGACCGAATCACACACCCATCGTTTTACTATGATTGGGAAATAAACTGGAGTATGTGAACCTTATTGAAAATTTTATTTCATGACATTGTGGTTTAAAGAAAAGAAATTTGGAGTTGGAAATTGCGAAGCTCCTCTTTGGAGTTTGTACAAACCTTTGTTGCACATGTTTTAGTGCAGAAACTTATTTTCATATACAAGGCATAAATGGACGCATGCGAGGATCATAAAAGTCCATTTGAAAATTTTGTTGCACATTTTTATTATTGACATTATTATACGAGTATTGATCAAACGAATTTGAAATGACTTTATATGCATGGCATGGATGATTGTTTTGCACACCTATTGAGAAATCGGTAGTGGATTCCATTCATACGGTTAATTGTTATAAAACTTGTGTATTCAAAAGTTTTATAAGAGTTTAAATTGGCATATTAGTTGAAAACCTTGAACTCATTAGGCCAATAGATTTAAACCCCTGTCGTGAAAGGAGTAATAATAAAGGGGCTAGAGGAGTCCTTGGGATTTGAAGCGTCGGATGATCCGACTTGTGGTCGATCTTGAAATTGGGTTTCAAATTTTGAATCGGGTCACGCTTGAATAGTGGAGGTATTAGATTTTGTTCCCCAGTTGATTAAGAGATGACCTCTACGCTTCGGTAAATCTGCGAGATAAGGTCTTAGGTGATTATCGACGATTAGATTGGGTTCGTTTTGGTGAATTGCTCGTCGGGGTGGTATCATGATTTATGTTGATGGTGTACCGTATTAGTGGGCTTTGCGATCTAAGGATATTCTTGTGGTCCGTCTGTTAGAAATGCTTGAGTTGAAGTTTTAGCACCCCAGTTAAGCGTCAACCTTACTACGGCTATCTGTCGGGAATGGGATTTTGGGACAGGATGTCCATGTTTTCGAAGTCACCGTTTAGTCCTAGGTGTTGACTTGTTTCCGTGGAGCCATGGATCTGTGAATGGTTGGGATGTATCTCGGTTAGATCGTGGGAAATATTGACCTTTCGGTGTTGGAATTTAAAAGAAGGATAAATGGTGATGATTAAGTACCAATGTGTATAAGCTTTTCCATGGTGATAAAGGTTTCATTAGAGTATTATTGTGAGGTTGGGGTTGGGACAGAGTTGAGTGTTAACCGAATCTGGGTTAAACCAGTTGCCGGAAGGACTCATGGGTGCGCCTTAGGAGGTCAATTTTATTGACATTAGGAATGGATCAGTTGAAATCTGGGGATTTTGGAAGTTTGGTTATGCTCTGTGATACTGGGTTCGGAACCATGATGATCCGAAGGAATTGGTTTGGTGATTTTTTGAGGTCACAAACTACCCTAGAGGTAGTAATGGTCATTCTAAGGTTGGGAGACGACCGTAATCTTGTGGGTAAAGATTACTTTGGTGAGTTAAGCGTTCGCGCGATCATGAGTGTAATGTGCCCATGAGGGGTGGTTGGCATGTATCAGTGCAAGGGGCATCATAGTGGTGCTGGAAGGAGGGTTAAGGTAAATCCTTCTACGGGCAAGGTTCACGGAAATCTGGATTTCGAGGATGAAATCATTCTAAGGTTGGGAGGATTGTAACACCCGTGATTTTCGGTAAGTAATTGTCACCCGGACGTTTCTGTGACTTGTAAACCTTGGGGTTTTGTTGGGAAATGCTTTGTTTAAAGTTCCTAAGGGTTTCGAGAAGGTTGGAATGGAAGAAGTCGAGTTTTGGGACTCGAAGGGGTTTGGGCGATAGTGCCCGCGACAGTGACAAGTGTCACTGTCGCCGTGTCACTCTTGCGGGAGAGGTACCGCAGGCTCTAAGGAGCGGGCGACTATGCCCCGCGACTATGCCAAGGGCATAGTCGCCGTGTCAATGTCGCTGGCGGGGGATGAGAGGCTGTTAAGTCCGAACTTTGCACCATTTTTCCACATTTCTCACTTCTATCTTCTCCCTTTTCTCTCCCAAGTTCCAAAACCGAACCCTAACCTATTTTGGAGGTTTTTCCTCCGCAAACCACATGTTTACTCACCATCTAACTAGTTGGAATCTTGAGTCACGAAACCTCCATTTTTATCTTCCCCATCAAGTTCATCGGTTGGGAGCTCGGGTTTAAGTGTTGGATTGGGTGTTCTCAGAAAATCTCGTCATCTTTGATGGTAAGCTTCTTTGATTTAAGGTTATATACGTTCTTTGGGTGTTTCCCTAGTGTTTCGGGTATCAAATCTCGGATTTGTTAGTTTTGTAGAGACTAGGGTTTTGGTCTCATTTAGGGATTTTGGTATATAATGTTGGGGAGTGTTTCTATGTGGTTGTTTATGGATATTTATGGTTCGGTATGTATGGATCTAGGTTTCGGAAGTTCTCGGCTTGAGGATTCAAGCGGCCTTCAAAAGAGCTCGTTGGGTGAAATCTAGATTTAGCCTAAATCTAGCAAGGTGAGTTCAAGTTGATTTGTGCAAACGGTGTACATGCCAAAATGTTTGTTTTAAAGGGTTTTGTGCCTTACACGAAATTGTTAACTGTTGATAAGTTCTGTTAACTGCTGATAAGTTTTGTTAACTGTTGATAAGTTGGTTATTTTAAAGGTGTTTAACTTTATAAACTCATTTAGCACACATATTTGGGATTTTGGACATTATGATAAATAAATCATGTATTTTGGTATTTTAATGATTTATTTTATGGAAGTAGATTTTGAGTATAAATGCATTTCAATTTGTGTTTTGGAGAAATGCATGGTTTTATGTTATGGGACGTTTTGAAAGAATAAATGTTGTAAACTCACTTGGAAAATGAATTGTCCCAATCTAAACTACGTTGGAATTAATCACATGTTTTGGAGCATGGGTTTATATAAGTACAGGTTGTTTATATTTGATTTCATTTTATGATTTTCAACGTTGGGTCTTTGGGTTTGTCGAGCTTATGGCTCGATTTGGATTTTGTTGGGTTTTGAGGACACTTGTTCGTTTTAATAGCTCATTGTAGAGCGTTTGGTTAAGATTTGCATTTACTGCATCTTAGTTGAGAATTGCATGTTTGAATGCAATAGTTCATTCGTTTTGAGTCATGTAATGGTTTAGTTAGTGCAATGGATCCATAGGCACGGTGTTCCTCTGTCCCCGCTTGGGAAGTTGGTTCACCATTTGGCACGGAATAGGCATCGGGCTCCATGGTAAGTAGGGTGTGGGCCTATACGGTCGAGCAGCGTCCCATGAACAGTAAGGTGTAATTCCATTGTGCCCGAGTTGCCCGGTTTTGGGGGCTCTCAAGGATAGACTTGGAGTGGTTGACTTGATGTTTTCGGGCGATAGACTTGGAGTAGTTGAGCTCGGTGGGTGTTTTATGTGTAGCCCACATGTTTTGATTTACTACATAACTATGTGACTTACTTTGTGTTCAGTCACGTACAATGTAATCGGGTCTTCCCCGTCACCAATAGGTGTGGTTTTGGTTATGGAGTTTTATAATCCATGTTTTCGGAGAAGTTTGAGTATGGGTATTTACTGATGTTTTAAGGTTCTAATTATTGAAACTCATTTGAGTCATTGGGTGGTTTTGGAAGTGGGAGTTATCGACGTTTTCAGTGTTTGATCATTATAATGTCAGTTATATTTTACGAGCGCTTTGGGTTTTGGCTTTATTTAAAAAGGCCTATGTTTTATGATTTTAATCACGAAAAGGGTGAACGTTGAAAGGAGATTGTTTTAAGATTTAATGTATTTCATTTTTGGTTGCTTTCAAATCAAATGTATTGGATTGTGGAAATCATGATTTTAAATAACATTCTTAAAGTTATTGCTTTATATATCTCTAATGTAAAACTCTTGAGCTCACTAGGCGTTAAGCCTAACCTTTTTATTTGTCGGCATGTGCATCAGGTTCCAGAAGGGGGTTCGGTTCTAGCAGTCGTATGAAGAGATGTGCTTAGTGGTTCACGAGTGTAAGTATTTGGTGAAGTCTTCCGTAGTTTGGAGATAGTGACACTTTTGGGTTTTAGTAGCACCCGTCCTCATTATAGACTGTTTTTATAGAAAGAATGTGTGTATTGAGGTTAAATATTAAATTGTGGTTGTAAATGATTTATTTATTGGTGTATTTAAAAAATTTTAAATTAGTTGTTATTTCCAGATTTGAGGGTGTTATAGATACACAAGCTTAATCATATATGATTAAACATACCCACAGTTCGTGGGTTTGTTTACGCACAAAAAAAAGGAAATAGAAATAATGTACAGAAGCTAAATTTTCTACTTTCATCCTCAAGAGGCTTTTCAATCATTTTGTGTTGTACCACATCATAAGGAAATCAATATGTTAATTCTGCTTCAGTTTGGTTGATTTTTTAAGGGACTTTATCAAATTGAAACTTGTGTCAAACCAAATAATATACAAAAGAAAGTTTATAGACATGAACTAGAATCCAAAAATAAATAAGTTTTTATCAAGGAAACACAATCCTAAAAATGTTGGTTTGTAATTAAAATCCAGTTCATATTACAGTTTCTGATCAAGTGATACAATTTGTTAGTCTATTATGCTCTATGCAATTAGAGAACGTCACGAGAAATGACTCAAATCCATTGAATGCCAGAATAGTCACTCCCAGCCTTGCGGTTCCTCACGCTCAAGCAGTTGGGCCAAACATGGTTGTGATACCTCATAGCCACGTCGAAAAACCAAAAAAAAAACAGTTGGACTGAACTTTAAGCGATGGTAGCAAAAAAAAAAATTCTCTCTGACCACGCTCAATCTGGCCTGACTTATGATAGGAAATTCACTTCAAGTTAGTATTGGTGAAGGGGATGTTCAAGATGTTAGTGCCACTGATGCTTGGAAACACTCCGATTTTCTATGTTGCAACTCTATGCTAAACAACATAGTGGATGCATTATACAATGTGCCTAGTGCAACAAAAACATCTAAAGATTTGTGGGATCATTGGATCAGAAATATAAGACTGAGGATGTTGAGGCCAAGAAATTCATTGTGGGACAGTTTTTGGAGTACAAAATGACAGACTCGAAAACAATTGTAAATTAAGTGCAAGAACTCCAAATAATGTTCCATGATATTCATGTAGAAGAAATGCAAGTATGTGAGAAATATGTAACACCCTAAAAATTAAGGCATAAAAAATAAGTAATTCTAAAATGAGCAACATAAAATTTCCAATGTTAGGAACAACTGTAACCCACGAGGGGGAAGTTTGTACAAACAACCACTAACGAATAATGAAACATAAAGTCAACAACCTAAGTAATCTAAGTTAAATGACGACTACATTAGACCGGGTGTGGCTATTTCTCCAAAAATAGCACTCTTCACAAAATCCCAAAAGCCAAACTCCTTAGGTGCTCTTAAATGCACCGGACGACAACTCAACTTATCTAGATCCCCCGCTAGTAGGACCTGTAGAAACAAACAGTTACACCATAACAAGTGTTAGACTGGAAGTCTAGTGAGACCCTTACCATAACATTCACATATAGGAATTATCAAAGCATATAAATTTGTTACATGAATCGATTGGTAGCACATTACTCGTAAGTCTCAAACTTTTGAAATTAGTTCCACACCTGAACATAATTATATTAAATATATCCCTTTATATACGGGGGAGACCCGTTTCTATTAGGTGACGAGAACACGTGAGTGGAGTCACCTAACAACGTTATTGGGTTACACCTCAGATTCTGGTTTTAGTGTACATACCACGAAGGCATCACATCCTCAAACCATTCCGTACCTTTAATGTTTACTCTGTAGAGTTACACCTCAAGGCTTTATGGAACCTTATTGCATACCTATGCTAGACGAGTTTCACCTCAAGGACATCGATATACTTTATTGTATACTCGCTAGTGGCCCAAAGGTTGGCTTACAAGAACCCCGATTCCCAACACAAAGTCGAAATCCTCATGCATAAGAATTTAGACACAATTCTAAACCATGATCATAAACAACATTATAGGATATCTATCCATGATAGGGCATTCATCTTACCCATCCCATATGGTCATTACACATATCTCAAATAAATAATCCATCACAATATAACATGTTTCACCTAATTTTCTGGTCAATAAAGCTTATCATGCATTGCTACATACTACCAAGCCATAATAAGTCAATAATTTATTATTCATGCATTTAGGGCACTTGGCTCTTAAAAACCCAAAGTAAGCACCTCTCTTTAGTACCAAGTATTTATTCTCAAAGCCCCCAAGCCATCATATTAGGTCAATGAGTTCCAAAGTCATTATAAGCATTGCAAAAGCTTAAGTTATCACCTTCACATAAACAATATTGACCATACCTATGAGTTACCATTTTTAGGTCAAAGTTATCAAATACTACTACATAGAACAAGTAAGCATTTTAAAGCTTATTAACGGAAGAAATTAGTGAGAAACTCACCAAATAGGTTTGTAAAGTGAAAACCCTAAAGATGGTAAGTAGTTGGGAGGGAATAACTTGGGGCTTTATGGCACTTGATCTTCTTGAGATGGACACTAAGTCACTTATAGAAAGGCATTAACTTCTTGATTCTTTCCTTTGCATTCAATGAGGAGAGATGTGAGGTAGTTGGGTGAAAACCCCTTTGAAGTGAGAGAAAAACGAGGCTTTGAACCCCAACTATGATCCCCTTAAAACGAGCTGAAATAATAGAAGATTGTGGGCCGACGATGACTATGACATGCGAGAGTGCCATTGGCACTATCGTCGGGCACTCTCGCCCTAAGTGTACCGCGCCCATCGAGCATCCCACGACCTTGTCACGCGATTGTGCCCCGGTCACTGTCGTCGGGTACAATCGCTCAATGTGTACCGAATGGGGGGCTTTTCCCGCAAGAATGCCAATGGGAAACTTGCAGGCACTATCGCCCAACTCCTCCGAAGTCCCAAAATTTATAGTTTTTGACCCGATTCAACCCGTGATTTCTTAGTCCCACGATATAAATACACAAAAGTAACTATGGCCACTAATATAAACATTTGCCTCTTAACCATGCACTTTTTAATTAATTAGACATACATATGAACAAAAAGGATCACACGACATACAAGGCTCAAATGCCAAAATGTATAGGACTTACTCAAAACTTGGGGTGTTACAACATCTTAGTTGGCATCCATAATTGAATAGTTACCACCATGCCGGGCGGATTTTAAAAATCATTTGAAACACAATCGTAAGGAAATGAGCATGGAATACCTCATCATCCAACTTCAACTTTAGTTTGTGGAGGTTAACAAGATGACCGAAAAAAGGGTACCCTCTAGGTGTAGCAAAGGCCAAAGTTGTTGAACATGGTTAGTTGTTAGTCCCGATTATTCACTTGTAAAAGTATTGAAAAGTTTCTAAGTCCAGAGGACCAGAAGGGCCTATGAAGGAATGTCGCGATGAACCAAAGATCATTCCAGAAAGAAGACAAACCAGAAGATGATCAAGTAAGCCAGAGCCATCCATGCCCCCTCTATTTCAACCTCTTTGTTCGACAAAAGCTCAAATATCTCAAGTGTTATATTCCACTCCAAGCCCGACACCTCATCCTAGAAGCGGTTATCACACTTTACATGTGGAGCTCATCCATTGGATAGTGTGTTGACCTTGTGAGATTTAGGCTATAAATAGGAGATCTGTTTGTTGCATATAGTACGTTCTACACACTATCAAATATGTACCATTTGAGAGAGAAATTTTGCAACAACCTTGAGAGAGAATTCTTGACAGATTTTTCATATAGTAGTTTGTGTATTCTTCATGTTCTCTATGCTGTAATCTCTTTAAGAATATCAATACATATGACGACAATGCTTTCCAAATCTAGTGATATTATTTCCTGCATTGTCTACTGTTTACTTACTGCTTCCGCTCATATCTTTCAAGTATTAATCATAACAAAAGAAAGTTTGGGATCAACATTAGTCATCTAAAACGAACAATTCTAAGTCGTTTAACAACAAAGGAAAGTTCAAGATGGGATCAAAAGGCGGAGAAGATGTTTCATGGGAAGATGTTTCAAAGTACTTGCTATAATTGTGACCTGCCCGGTCACAAATCTATAAATTTCAAGTTTCCTAAGCGTGAGAAGAAGGAAGCCAATTATGTTGATGGTATCCCTAGGGACGTGTCTGATATCAACTTGGTAGCTGTCATTTCGGAGGTAAACTTTGTTGGATCTAGTTCTAAGGAATGGTGGATTGACATTGGGTAACTCACCATGTGTGCTATGATAAAGAGTCTTTCGATTCCTATGAAGCTGTTGAGAGGGTGACAAATTGTTCATGAGAAATTAAGCTACAATAGAGGTCAAGAGCAAAGGAAAGGTTATTCCGAAGATGACTTCTAGAAAAGAACTTACTCTGAATGTGATGTTATTCGTGCTAGAGATTTGAAAGAATCTGGTGTCTGGTTGGTTGCTTAACAAGCACAAGTTTCGTCTGGTTTTTGAATCTGATAAGTTTGTTCTGTCTAAGAGTTGAATGTTTGTTGGCAAGGGGAATGCACATGTAGTGATGACCAAATAGCAGGCTCGGGCCGGGCCGGACCGGGCTTCGGGCCCAAACAGTAACCTCAAGGACCGGGCCAAGCGGGCTTCGGGCCGGGCCGGGTTTCACCCAATTATCAGTGGCCCGGTTAAGGGCGGGATGGACCGGTTCTTAGACAACCGGGCCAGGCCGGGCCTGAACCGGTCCTTCGGCCGATCCTTCCTTTTTTTTTTTAATTAGTTTCTTTATAATTTATATAATAATTAATTATATAATAAACTTTAAAAAATAGGTTTACTTATATCAATTAATAAACTTAAAAAACGCAATTATATCAATTACTAAACTTTAAAAAATAAAAATTGGATTGGATCACTCAAATACATTTTAAAAATACGTTTTATTTATAATTTTAAGTTACAATACCATATTTGACCGGAATTGTCAAGTATGGGTTGATTTTGATTGTCACCCAATTTCAACTTCTTGCACGAAGACTCGTGGTGGCGCTTTAACGTGGAATTTCCGGACGCCGTAAGGAGATCTCCACACATTTTGCATTGCGCTTTTTTTTGTACCGTCGTTGAGGATCACCAAGTTGAAATGGGCCCAAACCGGTGCTTTTCGTCCATGCTCGGCAACAACATGGTAATTTTGTTCGGCCATTTTGAGAGTAGAGATTTGGGAGTAGAGTAGAGAGTAGGGAACTAGAGATATTAGATTAGAACTTGCGAGAAACGAATATAGCGAGACCGAAATGAGTGAAGACCTACAAATTCAACACACCTTGGATCAGACCAAAAGAAGTCTTATACATTTCACGAAATATTAAAGTAACATTTAAAACCATATTGCAAATCCTCATGATGAAGAAATATTTGAGATAATCAACCATTTATTTGTTTCCACAACAAAATAATTCACGGAGTGATCGTATGAGCTTAGGTTATAAAAAGAACACTCACAACATAACATATTAAATTGAGTCCTTTGTTGCACGAAACCACTAATTATCCATTGTTCTTGTAAATTGTTGGCCAATGCTGTTAAGAACCTCTTCCAAATGAATAATAAAAGAGATGTTAAGGAGAGTGATACAAACCCTCCTAGTAACCTAATAATTTCTTTTTCTTTGATTCAACTTATGCTAGAAACATAAACAACTTCTGAAAAATAGATGGAATATTCTTATTATCTTGAAAGGCCAGTTACAACTAAAAAGATAATTAGTTTCAATTAGAAAATGTCCTGTTGTTGAAATTTCACTAACAAAACGACAATATTCATGAATATATAATAATACTGAAATCAAAAAAACCAAACGATAACAATCTCAATCACAAGGAGAAGATAAAAAGACTTAAAGTTATGCCTACAGAGTTTGCATACCTCTAACGATTCCACCAATAAGTTGCGGAGTACCATTAACGTGAAACCTGGTCTTGATCACATCTAAAGAATAAAAGATTTAGAGATTGAGAATTATTAATATTCCCTTTTGATAATTTGAGGGTTAGAATACATTTATTTATAAGGAGAGGTTACAGAGTTGTAGAGAGATACTAACTCTAACTAGATTAGGAAACTAACTCTAGTTGGACTAACAAATCTAACAACTTTAGAGTTGTAACTAATTTGGGTTTCAACAACGTTATTACCCCCCCTCAAGCGTGACGTGAGATCTTGGAACTACGCAAAGCTTGGACCGGAAAAGAAGAAATAATGGTTTTGGTAGACTCTTGGTGAAGAGATCAGCTACATTGAGTTTACTTGGAACGAAGTGAGTCGAGAGATGTCCATGATGTACTAGTTCCCGGATAAAGTGATAATCAAGGGCAATGTGGCGAGCTCGTTTATGTGCTACCGGATTTTGACTGATGAACAATGCACTTGTATTGTCGCAAAAGATCTTTGGAGATGTCTTAATTGGGATGCGTAGCTCGGTGAGAAGATGTGTGAGCCAGACGGTATCGGCGGCGGTGTTGGCGAGGGCACGGTATTCGGATTCGCAAATTGAGCGAGCGACCGCGTGTTGTTTCTTTGAGCTCCATGTTATGAGATTTGGACCAAGAAAAATTGCGTATCCGGATGTTGATCTCCAAGTGTCGGGGCAACCTCCCCAATCGGCGTCGGAGTAAGCGGATAAAGCAAGAGAGGGTGAGTGAGTGAAGTTTAGTCCGGATGAAATGGTTCCTTTCACATAGCGGAAAATACGTTGAACTGCTTGAAAGTGAGTATCCATTGGAGCATGCATGAATTGGCTGACTGTATTTACAGAGTAAGAGATGTCTGGCCATGTTATAGTGAGATATTGGAGTGAGTCGACCAAGGATCGGTATAGCGTTGGATCTTTGAATGGTTTTCCAACTTGACTGAGATGTTGAGCAACAATCATCGGAGTGGTGACGGGTTTGCTTTCATGTAATTGAGCTCGTACGAGAACATCATGAGCATACTTTTGTTGACCGAGAAAGATACCTGTTGTTGTGTAGGTAACCTCGAGTCCGAGAAAGTATCCGAGTTTGCCCAAGTCTTTGATGGCAAAGACTTTTTGCACATGATTTAACAGTCTTTGAATAAGGTGGTTGTCGTTGCCGGTAACGATAATGTCATCGACGTAGACGAGAACATAGAGAAGAGACTTTCCTTGATTGTAAATAAAGAGAGAAGTATCGGCTCGACTGTTTTTAAATCCAATACCGGTGAGAAAGTCACTGAATCGGCGGAACACGCTCTTGGAGCCTGTTTGAGACCATAAATTGCCTTTTTGAGGCGACATACATGGGAAGGATGTTGATTGTCCATGTAAGGTGGTTGTTCCATGTATATTGTTTCATGCAAAAGGCCATTAAGAAAGACATTTTTAACGTCAAGTTGGCGTAGGTTCCACTTTTGCATGACGGCTATGCTAAAGATAAGAAGAACGGTAGCAGCTTTTACTACGGGACTGAAAGTGTGTGTGAAATCTAGACCGGGTACTTGAGTATAGCCTTGGGCTACGAGCCTAGCTTTAAGTCTTTCTACTGATCCATCAGCTTTGAATTTGGTTCGAAAAACTCACTTCGAGCCAACCACATTTGTGTCCCAAGGTCGTGGAACTAACTCCCAAGTGTTGTTTGATTTTAGAGCCCGTATTTCATTGTCCATGGCTGCGATCCAGGCAGAATTTTTTGCAGCTGATTTATATCCTTTGGGAACAGAAGTGGCTAAAAGAGCGGGAAGAATCCCATCGGAATGTTCAGAGATGAATATCGGGTATTTGGGTTTAAAAATACCGGATTTGGCACGGGTTTGCATGGGGTGCGTCGATGGTGTCGGAGGTTGCATGGGAGGGGCAGGTTGCGTTGGTGGTGGTTGTGTGGGTAAAGAATTCAGTTCGGGTGCCAAGGGCGGGGGATCGGGGTTCAACGGTGATGATGGGGACGGTGGTGCACTTGGGAGACAAAGTGGACATGTGTTGGTGGTATGATTCGGGTAAGGGGTAGGAGATGGGTTATGGGTTTGGGCCGGTTCTTTTTGTGGATCGAGAAAGGTAGAGTAATCTAGGAACGCAAGGTTGGTGGGTTTGGTAGTGTTGAGAAACGGAAAGTGTGCTTCATCGAACTTGGCATGGCGGGATATATATATATGCGGGATGTAGTGTTGTCGAGACATAGATAGCCTTTGTATTTCGTACTGTATCCCAAAAAGATGCATGGCCGTGTTCGGGTTTCAAATTTATGCTTGGTGTAGTCCCGGAGATACGGAAAAATGCGACAACCATATGGTCGAAAAAGATCATAGTTAGGACCAATGTGGAAAAGTAGTTCATAAGGTGTTTTGTTTTTCAAAATCGGAGTGGGTATCCGATTTATGATATACGTGGCCGATGCGAATGCCGTGAACCAGTATTTGAGTGGCACTTTTGAGTGAAATAGCATAGCTAGTCCCGTTTCGGTGATATGGCGATGTTTACGTTCCGCACGACCGTTTTGAGACGGTGTATAGGGACAAGAAAGTCGGTGAAGGATGCCTTTGCTTGCTAAAAACGTTTGAAATTTTTGGCTTGTAAATTCAGCACCTCCATCACTATGAAAGATTTTGATGGACTGGTTGAGTTGATTCGTGACTAATGTATGAAATTGCTCAAAGATTTCAAAAGTTTGTGACTTGAGGTGCATCGAAAAAAGCCACGTGAATCGGGATATCACAGTGTATAATAGCGATATCCTTCTGATGAAGCGACGGGAGCCGGTCCCCAAATATCACAGTGTATAATTTCGAGAGGTGTTGATCCCCGTTTGTGATCAATAGTAAACGGTAATTTATGGCTTTTCGCTAGTTGGCATGGTTCACATAGCGTTGGATTCGGTAATAGAGAGGAGACGGATAATCGGCCTTGCTTATTCAAAACGGAAATTACATCATTATTTACATGTCCTAATCGGAAGTGCCACAGTTTGAAGGATCCTTTGATCGATGGTTTATTTAGATCGGATAAAAGAGCCGAATCTATTTGATGCAGTCGATATAGGCCACGATCATGTTCCCGGTGGCGATTGTTGTTCCGTCCTTCCGTTTTTGAATGACAAACGAGGTATCAGAAAAAGTAATATTAACCGGAAAATCGTGTGTGATTCGACTAATGGATAGGAGATTCCGAGTTAAATTAGGGACGACCAAGATGTCGCGTAAAAGAATAGAAGGTGTGACGTGATGGTGTCCGATGTGAGTAATGGGAAGTAATTTCCCATTCCCAACCATAACAGTATGATTACCTTGATAGGGTGTGGTATTTTTGAGGTTTCCGGCAGTATGGGTCATATGAGCGGACGCACCGGAGTCCATGTACCAATCAGAAATATCCGGGTTGGAAGCGGTAGAGGTTTCGGCAATATTTGCAAGTCCGTCACCGTTACGTCGTTGAAAGACAAAATCATGACATTGGATGGCTTTATGGCCGTTGCGACCACATAGTTGGCATTGCGACACGTACGTTGGACGACGACCCCCACGGCCTCGACGGTTCGGAAAATTGTTTCCAAAACGAGAAGATGGACCTCGATAGGTTCCTTGTCCACGGTTCGTGGTGGAAGCGGTGAAGGCGGCTTGAGAGGGAACTGTCGGTAGAAGTGATTTACAGAAAATTTCATGAGCCTCGGCTCGATGAATAAGATCCGTAAAAAGAGGGATTGGAGTTAAGGCCATTTGAGTCGTTGAGAAGTTTGTGAATTCGGCTCCTAAACCTTGTAGAAACCATTGGGATTTGAAGGATTCATTGACGGGCTTACCGATAGATGCGAATTGATCACATATGTGTTTGAAGTTTCTTGCATATTCTTGAACCGGGTTCGAACCTTTGGTGAGGTTTTGTAGATCGGCATGAAGGCTTGATTCACGGGTTTCCGAGGAGTGACTGAAAGTTGCTTCAAGAGCCTTCCATGCATCGGTTGCGGAGGCGGTGCCGACGGTGATAGCCATGGCCTCTTCAGAGAGGGACGAATTTAGTAACATTTGGAGTTGCTGATCGATGGTTACAGATGGCGGTGGTGATGATCCATCAAGGAATTGAAGAAGGTTCTGAGATTCAAGAATAGGTAAAATTTCATTTTTCCAGAGCAGATAATTGGAGAAAGAAAGTTTGATGGTCATCATGTGGAGGAGGGTGGCGAACGGAAGCGAGTCGGTGGAGGAGCCCCCGTCGCCGGCGGTGGTCACCATTGTCGAAGAATGGTGCCGGAAAAAGGAAAGAAGAAGGTTGAAAGGGGTTAGGAGCTATGGCGTCTTGATACCATAAAATATTTAGAGATTGAGAATTATTAATATTCCCTCTTGATAATTTGAGGGTTAGAATACATTTATTTATAAGGAGAGGTTACAGAGTTGTAGAGAGATACTAACTCTAACTAGATTAGGAAACTAACTCTAGTTGGACTAACAAATCTAACAACTTTAGAGTTGTAACTAATTTGGATTTCAACAGCGTTATTAAAGAACATACAATTGTAGCTAGAATAACTCTCTCTTGCATATGTAGTACAATAAAAGATGTTGTAAAAATTCGATAACAACAACAAGCTCAAAAAGAGATAATATGTGTCAAGCAGAAATGATTACATCAATTATATTATGTGAAAACACGAAGAAAACATAATGACAAAGCAAGCACATGAAACCTTTAGTGTATTTGTGGAGGAAAATATTTAATTTCATTTGAAATCTAAAAAACTAAAAATCAAACCCAACTCTAAAACTTTGAGGTTGGTTTATGGTTCTTGGTTTGGTTTAGATCCAAAACCTAATTGTGTATTCTTTTTCTGGTATGATTTCATTGCGGATTTTGAACCAAACTTGATTTAAAGATAAAGCTTAACTTGGATTCAAACTAAAATTTCATCTCATCAGTTGAAAACCAATTTCGAATCAAAAACCTAAATTCAAATAAAACCAAAAACCTAAATGAATTAAATTAAAATTTTGATCTCATCAGTGCAATAATTTAAGCAATAATGATAAAGCCTATGTCTTCAAGACAGAGAATATCGGAAATGTAAGGGGAATTTTGAGGATTACCAAGAGGTGAGAGAGGATCCATGGTTGTGAATCATCACTTTGAGAGGAGGGAGGAGAAGATGGAGAGGGTGAGGAGTGATGAATTGAATTCTTAGAAATATAAACTCTAACAGATAAAGAGTTTGGCATTGACTAATGCTACATCAAGCTTCCAATCTTTATATATATAAAAGCAAAAACCAAGAGAAATGACATGGCACAATGTGGATTGAGAATTTTAAAATATTGGATTGTGGTTAACTTTGACCATCCCACATTGATAGAATAATGAAATGTTGGAACATGAAGTTGATTATAAAAAGAGAAGAACCATAGTCACCGGACATTGTCGCCATCTTCCCCCAGGCCACGGTACCTTCCCTGCGACTGTGACAGTGCGACTATGACACTGTCATAGTCGCCGGACATTGTCGCTGAACCCTTTCCAAGCCCCGAAACTCAACTTTTTCAATGCCAACACCCCCGATACTATAAGGGACTTTAAACAATGATTTCCCAACAAAAGTCCCGCCGTACATAAGTTCCAAAAACGTCTGGGTGTCCTCTACTTACTGAAAATTACGGGTGTTACAGATGAGGTTGAACTTTGGGAATCCCCAAGCAAAAGACTTGGATAAAGTTGAGCTCGTACTACATTGGACAAAAGACCCGGATAAAGTTGATTTCAGTAATTGTTTCTCCTTGATTAATGCTTATATAACATTAGTGGTGGCTTACTTTTGTATTTCATCACGACAAATGATAAATTGGGTCTCCCCCATCATATTATGATGTTGATACCCTTTCAAGGGTCAAAATGATTCTATCGTATTAAATGTATTAACTAAAGCTATGTTATCCGTTTTACTGTTTTATAGCTTTATAAAATAACTATTTGATCTCACTAGGCGTTAAGCCTAACACTTTTTCTTAAAATGACATGTATATCTGGATCTTCTAGCGGTGGAGCTCCTAAGGTTTGAGGGGAGTGTTATGGGCCACTGATGGCATTTTTGGGTTGCCTTCTCTAGGAGTGAAAATTGTATAGTTCTAGTAATGCGACAATTCTTTTGGAGATGGTAGTGACACCTGAATGTAATCTACATCTAAAAATGATGTAGATTAATAAATTTTTGTCTACCGTCTATATATATCCTTTTGTAAACTTTATTTTTCTTTCCCGTTTGTTGGGTGATTATATTTGATATGGTCCTAGTGCACTCAATTATTCAGGTTTAAATTTACTCAAATTTTAGGGATGTTACATATACGAAGAGACTTGTTTTCATTACATATAGCTTATACAGAGATAGATTGTATCATTGCCTAGACTTTACTCTATTTTAGAAATATTAGAATTAGAAAAGCTAATAGTTGGATAAGTTACTTGCAACGTACTGCCAGATTTATTTGTTTAAAAGTATTAATGAATCAATATACCTTTGCTCCTGTTAAAGCATTTATTTCAATTTAGTATTTGTTAAAAACTCACTCAAATATTTGTGTCCGAATTGACCATCTAAAATCATCTCTTTTATTGTACTTTTAAGCGTTGTTTGGTAGTTTCAAAATGGTTTTATGCAGAATGGCTAAGTGGTCAGAATGCTTAAGACACTATGTACGATATAGTACAAAATGAAATATGATTGTTTGATAACCGCTCTGAATGAACAGTCTTAATGACAACAAAGTACCATTTTAACCCTCTCTATGAATTAGTTCTGAATGAAATATAGTTGTTTGGAAAATATTTGAATAAAACAATTATTTTGCAAATATAACTACATGCTCAATATCATAAACATGTTTCAGGACACCACCACCACTCACACTCATCTACTACATTTTACAACAAAACCACCACCAACATAAAATCACAGTTCTGTTGCTACCATCCTTATAACCATGCTTATGAGCATTACTACGCAACATGTATACCAACCACCATTGTAACTGCCATGATTATTACCTCTACCATCGACCAAATCATAGCCATTCCCTACAAAAACCACCACCATCCTCACAAAGTGATCAAGAATTTCACATCCAATTTTTAAATAATAAGATACTATCAATATATCACACTAAGGGAAACAAGAATGAAAAAGAAAAACACAGTGAAAAGTTAATTAAGACTGTTATTAAAACACTAATGGTAATATTTTACAGTACTCAAACTACAACCCTTCAGGTATTTGGTTACGTGAAAAGATCCCAAAAAAGACCATCAAACAGACAACTCCTCATTTGTTGATTGTGTACAGAAGATTGAAACAACGAACCCATACTACATCAAACAAACTTGAAACTCACAAATTATGTTTCCTAGTTTATTTTTCTCCATCTTCAACGCCAAACCATACAAAACACCAACATACTTCTCTGTGTTTCCATTAAACTAACCTTCTTTCAACTTCTTAAAAGACGAGCGCTGGAAAATAAGGAAATGAACTTGCAACCCCATGAAAAACAGGAAAATCGAAGTTCCATTTTTGCAAGAAAATATAGTAATGAAAGTTGTAATGAAAAAGAAAGTACATACCTCAACATCGTAAAATTTGTTATAGAATCGTGAATTATTGATAGAAAGTTTTTTTTTGAAGAATTTCTGCAAGGGTTGAACTCAACTTCTCATTGACGGTTGGATTAAGTCCTCCGATTGAAATCACTTCTCCGTGTGTAGATGGATCTTCTATGCCAACAAATGCTATCGACACATCCATTCACCAAAATCGTATCGTACTGCCCATTTGAAAAATGGAACCGTGTCTTTTTTCAGCTTGTCAATAAATAATCTTTTGGTTTCAAAATGTAACAATAACTTCAAAAATATTACTTCCTTTCCATAGTACCCAAAAGAAGCCAAAATCAACAAGTAAATCGCCGAAAAAATGGCAAAAACATAAAGCAAAATATATGTAAATTGGAGTCAAGTCACTTGCATTGAAACACAAAAAATCATATAATATGAGTTAAATTCAGAGGTTATACGTTTGTTGGAAGATTAGGGTATAAGACGGTGAAGGAAGAGCCCTCTTCTTTGGCTTCAATTTTCTTCGTTTAAGCCCTGAAGAGCAATTTTTAAAGAGCACTCGTAGATATCAAGCACATGTATAACAATCATAAGACTCACAAGGATATTAGGTACAAGAAAACGATATCAATTTCTCTTGCGCTTTATTAAAATTTTACCAAGTATCCCTGTTGTGTCTTATGATTGTTATACATGTGCTTGATATCTACGAGTGCTCATTAAAGATTTCTCTTTGGGCTTAAACAAAGAAAATTGAAGCCGGAGAAGAAGGCTCTTCCTTCACTGTGTTATCCTAATCTTCCAACAAAGGTATAACCTCTAAATTTAACTCATATTATCTGATCTTTTGTGTTTTAATGCAAGTCAATAAACTCCCATTTACATATATTTTGTGTTATGTTTGACATTTTTTCGACGACTTAGTTGTTGATTTCTTCTTCTTTTGGGTACTATGGAAAGGAAGTATTATTTTTGGAGTGAATGTTCCATTTTGAAACCAAAAGATTATTTATTGACAAGTTGAAAAAAAGGCATGGTTCCATTTTTTGAGTGGGCAGTACGTTATGATTTTGGTGAATGGATGTGCCGATAGCATTTGTTGGCACAAAAGATCCATCTGCATATGGAGAAGTGATTTCAATCGGAGGACTTAACCCAACTGTCAATGAGAAGTTGAGTTCAACCATTTCAGAAATTCTTTAAAAAAAGCTTCCTATCGATAGTTCACGATTCTATATCAAAATTTTACGATTTTGAGGTATGTACTTTCTTTTTCATTACAAATTTCATTTTTATATTTTCTTGCAAAAATGGAACTTCGGTTTTCATGGGGTTGCAACTTCATTTCCTTATTTTCCAGCTCTCGTTTTTTAAGAAGTTGAAAGAAGGTTACTTTAATGGAAACAAAGAGAAGTATGTCGGGGTTTTGTATGGTTAGGCATTGAAGATGGAGAAAAATAAACTAGGAACATAATTTGTGAGTTTTAATTTGTTTGATGTAGTATTGGTTTGTTGTTTCAATCTTCTATACACAATCGACAAATGAGGTGTTGTTTGTTTGATGGTCTTTTTTTGGGATCTTTTCACGTAACCAAATACCTAAAGAGTTGTAGTTTGAGTACTGTAAATTATTACAGTTAGTGTTTTAATAACAATCTTAACTATTCAATGTGTTTTTCTTCTTCATTCTTGTTTTCCCTTAGTGTGATATATTGATAGTATCTCATATTTACAAACTGGATGTGAAATTCTTGATCACTTTGTGAGGATGGTGGTGGTATTGGTAGGGAAAAGCAGTGTGAATTAATGGCTATGATTTGGTCGATGATGGAGGTAATAATCATGGCAGTTACAATGGTGGTATATAGTAGTGCTCATAAGCATGGTTATAAGGATGGTCGCAACAGAGCTGTGATTTTATATTGGTGGTGGGTTTGTTATAAAATGTAGTAGTTGAGTGTGAGTGGTGGTGGCTGGTGGGGTCCTGAAACATGGTTATAATATTGAGCATGTAGTTATATTTGCAAAATAATTGTTTTATTCAAATATTTGCCAAACAATTATATTTCATTCAGAACTAAATCATACAGAGGGTTAAAAATGATAATTTGTAGTCATTCAGATTGTTCAGAATAATTATCAAACAACCATATTTCATTCTGCACTATATCATGTATAGTCTCTTAAACATTCTGACGACTTAAACATTATGCATAAAACCAATCAGAAACTACCAAAAAGCGCCTAAGAAAAGCATGCTTGTTCTGACCTTTTTTTTTGCCTATAGTGAACAATGTACCAGAGTAGTGGCCATGTATGGAAGGGACAATAAAGCACTAGTCATATTGTACCTTTGTCACTTAGTTGCATGGGGCTATACTTGTTTTTTCTACAGATAGAGTGTAAAAAACTTTACCAACAAGTCTTTTGTTCAGTGCTTGATCAACGTTGAAGGCTCCTTCAATAGTATTATGGTAAATAGGTTGAATGTTGAGACCGCGTCATCTCTTCCTATCTTTTTCTTCAGCGTTATATTTGACTAGCATGAGTCTTTCTTTGAAGATTGAGAGTCTTGATTAGGGGTATAAATGAGTCGATCTTTTAAGGAGCTACTCGAGCTCGAGCCTAATAATTATCGAGCTCGAGTTGATCTTGAACACTGAAAGTAGAGAGAGTAACAAGGAAGCGCAAAGTAAGTTTGTATTGATGTGAGAGTGAGATTCTTACACGGAACAAAGACCAAAGGGACTTAAATACCCTGGTCTAATACAACACAGTGTAAGACACTGTACAGAATATAAGACCAAGCCTATAAATACAATGATTACTATAAAATCAGACTTAACAATCTCCCCCTTAGTAATCATTGGCGCTTTGGTCTTCAAAATTCATCTTCTAAATCAGCACGGACCATTAAAGCGACTTTGTGAAGCAATCTGACTTTTTAAAAAAAATAAATCTTCTCAGCACCTTTCAGATTGATTTGTCTTTTCTGCCTTTGACAAGACTGGACCAATTTGAAATAAACTTGAAAGAACAGTTGTTTCATCAGCTTGTGCTCTAGACAACACACCTCTTTTGAATAACCTTGAATGAACTGTGGTGGTTGGAGCAGGAACAGCAAAATAAAAAGTTGTAGCTGAGAGAATAAAATCTTGAGCGAATTTTGATCAGCAGATAAACATTTGAGCTCTTTGTCTCTTTAACATCTCCTTGACTTCTCTGATTTCTCCCCCTCATGACCTTGATGAACTGGTTCAACTAGGTCATGCAAATGTTGGAGACGAGACAGCTTAAGATCTGCAAAATCAAAGAAACGGAGAAAACAGGAGAGGTTTGCGCTACAAGTTGGTGGCGCAAACTGAGGTTTGCGCAACCAACGGGTGGCGCAAACTGAGGTTTGCGCAACCAACGGGTGGCGCAAAGCTGACTTAAACTCGAAAAAATTTACCTTTTTAAGCTCTTTGACTCCCCCTACACAAATGCACTAGATATGACAATTCAAGTTAGCATTCACATAGAGAAAATCAGATACTCCCCCTCAAAAACAGATAAGATCAATAAGAAAATTCTCCTTTTTCACTCCCCTTTGAATAATGCTCAAACTCATTTAAAAAGATATATGAGAACACAATGATGAAAAACAACAAAGTAAAAAGAAAAATATACTGAAAGAATAAATAAAAAAAATTTAAACACTAAACAAATAAAATTCTAATCAGTAAAATATCACAGATTTATCAATCAGTTGAAATCAAATATATGTTGTTGGATACAGAAACAAGTTTCATTGCATATCAAGTTAAAACATGTTCAGTTTCAAAAACTTTCATCAATCTACTCAGTGTGCAATCATGCGAACTTTGATTAGCTTCAAGAAAATGCAATTCTAAAAATATAATAGAGAACTTTGCATGTAATCACACTAAGCCATCAAGAATTTAAGACTTTCACAAATTTACAGATTTATCGCAACTCAGAAATGTCACCAAGTATAATGAGATGTGTGCTCATTGGCATATTTTAGAAGTGTACTCTATGGCATCTTTACATGAGTGTGCTCTTTGGCATATTTTAAGCATATGCACATTGGCAGCTTTTTAATCAACAAGTTTATTAAGTAAAGAACATGCCGTAAACGTAACTTTCTATTTGATCCTATTGCAGGATTTGGGTCAGACGCTCTCAGACCAGTTGGCCTTAGGGGACTAGGTGTCAAGCACCCCTTAGAACTTACTTTCCCAGATCAGAAAGGCTACATCGACAGATCCTAAACCTATTCATACCAGTAGAACATGACTTTCGATCTGGTTCTATTGAAGGATTTGGGTTCGATCACTCCCAAATCAAATGACCTTAGGGGACCAGATGACAAGCATCCCACATAACTTACTTTCCCAAACCAGAAAGGTCACAGGTACAAACTTTGAAACTTAGAGATTTCTGAATTTTAAGAATTTAATATTCATCTCAATCACAAGGTTTTACGTCTAAGTGCTTAGCCCATATTTTCATTACAATCCAAAATTCTGACTTTTTAGGTTTTCTAAGCATTGTAAACTATAAATATTCAGAATCACATAACTTTAAAGCAGTATCAAAAGTTTCAAACATGTTGCTGACTTTTCAAAATTTGTTAGAATTGAAATTTGAACATATAACAACTTCAATATAAACAAACAACTTAAAAATTTATCCTAAACACACATTTTATTCAAACGAAAGAAAACAATAAATCTTTTACTTTATAGAATAAAATTTGTAAAGATTTAAACTTTTAAAACTGTAAAGATTTTTTTTTTAAATGTGTCTCAAATGTAATATTGAATTGAACAAAATTCAGGAAAGATTGAAAATGCTCAGATTCATGAAAATGATTTGAGAATACTGGAAAACATCATTATCAGAAATAAATGCAGCGGAAATTAGGTAGATGTACTCACGGTATCTCGTTAGTCAGAAGCTATAAGCTTTGAAGTATGAGTCCTAGACTGACTTGTCTAGAAGTCAAAGTCTTTGAAGTACGGGTTCTTGGCTGAAGTACTTAGAAGCCACATTTTCTCTTACTCCCCCTTAACATGAGATGCCTGCAACTTTGAATCAGATAAAGATTTGGGTACCCACTTGAATTTGGGCCTGTGTTTGTTAGTTGCAGTTCGTATGGGGAAATACTTATTAGAGTTGCCAGTTAAAGCATGAGAAATATGATCAGAATGATAAGCACAATCATCAGATGAATACATAGCATAATCATGTGAACTAGAATCAGAAGTAGAATATGAGACATTTTTGGATATTTGAAACATTTGCTTTATAGAATATTTTGAAACTTTATTACAATAAGAAAATGAATCACTTTTATAATGTTTGTCTACATATCGAACTTCATCAATCTGAGAATCAGTAGATGTCCACTTTGCTTTCCAGATTTGGCTTGATCGAGCTCTCAAAGACCTATCTGTAAGAATTGAATCGGAAGAATTAGAACTGTCAGAAATAACTGTATCTTGTTTCTTTGACTTCTTTGACCGTCTTCTTTTACGCTTAGGTTTATAATACTGATCATTGAGCGTAAAAGAATCATCAAGAATTTTAGACGTAATATTTAAATCAGAAGAAATAATTTTATCCAAGCATCCAATCTGATCAACTAATAAATCTGAATTTACCTCGAAGTCTGAAGAATTTTGAGAAAAGATTTTAAAATTGGAAACTTTCTTTTTATTTTCCTTAGAATCAGAAGAAAGGTCAAAAATAGACACTGAATCTTGTTTTTGAGAAAATAAATTTTCTTCAAGACTAGAAGTCATGAAAGAAAGAATAATATCAGATTCAATTTCCTTTAAAATATTTTGATCTTCTATCTTATCTTCAAGATCGATGATTTTGCTTTCTAATACTAATGGAGGAGTATATTTCTTATAATCATAAATGATTGGAGAAATATTTTCCTTATCAGAATTAGAAGCATAAGGATCAACAAAATCATCAGATATTGAAGATTTGACGGGAGATATATCATTTAAAACTCTTCTTCCTCTCCTTGACTTTTCAGGAAAATATTTTGCATTTTCGCTTGTGTAAACAAAAGGAATTTCCTTTTTCTTGTTATTTGTCCTTTTCTTATTTTCGAGTTCTAACACTTGCTTCTCATTCATCCAATCAATTTTAAACTGAGGAGCATAATGAGCAAGAGTCAGATAATCGTATTTATATAAAGTTGGGGATTTTTTAATCGCATTGTTTAAATAATAAGGATTTTTAAAACCAAGTCCCCACCTTTGTTTTAAAGCTTCTTCACTCCTTGGTTTATTCATAAAAATTGTTTGTTCAGATTGGTTCCTTCGATATAACTTTTCTTCTAACTTATTTATTTTATCTGAAAATTCATCTTTTAAAGAAGTCATAGCAGTCAAGGACTCAAGATAAGTCTTATTTGAATTTTCCAAATCATCCAATTTCTTTTGAAAGATGTCTTTTGTATTTTCTAAAATAGATTTTTCATATTTCAAAGAAATTTTCAGTTTGTCAATCAAATCTGACTTTTCAGAATTTAAATTCTTTTCAGAAATAAACTTAGAGCGAAAATCAGATAAAGCAGTAATTATGATATTCATCTGAGAAGTAATGAAATTATAATCAAATTCAGAATATACCTCATCTTCATCAGAATCAGAGTTGTCTGACTGGTCATCTCCAACCAAGCACATCTGAGCGATCTCGACGTTTGCAGCTTTGTCGTCAGAGTGATCCAACCAGAATTCTTCTTCGACAAGCAAAGCAGTTTCGTTCTCTCTCTTTTCAGCCAGTTCCATTTTCTTTCTGTAGTAAGCCGAATCCCTAACCACCTTTGCTCGACACTCCTTTGACATGTGACCCAGCTTTCCATAGTTGTAGCAGGCAGCAGTCTTTGGCTCGGGTATTTTGGCTCTTGAACTGGAAGTGAAGCGAAGATTGTTGGAACCCGACCGTGGTTGAAACTTTTTTGGTAATGCTGAGAAAGAAGGATCATTGCTTTCTGTAGAGCCTCACCATCGTAATTAGTTGACCCGTTGTAAGCATTATCAGACAACGCTTGTTCTGCCAATTGCTTCGTGAGGAGTGCAACTGGGTCTACTGACTTCTTGTTTTTGTTGTCTAGTTTGGCCTTTTTCTCTAACACCAAGCTCTTATCAGTCAGCAAGATCTCGAACATCTCTTGGATCTGCATTGTGGAAATTCTGACATCATTCCTCAGTCTATGGCAAGATTTATTCCATTCAGGCTGCAATGTGTTGAGGAACTTCAGATTTGTCTCAAGCTCAATCTTTTCAACTTTAATTTTCCGAAGATCATTGATCACAGCACAAAATCGGTCAAACACTGCTTTCAGTGGCTCCCCATCCTTGGCTTTAAATTCTTCAAAGTTATTCATGTAGCGTGTATGCCTGAGTTGAGTTGCAACCGAAGAACCAAGAATAATCTTCTCAAGGTGTTGCCACATCAGATTAGGATGAGTTTTGAAACAATCAATCCTGTTGTATACATAATTTGGCATGGCTAGCATCAGATTTGCTTTAATATCACGATCAGCTTGATATGCAGACAACTCTTCATGTGTGTACTCTTTAGTAGGCTTATATAATCCAGAATCCAATTTGGGTTTTTCGAACGGTCCTTCAGATAGAATGATCAGCATGTCATTACCATTCTTTTGTCGTTTAAAGAAGTTTAGGAATCGATCTTGCCACTGTGTAAATTCATTTTCATCTATCGGTACAGGTGGACGATTTTCCGTACCCAAAGACATCATTAGATCACTTTTGTAGAACTGAGCTTGATAAGAAAATTTGTCAGAATCCATGGAAGATGTTCAAAAATATTCTAAGACTGAAACTTGCGCAAAGTAGACTTTGCGAGAGAAGGTTGAAATGCAAACGAGACTTTGTGTGAGCAGGCAGATATGCAAACCAACTTTGCGTGAGTAGCGGTATACGAGAACTGAGCTTTGCGTAACATGGAGGAAACGCAAACTGGACTTTGCGTTAGTAGAAGAATATGCAAAGTAGCTTTGTGTGAGTAGCTTGTAACGCAAACTGGACTTTGCGTGTTATGTTGATTGCGCAAAATGAACTTTTCGGAATGCACTGGATACGCAAAGTTAACTTTTAGTGATTGGCATGATACGCAAAGTTTAAGCTTTGCGTGATAAACCCAATGCGAAAACCTGAAACAAAGGAACAAAATTAGTAGAACACGCAAATCCAACTATGAACTCGCGCAAAGTAGGAAGAACTTGCGCAAAGCTATATAAATCTCGCGCAAACTTTAGATCTTGCGCAAAGTTCACAAAATCAAGAAAATATTGCAGAAAACGAATGCAGACATGAAATTAATGCAAGTAATTCACACAATATTGATCGAAAACAAGATTCTAACACATTTCAATCAATAAAATTGATTATACACCACAAAATCAAAATTTCGTAAATCACACAGTTCGAAAACAACGAGTTTTCAAAGAACACACAATTTCTCAAAATTCAACTTCTAAAAATGAAATTCTTGAAAAATGATGTGAATAACAAAAGATTCTCTATTAAAAATGAATTCAACAAACCAAATTTCAAACAAATTCAATCAAAAACACCTCTGAATTTGATGAAAAATCATGAAAACGAGATTTTCTTGAAAAAAATCAAGAAAATCGATCAAATTTTCGATTTTAAACCACAAAATTAGAAATGAAAAAAAAACAATCTCTCAATCCTCTTAAGATTCAGATGGCTCTGATACCAATTGTTAGTTCAAGAATCAATGAATCCTAGAGAGAGAAAGTAGAGAGAGAGTAACAAGGCAGCGCAAAGTAAGTTTGTATTGATGTGAGAGTGAGATTCTTACACGGAACAAAGACCAAAGGGACTTAAATACCCTGGTCCAATACAACACAGTGTAAGATACTGTACAGAATATAAGACCAAGCATATAAATACAATGATTACTATAAAATCAGACTTAACAAACACAAAACAAAGCTTGTTTAACTTAAGGAGTCAAGCTCCATAACACCAATGTTCGACTCTACTTATTTGAAAGCTCTATTAAACTTTACGAGTCAAGTCGAGCGATTCGAGCATACATTTTTTCGAGCCAAAGATACTTTATGTTTACAGATTATATAATCAAAATATAAAAATCATCAAGCTTGAGTTAATGAATGAGTTAATTGATTTTGAATTTGAGCTCAAAAATGAGAATCGAGCTCGAGCTCAAACGTTGAAGAAATATTTGAGCTTGAGCCTAATTTTGAAAATTTTAAATGAGCTCGAGTTGATCTCAAACTCGATATTATTTTTTCTAGGCGAGCTTGAATAACCTCTACTCGACTCATTCGACTCGTTTTTTTATTAAAGGCCATATATGAAGGTGTGGTGTATGATCGTTCATATATGGTCTTTAATAAGAAAATTTTCAATGATGTTCTTACTGTCCTGAGTATTCCCAACTGACTTTAATTCAGTGTGCGCTAAGGAATTCTAATGTTAAACACTACAAAATAGAAATCGCTAAGGGGCTGTTTGGTTCATGGAATTGGAAGGAATTGGAATGGCCAATTCCATTGACCAAATTTCAAGCCCATGTTTGGTTCACGGAATGAAAGAGATGGAATCCTTCCAATTCCATTGAATTCAACAATTTAAGGAATTCATCATTCTTTGGCTCAAGTAGGGATGAGATCGGGACCGAACCGGTTGGTACCGAAAAAAATTGGGACTACAAACCGGTACCTATTTGTCCCTGATTCAAGTTCCTAATTACAAACGATTAACACAAACAAGATGATTAACACTACCTGTTTCAATTCAATTCAAATTCAAATGATTACAATTCAGTTTCTTTCTTTCTCTCTCTATATGTTTCTTTCTCTCTCTACAATCTCTCTATGAACATGTACAAATCTCCTTCAGTCATATATCTCACAACCACCACAATTACAAGACACAAAACTAACTATTTATACCTAACAACTAAAATAAAGAAACAAAACTAATACACTTTTGACTTTGACTTTATTACACAAAGACTTTGACTTTCACTAAGAATTGACTTTCAACTTTGACTTTCTTGATCTTCAGTCTTCTATCTTCTATGATCTTGTATCCAACATATTTCTGCTCTAACAATCTCCCCCTTTGGATTCAAGATCATCTTCAAAAAGATTTAGCAATTCAGTCTTCTCTTTTGTTAATGTATATAGAGGGCCCAGACCCATGTCAGTATAGGGCTCAAGCCCATTTAGTCTACGTATATATATGTTGTATATTGTAGTCTAGGTTAGATTACTTATTATTTTACTTTTCGCATTGTACATTTTCTCTCAATCAATATATCGAGGTTTCAAACCTTCAACATATTCATCGTCTCCTTCAACCATATTCATCTTTTAACATGATATCAGAGCTGTAGGTTTATTCTTCGATTTTACTGTTCATCGTCATCACTGTTCATCCGAACCATAATCGACTCTCGTCGCCGCTTCTGCCTCTTGCCGTCTCTTGTCGCCGCCGCCTCTGCCGCTGGTTCTTTGTGAGTCATCACCTTTTGAATCAATTTCTTTGCTTTGAATCGATTTGTTTCTTTAAGGTCAGATCGATCGATCTGTTTTAAAGCCGCCGCTGGTCTGTTTTCTAAAACCCTAGCCGGTCAAACACCTCTCGGTTGAATTCTATCGGTCGATCACCTATCGGTCGACACCTATCGGTCGAACCCTATCGGTCGAATCCTATCGGTCGAATCCTATCGGTCGAACTCTATCGGTCGAACACCTCTCGGTCGAGTTCTATCGGTCGAACACCTCTCGATCGAATTCTATCGGTCGATCACCTATCGGTCGAACAACTATCGGTCGAACCCTATCGGTCGAACCCTATCGGTCGAACACCTATCGGTCGAACCCTATCGGTCGAACATCACCCTACCGGTCGAACACCTCCCGGTTGAACATCACCTTATCGGTCGAACACTACCGGTCGATACTATCGGTTCATACCATGGCTACCGATCTCAGTTACTTAAATCCCAAGTCCAAAGGTAAATAGACCAACAGCAACCATTCCAAATATGTGGGAAAGTCTAACACATCTGAGTGTGCCTTTTGCCATTCTACTGCTCATCTTCTCCTTGATTGTCCTATTCGCAAGTGCCATCGGTGTGGTATCACTCATCCGCGCCATTATGAGTTTGACTGCCCTCAGAACCGGACTCACGCTATTGCTGGATCTACTATTGCTAATAACAAGGTTTCTCCAGTCTCCTCACCTGACCTCATGGAACTGATGCGTCGCAATCAGGAGCTCATGGAGCAGATCATGTCTGGTGCTATGGGTATGAATTCTCAACACTCAACTGCATCAGGTAACTCATGGCTTTTTGACTCTGGGTGTTGCAATCATATGACACCCTGCACTGATGGTTTTGTTTCTAAGAAACCACCTCAGCATTTTACGTCAGTACGAACTGCTGACAACACTGGCCTACCGGTATCCTTTAGTGGAAATGTCTCCACTCCTCATATTCAATTACCGGGTGTACTCAATGTTCCGAAACTATCTTTGAGCTTAGTTTCAGTTGCGCAACTTTTAGAAGCTAACCTGATCATTTTATTTCATTCTTCTGGTTGTATTGTACAGGATCCAAAGACCAAGCAGATCCTTGGACTCGGCCGTAAGGTTGGACGGATGTTTGAAGTGGTCTATCTTCGTCTTCCGTTATCATCTTCAAATCTTGTTGCCTCCGTTTCCAGCTCTTCTTCCTTTGAATTGTGGCACGCCCGGCTAGGTCACTTATCTCTAGCTAGAATAAAATCATTAGGTAATTCAGGGGTGTTAGGAAATTGTGTGTCCACTGACAGTATTTCTTGTTTATCATGCAAACTTGGAAAACATCATGCTTTATCCTTTGAAACAAATGAGTTTAATTCTACTTCTGCTTTTGATCTTATTCATTCTGATGTATGGGGACCAACACCACATCCATCAATGGGGGGTGCTCGATATTTTGTTATTTTTGTTGATGACCATACATGTTTCACATGGATATATCTCATGAAACATCGTTCGGAGCTACCTAAAATTTATATTATGTTTGCTCGGATGATTCACACTCAATTTTCAAAATCTATAAAGATTCTTAGAGCTGATAATGCTATGGAATACAAAGAGTCCTCTCTCCTCTCCTTTCTTCAATCTCAAGGGACTCTCTCTCAGTACTCCTGTCCTGGCACATCTCCTCAAAATGGTCGTGCCGAACGCAAACACCGTCATATACTTGATACAGTTCGCACTCTTCTCATTTCTGCTAAATGTCCGGAACGGTTTTGGGGGGAAGCTGCTTTCACTGCAATTTATACTATCAATCGTCATCCTACTCCTCTTCTCAAACATAAGTCTCCTTACGAGGCTCTTTATGACATCCTCCCTACCTATGAACTCCTAAAAGTTTGGGGTAGTGCCTGTTTTGTTCAGTTACAACCCCATGAACATACCAAACTTGAACCTCGCTCCAAACTTTGTTGCTTTCTTGGATATGGTATTGAGCACAAAGGCTATCGCTGCTGGGATCCTATCTCCCAACGTCTTCGTATATCGCGTCATGTGACCTTCTGGGAACATGTTCCTTTTTCCTCTATATCCAAGTTTCGTGAGTCTCCCACTTTCACCACTTCGTTCTTCACTGATGCTTCCATCTCATTGGACTCATTCCAATATGACATCATATTGCCTCCACCTATTGTTCCACCACAGTCTGAATCTGCCTCTCTTTCAGAGTCTCCTGCCCCTACACAACCTGCCTCTTCTAGTTTTCCTGATCAACATCAATCATCTGCTCCATCCCCACAACCAACATCTGAGGTGCCTGCTAAGTCTTTGGCTCCTGGAACGTCTCAATCTCAAAATGTTAGACGATCAGATCAGGTAAGACAAGTTCCTTCTCATCTCCGTGATTATCATGTTTATGCTACTCTGCTGTCAAATCACGAACCTACTTCCTACAAGGAAGCCTCCTCTAACCCTGATTGGCAGAAAGCTATGGATGAGGAACTTCAGGCACTTGACAAAGCTCAGACATGGGAATCTGTCCCTCTTCCACCAGGCAAGTCACCCATTGGCTCCAAATGGGTGTTCAAGATCAAAACCAAATCTGATGGCTCTATTGATCGGTAAAAAGCTCGTCTTGTGGCCAAGGTCTTCAATCAAGAGTACGGTATCGATTATGAGGAGACTTTTGCACCTGTTGCTCGAGTCACTTCTGTTCGCAGTCTTCTTGCCATCGCAGCTACCAAACAATGGCCTCTCTTTCAGATGGATGTTAAAAATGCCTTTTTGAACGGTGATTATCATCTCCGTGATTATCATGTTTATGCTACTCTGCTGTCAAATCATGAACCTACTTCCTACATGACACCTCCTCCAGGCGTTCGACTTCCACAAGGTCATGTTTGTCGTCTTCGAAAGGCTCTTTATGGCCTCAAGCAAGCTCCGCGAGTTTGGTTTGAGAAATTCAGTTCCACAGTCACCTCTCTGGGCTTCTCACCCAGCAACTATGATTCAGGACTATTTACTCGGACCACTGAGGCTGGCACAATCTTACTTCTACTGTATGTGGATGATATGATTATTACTGGCAGTGACTCTACAGGCATAGCCAATCTGAAGTCATCTCTCAGCTCATGTTTTGAGATGAAGGATCTTGGTTCTTTACACTATTTTCTTGGTCTTGAGGTGCTCTCCGATCCATCGGGAATTTATCTGTGTCAAGCCAAATACACCTCAGATCTTTTGTCAAAAGTTGGGATTACTAACAACAAAACATCATCCACTCCTCTTGAGCACAACCTTCATTTGGCTCCAAATGTTGGACCTCCTTTGCGTGATCCTACTTTATATCGCCAGTTAGTGGGGTCACTTGTCTATCTGACAGTGACTCGACCTGATATTCCCTATGCTATTCATACTGTCAGTCAGTTCATGTCTGCACCCTGTTCTGATCACTACGCTGCTATCCTGTGCATTCTTCGATATTTAAAAGGGACCATGTTTCATGGTCTTCATTTTCCATCCACCTCATCGTTGACTTTGCGAGGTTTTTCTGATGCTGATTGGGACAGTGACATGACTGATCGTCGCTCCACTACCGGCTACTGTTTCTTTATTGGCGACTCTCTTATATCCTGGCGAAGCAAGAAACAATCTCTTACAGCTCGGTCCAATACTGTAGCTGAGTATCGAGCACTAGCTGACATAACTCAAGGACTTGTGTGGTTACGCTGGCTACTCTCTGACATGGGGGCTCCTCAACAATCTCCAACTCCATTGTGGTGTGACAACAACAGTGCCATTCAGATTGCTCACAATGATGTCTTCCACGAGCGAACGAAGCATATTGAAATTGACTGTCACTCTATTCGTCAACATGTGACTCGTAAGACTATTCAGCTTCTTCCTATTTCGACTCTTGATCAACCAGCTGATATTTTCACTAAAGCTCATTTACCAGGACGGTTTCATGATCTAGTTTCCAAACTCCATCTGGCTCATTCTTCTCCCGATTGAGTTTGAGGGGGGATGTTAATATATATAGAGGGCCCAGGCCCATGTCAGTATAGGGCTCAAGCCTATTTAGTCTACGTATATATATGTTGTATATTGTAGTCTAGGTTAGATTACTTATTATTTTACTTTTCGCATTGTACGTTTTCTCTCAATCAATATATTGAGGTTTCAAACCTTCAGCATATTCATCGTCTCCTTCAACCATATTCATCTTCTAACATCTTTAAGCTTCAGTTTTACAATCTCCCCTTTTGCTTAGTCTAGACAAACTCTTTCTTTTGATGTATTCTTCCCAAGTCTGTCTTTTTGAAAGATATTAACAATCTCCCCCAAATATAGTAGAAAAGCTCTTCAACAATCTCCCCAAAACTATCACACAACTCTTTCAGACTTCGGAAAGAAATTATCTTCAGAATTAGCTCGGATTGCTTTAGCAAAATATCTTCAAAGAAAATTTCTGAAAATTCAACACAACTTCAGAAAACTTTGAACTCTTGTCTTTGAAACTTTCAATCTTTGAACTTTATCTTCTTCAAATCTTTAACTTTGAAATTTCTGAATCTGACATTTCTGTAATTCATCTCCCCCTTTTTGATGAATAGAGCATCTATAGCATCAAAACTTTTTCCCAAGAAATGTCTTTGACCATTCTGATCTGTCCAAGAGCCACTGATTCATTGATCCGTAACCATGTATTTATCTAGATCTTTTCAAATCCGGACAAAATATTCGTGTAACACTTGAATCAACAAATGAATCAGTTAAAATGTCTGTCAGTAACACGAAGTCACTGTGTGTAACGAATACACATTGGAAATGACCTTTTGTTATGTTCACTCCCCCCGGGCTTCCATCCAATCATCGAAACACCACAAAGGCAATTTCTATGAATGTTATGACAAGAAAAAAAATTCCTTGTGTGTTCGTGCAAGTGTAGAAAGAATTAAGCATATGATGATTGCTTTTATAAAAGGCTCAACATTGTGTAAACCACTGAGACAACAGTAGATAACCACAGACTTAATGTGCATGATTGAAGTGCGAAGGTGGGGCAGACTTCCTTCTTTTTCAATATCCAGATTTTCCAAATGAAAACCAGATAGATTATATGTTGCGTGCCCAGAAAAATATGAAACATTTTCTTGTTAAGAAGAAAATGAGTGGCTGGTGGGGTTTTTATCAAGAGTTGGCATGAACTAGTTGTCTGTTTCAATAACGTTTACCAAAGAATTGTGAAACATTAGTAATGTGGTTGTCCGACTCAGAAAGTAGTTGGTGCCGAGTTTGATATTCTTTTACTCTGTTCTCACACCCTCTTTCTTTTAATCATTAAGCTCACAACTAACCAAACTGTCTGTTCCATTTTACCTCAACGCACAACCCACACTCATTTCTTTTCGACTCCTCACACTCAATCACTATGGATTAACTTCTTGGGTAGGAGACACTGGTAATCGTGAATCCATAGAAGTTTTTCATTTAAGTCCTAGCACAAAGAAACCCGTATTGTCCTATAAAATCGATGTTGCTCAAGATAGTTTAACTTGAACAATTAAGACATGGAAAACATAGGTCAGATATGTGTATGCTCATAGATGTAATCATGACAATTTGAGCATTTAAAACAATGAAGTATTTTCAAACAAGTAAATTGAATGGATGAATATGAATGCAAGAGACTTGCTTGAAAATCTGACATTGTATGAAAATGATCAGATAAGAAATGATATATCAGTTAAGGCTATGGTCAAGAATAATGGATATTGTCTATATGAAACAAAATATAGACATTCTTGAAAGAACGTTTCGAAATGAATTAACGCTCAAAATTCATTGAAATGCAAGCGGGGTGTCTTACCATCGAAAATTATGTTTCAAATTTGAGACATGGTAAGAACAATGTGAACAATAAGTCAAACTGGTGTGTGTGAATACTTGAAAGTATATATAAAAGATAATACAGAAGTATTTATCTTTGGAAACACACGGTTTGTAAAACATTCAAACTCAAATAAAATGAAAACATTTAAAAATCACACTTCCAATTCATGAAATCCGTTTAAGAACCGGGAAGTGGTATGAACATTTAAAAATATGTTTTCTATGATTGAAAGTTATCCTTCTTTCAACCATATATGAGGTTAAGATAAGAAAGTTAACCTTTATCGTTCAGTCTTAAATCTCATGAAGTCAAGCTTAAAGTCATAATGATATGAGCTTGTAAGCATCCTCTCAATCTGCAAAAGTCTCAAAGTCATGTCAAAGCAACTTTATTCACAAATTTATTGAGAAGTAAACAACATAAAGCAGTAAAACATTGAGCGAACGAGTTCTGATCTGAAATAATCAGAAATCATAATTCATACTCCCCCTGAAAATATGCATCTAATATTTGTCAGTGAAAAAGCTCATGATAGATTCATTACCCCCCTTGGAATGTATATCATCATATCTTTTAAATGCATATTTCAGTAAAATATGTACTCCCCCTTGAAGGTTGATTTCCTCATTTGAGTGTAGGAGTACAATCTCATATCAGACCGGGAGTATCACATCTTTTGCTCGTTGAAGTACGAGTCCTAAACTGTTGTGTTTAGAAGTCAAAGTTCTCTTACTCCACTTTAACTTCAGATGCCTGCATCACAGATTCATCTTTTGGTTTTGGTACCCATTTATATTTGGGTCCTGGCAGGTTATTGCAAGATTTTGGCATCCATTTGTAAATGGACCCTTTGGCTTTTGAAATAACATTTGAAGCATAAGAACGATAAGAATATACATGATATGTGCCAAACCAATCATTAGAATATTTCCGAGACCCAAAATCATTTCTATTATAATCAGAAAACTTTTTAGCAAACGAAGATAACTGGAATAATTGCTTCATAGAATATCTCTTGTAAGAAGTTACAAGTTTTGTTTTTGAAAAAGAAACATTCATAATTACATCATCTTTACTATCAATATCTTTATTACAATCAGAAATAGAAGATGATTTCGCAATCTCATCCATCTTCTTCTTTGGTTGCCACTCAGACTTAACTCCATACCGTTTCCTTTTCACATCTGAAAATTTTGAAACTTCAGAGTTAGAACGATGAGGATCAAACGAATGCTTCTTCTTTGACTTACCAGTGGTGATCTGTTTCTGTGAATGCCCACTTCTTACCTTTGGCAACTTTGTCTTTCACAACAACTGATTTATCAACTTTCGATGATGTTTCACCTTTTTCGTAAACACTTGGTAATCTAAAAGAATTAATAACAAAATACGAATGATCAATAAGTTTAGTATTAAAATCAAATTGAGAAATACAGTCATCTAAATCACCATCAGAGTTTAAGAAGTCAAACCCATCATTAAGTAAACTAGACATATCATCAGAATTTGAAGCCTTAGAAGAGTTAGAAAAATCAGAATTTTTTAACACAGTTACGAACACAGTTTGTTCTAAATCCATCAAAATTATTTCTTCTGCCAGAGTATTCTCTAGTTCAGAAATTTTACTTTCTAACACGAGAGGAGGAACGTAAATTTTACCTTCGATAGGCTTTGCCCCCAACTCTTTTGAAGAATAACTCTCAAAATAATCATCAGAAAGAAATTTTGATTTATCAGAATTGTAACTGTTATTCAACCTCTCATATCGAAATGGAAGTTGAACTTTAGTTGTGTTCTTTCTTTTTATCAAATTCCTTGTCTTCACCCTCTTTAGATAATTTAGTCCACTTAACATGAAGTTCAGGATATTGTGGTGCCAGTTTTAGAAAACCGAAATCATAAAGAGCAGGCACTTCTGATATACCTTTTTTTAAGATAGTGTGGATTCTCATAACTGAGTCCCCAACACTCTTTGTTCTCTTTGGGTTTGTTTAGATGAATGGTTTGTTTAGTTTGACCCAAAGTGTATAATTTCCCTTCCAAAGCATTCACTTTGTCAAGTAAAGATTTGTTCTCTTTTGAAAGCAAGAATACATTTTATTAAGCTCTTTTGATTCAAACTCACACAATCTATACTTTGAAACAGTTTCAAATAACTCTTTGTGAATTATAGTCTTCTCTTTCGTGATGGTGTCAATATTTTTATGTAGAGCATCAATCAAAACATTTTTCTCAGCAATATCATTGCTAAGTTTCTGTATTGATTGGTTTTTATCTTTATTAACACCCTTTTCACGCTTAAGTTTGGACTCTAATTCTTGAAGTTTAGTCATTTTATCATGCATTTGATTTAAAAAATCTGATTCAGTCATATCACATACCTCTTCATTCTCTTCTTCATCAGATTCTTCTTCATCTTCAGCTTCATTCACTATCTTTCCCATTAGACAAATATGAGTTGTCTCTTCTTTCTCAACCTCTTCATCTGAGTGATCTAGCAAGTACTCATCTTCAACCATCAGTGCTTTCCCAACTTCCTGCTGCTTTGCCAAAAGCATCTTGTTTTTATAGTACTTTGAATTTCGGACTTTTGGCTTTCGACAGTCTTTTGCAAAATGTCTAAGCTTACCACAGTTGTAGCACTTGGTAGATTCTGGCTGTTTCTTCTCTTCTACTTTGTACAACTTCTCATCATATCTCTTTTTCTCAATTCTTTTACCTTCAACTTTCTCTTTATGTTCATAATTTCTGGAACCAGATGAATATCTCTGACTGTTTGAGCTTGGCTTTTTGTAGAACTTCTTTTGAAAAGCCTTAGTCAACATAAGCATAGCCTTCTTCAGATTCTTACAATCATCAGAGTCAGAGTTATCCTCACTTTCAGCCTCTTCTGATTCAGAAACTATGACTTTCTTTTTCTTCTTCAAGCTCACCGACTTCTTCTTCACAACAAGAGCAATCGGATCATCAACTGCTTTATCAGTCTTTTTCTTCTCTGCTTTGATCTCATCTACCTCCTCTTCATTTTGCCTTAGAGTTTCATACACCTCATTAAGTGGGATTTCATTAAGATCTTTCATCTGTTTCATCTGTCTTGTAAATCTTTTCCACTCAGGCTGTAAAATGCGGAGAAACTTGACGTTCAACTCAATTTGTGATTTCTTGACCTTGTTCTTGCTTAACTCATTCAGCAAGGTCACAAATCTGTCATAAGTAGTTTCCAGACATTCTCCTTCTTTATCTTTAAACTCCTCATAGTTGTTGAGGCAATTGAAAATCTTAACCTGATTGCCGATCTTCGATCCGAGCATCATCTTTTCCAGTTGATCCCACATTTCTTTGCTTGTAGCTTTGTAGCTATCAATTTTGACATAGATTTCATCTAGGATTCCTTGAAGAATGTAAGTTTGTGTGTCCCAATACGTAATCATTCAATCAAGTAAATATATATTCAACACAATAAATCAAACCTGATATGATTAATCAAACGATTCAACAGGTTACAAAATTGAAATCGATATCTCTCTTTCTCTCTGTCTTGTTCACGGCGCACCACCAGCAGCTTCTCTCTCTATATTAATTTTGCAATTAAGCTTCCTTAATTCTCTCTCTTCCCTAAGTACCACAAAACAAAATCTATTTAAATTTAGACTAAAAATCCTAATAGGCTTGACAAGGTTTAGGCCCAACAACTAAAACTAAACTTATTAAAATAAAAGCCTAATAAATAAAATACGAAAAACATACTTTTGACTATTTATTACAAAAAGACCCTAGACTATTTGTTGAGACGACTTTATCAGCTTTGACTTCAGAATTCCATCTTCAGATAATTATGATCTTGAATCCAATAAATATGTGCTTTAACAAAGTTTTTGCTAGTCTATCAACATTTCTTCTTTTTAACTACTCTTCAATAAATTCATCTAGTGGTAAAGGATACTCTCTCTGTTCACCTCCAACAGTACGAGTCTTCATGGGAATTCTCATGATTCCATCTGTCAAAGATTTCTTGATATGTTCACCCAATTCGTGGCTTTCAATAAAGTCCATGAACCGGTCTTTCCATTGTTCATATTCTCCTTTGAACAGTACTGGTGGCTTTGTATCTGTTCCAATAGCGATAGCTTCTCGTGATGTCATCCTGTTTCAAATATAAGCAATAAGAAAACTTGAAATTGACCGTTAGTCCAATAGAAATCTGAAGAAAAATGATTAACACTGAAATGAAATAGACAAATGAAATTCTGAAATCTACCAAGTCTAGAATTCACAATCTACAAAGAAATACCAAGAATTTGCATACACCATTTTTCGCAAATCACATAGAATTCGTAAGAAACACTTTGAATTACAAAGAATTCGCAAGTTTATAAAAACGTACACAGAATTCGCAAAACACAAAAACAATCACAGAATTCGTAATACACAAGAATTCGTAAGATGAAAGATACGAAATCTAAGAAATTCGTAACACTCTCACTTGTGAATTCTATACTTTTCGCAAAACTCACAGAAACGAATCATGTCCTTTGAAAATATTTAAGAAAAAATTTTCGCAAACATGACCTCTGCGAATTCTTTACTTAGAAATATTTTGATAACAAACTTTTCGTAAAAAACTCTTATACGAATTATGTGAAATTCGCAAGAAACCCTTCTGCGAATTCTAAGAATTCTCAACACTCTGACCTGCGAAATCTGGACAATTCGCAAGAGACACACTTGCAAATTCCTTCCTTAATCATTTCAGAATTTACAACTATGCGAAATCTAATAAATCTGCGAATTCTTGAAACTTTCTATGAATCCTCTGACACTCTGCGAGTTCTTGAAATCAGTCTAGCGAGCTCTTCGATGCTCTGCGAGTTCTTGAAGAATCTTGCGAGTTCTTCAGATCTCGTTCAAGAAACGTATCTGATTTACTCAAAAACACACACAGACTTCGAATTTTGATCTGAAACTTCGACAACTAGACCACTAACACACCTAGAACCAAAATCTAGCAATGAATTCTAATCTAATTCACAAACTAATACAATTTGATTCAAATTACAGTGCAACGAACTCTTGACTCCAAACCTCGATAAAATCCAGAAATTCGTGAAAATTACAGTGTAATTAGTGAACCAAACTATACAAACTCGTTCTAGTACTCTAATTGATCACTAACCAATCGATTCCAATTCGAAAAACACACAATCACTCAAAATCAGACTCAAGACTCAATGTAACAGTGTCGTCTTTGATTTCTAGATTTGATTTCAATTGAATCTGCTCTAATACCAATTATTTGTCCCTGATTCAAGTTCCTAATTACAAACGATTAACACAAACAAGATGATTAACACTACCTGTTTCGTTTCAATTCAATTCAAATTCAAATGATTACAATTCAGTTTCTTTCTTTCTCTCTCTACAATCTCTCTCAAAACGCGTACAAATTTCCTTCAGTCATATATCTCACAACCACCACAATTACAAGACACAAAACAAACTATTTATACCTAACAACTAAAATAAAGAAACAAAACTAATACACTCTTGACTTTGACTTTATTACACAAAGACTTTGACCTTCACTAAGAGTTGACTTTCAACTTTGACTTTCTTGATCTTCAGTCTTCTATGATCTTGTATCCAACATATTTCTGCTCTAACAGTACCGAATACCAAACCGTATGTACCGTTTTGGTACCGGTATGGGAAAATCGGTACTAGTACCACTTAGGACCGAAAATTAAAAAATGTGTCAAATATATATCAAAACCAATCGCAAACCAAAATATATTCATAATGATTCAAATGTGTTTCAAAATCAATCTGAAACAATAAAAAATTTAACAATCAAAAGTTCAAAACCAAAGCAAAAGTTCAACAATTTTCGATATTCTTTTATGTTTTTCCTTTTCCGTTTTGTTCGTTGATCGCCTCTTCAATCTCTATATAAAAAAACCGAAACAAAGATAGTTAATATAAAAAACAATCAAGAAACAAATAAATTTAATACTAAGTTACTAGCATAATCCCGAATCCGTCGGTTTTTTATGTGAATGTAGGGGCCAATTTTTTGAGGGTGATAAATTTTTTTGGAGAAGAATAGGTACTTATGAAGAAAGTTTGGGTTGTTTAGGGGATGCTTTAATTTGATTAGGAAAAGATTGCATATTCAAAGAAGCTTTAAAATTCCCGGTTCGGTTTCGGTATTTTCGGGAAATTCCTGGTACCGAATACCGAATTTTCATAATAGTTGGAACCGAATACCGGACCGAATATATGGTACCGATTTGGTTCGGGAAAACAGTACGGTTTGCTCAAGTGAAGGAATTGAACTCCTACCAACCAAACACGTGGTCAAATTCCATTCCAATTCCATCAAATTCAAATTCCTTAGATGGATTCGAATTCCATCAAATTCCATTATATGAACCAACGTCTCCTTAAGGGTGTGTTTGGTTCATGGAATTGGAATGTCCAATTCCATTGACCAAATTCCCTAGTTATGTTTGGTTCACAGAATTAAGCCAAAGGAATCCTTCAAATTCCATCAAAATCCTTAAACGACCGATTTCACAAATCCACGGGATATCCCACAGAATTCGACGGAATCTTTCCCTAATCCAAATCATCGGTCTCTCTCTCGCGGCTCGTCTACCATCTCCTCCGTTCCATTCTCCATTATCGACGGAATCTTGCCCTAATCGCACATCTGGTATGTTCTCTTTCTCTCTCGCTTTCTCCATTCTCAATAGCTTCTGTGAATTTCTAAATCGATCGCTTCTGTGTCGATCACTTCTGTGCATTTCCTCCTTTCTCTCTTCTTCACCTTCGATTTCTGTTTAATTCGATTTCAGGCGTTTCTTCACAAGTTTCTCAGGGTTGGGTTCTCTTTCACGATTGTTTCTCTAAATCGATTCACGGTCTCAGGTTAGATTTCTTCTTCCTTTAAAGTTTCTTCTTTGATTTGGGTTTGATTGCTTTATGGTCTTCAAACCAATTGCTTTTTGGGTTGCGTCTTTGAGTAACATTCATAAAATTCCAATCAAATTAGAGAGTCAATTACTAAAAAACAATGGATTTTTGCAGTATTTTTTTCTTATTTTGGTTGATGGTTTTCCTGCAAGTGTTTGGATTTGTGAACGTATTCTCTTCCATTCTTTGCATATTAAGTACTTCAAAACATATGTATGATTTCATTCTTCTATTTTCTCATGATTCATGTTCATGACCCACTCCTTCCAGATAGGTTACACTGCATTTTATTTTATTTGAAATGTAATTAATACCTTTCACATCCTATAATTGCTATTTTTGTTTTATTTCATGACCATCAACCAATCGTGTAACTTTTGATTTTCTGTGGGATACTCTATAGAATTGCTTCTCTAAAGAATTATGATTTTCTGTGGTAAGTATTTACATAATCTTTTGTAGTTTTATATCTCAAACCTTTATAGAAAACTAACCATCAGTCCTCTTTGGTTTGTTTGTGTTTAGTATTAGTTGGTTGGTTAGTCCCCGTCTTCTAAAAGCATTTTCTTATTTGGTTCTTATCATGTAAGATTATTGGTTCTTACCATATTCATCCGGTAAGGTGGTAAGGTAATATGACTTGTTAAATGCTTACCCGGGTAAGCGTTTGGTAAACGGCCCATAATACTCTTGGTCACTCATGGTGAAATCGATTCCATTTTAGCTGCATATGAATTTCCTTTTCAGGTTTGAAACCACAATTAAAGCTTCTATTTGAACCTCTCAATTGTCACTCATGCTGATTAAGTTCGTTGAGGGTTACCCAAGGGGAAAGTGTTGGATAAATAATTTATTTAAATGGAAATTTCAGTTTTTTCTGTTTTGAGTTTTTAGTTTTTTTGGTTTTAAATTTAGTTGATAGTTTTAGTTTGTAAGCCTTCCACTACAATAGATTGTCGAATGTGATGAATGTAACTTCAAGGTTTATTCATTTATAGCTTGTTTGTTACTTGTTAGTCACTTTATCGTAAGGGGGTCCCAGGTACAATTCTTAAATTTATTTCTAAGAAACATTTTAAATTTAAAAGTTTATTCTTGATGTTCATCTTCTAATAGTAGTTATCTTGTATTTAATCAACAGGGGTATCCTAGTTGCAATTGGTGTCTTTTCTGACCACGCACTAGCAGGGGTAAGTCCTAAACTGTGAATATATTGTGGTCACAAAGAGGCAAAACTCGCATACATGAAAAATGTGCATAATTTAGCTACTTGTGGTCACTAAAGAACCACCAAAATATTGTATGCGAGATAAAATATGCAACAAGTTCGTATTGGTTTCTCTCATACATTGGAATATTTACTTCATAGTTGTTTATGATGTCATGCCACTCTGTTTAATGAGTTGATAATAGGTAGACTTCATGATTGTCAAGTTTCCATCTATATTCATCAAGTCAAAACAACATTGAGCTAATTTATTTGATTTAGAATGCAAAAGTTGGTGTTGTGACAACTTTACTGAGTTTAGAGCTTAGTAAGGCTCAACAACATATTTAAGGCATAGATAGCTCCTTTTTGGAGGTTACCATAATAATCATTTGAGTTATATATATATATATATATATATATATATATGTTAAGTCTAAATATTGTATCCAAGATTTAATAGGAAAGTCAAATGTGTAAAAGTCAACATTGACCTTGTAATAGTTAGTCAAAGTAAGTTTAGTTTCCTTAGCCATTAAGGCTTTGTTTTAGTTTGGTAGTATATATAGGTTTTGTTAGTAATCTTGTAGTAACGAACTAGTAGCTAATGCATATTGTAATAATCTAGAGTGTGCGTAATACAAGATCTACTTTCTCTCTCTAGATTCTCTCTCTAGTTCTTGAGCTTATTTGACATATATTGAATAATTAGCTTGTTGTGATTGGGATTTTATGTTTAACAATTGGTATCAGAGCCGTACCAAACTTTTCAGAAAAGATTTGATCATGATTTGAATTGAAATCTGAAGTTTTAAAATTGAAAATTTGAAATTTTCGAAAATTTTCAAGAACACGAGTTTGGGTACTGTTCATCCGAATTTCATGTGAAAAATCGTTTTTGATGCAAGAAAATGGATTCCTTGGATTCGTTTTATATGTAGGATTGATTCTTGTTCTGATTACATTTCATAATTCTATCAATTTCGATATCAATTTTCGAAATTTGAGTTTTCTGGAAATATCGAGTTCGAACTCTGTTCTTGATCGAATTCCTTTGATTTGTTGTTTTAATCGAAAATTGATTGTGTTTGTGTGCTTAGAACTGTTTTTCGATGATGCTGACAGGTTCTTGAGATCAATTGTGCAGGTTTCGATCGATTTAAGTTTGAATCTGTCAAGAACTCGACTTTGCGTTTCATTCATCAAGGATTTCGGTTCACATTAGACCCGCAAAGCTCATTGTGCGTTTCAGGTTACACACGCAAAGCCTGCCTTGCGTGTCCTCAGTGACCCGCAAACCTCACTTTGCTACACCCGCAAAGCTTCACTTTGCGTTTCCTTCTACACTCGCAAAGCTCATCTTGCGTTTCAAGAAGGACCCGCATTCTATACTATGCGTTTCCTTCAGCACCCGCAAACCTCTACTTTACGGGTGTAGTGAGACCCTCAAAGTTTGTTTGCTCGTGTAGTGAGACCCGAATAGTCAGTTCAAAAAAAAAAAAAAAAAAACAAGTATTGTTCAAATTTCAATTTTCACGAAATATTTTTTTTAAGATTTCAATTTGATCTGATTTTTGATTTTCTGATACATTAGTTTGGGACGGTCATTCACTTCAAGTTGATTATTTTTTCAAGATGTCCATTCTGTACAAGCCTGATATATCTGTAATAGAAACTGAACGAAGGACTCTGCAATTTAAAAATTCAGAGTATCTCAGAAGAATTCAGGAGTTGGAACTAAAATTGTACAACTGTGTTAAAACTCCTGAATGTATAAATTGTACTAAAAATAGTTCTAATATTTCAGGTATCCTTTATGAGAGGGATAAAGAGATAAAGGAGAAAGAGAGAGAGATTATAACTCTTCAAAGCCAACTGAAGACAATTGAACAGAAATCACCTGAGCTACAAGCAGAATCAGTTGAGCTTCAAAACGAGTTGAAGGCTTTCAAAGAGAAGACTGAGGGATTGGAATCTGAGAATGCTGAGCTTAAAAAGAATTTATCTGATTTGGAAAAATAGCTTGTTGCAAAAAAAGCTGTTTTTGAAAGTGAAAAGAATAATTTTTCAAATAAAGTTCTCAGATTTCTCAAAGAAGTGCTTTGAGGAAAAGAAGTCAGTTGAGCTTAAATGTATAAAACTTTCTCAACAAATCTCCGATTTTGAGAAAGTACTGATTTTAGAAAAAGAGAAGTTTGAAAAAGAGAAGAAGGTCATAGAACAAAAGAATATAGGGTTCTTTAAAGAATTATCCGGCCAGAGAACAGAGTCAGAAAAAGGATTTGAGGAAGAAAGATCCATTTTTGAATCTGAAATCAAGAAGTTAACTTCTAAGTTGTCTGAACTGTCTGCCGCTGCGCTAAATGAACAAAAGACGAAGTCTGAATTTAAGACAAAGATTGACCAGCTTATGAAAGAAAGAGACAACTTCGCCTCAAAGATTAAAGAACTTGAGAAATCTATTTCAAGTTCAAATCAAAAATTCATCTCTTCAAACAGGTTAGTCAAATCCTCTAATCAGATTCGTCGCACTAACCTTTTCTACGATGAATTTTTAGATGGTTCAGATACTTATCCAAGAAAAAGTTTCAAGAAAGAGAAACTGGTTTGGCAAAAGAAACCAGTCCAAGATGATAAGGAAAATGAGCTGAAAGAGAAGAAATCATGTGTACCTTTGAACAAAGCAAAGAAGAACAAAGCACTTAACGGTAAGAAATATTATTGTTCTATTTGCTGTACACATGATCATTTTCATAAATCAACTGATCATTACTGGTATGGTTCTTACTCCATAACCCCCACACGCACTGCAACTAACATTTCTGGACCCAAATACCAGTGGGTACCAAAGAAGAAAATTGATACTGTGTTGCAGGCACCTCAATCCAAGGGGGAATGAGAGATCAATGGCTCTTGAATAACACAGTTCAAGACCCGCACCTCAATGTCAAGATAATGGCTTCTAAGCAAAACAACTTAGGACCCGTACCTCAGAGATCAAAAAGACCTTACTCCTGTATGCTTGCATCCGATGGATATTGATGGTCTTCATCCAGAGTGAATTAATCTGATCTCTATCCTATACTTTTTCTTTACTAGATTTTTCTGATATTGATGGTCTAACAATTCAAAGGGAGTGTTTGATCTCTATCCTGTTTTAACTGACATATTTCAGATGCTTAATTTAAGGGGGAGTAAAGGTGATGACTTCTGATTACTTCAGATCAGAACTCAATCTATAAACTGTTTTACGGTTTTACTGCTTTCTATCTTTTATTTTTAAATAAAGTGAATAAAGTGGCTTATGATCAAATGACAGGTCAGGACCCATTTTTCAACGATCAAAGAAGGATATTATGCTAATATCCAGGGGGAGCTTAAAAGATATAAATCATTTGATCATGATTTGAGGGGGAGCCGAAAAGGTAAAAATCTTTTGATCCTAGATCTCTAATTGTTTAAAAGAAGGACAACTTTCGAACATGAAAAACCTTTTCTTAAATGTTCAAACCACTTCTTATTCTGAAACGATTTCATGAATATAGAAGTGTGATTTTTAAAATGTTTTTCATTTTTTGCGCTTAATTGTTTAACTGACCATGTGTTTCCAAAAATCAATACTTGTGTATTATCTTGTCCATATACTGTCAAGTATTCATACACACCGATTCAGTATTTTCTTTGAAATTGTTATTACCATGTCTCAAATTCGAATCAATTTTTCGATGGTAATACTCCCGTTTGCAATTTCACAGTTGTTGAGCATCATTCATCTTTTTCATATTTGTGCTTTCATTGATAGATTGTTTATATTTGTTCATATAAACAAAATATCCAATTCTTTGATACCCTAGCTATTTCATTTGATCTGCTTTTAATCATTGTCAGATTCTCAAAACAATTCTCTTGACTTCATTTCATTCATTCAATATTCTTGTTTTGAGAAATCTTCAAAGTTCAAAATGCTCAAATTTCATTCATATTTTTCAATGAGCATACATACTCTGACATATGATTTATTGTGCTTTACATGTCAAGAAAAATCATTGACCAGCATGTACTTTTAGGAACATGGGATTCAGTGTGAGTGGTTAATAGATCTTCCATGGATTCACGATAACCAGTGTTTCCTACCCCGGAAGAAATCCTTTGAGTGATTAAGGGGAGAGGGGTCTAAAAGAATAGAGTGTGGGAGTGGGAAGATGTAAAATGGAAATGAGAGATTGGTTAGATGTGAGTATAATGATAAAAAGAAAGAGGGTGTGAGATCAGAGTTAAAAGAATATCAGAACTCTGCACCTACCACTTTCTGAGCCAGGCAGCCACATTACTGATTGGTTTACATTTCTTTGGTGACCATCATTGAAATAGGCAAATAGCCCATGCCATCTCTTGTATACAACCCCACCAGCTACTCATTTTTTTCTTAAAAAGAGAATGTTTCACATTTTCTGGGGAAGCAGCACATAATCTATCGGATCTTCACTTGGAAGATACTGATATTGAAAAAGAAGGAAAGTTGCCCCACCTTCGACCCTTTCTCATGCACATTGAGTCCATGTACAATCATTGCTGTCTCAGTGATTTACATACTTTGAGCCTTATGAAACACAATCATTGTGCTAATTCTTTCAAAACACAAGCACGAGCACACAGAGAATATGTTTTTCTGTCAGAACATTCATAGAATTACCTTGTGTCTTTCAATGATTGAATGGAAGTCCTGGGGAGTCATCATCAAACCAGCTCCTTACATTGTACATCCGTTGTACACAGTAACTTCGTGTTACTGACAGGCATTTCTAACTGTTTCATTTGTTGAATCAGGGTTACACGCTCATTATGTCTGAATTTGAAAAGATTCGGATATATACTGTTCATGATTCGGCTCTTCAGATCAAAAGTACAGCAATATCAAGGGGAGATAGTTTGTTGTTCACAAAGGGGGAAATCAAAGCCTATGCTGAAATTGATGATATTTTGATAATAATGATGCTCACATCATCAAAAAGGGGGAGAATTATAAAGATTCAATTTCAGAGTTCAAGTTCAAAGTTCAAGCCTAAAGTTCAATTTGCTTCCGCTGTTTCAAACGCTGTTTCAAAGGCTGATTCAAAGTCAAAAGCTTCTTCAAAAGTTTCTTCAAAAGAAAATTTCAAGAATTAAAGTAGGTTTGTTCTTCCAAAGACGATTCAGAGATCAAAGTGATGAAGATACAATTTTGTTTGAAGACGAAATATTTTTCAGAAATGAAGTTTCAAGTTTCAAAGAAGTTTCAAGAATTTCCTGTTTTGTTCAAGGCATGTTGAGTTTCCAAAGATTCAAAGATTAAAAAGACTTTCCAAGATTCTTCAAAAGTTGCAAAAGAGCAAAGTTTTTGAAAGCTTCAAGTGACAAAAGATGAAGAATCAAGAGTTGAAGATCTGCATCAAATTTTTTATTAAATCTTGAATACAAAGGGGGAGATTGTTAAGTCTAAATATTGTATCCAAGATTTAATAGGAAAGTCAAATGTGTAAAAGTCAACATTGACCTTGTAATAGTTAGTCAAAGTAAGTTTAGTTTCCTTAGCCATTAAGGCTTTGTTTTAGTTTGGTAGTATATATAGGTTTTGTTAGTAATCTTGTAGTAACGAACTAGTGGCTAATGCATATTGTAATAATCTAGAGTATGTGTAATACAAGATCTACTTTCTCTCTCTAGATTCTCTCTCTAGTTCTTGAGCTTATTTGACATATATTGAGTAATTAGCTTGTTGTGATTGGGATTTTATGTTTAACAATATATATGGTCAGAAAGTGCATAACTTTAGTTAACAAAAAAGGTACATTAGAAACATAAACAAAATATGAAAATCGTGGGTAGTTAACTATGAGCATACATGGGAGGACTAACACAAATGTTGTTTATCTGTTGGATGAGGATTTCCCATTCTATGTTCATTGTATTTTTTTGTTACTTCTTTTCTCATTGTATGATCATTATGTATTAGTATTAGTATTAGCGTTTGTTCCCTCTACTGTTTGCTCACACTTTTGTGGAAAAGTCTATCTGAAATGCTAAAGAATATTTCAATTCAAACAATTGGAAATAAAACAATTCGTATGTCTTTGAACAGGAAATGGCCCGACTTAGTTTCAGAACATGCAGACGTAGGCTTATGAGATTGTTTTTGCACGAAGCTATGACCATTATTATTTGGTTTTTCGTTACGGTTTGCACTTTAATAGCCGACTACGAAAGGGATAGACCACGGATTCAATACTCTTTGTCAAATATGGGTCAGGCTGCAATATTGCATAGGTATGCTTTTGAGAGTGACAATATGTGCATATCACAACTTAGGATGAACAGAGGGTGTTTCAAAAAATTACGTGATATGTTGGAAACATTAGGAGGATTACGAGCAAGTAGGAATATGGGTATTGATGAACAAGTTGCCATTTTTCTTCACATTATGGCTCATAATGTTAAAATTCGAGTCAACACATGCCGTTTTCATCGTTCAGGAGAAAAAATTAGTAGACTATTTACTCGAGTTTGTAATGCGGTGATAAGATTACATCCACATTTGCTTAAAAAACTCGAACCCATTCGAGAGGATTCTACCGATGGAAGATGGAAGTGGTTCAAGGTATACAATATGTATATATATATATATATTTATTTATTTATTTTCCGAGTATTCAAATGTAAGTAACTTAAAGTGTGTAATGACCATTTCTATTTTCTTGGTTTTAGAATTGTCTAGGAGCTTTAGATGGAACACACATAAGGTGTTTAGTGCCACTTGAAGACAAGGCTCGATATAGAACAAGAAAGAATGATATTGCCACAAATGTGTTAGGGGTCTGTTCTCAAGATATGGAATTTATGTATGTGTTACCTGGATGGGAGGGGTCAGCGGCCGATGGTAGAGTACTTCGAGATGCTCTTCTTAGGCCACATGGGTTAAAGGTACCAAGGCCATATTATTACCTGGTAGATGCTGGATACACAAATGGCGAGGGTTTCCTCGCCCCATATAGAGGTCAGAGATATCACTTAAATGATTGGCGGGATGGATACCAACCAACCACGCCAAAACAACTATTTAACATAAGACATTCCTCCGCAAGAAATGTCATCGAACGATGTTTTGGCATTTTGAAGGCAAGGTGGGGAATTTTAAAAAATAACTCTTACTATCACGTTGAACTGAAAAACAAGATCATAATGGCATGTTGTCTACTTCATAATCATATCAGGCAAGAAATGCCAAATGATCCGATTGAGAATGATGGGTTGGACGAAACAACCGAAGATGATGGAGACCAAAATGTGGATAATGTCAGTTCTGTTGGGACATCAACCGAGTGGACTGCATTTAGGAATAATTTGGCACAACAAATGTTTGAGGCTTGGAACGCTACGCATTGACCTTTATGATTTGTAATGCTATAAATTTATCTTTATGGTTTGTAATGAATTTGATATCTATGTTGCATACCATTATGAGTTGTAATGCTACAACTTGATTTTGTTTATTATGTTGCATGTCATTATGATTTGCAATGTTACAACTTGATTTTGTTTATTATGTTGCATACCATTATGATTTGCATGTTTATGCTTACATTTTATTCGTTTAACAATAGGTATGGCAGATCGAAGTCGTAATAGAAACTATCGAAATTGGACAACTACTGAAGATGCCAAACTTGTCGAGGCTTTGATTAACATGGTTAACACCGGAGGATTTAAAGCTGATAACGACTTGAAATCTGGATATTTACAGTATCTCGAACAAGTGATGAAAGAATTAGTTCCCGAGTCTCATATATTGGGTAGACCGCACATTGAGTCAAGAATTAAAAAATGAAAAAAGTTTGGCAAGTTGTACATGACATGGTGAACGGGACAAAAACGAGTGGGTTTGGTTTTGACAGTGTGAAGCAATGTGTAACTACCGAAGTGCCAGTTTGGGAGTCTTACCTTCAGTTTTCATGATAAATTTGTAGTTATTATTTGTTACCTTGCTAATTAACTTTTATGGCATGAAATAGATACATAAAGAGGCGACGAAATGGAGAAACAAGACATTTCCACATTTTGAAGATTTGTCTATTATTTTCGGAAAAGATAGAGCTCAAGGAAGTTCAGCTATGGATGTTGTCGAGATGGAGGATCGAGTAAATCTTGAGGAACAAGAACAACAAACGGAGGAGACATAAAGTAGCCACAACGTACATAATGCTACGGATATGCGAAGTGAAGAAGGCTCAAGTCGAGGTAGTAAAAAGAGGAAAACCTGAGCTGATACTCTTGTTGATGGAATGCATAGTGCATCTCTCCTTCTTGGGGAGAAGTTTGAAAATGCAACAAAGAATATGGTAGATACGGAGATGGAAATACAAAAAAAGACTTCCATGGTGAATTATGAACTTGCCAAAATACAATCACTTTCAAGAATGGAAAGGTTCAGAGCAATCAAGAAGATAACATATGAGCCTAATAACGTGTTAATCTTTTGGAGTTCGGAAGAAATTAAGCGAGAAGAGTGGGTAAGGTTTATTTTGGAAAGTTGACTTGGTTTATGATTTAAAAACTTCAATTTGGTTTTGGGAAGTAATGTACGTTTCGGATATTAGTAGATATTATGTAGTGAACAGTTTCAGATGTTACGGATATTAGTAATATAATTTGGTTTATGGTTATTTAGTTTCCGCAATTTTATGTTTGTTTTAATTTAATTAAATGATAAAATTTTCTTTTTTATTTAATGAACGGTAATTTAAATAATTTAACATATTGAATTATAACTTTACTGATATTTATAATTTTAAAGAAAATGATAGAAAAATCATAAAATTTCATTTGTTGATATTTAATTCCAATTCTAAAGTCTTTTAAAAAAAATCCAATTCCAATTCCAAAGTCGAATTCCGTGAACCAAACAAAAAGATTCCAATTTCATCAAACCAAAAGCGACGAAAATACGTGGTCAAATTCCATCGAATTCCATTCCAATTCCTTCAAAGTCAAATTCCTTGATGAATTCCAATTCCATCGAATTCCATTCCACGAACCAAACGCCCCCTAAGTGTTTTATAGAACATCATCAAAGCACCAAGGAGGATCAACATCTATCTACTAAACTAACTTGCGATGGTTTATATTTGGATGACACGTGTCAAAATCTGAATTGATTAGTTACTCCCACATCTCAAAATGTAAATATATCCGAAGTTAATGACACATTTCTTGGAACTCACATATACTTTCCACGCGTCAATTAATCACAAAACCTTTTCACATCCGTAGGCATTAAAAGAGGTTTTTCATTTGGACCAACAATTCTTTTTACCAATAATCTCAAGATTTCGCTTCAACATATAAACTTTTGGTGAACTTTTGATCCTCAACACTCGAACATGAAAAAAATGTCTCAAGAACGTGTTTCTGCTTCTCATCCTGTCAAACAATCAATTACAAGAACAAGGATCTCTTTTGGCCTGCCTCAAATGAAACTTTTCACATTAGTGCAAATCAACCCGCGAATCCAACTAGCTGTTGAGCAATATGTGGCTGATTCTGAATCACGTACCTACTACTAATGATGTATCAATTTTGTCTACATCAAAATTTCAACCATGTTCTTGACCTAAATGCTAAAAATATGGAATCATGGTGGAGTTTATGAAGAAAAAATTCTGGTACTCTTTTTGATTACGATGAAAAGGCAATGGTAGGAAATATGGACAAGCATATTGGAATCATGATCTCTCAAACTAGACTGAGACATACTGCCTAATGCATCTGGTATTCTACAATATTATCAATAAACTAGGCTACAAGGGAGCAGGGGCGGAGCCAGGATTGGGTTCGAGGGGGAGCATCAGTTATAAATGAATAAAATAGATGACGAATCACATGTTGTTTTCATTTTTATTAAATACTTAATTATCTATGGTTGTTTAATGTATATATCAAACTAAAATCAACCCTTAACAAATCGACAGTCTTAAAATCGAGTTAGTTAAAACAATTAACAAATGAGAGTACTTGAGATGCTTAATATTGATCAAGTTAATAATAGTTATAGATCAAAATTATTATGTATTTTTAATTTCACAAGAATCTATACATTAAATTAGAATAACTATCTCGATTTTTAAATTTTAAACGAAATAACATTTAAATATATAAATTGATTTAAATTATAATATTTGTTTTTAAAAAAAATTGAGTCATTTTAAAATTTTTATTAAAATACAAGGGCTATATTTAATAATTTGACTCATACATGCACTTTACCACTTTGACCATGTTCCCCACTTCTCCATTGTGCACCTCTTCCTTCTCATCTCAGGGCCAATACCTATTAGATGACTTTTTTTTAGGAATTGAGAGGGAGCAGTGGCACCCTCTCGTTCCTGTGTAGCTCTGCCACTACAAGGGAGATTTGAAGAAACAAAGCAGATTCACAAGGATGAATTTGCCACCTGATTGGAATTTTCTGCTCTCATCCATCAAAAAGTATATGTCTTACTTGCAAGAAAAGAGGATTTGAATCTTATGAGCATTTTGCATGGATTTGTCCATAATCTGCATCTTGACTATGCTCAACTTATTTGGAAAGATCTGATGATGTGGAAAGAATCTCAATCCAAGGAAAGATACACTTATTATTTTCCGTATCACAAACTGTGGGGTCTTTTCATCAATGAAGCCATTGTGACCCAGAATATTCTTATGTCTTCTTCTTCAAGGCAAATGTCACCAAAGCCAATATTGATCCTTCAACTTTTCCAAGGGCAAGGATGTTTCCACCTGTATACTGTTATCTCACATCCCTACTTTCTTTGCTATGTTAACCTTATATATATATATATATATATATATATATATATATATATATATATATATATATATGTTGTTTAATTAAGCAAGCCACTAAGATTCTGGTACCTCTACCTAGAATCACAACACATGCCAATTCTCAGTGCAGGGTCAGAGTTGGGAGTAAAAAATGAAAGTGGGAGGAGAGTGATTTCTAAAGATAGACAAGAACAAAATGAGAGTAACCAACTAACTTTAAGGACCCATAGGAAACCAGAACTGAGCAACAAATGCTTAATGTTATTGAAACATGCCCTGCATCCAACGACAACCAACTTTTAGGGACAACCACAGTACTTTCATTTACCACGTCTCAACAAAGTGACTCTCATGGGGAATTAGCATATGCACTGTCCAAATCTTCTTAAGAGATTTTGGATATTGAAAATCAAGGAGAAGTTCTTCCCTACTTCTATTCACTAGAGAGTTATTATCTGACTCTTCTTACTCCATAAAGGATCATAATGTTGAGCCTATACATGTGCCAACTTCTAAATAACATTTTTTTTAAACACAAGCACTAGGACCAGAGGCATTCATGTGTTCAACATGTCTAGCGGACCTAATAACCATGTACACTTTATATATTTTAATTCAAGCAAAAAAAGATGAAGAAGATGTCGAAACTACCATAGATCAACCTATATATGAATGATCAAGGATTGCTATGAAGACCTCTAAGTGCTAGCATATAAATAGTACTCAAGGTATACTGTTCGTGGTGTCCATGCAACCCCGAATTAAGCGTGCAAATAGATCTCAACGCAAGTATACATCTTGATCTACTATCGTTTCCTTAACAAGTAATAATGGTACAAAATATCGAATATCGAATATCGATCCACAGATATGCGTGTAAAAGTTTCTCTTAAAGTCCACTTTGTAAAAACTAGTTTCAGATGGCGAATTCGAAGAAAATTTTTTGGTTGGTTGGTTAATTATCACTAATTAAAAAAAGAAACAAGTGGTGCAAAGATCCATCAAGACAAAACAAATAATAAGGTAAAAAGATGTTGCAACAACCATTCGTTATCTCAAGATCGATACTTTATATCACTTAAAAGGTTTTCATACATGTAGACAGTTGTTAAGTGATTACGCGTAATCTCCACATAAAATATAATCTTAATTTAGATAACTCAGAAAATCATGCTACATTCGATGCACCGTTTTCCTTTTCATGAGTCCTAGTCTTAATTTTACTTCACACCTCAAGCTAAGACGACTAGCCCGACATGACTTGAGAACATCTAAATGCTTGAAATGTAAATGACAAAGATTTAAAATACATGGAATAAGGAGCAAGAGCTAAAAATTAGGAAAAGAAACTTGTTGTGCAAGCAACGATATAAATAAACGACAAGAAGTAAACGTCATGAATTATAAAAGACAATAATTAAATGACGATAAATTAAATTGTGAAATGTAAAATGCAAGAATGTAAATTGCATGAATTAGAAGACAAGAAAAAAAAATCGAAATGAGTAAGATTACCAAAATGCCCCTAAAGGGCTTAGAAAAATACACTACCATTAAAACATAAAAATAGAGTGTTTTAAAAACCACAAATTCGGCCCATGGCCATAAGAAATCTCGGCCCATGGCCTTCAAAATGTTATATAAAGGTTGTCCATGTTTTTCATCCAAAGGAACAAATTTTTCGGCCCATAATCATCAAAATCTCGGCCCAAGCTCATCCACAAAATACTTCACAAATGTCCACCATCCTCCACTCCACACCAAATTCTTCATCTTTGTCATCACAAAAATATCCTACATAAGCAAGACAAAAATAAGAGAATTTTCACATTTATAAGCATAAATTAACATTTTATTCTCCTCATGACTAAAGTCCTAAAATCAACGTAAACTATAAAGAAATTAAAAAAACTCAAATTCTTTATACATTTTGACACTAAAATACAACAAAAGTAAAGTAAATGAGATAAATAAATTTACCTCATCGCACCCCCAAACTTAAAATGTTGCTTGTCCCTAAGCAACTAAAATGACAAATAAAAGGCTCAAAAATTACCTAAAGAAAGTTTTATCATCATGTGTAAGCTTGTCAAGAATAAAAAATATTATGCATATTGGAAGGATGTAAGAATCATGTATAAAATTCTAAAAATATTTTGCCATACACAACCATGCATGCAAGTCTGTACTCTCTATTTTATGTTTAAAGGGATTCCATAATTTAGATTGTCCAATCATGTCTTAGTCTCAAATAGAATCATCAGGGTTCTTGGAATTTAACTATAGAGTGCATTTGGCTCTTTTCTTTCAAAATGCAATGCATTTTTCCTCAATTTAGTTTGTTTCTTTTTGTGGCATAATTTTTCTGCCCTTTTTCAAATTAAGGCGCTTTTGGGGTCATTTGACCCTCTGGTGTCTTTTACACTGTTTTTGCAACCCAAGTTCTAGAGCTTTTTGCTCTACTTGCTTCGTATGTGTGGGTTAATTGCAAAAAATTAGGTTATTTTTGTGTATGTGTATTTATTTTGGTACCGGGTCATGATTTGTAGAAATGACATTTCCTCCCCCAAACTTTAAGGGATTCAATGTCCTCATTGAATGGTGTATGTGTAAGTGATCCAAGACTATTGAGAGGAAGGTATAGTATTCCAAGGGTTTAGATAGGTTCTACAAAAATGGTAGTGAGACTTAAATACATTGAACAAGTATCCTATGGAACTATTTAAGCCATAAAAATAAAAGGGTGCAATAATGATGATGGGTGGTATGATGAATGAGAAAATGTATATATGAACTTCCAATTCTTCATCTATGTAAAACAAAATTAATTAGTGACCAACTCTATATTTTTGCGTGATGATTTTATTTAAACTAAAGTACGTATCTTAAAAACAGCAAAGAGGTATAAAAATTTGTCAAGTGTTGTAAATGCTCAAAATGATACGAGGGTGGAACAAGATGGCAATGACACCCACAAACTGTTTACAAAAAAAGATGGTGCTTCATTAATCTTCTTATGTAAGCAAAGAACAACTTGATTATACCTAAGACTTAACTGTCCAATGGAAGATTTAAGGTCGGTGTGGAGCTTTATCCAACTTTATAAATTAACCAGGTGACAAGACGTGCAATAACAGATAAAATAAGGAGACATGAGATTTGGTGACGCGAAAAAACCTCAACAAGGAAAAAACCGCGGACGACAATAGGAAGTCGTCAGTGCACTATGATCTCCAAACAGGAGTGACGTCATTACGTATTACACTGTTACACAAGATAAATATAAGAAACAAGATTATGATCTAATAACAAGTGTGGATCGTGTATAAAACATTATGGTCTTGAGTTTATCACTGCGGTCGTATGTATCGAAAAAGAGAGCTTGCGGTTGTTCTTCGTGTAGTTTGTAATCTATGAGCTTTCATGTGTTGTAGTTGCAGATGTCCAAATGAAATGGATATCTTGGGTTTTTATAGCCTTTGATCTTCATAAATGTGTCATTGAATGTTGGTGTAACGGTCGAAGCTCCATAATGGCTTTACTGACTCTGGTCGGTTATAGTCGTTGGTCTTTAAGAGCATTAAACCTGCATTAAATGAACAAGAGAAGAACGTTTGATCGTACGTTAGTATAATCTTGGTTGAGAATAATCTCACGATAGTCGTGTGACTAACGTTTGACCGACGTCCACAAAAGTTTCGATGATTGTTGTCAATATGTTTGGTCGATAGGACCTTATCTTAATATAAGACCAGTCGTGCGTAAAGTGCATTTAATGTTTCTTGTCGTGGTCGTGGATTTGCCAACAGGCGTCTATTATTGAATTCACCCGACCCGACAATACCCGTTTGGGGTAGGAAAATCATGACTATTCCATGATCCAAGATCATATTGATCGGTATTGTGGTTCCGGAGGATCCAACTACAGGAGAACCAGGGATGGGTAGCAATGGACAAAATAGCAGAGATGGCAAACAAATGGTCAAAAAGACAACTTGGGCCTGAAAATTGTAAAAGAAAACATGCCATGGTATTTTCAGTAGTTACATGTTTCATGCATCAAGTCCTTGAGAAATGTAAAAAAAAACTAAGTCATGAGGTAGTGAAAAAGGAGCCTGTCCTACTCAGTGATGAGTAGGGGTGCTGTTTTCTTCTTGATCTTGGTGTGGGTATGGTGGTAGCTCACCAACAAACTTGGGTCAACCCTCAACAGTAATTTTTTGAGGATGACATCCTTCTTCCTCTCATACTCTCTCAACAACCTCTCTTCTTCTTTATTTCTCTAGCCAACACTCTTTCTCTCTTTAGAGTCTCCACTTCTTTACTCATCTTCATTAGTTCACTGGACAACTAATTCTAGGACCTTGCCTGTTGTTTACCTTGCATGTGAAACTCTTGGTAACAATTACTTACAGAAATGTTAGAGGAGTGTAAGTGTAATGGTGTGCATGGTGTGTGGCTTTGGCATATGTTTCTCAGAAGTCTTTCAATATTCTACCTATCCATGATCATCTTTTCAGTGAAAAAAATGATCAGTGGGTAGGATAGTGAGGTTGGATTTAGAAAACAACTTGTGTAGGATGGTTGGGTAAGTCAGTCTAGCATTGTTTCTTTCTAGGCTGTTTGTGATGTGGTATGAGATAATTTTTCCCACTTCGAAAGGTAGACCTTTTAGAATGCAATAGAGTAAAAATACACTTTCCATACCAATATCTAAGTCATGACATGTACGGTAGAGAGTATGTATGATAAAGATAAACCAGATATTGGCGATTGGTTTAAGGTATTGGCCCCTTAGGACCCTGATCCTTCCATTAAACGACCATGTGGCCCATTCATGGGCCAAGGTCCTTAGGTCATCATGTAGATCAATATCTAAGTTATGTATGTATAATTTGTCCAGTGTAGAATGAGCCACTACAGTAAGACCTAGTAGGTTGTTTATGGACCTAGGAGAATAATCCACAGGTCGTCTCCTAACCACTATAGTATGTACATTGGTGATTGAGACTTCAGTGTAAAAATCTCTTATCAAGTATAGGTTATATACACAAGTAATATCACAAAAGGATTCCCATTTTGTTTGTCCACATATTACAACATAATTCAATGTTTAAAGGATTGACAAGAGATTAATTGGGAGGGAATCATGATTTTATTATTCACATATTGCTATTACACACAATCTAGAGAGAGAAAGAGGCTTCTGTCTCTAGAAACACTATCAAACATGAACGACTACATTTTGCTATCTTGCATACACAAATTACAAACATGTTCCTTTTTTATACCTACCCAACATCCCTTGTACAACATGAAAGCCCAAGCTCAATATGCTATGATAAGGCCCAAATACACAATAAAGGGCCTTTACAAAACTTTCATATAAAGGACATTTTATGTCCTAACATTATCCCCCTAAAGTTTTCTAAATGAATCATCTTCTTTTAGCTCCAACTCTTCTCCCCCTTGATTTCTTTGGAAAACTTTAGTGTTGCACATCTTCAAAATAGTTCAGGCTCCCCCTTGAATAAAGCTCTTATGCTTCAAAGTTTCAACTTTAAAACCAGATTCAATGTACAATAACCTTGATTGAGTGCACTAAAGACAACTTTTTCTCTAGAAACTCAACACATTCGTTACGCTCACAAGAAAGAAATGTGCGAGTTTGCGTGGCAAACAACAGTGCATCTTCAGTTTATAACAAAGAATTTGTCTTTGAACCACGAGTTGAATAGAAATTCAGCTTAAGAACTTGTTCTAATCAGCTCGTAGAAGGAAGCATCTTGTAGCAAACATTACTTGGCAAGGGTAAGAAGAATCAACCAAAAGTACTTTTCAACAACTGAAGAAATATGCTCATTTCCAAAACTCTTTCCAGAACATTGATTGAAGAAACCCAGAACTCCAATCATTACAGATCAGCTGAATGATTAAAAACACTCAAAAGTCTGGATGACAACCAAAGCACCAGAACAATGATTGCAAGCACTAGCAATTCTGATTAATCAGGTCAGAAAAATGATTAAGAGCACTCAAAGGTCTTGCATCGTAAAGAAAAACTACAGAATAATGATTGTAGATACTCAAACGTCTAATCCAATCCAATCTAATCTAATCAAAGACTGAATCCAAACATCCAATATCTGAAAATCTTGGCAAACATGAGCTTTGTGAATCTTGGTTAGTTACTAATATATATGTGACAAATTGAAGATATGAATGATGTCACATATGCTTTACGCAAAAATCTCATGAACAAATAGTCCCCCTCCTGTGATTTAGCATGGGGGTCCCGTTACCCGGTAAGCGGGTGGGGTCAAGGAGAAACGCTCTTGCGGGGTCTGGGGGCAGTTCTCCGAGAATTTTTTTTTAACACTTATGTCTCATAGGGCTAACGTTTCGTAAAATTGAGCCTGTACAGTAACTTGACGCAGAAGAACCTCAACTTGTCGCAGACCCACTTGTCGCAAGTCATTAGCATTGAAACTCACTTGACGCAAGTGGCATGAGCCGAAAAGCCAACTTGACGCAGACAACTACATGCGCCAACCTCACTTGACGCAAGGCGCTTCATCTGTCAACCATGCTTGTCTCAAGAGCCATCATCTGAGAAGCCAACTTGACGCAAAGGCCTTGATCTGACAAGTCACTTGACGCAGGCCATAACTTGCAATAACTATCACTTGACGCAAGAGTCTTCATACCATAACTCTACTTGACGTAACTAGCGACTTGCGTTAAGATCCCTTAAAAAATATGAAATTTACGATAAACTCATGAATCTTGTGTCCACCTCAGATCTTGCGTCAAACGACCTTAAACACTGAAAAATCCTCATAACTTTCACAATACATTGAATTTTGAGATGAACGTTGGTGAGCATACTCGAAAAATGATTCTAAACAGATTTGATGTTGATGATATTTTCTAAAAAACACTAAATCACTGAATTCGATCTCAACACAATAAATGTCATTTTTCGAACACAAAATCTCAAAAATTGATTAAATCCTTCAAATTTGTTGAAATAAAACACGGTGATTGATTCCAGTTGATTCACCATAGATCATCGAACCAATCTAGCATCAAAGATCATCCAATTGAGCTCAAAAATTTTAAATTCCACAATCCGCAGTCCAAAAAAGTCACTGTACACATTGAAGAATGTTGTAAATTGATGATTGTATCGAAATTGTTTTTCGATTCGCCTCTGATACCACTGGTTAGTCCACAGATTACAACATAATTCAATGTTTAAAGGATTGACAAGAGATTAATTGGGAGGGAATCATAATTTTATTATTCACATGTTGCTATTACACACAATCTAGAGAGAGAAAGAGGTTTCTCTCACTAGAAACACTGTCAAACATGAACAACTATATTTTGCTATCTTGCATACAAAAATTACAAACATGTTCCTTATTTATACCTACACAACATCCCTTGTACAACATGAAATCCCAATCCCAATATGCTATGACAAGGCCCAAATACACAATAAAGGTCCTTTACAAAACTTTCATATAAAGGGCATTTTATGTCCTAATACATTTTAATTTAATGATGATATTCCTTATTTCAGGAAATGCATCAAGAGTTTGTCTCTAGAATCCTCTTGGAGTCAGTCCTAGTCGACTGGAAAGGATCAATACCTTTGTAATGTATATATGGAACTAAAAGGTCATAGTGCTTTAACTGTTCCTGTACTTCTGTTGTCAGTGATGGGGTTAATGATGATTCAACCTAAGAGTGATATCCAGGTTGTGGAGTTGCTGACCAGTGTATGGAATTATTCTCAGGGATTACAGACAGTCTGGCAAATTTTCTAGGTCTTGCTCGACCTCTGAATGCAGTCCTTGGTCGTATGGTGCTTGTAGTGACAGATGGAATGATAGTTGAGGAAGGTGCGGAGGGATGAATGCTGACTAGTGTCGGGTTCAGCTAGAGACCTCCCTGTACTCTTAATTGAGTAGGTCTGAACAGGGTCCTTGAATGATCGACAATCTCAAGTATAGTTCCAGCGGAGTCCAATAACTGTTGGAAAGAACGCACATTAGTGGGTGGAGTAAATGCCGATTGATAACTTACCTCAATAGCTATCGCTGATCCAAGAGTGTGTGTGGCTGATGGTTCAGGAGTAGTTAGACAAAGAAATGGAAATGGGATGATGAGGGTTCTGTGATTTGCAGAGAAAGGTACAAATGAGGGTACCGTTTGGGCGTGGTTGACCTTAAATAAGGTACAACGTGCACCTAATTTCTTGGGAAGGGAAACCGATTTTGAAATGAGAAGGTGTAAGGACGGTTTGTAGAGATTGATTTTACACTAAACTTTCTCTTAACTCTCTACATGTAGTACAACTCCCACTACATGTGTAGTTTAAAAACCAACTTTTTGGTTTTTTGAATTGGATATTTTACTATCCTTAAATCACACCCTTTTTCCCTTTTTGCACCTTTTTGGGCCGATTGTTACCAAAAATGGACTCTTTATAATGTAGCCTTTATTTTTGGACAAGAATTTAGAGCATGGATTTGGTTTTTCATTTATTACCAAAAAGTTAAAATACAAGGGCGAATATTTTTTTTATCTATTTTCTTCATAGAAGTAAGAAGGTTTTGTATCTTTTTAAAATACAAAAACAAATTATTTTGAAGTTTTGAAAGTTTTGACATTAATTCTAGATGGCCTTGTTTATTTATAAGCAACAAAATAAATTGGACTTTTGAAGGTCCAATATACAATGTCTTCTCATTCCAAGAAGGTAACAACCTCTAGAGGTTGTGGTGCCTTTTCTGAGGTATTGTAAAATGGCTTCACCCTCTGCCAATTTACCTTAAAAGTGGTTCCCTTGTCAGGATCAATTAGTTCAATGACACCATAGGGGTACACTTTTGCTATTAGGAATAGTCCAGTCTATCTGGAGCTCAGTTTTCCTGGAAATAACCTGAGTCTATAGTTGAATATGAGAACTTGTTGTCCTTTAGTGAACTCTTTAGGAACAATTTTCTTATCATGCCATTTTTTTGTATTTTCTTTGTAAAGTTTGGCGTTTTTATAAGAAAAATTCATGTGTTCCTCCAGTTCACAAAGTTGTAGGATTCTCTTTCTTCTATCCTCACCTAGACTCATATTAAGTTCCTTGATGGCCTAGTAGGCCTTGTGTTCCAATGCTACTGGCAAGTGACAGGCTTTTCCAAATACTAACTTATACGGGACATTCCAATAGGGGTTTTGTAAGCAGTCCTATAGGTCGATAGGGCATTATCCAATTTGGATGTCTAGTCCTTTCTGTGAGGTTTGACTACCTTCGTTAAGATGCTTTTTATTTCCCTATTGGATAACTCATCCAACTCATTAGTCTGAGGGTGGTAAGCTGTGGCTACCCTATGCTTAATGTTGTATTTTTCCAGGACTTCTTCCAAAAGGTTGATTATGAATTGAGTGCCCTTATCACTAATTAGGGCACGGGGTGTGCCAAATCTAGTGAAGATGTGATTGTGCAAGAATTTAACAATTGTCCTAGCATCATTGGAATGGCAAGTGATGGCTTCCACCCATTTGGACACATAATCAACAGCAACCAGTACAATTATTGGAGAGTGGAAAAGGTCCCATAAAGTCTATACCCCATACATAAAATAATTCTACTTCTAGGATTCCATTTAAGGGCATTTCATTTATGTGAGAAATGTTTCCACTTCTTTGGCACTCATTGCAACTTTTTACAAAGTCACAAGCATCACTATGTAAGGTTGGCCAAAAAAACCTGATTGTAGAACTTTAGCAGCAGTTATAGCTCCTCCAAAATGTCCTCTACATGGTCCTGAGTGACAATGGTATAAGATTGAGGTCACTTCCTCTTTTGGAATGCATCTCATGATCACTGATCTACACAAATTTTAAACAAAAATGGGTCATCCCACAGATATTTCTTAGAGTTAAATATGAGTTTCTTCCTTTGATGTTTATTTAACTCCCTGGGAATGATACCACAAGCTAAATAGTTTACAAGATCGGCAAACCGGAGCATGGTAGAATGTTGAAGAGACAAAATTTTCTCATCTTGGAATACTTCACAGATATCACCGTTCTGTATTGGTTTGTCTTATTTTTCCAACCTATACAAGTGGTCAGCTACCTGATTTTCCACACCTTTTCTATCAATGATCTCTAAATTAAACTCTTGTAGCAACAAGTTTTACCTTATCAACCTAGGTTTTGCAACCTTTTTAGAAATAAGATATTTGATGGCAGCATGATGAGTGTGAACAATTACTTTGTGAAAGTGGGATTTATCTCAAGCACAATCAATTCAAGATATGATAGTTATATGTTCTAGAGAGAGAGTAGAGAGAGAAACAGTCACAAGTATATTGATTTGAAAATTACGCGTATAATGAACTCTATTACAAACTCTTACAAAGGCTAAACTATTTATACTAACAACACTTCTCTTACATGCTTACAACAGAAACTCTCACATCATAGAAACACTTATATCACTAAAGTTGACTTTGTTGACTTTACAACACTTTGACTTTTCTCATTAAATCTTGAATACAATTATACACTAACAATCTCCCCCTTTGTATTCAAGATTTAATAAAAATTTGGCAATCTTATTCAGCGCTCTGATTCTTCAAACTTTGACTCTGACAGCTTTAAAATTTGTAGCTCTGACAGTCTTTAATCTCTGATACTTTGAAGAATCTTGAAAAGTCTTTTACAATTAGCATCTTTGAAAAGTCAACAAGTCTTGAACACGAATCTGAATTCTTGAAACTATTGAAACTTCAAAAAACTTGACAATCATCTTTTGAGGAATCTTTGATCTCACATCTTCATCTCTGTAATCTCTCGACTGTATTCAGAAAACAAACTTTCTTGAAACATTTGGACTTATCTTTGAATCATCTCAGGATGATTTCTTTTCATCAGACTTGAATGAATTGAACTTTCAGAATTTCTCCACAAGTCTTTTCACTTTGAACATTCTTCATGACTTATGAAATTGAACTCTGTATATTTCTCTCCCTTTTTGATGAATTGCGAGAATCAAAATCCTCAAATCTCATTTCAATTTCAGTTCAGTCTTTGAAACTTCTCTCCTTTTTAGACAATGTAGAATAGTCTTCATGATACGAACATTCTCCCCCAATTGATCTGATAAAGAGCCGTCAATTCATGAATGTATTCATCCGAATCTTTTCAAATTCAGACAAATTATGAGTTGTAACCCTGAATCAACAAATGAAACAATTAGAAATGCCTGTCAGTAACACAAAGTTACTGTATACAATGAATGTACAATTTAAGGAGCTGGTTTGATGTTGACTCCCCAGGACTTCCATTCAATCATTGAAAAACACAAGGTAATTTCTATGAATGTTCTGACAGAAAAACAGATTTTCTATGTGCTCGTGCTTGTGTTATGGAAGAATTAAGCACAATGATTGCTGTTTCATAAGGTTCAAAGTACGTAAACCACTGAGACAACAATGATTATACATAGACTTAATGTGCATGATGAAGGGTCGAAGGTGGGGCAACTTTCCTTCTTTTTCAATATCAGTATCTTCCAAGTGAAGAACCAATAGCTTATGTGAAGAACCAATAGATTATGTGTTGCTTCCCTAGAAAATGTGAAACATTCTCTTTTTTAGAAAAGAATGAGTAGTTGGTTGGGTGTTTGCAAGAGATGGCGTGGGCTAGGTGCCTTTCTTCACGAAGAAATGTGAAACAACAGTAATGTGGCTGCCCGACTCAGAAAGAAGTTTGGTTCAGAGTCTGATATTCTTTTACTCTGATCTCTCACCCTCTTTCTTTTAAACATTAAAGCTCACTTCTAACCAATCTCTCATTTACATTTTACCTCTTCACACACCAACACTCAAATCTTTTGACCCCTCTCCCCTCAATCACTCTTAGAATTACTTCTGGGGCATGAAACACTGCTTATCGTGAATCCATGAAAGTTCTTTTAAGTTCTCATACTGAATCCCATGTGTTTTTCCTAAAAGCATGTGTATCTCAATGATTTTCTTGACATTTAAGCACAAGAAATCATTAGTCAATATCTGTATGCTCATCAAAAAGTCAGAATAAAATTTGAGCATTTTAAGCATTTAAGATTTCTCAAAACGTTATATGAATGAATATACATGAAAAAATAGAAATGTTTTGAGAATCTGACAATGATTAAGATCGTATCAAATTATCATGAAGAATAAAATTTTGGGAAATCAAAGACGAATGTTGTTTATATGAACAATATATAAACATTTGAACAATGATAACACATAAAATGATGAAATGGCATTTGATTCAAACAACATTGGATAGCAAACGGGAGTATTACCATAGAAAGATTTATCTTTTGATACATGGTAATAACAAAATCAATATGAAGTACTGAACCGGTGTGTATGAATACTTGACAATATATAGATAAGATAATACATAAGTATTAAGCTTTGAAAACACACGGTCAGTTAAACATTGAAGCTTTATAATGAAAAACATTTAAAGTCACACTTCTAAGTTCATGAAATCTTTTGAGAACCAGAACTGGTTTGAACATTGAGGAAAATATTTTTCATGTTCGAAAGTTGTTCTTCTTTCAAGCAATCAGAGATTAAGATCAGAAGATATTTACCTTTAAGCTCCCCTCAAATCATGATAGAATGATTTAGGTCAGATAAGCTCCCCCTGGATATTTGCAAAATATCCTTATCTTAAACTTTTAAGAATGGGTCCTGATCTGTTGTAACCAGAAGCCACAATTCTTGACATTGAAGTACGGGTCTTGAACTGTGTTATTCAAGAGCCATAATTCTTGACATTTAAGTCCGGGTTTTGAACTGTTATGTTCAAAAGCCTTTGTTCTTGCTCCCCCTTAAACTTTGGGTGCCTACAACACAGATTTAGCTTTTGGTACCCACTAGTATTTGGGTCCTGGTGTGTTAGTTGCAGTTCTTGTGGGGTTTACATAGTAAGAACCATACCAGTAATTGACAAAATTATTACTTACAAAGTCATTTTCTCCACAGTAAGAACAACAGATTTTCTTTTGAGTAATCCTGATCAAATGATTAGTAGAGTAAAACATATCAGAATTACAAAAAGATTTACCTTTGTATGCACTGTTCTTTTTGGCATTTGATGTGGAAGCAGATGCTTTGTCTTTCTTCTTCTCATCAGAAGAACCTTTAACCCTCCAGACCATCTGCTCTTTCTTAGATTGCTTTCCAAGAGATTTAACATAAAAGCTCGCTGGACTATCAACAGACTTGTCATAAAATAGATTAGATGGTCGGATCAGATTTGATTTGACAATGTTTGGTTTGACACTTTTGTTTTTGAAAACATTTTTATCATGAATTGAACTTGAAGCTGTTTTGAAAGAACAGACCGATTCTGTTGAATTATCAACAGGTGATTGATCAATCACATCAGCTGATACTTTATCTGACAAATCAACGTTTGCAGCTTCCAAGTCCTTTATATTTTTGGACAAAATATTTCTTTCATCAGAAAGTGTGTCAAACTTTTGTTTCAAATCATTTCTTGCCATCTGTTCTTTAAGAATGTCTGAGGATAGAACAGATATCTTGGACATGAGTTTAGATATTTCAGATTCAAAAATTTGACGTTCTTGGTCAAAATCTTTTTCCATGTTCTTGTTTTGTTCAGAAATATCTTTGAAAATCCCAATATTTCTCTTCTCACCAATTTTCTTTTCAAGTTCAAAAGACTTTTTCTTTTCTTGAAAACATTTCCTTTCTTTTTCAAGTAAGTCTTGTAATGCAGAGATCTGTTTGGGAAGTTCAACAGTTTTATCTACAAGAACTTTTCTCTCTTTAGCAAACGTGTCTCTTTCAGTAATTAAAATCTTTTCAAAATCAGACACTTGCTTTGAGAGTTTTAAACATCTTAGCTCAAAATCCTTCTTCTCTTGGTTAGCTTTCTTGGAATGATCAGACAAGTTTTGAGCATAAATTTTCTCCAGATTAACTCTGTCTTTATCTGATTGGAAGCTTTTCATCAGATCAGCATTTTTGGCTTCCAGTGCAGATATTTGATCTTCAAAAGCCTTAAACTTGTGTTGAAGCTTAACTGATTCATCTTGCAGTTCTGATGCTTTTTGTTCAGTTGTCTTCAGTTGGCTTTGAAGATTTACTATCTTTCTCTCTTTCATCTTGATTTCTTTTTCACAAGTCTGAATAGTATTTTCTTTTAAAACAATCATTTTCTCTTTCTCTTTAATCTCTTTCTCTTTTGCATTGATGATACCTACAAAATCAGATTTAACAGTATTAGTACATCTTGCACACTCAGAATTTAAAAATTAGACTTCAACTCCTGAATCTGTTTTAGAAGGACTGAATTTTGATTTTCAGTTTATCCCTTTCAGCTTCTATTTTTGGTACCTCAGGCATGTACATGACAACAACATCTCTGGCTGACAGTACAGTATTTCCTCTCTCATCTGTAGTTGGCATCTTGAAAGATAAATGAGCTTGAATGAATGATTGTTCCCAAACAATTCAGAAAATTTGACTGAAAGTCAAAATCAGATCACCACTTGAAAAATATTTCCAGAAACATTCTAACTCTGGAACTCACAGACAACTGAAAACTTGCAAGGCACAGAACTCTCAAGTCATTGTTCATAAGACTTCTCGCTAGAAGCTTCGTGCACGAAATCAAAACTCGCAAACCACTACTTGCGCGAAATATAGAACTCCCTGTACGTGTTATGCGCGAAGCTGCTTCTCGCAAAGTGCTTCGTGCGCGAAGTAGACTTAAAAAAAAATTTGAACTTTGAACTTCTCACAAGTGAATGCAAACTCGCACGTCGAAATTCTTGCGCGTTCCTTACTTAGAAATTTTTTTCAATATCAAAACTCGCTAAGTGGAAACTCGCATGACTAAGAAACTCGCATGTCACTATTCATCTTACTTCTCGCAGATGACTTGTGCGCGTTTTATCACTTCTCGCAAATACTTTTGTGAGTGAACTAGCTTCTCGTATACAACTTTATGCCCGAACCACACAAAAACTCGCAAACATTATGAATACCAACATTGTGCACGTTCTTCATTTTAGCGTGTTCTTGATTAGCACGAACTTTGAATCTTGCGCGTTCTTAACTCTATCGTTCAAAATCGATCCAAAAAAGAGGTAAACACGTAAATTTAAAACATGAAATTGTACAGGGTTTGTCGATTCATCATTTAGAACACTTTCTCAATGCATCAAATCAACTAAAACACACAATTACAATGTCCATAGAAGATTTTACAGTGTTCATCGAACACTTTTCAAAAAACTCAAAAATTTCAAAAATTGAATCTGATTAAGTGATTGAATTGTGAAAATGTGAGAATACAAAGTGAATACAATCACAAATCGAATACAATCAATCCATTAATATACACTAATTTGAACAAATCAATGAAAATCTCGATCAAACAGTGAAAGTTCAAGAAGTCGACTGAATTTCTTGAAAATATCCAGAAATTGATCTGATGAAGTGATGTGATCTTTCTGAATAAGATTTGGTCTCGCTCTGATACCAATTGAAAGTGTAAAATCCCAGTTTATCTCAAGCACAATCAATTCAAGATATGACAATTATATGTTCTAGAGAGAGAGTAGAGAGAGAAACAGTCACAAGTATATTGATATGAAAATTACGCGTACAATGAACTCTATTACAAACTCTTACAAAGGCTAAACTATTTATACTAACAACACTTCTCTTACATGCTTACAATAGAAACTCTCACATCATAGAAACACTTATATCACTAAAGTTGACTTTGTTGACTTTACAACACTTTGACATTTCTCATTAAATCCTGGATACAATTATACACTAACACTTTGGTTCCCAACCAATATGATCTAAATTTTTCAAAAGCAAAACCACAGCTAGCAATTATTTATCAGTGGTGGTGTAGTTGATTTGTGCTTCATTGAGAGTTTTACTAGAATAGTAAATAGGATGGAAAGTATTTTCTTTCTTCTGTACCAAAACAACTCCTACAGCCCAGTCACTAACACATTATTTCAAAAGGTTTTGACCAATCAAGTGTTTCTACTACAAGAGCAGTGACCAATGTCTTTTTCAAAATTTCAAAAGCATTTCTACAATCTTCATTAAATCAAAAGCATGGTCATGTTGTAGTAAGCAAAGAGGTTATGATATTTTTGAAAAATCCTTAATGAACCTCCTACAAAACCTGCATGTAAACATGCATGTCCTAGAAAACTCCTGATTCCTTTTACTGTTGTTGGTTCAGGTAAATTTTCAATTACTCCCAACTTTGATTTATCAGCCGTAATGCCTCTTTAACCATAAAGTGGCATTTCTCCCAGTTTAAAACCAATTGTGTTTCTTCACATCTTTGAAGACTTTTTCAAGGTTTTGTAAACATAGATCATACAATGTCCCATACACATAAAAATCATCCATGAAGATTTCCATGGAGTGTTCCAATATATCAGAAAAAATGGACATCATACATCTTTCAAATGTGGCAGGGGCATTACAAAGTCCAAAAGGCATCCTTTTAAAAGCAAAAGTTCCATATGGACAAGTAATAGTGGTCTTCTCCTGGTCATCTGGTGCAATGGCAAGTTGGTTGTAACCTGAGTAACCATCTAAGAAACAATAAAATTCCTTTTCTGTTAATCTGTCTAGCATCTGATCTATGAAGGGGAATGGGAAATGGTCTTTTTAGGTGACTTTGTTAAGCCTCCTATAGTCTATACATATTCTCCAACCTGACACTATCCTAGTACGGATAAACTCATTTTTCTCATTTGTCACAACAGTAAATCCCCCTTTATTGGGTACACATTGTACAGGACTACCACAGGTGCTACTTGTAATAGGATAGATTATGCTAGCATCTAACCACTTCAGGATTTCTTTTTTTACAACTTTCTTCATCACTGGATTGAGTCTTCTTTGAGGCTCAACAAAGTTGAAATTTTTATCTTCCAAAATGATTTTATGTTGGCAAATGGTAGGGCTTATGCCTTTCAGACCAGCAATGGTCCATCCTATGACCTTTGTGTGGAGCTTCAACATGTTGACCAATTTTTCTTCTTGGTCTGAATCTAATTATGATGAAATAATGACTGCCATCCTCTTTGAGTTTCCTAAAAAGGAATATTTCAAGTGGGAGGGAAGTTGTTTTAACTCTATGTCTAGGGCCTTTTCCAAGGAAGGGACAAGTGTTTTCCTTTCCTCATTCTCTAGAATTTCAAAGGCATCTATTTCTTGTGGTTCTTCGAGTTTCTCACAGTCTTTTTCCTCTTCCTCACTGTCAGATCCCCTAATCCTAAGATCTTCCCCAAACTTTGTTTTTGACACCATGATTCAATCAAGGTCAAGGTAGAACATTCTTCCTTCTCTTCATGATACTTAAGGGAAATAAAAACATTTAAAGTCACTTCTTGGTTTTGGACTCTCATGGTCAGTTCTCCCTATTGGACATTTATCAGAGTTCTTCCAGTTGCTAAGAAAGGTATGCCTAAAATGACGGGGACATCTTGATCAGCTTCAAAGTCTAAGATTATAAAGTCTGATGGAAAATTAACTTATCAACTTGAACCAATACATCTTCTATCTTTCCTTTGGGGTAGGCTACAAACTTAGCTGCTAATTGAAGAGTAACAATGGTGGGTGTAGCTTCTTCACCTATGCCTAAAATGTTGAAAACAGATAAAGGCATAACGTTTATACTAGCACCTAAGTCACATAGGGCTTTTCCTATCTCCTTTCCTCCTATTGAACAATGGATTGTAAAACTTCCTGGGTCTTTCAATTTAGGAGGGATTTTACTGGACAAAAGATTACTACATCCTTCACTAAGGGCTACAATCTCATATTCAGACAATTTTTTCTTTTTGCTCAAAATGTCTTTCAGAAATTTTGCATAACTTGGCATTTGTTCAATTGCCTCAACTAAAGGTATGTTGATATGCAACTGTTTGAAAACATCCAAAAAAATTTTAAACTGTAATTCTTCCTTTTGATTACTTAATCTTTGGGGATAAGGAATATATAGGGAAGTTTGAGTAGGAGATGTAGTCTTTTGGATAGTAGGTGCTGGAAGTTGTTGTAAAACTGGTTCAGTCTCAATTGCTGGTGTGGACTTGATTGGTTCTAAAGGTCTGGTATCACTGAAGAAGTAAATGTCTTTTGGATAGCAAATGTCTCATCGCTTAAGAAGACTCATCTCATATGAAGAAGATGCGGCCAACCTCTTTTTAGTGGCCAAGATCCAAGAAGTAAAGGATGAAGCTTTTGAAGCCTCATCCTCCTCTACTCAAACTTCTTCTACTTCTCAGGTATCAATTTCTTCTGATCCGGTTCTCACCGAAGTTGATAGGCGTCATTTTATCGATATGCTAACTGTTAATCTTTATAATGCCTTAAATGGTAAGACCAAGCCAAAAAACAAAACATGGACTTAACTGAACAACTTGAGAAATGCCATATATAGATCCAAGAACTGACTAATATTGTAGAAATTAAAGGATCATGTTATTGTAAATGAACTAATCAACATAGAACACGAACATGCTATCGTTGAGATGAAAGCTGAAAAAGCTAATGTTGAAGGATAGTGTAAATACTAAGAAAAGATAACCGAGATAACTGATGCTCAAATACCTGCTCAGGTTAAGAGTTGTCTTGGATATGAATCTGAAAAAGATTATCCAGACAGAGATCGTTCCATGCTTAAGTTTGGAATGTTTGTCTCATCTATCCTTGACACCTCTTCATCTCACTACTCTTCTTCCTCTATCTCAAAATATGAGGAAACTCCTAAGAGTTTCAAGGGTTTGGAAAAAGGCAAAGCCATTGCGAACCCTCCTCAAAGGATCAACAAGATTCCTATGCTAAAGATAACCTTTCCAAAACCTTCAGCAAGTAAACCTTCAACTTCAGGAACCAAGATCTATGGAGACGTTCAGAGACCGAGTCCTAAATTGAAGGTTGGTCTTAAAGCAAAGAAATTAGAAGAACTAAAGGTTCCTCTAAAATCTGAAGAAAAAGGTATTCTTATTCCTGGCCCTACTCATTTAAAGCTTTATAACTCCTATACTTTTGGTCCTAAAGCTACCTTCAGTTACAGAACTTGATAGTGGATGCTCTAGACATTTGACCGGTAGCAAGATCCTGCTCTCAGAATACAAGAAAGATAAAGGTCCCTCAGTGACCTTTAGAGGAGACGGAAAAGGCTATACCAGAGGATTCAGCGTGCTAATTAATGGTGTAACCACTTTCCAAATAGTCGCTTACATAGAAGGACTAGAGCACAATCTTCTTAGCATCAGTCAGCTATGTGATAAACACTATAAAGTATGTTTCACCAAAGGAAACATGTTCCGACACTGAAAAATATGGAAAACTCGCTCTCTCTAGTACTCGTATGGAAAATGCCTACGTCATCGACATGGACTCTTCCAACACTGAAAACTTTTGTTTTCTCTCCAAAACCTTCGTATATGTCAACTAGTTATGGCACAAAAGGCTCTCCCATCTGAACTTCATGTCGTTGAATGATCTGTCAAAGAGAGAACTTGTCACTGGCTTACCTTAACACTCATATGCTAAGGCATCTCTATGTTCAACATGTGAGAAAGGGAAGCAAACAAGAACAAGTTTCAAATCTAAGCAAGTCACTTTAGTGACTACTCCTCTTCATCTACTCCACGTAGATCTATTTGGTCCTGTCAACACACAATCCATCGCTGGAAAGAAGCATACACTAGTAATAGTGGATAAATTCTCAAGATATACCTAGGTGATGTTTCTTAGAGCCAAGAGTGACACCCCAGAAAAAAATCATTTCATCCATTAGGAAAATGGAAGTATTAAACAATATGATAGTTCGTTCAATAAGAAGTGATCATGGTACTGAATTCAAAAACCGTACTCTTGATAACTTCTTTGAGATTAAGGGAATATCTTTCCACTTCTCAGTTGTGAGAACACCACAACAAAACAGCGTCGTTGAAAGATGAGACTGAACCATCATTGAAGCTGCTCAATCTATGCTCAGTAAATCTCATCTACCGACCCAATTCTGGGCTAAAGTATCAACACTACATGCTTTACTCAAAATAGGTCACTGATTGTAAAGAGATTCGAGAAGAAATTCTACAAAATCTTCCATGGAAGAAAGTCAACAATCAACTTTCTTCACATCTTTGGTTGTCCATGCTATATCCTAAACAACAGAGATGATCTTGGAAAGTTTGACCCCAAAGCTGACAATGGTATATTCCTCGGATACTCCTCAAAATCCAAAGCCTTCAAAGTCTTCAAATAAAGAAGACAAACTGTTGAAGAAACCATACATGTCACATTTGATGAATATCGCTTAGCAAACTCAAGACCTATTTTTGATAATGATGAGCTAAATTAATGGATGTTTTCTCATTTTGGTGAACCAGAAGCATCTTTCCGCAATAACCCTCCATCTAAACTATACAACCTTTATGGTGATCCGATCATCGTATCCAGCATGCAAAAAATGGAGTTGAGTCCTCTTCATGGGTCTCAGCTGAGCCTATAAACACTATACCTCCCTCTGAAACTTTAAACATTGAATCACCCACAACCTCTACGCAACCTTCAGTATTTGTTGTTCAATCTGAACTACATCATCTGATTGTTGATGAACTAAATGTTGAAGCCTTCTCTTCAGCATCTCAACAACAACCTCATATCTCATCAGATATGAACGGTCAACAACCCGCTCAGAGATGGACAAAGAGTCACCCAATTGATTAAATCCTTGGTGATCCAAACGCAGGTATTTAGACTCGACGTAGTTCAAGTAATATCCGCCTCTTTGTTAAATTTATATCTTTTCTTGAACCAAAGAAAGCTGATGAAGTTCTTTAAGACCCTAACTAGGTCAGTGCTATGCAAGAAGAGTTGAGTGACTTCGAAAGAAATAAGGTTTGGGATCTTGTTCCTCGTCCATCTAATAAAACTGTTATAGGTACCAAATAGGTATTTCGTAACAAGTTAGATGAACATGGTACCATTATCTGCAACAACGCTGGACTTGTTGCTCTGGGATATAGACAAGAAGAAGGCATAGTTTATGATGAAACCTTTGCCCTTGTGGCTAGGCTCGAAGCAATTCGATTATTCTTAGCCTATGCAAGTCATAAAGACTTTAAAGTATTCCAAATGGATGTCAAGTCAGGTTTCCTAAATGGAAAGCTAAATGAAGAAGTCTATGTAGAGAAACCCCCAGGGTTCCTTTACCTTGAGTATCCACGTTATGTCTATAAACTGGATAAGTCTCTTTATGGGTTAAAACAAGCTTAACTCTAGCTGAGAAGCACCCTCCATCCACTTCCCCTTTTCCGTGTGCCCCTCGTGCTTGGTATGAAACCATTTCTTTCTATCTTATCGCTGGAAAGTTTAAACTTGGAAAAATTGATAGTACCCTATTCCTTATAAAAATCAAGGGTCACATCATTCTTGTTCAGATATATGTTGATGAAATTATATTTGGATCCACGAATCCTTTGTTATGTGTCCGGTTTGTTGAACGTATGAAGAAGGAATATAAAACGAGTACGATGGGAGAACAAACATATTTTCTTGGTCTTCAGATAAAGCAATCTGAAAAAGGAATTTTCGTAAGCCAAGGTAAGTATGTTAATGACATGCTAAATAAATTTGATCTTACTCAATGTTCAACAGTGAAAACTCCTATGGCATCACCACTGAGACTGAAGAAGGACCCAAATGGGAAACCTGTGAATGTCACTACCTAAAGAGGAATGATTTGGATCGCTACTGTATCTTACAGCTAGCTAACCTGATATCATGTATTCTACATGTCTTTGTGCACAGTATCAATCTGAACCTAAGGAATCACATGTGATCGTTGCAGATCTTCAAATATTTGAAGGGTACACCTAACCTAGGTCTTTGGAATCCAAAAGACTCAGGGTTTGACCTAACTGCCTATTCATATAGTGAATTTTTCATGTTTCAAACTGGATAGAAAAAGCACCACTGGTTACTTTCATTACGACTTTCAATAAACTTAATTCCGTAAATCCTAACACTCTCCCAACCTATGACTTCTACCCAAGGTTAGAAACTTGCACTACTAGATAATCACAGCTTAAGTCTTGGCATATAGGAGTCATACCTAGTTCCCTTAAACTAGAGCTCTGATACCAACTTGTAACACCCCAAAAATTGGGACAAACAATAACTTTCCTAAAATGGAAATATGGAACATAAATGCCAAAACATGAGCTTCCCCAAAAAGGGACACAATAAATGCCTATTTAATTACATGTCTATAATTTAACGGTAAAGAATAACAACTACTTAATCTAATTCCTAACAAGAAAATAAGATTACAAGTATTTGTCATCTATGTCCAAAACGTATTCTTCAAGAAGGGCATCCCAAAACTTGTTCCCCAAGCTCACCACTAGATCCTGCCTAACTTTTCTTGGCGATCACGCCGCTAGAACCTGAGATACATATCGACACCAAACAAGTGTTAGGCCAAAAATCTTAGTGAGTTGAACAATTAATAAATACGATAGATAAGATTAGTAATAACCAACGACCGTAATGAATCAACACATGTAATTAATGGGGGAGACCCATAGCACCGACAAAGTTTCACCTCAAGAGTCGATATACCTTGGCATCCACTCTCATGAGCGATACCCCAAAGGACCGACACAATAAGAACTACCTCCAAGGCATTACCCCAATTGGCAGGGGTCTAGGTGCATACCTCCAAGGTGGCACCTAAGATTGCATCCTTCTAGTGCCTACTCAATGGTTCATCCAAATTTTATAATATGACATAGTACAAATTTATTCCAAGTAGAATGTACATGATATTCATATATGTAAGCTCGTGATCCAACCACCATATTCAATGTAAGGAAATCTTAACATACATCAATAATGACCCTCAATTAGTCCAACAAGCATATAATTCCTCATGAGAGGTTTCTAAACAATAAATCCATACATCATGCGCAACAAGTATGACACCATATAACCAACAAGGGTTTCAAGTGCTAATATGTCTCTTATTAGACCAAGTTCACAAGTAAGTTCAAAACCCTAAAATATGGACATTTGTATAGAAAGTACCCCAAATATCAATAGAGGTTCTCAAATCCCACATGAAGGTTTTAGATGCAAGTATATGAGATTTAGAACCTAGGAGAAAAAGGTTTCATCAAATTCTCATTCCCCCTTAAAATATAAAAATATGAATGTCTCATCAAAACAAGATAGTTTAGGTAAAGTAAACCACAATAATGATAATATAAAACATGTTAGATATGTATCCAGTTTTACAAAACCTTTTAAAACTCACCACTTAGGTGTTTAGAAGAAAACCTAGAAAACTTGCAAACCCTACAAATGTGGAGGAGAAGATCAGACTTGAATCTTGGTTGCAAGGTCCACTCTTAATGACCCAAGAAGTTGGATAAGATCCTTCAATGCACTCAACAAACCCTAGCCAAGATTTAATGAGGAGGGAGGTTGGGTAGAAAGAAAATCCCTCCTAGGGTTATCCAATTTGCACCTAAACCTGAAAGTGGTAATAAATGGGGAAGGCATGGTTCAAAATGGGTTTTAAACATGTCTGATCGCGCCGGGGACTGTGCCCTACGATTGTGCCAAATGACACTCTTGCCGACACTACCGCCAAAGATGTACCGAGAGGGGGAGGCCCGGGGTGATTGTGACATGCGATAGTGCCATTGCGCACAATCGTTGTCACTTTCGCCTAGAGTGTATCCAGAGCAGCTGATCCTCGACGACTGTGACATGCAATTGTGCCCTTTAGCACTCTCGCGGTGGCTATCGCACCGTCTCTTCCGATGACTAGCATCCTCTACAATTCGAGCCAAAATTCCATAGGATGTAAACCACAGTTTAACACACAATTAAGAGTCACTAAAATGAAATTATAATAGGCACAAGTTAACATTTAGATGTCTTAGAGCCTAACGGAGGGTCACTTTTACCTATAAGAAATTGAGGGTGTTACAATCCTCCCCACCTTGAATGGAATTTCGTCCTCGAAATCCCGCTTAAGGTAAATAAGTGAGGGTATATTCTTTTCATATCCTCTTCGACTTCCCAGGTCACGTTGGCACCCCAATGGTGCTTCCATTGAACCTTGACCATCGATACTTCTTTATGGCAAAGTTTCTTCGATTCCTTTTCCAGAATGGCTTCTGGTTCCTCAATGAAACGATTTCCATTACCCACACGAATTTCTGATAACGAGATTACTCTATATTCTTCGGCCACACACTCGTAAGTAGCACACGTGGAATGTAGGGTGGAGTCCATCCATTTTTGGAGGTAAGTCTAGCTTGTAAGCTTGAAGTCTAATATGTTGCAGAATAGTGAAAGGCCCAAGGAGACGAGGGATAAGCTTTACGCGTTTCACAAACAGGATGAGGCCTTTCCATGGGGATACTTTCAACATGACCCGGTCACCCACATGGAATTAGACCAGTCTTCGTTCCTTGTCCGCATAGCTCTTTTGTCTGTCTTGAGCCGCCTTCAAACATCTTTGGATTTCTCTCACCTTATCAGTATTTTCTTGTACAATCTTCGGTCCAAAAAATTGCTTTTCTCTAGATTCTAACCAACACCGGCGTTCTACATTTCCAACCGTACAATGCCTCGAACGGTGCCTTCCCAATGCTTGATTTGTAACTGTTATTATAGGTGAACTCCACTAAAGGCAAGTGGGAGTCCCAACTTCCTCCTAAATCTATGACATAAGATATCAACATATCTTCAAAGGTCTGGATTGTGCTCTCGCTTTGACCATCTGTTTGAGGATGGTAGGCCGTGCTCAACTTGACCTTCGTGCCTAACTCTTTTTGTAGGTTATCCCAAAACCTGAAAGTGAACCGGCTATCCCGATCCAAAACAATAGATAACGAAACACCATGTCTCAACACCACTTCGTCAATGTAGACTTTGGCTAATTTGTCCATCGACAACGTCTCTCACATCACCAAGAAGTGTGCACTCTTAGTAAGTCGGTATACCACTACCCAAATAGTATCATGACCCCTCAAAGTCCTTGGTAGCTTGGTGAAGAAATCCATTGTAATATGATCCCACTTCCATTCCGGGATCGTCAAGGATTGCAAAATTCCATAAGGCTTTTGGTGTTCCGCCTTGACTTGAAGGCAAGTGACGCATCTTTCCACGTAGTTGGTCACATCAAGCTTCATCACCGGCCACCAATAGTTCAACTTCAAATATCTATACATTTTGGTGCTACCGAGATGTATGAAATACTTGGACTTGTGAGCTTCTGCTAGGAGTGTCAGGATCTAATTCTTAACAAGAATAATGAACTCAGAAACAATATTAAAGAAGTTGCGGAATAACACTTTAATATTCAATACTCAATGTAACAGTGAATCAGAAATCACAATCTTGTAAACTTTATAGAATGATTAAAGTTACAAGATTTCAAACAAAACCTCAATATTGATGAACAGACTCACCAATACGAATTCTACTTCTCTAGAACTAGAGTTCTAAACCTTGAGGTTAATTCTCTCTAAAAACAAAAACTCAGAATAATCTGCTAACTTGATATATCCTCAACTATTCTCAACAGGTCTATACATATACTGAAAATAAAAGATAATAAAAAAATAAAAGATCTTCAGTATATTCTTCTATCATTATCTTCAAACCTTCCATAATTATCTCCTGTCTTGATATGCACGTATCTTGATTATCTCTTAAGCAATATTAAGTTGTAGCAGCATTAACACTTTGAGCAGTACTAATTTTCACTAGCAGTAGTAACTGTGCTCAGCAGTATTAACTTTGATCTGGCAGTACTAACTTCAGCAGTACTAATTACTAGCAGTACTAAGTCTCCAAGCAATATTAAATCTACTAGCAGTAGTAATAAGTTGTACTAGCAGCATTAACCAAACTTAAGCAATTCTTTAATTCCCAACAATCTCCCCCTAACTTGACTTTTAGGAAGAGAAGTCAAGTTCTTCAATATGTTCTTCAAGATGCTTTCAACACTACATCTTAGTTGCCTAAATTTGGATTCAGACCCAGACTTTGATTAATTGTCCTTCTTACCAATATTCTGGCCATTTCTGATTCCTTTGCACACACTAGCTTAGCTTTCAGCATCCCATTCAGCTTCTCCTTGCTATGATCATATACTTTGTCCACCAGGTAGTATTCATGATAACAGTTATCTATTGTGATCATGTATACACCACAGTTTTCAAAGAGTATCCACTTATCTATCTTCTTAAACACATACTCATGATGCAAATCTTTTATCCTGTGCCCCACCTTTTCTGGTTCAAACATCATACAAAGATATTCCATTGCAATCTTGAGTAGATTTTCTTCAGTTCCTTTCAAAACATGCTCATAAAGCTTCATTACCACGTTATGCATTTCTTCTAGGTCAGCTCTGGAGCAACTTCTGATTACTTTCCCCCAAGTTGAATATACTTCAAATACATCCCCAACTCTTTTCATTCTGAAGTACTCCTTTTTGTTGTCCCTCAGAATATTCCAAAAGATGACTTCTGGTGCTTTTACAGATATGGGAACAGCCTGTACTGGTTCAATTACAGTCATATAAAGACCCACATGCTCATCAGATTGCTTATTAGACTGCTCTGGGTTCTGCACAGATTCTGCTGAAGGTGTAACTGAAGGTTCTTCCTCTTTTTCTGCTTCTTCAATCCTAGGCTTCTTGAATTGTTTCTTGGAGGCTATGGTCTTTACTCTTTTTGCAGATTTGGCTTCCACAGCAATATTTTCTTCTTTAGTGTCTTCAGCCTTTTCTTTAGTAGGAGTGACTTCCTCAGGGAATGGCTGTTGGATGTTGAGATCATGTCTCTCCTTCATCCTTCTTTCAGCTTCTTCCCTTTGAGAAGAATCCCCTTGAAGCTTTGTTATTTCTTTCTTATACATCTCCTCAACCTTGTTGTATGCCATGTTGGTGAACATCTCTCCTTTGACACCAATTGAGCCCTTCAGGAAGTTTATCATTTTTCTCCTTTCCTGATTGGCCAAAAAGGTCTTAGAAGGTTGTTTTTTCTGCTTCTTGACTGACATTCTTTGCTTGAAAAATGTCACTGATCTCTTCTTGGCCTCAGCTGCAGTTTGCATGCTCTTTTGATACTCTTCATTTAGACTTTTAGCCATCTCCAGTGCAAGTTCTCTGTCCTTTTCAGATTGGAGTTGTTCCTCCTTTTCCATCTCTGCTTGAAGCTGCTTTGCTACTTCTGCATCTAATTCTATCTGGTTCTTCTTCTTTAAGGGTTGTTCAGATTCAACCATCTTAGCTTTTCCTTTCCTTTTCAACTCTGCCTTACTGATCTCTTTGTTTGTCTTCTTTTCAATACCTCCTTCCTTAATGACCACTCCCTTGGCCTTTTGAGTAGCCTTGGGAGTGTCATTCTTGGCTTTTACCAAAGTTTCTGCATTTTCCAACTCTTCAACAGATAGCCCTGTTACTGCTGCTACCTGTTCTGTTACTGCTGCTTCTTGAACCTCATCTGTTTCTGCTACTTGCGGTTCTGTTTCTGCTTCTTTCTCCCCCTCAAAATCAAATCCCATCCCAGATGTACTTTCCTTTTCTGCTTCAGCCTCTTGATTCTCCCCCTTGTTGAAAGCATCATTAGCATTTTTCCTCTTCTTCAACACAAATTGCCTTCTCCTCTTCTTGTGCACCAATCTTGTCACCATTTTCTTCAATTTGGTAATTTGTACTTGTTGAGACAGAATTACCAATTTCATCTCTTCTATGTCTTTGCCTTGTTTGATAACATCCATATTAATGTTGCCCATAGTTTCCATCAATTCATTGTAGTCATATTTGTCCTCACCTCCTTTTGGTGTGTTTACCACCTTTGGAAGATCATTGGATCTTTTTGTAGTGGAAGTCTTCTGCCTAGCAGAAGCACCCTCTACCCCTTGGTTTCTTGGCACCTGGGACCTTTGGATGATTTCTCACCCAAAGTTGCCATGGGGAAGGTCTTATTGATGTTACCACTGGCCTCCTCTGTGCTAGCAGGAGTAGTAGCAGCCTTTGCACCCATATGCTCGTTCATCTCCTTAGTGAGCACCTCCTTGGGGTTGGGAGACACCCTTGTGGTTTCCCTATAGATATTCTCTAATGGAGAATTCTCCATTAGAGGGCTTAAAGGCTCTGTGGGTGAAGGTACAAGAAGGGAAGGAGCCTTCTTTACCTTTTTCCTCATGTATGTATTGGTGATTGGTGAAATTGGTTTTTGAAGAAGGGACAGTGGGATTGATATACTGATTAAAGGGTGGGATTGGCTTTCAGTGGGATGGTCTAATGAGGGCCTTCACCCTGAAGCCATACCTTCTTGAGTGTGGGACACCACCATCATTGTAGAGAACAATGGGGTGTCAACTCCTTCCGAGTCCAATGCAGATATCTTCATATTTGAAAAGACCTTACCCTTGGGGATTTTTGGTACATATACCTCATCAAATTGAGGCATATCCATCAATTCATTGGTTATAAATGCCTGGACAAATCTTGGGTACATATAAAAACTCTTTTCGTTTCCCAAGTTTTACACAAGGTCATTGAAAATCATTTTAGAAAAATTGTACTTTCTGGCAGTGGCCAAGCAGACCAAAGCATAAGCAATGGTACTACTGAACTCACTCCATCTAGTAGTCTTTCTGGAAATACAGTCCATCAGGGTATGGACAAAGAAACGCCATGGGGAGAAAATTTGGCTTTTGAGAACTTGAAAACACCCAATGGGCCTCCATACCCCATTCTAGTTAGAGTGGAAAACAGTTCATCATTAGAGATAGATGAGATACCTGAAGCATCGTCTAGACGTAGACTGATGCGAATAACCTCTTCAGAAACTGTCAAGGGTTTGTCACACACCCTTGTCTTGATAACTTGCACACTATTTTCAGTAACAATGGTGGCATTGGACCAAAATTGTTGCTGGTGCTCAATGTAGATGGATGGTGACACTGTAAGAGCATACTCGATATGGCTTGTCTTGAGAAAATCGACTATCTGGTGAAATCCATCAGTCTGCTTCGGCTTTTGAAGCATTGCAATTTCGTTGTGCTCATCAATGAACTCCATGGATGCCATCGAGCTTGAGTGTTCTTGCCTGAAACTTACTAGGTGCTTGAGAGAGAAAGGGTTAGAGAGAAGATGAACAGTATTCAAAGAGTCGTTATGAGCTTTTAGGCGGGCAAAGAGGGTATTTATACGATTCGGGAAAGAAGCAGTATTAACCACTAGCAGTATTAACTAAATAGCAGTATTAACTGAGAGCAGTATTAACCAATAGCAGTATTAACTAACTAGCAGCATTAACTGAGAGCAGTATTAACCACTAGCAGTATTAACTAACTAGCAGTATTAACTGAGAGCAGTATTAACCACTAGCAGTATTAACTAACTAGCAGTATTAACTGAGAGCAGTATTAACTGAGAGCAGTATTAAACCTGCACTGGCAGCATTAACTGCACTTACACTGTTGAAGCTTGAGCAAGGTAATAACTTCCTGAGAAAGATTATTAGTAACACCAAAAACAACCAAATAACAGGTATACAATCACTTTTTAAAAATGAGCTCATTCAGAGTTGATCATGCCCACACTTGTAACCAAGAAAGTGAATCTGCCCACATCAAAAGCTTTAGTGAATAGATCAACAAACTGGTTGTCAGTATGAACTTTAGCAACTTGAATAAGCTTCTTTTCATTACAGTCTCTAATAAAGTGATACCTGATCTCAATGTGCTTTGTTTTGGAGTGCTTGACTGGATTGTTAACAATGCTTATAGCACTGCTATTGTCAATGAAGATTGGAGTGCGAAGAAAGGTTACCCCATAGTCCAGCATTTGATTCTGAATTCATAGAACCTGAGAGCAGCAACTTGCAGCAGCAATGTACTCAGCTTCTGTTGTTGATAAGGACACAGTGGTTTGCTTCTTACACTACCAAGATACTAGTCTTGCACCCAAAAGTTGACATCCCCCTGAAGTAGACTTTCTATCCATATTAGCACCACCCAAGTCACTGTCTGAATAAGCAATCAAGTCAAAGTTGGATTCATAAGGATACCAAAGACCTAATCTAGGTTGCCCTCTTAAGTATCTGAAAATCCTTTTAACTGCTTGAAGATGTGATTGCTTTGGCTTGACTTGGAATCTGGCACACACACACACTGGAAACATGATGTTTGGTCTTGAGGTTGTGAGATACATGAGAGATCCAACCATTGATCTATAAAGATGGACATCAACATCCTCCCCCTCAAGATCAGCAGTGATCTGTTTGTGAGTTTCCATTGGTGTGCTTGCTGGCTTTGAGTCTGTTAAACCATATTTGTCCAGGATGTCTTTCACATACTTTGATTGACTTATGAAGATCCCATCTTTCTGCTGTTTCACTTGAAGCCCAAGGAAGAAGGTGAGTTTACCCATTGCACTCATTTTGAAGCTCTTGTGCATCAACTCTTCAAAGTCTCTACATATCTGTTCTTTTGTAGATCCAAAGATGATGTCATCCACATAGATCTGAACAAGTAGGATGTCCTTCTTACTTCTTCTAATGAAGAGGGTCTTGTCAATTATTCCCCTTTCAAACCCATTTTCTAAGAGATAGGTAGACAATGTATCATACCATACTCTTGGGGCTTGATGTAGACCATAAAGTGCTTTCTTCAGTTTATATACTCTGTCAGGATATGATGGATTTTCAAATCCAGGGGGCTGACAGACATATACTTCTTCATCAATTGTACCATATAGAAAGGCACTCTTCACATCCATTTGATATACCTTGAACTTCATGTATGAGGCATAGGCTAGAAATAGCCTAATTGCCTCTACCCTTGCAACAGGAGCAAAGACTTCTTCATAATCTATGCCTTCTTCTTGAGTGTACCCTTATGCCACTAGCCTTGCTTTGTTTCTTATTACTATTCCTCTCTCATCCTTTTTATTCCTGAAAATCAACTTGGTGCCAATAGGTCTATGACCTTTTGGAAGGTTCACCAAGTCCCAAACATCTTGCAACTTAAACTGTAGCAACTCTTCTTGCATGGCTTCTATCCAACTTGAATCTTTCATTGCATCATAGGCCTTCTTAGGCTCATTCTGAGATAGAAAGCAAGAGAGTACTGTATGTTGTTGATCCTGCATCTCTTGTAGTCTGCTTTGATTCCTAGTTACCATAGGAGAAGAGATGTCTCCTATTACCAGCTCTGGAGGATGGTTCTTTTGCGTTCTAATCTGATGACTAGGTTCTTCATTGATTCCTACTTCTAGATTGGAATAATTTAAGTCAGCTGAGTGGATCTCATCAGCTACTTCTGGCTCTTCATGCTCTGACTTCTCCTTATCTCTTCTTTCTTCTTCACTCTGAATTGGTTCAATAATAGTCTCATTTTCACAGATTTCAACAGGTTCCATTGTAGGTGTGGGAAAGATCACAGACTGAGGAATAAAGTCTTGTACTTGTACATCCCCTGATCCTCCACTTCCAGAACCTGCATGATCATCACTACTCCATCTGGAGTATTACCAAAGGCAACATGTCCTCCATCAATTTTCTTGAAATTCTTGAGGCAAGCCATGTTCCCTGTCATGTGCCTAGAGCAACCACTATCAACATGCCAGATGCTCTTTCCTTTGAGCTGCTGGTTGCCATGCACATAGAATAAAACAATTAGTATTGATTGGGAACCCAAGCCAAAGTGGTCTTGGGTCTCCCTTTCTCATCAAAGTATTTACATTCCTTTTTGATGAGATTTTTAACATTTGAGCACTCTTTATTGGAGTACTTTGTTAAGATGATTGGTCTAGCAGCACAAACACTAGAAGCAATACTAATTTTAGAAGTACTAACAGAGTTAGAAATACTAACAGAGTTAGCAGTACTAACAGGTTGAGCAGTACTAACCTTGTTAGAAGCACTAACAGAGTTAGCAGTATTAATATTTGAAGAAGTACTAACAATGTCAGCAGCACTAACATTGATAGCAGTAGTATTGCTTCTAGCAACACTAACTTTGTCAGCAGCACTATTTGTGGTAGCAGTACTAACAGTTTTAGTGCTTTTAGGAACCCACAACTTTACACTTTCTTCCACAGTCTTTTTATTCATGTGGCTTTTAGATTTAGCAGATTTCTTAGCCACATGGTTCCTTTCATCCTTCCTATAACCAAAGGGTTTTTGCATAGCTCTTTGAAAATCCATCCTTTGGTTAATAGGATTATGGTAACAGTGCTTGGCAAGATGATTCAATTTGCCACATATGAAACAAGGTTTTGGTCTGATGATTTTACTCAGATCAACTCCTTGTTTCTGAGCCCATTGATTATTCCAATTTCTTTGATTTCCCCTTCTCTTATCACGTTTTAGGGGCTCAGGCTTATTACATGCACACTGTTTGCAAGGAACAGGATTCACAACTGTGGTTTGCTTGTAATGAACCTTCTTAGACTTTCCCTCAGTCTTCTCTATGTCCTTAGATTTTACCCAAATCTTTCCACAACCCTCATTGGTAATAATGTGATTCTCTAGAGGAATCTCACCACTCACATTGTTCTCCTTACTCTTACCAGCTTCTTTCTCAGTCTTGTCCTCAATAACTACTCCATCTAAGGGATCTATCTCAGTGACTCCCTCAGGCAGGTCCTTCCTATCCTTGGTCTCTAGCAAGTCTGATATAGGAGGGATGTAGTTGTTGTTGTATGGTGGTGGTGTGGTATTGTACCCAATTCCTCTTCTCAGTTTGTCATGAAACTGAGTTTGTAGTAAAGAGTCCATTGCTTTAGAAGCATTGGAAAACTTTTCTACGTCCAACTTAACTTTGGCTAGCTCTCCTCTCAACTTTTCATTCTCCTCCTTGGACTTTGTCAGTTGGAGATCTAGATCATTCTTCTCCCACTTCCAATAATTGTTATCATATGTGTGTTGAAGTTCATTGGCTTGGAAACCTTTAATCTGTTCCTCAAACCTCTCAACAATTCTCACATAGTCTTTTATATCTTTTTCTAATCTCTTAAGGTCATCACTCATATTCTGGTTGTGATCCCTGTACCTTTTAACAGTGTCAATGCAAGTTTGAGAACATAGATTAGAAAGTACCTCAGTTAAGAGATCAGATACCTCTGCCATGAGAGCTTGATTTTGAATAGCCTCTTCTGCTTGATCACTCCAGTCAAACCCCATTCCTTGTTGAGAAACAAGGGCTTGAGCAGAGTTTCTGTTCTGGTTGAAGCTTCCAGTCTGAGCTTGTTGGTGGTTGTTGTGAGACACTCCACTTTTTGCATTCCCTAGCAAAGTGTCCCTTTTGATGATACTTATAGGACTCCACCTTTGACTTGTCAAATCCTGCTCCATCTTCTCTTCTTTGGGAGAAGTTGTTCCTCCTAGTCCTCTTGATGAACTTCTTCACCCTCATAGAAAGCATGGTCATCTGCCATTTAATATCCATCTCTTCAAGATCATCAGGATGAAGTTGTTCCAAGTCATCATTGATTAAAGAGGAGTTTCCATGGCTGGAAAGAAAGGCTTCAAAAACAGATTCAGTGCCTTTTTCTTGATTTACTCCATTAGCAGCATTAACCGATTCAGGGTTACCAGTAGAATCAATTGATGCTGATAGGAGTGCATCATTATGAACATACCCAGTAGGCTTCTTCTTTACCTCCACCTCAGACTCAAACACTCTCAGATCATTGTACAGATCATCCAGTTCCTTTTATTCCAATTGTTCATTCTGTCTGAATGAAACAGTATACATGGTCCATTCATCTCCAAGGGACCTTAAGAACTTTCTGTTTACATCATCTTGATCAATCTGTACTCCCACATTAGCTAGTTCACCAATCAGCTTATTAAACCTGTCAAAAGTTTGAGTCATGTACTCATTCTTAGTTGACATAAAGTTTTCATACTGTTGCTTCAATATTGCCTTCTGATTTCTCTTGGTACTTTTGGTACCAGAGAATCTCTTCTCTAGAGCATTCCAAAGCATCTGTGCATCAGTGCAATTGCAAAATTGGTGTTGATACTCATTGGGAATATCCAAGAGCAGTGTACTCAAGGCTTTCATCTCTGTCTGCCTTGTCTTCCTTTCTGCATCCGTCTTTGGTGGGATTCTTTTTCCATCTGCACCAATCTTTCCTTCATCAGATGGGCCATTCTCAATGATGTCCCACATAGAGTAATCTGTGAGGAGAATGTATTGCTTGATTCTAATCTTCCACATGTCAAACTCATTAGATCTGAGCATTGGAACCTTAGAGACAAGAGTACTGTTTGATTCAACTGTGTTTTCCATGATGAATGAACGTTTATGAGAATACTTGCTCTGATACCACTTGTCAGGATCTAATTCTTAACAAGAATAATGAACTCAGAAACAATATTAAAGAAGTTGCGGAATAACACTTTAATATTCAATACTCAATGTAACAGTGAATCAGAAATCACAATCTTGTAAACTTTAGATAATGATTAAAGTTACAAGATTTCAAACAAAACCTCAATATTGATGAACAGGCTCACCAATACTAACTCTACTTCTCTAGAACTAGGGTTCTAAACCTTGAGGTTAATTCTCTCTAAAAACAAAAACTCAGAATAATCTGCTAACTTGATATATCCTCAACTATTCTCAACAGGTCTATACATATACTGAAAATAAAAGATAATAAAAAAAATAAAAGATCTTCAGTATATTCTTCTATCATTATCTTCAAACCTTCCATAATTATCTCCAGTCTTGATCTGCACGTATCTTGATTATCTCTTAAGCAGTATTAAGTTGTAGCAACATTAACACTTTGAGCAGTACTCATTTTCACCAGCAGTAGTAACTGTGCTCAGCAGTATTAACTTTGATCTGGCAATACTAACTCTCCAAGCAGTATTAAATCTACTAGCAGTAGTAATCAGTTGTACTAGCAGCATTAACCAAACTTAAGCAATTCTTTAATTCCCAACAAGGATCAATTCTCAGTTTCCTCCAATTTTCGATACCCAAATCCTTCATTGAAAACGTTTGAGGCCCTAACCATCTTTCGTTAGTAACTATCTTTGCTTCACCATGATCTCGCCTTTGAGTTTTTCTTCTTGAAGTGCCTTTGGCATGCTTTGATGTTCTCTACTAGACCTGATATCACATCGATTCTAGCAAGAGATAATTTGACTCCACCTCCATAACTCTTTCGGCTCAACGCATCCGCCACCACGTTGGCTTTACCGGGGTGGTAAAGCAACTCACAATCATAGTCCTTCAATAGCTCCAACCACCTTCTTTGACGCATGTTGAGGTCCTTCTGATCAAATATATACTTCAAGCTTTTATGATCCGTGAAGACTGTACATTTAGTCCCGTAGAGGTAGTGACACCATAACTTCATTGCGAATACCACCATTTCTAACTCCAAGTCGTGTGTGGGATAGTTCTTCTCATGGTGTTTGAGTTGTCGTGACGCCTTTTCCTTTTTGCATTAATACACACCCAAGACCCATTTTGCATGCGTCACTATAGACTACGTCCGACCCCTCAAGTAGGGATAAAATTGGCGCCTCAAATAGCTTTTTTGAAGGGTTCTGAAAACTTGCTCTTGTGTCTCGGTCCACAAGAATTTGACGTTCTTCCTGGTCAGAGAAGTGTGTGGAGAGGCGATCTTCGAAAATTCTTGAATGAATCTTCAGTAATATCCGGCTAAACCCAAGAAGCTCCTTATCTCTGTCGGACTCGTTGGTGGTTCTTGTTATACCCAAAATTCAAGTTCTAATTGTACAAACAATCAAGATGAGAATTAAATGAAATCATATGTCATTGATTCAATCACAGATTACAATTTCACTTTCTCTCTCTACACTCTCTCACTAGAATGATATTCAATCTATTCTTCTCTCATCTGTTTACTTCTACAATGACTTACCACCTACAAAACTTACAAAGACAACAAAGACAAGGGTTATTTATACCAACAACTAAAACAAGGAAACAAAAACACAATGCTTTGACTTGGCTTGACTTTGACTTATTACAAAGACTTTGACATTCATGCTTGAAAGTTGACTTTGAGCTTTTACTTTTATCTTCATTCTTTATGATCTTGAATCCAACAAATCTGTGCTCTAACATTCTCCCCCTTTGGATCAAGATCATCTGAAAAAGATTTTGCAATTCAATCTTCTCTCATTAAGCTCAGTTAATACATTCTCCCCCTTTAATCAACTTTATCTTCCCCTTGTAGATTTCTTGTCAATTAAGAACATCTTCAAAAATAAACATAATCAATGAGAAATAATCTCCCCTTTTCTTCTTAAAACATTCTCCCCTTTCTTTTATAAACTTTGTCTTTAAACCTTTAGAAATCTTCCCAAAGTCTGTTCTCCAAGAATATTAACATTCTCCCCCAAGGTTGACATAAACTTCTTTAAGACACTGGAAAGAAATTATCATCTGTTTCATCTCAGTTCGCTTCAGCAAAATTATCTTCAAATAAAATTTCAGTAAGATCTGCTTTCTTTCGAAATTCTTTGAACTTTTGCTAAACGCTTTGAATAATCTTTCAACAAACTTTCTTTCACAACCATTACTTGATCATTCCTCAAACATTATTTGATCTCCTCAACATTTCTTGAACCTCTCTCCCCCTTTTTGATGACTGCGACATAGAGATCATCAAAACTTTCAACAAGAAATGTCTTTGAAGTAATTTGAATTGACCATTGATCTTTCATATTGAGCCTCTGATTCGCCTTCGATCCAAAATATATTTATCCGAATCTTTTCAAATTCAGATAAAATATGAGTGTAACACCTGAATCAACAAATGAATCAGCTAATATGCCTGTTAGTAACATAAAGTTACTGTGTGTAACGAATACACATTGGAAAGGAGTTTTTATGATGTTCACTTCCCCAGAGCTTTCAATTAATCATCGAAACACCACAAAGGAATTTCTATGAACGTTATGACAAGAAAAACAAATTTCTTGTGTGTTCGTGCAAGTGTTAGAAAGAATTAAGCACATGATAATTGCTTTGTATAAGGCTCAACATTTATGTAAACCACTGAGACAACAGTAAGTAAACACATACTATATTGTGCATGATCGATGTGCGAAGGTGGGGCAAACTTCCTTCTTTTTCAATATCCAGATTTTCCAAATGAAAATCAAATAGAATATGTATTGCGTCCCCTTGAAATATTGAAACATTTTCTTGTTAAGAAGAAAATGAGTAGCTGGTGGGGTTTTTATCAACAGTTGGCATGGGTTAGTTGCCTATTTCAATAATGTTCACGAAGAATTGTGAAACAATAGTAATGTCGCTACCCGGCTCAGAAAAAGTTGGTGTAGAGTTTGATATTCTTTTACTCTGATCTCACACCCTTCTTCTTTTTAAATATTGAGCTCACATCTTACCAAACTCTCATTTACATTTTACCTCATCGCACAACCCACACTCAGTATTTGACTCCTCACACTCAATCACTAAGGATTAACTTCTTGGGTAGGAAACACTGGTTAACGTGAATCCATAGAAGTTTCATCTAAGTCCTCACAAAATGAACCCATGTTATCCTAAAAGAGCATGTTTTTCAGATGGTTTAACTATAGCAGTTAAAGCACAAAGTACGAAATACAAGTCAGATATTTGTATGCTCATAGATATAATCAAGAAGATTTGAGCATTTGAAAACATTGAAGATATTTCAAACAAGTATATTGAATGAATGAAAAAGAATACAAGAAACTTGTTTGAAAATCTGACATTGTATGAAAAAGATCAATATCGAAATGATTTATCGATTAAGGCTTAGGTCAACAAAAAATTAATATTGTCTATATGAACCAAAAATATAGACATTCTTGAAAGAACGTTTAGAAATGAAATCACGCTCAAACATTGAATAACAATCGAGGTGTCTTACCATCGAAAAATTTGTTTTAATTTAGAGACATGGTAAGAACATATCCAACAAAAATTAAACCGGTGTGTGTGAATACTTGACAGTATATAAACAAGATAATACACAAGTATTAATCTTTGGAAACACACAGTTTGTTGATCATTGAAGCACAACTAAAATAAAAACATTTAAAATCATACTTCTATATTCATGAAATCGTTTAAAAATCAGAAGTGGTTTGAACATTTAAGAACATGTTTTCATATCTGAAAGTTGTCCATCTTTCAGACATGTATGAGATTAAGATTAGAAATAAACCTTTCGTTCCGTCTTAAAACTCATGACGCCAGCTTAAAGTCATAATGATATGATCGTTAAGTATCCTCTCAATCTGCAAAAGTCATAAAGTCCGTCAAAGTACAAAATTTATTCACAACTTTATTGAAAAATAAAATGACATAAAGCAGGAAAACTTTGAATGTACGAGTTCTGATATGAAGTAATCAGAAATCATAATTCTTACTCCCACTGAAATTATGCATCTGTAATTTATCAGTGAAAAAGCACATGATAGAGATCTACAACTCCCCCTGAAGTGTAGTTCATCATATATTTCGAATGCATATTTCCAGAAAAAATATGTACTCCCCCTTGAAGGTTGATTTCCTCATTCATGTATTGAAGTACATTCTCATATAAGCCCGAGAGCATCATTTCTTTTTAAACATTGAAAAGCGAGTCCTAAATTGTTGTGTTTAGAAGTCAAACTCCGTTAAAGTATGGGTCCTGAATTGATTTATTCAGAAGCCTTAGTTCGTTGAAGCACAGGGTCTGAACTGAATCATCCTTTGGCTTTGGTACCCACTAGTAATTGGGTCCATGGTTGTGAGTTGCAGTTCTATTGGGAGTAATTGAGTAAGAACCATACCATTAATGATCACTAGTTTGATGAACAAAATCATAAGTACGACAGTAAGAACAATACCTCTTTTTAGACAACCTGATCAATTGATCTCTCGAGTAAGCAAGATCAGGTTTACCTTTCAGCACTTTGTTCTTCTTTGCATTTGATGCATGTACAAATGATTTGTTACTTTTCTTCTCTTCCTTCTTTCCTTTCTTTTCTTCCTTCTTCTCATCTATTTTCTCATCTTTCTTCTAATCATCAAGCGGTTTCACCTTCCAAACCAGCTTTTCTTCATTATATCTCCATCTTCTCCTTCTTTTGTATGTATCTGAACCATCTACATTTTCATCAAAGAAAATGTTAGTAATACGAATCTGATTATATGATTTAACCGACCTTATTGAAGAAACAGTTTTCTAATGTGAGCTTGAGGCTGGCTTATTAGAACCAACTGAACTATTTCTAGGTGTGTGGATTTTTGACTCTGGAGTCGTTTGCTCAGTCACCACAACCTTTGAAACAATGTCTTCAAGTTGTTTTATCTTTGAAGAATAACTGTCTCTTTCTTTGACAAGCAGGTCAATCTCTTTCTTGAATTCAGAATTCGCTTTCTACTCTTTCAGTGCACTTTCTGATAGTTCAGATAGCTTGTCAGTAAGCTTCTTTATCTCTTTCTCAAACATTTGTCTTTCTTCTTTAAATTCTTTTTCCACATTCTTTCTTTGACCAAATATTTCCTTGAAGATTCCCACATTCTTCTGTTCAATGGTCTTCTTCTCCTTCTCAAACTTTTATCTTTCCAAAATAATCACTTTCTCAAAATCTGATATTTTTTGAGAAAGCTTTATACATTTCAGTTCAACTATCTTCTTCTCTTCACCACTCTTCCTGGAAAACTCTGAGAATTTCTTTGCAAATTCTTTATTCTCTTTCTCAAAAACTGATCTCTCTTCAACAATTTGCAATTCAGTTCAAAAATCTTCTTCATCAGCTCTTCATTAGCACACTCTGTTTGCTGAATCTTGACACTTTGATGTTCTAAGTCTGAGATCTTTCTTTTCAGCTCTATATTCTCAGCTTCCAAAAACTTAACTCTTGATGACATATTTGTTCCTACCATCATCTTCTCAAGTTGTACCTACAACTGTTTTCCTGTAGCCTTTTTACTATTTAAACTGATAGAAATCTCTTTTGAAATCTCATCTGAAAATCCTTGCAATATAAAAGATTTGGCTAATTTGTCAGCTTCATATCTCTTTTTCTACTCAACTGTGTACTTGTAAATTGATATTGGAATCTCTCTTTGGTCTATTATATTATCTGGACATGAAAAAGTATAAGTCCATATTGGAATTTTCATTTTTCCTTCCCTCAGAGATAATCGGATATAATCACCCAATTCATGTCGGTCAATGAAGTCCAGGAAATGATTTTCCATTGCTCATACTCTCCTCTAAAAAGCACTAGTGGATTTACATCCGTACCGATAGCAAGATTCTCTTTGGAAGTCATCCTATTATCACAAAAAGAACTTGAAATGATCATCAGAAATTCAGAAATAAACTGGAGCTACAAAAAAACAAACTTTGTTAAACTTCAGATAACTCAGAAAAATTCTAAGTATGAAACTCTCAAACCAAAGAATATTAATTGTTATGCCCAGAATTCAAATATGTGCTATAACAGTTCCCAATTCATCATTGCTTCGAACTTTGTTAGGCCTATCTTTACTCCGTCCTTGGACACTACGTGACTCAAGAACTGAACTTCTAGTAGCCAAAATTCACAATTCGAGAACTTTGCAAACAATTTCTCTTTTCGGAGAACATCTAGCACTCTGCAAATGTCGATTATGCTCGACTTCATTTCTTGAGTAGATCAAGAATTCTTTGATGAAGACTATCACTGACTTATCCAAGAAATGTCGATGACAATGTCAGATTTGGACATTATTTATACGCTAAATCCAGTGGAAAATATATGATCGCACGAAAAATAGTGAAAAAACTAATGGGTTTCTGGAAGAAAAGTACAAGTCAAGACAGGATGAGAAGAAGAAGAAAAATTCAAGATAAAATCGTCTAAAATGTTGAATTGGATAGCCATTCTCAATTTCGTGATGAATGGTGAGAACTTAAATCACCGCACGACCTCTGGCGTGACTTTTTGAAGCCGTGCGGGTTTGGGTGAAGCGGGCGGCTTCCCACACGGCCTAGCCCACGCCATGCACCGAAACAGTCTTAATCGACTGTTTCAGTTAGGGTTGGCGGCTAGAGGCCATTTTGGAAAGCAACAAGGGAGAAAAACACATAGAAAAGGTGGGGACATCTTGGTGGAAACGCATCCTCGATCGGTTTACAATTCTTGTGCTTAGAGAATTGAGATCTCAGGGAGTTTTTGTAGTTTTTGAGCATTCTTCATTTTAGAACAATGTTTAGAACTTCAATCATTTCATTGTGTGTTTTGATCTTCAATACCCCCAGGATGAACTAATCTCTTCATGTTGGGGGTTGGATGATTGTTGGGTATAATTTCATTTAAACTTGTGATTGGGTTTTGTATTTTGGATTGATTATTTCAATGAAGCATGACACAATTTTAATTGATTCTTTTAGCCTGATCAAGTAATGGATAATTTCTCTTGGCCTTTCTACTCTTTGAGAAAAATTTATTAAGGTTAGATGTAATTGTCATTTGCCTATGGTAAGGATTGGATAGAGATATACCAATTCAACCATAGAATTTGTTTAATTCTGTTCTTGTAAGCAAGTTTGAATTGATTGTTGAGAACGAAAGATGAAACATCATTTTTTTTCCAACTGCCATGGTTGCTATAGCTTGAGGAAGTGTAGTAACTATTTTTGTGATTGATTCCATTGAACTATTGAGAAAAAATATTTAACCCATCCATTGTTTAAAATAAGATGAACCCAACAAGAATCCAATCCCCAACTGCTTTTTATCGCCTGAGTTTATCCTTTGGAATTGTCAAGGCTGCCATTCTAGTGTGTTTAGTTTAATCTTTTGTTATTTTCAACTCAAATCAATTATTGCTAGTCTAGTTAAAAATTTATATAGTAATTGTGGTACTCAATACCAAGTTCCTCTGGTTCGATACTCGTACTTAGTACTATTACTTGATTTCGACCTATACACTTGTGGCTAGATTTAAGAAGGATGTAAACCCGACCTCTCAAGTTTTTGGCGCCGTTGCCGGGGAACTTGTTTTGTGTTGATATCACTACCAACTATAGAGATTATTATATTTGACATCTTTTGTTTCCAGATTTTATAATTCTTTCATTTCTGGAGGTTAAAGTTCGTGTGTTTTATATTGCAGGTTACTCTTTGGTTTATGCCAAGGAGGAGGCTCTTTAGAGACCTCGAGCCTATTGATCCAGAGATTGAAAGAATAGCACGCCAATTACGAAGAGAAGCCCGAGCCCGACAAGCACGGAGGATGGCTGAAAATGGATTGAAAAACGAGCAACCAGGTCATAACCCACCACCACCACCATCCCGAGTTCCCATGAGGAATTTTGCTACTCCAACGGTGGTGGTAGCACAAAGAGGAGTGCAAGCACCAACGGTGGCGGCGAATATTTTCGAGATAAGGCATGGCACAATCCAACTTGTCCAAGCCAATCAGTTTGGAGGGTCAACATCAGAGGATCCTCACAGTCACATCCGTTCATTTCAAAAAATCTGCAATACATTTAAAATGAACGGAGTACCAGACGATGCCATCAAGCTAAGGTTGTTTTCTTTATCCCTCAAAGACCGAGTTGCTACATGGGAAGAAAATTTGACAGCGGCTCAAATTAATACTTGGGATGAGATGGTGACAGTTTTCTTGAATAAGTTCTTCCCTCCGGGCCGTATGGCTCAACTCTTGGCAGAAATCACCCACTTTGCTCAATGGGACCAAGAGTCACTATACGAGGCTTGGGAGTGGTACAAGGCAATGCTGAAGAGATGCCCCATCACGGACTACATCGGTGGGTAATCATCCAAACATTCTTTGGAGGATTGCACCCTCAATTTAAAAATGAAATTATTGTTGCAGTTGGTGGGGCTCTCATGAATAAAACTTATGAAGAAGCTTGGGAGCTGATTGAGAATTTATCGGAACATAGCTACTCCACTCCACGTTCAAATGTTAGAAAGGTAGCTAGTGTTCATGACTCAGATGAATTACGACAAATAAAAGCACAGTTGGCCGCCATCACCAATCAATTGAAAGGCACCTCTATACTGAATTCAATGCCAAATGATGGGATGTCGGATCAGTACTCACAGTTTGAGCCATCGGAACAAGTCAACTTCTTACATAACTGCAATCGAGCAAGGAATGACCCCTTCTCCAATACATACAACACAACGAAGGATGGAAGAGACACCCGAATGTTTCATGGAGCCAACCGCAAAATGGTCCAAGGGAGACCATGTTCTAGCAACAACAACAATTCGGTAATAATTCTAACTTTTCATCTTCTTCTAATGCTAATAATGTGTATCGTCCTCTAGGTTATAACCAAAAGAGGCAAGAGGAAGGGCAAGCTTCAGAGAAAAAGTCAAGGTTGGAGGAGATGATGATGAAATTCATTTCAAATATGGACACTACCGTGGAGGGAATCAAATCTTCCGTCAGCACCTTAACTAACACGGTGAGTACAGTGAAGGCAACGACTGATCAGAACATCACATCCATTCAAATCCTAGAGCGTCAAGTGGGTCAGATAGCAGAAGCATTACAATCCCGAATCCAAGGCCAAATTCCTAGTCAAACGGAGAGAAATCCATGGGAGAATTGTAATGCCATTCAGCTACAAAGTGACAAGGAGTTGAGAAAAGATCCAACTATAGAGTCGGTGGTGGATGCAAAAAAGGAGCCTGAAGTGATGGTGGAAGAAGAAGAGGATGAGTAGAAAGTAGATGAAAATATTGATATGGAAACACCGGAAGTGAAAGACAAGGGAAAGGAGCAAGAAGGAACCACCGCGAGACCTCCTGTCAAGCCCGTGGCACCAAAAGTGCCATTTCCCAACCGTCTCAAAGCCCACAAGGACGATGTTAATTTTTCTAAATTTATTGAAGTATTTAAAAAATTGCATATTAACATTCCTTTTGCAGATGCCTTAGCTTAAATGCCTTCATATGTGAAGTTCTTGAAAGACATCCTTTCTAATAAGAGGAAGATAGAGGAGCAGGTTACCGTTGCACTTACTGAGGAGTGTAGTGCTATAATTTAGCACAAGCTTCCCCCGAAACTCAAAGATCCAGGAAGTTTTACTATTCCTGTTTATATAGGAAATTTTGAGTTTAGCAAGGCATTATGTGATCTTGGTGCAAGCATTAACTTGATGCCTTTGTCGATTTTCAGGAAACTTGGACTTGGAGAGGTGCAACCTACAAATGTCACTCCACGGCTTGCTGATAGATCAATCAAATATCCTTATAGAGTTATTGAGGACGTGCTCATCAAGGTGGACAAGTTCTATTTCCCGGTGGATTTCGTGGTTCTTGATATGGATGAGGACAAGGAGATTCCATTAATCCTTGGTCGATCGTTCCTAGCCATGGGAGGAGCAATGATAGATGTGAAAGGAGGCAAGCTTACAATTTGAGTTAGGGAAGAAGAAGTAGTTTTCAATGTTTTTTGATCAGCTAAACACAAGTTTGAGGAAAGTGATTGTTATAGGATGGATGTCATAGAAGCTATGATCAGAGATAGTGGTGAACTAGAATTATCTGAAGACCCATTGCAAAATTCATTAACCGGTACCAATTCTGAAGAACAAAGTGAAACCGTGATGTCAACGAATGCCCTACCAAAATACAAGGGGCATCGTAGACCAACAGTTGAGGATTTGGGGACACCTATCCCAAAATCTCAACCATCATCCAAGGCACCACTGAAACTCGAGCTTAAACCCTTACCATCACATCTGCAATACGCATATTTGGGAGACAAAGAGACATTGCCAGTGATTATTTCAGCCAGTCTAAGTGGAGAAAAGAAGGAAACTCTTATCAGAGTTCTCCGCGAGCATCAAACTGCAATTTGAAAGGCTTAAGCCCAACCTTTTGCACACACCGAATCAATTTGTAAGATGGGCATCGCCCGGTTGTTCAACAACAAAGACGACTCAATCCAAACATAAAGGAAGTGGTTCGAAAGGAAATTCTAAAACTTCTTGATGCCGAGATTATTTATCCGATTCCGGACAGTTCATGGGTCAGTCCGGTCCAAGTAGTGCCAAATAAAGGAGGGGTTACAGTTGTCCGAAACAATAACAATGAGTTTATTCCCTCATGGATAGTCACTGGATGGAGAGTGTGTATAGATTACTGGAAGCTAAATGATGCTACAAAGAAAGATCACCTCCCTCTTCCATTTATTGACCATATGTTGGAACGGTTGGCGGGACATGAGTATTATTGCTTCCTATACGGATATTCCGGGTATAATCAAATACCCATAGCTCCGGAAGATCAAGACAAGACTACATTTACTTGTTTGTATGGCACATTTGCTTACCGGAGGATGTCGTTTGGGTTGTGTAATGCCCCAACTACATTCCTGAGATGCATGATGGAAATCTTTTCAGATATGGTTGAAAGGACTATAGAGATATTCATGGACGACTTCTCGGTATTTGGACCATCTTTTGATACTTGTTTAGCCCATTTGGAAGTAGTTCTCTAAAGATGCAAGGAAACAAATCTAGTAGTTAACTGGGAGAAATGTCACTTCATGGTAACTGAAGGGATTGTTTTTAGCCACAAGGTTTCAAGAGACGGCATTGAAGTGGATAAAGCCAAAGTCGCGGTCATAGAGAATCTACCATACCCAAACTCAGTAAAGGGAGTTCAAAGTGCTTTGGGACACACAGGGTTTTACCGGCGTTTTATTAAAGATTTTTCTAAGATTACTAAGCCTCTCTGTTCTTTATTACTTAAGGATGTCAAGTTTGAGTTTACTGATGAGTGTATTGCTTCTTTTGACAGGTTAAAGAGGAGCTCACATCGGCACCATTATTGACCACACCAGATTGGAGCCTTCCGTTTGTATTGATGTGCGACGCAAGCAACATTGTCGTTGGTACCGTGTTAGGGAAAAGAAAGGATAAGCAACTACATGTCATTTATTATAAAAGAAAGACACTAGATGAAGCTCAAGTCAACTATGCTACTACTGAGAAAGAGCTTTTGGCTGTTTTCTATGCATGTGAGAAGTTCAGATCCTACTTGGTGATTGCAAAGGTAATAATCTACACAGACCACTCGACACTTAAATATTTGATGACCAAGAAGGATGCGAAACCCATGCTTATTCGTTGGGTACTGTTACTCTAAGAATTTGATTTGAAGATTTTGGATAAGAAAGGCTCAGAGAATACGGTGGCGGGTCACTTATCCAGACTAGTAGACAATGGAGCAAAAGACGAATCTATCATCAATGATTCATTTCCTGATGAGCAATTGTTGAAGGTAAGTCATTCAGAGCCTTAGTATGCGGACATGGTGAACAATTTGGTAGGAGCGGTCGTGCCTTATAATATGAATTCCCATCAAAAGAAGAAGTTCTTTTCAGATGCAAAAAAGGTATTATTGGGACGATCCATATCTCTACAAGTTATGTGTCGATAGAATGATCCAAATATGTGTACCAAACGAAGAGAAAGTCGATATTCTACATCACTGTCATACCTTAGAATGTGGCGGACATTTAAGTACGGATTGAATAGTCACGAAGGTCCTACAATCTGGTTTCTTTTGGCCGTCAATGTCTAAGGAAACAAGGGAATTCATCTCTCAATGTGAACGTTGTCAACGAATAGGAAACATGACTAAAAGATATGAAATTCCCATGATAATCTTCAAGGAAGTCGAGCTGTTCGATGTTTGAGGAATAGATTTCATTGGCCCATTACCGAATTCAGGTCGGAATGAATATATCTTGGTGGTCGTTGACTACGTGTCCAAGTGTGTTGAGGTGATTGCAACCCCAACTAATGATTCCAAAGTGGTCATCAAGTTCCTACAGAAGAATATCATTTCTCGGTTTGGGGTTCCAAGGGCATTGATTAGCGACGGTGGGAGTCATTTCTATAACTGTTACCTAGATGCGGTGTTAAAAAAGTACTATGTCAAGCATAAGGAGACCACACCATATCATCCACAGGCCAACAGTTTATCCGAGGTGTCCAATCGAGAACTTAAGCAGATACTCGAGAAAACCGTTAAGGTATCATGCAAGGATTGGTCATCTAAACTGGACGATGCTCTTAGGGTACCGAACGACATTTAAGACCACCACTAGGGACCACACCGTACCGACTGCTATTTGGGAAATCATATCATTTGCCTGTGGAGTTACAACATAGAGAATACTGGGCAATTAAGCAGCTGAACAGATGCAGCCGGAAGAAGAAGATTTTTACAATTGAATGAATTGGAAGAGATCCGGCTGCATGCATACGAGAATGCAACGATCTACAAGGAACGAACTAAGAAATTCCATGACCGGCAGTTCGTGAAAAGGTAATTACCCCATGTATGAACATTCTTTAGTTTAGCTCACGTTTGCGTTTGTTCCCAGAAAAACTGAAGTCGAAGTGGTCGGGACCGTTCAAGGTGATAGAAGTGTTTCCTTATGGTGTAGTTGAGCTAGAAGGAACCGATGGGCAGAAGTTTAAGGTTAATGGTCAGAGAGTTAAACCATACATTGGAGGCGAACACACCAATACCTCAAGCATGTACTTGGATGAGCCAAAGGAGTAAGTGCGGAGAAAAGTCGAGCCATGACCCTAAATAAGCACTGGGTGGGAGGCAACCCACCGTAGGTGTGTTTTATTTTTTTTCTTTTATTGTCGTTATTTTTGGTTTGTTTTAGCTTGGTTTTCAATCCCTGAGGTGAGTTGCTGAGAAAGGGAGCTGAGAGAAAGAATGCAAATAACATTGCACGACGCGGGTCACCACGCGGGTGAAACCGCGACATAAGTCGTGTGTGCCACTATCGATGTCAAGATTCCAGTACACTACACGGGTTCCCAAGAGGGTAAACCCACGACTGAAACCACACGGCTCACTATTAACATCAATGTTCCAATACAAACAGCACGTGCCACTTTTGGTGCTCAAATTCCAGAAACAGCGCGGGTTTTCTCGCGGCCTAACCAGCCCACGCATCCTGCAGCTTTAAATAGAGGGGGCACCATAGGGTTTTGTTAACCCTAGCATTTTTCCCTAAATCGTCGAAAATCTCTCTCTTTCTCTCTATCATCAAGAACCACAGAAAACCACCACAAAGGCTTGATTTTCCGGCGGCATTCCTGCCAACGATCTGGCGCCATCTGAGTTCAATTGTCTTTGCATCTCCCAATTCTTAGAATGACGAAGGTAACTTTCTAACTATCATCTCTTTGGGATTTGGTCAATGTTGGGGTTTCTTACCCATTCAAGAAAAGGTTTGAAATTCTTTTTACTATGTGCAATTCTTGCTTTATTACTTCAAGAATTTTATGTTATTGCATGTTTGTAATATAGAATTTTGGGGTTTTGTTGATTTTTTAACAATGTGAAGTAGATGATTGATTTTAGTTCTATTGGATGGATGAGTAATCATCATTGTGGATTGCTTGTACATAACAAAGAATTTATGGGATTGATTATTGAACTTATATGCAAATTATTTGTATGGACTAGTTGATTCGATGTTATTAAGGATATTGTATGCTTTATTGTGGATGGGTTATGTACTCTAAATTATGTGGTTGGGGGTTTGTAGTTGTTTTCTGACCAAAAATTGAGAGATAACCAAACCACAGGTTTGGGGTTCAATCAATGACTTTGGTATAACTATCCCGTTGAGAATACAACCCTAGTCTTTGGACTAGGTTTGGGGTGGTTGGGATATTCATATACTCACTTACCTGTGTTTAATTTTCAGGATGAGGACTGACCCAAAACAAACTAGAAGATGGGGTAACTACTTTAATCTGACCGCCTCTCAGGGCAACCAAATGCACCGATGCAGAAACCCGCACTACGGACAGATGTTAAGGAGTTTTGAGAAGCGCAACATTTGGACAGAAAGGGGGATCAAGTTTGAAGAGTTCCCAAATGACGGTATACTTGACATTGCTCGTCAAAGAGGTTGGATCCCGTATGCCAGAAATCCCGAGCCAGATGATCCCCAACTCGTTTTAGAATTCAACGCCTCTATGTTACCGCCAACTTTTAATGAATTCCATACGGTGGTGGTGCGAGGAGTGGAAGTTCGACTCTCGATGAATGATATTTGTGACTACATCGGAATTCAGAGGCCAAGGGATTTGGGCCTCCATTATGGAGTTTCTCTAATACCGGGGGTACCCGAGAATGATGAGCATAATAGCATAATCGCGTCATCCCTCCGCATGAACGGGAATGGCGATTGGAGGAATCTAGAAGCAGAAATCAGAAAAGTGAACTACCTTCTGAGTTGGCTATTTGGATGCTCTTTGTGAAATCCAACCTATTGACATCTACCCACAATACCTATGTTGATTCATTGGTGGCCCGGGTTCTCTACTGCCTTCAACATAACCTTCCATTAGATGTCGGGCATATCGTGTAGCTTGAAATGACGGATGCTGGTGAACCAAACAGTAATGGGGTCATACCTTTTCCTTGTATAATAACTAAGAGATGTCGTGATGTAGGGATTCGGATAGGCTGCACATTTCCACCTCAAACTCCTATTGATTGCCGCACTCTTCAATACCAAATTACAACGCAAAGGAATTTGGAGAGACAAGAAGCTATAGCAGCCGAGCAGGTTCGAGTACCAGCTAATGCAGATGATGTAGATATTGACGATGTGGATTATGACCCAAATGATCATGGTGGCCTCCCGTCTAATCTCCAGCTTGGGCTACTCATTTGAACGATCGGATCACAAGTGTCCAGATGGAGATGCGGAATGGATTCAGGGAGATGACTGATGATTTGAAAGAGATATGGCGCCTGATGGGTGGAGCGGCACCGACAGCTGATGAGGCAGGGCCATCCAATCGCCCCCTACCCGCTGTGTGCGCGGGCGACTGAGGTGTGCACCACTGTCCGTACATCACGATGATTGAGGGGTTGGTTTACTTGCTTTTACTCATATCAGTTTAAGACAATTGTATTAGTTGAACTTTTATTTGTAGTCGTTGTATGACTGTACCCTTAATTTGCATATTTTTGGTTGTTTTATTTTTGATTAATTGCTTAATTGATTCACATTGGGGACAATGTGATATTCAGGTTTAGGGTTGGTTTTGTCGGTGATTAATATGTTTACTTTGTTTGCTTTATACTATCCGACATATTTTTTGAACATGTATGTGCATTGAAGTGTTAAATTTTTGTCATTGAGGGATGAACTGGTAAGGGATAACACAGCAGCAAGGAAATTTAGGGGACTACATGACTTAGGGACATTAGTGGAGACCAACCTTTAAGAGAACTTTGAGCCTTAATTGCACATCAATTGCGATAGGATGAATGCATAAATCATATACACTTTTCTTAATCCTTTTCATAATTATAGCATGATCTCGCTATAATCTTGCATTGACTAGCAAAGACCTCTACAGGGAAATTGGGTACTAACTCTGTCAATCTGATTCATGAACTACTAGTTCAATGTACCCTTAACTGTTTGATGCTACCTAACTTCTCAACTCACCCAAAGAACCTAAGTTGATTGGATAACTTACCTTTGTCAAGATTAAGAACAACGGGTAGGGCCAAAATAATAATAATAATAATATTTCAATAAAGGGGGTGGAAAAAGTGATGGGAAAGGTAGTAGTAATTCAAGATGTGGGGAAACTTAGTAGGATGGGGAAGAATCTAGTCAAAACAGATTATGAACCATTACCAACCCATAAAAGTTGTGTAAGGTCATTGATGAGCTGGTAGGCAAGAATAAAGATAGACAGATTACCTAATTATGCCCAATCTTGCTAGTTGAATCCTTCCGCGATCACTTTGCTTACAATTGTGCATCTTTCATACTTTGTTGTTAATGCTCAATTTGATAATTCTTTGCACATAAACTCCCATTGCATGAACAAGTGTGTTAGAGCCTAAGTTTGTGTGTACCGAGAGCATCCGGCGAGGTAGGGTCGAGGCAAAATCCTCTCTAAGCATGTTTAACCTAGGTTGGAATCAATGTAGTATGGTCCATTACAGTTCAGTCCTCAGTGAAGGCTAACATTTTGAATCGTACAATTAAGGTTCTCATGTTGTCGGTTCTTATGTTAGAAGTGGGACTTCATGGCTCGACACTGTTATCACCGACAATGTCAGTTATGTGAATTTTCTTTTTTTCAGAGTGGTTGTTTTTATCAATTTGTGTCTCTATTTTGCTTGGGGACAAGCAACGCTCGGTTTAAGGTTGTTGATAATGTCGGATTTGGACATTATTTACACGCTAAATCCAGTGGAAAATGCACGATCCCAAGGAATATTGTGATAAAACTAATGGGTTTCTAGAAGAAAAGTACATGTCAAGACGGGATGAGAAGAAGAAGAAAAATTCAAAATAAAATTGTCTAAAATATTGAATTGGGAAGCCATTCTCAATTTCGTTAAGAATGGTGAGAACTTGAAGTGCAAAAAGGAAGAAACAATGTACTCTGCGACCTTGGGCGCGACTTTCTGAAGCCGCACGGGTTTGGGTGAAGCAGGCGAGTTCCCGCTTGACGCAACCCGCGCCATAACCTGCGCCATGCACTAAAAGAGTCTAATCGACTATTTCAGCTAGGGTTGGCGGTGACACAATTTTTGAAAAAAGCTAAAGGTGGCTAGAGGCGATTTTGGAATGCAACAAGCGAGAAAAACGCAGAGAAAAGGTGGGGAGATATTGGTGGAAACGCATCCTCGATTGATTTACAATTCTTGTGCTTAGAGAATTGAGATCTCAGAGAGTTTTTATATTTTTTGACCATTCTTCATTTTAGAACAATGTTTAGAACTTCAATCATTTCATTGTGTGTTTTGATCTTCAATACCCCCGACATGAACTAATCTCTCCATGTTGGGGGTTGGATGATTGTTGGGTGTAATTTCGTTTAAACTTGTGATAGGGTTTTGTATTTTGGATTGATTATTTCAATGAAGCATGAGACACAATTTTAATTGATTCTTTTAGCCTGATCAACTAATGGATATTTTTTCTTGGCCTTTCTACTCTTTGAGAAGAGTTTATTAAGGTTAGATGTAATTGTCATATGCCTATGGTTAGGATTGGATAGAGATATACCAATTCAACCATAGAATTTGTTTAATCCTGTTCTTGTAAGCAAGTTTGAATTGATTGTTGAGATCGAAAGATGAAACATCATTTTTTTTTCCACCTGCCAAGGTTGCTATAGCTTGAGGAAGTGTAGTAACTATTTTTGTGATTGATTCCATTTAACTATTGAGACAAAGTATTAAAACCATCCATTGTTTAAAATAAGATGAACCCAACATGAATCCATCCCCAACTGCTTTTTATCGCCTGACTTTATCCTTTGGAATTTTCAAGGTTGCCATTCTAGTGTGTTTAGTTTTATCTTTTGTTATTTTCAATTCAAATCAATTATTGCAATTCTAGTTAATAATTATATAGTAATTCTGGTACTCAATACCAAGTTCCTCTGGTTCGATACTCGTACTTAGTACTATTACTAGATTTCGATCCGTACACTTGTGGCTAGATTTAAGGGGGGTGTAAACCCGACCTATCAGCTGACACCCTCGATTCATTAAATCCATAAACCCGGTCGAAGGGTTCGTCAACCCGAATGGCATTATTAGGAACTCATAGTAGCCATTCCTCGTCTGGAACGCCATCTTCGGAATGTAGCTCTCCTTCACTCGCACTTGATGATAACCAGAATGCAGATCTATCTTGAAGAAACATCCTGCGCCTTGAAGTTGATCAAAGAGGTCGTCGATTCGAGGTAGAGAGTATTTTTTCTTCATTGTGACTTTTTTTAGTTCCCGGTAGTCAATGCACATCCTCTTAGACTCGTCCTTCTTCCTAACGATCAAAAACCAGATCTCCCCATTGCGACGAACTAAGCCTTATAAACTCTTTTTTTAGAAGTTCTTGTAGTTGGGTCATCATCTCATGCATCTCCATCGGTGCTAGGCGATAAGGATCACGGGCGATCGGAGCCGCCGTCTGGGTGAGGTCAATGTGGAATTCCACTTGAAGTTCCAGTGGTAACCTATGTAGGTCCTCCGTGAAGACGTTCGGGTATTCCCGTACCACATCCACATCTTCTATCCCCTTCTTTTCCAATTTTTCATCTATTACGTAAGCCAAATACGAAAGGCACCCTTTGGCTAAACACTTACGTGCTTTGAGTAAGGAGACGATCGAGGTGGTTTTCTGACTCTTCTCACCATAGACCGTTACTGCACCTTCTCTTCCTAGAGGAATTTTGACTATCTTATTTGAGAAAAGAATATCGGCATTGTTCTTAGCTAACCAATCCATTCCCACTACTACATCGAATCCGCCTATAGCCATGGGTAGTAAACTCACCACAAAGGTTTCCCCATCTATCTATGGTGCAATCATCATAAGATTCCCGAACTAACATTTGATCCCCTTTGGCCACCTCTACTACTAATGCCTCGGACAAATGACTAACATGAGTAACAAAATTGCTTGCAACAAGTAGTAGATACGAAAGAACGGTTTGCACTGGAGTCAAACAAAACACGGGCAGGTAGAGAGTTTACTAGAAACGTACCCGACAGTACATCGGTTATTTCTCTCGCCTCTTCTGTCATCATTTGAAAGGCCCGACTTGGCGCTTTCGGTGGGTTCTCCTTCTTCAACACGTTCCCACTTGGAACCCCTCGGTGGCCCCCATAAGCTTGGGGTCATTATCTCTTGATGTGTCCCGGTTCTTGGCATTCAAAACAGACCGACCCCCGGAGAGAGCAATCTCGGCTTATGTGGTATTTCTTCCCACACTTGAAACATTCGGACGGGTTGGAGAATGGTCTCAGGTTGCAAGGACCGAAATTCTTACTCTTGCGTTGTGGCACCACCTAGCCTCATTTCGGGGCTTCATATTCTTTCCCCCGGAAAATGATCGGAACCGACGAGTGGATCCAGCTGACCCTTCCCATTTTCTCTTCTCTCCCGCCTATCCTATTTTTTCCTTTCCTTCAGCCAAGTCATCCTCTACCAACAAGGACTCTTCGATAGCTTCTTTTAATGTCATTACCTTAGCATTCCTCACCGCCGTCTTCATCTCGGTTGGTAGCCCTCGGTGGTATGCTTTTATCTTCATCTTCTCCTCGGGAGCCAGATGCTCCATTAAGCTCAACTTCTCTAGGAATTGTTTCGAGTATTCAGTGATGGACTGGTTCCCTTTTCTTAAATTCCGGTACTCTTCTTCAATCTTTTCTAGAGCCCGTTCACTTCAATACTTGTCCAATATCTTCTTCTTGAAAGTTGGCCACGAGAGTTTGGCCAACACTTCTTACATGAGAGCGGACCGGGTAAGGTTCCACCAAACTAAGGCTTCACCTCTAAGCAGGTGAGAGGCAAATATCACCCTCTGCGAGTCATCACATTCACTTGACTCAAAGGCCATTTCCACTTGTTTAATCCAATACATGCAATTGACAGGGTTCGTAGTTCCCGCAAACTCTGGTGGCTTACTGCTAAGGAAGGTCTTCTAGGAGCACCCCCTATCTCTTCTTCTCTCTCCGGCCACTACCTGTTCTTCGGTACCAACAACATTTACGACACCACCCGACCCATTTAAGGTGTTTTCTACCACAATCTCAGGTCGTCGGTGACTAGCATCCTGATCTTCCAACAGTTTCATGAAGAACTCTTGTTGTTGAGCCATAGCCGAGTTCATGGCTTGCATCATGCTATCTCAGATTCTTTTCTCAAGGGTTACCTCCTCGATGACTGGGTTTAAGGTGGGAATGTTTCTTTGAGGGGCCTGCTCGACTCTTCAGCTCAAAATAGTAGGCATAGGAGGGTTCATGGCGGTTGCGACCACATTAGGTTGGTAGGCGGTAGAATTGTCCTCCACATTACCCTCTCGTGGGGTTAGTAAGCTGCTTCGAGTATATACCATGATGATCTGCCACATACACACGAGAATGAGGTAGAGGAAAAGGCTAAATGAGTGAAACTCAAGATACGTACTACCACATTTATCAATTATTATAACAATAGCAATTCAAGCACACCCACTGTTGGGAAATGAAGAATTCATTAAGTATGGTTAATGCTGCTAGTTCAGAATTACTACTACTAGAAGACTCCAAAGTTAATACTGCTGAGTATTACTACTGCTAGTAGAATTAATACTGCTAGTCAAAGTTAGTGCTGCTTGAACAAAGTTAGTACTGCTTAGCTAGTTAGTACTTCTAGTTGTTAGTGCTGCTTAGTAGTTAATGCTGCCAAGACTTAATGCTGCTTATAAGGTAATGTGAAGATAATGATGAAGAGATCGTGGGTAAAGATAAACAAGGATATTCTGAAGATATTCATGGAAGATATACTGAAGATATTTTGTTTATTTGTAATTATCTTTTTGTTCAGTATATATATAGTTTTGATAGAATAGTTTAAAGATAGATATACAGTTTTTAATTCTAAGTTTTTGTTTTAGAGAGAATCAACCTCAAGGCATAGATCCTAATTCTAGAGAAGTAGAATTCGTCTTGAAAGAGCTTGTTCTTCAAGATTGAGGTTGTGTATGTAATCTTGTGATTTTAATACAAGTTTGCAAGTTGTTAATCATATACTGTTTGTTTACTGTTATATTGAATATCAAAGTGTTATTCCGCAACTTCTTTGATATTGTTTCTGAGACTTTATTCTTGTTGAAAATTCGATCCTGACAAGTGGTATCAGAGCCTGTTCTCTCAGAAACATCTATTCATTCATCATGGAAAACTTTGCAGAATCAAACAGTACTCTGGTCTCAAAGGTACCAATGCTCAGATCCAATGAATTCGATATGTGGAAGATCAGAATCAAGCAGTACATACTCCTCACTGATTATTCTATGTGGGATATCATAGAGAATGGTCCTTCTGAAGCAGGTAAGATTGGTGCAGATGGAAAGAGAACTCCACCAAAAACTGATGCAGAAAGAAAGGCTAGACAGACAGAGATGAAAGTCTTGAGCACTTTGCTCTTGGCTATCCCCAATGAATATCAACATCAGTTCTGTAACTGCACTGATGCAGAGATGCTCTGGAATGCTCTAGAGAAGAGATTCTCAGGTACCAAAAGTACCAAGAGAAATCAGAAAGCCATTCTGAAGCAACAATATGAGAACTTTATGTCAACCAAGAATGAGTCCATGACTCAAACTTTTGACAGGTTCAACAAGCTTATTAGTGAACTTGCTACAGTGGGAGTACAAATTGATCAAGATGATCTGAACAGAAAGTTTCTAAGGTCCCTAAGTGATGAATGGACCATGTATACTGTGTCTTTCAGACAGAATGATCTACTGGAAGAAAAGGAACTTGATGATCTTTATAATGATCTAAGAGTTTTTGAATCTGATGTAGAGGCTAAGAAGAGGCCTTCTGGATATGTTCACAATGCTGCACTCCTTTCAGCATCAACTGATTCTACTTCCAACTCTGAATCAGTTAGTACTGCCAATGGAGCACCTCAAGATAAAGGCACTGAAACTGTATTTGAAGCCTTTCTAGCAAGTCATGGAAACTCTTCTCTCATTAATGATGACTTGGAACAACTCCATCCAGATGATCTTGAAGAGATGGACATTAAATGGCAGATGGCCATGCTCTCTATGAGAGTTAAGAAGTTCATCAAAAGAACTGGAAGGAATAACTTCTCACAAAGAAGAGAAGATGGAGCAGGTTTTGACAAGTCAAAGGTGGAATGTTATAAATGCCATCAGAAGGGACACTTTGCTAGAGAATGTAGAAGTGGAATGCCTCAAAACAATAATCACCAACAAGCTCAATCTGGAAGCTTCAATACTAACAGAAACTTTGCACAAGCCCTTGTCTCTCAACAAGGCATGGGGTTTGATTGGAGTGATCAAGCTGAAGAGGCCATCCAGAACCAAGCTCTAATGGCAGAGGTGTCTGATCTCCCAACAGAGGTAACTTCCAATCTTTGTTTTCAAAATTGCATTAACACTGTTAAGAGGTATAGGGATCACAATCAGAACATGAGTGATAACCTTAAGAGATTGGAAAAGGACATAAAAGATTATGTGAGGATAGTTAAGAGATTTGAAGAGAAGATTAAGGGTTTTCAAGCCAATGAGCTTCAACACTCTTATGACACAAACTACTGGAAGTGGAAGAAGAATGACTTAGAACTTCAACTGACCAGATCCAAAGAGGAGAATGAGAAGATAAAGAGGGAGTTTGAGAAAGCCAAGCTGGATATTGAGAAATTTTCCAATGCTTCTAAAGCAATGGACTCTTTGCTCCAAACTCAAATCCATGACAAACTTAGAAGAGGAATAGGGTACAATACCACACCACCACCCTATAACAACAACTACATCCCTCCTAGTTCAGATTTGTTAGAAACAAAGGATAGGAAGGATCTACCTAAGGGAGCCACTGAGATAGATCCCTTAGATGAAGTAGTTGTTAAGGATAAAACTGAGAAAGAAGTTGTCAAGGATAAAGACAACACTGTGAGTGGTGAGATTCCTATAGAAAACCACATAATCACCAATGAGGGATGTGGAAAGCATTGGATCAAGTCCAATGAGATAGAGAAGACTGAGGAAAAGAACAAGAAGGTTCACTATAAGCAGACCACTGTTGTGAACCCTATCCCTTGCAAACAGTGTGCATGCAATAAATTTAAGCCCCAAAAACATGATAAACCAAGGGGAAATCAAAGAAACTGGAACAACCAATGGGCACAAAAACAAGGCATTGATCTAAGTAAAATCAATAGACCAAAGCCTTGTTTCATATGTGGAAAGTTAAACCATTTGGCTAAGTACTGTTACTTTAACCCTATTAACCAACAGATGAACTTTCAAAGATTTGTGCAAAAACCTGTTGGTTATAGGAAGGCTGGAAAGAAACATGTGGTGAAGAAACCTATTGAAAACAAAGGCCCCATGAAGAAAAAGGTTTTGAATGAAAGTATTAAAATGTGGGTGCCTAAAAGCACTAAAACTGTTAGTGCTGCTGACAGAGATAGTGTTGCTAGAAGCATTACTGCTGCTACCAGTGTTAGTACTGCTGAAAATTTTAATGCTGCTAATACTGTTAGTACTTCCTCAAAGATGAATACTGCTAACACAGTTACTGCTGCTAAAACAGTTACTACTTCTAATAAGGTTAGTACTGCTAAGCATACAAGTGCTGCTAATGCAGTTAGTACTTCTAAAACCAGTACTACTTCTAGCAAATGTGTTTCCAAGCCTATCATTGTGACAAAGTACTCCAGAAATGAGGAGTCAAAGTTTAAAAATCATGTCAAGAAAGAATGCAAGTATTTTGATGAGAAAGGGGTACCCAAGACCACTTTGGCTTGGGTTCCCAATTCAAACTAACTGATTTATCTTATGTGCAGGGCAACCAACAGCTCAAGGGAAAGAGCATTTTGCATGTTGATAGTGGTTGCTCTAGGCACATGACAGGCAACATGTCATGCCTTCAGGATTTCAAGCATATCAATGGAGGACTTGTTGCTTTTGGAAATGATCTTACTGGTGGTAAAATAAGTGGCAAAGGTAATGTCACAAAAGGTAAGATGACATATGAGGATGTCTACTATGTTGATCAATTGAAGTACAACCTGTTAAGTATATCACAGGTTTGTGACAAACAACATAGAATATTATTTACTAACACGGAGTGTATGATCCTTGCTCCAGAGTTTAAGGTAGTTGATGAAAGCATGATACTACTTAGAACTCCAAGAAAGGACAATGTTTATTGTCTAGATATGGACAATGTTGATAGTGATTCATCCCTGAACTGTCTTGTTTCAAAAGCTTCTGTGGATGAATCCTCTCTATGGCACAGAAGGATGTGTCACATGAATTTCAAGACTATGAACAAACTTGTTAAAAACAACCTTGTAAGAGGTTTACCTTCAAAAGTCTTTTCATGTGATGATCATTGTGTTGCTTGTCTTAAAGGTAAACAGCATAAAACTTCTCATAAGACCAAAGAGTTAAATTCTATTTCTTCTTGTCTCCAGTTATTGCATATGGATCTGTTTGGTCCTACAAATGTTATGAGTATAGGCAAGAAATCTTATTGCTTGGTTATTGTTGATGATTACTCCAGATTTACTTGGGTATATTTTCTAAGGACTAAGGATGAGACAAGTGGACTGATCAAATCCTTTATCCTAAGAATTGAAAACCAAACTAATCAAAAAGTAAAAGTCATTAGATCAGATAATGGGACTGAATTTAAAAATCTTGATCTAAACACCTTTTGTGAAGAGAAAGGCATTGAGAGACAATATAGTGCCCCTAGGACTCCTCAACAGAATGGAGTTGCTGAGAGGAGAAATAGGACACTAATAGAGGTTGCTAGATCTCTGTTGGTTGATTCAAAATTGCCAATTACCTTCTGGGCTGAAGCAGTTAATACTGCTTGTTATGTCCAAAACAGAGTTCTAGTAGTCAAGCCAAAGAACAAGACCCCATATGAGCTTTTAAATAAAAGAAAACCATTTATTGGATTTTTCAAATAGGTAAGTTTGATAGCAAAGCAGATGATGGATTTCTTGTTGGTTACTCATCTCAGAGTAAGGCTTACAGAGTCTTTAACTCTTCTTCTAGAATAATTGAAGAAAGTGACAATGTCAAATGCAATGAGAACACACCAAATCCAATTGGGTCTGGTCCTCAGTGGCTATTTGACATTGATTCACTAACTAACTCTTTTGGTGTCAGTAGTGATGATTATGCAGGATCAGGGAGTGGAGGATCAGGAACTACACAAATTCAAGACAGTTTATCTCAATCTGTGATCTTTCCCATACCCACATTGGATCCTGTTGAAGACTGTGAAAAGGAACCATCTACTGAACCAAGTCAGAGTGAAGAAGAAAGTAGAGATGAGGAGACTCAAGTCAATAAGGAATCAGAAGTAGTTGCTGAAAACATCTCAGTTGAGTTGAATGACTCAAATCTAGAGGTGGTACTTAATGAAGAACCTAATCATCACACCAGAATTCAAAAGAATCATCCTCCACAACTGGTAATAGGAGATATATCCTCTCCTATGATGACTAGAAATCAAAGCAGGCTGCAAGAACTGCAAGATCAACAGCATACAGTGCTTTCTTACTTTTTATCCCAGCTTGAGCCTAAGAAGGCACATGATGCTATGAAAGAATCCAGTTGGATAGAAGCAATGCAAGAAGAACTACTGCAATTCAAGCTGCAAGATGTTTGGGATCTGGTAGACCTTCCTAAAGGCCAAAGAGCAATAGGAACAAAATGGGTCTTCAGGAATAAGAGAGATGAAAAAGGAATTGTGATAAGGAATAAAGCAAGGCTGGTGGCTCAAGGGTATACACAAGAAGAGGGAATAGACTATGATGAAGTATTTGCACCTGTGGCCAGGATAGAAGCAATTAGATTATTCCTGGCTTATGCTTCTTATATGAAATTCAAAGGCTATCAAATGGATGTGAAAAATGCATTTCTTTATGGCTCAATTGAAGAAGAAGTATATGTCTGTCAACCACCAGGGTTTGAAAACCCAAGCTATCCAGACAGGGTATACAAATTGAAGAAAGCACTTTATGGATTGCATCAAGCTCCAAGAGCATGGTATGACACTCTGTCATCCTATCTCTTGGAAAATGGCTTTGAAAGAGGAGTCATTGATAAGACTTTATTCATCAAGAGAAAGAAGAAGGATATCTTGCTGGTCCAAATCTATGTTGATGATATCATCTTTGGATCTACAAGAGACAACATGTGCAAGGAGTTTGAGGATCTAATGCATCAAAGGTTCAAAATGAGTTCCATGGGGGAACTTACTTTTTTCCTTGGACTCCAAGTTCAACACAAGTCAGATGGAATCTTTATCTGTCAGTCCAAGTATGTGCAGGATATTTTAATCAAGTTTGGTTTCTCAGATTCAAAACCTGCCAGCACACCTATGGAGACACACAAGCAGATAACAGCAGATCTTGAGGGGAAGGATATGGATGTTCATCACTATAGATCCATGATTGGCTCTCTCATGTATCTTACAGCATCTAGACCAGATATAATGTTTCCAGTCTGTGTATGTGCAAGATTCCAAGTTAGGCCAAAGCAATCTCACTATCAAGCTGTTAAGAGGATATTCAGATATCTCAAAGGGCAACCCAGATTGGGACTTTGGTATCCTCATGACTCATCCTTTGACCTACTTGCATACTCAGATAGTGATCTAGGTGGAGCAAACTTGGACAGAAAATCTACTTCTGGAGGATGTCAGTTTTTGGGTGCAAGACTAGTGTCTTGGCAGTGCAAGAAACAAACCACAATGTCCACATCTACAACAGAGGCAGAGTACATAGCAGCTGCAAGTTGCTGTTCTAAAGTCTTATGGATTCAAAATCAAATGTTGGACTATGGGGTAACCTTTCTACACACTCCAATTTTTATTGATAACAGCAGTGCTATTAGCATTGTGAATAATCCTGTCAAGCACTCAAATACAAAGCACATTGAAATCAGGTATCACTTCATAAGAGACTGTAATGAAAAGAAACTTATTCAAGTTGTAAAGGTTCATACTGACAACCAGTTTGCTGATCTATTCACCAAAGCCTTTGATGTGGGTAGATTCACTTTCTTGGTAACAAGTGTGGGAATGATCAACTCTGAATAAACTCCTTCTCAAAAAGTGGTTCAATACCTGTATATTATGTATTCTTAGTGGTCCTAATCTTTCTTTTCAGGGAATTCATAGCAGTCCTCAGTTCATCATAAGTTGAAAAGAGTAAGTATTGTTAATACTGCCAGTGCATTATTAATACTGCCAGTGTATTGTTAATACTGCCAGTGCATTGTTAATACTGCCAGTGTATTGTTAATACTGCCAGTGCATTGTTAATACTGCTAGTGCATTGTTAATACTGCTAAGTAGTTAATACTTCTTTCAGTTAATACTGCTTACAGTTAATACTGCTAAGTAGTTAATACTGCTTTCAGTTAATACTGCTTTCAGTTAATACTGCTCTAGGTTAATACTGCTTATGTCCCGAATACTATAAATACCCTTTGCCCGCCTAAACGTTCATAACGACTCTTTGCATACTGTTCACTTGTGCTCTAAACCCTTTCTCTCTCAAAGTTTTCAAGCAAGAACCTTCAAGCTCAATGGCATCCATGGCGTTCATAGACGAGCACAATGAAATCGCGATGCTCCAAAAGCCAAAACAAGCTGAAGGTTTTCACTAGATAGTCGACTTTCTGAAGTCAATCCATATTGCCCATGCTCTCACTCTATCTCCTACCATCTTCATAGAGCATCAGAGGCAATTCTGGGCAAATGCCACCATTGTTACTGAGAATGGTGTGCAAATGATCAAAACAAGGGTGTGTGACAAACCCTTGACAGTTACTAAAGAGGTACTTTGCATCAGTCTACGTCTAGACGATGCCTCTGGTATAACTTCTATCTCTAATGATGAACTGTTTTCTACTCTTACAAGAATGGGGTATGGAGGCCCATTGGGTGTGTTCAAGTTCTCAAAAGCCAAATTTTCACCCCAATGGCGTTTCTTTGTCCATACTCTTATGCACTGTATATCTAAAAAGACTACTGGATGGAGTGAGTTCAGTAGCACCATTGCTTATGCTTTGGTATGCTTAGCCACTGCCAGAAAGTATAATTTTTCACAAATGATTTTTAATGATCTTGTCTCAAACCTGGGAAGTAAAAAGAGATTTTATATGTACCCCAGGTTTGTCCAAGAAGTTATTAACCATGAATTGACGGATATACCTCACTTTGATGGGGCATATGTACCCAAAATTCCCAAAGGTAAGGTCTTTTCAAACATGAAAAGATCCCCTCTGGACTCGGAAGGAGTTGACACCCCATTGTTCTCTACAATGATGGTGGTGTCCCAAACTGATGAAGGTATGGCAGCAGAGTCAAGGCCCCCATTAGACCAACCCACTGTTATCCAATCCCAACCTTCCCACTCTATATCACTTCCCCAGTCTCTTCTTGATAAACCAACTTCACCAATAACCCATACTTACAAAAGGAAACAGGTAAAGAAGGCTCCTTCCCTTCTTGTACCATTGACCCCTAAGCCTTTAAGCCCTCTAAGGGAGGATTCTCCCTTAGAGAATATCTACAGGGAACCCACAAGGGTGTCTCCCAACCCAAAGGAGGTGCTCTCTGAGGAGGAGGAAGAGCATATGGGAGAGAAGGCTGCCACTACTCCTGCTAGCTCAGAGGAGGTCAGTGGTAACATACATAAGACCTTCCCTATGGCAACTTTGAATGAGCAATCATTCAAAGGTCCCCGGTGCCAAGAAACCAAGGGGGTGGATAGTGCTTCTGCTAGGCAGAAGACTTCCACTACAAAAAGATCCAATGATCCTTCAAAAGAGGGTAACACTTCTGGAGAGGGTGAGGACAGATATTCTTACTATGAATTGATGGAAACAATGGGCAAAATCAACCAAGATGTTCTCAAACAAGGGAAAGAAATTGAAGAGATGAAGCTGGTAATCCTGTCACAACAAGTGCAAATTACCAAACTCAAGAAATTGGTGATGAAGCTAGTCCACAAAAAGAAGAAAAGATAATTTGTGCTAAGGAGAAGGAAATCAGGGGATGATGCTCCCAAAAAGGGGGAGTTTAACATGGAAGAAGTCTCAGATAAGGGGGAGCTTGATGGAATAAAACATGATGTTGAGGGGGAGCAAGAAGCAGCAACAGAAATAGAAACACAAGAAGCAGCAGTAACAACAAAGCAAGCAGTAGAAACCGTTAATACTGCTAGTTCAAGTAAAGCAGCAGAAATGGTTAATACTGCTGAAATTAAACAAGCAGCAGAAACAGTGAAAGAAGTATTAACAGATCTTGAGATTGCAGAAACCTTACTTAAAGCCAAACATGATACTCCCAAGGTCACTTCAAAGACCAAAGGAGTAGTCATCAAAGAACAAGGTGAAGTGATCAAGAAAGATAACAGGAAGAAGGTAATGAACAAAGACAAAGGAAAAGCAAAGATGGTGGAATCTGATCAACCAGTCAAAAAGCAAAGGTTGGTTGAATCAGATGAAGCCTTGGCCAGAAAGATGCAGGCTGATATTGAAAAGGAAGAAAGAGTTCATGTTGAAAAGGACAGGGAGATGGCAAAGGCTCTAGCTGCTGAACTGAATGAAGCCTATCAACAAAGCCTGGCAACTGAACTTGCACAGAAGAAAGCAGCATCTTTGAAGAAATCTGTGGTGATAAAAACAGCTGCAAAGAAGAGACAACCCTCAAAGACTTTCCTTGGTACTCAAGAGAGAAACAAGATGATAATTTTTCTCAAGGGTGCTATAGGAGTCAGAAAGGAGATGTTCTCCAAGATGACATTTGAGCAGATCAAGGAGCTGTACAATTCTGAAATGACTAAGCTTCAAGGAAATGAAACTGCCAGGGTGGAGATGGAGAAGAGAATGAAAGAAAACAATGATTTCATGATAGAAAAACCTTTTCCAGATGAGCAAGAAACACCACCAAAGAAAGAAGCCACTCTAGGTGAAAGTCTAAGGACTTTAAAGAGAACCAAGATGATGGCAAGGAGAAAGTTAACCAAGAAGCCTAGAATAGCTGAAGGAGAGGCTGAGAAGGTTGCTGAAGAAGAAGGGGCACCTGAGTCATCTGAAAAGAAGGAATCTTCAAGTACTGATGATTTAAAGATGTACATGGTAGTGATGAACAAAGTTCCTGAACCAATTTCAGCAGAACCTGTTGGTATAAAGCCTCTTGAAGTTATTCACTGGGATACACTGACAGTGGATGGAAAGGAGTATATCAGACTCAAGAGGAAGGATGATAAGTATGAGGTATTCAACACTTGGGCCAAGATTGTCAGAACATGCTCTAGGTCTGATATAGAAGAAATGTTTGAAATAGGGATGAAGTTGTATGCAGATCAGTTAAAAGCTCCAGGGATTTCAATTACAAAACTGGTGATGGAGTATCTGTGTATGATGTTCAAACCAGAAGAAGTGGAGCATGTCATAAGAAATGTGTTTCAAGCAGTCACAAATTGGACTCTATATGAAACTAGTGGAGTATATGCAGTGACTTTGGATAGAAATCACATAGAATATTTCCTAGTGGATAGAGTATACAATCACAACAGACTTAAGCTTCATGCAATGCTGAAGAAGAAGCTTGGATGTGTTGAAAACTCATAAATGGCCAAATATCTGATTCAGAGAATGATCAATCAAAGTTTGGGGATAAATGTTGATATAGGGATCTGAAGAATGATATTTTGGGAGCATCTGAAGAACTTGACTTCTCTTCCTAAAAGTCAAGTTAAGGGGAGATTGTTGGGAAATGAAGAATTCATTAAGTATGGTTAATGCTGCTAGTTCAGAATTACTACTGCTAGAAGACTCCAAAGTTAATACTGCTGAGTATTACTACTGCTAGTAGAATTAATACTGCTAGTCAAGGTTAGTGCTGCTTGAACAAAGTTAGTACTGCTTAGCTAGTTAGTACTGCTAGTTGTTAGTGCTGCTTAGTAGTTAATGCTGCCAAGACTTAATGCTGCTTATAAGGTAATGTGAAGATAATGATGAAGAGATCATGGGTAAAGATAAACAAGGATATTCTGAAGATATTCATGGAAGATATACTGAAGATATTTTATTTATTTGTAATTATCTTTTTGTTCAGTATATATATATAGTTTTGATAGAATAGTTTAAAGATAGATATACAGTTTTTAATTCTAAGTTTTTGTTTTAGAGAGAATCAACCTCAAGGCATAGATTCTAATTCTAGAGAAGTAGAATTCCTCTTGAAAGAGCTTGTTCTTCAAGATTGAGGTTGTGTATGTAATCTTGTGATTTTAATACAAGTTTGCAAGTTGTTAATGTTTGTTTACTGTTATATTGAATATCAAAGTGTTATTCCGCAACTTCTTTGATATTGTTTCTGAGACTTTATTCTTGTTGAAAATTCGATCCTGACACCCACGTATTAACAAATTCATAATGGCATTAGCTAAGTAAAATTAAGAACATGTTATACACAAGAATCCTCGTTACTGTCGTTATGACTTTCAATAAACGTAATTCCGTAAATCCTAACACTCTCCCCACCTATGACTTCTACCCAAGGTTAGAAACTTGCACTTATAGATCATAACATCTTAAGTCTTGACATATAGGAGTCACACCTAGTTCACTTAAACTAAAGCTATGATACCAACTTGTAACACCCCAAAAGTTGGGACGAACAAAAACTTTCCAAAAACGGAAATGTGGTATGTAAATGCCAAAGCATGAGCTTCCCCACAGAGGGACACAATAAATGTCTGTTTAATTACATGTCTATAATTTAACGGTAAAGAATAACAACCACGTAATCTAATTCCTAACAAGAAAATAAGATTACAAGTAGTTGTCATCTATGTCCAAAACACATTCTTCAAGAAGGGCATCCCATAAATTGTTACCCAAGCGCATCATTAGAGTCCACCTAGCTTTTCTTGGCGACCATGCCACTAGAACCTGAGATAGATATCGACACCAAACAAGTGTTAAGCCAAAAAGCCTAGTGAGTTTAACAATTAATAAATACCACAGATAAGATTAGTAACAACCAACGACTGTAATGAATCAACACATGGAATCAATAGAGGTTCTAAAATCTCACACAAAGGTTTTAGATGCAAGTATATGCGATTTAAAACCTAAGTGAAAGAGGGTTCATCAAATGCACATTCTCCCTTAAAATATAAAAATATGAATGTCTCATCAAAACAAGATAGTTTAGGTAAAGTAAACACAATAATGATAATGTAAAACATGTTAGATATGTATCTAGTTTTACATAACCCTTTAAAACTCACCACTTAGGTTTTTAGAAGAAAACCTAGAAAACATGCAAACCCTAGAAATGTGGAGGAGAAGATGAGACTTGAATCTTGGTTGCAAGGTCCACTCTTAATGACCCAAGAAAATCGCTCCTAGAGTTCTCTAGATCCCACCTAAACCTGAAAGTGGTAATAAAGGGGGAAGGCATGGTTGAAATTGGGTTTTAAACAGGTCTGACCGCGCGGGCGACTATGCCAAGCGATTGTGCCATATGGCACTCTTGTCGATAATATCGCCAAAGATGTACCGGGAGGGGGAGGCCCGGGGCGATTGTGACACGCGATAGTTCCCTTGGGCACAATCGTTGTCACTCTCGCCTAGAGTGTTCCGAGAGCAACTGACCCTCGGCGACTGTGACACGCGATTATGCCCTTTGGAACTCTCGCAGTCACTATCGCACTGTCTCTCCCGACGACTAGCAACCTCTACAATTCGAGCCATAATTCGATAGAATTTAACCCATGGTTTAACATGCAATTAAGAGTCACTAAAATGAAATCATAATAGGCACATGTTAACATATAGACGTCTTAGAGCCTAACGGAGGGTCACTTTTACCTCTAAGAAATTGAGGGTGCTACAACTGTGATAACACTAGTGCTATTGCAATAGACGACAATCTAGTGCTTCATTCAATCACTAAAAAATCATATATCATTTTAACACATATCTTGTTATGAATGGAGATATTGAACCTCATTTCATTCCCACTGAGTACCAACTCACTGATATCTTTACAAAACCTCTTGCTGAAACAAGATTTAATATCTTAATCGGCGAACTTGGAATGCTGAATCTTGAAGAGGAAAATCTTCAACACTAAGCATAACTCATCAATATGAATGAATGTTTCAATTTCCTTTATTCATTCTTTAATCGCAAAAAAATGATGTTTAACTCCCAAGGTATGATCCTTTCTCACTCCTAACTGAACATACTTTAGCGAGACACTTTGAAAACTGAAAGATAATCACTAACTCTATGTTTAGGTGATTAAAAACTTCTACAAAAACAATTTTTTTAAGTAATTAAATCTTTTCAAAAAGGAATCATCATTGAATTTCTCTTATCAGTGATACGTTTTTCTAAATTCTAAAACTAAATCACTGAATCTATTCAAGTGATTAAAAGCTTTTTGAAAATGAAAAGAGGTTTCTATTTATGACGTCATTGTAGATAACCGTTGGCACATGTTCTCTGACACACGATGCCTCTTCTCATTCTGCGTCCAATCAATTTCGAGCAACTTGTCCTTTTCAACATGAGCTTTCATTCTCTCTCATATAAAATCCTTTTTCTTTCCAAATTAAAACTATATACACACAAATATTCCTAAACAAGTAAAGTATTATCTCTCAAGAACACCAAGAACACGCACCACTTGTTCATCCTTTCAACCCAGAAACAGGTCTGTTCTCTAGTGTTTTTATTTCCTTTTCTTACTAAAAACATTTTTTAATCTTAATCTTTTCTAGAATAAGATCAAACAATATGTTTTTCTTCAAAATCATTGTTATTTCCCAATTATGTCAAGTTCTAATTACAAAACCAATCACAAACAAGATTATCACAGTTTGATTACTCAACCTGTTTCAATTCAATTGATGAATTCGTGTACAAGCTTTTCAGATCACTTTCTCTCTCTACAAACTCAATGTACTATCTCTCTCTCTCTAACTTGCAACTGTTACACGCTTGCTTTGTTACACAACTACTAGCCACAAGTCTATTAAAGACAAAAAAACAAAACACACACTTACAACACTTTACAAAGACTTTGACTTTGACTTTTATTACAATTGACTTTCACTTTCACTTTGAGAGTAGACTTTGAGCATTTGACTTGCTTGTCTTTGACCTTCTTTCTTCATGATCTTGTATCCAACAAATATGCTCTAACAATCTCCCCCTTTGGATTCAAGATCATCTCTAAAAGATTTTGCAAATCAATCTTCTCTTTTCGTTGTATTGAAGAACTTTAAGAATTTATCTACCCTTTACGTTCAATCTGTGTAATCTCCCTCTTTAATTAGCAATCTTCAAACATTCTGTCTACAGAAAATCTTTTGCTAATCTTCCCAAAGTTTGTCTCCAAGAATAGTAACAATATCCCTAAGGTTGTAAAACCTCTTTCAGACACATGAAAGAAATTATCTTCAGGTTCAGCTCAGTTTGCTTCAGCAAATAGTCTTTAAAGAAATTTTTAGTAATCTTTGCTCCCTTTCAGAAATCTTTGAACTTTCTGTTTCAGTTCTAAACAAATTTTAACAATCTGAATCAAATACTTGCAGTTAACTCTCTTCAAACTTTCTTTAACATCTTTCTTTCTCAATCAATTCTTGACCATTTCTTCTATCTCTAACATTTCTTGAATGCTTGTACCCCTTTTTGATGATTGGAGAATGAGATCATCAAAACTTTGACAAGAAATGTCCTTTACAAATCTGATCTGACCATCTATTGATCCAAAAAAATATTCATCCGAATCTTTTCAAATTCAAACAAAAATGTGAGTGTAACACCTGAATTAACAAATGAATCAGTTCAAATGCCTGTCAGTAACACGAAATCACTGTGTGTAACGAATACACATTGGAAATGAGCTTTTGTGATGTTCACTGCCCCAGGTCTTCCATCTAATCATCGAATACCACATGTGTATGTGCTTGTGTTTGAAAGAATTAAGCATAGATGATTGCTTTTTATAGGCTCAAAATTGTGTAAACCATTGAGACAACAATAGTTAAACACAGACTCGATTGTGCATGATCGAAGTGCGAAGGTATGGCAGACTTCCTTCTTTTTCAATATCCAGATTTTTCAAATGAAAACCAGATAGATTATGTGTTGTGTCCCCTTTAAAATATGAAACATCTTCTATTTGAGTAAAAGATGAGTAGCTGGTGGGGTTTTTATCAAGAGTTGGCATGGGCTAGTTGCCTATTTCAATAATGTTCACAAAGAATTGTGAAAACACTAGAAATGTGACTGCCCGACTCAGAAAAAGTTGGTGCAGAGTTTGATATTCTTTTTACTATGTTCTCTCACCCTCCTTCTTTTTAATCATTGAGCTCGCTTCTAACCAAATTCTCTTTTCATTTTATCTCATCACTCAAACCTACACTCAGATATTTTGACTCATCACTTTTCGATCACTCAATGATTAACTTTTTGGGTAGGAAACACTAGTTAACGTGAATCCATAGAAGTTTCAGTTAAGTTCTCACACAATGAACCCATGTAATTCTAAAAGAATATGTTGCTCAAAATGGTTTAACTTTGAACAGTTAAAGCACAAAGTACATGTCAGATGTCTGTATGCTCATAGATGTAATCATGAAGATTTGAGCATTTTAAACATATTGAAGATATTTCAAAACAAGTATATTGAAGAAATGAAATGAATACAAGAAACTTGTTTGAAAATCTGACATTGTATGAAAAAGATCAATATCTGAATGATTTATCGATTAAGGCTTAGGTCAGCAAAAATTGGATATTATCTATACGAACCAAAGTATAGACATTCTTGAAAGAAACTTTTGAATGAAATCACGCTCAAACTTTGAATAACAAGCGGGGTGTATCACCATCGAAAAATTTTGTTCAATTTGAGACATGGTGATAACATATTCAACAAAAGTTAAACCGGTGTGTGTGAATACTTGACAGTATATGGAAAAGATAATACACAAGTATTAATATTTGCAAAACACGCGGTTTGTATATCATTGAAGCACAAGTGAATGAAAACATTTAAAAATCACACTTCTTTATTCATGAAATCTTTTAGGAATCAGAAGTGGTTTAAACATTTAAGAACATGTTTTCATATCTGAAAGTTGTCCTTCTTTCAGACACCTATGAGATTAAGATTAGAAATAAACCTTTTCGCTCAGTCTTAAATCTCATCAAGTCAGCTCTAAGTCTTATATGATACGATCGTGTAAGCTCTCTCTCAATTCTGCAAAAGTCATAAAGTCGTCAAAGTACAAAGCTTTATTCACAACATTTATTGAAAAGTAAATGACATAAAGCAGTAAAACTTTGAAAGTATGAGTTCTGATCAGATGTAATCAGAAGTCATATACTCCCCCTGAAATTATGCATCAGGAAAAATATGTACTATCCCTTGAAGGTTGATCATCTCATTCATGTATCGGAGTACAATATCGTATATGCACGGAGTATAACATCTTTTGTTCGTTGAAGTACGAGTCCTAAACTGTTGTGTTTAGAAGTCAAACTCCTTATTATTGAAGAACGGGTCCTGAACTGTAGAATTCAGAAGCCTTGGTTCCTGTACTCCCCCTTGACTTGAGGTACCTGCAACACAGAATCATCCTATGGTTTTGATACTCACTGGTATTTGGGTCCATATTTGTGAGTTGCAGTTCTGTTAGGAGTAATTGAATAAGAATCATACCAGTAATGATCACTTGTTTTATGAACAAAATCATATGTACGACAATAAGAACAATAATTCTTCTTTTTAGATAACCTGATTAATTGTTCTCTCGAATAAACATGATCAGGTTTACCTTTTCGCACACTGTTCTTCTTGGCATTTGGTGCATGTATACATGATTTCTTACCTTTCTTCTCTTCATTCTTTTCATCATCAACTGGTTTCACTTTCTAAACCAGCTTTTCTTCTTTATATCTCCTTCTTCTTCTTCTTCTTCTGAATGTATCTGAACCATCTACATTTCTATCAAAGAAAATGTTAGTAGTAAGAATCTGATCAAATGAGTCAAATGGCCTTTTTGAAGAAACAGTTCTTTGATGTGAGCTTGATGTTGTCTTTTTAGAATCAGCTGGATTATTTCTAGGTGTGTGGATTTTTGACTCTAGAGTTGTGTGCTCAGTCACCACCACCTTAGAAACAATATCTTCAAGCTCTTTTATCTTTGAAGATAAAATGTTCTTTTATTTGTTGTGCAGGTCAATCGCTTTCTGAAATTCAGAATTCGCTTTTTGATCTTTCAGTGCACTTGTGGATAGTTCAGATAACTTGTCAGTAAGCTTCTTAATCTCTTATTCAAATATATTTATTTCTTCTTCAAAATCCTTCTCAGGATTCGTTCTTTGACCAGATATTTCTTTAAAAATTTCAACATTCTTCTGTTCAATGATCTTCTTCTCTTTGTCAAAATTTTCTCTTTCCAAGATGACCACTTTCTCAAAGTCAGATACTTGTTGAGAAATCTTGGAACATTTAAGCTCAATACCTTTCTTCTCTTCAAAACTCTTCCTTGATAACTCAGAAAATTTCTTCGCAAACTCTTTCTTTTCTTTCTCAAATGCATCTTTGTCTTTGGCTATCTTTAGCTCCAGATCAGTAATCTTTTTATTCAGCTCTTTATTATCACACTCTGTTTGCTGAATCTTGATAATTTGAGCTTCCAAGACAAAGATCTTTCTTTTCAGCTCAGTATTCTCAGTTTCCAGACTTCTTACCTTTAGCAACTCTTTCTCTAGAATACCATTCCTAGTCTGCTATACTCTTTCTTTTGATGACATCTTTGATCCTCCCATCATCTTCTCAAGTTGTTCCCACAACTGTTTTCCTGTAGCCTTTTTACTATCAAATTTGATAGAAATTTCATTTGAAATTCCTTGCAAGATGAAAGCTTTGGCCAATTTGTCAGCTTTATATCTCCTTCTCAGCTCTTCTGTGTATTCATCAAGTGATAGTGGAAACTCTCCTCGTTACCTTAATCCATTTTCTCCTGGAAAAATGTAAGTCTTTGTTGGAGTTTTCATCTTTCCTTCTTTCAGAGATATTCTGAAATAGTCTCCCAAAGTAATGTGATCAATGAAATCCAGAAAACGATCCTTCCAATGCTCATATTCTCCTTTAATGAGCACTGGAGGTTTCACATCAGTTCCAATTGTGAGATCTTCTCTGGAAGTCATCCTGTTTTCATTAGTACAACAAGAACTTGACAAGGATCGTTAGTCCAAGTGAAATCAAAAAAACTTAGAAAAATTCAAAAAATAAGATTTCCAAAAATCACTAAGTATGAAATTCGCACCACACTGAAATGCTAGGAATTCGTATGCAAAACAAACTTCAGAAATCACAGATAAGAACAAACCATAATTCACACACAAGACCAATCAAACAAGAATTCGCACATATAAGAAAAACAACAGAATTCGCATGCATAGAATTCGCAGAACCCCACCAATTCGCACAAGCTTAGATACGAATTGTATGAATTCGTATAACACTATCTGGGAATTCTATACTTAGAACTCAAAGATCTTAAACTTTTCGCATCCACTTTTCGTACGACAGAGACATTCCAAATCTTCACTTGAAAGTTTTTCAATCTTGAGCAATTTGCATGAACCCTTATGCGAATTCAAGGAATTCTTATACCTCACAGATGCGAAATCCAGGGTTTTTGCAAGACACTAAGATGCGAAATCTGATCAATTCGCACAACACTTTATGCGAAATCTGCACAATTCGCACATCATACATATACGAATTATGTACTTGAACATTTTCAGAATCAAATATTATGCTAAATCAAATTATTATGCGAAATCCAGTGGTCTGTGAGTTCTTCTTGCGAGTTCCTGAGGAATTTGCGGGTTCTTGAGATCTCGATGAAAATACGCTATGATTTCTTCAAAAACCCATCAAACTTTCAAATTTCAATCTGAAACTTCGACAATTTGACCAATAGAACATCTAGAATCAATTTCGATCAATGAATTTCAACAAAAATCACTTACAAGTACAACTCGATTCAATTACAGTGCGACTAAACTCATGAACTTTCAAATGACAAAATCTCAAAACTAATGAAATATTACAATGCAATTATGTACCAAACCTATACAAGATTCATCTATTATCCTATACGAACATCATTTAACCAATTACAACTCGAAAAACTCAGAAAGACTCGAAATTCGATCTAAGACTCAAGAACACAGTGCGACTCCATATTTTCTTAATTTCAAACTTGGATTTGCTCTTATACCAATTGTTATTTCACAATTATGTCAAGTTCTAACTACAAAACCAATCACAAACAAGATTATCATAGTTTGATTACTCAACCTGTTTCAATTCAATTGATGAATTCGTGTACAAGCTTTTCAGATCACTTTCTCTCTCTACAAACTTAACGTACTCTCTTTCTCTAACTTGCAATTGTTACACACTTGCTTTGTTACACAACTACTAGCCACAAGTCTATTAAAGACAAAAAACAAAACACACGCTTACAACACTTTACAAAGACTTTGACTTTGACTTTTATTACAATTGACTTTGACTTTGACTTTGAGCATTTGACTTTCTTGTCTTTGACCTTCTTTCTTCATGATCTTGTATCCAACAAATATGCTCTAACAATCATCTTGTTCATTATTTTCTCTAAAAACCCTAAAAATCCTCAAAGTTTTTAGATGATATTGTACTTTCTTTTCAAATAAAGTTTGTATTCTTTAAATATTACGTTCAAAACATCATTTCATTATGGTAATTCTTGAACTTAATAATTTCACTTCCTTGTTTTCTCCCCACTTGAACTTACAACCATATTTCTACTTTTGGAAATTATTCAAATCCCTCAAGATACCAAATTCTTTTTATGGTATTTTTTATTTTTCTCATCTTAAATGTTCGATTAGCAGAAATGACATCCCAATCAGTTGTCATATCCCCTGATCCAAGCATGAAGTTCCAACTCTCAAAAATCGATTTCAAGTAAAACAATCATCAAGCTATTCTGACCTTCCCCAAGAACAAACCATCACCTCATCTTGCTGAAGCCACTAAGTTCCTGAGAAACAATCCTATCAGCTACGCACTGATATTTTACCCACCATGTTGCAAGAGCCTTCTTTAGCAATTTTGGTTCACTACTCAAGTTTCTTAGAAGAACAAGCTTGGGAAAGAAGTCACTGTCATTTCCTTCAGTTCTGAACATGGCCATGCAGATTTCAGCCTTGCCACTCTCAGATATACTTTGAACCTTCCCAAAGATGCTACTTACGAATCCACACCTACTGATGTTGAGTTGATTGCCTTTCTTGACTCAATGAACTACGACTAGGATATATTCAAGGGAAAACCAAAGAAGGCACTGACAAAGGTATTTCAAAACTACGACTAGGAGATATCATGAATGTCTGATTCGTCAACGTAGTACTTCAGTGCTTATACGGGTCCTTGTACCCAACTGCAGGAGACTTCCAATTTCAAAAGCTGGAAGCTCGTCTCCTTGATCGCAAGCAAGAAAACAATGAGGTAACTCTCTCGGCCCTACTCTCCTCTTCTCCTCCTTCTTTTCCTTCAGAGATAGCTATGATTGTGGCTCAACCGTCATAATCCACCCCTGCTATAAAACCAAAAACATCAAAACAATAATCTAAAGCCCCTATTGGCGTTTCAGTGAAAGCCAAGAAAACACCAAATAAGAACCAAATAACACGTTGAAGGACTCTCGATAGTCCTCGATAGCATATTTTGTTGTCAGCTCCGCGACAACCGCTTCCACCACTACCATCCCCTCAGCACCCTTTACATTTGTTGAAGTAAGGCTGGCATCAACCCCAGTCAGCTCAGTGTCTCAAAACACTAAAGTTACAACTTCGAGCATCGTTAGTGCTCACTTGCATCAGTACAAAGCCCCTTTCTCTACACCACTTGCTTCTACTACTCCTCCATTGGTCTCGACACAATGGGTAAATGAAACATCGGGTTTTGTTCAATCTGATGCCGATACTCAACAGCTAGACAATTTGATGTCTAAAAATGCAGTACACACAGGACCTGAAGAATGCCCACTCGGTGATTTCTAGACTCAACCTATCACAAGTTCTTTCGACCGTGAGATGAATCTTTTTTTTTATTGTAATCAATCGGATATCATCATTGATCCCTCAGGTAATACATCTTCCCAAACTCCAATTCTTCCAATTACTAATCCAGGGTCTCAAAGAGCTCACTTTACTAATCTACTTTCAAGCCCTATGTTGGAGGCGATATACAAAACCCTTGAGGGAGTAGCTGAGTTTCTAAACAAAGTTGTTGCTGACACTTCCTTAAACAAAGACACCATTCAATCAGTACAACAAACAGTTCATCGCTCTCTCAAGGTATATCTTCCATGGTTGAGAACTCTGAGATCAAGGGCCTTTATCAAGTAGTGGAAAAGATTCAAATGGACGTAGCTTCCAATACAATCGTCATCACCGATCTCATAAGTCCATTTTGGTAGCGTACGTTCGAAAATCGATTCCCAAGATAAGTTGTTGCAAGAAATACTTAGTTATCTAAAGAATCCGCCAACTCTAGCATCATCCTTCACTGACACCGACCGGAGGGATTTGATGATGGTTGTTGAATTTGTTGTCCTAGCCACCTCCGCCTTCGTTGAGATAGAGGATAAGGTAGAAAAGCAAGTTAACTTAGACAAAAAAAAGTTGCTGCCAAAAGGGCAAAAGAGGCAAGAAAAGTTGAAGAATTAGCCAAGGCCTCAGTAGTTACTAACGCTGATACCTTCCCCTAATGATGACAAAGAGGTGGAGAAGACAAAATATGATGATGTAGTCGCTGAGGGGGAGCAAAACATAACTCCCTCTGTTGTTGACGGTGAAAATGATGACGATGTCACCTTCATCATGCAGATAACCACCACTCCTTCCATCATTCCTTCAACAACAACCACTGAACAAGGTTAGACCGCTACGACTGAGGCTGATGATGAAAACAATGAAGAAGATGAAGGTGATGATGATGATGATGATACTGTGGAATCTGATGGCAAAGATCCGGGATCACGCGATGAAGACGATGATGATGGAAGCTTCTTTGTCGCATCCATCAGACCTCCTCCTTCTAAACGAGTGGTCTCTGAGCCAACAGGGGAGAGGTACTTAACAACTTAGCAGCCTTCTCACTTAGGAAAGGTCAAACAGGTCGCTGTTGAGGAAAATCTGAAAATCGGATGCAAACCTGAGAGGGAGTTGGTATTATAGAGGTATGTCTCGCCCTAACTCCATAAACTTGTCCTCCCCTATCTGAAGATCAACCCTTAAACTCTCTCCCACCTCAAAAACTTCCATATTATGTGGACTTACCCCCTTCTCCTCCTCATGTATCCAGCCAATCCTCTCCCTTGCATGAGTCCTCCACTCATGATCCAACATCATCCATAGCTGAAGAACCAATAATCCCAGTCTACATCCCAGAGTTTGATGAAGAAAAAGAAAAGGAGACATTACTGTCTCAGCCTCGAAGACCTTCAATTCTTATTCTTAAGTCAGAGGTTGAAGAATAAAAGAGTATGCCTGAGATAGTTGCTGAAATAAATAAGTCAAGGTTCAAGATCCCTTCCCGAGGCAACCCTAAAGATGAGTTGAGCTTCCTTACTGATGCTGAAAGAGAAGAATCAATAAAAGTTGAGCAAGCCTTTGTTGATCACAAGGAGGGTGTCAAACTGGCTCTTGCCTTAGCCTCAAAAAATCTCTCTGAAGCCAACATCAAAAGGAAAAAAAATCCAATTGTCATACAAGCTCAGCTCCTCAGACAAGCTGAAGAAGAAAATTTGAAGCAACACACCAAACAGCAGAAGGAACTGAAGTGGTGTAAGAATAAAGTTGATTTAAGGCTAAGTCCTCACAAGAATACCAACACCACAATATATGGAAGATCCAAAGATGGTGGTATCATGGTCACCTTGAATATTTTCAGAGATGATAACACCTCAGTCACTGACTACCCTTCTCAGCATTGGAGATATGGATTCGATGAATGGGTATAGATCAGAAATATTATTCAGAAGTCCAAGTCCAAGTACAAAGAATATGTGGAAGACCAGATGAATAACCTTTTGATAAAAGTATCGATGAATGTTAAGATTCCTCTTCTATATCTGAAGCCTTCTTATAGAAGAAAAACTTCTCAATTTGAAGATGCCCCACTCTTTCTCTCCAAGCCTGAAATAAGATTCATCATTGACAACAGCAACATGGATCCCAACCTTGACATCTCAATATTGAATCTATCCCTACTAGAAAAATCCCCTTATGTTCCAGGATCAGTCATCTTGAGCCCTGAACTAGTTCTTATGTTTATCAACAGTCAAGGTGAATATAGTTTTCAAAGGATGTCTAAACTTCATATCTGCCCCTTACCTCATCTTGATTATCTCAGAAAGTGGGTAGAAGAAGATGAAGTTGGAAGGATGATAATCACAAAGATCAAGAGAGAAAACAAGGATAAGACGTCTCTAGATTTATCTCTCTTATCTCGTACCTTTCAGTTATTACTTTCAGCAAATGTACTTTCATTAATACTTGTATTTTCATTTCCTTCTTGTAGTCTAATCATTCTTATGGAAATATTAATGAAATACTTTATTCCATCATAGTGCTGAAAAAGATCCCTCAGAACAGTAAATGGGACATGATATGAGTCCCATTTTTCTTATGTTTTATAACTTAAGCAATTTTCTTATGTAGCTTTGTCATCATCAAATAAGAGGAGATCGTTGATCCAAACTCTCTCAATGATTTGATGATGATCCTTATACTTAATGAAAATTACTTTAACTATTTTTGAATTAATAGCTTCTGCTTCAGTGATCAAACTGAATCTGTTCAGTGATCACTGAACATTCTTTTTAAAAAAATTATGTAAGTAACTTCTGAAGACAAGTCTCATACTAAAAGAAACTCTCAGCAAAAGTCGAAGACCAAGCTGATGATAAAGACAAGTCTTCTAATGATCTGAAGCAGAATTCAGTGACACAAAGACTAGTCTACAAAGTGTGACAAATCTGATCATGATTATGTGAAAGTTGAAGACACCCATCAGCGATAGCTGATCAAGAATCGTCTTAGACAAGATTTGTTTGTCTTATCTTATTACACAAATAGTACAATAGTACGAAAGCATACTTGCTTTCGTCTATCTCCATACAAATCCTCATCTACTCCACTATTCACAATATGGCCAAAAGCATGGTGTGAATAAAGTCAAATGCATGCAACCAACAATATGCTGACACGTGGAAAATACCTTCTAACTTGCATTAATTGCATAAGGTATAAATAGGAATGAAGACCTTCCTTCCCAAGATCCTCTCTTCTGCATCTTTGAATAAATCATTTCATCATAATCCTCTTATTCTTATTTTTCTTGTGCAAGGAACTTAGTGATTCTCAAGATTGTTTAGATTAGGTTTACTTATCTATTTCCGCAACAATCTATAAATTCTGTTTTTGATTTCTTCATAATCAATAAACAAATTGAAAAAGTAAATTTATGTGTGTTTGTATAGAACCCCTCCCCCTACTTCTACAAACTTAAACTCTTGTAGAACCCTTATTGGGACCAACAGTTAAATAACTTTTTAACTAGAATTAGTCGGATGGACCAAAATTGAGACAAAATGGCAACCATAGTGACCAAAATTGTAATTAATTTAAAGTAAGGACCAACATGATAGTGAGTATTAACCACAAGAACCAAAAATATAATTTACTCTCCTTTTAACTTATAGTTATCCTCTATTTAGTTTTCCTAGTTAAACTCTATTTACTTTTCCTAGTTAGATTATAATTCGTAAGTTTAAGCATTAATTCCTTAGATTATCTTTCATGTTTAGGTATAAGTAGTCTTTTTGTAACCTTGGAAAGCATTTTTCAATTAATCACTTCTTAAGTTTATGTTTTCTCTCAAGGTTTGAGTTCATCTCGTTTTTCATCCGATCCTTTATTACGATGCAATAGGTTATAGTAAAGTAGGTGGTAATAATGTTTGTATATTTTGTCAGATTCAAGAACAACAAAATGGAATATGTTAAATACAAAAGATGCAAATGATACAAATTCAAGAGGAAATACATTATTTTCAAATAGTTATGAAACTCAAGCCTAGAGACATGCAATCCATACGTGCACAGTCTATGATCTCTACGATTTTGTCATCATGTATCTTCGTAGTATATGTTTTGTTCCATTTTCTTATTTTTAAGGAGCAAATATACCTCGTACCCTAGTAAAACCAAACCTTAACATCATCTAGCACAGGCCCACAAAAATGACCGTAATCATGAAGCTTTGTGTGATAAAAAGCGCTATAGAATGTGAGTCTTGTCCTGGTTGAAATTGCTTTAAATTTAAGAATTCCGGTCTTGAAGTCACCCTTTCCTTTAGACTCATGTCTCAGTTTTAGGGTTTCCCTAGCAGCAAAGGCCTCAACCATCATTGAACCATGGCAACCATTCTTAGCATCGCCTATCACGAATGTTAGCCTGTAATATTTGTTGGGAACAGTTCGTATAATTTGTGCAATGGCTGTTTCTCGGCCCCCGACCAACTCGATGGCAGATAGCCCCGAGGGTACTGAGAAGTGTTTTGAGTCGACAAATTTAACTGGTTTGAGCGATTCCACGATCCACCCAGGGAGCGGGGATACTATGTCATGTATTTTGGGGAGGAGGAGGACTCCTGTCGAGTAGTTCTTGAAGACATATGGGCCAATCTCAAAGTTACCATTTTTCACCAAATTTCCTGTGTACACCAATATATATATAGATTGTCATTTACATGTATAAGAAAATCAAACCATGCACACATTATATATTTGTTCATAAAAGTTTTGACTAATAATCAAACAACACATCATGTACTTGTTCATAAAAGTTTTACAAGAAAATCAATAATAAGTTGAAGAAAACGAAAAAAAAATATAGCAAACTCCACACATCTTAGCATGTTTATTTTTTTTTTTTGAACGACAAGTTAACACACGCACACGTTTCCGGGGTATTCAGGCTCCCACTTAAGGGTGCCACCCCCAGCCCAATTAAGAGTACCACTATGTAGCAAATCCATGATCATGGATGTCACAGGTATTGAAAATTAATTTAGAAGTTCAATTATCGGCGGAAACCTTTATTAATTTATGTTTTAAATGATTCTAAATTTTTAAAAACCTAATAGTGTAGTTTATAAGTAAGGAATAAAATATAACAAAAATTTATTGGACGTACAAATCCGTATATTTATCGAGGACTTAATTACGTAACGATTTGAATGTACTTTAAAAATGAGAAAAATAAATTAATATATATGCATATATTTTGCATGTGGTTAAATACTCATAGAATGGACAGAAAGTCATCCGGTCTAATTAAAATCGGCCGACCTAATTAAAACTGATTGATATAATTGGATATCCCATTATAATTGAATCAGATCAGATTTAAAACTCCAATATTGCAAATCGGATAGGTTGGTTCTTGATGGTAGTTCAGAATCCAATTTAGCATCTATTAGCTAACTAATAAATATATATATAATCAATAACATCTTATGATATTACTTTTTGTTAATATTTATATGTAGTGTTTTTTGAAATAATTAGAAAAATATACAAATAGTAAGTTAAAAAAAAAACTTGATTAATTAGTTGAAAATTGAATTAACATGCATATTAGATGGATCCAATTAAAACCATAATTATATATATATATATATATATATATATATATATATATATTTCATATCAAAGAAATTTAATTAAATGAAAAATAATTAATTGCATGTGATAATCCTTCTTCGTTTCCCTTGGAACGTGCCGCAGAATATTTCTTATCACATGCTTAGAATTTTTATTTTTTGAAATTTTAAATATTAAATATTTGTTCTTTCAAATGTATTTTTCTATCACATGTTTAATCAATCTTCATGGTATTGACAACTTTTACATATTTGTAAGTTATTGAGTTTATGTAAACATTTAATTCAAATCAATATAAATACAATACATGTTTTTTTTTTTTTTGGAAAGTATAGTGGCATCGAACCAACGAACGACTACCACGAACATACGCACACACGCACGCACACCTCCCCGGCGGTATCGGGCATCCATGGGCAGCCCACTAATCCGCCGTTGTTTCAGCCCAGCTTACGCTAAACCTAGATCCCAACCACAATCTAAGACTGGGCTGGGGGGAGCCCAGTCAACGACTGGACCGACCCAAGAACTGGGTACTCCTCATGCCCTCAAATTGACTCACTTAAATTCGAACCCGGGACAGTTAATATTTTTTGCCCATTAAAATTAAGGTCAAACATGTATTTACTATATGTCTTTCTATTTATTCTTTTACATTTTCTGTCATATTTCCTTTGTGTTATTTGTCATGGAATTGTGTTTGTATTTTTTCTGTTTCTTATAGACGTTTTTCTCTTTAATTATACAAAACATAAGGTAAAGAAAATTAATACGTAAACAATACGATATAAGCAAAGAAAAGATATAATACCTGCCGAGTATTTCAACCGAGCCATCTTTTTTATTGCGATGGCATCTAAGAGGGGCCCACAAGTGGGGTCCTCTTGGATTCCAGGATTATAAAACGTGATCTTCTTTAAGTTTTTAGTAGCTTTAAAAGCGTATGCATAAGTGTCTCCTCCATCTGTGCTATACAACGTTTGGATCGGAAGCTGACCCGAGTGGCCACCGGCAAATACCATGAGCTTCTCATCTTGGGCACAAGTTCTCGTAGCCGAAAACGTGAGAGAGTAGGTTGAACCTACCTCAACGTTAATATACTGTGATATGGACGCTTCATTCCCGAGCCTTGTGGCATGAGTCCCACGAGGAACTGCAAAGTAGAACCCACCTGGTTGCGGACCACCGGAGATGTACTCGACTATGCCTTTGATTTCCCATTTCGGCAACGAGTATTTTCCGATTATCACTGTTTTCTTGATGTTCGAGGGTTTTGGACCTAGCTCAAAGTGACCATTTGGAAGCATCCCTAGATAGAAAAGAAATAGTTTAATTAAGTAAAATGATGTAACTTAATTTACGAACAAATTAAAGATATATGCCACTACAATATAGTTCTAAAAAAACGATAAACCACATTCTAGTAGACAACAAGTTTGTCGTGAAATATATAGTTATCGAATGATTTACTTTCTGGTACATATATATGAATGAGATTAAAGGGTTGTTTACCAAACACTTATCCAGGTAAGCGTTTACCGATAAAATTCAACATTATCATTTACTTACTGGGTAAAATTTTAGTCCACCAAAACGGTTGTGTGCAACAATTTTTCCAGTAAGCACTAACTGCGGTAAGAATCTTTACCCTCACTTACCGGGTAAGACTCTCGTTCCTTGTCTTAGCTTTTACCGTGTAAGATTCATGATCCTTGTCATATTCATTCTTAACGTAATATGACTTGATAAGCGCTTACCCGGGTAAGTGTTTGATAAACAGACCCTAAATTACACGATATGTATATTATTTTAACAAGATTCATATATAGTTTGCAATGAATATGAATATGAACCTTTCAATTTGGTGATGAAATTGTGGAAGAAAAGCATGTCGATTGTGGATAATCTTGAAATTAGTTAAGAACGTATAGTAAAAAGTGAAAAATAAAAACATACCATCACCAACAGGGGGTAGAGCAGCGACAGCATTATGGGTTAAGCAAAGAAGGATGAAAAGGGAGGAGAGAGAGAGGAGTAAGAAAGACATCGATTGTAGTGATAAGGAAACAAGGCAAGTACAAAAGGAAGTACAGGTTGAGGGCTAGTCCCTTTTTCACCCTATTTATAAGTCATTACGCATACATACATAAATAATATATATAATCATAGGTTCAAATGAGAAATGTTAAGTGTGTGAGAAATAGAAAAGTGATCATAACCATTCATACGGTTAAGATCGGATTTGACTAGTCAACAATTGTGTCTTTGACTGATCAAAATTTACGGCTATTCCAAAAAATAGAATGACAATTTCGTAATTTATAAAAATACGTAGGACGAGTTCATATATGATATGAACAATATATTCATATGTGAACCAATGTAATTCAAATATGAACTTTTTTAACTGATTCATATAAGAACCTTTGTGATCGAACTGATTAATGGATTCACATATGAACTAATTAACTGTATGTTTATATGTGAATCAGTTGAAGATTCACAAATGAACCTTTGTGATTCACATATAAACTAATTAACTGATTCTCAAAATTAATTACCTGATTCACATATGAACGTATAATTCATATGTGAATCACATAGTTTCACATATGAACCCGTCCTGCGTATTTTACAAAAGTACCCCTGTATCTTCTACAGACTACGCAAAGAATTATCCGGTGTTTCACGGTCAAAGCCGCAAATGTTGATCAGATGAAGGGCTAGGATCATTTCTATATATATATATATATAGAGAGAGAGAGAGAGAGAGAGACTTAAGTTCGCGTGAAACCAAACAGTTTCCGTGAGACCTGTGAGACCAAGCTTTAAAGTATGAAACTTCACACAAAAAAACTGTGAATGTAAAAAAAATAGAACTTTTCACAAGGAAAACACCGTAAATGTTACGTTCACGGTGTTTTTCGCTGTGAATGTTCGTTTTTTTTTACCTTCACAGCGTCTTCACTGTAAAGGTTCGGATATACCTTCACAGTCTTTTAGCTGTGAAGATTTTATTTTTTTTAACTTGGTTTAGGTTTTTTTTACCTTCATAGTGTGATTACATTATGAAGGTTCGAATGTTTTTTACCTTCACAGTGTTTCGGTGTGAAGTTTCATGTTTTAAGGCATGGTCTCACGCGGTCTCACGGAAACAACTTGGTCTCACGTGAACCTGACCCTATATATATATATATATATGGTGAGAAACGTGAGAATTGGTTATCAACCGTTGAATGAAAAATGGACGCACATTAGGATGAGATACACCAAGATGCACCAGATCAATTCTCTTCTAAGCCGCAATTCATGGGAGGGGTTGAGATTAAAAGAGATTAACGGTTCAGATCCACTTTTCACGTTTCTCACCGTTAACTCAACTTCTTAGACGATCATTCGTGTACGGTTGAGTTTACGTGAGACCAACTTGTTTTCGTGAAACCCGTGAGACCGCGATTTTACACTTGAAATTTCACAAAAAAACACTACGAAGGTAAAAAATCTGAACCTTCATAGCGTTTTGCTATGAAGGTTTTTACCTTCACATTGTTTTGTTGTGAGGTTTCAAGTGTAAAAATGTGGTCTCACGGATCTCACGAAAACAGTATGGTCTCACGTGATCCCAAGTCTCTCTCTCTCTCTCTCTCTATATATATATATATAGAGAGAGAGAGAGGGGGGGGTGGGGTCATTTACGGGAGAACTCGTTAATTTGTGATAACTGTGAGATCTGATTTCGACCTCTCATTATTAATAATTAATGATTAATATTAATAATGTTAATTTTAGTAATTATCCAGTAATTTTCAATTTTTTTTAATTTATAGATAATATTTAAGAGTAAAATAATTTTTTTTTTAAAAATTTATGCATACTTTTTTTATAATTATTCTTTTTAATAGATAATATATTTGTAATTATCCTTTTTTTTCTCTTCTCTCTCCGGCGAACGTTACCAGTTTCAAATTCATATCTCTTGTGATACACATTGTGATACATTACCACTTTATATATGTTACCATTGTGATAAATAAAATAACTCTATGAACATTGTGAACATTGCCACTATGATACACAATAAGAACATTGTCACTGTGATATATTTGTGATACAGTGTGATTTCATGATTTTTAGCTTTAGTGATGCATTCTTTCCAGTGCAGCTCGGTACATCTTATCTAGGTGCATCTCATACTAATGTGCATCCAACGGTTGATAACCACTTCTCACGATTCTTACCAGAACTCAACATTAGGGTGACAACTCTTATTCGATTAGCGTTTACTGGGTAACTTGTTGCATACAATGACTCTTACTGAATAAACGTTTGGATAAACATATCCTAAATAAAAAACATAAAACAAAACGCAAACCAACTCGATGGATGTGAGTGTGGTGTGTGTGATGCGATAAAAGTGGTGAGTTTTTGATGAATGAGAGGATCATATCAAGATAGATGCTATGTGGTCTCTAGGAAATGTATCCCTATTTTTCAATAAAGGAACAACACACAAGTACACATGCCAAACCAGTATCGTTTTGAAAATAAGTAATAAAATGGTACTAAGTACCGAATATTGATCCCACAGAGACAGTTAAAGCAAGCAGTTAATCCAAGTCAACTTAAAAAGTGATTTCAATTAGAGAATTCGAAGGAATGATCTTTAAGTGAGTTGACAGCTTTGAAATGGATTTATAACAGTAAAAGAAGTGCATGGATGTAAGTTCAGGCTGGAGTTTAGCTACAATGTGTTTAGGTAGATTGCTACAGCATGAAGCTGCAACATTGGTTCTCAACCTTACTACTGAACTGAGAAGCCCTCTTTCAAGGTGCAGATGAGACTATGTACTGGCAGCTCCACGCATTCGGGAGACCCAACCAATGTCGTGCAAATCTTACTGCTCTTTTCATGTAGTTCACAATCCCAAGGGATTGATATGGTCCATCATTACCACTACAAAACTTCAGTGTTCTAAAATTTACGTTAGCTTGCATTCAAGTCCAACTCATCTAAGTGGAACAACATGCGTCACTTTGTCAAGAAACACTTAAATGAAACTTAGAAATAAGGGGTGAATAGCAAGGAGGATAGCTAATAGCGAAAGCAATCTTCCACTACCACAAAGGCCTTTATCTCTCAACCTTTACTTACACCCAAGCTAAGGGTATTAGCCCATCATCGCTTGAAAATAAATACAAGACATAAATGTAAATGCGAAATGTAAAGACATGAATTATAAAGTGCCAAAAGATTACTTAGATTAAAACAAATAAAAGATGACAATAGCTACTAAGTAGTTAGAAGAAACCACTTAGTTGTTTCCTTTGTCATAGAAACTACAAGTACAAATTAAACTACTAGTTAAAGCTAATGTTTACTTGCAAACGCAAGCTTCAAGTTGTTGTTAAACTACTGAAATTAAGCCCCTATTTATACAAGGGGAGGGCATCTAAAGGGTAACTAATGTCAAATACAAAGTACAAATATTCTTTTAACCAATGGTATTTACCCAAAGTGTAATGGGTTTACAAGATGTTTTCTTTAACATGACCATAATATGATTATATTCTTCAAAAGATGCCTTCAGCTCCAGCTTGCAAAACGGGTCCAGGTGGCACCAAAAAGATTCCCCAACAAAAAGTTTATGAAGTGACGTCTTGTACTTGCTGAAACTACGAACACGTTGTAGTCTCCTGTTGCAGCAAACCAAACTGTTGAATTCTTCTAAAAATCAGCAGAAAAGAGTACATTCCTCTTACTTAGCTCCAAACTACAATAAAGGGTAAAAATAGACTAAAATACTCAATTTTGGTGATTGGGAGACTAAAGTAAGAGCAAAAGTAAAATAAATAAGTTCATAGAATGTGACAAGTTATGCACTTATCACAACTCCACACTTGAACTATTGCTTGTCCCTAAGCAATAAAAAAGACAAATACAAATGTAACACCCTCAATTCTGAAAATAGCAACTTAATTAAAATTTTCTAAATACATCAATAATTACTTTGAACTACAAACATAAATTGAGAATCAACCTCCAAACTTCCATTCATCCTATACATACAATCTATGAAAAGGACGAGTGTTACTAAACCCAATAACGATTACTAACTTCAGCCTGCGGAAGGCTTCACAGACTACTCACTCTTGTAAGGCTAAGGCTCAACTCTTCATAGCCCCGCTAGAACCGAACCCCTACCAGGAACCTGATGCACATGCCGACAAATAAAAAGGTTAGGCTTAACGCCTAGTGAGCTCAAGAGTTTTAACATGGGTAGATACTTTTAAAAGATAGACTTCTATTAAAACATGATCTTTCAATTGATGCACTTTAAAACGTAGTAACAACCCTTTTTCAATGTCATGTGCTTTCAGAGATAGACACCTCATTTCAAACATGCTTTATAAATGTGTTGGTCCCGAAGGTGCTTAACAAGTTTGTAGAAGGGGGGGGGTTGAATACAAACACAGAAATTAAAGTTTAATAAATTGTTTATTGATAAATCAAAATACAATTTACAAGTTTGTTGCGGAATAAGATTAAGACAGACTCAATCTAAACAAACTTAAGAAACACTAAGATGGTTGCACAAGAAATTCAGAGAATGGGGGATTTTAGAGAGATAGAAAACAAGGGTTTCTATTTTGGAGTTCAAGGATTGAGCACACCTTCAGATGAAGGAGTGAGCTTCCTATTTATACCCTATGCATTAAATGCATGGCAGGGTACTTTACACGTGGCATTCATAGATTGGCTTTGGTAGTCTCACTTTTGGAGACATGCTTTTGGCCACTTTATGAACAGTGTAGTTGACAGAGTTGGTGTACGATTTGTGGCAGATACTTGTCCGTTCTGACACATCGTACTGGTTGTGCAAGGTAAGACAAAAGAAAACTTGAGGCATAAGCTTTGTGATCGTTGATCGCTGAGTATCTCTTCTTCCAGAGATAAAGAAGTTCAGCTATCGCTGAAGCTTTTCCTCAGGCTTCTTCGCGTAAGTAGATTTGTCTGGTCTTCGCTGATATCCGCATCAGGTCACTAGTAGACTTATCTATTGTTCAGTGGCTTCGTCTTCGATTCAGCTATGAACTATGTTGACGCGAGACTTGTCTTCAGGGATTACGTTAACTGTGTTACATAGGAAACTATCAGTGACAACTGAACAGACTCAGTTTGATCGCTGAAAGTGAAACACTAATACATATTAAATGTTTACAGAAAGGTCATCAGCGATAACTGAACAGACTCAGTCTGATCGCTGATGATGAAACACTAATACATATAATAACGTAATTTTCACTAAGTATAAAAGAGGGTCGTTATCAAATCACTGAGAGAGTTTGGATCAACAATCTCCCCCTATTTGATAATGACAAAGTAACAAAAGAAAATTACTTTATGATTCAAAATATAGGAATAAAAAGGACTCATAGAATGCATGTCCCAATTACTATTTTGAGGGATCTTTTACAGTACTGATAGGGTTAAGTACATCACTGCAATTTTCATTTAATTCAGGGATAGAATTACAAGATATGAAAATCATAAGTACAAGTGACTAACTAACTACTGTAAGTATAACTAACAGATTACAGATAAGAAAACTAATCTATCAGCTATAAGAAGATTTGGGAGGATTGATCATATACTCAGGTATTTCTTCTCCTTTCTGTCTTCGTTCCAAAGATTCTTGACTGATAATTTCTTTAATTTTTTCAGCAGCAGGGAAGAAGTCACACCATAAGCATAAGAGATCCTTGAGATGATTCAGAGGACAGATAGGAATCTCAGAGATTCTTTGAAATCTGAGTTCCTCATCATCATCTCTGAAGAATATTCCATAAGGCTTGTCGATTACTTGACCAGCTTGGAAGGGACCACCAGGAGGCAGAGATAAGTCCAGAACTGAAAGATCAGGAGGAGGACCAAACAGTGCATCTCTTGAAAATTTGATAGAAGTTTCATTCCTGATGATGGCGACATCTTCAGAGGAGGAGGACCCAATTTTTCTCTTGAGTTTCAAAGATTTGGGAGGAAGAGGAGATGGCAGCTTTAGTACAGAAACGACTCTATTTATGAGGGCTTCAAGGAGTCCTTCAACGTAGCCTCTGTATGTAGATTTGGATTTCTTCAGCGCATCCCAGAACTCTAACCATTCCGTAAATCCGAAGCTTTCAAGTTTTGATACGTACATTGCTTTTTGGGTTCCATCCTCTCTGGTAATCTCCATGGTCACTGAGAGTTGATCTTTCTTCTTGCGACCAGAGATAGTCACGGCTGATATTGGAAGAAGATCAGAACGATAATCCATCTTTTGTTTGCACCATTCGATAGACTTATCGTTGATCTCTTGTTCTTTGAAGCGTTCCTCTTCAATTTCTTTCAGTAGTGCAGCTTGAACTTCCACAGGTTTGCTTTTCAGCTTTTTGTCCTTGACTTGAGAAGATTGAATCTTTAAAGCGAGTTGGGCATCTCGTTTGCATTCAGCGATCAGCTTCTCAGCTTTGGCAGATTCTTCTCTTTCAGCTTCAGTAAGGAAGTCGAGCTCTGTGGATATTTGAAGAGGGATTTTCAGCCGTTGACTTTCTAGTTGAGCGATCATTTCAACTCTTTTCTTCAGCACTTCCTCTGACCAATGAGATGGTCGAGAGGGCCTTCCTGGATGGACCAGGGAATCTTCTTCTTCTTCATCATCAATCTCAGCGATAGAGATTGGGATTATTTCTTCAGCGATAGTCGCTGGTATTATTTGTAGTTCAGAACCCTTAAGCAGGGGTGAGAACTGTCTGGTTAGAAAAAGAAGGAAAGAAGGGATAAGTGTATTTTTAGAACGAGAGAGATAAAGGCTAGAAAGACATAGGGGTTTGGAAAGAGTAGAAGAGTGGTACAATTGAAAGACATACCTGAGAAGGATGCTCCCCCTCAGATTGTGATCCAGTCCTCAAGCATTCTTCAGCGATTGGTTGCTTGTCTTTGCTTTGCGAAGGAACACTTGAAGATGTATCACCTCTCACCCCTGTTTTGACAACCTCTTGCGAAGTTGTCCCTGATACGACGTTCGGCTTAGAGAACCACATAGATTGGTCTTCATCGTCGTCGTCGTCATCGGAGGGCTGATCCTTTTCTTGATCATCAAGATCTAGATCATCTTCCTCTTCATCGTCTTCTTCCTCATCCTCTTCAAAGAGAATGGAGTGAATTGATGAGGATTCTTTTGCCTTCTCCCCCTCAGATTGAGAGGGAGGTTCCTTTGGAGTCTCAGCATCCCCAGCAGCAGCGATAGAAGTTTCTTCAGCTTTCTCCCCCACTTTGTCATTATCAGCGGTAGGGGATTGTTCAGCTGCTGGAGTAGCTGTTGAAGCTTTGAGCACTTGAACGTCAGCCTCCAGACGCTTAACTCGGTCTTCAACCGCAGGTATGTCGCATGTGGCATCATGAATGAATTCCACAGCGATGTTGAGGTTGGTACGATCATCTTCAGTGAAGGAGGGAGGCAGCGCTGGAGCTGGTTCATTCACTTTCTGGAGAACTTGCTGAAGAAGGGACGTACAGAGGTCAACCTTGGAAGAGAGACCCTGAACGTCAGCTGTAAGAGACTCAAATCGTCCTTGAAAGAGTCGAGAGGACTCTCTGAGTTGGACGACTTGTTCTTCAAGAGCTGAAAGTTGAGAGTTCTCAGCTTTGGATGAGCAAGTGGCGGTCAACTTCTTCAGCTCCTCACCAGCCTGATTGACGGCGTTGGTGGTTTCATTGATGGTGTTGGTGAGAGCATCCACCTTTTCTCCTAGACTGTTGACATGCGTGTCAACAGTCGCCAAGCTAGGACCTGAAAATAATGTTAGTTCAGATATGGGCTTATTTGGAGAGGGGGGGAGAGAAGTGTTTAGGATTATAGGTGTACCTGACGTATCAAACATTTTGTAGAACTGCATAGATTCCTCAAAAGTTTGATGCTCAGGTCCTATAGGGAAAGAAGAGGTGGCAGGTTCAGAGACCAAATGAGGAGAGAAGGGAAGAGTTTTGGGGATAGAAGTAGGGATGGGGTTAATCTCAGGGAATGAGATAGTAGGTGGGGTTACTGATGATGTGACAGCGAGTGAGATCGCTGACACGGCAGTATGAGTGACTGCTGAAGTTGTGGAGGAAAGACCCACAAAAGCATCTAAGGTAGCTTGTTGAGAAGCTCCCTCAGGTATAGTACTAGAAGGTGTACTTTCCTTAGTCTTTTTGGCCTTTTTGGAAGGACCAATTGGACTAGCTGATGGTCTTTTAGAAGCAGTGGTAGCGACAGGGATAGCAGACGAAGGAACCGTCTGCGTGGTCGCTGAAAATGAAGAAGAATGGAGAGAGAGACGAGAGCGAAGGAGAGAGATACTTACCTCGTCTGCGAGTGGCTTGACCTCCAGTGATCGTTGACCAACCCTGGCAAAGGTGCCATCATCTTTGGTGGGATAGGTGTTGGGATAGAGGAACTTGATGTACGTACATATGAAACGTACGTACGAGATCTTGGGATCTCGTTCAGGCTTCTCTAATCTCGACCTCAGATCTTCAAAGATGGCTGTGGCGTAGTCAAAGTTTTGACCAGCGATGACGGAGTATGCCATCTGCAGTTGTGTTTTGCTGGCTTGATCCAGCGAACCACTCTTCCCACTCATGCACTGAATTATGTGCGAGAAGATAAAGTTCAGTTGTGATGGCATCTGAGCTTTAAGAATCTTGGTGAGCTTCTTGTTAGGAATAGAGGATCTTGGTTTGTTTTCCCAACAATAGCCCATTGCGTCCAGGAAGAATATCAGCTCATCATCAGTGGGGAGTGCGTCGAATCCACTCTTTGGTTTGTCAGGGAATCGTAAAGATTTCCTGAGGCTAAGAGCGGTCATGCTCCCTGGCCCTAATTCCGTGCTGAACGAGATAGCAGGGACTCGTTCGCCTTTCCTGTTTGTAAGTTCAGTAGCATCAGCAGTGAACCAGAACTGCTGAAGTAGAGTCTTGGAGGGCTTAGGATCCACAGTGATCGCGTAAGCTATGCATGACTGCTTGAGGAATTCAGCAGCTTCCACCAGATGTGGGTATTTGTCAGCTTTGAAGTCGAGTCTGGCCAAATGATTACATTTAGTAATCTCAACTTCAGTGAGAGCGAATCGTACATGCTTGGAAGCAACGATTGAAGACTGTGTCATTTCTGTTATGGAAAGAGGCATAATAGAAGAAATGATTTAGATTAAAAATAATATGATTACCAGTTTCCATAGATGAAGGGAAACTGGAAAATTATCAAGTTATTTTTAAGAGAAAAAATAGTGTTCTGGGTAGAAAGAAGGAAGAACACTTTAAAACCATAAGGTTTTTATTTAAAAACATAAAATCAGAAAGAATGATCTTTAGTTTTAAAAAAACGTTTTATAAAATCCATAGAAAGCGAGTAGGATTTTAAAAGAATAAAAAAACATATGAACAAAGCATATAAACATGAAATAAACCTGTGTATCTTGAAGAAAAAGAGTTGCAGATTCAATATTCTGGGTTTACTTGCTTGAGTGTTCTTGAGAGAATGTTTCTTGCTTTGAAAGTTTTGAAAGCGTAAACCGTATAAAGGAGAGAAGAATTCCTTTTATACGAAGAGAGAGAAGAGAGATAAGAGAGAGAATGAAGCGGGAAAAGAAATCATCATGACATTGACACGTTCCACGAAGTTGATTGGATAGGAGGGCAACGGACGAACGTGTCAGAAAAGGCATGTCGTGGATTGTCGGTTCAAATGACGTCATAGAGGAGAGAGACTGTTCATTTGTCCGTTCAAATGATCACTGAAGAAAAGTCAGTGATAGATTTTCCTTTTTAAAAGTATCCCTGATTGTAAAGATAGGGATAGATTTTCTTTTTAAAAGATCACTGATTGGAAATATCAGTGATTAATGTATTTTTCAAAAAAAAAGCTTTTAATCATTTGAAGAAAGTTCAGTGATTAAAGTTTTTATTTTGAAGAAAAACATCTTTGAGGGAGAGAGAACATACCTGAGAGTCAGAATGTTTATCAGAGAGAATGATGAGGGGAACTTTTGATTACTGACACAATACATGAACGCTGAAGAATTATTCTTCGAGGTTCAGCATTCCAAGCTCACTGATGAGAAAGTTGAACCTTGTCTCATCAAGAGGTTTGGTGAAAATATCAGCAAGCTGAAAGTCAGTAGGGATAAAGTGAAGTTCAATATCACCATTCATCACATGATCTCTGATAAAGTGATATCTGATCTCTATGTGTTTTGTCTTTGAATGTAGCACTGGATTATTTGCTATAGCGATAGCACTAGTGCTGTCGCAATAGATAGGAATCTTTGACAGCTGAAGATCATAATCTAATAGTTGATTTCTCATCCATAGGATTTGTGAACAACAGCTTCCAGCGGCTACGTATTCAGCTTCAGCTGTGGAAGTGGACACAGAATTTTGCTTCTTGCTTGTCCAGCTTACTAGCTTTCCTCCCAAGAGTTGACATCCACCAGTGGTACTTTTTCTGTCAAGTTTACAGCCTGCAAAATCACTATCAGAATAACCAGTTAGATCGAACCCTGAGTCTTTGGGATACCAAAGACCGAGGTTAGGAGTTCCTTTCAGATATCTGAAAATTCGCTTTACAGCGATCAGATGGGATTCCTTGGGTTCAGATTGATAGCGTGCACATAAACAAGTAGAGTACATGATGTCAGGTCGGCTTGCTGTAAGATACAACAATGAGCCTATCATTCCTCTATAGGCAGTGACATTAACAGGTTTTCCAGATGGATCCTTGTTAAGTGTCAGTGGTGGTGCCATAGGAGTTTTCATCGCTGAAGTTTGAGTTAAATCAAACTTCTTCAGCATGTCTTTAACATACTTACCTTGGCAGATAAAAGTACCTTTGTCAGATTGTTTAATCTGAAGACCAAGAAAATATGTCAGCTCACCCATCATACTCATTTTATATTCTTTCTTCATTCTTTCAGCGAAGCGAGTACATAGAGATGGGTTAGTAGAACCAAATATTATGTCATCGACATATATTTGTACAAGAATTATATGACCTTTTATCTTCCTGAAAAATAACGTATTATCAATCTTGCCACGTTCAAAATTTTCAGAGATAAGAAAAGATGAGAGAGTGTCATACCAAGCACGAGGGGCTTGTTTTAAACCATAGAGAGCCTTATCCAATTTATAAACATAATTTGGATGCTTAGGGTCATAGAACCCTGGTGGTTGTTCTACATAAACTTCTTCATTCAGTTTTCCATTCAGAAAAGCTGATTTTACGTCCATTTGATAAACGATGAAGTCTTTATAGACTGCATAAGCTAAGAATAGTCGAATTGCTTCGAGCCTGGCCACAGGGGCAAAGGTTTCATCATAGTCTATGCCTTCCTCTTGTCTGTATCCCTGAGCAACAAGTCGAGCCTTGTTGCGGGTTACAATTCCATGTTCATCTAACTTGTTTCTAAACACCCATTTGGTGCCTATTACAGTTTTATCAGATGGTCTAGGAACGAGATTCCAAACTTTGTTTCGAGAGAATTCAGTCAGCTCTTCTTGCATAGCGCTGACCCAGTTTGGATCTCTGAGGGCATCATCAGTCTTCTTTGGTTCAATTAAGGAGAGAAAGTTTACAAAGAGACAGATATTACCTGAGCTTCGTCGTGTCTGAATACCTGCATCTGGATTACCAAGAATTTGATCTATGGGGTGATCTCTGGTCCATCGCTGAGCAGGAGCAAGATTGCTTATTTCAGCGATAGGATCAACAATAGGAGCAGCCGCTGATGAAGATGCTTGAGGTTCATCAGCTAGTAATTGTTGAACATTAGATACACCAATGCTTTCAGAAGGGTTTTCAGACGTAGATGGATTTGATGGTAGAAGTGTGTTTAGAGGTTCAGCTGAAATCCATGAGTTGGATTCAGCGGTGGGAGGTATGATACTTGGTTCTTCATCAGCAGCTGGAGTTTCAGTGTGCTGTTGGTTTGAGAAGAAAGGTTCAGTTTCTCTATAGTGAGAGATCATCCAAGTATTCAGTTCTTCATTGTCAGCGATTGGTTTAGAGTTCGCTGAGCGCGTTTCATCAAACGTGACATGAATGGTTTCTTCTACGGTTTGTCTTCTTTTGTTGAAAACTCTGTAGGCTTTTGAGATGGAGGAATATCCTAAAAATATTCCATCATCAGCTTTTGGGTCGAACTTTCCAAGTTGATCTTTGTTGTTTAAGATAAAGCACTGACAACCAAAGATATGAAGAAAACTGATAGAAGGCTTCCTTCCAAGAAAGAGTTCATAAGCTGTCTTCCCAAATCGCTTTATTATCAGCGATCTGTTTTGAGTAAAACATGCAGTGTTTACAGCTTCTGCCCAAAATTGAGTAGGGAGGTGAGAATCGCTGAGCATTGATCTAGCAGCTTCTATGATCGTTCTGTTTCTTCTTTCAGCGACTCCATTTTGCTGAGGTGTTCTTACTGAAGAGAAGTTGTGAGAGATTCCCTTGTTCTCAAAGAAATTGTTCAGGGAACTATTTTTGAATTCAGTTCCATGATCACTCCTTATTGATCGAACAGTAAGATTATTCAGCACTTCCATCTTTTTGACAAAAGATATTAGTTCTTCTGGAGTATCATTCTTGCAGCGAAGAAAAATAACCCAGGTGTAGCGAGAATATTCATCTACAATGACAAGCGTATATTTCTTTCCAGCTATTGATTGGATATTGACAGGGCCAAATAGATCCATATGCAAGAGCTGAAGAGGACTTGTTACTGAGGAAACTTGTTTCGACTTGAAACTAGCTCTTGTTTGTTTTCCTTTTTCACATGCTGAGCAGAGAGATTCTTTAGCATATGAGTGCTGAGGAAGACCAGAAACCAGTTCCTTAGATGAGAGAGAATTCAGGGTTTTGAAGTTTAGATGAGAGAGCCTTTTATGCCATAGCCAGTTGACATCAGAAGAGGCCTTAGAGAGAAAACATAAGTTATCAGTGATAGTAGAGTCCATATCTATTACATAGACATTTTCTCTTCTATAACCACTGAGAGCAAGTTTTCCTTTTTCATCTACCACTGAACATGCTTTCTTAGAAAAGCGAACTTCGTAGTCTTTGTCACATAGCTGACTGATGCTTAGAAGATTGTGCTTCAGTCCATCTACATAAGCGACTCTTCGAAAGGTAGTTGTCCCATTGCTGAGGACACCAAACCCTCGGGTAAATCCTTTTCCATTTCCACCAAAGGTCACAGAGGGACCTTTCTCTTCCTTGTATTCAGTGAGCAGGTCTCTTTGTCCAGTCATATGACGAGAACATCCGCTATCGAGATACCAGATGCCCTTTGATCCCTGCATACATAAGGAAGATTAAGCTTTGTTTGGTACCCACTTTTCAATGGGTCCTTCAGAGTTAGTGGATAAGGAAGATTCAGCAGTCTTCACCGCTGATGAAGATTCAGCTTCAGTGGTAATCTTCACTTTGGTTAATTTCTTAACCTTAGTGGTATTTTTCTTCACTTTGGCTGTTTTATCAGCTTCGGTGGTATTTGGACACTTGCTCGCAATATGGTCAGTGAATCCACAGTGATAACATTTTCTATATCTGATGGTGGATTTATAGCCAGAAGGTTTTGAAAACTTAAGATGAGCAGGTCCAGCTCCAAGAATACCTTTAGCACGAGATCTGGGAGGAATTTTTATTTCTTCAGATTTCACGGGCTTTAGATCAACCTTCAGCTTTGGAGGACAGATATCAAAGATTTCTGTCACTGAGCTAAAAGGTTTATCCACTGAAGGTTTGGAAGGAACTTTCAGTTTGGTTTTCTTGGAAGCCTTCTGAGGAGGGAGAATAGACTTTCCTTTATCTGCAGGCTTAGATCTTGCAGATATCTCCTCAGGGATGGGATTAGAAGAAGAACAGGGATAGAATTGATTATAAGAAGTGTCAAAGAAAGATGTGACAAAAGTTCCAAACTTAAGCGAGGAACTTTCTTCTTTAGGATCATCCTGTGGTGACCAAAAACCAAGACCAGTTTTATCACTTTCAGGAGTTTGAGCATTTATTATCTCAGAGATCTTTGTTGATGATTTGCACCATTTTTCAACATGAGCCTTTTCTGCTTTTAGAGCAGCGATGGCTTGTTCGCGTTCAATGCTGATGATTTCATTTATAATGACTTGATCTTTTAGCTTTTCTTCTAAAAGATTTAGTTCACTGATCTTTTCATGACATTTCTCTAGCTCTTGTGTTAAATAAACATTTTTATTTTCAGCTTGAGTTTTGTCGTTTAAAGCATTATAAAGGTCAATCGTCAGCACATCAACAGCGCGACTTCTCTCAGCTTCAGGCAGAGAGGGATTTGTAGAGATGGATACCTGAGATGATATGTAGCTCATAGAAGGTTCAGATGGTTCTTCTACTTATTCTTTAATCTCAGCCATGAGGCAAAGATTAGCGACTTCTTCTTCATCAGAAGATGATTCTTCTGATTCAGCCCAGTCATGTTCTTCAGCGATGAGACCTTTACCTTTTTGCTGATAGCTTTTCAGCTTTTGATATTTGTTTTTCAGCTTATGGTATTTGTCATCACTGGATCTTCTTGAGGTAGAAGGTTTGAAGACCTTTTTAGACCTGCACTCACTAGCAAAATGTCCAATTTTTTCGCAGTTATAGCAAGTGGCTGTAGCCTTATCAACCGGAGTTGATTTTGGCTTTTCAGTAAGAGAGAGAGGTTTACTTCTTCGGAAGTTACTCTTTCTTGCAAATCTCTTAAAAGAGTTTGTCAAGAGTGCTAAGGACTCATTAAACTCTGAAAGATCAGGGTCTGATAAATCCTCAGATTCAGAATCTAACTCAGTGATGGTGAGAGTAGATCGCTGAGATGGAATTATCTCTGATGAGACTAAAGCAACAGCAGTGCTTTTGGAGTCTTTAGAATCTTTTACAAGATTCTTCTTCAGGAGATTAGATTGCTCATAGTTGAGCAATATTCCATATAGAGTGCTTAGAGAGAGAGTATGTAAGTCCTTTGTCAGCTTGAGACATATTGAATAACTGTCCCAGCTTTCAGGAAGACTTTCCAAGAATTTTGTTAGGACCTCAGAATTAGAATAGGTCCTTCCAACAGTTCTTAGGTCAATGATCAGGCAGTTAAACCGCTGATGAATGTCAGAAAGAGATTCATTCTTACCAGCGATAAAACTTTCATACTGTCTTACCAAGTTAATCTTTCGGGTTTCTTGGATTTCAGTGGTGCCCTCATATTGAACACATATGGTTTCCCACATTTCTTTAGAAGTTTTTAGATGCATGATGGAATGGAAAACTTCATCAGGCAGAGCCATTGATATAATGGTCTTTGCTCTTGCATCTATGCCTACCTTCTTTTTATCTTCATCACTCCACTGTCTTATTTCCTTAACGACATATCGTTCAGGGACAGCTTCAGTGGTGGCAGTAGCAGGAACAGCAGCTATAATTCTAACAGGTTCATAGGGTCCGTTTTCTATATATTCAGGTATAGTAGGATCCGCACCTTCAAGAAATAGCATCATTCGATTTTTCCATAGAGAAAAGTTATCTCTGCTAAATCGAGGAGGTTTAGAAAGTGAACCATTATCATAGTAGTTTGTGTTTGTGTTTAGTGCCATTTTAGAATAGCAAGGAAGAGTATACAGCAAGATCTTGTTTATTAGATTAAACAAACTGCTCTGATACCACTTGTTGGTCCCGAAGGTGCTTAACAAGTTTGTAGAAGGGGGGGGGGGTTGAATACAAACACAGAAATTAAAGTTTAATAAATTGTTTATTGATAAATCAAAATACAATTTACAAGTTTGTTGCGGAATAAGATTAAGACAGACTCAATCTAAACAAACTTAAGAAACACTAAGATGGTTGCACAAGAAATTCAGAGAATGGGGGATTTTAGAGAGATAGAAAACAAGGGTTTCTATTTTGGAGTTCAAGGATTGAGCACACCTTCAGATGAAGGAGTGAGCTTCCTATTTATACCCTATGCATTAAATGCATGGCAGGGTACTTTACACGTGGCATTCATAGATTGGCTTTGGTAGTCTCACTTTTGGAGACATGCTTTTGGCCACTTTATGAACAGTGTAGTTGACAGAGTTGGTGTACGATTTGTGGCAGATACTTGTCCGTTCTGACACATCGTACTGGTTGTGCAAGGTAAGACAAAAGAAAACTTGAGGCATAAGCTTTGTGATCGTTGATCGCTGAGTATCTCTTCTTCCAGAGATAAAGAAGTTCAGCTATCGCTGAAGCTTTTCCTCAGGCTTCTTCGCGTAAGTAGATTTGTCTGGTCTTCGCTGATATCCGCATCAGGTCACTAGTAGACTTATCTATTGTTCAGTGGCTTCGTCTTCGATTCAGCTATGAACTATGTTGACGCGAGACTTGTCTTCAGGGATTACGTTAACTGTGTTACATAGGAAACTATCAGTGACAACTGAACAGACTCAGTTTGATCGCTGAAAGTGAAACACTAATACATATTAAATGTTTACAGAAAGGTCATCAGCGATAACTGAACAGACTCAGTCTGATCGCTGATGATGAAACACTAATACATATAATAACGTAATTTTCACTAAGTATAAAAGAGGGTCGTTATCAAATCACTGAGAGAGTTTGGATCAACAAAATGGATGCAACTTAGACTAACTCGAAACACGAAACGTTAGTAAACCATGCATATCGTACGTCCGAAAACATGGATACTAGATCCAATACTCACGCGACCATATCAAAGGGAATCGAATTACCCAAAACACGGGGATGACCTATTTCATTCAAACCTTAATATACGAGGAGGAAGGTCCAATATTAAGGTCCTCATTCATTGTCGACCAAATAGAACAAATGACACTAAAGTAAAACATCTTTATATTTAAATTGTTGATAGCCAACAACGGGGGATACCCGTATCCGTTGAGAGTGGAGGAAACACAAAAGTATACCACCCATACAACGTTAATCGCATGACACCTCCCGACATCACAGCCAGGTATCCCTACGACTTCTTTACAAGTATCACCTCAAGTCAGTTGACCTTTTTGGCCTATCCGAAGAACTTCCACTCAAAAGGCCCGGCGCATTTAAAGACTACCTGTCTCAAGCATTACTTCAAGTGGCGGTGGTCCTAGTGCCTACCGTCCCGACAGCACTAACAGACTCAACCCTCCTGGCGATCACTTGTAAAGTTTCGATCATAAAACATGAGCCCCGGAGTCCAACCCCGTGCCACTCAATTGACCATCAAAACAGACTGACTTACGTGCCTATGGAACCAATACAACACAGTCTAACATTACATGCCTATCCCGAAATGACCAACGCACTCGAACATGTAACCAACGTCAAAATGCAATAAAATACATTAGTACGTACGTCATAACTGGGCTCTACATCGATCCATTAAAACCGAACAAATGTCCTCAAGCCCCTTTTAAGCCATCATCGAGCTAAAATGCTCCAAATCCATTTGACCAATAATCACCGGTCCCCCAAATAATGAAATGTCTTTAAACAACGTTTATGAAGACACGTATCTCAAAGACGAGATTACCCCAAAACTCCACACGAGATGGGACTACAGATTTTCCAAAGGGTTTTATGAAGGCAAATATACCCAAAATACATATAACATGAAATGGACTCCATTTGTACAAAATCATCAAAGATGCATAAATCATGAGAACAGATTTTACTTGTACAAAATCACCATGAATATGAAAACCATGCTATTTACTCGTTAGAACCTTCGAAACCCAAAGATGAGCATTTTAAAAGGTTAACACAACCCAAGTTTACCAAATATGAAAACTTATCAAAATACTCACACATTGATAAATAACCAAGTAAAACATATTTTTACTTCAAAATACATATTTTGGCATGTACACCGTTTTAACAAATCAACTTGAACTCACCTCGCTAGGTTAAGTTAAACCTAGGTTTCAATCCCCAACCGTTGGCTTCCAAAAGCATAGATCTACTCCCAAAGCTCTCCGAAGACATCCATTCCAACTCTTCAACTTAAGCTTCCAAAACCTAGATCCATACATTTCCAACCATAGATAACCCTATCCCTCCATATAGGAACATTCCTCAAACATTTTACATAAAGATCTCAACTTAGGTCAAAACCCTAATTTCCATAAATGAAGAAGAAGATGATTACCTCAACCAAAAGCTTGAATCCACCTACCAAAACACTTGTAGATCACCCAAATGAACCATAAGCTTCCAAATCTTCAAATGGTGGAAAGGTTAGATGAAATCCCCAAGAACTTGGTGAGGAAGATGAAGATGGAGGTTTTGGTGGTTCAAGATCCCAACTAGCTAGATGATGAAAAATCATGTGGTTTAAGGAGGGAAAACCCTCAAAATGGGTTAGGGTTCGACATTTGGGGGTTTGGGAGAGAAAAGGGAAGAAGATTTAGTGTTTGGTTTGAGAGGAATGAGGTTTGATGGCTGAAAATCGGATTATTAGCTCAACAGTGCGACTCGCGGGTTATGTCGCGACCTTAAGTCGCGGCATAAGTCCCCCGTTTCCCCAAAGACTCACTTCTAGTGAGTTACGCGACTTGTGCCGCGACCCTAAGTCGCGCCACAACTCGCGGCAGCCCAAATCTTGGTTTTCTCGTGTCTTCCCACCTGATTCGATCCTCGATGATTCCATAGCAAATCTCATTTGATTTCCCAACACCTTTACGTTCCAAAAGACAAAAGACTCCCGAACTATCACTAAAGGAAGTCTCCAAATTACGGGTGTTACAACAAAGACTCAATTTGAAGGGTGAAAAATAAAATAACATGAAATAGAGGTTAGTGAACAAAGCATCAAACAATTGACATATCCTTTCATAAATCAAAGTTTATTCAATTTCCCAAAATGCACCACCATATGCCAAGGCACATGTTCCTATTATTAGGCAAAAACAGTCTCTGAACTAAGGATCATTAGGACTTTTTAGGTTTGAAAATTCAGGGCTTTACTCACTTTCTCTCACTTTCCTTGCATTATGTGCCCATGCTGCTGAAGATGCTGCAACATGTACCTTCTGCCAAAATTTTGAAATTTTTAATGTTGGCCTAAAAGGTTTGATTGAGCCTTGTTGGGAACTGAAGATTTTACTAAATGTAGTTACTACTGCTAGTACAAATGTAGTTACTACTGCCAGAACAAGTTGAAGATTAATACTGCTGAGTGTTACTACTGCTAGTGTTAATTAATACTGCTAGTCAAAGTTAGTACTGCTTGAACAAAGTTAGTACTGCTTAGCTAGTTAGTACTGCTAGTGGTTAGTACTGCTTGCAGTTAATGCTGCTAGATGAAGTTAATGCTGCTGAGCATTATTAGTGCTGCTAAAGAGATCCGGATGGAAAGTACTACAGCTGGATATACTGAAGATATACTTAGAAGATATACATGGAAGATATACTGAAGATTTGTTTATTCTTTGTAATTATCTTTTTATTAGTATATGTATAGAATGTTTAGAATAGATAGAAAGAACTTTTTGATAGTTCTTTTTCAAGAGAAAAATCAACCTCAAGGCATAGATCCTAATTCTAGAGAAGTAGAATTCGTATTGGTGAGCCTGTTCATCAATATTGAGGTTGAGTGTGTAACCTTGTAGCTTTAAGCATTCAATACAAGTTTACTGTTTGATTATTATATACTGTGTTTGATTACTGTTTTATTAAATATCAAAGTGTTTTTCCGCAACTTCTTTGATATTAGTTTCTGAGTATTAATTCTTGTTAAGAATTCGATCCTGACAAGTGGTATCAGAGCCAAATTCTCTCAGAAACAGTTATTCATCATGGAAAATCTTACAGAATCAAGCAGTACTTTGGTCTCAAAAGTTCCAATGCTCAGATCCAATGAATTTGACATGTGGAAAATCAGAATCAAGCAATATATTCTCCTCACAGATTACTCTATGTGGGACATCATTGAGAATGGCCCATCTGATGGAGGAAAGATTGGTGAAGATGGCAAAAGAACTCCTCCAAAGACAGATACAGACAGGAAATCAAGACAGACAGAGATGAAAGCCTTGAGCACACTGCTCTTGGCCATTCCAAATGAGTATCAACACCAATTCTGCAATTGTACTGATGCACAGATGCTCTGGAATGCTCTAGAGAAGAGATTCTCAGGTACTAAAAGTACCAAGAGAAATCAAAAGGCAATCTTAAAACAACAGTATGAAAACTTCATCTCAACTAAGAATGAGTCCATGACTCAAACTTTTGACAGGTTTAATAAACTAATTGGTGAACTAGCTACTATGGGAGTACAGATTGATCAAGATGATGTGAACAGAAAGTTCTTAAGGTCCCTTGGAGATGAATGGACCATGTACACTGTGTCATTCAGACAGAATGATCAGTTGGAAGACAAAGAACTTGATGATCTGTACAATGATCTTAGAGTTTTTGAAGCTGAGGTGGAGGCAAAGAAGAAGCCTTCTGGATATGTTCATAATGCTGCACTCCTATCAGCATCAATTGATTCTACTGCTAACTCTGAATCAGTTAATGCTGCTAATGGATCAAATCTAGATAAAGGCACTGATTATGCATTTGAAGCTCTTCTTTCTAATCATGGAAATTCTTCTTTGATCAATGATGACTTAGAACAACTTCATCCTGATGATCTGGAAGAGATGGATATTAAATGGCAGATGGCCATGCTCTCCATGAGGGTTAAGAAGTTTATAAAGAGGACTGGAAGAAACAACTTCTCACAAAGAAGAGAAGATGGAGCAGGGTTTGATAAATCAAAGGTAGAATGCTACAAATGTCATCTGAAGGGACATTTTGCTAGAGAATGCAGAAGTGGAATGTCTCACAACAACAACCATCAACAAGCTCAATCTGGAAGCTTCAATAACAATAGAAACTCTGCTCAAGCCCTTGTTTCTCAACAAGGAATGGGGTTTGATTGGAGTGATCAAGCAGAAGAAGCTATTCAGAATCAAGCTCTTATGGCTAAAGTATCTGATCTCCCATCTGAGGTAAGTTCTAATCTCTGCTCTAAAACTTGCATAGACACTGTTAAAAGGTACAGGGATCACAATCAGAAGATGAGTGATGACCTGAAGAGACTAGAAAAGGATATAAAAGACTATGTGAGGATAGTAGAGAGATTTGAAGATCAAATCAAAGGTTTTCAAGCCAATGAACTACAACACTCATATGACACAAATTACTGGCAGTGGGAGAAAAAGGATTTAGAACTTAAACTGACCAAATCTAAAGAGGAGAGTGAAAAACTGAAAGAGGAGTTAACCAAGGTTAAGCTTGATGTAGAAAAGTTTTCCAATGCTTCTAAAGCAATGGACTCCTTACTGCAAAATCAGATTCATGATAAATTAAGAAGAGGAATTGGATATAATGCCACACCTCCACCATATAACAACAATTACATTCCTCCTACTTCAGACCTGTTAGACACCAAAGATAGGAAGGACTTGCCTGAGGGAGCCACTGAAATAGATCCCTTAGATGAGGTAATTGTTGAGGATAAGACTGAGAAAGAGGTTGGCAAGAGTAAGAAGAACAAGGTGAGTGGTGAGATTTCTATAGAAAACAACATTATCACCAATGAGGATTGTGGAAGGGCTTGGATCAAATCCAAGAACATAGAGAAGACAGAGGAAAAGTCTGATAAGGTCCATTATAAACAGACCACAGTTGTGAATCCAGGTCCTTGCAAACAGTGTACTTGTAAGAAGAATGAACCCCAAAAACAGGACAAAAAGAGGGGAAATCAAAGAAACTGGAATAATCAATGGGCACATAAACAAGGGGTTGATCTGAGTAAAATCAATAGACCAAAACCTTGCTTTATCTGTGGCAAATTGAATCATCTTGCAAAATTCTGTTATTTCAATCCTATGAACCAAAGAATGAATTTCCAAAGATCCATGCAAAAACCCTTTGGTTATAAGAAAATTGAAAAGAACCATGTGGCTAAGAAAAATGTTAAAACTAAAAGCCACATGAAGAAAAAGTATTCTGTTAAAGAAAGTGTCAATATGTGGATTCCTAAAAGCACTAAAACTGTTAGTACTGCTACCACAAATAGTGTTGCTGACAATGATAGTGCTGCTAGAAGTAATACTACTGCTAACAATGTTAATGCTGCTAACAAGGTTAGTACTGCTAAACCTGTTAGTACTGCTACACCTGTTAGTACTGCTAACTCTGTTAGTACTTCTAAGGTTAGTACTGCTTCCAGTATTGATTCTGATAAGCCAATCATATTGACAAAGTACTCTAATAAAGAGTGCTCTGAGTTTAAAAACCTCATTAAAAAGGAATGTAAATACTTTGATGAGAAAGGCAGACCCAAGATCACTTTGGCTTGGGTCCCCAATCATACTAATTGATTTATTTAATGCGCAGGGCAACCAACAGCTCAAGGGAAAGAGCATATGGCATGTTGATAGTGGTTGCTCTAGGCACATGACTGGCAACATGTCATGCCTTCAGGATTTCAAGCAAATTAATGGAGGACATGTTGCATTTGGAGACAATCTTACTGGTGGTAAGATAAGTGGAAAAGGTAATGTCACCAAAGGTAAGATGACATTTGAGGATGTCTACTATGTTGATCAATTAAAGTACAACCTGTTAAGTGTATCACAGGTTTGTGACAAACAACATAGTATATTATTTACTAATACTGAGTGTATGATTCTTGCTCCAGGGTTCAAGGTAGTTGATGAAAGCATGATACTACTTAGAACTCCAAGGAAGGACAATGTTTACTGTCTTGATTTGGACAATGTTGATAGTGATTCATCTTTAAATTGTCTTGTTTCAAAAGCTTCTATAGATGAATCCTCCCTTTGGCACAGAAGGATGTGTCACATGAATTACAAGACTATGAACAATCTTGTTAAAAATAACCTTGTAAGAGGTTTACCTTCAAAAGTCTTTTCATGTGATGATCATTGTGTTGCTTGTCTCAAAGGCAAACAACACAAAACTTCTCATAAGACCAAAGAGTTAAATTCTGTTTCTTCTTGTCTCCAGTTATTGCATATGGATCTGTTTGGTCCTACAAATGTTATGAGTATAGGCAAGAAATCTTACTGCTTGGTTATTGTTGATGATTACTCCAGGTTTACTTGGGTATATTTTCTAAGGACTAAGGATGAAACAAGTGATCTTATCAAATCCTTTATTCTAAGAATTGAAAACCAAACTAATCAAAGAGTAAAAGTCATTAGATCAGATAATGGAACTGAATTTAAAAATCATGATTTAAACACTTTTTGTGAAGGAAAAGGTATTGAGAGACAATATAGTGCTCCTAGAACTCCTCAACAGAATGGTGTTGCTGAAAGGAGAAATAGGACACTAATAGAGGCTGCTAGATCTCTGTTGGCTGATTCAAAATTGCCAATTACATTCTGGGCTGAAGCAGTTAATACTGCTTGTTATGTCCAAAACAGAGTTCTAGTGGTCAAGCAAAAGAACAAGACCCCATATGAGCTTTTAAATCAAAGAAAACCTTTTATTGGTTTCTTCAAATCTTTTGGGTGTCCTTGTACAATTCTAAATACCAAATCTCACTTAGGTAAGTTTGATAGCAAAGCAGATGATGGATTTCTTGTTGGATACTCATCTCAGAGTAAGGCCTACAGAGTTTTTAACTCTTCTTCTAGAATAATTGAAGAAAGTGACAATGTCAAATGCAATGAGAACACACCAAATCCTGTTGGGTCTGGACCTCAATGGCTATTTGACATTGATTCACTAACTAACTCTTTTGGTTTCAGTAATGAGTATACAGGAACAGATGGTGGAGAATCAGAGATCACACAAGTTCAAGAAAGTATATCTAAATCTGTGATTTTTCCCATACCCACAGTAAATGAAGACTGTGAAAAGGAATCATTTACTGAACCAAGTCAGAGTGAAGAAGACACTAGAGATGAGGAGACTCAAGAATCAGAAGTGACATCTGAAGACACTTCAGTTGAATTGCATGACTCTAATCTAGAGGCTGGACTGAATGTAGAACCTAGTCATAACACAAGAGTTCAAAAGAATCATCCTCCACAGTTGATAATAGGTGATGTCTCTTCTCCCATGATGACTAGACATCAAAGCAGGCTTCAGGAAATGCAAGATCAACAGCATACAGTGCTCTCATGTTTTCTATCCCAGCTTGAGCCGAAAAAGGCACATGATGCTATGAAAGAATCTAGCTGGATAGAAGCAATGCAAGAAGAATTGTTACAGTTCAAGCTACAAGATGTGTGGGATCTAGTAGACCTTCCTAAAGGTCACAGAGCAATTGGCACAAAATGGATCTTCAGAAACAAGAGAGATGAAAGAGGTATTGTTATAAGAAACAAAGCAAGGCTGGTAGCTCAAGGCTACACTCAAGAAGAGGGCATAGATTATGAAGAAGTTTTTGCACCTGTAGCTAGGATAGAAGCAATCAGACTATTCCTAGCCTATGCTTCTTACATGAACTTCAAAGTCTACCAAATGGATGTAAAAAGTGCTTTTCTCTATGGGTCAATTGAAGAAGAAGTATATGTCTGTCAACCACCAGGGTTTGAAAACCCAAGCTATCCAGACAGAGTATACAAATTAAAGAAAGCACTTTACGGACTACATCAAGCCCCAAGAGCATGGTATGACACTCTGTCATCCTATCTCTTGGAAAATGACTTTGAAAGAGGAGTCATTGATAAGACTCTATTTATCAAAAGAAAGAAGAAGGATATCTTGCTGGTCCAAATATATGTTGATGACATTATTTTTGGTTCTACAAGAAACAATATGTGCAAGGAGTTTGAGGATTTAATGCATCAAAGGTTCAAAATGAGTTCCATGGGGGAACTTACTTTCTTCCTTGGACTCCAAGTTCAACAGACGTCAGATGGCATTTTTATATGTCAATCCAAGTATGTGCAGGATATTCTAACCAAGTTTGGTTTCTCAGAATCAAAACCTGCCAGCACACCTATGGAAACACACAAGCAGATCACAGCAGATCTTGAGGGGGAGGATATGGATGTGCATCTTTATAGATCCATGATTGGCTCTCTCATGTATCTCACAGCATCAAGGCCAGATATTATGTTTCCAGTCTGTGTATGTGCAAGATTTCAAGTTAGGCCAAAGCAATCTCACTTTCAAGCTGTTAAGAGGATATTCAGATATCTCAAAGGGCAACCCAGATTGGGACTTTGGTATCCTCATAACTCACCTTTTGACCTAATAGCATACTCAGACAGTGATCTAGGTGGGGCAAACTTGGACAGAAAATCTACTTCTGGAGGATGTCAGTTTTTGGGTGCTAGACTAGTCTCATGGCAGTGCAAGAAACAAACCACCGTATCCACATCTACAACAGAGGCAGAGTACATAGCAGCTGCAAGTTGCTGTTCTCAAGTCTTATGGATTCAGAATCAAATGCTGGATTATGGGGTAACCTTTCTACATACTCCAATCTTTATTGACAACAGCAGTGCTATTAGCATTGTAAATAATCCAGTCAAGCACTCAAAGACAAAGCACATTGAAATCAGGTATCACTTTATAAGAGATTGTAATGAAAAGAAACTTATTCAAGTTGTCAAAGTTCACACTAATAATCAGTTTGCTGATCTATTCACTAAAGCTTTTGATGTGGGTAGATTCACTTTCTTGGTAACAAGTGTGGGAATGATAAACTTTGAATAATCTTCTTCTCAAAAAGTGAGTTTATACCTGTATATTGTTATTCTTGGTGTTACTAATCTTCTTTTCAGGATATGCATAGCAGTACTCAGTATTTAGCAAGTTTAAAAGGAGTAAGTCTAGTTAATACTGCTTTCAGTTAATACTGCTAGTAGTTAATACTGCTATTTCATTTAATACTGCTCGTGGTTAATACTGCTCGCGGTTAATACTGCTAGTTAGTTAATACTGCTAGTAGTTAATACTGCTATTTCAGTTAATACTGCTAGTTCAGTTAATACTGCTCGTGGTTAATACTGCTCGCGGTTAATACTGCTAGTTAGTTAATACTGCTAGTAGTTAATACTGCTATTTCAGTTAATACTGCTAGTGGTTAATACTGCTCTAGGTTAATACTGCTTATATTCCGAATACTATAAAAACCTTTTGCCCTCCTAAAAGTTCATAACGACTCTTTGCATACTGTTCTCTTGCGCTCAAAACCTTTTCTCTCTCAAGTTCGAAGTTTTCAGTAAAGTTTTCACTAAGATCAATGGCATCCATGACATTCATCGACGAGCACAACGAGATTGCGATGCTACAAAAGCCAAAACAAGCTGAAGGTTTTCATCAGATAGTCGACTTTCTGAAGTCGAGCCACATTGCTCATGCTCTTACTGTATCACCTACAATCTACATTGAGCACCAAAGGCAGTTCTGGGCTAATGCAACCATTGTTGTGGAAAATGGTGTGCAAATGATCAAGACAAGAATCTGTGATCACTCACTTACAGTTACTGAAGAAGTCATTCGCATCAGTCTACGTCTAGACGATGCCTCTGGTATAATGTCTATCTCTAATGATGAACTGTTTTCTAATCTTACTAGAATGGGGTATGGAGGCCCATTGGGTGTTTTCAAATTCTCAAAAGCAAAATTTTCACCCCAATGGCGTTTTCTTGTTCATACCCTGATGCATTGTATCTCCAAAAAGACCACTGGATGGAGTGAGTTCAGCAGTCCAATTGCATATGCTTTGGTATGCTTGGCTACATCCAGAAGGTACAATTTCTCAAAGATGATTTTCAGTGATCTTGTATCAAATATGGGAAACAAAAAGAGTTTCTTTATGTATCCCAGATTTGTTCAGGAAGTAATTAACCATGAATTGACGGATATACCTCAACCTGTTGGGGTATATGTACCTAAACCCCCAAAAGGCAAGGTTTTCTCAAATATGAGAAGATCTGTTGGGGACTCGGAAGGAGTTGACACCCCATTGTTCTCTACAATGATGGTGGTGTCCCAAAACACTGAAGGTATGGCAGCAGGGTCAAGGCCCTCATTAGACCATCCCACTGCTAGCCAAGCCCAACCTTCTCACTCAAAAACAATTCCCCAGTCCATTCTTACAAAACCAACCTCTCCAATTACCCAAACTTATCAAAGAAAACAGGTAAAGAAGGCTCCTTCCCTTCTTGTACCATCACCCACACAACCTTTAAGCCCTCTAAGGGAGAATTCTCCCCTAGAGAATATCCAAAGGGAAACCACAAGGGTGTCTCCCAACCCAAAGGAGGTGCTCTCTGAGGAGGAGGTAGAGCATATGGGAGATGAGGCTGCCACTACTCCTGCTAACACAGAGGAGGAAAGTGGTAACATCAATAAGACCTCCCCCATGGCAACTTTGAATGAGCAATCATTTGAAGGTCCCTGGTGCCAAGAAACCACAGGGGTGGATAGTGCTTCTGCTAGGCAGAAGACTTCCACTACTAAAAGATCCAATGATCCTTCAATAGGGGGTAACACTCCTGGAGAAGGTGAGGACAGATATAACTATGATGAATTGATGGAGGCAATGGGCAACATCAACATGGATGTACTCAAACAGGGCAAAGACATAGAAGAGCTAAAACTCATAGTACTGTCACAACAAGAACAAATCATCAAGTTGAAGCAAATGGTAAGGAAACTGATTTTGCAAAAGAAGAAGAAACAATTTGTGCTCAGAAGGAGGAAACCAGAGACTGATGCTCCCAAAAAGGGGGAGATCAACATGGAAGAAGCATCAAGGGAAGGGGAGATTGATAAAGAAAGAGTTGAAGTTGAGGGGGAGAAGGAAGCAGAAACTGTTAATGCTGCTGAAACCTCACAAGCAGCAGTAACAGAGTTAACACCAACAGAAATTGAAGTAGCTGAAGTGCTAATCAAAGCTAAGAATGACACTCCCAAAGCAAAGGGAGTGGTCATAAATGAAGGGAGAGACAAAAAATCAGAACAGAAAGACAAAGCTGCAGAATCAAAGAATAAGGGAAAAGAAAAGTTAGTGGAATCTGATCAACCAATCAAGAAGCAAAGGTTGGTTGAATCAGATGAAGCTTTAGCAAGGAAAATGCAGAAGGAGATGGAAAAAGAAGAAAGAGCTCAGGTGGAAAAAGACAGGGAAATGGCAAAGGCTTTAGCTACTGAGCTAAATAAAGCCTATCAAAAGGGGCTTGAAACTGAAAAGGCTAAACAAAGGGCTATAAGTCTGAGAAAGGCTATGATGGCTAATACAAGTGCAAAGAAAAGAAGACCTTCACAAACTTACCTTGCCACTCAGGAAAGAAACAAAATGATAACTTTCTTGAGGAGTGCAATTGGGGTAAAGAAAGAAATGTTTGTGAAGATGAGTTTTGATCAAATCAGAGAGCTCTACGAAAAGGAAATGGGGAATCTGAAAAGCAATGAAAAGAAAAGAGTAGAGTTTGAAAAGAAGGCCAAGGAGAGTAATGATATAGATATGAATCAACCATTCCCTGAAAGTGAAGAGGGAACTCCTATCAAAGAAATGGAAAGGGAAAAGGAAGAAAAGAAGAAGGAAGCTACTCTAGTACAGGTTCAAAAGACTTTGAAAAGAACCAAGATGATGGCCAAAAGAAAGAAAGATAAGAAGTCTAGAATAGAAGAAGAACAAAATGTTGCTGAAGAAGAAGTGGCACCTGATTCATCAAGCCAGCAAGGGTCATCAATCAAAGATGATGTAAGCTTATATATGGTAGTGATGGACAAAGTGCCTGAACCAATTTCTGCAGAACCTGTTGGAGTTAAGCCACCAGAGATCATTCACTGGGATGTACTGACAATGGATGGAAAAGATTACATCAGACTCAAGAGGAAGGGTGATAAGTATGAAGTATTCAATACTTGGATCAAGATTGTCAGAACATGCTCTAGATCTGATATAGAAGAGATGTTTGACATAGGAATTAAGCTGTATGCAGACCATCTGAATACTCTAGGAATTTCTCTTACAAAACTGGTGATGGAGTATCTATGCATGATGTTCAAACCTGAAGAAGTGGACCAGGTCATCAAGAGTGTGTTTAAAGAAGTCACAAGTTGGACTCTATATGAAACTAGTGGAGTATATGCAGTGACTTTGGATAGAAATCACACAGAATACTTCCTAGTGGATAGAGTATATAATCACACCAGACTGAAGGTTCATGCAATGCTAAAGAAGAAGTTGGGTTGTGCACCAAATTCAGAAATGGCCAAGTATCTCATTCAGAGGATAATCAATCAGAGTTTGGGACTGAATCCAGACTTAGCAGCGTGATCTTGGAAGTTTTGGGAGCATTAAAAAGAGCATCTGGAAGAATATCTGAAGAACTTGACTTCTCTTCTAAAAGTCAAGTTAGGGGGAGATTGTTGGGAACTGAAGATTTTACTAAATGTAGTTACTACTGCTAGTACAAATGTAGTTACTACTGCCAGAACAAGTTGAAGATTAATACTGCTGAGTGTTACTACTGCTAGTGTTAATTAATACTGCTAGTCAAAGTTAGTACTGCTTGAACAAAGTTAGTACTGCTTAGCTAGTTAGTACTGCTAGTGGTTAGTACTGCTTGCAGTTAATGCTGCTAGATGAAGTTAATGCTGCTGAGCATTATTAGTGCTGCTAAAGAGATCCGGATGGAAAGTACTACAGCTGGATATACTGAAGATATACTTAGAAGATATACATGGAAGATATACTGAAGATTTGTTTATTCTTTGTAATTATCTTTTTATTAGTATATGTATAGAATGTTTAGAATAGATAGAAAGAACTTTTTGATAGTTCTTTTTCAAGAGAAAAATCAACCTCAAGGCATAGATCCTAATTCTAGAGAAGTAGAATTCGTATTGGTGAGCCTGTTCATCAATATTGAGGTTGAGTGTGTAACCTTGTAGCTTTAAGCATTCAATACAAGTTTACTGTTTGATTATTATATACTGTGTTTGATTACTGTTTTATTAAATATCAAAGTGTTTTTCCGCAACTTCTTTGATATTAGTTTCTGAGTATTAATTCTTGTTAAGAATTCGATCCTGACAAGCCTATTGTACCAATATCATAGAGAAAAATGGTACATGATTGAGCCATGGGTGCCAATATCAAGAGGGATTGATTGAGCCTATGATGCCAATATCATAAGGGTTTGATTGAGCCAGTGATGCCAATATTACAGAAGTGTTTCTCTCTTTATTGGACAAGATAGAATGACTATATCCTTTTTGTCTATCTGTTTGGGCACATACCACACAGATCCCAACTCCACACTTGAATGAAACAATGTCCTCATTGTTAAAAAGAACATGTTAGGCACTAAGGTCTAGGGGTTCAAGGGTTAGTGGTTGCCAGGCTTAGTGTATGAGAAAGATGGCCTAAATCCTTTCCTAAAGTCCAAAACTGTTGCCTAGTTGCTTCCAGGTGGTCATGGATTGGTTCTAGTATGTACAAAGGAAAATGAACATGCAACAATCAAATTATTTAGGCTATGTCATGTTTAACCATCTAACTAACCAACTATCACACTAAAAATGTAAAAAGTTCCCAGACTCTTATAGACTTAAAAAAATGGAAAATAACAAAGTGTTAAATCTAAATGGAGCTAAGGAATAAGAATGAACCTGCCTACTCTGGATGAGTAGGTGTTGCAGCAGTCCTCAACAGCCTCTCATAACCATCAAACAACTCCTTTGGGTATGTTGGCAAACCAGTAGCAGCTTTCATGTTCTGTTCTTCCCAAACACTCATCATCACATCATCTTTCTTCTTCTCCCACTGCCTATGCAAGGCAAGCTCTCTCCTCAGCTTCTCTAACTTTTTTCTTGTCTCTTGATCCTCCTTCCCAATACCAGCTCTCTTTCTTCAAAGTCTGCCATGAGGTCATCCCTTTGGGTATTCAGCTTCTCTTCCCAAAAACTCTCTTGGTTCTCCAATCTTGGCACTATATTCTTTTGGTTTTCTTCCATCATCTTTATGAGCAGAGCCACAACAGTAGTGTCCAGAGTACTGGAACTAGGCTCAGATGCTACAACATAGTCTCCAGTGATGGTCCTTGGCTCTCTGCCCTTCTTTCTGGCTTGGTTTCTCAGGATCCTCTTAACTACAATTGTATCCATAGCAGTCTTCTTCTTCACTTTCTCATCATCCTCCATCTCTTCAACTCTAGCTTTCTTCATGAGGGTGGTGATTAAGGCAGGATGCCACAATCCACCCCTTGGATTTTTAGCACAAGCCTTTATGCTCATGTTGATGATCTACCCCACATAAAAAGCTTTCTTCTCCATCATTGAGTAAATTAGGACACACCTTTCAAAAGTCACATTGGTGTCATGTGATGTGGGTAGAATGGTGTGCCTAACAAAGTGGTACCAGACATTGGCATGGGGCTTCAGGTTGTGTGCTTCCAGAATCTTTCCTCCTTCTCTTTGCTCCTTCCAATCAGCCCCAGGCTTGGCAATCATATCCAATATCCTTTTGGAGTCAGCAACAGATGCTCTCCTCATGAGCTTTCTATAGACTGAATCTGTAATTGGTGTTAGTTGAAACAGGGAGTTAATTTGTGAAGGCGAGTACAATACCTTCCTGCCCCTTACTGTCACAATATCCTGCTTTGACACAGCAACCTCAGTGAAGAATTCCCTCACCCAATCAATGTTATGGGTGGAGGGAACCTGGCACAATTCTTCCCATCCCAAGCTTTCAATGGTATCTTTGATGAATGGGGTAGTCTCTATAACCCTTGATGTGAATCCCTTGTCCAAATGCCCCTCCTTATTCATGAACTGCTCATATCTATCCTCATCATTCAAACAGCTAAATATCTTCCTAAACCTTCCAGTGGGAGTTTGATCCAACTCCTCTTCCTCAGGTTGTTCCTCCTCTTGAACTTCATCTTCACCCAACTCCTCCTCTTCATTTTCTTCCTCATTCTCTACAGTTCTAGAAGAGGCTGCCAAATGGTTCTTTTAGTTGTCCTCTCTACCCTCTGCCTCATCTTACCCTTATATTTCTTTTGCACAACAATCTCCTCCACATGCTCTTCTTCTGCTATCTCATCAGCTTGTCTCTCCTCTACTACATCATTATTGTCACCATCAACAGCCCCCTCTTCATCATCATACACCCTTAAATAAGAGATGGTGTTTTCTGAAGTGTTGAGAAGAGCATCCAACTCCTCATTGACTTCAGTATGTGTTCTTGGTAGTGATGGGGGTAAAGTGAGTGTCACAGCATCATGCTGAGACACTGGAATGTTCATGGTGATAATAGCAGGTGCATCTGTGTTAAACATAGAAGTGTCTAGTACAGATACAGGGGAAATGCTTATAGGGACAGTTTGCATGGTGGTGTTTATAATGGTTGTGATGAGAGGTAGGCTTTGGGCTTGTTTTGAGGATAAGAGGTTCATGTCAAAACTAACAGAGTGAGGGTTTATAGTGTCTTTAGAATTTTGGGCATTATGCATAAGGGATGAGTCTTCCTCTTGGTTTACAGGGGTGTTTGGATTGGTGATATTAAGGTCTAAAGATCTCCTAGTGTTGGTGTACAGATTATAGACATCCCCACAAGAAGAAGTTGTTGTGGGTTCAACCACAGTGGTATTTTCAGATGAAGATGGAGAGGGAGCAATAGCATCTTTACCTTTTCCTTTTCCTTGTACCACCTTCTTCTTCGGTTTAGTGGTCACCGCCGGCGAGGATTCCGGCGAGTGGATGACCACTCCCTTTGCTTTCTTTTCCTCTGTTTTCGATTTGTCCACAATAGAGGATCGAGTTTCTCTTCTATTGTAAGCGACCGACTTGCTTGGTGTTTCTTTTTTCTTGTCTTCCATCGTCGTTAAGCAGAGAGAATGGGAAGAACTTAGTGGGTGTTTGAATGACAATGAATGAAAGGGAGATGAAGGGGTGGTTTTCAAATGGGTTTTTGTAAGAAAAACGCTTGTATTCGGTTTCTCAAATAAAAACCGATTCCTTTTTCCAAAAAAAAAAATTAGAATGCAACTAAGTAATTTGTATTTTGTTCAATTGTTAAGCCAAGATGTGATTTAATGATACATTAATTAAAAAGAAAATAGGAAAAAGGGTACACTAGTGAGAATCTTCATGATGATCTATAAAGGTGAAACTAGTTACTTTACTATTGTACCTTTTTCATATTTTTTTTCTTTTTAACCCCTACAAACTTGTTTCTTTTTATTTTTGGTTGAACTATTATAATAAATACAAAAACTTGAAATTGTTATCTACATTTTTATCTTAAATTTTTGAAAACCATCGACCCTATGCTCTGTCTGCAATGTTGCAGCAACAATCTCCCCACTCCACACTTTTGTTTACCACTGCACATCATCAACCGATTAAAATGTAACTGCTCTAAAACAAAAAATATTTACAAATGTACAATTTGGACTTTTGGGAGCATCATGGACCAAATGATCATTGGGGTTGGAGCTGCACTACAGAGGTAGACCCTGTAGTCACACCATCCAGATAAGATTTGATCCTTTGTCCATTCATTTTAAAAGAAAATCTAGTGTTTGGATCTATGAGTTCCACAACTCCTCCATAAGGAAAAACATGTTTGATTTCAAAAGGCCCAATCCATTTTGACCTTAGTTTTCCAGGAAAGAGTTTCAATCTTGAGTTAAACAACAGAACTTTTTGACCAACTTGAAAGTTCTTTTGTAAAATCATTTTGTCATGCCACTTTTTGGTTTTTTCTTTGTATATCTTGGAATTCTCATAGGATTGGTCCCTTAGTTCTTCCAACTCATTTATCTGCAATTTTCTCCTTTCACCTGCATCATTAATACTCATGTTCAGTTCTTTTAGAGCCCAAAATGCTTTGTACTCTAGTTCTAATGGCAAGTGACAAGCATTTCCAAAGACAATATTGTAAGGAGACATTCCAATTGGGGATTTATAGGCAGTCCTATAAGCCCAAAGAGCATCATCTAGCATGAATGACCAATCCTTTCTAGAAGGTTTGATCACTATTTCTAGAATACTCTTGATTTCCCAATTTGAGAGTTCAGCTAGGCCACTTGTCTGAGGGTGATAGGTTATAGCAACTCTATGACTGATGTTATACTTGTCCAAAACATCTTTCATCATTTTATTTATAAAGTGTGTTCCCTCATCACTAATTATGGCCCTAGTTGTGCCAAATCTAGTAAAAATGATCCTATGAAGGAATTTGACCACTGTCTTTGCATCATTACTGTGGAAAGCTATAGCCTCTACCCATTTAGAGAATTAGTCTACAGCTACCAAGATGTATTGACAGTTTCCAGAAATAGAAAATGGTCCCATGAAATCTATTCCCCAAACATCAAATATTTCAACTTCCAAAATGCCATTAAGAGGCATCCCATGTCTTTGGTAAATAGACCCAATTTTTTGACATTCATTACATCTTTTAACAAAATTGTCAGCATCATGAAAAAGTGTGGGCCAAAAGAATCCAGATTGGAGTACTTTTGTTGCAGTTCTTTGGCCACCAAAGTGGCCACCATATGCAGAAGCATGACAATTCTCAAGCACTACAGTCACATCTTTTTTAGGGATACACCTCAAAATATGATCAGCCCCTAATTTGAATAAAAAGGGATCATCCCAAAGATAATTTTGTGCATCAGAAAACAACTTTTTTCTTTGGTTCTTGGTGAGTTCAGGTGAAATGCTTCCAACAGCCAGATAGTTTGCAATATCAGCAAACCAGGGTGTTGTAGCATGATGATGTAGCTTCATGAGTTGTTCATCAGGAAACTTTTCATTTATTTCAACAAGAGTTCCTTTTCCTTTATCCAGTCTAGACAAGTGATCTGCAACTTGGTTTTCAGTTCCCTTCCTATCTATTATTTCTAAGTCAAACTCTTGTAACAACAACACTCGCTGAATTAATCTTGGTTTTGCATCTTTTTTAGAAATCAAGTATTTAATGGCTGCATGGTCAGTGTGAACTGTAACCTTGGTTCCCATCAGATATGATCTAAAATTTTCAAAGGCAAATACAACAACCAACAATTCCTTCTCAGTAGTTGTGTAGTTAATTTGTGCTGCATTAAGAGTTTTACTAGAGTAATAGATAGAGTGAAAAATCTTTTCTTTCTTTTGTCCCAAAACTGCATCGTGCCCAATCACTTGCATCACACATGAGTTCAAATGGTTTTGTCCAATCTGGTGTGGTAACAATAGGTGCTAAAATCAAAGCATCTTTCAAAATTTTAAAAGCTTTCCTACATTCATCATTGAAATCAAAAGGTTGGTCATGCTACAATAGAATACAGAGGGGTTTTGAAATCTTTGAAAAGTCCTTTATAAATCTTTTGTAAAAGCCAGCATGACCAAGAAAACTTCTAATTCCCTTGATATTTGTAGGTTCTGAAAGTTTTTCAATTACTTCTAATTTTTCTTTCTCAACCTCTATTCCTCTATTTGAAACCATGTGTCCCAAAACAATGCCTTCTTTGACCATGAAGTGACATTTTCCCAATTTAAAACTAAATCAGTCTCTTCACATCTTTTAAGGCTTTGTTCTAGGTTTTTCAAACATTATTCATAGGAAAATCCATAGACAGAAAAATCATCCATGAATATTTCCATAGAAGTTTCCAACATGTCAGAGAATATGGACATCATGCATCTTTGAAATGTAGTTGGCGCATTGCATAGTCCAAAAGGCATTCTCCTAAAAGCAAAAGTACCAAAAGGACAAGTGAAAGTGGTTTTCTCATGGTCCTCAGGTGCTATGGCAATCTGATTGTAGCCAGAATATCCATCTAGAAAACAGAAATACTCCTTACCAGCAAGTCTATCCAACATTTGTTTAATGAAAGGCAATGGAAAATGGTCCTTGTGGGTTGCTTTGTTGAGCTTCCTATAATCCATACAGATTCTCCATCCTAACACTAGCCTAGTTGGGATCAACTCATTTTTTTCATTCTCCACCACTGTCATACCTCCTTTCTTAGGGACACATTGGACAGGACTTACCCAAGAACTACCAGAAATGGGGTAAATTATTCCAGCATCTAACCACTTAAGTATCTCTTTCTTAACTACCTCTTTCATCACAGGATTCAGTCTTCTTTGTGGTTCTACAGATCTGAAGTCATTTTCCTCTAAAATGATTTTGTGTTGGAAGATTGATGGACTGATGCCTTTTATGTCAGAAATTGTCCAACCTATGGCCTTAGTGTAGGCTTGAAGTACTTTTACTAACTGTTCTTCCCGTTTTTGTTCCAAAGTGGCAGAAATAATTACAGGTAATTTGTCTCCTTCACTTAGAAAAACATATTTGAGATGTACAGGAAGTTGTTTAAGTTCAAGACTTAGTGGTACTTCAATGGATGGTAAGGGATTTTCTCTAGTGCTTTCTTCCAACATTTCATATGCTGCCACAGGATGCAACATATTCACACTATGATGTTCATCACTATCATCTAAGTCATCATCATCATCATATTCCTCATCTTCTAAGTCATCTACATTTAAGTCATCCTCATCATACTCTTCATCTTTTGTCACTTCTCCTAGAATTTCTTCTAAGGATTCCTCATGACATAAAGAGTCTATAGAGCATAGGCCATAACAATTGTTATAGCATAAATATGTTGGATACAAGATCAATAAATCTGAAGGTCAAATTACAAGAAGTCAAAGATGGAAAGTCAACTCTCAGTGAAAGTCAAAGTCTTTTGTTAATAAAGTCAAAGTCAATGTAATTGTATTTTGTTTCTTTGTATTTCTTGTAGGTATAAATACCTTGTATTTTCTATTAATAGTGTGTGACTATTATTTGTATACGGATCAGATAGAGAGAGAGAGAGAGAGAGAGAGAGTTGTAGAGAGAGAAAGTCATCTAGAGAGAGAAAGTCAAGAACTGAGTTTGTAATCGTTTGCATTTTGAATTGAAATCAAAACAGGTAGAATTGTTATCTTGTTTGTTGATTAATTGTGATAAGAAATTAAGAAACAGGGACACACAATTGGTATAAGAGCAAATACAATTATGAAATCAATTCAAGAAAAAGTCGACACTGTGTTCGTGAATGTCCAGATCGATTTCTCAGTTCTTGTGCAAATTTCGAGTTGTAATCGATTAGGATTTGTATGTTGAGTGAATTCGATTGAGTCTGAATAGTTTAATTTGTCAATTGCACTGTAATTGATCTTGATTTGTTGATTTTGTATTTTTCAAAGTTCACGAGTTTCATATGCACTGTAAATCGAGTCAAATTGTATCAATTTGTGTTTGTTAGCAAAATTCAGTGTTGTAACAGTGTTTCGTTTATAGTGTTGATGAAATTGTACAAGTTTCAGGTTCAGAAATCAAGTTCTACTTGATTTTTGATCGATCAGATCAAGAACGCGCAAGAAAAGTCCAAGAACGCACAAGATCTAAGATTCGCGCTAGTTCATCTGAAGAACGCGCTAGCGGGCAAACGCGCAAATAGTGTTATTATGCGATCTGATAAACGCGCAAACCTTATTAGCGCACGTCCTTATTAGCGCGTTTCATAGTGAACAGTCACTTGCGAGTTTCAACGATCTGCGAGTTTTTCAGTAAATAGTGCCTTGCAAGTTTTAACTCTTAGTCAAAATTTCTGAGTTTCTGAATTTTCTATAATCTTGTGATTTCATATTTGGACTAACGATCAATTTCTAGTTTCTTATTGCATATTTTTTTCAAACACAGGTTCATACAAGATGACTTCCAAAGACGCGCTTTCTATTGGTACTGATGTCAAGCCTCCAGTATTGTTCAAAGGAGAATATGAACAATGGAAAGACAGATTTCTGGATTTTGTGGATAGACATGCGAATGGGGAGAACATACTACTTTCAATTACAGAAGGTCCAATGATTCCACCTACTGTTCAAATCCCTGATAGTGAATCCTCAGACAGTAAGGATGGAGATGAGGAAAGAGTACAAAAGATGAGAACAGTTCCAATGGATTTTGCACAGTATTCTGAGGAACAGAAAAGTCGGTTTAAAGCAGATAAGCAAGCAAGATCTCTTCTACTTCAGAGCATTCCAAATGAGATTTACATCAAGATTGATAGCTACAAGGCAAATGCTAAGAAAATGTGGGATCAATTACAAAAGATGATGATGGGTTCCAAAGTCGACAATCAGATGAAAGTGGCTAACTGCATTAATAGCTATGAGGAATTCAAAGCGAAAGAAGATGAGAGCTTAGAAGACACTTATGAACGGTTTGTCCTGATTCTAAATGAATTGTCCAAGAACAAAGTGAAAAAGAAGCAGATCGAGAACAATGTAAAGTTTCTAAGCATCCTACAACATGAATGGAAGAAGCATACGCGTAGGATGAAACAGATGAAGGATCTAAATGACATTCCGTTACATGAGGTTTATGAAACGTTGCGTCAGAATGAAGAAGAGGTGGAAGAGAAAAGAGCTGAGAAAAAGAAGACAGAAAAAGTTCCCGATCCCATAGCATTGGTAGCCGGAGAGAAGAAGAAAGAAAAGAAGAAAAAGAAGAAGATAGTAGCTTCAAGTTCTGAATCAGAATCTGAATCTGATGGAGATGACGGAGAAAGTCTCAAGCAAGCAATGCTATTACTGACCCGAGCATTCCAAAAGAAATTTTACAAGAAGCCGGGATCAAATTCTCAGAGATACTATTCGTCCAGTTCCAAGAACCATGAGCACAGAGAAAGAGTTGAAGGAAAGAGATATGAAGAGAACCGGTATGTGGAAAGAAAGCCGGAAGAAAAGAAGAAATATCTGAACGACTATGCCAGTACTGAAAAGAACACGGCTAATGATTTGATCAAATGTTACAACTGTGGCAAGTTCGGACATTATGCAAAAGAATGTCGGAAGCCAAAGGTTTGCAACTCAGAGTATTATGAGAACAAATTGCTCTTAGCCAAACAACAAGAAGCTGGTAGGGCATTAATGGCTGAAGATGAATACTGGTTAGACCATTCTGATGAGGAAGATGAGAGAGAAGAAGCTGCTCACCTATGCTTAATGGGCAAAGAGGTGAAATATGATAATTCAGATGATGAAGCAGTTGATGAGGCAATACACTTAACTGAAAAAGATTTCATAACCAAAATGGAAGCCATGATGGTTGAGCTTCAAGACTTACAAACAAAACTGAAAAAGGAAAAAGACAGAGTTGCGAAAAGAAACAACAAGATCTTTGAGCTTAATAAGTCCGTTATTGGGAAGAAAGATCTAATTGATTCTTTACGCAAATCTGCTTTTGATTCTAAACTTCAAGTAGATTGTTTTGAAAAGAAGATTTCTGATTTTGAAGCTAAAATTTTTAAGTCTGATTTAGAGAAGAAAGAATCTGCACTAATTGTTTATAAATTGCAGGTTGAAAACAAGCTCTTAAATAAGAAGGTAAATGGTCTGGAAGCCAAACTTTATGCAAGAGGTCAAACAGATCAAACTATTTTTCTTAATGCACCTAATGATGAGGCTGATGTTAAGGACAAATGGGGTATTGGTTATGAAAACCCTCATTACTTAAAGAAAGCCATCAGAAAACAACCAGCATTATATAATTTTGATTTTATTGATGTTGCTGGTAAATATACTCATTTAAAACCCAAATTTGTTACCAAATTACCAGAAGAAGTTGAGACCAAGGAAACTGAAAAGAGAAAGAATGTTAAGAAAATGCAACTACCGTTTAACTATGAAAAGTTAAATGATAGTTATCTTTCTGAAACACCAAAGGTTCTTTCAAACGACTATTTTGCTAGTTATTCTGTTTTAGAGATGGAGGCAAAACCTACAATTGCAAAAGTTTATGTTCCTCCACTCATTCTTGAAAGCAAAATAGTTGAACTTGAAAAAGTTTTATCTGATGAAAGACTTTTGGTAGATATTGAACAAAGTGTATTTTCTACTGTTTTAAAGAACACAATTTTTCAATCTAAATCAACAAAGTGTTCTAAAGTTTCAAAGGCACCTTAAACTTCGACTGATAGTTTTGATGACTTATTTGCGTCTGCAAATGATTTTCTCAATTCTGATGATGGGTGTATAGAGGAAATTGATATGTTTGATTTTAATGCTTCTCTTCCAGATCATTCTACGTTTCTTATAAATGGAGAAAGTTTACCAAGTAGTTTTAAAACTGGTGAATCATCAAATAAGGTTGGTGAATCAGTTTATGTGACTGCTGATTATTATTCTAAGGGTAAGAAACATAAGAGACAACAATCACAGAAATGGATTAACACTGGTAAACAAAAGAAAAATCAATCTCAGAAATCTGATTTTCCTAATCAATCTAAATCTTTTGTTTCAGATTTAAGAAAGAAACGGTCGGAAGCAAGATTTGAATGGCAACCAAAAAGGAAGAATGATGAGACAGCTGAATCAATTTTTGATAACTCATGTAATAGATCTGATAGTAGTGATACTGATGTAGTTGGTCAACTTGCTTCTCCTAAAAAAAAGCTTGTAACTTCTTACAAGCGTTATTCAATAAAGCAATTGATTCAATTATCTCCTACTACTAATAAATCTTTTCATTATCGGAGAAATGATTTTGCTTATCATCATACTTATAATGATTGGTTTGGATCTTATCATGTTTATTCTTCTAAATCTAATTTTTCAAAGATTTTTCAAAGGAAAGGAGGATCCATATTCAAATGGATACCAAAATCTTGTGCTAGTCTGTTAGGACCCGTTTTTAAATGGGTACCTAAAATTGTTATTTCCTGATTTCTCTTGCAGACCCGGCATATGTGGTACATGGATAGCGGCTGTTCCAAGCATATGACCGGGCAGAAAGCTTTATTGTCTAATTATACAGAGAAATTCAGCGGCAATGTGCGTTTTGGGAACGACCAGTTTTCACCAATCTTAGGATATGGTGACATCATTCAAGACAACATAACGATTAGGAAGGTGAGCGATGTCGAAGGCTTAGGGCACAACTTGTTTAGCATTGGTCAATTCTGCGACAAAGGGTTAGAGGTCAACTTCAAAGCTAAGAGATGTTCGATTCGTACTGAAGACGGTAATGAACTCTTAGTCGGAAATCGAAAGACAAACCTCTACACCATCAATCTTTCAAAGGTTCAGAATGACAATCAGGTTTGCCTACTAACAAAAGCCTCGATGCAACAAAGTTGGCTTTGGCACCGACGACTATCACACCTGAACTTCCGTTATATCAACAAGCTGGTCAGTGGAAATATAGTAATGGACTTCCTGAGCTGAAATATGAGAAAGAACACTTATGTGCAACATGTGAAAAAGGAAAGATGAAGAGAGCTCCGCATAAACCGAAGCCTGAACCAAGTACCAGCTCTCCGTTAGAATTGTTACATATGGATTTTTGTGGTCCAATGCGAACGCAGAGCTTGGGTGGAAAGAAATACGTGCTGGTTATCGTGGACGATTATTCGCGATACACGTGGGTCAAATTTCTACGATCAAAAGATGAGACACCCGAAGTTCTCATTAATTTTATGAAGACGACTTAGGTGAATTTGCAGAAACAAGTCAAGCTTCTTAGAACTGACAACGGCACAGAGTTCAAAAACAAGGTTGTTAAAGCATATCTCGAATCATTAGGGATTTCACATCAATACTCTGCTGCTCGTACGCCTGAACAAAATGGAGTAGTCGAAAGGCGAAATCGGACGCTAGTCGAGGCAGCTCGTACTATGCTTAGCCAATCTGACTTACCTCTATTTCTGTGGGCAGAAGCTGTGTCTACTGCTTGTCATACTCAGAATCGGTCCATGATACACTGTCATTTTCAAAAGACTCCGTATGCATTGATCAACAACAGAACACCGACAATCAAGTATTTTCACATATTTGGGTGTAAGTGTTCGTGCTTAACGATAGAGAGAGTCTGAACAAGTTCAGTGCCAAGGCGGATGAGGGTATCTTTATTGGTTATTCTTCGACATCTACTGCATATCGTGTTTATTTGAAGAAGTCAATGACAGTAATCGAGAGCGTTAATGTCACATTTGATGAAGAAATGGCTTCTGAACAAATCAGTTCAGAACCCGTGATAATTGGAGTATTAGCTTCTAGGCAAATCAGTCCAGAACCTATTTCTACAGAGAACAATTCGAATAACGCTTCTACATCTACTAGTCATTTATCTGATTTAGATTTGTTATTTGAATTCTTTTATGATGAGTTTCTAGGATCTAATTTTCCTAAATCTGTTGTGACTAACAGGTCTGAAGACACAAGTTGCAATCATCCAGTCACTTCAGAAGTCATAACTGAATCTGAATTCCCCGTTCAATCAGAAACTCACATTACAAAATCTACTCCTACAGTTGAAGATGTACAAGTAATTGTTGAGTCAGAAGTAACTGTGTCCGTTGGGTGTGATACACTATCTACTCAACAGCCAGAGTCTGTTGTTCCAACTGATGCTTCTGCACCTGAAACTTCAACTGCAAACCCCCCTCCAACTATTCAAATTGAAGAGCCTGATAGTGGATTTCAAGATGATTATCATGATCAATCTGTATCTTTTCCACTCCCTCATGAGCATCGCTGGACCAAAGAGCACCCTTTACATCAAGTAATTGGAGATCTTAACAAGCCGGTGCAAACTAGGTCAGCAACTTTAAACCAGTGTCTGCATGACTCATTCCTCAGCAAAATAGAGCCTACTCGAGCATCAGAAGCTCTTGCTGATTCGGATTGGGTGTCTGCTATGCAAGAAGAATTAAATCAGTTTGAAGCCCTGAAGGTCTGGAGATTAGTTCCAAAACCAGAAGGAAAGACCGTGATAGGAACTAAATGGGTATTCAAAAACAAAAAGGATGAAGATGGTATTGTCATAAGGAATAAAGCAAGATTTGTTGCCAAAGGTTATCGGCAAGAGAAAGGCATAGACTACAATGAGACGTATGCTCCAGTAGCGCGTATAGAAGCAATCCGCATGTTTCTAGCCTATGCAGCTCACAAGAATTTCACATTCTATAAGATGGACGTGAAAACGGCCTTTCTGAATGGCATTCTTAAGGAGGAAGTATACGTTTCTCAACCAGAAGGGTTCGTAAATCCAGATAAGCCAGATCACGTCTACATTTTGGATAAAGCCCTGTATGGTTTTGTTGGGTCTGAAATGTGCTAAGGATGATTAATACTGCTAAACATGACTATTACTACTGCCTGAGGAAGTTAGTACTGCCATATCACAATTACTACTGCTTGAAGGAGTTAATACAGCTGAGACAAAATTAATACTGCTTGCTGAGATTAATACTGCTAGTTCAGAATTAATACTGCTCATGAAGATAGTGCTGCTTATGAGATGAAGACTCCGTATGGGAATGAAGACAGTTGTATAGATTGAAGCTAAAGTAAAGGAGATAATTATGGACTGAAGATCAATTTTATTTTGATAATTATCTTGTAATCAGTCTTGTATATATAGTATAGAAGTATTTGATAGATAAATTAAATATGTTTTGTTAGAGAGAATTAACCTCAAGATAAATAGAATCCTTTCTATAGAGAATTATAGAACGTCTGTTGAGCCTGTTCAACAGATTGAGGTTTTGTGTGTAATCATCAAGTTGAATCAATATAAACTTGTGATTTGAGTTTTATATACTGTTCCATTGATTGTTAGTGTTAAAGTGTTTTTCCGCAACTTCTTTAGCATTGATTCTGAGTGTGTGTGAATTAAATTCTTGTTTGAGTTACGATCCTGACAAGTGGTATCAGAGCTTTGTTAAACTAAGAAAAACAACAATCATCATGGACGGTTCAAGTGATAGCGTTCTGGTCTCAAAGGTTCCAATGCTCAGATCTAATGAGTTTGACATGTGGAAGATTAGGATCAGGCAATACATTCTTCTCACAGATTACTCCATGTGGGACATCATTGAGAATGGCCCATCTAATGAAGGAAAGATTGGTGAAGATGGAAAAAGAATCCCACCAAAGGCGGATGGAGAGAGGAAGATAAGGCAGACAGAGATGAAAGCCTTGAGCACACTGCTCTTGGCTATTCCTAATGAGTATCAACACCAATTCTGCAACTGCACTGATGCTCAGATGCTTTGGAATGCTCTAGAGAAGATATTCTCTGGTACCAAAAGTACCAAGAGAAATCAAAAGGCAATATTGATGCAACTGTATGAAAACTTCATGTCAACTAAGAATGAGTCCATGACTCAAACTTTTGACAGGTTTAACAAGCTGATTGGTGAACTAGCTACTGTTGGAGTGTGCAGATTGATCAAGATGATGTAAACAGAAAGTTCTTAAGGTCCCTTGGAGATGAATGGACCATGTATACTGTCTCCTTCAGACAGAATGACAAGCTGGAAGACAAAGAACTAGACGATCTTTATAATGACTTAAGGGTGTTTGAGGCTGAAGTTGAAGCCAAGAAGAGACCATCTTGATACACTCATAATGCTGCTCTTTTATCATCTTCTTCTTCTACTGATTCTGCTGCTAATACAGAATTAGTTAGTACTGCTTATGTATCTAAGCAGGATGTATCTAATGACTCTGTATTAGAAGCTTTTCTTGCTAGTCATGCTAATTCTGGTTTAATTAATGATGATCTTGAAAAAATTAATGCAGATGACCTTGAGGAGATGGATATAAAGTGGCAGATGGTCATGCTAACTATGAGGGTCAAGAGATTCATAAAGAGGACTGGAAGGAACAACTTTTCTCAGAGGAGAGAAGATGGTGCTGGGTTTGACAAGTCAAAGGTGGAGTGCTACAAGTGTCACAAAATGGGACACTTTGCAAAAGAATGCAGAGGAGGAATTCCTCAACAACATGGCGGCAACCATCAGCAAGCACATTCCTCAAGCTTCCAAAACAACAAAAACTCTACTCAAGCTCTTGTTTCTCAAGAAGGAATGGGATTTGATTGGAGTGATCAAGCAGAAGAAACTGTTCAGAATCAAGCCCTGATGGCAGAAGTCTCAGAATCTTCAAGCACGGATATTCCAACAGAGGTAAAAACTAAACTCTGCACTAAAGAGTGTCTTCAGACTGTACAAAAGTACAGGGATCATAACCAAAGCATGTGTGACGATCTTAAAAGGTTAGAGAGATATATAAGAGAGTAAAAAGTGATTGTTGAGAAGTTTGAAGATCAAATCAAGGCTTACAAGGCCAATGAACTTCAACACTACTATGACACAAATTACTGGAAGTGGGAGAAAAATCAATTAGAGATTCAAATAGAAAAGTCTAAAGAGGAGTGTGAGAAGATAAAGAGTGAGTATGAGAAAGCTAAGCTTGACATTGAGAAGTTTTCTTATGCTTCCAAAGCAATGGACTCTTTGCTTAAAGCTCAAGTTCATGATAAGATCAAGAGTGGTATAGGATACAATGCAACACCTCCACCTTATAATAATAATTACATCCCTCCCTCTTCAGATCTCTTAGAAAACCAAAATAAGGAGGACTTACCTATAAAGAGCAACAGAAGTAGATCCTATAGATAGTGTGGTGGTTGAAGAAGAGAATGAGGAAGAGAATTCTGAGAGTAAGAATGCAGAAGAGATTCCTGTAGAAAATCATATTCTTTCTAATGAAGGGGGGGTAAACCATTCATCAAGAGTGAAAAGGTGGATAGCTCAAAGAGAGAAAAGGGAAAGTTACAGGGAGTCCACTATATGCAGACCACAGTTGTGAATCCCTGTACATGTAAACAGAATCAGCCCCAAAAACATGATAAAACAAGGGGTAATCAAAGAAACTGGAATAATCAGTGGGCACAAAAACAAGGGGTTGATCTGAGTAAAATCAATAGACCAAAACCTTGTTTTATTTGTGGAAAGCTTAATCATATTGCCAAATACTGTTATTTCAATCCTATGAACCAAAGGATAAATTTTCAAAATCCTGTTATACAAAATCCTGTTGGTTATAGGAATCAAAGAAGGAATCATATGACTGAAAATGTAAAAAGAGCACCTATAAAATCTCATGCTCAAAACAAGTTTGAAAAATCAAAGAAAAATACTCCAAATAAGTCAAGGAGTAACTTAATGAAGAAGAAAGCAAACAACTTTGTCCAGGTATGGGTTCCAAAAATAAAGAAAGTTGTTTGTACTGCTACTTCAAATAGTACTGCTGACAGAAATAATGCTGCTGTAAGCAATAGTACTGCTAACCCAATTAGTACTGCTAATGATGTTATTACTGCTAACAAAGTTAGTACTGCCAATCAAGTTAGTACTACTTCCAGTAACAGACCCATTATTGTGACAAAGTATTCAAGCCATAAGATTACCCACTCTGAAAAGCTCATCAAAACTGATTGTGAATATGTTGATGAGAATGGGAAACCCAAGACCACTTTGGCTTGGGTTCCTATTAAAAACTAATTGTTCTACTTTATGTGCAGGGCAACCAACAGCTAAAAGGGAAGAGCATTTGGCATGTTGATAGTGGTTGCTCTAGGCACATGACAGGCAACAAGTCCTGCCTACAAAACTTCAAAAGAATTGATGGAGGACATGTTGCATTTGGTGATAATCCATCTGGAGGAAAGATTAGTGGAAAAGGTATTGTGTCAAAGGGTAAGATGACATTTGAGGATGTCTACTATGTTGAGCAATTGAGATACAACCTATTAAGTGTATCACAGGTTTGTGACAAGAAACATAGTATATTGTTTAATGATACTGAATGTATTATCCTTGCTAAAGGGTTCAAGGTAGTTGATGAAAGTATGATACTACTGAGAACACCAAGAAAGGACAATGTTTATTGCTTGGATTTAGAGAATGTATCTAATGATTCATCATTTAATTGTCTATTTTCAAAAGCTTCTGTTGATGAATCATCTCTTTGGGACAGAAGGATGTGTCACATGAACTTTAAAACAATGAATAAACTTGTGAAAAACAACCTTGTAAGAGGTTTGCCACAAAAGGTATTTTCATGTGATGATCACTGTATTGCTTGTCTTAAAGGCAAATAGCACAAATCCTCTCATAAGTCCAAAGAGATAAATACAATCTCTACACCTCTCCAATTATTGCATATGGATCTGTTTGGTCCTACTAATGTGATGAGTATTGGCAAGAAATCTTACTGCTTAGTTATTGTTGATGATTTCTCTAGATTCACTTGGGTCTATTTGCTGAGGACAAAAGATGAGACAAATGGACTGATCAAATCCTTTATTCTCAGAGTTGAAAACCAAACAAATCAAAGAGTTAAAATCATCAGGTCTGATAATGGAACTGAATTTAAAAACCATGATCTAAACAGCTTCTGTGAGGAAAAAGGTATTGAGAGACAATATAGTGCTCCTAAGACCCCTCAACAGAATGGAGTTGTTGAGAGGAGAAATAGGACACTGATTGAAGCTGCAAGATCCCTGTTGGCAGATTCAAAACTGCCAGTTACATTTTGGGCAGAAGCAGTTAATACTGCTTGTTATGTTCAAAACAGGGTTCTAATAGTTCAATCTCAAGGCAAGACACCATATGAACTTTTTAACAAGAAGAAACCTTTTATTGGATTTTTCAAACCATTTGGGTGTCCTTGCACAATTCTTAATACCAAAACTCACTTAGGCAAGTTTGATAGCAAAGCAGATGATGGATTTCTGGTTGGTTACTCATCCCAAAGTAAGGCTTACAGAGTATTCAATACCTCTTATAGAATAATTGAGGAAAGTGACAATGTCAAATGCAATGAGAGCACACCAAATAAACTTGGTACAGGCCCTGATTGGCTTTTTGACATTGATTCACTAACTAATTCTTTGGGTTTCAGTTATGAGAATAATGCAGGAACAGGGACAGAATTAGTACAAGACAAAAGACAAGAGTTTGTGTTGTTCCCAATCTCTACAACAGATCCTATTGAACTCTGTGTTCAAGAGAAGAAAGATGCTTCAGATTCAAAGGATACTGAAACTGCTCAGAATGAAGAGGAGAGAGGTGAAAAGGAGGATCATCTTTTGACTTCAGAACATCTAGAACCTGAGATGCCTGCATTGGCAGATGATGATACTGATGATGAGAACTCCTCAGTGTTTGGTGGTAGATCTTCTGAAAAGAATGACTCTAATCTGGATGTAGAGATTAATGAAGAGACTATTCATCAAACAAAAGTGCATAAAGATCATCCTCCTCAGTTGGTGATTGGAGACATCAATTCTCCAATCATCACAAGGAATCAGTGTAAGTTGGGAGGATTAAAAGACATACAATCAGGCTTACTATCTTGCTTTCTATCTTAGGTTGAGCCCAAAAAGGCACATGATGCAATGAAAGATCCAAGCTGGATAGAAGCAATGCAAGAGGAGCTGCTGCAGTTTGTACTACAAAATGTATGGGATTTGGTAGAACTGCCTAAAGGACACAGAGCTATAGGGACAAAATGGATTTTCAGAAACAAGAAGGATGAGAGAGGGATAGTGATCAAGAACAAGGCTAGATTAGTAGCACAGGGGTACACTCAAGAAAAAGGAATTGATTATGAAGAGGTTGTTGCTCCAGTGACTAGGATTGAGGCAATTAGGCTGTTTTTAGCCTATGCTTCTTTCATGAAGTTCAAAGTCTACCAAATGGATGTGAAAAGTGCTTTTCTATATGGCAAAATTGAAGAAGAAGTATATGTCTGTCAGCCTCCATGGTTTGAAAATCCCAAGTACCCTGACAGAGTATACAAATTGAAGAAAGCACTGTATGGACTACATCAAGCACCAAGAGCTTGGTATGACACATTGTCTACCTATCTCTTGGAAAATGGTTTTGAGAGAGGAATCATTGACAAGACTCTATTCATTCAAAGGAAGAAGAAGGACATCCTGTTAGTGTAAATCTATGTGGATGACATCATCTTTGGATCCACAAAAGATCAACTGTGCAGAGATTTTGAAGGATTAATGCATAAGAGATTCAAGATGAGTTCTATGGGTGAACTTACTTTCTTCCTTGGGCTACAGGTTAAGCAGAAACAAGATGGAATCTTCATAAGCCAATCCAAGTATGTGCAGGATATTCTTAATAAGTTTGGATTCTCAGACTCAAAGCCTGCAAGCACACCCATGGAGATACACAAACAGATCACTGCAGATCTTGAGGGGGAGGATGTGGATGTTCATTATTACAGATCCATGATTGGCTCTCTCATGTATCTCACAGCTTCTAGACCAGATATCATGTTCCCTGTTTGTGTGTGTGCAAGATTTCAAGTTAGACCAAAGCAATCACATTTTCAAGCAGTCAAGAGGATATTAAGATATCTCAAAGGTCAACCCAGATTAGGCCTTTGGTATCCTCATGACTCACCATTTGACCTACTTGCATATTCAGATAGTGATTTGGGTGGAGCTAACTTGGACAAAAAGTCTACAACTGGAGGATGTCAGTTTTTGGGTGCAAGACTAGTATCATGGCAGTGTAAGAAGCAAACCATAGTATCCACTTCAACAACAGAAGCTGAATACATAGTTGCTGCTCACAAGTGCTATGGATTCAGAATCAAATGATGGACTATGGTATGACATTTCTTCACACTCCTATTTTCATAGACAACAACAGTGCTATTAGCATTGTCAGAGAAATAAGGTACCATTTTATCAGAGACTGTAATGAGAAGAAGCTAATTCAGGTTCAGAAAGTACACACAAGTAACAAGTTTGCTGATATATTCACAAAAGCTTTTGATGTGGGTAGATTCACATTCTTGGTCACAAGTGTGGGCATGATGAACAATGAATAAGTATATTCTCATTCTCTTTATGTACCTATATAGATTCCTCCTTATTTACTTTCATTAAATTGGTGCTATTAACCCCCGTGTGTTTAAGTGTTTCAGGTTGTTTTTATTGGATACTTGGTACTTCTAGTTCAGTTAATACTGCTCACTATATTACTCATGAAATTTTTCAAAAATGGTTAAGTATGGTTACGACTGCTAGGTGGTTTATACTGCCAGTGTAAAGTTACTACTGCTTGACTTATTTAATACTGCTAATCAGGGTTACTACTGCTGGTCTGTGTTAATACTGCTAGTTTGTGTTAATACTGCTAGTCTATGTTAGTACTGCCAGTATGTGTTACTACTGCTAATATGAGTTAATACTGCGAGTTAGTTAATACTGCTAGTGTACTTACTACTGCTTCAAAGAATTACTAATGCGGGGGTCAGTTACTACTGCTAATGTAAATTAGTACTGCTCTTAACTGTTTTATTGGTTGTATAAATACCCCTTAGTCCGCCAAAAATCAAAACGGCTCTTTGAATTTCTTGCACTTATTTATCTTCTTTCTCTCTCGCTCTCGCTAACGTTCTTGCTCTTCAAGCTCTTAACCCTAGTTCGCAGTCGAATCTCTCTCAAATGGCAGGTCTTGTATTTGTCGATGACCACGATGAGTTGGCAATGGTGAATAAGCCCAACCAAGCCGAAGGATTTCATCAGATTGTGGACTTCCTAAAATCCACACATATCGCCCACGCTTTAACGGTCAATCCCACAATCTATGTGGAGCATCAAAGACAGTTCTGGGCAAATGGCACCATCCATAATGAAGAGGGTACTCAGGTTATCAAGTCAAGAGTTTGTGATAAACCCCTGACCATCTCGGAGGAGACCATTCACATTCATCTACTTTTAGATGATGCCTCAGGTATAACATCTCTACCCAAGGAAGATCTTTTTGGAAATGTAAGCAGAATGGGATATGGAGGTCCCACTGAGGTATATAAGTTCTTCAAGAACAAATTTTCTCCTCAGTGGAGATTTTTTGTTCATACCCTCCAGCACTGCATTTCAAAGAAAACAACTGGCTGGAGTGAGTTCAGCAGTACCATTGCTTATGCTATGGTCTGCTTATCAACCTCCAGGAAGTTCAATTTTTCACAAATGATCTTAAATGACTTACTGTCAAACCTGGATACCAAAACAAAATCTTTTTATATGTATCCCAGGTTTGTGCAAGCTATACTGAATAAGGAATTGACGGATTTACCTCATTTTAATGAGGTATATGTAACAAAGGTCCCAAAAGGGAAGGTGTTTTCTAATATGAGGAGGACTAGTAAGGACTCCTTAGGTATTGACACACCATTGTTCTCTACAATGATGGGTGTGTCTCCTTCCCATGGTGAGGCATCAGTGTCAAAACCCTCATCTGACAACCAAACTGATGACCTACCAACACTACTCATTTCTATTACCATCCCTCAGTCCCTTCTTAACAAGCCAACTTCACCCATCACCAAAATATATATAAGGAAAAAGGTAAAGAAGGTTCCTTCCCTTCTTGTACCTTCACCCCCACAGCCTTCAAGCCCTCTAATGGAGCATTCTCCATTAGAGAATATCGATAGGGAAACCACAGGGGTATCTCCCAACCCCAAGAAGGTGCTCACTAAGGAGAAGGTTGAGCATATGGGCTGTAAGGCTCACACTACTGACTTTGCACAAAGTGTAGGGCAGGATAGTGTGAACATATCTAAGACCTTCCCCATGGCAACTTTGGGTGAGCAATCATCCAGAGGTCCCCGTTGCCAAGAAACCAAGGGGGTAGAAGGTGCCTCTGCTAGGCAGAGGACCCCTACTAAAAGTTCCAGTAATCCTCCAAGGGGTGGTAAACACACCTAAAGGTGGTGAGGATAGATATACCTATGATGAATTGATGGAAACGTTGGAAAATATAAATAAGGATGTCCTATCTCAGGGCAAACTCATAGAGGAGATGCAACAGATAATCCTCTCCCAACAGGTACAGATCAGCAACCTCAAAAAATAGGTTCTAAAGCAAGTGCAAAAAAAGAAAAGAACCAAGTTTATACTGAAGAAGAGGAGCATCCCTCATGATGCTTCCAAAAAGGGGGAGAATAAGGGGGAGTCAAGAACTGGATCTGACAAGCAAAGGCCTGATGGGATGAAGTCTACTTTTGAGGTGGAGAAGGGAAAAGAAGCAGAAACTAGTAAAGAAATAGAAACATTCAAGAAAACAACATCAATTGGCTTAGCAGTAGTAACAGAGGCAGCAACAGTAACAGGGCTTTCTGTTGAAGAAATAGAGATAGCAGAAACCCTTCTAAAGGCCAAAACAGACACTCCCAAAGCCACTCAAAAGGCCAAGGGAGTGGAAATCAAAGAGGGAGACCCTGAGCTAAAAAGGAAAGAAATCAGTGAGGCTGAATTGAAGAGGAAAGGAAAGGCAAAGGTGGATGAATCTGTAAAGCCACCAAAGAAGCTAAAACAGATTGAACTAGATGAGGAATTGGCTAAGAAGCTGCAGGCTGAGCTACAACAAGAAGAAACTCATAAGACCAAAGATAGGCAGATTGCTCTAGATCTGTCCACTAAGCTGAATGAGGAATATCAAAAGAGCTTGAAAGTTGCAGCTGATGCCAAGAAAAGTACAGTGAAAGCATCCAAGCACAGACTGCCAGCAAAGATTCAGAAAAGACAACCTTCTAAGACCTATTTGGCCAATCAAGAAAGGAGAAAAATGATAAACTTTCTGAAAGGCTCAATTGTTGTAAAAGAAGAGATGTTTGCTAACATGTCATACAGCAGAGTTGAAGAGCTATATAAAAGGGAAATGGAAAAGCTTCAAGGGAACTTCACTCAAAGGGTTGAGTTTGAAATACAAATGAAAGAGAGACATGATCTCAATATCCAACAACCCTTCCCTGAGAGTGAGGAAACCACTCCTTCAAAAGAAAAGGCTGAAGAAAAGAAGGAAGAACATGTTACTGTGGAAGTCAAATCTGCCAAGAGAGTAAAAACTATAGCTTCCAAGAAACTGTCTAAGAAGCCAAGGGTTGCAGAAGCTGAGAAAGATACAGAACCAGCTGTTACAGGTCAAGCTGAGTAATCAAGTCAAAGTGCACAGCAACCAAGTCAATCTAATGTGCATTTTGAACTTTACATGACTGTAACTGATAATAATCCAGTGAAGGCAGATCCCATTTCAGTCCAAGCCCCTGAAATCATCCACTGGGATATTCTTTAAGATCAAGGCAAAGAATATTTCAGAATCAAAAGAATGGGTGATCATTTTGATGTATATTCTACTTGGGGGAAGATAATCAGATGTTGTTCAAGGTCAGACATGGAAGAAATTTTTAAAGTGGGAATGAAGCTGTATGGGGATGTGCTGAAGACTCTAGGGATGAACATCAAGAAACTAGCAATGGAGTATTTATGCATGATGTTCAGTCCAGATCTTGTCAAGTATGTCATCAAAGATGTCTTCAAGTCTGTGGACAACTGGATGCTTATTGAAAAGTGTGGGGTGTATATCTTGACCATAGATAAAAGCTTTCATGAATATTATCTGGTGGATAAGATATATGACCATAGCCTAGCTAAGCTACAGGGGATGCTGAAAGCCAAACTAATATGTCCTCAAGGCTCAGAAATGGCAAGGATTGTGATAAGCAGGATCATCAATCAAAGCTTGGGTTTGGATCCTAATCTAGGGGTGTAAACTTAGGTTTTGAAAGCATCATGAAGACCAGTTTTTGAAAAACTTAACTTCTCAATTTGAAAAGTTAAGTTAGGGGGAGATTGTTGGGTCTGAAATGTGCTAAGGATGATTAATACTGCTAGACATGACTATTACTACTACCTGAGGAAGTTAGTACTGCCAGATCACAATTACTACTGCTTGAAGGAGTTAATACTGCTGAGACAAAATTAATACTGCTTGCTGAGATTAATACTGCTAGTTCAGAATTAATATTGCTCATGAAGATAGTGCTGCTTATGAGATGAAGACTTCGTATGGTAATGAAAACAGCTGTATAGATTGAAGCTAAAGTAAAGGAGATAATTATGGACTGAAGATCAATTTTATTTTGATAATTATCTTGTAATCATTATTGTATATATAGTATAGAAGTATTTGATAGATAAATTAAATATGTTTTGTTAGAGAGAATTAACCTCAAGATAAATAGAATCCTTTCTATAGAGAATTATAGAACGTCTGTTGAGCCTGTTCAACAGATTGAGGTTTTGTGTGTAATCATCAAGTTGAATCAATATAAACTTGTGATTTGAGTTTTATATACTGTTTCATTGATTGTTAGTGTTAAAGTGTTTTTCCGCAACTTCTTTAGCATTGATTCTGAGTGTGTGTGAATTAAATTCTTGTTTAAGTTACGATCCTGACAGGTTTGAAACAAGCCCCTCGTGCATGGTATGATGTTCTATCTAAATTCTTGGTCAAGTCAGGTTTTTCCAAAAGTAAAGTTGATACCACTTTGTTCATCAAAAAGGAAAAAGCCGATATCATCCTTCTTCAGATATATGTTGATGATATAATATTTGGCTCTACAAATTCTAAATACTGCAAAAACATTTCTAACCTCATGGTGTCACGTTTTCAAATGAGTATGATGGGAGAGATGAACTTCTTTCTCGGATTACAAGTAAAACAGTTTTCAACGGGGATTTTCATTAACCAATCTAAGTACATTTTGGATATTCTTCGGAAGTACAAAATGGAAAATTGTAAACCAATTGGAACCCCGATGGCACCAGGTACTAAGATTAGCATTGATCCTTCGGGTAAAAGTGTTGATGTTAGGACTTAAAGAGATATGATAGGTTCTTTAATGTATCTTACTTCAAGTAGGCCAGATATTATGTTTCAACATGCTTATGTTCTAGATATCAGGCTGCTCCTAAAGAATCCCATTTGGCTGCTGTCAAACAGATTTTTAGATATCTGAAGGGGACTGCAGATCTTGGAATGTGGTATCCTAAAGATACTGGATTTCAACTGACTGCTTATTCAGATGCAGATCATGTTGGGTGCATGCTTGACAGGAAGAGCACTTCAGGTCACATACAATTCCTTGGAGACAAGCTCGTTATCTGGGCTTCAAAGAAACAATTATGTGTTTCCACATCGACTGTTGAAGTAGAGTATGTAGTTGCTGCCACTTGCTGCTCTTAAGTCCTGTGGATGCGAACACAGCTGCGAGACTATGGATTCAAGTTTGATAAAATTCCGATATATTGTGACTCGAAGAGTGCAATCGCGATATCTGCTAATCCTGTACAACACACTAAGACAAAACACATTGATGTCAGGTATCATTTTATTAAAGATAATGTAGAAAAAGGTACAATAGAACTTTACTTTGTAAAGACTGATTATCAACTAGCAGATTTGTTTACCAAAGCTTTAGATGAAAAGCGATTTAATTTTCTTGTATCTAAGCTTGGTATGCTAAATCTCAAAGTCTAATCAGTGATTACCTATTAAAGTTTATTTTATTGTAATTTTTCATCATTTCTTTATCAATATTTCTGAAAGAATATCTGCATTTTAACACGTTGTTGTTGTTCTCAGGGGGAGTGAGTAAAGATTATTAGTTGATCAATATTCTTTTGAGGGGAGCTTATCTAATTTCTGCATTTTACTAAACTGAAAATTTTTTGTGATGCATGAATTTAGGGGGAGTGTACAAGTCAAATGAGTAAGATTATGATTTCTGATTATTTCATATCAGAACTCGTCCTTTAATCGTTTTACTACTTTATGTCATTTTCTTTTGAATAAATTTTGTGAATAAAGTTGCTTTGACTAGACTTTGAGACTTGTGCAGGATGAGAGATGCTTACAAGATCATATATTTATGACTTACAGCTTGACTTCATGAGATTTAAGACGAAGCGAAAAAGGTTAATTTCTTATCTTAATCTCAGATATGGTTGAAAGAAGGACAACTTTCAATCATAGAAAACATGTTCGTAAATGTTCAAACCACTTCCCGATTCTTAAACAGATTTTATAATTTGGAAGTGTGATTTTAAATGTTTTCATTTTATTTTTGTGCTTAATTGATAAACAAACCGTGTGTTTCCAAAGATAATTACTTGTGTATTGTCTTTTCTATATATTTTTTCAAGTATTCACACACACCGGTTTAACTTTTTGTTCAAAATGTTCTTACCATGTCTCTAAATTCGACATATTTTTCGATGGTAAGACACCCCGCTTGTACTTCAATGAATTTTTGAGCGTCATTTCATTTCAAAGCGTCATTTCAATAATGTCTATATCTTGGTTCGTATAGACAATATCCATTATTCTTGATCATAAGCTTTGATTGTTATATCATTCATTTATGATCATTTTTCATACAATGTCAGATTTTCAAACAAGTCTCTTGCATTCATATTCATTCATTCAATTTACTTGTTTGAAAACACTTCAATGTTTAAAAATGCTTATATCTTCATGATTATATCTCTGAGCATATACATATCTGACTTGTATTTGAGCTTTAACTGTTTCAAGTTAAACCATATTGAGCAATATTATGCCTTATAGGATTATATGGGTTCTTTGTGCTAGGACTTAAATGAACTTCTATGGATTCACGACCAATGTCTCCTACCCAAGAAGTTAATCCATAGTGATTGAGTGTGAGGAGTCAACAACAAATGAGTGTGGGTTGTGCGTTGAGGTAAAATATAAAAGAGAGTTTGGTTAGATGTGAGATTAATGATTAAAAGAAAGAGGGTGTGAGATCAGAGTAAAAGAATATCAAACTCTGCACCAACTACTTTCTAAGCCGGGCAGCCACATTACTAATGTTTCACAGCTCTTTGGTGAACATTATTGAAACAAGCAACTAGCCCATGCCAACTCTTGCTTAAACCCCACCAGCCACTCATTTTCTTCTTAAAAAGAAAATGTTTCATATTTTTAAGGGGACGCAGCACATCATCTATCTGATTTTCATTTGGAAAATCTGGATATTGAAAAAGAAGGAAGTATGCCCCACCTTCGCACTTCAATCATGCACATTGAGTCTGTGTTTATCTACTGTTGTCTCAGTGGTTTACACAATGTTGAGCCTTAAAGCAATCATCAAGTGCTTAATTCTTTCTACACTTGCACGAACACACAAGGAATTCGTTTCTTTGTCATAACGTTCATAGAATTTGCCTTTGTGGTGTTTTCAATGATTGGATGGAAGCCCTGGGGGAGTGAACATAACAAAAGCTCCTTTACTATGTGTATTCGTTACACACAGTGACTTTGTGTTACTGACAGGCATTTTAACTGATTCATTTGTTGATTCAGCTGTTACATTCCTAATTTGTCTGGATTTGAAAAGATCTAGATGAATATCTTGGAGGATTGATGGTGAATCAGAGGCTCTTGGACAGATCGGAATGGTCAAAGACATTTCTTGGTGAAAGTTTTGATGATATCGATGCTCAAATCATCAAAAAGGGGGAGATGGTATCAAGAAATGTTAAAGTTTTGGGAGATGATTTACAGAAATGTCCAAGTCCAAAAAATTCAAAGTAAAGATTTGAAGAAGATCAAATGATTTGTGAAGATGTGTTGATTTTGAGGAAATTTTCTTTGAAGATTATTTGCTAAAGCAATCCGGGCTGAATCTGAAGATAATTTCTTTCTGAAGTCTGAAAGAGATTTGTGAAAGTTTGAGGAGATTGTTGAAGACATTGTTTATCATATTGTGGGGAGATTGTTATATTCTTCGAAGGCAGACTTGGGAAGATTACAATGTTAAAGGGTGAGATTGCATTTGACAGAGCTTAAAAGAGAAGACTGCTTTGTAAGATCTTTCAATAGTGATCTTGAATCCAAAGGGGGAGATTGTTAGAGCATAAATATGTTGGATACAAGATCAAGAAATCTGAAGGTCAAATTACAAGAAGTCAAAGCTGGAAAGTCAACTCTCAGTGAAAGTCAAAGTCTTTTGTTAATAAAGTCAAAGTCAATGTAATTGTATTTTGTTTCTTTGTATTTCTTGTACGTATAAATACCTTGTATTTTATGTTAATAGTGTGTGACTAGAATTTGTATACGGATCAGAGAGAGAGAGGTATGTAGAGAGAGAAAGTCATCTAGAGAGAGAAAGTCAAGAACTGAGTTTGTAATCGTTTGCATTTTGAATTGAAATCAAAACAGGTAGAATTGTTATCTTGTTTGTTGATTAATTGTGATAAGAAATTAAGAAACAGGGACACACAACAATCTTCTTTTTCATCTGGAAATTTCATAGCATTAAAGACATTGAAGGTGACATTTTGGTCTTGAACTCTCATGGACAACTCTCATTTCTGGACATCTATGAGGGTTCTACCAGTGGCTAAGAATGGCCTTCCTAACAAAATAGGAGTGTCTTTGTCAGCCTCAAAGTCTAAAATGATGAAATCAACAGGAAATATGAATTTGTCTACTTGCACCAAGACATCTTCAATCTTTTCTTTGGGGTATGCTATGGATCTGTCAGCTAACTGTAAGGTAACAGTTGTGGGTCTAGCCTCTCATATTCCTAGTGTGTTGAAAACAAACAAGGGCATAAGATTGATGCTAGCACCTAGATCACACAAGCTTTTCCAACCTCTTTTCCTCCTATTGAAGAGGGAATTGTGAAACTACCTGGGTCTTTTTGCTTAGGGGGAAGTTTTTTGGTCAACAAGACACTACACCCTTCTGTCAAGGCTACGGTCTCATATTCATTAAGTTTCTTTTTCTTGCTCAAAATATCCTTAAGGAATTTGGCATAACTAGGCATGTTTTCAATTTCCTCAACCAAAGGGATGTTGATGTGCAATTGTTTGAACACATCTAGAAACTTCTTGAATTGTTCTTCCTCCTTTTGATTCTTTAGCCTCTGGGGTATGGAATGTAAAAGGGTATTGGTGGGACAACAACCTTCTTGGGATCATAAGTGGTTGGAATAGTAGGTGTTATCTGTTCACTTGATGTTTTTGGTTTTTCAGTTCTGCTAGTTGATGATGCATCATCTACCGTAGCATCTACTGCAGTAGACTTGTCCTTCATGTTATTATCAGGGAATAACATAGGCAACTCAGACCTATCAGGTATAGACACAGAATCAGGGATTGATGTGGGTCCAAGGACTTTATCAGGAGGTGTAACAATAGTAGGGGGCACCACAGTAACACTCATTTCCTTGTCTGTGTTGCTAATAGTCTGGGGTTCTTTTGGTATGGTCTCCACTAATCATTTTCCACTCCTAAGGGACACATCTTTAACATTTTCTTTGCTTGTGTTCTTGGGAGTCTCTGTATCACTAGGCAAGGTTCCAACAGGTCTGTTTCTCAGTTCCAAAGCAATCTGTCCAATCTGTGTTTCCAAGGTACTCAAAGTTGTATTTTGATGATTAATTGTTGAGTTTGTGTGGTTTACAAAACCTTTCAACATTGCCTCCAAAGAAGCATGTGAATCAGCATGTTGGTTTGATTTCCCTTGAAAAGATGATTGATTTTGCTGAAAATGATTTTGAGAGTTGCTTGGTTGGCTTTGAAATTTAGAAGTTCTCTGTTCCTTTGCATTATGTGGGTTCAAACATGGACTATTCCAAGAGAAATTGGGATGATGCTTCCAACTTGAGTTATAGTTGTTCGAAAACTGTCCATTTCTGTTATGCAAATAGTTCACAGATTCAGTATTGTGGGTACATTGGTCATAGGTATGTCCTTCACTGTAACACCCTCAAATCTGGAAATAGAAACCAATTTAAATTTTTCTAAATAAATCGATAACTGAATCAACTACAACAACAATTTAAGGTTTAACTTCAATAAACACAATTCAATCTCTATACACGATCTATAATAGGTACGGATGTCACTAAAACCTAATAACAGTCGCTATCTCCAACTGCGGAAGACTTCATCAAACTACTTACCCTCATGTAAATCTAGAGCTTATCTCCTCAAAGCACTTCTAGCACCAAACCCCAACTGGAACCTGATGCACATGCCGACAAATAAAAAGGTTAGGCTTAACGCCTAGTGAGCTCAAGAGTTTTCATTATATATACATAAAACATTAATCTTTAAAGCATTATTTAAAATGTGATTTCCAAAATGAAATACGTTCAATCTAAAAGAAACCAAAATGAAATACATTAAATCTGAGAATAATCTTTTTTCAACATTCACCCTCTTCGTGATTTAAAATTACAAAGCAAAGCGTCTCTTCGAATATAAATCCAAAACCCAAAACTCACGTAAAACATAACTGACATTTTAATAATCAAATACTGAAAACGTAGATAAATTCCAACTTCCAAAACATCCCAAAAACATGAATAAGATCCAATATTCAAAACCTTAGACATGGATAACCACCTGTACTCAATACGTCACCGAAACATAGATTATAAAACTCAATACCTAAATCAACACCTTTTGGTGACGGGAGAGACCCGATTACATTGTACATGACGGAACACCGATGTGGGTCACATAGCTATGTAGAAAACCAAAACATATAGATTATACGCATAAAACCTACCGAGCTCAACTACTCCAAGTCTATTGCTCGAAAACATCAAGTCAACCACTCTAGGTCTATCCTTGAGAGTTCCAAAATAGGGGAACCCAATTCCAAAACGGGAACTTATGCACATACTGGAATTACACCTTACTGCCCATGGGACGCTGTCCGACTGTATAGGTCCACACCTTACTTACCATGGTGACCCGATGCCTATTTCGTGCCAAAATGGTAAATTTGTCCAAAATGGGACAAAAGAACACCGTGCCTATGGATCTATTGCACTAACTAAAACATTACATGACTCAAAACGAATGAACTAACGCATTTAAAACATGTAATTCTCAAATAAGATGCAGTAAATGCAAATCATGACCAAACGCTCTACATTGAGCTATTAAAATCGGACAAGTGTCCCCAAGACCCAACAAAATCCAAATTGAGCCATAAGCTCAACAAATCCAAAGACCCATCGTTGAAAACCATGAAATGAAATCAAACATAAACAACCCGACTTTATGTAAACCCATACTCGAAAATATATAATTAACTGCAACATAGTTTAGATTGGGACAACTCATTTTCTAATTGAATTATATCATTTACTCTTTCAAAAACGTCCCATAACACAAAGTCAAACACTTATCTAAAACGCACAATAAAATGTATTTATACTCGAATTCGACTTCGTGAAATAAATCCTTAAAATGCCAATATGTATGATTTATTTGTCAAAATGCTCAAAATCCCAAACGTGGGTGTTTTAGAAAGTTTATAAAATCAAACACTCCAAATAATCAAGATTCGCCAAATAACTCAACAGTTGATAATTTTCATGTAAAACATACAAACACTTTAAAATAGGCATTTTGGCATGTACACCGTTTTCACAAATCAACTTGAACTCACCTTGCTAGATTTAGGCTAAATCTATATTTTACCCCGACTTGAGCTTTCTTGAAGAAATCCGAATCCACAAGCAAAATCCTACCAAAAACCTAGATCCATAGATTTCCAACCATAAGTAAACATATTCAACCACATTTAATAGTTCCCCAAACATTTAACATGAAGATCTCATCTTATTACAAAACCCTAATTTCCATAGATGAATAAAAGAGAAGGTTACCTTACCCACAACTTGAATCCATCAACAATACACTTCTAGGTCACCAAACGAGCCATACACTCCCAACTCCGAAATGGTGAAAATAGTTAGGTGGAAACCCTAGAAAATGGATGGAGATGATGGAGAAGGTGAAGGTATATAAGTTCTAGCCTCCAAAAGCTTGCTAAAGGGTGAAGAATCACTTGAAACCTCAGATCTTGGTGTCTCCCTTGTCAAAATCGTTCATAGAGGTATAAGGGTTCGGTTGGGAGGGTTTTAGGAGGAAGTGGGTGAAAGAAATAATGAGGGAGGTGAGAAAATCGTATTTAAATGGGCACTACACCCCTACCGCGACCTTGCCAGGCGATAGTGCCATGGCATTGTCGCGAGTCACTCTCGCGGTGATGGTACCGCGGCTCCAGGCTTCCCACGATTCTGCCTCGGTGAGAGTGACAGTTTCACAATCTTTGGGCACTCTCACCCCATGTGTACCGCAAGGCACTTCAGCCCCGCGATTGTGCCCTTGGCGATAGTGACCCTGTCACAGTCGGCAGACATAGTCGTTCCAACCATGACGGAGCCCGAAATTTCACTTTTTCTCGCACGGAGGTCGCTCGATGATTAGGGAAACGTAAGTAACCTTTCTCTCCCTGATTACCAATGGCAAATCTTTTATTTCCATACAATTGGAGTCTTATTACTTTCCTGAAAATACGGGTGTTACAATCCTTCCAACCTTAGGATGATTTCGTCCTCGAAATCTAGATTGCCATGAAATGTTGCCCGCAGGATTGGTTGTCTCTACTCCACTTGCCAGAACTACCACCATAACCTTATGCTAGTCCTCACGATAAATGTCCCTATGGGCACACCACACTTATATCCGAAAGAACAATTATTTTACTAATGTAGCCTTTAACCATGAGACTGCGGTTGTCTCCCAACCTTGGGTGACACGTACTACGTCAAGGATAGTTTGTGTTGGGAACTGAAGATGTGTCTAAGTGATTAATACTGCCAGCCTTTCATGATTACTACTGCTGAGCCAGATTAATACTGCTTCAAGAAATTAATACTGCTGAGCATAGTTAGTGTTGCTGGTGAAGATTAATACTGCTCAGAGTGTTAATGTTGTTGTGACTTAATACTGCTTATTTGATAGTCAAGATATGCACAGATCAAGGCTTGAAGATAATCATGGAAGGTTGAAGATAACTATGGAAGAATATACTGAAGATCTTTTAAGTTTTGTAATTATCTTTTATTTTCAGTATATGTATAGATGTATTCAGAATAGTTTTAATATACGAGATTTTCTAAGTTTTTGTTTAGAGAGAGAATTAACCTCAAGGTTTACAATCCTAATTCTAGAGAAGTAGAATTTGTCTTGGTGAGCCTGTTCATCAAGATTGAGGTTTTGTTTGAAAGCTTGTAACTTTAATCATTCAATAAAGTTTACAAGTTGTGATTCATTCTTTACTGTTACATTGATATTTTGAATATTAAAGTGTTATTCCGCAACTTCTTTAATATTGTTTCTGAGTTTTATTATTCTTGTTAAGAATCAGATCCTGACAAGTGGTATCAGAGCATAGTATTCTCAGAAACCTTCATTCATCATGGACAACACAGTTGAATCAACCAGTACTCTTGTTTCAAAGGTTCCCATGCTCAAACCTAATGAGTTTGACATGTGGAAAATTAGGATCAAGCAGTACATCCTCCTTACAGAATTTTCTATGTGGGACATTGTTGAGAATGGTCCCTCTGCTGAAGGTAAAATTGGGCAAGATGGAAGAAGACCACCTCCAAAAACGGATGCTGAGAAGAAAGTGAGACAATTGGAGATGAAAGCCTTAAGCACCCTGCTTTTGGCCATTCCTAATGAGTATCAACATCAGTTTCACCACTGAACTGATGCTCAGATTCTATGGAATGCTTTAGAGAAGAGATTTGCTGGCACCAAGAGCACTAAGAGGAATCAAAGGGATATTCTCAAGCAGCAATGTGAGAATTTTACATCTTCAAAGAATGAGTCTATGACTCAAACTTTTGATAGATTCAATAAGTTAATTGGTGAGTTGGCTACTGTTGGAGTTCAGATGGAACAAGATGATGTTAACCGAAAGTTCCTCAGATCTCTTGGAGATGAGTAGACCATGTACATTGTTTCATTCAGACAGAATGACATGTTGGAAGAAAAGGAACTGGATGATCTGTACAATGATCTGAGAGTGTTTGAATCTGAAGTAGAAGCAAAGAAGAAGCCTACTGGATATGTTCATAATGCTGCACTCCTATCAGCATCAACTGATTCTACTGCTAACCCTGAATCAGTTAATGCTGCCAGTGGAGTAAATCAAGAAAAAGGCAATGAATCTGTTTTTGAAGCCTTTTTTTCCAGCCATGGAAACTCTTCTTTAATCAATGATGACTTAGAACAGCTTCATCCTGATGATCTTGAAGAGATGGATATTAAATGGCAGATGGCCATGCTTTCTATGAGGGTGAAGAAGTTCATCAAGAGGACTGGGAGAAACAACTTCTCTCAAAGAAGAGAAGATGGAGCAGGCTTTGATAAGTCAAAGGTGGAGTGCTACAAGTGTCACATGGAGGGACACTTTGCCAGGGAATGCAAAAGTGGAATGTCTCAAAACAACCACCAACAAGCTCAGACTGGAAGCTTCAACCAGAACAGAAACTCTGCTCAAGCTCTTGTTTCTCAACATGGAATGGGGTTTGACTGGAGTGATCAAGCAGAAGATGCAATTCAAAATCAAGCTCTCATGGCAGAGGTATCTGATCTCCCAACTGAGGTACTTTCTAATCTCTGTTCTCAAACTTGAATAGACACTGTGAAAAGGTACAGGGATCACAACCAAAGTATGAGTGATAACCTTAAGAGGGTAGAAAAGGATAGAAAAGACTATGTGATAATTGTTGAAAGGTTTGAGGAACAAATTAAAGGTTTCCAAGCCAATGAACTTCAACACACATATGATACCAATTACTGGAAGTGGGAGAAAAATGATCTAGAAATCCAACTGACAAAGTCTAAAGAGGAGAATGAAAAGTTGAGAGGAGAGCTAGCCAAGGTTAAGCTGGATGTGGAAAAGTTTTCATATGCTTCTAAAGCCATGGATTCAATGCTAAAGGTTCAAATCCATGATAAGCTTAAACCAGGAATTGGGTACAATACCACACCACCACCATACAATAACAACTACATCCCTCCTAAATCAGACTTGCTGGAGATCAAGGATAGGAAGGATTTGCATGAGGGAGCCACTAAGGTAGATCCTTTAGATGAAGTAGTTGTTAAGGACAAGACTGAGAAAGAAGCTGGTAAGAGTAAGGATAACACTGTGAGTGTTGAGATTCCCTTAGAAAATAACATTCTTACCAATGAGGGTGGTGGAAGGGATTGGGTCAAATCTAATGGTGTTGAGAAGACTGAGGGAAAGTCTAAAAAGGTCCATTACAAGCAGACCACAGTTGTGAATCCTGTTCCTTGCAAACAGTGTGCAGGTAAGAAATATGAGCCCCTAAAACATGATAAAAGGAGAGGAAATCAAAGAAATTGGAATAATAAGTGGGCTCAGAAACTAGGAGTTGATATGAGTAGAATCATCAGACCAAAACCTTGTTTCATATGTGGCAAATTGAACCATCTTGCCAAGCACTGTTATTTTAATCCTATGAACCAAAGGATAAATTTTCAAAGATCTGTGCAAAAACCCTTTGGTTATAGGAAGAATGAAAGGAACCATGTGGCTAAGAAACCATTGAAATCTAAAAGCCACATGAAGAAAAAGACTGTAAAAGAGAGTGTCAAGATGTGGGTTCCTAAAAGCACTAAAACTGTTAGTACTGCTACCACAAATAGTGCTGCTGGCAAAGATAGTGCTGCCAGAAGCAATACTACTACTATCAATGTTAGTGCTGCTGAGAGTATTAGTACTTCTAAAACTAACATTGTTAGTACTTCTTCAAATGTTAATACTGCTAACCTTGTTAGTGCTTCTAACAAAGTTAGTACTGCTAAACCTGTTAGTGCTGCTAACTCTGTTAGTACTTCTAAAATTAGTACTGCTTCTAGTATTTGTGCTTCTAGACCAATCATCTTGACAAAGTACTCCAGTAAAGAGTTTTCTGAATTTAAAAATCTTATCAAAAAGGAGTGCAAGTACTTTGATGAGAAAGGGAGGCCCAATACCACTTTGGCTTGGGTTCCCAGTCAATACTAATTGATTCATCTTATGTGCAGAGCAACCAGCAGCTTAAGGGAAAGAGCATTTGGCATGTTAATAGTGGTTGCTCTAGGCACATGACAGAGAACATGGCTTGTCTCAAGAATTTCAAGAAAATTGATGGAGGGCATGTTGCCTTTGGTAATACTCCAGATGGAGGTAAGATTAGTGGTAAGGGTGATGTAAAAAAAGGTAAGATGACCTTTGAAGATGTTTTCTATGTTGAACAGTTAAGATACAACCTGTTAAGTGTATCTCAGGTTTGTGACAAAAAGCATAGTATATTATTCACTGATTCAGAATGCATTATTCTTGCTCCTGGATTCAAGGTAGTTGATGAAAAGATGATACTACTAAGAACTCCTAGAAAGGATAATGTCTATTGTTTGGACATGGAAAATGTTTCAAATGATTCATCCCTAAACTGTCTTGTTTCAAAAGCTTCTTTGGATGAATCATCACTTTGGCACAGAAGGATGTGTCACATGAACTTTAAAACAATGAATAAACTTGTTAAAAACAACCTTGTAAGAGGTTTGCCTTCAAAAGTATTTTCATGTGATGATCATTGTGTTGCTTGTCTCAAAGGCAAACAACACAAAACTTCTCATAAGTCCAAAGAGTTGAACACAATTTCTTCTTCTCTTCAGTTGTTGCATATGGATCTGTTTGGTCCTACAAATGTCATGAGTATAGGTAAGAAATCATACAGCTTAGTTATTGTTGATGATTACTCTAGATTTACTTGGGTATATTTTCTAAGGACTAAGGATGAGACAAGTGGACTGATCAAATCCTTTATTCTAAGAATTGAAAACCAAACAAATCAAAAGGTAAAAGTCATTAGGTCAGATAATGGTACTGAATTTAAAAATCTTGATCTAAACACCTTTTGTGAGGAAAAAGGAATTGAGAGACAATACAGTGCTCCTAGGACTCCACAACAAAATGGTGTTGCTGAGAGAAGGAATAGGACACTGATTGAAGCTGCTAGATCTCTGTTAGCTGATTCAAAACTTCCAATTACTTTCTGGGCTGAAGCAATTAATACTGTCTGCTATGTCTAAAACAGAGTTCTAATAGTCAAGCCTAAAAACAAGACACCATATGAGCTTTTAAATAAAAGAAAACCATTTATTGGATTTTTCAAACCTTTTGGGTGTCCTTGTACCATTCTCAATACCAAAACTCACTTAGGAAAGTTTGATAGTAAAGCAAATGATGGTTTTCTTGTTGGTTAGTCATCTCAGAGTAAGGCCTTCAGAGTATTTAATTCTTCTTCTAGAATAATTGAGGAAAGTGACAATGTCAAATGAAATGAGAACACACCAAATCCTATTGGTTTAGGTCCTCAGTGGTTATTTGACATTGATTCACTAACTAACTCTTTGGGTTTCAGTAGTGATGATCATGCAGGATCAGGAAGTAGAGGATCAGGGGATGAACAAGTACAAGATATTATTTCTCAGTCTGTGATCTTTCCTATACCTACAATGTCCCCTGTTGAAATATGTGAAAGGGAGACTTTTACTGAACCAAGTCAGAGTAAAGAAGAAAGAAGAGATGATGAGAATTTAGAGCATGAAGAGTCAGAAGCAGCTGATGAGATTCCCTCAGCTGACTTAAATGATTCCAATTTAGATGTGGGAATGAATGAAGAACCTAGTCTTCAGACAAGAACTCAGAAAAATCATCCTCCTGAGCTGGTAATAGGAGACATCACTTCTCCTATGATGACTAGGAATCAAAGCAGGCTTCAAGATTTGCAGGATCAGCAGCATACAGTACTCTCTTGCTTTCTATCCCAGATTGAGCCTAAGAAGGCTTATGAAGCAATGAAAGATTCAAGTTGGATAGAAGCCATGCAAGAAGAGTTGCTACAGTTCAAATTGCAAGATGTTTGGGACTTGGTGGACCTTCCTAAAGGTCATAGAGCAATTGGCACCAAGTGGATTTTCAGAAATAAAAAGGATGAGAGAGGAATAGTAATCAGAAACAAAGCAAGGCTAGTGGCACAAGGGTACACTCAGGAAGAAGGCATAGTCTATGAGGAAGTTTTTGCTCCAGTTGCAAGGGTAGAGGCAATTAGGTTGTTTCTAGCCTATGCTTCATTTATGAAATTCAAGGTATACCAGATGGATGTGAAGAGTGCCTTTCTGTATGGAACAATTGATGAGGAAGTATATGTCTATCAGCCCCCTGGATTTGAGAATCCATCATATCCTAACATAGTATACAAACTGAAGAAAGCTCTCTATGGTCTACATCAAGCCCCAAGAGCATGGTATGATACTCTGTCTACCTATCTCTTGGAAAATGGGTTTGAAAGAGGAATAATTGACAAAACCCTTTTCATTAGAAGAAGTAAGAAAGACATCCTACTTGTTCAGATCTATGTGGATGAAATCATCTTTAGATCCACAAAAGATCAGATGTGTAGAGACTTTGAAGAGTTGATGCACAAGAGCTTCAAAATGAGTTCAATGGGTGAACTTACTTTCTTCCTTGGGCTTCAAGTGAAACAACAGAAAGATGGGATTTTCATAAGTCAATCAAAGTATGTGAAAGACATCCTAGATAAGTATGGTCTATCAGACTCAAAGCCAGCAAGCACGCCAATGGAAACACACAAACAGATCACAACTGATCTTGAGGGGGAGGATGTTGATGTCCATCTTTATAGATCAATGATTGGATCCCTCATGTATCTCACAGCCTCAAGACCAGATATCATGTTTCCAGTGTGTGTGTGTGCCAGATTCCAAGTCAAGCCAAGGCAGTCACATCTTCAAGCTGTTAAGAGGATTTTCAGATACTTAAGAGGGCAACCTAGATTAGGTCTTTGGTATCCTTATGAATCTACTTTTGACTTGATTGCATATTCAGACAGTGACTTGGGTGGTGTTAATATGAATAGAAAGTCTACTTCAGGGGGATGTCAACTTTTGCGCGCAAGACTAGTATCTTGGCAGTGTAAGAAGCAAACCACAGTGTCCTTATCCACAACAAAAGCTGAGTACATTGAAGCTGCAAGTTGCTGTTCACAGGTTCTATGGATTCAGAATCAAATGCAGGACTATGGGGTAACCTTTCTTCACATTCCAATCTTCATTGACAATAGCAGTGCTATTAGCAATGTTAACAATCCAGTCAAGCACTCCAAAACAAATCATATTGAAATCAGGTATCACTTTGTTAGAGACTGCAATGAAAAGAAGCTTATTCAAGTTGCTAAAGTTCATACTGATAACCAGTTTGCTGATCTATTCACTAAAGCCTTTGATGTGGGTAGATTCACTTTCTTGGTCACAAGTGTGGGCATGATCAACTCTGAATGATCTCATGTTTAAAAAGTGTTTGTATACCTGTTATTTGTTTATTTTGTTTGGTGTTACTAGTCATCTGTCTTAGGAAGCTTATTGCCCTGCTCAGACTAACACAAGCTTCAACAGTGTAAGTATAGTTAATGCTGCCAGTGCAGTTTTAATGCTGCCAGTGCAAAGTTACTACTGCAGATTCACTATTACTACTGCTAGTCTGAGTGACTACTTCAGCAACAAGTGTGTTTCAGTCCAGTATCCTCAAGAACGATGACATCCATGGCGTTTATTGATGAACACAATGAGATCGCAATGCTTCAAAAGGCGAAGCAGGCTGATGGATTCCATCAAATAGTCGATTTTCTCAAGACTAGTCATATAGCATATGCTCTTACTGTGTCACCACCAATCTTCATCAAGCACCAGAAGCAATTTTGGGCCAATGCCACCGCGGTTACTGAAAACGATGTGCAGTTTATCAAGACAAGGGTGTGTGATAAACCCTTGATAGTCACTGAAGAGATCATTCACATTAGTCTATGTCTGGACGATGCCTCAGGTATTGCCTCTATCCCTAATGAAGAACTGTTTTCCCATCTCACAAGAATGGGGTATGAAGGCCAACAGGGTGTTTTCAAATTTTACAAAGCTAATTTTTCTCCCCAATGGCGGTTCTTTGTTCATACCCTTATGCACTTTATTTCTAGAAAAAACTACTGGATGGAGTCAGTTCAGCAGTACCATTGCTTATGCTCTGGTCTGCTTGTCTACTGCCAGAAAGTATAATTTCTCAAAAATGATTTTCAATGACCTTGTGTCAAACTTGGGAAATAAAAAGAGTTTCTTTATGTACCCAAGATTTGTCCAGGCAGTTATAACCTCTGAATTGACGGATATACCTCAGTTTAATGAGGTATATGTACCTAAAATCCCTAAGGGCAAGGTCTTTTCAAATATGAAAAGATCTGCCAAGGACTCAGAAGTAGTTGACACCCCATTGTTCTCTACAATGATGGTGGTGTCCCACAACCAAGAAGGTATGGCATCAGGGTCAAGGCCCTCACTAGACCATCCCACTGAGAGCCAAACCCAACCTTCAACCACTATATCACTTCCTCAGTCTCTTGTTCATAAGCCAACACCTGTGTTAACCAAAACTTATGCTAAGAGAAAGGTACACAAGGCTCCTTCCCTTGTTGTACCTCCTACAATCCCAGAACCTCAAAGCCCTCTAATGGAGCATTCTCCATTAGAGAATATCCATAGGGAAACCACTGGGGTGTCTCCCAACCCCAAGGAGGTGCTCACTGAGGAGATGTATGAGCATGTGGGTGAGAAGGCTGCCACTACTCCTGCTAGCACAGATGAGGACAGTGGTAACATCACTAAGACCTTCCCCATGGCAACTTTGGGTGAGCAATCATCCAAAGGTCCCAGGTGCCAAGAAACCAAGGGGGTGGATGGTGCTTCTGCTAGGCAGAAGACCTCCACTACTAAATGTTCCAATGATCCCTCAAAAGGGGTTAACACTCCTGGAGAAGGTGAGGATAGATATGACTACCATGAATTGATTTCTGCCATGTCCAAAATGGCAACTGAACTGGATGCTCAAAAGCAGGTTGTCAATGAACTCAAGAAAGTCATCATCAACCAACAAGAAGAGATCAGCAGCTTAAAGAAGTTGGTTCAGAAGTTGGTTCAGAAGGTGGTTCAAAAGAAGAAGAAGCAAAGGTTTGTGCTCAGAAGAAGGAACCCAGTGGATGATGCTCCCAAAAAGGGGGAGTCAGAAGCTGAGATCAACTTGGAGAAGGAAATACATGGAGTTGAGGGGGAGTTTAATATACAAACAGAAACAGGATTTGTGTTTGAAGAAGCAGCAGTAACAGAGCAAGCAAGCAAAGCAACAGAAACAGTTAATGCTGCTGATTCAAATGAAGCAGCAGAAATTGTTAAAGAGGTATTAACTGGCCTCATTAGCAGAAATCTGGAAGAAATTGAGAAAGCAGAAGCTCTAATCAAAGTTAAACATGATACTCCCAAGGTCACTTCAAAGGCCAAAGGAGTTGTTATCAAAGAAAAGGGTGAGGTTATCAAGAAAGCAAGTATTGGGAAGGCTGCAAGCAAGGATAAAGGCAAAGCCAAGATAGTGGAATCTGACCAACCACTTAAAAAGCAAAAGCTGATTAAGTCAGATGAAGCTTTGGCTAGGAAGATTCAAGCAGAACTTGAACAAGCAGAAACAGTTCAAATGAAGAAAGATAGGGAGATGGCAAAAGCTCTAGCTGCAGAGCTTAATGAAGTATATCAACAGAGCTTGGCAACAGAGATAGCACAGAAGAAAGCTGCAACTCTAAAGAAGCCTGTGATGATCAAAATGGCTGCTAAGAAGAGGCAACCTTCAAAGACCTACCTTGGCACTCAAGAGAGAAAGAAGATGATCACTTTTCTCAAAGGTGTTGTGGGAGTCAAAAAGGAGATGTTCTCAAAGATGTCATTTGAACAGATCAAAGGGTTGTATGATGCAGAGATGACTAAGCTTCAAGGGAATGACAAAGCCAGAGTTGAAATGGAAAAGAGGATGAAAGAGAGTAATGACTTTCTAATAGAAAAACCTTTTCCTGATGATCAAGAAACTCCAAAGAAGGAAGCTAATCTAGGTGAAAGTTTGAAAACTTTGAAAAGAACTAAAATGATGGCAAGAAGAAAAATTGTTAAGAACCCTAGAGTGGCTGAGGATGTAGCTGAACAAAAGGTAGCTGAAGAAGAAGGGGCACCTAAGTCTGAAGAAAAGAAAGCTCAATCTCAGGAAGAACCATCAAGTACTTATGATGTAAATATGTACATGGTGGTGATGGAGAAAGTGCCTGAGCCTATAACTACTGAACCAGTTAGTGTCAAGCCTCCTGAGATTATTCACTGGGATACCATGGAAGTAGATGGTAAGGAATATATCAGGCTGAAAAGGAAGGATGAAAAGTTTGAAGTGTATCCTACTTGGGCCAAGATAGTAAGAATATGCTCTAGATCTGACTTAGAGGAAATGTTTGAAGTGGGGATGAAACTATATGCTGACAAGCTGAAAGCTCCAGGGATACCAGTTACAAAACTTGTGATGGAATATCTGTGTATGTTATTCAAGCCGGAGGAAGTTCAACATGTTATCAGAAATGTTTTCAAAACCATCAATAACTGGACTCTGTATGAAAGAAGTGGAGTATATGCACTGGTTGTGGATACAAGTCATTTTGAATACTTCTTGGTGGATAGAGTCTACAACCATAGCAGGTTAAAGCTGCATGCTATGTTGAAGAAGAAGCTTGGTTGTGCACCAAATTCTGAAATGGCAAGGTACTTGATCCAGAGAATTATCAATCAAAGTTTGGGGCTGAATCCAGATATAGGTATATGAAAATGGAGTTTTGGGAGCATTTGAAGAACTTGACTTCTCTTCTCTAAAAGTCAAGTTAGGGGGAGATTGTTGGGAACTGAAGATGTGTCTAAGTGATTAATACTGCCAGCCTTTCATGATTACTACTGCTGAGCCAGATTAATACTGCTTCAAGAAATTAATACTGCTGAGCATAGTTAGTGTTGCTGGTGAAGATTAATACTGCTCAGAGTGTTAATGTTGTTGTGACTTAATACTGCTTATTTGATAGTCAAGATATGCGCAGATCAAGGCTTGAAGATAATCATGGAAGGTTGAAGATAACTATGGAAGAATATACTGAAGATCTTTTAAGTTTTGTAATTATCTTTTATTTTCAGTATATGTATAGATGTATTCAGAATAGTTTTAATATACGAGATTTTCTAAGTTTTTGTTTAGAGAGAGAATTAACCTCAAGGTTTACAATCCTAATTCTAGAGAAGTAGAATTTGTCTTGGTGAGCCTGTTCATCAAGATTGAGGTTTTGTTTGAAAGCTTGTAACTTTAATCATTCAATAAAGTTTACAAGTTGTGATTCATTCTTTACTGTTACATTGATATTTTGAATATTAAAGTGTTATTCCGCAACTTCTTTAATATTGTTTCTGAGTTTTATTATTCTTGTTAAGAATCAGATCCTGACAGTTTGTGATCTCAACTTCTCACCGGCCAATTCACCTCAGATCCAAATGTTTCTGAACCCAAAACCAATGATCGACATCAAACCCCAAAGAATTCTCAAAATTCTTAATGATCCATTCTTGATATTGATAAGGTCGTCCTTCCAAGGGCGTGCCAATACGCTTTCCGGGTAGCTGGTTAATGCAGATCCGGCTATCACTCAACTCCGATCTACTCTCAAACCTCAAAACATTCCCTCAATAAGATCTTTACCACACCAAGAAAACCTATACACATCAATACTTAATTACCAACGTCTAATCTTCCTTTAAATTTCACCACCGAGAGGTTAATATTTCTCATGATCCAACGGGAATACTTCTAAACATTCCAAGATTCATTGATTTCAAGAAAACAAGTCGACGCCCAAAACCAAAATGGTGATGTCGAAAATGTGGACATCCCGTCCAATATTTCATTCCAGAAGTATTGTCGCATTAAGGTTTACACCTAACAGGGGACTAATATTCCCAATCTTACATCCCTAACAAATGGACTACAATATTTCTTTTGTCCACGAAAACCCATTAAGACGGTACACTGTCAACATATAACATGATGTCAAAAAGACAAGCAACTCATCAAATCGAACCCAACCAGGCGCAGATAATCTCACAAGACCTTATCCCGTAGGTTTACCGAAACAGAAAGGTCACCCCTTAATTAACTGGGAAGACATAAATCTAATACCTCAATTATTCATTCGTGCACAGATCCAAAAACTGAAACCCAAAATTCAAGACTGACCACAAGTCGGATCATCCGACGCTTCAATTCCCAAGGACTCCTCTAGTCCCTAATTGCAACTCTTTTCAAGATAGGGTTTTAAATCTATAGCCCTAATGAGTTCAAGGGTTTTTTTTCAACTAATATGCCAATTGATTTTTTTTAAACTTTCAAATACCCAAGCATTATAACAATTAATCATATGATTAAAATTCACTACCGATTTCTCGATAGGTGTGCAAAATGGTCATCAAAGTCATACCTATTAAGCAATTGCGAAATTCGTTTGGTCCTTACCCACGTTAATAATGGCAATAACAAAAGATGTGCAACAAAATTTTCAAATGGACTATCATGGTCCTAGCATGCATCAATTTATACTATGTATGTGAAAATAGTCTTCTGTACTATACATGTGCAACAAATGTTTGTACAACTCCAAAAGGGAGCTTCACAATTTCAACTTCAAAATTCTTTTCTTTAAACCACAAAACGTCGTGGAATAAAATTCCCGACAACGCCCATATACGTCAGTTTATTCCCCAAACTTAGTAAAACGATAGGTGTGTGTGAATTTGGTCAAACGCAAATAAATTTTAAATCGAGTTCAAACCTTAGGCCTCATAAATAAAATGCACTTGTCCAAAAATAGCAGCTACAATGACATGTATACCGATAACTCATTTAATACAATGCGGAAAATTTATGACGGTGAAATCAACAACTGAAGCATGTCCAGAGCAAAACTTCAATACGAAACAACATAAATCTTTCATATGCTTACTCACGCCAACAGTATAAATCAATTCAAGTACTAAATAGCATACAACTAATAACACGTGTATAAAACCCAAAAGAGAAATCATACGACATTGACGCTTTCAAAATAACATATGGGGTATTATATACTAACAAAACTCTTAAGATGTCTCTTACGGTTGCGAAAATCCCGGTGCAAGACTCGCATGAGACAAAAATATTAAACAAAGCTCATAAGTTAATGCACACAATAATGCAAGTATATGCGTTCCAAAATTTTATCTACGCGACGCAGATTGTCGTAAATAAAACACCATAAAACCCAACTGAATTTTCATAAAACTCACTAACGCTAAGATCAAGCGGTGTCAAGATTTTTGTTTCCCAACATTAAAAGCATAAGACGACAATATGTCTAAAAATATTAAAATTCTAAGACCACAACGTAAGATAAAACGACCATTTTCAACAAAACTTGCATGAGACACGACGCCTAATAACCTCGTAAATTTCCACGCAACAAAATTAAAACTTACGCATTTCAAAGTTCACTCATGCGCCGAAAAACGTCGCAATATAGTACTCTTTAAAATTCAACAAAACTCGTACAAACTAAAATTCCCAAGAAAACTCCGACGCAATAACATGGGAATAACTTTTCCTTTAAAACCTTAACATACGTGGAGGAGATCCATTGTCAAGGTTAAAATTTCACAGTTACTTGTCCAATACTCCAAATAACATTAAAACACGGATATCACAACATCCGAAATTAGCGTTAGACACAAAACGAGGATGAAGGGATTCTCGATAAAAATTTGCAACCACGTGCAACAAAACAATTTCATGCATGCTTAAACTCACGGTTTGAAATCTGATGAGCGCTAAATGCTTTACCAAGACTTCATAATATAACTCATTTTATGCTTCGAAAACATGAGAAACAATTTATGTAAACTTATTTTAGAAATAAATTTCGTCCATGAATTTGGTCGGCACTCAACATCTTAGGACTACGCTTCTCAATTTCCCGTCATACTATTGTCATCCGGATGATCAAACATCTTAAGGCAATATTCGAAAGTTTCATCGGTTCGTCTTCTAATTTCTCCTCGAATAATGTCAATCCCAAAAGTCTACGGTTCTAATCCAACCAATCATTCCGACCTGAAACGGTCCACCAAGTGACGAATGCTAAAATCACCATGCTTACTGTCACTCCAAGTGACGAATGCTAAAATCATCAGCTCCTTCTAACGGTTACGCATTGAGAAACTGTTTCACTACTCCAACGGTCATTATACCAAGGCAGTTCAATCATACACTTGTAACATGTAGGTTCACCATAACACTGGCCAGGTGCAATTATGAACGTACTGTATATGGTCATCCTTGCTATTCTCGACGTGATTCCCGTTCCTAAAAGCTCTATCGACCTCAAAACATCCAATCTTAAAGTGCCTATTGATGTAATTTCTCTCTCATTTACATAAAATAACGCTAGTTTGAGTCTAGGCATACAAAATCAATACCTAATTCTCTCAAACTTAAGCTCTGATACCAACTTGTAACACCCTCAAATATGGAAATAGCAACTAATTTAAAATTTTCTAAATACATCGATAACTGAATCAACTACAACAACAATTTAAGGTTTAACTTCAATAAACACAATTCAATCCCTATACACGATCTATAATAGGTACGGATGTCACTAAAACCTAATAACAGTCGCTATCTCCAACTGCGGAAGACTTCATCAAACTAATTACCCTCGTGTAAATCTAGAGCTCATCTCCTCAAAACACTGCTAGCACCAAACCCCAACTCAAACCTAATGCACATGCCAACAAATAAAAAGGTTAGGCTTAACGCCTAGTGAGCTCAAGAGTTTTCATTATATATACATAAAGCATTAATCTTTAAAACACTATTTAAAATGTGATTTCCAAAATGAAATACGTTCAATCTAAAAGAAACCAAAATGAAATACATTAAATCTGAGAATACTCTCTTTTCAACATTCACCCTCTTCGTGATTTAAAATTACAAAGCAAAGCGTCTCTTCGAATATAAATCCAAAACCCAAAACTCACGTAAAACATAACTGACATTTTAATAATCAAATACTGAAAACGTAGATAAATTCCAACTTCCAAAACATCCCAAAAACATGGATAAGATCCAATATTCAAAAGAACATCGTGCCTATGGATCCATTAAACTAACTAAAATGTAACACCCTAAAAAGCCAGAGTGAATTTGAAACGTGGAAACTGGACAAATAAACATCAACACTTGGTATAAACCTCCAAAAAAGGGGAAATGTACATAACCTTTACAAAACCTGAATACGGATATGGAAATTCAACAACAACCTAATCTAAACATAACCTATCTAGATTACATCAGTTGTTAATCCAATATCGCCAAAAGAAGGGGACTTAAACAATTGCCCAACATCAATACTAGTCATCTCAAAAATCCCCGAGACCAAGCTCGTCACTCAAGCCCTTGGCAACCCACCGCTAATGGGAACCTGTTATACATATCATTTGAGAAAAAGTGTTAGGCTTAACGCCTAGTGAGAACAGACAATTTATAATTTCAAGAGATATAAACAATAGCATCAAAAGGAAATCTTTTCAATAAGGTTTGGTTTACAAATGAAATCTTTTCCACATAAGGACTGATCGGTCCTAAAATTAAACTTGCGATGATGGGGGAAACCCGATTTACCAAGGATTGCGGCGGAACACAAAAGTCGGCCACAATCCGAGTTGTGAGATAAATACATGGAATCCATGGACACGAACAACAAGGTCCATACTAAGATGTGAGGGAGGGCCCTCGAGGAAACCAGTCATACTCGTTCACTAGGACTACATCATGACCCATAGCTAGTAACCGGTCTCACATAACAGTACCAAATGGCCCTCGAGGATCATATGCATCCATAGCTACAGAAAGGGGAATAGACATCCCAATAATAAAAGTCGACTCAAAACCTAGGGATCCACTAGTAATGGTACAGACTCGTCACAATAACATATGTGACCAACCATAGATAGTCATATGGTATAAAACATTTTATAAACAAAATGTTTTCCTTCAAGTTTAACTGCTGGTAAGAATGAAAATTATAAAAATGAGTTTATATACATTCTTTCAAATAATCCACATAAATGTGCAAGTAAAACCTCCTTTTACTTCAAATAAGATGGAACCAATCATTTTAATCGAAAATGATCGGGAACCCTAAAATCTCCCAAAACTCAAGTTATATCAAAATATAGTAAACTTAGATCTGAAACCATGGATATATATAGAAGTTCAAAATGTAAGTTTTGACATGTATAAAGTTTAGAAAAAAGTAGTAGGAACTCACCAAATAGGTTTTTAGACGAAAACCCAAAAAACCAGATATCGACCACCGAGTGAAGACGAAGCTTTTTATACTGAACCCTTGCTAGAAGCACTAAATACTAGCAACACAAGACAGATTGAAGAAAGAGAGAGAGAGCAAAGAGAGACTTGAGAGAAAAGATATTTTCAGAAATCATATCAAATGAGATATTTCCCAGGAAATCTCTTTTAACCCACTCCGCCACCGCGCGGGTTATGGCGCGGGTACACTCGCGCCGTGACTCGCGTCGCCCACTGGAACTCGCAACCAATCAGCGCACCGCACGGGTTATGGCGCGGGTACACTCGCGCCGTGACTCGCGCCACTCACTGGACAAACCCCAAACAAGCAGTGCACCGCGCAGGTTATGGCGCAGGCTAAGCCACGCGGCAACTCGCGTCGGCCACTACCATTGCTTCTTCTTCCAAACTGGTCAAACGAAACTAGGGGTGTTACAATCCTCCCCAACTTGGGAATGATTTCGTCCCCGAAATCTCATCTACTCGAAAAGACGAGGATATCTTCGCTGCATATCCTCCTCAGCTTCCCACGTCACGTTGGCTCCCCGATGATGCTTCCACTGCACTTTGACCATAGTGACCTCTTTGTGGCGCAACTTCTTTGACTTTCTCTCTAAGATAGTGTCAGGCTCTTCTACACAATGGTTACCCTCGTCCACTCTTAACTCTGAGAGGGTAATGACGCTTTCTTCCTCCGCCAAACACTTCCGAAGGTAACAAATATGGAACGTGTTATGGATTCTGCTCAACTCTGGCGGCAGTTCCAATTGGTAGGCTTGCAAACCCACCCGCTTAAGCACTTTGAAAGGTCCAAGGAAACGGGGACTCAGCTTCCTACATTTTCCGAACCTGATAATGCCCTTCCAAGGAGATACCTTAAGCAACACACGGTCGCCCACCTGAAACTCCATCGGTCGCCTCTTCTTATCGGCAAAGCTCTTCTGTCGATCTTGAGCCGCTTTCAGCCTTTCACGAATGCATTTAACCTTATTGGGTCGTCTCTTGCACGATTTCAGGTCCGGTGAATTGCTTCTCTCCCGCTTCAATCCAACACACGGGAGTTCGGCACTTCCGCCCGTACAACGCCTCAAATGGTGCCCTTCCAATACTCGAGTGGTAGCTATTGTTATAAGCAAACTCCACCAAAGGTAGGTGAGAGTCCCAACTACCCCTGAAATCAATGACATAAGACCTCAACATGTCTTCCAAAGTTTGGATCGTTCTCTCGCTTTGCCCGTCGGTTTGTGGATGGTAAGTCGTACTCAACTTAACTCGCGTACCAAGCTCTTTCTGAAACCCATCCCAAAAGTTCGAAGTGAACCGATTGTCGCGATCTGACACGATCGACAAGGGTATTCCATGCCTCGAGACCACTTCATTGATGTAAAGTTTTGCTAACCTGTCCATCGGTAAAGTCTCGCGCATAGCCAAGAAGTGAGCGCTTTTTGTCAATCTATCGACTATTACCCAAATGGTATCGTGACCTCGAAGAGTTTTAGGCAACTTCATCACGAAGTCCATGGTAATATGTTCCCACTTCCACTCGGGAATCTCTAAGGACTGAAGACTCCCATACGGACGTTGATGTTCGGCCTTAACTTGCGAGCACGTCACACAACGCTCCACATAATGCGCAACATCAAGCTTCATTACTGGCCACCAATAATGCAACTTCAAGTCCCTGTACATCTTTGTACTTCCCGGATGAATGGAATACTTGGACTTGTGAGCATCCTCAAGCAATAGATCACGGTTACCCCCAACTTTGGGCACCCACACACGACCGTTGAACAGTTTTACCCCACGGTTATCTTCCGTTAAGAGCAAACGTTGTTTCGTCATGACTTCCTCCTTGAGATTTTCTTCCAACAAAGCTTCAACCTGCGATGTCTTGATCTTCTCAACAAGACTAGACACTATCTCGATTATCAAAAGTGTAGCCCGAATACTTCCGCTATAGTCCTTCCAACTTAACGCATCGGCTACAACGTTAGCCTTACCGGGATGGTAAAGCAATTCACAATTGTAATCCTTGAGCAACTCGAGCCACCGCCTTTGCCTCATGTTCAGCTCCTTTTGATCAAATACGTATTTCAAACTCTTATGATCTGTGTAGAGCGTACATTTTGTGCCATAGATGTAATGTCGCCAAAGCTTCAAGGCGAACACCACCGCTGCTAACTCCAAATCATGGGTAGGATAGTTCTTCTCGTGTATCTTAAGTTGCCTCGAGGCGTATGCGATTACTTTGCCTCTTTGCATTAACACACAACCCAAACCCATTTTCGAAGCGTCGCTATAGACCACGAAGTCTTCCGACCCTTCAGGCAACGATAAGATTGGAGCTTCACACAACTTCTTTTGTAGAATCCGGAATGCCTTCTCTTGCGTTTTGGTCCAATAGAATTTCACATTCTTCCGAGTTAAAACTGTCAAGGAAGAAGCGATCTTTGAAAAATCTTGAATAAATCTCCGGTAGTACTCCGCCAGACCCAAGAAACTGCGGATTTCTGACGGACTCTTGGGAGGCTCCCAATTCATCATAGCTTCAATCTCGGAGGGATCCACTTTCATTCCATCTCGAGTGACAACGTGACCCAAGAATTGCACTTCTTCAAGCCAAAAGTCACACTTAGAAAACTTGGCGTACAATCTTTCTTTTCTCAACACATCGAGAACTTCGCGTAGGTGTTGCTCGTGCTCTAACTCACTCTTAGAGTACACGAGTATATCATCAATGAATACGATGACCGACTTGTCGAGGAAAGGTCGACACACCCTGTTCATCAAATCCATAAATACCGCTGGTGCGTTCGTTAGGCCAAAAGGCATTACAAGAAACTCATAATGGTCGTAACGCGTTCTGAAAGTTGTCTTCGGAACGTCTTCTTCTCTTACCTTCACTTGGTGGTAACCCGAACGTAAGTCGATCTTGGAAAAACACCCCGCTCCTTGGAGTTGATCGAACAAGTCATCAATTCTTGGAAACGGATACTTGTTCTTCACTGTAGCTTTGTTCAACTCATGATAATCGATGCACATTCTCATTGTGCCATCCTTCTTCTTAACAAACAAGACCGGAGCTCTCCAAGGCGACGAGCTCGATCTTACGAAACCCCTCTCTAAAAGCTCTTGGAGTTGGGCCATCATCTCTTGCATCTCCGTTGGCGCTAACCGATAAGGGGCTCTAGCAACAGGAGTCGCTCCCGGTACAAGATCAATCCGAAACTCTACTTGACGATCGGGTGGTAACCCGGGCAAGTCATCCGGAGAGACGTCTGGAAACTCACGCACAATCTTCACATCTTCAAGCTTTAACTTCTCTAGCTTGGTGTTGATCACGTAGGCTAGGAAAGACGAGCATCCTTTCACCAAACACCTGTGTGCTTTAGTCATGGTGATTATTGCCACATCTCCCTTCCTCTTCTCACCATAAATCACAACAACTTCGCCACTAGGATTGGGAAGTCGAATTAATTTCTTGAAACATACAAACTCGACATGATTGTTCGCTAACCAATCCATGCCGACCACAACATCAAAACCCCTAATTAACATCGGCAACAAATCAATAGGGAAATCTCTCCCTTCGAATCCAAGAGTACACTTCTTCATAATAGCGCGGATCAGAACTTGACTACCATATGCTATCTCAACCACTAACGCATCCTCAAGACTAGTAGTGGGAATAGCAATCTTTGGACGAAACAACTAAGATATAAAAGAGAAACTGGCACCTGTATCGAATAAAACATGAGCAGGTACTGAGTTTATAAGAAATGTACCCGATACCACATCAGCTGATGCCTTGGCCTCATCAGTCATCATCTGAAACGCTTGACCCGGAACCCTAGGTGGATTCTCTTTCTTTACTTGCGTGCTACCCGTCATGAGCTTCGGGCAATCTCTCTTCATGTGCCCCGGTGTCTTGCACTCATAACATACAAGCCCTTTGATTGGACAGTCACGAGTGATGTGATCAGACTTACCACACTTGTAGCAAGATTGAGGAGTGGTGTTACAGTTACCGTGGTGCTTGGTTCTGCACTTCTGGCACCACCTAGCTTCTTGATAACTGTTGAAGCTTCGGTTACCGACAGAAGGTCGGGTTCTCTTGGGAGGTACTGAACTGCTCTCCCATTTCCTCTTCTCAACAACTGCTACAGCCTTCTCCGGTTTACCTCTCACGTAAACCTCATCCATAAACTGTGCCTCTTCAATAGTCTCCCGAAGGTTAGAAGCCTTCGATTTTCGGACCATAGTCATCATGTCCGACGGTAGACCCTTCAGATAGGCCTTAATCTTCTCCTTCTCAGTTGAGGCCACATGCCCCACTAACCCTAGATTTTTCCATGAATTGACGGGTATACTCTCTCACCGTCAAATTCCCTTTCTCCAACGCTCGAAACTCTGCCTTGATCCGATCCATAGCCCTCTCATTGCAGTATTCTTCCAACAGTTTTACCTTGAAATCGCCCCAAGTCAGTTGGGCCAAAACAGTAGGAGAGAGAGTGGACTGGATAACATTCCACCACGTCAGTGTCGTATCCCTGAGCAGTTGAGTACCGAATATTACCCTCTGGTCATCACCACACTCGGATGAACCGAAGGCATGCTCGACCGATCGGATCCACTTAACACACGCAACTGGGTCTTCGGAACCAGAGAACTCTGGTGGTCCGCAATCCAGAAAAGATTTGTAGGAACAACTCTTCCCACTTTTCGGAGCACCGACCACTCTATGCTCCTCAGATCTGATCCTGTTCCCGGTGCCCCCAGAGCCAACCAACACATTCTCCTCTACTGCCTCATGCCTCCTGAGGCTCGTGTCCCGATCCTCTAACATCTTCTGAAAAACCTCTTGTTGTTTCTCCATGGTCGACGTCACCATTTGCATGACGCTGGCCATCATATCAGCTTGAGGGTTTGCCACATGAACAACGGGGTTGGTGGATGCCAAATCTACTCTTGTCCCCAGCTCCACTTCCCCAGTAAATATCGGTGGCATGCCCGGAGGAACGACTGCTGACACTCTAACCACAGGATTCAGCTCACGCGAACTAACATCGCGAAGATCTCCGCCGCCTGACGGACGACCACGTGTGTTCACCATACCTAAATAATGGTTGCCACACAAGCACAAAAAGAATGAGAGATGGATCAACAGAGTAAACACGGAAGAACGAATACCACATTACCAATTGTCATAGTAACGGTACCTTAAGCACAATCACGTATAAATATTCTCATAATAACATTAGCTAAGTGAAATTATGAACATACAATACATAAAGGTTCTTAATACCATTGCTACAACGTTCAATAATTATAATTTCGTCGACTCTAAGACCAACCAATCTCAGAAATTCTACCCAAGCTCACGAATCAATGCTTAACATACTTAGTCTAAGTCTAGACATCTTACATTCATGCCTAGATCACTTAAACTAGAGCTCTGATACCAACTTGTAACACCCTAAAAAGCCAGAGTGAAATTGAAACGTGGAAACTGGACAAATAAACATCAACACTTGGTATAAACCTCCCAAAAAGGGGAAATGTACATAACCTTTACAAAATCTGAATAGGGATATGGAAATTCAACAACAAACTAATCTAAACATAACCTATCTAGATTACATCAGTTGTTAATCCAATATCGCCAAAAGAATGGAACTTAAACAATTGCCCAACATCAATACTAGTCATCTCAAAAATCCCCGAGACCAAGCTCGTCACTCAAGCCCTTGGCAACCCACCGCTAATGGGAACCTGTTATACATATCATTTGAGAAAAAGTGTTAGTCTTAACGCCTAGTGAGAACATACAGTTTATAATTTCAAGAGATATAAACAATAGAATCAAAAGGAAATCTTTTCAATAAGGTTTGGTATACAAATGAAATCTTTTCCACATAAGGACTGATCGGTCCTAAAATTCATCTTGCGATGACGGGGGAAACCCGATTTACCAAGGATTGCGGCGGAACACAAAAGTAGGCCACAATCCGATTTGTGAGCTAAATACATGGAATCCATGGACACGAACAACAAGGTCCATACTAAGATGTGACAGAGGGCCCTCGAGGAAACCAGTCATACTCGTTCACTAGGACTACATCATGACCCATAGCTAGTAACCAGTCTCACATAACAGTACCAAATGGCCCTCGAGGATCATATGCATCCATAGCTACAGAAAGGGGAATAGACATCCCAATAATAAAAGCCGACTCAAAACCTAGGGATCCACTAGTAATGGTACAGACTCGTCACAATAACATATGTGACCAACCATAGATAGTCATATGGTATAAAAACATTTTATAAACAAAATGCTTTCCTTCAAGTTTAACTGCTGGTAAGAATGAAAATCATAAAAATGAGTTTATATACATTCTTTCAAATAATCCACATAAATGTGCAAGTAAAACCTCCTTTTACTTCAACTAAGATGGAACCCATCATTTTAATCGAAAATGATCGGGAACCCTAAAATCTCCCAAAACTCAAGTTATATCAAAATGTAGTAAACTTAGATCTGAAACCATGGATTCATATATAAGTTCAAAATGTAAGTTTTGACATGTATAAAGTTTAGAAAAAGGTAGTAGGAACTCACCAAATAGGTTTTTAGACAAAAACCCGAAAAACCAGATATCGACCACCGAGTGAAGACGAAGCTTTTTATACCGAACCCTTGCTAGAAGCACTAAATACTAGCAACACAAGACAGATTGAAGAAAGAGAGAGAGAGAGAGAGAGCAAAAAGAGACTTGAGAGAAAAGATATTTTTAGAAATCATATCAAATGAGATATTTCCCAGTAAATCTCTTTTAACACACTCCATCACCGCGCGGGTTATGGCGCGAGTACACTCGCGCCGTGACTCGCGCCGCCCACTGGAACTCGCAACCAATCAGCGCACCGTGCGGGTTATGGCGCGGGTACACTCGCGCCATGACTCGCGCCACTCACTGAACAAACCCCAAACAAGCAGTGTACCGCGCGAGTTATGACGCAGGCTAAGTCGCGCGGCAACTCGCGTCGGCCACTGCCATTGCTTCTTCTTCCAAACTGGTCAAACGAAACTTGGGGTGTTACATAAAACATTACATGACTCAAAACGAATGAACTAACGCATTCAAAACATGTAATTCTCAAATAAGATGCAGTAAATGCAAATCATGACCAAACGCTCTACATTGAGCTATTAAAATCGGACATGTGTCCCCAAGACCCAAGAAAATCCAAATTGAGCCATAAGCTCAACAAATCCAAAGACCCATCGTTTAAAATCATGAAATGAAATCAAACGTCAACAATCCGACTTTATGTAAACCCATAATCCAAAACTTATAATTAACTCCAACATAGTTTAAATTGGGACAACTCATTTTCCAATTGAATTATATCATTTACTCTTTCAAAAATGTCCCATAACACAAAGTCAAACACTTATCTAAAACGCACAATAAAATGTATTTATACTCGAATTCGACTTCGTTAAATAAATCCTTTAAATGCCAATATGTTTGATTTATTTGTCAAAATGCTCAAATTCTCAAACGTGGGTGTTTTACAAAGTTTATAAAATCAAACACTCCAAATAATCAAGATTCGCCAAATAACTCAACATTGATAATTTTCATGTAAAACATACAAACACTTTAAAATAGGCATTAGGCATGTACACCGTTTTCACAAATCAACTTGAACTCACCTTGCTAGATTTAAGCTAAATCTAGATTTTACCCCGACTTGAGCTTTCTTGAAGAAATCCGAATCCACAAACAAAATCCTTTCAAAAACCTAGATCCATAGATTTTCAATCATAAGTAAACATATTCAACCACATTTAATAGTTCCCCAAACATTTAACATGAAGATCTCATCTTATTCCAAAACCCTAATTTCCGTAAATGAAGAAAAGAGAAGGTTACCTTACCTACAACTTGAATCCATCAACAATGCACTTCTAGGTCACCAAATGAGCCATACACTCCCAACTCCGAAATGGTGAAAAGAGTTAGGTGGAAACCCTAGAAAATGGATGGAGATGATGGAGAAGGTGAAGGTATATAAGTTCTAGCCTCCAAAAGCTTGCTAAAGGGTGAAGAATCACTTGAAACCTCATATCTTGGTGTCTCCCTTGTCAAAATCGTTCATGGAGGTATAAGGGTTCGGTTGGGAGGGTTTTAGGAGGAAGTAGGTGAAAGAAATAATGAGGCAGGTGAGAAAGTCGGATTTAAATGGGCACAGCACCCCGACCGCGACCTTGCCAGGCGATAGTGCCATGGCATTTTCGCGAGTCACTCTCGCGGTGATGGTACCGTGGCTCCAGGCTTCCCGCGATTGTGCCTCGACGAGAGTGACAGTGTCACAATTTCCGGGCACTCTCGCCCCATGTGTACCGCAAGGCACTTCAGCTTCATCTCCACGATTGTGCCCTTGGCGACAGTGACCCTATCATAGTCCCCGGGCATAGTCGCTCCAACCATGACGGAGCCCGAAATTTAACTTTTTCTCGCACGGAGGGCGCTCGATGATTAGGGAAACGTAGGTAACCTTTCTCACCCTGATTACCAATAGCAAATATTTTATTTCAATACAATTGGGGCCTTATTACTTTCCTGAAAATACAGGTGTTACATTCACCACAAACTACACATTGTACAGGCAGGGGTTCTGGAATAGATGTTGCAGCAACAGTACCAGTGGCAGCTGACATGTTTTTAATCATGTTGGCCATTGAGGTGAGTTTTGCAGTAAGTGAAGTATAAGGATCTACTTCATGAATACCAGTTGTCTTTTTAGGTACTAGTGCACATAGATCCGACCAATAACCATTGTTACTTGAAATCTTTTCCAAAATGTCAAAACCATCATTATAGGTACTAGAGGTGAAGGGTCCTCCTGCAGTAGCATCGGCAACGGCACCAAAAACTTGGTCTCTAGGAAATGTATCTCTATTTTTCAATAAAGAAATAGCACACAAGTATACATGCCAAACCAGTAGCGTTTTGAAAACAAGTAATAAAGTGGTAGTAAGTACCGAATATCGATCCCACAGAGACAATTAAAGAAAGCAATTAATCCAAGTCAACTTAAAAAGTGATTTCAATTAGAGAATTCGAATGAATGATCTTTGAGTGAGTTAACAGCTTTTAAATGGATTTAAATTAGTAAAAGAAGTGCATGGGTGTAAGTTCAGGTTGGAGTTTAGCTACAATGTGTTTAGGTAGATTGCTACAGCATGAAGCTCCAACATTGGTTCTCGACGTTACTACTGAACTAAGAAGCCCTATTTCAAGGTGCAGATGATACTCTGTATTGGCAGCTCCACGCATTCGGGAGACCCAACCAATGTCGTGCAAATCTTACTGCTCTTTTCATGTAGTTCACAATCTCAAGGGATTGATATGGTCCATCATTACCACAACAACACTTCAGTGTTCTAAAATTTACGTTGGCTTGCATTCAAGTCCAACTCATCTAAGTGGAACAACATGCATCACTTTGTCAAGAAACACATAGATGAAACTTAGAAACAAGGGGTGAATAGCAAGGAGGATAGCCAATAGCGAAAGCAATCTTCCACTACCACAAAGGCCTTTATCTTCCAACCTATACGTACACCCAAGCTAGGGGTATTAGCCCATCATCGCTTGAAAATAAATACAAGAGATAAATGTAAATACGAAATGTAAATACATGAATTATAAAGTGCCAAAAGATTACTTAGATTAAAGCAAATAAAATATGACCATAGCTACTAAGTAGTTAGAAAAAACCACTTAGGGGGCGTTTGGTTCGCGGAATGTTTTTGAATGGAATGGAATATGTCAAAGGAATTTGACTTTGAAGGAATTGGAATGGAATGTTATCAGGTTTGACCACTTGTTTGGTTGACAGACATTGGAATGGAATTTGTTAAAGGAATTGGAATCTGTTTGTTTGGTTCACATAATGTAGCTTTGGAATTGGAATGAAATATTAGTAAATGACCAAAATACCTATTTAAAACTTTTGAAATCGAAATCCAACTATTGTGGTTCAAATCGATGGCGTTTGGCGGTGGTTCAAATCGGTGGTAGTCGGTAACGGTTCAGATCGATGGTGGTCGGCTGCGGCTCAGAATGATGGTTCAGATTGGTGGCAGTTCAGAACGATGGTGGTCGGCAATGGTTCAGATTAGTGGTGGTCAGCGGCGGTTCAGAACGGTGGTGGTCGGGCGGTTCAAATCGATGAGGGTCGATGGCGGTTTAGAATGGTGAGGATTGGCGGTAGTTCAGAACGGTGGTGGTCAGTGGCAATTCAGATCGGTGGTGGTTGGCGGTGGTTCAAGTCAGTGATGGTTGGCGGTGGTTCAAAATGGCGGTTCAGAACGGGGGTCGGCGGCGGTTCAGAACGATGAGGGTGGGTGGCGGTTCAGAAAGGTGAGGGTGGGTGGCAGTTCAGAAGGGTGGTGGTCGGCGGCGGTTCAGAACAGTGGTGGTGGCGCTGGTCCAGATCGATGACGGTTGGCGGCGGTTCAAAATGGTGGTGGTCGGCGACGGTTCAGATTGGTGAGGGTCGACGATGGTTCAGAATGGTGGTGATCGACGACGGTTCATATCGGTGGTCGTCAGCGGTGGTTTAGAACGATGGTCAATGGCGGCGGTTCAGATTGGTGGTGGTCGACGGCGGTTCACAACGGTGGTGGTCGGTGGTGGTTCAGACCGGTGGTGGTCGACAGTGGTCGGTGGTCGACAGTGGTCGGTGGTCGACAGTGGTCGATGGTCGTTCAGACCGGTGGTGATCAGTGGTCGTTCAGATCGGTGGTGGTCGGCGGTGATTCAGATCGACGGTAGTCGGCATAGGTTCATATAGATGTGGGTAAATCAAGTAGGAAAGATAAGGGTAGTTTTGTCTTTTTGAGAAAATGAGATGGAATGGAATTGAATTCCTTCTCAATTGTGATGGAATGACCAAATCCATGAATGGTGGAATGTGTATAATTCAATTCCATTCCATAGGTAACCAAACGCCTGAATGGAATTTGGTCAATGGAATTGATCATTCCAATTCCTTCAGATTCCATCGGAATCCTGCGAACCAAACGCCCCCTTAGTTGTTTCCCTTGTCAAGGAAACTACAAGTAAAAATTAAACTACTAGTTAAAGCTAATGTTTACTTGCAAACGCAAGCTTCAAGTTGTTGTTAAACTACTGAAATTAAGCCCCTATTTATACAAGGGAAGGACATCTAAAGGGCATCTAATGTCAAATACAAAGTACAAATATTCCTTTAACCAATGGTCTTTACCCAAAGTGTAATGGGTTTACAAGATGCTTTCTTTAATATGACCATAATATGATTATATTCTTCAAAAGATGCCTTCAGCTCCAGCTTGCAAAATGGGTCCAAGTGGCACCAAAGAGATTTCGCAACAAAAGTTTATGAAGTGACGTCTTGTACTTGCTGAAACTGCGAACATGTTGTAGCCTCCTGCTGCAGCAAACCAAAATGTTAAATTCTTCTAAAAATCAGCACAAAAGAGTACATTCCTCTTACTTAGCTCCAAACTACAATAAAGGGTAAAAATAGACTAAAAGACTCAATTTTGGTGATTGGGAGACTAAAATAAGAGCAAAAGTAAAACAAATAAGTGCATAGAATGTGACAAGTTATGCACTTATCACTATGTTGGCAAGAATAATCTAGAAAAGGAAACTAATAAGTCTCCGTAATTGTAACCTTGATAGTTCCGTAATGGTAGCCTTGATAGTTGTAGAATTACTTGTGACTATCTTATAATTTCTAGTTATCAGAATGTAAATTGTATCCTATATATACGTTTCCTATACGCATTATCATCATTCAAGGTGATTTCCTAAACCTCATATGGTATCAGCCTAACCTTCCTGGAACCTCCTTATCTCATAATCGTTTTTTTCTTTTCCCCATGGCTGCATCTTCTTCTTCCAAACAGCATTAATCCACCCTTCCTCTTGCCACCATTCTTCACCTGCTTACCATTAAACTCTCTTCCTCCAACTTCCTTTCATGGCGTAATCACATGTTGCCCCTTCTCTCTTCTCAAAACTTATTGCGATACGTCGATGGCTCCGTGAAGCCTTCCGCGACAACCATCTCTGTTGCTGATGGCTCAACGTCGCCCAATCTCGATTTTTAACATGAAAGTTTAATGATCAATGTGTTCTTCTTCTTTTTCATTCCTCACTTTCCGAAGAGGCCATGGTCGAAGTACTCGGGCTGCAAACTGCTCGTGATGTTTGGCTTGCTTTAGAGGCCGCCTACAGTCATGACTTTGTCGAACGAATGCACACTCTGAAGGACTTTCTTCGTTCCCTTACTAAAGGCAATTCCACCGTCGCAAAGTTTGGATGAAAATTCAAGGCCATATGTGATCAACTTGCTGCTATAGGTCGTCTCGTGGATGAGGACGACAAAAACCATTGGTTTCTATGTGAACTTGGTGCTTCTTTTGAGAATTTCTCCACAACTATCATGGCCATCGAACCGCGATCGTCATTACGTGCTCTCTTGGCTCGAGCTGAAAGCCATGAGATATTTTTCAAATCTATTCATGGTACTCCCTCTTCTGTTCTCCAGTAGTGTTTGTTGCCTATAATGCTCCATCTTATCAGTGAACTTCTGTCCGCAACCCCTTTCAGTAGCATAGTGGCTTGAGTGGCAACCGTGGAGGCATAGGTCGTGGTCGACGTCCTCCTCACTGTCAACTTTGTCGTACAGAAGGTCACTATGCTGATAAGTGTCCTAACTTTGAGCATATCATACGTGAATGGGCCAAACCCTTTTCAAACACAACCCATCTCGCTCAAGCCTTTCAGGCAGATTGTAATCTTGACTTAGCCGGGACCCCTCTAACATCCGACTGGTACGTCGATGCTGGTGCTTCTGCCCATATGACCCCCTCTGCATCCAATCTCGATTCTTTTATTCCCTATTCGGGTTCTGACCAGGTTAAGATTGGAAACGGTAATTCCTTGCCCATCTCTCATATTCGCACTTCTTTTTTATCTTCACGTTTTTCTCTATTGGATGTGTTGGTGGTTCCACATCTCACAAAAAACTTGCTTTCCATTAGCAAATTGACATCTGATTATCTAGTTGATGTTTTTTTCTCTACAAATATGTTTGCCATTCAGAATCGCCAAACAAGGGAAATCTTGGCTCGCGGAAAGCTTGAGCATGTTCTTTATGTGTTGGATCAAGGACATAAGGCATTTGTGGCAGCTTTAGAATCAAAGAAGTCTGTTGCATCTCATGAGCGATGGCATTCTCGATTGGGCCATGTTTCTTTTTCTGTTATTTTCTCTTTAAATAAGCTTGGTCACTTATCTCTGGCATCCTTATTGCCCAAGCCATGGGCCAGGAGGGTCTCTTAACACCTTCTTTTCTTTATGTGCATCTTGTCAGTTAGCGAAAAGCAAACACTTATCTTTTCCTCTAAATGAAAACAATCCTTAAATGTTTTAGATATTATACATTGTGATTTGTGGGGACCTGCTCCCGTTGCTTCTACTAATGGTTATTTATATTATGCTATTTTCGTGGACGACTTCTCGCGGTTTTCTTGGTTTTATCCGATGCGCTTCAAATCTGAATTTTATAATATATTGGTTGCTTTCACAAATTTGGTGCAAAACCAATTCTCTCGCTCCATTATGATATTTCAAAGCGATAGCGGTACCGAGTTTGTCAATACTCGTGTACGAGATTTTTTCACGACCAAAGGTATTCAACACTGTCTTTCTTTTCCATATACACCACAACAAAATGGGCGTGCGGAACGAAAACATCGCCATTTAACATAAACTGGGCTTGCAATGTTATTCAATGCCCATGCACCTATCACTCTTTGGGTTGATGCCTTTGCTACAGCCTCTTACATCATCAATCGTCTACCGTCTGTGGTGTTGGAAAATAAACCTCCTTATGAACTACTTTTTTCCAACGTCCTACACTACGGTAATTTTCGGGTTTTTGGTTGTCATGTATATCCCTATCTACGGGATTATTCGGCAAACAAATTATCTCCACGTAGCACCCCTTGTATCTTCATTGGGTATAACAATCAATATAAAGGCTACCGGTGTTTAGACCCTTCCACATCTCGCATTTATACAACTCGTCATGCACAATTTGATGAGACGTTCTTTCCTTTTTCTGGAGCATCAAATGGTCTATCCCCTACCACATTAGAATTCTCTAATTTTTATGACCCTATGCAGTTTTCTCCTGCACCTCTTAAAGTTGATGTCCATTATTCGTCCAAGGAAGCACGACCTCCAGCACCACCCCATTGCCCATCTTGTGTTGCATCATCGCTCCCAGAAAATTACATTCCCCCGCCTGTCCTGGACACCATTGCAGTACCTAACGATGTCTCTTCTACTAATGGAAGTGTTGTTGGCCCAACTTCTCAAAGGACCCAATCCACCTACCACATGGTCACTTGAGCTAAAGCTGTCATTTTTAAAACCCGTCACATTGCAGACTTAACTCATGTCTCATCTGCTCCTCTTCATCATCAGCCAAAAACCCACAATGGCTTGCTGCTATGGAAGAGGAAATGCATGCACTTCGTAAAAATGATACGTGGACCCTCGTTCCACGTCCATGGGACTCTAATGTGGTGGGTTCCAAATGGATCTTCCAAACGAAGTATCACTCAGACGGGTCTGTTGATCATCTCAAAGCTCGTCTCGTAGCACAAGGATTTACTCAAATTCAAGGCCTTGACTACTCTCATACGTTTAGCTCCGTCGTAAAGGCTGCTACTGTTCGGATTATTCTTGCTCTTGTTGTCATCAACAAATGGCCTCTCCATCAGCTTGATGTCAAAAACTCATTCTTAAATGGCCATCTCTCTGAAACTGTTTTCATGGAACAACATCCGGGATTCATTGATTTGTGATATCCCGATCATGTTTGCAACCTTAATACAACTCTCTATGGTCTCAAACAAGCTCCCCGAGCTTGGTTCCAACGCCTTAGTGATTTTATAATGCAACTTGGTTTCACTTGCAGCAAAGCTGACACATCGCTCTTTATTTTTCGTCGTGACTCTTGCATACTTTATCTCCTGGTTAACGTTGACAACATTATTCTCACAGGTAAAGATGATAGAGTTATCCATAAGTTTATCGCTCGTCTCAATACTGAGTTTTCCATCAAGGATCTTGGTCGTCTCGGTTATTTTCTTGGTTTGGAGGTTACATACACTGATAATGGGTTGTTCTTGAGTCAAACCAAGTATGCTCATGATATCTTATTACGTGCCGATTTGAACGACTCCAAACCAGTTGCCACCTCACTTCCGCCTGGCCAACAACTTTTGAGCACAGGAACACCCTTCACGAACTCCACGTTATACCGCTCGTTTATCGACGCTTTGCAATATTTGACGATCACGAGAGACATATAATATGTCGTTAGTCAAGTCAGCCAGTTCCTTCATGCTCCGACTATCGATCACTTTTACGCTATCAAACATATTTTGCGATACGTCAAAGGGACTATCTCTTTCGGTCTCACCTTTCGTCATGGTGCTTCACCTTCTTTGCTAGGCTACTCTGATGTTGGTGCACCCTCTTTGTTTCTTGGTTACTCCGATGCCGATTGGGCACGTTGCTTGGAAACTCGTCGCTCCACATATGGTTACTCCATTTTTCTCGGTGATAACTTAGTTTCTTGGAGTGCTAAAAAGCAACCGACTGTCTCCCATTCAAGTTGTGAATCCGAATATCGTGCAATGGCTAATACAGTCGCTTAAATGGTTTGGGTGACTCATATTCTTCATGAATTACATGTGGTGCCTTCACGACCTGTTCTACTTTGTGACAATCGTAGTGCACTTTTTCTCAGCCAAAATCCGATTGCTCATAAGCGTGCTAAGCATATCGATATTGACTACCACTTTATCCGGGAGTTGGTCTCTTTCGGTAAAATCATGACTCAGTTTGTTCATACGAATCTACAACTAGCGGATATATTCATGAAACCTATTCCTCAGCCATTGTTTGAACATTTTCGCTCCAAGTTTCATGTCAACCCACCGCCAGTTCGCTTGAGGGGGGGTGTTGGCAAGAATAATCTAGAAAAGGAAACTAATAAGTCTCCGTAATTATAGCCTTGATAGTTCCGTAATTGTAGCCTTGATAGTTGTTGAATTACTTGTGATTATCTTATAATTTCTAGTTATCAGGATGTAAATTGTATCCTATATATACGCTTCCTATATGCATTATCATCATTCAAGGTAATTTCCTAAACCTCATATGCTCTACTGAGTTTGGAAAACCCTAAATGGAAGAAACCCCAGAAAAGTTATACAAAACCCCTATAATGAAGGAGATGATGAAGATAGGCAAATCGATCCTATTGTTCCAAACCCCATAACTGCAACCATGTTAATCCTCACATTGTTATTAAATCCTTTTCTTGATCATCTCTTCCAAAGCTGATGGTGCCAACAAAAACCCACACCGTAACCATCAAATCTACCATACATCCTAATAAAACCCACCCATGAATGATGTATCAGTTCACATCAATCATGAATCTTGTATTATTTATTATGAATGGTTTATCATTCATATGAATATTGCACGTTCATTATTCATGATGAATGTGTGTAACCGAGGACACATGTCAGGCTCTCATTTGTCCTTACGGTCTACAACGGAAAAAGTTTGCAATCTTCTTTCTCTCTCTCTTTCTATATATGTATATATATATATGACTCGGGGGTTGGGTTCCGGTGAGAAGTTGAGGTCAACATGAAAGGCATGAGAAGTGGTTATCAACCATTGGATGAGAAAATGGACGCACATTAGGATGAGATGCACCGAGATAAGATGCATCGAGATGCACCAGATCAATTCCCTTATAAGGCACGATTCATGGGAGGGCATGAGATTAAAAGTGATCAGCGGTTCGGATCCACTTCTCATGTTTCTCACGTTAGCCTCAACTTCTAACACGATCCTTCGCCTATGACTCGGTTCAATTAATAAGAGTAAATATCATGAGAAAGTAAGAAAGGAATGTTGATGTTGTGAATCCATTGAAAAAATCCAAAACAATCTATTTGAAGATGCATAACAGATTATTCATATGAATTCACATATGCATTTTTAAGTGTATTTATTCAATGATTAACATATATGAACCTTCCGTTAACCTTTCATTCTTAGCTTCTCATAATATTTAATTTTTTTATTTGAAACCTTACAAATCAAATACAAACCATGCAAACTTTACACATCGTACAAACCAATCTTGGCCTTTGATTTTGTGTATTTTAAAACTTTTAGGCGATTATTAAATCAGTTGTTGATAAGGTTGGGAGGAAATTCTGGAACTGCTTTAATCCACATCGTTGATATTGATTTGATAATTTACTCGTACGGTTAAGATTGGTTTGTAGAATTTAGACGATTTGTATTTGAAGGGGTCTTTCTCTCTCTCTCTCTCTCTCTCTCTATATATATATATATATATATATATATATATTTCCCATCTTTTACAAACCTAATAATTCATACAAACTTACAAACCAGTTTTCATATGTTGTTTCATATATAAAACATGTGTGAAAACGCGATGTTTATACAATGTTGTTTTATATTTAAATGTTAGAAAGTGTTTTTTCCACATACAAAACAATATTCTCGAACATTACACATATGAATCAGAGTTCCTCTATTAAACTTCTCAAACGTACTAGAAATCATTGTTACCTTGTAAACCTTAACTATCTTACTAGTCATAGATCAAAAAGAACATAGATATTAAACAAGCGAGTGAGCTATGAGCCGTGATAGACTAAGGGGTTGTTTACTAACTGCTGACCCAGCTGACTCGGTCAGCAGTCAGAGCGTTTAACAAATACCAAAAATTGACCGAGATCTGACCCGGGTGCTGACCGAGCTCTTACTGAGCCAAATCTAAAATCATGCTTACCGGGTCATTTTTTGGACAGATTCAAATTTCCAGACCTATCCTTCTCAAAATGTGCAATGATTAGGGTTTGTTATCTCCTCCACCGCTCCTCCAGCCGCACCTCCTCTGTCGCTCCTCTACCGCCGCTGCTCCTCCCTTCTTCCTCGTTGCTATCGACCCTCTTCACGACGCCGCTCCTCCCTTCTCCCTTCTACGCTCGTCGCTTCTCCTCTGCAGGTATTCATCCATCGATTTTTTTTATCACAGCACCTTCGATTCCAGATCTGTGTGCGATTAGAGTTTTTTCTCCTCTCATGCTCAGTCGCTCTTCCTTCTTCCTCGTTGCTCTCTGCTCTCTTCACGCTATCGTCGCCGCATCCTCTTGTTCTCCGGCGTCTTCTTGCTTCATCTCAGTAAAATATCTTTCTGGGTTTTTAAAATATCTACAAGTTGATATCTTTAAGCAATATATACTATATTTTTAAACTACAATTAAAAATATAAAGATAGATCTTTATCAACCACAAATATAGTTTAAAAATATATACTATATTTTTAATTGTAGTTTAATTGTAGTTTAAAAACTATATTTTTAAACAAAAATATAAACAATATATACTATATTTTTTATCGCCGCCTGTGCTCATGATTTTCTTGAAATATTTTGACTTTCTTGAAATATTTATTATTATTTCCATGAATTTAAAGAAATAATAAATAAATTATAAAACGATAATGAAAAATATTCTCCGGTGGTTATGATTTTCTTGAAATATTTTGACCACAAAAATTTAAAGAACAATGGGAATATACAGATTGTGATGGATATATAATAAAATGGTATTTAAATTAATATTAAAGTATAAAACAAGATTCAAATTCATAAAAAAAAAAAAAAAAAAAAGTTAAAATAGTCATTTTTTGGTTGGTGAGTGCTTACCAAAAACCACTTGGTAAACACTCTTACCCGGAACAACACTTTTACCCGGACAACACTTACCCGATAAGAGTTAGTAAACAACTCCTAAGAACATGAAAGGTGGAGAGGGAGAGTTATACCGCGGTTGAAAGTGGCAGACAGCAGATGCTATCGCGGCCGATAAGTTCTATTTGTTTAAAAAATATTCAAGAATATAATCGTTCAAAAATAATTAGGATTTTTCAAATTATAATATTTGACATAACTGTTCAATAGGTTTATACAAGGATTTTTTTTATTCATAAGCTCCATAATCATTAAGCATTTCGATCAAAATACATTACTTTAATTTTAAGAATTGAATACAAGACATTTTTTAAACGAAAATGTCAAATCTTAAAACCAGTATATGAAGATTAATTCTGTTGGCGGAGAAGCATTAAAATCGATGAGTTGGCAAGAGAGAGTGCCACGTTACAGCACCAACAAAATACGGCATTTCTGTGGGTGCCTCGTGCTTCAATTCTTTGTTAACCATAACTATAAGGGGTTGTTTCGCAGTTGCTGAATGGTTTAGTGCAGAATGATTAAGTGGTCTGAATGATTAAGAGGTTTTTATGGTATAGTGTAAAATGGAATATGGTTGTTTGTTAATTGTTCATAATGAAATCAGGCTCTTAATGGTTAAGGGAGGGTCGGGATACAAAATCATTAAGAGGATTTTGGAACCATTAAGAGACAACCTTTTTTTTTGTCAAACAAGATTTACCTCTTAACGATTCAAAGGTTGCCTCATAATGGAACCATTAAGAGGTAAACAAACAGCCCCTAAGTGATTCTTATTCCCTTATCACACTTAACTTTTTATAGGGTTGGGTTTCGATGAAAAGTTGAGGTTAATGTGAAAAATGTGAGAAGTGGTTATCAACCGTTGAATGAGAAATGGATGCACATTAAGATGAGATGCATCAGATCAATTATCTTCTAAGACACGATATGAGATTAAAAGTGATAAAACGATTCAGATCCACTTCTCACGTTTCTCACGTTAACCTCAACTTCTCACAAGATCATTCGTGCATATATATATATATATATATATATATATAGAGAGAGAGAGAGAGAGAGAGAGAGAGAGAGAGATTAAAAGTGATAAAACGATTCAGATCCACTTCTCACGTTTCTCACGTTAACCTCAACTTCTCACAAGATCATTCGTGCATATATATATATATAGGGGCGAGTTCAAATGAAAACTCATCTTTCATTGTGCACATGAGGACAAATCTCAACCATTGATCAAAACTTAGAAAACTAATCAATGGTTATTACATAATAAGGTTAATTGGGAAGTGATTAAAGACAAAATTGTAATTTTGAATCAACGTCTACTTTCTGACTTTTCATTTTTATTTTTAATTAAAAAAAATTTACCCCCTTAAACTTTCAAATAATTTATCTTAAAAATTACTAATATTTTAAACAAACAAATTACATCAAAAACACGAGAATTTCGTGCTCTTCGATATGACATTCATCTCGATATAGTTTTTTTCTCGATTTAACCGTTTTTTACGTGAAATTCTATATACGTGTTATATTCATTATGAATATGCATGCACGTCCCCGAATGTCCATATTCAGTCTGATAACAAAAATCCGCAAAACGGACACGAGGTATGCAAAATAGCCATAGCAAGAGCCTCCCAAAAATAGGAAAATGTATAAACTACCTGTTTAATTACAACTGTAATTCAACGAACAATAAATAACAACCAACTAATCTAATTTCTACAACTAGAAAAGAGATTACAAAAGGGTTGTCATCTAAGAACCCAAACGGTTCACTTTCAAAAGTATAATATGTCCATGTGCAAAATCCCCAAGCTCTCACCCCAAAGCAACTAAGCCTGCTTAGGACCGACGCCGCTAGAACCTGAGATACACATCGACACCAAACAAGTGTTAGGCCAAAAAGCCTAGTGAGTTGAACAATAATAAGCATGCATGAATAGTTACAATTCTTATCAGCAGTTAACCAGTGTTCAATATATGTGGAGTCATTAGGGGAAACCCAAAGCACCAATCAAGTCCCACCCAAGAGTCGATATATCTTGATGCCCTTAACAAGTAACACCCCAAAGGCCCGACACACCCGAAGACTATCGCTAAGAAAATTCCCCGAATGGCGGAGGTCTAGGCACATACCATCACAGTGGCGCCCAAGACTACATCCTCCTAGTGTACTGACTTGGTTCGTCCACATAACGCATATAGGAGGTCCTTTAGGTATATTTCAACCCAACATATTTCAATACCAACTACGGGTACAATACTACCATCCTATCCTCATGCAGTCCAACAAAAGACCCAAATGACACTTATATTCATCATGCATATAAATATGTCATCAAAGTGGTATTCCAACTAGAACCATCACAATACCCATACATGCGTACATTTCATATCAAGTTAATCACATTGTGTATCCATGAGAAAAGCCCCAAATAATGGCACCCATAACATAAGACATAACATATCACCAATATCTATATTTCCAACTATTTTCATCAAGAAATCCCAAATACTTGAACACATAGAGATAAAATAGCAAATAGAAGATTATGATGTGTATCTAGTTTTAACAAAGGTTTAGTAAACTCACCTTGCTAGATTTAGACTAAATCTAGATTTTACCCACTTAGAACTTTCCTTGAAGAACTTGATTCTTCAAACCAAAACTTCCAAAACCTAGATCCACAAGGTTCCCACCATAAATATACATATTCTACCATAAATAATCATAATCAACCACAAAGAATCGTTTCCCAACCTTATACATGAATACCTCAACTGATACCGAAATCTTAACTTCCATAAATGAAGAGAATAGAAGATTACCTTGATTCAAACTTGAATCCACCAATCCAAACACCTCTAGTTCACCAAAATGATTACAAACCTTCAATCTATGAAAGGGAGAACAAAGGGTGGATGAAACCCTAGAAAACTTTGGTGAAGAAGATGAATAGGGAGAGATGAGAAGCTTACCACCACAAAACGCTCTAGTATACTTCAATAGACTTCCAATTTCTTGCTATATCCTTGAAGATCTCTCAAAAACGAAACCGTAGCAACTTGAATCACCCAAATCGGAGTTGTGGAGCAAAAGTTATGAAGGAATGAAGTTTAGGGTGAAAATGGGGTTCGAAGGCCGATTTTCGCCCTTTTTGCGCGACCAGCGGTCCCGCGCGGGCGGTCGCGCCCCCCGAGCCGCGCGGAGCACTGCCGCCCCAAATTTTTCCCGAAACTGTTTTGGTCATAACTTCTTCGTTATAGCTCTGTTTTCGCTCCGGAAAGAACCGTTGGACTCGTAATTGAATCATTTATCTAACAAGACTATAAAATCAAGGATTCAAGTCAAATTAAATATATTATTTTTCCTTAATATATCCGTTTCTGTATTAACTTGAAATGATACCTTTCGAAAATTGGGAGTTACACACATGGCGCACTCTCTTTTGTTTCCCAATTCACAACCGAAATTTGGTTTAATTCATTATGAATATGTATGCGCATCCCCAGATGTCCCACATTCAGTATGAATAACAATTGTGAACGTTCATTCATTATTCATGATGAATAATATAGTATTCAAGATGAATAATATAGTATTCAAGATGAATTATATAACATTCATGACGAATAATATACGAATTCATGAATCGTGAATTATTCACCCTGATTGTTGTATCATTCATCCTGAATGATACATTATTCATGATGAATAGCACATGAATGACCTATGAAGATTTGGAGACGTGACGCGCTCTCTTTTGTTCCCCGATTCACAACAGAATTAGTCGATAGGTTCTCGATTCGTCTTGATGGGTGTTGGGTTACGGACTTACGGTGCTGAAGAAACGTGATGCCTTACGACGTTGAAGAAAGTGTTGAAGAAGGTGATGTCGAGTTACATACTTACGGTGTCGAGGCGTTGTACAAACTTGAACGTACATAAATATTCATAATGAATATAACACATATATAACATTTGAGTTTAATAAATCATATGTTAAAACATAACTAATCAACTGTGATTCAAAATGTGTATCCAAAAAATAGAGAGAGAGTGGTGAAAAAAGATAATGAAGAAAAATCATATAAAACTTGATGAAAAAAATTATGTATTAACTAAAATTAAAAATAAAAATAAAATATACAATGCGATATGTTAAGGGGTTCAAATAGCGTTTTTGTAGTATTATATCGTTAATAAACTATTTAACTCAATTTAAAATGGTAATTATCCTAATTTTCAAATTATTCTTCATTTTTATTTATGGCATTTTTTAAGGATATTATTGTTTATATTGTTTCTAGCCTTCTTGTAAACTGACCATCTTCTCCTTTGATGCGAGATAGAAATAGAGAGCAACCAATCATGTTTTGTGCAACCTGTGAGATTATTATGAAGGTTTGGTGTATGCTTCATGGAAAGGTTGAATGTGTTTTCCATTTGAATATTCGTTGTGTTTTTAATGCGAAAGTTTGGTATTTTTTTATGTGAATATTTGATTTCTTTTCTTTGTAAATGTTTGGTCCAGTGTGAAAATTCAGCGTTTTGGTACGAGGAATTGAACGAGATTAAAAAAACTAATCCAAGAGATCCAAATCCAAATCTATCTTTATATATATATATATAGAGGAAGCATCATGCGAGAATGTAAACATTTTGCGAGAATGCGAGAAGTGTGATATCATATATGATTACACGGCCTGTAGGTGTGTTTAATCATATATGATTAAACGTCTATGTATTGCTTTATATATATATATAGAGAGGAAGGATCATGCGAGAATGTAAACATTTTGCGAGAATGCGAGAAGTGTGATATCATATATGATTACACGGCCTGTAGGTGTGTTTAATCATATATGATTAAACGTCTATGTATTGCCAATATAACATTAGTTTAATCATATATGATTAAGCTTGTGTATCATATATGATTAAACATTTTCTCGCCTTCTCGCAAAATGTTTAGCTTCTCGTTTGAACCTGCCCCTATATATATATATATATATATATATATATATATATATATATATAGGGTTGGGTTTCGGTGAGAAGTTGAGTTAATGATTAGAAGCGTGAAAAATGGTTATTGACCGTTGGATGAGAAATTGATGCACATTAGGATGAGATGCACTGAGATAAGATATACCAGATCAATTCTCTTATAAGCGCAATTCATGGGAGGGCGTGAGATTAAAAGAGTTAAAAGAGATCAAAGGTTCATATCCATTTCTCACGTTTCTTACCGTTAACTCAACTTCTCACATGATTCTTCACACGATCCTTGTACGGTTTGTTAGATTTCACTGGTTTATAAAATAACCTTGGCCTATATATATATATATATATATATATATATATATATATATATATTTCTTTTGTCGCTCATGTGATGTAACATGTTTATGTCCCAAATAAATTGATGCAACACAATCACAATCTCAAAAAAATATATTAATATTTTACATCATTTCATCTTGACCAGCGTATTATATTTCACATTATTACAATGTTATGACAAATAAAACACCAAATTTAGGCTAACCTTATTCATTTTCAACATTATTTTGTTAACAAATTTGGGTTGACTTTTTTTACTTCTAGTCTTTTGTTTAATATAAAAAGTGGTGTTGATGGTTGGAGAAGCTTTTAGAAGAGGTAATTGTTTTGGTGAAAAAAAAAATATCAAAGTCACGACGTACATAAAATTCATACGACCAGACATACTTTGAGAGCAGGTCTTAACGATCAAGGACTATTACTTCTGATGACAATCGTAAGTTATTCTCGACGTACGGCTTACGACCAAAGAAATTGTGCCATTCATCGTCACTAAGTAGAGACGATCACCAGTAACTAACGACACATGTTTAATGTTACTAACTCCGGACGAAACCGTGTTCTATTTTGCTTTAACACAGGACTTCTCTCATTAATAATCAACGGGCGTAACCGAAGACCACAATCAAGAGCAATAAATACTAAGACCGTTACCAACAATTAATGATTAAAAAAGACACATTTATAACGAAAAGACCTATATAAACGAGACTTAAGGATAAACATGGGATATAAGTTGAACATCAATATACAAGTAACACTCAAGAGATTCAAAGGCAACTCTCTCGAAGATTCATATGACACATTTGAAGATCTCAGACGATCTTATGATTTCTTTTGTTTATAATCATATTGTAATCTTTGTACGCTTGACCCTTGTTACAAAAGGACGATGCCCCTGCTTGACATCTGTAACACCCTCAAATTTGAAAATAGCAACTAATTTAAAATTTTCAATAATACCTCAAAGAAGGATAACAAGTCCATACTTGAATTATTATTCTAGGTTTAACCATCAACGAAATAAATAAAGTCTTACACATAGACTAATTAAAGGACGGATATTACTAAACCAAAATATAAATTGCTATGCCCAAGATAACGGTAGAGGTTTCACCAAACTACTCACCCTCGAGCATAAATCTATATCTCATCTCTTCACAGTGTCGCTAGTACCGTACCCCAATCGGGACCTGATGCACATGCTGACAAATAAAAAGGTTAGGCTAACGACTAGTGAGTTCAAGAGTTTTCAACATGAATAAACATTTCGTTAAAAAGGAAAAAATGTGACTTAAAACATAATCTTTCGAAATGATTTTACTTTAAATATGAAAACGACTCGTTTTCCAATAATATGCATTTTTAAAGGCGAACGCCCCATACAAAACGTTCTTTATAAAGTGATGCAACCTAAAACTCACTCAAAACATGAATAGAAATCGACTCCCAATTTATGAAAAACGTAAATAAAACTTTATATTCCAAAACATCCAAAACATGGGTGGGGCATAATACTCAACCTATAAATCACGGATAGAAATCCATCAATATGAAACGCCACTGAAAACATGGATACTAAACCCAATACTCACGTGACCATAAAATGGAAGGAAATCCAATTAATCAAAACATGGAAATGACATATTTCATTCAAACCTTAACATACACGGAGGAGAATCCAATATTAATATCATTTATTTGTCGTTAACGCAATTTTGTTCTCGAGAACATATGTTTGAGCTTTACACATTAAAATAACCAAAAACCAATGATAGACATTTTTCAAGGTTTAACAACCCAAATTTACCAATTACGAAAACTTTGTCAAATATTCAACACATTTGATAAATATAAAGTAAACACGTTATTACTTTAAAATACACATTTTTGGCATGTACATAGTTTTCACAAAGCAACTTGAACTCACTTTGCTAGATTTAGGCTAAATCGAGATTTTACCCCTACTTGAGCTTCCTTGAAAAAGTCTGAACCCTCAAGCCAAATCTTCCAAAACCTAGATCCACAAGATTCCAACCATAAATATTCATGTTTAACCATATAGAATCGTTCCCCAAACATTTTACATCAAAATCCCCACTTTGGCCAAAACCCTAATTTTGACCTAGTTTCTCCAAAATCACCCAAACCGAAAACTTAAGAAATAAAGTACCAAGAATTTATAAATAAAACATTTATAACTTGATTAAAGTGTTAGAAAGAAGAAGGGATGAACTCACAATAGTGGGTTCTGATAAAACTCAAAACCCTAGAACTTTCTTGAAGGAGACAACAATGGAGATGGTGGGAAATCGACCCTAGCTTCCAAACTTGCTAGAGATACAAGATCTTGAAGTTAATGAGTGTGGATGAACATTTGGTGGCTTTCCAAAAACGAATTCAATGAGGGTGGAGGTTGAGAGAGAGTTTATGAAGAAGGTGGGTGGAGAAGTAAGTGAGAATGAGGGAGGAAAAAGGTTTAAAAAAACTATGGCCCGTCGGCGATTGTGACATGCGACTATGCCCTTGGCACAGTCGCAGGGCATAGTCGCCCGAAAGGGGAGACACGCGGTACATGTCCCACGACAATGCCCAACAAGACAATCGCTACCATAGTCGTCCAACCCATACTCCTCTCTGTACAAGGGTCGCGATTGTGCCCCGCGAGAGTGACCTCCTGTCACAATCGTGGGCATAGTCGCCCAGGGTATGCCGAGGGTTAAAAGTCCGACTTTTCGACCCGACGTGCTCTCGATCCGAAACCCAATGTCCATAAGCACAACCTAGATAAGATTTATAATTACGGATTAACCAGATAAGCGTAAATTAAGGATTCAACAAAATCACGGGTGTTACAACATCACTAGTGCACTGACGACCTTCACAGTCGTCCTCGGTTTTTACCCTCGACAAGGGTTTTTTGCGTCACCAAATCTCTGAGTCTCTTTTATTTCTTCCATTTTTCGTGTGTGTCTAAGGATACTGTATTTAGTTGTTAAAGCTCCATACCGACGTTAAAGTATTCTTAAGGGTAATTTTTGGCATTAACAGTAACATTGCAATCTAGTTCGGTTTTGGTGTGGAAAATTTGACGATATACATTATGTATGTCACACCACAATTCTACAAGGCATGTATGTATTTTGGACCAGAGACATGCCTAAGAATTTTTTCAAGTGGTGGCACAATTTGACTAAGAAACGAAGATATGAACATTTTTCACAAAGTCATCATTGTTTAGTTGGTTAGTTCATTGATTTTCATATGTGAGGTCCTGTGTTTGAGTACTCTATTGCAATTTTTTTTCCAAAAACAGATTAAATCTGAAATTAAAAGCTAAAAACTAAGTATATGACACAAACGAGATTTGAACCTACATATGGGATAAGAGAAAAGCTTTGCTAACCAACTATACCAAGGGAAACTTGTGTTCTCATTGTAGTTTCAAAGTATATACGATTGCACACAACAAAATGATACGGTGACACCTTTCACGACCCTAAAAAAATTTACACTACAACAGAGGAACGAAGAGGTGGCCCGTACCACCGTATCCACTAGTGTGGGTCTGCCCCTATTCTGGATAACTAAATAATAACATAATAGCATTGAACAATCACAAAAATATAACTTTCTACAAACATTGTTGCTAAAGACTTAAACAAACAATGTTCTTTATCTTGAATGGGATCAATGACAACTAATATGAGTTTGTAGAAGGGGATTGATTAATTAAATCACAACTTTTTCAAATATAATTCAATATTATTGAAAAGTAGTACTCAATAACAAATTACAAATTGTTGTGGAAATATGAAATATAAACCTAACCCAAACAATATGATGAATATGACACATGAGAATTAGATCATTAATTGATAAAATCTAAGCTCCCACATAGTTACTCACTAAATATTCACTCGTCGACGCACTCATACACAGTCTTTTTTTTAATGTTGTATATTTGCTCTCTTTTTCCACCTCGTGTCTCTAAACACGCAATGACTTTATGGTTAGCTATAGGAAACCATCTATGTACCCAAGATTGAATGTTATGTTGGTCATCTCAACTAGAGACGCTAAAGTGTCCTTTATATAAGATTTGTTTGGACAAATATACTGGAAAAGACCCTAGATTACTTTCAATGGCATCATGCTAGGAGCGGCTATTTATTTTTTATGGTAGGATCGAAACAACACAAAAGATGCAACAGGATACAAGAGACCTTGCAAGGTTATCATAAATGGGGTGTATTGGAGAGGTAACAGTAACCTTCAATATTTGACTCGAGAATGGGAAGTGAGAGCAAAGGATATGAAACATCCTAAACATGATAAATGAATATGGGCATGGTAGAAAGGTCTAGCACCACTACACACAAGTGATTTGAAGGTTGTTGTGAACGATGATTACATATTTCTATTAGTTATGTTCTTTTGAGTGTTACATGTACTTTTGTATTAGTTTGACATTATTTTGGATGCTTATTTTATGGTGTAATGGTTGTTACAATAAATTCTATTTATAATGTAGGGTAGTGCTCTCAGTTAGTGATATGCCCACCAACTAAAACACCAACCCCTCCTTCTTACAAACTTTGTGTTTAAGTTATTGTTATCTCATTACGAGACCAACACTCCTATTATACTTCAAATGAGAAAGAGGAAGAGAACCATGCAATTATGGCACGCCCATTGATGTAATACCTGTAATTTGGTTATTTATATACAATTATAAATTGTGGGATTCATCAAGTTGTATTGGTTGTCAAATTGGAAATTATTGATGTTTGGTGGCGGGATTTAACCTTGGTGTGTTAGGAGTTAAAAAGGATGTCAAAATGGTGAATTTAGGTCATATGGGAAGTCTAAGCAACCTATCGGGCTGCCTAAGTTGTAGGGGAATCTGCCAGAGCTACTGGATTGACGAAGGCATGGGTAAGGCCATAGGCTGGGAGCCTTAAGCCACATGGTACTAGATGCCTAAGCCACAACCGAGTATGGCACGAGGAAGGTGCGGGGGACGTGTGACTTAAACTACAACAAGGACACGACGTGGCAAGAGGGCTAGGCGAATTAAGTCACACCATAGGTCGCCCTAAACGCCAAACAGTCTAAAAACGCGATTTCTGTTGGTTTGACTTCATTTCCTCCTCAAATCTCTCACTTTAGACCGTTTTTGGGTGTTCTTGGAAGTTCTTGGAACATCTGTGGAGCATGATGGAGATTTTGAAAAGGGTTTAGCTTGGTGATTTCAAGTTCTTTCTTGTGGGAGCTACTTGAAGGATTTTAAGTTGTTGGATTCAAATGGAATGGTTGGTTTGGAAACCCTAAAGCGTTGTTGTAGATGACTTGAAGATGGTGAAATCTTCATCAATGGAATCAAAAGATTGGGGAGAGGGGACTCTAGATTTAGCTAAAATCTAGCAAGGTGATTTTCAAGTTACTTTGTAAAAACTTTGTACATGTAAAAAATGTTCATTTTGGTGTTTTAAAGTGTTTTCTTTTAGATTTATCAAATGTGTTTTTTAGTTGATGAAATTGTATCTTTGGTACATTTGATTTTAGTTAACATTGAAAAATGCTTATGTTTGGGGTTTTTAGACATTTTGCTAAATAAATCATTAAAGTGTGTGATTTTGATGATGCATTGCATTTTGGGTGATTATTCGATGAATTTGACTATGCATTTGGTTGGTAAAAATTGGATGAAATTCAATTCTTTCACTTAAGCCAAGAAGTGATTCCTTAATTTGTGGAATTCAACTGAATTCAAAGAATTCCAACATTTCCATTATGTGAACTAAACATAGGATTTGGAATTTGGTCAAAGAAATTATCCATTCCTATTTCTTCAAATTCCTCCAAAATCCATTAACCAAACATCCCCTCGTTATGTTATTATATTGAGTATCAATATTTTCATAAGCTAAAAGGAATTTGAAATTATGTTTAAATTTTTTGGTAAACAACCATGTTCAGTTGACATTTATTACAATACATATGGTAAACAATAACTTTCAATCAACACTTACTGACACAGGGGTGTAATGGCCTTCTTTACTCGATCAACACTTGATACAAAATATTTGGTAAACAACAAAACCCAATCAACACTTACCTCAATCAAACCTCTTACCTTGATCGACACTTACCCAAAAAATTTCGTAAAGAACTCTAAGTAAAAACAAACAACCCCTAAATCAGAAAATCCCATAAAAATATTAAGCTCAAATCCCCAAAATCCAACTCATTTTACTTTACTCCTTATTTTGATGGTTTTGAAACATAATATCAATATTTCCTAATGAATGAGATTTAATGAAAGTTCTTTATCTTCGTCGTATCAATATAAATGCAAAAGTTCTTTGTGTGGTTTGTGTATCAAAGTTAAATATTACACAAATTAAATAATCCCAAATTGTGATTACTTAAATTAAAATTAAACAATGAGATTAGGCTTTAGATTCAAGATTTTAAGAACGTCCCTTAACTTGTACTGTTGTACAAGTCATTTAAATATTATAAGCACAAGTAGGAAACATATTCTATTTGACTTAAAAAAATACATAAATTCGAAAATAGTTATTTTTTATCAAAATTATAAGGCTTGTTTGATTTGATTGGATTTGAAATTGAAATTGAATTTTATTTCAATCTCACATTTGATTTGAAGAATTTCCTGGGTTTCACTCGAAATTTTAGTGAAATCCCATAAACATAAGATTTTAAAATTTTACGGGGGTGATTGGTATTTTAAAAGGATTTCGTAGGATTTGTATGTAATTGTGTTCTAAAATATGTTAAAAACATTTGTTTTATAATCATCAACTAATATAAGACTACTAAACAAAAGACTTTTTCCGACGGAAATTTCCGGCGGATTTTTCAACGGGTCGAACCCCGTTGACTTTCGCTGGAAATCCGCCGGAATTTTTTTATTTTTTTTAAATCAATAATTTTTGACGGATTTCCGACGATATTTAATTTTTTTATTTTTTCATATTAATTATAATTAATGTTAAGTCAGATTTTATAGTAATCATTGTATTTATAGACTTGGTCTAATACTGTGTTTTTAGAGCTTGTATGTCTTGTATTGGCCAAGGGTATTTAAGTCCCTTGTGGCCTTTGTTCCTTGTAACTTTGGAAGCGCATATTGAATACAATTCTGATTTCACGTCTCAACTCTCTCTCTCTACTTTCTCTCTCTAGGGTTTAGAACGATCTTGGATTATCAATTGGTATTAGAGCCTAATCTGAATCTGAGAGGAATGAGAGAAACGGTTTTTAATTCTGAATTTGTGTTTGAATCAGAAAATTTGATCGATTTTCTTGATTTTTTCAAGAAAATCTCATTTTTTGATTTTTCATCAAATTTAGATTGTTTTCTAAAAGAAATTTTCTTGTAGATTGGTTCGTTGGATCCGTTTTCAATAGTAGTTCATATTTGTTTCACATCATTTTGCAAGAAATTCATTTTTTGAAGTTCAATTTTGAGATTTTTCGAATTTCTGGAAAAATCGATCAGCGTACTGTTCGTTTCATGACTTCACGCTTTTGTGGTTTTTGATCGAATTTTTGTGTTTCAAAGTTGTTAGAAACTTGTTTTCGAACATTTCTGTGAAAGAAAATTCCATCAAATTCGATTCTGAGATCAGATTTAGAAGAGTTCTGATCATCTTTGAACTTTGCGCCGGATCTGAAATTTGCGGGAGTTCATCTGAACTTTGCGCCAGTTCATCTTTAGTTTGCGCCAGTTCAGCCTCAGTTTGCGCTAGATCATCTATCTTTGCGCTAGTTTCTTCTGATTTTTGCCAAGTTCAGGATTCATCTGTTCGCGAAAAGTTCAGTTTTCGCTATTTGTGCATCACGCGAAGTTAATTTTTCGCCACCGTCGTCTCGCGCAAAGTTTTATTTGCGCCATCCATTATTCACGCAAAACAAGTTTGCGCCAGATATTGTTAGAGCAAAGATAGTTTACGCAAAGAAAAGTTTGCGCCGGGTTCTTCATTTTTCTGTCAAGTTCAGAATTTCGTCATCAGTTCATCGCGCACAGTGAAAGTTTGCGCCATCTTAAGCTTGCGCAAATCAGTTTTGCGCCATCTCTGTCTCGCGCAAGTTACTTTTGCGCCACCTACTTATCACGCGAAGAAAGGTTCTCGTCATCAACATCTCATGCAAAGTAAAGTTTGCGTCATTTCTATTTCGCGCAAAGTTAAGTTTGCGTCATTTCTATTTCGCGCAAAGTTAAGTTTGCGCCAGCTTCATCTCACGCAAAGTCAAGTTTGCGTCTTCTTCTTTTCGCGCAAAACACGTTTGCGCCAGTTATTGTTTGAGCAAAGTTTAAATTTGCGCCACCATCGTCTAACGCAAAGTATAGTTTGCGCCACCAACGCTTCACGCAAAGCAAGTTTGCGCCATCTTCCTCTTGCGCAAAACAGTGTTTGCGCCATCCTCTGTTAGCGCAAATCTTCAGTTTGTGCTAGTCTCTCACTGTTTCAAGACTTGGGATTTTTTCTCTGATTTTCTGAAGATATGGATATGTCAAAGTTCTCGTTTCAAGCTCAATTTTACAAGAGTGATCTTATGATGTCGTTGGTAACAGAAACTCGTCCTCCTGTTTTGATCAATGAAAATGAGTTCACCCAATGGCAAGATCGGTTCATTAACTTCATCGAGCGTCAAGCTAACGGAGAGAATATGATGAAGTCATTTAGTGAAGGACCATTCGTCAAACCTAAGAATGATATTCCCTTGACTGCCAAAGAGGTTAAATGAGAAAAAGCCGATCGAGAAGCAAAGTCCAATCTGATGCTAGCATTGCCTAACTCCATTTACAATTGAATTGATTGTTTCAAGCATGATCCAAAGATGATCTGGACTCAGTTAGAAAAGATTATGCTTGGGTCAGCAGTTGCTACACAAATCCGCCAGACACGCTTCATGAATAATTTTGAGGAATTCAAGGCAAAGGACGATGAGACTCTGAAGGTTATCTTTGACAAGTTTTGCACTGTGCTGAATGATCTGCGAAAGATAAAAGTGGAAAAGACTGAATTAGAAACTAATATGAAGTTTCTCAACGCTCTGCAACCGGAATGGAATAAATCTTGCCATCGATTGAGAAATGATGTCCGGATATCTTCTATGCAAATCCAAGAACTTTATGAGATTATGATGACAGATGAGAGCATAGTCAAGGAGAAGAAGGCTAAACTTGATAAAAAGAACAAGAAGACAGTGGACCCAATTGCACTTCTCACAAGCCAATTGGCTGAACAAGCATTGTCTGATAATGCTTATGACGGGTCTACTGATGACGATGGTGAAGCTCTTCAGAAAGCGATGATTCTTATCTCTTAGCACTACAATAAGAAGTTACAACCTCGTTCGGGTTCCAACAACCTTCGCTTCACTTCAGGGTCTAAGAAGAATGAGCCTGCCAAAGTGCCCGAGACTACGAAAGCTACTACGTGTTTCAACTGTGGAAAGCCGGGTCACATTGCCAAGGAGTGTCGAGTGAAGGTAGTTCGGGATTTTGCATGTTATCGGAAGAAACTGGAACTAGCTGACAAAAGAGAGAATGAAACTGCTTTGCTGGTTGAAGAAGAATTCTGGTTAGATCACTCCGATGATGAAACTGACAATGTGGAAACTGCTCATATGTGCTTCATAGGAGATGATCAGAGTGATGATGATGATGATTCAACTGATGAATCTGAGGTACCTTCTGAATTCGATTTCAAATTTATATCCTCACAGATGAATATCATTATAACTGCTTTACATGATCTTCGCTCAAAGTTATTATCTGAAAAACAAATTAATCAAGAAAAGTCTGTCATAATTGAAAATTTGCAAATTTCTTTGAAAGATGAAAAATCTATTTTGACTCATACAAAAGAAATCTTTCAAAAGAAATTGGATGCCTTGGAAATTTCAAATCAGGCTTATCTTGATTCTTTGATGGAAATGACCAAATTAAAAGATAATTTTTCGGATAAAATAAATAAGTTGGAAGAAAAATTATATCTACGGAAGCAAACTGAACAAACTATTTACTTGAATAAACCACGGAGTTATGAGTCTATAAAAAAATGGGGACTTGGCTTTGAAAATCCGCATTTTTTAGACAAAGCTAAAACAGAAGTTCCTACTTTATATGAATACGATTATCTAACTCTTGCAAGATATGCTCCTCAGTTCAAATTTCATTGGACTAGTGAAAAGCAAGTTTTAGAAATCGAAAATGAGAAAATATTGAACAACTCGAAAAAGGAAATTCCTTTTGTTTACACGCGCGAAAATGCCAAATATTTTCCCGAAAAATCAAAGAAGGGCAGAAACAGGTTAAATGTTGAAACTCCCATTAAATCTTCATTCTATGATGATTATTTTGATATATGTGCCACTAACACTGATAAAGAAAATATATCTCCAGTTTCTTATGATTCCAAGAGATATATTCCTCCATTAGTGTTAGAAAGCAAAATCATTGATCTTGAAGATAAAATGGAAGAACAAAATATTCAAAGAGAAATTGAATCAGATGTAATTCTTTCTTTCATGACGTCAAGTCTTGAAGAAAAATTAATTTCTCAAAAACAAGATTATGTTTCTGGTCTTTCTTCTGATTTTAAAGAAAACAAAAAGGAAGTTCTAAAATCTAAAGTCTTTTCTGAAAAATTTTCTGACTCCGAGGCAAGTTCAGGTTTATTGTTTGATCAGTTGGGCTTCTTAGGTAAAATTGTTTCTTCAGACTCAATTCTTAAATCGAAAATTCTTGATGAATCTTTTACGCTAAATGATTATTATTATAAACCAAAGCGTAAAAGAAGAAGGTCAAAGAAGTCAAAGAAACAAGATATTGTTATTTCTGAAAATTCTAATTCTTGTGATTCAAATATTTCAGATAGGACTTTGAGGACTCCTACAAGGCAGATATGGGGGATCAAGCGGAAATCTGATGAATCTGCGACTGATAAGGATTGAAATGTAGACAAACTTTGTAGAAGTGATTCATTTGCTACTTATAATAAAATTTTCAAATATTCAATAAAGCAAATGATTCAAATTGCAAAAGATGTCCCCTATTCTTCCTCTGGTTCAAGTTCAAATGATTATGCTTCATCCTCTACTGAAGGTTTTGTTCATTCATCTGATTATTTTTCTCGTGCTTTCTATGTTAAATCTAACAAATTTACTCCCATAAGAACTGCAACTAACAAACATGGACCCAAATACAAGTGGGTACCAAAACCAAAGATTAATTCTGAGTTGCAGGCACCTAATGTCAAGGGGAGTAAGAGAACGATGGCTTCTAAGTAAATCAACTCAGAACCCGTACTTCAATGGACTTCGACTTCTAAACATATCAGTTTAGGACTCGTTTTTCAATGCATTTAGCTTCTGGACAAATGAGAAACTGTGAGTGCATCTACTTTATTCCGCTGCATTTATCTCTGACTGTGATGTTGTTCCGGTTATCTCAAAAAAAAATTCAAGAATTTGAGCAAGTTCGACCAGATCAAAAACTTTGATATGAGACACCAATTCATTATACATTATGTGGAAGAAGGTATTATTGAATTTTATTTTGTTCTGACTAAATATCAATTTGCCGAATTCTTTACAATAGTCTTAAATGAAAAATGTTTTTTCAAACTCGGCATGTTGAATTTAAAAGTTTAAATCTTTACAAATTTTATTCTATAAAGTAAAAGTTTTACAGTTTTTTTTCTTTCTTTTGAATAAAATGTGTGTCTAGGATAAATTTTCTAGTTGCTTTGTTTATATCGAAGTTTTATATGTTCAACTTTCAAGTCTTACAAAAGTCGAAAGGTCAGCAACATGTTTGAAACTTTTGATATTGCTTTAAAGTTATGTGATTCGGAATATTTATAGTTTACAATGCTTAGAAATTCTAAAAAGTCAGAATTATGGATCGTAATGAAAATATGGGCTAAGCACTTAGATGTAAAACTGGGTGATTGAGATGAATTATATATCTAAAATACAGAAATCTCTAAGTTTAAAAGTTTATACCTGTGACCTTTCTGGTTTGGGAAAGTAAGTTCCGTGGGATGCTTGTCATCATTTAGTCCCCTAAGGTCAATTGGTATGGGAGTGATCGAACCCAAATCCTTCTATAGAACCAGATCGAAAGTCATGTTCTACTGGTATGAATGGGTTTAGGATGTGTCGATGTAGCCTTTCTGATCTGGGAGAGTAAGTTCCAAGGGGTGCTTGACACCTAGTCCCCTAAGGCCAACTGGTCTGGGAGCGGCTGACCCAAATCCTGCAATAGGATCAGTTAGAAAGTTACGTTAACGACATGTTCTTTACTTACCAAACTTCTTGATTAAAAGATTCCAATGTGCACAAGCTTAAAAGATGCCAAAGAGCACACTCATGTGAAGATGCCAATGTGCACAATGCTAAAAGATGCCAATGAGCACACAACTCATGATACTTGGTGATATGTTTGAGTTGTGATAAACCTATAAATTTGTGAAAGTCTAAATTCTTGACAACTTAGTGTGAGTAAAGGCAAAGTTTTCTATTATATTTTTAGAATTGCATTTTCTTGAAGCTAATCGAAGTTCGCATGATAGCACACTGAATAGATTGATGAAAGTTTTTGAAACTGAACATGTCTTAACTTGATATGCAATGAAACTTGTATCTGTATCCAACAACATACACTTGATTTCATTTGATGGATTAATATGTGATATTTTACTAAGTAGAATTTAATTTGTATAGTGTTTAAAATTTTATATGTTTAGTTGTTTCAAAATTTATATTCAGTATATTTTTCTTTTTACACTGATGTTGTTATGTTTGTGTTCTCATATTTATTTCAATGGGTCTGTGCATTATTCGAGGGGGAGTGAATAAGGAAGATATTCTGAAAAGATCATATCTCATATTTCGAGGGGGAGTATCTGATTTTCTATACGAATGCTAACTTGAATTGTCATATTTAGTGCATTTGTGTAGGGGGAGTAAAAGAGATTAACATGTTACTTCATTTCAGCTTTCAAGTCAGATTTGCGTCAACAGTTGGTAGCGCAAAACTCAACTTTGCGCCTCCTTCAGCTAGCGCAAAACTAAGTTTGCGCCACCAACATGTAGCGCAAACCTTCTCTTTTCTCCTTTATTCTGTTTTTTGCAGAATCTAAAGCTGTCTCGTCTCTAAAGTAGGGATGACCAAGTTGATCCAGATCATCAGGGTCATGAGGGGGAGATGTTAAGGAGAAGTTAAAGAGACAAAGAGTTCAAACGTTTATCTGCTGCTCAAGATTCACTCAAGATTCTATTTTTTCTCAGCCATACTAGTCCTTCTGCTTTTCCAGCTCCGACCACCACAGCTTATTTGAGTACATTTGAAAGAGGTGTGTTGTTTAGAGCACAAGCTCATGAACCGATTGTTCTTTCAAGCTTATTTCAAACAGGTCCAGTCTTGTCAAGGCAGCAAAGACAATATAAATTGAAAGATGCTGAGAAGAAATTTTTTTTTAGTCAAGAAGCTTTGCTAAGTCGCTTAGCAGGTCTGATTAAAGTTCGAAGATGGATATAACAGCTTACATGGAAGACCAGAGCGCCAATGATTACTAAGGGGGAGATTGTTTAGTCAGATTTTATAGTAATTATTGTATTTATAGACTTGGTCTAATACTGTGTTTTTAGAGCTTGTATGTCTTGTATTGGCCAAGGGTATTTATGTCCCTTGTGGCCTTTGTTCCTTGTAACTTTGGAAGCGCATATTGAATACAATTCTGATTTCACGTCTCAACTCTCTCTCTCTCTACTTTCTCTCTCTAGGATTTAGAACGATCTTGGATTATCAATTAATTAATTATTTCCGGCGGAATTTAGTTAATTAATTTAATTAATTAAAATCCACCGGAAATAATTAATTAATTATTTTTTGAAAAATTAAAAAATAAAAAATAATTAAAATCCGCCGAAAATCCGTCGGAAAAATTCAATAATTTTCGGCGGATTTTCGGCGGATATTTTGTATTTTAAAAAAAATAATAATGGATCCGCCGAAAATCCAAAAAATATTATTTTTTCTTTTTCTCTTTAAAGATAATAAAAAAATAATGGATCCGTCGAAAATCCACCGAAATATTTTTTAAAAAGAAATTTAAATAAAATAAAATAATAAAAAAGTCAATTTAAAACACAGGCTTTAATTGATCAGTTGGGGTTTAATAGAACCACTTGGGTGGTAATGGATCTAGTTGGGCTGTAATGGTTCCAATTAGGCTTTAATAGTTCCTACTATGTTGTAATGGATCCACTTGGGCAGTTGGGGTTTAATAGAACCACTTGGGTGGTAATGGATCTAGTTGGGCTGTAATGGTTCCAATTAGGCTTTAATAGTTCCTACTATGTTGTAATGGATCCACTTGGGCTTTAACAGATCCGTTTGGGCTTTAATGAATCCAATTGGCTTTAATGGATCAAACTGACTTTAATGGATCCACTTGGGTTTTAATGGATCAAGTTGGGCTTTAATGGATCAAGTTGGGCTTTAATGGATCAACACGGGCTTTAATGGATCAAGTTGAGCTTTAATGGATCCAGTTGGGCTTTAATGTATCCAATTGGGTTGTAATGGATCCACTTGGTTGTAATGGACCCATTTGGGCTTTAATGGATCCAGTTGGGCTTTAATGGATTCAGTTGGGCTTTAATGGACCCAGGTGGGCCTTAATGGATCCACCTGGTCTTTAATGGATCCACTTGAGTTTTAATGGATCCAGTTACGCTGTAATGGATCAAATTGGGCTTTAATGGACCGGTTGGGTTTTAATAGATCCACTTGGGCAGTAATGGATCTAGTTGGGCTGTAATGGATCCACACGGGCTTTAATGGATCCAGTTGGGCTTTAATGTACTCTGTTGGGTTTTAATGGGTCCAGTTGGGCTATAATGGATCCACTTGGGCTTTAATGGACACAGTTGGGTTGTAATGGATCCACTTAGGCTTTAATGGACCCATTTGGGCTTTATTGGAGCCAGCTAGGCTTTAATAGATCCAGTTGGGCTGTAATGGATCCACATGGGCTTTAATGGATCTAGTTGGTCTTTAATGGATCCAGTTGGGCTTTAATGTACCCAATTAACTTTGAATGGATCTAGTTGGGCTGTAATGGACCCACTTGGATTTTAATGGACCCAATTGGGCTGTAATGGATCCAGTTGGGCTTGACTGGGACACCCTCACAGGGTGGTGCTTCTTCTTCTTCTTCCCGACAGTTGCGTACCACATTTCATTATATGAGCTTTATCAATTTATTTTATAATTAATGTTAAACTTGTTATAATGTCTTTTTTTTATTTTATAGGAAATTGAGGATCTAAGGACCCAACTTCAGGAGTTGAGGAAGCAGGAAAAGAGACGTGCGGCGGAGGAAGAGGCACGTCAGGCGGAGGAAGAAGCACGTCAGCGGGAACGTGATTCCCAGTACGACCATATGTGTGAAATGGTAAGGCGTTTCTGTTAATCCCAACCCCCGCCACCGCTACCGCCACCCATGTGATGAGATAGTAGTTTATGTTGAACAATGTTTGTTGGAATAATATTTGAACAATTTGTTTTTTTGGAAAGGGTATCCCTAGGCACAACGTAGACTAATCCCTGGCAATTTTTAACTGTTAAAACGACAGCCCTGGATAAACCCCAGTGGCCACAGGTTGCGTACGCCTGGATTCGAACCCGGGGTGGATGGGCTATCCTACCACATCCCCCACAGGCCTTAACCAGTACGCTACAAGCCATGTGGTTATATTTGAACAATATTTGTTGGAACAATATTTGAATAATGAATTAGAATTTTGGACTTTAATTTATGACAACTTAGTTGTATTTTATGTTTTTTTACAGTTTTGGCAGTTTCTACGCTATTTACAGCTTTTAGCAGTTTTTTACAGCTTTTTAGCAGGTTTTACTGTTTTGTAGCAGGTTTTTAATGAAAAAACAGGTTTTTCCGATTCTGTTTTTAAAGCTTTTTGGCGGATTTTTGATAGATTCATCCACCGAAATATTAAATAAATAAATAGTTAATTAAAATAAATAATAAATTAATTAATTATTTTCAACGGATAAATCCGTCAAAAATCCGCCAAAAAATTCGCCGAAAATACATTTTTTTTTCCTTTAATTATAAAAAAATAAACATTTTTGGCGGATATATAAAATTCGCCGAAAAGTTAATTTTTTTTAATTAGAAAAAAGATTAGTTCGGTTAATTATTTAATATTTTTTCAGACGGAAAATCCGCCAAAAATGAACATTTCCGGTGGATTTTTCCGCCGGAAAAAAACTGCTTATTTTGTAGTGTAAAGGTAATTTATTTATTTTTATAATTATTTATAAAGAATGAATCAATTTTATTCCAAACCATGTAAACCAAACACAAAAGATTCTAAATTCTTTCAAATCTACCTCTAAAAAATTAGGATCTCATGTACCATACATTACAAAAAAATTATCCTTTATAACACTTAAGTTCATAGGACCAAATAGACGTTCTATGTAAAAGCATTGAAAGTTTATAAGACGCGTTTGAGCGTTTTAACAAGTTTTTAGTATGCCTTAAAAACAAAATGTCGTATCTGTTTTTTTTAATAACCATTTTTGAGAAGTGTCCTTTGAACACAAGTTTGGTAGCACACTTATTTTTATAAGACATTTTTAAAGTAATTTTATATAAAAAAATTTAAAGAATGTTGTATTCGAAATTGTATTAAAAAACTTGTAAAAACACATAAAAGCGTTTTATAAACTTATTGAAACGTTTTTACATAAAACACACAATCGTTTAATTTTAAGTTTAAGTCCTATATAATAATCTATTATAGCACTTAGCAGCTGTTTAGCAAAATGCTTACCAGGTAAGCGATTACCGGCAATGATATTACCCTCACTTATCTTATCGTATAACATTCTCGACCATCAAAATTGATTGTTGGTAAGCGTCTTAAACCCGGTAAGCGCTTACTGGGTAAGAGTTATTTCCCTCACTTACCAGGTTGTTGGAATATGCTCGTGTCATAATAGATAATTATATGGCTAGACACACGTGGGACCTATAGGGTCACACACATATACACTGAGATACCATTTAATATAATGTAATTATTGTATTTACATTATATAGCCTAAGTAACGTGGGAAAATTAAAAGAGCATTAACATTAAATTAGACTTATTGGATTTGTATTAAATTTAAGTTAATAGCAAGCCCATTAACTTAATTTAATATTGGGCCCATAAAAGATTTAGAAGAGAAAATTGTTAAAAGCCCAAGAGAGCTCTAGGGTTTATTTATATAAGGATATCAAATAAACCCATTAGGTTTAACCTAATCTCTCCTCCTCTCTCTCTAAAATCGGCCCCCCTCCCCTTGCTCTCTCTAAGTTTTCCCGTTTGATCTTCTACCTTGGTTCTTGGTTAATCGAGGTTCTAAGATCGTTACAAAGGAGGACTAGCATCCGGTGGTGATCAAGGAAGTGTAGTGTGGACTACTTTAGAGGTATTCACCATTGAATACTTGGTCTCAAAGGAACACACAAGCGGATCTATTTCGTCTACAAATCACGCTACAAAGGTATACCGTTATTTGTATTTTTCGTTTAATCATATTGGCAATACGTTGATTCCTTTTGGTGATTTCTTTCTGCTACGTGTATATATAAATGTTATATTTGTGTTTTTGCTTTAAATCACCAACAGTGGTATCAGAGCCATCGTATGTGCCATATGATTAGCGCGTATATGTAAAAGTGGCTAAAAACGTTTTCTTTTGTGGATCGAATTTTTTTTTTTGCCACAAATTGCATATACTAATCGTAGATTAATTATTGTAGTTTTTCTTCAATTCGTTGGCTTGCTCTCTTTTGTCTTTTTGTAAGTGTTTTTAGATCCATGGTAAAAAACATGCATTTTTTCCCATGGACCAAGCCAACACTTTTATGTTTGTGTTGATGTGCAAAATCGATGAAACCGTGACCGTTTGTGTGCATTGTTTCTTTGTTTATCGAGGTTTTGGATTGTAATAATTTAGATTATTATTTCATTTATTTTCACTTAGTTTAGTGTTAGAATAAATGTATTTAGTCAAAAAAATTTAACCGTTGCTTGGAATGGAATGGCGACAAAGTTAAAGACGGAAAGGAAATTTCGTAGCTGTTGGACAACCCACACGAAAAATGTATTTCCCGGAGTTTCACAACTCGGAATGTGATGATTCTTGTTGATGGAGTTGCGTATCGCATAGGAGAACAACTTTACAGAAGGATGTTTTGGTTGGGGAAGACTCCTTGCATGTCGTTTCGGGCCCCGAAGCTGCTGCGTTTTTCCGGACAGTTTTGGTGTTCGGTTTTTCATATGGGTTCTACTTGCTCTTGATGGTCTTGGAGCAAGTGGGAAACCATTAAGGGTTTATGTTGGTCCGTCCTTAGTTTCCCTCTTGGTCCGTTGTGATGGCTCATGAGATCAAGCATAGGTTTTTTCATCGGTTGAGGTTTTGTGCATATTGGTTGTGTGTTTTATTTCATATTGCGTTGTTATGTATATCTCGGATGTTATAACTTGCAAATGGGTTTTTCAAACCTAAAATTAAACACATACCACTTTTGAAACTAAATCGTTAGTTTTGGTTAATACATAAGTTTGAATTGGATTTAAAACTTAAAACTATTGTTTTATATAAATAACGTTTAAAAGGGTTTTATCGGTTATTTAATTTATGTAATGTCAAATGGACATCTCAACACACATAAAATAAAACAAATTAATCGTTAAGAATTTTTTTTAACTTATGCTATGAATGAAGAATGCATGCTTCTTTCGTACATCTTTTTTTGCGTATCAAAATATCATACCCGTCACAATTTTAAGTCATGTCGTCCAATCGGATTGAAATCACTCACCATTACCTTTTGCCTATGCGTGAGACCTAGGTTGAATTGTAATCCCGAGGTGATTATTATCTATGCGTGAGACCTAGATCCATTTTCACCTGGTTTTAAATTGGATGACTTAATTGAGTTAAGCAGGTGAGACCTTGATGCGAGGCAAAGATGGGACTAAACATGCCAGCTTGACACTAGTTGCTTGGCCACTAGATGCCATGGGTCCCATAAGGATCTAAGAATTGCACTAGTAATGCAATTGGTTAACGTCACCTACCTATTGAATCTATCATTGCTAGCAGATCAACTGATGTAATGATAGAACCTCAATGAGGATCTTAGCCTTTTTCGTGAAAATTAAAATTAAAATTAGGTAATTAATTTAAAGAAAAAGGATTAATTATTGAAAATACTAAATCTTGAACTTTGTATGTTTGTAGATGACAACAACCAACAACAATCAAACCCTAAGCAACTCAACAATCAGGTCAGTTCTTGAAAAAGAGAAACTGACAGGTATCAACTTCATCGACTGGTATCGAAATCTCAGGATTGTCCTCAGGGCTGAAAATAAGTTGATGCATCTGGAAGAGGCCTTACCTGAGGCACCTCCTGCCACTGCTTCTGTTGCAGTTCGTGCAGCCTACACACGTAGGTTTAACAAGCAACAAGAAGTAGTTGCTCTTATGCTGGTGAGCATGACACCCGAGATCCAAAAGAACTTGGAGGAACTCACAGCTTTTGAGATGCTACGAGAGTTGAAAACCATGTTTCAACAACAAGAAGAATAGGAACTGTTTGAAACAGTCAAAGCATTCCACACTTGTAAACAGGAGGATGGCCAGTCAGTTAGCGCTTACGTCTTGAAAATGAAAGGCTATCTTGACCAGATGGAGCGTCATGGTTACCCCATGCTACAAGTTCTTGGAGTGAGCTTGATTCTTACCTCACTCTCCAAAGACTACAATCAGTTTGTTATGAACTATAACATGCATAGCATGGGGAAGACTATCTCTAAACTGCATGCTATGTTGAAACTTGCAGAGCAAGGGATGCCCAAGAAAGCTCCTGCTATTCTAGCAATCAGGGCAGGTAAAATCCAGAAACCCAAACCGCAAGCACTGGGCAAGGGTCGTGGCAAGGGTAAGCATGTTTAAAAACCCAAACCTAAGATTCCCCCACCTGCTAAAAAGGATCACCCTGCAAAAAGACGCCACATGTCATCACTGTGGAGTGATAGGCCACTGGAGGAGGAACTGTCCTGCCTACCTGGCAGAGTTGAAGAAGAACAAAGCTACCCCGACTAGCACATCGGGTATCTTCACTATAGAACTCTATGCTTTTCCTAATAAATCCTGGCATTATGACACCGGTTGTGGAACTCACATTTGTAATAATGTGCAAGGACTAAGGAGAAGTAGAAAGCTAAACAAAGGAGCTTTGGACCTGTACGTAGGCAATGGAATGCGTGCAACTGTTGAAGCTATAGGGAGATATGATCTTATCCTCCCTAATGGACTGATCATTGTTTTAGACAATTGTCATTATGCACCCACTATTACTAGGGGTATTGTTTCGCTTTTTCGTTTGAAGGATAACGGTTTTATTAATATCTTTACGGATTATGGTATTTCGGTTTCTAAAGATAATATATTTTATTTTAATGCTATTCCTCGTGATGGTATTTGTGAAATTGACATGCATGGTCTTGTTTCAAACAATAGTTCTATATATACATGTAGCACTAAAAAAATCCAAACGTAATTTGGATTCAACTTACCTATGGCACTGTCGTCTTTGCCACATAAGCAAGAAGCGCATTATAAAGCTGGAACACAATGGACTTCTAAAGTCAACCGACGATGAGTCGTTTGAAAAATGCCTCTCTTGCATATCTGGGAAGATGACAAGAAAACCTTTCTCTCATATAGGTGAAAGAGCCAAAGATCTACTTGGACTCATACATACTGATGTATGTGGCACATTTAGAACTGTGTCTAGGGAAGGTGCTAGCTACTTCATCACTTTCACTGATGATTTCAGTCTCTATGGTTATGTTTACTTGATTAAACATAAACATGAAGCCTTTGAAACATTCAAAGCCTTTCAAAATGAAGTAGAAAATCAACTCGGCAAGACTATTAAGGCTCTCCGATCTGATCGAGGAGGAGAGTACATGAGTCAAGAGTTTTTAGATCATCTGACTAAATGTGGGATTGTCTCATAATTCACTCCTCCATACACTCCACAACATAATGGTGTGTCTGAAAGGAGAAATCGAACTTTGCTAGACATGGTTCGATCCATGATGAGTCTAACTACTTTGCCACTATCCTTTTGGGGTTGTGCTCTAGAGTATGCTGCTCGCATACTCAATATGGTTCCGACCAAGAAGGTTGATAAGACTCCATATGAAATATGGCACGGGAAAGTCCCTAATCTGTCTTACTTGAAGGTCTGGGGTTGTGAGGCTCTCGTGAAACGAGACACACCGAACAAACTTGAGCCTAGATCTATCAAATGTATCTTCGTAGGGTACCCAAAGACAACAATGGGTTACTATTTCTACTACCCACCCAAAAACAAAATATTTGTTGCTCGGTATGCTGAGTTTCTTGAGAACAGTCTCATTTTACAAGAAGCAAGTGGGATCACTGTAGACCTTGACGAGATTCAAAGTGATGATGCACAACCTTCTGGTAACACTAGCGAACATCACGCTGAGGCTAAACATACAGATGATGAACCACATAATGATGTAATTCCCATTCCTAGATCTGCAAGGACACCTCGAGCACCTAAACGATATATTTTTGTGTCGATTCTGAGGAGCAAAATTTAGGGGATCATGGTGAGCCCTCTAACTATCAAGCGGCATTGTTGGATCCAGAATCTGATAAATGGCTTGAAGCTATGAATGCTGAAATGCAATCCATGAAAGATAATCAAGTCTGGAACTTGGTTGATCTTCCTTAGAACAGCAAGACTGTCGGGAGCAAGTGGATCTTCAAGAAGAAGACCGACATGGATGGCAATGTACACACCTATAAAGCTCGTCTGGTAGCAAAAGGTTACACTCAAACCTACGGGGTTGACTATGAAGAAACCTTCTCGCCTGTTGTTGACGTTAAAGCTATTAGGATTCTTATAGCCATAGCAGCGTATTATGACTATGAGATTTGGAAAATGGATGTCAAAACCGTTTCTTGAACGGTCACCTTAATGAAGATGTCTATATGGTGCAACCTGAGGGTTTTGTGAGTCCGAAATATCCCAATAAAGTATGCAAGCTTTAAAGATCCATTTATGGACTGAAGTAAGCGTCCAGAAGCTGGAATAAAAGATTCGATGAGGAAATCAAAACGTATGGTTTCACCCAAAACCTTGATGAGCCATGTGTATATATGAGAGCTAGTGGGAGCATTGTCGTTTTTCTAATCTTATATGTTGATGACATACTACTCATGGGGAACAATACTCTAATGCTACAAGATGTAAAATCCTGGCATGGAAAATGCTTTGCCATGAAAGATGTAGGTGAAGCGGCGTACATCTTAGGAATCAAGATCTATAGGGATAGATCGAAACGGTTAATTGGTTTAAGTCAAAGTGCATACATTGACAAAATTCTAAAACGGTTCAGAATGGATGCTTCCAAACGTGGAAAACTTCCAATGCAACACAATGTAAATTGGAGTAAGACTCAGGGACCCTCCACACCTGATGAGGTGAAGCGGATGAAGGGAATCCTTTATGCTTCGGCTGTGGGATCCATCATGTATGCAGTAAGGTGCACTAAACCTGATGTAGCGTTCTCTCAGAACCTTTCGAGTAGATACCAACAAAATCCAGGAGAGAGTCACTGGACTGTTGTTAAGAACATATTGAAGTATCTTCGAAATACTAGAGATATGTTCCTTGTTTATGGTGGTGATACAGAAAGAGAGATAGTGTTACTTGCTACACTGATGTTGGTTTCGAAACAGATCGAGATGACACTCGATCTCAGACTGGATTCGTTTTCGTCATGAACGGAGGCGCTGTTGACTGGAAGAGTGCTAAGCAAAGCACTACTGCGATGTCTTCTACAGAAGCTGAATACATAGCTGCTTCCAAAGCTGCAATGGAGGCTGTTTGGATACAAAAATTCATTTATGGGCTTGGGGTTGTTCCCAGTAATGAAAGACCCATGGACATGTATTGCGATAATTCTGGTGCCATTATCATAGCCAACGAACCTGGAGTTCAAAAGGGCGTCAGACACTTTCGCAGGAAGACTCACTACATTCGAGAGGTTATCGAGATGGGTGAAATTCGTCTTCTCAAAGTTCACACAGATGATAACTTAGTTGATCCCTTTACGAAACCAATATCTTGTACCAAACATATTGAACATGCTAGGAACATTAGACTTCGACCAGCTAGTAGTCTCATGTAGATTTGTTTTAGTATTTGAATAATTGGAACATTGAACAGTTTTTATTACAATGAATTGATGTACTAGGTATGGTCGTTTTCATTTATATCAATTGTGTTCTATATTTGCATGTTTAATCCATGAATAAATTATTTGTTCTAAATTGTCCATTGTCAGTTGATGATACGGGAGTATCATCGAGTTAAGGCAAATGTGAGTGTATTGGTGATGATGCTACCAAACTCACATGTTGTTCATTGGTGATGAACATTGGAGTGACCCAACCTACGAGAGTTCATTGCATGGATCGGTGTCACCAGTGAATCTCGCAGATGGTTATGTCACTCGTCCTTAGACTTGAGATGCAAGCAGGTTTTGTGTGGGTGGAATGTCAGTCTTTGAAATGGTTAAACGTTGTCCTGAATAAGGCTGTTATAAAAATCATCTTCAGGACTGATATGAAGCACATGACAGACGCATGCAGTCAAAATGGGATTTGTTCCTCTATAGATAATAGAGTTAGATACTACTGGGCCCCTCGATGAATTGAATAGATGTTTGTACGGTCGTACCTAAATTTAATTAAGATGATGCTTGAATAATTTGGTAATCTAATTCAACAAACAGATCGAGAAACAGAATCGTTGAACAACTAGAATGACATATGATCCATGTCAGTATTCAACAAGGTATCTGTAACAAAGGGATGACTGATTTGATAAACCATTTAAAATGAGACGTTTAAGAAACTAACCTCATGTGTCTCTAGGGGAATTGGCATGTTGCTAGACGCTAACCTTTGCCTGTATGATTACTTGTTATTATGACGTGTGCAAGTGGGAGCTGTTGGAATATGCTCGTGTCATAATAGATAATTATATGGATCGACACACGTGGGGCCTATAGGGTCACACACATATACACTAAGAAATAAGTAACGTGGGAAAATTAAAAGGGCATTAACATTAAATTAGACTTATTGGGTTTGTATTAAATTTAAGTTAATAGCAAGCCCATTAACTTAATTTAATACTGGGCCCATAAAAGATTTAGAAGAGAAAATTGTTAAAAGCCCAAGAGAGCTCTAGGATTTATTTATCTAAGGATATCAAATAAACCCATTAGGTTTAACCTAATCTCTCCTCCTCTCTCTCTAAAATCGGCGCCCCTCCCCTTGCTCTTTCTAAGTTTTCCCGTTTGATCTTCTACCTTGGTTCTTGGTTAATCGAGGTTCTAAGATCGTTACAAAGGAGGACTAGCATCTGGTGGTGATCAAGGAAGTGTAGTGTGGACTACTTTAGAGGTATTCATCATTGAATACTTGGTCTCAAAGGAATACACAAGCGGATCCATTTCGTCTACAAATCACGCTACAAAGGTATACCGTTATTTGTATTTTTCATTTAATCATATTGGCAATACGTTGATTCCTTTTGGTGATTTCTTTCTGTTGCGTGTATATATAAATGTTATATTTGTGTTTTTGCTTTAAATCACCAACAGTAAGACTCTCAGTTCTTGTTATGGTTCTTACCGGGTAAGATTCTAGGTAGTTTCCATGCTCAATAGGTAAGGACCGTAAGGTAAGTGATATCGGTAAACGTTTATCCGGGTAAGTATTTAGTAAACGGCCCTTTAGACATTTTCAACGTCCTATAAACCTAATTTTATTATACCGGTTAAACCCATTGACCATTTAGTTAATTAAATATTACCTTTTGGGGTTAGCTCAAATGGCAATAAGGCTTGGGCCTCTAGAGATTCTCTTCAGATGTCGTCGGTTCGAGTTTTGCAAGGCCACTAGGTATTTTCTTGATTGTTCTTTAAGGGTGCGTTTGGTGTTAGTGTATTAAATTGTATACAAGATTTAATTGGGAAAGCCTTGTAAAAAGCCTTGTAATTGAATAGTCAAAGGAATTCAATGAAAGTCAAAATAGTGAGAAGTCAACATTAGTTTTAAAGGTTTTTAAGTACTTGTGTGTAGAAGTACTTGAGAGTTTATTCAAGTTACTTGAGAGTTTCTTTGTCCATATAAATAGTTTGTATTCTTTGTAATCATGTAACACTAAGAGCTCATTTGTAATATTTGATTTTAGAGATAATCTGATTGGAAAAAAAAAAGATTATTTGTAATATTTGTTCTAGAGCCTTTTCAAATCTCCACATATCCAGAATTGGGTGTGATGTATGTAAAAACCAAGTCACATAAGAAGAAGTTCATGAGAGCATCCGAATTGGCTAAGTATTCAGATGGTACTTTGAAGTATGTGCGGAAAGTGCTTGAAGATAAGTTGTTTCTGTCAGAGCAGGAAAGGTTCAGAAAGAATGAAGCTGTAAGATCAGTTGAGTCTCTTAACATGGAAGTTATGCTTGAAGAGATCAACAAGAAGATTGAGTTCATAGAGCACATCCGAAGGTTTGAAGCACACCTTGGGATCAGAAGAATCTGTTTCAGAAGATGGGACCAGAACAAGTTTGTCAAATCATCTAAAAGGGGGAGATTGTTATTGTATTTTGTTTAGATCATTTTTGTATTTCTCTTTATGTTGACTTTTGTAAGTTTTCCTTGTATCTTGGTTGACCTATAAATAAAGTCTTCCTTGTTCTTTTGTTTGTAACTAAGCCTGATTGTAACTATTTGAGAGAATCTAGAGAGAGAAACACATATAACCCTATCACTTGTGACATCAATACACTTGTGATTTCCCCAATGATTCTTGTTGTTCTTGATTGTTTTGATATTGTGATTTGATTGGACAATTTCATTTGGTATCAGAGCAAACAAGAAGTAGCAGATTTGGATCAGATTTGAATTTTTTTTTGAAATATTTTTTGGCGGTCTGAAAAGTTACTGTTTGATCCGTGTTTTTCTTGTTTTTGTACAATTAAATCAAGAAATTGATTTGATTGTGTACGTTTTTATCCATTGGATCACTTTTTGTTCAGATCACATAGTCTAATTCGTACTTTAAATTGATCAATTTGATCAAAATGTTGGTTTCGTGAATAGTGAAAGTCGTACACTGTAATTCGAGTGAATAACTATAATTTTCGATTTCTTTTGAAATTTCAGTGTTGTAATCTTGTTTCGTACTGTATATTGAACAAATTGTGTGATTTTCAGATTCAGAAATCAAGTTTTACTTGATTTTTGATCGAACAGGTGAAGAACACGCAAGTTCATCTCAAGAATGTGCTAGATCTCTGAAACGCGCAAGTTCTTCCCAAGAACGCGCAGATTCAGTGAAAAGCGCACGTTCATCGCAAGAACGCGGAAGTTGAAGAATTCGGTCTCAAACGCGCAAGGCGTTATTAGCGAGTTCATAGAACGCGCTCATCAAAGGTTGCGAGTTTAGCTCCTTGATCTGCGAGTTTCTTCGAGATTCCATCTGCGAGTTTTATCTTGCGAGTTTGCTAAAACGCGCAAGTTAGCCTCTACGAGTTCCAGAAACCCGCACGGTACAGTCTGCGAGTTCATCAGAAACAGTGTTCTGCGGGTTCTTTCGGTCTGCGTGTTTCGGTCTGCGTGTTTTGGTCTGCGTGATTCGGTCTATGAGTTAGTTCGGTCTGCGAGTTATTTCTGCGGGTTCATTTTATCTGCGAGTTTCAAGCTATTTAGTGATCTGCGAGTTTCAGTCCTTTGTCAATTTTTACAAGTTGTCTCAAATTTGATCAGTTTTGGATTTTACACACCGAGTGTAATCTGCACTTCTTGAACGATCAGTTCAAATCACATTTCTGTTTCAATCATGTCTAGAGATCTACTCAGCATGGGTTCAAAATCTAAACCTCTAGTTCTTCAAGCATAATAATATTCTCAGTGGAGAAAGACGATGATAAACTTTCTGAACAATTAAGATAAATCTTTGATGACTTCTATTCTGGAAGGACCCCATTTTCCTCATGTCACTGTAGCAAGGGTTCCTGAAACTGAAACCACACCAAAAAAATTCCTGAAAGAAATGTTGCTAAAAATCCAATTCAGTATAATGATAATGATAGGAAATTGGTCGAAAGAGATGCTAATGCATTGACTTTCCTTATCATGGCAATTCCAAACAACATATTCAACCGAGTTGACAGTCGTGATTCAGCAAAAGATATCTGGGATGAATTGGAGAAACAGTTTCTTGGGTCGGTCAAATCTCAAAAGACTAAAAGAAACCAAAGCATTATTGCTTATGAAGGTTTTAAGGCCAAGGATGGTTAATCATTAAAGGATGCTTATGATAGGTATAACATCATCCTGAATGAACTGAGGAAAAATGGAGTTTTAGAAATCAGATTCAGAAATAAATTTCAAGTTCATTAAAAATCTTCAGCCAGAATGAGAAGTTTATACAATCCAGATGCAGATTAACAAGGACATGGATGAAGAAAAGCTGCAAAGTGTTAAAGACTTTTCAAGATTCTTCAACAACTTCAGAAAGAGCTTCAAAGTTCAAAGTCGTCAGAGTTAAAGATTGAAGAATCAAAGCGCTGAAGACTAATGTCAAATTTTTATTAAATCTTGAATACAAAGGGGGAGAATGTTAGTGCATTAATTGTATACAAGATTTAATTGGGAAAGCCTTGTAAAAAGCCTTGTATTTGAGAAGTCAAAGGAAGTCATTGAAAGTCAAAATAGTGATAAGTCAACATTAGTTTTAAAGGGTTTTAAGTACTTGTGTGTAGAAGTACTTGAGAGTTTGTTCAAGTACTTGAGAGTTTAGTTGGACTATTTGAGTGTTTTAGCATGTGGTATAAATAGTTTGTATTCTTTGTAAATCATGTAACACTAAGTGCTCATTTGTAATATTTGATTTTAGAGATAATCTGATTGAAGACTTTCTCTCTCTACTCTCTCTAGAATATATAATGTTATATCTTGATTAAGAGAGTTTGATTTGCATGATTGTAATCTGGGAATTACATTTTCAATTGGTATCAGAGGGAACCAAACTGATTCAGAAAGATTTGCCCAGAGAATTAGATTGATTTTCTGAAAATTTGGATCAAAATGTCGATTTTCTTGAAAATTCTCAAGAATACAGATTGTTTATTGTTGATTCAAGAACACTGTCAAAATCTCATTGAATTGTTATGATTTGTTTGTGAATTGTTGTACTTTGATCACAAATTGCAGGATTGAACAGGTTGAATTGAATTGATTTTTTAATTTCAAGAAATTTTCAAGAACACACATGTTTTTTCTGAAAAATGGACTTTGATCAATTTCTCATTGTTTTGTTGATGTTTGTGTGTATAAATGATTAGATTGTATTCGATTTCAGTTTAGAAACACATTGTGTTCACAAAATTTCAAAGATTAACCACAAGATCAAATCAAATTTTTCGAATTCTTGGATATTGAGTAGCAAAAATGTCGAACACTGTGATTAGATCTTTGCACTGTAAATTGTCATTTTTAGTTACTTTGATCTGTTAGAAAAGTGTTTAAAAGTGATTTTCGATCATTGGTTTGCAGGTTTTGAGGATCAATTTTTTCAATTAATCAATTTGGATCGATTGGTGAAACAAAGAACCTGAAGAACAAACAAGTGACCTTGAAGAACACGCACACCACAGTGATGAAATTCAATATGTGTTTTGCGAGTTTCACAGAACACGCAAGACCTTACCTGCGAGTTCCAGATTTCAATTTGAAGTGGCTTGCGAGTTTCTTCGACTTGCGCGTTTCAGTCTCAAATTCAACTTGCGCGTTTTAATTTCGAATCATTTGGGCGTTTAGGCACTTGCGCGTTTCTGAAATTAATTTCAGTTTGCGCGTTTGGTCTCAATTGATGTGCGCGTTTCATCTCATTTGATCTGCGCGTTTGATTCTCAATTGATTTGTGCCTTCTAAATCCTAATTGATTCGCAGATTACAATTGATGTTCAAATTGTAATCTAATTTGATTTGCAGATTACAATTCTAATTGATTTGCAGTTTGCTAGTTCACAATTTGATCTGCATTTTAAAATCAAATTCGATCTGCGCGTTCATGAGAAACACGCAGACTCAGCTTGAGAGTTTCAAATTAACCTGGGAGTTTCAATTCTCAAATTGACTTACGAGTTCCAATTTCATTTGGGTTCATTTTCAAAATCAATTGATCTGCTGATTCAAATTGATGTTTCAAGTTTTCAATTGCAGATTCAATTGGCAGATTCAATTGGTTCACGTTTTCTGAAATCAATTCAGTTTGCGCGTTTGGTCATTCGACTTGCGTGTTTCTTTAATCCAAACGATTTGCAAGTTTGAATCACAAATTGGTTTGATCAATTGCAGGTTCTAATTGATTTCAATTTCAAATTGGAAGTGATCTGCGCGTTTAATTTCAGCCTTCTGTCGAATTGTACAGGACACTGGTCGAATTGTCGAATTGGTTCAAGTTTCTGATCTCACAGTCTACGAATTCAGATTCATACAGGTTCAAGTTTTGCAGGTTCAAGTTCTTGTGAGTTCCACACAGCCTGTGAGTTTTTATATCCTTGCAGTTTGCGAGTTTGTGAGGATTGAAGTTCAAGTTTTCTTTCTAATCCAAAGTTACTTGCAAGTTCCAGATTAATGTAGTTCAGTCTGCGAGTTTTAATCTGTTGGTAGAAGTCAAATTTTAATTGCGTTTTTCAGGTTGCAGGGTTCATGATTTCTTGGTCTGCGAGTTTAATTTCACTTAACCCATTCTGCATTTTTAAGATTAAATTTGTAGGTTCCATTTGATTTCATCTCATTTGATCTTGTACCCATAGATGTACCATTTCTGTTTGTCGTAGAGTTCAGCAGCTACCTTATTGGTAATTCACACAGCATCTGTGAAGTCTGAATTCATACAATCTGCAGTTGCAAGAATATCTGGGGAAGCTATGACTGCACCTGTAGTGATGACTTTTTGTATATGAGAGATCATGATACCTGGATAAGTTTCAATTGACATTCCAATTGATTTGCTGAGTTCATGTTGAATTGAAATTTTTGAATCAATCTGTGAAACCAAGTGCAGATAACATATTACTCACTTCAACTCACTTGATCTGAGTGTTTTTAAAAACACAAGCTTTTGCGAGTTTCACAGTGTCTGTTCATATAAGTTGCAAGTTTAAAGGATCTGCAAGTTTTGTTCATTGATCTGTGATTTCATAACAAGTATGTCTGCCAATTCTATTGTGATTTCACTTGATTTGAACTATGACTTTTTGTGTTTTATGATCTGTTTTAAACACAATTTGGTTTGTGAGTTTAGATCACAAAGTCTGTAAGTTTTACACTTGTTTGATCTGCATATTCACATAGTTTGAGTCTGCAGTTTTTGAATTAAACAGTCTGCACAGTTTGTTGTTTGATCTGCATATTCACACAGTCTGAGTCTGCAGTTTTGTTTTAACAGTTTGCACAGTCTACAAGTTGAAAGATAAACTCAGTCTACATCAAATGTGTGCTTTTTCAATCTGTTTGGTTTGTGAGTGCTAATATGTTTTAACTCATGCTTTCTGCAAGTTATAATCACACAGACTGTGAATTCAAGTTCATGGACATTCGGCCTGAAAGTTCTAAGTGTTTCATTTACACAGCCTGTGATTTGGTCTGCAGGTTTCTAGTGTAAATTGATCTGCACAGTTTGGTCTGAACAGTCTGCAAGTTTCTGAGTAACTCAATTTGAGATTTTTAATTCACACAGAATCTTTAGGTTTCAATTGAAGTTAATTTTGTTTTGCTAGTTCATGAACACAGTCTGCAAGTCAAGTATCTGTGAAGTTCAAGTTTTAAGCTTGTTTTCAATCAGTCGAGTGGTCTGAGTGTTGTTAAGTTTCAAGTTAAAATTTGTTCAGATTCTCAGTCTAAGTATTTGTGAGATTGAGCATTTAGTTTTGTGAGTCCCAGTTCACAAAGCTTGCAGTTTACATGGTCTGCGAATTTTAAAGATCAAACACAGTCTGTAAGTTTTGCAAGTTCTGGAATTTTAAAGTTCTAGTGACAGAAAATTTTTCAGAGATACAATTTTTCAGAGATTATTTTGTTTGTGGTGATTTAACTTTGATTTCTAGTCAATTGTTCTGAATTTCAAGATTCACTTGGTTTGTGAATTTCAGTTCTGTGATCTGAGAGTTTCATTGCTTTGAAAGTTTCAGAGACAGAATTTTTTTTTCAGAGATTATTTTTTTTCAGAGAAATCTTCTGAACTGTTTGGAAACGATCTTTCATAATCAAGCTAATTATTCAAGATGTCTTCTACAGGCAAACATTCTACAGAGAAAAAGAGGATGATCAACAAAGATTTGGAGCATATTGTGTTAATTCCACATATCATAGTGGATGGAAATGAAATTGTGCCTGAGATACCAAGAAAAGAAGCTGAGCGTGATAGACTGAAAGATCAGAATTCAGAGCTTCTTAAGCAGATACAGGAGTTGAAATTTAAATTGTCAAATTCTGATAAAACCCCTGTTTGTACAAAATGTACTGACCATGCTAAATCTGATTGTGCAGGTATCATCAGTGCAAAAGAAAACGAGATAAGAGAGAAAGAGAAAGACATAAGAGAGAAAGAGACAGACATAAGAGAGAAAGAGAAAGAGATTAAAGAAAGAGAGAAAATCATTATTCTAAAAGAAAAAACAATTGTCACATGTGAAAAGGAATTAAAATTGAAAGAGAAAAAGATTGAAAAACTTCAAAGCCAACTGAAGAAAACTGAACAGAAATTATCAAAGCTGAAAGATGAATCAGTTGAGCTTCAAAACAAGTTTAAGGCTTTTGAAGATAAAATATTTGCCTTGGAAATCAAAAATGCAGAATTAATAAAAAGCATCCAAGCAGATAAAGAAAAATCAAAACTGGAGACATTTTCAACTCAACAGATATCTGAATTTTCTAAAAAAGCTAACCAAGAGAAAAAGGATCTTGAGCTAAGATGTTTGAAACTCTCGAAGCAAGTGTCAGAGTTTGAAAAGATTTTAATTACTGAATGAGACACGTTTGCTAAAGAGAGAAAAGTTCTTGAAAACAAAATAACTGAACTTCCCAAACAGATTTCTACTTTACAAGACTTGCTTGAAAAAGAAAGACAAATTTTCAAAGAAAAGAAGCAGTCTTGTGAGCTTGAAAAGAGAAATGCTGAAAAGAAAAATACTGGGATTTTCAAGGAAATATCTGAAAAGACCAAGAACTTGAAAAAAGATTTTGAGCTTGAACGTTCACATTTTGAATCTGAGATATCAAAGCTCCAATCCAGAATAACTGTTCTATCATCAGATGTCCAAAATGAAAAGAAGGTTAAATCTGATTTGAAACAAAAGTTTGACACACTAACTTCTGAAAGAAATATTTTATCCGAAAAGATAAAAAGCTTGGAAGCTGCAAACGTTAATTTGTCAGAAAAGATTACAGCTGATGTGATTGATCAATCACCTGTTGACAATTCAACAGAATCAGTATGTTCTTTTAAAACAACTTCAAGTTCTATTCATGATAAAAATGTTTTCAAAAAGAACAGTGTCAAACCTAAAATTGTCAAATCAAATCAGATTCGACCATCAAATCTATTTTATGACAAATCTGTTGATGGACCAGCGAGCTTCTACGTTAAATCTCTTGGAAAGCAATCTAAGAAAAATTAGATGATTTGGCGAGTGAAGACTTCTGATGAAGAGAAGAAGAATGACAGATCATTCAAATCCACAACAAATGCCAAAAAGAACAGTGCGCACAAAGGTAAATGTTTTGGTAATCTTGATATATATTACTCGACTAATCATTTGATCAAGGTTGCTCAAAAGAAAATCTGTTGTTCTTACTGTGGAGAGAATGATTTCGTCCAGCAAGAATCTGCTCTTAACTGGTACGGATCTTACAGAATTACTTCTCAGATTTCTGATTTTAAAAGATATAAATCTAATGAGAAGTGGATTCCTAAATCTAACATACCAGGACCCAAATACCAGTGGGTACCAAAGCCTGTTAAATCTGTTTCGCAGGTACCACAGGTGTAGGGGGAGCAAGATGATTGACTTCTGCGTAAATCAACTGAGGACTCGGACTTCAAAGTCAAAGAGTAAGGCTTTTGAACACAACAGTTCAAAACCCGGACCTTAAATTCAAAGAGTTATGGTTTCTAAACACTTCAGTTTAGAACCCGAACTTTAATGTAAAGGATTGTGGCTTCTGATTACAACAGATCAGGACCCGCTCTTCAATGTTCAGATAAGGATATTTTGCAAATATCCAGGGGGAGCTTATCTGACCTAAATCATTCTATCATGATTTGAGGGGGAGCTTAAAAGGTAAATATCTTCTAATCTAGATCTTTGATTGTTTGAAAGAAGAACAACTTTCGAACATGAAAAACGCTTTCTTAAATGTTCAAACCACTTCTGGTTCTCAAAAGATTTTATGAATTAAGAAGTGTGACTTTAAATGTTTTTCATTGTTGAATGTTAATGTTTAACTGATCGTGTGTTTCCAAAGATTAATACTCGCGTATTATCTTGTCTATATACTATAAAGTATTCACACACATCGGTTCAGTACTTCATTTGAAATTGTTATTACCATGTCTCAAAACGACCAAGTTTTTCGATGGTAATACCCCCGTTTGCTTTCAAATGTTGTTGAGCATCAATCATCATTTCTAATCTTCTGCTTTCATTGCAAAATTGTTTATATTCGTTCATATAAACAAAATATCCAATTCTTTGATACCCTAACAATTTTATTTGATCTGATTGATACATTGTCAGATTCTCAAAACAATTCTCTTGATTTCATTTCATTCATTCAATATCCTTGTTTTGAGAGATCTTCAAAGTTCAAATGCTCAAATTTCATTCATATTTTTAAAATGAGCATACATTTTGACAATGTCATCATACATTTTTGTGCTTAACTGTTCAAGTTAAACTGTTGAGCAACCATTCTTTATAGGACTTACATGGGATTCATGTGTGAGCTTAAACAGAACTTCCATGGATTCACGTTAACCAGTGTTTCTTACCCAGGAAGTAATCCTTGAGTGATTGAGGGGTGAGGGGTCATAAATCAAAGAGTGGGGGAGATAACTCATCCGGTTGAGTTTTTCTCATTGAGCTGAGGTAAAATGGAAAAGAGAGTTTGGTTAGAAGTGAGCATAATGTTAAAAAGAAAGAGGGTGTGAGAACAGAGTTAAAAGAATATCAGAACTCTGCACCAACCACTTTCTGAGTCGGGCAGCCACATCTACTGATTGGTTCACATTCTTTAGTGACCATCATTGAAAAAGGCACCTAGCCCATGCCAACTCTTGCATTAACCCCACCAACCAGTCGTTTCTTTCTTAACAAAGAAATGTTTCATTTTCTTTGGGGACGCAACATATCTGCTATCTGATCTTCACTCGGAAGATTAAGGTATTGAAAAAGAAGGAAAGTTGCCCCACCTTCGCACCTCTTTCATGCACATTGAGTCTGTGTAATACTTGTTGCTGTCTCAACAGTTTACACAATTTGAGCCTTATGAAACACAATCATTGTGCTAAATTCTTTCATACACAAGCACGAGCACACAGAAAATTTGTTTTTCTATCAGAACATTCATAGATAAACCTTGTGTTTTTCAATGATTGAATGGAAGTCCTGGGGAGTCATCATCAAACCAGCTCCTTAAATTGTACATTCGTTGTACACGGTAACTCCGTGTTACTGACAGGCACTTCTAACTGTTTCATTTGTTGAATCAGGGTTACCAAGTTCATTATATCTGAATTTGAAAAGATTCGGGTATATACAGTTCATGATTCAGCTATTCAGATCAAAGGGCAGAAAATGTCAAATGTATCTCAAAGGGGGGAGAAATATTTGAAAATGGGGGAGATTCAAAGAAAGTGCTGAAATTGAGAAAGTTTTGATGATCATGATGCTCACAATCATCAAAAAGGGGGAGATCTACAAAGATCAATTTCAAAATCATCAAAGTTTTGTCAAAGAATTCAGAAGATTTTGATGATGATTTCTGAAGAAAGATGATTCTGAAAGTCCAAGCCAGATGAAAAGAAATCATTCTGAGATTATTCAAAGTCAAATTAGAAGATTCGTGATTTTTTTTTTTTTTTCCCAAAGACGATCAAGAGATCAGAGTGATGAAGATAAAGTTTTTGAAAGATTCCTCGAAGTTTCTCAAAGGTAAAAGATTTCAAAGAAGTTTAAAGAAGTTTCAAAGATGAAGTTTCAAAGATGAAGTTTTCATAGTATTGTTTCAAGACTTTAAATGATTCGTTTTCAAGACTTGTTGACTTTCCAAAGCTGCAAAGTGTTAAAGACTTTTCAAGATTCTTCAACAACTTCAGAAAGAGCTTCAAAGTTCAAAGCCGTCAGAGTTAAAGATTGAAGAATCAAGCGTTGAAGACAAGTGTCAAATTTTTTTAAATCTTGAATACAAAGGGGGAGAATGTTAGTGTATTAAATTGTATACAAGATTTAATTGGGAAAGCCTTGTAAAAAGCCTTGTAATTAAATAGTCAAAGGAAGTCAATGAAAGTCAAAATAGTGAGAAGTCAACATTAGTTTTAAAGGTTTTTAAGTACTTATGTGTAGAAGTACTTGAGAGTTTATTCAAGTTACTTGAGAGTTACTTTGTCCATATAAATAGTTTGTATTCTTTGTAATCATGTAACACTAAGAGCTCATTTGTAATATTTGATTTTAGAGATAATCTGATTGAAGACTTTCTCTCTCTACTCCCTCTACTCTCTCTCTAGATCTTGAATACTGTTATATCTTAGATCTTGAGAATTGCTTGATTTGATAAGGGAGTACATTTTCATTTGGTACGCAGACAGGACAGGACAGGACAGGACAGGACAGGACAGGACAGGACAGGACAGGACAGGTGTCCAGCGTTTGGTACGACATGATATGACAGGACAGAACAGGACTGGACTGGTTAAAATGACCAATTTACCCCTGATTAGTTGTTTAGTGTTTTTTTTATGAAATAATAAATCTAAGTAAATATTAACAAATAATATTTAAAAATACAAAACCATCTAATATAAATATTGATAAAAAAGCTCACATTCATAATCAAACCATCTTACATACACGTTTGAAATGTTCAAATGTTTAACATTAGACAACAAAAGACATAAACCCAAAAGCTCAAATGTTTAGCACTAACACAAATACTTCAAATGTTCAAATCTTTACCACTAAATCAATCACATGCCTAATTTTTCAAGTACGGACTCAACAAATTGGGGTTTAAACTCATCATCCATGCCATTCCAAAGCCGAAGTTGAATCGGGTTATCAACAAAGTACATACCAATCGCAACACATTGGCGATGATCAAAACCCATCTTCTTCAACTCGGCCGGCATAGTCTCCAAACCCGGAGTACCAACAACCGATACCAACTTACCCATTTCCTCAGTCACCGAGTTTAAACCCTTTTCAATCATCTTGAATACATTATCAGCAACACTAACTTTTCTCTTTCTCTTTTTTGATGACGCTTCTCCTTCTTGTGGAATAGAGGATGCGGACGCGACGTTGGAAGGAGTAGACAATGGCACCTCATAATCTTCGGGCTCGGCTTCACTTTCAAGATTGATATTTTCCTTTGCATCTGCGGCAGATTCCGCCAACGATCCCGTAGCTCGATCTTTTCCAAATATAGTCTTCAAACGCTCGTATTGGGGAAACGGTTTTGTTGATCCAAGAATCACTAAATCTCTAGAGAGAGAAAGTAGAGAGAGAGTATAAGCGCAAAGTAACAATGTGATTAGAATATGCGTGAATGTCTTTCAAAACACAAAGACCCAAGGGACTTAAATACCCCGGGCTTAAACTACACAGATAAACTATCTAGACACTGTTTAGGCCACACAGAATAAATACAATGATTACTATAAAATCAGACTTAACAATCTCCCCCTTAGTAATCATTGGCGCTGTGGTCTTCAATATCCATCTTCTAAATCAGCACAGACCATCTAAGCGACTTAGCGAAGAAGCTTCTTTGACTAAAAAAAATTTTCTTCTCAACATTTTTCAGATTGATTTGTCTTTCCTGCCTTGACAAGACTGGACCTGTTCGTAATTATCTTGAAAAAACAATCGGTTCATCAACTTGTGCTCTAGACGACACACTTCTTTTAAATGAACTTGAATGAACAGTAGTGCTCGGACCAAGAGCAGCAAAAGAATTAATTGCTGAGAAAATATAGAATCTTGAGCGAATCTTGATGATCTGGATCAACTTGGTCATGCAAATATTGGAGACGAGACAACTTAAGATCTGTAAAATCAGAGTAAAGGAAAAAATAGGAGAGGTTTGCGCCAACAGTTTGTGGCGCAAAGTTAGGTTTGCGCTAGCAGAAGGAAGCGCAAAGTTAGGTTTGCGCTAGCTGAAGGATGCGCAAAGCTTGGTTTGCGCTAGAAGCTGTTGGCGCAAATCTAAATTTTGCTCTACCAACTGTTGGCGCAAATATGACTTGGAATCTGAAAAATTTTACCTGATAAGCTCTTTGACTCCCCCTACACAAATGCACTAAATATGACAATTCAAATTAGCATTTGTATAGAAAATCAGATACTCCCCCTCGAAAACAGATATTACCTTTTAGAAAAATCTCCTTTTTCACTCCCCTTTGAATAATGCACAAACCCATTAAAAAATATATATAAGAACACAAAAATTGAAATATCATAGTAGAAAGAAAAATATACTGAATATGTATTTTGAAACAACTAAACATATAAAATTTTAAACACTAAACAAATTAAATTCTAATCAGTAAAAAATCACAGATTTATCCATCAAATGAAATCAAATATATGTTGTTGGATACAGAAACAAGTTTCATTGCATATGAAGTTTAAACATGTTTAGTTTCAAAAACTTTCATCAATCTATTCAGTGTGCTTGCATGCGAACTTCAATTAGCTTCAAGAAAATGCAATTCTAAAAATATAATAGAGAACTTTGCATGTACTCACACTAAGCCATCAGAATTTAAGTTTTTTCACAAATTTACAGGTTTATCGCAACTCAAACATATCACCAAGTATCATGAGATGTGTGCTCATTGGCATCCTTTAGCATTGTGCACATTGGAACATATAAAACTTTAATATTAACAAAGCAACTTGAAAAAATATATTCTAGACACACATTTTATTCAAAAGAAAGAAAACCTGTAAAGCTTTTTACTTTATAGAATAAAATTTGTAAAGATTTAAACTTTTAAATTCAAATGCCGAGTTTGAAAAAATAAGACAAATGTAAAGAATTCGGCAAATAGATATTTAGTTGAAACAAAATAAAATTCAATAATATTATCTTCCACATAATGTATAATGAAATTGTGTCTCAAATGAAGAAAAAAAAATTGGGTTGTACAAATTCAAGAGTTAGTTTAACTTGCTCAGATTCATGAAAAACATTTGAGAAAACTGAAAAAAACATCATGATCAGAGATATATGTAGCGGAATTAAGTAGATGTACTAACAGTTTCTCATTAGTCAGAAGCTAAAAGCATTGAAGAACGAGTCCTAAACTGACATGTTCAGAAGTCGTAATCCATTGAAGTACGGGTTCTGAGCTGAAGTACTCAGAAGCCAATGTTCTCTTACTCCCCCTTAACAGTAGATGCCTGCAACTTAGAATCAATCTGAGATTTTGGTACCCACTTGTATTTGGGTCCATGAAAGTTAGTTGCAGTTCTTGTGGGGAAATACTTGTAAGATTTAACACTAGAAGCACAAGAAATGTGATCAGACAAATGAACATAAGAATTAGCAGAAGAGAAAGCATAATCATCTGAACTAGAATCAGAAGAAGAATATGAGACATTTTTGGAAATTTGAATCATTTGCTTTATTGAGTATTTTGAAATTTTATTACAAGAAGCAAATGAATCACTTTTGTAATGTTTGTCTACATATCTATCCTCATCAGTCTGAGAATCATCTGATGTCTGCTTCACCCTCCATATCTGCTTTGAAGAAGTGCTCAAAGTCCTATCTGGAAGAATTGAATAAGAAGAATTAGAATTTTCAGAAATAACAATATCTTTCTTCTCTGACTTCTTTGACCTTCTTCTTTTACGCTTTGGTTTATAATAATCATCATTTAGCGTAAAAGAATCATCAAGAGTTTTAGATTTAATATTTGAATCAGAAGAAGCAATTTTACCTAAGATACCCAACTGATCAACCAATAAATCTGAACTTACCTCGGAGTCAGAAAAATTTTGAGAAAAATTTTCAAAATTTAGAAATTCCTTTTTGTTTATTTGACAATCAGAAGAAAGGCCAAAAATAGAACCTGGTTTTTGAGAAAATAATTTTTCTTCAAGACTTGATGTCATGAAAGAAAGAAATACAACAGATTCAATTTCTTTTTAAATATATTGATTTTCCATTTTATCTTCAAGGTCAATGATTTTGCTTTCTAATTCTAAAGGAGGAGTATATCTCTTACAATCATAAAAGATTTGAGAGATATTTTCCTTATCAGATATATTGGCAAATAAATCAACAAAATCATCAGACACTGAAGACTTAATAGAAGATGTTTCATTTAAATTTTTTCTGCCTTTCTTTGATTTATCAGGAAAATATTTGGCATTTTCACTCGTATAAACAAAAGAAATTTCCTTTTTCTTATTATTCATCATTTTCTCATTTTCAATTTCTAACACTTGTTTTTCATTCATCCAATCAATTTTAAATTGAGGAGCATATTTAGCAAGTGTTATATAATCGTATTTATATAAAGTAGGGGATTTTTCTATCGCATTGTTTAAACAATGTGGATTTTCAAAACCAAGTCCCCATATTTCTTTTATTGTATCATAACTCCTCGGTTTGTTCAAATAAATAGTTTGCTCAGACTGATTCCTTCGATATAATTTTTCTTCCAACTCATTTATTTTATCAGAAAAATTATATTTTAATTTGGTCATTTCAGTCAAAGAATAAAGATAAGTCATATTTAATTTTTCTAAATCATCTAATTTCTTTTGAAAGATGTCTTTTGTATGATCCAAAATAGACTTTTCATCCTTCAAAGAAATTTGTAATTTATCAATCAAATTTGACTTTTTTGAATTTAAATTCCTTTCAGATAATAACTTCGAACGTAAATCATGTAAAGCATTTATTATAATGTTCATCTGAGAAGAAATGAAAGTGAAATCAAACTCAGAAATTACCTCATCTTCATCAGTGTCAGAATCATCACTATCAGACTGATCATCCCCGATTAAGCATATATGAGCAGACTCGATAGAGTCAGCTTCGTCATCGGAGTGATTAAGCCAGTACTCCTCTTCTACGAGCAAAGCTATTCCATTCTCTCTTTTCTCGGCAAGTTCCATTTTCTTCCGATAGTATGCCGAATCCCGAACCTTTTTCACTCTACACTCCTTAGCGAAGTGACCCGGTTTACCACAATTGTAACACTCAGCAGCTGTCTTTGGCTCGGGCATTTTGACTTTTGACCCAGAAGTGAAGAGAAGATTGTTGGAACCCGACCGAGGTTGGAACTTTTTCTGATAATGTTGAGAGAGAAGGATCATAGCTTTCTCGAGCGCCTCGCCATCATCATCAGTGGTCCCGTCGTAAGCATTATCAGACAATGCTTGATTAGTCAGATGGCTTGTTAGAAGTGCAACCGGGTCCACTGTTTTCTTATTCTTCTTATCGAGTTTGGCCTTATTCTCAGTTACAATGCACTCATCTGTCAGCGAATCTCGTACATCTCTTGGATTTGCATGGTAGAAATTCTCACATCATTCCTCAAACGATGGCAGGATTTGTTCCATTCTGGTTGAAGTGCATTGAGGAATTTTAGATTTGTTTCCAGCTCAGTCTTTTCCACTTTAATTTTCCTCAGATCATTTATAACAGCACAGAATCTGTCATAAGCACTTTTTAGTAACTCCCCATCCTTGGCTTTGAATTCTTCAAAGTTGTTCATGTAGCGCGTATGCCGAAGTTGAGTAGCAACTGAAGACCCAAGCATAATATTTTCCAATTGTGCCCACAACAGATTTGGATAATCCTTGCAATGATCAACCTGGTTGTAGACAGAGTTTGGTAAAGCTAGCATCAGATTAGCTTTTAGTTCTCTATCAGCTTTCATACGCGAAGCCTCTTCAGTTGTTACGGGAGTCTCTTTGTTAGGCTTTACGAAAGGTCCTTCAGTGAGAGACTTCATCATGTTATCTCCATTAATTGACACTCGATGAAGTTCAGAAACCGATCTTGCCATTGAGTGAATTCATTTTCGTCAATCAGAATCGGAGGATGATTTTCTGTGCCCAATTGCATCATAAGATCATTCTTGTAGAACTGAGCTTGAAAAGAAAACTTTGTAGAATCCATATCGTCAGAAAATGCTAAGTCTCGAACACAGAAGAGTTGGTGCAAACTGAAATTCACGCTAACTGTGGGTGACACAAACTAGGTTTTGCGTGAGAAGTCAATGGCGCAAACTGGGTTTGCGTGAGAAGAAGGTCGCGCAAACTTAGATTTACGTGACTTGTTGATGACGCAAACTTTCTTTTGCGTGATACGAAGAATCAAACTGAACTTTGCTTGAGCTGAGGATGAGGCAAAGCGAACTTCGCGTGAGATGATGATGACGCAAAAGAAGATTCACGTGAGCAGTAAGTAACGCAAACTTAGATTTGCATGAGGCGAAGATGACGCAAATAAAGCTTTGCGTGATATGTTGATGACGAGAACCTCTCTTGCGTGAGACAAGGATGGCGAGAACTTGACTTTTCGCGATGTGATGATGACGCAAAAGAATATTTGTGTGAGTAGATGGAGACGCAAACTATGATTTGCGTGTGCTGTTGTTGGCGAGAACTAATCTTTGCGTGAGAATTAGTTGGCGCAAAGATAACTTTGCGTGAGAATCCTGTAATGCAAAATTAGATTTGCGTGAAACGCAAGTAGCGAGAACCTGACTTTTCTTGATGAACCCTGATCTTGGCAATATGAACTGGCGCAAAGCACGATGAACTCGCGCAAACTTTGGATCTGGCGCAAACCTCTGAAAAACAAGAAAAATCAACAAATTTGATTACAGATTAGAAATTAAAGACGATTTCTTCCACAGATATATTCGAAAAACATTTTCTAATACTTTTCAATCAAACAAATCGATCAAAACCACTTAAAACAAGAATTCTTGAAATCAACAATACGTAAAAAACGGTTTTTCAAGAATTCGAAATTCTTCAAAATTGAACATCAAAACTTGATTTTCTTGCAAATCGATGTGAATCAAAAGAGTTTTACTATCAAAAACGGATGCAACAAACCAATTCACAAAGAAATTCGATAAAAAACAAGTCTGAATTTGATGAAAAATCCAAAAACGAGATTTTCTTGAAAAATTCAAGAAAATCGATCAAATTTTCAGATTAATTCACAAATTAAGATATCAAAACAAGAATCTCTCAGTTCTCTCAGATTTAGATTGGCTCTGATACCAATTGTTGATCCAAGAACCACTAAATCTCTAGAGAGAGAAAGTAGAGAGAGAGAGTATAAGCGCAATGTAACAATGTGATTAGAATATGCGTGAATGTCTTTCAAAACACAAAGACCCAAGGGACTTAAATACCCCGGGCCTAAACTACACAGATAAACTATCTAGACACTGTTTAGGCCACACAGAATAAATACAATGATTACTATAAAATCAGACTTAACAGGTTTGTTGGCAATATACTTTTTGCTTGGATGTTTCTATTAAAACAAAAAACAATGCATAAACATATATGAAAGTAAAGAACCAAATAATTATATAAAAAATAGAAACATTATCTTTAAGTATTCCTCCAATACTTGAGCATCCACCGTTACGCATTGATGCACATCATTCCAACCGAAGCCACTTGTATTTAACATGTCATACGCGGATGAATATTTATCCTTGAGACGCTTCATTTTGTTTTGGACATGTTTTGATGTAATGATAAGGCCCGGTTCTTTCACGCATTTTTAATACAATCTGCTCGTACGTACCGGTCCGAAAACAACCATTATCACTCCTACCACTGGCAGCAACAATCTCTTGTAGGATGCTAATCAAGGCATCCTCTTCTACCATGCTCCAATTGCGTCTATCCTCCATCTTTCAACATATCGATAACAACAATTTTAAAATTAAACAATACATATCGATAACAACAATTTTAAAATTAAACAATACATATCGATTACGTCGTCTTAAAATTAAACAATACATATCGATAACGTCGTCTTAAAATTAAACAATACATAACAACGTCTTAAAATTAAACAATACACAACAACAACGTTTTAAAATTAAATAATACATAACAATAAAAACGTTTTAAAAAATGCAACAATACATTACACTTTACTTGACATCTACGACTCAAACATCTCTTGGGCTATATCATCTCTCCATTGAGTCCACTCATTACTTGTTTCAACAACATCAATAGATTCAACATCATCATTGGATTCCGACATCTCTTCACCGATAGACATATCTTCTAGTATGAGTATCGTGTTTTCCTCGGGATCAAGAGTCATGTACATTCTAATAAAATTATGTAGCAAAGCACATGCTATGACCATTCATCCTTGGAGTTTTATCGGATAGAAAGAAGGGCTTCGTAGTATGGCCCAACGTTTCTTCAAGATACCAAAACACCTTTCTATGATATTCCTAGCTTGTGAGTGCTTCATGTTAAAATATTCTTCCTTATTCGTAGGTGTATGACCAATGTGTTCCCATTCTCGTAAATGATATCTAGTGCCTCTATACGGTGCCAAAAATCCGTTGCCATTGACATGTCCTGCATCGGCCAAATAGTAATTACCCAATGGAACCTTTAAACCATTATTCCTTGTAACTGCATCTCGTAGTATTCTAGAATCGGTAGCTGAACCTTCCCAACCGGATAAAACATAGACAAATTTCATCTCTCGAGTGTATGCACCTAATACATTAATTGCAATATGTCCCTTTCTTGTTCGGTATTTTGGTTTATCCGACTCAGGTACAGTCACTTCTATGTATGTTTCGTCTATTGCTCCTAGACAACCCTATAAACAAAAGAACTTGATTGTAACTAAATGGTTTAACTATATACAATATATAATTAGAGAAGTTAAAAATAAGTACCTTAAACCATTTCCATCTTCTGTCGGTACAATCATCCTCTACCGGAGTTGGTTTGGTAAACAACATATCTTGCAACCGCAATAAAGCACTTAATACTCGATGGACGTACCTACTAATTGTTTCCTCCGACCTATAAAATCTAACTTGAAGACATCTATTTTTGGTGTGATGAGCTAGTATGTTTACAAATGTAGCAACTTGCTCTTCAATTGTCACATTACCATCATCTAACAAGCCACCACGAGTTTTTAGCAACTCAAATAATAAAGAAATTAAATCAGCAAACTAATTTTTAGCTATTGCCAAGAAATAACATAAGAATCGATTAACATGTCAAACAAAAACTCAACAAAACAACACTACAAACAGCAGCAAAACTAATCGATTAACAACAGCAAACTAATAGATTAACAACAACAAAAAATCGTTTAACCACCACAAAAAACTAATCGATTAACATCAGAAAAGTAATCGATTAACAAGATCGATTAACAGCAGCAAAAAAATGATTAACAACAGCAAATTAATCGATTATCAGCAGCAAATGGAGTCGATTTACAGCAACAAAAAACTCACCAAAACAAAGATTAATAGCAGAAAACTAATCGATTAACAGCAGCAACAAACTAATCGATTAACAGTAGAAAAACTAATTGATTAACAAGATCGTTTAACAACAGCAAAAAAAATCGAACCTGAAATCGATTAGAAAGCGAACCTGAAATCGAATAGGAAATGGAGTCGATCGAACCTGAAATCGATTAGAAATCGAACCTGAAATCGATTAAAAATTGAACAGCAAATAGAGTCGATCGACCCTGAAATCGATTAGATATCGAACCTGAAATCGATTAGAAATCGAACCTGAAATCGATTAGAAATCGAACCTGAAATCGATTACAAATCGAACCTGAAATCGATTGACAAACAGATGAGATGGAGATGAACCCTTCGATCGATCGATGAGAACCTAGCTGGAGTGATGAGCAAATGGATGAGAAAACGTACCTGAGATTCGATCGAACATATGGGATGGAGACGGAACCCTTCGATCGATCGAGCAGATGAGAGATGGAGATGGAACCTTCTATCGGTCGAGGAACAGATGAGAGATGCATATGAAGCGGATGAGAAATGGAGGGATGAATTAGGTTTTATTTTCAGGGGTAATTTGGTAAAAAATAAGCTTGTTCCATTTAGTTCTAGGGGGAGAGGGAACACGCGTGTTCCACTCTTGTTCTAGCTAGTTCCGGTGTGTTCCACATTAGGACACGTCAAACGTGGGACAAGTCTGTCCTGTCCCACCCTGTTCTGCGTACCAAACGCACCCTAAAGCTCCTCGGATCAGTTGAAATACACAATTTGACCCGAACACCCACGATTAATAAAAAATTTAAAAAAGAATCTCAAAATAAATTAATTTTTTTGACCAATCTCATTAACAAATCGTTACAATATATATTGATCACATTAATTTTGATTTTTTAAAAGTAATTTTCTACTGGAAGCATACATCTGGTTATTAATAAAAAATGTAGAGTAAACTTCACTTTTGGTCCTTAATGTTTGTCAATTTCAACGGATATCGTTCTTAAATTTTAAAAACTTGAATTTGGTCCCTCACGTTTGTCATTTCACAACAATTTTGGTCGATCGGTCTAACGTCCGTTAACTTTTTCCATTAAATCATTTAAATGAGGAACATTATGGTCAAATTACCATTTCTCTTATTTTTTTTATTAAAAACAAAAAGCATATATATATATATATACACACACACACATATGGTGAGAAGTTGAGATTAACGTAAGAAACTTGAGAAATGGTTATCAACCGTTAGATGAAAATTTGATACACATTAGGATGATAAAGATGCACCGAGGTAAAATGCACATAGATATACCGGATCAATCCTCTTCTAAATGGCAATTCATGGGAGAGCGTGAGATTAAAAGTGATTAATAGTTCATATCTATTTCTTACGTTTTTACGTTAACCTCAACTTCTCACACGATCATTTAGCTATATATATATACATACATACAGGGGTAGGTCCAAATGAAAACCATATTTTCATTTTGAATATAAGGACCAATTTTGGCTAGTGATCAAAATTTAGAAAACTAATCAATCGTTAAATATAATAAAGTTAACTGAGAATTGATTAGGGGTAAAAATAGAAGTTTGAATCAACGCCTAATTTTTTATTTTCTTTTTTATTTAAAAACCTTTTACCTTCTTAATTTTTAAACTAAATTATCTTAAAAATAACTAATATTTTAATCAAACAAATTACAGCAAAAAATTGATCATTCCATTCTCTTCGATTTGACATCTATCTCGATATAGTTTTTTTTTCCTTTTTAACCGTTTCGTGTAACAGCCCTCGTTTCCGCCTCTAAACCGAGACCCAACGAAGGTGTTACGAACCGAGTCTCAACCATTTATATATAATTAAAATAAAACATATTACAAAAATGCGGAAGCAAAACATAGTTTATTTATATAAAACATACCACGATGGATCATAGTTACAAAGTACATATTTATCTTCTAATAAACACATACTAAGCTAAGTTATAAAAACCAAATTATACAAACCAAAACACCACTCGATTAAACCAGGAAATGGAGCTTTCGATAATCCCTTCGAGACTTCCTTTTCACCTCTCAAGTAATCTTGTCCTCAACTGAGATACATATTTATAATTTTTAACCCATTGATTGACTTGTGATTACAAATCTCATTTCAATGCACAAAACATTTAGAAAATCAAATTATAGCCTCAAATAAGCTATTATATCATGTATATGTATGTAAAACATTTAAACATTTATGTTTTCCGAATTTAATCTCTCCCGGTGGGTGTCGCCCCTTCCGGCTTTTATTCAGAACCCTTCGTCAAGGATTCGGAACCGTTTCTACGACCCCTTACTGCGGTTATACCGTCTTGGTGATTCTTTTTCCACCGGTGATCAAATTTTTTTCCTTTATCATGCGTTTTAAAAATACATATAACATGTTATACATAGCTATATCATTTAAGGTTGTCCATATTCTTTATAATAACCAAATATGAACAAAACTTCATGAAAACATGTACACAAATATGTATCTTAGGTTTGGAGATCAAACCAAAAGAAAAGATAAGTAATCACCTTGGTTTTTGGCTAAATGAAACTAAACTCAGCAGCCCTCTATCCTTTCTTGCCAAACTTTTCTTTCTTCTAACAAAATATGGAATTATATGTGTGTGTGTGTGATTGTTTTTCTGCTGGAGGTTCACAAAAGAAGAGAAATAACAAGAAAAGACTACCTATTTATACCAAAGGTTGAGGAGCTTGGAAGTAGGTTAGTCACTAGTTGATGTGGCCTTCTCCCATGCACCTTATGCCACCTTAGAACACCTCATGCTGCCATTTTCCAGCCCCATTTTCCGGCCTCCTTTCCAACCTTTTTTTTTTGTTTTTAGCTCTTTTTACTAATAATTAGCAGCCCCTTTTTTTATATTTATTTAACAATTCCTTATTTATTTATATTTAATAATATTCAGCAACTTCCTTTTTTTCTGTTTTATTAAAATTTCAGCAACTATATATGTATATATATTTAGTTAAAACAGGCTACTACAAATCTCCCCTCCTTACAAAAGATTCCGTCCTCGGAATCTACTTTCTTTAGAATAGATAGGGAAACTTCGTCCACATTTCGTTCTCATTTTCCCAAGTGGCATTGCGACCTTTATGATATTTCCACTGTACTTTAACCAACGGGACCTCTTTATTCCTCAATCTTCGAATTGCTCGATCAATTATCCTTTCTGGTTTTTCCACATATGTCAGTTTTTCATTCACTTGAATTTCATCCAATGGAACCTTCATTTCTTCATCAGCCAGACACTTCCTCAAGTTGGATACATGGAATGTATTATGTATCTTTTGTAGCTCAGCAGGCATTTCTAACCGATAAGCCACTTCTCCGACCCTTTGAATTATTTGAAAGGGTCCTATATAACGAGGACTCAAGTTTCCTCGCCTTCCGAATCTAATCAATCCTTTCCAAGGAGCAACTTTGAGCATAACCCGATCCCCCACTTGAAATTCTATATGCTTTCGTCTCTTATTTGCGTAGCTTTTCTGTCGGTCCTGGGCTACTTGTAGCCTTTCCCGAATTTGTTTTACCTTTTTTGAAGTTTGTTGAATTAGCTCTGGTCCCGTCATTCCTTTGTTTTCAAAGTTATTCCAACACACTGGGGTTCGACATTTTCTACCATACAAGACTTCATATAAAGCAGCTTTTAGACTTGCGTGATAACTATTGTTGTATGAGAATTCTATTAGGGGTAAGTGATCATCCCAACCACCACCTAAATCAATTACACAAGCTCTAAGCATGTCTTCCAATGTTCTAATGGTTCATTCACTATGTCCATCAGTTTATGGATGGTAGGTTGTACTTAAGTTTATTCTTGACCCCATTTCTTTCTGAAAACTTCTCCAGAATCGTGATGTAAATCGGCTATCTCTATCTGATATTACTGATAATGATACCCCGTGCATTGAGACTATTTCATCAACATACAGTCTTGCAAGTCGTTCTACTGTATAACTTTCTTTAATTGACAAGAAGTGAGCTGATTTGGTTAACCTATCAACGATTACCCAAATTGAATCATTACCTTTCTTGGTTCGAGGTAATTTCATCACAAAATCCATAGTGATGTGATCCCATTTCTACATTGGAATCTCTAAAGGTTGTAACCCTCCAAAAGGTTTCTGATGCTCTGCCTTTACTTGAAGGCAAGTCATACATTTCTCAACAAAATTCCTAACATCCTTTTTCATTCCCAGCCACCAGTATAGTAACTTCAAATATCGATACATCTTATCCATGCCAGGGTGAATGGAGTATTTAGACTTGTAAGCCTCACTTAACAAGACCTTACGGTGACCGCTTACCAATGGAACCCACAATCTTCCATTAAATCTTCTACATTCCTTGTTATCAGTTTCTAAGAATTTGACTTGTCCTACGATACGCTCTTTCTTAATGTGTTCTTCGGTAAGTGCACTAGCCTGAGCTTCTTTTATTTTTACTAAAAATTCAGGCATCACATCTATTCTCAACGCTTTAACTCATGTGGGCTTCTTGCGTTCCTTTCTGCTCAATGCATCTGCTACCACATTAGCTTTGCCAGGATGATATCGAATTTCACAATCATAATCTTTAAGCAATTCCATCCATCGTTGTTGTCTCATGTTTAAGTCCTTTTGACTAAACAAGTATTGCAAACTCTTGTAGTCAGTATAGATGATGCAATGAGTACCATAAAGGTAATGTCGCCAGATCTTTAGTGCAAATACAACTGCAGCGAGTTCTAAATCATGTGTCGGATAGTTCTTCTCGTTTTCCTTTAGTTGCCTTGACGCATAAGCTATCACCTTGTCGTATTGCATAAGTACACACCCTAGTCCCAGTTTTGACGCATCGCTGTATACTATAAATCCTTCTGTTCCATCTGGCAATGATAGAATGGGTGCACTACTTAGCTTTCCTTTTAAAGTATGAAAAGCTTGTTCTTTCTCTTTTCCCTATTCAAACTTCTTACCCTTTCTTGTCAATGCCATTATTGGAGATACTATTTTGGAGAAGTTCTGAATGAATCTACGATAATATCCTGCTAATCCTAGAAAACTTCGTATCTCTAACACACTTTTCGGAGCTTCCCATTTCATAACGGCACTCACCTTAGTAGGATCTACTTGTATTCCTCGTTCATTAACCACATGCCCGAGGAATTGAACTTCCTTCAGCCAAAATTCACACTTTGAAAATTTGGCATACAACTTCTCTTGCCTTAAAAGACTCAGTATTGTATGTAAATGTTTTCGATGTTCACTATCATTCTTGGAATAAATGAGAATGTCATCTATAAACACAATCACTTGTCAAGATATGGTTTACATACTCGATTCATCAAGTCCATAAAGGTTGCTGGTGCATTTGTCAACCCAAAAGGCATGACCAAAAATTCATAATGGCCATATCTTATTCTGAATGCCGTTTTGGGAACATCTTCACTCTTGACATTTAGTTGATGGTATCCCGACCTCAGATCGATTTTTGAGAAACATATGGCCCCTTGTAGTTGATCGAACAAATTATCGATTCTAGGGAGGGGATATCTATTCTTGACTGTTCGTTTATTTAATTCTCGGTAGTCGATGCACATGCGCATCGACCCATCCTTTTTCTTAACGAATAGGATTGGTGCACCCCATGGTGACGTACTTTCTTGGATGAAACCTTTATCGAGTAACTCCTGTAACTGACTTCTCAGTTCTTGCATTTCAGATGGAGCTAATCGATATGGAGTTTTGGCTATTGGTACAGTTCCAGGTACTAAGTCAATCCCAAATCGTACCTGTCTGTCCGAAGGCAATCTTGGTAAATCTTCTGGAAACACATCTAAATATTCCTGTACAACCGGTACATATTTTGCTTTTATCATTTCTGATCTTCTTTCACCTATAACATATGCTAAGAATGTTGGGCACCCCTTCCTTATACAACGTTGTGCTGTAGCTGAACTTATTAGCATCATCCTAGTTTTCTGTTCGTCCCCATTTACCACTATTGTATTTCCTTCACAAGTTCTAACTTCAAGTTTCTTTTGATCACAAATTATCTTGGCATGGTGGTTCCACAACCAATCCATTCCTACTATGACCTCGAATTCACCTAAAGTCATGGGTATTAGGTCAATGGTCATTTGATGTCCGTCAATTTCTATTGTGCAATCTCTACAAATCTTGTTGATCCTAACACGGCTGCCATCAGCTAGTTCAACCTCAAAGCCTGGCTTTAGTTCTTCACTGTCTACTTTCAACATTTGACAAAATGGAAGAGACATAAAAGATCTACTTGCACCACAATTAAACAGGATACGAGCAGGTTGATTATTGATAAGGTGCGTACCTGTCACTACGTCCGGTGTTTCATTTGCCTCTTTTTCTGTCATTTGAAATGCTCGAGCCTTCGCCTTTCCCTTGTTACCCTGTTTAATATTCCTGTTAGCCTCTGGATGTGGCTGATTTCTATTCTGTTCCCCGTTACCTTGAGGACAATCCCGTTTTAAATGTCCTTGTTTCCCACACCGAAAACATGCTCCTGTCTTCGCCCAACACTCACCAGGGTGATTCTTACCACAATGGTCACAAGGTTTCTTTTGATTTATTTTAACAAAATTCTGAACCCCAAACTTTGGTTTCTTATTCCAATTTTGGCCAACACTTTGTTCTTTTCGCTTTATTTGGAAAGAGCCCTGATATGTACGTACCATATCCTTTTCGACTACCTTGGTGATGTTGACTGCTTTCTGAAATGTTTCTGGTAGTCCAGCCAGTTCAAACCTTCGAATTTCGTTTCCTGTAATGAAACAATATGTTTTTCTTGCTTCCGTTGCTACTTGATGCTCCGCAAATCTTGACTTCTTTATAAATTGAGACACGTAATCTTGTACTGATAGGTTTCCTTGCCTAAATTGTAGGAACTCCTGTTCCATACGCTTACGGTCTATAGTTGAACAATATTCATTCAGAAATATTTCTTTGAATTGATCCCATAACAAAGGTGTAGTTTCCTCGGTATTTTTTATAGCTTTTACCGAATTCCACCAGTGCAATGCGTCTTCCTGAAGTAAGGTAGTTGCATACCTTACTTTTTTCGTTTCCATACATTGACATGTTTCAATGTTACTTTCTACTCCGGTTAACCAGTCCATGGCTTTATGAGGTTCACATTCACCTTTGAATGGGGCTGGCTTGGTGCTCATAAAAGTTTTATAATTGACTTCTTTTAAGAGTATGTTATTTGGTTCTACCCTTGCATCTTGTTCTTTTGGGGTATTTATTAAACGAGTTGTCTCTTCCCTGTTTTCTTTTAATATTGCAGGTAGAACATTCTTCAAGAGTGTTTCTAAATCATTGTTCTTGCTTATACTTTCAGTCCTATCATTATCTCTCATCGTCTCTGGTTCGGTGTTACTTGTTTATGTTCCATCCAATCCTTTTCCTCTTTGGTAAGTTTGTTGAAATTGTGAAGCCATTCCCTGAGATAGGATATAGCAATATATACACGTTATCTTATGTTAGTCATCACTTTTTAACTAGTTTTTTTAATAGGAATTTTAATACACCATACATAACAAGCTATTTCCAAAAGCACAAGTATTTATACAAACATTTCCTTTATATACATATATATTTTACATCAATAGGAAATTACATTCATTGAGGTGGCATCTTTTCATGGGGTACAAAAGGTATTTACATAGAGCACACCTCATGTACCAAGATGTCCTAGCCTTTCTAGGGCTCATACATACAAAGACATCTCCAAAAAAAATAATATAAAAAAATACTAGCCCATAGTTAGTTGTACTTTCCCAAAAACCGGCTTAAAGCCATACAAAAACCCTTTCACATTTCATACCCTAGTTGGTTGCCCCTCATAGATGGTACTTAAGTCGAACCCATTCTACATACGACATCACTTGGGTCTCTTCATAGAGATGAACACATAACCTAGGTCGACGAGATATCCATGCAACTAAACTCGGTAGATAAGTGTATGAACCGACAACAACCTCCTTGATCATATCTTTAACATAGTATAATTTATCTTTCACAATTGTCCTTAGTCCTCTGCTTTTTATGATCAACTTACGATCCATCCAACGAATAACACATCGGTAATGGTTCCTTTGATTAACTAGCTCAGTCATCTCTTGAACTAATGCTTCAGTCACCCCTTGGTTATTGTTTTCTTCTATTTTATCATCACTAATAACGTAAACCTGTGGTGGTGGGGTTCAATTATATCCACATCTGTGAAATAGGGGTCCTTGTCAGTGTTCATGCTAGGATCTGTTTCGGAAGAAGTTGACATACCTGTTACACATGTTCAAGTGAGTTAAACAATTGAGCATACCTTATATTTAGTCATTTTTTATACTTAACATACTTTTACATTCATAAAACATACTTCCAATAATTATGTACCAAGTTAAAACCTAAAATAGTAGCACAAAACTCACTAACAGTCCTTGGACAGACCCTTGGACAGCCCCGAACAACCTTGGACAGACCTTTGGACAGCCCCGAACAACCCCTAGACAACCTTGGACAGACCCTTGGACAACCCCCTTAAACAGCCCCGAGACAGCCCTGAACAGCCCCTCAAACAACCCCTTGTCTTATGTTTAATCTCTGTTTTTATCATTCATCATTTTTTTAGTACCAACTCTTATAGGTTAAAAATACAATAGGTTTTAGGACTCAATTTTTATACATATATACCATCAACTTGTTATTTGGTCCCTCATCCGTCCTAATAGATAACTTGATCCATCGGTTTTCAAATTTCCGTGTAGACTTTGAGTTTGAAAATTTTCAAATCCCTCAAAAAGTTGGCTCTGATACCAAGCTTGTAACAACCCTCGTTTCCGCCTCTAAACCGAGACCCAACGAAGGGTGTTACGAACCGAGTCTCAACTATTTATATATAATTAAAATAAAACATATTACAAAAATGCGGAAGCAAAACATAGTTAGTTTATTTATATAAAACATACCACGAGGGATCATAGTTACACAGTACATATTTATCTTCTAATAAACACATACTAAGCTAAGTTATAAAAACCAAATTATACAAACCAAAACACCACCCGATTAAACCACGAAATAAAGCTTTCGATAATCCCTTCGAGACTTCCTTTTCACCTCTCAAGTAATCTTGTCCTCAACTGAGATACATATTTATAATTTTTAACCCATTGATTGACTTGTGATTACAAATCTCATTTCAATGCACAAAACATTTAGAAAATCAAATTATAGCCTCAAATAAGCTATTATATCATGTATATGCATGTAAAACACTTAAACATTTATGCTTTCCGAATTTAATCTCTCCCGGTGGGTGTCGCCCCTTTCGGCTTTTATTCAGAACCCTTCGTCAAGGATTCGGGACCGTTTCTACGATCCCTTACCGCGGTTATACCGTCTCGGTGGTTCTTATTCCACCGGTGATCAAAATTTTCCTTTATCATGCGTTTTAAAAATACATATAACATGTTATACATAGCTATATCATTTAAGGTTGTCCATATTCTTTATAATAACCAAATATGAACAAAACTTCATGAAAACATGTACACAAATATGTATCTCAGGTTTGGAGATCAAACCAAAAGAAAAGATAAGTATTCACCTTGGTTTTTGGCTAAATGAAACTAAACTCAGCAGCCCTCTATCCTTTCTTGCCAAACTTTTCTTTCTTTTAACAAAATATGGGATTAAATGTGTGTGTGTGATTGTTTTTCTGCTGGAGGTTCACAAAAGAAGAGAAATAACAAGAAAAGATTACATATTTATACCAAAGGTTGAGGAGCTTGGAAGTAGGTTAGTCACTAGTTGATGTGGCCTTCTCCCATGCACCTTATGCCACCTTAGAACACCTCATGCTGCCATTTTCCAGCCCCTTTTTCCAGCCTCCTTTCCAGCCCTTTTTTTTGTTTTTAGCTCTTTTTACTAATAATTAGCAGCCCTTTTTTTATTTATATTTATTTAACAATTCCTTATTTATTTATATTTAATAATATTCAGCATCTTCTTTTTTTCTGTTTTATTAAAATTTCAGCAACTATATATGTATATATATTTAGTTAAAACAGGCTGCTACATTTCGTTATGTAAAATGCTATATATGTGTGTAATATTCATCATGAATATTATGCACGTTCATATTTTACAACAACTCTTTAATATTAATCTATTAGTATGTCATTAATCATGAATATACAAGTTAGTATAACATTCATCACGAATAGTTATGTATTTTCACGTGTATTTAATAAATCTTCAGCATTCATATATCACTAGGACATTCATCATTAATACACCATTTTACTATAGCATTTATCATGAATATACATATTATTAATTTATATATGTTCACTTGTATAAAACAACATTTCAGCATTCATACATCAGTATGATATTCGTCATGAGTATACATTTTCACTATAACATTCATCATGAATATTTATATATGATCATGTGTATACATTAACTCTCTAGTATTTATATTAGTATGATATTTATCATAAATATTAACTTTCACCATAATATTAATCATGCATATACATATTATTAATCATGAATATACTACAGTTTCAACTCCACATACTCTATTTTTCTTTTATTTTTTCTTTACAGGATTATCGACTGATCTCAATGAGTTCTCGGGTCGTATCGATAGATTTCCTGATCCTTCTCGATAGAAGTTAAAAGTGGTAGGTTGTGGTTTTACACAAATAAACACACAATAAAATAATCACTAGGTTCTAAATCGGTTTAAATTAAAAATAAAGGTGTTAGGTTATGATTTTAACACACAACCACACACCAAATTAATGGATGGGTTCTTGATTAGTCTCGATGGGTTCTCAATTAGTATCGATCGGTCCAAAAGGGTTCTCGATCGATCTTGATGTATTCTTGATTGGTCTCGATGGATGTTGGGTTACGGTGATGAAAAACATGATGCCTTACGACGTTGAAGAAAGTGTTGAAGAAGGTGATGTCGAGTTACGGACTTACGATATCGAGATATTATACACACTTAAATATACATAAATATTCATAATGAATATAACACATATATGACATTTCACATAAAAATGGTTAAAACGGAAAAAAACTATATCGAGATGGATGTCATATCGAAGAGCACGAAATTCTCGTTTTCTTGATGTATAATTTATTTTAAACTCTAAGGGGGTAAAAGTTTTTAATTATAAAATAAAATAAAAGGTCAAATAAGGTAGGCGTGGAATTGAAATTAACTTCCTTTTTACTCATGATCACTTTAATTAATAATTTTAATTAAAAACTCTATTTAATGTGAGTTGTTGGATCAATAGAGATGGATGGTCAAGATCAATCCTCATGTTCACAATGAAAATAGAGTTTGCAGTTGAACTTCTCTCTCTCTCTCTATGTATATATATATATATATATATGTATAGATATTTGTATTTATAGAGGGGCACTCAAATGTAACCCATTTACATAATGCAACCCTTGCAACCACTCTATCCACCACACATTTTATGTAATTTAAAAAAAGGAAAAAAGGTGAAAATAAAATGTGTGGTGGATAAAGGGGTTGTAAGGGTTGCATCATGTAAAAGTATAATAACCCTCCTTTATATTTGTATAAACCACCAACTTACCCCCTTTCCCATTCCCCCTTTGAGGCGACCTTCTATTGATCCAAACTATCTCAGTGATTTGATGATGATCCTTATATATACTTAGTGAAAATCACTTAGGACTGTTTTAGCTTATTTGTTTCAGTTTCAACGATCAGCACTGAGTCTGTTCAGTGATCGTTGAACATGTAATGTAACAGTTTGCTAAGTAATCCTTGAAGACAAAACATCACACCGAAAGAAACCTTCAGGGAATGTCGACGATATAGCTGAAGAAATAGATAGTCTACTAATGATCTGAAGCGACATTCAGTGAAACCATGACTCATCTACTAGGCATGAAATCTAACCAAGACTCGGCGATAGCTGAAAATCTTTTTAGCAATTTAAGCCATCATTGATGAAGAGTCTTGCTCTACAAGATTGAAGTTTGTCATATCCTATTTTGCACAAAAGGATGGAGGTACATAGTAGGATTGCTTTCTTGTCTACAATCATGCTTACCAACTTTCTGCCACCTTTTTACACATGCGGCTTAAAACAAGCTCAAGAAAGTAGAAAAAGACATGCATCCACTAACCTCTTGACTCGTGGATTGTACCATCTGATTTGCATTAAATGCATTGGGTGTAAATAGCATGGAAGACCCCTCTTACATGTTAAGCCTTCTTCTTAACCTTCATTATGCTTATTTCTTTCTTATCTTATTCTTGTGCAAAGAATTTAGTGATTCTCAAGATTGTTTTAGAATAGGTTTACCTTTTCTATTTTTGCAAGCAATATGTAATTTTTATTTTGATTTACTTAATAATCAATAAAAGAATTTAAAATTGAAATTTAGTGTGTTTTTATTCACCCCCCCCCTTGTACAAACTGTGAATATCTTGTAGACTCCTTTAGACCAACACCTTCTTCCACGTTCCCCACCCCCTTTTCTCCCTTACTGTAACCATCGCAACACCTCACCTATCGATCTTCGCCCCTATTGTAATGGTCTAGCGATCTCACTAGAAAACAAATACGGCTTTTGATTCTCTCTACCTCTCTACCTTATGCATCTCCCTCCTTCTAGGTTTTAAATCGGTTGGAACAAACCTTCTGGAACCACCATCTCCAATCTCGAAGACCCATTAATCCAAATCCACCAATTACAGAGTGGGAACCAATCATTTGATGAATTAAAATCATCATAACCCTTGATGTTACCACAGTCCAATCCCTCCCTTCCTCGTAGCAACAGTTGGACCTCTAGATATTAACTTAATTCAGATTTTATTGAACCTTCAAATAAACTCGATCCAGATGGTCTTGGTGTAACAACTTGTTGGCTTTGATTTTGAATGATTCAGATGGAGAACACTTCAATGAAGCAATAGAAAATGAAGATCGAATAAATTAGATATAGGGTTTTGATTTCAAACGATTTCGATCGAGATTCATATGCATAGACAAATATAGGGTTTTAATTTAGGGGTTTTTTCTTGTTTTTATTTGGATTTAGATTTAGATTTAGGTTTTCCTTCGGAATTTGATTTGTATAAATGGGATTTAGGCTTTGGATTCTTTGTTCGGTTCATGTTCATCATCAAATAGGTTTTGTTCTTTGTTCTCACTCATGTTCATCTTTATAAAACTTATGTTCTTGTTATTTGTTTTAATCTAATGGTGTTTTTGTGTTACTAATCTGTAACACCCTAGAATTTGGATAGAGCAACTAATTTAAAGTTTTCAATAATACATCAAATAAAGGATAAATATCTTTCAATAAATTCATACTTGATTGTAACACCCCAAAAATTGGGACAAACAAAAATTTCTGAAAAAGGAAATGTGGTATATGAAATAATGCCAAAGCACGAGCTTTCCCAAAAAGGGTTCAAATATACGTCTGTTAATTACAAGTTTGTAATAAATAAGCGATGAGGGATAACAACCCTTTAATCTAACTAGAAAAAGAGATTAGATCACGTTGTTATCTAAATTCCAAAACAATCGTCTTCTAAAGTTGGCGTCCCAAAAATGCTCCCCAAGCTCCCAATTATGGTCACTAAACCTTCTTGGTGGTCGTGCCGCTAGAACCTGTGATACTTTTCAAACCAATCAAGTGTTAGGACAAACGAGCCTAGTGAGTTGAATAATAACATGGCATAATCATTTAATCAATTATAGACAACAAGAGCCATAAAGGAATCAATGGGGGAGACCCATAACACCAATGAGTTTCACCTCAAGAGCCAATGTACCTTGATGTTCACTCGCATGAGCAACATCCCGAAGGCCCGACATATTTGAAGACTACCTTCCAGGAATTACTCCAAATGGCGGAGATCTGGATGCATAAAATCAAGGTGGCACCCTAAGACTACATCCTCCTAGTGCCTACTCATGGTTCATCCAATACATACACATCCATCGTTATACATATTCCACATTAAGTAAAATACATGTATAAGACCCCAAATAATTCCAATCCCAATTTAGGTCTAAAAACCCTAAATCATATAAGTTCACCAACAATATTCATCAATCTCATATTATCAGATAAACATATCCCAAAACTTGCCAACAAATAACCTCATCAAAACTCACATAATGAATAATGACCAAAACTCCAATGATTACCAAATATAGAATGAAATCAAACTTATCAGGTGATTGATATATTTAAGGAAGCATGAAACAATAGCTGGAAACATGTTAAGAGGTGTATCCCATTTAAAATAGTTTGAAGGAACTCGCAATCTAGGTTTATATAAAACCCTAGAAAATGAAGTAGGTGGATGCTTGAACTCTTGAAGCTTGAAACTTTGCTAGGAACCACAATGAATGCTCTTTAACTATCCAGCTAGCTTCTATTAAAGATTTCCACCAACCAAACCCTAGAATTTAATGAGGAGAGGAAGTAGAGGGAAGACAATCGTCCCAAAAGTCTCCCAAATCGTGAACAAAATGAAGCAAGGTGAGAGAAATGACCTAAATTCGGTCAAAGGATCTTTTTATACTCACAGTGTCCGACGGCGACAGTGCCCGACGACCTTCCCATGGGCACTGTCGCGAGGCATGGTCGCGGGTCTCAAACCACCTACGGTACACCTCAAGCGATAGTGACCGTCGACATTGCCCATGTCACTACCGCGGGGTAACTGTCGCGCGGGCCGTATGAGTGACGATACAACCCCGATAATTGTGACAAGTGAATGTTCCCAAAGGCACTATCGTGAGTCGTCGTCACCCTACACTCTCGAGGCCCAAACTTTTCAAACACTTTTGCAAATGATCGCTTGGTCTCCATTTATTATAAGGTTTACTATAAAAAAAGATTAAATTACCAATTCTAGAACATGAAAGGTCTCAAATCTAAGATTTTAAGGCAATAATAGTTTATGATTAATAGACATTTACCTTGATTTTCTGGGTGTTACAATCCTCCCCTCCTAAAAGAGGATTTCATCCCCGAAATCACGACAGAATAAAACAAGTGAGGGTATCTCTTTTTCATGTCCTCCTCAGATTCCCATGTCACATTGGCACCCCGATGGTGCTTCCATTGAACCTTGACCATTGTTACTACTTTATGTCGAAGTTTCTTCGTTTTTGACTCCAAGATGGTTTCCGGTTCTTCCACACACTTATTCCCATTGTCTACCCGAATCTCCGTTAACGGAATAACGCTTTCCTCTTGGGCTAAACACTTGCGGAGGTAGCACACATGAAATATAGGGTGAATCCCGTCCATCTCTGGCGGTAGATCCAACCTATAGGCTTGAAGTCCAATCTTCTCTAAGATTGTGAAGGGTCCAAGGAAATGGGGACTAAGCTTCTCGCGCTTCCCGAATTGGATGATTCCCTTCCATGGTGACACCTTCAACATAACCCGCTCCCCCACTTGGAATTCGACCGATCTTCGCTTTTTGTCTGCATAGCTCTTTTGTCGATCTTGAGTCGCCTTCAAGCGCTCTCGGATACCTTTCACCTTGTCCGTCGTTTCTTGCATGATCTTCGACCCCACAAATTGCTTCTTTCCCGCCTCAAGCCAACACACTGGCGTTCTACATTGCCGTCCATATAGAGCCTCGAATGGTGCTATCCCAATGCTCAAATGGTAGGTATTGTTGTAGGCGAATTCCACTAAGAGTATATGTGAATCCCAATTTCCCCCAAAGTCTATAACACAAGACCGGAGCATGTCTCTGAGAGTTTGGATCGTTCTTTCACTTTGGTTGTCGATTTGAGGATGATAGGCCGTGCTCAACTTGATCTTCGTGTCCAACTCCTTTTGTAGCCCATCCCAAAACTTGGAAGTGAACCGACTATCCCGATCCGAAACTATGGATAGTGGAACGCCAGGACGCGATACCATCTCATCAATGTAGATCTTAGCTAATTTGTCCATCGGTAACGTCTCTCGCATCGCCAAAAAGTGTGCGCTCTTCGTAAGTTGATCCACCACCACCCAAATAGTATCATGACTCCTCAAGGTCTTCGGTAGTTTGGTGATGAAGTCCATCATGATATGCTCCCACTTCCATTCCGGAATGGCCAATGGTTGCAAACTCCCATAAGGTCTTTGATGTTCCATTTTGACTTGTAGGCAAGTGACACATCTTTCCACATAGAGCTTCATCACCGGCCACCAATAGTGCAAATTCAAATCTTTATACATATTAGTCCTACCGGGACGTATAGAGTATTTGGACCTGTGAGCTTCCGCCAATAGTAATTCACGAATCCCTCCAATCTTCGATACCCAGATTCTTCCTTGAAATAACTTGAGATCGGCCACTATCTTCTGTTAGTAGCTCCAATTGCTTCACCATGATCTCGGCTTTGAGGTTCTCTTCACGAAGTGCTTCAGCTTGACTCACCTTGATGTCCTCCACTAGGCTTGATATTACGTCGATCCTAGAAAGTGTTACTTTGATTTCGCTCCCATAACTTTTCCGGTTCAAAGCATTTGCCACCACGTTGGCTTTACCGGGGTGGTAAAGCAATTCACAATCATAATCCTTCAAAAGCTCCAACCACCTTCTTTGTCGCATGTTGAGGTCCTTTTGGTCAAATATGTACTTCAAGATCTTGTAGTCGGTGAATAGTGTACACTTCGTCCCATAGAGGTAATGCCGCCATAGCTTGAAGGCAAATACCACCGCCGCTAACTCTAAATCATGTGTAGGATAATTCTTCTCGTGGTCTTTGAGTTATCGCGACGCATACGCTATCACATTTCCCCTTTGCATTAAGACACACCCAAGACCTAATTTGGAGGTGTCGCTGTAAACCATAAAATCTTCGGATCCTTATGGTAAGGACATAATTGGTGCCTCACACAGTTTCTCTTGAAGAGTCCAGAAAGCTTTCTCTTGAGTCTCGGTACATAAGAACTTAACATTCTTCCTTGTCAATGATGTAACAGGGGAGGCGATCTTCGAAAAATGTTGAATAAAACGTCGATAGTAGCCGGCCAAGCCCAAAAAACTTCTTATCTCCGTTGGACTCATCGGTGGCTCCCAATTCATCATCGTTTCAATCTTCGTCGGGTCTACCTTCACTCCATCCTTGGATACCACATGGCCTAAGAATTGAACTTCTTGTAACCAAAACTCACACTTTGAAAACTTCACGAACAATTTATCTTTCCGAATAATCTCTAAAACCTCCCGCGCAAATGTTGATTGTGCTCGGCCACGTCTCGCGAGTAAATTAGAATAGCATCGATGAAGACTATAACAGATTTGTCCAAGAAAGGTCAGCACACGCGATTCATCAAGTCCATGAATATGACCGGAGCGTTAGTCAACCCGAATGGCATGACTAGAAACTCACAATGACCATATCTTGTCCGAAACACCGTCTTCGGAGTATCACTCTCCTTCACCCGCACTTGATGGTAACCGAACCGCAAGTGTATCTTGGAAAAACATCCCGCTCCTTGTAATTGATCGAAGTGGTCGTCGATCCGAGGATGTGGATACTTGTTCTTCACGGTGACCTTGTGAGATCACGGTAGTCAAATACACATCCGTATGGAACCGTCCTTCTTCTTCACAAAAAAACTGGAGCTTCCCACGGTGACGAGCTCGGTCGTATGAATCCATTCTCGAAAAGTTCTTGTAGTTGCATCATCATTTCTTGCATCTCCGCCGAGGCTAGACGATAAGGAGCACGAGCAATCGGAGTGGCACCCGGAGTGAGGCCGATGTGGAACTCCATTTGATGTTCCGGCGGTAGTTCGGGTAGATCTTCCGGAAAGACATCCGGGTAGTCGTGCACTACGTCCACATCTTCCACCTTCTTCTTCTCAAGTTGCGTCAATCACGTAGGCCAAGTATGAAGTACACCCCTTGGCTAGTCTCTTTCGTGCTTTGATTGACGAGATGATCGTGTTGGCCTTTTGATTCTTCTCCCCGTAGATTATCACTTCTCCACCCTTCGGCAAGGGTACTCTAATCATCTTCTTGGAACAAAATATACCGACATCTTGCTTAGCTAGCCAATCCATTCCTACAATCACGTCGAATCCCCTAATGTCCGCCGGTAGCAAGTCTACTACAAAAGACTCCCCACTTAAGTCTAAGGTGCATCCAACGAAGCATTCCCGGACTAAAATATGCTCCCCATTGGCTACCTCTACCACTAGTGTTTGTCCCAGATTATGCAATTTTAATCAAGATTATAATGACAATTCAATCACAAACTCCATTTGTTCATTGATCAGATTCCACAGTTTTACAATTCGTATAAAGGATGCTCTGAAACTTTCTCTCTCTAAACTCACCGTGTACAATTAGCCTTATAAGTCTACGAACAAAAACAGAAACTATTTATACTACAATACAATACAAAGGAATCTAAACTAAAATAGTTGACTTTATTTGACCTTGAGCTTTGACTTTGACTTTGCTTGAGAGGATTTGACTTGGACTTTGACTTTTAACCATTGATGATCTTGGATACAATATTTATTCTCTAACAATCTCCCCCTTTGGATTCAATATCATCTCCAAAAAGATATGCATTGAAACTCCCCCTTTGGATTCAGTTTAAATTTCAGCATCAAAGAACAATCTTCCTCTTGTCTGATTGTTAACAAAATCAATCTTTCACTTTAGTATCTTCATCTTCCCTCTTTGAAAAGTAACAATGACCATATTCAAAAACTTTCTTTCTTTGAACTGTCTTTAGACCTTATGTAATCCCCTTTAAAGTCTGTGAATATCTTTTGCAAGAATCTATAGCAATCTCCCCCAAGGTAATAAAACCTCTCTCAGACTTCAGAAAAGAAATTATCTTCAGATTTAGCACACTTTTCCTCAGCAATCAAACTTCAAAGAAAATTTTAGCAAATTTCAGCTAGCTATCAGAATTCCATGAACTTTTGATATTATTCTGACCATTCTCCCCATAATTCGGACAATAAATCTTTCAAACTTTGTCATTTCTTGAATTCTCTATTCACATAACTTTCACCATCTAAACTTTAGTTATCATTTCTTGAAATAACTTCTCCCCCTTTCTGATGATGTAGCATAAAAATCATCAAAACATCTTCAAGAAATGTCATAATATTCTGACCAACTGATCTTTCCATAAGAGCCATTGAACATCCGTCAATTCATAATATATTCATCCGAATCTTTTCAAATTCAGACAAATAAGAATGTAACCCTGAATCAACAAATGAATCAATTAATATGCCTATAAGTAACACGAAGTCACTTAGTACAATGAATGTACTATACAAGGAGTTCTATTGATGTTCACTCCCCAGGTCTTCCATTCAATCATCGAATAACACAAGATTATTCTATGAACGTTCTGATAGAAAAACAAATTTTCTGTGTATTCGTGCTTGTGTATGAAAGAATTTAAACATGAATGTTTATAACAGGCTCAAAATGTGTAGACCATTGAGACAACAACAGTATTACACGGACGTAATTGTGCATGATCGAAGTGCAAAGGTGGGGCAAATTTCCTTCTTTTTCAATATCCACATCTTCCAAATGAAGACAAGATAGATTATGTGTTGCATCCCCAAGAAAAATTTGAAACATCTCTTTGTTAAGAAAGAAATGAGTAGCTGGTGGGGTTTAAAGCAAGAGTTGGCATGGGCTTGTTGCCTATTCAATGAAGTTCACGAAAGAATTGTGAAACAACAGTAATGTGGCTGCCCGACTCAAAAAAAGTTGGTGCAAAGTTTGATATTCTTTTAACTCTGTTCTCACATCCTCTTTCTTTTTATCAATTAAGTTCACTTCTAACCAAACTCTCTTTTCATTTTATCTCAGCACGCACCCACACTCAGATATTAACACCTCGCCTCTCGATCACTCAAGGTTAACTTCTTGGGTAGGAAACACTAGTTATCGTGAATCCATAGAAGTTCAATTAAGCTCACACAATTCCCATGTAAATTATCCATCAACTCCAGCTATATGAAAATAATAAACCGGTAAGGGAACAGGCTTCTTAGTGCTGCTTCCTGCAGTTTCTAGTTAGCTACATATCGTGCTCCTCCCTGAAAAGCACTCTTTTTTTCTTTGTTCTTTTTGGCACTCCCCCTCCCAAAGGCAAAACACGATAAAGAAACTCAATAACTACTGCCTTACAACTTACAAGAGAGTTCTTCTCGGGGAGGAGCACGAACGATAGTTCTTTTGTGCTCCCCCCCCTTTGGGAGGGGGAACGCCAAAAAGAACAAAGAACACAAGATTATTCTATGAACATTCTGATAGAAAAACAAATTTTCTGTGTATTCGTGCTTGTGTATGAAAGAATTTAAACATGAATGTTTATAACAGGCTCAAAATGTGTAGACCATTGAGACAACAACAGTATTACACGGACGTAATTGTGCATGATCGAAGTGCAAAGGTGGGGCAAATTTCCTTCTTTTTCAATATCCACATCTTCCAAATGAAGACAAGATAGATTATGTGTTGCATCCCCAAGAAAAATTTGAAACATCTCTTTGTTAAGAAAGAAATGAGTAGCTGGTGGGGTTTAAAGCAAGAGTTGGCATGGGCTTGTTGCCTATTCAATGAAGTTCACGAAAGAATTGTGAAACAACAGTAATGTGGTTGCCCGACTCAAAAAAAGTTGGTGCAAAGTTTGATATTCTTTTAACTCTGTTCTCACATCCTCTTTCTTTTTATCAATTAAGTTCACTTCTAACCAAACTCTCTTTTCATTTTATCTCAGCACGCACCCACACTCAGATATTAACACCTCGCCTCTCGATCACTCAAGGTTAACTTCTTGGGTAGGAAACACTAGTTATCGTGAATCCATAGAAGTTCAATTAAGCTCACACAATTCCCATGTAAATTATCCATCAACTCCAGCTATATGAAAATAATAAACCGGTAAGGGAACAGGCTTCTTAGTGCTGCTTCCTGCAGTTTCTAGTTAGCTACATATCGTGCTCCTCCCTGAAAAGCACTCTTTTTTCTTTGTTCTTTTTGGCACTCCCCCTCCCAAAGGCAAAACACGATAAAGAAACTCAATAACTACTGCCTTACAACTTACAAGAGAGTTCTTCTCGGGGAGGAGCACGAACGATAGTTCTTTTGTGCTCCCCCCCTTTGGGAGGGGGAACGCCAAAAAGAACAAAGAACACAAGATTATTCTATGAACATTCTGATAGAAAAACAACATTTCTGTGTATTCGTGCTTGTGTATGAAAGAATTTAAACATGAATGTTTATAACAGGCTCAAAATGTGTAGACCATTGAGACAACAACAGTATTACACGGACGTAATTGTGCATGATCGAAGTGCAAAGGTGGGGCAAATTTCCTTCTTTTTCAATATCCACATCTTCCAAATGAAGACAAGATAGATTATGTGTTGCATCCCCAAGAAAAATTTGAAACATCTCTTTGTTAAGAAAGAAATGAGTAGCTGGTGGGGTTTAAAGCAAGAGTTGGCATGGGCTTGTTGCCTATTCAATGAAGTTCACGAAAGAATTGTGAAACAACAGTAATGTGGCTGCCCGACTCAAAAAAAGTTGGTGCAAAGTTTGATATTCTTTTAACTCTGTTCTCACACCCTCTTTCTTTTTATCAATTAAGCTCACTTCTAACCAAACTCTCTTTTCATTTTATCTCAGCACGCACCCACACTCAGATATTAACACCTCGCCTCTCGATCACTCAAGGTTAACTTCTTGGGTAGGAAACACTAGTTATCGTGAATCCATAGAAGTTCAATTAAGCTCACACAATTCCCATGTAAATTATACATCAACTCCATCTATATGAAAATAATAAACCGGTAAGGGCACAGGCTTCTTAGTGCTGCTTCCTGCAGTTTCTAGTTAGCTACATATCGTGCTCCTCCCTGAGAAGCAACTCTTTTTTTCTTTGTTCTTTTTGGCACTCCCCCTCCCAAAGGCAAAACACGATAAAGAAACTCAATAACTACTGCCTTACAACTTACAAGAGAGTGCTTCTCGGGGAGGAGCACGAACGATAGTTCTTTTGTGCTCCCCCCCTTTGGGAGGGGGAACGCCAAAAAGAACAAAGAAAAAAATAGAGCTTCTCGGGGAGGAGCACTATAAGCAAAATGATGCTCAATTGGTTTAACTTCAATAGTTAAAGCACAATATAAAATGCATGTCAGTTATATGTATGCTCAACAAGATAATCATGAAGATTTGAGCAATTTAATAATGGAAGATTTTCTCATAACAAGTATATTTGAATGAATGAAGTGAGTACAAAAGACTTGATTGAGAATCTGACAATGTATTGAAAAGATCAAATATGAATGATTTATCATGAAAAGCTTAGGTCATGAAAAGTTAGATGTTATCTATACGAATCAATTATAGACAAGTCGTGAAAGAAACGTTTTGAATGAATCAACACTCAACAAACATTGAATTTCAAACGGGGTTTATTACCATCGAAAAATTGTTTCATTTTGAGACATGGTAATAATAAAGTCAACAAAAATACTAAACTGGTGTGTATGAATACTTGACAGTATATGGAAAAGATAATACACAAGTATTTATCTTTGGAAACACACGGTTAGTCATCAATAAAGCTCATATCCGAAAACATTTAATATCACACTTCAAAATTCATGAAATCTTTTGAAGAATCGAGAAGTGGTTTGAACGTTAAGAACATGTTTTCATGTCTGAAAGTCGTCCTTCTTTCAAACACAATGAGATTAAGAATAGAATATACCTTACGCTCAACATTAATCTCATAAAGTCAGCTCGAAAGTCATGATTGATATGATCATGTAAGTTTCCTTCTCAAATTCTGCAAAAAGTAAAAAAAAATGGACAAAGCAACAAAGTCTTATTGAAACAAAAACATTTATTGAAAAATTAAAGACATAAAAGTAGTAAAACGTTTTAAGAACGATTTCTGGTCAGATGTAATCAGAAGTCAACAACCTTACTCCCCCAGAACATATGCATCACAAAATATGTCAGTGAAAAATATATGCAACAAAATTTATAACTCCCCCTAGAATGTAGATCAATTACACTTTATCTCACTCCCCCTGAAAGCATGAACAGAACCTTTCAGTGCAGATATCGTTCAAATTAAAAATAAAGAATTGAAGAAAAATAACAAAAATAAACTGTATTAGGTAACTACAGATTATGTCTTGAAGTTTAACATGCCAAGTTTAGAAATGAGAAACTTAAATCTCTTTTCACCTAACGGCTTGGTAAACAAATCTGCAAGTTGATAATCTGTGTTTACAAAATAAAGTTCAATTGTACCTTTTTCGACATTATCTTTGATAAAATGATATCTCACATCAATATGTTTAGTCTTTGTGTGCTGAACAGAATTAGTTGATATTGCTATGGCGCTCTTCGAATCACAATATATTGGAATCTTGTTGAACTGGAAACCATAGTCTCGAAGTTGTGTCCTCATCCACAAAAATTGAGAGCAACAACTGGCAGCAGCTACATACTCTGCTTTAGCAGTCGAAGTGGAAACACAAAGTTATTTCTTTGATGCCCAACTTACGAGCTTGTCTCCAAGAAATTGAATGTGACCCGATGTGATTTTCCTGTCTAGCATACAACTTGCATGATCTGCGTCTGAATATGCTGTTTGCTCAAAACCTGTATCTTTAGATACCACAAACCAAGATCTGCAGTTCCTTTCAGATATCTAAATATCCGCTTGACATCCAACATGTGGGATTCTTTAGGCGAAGCATGATATCTAGCACATAAGCATGTAGAAAACATAATATATGTCCGACTAGCCGTCAAGTACAGTAAAGAGCCAATCATTCCTCTATAGGTTCTAACATCAACAGCTTTTCCCGAGAGATCAGCTCCGGTTTTAGTTCCTGGTGCCATCGGGATTGAACTTGGAGTACAATTTGACATATTAATTTTTTAAAAATGTCAGCAATATACTTCGATTGATTTATAAAAATCCCCGTGGAAAATTGTCTAACTTGTAATCCGAGAAAGAAGTTCATCTCTCCCATCATACTCATTTGAAAACGTGACACGATGAGGTTAGAAAAATTCTTACAATACTTTGGATTAGTTGAACCAAAAATTATATCGTCACATATATTTGAATTAAAATGATATCAACTTTCTCCCTTTTTATGACTAAGGTGGTGTCGATTTTACCTTTAGAAAATCCAGACTTGAAAAGGAATTTGGATAAAAAATCATACCAGGCTCGAGGGGCTTGTTTGAGTCCGTAAAGTGCTTTATCTAGAATATAGACTTGATCTGCTTTGTCCGCACTTACGAATCCTTCAGGTTGAGAAACGTACACCTCTTCTTTTAACAATCCATTCAAAGAGGTTGTCTTGACATCCATCTGATAGACCGTGAAATTCTTCTGTGCAACATAGGCTAAGAACATCCTAATTGCCTCAATACGTGTAACTGGTGCATATGCCTCATCATAATTGTAACACCTGAAAAGAGCAACTAATTTAAAATTTTCGATATTACGTCAAACAAAAGATAAATCTTCTTTCTATAAATCAAAACTTGATACACTTCCAAAATAAAATTATATATTTAACCTCATCAATCAAAAACTCTAGTCTTATACAAGGACTGAAATGTAAGTCGGTGTTACTTAACCCCAAACATAAGTTACTCTTCTCAAACAGATGCGGAAGACTTCAACAAGCTAAACACTCCTCGAGCACACAACTAGATCTCCTCCATTCACAGTGTCACTAGGACTATTCCCAATCGAACCTTTTGCACATGCAGACAAATAAAAAGGTTAGGCTAACGCCTAGTGAGTTCAAGAGTTTTCATATTGAATTAATATATCTTTGAAAGGAAGGGATGCAATTAAAATCATAATCTTTCAAAATGATAAGCTTCAATTATGAAAATGACTCGTTGTCCAATAATATGCATTTTAGGCAAATCAACCACCAATATAAACGTTTTCCAATCCAAACTATTTTAAGGGCGAAGATCCCAATATAAAACGTTCTTTCGTAAATAAAATTCAACCCAAAACTCACTCCAAATGAGAATAGAAATCAAACTCCCAAGTGATGAAAATTAGATAAACTTTATAACACGAAACACCCAAAACACGTAATACTCAACCCATAGATCATATATAAAATCCGTATATGTAAAACGTCACCGAAAACATGGATAATAATCACAATACCCAAAACAACACTTTTCAGTGACGGGGGAGACTCGATTCCATAAAACGTGACGGTATACAAAGTAAGCCCCATTTTATGTTGTTAAGACTAGTCATATAAACAAGCACATGCAAGGGATGTCAGGCTTGGTGGCTTTAAACTTATACCCACGGAATGTCAACTTCAACCATAAAAGGTACTTACATTGAGTTCCTCATCCAATATCGTGTACTAACACGTAGGACTTATAACCCAATTTGATGCCTAAGTGTGCCTCAATGTGGAAAAATAGAGTTCCATCATTGGACCAATGATTCCAAACACAAAGGATATCCGGCTCGGTAGCTTTAAATGTACACCCACGGGATATCAACTTCAACCATAAAAGATCCTTACGTTGAGTCCCTCATAGAATATCGTAACCAAAGCTCTAAGTTGAGCTAACAAAATTGAACAATTGTCCCAAAACCCAATCATAATAAAATACCAAGCCACAGGCTCAAACAACCAAATGACTCATTGTCAAAGGAAATAAAATGCAATAAAACGTACTCGACCAACGTTTATGCAAACACGTGCTCCAAGGTACACGACCAACTCCAACACAACTTAGATTGACATAGATCTTTTTCCAAACACAGATATATTGTTGACTCTTTCAAAACATCTCATAACACGAACTATGTAGATTTCCAACAAACACAAAAAAGCATTTTTACCAAATAATCCCCATTTATGCAATGCATTATTAAAACACTTTCGTTTATGACGTATTTATCAAAATGCCCAAAAGTCCCAAATGTGGGTGCTTTACAAAGTTTATAAAATTTAACACGTCAAATAATCCAGACGCACCAAATAACTCAACGGTTAATCATTTCATGTAAAACATATAAATACTTTAAAATAAACATTTTGGCATGTTCAACGTTTTCACAAATCAACTTGAACTCACCTCGCTAGGTTAAGTTAAACCTAGGTTCCAAATCCAACCATTAGCCTCCAATAGTGTAGATCCTCCTTCCATTTTCAAGTCATCACCAACAATAAGCTAGGGTTTCCAAATAACCCATTTCTCCAACACCGAGAGGGATCAAAGAAACTAGCAGACTGATCACTAAATAGATAAAAATAGGTGCAAATCTAAAAGAAATGAACCACAAACAAGAAAACCTTTAGATCCATAAAGATCCTCATATAAGAACTTTAATTATACAAGAAACTTACCACATTCAAACCTCTAACCTCTCAACCAACTCACTTCCATGAGATCTTCCTACTTTCCAAACTCAAGCTCCCAAAAACACAAAATTTTGATCTCTTTGGGGTAGATTCCCTCCAAGATGCTCCCAAAACTAATTTTGGAGTTCCCAAAATCGCCCCAAGAAGAAGAGGAATGGAGAAGAGAAGTGGAAATGAGAGAAAACCCTAAAAAATGCATTTTAAATCGTCCTAGCGTTTCCCGCGGCCTTGGCCGCGACCACAAGTTGCGGTCCAAGCCGCGCGTGCCACTGACTAGAACATTTATTGTGACTTACTCGGCCTTAGTCGTGGCTTGAGGTCGCGGGCCAAGCCGCGCTTGCTGCAGGTCATGCCTCTCGCGTCTTGTGTTGAGCCATTCCACGACCGTTCCTTTCGGTCGGCTGTTGACCATTCCTTGACAGATCATTGACCGCTATTTTAGAATCTACGGGTGTTATAATCCTCCCAACCTTAAAAGAGATTTCGTCCTCGAAATCTGGCACCCTCCAAACACCCATCATCGCACTTAGCGAGATCAATTGATTCTCTATCCAAAAAGGAAAGTGTTCACGGAACCTTACCTCATATATGAACTCGATTACATCCCAGTTGAGGTTGTCACTGTGTTCCTCATAACAAGTCGTCACGCACGTGAGCTAAATGATCGATTTGCCTCTACGATGAATGAACATCGAGTCCTTATTAAGTCATTTTCCTATCATTAGGATCTCAGTTGCCTCCCAACCTTAGGTTGCACTTAACACCTCAAGAATAGCTTACGACCCTGAGCTAACCATTCCCACTAAGGGTATCGCAAAGTGAACTCTGTCCTTAAACACTGCTAATCGTCCTTCATTGAATCACGTTACCCTCTTTCCCTGACTTTAAGAACACAACAAACTCTGCAGAAACAACCCAACCATTGATTGACCATACCCCTTTCAATTCCAAGTATCCACAGCCATGATGACTTTACCCGAGTGGTGAAGGAATCCATAAATAACTGATGAGTTGATCACCTGTTGCTGTCGTAAAGACAATATCTCCCATTTGACAAATTAAGTCTCCTCAATGATCGAATTCCACTTATGTATTACCTCGACATTCTTACCAAATTTCCAAATAATTCATACCATAAGAGATCCATCGTCCCCTTCTTGACGATATTTCCTTACACTAGTTTGGTCCGATCCAATCCCAACGTCTGAATCGTTCCTTAAGTTGACACGACACAACATCTATAGACAACGTGTCACTCTAAACCCCACGGTTACACAATTCTCATAATGAGTTCAAGCACCAGCCAACAAATCAAAGAAACTTCATTGGTTACAAATTTATCAATGATCGATCTCTAATTGCCACTATCTAATACCTTTAAAGTTACCACTTATCTTGCATCCATACCCAAACTTCAACGAGAGTGCACTGAAACACCTCAACGATCACCATCCTCCAAAACAAGGGTCGACACCTATTCTCAAAACAACTCTCTGCAACGTGGATGTACTACCAAGTATGTCATTCCAGCTTTGCAATGTCGAAATAAAGTTGATACCTAATCATGGCACTAACTTCCGATCCTACACATCTAACAAACGAACCACAATAGCTTCTTTATTCCTGAAGATTCACCAAGAAGGCACACCACCCACACATACCTGATGTCGAACAACAACCTATCAATCAACTCTAACCATATGCAAGCAACCATATAATGCTTTAACCCGAAGATTCACCGAAACAGAAAGATCACCACCTAAATTACTGGGGAAGTACATAAATCTAATACCTCAATTATTCATACGTGCACCGGTTTATAAATTGAAATTCAACATTCAAAGCTGACTACATGATCGATCATCCGACGCTTCTTTTCTCAAGGACTCCTCTAGTTCTTAATTACAACTCCTTTCATAACAAGGGTTTAAATCTATAACCCTAATGAGTTCAAAGTTTTTCAAACTATATGCCAATTTGAAATTTTCATAAACTTCTAAAAGCAAAAGTTTTATGACTCTTAGTCGTACAAATAAAAACCCACTACCGTTTACTCGCTAGGTGTACAAAGTGGTCACTGTCGCCACGCGGATAAATAATGATGCATAATCAAAATTTTCGAAAATAATGATGCACAATCGTTTGACTATTATTCAAGCTAATAATGACAATAAACAATGATGCACAATCAAAATTTTCGAATGGACCACTATGGTCCTAACATGCACCAATTTATGCCATAGGTGAGGAATAATTTAACGTACTAAAACAATGTACAACAACGCATTTGTACAGACTCTCAAAGGGTAAATTCACATAATCAAGTGCCGAAAATTCCTCATTTAACCATATAATGACATGAAATAAGATTTCTCAACGTGACACGCATATATCAGTTTATTCCCCAAAACTTAGTAAAAGATACATGCGATTTGGGCCAAACATAAAAATAATTTAGATCGACTTCAAACTTTAAGTCGCACGAGTAAAATGCTCTTTGCCCCAAAATAGTGGTTATAGTCATGTATACCCAAAAGCCAATATAATATATTTGTGTGCATCCTTAAAAGTGATGACAACAACCGTAAACACACAAAACAAACATTGAGCATGACTAACATAGACTCCCCACACATTTACTCAGGCCATGGTGTAAATCAATTCGTACACTAAACGGTATACTACGACAAAATGTTTGCAAAACTCAAAACAGAATTTTCATGCATGATATCAAACTCCCAAAGTTTTCTCTCTTTAGCCACAACACAACATGGAATAAGATTCCACTACAATACTTGCATGAGACGATGTATTTCCCAAAACTAGTAAAGTGGTATGTGCATGCACCTTGGTTAAATACAAAATAATTTACGTTGATTTCAAGTTCAAAGCCAAGTCAACAATATGCTTTCATCGTTCTAAAATGTCGGCTAATACACTATGACGAAAATTCCAAGTAAAATATGCATGCATACAACACGCAACCAAACCGCTCGCACAAGAGCTCAATGGAAACAATGCAACTGAATGCCATTAAAATCACCACATTAAATCGACAAAATCGCATGGAATAAAGTTCTCAATAAAACTCAAAACCAAATATTGGAAGATAACTCTTCGTCCAAAACCTTAACATATTTGGAGGAGATCCAATGCTAAAGTCGTAAACCACAGTTACTTGTCCAAAACTCTAAACAACATCAAAATACGCATGTCGCTGTGTCCGAAAATAGCGTTGGACAAAAATGACAGTATCGAAGGAACAACGTTTACAACCTCATGCAATCAAATAGTTTTTATGTATATTTAAAATCATGGTTTAAAACCTTATGTGTGCTAAACATCTTTCCACAGTTTCGTAATAAAATTTCACATGATGATTTTGGAAACATGATAAATAGCTAATGCAATTTATTTTAGAATAAATTTTGTGCATGAATTTGATCGGAACTCAACGCCTCGAAACCACGCTCCTCAATTTCTTAGTCACACTATTGTCATCTAAATGCTCACATATCTTAACTCAATAATCGAGGATTTCGTCAGTTCACCTTCCAATTACTTCGCGAATAATGTCAATACCATAAGTCCATGGTTCTAATCCAACCAATAATTCCAACCTGAAACGGTCCACTCAATGCAATCGACATGCTTATTATCACTCCAAGTGACGTACGCTAAAATCATCAGCTTCTTCTAACGACTATCCACTTAGAAACTACTTCACTACCCCAACGGTCGTCACATCAAAGTAGTCCAAGTATACACATGTAACTTATCGGTTCACCATAACACTGGCCAGGTGCAATTATGAACGTACGGTACATGATCACCCTTGTTACCCTCGACGTGATTCTCTTTCCTAGTGTCTCCAGTATCCTCAAAACAACTAATCTTAAAGTGCCTAATGGTGCAATCCTCTCTCTCAATCACTTAAAACGACACTAGTTTGAGTCTAGGTATCCAAAATCAACACCTAATTCTCTTAAACTCAAGCTCTGATACCAACTTGTAACACCCTCAATTTGGAAAGAGAAACTAATTTAAAATTTTCGATATTACGTCAAACAAAAGATAAATCTTCTTCCTATAAATAAAAACTTGATACACTTCCGAAATAAAATTCTATATTTAACCTCATCAATCAAAAACTCCAGTCTTATACAAGGACTGAAATCTAAGTCAGTGTTACTTAACCCTAAACATAAGTTACTCTTCTCAAACAGATGTGGAAGACTTCAACAAGCTAAGCACTCCTCGAGCACACAACTAGCTCTCCTCCCTTCACAGTGTCACATGACTATTCCCAACTGAATCTGTGGCACATGCCGACAAATAAAAAGGTTAGGCTAACGCCTAGTGAGTTCAAGAGTTTTCAGCATGAATAGATATATCTTTTAAAGGAAGGGATGCAATTAAAATCATACTCTTTCAAAATGATAAGCTTCAATTATGAAAACGACTCGTTGTCCAATAATATGCATTTTAGGTAAAGGAACCACCAATATAAACGTTTTCCAATCCAAACTATTTTAAGGGCGAAGATCCCAATATAAAACGTTCTTTCGTAAATTAAATTCAACCCAAAACTCACTCCAAATGAGAATAGAAATCAAACTCCCAATTGATGAAAAGCGGATAAAACATTATATCCCGAAACACCCAAAACACGGGTGGGGCATAATACTCAACCCATAGATCATATATAAAATCTGTAAATGTAAAACGTCACCGAAAACATGGATAATAAACACAATACTCAAAACAACACTTTTCAGTTACGGGGGAGACACGATTTCATAAAACGTGACGGTACACAAAGTAAGCCCCATTTTATGTTGTTAAGAGTAGTCATAAAAACAAGCACACACAAGGGATGTCAGGCTCGGTGGCTTTAAACTTACACCCACGGAATGTCAACTTCAACTATAAAAGGTCCTTACGTAAAGTTCCTCATCCAATATCGTGTACTAGCACGTAGGACTTATAACCCAATCTGATGCCTAAACGTGCCTCAATGTGGAAAACTAGTGTTCCATCATTGGACCAATGATTCCAAACGCAAAGGATGTTAGGCTCGGTAGCTTTAAACATACACCCACGGGATATCAACTTCAACCATAAAAGGTCCTTACGTTGAGTCCCTCATCTAATATCCAAAGCTCTAAGTTGAGCTAACAAAACTGGACAATTGTCCCAAAACCCAATCATAATAAAATACCAAGCCATAGGCTCAAACAACCACATGACTCATTGTCAAAGGAAAGAAAAGGCAATAAAACGTACTCGATCAACATTTATGCAAATACGTGCTCCAAGGTATACGACCAACTCCAACACAACTTAGATTGAGAAAGATCATTTTCCAAACACAGATATATTGTTGACTCTTTCAAAACGTCTCATTAACACGAACTATGTATATTTCCAACAAACACAAAAATGCATTTTTACCAAATAATCCCCATTTATGCAATGCATTATTAAAACACTTTCGTATATGACCTATTTATCAAAATGCCCAAAAGTCCCAAATGTGGATGCTTTACAAAGTTTATAAAATTTAACACGTCAAATAATCCAGACGCACCAAATAACTCAACAGTTAATCATTTAATGTAAAACATATAAACACTTTAAAATAAACATTTTGGCATGTACAACGTTTTCACAAATCAACTTGAACTCACCTCGCTAGGTTAAGTTAAACCTAGGTTCCAAATCCAACCATTAGCCTCCAATAGTGTAGATCCTTCCATTTTCAAGTCATCACCAACAATAAGCTAGGGTTTCCAAATAACCCATTTTTCTAAATCTAAAATAAATGAACCACCAACAAGAAAACCTTTAGATCCACAAAGATCCTCATATAAGAACTTGAATTATACAAGAAACTTACCACATTCAAACTCTTAACCTCTCAACCAACTCACTTCTATGAGATCCTCCTACTTTCCAAACTCAAGCTCCCAAAAACACAAATCTTTGATCTCTTTGGGGTAGATTCACTCCAAGATGCTCCTAAAACTGATTTTGGAGTTCCCAAAATCACCCTTAGAAGAAGAGGAATGGAGAAGAGAAGTGGAAATGAGAGAAAACCCTAAAAATTGGGTTTTAATTCGTCCAGGCGTTTCCCGCGGCCTTGGCCGAGACCACAAGTCGTGGTCCAAGCCGCGCATGCCACTGACTAGCACACTTATTGTGACTTACGCGGCCTTAGTCGTGGCTTGAGGCCGCGGGCCAAGCCGCACGTGCTGCAGGTCACGCCTCTCGCGTCTTGTGTTGAGCCATTCCCCGACCGTTCCTCTCAGCCGGCTGCTAACCGTTCCTTGACCGATCGTTGATCGTTCTTTTAGAATTTACGGGTGTTACAATAATCAATGCTTTCCTCTTGTCTGTATCCCTTGGCTACACGTCTTGCTTTATTTTGAATAACAACACCATCTTCATCTTTTTTGTTTTTGAATACCCACTTGGTGCCGATGATTTTCTTTCTTTCAGGTCGGGGCACCAATTGCCAGACTTTAAGCTCTTCAAATTGGTTGAGCTCTTCTTGCATGGTTGTAACCCAATATGGATCACGAAGGGCTTCTGAAACTTTTGTCGGTTCTATTTTGCTCAGGAAAGAATCAAACAAACATTCATTTGCAGTTGCAGACCTAGTTTGCACCAGCTTTGACGGATCTCCAATAATTTGTTGAACCGAGTGCTCTTTGGTCCACTTGTATACGTGAGGGGGTGGATTTGATATAGATTGATCATGTTGATCATCTAAGTATCCAATATTTTCTTCATGTTGGGGTTCAGTTGAAGTAATGTTATTCCCAGTTTCAAGTTCTAATTGTAACAACAATGAATAACAATCAAGATGATTCAACAACTAAATCACATGTCATTGATTCAATTACAGATTATAATCAATCTCACTTTCTCTCACTAGAATGATATAATAATAGACTTCTTCTCTAATCTGCTCTGTGTAGAATTGTTACTTGTTGTTCAATCTTATTACAAAGACAATGACAAAGACTATTTATACCAACACAAATACAACACAACTACTTTGACTTTGACTTATTAACAAATGACTTTGACTTTCATATGAGAATTGACTTTAAGCTTATGACTTGGCTAGACTTTGATCTTCAAACAGCATGATCTTGCATCCAACAAATTTGTGCTCTAACATTCTCCCTCTTTGGATCAAGATCTTCACTAAAATGATTTTGCAATTCAATCTCCTCTCTTTAAGCTCAATTTGAACAATCTCCCCTTTGATCAATATCATCTTACCCAAAGTATGTCTTCAAAAGTAATATCATTCTCTCCTAAAGATGGTATAAACCTCTTTCAGACATTTGGAAAGGAATTATCTTCAGAAATTGGCTTGGTTTGCTTTAGCAGATTATCTTCAAAGAAAATTTCTGAAAAATCAGCTTTCTTTCAGAATCCTTTGAACATTCACTTTTAGCTGTCAAAAATCTTCATCAATCTTTCTTGAAATTGTCATAAAATTCTTCTTTAAGCTCCAAACTTTCTTTATCAAAACGTATTTCTTAATATTGTCTCCCCCTTTTGATGAAGAAAGCATGAAATCATTAAAACCTTACAAGATATGTCTTTGAAATCTGTTCTGACCACTGATCTTTTGACACTGAGTTGCTGATTATCTGCCGATCCAAAGAATATATCCATCCGAATCTTTGCAAATTCAGACAAATTAGGAGTGTAACACCTGAATCAACAAATGAATCAGTTAAGATGCTTGTCAGTAACACAAAATCACTGTGTGTAACAAATACACATTGGAAATGAGCTTTTGTGATGTTCACTCCCCCAGGGCTTCTATTCAATCATCGAAACACCACAAATATATTTCTATGAACGTTATGACAAGAAAACATATTCCTTGTGTGTTCGTGCAAGTGTTTGAAAGAATAAGCACATGATGATTGCTTTTTATAAGGCTCAAAATTGTGTAAACCACAGAGACAACAGTAGCTAAACACAGACTCAATTGTGCATGATCGAAGTGCGAAGGTGGGGCAAACTTCCTTCTTTTTCAATATCCAGATTTTCCAAATGAAAACCAGATATATTATGTGTTGCATCCCCTTGAAATATTGAAACATTTTCTTGTTGAGAAGAAAATGAGTAGCTGGTGGGTTTTTTTATCAAGAGTTGGCATGGGCTAGATGCATGTTTCAATAATGTTCACGAAAAAATTGTGAAACACTAGTAATGCGGCTTCCCGGCTCAGAAAAAAATTAGTGCAGAGTTTGATATTCTTTTACTCTGTTCTCTCACCCTCTTTCTTTTAATCATTGAGCTCATTGTTAACCAAACTCTCATTTACATTTTACCACATCACTTAACCCACACTCAGTATTTTGACTCCTCATACTCGATCACTCAAGGATTAACTTCTTGGATAGGAAACACTGGTTAACGTGAATCCATAGAAGTTTCATTGAAGTTCTAACACAATGAACCCATATTATCCTATAAGAATATGTTGCTCAACTGTTTAACTTTTCAGTTAAAGCACAAAAGATACAAGTCAGATATATGTATGCTCAATGAAATAATCATGAAGATTTGAGCATTTTAAACATTGAAGATATTTCAAACAAGTATATTGAACGAAAGAAATGAATACAAGAAACTTGTTTGAAAATCTGACATTGTATGACAAAGATCAAATATAATGATTTGTCGATTAAGGCTTAGGTCAACAAAAATTGGATGTTGTCTATACGAACCAAAATATAGACATTCTTGAAAGAACGTTTAAAAATGAAATCAACGCTCAAAACATTAAATATCAATCGGGGTGTCTTACCATCGAAAATATGTTTCAATTTAGAGACATGGTAAGAACAAATTCAAGAAAATATTAAACTGGTGTGTGTGAATACTTGAAAGTATATAGAAAAGATAAGACGCAAGTATTAATCTTTGAAAACACACGGTTTATAAACATGTAAGCACAAATATAAATGAAAACATTGAAAATCACACTTCTAAAACCATAAAATCGTTTAAGAATCAGAAGTGGTTTGAACATTTAAAAACATGTTTTCATATCTGAAAGTTGTCCTTCTTTCAGATACGTATGAGATTAAGATTAGAAATTAACCTGTTACCTCAATCTTAACTCTCATCAAGTCAACTCTAAGTCATAAAAGATATGATCGTTTAAGCTCACTCTCATTTCTGCAAAAGTTACAAAGTCTTCAAAGCAATTTTATTCACAACATTTATTGAAAAATAAAATGACATAAAATAGTAAAACGTTGAATATACGAGTTTTGATCTGAAGTAATCTGAAGTCATAATTCTTACTCCCCCTGAAATTATGCATCATCAAATTTGTCAGTGAAAATACATGATAGAGATCTACAACTCCCCCTGAAATGTAGATGATCATATCTTTCAAATGCATATTTCAGTAAAAAATATGTATTCCCCCTTGAAGGTTGATCTTCTCTTTTACATATCGGAGTACAATCCTCATATCAACCCGGGAGTATCATCTCTTTCAACGTTGAAGTACGAGTCGTAAAGTGTTGTGTTTAGAAATCAAACTTCGTTGAAGTACGGGTTCTGAACTGATTTCTTCAAAAGCCTTGGTTCTCTTACTCCCCCTTGACTTGAGGTGCCTGCAACACAGATTCATCTTTTGGCTTTGGTACCCACTGGTATTTGGGTCCATATTTGTAATAGAGTAAGAACCATACCAGTAATGATCACTCGATTTATGAACAAAATCATAAGTACGACAGTAAGAACAATACCTCTTTTTAGATAACCTGATCAATTGATCTCTCGAATAATCAAGATCAGGTTTACCTTTCAGCACTTTGTTCTTCTTTGCATTTGATGTATGTACAAATGATTTGTTTTCTTTCTTCTCTTCCTTCTCCTCATTATTCTTCTCATTATCAACTGGTTTCACCTTCCAAACCAGTTTTTCTTCTTTATATCTTATTCTTCTCCTTCTTCTTTGTGTACCTGAACCATCTACATTTCTATCAAAAAAAAATGTTAGTAGTATGAATCTGATCAAATGAGTTAACTGACCTTCTTGTAGAAACAGTTTTCTTTTGTGAGCTTGCAGCTGTCTTGAATGAACATTCAGAATTAGCTGACTCATTTCTAGGTATGTGGATTTTTGACTCTAGAGTCGTTTGCTCAGTCACTGTTAGGACTGAAAGTCCTGAGTGTTGAAAGTGGAATAAAGTATTTATAAGGGTTTGATTTGTAATTAATAGAAAGTTGATTAATTAGATGGGCCTAAGCCCATAAGCCCATTAGGCCTGTAAGCCTAATATAAAGGCTTTTCTAGTTCATATTTCAGGTTACTCAAGTCTCATTATTTTCATAACACTAGTCTATAGGTTTACTCTCTCAGATCAAAAATTCTTTCTGTAAACCTGTAACCCTTTGATTTCATATTAATCATATGACTAGTAGTTGTGGCCATATAATTGTTCATCTTTGATAATATTTGTTGCTGACTGCACTGTATTGAGATCTACAATTGGTATCAAAGCAAAGAGACTAAAGGTTTGATCCAGAAAAAGGTTTGTCTAAAAACCCTATTCGATTATCTGCTTAATCTGCTAAGTTTTTGGTTGATCTGGGTCGATTGATATTTTTTTGTTTATCGATTACATTTTATTTGCATATTATCGGTCTAAGTTATCTATCGATCTGTTTGATTTCTGAGTTATTATCGATCTAGGTTGTTTATCGGTCTAAGTGTGTTCATTGAAAATCAATTGATTTTTCCGGTCTAAGCTTACTACTGTTGTTTTTTTTTATCGGTCGATTTTTGCATAGTTGTTTGAATCTGATTATTTGTTTATCGATTTTAATTTCTGGGTTTGGTCTCGATCGAGTTCCAGAAATTCTTCGAGTTCTTCGATCTGTTCTTCGTGATTATCGGTCCTTATCTAATTTTATCGGTCCTTATCTGGTTATCTGTTATTGACCGATAGTGTTTGACCGATAGTTTACTTGACCGGTATATATTTGGACCGATATCCTTCGACCGGGACATTGTTGTTACCGATCCTATTGTTCGACCGAGACATTGTCCCTACCGGTCTTTGTTCGACCGGTGCATTGCCATTATCGGTCTTTTGTTCGACCGGTACTTCGACATCACCGGTCCTTTGGTTCGACCGGTATATTTAACCGATACTTTGTCCTTACCGGTCTTATGATTCGACCTGCATTACTTTGACCGATACGTTGTCTATACCGGTCCTTTGCTTGACCGGTACTTTGTCTATACCGATCCTTTGCTTGACCGGTACTTTGTCTATACCGGTCCTTTGCTTGACCGGTACCCTGCTCAACTGGGTTTCTAAAAAAAAAAAAAGGAAAAAAGGGTCAAATTTTTTTGTCTCACGATCATTTTGCAGTGCATTTCCTTTAGCCCCCGTACTTCAAGGTTTCAGTTTGTCATTAGTGACCCTAAACTTTCAAGTTTCACACTTTGTCACTTTTGGTCCCTGCATTTTCAAATTTCATCTATTGTCAAGTTTTTCAAAAGCTTGAATTAGATAAGTCGAAATGGTATATTTTTCTGAAGTTCAAGGCCTCAAAGTGGAGAACATAAATCTCCAATCATCTTTAACTTTTTACGTAAAGAGGGCAAACCAATATGCTGATGAGAACAACACACTGAAAGAGGAAGTAAGTGCATTAAAGACACTTAATGAAGATCTTCTAACAAAGACTTCTGGGCTGAATGATGAGAAAATACTGAGACTGGAATCTGAGAACTCTGAGCTAAAAGGAAAGATCTCTGTTTTGGAGCAAAAGATTGCAAAAGACAAATCCGATTTTGAGAATAAAGAGAAATCTTTTGCACATGAGTTATCAGATTTTTCCAGAAAATGTGCTGATGAGAAGAAAGAAGTTGAGCTGAAATGCATAAAACTTTCTCAGCAAGTTTCTGATTTTCAGAAAGTAATCATTCTTGAAAGAGAGAAGTTTGCAACAGAAAAGAAGGTCATTGAACAAAAGAATGTTAGCGTCTTCAAAGAAATATCCGGCCAAAGAAACAATACTGAGAAGGGATTTGAAGAAGAAAGAAGTATGTTTGAGGCTGAGATCAAAAAGCTTACTAAGAAGTTATCTGAACTATCTGAAAGTGTGCTGAAAGAGCAGAAAACGAAGTCTGAGTTCACGAAGAAGATTGATCTGCTTGTTAAAGAAAGAGACAACTTTGCTTCGACGATTAAAGTGCTTGAACAGACTGCATCAAGTTCAAATCAGAAATTGGTCTCTCCACAAAGGTCAGTTAAATCGTTTGATCTTTTCACCACTACCTTTGAAACAATCTTTTCAAGCTCTTGTATCTTTGAAGAATAAATGTCTCTTTCTTTGACAAGCAGATCAATCCTTTATTGAAATCCAGACTTCGTTTTCTGCTCTTTCAGTGCATTTTCTGATAGTTCAGATAACTTCTCCGTAAGTTTCCTAATCTCTTCCCCAAACATCTGTCTTTCTTCTTCAAAGTCTTTCTCATCACTCTTTCTCTGACCAGATATTTCTTTGAAGATTCCCACATTTTTCTGTTCAATGGTCTTCTTCTCCTTTTCAAACTTGTCTCTTTCCATAATAATCACTTTCTCAAAATCTGAAATCTGTTGAGAAAGTTTTATACATTTGAGCTCAACCATCTTCTTCTCTTCAACACTCTTTCTAGAAAACTTTGATAATTTCTTAGCAAACTCTTTATTTTCTTTCTCAATCCATCTATGTCTTTGGCCATTTGTAGCTCCAGATCATTAATCTTCTTATTCAGCTATTCATTAGCAGCTTCCAAACTCTTTACCTTCTTTTCATCCTCATTGCAAACTAAAACTTTCTCCATCTCTGACATCTTTTGCATTAACTCAGAATTTTCAGTCTTCAACTTATCAATCTCCAACCATTTATCTTCTTTCAAAACTTGAAGTATTTATCTTTCAAGTTGTTTTAAATGATCTTTATATTCAGCAAAGAAAACTGAAAATTTTCCCGAATCAGTTGCCTTTTTTCAGTAAACCCATATGTGAATGCATCCATTCTTTAAGACTATTAAAAGTAGCAACCCGGTCACTTTCTTTCTTCTGATAATATTCAATCTGATTCATCTTTCCAGCCAAAGATTGGTAATAGCTATCACGCTTTTGAACAATCTTTTCTTCAAGAGAAACAATCTTGGCCTTGAGTTTAGCAATTTCTTCTTTTGATGTCATCTTGAGCTTTACACCTTTTATCACAAAAAGAACTTGAATTTGATCGTTAGTCCAAATGAAATCAAGTAATTCAGAAAAACTTTCAGAAATCAAAATCAGAAATGACATTTCCAAAAATTCTCCAAGTCTAGAATTCGCAAACTTAACAAAAGTACAAAGAATTCGCAATACACAGTGATACACACAGAATTCATGAAAACACTTCAGAACAAAGTCAGAATACGTAAACTCAGAATTCGTAAGCAATGGAATTCGTAAGCACTAACAAATCAAGAATTCGCAAGCAAAAAGACTCAGAGTTCACACACAGACACAAATTTTGTAAACTAGAATGTGAGAGTCTTTAAGAATTCGCAAGTAACACCAGTCTACGAATTCTAAGCTTTTCGTAATACACAAGTCTACGAATTCTAAGCTTTTCACAATAAACACATATACGAAATCTATCCTTAACAAAAAATTTCAAAAGCTTTTCGCACAAAGAACGTATGTGAATTTTGTCCTTAATATTTTCCACGAAAAGGATTATGTGAATTCTTAGAAATTCACAATTAGGCCAATATGAATCCTGAATAATTCGTAAGACACTGACTTGTGAATTCTGTACAATTCACAACACATACACCTGCGAATTTTACACTTGTAAAATTTTCAGAAATCAACAATCTGCGAAAACTAATGTAAATCTGCGAATTCTTCAAGGTTTCAGCGAGTTCTTCAATCCTTTTGCGAGTTCTTGAAAAAATATGCGAGTTCTTTAGATCTCGAACAAAAATACCACTAAATCGCTCAAAAACCTATCTAAACATCGAATTTCAACCTGAAACTTTGACAATTCGATCTTCTACACTTCTAGAATCGAATTCTACCACTGAATTTTGATAAGAAACACTAACAATTACAAATTCGATTCGATATAGTGCGATAAAAACTCGTGACCTCAAACACGTACAAGTTCCAAATTTCATCTCAATTACAGTGCAAAACTCGAATGAACCTATACAAATTTGATCTAAAACACTAAACGAACACAATTCTAACAATCAAACTCACAAATTTGCACAAAAATTCAAAAATTGATATTCAACTCAAGAACACAGTGCGAACTTTCCAATTCTTGATTTCGATCTTGGATCTGCTCTGATACTAATTGTTATTCCCAATTTCAAGTTCTAATTGTAACAACAATCAATAACAATCAAGATGATTCAACAACTAAATCACATGTCATTAATTCAATCACAGATTACAATCAATCTCACTTTCTCTCACTAGAATGATATAACAATAGACTTCTTCTCTAGTCTGCTTCGTGTAGAATTGTTACTTGTTGTTCAATCTTATTACAAAGACAATGACAAAGACTATTTATACCAACACAAATACAACACAACTACTTTGACTTTGACTTATTAACAAATGACTTTGACTTTCACATGAGAGTTGACTTTGATCTTATGACTTGGCTAGACTTTGATCTTCAAACAGCATGATCTTGCATCTAACAAATCTGTGCTTTAACAGTAATCGATGCAGAAGTTTCAGTAGATTGGACATTTGATGTCTGTTGGGTAGGCATTACCGTACATCCAACTGAATGTGTAACTTCTGGCTCTGCAGTTTCATTTGCAACTTCAACTGAGTGAGTAGGTTTTTGAACTGGAGTTTCTTCTTGAATCGGGGAATTTGATTCAGTTGATACATCTGAAGTGATTGGATGATGATTGCTTGAATTTTCAGATCTGTCAATCACAACAGGTTTAGTCACTTTTGAACCAAGAAACTCATCATAGAAATATTCAAACAATAAATCTAATTCTGTTAAATGAGATGTCGACGTTGACGCCTTATCAGAATTAGAAACTTTAACCGCAGGTTCTGGACTGATTTGTCCAGAAGCTAATACTCCTGTTATCACGGGTTCTGAACTGATTTGATCAGAAACCATATCTTCATCAAATTTAACATTTACGCTCCCCACTACAATCTTTAAATTCTTTAGATAATCCCTGTATGACGCGAATGTTTGAGAATAGCCAATGAAGATCTAGTCTTCAACTTTAGGACTGAACTTGTTCATGTTCTCCTTATCATTTAATACATAACATCTGCATCCAAAAATATGAAAATGTTTAATGCTAGGTATTCTATTATTTATCAAAGCATATGATGTTTTTCCCAAACGGCGACGAATGATTGAACGATTTTGCGTATAACATGCAGTTTAGATAGCTTTGGCCCACAAAAATAAAGGTAGATCAGATTGGCTTAGCATCGTTCGTGCAGCCTCAACCAGAGTCCGATTTCGTCGTTCAACTACTCCATTTTGTTTCGGAGTTCTGGCAGCAGAAAACTGATGAGTTATCCCGACCGATTCGAGATAATTGTCAACCGTTTTGTTCTTGAATTCTGTGCCATTATCAGTTCTGAGAAGCTTAACTGTCTTCTGCAAGTTCACTTGAACGATCTTTAAGAATAAGATAATAACATCGAGCGTCTCATCTTTCGATCTTAGAAATTTGACCCAAGTGTATCTTGAATAATCGTCCACAATCACCAAGACGTATTTCTTGCCGTTTATGCTTTGAGTTCGCATTGGACCATAGAGATACATATGCAGCAGGTCTAAAGGAGTACTTGTGCTCGGTTCAGGCTTAGGCTTATGTTAAGCTCTCTTCACTTTTCCTTTCTCACACGCATCACACAGATGTTCTTTGACATATTTCAACTCAGGTAAACCTTTCACCAAATTTCCAGTCACCAACTTGTTAATGTATCTGAAGTTGAGATGAGATAGCCTTCTATGCCATAACCAGCTTTGTTGCATCGAGGCTTTGGAAAGTAGACACATCGCATTATCAGTCTTTACTTTTGACAAATTGATCGTGTAGAGGTTTGACTTCCACATCCCGACCAATAGTTCTTTACCATCTTCAATTCTAATACAACATCGCTTGGCCTTAAAATTCACCTCTAAATCCTTGTCACATAACTTACCAATGCTGAATAGATTGTGTCCTAAACCTTCAACATAACTCACCTTCTTAATCGTTATGTTTTCTTGTACTACGTCTCCATATCCCAAGATTGGCGAAAACTAGTCATTCCCATATCTGACGTTGCCGCAGAATTTCTCTATATAATTAAATAAAATATCTTTCTGCCCAGTCATATGCTTGGAGAAACCAGAATCCAAGTTCCACATATAACGGGTCTGCACAGGAGAAATCAAGGAACAACAGGTTTAGGTACCCATTTATAGATGGGTCCTAGCAAGTTAGCACATGATTTTGGCATCCATTTGAATTTAGACCCTTTGAGCTTCTGAAAAACTTTTGAAACACTATTATTATAGACATGATATGAACCAAACAATTATCAGAGTATTGTCAAGACACAAAACCATTTAGACCATGTGTAGAAAACTGAGTAGTAGACGGAGATAATTGAGTCAATTGCTTTATTGAGTAAGTCTTGTAAGAAGTTACAAGTTTTGTTTATGAGAAGCAATACTACCAATTACATCAGAATCACTAACAGCAATCCTATTACATTCTGTATCAGAAAATGATTTTGTATTCTCTCCAACTTTCTGTTTTGGTCTCTATTCAGATTTCACATCAGGCTTTCTCTTTTTCAAATCTGAAACATATGAATTTTGCAAGTTAGAACTGTGAGATTTAAAAGATTGTATTTTCCTAGATTTTCTAGTGTTAATCTGTTTCTGTTTCTGTGATGCCTATTATTTCTCTTCTTACCTTTGGCATGATTGATACTCACAGAAACTGATCTATCAACCTTAGTTGAATATTCACCCTTTTCAAATACACTTGGTAAATATTTGGAATTCATAATAAATTGAGAATGATCTGGAAGTTTTGCATTAAAATAAAATTGATCAACACATTTATCAAAACAACCATCAGGTTTTAGAAAATCAAACTCTTCATCAAACAGAACATTAACATCATTTGACTTAGAAACTTTGGAAGTATTGGAGAAATCAGTGTTTACAAAAACAGTTGAAAATACCATTTGTTCTAATCCAATCAAAATTCTCTCTTCTACAAGAGTGTTCTCAAGTTCATAAATTTTACTTTCTAAAATGAGTGGAGGAACATAAATTTTGCCTTCAATCAGTTTTGCCTCCATTTCCTCTGTAGAATAGCTTTGAAAATAATCGTTAGAAAGAAATTTTGATTGTTTGGAACTGTAACTAGAATTCAACTTCTCATAATGAAATGGAAGTTGCATTTTAGTTTTATTTTTCCTTTTCTCATCTTCCTTAGCTTCTTCCTCGTCTGATGATTTTGTCCATTTGACTTTGAGTTCAGGATATTTAGGTGCCAATTTTAGAAAACCAAAATCATATAAAGCAGACACTTTGGAAATACCCTTTTTCAAATAGTGTGGGTTATCGTAACCAATACCCCAACAATCAATACTCTCTTTTGGTTTATTAAGATGAATGGTTTGATCAGTTTGACCTCTAGTATAAAGTTTTTCTTCCAAACCACTCACTTTTTCAACCAAAGATTTGTTTTCTTTCTTTAAAGATAAGCACTTTTTAGCAACCTCTTTAATCTCAACTTCACGCAATTTGAATTTTGAAGATGTTTCAAATAATTGATTATGGATTAAAATCTTTTCTCTAGCACTGGAATCAATATTTTTATGTGAAGTCTCAATCAATACATTCTTCTCAACAATATCATTGTTGAGTTTTAGTATTGCTTGGTTTTTCTTTTCAATGATACCTTTTTCGCGTTTAAGTTTAGACTGCAGATCCTGAAGTTCAATCATCATGGATTGCTTTTGATTTAAAAAATCAGATTCAGTCATATCAAATACCTCTTCAGAATCCTCATCATCTGAATCTTCTTCAGCTACTTTCTGTCCCATGAAGCACATATGGGTAGTCTCTTCCTTGTCACTCTCAGGCTCAGAATGATCCATCCAATAGTCATCTTCAGCCATTAAAGCTTTGCCAGCTTCTTTCTGCTTGGCCAGAAACATCTTGTTCTTGTAGTACTCAGAATTACGAACTTTTGGCTTCCGGTAGTCTTTGGAAAAGTGACCAATTTTTCCACAGTTGTAGCACTTGACTGGTTCAACCTATTTCTTCTCCTCATACCTATTCACATACTTCTTTGTTTCAGGCATCTTCTCCTCAAATCTTTTACCTTCTACTCTTTCTTTGTGCTCAAAGTTCTTTGACGCTGACGAATATCGTTGACTTTTTGACCCTGGCTTCTTGTAAAACTTCTTCTGAAAAGCCTTGGTCTATAGAAGCATTGCTTGCTTCAGGTACTAGAATCAGAATCATCACTATTCTCTTCCTCAGATTCAGAAACTAACACCTTTTTCTTCTTCAGACTGACTGACCTTTTCTCCTTTCTCTTAACCACCAAGGCAACTGGATCAACTACAGGTTTCTCAACTTTCTTCTTTTCATCTCTTATCTCCTCTACCTCTTCCTCATTCTGACGCAGAGTCTCATAAACTTTATGCAAAGGAATCTCATTGATATCTTTCATTTGTTTCATCTGGCAAGTAAATCTTTTCCACTCTAGTTGTAAGATACTCAGAAATTTTACATTCAACTCAATCTAAGATTTCTTTACTCTGTTCTTGCTTAGCTCATTTAGAAGGGTAACAAATCTGTCATATCTTGACTCTAGGCTTTCACCTTCGTTTGCTTTAAACTCTTCATAGTTGTTGAGACAATTTGAAACCTTCAGCTGATTGCCAATCTTTGATCCTAACATCATCTTCTCCAGTTGATCCCACATTTGTTTTCCTATTGAATTGTAGTTGTCTATCTTCACATATATCTCATTTGGAATACCTTGGAGTAGAAAAGATCTAGCTAGTCTGTCAGCTTTGTATCTTTTTTTTGTTCATCAGAATATTCATCTACATCCATCGGATATTCTTTGTTAACTACCTCTTCTCTGTCTACTTCTATAGAAAGAATCCTTGTTGGAGGTTTAATGAGCCCTTCCTTCAAGGATAGTCTGATATAATCACCAAGTTCATTTCTGTCAATGAAGTCCAGAAATCTGTCTTTCCATTGCTCATATTCTCGTTTGAACAGAACTGATGGTTTGACATCTGTTCCAATTGCAAGAGCATCCCTAGAAGTCATCCTGACAAATAAAGTGTAAAATAAGAACTTAAAATGATCGTTAGTTCGAAAGAAATCAGTTATCAGAAAATCTTAGAAAAAATTTCAGAAAATAAATTTCCAAAAATTTCCAAAGGCAAGAATCCTCACACCACAGACACTAGAAATTTGCACAATACCACAGAATTCGCAGAAATTCCACAATTCGCATGCTGAAGGAAATCGCACACCACGAAATTCGCACGACCATGAAATTCGCACGTAAAGAGATGCAAATTCTAGGAATTCGCACGCTGCTATATGCGAATTCTGAGGAATTCGCACACAACTATATGCGAATTTTAGACTTGGAATTTTCTATAGCTTCCAACTTTTCTTATGCAACTTTTCGCATAACAGGGAGATACGAATTCTATACTTAGAAACTATTTCAATCTCAACCAATTCGAATAGATACGAATTCTAGACTTAGAAAATCTTCCAACATTATATGCGAAATCCTAAGAATTAGTATGTAACCCTATGCGAATTTAAGGAATTCGTATGCTTCTATATGTGAAATCCTTACTTTTTGCACGCTGAAGTATGCGAAATCTATCCTTTAATAAATTCTCCCAACTTTTCGTACACTGAAGTATGCGAAATCTGAACAATTCGCTCACCAGCTTATACGAATTCTTCCCTTAACTTTTTCACAGATCCATATTTATGCGAAATCCTCTGCAAACATAGTCATCATGCGAGTTCTTCGTGCGAAATCCATAGATCTTGCGAGTTCTTTAGTTATCGACCCAAAAACACTTCAATTCGTCCAAAAACCCAACAAATCTTCGAATTTGAATTCGTAACTTCACCAATTCAGTCACAAACAATATACAAACCTATTATAAACAATGAATTTCAAAGAAATTCACTCAATCATACACTTCGAACTCAAAAATCACAAAAACATCAAATCAATCGAAAATTACAGTGCAAATTTGATACAAACCAATACAAATTCAATCTAATACATCATTTGAATGCTATGGAAACAATTAAACTCATAAATACAAACTAAAACACAAAAATCGATCAATTCACAGTGAACAGGGTGCGAAGAACATTTCTTGAAAATTTCAATCGAATTCTTCTTTGATACCAATTGTTTGTCCTAGATTATGCAATTTTAATCAAGATTATAATGACAATTCAATCACAAACTCCATTTGTTCATTGGTCAAATTCCACAGTTTTACAATTCGTATACAGGATGCTTTCAAACTTTCTCTCTCTAAACTCACTGTGTACAATTAGCCTTATAAGTCTACGAACAAAAACAGAAACTATTTATACCACAGTGAATCTAAACTAAACTAGTTGACTTTATTTGACCTTGAGCTTTGACTTTGACTTTGCTTGAGAGGATTTGACTTGGACTTTGACTTTTAACCTTTGATGATCTTGGATACAATATTTATGCTCTAACAACTAGAGCATTAGTCAACGAGCTAACAGGAGTACTGAAATTCTTGCAAAAAAAGGTAAACACAAAAGAACAGTTCACACTAGAGTCAAACAAGATGCGGGTAGGTAGAGAGTTCACTAGAAACGTACCCGACACAACATCCGTCGTTGCTCTCGCTTCACCCGCCGTCATTTGGGAGGCCCGACTTAGAGCCTTCGGTGGATTCTCTTTCTTTCGTGCAAATCCGCTCGAAACCCATTGGTGACCTCTTGCTAGCATAGGAAAATCCCTCTTCATGTGCCCCGGCTCCTGACATTCATAACAAACCCCCCCTCGGGAGGGGCAATCTCTACTCATGTGGTCCTTTCGTCCACATTTGAAGCACTCGGTAAAGTTAGAGAAAGGTTTCGGATTACAAGGTCCGAAATTCTTACTCTTGCACTTGAGGCACCACCTCGCCTCACGTCGTGGCTCCATGTTCCTCCCCCCGTTGAAGGGTTTGGATGGTCGTGCGGGCCCGGTTGGCCCTTCCCATTTCCGCTTCTCCCCTTGTTGACCCTTCTCTTCTCTCTCTTAGATGATGTCGTCCTCCACCAATTGGGACTCCTCGATGACTTCTTTCATGGTATTCACCCGAGCATTCCTTACACCCATCTTCATCTCCGTTGACAAACCCCTCAAATAAGATTTTATCTTCGACCTCTCATCGGTAGCCAAATGCTCAACCAGACTGAGCTTCTCCATGAATTATTTTGAATAGTGGGCAATAGACAGACAACTCTTTTTCAGATTTAGGAACTCCTCCTCTATCTTGTAGAGAACCCTTTCGTTGCAGTACTTGTCCATTATCTTCTTCTTGAAGGTTGGCCAAGTGAGCTTGGCAAAAACTCCGGAGTAAGCACCGTCCGGGTGTCGTTCCACCAACTCAATGCCTCCCCTCTAAGCAGTTGGGATGAAAATTTGACTCTTTGGGAGTTTCCGCATTCATTTGACTCAAACGCCATCTCCACTTATTGTATCCAGTTCATACACGCCATCAGATTGTTTGTTCCAGAGAATTCTGGAGGTCGGATACATAAGAAAGTTTTGTAGGAGCAACCCCCTTCCTTCTTCTTTTCCACTCTTACCGCTTGCTCTTCCGTTCCAATTGCATTATTGGTACCACCTGATCCAATCGCCGCATTGTCTCCTACCGCTTCATGCCTCCGGTTGCTTGTATCACGATATTCTAGCATCTTCATGAACTTTTCGTCCCGCTTGTCCATCGCAGAGTTCATCATCTACATAATGCTAGCCAATAGGACCGATTGGGGTCCACTTCTTGGATGATCGGATTCTCGGTCTCTAAGTTCACTCGGGGAACTTGATCCACAACTCCCTCCAACAAGGTGGTCTTTTATGGAATAGTCGGAACATCCATTGGATTTACCCTCCTTGACGCCTCTAGAGCCGTGGCACTTACCTCATTACCCTCCCCGGGTAACACCGCACGATTCCTTGTGTTTACCATTGTGAACTATCACACATGATAAAGAACATATCGGTTAATTCTTTAAAAGATTAGTTGTTCATTACGTACTACTACAAAGATTAATCATCACAATAACAATTTCGAGCATGCTCACTAGTCATAAATTCAGAACAACACTGGCTAAATGAGATTGTGAACGTATTTTACATAATAATTCTCGTTGTCATCATCATAACTCTCAATCAATGCATTTCCGTAATCCTAATACTCTCCCCACCTAGGAATGTTCTACCCAAATGGACAGTGGTGCTATAAGCACGTACAATTTAAGTCTAGGTATACTAGAGTCGACACCTAGTTCGCTTAAACTAAAGCTCTGATACCAACTTGTAACACCCCCAAAAATTGGGACAAACAAAATTTTCCGAAAAAGGAAATGTGGTATATGAAATAATGTCAAAGCACGAGCTTTCCTAAAAAGGGAACAACTATACGCCTGCTAATTACAAGTTTGTAATAAATAAGCGATGAGGGATAACAACCCTTTAATCTAGTTTCTAACTAGAAAAAGAGATTACATCAAGTTGTTAACTAAATTCCAAAACAATCATCTTCTAAAGTTGGCGTCCCAAAAATGCTCCCCAAGCTCACAGTTATGGTCAGTAAACCTTCTTGGCGGTCGCGCCGCTAGAACCTGAGATACACATCAAACCAATCAAGTGTTAGGCCAAACGAGCCTAGTGAGTTGAACAATAACATGGCATAATCATTTAATCAATTATAAACAACAAGAGCCATAAAGGAATCAATGAGTGAGACCCATCACACAAATGAGTTTCACCTCAAGAGCCAATGTACCTTGATGTTCACTCGCCTGAGCAACATCCCGAAGACCTGACACATTTGAAGACTACCTCCCAGACATTACTCCTAATGGCAGAGATCTACGTGCATATCGTCAAGGTGACACCCTAAGACTACATCCTCCTAGTGCCTACTCATGGTTCATCCAATACATACCATATCCATCGTTATACATATTCCATATTAAGTAAAATACATGTATAAGACCCCAAATAATTCCAATCCCAATTTAGGTCCAAAAAACCTAAATCATATAAGTTCACCAACAATATTCATCAATCGCATGTTATCACATAAACATATCCCAAATCTTGCCAACAAATAACCTCGTCAAAACTCACATAATGAATAATGACCAAAACTCCAATGATTACCAAATATAGAATGAAATCAAACTTATCAGGTGATTGATATATTTAAAGAAGCATGAAACAATAGCTAGAAGCATGTTAAGAGGTGTATCTCATTTAAAATAGTTAGAAGGAACTCACAATCTAGGTTTATATAAAACCCTAAAAAATGAAGTAGGTGGATGCTTGAACTCTTGAAGCTTGAAACTTTGATAGGAACCACAATGAATGCTCCTTAACTATACAACTAGATTCTATTAAAGATTTCCACCAACCAAACCCTAGAATTTAATGAGGAGAGGAAGTAGAGGGAAGAAAATCGTCCCAAAAGTCTTCCAAATCGTGAACAAAATGAAGCAAGGTGAGAGAAATGACCTAAATTCGGTCAAAGAAACTTTTTAATACTCACAGTGTCTGATGGCGATAGTGCCCGGTGACCTTGCCATGGGCACTGTCGTGAGGCATGGTCGCGGGTCTCAACCCACCTACAGTACACCTCAAGTAATAGTGATCGGCGATATTGCCCATGTCACTATCACGGTGTCACTGTCGCGTGGGTCGTATGAGTTACGGTACAACCCCGACAATTGTGACAAGCGATTGTGCCTAAGGGCACTATCGCGAGTCACAGTCGCCCCACACTCTCGAGGCCCAAACTTTTCAAACACTTTCGCAACTGATCTCTTGGTCTCGATTTCTCATTAGGTTTACTATAAACAAGATTAAATTACCAATTCTAGAACATGAATGGTCTCAAATCTAAGATTTTAAGGCAAGAATAGTTTATGATTAATAGACACTTGTCTTGATTTTCCAGGTGTTACATTGATAATCTCAAATAGTGAAACTAAATTTTGACATCCATAAATGGTTAACCAAACCTTACATATAGTATAATTTAAGGCCGGGTGTTACTAAAACCTAATAACAGTTGTTATCTCCAAGGTGCATAAGACATCACCCAATCACTACATCCTTCTGGTGCATCTAACTTACACTCAACTCTTCATGGTATCGCTAGTACCATTCCCCAACACAGACCTGATGCACATGTCGACAAATAAAAAGGTTAAGCTTAACGCCTAGTGAGTTCAAGAGTTTACATCATTTATATAAAAATGGTAATCTATAAAAATGTTATTTTAAATCACGATTTCTAAAGTGATACGTATAAAATATGAAAGCAATGTTTTTCTCAAAACCCACCATTAGCTCGGTTGTGACTCAAATGAGTCTTGGTGCTTTTGCCCGTTTTTATTGGCTCGATAAGGAGCTTTGGTTTTACGATGCATATTAATTGTGTTTTGGTGGAAATTACATGTTTGAGTGCGTTAGTCATTCATTTGAGTTATTTAATGTTTCAGACTGTAATGCATTGGATCCATAGGCATATGAGTCAGTCAGTTGGTTTAATTGGGATATTTATCCTTGTTTTAGAACTAGATATATTTATGGTTAACGGGGACTCGAGGTATTGATCGTTGGTGGTTGAACTCAGATCATGAGTGGTTGAACTCGATGCCTGTGTAATGTAGTCTGTTTATTCATCATGGAGTTTTTATGTCCATGTTTAAGTCTAGTGAGTGGTCCCTAAGTCATGTTTTTATGTATGCTTTCGGTGGTGCTCTACAGAGCCGCATACAGAGCTAAGTCTTACGATGGTGCCCATGGTGAGTCGTGTAACACCCATATATTTTTTTTCATTTTGTGTTACTTAATCTAAAACAATTCTTTAATTTACTCCAAAATAACGGCTAAATTAAAACCGTTTACAGCGGAAGACTTTAAAGTAATAAATATGTAACTAAACTGCTAATCCGTCCCATACCAGATTGCGTTACAAATTTATCTACCATTGATGCCGCAACATAAATATTGAACTTAAATAAGCTAGGCAAGTCTCTATGTATGCCATTTTTCCCTCGTCCAACCTGAAACCTTCAATCCCTGAGATGCATACTATAGTCAGCTTATAAAGCTCAGTGAGTTCATAGTTTGCATGAGTGAAATCATATCTTGCCACACATATCAAACATGCAAACTTCGTATAAAATAACATTCATTTTCTGAAACATGCAACACCAAAAGAAACGAGACCTCATAATGGTCTCCTCGAGTAAGGACTGATAAGTTGCAAGCATTCCCTGTGTGTGTACGGCTCACCTATAGCCAATAATCCATTACGGGGTCGTGTTGCCATGTCACAGGCATATCCTGGCATGTACGGCTCACACAGAGCCAGTAACCCATTTCGGGATCGTGCCTCCCCTTAAGTGTGACAAACCAAACCAACATCCCATATTCCGTACCATGCACCATTTGTACAATATAAACCAACTGAAAATCCAAGCATGCTAAATACGTTTAAAAACCGGAAAACAATTAGCATGCAAGCTCCACATAGCTCCACATACATGTAAACATATACCGATGACATGTATTTAAATCATTATCATGCCTAATATTCACCACCACAAAATCATATAATGCTCGAAAATAAATTTGTACATAGGTATGCATCCCAGTGTAAGTCTCATGAAGACTCACCTGATAGCGTAGATCGACTACCGATAGCTCCTGATGGAATACCTACACATTTTGTACCATAATATCTGATTAATGACTTAATTCTCCAAAAGTCAACTTATGGTCCAACCCGACGACCCAAGGTCAAACTCCAATTTGAGTCTCCAAATATGTTCCAAATATCTCAATACAACTCCGTTATTAAAATCCATATGGGTCAAAACTAGTCAAAAGTTAACCCTTAGTCAACTCGGTCAATCTCAACAAATTCTAGTCAAAGCTTGAATGTATAACTCGATGACGTACCAAAATGTCAAATTAACCTTTTTATAATTTTATAAATCTTCACTCCAAATTAAAGTGTCCCAATAAATATAAACCCAAAGACGACGCTTTAACCCCATTCTTAAATCACTTAAATAAATAAGTGATTTAACTAATCATCTCTTCAAAAATAAGTAATTAAATTACCAATTTTTTACAATATAAATATTTCCAAAATTTCATTAACGCGAAATGCATATGGTATTGTTCGAAATACCGACTGTTTTGTTGTAAGGACATCTTGGTAATTTCATAAGGATAAATAATCAAAACTGAGTCAAAATTTCATATTATAAATCCATAGAAATTTTGATGAAGTTCTTAGAATATTGTTGTGGCGGAAATCACATTTGGAACTTCAAGGACTATAATAAAATTTTATGAAATTTAAGATAAATATGAATATTAGATTTGTGTGGTTTCCATGGAAAAGAAAATAAAATGGTTCCTAGTTCCAACCTCTCATAACATTAGCTTTTGTTTTAAAAATAAAATCAGCTGAGAGAAACATATAAATAAGTTTTGATCGTTTACAAAACACAAAAACACCTTTGGATTGGTTGGTTGGACTGCGGTTTTCTATGGAGAAGGTCACGAGTTTAAACCCGTGGAACGCCTCCATTTTTAATCATTTAAAACAATACACGGGTCAGCCTCTTGACCCGGTTACAACCCGCCCACAACACACACGCGGGTCATCCTCTTTACCCGGTCATAACCCGCGACCTAGCAGCCATGGCTGCCCATTTTTGGCATTTTCGAGCTCCGTTTTCACTCGTTTTTAGCCCTCTTTTCTTCATTCTTTTTGCACCAAAACCTTGGCAACATTTTTACCAACATTTTGACACAAATAAAACAATTTTTCGTCAATAAATAAGATACATTTTCTCATTTAAAGTTTCGGTTTTTACATAAAACCGAATAAACATTAATCTTCAAAATCAACCCTTAAAACTTCAAATCTAAAACATAAGACTACTAGGGTTCGATAGACCTTCCTAAAACGAAGCCATAGAAGCAAAAATCATAAGATTTGGTTTAGTATATTACCTCAAATCTTCAAAAATAACGAGAAACCCAACTTCGGCTTCCAACCTCCATTTCTCTCTCGATAAAAGATGGTTTTTCGATTTATCCGGATGAAAATGTTCTCCATTGAGTTCTTTACATTTACATCCATGATTTTTGGCCTATTAGTTGAATAAATCGGACCAAATCGCGAGTTTTGAGCTGTGAGGTCGTTTTCTCAAACAGGGTTGTACTACTGTCAAAACAGGCCCTCAGACTTCTGAAATTTCTACATTCGGCCCCCACAACTTTCCAACTATTACAGTATGCCCCCTTCTGACATAATGTTTTACATTTGTAGTCCTAGAATGAAATAACCTCCTTTTGTTCACTTCTCATTTTTGTTAAATGACATAATTAACCCCTCTCAACTCATTTCTATACATTTTTGCTCCAATAAAATAAAACTCATTTTTATTTTTCTTTTTCCTCCCTTTTTTTTTAAATAAATATTTACACTATTTTGGGGTGTCACAAGCCGGATACAGGGACTTGTGACTTTTGTGATGACACTCATCTAGAGGTCGAGTAGACACTAGGGTCATTTGGGTATCTTGCGGTGGTAGCTCAGAGGAGCTGTATACGGGGATCCATGGCTCTATGTGAATCTCGAGAACGTTGATAGTGGCTTAACTTTGTGTGCCCGCCACATTCAATGAAATCGGGTCTCCCCCGTCACCGAAAGGTGTTGTTTTGGGTATTAAGTTTTAGTACCCATGTTTTCGGTGACATTTTGTAACACCCGTGATTTTGGTTAACCCTTAACCTACCCTTATCTGGTTAAGCTAGGATTATAGATCTTATCCAAATGGTGTTCGGGGATTTTGGATTTTGGACCGAGAGCGCGTCGGGTCGAAAAGTCAGAATTTTGGCCCTCGGGATGGCGTGAGCGATTGTGCCCACGATTGTGACAGGATGTCACTCTCGCGGGGCACTATCGCGGGAGATGTACCGCGGGCTTCCCCTTTCGGACGACTATGCCCGACGAATATGCCAAGGGCATAGTCACGTGGCACAATCGCCATCGGCCCCTGGTTGTTTTAAATCCCGAATTTTCAGCCTCTTTCATTTGTTATCTTCACCCACTTCATTTTTCTCTCCCAAGAACCGAACCTCACCATCCTATTACGAACCCTAACTCATTTTTGGGTGTTTTTGTCATAAAACCAAGTGTTCCTTCACTTTCTAACCATGTTTTGGAAGCTAGAATTAGATCCTATCATCTTTGCCTTCTTCACCCAAGTGTTCTAGGGTTTCATCCAACTTTCCACCATTTGGAAGATTTGGAGTTTGTAGCTTGTGTTGGTGTCTTAGAAGTGTTTGATTGATGGATTCAAATATGGTTAAGGTAATATCTCATTTTCTTCATATATGGAAATTAGGGTTTTGGTACAAGTTGGGGTTTCATGTTTAAATGTTTGGGGAAAGATTCTATAAGGTTGAATATGTTTATTTACGGTTGGAAGTGTCTGGATCTAGTTTTTGGAAGATTTCGGCTTGTGGATTCAAGTGGTCTTCAAAAGAGCTCGTTGGGTGAAATCTAGATTTAGCCTAAATCTAGCGAGGTGAGTTCAAGTTGATTTGTGAAAACGATGTACATGGCAAAATGGTTATTTTAAAGTGTTTTACATGAAATGGTTAACTGCTGATAAGTTTTGAGTAATTTGCAGTAAAAATGCATTTTTACTTGGTATTTGTTAAAGTGTAAGTATGTTAAGGAGTTTTCATATTTGATAAACTTGGCTTATTTTAGTTTCATAAAACGCTCATAAGTGGGATTTGGTCATCTTGGTAAGTAATAACATGATTTATGCATCTTGGTGAATTTGGTACAAATGAAGTCTATTTCATGTTATATGCATTTTGGTGTGTTTGCATTCATAAACCCTTTGGAAAACCTTTGGTCCCATTATATGTTGAGTTTTGGGTTAATCTCATCTTTGAGGTATGTGTCTTTATAAACGCCATTTAAAGTCATTTCATTGTATGGGAATTGTTATTTATCGGTCAAGCACGTTTCAACATTATATTGGTTTTCATTTGGGGGTTTACGTAAGTTGTTGGGCCTTGGGCTCGGTTTTGACTAAATTGAGTCTTTAGGACATTTGTTCGGGGTAATAACCGTGGTGGAGTTGTTGAGTATAAAGACGTACTTTTCGTGTCATTTGGGTGTTGCATGTTTGAGTTATCAAGTAAGGAGTTGAGATTCCTATCTTGAATGCTAGTTGGTAGACACTAGAGGTCGAATGAGAACCTTGAGGTTGGAACTCTACTAGGCAATTAATGGGCACTAAGCTCGGTTAACCTTGAGGTGCAGCTCGACGGAGTGGGCACTAAAGGTACCGTGTCCTTGAGGTGACGCCCGTTAAGTGGTGTGCACTAAAGGTGTTGGGGACTTGAGGTGACGCTTGTGTTAGTGTGCTCTAAAGTCTTTGATCTGAGGTGCAGTTCGATAACATAGTTATGTGGCTTAACTTTGTGTTCCGCCACGCACCTCACCAGAAGGTGCTATTTGGGTATGTAATTGTGTCATTTTATTATTTATGTTTCGGTGTCGTTTTACTTATGGGAATTGTTTACTCAAGATTTATGGGTTGCGTATTATACTCCGTTTACGTTTGAAGTATTTTGAGAAGTAAAGTTTTGTTTCATATTCTTATAAATTGAGGGCTTTACTTACTATCCACGTTTTGGATGTTTGGGGATATGAATGGTTATTCACATTTTTCACAAATGGGGTGTCGAGCTATGACCCCGTTTTGGGTGAGTTTTGAGCTACATCGTTTTATAAGAAATTTGAGTATTGGGAGCATTGTCTTTAAAAGTGCATATCATGGGAAAAATGTGTCGTTTACATTTTTAAGCTAATCATTTCGAAGGATCTTGCTTTAAACTAAATTCCTTTCTTTTAAAGATATATTCTTTATATTAAAACTCTTGAGCTCACTAGGCGTTAAGCCTAACATTTCTATTTGTCGGCATGTGCATCAGGTTTCCGTCAATGGTTCGGTTCTAGCAGTGCTATGAAGAGTTGAGCCTTAGCCCTACAAGAGTGAGTAGTCGGTGAAGCCTTCCGCAGGTTGGGGAATATCAATTGTTTGGGTTTATTAACACCCGTCCTTTTCATAGGTTGTATGCATAGGATGATGGGAGTATTGAGGTTAATTCTCAATTTATGTTTGTAGATCGAAATATTTATTGATGTATTTAGAAATTTTTAATGAGTTGTTATTTCCAGATTTGAGGGTGTTACAAGTTGGTATCAGAGCTTAAGTTTGAGAGATTTAGGTATTGATTTTAGGATGCCTAGACTCAAGCTAGCGTTCTTATAAGCAAAGATAAGTGGAGTTGCACATTAGGTACCTTAAGATAAGATGTTTTGAGGTTGACCAAGTCGTTAGAAACGGGAAACTTGTCGAGGGTCTCAAGGATGATTGTGTACTGTGCGTTCATAATGGCACCTGGCCAGTGTCATGGTGAACCTACATGCTACATATGTATACTTGATCTACCTTGGGATGATGACCGTTGGGGTAGTGAGAAGTCCTAAGCGAGTTAGCTAAGGAAGGAATGATGTTTACATCAAGGTCACCTGGGAGTGATAGCTAAGTGCGAGGAGGTCACTAAGTTGATCCTCTTGGGTCGGAAATTTTGGTTGGCTTAGATTCGTGAGTTGGTAGACCAATGCTATTCAAGGAGAATTCGTAAGTTTATCAATTATTGAGATTGTGGCTTTAAGATGTTTGATGCATCCGGATGACAATAGTATGTCGGATTTTTGGGAAGTGTAGTCCTATGATGCCAAGTGCCGACCAAATTCATGCACTAAATTTATTTCTCAAAATAAGTTTGCATAAATTATTTCTCATACTCTCAAAACATAAAGTGAGCTATACTATAAAGTCTCGATAAAGCATTTAGTACTCATCAAATTTTAAACCCTGAGTTTAAGCATGCATAAGATTGTTTTGTTGCACACGGTTGCAAATTGTTACCAAAAATCTCCTTGTCCACGTTTTGTGTCTCACGCTATTTTGGATGTTATAATATCCGTGTTTTAATGTTATTTGGGGTATTGGGTAAGTAACTGTGGAATTTTTGACCTTGACACTGGATCTCCTCCACATATGTTAAGGTCTTAAAGGAAGAGTTGTTCCCACGTTTTGAGTCGAAAATTTTCTTGGGAATCTTAGTTTGTACAAGTCGTGTTGAATTTTATGGAATATTGTTTTACGAGCTTTTGGGCGTCGTGCCTCATGTTAGTGTTGTTAAAAAAAATGGTCACTTTACCGGACGTTGTGGTTTTAGAATTTTAACATTTTTAGAGTTATTGTCGTTTTATGTTTCTATGCTGGGAGATAAAACTTTTGACACCACTTGATTTTTAGCGTTAATGGAATTATGAAATTTCGGTTGGGTTTTATGGTGTCTTAACTTACAGCATTTTGCGTCACGTAGATAAATTTTGAAACGTGTATACTTGCATTATTGTGTGCGCTAATGTATAAGTTTTGTTAATAAATGTCATCCCAAGTGCTCTTTTGGGAAGTTTCAAAACCTGGCGTTTTTCCCTTTCGGGTTTTAATACAATTGTTAATCGATGTACACTAATTGTAGTTGGATTAAATTATACTGTTGGTGTGAGTAATCATATAAAAGATTTATGTATTTCAGATATAACTTTTGTTCTGAACACATTTCAGTTATTGATTTTACTGTTAGAAATTTTTCGCAGTGCATGAAATGAATTTTCGGTTTGCAAGTCATTGTAGTTACCGTCTGGGTCAAGTGTGTTTTATCTGTGCGGCTCAAAGTTTTAAACTCGATTTGAAATTTATTTACGTTCCCATCGTTTTACCGAGTTTTGAAGAATAAATTGGTGCACGCAGGTCTTGTTGAAACTTTTATACCACAACACCTTTTGATTAAAAGGGAAGAATGATAAAGTTCAAATTGTGAATTTCTCTTTTGGAGTTGTACAAACATCTAATACACGTGTTGTGGTGCGGGAATTTATTTTCATGTTTGTAGTGTAAACTTTGCTACACATCTTTGTTACCGTTTTATTAACGTAATCACTGATCAAACGAATTGTGGAAATGGATTTTATATGTGCAGCGTCGATGTTCAATTTTAAAAACCTATCGAGTGAACGGTAGTGGATTTTACCGCACGATTAATTGTTATAAGACTTATGTATTTGAAAGTTTTATAAAAGTTTAAGCTGGCATATTAGTTGAAAACCTTGAACTCACTAGGCCTATAGATTTAAACCCCGTCGTGGAATGAGTTGTAACTAAAGGACTAAAGGAGCCATTGGGATTTGAAGCGTCGGATAATCCGACTTGTGGTTAGCCTTGGATCTTGGGTTCCAGTTTATGAATCGATGCACGCATGAATAATTGTGATATTGTAAATATGCATTCTTCCAATTATGTAAGTTATGATTTTATACTTCGGTAATCATGCGGGATGAGGCCTTAGGTGATTGTCTGCGAATAGATTGGATTAGTCTTGGTAGATTGCTCGTCGGTGTGACATCATGATGTATGTGGTGGTGTCCCGTCCTTGTGGGTTTTGCGATCAAGGAAATTTCTTGTGGTCCGTTTGTTAGGAATGTAAGATTTGGGATTTTTAGCACTCTGTTTGGTGTCATCATTAGTGTGACCAATCCGTCGGATTGAAATTTTGGGTGAGATGCCCACGTTTTCGAGGTCACCGTTCAGTTCTAGGTGTCGACTTGTCTTCTTGAAGTCAAAGGTCTTGGATTGTGCGGAAGTATCCCGGTTGGATCATGGGAAATAATGACCTTTCGGTGATGGAAATTTGAAAGAAGACTAAGTGTTGATGAGCAAGTACCGATGTGTTTAAGCATTCCTGGGGTGGTAAAGATTTTATTATAGGAATGTTGTGAAGTTGGGATTTGGAACGAAGTTGAGTGTTAGCCGAATCTGGGTTAACGAGCTACCTGGAGGACATTGGTGCGCCTGGGAAGGAAAACTTTATCAACATTAGGAATGGATCAGTAGGAATATGAGGATTTTGAAAGTTTGGTTATGATCTTTGATGTTGGGTTCGGAACCGTATAGATCCGAAGGAAATTGATCGGTGAGAAATTAGAGTCACGAATTACCTGGAGACGGTTATTGTCATCCAAGGTTGGGACACGACCGTAACCTTGTGAGTAAATGTTACATTGGAAGAGTTAAGTGCTCTCTCGGTTATGAGTGTAATGTGCCCATGAGGGGTGGGTGACGTGGGTATCAGTGTAATATTCATGTTTGTGGTGTCGGCATATGGGTTGAGGGCAATCCTTCTTCGGGTAAAGTCTCATGGGAAGCTAGATTTCGAAGACGAAATTATTCTAAGGTTGGGAGGATTGTAACACCCGTGATTTTGGTTAACCCTTAACCTACCCTTATCTGGTTAAGCTAGGATTATAGATCTTATCCAAATGGTGTTCGGGGATTTTGGATTTTGAACCGAGAGCGCGTCGGGTCGAAAAGTCAGAATTTTGGCCCTCGGGATGACCTGAGCGATTGTGCCCGCGATTGTGACAGGATGTCACTCTCGCGGGGCACTATCGCGGGAGATGTACCGCGGGCTTCCCTTTCGGGCGACTATGCTCGGAGATTATGCCAAGGGCATAGTCACGTGGCACAATCGCCATCGGCCCCTGGTTGTTTTAAATCCCGAATTTTCAGCCTCTTTCATTTGTTATCTTCACCCACTTCGTTTTTCTCTCCCAAGAACCGAACCTCACCATCCTATTACGAACCCTAACTCATTTTTGGGTGTTTTTGTCATAAAACCAAGTGTTCCTTCACTTTCTAACCATGTTTTGGAAGCTAGAATTAGATCCTATCATCTTCGCCTTCTTCACCTAAGTGTTCTAGGGTTTCATCCAACTTTCCACCATTTGGAAGATTTGGAGTTTGTGGCTTGTGTTGGTGTCTTAGAAGTGTTTGATTGATGGATTCAAATTATGGTTAAGGTAATATCTCATTTTCTTCATATATGGAAATTAGGGTTTGGGTACAAGTTGGGGTTTCATGTTTAAATGTTTGGGGAAAGATTCTATAAGGTTGAATATGTTTATTTACGGTTGTAAGTATTTGGATCTAGGTTTTGGAAGATTTCAGCTTGTGGATTCAAGTGGTCTTCAAAAGAGCTCGTTGGGTGAAATCTAGATTTAGCCTAAATCTAGCGAGGTGAGTTCAAGTTGATTTGTGAAAACGATGTACATGCCAAAATGGTTATTTTAAAGTGTTTTACATGAAATGGTTAACTGCTGATAAGTTTTGAGTAATTTGCAGGTATTTGTTAAAGTGTAAGTATGTTAAGGAGTTTTCATATTTGATAAACTTGACTTATTTTAGTTTCATAAAATGCTCATAAGTGGGATTTGGTCATCTTGGTAAGTAATAACATGATTTATGCATCTTGGTGAATTTGGTACAAATGAAGTCTATTTCATGTTATATGCATTTTGGTGTGTTTGCATTCATAAACCCTTTGGAAAACCTTTTGTCCCATTATATGTTGAGTTTTGGGTTAATCTCGTCTTTGAGGTATGTGTCTTTATAAACGCCATTTAAAGTCATTTCATTGTATGGGAATTGTTATTTATCGGTCAAGCACGTTTCAACATTATATTGGTTTTCATTTGGGGGTTTACGTAAGTTGTTGGGCCTTGGGCTCGGTTTTGACTAAATTGAGTCTTTAGGACATTTGTTCGGGGTAATAACCGTGGTGGAGTTGTTGAGTATAAAGACGTACTTTTCGTGTCATTTGGGTGTTGCATGTTTGAGTTATCAAGTAAGGAGTTGAGATTCCTATCTTGAATGCTAGTTGGTAGACACTAGAGGTCGAATGAGAACCTTGAGGTTGGAACTCTACTAGGCAATTAATGGGCACTAAGCTCGGTTAACCTTGAGGTGCAGCTCGACGGAGTGGGCACTAAAGGTACCGTGTCCTTGAGGTGACGCCCGTTAAGTGGTGTGCACTAAAGGTGTTGGGGACTTGAGGTGACACTTGTGTTAGTGTGCTCTAAAGTCTTTGATCTGAGGTGCAGTTCGATAACATAGTTATGTGGCTTAACTTTGTGTTCCGCCATGCACCTCACCGGAAGGTGCTATTTGTGTATGTAATTGTGTCATTTTATTATTTATGTTTCGGTGTCGTTTTACTTATGGGAATTGTTTACTCAAGATTTATGGGTTGCATATTATACTCCATTTACGTTTGAAGTATTTTGAGAAGTAAAGTTTTGTTTCATATTCTTATAAATTGAGGGCTTTACTTACTATCCACGTTTTGGATGTTTGGGGATATGAATTGTTATTCACATTTTTCACAAATGGGGTGTCGAGCTATGACCCCGTTTTGGGTGAGTTTTGAGCTGCATCGTTTTATAAGAAATGTGAGTATTGGGAGCATTGTCTTTAAAAGTGCATATCATGGGAAAATGTGTCGTTTACATTTTTAAGCTAATCATTTCGAAGGATCTTGCTTTAAATTAAATTCCTTTCTTTTAAAGATATATTCTTTATATTAAAACTCTTGAGCTCACCAGGCGTTAAGCCTAACCTTTCTATTTGTCGGCATGTGCATCAGGTTTCCGTCAGGGGTTCGGTTCTAGCAGTGCTATGAAAAGTTGAGTCTTAGCCCTACAAGAGTGAGTAGTCGGTGAAGCCTTCCGTAGGTTGGGGAATAGCAATTGTTTGGGTTTAGTAATACCCGTCCTTTTCATAGGTTGTATGCATAGGATGATGGGAGTATTGAGGTTAATTCTCAATTTATGTTTGTAGATCGAAGTATTTATTGATATATTTAGAAAATTTTAATGATTTGTTATTTCCAGATTTGAGGGTGTTACACATTTTATATATATGGATTTTTATCCATGATTTATGGGTTGAGTATTATGCCCAACCCGTATTTTGGGTGTTTTGGGATATAAAGTTTTATCCGCATTTTATAAATTGGGAGTTCGATTTCTATTCACGTTTCGAGTGAGTTTTCGGTTGCATCACTTCACGATGGAATGTTTGTTTTGGGGCATTCATCTTTAAAATGTGTGTTATTGAAAAACAGGTCGCTTTCATATCAAAGTAGATCATTTTGAAAGATTATGATTTAAGTTGCATTCTTTCCTTTTTACGATATATTCAATTATGTTGAAAACTCTTGAACTCACTAGGCGTTAGCCTAACCTTATTATTTGTCGGCATGTGCATCAGGTTTCGGTTGAGGAATGGTACTAGCGACTTTGTAGAGAGATGAGTGCTAGTTATATGCACGAGCGAGAATAGTTTGGGTAAAGCCTTCCACACACTTGGAGATAGCCATATTTGATGGATTTAGTAACACCCGACTTTTATTTGTCTTTATGTAAAACTCTATTCATTTTGTTGATGGTTAAATCTATAATAGTATTTCAATTATGGACTTGTCGTAAGAGATTCAATCTTTCTTTTAGGTATTATTGAAAATTTTAAATTAGTTGCTCTTTCCAATTTTGAGGGTGTTACAAACAATATATAAACCAAACCTTACACAAGGTCTAGGTTAGGACATGTGTTACTAAAACCCAATAAGAGTCGATATCTCCAAAGCACGGAAGACATCCCCAAATAGCTAAATCCTTCTCATGCCTCTAACTAGCACACAACTCTTCAAAGTGACACTTGTACCATTCTACAATAAGGACCTGAGGCACATGCTAACAAGAAAAAATGTTAAGCTTAACGCTTAGTGAGTTCAAGCAGTTTTCATCTTTAATATAAAACGGTAAACTGAAAGAATACTACTAAAATCAAAATTTCACAAATGAAATGTATTTAATATAAAAACATCTTTACCAAAACCATCATTTTTACGATGAAAACTCAGTGACCAAAACACCCATTTTGAAATAAAACCAAAGCATAAAACTCACTCAAAACGTGAATAAGGTTTGATATTCAAATACATAAAACATGTATTAAACCCTATTATCCAAAACATGAAAACATGGGTAAGGTTCAATATATCAAAAACACAATTATGGATAATACTCCATACCCAAACCGACACCGAAAACATTGATGAACTCTATATCTAAAGGTTTTCTTCGCATCAAGAATGAGCATTGGAAGGTAAAATTCATGCCAAAACATACTGGCAAGCATGTAAATGGATAAACTTCAAATCTTTATAATGTAAAAAAATACTTTAGGACATAAAGGTTGAAACTTTATTAAGTTACAACCTAGTAATTACATAAAGATCTAAACTTTATTAATATGGAGGTATGAAAAACAAACTTTATCATAAAGTAAGCATGTATGAACATAAAGTTGCAAACTTTATGTGCAAACAACATGTTTACATGCATAAAAAATATAAAAAAAAACATAATATTATATCAAGTTTCAAACTTTATGCAATAATATGTCAAATCCTATAAAATGGATCTAATAACACACATTAAGATACCAAAGAAATACAGAACCATGGGGAGTTAAAAAGGTATACCTTCAGAAGAAGGCAGAAGGATGAAACTTAAGTTTTGAATCCAAAGGACTCCTCTTTAGGTTTGCACCTTGATTCTGAGATCCAATCTAGTGCTAGCTTTTGAAATCCATTGATCCTTAGGTATCAATGATCAATAAAGTAGCAAACTTTATTGATTTTTCTGCTTTCTCTCTTGAAAATCGATTTTTGGGTGTTTAAGAGACCAAAAGTCGTCCACAAAATGAAGGGAAGAGGAGGAGAGTTAATTAGGTTTAGAGTTTGTGAAGAAAAGATGCTTAAATATCCTTTCCAAAATGGGCTTAAGGTTTATTTAAGGGTTTATAGCAAAGTTTTCATTTCTTTAAGGGTTTATAGCAAGAGTTTCATTTATTTAATCGACCTGTTGACTTGTTAATGAAGATGTGGACCAAATATTTTGCCAACTAAAATTCTATGTCATAATTAAACTTAGAAAAATCTAAATTGATGACATGACAACTAAAATTGTGATGTGGCATAAATTTTATTTACGAACTAAAATTCGACATGCAAATTACTGGTGTGCAACTTTTAAAAGCATTTGTAGAAAATTTTAACATTAAAAAAATAAAAAAAAATTAAGCGTTTGTAGAAATTTTAAGCATAAAAGAAAACAGAAAAAATTCAAAAACAATGACTTCTGATGTAATTTGCCATGATCTACTAGAGTTGGAGGTATATTTTGCATTGAAATTGGTATTTTGAATAGTGAAGCATGTTGTATATAGGTCCCAAATAAATCTGATGGCAAGCCTCGAAGGAAAGAGTTCATTTTCGAAGACCATTTGATATTGTATTTTGATGTTGGTTAAGACATGTAGAAAACTGTGTTTTTTCCTTCATAAAATTGTATTTGTATTTAAGGAAAATTTAATGTGTTAGAACATAATCTTTTGAATCTTGAAGTTGGTTGAGACATATCTAGAAAACTGTGTTTTTTTCCTCGTAAAATGGTATTTGTATTTATTGTGTGAGAACATAATCTTTTCAATCTTGATAAGATATGGATATTGTTGGTTATTTTTTAGGGTTTCAAACTTGATTTGCTATGTATTCATTTGATCTGATATCATGTACTATTTTGGACCATTAATTATTTTTTATTCAGAACTTTTGTCAAATGTTAATTTTCCTTCAACAAAAAATTGGGGTTAAATTGGTAATTTTATAAGATTTAGCCTGTTGATTCAGAACAGTAATTTCCAAACAATCATTTTCTAACTAATACTAAATCATACAAAGTCTCTTAATCATTCTGTATCAAATGATTCTGAAGTTGCCAAACAACCCCTAAATCTTTAAACCCTAATATGATCGCCACCATCATGATCTCAAACATCCCATGAGTTCTTTCTTTGTTTCTCACCAGCATCTTTGTGTAACACACTGATTTATGGGTAGTATGATTTCGAGTTAGTGTAGAAATTGATCTATTAAGAGAAATAGAAGAAATAGGATTTTGGGCTTAACTCATATATTTTATAGTCTTGTTGGATAATAAAGAGTACAAATACGAGTGCAACGATTCTTTCTGGGGCAAAACTGGAGCTAAAACGAAAAAGTTATGGCCAAAATAGTGATCGGAAGTGGGTAGTGTTTGGGGCTACTTTAGGGCGACTTTAGAAGTCTGGGTGACTTTTTTTGCGACCTAGGTCGCATGGAAAGTCACATGACACACTGATGTATGCATAAAGTCCCGTTTTTTTATCATCTTTATTTCCTCATAACTTCTTCATCTCAACTCCGATTTTAGTGATTCTTTTTGCTATGATCTTGTTTTTAAGAGATCTTCAAGATTAGAACACGATAATGAAAGTCTATTGGAAGATCCAAGAGTATTTTGTGGTGGTAAGCTCCTCATCTCTCTTAATGTTAAGCTAGGGTTTGATGTTTCATCCTTTTCCCATTCATCCTTCCACTTTGGTGTGATTTTGATGACTTGTGTGGTGAAGGAAACCTTGTGAGTGTATTGGATCAAAGATCTTGGGAGATTTCTTGGAGATTTCAAGTTTCTTCAAAGAAGCTCAAGTTTTGTGGGTAAAAACCTAGATTTAGCCTAAATCTAGAAAAGTGAGTTCTACGTGCCTTACAAAACTATATAAATGTCAAAAATTAAATATTTTGGGTCTTGAACATAGTTTCATATTCTCACTTTATATTTGATGAGTTTTGTGATTATTTGAGCATATTTAGATTATCAAAACAATTATAAATGATTTACGATGTGTTGTTGGGTGTTTTAGTCGCCAAAAAGGGGATTTAATCAACTAAATGAGATTTCACGGATATTTGGAGAACGTGGACAAAAATAGTGATTTAACTTCTAATATGTGCATTTTAGGTTACAAATGGTTTTAATGAAATTGTCGTATGAGTTAGTGTATTTATGGGTCGTTTCTAGAGTCATGGATTATTTTGGGATTTTACTCAACTCATGAGTTTTGATTTTAGTACTTTGATTTATTTTGATCTTAAAAAGGTAAGTTCTTGAAAAGGGTCGTTCTTAAACCTTATGTATATTTTAGAGATATGAACCATACGGTTTTGGGGCTTTGGCCATTATACCTTGATAAAGTATTAGATAAGAACCTAACTGTGTTATGGGTACCTTGCATTTGTTAAACGTTGGAGAGTTTGTATTTTGTCTTATGTAGCCATCTTGGATTTAATGTTATACTAAAACATTTATGATGCCTTTTGGCTTGGTTTATACTCAAATGAGTTTTGGGACTTTTTTCAGTTTTAATGGCTCAATGTGGAGCTTGATATGTAAAATGAAATTATTGCATAAGTGTTGAATAATTACATGTTTAGGTGCGTTAGTCATCCAATTGAGTCATGTAATGTTTTAGAGTGTAATGCATTGGATCCATTGGCATAGGAGTCTGTTTATTTTAAACGTGGAGTTTTGATGTCCACGCTTGTGTTTAGTGAGTGGTCCTCAATTCATGGTTTGTAAGTTTGTGGTGGTGCTCATGAGAGTCGTATACGGAGCTAAGTCTTGTGGTGGAGCTCATGGTAGGGGTGTGCAAAAAGTCAACCAATCCAATAGGAACCGACCGATCCAATTAGAACTGACCGACAATGATTGGATATCGAATTGTAATTGGATCCGATCGGATCAAAAATTTCGACATCCAATTGGATCGGTTCGGTTCTTGGATGATGGTCCATAACCGACCGAACCGAACCGAAATACCCATCCAATAAAAACCGACTGAACCATCCAGTTATCATCCAATACACCATCCAATAACCCATCCAATTAATAGAAAATTATATTATTTATTATTTTATTTAATAAAACTAAAAATTTTAAAAACACCGCGTGAGTGAGTAGTGGACTAGTGGTAGTGGGTATTGAAATTTTAGCCAAAAATTTTGAGTCCATCTTCATTCTTCACGACTTCACCCACGAAACGATGCAACTCTTGAAAACCTTAAACTCAAATCGGTGATCTTCACCGCTGCAACTTTTCACAGGTAGTCCGATATTGCAGCTCCCTTCCTCTCTTCGTCGTAGCTCTCTGCCTCTCTTCACCTTAGCACCGCACGACGATCACTCCCAAACTGACAATTAACAGCTCTTTATGCTCCCACGCCCGATAAGCATCTCTGTTAGATCTAGTTTGAATCAATTTGTAATTTGCTTTAGTTGACTTTTACCTTTTAAGTATTGTATGAGGTCAAGGGATGTTTGACTCGTATAAATACCTTTTCTTGTTTCATTTTCTAAGTAAGATTTCAAAGCAACATTCAAGTCTTGTAACTTTCAAGTGAGATATATGACAAAGACTTGTGACCAAATTTTCTCTCTCTAGAGTTCTCTAATGTTCTTGATTTAGATTTATACTTTGATTGTTATATGCTTGAATCTTGAATCACAATCTCCGTACACTCGAATAGCAACTCCCTACACTCTATTAGCAACTCTAAAACGACTTATACCTCAATCTTAGTGTGAACCCAGTTTGCAAGTGTAATCAATAAATCAATGAAGAACGATCAATATATTTCATTAACTACGGTCATATGATTGTATTAACTGATAAAACTCAAAAGGTTTATAGAGAGAATTGAATGAAGCACGTGTAAACCAAAAACTGACCATTAACCTAATTTCTAGGTTAAACAAACTATTTATACTTAGGGCTTATACCTAACATTCCTAAAGCCCATTTAACACAGAAAACCCATTAACAAAATAATAGAATTAAAACATTACATTTTGCACCCCTCTACTTTAATTCAACATATAAAGTACACCGTAACAATCTCCCTCTTTGAATTGAAGTTCATAGTCTCTCCCGTCCGGAACATGCGTCTTCCGAAGGCAAAAGTGTATCTCGAAAATCCTTATCATATTTCTGAACTCTAACCTTTCAAGAATCAGCTTCAACGCTTTAGACACGAATTTTCTGTAATCTGGGTCCAACGGATTTCGATCTATGTCGTCTCGAGAAATCATGGCACGAAGTTTGTCTCTAAAAATGTACACAGTACCATCATAGAATCTGGCAATCTGGCTGAATCTGATGAAGAGCATCCTGATTGTTTATTGGTAGTCTCAGATCAGGTCTAAACAGATTGATCTTAGATTGATTTCTTTCAATACCAGTCTGCAAGTCTTCAAGACAAGCTAACTTCATTGTGGTCATCATGAAACGCTTTACGGCTTTCAGAGCATCTTGAATTTCTCTAGGACGTATGGTTCTTGTCTTCATGTCACGTAGTAAACATAGAAGATGTGGTAGCTCTAGATTCTCAAAGTCAAATTCTGAGAATTTCCATTGCTTATCATCAGTTCTAGTGAAAACAAAGGTCAGATACCATATTTTTTCGGAACAGTCAGTACCTATCTCATCGACAGATTTGATTCTGAGCTTTGTTCTGATTCCTTTGCTTGATCTATTGTGGTTCTCTATTAGAGAGCAATATGCGTATTGTTTCCCTCTGTTGAATGACCCAATATCATAGATGAAAGCCTTCTCATATGTTTGAATCCAATGAGTAAAGATCCTTTTCAGAGACTCTTTAAGAAATGGAACATTGATCCTTACTCTTTCCCATTTCAGTGGTGGATCAGGTCGAACGTTTACGGCTTCACGAACTAGAGTTTCTGACGTATTTTGATCGGGGAGATCTGGTGGTACTGAAGGAACTGATCGTAGAGGGATGACGCCGGAAAGTGCCTCAGTAGACTGAAACTCCAGTCGCATCTGCTCAAATAAGCAATCATAATCTCCTTATAGCATACATTCTTCATCACCGAATGTGCACAATTCATTGACTTCTTCTTGGAACACAACTAAAGCTCTTTCGGATACTGGTTCAGCTAACTCATCAATATCTGCAACTTGATCAGTTATAGCATAATTTCCGACCTCATCGGGTGAGTCTGTACGTGCTTCACAATCGATTAATTATGTGACCGAGCAGTCTTCCTGAAGATGACTCGACTGTGAAATAACCTCTGTCTGTGCATCATCAATCTTTGTATCATGTACTGATTTAGCATCTTGAGCCCCTTCTGATTGTCTTTCCTGTGCAGTTCCCAGCTGAATATCTGTCTGAGAGGTCTCTGTTCTTGTTGTTGTGTCATTAAGGCGCTGACGTTTCTTCTTCTCATGACGATCGGGATCATCACGATCATCATGTAGATGCTTGGAAGAATCGGCTTGAGTGCGGCAAGTATCCTCGAGTACCTTAACCCTGTTGGAAAGGGCAGATATCGAAGACTAGAAAACGACAAAAATGGAATCCATCTTTACGGTGAGATCTCGGAAAGCTGCTCTGAATTCATCTTGGAAAGCACGGGACTCAGACTGTTGGTGAAGAATGGCAATTAGACCTGCATATTCAGGGGTACCATAAGATAGGAGATCGGCTAGAAGCATCGATTTGAGCTTGGAGGTTGACGGTCGCTGCTGAACTGGTGGAGGTGGTGGTAGTGAAGGTGCTGAAAGAGGAGCTTCAACTGCTGGGGACTTGCCTTTCAGCATTCGGAGAACCGTGTGTTGGAACTCCTCAGTTGATCGGTGCTGCTATTCAAGCTAGCGTAAAACGGAACCATCGACAGCCTGCAAAGCCTTCTGTAATAGTTCCGGTGTAATGAATGTGGCTAAGCTAACACCTGGGTCACATAGACTTCTAGTTGTGGTAACGACTGTTGAAGTCGTACCGCCTACGTTCACAGCTGGCGTAATGATAGTTGTGGTAGGACTTTAGGCCAATCCTTGTGGGGCACCGCTTGTGGGTGTCACTGTAGCCGTTCCGGTTGGGCCACACAGGCTCACAACTATAGACTTAGTATGTGACCTAGAGTGTATAGGCTCTAGACTCGATGTGTAAAGAATAGAAGTCGATGGTCGGGGTTGGGGCCTATATGTTTCAATACCTTGACTCTCCAAGTGAGATCCGGTAGAGCTTGTGCTAAATCCCCGTGAATATCTGTAACAATCATCTGTTGTAAGATGGTTGAGTGGCCGGGTGGGATTTGTGTTTGCGCCGCTGTGTCCACGGTGTTTTCTTCAATGTCTCGTCCCAACACATGGGAGTTGACAGTAGATGTGGCTACCCGTCTATATTTGGTTGTGATGCTCGAACGCTCATAATTTCTCTTACTGTGCCTTACCTTCACACAGTCACTCTCATTTTCATTTTTATTTTCGACTGAAACTCCCTCCGTTCTCCTTATGTCTTTAGAGTTGGCTTGGGAAAGGGAAGGTGCGGGGGTAGGATGGTTTGATGGTGTGGGAGAGGTAGTTTGAGGTGAGGTGTGTGTAGGAGATATGGGCATAAGTGAGACTGGTTAGGATTGGGAAGAGGAATAGGATGGTGATTTTGGTTCGAGGGAGGGTTGAGTGGAGATGATAGGAGATGGGCAACGACCGATAGTGTTGGGAACTGAAGAATTCATTAAGTATAGTTAATGCTGCTGGTTCAGAGTTAGTACTGCTAGAAGATTTAGTGGTTAGTACTGCTTAGTAGTTAATGTTGCTAGAAGGAAGTTAATGCTGCTGAAGATTAATACTGCTTATATGATGAAGATTCGTATGAAAGGATATACATGGAAGCTTAGAGATATACATAGAAGATATACTGAAGATATTTTATTAATTGTAATTATCTTTGTATTCAGTATATATATATTGTATTGTTTAGAATAGTGAGATAACTTTTAACTTTAAGTTTTTATTCTTTTAGAGAAAAACAACCTCAAGGCATAGATCCTAATTCTAGAGAAGTAGAATTCGTATTGGTGAGCCTGTTCATCAATATTGAGGTTGAGTGAGTAATCTTGTAACTTCAAAGCATCAAATAAAAGCTTACAGTTTGTTATTCATATTTACTGTGTTGATTTACTGTTTCATTGAATATCAAAGTGTTATTCCGCAAACTTCTTTGATATTGTTTCTGAGAATTAATTCTTGTTGAGAATTCGATCCTGACAAGTGGTATCAGAGCTTGATTTCTCAGAAACAACTATTCATCATGGAAAATCTTACAGAATCAAGCAGTACTTTGGTCTCAAAAGTTCCAATGCTTAGATCCAATGAATTTGACATGTGGAAGATCAGAATCAAGCAATATATTCTCCTCACAGATTACTCTATGTGGGACATCATTGAGAATGGCCCATCTGATGAAGGAAAGATTGGTGAAGATGGCAAAAGAACCCCTCCAAAGACAGATGCAGACAGGAAGACAAGGCAGACAGAGATGAAAGCCTTGAGCACACTGCTCTTGGCCATTCCAAATGAGTATCAACACCAATTCTGCAATTGCACTGATGCACAGATGCTCTGGAATGCTCTAGAGAAGAGATTCTCAGGTACCAAAAGTACCAAGAGAAATCAAAAGGCAATCTTAAAGCAACAGTATGAAAACTTCATCTCAACTAAGAATGAGTCCATGACTCAAACTTTTGACAGGTTTAATAAACTAATTGGTGAACTAGCTACTATGGGAATACAGATTGATCAAGATGATGTGAACAGAAAGTTCTTAAGGTCCCTTGGAGATGAATGGACCATGTACACTGTGTCATTCAGACAGAATGATCAGTTGGAAGAAAAAGAACTTGATGATCTGTACAATGATCTTAGAGTATTTGAAGCTGAGGTGGAGGCAAAGAAGAAGTCTTCTGGATATATTCATAATGCTGCACTCCTATCAGCATCAATTGATTCTACTGCTAACCCTGAATCAGTTAATGCTGCTAATGGAACAAACCAAGAGAAAGGCACTGAAACTGTGTTTGAGGCCTTTCTGGCAAGTCATGGAAACTCTTCTCTCATTAATGATGACTTGGAACAACTCAATCCAGATGATCTTGAAGAGATGGATATTAAATGGCAAATGGCCATGCTCTCCATGAGAGTTAAAAAGTTCATCAAAAGAACTGGGAGGAACAACTTCTCCCAAAGAAGAGAAGATGGAGCAGAATTTGACAAGTCCAAAGTGGAATGTTACAAATGCCATCAAAAGGGACATTTTGCTAGAGAATGCAGAAGTGGAATGTCTCAGAATAACAACCACCAACAAGCTCAATCTGGAAGCTTCAACAGAAACTCTGCACAAGCCCTTGTCTCTCAACAAGGTATGGGGTTTGATTGGAGTGATCAAGCTGAAGAGGCTATTCAGAATCAAGCTCTAATGGCTAAAGTATCTGATCTCCCATCTGAGGTAAGTTCTAATCTCTGTTCTAAAACTTGCATAGACACTGTTAAAAGGTACAGGGATCACAATCAGAAGATGAGTGATGACCTTAAGAGATTAGAAAAAGATATAAAAGACTATGTAAGGATTGTAGAGAGATTTGAAAATCAGATCAAAGGTTTTCAAGCCAATGAACTACAACACTCATATGACACAAATTACTGGCAGTGGGAGAAAAAGGATTTAGAACTTAAACTGACCAAATCTAAAGAGGAGAGTGAAAAACTGAAAGAGGAGCTAACCAAGGTTAAGCTTGATGTAGAAAAGTTTTCCAATGCTTCTAAAGCAATGGACTCTTTACTACAAAATCAGATTCATGATAAGCTGAGAAGAGGAATTGGGTACAATGCAACACCACCACCCTATAACAACAACTACATCCCTCCTAGTTCAGAGTTGTTAGAAACAAAGGATAGGAAGAATCTACCTAAGGGAGCCACTGAAATAGATCCCTTAGATGAAGTGGTTGTTAAGGATAAAACTGAGAAAGAAGTTGTCAAGGATAAGGACAATACTGTGAGTGGTGAGATTCCTAAAGAAAATCACATTATCACCAATGAGGGATGTGGAAAGCACTGGATCAAGTCTAAAGAGATAGAAAAGACTGAGGGAAAGAACAAGAAGGTTCACTATAAGCAGACCACTGTTGTGAACCCTATTCCTTGCAAACAGTGTGCATATAAGAAGAATGAGCCCCAAAAACAGGACAAAAAGAGGGGAAATCAAAGAAACTGGAATAATCAGTGGGCACAAAAACAAGGGGTTGATCTGAGTAAAATCAATAGACCAAAACCTTGTTTTATCTGTGGCAAATTGAATCATCTTGCAAAATTCTGTTATTTCAATCCTATGAAACAAAGGATGAATTTCCAAAGATCCATGCAAAAACCCTTTGGTTATAAGAAAATTGAAAAGAACCATGTGGCTAAGAAAACTGTTAAAACTAAAAGCCACTTGAAGAAAAAGTCTGTTAAAGAAAGTGTCAATATGTGGATTCCTAAAAGCACTAAAACTGTTAGTACTGCTACCACAAAAAGTGTGGCTGACAATGATAGTGCTGCTAGAAGTAATACTACTGCTAACAATGTTAATGCTGCTAACAAGGTTAGTACTGCTAAACCTGTTAGTACTGCTAACTCTGTTAGTACTTCTAAGGTTAGTACTGCTTCTAGTGTTGGTTCTGCTAAGCCAATAATATTGACAAAGTACTCTAATAAAGAGTGCTCTGAGTTTAAAAACCTCATTAAAAAGGAATGTAAATACTTTGATGAGAAAGGGAGACCCAAGACAACTTTTGCTTGGGTCCCCATGCATACTAATTGATTTATCTAATGTGCAGTGCAACCAACAGCTCAAGGGAAAGAGCATTTGGCATGTTGATAGTGGTTGCTCTAGGCACATGACAGGCAACATGTCATGCCTTCAGGATTTCAAACATATCAATGGAGGACATGTTGCATTTGGAGACAATCTTACTGGTGGTAAGATAAGTGGAAAAGGTAATGTCACCAAAGGTAAGATGACATTTGAGGATGTCTACTATGTTGATCAATTAAAGTACAACCTGTTAAGTGTATCACAGGTTTGTGACAAACAACATAGTATATTATTTACTAATACTGAGTGTATGATCCTTGCTCCAGGGTTCAAGGTAGTTGATGAAAGCATGATACTACTTAGAACTCCAAGGAAGGACAATGTTTACTGTCTTGATTTGGACAATGTTGATAGTGATTCATCTTTAAATTGTCTTGTTTCAAAAGCTTCTATAGATGAATCCTCCCTTTGGCACAGAAGGATGTGTCACATGAATTTTAAGACTATGAACAATCTTGTTAAAAATAACCTTGTAAGAGGGTTACCTTCAAAAGTCTTTTCATGTGATGATCATTGTGTTGCTTGTCTTAAAGGCAAACAACACAAAACTTCTCATAAGACCAAAGAGTTAAATTCTGTTTCTTCTTGTCTCCAGTTACTGCATATGGATCTGTTTGGTCCTACAAATGTGATGAGTACAGGCAAGAAATCTTACTGCTTAGTTATTGTTGATGATTACTCCAGATTTACTTGGGTATATTTTCTAAGGACTAAGGATGAAACAAGTGATCTTATCAAATCCTTTATTCTAAGAATTGAAAACCAAACTAATCAAAGAGTAAAAGTCATTAGATCAGATAATGGAACTGAGTTTAAAAATCATGATCTAAACACCTTTTGTGAAGAAAAAGGCATTGAGAGACAATATAGTGCTCCTAGGACTCCTCAACAGAATGGTGTTGCTGAAAGGAGAAATAGGACACTAATAGAGGCTGCTAGATCTCTGTTGGCTGATTCAAAATTACCAATTACCTTCTGGGCTGAAGCAGTTAATACTGCTTGTTATGTCCAAAACAGAGTTCTAGTGGTCAAGCAAAAGAACAAGACCCCTTATGAGCTTTTAAATAAAAGAAAACCTTTTATTGGTTTCTTCAAACCTTTTGGGTGTCCTTGTACAATTCTAAATACCAAATCTCACTTAGGTAAGTTTGATAGCAAAGCAGATGATGGATTTCTTGTGGGATATTCATCTCAGAGTAAGGCCTACAGAATATTTAACTCTTCTTCTAGAATAATTGAAGAAAGTGACAATGTCAAATGCAATGAGAGCACACCAAATCCTGTTGGATCTGGACCTCAGTGGCTATTTGACATTGACTCACTAACTAACTCTTTTGGTTTCAGTAATGAGTATACAGGAACAGGTAGTGGAGAATCAGAGATCACACAAGTTCAAGAAAGTATATCTAAATCTGTGATTTTTCCCATACCCACAGTAAATGAAGACTGTGAAAAGGAATCATTTACTGAACCAAGTCAGAGTGAAGAAGACACTAGAGATGAGGAGACTCAAGAATCAGAAGTGGCATCTGAAAACACTTCAGTTGAGTTGCATGACTCAAATCTAGAGGCTGGACTGAATGAAGAACCTAGTCATAACACAAGAGTTCAAAAGAATCATCCTCCACAGCTGGTAATAGGAGATATCTCTTCTCCTATGATGACTAGGCAACAAAGCAGGCTTCAAGAAATGCACGATCAACAGCATACAGTCCTTTCTTACTTTTTATCCCAGCTTGAGCCTAAAAAGGCACATGATGCTATGAAAGAATCTAGCTGGATAGAAGCAATGCAAGAAGAACTGTTACAGTTCAAGCTACAAGATGTATGGGATCTAGTAGACCTTCCTAAAGGTCACAGAGCAATTGGCACAAAGTGGATTTTCGGAAACAAGAGAGATGAAAGAGGTATTGTCATAAGGAACAAAGCAAGGTTGGTGGCTCAAGGCAATACTCAAGAAGAGGGTATAGATTATGAAGAAGTGTTTGCACCTGTGGCTAGGATAGAAGCAATCAGACTATTCCTAGCCTATGCTTCTTACATGAATTTCAAAGTCTATCAAATGGATGTAAAAAGTGCTTTTCTCTATGGATCAATTGAAGAAGAAGTATATGTCTGTCAACCACCAGGGTTTGAAAACCCAAGCTATCCAGACAGGGTATACAAATTAAAGAAAGCACTGTATGGACTACATCAAGCCCCAAGAGCATGGTATGACACTCTGTCATCCTATCTCTTGGAAAATGACTTTGAAAGAGGAGTCATTGATAAGACTCTATTTATCAAAAGAAAGAAGAAGGATATCTTGCTGGTCCAAATCTATGTTGATGACATTATCTTTGGATCTACAAGAAACAACATGTGCAAGGAATTTGAGGATTTAATGCATCAAAGGTTCAAAATGAGTTCCATGGGGGAACTTACTTTCTTCCTTGGACTCCAAGTTCAACAGAAGTCAGATGGCATTTTCATATGTCAATCCAAGTATGTGCAGGATATTCTAACCAAGTTTGGTTTCTCAGAATCAAAACCTGCCAGCACACCTATGGAAACACACAAGCAGATCACAGCAGATCTTGAGGGGGAGGACATGGATGTGCATTATTATAGATCCATGATTGGCTCTCTCATGTATCTCACAGCATCAAGGCCAGATATAATGTTTCCAGTCTGTGTATGTGCAAGATTTCAAGTTAGGCCAAAGCAATCTCACTTTCAAGCTGTTAAGAGGATATTCAGATATCTCAAAGGGCAACCCAGATTGGGACTTTGGTATCCTCATAACTCACCATTTGACCTAATAGCATACTCAGACAGTGATTTAGGTGGGGCAAACTTGGACAGAAAATCTACTTCTGGAGGATGTCAGTTTTTGGGTGCTAGACTAGTCTCATGGCAGTGCAAGAAACAAACCACAGTATCCACATCTACAACAGAGGCAGAGTACATAGCAGCTGCAAGTTGCTGTTCTCAAGTCTTATGGATTCAGAATCAAATGTTGGATTATGGGGTAACCTTTCTACACACTCCAATCTTTATTGACAACAGCAGTGCTATTAGCATTGTAAATAATCCAGTCAAGCACTCAAAGACAAAGCACATTGAAATCAGGATATGCATAGCAGTACTCAGTGTTTAGCAAAGTTTAAAAGGATTCGAAGTTTTCAGGCACGTTTTCACTAAGATCAATGGCATCCATGACTTTCATCGACGAGCACAACGAGATTGCGATGCTACAAAAGCCAAAGCAAGCTTCAGGATTTCATCAGATTGTGGATTTCCTCAAGACAAGCCACATTGCTCATGCTCTCATTGTATCACCTACAATCTACATTGAGCATCAAAGGCAGTTCTGGGCCAATGCAACCATTGTTGTGGAAAATGGTGTGCAAATGATCAAGACAAGAATCTGTGATCAACCACTAACAGTTACTGAAGAGGTTATTCGCATCAGTCTACGTCTAGACGATGCCTCTGGTATAACTTCTATCCCAAATGATGAACTGTTTACAACTCTTACAAGAATGGGGTATGGAGGCCCATTGGGTGTTTTCAAATTTTCTAAAGCAAAATTCTCACCCCAATGGCGTTTCTTTGTCCATACTCTTATGCATTGTATATCCAAAAAGACTACTGGATGGAGTGAGTTCAGCAGCACTATTGCTTATGCTTTGGTGTGCTTGGCCACTGCCAGAAAGTACAATTTTTCTAAAATGATTTTCAATGATCTTGTCTCAAACATGGGAAACAAAAAGAGCTTCTTTATGTATCCCAGGTTTGTTCAAGAAGTTATTACTAATCAATTGACGGATATACCTCAACCTGTTGGGGTATATGTACCTAAACCCCCCAAAGGCAAGGTTTTCTCAAATATGAGAAGATCTGCTGGGGACTCTGAAGGAGTTGACACCCCATTGTTCTCTACAATGATGGTGGTGTCCCAAACCAATGAAGGTATGGCAGCAGGGTCAAGGCCCCCATTAGACCAACCCACTGCTAGCCAAGCCCAACCTTCCCTCTCAAAATCAATTCCCCAGTCCCTTCTTGAAAAACCAACCTCTCCCATCACCCAAACCTACAATAGAAAACAGGTAAAGAAGGTTCCTTCCCTTCTTGTACCACTACCCACTAAGCCTATAAGCCCTCTAAGGGAGAATTCTCCCCTAGAGAATATCCAAAGGGAAACCACAAGGGTGTCTCCCAACCCAAAGGAGGTGCTCTCTGAGGAGGAGGTAGAGCATATGGGTGATGAGGCTGCCACTACTCCTGCTAGCACAGAGGAGAAAAGTGGTAACATCAATAAGACCTCCCCCATGGCAACTTTGAATGAGCAATCATTTGAAGGACCCTGGTGCCAAGAAACCACAGGGGTGGATAGTGCTTCTGCTAGGCAGAAGACATCTACTAATAAAAGATCCAATGATCCTTCAATAGGGGGTAACACTCCTGGAGAAGGTGAGGACAGATATAACTATGATGAATTGATGGAGACCATGGGAAACATCAACCAGGATGTCATCAAGCAAGGAAAAGAAATAGAGGAGATGAAGCTGATTATTCTATCTCAACAAGTTCAGATCACCAAACTGAAGAAAATGGTGACAAGATTGTTACAGAAAAGGAGAAGGAAGCAGTTTGTGCTAAAGAGGAGGACAAGTGTTGAAGATGATTTCAACAAGGGGGAGAATTCAGAGGCTGAAGCAGAAAAAGAAAGTATTTCTGAGATGGGATTTGATGTTAAGGGGGAGAAAGCTGCAGAAACAGAAGCACAAGAAGTAGAAACAGATAATGTTCAAGCAGTAACAGGGCTATCTGTTGAAGAATTGGAAATAGCTGAAACCTTAGTAAAAGCAAAGAATGACACTCCTAAGGCTACTCAAAAGGCTAAGGGAGTGGTCATCAATGAAGGAGGCCTTGAAAAGAAGACACAAGAAAGAAGTGAGGCAGGGTTGAAGGATACAAAGGGTAAAGCTAAGATGATTGAACCTGAACAACCTGCAAAGAAGAAAATTCAGATAGAACTGGATGAAGAAGTGGCAAAGCAGCTTCAGGCAGAAATGGAAAGGGAGGAACAACTTCAATCTGAGAAGGATAGAGAGCTTGCACTGAATATGGCCAGAAAACTAAATGAAGAGTATCAGAAGAGCATGAAAACAGCAGCTCAGGCCAAGCAAGTACAAGTAAAAAGAATGCCATTCAAAAAGCAGAAAAGACAACCCTCCAAGACCTTTTTGGCCAATCAGGAAAGAAGAAAGATGATAAACTTCCTGAAAGGTGCAATTGGTGTTAAGGGGGAGATGTTTACTCATATGGCATACTCTCAGGTTGAAGAGCTATACAGGAAGGAAATGACAAAGCTCCAAGGGGATTCCTCTCAAAGGGAAGAAGCAGAAAGAAGGATGAAAGAGAGACATGATCTCAACATCCAACAACCATTCCCTGAGAAAACCACACCTTCCAAAGAAGAAGCAGAAGAGAAGAAGGAAGAACCTGGAAATGTTGGTAGAGAAGCCAAGTCTGGAAAAAGAGTGAAAACAATTGCTCCAAAAAGGCAGTTGAAAAGGCCTAGGGTGGAAGAAACTGAAAAGGAAGCAGAACCTTCAGTCACATCCCCAACAGAGCCAGTACAGAGTCCAGAGCAGGTCACTAAGCAAACTGATGAAAGTATGGATCCGTACATGACAATAGTGGAACCTTTGAAAGCTGTTCCAATCTCTATGCAAGCTTCAGAGATCATCTTCTGGGATATTCTGAGAGACAATGGAAAGAATTTCTTCAGAATCAAGAGAGCTGATGGTTCATTTGAAGCTTATTCAACATGGGGGAAAGTCATCAGAAGTTGTTCAAGAGCTGATATGGAAGAACTATATAAAGTTGGGATGAAACTTTATGAACCTGTGTTGAAAGGTACTGAAGAGAATCTTCTCAAAGTGACATTGGAATACTTGTGCATGATGTTTGAGCCTGCAAGAGTGCACCATAGGATTAAAGATCATATGCATGAGTTCATATTCAAGAAGATTGACAAATGGATACTGTTTGAAAACTGTGGAGTATACATGATTACTATTGACAATTGTTATCATGAATACTACCTGGTGGACAAAATATATGAGCATAGCAAGGAGAAGTTAGAAGGGATGCTTAAAGCTACACTGGTTTGTACAAAGGATTCAGAAATGGCCAAGATTGTGGTGAGAAGAACTGTAAATCAAAGCTTGGGCCTAGATCCAAATTTGGGAAACTGAATGTGAGGTGTTGAAAGCATCTTGAAGAAGATCTGAAGAACTTGACTTCTTTTCCTAAAAGTCAAGTTAGGGGGAGATTGTTGGGAACTGAAGAATTCATTAAGTATGGTTAATGCTGCTGGTTCAGAGTTAGTACTGCTAGAAGATTTAAAGGTTAGTACTGCTGAGTGTTACTACTGCTAGTACTATTAATACTGCTAGTCAAAGTTAGTGCTGCTTGAACAAAGTTAGTACTGCTTAGCTAGTTAGTACTGCTAGTGGTTAGTACTGCTTAGTAGTTAATGCTGCTAGAAGGAAGTTAATGCTGCTGAAGATTAATACTGCTTATATGATGAAGATTCGTATGAAAGGATATACATGGAAGCTTAGAGATATACATAGAAGATATACTGAAGATATTTTATTAATTGTAATTATCTTTGTATTCAGTATATATATATATTGTATTGTTTAGAATAGTGAGATAACTTATAACTTTAAGTTTTTATTCTTTTAGAGAAAAACAACCTCAAGGCATAGATCCTAATTCTAGAGAAGTAGAATTCGTATTGGTGAGCCTGTTCATCAATATTGAGGTTGAGTGAGTAATCTTGTAACTTCAAAGCATCAAATAAAAGCTTACAGTTTGTTATTCATATTTACTGTGTTGATTTACTGTTTCATTGAATATCAAAGTGTTATTCCGCAAACTTCTTTGATATTGTTTCTGAGAATTAATTCTTGTTGAGAATTCGATCCTGACAGATAGGTGCGAAACGAAATTGGTTGCGGTCGTTGTCCGATTGGGTGGAGGATGAGGAAGAGCCCGATGGGTTATGACCCTGTGATGTGTTACTCTCAATACCGGCTAAATATGGGTCGTTGGTGACCGATACATCACGATGTAGTAGCAGGGTTAGGCTTGGTTGGTGTTACCTTACTAGCAATAGCTTGATCGTCCACGACACTTCCCACGCCAGAACCCCTCACTATTTTTACTCTCTTCACACCCTGTCCGGAAGTCCATACGTTCCGGACTTTTGGAAGTCTCACTCGGAGACCCTGACGCCGCTCAGGTTGTGCTCCATGGGTAGGTCCTGCAGGTGTTGGCTGGACCACGGGAGCTTGTTTGTCAAGAATTCGCCTATAGGGTAACACTCTAGGTGCCGTGAAACGAGCATATTTTAGTAAGGCATTGGGTATACGCATCGGGTCAATATCGGGATTTTCTTTTGGCTCGTTAACAATGAGGCACATAGTGTGAGGAGTGCATACCTGATGAGACATTCGTCGTGGAATGAGGGGGTTGTTGGTCATCAATCGATCAATGGCAAGTTGTAGAAACCTCATGTAAGGAATGATTTTTTGTCGGTTGCCAGTGTCCTTATCTTGAACATTCTGAACCAGCCCCTTCCAGAGAAGACCAGCGTAGTCGACGTGTCGATTATAGGCGACCCATGTAAGAGGCGTAGGAAGGTGGCGTTGCACCGTTCGATACGTTTTGTGTTTGACGAAAAGCAGCGATTGAGAATAATGAAAAACGTGAACCAGATTGGGTGGATTTGGTTGCGATGGAAGTCCATCACTTTGGTGAGTGAGCCCTCGTAACAGAGTGTGTGGACCTCTCTGAGCAGTTGCTCATCAGATATATCTGGAGCAAAAGTTGCACGACCGTGAAAGATAGCATCTGGAAGCTTGAGAACCGGTCGGAGACTGTTGGGAGTGAGTACCAGCGAGGTTGTGTCTACGAGTGCTTCTAATTTTTCATTCTCATGTCGCTCATCGGAGATGTATCGAATGGTGTGCCAAACCTGCTGCAGATAGAGCAATGTCACGTCAGCAGTTGCGGTGAGAGCACGGGAGAGAGGATGGCCACTAAGGATTTCGAGCACGATTGGTTGTTTACAGTCGAATTTCTTGAAGTCGATAGAGTAGTTGTTGGGAGTCAACGACTGGTAGGAATTGGGGCTGATAAGAGAGGCATCAACAACTGGATCGATTGGATCGGCCGGTGGATCATTCGGATTTTGTGCCATTTGGTGACCTGAAAAATGAGAGATTTAGAGAACTAGTTATGTTATTCATATTGTCGATTAAAGTCATAAACCGGTTCAGAAACGTGAGCGAGGTTCTGATTTCAATCGGAATCGAACCACAGTCTGATAGAACAGGGGCGGATGGACGGTTTGGCGGTTCAAAGTTCACGGCCTTGGGTGGTTCGATGAAACAGGACAACGGCTCAGTGGGCGATGGACTGCGGCTCGATGGTCTGGGACCACGGTTTGGTGGTCTAGGACCGTGGTGCGATGCGGCGTAGGCGGCACGGTCGGCACAGTGGAACCGCGGCACGGGCAGCGTAGTGGCGCGGTGGGGTCGGGTGTAGACCACGGCGTAAGCGGCATGGAGGTCGAGGCCCGCTTGACTTTCGTGCCAAGACCCAGGTGTTAGTCACGTCGAGACCTAGGTGTTAATCACTCTGAGACCCGGTTGGCTTCAAGCCAAAACCTAGGTGGCATTGGGCCGAGACCCGTGTCGGGAAGTGGTGTACCCGGTTGTAGAGAAACCCGGGTGGAGCCTTTGTCGATCAACAACAGTTAGTCAACACAAGGACCACAGTTAAGCAAGCAAATCGAGGCAAGTTCCCAAATCAGATGAATCATAGTAAAATCACGATGCAATCCAAATCAGATAGATGAACCCCAATCAATACAAACCATTAAACCAACCTATATCAATTAATTTAAACCAAACCGATCAAATCGGACATAGGCCCAAATCGAACAGATACCACATCTAAACAATATGAAGTGAAATCAAAGAGATTCAAAGCATACGGCTACAAAGATTAAGGCTATGTTTGGCAAACTAGCTGATAAGCTAGCTTATGACTGATAAGCTAGCTGGTAGCTGATAAGCTAGCTGATGAAAAAGTCACGTTTGATAAAAACTAGCTTATAAGCATTTAAATTACCAAAAAGAACATTAATTATTTATTTATAACTAAAATTTAATATATAATTATGAATATTAATGAGGGGCATAATTGGAATAATCACAAAACCTCCTCATAAGCTACTCCAATTAGCTTATCAAAAAGCTAGATTATAAGCTAGCTTATGGCCATCCAAACATGTACCCAGAAAATAAGCTAGCTTATAAGCTAGCTTATTTTTGCCAAACAATGCCTAACTTGATCAATCGCAGGCACTTCTTAAAGCAAAAACTAAACAGATCCAAATCAATCAAATTGCTCAAATCTATTGAACCAATATGGACCAAGAACACGTAACCCCCTAATCGATTTAATAGATAAAACCCAAATCGACTTAAACACTAAACCCAAAATAGATCATTTAATCCCTTATCATAATCGATAAACCACATAGATTACCCAACTCGGACGAACCTAGTTAACTATCAATTTCATCGAATCAAATAAAATAATTAACCAAGACCGAACTGTTGGTCACTTGATTGACAAGATTAAAATCCCAAAAACTAATTAGCACATAATCAAACCAATCGAATCTGAAGCATGTAAACAAACAGTAACCGAACTGAAATAACAAATATCTCAAGATCCATTATGATTTAAATCCCAAAATCAATCATATTTCTTCACCCTTTAATCCAAATTGAGATAACTAATAACACACAGGGGTCCTAATCGATTGAGTCAACATGAAACCGAATCGATTGAAACGATTAACCCAAAATCGAAATCAAACAACCGACATTAAACCAAACCATATCAAACATGTAATCAATTTAATTACCCAAACGATCTAGTCTAAGTCAAACACAGACCACATGCGAAATCAACATCGAAGTTAAAATCGATACATATTTGTGTCGATCAAATGGGCATATTGACTAAATCAAATCCAAACAAAAACAAATCTCACGTTAACTGTGTCAACCGATGACCCTAAGACAACACCATCTGTCAATTTAAGAACAATTACAGATGACCCTAATCAGATTCAATCCTATCGATTAACCCATCATGTATCAAGAAATTAAACAACTAAACCGATCGACTACAGAAGGAGCTGTTAAAAGAAATCGATTGAACCAAATATACAATTAGCACCAACCAATTTGCTATTTAGCCTAAATCAAACCCAATCTGAGGTTGAAAAATCAAAATCAAATGAGAGCCCCACTTCAATTTGAAGTCAGAATCGAGTCTGTGAAGGTCGAGGACCCTAGGCGGGTCGATGGTCGATTAACAGCTGGTGGTGGGGGATGGGCAGTCAACATAATCGCCAAAACCCTAAGTGGGTTTCATCGAAGGTGGACCCGGGGGCGAAGAATTGTGATTTCAAGCAAACCCAAATCCGTCGGCGACCACTATGGCAGCGGCGATGGTGTGTGGCTGTGAGAGGGAGAAAACGAAAAAGAGAGAGAGAGATAGAGAGAGAGGAGAGCTTACCTGGTGCGAATCGAGCGAGAAAGAGAGATTGAGAGGCGAGGGAGAGAACTGGGGGTCGAGAGAGAAAGAGGGGAGTCGAGAGTGAGAGAAAGCTTGAGGGATGCAAGGGAGGGGTCGCCTTGCGCGAGTCCCAAACCCGTGTCTAGGGTTTTAAACCCCCGGGTCGACTTAGGTCGGATTCCGGGTACCCAGTGCACCGGGTTTGAGTTGACCCGGTACAATTTTTTTTAAATTAAAATTAAAATTAATTACACTAATAATACAAAAAAAAATTATTTTGTTTTTCATATATTTTAAAAGGAAAATCAAACTAAAACTAACTTGCAATTAAGAATTAAAGAAAAACATAAGAGCGAGAACTCCCCCTTGAAAAATTTCTCTCCCCCTCGACCGAAAAGCTGTTTTCAAGTGACTTTCTCCCCCTCAACCGAAACACCGTTTTCGATAAACTTACTCTCCCTCGACTTTTGCGAGAACCGACAGAGACGCAACTAACAATGTTCACTCTCCCTCGAACTGTGAACAAGAAAGGAATGAGAAACGTACCTGGTTTCCAGCGTTGGAACTCCCCCTACGTTTATGAGCGATCGTTAGCCAAAAATAAATCAAAAAAAAGAACACACGCATGAATTAAAATGGAATGAGAGACACAGATAAAACAGAAACACGTAAACTGAAAACGAAACCTAAAATAACAATACAAAAGTTTAAATTATTTTGTACGTGATACAAGTAGGAAATAATGAACATAGAGTGTTGCCTTGACCATCCGGAGGGTGATTCAGGATGGAGAGGGATACAGTCCATGTTTACTATTCAGATTTAGCATTCCAAGTTTGGACACAAGAAAATTGAAGCATTTTTCGTCCAAGGGTTTTGTAAATAGGTCTGCTAACTGAAGATTTGTATTCACAAAATAGAGTTCGATCATACCTCGTTTGACGTGATCTTTAATAAAATGGGACTGTACATATATGTGTTTCATCTTGGTATGCTGGACAGGATTACTAGTGATTGCGATGGCGCTCTTTGAGTTACAGTAGATCGGGATCTTGGAGTAGTGGAACCCATAATCTTTCAGTTGCGTGCGCATCCATATCACTTGAGAGAAGCAGCTCGCAGAAGCAACGTACTTCACTTCAGCTGTGGAGGTAGACACGTAGTTCTGCTTCTTTGATGCCCAACTTACGAGTTTGTCTCCAAGAAACTACACGTGACCCATAGTACTCTTTCTGTCTAGCATACATCCTGCGTGATCTGCATCAGAATAAATAACTAACTCGTACCCAGTATCCTTGGGATACCAAAGGCCAAGGTCAACAGTACCTTTCAAGTAACGAAAAATTCTCTTACCAACGATGAGATGAGCCTCTTTAGGCTTAGACTGATATCGCGCACACAAACATGTTGAAAACATATTATCTAGTCTATTGGCGGTTAAGTACATTAATGACCCTATCATGCCTTTATAGGTCGTAGCATCTACTTCCTTTCCGTCAGGATCGGAGTCTAGCTTAGACCCTGGTGTCATAGGAGTTTTCATGGCAGAACTATTTTCCAACTTGTATTTCTTTAAGATATAAAAAATATACTTTGATTGATTAATGAAAATACCAGTTGGGAGTTGTTTGACTTGAAGTCCAAGAAAAAAATTCATTTCTCCCATCATACTCATTTGGAATTTTGACATCATTAAGGCAGAAAAATTCTTACAATATTGCTGGTTTGTAAAGCCAAATATAATATCATCTACATAAATTTGTATGAGTATGATATCATCTTTTTCTTTCTTAATAAAAAGAGTGGTGTCAATCTTACCTTTTAAGAAGCCTGACTTGACTAGGAATTGAGATAAAACATCATACCAGGCTCTTGGGGCTTGCTTGAGACCGTAAAGAGCTTTGTCCAGACGGTAGACATGAGTCAGCTTGTCTGGATCCATAAAGCCTTCCAGTTGGAAGACGTATACCTCTTCTTTCACTATGCCATTCAAGAAAGCCGACTTTACGATCATTTGAAAGACTATGAAGTTCTTGTGTGTTGCATATGCCAGGAACATCCTTATAGCTTCTATTCGTGCTACTGGTGCAAATGTCTCGTCTTAGTCAATGCTCTATTGTTGTCGATAACCTTTAGCCACAAGTCATGCTTTGTTATAAACCACTATTCCGTCTTCATCTCTTTTGTTCTTGAAGATCCATTTCGTTCCAATGATGGTCTTGTTGCGAGGCCGAGGTACAAGTCGCCATACTTTCAGGCTTTCAAACTGGTTCAACTCTTCTTGCATCGCAATAATCCAGTCGGGGTCATGAAGGGCTTCAAAAGTTGTCGATGGTTCTATCTTGCTCAAAAAGATCGAGAACAAGTAGTCGTTGGCGGACATGGACCGTGTTTGAATTGGGGCGTTCGTATCGCCAATGATCTGATGTAGTGGGTGGTCATTTGTCCAACGGTGAGTGTGCGAAAGTGGTTGAGTGCTCTGATCAGGTACAGAGTTGACATAGTTTCCCGACGGTATGTATTGAACTGATTTAAGAGATGGTTGTGAACTAGATGGAATAGACTCTACGTTCACTGAGGGAGGGTCTTGAGCTGGAGTCGAAGGTGGTTGTTCTGGGGCGTCGGATGAAGATGAGGGTACACTCGGATCTTCTAGGGACCTTGTCCTGGTAGGTTCTTCAGTAGAGGTAGACGTCCCAGCATTACCAGAATCAACCTGAAGAGTGGATGAGCTTGGTTCTTGAGTAGAAGCTTCAGGGATAGGTGGATCATCTCATGTGGTAGTGTCTGGAGAAGTGGATGATCCCGGGAGAGAGACCTTGGTCTCAGCTCCAGCCCCATTGAACCTATTTGAGACAGAAGATATAAGCTTAGTACAACCAAAATATTCATCATAAAAACATTGAAATAATAGATCCAAATCATTTGAAGGTGATTGCGATGTAGACGTTTGATTTGGTGGGGGCAGTTGCTGATTTGCAGCTAAAACACCGGTTAGAGTGCGTTCTGAACTGATATGCTCAGAAGCCAAATCTTCTAACTCGTCGAAGGTGACGTTGACACTCTTCGTAACAGCTTTGGTCCTTTTGATGTAGACTCTGTAAGCAGCAGACTCAGAGGAATAGCCAATGAAGACGCCTTCATCAGCCTTTGGGTTCAACTTTCCGAGATCCTCTCTGTCATAGGACAAAACACCTGCATCCAAAAGCATGAAATAATTTATATTAGGGATGCAATTGTTAATGATCTCATATAGAGTCTTTCCAAACCGTTTGTTGACAATCGATCGGTTTTGGGTGAAGTAGGCAGTTACAACGGCTTCGGCCCGAAGAAAGAGTGGGATCTTTGATTGAGTCAACATAGTACGAGCAGCTTCAATGAGTGTTCGGTTTCGTCTTTCAATGACTCTATTCTGCTGGGGAGTGGGAGTTGCCGAGTAGGTGTAAGTGATGCCGATAGACTCGAGATATGTACTCAACACCTTGTTCTTGAACTCTGTTCCGTTGTCGGTTCTGATGGATTGTGCCGTCAGCTGTAGATTGACTTGCACACTCTTCAGAAAGTTGATGATGAGCTCAGGAGTTTCGTCTTTGGTTCGGAGGAACTTGACCCATGTATACCGTGAGAAGTCGTCTACCATGACAATAACATATTTCTTGCCATTTATACTCTGGATGCGCATCAGGCCACACAGATATATATGAATCGGCTCGAGAGATCTTGAGGTGCTCGGTTCTATCTTTGGTTTGTGTGAAGTTTTCTTCATCTTGCCCATTTCGCAGGCCGTACAGAGATTCTCCTTTTCGAATTTGAGTTTCGGCAATCCTTTGACTAACCCTCCGATGACTAACTTGTTGATGTTCTTGAAATTGAGATGGGAGAGTCGTCGATGCTAGAGCCAGTTTTGTTGCAAGGAGGCTTTGGACAAGAGGCTTTGGACAGGAGGCAGACAACATTGGTAGTCTTGACGGATGCCAAGACTATTGTATACAGATTATATCGTCATGTCCCGGCTAAGAGCTCAGTACCATCGTCTGTGCGAACACTGCATCTTCTGGCTTTGAAGTTGACTTCCAGATTCTAATCACAAAACTGACCGATGCTGAACAGATTATGTCCTAGTCCTTCGACATACGAGACCTTCTTGATGGTGATGTTGTTTCGTACAATGTCCCCATAACCAATAATCGGTGAAAAATGATCGTTGCTAAAACGAACTGTGCCGCAATACTTGTCGGTGAAATTCGACAACAACTCATTTCTTCTAGTCATGTGTTTGGAGCAACCAGAATCTAAATACCACACATGACTGGCCTACAAAACCGATTAACGAGGTTTAGGTACCCATTCATAAATGGGTCCTTTTGGGTTAGGAGAATCACTAGATTTTGGCACCCACTTATAAACAGGGACTTTGTGTTGTTTAGGTGCACGAGAATGGGAATTACGAGAATAATAATTATACTTGCCAAACCAATCAGACACAGTATATTTATCAACAAAATCATTCGATCCACACCAATAGCAACAAATATTATCATAGGCAATATTAGTAAAGTGCTAAATTGAATTAACTTTGCAAGGAAATGGAAAACTATGTCCAAAAATAGCATCCTTATTAGAAACATCACGATTCCTATCACTAGAAGCAGAATTAAATGACTTGTTGTTCTTTTCCTTTAATGACTGCTTTGCTACCCAAACTTGCTGAACTCTATTTTGTGTGAATTGATTATCTGAAAAAATCAGTAACGTGAGAGGTAGAAGAGTGAAATTGAGATGTACTTGATTTTTGAGATTTTCAAGATTTTTGTCGTTTTTGTGAACTCCTTTTGGATATAGATTGAGAGGCATTCACAGAGACACGTTGAGAGTTGGATTTAGAGCTTTTGCCCATATCCATGAGATCTGGAAAAATCTTGTTTTTCCCTTTATCAAGAAACTCGATATGGCTTGGAAGTTTAGGATCAAAATCAAACTTGTTCACATCATCATTCAGACATTCCTTAGAATTCATTGAGGCAGAAAAGAGATCTTCGTCAGACTGTATGTCCTTTCCTAGATTTGGTGAGTCACAGGAATTTGGGGGCATGTCAAAACGAATATCAGTTACCCCTAAGAAAGCTTTGCATGAGGATGCTTCTGATTTCACTGACTGAATTTCAGAATGACTTACTTCAGGAACAAAAGTATCCTTACACTTATCTGGGGTTTGGAATTGAAGTTCCTCAATTTTAAAAACTAGAAACTCCCTTTCCTTGTCAAAAGAACTCATACATACTTCCAGATCCATTTGAAGATTAGTTTTGTCTTGTTGTTCTTGTAAAATTTTAGTTGCTAAACTAGACAACTGTTTTGACGACTTGTTAATCTCAGTATTGTACGACTTTCTTTCATTTTCAAAATCCTTTTCAAGTTGAACCAGTTTCTTTTCTAAAACCAATGGTGGAACATAAATCTTTGGTTCAACATGTTTTGAATGGATCTCTTCATTAGAGTAACTATGAAAGTAGTCGTTCGAGAGTGTTATGTAACACCCTAAATTTTGGGACTTTTGAAAACGAAAATTTTTCGCAATAACACGAACATAAAATGGAGATAAACCACCTGGAATATATATAAAGAAAATCAAGTTTCGCAAATGACCTCATCCCATCAAGGTTGGGGAAAGTATAAGCGTTTACAAATACTAATGAATGAAAAGAAGATCGACAACCTACTTAATCTAAACAGTCTAATTTAGATTATAATTGGGTGTCGTCGTCTATTTCCAAAATATCAACAAGTGAATATGTACGCTCTCTATCCGGTCACATGCTATATCCCAAAAATCGGCTTGACACTCCACTCAAGGCTTCACCACCCCGCTACTAACAGAACCTGCTAAATACACCAAGTAAACAAGTGTTAGGCTTGGAGCCTAGTGAGTACATCCAATATATATATAAGAATGATAACATGAAATGTTGCGGTAAACAATTGTATGATGACTTAGGAAATAATAACATCAAATTTCATCCTCCAATAGTTACCACCCAAGCGGGTACAGATGGAATGGATATTTACCGGCATCAACTCTATTCATGAATCTTTAGCCATTAGAACATCAACTCTATTCATGAATCTCTAGTTCAATGTAAATATAGGTTCAACTCTATGCGTGAATCTTTACCCCAAGGAGTCTCCAAGTTCAACCCTATTCATGGATCTTTACCTTGGGATCCCACCATTCCAACCAATCATAGACCACAATATAATAAGTAAAGATTGACTACAATTTTCCCAATACATAATCCTCATGTAACATTCAATTATTACAATGAAAATTCACGTTGAAATCATAATATAGCATATCATGTAACCCCATTTATCTATCACAAGAAACCCATTGGAAATGATAATCCCAACATACAAGTTGTGTTAACACATTCAATATATGTACTTCTTTAAATCTATACTTCAAAAATAAAAATTAACATATTCTCCCCATTTGATTTCACAAGGCCATAATACCTACCTAATACCAAGTATGTTATTTCACCAATCTACAAAATCATCAAACCATATGGAGCCAACATAGTGTCAAACCCTAGATTTTGACTTAAATATTTCAAGAACACAAAGTAGAGAAAATGTGGATTTTTAGAGTTAAGAAAAGAAAAGTTTTCATGTTGACATGTTGACATGTAAGCATTTAATGGAATACATGAACTCACAAAAATGGGTTTTGATGAAAACCCCAAAACCCTACAAGCCTCCTTCTTGAATGGAGATGACAAGGAAAAGATAGAGGTAACAACCCTAGCTTCCAAATCTTTTCAAATCAACTTGGAAATCAAAGAGAGTAAATGCCTTTAAGAACCCTAGGTTTGAGCTATTAAATGAGGAGAGTGAAAGGGAGAGTTTTTGAGAGAGAAATTAGTTTGGTGGATGAGAATTAAATGAGCTTAGGGCTGAAATTCGTGATTTTAACCCGTCAGATACGCGCGGCGATTATGCCAAGCGAGAGTGACAGGGTCACAATCGCGAGGCACTCTCGCGTGAGTTGTACCGAGAGTTCTCGGTGTGGCCGTGATAGTACCAAGCGAGAGTGACATATGTCACAATCGCGAGGCATTCTCGCGAGAAACATACCGAGAGTTTGGTGGCCTCCGCGCGATTATGCCCACCGCGACCGTGACATTGGCAAGATCGGGTGTCACAGTCGCTAACCCCGAAATCAAGCCGAAAACCCGAATTTTTCACACGCCAAGTCACATCTCAACAATAAACGAGTTAAAGGCTTGCAACACAGAAGTCTGAGGTTCATGACAAGAGCATCACTAGAAAATCCGGGCATTACAATCCTCCCCAACTTGAAAGGATTTCTTCCCGAAATCGTCGTTCACGCAAACAGGTGAGGATATCTTTTCTTCATGTCCTCTTCTGCTTCCCAAGTCACATTGGCCCCTCGGTGATGCTTCCACTGAACCTTGACCATTGTGACCTCCTTGTGACGGAGTTTCTTGGACTTCCTTTCCAGAATCGCATCGGGTTCCTCAATGCAACGAGTACCCTCGTCCACTCTTATCTCCGAAAGGGGAATGACACTCTCCTCTTCCGCCAAACATCTCTGTAGGTAACACACGTGAAAGGTCTTGTGAATTCCATTCATCTCGGGTGGGAGTTCCAATTGGTAAGCTTGAAGTCCAACCCGTTTGATTATGGTAAATGGCCCAATGTCGGTCCAACAATACTATATCAAGTTCTTAGATTTAACAATACATAAAGATTACCAACCTGTATTGATTATAACAAATGGTTAAAAGGTTGATCTGATTCAAGCATGAAATGTGTGTTCTCTGTTTTCTCTCTTTTACACCTTTAAGTGTGTGTTTGTATGTGATCTGATCTTTTTGAGAAAGATACTAGAGATATCACAAAAATCTAATCTAGTGTGTTGAACACACTTCCTAAGATAATATCTAGATATTAAATCTAGATATTATTTCTAATATAACTAACTAAATACTAGAAACTAACTTTATCTAACTAAGTTAACTAAACTATTACATTACTATAACTTAGATATTTAAATCTAAGTAAACTAAAACAATTACATTGATTACTTTGACATTTATTACAAATAGACATAGACTTTAATATCGAGAGTCGACTTTTCGGCTTTAACTTCAGATTGCGATCTTCAGATTGGATGATCTTGAATCCAATGAGACTGTGTCTTAACACCCAAGAAATCGAGGACTCAACTTTCCCCTTTTCCCGAACCGGATAATTCCTTTCCAAGGCGATACTTTGAGCATAACCCGGTCGCCCTCTTGGAATTCCACCGGTCGTCTTTTCTTGTCGGCGTAACACTTTTTCTGGTCTTGGGCTGCCTTCAAGCGTTCCCGAATACACTTGACCTTATCTGCGGTTTCTTGGACAATCTCGGGTCCGGCGAACTGCTTCTCACCCGCTTCTAACCAACAAACCAGAGTCCGACATTTTCGGCCATACAAGGCCTCAAAAGGGGTCATGCCAATACTAGAATGGTAACTGTTATTGTAGGCGAACTCCACTAGATGTAAGTGTGAGTCCCAATTCCCGCCAAAGTCAATAACACATGATCTCAGCATATCCTCAATCGTTTGAATGGTCCGTTCACTCTGACCGTCGGTTTGGGGATGGTAGGCAGTGCTCAATTTTACTCGAGTCCCCAACTCTTTCTGGAGATCGTCCCAAAAATTCGAGGTGAAGCGACTATCCCGATCCGAAACAATAGACAGTGGCACGCCATGCCTCGAGACGACTTCGTCGATGTAAAGTTTGGCCCGCTTATCCATCGGAAGGGTCTCTCTCATTGCAAGGAAATGTGCACTCTTGGTGAGGCGGTCCACCACTACCCAAATTGTATCGTGACCTCTCAAGGTCTTTGGTAACTTGGTTACAAAATCCATAGTGATATGCTCCCACTTCCACTCTGGAGTTTCCAAGGATTGGAGGCTCTCGTAGGGTCGTTGATGTTCGACCTTGACTTGAAGGCACGTCACACAAAGTTCCACGTACCTTGCCACGTCTAGTTTCATGACGGGCCACCAATAGTTAAGCTTCAAATCCTGATACATCTTCGTACTTCCCGGGTGGATGGAATACTTAGACTTGTGGGCGTCTTCAAGAAGCAATTCCCGATTTCCTCCAATCTTAGGCACCCATACACGCCCTTCGAAGAGTTTCACTCCTCGGCTGTCTTTAGTTAAAAGCAGATGTTGTTTCGCCATCACTTCGCTTTTAAGATTCTCTTCCCGAAGAGCTTCTGATTGTGATGCCTTGATCCTCCCAATCAGACTTAACACAAGTTCAATTCGAGCGAGAGAAGCTTGCAAACTGCCACTATACTCTTTTCTACTCAGAGCATCTGCCACCACATTGGCCTTGCCAGGGTGGTATAGTAGCTCACAGTCATAGTCTTTTAGGAATTCTAACCACCTCCTCTACCTCATATTCAACTCTTTCTGGTCGAAGATATGCTTTAAACTCTAAACTTTTCGCACAACAAAATCACATGAATCCTACACTTGGAAAAATATTTGAAAACAAAGAATTTGTATCTGATGCGAAATCAACACTTAAAAAAATTGAACTTTTATACGAATTGTTCAAGAACTCGTATAACACTCTTCTGCGAATTCTGAGGAATTCGTATACAAGTCTTATGAGAGTTCTCTACTTTTCGCATACAAATGTTATGCGAATTCTATCCTTCGATAATTTTCTCAACAACTTTTCACACATAAATCTTATGCGAATTATGGAAATTCGCAACACCCACACGTACGAATTCGGTATAATTCGCAGAAGACACGTATGCGAATTCAACACATGAATTTTCAGAATCAAACTTATGCGAAATCTAATGGATCTGCGAAATCCAATGAATCTGCGAGATTTTCATGCGAGTTCTTGAGAAGGATGCGAGTTCTTGGAATATCTGCGAGTTCTTCAATAACTTATGCGAGTTCTTGAGATCTTGTCGAAAACACACTCTAACTGGCTCAAAAATCCATGTAAGCTTCGATTTTCGAATTGAAATTTTGACAATTCGACCACCAACACTCCTAGAATCGAAATCTATCAATGAATTTCAAAGAAATTCATTTAACAATACAAATTGATCCAAATACAGTGCGACAAAACTCGTGGACTCAAAACTCATGAAATTTCAAAATTGATGATCAATTACAGTGCAAATCAACAACAAACCAATACAAGATCAATCTATGCACTTATACGAACATCATTTAGCCAATTACAACTCGAAAAACTCACAAAGACTTGAAATTCGATCTAAGACTCAAAACCACAGTGTTACTCCATATTTTCTTGATTTCAAACTTGGGTTTGCTTTGATACCAATTGTTAATTCCCAGTTTATCAAGTTCTAATCACATACACAACAACAACAACAACAACAACAAGATGATTCAAATTTACTCAACCTGTTTATATGATTCACTTCACAGATTTCGTATACAACCTTTTTGACCACTTTCCCTCTCTACAAACTCTCTCTACAGTTATCAGTTCGCGTACAATGAATTTTCTAGTTACTAGCTTCTAACACAAACTCTCTAGCCATATATCTAATAAGAAAAACAAACATACGCTTACAAAACACAAAGACTTTGACATTTGACTTATTACACTGACTTTGACTTTGACTTTTACTTTGAGAGTTGACTTTGAGCTTTGACTTGCTTGAACTTTGACCTTTCATCTTCATGATCTTGTATCCAATAAATATGCTCTAACATGTTGGATCCAAGATCATTGAGAGGAAAAGTCAAATTCCAAGTCAAAGCCTCTCAAAGTCAAAGCCCAGGTCAACTCTCAAAGCAATTGTCAAAGTGGAAAGTCAAAATCTTCTAAAGTCAAACTGTCTTAATTAGTTTTGTTTATCTTTGTAATAGTGTAGGTATAAATAGCTTTTGTTTTATGTTGTAAGCGTGTGACTAAGAGTGTGTAACACTTTGAGCGAATATGTTTTAGAGAGAGAAATATTAGAGTTGAAAGGATCTTGTATTCTGTGAATTTGAGATCGAATAATATGACAAGTTTGATTGAATATTGATTGTTATCTTGTTAATTGCACATTAAGGGACACAGAATTGGTATCAGAGCAAGCACAATTCAGAATTTTTCAAGAATCTTAGACTTTTGTGATCGACTTCAAGAACTCGCAGACTTCACTGTTCCAGATTTAAAATCTTGATTTGGTGTTGTTTTGATTGTAATTTTTGTTGCTTTGTATTCGATTTGTGTAGTAGAACAAGTTTGATTTGTGTAATTTTGTTCAATTCACAACTGATTTGAGTGAATTTGGATTTGTGTTGAGTTTTTGTTCGAAAGTTTTCACGCACTGTATTTTGATCAATTTTGTAATTTTTGTTATTGTTGTTCAAAATCAATTGGTTGTAGTCTGTAAGGCTTGTGTTAGTGAACAAACTGCTGAAATATTATGGACAAATTTTGAGGTTTGAATCAAAATTGGATTGAAGTTGGTGTTTTTGGGTCGATATCTAAAGAACTCGCAAGATCCCATGAACTCGCATATGCAGAACTCGCAGGTGTACGAAAAGTGAAAGATTTCTCAGGAGCTTAGTGTTTGTTTTTGGAAATTCTAACTCATGAATTCGCATTAAGCTACGTGAGAAAGTTCTTAATTCGCATAGTGTGAGATACGAAAAGTGTGGATTTCGCATGACCTTACATGCGAAAAGCTAGATCTCGCATAAGTCTTTGTGCAAAAAGTGTAGAATTCTCAAGGTGTTGGGTACGAAAAGCTTTTGTTCTACTCTTCGATTTGCGAAAAATTGCAGAAATCGCACACTGAAGTTCTTGAAATTTTCTAAGTCCAGATTTCTCACAATTTTCTTCTGCTAAAAGTAAATCGTGTGGAATTTACCAAGTCTAAATTTCACACACCTCAATGTGCGAAAATCTATATAATTCGCACATCTCACGTGTGAAAAGTACAGATTTCGCATTCTTCTTTATGCGAAAAGTCAGATTTCGCATGCCTTGTTCTGCGAATTGTGAAGACTTTTGATCTGCAAACTGTGTTGTTTTGTGATGTGCGAAAAGTGAACTCTTTGGCTTGAGGATTCTATACTTAGTCAATTTTTTGACTATTTTCAAGTTTTTGGAAAATTTTCTGATTTGTGTTTAAAGATTAGTGCAAGTGTTAAGATGACTTCAAGGGATGCTCTTTCTATTGGAACCGATGTTAAGCCACCAGTTTTATTCAAAGGAGAATACGAACAGTGGAAGGATAGGTTTTTGGATTTTGTGGACAGACATGCAAACGATGAGAATATAAAGGAATCTATTGAAGAAGGACCAATGATTCATATCACTATGGAAATTCTGGATGATGAATCATCTGACAGTGGAGACGGAAATCAACCAAGGGAACAGAGGACAAAGCAAGTTCCAGTGGATATTTCTAAGTATTTAGATCAATAGAAGAAAAGGTATAAGGCAGATAAACAGGCAAGGTTTCTTCTTCTTCAGAGCATACCAAATGAAATCTACATCAAGATTGATAGCTATAAGGCTACTGCAAAGAAAATGTGGGATCAGTTGGAGAAAATGATGATGGGATCAAAGGTTGGCAACCAAATGAAAGTGGCTAAATGTATAAACAACTACGAGGAATTCAAAGCCAAAGTAGGGGAAATCCTTGAGGAAACTTATGAAAGATTTGTCTCTCTGCTTAATGAGCTAGCTAAAAACAAAGTGGAGAAGAAGCAGATAGAGAACAACGTGAAGTTTCTGAGAGTATTGCAACCGGAATGGAAGAAGCATACACGGAGGATGAAACAGATGAAGGATCTGAGTGAGATTCCATTGCATGAAGTTTATCAAACACTCTGCCAGAACGAGGAGGAAGTAGAATAGGTGAGAGAAGAGAAGAAGAAAAGTGAAAAGCTGATAGCTGACCCAGTTGCCTTGGTAGTTGAGAATAAAAAAGAGAAGGAGAAGAAAGATAAGAAGAAGAAAAAGAAAGTTGTGGTATCTAGTTCTGATGGTTCTGATAGTGGTAATTCTTATTCTAATGATGGTGAAAGTTTGAAACAGGCAATGATCTTATTAACTCGAGCCTTCCAAAAGAAATTTTACAAGAAACCGGGGTCTAACAGTCAAAGATATTCGTCAAGGTCCTGAAACTATGAACACAAGGAACAGATTGAAGGAAAGATATATGATGAAAGGAGATCTGAAGGTAAGAGGTATGAGGAGAGAAAACCTGAAGAGAGAAAATATGTGAACAGTTATGAGAAAAAGGTGGAAGAACCAATCAAGTGCTATAATTATGGGAAGATCGGTCAAGTCTTGAATAAAGACTAATCAAGGTCGGGTGTTACTAAAACCCAAAAGAAACAGTTACCCTTCTCAACGACTAAAGCGGAAGACTTCATTAAGCCACTCACCCTTGCACATACTCCTAGCACTCAACATTTCACCAAAACGCTAGAACCTCTTCCCCCATCCAGAACCTGATGCACATGCCGACAAATAAAAGGTTAGGCTAACGCCTAGTGAGTTCAAGAGTTTACAACATGAAATAAATACATTTTCTAAAGGGAGAGAAAGTAGTTTATGAGACTGTAAAATTCCCAATTCAATCAAGCAATTCAACCAAGATATGACAATTATGTATTCTAGAGAGAGAGTATAGAGAGAAAGTCACAATCGTATATATCACAAGTCTGACAATTACAATGCTTGAAGTTACAAACACTCATAACACTAAAGGTATTTATATCTACAACACTTCTCTCACATCACTAAGACAGAAACTCTCAAAGACTAATGTTGACTCTGTTGACTTTACATGACATTGATTTTTCTCATTAAATCTTGGATACAATTATACACTAACAATCTCCCCCTTTGTAATCAAGATTTAATAAAAATTTGACAATCTTCTTCAGCGCTCTGATTCTTCAAACTTTGACTCTGACAGCTTTAAACTTTGTAGCTCTGACAGTCTTTAATCTCAAATGCTTTGAAGAATCTTGAAAAGTTTTTCACATTTAGCATCTTTGGAAAGTCAACAAGTCACGAACACGAATCTGAATTCTTGAAACTTTTAAATCTTTGAACTTCAAGACAATTTTGAGGAATCTCTGCTCTCGTATCTTCATCTCTCTAATCTCTGAATCGTCTTCAGAAAAATAAACTTTCTTGAATCATCTTAACTTTCTTCATAATGTCTTTCAAACATCATTTAATCTTCATCGGACTTGATTGAATTGAACTTTCAGAATTTCTCCCCAAGTCTTTTCCACTTTGACATCTCTTTAGCTCTGAAACTATGACATTGAAATTTAACTTTTGAATTTTTCTCCCTCTTTTTGATGATTGTGAGCATCATGATCATCAAAACTTCTTCAATTTCATCACTTTCTTTGAATTTCCCCCTTTAAGATAAACTAACATTCTCTTCCTTTATGAAATGACAATCTTCGCTTTTTGACCTGAGTATTCGTCAATTCATGAAATGTATATATCCGAATCTTTTCAAATTTAGATATAATGAACGTGGTAACCCTGAATCAACAAATGATACAGTTAGTATGCCTGTAACTAGCACGGAGCCACTTTGACAACGGATGTACATTGAAAAGGAGTTTTTGTGATGTTCACTCCCCCAGGGCTTCCATTCAATCATTGAAAAACATGAAAGCATTTCTATGAATGTTATGACAAGAAAACTTATTCCTTGTGTGTACGTGATAGTGTAGAATGATTGAAGCTACTCAAGCTTGAACAGGCTCAAATTGTGTAAACTGTTGAGACAGCAACAAGTATTACACGGACTCAATATGCATGAAAGAGGTGCGAAGGTGGGGCAACTTTCCTTCTTTTTCAATATCTAAATCTTCCGAGTGAAGACCAGATAGCAGATATGTTGCGTCCCCAAGAAAATATGAGACATTTCTTTGTTAAGAAAGAAACGAGTGGTTGGTGGGGTAAATGCAAGAGTTGGCATGGGCTCACTGCCTGTTTCAATGATGGTCACCAAAGAATGTGAACCAATCAGATTTTGTGGTTGCCCAGCTCAGAAAGTAGTTGGTGCAGAGTTTTGATATTCTTTTAACTTTGTTCTCACACCCTCTTTCTTTTTATCATTAAAGCTCACTTCTAACCAAACTCTCATTTACATTTTACCGCTCAGTACAATGAGAAAAACTCAACCGGATGAGTTCTCTCCCCCACTCTTTGATTTTGACCCCTCACCCCTCAATCACTCAAGGATAACTTCCGGGGTAGGAAACACTAGTTAACGTGAATCCATGGAAGTTCTGTTTAAGTTCTCACACGAATCCCATGTAATTTTGTCCTAAAAATAATAGTTGCTCAACAATTTATCTTGAACAGTTAAGCACAAGTATGATAACATTGTCAAAATGTATGCTCATCAAGAATATAAATGAAGTTTGAGCATTTGAACAATGAAGATCTCTCAAAACAAGGATATTGAATGAATGAAATGAAATCAAATGAATTGTTTTGAGAATCTGACAATGTGTCAATCAGATCAAATTTCATAAGATATGAACATGAAAAGGTTGGGGTATCAAAGAACTTGACAGTTTGTTTATATGAACGAATATAAACAATTTAGCAATGAACGCTCAAAGATTGAAATGATGATTTATGCTCAACAACAGTGAATTACAAACGAGGGTATTACCATCGAAAAATTGTTTTGTTATCAGACATGGTAATAACAAAATCAAATGAAGTACTGAACCGGTGTGTATGAATACTTGACAGTATATAGATAAGATAATACACAAGTATTTATCTTTGGAAACACACGGTCAGTTAAACATTAACGCTCAATTATGAAAAACATTTAAAATCACACTTCTTAATTCTTGAAATCTTTTGAGAATAGAGAAGTGGTTTGAACATTTAAGAAAACATTTTTCATACTTACATTTAAGCTCCCCCTCAAATCATGATAAAATGATTTATATTCTGATAAGCTTCCCCTGGATATTTGCAAAATATCCTTGTCTTTAAACATTAAAGAACGAGTCCTAAGTTGTTTTACTTAGAAGTCATAGTCCTTTAACATTAAAGTTCGGGTCTTGAACTGAATTATTCAAGAGCCAATGTTATTGCTCCCCTTTAAACCTTGGGTGCCTGCAACACAGATTTAGCTTTTGGTACCCACTGGTATTTGGGTCCTGATATGTTAGTTGCAGTTCTTTTGGGGTTTACATAATAAGAACCATACCAGTAATTGACAAAATTATTACTTACAAAGTCATTTGCTCCACAGTAAGAACAACAAATTTTCTTTTGAGCAATCTTGATCAAATGATTAGTAGAATAAAACGTATCAGGTTTACCAAAAGATTTACCTTTGTGTGCACTGTTTTTTTTGGCATTGGATGTGGATGCAGATGCTTTGTCATTCTTCTTCTCATCTGAAGATCTTTAACCCTCCAGACCATCTGTCCTTTCTTAAATTGCTTTCCAAGAGATTTTACATAAAAGCTCGTTGAACCATCAACAGTTTTGTCATAAAATAGATTAGATGGTCGAATCTGATTTGATTTGATGATTTGTGGTTTGACACTTTTCTTTTTGAAAACATTTTTCTCATGGATAGAACTTGAAGCAGTTTTAAAAGAGCAAATTGATTCGGTTGAATTTTCAACTGGTGATTGATTGATCACATCAGCACAAACTTTTTCTGACAAATCAACATTTGCAACTTCTAAGTTCTTTATTTTTTTCGGATAAAATGTTTCTTTCAATAATAAGTGTGTCAAACTTTTGTTTCAAATCAGCTCTAGCCATCTGTTCTTTTTGGACATCTGATGACAGAATAGATATTTTGGATATGAGCTTAGATATTTCAGATTCAAAGATTTGACATTGTTGTTCAAAATCTTTTTCTAAGTTCTTATTTTGTTCAGAAATATCTTTGAAAATCCCAACATTTCTCTTCTCAGCATTTTTCTTTTCAAGCTCAAAAGACTTTTTCTTTTCTTGAAAAGCTTTTCTTTCTTTCTCAAATAAGTCTTGTAATGCAGAGATATGTTTGGGAAGTTCAACTGTTTTGTCTTCAAGAACTTTTCTCTCTTTGGCAAAAGTGTCTCTTTCTGTAATTAAAATCTTTTCAAACTCAGACACTTGCTTAGAGAGTTTAAAGCATCTAAGCTCAAGATCCTTTTTCTCTTGTAAAGTTTTCTTTGAAAGATCAGACAGCTGTTGAGTAGAAGCATTCTCTAGATTTGACTTGTCTTTATCTGCTTGAAGGCTTTTCAGTAGATCGGCATTCTTTGACTCCAAAGCAGATATCTTGTCTTCAAAAGCTTAAACTTTTGTTGAAGCTTAACTGATTCAGATTGCAATTCTGATGATTTCTGTTCAGTTGTCTTCAGTTGGCTTTGAAGATTCGCAATCTTTCTCTCTTTGAGTTTTAACTCTTTCTCACATGTTTGAATAGTATTCTCTTTTAAAGCGACAATTTTCTCTTTCTCTTTAATCTCTTTCTCTCTTGCTCTGATGATACCTGCAAAATCAGATTTAGCATGATTAGCACATTTTATACAGTCAGGAGTTTTATCAGAGTTTGACAAATTAAATTTAAGCTCCTGAATCTGATTAAGAAGAGCTGAATTTTGAATCTTCAGTTTATCTCTTTCAGCTTCTATTGCCGGTATCTCAGGCATGTACATGATGGCACAGTCTCTCCCTGACAAAATAGTAGACATCTTGATATCTGAAAAAAAAATTACTTCAAAAAGATCGTCAAAAATCAAGAAATTTTGGTCACTATGAGAAATATGTCCCCCTCCGCAGACTTAGCATGGGGGTCCCGCTACACGGTTAGCGGGTAGGAACAAGGGGCAACGCCCTTGTGGGGTCTGGGGGCAGTGCCCCTAGAATTTTTTTTTGGGCATATTAAATGTATGATTGAAATGATCGTTTCCAAAATATTCAGAAAAAATTTTTTGACTTGAAAATCAAACTTGAAAATTTTTGAAAAATTTTTCTAAGGCACAAACTCGCAAAACACTGTGTATGACACTTCACACTAACAGCCTTGTGTGCGTTTCTGGTTCGCGCAAAGCACTACGTGCGCGTTTTGAGATTCTCGCTAAAAGGATGTGTGCGTTTTTCAACTTCTCGCAAATCAAGACGTGCGCGTTCTATACTTAGAAAATTTTCGATAAATCTGAAACTCGCTAAATGCAAGCTCGCAAGACTAGGAAACTCGCAAAGCACTGTTCACTTCACTTCGCGCTAACAAGGTTATGCACGTTTCAAGTTCGCGCAGATCGAAGGATGCGCGTTTGAGGTTTGCTCTAGAAGGGATGTGCGCTTTTTGAGCTTTTGCGCGTTTTGATTCCTTTGATATGCAAGTTCTTCACTTTGAATCTTGCGTGAAGTATGGATCTTGCGTGTTCTTCATCTGTTTTCACGAATCTGATTCAAAATCTTTAATACCTGCAATTAGAACTTGAAAATGTACAGGATTGATCGATTAATCATTTAGAACACATTTCTAATACGAATTTCAGGCTAAAAACAACAAAACACAATGAATTGATTCAATAACAGTTCGACTTTTTCAAAAAAGAAATTTCACAAAAATTCAAAATTAAATGAGATTTGGTGCAAATTTCAAGATAAAATATAAACAAGAAACGTTCTTATTCACTAAACGAACACTAGTGTGCCATTTTCTTGCATTAACAATGATTTATCAAGAAAAATTTGATTGAACAGTGAAAATGATAACATGTTATGCGTGTTCTTGAAATTTCAAGATTTCGATCAATCCAAGTGATATAATTTCCTCTGAATGATTTTGGTTTAGCTCTGATACCAATTGAAACTGTAAAATTCCCAATTCAATCAAGCAATTCAACCAAGATATGACAATTATGTATTCTAGAGAAAGAGAGTAGAGAGAGAAAGTCACAATCGTATATATCACAAGTCTGACAATTACAATGCTTGAAGTTACAAACACTCATAACACTAAAGGTATTTATATCTACAACACTTCTCTCACATCACTAAGACAGAAACTCTCAAACACTAATGTTGACTTTACATGACATTGACTTTTCTCATTAAATCTTGGATACAATTATACACTAACAGTTAAAATCACAGACCTTTAGGAATATTTACTTTAAATATTCAAACGACACCATTTTCCAAAAGTACACCTTTAAAACAAGGAACCCACATGAACCTTCTTTCGTAAAACCACTTTAATCCCAAACTCACCCAAAACGTGAATATTAAGCAAAATTCCCAATTTATAATAATACGAAATAAAACTTTACTTCTCGAAACACCCCAAACGTGGATAGGGCATAATACACAACCCATAAATATTGAGTAAACAATTCCCCACAAGCAAAACGTCACCGAAAACATGGATGATAAAATGATACAATTAAATACCCAATTAACACCTTTCGGTGACGGGGGAGACCCAATTCCATTGTATGTGGGGGAACACAAAGTTAAGCCACATAACCATGTTGTCGAACTACACCTCAGATCGTGATTGTATTGCCTGCTCTGCCGAGCTACAACTCCAGTCGTGACTGTATTGCCTGCTCCGCCGAGCTACACCTCCAGTCGGACATTATTTCAAGTCCCAAACACCGTATCCCTTATTGCCTGCTCTGCCGAGCTACACCTCAAGGATACACGATCTTATTGCCTGTTCGGTCTCTAGTGGAATTTCATCCTCAGGGTACCCACTCGACCCCAAGTTCCTACTCCCTAGCATTCAAGATAGGATCCTCAACTCCTTACTTGATAACTCCCGATGTCTAACCCTCGTGCATAAGAATTAGACATCCAAACACAAGACCCATGGTCTCGAAGTACAACCCATAAAGGCTCCTCTTCGTCAAACAACTGGGACGACATTAATGCCAACACAACTTAAATTCCCAAAGTGAGGATCCCAAGAGTCCTCACCATTAAATACAACCGACTTACATGTCTATAGATCCAATGCAACACAATCTAACATTACAATACTCAACTTGAATGACCAAAGCACCCAAAACATATCACTCTAAAATGACACGTAATAAACACCCTCAAACCCAAGATTCCACAAAGGGCCATTAAACCGCACAAATGTCCTCAAGACTCATTTTAGTCAAACCGAGCCAAAGCTCAACAAAATTCCTTTATTGTACAATATATGTCAGTATAGACAATAAAACACTTTTAACCCACGGTTATGCAAGCACAAAGAGCAAAAGTGTGATTAACCCCAAAACTCCTCATTGGTCGAAACAAAGCGCTTTCCAAAAGGACTCATCCCTTTATTTTTCCCAAAATGACTCATAACACAATGATATGCATTTTCCAACGGTTTATAAAATCGTATGCACCAAATGGACAATTATATAAAATAACCCCCATTCATATATTATATCATCAAAGAAACATATCAAAATGATTTATTTATCAAAATACCCAAAATTCTCAAAGATATGGGTTATATAAGCTTATAAAGATAAATATTTTCAAATAACCAAAACTTATCAGCAGTTAACAATTTAATGTAAAAAACAAACACTTTAAAATAAATATTTTGGCATATACACCGTTTTCACAAATCAACTTGAACTCACCTTGCTAGATTTAAGCTAAATCTAGATTTTACCCCAACTTGAGCTCCTTTGAAGAACACTTGAATCTTCAAGTCAAAACCTCCATAAACCTAGATGCACAAATTCCACCAATAAATAATCACATTCAACCATTTAGAATCGATCCCCAAACACATTACATTAAAATCTCCATTTTGGTCAAAACCCTAATTTTGACCCAAATCTTACAAACCGAAGTTGAAGGAATCAAACACTAGAAAATCATCAAGAGAACATTTATATCTTATATTAAGGTTTAGAAATGGAAGGGATACACTTACCACTTAGGTTTTGATGAAAAACCTAGAAAACCCTAAGTTAGAGCTTGAGGTTGAAGATGAAGATGAAGATCCTTGATAGCTAGCTTCTAACATCTCACTTGGTAGAGTATTGATACCTCATAACTTGGGGATATAAGGATTTAGAACCCCAAAACACTATGGGTGGGGAAGATGGGTCTTGGGAGGGTCTTGGGAGAGTTGGGGAGGAAGTGAGAAGTGAGAAATGAAGAAATGAGCCAAAAACCCCGATTTTGACAGCCTGCTCTCCCTCCCATGCGACATTGCCATGGGCAATGTCGCTGGTTATTGTCGCCAGAATGCCTCCCCCTTCTGCTCCTTCTCTGCGACTGTGACAATGCGACTATGACAATGCATTGTAGCGGGACCTTTCCAGAGCCTCGAAACTCACTTTTTTTCAACACCGAGACCCCCGATACTCTAAGGGACTTTAAATAATGATTTCCCAACAAAAGTCCCATCATTTATAAGATCCAAAAATGTCCGGGTGACCTTTACTTACCGAAAATTACGGGTGTTACAATCCTCCCAACCTTAGAATGATTTCGTCCTCGAAATCTAGATTTCCACGAAACGTTGCCCATAGGATAGATTGTCTCTACTCCGCTTGCCAGAGCTATCACCATAACCTCATGCTGGTCCTCACGATAAATGTCCCCTTGGGCATAACACACTTATATCTGAATGAACAATTATCTTACTAATCTTAGCCTTTAACCATGAGACTGCGGTTGTCTCCCAATCTTGGGTGACACGTACTACCTCACGGGTAATTTGTGATATCAACTTCTCACTGGCCAATTCACCTCAGATCCACATGTCTCTGAATCCAAAACCAACGGTCGACATCAAACCCCAAGGAATTCTCAAAATTCTTAATGATTCATTCTTGATTTTGATAAGGTCGTCCTTCCAAGGGCGTACCAATACGCTCATCGGGTTGCTAGTTCATGCCGATCCAGCTACCACTCAACTCTGATCTACTCTCACCCTCGAAACATTCTCTCAATGAGATCTTTACCACCTCAGAAAAACTCATACACGTCAATACTTAATTACCGACGTCTAATATCTCTTTAGGCTCCACCACCGCGAGGCTAACACTCCTCATTGCCCAATAGGAATACTTACCAATATTCCAAAGATTCATTGATTTCCAAAATAACCAGTCGACGCCTAAAACCCAAAAATGGTAATACCGAACACCGATGGATATCCCGCTTAGGATCTTATTCCAGATGCATTGACGTGATAAAGCTGACATTTAACAGGGTACTAAGATTCCCAATCTTACATTTCTAACAAACGGACCATGATATTTCCTTTGCCTACGGAAACTATTAAGGTGATACACCGCCAACATAGAACATGATGTCCAACGGACTATCCACCCATCAAATCAAATCCAACCATACGCAAATAGTCACACGAGACCTTATTCCGCAGATTCACCGAAGCAGAAAAATCATCACTTAATTATCTGGGAAGGCATAAATCTAACACCTCGATTATTCATGCGCATACGGATCCAAAGCTGAAACCCATAATTCAAGACTAACCACAAGTTGGATCATCTGACGCTTCAATTCCCAAGGACTCCTCTAGTCCCTAATCGCAACTTTTTTCAAGATAGGATTTTAAATCTATAGCCACAATGGGTTCAAGGTTTTCCAAGTTAATATGCCAATTTAAAATTTACAAAATTTTCAAACACAACAGTTTTATAACAATCGGTCATACATATAAAATCTACTACCGCTTACCCGGTAGGTGTGCACAGTGATCATTAAAGCCACGCATAGAAATTTGTTTCAAAATTCAATTGATCAATACTCACATTAATAATGTCAATAGCAAAAGTTGCGCAACAAAGTTTTCAAATGGGTTGCCATGGTCCTAGCATGCATCAATTACACTATGAACGTGAAAATAACTTTTTGTACGAAAACGTATGCAATAGAGGTTTGTACAACTCCAAAGGGACCTTCACAAATTTTACTTCAAAATTCCTTCCTTTAAACCACAAAGCGTCGTGGAATAAAATTTTCCAACAAGACCCATATACATCAGTCTATTCCTCAAAACTTAGTAAAACGATAGGGGTGCGTGATTTGGTCAAACGCAATTAAATTTTTAAATCGAGTTCAAACCTTGGGCCGCAAATAAAATGCACTTGTCCAAAAATAGCATTTACAATGACATGTATACCAATAACTCTTTTAATGCATTACGGAAAATTTATAACAGTAAAATCAACAACTGAAACATGTCCAAAGCAAAAGTTCAAAACGTGACAACATAAATCTTTCATATACTTACCCATGCGAGTGTAAATCAAATTCAACACCAAAAATTGTACACATATATAACCACAAGGTTTGTGGTGTAGCGGTAATCACCTGGGGAGTTCATAGCGCTCAACCCGGGTTCAATTCCCTGCATTCGCAACTTTGTGGCCACTGGGTATAACCTTAAGGCTGCATGCTTTAGCAGTCGGTTTCATTGCCAAGGGATTAGTATGGGCCAAAGGCCCAGGACACCCTTTCCCAAAAAAAACTGTACACATATACTTGTGTAAAACTCAAGATGCAATCATGCAACATTAAGATTCTTAAGACGTCCCGTACGGTTGCAAGATGTCACGTGCAAAACTCGCATGAGACAAAGTGTTAAACAACAACCCAAAAGAGAAGTCATACGACATTAACACTCCCAAAATAACATATGGGTAACATATACTAACAAAACTCTCAAGACGACTCTTACGGTTGCGAAAATACCGGTGCAAGATTCGCACGAGCCAAAAATATTAAACAAAGACTCATAAGTTAACGCACACAATAATGCAAGTATACACCTCTCAAAGTTCTACTGCACGACGCAAAACGGTTGTAAAATAAAACGCCATAAAACTCAACCGAATTTTCATGAAACTCATTAACGCTAAAAATGAGCGGTGCCAACATTTTCATCTACCAACATACAAACATAAGACGACGATATGTCTAAAATGTTAAACTTCTAAGAGTTTCCCCTTTTTACCACAATGAAAAGTAAAGTGACACTTTTCAACAAAGTTTGAATGAGACACGACGTTTAATAAATTGCAAATTTACACGCAACAAAATTTAAAACTCACGTATTTCAAAGTCCACTCATGCGCCGAAAACGTCGCAAAATAATACTCCATAAAATTCGACAAAACTCGCACAGACTGAAATTCCTAAGAAAACTCCGACGCAAAAACATGGGAATAACCTTTCCTTTAAAACCTTAACATACGTAGAGGAGATCCAATGTCAAGGTTAAAATTTTATAGTTACTTGCCCAATACCCAATCACATTTAAAACACGGATATTTCAACATCCGAAAATAGCGTTAGACACGAAACGGGGATGAAGAGATTTTCAAAAAAAATATTTGCAATCACATGCAACAAAACACTTTCATGTATGCTTAAACTCACGGTTTAAAAATCTGATGAGTGCTAAATTCTTTACCAAGAGTTTATAATATAACTCACTTTATACTTTGAAAACATGAGAAACAATTGATGCTAATTTATTTTAGAAATAAACTTCGTGCAAAGATTTGGTCGGCACTCACCATCTTAGGACTACGCTTCCCAATTTCCCGACATACTATTGTCATCCGGGTGTTTTCAAACATCTTAAGGCAATCATCGGCGATTTCATCGGTTCACCTTACAATTTCTCCTCAAAATAGAGTCAATTAATGAGCCTATGGTTCTAATTCGACCAATAACTCTGACCCAAAATGGTCAACTTATTGTATTCATCGTGCTTAACCATCACTCCAAAGTCATAATGCTATGAACATCAACTCCTCTATCAACTACCCGCTTAGAAACTTTCTCACTACCCCAACGGTAATCATGCTAAGGCAATTCAAGTATACACATGTAATATGTACATCCACCATAACACTGGCCAACTGCCATTATGAACGTACCGTACGTGATCATCCTTGCTATCCACGACAAGTTTCCCGTTTCTAGCGACTCGGTCAACCCCAAAATATCATATCTTAGGGTACCTAATGGTGCGATCTCACTTTCAATCACTTAAAAGAATGCCAGTTTGAGTCTAGGCATCCAAAAATCAATATCTAATTCTCTCAAACTTAAGCTCTGATACCAACTTGTAACACCCTCGAAATTGGAAAGAGCAACTAATTTAAAACTTTCAATTATACAACAAAAAGGATAAAATCTATTATACAAATCAACACTTGAGTCACCTCAATAAGAATACTAGATTTAACTTCAACAAATAAAAGGTCAAGTCTCGAATAAAGACTAATCAAGGTCGAGTGTTACTAAAACCCAAAAGAAATAGTTACTCTTCTCAACGACTAAAGCGGAAGACTTCATTAAGCCACTCACCCTTGCACATACTCCTAGCACTCAACACTTCACCAAAACGCTAGAACCTCTTCTCCCATCCGGAACCTGATGCACATGCCGATAAATAAAAGGTTAGGCTAACGCCTAGTGAGTTCAAGAGTTTACAACATAAAATAAATACATTTGCTAAAGGGAGACAAAGTAGTTTAAATCATAGACCTTCAGAAAGATTTACTTTAAATATTCAAACGACACCATTTTCCAAAAGTACACCTTTAAAACAAGGAACCCACATGCACCTTCTTTCGTAAAACCACTTTAATCCCAAACTCACCCAAAACGTGAATAGTAAGCAAAACTCCCAATTTATAATAATACGAAATAAAACTTTACTTCTCGAAACACCCCAAACGTGGGCAGGGCATAATACACAACCCATAAATATTGAGTAAACAATTCCCCACAAGCAAGACGTCACCGAAAACATGGATAATAAAATGATACAATTAAATACCCAATTAACACCTTTCGGTGACGGGGGAGACCCAATTCCATTGTATGTGGCGGAACACAAAGTTAAGCCACATAACCATGTTGTCGAACTACACCTCAGATCGTGACTGTATTGCCTGCTCTGCCGAGCTACACCTCCAGTCGTGACTGTATTGCCTGCTCCGCCGAGCTACACCTCCAGTCGGACATTATTTCAAGTCCCAAACACTGTATCCCTTATTGCCTGCTCTGCCGAGCTACACCTCAAGGATACACGATCTTATTGCCTGTTCGGTCTCTAGCGGAGTTTCATCCTCAGGGTACCCACTCGACCCCTAGTGCCTACTCCCTAGAATTCAAGATAGGAGCCTCAACTCCTTACTTGATAACTCCCGATGTCTAACCCTCGTGCGTAAGAATTAGACATCCAAACACAAGACCCATGGTCTCGAAGTACAACCCATAAAGGCTCCTCTTCATCAAACAATCGGGACGACATTAATGCCAACACGACTTAAATTCCCAAAGTGAGGATCCCAAGAGTCCTCACCATTAAATACGATTGACTTACATGCCTATGGATCTAATGCAATGCAGTATAACATTACAATACTCAGCTTGAATGACCAAAGCACCCAAAACATATAACTCTCAAATGACACGTAATAAACACCCTCAAACCCAAAATTCCACAATGGGCCATTAAACCGGACAAATGTCCTCAAGACTCATTTTAGTCAAACCGAGCCAAAGCTCAACAAAATTCCTTTATTGTACAATATATGTCAGTGTAGACAATAAAACATTTTTAACCCTCGGTTATGCAATCACAAAGACCAAAAGTGTGATTAACCCCAAAACTCCTCATTGGTCGAAACAAAGCGCTTTCCAAAAGGACTCATCCCTTTATTTTTTCTAAAATGACTCCTAACACAATGATATGCATTTTCCAACGGTTTATAAAATCGTATGCACCAAATGGACAATTATATAAAATAACCTCCATTCATATATTATATCATCAAAGAAACATATCAAAATGATTTATTTATCAAAATATCCAAAAATCCCAAAGATATGGGTTATATAAGCTTATAAAGTTAAATATTTTCAAATAACCAAAACTTATCAGCAGTTAACAATTTAATGTAAAACACAAACACTTTAAAATAAATATTTTGGCATGTACACCATTTTCACAAATCAACTTGAACTCACCTTGCTAGATTTAGGCTAAATCTAGATTTTACCCCAACTTGTGCTCCTTTGAAGAACACTTGAATCTTCAAGGTCAAAACCTCCATAAACCTAGATGCATAAATTCCACCCATAAATAATCACATTTAACCATTTAGAATGATCCCCAAACACATTACATTAAAATCTCCATTTTGGTCAAAACCCTAATTTTGACCCAAATCTTATAAACCGAAGTTGAAGGAATCAAACACTAGAAAATCATCAAGAGAACATTTATATCTTATATTAGGGTTTAGAAATGGAAGGGATACACTTTCCACTTAGGTTTTGATGAAAAACCTAGAAAACCCTAAGTTAGAGCTTGAGATTGAAGATGAAGATGAAGATCCTTGATAGCTAGCTTCCAACATCGCACTTGGTAGAGTATTGATACCTCATAACTTGGGGATATAAGGATTTAGAACCCCAAAACACTATGGGTGGGGAAGATGGGTCTTGGGAGGGTTTTGGGAGAGTTGGGGAGGAAGTGAGAAGTGAGAAATGAAGAAATGAGCCAAAAAACCCGATTTTGACAACCTGCTCTCCCTCTCATGCGACATTGCCATGGGACATTGCCCATGGCAATGTCGCTGGTTATTGTCGCCAGAATGCCTACCCCTTCTGCTCCTTCTCTGTGACTGTGACAATGCGACTATGACACTGTCATAGTCGTCGGGCATTGTAGCGGGACCTTTCCGGAGCCTCGAAACTCACCTTTTTCAACACCGAGACCTCCGATACTCTAAGGGACTTTAAATAATGATTTCCCAACAAAAGTCCTGCCGTGTATAAGATCCAAAAATGTCCGGGTGACCTTTACTTACCGAAAATTATGGGTGTTACACATAAGGTCAAAGAACGATCGTTTCCCATGACTCACACTTTTAAAGCCAAAGAAGCTTAAAGTTCCAATCATTCAAAACTTGTAAGTTGGGCAAAATCCCAAAATAAACCATAACCAATTAATTGTCCATAAGATTTTGACTCTTAAAAATCATTCCATTTAAAACCACTTGTAACCCAATTTGCACATATTAGAAAAACAAATGAAATAAATTACCCAATTCTTCAAACATCCAACAAAATACTCACTAATGGATCAACATCCTTTTTGGTGGTCATAACGCCCAATATTATATTGTAAATCATTAATAAACATTCAACAACTCAATATGCTCAAGAGTACTAAAATCACAAACCCCATTCAATATAAAGTGAGCACATAAATGTATGTTCAAAACCCAAAACATTTATATTTTGATATGTATATATTTTTGTAAAACAACTAGAATTCACCTTGCTAGATTTAGACTAAATCTAGGTTTACCCCCAAAGTTTGAGCTTCTTGGATGAAGGCTTGAAACCTTCTAAATTCTAGCTTCAAGCTCTCAACAAGGATCCTTAATCACAAATATTTCCAAGTTATACCAAGCTCTAATAAAATGGAAGAGATGGGAGAATGACAAAACCCTAGTTTCTTGGGTGGAAGAAATGAAGAGATTACCTTGCCCAAAAACACTTGAACCCAATAATATTTCACCTCTAAAGACAACATGTTAGACCTCAAACCCTAAATCACCAAAACCCTAAAATTTCCCAAAATTTAGGTTTTAGGTCAAGTTCCTCAAAAATCAAGATGCAATGGTAGGGAGATGTTTAGAAGGTTAAAACATGTATTTTGACATGTATAAAGCTTTAGAAGCGAAGATGAACTCATGAAAACCCTTAGTGAAGCTTGAGGTTGAAGATGAAGATGGAGATCCTTGCTATCTAGCTTCGATCCTTACACTTGGTAGAGTAATGATACTTCAAAACTTGAGGATTTGAGAATTTAGTGCTCCAAAACCACCTTAAATGAAGTTGGTTAGGTCTTGAGAGATTTTGGAGAGAAAAAGAGAAGAAATGAGAAGTGAGAAATGAGTTTTGGCTGAAATCCTGTATTTGACAACAACTCACCCCCCTGGTGCGACATTGCCAGGCGACTATGCCATGTCAATGTCTCCTGGCATAGTCGCTGACTTGCCACAGGCTGTTGGCCACTTTGTGCTACTATGCTAAGTGCGACTATGACATGTCATAGTCGCCAGACATTGTAGTTAGGTCCGTACCATGCCCCAAAACTCGACTTTTTCAACACCGAGGCTTCCGATACTCTTAGGGATCGCATGAAATGATTATTTAACATAAAACCCACTATTTATAAGATGCAAGGAAGTATGGGTTGACTTTTACTTACCGAAAATTCCTGGTGTTACAAGGCATAGGAAAGGTCTACATCAGGTAGACAATATCTAAATTCAATATTTAAATGTTTTTAGTACGTATATTCATGTAACATTTTTGTTCGACATGACACGAACTATGGGTATTAGACATTGGTTCTAGTTTTAGTTGTAAAAGATTTATGCTACGAGTTGTGATTTGTTTTTCGAGTTTTATTTGATTTTATAATGATATTACTTTGAATATTGGAGTTTTATATCGAGGAAGACGTAACGAGTGAACGTGAAAATGAGGGTGTTACCCAACCCAACCCAACCCAACCCAATACGTTTTGGTTTGAGTTGGTTGGGCTGGACATATGGTTAAAGAAACAATTAATTTAAAATTTCAGACCTAAAACTTAAGTATTAGTGCTTGATACTTAATGGCCCAAAAATATTACAATCATTCAACATTATATCTAATTTTTTAAACAAAAAAAAAAGATAAATAATTGACAAGTTTGAGAGCTAGCCGTTCGTTTTTCAAATTGCACTTCATGGCATATACAAATGCTCATATGTAAACGGGTATGTTCTTACCAACATCTCGTGTATTTGACATGAGAGTAATGTGTTTAAAATACCATGACATTTAAGTTGTTTTAACTTATTTTGGCTGTATTTGATGTAAATGACACTGTTCGTAGAAACGAGAGACTTCTTATATAAAATTGAGTGACTTTCGTTACACATTTATAGTTTAGTGTTCTAGGGTCAGGTTCAGGGGGGAAAAACTCAAAAAAACGGAAAACTAAAGAACACTTTGAGTAGCCCTTCATCTAGACGGTATGCATTAAGTAATTTGTAACATGCAATACTGCATAAAAACGTCAATGAAATCAAAGTTTTTTTAAACAACAAAATGTGGAAATATGTTCCCATTTGGAAGGAGAGTGATCTGGGTCGTCGTGTCATCGCCTTCCATTTTTGATTACCAACGCGGACCCTAATTTCCCACCTCTGACTCTCTTCCAGTCTTCCTATCTCGACTGCAACTCTGCAAGACCAAGGTTGAAGCACCAAGAAACCATGGCAATCGGAACGGAAAAGTTGGAGGTGGTGGAGATAATCAAACCTCGAACCGACAACAGAGAGTACAGAAGAGTAATCCTTCCCAACTCTCTTCAAGTTCTCCTCATCAGTGATCCTGACACCGATAAAGTATATCTTTGATTCAATCATACATATTTATCAGTTTTAGGGATTTTTTATTACCTTGTTGATCATCAATTTACTTGTTTTGATTGAATAACTATTGATTTTAATGATATGGATAATATATTTCTGTCTTTTGTTCTGGTCAGTGTTCAGCCTCAATGAATGTTGGTGTTGGTTCATTTAGCGATCCTGAAGGTCTCGAAGGCCTCGCACATTTCCTTGGTGCGCATATTGTTCTTCCAGTTTTATTTAACTGTTAATTATGTTTCCGTATAATTTTATACTCGTTCTACATCGAAATGGAAATCTATTAAGCATCATAACAAAACCAACAGTTCTAGTATTATGTTATTTTCTTAATCAATAATAATCTTAAGTTGTTCATGATAATTTTGCACATCTGAGTGGCAGAACACAGTCCTAATGGGCGACGGTGTAGCTTTAGGTGAAATGGACTAGTGTATGGCTTCAGAAGTTGGCATACTCAAATTTTCCACATAATATGGAAGTCAATTAAACAGCATACATAGGAAATAGACTAAAACTTAGAAACATTGATGTTAACTTGTTTCAAATCATTGTTGAATTCCTAGTTTTCACCTTGAAGATGTAAAATTTTGACAAGATGCATGTTAAAATGATTATGTAGAGTCTCCATGCAAATAACATGCTCTCAAGATTATTTCTATTTCTTTGTTTCCTTTTGTCTGGATGACCAAGGGTGGGTTGTGAGGCTTGAACATTGAATCCCCAAGTAACTGGATTTTCAGAACATTAGCTAAGCTGCAATGAAATGGCCAAGTTGAAGCGTTTAAAAGTTGTTGTAGTATCCTCAAATTGAAATTATAGAAAATTTTAGGATGATGATATGGATTGCATCTTATAGCACCATATATCTATATGCTCAATTTTAGAGTTTTGAGATCAATTCAAGGCTCACGAGTCATGTGTTCATTTAAAGGTACATTTAAGCTCATTATATTTCTTTTATTATTATAATTGCAGAACACATGCTGTTCTATGCCAGTGAGAAGTATCCTTTGGAGGATAGTTATTCTACTTACATATCTGAGGTACTTGATATTGTATATTAGCTTTGCTTTCTTTTCGGTACTCAAGTTATTTCATAGAAGATAGGTTTTTGGGTCCTCATATGTTTCTCCCTTTTGATTTCGGTTGGAGTTAATTTCAAAGAGCTATTATGGTAATTTTGAATCCTATGTAGATGTTGGGAGTTGCAAGCTTTTCTTCACTACCAAAAAGCCTAACTAAATTTGGAACATCCCACTCGGAAGTAGGGTCTAGGGAGAGTAAGATGTAGGCAAACCATACCTCCACCCTAAGGGGTAGTGATGTTGCTTCCGTGAGCACCCTTGATTTGCAAAACTTTTGGTGACACTTGAGAGATTTAAAAAAGGTTTTGGAAAGCTTGAGACATTAGAAAAAGTACAAAAAACGGGTGAAAGCAACAACTTCAGAAAGTTGAAAAAGCGTTTGGACAAAAGACATAGTAAAAGACTCTCAGTTCCGCAATAAGAATGGCACTCAGAATAGCCAACAAGAGGGATATCTAGAAAGAATGTAAGAACATCCTACCAACCCTAATCCGTTGTCTCCAAGAAGTCCTATCAAAGGTCATGCCCTTGGAAAGGTCTAACGATGCCATATCTAGATTCTAGCTGTGACTGCTTGTCCCACATCCTTCTAGGCTTATCTCTCCTACTCACTCTCTCGACAGAGACACACCATCCTCCTCATCGATGCTGTCATTTGTCTCCGGCAAACGTGCCCAAACCACCACAATCTACCCCCTCAGTGGTTCCACGATAGACACAACTTCTTGTTCTGTCCTGTAAACCGTATTTGGTAACCTGTCCAACATGGTCCGACCACATGTCCACCACAACATCTTTATTTATGCAACTTCCATCTTCTTCTCTTGCAACTTCTTTAGTATCTATCTGCAGTGTTTGGCTTTGAGAGGAAGGCATCAAAATTATCCAAGTCTTTCTATCCAGAAGTTCTGAAAAGGAATGATTTATGCTAAGATTAAAGTCTATTTTTGTTATTTATCTGCTTGTGATTTATCATGGTATTAGAGTCACAAGGCTTTTGTTACAACCATTACTGACTCAAGTTTGCAAACCTGGCTGCTACCGTACCATCTCGTGTAAACCCTAGCTACCACCCCCATGCAAACCCTAGCCTCGTTGTGGTCCCCTCGTAGTTAACTATAGGTGTTAACTTCAAAAGGAAAAATGAAAATTTTAAAAACTATTTTACCAATTTACCCTTTGACTAACATTCTTTAACTCCCACCTATGGACTGAGGGTCTAAATAAGGAACAATTTTCTTGAAATTAGGGATTTCCGGTGTTAAATGAAGTCAAGGGAAGAATCTTCAGATTGAGCAGTAATTGAGGAAAATTTATGTAATTCACCTTAGAGAATAAATAATGTATCCAAGCTGTTTGTCATTGGTGCATGGGGGTGTTCAGAAAAAAAACGGACGACTGAGAAACCGATCCGAAATTGTTTGATCCATAACCGAAAACCTACAAAATTAGGTATTCACGGGTCACTTTTGGTTATGAATTATAAGTACATGTGGGTACCCGACATGAACCGGATATAATATATAATTAAATATATTACAATTAATATTAAATATTTATATTATTATCTATTTATTTATCAACCTAAAGCTAAAAGAGTAAAAGTCTTTTACTTTTTGGTGGTATGAAGCTGTGAAGGAGTCGACATCAACCGAAGAGTGGATGTTCTAAACAATTAAACTTATTTTAATTTGTAGTGCTTGAATTATTCTTATGTAGTTGTTGTGTAATTGGTTTAAATGTTCTATTATAGTATTATTATTTATATTGCAAATGATACTTTTTTTATAAATTTTGGTAACCCTGAACTGAACCGGGTAACCACCTTATTTCGGTTCGGTTTAACCTGCAGCTCAGTTTCGGTTTGGGTACCTAGGTATCTGCCTCATGCAGTTCGGTTCACGTTTTCCTTACTAACCAAACCGAACCAAACCACGAACACCCCTGTTGCTTCAAGACTCACCAATACTACATTTTTGTTATATATAAAAATGGCTTCACCAAAAAATATGTATGATATCCTTGAAGATAGTCTTCACGATAGTGTTTGAGAGGAACATTTGGATTGACAGAAGTAGAAAGATGAATGCTTGTTCATCACAAAGTTGCATCATATTATGCTCTTGTCTAGCTTGTTATCAGATCCCACATTTACATTTACTCAAATATATCTTACGAACTTATAGCATGGAGGACGTACGAACGCCTATACATCTTCTGAGCACACCAACTATTACTTTGATGTTAATGCTGACTGTTTTGAAGAGGCTCTGGATAGGTACATCTCATTCTTTTTTGACAATTATGTTACTACTTTGTGGCAGTTCCCATTTTGTTCTTGTGGAATTGTAGCAATGATGCCTTTTATTGTATAGATTTGCACAGTTCTTTATCAAACCACTGATGTCATCTGATGCGACTACGAGGGAAATAAAAGCTGTCGACTCTGGTTTGCTTCGATTTAATGAGTTGGGTGTTTAATTACTGTATATTTCCTTTGATGATGTTTCAGTCACACTCTCCTTCCACTCTTTTTCATACAGAGAATCAAAAGAATTTACTCTCTGATGCATGGCGAATGAACCAGGTAATGTTGATTCCACATATCAATGGCTCAGTGGTATGACATAAGTTACTAGATGGATGTATTAGTATGTTCTCTCAAATTGTTCTCCGTATATGTGTTTGTGGAGTAATTTGGAAGAAATGTATACCGATTGTCATATACTTCACACCATTTCATAGTGTTGTACCAGATATTTGGCTGATGTTCTTCCATTTTATATTGTTTATCTAACTTCAATATTTGAATGTTTATCCTTCATTTCCATCATCATTTTGCTGGCACTTGTGTTATTGTATCGTGGTTCATTTCTTTTTTAGTACTTATTTCTCTTAACAGAAAGCTTGAATTTTTCCCACATCTTACTGTTCATACATTCCACAGTGAAAGATTGCTTCCTATTCCAGTAGTCCTATAATGTGAAGAGCAATCAGAAGTTCTAACTCCCTTCTTTGCTTAACCATACTTTGCAGCTGCAAAAACATCTTAGTGCAGAAGGTCATCCATACCACAAGTTCAGTACAGGTTAGCATTTCAAGTTCATTCTTTGGTACATGTGTACATATTTATCATCATTTTAACCCAGGGATTTGAGGCCTAGGATACATACTTTTGTCCTATTCTTGCCTCGATCATGGCATAATGGACCACAATTATGTAAGTTGTGATGTAAAGGCAGATACTTTCCCTATGCTTTCCTTATTTCGCAATTAATGTTCTATTTTGTGAAGGCATCGAGTGTGAGAAATCGTAAGACTTATGAAAAAATCCATAGTGGATATTCTGGGAATACAAATTATAAAATTGGAAGGGTTGTTGAATGGCTTGTGGGGAGACACTTGCTAAGAAGTACCACCGCTACCAACACCACAAACCCTTGATGTCATCATCCTTGTTCCCCAAGTCAAAATACACAACTCATTTAGCCTCAAGCCCTATTGATAAAGTACAGATCTTAACATACATCAATAATATATATTTTGTCAATCGACATGTTAATCTTTCAAACTTCTAGCCCCAATACTGGGCTGTTACACCCTCCTCCTCACCCCCCTCGACCATTATACTCTCCACCCTCCTCACCGATGCCGATATCTGTCTCCTACGAAATGGCGCTAATTTATGGAAATAAGCATTATCTTCATCTCCTGCAGATAGTCAATGAATCTTCGCACGTTGTTTCAGGAGGCCTTCGTCAGCAAAGCATGCCTTTTTGAGTATGGAGGCCACCAATTCATGAGCCACCTTATGACTTTGGTCCCTATCAATGGCTGCTTGGGCATCGTGGAGATCTTGCCTCAAGTCTCTCACTCTCTTGCCAAGGTTTTCTTTGGGCCAATAGATGAGCTCTTTTAGGTTTTGTGAGCAGCTCTAGCTTTTGACCGATTCAGAACATAGTCAATCCTTTTGACTGGACCTTCCGACCTTCCTGGATGGTGCGAATGAAGTCTTGGTTAAAGGTGATGAAAATCTGAACAAATTTGGGTTAGCTCGAATCCCAATAGGGAACACTAACATCGCTGGACAATGATTAGAAACACCAATAGATTTGAAATCCGCAAAGGGCAATGAAAAGGAGAGCATAATTGCTTGGCTTACCATTATTCTATCAAGTCTTAAATATCACATTTTGCCCATAATATGTCTTATACAAGAAACTTACATATTAAAATATGACACAACTTGCAATGAATCTCCAAAACACATTACATCTTCGATGTTAAGAACTTCACAATCTTCCTGAATTTATCTTTAACTCACCTGGGAGCACTATGAAAAATAATGAGTCCCTACACCCGGTCAGACAAGTACAACGCTAGAAAGTATGGCATGGCCCAGCAATCAAATCAAGTAAGCATGTGGTTAAGGTTATAAAAACTCTGGGAAAACATGTCGGAAACGATGATTATTCGACGTAGGCATCACATTCTACATACTACACAACAATCAGACTTTGAGTCATACTTGTCCCAGATGAGATATTTAATGAACTTAAAAAGGATGGCATACTCCGGCAATAGGAACAGATTCATCCCATTACATTGAAAGGAATGGCCATCAAAGGGAAACTACAGACTTGGAACAGTTTGCCCGGATAGTACACCACACGAAGGGCAGAGACAATAACCACAAGAAACCTATGAGCAGGGCCACAAAGCTATTATGAATATCTTCGAATGTGGCATGCTATCTCATGCCACCAAATGTGTATGCTTGTGCACCTGCTCAAGCTATTATGAATATCTTCGAATGTGGCATGCTATCTCATGCTACCAAATGTGTATGCTTGTGCACCTGCTTAGGCAACTAACATCAGCGGAGGAATTTGGAACCATTATTGCTGGGGTCACAGCTCGCATAATGGATAAATGCATATAGTTATGCAAAATTTTTAATCTTTATGAACACGTGGCACTTGAATGAAGTAAAATATCCAGTTTTAATCTATTACCAAGAATTTTGAAGCAGGTAGTGGTGATGAACTTTTCTTTTTTATAAATTTCTCGTATACTTTCATACGAGTGATTGAAACACGGGTGAATTTTTGGGAGGATAGGTGGAGCTTATATTATTTCATCATACAATGCATGGAGTGGGGGCTCAATCATATCGTCTAATAGATGATTGCCGAGAACTTGATAGGGTTAGCATTTAGGTTCAAAGAAAAGGAAAGTGGAATGTGACATAGGCACAATTGCACCCACTGATTATGCCAACATCCATATAAACTCATCTCTCTCTCTCTCTCCATCCTTTCAACCCCATGTCGCAACACACGGGGCATGGGGATGTGAAGAGGGGGGAGGGGTTTCTATCAACGTTTTCTAACCCTAAGATAATTAATTTTTTATGTGAGTGAAGCAACTGAAGGCGTAATTACTAGGCAAGTGCGTTCAAATAAAAGTTTCTTCATCATCTTCTCATCTGCATGTTTTATGAGTTTCTTGCTGGGAATCTTTGCATACTGGTTTCTTTGTCTGGTATGCCTATGAAATCGAGGTTTTATGTCACTTTTATGGTATTTGAATATGGTTCATAAGATGTTCTTCTCCTATTTGGAAAGAAACTTTATACCTTTCTCCATGAGTTTTAAGTATTATGTTGGTACATCTATCACAAATTTAGGTTTCTGAAACTGCTAAATAACAGTCGTTTGTATCTCATCCCATGTATAGGGAACTGGGATACACTTGAGGTAAGGCCAAAGGCAAGAGGGGTAGATACAAGGGATGAACTCCTCAAATTCTACAAAGAAAATTACTCGGCCAACCTCATGAATCTAGTTGTTTATGCTAAAGGTATGCATGTGTCAGGTTTTAACAGTCTTAATAAAGTGATTCATCAGCTTAATCCGTTAATCTATTGTATTCAATATTTATATCTTCAGAAAGCCTGGAAAAAATTGAAAGCAGGGTACTGAGTAAATTCAAAGAAATAAGGAACATTGACCGGATTCATCCCAGTTTCCCAGGTCAGCCATGCACCTCTGAACATCTTCAGGTATTTACAGAAGTGATATATTTGTTCTTCCTAGTTTTGTTAATCTTGTTGTATGACAGCCTCCTTCCTCCTCTTATGTAAGTGTATTAATGATAATTATAATATGATTACCATGTAGAAGTAAAGTTTTTTGATTCTTTCTGGACATTTCTGCTTGTGTAAGAAACATCCCATTTAAGACTTATATGACCCGTATAAAATTGAAATTAGCCATGGAAGCAACAAAACATGCAATAGATATTTGTCTATGAATTTGACCTGCTTTATAGGTTCTTCTATTAGACTCTCTGTAATTTGTATACCGTTTTTTTTGGAAGACGGTTGTGATGCCATTCTGATATTTTTGGTAATGCTGATCATTGCTAAAAGAATTTCTATAACTTTTTAACACATTATTTTCAATATTTGTTCCCAAATCTTAGAGGTTTGGGTGCTTCAATGGACATTTTTGAAAATATTAAGATTTAAGGAATAATGGGTGAGTTTCTTATGATGGGCCCTGACAGTGAATATTTTTGGGTGATTGTTCTACTGCTACCATTTATTGCAGCATGAGGAATTGGTGTGGGGTTGAGGGGCAAGGCTAGGGTCGTAGTAATTATAACTGATGTGGGAAGGACAGCTGGAGTTGAGTCCTTGAAGCTTCTTTCCATGTCATTTATCTCATGAAAATGTTTTAAGGAATTATTTATGATATTGGGATAAATGTTTCCTTCCTATCTTTTTGCATTTGTTTCTCAGATTATGGTGAAAACTGTCCCTATAAAACGTGGTCACAAGCTGAGAATTACATGGCCAAGTACTCCTGGCATTCATCATTACATGGAAGGACCGAGCAGGTATCTTGGTCACTTGATTGGTCATGAAGGAGAAGGATCCCTTTTCTATATCTTGAAGAAGTTGGGTGGGTTTTCGGCATTTTAAAAAGTTTTCTGACTTCTTCTTTTCATTTCTTTTGTGTGTATATGCTTTTGTTATGTTTCAAGGTGCTAGTTTATGTGTAGTACAATTATCAACTTCTTATTATAGCTCGACTGATTCTTTCACTCCTTTGTGGATAATTGAAACTTGTTAATGTCTCTGCTTTGTCGTTGTGTGTCGGGCATTATATGCCTGTGAAGGGTGATCAAATGAAGCAAATTGTTATATCAAACATTGGAATTTATAAAAATCAAAGTAATTATTCCCTCCGTACTAAAAATTTATTCACTTTCTATTATTCCACTTCAAACTTTATCTATCTGCTTATTAGCAATCATTATAAGATATTGGTGAGATTGATTTTTGTCCACTAACTTTTTCAAGGATTGTCTTATTAAGGGGAATTTTAGGTATTTTGTTATTAGTCAAGTACTCTTATTAAACTGTCGTCAAGTCAAACTTTGCTCTTCTTTTTGGAATGGGGGGAGTATTATTTATTTTCTCGAGTGGTCTTGCTCACAATTTGGTACAACTATCGAATAGTCTGTATATGTATTCAAAGTATTGGGCAAATATCGAATAGTATGTAAAAGAATTCCGAAGAGAATGTCAAATAGGGTTGCTGAGTGCTAGAAATGCCAGGGGCATGCTTCTAAAACTTTGGTTCAGCAATTAGGCACAATAAATATAGTTCTGCTTAAGGGCTATCCTCTTGCTTTAGGGATCCTTCTTAAAAATTTGTGTGGAAAAACTTCAGGCTTTCAAGTCATCTCTGAAGATGCATCATTTGGTTTAGCCACGGTTATATTGACGACAAGGTTTATCCCTATTTCCAATAAAACCAAAACTTCTCTTTTTGGATTCAATTTGTAATGATAGTTTATGTCGATGTCACATGATCTCTCTTGGCTGGCTCTTTGTTGAGAACAAATATTGTGTTAGAATATTTTGGATGATTTCATGTTGGATGACTCTGCCATTTGAATCGAATCCTTCATGCCTCAGCCTGGATGCTTTTATTTCCAAAGTCAAAATGACATACTCTTTTGTTTAGTGTCACATATATTCTCTATGACGACAAAATGTGGTTTTGTTCCCCATGGCAGTCCAATTTCTTTTTGACCGGTATCTTGAATTATGTTATTATTAGCATATAGTTCATTTGCATGGCCTCCCTTTACTAGTTAAAATAGCCCGTTTTCCAATTTGGCTCCTGGAGTGAGTAGTGACACACAACTGGTTGCAGGTTGGGCTACGAGTTTATCTGCTGGTGAATCAGACTGGACTGTTGAGTTCTCCTTTTTTAAAGTGGTTATTGACTTGAGTGATGCTGGTCATGGTTAGTGTTTCTAGTCCTTTGTGCATGTTCATCCTTTCATTCATCCTAACCATAAAAAAGAGGATAACCATGTTTCTTCTCCAACAGCTTGTCTGTTGAAATATTGGTTATAATTTCTTATGTGTTAATTAGATCCTGACGTCATTTGCAATATATGTTTCATGAAACACATGGTGGACCTATCTGGTGTTTCTACCTGAAAACAACAGCAAATGTTGAACATATCATTGGGCTCCTTTTCAAATACATCTCACTCTTGCAACAATCTGGTGTTTGCAAATGGATCTTTGACGAGGTACACTTGAGGCTTTGTGTTTGTGTATGTGTGTGTATTTTACCCCTTTATGATTTGTTTAAGAGGTTACTTCTGCATTAGTTATTATTATTGTTTGAGGTATTTAGATTTGCGAACTGCCATTTATTTTTGCTTCCAATAATCATTTATCTGATGTAAACTGCAGCCTTCTTTTCCTGTCCCTCCCTCTTGCATTGTTTCTCTCTCTCTCTCTCTATATATATATGTGTGTGTGTGTGTGTGTGTGTGTGTGTAAATTTGTGTGTCCATTGAAAAATGAGGCGAAACCACTTAGTCTCTCCGTATCCAAAAGAGAATCCCATTGGAATGACACTCTTTTATAATAATTTACATGTGAGCTAACGAGAAGAACTAAAATATCCTTAATATATGGTTCTTCTTTGTCATCCTGAAGAAAGATGGGAAGTAGAATCAAATTTCTATCCTGAGAAGAATGGATAATCAACTGGAAGTTATGGGAGTCAAGCCTGGATATAGCTTCTTGACAAATTGATTCTTTTTGATAATCCTACATCAATTTGAGGGGGATATCAGAGGGGAGAGATCATGAAGATTAGTTGAATGAGATTATGGAAATTATTCGTTACTATATCTAGTGGAATATTGTATATTTTCCTAGTTGCTTATTTGGAATATATTAGTTGTATATTCTTAGTTATTAGGGATGTTTGCCGTATTTTTACTTTCAAAAATGCATTAAACATAACTTATTGTGCAAGTGAAAGGATTCTCAAGAAGAGGATATCATGATATGCAATCATAAGCTTGTTAGTTTTCATCTCATGAAACAAAGGTGTTAATACTTGCAAGCCCTCTTTTAAATCAACAATTGCCCCCGAGTATTTGACTGGCTGCAGAACAGCTGGGACATTTTTAAACATCGAGCCTCATCAATAAGAATATTACTTGAGGTGTTGAATGAGACAGATTGCTACTTTTTGCATGAAGGGACAAAGTCGCAAAAAATACATGGCCTAAAACATGGTACCTAGACATGGAATGGAAGACCAAGATCCATGCATACTTTTCTGTTTTCCTGAATTGCTTTCCTTCTGCATACAGTTTAATAATAGATTAAGGTCCATTGCAAGTGTCTTTATAGTTTAGACTTAACATGATTTGTTAGCTTCCTGGCTGTTTGAATAATCTGTGGATGAAGAGTCATGACCGTATTTCTATTTCTATGTTTAGTTGCATTAGCTTGAGTCAATCTTGCAAACGGAGTTGACATGATTATATGGTTGAGATGACTAAGTATTTGATACAGAAATTTCATTTTTGATGTACATATGAAGAACCCTGAGAACCATTGACTGAATGTAATGTGAAAGAACAAATCATATCAAACATACAAGAATCCCCTTCATGTAGTTGCATGGCATGCAACATTAGGCAAGGAGAGGATTACTTAAACCACACAACTTGCACAATTGTAGTATTACAAGCAGTAAACCAATAAGAACCCCTAAGATGAGATAGAAGGGCATCAATCATTTTAGTGTGTTGTTTTTGGCGAAATTCTTGGGAGAGATTAGCCTCTCGAAAGTCAAGAACATCTTGTGATCATCTGATTTTATTAGATATTATGCATTTGGAACGTTGATGTTCACCGGTGTTCCAAATGCATAATATATAATAAAATGGAATGATTACAAGATGTTCTCAGTTCTCGAGAGGTTGAGATCTCTCCCTAGGCTCTTGCAAACTACAAAATAACGAAACTGATCGATCCTTTTCTCCCCTCTGGTCCCTTTATTTATACTACTTATACAAGTAATGGACTACCCTATCCAATCTACCAACTTTGACCAGTTGACCTCCAGCACTACCTAGGGTATAACGGATTCCCTCTCTCATTCATATACTTGACGATGCTTTCATTATGTTTGGTAACATGTAACAGTAACAACCTTACACTTGTATGATGGTACACCTGCAAAGTATAAAGTGTAAGTTATGTTCAGCCACACCACTCTTGGGCATCATGGCAATTTATCCCAAGAATCACATATACACTCCTCACATGTTCATGATCTTTGCCATGGCCCATGCTTATAAGATATTATTACCACATACCTTCAGAATTATAGATGGCAACTCTAATGGTTCCCACATTGGTTTGTTTTAATTTTCCTGGGTTGTCATGTTATGTTGCATGTTTCTTCAAATTTTAGGTGACTACTGTGTTAGTTCATATAGTTGTTTATTTGTCTAATTTTCCTTGGGTTATCATTTTTTGTTGCATGAATTTTCAAAATACTAACAATTCAATTTTGATTTCATACATGAAGCTTTCAGCAATTTGCGAGATGGTTTTTCATTACCAGGACAAGATTCCTCCAATTGATTATGTGGTGAAAATTGCATCAAATATGCAGGTATTTTGCACCTTTATATCATGGTGGTAAGTTAGGATCTGTGAATTTTTATTGTGATGGTTATTCTTTGAAACTGTTTGTGGTTGATGGTTATTGATTTCCAATTACTTATAATAACTATGCAGTATTTTATCCCAAACTAATTGGTGTAGGATAAACATAAACCCAATCATAAATTAAAGATGAGGCGAGGTGTGCAAAGGTGAAATTAAACATGAACCAAGGTGGTGCAATTTCAGCAGGGAGCATATTGGCAAGGGGACACACTTGGGGGGTGGGGGGTTGTCCTAAACGGACAACCTTTCAATATTGAATGACATTCCATTCTCATAGAAGCATCAGTTAATATCTTTCAAACTTGATTTCTTGACCTTTCAAACTTGATTGCGGTGCTCTTTAGTGCTTGCTGGCGTCTATTTAGCATTCACATCGTCTCATTTGTTTTCCACAAAGCGATTTATCGAACCTCTCACTCCTCTATTACTACCAACTGGACAGTAATTTGTGCCCTCTGATGGGATGCCACTTCCACCACCATCATGAGTCACTACCACCTAGAAAGTAGACGTCGCTATCCACCATTCCCTCAAAATTATGCTGAGCAGTAAACTTCATATTTTGGAATTTCTACAAGTATTATTTAATCTCGTTTTTACTTCTAGGGTACGTTAGGACATGACATAACATCCTTATGCACGTATGCAAGATGCTCTTTCATTCTCTTTACTCCCCCTTTAATGATTTTGCTACAAAAGTTGCATCGGATATTTGTAACCTGTTTTCCGCCGTCTTTTAGATCAATTTCTAGCTTTCTGGGTCGTCTCGGACCTTATGATTGGTGTTTATCCCCAAAACCTTTAGAGACCTTTTATAAACACACACAAAGGATTTAGATCCAATTTCTGGTGTGGTGCTAGTGATTGTTTTGGCTTAAAAAGGTAAACACAACAAAAAACAAAGCAACTTAGTGATATACCAAACCAATAGAAACAAAAAAAAAAAACAGTGGCTCACTGTTGCCATATAGAAAATATCACTAAGAATATGCATACACAAGAAATAACTTAAAGAATGTTGTGTATGTAAATAATACAAAATATACTTGTATACATGCACAAACAATACTCACCAATTTTACTCATATACATCCACAAAAATAAATCGAAACATAATCACATACAAAATATACTAGACGTGTATATATATATATATAATATACATGATTACATACTAGAAACATAGATCGAAATGTAACACATTAACACATAGTTCGAATTTCAAATGCAAGCATGAATGCAACAGGTTTAAAGACAACATACAAATATACACACATACACACACATATAATATAAGCAGTGAAGCAGGTTCAAAGTAAAAATACAACCAAAACCAACTTCAGAAATATATATAATATAGAACCAGGCTTAAAGAAAAAATGCAAACAGAACATACCAGCAACACCAACTTCGAAAATATATATAATAATCAACCATGTTCAAAGATAAAATACAAATAAAACCACCATCGCCAACTTCGAAAGTATATATAATTAACATCCAGGTTCAAAAAAAAGAAAGAAAGAAAATATGCATACTTGCTACAAGTTGGAATGCAGCAGGTACAACATATTATGCAATCATTAGTCAACCACAAGCTTCGATGAAGTAAAACGTGATTTTGTCGCTGTTGAAAGAGAGAGAAGAAGAGTCTGTTTTTTTATTTATTTTTTCTAATTACTTTAGGGTTTGACTTCGTTCTTATATTAAATAAAGATAAGAGGTGCCAAATAAAATAATAATTAACAAAGATTCAGCTGATAAAGATAGGGGGTGTGGGTGTCAAATTAATATAATAATTTAAAAAATATCCAACATCAACTGTACAAAGTGGAGGCGTATGCCTCAATGGTGCCTCACGGCCTCTGTATACAAAGCGTACAATTCAAACTTGGAGTGAAAAGTATCGGCTTAGACAATTTTGACAATCATGGTAGGACATGATATTGAACGAGGTCTTTAGGTGGAGTTGGGAGTTGTGCCTATCACGAATGCATTGAGAGAGGGATGATTGCAATGAGGAGACAGATATATTTGGACATGTTCGTAGAACACAGATGGTGGCTTCGGTGAGGAAGGTAGAAAGCTTGATGGTCGAGGAGGTGAGGAGGGGCAAGTCAAGGAGGATGTGGGATGAAAAACTGAGGATGTATATGGTCTTATATTTCTTCGAGGACATGATCTCTGATAGGAGTTTCTTCTAGTAGGAGTTCTTAGAGACGCAGGACTAGGGTAGTAGATTAGGGGGATCTCTAGTTAACTAAGCAGTTAACACGGTCGGTTGCGGAAATTGCTGTCGGGACCTTGATTTGCAATAGCGGTTATCGCGGTGAGGTAGTGGTGCAATAGCGGTAAAAAAATAGGTTCATAAATAAAATATGAATATATATATGACTTAATATATTGTATGCCTAATACATATCAAGTCAAACAATTCATTAATTAAAAAAGTGTCAAACCACACAAGCAACTAATAGAGTTTATAAAGCTTGTAGATGATTAAATGAGCTAATTGTAATATACCGGTTCCGCATCTGAATCGACAACATTTAGTACATCGATTGTTTAATTTATGTCATCATCCCTATCTTCCCCTTCTTCCTCTTCATCTCCAACTCCAAGTTGAGGAGTAGCAATCGAGTAGGAGTCAATGAAGGTCAAACTTAATTCTAAAAGTGAAAGGCCATAATAAATTAAAAGCCCATAAAAGAAAGCCCAAACATATTAAATTAAAAGGCCATAGAAAAAAAGTCCAAATGTTCTAAAAACTCAAAAGGCTCCTAACATACTTGTTGCGGTATAGTGGACCGCTATTGTAAATCAAAATTCCGGTGCAATAGCGGTACCACAATTTTGGACCCCAATTTTCCTCGAGACCGCAATCCGCAATTTCACCGCAATTTCGCCACAATTAATTGCATAGCTAATTAACATAGACAGGTGGAGGGCCAGAGAGCCGACATATAGGTTACCAAAGTCCTACAATAGATAAGGGGATGCGTAGTTTGTTGTGTGGTTTCTATGTTTTATTGTACCTACATTTTTTATATTACATACTATAAAAAAACATTGTTTTTTCCATTATGGTCTTAAGGTAATCACTTTCAAATTCTTTTTTTTTTTACCTTTTTGGCAGGCTTTTGAAACTCTTAGGTCAAAACTTTTTCCCATATAGTTGTCTTCACGGAAACAACTGATCTACTCTTTGGGATTGAGGATAGGTCTACATACATCTTCCATGACCCTACGTTTGAGTAAGATAAACTGGGTTCGTATGGTTCAGTTTGGTTTGGTTATGAGTTGTGCAAGGCTACGGGATATGAATTGCATCCTTCCATGCTTTTATATCCAGAGACATTTCTTGACTATCTGTATATTTGCTTTCACCTTCTCTATTCTCACATATATCTTGAAAAAAGAATGGCTTTTCCTTGTACATGAAAAGATCTATGGTGGATATGGTCAAACCATCTTGAGTGACATTTCGCTGCTGGTTTTGATTGGAGTTGCTCGACCTTCTTCTGAGATTCTAATAATGGATTATATCCTTCTTTCAAGCCTTTTCTTAATCCATCGTTACCACATCTCTATGGTCTCTACCCACATAACTTAACTTGCACTATGTTTTCATTTGGTGCTTGGTTCGGTTCAAGGAAATGGGAATGGGAATAGTGAATGAAGGAAAATGTTGGAGGATGAAATTCATTCCGGTATGGTGATTACCCACATTCAAGTAATCACTTGTTGCATTTACTATATCAAGCACTATTATTCATTCTCGTTCTCATTCCCATTCCTTACCGGCTTACCCCCTAATATACCCAACCAAGCACCCTGTTAGTCTACTCAATAATACTTTTCAGCAACTCTAGTTTTATATCCATACATGTCCTATTCTCTACTATTGCTACTACATTATTGACAATGACCATATACCATGGTATAATCTCTTGTCGCCCTCTCATCATCAAAAAATTGCAGTATAGAGACAAGGGTTTAATGTGGGCCTTGGTGCAATCCTACTCTACTAAATATGATGCTAGTTACTTGATCACATGCTTTAATGCTTGTTCTTACTTTATTGTATGCATCTTTAATCACATTGCCATACTTTGCAGGGACTCTCTTCTTCTCAAGGGTCCATCACTCCTATTGACACCCTATCATAGGTCTATATTAGATCGTTGAACACATGCAAATTTCTTTTACATCCCTATGGGTGCGTTTGGTATCAGAACAGGACGGGACAGAACAACTGTTCAACGTTTGGTAAGACATAGTAAAACGGGACAGGACAGAACAAGACCAATTAAATGACCAATTTACCCCCAGTGTTTTTTTACCAAACCAAATCGATTCAACCAAATCGAAAATCGACTAACCAAACGATTCAACCTAACCACTCCTCTAACCACACAGGCCTGCGACCAAAATCGGAAATTGACTTTTAGAAGCCAAATCGATTCAACCTTGATACAGAAACCAAATCGTTTCAACCAAATCGCTTCAATCGATTCAGAAACCAAATCGATTTTCATAAACCAAATCGATTCAACCTTGATACAGAAACCAAATCGATTCAATCGATTCAGAAACCAAATCGATTCAACCTTGATACAGAAACCAAATCGATTCAACCTTGATACATAAACCAAATCGATTCAATCGATTCAGAAACCAAATCGATTCAATCGATTCAGAAACCAAATCGATTTTCAGAAACCAATTCGATTTTCAGAAACCACTCCTCTTGGGTTTACAGAAATTGATTCAACCTTGGTACAAATCGATTTTCAGAACAGAAATCGATTCAGAAACGGAAATTAGAGGGAGTAATTGATTTTCATGTGGATGATGTCGATATGGATGGAAGCTCTCGATTTATAGGGGACGATTGTGAGAAACGAACTAGATGAAGGACGCGATGATGGTGAGAAAGAAATCAGGCGACAATGTGATTTGTGAGAAAGAAATCAGATTAGGGGTATATTTGACATAATTTCCTTGTTCTACTTAGTTCCAGGGTAGGAGAGGGAACACGCGTGTTCCATGTTTGTCCAAGTTAGTTCCGGTTTGTTCCACACAAAGACACGCCAAACATGGGACAAACCTGTTCTGTTCTGTCCTGTTCCATCCTGTTCTGCGTACCAAACGCACCCTATGTGTTTATGTGACTGTAATCGAGAATATAGCCTATATTTTCAGGCATAAATCAAACTGATATACTGGCACACTTTTTAGCATCCTTCACTGATGGTCAATAACACATTCCTATAGCTTCATATTATAGCTGATGTGCTTGATGCCTCTGTGATTAGTATTGTTTATGGATGAATCTTCTGTTCTTGAAAATCTGGACCAGTGTATCTGTACTCAACCCATTATTCGTTCTATTTGTCCTAATGTAGTTAATTCTAAGCCATGCTATTGCTACCTCTCCGAGTAATCTCCAAACATCAATAGGATTTCTATCAGGTCTAAATTGTTGTCTACTCTCATCTTGTTTAGAGCTCCTTTTACCTTAGTTACACTGATCCTATCTAGAGAGACCTTTAGTTCCATTGAAAGAACCATCAAGTCCATCAATGATCTCCTTATTGTAGCCATTGGACAATGCATTAAATCAATCCTCTTATCCATATGTAACCTTTTTAACTAATGGTCTTTGATTCAAATCCTTGATGCATTTGATGTGATTCAAGCCCCCAATTATCTTTTCTTGATACTATCCAACCTGTTTTCTTTCTTCTTCTCCTTATTTCTCTGGTTTTAATTTCATTTACATCCATATATGTTATTTGGTTGGTTTCTCTAACCCGTTCTTGGCTTCTCTTCTGCGATCAACATTCTTTTTTCCTGTTAATAGCATTTTTTACTTTCATATTCCACCACCATGTGTGGTTAGGTTAATGTCTACGTCCTTTACCTTCCCCAAGCACTTCCTTAAACGTTTTCCTAATGCGAATTTCTCCTCCATTCCACGCCTCTATGTGGTAATCCACTTTTACTCGTTCTATGCTCAAAGTATAGCCAGATAGTCTTTCCACCAGTTGGTCCTTGAGTTTTTCTGCCCCTACTCTGCCTAAAACAGTGCCTAAAGTGGTTGTCTAACACCACTATGTTATGTTGCTAGTTGTCACTACATTGATTAGGCATGGTTTTAGAAAACAGACAAGGCTTACGCTTTGGTGGTCCGAAACTATTTATGAGGCGACGCCTCTGCTGCTGGGATTAAGGTGCACGGCTCACATGAATGAGGTGCACTATCAGGCGTATGTGATGAATTTTACAATTTTCGAGCCAGGAATTTGGTTTTTTTAGCATAGGATGAGTGTGGGTATGTGTGTTACTGTTAATGGGCTTGCACCAGGTCTTAGCAAAGAATGATACACATATGCAAAGAAATTGAACACATATATCGTCTCCAGAAGTCACAAAATTGCCTCTCCAAGCTGGAAGTAAGGAAATGATTGGAGGTACCGTTAAAAAGAAAGGAGAAGAAGAAAGGGGTAGTACCGGAAAAAAGAGCGTTCAAATGGGAAGAGATGGCTTAATGCTGCTACCTTGCTAGGATCCCATTTACTAGTTCAGATAAATATTTATTAAAACAAATACCACCTGACCAAAGCATTCAGCTCATCGAAAGAGAAACAAACACCAGCTTTGCTGACCATGGAAGACTAAAATAAACACATGCAAAGACAGATTTAATGAACTTAGTTCATGTTTTTATGGCTTATAACCAGTAATCTTAAGGCGCTCATAGTTTGATTGGAATTATTGTGTTGTCTGTCATGATTTTTTTGATGTCATACGATTTCTTTTTTGTTTTTATTATTGAGGCTTACGCCTCACACTACTAAGGAAAAGACACCCTGCCTCGCGTTTTTTTCTTTCAAAACCTTGTGCTTAGGTATGATTTCACACACTCATGTTGTCACCGCTCACCACTAAGATCATGCATCTTTTCTGAAAATGCATGAGCAGAATATGTTGCTGTAATTTTCAGTAGTTGACATGATGAAAAGTGTACTTATTGTTTGAATGACGTGACCTCAAAAGCTTATTTTATGTTCTACTGTTTTTGTCTATACTTTAACATCATTTTATTCTCTTTATATCCACAATTTGTGGCAAGGTTTTGTGGCTCTAAGTTTATAAGAGATTATTGTGTTACTATTTGAATAATCATTTTGAACAACATGGCAGTTATATCCTCCAAAAGATTGGCTAGTTGGGTCATCTTTACCTTCAATCTTTTCCCCAGGCGTTATCCAGTCTTTTCTAAATGAGCTCACACCAAACAATGTCAGGTAACCTATCAATGAATTGACATTATATGATAACATGCAGTAGTAAATTGATGCATTTTTTTTCTGTACGAATTTGTTCTGTTTTCTCCTGTAACTTGGTATCTAATTAAAAAAAAAAAAACATACCGTAAGCTCTACCTAGAATTTTAGTGCAAAATCTATAATATCAAATGATTGAAAGATGACCTTCCTTGGTCACAACTCACATGTGACACATAAAGGTTTCCCATCAGGCCATCACCATGTATGGAAAATAAATGCTTGTGGGGCAGTTACCTGGTGCCTCTTCAGAAGGTGATGTTTAACCTCTAATGGAACAGCAGTCAATTCATATTTGCTTTGAATTTAAACAATATCCACTAGTATAGACGTTTACATTTCAGCCTGTATTGTCTTTCATCTTGTAAGCTGTCATGGCACTCTGATTGATTGTTAGGTATTCAATCTTAAATGTTTTTTTATGCCTTACTCTTTCTATCTACATCTATATCTCCTATTCCAAATCACAACCGAAATAAATTTGAAGACTTCTAATGACTTTGCCGTGCGATATTTGTGTAAGCAAATCTGTTAGACTATAGCAAATGAAGATCAATGCAAGTATACATCTCAATTCATTGTCGTCTAATACTAGTAATAAAAATTGTAAGGACCAAGTATCGATTTCCGCAAGGACATGAAAATTTTAATCTTTGAGAAGTCAAATTTTAAAAGGTCAACTTCAAATGGTGAATTTGAAGAAATGTTGTTAGGTGATTAAAATCTACTGCTGTAAACAAGATGTAAAGAAAGGGCAAGGGTGTAAAGCTTTGTTGAGACTTAAACAAACAATCCAGCAGGCAGATGCTACAACTTAGTATTAGAGAATGCTACAGTATAACATCTGGGTATGGCTGCAATAATTGGTATTATCTACCCATCACTTAAAGGGCACTTTTCCGAGATTGAGAGAGACACATTATCCACAAACCATTGCTCAAGTCTTGTGGACATGTGGTTTGGGCTTAGGCACAAACTTTCCCCTTTAAGTACATGAAGATTGCAACTTCCGTTACTTCTTAGTATCCCTTCCAAAGTTACCTCCATGACATTGAAGTTGGGGCGTGTAGAATGGGTTATTCCTAAGTCTATCACACGTTAAAACTTTTAGCAAGTGGTCAACTTGTCAAGAATTATTGAGTAACCTTTAAAACCTTGAATGAAAGGTTGGAAAGAGTTATTATTGAGAAGCAACCTCAACTTTCATGTAGTTTTTAGTCTCAACATTCCTTACACCCAAGCTAATGGGTTTAGCCCATCATTGCTTGGTTCCTTGGATGATTGAGTTAAAGACAAGAAACATCAACACCGAAAGTAAATGCTTGGAAGAATTAAAAGATGATAATGTAAATGACAAGTAAATGCAAGGGAAATGAAGACATGAATGTGAGAACACTAGAGAATTAAAGACTAAAAGCTTTCAATGCATTCAAACTAATTAAAGACTTGTTTCTCCAACCTTAAACAAGATTTAGAACTGAAGTAAAAGTCCCTTAAATGCCTGGCCAAAGCCTCTTTAAATACCCAAAAGAGGTGCCTTACAAGAAAAGCTAATAGAGATAGGAAGGTCCATAGGGTAATAACCAATGGATAATATAAAAAAGAAGTCATTTAATCCATTCATGTACGTTTTAACAAAAGATTAATAGAAATTAAATCTTCTAAAAGTCCAGTCCATCCAGCTCATTGCTTGGCCATTTGATTAACAAAAATTCTTCCAAGTCTTCATCATCGTAAATCATCATCAGGTCCTGTACTCCTGTTATAGCGTCCTGCCACAGCATACATAGCTCTTGTGCATAATCTTTTCAAAAATCAATTCCAAAATAGATATAAACTACCCAAATCTACTACCTAGCTCCAGAAAACAAAGAAAGATATAAAATAAGAGGATAAAAGACTCAATTTGATGATTTTGGGAAATAAAAACAAGAGAAAAATTGGGGAAACAGTGCTGCAGCATTGGCTGCTGTGACACTTATCAATATCGAACAAATCATGTGGGTCGGGTCCCTGGTGCGTCTTCAGAGAATGATATTTCACCTTTAGTGTGAAACAATGATCAAATTCATATTTGCTTTAAATTTAAACAATATCCACCAGTGTAGGCATTTACATTTTCAGCCTGTATTGTCTTCTATCTTGTAAGCTGTCACTCTCAATTAATGTTAAATCTTAAAAGTTTTTTTTTTGATGCCTTACTCTCTCTTTCATTTTTATGACACTCTCATTTACATCTCTCTCTCCTAATTCAAATCACAACTGAAAATTTTCACGACTTTGGAAATAATTGCCATTTGTGCTTTTTCCTTCTGTGCTCTCCTAAGAAATATAATACATAATGAGAAAAAGAAGCATGAATAACAACAGTTTGTAGAGCATGTCAACAGCATCTGTGACCGGAGATTCACTCTGGTGAACTGACTTTCAAACATCCAAATGGTTTTAATAGGAGAAAAGTGGATGGCATCTAAATAGATACAACATCCACTCTGTTTGATTTTGCTATGGGATAATAGACTATGAAGCCACCATCCTTCTACAAACAACATAATAAGGTCTACCATCTTACTCAAAGCGACAAAAGTGCTGGCAACCTCATCTTATTATTACAATTTTGGCTCATTCCAGCCAGAAAATCACCAGAGCTCTTGAATAAATTACAAAATGGCCCCTTAACTATTAGATCTTTTTATTCACCATTTGGAACTATTGTTTTAGAAAGGTCCTTTTGGATATAATCCTTTAAAACATGTTCTTTAAATGTCAGTAATTTGCTTCATTTTCACAATCAGTGATATGCTTTTAATGTTTTCTTTTTTATTACCCGCTTTTGGTAAAAAAATATATACACTTCTACTTCTTATAGTTCACCTTCACCTTCATGTTCATGTTTATCTATCGCTAAGCAGTTAATTGCGCCGCGGTGAAATTTCGGTTTTCGGTCTGTAGAAAAATTGCGGTGTCAAATTGCGGTCGATTATAGCGGTACCGCAAATTTCGGCGCTATTCACCGAAATTTGGTAAAAATTGCGGTCCGAAATAACGCAATTTTTCTAGACCAAGTGTTTGGGCTTTTTTATTTGTGGGATTTTTTATTTGTGGGCTTTTTTATTTATAGACTTGGAAATTTGACTAACCTAGTCTAAAAAAGGCCCACTTCTCTCATCTTAATCTCATCTTCAAACCCTTATTAGTCTAAAAGAGTTAAAGAGGTCGCACAATTTCAACCACCAGTCGACTTTTTTCATGATCAATCTCGATTCCTTCAAGACTTCTAATCGGCTCAAGACTTCTCCTAATCGACTCAAGACTTCTCTTAAATCCTAATCAGCTCCTACAGTGGATTGCAATTAATTCATTTAATTATCTACGAGATTTATAAACTCTATTACTATGTTGCTTGTGTGGTTTGAATTTTTTTTGAATTAATGAATTATTTGATTTGATATGTGTTAGGAATACAATATATTAATTATTAAGGTATATATATATATATATTCCTATTAATTTATGAACCTATTTTTTTTACCGATATTTCACCGCAATAACCGCAATCGCAATTCTAGGTCCTGACTGCAATTTCCGCAATAGACCGTGTTAACTGCTTAGATCTATCGCCACCATCACCAGCCACCATCTACCATAACTATCAACAGATATGAATGAACTGATATATGGTATTGGCCCTGTTTACTCCCGTCATGAATATGAATGAACTGATATATTAAACTAAAATTTGAGAGATAACTGGCAAACAAAAGAGATTTTAAGCTACAAATGTTTACTACGACTCTTTTTCTAGCATGGTTATCCATTTGTTTTACCAACATAGCTAAATTGAAGTGGAAGAATTTAACAGCAAGATAAGTTTTACTAGAGTGATATAAACTAATAAATATGTTCAATGTTACTGTTTACAAATTACAAATATGTTAACAAATATATTTTGTGCCAGATGTGGTGGCTGAACCCTATTTGTTTAGATATTATGCATGGTCCTATTGTGTTGCATAATGATTCGCACTTGCCCTTTTACATTATTCAATTTGATGAGTCAGACTGTTCACTTTAGAACTTCCAAGGGGACTTAAAGTAATAGGTAAGGTTCTTTCTTGTCGGTTTCCAATTTGCATGTGGTAGCTACTGCAATTTTGTTAGAAGTTAGTGTTGTTGGTTAAATTTATATGCTTTCTCAATTATGCCTTTCCTCCTCAGAATGTTTTGGGAGTCAACAAACTTTGAGGGACATACTGACCTGACTGAGCCATGGTATGGAACTGCATATTCAGTTGAAAAAATCACTGGTTCGATCATTCAGGTTTGGACCTGTATATGTTTGTGGCATTATTCGACATTTATAACATGAGCTTGACCTTGTTAAGAAGAACGACTGAATGCTTAATATTATGTTGGGTAATTTACAGGAATGGATGGAAAGAGCTCCTGATGAGCACCTACATTTGCCCACGGCTAATGTGTTTATACCTACTGATCTGTCAATTAAGAATGTCCGAGAGAAGGTGTGACTGGTGCTCTAATTCAAGTCAAATTGTATCTTCTAGTTTTGACTCTCTAGTGGTCTTTGATCTTTGAAACAGGTGAATCTTCCAGTTCTGTTGAGGAAATCAGCATATTCGAAGTTGTGGTACAAGGCTGATACAACGTTTTCCACCCCCAAAGCATATGTTAAGTTAGATTTCTACTGTCCATTTGGTGGCAACTCCCCTGAAGCAAACGTTCTTACCGACATTTCGACACGGTTGTTGATGGATTACTTGAATGAATACGGTTAGTCATAAAACTTCCCTAATTCAAGATTTTTCATTTTATTTTTCTGATTTTCAAGACTGCTGAGTTGATATTATTTGATGGATCAGATTTACTACATCTAATTTATTCCCTCCGTCCCAAAATAAATGTCCATAATGAAAAAGGCAAACAGTTTTAGAAATGTGTAATTATTACAGTTTTTAATTAACTCTCACAATTTTACTCTTAATAACACAAGGAGTAATGATTTATCAATCTCATAATCAAGGGTAGAATTGGAAAGTAGGCACTTACATTTGAAAATGGACACTTATTTTGGACAAACTAAAATAGAAACATGGAGACTTACTTTGGGACAGAGGGAGTATGATTCTTGTTTGATATTATCTTTAATACACACATATAATGAATATTCTTTTTTTAATACTTCTTACTTGTATATCTATTGTGGTATTGCATATTCCTTTCTTAATACCTCTATCAGTACATTTCAGCTTACGATGCTCAGGTTGCTGGTCTTTATTATGCCATTACTCACACAGATAATGGTTTTCAGGTAAATAATTTCTCATTGTTATGTTAATATGAGCATGGATAGGGATATAACAATGGTACTAGAGTATCACAAAATTATATCCTGCCTATCTCCATTTATACTTTCAGGATTGTCTATTTGATTATGAGGTCGAAATCTTACAACTCCCAACCCTTCATGCAGTCAAAAGCCCACTAGGAGCCATAAGTTTTCCTTATTAGTTATTCATCTGTTCCAAGGAGAAATTCTTGACTTTTGGGTCTCAATAACTACTTCCAATATTAGAAACTGATATGGAATTTTGTTAAACTCAGTATTAGCATTTTTTGTAAGTGGAGTATATACTTCACTTTAAACCATTGCAATGTGTAGTGCATGTAATAAAGCTAAAATCATTTAGAAACATATAATCATTTGGCATCCGAATATTCTTCAAATTTCTAAAATTCTTGACAAGTTCAAACTTCAAATCTTGCCCATTTGACATTGAAACTAAAAGTGAATCTATTTGGGAACATACATGACATCTAGAAAGATGTAAAAGATATTGGGTACACAACATATACATTAAGAAATGTGTTGCTTCCTGTTTAAATTGGTTTTTCTAATTTTAAAGTTTTATATTAACATAGTAACTCTTGATGCTTACTATTTACGTTTGAACTTATTTTTGTTTTTATAACACTTCAGGTGACTTTGACTGGATATAGTCACAAATTGAAGATCTTACTTGACACAGTAATTGAGAAAATTACAACTTTTGAAGTAAAACCTGACAGGTTCTATGTGATCAAGGTAACAATGACTTTAGTTATTTATGTTGGTGACACCATGACAGTCCACTATTCTCGTATCTCATCAGACAGTATGGGTTACTTCTATTTACATCCTAGTGTGTACCGGAGCATGTTCTAGAATTTGTTGATTTGAATCTTGGTAAATGGATATGGTACTTCAGTTGTTAGAAGCAAACGGAAGACAATTACTGATCGACATAACTGTGTTCATGGGATGAAGAGCTATCTCATATTTATTAGACCTTAAACTTTTCTGTACCTTCTCCAAACAATTTTATATTTTTTTCATAAGAGATTTCATTCTTAGAATGACACACTAGAACCGGAAATTCTATATTTATCTACTTATTTCTTGGGTGATTGATATCCAACTATTTTGGGGGCTTAGGGGCCGTTTACCAAACTTTTACCCGGGTAAGTGCTTACCAAGTCACATTACCTTACTGGATGAATTTGGTGAGGACCAAGAATCTTACCCGATAATAGCAAGGCAAGGACCAAGAGTTTTTCCCGGTAAGTGATGGTGACGACTCTTACCACGGTTAGCGCTTATCGGGTAAATTGTTGCATACGATGCCGTTATAGGACTAAAATCTTACCCAATAAGTAAATGATAGTGTTGAATTTTACTGATAAGCGCTTACTGGGTAAGTGTTTGGTAAACGGCCCCTTACTTGAATTAAGTACTACAAGCTGGATAATTTTGCAAGAGTCTGTTTATGACGTCCTTCTAAGTACCTGGATAATTATTGGATTATGTCGATTGTGGAGGCATGAAATTTTTCCTAGTTCCTTGTGGGATACGTTCATTGCATCTGACTTACTAGTGTTCTGTAGCAGTTTATAGAATAATATCTTAGATATGTTAAGCTGTTGGCCTTTTGTCATGGAAGAATTTTTCTTTTTGGTAGGTCCAGCTGTGTGCCAAGAACTCCTTATAATAGTACATGATGCCTAGGATTGCATTGTTACAGTGATGTTTGATGTTGACCCAATGATTCTATCTTCTTAGCCCAACATCCCTCTTGCTTTTCATTTTGCCTATCATTGTTTAGTAGAAGTGTCATTGCAGCACATTCTTGCACAACTCACATTCTATTCATAGCTGTCCAGTCCAAACAGATATTACTTTTTTGTTTAGGTCTGCTGGATCATCTTCCTACATTGTTCTAACTACAGACCTGAATCAAAATCCAACTTTATTATTATCACCCCACTCTTGATCTTGTCAAGTGGAGCTTGCCAAGCCTACCTTCACAACATCTGAAGTTTTCTTATGAAGCAGCTTCTCAATTATACCACTTGCCGTTGAACTACTGTTGCTCATATGTTTTCCTTTAACTTGGTAATTACTCAAGTATGAGTAGTCATAGTCTCATAGACACACCATACTACCAGCAGACTTGTAACCTTTAGTCTATGAAAGAGAGCATCATCCTAGGTTCCCAATACGGAGAAGATGAGGCTAAAAGAAAAGAGAAGTGGAACAATTTTTCAAAAGCAGTTCCTCTTCATGCTTCTGGTTTCAGTTTTATCTAATGATAATCATATGCTGACACCAGGATATTGGTTTAACGAAATTTTAGGTCATGCATTCTTTTGAGAATAAGTAGTTAATTTTCAAAAAATCCATCTCTATCCCTTTGATGGTGACTAGAGTAAGAGTTCCTGTCTTTTGAAGAGGTTTTCAGCTTTGTACTTCTCGTCATTTATATGTGTATTTTTGTCTTCTTTTTGTAGGAATTGCTCATAAAGCAATATGAAAATTTCAAGTTTCAACAACCATATCAGCAGGCTATGTATTATTGCTCACTACTTTTAAGAGATCAGTCATGGCCTTGGAGTGATGAGCTTGAAGTTCTTACTGTTCTTGAACCTGACGTTCTTTCAAGATTTTATCCTCAAATTTTGTCAAGGACCTTCATAGAGTGCTATGTGGCAGGTTGTTATCCTATACTTTTTCTACTGCAGTTATGATTTTTGTTTCTTTATTTTATAACTTTACCATTCTTCTTTATTTCAATGCCAGGGAATATTGAATCAAATGAAGCCGAAATAATGATTCAACACGTTGAAAATGCATTTTTTAAGGGTACCAAGCCTTTATCTCAAGCTCTATTCCCATCACAGCATCTGGCGAATAGGATTGTCAAGCTCGAAAGGGGCATCAACTATTGCTATACCAAAGCGGGTCTAAATCCAAGTGATGAAAATTCTGCTCTTCTTCACTATGTTCAGGTAAGTATCAATGGAACAAGGATAAAAGTAAGAATTGAGCACCTGAAAGAGTGAAGCAAGGATTTCTCTGTAATTTGCCAGCTTTTTCACTTGATCTAAAAAGTTGACTACAAGGTTTTTTATGCCTAAATTTCACCATACTTTTTGTGTGGCATGAGATTTAGGGTCCGTTTACTAAATACTTACCCGGGTAAGCGTTTATTGGTATCATTTACCTTATGGTCCTTACCTATTGAGCATGGAAACTACCGAGAATCTTACCCGGTAAGAGCCATAACAAGGACCGAGAATCTTACCCGGTAAGTTTCAGAAATGACTCTTACCCAGTAAGCGCTTACCGGGTTTAAGACGCCTACCAACAATCAATTTTGATGACCGGAAATGTTATACGATATGGTAAGTAAGGGTAGTGTCCTTGCTGGTAAGCGCTTACCCGGTAAGTTTTTATGTAAACGGCCCCTTAGTATAGTTGGGAAATTGGGCGACAGTTGGAGAGGGAATAAAAAAGAAATTTGTAATTAAGATTGAAAAATAATCGGTTTCAAGATACTCTCTTCAGTAGGGTAACTTATTTAAGACCTAATAGATAGTCTTTACCAATCGCCAAAAAACCAAACCCCAAGGAGTAGAGCAACTATTTCCTTCAAGATCCCAGCTTGTGCAAGAGTCTTTACCGCTATGGGATCTAACCAATTTAATCTCAATATTTTTTAAACTAAAAGGGAACTGTAGGTATATTGATATGGTATATTTCACTTCCAAACTGACATAAGATGTTACATGATTCATACTGGTAATTGCATGAGTGGAACATCTATGAACTTTTTAGTACTCAATAAATGGACTACTATTCACTGGTGTACATGTATATATATACAGGTACATCAGGATGATTTTAAGTTGAATATTAAACTTCAGCTTGTTGCTCTGATCGCTAAACAACCAGCGTTCCACCAACTTAGATCAGTTGAGCAACTTGGTTACATCACCGTGCTTATGCAGAGGTATATCAAGCTAACACTTCTTCAAAGGAAGGGGCTATTTTTATATTTGATCCCGACTAATTTTGTATTTAACGAATAGCAATACTTATAAATTCAATAATGTAGGAACGACTCCGGCATCCGCGGTGTGCAGTTCATCATACAATCTACAGTAAAGGTGGGTACTTTATCCTGTTCTATTTGTAGAGTGTATGGTGTATGACACAACTGATTCTGTCTCATGGATTTGACAGGGACCTAAACATATCGAGTCAAGGGTTCAGGCATTTCTCAAGATGTTTGAGAGTAAACTTTATGAAATGCCAGATGATGAGTTCGAGGTCAGAAGACTGTTGTTTTTGCGTGAATGAAATCCCCACAAGGCATTAGATTCTTCTAGCAATAAACCAGCGAGAAGCCAAACTGGATAGGATTTTTTTAACTAAAAGCCCCAAAACTATTTATCTTATGGCTTGCATCTGCTTTCTTCATATATGAAGGCAGAAGCTTTACCTGATCCTACTCGTTTAGGTGCGGTGGAGCATGGGTTAGGGTATATGATTTTATAATATACAATTCAAGTTTGAACCTGTTTTTGCTCCAGAAACTTCCAATTTGTGACAAAATCCTTATAATCTGATTATTCAACTCACAAGTTACCAAAATTAAGAGCTTTTGAATGATCTATTATCATAAATAATCTAGTTTTGAACTCAGTTGCTTGAGCTTCGTTTTACGTCATAAATCATACATTAATTCTTTAGCTGTTTCTTTCATATGCGGCGACGTGGATAAGACATTGATTAACTTCATTACTGTAATAGTTTGAAATCTTGATATGTAAAGCTGAATTCCATTGCTGATCTATATATTTCTCATATGATGGTGCAGAGCAATGTTAATGCACTTATCGAGATGAAGCTTGAGAAGCACAAGAACTTAAGAGAAGAATCTGGTTACTTTTGGCGAGAAATCCAGGATGGCACCCTCAAATTTGATAGGAAAGAATACGAGGTATGAAACCTTGTAATGTTTAAATCTCTAAAATTATTTGCAAGTGCTTATCGAGCACTGCATCAGGTTTCTCACCTTTCCAAGGGATGAAGGAACCATTTATACGAAAAATTCAGCTTGCATTTTTTCAAGGTGACGGCTTCCATGACAAGTCTTTACCTTAGTGTCACAGCAGAAATAATATAAACCAAAGATGCAACCGTGAAACTGATGACATTTGCACAGAGGGGTGCGATTGGTACATGAGATAGGACAAGACAGAACAAAAACATCTTATTGTCCCACGTTTCATTAGACTGGAACAGGACGAGACAGAGTGGGACAAAAATGCATTCTTTTCGTTCCATTAAAATTGGTGGAACAAGTATCAAGAAGATAGGACAAGATTGGTAAATTACTAAATTACTAAATTACCCATACGAAATTAAAACCCTAAAACCTTCCACAATTCTCCCCCGTCCGGTTCTGTTCCCTACCAAACGCACCCTGCCTAGTGATCTTAAAAGATGATAAAATTATCTCTTGATATAGCATTCGGACCAAGGAAAAAAAAACACAGTGATTCAAAACTAGTGATCTTAACTGTTCTCATGAAACAGGTTGCTGCATTGAGGCAGCTGACGAAGGCAGAACTGATCCAATTTTTCGATGAACATATAAAAGTAGGCGCTCCACAAAAGAAGGCGTTAAGTGTGCAAGTATACGCGACCACACATTCCACAGAGGAGACAGTAGACAATGGTGACCGCAACATGGTTAATATTGAAGATGTTTTTGGTTTCAGAAGATCAAGACCTCTTTACGGATCGTTCAAAGGAGGTATTGGTCATATGAAGCTGTGAGGTATTTGTTCTCAATTAAAGATCTTCTCATGTAATATGCACAAAATTAATTGATGCAAAGTAGTTTTTCCTTGGCAAGTATGCTTTAAGGATTGTCTTTATTTAAATTTCCTCATAAATTTCTGTCTTCTTGGTGTTGAGTGAAATAATTTTGTGATCATTGTATTTGACAATAGCAAAAAAGCATAAACAAACAAATACGGTTGTTGGGAAGAACATGAAAGGATTCTTTATACTATTTGTAGGTATACCTATACTTTCATTTATGTTTTTTTTTTCAAGTATTATAGTTATTCGAGTAAACTACATTTTCGTCCATGTGGTTTGTTAAAATTGTAGACTTTTGGAGTTACGGTTTTTGTTCATGTTGTTTGCAACTCATTCTTGTTATCGTCTCTAAGATTACCTTTGTTTTTCTTGAAAGGGTATCCTAGGGCCTAGACACATTCTAGACTAATCCCTGACAATATTTTGACTATTAAAACGATAGCCTTGGTTAAACCCCAGTGGCCACAGATTGCGTATGCCTGGATTCGAACCTGGGGTGGATGGGATATCATACCACATCCCCCACTAACCAGTACGTCACAAGCCTTGTGGTTAAGACTGCCTTTGTTAATGGTATACTGTTAAATATGAGGGATGAAAACAATAAACAAAATCAATAATAAATTGTATATAACAAAAAAATAATGAATTGGAAAAAGAAAAAAGAAAAAAAAACAATGAAATGTAGAGCGTATGAATGAAAATTGTAATTTTGAAAGCATATGAATGAAAATAGCATTTCTCAATAAACCATAGGTACGAAAAACATGGTTTACTTTACTCCAGCTGTTTTGATATAAAGGATGAAACACTCATGGAAGTTGTGGTATCAGGGCCAAAAAGAGTATAAATGTCACAATAGATCATTAGATTGTTTTATACTTCATTTATCTTAAAATAAGTGTCGAAAATGAAAATGTATACAGTTTTAGGAATGTATAATTGTTACACTTCTTAATTAATAAAAAAACAATTTAATCCATAATTATAGAGAGATTTTCTCCATTTCATAATTAAGCGTAAAATGGAAAGTAGACTTTTGCTTTTTTGGAAGTTGACAGTTATTTTGGGACAAAATAAATAGTAATGTAGATACTTATCTTAGGATAAAAAGAGTATAATTTAAGAATACATAACAAACAATTTTGAGTAAACTCTATTTTTGGTCCCTGAGGTTTGTTGATTTTTTTTAAAGTGGGACCTATGGTTTCATAATTCAAGTTTTGGTCCTCATAATTTGAATTTTGCTCTGAAAAAAGAATCTGGCCACTAACTCCGTTGAAAATCTCCGTTAGAGTCGGGGGTATTTTCGTCCAACCATGTTTTATCCCCATTTTTGTAATACTTTTTTGTTTTTTCTTATATTTATAAAGTATATCAAATTATTGGGACCAAATAGGTAATTAACCCAAAATTTCAAATCACAGGGACGATACACACAGGGACACACTGACGTCCCTGCCTTTCTTCGGTGAACCCCACCACCACCACCATCCACCTTCTTCGGTGAATATCTCATAAAGTATATCAAATTATTGGGACCAAATATCTCATTTGATTAATTTCATATAAAGCTCACGATATTGGCCAATAACCCATCTTTGAAAACCTCTATAGTTGGGTCTTCTCCTTCTCTGTAGCTTCGATAAAGAGGCAACAATTGCCACCAAGGGTATTTTGGGGAATTCGAAATTTTTGGAAACGAAATCACCTCATTTTCATATTGTTGGTCCTTCCTTTTGGGCAGGTAACGCCACAAGGAATATATGAACGAAAGAGCGAAAGCACCGGACGACAAGAACATATATTGGCGGATGCCGAGGTGGCAGGCGAGGTGGTGGGTCCAGCCCAAAAACATATCGGAGATGATAGCTGTAAGAGTGAATAAATCAGAACTTGACTTCTGATGAGTATATTGATCTCAATATATAATACAAGAGAATACACGAAAGGAAATGATATACACAAAATATGCTATCCTAAATATAAGATATAAAAAATCAAGAAAAATAATTTGAGATTATCTAATACCCCCCTCAAGCAAAGTGGTGGCGGACCAACACCGAGCTTGGCACGAAAATACTCGAACAACGGACGCGGAAAGCTTTTGGTAAAGATATCAGCGAGTTGAAGCTTGGTGGGAATATACTGGGTAGACAAGCGTCGTGATAGAACAAGTTCACGGACAAAATGATAATCAATATCAATATGTTTTGTCCATTTGTGAGATATCGGATTTTGACTCAAAAAGATAGCACTCCGATTATCACAAAAAAGAGTTGGTTTATCTAGTGGCAAAGCGTGAAGTTCGCGAAGGAGATGTGTAATCCAGACAATCTCAGTTGTCGCATTTGCCATGGCGCGATACTCGGATTCGCAACTTAAACGAGAAACCGTAGGTTATTTTTTAGCACTCCAGGAAATGAGATTACCACCAAGAAAAATGGAGTAACCGTATGTAGAACGTCGAGTGTCTATGCAACGAGCCCGATCAGCATCAGAGTAACAAAGTAGAGACATAGGTAGGCGTTGAAAAGAAAGACCATAGGAAAAAGTGCCTTTAACATAGCGCAAGAGACGGTTCACGACCTGAAAATGGGCAACTGTGGGAGCATGAAGGTTTGACTCACTTGATTAACAACATAGGAAAGATCTGGTCTTTTAATGGTAAGATACTGAAGAGCGCCAACAAGTGACCGATAAAGTGTGGGATCCGAGAAAGCTATGCCAGTAGTAGATAAAGTAGTATTAGCAGCAAGAGGAGTGCTCATGGGTTTGGAGTCGAGTAGGCCAACACGTGTAAGGATATCGTGAGCATACTTGGCTTGACTTAAAAACAAGCCATTTTTGGTATAAACCACTTAGAGGCCCAAAAAATAGCTTAGCCGGCCAAGGTCTTTAATGGCAAACTCACTGTTTAGTCGCGATATAAAGTCTTGAATTCGGCTTTCATCATTGTCGGTAAGAATGATGTCGTCAACATAAACGAGGAGATAGAGAAAACAAGATCCTCGTTTGAAGATAAATAACGAGGTGTCGACCCTACTACATGTAAAACCAAGATTAGTAAGAAAAGTACTTAGGCATTGAAACCAAGCGCGCGGGGCTTGCTTAAGGCCATACAACGCCTTCTTGAGATGACAAACATGATTTGGAAAACTTGGATCAATGAATCCCGGAGGTTGTTCCATGAAGACTGTCTCACTGAAATGCCCATTTAAGAAGACATTTTTAACATCAAGCTGATGAAGGGGCCATTTATTCATAACGGAAAGAGAAATCATAATGCGTACGGTAGAAGCTTTAACCACAGGACTAAAAGTGTGAGAATAATCCAGCTCTGGAATCTGAGTAAAGCCTTGGGCCACCAAACGGGATTTTAAACGATTAACTGAGCCGTCTGAGTGATATTTGGTACGAAACACCCACTTGGAACCAACAACATTAGTGGACTTGGGTCGAGGAACAAGATCCCAAGTATTATTGTGACATAATGCCGCTATCTTCTCATCCATAGCTTGAAGCCATTTAGGATCTTTGGCTGCCGATTTAAAACCTCTAGGATCTTTATTGGAAAAAGGAGCAATATGAAGAGCATTATTTCCATGTTCGGCTAAGTCGACAAAATGGCGAGGCTTGAAAATTTCAGCACGTGACCGAGTAATCATATGGTGGACGAAGGTGGTGATCGGAGTCGAAATAGGATCTGGTTGAGCATGTGATGGATCTGAATGAGCAGCGGAGACCGATTGTCGTTCCTTAGGAATAACAACTGTGGGCTGGAGACTTGTAGCAGATGTATGGAGGTGTCCATCATTGTGATCCAGGCATATTGGACAAAGACCTGGTGGTGGTGGTGGTGGTGGTGGTGGTGGTGGTGGTGGTGGTGGACCAGATTTGGTAGGAAAAGTGGACTCCATGTTGGGCTTTGATTGAGCCGGCAGTTGAAGTTTTGAAGTTGGTTCATCAAAGTTTGAGAACACCAGAGTTGCAAGATCCACTTGGGGCAATAATCCGGAGAATGGAAAGACGTTCTCATCAAATTGAGCATGCCTTGTGGTGTAGATCCGAGAAGTAGAAGGATCCAAACAACGAAAACTTTTGTACTGAGAATTGTAGCCGATAAAAATGCACGACACGGTTCGCGGAGCAAGCTTATGTGTCGTGTAGTTTCATAAATATGGAAACACTCAACACCCAAAAGTGCGAAAATACGCATTATTAGGTGGTGTATGAAATGGAATGGAGTGTTTCGGTTTAAAACTGTAGATGGCAAACAGTTAATGATATATGTAGCGGTGCTAAAGGGATCGACCCATAAAGATCCTGGAGTGTGAGCATTAAAGAGCATAGCAAGACCCGTTTTGGTGATGTGGCGATGTTTCCTTTCTGCCCGACCGTTTTGTTGAGGCATGTAGGGGCAAGAGAGACGATGATGAGTGCAATTATCGGTAAGCAAAGTTCGTACACGATGATTGAGAAGTTCTATGCCACCATCACTTTGAAAGACTTTAACTTTGCATGAAAATTACGTTTGGACCAAAGCTAAAAACTCAGATAACACAGTACTAAAATCTGACTTGGCTTTTAACGGATAAAACCAAGTAAAATGGGGATAATCATCAACAAATATCAAATAAAAAAGATATCCATCCATAGAGAGGATAGGTGCTGGTCCCCATAAATCACAATGGATTAAATCCAAAACATGCAAAGAGAGTTTTGTATTAAGTTCAAATGGTAATCGTTTGCTTTTAGAACAAATACCTGGTTTTGGTAAAAGAGAAGTAACCGACAAATGTCCCAACCTATTTAACAAAGAAATAATATCAAAAGTGACATGCCCAAGTCTATTATGCCAAAGCTCGTAGGAGGCGCGAAGCCGTTTAGAAGATAAGGCTTCCAGGAAAGAGCCTTGTCCACGTTCAAGCATATAAAAACCGTTCTCACACCGAACGTGTCCCAGAAGTTCCTGTTGGGAACTGAAGATTCTACTAAGTGTAGTTACTACTGCTAGTACAAGTGTAGTTACTACTGCCAGAACAAGCTGAAGATTAATACTGCTAAGTGTTACTACTGCTAGTAGAATTACTACTGCTAGTTAAAGTTAGTACTGCTTGAACAAAGTTAGTACTGCTTAGCTAGTTAGTACTGCTAGTAGTTAGTACTGCTTGAAGTTAATGCTGCTAGATAAAGTTAATGCTGCTGAGCATTATTAGTGCTGCTAAAGAGATCCGGATGGAAAGTACTACAGCTGGATATACTGAAGATATACTTAGAAGATATACATGGAAGATATACTGAAGATTTGTTTATTCTTTGTAATTATCTTTTTATCAGTATATGTATAGAATGTTTAGAATAGATAGAGATAACTTTTGATAATTGTTTTTCAAGAGAAAAATCAACCTCAAGGCATAGATCCTAATTCTAGAGAAGTAGAATTCGTATTGGTGAGCCTGTTCATCAATATTGAGGTTGAGTGTGTAATCTTGTAGTTTTAAGCATTCAATACAAGTTTACTGTTTGATAAATATATACTGTTTTTGATTACTGTTTTATCAAATATCAAAGTGTTTTTCCGCAACTTCTTTGATATTAGTTTCTGAGTATTAATTCTTGTTAAGAATTCGATCCTGACAAGTGGTATCAGAGCCAAAATTCTCTCAGAAACAGTTATTCATCATGGAAAATCTTACAGAATCAAGCAGTACTTTGGTCTCAAAAGTTCCAATGCTCAGATCCAATGAATTTGACATGTGGAAAATCAGAATCAAGCAATATATTCTCCTCACAGATTACTCTATGTGGGACATCATTGAGAATGGCCCATCTGATGGAGGAAAGATTGGTGAAGATGGCAAAAGAACTCCTCCAAAGACAGATACAGACAGGAAATCAAGACAGACAGAGATGAAAGCCTTGAGCACACTGCTCTTGGCCATTCCAAATGAGTATCAACACCAATTCTGCAATTGTACTGATGCACAGATGCTCTGGAATGCTCTAGAGAAGAGATTCTCAGGTACTAAAAGTACCAAGAGAAATCAAAAGGCAATCTTAAAACAACAGTATGAAAACTTCATCTCAACTAAGAATGAGTCCATGACTCAAACTTTTGACAGGTTTAATAAACTAATTGGTGAACTAGCTACTATGGGAGTACAGATTGATCAAGATGATGTGAACAGAAAGTTCTTAAGGTCCCTTGGAGATGAATGGACCATGTACACTGTGTCATTTAGACAGAATGATCAGTTGGAAGACAAAGAACTTGATGATCTGTACAATGATCTTAGAGTATTTGAAGCTGAGGTGGAGGCAAAGAAGAAGCCTTCTGGATATGTTCATAATGCTGCACTCCTATCAGCATCAATTGATTCTACTGCTAACCCTGAATCAGTTAATGTTGCTAATGGATCAAATTTAGATAAAGGCACTGATTATGTATTTGAAGCTCTTCTTTCTAATCATGGAAATTCTTCTTTGATCAATGATGACTTAGAACAACTTCATCCTGATGATCTGGAAGAGATGGATATTAAATGGCAGATGGCCATGCTCTCCATGAGGGTTAAAAAGTTTATAAAGAGGACTGGAAGAAACAACTTCTCACAAAGAAGAGAAGATGGAGCAGGGTTTGATAAATCAAAGGTAGAATGCTACAAATGCCATCTGAAGGGACATTTTGCTAGAGAATGCAGAAGTGGAATGTCTCACAACAACAACCATCAACAAGCTCAATCTGGAAGCTTCAATAACAACAGAAACTCTGCTCAAGCCCTTGTTTCTCAACAAGGAATGGGGTTTGATTGGAGTGATCAAGCAGAAGAAGCTATTCAGAATCAAGCTCTTATGGCTAAAGTATCTGATCTCCCATCTGAGGTAAGTTCTAATCTCTGCACTAAAACTTGCATAGACACTGTTAAAAGGTACAGGGATCACAATCAGAAGATGAGTGATGACCTGAAGAGACTAGAAAAGGATATAAAAGACTATGTGAGGATAGTAGAGAGATTTGAAGATCAAATCAAAGGTTTTCAAGCCAATGAACTACAACACTCATATGACACTAATTACTGGCAGTGGGAGAAAAAGGATTTAGAACTTAAACTGACCAAATCTAAAGAGGAGAGTGAAAAACTGAAAGAGGAGTTAACCAAAGTTAAGCTTGATGTAGAAAAGTTTTCCAATGCTTCTAAAGCAATGGACTCCTTACTGCAAAATCAGATTCATGATAAGTTGAGAAGAGGAATTGGGTATAATGCCACACCTCCACCATATAACAACAATTACATTCCTCCTACTTCAGACCTGTTAGACACCAAAGATAGGAAGGACTTGCCTGAGGGAGCCACTGAAATAGATCCCTTAGATGAGGAAATTGTTGAGGATAAGACTGAGAAAGAGGTTGACAAGAGTAAGGAGAACAAGGTGAGTGGTGAGATTTCTAAAGAAAACAACATTATCACCAATGAGGATTGTGGAAGGGCTTGGATCAAATCCAAGAACATAGAGAAGACAGAGGAAAAGTTTGGTAAGGTCCATTATAAACAGACCACAGTTGTGAATCCAGGTCCTTGCAAACAGTGTGCTTGTAAGAAGAATGAGCCCCAAAAACAGGACAAAAAGAGGGGAAATCAAAGAAACTGGAATAATCATTGGGCACATAAACAAGGGGTTGATCTGAGTAAAATCAATAGACCAAAACCTTGTTTTATCTGTGGCAAATTGAATCATCTTGCAAAATTCTGTTATTTCAATCCTATGAACCAAAGAATGAATTTCCAAAGATCCATGCAAAAACTCTTTGGTTATAAGAAAATTGAAAAGAATCATGTGGCTAAGAAAACTGTTAAAACTAAAAGCCACATGAAGAAAAAGTATTCTGTTAAAGAAAGTGTCAATATGTGGATTCCTAAAAGCACTAAAACTGTTAGTACTGCTATCACAAGTAGTGCTGCTGACAATGATAGTGCTGCTAGAAGTAATACTACTGCTAACAATGTTAATTCTGCTAACAAGGTTAGTACTGCTAAACCTGTTAGTACTGCTACACCTGTTAGTACTGCTAACTCTGTTAGTACTTCTAAGGTTAGTACTGCTTCTAGTGTTGATTCTGCTAAGCCAATCATATTGACAAAGTACTCTAATAAAGAGTGCTCTGAGTTTAAAAACCTCATTAAAAAGGAATGTAAATACTTTGATGAGAAAGGAAGACCCAAGATCACTTTGGCTTGGGTCCCCAATCATACTAATTGATTTATTTAATGTGCAGGGCAACCAACAGCTCAAGGGAAAGAGCATATGGCATGTTGATAGTGGTTGCTCTAGGCACATGACTGGCAACATGTCATGCCTTCAGGATTTCAAGCAAATTAATGGAGGACATGTTGCATTTGGAGACAATCTTACTGGTGGTAAGATAAGTGGAAAAGGTAATGTCACCAAAGGTAAGATGACATTTGAGGATGTCTACTATGTTGATCAATTAAAGTACAACCTGTTGAGTGTATCACAGGTTTGTGACAAACAACATAGTATATTATTTACTAACACTGAGTGTATGATTCTTGCTCCAGGGTTCAAGGTAGTTGATGAAAGCATGATACTACTTAGAACTCCAAGAAAAGACAATGTTTACTTATTGATTTGGACAATGTCAATAGTGATTCATCTTTAAATTGTCTTGTTTCAAAAGCTTCTATAGATGAATCCTCCCTTTGGCACAGAAGGATGTGTCACATGAATTTCAAGACTATGAACAATCTTGTTAAAAATAACCTTGTAAGAGGTTTACCTTCAAAAGTCTTTTCATGTGATGATCATTGTGTTGCTTGTCTTAAAGGCAAACAACACAAAACTTCTCATAAGACCAAAGAGTTAAATTCTGTTTCTTCTTGTCTCCAGTTATTGCATATGGATCTGTTTGGTCCTACAAATGTTATGAGTATAGGCAAGAAATCTTACTGCTTGGTTATTGTTGATGATTACTCCAGATTCACTTGGGTATATTTTCTAAGGACTAAGGATGAAACAAGTGGTCTTATCAAATCCTTTATTCTAAGAATTGAAAACCAAACTAATCAAAGAGTAAAAGTCATTAGATCAGATAATGGAACTGAATTTAAAAATAATGATTTAAACACTTTTTGTGAAGGAAAAGGTATTGAGAGACAATATAGTGCTCCTAGGACTCCTCAACAGAATGGTGTTGCTGAAAGGAGAAATAGGACACTAATAGAGGCTGCTAGATCTCTGTTGGCTGATTCAAAATTGCCAATTACATTCTGGGCTGAAGCAGTTAATACTGCTTGTTATGTCCAAAACAGAGTTCTAGTGGTCAAGCAAAAGAACAAGACCCCATATGAGCTTTTAAATCAAAGAAAACCTTTTATTGGTTTCTTCAAACCTTTTGGGTGTCCTTGTACAATTCTAAATACCAAATCTCACTTAGGTAAGTTTGATAGCAAAGCAGATGATGGATTTCTTGTTGGATATTCATCTCAGAGTAGGGCCTACAGAGTTTTTAACTCTTCTTCTAGAATAATTGAAGAAAGTGACAATGTCAAATGCAATGAGAACACACCAAATCCTGTTGGGTCTGGACCTCAATGGCTATTTGACATTGATTCACTAACTAACTCTTTTGGTTTCAGTAATGAGTATACAGGAACAGATGGTGGAGAATCAGAGATCACACAAGTTCAAGAAAGTATATCTAAATCTGTGATTTTTCCCATACCCACAGTAAATGAAGACTGTGAAAAGGAATCATTTACTGAACCAAGTCAGAGTGAAGAAGACACTAGAGATGAGGAGACTCAAGAATCAGAAGTGACATCTGAAGACACTTCAGTTGAGTTGCATGACTCTAATCTAGAGGCTGGACTGAATGAAGAACCTAGTCATAACATAAGAGTTCAAAAGAATCATCCTCCACAGCTGATAATAGGAGATATCTCTTCTCCTATGATGACTAGACATCAAAGCAGGCTTCAAGAAATGCAAGATCAACAGCATACAGTCCTTTCTTGTTTTCTATCCCAGCTTGAGCCTAAAAAGGCACATGATGCTATGAAAGAATCTAGCTGGATAGAAGCAATGCAAGAAGAACTGTTACAGTTCAAGCTACAAGATGTATGGGATCTAGTAGACCTTCCTAAAGGTCACAGAGCAATTGGCACAAAGTGGATTTTCAGAAACAAGAGAGATGAAAGAGGTATTGTCATAAGGAACAAAGCAAGGCTGGTGGCTCAAGGCTATACTCAAGAAGAGGGTATAGATTATGAAGAAGTTTTTGCACCTGTGGCTAGGATAGAAGCAATCAGACTATTCCTAGCCTATGCTTCTTACATGAACTTCAAAGTCTATCAAATGGATGTAAAAAGTGCTTTTCTCTATGGATCAATTGAAGAAGAAGTATATGTCTGTCAACCACCAGGGTTTGAAAACCCAAGCTATCCAGACAGGGTATACAAATTAAAGAAAGCACTTTATGGACTACATCAAGCCCCAAGAGCATGGTATGACACTCTGTCATCCTATCTCTTGGAAAATGACTTTGAAAGAGGAGTCATTGATAAGACTCTCTTTATCAAAAGAAAGAAGAAGGATATCTTGCTGGTCCAAATCTATGTTGATGACATTATCTTTGGATCTACAAGAAACAACATGTGCAAGGAGTTTGAGGATTTAATGCATCAAAGGTTCAAAATGAGTTCCATGGGGGAACTTACTTTCTTCCTTGGACTCCAAGTTCAACAGAAGTCAGATGGCATTTTTATATGTCAATCCAAGTATGTGCAGGATATTCTAACCAAGTTTGGTTTCTCAGAATCAAAACCTGCCAGCACACCTATGGAAACACACAAGCAGATCACAGCAGATCTTGAGGGGGAGGATATGGATGTGCATCTTTATAGATCCATGATTGGCTCTCTCATGTATCTCACAGCATCAAGGCCAGATATTATGTTTCCAGTCTGTGTATGTGCAAGATTTCAAGTTAGGCCAAAGCAATCTCACTTTCAAGCTGTTAAGAGGATATTCAGATATCTCAAAGGGCAACCCAGATTGGGACTTTGGTATTCTCATAACTCCCCTTTTGACCTAATAGCATACTCAGACAGTGATCTAGGTGGGGCAAACTTGGACAGAAAATCTACTTCTGGAGGATGTCAGTTTTTGGGTGCTAGACTAGTCTCATGGCAGTGCAAGAAACAAACCACAGTATCCACATCTACAACAGAGGCAGAGTACATAGCAGCTGCAAGTTGCTGTTCTCAAGTCTTATGGATTCAGAATCAAATGCTGGATTATGGGGTAACCTTTCTACACACTCCAATCTTTATTGACAACAGCAGTGCTATTAGCATTGTAAATAATCCAGTCAAGCACTCAAAGACAAAGCACATTGAAATCAGGTATCACTTTATAAGAGATTGTAATGAAAAGAAACTTATTCAAGTTGTCAAAGTTCACACTGATAATCAGTTTGCTGATCTATTCACTAAAGCTTTTGATGTGGGTAGATTCACTTTCTTGGTAACAAGTGTGGGAATGATAAACTCTGAATAATCTTCTCAAAAAGTGGTTTTATACCTGTATATTTTTATTCTTGGTGTTACTAATCTTCTTTTCAGGATATGCATAGCAGTACTCAGTATTTAGCAAGTTTAAAAGGAGTAAGTCTAGTTAATACTGCTAGTAGTTAATACTGCTAGTAGTTAATACTGCTTGTGGTTAATACTGCTTTCAGTTAATACTGCTAGTAGTTAATACTGCTAGTAGTTAATACTGCTTGTGGTTAATACTGCTTTCAGTTAATACTGCTAGTAGTTAATACTGCTAGTAGTTAATACTGCTAGTGGTTAATACTGCTTTCAGTTAATACTGCTAGTAGTTAATACTGCTAGTAGTTAATACTGCTTTCAGTTAATACTGCTAATAGTTAATACTGCTAGTTCAGTTAATACTGCTCGTGGTTAATACTGCTCGCGGTTAATACTGCTAGTTCAGTTAATACTGCACGTGGTTAATACTGCTCGCGGTTAATACTGCTAGTTCAGTTAATACTGCTCGTGGTTAATACTGCTCGCGGTTAATACTGCTAGTTAGTTAATACTGCTCTAGGTTACTACTGCTTATATTCCGAATACTATAAATACTTTTTGCCCGCCTAAAAGTTCATAACGACTCTTTGCATACTGTTCCCTTGCGCTCTAAACCCTTTCTCTCTCAAAGTTCAAAGTTTTCAGGCAAAAATCTTCAAGGTCAATGGCATCAATGGCGTTCATTGACGAGCACAATGAAATCGCAATGCTCCAAAAGCCAAAACAAGCAGAAGGCTTTCATCAGATTGTGGATTTCCTCAAGTCAAGCCACATTGCTCATGCTCTTACTGTATCCCCTACAATCTACATTGAGCACCAAAGGCAGTTCTGGGCTAATGCAACCATTGTTGTGGAAAATGGTGTGCAAATGATCAAGACAAGAATCTGTGATCACTCACTTACAGTTACTGAAGAAGTCATTCGCATCAGTCTACGTCTAGACGATGCCTCTGGTATAATGTCTATCTCTAATGATGAACTGTTTTCTAATCTTACTAGAATGGGGTATGGAGGCCCATTGGGTGTTTTCAAATTCTCAAAAGCAAAGTTTTCACCCCAATGGCGTTTTCTTGTTCATACCCTGATGCATTGCATCTCCAAAAAGACCACTGGATGGAGTGAGTTCAGCAGTCCAATTGCATATGCTTTGGTATGCTTGGCTACATCCAGAAGGTACAATTTCTCAAAGATGATTTTCAGTGATCTTGTATCAAATATGGGAAACAAAAAGAGTTTCTTTATGTATCCCAGATTTGTTTAGGAAGTAATTAACCATGAATTGACGGATATACCTCAACCTGTTGGGGTATATGTACCTAAACCCCCCAAAGGCAAGGTTTTCTCAAATATGAGAAGATCTGCTGGGGACTCGGAAGGAGTTGACACCCCATTGTTCTCTACAATGATGGTGGTGTCCCAAACCACTGAAGGTATGGCAGCAGGGTCAAGGCCCTCATTAGACCATCCCACTGCTTGCCAAGCCCAACCTTCTCACTCAAAAACAATGCCCCAGTCCATTCTTACAAAACCAACCTCTCCAATTACCCAAACTTATCAAAGAAAACAGGTAAAGAAGGCTCCTTCCCTTCTTGTACCATCACCCACACAGCCTTTAAGCCCTCTAAGGGAGAATTCTCCCCTAGAGAATATCCAAAGGGAAACCACAAGGGTGTCTCCCAACCCAAAGGAGGTGCTCTCTGAGGAGGAGGTAGAGCATATGGGTGATGAGGCTGCCACTACTCCTGCTAACACAGAGGAGGAAAGTGGTAACATCAATAAGACCTCCCCCATGGCAACTTTGAATGAGCAATCATTTGAAGGTCCCTGGTGCCAAGAAACCACAGGGGTGGATAGTGCTTCTGCTAGGCAGAAGACTTCCACTACTAAAAGATCCAATGATCCTTCAATAGGGGGTAACACTCCTGGAGAAGGTGAGGACAGATATAACTATGATGAATTGATGGAGACAATGGGCAACATCAACATGGATGTACTCAAACAAGGCAAAGATATTGAAGAGCTAAAACTAATTGTACTGTCACAACAAGAACAAATCATCAAGTTGAAGCAAATGGTAAGGAAACTGATTCTGCAAAAGAAGAAGAAACAATTTGTGCTCAGAAGGAGGGAACCAGTGACTGATGCTCCCAAAAAGGGGGAGTCAGAAGCTGATGCCAAAGCTAAGGGGGAGCAAGAGGAAAAACATAATGTTGAGGGGGAAAATGAGCAAGCAGCAGAAACAGAGCCAGCAGCAGAAACCATTACTACTGCCTGTTCAAGTAAAGCAGCAGAAATGGTTAATACTGCTGAGCTGAAAGAAGCAGCAGAACAAGTAAAAGAGGTTCTTACAGAGCTTGAGGTTGCAGAAACACTCATCAAAGCAAAACATGATACTCCCAAGGTCACCTCAAAGGCCAAAGGAGTTGTCATAAAAGAAAGAGGTGATGCAGCAAAGAACTCTAGCATTGAGAAGGAGATGGGTAAAGATAAAGGTAAGGCAAAGTTAGTGGAATCTGATCAACCAATCAAGAAGCAAAGGTTGGTTGAATCAGATGAAGCTTTAGCAAGGAAAATGCAGAAGGAGATGGAAAAAGAAGAAAGAGCTCAGGTGGAGAAGGACAGGGAAATAGCAAAGGCTTTAGCTGCTGAGCTAAATAAAGCCTATCAAAAGGGGCTTGAAACTGAAAAGGCTAAACAAAGGGCTAAAAGTCTGAGAAAGGCTATGATGGCTAATACAAGTGCAAAGAAAAGAAGACCTTCACAAACTTACCTTGCCACTCAGGAAAGAAACAAAATGATAACTTTCTTGAGGAGTGCAATTGGGGTAAAGAAAGAAATGTTTGTGAAGATGAGTTTTGATCAAATCAGAGAGCTCTATGAAAAAGAAATGGGGAATCTGAAGAGCAATGAAAAGAAAAGAGTAGAGTTTGAAAAGAAGGCCAAGGAGAGTAATGATATAGATATGAATCAACCATTTCCTGAAAGTGAAGAGGGAACTCCTATCAAAGAAATGGCAAGGGAAAAGGAAGAAAAGAAGAAGGAAGCTACTCTAGTACAGGTTCAAAAGACTTTGAAAAGAACCAAGATGATGGCCAAAAGAAAGAAAGATAAGAAGCCTAGAGTAGAAGAAGAACAAAATGTTGCTGAAGAAGAAGTGGCACCTGAGTCATCAAGTCAGCAAGTGTCATCAATCAAAGATGATGTAAGCTTATATATGGTAGTGATGGACAAAGTGCCTGAACCAATTTCTGCAGAACCTGTTGGAGTTAAGCCACCCGAGATCATTCACTGGGATGTACTGACAATGGATGGGAAAGATTACATCAGACTCAAGAGGAAGGGTGATAAGTATGAAGTATTCAACACTTGGGTCAAGATTGTCAGAACATGCTCTAGATCTGATATAGAAGAGATGTTTGACATAGGAATTAAGCTGTATGCAGATCATCTGAATACTCCAGGAATTTCTCTTACAAAACTGGTGATGGAGTATCTATGCATGATGTTCAAACCTGAAGAAGTGGACCAGGTCATTAAGAGTGTGTTTAAAGAAGTCACAAGTTGGACTCTATATGAAACTAGTGGAGTATATGCAGTGACTTTGGATAGAAATCACACAGAATACTTCCTAGTGGATAGAGTATATGATCACACCAGACTGAAGGTTCATGCCATGCTAAAGAAGAAGTTGGGTTGTGCACCAAATTCAGAAATGGCCAAGTATCTAATTCAGAGGATAATCAATCAGAGTTTGGGACTGAATCCAGACTTAGGAGCATGATCTTGGAAGTTTTGGGAGCATCAAAAGAGCATCTGGAAGAATATCTGAAGAACTTGACTTCTCTTCTAAAAGTCAAGTTAGGGGGAGATTGTTGGGAACTGAAGATTCTACTAAGTGTAGTTACTACTGCTAGTACAAGTGTAGTTACTACTGCCAGAACAAGCTGAAGATTAATACTGCTAAGTGTTACTACTGCTAGTAGAATTACTACTGCTAGTTAAAGTTAGTACTGCTTGAACAAAGTTAGTACTGCTTAGCTAGTTAGTACTGCTAGTAGTTAGTACTGCTTGAAGTTAATGCTGCTAGATAAAGTTAATGCTGCTGAGCATTATTAGTGCTGCTAAAGAGATCCGGATGGAAAGTACTACAGCTGGATATACTGAAGATATACTTAGAAGATATACATGGAAGATATACTGAAGATTTGTTTATTCTTTGTAATTATCTTTTTATCAGTATATGTATAGAATGTTTAGAATAGATAGAGATAACTTTTGATAATTGTTTTTCAAGAGAAAAATCAACCTCAAGGCATAGATCCTAATTCTAGAGAAGTAGAATTCGTATTGGTGAGCCTGTTCATCAATATTGAGGTTGAGTGTGTAATCTTGTAGTTTTAAGCATTCAATACAAGTTTACTGTTTGATAAATATATACTGTTTTTTATTACTGTTTTATCAAATATCAAAGTGTTTTTCCGCAACTTCTTTGATATTAGTTTCTGAGTATTAATTCTTGTTAAGAATTCGATCCTGACAGTTCCTTTGTGTGGCGGTTCTGAATAGCAAAGATATTCCGAGAAAATAAGATGTCAACAGGAAAATCGGACGTAAATTTACTAATAGAAAGAAGATTCTTCGTTAAATGAGAAACAACGAGAACATCTAATAAGGTAAGGTCTTTGGAGAGAGACTTGGTGCCAATATGAGATATGCGAAGAACATTACCATTGCCGAAAGTGACCTCGTCTTTACTCGAATAAGGCGTAGATGAGTCAAGGTGGGTAGTAGAGGATATCATGTGAGAGGAAGCTCTGGAATCAACAAACCAGTCGAGCGTAGAATCATGCACACGACATTGAACATGAAAGGCATGTGCCAAATTTGCATCAATGGGAGAATTATGATGAGCAAAGGTAGGAAGATCCGGACATAGGTGCGTATAATGCCCATCATTATGACAAAGTTGGCAATAAGGAGGTCGACGACCATGGCTTCGGCTCCTCTAGTGGTTGGTGTTGAACGACCACGACCATGGGAATTGAACCGACGAGAGGCATTAAAATCAGCGGTGTGAGCCGTGAAAGCTGCTGGTGGGGTAGAAGAACTGTGAAGCGAGGTGAGAAATAACTAATGTCCCTCGGATTGCGAAAGAAGTTCACGAAAATAGGGGCGGGGTTTGATCGCGCGATGAGCAGTAGAGAAAGTCTCAAACGATGGTCTGAGGCCACAAATAACCCAATGATTTTTATCGCCATCGTCAGCGGGTTGACCAATAGTAGTGAGCTGATCACATAAGGCTTTAAATTTCCTACCATACTCAACAATAGATGAGGTGCTCTTCTGGAGTTGACGGAGAGAATCACCGGAGGGTGTACATTCGTTCCATCGAGTCGGGGCTGTAAGGAGCCTCAAGGGCGCACCAGACATCCCGAGCGATGTTGTGATCGAGGACTTCGGACATAGCTTATTCGGTCAGAGAAGACTGCAGAATGATAAGAACACGTTGATCTGCGTCGTGTCAGGTAAGAAAATCAGGATTTGAAGAAGAAACGGTGTTTGAGGGAATGGTGGATGGGGGTGTTTTGATGGAGTCGTCAATTTATCCAAGTATTTTTTGATAAGAAAGGAGCGGAAGAACCTGATTTCGCCATAAGAGATAGTTGGAGGGGGAGAGTTTGATCATTAGCATATGGAGAATGGTGTTAAGGGGAAGAGGACCATCGGTGGGGGAGTTTGGAGAGGGATCGCCGGCCATGGAAGAAAGGAGGAGGATGATTGAAACGTTAGGCTGATACCATGTAAGAGTGAATAAATCACAACTTGATTTCTGATGAGTATATTGATCTCAATATATAATACAAGAGAATATACGAAAGGAAAGGATATACACAAAATATTCTATCCTAAATAAAATATATACAAAATCAAGAAAAATAATTTGAGATTATCTAATAATAGCCACCGGCAGAAAAGGGTGGTTGTGGAACCAATCAAGGAGGGGGTTGTATAGATCGGCTAAGGCTTTCATCATGGCCTTAAAGCCATCGGGACCAGGATGTGGGAGCCGACGATGATCGACATTTTTTGGGTAATTGTGTGGTTCAAGGATTAGATTGAGATTGATTCTCCGGTTGACACAATGAAGAAGGGGAGAAAGGGAGTGGTGGTGTGGTTCACCAGAGAAGGTGGATGGTGATGGTGTTGGGGTTCACCGGAGAAAGGCAGGGACGTCGGTGTCCCTGTGTGTATCGTCCCTGTGATTTGAAATTTTGGGTTAATTACCTATTTGTCCCAATATTTTGATATATTTTATAAATATAAGAAAAAACAAAAAAGAATTACAAAAAGGGGGATAAAACATGGTTGGACGAAAATACCCACATCTCTAACGGAGTTAGTGGCAGGTCCTTCTTTCAGAGCAAAATTCAAACTATGAGGACCAAACTTGAATTATGAAACCATAGGTCCCGCTTTCAAAGAAATCAATAAACCTCAGGGACCAAAAATGGAGTTTACTCAACAATTTTCAGTTTTATGTAAAGGTGTTACAAATAAGTTATAGAACATTGTTAGGTATCCTAACAAGCTTTTAGGGTACTATTCGGTATCTTAACACACTTCTTTATACTTGAAATAAAATGTCATATTATTTCTTTTATATGATTTTATTTGAAAGTGTCTTGTAAAATAATGTGTTCATATGGCACTTTTCAAAGGCATTTTATAGAAAATGTTAATAGGATATTTTATTTCAAATGTGTCCTAAGAACACCCAAAAATGTACTAGCAACTTATTATAACACTTTTACATAGAAAGAACAATTATTTGGTTATATAAACTTGAATCTCACAAAACAGCTTATTAGGACATTTAAACATGTTTGACGTCCTATAAAACCGATTTTATAATAGTATTATGTAGAAAACAATAATTTATCCTTACACAGTTCAATTCAATTTTAAATTAAAAAGCCTCAAAACTAAATTGCATTTTTTTGTCCTGAAGTTGTTGGAGATATTCGTAATAAGATATGGCCACAATTGAAAAGGTTTTACCAATAAAATTTTCATTTATCTACAATAACTTCATAGATAGCAATCCATTCTATTATTAATTCTCACGGGAACATGATCCGGTAGATGATGATATTCACCGGTCCAAAAGCACCCCTCGAGTAAAAGCTTCTACAACCGGTTGATCAAAATTTAAAAAAGAAAAAAACTTTTTGAGGAATCCTTTATATGTATTAGAAAATACACAACTCAATTCCTTTTTTTTTGTGATTATAAAATCTCTTCAAGTAGGATTTGAAGCTATGTTCAATCAGTTAACAACCTAGTACACCTATTGTTATTGGTTTTTGGAAGTTTTAGAATCATTTGGTGCAAAATGATTAAGTGGCAAAATGATTAATAAAGTCTATATAATTTCTCTAAATATATATGAATAGCATAGACAAGGAAAAAAAAGACGATACAGAGGCAAGAGTTTTAACTTTTTCAAGTAAAAGTTAGATGTGAGCAACAATAAAGAGTCGAGGCGATTAAGATGCGAGAGGAAGGAGAAAGGCTATGGCAAGGGTGAAAATGTGGACATTTGAATCGAACGAACATATATTGGTTTATAGAAAGAATTAGAAGGGTTTTACCATTCAAATGCTTTAAAAACCTTGCCAAACAAGAATGCATCTAAGCAAGTCAGACATACCTCCTGATGGCATCATTAAGAGGTAAACAAGCACACCTTAAGAGTAAAAATAGGGGTAAGCATACATATGATCCCATACACCTATGTCTGAGTAGAATATATATCTCAATTACTATAAACCAGGTATGATTGCGCTCGTTGCGCAGTGATGAAATTGATTGGTACAAAATACATTGGAAAGTCAAGATGCAACTAAATTATTTTGTTTACTATGAAATATACATTGATAAGTGATTTATACTCAAGATATTAATGTATGAGTCTTAATATTTATTTTATTTGTTAAAGATTAGTTGTATAGTGAACATGATTTTAGAGTGAATGATGTTGTCTGTGTGGAGCATCTTGTAAAATATAAGATGCACGTTGAACATGATAAAAATGACATTACATATTATGTGTAATTAATAACGATATTACAAACATATGTTTATAAAGAGAAAGCAATTATACAAACAAAACAATTTATTTATACTTGTTGCAATGTTTAAATACCGAAGAGACGTTTTCTTAAATTTCGTTAGATGTTGTATGTAACTCCCCTAAAATAGGAGAAAATTTGAACTAACAAAAACCTGGAGTTTACCATAAATAATGAAAATATTTCCCAACAAAAGGGGACAACGCAAAAGAATTACAATATAGAGAAAGTAAAATAGGCAACAACCTCCTAAATCTATATCATTATAGAATTAGATTACATTTGAGTGTCGCTACAACCATCAAAAGACTTTATGTATGTCTATCATCTTCACAATCGCTCCAAAAATGCTACTCGACTAGCACCATATTGGTACTTCCTATGTTGCTCAAACATCCTTAGCCCCGCTGCCTAAGAAACTTGATATACATATCATTTTAAGAAAACAATATATTAGGTTTGACGTCTAATGAGTCAAAACAGTTTTTAAATAAGATCGACAACCATCAAATGAGAATAATAATTTAACCAAATCCAACAATCCAAAAGTTCCATTTTCAAGACTTACGAAATTAAAAACACATCATGTCATGATGGGGGAGACCTGATTTCCATGGATAGTGGCAACACACAAAAGTAGGCCACATATCCATGTTATAGAGCTCCACTACAGAGCAATGGTCATCGAGTTCAACCAATCACGATCTATAGCTTGAGACACCCGATGATCCTAGATATGCCCATTCACTAGAAATTATACCATATGGTCAACAATTTTCATACATGGATTCCATCTCAATGCTCATAGCATCTAGCGATTTCTGAGAGTCGGTGCTCATCATTGCATATTGGTAGCTAGTTGGTTCATCATCCATGAGTAACAAATCACTAGTCTAAGTAATGAGAACTCCATACCTCTCGGGCTCATGTCGTGATTAACCAGATCAACGAACAGTTTGTGCAGATCAACGAACAGTTTGTGCTACTACATCAGACCGCTTTTCCACAACTCCTTGTGAATCCACAACCTCTTATGGTGTCTGTGCTTGTTCCATCTTTGTTGGCATATTCGGCTTGAACAAGTTCAAGGTCTATACTCCTCCTACTGGATCCTTTGGAAATAAACTCATTTACCATGATAACGTAGTCTGACCAACAAACACTTTGTTATCATGAGGGTGATAGAATTAGTATCTCGTAGTTTCCTTTGGATATCCTACAAATATGCATATATCATATTTGGGTTTAACTTAGTTGTGATTAAATGTCGTACGTAAACATCACAACCCCAAATTTTCATAAAAGACAATATAGTACTCTTCCCAGTCCATATCTCATATGGTGTTTTTTCAACAGATTTTGATGGAACTTGGTTTAATGTCAAAGATGTTGTCTTTAGAGTGTAACCTCAAAAGGATGTCGGAAGGTCAGCTTGACTCATCATAGATGTTGTCTTTAGAGTGTAACCTCAAAAGGATGTCGGAAGGTCAGCTTGACTCATCATAGATCGTACCATGTCTAATAGTGTATGATTCCTCCTCTCAAACACGTCATTCCTATGTGGTGTTTCGGGTGGAGTGAGTTGTGATACAATACCACAATCTCTAAGACGATCAAAGAATGCATGGTCTAAGTATTCACCACCTCGATCCGATTGAAGAATCTTAATACTTTTTCCAAGTTGGTTTTTTACTTCATTATGATATTCTTTGAACATTTTAAACGCATCTGACTTATGTTGCATCAAATATACATAGCCGAATATGCTAATATCATCAGTGAATGTATTGAAATATCTATAACGACCTATAGCTTATACATTCATTGGACCACATACATCAGTATGTATGATTCCCAATAAATCCACAACTCTCTCATTTTGTCTAACAAAAAAAGCTTTTGTCATTTTGCCAAGTAAACAACCTTCGCATGTTTCATATGATTCAAAATCAAATTTATCCAACAAACTATCTCTATGGAGTTTGAAGATGCAATTTTTGTTTACATGACCAAGACAACAATGCCAGAGATATGTTGAATTCGAACTGTTTGAATTGATCTTCCATTTATCTATGTTATAAATTGGATTATCTATATTAAGAACATATAGAACGTTAACTAAACTTGTGTCACCATAATATATATTACCAAAATAGAATGAACAACATTTGAACCTAATGGTAAAGGTAAAACCTTTTTTGTCCAAACAAGATACAGAAATCAAATTTCTATAAATAGATGGTACGCAATAACAGTCATCAAGTTCTAATATCAATCCAGTAGGTAAAGTTAACAAAATAGATCCTACAGCAACAACAACACCCTTTGCCCCATTTCCAACTCATAGATCAACTTCACCCTTGCTCAACCTTCTAGTCCTTCTTAGTTCGTGCATATTTCTACAAATATGAGAACCACATCCAGTATCAAATACCCACGATGTACAAGAAGTAGAAAGGTTAGCTTCTATAACATAGATACTAAAGTGGAAGTCGCACTTCCTTTTTTCTTTTCTTGAAGATAGAGAGGAAAATTCCTCCTCCAATGCTCGGGTTTGTTGCAATGAAATTACTCACCTCCTTCGGTACACTTACCTTAGGCTTCTTTTCAATGCCTCATTTTGGCTTCAAAGATTTAGAAGTGGATTTGGCAACAGACTTTCCTTGGCCTTTTCCTTTTCTCTTTGTTAGTGCACAGATTTGTTGGATACAAGATCATAATCATTAAAGCTGAAAGTCAAAGAAAGTCAAAGCTCAAAAGTCAGCTCTCAAGCAAAGTCAAAGCCTAATGTAATAATATAAAGTCAAAGTCTTTGTTTCTTTAGTTTGTAAGCGTGTGTTGCAAACCACACTTCTGAGAACTCAGGTATGTCTCTTGAAGAGATGGTCCAACTAATAGCCCTTAACACGACTTTTTATTCATTTCAACAGGAAGCATTCAAGTTCCAGCAAGAAACAAAGGCTAAAATTCAGGACCTGGAGAAGCAGATCAATGAGTACATATCTTCTCAAAGTCGGTGTGAAGCTATAGTGTTGGGAACGGAAGATTCTACTAAGTGTAGTTACTACTGCTAGTACAAGTGTAGTTACTACTGCCAGAACAAGTTGAAGATTAATACTGCTAAGTGTTACTACTGCTAGTAGAATTAATGCTGCTAGTTAAAGTTAGTACTGCTTGAACAAAGTTAGTACTGCTTAACTAGTTAGTACTGCTAGTAGTTAGTACTGCTTGCAGTTAATGCTGCTAGTTGAAGTTAATGCTGCTGAGCATTATTAGTGCTGCTAAAGAGATACGGATGGAAAGTACTACAGCTGGATATACTGAAGATATACTTAGAAGATATACATGGAAGATATACTGAAGATTTGTTTATTCTTTGTAATTATCTTTTTATCAGTATATGTATAGAATGTGTAGAATAGATAAAAAGAACTTTTCATAATTGTTTTTCAAGAGAAAAAATCGACCTCAAGGCATAGATCCTAATTCTAGAGAAGTAGAATTCGTATTGGTGAGTCTGTTCATCAATATTGAGGTTGAGAGTGTAATCTTGTAACTTTAAGCATTCAATACAAGCTTACTGTTTGATCATTATATACTGTGTTTGATTACTGTTTTATTAAATATCAAAGTGTTTTTCCGCAACTTCTTTGATATTAGTTTCTGAGTATAAATTCTTGTTAAGAATTCGATCCTGACAAGTGGTATCAGAGCCAAATTCTCTCAGAAACAGTTATTCATCATGGAAAATCTTACAGAATCAAGCAGTACTTTGGTCTCAAAAGTTCCAATGCTCAGATCCAATGAATTTGACATGTGGAAGATCAGAATCAAGCAATATACTCTCCTCACAGATTATTCTATGTGGGACATCATTGAGAATGGCCCATCTGATGGAGGAAAGATTGGTGAAGATGGCAAAAGAACTCCTCCAAAGACAGATGCAGACAGGAAATCAAGACAGACAGAGATGAAAGCCTTGAGCACACTGCTCTTGGCCATTCCAAATGAGTATCAACACCAATTCTGCAATTGTACTGATGCACAGATGCTCTGGAATGCTCTAGAGAAGAGATTCTCAGGTACCAAAAGTACCAAGAGAAATCAAAAGGCAATCTTAAAGCAACAGTATGAAAACTTCATGTCAACTAAGAATGAGTCCATGACTCAAACTTTTGACAGGTTTAATAAACTAATTGGTGAACTAGCTACTATGGGAGTACAGATTGATCAAGATGATGTGAACAGAAAGTTCTTAAGGTCCCTTGGAGATGAATGGACCATGTACACTGTGTCATTCAGACAGAATGATCAGTTGGAAGACAAAGAACTTGATGATCTGTACAATGATCTTAGAGTATTTGAAGCTGAGGTGGAGGCAAAGAAGAAGCCTTCTGGATATGTTCATAATGCTGCACTCCTATCAGCATCAATTGATTCTACTGCTAACTCTGAATCAGTTAATGCTGCTAATGGATCAAATCTAGATAAAGGCACTGATTATGTATTTGAAGCTCTTCTTTCTAATCATGGAAATTCTTCTTTGATCAATGATGACTTAGAACAACTTCATCCTGATGATCTGGAAGAGATGGATATTAAGTGGCAGATGGCCATGCTCTCCATGAGGGTTAAAAAGTTTATAAAGAGGACTGGAAGAAACAACTTCTCACAAAGAAGAGAAGATGGAGCAGGGTTTGATAAATCAAAGGTAGAATGCTACAAATGCCATCTGAAAGGACATTTTGCTAGAGAATGCAGAAGTGGAATGTCTCACAACAACAACCATCAACAAGCTCAATCTGGAAGCTTCAATAACAACAGAAACTCTGCTCAAGCCCTTGTTTCTCAACAAGGAATGGGGTTTGATTGGAGTGATCAAGCAGAAGAAGCTATTCAGAATCAAGCTCTTATGGCAAAAGTATCTGATCTCCCATCTGAGGTAAGTTCTAATCTCTGCTCTAAAACTTGCATAGACACTGTTAAAAGGTACAGGGATCACAATCAGAAGATGAGTGATGACCTAAAGAGACTAGAAAAGGATATAAAAGACTATGTGAGGATAGTAGAGAGATTTGAAGATCAAATCAAAGGTTTTCAAGCCAATGAACTACAACACTCATATGACACTAATTACTGGCAGTGGGAGAAAAAGGATTTAGAACTTAAACTGACCAAATCTAAAGAGGAGAGTGAAAAACTGAAAGAGGAGTTAACCAAGGTTAAGCTTGATGTAGAAAAGTTTTCCAATGCTTCTAAAGCAATGGACTCCTTACTGCAAAATCAGATTCATGATAAATTAAGAAGAGGAATTGGGTATAATGCCACACCTCCACCATATAACAACAATTACATTCCTCCTACTTCAGACCTGTTAGACACCAAAGATAGGAAGGACTTGCCTGAGGGAGCCACTGAAATAGATCCCTTAGATGAGGTAATTGCTGAGGATAAGACTGAGAAAGAGGTTGGCAAGAGTAAGAAGAACAAGGTGAGTGGTGAGACTTCTATAGAAAACAACATTATCACCAATGAGGATTGTGGAAGGGCTTGGATCAAATCCAAGAACATAGAGAAGACAGAGGAAAAGTCTGGTAAGGTCCATTATAAACAGACCACAGTTGTGAATCCAGGTCCTTGCAAACAGTGTACTTGTAAGAAGAATGAACCCCAAAAACAGGACAAAAAGAGGGGAAATCAAAGAAACTGGAATAATCAATGGGCACATAAACAAGGGGTTGATCTGAATAAAATCAATAGACCAAAACCTTGCTTTATCTGTGGCAAATTGAATCATCTTGCAAAATTCTGTTATTTCAATCCCATGAACCAAAGAATGAATTTCCAAAGATCCATGCAAAAACCCTTTGGTTATAAGAAAATTGAAAAGAACCATGTGACTAAGAAAACTGTTAAAACTAAAAGCCATATGAAGAAAAAGTATTCTGTTAAAGAAAGTGTCAATATGTGGATTCCTAAAAACACTAAAATTGTTAGTACTGCTACCACAAATAGTGCTGCTGACAATGATAGTGCTGCTAGAAGTAATACTACTGCTAACAATGTTAATGCTGCTAACAAGGTTAGTACTGCTAAACCTGTTAGTACTGCTACACCTGTTAGTACTGCTAACTCTGTTAGTACTTCTAAGGTTAGTACTGCTTCCAGTATTGATTCTACTAAGCCAATCATATTGACAAAGTACTCTAATAAAGAGTGCTCTGAGTTTAAAAACCTCATTAAAAAGGAATGTAAATACTTTGATGAGAATGGCAGACCCAAGATCACTTTGGCTTGGGTCCCCGATCATACTAATTGATTTATTTAATGTGCAGGGCAACCAACAGCTCAAGGGAAAGAGCATATGGCATGTTGATAGTGGTTGCTCTAGGCACATGACTGGCAACATGTCATGCCTTCAGGATTTCAAGCAAATTAATGGAGGACATGTTGCATTTGGAGACAATCTTACTGGTGGTAAGATAAGTGGAAAAGGTAATGTCACCAAAGGTAAGATGACATTTGAGGATGTCTACTATGTTGATCAATTAAAGTACAACCTGTTAAGTGTATCACAGGTTTGTGACAAACAACATAGTATATTATTTACTAATACTGAGTGTATGATTCTTGCTCCAGGGTTCAAGGTAGTTGATGAAAGCATGATACTACTTAGAACTCCAAGGAAGGACAATGTTTACTGTCTTGATTTGGACAATGTTGATAGTGATTCATCTTTAAATTGTCTTGTTTCAAAAGCTTCTATAGATGAATCCTCCCTTTGGCACAGAAGGATGTGTCACATGAATTACAAGACTATGAACAATCTTGTTAAAAATAACCTTGTAAGAGGTTTACCTTCAAAAGTCTTTTCATGTGATGATCATTGTGTTGCTTGTCTCAAAGGCAAACAACACAAAACTTCTCATAAGACCAAAGAGTTAAATTCTGTTTCTTCTTGTCTCCAGTTATTGCATATGGATCTGTTTGGTCCTACAAATGTTATGAGTATAGGCAAGAAATCGTACTGCTTGGTTATTGTTGATGATCACTCCAGGTTTACTTGGGTATATTTTCTAAGGACTAAGGATGAAACAAGTGATCTTATCAAATCCTTTATTCTAAGAATTGAAAACCAAACTAATCAAAGAGTAAAAGTCATTAGATCAGATAATGGAACTGAATTTAAAAATCATGATTTAAACACTTTTTGTGAAGGAAAAGGTATTGAGAGACAATATAGTGCTCCTAGAACTCCTCAACAGAATGGTGTTGCTGAAAGGAGAAATAGGACACTAATAGAGGCTGCTAGATCTCTGTTGGCTGATTCAAAATTGCCAATTACATTCTGGGCTGAAGCAGTTAATACTGCTTGTTATGTCCAAAACAGAGTTCTAGTGGTCAAGCAAAAGAACAAGACCCCATATGAGCTTTTAAATCAAAGAAAACCTTTTATTGGTTTCTTCAAATCTTTTGGGTGTCCTTGTACAATTCTAAATACCAAATCTCACTTAGGTAAGTTTGATAGCAAAGCAGATGATGGATTTCTTGTTGGATACTCATCTCAGAGTAAGGCCTACAGAGTTTTTAACTCTTCTTCTAGAATAATTGAAGAAAGTGACAATGTCAAATGCAATGAGAACACACCAAATCCTGTTGGGTCTGGACCTCAATGGCTATTTGACATTGATTCACTAACTAACTCTTTTGGTTTCAGTAATGAGTATACAGGAACAGATGGTGGAGAATCAGAGATCACACAAGTTCAAGAAAGTATATCTAAATCTGTGATTTTTCCCATACCCACAGTAAATGAAGACTGTGAAAAGGAATCATATACTGAACCAAGTCAGAGTGAAGAAGACACTAGAGATGAGGAGACTCAAGAATCAGAAGTGACATCTGAAGACACTTCAGTTGAGTTGCATGACTCTAATCTAGAGGCTGGACTGAATGAAGAATCTAGTCATAACACAAGAGTTCAAAAGAATCATCCTCCACAGTTGGTAATAGGAGATATCTCTTCTCCTATGATGACTAGACATCAAAGCAGGCTTCAAGAAATGAAAGATCAACAGCATACAGTCCTTTCTTGTTTTCTATCCCAGCTTGAGCCTAAAAAGGCACATGATGCTATGAAAGAATCTAGCTGGATAGAAGCAATGCAAGAAGAACTGTTACAATTCAAGCTACAAGATGTATGGGATCTAGTAGACCTTCCTAAAGGTCACAGAGCAATTGGCACAAAGTGGATTTTCAGAAACAAGAGAGATGAAAGAGGTATTGTTATAAGAAACAAAGCAAGGCTGGTAGCTCAAGGCTACACTCAAGAAGAGGGCATAGATTATGAAGAAGTTTTTGCACCTGTAGCTAGGATAGAAGCAATCAGACTATTCCTAGCCTATGCTTCTTACATGAACTTCAAAGTCTACCAAATGGATGTAAAAAGTGCTTTTCTCTATGGGTCAATTGAAGAAGAAGTATATGTCTGCCAACCACCAGGGTTTGAAAACCCAAGCTATCCAGACAGAGTATACAAATTAAAGAAAGCACTTTATGGACTACATCAAGCCCCAAGAGCATGGTATGACACCCTGTCATCCTATCTCTTGGAAAATGACTTTGAAAGGGGAGTCATTGATAAGACTCTATTTATCAAAAGAAAGAAGAAGGATATCTTGCTGGTCCAAATATATGTTGATGACATTATTTTTGGTTCTACAAGAAACAATATGTGCAAGGAGTTTGAGGATTTAATGCATCAAAGGTTCAAAATGAGTTCCATGGGGGAACTTACTTTCTTCCTTGGACTCCAAGTTCAACAGAAGTCAGATGGCATTTTTATATGTCAATCCAAGTATGTGCAGGATATTCTAACCAAGTTTGGTTTCTCAGAATCAAAACCTGCAAGCACACCTATGGAAACACACAAGCAGATCACAGCAGATCTTGAGGGGGAGGATATGGATGTGCATCTTTATAGATCCATGATTGGCTCTCTCATGTATCTCACAGCATCAAGGCCAGATATTATGTTTCCAGTCTGTGTATGTGCAAGATTTCAAGTTAGGCCAAAGCAATCTCACTTTCAAGCTGTTAAGAGGATATTCAGATATCTCAAAGGGCAACCCAGATTGGGACTTTGGTATCCGCATAACTCACCTTTTGACCTAATAGCATACTCAGACAGTGATCTAGGTGGGGCAAACTTGGACAGAAAATCTACTTCTGGAGGATGTCAGTTTTTGGGTGCTAGACTAGTCTCATGGCAGTGCAAGAAACAAACCACCGTATCCACATCTACAACAGAGGCAGAGTACATAGCAGCTGCAAGTTGCTGTTCTCAAGTCTTATGGATTCAGAATCAAATGCTGGATTATGGGGTAACCTTTCTACATACTCCAATCTTTATTGACAACAGCAGTGCTATTAGCATTGTAAATAATCCAGTCAAGCACTCAAAGACAAAGCACATTGAAATCAGGTATCACTTTATAAGAGATTGTAATGAAAAGAAACTTATTCAAGTTGTCAAAGTTCACACTGATAATCAGTTTGCTGATCTATTCACTAAAGCTTTTGATGTGAGTAGATTCACTTTCTTGGTAACAAGTGTGGGAATGATAAACTTTGAATAATCTTCTTCTCAAAAAGTGAGTTTATACCTGTATATTGTTATTCTTGGTGTTACTAATCTTCTTTTCAGGATATGCATAGCAGTACTCAGTATTTAGCAAGGTTAAAAGGAGTAAGTTCAGTTAGTACTGCTAGTTCAGTTAATACTGCTAGTTCAGTTAATACTGCTAGTAGTTAATACTGCTAGTTCAGTTAATACTGCTAGTTCAGTTAATACTGCTAGTAGTTAATACTGCTATTTCAGTTAATACTGCTAGTTCAGTTAATACTGCTCGTGGTTAATACTGCTCGCGGTTAATACTTCCAGTTAGTTAATACTGCTAGTAGTTAATACTGCTTGCAGTTAATACTGCTAGTTCAGTTAATACTGCTCGTGGTTAATACTGCTCGCAGTTAATACTGCTAGTTAGTTAATACTGCTAGTAGTTAATACTGCTATTTCAGTTAATACTGCTAGTGGTTAATACTGCTCTAGGTTAATACTGCTTATATTCCGAATACTATAAATACCTTTTGCCCGCCTAAAAGTTCATAACGACTCTTTGCATACTGTTCTCTTGCGCTCAAAACCTTTTCTCTCTCAAGTCCGAAGTTTTCAGGCAAGTTTTCGCTAAGATCAATGGCATCCATGACATTCATCGACGAGCACAACGAGATTGCGATGCTACAAAAGCCAAAACAAGCTGAAGGTTTTCATCAGATAGTCGACTTTCTGAAGTCAAGCCACATTGCTCATGCTCTTACTGTATCACCTACAATCTACATTGAGCACCAAAGGCAGTTCTGGGCTAATGCAACCATTGTTGTGGAAAATGGTGTGCAAATGATCAAGACAAGAATCTGTGATCACTCACTTACAGTTACTGAAGAAGTCATTCGCATCAGTCTACGTCTAGACGATGCCGCTGGTATAATGTCTATCTCTAATGATGAACTGTTTTCTAATCTTACTAGAATGGGGTATGGAGGCCCATTGGGTGTTTTCAAATTCTCAAAAGCAAAATTTTCACCCCAATGGCGTTTTCTTGTTCATACCCTAATGCATTGTATCTCCAAAAAGACCACTGGATGGAGTGAGTTCAGCAGTCCAATTGCATATGCTTTGGTATGCTTGGCTACATCCAGAAGGTACAATTTCTCAAAGATGATTTTCAATGATCTTGTATCAAATATGGGAAACAAAAAGAGTTTCTTTATGTATCCCAGATTTGTTCAGGAAGTAATTAACCATGAATTGACGGACATACCTCAACCTGTTGGGGTATATGTACCTAAACCCCCAAAAGGCAAGGTTTTCTCAAACATGAGAAGATCTGCTGGGGACTCGGAAGGAGTTGACACCCCATTGTTCTCTACAATGATGGTGGTGTCCCAAACCACTGAAGGTATGGCAGCAGGGTCAAGGCCCTCATTAGACCATCCCACTGCTAGCCAAGCCCAACCTTCTCACTCAAAAACAATTCCCCAGTCCATTCTTACAAAACCAACCTCTCCAATTACCCAAACTTATCAAAGAAAACAGGTAAAGAAGGCTCCTTCCCTTCTTGTACCATCACCCACACAGCCTTTAAGCCCTCTAAGGGAGAATTCTCCCCTAGAGAATATCCAAAGGGAAACCACAAGGGTGTCTCCCAACCCAAAGGAGGTGCTCTCTGAGGAGGAGGTAGAGCATATGGGAGATGAGGCTGCCACTACTCCTGCTAACACAGAGGAGGACAGTGGTAACATCAATAAGACCTCCCCCATGGCAACTTTGAATGAGCAATCATTTGAAGGTCCCTGGTGCCAAGAAACCACAGGGGTGGATAGTGCTTCTGCTAGGCAGAAGACTTCCACTACTAAAAGATCCAATGATCCTTCAATAGGGGGTAACACTCCTGGAGAAGGTGAGGACAGATATAACTATGATGAATTGATGGAGACCATGGGAAACATCAACCAGGATGTCATCAAGCAAGGAAAAGAAATAGAGGAGATGAAGCTGGTGATCCTGTCACAACAAGTCCAGATTGAAAAATTAAAGAAGATGGTGACCAGGCTGGTTCAAAAGAAAAGAAAGAAACAATTTGTGCTCAAAAGGAGGAAACCAGAGACTGATGCTCCCAAAAAGGGGGAGATCAACATGGAAGAAGCATCAAGTGAAAGGGAGTTTGATAAAGAAAGAGTTGAAGTTGAGGGGGAGAAGGAAGCAGAAACTGTTAATGCTGCTGAAACCTCACAAGCAGCAGTAACAGAGTTAACACCAACAGAAATTGAAGTAGCTGAAGTGCTAATAAAAGCTAAGAATGACACTCCCAAAGCAAAGGGAGTGGTCATAAATGAAGGGAGAGACAAGAAATCAGAAAAGAAAGACATGGCTGCAGATATAAAAAGAAAAGGGAAAGAAAAGATGATAGAATCTGATCAACCATCTAAAAAGCAAAAGATGATTGAGTCAGATGAAGCATTAGCAAAGAAAGTGCAAGAAGAGTTAGATCTAGCAGAAAAGGAACAGGTTGAAAAAGACAGAGAAATGGCCAGAGCACTAGCAAATGAGTTAAATGAAGCATTCCAGAAAGGGTTAGAAACAGAGAAAGCCAAGCAAAGAGCAATAACCTTGAGAAAGGCTATGATGGTCAGATCAAGTGCAAAGAAGAGAAGACCTTCACAAACTTACCTTGCTACTCAGGAAAGAAACAAAATGATAACTTTCTTGAAAAGTGCAATTGGGGTAAAGAAAGAAATGTTTGTGAAGATGAATTTTGATCAAGTTAAGGATCTATATGAGAAAGAAATGGAGAAGCTGAAGAGCAATGAAAAGGATAGAGTGGAGTTTGAAAAGAAGGCAAAGGAGAGACATGATATAGATATGAATCAACCATTCCCTGAAAGTGAAGAGGGAACTCCTATAAAAGAAATGGAAAGGGAAAAGGAAGAAAAGAAGAAGGAAGCTACTCTAGTGCAGGTTCAAAAGACTTTGAAAAGAACCAAGATGATGGCCAAAAGAAAGAAAGATAAGAAGTCTAGATCAGAAGAAGAACAAAATGTTGCTGAAGAAGAAGTGGCACCTGAGTCATCAAGCCAGCAAGGGTCATCAATCAAAGATGATGTAAGCTTATATATGGTAGTGATGGACAAAGTGCCTGAACCAATTTCTGCAGAACCTGTTGGAGTTAAGCCACCAGAGATCATTCACTGGGATGTTCTGAAAATGGATGGAAAAGATTACATCAGATTAAAGAGGAAAGGTGACAAGTATGAAATATTCAATACTTGGATCAAGGTTGTCAAAACATGCTCTAGATCTGATATAGAAGAGATGTTTGACATAGGAATTAAGTTGTATGCAGACCATCTGAATACTCCAGGAATGTCTCTTACAAAACTGGTGATGGAGTATTTATGCATGATGTTCAAACCTGAAGAAGTGAACCAGGTAATCAAGAGTGTGTTTAAAGAAGTCACAAGTTGGACTCTATATGAAACTAGTGGAGTATATGCAGTGACTTTGGATAGAAATCACACAGAATACTTCCTAGTGGATAGAGTATATAATCACACCAGACTGAAGGTTCATGCCATGCTAAAGAAGAAGTTGGGTTGTGCACCAAATTCAGAAATGGCCAAGTATCTCATTCAGAGGATAATCAATCAGAGTTTGGGACTGAATCCAGACTTAGCAGCGTGATCTTAGAAGTTTTGGGAGCATTAAAAAGAGCATCTGGAAGAATATCTGAAGAACTTGACTTCTCTTCTAAAAGTCAAGTTAGGGGGAGATTGTTGGGAACTGAAGATTCTACTAAGTGTAGTTACTACTGCTAGTACAAGTGTAGTTACTACTGCCAGAACAAGTTGAAGATTAATACTGCTAAGTGTTACTACTGCTAGTAGAATTAATGCTGCTAGTTAAAGTTAGTACTGCTTGAACAAAGTTAGTACTGCTTAACTAGTTAGTACTGCTAGTAGTTAGTACTGCTTGCAGTTAATGCTGCTAGTTGAAGTTAATGCTGCTGAGCATTATTAGTGCTGCTAAAGAGATACGGATGGAAAGTACTACAGCTGGATATACTGAAGATATACTTAGAAGATATACATGGAAGATATACTGAAGATTTGTTTATTCTTTGTAATTATCTTTTTATCAGTATATGTATAGAATGTGTAGAATAGATAAAAAGAACTTTTCATAATTGTTTTTCAAGAGAAAAAATCGACCTCAAGGCATAGATCCTAATTCTAGAGAAGTAGAATTCGTATTGGTGAGTCTGTTCATCAATATTGAGGTTGAGAGTGTAATCTTGTAACTTTAAGCATTCAATACAAGCTTACTGTTTGATCATTATATACTGTGTTTGATTACTGTTTTATTAAATATCAAAGTGTTTTTCCGCAACTTCTTTGATATTAGTTTCTGAGTATAAATTCTTGTTAAGAATTCGATCCTGACATATAGAAGAAGAGGCAGGATTGGTTGATGAGCTAAAATTGCAAGCCTCCATAGACGAAGAGGATGAAGAAATGGCCGCATCTGATTCACGTTTCGGTAACAAGGGAAAAGACGTTGTAGAACAAAATCCGATGGTGGTGACTCCTCCTTTTCATATACCAATAGTTGATCTCATCAAGGAGGAGGAGGAAAGCGTAGATATTTGGGGAATCTGCACAAAGCTTGAAGAACCGATGATTGAAGATATGAAGGTGACCCCGAGTGATGATGCCTTTGCCGAGCTACAAAGAGAAGTATCACTAAAATGCAAAGGCCCCGCACTTCAAATCCGGACGGACTTCAAGGAGCCCTAATATGTAGAGAAGAAGCATGTGTTGGGCATTGGTCTATTGGACACCGGATAGAAGTGTGGAAGAAGTCTAGCCAAAGACGTAAAAGAAAGGCGCTACATGGGAGGCAACCCATGGGTTTTAAATTTATGCTTTGTCTTTATTTATTTCTTTTTATAGTTTTCCCTATCGTCATCTAAGCTCTTTTCTATATCCTTCAGGATTTCCTACCCCCAGTATGGAATTTAAATGGATGCACTCACCTCGCTAGCTCATACATTGGAGGCCACTCGCCAATCAGGGGAGTTTACTGTTTCCTCTCACTTTTTAATGTCTTTGAGTGTCCTAATCATATTTCATACATTGAGGACAATGTATTAACTAAGTGTGGGGGTGGGGTCATTTGCATGATTTGGCATAGTTTGGGTATATAAATGCTTTTTAGGGGTAAATTTTTGCAATTTTTTTTGCAAAATTTTGTGGTTAAATGTGGGTCGTTATCCGTTTTGGCAATATGTTAGCATGTTTTTAAGGAGCTTAAATTGTTGAAGATGATGAGTTTGGATGCATGTATAGCATGATTGAATTTGATTGATAGCACTTAGATTCGATTAGTGGTAATATGTCGGTCAAAGTTAGACTTTTGCTAATCTCTTGAACTAGCTTTAACACCGTGAGACTTTGAGACTATTAGACTAAATACATGATATTAGTCTCAGTTTCATTTCTTGTGTGATTACGTCATGCCTAGTTATGTATCTCTAGAGCTTGACTTGTCTCTCCTTAAGATTACATGATATTTACATGCTAATAAATATGATAAAGGTCGTTGTTTCTCATTTTTATTAAAGCCAGTTAGCCTTAAGCCTGCCCTTTATGTTGTACTTATTCTTTTTGCACACCACTTTGAGTCTTAGCCTATTTCTTTTGTCACCCACATCATAAACCAATCCAAACACAACTCACCCGACCGATCACCAATGGAATGGTCCCGGTATCCATATGTGCTTGAAAGTAAAACATATACGCCGAGAAAGAAAAGAAATAAAAAAAATGAATGAAAAAAAAGGAAGAGAAAAATTCAAAAAAATAAAAATAAAAATCTATGAGTAAATATGTCGTCAAGAAAGAAGAAAATGAGACGACGAAAACGATGATAAAGCTAAATATATGCGTTTATCTCTATTTTATCATCCAAAAGGAAATGTACTTCAAAGATAGATATAAAAAGTTCTTTGTGGGAAGAAATTTTCATGGTTGAATAACCGGGTTCCCTATTTGGTGTTAGGTCCTTAGTCACTTTTTATCCCAAAATACATCCCTACCTTACCCAAAGCCTTATTTTACATCATACCCTTAAAAGTCCTTTTGATTTATTTGCATGTATTATATCCGAGTAGTGAGGAGTGAGAGATTTTTCAAGCTTATGGTAGGTACATGCTAGTGTAGTGATGGTTTGAGAGATATATTTTAACCCGAGAGTGAATTGATCATGTTGTTCTAATTTTCCTATTTGTGAGAGTTCTTGGGATTAGCTTGCGTCTATTCGATTGCGTGTGTGCCCACTTTTTAATACTTTGTCGCAAATCTCAAGTTCACGATATGCTATACAGATTGATATTCTTGTTTGATTCAATTATATCATTACTTGCTAACTTAAGTCATTGCCGGGACGGACAATGGTCTAAGTGTGGGGGAATTTGATAAGCACCAATATTACACATTTTTACGTCAAAATTACCCTACAATTAGTGATTTTTAGATACTTAAAATACCCCTATTAATTTTAAACTAGTGTTTACATGTTGGCTATATTTAAATATGTGAAAAAGAAAAGGATTGATTTGAAATTATGGATTTCTCTTTTTGCAATGCTGGAAACAAAAGCTAGAAAGAACAAATAGAAACCATTTATAAGTTGTGGTTGGTGAATGGTGGTTTGGTCTATCACACGTGGGCTGAAAGGAAAAAAAGATAGAAGAAATTCAATTCTGGCCCAACTCCAGCCCAAAAAGAAAAAGGAAAGAAAGAAGCGTCCAGAGGGGATGTCTCAATCGTCCAACAACAGGGGTGCCTCATTTTTGATTTTTGGGAAGCGGGAGAATCATTTTTTTTGGAGGAGGAACCGTTTGGAGAGGAGGAGATCAATGGGAAGAAATCGCACGAGAAATTAAAGAAAGGAGAAGAAGACGATTTTGGGAAAGTTTTTGGTATTTCTTTAATCCATTAGGTAATTTTAGATTTTAGGGTTTAACATTTGTTTTCGTCTTCAATCTTTTTCAATCGAGCAATGAGTTTATAATCATTTGGCTCGGATTGTGTTGAGACTTGTTAAAACATTTCATATCATTTGATTTCCATTTATGCAAACTTTAATTTAATCGATTATCATTGTTGGGTTATTTATTTAAGTTGGTACCCTTTAATAGTTTAACCTAATTGTGATTTGCTAGATAGAGTTTTGAATCCGTAATTGTTCTCAATTCTATTTTAGTAGCAAACGATACTTCAATTGATTGGGCGTCTGATTAATTTTAGTGTCGTGGGTTTGCTTAATCTAATCTAAATGGACGGCGTCCGTTCATTGTATAGGAATGGCGTTTGTCTAAGCCTAATGCAATTAGCAGTTGAGTCTATGTTCGTAACTAGACTTAATTAGCTGGTTAGGAACTAGTTTATTGAGCGTCTCATGCTAGTTTAATTTTACGGACAAACAGAGTGTCGGTGCGTATCGATGCTCATAGCCTTTCTGGAATAAAATGAGAAAAATCTTTTAAGAACAAGTCTACGATACACGGTCCGGTCAATTATTTGAACTCATTTCTAGTTTATAATTCTTTGTTTTACGCTTTAATTTTATATGTTTAGTTTATCAATCCAACCCCCCCCCCCCCCTTTTAAATAAAGCGTAGAAGTTTGACACCGCTCACGGCCGATCCCTGTGGATTCGACCCTACTTATCGCTATTACAATTTAGGTTGTAATTTGAGGTAAATAGGTTACTTTATTATTTGTCGGGCTCGACACCCGTCAAATTTGAAAGCAAAAGTTCAAAGAATCCCGAAAGCAAGCAAATTTTACTGAATTTTTTTAGGATAATCTGCTGATGCAATCTGAGCTAAACCTGAAGATAATTTCTTTCCAGTGTCTAAAAGAGGTTTATAACCATCTTTGGGAGAGTTTGTTAATGTTTTTGAAGACAGATATTGGGGAGATTATAGGAAATTGTGAAGACTATCTTGCTAAAGTTTCATAAAGGGGGAGATTGATTTGCAAAATCTTTTTGAGATGATCTTGATCCAAAGGGGGAGATTGTTAGTGCACAAATTTGTTGGATACAATATCATAATCATTGAAGCTGAAAGTCAAAGAAAGTCAAAGCTCAAAAGTCAACTCTCAAGCAAAGTCAAAGTCAAATGTAATAATACAAAATCAAAGTCTTTGTTTGTTTAGTTTGTAAACGTGTGTTGTGTATATTTGTTTTTGTTTTAATAGATAGATGGTTAGTAGGTGTGTGGAACATACTTGTAACTAGAAAGAGTTCACAGATTGTAGAGAGAGAGAGAGAGAGAGAGAGAGTTTGAGAGACAGAAAAACAGATTGTAATTGAATTCTCTGTGAAATTGAAATTGAAACAGGTAGATTGTATATCTTGTTTGTTTGTTATTGAATTAGTAAGAACTTGATCAAATCTGGTAATAATACTCTTGTGCATCATCAAAATGGTGGACTTATTCTTTAGAAGCTCTTGTTCGGCTGTTCGTGACTTATTCTTTAGAAGCTCTTGTAACACCCTACAATTAGACAAATAAAAAAAATTCGAAAATTCGGAAATATAATGTCTAAAATACGAAGGTCCAATAATCCCTGTAAACATAAACATTCAACAAGGATAAATCCCAAAATCAAGGCAACTAAAACCCATAATAAGTTAGGTGAGTTTGCCGTTAAACTAAGTGATAAGAGTAATGAGACATATAGATACAACAACCTACTTAATCTAGAAATAATTCAAACTAGATTAACTGGGGTGTTGCTATTCCACCAAAAATCTCTCTTCACACGAAACCCCAAAAGATCGGCACTTCAAGATCTCCTACGTGCCCGGTGGACAAGCCCGACCTCCTAGATTCCACCGCTAGTGGGATCTGTGAGAAAATCAACAACCACAACAAGTGTTAGGATGAAGCCTAGTGAGATCTCATAAAGTATATAATTCATAAATAAGAATGCCGAAATATATAAGATTGGTGTTACCGAACTCCATTGCCTCACAGTGTTAACCCCACTTGAAAAGATGTTCACAAACCTGAACATAAAACACACAAGAGATAACCCTTGAAATACGGGGGAGACCCGCTTCCATCGGGATGGAGTCACCCATGATTTTATTGGATTACACCTCATGTCCCGGTCCTAGTTCCCATGCCATCAAGACATCACAACCTCAAACCATAACATTGCCTTTATTGCCTACTCCGTCGAGCCACACCTCAAGGACTTACAGGACATTATTGTCTATCCAAAGCTAGATGAGTTACACCACAAGGGCCCACGTCCCCCTATTGCCTACTCGCTAGCAACCACAATGACCAACAACTATGGTCCAAATAAACGTACAACTACCTCCTCGTGCACAAGGAGTAGAAATCCACATTCTTATCAGGTGATCAAAATCTGATTTTAAGTAAATATATAACAATATATAATTCACATCTCACACGTAGGCACCATATTCCTTATACGAAATTCCGAAACATTTGGATAACATATTTCTCATTAAATGGCAACTCATCCTTACATTTCAAGTAGTACATCTACCGTGCTTTCCTTAAGTACCATGATCGATGATTTTGTTACATTTTACCACATTTCCATAAAACCCTAAATAGTTAGATCAAACTCATAAAATAAGATCTACTCGTATGTTAATCACACGAGCACATAGATTAGAACTAAAAATAAGACATTAAATAAGTATTCAAATGCAAAAGTTAGGGTTTATAGGAGAAACTCACAAACTAGGGTTTATGAAGTGAAAACCCTAAAATGGGTAGATTTAGGAGACTTGATCTTCTTTCCTTGAAGCTTTAATGATACAAGTAGCAATCACTTCCCTCTAACAACCTTTCTTGTGATCCCTTAAATGCTAGGGTTTCTTAGAACATTAAATGAGGTAGGAGAAGAGTAGAGAGATAAAGAAATCGCCTAGAGAGAGAGTGTGTGTGTATCGATCTGCAGAGATTTAAGTGAGAAAATGTCTGAATTTTGGTCTCCAAATAGGCTTTTGAAGTCAACCCCTCGGCCACTACCTGCAACATTGACCACTGGCGACTATACCCTGGGCAATGTCGCCGGGCATAGTCGCCCCTCTCCGCTTACTGGATTGCAGCGGCGACAACGCCACCAGCGGCTATGCCACGATATTCTTGTGGGGCATAGTCTCTCCTCCGCTCCATGCTTCTATTTCACGACTCAAAAATGACAGACAGAGGCTATGCGGCATACTCGTCGGGCATAGTCACATGATCCCTCTCTGGCTCTCTCGAACCCTCTTTCGGTCAAAACGACTTGTGGTTACACCTTCTAAGGAGAGGGTGGGATCTAAAGGTCTAATCTAGATGACAATTAACATGCATCAATCAAGAGTGGCCACACTCATACGTACTCACAAGTTCGCATGCACATACATACCGATGTAGACGTTTGTACAAAAGCATATATATATATATATATTTACTTATATATAAATGTACACATAAGTATATATATATATTGATGCTACCACAATGATGCTCAAAGCTTACGAAAAGGGGGGGTCTACAACCAAGTAAAATAGTTTCCATAGAAAATATTATAAGATTACTATAATTATCCGCAAGATAAATCAGGATGTTACAACTTATTCTTTAGAAGCTCTTGCTCGGTTGTTCGTGACATATTGAGCAATTCTGGGAGAGTCTTATATAAGTTACGCATGTTGTATTTCATTATGAATTTATTGTAGTTGTTTGGCAATGATTGCAGACTACATCAATAGCCAATTCCTTTCGTAAAGGAAAACCTAGTCTTTCAAGATGCTCGATATGCCCAATCATCTTAAGCATATGAGGTTCGATAGGATTATCTTCGGCCATTCTACAACGGAACAGTTCATTGGATGTCTCGTACCTTTCATGTCTAGCTTGCTCTTGGAATATCAATTTTAGGTGTTGGATCATATCGTATGCCCCCATGTTCTCATGTTGCTTCTGAAGCTCAAGTTCCATGGCTATTAGCATAAGACACAAGACATCCAAATAATCCTCATCAGTTTCTTAAAAGCATCTCTCTCAGATCTAGGAACATTAGAAGCGAGCTCTTTAGGGAGTTGTCGTTTTAGGACATGTAGTTTCTTTTCTCCATTGAGGACAATCCTCAAGTTTCGATACCAGTTGATGAAGTTTGCCCCATTTAGTTTTTCCTTCTCAAGGATTGACCGCAAAGGGTTTCTAGTAGAAATATTTGTTTTTGCCATTGGTAATCTACAACAGAAATGCAAGAGTTTTAGTGTCATGAATATGTTATTTGTTTACCAAAGACTACATCAAACAAGCTCCCATTATTTTATTTGAATCTAATAACCCTCTCTTATTGTTCCAGAAAGACTTCATAAGCTTTCTAGCGGACCGAGATCCATATTCTCACTATTAGTTAATTTAGTTTTTGCTAATCGATCAACCAATAATGTTTTAGTTAAGCAACAACTTTGCTAATTACATCTCTATGTAACTATCGTATAGTTGGGTAAATAACTCTTTATTTAAATTCATCGTATGAATAAGCCCAACCCATGCCTTCAAGTCCCTAATCCTATTAGGCTTAACTCGGTTAAGTCCGAGCCAAAATGGTGTGCAAGAATCTTATTCCTACCTTGCCTTCCAAAGATTAAAGAGAGTTCCCCGCTTGAGCATGACCCACCCTTAATGATCAAGGTGTTGACAAGTGCCATTTTGGAAGGCATCTCAAACTTAAAATTTTCGTGAGGGATTTTGTTTGAATTTAACACTCTTTCTTTTACAACAGATCTTTTCCTCATTGATGATTAAACCGGAATCCGGGTTGGAGAGGGATCATGAAGATCACTTAAAACCCTTCCTTGGGTTGTTTACGCCTTTGTGACAAAATCGGTAAAATATTTTCATAATGTACTAAGATCCTATCACTCAAGATTGATAGTCCTTTTATATCTTATATAAATTATCAATCTTGATTTTATCAAAACTCTTTTTGATTTGTAAAACTCCTTTTACTATATCTTTCAAAACTCCTTTTATCAAAATTCAATTTTATCTTTCGCTGATATGCCTTCAGGAAAGAATTTAGAGTCTTCTAGATAGTACTTTTACTTCTGATTTAGTATAACTAGAATCAGATTATGTAGACTCAGAGGTACTTGTTTCAAAAGACACTGATTTTTCCAGTTCTGATTTTTGGGTATCATAATTGAAAATACAAGTTATGTCCTTGCTATCCAAATTCTTTGGATTTGGAAGTTGAGTTTTCAGAAGATCAATTCTTATTCTTCAATAACATTTTTGTCTTCTTTATCCATTCTTGATAATACTATAGAAGCAAGTTCATAAACTATCTTTTTATAATTTTAACCTTTTAGAAGATTGGGCTCCAACCTTGGTTTTAAGCCTCTTGAAAAACAAAATATTTTATTAAAATAGGAAATACATGCTTTTGAGTATTTATCCAATATTGGAAGTTAAATGATATGCTAGTTTTCTTGTTTCCATTAAAGCAATCAATATCACTTGAGCCCAAGCCTTGTCTATCCATTTGATGAGTTATTTTGATATGCATATCTTGAGCATCCTGATACATTTTTTAATCATAATCTTTTTGGATAATAATTTTTGGTTCAATATCTCTTTCCGTTTGGAAATAGTTTTTCAGTGATTTAGAGTTAAGTCTAGCATACTCAGACTTATTTAATTCATTTTCCATTTTAGTCGATTCAATTGCCAATTATTCACTTTTCTCTTTTTCTTCATCCATTTCTGATTCCTTTTCTTTTTCCTTTTGAATTCTCTCTTTCTTCATCTGCTCTTTTTTTCTTGTTTTATAATTCCAACTTCCTCGTCTGCTTTCTTTCTCCCTCTTTTCTATGATATTAACTTTGTTTTTAATTTGAGAAAATCTTTAGAGAGTTTTTGAACAACCAATTCTAGATTAGAGACAGTATTAAAGGTAGAACATACCTTGCTTTCTGAATTAGAGGTAGATGTAGATGCATTAGAGATGTTCTCAGGATCAGATGTTCTGACCATTAGAAAAAAATGAGCTCCATCACGTGTATCATCAGAGGTAAAGTTAGAGACCCAATTTTCTTACTCGGCCATCAGACTCTTTTCTCTATTGTTATGCATGTATTTATTCTTACAGTAGTTTGCATCCTTGACCAGTTTTCCTCTACAATATGTTGTATAATGGCCTGATTTCATATCTATACTATTTGTATCTGTGTGTCCTAGATTCAAGTTCCTAATCACAAACAACAAGATTAAAACAACAATTAATCACCAACCTGTTTTGATTTCACAAATTCAAATGTATACAAACTCTCTGTTCGTCTCTTTTTCTCTCTAACTTTCTCTCTCTAAATTGATTCTCAATTTTTAACCATCTTTCTATTAAACAGCAAATAAAGTCTATTTACACCCACTACTAAAACAAGGAAAACAAACAAATACAACATGTTGACTTTGACTTTTATTAACACTTAGACTTTGACTTTTAATGAGAGTTTGACTTTCCAGCTTTGACTTCTTGTACTTTGACTTTCAGTATTCATGATCTTGTATCCAACAGATTTATTCTCTAACAATCTCCCCCTTTGGATTCAAGATCATCACAAAAAGATTTAGCAAACCAATCTCCCCCTTTTAGCTCAATCTGAGTACAATCTTCCTCTTTTGGTTGATCTTTAACTTTAATCTCCCCAAAGTCTATCTTCAAGAAATACCAACAATCTCTTCCAAAGATGGTAGAAACATTCTTTAATAAACTTCTCAAAATTGTCTCAAACCTCTTTCAGTCTTCAGAAAGAAATTCTCTTTAGGTTTAGCTCGGATTGCTTCAACAAATAATCTTCAAAGAAAATTTCAGTGAAATCAACACATCTTCAAAATTTCTTTGTACAAACTTCCAAACTTTCAATCTTTGAACTTTATCTTCTTCAAATCTTTAACTTTGAAAATTTCTGACACTGACATTTCTTTAAATCATCTCCCCCTTTTTGATGAAACGAGCATCGATATCATCAAAACTATCATCAAGAAATGTCTTTATCCGTTCTGACCACTGATCAATCAAGAGCCTCTGATTCACCGTCAATTTGAACAAAGTATTTATCCAGATCTTTTCAAATCTAGACAAAATAGGAATGTAACACCTGAGTCAACAAATGAATCAGTTAAAATGCCTGTCAGTAACACAAAGTCACTGTGTGTAACAGATACACATAGGAAAGGAGCTTTTTGATGTTCACTCCCTCAGGGCTTCCATCCAATCATCGAAACACCACAAAGGAAATTTCTATGAATGTTATGACAAGAAAAAAAATTCCTTGTGTGTTCGTGCAAGTGTAGAAAGAATTAATCATATGATGATTGCTTATAAAGGCTCAAAATTGTATAAACCACTAAGACAACAATAGATAAACACAGACTCAATGTGCATGATTGAAGTGCGAAGGTGGGGAAGACTTCCTTCTTTTTCAATATCCAGATTTTCCAAATGAAAATAAGATAGATTATGTGCTGCGTTCCTAGAAAAATATGAAACATTTTCTTTTTGAGAAGAAAATGAGTGGTTGGTGGGGTTTAAGCAAGAGTTGGCATGGGCTATTTGCCTGTTTCAATAATGTTCACCAAGAATTGTGAAACATTAGTAATGTAGTTGCCCGGCTCAGAAAGTAGTTGGTACAGAGTTTGATATTCTTTTACTCTAATCTCACACCCTCTTTCTTTTAATCATTAATCTCACATCTAACCAAACTCTCTTTTCCATTTTACCTCAACACACATCCCACACTCAATTATTTTGACTCCTCACATTCAATCACTATAGATTAACTTCTTGGGTAGGAAACACTGGTTAACGTGAATCCATAGAAGTTTCATTTAAGCCCTAGCACAAAGAACCCATATTGTCCTATTAAACATATGTTGCTCAATATGGTTTAACTTTAACAGTTAAATCTCAAATACAAGTCAGATATGTATATGCTCAGAATATTATCATGAAGATATGAGCATTTTTAAACATTAAAGTATTTTCAAACAAGTATATTGAAAGAATAAACATGAATACAAGAGACTTGTTTGAAAATCTGACACTGTAGTAAAAATGATCAGAATGAAATGATATAACAATCAAAGCTTATGGTCAAGAATAATGGATATTGTCTATATGAACCAAAATATAGACATTCTTGAAATGACGTTCAGAAATGAAATCACGCTCAATATTCTTTGAAGTACAAGCGGGGTGTCTTACCATCGAAAAAATATGTTTGAAATTTGAGACATGGTAAGAACAATAATGAATAAAAATTCAAACCGATGTGTGTGAATACTTGAAAGTATATAGAAAAGACAATACACAAGTATTTATCTTTGGAAACACACGGTTTGTAATCATGTAAGCACAAATAAATCTTGAAAAACATTTAAAATCACACTTCCAATTCAGGAAATATGTTTAAGAATCGGGAAGTGGTTTGAACATTTAAGAACATGTTTTCTATGATTGAAAGTTGTCCTTCTTTCAACCATATATGATATTAAGATAAAGAATTATACCTTTTGCGTGCAATCTTACATCTCATGAAGTCAAGCTTTAAGTCATAAAGATATGATCTTGTAAGCATCTCTCAAACTGCAAAAGTCTTAAGTCATAGTCAAATCAACTTTATTCACATAAATTAAAAGACATAAAGCAGTAAAACAATTAAATGAACGAGTTCGGATCTGAAGTAATCAGAAATCATAAGTCTTTTACTCCCCCTGAAATTATGCATCAGAAAAATCATCAGTGTAAAATATAAGCATTAGCTCCCCCTCAAATGTTAATCATCATATCTGACGAATGCATAAAATTTCAGACAAATATGTACTCCCCCTTGAATGTTGATTTCCTCAGATATGTATGTAGGAGTACATTTTCATTCAGCTCAGGAGTAAAATCTTTTGATCATTTTGAAGTGTGGGTCTTAAACTGTTGTATTCAAGAGCCATAAGTCTCTTAGGGGCTGTTCGTTTATGGCTTAATGAGCTGTAAAGTGGATATGGCTGATTCGCACAACCATATCCAAGTGTTCGGTATTGGCTGAATCGGTCAGCCCATGGCTGAATCGGTCAGCTAGAATTCATTTTTCTTCTAGATTCAGACATCCAAAAGACATATCATACCCCTCATTCCCAAAACCCTCTCTTGGAAAACCATCGTTCCTTCAACCCTCTACCCTCACATGGAAAACCCTCTCTAGAACAACCTCAATACCCACATAAGCCGGAGCCACCACCGCCGCCGCCGCCGCCGGAGCCACAACCACCGATGAAGACAGAGGCGATGAAGGAGATCGAGATGGGGTTTTTTTTTGTTAAACTTCTTCCTTCGAAAAGAAGGAGATCGAGATGGTATTCGCTGATGCGTAGGTAGTTCATGATGTTGATCTTAAAAAACTTCCAATGAGATTTGCCATAGATAGGGCTGGTTTTGTTGAAGGAGACGGTCCAACTCACCAAATGGCAGTCTCCAAGGACCTGTGTTTTTTGTTGGAGGAAACAGGTGTTCTTCACTTTTTTCTTTGATATTTTTTTTATCCAACAACTTTGCCTTTTGTATCATTGGTATTTTCTTTGAGGGTTTTTTATTTGTTGTAAAAGAATTGTTTTACTATTCGTTTGTTATTGTGTAATCTACATTTTGCTGTAAATTTTGTTGTTTTGTAAAATTTCGTCAACAAATGTTTAATATAAAACGAAAGGGTAAAATGGTCATTTCTGACATTCAGACGGTTTATTCAGCACAACAACCGAACAACAACTTATCTGTTAACACACAAACAACTATATCCATACAGACAGCTATATCCATACAGGTCTTAACAGAAAACGAACCGAACAACACCTTACTCAATCTTGACTTGACTTTCCTGTAACACAGATTCATTCCTTTTCTTTGGTACCCATTGGCATTTGGGTCCAACTGTGTTAGCACAGGATTTTGACACCCATTTAACCTTGGGTCCACTTTTCTTTTGAAAACCATATGAAGAATTAGAACGATAAGTATACACATAATATGTCCCAAACCAAACATCAGAATATTTCCGAGAAGCATAATCATGTCTATCATAAGTGGAAAACTTTCTAGTAGACAAAGATAACTGGAATAATTGCTGTCTTGAATATTTCTTGTAAGAATTTACAAGTTTTGTTTTAGAATTAGCAACATCCACAATTATATCATCTTTACTAGTAGTATTCTTATTACAATCAACACTAGAAAATGATTTAGCATTCTCATCTTTCTTTTGCTTTGGTTGCCACTCAGACTTAACTCCATGCCTTTTCCTTTTCATATCTGAAAATTTTGAAACTTCAAAGTTAGAACAGTGAGAATCAAACAAATGCTTCTTCTTTGACTTACCAGTGGTGATCTGTTTCTGTGAATTCCCAGATTTCTTCTTTTTACCTTTGGCAACTTTGGTTTTCACAGGAACTGTTTTATCAACTTTTGTTGATGTTTCACCTTTTTCATACACACTTGGTAATCCAAAAGAATTAACAACAAAAGATGAATGATCAGGAAGTTTAGAATTAAAATCAAATTGAGCAATACATTCATCTAAATCTCCATCAGAGTTTAAAAAATCAAACCCATCATTAAGTAAACTAGACATATCATCAGAATTGGAAGCTTTAGAAGAATTAGAAAAATCAGAATTTTTCAACACAGTTAAAAACACATTTTGTTCTAAATCCATCAAAATTCTTTCTTCTGTTAGAGTATTCTCAAGTTCAGAAAATTTACTTTCTAATACAAGAGGAGGAATGTAAATTTTACCTTCGATAGGCTTTGCCTCCAACTCTTTTGAGGAATAACTCTCAAAATAGTCATCTGAAAGAAATTTTGATTTATTAGAACTATAACTACTATTCAACTTCTCATAACGAAATGGAAGTTGAACTTTAGTTGTGTTCTTTCTTTTCTCATATTCCTTAGCTTCATCTTCTTTAGATAGTTTAGTCCACTCAACATGAAGATCAAGGTATCTTGATGCTAGACTTAAAAATGTAAAATCATAAAGTGCAGGCACTTCAGATATACCCTTTTTAAGATAGTGTGGATTCTCATAACCGAGTCCCTAACACTCTTTGTTCTCTTTGGGTTTGTTTAGATGAATGGTTTGTTCAGTTTGACCCAAAGTGTATAATTTTCCTTCCAAAGCATTCACTTTTTCAAGTAAATATTTGTTTTCTTTTGAAAGCGAAGAATACATTTTAGTAAGTTCTTTTGAATCAAACTCACTTAGTCTATACTTTGAATTTGTTTCAGCTAACTCTTTAAGAATTAGATTCTTTTCTTTAGCGGTAGTATCAATATTTTTATGTAAAGTCTCAATCAATACTTTATTCTCAGCAATATTCTCGCTAAGTTTCTGTATGGATTGGTTTTTGTCTTTATTGATACCTCTTTCACGCTTAAGATTTGACTCTAACTTTTGAAGTCTAGTCATCATGACATTTATTTGACTTATAAAATCAGATTCAGTCATGTCACATACCTCATCAGTTTCTTCTTCAGCTGACTTAGGTTCATCTTCAGCTTCATCCACCATCCTTCCCGTTAAGCACAGATGTGCTATCTCTTCCTTCTCTTCTGTCTCATCCTCTTCGTCTGAGTAATCAAGCCAGAATTCATCCTCAGCCATCAATGCCTTTCCGACTTCTTGCTGCTTTGCTAAAAGCATCTTGTTCTTATAATAACCAGAGTTTCGAACTTTTGGCTGTTTACAATTTTTAGCAAAATGACCCAATTTGCCACAGTTGTAGCATTTAGTTGGTTCTGGCCGCTTTGTCTCTTCAGCTCTAAACTTTCTTTCCTCTAGCTTCTTCTCTTCCAATCTCCGTCCTTCAGTTCTCAGCTTGTGCTCATAGTTCTTAGACCCAGAAGAGTACCTTTGACTGTTTGAGCTTGGCTTTTTGTAAAACGTTTTGTGAAAGGCTTTTGTCAGCATCATCATAGCCTTCTTCAAACTTTCACAGTCATATGAATCAGAATTATCTTCACTCTCTGCCTTTTCTGAGTCAGACAATATCACTTTCTTCTTCTTCTTAAGACTTACACTCTTCTGTTTCACAACCAAAGCAACTGGATCAATAACTACCTTCTCAGCCTTTTTCTTGTCACCCAAAATCTCATCAACCTCTTCTTCATTTTGTCTAAGAGTTTCATAGACTTCATGGAGTGGTATGTCATTTAAGTGCTTCATTTGCTTCATTTTTCTGGTAAATCTCTTCCACTCAGGTTGCAAAATACCAAGGAACTTGACATTCAGCTCAATTTGTGACTTATTCACTTTGTTCTTGATAAGTTCATTCAACAAAGTCACAAACTGGTCATAAGTAGCCTCTAATGATTCACCCTCCTTAGCCTTGAACTCTTCATAGTTATTGAGGCAGTTGGATATTTTGAGTTCGTTCCCAACTTTTGATCCAAGCATCATTTTCTCCAGTTGATCCCACATTTGCTTTCCAGTGGCATTGTAGCTCTCAATCTTGACATATATCTCGTTTGGTATGCCTTGAAGAATAAAAGACTTTGCCAATTTATCAGCTCTTGATCTATCTTTCTCCTCATCAGTGAATTCATTAAATTTAAGATCATATACTATCTGCTCAGTTCCAACAGTACGAGTCGATTTTGGATTTGGCATAACTCCTTCTTCCAAAGATATCTTGATAAGTTCACCCAATGCATGTCTGTCTATGAAGTTCATGAACCTATCTTTCCATTGTTCATACTCTCCCTTGAAGAGTACTGGTGGCTTTGTGTCAGTTCCAATGGCGAGAGCTTCTCTGGAAGACATCCTGTTTTGAAAGATATGTAATAAGAAACTTGAAATTAATCGTTAGAAAATCAGAAAAAAAAATTGATCACAATGAAAGATATGTAATAAGAATACAAACTCGCAAAACACAGAAAAATTGCATGAAACTCGCAGACGCCTAAACTCGCAAAGCATTGTTCAAAGATAACTCGCAGGCTTAAGCGTGCGTGTTTGTGAAACTCGCAAATGCTTAAACTCGCAAGTAACTGTTCATAAAGAAACTCGCAGATAGAGATGTGCGCGTTTCCTGAACTCGCAAATGCCTACTTACGCGTTTTAACAAACTCGCAGATCGAAAGAACTCGCAGAATACTATTTCTAAGAAACTCGCAAGCTTAGTCTTGCGCGTTTAGAGAACTCGCAAAGGTCTACTTGCACGTTTTAACAAACTCGCAAGATGAAACTCTCAAAGGTTGCGTGTTTCAACACTTAGAAAAATTTTCCAATTTTTCAAACTCGCAGATTTCACCAAACTCGCAGATTGAAGACCAAACTCGCAAGCTTTGATCTGCGCTTTTCTAGAACTCGCAAACAACCCTTTGCGCGTTTTTCTGCCAAAATTGAAATTCTTCAGCTTGCGTGTTCTTCCGATGATCCTTGCGCGTTTTATTGATCTTGCGTGTTCTTCACCTTGTCGAGCAAAAACTTGATTTCTTATACTGAAATCGATCGAAACCTTTGTCAATTGGCTCAAGACTTTGCAAGAATGCTCGATTACAATATTAGAACTGATTACAATGCAAGAATTTCAAATACAAACACAAATCGATGGATTTTAATCCAATCATAGTGAATACAGACTCGATAACAACTTTGAACAAAAAATCCACAAATTCACCCTCAATCTGTGTGAATTGGCCTAAGTGAATCGAATACACTTCATTCTATGCACTAAAACGAATCTATTACAACCAAATCAACACTTAATCAAAGAAATCGAATGCTACAGTAAATTCGACGATGAACAGTTCTCAAAAATCAACTTCGATCCAATTTTTCTGAATTCCTACCTGCTCTGATACCAACTGTGTGTCCTAGATTCAAGTTCCTAATCACAAACAACAAGATTAAAACAACAATTAATCACCAACCTGTTTTGATTTCACAAATTCAAATGTATACAAACTCTTTGTTCGTCTCTTTCTCTCTCTAACTTTCTCTCTCTAAACTGATTCTCACTTTTTAACCATCTTTCTATTAAACAGCAAATAAAGTCTATTTACACCCACTACTAAAACAAGGAAAACAAACAAATACAACATGTTGACTTTGACTTTTATTAACACTTAGAATTTGACTTTTAATGAGAGTTTGACTTTCCAGCTTTGACTTCTTGTACTTTGACCATCAGTCTTCATGATCTTGTATCCAATAGATTTATGCTCTAACAGTATCCTTCAACAACTTTCTTTACCTCTCTTTTCTTTTTCTTTCTTTCTTCCCTTTGATAAGCATTTTTCTTTTTAAGGCTTGTGATCAGAAATGGTGTTTGCATGTCTTTCTTCTCTGAAATCTCTCCTATTGTAATTTTTTTTCATAAGGCCTCTTACTGAATTTTCTATAAAAATCCTTAGTAATTAGGGACGGAGAGCATGCAAATGCACTTAAGTCATCATCAGACTCTTATCAAAGGAGCCTTATTCTTCCCACTTTTCTTACCATGATCTCTAGAAGCATTTTTCTTCTTCTCCTTCTCCTCTGAAACAAGGTCCAATGGGCCTCATATTATCATTTTTATTTTGTTGGTCTTGGCTTATTGGGTTGCTAACGTTCCATATACATCATGAAGAGCCCAACTTTCAATGTCTTGATTTGCTTAAAGAGACATAAACAATTGTATGCATTCATCACTCAAACTGTTCTGGAACAGAAGATTATTCTCTTCATTGATCTTGACAATCCCATTACGCTTGCACTTGTTGATTAAAGTGTAGAATCGATCATAAGTGGCTTGAAGAATTTCTTATTGAACAAGACAAAATGAGTTATACTCACTTATTGCACTAAATTTTGCGATTCTTCCTTGTCTTTATTTCACCTTCTAATTGGTTGGCCAATTCTTCCCAAATATATTTGGCACTATCACAAGTATCCAATGACTGGAAAATATCATTAGGAAGAGCCATGATGAGTAACCTTTTGGCTCTACAATCAAGTTCTACTTTAGCCTAATCTTCCTTATCAAAATGAGCGTCATCTTTTGGTTTGTTAAAGGTTGGGATCTCATGAGTAGTAGCAGTTTGAACCCCCCCCCCCCCCCCCCCCCCGCGGGTATGGTAATAAAAGGAACAAACGGATCTTTGAGAAGAGATTTACACAATGTACTATGCAAACCTTCCAAAAAATTATCCATGCGGATTTTCCATTGGGGATATTCATCCCTGACAAACGTGGGTGGTTTGGTGATCCAACATTATACGTAGAATTCCAATTTGAATTGGACAGTATATCTTTAGGAAGTTTCAGGTATGATCTTCAATTAAAAGAATAACTCACTGTTTCATAGTATTAAGCACTTTTTGCAGGAAAAACTTCAAACAGAGGGAGTATGAACTGTGTTGAGTAAAATCGAAGAAAACTGACAAAGATTGAGAAATTAATCTTCATAGATTAGATCAATTTGATTTGAAACAAATCAATCTACTTTGATACCAATTGTTGGTTCCAGATTTCTCGATTTGTAGATCACATGAATATAATGGAAGCATAATTGATCATTGTCAATTAATCAATAAGAACTAATGAAGAAGAACTAACCAAGAACTCATGTCTTTTGTATTGATTCGAATCTGAGAATTACAATGTGCTTGGGAGAGGAATTACAATCAAGGATTCACAAAGGAATTACAAAAAAATGTAATAAAACAAATCATATTTCAAAAAGCTTTCTTATAAAACCATTAATATTAAAAAAATTGGTCTTACAAAGATATTATCATGTTTTGAAAATGCATGATTTTAAATGGAATATATCCCTCCCATTTGTGATTTGCATCATATTTCATTATTATTTTTATCACATCATATCAACATAGTTTCATATATTTTAATGTTATGATTTATCCTGAAAAAGATATATATAGTAACACTCTTTATGTAATAAGGGGTGTATAAAAATCCGAATAAACCCATCCAACCTAACGTGAGCTAACGTACAACCTAATTAATAAAATAGTATCAACCCGTAGCATTTGTTGGACTAGGGTTAGACCCAAACGACCGAGTCAACTCGAATAAACGATTATCCCCACCCCAAGTGCATTTTTTAGGTTGTGTTTGTTGATTTGTACTTTTAAAACGTTTTAAAGATGTTGAGATTCTTATAAGCCGCAATCAATGGGTTGGATTGTTTAAACGTTTAAAACTAGTCAACTCAAACTGTATACAACACTATATACGGCTTTAGCTTAACAGGCAAAGGTATACTTCAATGCAAAAATTTGGTGTAGAAAAAGTGACATTTTAAAATCTGATATTACATAACAAGCCAAAGTTTAAATCTTTTTACTACAAAATTATAATTAGTGGTGTAAAAGAGTCGAGCTAAGTCGAATGGTAGGTTATCCGATCTCGGCTTGAAAAAGTAATATCTGGTTCAAACTCGACTTGTGCTCGAATAATTTTTTCAATGTATGGTTGTAGCTCGAGCTTGAATACTTTTTGAATTACTGAACTCGCGATTGATTAACTCGTTTATTGGATTAAGCTCGATAATATTTATATTTTTATTGTATGATTTATGAACATACGAGCATGTTTGACTCGAAAAAGTGTATGCTTGAGTGGTTCGGCACGACTCGATTTAGACTCCATAAATTAAATCAGTTATTGAACGAGACAAGTCGAACATTGTTGTTATGAAGCTCAACTCGTTAATCTAAACGAGTTCTACTTTGTGTTTGAGATCAACTTGAGTTCGAGAATTATTAAGTTTGTTATATCAATTTCTATTTTGTAAAACCTATTTTTTAAAAACCTTAACTTAAAAGATGTATCATGTATTTGGTATTTTGGTTCAATTTAAAAAAAACATAAAATAACCTTGTGGAAGAAAAAAAAAACCATTATAGTATACACCAGAATTTAACTTTTAAAAATGAAGTACCTCATACATGGGGACAAAATTCATTTTGTTTGATCATATAATATTTTTTTTTGAACGACAAGTTAACACACGTACACGCCCTACGTATCCGGGCTCCCACTTAAGAGTGTCACCCGACTAATTCCCGTCGACCATGACCCAACCCAATTAAGGGTACCACTATGTGGCAGGCCCATGATCATAGATGTCACAAGATACTCACCACGGGGTTCGAACCTGGGTAGTCAGGGATACCATCCACTGACCCCCCAGGATGTTACCTTAATAATTTATAAATATAAAAGTGATGGTTGGGATAAAGAAAAAGAGAACTTGAGAAGGAAAGTGAGTAGGCGAGTAGGGGTAAACAGTAAAAGATTTTTAGGTATATAACCGAGATTTTAATTAAATTCATGACTTTCTCATAAGTATTAAGAAGTAATAAACAATAAAGTAAGCTTTCGCTCATGAATCAATATTAAGAATTAGTTCATTTCCAGCAGATAGTTATCAAACCATATTCACCTATTTCGATGGATATAAAACAAAATCAATAATTGAATTTGTATCTTTGGGTTACTAATAGTATCAAAAATGTTTCTTCGTATAAATCAATGGAATATCTATGACTTGCGACAATTTAATTACATCGCGGAAGAAAAAACAATATCTCTAGTATTGAAGCTCATGCTGGCCTGGAAGCGCCTGATTTGTTGGACTGCGGGTTGAGGTGTAGAACTGCTATCGACGGAGTTTGAAGGAGGGTGATAATACATCCGAGCAGTTTGAGGACAGTGAGAATGAAATCTAGCCACCATTCTCACCCCTAAATCCAATATCTCCACGTATTTCCCCATTCTAATCAATTATCAAAACGAATTCCAGCCGAGATTGAATCCAACAAAACCGGAGTGTGACGACGAGATCTGGGAGAGAAATTTGATGGGAGATTTAAAGTTAAAGGAGATGGTGTTTAATTTGGTTTGAAAAGGAAGAAGGAAGCAAAGGGTTTTATAAGGTGGAGATGCAGCTCCCCCTTTATATTTGGACTCTTTCTCCCCTCTTTCCCCTTCCTTTGACCCCCTTTTTGTGTTATATTTTCATTTGGATTCCACTCTTTAACTTTATTTGCAATTTGACCCCTATTTTTCTTTTCTTTTTAATTTTGACACAAAAACCGTCATCTATGTGTAATTGGAGTTATCTTATAAATCATGCCAACTTTGAATCTTTTACCTCATAATCCTTTATTTCCCTCCCGCGATTTTACATCACACATTGTGTTAGTATGAGATTCAAATTTCAGGATAATTTTGAATTGTAATTAACCGATATCTTTGACCAGATATTATAACTAATAAGTAACAGCATGTCTTTAACCTATTCTTTCAAGACCCAATCCCATGACCGGTTCTTATTGAGAGACTGGTTTGATTTCAATTTTTTATTATTGACTTGTAGTTGTACTTAATATTTACATCTGAATACAACATATTCACTAGTGAATATCAGTTGTATGAATTTAAAAACTTCGGTTAAAAAAACACGTGAAATGATTGAAATAAAATTAATAAAAACAATCGTGTAGAAAAAATCAATCAAAATATAATTTGTAATTAGAATATTTTTGTTAAGGACAAAGGTCACATAACATACTGTAATATGGATTGACAAAAAATTATAACATTTTATAATTGAGTTTATCGTAATTGATGCTCTCGTCAACTTAAAATAACAACTTAATCACAACCCTATGGGGCTGTTTGGTTCATAGAATTGGAATGGCCAATTCCATTGTCCAAATTTCAAACCCATGTTTGGTTCACGGAATGAAAATGATGTAATCCTTCCAATTCCATTGAATTCCACAATTTAAGGAATTCATCATTCTTTGGCTCAAGTGAAGGAATTGAAATCCTAACAACCAAATACGTGGTCAAATTCCATCAAATTTCATTCCAATTTCTTCAAAGTCAAGTTCCTTCGATAGATTCCAATTCCATCAAATTTCATTCTGCGAACCAACCGCCCCCTAAAAGATTGAATTAGGTGAATGCATTTGATCTATCTCATATTCTCGCATTCTCACGTTTTGCTCTTGTTGTTTGAACATCACTTTTTACGTATATATGTGTTAAATATGTATTTATGCATAGGGTTGGGTTTTGGTGAGAAGTTGAGTTAACGATGAGAAGCGTGAGAAGTGGATCTGAACCGTTGATCTCTTTTAATATCAAGCCCTCCATGAATTGCGGTTTAGAAGGGAATTAATCCGGTGCATCTTATCTCGATGCAACTCATCGTAATGTGCGTCCATTTCTCATCCAACGCTCGATAACCACTTCTCACGCTTCTCACCGTTAACTCAACTTCTCACCGGAATCCAACCCCATATATATAGGGGTGAGTTCAAATGAAAACTCATTTTTCATTGTGCACGTGATGATCAATCTTAGCCATTGATCAAAACTTAGGAAACTAATCAATGGTTAAAACATAATAAGATTAATTGAGAAATAATTAGGGACAAAACTGGAAATTTGAATCAGCGTCTACTTGTTTGACTTTTTATTTTATTTTTTAATTAAAAAACTTTTACCTCCTTTAAATTTAAAACAAATTATCTTAAAAATTACTAATATTTTAATTAAACAAATTACATCAAAAAAACGAGAATTTCGTGCTCTTCGATATGACATTCATCTCGATGTAGTTTTTTTTCTTCATTTTAACCGTTTTTTACGTGAAATGAGATATATGTGTTATATTCACTATGAATATATATGCACGTCCCCGGGTGTCCACATTTAGTATGAATAACAAAGCTGAATGTTCATTCACTGTTCATGATTAATAATACGGTATTCAGGATGAATAATACACGAATTCATTATTCATGTATTATTCATCATGAATCGTATATTATTCATCCTGAATGATATATTATTCATCCTGAATGATACAATATTCATGATGAATGATATATGAATGACCCGTAAAGGTGTGGACAAATGGCGCACTCTCTTTTGTTTCCCGATTTACAACCGAAATTTAGTTTAATTCATTATGAATATATATATATGTACATCCCCGGGTGTCCCACATTCAGTATGAATAACAAATGTGAATGTTCATTCATTATTCATGATGAATAATACAGTGTTAAAGATGAATTATACAACATTTGGGATGAATAATACACGAATTCATAAATCATGTATTGTTCACCTGAATGTTGTATTATTCATCATAAATGATACATTATTCATGATGAATAATACATAAATGACCCGTGAAGGTGTGGAGACATGACGCGCTCCCTTTTGTTCCCCGGTTCACAACCGAAACTCAATAGGTTCTCGATTCGTCTCAATACGGTGATGAAGTATGTGATGCCTTACGACGTTGAAGGAAGTGTTGAAGAAGATGATGTCGAGTTAAGGATTTACGGTTTCGAGGTGTTGTACACACTTGAACATACATAAATATTCATAATGAATATAACACATATATAGTATTTCACGTAAAAAAACGATTAAAACAAAAAAAACCTATATCGAGATGGATGTCATATCACAGAGCACGAAATTCTCGTTTTTTTGATGTAATTTGTTTGATTAAAATATTAGTAAATTTTTAAGATAATTTATTTTAAACTTTAAGTGGGTAAAAGTTTTTAATTAAAAAAGAAAATAAAAAGTCAAATATGGTAGGCATGAGTTTAAATTATCTTCCATTTTTACCCTTAATCATTTTAAAATTAAAAACTTTATTTAATATGAGTTGATGGATCAATAGAGATGGAGTGACCCAGATTTGTCCTTACGTACACAATGAAAATTGAGTTTCTATTTGAACTTTCATCTCTCTCTCTCTCTCTCTTTATAAGAAAATAAAAAGTCAAATATGGTAGGCATGAGTTTAAATTATCTTCCATTTTTACCCTTAATCATTTTAAAATTAAAAACTTTATTTAATATGAGTTGATGGATCAATAGAGATGGAGTGACCCAGATTTGTCCTTACGTACACAATGAAAATTGAGTTTCTATTTGAACTTTCATCTCTCTCTCTCTCTCTCTTTATATATATATATAGGCCGATAATCAAATGAGAACCACAAATATGTTACAAACTTGTGAGAACCGATATAAAAATATTTTTTTACTTGACTTTTTTTCATCAAAACCTATGATTTAAGATATTGTTTCATATATGTTTTTGTTCACCATGTGAAAAGATTACATGTGAAAATTAAATTTTGATTCACCTAGTGAAATAAAAAATGCACGTAAAAAATATCATGTGGTGAAACAAATACATGTAAAACTATCATATTATGAAACAAATATATGTGAAGCAATATCTTAAATCCAAGCATTTGGTGAAAATATATCATGTAAAAAAAATATTTTTATATTAGTTCTCACATGTTTGTAACATATTTGTGGTTCTCATTTGATTTAGCCCATATATAATATATATATATATATATATATATATATATATATATATATATATAGGGAGAGGTTCATTTGAGAAATGGTAAATATATGAGAAATAGAGAAGTAATCTTAGTCATTCATCTGGTCAACATTTGCGGCTTTGACCGCGAAACATCGGATAATTCCTTGTGTGGTCTATAGAAGGTAGAGGGGTAATTTCGTAAAATACACGGGATGAGTTCATATATGAATCTCTTTGAATCACAAAGAATCATATATGAATCTGTTAATTAGTTCAACTGACAAAGGTTCATATATGAATCTTTGTGATTCATACAGATTCATATATGAATTACAAAGGTTCATATATGAATCTGTTAGTTAGTTCAAGTAATTCATATATGAATCACAAAGGTTCATATATGAATCAGTTAAAAAAGTTCAGTTGTGAATTGCACTGGTTCATATATGAACATATAGTTCATATGTGAATTATACATGTTCATATATGAACACAGCCCGTGTGTTTTGTAAAATCTACGAAATTGTCCTTCTAATTTTGGGATAGCCGCAACTTTTGACCAGTCAAAGCCGCAACTTTTGACCGGTCAAAGCCGCAATATTTAACTAGTCAAATCCGATTTTGACCATATGAATGGTTAGGATTACTTCTCTATTTCTCATATATTTACCATTTCTCAAATGAACCAAACACTATATATATATATATATATATATATATATATAGGGTTGTTTAATTTGCAACCCTTAAAAAGGTTGCAACCCTTGCAACCCACATCTTAACCGTCGGATTCATGATCGGTGGTTACAATAGATATGGGCCCCAATATTTTTAATTAAAAAAAACAGAAAAATAAAAATAAAATAACCGCCGATCATAAATCCGACGGTTAAGATGTGAGTTGCAAAGGTTGCAACCTTTTTAAGGGTTGCAAAATATCCTTCCACTAATATATATATATATATATATATATATATATATATATATATATATATATAACTAACTGATCTTTAACTAACATGCTAAATAATCGTTATTTTTCGTGATTGGCGGTTCCCAATCTGTCTCCAACTCTTTGGGCATGGTCCAGGACTTTGTTCCTAGTTGAACATCTCTATTCATGACTTCAATGGTGAAGAAAAGGAGGATTGGGATCTTATGTTACAATATTTTTTGTCATTGGAAAATATAAAACTATAGGGACCTCTTTATAGAACATTCATAAGTACCGGGTTGAAAATGAAATTGGCATTATCATAAATGCGAGCGAAAATTCCAATACTGTGTCAGGAGTTTAGTCTTAGAATTGGTCATCGTCGTGCTTCATTCCGGTATTGACTTTTCTCTTTTTCCTTTAATTTTTATTTAAATACTTCTTGAATTTTAAAATAATAATTAATAATCATAATACACGTTTTTTATTTTAGTAAGGGTGAACATATACAACATTGAAAAAACATCAATTATTTAAATGGAAATTAATTCTTTTAGCCATTTTAATGTGATGACTTAATCTCCTAGCCACTTTCTCTCTATTATTACTGAAATGGTTAACACCTTTGCGAAAAACTTTCTTATTTATAAACTCATACAGAAAATAAGAAATATTTTACACTTTCAGCTCATCTTCGTAACAAAACTAGGTACATAATTACGAGCCTGGGTGAAAAGTGTAATATTTCAAATTCTAAGGGTCAAGTTCGCAACTTCAAAATTTCATTCCTAGACCTATGTTCGTAAAAATGTGTCAAAATTCCATCCCTAGACCTAGGTTCGCAATTTCTCCTTATTTACGCTTTTTTTTTATTATTTAGAGATAAGAAATCCAACTTATAATTTTAAAAATTATTAATTAAAAATTTACTAAAACATTAATGAGTTCGTAAAAGTTTTGATGTTTTCACGAATTTTGAGTTCGTACAAGAATTTTGATGTTCGTAAAAACATTAAGAATTATATTTTGATGTTTTCACGAATTAATGAGTTCCTCAAAATGTAACGAGTTCGTAAAAAAATAATGAGTTCGTCAAAAATTAATGTCATGCAACCTGGGTTTTCATGAACATGGGTTGAGAATGTAAAATATGGGTGGTCTGATGAATGAGTTCATATATGCTATGTGGTTTGATGAAGATGTTGTGTAACACCCGGAAATTCATAAGGTAAGTAATTCTCCTCTTGTTTCGTTAAATCATGACTTTTTGAGAATATGAGCCTTTATATGCATTTGATGATCGTTGTTATATTGAAATGTTGTATAAACTGATTTACCATCTTAATCGTTTAAACCTCGCATTCGTAATCGTGTCAGACTGCATTTTTGGGCTGAGGGGAATGTGGCGCGAGAGTGCCACGCGATAGTGACATTGTCACTATTTCCGGTCACTCTCGCGAGAGATGTACCAAAAGTGGGGGGTGGTCTCGCGATTGTGACTCGCGATAGTGACACTGTCACTATCGCCGGACACTCTCGTGCGGTTTGTACCGCGGGTGCCTATGTGGCTCGCGATTGTGACTCGCGATAGTGCCCATGGCACTATCGCCGGGCACTATCGTTGACGGGGTGCAGGGCCTTAAATGAGTTTTTATCAGATTTTAACTTCATTTTCTCTCAAACCCTCTCTTCATTTGGCGATTTTGGAGCTCAAGTATATGATTTCTTCACCTCCCAAACTCTAACCCTTATAAATGCAACATCTCTTGGTGGTTGGATCTTAACCACTTGCATTAACTCTCCTCAAAGAAGATTTCTAGGGTTTCTCCAACTCAACTTCTCATCTCCAAGTCCCCCCTCTAACTTCTAGGGTTTTCATCTTTTCTAGGTTTTGGTTCAAAACCTAGATTGTGAGTTTACTAAACTTTTGTTAAAACTAGATACACATCATAATCTCTTACTTGTTTTTATTTTGGTATATTTGCTCAAAATGTTCATCCCCATGTGTTCAAATATTTGATGGTGATCTTATGAAAATATGTGAGAAATATGTTTATAAGTGTCATGCCATGATTTACCTTATTTGTGCAAGTATTTGGGGTTTTCCTTATGTATACACTCAATGAGTATTTGATATGATTAATGTGTACATGTCTTAGTATATGATGATTTATACTTGGAATATCCTTTTGGTGATATTGTATCTACAAAATGATTATATTGGCATTTGGGTCCTATATTGGACTTATATGGTTAGGATGGTGACATTGTATCCATGGTTGGTATTAAAATATACTTGGTTGAAATATACCTCACAAACCTCCTATATGTTTTATGTTGGACAAACCAAGTCAGTAGACACTAGGAGGATGTAGTCTTGGGAGCCACCGTGTGGGTATGTGCCTAGACCTCCACCATTCGGGGTAATGCCATGGTTGTAGTCCTCGGGTGTGCCAGGCCTTTGGGATGTCACTCTTAGTAGTTGGCATCAAGGTACATTGTCTTTTTGGGTGGAACTTGATTGGTGTTATGGGTATCCCCCGTTGACTCCACATATGTTGAAATTTGGTTAACTGCTGATAAGAATTGTAAATGCTCTAACATGCTATTTCTAATTCAACTCACTAGGCTTTTTGGCCTAACACTTGTCTGGTGTTGATGTGTATCTCAGGTTCTAGCGGCCCTGGTTCTAAGCTGGCATAGTTGCTTGGGTGAGAGCTTGGGGAAACTTGCATTTGGACATACTTTTTGGTAGAAGAACATTTGGGTTTCTAAATGACACCCCTTTTGTAATCTATTTTCTAGTTATAAAAATTAGATTAGTTGGTTGTTATTTATTGTCCGTTAAATTACAACTTGTAATTAAACAGGTTTGTTTATTTCCCCATTTTTTGGGAGGCTCTGTCTATGGCAATTTGTTATACCTCATGTCCGTTTTTCGGATTTTTGTTATCTCTATTTTTAGGGTGTTACAAGTTGGTATCAGAGCTTTAGTTTAAGTGAACTAGGTATTGTTTTAACATATCTAGACTTAAGCTTTAGACTTTATAGTTTCACTGTCTACTTGGGGTAGAAAACCTAGGAGGGGAGAGCGTTAAGATTACGGAATTGCTTTAATTGAAAGTTGTGATGATGGTGACAAGAATTTTTGTGTATGGTTCATTCATAATTTCACTTAGCTACTGCTATTATGAATGCATTGTTACGTGAGCATACTTGGTTTACTATTATTATGATTATTGATGAAGGTATTAGTACGTACAATGAGTTCAACTCGCTAGTCTCTTCTCAATCTCTTTTCTCGCATATGTGTGGCAGATTTCAATGGTAAACACTCGGAGTAGGTTACCGAGCATGTCGGAGAGGCGCGTGGAGGTAGAATCTACTGCAGACCAACCTTGTGTGGTCGATACCTCCGTGGTACCTCCCATGCCAAATCTCTTGGGAGGAGGACCCGAACGGATTCCACGCGTGAACCTCGCGGCTAACAATTCCATCATGGAAGAGGTAACTATGGAGACCAGGATCAGAGCTAGTATGATGTTGGCCATGAATTCGGCCATGGCCCAACAACAAGAATTTTTCATGAAGCTTGTGGAAGATCGAGACGCCGGTCACCGACAACCGGAGACGATGGCGAAGAACATCGTTATGGGGTCGGGTGGACCGGTTGTGGTGTCCGTTGAAGACCCGGTGGATAACGGGAACAAGGTGAGGTCCAAGGGGTGCACCTACAAAGCTTTTCTTGGGTGTAATCCGAAAGATTTTTCAGGTTCTGCAAACCCGGTTGCATGTATGTATTGGATGAAGGAAGTGGAGATGGATTTTGAGTCGAGAGAGTGAGATGTCTCGCAAAGAGTGAAGTTCGCTTCCCAACTATTTCGGGGTGAGGCCCTGATCTGGTGGAACCTCACACGGTCTGCCCTCACTCCCGAAGTTTTGGCGAAGTTGACTTGGCCGGTTTTCAAGTAGAAAATTATGGACAAGTATTGCAGTGAAAGGTCACTGGACAAGCTGGAAGCGGAATTCCGAGGTTTGAAGAAAGGGACGCTATCTGTCGCTGACTACTCCAAGATTTTCTTGGAAAAGCTAAATTTGGTGGGACATCTCGTCCTGGACGAGAGATCAAAGATAAAAGCGTATCAGCAAGGGTTGCCGGCAAGGATGAGGACGGTTGTAAGGAGTGCTAGGGGTTTGACCCTTCAGGATGTGATCGAGGAGTCTTTGCTGATAGAAGACGATTTTGAAGCAGAGAAGGATGAGAGAATTGCAGTGGGAGAAAATAGGAAGTGGGAAGGACCGTCTGGGACCATTCGTCAATCTAAACCATTCGCGGGCGGAAGAGTTAGTGATAATCGTCGTGAGTGGCGGTGGTGTCACAAGTGCAAGGCAAAGCACTCTGGCCCATGCGACCCAAAACATCACTCGGGTCCTGTTGAATGTGCCAAGTGCGGCAAGAAGGTCCATGCAATTCGGGATTGCCCTATACGAGGTCCGGTTTGTTTTGAGTGTCGGGAACCGGGGCACATGAAGAAGGATTGTCCGAAGCTTGTGGGCGGTCACCGTGGAGGTTCTTTGGGATCGACGGCAAGGGTCGAGCAACCATCGAGAGCGCGAAGCAGAGCTTTCCGGATGACTACCGAGGAGGCAAAGGAGACCTCTGATGTTGTTTCGGGTACGTTTCTAGTAAACTCCTTGCCCGCTCGTGTGTTATTTGATTCTGGAGCTACGTGTTCTTTTGTCTCGGATTTGTTCTGTAAGCAATTTGTTCTCCCTATTAGTGTCCTTCCCGATGCACTAGTAGTAGAATTAGATAATGGGAATCAAATGATCATTCGAGATTGTTTCTGTAATTGCACCTTAGAGATTGATGGGAATTCTTTTGGAGTTGATTTGCTACCTATGGCTATAGGGGGGTTTGACGTGGTTATAGGCATGGATTGGTTGGTGAGGCATAAGGCTGACATCTTTTGCTCCAAAATGATGATCCAAGTGCCTTTGCAGGAAATTGGTGTGCTCACCATCTACGGGGAGAAAGGGAAGAGGAGTAATCCTATCATCTCTTCTCTTAAGGCTCGCAAATTTCTAGCGAAGGGTTACCCTTCGTATCTGGCTTATGTGGTGGACGCGAAGAAAGAGAAGAAGTTTGTGGAAGATGTGAAGGTCGTGCAAGATTACCCGGACGTCTTTTCGAAAGACTTACCCGGGTTATCGCCGGAATGACAAGTGGAGTTTCAAATCGACCTCACTCCGGGAGCTGCTCCGATAGCTCATGCTCCCTATCGATTATCCCTGACGAAGATGAAAGAAATGATGACGCAACTTCAAGAGTTGTTGGAGAAGGGCTTCATCCGACCGAGTTCGTCACCTTAGGGGGCACCGGTTTTGTTCGTGAAGAAGAAGGACGGATCCATGCGGATGTGTATCGACTATCGAGAGCTAAACAAAATCACAGTGAAGAATAAGTATCCTCTACCTCGCATCGACGCTATTTTTGATTAACTTCAAGGCGCGGGATGCATCTCAAAGATTAATCTCCGATCCAGATACCATCAAATGAGTGTGAAGAAGGATGACATTCCAAAGACAACTTTCCGGACGCGATACGGTCACTATGAGTTCTGGTGATGCCTTTCGGCTTAACCAACGTTCCGACCGTATTTATGGATTTAATAAACCGCGTGTGTCGTCCATTCTTTGATAAATCCGTGATCATCTTTATCGACGATATTTTAATCTACTCAAAGGACGAGTCCGAGCATGGTAAACATTTGCGGGAAGTGTTAGAAGTCCTAAGAAGGGAGAAGTTGTTTGCAAAATTCTCGAAGTGCGAGTTCTGGCTCCAAGAGGTGCAATTCTTGGGGCATGTGGTGTCTAAAGACGGAGTAAAGGTAGACCCGACAAAGATCGAGGCGATGATGAGTTGGGAGCCTCCAACAAGTCCGACGGAGATTCGAAGTTTCTTGGGTTTGGCGGGCTATTATAGACGTTTCATTCAATATTTCTCTAAGATAGCCACACCACTTACCTCGCTCACAAGAAAGAATGTCAAGTTTCTTTGGACCACCGAGCAAGAGCAATCCTTTCAGACGCTCAAGAAGAAGTTGTGTGAAGCCCCTTTCTTATCCCTACCTGAGGGATCGGATGACTTCGTGGTGTATAGCGATGCTTCCAAGATGGGTCTCGGGTGTGTGTTGATGCAACGGGGAAAGGTGATAGCATATGCATCACGGCAACTAAAGGATCTTGAGAAGAATTATCCGACTCATGATTTGGAATTGGCGGCGGTAGTTTTTGCGTTGAAGTTGTGGCGACATTATTTGTATGGGACAAAGTGCACTCTCTTCACCGATCACAAGAGTCTCAAATACATCTTCGATCAAAAGGAACTCAACATGCGGCAAAAAAGATGGCTTGAGCTCTTGAAGGATTACGATTGTGACCTACTCTATCATCCCGGTAAGGCCAATGTGGTGGCGGATGCATTGAGTCGAAGGAGTCACGATGGTGGTGTCAAGATGTCCCTTACAAGTATCGATGTGGTATCGAGTTTATTGGAAAGTTTAAGGGCGAGTCAAGTGGAAGCACTTAAGGAGGAGAACCTCAAAGCCGAAGTCATGTTCAAGCAAAAGGAACTCCTAACGGAAGACGGTCGTGGACTCAAGCTCTTTCAAGGATGGATTTGGGTGCCAAAGGTTGGGGGAAACCGTGACCTACTTCTTGAAGAAGCGCACAAATTGAAGTATTCTATACATCCCGGTAGCACCAAGATGTATAGAGACTTGAAATTGAATTATTGGTGGTCGGTGATGAAATTGGATGTGGCCAACTACGTGGAGAGGTGTGTCACGTGCCTCCAAGTCAAGGCGGAGCATCAAATACCGTATGGAAGTTTGCAACCATTGTCCATTCCCGAGTAGAAATGGGCAACATCACCATGGATTTCGTGACGAAACTACCGAAGACCTTGCGCGGGCACGACACCATTTGGGTAATTGTTTACCGGCTAACCAAGAGTGCGCATTTCCTTGCAATGCGAGAGATTTTGCCAATGGAGAAGTTGGCCAAGCTTTATATTGATGAGGTAGTGTCAAGGCACGGGGTTCCGCAATCCATTGTTTCGGATCGGGATAGTCGCTTCACCTCGAACTTTTGGGCAAGCTTATAGAAAGAGTTAGGCACTAGACTGAATTTGAGCACGGTGTATCATCCTCAAACGGATGGTCAAAGCGAGAGGATGATCCAGACACTAGAGGATATGTTGAGATCATGTGTAATAGATTTCGGAGGAAGTTGGGACTCACATCTACCTCTGGTAGAGTTCGCATACAACAACAGTTACCATTCTAGCATCGGGATGGCACCGTTCGAGGCATTGTATGGACGGAAGTGTAGGACCCCGGTCTGCTGGTTAGAAGCGGGCGAAAAGCAATTTGTCGGACCGGAAATAGTTCAAGAGACGGAGGATAAAGTAAAAGAAATCCGAGAGAGATTGAAGGCGGCTCAAGACTGACAGAAGAGCTATGCGGACAAGAAGAGAAGACCGATCGAGTTTCAAGTGGGCGATCGTGTCATGTTGAAGGTATCTCCATGGAAGGGGATTATCCGTTTTGGGAAGCGCGGGAAGCTTAGTTCTTGTTTCCTTGGACCTTTCGTCATTTTGAAGAGAATTGGTTTACAAGCCTACCGGTTGGACTTACCACCGGAAATGGATGGAATACATCCTACGTTTCACGTGTGTTACCTTCGGAAGTGTCTAGCCGAGGAAGAAAGTGTGATACCTTTGACAGAAATTCGGGTGGATAATGGGAATCGTTGCGTGGAAGAACTGGAGGTGATCTTAGAGTCGAAGGTGAAGAAGTTGCGGCATAAAGACGTAGTTATGGTTAAAGTCCAATGGAAGCACCATCGGGGTGCTAATATTACTTGGGAGTCCTAAGATGATATGAAGAAGTGATAACCTCACTTGTTTAATTTAGGATGAGATTTCGGGGACGAAATCCCAATTAGGTGGGGAGGATTGTAACACCCGGAAATTCATAAGGTAAGTAATTCTCCTCTTGTTTCGATAAATCGTGACTATTTGAGAATATGAGCCTTTATATGCATTTGATGATCGTTGTTATATTGAAATGTTGTATTAACTGATTTACCATCTTAATCATTTAAACCTCGCATTCGTAATCGTGTCAGACTGCATTTTTGGGATGAGGAGAATGTGGCGTGAGAGTGCCACGCTATAGTGACATTGTCACTATCGTCGGTCAATCTCGCGGGAGATGTACCGAAAGTGGGGGGTGGTCTCGCGATTGTGACTCGCGATAGTGACACTGTCACTATCACCGGGCACTCTCGCGCGGTTTGTACCGCGGGTGCCTATGTGGCTCGCGATTGTGACTCGCGAGAGTGCCCTTGGCACTATCGTCGACGTGGTGCAGGGCCTTAAATGAGTTTTTATCAGATTTCAACTTCATTTTCTCACAAACCATCTCTTCATTTGGAAATTTTGGAGCTCAAGTATCTGATTTCTTCACCTTTCAAACTCTAACCCTCATAAATGCAACATCTCTTGGTGGTTGGATATTAACCACTTGCATTAACTCTCCTCAAAGAAGATTTCTAGGTTTTCTCCAAGTCAACTTCTCATCTCCAAGTTGAACCTCCAACTTCTAGGATTTTCATCTTTTCTAGGTTTTGGCTCAAAACCTAGATTATGAGTTTACTAAACTTTTGTTAAAACTAGATACACATCATAATCTCTTACTTGTTATTATTTTGGTATATTTGCTCAAAATTATCATCCCCATGTGTTCAAATATTTGATGGTGTTCTTATGAAAATATGTGAGAAATATGTTTATAAGTGTCATGCCATGATTTACCTTATTAGTGCAAGTATTTGGGGTTTTCCTTATGTATACACTCAATGAGTATTTTGCATTGATTAATGTGTACATGTCTTAGTATATGATGATTTCTACTTGGAATATCCTTTTGGTGATATTGTATCTACAAAATGATTATATTGGCATTTGGGTCCTATGTTGGACTTATATGGTTAGGATGGTGACATTGTACCCATGGTTGGTATTAAAATATACTTGGTTGAAATATACCTCACAAATCTCCTATATGTTTCATGTTAGACGAACCAAGTCAGTAGACACTAGGAGGATGTAGTGTTGGGCGCCACCGTGTGGGTATGTGCCTAGATCTCCGCCATTCGGGGTAATGCCATGGTTGTAGTCCTCGGGTGTGTTGGGCCTTTGGGATGTCACTCTTAGTAGTTGGCATCAAGGTACATTGTCTCTTTGGGTGGAACTTGATTAGTGCTATGGGTATCCCCCGTTGACTCCACATATGTTGAAATTTGGTTAACTGCTGATAAGAATTGTAAATGCTCTAACATGCTATTTCCTATTCAACTCACTAGGCTTTTTGGCCTAACACTTGTCTGGTGTTGATGTGTATCTCAGGTTCTAGCGGCGCTGGTTCTAAGCTGGCATAGTTGCTTGGGCGAGAGCTTGGGGAAACTTGCATTTGGACATACTTTTTGGTACAAGAACATTTGGGTTTCTAAATGACACCCCTTTTGTAATCTATTTTCTAGTTATAAAAATTATATTAGTTGGTTGTTATTTATTGTCCGTTAAATTACAACTTGTAATTAAACAGGTTTGTTTATTTCCCCATTTTTTGGGAGGCTCTGTCTATGGCAACTTGTTATACCTCATGTCCGTTTTTCGGATTTTTGTTATCCCTATTTTTAGGGTGTTACAAGTTGGTATCAGAGCTTTAGTTTAAGTGAACTAGGTATTGTTTTAACATATATAGACTTAAGCTTTAGACTTTATAGTTTCACTATCCACTTGGGGTAGAAATCCTAGGAGGGGAGAGCGTTAAGATTACGGAATTGCTTTAATTAAAAGTTGTGATGATGGTGACAAGAATTTTTGTGTATGGTTCATTCATAATTTCACTTAGCTACTGCTATTATGAATGCATTGTTACGTGAGCATACTTGGTTTACTATTATTATGATTATTGATGAAGGTATTAGTACGTACAATGAGTTCAACTCGCTAGTCTCTTCTCAATCTCTTTTCTCGCATATGTGTGGCAGATTTCAATGGTAAACACTCGGAGTAGGTTACCGAGCATGTCGGAGAGGCACGTGGAGGTAGAATCTACTGCAGACCAACCTTGTGTGGTCGATACCTCCGTGGTACTTCCCATGCCAAATCTCTTGGGTGGAGGAACCGAACAGATTCCACGCGTGAACCTCGCGGCTAACAATTCCATCATGGAAGAGGTAACTATGGAGACCAGGATCAGAGCTAGTATGATGCTGGCCATGAATTCGGCCATGGCCCAACAACAAGAATTTTTCATGAAGCTTCTGGAAGATCGAGACGCCGGTCACCGACAACCGGAGACGATGGCGGAGAACATAGTTATGGGGTCGGGTGGACCGGATGTGGTGTCTGTTGAAGACCCGTTGGAAAACAGGAACAAGGTGAAGGCCAAGGGGTGCACCTACAAAGCTTTTCTTGGGTGTAATCCAAAAGATTTTTCAGGTTCTGCAAACCCGGTTGCATGTATGTATTGGATGAAGGAAGTGGAGATGGATTTTGAGTCGAGCGAGTGCGATGTCTCGCAAAGAGTGAAGTTCGCTTCCCAACTACTTCGGGGTGAGTCCCTGATCTGGTGGAACCTCACACGGTCTGCCCTCACTCCCTAAGTTTTGGCAAAGTTGACTTGGTCGGTTTTCAAGCAGAAAATTATGGACAAGTATTGCAGTGAAAGGTCGCTGGACAAGCTGGAAGCGGAATTCCGAGGTTTGAAGAAAGGGACGCTATCCGTCGTTGACTACTCCAAGATTTTCTTGGAAAAGATAAATTTGGTGGGACATCTCATCCCGGACGAGAGATCAAAGATAAAAGCGTATCAACAAGGGCTGCCGGCAAGGATGAGGACGGCAGTAAGGAGTGCTAGGGGTTTGACCCTTCAGGATGTGATCGAGGAGTCTTTGCTGATAGAAGACGATTTTGAAGCAGAGAAGGATGAGAGAATTGTAGTGGGAGAGAAGAAGAAGTGGGAAGGGTCGTCTGGGCCCATTCGTCAGTCTAACCCATTCGCGGGCGGAAGAGTTAGTGATAATCGTCGTGAGTGGCGGTGGTGTCACAAGTGCAAGGCAAAGCACTCTGGCCCATGCGACCCAAAACCTCACTCGGGTCCTGTTGAATGTGCCAGGTGCGGCAAGAAGGGCCATGCAAATCATGATTGCCCAATTCGAGGGCCGGTTTGTTTTGAGTGTCGGGAACCAGGGCACATGAAGAAGGATTGTCCGAAGCTTGTGGGTGGTCACCGTGGAGGTTCTTTGGGATCGACGGCAAGGGTCGATCAACCGTCGAGAGCGCCAAGCAGAGCTTTCCGGATTACTACCGAGGAGGCAAAGGAGACCACTGATGTTGTTCCGGGTACGTTTCTAGTAAACTCCTTGTCCGCTCGTGTGTTATTTGATTCTGGAGCTACGTGTTCTTTTGTCTCGGATTTGTTCTGTAAGAAATTTGTTCTCCCTATTAGTGTCCTTCCCGATGCGCTAGTAGTAGAAGTAGCTAATGGGAATCAAGTGATCATTCGAGATTGTTTTTGTAATTGCTCCTTAGAGATTGATGGGAATTCTTTTGGAGTAGATTTGCTACCTATGGCTTTAGGGGGGTTTGACGTGGTTATAGGCATGGATTGGTTGGTGAGGCATAAGGCTGACATCTTTTGCTCCAAAAAGATGATCCAAGTGCCTTTGCCGAAAATTGGTGTGGTCACCATCTTAGGCGAGAAAGGGAAGAGGAGTAATCCTATCATCTCTTCTCTTAAGGCTCGCAAATTTCTAGCGAAGGGTTACCCTTCGTATCTGGATTATGTGGTGGACGCGAAGAAAGAGAAGAAGTTGGTGGAAGATGTGAAGGTCGTGCAAGATTACCCGGGCGTCTTTCCGGAAGACTTACCCGGGTTACCGCCGGAACGACAAGTGGAGTTTCAAATTGACCTTACTCCGGGAACGGCTCCGATAGCTCGTGCTCCCTATCGATTAGCCCCGACGGAGATGAAAGAAATGATGATGCAACTTCAAGATTTGTTGGAGAATGGCTTCATCCGACCGAGTTCGTCACCTTGGGGAGCACCGGTTTTGTTCGTGAAGAAGAAGGACGGATCCATGCAGATGTGTATCGACTACCGAGAGCTAAACAAAGTCACGGTGAAGAATAAGTATCCTCTACCTCGCATCGACGATCTTTTTGATCAACTTCAAGGCGCAGGATGCTTTTCAAAGATTGATCTCCAATCCGGATACCATCAAATGAGAGTGAAGAAGGATGACATTCCGAAGACGGCTTTCCGGACGCGATACGGTCACTATGATTTCAATATATAACTATGTCATGTTAACTGTACTTAACTTCTAATACTTTGTTTGCATATTTCAATGTCAACCCAAAATATGTGTGAACATCTTTTGATTTCCTTTATTTTTCAAAACTTGGTATTAAGTTTAGGAAACTCACCTTTCGTCCTACTACGGTTCTCACTGTTACTGCGTTGGTCAAGAACACATCCTAAACATAAAGCAAAATAGACCGGTAAGTCTCTCATTACCTTCTAGATCACATCAACATTTTCTTTACGAAACCCCTCTAATTTTCTCACAACGACAATGGAAAACATATGATCACTCGACCTCGAATAGGATAATCTATCGACCCAAAACTTCTAAAATTTTGGGTTTGGACCAAACTGTGACCGGATCGAAACCGCCCGGGGTCTCCCGGTCGTCCAATACGCTGCTCGGGATCGCCCGGGGTGAAGTCCCCCCGGGGCCGCCCGATGTGAAGCATCTTCGACCGGTACCCAACCTCGACTGGTACCCAACCTCGACCGGTACCCATCCTCGACCGATACCCATCCTTGACCAGTCCCCATCCTTGATCGGTCCCTATCCTCAACCGGTGCCTCGGCACTGTCGATCCCCTTATCGCCTCAAATTCAAACCCTAAAGCCCGAAAGCTAAATCGATTAACAATGAATCCTAGGGACGTTCATCGACCACCATCCATACAAACTTCGGCAAACATCAAACTTCTACCACTCAAACCTACATCGATTTCAAGGGTTCTTTAATTGGGTTTCAAACCCTTTTTCTACCCAGATTGAAATAAAACAGAAGAATTCAAGATTTCTCAATTACTCTTAATTTCCATACTATACTTCCCCAAGATTAAAAGAGAAATAAAAGGAAAAGGGATTTCTAGATACCTTAAAGAAGAAATTGCATAAATCCCTTCCAACTTTACCACTTGATGTTTGGTTTCCAAGCTCTCCCCGAAATCGCCTCTAGTCTGCTCCAATGCGCCGCCCACAAAATGATCAAAGACTATGGCAATCACACTAAAACTCCTAATTCTCAAAATTTCCTCTTGGTCCCTCTTCACTTTAGGTATAACCACTTCCCCCCCTAGACTTTGCTTATTTTAAGAAAGACACGATCATTACAAACTCCCCTCCTTAATAGGATTCTGTCCCCGGAATCCCATCATCGAACAAACTGGGGTAGTAGGATTTCATTTCCGACTCCACTTCCCATGTTGCCTCCTGCCCTCTATGGAAATCCCTTTGAGCTTTTACCAAACGAATCTCTTTGCTTCTTAATTTCTTCACATTGAAATCCAAAATCTCCACCGGTCTCTCGATATAACTTCATCTCTCATCCACTCGAATATCCTCTAAGGGCACCGCCACGTCCGCTTCCGCTAAACACTTCTTTAAATTTGACATGTGAAACGTAGGAAGCACTCCTCGCAATTCAACCGGTAACTCGAGCTTGTAGACCACCCTTTCCACACGATAATTAATCACAAAGGGTCCTACAAACCTCGGTTTTAATTTTCCTTTCTTTCCGAACCTCATGACGCCTTTCCATGGAGAGACCTTTAACATCACTTTATCTCCCACTTGAAATTCTATTGGTTTCCTTCGCTTATTCGCGTACATCTTCTAACAGTCTTGCGCCGTCTTTAGTCTTTCTCGAATTTGATTCACCTTGTCGGCCGTCGCTTGCACTATTTCTGGACCCGTCAATTGTCGTTCCCCTACCTCATTCCAACATTGGGGTGTTCTACACTTTCGACCGTACAACGCTTCGAACGGTGCCGCTTGAATGCTGGTGTGATAGCTATTGTTGTAAGAGAACTCTATCAACGGCATATGAGCTTCCCACGAACCCTTAAAATCGATAACACATGCCCTAAACATGTCCTCCAAATTCGGGATGGTTCTCTCACTTTGACCATCTGTCTGAGGGTGGTAAGATGTACTCAACTTGAGTTGTGAGCCCAACTCCCTTTGCAAACTTCTCCAAAAAGTTAAACGTTACCTCAACTTGGCAAGCCACTATTTTCGTCGCACCACCACGTTCCTTCCTACTCAAAGGATCTGCCACCACATTGGCTTTTCCCGGATGGTAGAGGATCTCGCAATCATAGTCACTTAACAACTCTAACCACCTTCGCTGCCTCATATTCAACTCTTTATGATTGTACAGATGTTGAAGGCTCTTATGGTCACTATAAATTTGGCACTTAACTCCATGCAGATAATGTCTCCATAATTTTCAACGCGAAAATAACCGCTACCAACTCCAGATCATGCGTCGGGTAGTTCTTCTCATGCTCTTTTAATTGTCGAGATGCGCAGGCAATCACCTTCCCTTCTTGCATTAGCACACACCCCAGTCCTAGTTTTGAGGCATCGCTGTAGATCACGAATCCTTCCGTTCTACTGGGTCAGGATAAGATCAGTGCACTACTCAAGCTTTCCTTCAATTTATTGAACACATCTTCTTGAACCTCCGTCCATTCAAACTTAACGTTTTTCCTTGTCAGTGTTGTTAGAGGAGTGGCTATTCTAGAGAAGTCCTTAATAAACTTTATGTAGTAACCTGCCAACCCAAGGAAACTTCTTACTTCTGTCGGTGATTTCGGCGCTTCCCAACCCTTAATAGCTTCGATCTTTGTGGGGTCAACCTTGATTCCCTGCTCCGATACTACATGCCCTAAAAATTGTACCTCTCTTAACCAGAGTTCACATTTTGAGAATTTAGCGTACAATTTCTCGCGTTTGAGTAAATCCAACACTGTTCGCAAGTTTGACTCATGATTACTAGCGGATCGTGACTAAATTAGTATGTCATCAATGAAAACAATGACACACTTGTCCAAAAACGGATTACACACTCTATTCATCAGGTCCATAAATAGTGTTGGGACGATAGTCAATCCAAACGGCATGCCTAAAAACCCATGGTGCCCGTACCTCGTGCGGAAAGCGGTCTTTGGTACATCTTCTTCTCTCATCTTCAGTTGATGGTAACCCGATCGCAGGTCTATCTTCGAAAAGTAGCTCACTCCTTGCAACTGATCGAAAAGGTTATCAATCCTGGGAAGCGGGTACTTATTCTTGACTGTTACCTTGTTGAGTTCGCGATAGTCTATACACATTCGCATAGACCCATCCTTCTTCTTAACGAATAACATCGGCGCTCCCCACGGTGAAGTACTGGGGCGAATAAAACCCTTGTCAAGAAGCTCTTGCAATTGCACCGTCATCTCCTTCATTTCGTTCGGAGCCAAATGATAGGGTGCCCTTGCAACAAGTGTTGCACCGGACAACAGATCTATTCGGAATTCCACTTGCCGATCCGGAGGCAAAGTGGTTAGATCGTCCGGAAAAACCTCCGGGTACTCGTTTATTACAGGAACCGACTCTAACCCCCTCTTCTCCTTCTTAGAGTCTAGAACTTACACTAAGAATTCCTCACATCCCTTTACTAAGCATCGCCTAGCTTTGATCATCGAGATCAAACATGATTTTCTATCTCGACGTTCACCATAAACCACTATCTCTTCCTCCCCCGGCCGAGATATACAGATCAATTTCTTAATACACACAATGTTGGCATCATTGGATGCCAACCAGTCCATTCCCACGATGACGTCAAATTCCCTCATACCAATCGGGTATAAACGCAATGGGAATAAATGACCATCGATGTCAATATTACACCCCTCATACACTTCCTCCACTAAGACTCAGCTATCGTCCGCTACCTCTACTTCAAACCCCTGATTCAGCTTCTTGGGTTTCACATGCAAGTTACGAACAAAGTTCGGCGACACAAACGAACGGTTTGCACCCGAATCAAAATAACACTTTAGCATATGTCGAGTCTATAGAGAATGTACCTGTAACTACATCAGATGTTTCCACTGCCTCTTCCGCCGTCATATTGAATGCTCTCGGTCTCGCCCGAACTGGCTCCGTCTTCCTCTCTCCTCCCTTTCTTACAACTCCTCCGACAGTTCCCCTTTTTCGTTGGGGGCAGTCGGTCTTGAGATGGTCTGGAGACCCACATTGATAACAGGACCTTGACCCTTGACAATCCCGAGCCAAGTGTCCCGCTTTCCCACACTTGAAACAACCATCACGGCTCACAGCACATTCCCCTTTGTGCACTCGGTTACACTTACTGCACGGCTTGCTCTCCCACCCCGGCATTGCCCTCTAATCAGCTCTGCCACTCTTAAACTTTTTTGGGTCACGAACCGACCCTTCCCACTTCCTCTTCTCACCGCCCCTCTCAGACGATTGGCGTGCCTTATCCTTTTCGGTCATTTCAGCCACGTTAACGGCCGCCTAAAAAGTAGTAGGTTCTCGAGTGGTTGCCAATTCCTTGATACTACTCCTTAACCCAAACAGGTACCTTTCCACCCGTCGTTCCTCGTTCGGCACATAAACCTCCGCAAATCGATCCCTCTCGAGAAACTTTGTTGTATATTCCCTAACTGTCATCTCCCCTTGCTCTAAATTCAGAAATTATTCTTCCAGTTTCTTAACAGCTGCTAATGGACATAATTGCCGCTTGAATTTGACAACAAAAGTTTCCCAATCCATACCTCTTGCCGCTTTTGAACCCTTACCTCCAGTTTCCGCTTCCCACCAGAACACAACATCATCTCTCAGCATAGATAATGCAAACACAACCTTATCTTCCTCAGCACACTTGCAGGTATCGAAAGCCAGTTCCATATTCCCAATCCACTTGATCACAACTATCGGGTCGCAATCCCCCTTAAAGGTGGGAGGATTTCAAGTAATAAATGCCTTGTAGCTACATCCTTTCCCGGTAACCACTTTGTCTTCAAATTCCGGGGTTGTCTGAGAGTGACTGCCCATCACAGTCATTGGTTAGTTAGTCATCTCGATCACCTCCCGCTCCTCATTCTTTCCCTGACTCGCTGACGCTTACTTAATCTGATGAGCCAACAAGGCTTGCAGCGTTTCCTGGAGTTTCCCCATCTCAGTGGCGAAGGTCTCTTGCATTACAAAAGCTTAAGTCTGATCTTCACCACGGTTTCTCGCAGGTCCTTTTCCTCTCACTGCAATGGAACTCCCTTGAAGAGAGGTCTCTTTATCATCCATCACTTCCACACTCCTTGTTTGACGAGTAGCACGCACTGTCTTCCTCCTTTGAATCCCTTTTTCAGACTCTTCCACCTGAGTAGACGCCTTCCCAGTCATATTTCCCTTCCCTTTTGGTCTACCACGACCCTTTCCTCGAGTGGCGGTCGGTCGAGGCAGAACTATTGGTTCCTTCACCACAATTTCATTTACCGACATTGTCTCAGCTGCCGGCACCGACTTACTCCTCATCACACGCTCAGACATGAATACTGATAACATGGAAACATACAACATTCAACACAAAGGTGAAACGCAATAAGGAAAGTTAAGCACACACATGTACCTGTAAATTCGCAATTACACTAGCCAGATGTAATTACTAATTACCTTACATGCTAGTCCTCACTACCCTAACACTCGACTTCCTATGTCATCCTAATTCTCAGTTATGCTTCTACTCCCCTAGTTTAAGTCTAGGCCCATTCGGTCACCCAGATCCCTTAAACTATGGCTCTGATACCAATTGTAACATCCAAAAACTTCTAAATAATAACCATAAAAAATTCGCAATTACACTATCATACCGAACGGTCCCAATTAACAAGAATTAAAGTAATAACAAGGTTTGCTACACGACAACCTAATACATAACTGAGAATATACGAGAAAAAAATAACTAATTAGGAAGTCTTCTAGAGTTATCCGCTGCTCCCACTTTCTCTTTACCTCTTAACGAAAACCCCTACTTAACGGGGACCTGAAAAGAGTTTTAGTTTTGAAAAGCGAGGGTTAGACCGGAGGGTTAGTGAGTTCCCTCTGTCATTCACACAGATAATCAAGGAATGAGGAATTCAAGAAATTAGATAAAATTTAGTTCTTCAAATAATAAACACCACAGCTATTAACCATGCTCCTCGCCTACCCTGTCTTCAATAAGAAGACGAGGCAACTGACTCACACTGCCTTATGTGGACACACCCCCGCTGGAATTAACGGGACACACCCCCGCTATGAGTGTAACGGGACACACCCCCGATTAAAATACTCGCGGGCACACCCCCACTTAGAACACACGCGGGACACCCCCCGGTATGAATGTAACGGGACACACCCTCGATTAAAATACTCGCGGGCACACCCCCACTTAGAACACACGCGGGACACACCCACCAATTTAGATCATATGAGGGACACCCCCCCCCCGACTTATGCGTATCTACCAACTTGTACCGTAAGAAACTTATGAATGCCACAATATTACCAACGAATCTATCATATAATTTCACAATTATAAGATATCAACATAATAATGAATTCAATAAATTTTCAAGTACTTTTAACCACTTAATCAACAGAGGTATTAAGTTTAGGAAACTCACCTGTTGTCCTGCTACGGTTCTCACTGTTACTACGTTGGTCAAGAACACGTCCTAAACATAAAGCAAAGTAGACCGGTAAGTCTCTCATTACCTTCTAGATCACATCAACATTTTCTTTACGAAACCCCTCTAATTTTCTCACAACGACAATGGAAAACATATGATCACTCGACCTCGAATAGGATAATCTATCGACCCAAAACTTCTAAAAGTCTGGGTTTGGACCAAACTGTGACCGGATCGAAACCGCCTGGGGTCTCTCGGTCGTCCAACATGCTGCTCGGGATCGCCCGGGGTGAAGTCCCCCTGGGGCCGCCCAGTGTGAAGCATCTTCGATCGGTACCCAACCTCGACCGGTACCCATCCTTGATCGGTACCCATCCTTGACCGGTCCCTATCCTCGACCGATGCCTCGGCACTGTCGATCCCCTTATCGCCTCAAATTCAAACCCCAAAGCCCGAAATCTAAATCGATTAACAATGAATCCTAGGGACGTTCATCGACCACCATCCATACAAACTTCGGCAAACATCAAACTTCTACCACTCAAACCTACATCGATTTCAAGGGTTCTTTAATTGGGTTTCAAACCCTTTTTTTACCCAGATTGAAATAAAACAGAAGAATTCAAGATTTCTCAATTACTCTTAATTTCCATACTATACTTCCCCAAGATTAAAAGAGAAATAAAAGGAAAAGGGATTGCTAGATACCTTAAAGAAGAAATTGCAGAAATCCCTTCCAACTTTACCACTTGATGTTTGGTTTCCAAGCTCTCCCAGGTATCGCCTCTAGTCTGCTCCAATGCGCCGCCCACAAAAGGATCAAAGACTAGGACAATCACACTAAAACTCCTAATTCTCAAAATTTCCTCTTGGTCCCTCTTCACTTTAGGCATAACCACTTCCCCCCAGACTTTGCTTATTTTAAGAAAGACACGGTCATTACAGTCATATTGTCAATTTGATATTTTTTTAAAAATAAATATAAATAGTTTTATTTGATAAGTTATTTAATTTAAAAAGGTTGATTGTGATTGGATATATAAATATTTTTAATAAAGAAATTTAAAAAAACAATCGATCACAATTAATTTCTGAGTGAATTATACTTTTTTGTTCTTGTATTTGGTCCAAAGACCGGTTTGTTCCTTATAATGATTGATAACTCATATTAGGTTCCATAAATATTATGAAATTGAAAGATTAGGAACTATCAGTGTAGATAGTATGTTTTAAAAATCAAACCCAATATTTGAACAAATCACAAGGATCACCAATTCAATTCACTCTTTCAATAAATATTAAATATTTTTTATAGTCCAAAATCTCGTTTTTTAGGGACCAATCCAAATTGATACTAGAGTGAATTACACTGTTGGTCCTTCTAGTTTGTTTAAAATTTAGATTTAGTTCCTAAAACGAACTATCTTTATTGAAGTTTTCAAAGTTTTCAATTTCTCAACACTTAGGGTCTCTGGAGAGTTAACATCAGTTAGCAATTATTATACGAGACAAATCAGTCTTTTTTGTACCATTAGTGACAAAAAGTATATTTTGGGCAAACTACAGGGATCAAGATTGTAATTCAATCTAAAATTAATTGTAAATCATATTTGTTTTAAATTTATTTATTAAAAATATTTTATACATCCGATCACAAATCAATTTTTTTAAATCAAAGTACATGTAACACTCTCAAATTTGGAAAAATCGACTAATTTAATTTCCAAAAAAATATCAAATAATGGATAAATACCTCCCTCTAATTCAATACTTGATTTCCTCGAATAGTAAATATAGATTTACATTAACAACTGATAAATCAAATTTTACATAAATACTAGATTAGGGTCGGGTGTTACTAAAAACCCAATAACCGTCGTTATCTCCAAAGTGCGGAAGACATCACTGAATAGCTATATCATTCTTATGCATCTACCTAGCACTCAACTCTTCTGTGTCGCTAGTACCATTCTCCTATCAAGGACCTGATGCATATGCCAATAAATAAAAAGGTTATGCTTAACGTCTATTGAATTCAAGAGTTTTCATATTAAATATAAAACAACAAAACTGAAAGAATATTATTTAAATCCCAATTTCCCAAAATGAAATGTATCTAATGTAAAACATCTTTCCCCAAAACCCATCATTTCCATGATGAAGACTGGGTGATCAAAGCATCTATTTTATCATAAAAGTAAAGCTCCATACTCACCCAAACATTGCATAAAGTTTAATAACCAAATATGAAAAACATAGATAAAACTCTATAATCCAAAACACCAAAACATGAATAAGGTTCATTATTCATGTTGGGTCATCTAAGATTTAAAGATAACCTCTCCTTAGTCTTTATTGATGTTTGAACTTTGTACTTTGATTCTTAATTCTTTGTAATAGCTTAGGTATGCTTAAACAGATCGGTGAGTCGAAGGCAAACCGAATTCAACATGAAGAAAGTCTACTATGCGGATTGAAGATGAACTTCAAAATGAACTAAGCTTAGTCTGCCGATTTCCTATTCGGCAGATCATCCCTTTTGCCGATTCCCTATTCAGCATACCTTCCCTTGCCGAATTCCCTTTGTTCGGCAGATCTATCATCTGCTGAATCATACTTGTTCGGCATCCCATGCCACCTCTTCGACAGTTTCCCCTTCTACCGATTACTCCTTTATCGGTAAGATCATTTATGCCAAACCCTCTTGATTTGACATACTTCATCATTCCCAATGTACTTCTGACAATAGGAATGGAAGCTTCCTTCTATGAGAAGATATACACTTGGTTCTAATTTTGATTGAGATGTTTATTTTTTAAAAGATCTCAAAAAGATTTGAATCAATTATATTTTATTAAGATATTGTACTTTCATAGTACAAAAGTTACCTTTTGTATTGTGATAAGTCACCTCAAATATCTTATAATTTATTGACAATATCTCAACCACCCATGCCTTTATTGTTCCATGTCCTTTGCACTAATTACATTGGATAGTATATAAAGAATGAAGGTAGCACCTTGCTACTCACGCTTTCAGCTCAAGATTTCTCATTTGCAAGATTTCAAACAGGTAGATCGCATCCTAGAAAATCTTCTCCTTCTTCATCATTCAAATAGCTCTCCGATAAAGCTGACAAATATAAATCCAAGTACAAAAGAGAGAAAGAAAGAAAGAAATTTCAACTCTCAAAGAAGAGGAAAAGGTCTAATGGCAGAAACTCTTGACTGGGCAGACGAACCTACCTCCGACAGCGAAAAGGAAGTATCAATTAAATGCCTTATGGCAAAACTTGATGAAGAAACAAAAGACTCCTGCTCAAGGATGGACTTCACAGCTGAGTGTTCCTCCTCTTCCTCTCAGGTACATCCCTTCTACTCTCTTTCTGATGAAGAGAAGATTGAGGCATATGACTCTCTAACTGTACTTTTTCATAACGAAAAAGATGCAAAGAAAAGAGCCAATGCTCAAATCAAGTCTCTCTCTTCTCAACTCCAGGCTTCTCTATCTCAGCAAAAGCATTTTGATATACTAAAAGCTGAGTTAGAAGACTTGAAGACAATAAACTATGTGTTAGCTAAAGAAAAGAATAAACTTCTTAAGCATCTTCAAAAAGAACAGAAAATTGTAAGCAAATGGAACACCTCTTCCAAAAACCTTGAGAAAATTTTTAAAGAACAAGTTGTTGGTGAAAAATTTGGCTTAGGTTACTGGAAAGAGGATGTTGTTTTTACCCCTTCTGAAAATGTTCCCTCTCCTTCTCAAAATATTCCTCTGTCTTCTAAACTATCCTCATATTCTTCTGATTGGAATGATTCTAACTCAGAAGATTCTAACTCGGTATACTCCATGGATCTTCGCGATTCAAGTAAGTTTGGCATCTTCGTGTCTGCCAAATCATCCTAGCCTCTTCTAAAAGAAGATCAAGACTCTTATGAGTTTGTCAAGCCTGTAAATGATCTTCTTATGTCCTTAAAACTAAAAGAGGTTTCTTCTTCTTCTTCTCATTCTCCTAAAAAGGCTCCTCTTCTTTCTAAAGGAAAATCTGTTGTTGTTGACCTTCCCAACAAAAGAAAGATTACACCTTCTTCAAAAGGTAAATCTCCCATGAATACAACGGAATTCATCCCTAGAGCCTTAAAAATAAGAAGTCTAAAGGAATCTCAATCAACCCTTCTTCCTCATCTGAAAAGGGAATCCTTGGACCAGTACCCCATAACCCTCATGTTCCGTACATCTATCCTGTTCCTCCTCATTCCTCTAAACCTCTAAAATCCAAACCTCAAGGAAAGGTAAAATCTTCCTCTCTTGAACCCAAGAAAAGATTCATCTACATAAAGTATTACAATTGTGGTGACACTTTTCATCTTGCCAAAGACTGTCCTAAAGACCGTATCGAAAGATATAGTCAAATTAACCCTGTTTTCTCTTCTTCTTCTTCTAACCCTAAAGGACCCACCTCAAAACGGGTTCCAAAGGACTAATTTGTTTATGTTTTCAGGTCTATGGGCATCATCAAACATGGTATCTTGATAGTGGATGCTCACGACATATGACTGGAAACAAATCTCTTCTTCTAGACTTTGTGAAAGAAAAGGGACCAACCGTAACTTTTGGTGACAACTCTCGTGGTTCCACTAAAGGTTATGGGATTCTATCTAATGGTTCCGTTACTTTCAACAAAGTTGCCTATGTGGAAGGACTAATGCATAATCTTTTGAGCATTAGTCAACTATGTGATTTAGGTTACTATGTGATTTTCAGAGAAAATGATTGTCTCATCACTGATAAACGTTTTCACACTATCCTATCTGGCTTTAGAAAGAACAATGTGTATGTCATCAATATGAGTGTCAAATCAACTGAAGATGAAAACATATGTTTCATTTTTTAATACTCAGAAAAGAAGAACTGGCTCTGGCATAAACGTCTCTCTCATCTCAACTTCAAGACATTGAATACTCTCTCTAACAAGGAGCTTGTGGCCGGTTTACCAAAAATCTCTTTCTCAAAAGAGAAGCTATGTGCTGCTTGTGAGAAAGGGAAGCTGATAAAATCCTCTTTCAAGTCAAATCAATGTTTCTCTATCTCTACTCCACTTCAGATGCTGCATATGGATCTTTGTGGGCCAGTCAGCACACCTAGTCTTGGTGGAAAAAGGTATATTCTTGTCATAATTGATGAATTCACTCGTTACACATGGGTATTCTTTCTCAAGTATAAAAGGGATACTTCTGAAGAAATCATCAATTTCATCAAGAAATCTGAAGTTCTCAACGGTCAACTAGTTAGATCTATCCGAAGTGACAATGGGACCGAATTCAGAAATGATACTTTAGATGCCTTTCTCTGTGACAAAGGTATCTCTCAAAACTTTGCAGCAGTCAGAACTCCACAACAAAATGGTGTTGTGGAAAGGAAAAATCGTACACTATGTGAAGCTGCAAGGTCTATGCTAAGTGAATCAAACCTACCAACCTACTTTTGGGTTGAGGCTGTCAATACAGCCTGTTTTACTCAAAACCGATCTATTATCATGAAAATACACAACAAGACTTCCTATGAAGTCTTCTATGGCCGAAAACCAAACATCGGTTTTCTTCATGTTTTCGGCTACTTGTGTTTTATCTGGAATGATCGAGAACATCTTGGGAAATTCGATCCCAAGGCTGATGAAGGTATATTTATAGGCTATTCTCTTTCTTCTAAAGCCTACAGAGTATACAATCTAAGGAGAAAATGTATTGATGAATCAATACATGTGAAGTTCGATGATCACAAGACATCTTCCTTATCTTGTGATGATACTGAGCTTAATGAATGGATCACTTCGTGTGTTGGAGAAGATTCTCCAAATCTTCTGTCTTCAGGACCTCCATTTGTCCCATTCTCGGTAACTTCTACTTCCCTTCACCATGGTTCGGCAGAACCCTTACCAACTGCCGAACCCACAGGTCCTACCGAACCCACCTTACATACTTCTCATCTTCATCATATTCATCCTATACCTACCGATCCTTCACCTTCATATTCTCCAAACACATTTCCTACACCTCTTCCCCCAGCTCTCAAATGGACCAAAGATCATCCAATTAATCAGATTATAGGTGATCAGTAAGCAGGTGTCCAAACTAGAAGAGGTGTTGCACCTCTTCCCCCAGCTCTATGTGAATTTTCTCTCCATAGTTGAGCCCAAGAAAATTGAAGAAGCTCTAGCAGATTCTTGTTGGGTCACTGCCATGCAAGAAGAGTTGTCTCAATTCGAAAGAAACAAAGTCTGGAGACTTGTGCCTCGACCTTTCGGTAAGACCATTATCGGTACTAAGTGGGTTTTCCGAAATAAAATGGATGAAGTGGGTACTGTTATCCGGAACAAAGCCAGACTTGTTGCTCAAGGATATAGGCAGGAGGAAGGTATCGATTATGATGAAACCTTTGCTCCTGTTGCTAGACTTGAAGCAATAAGAATCTTTCTTTCTCATGCTGGTCACAAAAACTTCCGGGTCTTTCAAATGGATGTTAAGAGTTCATTTCTCAATGGAGAACTTGCTGAAGAAGTCTATGTGAAACAACCTCCTGGTTTTGAAGATCCAGCTCATCCTTACTATGTGTTCAGACTTGACAAGGCTCTCTATGGTCTGAAGCAAGCTCCTCGTGCTTGGTATAACACTCTGTCTGACTTCCTTCTCTCAAACCATTATACCAGAGGTAAATTTGATAATACTCTTTTTCTCAAGAAAACCAAAGGTAATATCATTCTTATTCAAATCTATGTGGATGATATCATTTTCGGTGCCACTGTTGAAACTCTTTGTGAGGAGTTTGCCTCTCTCATGAAAAGCAAATATGAGATGAGTATGATGGGTGAGCTTACTTTCTTTCTTGGTCTTCAAATTAAACAAACCTCTGAAGGTATTTTTATAAATCAGAGTAAATATATTCGTGATTTATTAAAGAAGTTTGATTTTGAAAATTGCTCTCCCATGAAAACTCCAATGGCCCCACCTCTTAAAATTCACGCTGATCCAGCTGGAAATTTATTTGATATCATGAATTATAGAGGGATGATAGGGTCTCTTCTTTATCTTACTGCTAGTAGATCTGACATCATGTATGCTACGTGTCTTTGTGCTCGTTATCAAGCCAATCCTAAGGAATCTCACTTGGTGGCTGTGAAAAGTATTTTTAGGTACCTAAAAGGTACTATGAATCTGGGTCGTTGGTATCCCAAGGATTCAGGTTTTGATCTCATTGGCTATTCAGATTCTGATTTTGCAGAGTCTAAAGTAGACAAGAAAAGTACAACTGGCAGCTGTCAATTACTAGGTGGAAATTTGGTCAACTGGTCCAGCAAGAAACAAAATTCGGTATCTACCTTTACTTCCGAAGCTGAATATGTTGCAGCTGGAAGTTGTTGTGCTCAGATCTTGTGGATGAAAAATCAACTACAAGATTATGACAAGTTCTACTCACATATACCGATTATGTGTAACAATTCCAGTACCATAGCCATTGCCAACAATCCAATGCTACACTCCAGATCTAAACATATTGATATTCGATATCACTTTATAAGAGATCATATCTCTAAAGGTGATATTGAACTTCACTTCATTCCTACAGATCTTCAACTTGCAGACCTCTTTACAAAACCACTGGATGAGGCACGATTCAACTTCCTTGTGGGATCCTTAGGTATGTTAAATTTTTGTTAAAAAAAAAATATATATATATATATATATATATATATATAAGTACTTTCGGCAAGCTATCATCTGCCAAAACGTGGTATTTCTTTCGGTACACCTCATGTATACTGAAACTTCTTTCTTTTTCGGTATAAAAACTCTTTCAGTATCCCTCACGTATACCGAAACCTTTTCGATAAACCTCACGAATACCGAAACCTCTTTTCGGTAAACCTCATGTCTACCACAATCTCTTTCGATACACCTCACGTATACCGAAACCTCTTATGTCAGTACATTTCATCTTCTCTTTCGGTATACCGAATGATGGTATATCGAACACTTACATCTATGTGTCATCCTTATCCATGACTTTTTACCGAAGCTCTCTTCGGTACCTCCTTGTGCTCCACTGAAATTTTGACACGTGGCTCTCCAGGGTACGTGGGTCAGAAAAAGGACGATTGGACGTCCCACGTCCCTGACATGAGCCGTTTTCGGCTATCACGTTTCCCCATATTTGCACGTTTCGAGTACCATCATTACTCGATTTTTGAAATTCAATTTTATTTAATTCTTTTTCTTTCCCTCTCTTTTCTAAACCTATATATAGTTCTCCTTCGCTTTCCTTTCATTCTTTACCATCTTCTTCATCTCTTCATACCTGAAACCTGCAAATACATAACTCTCTTTCTTCTTTAATGGCGTCTTCCAAATCATCAAAGCTTCCAAGTCTACTCCTCTCACTTGGGAATCCCTTGTTTTTCCTACATGCAACCAGGTTGCTCGCCTCTCTGCGGATGTCGATCATCCAGAATTCAATCAAGTTTCTTTATTTCTTTAATGATCTCCTTTACGCCATGCTCTAACAGAATCGACCAAGATGAGAAAAATGCTCCTTGGTAGCTTTTGGCTTACTTGTAAGTACGATTCTGATTCTCATCAGGTTTCAGCCTCCATCTTATCTACTGAAGAACATCCCTATCTTTCTTTTGGGGTCGATGATGTTCGGGCTATTCTGAAGATTCCAGAGTTTGACGTATATGCTCCATTCCCCACTAGGCAAGAACACGATAAGGTCGTTGCCACTCTAAACTACATTCACGAAGGCAAATCCAAGGGTTCTGTCACTCTAATTTGAAAGAACATGGGTGCGGTATGGAATTATTTCTTCTCTCACCTCATCTATTGTCTTTCTCACAAGACATCGGGGTGGGATCAATCTCCTGCTGCCATCACTCGTCTGGCTCATTCCCTCATCTTTATGAGGCGCATTGATTTTGCTCAAGTAATTTTCGCCTCTTTGATCACTGCCATCACGCCACCACGAACTCACAACGTGGATCTTCCCCGTTTTATCTCTCTGATCATCAATCACAAGCTCTCTGCTCAACTACGTGTCGATGCAGCACTACCTGAGTCGACGATTAAGCTTGACTTGCCCATTTCTCAAATAAGCAAGCAAACAATTTTTAAAACGGTCAAGCCTACCGACGCTCCGCTCACCCCAGGTATGCTTTCTTTTATCTCTTCTCCCAATCCGATTTGGGGTACGCTTGCCGAAGGTGAAACCACAAGGCCTTCATATTCTCCCAAGTCATCCAAATCGGTGTCCCCCTCTTCTCCTAAACCTTCCCGAGCTAAATCGGTGGCCGTTAAGAAAAAGAAAAAGGCCACCGGTAACGTCGCACTTGCTTTGATGACTATACTACCGACCAAACCTTCGGTGGCTACCCCGGTCATTTCCCCTTTTCCTTCTATTAAGCGACGGGGCTCAAAATCCCCTCCTAGGTCTCGTTCTAAGAGGCTTAGGAAACCTTCAGCCGATCCTCACACTCCATCTACCGATTCTTAAAAATCGGAAGATGTTGAACTTCCCCCTCCTGGGCCACAGGGATTTGCAAAAACCACACCCACCTCCTGCAAACCCTCTCCAAAGGGCTTGGTTGTACAAACGAAGTCCCATAATATCCCTTCTCCTCCTTTTCTTTTGGAGGATGAAGATGAGTTGGTCTCCTCTCCAGGCCAACATTCAGTTTCTTCACATCACAACCTATCACCCGGGGTCACACTCGAAGATGTTGCAGAATCTGGGGTTTTAACCCAGGATATGTTCCAAAAGCTGTTTTCTCCCCCATCTTCACCGATGGGTTCTCCACTACCTACACCACCTTCCTCTTCGAAACCCTCACCCAACCACTCACCGAAACCTACACCACCTTCCTCACCTAAACCCTCACCCAAACACTCACCGAAACCCTCACCCAAACACTCACCAAAACCTATACCACCTTCCTCACTGAAACCCTCACCCAAACACTCACCGAAACCCTCACCCAAAACTTCACCGAAACCTCACCCAAACATTCTCCTACCATTAAACCATCTACCCCTCCTACTTCTCCTAAAGCAGACATACCAGGAACTTCGGCAGCTGCCTCTTCTACTCCTCAGCAGCCTGTCTCTCTGCCTGCCGAAGTCCTGGCAGAAATTTTGGACACCAATCGGCAGGTTCGTTTTCTTGGCACTCAATATTAGTTGTTGTGGAAGACTATGCGTGATCCAAAGATTTTGGCGTCTCTGGAAACCGAAATATCTATGCTTGGTGATATTGTTTGGCTCATCCAGGAGCACAATAATGAGTGTCTGGATCTCAACAATTTCGATGTCTGGATGTCATGCATTCTCATATCGATAATCTGCGTGCTCCTCTCTCCGATTCTCTCGATGCGGTGCTTAAGGAGGTTATCAGGCTAAATGAAAACAATACCCTTGACAATGTCTGTGGCAGCTCTCAAAGCCGCCTCTGATGCACGGGATCAGGATCTCATCGGACTTCGGCATCAGGCCTCGGCACAGGAATCTATTAACTCTCAGGTTCTAAGTGCTCTGCAGAGTATAAATCGGCGTCTTGACTCTCTTCCTGTTGAGGTGGCTCAGTACTGTGTTGGGTCGCTGGATATCGATATCACTGAGTCCGCATTCACGCAAGACGACCGCACTACTTTGGATCGTATTGACAGGCGTCTTGGCCGTGTGTCGGCTAAGGCTGGTTTGTCCTCCCTGGCACGTACTGAGGGGGAGAAAGTTGTTGAGGGGGAGCAAATTACCCCTCAAATTATCATTTCCAGTACGAGTTAGGGAGAACCTTCTACTGCTACTCCTATAGATACCGAACATGCCGAAGCTGCGACCGTCGAAGAGAAGGGAACCGACTACCCTAAGGTGGTCGAAGAGTCTGAGGGGGAGAAACTGCCCAAGAAAGATAAGGGCAAAACAAAGTTAACACCGGATGAAGTAGCTGCTGAAGAAAAGCATTTCAAAGATGCTCTCATCAAGAAAGCTGCCGACGGTGGTGGTATTCATCTCGTTCCCCCAAAGATTACCTCTCCTAGTGTGGGTTTATCTGAGGAAGAAATTCAAGCCGCTAAATTATCATAGATGGCCCATGACAAGGATTCTGAGCTAGCCTTGGAAATAGCTAAGGAGGAGGCTGATCTAAATAAATCTCCTACCGATGCTATTAAGGCCCAGGAAAGTGCTCTGGAAGGCTCGGCAAAGAGAAACGAGGAGATCAAAGCCAAGTGCATTGAATGGTACCGAAAGTCCCTCAGCCGACGACATTGCCTTGACAAAATCACAGATGTAAAGATTATCATACCTTCTACAAGCTGCAATGTTATTCGGCTCTCAATCACAAGAGAGGATGCATCACGATCGGTGGATAGACTGGACTCGTTGGTTCGGTTTGGAGTTTCGGAATGGATGGAAATTGCAATCTGTTTGGAGAAAAGCAGAAGTGCTTTAAATCAAAGTTCAGTTCCTACCGAAGAACTTACAAAATTATTCACACTCCTGTCGAAGAACAAATAATCGAGAATCTCAAGTCTGGTCTTCCTCCTCCCTCAAAGCCGAAATCCAAATCTAAGAAATAAGATGTGTTCGCTCAGATGGCCAAAGAAGGAAAAGTTCCCTATACTTAAAATCTTGATCTCACCAATCCAACTCTAGTCTCGCATCCTTCTACCACGGTACTAAGTGAACCGACTCATGGGATCTTCTTCAATGATGCCTTCGGTCAGACTCGTTTCTTCAGAATGAGTCAAATTCCCATCGCCGACACTACCTTCTTGCATGGGATCATTCAGATCATTCCCATTAATGCAGGAGACATCTATGTGGCGGCTACCAATGAGCTAAAGAAAAGAGATGCCGATTCCTCCTTCCCTTTTGAATAGCTTGCTTATTTTCTTTTAATGTATTTTGTTTGTTATAGAACTTGTATTGTAATCTTCTCACAAGATTATTACATAGTGCAATTTTTACTCTAAAAGTAAATAGCCTGTACATATCATTATTTCATTCTTTTATACCTGTAAATATCGGATACTCTAAAACATCCAAAAAGAAACAAAAGGAATGGTCTATGTGAAAAAGAACCCAAAAGAGTATGAAAAAGGGTCAAAATGCATTATTCATTTACTTTATGTTATATGAGATATTATCATCAAATAGGGGGAGATTGTTAGGTCATCTAAGATTTAAAGATAACCTCTCTTTAGTCTTTATTGATGTTTGAACTTTGTACTTTGATTCTTAGTTCTTTATAATAGCTTAGTTATGCTTAAACAGATCGGTGAGTCGAAGACAAACCGAATTCAACATGAAGAAAGTCTACTATGCGGATTGAAGATGAACTTCAAAATGAACTAAGCTTAGTCTGCCGATTTCCTATTCGGCAGATCATCCCTTGTGCCGATTCCCTATTCGGCATACCTTCCCTTGCCGAATTCCCTTTGTTCGGCAGATCTCTCATCTGCTGAATCATCCTTGTTCGGCATCCCATGCCACCTCTTCGGCAGTTTCCCCTTCTACCGATTACTCCTTTATCGGTAAGATCATTTATGTCAAACCCTCTTGATTTGACATACTTCATCATTCCCAATGTACTTATGACAATGTGAATGGAAGCTTCCTTCTATAAGAAGATATACACTTGGTTCTAATTTTGATTGAGACATTTATTTTCTAAAAGATCTCAAAAAGATTTGAATCAATTATATTTTATTAAGATATTGTACTTTTATAGTACAAAAGTTACCTTTTGTATTGTGATAAGTCACCTCAAATATCTTATAATTTATTGACAATATCTCAACCACCCATGTCTTTATTGTTCCATGTCCTTTGCACTTATTACATTTGATAGTATATAAATGATGAAGGTAGCACCTTGCTACTCACGCTTTCAGCTCAAGATTTCTCATTTGCAAGATTTCAAACAGGTTGATAGCTTTAACTTTCTCTCTAAGATTTAGTCTTTGTGTTCTTTAAAGTCTTCTAAGTGTTAGATTGTTTTGAGTAGTTCTTAGCTATTCTTATTCCGCAACAATCTTTGTTCTCTTTGTGTAATTCTTGATATTTATATCAATAAAAGAATTAAAAATTAAGTAAAATTTTGTGTATTGTATTCAACCCCCCCCCCCCCTTCTACAATACTTGTTTTGCTAACAAGGGACCAACAATTCATTATCATAAATTATGGATACACTCCATACTCAAAATGCCACCGAAAACATGGATAATACATTATCCAAAAATAACACACTTCGGTGATGGGGGAGGACCGTATCCATAGAATGTGGCGAAACACAAAGTAAGTTGCATATCTATGTTAATGAGTGTAACACCCTAAAATTTGGAGTGAATTTAAAATTCGAAAATTCGGCAATATAACGTCTATAAATAAAGTAAACATGTTCATCCTAAGTCAGGGAACAATCAAACCTGAATAATACGAATAAGACATTTAGACCCAAGTGTGTCATCCCAAAACGGGGAATAGAGTATAGCATTTACAACCCAAATCAAATGAAGAATATGATTTCGACAACCTAATAATCTAACTTGGTTGAGAAAGATTAAGGTCGACAACCTAATAATCTAACTTTATAATAGTTGTATATGTTCAAAATGTATTTTTAATTGTTAATATTTAGTTATTTGAAGTTTGACTATATATTATTAATCTTACGTTAAACATCCTTCACTTCCAATAGTTTGATTGAATATTTCAATGCACAACCTAAAAGATAAGTGAATTTCTTTTGATTTCCTTTGTTTTTTCTAAACTTAGGATTTTCTAATGCAAAAATCATTTTCAGTTTATTAACTTTTAAATAAATATAAATAATTTTGTTTTTATGTACTTTAATTTTTTAAGATGTGTCTTTTGAGCGGCTGGGTATATACAAGTAAGGTAAATGGCTGAGCTAATAAGCCCAAATTTTTTCATAAAGGCCCAAACGAACATGTTTATATGGCTTAATGATTAAGCTATATAGGTTATCAAGCGCATAAAGCCGCTACCGAATATCCTCTTAGTATTTATAGGCTTTCATTGACAGTTTTTATGGCCATGTGCTAAAGCTGTCTTTAGACTCTTAAACATATATTATGCAAGTCCAATCCAAGTAGCAATCCAAGCCTAACCCCTATAAACTTATTATTGCTTTTTTTTTCCAAACAAATAGATTATGATTTATTGCTTATTAGCAAATGTAAATGTATAAATTTCTATCTTATACATTTACTGGGTGTAACAAAAGATACAAGGTAACAAAAAAAGAAAAGAATATTAACGTACAGTTGTGGCAATTAGAAAAAAATAAAAATTATCTACACAATAGTGTGTTTTTATTCTGAAGAAGGTTTATGTTTTCATATGGCGACTTAGACGGGGAAGAGTTCCGTTGATTAGTTCTTAATGATAACGGTGTTGAATGTTGATCTCCACTCCCTCCTTTTTCCGTGTTGTAGAAATGATCTTGAAACCATTGACCATTGTTTCATCAATTGTTCGTCGTCCTTTCAACTATAGAAGGGTGTCTTTAGTTGGTAGGGGGTGGCATTTCGTTATTGATCTTGGTTGAGGAGGTGATTGACTGTGTGGACTCTCATGTTATTTCGTCTTCTAGGCGCCTTACTTTAAAGGTGGTAATTTGGACAACTCTCTACTCAATTTGGAGTTATCACAACAATCGAATCTTTTTATGTGGAATTCAACAAGTGAATCGGCTTTTTGCTCTTCAACTTCTTTCCTTCCAATGAATCTGAAAACGTACAAAAAACTTCAACATATTGTGGATGGAGTGGTGTGGGGGTCAAAGGTTGGATGACTGGTTTCTAGTTGGGTACATTGTTGCAGGTGTTGGATATTTGCCTACTCCTTTGTCCCACATAGGAAAATTCTCAAAAGTTTTGTGGGTTTATAAACCTAAACCTACACTACTTATCAAAATGGAGAAAAGCCCAAAGTAGAAGTTGACATTGGGCTTTAGTAGGGGAATCACTAAATATTTAATGATCAAAAGATGGGCCTTTGGCCTTGGGGTTTTCTCTCCTATTCACTTGTTATTCAAAGAATACATTATCAATCCGATGGGGCTAAATTGACGTGCATCGATTCAATCGGATAGTTGTATACTCTAGGCGACGTCCGGAACCAAGCACGATTGGGGACGAAATTTCGTCTTAGGACACTGCATCGGCAGGCCTCTATCCAAAATATATTAGTTCAATTCTCGTTAATCATCGAAAAAGTACACAATTTCTTGATTTACTTGAAATTTAATAAGTCATTTTTCATTATTTCTTGTTTAATTGTGTTATCGTGAAGATTGGTTTTATTAGCAGGGTCGTGTGTTTGTTGACCTGACTCTTTGTCTTTCATGTTTGTCTCCTTTTCGTTAACTCTTGTTTTTGTTGTTTGTTGGTTCTTTCTGTCTCTTGTAGAAGATGAAGCCAACATTCCCTCTTATTTCCTTTTTATTGTTTAATATATTATTCTGTCTTTTAGAAAAAAGTTGTAATTTATTCATATGTATTATAATTCATAACATATGACAATGATATTAGTATAATAATAAAAGGATAACATAATAATATTCTAATATAAAAATTAAATAATATATAAAATATTTTATAATAACTATATTATAGAATTTAATATTATATATTTAGTACATAGAAGGTGATGGGATTAGATTCACCCATTTATTATAAAATTTATATAATCATAGAAATTATAAACGTTTAGCATGACGCCATGACCACATTTAAAAAAAAAAGTAAGTAAAAAAACCATATTCTTAAAAGCTTGCTTATTAAACTATTTACATTAAAAAATGGTTTTTACAAAGAAATTATCATGTTTTAGAAAAAGAAATGATTTTAAATGCATCCACCCCTTCCATTTATTTTTTTTAAAGGGTATCTTGGGCCAGACTAATCCCTGACAAAGCAACCGACTGCGAAAGCATGCAGCCCTGAGATTAAACCCAGTGGCCACAAGGTTAATGCAGGGAATCGAACCCGGGTTGAGCGTTATGAACTCCCCAGATGATTACCACTACACCACAAGCCTTGTGGTTAACCCCTTCCATTTGTTAATTGCACCTTTTATAATTACTATTTCTTACCTCATGTTGAAATAGTTTTTCATATTTTTAATGTTATAATTTAACCTAAAAATGATATATATACCAACAATTTGGTTGAGAGTGCATAAAAAAACCCGACAATCATATCTAACCTAACGCGATCAAACGTGCAACCAAATAGATAGAAAACAATTTCAACGTGTAACTGTTGGGTTGGACTTGGATTAGACCCAAAAAAGTTGAACCAACTCGAACAAACCAAGTGCACCCAATATGCCTTCTCCGTTTCGGCCTTTACCCCTAACAACCCAGCTCCTTGTGACAAGCCCAATCCAATGTCGATGAATTTTTAGTTTATTCACTTGATGCTATTAATTTGTTTTGACATGATACAACGATTTGTTGAATTATTTTGAATTATTAGTTTTAATTTGTTTGTTACCTGATAAAAACTAATGTCCTGTTTGGTTTGCGGGAATGGAATGGATTTGGAAGGATTTGGATTCTAAACTCATTCCAATCCTGCGTTTGGATTGTGGGAATTGAAAGTTTTGACTGAATTTAAAATCCTTTGACTATTTTAAAATCCAATGTTTGATGGATTTGGAAATCCTTTGGGTTGGGCTAGGATTTCAAATCCAATCCGGATGGATTTTAAGTCGCTTCCTTCTAAATCCAATAAAAATATACAATTTTAGGAAAATCGATAAAAAAAGTAATTTATCAATAAAAATAAATTCTTTATAAAACAAACAAATTAAAAAAAAAACTCAATCCAAATCCAAATCTTACAAACCAAATAAGACTTGTAAAGGAATGGATTTGAATCCATTCCAAATCCTACAAACCAAACACATGAAGGGATTTCAAATCCCCCCAAATCCAAATCCCTCCTTGAAATCCAATCTATTCCATTCCAATCCCGCAAACCAAACGCGCCCTATGTGTTTCAACTTGATTAACCCAATCCAATGTGCATTTTTTAGGTTGTTTTTATTTATACTTTTAAAACGTTTTGAAGATATTGAGATTTATTATGATTTTGGTTCCTATGGTTTCTGATTGGATGAAATACAAAAGAAAAAAATCGATAAAACGACAAAATTGTTTGTCATTTAAAGAAATTTTTTAACAACCATTGGAAGAAAGGTTAAATCTAGACGTTTGTTGTCAACTACGATGACCATCTTGTAATTTCTAAACTGCAACGACAAAAAATATTATTTTTCATAAACAACAGTCCACATGGACAACATTTGTAGTTTATTCTTTATAATTAACACATAAGATAACTTTGTGAGAAAAAAGGCAAAAGTTAAAAAAAAATACAAAGCAACTTTTTCATTTTGAATGATTAAGTTTCTAATTCTTTTTTTAAATAAAAAAAATCATTAAACTTTCTTATTTTGAATGATTAAGTAATTGAACTTGAATAAATAAACTATCAAAATTTTCAAAATTTGGTTATCTAATATCGATTTAACCTAGAAAAACTACCTGAAACCGGGTAGAAATGTTTTAAAATAAAAAAAAAGATCTAAATTAATTTTATCATTCACGAACCCTACAACATTCAAACCACTCGGCGTCTCATCGTCGTCCGCTCTCTATCACCGTTGGGCCAAGGCTCCTGCCATCAATATATCTCTTATTGATGGTTTTTTTTTTCATTCTCCATTTTATAATATGTTTATACCTACTCCATTAAATTGTTCTTGTAAAAGGGAGAATCGAAAATATAATTAAGAGACTCAACCACTTAAAATAGAAGCGCATTGAATTTTTTTGCTTTTATCTTGGAAAACAATATAATTTTATAACCAAAAGTTTTCTCCGTATGAACCGGAACAAATAATTTAAAAATATAAAAGACGTGTGCAAAAAAGAAAAAAAAGGGGAAATTGAGGAGGAAAGTACTTTGAATTAGATAAAAAAAAATATCAAAAATTGAATTTGTATCCTTAAATTACTGATAGTATCAAAAATGTTTCTCTGTATAAATCATTAGAATATCTAAGACTTGCAACAATCTAATTACATCGCCGAAGAAAACACAATATCTCTAGTATTGAAGCTCATGCTGGCCTGGAAGCGCCTGATTTCTTGGACTGCCGGTTGAGATGTAGAGCTGATGTCGACGGAGTTTGAAGGAGGGTGATAATACATCCGAGCAGTTTGTGGACAGTGAGAATGAAATCTAGCCACCATTCTCACTCCTAAATCCAATATCTCTACGTATTTCCCCATTCTAATTAATTATCAAAAATAAATTCTAACTTGAAAATGAATCAAACACCGGAGACGATGAGATATTGATGATGGTGTGTATTTGCTTTGAAGCATAGAGTAGTTTTATAAGGTGGAGATGCATCTCCTTTTGACTTGGACCCTTTCTTTCCTCTTTCCCCTTTCTTTGACCCCTTTTTGTTGTTATATTTTCATTTGGATTCCACTCTTTAACTTCATTTGCAATTTGACCCCTAATTTTTATTTTCTTGTAGTTTTGACACAAAAACCATTATCCATGTGTAATTGTTATAAATCATAGTTAACTTTGAATCTTTGACCTCATGTGTAATTGAGTTGTAGAGGTTTGTTTGTTGGCTTCCTCCCCTATAATAGGTTTTATAAATATCAAATAATTCTTGAAAATTATGATTAAACAAACGTTTGCGGTCCCTTGAAAAAGTACTATTGGTAGACGTATCTAAACCAAACGTTATACAGATTTGTGTTATTAAACTTCAACACTAGTAACATTTAAATACGGGTTTAATGTCGCGACACAAAGAAAAGTGAAGGGGATCTCGAGAAAATATTTTAACAATTTTGCTTTCATTGGTTCTATCAACGTTTCAAAATCGTGATGGTCTTTGTATTGTGCAATTTTACTTGCCAAAATATATAGTTGATTTAAAAGTAAAGGGTTTGTTGGATAATAAATATCGGATAAAAGAGTTGTTGCCTTTTTGAAATCGCTCAAAATATCGTGTAAGCCTTCAAGAATGGCCTAATCATGTTGTCCAATAGTGTTATCCGTGTAATGAATGTTATAAAATGCCGAAAGATATTGTCTTTGTCTTATTAAATTATCCATCATTTTGTAAGTCGAATTCCATCGAACCGGCATATCAAACGTCGGTCCCAAAGCTCGAAAACCGACATTTTTGCAATATTGTCTATATGTTTGTTGCATTTTTTTTTACCTTTTGTGAAAATACGGCGTAACATAAGCCTAAACTTATTTAAAACACGGTTACATTTTTCTAAACCGTCTTGAACGGCTAGATTCATTATGTGTGCACAACAACGTGTATGAAATAATTGCCCATCTAAAATAGGGTTAAAGTCAACTTTAATTTCTCCACACATGCCGTATTATTACTAGCGTTATCAAACGAAATGCTAATAATTTTAGAATATAAATTATAAAATTGAAGATTTCTTTTAATTATAGAAAATTGACGATCACCCGAATGTGGCGAACCAAACGATTCAAACGTGATTACACGTTTGCATAATTGCCATAATTGCGGCTCAATCCAATGTGGCATTATGCATATATAAGATTGTGGCAATCCGAATGGTGCGCTTCATATATCACACGTTAAAGAAACGTTGTTGGGTAAGGAGGCAAACATTTGTCACATTTCATTTTTAGCAAGTTTCCAAGTTTTTAAAGCATCACGTCTAAGAGTTTGACTACTTACCAACTCATAGCGTGGTTGGAGCGTGACTTTGATCAACTTCGTAATGTGAGGATTGTCGAAATGTCCGAACGAAAACCCGGATTGAATGACACATTTTGTTGTCATTTGTCGGTTCAAGTCGGCATCATACGTCCATATTCGACCAAAATTGTCAAGTATCGGTTGATTTGACCCGGGACCCGATTTCAACGACGTGTACGAAGTATCGGTGCGCCGCCTTAAAGTGGAATTTTCTTCTGCCGTAAGGAGAGCTCCACAACGTTTGCATTGCGATTTTTTTTCCCGTTGGTTAGGATCAACATGTTGTAATGGTTCCAAACCTCGACTTTTCGTCCATGCTCGGCAAGAACTTGGGCAATTTGTTTGTTAGATGCGTCGTGGTGTTCTCGGCCATTTTGGACGAGAAATATAAGAAAATAGATAAGAATTGAGAGTAGAGATATTAGAACTTGCGAGAAACGAATACGAGTCGAAATCACAAAATATAGCGAGATATGAGAATTGTTTGCGTTTTTTGTGTTTTGTAACTTGGTGTCTAACCCCATATTCCACATAACTTATTTATAGTGTTTTTGTGGGGTTATTTGGCAAAAAAACAGTTAAATTTGCTTTAAAACGGTCACATAACGGCTCTCTAACGGTTACATTTTTTGAAAATTTTCGGATTGGGCCGGGCTGGGCCGTTAACCGGTCCCGGGTAGGATCGGGCCGGGTCGCCGAATCGCTCCAAATCCATAATCGGTCCTGATTTTCGGGCCCTTAACCGGTTAAGACCGGTCCCGAGCCGGATCGGGCCTTAATTAACAGATCAGATCGGGCCGGATTAGGCCCATTTGGCCACCGCTAGTCGTGGGCCAAGTTTCCCACACACCACCAGGTCTCTTCAGTGTTCACGTGTATTATCAAATTTGATAAGGATGTTCTCCTGTTTTTGTAAAATGAAGTTCTTCTAGTTTGAACCTCCACCTATATAAGTTAATGCATGTTTGATACTACATATATATGTCAATAACCGGTCTTCATCTAGTCCTTTTTATAACAGTAAATATAACCAATCGTATGTCAAATAATCACATCTTGTCATTATTGACAGGCTCTAACTAGTCTAAGTCAGTCTTGAGCTCTTTAGGACTGGTCCATGACTTTGTTTCTAGTTGAACATCTCTTTTGAGGACTTCACTTGTAAAGAAAACAGGATTGAGGTCCCCTATGTTACAATATTTTAAACGTCATGAAACCAAATTGAAAAAAGAAAACTATATGGACAGAATTGTAATAGTTTCATAAGTAATGGGCTGAAAATGAAATTAGGTAGTATAAAGTTCCAAATTTCCAATACCGTGTTAGGATTCGAGGGTGGAATCGGTCATCATGAGCTTCTTTCAAATTTGACTCCTCTCCTCTCCTTTTCTTTAATTTTTATTTAAATATTTCTTTAGATTTTTTAAAAGTCTATACTATATTATAAAGCATTTGAGAAACACTCTTAAAAACCATTTTTAAGTACTGTTTATTGATGTATATTACTTAAAATTCAACATTACCAGTAAATAGCCCGTGAGTACAATTTTTCAAAAGTGCATGTTTGAATTCATATAACTAACTGATATATGTAATCAAATACAGGATAAACATCTCATTTTAAATATAAAATATAATTAAGATAATTATCGAATTTTGACAGAATAGTTAATTATTATCTAAATTAAAAATTTGTTACCAAACTTAAAACCAAAATCCAAAACTTAAATCTTACACTGATCAAAACAGATGTTGCTATGGGATCTTTCGCCTGGAATAAGATATAATCCCTTCAGTTTGTTCATCTTGAAATCCCCACTGCAAAACCCTCCCTACAATGTTCCTGTTGCAGATCTCGAAAGCCCTTCCATAATGTTCCCATCTCAGATCAACGTCGGACCCCTATCTCCTTGTTTTTGCTATCGCAAATTTTTCCTGTCCCAACGTGTTCCCCGTCGCAGATCGTAGTAGAAACGTCTTCCCCATTAAAAGGATTTTTTTAACAGCCACTAGAAGAAGGGGCCAAATCTGACGTTTTTATCAATCACAATGGACATCTTGTAATTTTAAAATGGCAAAGAAAAAAATATTATTTTTCACAAACCACATGGACAAAATTTGTAGTTTATTCTTTAAATAATTAAAATGTATAATGGGTTGTTTGTTTACCTCTTAATGGTTCCATTAAGAGGCAACCTCTGAATCGTTAAGAGGTGAATCTTGTTTGGCAAAAAAAAATCTACCTCTTAATGGTTCCAAAACTCTCTGAATGATTTTGTATCTTGGATCTTCCTTAACTATTCAGAGCCCTGATTTCATTATGAACAATTACCAAACAACCATATTTCATTTTGCACTATATCATAAGAGTCTCTTAATCATTCTGACCACTTAATCATTCTGCACCAAACCATTCAGCAACTGCCAAACAACCCCTTAGATAACTTTGTGGGTAAAAAAAGGCAAAAGTGGAAAAAAATAATCAAAGTAACTTTTCCATTTTGAATGATTAAGTCTTTAATTTTTTTAAATGAAAAAATCATAGACTTTCTCATTTTGAATGATTAAAGCCTTATTCGTTTTTTTTTCATTTTAAGCTCTTAATCACCACTTATGTCTGATGAGGTCAGACATTTTATAATTCAGACATTTTATAATTCAGACCATTTGTTTTTCTATTATTTTTAGAGCCTTTTATCTTTTAATATGACCTAGACAAAAAGTGGTAACCTTATCACTTAAATCTTCTCTTATTTTTGTCCAACACCATTCTTTCGATCTCAACATCGGTTTTAGCTCAAATGCACCCCAAATTTGCAAAAATACAAAACAGGAAGATTGTAGATCTGCGTGTTGGCTTTCCAGAATATCTTGAATCGCTTAAATCGGAGCTTTGGTGTGTGAGATAAGATTAAAACTCCACAACCTCGCAAACCTGTCATCATCCTTCTTTTGTTTCTTTTTTTTGTTCCGTTCTTCGATCATCGATACTCACTTCAATTGACATAGTTAAGTTGAATTATTGAGAGATAAAATAGACAATTATACATATTCAGACGTTTGTCAGGTTACAAAAACAAACAGTTTTATTGATCCATATTTCAGACTTCGACACCACCTCTTAAGAATCAGAAGTGAAATCAGATTTCATACTTCAGCACCTCTTAAAAAACAAACGTCAAACGCCACCTAAGTAATTGAATTTTATTTTTGAGTAAATAAACCATCAATTTTTTTTTATAAATTGGTTACCTAAATCCTCTTAATCTAGAAAAGCTACTTGAAAACCGGGTAGAAAGGTTTTAAAGTAAAAAAATCTAAATCATTTTATCATTCAAGCCACTCATCCCTCATGGTCGTCCGCTATCTATCACCGTTCGGCCAACCCCTGCAATCGATCTCCCTCCTTTTTGATGTTTTTTTTTCAATTCTCCATCTTTTGGATGTTTATATGTGCTCCGTTAAATTGTTGTAAAAGATGGAAAATGGAAAGAAAAAACAAATCAAAAAGAGGGAGATCGATAGCAGGGGCCAACGACGACGATGGGCGGTATAGTGAACGAACAACGATAGGGGGAGGAGGAGTGATGTTGTTGTGTGCGAAAGATTTGAATGACATAGGATTTAGGAACGGTAAAACTAATTTAAGTTTTTTATACCTTTAAACATTCCTAGTCTGTTACATGTAAAAAAAAATTTGGTTAAAGGAATGTAGATAACAAATTTTTATAAGTTTGATTTTTTATTATAAAAAAAAATTATTCAGAGACTTAAGGTTTAAGGTTTAAAGACTTGACCATTCAAAAGTAAAAAACCCCATTGAATTTTTTCGCTTTTATCCTAGAAACCAATATAAATTTGTAATAAAAAATTTCCTCTGTATGAACCGGAACAAATAATTTAAAAATATAAAAGACATGTGGGCAAAAGAAAAAGGGAACTTGACGAGGACTGTGGGTGGGTAGGGGTGGGGGAACCGGAAAGAAGGGGTAAAGTAAGTTTTGGTTCATGAATCAAACCACTTGAAGCTTCATAAGAATTGAATAATTTTATATTTGCTTACTTCAATGGAAATAAAACCATATCAAAATTTGAATTAGATAAAAAAAAATATCAAAAACTGAATTCGTATCCTTAAATTACTGACAATATCAAAAATGTTTCTCTGTATAAATCAACAGAATATCTACGACTTGCGACAATTTAATTACATCGCCGAAGAAAAAACAATATCTCTAGTATTGAAGCTCATGCTGGCCTGGAAGCGCCTGATTTCTTGGACTGCCGGTTGAGGTGTAGAGCTGATGTCGACGGAGTTTGAAGGAGGGTGATAATACATCCGAGCAGTTTGAGGACAGTGAGAATGAAATCTAGCCACCATTCTCACTCCTAAATCCAATATCTCTACGTATTTCCCCATTCTAATTAATTATCAAAAATAAATTCCAACTGAAACTGAATCAATCACCGGAGACGATGAGATATTGATGATGGTGTGTATTTGCTTTGAAGCATCGAATAGTTTTATAAGGTGGAGATGCAACTCCTTTTGACTTGGACCCTTTCTTTCCTCTTTCCCCTTCCCTTGACCCCTTTTTGTTTGTTATATTTTCATTTGGATTCCTTTCTTTTAACTTCATTTGCAATTTGACCCCTATTCTTTATTTTCTTTTAATTTTGACACAAAAACCATTATCCATGTGTAATTGTTATAAATCATAGTTATCTTTGAATCTTTGACCTCATAATCACCTATTATCCTCCCTCGATTTTACAATTCTTTTTATTTTCTTAATACTCTTCTTAGAGCATCTTCAACAGATTATATATGTCTCTAAAATACAGAATTAAAAGTCAAAATCTCTAAAAAGAATTACTTTTAACTCCAACAATTTTTTTATTTTAAAGATTTCAATAGTAATTATACTATTAAAGTGTTCTATAATTTATCATCACAATACAATTAATTTCCTTTCTACACACTAAGGACACATTTGGTTTGCCAGAATGAACTGGAATTGAAGGGATTTGGATTTCAAATCCATTCCAATACCGTGTTTGGTTTGTAGGATTATCCGAATTTGAAATCCTTCCAACATAGGATTTTGAAATCCCAATGGAATGGTTAGGATTTCAGGAAATTTCATAGGATTTTATATAATAATGTTTAAAAATATGTTAAAAACACTTGTTTTCTAATAATCAGTTAAATAAAAGATAATTCAATTATTTTTATAATTTTTTAATGATTTTTTTTATAAATAATGAAATTCAAATTCATTCCAATCCTACAAACCAAACACACAAAAGAATTTCAAATCATCTCAAATCCAAATCCCTATATGAAATCCAATCTATTCTATTCCATTCCTACAAACCAAATGGATTTGAATTCCATTATTTATAAAAAAAATTATAAAAAAATATGAAAAACAATTAAATTACCTTTTATTTAACTGATTATTAGAAAACAACTGTTTTTATCATATATTTTTTAACATTATCGTATAAAATCCCTTGAAATCCTAGCCATCTCCTTGAGATTTCAAATTCCTATGTTTGAGCGATTTCAAAGAAATCCTAGGATTTTGAATCCAGACAATCCTGCAAACTAAACACAGGATTAGAATGGATTTAAAATCCAAATCCTTTCAATTCCAATCCATTCCGACAAACCAAACACGTTCTAAGTTTTTGAGAATTCCCAAACCATGAAATTTGTTTTTAGTTTTCTCTATTTTTAGAACCATATAAAAAATTCTTGGAACAAAATAGAAAATAAAAATATCATTTTCTATATTCTAAGAAAATCTGCTAAAATACTCTTACTAACTACTATCTTTTTATAGAAGCAAGGGTCTGATATAAAAAATATAATAAAAAAAAACAAAAACAATAAGGGGTTGTTTGTTTTTTAAAAAAAACCTCTTAATGACTCTTAAGTCTGAATTATTCAGACATTTTTACACACCACCTCTTATTAATCATAACTAAAATAAGACTTCAGACCTCTTAAAAAACAAACGGCACCTAAGTAAATTTAGAATTTCAGAGCACATATTGTGTTATTAAGAAACATGAATGATGAATTCGAATTTAAGGATAACTTATCTCAAGACCATTCCATGTTAGAACTTTTTTTTTTTCATTTTTACCCAAATGACATTTACCTTCTAATAAAATGCCAAACGTTTCTTTTTAATTAACACCATTTATTTAAGCCATTAATTTAATGAGGTATGTGGTCTAAGATCCAATCTCGTGTTCTTTTACTTTGATTGTATTCCCGTTTGAAATATATATATATATATATATATATATATATATATATATATATATATATATATATATATATATATAGGGAGAGGTTCATTTGCAACCCTTAAAAAGGTTGCAAACATTGCAACCCACATCTTAACCGTCGGATTCATGATCGACGGTTATAAAAGATATGGGGCCCAATATTTTTAATTAAAAAAAGAGAAAAATAAAAATAAAATAACCGTCGATCATGAATCCAACGGTTAAGATGTGGGTTGCAAATGTTGCAACCTTTTTAAGGGTTGCAAAATATCCTTCCACTATATATATATATATATATGTGTATATATATATATATATATATATATATATATGGAGAGGTTCATTTGTGAATCACACAGGTTCATATATGAACTCATCCTGCGTATTTTACGAAACTACCCCTCTATCTTCTAAAGACCACACAAGAAATTATCCGGTGCTTCACGGTCAAAGCCGCAAATGTTGACCAGATAAAGGAATATGATCATTTCTCTATTTCCTCATACATTTACCATTTCTCAAATGAACCTAAGGCTATATATATAATATATATAGGGGTGGATTCAAATGAAAACTCATAAATCATTGTGCACATGAGGACAAATCTTAACCATTGATCAAAACTTAGAAAACTAATCAATGGTTAATACATAACAAAATTAATTGAGAAGCGATTAAGGACAAAATTGGAAATTTGAATCAGCGCCTACCTTGTTTGACTTTTTTTTAATTAAAATTTTTTAACCCCCTTAAACTTTAAAATAACTTATCTTAAAAATTACTAATATTTTAATCAAACAAATTACATCAAAAAAATGAGAATTCCGTGCTCTTCGATATGACATCCATCTCGATATAATTTTTTTTCTTCGTTTTAACCGTTTTTTACGTGAAATTTTATATATGTGTTATATTTATTATGAATATGCATGCACGTCCTCAGGTGTCCACATTCAATATGAATAACAAATGTGAACGTTAATTCACTATTCATGATGAACAATACTATATTCATGATGAATATTACAAAATTCAGAATGAATAATACACGAATTCATAATTCATGTATTATTTATCATGAATCGTGTATTATTCACCTTGAATGCTGTATTATTCATTCTGAATGATACATTATTCATGATGAATAATACATGAATGACCCATGAAGGTGTAGACACATAACACACTCTCTTTTGTTTTCTAATTCACAACCATATTTTGGTTTAATTTATTATGAATATGTATGTGCATCATCGGATGTCCCACATTCAATATGAATAACAAATATGAACGTTCATTCATTATTTATGATGAATAATATAGTATTCAGGATGAATTACACAACATTCATGATGAATAATACACGAATTCATGAATCGTGAATTATTCACCCTGAATGTTGTATTATTCATCCTGAATGATACATTATTCATTATGAATAACACATGAATGACCTGTGAAGATGTGGAGACGTGACACACTCTCTTTTGTTCCCCGGTTCACAACAGAATTACTCGATAGGTTCTCGATTCGTCTTGATGGGTGTTGGGTTACGGTGCTGAAGAAATGTGATGCCTTACGACGTTGAAGAAAGTATTGAAGAAGTTGATGTCGAGTCACATACTTACGGTGTCGAGGTGTTGTACAAACTTGAACGTAGATACATATTCATAATGAATATAACACATATATAACATTTCACGTAAAAAACGGTTAAAACGACAAAAAAATATATCGAGATGAATGTCATATCGAAGAGCACGAAATTCTCGTTTTTTTGATGTAATTTGTTTGATTAAAATATTAGTATTTTTAAGATAATTTATTTTAAACTTTAATTGGGTAAAAATTTTTAATTAAAAAAGAAAATAAAAAGTCAAATATGGTAGGCGTGACTTTAAATTATCTTCCATTTTTACCCCTACACATCTTAAAATTAAAAACTCTATTTAAAGTGAGTTGTTGGGTCAAAAGAGATAGAGTGACTGAGATTTGTCCTCACGCGCACAATGAAAGATGAGTTTTCATTTGAACTTTCCTCTCTCTCTCTCTCTCTCTCTCTATATATATATATATATATATATATAGGACCATTCAAGGGAGAACTCGGTTATTTGTGATATCCGTGAGATCCAATCTTAATCACAAATAAGAGGATAAATTAGTAAAACAATAATTTTGGTAATTTTAATTAAAGGTATGTTAGGTATTTTAGAAATCTCCTCTCACATCTTTCCTCTCCCCGGAAAACATTATTCCGGTGACCACATGATGCACTGTGTGATACCTTTTGTAAACATCGAAAATAACGAAAATAAATAAGAAATGTTGTGATACCTATTGTGATACAAAATATGAAATGTTGTGATACCTAATGTGATACAAAATACTCTATGACACTCACCGTGATACAAAATACACTGTGATACCCGTTGTGATACAAAATACACTATGATACCTACCATGATACACAATACACTGTGAAACCAATTGTGATACAAAATACACTGTGATACCCATTATAAAAAATATTGGGTTTTAGAACATTCACCCATTGTGATACCACTGTGGTACTCAATTGGTTGAGACCAAATTCGATTTTGTGTAGCTAACGAGTCTAAATAAGGACGATCCCACCACCGTGACCCCATATCCTTCAATCTGCAGATTGCAAAACAACAGGACTAACACGAACGAGTGTCATGGGGTTCATTGGACCAACACGGACGATTTCGGTGAGAATTTTTGGTGAGTTTTTTGGTAAGAGGTTAGGCCGGTATAGAGTCATTTCCATAACTTGGGAAATTTGGTTACCGGTGAATGTTTTAGGTGAATGTTTTGAGGCACATCTATCAACGAAGAGTGTATGTTAAAAGGAGTACAATTTCCTGGTGCTTTGTGGGTTTCATGACAATGAAGCCTTTAGGTGCTTTGTGGGTTTCATGAAGAAATCATAATTTTGACTTGATGAAGTGCAAGAGGTGCATTTTGACTTGATGAAGTGGAAGAGGTGCAAGATCTGGATTGTTTCTTGTTTCTTCGTGTGTAGGATGGGAAGAAAGAAGACATAAAACAAAAATTGAATAAATTAATTTAGTTGAGAAATTTAAGGCAACTTCCTTATAAAAGATAATTACTAAAATAAAAAAAAGTTGAATTTGAATTTGAATTCCTAAAGTTACTAATACACCCTTTATTAAATAAATAAATAAAGTAGTATATAATAATTGATTGGCGAATGTTGGATCTCACAGTTATCACAAACTACTGAGTTCTCATTCTCTCTCTCTCTCTCTCTCTCACACACACACACACACATATATATAGGGGTGGTATCTATTGGAAACCAAGTTTCATTGGAAACTTTGGAAATCAAATTTCAGCCATTGATCGCTTTAATCTATGGTTAAGATCCATTTGAGATATATATGGTAATACATTAACTAATTTATTAATAAATAATAATAATAATTGCTGAAAAGGGTAAAGATGTTATTTTAGTTTGTGTTTCAAATATGGAAATGCTGGTGAAATACGCAGAAATATGTAAAAGCTTTTGTTTCCTAAAAAACAAGAGCTGAAATCGCATAAATAATATTTTTACATTGTGTGCTTACCATATGAACACAGAGCATCTCATAGATTTCATTCGAACCATGATTCGATTACCTGGAGGTAATCTTTTCTATTTCATCGATTTGTGTCCTGAAATAGAAGAGCAAAGCATCCATTGTTATTGATTTTGATATCGATAAGAAAACCTGCGTTGATTTCATTATGTAGGTCGGAAAAGGAGCGAAAGATTGATGAAGAAGAACTCATTTTCGAACTATATGAACACAACAGATAATCCTCTCGATGAAGATGGTAATGAAATCGAACCGAATTCGAAGGGGAGCACCAGTAACAATCCGCCTGTCGTGAAAAAACTTATCGAAGTTAATAACCAAGGCTCAACTGAAGGTAAGTTTATATACATTTATTTTTATCATATCAGAGTGTTTCAATCTCTGAAATCGATTATTAAGTTAATAGAATATCAATGATTCATTAGTCGTAAATGGGGTTCGGTTGTGATATTTATTTGATAAGTGGCAATGTTTCAAGCACATTGAGTTGATTGTTGACATATTTCATTGGGATGAAAAATAAAGTATAAATAAAAGCACTGCAATAGAGTTTCATTGTTAACAGACTATCAAAGAGTCAAGCACGTTGGGGTTTTCGACTGTGATAAATATAAATGTTTAACAATTTCATTAGATGAAATCTATTCAAGTTCGTATAATGTCTTCCGTTGGGGTTTTCATTAGTCGTAAATAGGAATTGGTTTTCATCTGTCAATTAGAAGCTATTTATCAAGGTTTTTGGGATAATTATCAATGTTTATGGAAATTAGAAGTTGATGAACAATATTCATGGGATAAATATCAATGTTTCGTTTCCGGTTTCAAACTTTTTGTAAAACATTGATATTTAACTTCAATGAAACTGTATTGAAGTGATTATTCTCTAGATTTCATTGGGATGAAACAGTGAATTGGGATGAAAAAGATCAATTTAAAGTAATACCAATTTGGAATCTCTATTCGAAAGAAAATTTTTAATCGTCGTCTTGCAAATTTTAGGGACACAGGAGGAAATAACCAATGATGCTCTGTAGATTCAAACAGAGATCTATAAAAGAATCTTTAAGAGCTAACATTTATTTAGCATTAGAGCTCACTAGTGGAACCTCTACTAGTTAGTATTGATATAATTTTCCAGTGCACACTGATTACAGTTTCATTGTTTACATCCCATTTTGGTTTCATTACATGTTCAGTTGTGTATCCTCATATGAAAATAAATTCATCAGACCATGGACTTATAATATTCTATTTATATGAATATTTATATGTAAAATGTTATGTACGCAGGAATCAACGCAATAGGGGTGAAGGTCGAGTTAAGACAGAAGCCACGATTGACCATTGTATCAGACGGTAATATGTACAAAATATTTATATAGTTTAAAATGCATGGTATGTTTCATGGTCTAATGCATGAAAGCACTTCAATACAGTTTCATTGTTAATAGAGTATCAATGATTCAATCACGTTGGGGTTTTCAACTGCGATAAAGATCTATGTTTAACGATTTAAGTAGATGAAATATATTGATGTTCATTTAATATCTTCATTTGGGGTTTTCATTAGTCGTACATAGGAACGAGTTTTCATCTGACAATTAGAAGTTGATTATCAAGGTTTTTGTGACAAATGTCAATGTGTATGTAAATTCCAAGTTGATGAACATGATTTATGTAATAAATATCAATGTTTCAAGCACGTTGAGGTGATTACAAACATATTTCATTGGGATGTAACAACATTTAGAAATAACATCACTTCATTAAAGTTTCAATGTTAACAGTGCTTAGAAATAAAAGCACTCGGATTACAGTTTCATTGGGGTGAAAAAGAATTTGGAAATGAATACACTTAGTATCGTCATATGAAAATAGATTCATCAGGCCATCAATTTATAATATTCTATTCGTATGAATATTTGTATGTAAAATGTTACGTACGCAGGAAACAACGCAATAGGGGTGAAGGTTGAGTTAAGACATCAACCGCCATTGACCGTTGCATCAGACGGTAATATGTACAAATTATTTATATAGTTTAAAATGCTTGCTATGTTTATGGTCTAATGCATAAATGGTTAACAATGTATGTAGTGAAAGATGATGAAACATCTAAACTTGGAATTATGAAGGATTCATCAATCAAAGGTGAACCGTGTTTTAGCTGAACATAATTTGTTTTACATAAACTTAATTCAAAGTTTTCTGTAAAAATACACTCAATGCTATGCGTAAGTAGTCATTGTGATGAAACAGAATGCATGATACATTTTCACTATATCAAATTTGTGTCATCATGTTATTATAAATGTGGTTTTAACTAACAATATTTAACTTAATGAAATTCCTTAACAGGGCTCAGTAACGGGAAATATGTTATAACCAAACTTATTTTGATTTAGATATTTTTAACTCCAAATTTATGTTGGAACAAAATGATAATCCTACTGTTATTTGTGCATGAACCATTAAACAGATTTCTTTTCACTCACCATGAAAAAAAGGGAAGATCAGTTTCACTATCTCCTATGAATTTATAGTGGAACTCTATACTAGACATATTGCATTAGATAAGCTTCTACACTGTTAAATATGCAGGAAACAACGCAATAGGGATGAAGGTCAAGCTAAGAGAAAAACCATCGTTGACCGTTGCATCAGACGGTAATATGTAAACAATATTTTCGTACTTTAAAATGCTTGTTATGAATCAGGTGGTTTCAGTGTATTTTTTTTTGATATTATTTGCTTCATCTCTGGAATTCCTTGTCTGCTACATAGAAAGTAACGGGTTTGTACACGTCCAAATTTATTGGTTTTCTTAATCGACAATCGAATGTCAAATCCAGCACTTTCAGCATACTTCCTATACATCGCTTCCGCACTCTCAATAGAATCAAAAGAATCGCTGATTTTTGGGCAATTGTTCACATCAACCATTGGAAGCCAAAATTTTGAGCCACTTGGAGATTCCAGAATCTCATGAAATATTGTATCTAACACAAAAAATGACCTTAAGAAAAATGTTTCACTAATATTAAACACATACAAAAAAGTTTCATTAGTAAAAATAAGACACAAGCTAAACTACATATCTATAGTATTATTCACCGTGGCAAACATGTACCTTTTTTAAAATAAATTACGGAAACAAGTTAATAATTAAACTACACAATAAAATTAATAATTACTAAATGGCGTCCAACAACATAACATATATCGTAAATGTTTCATCCAACAAAACTTTCAAAAATGTTTCACGTAAATATTAACGGTTACACTCACAAAAGAACATGTATACAACGGGACAAACACATTTAATCAAAACATATAATGAAATCATTACACCTAAAAACGACATAATTATATTCATTTAAATAAGAAAATCAACTTGTGTAATAGTGTTTCATCTATTGGTTCTTGAGTTGCAACATTGGTTTCATCAAACAATAATTTGCATATATTATTTCATGTGTCTAAATCTAGTTGGTTCATGCTTGTTTCACATAGTAAAATATAAAACTTCAAACTGTGGTCATAAATAAGTAGGTATCACTCCTAATAACATACTTAAGTAAAAATCGTACCTTCGTTAGCATCTTCGATGGATTGAGACCCATGATAATCCCCCTCGAATTCACACAATTCATTCGGTACATGGTCTGGAATCTTATCAGACCCATTAATAGGAATTTCATCAATCGGACAAACCAGGGCCGGTCCAATGGTTTTGGATGCCCTGGGCGGAGACACGAAAATATGCCCTCCATAAACTAAGAATACAAATTTTTTAAAGGGGTTTGGAACCTAGTCAAGCTAGGCGGCTCAACCCCACGCCGATTATTATTAAAAAAAAAAGAAAAGTTACAACCGGGGGGGGGGGGGGACATAAACCAAAACCCCGAACAACAAAATAATGATAACATCACCTAAAACGTTGTCGTCGTGCATTTCTTGAAGCAAAATCATCTATTAATTTATCATACTCGACATTTGCTAAAAACTTACTTTCTATGCTCAAAATTGCTAACCCGTTAAGCCTTTCTTGACTCATGGTACTCCGCAAATATGACTTCAAGAGCTTTAATTTTGAGAAACTTCTTTCGGCGGACGCTACCGTGACTGGTATTGTTAACAAAATCTTGTATGCAAGCAACACGTGTGGAAACATATCCACCTTCCTTACAAACTCCATAACTTGAATAGACGTCCAAGGCTTTTCTTCCTCATATGCTTCATGTGGTAGCATGCCCTGCAAAATTTGTAATTCCATACATAAATACTTTCCATCGATATCAACATCATCACCATGTGTCAAAGCAACTTTAAGATTCAAACAACATTTCTTTAATTCATCATCATTCAATTTAACCAACTTTGATGCATCAAACAAGAACCCAAATATAGACTCAAAATTTTTCATTTGCTCAAATCTACTTCTTAACTGAGAATGTGCCATATCCACTAAAACTAGAAAGTAATCAGTTCTAAACGATTCTTGTGCAGATTGGTGTTCTCTTTCACTGTTTGGGATCTCATCAAATTGTCTTTTTCTACAAGCATGACGTTTTACAGGAAATTCGGGTTCAACTCCAATGTTTTCTGCAATTTCCTTGGCTTCAATAATAGCTAAGTCAAACCCATTGTCCCTATATTTTTCAAAATAAACAACCAATCCTTCCAAGTTTTTTATCGCAATATCTAAAAGCATATCTTTTGACTGCAACTTTTTACTAACCAAATTGATTCTATATAAAATCTCATGCCAAATAACCAAGCTTAAAATAAATTCAAAACTTGAAAGTTCACCATTTATCAAAGATTCAACATCTCTACACACTTTTCCATCTTCACACACATTGGCTAACTTTATCAAAGCATCTTTTATTTGGCCAAGTTGAGTTTTAATTGCTTTAACACTTTTAACATGACTTTCCCAACGAGTAGCACATAAAGACTTCAAAGTTAAATCATCAATATATTCAAGTAAAACACTCCACCACTTTGTAGAATTAGAAAATATAGTATAAATTGTTTGACATGTACCAAAAAATGTTTTTGCTCTATGACAAGAGTTTTCCATATCACACAAGACCAAATTAAGACAATGGCATCCACATGGCATATAAAAATCTCTAGGGTTTATATCAAGCAACCTTCTTTGAACACCTTGATGCTTTCCTTTCATATTAGCCCCATTATCATACCCCTGTCCCCGTACACAATTAATGTCTAAATCAAGAGATTTATGTTGATCCAAACTCTCTCAGTGATTTGATAACGACCCTTTTCTGTACTTAGTGAAACTTACGTTTCATATGTATTAGTGTTTCACCATCGGCGATCAAACTGAGTCTGTTCAGTTATCGCTGATAGTCTTTCTTATAAACATTTAATATGTATTAGTGTTTCACTATCAGTGATCAAACTGAGTCTGTTCAGTTATCGCTGATAGTTTTGATGTAAACAGTAACGTAATCCCTGAAGACAAGTCTCGCGTCAACTGATGTTCATAGCTGAATCGAAGACGAAGCTGCTGAACAAAGAGAAGTCTACTAATGACCTGATGTGGATATCAGTGAAGCAAAGACAACTCTACTTATACGCGAAGGAACATAAGAAAAGCTTCAGCGATCGCTGAACTCTTGATATCTCTGAAGAAAGAGATATTCAACGATTGAATGATCACAAAGCTTATACCTCAAGTTTCCATTTGTCTTACCTTGTACAACTCAGTACGATGTGTCAGACAGGACATGCCTCTGCCATAATTCGTACAACAACTCTGTCAACTATACTGTTCATGATCCGGCCGAAAGCATGTCTCCCAAAGTCAGACTTACAAAGTCAATTAGTGAATGCCACGTGTAAAGTGCCCTGTCATGCATTTAATGCATAGGGTATAAATAGGAAGTTCACCCCTCCATCTGAGGGTGTGCTCAACCCTTGAACTCCAAATAGAAACCTTTGTTTTCTATAATCCCCCATTCTCTGAAATTCTTGTGCAACCATCTTAGTGTTTCTTAAGTTTGTTTAGATTGAGTCTGTCTTAATCTATTCTGCAACAAACTTATAAATTGTGTTTGATTTATCAATAAACAATTTATTAAACTTTAAATTTCTATGTTTGTATTCAACCCCCCCTTCTACAAACTTGTTAAGCACCTCCGGGACCAACAAGTGGTATCAGAGCAGACTGTTTAATCTGATAAACAAGATCTTGCTTTATTCTCTTCTTTGCTATTCTCAAATGGCACTTAACACAAACACTAACTACTATGATAATGGTTCACTCTCTAAACCTCCTCGATTTAGCAGAGATAACTTTTCTCTATGGAAAAATCGAATGATGCTATTTCTTGAAGGTGCTAATCCTACTATACCTGAGTATATAGAAAATGGACCCTATGAACCTGTTAGAATTATAGCTGTAGTTCCCGATACTGCCACCACTGAAGCTGTCCCTGAACGCCATGTCGTTAAGGAAATAAGACAGTAGAGTGATGAAGACAAAAAGAAGGTAGGTATAGATGCAAGAGCAAAGACCATTATCTCAATGGCTCTGCCTGATGAAGTTTTCCATTCCATCATGCATCTGAAAACTTCTAAAGAAATGTGGGAAACCATATGTGTTCAATATGAGGGCACCACTGAAATCCAAGAGACTCGAAAGATTAACTTGGTAAGACAGTATGAAAGTTTCATCCCTGGTAAGAATGAATCTCTCTCTGACGTTCATCAACGGTTTAACTGCTTAATCATTGATCTAAGAACAGTTGGTAGGACCTATTCTAATTCTGAGGTCCTAACAAAATTCTTAGAATGTCTTCCTGAAAGCTGGGACAGTTATTCAATATGTCTTAAGCTGACAAAAGACTTAAATTCTCTTTCTCTCAGCACTCTGTATGGAATATTGCTCAACTATGAGCAATCGAATCTCTTAAAGAAGAATCTTGTAAAAGATTCTAAAGACTCCAAAAGCACTCCTGTTGCTTTAGTCTCTTCAGAGATAATTCCATCTCAGCGATCTACTCTCACTATCACTGAGTTAGATTCTGAATCTGAGGATCTATCAGACCCTGATCTTTCAGAGTTCGATGAGTCCTTAGCACTCTTGACAAACTCTTTTAAGAAATTTGCAAGAAAGAGCAATTTCTGAAGAAATAAGCTCTCTCTCTTACTGAAAAGCCAAAATCAACTCCTGTTGATAAGGCTACTTCCACTTGCTATAACTGTGAAAAGACTGGACACTTTGCTAGTGAGTGCCGGTCTAAAAAGGTCTTCAAGCCTTCTACCTCAAGAAGATCCAGTGATGACAAATACCTAAAGCTGAAGAACAAATATCAAAAGCTGAAAAGCTACAAGCGAAAAGGTAAAGGTCTCATCGTTGAAGAACACGACTGGGCTGAATCAGAAGAATCAAGTTCTGATGAAGAAGAAGTCGCTAATCTCTGTCTCATGGACGAGATTAAAGAAGAAGTGGAAGAACCATCTGAACCTTCTATGAGCTACATATCATCTTAGGTATCTATCTCTACTAATCCCTCTCTGCCTGAAGCTGAGAGAAGTCGCACTGTTGATGTGCTGACGATTGATCTTTATAATGCTCTAAACGACAAAACTCAAGCTGAAAATAAAAATGTTCATTTAACTCAAGATCTAGAGAAATGTCATGAAAAGATCAGAGAACTAACTCTTTTAGAAGAGAAGTTGAAAGATCAAGTCATTATAAATGAAATCATCAGCATTGAACGCGAACAAGCCATCGCTGCTCTAAAAACAGAAAAGGCTCATGTTGAGAAATAGTGCAAATCATCAACAAAGATCTCTGAGATAATAAATGCTCAAACTCCTGAAAGTGATAAAACTGGTCTTGGCTTTTGGACACCACAGGATGAGCCTAAAGAAGAAAGTTCCATGCTTAAGTTTGGAACGTTTGTCACTCCTATCTCTGACACTTCTTATGATCAATTTTATCCTTCTTCAAACTCTATCCCTGAGGAAAAATCCAAAGACTCTAAGTCTGCGGATAAAGAAAAATCCATTCTTCGTCCTCAGAAGGCTACCAAGAAAGCAAAGCTGAAAGTTCCTTCTAAACCTTCAGTGAATCAATCCTCTAGCTCTGTGATAGAAATCTTCGATCTCTGTCCTCCAAAGCTAAAGATTGACCTTAACCCCACGAGATCTGGAGAAATGAAAATTCCTCCCAGATCTCATGAGAAAAGCATTCTTGGACCTGGCCCTGCTCATCTTAAGCTTGCAAAACCTTCTACTTCTGGTCCTAAAACCACTTTGAAATACAGAAAATGTTATCATTGTGGTTTTACTGACCATATTGCAAGCAAATGTCCGACTGCCACCAAAGCTGATAAAACAACTAAAGTAAAGATAAATGCCTCTAAGGCTGAGAAGGTCACCAAAGTTGAAAAATCAACCAAGGTGAAGAATACCACTAAGGTTAAGAAATTAACCAAAGTGAAGATCACTACTGAAGCTGAATCTTCATCTGCTGTGAAGACTGCTGAATCTTCCACATCCACTAACTCTAAAGGACCCATTGAAAAATGGGTACCAAACAACGCTTAATCTTCCTTATGTATGCAGGGATCAAAGGGCATCTGGTATCTCGATAGTGGATGTTCTCGTCATATGACTGGACAAAAAGACCTGCTCACTGAATATAAGGAAGAGAAAGGTCCCTCTGTGACCTTCGGTGAAAATGGAAAATGATATACCCGAGGGTTTGGTGTCCTCAGTAATGGGACAACTACCTTTCAAAGAGTCGCTTATGTAGATGGACTGAAGCACAACCTTCTAAGCATCAGTCAGCTATGTGACAAATACTACGAAGTTCGCTTTTCTAAGAAAGCATGTTCAGTGGTGAATGAGAAAGGAAAACTTGCTCTCAGTGGTTATCGCAGAGAAAATGTCTATGTAATAGATATGGACTCTACTACCACTGAGAATGTGTATTTTCTCTCTAAAGCCTCTTCTGATGTCAATTGGCTATGTCACAAAAGGCTCTCTCATCTAAACTTCAAAACCCTGAATTCTCTCTCTTCTAAGGAACTGGTTTCTGGTCTTCCTCGGCACTCATATGCTAAAGAATCTCTCTGCTCAGCATGTGAAAAAAGAAAACAAACAAAAGCTAGTTTCAAATCTAAACAAGTCTCCTCAGTGACAAGTCCTCTTCAGCTCTTGCATATGGATCTGTTTGGCCCTGTCAATATCCAATCAATAGCTGGAAAGAAATATACACTTGTCATTGTGGATGAATTCTCTCGCTATACCTGGGTTATCTTTCTTCGCTGCAAGAGTGATACTCCAAAAGAACTAATATCTTTTGTTAAAAAGATGGAAGTGCTGAATAATCTTACTGTTCGTTCAATAAGAAGTGATCATGGAACTGAATTCAAAAACAGTTCTCTGAACAATTTCTTTCTGAACAAGGGAATTTCTCATAATTTCTCCTCAGTAAGAACACCTCAGCAAAACGGAGTCGCTGAAAGAAGAAACAGAACGATCATTGAAGCTACTAGATCAATGCTCAGCGATTCTCACCTCCCTACTCAATTTTGGGCTGAATCTGTAAATACTGCTTGTTTTACTCAAAACAGATCGCAGATAGTAAAGCGATTTAGAAAGACAGCTTATGAACTTTTTCATGGAAGAAAGCCCTCTATCAGCTTTCTTCATATCTTTGGTTGTTAGTGCTTTATCTTAAACAACAAAGATCAGCTTGGAAAGTTCGACCCAAAAGCTGATGATGGAATATTTCTAGGATATTCCTCCATCTCCAAAGCCTATAGAGTTTTCAACAAGCGAAGACAATCTGTGGAAGAAATAATTCATGTCACTTTTGATGAAACTCGCTCAGCGAACTCCAAACCAATCGCTGACAATGAAGAGTTAAATGCTTGGATGTTTTCTCATTACAGAGAAACAGAACCTTTCTTTTCAAACCATCAGCACACAGATCCACCTACTGCTGATGATGATCCAAACATCATACATCCTAACGCTGAATCCAACTCATGGGTTTCAGCTGAACCTCTAAACACACTGCTACCATCAGATCTACCTTCGTCTGAAAACCTCTCTGATAACAATAGTCTGTCCACTACTCAACAGTTAATTGCTGATGAACCTTAAACGTCCTGATCAATAAACATCCCAATTGTTGATCCAACATCTGAGTTAAGCGATCATGCTCCTGCTCAGCGATGGACCAGAGATCATCCAATAGATCAAATTCTTGGTGATCCAGATGCAGGTATCCAGACACGACGAAGCTCAGGTAATATCTGTCTCTTTGTTAACTTTCTCTCTTTCATAGAACCAAAGAAGACTGATGATGACCTCAGAGATCCAAACTGGGTCAGCGCTATGCAAGAAGAGCTGACTGAGTTTACTCGTAACAAAGTTTGGAATCTCGTTCCTAGACCATCTGATAAGACTGTTATAGGCACAAAATGGGTGTTTAGAAACAAGTTAGATGAACATGGAACTGTAACCCACAACAAGGCTCGACTTGTTGCTCAGGGATACAGACAAGAGGAAGGCATAGACTATGATGAAACCTTTGCCCCTGTGTCTAGGCTCGAAGCAATTCGACTATTCTTAGCTTATGCAGTTTACAAAGACTTCATTGTGTATCAAATGGATGTAAAATCAGCGTTCCTCAATGGAAAGCTGAATGAAGAAGTCTATGTAGAACAACCTCCAGGGTTCTATGACCCTAAGTATCTAAATTATGTTTATAAATTGGATAAGACTCTCTATGGTCTAAAACAAGCCCCTCGTGCTTGGTATGACACTCTCTCATCTTTTCTTATCTCTGAAAATTTTGAACGTGGCAAGTTTGATAATACGTTATTTTTTAGAAAAATAAAAGGTCATATTATTCTTGTACAAATATATGTCGATGACATCATATTTGGTTCTACTAACCCATCTATGTGTACTCGCTTCGCTGAAAGAATGAAGAAAGAATACAAAATGAGTATGATGGGTGAGCTGACATATTTTCTTGGTCTTCAGATTAAACAATCTGACAAAGGTACTTTTATCAGCCAAGGTAAGTATGTTAAAGACATGATGAAGAAGTTTGATCTTACAAAAACTTCAGCGATGAAAACTCCTATGGCACCTCCCCTGACACTTAACAAAGATCCATCTGGAAAACCTGTTAATGTCACTGCCTATAGAGGAATGATAGGCTCCCTGCTGTATCTTACAGCGAGCCGACCTGATATCATGTATTCTACTTGTTTATGTGCACGCTATCAATCTGAACCCAAGGAATCCCATCTGATCGCTGTTAAGCGAATTTTCAAATATCTGAAAGGAACTCCTAACCTCGGTCTTTGGTATCCCAAAGACTCAGGGTTCGATCTCACTGGTTATTCTGATAGTGATTTTGCAGGTTGTAAACTTGACAGAAAGAGTACCACTGGTAGATGTCAACTCCTAGGAGGAAAGCTGGTAAGCTGGACAAGCAAAATTCAGTGTCCACTTCCACAGCTGAAGCTGAATAGGTAGCCGCTGGAAGCTGTTGTTCTCAGATCTTATGGATGAGAAATCAACTATTAGACTATAACCTTCAGCTATCAAAGATTCCAATCTATTGCGACAGCACTAGTGCTATCGCTATAGCAAATAATCCAGTGCTACATTCAAAGACGAAACACATAGAGATCATATATCATTTTATCAGTGATCATGTGATGAACGGTGATATTGAACTTCATTTCATCCCTACTGACTATCAGCTTGCTGATCTATTCACCAAACCTTTTGATGAGACAAGGTTCAACTTTCTCATCAGTGAGCTTGGAATGCTGAATCTCGAAGAATAATTCTTCAGCGTTCATGCATTCTATCACTCTGATAAACATTCTGACTCTCAGGTATGTTCTCTCCATACCTACAACTGAATTTTCATTCAGTTAAGATGTTTTCAAAATATAAACTTTAATCACTGAACTTTCTTCAAATGATTAAAAGCTTTTTGAAAAATAAATCTATCACTGATATTTCTAGTCAGTGATCCTTCTTAAAAGAAAATTCATCCCTATCTTTACCATCAGGGATACTTTCAAAAAGAAAAATCTTTCGCTGACTTTTCTTCAGCGATAATTTCAAAATGGGCAAATGAATAGTCTCTCTCTTCTATGACGTCATTTGAACCGACAATCCACGACATGCCTTTTTCTGACACGTTCGTCCGTTGCCCTTCCATCCAATCAACTTCGTGGGACGTGTCCATGTCATGATAAACATTTGTTTTCCCGCCTATCACACTCTCTCTCCTTCTCTCACACGTATAAAAAGAATGTTTTTCCATTCTTATCATTTTACGCTTTCTGGAAATACTTTCAAGGCAAGAAAACTCTCTCAAAAGAATTCTAGCATTCTCAAGCATTTGCATCATCTCCTTCAAGATCAACAGGTTATTCTTGATCTTCTTATTCTACTTCTAAATCTTTTTACATAATACTCCATTTATGGACTTTCATTATGGGTTTATAAGATTCTTTTTCATAAAATCATCTTTCTTTTTGATTTTATTCATTCACAACCATTTTCTTTTGATTATCTTCATTCAAAATCTTTGGTTTTTCTTCTTTTTAATCTTCAAATATGTTGATTTTTCTATGTTTCTTTCCTAAAATAGAAACTGTGAAAACCTTCTTTATTTTTAGACTAAAACTTTTCTTCTATTATTCTATCTATTCATATTAAGAATGTCTCAATCTGCACTTGTCGCCTCTAAAAACGTCAAGTTCGCCATTGCTGATTCTGAGCTTCCCAAAAACAATCATCTTGCTCACCTTGACTTTGATGGTGTCAAATACCCACATCTGGTGGAAGCCGCAAAATTTCTGAAGCAATCCTGCATTGCTTATGCTATCACTGTGGATCCCACACCTTCCAAAGCTCTTCTCCAACAATTCTGGTTTACCGCTGAAGAGACCTCTCTCACCAACAAAAAGGACCTTAGGAAAGCTCTGCGATTTCCCGACAAAACCAGGAATGGATTCGATGCCTTACCCAATGATGCTGAACTCATCAAATTCCTGGATGCTATGGAATACTCTTGGGAACCCAAGCCAAGAACGACAATACCAAACAAGAAGCTGACTCTGGTGAAGAAGGCGCTCATGCCTTCTCAGCTAAACTACATCTTCTCTCACTTCATTCAGTGTATGAGTGGGAAGAGTGGGTCACTGGACCAGGCCAGCAAGATTCAGGTCCAAATGACTTACTCAGTGATCGCCAGAAGAAATTTCGACTACGCAACAATTATCTTTGATGATCTAAGGTCAAAGATAGAGAAGACCGAGAGGGATCCTAAGATTCCCTATGTACGCTTCATTTGTGCGTACCTGAAGTTTCTGTACCCTGCTACTTACCCCACCAACGCTGATGCTTCTTTTCCCAAAGTGGGTCAGCGCTCCCTGGTGGTCAAGCCACTCCCTAACGAGGTAAGTATCTCTGAACTTCGCTCCCGACTCTCTCTCCTCACTTCTTCGTCTTCAGCGGCCACGCAGGAGGTTCCTTCTTCTGCTATCCCTGCCGCTACACCTTCCAAACGACCATCAACTGGCTCCCTTGGTCCTTCGAAGAAGGCCAAGATGACCAAGGAGAAAGCTACCTCTAGATCTATACCTAAGGATGTTTATCAACAAACTTCCTTGGATGCATTCGTGGGTCTATCCTCCACATCCTCATCAATACCCACATCAACCGTGCCAGTGACTACGGTCGCTGTCACATCAACAGTGACACCACCCATCATCTCAGCTCCTCCACAACCTGAGGTGATCACAACGGTAACTACCTCTATCCCTAATTCTATCCCCATCTCTCATCCTTCTATTTCTTTGGTCTCTGAACCATGTTCTACTTTTTCACAACCACAGCTTGGACCCATAGGACCTGAACATCATTCTTTTGAGGAATCTATGCAATTCTACAAAATGTTTGATAATTCAGGTACACCTATAACCTTAAACACTTCTCCCAACTCACCATATAAGCCTGTTTCTCAAAAACTAACTTATATTTCAGGTCTTGGTTTGGCGACTGTTGACACCAATGTCAACAGTTTGAGTACAAAGGTGGAGTCTCTGACTGCCTCTCTCAACAACACCACCACCAGCGCTGTTCATACAGCTGGTGAAGCACTGAAGACGCTGACAGCTTCATGCGCCTCCAAAGCTGACATCTCTCAAATCGCTACTCTCCAAGAAGCGATTGTTAAAGTCAGGGAAGACTCACAGCAACAGTTTGCAGCCCTGGCTACAAAGGTTGATTCCTGTGAAGTTATTCTTCAGCAAATCCTGACTCACCTGAAGACACCAGCTCCGACTCCTACTCCCTCATTCACAGAGAACGATCGTATCTCACTGGACATTGCCGTGGAGTTCATTTATCAGGCTACGTCAGATCTTCCTGCGATTGAAGCCCGTCTGGACAGTTTAGAGGCTGAAGTTCAGGTGTTGGCTGCTGCAAAAGCTTCATCTCCTTCAAAAGATTTCTCCCTCAATGATAATGAAAAAGAGGGGGAGAAAGCAGCTGAAGAAAATATGGAGTTCGAATTTGCTGCTGAGGTCCATCTGGAAACTCCCTCTCAGGTTGAGGGGGAGATAGCTGCTGAAAAAGCCCCTCCTACCATCGATGAGTTAATCGATGAAGAGGAAGAGAAGGATGATGAAGATGAAGCCCTTGATCTTGAAGATCAAGAGGAAGAACCTCATCACGATGATGATGATGATGAAGAAGATAAATCTCTATGGTGTTCTTCAACCATCACTTCATCAGTGATAGCTTCGAAAGAAGTTATCAAAGCAGGGGGAGTCATGGAACATCTTCAGGAACCCCTTACCAAAGCAAAGGTGCTACTGCTGAGGGAAGCCTAAAGATGACTTCACTATCTGAGGAGAATCCTTCTCAGGTATGCCTTTCCCTCGTTCCCTTATCCTTGTATAAAAATCCCACCCCTGTTCTTTCTAAGCCTTTATCTCTCCTCTCTAAAAATAATCTAACATTTTTCATTTTCTGACCAGACAGTTCTCTCCCCTGCTTAAGGGAAAAGAGCTCCAAATAATCCCAGCTGCTGAAGCTGATGACCAGATAATTCCAATCTCTGTAAGAGAGATTGATGAAGAGGATGAAGAAGATGAGTCCCTGCAACACCCACGGAGGCCCTCTAGACCACTTCATTGGTCAGAGGAAGAGATGAAGAAAAGAACAGAGATGATATCTCATCTGGAGAGTCAACGGCTGAAGATCCCCTCTCAATCAACAGATCTAGAGTTCCTGACTGAAGCTGAAATTGAAGAATCCGTCAGGGCTGAGAAGTTGATCGCTGACTGTCAAAGAGATGCCACTCTGGCTCTCAAAATTCAGTCTTCTCAAGTCAAAGACAAGAAACTGAAGAAGAAACCAGTTGAAGTCAAGGCTGCTCTGTTAAAAGAAATTGAAGAGGAACGCTCTAAAGCTCTAGTGGTCAGCGATAACTCAGTTGATTGGTGCAAACATAAACTCGACTATCGATCTGACCCAATGAATATTGTTTCAGTTGCTATCTCTGGAAGAAAGAAGAAGGACAAAGTTTCTGTCACTATGGAGATTACCAGAGAGGATGGAAGCTGCAAGGCAATGTTTGTTTCAAAGCTGGAAAGCCTCGGTTATATGGAATGGCTTGAGTTCAAAGACGCACTAAAGAAATCAAATTCAATCTACAGAGGCTATGTTGAAGGGATAAATGATGCTCTCATCAACAGAGTCGCTGCAATATTAAAAGTTCCGTCAGCTCTTCCTTCTAAGCCAAAGCAGATCAGAAGAAAGCCTGTCTCCTCCTCCTCTGAAAATGTCGCGGTGATCAGGAATGAAACCTCCATCAAATTTTCAAGAGAAGCTCTGTTCGGTCCTCCTCCTGATCTTTCAGTTCTGGATCTATCTTTGCCTCCTGGTGGACCATATGTTGCGGGACAAGTACTTGAAGAACCTTTTGAAATCTTTTTCAGAGATGACGAGGAACAACTCAGATTTCAAAGAATCTCTGAAATCCCTATCTGTCCCCTCGGCCTTCTCAAGGATCACATGTGCTTATGGTGTGATCTCTCTTCTGCTGCTGAGCAAATCAAAGTGATCATTAGCAAAGAATCTTTAGAGCGAAAGCAAAAAGGAGAAGATATACCTGAGTATTTGATCAATCCTTCTAAATCCTCTTTAGATAGCTGATAGATTAGTTTTCTTCTTGTAATCAATTAGCTTAAACTTACAGTAGTTAGTACATCACTTGTACTTGTAATTTTCATACCTTGTAATTCTTTTCCTGGATTAATGAAAATTTCAGTGAAGTACTTAACTCTATCAGTACTGTAAAAGATCCCTCAAAATAGTAATTGGGATATGTATGTTATGAGTCCTGATTATTCCATCATTTTGAATTATAAAGTAATTTTCTTCAGTTACTTTGTCATTATCAAATAGGGGGAGATTGTTGATCCAAACTCTCTCAGTGATTTGATAACGACCCTTTTCTGTACTTAGTGAAAATTACGTTTGATATGTATTAGTGTTTCACCATCAGCGATCAGACTGGGTCTGTTCAGTTATCGCTGATAGTCTTTCTTATAAACATTTAATATGTATTAGTGTTTCACTATCAGTGATCAAACTGAGTCTGTTCAGTTATCGCTGATAGTTCTGATGTAAACAGTAACGTAATCCCTGAAGACAAGTCTCGCGTCAACTGATGTTCATAGCTGAATCGAAGACGAAGCTGCTGAACAAAGAGAAATCTACTAATGACCTGATGCGGATATCAGTGAAGCAAAGACAACTCTACTTATATGCGAAGGAACATAAGGAAAGCTTCAGCGATCACTAAACTCTTGATATCTCTGAAGAAAGAGATATTCAGCGATTGAATGATCACAAAGCTTATACCTCAAGTTTCCATTTGTCTTATCTTGCACAACTCAGTACGATGTGTCAGACAGGACATGCCTCTGCCATAATTCGTACAACAACTCTGTCAACTACACTGTTCATGATCCGGCCGAAAGCATGTCTCCCAAAGTCAGACTTACAAAGCCAATCAGTGAATGCCACGTGTAAAGTGCCCTGCCATGCATTTAATGCATAGGGTATAAATAGGAAGTTCACCCCTCCATCTGAGGGTGTGCTCAACCCTTGAACTCCAAATAGAAACCTTTGTTTTCTATAATCCCCCATTCTCTGAAATTCTTGTGCAACCATCTTAGTGTTTCTTAAGTTTGTTTAGATTGAGTCTGTCTTAATCTATTCCGCAACAAACTTGTAAATTGTGTTTGATTTATCAATAAACAATTTATTAAACTTTAAATTTATGTGTTTGTATTCAACCCCCCCTTCTACAAACTTGTTAAGCACCTCCGAGACCAACAATTTCAAAACATCTTGTAACACATCAAAAAGGCCCTTACCAGATGTATCTTCTACGACCAAAAACTCTAAAAGAACTCTTCTACTTTGATAGGAAAACACGAAACATCAACACATCTTACAATCAAAGTCATCTGTTCTTTATGACTAGCATCAGGAGTGCAATCAAGTATGATCGAAAAGTACTTTGCCTCTTTGATTTTTGCAATAATTTCATTTTTTACATTCAATGCCAACATTTCAATTAACTCATTCTGAATTTTATGACTAAGATAATGATTATGAGTTTCTTTTTCTTTAATCAAATGAAAATGGTGTTGCATGACAGGGTCAAACTCAACAATCATTTGAAGAATGCCTAAAAAGTTACCATTAGACTCTTCATAAAGTTTTTCATTTTTTCCACGAAAAGCCAAATTATATTGTGCCAAACATTTCACAACAACAATTATTCGAATCAAAACTTGTTTCCAATGAGCGGTATCTTTCTTAATTAACTCTTGCAAATCCTTATCAATAGTTTGATTCTTATCCAACCTCAATTTCAACTCAGACCATGCTTTTAAATTAATCCAATGTTCAGAACTATTTTCATGTAACGATAATGCATTACTAATATGTTTCCAATCATTAAGTCCTTCACTAGCTAATTGACTTTTGGATCGAGCAACTTTGAATAATTTGCAACAAAAGCAAAAAACTTTATCCAAATCTTTAGAGTAAACCAACCATTTCTGATCATGGCAATCACCATTTCCTAGTCTACGAATATAATGGATAGAAGAAAAATCCCTATTTTGTTCATCTTTTGGAAAAATGATGTTAGTTTCTCGAACGGGCCCTTTCTCTTTAAGAAAATCTTTCATTTTAGAATCTAAACTATCCCAAACACTTGGCTCAAAAATATTCAAAGAAACATGAGGCTCATCAAAATCATTTGCATTAGCAACATTTTCATCAACAAGATTAGCATCAACATTTTCATCGACAAGATTAGCATCAACATTTTCATCAACAACATTAGCATCATCAACATTAGCATCATCAACATTTTCATCAACAACATTAGCATCAACAACATTTTCGTCAACAACATTAGCATCAACAACATTTTCATCAACAAGATTAGCATTAGAACTAGGACTTTCAATGGGTTTTTCTTGCCTAACAAAAAACTTATTTAATGACCCATGTAAAGATTGCTCAATTTCTTGTTGCCTTTTCTTTCTTTTTCTATTTTGAGCACCGGACGGTTGTGATCTAGGAAACATATTTAACCAAATTGATCAATAACACATTACCAAATACCAATTAACCAAATAGGCAAATAAGCAATTAAGCAATAAAGCAAATATGAAATATCAATCCAACTGACCAAGACCAATCAAGAAAAAAAATTCATTTAATAGATTAAAATTAGAAGGAAAACACCTGAAGACTGAAGTGAATCAGTGACGATTGAATGGCAGAAGGGCAGAACCGCAGAAGGCGATTGTTGTCGAATGTCGATCACTTCACTGTGCATGTCTGCGTCGTGAGAACATAAAATAGAAATCATCGAGTCGAGACTCGAATCCTTGACTCCAGAACGTCGTGTAACACGAGCGTCGATTAACAGAACAGAAGGATTGAAGGAAGGACTGAAGGAGGTAGTAATCGTCTAATCGATATCAGTAATCGATAAATCGAAGAAGGAGAGGTCGTTGCACTGATTTTTAATCGATAAATTTATATGTTTGCTGTAGATTACAATCGATTACAACCCCAACTTCACACCTGATTTGTGAATCGAATCGACTAATCGATATCAGTAATCGACTAATCGTGATTTGTGTTGTGAATCGTTTGACGTTTGGGTAATCGAGGCGTAAGCGGTAAGCCGTTTCTAGGTTAATTAATAATTACAAAAAAAAACTTAGAAAATGAACCTAGTAATGTATAAAACGGTGTTGGGCTGTGATGCCCTGGGCCTTCGCCCAGGTTGCCCATGCTTTGGGCCGACCCTGGGAGGCAGTAATAGTCTAATCGATATCAGTAATCGATAAATCGAAGAAGGAGAGGTCGTTGCACTGATTTGTAATCGATAAATTCATATGTTTGCTGCAGATTACAATCGATTACAACCCCAACTTCACACCTGATTTGTGAATCGAATCGACTAATCGATATCAGTAATTGACTAATCGTGATTTGTGTTGTGAATCGTTTGACGTTTGGGTAATCGAGGCGTAAGCGGTAAGCCGTTTCTAGGTTAATTAATAATTACAAAAAAAATTTAGAAAATGAACCTAGTAATGTATAAAACGGTGTTGGGCTGTGATGCCCTGGGCCTTCGCCCAGGTTGCCCATGCTTTGGGCCGGCCCTGGGACAAACGAAAGACGATAAAAACATTTCATCGTTGTCGATTAGATCTCGAACATGAATCTCATTAGCCGATGTTCTATCGGTCCAACAATACTATCAAGTTTTATAGAATAACAACACAAAATGATTACCAACCTGTATTGATTATAACAAACGAGTTACAAGGTTGATCGATTTTAAGCTTGGATTTGTGTTCTCTGTTTTTCTCTCTTTTACACCTTTAAGTGTGTGTTTGTATGTTTAAAAATTCTCTGATCTATCTGAGAGTGAGATACACAACTAATCTAACTAGTGTGTTGAACACACTTCCTAAGATAATATCTAGATTTAATAACTAGATATTATTTCTAACAACTAAATAACTAAACTAGAAACTAACTTTATCTAACTAAGTGAACTAGATCTAATATCTAATAACTAATATAACTAATAACAATTACATTGAATTACATTGACATTTATTACAAATAGATATAGACTTTAATATCGAGAGTCGACGTTCCGGCTTTAGCTTTAGATTGCGATCTTCAGATTGGATGATCTTGAATCCAATGAGACTGTGTCTTAACAATCTACCCCTTTCGATCAAGATCATTACGAAAATGATTTTAGCAATTCAGTCTTCTTGTTCAGCTCAGAAGATGCAATCTCTTTCTCTAGCTCTGAAATCAACATGTCTTCAATCTAATAATCTCCCCCTTTGAAGAGTGGACGTGATTCTTGAAACATGTGATCTTTGCCATTTCTTGTGTAGTCATTCTCCCCCTTTTTGATGTTAAGTGCAACGACTTCATCAAAATTATTTGTAAGAAATGTCTATCTTGCAGTTAGAGCCCCTGATCCGTCAATTCAAAAGATATTCATCCAGATCTTTTCAAATCCAGACAAAATAGTCGTGTAACACCTGAATCAACTAATGAATCAGTTAACATGCCTGTCAGTAACACTAAGTCACTGTGTGTAACGAATACACATTGGAAAGGAGCTGTTTGATGTTGACTCCCCCAGGGCTTCCATTTAATCATCGAAACACCACAAAGGTTATTTCTATAAACGTTATGACAAAGAAACTAATTCCTTGTATGTTCGTGCTTGTGTTAAAAAGAATTAAGCACTTGATGATTGCTTATAGGCTCAAAATTGTGTAAACCACTGAGACAATAGTAAGTTAAACACAAACTCAATGTGCATGATTGAAGTGCGAAGGTGGGCCAGGCTTCCTTCTTTTCAATATCCAGATTTTCCGAATGAAAATCAGATAGCATATGTGCTGCATCCCCTTTGAAAATGTGAAACACTTTCTTGTGAAGAAGAAAATGAGTAGATGGTGAGGTTTGATCAAAAGTTGGCATGGGTTAGTTGCCTGTTTCAATAATGATCACCAAAGAATTGTGAATCACTAGAATTGTGGCTACCCGACTCAGAAAAAGTTGGTGAAGAGTTGTGATATTCTTTTAACTCTGTTCTCACACCCTCTTTCTTTTAAACTTTTTGCTTTCTGTAATCACACTCATTTCTTTTCGATTTGCACACCCAATCACTAAGGATTAACTTCTTGGGTAGAAATCATTGGTTAAGGTGATTCCATAGAAGTTGTGTTAATACCTAGCACAATGATTCTTTGTTTTCCTATGATGCACGTGATGCTCAGATTGGTTTAACTATTTCAGTTAAAGCACAATTTAGATCATGAAAACATTTAAAATACACTCCCAAAATATAAAATCTGTTGAAAAATCGGGAAGTAGTTTGAACATTAAAAACAATGTTTTCCAATGATTGAAAGTTGTCCTTCTTTCAACCATATATGAGATTAAGATAAATGATTATACCTTTACGTTCGATCTTACATCCCATGAAGCTAAGCTTTAAGTCATAAACATATGAACTTTTAAGCTTCTCTCAAAAATTCTGCAAAAGTCTTATGTCAAGTCAAAGTAAAATTTATTCACTTATAATGAAAAGACAAAAAAGCAGTAAAACTTTTTAAAGAACGAGTTCTGATCAGAAATAATCATAAATCATATCCGAACTCCCTTTTGACTTGAAGAGCTCCCTCTAAAATCTTGCATTACAAAAAAAATTTGACATTAAAAGGTACATGCACAAATTTTATGAGCTCCCCCTCGAAATAACATTGACCAGATGTCAATTTCTTCTCATTCTCCCCCTTGGATCATGAACATTTGATAGAAGTGCAGATATCAATCAGAGTTAAGAATGAAGAAATGATGAAAAAGTATACACTTTAGAGAACTTTTATAGGTAACTACTGATTAGATTTTAAGATTTAACATACCAAGCTTAGAGATAAGAAAGTTGAACCTCTTTTCGTCTAAGGGTTTGGTGAACAAATCGGCAAGTTGATAATCAGTTTTTACAAAGAAAAGTTCAATTGTTCCTTTTTCAACATGATATTTAATAAAGTGATACCTGACGTCTATGTGCTTTGTCTTGGTGTGTTGAACAGGATTCGCTGTAATTGCGATGGCGCTCTTGGAGTCACAGTATATCGGGATCTTGTTGAAGTGGAAACCGTAGTCGCGCAATTGAGTTTGCATCCATAAGACCTGAGAACAGCTGCTAGCAGCAGCTACATATTCTGCTTCAGCCGTGGAGGTTGAAACACAAAGTTGCTTCTTCGATGCCCAACTTACTAGCTAGTCACCGAGGAACTATACGTGTCCTGACGTGCTCTTCCTGTCTAACATACAACCTACATGATCTGCATCTGTGTAGGCTATTAGTTCAAAACTAGTATCTTTAGGATACCACAGACCAAGATCTGCAGTGCCTTTTAGATACCTAAATATGCGCTTCACAACAGACATATGGATTTCTTTAGGATTGGCCTGATATCTTGCACATAAGCATGTTGAAAACATTATATCTGGCGTACTCGACGTAAGATACATTAAAGAACCTATCATCCCTCGATAAGTCCTAACATTAACAGCCTTTACCGAAGGATCGGTGCCAATTTTAGTACCTGGTGCCATTGGGGTACCAATCGGTTTTGAATTTTCCATTTGGAACTTTCGAAGAATATCCCTAATGTATTTTGATTGATTGATAAAAATACCCGATGAAAATTGTTTTACTTGTAAACCGAGAAAGAAATTCATCTCTCCCATCAAGTTCATCTGAAATCTAGACACCATAAGGTTTGCAAAATTCTTACAGTAGTTAGTATTTGTAGAACCAAAGATAATATCATCTACATAGATTTGAATTAAAATGATATTGCCTTTTTCCTTTTTGATAAACAAAGTGGTATCCACCGTACCTTTTGAAAACCCAGACTTGACTAGAAAAGTGGAAAGGACATCATACCAAGCTCGAGGTGCTTGTTTCAGACCGTAGAGTGCTTTGTCGAGAATGTAAACGTGATTTGGATTCTCTTGATTGACAAAACCCTCTGGCTGAGAGACGTAGACTTCCTCCTTCAGAATTCCATTTAGGAATGCTGTCTTCACGTCCATTTAAAAGACCGTGAAGTTCTTGTGGGCTGCGTAGGCTAGAAACATTCTGATTGCCTCTAATCGCGCCACAGGAGCATATGTATTGTCGTAGTCGATTCCTTCCTCTTGTCTGTATCCTTTGGCTACTAGTCTTGCCTTGTTTCGGATAACGGTACCATCTTCGTCTTTCTTTATCTTGAAAATCCACTTCGTACCTATAATGGTTTTACCTTTAGGCTTTGGTACGAGTCTCCAGACTTGAAGTGCGTCGAACTGATTTAGCTCTTCTTGCATTGAGATCACCCATTCTGGATCAGCAAGTTCTTCCGATACGTGTGATGGCTCGAACTTGCTCAGAAAGGAGTTATGCATGCACATGTTCATTGATGCTGACCTAGTTTGCACCGGTTTTGATGGATCACCAATTATCTGGCTTATCAGATGCTCTTTGGTCCATTTATGTTCATGAGGTAGTGGATTAGATGATTGTATGTCAGTGGTATCATCTACAAATCCACTTGTACCTTCTTCTGATTGTTCAGGAGGAATGATGGTTTCAGTTGAAGTGGCAGGTTCAGAAAGCTCAGCAGGTACAACTTGATCTGGCTGTAGATTGATCTGTACAAAATCTTCTACTGTTGCAGCTACTTCTGTCTCTTTATCGTTTGACACTTCTTCAATTGTTGTAGTCGGCATTTGAATTGTAATTTCTTGTTGAATCGGGGCGTTTGGTTCAATAGAGTCATCTGAACTGGTTGGATGAGTAGTCGTTAAGTCTTCCATCGTGTCAACCACAACAGATTTCTTTACATTAGATCCAAGAAATTCATCATAAAACAATTCAAATAATAAATCTAAATCAGATAAATGGTTAGTTGAAGTTGAAGCTTCGTCTGATTTATTCTGTTGAGACGCAGGTTCTGGACTGAGTTGCCCAGAAGCTAGTATTCCTGTTATAACGGGTTCTGAACGTTGTTGTTCGGAAGCCATTTCTTCATCAAACGAGACGTTGATGCTTTCAATCACCGTCTTTGACTTCTTTAGATAAACACGGAATGTAGTTGATGTCGAGGAATAGCCAATGAAGATTCCTTCATCCACTTTAGCACTGAACTTATTTAGACTCTCCCTATCGTTTAGAACGAAACACTTACACCCAAATATATGGAAATATTTGATTGTCGGTGTTCGATTGTTGATTAACGCATAAGGAGTCTTCTTGAATCTTTGATGTACCATGGAGTGATTCTGTGTGTAGCACGCGGTCGATACAACTTCTGCCCACAAAAATAGAGGTAAGTCTGATTGACTTAGCATAGTACGAGCAGCCTCGACTAGCGTCCGATTTCTTCTTTCAACCACTCCATTTTGTTGAGGCGTTCGAGCAGCAGAGTATTGATGTGAAATCCCGACAGATTCGAGATATTCTTAAACTTTGTTGTTCTTGAACTCTGTGCTGTTGTCTGTTCGTAGAAACTTGACCGGTTTCTGCAGATTCACCTGGGTCGTCTTTAGGAAAGTGATGAGTACATCTGGTGTCTCATCCTTTGAACGTAGAAACTTGACCCATGTGTATCGCGAGTAATCGTCCACGATCACGAGTATGTACTTCTTGCCTCCTAAGCTTTGAGTTCGCACCGGACCGCATAAGTCCATATGCAATAACTCTAAAGAAGCATTGGTACTTGGTTCAGGCTTCGGTTTATGAGGTGCCCTCTTCATCTTGCCCTTTTCACAAGCTGCACAAAGATGTTCTCTTTCATATTTCAGCTCTGGAAGTCCTTTGACGAGCTTTCCACTGACCAGATTGTTGATGTACCGAAAGTTGAGGTGAGAGAGCCTTCGATGCCATAACCAGCTTTGTTGCATCGATGCTTTCGTCAGTAGACAAACTTTCTTGTCAGTCTGGACATTTGATAAGTTTATTGTGTAGAGGTCTGTTTCTCGAGTACCGACCAAGAGTTCTTCGCCGTCTTCATTGCGAACTGAACATCTCTTGGCTTTGAAGTTGACCTCTAAGTCTTTGTCACAGAACTGGCCTATACTGAACAAGTTGTGTCCTAAGCCTTCTACATTGCTCACCTTCTTGATAGTGATATTGTCATGTTGTACATCACCGTATCCCATTATTGGAGAAAACTGGTCGTTGCCAAATCTTACTGTTCCGCAATATTTGTCTTTAAAATTGGACAGTATATCTTTTTGCCCTGTCATGTGCTTGGAACATCCGCTGTCCAAGAACCATGTATGACTAGTCTGCATAAGAGAAATTACAAATTTAGATATTCATACGATAACATTGGAATTTTCACTTTGATTATCGAAGTGCGGGTCTTGAACTGATTTGTTCAAAAGCTTATTTTGACTTTGATGTTCGGGTTTTGAACTGCATTATCCAAAAACCTATTTTTGACATTGAAGAACGAGTCCTGATCTGTACATAATCAGAAGTCGCTTTCTCTTTAAGCTTTGTGTGCCTGCAACACAGATTTAGCCTTAGGTACCCACTGGAATTTGGGTCCTGCTGTGTTAGCACAAGTTTTTGGTACCCATTTCAAATTGGGTCCTCTTTTCTTTTGAAATGCATGTGAAGAATTATTATGAGATGTATGCACATGGTAGTTGCCAAACCAATCTCCAGAATCTTGACAAGAAATAGAGACATGTTTATCATAAATAGAAGACTTTCTAGCAGATAAAGATAACTGAAATAATTGCTTCATTGTATATTGTTTACGGGAAACAACAAGTTTTGAGTTCAAAAGAGCAACATCAGCAATTAAGACATCTTTACTAAGCGAAGTCTTGTTACAATTAACACTACTAAACGATATAACGGTCTTGTCAAGCTTCCGTTTTGGTTGCCATTGAGAATTAACCTCTGGCCTTTGCTTGCTCAGATCTGTAACATGTGAAACTGGTGAGTTAGACTTCTGAGCAACAAACGAATGCTTCTTCTTCGGATTACCAGTAGTGTTCGGTTTCTGTGAATGCTGAGATATATTCTTACCTTTAGCACTCTTAGCTTTCACAGAGACTGATTTATCAACGAAGACTTTCGCTGATTTTGCACTGTTTACAGGCATACTGGTTTTTCTCAAAGATTTCTTAACAAAAGATGAATGGTTAGGAAGTTTTGTATTAAAGTCAAATTGTTCAAAACAACCATCGAAACTACCGTTAGAGTTAAGAAAATTAAGCTCTTTATTTGATGAACCAAACGTATCCTCAGAGTTTGAAGCTTTTGAAATAACAGAATTTGAAAACACAGTTGAAAAAACATTTTGCTCAATATTTATCAAAAGTCTTTCATCTGATAAAGAATTCTCGAGTTCAGAAATTTTACTTTCTAAAACGAGAGGAGGGACATATAGTTAACTTTAATAGGCTTCGCCTCCATTTCCTTTTCAGAATAACTTGGAAAGAAATCACTTGAAAGAGTTTTCTTCTTTTGATATATTGGATTTTCATTATAACTATTATTCAGTTTCGCATAACAAAATGGAAGATGAACTTTAGATGATTTCAACCGTTTTTCCGTTTCATTGGCTTCATCCTTTTCCGATAGTTTAGTCCAAAAAGTTTTAAACTCAGGGATTCTGCGAGCTAATAGCATATTAAGATGATCATAAAGTCCTGGCACTTCAGACATCCCTTTTTGTAGACAGTGAGGATTCTTATAACCGATTCCCCAATTGCCTTTGTTTTCTAACGGTTTGTTAAGATGAATGGTTTGTTTACTCTGACCTAATGAGTACAACTTCTTTTCCAAAGCATCTATTTTTGCAATTAAAGTTTTGTTTTCTTCAACACATGAAGAATGCAATTTTGTAAGCTCATATTTATCAATCTCACAGTTTAGCAGTTTAGACTTGAGATCTGAATTCTCTTTAAGAATTATTGTCTTTTCCTTAGCGTTGGTGTCATTATCTTTATGTAAAACCTCAACCAATACTTTCTTCTCAGCAATTTCATTGCGAAGTTTCTGTATCAATTGGTTTTTGTCAGTTCTAACACCATTTTCTCGCTCAAGATTAGATTCTAACTCTTTTTGTTTTAAACTCATGGCATGCATTTTATTCATAAACTCTAAATCTTATAGATTACATACCTCTTCTTCTTCATCATCTGAATCAGCATCAGCATCTGATTCTATCTGGCCCATCAAACACATGTTGACGGCTTCATCTTTTTCTTCATCCTCTTCTTCTTCATCTGAGTGATCAAGCCAATATTCATCCTCATCCATCAGTGCCTTGCCAGCCTCCTGTTGCTTTGAAAGAAGCATCTTGTTCTTGTAGTAGTCGAAGTTTCTGACCTTTGATCTGCGGCAGTCCTTGGCAAAGTGACCGATTTTGCCACAGTTGTAGCACGTTGGTGGTTTTGGCTGACTGGATCCTTCAGCTTTAAACTTTATCTCTTCCGGTTTCCTCTCCTCTAATCTCTTTCCTTCATACTGATACCTTCTCTCTTCAGGTTTCCTCTCTTCTGTTCTCTTCCCTTCAAATCTCTTTCCTTCATATCTGCTTCCTTCAACCATTTCCTTGTGGATGTAGTTGTTCGGACCAGATGAGTACCTCTGACTGTTTGATGTTGGCTTTTTGTAGAACCTTTTCTAAAAAGCATTTGTCAGCATCATCATTGCTTGCTTTAGCTGATCATTTTCATCTGTGTCAGAGTTTGCATAAGCTTTATCTTCTTCTGATTCGTACACAATCGTCTTGTTCTTTTTCTTCCTAACTACAAGAGCGACTGTGTCATCAACTGTCTTTCCTCTCTGTCTATTCTCAGCTAGAATTTCATCCACCTCTTCTTCATTCTGACGGAGGGTTTCATACACCTCGTGAAGTGGAATCTCATTCAAGTCTTTTATCTGCTTCATCTGCCTAGCAAATATTTTCCATTCCGGTTGAAGAATGCTTAGGAATTTGACGTTCAGCTCAATTTGAGATTTGTGAACTTTGTTCTTACTAAGTTCGTTCAGCAAAGTCACAAACCTGTCATAGGTTTCTTCTAAAGTTTCTCCCACCCTCCCTCTAAATTCTTCATAATTATTTAGGCAGTTGGAGATTTTCAGCTGATTTCCAACCTTTGAGCCCAACATCATCTTTTCAAGCTGATCCCACATTTCTTTACCGGAGGCCTTATAGCTGTCAATCTTTACGTATATTTCATTTGGGATTCCTTGTAAGATGTATGACTTAGCTAATCTGTCGCCTTTGGCTCTTCTGAGGTTATCATCTTGTAGTTCATGATACTTAAGTTCAACCTGAGTCGGCACATTATCAACTACATGAGTCGTCATTGGTGGTCTCATAACCCCTTCTTCTATAGATGTCCTGATGAAATCACCCAGCTCATGTCTGTCAATGAAGTTCAGAAACCGATCCTTCCACTGTTCGTATTCTCCTTTGAAGAGAACTGGTGGCTTGGTGTCAGTTCCTATTGCAAGGGTTTCTCTGGATGTCATCCTGTATTGATTAGAAAACTTGAATATGATCGTTAACCCAGATAAAATTTGATCACACAAGAAATTTTGTCCCCCTATTACAGTTTCCAAAAAATTGTCTAAGTGGGAAAATTGAGCAAAATTCAGGTTTGCATGTCAAATGAGGAGCGCACACTGAGGTTTGCGGCTCTAGTGAGAAGCGCACACTGAGGTATGCGGGTCTAGTGAGAAGCGCACACTGAGGTATGCGGGTCTAGTGAGAAGCGCACACTGAGGTATACGGGTCTAGTGAGAAGCGCACACTGAGGTTTGCTAGTCTAGTGAGGAGCGCACAGTTGAGATATGCGGGTCTAAGGTTTGCGTGTCTGACTTGGAACCGAGAAGTGAGCTGATATGTGCTTTGCGGGTGCTTTGGGAGCCGAGAAGTATGCTTTGCGGGTCCTTTGGGACGCGCACAGTAGGACTTTGCGGACTGTTCTTCCTCTGGTATGCGTGTGTTCGTCCTGAACTTCTAAAGATCGACTAAAATCTGTTCCTGAAACGATTTAGCAATACCAAACCCTACCAATGTGTCTAGAAACACTTTTAGAAAAGTATGTAAGCACTCGATCTCTCTAAAACACACTTTTTCGAAATAAAATCGATGGCACAGTGAACTTACCCACTTCGACTTTTTCACATAAAATCCACAAATTGGAACTCGATTTAAGCTTAAAAGTGAAATCAAATATCAACAACTCGATCTAGCATGTAGTACGATCACAACCTGATCGATTCTAACACCTAAAACACTCAAAATCACAAAGTCAATTTTTCTTGAAGAACACAGAGTCGTTTTTCTGAAAACTTGTTTTGATCTTAATCAGGCTCTGATACCAATTGTCGGTCCAACAATACTATCAAGTTTTATAGAATAACAACACAAAATGATTACCAACCTGTATTGATTATAACAAACGAGTTACAAGGTTGATCGATTTTAAGCTTGGATTTGTGTTCTCTGTTTTTCTCTCTTTTACACCTTTAAGTGTGTGTTTGTATGTTTAAAAATTCTCTGATTTATCTGAGAGTGAGATACACAACTAATCTAACTAGTGTGTTGAACACACTTCCTAAGATAATATCTAGATTTAATAACTAGATATTATTTCTAACAACTAAATAACTAAACTAGAAACTAACTTTATCTAACTAAGTGAACTAGATCTAATATCTAATAACTAATATAACTAATAACAATTACATTGAATTACATTGACATTTATTACAAATAGACATAGACTTTAATATCGAGAGTCGACGTTCCGGCTTTAGCTTCAGATTGCGATCTTCAGATTGGATGATCTTGAATTCAATGAGACTGTGTCTTAACATGTTCCATCAACAATGTTACCCTCCATTGCTTCGTGTGTTTAAATTTTTTAACATTCGAATCAAAAACACCATACAAATATATAAGAAATATGCAAAACGAATGTAGATTTAAAAAATATGTGAATTCAATGAAAAATATTTGATTTTAAATAAAATTAAATTTTTGCGTATAATATAAGAATAAGTAAAAAACACTCTTCCAACATTAATTTTTTTTATTACCTTAATTAAAGCAAAACAAAACTGAAAATAGGAAAAGTAAATATTTTATCCAAGTTAATTGAATCGTGGTTATTGGTCAATTATTTTAAAAAATTGAGTATTTTAATTAAATGAAAATATGATTAAATATTATTACCATATATAAGCTAAATTAAAATTAACTAATTATTAATATAATAATAACAACACTTACCATATATATTATGAAATAATGTAAAAGATAAAAATAACCTTTTCAATTAAAAATAAAAATAGAAAAAAGAAATTCAATGATTGGTTGATTTCGGTTTCCAAAGTTTCCAACGTAAAACAGGTTTCCAATTGATCGCTTCCCTATATATATATATATATATATATATATATATATAGGGTGCGTTTCATTTGAAAACCAATCAATTCGTGGAAACTTTGCAAACCACTATTTTAGGAAACATTTTGTTAAGTTTCCTAATCTAAAGTCATGATTATAATAAATGAATCTTATCATCTTCCATATATATCACAATCATTATTAATGAATCATAATAGTTTTCCATAAATATATATATATTGTTTCCTAAAACAATGGTTTGCAGAGTTTCCACGAATTGATTGGTTTTCAAATGAAAATCACCCTATATATATATAGGGGAGAGGTTCATTTGAGAAATGGTAAATATATGAGAAATAGAGAAGTAATCTTAGCCATTCATCTGGTCAACATTTGCGGCTTTGACCGCGAAGCACCGGATAATTCCTTGTGTGGTCTATAGAAGGTAGAGGGGTAATTTCGTAAAATACACGGGATGAGTTCATATATGAATCTGTATGAATCACAAAGATTCATATATGAATCTGTTAATTAGTTCAACTGATTCATATATGAATCTTTGTGATTCATACAAATTAATATATGAATCTGTTAGTTAGTTCAACTGATTCATATATGAATCACAAAGGTTCATATATGAATCAGTTAAAAGAGTTCAGTTGTGAATTGCACTGGTTCATATATGAACATATAGTTCATATGTGAATTATACATGTTCATATATGAACACAGCCCGTGTGTTTTGTAAAATTTACGAAATTGTTCTTCTATTTTTGGGATAGCCGCAACTTTTGACCAGTCAAAGCCGCAACTTTTGATCGGTCAAAGCCGCAATATTTGACTAGTCAAATCCGATCTTGACCATATGAATGGCTAGGATTACTTCTCTATTTCTCATATATTTACCATTTCTCAAATGAACCAAACACTATATATATAGGGGTTGTTTTATTTGCAACCCACATCTTAACCGTCAGATTCATGATCGGCGGTTACAATAGATATGGGGCCCAATAATTTTAATTAAAAAAAACAGAAAAATAAAAATAAAATAACAGTCGATCATGAATCCAACGGTTAAGATATGGGTTGCAAGGGTTGCAACCTTTTTCAGGGATGCAAAATATCCTTCCACTATATATATATATATATATATATATAGTGTTTGGTTCATTTGAGAAATGGTAAATATATGAGAAATAAAGAAGTAATCCTAGCCATTCATATGGTCAAGATCGGATTTGACTAGTCAAATATTGCGGCTTTGACTGGTCAAAAGTTGCGGCTATCCCAAAAATAGAAGGACAATTTCGTAAATTTTACGAAACACACGGGCTGTGTTCATATATGAACATGTATAATTCACATATGAACTGTATGTTCATATATGAACCAATGCAATTCACAACTGAACTTTTTTAACTGATTCATATATGAACCTTTGTGATTCATATATGAATCAGTTGAACTAACTAACAGATTCATATATGAACCTTTGTGATTCATATATGAACCTTTGTGAATCACAAAGATTCATATATGAATCTGTATGAATCACAAAGATTCATATATGAATCAGTTGAACTAATTAACAGATTTATATATGAATCTTTGTGATTCATACAGATTCATATATGAACTCATCCCGTGTATTTTACGAAATTACCCCTCTACCTTCTATAGACCACACAAGGAATTATCCCGTACTTCGCGGTCAAATCCACAAATGTTGACCAGATGAATGGCTAAGATTACTTCTCTATTTCTCATATATTTACCATTTCTCAAATGAACCTCTCCCTATATATATATATATATATATATATATATAGAGAGGGAGGTTACTTTGTTAACCTCCCAAATTGTATTAATTTGGTGAACTCCTCTCAACCAATAAGAATTCACTTTGAACATTGGTTTGTTTGAACAAATCATTAAATATCCAAGGGTAGAAAGGGGATTTCACAATGTTTTTTTTTGCTAGACTTTTTCTTTTTGAGAGTTACAAAGTAACAATTAATTAGGAAGATGTTACAAAACAACAACATTACATTGCATGTTCTTTATGTGTTCACATGGTGATGCTTCAATCAGTGATTAGAGGTCATATTGTAACAAAACAGACAACCATCACTTTCAAATGCATTTAGAACCTCCTTCGTGTCCAATCATAATATAAATTGTCTAAATCCATAAGATGCATACATGATAAGGAAATAGTTTCAAAGGCGTAAACCAAAACCGTGATGAAAGAACATCCAAGAGTATTCGCAATTACTGCATAACTTGCAACAAGGATCCATGTTTAAGAAATCGATGTTCATACACATTCAACATATTGTAAAATGAACTCTAACGAATTATCATAGATGTTCGGTCGTTATATGAATGTCCATTTGTAACACCCTAAAATTTAGAGTAAATTTAAAATTTGAAAATTCGACAATATGGCGTTTATAAATGGAGTAAACCACCTAAAGGGTAAATATAATATAGCATTTACAAAAACCTGTAGATGAATATAGAAATTGACAACAAACTAATCTAAATAAATTATATCAAGATTACAATGGTTGTCAATCCAAATCCCAAAATGTCTAAATCAAAAGAAAGCCAAGACTCCAAATATCTATTGTCCCAAAAATGCCTCGAGCACCGCGCTCACCACTCAAACCTTCGGCAACCCACCGCTAAGGGAACCTGTTATACACGTCATTTGAGAAAAAGTGTTAGGCTTAAAGCCTAGTGATAACATACAATTTATATGATAATTTGGGGAATAATCTAAATGCAATAATGATCAATCTTTTCCACTGAATGGATTTATAAATGAAATAATTACCACATAGTGACCTTACGGCCCAAAATACATCTTGCGATGACGGGGGAGACCCAATTTTCCAAGGATTGTGGTGGAACACAAAATTAGGCCACTTTCCAAGTTATTGAGCTCACCATAGTAGGATCAAGGCCACGAGCTTGTCGTCTTATACTCAGATGTGGGGGAGGGCACCCAATGATCCTAATCATGCTCATTCGCTAGGATTTACATTTACGACCCACAACTAGTATCCGGTCCCACATAACCGTACCAAGTTGCCACCCTAGAGTCCAATGTCTTAACCAGCTACAAACGGGATTTAATCCCAAAAGTTTAGCTGACTCTATACCTATGGATCCATTAGTAATAGTCTAGACTTTTCAGAAATACATTTGTGACCAACTATAATCAAACATATAGTTTCAACACAAGAATGACCTTAAAATGTGCCTCTTGATTGGCTTTTGCCCTTTTAGAAATCATTTATTTCCATAACAAGGATCCCCAAATAACCTTTCTTCAAAACCCACATACAATATGAAATTTCTCAAGAAATGAATAATACAAATATGTTCAAAATGAATATTTCAACTTCCCATCTACATTTATGAACTTAATCATCTTTTGTAACACTAAATATGAAACTCCTTTTCTTAATCCACAAAAAGGTATGAAACCCTAAAAAAATCTCCAAAATGTTTATTTGGGTTAAAAATCATTTTAATAGGTATAAGGAATCAAGGAGATGATTGAGAGCCTAAAATCATGAGTTTGACATGTATAAAGTTTTAGAGAGGTTAGAATGTACTCACAATGTGGGTTCTTTGGTTAAACCCCAGAACTTCTACTTGGAAGGAAATAGAGATGGAGATGATTAAGATGATGACTTCTTTGAACTCTAGACTTACAATCCTTGAATCACCATAAATGAACTAGGTCAATAAATGTTAGAGTAAATGAGGTGAGGAGGGTGGATTGGAGGAATTTACCTTCAAAGAGGAGAGAAAACGAGCTGCCAAACTAGTCAAAAGAGTGCCAAATGACCTAATTTTTGGAGTTGATCATTTAATACCCATTGGGGGTCGGCGACTATGCCCATGCGACAATGACAGTGTCAAAGTCACAGGGCAATGTCGCACCAGAAACCCCCCTTCTGATTGTTTGGTACGATTGTGACACGGCGACAGTGACCGTGTCACAGTCGCCCGTCATAGTGTCCCAACACCTCTCGGGCCCCAAAATTTGGCGTTTTTCACACGAAAGGCACCCGGTTCACTTTGGGGTTCAAGTTAAGACTTTTCTAAGCGATAAAATCCATATATGAACATTAAAGGAATATTCGAGACTTTTCCAAAATTCTAGGTGTTACAATCCTCCCCTTCTTGGAAACGATTTCGTCCTCGAAATCCGAGCTATTCTAATAAATGAGGGTATCTCCGCTTCATGTCCTCCTCGGCTTCACATGTCACATTGGCCCCACGATGATGCTTCCATTTCACTTTGACCATCGTGATCTCCTTGTGATGCAATTTCTTGGATTTCCTTTTTAGGATAGCGTTGGGTTCCTCCACGCATCGGTTGCCCTCATCTACTCTGATCTCGGAAACAGGAATGACACTTTCCTCTTCCGCCAAACACTTCTGAAGGTAACAAATATGAAACGGTTTGTGGATCCTGCTCATTTCCGGTGGAAGTTCCATCTAATAGGCTTGCAAGCCCACACACTTAAGTACCGTGAAGGGTCCAAGGAAACGGGGACTCAACTTACCGCGATTTTCGAACCAGATAAATCCCTTCCACGGAGACACCTTAAGCATCACATAGTCACCCACATGGAATTCCATTGGCCGCCTCTTCTTATTGGCACAACTCTTTTGCCAATCTTGAGCCGCTTTCAACCGCTCCCGAATGCCTTTCATTTTATCGGCTATTTCTTGAACAATTTCGGGTCTGACGAATTGTTTTTCTCCCGCTTCAAGCCAACACACAAGAGTTCAGCAGTTACGCTCGTACAACGCCTCGAACGGTGCCATCTCGATACTCGAGTGGTAGCTATTATTGTAAGTGAACTCCACCAAAGGTAGGTGAGAGTCCCAACTACCCCCGAAATCGATAACGCAAGACCTTAACATTTCTTCAAGCATTTGGATCGTTCTTTCGCTTTGACCATCGGTTTGCGGGTGGTAAGTCGTGCTCAACTTTACTCGCGTTCCAAGCTCTTTTTGCAAACCATCCAAAAAGTTCGAAGTGAATCGACTGTCATGATCTGACACAATCGAAAGGGGCACCCCATGCCTTGAAACTACTTCATCGATGAAGAGCTTTGCCAACTTGTCCATCGGTAAAGTTTTACGCATGGCCAAGAAGTGTGCACTCTTGGTCAACCGGTCAACTATTACCCAAATGGTATCGTGACCTCGAAGAGTTTTAGGTAACTTGGTCACGAAGTCCATAGTAATATGCTCCCACTTACACTTGGGGATCTCCTAGGATTGAAGACTCCCATACGATCGTTGATGCTCGACTTTCACTTGTAAACAAGTCACACAACGCCCCACATAACGCGCCACATCAAGTTTCATTACCGACCACCAATAATGTAGATTCAAGTCCTTGTACATCTTTGTACTCCCTAGATGAATGGAATACTTGGACTTATGTGCATCCTCGTGGAGGAGTTCTCGATTGCCTCCAACCTTGGGTACCTATACACGACCGTTGAACAATTTCACTCCCCGCTATCTTCTGTTAAGAGCAGATGTTGCTTCGACATAAACTCTTCTTTGAGATTCTCCTCCAATAAGACTTCGACTTGAGATGCCTTGATTCTCTCAATAAGGCTCTACACTAGCTCGATTCTTGAAAGGGTAGCTTGAATACTTCTACTATAGTCCTTCCGTCTCAACGCATCAGCCACCACATTTGCCTTACCGGGGTGGTAAAGCAACTCGCAATCATAATCTTTAAGCAATTCGAGCCACCTTCTTTGCCTCATGTTCAACTCCTTTTGATCAAAGACGTATTTCAAACTCTTATGATCCGCGTAGAGCGTACATTTCATGCCATAGAGGTAGTGTCTCCATAGCTTCAAAGCGAACACCACCTCCGCCAACTCCAAATCATGGGTAGGGTAGTTCTTCTCGTGAATTTTGAGTTGCCTTGAGGCGTAAGCGATTACTTTGCCTCTTTGCATCAACACGCAACCCAAACCCATCTTTGAAGCATCACTATAGACCACGAAGTCCTTCGACCCTTCGGTTAGCAACAAGATTGGAGCCTCAAATAACTTCCTTTTCAAAATCTAGAATGCCTTCTCTTGTGCTTTGGTCCAAAGAAACTTGACATTCTTTCGAGTTAAAGCCGTCAAGGAAGAAGCGATTTTGGAGAAGTCTTGAATGAATATCCGGTAATAGCCCGCCAAACCCAAGAAACTCCGGATCTCAGATGGACTATTGGGAGGTTCCCAATTCATCATGGCTTCAATTTTGGAGGGGTCCACCTTCACTCCATCTCAAGTGACAACATGACCCAAGAATTGAACCTCTTCAAGCCAAAATTCGCACTTGGAGAATTTGGGATACAACCTTTCTTTCCTCAACACCTCTAGAGTGTCACGAAGGTGTTGCTCGTGTTCCAACTCACTTTTGGAATACACAAGTATGCCATCAATAAATATAATGACCGACTTGTCGAGGAACGGTCGGCACACTCTATTCATCAAATCCATAAACACCGCCGGTGCGTTCGTTAGGCCAAACGACATCACTAGAAATTCGTAATGGACGTAACGCGTTTTAAAGGCCGTCTTCGGGACGTCTTCTCCCCTCAACTTCACTTGGTGGTATCCCGAACGCAAATCGATCTTCGAGAAACACCCCTCTCCTTGGAGTTGGTCAAACAAGTCATCGATCCTCGGAAGTGGATACTTGTTCTTCACCGTTGCCTTGTTCAGTTCACGGTAATCGATGCATATTCTCATTGTGCCATCCTTCTTCTTGACAAACAAGACCGGAGCTCCCCAAGGTGACGAGCTCGGTCTTATGAAGCCCTTCTCTAGGAGCTCTTGGAGTTGAGCCATCATTTCTTGCATCTTCGATAGCGCCAACTGGTAAGGGGATCGAGCAATCGGAGCCGCTCCCGGTACAAGATCTATTCAAAACTCTACTTGATGATCGGGTGGTAAACCGACAAGTCGTCTGCAAAGACGTCGGAAAACTTGCGTACCACTTTTACAACTTCAAGTTTCTTCTTCTCGAGCTTGGCATCGATTACGTATGCTAGGAAGGACGGACATCCCTTCACTAAGCATTTTCGCGCTTTAGCCATGGTGATAACCGCTACATCTCCCTTCCTCCTTTCGCCATATGCTACCACCATTTCACCATCCGATATAGGGAGTCAAATCAGTTTCTTGGAACATAGGATCTCAGCATGATTGTCCGCCAACCAATCCATATCGACCACCACATCGAAACCGCTAATAACCATAAGCATCAGATTGATTGAGAATTTCTTCCTTTCGGTGTCAATCGAGCAATCCTTCAAAACATCGCGGATCACTACTTGACTGCCATTCGCTATCTCTAGAACTAAAGCATCAACTAGGCTACTATTGGGCATGACAAGCTTTTGGCAAAAAGAATCAGACACAAAAGAGAAACTAGCACCGAAATCAAATAGCACATGAGCAGGTACGGAGTTTAGAAGAAATCTACCCGATAGCACGTCGGTGGATGTCTTGGCCTCATCGGCCTTCGTCTGGAAAGCTCGACCAGGAACTCTGGGATGGTTCTCTTTCTTCTCCGGGGCACTCCCCGTCTTCCACTTCGGACAATCCTTTCGGAAATGTCCCGTCATCTTGCATTCGAAACATACCACTCCCTTGATAGGGAAATCCCAAGTAGTATGATTTGGTTTCCCACACTTTGCACAAGAGGTGGGATTGGAGTTACAGTTGCCGTGGTGCTTGCTTCGACATATAGGGAACCACCACGCCTCTTGGCGGTTATCAAAGATCCTTCCCCCATTGAAAGGTCTCGACCTCTTGGGAGGTCCAGGGTTGTTTTCCCACTTTCTCTTGTCTCCCACCACCATGGATTTCTCCACCTTGTCTCTAGCATAGACCTCTTCCATGATTTTGGCCTCTTCAATGGCCTCACGAAGAGAAGAGGGCTTGGCATTGCGAACCATGTACATCATGTCTGCCGACAACCCTTTCAGATAAGCCTTCACTTTATCATTCTCAGTTGGGGCCACATTCCCCACCAGATCAAGTTTCTCAATGAACTTCCTCGAGTAATCCCTCACAGATAGGTTTCCCCTCTTGAGGGCTCGAAAGTCGTCAACAATCCGGTCCATTGCCCTCACATTGTAGTACTCCTCCATCAACTTCTTCTTGAATGCTTCCCACGATAACTGGGAAAGAATGACAACATCTAGGGTGGACCTAGTGACGTTCCACCACTGATGTGCCGGGCCTCAAAGTATTTGGGAGGCGAATCTTACCTTATGATATTCCCCGCACTAACTGGAACCGAAAGCTTGCTCGAACGCTTGGATCCAGTTCAAACACTCAACTGGGTCAGTGGATCCTGAGAGCTCGGGCGGTTAACTAAAAAGGAAGGTTTTGTAGGAGCAATTCTTTCTGCCCCTCTGAGCACCGACAACCACGTGCTCTTCTGTTCTGATCCCATTTCCAATGCCACCCGAACCGGCTACTGCATTCTCGGAAACTACCTATGGCCTTCTGTGACTAGCATCCTTATCCTCCAACATCTTCAGGAATGCCTCTTGTTGCTTTTCCATAACCGACGTCACCATCTGCATGACGCTGTCCATCATATTGGCTTGAGGATTTGCCTCTCGAACGACCGGGTTTGATGACGCCAAATCCACTCTGGGTATAAGCTCTATCTCTCCGGAAAATATCGGCGACATATTAGGGGGAACAACATTCACCGTTCTGACCACCGGATTTGGATTAGACGTACTATCCTCATGAAATTCCCCTTCGACCATCGGTCGACTTCGAGTATTCACTATGATGGACAAAGGCTGCCACACAAGCACGAGAGAGAAGAAGAGATTCGATCGAAACATAAAGGAAAACGTACTAATACATTCATCAATCGTCATGACATTAGTAAATCAAGCATGCCCACGTAGCAATATATTCATAATGGCATTAGCTAAGTGCAATTATGAACACATCATACCAAAGGATTCTCGTTACCAAGATCATAATTCGTAATTCTTGCAATTCAGTCCACTTTAAGATCATCCTATCTTAGTATTTCTACCCAATCCTCATAAATCATAACTTAATAGCTCCAACTTAAGTTTAGACATCTTACGTTCATGCCTAGTTCACTTAAAATAATGCTATAATACCAACTTGTAACACCCTAAAATTTAGAGTAAATTTAAAATTTGAAGGCAATATGACGTTTATAAATGGAGTAAACCACCCAAAGGGTAAATGTAATATAGTGTTTACAAAAACCTGTATATGAATATAGAAATTGACAACAAACTAATATGAATAAATTATATCAAGATTACAATGGTTGTCAATCCAAATCCCAAAATGTCTAAATCAAAACAAAGCCAATACTCCAAATATCTATTGTCCCAAAAATGCCTCGAGCACCGCGCTCACCACTCAAACCTTCGGCAACCCACCGCTAAGGGAACCTGTTATACACGTCATTTGAGAAAAAGTGTTAGGCTTAAAGCCTAGTGAGAACATACAATTTATATGATAATTTGGGGAATAATCTAAATGCAATAATGATTAATCTTTTCCACTGAATGGATTTATAAATGAAATAATAACCACATAGTGACCTTACGGCCCAAAATCCATCTTGCGATGACGGGGGAAACCCGATTTTCCAAGGATTGTGGCGGAACACAAAAATAGGCCACTTTCCAAGTTATTGAGCTCACCATATTAGGATCAAGGCCACGACCTCGCCATCTCGTACTCAGATGTGGGGGAAGGCACCCAATGATCCTAATCATGCTCATTCGCTAGGATTTACATTTATGACCCACGGCTAGTATCCGATCCCACATAACCGTACCAAGTTGTCACCCTAGGGTCCAATGTCTCAACGAGCTACAAACGGGATTTAATCCCAAAAGTTTAGCTGACTCTATACCTATGGATCCATTAGTAATAGTCTAGACTTGTCACAATTACATTTGTGACCAACTATAATCAAACATATAGTTTCAACACAAGAATGACCTTAAAATGTGCCTCTTGATTCGCCTTTTCCCTTTTAGAAATCATTTATTTCCATAACAAGGATCCCCAAATAACCTTTCTTCAAAACCCACATACAATATGAAATTTCTCAAGAAATGAATAATACAAATATGTTCAAAATGAATATTTCAACTGCCCATCTACATTTATGAAATTAATCATCTTTTGTAACACTAAATATGAAACTCCTTTTCTTAATCCACAAAAAGGTATGAAACCCCAAAAAAAATCTCCAAATGTTTATTTGGGTTAAAAATCATTTTAATAGGTATAAGGAATCAAGGAGTTGATTGAGAGCCTAAAATCATGAGTTTGACATGTATAATGTTTTAGAGAATTTAGAATGTACTACAATGTGGGTTCTTTGGTTAAACCCTAGAACTTCAACTTGGAAGGAAATAGAGATGGAGATGATTAAGATGACGACTCCCTTGAATTCTAGACTTACAATCCTTGAATCACCATAAATGAACTAGGTCAATAAATGGAAGAGTAAATGAGGTGAGGAGGGTGGATTGGAGGAATTTACCTTTAAAGAGGAGAGAAAACGAGCTACCTAACTAGTCAAAAGAGTGCCAAATGACCTAATTTTTGGAGCTGAGCATTTAATAACCACTAGGGGTCGGCGACTATGCCCATGCGACAATGACAGTGTCAAAGTCGCAGGGTAATGCCACACCAAACACCCCCCCTTCTGATTGTTTGGTGCGATTGTTACACAGAGACAATGACCGTGTCACAGTTCCCCGTCATAGTCGCCCAACACTTCTCGGGCCCCAAAACTTGGCCTTTTTCACACGAAAGGCACTCGGTTCACCTTGGGGTTCAAGTTAAGACTTTTCTAAGCGATAAAATCCAGATATGAACATTAAAGGAATATTCGAGACTCTTACCAAAATTCCGGGTGTTACACCAATAATGTTCATATACGTTTACATTTTAAATGAAAACTAATGGCAGGTTGTTAACATATATTTGTTCATATCCGTTCCCTTACAAATTCTTTGTGAACTTTTTCCCCACCCCATTCATACCACCTTTGTTAGCTGAATTGAACCAAAGCCATTGTTAGTCTTGGTTTAAATATGTACAATATTTTTATGAGATAAGTATCGAAAATTTTCCCTTATTATCTTAAATGTAACATTTATTGTACGAGGGGGTTACAATTGTAACGCCCGCAAATTTCGGTATGTGATTCCTTAATCTTGTGGTATCTAATTCTTAATGTTAACCTTTGCTTTTGACCATTAAAGACTAATTATGAACCTCGTTTACCGAATTTCCATCGTTCGAGAAATCGGGCCGAAAATCAAACGTGTGTACGTGGGGGGCGACAATGCCCAACGATTGTGACAGTGTCACTCTCGCCGTGGCAAAGTCACAGTCTCAAGACACCCTACCGTACAGATGGGGCAACCTTTCTCGACGATTGTGACAATGTCACTCTTTCCGTGGCATAGTCGTGAGAGACTAGTGAGCTTCGAAATAATTCGGGCAACAATGACCACGATTGTGACAATGTCACTATCGCGTGGTACTATCACGGTCGAGCAAAATCCAAGTATTTAATGCTTGGTCTAATTTCCTTAGGTCATTTATCACAATTTAAGGTTGGAGCTCGTTTTCTCTTTGCTGTTGGTCGACTTCCTCACCAAACCAACCTCCCTCCTCATTAATTTCAAGCTAGGGTTGTCAAGATTCATCCTCAAGATCTCATCTAGGGTTCTCTACCTTCTCAAGTTAAAGAGCTAGGACTTGAGTCAAGCTAGTGTATCCTACTCCTACATCCTTTTGGTGATTCCTAGGTTTTGTCAAACCTAGTATTGCGAGTCAATCTACAAACTTCCTTCACTAAATACATGTATTAATGATTATTAAAGATTTATGTCAAAGCAAAAGTCATTTTTCTACATTTGATAACTTTGGGAAATTTAGGTCAAAATCTAGCGTTTTGGCCAACCTTGGTGTTTTGGATGAAATGGTCATGATGAGTAGTTTTACACTCTTAGATGATAATCTCTTTGTGAGTATGAAGGGTTTGTTTGTGAACAAAACAAAATGGCAATTTTGAGTTATTGTCAAGTAAAAGGTTTTCCTCTTTTTCATTGAAAGTTAATGTTGTAAGTGTTACATGGAAATTATACTGCGAAATATATGGAATTTCTTTGGGATAAACTATAGTGTAATGGATCCATAGGCACTATTAGTATTATGTGACATACATAGTGATAACTATTTGGCTAGATGTAGTGTGGTGCTTGGGATCTCGTGCTATAGACCATGGGTGGTTGAATACCATAACCTTGTACTCCGTGATATCTATATTCTAGCTTGTGAGTCCTTCTTAGACCATTTGGGAGCTCGAACTATTGACCGTGGGTGGTTGAACTCGATAACCTTTGGTGCTATAATAGAATCTCCATAACGTTCATGTGTGACCTATTTTTTTGTTCCGTCACCTCAATGGTAAACCCAGGTCTCCCCCGTTTAACTGTGGAACCTTACTCCCTCCGAAGGGTGAACAAGGTTAAATCCATAAATGAACCTTTGTTAATATCATGTACTAATATCAATTGCTTCTTTATGTTGGTTTTACATGTTTGATCTCACTAGGTGTAAGCCTAACACTTGTTTTCTTAAATGTCCCATATTTACAGGTTCCATTAGTGGTGGGGCTCGTAAAGATTGAGCACCATGGGTTGAGCGAATAGCGGAGACTTTTGGAAGTAAATATTTTGAGGGTTGGCGTACAGAAAGTAATAGAGGACTTTTGGGAGATTTATTGACAATGGTCTAATCTAGATGATTTCGATTTAGATTAGCTAGTTCTCATTTATGATTTCCAATTATAGTTGTTCTAAATGCATTAACTATTCTTCCCCATCTCTTGGGTGATCTCCGTCTATTTTATTCTTGTCGTTTATTAAGAATATGTTTAAAATACCCCTTACATTTAAGGGTGTCATTTCTATTTCCAGGTTTTTGGTTCCTCAAATTATAGACGTCATATTGCAATTTTTTTTAAATTTACTCTAAATTTTTAGGGTGTTACAAGTTGGTATCAGAGCTCTAGTTTAAGTGAACTAGGCATGAATGTAAGATGTCTAGACTTAAGCTTATATTGTTAAGCCTTGATCTGTGAGATTGGGTAGAACTTCTAAGATAGGGTGGTCTTAGAGTCAACGGAAATTACACTAGTTTGGAATTGTGACGATGGTGACGAGAACCCTTGTGTATAATGCATTCATAATTGCACTTAGCTAATACCATTATGAATATATTACTACGTAAGCATGCTTGATGTACTATTGTCATGACAATTGATGAATGTAGAAGTACGTTTCTTTACGTTTCTCGTTTCTATTCTATTGTCACCCTTTTGTTCCTTGTGTGTGGCAACCAATATGGTTAACACGAGGAGTAGGTTGTTGATCGAGGGGGAAATCCAAGAAGCTAGTGTATCTAACCCTAATCAAGCAGATAGAGTAGTGAATGCCATCCCTCCCAATATGCCGCCGATATTTAGCAGAGGGGTAGAGTGCATACCTAAGGTGGATTTGGCACCTTCGAACCCAGTTATTCAAGAGGCAAACCCTCAAGCCGACATGGTGGCTAGCATCATGCAGATGGTGACGTTGGCCATAGAGAAGCAGCAAAAGGCTTTCCTGAAGATGTTGGACGACCTAGATGCCAGTCTGCGGAGGCATGAGATCGTTGCTGTGAATGTAGTGGCGGGATCTGGTCGTACTGGTCATGGTGTGAGGACTGAGGAGCATGTGATCACTGATGCCAGGCAAGGCGGTAATACCTACACCTAAAAGTCCTTCCTTTGCAGCAGACCCCCCGAGTTTTCTGGATCCGAGGACCCAGTTGTGTGTATGAACTGGATCCAGGAGACTGAGCAAGATTTCGAATCCAGTAAGTGTGGAGAGGGTCAGAAAGTTAAGTTTGCTTCCCAGATGCTTCGGGGCCTTGCCCTCAAATGGTGGAACATCACAAAGTCTACCTTAGATGCCACCATCCTAGCTCAAATGTCATAGGCTATGTTCAAAAAGAAAATCATGGAGGAATACTGTAATGAGTGGGTTATCGATATGTTCGAAGAGGAGTTCTGATCCCTCAAGAAGGGTAGCAAAATGGTGAAAGAGTACACTCGCCTTTTCATCGAGAAACTTGACCTTGTGGGGCATGTGGCTCCAAGTGAAAAGGAGAAGATCAAGGCCTACCTTAAAGGCCTAACCGACCGATATGATGGCCATGGTTCGAAACTCTAAGGCTTCCACTCTCCATGAAGCCATCGAGGAGGCAAAGCTCATGGAAGACGTGTATGCCCACAAGAAGTAAGAGGAGTTTGTACCGATGGAAAAGAGGAAGTGGGAAGGTAATCCTGGATCCTTCAAGCGACCAAGACCTTTCGTCAACAACAATCGAAGCAATGATTCGAAGAGGGAGGCTAGGTGGTGCCTAGAGTGCTAGAGCAAGCATTTGGGCCCGTGCCACTTAAAGCCCGACTCTTGTTACAAGTGTGGCAAGCTTGGCCACGCTAAAAAAGATTGCCTGGTCAGAGGGCCAATTTGCTTTGAATGTAGAGAGTCGGGCCACATCCACAACGAGTGCCCAAAACTCAAGATGGAAGAAAACCCCGGAAAGAAAGAGAGTGCACTAAGAGTGTCGGGGAGGGCCTTTCAGATGTCAACTGATGAGGCTAAGGCATCGACTAATGTGGTGTCGGGTACGTTCCTTGTTTCCATACCTGCACATATTCTTTTCGATTCTGGTGCAAGTTATTCCTTCGTATCTATGTCCTTTCTATCAAGATTGGCTATGACTGCTAGTACTTTAGAAAATGCTCTAGTGGAAATAGCCAATGGTAGTCGAGTCATGGTTAGTCAAGTCTATTATGACGATTGTGTATTCGAAATCGAAGGGAAGAAATTTCCGATAAAACTCTTTCCCATATCTATTGGTGGATTTGACTTGATCGTCGGAATGGATTGGTTGGGAGAGAACCGAGCGTAGATCCTTTGCTCTAAAAAGTTGATCTGTATTCTATGGGAGGGTAATGAAACGGTGTTGGTATACGTGGATAGGAGGAAAGGAGAAGTAGTAGTCATCTCTATGGCCAAAGCACGCAAGTGTTTGGTGAAGGGGTGTACGTCTTACTTGGCATATGTTGTGGATGCCAAATTGGAAAAGAAGAAACTTGAGGATGTCAAATTCGTTTGCGAATTTATGGATGTATTTCTCGACGAATTGCCTGGTTTGCCACCCGATCGGCATATCGAATTCCGAATAGACTTAGTTTCGGGGGTTGTACCGATCGCTAGAGCGCCTTACCGCTTAGCGTCCTCGGAGATGCAATAAATGATGTCCCAATTGCAAAAACTCTTAGAGAATGGTTTTGTGAGGCCGAGCTCGTCGCCTTGGGGAGCTCCGGTCCTATTCGTGAAGAAGAAAGATGGCATGATACGGATGTGCATAAATTACCAAGAACTAAACAAGGAAACCGTGAAGAACAAATACCTACTCCCATGAAATGACGATTTGTTCGATCAACTTCAAGGGGCAGGGTGTTTCTCGAAGATTGACCTTCGTTTGGGATATCACCAGGTAAAGGTAAGAGACGAAGATGTGGCGAAGACCGCATTTAGAACACGATATGGTAATTACGAGTTCCTTGTGATGCCATTCGGGTTGACGAATGCACCAGCGGTGTTCATGGACTTGATGAACCGAGTATGTCGACCGTTCCTTGACAAATCTGTAATCGTGTTCATCGATAATATACTCGTCTACTCCAAGGACGAGGTTCATCGTGAACAACACCTTCGGGGAGTTTTGGAGGTGTTGAGACGGGAGAAGTTATATGCGATGTTCTCGAAATGCGACTTTTGACTAGAGGAAGTACAATTCTTGGGTCATGTAGTCAATCACGACGGGGTGTAGATGGACCCGTCCAAGATTGAAGCAATGATGAATTGGGAACCACCAAAGAGCCCGTCTGAAATTCGAAGCTTTTTGGGCCTAGCGGGTTACTACCGGAGGTTCATCCAGGACTTCTCAAAAATTGCTTCTTCTTTGACAACCTTGACATGCAAGAACGTTAAGTTCGTATGGGGGTAACTCAAGAGAAGGCCTTCTGGACACTTCAAAAGAAGATGTGTGAGGCTCCGATCCTTTCGTTGCTTGAAGGATCCAAAGACTTTGTGGTCTACAGTGATGCGTCCAAGATGGGGTTGGGTTGTGTGTTGATGCAGCGAGGCAAAGTGATCGCCTATGCGTCAAGACAACTCAAAGAGCACGAAAAGAATTATCCAACCCATGACTTGGAATTGGCGGCCGTAGTGTTCGCTTTAAAATTATGGCGACACTACCTATACGGCACCAAATGTACCTTGTTCACGGACCACAAGAGCTTGAAGTATGTATGTGATTAGAAGGAGCTGAATATGAGGCAACGACGTTGGTTGGAACTACTAAAAGACTATGATTGCGAATTACTCTATCACCCCAGAAAAGCGAGTGTAGTAGCGAACGCTTTGAGCCGGAAAGATTATAGCGGTGGTATTCGGTCCACGCTCCCACGGATAGATGTGGTGGTTAGATTAATCGACCAAATAAAGTCGACTCAAAGAGAGGCCCTGCGCGAGGAGAACCTTAAGGGATAGGTTATGGTGAAGCAACAATCACTATTGACCAAAGACGACCAAGGGTTGAAATTGTACCAAAGTCGTATTTGGGTGCCCAAGATCAGAGGCAACCGAGAATTACTCCTAGAAGATGCACATAAGTCGAAGTACTCTATTCATCCGGGAAGCACCAAGATGTACCGAGATTTGAAATTGACATATGGGTAGCCCGTTATGAAATTGGACGTGGAAAGATATGTGGAAAGGTGTGTGACGTGCTTGCAAGTGAAAGCAGAACACCAACGACCCTACGGTAGTCTCCAATCCTTGGAGATTTTGGAGTGGAAACGGGAGCACATCACGATGGATTTCATGACGAAGTTTCCAAAGACACTTAGAGGGTACGACACGATTTGGGTAATAGTCGATCGATTGACGAAAAGTGCTTACTTTTTGGAAATGCAAAAGACGTTGCCCATGGATAGACTTGCCAAATTGTATATCGACGAGGTTATCTCAAGGCATAGGGTACCATTGTCAATTATATTGGACCAATACAGCCGTTTCACTTCCAAATTCTAGGATGCCCTACAGAAAAAAATTGGGTACGAGAGTAAAATTGAGTACGACCTATCATCCCTAAACTGATGGCCAAAGTGAAAGGACGATTCAGACTTTGGAAGACATGTTGAGATCATGTGTTATCGATATTGGTGGTATTTGGGACTCCCACCTACCTTTGGTGGAGTTCAATTACAAAAACAACTATCACTCCAGTATTGGGATGGCACCGTTCGAGGCATTGTATGGATGAAAATGTAGAACTCTAGTGTGTTGGCTTGAGACTGGAAGAGAAACAGTTTGTCCTACCCGACATTGTCCAAGAGACCAACGACAATGTGAAGAGTATCCGTAAACGATTGAAGGCGGCTCAAGATCGACAAAAGAGTTACACCGACAAGAAATGGAGACCGATAGAATTCCAAGTGGGCGACCGTGTCATGTTGAAGGTGTCCCCTTGGAAATGCATTATACATTTTGGAAAGCGCGAAAAGTTGAGCACACGATTTCTTGGGCCGTTTACCATTTTGGCAAGGGTGGGACATCAAGACCACAAGTTGAAATTACCACCTGAACTGGCCGGAATCCATCACACCTTTCATGTGTGTTATCTACGCAAGTGTTTGGCTGAGGAGGATAGCGTGATATCCCTCTCGGAAATCCAAGTCGATGAGGGAAATCGTTGCGTAGAGGAACCCAATGTTATCTTGGATCGAAAGTCAAAGAAGCAATGCCACAAGGAAATCACAATGGTCAAGGTTCAATGGAAGCACCATTGCGGAGCCAACGTGACATGGGAAGCGGAGGGCGAGATGAAGAGGAGATATCCGAACCTTTTTTCTTGAGCCAAGATTTCAAGGACAAAATCATTTCCTAGTCGGGGAGGATTGTAACGCCCGCAAATTTCGGTATGTGATTCCTTAATCTCGTGGTCTCTAGTTCTTAGTGTTAACCTTTGCTTTTGAGCATTAAAGACTAATTATGAACCTTGTTTACCGAATTGCCTTCGTTAAAGAAATCGGGCCGAAAATCCGACGCGTGTACGTGGGGGGAGACAATGCCCGATGATTGTGACAGTGTCACTCTCATCGTGGCAAAGTCGCAAGATCAAGACACCCTATGGTACAGATGGGGCAACCTTGCTCGACTATTGTGACAATGTCACTCTCACCATGGCATAGTCGCGAGAGACCAGTGAGCTCCGGTACAATTCGGGCGACAATGTCCGCGATTGTGACAATGTCACTATCGTGTGGCATTGTCGCGGTCGGGAAAAATCCAAGTATTTAATACTTGGTCTAATTTTCTTAGGTCATTTATCACAATTTAAGGCTGGAGGTTGTTTTCTCTCTACTGTTGGTCGACTTCCTTACCAACCCAACCTCCCTCCTCATTGATTTCAAGCTAGGGTTGTCGAGATTCATCCTCAAGATCTCATCTAGGGTTCTCTACCTTCTCAATTTAAAGAGCTAGGACTTCAGTCAAGCTAGTGTATCCTCCTCCTACATCCATTTGGTGATTCCTAGGTTTTGTCAAACCTAGTAGTGTGAGTCAATCTACAAACTTCCTTTATTAAATACATGTATTAATGATTATTAAAGATTTATGTCAAAGCAAACTTCATTTTTATACATTTGATAACTTTGGGAAATTTAGGTCAAAATCTTGCGTTTTGGCCAACCTTGGTGTTTTGGATGAAATGGTCATGATGAGTAGTTTTACACTCTTAGATGATAATCTCTTTGTGAGTATGAAGGGTTTGTTTGTGAACAAAACAAAATGGCTATTTTGAGTTATTGACAAGTAAAGGGTTTTCCTCTTTTTCATTGAAAGCTAATGTTGTAAGTGTTACATGGAAATTATCCTACGAAATATACGAAATTTCTTTGGGATAAACTATAGTGTAATGGATCCATAGGCACTGTTGGTCCCGGAGGTGCTTAACAAGTTTGTAGAAGGGGGGGGGGGGTTGAATACAAACACATAAATTAAAGTTTAATAAATTGTTTATTGATAAATCAAACACAATTTACAAGTTCGTTGCGGAATAAGATTAAGATAGACTCAATCTAAACAAACTTAAGAAACACTAAGATGGTTGCCCAAGAATATAGAGAAAGGGGGTTTTAGAAGTATAGAAAACAAAGGTTTCTATATTGGTTCAAGAATTGAGCACACTCTCAGAAGGAGAGGTGATCTTTCTATTTATACCCTATGCATTAAATGCATGGCAGGGTACTTTACACGCGTCATTCAATTATTGGCTTTGGTAGTATGACTTTTGGGAGACATGCTTTCGGCTGTATCATGAACAGTGTAGTTGACAGAGTTGTTGTACGATTTGTGGCAGAGATATGTCCGTTCTGACACATCGTACTGGTTGTGCAAGGTAATACAAAAGGAAACTTGAGGCATAAGCTTTGTGATCGATTGATCGCTGAATATCTCTTTCTTCAGAGATATAAAGAGGTTCAACTATCGCTGAAGCTTTTCCTCATGTTCCTTCGCGTATAAGTAGAGTTGTCTTTGCTTCACTGATATCTGCATCAGGTCACTAGTAGACTTCTCTTTGTTCAGTGGCTTTGTCTTTGATTCAGCTATGAACATATGTTGACGCGAGACTTGTCTTCAGATATTACGTTACTGTTTACATCAGAACTATCAGTGATAACTGAACAGACTCAGTCTGATCACTGATAGTGAAACACTAATACATATGAATGTTTGTAAGAAGGACTATCAGCGATAACTGAACAGACTCAGTCTGATCGCTGATGGTGAAACACTAATACATATTAAACGTAATTTTCACTAAGTATAAAAGAGGGTCGTTATCAAATCACTGAGAGAGCTTGGATCAACAATCTCCTCCTATTTGATAATGACAAAGTAACTGAAGAAAATTACTTTTAAAGTTCAAAATAAGGAATAATCAGGACTCATAACATACACGTCCCAATTACTATTTTGAGGGATCTTTTACAGTACTGATGGAGTTAAGTACGTCACTGAAATTTTCATTAATCCAAGAAAAGAATTACAAGGTATGAAAATTACAAGTACAAGTGAAGAACTAACTACTATAAGTATAACTAATAGATTACAAGAAATAGGAAACTAATCTATCAGCTATCTAAAGAAGACTTGGGAGGATTGATCATATACTCAGGTATTTCTTCTCCTTTCTGCTTTCGATCTGAAGATTCTTGAGAAATGATTGCTTTGATCGATTCAGCAGAGGGAGAGAATTCACACCATAAGCACAAGAGATCCTTGAGATGACTGAGGGGACAGATAGGAGTTTCAGAGACTCTCTGAAATCTGAGTTCTTCCTCATCATCTTTGAAGAAGATTCCAAAAGGTTCTTTAAGTACTTGTCCTGCAACATATGGTCCACGAGAGAGCAGAGATAGATCGGGAATTGAAAGATCAGGAGGAGGACCGAACAGAGCTTCTCTTGAGAACTTGATGGAGGTTTCATTTCTTATCACTGCGACATTTTCAGAGGAGGAGGAGACAGGCTACCTTTTGAATTGCTTTGACTTAGAAGGAAGAACAGACGACACCTTTAATATTGCAGCGACTCTGTTGATGAGAGCATAATTTATCCCTTCAACATAGCCTCTGTATATTGACTTTATTTTTTTCATTGCATCTTTGAACTCAAGCCATTCCATATAGCCGAAACTTTCCAGCTTTGAAACGAACATAGCCTTGCAACTTCCATCCTCTCTGGTAATCTTCATAGTGACAGAAACATTATCCTTCTTCTTTGTTCCAGAGATAGCGACTGAAACAATCTTCATTGGGTCAGAGCGATAGTCGAGTTTATGTTTGCACCAATCGACTGAGCTATCGCTGACCGCTAGAGCTTTTGAGCGCTCCTCTTCAATCTCCTTTAAAAGAGCAGCCTAGACTTCTACTGGTTTCTTTTTCAGCTTCTTGTCTTTGACCTGAGATGACTGAACCTTGAGAGCAAGAGATGCATCTCTTTGGCAATCAGCTATCAGCTTCTCAGCCCTGACGGATTCTTCGATTTCAGCTTCAGTCAGGAACTCTAGATCTGTTGATTGAGAGGGGATCTTCAGTCGTTGATTCTCTAGATGAGAAATCATCTCTGTTCGTCTCTTCATCTCTTCCTCTGACCAGTGAGATGGTCTAGAGGGCCTTCCTGGATGTTGCAGGGACTTCTTGGGATTATTTGATCATCAACTACAGCAGCTGGGATTATTTAGAGTTCTTTACCCTTAAGCAGGGGAGAGAACTATCTGGTCAGAAAATGAAAAGGTTAGTTTATTTTTTGGGGAAGAAGATAGATAAAGGTTAGAAAGAGACAGGGGTGAGGTTTTATAGAAGGATATAGGAACAAGAGAAAGGCATACCTGAGAAGGAGTCTCCTCAGATAGTGAAACAATCTTCAGGCTTTCCTCAGCAGCAACATCCTTGGATTTGCTTTGGGAAGGGGTTCCTGAGGATGTTCCATGGCTCCCCCCTGCTTGGACAACTTCTTTCGAAGTTATCGTTGATGATGTGACGGTTGAAGAACGCCATAAAGACTGATCTTCTTCATCGTCATCATCATCATCTTGATGTGGGTGCTGATCCTCTTGATCTTCAAGATCAAGAGCTTCATCTTTATCGTCCTCCTCTTCTTCATCATCGATTAAATCTTCAAGAGAAGGAGGGGCTTTATCAGCAACCATCTCCCCCTCAACATGAGAGGGAGTTTCTTTCTGTTGGACCTCAGCAGCAGTTTGTAACTCCATATTTTCTTCAGCTGCTTTCTCCCCCTCTTTGTCATTATCACGAAGGGAGAGATCTTTGGAAGGAGATGAAGTGTTTGCAGCGGCCAACTTCTGAACTTCAGCCTCCAAACTGTCCAGACGGCCTTCAAACGTAGGAAGATCTGACGTAGCCTGATGAATGAACTCAACGGCAATGTTCAGAGAGGTACGATCGTTCTCTGTGAATGAGGGAGTAGGAGTCGGAGCTGGTGCCTTCAGTTGAGTCAGGATTTGCTGAAGAAGAACTTCACAGGAATCAACCTTGGCAGACAAGACATCAAACTGTCGCTTGGAATCCTCCTTCACTTGGTCAATCGCGGCTTGAAGAGCGGATATTTGAGAGGATTCAGCTTTCGTTGAACACGTAGCTGTCAATGTCTTCAGCTTTTCACCAGCTGAATTGACAGCGCTGGTGGTGCCATTGATGGCTGTCGTGAGAGAATCCACCTTGATTCCCAAACTGTTGACATTGGGTCAACAGTGGCCATATTAGGACCTGAAAGAAACGTCAGTTGCTGAGAAACATGCTTATATGGAGAGTTGGGAGTAGTGTTTAGGGTTATAGGTTTACCTGAGTTTTCAAACATTTTGTAGAATTGTAGAGAATCGTCAAAACGTTTGATTATCAGGTCCTAGGGTTCCAAACAGTGGATGTGTAGAAATAGATGGAAGGTTAGAGACCAAAGAAATAGAAGGATTAGAGATGGGGATAGAAGAAGTAGGGAAAGGAGTAGTTACCTCAGTTTGTTGCTGAACTGAGATGATGGGGGACGTCACTGTTGTTGTGACAGCGACCGAGATCGCTGGCACGGTTGATGTAGGTGCGGAGGATGTGGAGGAGATGACCACAAAATCATCCAAGGAAGTTTGTCGAGAAACTTCCTCAGGCCTTGAACTAGTGGCGATGGTCTCCTTAGTCACTTTGGCCTTCTTCGAAGGACCAAGGGAACTAACAGATGGTCGTTTGGAGGGGGTAGCGGCAGGGATAGCAGAAGAAGGAACCGTCTGCGTGACCACTGAAGAAGAAGAAGTGTGGAGAGAGAGTCGAGAGCGAAGATCAAAAATACTTACCTCGTTGGGGAGCGGATTGACCTCCAAGGAGCGCTAGCCCACTTTGGCAAAAGTGCCATCAGAAGTAGTGGGGTAAGTAGCAGGGTAGAGGAACTTCAGGTACGCACAGATGAAGCGTACATAGGGGATCTTGGGATCCCTCTCCATATTCTCTATCTTTGACCTCAGATTGTCAAAGATAGCTGTGGCGTAGTCGAAATTTCTTCCAGCGATCACGGAGTAGGCCATCTGGACCTGAATCTTGCTGGCCTGGTCCAGTGACCCACTCTTCTCACTCATACATTGAATGAAGTGAGCAAAGATGTAGTTAAGCTGAGAAGGCATGTTTGCCTTCTTTATGAGAGTCAGCTTCTTGTTGGGGATTGTCGTCCGCGGCTTTGGATCCCAACAGTATTACATTTCATCCAGAAAGTGGATGAGTTCATCGTCAGTAGGCAAGGCATCGAACCCATTCCTAGGTTTGTCAGTAAATCGCAGATCTTTCCTTAATCCCAAGGCAGTCATCATCCCTGGTCCGAGATTAGTGCTGAAAGAAATAGCCGGAACCGGATCACCCTTTTTGTTGGTGACGGAGGTTTCTTCAGCGGTGAACCAGAATTGCTGGAGAAGAGTTTTTGAAGGCGTGGGATCCACAGTGATGGTGTAGGCAATGCAGGATTGCTTTAGAAACTTTGCAGCGTCCACCAGATGTGGGTATTTGACACCATCAAAATCCAGTCGTGCGAGATGGTTGTTTTTCAGAATCTCAGAGTCAGTTATGGCAAACTTGACGTTCTTGGAAGTGATGAGAGAAGATTGAGCCATTCTGAATATGAAAAGAAAAAAAACAGGAGTAGAAGAAAAGGATTTAGTCTAAAAATAAAGAAGGTTTTACCAGTTTCTTTTTGAGGGAAGAAACATAGATAAACCAACATATTTGAAGATTAAAGTGACGTTCTTAGAGGAAGATATAAGAACAGTAAGAAAAACCAAAAGATTTTGAATGAAGAAAATCAAAAACAGTGGTGTTGAAGTAATAAAATCAAAAAAATGATTTTATATGATAAAAATCTTATAAAACCCAAAATGGCAGTCCATAAACGGAGTTTTAGATTAAAAAGATTTAGAATGATAGTATGAAGAAGAAGATCAAAAATAACCTGTTGATCTTGAAGGATGAAGATGATGCAGATGCTTGAGAATGTGAAAATTCTTCGAGAGTTTTCTTGTTTTGAAAGTATTTTCAGAAAGCGTAAAACGATAAGAATGGAAAAACATTCTTTTTATACGTAGAGAGTAAGAGAGAGAGAGAGAGAGAGGCGGGAATACAAATGTTCATCATGACATGGACACGTCCCACGAAGTTGATTGGATAGAAGGGCAACGGACGAACGTGTCAGAAAAAGGCATGTCGTGGATTGTCGGTTCAAATGACGTCATAGGAGAGAGAAAAAAAACGTTTCATTTGTACGTTTTGAAATGATCGCTGAAGAAAAGTCAGCGATAGATTTTCTTTTTGAAAGTATCCCTGATGGTAAAGATAGGGATGGATTTTCTTTGAAGAAGAATCACTGACTAGAAATATCAGTGATAATTTTTTTTTTCAAAAAAGCTTTTAATCATTTGAAGAAAGTTCAGTGATTAAAGTTTATATTTTGAAAAACATCTTAACTGAATGAAGATTCAGTTGTAGGGATGGAGAGAACATACCTGAGAGTCAGAATGTTTATCAGAGATGAAATGATAAAGGAGAACTTATGATCACTGACATAATGCATGAACGCTGAAGAATTATTATTCGAGATTCAGCATTCCAAGATCACTGATGAGAAAGTTAAACCTTGTCTCATCAAGAGGTTTGGTGAATAAATCAGCAAGCTGATAGTCAGTAGGGATGAAATGAAGTTTAATATCACCATTCATCGCATGATGTCTGATAAAATGATATCTGATCTCTATGTATTTAGTCTTTGAATGTAGCACTGGATTATTTTCTATAGCGATAGCACTAGTGCTGTCGCAATAGATTGGAATCTTTGATAGCTGAAGGTCATAGTCCAATAGTTGATTTCTCATCCATAAGACCTGAGCACAACAACTTCCAATGGCTACATATTCAGCTTCAGCTGTGGAAGTGGACACTGAATTTTGCTTTTTGCTTGTCCAGTTTACCAGCTTTACTCCTAGGAGTTGACATCCACCAGTGGTTCTCTTTCTATCTAGTTTACAACCAGCAAAATCACTATCAGAATAACCAGTTAGATGGAACCCTGAGTCTTTGGGATACCAAAGACCGAGATTAGGAGTTCCTTTCAGATATCTGAAAATTCGCTTAACAGCGATCAGATGGGATTCCTTGGGTTCAGATTGATAGCATGCACATAAACAAGTAGAGTACATAATGTCAGGTCGGCTCGCTGTAAGATACAGCAGGGAGCCTATCATTCCTCTATAGGCAGTGACATTAACAGGTTTTCCAGATGGATCTTTGTTAAGTGTCAGGGGAGGTGCCATAGGAGTTTTCATCGCTGAAGTTTGTGTAAGATCAAACTTCTTCAGCATATCTTTAACATACTTACCTTGGCTGATAAAAGTACCTTTGTCAGATTGTTTAATCTGAAGACCAAGAAAATATGTCAGCTCACCCATCATACTCATTTTGTATTCTTTCTTCATTCTTTCAGCGAAGAGAGTACACAGAGATGGGTTAGTAGAACCAAATATGATGTCATCGACATATATTTGTACAAGAATAATATGACCTTTTATCTTTCTGAAAAATAATGTATTATCAATTTTGCCACGTTCAAATTTTTCAGATATAAGAAAAGATGAGAGAGTGTCTTACCAAGCACGAGGGGCTTGTTTGAGACCATAGAGAGCCTTATCCAATTTATAAACATAATTTGGATGCTTAGGGTCATAGAACCCTGGAGGTTGTTCTACATAGACTTCTTCATTCAACTTTCCATTTAGGAATGCTGATTTTACATCCATTTGATAAACAATGAAGTCTTTATAGATTGCATAGGCTAAGAATAGTCAAATTGCTTCGAGCCTAGCCACAGGGGCAAAGGTTTCATCATAGTCTATGCCTTCCTCTTGTCTGTATCCCTGAGCAACAAGTCGAGCCTTGTTGCGGGTTACAGTCCCATATTCATCTAACTTGTTTCTAAACACCCATTTGTTGCCTATTACAGTTTTGTGAGATTGTCTAGGAACAAGATTCCAAACTTTGTTACGAGTAAACTCAGTCAGCTCTTCTTGCATAGCGCTGACCCATTTTGGATCTCTGAGGGCATCATCAACTTTCTTTGGTTCTATTAAAGAGATAAAGTTGACAAAGAGACAGATATTACCTGAACTTCGTCGTGTCTGAATACCTGCATCGGGATCACCAAGAATTTGATCTATGGGGTGATCTCTGGTCCATCGCTGAGCGTGAGCATGATCGCTTACTTCAGAGATTGGATCAACAAACGGAATGTTCACTGATGATGAAGCTTGAGGTTCATTAGCTATAAAGTGTTGAGTGTCAGACATACCATTGTTTTCTGAAAGGTGTTTTGACAAAGATGGTTCTGAAGGAAGAAGTGTGTTTAGAGGCTCTACTGAGATCCATGAGTTGGATTCAGCGTTAGGGGATATGATGTTTGGATCATCATTAGCATCCGGAGGATTTGAATGCTGATGGTTTGAGAAGAAATGTTCAGTTTCTCTGTAATGAGAGAACATCCAAGCATTTAATTCTTCATTGTCAGCGATTGGTTTAGAGTTCGCTGAGCGAGTTTCATCAAAAGCGACATGAATTGTTTCTTCCACAGATTGTCTTCGCTTATTGAAAACTTTGTAGGCTTTGGAGATGGAGCAATATCCTAGAAATATTCCATCATCAGCTTTTGGGTCGAACTTTCCAAGCTGATATTTGTTGTTTAAGATAAAGCACTGATAACCAAAGATATGAAGAAAACTGATAGATGGTTTTCTTCCATGAAAGAGTTCATAAGATGTCTTTCCAAATCTCTTTACTATCAGCGATCTGTTTTGAGTAAAACATGTAGTGTTTACAACTTCCGCCCAAAATTGAGTAGGGAGGTGAGAATCGCTGAGCATTGATCTAGTAGCTTCAATGATCGTTCTGTTTCTTCTTTCAGCGACTCCGTTTTGCTAAGGTGTTCTTACTAAGGAGAAATTATGAGAAGTTCCCTTGTTCTCAAAGAAATTGTTCAGAGAACTGTTTTTGAATTCAGTTCCATGATCACTTCTTATAGAGCGAACAGTAAGATTATTCAGCACTTCCATCTTTTTAACAAAAGATATTAGTTCTTCTGGAGTATCACTCTTGCAGCGAAGAAAGATAACCCAGGTGTAGCGAGAGTATTCATCTACAATGACAAGCGTGTATTTCTTTCCAGCTATTGATTGGATATTGACAGGGCCAAACAAATCCATATGTAAGAGCTGAAGAGGACTTGTCACTGAGGAAACTTGTTTAGATTTGAAACTAGGTTTTATCTGTTTTCCTTTTTCACATGTCGATCAGAGAGATTCTTTAGGATAAGAGTGCTGAGGAAGACCAGAAACCAGTTCCTTAGAAGAGAGAGAATTCAGGGTTTTGAAATTTAGATGAGAAAGCCTTTTGTGCCATAGCCAGTTTACATCAGAAGAGGCTTTAGAGAGAAAACATAAGTTTTCAGTGGTAGTAGAGTCCATATCTATTACATAGACATTTTCTCTGCGATAACCACTGAGAGCAAGTTTTCCTTTCTCATTCACCACTGAACATGCTTTCTTAGAAAAGCGAACTTCGTAGTCTTTGTCACATAGCTGACTGATGCTCAGAAGGTTATGCTTCAGTCCATCTACATAAGAGACTCTTCTGAAGGTAGTTGTCCCATTGCTGAGGACACCAAACCCTCGGGTATAGCCTTTTCCATTTCCACCAAAAGTCACAGAGGGACCTCTCTCTTCCTTGTATTCACTGAGCAGGTCTTTTTGTCCAGTCATATGACGAGAACATCCACTATCGAGATACCAGATGCCCGTTTGATCCCTGCACACATAAGGAAGATTAAGCGTTGTTTGGTACCCACTTTTCAATGGGTCCTTTGGGGTTAGTGGAGATGAAAGGTTCAGTAATATTCACAGCAGATGAAGATTCAGCTTCAGTGGTAATCTTCACTTTGGTTAATTTATTAACCTTAGTGGTATTTTTCACCTTGGTTGATTTTTCAGCTTTGGTGACCTTCTCAGCCTTAGGGGCATTTATCTTCACTTTAGCTATTTTATCAGCTTTAGTGGCAGTTGGACATTTGCTTGCAATATGTTCAGTAAAACCACAATGATAGCATTTTCTATATTTGAAAGTGGTTTTAGGACTGGGAGTAAAAGGTTTTGAGAATTTAAGATGAGCAGGGCCAGGTCCAAGAATGCTTTTAGCATGAGATATGGGAGGAATTTTGATTTCTTCAGATCTCTTAGGCTTGAGATCAATCTTTAGCTTCGGAGGACAGAGATCGAAGATTTCTATCACAGAGCTAGAGGATTGATTCGCTGAAGGTTTAGAGGGAACTTTCAGCTTTGCTTTCTTGGTAGCCTTCTGAGGACGAAGAATGGATTTTCCTTTATCCGCAGACTTAAAGCCTTTGGATTTTTCCTCAGGGATAGAATTAGAAGAAGAAGGATAAAACTGATTATAAGAAGTGTCAGAGATAGAAGTGACAAACGTTCCAAACTTAAGCATGGAACTTTCTTCTTTAGACTCATCATGTGGTGTCCAAAAACGAAGACCAGTTCTATCACTTACAGGAGTTTGAGCATTTATTATCTCAGAGATCTTTGTTGATGATTTGCACCATTTTTCAACATGAGCCTTTTCTGCTTTTAGAGCAGCGATGGCTTGTTCGCGTTCAGTGCTGATGATTTCATTTATAATGACTTGATCTCTCAACTTTTCTTCTAAAAGATTCAGTTCTTTGATCTTTTCATGACATTTCTCTAACTGTTCACAACTAGAGTTTTGCCGTTTAGAGCATTATAAAGATCAATAGTCAGCACATCAACAGCGCGACTTCTCTCAGCTTCAGGTAGAGAGGGATTAGTAGAGATAGATACCTGAGATGATATATAGCTCATAGAAGTTTCAGCTGGTTCTTCCACTTCTTCTTTAATCTCAGCCAAGAGGCAAAGATTAGCGACTTCTTCATCAGAACTTGATTCTTCTGATTCAGCCCAGTCATGTTCTTCAGCAATGAGACCTTTACCTTTTCGCTTGTAGCTTTTCAACTTTTGATATTTGTCTTTCAGCTTTAGGTATTTGTCATCGCTGGATCTTCTTGAGGTAGAAGGTTTGAAGACTTTCTTTGACCTGAACTCACTTGCAAAGTGTCCAACCTTCTTTTTGTCTTCATCACTCCACTGTCTTATCTCCTTAACTACATAGCGTTCAGGGACAGCAGGAGTGGTGGCAGTAGCTGGAACTGCAACTATAATTCTGACAGGTTCATAGGGTCCATTTTCTATATACTCAGGTATAGTAGGATCTGTACCTTCAAGAAATAGCATCATTCGATTTTTCCATAGATAAAAGTTATCTCTGCTAAATCGAGGAGGTTTAGAAAGTGAACCATTATCATAGTAGTTAGTGTTTGTGTTAAGTGCCATTTGAGAATAACAAAGAAGAGAATAAAGAAAGATCTTGTTTATCAGATTAAACAGTCTGCTCTAATACCACTTGTTGGTCCCGGAGGTGCTTAACAAGTTTGTAGAAGGGGGGGGGGTTGAATACAAACACATAAATTAAAGTTTAATAAATTGTTTATTGATAAATCAAACACAATTTACAAGTTCGTTGCGGAATAAGAATAAGACAGACTCAATCTAAACAAACTTAAGAAACACTAAGATGGTTGCACAAGAATATAGAGAAAGGGGTTTTAGAAGTATAGAAAACAAAGGTTTCTATATTGGTTCAATAATTGAACACACTCTCAGAAAGAGAGGTGATCTTTCTATTTATACCCTATGCATTAAATGCATGGCAGGGTACTTTACACGTGTCATTCAGTGATTGGCTTTGGTAGTCTGACTTTTGGGAGACATGCTTTCGGCCGTATCATGAACAGTGTAGTTGACAGAGTTGTTGTACGATTTGTGGCAGAGATATGTCCGTTCTGACACATCGTACTGGTTGTGCAAGGTAAGACAAAAGGAAACTTGAGGCATAAGCTTTGTGATCGATTGATCGTTGAATATCTCTTTCTTCAGAGATATAAAGAGGTTCAGCTATCGCTGAAGCTTTTCCTCATGTTCCTTCGCGTATAAGTAGAGTTGTCTTTGCTTCACTGATATCCGCATTAGGTCACTAGTAGACTTCTCTTTGTTCAGTGGCTTTGTCTTCGATTCAGCTATGAACATATGTTGACGCGAGACTTGTCTTCAGGGATTACGTTACTGTTTACATCAGAACTATCAGCGATAACTGAACAGACTCAGTCTGATCACTGATATTGAAACACTAATACATATGAATGTTTGTAAGAAGGACTATCAGTGATAACTGAACAGACTCAGTCTGATCGCTGATGGTGAAACACTAATACATATTAAACGTAATTTTCACTAAGTATAAAAGAGCGTCGTTATCAAATCACTGAGAGAGCTTGGATCAACAGGCACTAGTAGTATTATGTGACATACATGGTGATAAATATTTGGCTAGATTTAGTGTGGTGCTTGGGAGCTCGTGCTATAGACCGTGGGTGGTTGAATACGATAACCTTGTACTCCGTGATATCTATAGTCAAGCATGTGAGTCCTTCTTTGACCATTTGGGAGCTCGAACTATAGACCATGGGTGGTTGAACTCGATAACCTTTGGTGCTATAATAGAAGCTCCATAATGTTGTTGTGTGACCTATTTTTGTGTTCCGTCACCTCAATGGTAAACCCGGGTCTCCCCCGTTTAACTATGGAACCTTATTCCCTCCGAAGGGTGAACAAGGTTAAATCCATAAATGAACCTTTGTTAATATCGTGTACTAATATCAATTGCTTCTTTATGTTGGTTTTACATTTTTGATCTCACTAGGCGTAAGCCTAACACTCGTTTTCTTAAATGTCATATATTTACAGGTTCCATTAGTGGCGGGGCTCGTAAAGATTGAGCACCATGGGTTGAGCGAATAGCAGAGACTTTTGGAAGCAAATATTTTGAGGGTTGGCGTACAGAATGGAATAGAGGACTTTTGGGAGATTTGTTGACAATGGTGTAATCTAGATGATTTCGATTTAGATTAGCTAGTTGTCATTTATGATTTCCAAATATAGTTGTTGTAAACGCATTAACTATTCTTCCCCATCTCTTGGGTGATCTCCGTCTATTTTATTCTTGTCGTTTATTAAGAATGTGTTTAAAATACCCCTTACCTTTAAGGGTGTCATCTCTATTTCCAGGTTTTTGGTTCCTCAAATTATAGATGTTATATTGCATTTTTTTTTTCTAAATTTACTCTAAATTTTGAGAGTGTTACAACAATCATATGATCCCATAAATTTAGCTATATTTTGATTTTAATAAAAGAAGTTAATATTGATGATTGGGTTTTTTTCAAAATTGACCACGGAACATCAATGTTTCATATTCATGAGTAGTTGTAGTGCTTTCAAGCACTTTGTTGTGAACTTATATGAACAACGAACATGCAACTACGCACACGTGATATTGTACAGTGTAGTGAACATATGTGATCGTAGATGTTCAGGTATGTACATATGAGTTCGCGTTGTATGAACTTAAATGAACAACAATTTCACATATACAAAGAATCTTCCATCTCATATTTTTAACTACCAAACAATCCGATGTGAAAGCATATGAACAACGAACATGCAACTACACATGAAGTATAAACACATAAAACATGTTTACGTCGTGTATGTTCATATGTGATTCGAATACCTTAATGTTTGGAATAAATTTGTCATACAAACATTTATTGTTATTGTTATTTGACAATGAACTCGTCCGTTGATTAAGCGACCGTGTATATTTGGGGAAGATAATAAAGGTAAAAAAAGGTTGTGAATTTCCACAAATGCCCCTATCATATATGTTCAATTACATTAGTTTTTACAAACCTAATAAATGAGAATTAATGTTCATTGGGTTTAATCTCAGCCATTCATATCAAGATCAATGGTTACGATTTGATTCACAAAGTTAGTACTAAAAATCGGGTTAACAAATGAACCCAACCCGATATATATATATATATATATATATATATATATATATATATATATATATATATATATATATATATTGAGAGAGAGAGAGAGAGAGTGCAAATCAAATGCAAACCATACAACTCCTACACCCCTTGCAAACCAATCTTGGTTGTTGATCTCATCAAGATTAATTTCCTTTTTTTTAATTTTTTAATATCCAGGGATACAAATGTAATTTACAAAATAACTTTATATAAATAATAGATTAATGTTATTGGATAATAAGGAAAGTAATTAATTGATTATTAAAATATAGAAGATTTCTTTTTTGATAAACATCAACAAAATCATTTAGGATATTATAGGATTTGATTTTTAATACACATCAAATCAAGATTCAAGTTGCATACATTCTTCACAGATTTCGATAAAGAATTTTCCTTATTACAGCGGTCGTTCTTCATAGATTACCAAGTCGATGAACATCGTAGAGGAAAGCACATAGTTGACGAAGATATCACACTCAAGGAAAATAATACATATTTTATTTCCTGTGAGATGCATGAGGAGGACACCACCATCGACAAAGATGTTGTTGATGAAGCTAACATGGAAGACGACAATTGTAAGAGAGTGTTTTTTTAATGTCTGTTAGGTATTGCATATATGCATTGTAGAAGAACATATCGGGGAACAAAGTTATTTTTTATATGTAATGATTAATTGTTGATTAATCAAAACATTCGATAATTTAATTTGCTATTTTATATTTCGGTGGATATTGTAGTCAAGTTGATATTTGAATTAGTAAAGTCATGCATATATGATGTAACACCCCGAAATTCTCGAGTCACACCATAGCCATATGTTAGTGTATTATTGTATCCAAGATTTAATAGGAAAAGTCAAGTTTAGTAAAGTCAACAAAGTCAAAGTATGTTAAGTCAATATGTTGTTTAGTTACTTGTATGAGTTCATATCCTTGGTATAAATAGGGATATGACTTGTTAGTTTGTGTAAGTTCATTGTACGTATCATTGTTAGATCTATGACTATTGAAGACTTTCTCTCTCTACTCTCTCTCTAGAAATATACTTTGAATGTCAAAATCTTGAATTGCTTGATTGTAATCTGGGAGATACATTTTCAATTGGTATCACAACATACCAAACAAATTCAGAAAGATCACTGAATTAGTTTTTGGATCAAATTCTTGAAAATTCAAGAAAATTGTTGTTTCTGAAAAAGTTACTATTTGATCCGTGGTTTTATTGTTTTTGTACAATTAAATCAAGAAATTGATTTGATTGTATACGTTTTATCAATTGGATCAACTTTTATTCAGATCACATAATCTAATTCGCACTTTAGATTGATCAATTTGATCAAATTTGTGTTTTTCGAAAAACTTGTAGTCGTACACTGTATCTTGATCAATGCACTGTAATTTCATGTTTTTAGTGATCTTAGATTGATACAAAAGTGTTTAGTTTTGATTTTCGAGCATACTGATGTATTTTGAGAATCATTTGCAGGTTTTAGAACGAATTGGATCGATTTCTTGAACAGAACTGTCAAAACGCGCAAGATCTAGCAAACACGCAAGTTCATCTGAAGAATGCGCAAGATTCAAGTTTGAAGAACGCGCAAGATAAGCCTGCGAGTTCACCATCAAATGCGCAAGTCAAAGGATTTGATTTTTGGCCGGAAACGCGCTAACAGAGGCAAGCGAGTTTCATAAACGCCCAAGTCAAAGCTTGGGAGTTTGGGTAAAACGCGCAAGTAAAGGTTACGAGTTTGAGCGAAACACGCTAGAAGAGGCTTGCGAATTTTCGAAACGCGCACACAGTGGCCTGCGAGTTTTTCAAACGCGCACATAACGTTTAGCGTGTTTCTCAGTAAATAGTGTTCAGCGCGTACAGTGATCTGCGAGTTTCAAGAGATAGAAAATTTCTGAAATATTTTTAAGTGGTGATCCAAGTTTGACTTTCAGTCAACTTTTCTGAATTGGTTTGGGAACGATCATTTTGTTCAAACATTTCTTTCTAGAGAAAAATATGTCAGAAATATTTTGATAGTGGTCATATTTTTCTAATTTTTGACGATCATTTTTTTAAGCTAACATTCTGACAAAATGTCTGTTACAGACGAGAGAGGAAACACTGTTTTATCTGCAAGAGATATGGCTGTCTTGTACATGCCTGAGATACCTGTTTTAGAAGCAGAAAGAGACAAACTGAAAAATCAGAATTCAAAGCTTCAAAAGCAGATTCAGGAGTTGAAATTAAATTTGTCAAATTCTGATAAAACTCCTGTTTGTGCAAAATGTACTGAAATTGCTAAATCCGATTGTGCAGGTATCATCAGTGCAAGAGAGAAGGAGATTAAAGAGAAAGAGGAAATGATTAAAATAAAAGGAAATACTATTCAAGCTTGTGAAAAATAAATCAAGCTGAAAGACAGAAAGATTGCGTATCTTCAAAGCCAACTGAAGACGACTGAACAAAAATCATTAGAATTGCAAGATGAATCAGTCAAGCTTCAAAACAAGTTGAAGGCTTTTGAAGATCAGATATCTGCTCTGGAGAAGAAAAATGTTGAACTAAAAACAAGCCTCCAAGCAGAAAAAGAAAAATCAAATATGAAGACATCTTCAACTCAACAATCATCTGAGATTTCCAAGAAAACTTTACAAGAGAAAAAGGATCTTGAGCTTAGATGCATAAAACTTTCCAAGAAAGTGTCTGATTTTGAAAAGATTCTAATTACTGAAAGAGACACATTTGCTAAGGAAAGAAAAGTTCTTGAAGATAAAAACACTGAATTTCCCAAACAGATCTCAGTTTTACAAGACTTATTAGAAAAAGAAAGACAAATTTTTAAAGAAAAGAAAAAGTCTTTTGAATCTGAAAAGAAAAATTCTGAAAAGAGAAATGTTGGGATCTTCATTGAAATTTCTGATAAATCCAAGAACTTATAAAAAGATTTTGAGCAAGAACGTTTATATTTTGAAACTGAAATATCCAAGCTCATGTCCAAAATCTTTGTTCTATCATCAGATATTCTTAAAGAACAGATGGCTAGATCTGATTTGAAACAGAAATTTGACACACTTACTTCTGAAAGAAACATTTTATCTGAAAAGATAAAGAACTTAGAAGCTGCAAATGTTGATTTGTCAGAAAAAGTTTGTGCTGATGTGATCAATCAATCACCAGTTGACAATTCAACCGAATCAATTTGCTCTTTTAAAACTTCTTCTAGTTCTATCCATGACAAAAATGTTTTCAAAAACAAAAGTGTCAAATCACAAACTATCAAATCAAATCAGATCAGACCATCAAATCTATTTTATGACAAATCTGTTGATGGTTCAGCGAGCTATTATGTAAAATCTCTTGGAAAGCAATCAAAGAAAAGTCAGATGGTCTGGAGAGTTAAAGATTCTCCTGATGAGAAGAAGAAGGACAAAGCATCTGCATCCACATCTAAAGCCAAAAGGAACAGTGTGCATAAAGGTAACTCTTTTGGTAATCCTGATATGCTTTATTCTACTAACTATTTGATCAGGATTGCTCAAAGGAAAATATGTTGTTCTTATTGTGGAGAGAATGATTTCGTCCAACAAGAATCTGCTCATAACTGGTACGGATCTTACAGAATTACTTCTCAGAATTCTGGATTTAAAAGATATAAGTCTAATGAGAAGTGGATTCCTAAATCTAACATACCACGACCCAAATACCAGTGGGTACCAAAGCCTGTTAAATCTGTTTCGCAGGTACCACATGTATAGGGGGAGCAAGATGTTTGACTTATGATCATGTACAGATCAGGACTCGTACTTCAAAGTACAAAATTATGACTTCTAGACAAAACAGTCTAGGACTCGTTCTTCAATGTTTAAAGAACATAGGCTTTTGAATACAACAGTTCAAAACCCGGACCTTAAAGTCAAAGAGTTATGGCTTTTGAACAAAACAGTTCAAAACCCGAACTTTAATGTTAAGAACTGTGGCTTCTGATCACATGACAGATCAGGACCCGTTCTTTAATGTTCAGGCATGGATATTTTGAAAATATCCAGGGGGAGCTTAAAAGAAAACAAATCATGATATAATGATTTGAGGGGGAACCTTAAAGGTAAATATCTTCTGATCTTACATCTCTGATTGTTTGAAAGACGAACAACTTTCAAGCATGAAAAACGTTTTTTTTAAATGTTCAAACCACTTCTCTATTCTCAAAAGATTTCATGAATTAAGAAGTGTGACTTTAAATGTTTTTGATCATTTGAGCGTTAATGTTTAACTGACCGTGTGTTTCCAAAGATCAATACTTGTGTATTATCTTTTCTATATACTGTCAAGTATTCACACACATCGGTTCAGTATTTTGTTTGATTTTGTTATTACCATGTCTCATAACGACCAAATTTTTCGATGGTAACACCCTCATTTGCTTTCAAATGTTGTTTAGCATCATTCATCATTTCAAATTTGTGCTTTCATTGCTACATTGTTTATATTTGTTCATATAAACAAATTATCCAATTCTTTGATATCGTAACCATTTTATTTGATCTGATTGATACATTGTCAGATTCTCAAAACAATTCTCATGATTTCATTTCATTCATTCCATATCCTTGTTTTGAGAAATCTTCAAAGTTTAAATGCTCAAATTTCATTCATATTTTTAAATGAGCATACATTTTGACAATGTCATCATACATTTTTGAGCTTAACTGCTAAAGTTAAATTGTTGAGCAACTATTCTTTATAGGACTTACATGGGATTCATGTGTGAGCTTAAACAAAACTTCCATGGATTCACGCAAAACAGTGTTTCCTACCCCGGAAGTTATCCTTGAGTGATTGAGGGGTGAGGGGTCAAAATCAAAGAGTGGGGGAGATAACTCATCCGGTTGAGTTTTTCTCATTGTGTGGAGCGGAAAAATGTAAATGAGAGTTTGGTTAGAAGTGAGCTTTAATGTTAAAAAGAAAGAGGGTGTGAGAACAGAGTTAAAAGAATATCAGAACTCTGCACCAACCACTTTCTGAGCCGGGCAGCCACATCTACTGATTGGTTCACATTCTTTGGTGACCATCGTTGAAACAGGCAGTGAGCCCATGCCAACTCTTGCATTAACCCCACCAACCACTCGTTTTTTTCTTAACAAAGAAATGTTTCATTTTCTTTGGGGATGCAGCATATCTGCTATCTAGTCTTCACTCGGAAGATTTAGATATTGAAAAAGAAGGAAAGTTTCCCCACCTTCGCACCTCTTTCATGCACATTGAGTCCGTGTAATATCTGTTGCTGTCTCAACAGTTTACACAATTTGAGCCTTATGAAACACAATCATTGTGCTAAATTCTTTCATACACAAGCACGAGCACACAGAAAATTTGTTTTTCTGTCAGAACATTCATAGATAAACCTTGTGTTTTTCAATGATTGAATGGAAGTCCTGGGGAGTCATCATCAAACCAACTCCTTAAATTGTACATTCGTTGTACACAGTAACTCCGTGTTACTGACAGGCACTTCTAACTATTTCATTTGTTGAATCAGGGTTACAATGTTCATTATATCTGGATTTGAAAAGATTCAGGTATATACAGTTCATGATTCAGCTATTCAGATCAAAGTGCAGAGAATGTTAAATGTATCTCAAAAGGGGAGAATATTTGTAAAAGGGGGAGATTCAAAGAAAGTAATGATGATCATGAAGCTCACAATCATCAAAAAGGGGGAGAAATCTACAGAGATCAATTTCAAGGAACTTCAGAGTTATAAAGTCAAGACTTGTGATGAATTTTCTGAAAAGTTCAAATCAGATGAAAAGAAATCATTCTCAAAGATTTCTGAAGACAAGTCCAAGTTAAGATGATTCGTGAAAGTTTGTTTAAATGAAGACGGTCAAGAGATAAAAGAGATGAAGATAAAAAGTTCAAAGATCCCTCGAAGTTTCAAAGATGAAGTTTTTCAGAGAAGATTAAAGAAATTTTCAATCAAAGAGATGAAGATACAAAGTTCAAAGATCCCTCGAAGTTTCAAATGTTTCAAAGATGAAGTGTGTATTGTTTCAAGACTTCAAATGGTTCGTCTACAAGACTTGTTGACTATTCCAAGATGCTAATCATGAATGACTTTTCAAGATTCTTCAACAACTTCAGAAAGAGTTTCAAAGTTCAAAGCTATCAGAGTTAAAAGTTGAAAAATCAAGCGCTGAAGACTAGTGTCAAAAAAATTTTAAATCTTGAATACAAAGGGGGAGAATGTTAGTGTATTATTGTATCCAAGATTTAATAGGAAAAGTCAAGTTTAGCAAAGTCAACAAAGTCAAAGTATGTTAAGTCATTATGTTGTTTAGTTACTTGTATGAGTTCATATCCTTGGTATAAATAGGGATATGACTTGTTAGTTTGTGTAAGTTCATTGTACGTATCATTGTTAGATCTATGACTATTGAAGACTTTCTCTCTCTACTCTCTCTCTAGAAATATACTTTGAATGTCAAAATCTTGAATTGCTTGATTGTAATATGGGAGATACATTTTCACCATGTTTGAACACTCGCTTTGTATGTATATTTATGTCTCGTTGAGTCGCACTCCGTTTAAGCTTGTGTTTCGTTTTAAGACCGTCAAACCGTATGAATAGATGTGTCTAGTGTAATACTTCGGGCGTGCGCATGGTTATATCAATTATAAAAGAGTTCATGTGTATTTGTCTATGTGTGCGAAGTGGCCAAGCATAAGTGTTTAAGGCTTAGAGTTAGATGGCAGGCAAAGACTTGCGTGGGCTACACCGCGGTTTGGAAACCGTGGGCAGAGCCGCGGGACTCACTGGAGTCTTCGGACCAACGACACACGTGGCTTACGGCGCGACTCCATAGCCGCGGTCAAAACCGCGGGAAGGCCTCTGCAGGTCAAATACAGGATTTTTCCCCTTTTTTCCCATGTTTTGGATTTTGGAACTCTAGGGCTACGATTTTTAAAGGATTCAAAGGTAGGGTTCCATCTCTCCTCATTCATTTCTATTTAGAAAGATCCTTACATTGTATTTATGATGTTAAGTTAGGGTTGTTGGTCATCAATTTTGGCCTCTAGGGGTTGAGCATTCAAGTATCCATTCTCTTCTTTCAAGTCTCATCATCTAGGGTTTGTGTATAACTCTACAAGGTGAGTTTTCTTCTACAAACCCTATTCCTTGTAATTGTAAGCTTATTTAACAAGTTCTTGGCTAAATCTATACAATCACATGAGTAATACACGAGGATAATCTATTTATGGGTGTGACCTAGGTAGCTATGGTTCCTTGAAAATGTGGATGAGAAACCTAATCCATTATTCTAGTAATGCTTGCTAAACATGATTTACGAACTATTTGAAATATGAAGATGAATGGTCATTATGGAATAACAAGTTAACCTAGCATTATGGAACCTTGTGTAATGAATATGGTGGCTATGAGTAGACAAATGAAGTATATAGAGGTATATATATTTGGTGTATATTTTAATCAGTATGTGATCACCTGATAAGAATGTGGAGTTCGACTTCCTTGTACACGAGGATGTGGTTATATGTTAAATTGGACCATTGTTGTTGGTCGTTTTGGTTTACTAGCGAGTAGACAATAGGGGGTCGTGGACCCTTAAGGTGTAACTCGTCTAGATATAGATAGACAATAATGTCCCGTAAGACCTTGAGGTGTAACTCGACGGAGTAGGCAATAAAGGCAATGATTATGGTTTGAGGTTGTGATGTCTCGATGGCATGGGAACTAGAACCGGGACATGAGGTGTAATCCAATAACATCATGGGCGACTCCACTCCCGTGTATATGTCACCCCGATGGAAACGGGTCTCCCCCGTGTTTTCAAGGGTTATCTCTTGTATGTTTAAGTTCACGTTTGAGAACATTTTTGCAATTGGGATTAACTTTGCGATGGAAATGGAGTTTGGTAACATAAGTCTTGTATTATGTTATTCTTACTTGTAAATCTTATATTTCATGAAATCTCAGTAGGCTTCGTCCTAACACTTGTTATGGTTGTTTTTTTTCCCACAGATCCCACTAATGGTGGAACTTAGGATGTCGGACTCGTCAACCGGGCACATAGGAGATCTTAAGTGCTGGTGTTTTGGAGATTTCTGTGGAGAGATATTATAGTGGAATAACAACACCCAATTTAATCTAGTTTGATCTATTTCTAGATTAAGTAGGTTGTTGTAATCTTTATGTCCCATTCTTTTGCAACTTTATGGTGCAATTTAACCCAACTTATGTGGGTTTGTAGTTGTCCCCTTTGGGAAATGTTTATACCTTGAGGTTTCTATTTACAGGGTGTTTTAGATCTCCGTACTTTAGTCATCATATTGCCGAATTTTCGAATTTTTAATTCGCTTAATTTTTAGAGTGTTACAAGTTGGTATCAGAGCTCTAGTTTAAGTGAACTAGGTATGTAATCTCCATGCCTAGACTTAAGCTGAGACTTTTAGGCAATGAAGTGTGAGAATTGGATAGAATTTCTAAGATGGGGCAGTCTTAGAGTCAATGAAAACTACACCGTTGAGAATCGTAAAAAATGGTGGCGAGAATTCTTATATAAAATATGTTCATAATCCTACTTAGCTACTATTATTATGAATGTATATCTATGTGAGCATACTTGAAATACTATGATTATGATGATTGATGAACTTTATTAGTACGTTTCTCGTGTGCAATCTTGTGTAGCCCATCTCTTACCTCTCTTGGTTGTATGACAGATGAAAATGGTAAATACTCGGAGTCATCTTCAAAAGTCACCAGAGGGTCAAGCTGTGACCGAATCCACGGCCGATAGGCCGAATGCAACAGTAATGGTTGAACCTCCAATCCCACCTATGCTTGTCGGAAGGGTTGAACAAATTCCGAGGACCGACAATGTCACTACCGATCCAATTTTGACTGAGGTAACCCCTCAGACATAAATGATGGATATGATGAGGGCAATGAATGAAACCATGGAAAAACAACAAGAGTTGTTCATGAAGCTATTAGAGGACCGAGAGGTGAATCACCGTCGTCATGAGACGAACGAAGAGAATATAGTCATAGCAAGTTCCGGGGGTATCGGAGATGAGAACCGCATCGAGGGTTTGGTGACCTTGGAGACAAGGCAACCGGGAAATGGATGCTCATACAAGTCCTTCCTCTATTGCATACGAGACCATCGAGGAGGCCAAGATTATGGAGAGACTATATGCATGGGATAAGGAAGAGAAGACAAAAGTGGGAGAGAAGAGAAGGTGGGGGAGCCCGCCAAGTGCGTTCAAGAAACCGAGATTTCAATTGGGAGGTAAAAGCTTCGAAAATCGCCGTGAGGCGAAGTGGTGTCCCAAATGCAAAAGCAAGCATTTTGGGTTTTGCAAAATCAACTCCAACTCTAACCCCAACCCGGTCTCATACTTCAAGTACGTCAAACCAGGTCATATCAGTACCGAGTGTCCCATCCGAGGGACAATTTGTTATGAATGTAAGGATATGGGCACGTCAAGAGAGAGTGCCCCAAGTTAAGAGGAGCTGCAGGAGAAGGAGGTTCGTGAAGTCAACTGAAGAGAGAGGTCGTCCTAAAGGATTAAGAGAGAGCTTTTCAAATGACCAAGGAGGAAGCAAAGGAAACCGCCGATGTGGTGTCCGGTACGTTCTTACTCAAGTCCACACCCACTAGAGTATTGTTTGATTCCGGTGCAAACTTCTCTTTTGTGTCTATCTTATTTTGCAAATCTTTGGGCGTGCCTGTTAGTACTCTTGGCGATGCGTTAGTCATAGAGGTAGCTAGTGGGGATCAAGTAGTCCTAAGAGATATCTTAAGGGATTGTCATCTAGAGATCAGTGGGGAATCTTTCATAGTAGACTTGCATCCCATGACCATCGGGAGTTTTGACGTAGTGATCAGGATGAATTGGTTGGCGAAATATCAAGCGGAGATCTTATGTTCCAAGAAGCTCATAAGGATTCCCATTCGCGATGGTGACTTCGTCTTTGTGTATGGTGAGAAGCGAATAGGCGAAGTGGCCATTATCTCATCCATCAAAGCGAGAAAGTACCTGTCAAAGAAGTACCCTTCGTATCTAGCCTTCCTAGTAGATTCCAAGGCAGACAAGAAGAGAATAGAAGATGTGAAGATTGTCAATGGCTTTCCAGACGTATTTCCCGACGACTTGTCGGGCTTGCCACCCAACCGACAAGTGGAGTTCCGGATCGATTTAATTCTGGGAGCGACACCCATAGTTCGTGCACCGTACCGGCTAGCACCAACAGAAATGCAGGAAATGATGTCCCAAATTGAAGAGTTGCTAGAGAAGGGGTTTGTGAGGCCGAGATCGTCTCCGTGGGGAGCTCCGATACTCTTTGTGAAGAAGAAGGACGGGTCGATGCGTATGTGCATCGATTACCGAGAGTTGAACAAGGTGACCATCAAGAACAAATATCCGCTACCCCAAATAGATGATCTCTTTGATCAATTTCAAGGGTCCGAATGCTTTTCCAAGACCGACCTGCGATCGGGGTACCACCAAGTGAAGGTTCGAGAGGAGGACGTACCCGAGAGGAGGACGTACCGAAGACGGCGTTTAGGACTCGATATGGGCATTACGAGTTTCTAGTCATGCCTTTTGGGTTGACGAATGCACCGGTAATATTCATGGACTTGATGAACCGTGTGTATCGACCATTGTTGGACTGGTCGGTCATAGTGTTCATCGGCGATATCCTAGTGTACTCCAAGGATGAGGAAGAGCATGAGCAACATTTGAGAGAGGTCCTAGAAGTGCTGAGAAGGGAGAAGCTTTATGCCAAATCCTCCAAGTGTGAATTTTGGTTGCGAGAAGTTCAATTTCTCGGCCATGTGGTGACCCGTTAGGGAGTGAAGGTATATCCCGCGAAGATAGAGGCGATGACGAATTGGGAACCTCCAAAGAGTACGACAAAAATTTGTAGCTTTTTGGGGCTCGCCGGTTATTATCGAAGGTTCATTCAAGACTTCTCCAAGATCTCCTCATCGTTGACTGCATTGACTCGAAAGAACGTGAAGTTTGTTTGGACTGAGACACAAGAGAAATCATTTCGTACCTTGCAAAGGAAGTTGTGTGAAGCTCCAATCTTATCCCTACCCGAGGGAACAGAAGACTTTGTCGTTTATAGCGATGCATCTAAGATGGGATTGGGTTGAGTCCTCATGCAAAGAGGTAAAGTGATAGCGTACGCGTCAAGACAATTGAAGGAGCACGAGAAGAATTACCCAACGCACGACCTTGAATTAGCGGCGGTTGTGTTTGCCTTGATGCTATGGCGACAATACTTGTACGGTACCAAGTGCACCCTATACACCGACAACAAAAGTTTGAAATATGTCTTTGATCAGAAAGAGTTGAATATGCAGGAAAGAAGATGGTTAGAGTTATTGAAAGATTACTATTGCGAACTCCAATATCACCTGGGTAAGGCGAATGTTGTGGCAGACACGTTAAGTCAGAAAGAGTATAGCGGATCGGTGAAAACTTCATTGGCAATGATTGAGATTATCTCAAACCTTATGGACATGATAAAGACCACTCAAGCCGAAGCGATTCTCAAAGCGAACCTCAAGGATGAAGCGATGACGAAGCAATACCTTAGCTTGACGGAAGATGGTAGAGGATTGAAACTTTTCCAAGGACGGGTTTGGGTGCCTAAGTTAGGAGGATGCCGGAAGCTACTTTTGGACGTGTTGATCTAACTCTCACAATGATTTGATAATGACCCTTTGTAATACTTAGTGAAAATTATGATTAACATTTGTATGTATTAGTGTTTCACCATCAACGATCAAATATTGAGTATGTTCAGTATCGCTGATGATTTCTCATGTAAACAGTTAGACGTAATCCCTGAAGACAAGTTTCACGACAAAATATGTTCACTACTGAATCGAAGACAAAGATGCTAAACAAAGGACAAGTCTACTCATGACCTGATGTGGATATCAGCGAAAACAAGACAAGTCTACTCACACGCGAAGAAGCCTGAGGAAAAGCTTCAGCGATAGCCGAACTTCTTTCTATCTCTAAAAAGGAAGAGATATTCAGTGATCGATGGTCACTTTGCTTATACCTCAAGTCTCTTTTGTCTTATCCATGGACACATAGTACGATTGTCAGACAAGACATACTTCTGCAGCAAATCGTACAACAACTCTGTCAACTACACTGTTCATCATACAACCAAAAGCATGTCTCATAAAGTCAGACGTATGCAACCAACCATAGAAGGACACGTGTAAAGTACCCTGCCATGAATTTAATGCATAGGGTATAAATATATTGATCGAGACTCTATCTGAGTGTTGCCTTCAGCCATCAATCTTTCTAACAAATATAGAAACCCTTGTTTTCTATATTGTTTCAATCCCCATTCTCTAATTCTTGTGTAACCATCTTAGTGTTTCTTAAGTTTGTTTAGATTAGGTTCTTACTTAATCTTATTCCGCAACAAACTTGTAAATTGTATTTTGGTTTATCAATAAACAATTTATTAAACATTAAATTTTGTGTTTGTATTCAACCGCCCCCCTTTCTAGAAACTTGTTAAGCACCTTCGGGACCAACAAGTGGTATCAGAGCAGGTTGTTTAATCTTATAGATCTTGCTTTATTCTCTACCTTTCTATTCTCAATATGGCACTAAACACAAACACTAACTACTATGATAATGGTTCTCTCTCAAAACCTCCTTGATTTGGCAGAGATAACTTTGCTCTCTGGAAAAATCAAATAATGCTAATTCTAGAAGTTGTAGATCCCACTATACCTGAATATGTAGCAAATGGTTCTTATGAACCCTTCACAATCATAGCTTCAGTTCTTGCTACCGCCACCACTCCTGTTGTCCCTGAAAGATATGCTATTAAGGAAATAAGACAATGGATTGATGAAGATAAAAAGAAAGTTGGTTTAGATGCTAAGACAAAAACCATTATCTCTATGGCTATGCCTGATGAAGCCTTTCATTCCATCATGCATCTGAAAATGGCTAAAGAAATGTCACTATATGTGTTCAATATGAAGGTACCACTGAAATCCAAGAAACCAGAAAGATTAATTTGGTAAGACATTATGAAAGTTTTATCAGTGGTAAGAATGAATACCTATCTGATGTTCACCAGAGATTTAACTGTCTAATCATTGATCTAAGGACTGTTGGTAGAACATATTCCAACTCTGAGGTCTTAACTAAATTCTTGGAATGTCTTCCTGAAAGCTGGGACAATTACTCAATGTGTCTTAAGCTGACAAAAGACTTAAGTTCTCTTTCTCAACACCTTATATGGAATATTGCTCAACTATGAGCAATCAATTCTTCTGAAGAAGAATCTTATAAAATATTCTAAAGACTCCAAAAGCACTCCTGTCGCTTTAGTCTCTTTAGAGATCATTCCATCTCAGCGATCTACTCTCACTATCACTGAGTTAGATTCTGACTCTAAGGAATTATCAGACGCTGATCTTTCAGAGTTTGATAATCCTTAGCACTCTTGACAAACTTCTTCAAAAGATTTGCAAGAAAGTGCAATTTCAGAAGAAATAAGCCTGTCTCTATAAATGAGAAACCAAAATCAACCCTTGGTGATTAGGCTACTACTACTTGTTTTAACTGTGAAAAAGTTGGACATTTTGTAAGTGAATGCAGGTTAAAGAAAGTTTTCAAACCTTCTACCTCCCGGAAAACCAGCGATAACAAATACCTTAAACTGAAAGAAAAATATCAAAAGCTGAAAAACTTTAAGAGAAAAGGTAAAGGTCGTATCGCTGAAGAGCATGACTGGGCTGAATCAGAAGAATCAAGTTCTGATGAAGAAGAAGTTGCTAATATCCGTCTTATGACTGAGATTAAAGAAGAAGTGGAAGAACCAACAGGAACTTCCATGAGTTACATCTCCTCTTAGGTATCAATCTCTATTAATCCCTCTCTTTCTAAAGCTGAGAGAATAGACTTGTACAATGCACTAAATGGAAAAACTCTAGATGAAAACAAGAATATTGATTTAACTGAACAATTAGAGAAATGTCATGAAAGGATCAAAGAACTAACTCTTCTAAAGGAAAGTTTAATAGATCAAGTCATTGTTAATGAAATTATTAGCATTGAACGCGAACACGCCATCGCTGCTTTAAAAGCAGAAAAGGCAACTGTTGAGGGATGGTGTAAATCTTCAACCAAAATCACTGAAACATCAGGGCTCAAATCCCGGATAATGACAAAATTGGTCTAAGTTATCATCCTGAAAAAGGATGAATCTAGCAGAGACTGTTCCATGCTTAAGTTTGGAATGTTTGTCTCTTATATCCCTGACATTTCTTCTACTCATTGCTCTTCGTCTTCCAATCCTATTCCTGAGGACTTATCAATGAGCTCTAAGCTCACTGATAAAGGGAAATCCATTTCTCATCATCCTCAGAAGGCTATCAATAAAGCTAAACTGAAAGTCTCTTCCAAACCTTCAGTAAATCAATCTTCCAACTCTCGAACTAATATCACTGATATCTCTCAGAGATCAACTCCAAAGCTGAAAATTTATATTAAGCCTAAGAAATCCGAAGAACTGAAAGTTCCTCCAAAATCTTATGCCAAGGGCATTCTTGGAGTTGGCCCTACTCATCTCAAGTTTGCTAACTCAACTGCTCATAGTCTCAAGGCAAATTTCATCTATAGAAAATGCTATCACTGTGGACTTACTGACCATATTGCTAGTAAATGTCCTACTGCCACAAAAGCTGAAAAGACATCTAAAGTGAAGATGATTGCCTCCAAGGCTAAGACGATCACCAAAGCTGAGAAATTTGCTAAGGTGAAAAATGGCACTAAGGTTAATCAAATAACCAAAGTGACGGTTACCACTGAAGCTGAATCTTCAAATGCCGTGAAGATTCTTGAACCTTCCATCTCCACTAATACTGTTGGACCCATTGAAAAGTGGGTACCAATCAAAACTTAATCTTCCTTATGTTTGCAAAGATCGAAGGGTATCTGGTATTTAGATAGCGGATGCTGTCGACACATGAATAGACAAAAAGACGTGCTGACTGAATACAAGGAAGAGAAAGGTCCATCAATAACCTTTTGTGGAAATGGAAAAGGCTATACCAGAGGGTTTGGTGTTCTCAGTAATGGGACAACTACCTTCAGAAGAGTCGCTTACGTAGATGAACTGAAGCATAACCTCCTAAGCATCAGTCGGCTATGTGACAAAGACTACGAAGTTCGCTTTTGCAAGAAAGCATGTTCAGTGATGAATGAAAAAGGGGAGCTCGCTCTTAGTGGTTATCGTATGGAAAATGTCTATGTAATAGATATGGACTCTACTACCACTAAAAACGTTTGTTTTCTCTCTAAGGCCTCCTCTGATGTCAACTGGTTATGGCACAAAAGGCTATTTTATCTCAACTTCAAAACACTGAATTTTCTCTCCTCAAAAGAACTAGTCTCCAGTCTTCCTCAACACTCATATGCCAAGGAATCTCTTTGTGCAACATGTGAAAAGGGAAAACAGACTAAAGCTATTTTCAAATCAAAACAAGTTTCCTCAATGACATGTCCTCTTCAACTCTTGCATATGGATTTATTTGGCCCTGTCAATATCCAATCCATACCTGGAAAGAAATATACACTTGTCATTGTAGATGAATACTCTCGCTACACCTGGGTAATCTTTCTTCACTATAAAAGTGACACTCTAGAAGAACTGATATCTTTTGTTAGAAAGATGGAAGTGCTGAATAATCTAACTGTTCGCTCGATAAGAAGTGATCATGAAACCGAATTAAAAAACAGTTCCCTGAATAACTTCTTTGAAAGTAAGGGAATTTCACACAATTTCTCCTCTGTAAGAACTCCTCGGCAAAATGGTGTCGCTAAAAGAAGAAACCGAATGATCATTGAAGTTGCAAGATCAATGCTCAACGATTCTCATCTTCCATCTCAGTTTTGGGCAAAAGCTGTCAACACTAAAACATATCTCTGATAGTAAAACATTTCAGCAAAACAGCCTACGAACTCTTTCATGGAATAAAACCTTCTATCAGTTTTCTTCACATCTTTGGTTGTCAGTGTTTCATCTTAAACAACAAAGATGCACTTGGAAAGTTCGCCCCAAAAGCTGATGATGGAATCTTTCTTGGCTATTCCTCAATTTCCATAGCCTATAGAGTCTTCAACAAGAGAAGACAAGCAGTAGAAGAAACAATTCATGTCACTTTTGATGAATCCAGATCAGCGAACTCTAGACCTATCACTAACAATGATGAATTGAAGGCTTGGATGTTCTCTCATTATAGAGAAACAAAACCTTTCTTCAACACTCATCAGCATAAATCCTCCTAATGTTGATGAAGATCCAAACTTTATACCTCCTAACGCTGAATCCACCTCTTGGGTTTCAGCTGTTCCTCTAAACATACTTCCTCCATCAAATCTTCCCTCTTCTGAAAACTCTCAGTAAATAATGGTTTATCTGATACTCAACATCTGATAGCTGAAGAACCTCAAGTTTCTTCATCAATGAACAATCCTATTGATGATACAACTCCTAAGGTAAGAAATCATGCCCTAGCTCAGCGATGGACCAGAGATCACCCTATAGATCAAATTCTTGGTGATCCTGATGCAGGTATTCACACACGAAGAAGTTCAGGTAACATTTGTCTCTTTGTTAATTTTCTTTCTCTTACAGAACCAAAGAAGACTGATGATGCCCTTAGAGATCCAAACTGGGTCAGCTCCATGCAATAAGAGCTGACTGAGTTTGCAGGAAACCAAGTTTGGAATCTCGTTCCCCGACCATCTGATAAATCTGTTATAGGCACTAAATGGGTGTTTAGAAACAAATTAGATGAACATGGGACTGTAACCCGCAACAAAGCTAGACTAGTTGCTCAGGGATATAGACAAGAGGAAGGAATAGACTATGATGAAACCTTTGCCCATGTGGCTAGGCTCGAAGCAATTCGACTTTTCTTAGCTTATGCAGTTTACAAAGACTTCAAAGTATATCAAATGGATGTCAAATCAACATTCCTAAATGGAAAGCTGAATGAAGAAGTCTATGTTGAACAACCCCCAGGGTTCTCTCACCCTAAGCATCCACATTATGTATATAAGTTGAATAAGGCTCTCTATGGGTTAAAACAAGCTCCTCGTGCTTGGTATGACACTCTCTCTTCTTTTCTTATCTCTGAAAATTTTGAGCGTGGTAAAATTGATAACACTTTGTTTTTTAGAAAGATAAAAGGTCATGTTATTCTTGTACAAATATATGTTGATGACATTATATTTGGTTCTACTAACCCATCTCTGTGTACTCACTTTGCTGAAAGAATGAAGAAAGAATATAAAATGAGTATGATGGGTGAACTAACTTACTTCCTTGGACTTCAGATCAAGAAAACTGACAATGGTACATTTATTAATCGAGGTAAGTATGTTAAAGATATGCTGAAGAAGTTTAATCTCACTCAAACTTCAGCGTTGAAAACTCCTATGGCACCTCCCCTGACATTAAACAAGGATCCAACTGGAAATCTGTAAATGTCACAGCGTATAGAGGAATGATAGGATCCCTGCTGTATCTTACAGCGAGCCGACCTGACATCATGTACTCAACATGTCTTTGTGCACGCTATCAATCAGAACCCAAGGAATCCCATCTGATCGTTGTAAAGCGGATCTTCAAATATCTTAAGGGAACTCCTAACCTCGGTCTTTGGTATCCCAAATATTTAGGGTTCGATCTCACTGGTTATTCAGATAGTGATTTTGCAGATTTCAAACTTGATAGAAAAAGCACCACTGGAGGATGTCAACTACTAAGAGGAAAGCTGGTAAGCTGGACAAGTAAAAAGCAAAACTCAATATCCACTTCCACAACTGTAGCTGAGTACGTAGCAGCAGCAAGTTGTTGTGCTCAGGTCTTATGGATGAGAAATCAACTATTAGACTATGACCTTCAGCTATCCAAGATCCCAATCTATTGCGACAACACTAGTGCCATCGCTATAGCAAACAATCCTGTGCTACACTCAAAGACGAAACATATAGAGATCAGATATCATTTTATCAGAGATCATTTGATGAATGGTGATATTGAACTTCACTTTATCCCTACTGACTATCAGCTCGCTGATCTTTTAACCAAACCTCTTGATGAGACAAGATTCAACTTTCTCATTAGTGAGCTTGGAATGCTGAATCTTGAGAATTAACTCTTCAGCTTTCATGCATTATGTTAGTGATAATACGTTCTACTTCATCATATAATCTCTGACTAAATGTTTCTAACTCTCAGGTTTGTTTTCTCGTTCTCTCTCGCTGAATCTTATTCAGTAAGACGTTTTCAAAAATCAAAACTTCAATCACTGAATTTCTTCAAGTGGTTAAAAGCTTTTTAATAAACAAATCTTATCACTGATATTTCTCGTCAATGATCATTTTAAAACAAAAATTATCTCTGAATCTCTATCAGTGATACTTTCTAAAAACGAAACGTCTTTTCTCCCTCCTATGACGTCATTCGAACCGATAATCCATGGCACGACTTTTTCTGACACGTTCGTCCGTTGCACTTCATGTCCAATCAACTTCGTGGGACATGTCCGTGTCATGATTACCTCCTTTTCCTGCTCCACGTTCCTTCTCTCTCATATAAAAGAAATGCCATTTACATTTTTTCCATTTACGCTCACAAAACTTCCAAGACAAGAAAAGTACTCTCGACATTCAAGCAATCAAGCAAAACACCTTAATCTTCAAATCTTCAAGACTTCCAAGTTTTTGTTCTTAATCCTTTTTTTAGTAAAACACTTGTTTGATTCTAAAACTTCCGTTGTTTTTGGATTCAAGGTGTTTTTCATTCTTAAAATCATTTTCTTTATGATTTTACTATGTGCAAAAACCCTTGGTCTTTAAGACTATTCTTCTTACTTCTTTTCTTTAGAACACTGTTTTACTCTAAAAATAAACTTATTTCCCAAACTTCCTTCCAAAAAGGGAAACTGGTAAAATATTTTATAATGTTTTTAGACTCTAAACCTTCTATTCTATTCTACTTATTTCTATTCCATAAATGGCCCAAGCTACTCTCATTGCCTCGCAAAAATTCAAGTTCGCCTTTGCTGATTCCGAAATCCCCAAGAACAATCATTTGGCACGATTGGACTTCAGCGCTGAAAAGTTCCCTCATATCGTGGAAGCAACAATCTTTCTGAAACAATCATGCCTATCCTATGCTCTGCAAGTTGATCCTAAGCCAAGCAAGGCTCTTCTTCAGAGTTCTGGTTCACTGCTGACAAGGGCTCAGTGACAAACAAGAAAGGTGAATCCATCCCTGCCATCTCTTTCACTACTCAACATGGCCCAGGGAACATCACTGCCCTTGCCATTCACACAACTTTGCGTTTCTCATCCAAGACTCCCCAAGGCTTCAACCCTTTACCCACTGACGCTGATCTTATTCAGTTTTTGGATCATATGGAATACCAATGGGATAACAAGCCTCGCACAACCATTTCAAGCAAGAAGCTGACGAAGATCCTGAAGCCGAACATGCCTTCAGAGTTGAACTACATCTTCACTCATATCATTCAAAGTATGAGTGGAAAAATTGGATCGCTGGACCAAGCCAGCAAAATTCAACTTCAGTTGGGATACTCACTGCTCAACACTTTGACTACTCCAGAGCGATCTTTGACGATCTCATGTCAAAGATTGAGTAGCCTGAAAGGGACATGAAGATTGCCTATGTCCGGTTCCTCTCTACAATCCTCCACTTTTTCCTCGGAAAGAAGTACCCCACCGAAAGTGACTGCAATTTCGTCCTCGAGTCCTTGAGGTAAAGCCCGTTGACAATGAGGTAAGTCTTCAGATCTTACGTGTAACACCCTGATTCTTCGAAAGGTATCATGTCAAGTTAATACAGAAACCGATATATTAAGGAAAAGTAAGGTATTTGATTTTGGACTTGAATCCTTGATTTTATATTCTTGATAGATGAAGGACTCAATTACGAGTCCAACGGTTCTTTCCGGAGCAAAAACGGAGCTATAACGAAGAAGTTACGGCCAAAACAGTTAACGAGAAGGAAACTGGAAGAAGCTGCGACTGTGACCAGCGACATTGCCCTGGGCAATGTCGCCCAAAATGTCCAGAGCCTGTTAAGTCGCGAAATTCAGCCCTTTTTCTCATTTCTCCTCATCCAAACTTCTTCTACTCTCTCCCAAACCGATTCCCTTCTTTCTCTTCAAACCCTAACTTATTTTGGCTCAAATCCTTGTATTTTGTGGAGGTAAAACATCATCAAGTGGTAGGGTTGAAAGCTATGGTCAAGGATTCGCCATCTCCATCTTCATCTTCAACCTCAAACTTATTTTAGGTTTTCTAGGTTTTCATCAAAACCTAAGTGGTAAGTGTATCCCTTCCATTTCTAAACCATGAAATAAGTTATAAATGATCCATTGATGGTTTCCTAGTGTTTGATTTCTATAAATTTCGATTTGGTCATTTTTGGGAGTTTTGGGTCAAAATTGGGGTTTTTGCCCAAAATAGAGATGTTGATGTTAAGTGTTTGGGGAACAATTATTTATGGTGGAATATGTATATTTATGGTTGGAACCTTGTGAAACTAGGTTTTGGAAGATTTGGTTTGAAGAACCAAGTTTCTTCAAGGGAAGCTCTAAGTGGGTAAAATCTAGATTTAGTCTAAATCTAGCAAGGCGAGTTTACTAAATCTTTGTTAAAACTAGATACACATCATAATCTTCTATTTGTCATCTTATCTCTATGTGTTCAAGTATTTGGGTTTTCTTTGTGGAAATAGTTGGAGAAGTGGATATTGATGATATGCCTTGAAGTATGTTACATGTACCATTATTTGGGGCTTTTCTCACGGATACATAATGTGGGTACCTTGTTATGTTAAATGTATGCATGTGTGGGTATTATGATGCTTCTAGTGGGAATACCACTTTGGTGACATATTTATATGCATGATGAATATAATTGTCATTTGGGTCTTTTGCTGGACTTCATGAGGATAGGATGGTAGTATTGTAGCCGTTGTCCGTATGGAAATATGTTGGGTTGAAATACACCAAAAGGACCTCCTATATGCATTATGTTGGACGAACCAAGTCAGTACACTAGGAGGATGTAGTCTTGGGCGCCACTGTGATGGTATGTGCCTAGACCTCCGCCATTCAGGGAATTTTCTTAGCGATAGTCTTCGGGTGTGCTGGGCCTTTCGGGTGTTCCTTGTTAAGGGCATCAAGGTATATCAACTCTTGGGTGGGACTTGATTGGTGCTTTGGGTCTCCCCTAATGACTCCACATATATTGAACTCTAGTTAACTGCTGATAAGAATTGTGATGGTTCATGCATGCTATTTATTGTTCAACTCATTTGGATTTTTGGCCTAACACTTGTTTGGTGTCGATGTATATCTCAGGTTTTAGCGGCACCGGTTCTAAGCGGGCATAGTGCTTGGGTGAGAGATTTGAGAATATTGCAATTGGACATACATTTGGTAGGAGAACCTTTGGGTTTATAAATGACACCCTTAATTGTAATCTCTTTTCTAGTTATGGAAATTAGATTAGTTGATGGTTATTTATTGTCCGTTTATTTACGACTGTATTTAAACAGGTTTGTGTATTTTCCCATTGTTGGGAGGCTCTTGCTTTGGCAAATTTTAAATACAGCATGTCCGTTGTTCGGATCTTTGTTATCCCTATTTTTAGGGTGTTACAAGTTGGTATCAGAGCTCTAGTTTAAGTGAACTAGGCATGAATATAAGATGTCTAGACTTAGACTGAGTACGTTAGGCAATGATTTGTGAGATGGGTAGAAATTTCTAAGATGGGTTAGTCTTAGAGTCGACGGAAACTATGGTTATCAAGCGTTGTGGCGATGGGAACGAGAACTTTTATGTATTATATGTTCATAATCTCACCTAGCTAATGTTATTATAAAGATATTTAGACGTGATGGTGCTTGAAATGTCGTTACTGTGACAATTGGTAAGGTAGCAGTACGTTTCCTCCGTGTTCAATTTTGTTAATCTCTTTCTTATTCATCCTCGTGCTTGTACGAACTGCCTTGGTATGCCGACCGTTGGGGTAATAAGAAAGTTTTTGAATGGGTAACCATTACAAGAAGCTGATGATTTTATTATTCGTTACTTGGAGTGACGGTAAGTATGGTGATTGCATTAAGTGAATAGTTTCGAGTTGGAGTAATTGGTTGGATTAGAACCATAGACTTTTTGAATCGATGTATTCAAGGAGAAATTGTGAGGTGAACCTATGAAGTCCGTGATCTTTGCCTTAAGACATTGAGCATCTGGATGACGATAGTGTGATTAGAGAAATCGAGGAGCGTGAGTTCAAGTTGAATTGTTAAAACGGTGTACATGCCAGAATGTGTATTTTGAAGTAAAAGTATGTTTTACTTGGTATTTATCAAAGTGTGAGTATTTTGATAAGTTTTCATATTTGGTGAAATTGGGTTGTTTAATTCCATAAAATGCTCATATATGGGTTCTTAGTAATTTTGTACAGATAGAGTCCATTTCATGACTTATGCATCTTTGGTGGTTTTGTACAAACGAAGTCTAATTCATGTCATAGGCATTTTGGGGTATTTGCATTCATAAACCCTTTGGAAAATCTATGGTCCCAATATGTGTTGAGTTTTGGGTTATTTGGATATGTTTAACTTTATAAACTTATGTAACACACATCTTTGTGATTTTTGGGCATTTTGATAAATAAATCATTTTGATATATTTCTTTTACGATGTAATATATAAATGGAAGTCATTTTATATAATTGTCCATTTGGTGCATACGATTTTATAAACCGTTGGAAAATGCATATCATTGAACTATGAGTCATTTTGGCAACATGAAGAGAAAGAGTTCATTTGGAAAAACATTTTGTTTCAACCAATGAGAAGTTTTTGTTATTTTGAAATGTTAAGTTTTATGAACATGGTGAGACACCCATTTTGGGATCTTTGGATATTTTGGTAAATAAATGATGTTGAAATGTTTCTTTGGTGATTTTACATATATAATTGGAGTTCAATTGACGTAAGGGTTATTTTGTGTATTTAATTTTATGAACCTTTTCAGAAATGCATATTATTGTGTTATGAGGCATTTTGAAAACATAAGGGTATGAGTTCAATTGGGAAAATGGTTTGTTTCAACCAACGATGAGATTTTATTTATTTATACTTTTGGGTCGTGTTTGCATAATAGTTGGTCAAATGTGTTTCAAATATTTATATCGGATTTCAATTGCGTATTCACGTAAACTGTTGGGTTGTTGGCTCGGTTTTAACTAAATGGAGTCTTGAGGACATTTGTCTGGTTTAAAAAAAAAACAATAGTGGAAATTTTATTGGCGTCCTGTGGTATTGTTTCCCCTTTGAATTTAGTGGGAGCAGTTCAGTTGCACATATCAAGTATGCATATTTTATTGGAAATTTCCGTCGTGGTATTTTAGCCAAAGTCTTAGAACAATGAGATCATGTTTATATTTGGCTTTGAACTCGAAACCGAAATAAATTATTTCATGTTTTAACCGGGTGCATACGCATATCAATCTACTAGCTTTGTGAAATCTAATTTCGTGTCGTATTGTGACTAAAAGAGGGAAAACTTTAAGAGTTTGATATTATGAGCATGTGGTCTTGGGTTTTGTAAACATTTTATTTGTTCGGTTTGGAATTTAACTAAATTACTCTTACAATTGCTCAAATCGCATGCATATGTCTTTATTAAATTTTGGGAAATAAATCGATGTATGCGAGTCACGATGAGAAGTTTTACTTCATGACATTTCTGGGTGAATTGCATAAATTTTGAGGTTCGATTTTGTGAAATTCCCTTCTGTAGTTTTGTATGAATGTCTTGTTATACACTGTTTTAGTACGTAAAACAATTTCTCATTCATTGCATAAATTATACTGTTGGTGTGAATAATCGTATGAAAGATTTTTGGTATTTCGGATAGAACTTTTGCCCAGAACATACTTCGGTTATTGATTTTACTGATAGGAGTTTTCCACAATATATGAAATGAATTTTCGGTTTGCATGTCGTTGTAGTTACAATTTTGGGTAAGTACGTTTTATCGGTGCGGCCCAAATTTGAAACGCGAATATATATATATATATATATATATATATATATATATATATATATTTACGTTCCTATTGTGTTGCTACACTTGTAAATGATCGGACGTATATAGGTCTTGTTGGAAATTTTATCTTCCGACGTTTTGTGTTAAAGTAAAAGACTTTAAAGTTGAAGTTGTGAAATCCTCTTTTGGGAGTTGTACAAACTTTTATTGCACATGTTATGGGACGGAAAGTTATTTTCATACGCATAGCATAAATTGATGCATACTAAGACCCTGGTAGTCCGTTTGAAAATTTTGTTACGCATCTTTCGTTATCGTTTTATTAGCGTAAATACTGATCAAATGAATTTTGAAAATGGTTTTATATGTGTGGCATTGGTGATCAATTTTGAAACCTATCGAATTCTCGATAGTGTATTTTCACCGCACGTTTAATTGTTATAAAAGTTATGTATTTGAGAGTTTTATAAATTTCAAATTGGCATAGTAGTGTGAAAAACCTTGAACTCATTGGGCTATAGGTGTAAGCCCCTCATGTTAGAATTCGATATTAAGGATTAGAAGAATCCTCGGAGTTTGAGGCGTTAGTCATGTGCTTTCTCCCTGATTAGTTAAGTAACGATCTTTATGCTTCGTTAAACCTACGGATTAAAATCGTGTTCGGTTGTTTGGGTATGGTTGGTTTTGAAATTGTGGGAATTTGGTACGACGGCATGCTATGTGTCGGTGGTGTACTATATTGTTTGGTATACTTGAATAATGATGATGTTATGGTTGATTGGTAAGGATGTTGGATTTGGGTGACTACTTCCAAGAGTAGGTGTCAACTTTGAATCGACATTGCTAATCGGGAATGAAATATTTGGTAGTATAACCACGTTTGCAGAATGGCCATCTTGAGGTTAGGTGTTGGTGAGTGATTTTGAGGGCAATGATTGTTGGTGTGCTTCAATGTATTTCCGTTAGATCTGGTGCATCTGTAGGACGAGTGGTAAACTTAAGGAAATTAGATGTTGATAATTAAGAAATCAATCATTGGTATTTTGATAATTGTCAGAACTTTCGTTAAAATTAGAAATCGATGTTTGAGTGCATGGTGGGAGTTTGGTGGTAATGTTTATTGGATACATTTGGTGAGAATGTCGAGGTGGATTTCAAGTACAAATCGATTATCGAGGAGACCTTGGTGCGTCGTATTTATAGGTACCTAAATGTTTGCTTTGGGGTATTCTTGATGGAAATGACTGAAAAAGGTCGTAAGTTACTCTTGAGGTAATATAAGCAGCATAAGGTTGGGAGGCAACCGAAATTTTATGGTTAAGAAAATGATCAAGCGAGGACTTGATGTTCAATCCGTCATCGGTGAGTTATGTCGAACCTTGAGATTGAATTGTGATGACTCTTTACGAGAAGTGCAGTAACAACCTCGACCGGGTTGTAATTGGATTCGTATACGAGGTAAGGTTTCGGGAGGCATTTTTATGGGAAATCAATCGATCTTGCCAAGTGCTATGTTGGGTTCTTGGTTGGTGCCAGATTTTGAGGACGAAATCTCTTTTAAGGTTGGGAGGATTGTAACACCCCGATTCTTCGAAAGGCATCATGTCAAGTTAATACAGAAACAGATATATTAAGGAAAAGTAAGGTATTTGATTTTGGACTTGAATCCTTGATTTTATAGTCTTGATAGATGAAGGATTCAATTACGAGTCCAACGGTTCTTTCCGGAGCGAAAACGGAGCTATAACGAAGAAGTTACGGCCAAAACAGTGAACGAGAAGGAAACTGGAAGAAGCTGCGACTGTGACCAGCGACTGTGACCAGCGAATGGCAATGTCGCCAAAAATGTCCAGAGCCTGTTAAGTCGCGAAATTCAGCCCTTTTTCTCATTTCTCCTCATCCAAACTTCTTCTACTCTCTCCCAAACCTATTCCCTTCTTTTCTCTTCAAACCCTAACTTATTTTAGCTCAAATCCTTGGATTTTGTGGAGGTAAAACATCATCAAGCGGTAGGGTTGAAAGCTATGGTCAAGGATTCGCCATCTCCATCTTCATCTTCAACCTCAAGCTTATTTTGGGTTTTCTAGGTTTTCATCAAAACCTAAGTGGTAAATGTATCCCTTCCATTTCTAACCATGAAATAAGTTATAAATGATCCATTGATGGTTTCCTAGTGTTTGATTTCTATAAATTTTGGTTTGGTCATTTTTGGGAGTTTTGGGTCAAAATTGGGGGTTTTGCCCAAAATAGAGATGTTGATGTTAAGTGTTTGGGGAACAATTATTTATGGTGGAATATGTATATTTATGGTTGGAACCTTGTGAAACTAGGTTTTGGAAGATTTGGTTTGAAGAACCAAGTTTCTTCAAGGAAAGCTCTAAGTGGGTAAAATCTAGATTTAGTCTATATCTAGCAAGGTGAGTTTACTAAATCTTTGTTAAAACTAGATACACATCATAATCTTCTATTTGTCATCTTATCTCTATGTGTTCAAGTACTTAGGTTTTCTTTGTGGAAATAGTTGGAGAAGTGGATATTGATGATATGCCATGAAGTATGTTACATGTACCATTATTTGGGGCTTTTCTCATGGATACATAATGTGGGTACCTTGTTATGTTAAATGTATGCATGTATGGGTATTATGATGCTTCTATTGGGAATACCACTTTGGTGTCATATTTATATGCATGATGAATATAATTGTCATTTGGGTCTTTTGTTGGACTTCATGAGGATAGGATGGTGATATTGTACCCGTTGTCGGTATGGAAATATATTGGGTTGAAATACACCAAAAGGACCTCCTATATGCATTATGTTGGACGAACCATGTTAGTACACTAGGAGGATGTAGTCTTGGGCGCCACTGTGATGGTATGTGCCTAGACCTCCGCCATTCGAGGAATTTTCTTAGCGATAGTCTTCGGGTGTGACGGGCCTTTCGGGTGTTCCTTGTTAAGGGCATCAAGGTATATCGACTCTTGGGTGGGACTTGATTGGTGCTTTGGGTCTCCCCTAATAACTCCACATATATTGAACTCTAGTTAACTGCTGATAAGAATTGTGATGGTTCATGCATGCTATTTATTGTTCAACTCACTAGGCTTTTTGGCATAACACTTGTTTGGTGTCGATGTGTATCTCAGGTTTTAGCGGCACCGGTTCTAAGCGGGCATAGTGCTTGGGTGAGAGATTTGAGAATATTGCAATTGGACATACTTTTGGTAGGAGAACCTTTGGGTTTATAAATGACACCCTTAATTGTAATCTCTTTTCTAGTTATGGAAATTAGATTAGTTTATGGTTATTTATTGTCCGTTTATTTACGACTGTATTTAAACAGGTTTGTGTATTTTCCCATTGTTGGGAGGCTCTTGCTTTGGCAAATTTTAAATACAGCATGTCCGTTGTTCGGATTTTTGTTATCCCTATTTTTAGGGTGTCACATTACGCTTACGCCTATCCCAAATTTATTCTCCTTCAGTGGCCACACAGATGGTTTCTTCATCCCCTATCCCTACCACTACCACCCCTCACAAAAGACAATCATCAGCTCTTTCTGGTCCTTCTAAAAAGGCAAAGAAGACTAATGAGTCAACCCCCTCGGTTAAGGAACCTGAGGTAGTCTCTCAACAGACTACCTTAGATGATTTTGTGGCTCGCTCCTCCACACCAGCAACCACAACAACCGTATCAGTGACTTCAATCGCTGATACACCACCGGTGATCAACCCATTTCCTCCAGTCTCTCAACCAGCTGAGGTAATTAGTATAATCACCAGTGCTCCTCCTTCTATCCCCATTACTTGTCCTTCTATCTCTTTGGTCCCTAACCCTCCCTTTTTACAACAGCCAGCTTCTTTCGCTGCAAATGTAGGACCTGTTGTGGTTCAAACATCTCAACCCTTATCTCAATTTAATGGTGACTTGAACTTTTTCAACATGTTTGACACTTTAGGTAAACCCAAAACCATATACACCTCTCCCAACTCTCTAAATAAGCCTGAGCATAAATTTGCTCAAATTCTAACTTCTTTTTTCAGGTCCTACTTTGGGAACCGTTGACGCCAACGTCAACAAGCTTGCTGAGAAGGTGGAGAATCTCGCTACCTCTCTCAACACCAACACCACTGTTGTTAATCAAGCAGGTGTAGAGCTAAAGAACTTATCATCAGCAGCTGCTACCAAAGCTGAGGCTTCTCAGCTTAGCTCTCTTCAGGCAGAGGTCAACATGCTGAAGGACAACATGGACCGCAATACAACTCAAATTCAATTCCGCACCGGCCATGTTGATCACCTGACTGGCGAAGTCAAGAATCTCAGCGGCAAGTTGGAGACTGCCAATCAGCTGCTGACAAAAGTGAATGAACCAGCTTTTGCTCCTACTTCCTCATTCACTGATAATGATAGGGTGTCCCTGAATGAAGCGATCGAATTCATTCATCAGGCCACCTCTGCTAATTTGGAGATTGAAGACCGCCTGGATAATCCGGAGACTGATGCCCGTCGGAAGCCTGTCGCTGATGTTGTTGTTGCTACAAACGCTAACCTCCCCCATGATGATGACAAAGAGGGTGAGAATACTATGGAAGAAAATACAGTTGTTGAGGCTCAGGTAATAGCGGAAGCATCCCTCTCCCATGATGAAGGGGAGAAGGTTGATGAACCTCCCTCTCAAGCTGAGGGGGAGAAGATAGTTGATGTATCTGCTACTGAAGATCAAGCCCCTCCTTCTTTTTCTCAAGTATTAGAAGAAGAAGAGGAAGAAGAAGAAGAAGAAGAAGAAGAAGAAGAAGACGAGGAAGAACTTGATCTTCAAGATCAAGAGGATGATGTCGCTGCTGATGATGAGGATGAAGACCCTTCTATTTGTTTCTCAGCAATAAATGCATCATCAATGCCTCCGATAAAAGGCATTGTCAAAGATGAAGCAGGGGGAGACAGAAAGATAGTGATCCAGATTCCTCCACTCAAGGAAAGCATAAGGGGATCGCTGCCGAGGGGAACCTAAAGCTACTATCACCATCTGAGGGGGAGCAACCTTCTCAGGTATGCCTCTCCATTGTACCTCTATTCTTCTATTCCTACCAAACACCCCTGACTTTCTAAACCTTTATCTTTCTCTTTCCAAAAATATAAACTAACTCCCTATTCTTTTTGCTCAGACATTTCTCTCCCCTGCTTAAGGGAACTCAGTCTATGCAAATAATCCCTGCTATCATAGCTGATGAACCAATAATCCTAACCTCCTTTAATGAGGTTGATGAACAAGAAGAAGAAGAAGATGAATCCCTGGATCATCTAGGAAGGCCCTCTCGACCACTTCAAAGGTCAGAGGATGATGTTCAAATAAAAGATGAGATGATCTCTCATCTGGAGAGTCAGCGACGAAAGATCCCTCCCAAATCTCCTCCTGAAGAATTGGATTTCCTCCACGAAGTTGAATACGAAGAATCTATCAGAACTGAAAGACTGTTCGTTGATTGCCAAAAAGATGTCGATCTAGCTCTCAAGGTACATGCGTCTATGTTTGAAGACGACAAGATGAAGGAGAATGCATCTGTAGTTCAAGCTGCAATTCTGAAAGAGATTGAAGAGGAGCGCTCGAAAGAAAAAGAGGTCAGGAATGAAAGTCTAGAATGGTGTAAACAAAAGATGGACTATCGCTCTGACCCAATGAAGATTGTCGCTGTTACTATCTCCGAGAGAAAGAAGAAGGACCAAACATTAGTCACTATGGAGATACTTAGAGAGGATGGAAGCTCAAAATCTATGTTTGTGTCAAGGCAAAACACTTTGGTTACGTTGAGTGGTTAGAGTTCAAATAATCACTAAAGAAATTGAAATCAACGTATAAAGGCTATGTTAAATGTCTCGTTGGAGATCTCATCAACAGAGTCGCGACCATATTGAAAGTGCCCTTTGCTCTTCCACCAAAGCCAAAGCAAATCAAAAGAAAGCCTGCCTCCTCCTCCTCCTCTGAAAATGCCGCAGTGATAAAAAACGACACCTCCATCAAGTTGTCAAAAGAAGCAATGTTCGGGCCTCCTCCTGATCTCTCAGTTCTTGATCTATCTCTGCCTCCTGGTGGACCATTCATCTCAGGTCAAGTTTTGAAGAAACCTTTTGGAATCTTCTTCAGAGATGATGAAGGTCAGCTCAGGTTCCAAAGAGTCTCTAAAATCCCTCTCTGTCCTCTAAATCATCTCAAGAACCTTCCATGCTTATGATGTACTTACTCTCCCTCACCTGAACCGATCAAGACTCTCATTCGACAAGAATCAGCTGATCGAAGACAAAAAGTAGAGACAATACCAGATTATATGATCAAGGTCCTAAAGTCTTATCTAGATAGTTGATAGATTCCCTCTTGTTTCATGTAATCTATTAGTTAGACTTACAGTAGATTAAAACTTCACTTGTACTTGTAATTTTCATATCTTCACTTGTAATTCTTATTTTTTGAACTATGGAAAATTTCAGTGAAGTACTTAAATCCATCAGTACTGTAAAAGATCCCTCAAAAAAGTAATTGGGACATGTATGTTTTGAGTCCTGATTATCCTTTTTTTTTTACTTAAAGTAATTTTCTTCATAGTTACTTTGTCATCATCAAATAGGGGGAGATTGTTGTTCTAACTCTCTCAGTGATTTGATAATGACCCTTTGTAATACTTAGTGAAAATTACGATTAATATCTGTATGTATTAGTGTTTCACCATCAGCGATCAAATACTGAGTATGTTCAGTATTGCTGATGATTTCTCATGTAAACAGTTAGACGTAATCCCTGAAGAGAAGTTTCACGACAAAAGATGTTCACTGCTGAATCGAAGACAAAGCTGCTGAACAAAGGACAAGTCTACTCACATGCGAAGAAGCCTAAGGAAAAGCTTCAGCGATAGCTGAACTTCTTTCTAACTCTAAGAAGGAAGAGATATTCAGCGATCAATGGTCACTTTGCTTATACCTCAAGTCTCTTTTGTCTTATACATGCACACATAGTACGATTGTCAGACAAGGCATACCTCTGCAGCAAATCGTACAACAACTCTGTCAACTACACTGTTCAACATACGACCAAAAGCATGTCTCCAAAAGTCAGACGCATGCAACCAACCATAGAAGGACATGTGTAAAGTAACCTGCATGCATTTAATGCATAGGGTATAAATAGAAAGATCGAGACTCTATCTGAGTGTTTCCTTCTGCCTTCAATCTTTCTAACAAATATAGAAACCCTTGTTTTCTATATTCTTTCAATCCCCATTCTCTAATTCTTGTGCAACCATCTTAGTGTTTCTTAAGTTTGTTTAGATTAGGTTCTTACTTAATCTTATTCCGCAACAAACTTATAAATTGTATTTTGATTTATCAATAAACAATTTATTAAACTTTAAATTTTGTGTTTGTATTCAACCCCCCCCCCCTTCTACAAACTTGTTAAGCACCTTCGGGACCAGCAGAAAGAGGCGCACACATCAAGATATTCCATCCACCCCGGGAGCACAAAGATGTATAGAGATCTGAAGTTGAACTATTGGTGGCCGGTTATGAACTCGACGTGGCGAACTACGTCAAGAAATGTCTTACTTGTTCGTTAGTAAAGGCCGAACACAAACGACCGTATAGAAGTTTGCAATCCTTGGAAATACCGGAGTGGAAGTGAGATGACATCACGATGGACTTCGTGACAAAGTTATCAAAGACGTTGAAGGGCCACGACACAATTTGGGTGGTAGTGGATCGTTTGACGAAAAGCGCGCACTTTTTGGGCATGAGGGAGACTTGACAGTTGGACAAGCTAGCAAGACTCTACCTCAATGCAGTGGTCTCGAGCCATGGGGTGCCGTTATCCATTGTGTCCGATCGGGACAGTCGTTTTACTTCCCATTTCTAGAACGCTTTTCAAAGAGAATTGGGGACAAAGGTGAAGTTGAGCACGGCGTATAATCCTCAAACAGACGGGCAAAGCGAGCAGACTATTCAAACGCTAGAAGACATGTTGCGATCGTGTATCAGTGATTTTGGGGGAAATTGGGACTCTCATCTCCCATTGGTAGAATTCGCCTACAACAATAGTTATCACTTGAGTTTGGGCATGGCACCGTTTGAGGCTCTGTATGGTCGGAAGTGTAGGACACCGATATGTTGGCTTGAAGCAGGCAAGAAGCAATTTGCCAGACCGGAAGTGGTACAAGAAACGACGGACAAAGTAAAATTCATTCGTGAGCGGTTGAAGGCGGCCCAATATCGCAAAAAGAGTTATGCGGACAAGAAAAGATGACCGATGGAATTTCATGTGGGCGACCGAGTCATTTTGAAGGTGTCGCCTTGGAAAGGAATTATAAGGTTTGGAAAGTGAGGAAAGCTTAGCCCTCGTTTTCTCGGGCCTTTTCCTATTGTTGAGCGTGTGGGACTTCAAGCCTACAAACGTGACTTACCGCCTGAGATGAATGGGATTCACCCTACATTCCACATCTACTACCTATGGAAGTGCCTAACTGAGGAGGATAACGTCATTTCATTATCCGAGATTCGAGTAGACAACAATAGATGTGTGGAGGAACTGGAATCAGTTTTGGAGAAAGTGACGAAGAAACTTCGCCATAAAGAAGTAGTGATGGTGAAAGTGCAATGGAAACACCACAGAGGTGTGAACGTGACTTGGGAGGAAGAAGAAGACTTGAAGAGGCGTTATCCCCATCTGTTTGAATGATACGAGATTTCGGGAACGAAATCTTTTCTAAGGATGGGGAGGATTGTAACACCCCAAAATTCTTGAGTCACGCCATAGACATATTTGAACACTCGCTTTATATTTATATTTATGTCTCGTTGAGTCGCACTCCATTTAAGCTCGTGTTTCGTTTTAAGACCGTCATACCGTATGAATAGATATGTCTAGTGTAATACTTTGGGCGTGCGCGTGATTATATTGATTATAAAAGAGTTCATTTGTATTTGTGTATGAAGTGTATGTGTGTGAAGTTGCCAAGCATAAGTGTTTAAGGCTTAGAGTTGGACGGAAAGCAGAGATTTGTGTGGGCTACACCACAGTTTGGAAACCGCGGCCAGAGCCACAGGACTCACTGGAGTCTTCGGGCCAAGGACATGTGCGGCTTACGGCGCGACTCCATAGTCGCAGCCAAAACAGCGGGAAGGCCTCTGCAGGTTAAATACGGGATTTTCCCCCTTTTTTCCCATGTTTTGGCATTTTGGAAAACTCTAGGGCTACGATTTTTGAAGGATTCAAAGGTAGGTTTCCATGTCTCCTCATTCATTGCTATTTAGAGAGATCCTTACATTATATTTATGATGTTAACTTAGGGTTGTTGGTCATCAATTTTGACCTCTAGGGGTTGAGAGTTCAAGTCTCCATTTTCTTCCTTCAAGTCTCATCATCTAGGGTTTGTGTATAACTCTACAAAGTGAGTTTTCTTCTACAAACCCTATTCCTTGTAATTGTAAGCTTATTTAACAAGTTCTTGGCCAAATCTATATAATTACGTGAGTAATATATGAGGAGACTCTATTTATGGGTGTGACCCTAGTAGCTATGGTTCCTTGAAAATGTGGATGAGAAACCTAATCCATTATTATAGTAATGCTTGCTAAAAATTATTTACGAACTATTTGAAATATGAAGATGAATGGTCATTATGGAATAACAAGTTAACCTAACATTATAGAACCTTGTGTGATGAATATGGTGGCTATGAGTAGACAAATGAAGTATATAGAGGTATATATATTTGGTGCATATTTTAATCAGTATGTGATCACCTGATAAGAATGTGGAGTTCCACTTCCTTGTGCACGAGGATGTGGTTATATGTTAAATTGGACCATTGTTGTTGGTCGTTTTGGTTTACTAGCGAGTAGACAATAAGGGATCGTGGACCCTTGAGGTGTAACTCGTCTAGATATAGATAGACAATAATGTCCCATAAGACCTTGAGGTGTAACTCGACGGAGTAGGAAATAAAGGCAATTATTATGGTTTGAGGTTGTGATGTCTCGATGAAATGGGAACTAGGACCAGGACATGAGGTGTAATCCAATAACATCATGGGTGACTCCACTCCCGTGTATATGTCACCCCGATGAAAACGGGTCTCCTTCGTGTTTTCAAGGGTTATCTCTTGTATGTTTGTGTTCAGGTTTGAGAACATTGTTGCAAGTGGGATTAACTTTGCGATGGAAATGGAGTTCAGTAACACAAGTCTTGTATTATGTTATTCTTACTTGTAAATCTTATATTTCATGAAATCTCACTAGGCTTCGTCCTAACACTTGTTATGGTTGCTGTTTTCCCACATATCCCACTAATGGTGGAACCTAGGATATCAGACTTATCAACCGGGCACATAGGAGATCTTGAAGTGCCGGTCTTTTGGGGATTTTTGTGAAGAGAGATTATAGTGGAATAGCAACACCCATTTTAATCTAGTTTGAATTATTTCTAGATTAAGTAGGTTGTTGTAATCTTTATGTCCCATTCTTTTGCAACTTTATGGTGCAATTTAACCCAATTTATGTGGGTCTGTAGTTGTCCCCTTTGGGAATTGTTTATACCTTGAGGTTTCTAATTACAGGGTGTTTGGATCTCCGTACTTTAGTCATCATATTGCTGAATTTTCAAATTTTTAATTTGCCTAATTTTTAGAGTGTTACATATGAACATTCATATATGCACTGAATCACGAATGAACATGCACATATATTGTTGGTTATGGAAGATCATGCACATATGCTAAGCATCATATATGCAAAAAAAAAGTCTAGATTTGATAGATGATGCACATATGGGCACCATCATCTATCACCATTCATATATGCACCTGTGCATATATGAACATTCATATATGCACAGAGTCATATATCATTCATATATGATATTGTTTATTAAATTCATGTGCATGCATATGTGAACTGATTGTGATTATAAATGGTAACAATGCAACTTTAACTCATTGAAGTGATTATAAATGGTAACAATGTGTCACAATTTAGATATTGATAAATGGTAACAATGTTACCTTAATGAATAGGTTGTGCAAATTCCCAATTATGCTTTTCCATGCGTTTTTTTACTTTCATATATGGTAACAATGTTTCACAATTTTACACTTTATACCCAATTTATTCTAGACCATTAGATTGGATTTTTAATGGTCATGATTGGTTTGTAAGGGGTGTAGGTATTGTATGGTTTGTATTTTGAAGGGCCTCTCTCTCTCTCTCTCTATATATATATATATATATATATATATATATAGGTGAACAATCGTGTGAGAAGTTGAGGTTACTGTGAGAAGCGTGAGAAGTGGATTTGAACCGTTGATCACTTTTAATCAAATGTCCTCTCATGAATTGAGGCTTAGAAGAGAATTGATCTAGTGCATCTCAGTGCATTTTATCTCGGTGTGTCTCATCCTTATATGCATCCATTTCTCATCCAACGGTATATAACCACTTCTCACGCACCGGAATCCAACCATATATATATACATATATATATATATACATAGCCTTAGGTTCATTTGAGAAATGGTAAATGTATGAGAAATAGAGAAATGATCCTAGCTCTTTATCTAGTCAACATTTGCGGCTTTGACCGTGAAGCACTGAATAATTCCTTGTGTGGTCTGTAGAAGATAGAGGGGTAGTTTCGTAAAATACGCGAGACGAGTTCATAAATAAACCTATGTGATTCAGATATGAACTATACGTTCATATATGAATAAGTTAATTAGTTCATATGAGAATCAATTAATTAGTTCATATGTGAATCACAAAGATTCATATGTTAATTTGTTAATTAGTTCAACTGATTCACATATGAACCTACAGTTAATTAGTTCATATATGAATCAACTAAAAGAGTTCATATGTGAATTACACTGGTTCACATATTAACATATAGTTTATATGTGGATAATACAAGTTTATATATGAACTCGTCCCATGTATTTGTAAAAATTATGAAATTGTCCTTCTATTTTTGAAATAGCCGCAACTTTTGACCAGTCAAAGGCACAATTGTTGACCAGTCAAAGACGCAATATTTGACTAGTCAAATCCGATTTTGACCGAATGAAAGGATAGGATTATTTCTCCATTCCTCATACATTTACCATTTCTCAAATGAAACTCTCCCTATATATATGTATATATATATATAGCCTTAGGTTCATTTGAAAAATGATAAATATATGAGAAATAGAGAAGTAATCCAAGCCATTCATACGGTCAACATCGGATTTGACTGGTCAAAAGTTGTGGCTTTGACTGGTCAAAAGTTGCGGCTATTACAAAAATAGAAGAACACTTTCGTAATTTTTACAAAATACACGGGTTGTGTTCATATATGAACATGTATAATTCACATATAAACTATATGTTCATATGTGAATCAGTGTAATTTACATCTGAACTCTTTTAACTGATTTATATATGAACCTTTGTGATTCATATATGAACTAATTAACTGATTCACATATGAACTAATTAACTGTAAGTTCATATATGAATCAGTTGAACTAATTAACAGATTCATATATGAACTTTTGTGATTCATATATGAACTAATTAACAGATTCTCATATGAACTAATTAACTGATTCACATATGAACGTATAGTTTATATGTGAATCATATAGGTTCATATATGAACTCATCCCGCATATTTTACGAGACTACCCATCTAGCTTCTATAGACCATGCAAGGAATTATCCGGTGCTTCATGGTCAAAGTCGCAAATGTTGACCAGATGAATGGCTTAGATTACTTCTCTATTTCTCATATATTTACCATTTCTCAAATGAACCTCTCCCTATATATATATATATATATATATATATATATATATATATATATATATATTCTTCTAAGTCGCAATTCAGGGAGGTCATTTGATTAAAAGTGATCAACGGTTTAGATTCACTGTTCACGTTAACCTCAACTTCTCACACGATCCTTTGTTTATATATCACACGATCCTTTGCCTATATATATATATATATATAGGCGAAGGATCGTGTGAGAAGTTGAGTTAACGGTGAGAAGCATGAGAAGTGGATCTGAACCGTCGATCTCTTTTAATCTCAAGCCCTATCATGAATTACGGTTAGAAGGGAATTCATATGGTGCATCTCCGTTCATCTTATCTCGGTGCATCTCATCCTAATGTGTGTATATTTTTCATCCAACGGTTGATAACCACTTCTCGCCGTTAACTCAATTTCTCAACGGAACCCAACTCTCTCTCTCTCTCTCTATATATATATATATATAACCATAAGTTCAAATGAAAAGTGCTAAGTGTGTGAGAAGTAGAGAAGTGATCCTAGTCCTTCATCTAAAAAATGATCAATATTTGCGGCACCGGATAGTTCGGTCGCATGGTAATAGATATGCGGAAGATATATGGTTAGTTTCGTAGCTTTTACAAATAGATAACAAACAAGTGCATATGTGAGCCTGTTTGATTCACATATGAACTATATGTTCATATGTGAACCCGTGTAATTCATATATGAATTATTTAATTGATTCACATATGAACTTTTTAATTGATTCATATATGAACTTGAATGATTTACACATGAACTATTTTGAAGTCATTCACGTATGAATTGTTTAATTGATTCATATCTTGATTATCGTCGTCGCTTTACCAAATTACCATTCCTTTAAAAAAAAGGTCAATGTTTGCGGCTTTGACTGTGAAGCATGGGGGAGGGACCAACATGGCTCCTAATTATTTTATTTAAGAGATAAGATCACTTCTCAACTTCTCATTTGAACCTCTCCCTATATATATATATGAAATTAGGATCCCGTAGGAAATCAAAATTTTGTGAGAATGGTAGGAACGTTATAAAAAATTGTTAACATAATTTAGTATAAGTTAAAATAAATTACATATATTAACATATCTGTAACACCCCAAAACTCGTTCAAGCAGTAACCCCAAGGTAAGTTCCATTAAAGATCATCTTCCTCATAATCTAAAGACCCCATTTTAATACTTAGGGGGTGTTTGGGATTGCTTATTTAAAATAACTTGTGATTATTTTGAAAAGTGCTTATCAACTTATCCGGTGTCAAACTGGAGTTTTCTAAAAAGTGTTTCGATTAGCTTACTGTGGTACCAAAACGTAATAAGTTTATTTAAGGGTGTTTGGGATTGCTTATACATATAAAATAACCAAAAAAGTCATAAGCACTTTTCAAATAAGTTGATAAGTTAGAACCAAATGGCTTATCAAAAATTCCTTTTCAGCGGTTTGACACTGCTATAAGCCCTTTTAATTTTTCTCCATCTAAACACTAGAAAGTGCTTATCTCCGGTGCCACACCGCAATAAGCTGAAAAACACTTCAAATAAGTAATCCCAAATACCCCCTTAGGAACTTAAGGGGCATAAAGTGTCGAAAACCCAAAGTTTGGGCCTCAGTATGGGGTTGGCGATTATGACTTATGACTGGCGACCTTGCCCATGTGATAATCGCGGGTGACATTGTCGCTCCCCATTTTCGACCCTCGGTACGAGCCCCGCGAGCGTGCCTGGTGATTATGCCTAAGGCACACTCTTCGTGTCGTTATCACCGAGAAGGGACCAGCCACGGTACAATCTGGGCGAGAGTGCCCCACGATTGTGCCATGGCACAATCGCCTGGGCATTATCGTGAGCGTCGTCTGTCCCTTATTACTCAACAGATCCAATTTTAAGGCACTTTTAAAAAAAACACTTGTTGAAGAAACATTTTGCTCTCCCTTTTAGGGAGATTTCTACCTCTCCTCTTCCCTACCATTTATTGCTAACCTAGAAGACCATCAAGGGCATTGATTGTAGTTCACCAACCTTCATCAACCTCTACTTGTGGGAATTTAAGTGTCTCCTAGCTTAAAGACTCCATCCCTATTCAAGGTTACCATATTTATTCAATAACCTAGCACTTGTTCTATGGGTGGCGGGGCGGCTAGCTTGTGAGTGAGGTGCTATTTGTCGAATGAGACAACTTTTGGGCACGAACTTTTGAAGAAGAAACATTTGGAGACTTTGGAGATACAAATACCCTTTTTGGTGATTTTAGCGACACCCGTCTATAATCTAGATTGTGTTTGGTCTAGATTAGTTGGTTATTGTTTAAGTATCCATTTCATAGTTGGGTGATTCGTTATGCGTAATAGGAATTTATCGCGTATATTCAAGTTTTAATTTGCCCCTATTTTTAGGGCGTTACAAGTTGGTATCAAAGATCTAGTTTAAGTGAACTAGGTATGAACGTAAGATGCCTAGACTTAAGCTGTAAATCGATTAAGTGATGAATTGTGATATTTGGGTAGAACTCTTAAGATAGGATGGTCTAGAGTCGACGGAATTGCACGAGTTGAGAACTGTGACGGTAGTAACGAGAATTCTTATGTGTAGTATGTTCATAATTTCAATTAGCTATTTCTATTATGAATATATTGTTATGTAAGCAAGCTTAGATTGATATTGTTATGATGATTAATGATTGTAGTAGTACGTTATTTGTATGTGTTTATTAGCCTATTTCTCACCCCGTTCTCGTGTGGTTGACAGTTTTAAATGGTTAGCACTTGGAGTAGAGCGCCTAACTGCGATGATGCCCCTGAAGTCAGTGTGACGGCTTCTGGTCAGTTAAGGCAGGAGGTTGTTCCCGTGCCTCCGATCCCTTTAATGTTGGTAGTAAGGGTCGAGACGATGCCTATAGTGAGTTTGGCTACTGACGACCCCGTCATCCAAGAGATAGATCCTCATTCGGCCATGATGGCCAACCTTCTACAAATGATGAATACCCCATGGACAAGAGAGATGAGAGATTGATAAAGATGTTGGTAGATCGAGATGCCAAAAACCGAAGACCGGAGGCAGTTGCGGAGAACGCTGTGATGGGATTTGGGGGTACCAGACACGTCATTGGTACTGAGGAGAATGTTGTGGTGGGAGAAAGAAAGTAAAAGAGGGGATGCTCTTTTAAGACCTTCTTGTGTTTCAAGCCGACTGAATTCTCCGTATCTACAAACCCAGTCGCTTGCATGAAATGGTTGCGAGAGATTGAGCTAGTCTTTGAGTCGAGCGAATGCGGGAAGCTCAGAAAGTGCGATTTGCCTCGCAAATGTATAGAGGGGAATCCCTGTAATGGTGGAATGTAAACCGGTAAACTTTAGAGATGATGGTTTTGGCTCAACTCTCTTGGGAGGATCTTCAAGAAGACGGTAATGGACAAATATTGTGACGAGAGGGCACTGGACAGGATTGAAGACGAATTCTGGAATCTAAAGAAGGGTGACAAGTCGATAGCCGGGTATTCCAGATTGTTTGCCGAAAACCTGAGCTTTGTGGGACACCTAGTCTCCGACGAGAAGGCAAAGATAAAAGCATACCACAAGGGTCTTCCAACAAAGATGAAAATTGTTGTGAGGAATGCCAAGGTGACTACACTTCAAAAATCCATCGAAGAGTCTCAACTGGTCGAGGATAACCTTGTCTAAGGTAAGGAGGAAAAAGGTAGAGTCGGCGAGAAGCGAAAGTGGGAGAATCGGTCGGGGCCTCCCCAAAGGCCAAGGCCGTTTGTCGGGAATCTTAGAGTCGAACCTCGTCGGGAACCAATTTGGTGCCCGAAATGCAAAAGCAAGCACTTTTGGGGGGCATGTCGAACTACTTCGAGAGAATGCTTCAAGTGTGGAAAATCTAACCACACCATCAAAGACTGTCGCATCCGGGGGACAACGTGCTATGAATGCAAGGAACCCGATCACTATCGAAAGGATTATCCCAAGTTGAAGACCGAGGGAAAACAACCCACCAAGAGCACCCGGTAGAGCCTTCCGTATAACGACGGAGGAAGCTAAGGCGTCGGTGGACATGGTTTCGGGTACGTTTCTCATGAACTTCGTGCCCACTTACATCTTATTTGATTTTGGTGCAAACTTGTCTTTTGTGACGACCTCTTTCTCCCAACATTTATCTGCGCCCATAACTGCCTTAGATGATGCTTTAGTGGTCGAAGTAGCTAATGGTTGTGAAGGCTTAATTTGTGAAATGTTCAAGAATTATATAGTTGTGATTGAAGGGAAGAAATTTCCAGTAGATCTATTACCTTTGGCGATCGGTGGGTTTGACATAGTCATAGATATGGACTGGCTCGTGAACAACAATGCCGAAATCCTTTGTGAGAAGAAATTAATCTGGATTTCTACTACCGGAGAGGATGCGGTGCTTATCTATGGGGAGAAAAGAAAGGGGGACGTGACAATCATTTCAATGGCAAAGGCACGCAAGTGCCTAGTAAAAGGGTGCTCGTCATACTTGGCCTACGTTTTAGACGCCAAGTTAGAAAAGAAATGACTAGACGATGTGAAGATAGTTCGTGATTACCCTGACGTTTTTCCCAACAATCTTCCTGGTTTACCACCCGACCGACAAGTTGAATTTTGAATCGACATCATTCTGGGAGCGACTCCGATAGCATGCACGCCATACCGATTATCCCAACCAAAATGCAAGAAATGATGTCTCAATTACAGTACCTTCTCTAGAATGGATTTGTGAGACCGGGTTCATCACCGTGGGTAGCCCCGGTGTTTTTTTTAAAGAAGAAGGATGACACCATGAGGATGTGTATCGACTACTGCTAACTGAACAAGGCGACGATCAAGAACAAATACCCACTCTCTAGGATCGACGATTTATTCGACCAATTTCAAGTGGCCGATTGTTTTTCCAAGATAGAACTTCATTCGGGGTACCATCAAGTAAAGGTGAGGAATGAAGATGTCCCAAAGACAACGTTTAGAACCCGTTACGATCACTACGAATTCCTAGTAATGACGTTTGTCCTAACAAATGCCCCTGTTGTCTTCATGGACTTGATGAATCACGTGTGCCGACCCTTCCTAGACAAGTCGGTGATCTTGTTCATCGACGATATAGTTGTCTACTCCAAGGATGAAGAAGAACACGAGAAACACCTCCGAGAGGTCCTATAAGTGTTGAGGAAGGAGAGATTGTACGCCAAATTTTCGAAGTGTGACTTCTTGTTGAAAGAAGTGCAATTTCTATGTCACATAGTCACTCGAGACGGGGTGAAGGTGGAACCGTCGAAAATCGAGGCTATGATGAATTGGGAACCACCCAAGAGCCCGTCGTAGATCTGAAGTTTCCTGGGCTTAGCGGGTTATTACAAGAGATTCATTCAAGATTTTTCTAAGATTGTTTCTTCTCTAACGGCCTTGACATGGAAGAACACGAAGTTTTTGTGGATCCTGTCTCAAGAGAAAGATTTCAGGACCCTTCAGAAGAAGTTATGTGAAGCGCCAATATTGTCCTAACCCGAAGGCACAAAAGACGTTGTGGTTTACAGCGATGCGTCGAAAATGGGTTTGAGGTGCGTGTTGATACAATGTGTAAAAGTGATCGCATACGCATTAAGACAACTCAAGAAGCATGAGAAGAACTACCACACGCATGACTTGGAACTAGTTGCGGTAGTATTCGCCTTAAAACTGTGGCGACACTACCTATACGGAATCAAGTGCACGCTTTTCACCGACCACAAGAGTTTAAAGTATGTCTTCGATCAAAAAGAATTGAACATGAAGCAAAGGAGGTGGTTGGAACTACTCAAAGACTACGACCGTGAATTGCTCTACCATCCGGGTAAATAAAATGTAGTAGCCGACGCTTTGAGACGGAAGGAGTACAATGGTAGCATTAAAGTTGTCAATACTAGGATTGATTTGGTGTCAAGTTTGATAGAAAAGATAAAAATATCTCAAGTCGAAGCCTTGAAAGAAGAAAACCTTAAGAATGAGGTGTTGGTGAAACAACACCTTCTATTACGGAGGACGGTCACAGAATAAAGCTATTCAAGGGTCGAGTGTGGGTACCCAAGGTAGGAGGCGGTCAAGAGTTGCTCTTAGAGGACGCCCATAAGTCCAAATACTCGATACATCCGGGGAGCACGAAGATGTATAAATACTTGAAGCTTAACTATTGGTGACCCATGATGAAATTAAACGTGGCTAATTATGTAGGGCGGTGCGTGACATGCTTGCAAGTGAAGGTCTAACACCAACGATCGTATGAGAGCCTTCAATCTTTAGAGATACCTGAATGGAAGTGGAAACACATCACCATGGACTTTGTGACAAAGTTACCGAAAACTCTATGGGGTCATGATACCATATGGGTGGGCGTGGACCGCTTGACCAAGAGCGCCCACTCTCACGCCATGCGAAAAACACTCCCGATGGACAAACTGGCAAGGATGTACATTGATGAGGTCATTTTGAGGCATGGAGTGTCGTTGTCCATTGTATCAGATAGAGACAGTTGATTCACTTCCAACTTTTGGGGCAACCTTCAGAAAGAATTGGGCATGAGGATGAAATTGAGCATGACTTATCACCCACAAACCGACAGTCAGAATGAAAGGACCATCCAAACTCTTGAATACATGCTCCGGTTATGCGTCATCGATTTTGGTGAAAGTTGGGATTCTCACCTACCACTTGTAGAGTTCGCCTACAATAACAGTTCCCACTCTAGTATTGGAATGGCTCCATTTGAGGCTTTGTATGGCCGTAAATGTAGGATCCAATTTGTTGGCTCGAGGCGGGCGAAAAACAGTTTGTCAACCCATAAATCGTTCAAGTAACGGCCGACAAGGTGAAAGACATCCGAGAACGACTAAAGGTGGCTCAAGACCGATAGAAGAGTTATGCTGATAAGAAGAGGCAACCCATAGAGTTCTGACTCGGAGATCGGGTTATGCTAAAGGTCTCACCTTGGAAGGGAATCATTCGGTTTGGAAAGTGCGGAAAATTGAGCCCCCATTTTCTTAGACCATTCAGCGTTTTGAAATGAGTAGGACTCTGAGCTTATTAACTAGAATTACCACCAGAAATGAAAGGGATCCACAAAATGTTCCATGTGTGTTACCTCCGTAAATGTTTGGTGGAAGAAGATATTGTCATTCCATGAACCGAGATCCAAGTGGACAATGACCGATGCGTAGAGGAACCCGATGCAATTCTAGAAAGAAAAACGAAGAAGCTCCGACATAAGAAAGTGGTCATGGTAAAGGTTCAATGGAAACACCATCGGGGTGCGAACGTCACTTGGGAAGCAGAAGAGGACTTGAAGCGAACATACCCCTACCTTTTTTATTCGGTGTGAGATTGTGAGGACGAAATCTTCTTCTAGGAGGGGAGAATTTTAACACCCCAAAACTCGTTTAAGCTGTAACCCCAAGGTAAGCTTCGTTAAATATCATCTTCCTTGTAATCTAAATACCTCATATTAATACTTAGGAACTTAAGGGGCTAAAAGTGTTGAAAATCCAAAGTTTGGGCCTCGGTACGGGGTTGGCGATTATGATCGGCGACCTTGCTCATGTCATAATCGCGGGTGGAATTGTCGCACCCCGCTTCCGGACCTCTGTACGAGCCCCGAGAGTGTGACCAACGATTATGCCTAAGGCACACTCGTTGTGTCATTATCGCCGAGAAGGGACTGGCCATGGTACAATATGGGTGAGAGTACCCCACGATTATGCCATGGCACAGTCGCGTGGGCATTATTGCGAGCGGCGTCTAGCGCTTATTACTCAGCAAATCTGATTTTGAGACACTTTTTAAAAAAACACTTGTGGAAGACCGATTTTGCTCTCCCTTTTAGGGCGATTTCTCCCTCTCCTCTTCACTACCATTTATTGCTAACCTATAAAACCATCAAGGGCATTGATTGTTGTTCACCAAACTTCATCAGCCTCTACTTGTGGGAATTCAAGTACCTCCTAGCTTAAATACTCCATCCGTATTCAAGGTTACTAGGTTTATTCAAAAACCTAGCACTTGTTCTATGGGTGGCGGGTCGGCAAGCTTGTGAGGGAGGTGCTATTTGTCGAATGAGACAACTTTTGGGCACAGACTTTTGAAGAAGAAACATGTTGTTCCAGTTCCAAGCTGTCTAATTCATACATAGAATATGTAGGAATCAATCTTTTATTGATAGATCAAGTATTACATCAATTCCATAAACTCATATACCTATTTCTTGCGTTATCTTTATATGCTCTCTCTGATACGTATCTCACACTATTCACACACCGATTCTCTTTTTACAAATGACAATTGACCTTTCTATTTATATGGTCAACATGACCAAGTAAGCTAACTAAACTCAAGGTCAAACACATTGACTTTACAACACACTTTACAATACAACCTTTACACTATTACAACATTTACACTTTTGATCCTCATTTAATCTTGAATACAATATTTGTCTAACAATCTTCCCCTTTGGATTCAAGATTAAAAAAAATTGACAATAATCTTCAGGTCATCTTTCTCTTGAAAAATCTTCATCAAAGAATCTCTAACAACTTCAAAGCTTTGATACTCTCTCTCTCTTTGAAATTCTCTTCAACTTGAATACTTTGATAATCTTCACAATCTTTAAGACTTCAAGACTTTGACATCTTCAACAATCTCCCCCACTTGTTATAAATTACAACAATCTTTCATAAAATTTCTTCAACATAACAATCATCAGAATTTTCTTTGACTTGAAATTTGAATTTCATCAGCTTCATTACTTTCACTTGACTTTGCTTCCTTCTTTGAATCAGCTCTTTAAAAATTTCTCCCCCTTTTTGTTGAAAACATTAATTTGACTTTGAAATCTTGAAATATCTGACTTTGAAATTTTGAAATATCTCCTCCTTTTTGATGAATTATGAGAATTAGAATCATCAAAACATTTCAACGTCATCTCTGTCTTTGAAATATCTCCCCCAATTCATTAAAATAAGCACAGTCTTCATGAGAAAGACATTTTCCCCTTTTGGAAAAATATGAGCAATCTCCCCCAAAGAAATTTGATGTCCTTCTGATCTGATTTGAAATTATAACGTCAATTCATAAGATGTTTTCATCTGAATCTTTTCAAATTCAGACAAATTAGGATTGGTAACCCTGAATCAACAGATGATCGGTTAATCTGCCTGTTAGTAGCACAAAGCCACTGTGTGTAATGGATACACATTGGAAAAGAGCTTTTTGACATTCACTCCCCCAGGGCTTCCATTCAATCATTGAAAACCCACAAAGGAATTTTCTATGAATGTTAAAACAAGAAAACTTATTCCTTGTGTGCTCGTGCAAGTGTAGCAATGATTGAAGCATTTAAAGCTTAAACAGGCTCAAAGTATGTAAACCGTTGAGACAACAACATATATTACATAGACTTAATGTGCATGAGAAAGGGTCGAAGGTGGAGCAACTTTCCTTCTGTTTCAATATCTGAATCATCTAAATGAAGATCAGATAGATAATGTGTTTCTTCCCCTTTAAAATATGAAACATTCTTTTGTTAAGAAAAGAATGAGTAGGTGGTGGGGTGATATGCAAGAGTCGGCATGGGCTAATTGCCTTTTTCAATGAAGTTAACGAAGAATTATGAAACAACAGTAATGTGGATGCCCGACTCAGAAAAGATTTGCTGAATAGTTTGATATTCTTTTACTCTGATATCTTACCCTCTTTCTTTTAATCATTTGATCTCACTTTTAACCAAACTCTCTTTTCCATTTTACCTCATAACACACCCACTCTCTATTCTTTTGACCCCTCTCCCCTCAATAACTCAGGATTACTTCTGGGGTAGGAAACACTGGTTAACGTGAATCCATGGAAGTCTTTTAAGCACTCACACTGAATCCCATGTATTTTGTCCTAAAAAATGTGTTGCTCAACAGTTTATCTTGACAGTTAAGCCCCAAATATCATTATCAGAAAATGTATGCTCATAAAAAATAAGAATGAGATTTGAGCATTTTGAACAGTTAAGATCTCTCAAAACAATGAAATTGAATTAATGAAATGAATTCAAGTGAAGTGTTTTGAGAATCTGACAATGATTCGATCAGATCCAATATCATGAAGAAAAATATTGGGATATCAAAGAACGAATATTTGTTTATATGAACAAGATATAAACAATTTAGTAATGAAAGCAAAAAATACATAAATGACGTCTGATTTCAAAAAACATAGAATTTCAACCGGGAGTATTACCATCGAAAGATTTATCTTTTGAGACATGGTAATAAAAAAGTCAATAAAAGTACTGAACCGATGTGTGTAAGAATACTTGAAAATTTAAAGAAAAGATAATACACAAGTATTGATCTTTTGGAAATACACGGTCAGAAAAACATGAAAGTATCTATATGAAAAACATTTAAAATCACATTTCGAAATTCATAAAACATTTGAGAATACGAAGTGATTTGGACATTTAAGAAAACATGTTTTTCACGTCTGAAAGTCGTTCATCTTTCAAACTTGATAAATATTAAGATTTAGAAGAATATACCTTCAACGCAGAAATCTTAACTCCCCTTAAAATAAATTTTATCTTTTAAGCATCCATTGACAAAACATCAGATACTCCCCCTCGGTATCTGTAAAAAGCCAATCATTAGAAAAATATGAATATAACAATTAATCTCATTTCTCTTTTCTATTATCTCCCCCATAAAAAAATATGACAGTGAAAATTTAAAGAAACTCCCCCTCAAATGTACAACAAAAACTTCCAGAAAAAGATGTAACATTTCAGCATCCTTAAGAAGAAACTCATTTAAGTCCCGGTTCTGAACAAAATTATCCAGAAGCCAACGTTACAAATTCTCCGGTGAGAATAGTAACTTCCCTTAAAAGGAATAATTAATTTATCTTGTAATCTCCTCCATCTTTATCATTGAAGATCGGGTCTTCAAATGCTTTGTTCAAAATCCAATGTTCTTAAACATTGAAGATCGGGTTCTGATCTGGTATAATCAGAAACCAATGCTCTTACTCCCCCTAAACCTGTGGTACCTATAAAACAAATTTGACAGGTTTTGGTACTCACTGGTATTTGGGTCCAGAGTGGTTAGATTTTGGAATCCACTTCTTATTAGATTTAAATCATTTAAGTTCATTTTGTTGAGAAGTGATTATGTAAGTTCCATACCAATTATGTGCATAATTGTTATTAACAAAATCATCAGTTCCACAGTAAGAACAACAAAGTTTCTTTTGTGCAAGTCTGATTAAATGATTTACAGAATAAAAAGAATCAAACTTACCAAAAGATTTACCTTTCGGAGCATTGTCCTTTTTGTTCTCTTGAGGTGTAGGAACAAATGACTTTGAATTGTCTTTTTCATCTTTCCTTCTCCAAACCATTTTCTGCTGAGACTTTTTCTTTCTGATAGTACCTGAACCATCAATAGATTTGACATAGAAAAGGTTAGTAGGATGAATCTGATCTTCATGATTAGATACAATATTATCTGAATCAACAAATAAAGGATTATTAGAAACATTTGCAAAATGTGAACTTGTAGCTGTTTTGAATGAACAGTCTGAAGCAGCTGAATCATTCATGGGTGATTGAGCAATTGTATTTGGACTTCTTTGTGCTCTCAATTCAACCTTGAAAATGATTCCTTCAAGTTCTGTGATCTTGTTTGACAAATTGTTTCTTTCTTCAGACAATGTATCAATCTTTATTAATTCCCAAATTATGAAGTTCTACACAATTCAAACAAACAAGATGACAAAACAATCTCAATCAAACTACTTGTTTCAATTTAATCACAGATTTCGTATACAATAGTTTATCTCTCAAACTTTCTCTCTCTACAACAGTTCTGCGTACTTCTCAAACTTGAAACTATTGTCAACTAACAACTAATAATAGTCATATCCCTATTTAAACAAGGACACAACAAGATAAAACAAAAACATACAACACTTTGACTTTTGACTTTATTACAATTGACTTTGACTTTCCTTTGAGAGATGACTTTGAGCTTTGACTTTCTTGACTTTAGTCTTCATTCTTTATGATCTTGTATCCAATAAATATGTGCACTAACAATCTCCCCCTTTAGATTCAAGATCATCTCTAAAATATTTTGCAATTCAATCTCCCCCTTTCTGTACAAAAATTACAATCTCCCCCTTTTTGTAGATTTCTTTCAACAAAGATTATCTTCAGAAACATAAGCATTTGAGCAATCTATCCCTTTGTCATAATATTATCATATTAAATATCCCTTTTCTTTGAAAAAATTTGTCTTCAAAAACTTTTGTGATCTCCCCAAAGTCTGTCTTCAAGAATAGTAACAATCTCCTCCAAGGTTGTAAAGTCTCTTTTAGACATTGGAAAGAATTTTATCTTCAAATTCCGCTCAGTTTGCTTCAGCAAATAGTCTTCAAAGAAAATTTCAGTAAAATCAGACCGTCTTCAGAATTCTTTGAATTTGCTTTTTCAACTTTCAACAAACTTTATTCAAATTCACTATCTTGACATAAATTTCTTCTTTCAGTTCCAACTTTGCTTTATCAAACCAATAATTCTTGAATACTTTCAAAACATTTCTTGATCTTCTTGCAAACATTTCTTTAACCTTCCCCCTTTTTGATGATAGAAGCATGAAATCATCAAAACTTTCACAAGAAATGTCCTTTACAATTCTGATCTGACCATTGATCTTTCCAACGAGCCTCTGACCATCTATTGATCCAAAAAGATATTCATCCGAATCTTTGCAAATTCGGACAAATTGTGAGTGTAACACCTGAATCAACAAATGAATCAATTAAAATGTCTGTCAGTAACACTAAGTCACTGTGTGTAACGAATACATAATAGAAAGGAGCTTTTGTGATGTTCACTCCCCCAGCTCTTCCATTCAATCATCGAATAACACAAGTTTATTCTATGAACGTTTAGACAGAAAAACGAATTTCCTGTGTATACGTGCTTGTGTTTGAAAGAATTAAGCACAAATGATTGCTTAAAAATAGGCTCAAATTTGGGTAAACCATTGAGACAACAACAGTTAAGCACAGACTCTATTGTGCATGATCGAAATGCGAAGGTGGGGCAGACTTCCTTCTTTTTCAATATCCAGATTTTCCAAATCAAAACCAGATATCATATGTGTTGTGTCCCCTTGAAATATGAAACATCTTCTTGTTGAGAAAAAGATGAGTAGCTGGTGGGGTTTTTATCAAGAGTTGGCATGGGCTAGTTGCCTGTTTCAATGATGTTCACGAAGAATTGTGAAACACCAGCAATGTGGCTGATTGGCTCAGAAAAGTTGGTGCAAAGTTTGATATTCTTTTACTATGTTCTCACGCCCTCTTTCTTTTAATCATTGAGCTCACTTCTAACCAAACTTTCATTTCCATTTTACCTCATCACACAACCCACCCTCAGGTATTTTGACTCCTCACTGTTCGATCACTAAAGGATTAACTTCTTGGGTAGGAACCACTGGTTAACGTGAATTCATAGAAGTTCTGTTAAGCTCACACAATGAACCCATGTAATTTTCCTAAAAGTACAATGTTGTTCATCATGGTTTAACTTTGCAGTTAAAGCACAAATAATAGACAAGTCAGATATCTGTATGCTCATAGATGTAATCATGAAGATTTGAGCATTTTTAAGCATTGAAGATATTTCAAAACAAGTATATTGAATAAATGAAATGAATACAAGAAACTTGTTTGAAAATCTGACATTGAATAAAAAAGATCAAAATATCTAAATGAGTTATCGATTAAGGCTTAGGTCAACAAAAAATGGATATTGTCTATACGAATCAAAATATAGACACTCTTGAAAGAAATGTTTCGAAATGAAATCACGCTCAAAATTATGAATAACAAGCGGGGTGTATCACCATTGAAAAATTTGTTCAATTTGAGACATGGTGATAAAATATTCAACAAAAGTTAAACCGGTGTGTATGAATATTTGACAGTATATGGAAAAGATAATACACAAGTATTTATCTTTGGAAACACACGGTTTGTTCACATTAAAGCACATGAATAATGAAAACATTTAAAATCACACTTCTATATTCATGAAATCTTTTTAAGAATCAGAAGTGGTTTGAACATTTAAGAACATGTTTTCATATCTTAAAGTTGTCCTTCTTTCAGACACATGTGAGATTAAGATTAGAAATAAACCTTTTTGCTCAGTCTTAAACCTCATCAAGTCAGCTCTAAGTCATATATGATGTGATCATGTAAGATTCCTCTCAATTCTGCAAAAATCAAAAGTCTGTCAAAGTACAAAGCTTTATTCACGACATTTATTGAAAAGTAAATAACATAAAGCAATAAAACTTTGAATGTACGAGTTCTGATCAGATGTAATCAGAAGTCATATACCATACTCCTTATCTCTTACTCCCCTGCAATTATGCATCAGAAAATTTTATCAGTGATAAACATATGCAAAAGTTGATAATTCATGAACTCCCTCTCAAAAATATGTAGATCATCTTATCTTGTATCATCTCATACTCCCCCTGAGATCATGAACAAACTTAAGTGCAGATATCTTTCAGATTAAAAATAAAGAAATGAAGAAAAATAACAATAACAAAACTTTAGTAAGTAATCACAGATTAATTCTTGAGATTTAACATACTAAGTTTTGAAACAAGAAAATTAAATCTCTTTTCATCGAGCGGCTTGGTAATTAAATCAGCAAGTTGGTAATCAGTGTTTACAAAATAAAGTTCGATTGTACCTTTTTCCACATTATCTTTGATAAAATGATATCGAACATCAATATGTTTAGTCTTGGTATGTTGAACAGGATTCGTAGATATGGCAATCGTGCTTTTCGAATCATAGTATATCGGGATCTTGTTGTATTTGAAACCATAATCTCAGAGTTGTGTTCTCATCCACACACTTGAGAACAGCAGCTCGCCACAGCGACGTACTCTGCCTCAGTTGTTGATGTAGATACACATAGTTGTTTCTTTGATGCCCAACTCATGATTTTATCGCCCAGAAATTGTATGTGACCCGATGTACTTTTCCTGTCAAGCATACACCCTACATGATTTGCATCTGAATATTCTGTCAGTTCAAAACTTGTATCCTTAGGATACCACAGACCAAGATCTGCAGTGCCCTTCAGATATCTAAAAATTCTTTTAACTGCAGACAAATGGAATTCTTTTGGAGAAGCCTGATATCTAACACAAAGACATGTAGAGAACATTATATCTGGCCTACTAGATGTTAAATACATCAAAGAACCAATCATCCCTCTATAGGTCCTAACATCGACAGCTTTACCCGAAGGATCAGTGTCAATCTTAGTTCCAGGTGCCATCGGGGTTCCAATAGGTGTACAATTTTCCATTTTGAATTTTCTAAGAATATCAAAAATGTACTTTGATTGATTAATAAAGATCCCCGTTGAAAATTGTTTGACTTGTAATCCGCGAAAGAAATTCATCTCTCCCATCATACTCATCTGAAATCTTGATACCATGAGGTTAGAAAAATTCTTACAGTATTTTGGATTTGTTGAGCCAAATATGATGTCATCCACATAAATCTGAATTAAAATAATATCGGCTTTTTGCTTTTTAATAAACAAAGTAGTATCGATCTTAACTTTCGAGAAGCCAGACTTGACTAGGAATTTAGATAACACTTCATACCAGGCTCGAGGGGTTTGCTTCAGTCCATACAGAGATTTATCTATAACATCGACATGATTCGGTTTCTCTGGATTAACAAAGCCTTCAGGCTGTGAAACGTAGACTTCCTCCTTTAAGATGCCATTGAGAAAGGCAGTCTTCACGTCCATTTGATAGACAGTGAAGTTCTTGTGAGCGACATATACAAGAAACATTTTGATAGCTTCGATCCGTACCACTGGAGCATAAGTCTCGTCATAGTCAATACCTTCCTCTTGTCTATATCTCTTAGCCACTAGTCTTGCTTTGTTTCTGATAACGATACCATCTTCGTCCTTTTTACTCTTGAATACCCATTTTGTGCCAATTATAGTTTTTCCTTCAGGCTTAGCCACAAGTCTCCAGACTTTTAGTGCTTCGAACTGATTCAGCTCATCTTGCATCGCAGTTACCCAATCCGAGTCGGCTAGAGCTTCAGATACACGTGTAGGCTCTATCTTGCTCAGAAATGAGTCATTCATACACATATTTAATGTAGCAGACCTAGTTTGCACCAGCTTAGATGGATCTCCAATAATTTGGCTTATCGGGTGCTCTTTGGTCCACCTATGTTCATGAGGGAGTGGATTTGATATAGATTGATCATGATTTTCATCTAAGTATCCACTTTTAGCTTCATCAGTTTGTTCAGAGAGTGATTCAATTGAAGTATTATGTGCAGAAGCTTCAGTTGGTACAATAATTTTTGGCTGTTGATTAGTCATTTCAGTGCAACCAACTGAGTCAGCAACTTCTGTCTTGGCAGTGTTGTGTACAGCTTCAACTTTAGGAGTAGGTGTTTGATATGGAATCTCTTGCTGAATCGGGGAATTGGATTCAGTAGATATATTTGAAGTGGTTGGTTGATTTCTCCGTGAATCTTCTGATCTGTCAGCCACAACAGGTTTAGACACTTTAGTTCCAAGAAATTCATCATAAAACAATTCAAACAATAAATCTAAATCAGATAAATGAGATGTCGACGATGACGCTTCATCTGATTTATTAGCAGTAGACACAGGTTCTGGACTGATTTGACCCATGTGTACCGTGAATAATCGTTCACAATAACTAGTACATACTTTTTGCCATTTATGCTTTACGTACGCAAAGGACCGTAGAGATCCATATGCAGAAGTTCCAAGGATGAACTTGTACTCGGCTCAGGCTTTGGCTTATGAGCGGCTCTCTTCATCTTTCCCTTCTTGCATGTTGCGCACAGATGTTCTTTAACATATTTAAGCTCAGGAAGTCCTTTTACTAACTTTTCGGTGACCGGTTTGTTGATGTAACGAAAATTCAGGTGAGAAAGCCTTCGATGCCATAATCAACTTTGTTGCAGCGAGGCTTTTGACAGTAGACATACCTCATTGTCAGTCTGGACTTTTGACAGATTAATCGTGTAGAGGTTAGACTTTCGCGTGTCGACCAAGAGTTCTTTACCGTCTTCAGTACGCACAGAACATCTCTTGGCCTTGAAATTTACCTCTAGATCTTTGTCACAGAACTGTCCAATGCTGAATAGGTTTTGCCCTAATCCTTCAACATAGCTCACTTTAGTAATTGTCACGTTATCTTGAATCACATCACCATATCCCAAAATAGGTGAAAACTGATCATTTTCGAAGCGTACTATTCTGCAATATTTCTCTGTATAATTAGATAAGAAATATTTCCGCCCAGTCATATGCTTGGAGCAACCAAAATCCAAGTACCACATGTGACGGGTCTGCACATGAGAAATCATGGAACAACAACTTTAGGTACCCATTTAAATCTAGGTCCTACAGAGTTAGCACAAGATTTTGTCATCCATTTATATATGGACCCTTTGACCTTTTGAAAAACATTTGAAGCATGATAATAATAAGAATATACATAATATGTGCCAAACCAAACATCAGAATATTTTCGAGAAGCATAATCATTTCTTTTATAATTAGAAGACTTTTTAGCAGACGGAGTTAATTGAAACAATTGTTTTATTGAATAACGCTTGTAAGAAGTTACAAGTTTTGGTTTTTGAAAAGCAATATTCTCAACTACATCAGTTTTACTAGTAGTTCCTCTATTACAATCAAGATCAGAATATGATTTAGCATTCTCGTCAATCTTCTTCTTTGGTAGTCGTGCTGATTTAACTTCAGTCCTTTTCTTTCTCATATCTGAAACATTTGAAACTTTATATTTAGAACTGTGAGATTTGAAAGAATGCTTTTTTTTGGCATACTAGTGGTTTTTTGTTTCTGTGGATGCCTAGATTGTTTCTTCTTACCTTTGGCATTCTTGGGATTCACAGAAACTGGTTCATCAACTTTCGTTGATGTTTCACCTTTCTTGAACACACTGGGTAATCCAAAAGAGTTGATTATAAATTGTGAATGATCAGAAAGTTTAGCATTAGAATCAAATTGACCAACACAATCATCTAAATCACCCTCAGAGTTAAAAAAATCAAACTCTTCATCAAGCATATCAGAAATATCATCAGATTTTGAAGCTTTAGAATTTTTAGAAATAACAGAATTTTTAAGCACAGTGGAAAACACGGTTTGTTCTAGATCAATAAAAATCCTTTCTTCTGCTAGAGTATTCTCGAGTTCAGAAATTTTACTTTCTAACACGAGAGGATGTACATAAATTTTACCTTCAATAGGCTTAGCCTCCAACTCTTTTGAAGAATATCTTTCAAAATACTCATTAGAAAGAAATTTTGATTTATCAGAACTATAACTATAATTCAACTTCTCATATCGAAATGGAAGTTGCATTTTAGTTGTGTTATTCCTTTTCTCTTTTTCCTTAGTTTCATCCTCTTCAGACAGTTTTGTCCATTTAACTTTGAGTTCGGGGTATTGTGATGCCAGTTTTAAAAATCCGAAATCGTAAAGCGCAGACACTTTAGAAATACCTTTTTTGTGGTAGTGTGGGTTCTTGTAACCAAGACCCCAACACTCACTACTCTCTTTAGGTTTATTTAAATGAATGGTCTGTTCAGTTTGACCTAAATTGTAAAGTTTTTCCTCCAAAACATTCACCTTATCAGTTAAAGATTTGTTTTCTTTTGAAAGAAACGAACATTTTTTAGCAATCTCTTTGGAATGAAATTGACACAGTTTATATTTAGAAGTAGTTTCAGATAATTCATTGTGAATTATAGTCTTCTCTTTCGCATTGGTATCAATGTTTTTATGTAAGGCCTCAATCAATACGTTCTTATCAGCAATGTCATTGCTAAGTTTCAGTATTGATTGGTTTTTCTCTTTAATGACACCTCTTTCACTCTTAAGTTAAGATTCTAATTCTTGGAGTTTAATCATCATGACATGCATTTCATTAAGAAAGTCTGATTCAGTCATGTCACATACCTCTTCATTTTCCTCACAGTCAGAATCAGCTTCATCTTCAGTCACTGTCTTACCCATAAAGCACAAATGGGCTTTCTCTTCTTTCTCTTCTTCCTCATCTGAATGATCAAGACACAACTCATCCTCAGCCATAAGTGCCTTGTCAGCCTCCTGCTGCTTGGCCAAGAGCATCTTATTTTTGTAGTACTCGAAGTTTCTGACTTTAGGCTTTCTACAGTCCTTCGTAAAGTTTTCCGCAGTTGTAGCACTTTGTCAGTTTTGGTTTTTTCTTCTCTTCAGATATGTACCTCTTTTCTTCAGGCCTCTTCTCTTCTGTCCTATTTCCTTCTATTCTCTCCTTGTGTTCATAATTCCGTGAACCCGAAGAATACCTCTGACTGTTTGAGCCAGGCTTTTTGTAAAATTTCTTCTGAAACGCTTTTTTCAGCATTAGCATAGCCTGCTTCAAGTTCTCACAGTCATCAGAATCTGAGTTATCATTACTGTCCACTTTCTCGGATTCAGAAACAACTACTTTCTTTTTCTTCTTGAGGATCACTGACTTCTTCTTAACAACCAGGGCAATCAGATCAGCAACCACCTTCTCAACCATTTTCTTTTCCTCTTTGATCTCCTCTACCTCCTCTTCATTTTGCCTAAGAGTCTCGTAAACCTCGTGAAGTGGAATCTCGTTCAGATCTTTCATCTGTTTCATTTGCCTGGTAAACCTCTTCCACTCAGGCTGGAGGATGCTGAGAAATTTGACATTAAGCTCTATCTGAGACTTTCTGACTTTGTTTTTCCTGAGCTCGTTTAATAAAGTCACAAATCTATCGTAAGTTGTCTCAAGAGATTCTCCCTCCTTGGCCTTGAACTCTTCGTAGTTGTTGAGGCAGTTGGAGACTTTGAGTTGATTGCCTATCTTAGATCCAAGCATCATCTTTTCTAATTGATCCCACATTTGTTTGCCCGTGGCGTTGTAACTATCAATCTTGACATAGATATCATTAGGAATGCCTTGTAGAATGAAAGACCTAGCCAATCTATCAGCTTTATGTCTTCTTCTTTGTTCATCTGTGTACTCCTCAAGTGGTAGAGGGTACTCTCTTTGTTCTTCTTCTCCATTTTCTCCTACAACTGTGTGAGTCTTTGTAGGAGTTTTCATGAGTCCTTCTTTCAGAGATATTCTGATGTAGTCTCCCAAGTCATTGCGATCAATGAAATCCAGAAAACGATCCTTCCACTGCTCGTATTCGCCTTTAAACAGCACTGGAGGTTTCACATCAGTTCCGATTGCAAGAGCTTCTCTGGAAGTCATCCTGTTTTAAAATATTCAATAAGAACTTGACAAATGATGTTAGTCCAAGTGAAATCTCAAAATACAGAAAACTTAGAAAGAAATTCAGAAAAAAATGAACTTTCTAAAAATATCACAAGTATGGAATTCGTAGAATACTAAGAATCACAAAGAATTCGCACACTACACACACTTCAGAATTCGTATGCAAGAAAACTAACTAAGATTTCGTATGAAGTGTTATGCGAGTTCTAGGAATTCGCATACAACTCTATGCGAGTTCTTGACTTCAAAAAATTTTTGAAAAATAAACTTTTCGTATAAACTTTTCGCACAAACGAATTATGCAAATTCTGGACTTCAATAAATTTTGAAAAACCTCTTATATGAATTCTAAGGAATTCGTATAACTTTCTGATGCGAATTCTAAGAATTCGTATGATACAATCTGCGAGTTCTTGACTTTTCACACGATACACAGATGCTAATTATGTCCTTACAAAATTTTCAATAAAGCTTTTCTTATAAAAGACTTATGCGAATTCTGACAATTCACATATAAATCCATACGAATTCTGAAGAATCCTCAGAACACACACATGTGAAATCTATGCAATTCGCACAACACCCATATACGAATTCTGCACTTGTGAAATTTTTAAGATGAATTTTATGCGAAAACAAGAGATCGGCGAATTCTAGATGCGAAATCTAATTATCTGGGAGTTCTTCGTGCGAGTCCTTCAGGGCTATGCGAGTTCTTGAGATCTTCGATGAAAATTCACTCTGATTCAATCAAAAACCCATCTAACCTTTGATTTTCAGTCTATAACTTTACCAATTCGATTACTAACACTTCTAGAATCTAAATTTATCAATGAATTTCAATAAAATTCACTTGTGCATAACAATTGATCCCATACAGTGCATAACGAACTCGTGTACTTCGAATGACCAAAAATTCCAAAATTCACAAAAATTATAGTGCAAAGATCCAATAAACCTATACAAGATTCATCTAAAACACTATACAAACTCAAATTAATCAATTAGACTCGCAAAAACTCAGAAAAAATTGAAATTCAATCTACGACTCAAAACACAGTTCGAACTTCCATATTTCGATCGATTTCAACTTGGATTTGCTCTGATACCAATTATTAATTCCCAAATTATCAAGTTCTACACAATTCAAACAAACAAGATGACAAAACAATCTCAATCAAACTACCTGTTTCAGTTTAATCATAGATTTCGTATACAACAGTTTATCTCTCAAACTTTCTCTCTCTACCACAGTTCTGCGTACTTCTCAAACTTGCAACTGTTGTCAACTAACAACTAACAATAGTCATATCCCTATTTAAATAAGGACACAACAAGATAAAACAAAAACATACAACACTTTGACTTTTGACTTTATTACAATTGACTTTGACTTTCCTTTGAGAGATGACTTTGAGCTTTGACTTGCTTGACTTTAGTCTTCATTCTTTATGATCTTGTATCCAACAAATATGTGCACTAACAATCTTTATTTGTAATTCAGACTTCGTCTTTTATTCTTTCAGTGCAGTTGTAGATAGTTCAGATAGCTTCTTTGAAAACTTGTTGATTTCTGTCTCAAATACCTTCCTTTCCTCTTCAAAATCCTTTTCAACACTTTTTCTTTTATCATAAATTTCTCTAAATAATTCAACATTCTACTTTTCTGTTAATTTCTTCTCTTTCCAAACTTCTCTCTTTCCATAATGATGACTTTCTCAAAATCTGACACTTGTTGATAAAGTTTTGTACATTTGAGTTCAATAGTCTTCTTTTCTTGAAATGATTTTCTAGAAAACTCAGAAAACTTTTGAGCAAAAGTTTTTCTTTCTTTTTCAATCTCTTCTCTTTCTTTAACAATCTTCTTTTCATCTTGAGAAATTTGTTCTTTCATTTCACCAATCTTCTTTTGAAGCTCAGCACTATCTCTTTCCATATCATTTCTTTTCTTTTCAATCTTCTTTATATCCTCTTGATCTCTTGAGTTTTTTTTTCTCTTGGGTTGCTTTCTCTTTCAACATGTTTATCTCAACCTCAAGACTAAAAACTTTGTCTCTCAACTGATCTCTTTCAGAGAAGATTTGTGAGTTTATCTTTCTCAGTCCATCACAAGTTTCTACAGCAATGTTTGCTCTTTTCCTAAGATCGTCAATCTCTCTTTGCATTAACTCTTTCTTTGACCATGTAGTGTTTGAACTATTTGATTTCCATCTTGTTGATTCCTCTTCAGATATATTCAATTTGATTTGAAGATTAGAAATCTTTTTCTCTTTTGATGCAATTATCCCTGCAAAATTAATTTTAGAGTTACAAATACAATATGAGCAAATAATTTTTTTTCTAAAACCTTAGAATTTTCTTTCAATTTAATAATCTGATCCTCAAGAGATATATTTTGACTTTTCAGCTTCAAGAGCTGGTAACTCAGGCCTATACGCAATAGCACAATCTCTTTTTGTTAAGACAGTATTTCCCTTATCGTCAGTGTAAGGCATCTTGATATCTGTAAAATATAAGCTTGAAATGATCGTTAACAAAAATCAGAAACTTTGATCACACTCAGAAATATGTCCCCCTTCGCAGAATTAGCACGGGGGTCCCCCTTCAAACTTTTCGCACAACACTTTTTGCACAAGAGATAGATGCGAATTCTATACTTAGAAAACAATTTCGATCCTCAACTTTCCGTATCGATACGGATTCTATACGTAAAAAAAATTTCGATTTTCTATGCAAATTGTTGCGAAATCTGAAATCCGTACGCTTAGCGATGCGATATCCAAGAAATCCGTATATAGTGCGATGCGAAATCCTCACTTTCGTATCTAGGTCGATGCGAATTCCACACTTTTCGCATGTAAGCCGATGCGAATTTTCACTTTTCGTATCTTGTACCCTGAGAATTCCTCACTTAGCTTTTAAAATCCATGTATCATGCGAGTTCTTGATGCGAAATTCTCAGATCTTGCGAGTTCTTGATGACTTCGACTCTAAAATTCAAAATTCCATCATATCTCCTTCAATTTGCATTCAATTATCACCAAAATTTGTAGAAATGCTCACGAAGATGTTCTGAACAAAACCTTAGCAACACTTTTGTCCCAAAACAACTGAATCGAGGATCTTGATCTGAATACAGTGTGTTTCAACTTCGAACCAAAAATTTATAAAAATCCAAAATTGAAACAGATTTACAACAAATTTTCTAATACAATATGAACAAACATTGTTCTAATTCACAAAACGAATACAAATCAAGCATCAATTTGAACTAAACAACTTAAACTCAAGAAGTTTGAAAATCAACAGTACGCTCTGTGAGTTCTTGAATATACGAACAAATCTTCAAGTTTTTTTTTATCTTGATTTCTGATTTTCGTCTGCTCTGATACCACTTGTTGTTCTAGTTCCAAGCTCTATAATTCGTACACAGAATATGTAATAATCAATCTTTTATTGATAGATCAAGTATTACATCAATTCCATAAACTTATATACCTATTTCTTGCATTCTCTCTGTATGCTCTCTCTGATACGTATCTCACTGTTCACACACTGATTCTCTCTTTACAAATGACAATTGACCTTTCTATTTATATGGTCAACATGACCAAGTAAGCTAACTAAACTCAAGGTCAAACACATTGACTTTACAACGCACTTTACAATACAACCTTTACACTATTACAAAATCTACACTTTTGATCCTTATTTAATATTGAATACAATATTGGTCTAACAGAACATTTGGAGACTTTGGAGATATAGATACACTTTTTGGTGAACCAAAAGAGCAGACACAGCAAAAGGAACCTCATATTTAGGGGGAGGAACCTCATACACATGAAAAGGAAGCTCAAATTGAGTGGGAGAAATCTCTAAAAGAAGATCAAACTCAAGTTGATCTAGTTGAAACAAAAACAAATCAATTCACCAGTCAAACCTTTGCAAAAGAAGCATTATTTGATTCTGACTCAGACTCTATGTTTTCATAATCCGATTTTGCAACCAATAGTGATGTCGCAGTTTCAAATGCTACTCAATCAGGGCCCTCATTATCATCTCCTCTTCCAAGCTCATCTCAAGAGGAATCTGATACTGTTGTGCTACCCTTAAAATTAGAAAAATGAAAAGGGATCATGACTGTTGAAGCAAATGATGAATCAAGAAAGAAAGAAAAAGCAGATAAACGACTTCAAAGATTCAATCCAACGGATGTTCTTCGGATGCCTCCTCCTCCTCCTCCTAGGCACAATATAAATTTTCTAAATCTTTCAAATGAAGAGTTGGCTGCAGCCAAATCTCTTCAACATGAAATACATGAAAATCTTGAAGAATTCAACAAAATCTTCTCTAGAAAAAGTATCAAGCCAAAAATTGTTAATGCCATAGTTACCGGATGCAAGAAAAGTGGGTTCAAGGAACCACTCATAAAAATAAGGTTGGAGCGCGAAGACTGGAACATAAATGATGAAGATATACATTGGCTATGTATATATGGTTACACGGGTGGCTAGAAATCCTTGGAGCCATTCATTCAAGCAAAATGTACAAGCCAATTGTTATCAAGCGAATACAATATCTCATTGAAGCGGTGCATGAAACCAAGAAAAAGTATGATTTCCGACTCCACCTATCTTCAAGGGATCGTTTCAAACTTTTGAAAGATCAATTTCATCTACTCCTCCAACAACTCAGTTTCTCCCTCTATTCCTATCAAGGTTTCGATTGATCAGAAGACCATTCATTCCTTAGTCTTATCAGATAATCTTCCTTTCACGGGCAACCTTAATCTTTCTCTACCTCTTGGAAATCTGATGCCTCAAGGAACGGTCTTGTTTATCCAATGTTGGAATGTACTACTATGATCCGTTTGGAGATCTCAGATTTCAAAGTTCAGCAGAACTTCCACTGGCTGACACGCAACATCTTCAAGCTCTACTCAAAATTGTGCCAAACACGAAGTTGGGAAAAGCCTTCACCAAACGGAGTCATATCTGTACTTTAGACCAGGATTGAAGAATCCGACAATAGGGAAATGAAGTATGAGGACCTCATCTTTATGAAATAAATCTATTAACTTAAATGTAATCTTTCACTGTAACAAATGCAGTCGATATTCAATTTAAATGAAAGTTTACATTTCTCAATTACTAACTATATTATTACTCTATTTTAGTTGTATTACTCTTTGTAATCCAAAAAAGAAAAGAAAAAGAAAAGAAAAAGAAAAGAAAAAGAAAAAAGAAAAAAAAAAAGAAAAAGAATGAAATAAAACAAAACAAAAAGCCTTATAAAAAGAAAAAGATCAAAAAAAATATATAAAAGGGAAAAAATCAAAAAATAGATCAACATAATTTATGAGTTCGGATTTTTCGCTTGTACGTTTTGGTACCATTTTATTTAAAGTGTTTCATTGAAGTAACATCTATTTGTATTATCAACAAATAGGAGGATACTGTTAGTCTCAACCATCGGATTTGTAAATAATAAAAATAGATATCCGACCAAAACACTTAGAAACTTATTTTTGGCCTTTGTTCTAAAAAGAGTATATCCGATGAATGACATTCATCGGATATAGCTCAAACAAGTCATCATCTAAATACTTCGAAGAAAATGAAAATCAAACAAAGTCTTCAGATATGGCTCATCAGATGTGTGACTAAAAATATCACATTTGTTCAACTCCTGATCTATGTGGCATTCCTTATGGAATCCAATTAAGAGAAATTTGTTTCTCTTAATTATTGGATTCACAAATCTACTTGAAATATTATAAGTCATTAGTATCCAATAAAACCTCACTTCATAATTATCTATAACTAGAAACTGTATGTAGCTTATACTTCGGAATAGACAAAGATGAGATTTTTACTTGTAAAAGTCTTGTAACTATATATATTTTTTCAAAGTGTAAAAAGCCTTCAACGAAATAGAAGACTTGTTGAAGAAGATCAAAATAGTCACCAAAGTGGATTGGTTTGTCATCTAGCCAAAAGAAGATCAATACAAAATTTAGTCAACTAGTAGTATGACAAATACTACTATTGGCAACCCGAATTTCGGAGTGCAAACTTGTCCAACAAGTTTAACTCATTAACTCTCCCAAACTCTCATCTTAGTATGGGAACATACAAAAACATGTCACTCAAAGTAAGTTCTAAAGTACTATTTTGTTAGTGTCATACTTCCTTTATTGTTCCTTCTCTATATGAAGGGATGGGATGAGTTAACAAGTGTTCACATCAACTAGAAAAGATGACGTGAAAAGTACAAGCATGCATGGATCATAAAATCAGACGAAGACATGTGTAAAGTTGAAAGTTTGCATTTAATGCAACAGAGGCTATAAAAGGCAGTGGCGGTTTTGAAGTTGTTCATGATGTAGAAAGGCGTTTTGGGTTGTTTAGTGGCGGTCAAAATATGAAGCTTCTCGATTGCCGCATGGATGATCAGAGACAGAAATCTAGGGAATGTTATTGAAGGAACCTTGGATGATTGGGTCGTTTGTTCAGGGTCCTTTGTCAAGCATTTGTTCTTCTTCTCTATGGATGTCAGAATCAAATCAAAAATTATGCCGGCCATGTCCAAGTTGCGATTGAAGAATAGGGCATACATGATTGACAGAATTTCTGGTGTTGCTTGATCCATGCTCCCCAGTTTGCAGGTGAGAGTGCGGTTTAGTACAGAGAACATGAAGTTCCAGATTGGTGGTAGATGTTGTCGTCGGAAGTTTGCTCAATCTGGTGATTTCAGTGTTGTAACCTAGCATTCGGATGAACTAGAGCAGGGTTTCAGAAGTTGAGTGTTTTTCAAAACGCGTGATTTGAAGTTCCTCAGTTGTTAGGAGTGGGAGAACTTCTCGTAGAACAGTAGGAGTGATGAGTATCCGACATTTTACAACTTGAGATATGTCGAACTCGCCGATTATTCCGTTATGTTTATCGCTGTAGTGACTGGAAGAATACCATTCTTGAACAAACGAGAGAGGACATTCATTGGTAAAAAGCAGTTAGGGCTTGAGTCAGTTCACAGTTGGAGAAGAACTCGCAAATGATTCTGTATTGTTCCTCAAACTTGGGAGAATCAAGTTGAATCATGTGATTGTTGTCTTTGATTGGAAAACGATACAGTCTTGAAGATTCGCCAGATTTGGGTAAAAGCTTGCACCATTCAATGGAAGACGCCATTGTTGTAGGTTTTGAGAAAGATGAGAGATTAAAAAGAGAGATTTGGGATTTTGGATTCTGAGAGCATAAAGAATAATGAGAAGAGAAAAAGGGGTTTTATGGACAAAAGGTAGAGGGAGAGGTTATGGAAACGGAGATTGAGAGTTCCAATGTCAGAAAGGACGTTCCATCATCCCCTAATTAATATGTGACACGTTGAGGGGTGTAGGGGAGAGCCACTTGGTGTCAGAAAACCGCCAGTTGGGTTTTTGAAAAGAAACGAATGGTTATCCAAAAGATTTATTAAAAGAATTTCCTGGAATATTCGTTTAATGAGAAAAGATCAGAGGCTTTGATATAAATATCAGAGACAAGATCAGAGGCTCTGATATAAATATCAGAGACAAAATCAGAGGCTCTGATATGGTATCATAGAAGCTCACTTTCTCCCCCTTGAAAGACGAAAGGTTCTTTGTCTCCCCCTTGACCAAAGAATAATGTCCTTTTATCTTATCCCCCTTGACAGATGCTTAGAAATACAAAAGATTGATTTTTACCTTTTGTGAAAAGTCCAGAGGCTCTGAAATTAGTTTCAGAAGCTCTAGTTGAACATGTTACGCATGTCAGAGGCTCTGATGAATGGATCAGAGACTCTGATGTTTTCCTATGTTAGGCAGACATGTTCAACATACCCAACTTGTTAATTAAGAAATTGAACCTTCGTTCATCTAAAGATTTTGTGAAAATGTTAGCAAGTTGAAGTTCAGTTGGTACAAAATACATCTCTATTGTTCCCTTTTCAACATGATCTTTCAGAAAGTGGTACCTTACATCAATATGCTTTGTTTTGGAGTGTTGTACTGGATTGGTAGAGATGGCTATGGCACTTTTTGAATCACACAGAATTGGAATTCTGTCATATTGTAAGCCATAGTCTCGGAGCTGAGTTTGCATCCATATGACTTGAGAGCAACAACTAGCAGTAGCAACATATTCTGCCTCTGCTGTGGAAGTTGAAACACATTTTTGCTTCTTGGATGTCCAACTTACCAGTTTTTTCCCAACTATTGACAGCATCCTGATGTACTCTTTCTGTCTAGTTTGCATCTTGCATGATCTGCATCAGTGTATGCTGTTAAATCAAAGCTAGACAGTTTTGGATACCAGAGACCTAAATTAGGTGTGCCTCTGAGGTATCTAAAAATCCTTTTAACTGCTGACAAATGAGATTCTTTTGGATTAGCTTGATATCGAGCACAGAGACATGTTGCAAACATTATATCAGGCTTTCTTGCAGTTAAGTATAGAAGTGATCCTATCATGCCTCTGTAGGTTTTGACATCTACAGATTTTCCCGAAAGATCAGAGTCAAGCTTGACTCCTGTGGCAATAGGGGTTTTCATAGAGGTTGAGTCATTGAGTCTGTATTTTTTCAAAACATCAGAGACATACTTAGATTGAGTTATAAAAGTACCCTCTGATGTTTGCTTTACTTGTAATCCTAGAAAGAATGTTAATTCTCCCATAAGACTCATCTCAAATTTACTCTTCATCAACTCTGAAAACTTATCACAATACTTTTGATTTGTAGAGCCAAATATAATGTCATCAACATATATTTGTACTAAAAGCATCTCATTTTTGTACCTTTTTATGAACAAGGTTGTATCTATTGTACCTTTTTCAAAACCATTATTTATCAGAAATGTGGACAGAGTAGCATACCATGCTCTTGGAGCTTGTTTAAGTCCGTATAGAGCTTTATCAAGATAATAAACATGGTTAGGAAACTCTGTATTTTCAAATCCAGGTGGTTGCTGGACATAAACTTCTTCATTTAATTTACCATTTAGAAAGGCAGATTTAACATCCATCTGATATACTTTGAATCCTTTGTGTGCAGCATAAGCTAAGAAGATTCTAATTGCTTCTAGCCTAGCTACAGGTGCAAAGCTTTCATCATAATCAATACCTTCTTCTTGGCAATATCCCTTAGCAACCAACCTTGCTTTGTTTCTGATTATAATGCCATCGTCATCCTTTTTATTTCTGAAGACCCTTTTAGTTCCAATTGAAAATTTTCCTTTAGGAAGGGGAACTAAGGTCCAGACTTTGTTTCTTTCAAACTATTGAAGCTCATTCTGCATTGCAGTGATCCAATGAGGATCTTCAAGAGCTTCATTTACCTTCTTTGGTTCAATGATGCATAAAAAAATTAAAAAAACATTCATTGATTGTGGTTGATCTGGTTTTGACACCCTCTGAAGGTGATCCAATGATTTGATCATGGGGATGATCATTTGTCCATCTTGTTAGTGGTGCATGAACATGAGGTGGAGTTTGATCTTCAGAGATGACAGCGGGAGACATCTCTGTTGTGCTGAGCAGAGGCTCTGAAGTTGATTCCAGAGGCTCTGAAGTTGATTCCAGAGGCTCTGAAGTTGATTCATTTCTTGAACCTGCATTCAAGGAAGCAGAAGTTGTGACTTCAGAGGGACCAGAGAGATTTGTACCTGACGTTTGTGGTTCCTCTGAAGTTGCTCTATGAATATCTCTGAAAAGAAACTCTGTATTTTCATCATTAAAGAAATCTTCGAATATTTCGTTTAGTTCAGATTCTCTTGTCCTTGATGATTCAGAGATATTTTTAGCATTTGAATTGACATTATTGGTGGAAAGATTTCTGTCATCATCAAAAGACACATTGATACTCTATTGGATTGTTCTGGTTCTTTGATTGAACACTCTGAAGGCTTTTGAGGCTAATGAATAGCCAATGAATTTGCCTTCATCTGCTTTCTTGTCAAACTTTCCAAGAGACTCTCTATCATTTAGAATATAACATCTGCATCCAAAAACATGGAAATATTTAACATTAGGTTTCCTATTGTTAATGAGTTCATAAGATGTTTTCTAGAATCTTTTGACAATGGTAGCTCTGTTTTGAGTAAAACAGGCTGTTGCCCTTGCTTCTGCCTAAAAGTTTGTGGGAAGATCTGATCCTGCAAGCATATTTCTTGCAGCTTCAACCAGTGTTCTGTTTTTCCTCTCAACAACACCATTTTGTTGAGGTGTTCTAGTTGCAGAGAAGTTCAGAGTTATGCCTTCCTCTGAAAGATATGAGTTGATTTTTGCATTTCTGAACTCTGTTCCATAATCACTTCTCAGCTTCTGAACTTTGGTATCAAACCGAACCTGCAATCTTTTTAACAATCTTATTAAAATATCAGGGACATCAGACTTGGCTCTGATGAATTCTATCCAAGTATATCTAGAGTATTCGTCAATCAAGACGAGGATATACTTTTTACCTGACAAACTCTGCACAGAGATAGGACCACAGAGGTCCACATGAAGCATATGCATAGGTTTTGGACAATTATTATCACTTTTGGTCTTGTGGGAAGATCTTTTCATTTTTCCCATTTCACAAGCAGAACAAAGATGATCTTTGTTAAACTTCAGAGATGGCAATCCCTTAACCAGATTTAGTTTGACCAATTTATCAAGTGAAGAAAAGTTCAGATGTGAGAATTTTTTATGCCAGAGCCAAACATCTTCACTGTTTAGAGATACTAGACAGAGTTTCTCTGAGTCAGTTTTTTTGTGTTTGGAAAAATTCATTCTGTATAAATTTCCCTTTCTGTCAGCTCTAAGCATTTCTTGACCTGTTTTTGAATGAAGTAAAGAACAATGTTTTTCTTGAAATTTCACATCAAAACGATGGTCACAAAGTTGACTTATGCTGATCAAGTTATGCTTTAACCCATCAACATAAGCAACCTTTGATACTGAAACATTACCTCTTGTAAGCTCACCATAACCCTTAATATGACCTTGCATATTGTCTCCAAAAGTTACTGCTCCCCCAGATTTAGCTTTGAAAGAGGATAGTAACTTTTTATCTCCAGTCATATGCCTTGAACATCCAGAATCTAAGTACCAGATCGGCATAGACTGTTTCTGCAAGACAGATTAGATTTTCTTAGGTACCCATCTCATTATGGGTCCTTTTTTGTTAGACTTCTAATTATCTTTTTGAAATTTTGCCTTCTCATCTTTTGATGTTTTGGTAGTATTATCCTTTTTGAATTTTTATTCAGAGATTTATGAAGAAAACAGTGAGAACCTCTGAAGTGATTTTTTAGTTTTGTCAAGAGTTGGATGCAATTGCACTTTACAGAACAAGAAGTAGAGGCAAAGGAATTCATTTCATTAAATGCATTCGATACATTATGATTCCTTTTTGAATTAGTACTAGGAATATTACAAGTATTCCTAACTACTTCTTTTCTACTAACTTGAGAGACAACCTTCTTTTCAAGTTGTCTTCTCTTGTTCAGAAACATCCTTTTCTCTTTGTTGCTCACTGCACAAACAGGATCAGAATGGTTAATTTCTTGCCATTTTCCTTTTTGTCCAGGAGTAAACTTTATTGGTTTATAAGTGTAGAGTTGAGAAGTGATGGTTTTATTCTTTGTCTTTTCTTGAAATTCATTTTCAAGTTCAAGAGAAGTTTTTGCTTTAAGACACATTTCTGCAAAGTCTGCTGAAAGTGTTCCTCTGATGTGTACTTCAGAGGCAGGTATGTCCTCTGAAGTCTTCGTCCTCTGAAGTCTATGTCCTCTGAAGTCTTCGTCCTCTGAAGTAGGACATGGATAATTTCAACACTTTAACAAATGAAGATTTGGAGCTAACACACATTCTTTGCATCTTACACTTTCTCTCTCTACTTTCTCTCACATATATTAGATCGATCTTGGAATTACAATTGGTATCAGAGCCTAATCTTTTCTGAGAGATTTGAGAGAAACAAATTTTCAATCTGAATTTGTTATTAATTCAGAAAATTTGATCGATTTTCTTGATTTTGATCAAGAAAATCTAATTTTCTGAATTTTTACAATTTTTTACTGAAATTTGATCGAATTTTCTTGTAGTTTGGTTCGTTGGATTCGTATTCACTATTAGATCAATTTTGTTTCACATCAAATTGCAAGAATTTCAGTGTTTGAAGATCAATTTGAGAATTTTTTTGGTTTTGAACTGTTCGATAAAGTTCAGTGTTCGATTCTCAATTTTTTAGTTTCTGCGGATTTTGTTCAAGTCGGTTGATTAATTGTGGTTAAAAATCAAGTTTCGATCGTATCTGAGTGGGCAGAAATCATCAGATTCGTGTCTGTGATCGAATTAGAAGATTTCTCAAGTTTTTCGCCAGATCTCGTTTTTACGCCAGTTCTTCCTAGTTTGCGCCTTCTTCATCTTCTTGAAGATTGTCTTATTCGCCAACAACAATCAGTTCATCAGGGGTTAAGTTTCTAGAGTAAAAGTCCAAATCTCGCTACTACTTATAGCTCAAATCTCAACTTTCCGCTGGTTTCTTCTTCAGTTTTTCACTAAGTTCAGGATTGTTCTCGCCTTTTGTCTTCTCGCGAAAAGTCTATTTTTCGCCATCAGTTCTTCGCGCAAAGCCTTCTTTGCGCCACCTTCTCCTCGTGCAAACTTCTAGTTTGCGCCACCTACTTGCGCCAGTTTCACTGTTCTAGACTTAGCATTTTCTGAGTTTACTGACTGTATGGATATTTCAAAATTTTCTCTTCTAGCTCAGATTTACAAGAACGACATCATGATGTCGTTGGGAACAGACACTCGTCCTCCGGTTTTGGTCAACGAGAATGAGTTCCCTCAATGGCAAGATCGGTTCATTAATTTCATCGAGCGTCAAACAAACGGAGAAAACATGATGAAGTCACTCACTCAAGGACCTTTCGAAAAACCCTTGAAAGAGATTCCCGCGACTGCAACTACACCGATTGCTATGATTTTAAAGCCTACCGACAAGTACACAGCCGAAGAGACTTTGCGATATAAATCCGATCATGAGATAAAGTCTAACCTGATCTTAGACTTGCCAAATTATATCTACAACCAGATTGACTGTTACAAGAACAATTCAATGCTGATGTGGACATAGTTAGAGAAGATTATGCTTGGATCAGCGGTTGCAACACAACTCCGACAAACGCGCTACATGAACAACTTTGAGGAGTTCAAAGCCAAGGACGGTGAGTCTATGAAGACTGTCTTCGATAGGTTCTGGGCAGTGCTGAACGATCTGCACAAGAGCAAAGTGACCAAGACTGAGTTAGAGGCTAATCCGAAGTTCCTCAACGCTCTTCAACCGGAATGGAACAAATCATGCCACCGATTGAGGAATGATGTCCGGGTCTCTACCATGAAAATCCAAGTGATTTATGAGATTTTGATGACAGATGAGAGTATCGTCAAGGAGAAGAAAGCCAAGCTTGATAAGAAGAACAAGCCGAAAACAGTGGACCCGATTGCACTCCTCGCGAGCCAATTGACTGAACAAGCATTGTCTGAGAATGCTTATGACGGGGCCACTGATGACGATGGCGAGGCGCTAGAGAAAGCGATGATTCTTCTCTCCCAGCACTACAACAAGAAGTTCCAGCATCGTTCGGGTTCCAACAACATTCGTTTCACTTCGGGGTCTAAAAAGTACGAGCCTGCCAAAGTGTCTGAGCCTAAGAAAGCTACTGCGTGCTTCAACTGTGGAAAGTCGGGTCACATTGCAAAGGAATGTCGGGTAAAGGTTATCCGGGATTCTGCATATTACCGGAAGAAGATGGAACTTGCTGAAAAGAGAGAGACCAGAACCAACTTGATAGCTGAGGAGGAACAATGGCTAGATTACTCCGATAACGAAGCAGAAAATGAGGAAACTGTCTCCATGTGCTTTATCGGAGATGATGACAGTGACAATGAGGATGAGGATACCTCTACTAACGAATCTGAGGTACCATCAGAATTTGATTACAAATTTATTTCATCACAAATGAACGTCATTACCACTGCCTTACATGACTTACGTTCAAAGTTTTTATCTGAAAAGCATATTAATCAAGAAAAGTCTATCTTGATTGAAAAATTGCAAATTTCTTTGAAAGATGAAAAATTTATTTTGACAGATACAAAAGAGAAATTTCAAAAGAAATTGGATGACTTAGAAATTTCAAATCAGACTTATCTTGATTCTTTGACGGAAATGACCAAATTAAACCAAAATTTTACGGATAAAATAATTGAATTAGAGGAAAAATTATATCTGCGAGATCAAACTGAGCAAACCATTTACATGAATAAACCAAGGAGTTATGATTCAATAAAAGAAAAATGGGGACTTGGTTTTTAAAATCCGCATTTTTTAAATCAAGCTATAGAAAAAGTCCCCACTTTATATAAATTCGATTATTTAAGACTTGCTCGATATGCCCCTCAATTTAAAATTGAGTGGACAAATGAAAAGCAAATTTTAAATATCGAAAATGAGAAAAGGATGAACAACACTAAAATGGAACTACCGTTTGTTTATACTCGCGAAATGCAAAATATTTTCCTGAAAAATCAAAGAAGTCCAGAAGATCTAAAAATGTTTTAAATGTCAAATCTTCCATTAAATCTTCATTACCAAACGATTATTTCGATATATATGCCATTAACGCTAATAAGGAAAATATATCTCCGGTTTCTTATGATACTAAGAGATATATTCCCCCATTAGTGTTAGAAGGAAAATTTGTTGATCTCGGAGATAAAATGGAAGAACAAAATCTTGAAAAAGAATTTGAAAAAGATTTAATTCTTTCTTTCATGACATCAAGTCTTGAAGAAAAATTAAATTCTCAAAAACAAGATTTTTCTGAAAATACTGATTCTGGATTTTCTTCTGATTTTAAGGAAAATAAAAAGGAATTTCCACATTGTGATAGTTTACGCCAGCAGCTGGTGGCGCAAAATGCATTTTGCGCCACCAGTAGGTCGCACAAATTTTGTTCAGACTTGTCTCTTTCTGAAAAAATTTCTGACTCCGAGGCAAATTCAGGTTTATTGTTTGATCAGTTGGGCTTCTTAGGTAAAATTGTTTCTTCACATTCAAATCTTAAATCGGAATTTCTTGATGACTCTTTTACGCTAAATGATGAGTATTATAAACCAAAGCGTAAAAGAAGAAGGTCAAGGAAGTCAAAGAAGCAAGCTACTGTCATTTCTGAAAATTCTAATTCTTTTGACTATAATGTTTCAGATAGGACTTTGAGGACTTCTACAAGGCAGATATGGAGGGTCAAGCAGAAATCTAATGAATCTGCGACTGTTGAGGATAGATATATAGACGACATTTGCAATAATGATTCATTTGCGGGTTGTCTTAAATCCAACAAATATTCAATAAAGCAAATGATTCAAATTGCAAAAGATGTCTCATATTCTTCCTCTGGTTCTCGTTCAGATGATTATGCTTCATCCTCTACTGATGATTATGTTCATTTCTCTGATAATTTTACTCATGCTTTGTCTATCAAATCTAACAACTTTTCTCGTTCTAGAAATGCATATAACAAACCTGGATCCAAATTTCAGTGGATTCTAAAAGCTAAATCTATGTTGCAGGCATTCAAAACTTAAAGGGAAATCATAACTTCGAATTCTAAACATATCTGTTTAGGACTCGTTCTTCAAATGTTAATGACTTCTGAGTAAAGCAGCTCAGGACTCGCCCTTCAATGTGTTTAGATTCTGGTCATATGAGAAACTGTGAGTGCATCTACTTCAAATTCCGCTACACCTATCTCTGACAGTGATGTTGTTCCAGTTACATCAAGCTATTCAAGAATCTGAGCTAGTTCGATCAGAACCTGAATAAGTGCCAACCAAACACATTGATATGAGGTACCACTTCATTAAACATCATGTAGAAGAAGGTACTATTGAATTATATTTTGTTCCAACTGAAAATCAACTTGCCGATATTTTTACAAAAGCCTTAGATGAAAAACGATTTAATTTTCTGCTTTCAAAACTCGACATGTTGAATTTAAAAGTTTAAACCTACACAAATTTTATTCTATAAAGTAAAACTTTTACAATTCTTCTTTCTTTTGAATAAAATGTGTGTCTAGGATAAATTTTCAAGTTGCTTTGTTTATATCTAAGTTTTATATGTTCATATTTCAAGTCTTACAAAAATCGAAAGGTCAGCAAAACATTTTTGAAATTTTGAGAATGCTTTTAAAGTTATGTCATTCGGAATATGTATAGTTTACAATGCATAGAAAACCTAAAAAGTCAGAATTATGGATTGTAATGAAAATATAGGCTAAGCACTTAGATGTAAAACCAAGTGATTGAGATGAAAATTAAATATATAAAATACAGAAATCACTAAGTTTAAAAGTTTGTACCTGTGACCCTTCTGGTTTGGGAAAGTAAGTTCCGTGAGATGTGTGACCCAAGATTTACTAGCTTAAAACACATATAGATTATCACAAACACTTTGTTTATTAATCACAAGAATTACATCAAGCCATAGATCTAAAAGTGATTAACCTTTCAAAATAGAATGTGCTTGTGTGTGTACTCAATGTGTGTAACTATGTGTTTCTCTCAACTACCACCAAGATTACACCTTCACTTTCACACACTTACTTTCTTGCTTACATAGAAAACACAAAGACTTGCTTATATATAGGTCAACATGACCAAGCAAGGTCAAACCTTCTAAGCTCATTACAACTCACACATAAACACTAATTACAACAATGACCCTCATTTAATCTTGAATACAATTTCAGTCTAACAATCTCCCCCTTTGGATTCAAGATTAAAAAAATTTTGGCAATAATCTTCAGGTCTTCATATCTTCAGAATTAATCTTCAACTTCAAATCTTTTCTGGCTTTGACATCTTGAAAATTTTGACAATTTTTCAAATTTGTCTCTTCCTTTGAATTAGCTTTTGACTAAACTCTGACTTTCTTTCACTTTTGTCTCTTCCTTTGAATTAGCTTTTGACTAAACTCTGACTTTGATCATCTGAAAACTTTATCTCCTCTGAAATCTTTAAAACTTCAATCTGATCTTGAACTTTCATTATTCTCCCCCTTTTTAATGATTTGTAAGAATCAAAATCATTAAAACATTTCAAGGTCAGATCCGTCATTGAATGAACTTCCCATTGTCTGATAAGCACATTCTTCATGAACTTTCATCTCCTCTTTTTAATAATAGACAATCTCCCCCAAATAGGAAAATTATGAATCTCCCCAAAACATGATGTGATAAAATCTGTCGTCTGATCTGAAAGAGCCGTTGAACCATGAATGTATTCATCTGAATCTTTTCAAATTCAAATGAAATAAGAGTTGTAACCCTGAATCAACATATGAAACAGTTAGTAATGCCTGTCAGTAAGACAAAGTTACTGTGTACAACGACTGTACAATATAAGGAGCTTGTTTGATGTTGACTCCCCGGGACTTCCATTCAATCATTGAAAAACACAAGGTAATTCTATGAATGTTCTGACAGAAAAACAAATTCTCTGTGTGTACGTGCTTGTGTTTTGAAAGAATTAGCACAATGATTGTGTTTCATAAGGCTCAACATATGTAAATCACTGAGACAACAATGATTATACATGGACTCAACGTGCATGAGAAGGGGTCGAAGGTGGGGCAACTTTCCTTCTTTTTCAATATCAGCATCTTCCAAGTGAAAATCCGATAGATTATGTGTTGCTTCCCCAGAAAATGTGAAACATTCTCTTTTTAAGAAAAGAATGAGTAGCTAGTGAGGTTATATGCAAGAGATGGCATGGGCTATTTTCCTATTTCAATGATGGTCACCAAAGAAATGTGAACCAATCAGTAATGTGGTTGCCCGGCTCAGAAAGATGTTTGGTGCAGAGTTCTGATATTCTTTTAACTCTGTTCTCTCACCCTCTTTCTTTTAATCATATAAGCTCACATCTAACCAATCTCTCATTTCCATTTTACCTCAGCTCACTCCCATACTCAATTCTTTTAGACCCCTCTCCCCTCAATCACTGAAAGGATTTCTTCCGGGGTAGGAAACACTGGTTATCGTGAATCCATGGAAGATCTATTAAGCACTCACACTAAATCCCATGTTCCTAAAAATACATGTTGTTCAATGATTTTCTTGACATGTAAAACACAAGAAATCATATGTCAGTGTATATATGCTCATCAAAGATCAGAAATAAAATTTGAGCATTTTAAACATTTAAGATATCTCAAAACTTTATATGAATGAATAATCAAGAAAGAATAGAAATGTTTTGAGAATCTGACAATGATTAATATCAGATCAAATTATCAAGAAGAAAAATATTTGGGAATTCAAAGACGTATATTGTTTATATGAACAATATATAAACATATTAGCAATGAAAGCACATTAAAATGAAATGACGTTTGATTCAAACAACAGTGAATAACAAACAACGGGTGTATTACCATAGAAAGATATATCATTTGATACATGGTAATAACATAATCAAATTGAAAATACTGAACCAGTGTGTGTATGAATACTTGACAAAGTATATAGAAAAGAAAATACATAAGTATTATTCTTTAAAGAACACACGGCCAGATAAACAATAAAATTCACAAGTATCCAAAAATCATTTAAAATTCACACTTCTCAAATCAGAAAAACATTTTAAGATCGTGAAGTGGTTTGAACATTTTAAAAACATTTTTCACAAGTAAAATTTGTTCTTCTTTCACAAGTGTTAAAGTATAAAGATTAGAATGTTATACCTGTAAATCAGAATCCTTAACTCCCCCTGGAATGAATATAACAATTAAAGTATCCTTGAATAGATATCCTCCCCTTTGATATCTGTAAAACGTCAATCTTTTTAGAAATTTTATTATAAAAGATATAGCAATATAATTTCTAAACTCCCTTTCAAACGAAAAACTTCCTGATAAGATGTAATCTTGAAAGCATCCTTCAGAAGAAAACATTTGAATACGGGTTTTGAACTAAATTGTCCAAAAGCCATTGTCACATAAAATATCCTGCAAGAAAAAGAGTTTGGTAATCATTATAAAAATGATTCCGCTTTAGTCAGATAGCATATGATGAAAATCTAAAATATATAGAATCATGAAGTGGCGTTTAACATACCAAGTTTGCTAACTAAAAATTTAAACCTCTTTTCATCCAACGGCTTGGTGAAAAGGTCAGCCAACTGGTAGTCTGTAGTCACGAAGTGCATCTCGATATCGCCCTTTTCAACATGATCCTTTATAAAATGATAACGCACGTCGATATGTTTCGTCTTGGAATGTTGTACTGGATTGGCTGTTATCGCAATCGCACTCTTAGAATCACAGTAGATAGGGACTCATTGGTAAGTATATCTGAAATCTTTTAACTGTGTTCGCATCCAGAGGACTTGTGAACAGCAGCTTGCGGCAGCTACGTATTCAGCCTCGGCGGTGGATGTAGAAACACAATTTTGTTTCTTAGATATCCAGCTAACCAACTTATCACCTAAGAACTGACAAGAACCAGATGTACTCTTTCTATCCAGTTTGCATCCTGCATGATCAGCATCAGTATAGGCAGTTAAATCAAAAGACGAACCCTTAGGATACCAAAGGTCTAACTTAGTAGAACCTTTAAGATACCTAAGAATTCGTTTTACAGCGACCAAGTGTGATTCCTTCGGATTAGCTTGATATCTCGCACAGAAACATGTAGCAAACATAATATCCGGTCTACTTGCAGTTAATTACAACAGTGAACCAATCATGCTACGGTACACTTTTTGATCTACTAATTTGCCAGAAAGATCTGCATCTAAAAGTGTGCCCGTTGCCATCGGTGTTTTCATCACTGAACTGTCAGTCATGTTAAATTTCTTTAAAATATCTCGAATATATTTTGACTGATTAATGAAAATGCCTTCGGGTAACTGTTTCACTTGAAGACCAAGGAAAAAATTCAGTTCGCCCATCATTGACATTTCAAAACGAGATTCCATAATTCTTGAAAAAATTTTACAAAACTTTGGATTTGTAGAACCGAAAATTATGTCATCTACATAAATCTGGATCAGAATCATATCATTACCTTGCTTTTTTAGAAAGAGTGTAGTATCAGTTGTACCTTTCTTGAATCCTGAAGCAAGTAGAAATTGAGTTAGAGTTTCGTACCAAGCTCTTGGTGCCTGTTTAAGTCCATACAAGGCTTTGTCTAAGACATAGACATAATCAGGGTTCTTTGGATCAACGAATCCTTCTGGTTGAGCAACATATACTTCTTCATGCAATATCCCATTTAAGAATGCTGATTTTACGTCCATTTGGAAGACCGTAAAATTTTTATGTGCTGCATAGGATAAGAAGATTCATATCGCTTCCAGTCGTGCCACAGGAGCAAATGTTTCTTCATAATCAATCCCCTCCTGTTGACAATAACCCTTTGCAACAAGGCGAGCTTTGTTTCGAACTACAACTCCAGATTCATCTATCTTATTTCTGAAAACCCACTTTGTTCCAATAACAGATTTTCCTTTTGGAAGTGGTATAAGTCGCCAAACTTTGTTTCTCTCAAATTGTAGAAGTTCATCTTGCATCGCCAGTATCCAATCGGGATCGCGCAAGGCTTCTGAAGCTTTCTTCGGCTCGAGAGAACTTAAAAAACTTGAATACAGACAAAAATTAGCCGATGTTGCACGCGTTTGTACACCCGACAGTGCATCACCAATGATATTATGAAGTGGGTGATCTCTTGTCCATTTCATTGTACTTGGAATTGGATGAATTTCAGCTTGAGTATTATCTTCCTCATATTCATCATATACAGCAGGTAAGTCTTGATCAACCCTAGATATGCTCGGGACATCTTGTACAGCCTCTTTTGAAGTAAAAATTTCCGGAGCAATAGAAGAATCACTCGGAACTTCTGTTGCAGAATTTGGATCTGCATTCATAGAATTAACATTAGTATCTTCAGAATGTAGATGTGTAAATGTACCTGATGTGGTTGATATTGTGACATTTTCAGAAGGTCCTGAAATATCTGCTAGTATAATTGGAACCTCTGAAGTTGATGCGGATATGTTTGATTTTTCAAAATCTGCACAGATATCCAGAAAAGCATCAAAAAATAATAAGTGTAATTCAGCTGTAATTTTATTTGAATTAGAAGACTTATTCTGTTTGACTTCGGGTTCTATTCCGTCTTGAATAGAAACTTTCTGTTTAAGCTTGAGTTCTGAACTGTTGTGTTCAGAAGTCAACGTTGATGATTCGTCAAATGACACATTTATGCTCTCCATGATCATCTTGGTTCGTCTATTGTAGATACGATAAGCTTTAGACGTTAATGAATAACCAATGAAATAGCCTTCGTCAGCCTTCTTGTCAAACTTGCCAAGATTTTCTCGATCATTAAGAATATAACACCTGCAACCAAAAGTACGAAAAAAATTAATATTAGGTTTTCGACTATTAATAAGTTCATACGCTGTCTTTTTATGTCTTTTGATGACAATCGTGCAGTTTTGAGTGAAACACGCAGTGGCGACGGCTTCAGCCCACAGAAACATTGGCAATTCGGAATAGGCTAACATTGTCCTTGCAGCTTCCACCAGTGTTCGATTCTTCCTTTCAACTACGCCGTTTTGCTGAGGAGTGTAGGCAGCAGAAAAGTTGTGAGAGATCCCAACAGATATGAGATAACTCTGAAGCTTTTCATTCTTGAATTCCGTGCCATTGTCACTTCTCAAAGATATAATCGGCAATTGTAGTCGAACCTGGATTTTCTTTATAAACTCAATGATCAGCTCTGTTGCATCTGATTTGTTCCTCAAAAATTCCAGCCAAGTATATCTGGAGTACTCACCTATCATAACCAAAATATATTTCTTACCATTGATAGACTGAGTCCTCATCGGGCCGCAAAGATCCATATGTATCAATTCAAGAGGTATTGAAGATGAGAATTTTGTCTTCGCTTTATGAGATGTTCGCTTCATCTTTCCCATTTCACAAGCGAGACAAAGAGAATTCTTCTCAAACCTTAGTTCTGGTAGACCTTTGACAATACCTTGTCTCGCCAATTGATTAATAGCATCAAAGTTTTGATGAGACAGACGCCGATGCCATATCCAACTTTCAGCTCGTGAAGCTTTTGCAATCAGACAAACAGCTCTTGATGCAGAAAGTGTTGGAAAATTCACAGAATAAAGATTGACATTCCTCTTAGCCTTAAAAACTGCATGACCATCTTTATCTTCAATATAACAGCATTTATCAGTAAACCGAACTTGAAATTGACTATCGCAGAATTGACTTGTACTGAAATGATTATGATCAAGTCCTTCTACGTATAGTACTCTTTTGATTGTCACGATGCCATTTGTTAACAATCCGTGTCCTCGAATGTATCCAGTCACCTCAGAATTTGCATAACTTACAGTACCGGCAGATTCCTCAACATAATTGTGAAGTAGATGCTTAAATCCTGTCATATGGCGCGAGCATCCTGAATCTATATACCATGTATGTGAGGCCTGCAAAAAGAACAACTCATTTATGTTTAGGTACCCATATCCAGATGGGTCCTTCCTTGTTAGCTTTTTGCAATTCATCAACATCATCTACCTTAGCCTTAATTCGCCACTCATAGCGAGGCTTAGGTACCCATTTCCATACCATTTTAACATTAAACTCATGAAATGTTTTCTTTTTCGAAAAATGATCAATCTTAGCATGAAAAATTTTACCCTGATGAGTTAAGGATTTTAAAACTGATTTGACATGAGATGTTTTTCTGACAACTTTAGATTTAGGATGAATAGAAGAAATGATAAATGCATTATCATGACAGTGTTTGCAAATAAAATTCTTACGTGCAAATGTCAAAAGCTTATATTTATCCAATGAAGTACAATCATTCATACAACTTTGACATTTGGAAACATTTGAATTTTTACACATCAGACTACCACTATCACTGATTTTACATTTATTTTTAGCAACTTTATTTTCCTTCACATTCTTCATCCTTTCTCCTTTACCATTTTGCCTTTTTACATCTGAAACAGGAAACAGAATCTTGTTAGATTTCTTTGAAGAAGATGATTTTGGCTTTGAATGGCAAGAAGCTTCTCCTTTCTCAAAAATACTTGGAGGATATTCAGGAGTAGAAGTATAAACAACTGAAGTTTTAGAATTAACAGTATCAAACTCTGGATTAGAATGAACATTCCAGTTTGTAGAGTCAAACATCTTTTTCTCCTTTAGATTTTGTTGAAACAAATCATCTTTTAAAATATTTAACTCTCTAGAGAGTTCTTTGTTTTCGTCAGAAGACTTATCAAGTTTGAATTTGAGATCAACATTCTCATCTTCTAACTCTTCAATCGTCTTTTGAAGATCTGTGATTTGTTTCTCAAAATTAGATGTTTGATTTACCTCAGAGTTTGATTCCATCTTTTCGATAATAGGAACAGGATCTGAAGCATTCATCATTTCTGTAAAGATCTCCTCAGTCATAATTTTTGAAAAATCAGAATTAAGGTTTTGATTCATGATATTTTCACTTTTTGAATCTTTTGAGGAATTAGACGTGAATAAATCAGATAATAACACTTGATTCTCAACATCAGTTTCTAAATCAGATTCATCAAACTGACACTGAGATTCAGTATTATTTTCTTCATCCTTGGCTGATTCTGTTGGTAAACAAGGAGAATATAGAGACGTAAATTCACTAAATTCTATCTTTCTTGTTTGGTAACTTTCATTTAAATCTTTATAAGCAAAACCAACAGATTTTAAACTTGAAATGGAATCAGCACAAGATGAAGTTTCATCATCATTCACACTTTTACCTTTTACAAAAGTATCATGAATATCAGGTTTTGTAGAAATAGAGCCCATTTTATCAAAATTATACAAATTTTCTGGTGCTCTTTTCAAAACAGTATTTGGTTCAAAACCTAAACCTTTTTTAACATTATAAAATCTGACATCTTGTAGTTTGTTTGTTAAAAGATTTAATGTTTGCTAAGTCTGTCCTCTTTTTATATTTAAATCCTCCAGTTGCTTGATTTTACAATATGCCTCGTTTCTTTCTTGAAAACACGCTTCAAATTTTAGTTGAAAATCACCTTTTCAGCATTTAAGTTTACAAGATCTCTTTCAAGCTCAGATATTTTTGAATGTAAAACATCTTTGTCCTTTTTCAAACAATCTTTCTCAGATTCTTTTTCCTTAACAACATCTTTCAACATTGAATTTTCATCACGAAAATTCATCATTGTTTGTCTTTCATGACTAAGTTTGCCTTTTAAAGTTTTAAACTCTTCTTTCATGAATTTAACTTGAGCCTTTAAGGATTGAATACGTACCTCGGAACCACAGTCGGAATGATCAGAAGATGATCCAATGTCCTCATCTACTTTGGCCATCATACACACATGAGTAAAGTGTGCAGATTCATCTTCAGAACTCTTGTACAACCAATTTTCTTCTTCCGCCATTAAGTTCTGACCATCTTCCACCTTCTTTGCTAAAAGAGTTTTCCGAGCATAATATTCCGAATTCTTTGTACGCTTGAACTTGCAATCCTTGGAAAAATGACCTGGTTTTCCACAGTTATAGCATCTTCCATATTTCGGCTCAGTCTCTTCTTTCTTTCCTTCTCTCTTCTCTTCTCGTTTCTCTTCTCGCTTTTCATCTCTTTTCTCTCCTCTTTTCTCATACTTCTTTTCAGATCTCGGTTTGTACTTGTCTTTCTTGTAACTCTCATATTTCGGCTTGTACTTGTTCTTTCCAAAGCTTTTAAACTGCTTTGTGAGAAGAGCCAGATTTTCAGCAAATCGTTGCATATCCTCATTTGAATGTTCTTCACTTTCAGTAGAAGACTTATCAGTGCTTGAATCAGTGACTTCAGCTAGGAGAGCTTTGGATTTCCTTGACTTTGACTTGTAAGAAGAACTGGACTTGAAACTTGACCCTTTCTTACGTTCAGACATTAAGGCTAGAGAATCTTTGACCATCTTCTTTTCAGCACCAAGCTGCTTTACTTCATCCTCATGCTGAGATAAAGTTGTGAAGATATCATTGACATCTTCTTGTGCCATGTCCTTAGTCATCTGAATGTTGATAGCATAGCTTTTCCATTCTGGGTTCAAGTTCTTGATGAACTTATAATTAATCTCTGATTCTGACTTGTTCATTCCATTTCTCCTTAGATCATTCAATATCACATTGAAACGATTGTATGTTTCCAACAAAGTCTCTCCTTCTTTAGCATGAAAACCTTCATATGCATTTATACTCTGATTCAGCTTTGTCTGAATTGACTTCTTTGATCCTTGAAACTGTTTCTCCAATTCATCCCATAAATCTTTTGCAGATTCCCTACTATCTACGCGATTGTAGATCTCATTAGGGATTGCTATAGTGAGATAGATAAGTGCCTCTTCATCTAGCTTGTGTCTTGCCTTTTCCACATCAGTAAAGAATTGATATGGTTTTGACACATATCGATATGGGATTGCTGGAGATGTAGCTGTGGCTGCTTGTCCAGGTACAAATGATTGTGTATTTCCCGGACCATCTATGATAGATGTCATATAATCTCTGTTCTTTAAATTTAAGAACTGAATCATTCTTTTCTTCCATTGTGAATAATCTCCAACAGACAAGACCGGAGGCTTCAGATGAGATCCCATAGAGAGAAATTCATTTGCCATGATTGAAAAATGTATATACCTACACAAGATGAAAAATATTAGCTAGTAAAGATCTTTAAATCCAATCAAATCAAGAAAACTTCCAAAAAAAATTAAGTACAACTCAGAGTGAAACGCAAAACGTGTGAGTAGTGTGAAACGCAAACCACACTTTGCGTTTGTAGCATGAAGCGCAAATTCTGCTTTGCGTTTGTATTAAGGAACGCAAATTCTATTTTGTGTTTGTGCTAAGGAACTCAAAATCTTACTTTGCGTTTGTACTGAGACACGCAAAAGATACTTTGCGTTTGTGCTATGAAACGCAAGACTCACTTTGCGTGTGTGCTAAGGAACGCAAATCTTACTTTGCGTTTGTGATGTGAAACGCAAAACTCAGTTTGCGTTTGTGATTTGAAGCGCAAACCTTAACTTGCGTTTGTGTCGTGATGCGCAAACCTTGTGAGATATTCTCATGAGTGAAACGCAAACAACACTTTGCGTTTGTGAAATGATACGCAAAATACACTGAAACTATTGAAACCACACTTTGCGATTCAAGTAGAACCCGCAAAGTTCAGATCAAATTCTAAGAAAATCACGATGAATGAAACGCAAACCAAGATGAACACGCGCAAACCAATATGAACACCCGCAAACTCTGATGAACACACGCAAACCTCTAAACTCGATCAAAATCACACCAAAAATTCATCTAGACTTCGAATTTCGATCTGAAAATTTGACAATTCATTCACCAACACATTTCGAACACAATTCTAGCAAGCAATTTCGATTAAAAACACACAAATCATCAAATTGATTCAAGAACAGTACGTGAAACTCGTGAACCAAAAACTTCTTTAAAATCAAAATTACCAATCGAATATTGTGCAAACCTTGAAACAAATTATACAGACATGATCGATTTCACAATACGAACATAACCTAATCAGATTCAACTCAAAAATTCCACTAAAAATCAAAATTGATTTTGACTTCGTGAACAGTAACGTGAACAGTGTCGACTCAAAATATTTTCTTGATTTTCAAACGGATTTGGCTCTGATACCAATTGTGACCCAAGATTTACTAGCTTAAAACACATATAGATTATCACAAACACTTTGTTTATTAATCACAAGAATTACATCAAGCCATAGATCTAAAAGTGATTAACCTTTCAAAATAGAATGTGTTTGTGTGTGTACTCAATGTGTGTAACTATGTGTTTCTCTCAACTACCACCAAGATTACACCTTCACTTTCACACACTTACTTTCTTGCTTACATAGAAAACACAAAGACTTGATTAAATATAGGTCAACATGACCAAGCAAGGTCAAACCTTCTAAGCTCATTACAACTCACACACAAACACTAATTACAACAATGACCCTCATTTAATCTTGAATACAATTTCAGTCTAACAGGATGCTTGTCATCTGGTCCCCTAAGGTCAATTGGTCTGGGAGTGATCGAACCCAAATCCTTCTATAGAACCAGATTAAAAGTCATGTTCTACTGGTATAAATAGGTTTAAGATGTGTCGATGTAGCCTTTCTGATCTGGGAGAGTAAGTTTCAAGGGGTGCTTGACACCTAGTCCCCTAAGGTCAACTAGTCTGGGAGCGGCTGACCCAAATCATGCAATAGGATCAGATAGAAAGTTATGTTTACGACATGTTTTTTACTTACAAAACTTCTTGATTAAAAGATGCCAATGTGCACAATTTTAAAAGATGCCAAAGAGCACAACAATGTGAAGATGCCAATGTGCACAAGCTTAAAAGATTCCAATGAGCACACATCTCATGATACTTGGTGATATTTTTAAGTTGCAATAAACCTATAAATTTGTGAAAGTCTTAATTCTTGACAGCTTAGTGTGAGTAAAGGCAAAGTTATCTATTATATTTTTAGAATTACATTTACTTGAAGCTAATCAAAGTTCGCATGCTAGCACACTGAATAGATTGATGAAAGTTTTTGAAACTGAACATGTATTAACTTGATATGCAATGAAACTTGCATCTACATCCAAAAACACACACTTGATTTCAATTGATTGATTAATCTGTGATATTTTACTGAGTAAAATTTAATTTGCATAGTGTTTAAAAAATTTATATATTTAGTTGTTTCAAAATCTATATTCAGTATATTTTTGTTTCTACGATTGATGTTTCGATACTTGTGTTCTCATATCTGTGTAAGTGGCTCTGTGCATATTTCGAGGGGGAGTGAATAAGAAGAAAATTCTGAAAGAACATCTGATCATATCTTATTTCGAGGGGGAGTACATAAAGTGAATACAGTGGACAGTGCATTTGTGTAGGGGGAGTAAAAGAGCTCAACAGGTGAATCTTTTCAAGTCTCAAATATAGATCTCTTCAAATATAACTTCTTCGACTCAGTCTTGCAGATCTGAAGTTGTCTCGTCTCCAGCGTAGACATGACCAAGATGATCCAGATCATCAAGGTCATGAGGGGGAGAAGTTAAAGAGACAAAGAGGTCAAAGTTTATCTGCTCAAGATTTTATTTCTTCAGTTATACTTGTCCTTATGTTGTTACAGCTCCGACCACCACAGCTCCTTCGAGTAAATTTAAAAGAGGTGCGTCGTCTAGAGCACAAGATGATGTTCCTGTTCTTGAATCGATTGTTCCTCCAAGATTATTACAAATTGGTCCAGTCTTGTCAAGGCAGCAAAGACAACATAGACTAAAAGATGCTGAGAAGAAAAAAAATTTAGTCAAGAAGCTACGCTAAGTCGCTTAGAAGGTCTGATTTGAGTTTGAAGATGGGTGTATCAACTTACATTAAAGACCGGAGCGTCAATGATTACTAAGGGGGAGATTGTTAAGTCAGATTTTATAGTAATCATTATATTTATAACCTTGTAGCTAATACTGTGTACTTAGCGCTATTCTATCTTGTATTGGCCAAGGGTATTTAAATCCCTTGTGGCCTTTATGTTTTGTAAGTCATTAAGCGCATTCTCGATAATACACATTCTTTGCATCTTACACTTTCTCTCTCTACTTTCTCTCACATAGATTAGATCGATCTTGGAATTACAACAACATACGAATGTTATGTGTATAGTAGACTCCCCCTTTTGTCTACTACTCCCCCTGATTCGTACATTAATCACGGGAGTTTTGAAAACGTTTATATTTTAATATTTTCTACATGTTTCCAAAATATGGTTTTAGGTACTGATTTGGTAAAATATGTCACAATCTCCTAACATCTTACTTGATTCTCTTCAATCTATAGGAGTGTTTGTTACTGTTGATTGTATCTTACTTTCATTTATTCGATACATGATGCATTATTTCCATATATGCAAGTAGGATAGTGGTTGAACTCAAAATTACTAGCTCATCTAATATGTGTAATGACAGTCCTTAATCATATACATTTCTTGAACAGTCTCATGGAAAGTAATATTCTTGGAATTGTTCAAGGGGGTAGTTACAAGGGTTAGCTTAGTTTACTGCCAAACAATTAGACTGTTCCCTGTGGTAATTCCTTATCCAGTTTGGAAACAAACTTTATATGGATTAGACACATACCTAATATTAGCAAAGACATACCAAGACATTGTTTGGTGTTTTTCTATAAGAGCTAGTGCTTTGATATTTACATTCTAAGTAGCTATTGAAGTTTCATTATGAATCTCATTTTTCTTTCTATAGGGAAAGTATAAGCCTATGTCAATGGTTCCAAAAGATTAATTTGATATCATTCCAATGACGTTGCTTTGGCACTGAGCTAAATCTAGCTAACAAGTTCACTGAGAAATACAATATACAGTCAAGTGTATTGTGCTAAGTACGATAATGCGCATATTGTACTTTGACTGATCCTTTAGACGAAATGGATCTTTCCTTATATTCAACACTTTGACCGATCATAGGAGTGCTAACCAGATGTGCTTTGTCCATATTAAATTGCCTAATTCTTTTCTAGACATATGTGATCGGTGAATTAATATGTCACAAACTCGGTATCCTAGCTCAAATAGCTAGATAACCAAGTTTTCCCAAGATTTTCCATCTCAAATTTAGATTTCAAGTAGCTTGTGGTTTCTCTTATTTCATCAAGAGTGCATATTATGTTCATAACATTGACATATAAAGCTACTTTGAAAATCTGGAACTTGTTTTCCTAAATAAATATGCAAAGACATAGTTCATCATTCTTATATACCCTTTCCCAATCAAGTATTCACTTAGTCGGGTATACCATACCGCATGGATTGATTTAATTTATAAAGTGAGCATTTTAATTTTATTGCAAACGCATGTCGTGGTTTAGATTTACTTGATTTTGGTAATGTAATATCATCAAGAACTTTTATATATCTCTGAATCTAGATCCTTGTAGAGATATGTGGTAACCACATTCATGAGATACATTTCCAGTCCTTCGGAAACTACTAGGCTAATTAATCAGTAGAACGTTATAACGTCCATCACGGGAGAGTAAGTCTCCTCGTGGTCAATCCAGGGCGTTGTGAGAAACCTTGCGCCAAAGGAGAGCCTCATACATTATGACTTAATTATTCTCATTACGCTTTATAACAAATGATTTATCTATGTCTTACAGGATTTACACTTGGTGGGTTAGCACTACAAAAACCAAATACCTGTTCTTTTGTCAAATAATATGATTCTCCTGGATTGCTTATTTAGGCCAATTTTCTCTTTGTTGATAATTTTCAACTGAGCATGGTTCGATGTCAATATGCTCTATCATCTCATAAGCAACAATATATGCGAAATATATCATCAATGAGTATGTATGATATGTCCATCGACTCATATGCACTCTCATAATTCATTTGAGATTTCTTTGATCTCTGTAATCAATATTAACTTTGGAGCGTCCTCCAATAATGATTCATAGACATAGTTTAATCAGAGACAATATCATGAGAGGTTTATGTATTGATGACAAATAGTTGTGCCTTACTCTTCTCTTCCTTTAGATGAGTATCTATCGAACCAAGTAGCTTCCCCCATTTCCATTTCAGAGCTACAACCTCAACCATACCTCCACCATGTGTGATTGCAACGAACTTTCCAGCGATGTTGTGCCCTTATTTGGGGACTTTAACCTTGCGAGTATATTTGCAGCTCGTGTATGTGATATTGTCACTTCTGGAATGACATTAAACGTATCAGGTATCAAGTCTAATTCGTTTGAATTCAACTTTACATTATGAAGTTTGGGGATCAACATGAGACATAGTGAGAATATTCAATGACACTTCCTGTCGTTTCTATGGTAAATCCTTTTTCTTATCTCCCCCTAACGACGGGAAGACTGTCTCATCAAAGTGATAATCCGTAAATCTAGTGGTAAAAAGATCACCCGTTAAGGATTCTAATTAGCGGATAGTTTTTGGAGATTCATATTCAACAAATATACTTAATCATTTTAATGACCCATTTTGGTGCGTTGTGGGGGCTCAATTGGTATATAAACTGCACAACCAAACATGCATAAATGTAAAATATCAGGCTTATATCCAGTTACCAACTGGTACACATGAGACTGGTTAGCTAGTAATAGGTCTTAAAATGAAAAAGTAAAGTTGCGTATAGTATTGCATAACCCCAGACACATGTAGGTAAATCGGAGTGCATAACTAATGTATTGGCTACCATCTATATTCTTTTGATGACAACTTTTATGAGACCATTTTAGATATACATATGCAATAATAATCAAATCCTTATGATGTAAATTCTCTAGCATTCCAAGTCATGTAGACATGATGAGATAATCAAGGTGGTGAGCCCTTAAACGTATAGCTAGTGCTATGAGTGCAGCATTTCATGTGGACAATAATACGACATGCGTTCATCGTGTCGAAACCAGAACCATAAAGTACTTTAATGGTCCGCATTCTGGATGTTTATGTCCATAAATATCATCTTGTATTCGTTGTAAGAATAGAATATTTTTGTATTATGTCCTTGGCTGTAGGATGGTCTCATTCCTGTCTTGGCGGAGATCAGGGTATACAAAAGTTTTAGGTATTCGAGAGGACACATTGTGATAATGGTGTTGCTTCTTATGATGCAGAAGTCAACAGTTGCAATTTGTCTCATTTTTGCCTTTCACTCGAAAGAGAAAGTGTCTATGTGTATTTTGCAAACACGGATCACTATGTCATGATCATGGTGTCCCATGTGAAACATATATGTGTCATTGTCCAAAAATTCTTTATTGGTGACAAAATATGATTTAGTGGCCTAAATAATCCACTAATTTGACACGTTAATTTCTCGAATATATGTTCCTTTCATATCATTAGAGTTGATGTACATATACTCAAATCCATTTAGTGACTATTAATCTTGTACTAACAAGAAAATGACAGTACATCGTCTAAGTATTTTGGTTGGACAAATTATAAAATAAATATTAGTCAATCTCTTTAGATTGTGTGAAATGTCCTACAAAAACTCAAGTTCTCCTCGATACATTCCTACACGGAACGGATAATATTGAGAGTTCTGTTATTTATTTAGATGTATTTCTTTACATCTATAATGTTTACATATTCTATTTTACTTAAGCAAAGGAAATTAATTTTAGTATTAAAATAAATTTCAAAGAAACCTTTGCTTAATCAATCTTAGATATAATATAGTTCATTTTCAATTTGTTCCCTTTTCGATAGGAATATCTTTAGTGCATTTCTTATTTGATTGTCCATTATCACCAGGGGTAGTTATTGAATCTCTACTCCAGGTACATGTCGTACATAGATGTCACGTGTGAGAAATTGTCTTTCACTCACAATTCTTTGGAGTTGTTTCCACCTCTAACGCTTTCATTATTGATCTCGGGAATTTTTTTTGACCCGGCATATCTGGTGTTGTTATTTGAAATAACTTTGTTGTGTCTCTCAACCACTTGCAGTAGGTTTATGAGTTTGTCTAAAGGTTGTGTTCCAACTTATATTGGCTCATTAGTATTACTGATAGATGAAAGGTGGAAATAATGTTATAAATCATGTCATCTTCTGTGAGTTACTTGCCACATAGATTGAGACACGTTTGGGACATATAAAATTTCTTTGTTGAAATCAGTTATCTTTTGTAATCGAGTAAGTGGGTTCCATTCCCCTGTACAATTAGTTTAGGAAGTATATATTCATGAATACTCTCGATTCTCCCTTTCGGGGCATCCCACAGTTCTTTGGGAATTTCTAGTAAAAGTATTCCTATGAAAGTTATAATTTATATGTCGTCTCAAAACATGAGGGTATTTGCTTGTACATTTTCAATAGATTGGTTTTAGGGTCAATAGGGATGTAAGTTATTATATGCCCACGACAAGTGTCACACAGAGATACTGTTGAGGAGTATGTAAACCTATAGGGTCGCACACAAAGAATGCGTTTGTTTCCATCTTTAGAAACCCGGATTAAATCAAGTTGATTAATAAAATAATTATTCTTAAAGGATAATTATGAAAATATGTGTTAAACTGTAATTATGATAATTACAGGGTGAAAATGTAATTATGTTAATTACGGGGTATTATCTGTAGTTATATATAATTATATTTAAAGTTTAAAATTTAGTTAAATATATATATATATATATATATATATTTGAATTTGAATTTGAATTTGAATATTACAGATAATTACTAAACCTTATTTAATCATTAGTTGAATTATAGTCTAACTATAATTCTTCTGGTATAAATAGGGCGTTAGGCTAAACCGTTTTTCATACGATTGAAATAATTAGAATTAGGCTATCAGAGAAATACAGAAAAAAAAACTTTTCTTTTCTATAAAACACATATAGATCTAGGGTTCTTGGGCTAGCACCCAGTGGAGACGGGAAACGTGTTCGTATGTGGACTACCAATAGAGGAAACCTACTTTGGTTTCTTGGTGCTCCATTACAATTCCAATCCCGACTAATCTACAAAAGGTATATATTCTAAACACCCTATTGTGTGGTTTTATTTTGATTAAATGTATCATTGGATCCGATTGGTTTTTAAGTTTGTTTAGAAAAGTTTTCTATATAATTGTTGTAACCAAATTTATTTATTTTTCCTCTGCGTTTTATCGGTTACAAATTGCATTAAAACCCAACAGTGGTATCAGAGCCACTTTGATGTCATTTAATTAAAAAAAAAAGGAAACAAGATATTATATGGCAAATTTAATTGAACCCTAAATTTCTAAATTGGATCAAAATTCTAATTGGGCCTCATGTTGAAATTCAAAAAGAATTTTAAACCCTAGTTAAATTTAAAAGAAAAAAAAGTGTTTTTTATTTCCAAAAGACTTAGTCGGCTGAAGGTGACAAAGGGTTTGTAACCCTATAACTCCCATCACCTTTTTCCCACATCATAGTCGCTAAGTGGCATCCTCTCTACCCACTGATCGTCGGTCGCCGCTGGTTATCTGCAGTTGTCGTCATCGACCTTCTCCACTTTTTTTGTAGTCGTGTCGGTGCCATCTACGGCTTTTGTTGCCTTTTTTCCATCGTCGCTCCACAATTCCGAAAATCCATATACGGCTTTGTAACCATAGGCTGACGGACCATCTCATACCAGGTCTTTGGACCATGGTCGGTTTATTCTATGCGAGTATTGGTGTCGCCTGTCACAGCCCCTGTATGTCTTCCTCTCAATTCAGGATTCATGGTGGGATACCATCTGGTGTTACCTTGTTGTAAGGCACGACTCGAGTTGGTTCTGGCCATGCTAAGAGTTTCCTTTTAGATGTTTTCTAGCCACATTTTCATGACATTCCCTGCCACGACTGGATACCATATATGGCGGTCTTTGGCCATGACTGTGTAGTGTTCAAATCACGACCCTTGTGTCATTCGAGGGTGGATCGACCACAGCTCGGTGGTGCGTTTTCTCCCGACGTTTTTTTCCCAGGCGACGACATGGTGTCGTTTTTCCTCTTGGGTTCCACGACCCTGCTTTGTCTCGGTCTAAGTTGTGCCAAAAGCCGATGGATATTTCTGGTTTTATTGGATCAGTAATTGTATTCAAGATTAAAGTTCAGGGTTCAAATTGTAATAAGTTGATAGTTATTTGTTATTGGGCCTCAAGCCCATTAGGCTTATATGGCCTAAGTATAAATAGGTTTTAGGTATTAGGTTTAAGGGTTAATCCTCATGTTTTACATAATCATAATTGTTAAGAGGAGGCCGTACATTTTCTATGTAATCGCATCACAAGGTACCAAGAACACACAAGGTTTTCATTGATTAATCAAGGGATCGTGGTTTGTTATTCTGATCTGTTTATCTCTTGATCTTTATTGTGTTGTGTGATTGTTTATCAACTAGTTATCTGGGGTTTAACAAGTGGTATCAGAGCCAAAAGAATCAAGCTTTTTGGATTAAAACTGGTTTATCGATAACTTACTGTGTTCATCGACATCTCACTGTCTGAAAATCAATTTCGTGATTTAATGTGTTTTTATGCATAAAATCAATTTGATTAGGTGTGTCTTATGTTATTGAATGTTATCTGATAGTTTAATTGCACTTTAAATCATCAATTGATTGGATTTTTATGATTTTGTGAATTCTAGGTTCATGATAATGTCGACTACTGTTCTAGTCATATTGAAGCATGAAAGTTGATTTTAGTCATTGTTTTTTATTGGGTACTGGTCGTTATATGTTTATGGATACAAAAGTTTGGTTTTTGCATTGAGTTTAAGTGTTTCAAGTGGATTTATGGGGTAATGATCGAGTTCTGGGTCGAACACTTCAAGAACACACCGGTCGTTATTCAAGTCTCTGCACCCCGGTCGCACTATACCGGTCGATACCGGTCGCTACAGTCCGGTCGCTGACACCGGTCCACCCCGGTCAATACACCACCCCGGTCAAATCTCTACCCCGGTCGACAGGACACCGGTCGTGGAACACCGGTCGAGTCACTAGTCTTGTCACAAACTCCGGTCGACGAGATACCGGTCGAGCTTCACACCGGTCAAGCAAGACCCCAGTCGACCCCACTTTGCGCCATCTGTTCTTCGCGCGTATCTATACTTTGCGCCACCTACTGTTAGCGCAAAACCTACTTCGCGCGACCTGCATCTCGCGCAAACCACCATTTTGCGTCACCTGTCTCGCGCATTCCTCAGATTCTCGCTAGCTTCAGTTAGCGCAAAACTTAGTTTTCGTGCCAACTTCTTTTAGCGCGAGTTGACTTTTGCATAAATTTTTTCTCTAGGGGCGCTGCCCCCATACCCCCGCAAGGGCGTTGCCCCTTGAACCCACCCGCTAACCGGGTAGCGAGACCCCCGTGCTAAGTCTGCGGAGGGGGACAAAGTTCTGTTCGTGATCAAAATTTTCTTATTTTCAGTATTACTCTGTATTTTAATTGATTTTATCTACTGTTTGCGAATTCTGCATTTGATCATTTTTGGAAATTTATTTTTCTAAAAATTTTTGAGTGTAGTTTTTATCCAATTCTTGATTCTAAGATCTCACAAGTTGATTTAAGTGGTACATATATCATCATGCCTTACATAGACGAGAAGGGAAATACGGTGATGAGCGAGAGAGATTGTGTTATAATGTATATGCCAGAAATTCCAGCACTGGAAGCTGAGAATGAAAATCTGAAGATTCGGAACTCATTTCTCCTTGATCAAATTAATCAGATGCAAGATGATAAGGACTTAAAGAAAGACTTTGTTTGCTCAGAATGTATCTCTAACTCAAAGATTAATTTTGCAGGAATTATTGAGTCTAAACAGAAAGAAATCTTAAAACTTCAAACTAAGGTAAAAAGTCTTAACTCAAGCTCTACATGGTCAAAAAAGGATTAAATGCAAAGAGAGCTTGAGGAGCTTAGAAGGAGAGCAAGTGTTGCAAGTGATACTAGTAATGGACTGAGAAAGATAAATTCTCAAGTCTTTGCGGAAAGAGATAAACTGAAAGATAAAGTCTTCAGTCTTGAGGTTGAGATTGATATGTTGAAAAAAAAAGGCAACCCAAGACAAAGACAATACAAAAGTCCAAGATGAAATGTTGAAGATTGAGAAAGAAAGAAAAGAATTTGCTAAGAAATTCTCTGATTTCTCCAAAAAAGCCTTTGAAGAGAAGAAATCTTTAGAGCTTAAATGTGTTAAGCTTTCTCAACAAGTTTCAGACTTTGAGAAGGTTATCATTCTTGAGAGAGAAAAGGTTGAGAAAGAGAAAAAGATATCTGAGCAGAAGAAAGTAAATATAGATTTTTCTGAAGAAAAGAAAGTATTTGAAACTGAGATAGCTAAACTGACAAGAGAGCTATCTGAGCTATCAACAATCATTCTGAAGGAAAAGAAGACGAATTCTGAATTGCAAAAGAAGTTTGATCTGATTGAAAAGGAAAGAAACAGTGTGTCTTCAAAGATAAAGGACCTTGAAGAGATCGTATTCAAGGTGAAGCTAACTGAGCACAAGACGCCAGAGTCAATAGCTCAACCACCGAGAGATGATCAAACTGATTCAGATTGTTCACTCAAAAAGGCTTCGAGTTCACATTTTTCAAATGTTTTCTATAATCCTTTCTGTGATTTAGATGATGGTCTTACTTCTAAATCTATTGATCAGATTCGTCCTTCTAACCTTTTCTTTGATAAAAATGTTGATGAGCTTATTTCAGGTAACTTAAAGAAGACTAACTCTCGAAAGAAAAGCTTCTAGAGAAGGGATGATGAGAAAGATAGAGGAAATTGGATCTGGAAAGTTAAAGGATCTTCAGAGGAAAAGAAGACCGACAAATCATTTGTGCATACATCAAATGCTAAATGGAACTATGCTTCAAAAAGTAAAACCTTTGGCAAACCTGATCTGGTTTACACTATCAATCAATTGATCAGGTTAGCACAAAAGAAAATTAGTTGTTCCTACTGTGGCTCAAATGATTTTGTAAGAAAAGATTATGTGAATAACTGGTATGGTTCTTGTTAGGACTGAAAGTCCTGTGTGTTGAAAGTGGAATAAAGTATTTATAAGGGTTCGTAATGTAATTATTCTAAAGTTAATTAATTAGATGGGCCCAAGCCCATAAGCCCGTCAGGCCTGCGTGCCTAAGTATTTAAAGTTATTTTCTATTTCATTTGTAAGGTAAGAAGTTCATAATTTCATTATTCAGTTTTCTAGTTATTAGGTTTACAAACCCTGATCAGAAATTCTCTCTGTAAACCTAAACCTTTGAAGTATTATCAATCATATGACTAGTTACTGTGGCCTATAATCTGTTCATCTTTGATTGCTGATTATTCTGTTTTGCACTGTACTGGGATCTACAATTGGTATCAGAGCAGAAAGGCAAAAAGGTTTGATCCTCAAAAGGTTTGTCTGAAACCCTAGAATCGATTATTGATATTAATTGCTTTATATGCTTATTGTGATTATCTGATTATTTGTTTAATCTAATTCTGCAAAGTTAAAGTTTTTTCTGTGTTCGATCGATTATTTTTTTCTGGAAAATTAAAGTTCTTATCGATCGAATCTGGAAAAAAAATTTCTTTGTTTGCTATCGGTCTAAGGGTTCGCTTACTGTGTTTATCGATCTGTATGATCTTATCGCTTTCGGTCTATTTTTTTTCTGAAAAAGGTGTTTCCGGTCGATTAGTGGTTGATTATATGTGTTACCTTCGATCGAAGGATCGAAGTCTATGTGTGGTTTTTGATCGCATCGATCGAATTGCTTTCTGTTGAATTTATTGTGTTCATCGGTTGATTAAAGTTTCTGGGTTTGGTTTCGGTCGAATCCCAGAAATTCATCGTGTTCTTCGGTCGATTCATCGTGTTTATCGGCCTTATATGTTGATCGATCGTATCTGTTACGTGTGTTTATCGATATTATTGTTTTGACCGATAGTTATTCGACCCGAGCCTTCGACCGAGAGTTTGTAAACACCGGTCCTTACTTCGACCGGGTAGTTGTGATCTCCGGTCATTCCCTTCGACCGGACCTTAGCATTCTCCGGTCTTTCCCTTCGACCGGGTACTTGCTCAATCCGGTCTTACCATTCGACCGGGTACTTGTTACTCCGGTCTTACCATTCGACCGGGTACTTGCTACTCCGATCTTACCCTTCGACCGGGTACTTGCTTACTCCGGTCTTTCCTTCGACCGGTATCTTGCATATTCCGGTCTTTGCTTCGACCGGTACTTCGACATCACCGGTCCTTTGGTTCGACCGGTATATTCCTTTGGTTCGACCGGTATATTGCTTCCCTGTTTACCGGTCCTTGGCTTTGACCGATACTTTGTCCTTACCGGTCTTATGATTCGACCGGTACATTGTCTATACCGGTCCTTTGCTTGACCGGTACCCTACTCGACCGGGTTTAAAAAAAAAAAAAAGGTCAAATTTTTTGTCTCACGATCATTTTGCAGTGCATTTCTTTTAGCCCCCGTACTTCAAGGTTTCAGTAGTGTGTCATTTGTGACCCGAAACTTTCAAGTTTCATAATTTGTCACTTTTGGTCCCTGCACTTTCAAGTTTCATCTCTCTTCAAAGCCGGAGCGAATACATTCTATTCGAAACGATCAAAATGGTGTACCTACCAAGGCTGCAGTCCAAAAGAGAATATGAAGAGTGGAAAATTCATTTTTTGAACTGTGTGGACGAACATGAGGTGGGTCCCTACATCAGATTATCTTTGACTGAAGGGGAGATGCAATCTCAGATTCCTACAGAAGCTTCACCTGTGGAAAAGGAGGAAAGAAAGAGGGCTAACAATATAGCTCGAAATTATATGACTGATAGTATTACTTGTGAATTTTTTTGTGACATTTTTAGTGAACTTGTTGATCAAATAAATACCTACAAAATGACAGGAAAAGAGTTGTGGGATTGTACTGAATGGTTGGTGTTAGGGCCAAATGAGATTTTAAAAGGAAGAAAATTGGAAGCTGAGAACTCTGAGCTAAAAGGAAAGATTTCTATTTTGGAAGCTAAACCTCAGCAACCAGTCTCCGCTGAAAGCTATGAGGAAAAGATCTCTGATCTGAAAGATGTAAATGCAGAACTTCAAAAGCGTTTATCTGATTTGGAGCAACTGCTTGCTAAACACAAATCTGATTTTGAGACTAAAGAGAAATCTTTCGCAAAGAAGTTCTCAGAATTCTCGAGAAAATGTGCTGATGAGAAGAAGGAAGTTGAGCTGAAATGCAAAAAACTTTCTCAACAAGTTTCTACTTTCGAGAAAGTAATCATCCTTGAAAAAGAAAAGTTTGAAAAAGAAAAGAAGGCCATTGAACAAAAGAATGTGGGATTCTTCAAAGAAATATCCGGCCAAAGAAATGATGCTGATAAGGGATTTGAAGAAGAGAGAAGCATGTTTGAGACTGAGATCAAAAAGTTGACTGCCAAGTTATCTGAACTATCTGAGAAGACACTAAAAGAGCAGAGAACGAAGTCTGAATTCACGAAAAAGATTGACCTGCTTGTTAAAGAAAGAGACATTTTTTCTTCGACGATTAAAGTGCTTGAAAAGTCTGTATCAAGTACAAATCAGAAATCTGTCTCTCCACAAAGGTCAGTTAAATCTTTTGATTGGATTCGTAAAACTACCCTTTTCTATGATAGCAATATAGATGGTTCAGGTACACATCAAAGAAGAAGGAGATACAAAGATGAGGAACTGGTCTGGAAGAAGAAACCAGTTGAAGATGAGCTGAAAGAAAGAGAATCGTGTGTACATGCATCTAATGCCAAGAAGAACAAAGCGAGTAAAGGTAAACCTGATCATATCTACTCGAGAGATCAATTACTCAGGTTGTCAGGTAAGAAATACCATTGTTCTTATTGTCGTACACATGATCACATTCACAAATCCAGGGATCATTTCTGGTATGGTTCTTATTCTATATCCCCCACAAGAACTGCAACTAACATTCATGGACCCAAATACCAGTGGGTACCAAAGCCGAAAACTGATTCTTTGTTGCAGGCACCTACTGTCAAGGGAGAGTAGAAGAAAAATGGCTTCTAAGTAAATCAGCTTAGAACCCGGACTTCAACGAATTTTGGCTTCTGATCACATGACAGATCAGGACCCGTTCTTCAACGTTCAGACCTGGATATTTTGCAACTATCCAGGGGAAGCTTAAAAGACCTAAATCATTATATCATGATTTGAGGGGGAGCTTAAAAGTAAGTATCTTCTAACTCTAGATCTCTGATTGTTTGGAAGACGAACAACTTTCCAGCATGAAAAACAGTTTCTGAAATGTTCAAACCACTTCTGATTTTCAAAAGGTTTCATGAATCTAGAAGTGTGAATTTAAATGTTTTTCACTTTTTGCGCATTAATGTTTAACTGACTGTGTGTTTCTAAAGATCAATACTTGCGTATTATCTTATACTTATACTGTAACGTATTCACACACACAGGTTCAGTACCTCATTTGTATTTGTTATTACCATGTCTCATAGCAAAACAATTTTTCGATGGTAATACCCCCGTTTGATATTCAATGTTGTTGAGCATCTATCATTATTCGAAATTTGTGCTTTCATTGCTGAATTGTTTATATTTGTTCATATAAACATAATATCCAATTCTTTGATACCCTAACCAGTTTAGTTGATCTGAATGATACATTGTCAGATTCTCAAAACAAATCTCGTGATTTCATTTCATTCATTCAATATTCTTGTTTTGAGAAATCTTCAAAGTTTAATTGCTCAAATCTAATGAGCATACATTTTGAAAGTGTTATCTTATTTGAGCTTAAATGTTCAAGTTAAGCCGTTGAGCTACTATTCTTTTTAGGACTTACATGGGTTTTGTGTGAGAACTTAAACAAAACTTCCATGGATTCACGTTAACCAATGTTTCCTACCCCGGAAGTTATCCTTGAGTGATTGAGGGGTGAGGGGTCTTAACTCAAAGAGTGGGGGAGATAACTCATCCGGTTGAGTTTTTCTTATTGTGTGGAGCGAAAAAAAAAATGAAAAAGAGAGTTTGGTTAGAAGTGAGCTTTAATGTTAAAAAGAAAGAGGGTGTGAGAACAGAGTTAAAAGAATATCAGAACTCTGTACCAACCACTTTCTCAGCCGGGCAGCCACATATTCTGATTGGTTCACATTCCTTGGTGACCATCATTGAAACAGGCAGTGAGCCCATGCCAACTCTTGCTATAACCCCACCAGCCACTCGTTTCTTTCTTAACAAAGAAATGTTTCATTTTCTTTGGGGACGCAGCATATCTGCTATCTAGTCTTCAATCGGAAGATTTAGATATTGAAAAAGAAGGAAAGTTGCCCCACCTTCGCACCTCTTTCATACACATTGAGTCCATGTAATATCTGTTGCTGTCTCAACAGTTTACACAATTTGAGCCTGATCAAGCTAAGTAGCTTCAATCATTTCTACACTTTCACGAGCACACAAGGAATGAGTTTTCTTGTCATAACATTCATAGAAAATTCCTTTGTGGTTTTTCGATGATTGAATGGAAGCCCTGGGGGAGTGAACATCACAAAAACTCCTTTCCAATGTACATCCGTTGTACAAAGTGGCTCTGTGCTACTTACAGGCATACTAACTGTTTCATCTGTTGAATCAGGGTTACATTGTCCATTATGTCTGAATTTGAAAAGATTCGAATATATACATTTCATGAATTGACGGATACTCAGATCAAAGGACGAAGAATATCATATTTTCATAAAGGGGAGATCAAAGAATGCGTTGAAATTGAAGAAGTTTTGATGATCATGATGCTCACAATCATCAAAAAGGGGGAGAATTTTTCAAAGTTCAATTTCAAAGTTTTGAAGAAAGAAAGTTTGTTTTTCTGAAGACGGTCTAAAGATCAAAGAGATGAAGATATGAGTTTAATGCTATGCTAAACTTGTTTGTCATGCTAAATTTGTTTGTCTGAAGACAGTGAAGTTTTCAAAGTTTGTATTGATTCTTTCCCGTATCATGTGGTGTCTGCTACAAGTTTCTTCATTATTCCTCCTACGAGCTGATTGAAACAAGTTCTTAAGCTGAAAGCCTATTCAACTCGCGGTTCAAAGACAGATTCTTTGTTTTAAACTGAATATGCATCGTGGAATGTCAAGTAACTCTCACATTATCTTTATTGTGTGTTGATCCGATGTGATTGAGTTTTTACAGCTGAAAGCTGCTTGATAGTGCGTTCAGTCGAGGCTACTGTACATTGAATCTGGTTACAAAGTTGATACTATGAAGAACAAGAGCTTTATTCAAGGGGGAGCGTGGAAAGACATGAAGTCAAGCAACATCAAAGTTCTTCAAAGATTCAAGAGGGAAAGAAGATCAATGTTTGAAGATTTCAAGAAGATAAATGCTTTATTCAACTTTAGGGGGAGATTGTTAGGACTGAAAGTCCTGTGTGTTGAAAGTGGAATAAATTATTTATAAGGGTTCGTAATGTAATTATTCTAAAGTTAGTTAATTAGATGGGCCCAAGCCCATAAGCCCGTCAGGCCTGCGTGCCTAAGTATTTAAAGTTATTTTCTATTTCATTTGTAAGGTAAGAAGTTCATAATTTCATTATTCAGTTTTCTAGTTATTAGGTTTACAAACCCTGATCAGAAATTCTCTCTGTAAACCTAAACCTTTGAAGTATTATCAATCATATGACTAGTTACTGTGGCCTATAATCTGTTCATCTTTGATTGCTGATTATTCTGTTTTGCACTGTACTGGGATCTACAGTTCTTATTTTATATCTCCCACTAGAACTGCAACTAACCCATTAGGACCCAACTACCAGTGGGTACCAAAAGCTAAACATGTGTTGCAGGCACCCAAAGTTTAAGGGGGAGAAAGAACAATGACTTCTGATTACTACAGATCTGGACTCTTGCTTAAGTGTTAAAGTGATGACTTCTAAGTACAACAGCTTAGGACTCGGACTTCAATGTCAAAGAGTATCAAGGGGGAGGATATATGAGTTTTTTTTGTTAAAGATACTTAAATGAAAATATTCATTCCAGGGGAGTTAAGGATTTTGACTTATAGGTATATCCTTCTAATCCTTACACTCTATCACTTGTTGAAAGATGAACAACTTTCACTTGTGGAAAATGGTTTCTTAAATGTTCAAACCACTTCCTATTCTTCAAAGATTTTCATGAATTGTGAAGTGTGATTTTAAATGATTTTTGGGAGCTTAATTATCAAAGAGCTTAATTGACAAACTCTTTTAGTTTGAGGGGGAGAATTGCATTGTCAAACATCTTATGTTTTGAATTCTCCAAATTTTTATTCTTCATTTTTGTATTCCTTTGTGCTTTCATGTACAAAAGACTGTTGAACAGCACGTTCTTTCAGGAAAATACAAGGGATTCAGTGTGTGGGCATAACAGAACTTCCATGGATTCACGATAACCAGTGTTTCCTACCCAGGAAGTATTCCCTGAGTGATTGAGGGGAGAGGGGTCAAAAGATTGAGTGTTGGTGTGTAAAGAGGTAAAATGGAAAAGAGAGATTGGTTAGAAGTGAGATTTAAAATATTAAAAGAAAGAGGGTGAGAGAACAGAGTAAAAGAATATCAGACTCTGCACCAAACTTCTTTCTGAGCCGGGAAGCCACTTAATCTGATTGGTTCACAATCTTTGGTGACCATCATTGAAAAAGGCACCTAGCCCATGCCATCTCTTGCATAAAACCCCACCAGCTACTCATTCTTTTCTCAAAAAGAGAATGTTTCACATTTTCTGGGGAAGCAGCACATATGCTATTGGTTCTTCATTTGGAAGATACTAATATTGAAAAAGAAGAAAAGTTGCCCCACCTTCGAACCCTTTCTCATGCACATTGAGTCTTTGTACAATTTGTTGTTGTCTCAACAAGTTTACATATTTTGAGCCTACATTGAAAAGCAATCATCTGTGCTTAATTCTTTCATACACATGCACGAGCACACAGAAATTTGTTTTCTGTCAGAACGTTCATAGATAACCATGTGTTATTCGATGATTGAATGGAAGTCATGGGGAGCCAACATCAAAACCAGCTCCTTATATAGTAACTTTGTGTTACTGACAGTCATTTTAACTGAGTCATTTGTTGATTCAGGGTTACCACATTTATTTTATTTGAATCTGAAAAGATTGAAATAATCACTTTCTCCATTTGGAGAGACTGCTCTTATTTCCACACAGGGATCTATACATGAAGACAACGCTTAATTGATGACTATACAACAAGGAGAAGATTGTTTTGCTATGTTTTGATGATGATGATTCTCACCACTCATCAAAAAGGGGGAGAATATACAAAGGGGGAGAATATAATCTGAAGACTGCTGAAGATTTCAAAGAATTCAAAGTGTCTGAGCTTATTTGATCTATCAAAAGTCTGATTGAAGATGATCGTCAGAAGGACACTTCATTTAAAGAAAGAGGAAGATGAAGGTTGTATCTGAAGTTTTTCAAGAGAAGTGAAGACCCGAAGCAAATTGCCAAAAATTTTTAATCTTGAATCCAAATGGGGAGATTGTTGGATCAGTAATTGTATTCAAGATTAAAGTTCAGGGTTCAAATTGTAATAAGTTGATAGTTATTTGTTATTGGGCCTCAAGCCCATTAGGCTTATACGGCCTAAGTATAAATAGGTTTTAGGTATTAGGTTTAAGGGTTAATCCTCATTGTTTTACATAATCATAATTGTTAAGAGGAGGCCGTACATTTTCTCTGTAATCGCATCACAAGGTACCAAGAACACACAAGGTTTTCATTGATTAATCAAGGGATCGTGGTATGTTATTCTGATGTGTTTATCTCTTGATCTTTATTGTGTTGTGTGATTGTTTATCAACTAGTTATCTGGGGTTTAACAGGTTTGTCTTGGGAAATTTTTGGTATTTCGGTAAAATACAAATCCAACTGTTTTATTGGATTTGATCGGTTCAAAATTTTTGCCAAATGTTTATCTCTTCCATTAATTGGTCCTTTTAAATATGTTATTTAAGATGGCTAGATTATATTATTTAATAGGTAAATTGTTGTTTTATACGGATGTTGCCGATCGAGATTCTTAATGTTATCAATCGTTTTTAATGTCCGGTCACGGTTGGCTTGAAGCCACCGTCTTGGGTTGTTATCCCAATTTTAGTTTTTGGTCTGAAGCCCCGTTTGGATGTTGGGCCCGGGTTAGTAGTTCCAAGTATTGTTTTTGGGCTTTCACCCTGGTTTCTCGTGTTGGGCATGTGCCCTAGACGGCTGAGCCGTAGGATGGGCCAAGGCCCGGTTTTGATGGATCAATTCTCTTTTGGGTTAGGTTTATTAACCTACAAATTAAAATTTGTCAATTAAATTTATGTTGCCATATGAAATTTTGTTCCTTATGATTTGACCTTTTAATTATGTTAATTATACTTTGGTCAAATATTTATTTTATGTTTACATTATTGAATAATATATGTTCTGCCCCAAAGACCCGTGGTTGTGGTTGTTTATTTTTGTATTTGGAAAATTAAAATGTATTAATTGCAAGGATTGTAATTTTAAATTTTCCTAGATAGGGGCAATTGTAAATAGATTAGGATATGTTATCTTTCTATTTTTAAATTGTAAATCAAATGAAGACGGAGTTCTAAGATGTCGAGACGGAGTCCCTGGAGTTCACCAAGATGGTGAGGCCAGTCGGAGCTGGAAGACGTCCTTAGTTTTGACCGTAGTTGTTGTGTTGGCTCACAACACCACATTAGGGGCAAATCCGTATATTATTATTGTGGTTGTTTATTTTGTGTTTGTTTTTATTTATTGTTTTATTATTGTTATGATAATTGCAAGCATTTTAAAAATAAAATCAAACGCAAAACAGATTTTGAATCGGTAAATAAAATATGATATTTTAAAATTGATATGTTTATCAAACTCAAACCGATTTAATAAATATAAACTATTAAAACTAGATTTTTAAATATAAAATCAAAACGTTTTAAAAGAATTAGAATATTTTCTAAAATTAAACCTTTTACAAAACGTAAACTTAACGCCACCCATTTAAGGTACTTGTCGAGCATACAGGATTCCGGTGTGGTCAGTGCTCGGCCAATCATATCGGTTGAATATAGTGTAAGACAAGGAGCCAAAATAACAAGATTTAAGTGGACAGTTGCTTAGCCATTCACTTAAATAGTCGTATTTTGGACGACTGATCCCAGTAAACCCTAAGTCTAGTATTTAGGTGGGATCACGATAACTTAGTATGGTTTGTTTACTTGAGAATATCATAGACAGTTGCTTGGCCATTTATGAGTATTTTCAAGGCGTTGAAGTGGGATTAAACGTGCCAGTTTCAATATATGATATATTGAATAGGATCCCACGACATCTAAGAGTTATGTTGAACATAATTGGATGATGCCTACCTAAATAGCCTAATTCCATAGACAGTTGCTTGGCCATTTATGGAAGTAGGTGAAATATGGATCTTAGCTCAAGTCAAATGATTTTGAAAGGTTAATCCATTTATTTGAGATATTAAAGTTACTAAAATTAAATCATGTTTTTGTAGATGTCTATCTCATATTCAAACACAAACAACTTATCCCAATTCACACTACGGTCAATCCTAGATAATGAAAAATTGGACGGAATGAACTTCATCGAATGGTTTCGCTTCCTAAGGACAGTCCTTAGGTATGAAAAGAAGTTCTACGTTCTTGAAAACCCCCTTCCAAATGCTCCTACCATAAATGCTCCAACTGAAGTCAGAACTGCTTATGAAAAGTACCAAGATGACTCTCTGATTGTTGGTTGCCTAATGTTAGCCACCATGACTCCCGAATTATTACGGGATCATGAAAACATGACTGCTTGGGATATGATATCTTCACTGAAGTCTATGTTTCAGTTACAAATAAAACGGGAGAGATTCGATACAGTTAAAGCATTGTGTGCTTGTAAAATGACTGAACGTTCGCCAGTTAGTACCCACATTTTGAAAATGAAAGGGTACTTTGACCAACTGACCTGTCTTGGTTTCCCACTGGGTCAAGAGTTGGAAATCGATATGGTTCTCAACTCTCTTCCCAAAACATATAAGTAGTTCGTTAAGGACTATAATATGAAAAGGTTTGAATAAGACTCTCACAGGGCTTCACAACATACTTAAAACTACTAAGAGGGATATGAAATCCAAGTTGGGTTCAACCAAACCAAAACAGGCTTTGATGATCAAACCTGACAGTAGGATAATCAAGAAAAAGGGGGAGATAACCAAGGGTAAAACACATGTTAGAAGATCCAGCATAGATAAGGGCAAAGGAGAAATTCCTGAGGTTGCAGTATGGTATAATTCTTTTCACCATAGGCACCAAATGAGAACCTGTCCAGCCCGATTGGCAGAAATCAAGAAGCAGAAGGCTACCAGAGCCAGACCTTCTAGTATGTTTACCATTTGATTTAATTCACTTCTGACTAAGTGTTACATATTGAGTATGATACTCATATTAGTACTACTTTTCAGGAAATAAGAAGTGAAGAGAAGATGAAATCAGACCAAATGGAGCTAAGTTAGTTGTTGTTGCTCAAAGGGACATATGATATGAACTTTCTAGATGGTCTTACATTAACATTTAGCAAGTTTCTTCATGTACCTAGTGCTACTAGGAATTTAGTTTCATTTTCTCAATTACAACGAACCGAATTTATGTTTTCAGAAATAAAATTTTCATTTTATCTTAATAAATGTTTTATGAAATTAATAGTTGTAATTATAAATCAATATAACAAATTAATCATGGCTTAAAACCGATCTATTTATGACATTTAAACAAGAAACACATAGCCAAACTCCAGGCGAACGGAGAGTTAGAATCATATGATGATTCATATGATACATGTGTATCTTGTTAGTCAAGATAACAAAAGTGCCTTCAAAGGGTAAACCTTTAGGGCTACAAGAACTATTAGGGGTTAACCATACTGATGTATGTGAGACTTATAGTTATGTCACAAGATACGGTCATCACTACTTCATTACATCTTACTGATGACTTCAGTAGACATAGGTATGTTTACCTAATAGAACAAATATAAAAGCTTTGAATTTTTCAAACAGTTTTAGAAAAGAAGTAGTGAGTATGCTTGGCAAAGGATAAAGATGCTTCGGTTAGATCGAGGTCATGAATATCTGAGCCAATAGATCATCCTAGAGATTTTTGGGATTGTATCCCAGATGAATCCTCATGGAACACTGCATCACAACGGTGTATCCAAGAAGAGAAATAGAACCCTGTTGAATATGGTTCACTCTATGATGAATCTCACCACTCTGCCTAAATGTTTATGGGATTATGTCCTAGAAACAGTTGCCTAAATACTATTTTATGTAGCAACCAACAAGGACCAATAAAACTCACTCTCTTAAATGAACTGGGAAGATCCTAAAGTTATTATATTTGAGAATATGGGGTTATAATGCTTAAGCTAAGCATAAAGCTTTTGGAAAGCATGATTCAAAGGTCTGAAAAGTACATATTTATGTGATATCCAATTGGATATTATTTCCACAGGTCTAGCGAGAACAAAAGTTTTGTTAACGCACCCTGGTGAGTTCTTAAGAAAAAAAATTATGTCAAGAATCACAAATGGGGACACAGTAGATCCTGAATAAATTCAAGAACCACAAAGATGGGACGATGGTTGACACTAACATTCGACAAGATGTTGAGCTTTGACAAACTTTTGAAGATAATAAACGAGATACAAAATAATCTGAAGATCGGATTACTGATAAATGGAAAGATGCCATGAAGACTGATGTCAAAAGCCACATTCCTTAAAAGGAATTTTGAGTGAGGACATGCACAAGGCTTTAAAACATCAAACCTAAAAGTGCAAGTTGCAAAAGTCCATTTATGGACTAGAACAATCATCTCGTAATTGAAATCTTGTATACAAGAAGGTCAGTGGGAGCATAACAGTATTCTAGATCCTATATGACATCCCAATGCTTGAAGGTGTAAAATCATGGATTAGAACAGTACTTCGCGATGAAGGATATAGAAGAGACAAAGTCCTTGGTATAAAGATCTATCGTGGTAGATCAAGGTGCTTAATTAGATTAAGCAAAAGTACATACATTGACAAGATCTTGAAACACTTCAAGATGAAGGGTTCCAAGAAAGGAAACTTGCCAACAGTACATAGTGTACATCTGAGCGAAACTCAGAGTCCTAGCACTAAAGAGGACATGAACCGTATGAAGGGTGTTCCCTGTGTTTTAAGCCAACTGTTCAAATCATGTACGCCATGTTAATGTACTAAGACTGGACGTCTCGTATGCCCTGAGCATGACGAGAAGATATTAGTTATACCCAAGTAAGCACTGTATAACAGTGAAGAACATTCTGAAGTATCTGAGAATAACTAAAGATATGTTCTTACTGTACAACGGTTATGAAAGAGATCTGTGTGTTTAAGGATACATAGATGCTAGTTTCCAAACCGACTATAATGACTTGAATTGTAATAGGGATATATGTATTGAACGGAGGTACTATGAGCTATAAGAACTTACATACAAATCTACTTGTCAAGCCTATGTCTCAAAACAAACATAATGTTCATGTTATAGGCTTGAGGATTTTTATATTGAATAATAATTTTAGTAAACTTTAAACTTTATGGAACATTAAAACAGTTATGTTTTTATCTGATATGGCATACCGGGTATGGGTATATACATTAAACATTTATGTGTTCTTTATTAGCATGTTTAAGTATCCTTAAATAAATATGATGATCATATTATTTAGAATTGTCCTTGATCGATTATTACTAAGGGACTAGTAATAAATCAAGATCATTGTGAAGTCTGGTCATAGTCCAAGTTGGAAGTGCACTAGGTGCAACCAGAGTCACATGCACTTGTCGGTGCACAAGGCATTGGACAAGACCCACGGTCAGGATCACCTCATAGATCGGCGTCATAAGGTGAGTCCTGAAATAGTAAACACTCTTTATTCTCATACCTGAGATGTGCATTGGGATCTAATGCACAAGGAGTGTTATGCTTTGATATAGTCTAACGTTACCCTTAACCGGATAATCATAAGGGGTATGTTAGGTATAACATGAATTGTGTAGTTAATCGTGTACATGCAACATGAGATTTGCTCCTTTCAAGATGAAAGAGATATTTTTGGTCCCCTCGATTACATAGTTTGATTTACATGCATGAACAAGTGGATTAGTTGGACTAATGGTACTTATATAATCAAATATGTTGGGATCGAGAAACATATTCTTTGAACAATAAAGGATGAGATAGATCTATGCCTTAAGTTCAAAACAAAATATCGTGAAGCAAAAGGATAATGAATGATTATAATATATGATTGATTTGATCAATCAAATTGCTCGAAGGTAAAAGCACATTTACATAGCCTTGGGGGCGGTGACGTGTTGCTAGACGCTTACCATCGTCTGTGTTACTGTGTATCGTGTGCAAGTGGGAGAATATAAGTTATTATATGCCCACGACATGTGTCACACAGAGATACTACTGAGAAGTATGTAAACCTATAGGGTCGCACACAAAGAATGCGTTTGTTTCCATCTTTAGCAAACCGGATTAAATCAAGTTGATTAAAAAATAATTATTCTTAAAGAATAATTATGAAAATATGTGTTAAACTGTAATTATGATAATTACAGGATGAAAACGTAATTATGTTAATTACGGGGTATTATCTGTAATTATATATAATTATATTTAAAGTTTAAAAGATAATTATATATATATATATATATATTTGAATTTGAATATTACAGATAATTACTAAACCTTATTTAATCCTTAGTTGAATTATAGTCTAACTATAATTCTTCTGGTATAAATAGGGCGTTAGGCTAAACCGTTTTTCATACGATTGAAATAATTAGAATTAGTCTATCAGAGAAATAAAGAAAAGAAACCCTTTCTTTTCTGCAAAACACATATAGATCTAGGGTTCTTGGGCTAGCACCCGGTGGAGACGGGAAACGTGTTCGTGTGTGGACTACCAATAGAGGAAACCTACTTTGGTTTCTTGGTGCTCCATTCCAATTCCAATCCCGACTGATCTACAAAAGGTATATATTCTAAACACCCTATGGTGTGGTTTTATTTTGATTAAATGTATCATTGGATCCGATTGGGTTTTAAGTTTATTTAGAAAAGTTTTCTATATAATTGTTGTAACCAAATTTATTTATTTTTCCGCTGCGTTTTATCAGTTACAAATTGCATTAAAACCCAACAAGGGATTTGATGGAATTTAAGTATTTTCTTGTACCTTTCAAAAGGAGATCTGTATACTCATTTATGGTACTCAGATTATTTTGAGTTTACGACGTTGAATTCGGAATGAGTTGTTTCAACCATTTACATATATAAGAGATAATATATTTTTTTATGTTTGACAAGGTAATGGATTATGGTTATAACTATTATTTTATGTATGAAATTTCATTATCATAACAATATTAGATTTTTATATGCTTACATTTTGTTATGAAATTTCATTATCATAACAACATTTTGTTGATAAAATTAAAAGTGAAAAGTTATTGTGCTTGTATTTAATCCCCATTCTACAAACACTTTCTATAAGTTATTGTATTCCAGTAACAAGATGTATGTTTTATAATAATCAATTAATAGAAAGGTAATTTAATTTTTTTATAATTATCTATAATTTTTTTTAGAAATTATTTATGAAAAATGAAATTCAATTTCATTCCAAATCCTACAACCCAAACACGCCAAATATTCCAAATCTTTAACAATTCAAATCTTTTCGATTCCAAATCCTTTCACAAAATCCAAAATTTTCAAAATCACTCCCATTAAACCAAACTAACCCTAAGTTTTTTCTTAATCTTAAATTTAATCATAAAAAATATCATCTAAATTATATGGGTGAGAATCGGGGGGGTCGGAAGGTTCGGGTGGAAAAATCAATAACCCGACCGGATTTCGGTTATGGAAACCAAGCCCCAAACTTTGGGTCTCGGATTTCGGCTTACTTCGGGTTCGGGTTCCTCGAGTTTCGGGTTGAGTTCGGTCGGATTTCGGGTGTAATTATATGCAAAAAATTTATAATATTTGATCGTTTTTTAAGATAAACTCAATTGGTTGAGAGGGTTGATAAATTGATAGTAGGTATATCTCTAGAAAAGATTACGAACGACTAAAATTTACGATTTTTAAAGGAAAATTAGATAGATAAATATATATATATATATATAGGACGGTAATCAAATAAGAACCATAAAAAGGTAGTGAACCGTGAGAACCGATCTAAACCATTTACTACTTTTAATCAATGGACATGAAACAAAATGGCATTTTTGAAATAACTTAGAATTTTATAGTTTGTTATGGAAAAAAAATTAAAATTAGAAGGGCATTTATGGGCTTTCAAATCCAATCACCAGAGCTTCAATTTATCAGTCCACCTTTTCTTCATCATCCCCACCGCTTATGTGTCCTTAATATGCCACCGACTTGTTCCACATTTTTTGTTCAATCGATTGAAGATCACAAGCCAAGAGCAAAGTTGTTAGAGTTTACTTCTGATGGGACATAAAACCTTTCATCGGCGACGAAGTGGACCAGTAATTGTCTATAACAATTTACTCTGGTGGATGACAAAACCCTAGACTACTCGTTTGTTGACGACGGTGGTGATTGGTTGGATGTTGCAATCCACGTCCGAAAGCGGTGGTATGACGACATTAGCATTAGATTTGTGGTTTCTTTCAATCTTCTAATCTCGTTTTTCTCGATTTTGGGTTTTCTTAGACCTAAAATCGTTTTTTTGATCATTTTCAGAAGAGTCTCTATTCTACTACTAGAATCGTTTTTAGAGGGTTGAGTTTCGTTTTTATCTTCTTTAATCTTCCCTTGGTTCAATTTTGGGTGGTCTTTCATGATTCTATGCAAATTTTGGGTTTTATGTTCGAAAAGTTGGTTTACTCTGGATGGTCCTTCCTAATTTTGGTTTTTTCTTCTAGTTGTGGATTTGAAGTTGTCGTATGAATCTGCAATTGTTAAAGGAAACGAACAGGGATCTGCAATGATAGAGTTTTTTATTTCCTAAAACTGTGTTTGATTCATGGGTTGAAATAATATATAGAGAAAAGTTTTATTTGACATCATAAGGTGAAATGACATATTGACCGAAGTTGTATTTGATTTCATGAGGTGAAACATATTACTAATGAGAATTGTATTTAATTTCATGTGGTGAAATAACATATATATGAATATTATGTTTGGATTTCATGAGTTAAAATATCATATTTATGAAAATTCTGTTTTTATTTCATGAGGTGAAATAGTATGTGTTTCATCTGGTGAATCTTTGTTACAAATGACAGTTATGCCATTTTCATATGGTGAAACAACTTTTAATTAAAACCATAGGATCAAAACCAAATTACGGCTTAGATCGGTTCTCACGATTCTCAACCTTTTTTTGGTTCTTACATGATTTAACCCCTGTAGATCCCAGTACAGTGCAATCAACAGCAAATAATCAATAATGAATAACAATTGTATAGCCACAACCTCTAGTCATATGATTAATATTCAATCAAAGGGTTTAGGTTTACAGAAAGAATAACTGATAAGAGAAAGTAAACCTATTGACTAGAGTTATGAAAATAATGAGACTCTTCTGATAATGAATCTAAAACAACCTTTATATACCAGGCTTACAATCATAATGGGCTTATGGGTTTTAGGCCCAACAAGCTAACAAAACTATTAAAGAATTACATATTGAACCCTTATAAATGCTTTATACCACTTTCAACACTCAGGACTTTCAGTCCTAACAACCCCTATACCATATATATATATATATATATATATATATATATATATATATATAGCCTTAGGTTCATTTGAGAAATGGTAAATATATGAGAAATAGAGAAATAATCCTAGTCATTCATACGGTCAAGATCTCATTTGACTGATCAAATATTTCGGCTTTGACTGGTCAAAAGTTGCGGCTAATGTTGCGGCTATTTCAAAAATATAAGGACACTTTCGTAATTTTTACAAAATACACGGGTTGTGTTCATATATGAACATGTATAATTCACATATGAACTATATGTTCATATGTGAATCAGTATAATTCACATCTGAACTCTTGTAACTGATTCATATATGAACCTTTGTGATTCATATATGAACTAATTAACTAATTCACATATGAACTAATTAACTGTAAGTTCATATATGAATCGGTTGAACTAATTAACAGATTCATATATGAACTAATTAACTGATTCTCATATGAACTAATTAACTGATTCACATATGAACGTATAGTTCATATGTGAATCATATAAGTTCATATATTAACTCATCCCACGTATTTTACGAAACTACCCCTCTACCTTCTATAGACCATGCAAAGAATTATCCGGTGCTTCGCGGTCAAAGTCGTAAATATTGACTAGATGAATGACTAAGATTACTTCTCTATTTCTCATACATTTATCATTTCTCAAATGAACATCACCCTATATATATATATATATATATATATATATATATATATATATATATATATATATATATATAGCCTTAGGTTCATTTGAGAAATGATAAATATATGAGAAATAAAGAAGTAATCCTAGCCATTCATACGGTCAAGATCGGATTTGACTGGTCAAATATTTCGGCTTTGACTGGTCAAAAGTTGCGGCTATTCCAAAAATAGAAGGACATTTTCGTAATTTTTACAAAATACACGGGTTGTATTCATATATGAACTTGTATAATTCACATATGAACTATATGTTCATATGTGAATCAGTGTAATTTACATCTGAACTCTTCTAACTAATTCATATATGAACCTTTGTGATTTATATATGAACTAATTAACTGATTCACATATGAACTAATTAACTGTAAGTTCATATATGAATCAGTTGAACTAATTAACAGATTTATATATGAACATTAGTAATTCATATATGAACTAATTAACTGATTCTCATATGAACTAATTAACTGATTCACATATGAACGTATAGTTCATATGTGAATCATATAGGTTCATATATGAACTCATCCGCCGTATTTTACGAGACTACCCCTCTACCTTCTATAGACCATGCAAGAAATTATCCGGTGCTTCGTGGTCAAAGCCGCAAATGTTGATCAGATGAATGACTAAGATTACTTCTCTATTTCTCATACATTTACCATTTCTCAAATGAACCTCTCCCTATATATATATATATATATATATATATATAGAGAGAGAGAGAGAGAGAGAGGAAATTTCAAATGAAAACTCATTTTTCATTTTGCACATGATGACAAATCTCAATCACTCGATCTTTTTTGATCCAACAACTAATATTAAATAGAGTTTTTAATTTTAAAATATTTAGGGGTAAAAATGGAAGAAAATTTAAACACACGCCTACCATATTTGACTTTTTATTTTTTTTTTTAATTAAAAACTTTTTACCCAATTAAAGTTTAAAATAAATTATCTTAAAAATTACTAATATTTTAATCAAACAAATTACATCAAAAAAACGAGAATTTCGTGTTCTTCGATATGACATCCATCTCGATATAGTTTTTTTTTTGTCGTTTTAACCGTTTTTATGTGAAATGCTATATATGTGTTATATTCATTATGAATATTTATGTACGTTCAAGTTTTTACAACGCCTGGACGCCGTAAGTATGTAACTCGACATCATCTTCTTCAACACTTTCTTCAATGTCGTAAGGCATCACATTTCTTCAGCACCGTAACCCAACACCATCAAGACGAATCGAGAACCTATTGAGTAATTCTGTTGTGAATCGGGGAACAAAAGAGAGCACGTCACGTCTCCACATCTTCACATGTCATTCATATGTTATTCATCATGAATAATGTATCATTCAGGATGAATAATACAACATTCAGGATGAATAATACAACATTCAGGGTGAATAATTCACGATTCATGAATTCATGTATTATTCGTCATGAATGTTGTGTAATTCATCCTGAATACTATATTATTCATCATGAATAATAAATGAACGTTCACATTTGGTATTCATACTGAATGTGATACATCCGGGATGCATATACATATTCATAATGAATTAAACCAAAATTCGGTTGTGAATTGGGAAATAAAAGAGAGTGCACCATGTATCTACACCTTCACGGGTCATTCATATATTATTCATCATGAATAATGTATCATTCAGGATGAATAATAGAACATTCATGGTGAGCAATACACCGTTCATGATAAATAATGCATGAATCATGAATTCGTGTATTATTCATCCTGAATACTGTATTATTCATCATGAATAGTGAATGAACGTTCACCTTTATTATTCATAATGAATATAACACATATATAGAATTTCACCTAAAAAACGGTTAAAACGAAAAAAAATCCTGAATATTGTGTTATTCATCCTGCATACGGTATTATTTATCATGAATATTAAATGAACGTTCACCTTTGTTATCCATATTGAATGTGGACACCCGAAGACGTGCATGCATATTCATAATGAATATAACACATATATAGAATTTCACGTAAAAAACGGTTAAAACGAGAAAAAAAAACTATATCGAGATGAATGTCATATCGAATAGCACAAAATTCTCGTTTTTTTGATGTAATTTGTTTGATTAAAATATTAGTAAATTTTAAGATAAATTATTTTAAAGTTTATGGGGGTAAATTTTTTTTAATTAAAAATAAAAATAAAAAGTCAAATAAAGTAGGCGTTGATTCAAAATTACAATTTTGTTCTTAATCACTTCCCAATTAACCTTATTATGTATTAACCATTGATTAGTTTTCTAAGTTTTGATCAATGGTTAAGATTTGTCCTCATATGCACAATGAAAGATGAGTTTTCATTTAACTCACCCCTATATATATATATATATATATATATATAGAGAGAGAGAGAGAGAGAGAGAAATGAAAGTTGAAATGAAAACTCATTTTTCAATTTGTACGTGAGGACAAATCTTAGCCACTCGATCTCTTTTAATCCAACAACTCATATTAAATAGAATTTTTAATTTTAAAATGCTTAGGGGTAAAAAATGGAAGAAAATTTAAAACACGTCTACCATATTTGACTTTTTATTTTCTTTTTTAATTAATTTTTTTACCCAATTAAAGTTTAAAATAAATTATCTTAAAAATTACTAATATTTTAATCAAACAAATGACATCAAAAAAACGAGAATTTCGTGCTCTTCGATATGTCATCCATCTCGATATAGTTTTTTTGTCGTTTTAACCGTTTTTTACGTGAAATGCTATATATGTGTTATATTCATTATGAATATTTAGGTACGTTCAAGTTTGTACAACGCCTTGACATCGTAAGTATGTAACTCGACATCACCTTCTTCAACACTTTCTTCAACGTCGTAAGGCATCATGTTTCTTCAGCACCGTAACCCAACACCCATCAAGACGAATCGAGAACCTATCGAGTAATTCTGTTGTGAATCAGAGAACAAAAAAGAGCGCGTCACGTCTCCACATCCTCATAGAACATTAATGTGTTATTCATCATGAATAATGTATCATTCAGGATGAATAATACAACATTCAGGGTGAATAATTCACGATTAATGAATTCGTGTATTATTCGTCATGAATGTTGTATAATTCATCCTAAATACTATATTATTCATCATGAATAATGAATGAACGTTCACATTTGTTATTCATGCTGAATATGGGACATCCGGGGATGCGCATACATATTCATAATGAATTAAATCAAATTTCGGTTGTGAATTGGAAAACAAAAGAGAGTGCGCCATATGTCTACACCTTCACGGGTCATTCATATATTATTCATCATGAATAATGTATCATTCAAGATGAATAATAGAACATTCAGGGTGAATAATACACGATTCATGATAAATAACATGAATCATGGATTTGTGTATTATTCCTCCTGAATATTGTATTACTCCTCCTGAATACCGTATTATTCATCATGAATAGTGAATGAACGTTCACCTTTGTTATTCATACTTAATATGGACACCCGATGACGTGCATGCATATTCATAATGAATATAACACGTATATAGAATTTCACGTAAAAAGCAGTTAAAACAAAAAAATCCTGAATATTGTATTATTCATCCTGCATACGGTATTATTTATCATGAATAGTGAATGAACGTTCACCTTTATTATTCATACTGAATGTGGACACCCGAAGACGTGCATGCATATTCATAATGAATATAACACATATATAGAATTTCACGTAAAAAGCGGTTAAAACGATAAAAAAAAAACTATATCGAGATGGATGTCATATCGAAGTGCACGAAATTCTCGTTTTTTTTATGTAATTTGTTTGATTAAAATATTAGTAATTTTTAAGATAAATTATTTTAAAGTTTAAGGAGGTAATTTTTTTTAATTAAAAATAAAAATAAAAAGTCAAAGAAAATATGCGTTGATTCAAAATTACAATTTTGTCCTTAATCACTTTTCAATTAACTTTATTATGTATTAACTATTGATTAGTTTTTTAAGTTTTGATCAATGGTTAAGATTTGTTCTCATGTGCACAATGAAATATGAGTTTTCATTTGAACCAACGCCTATATATATATATATATAGGGGACGTATCTTTTGCAAACCAGTCAGATTGTGCAAATTTTGTGAACCAATCAGAGCCATCCAATTTTCAAACCAATGGATGAGATTCATCAAGGGGTGTGTTATGTAAATATGAATATATTTACAGATTTTCGATTTATTTTTAAAAAAATAAATACACCCTAAAGGGCATTCTCGGTAGAAACTTTTAAAATTTCATAAACTCATTTTGGCATCTGTTTAAACGGAAATAAATCATTCCGAGATTACCTCCGACACCCTCGACGGGATTCTTCAAGCCAAGCAAATCTCCAGAATTTTAGAGGGGATTTCTTCGTGATTATTATAATGCTACCTAGTTGCATTGTTCATCTAATTCATGATTATTATAATGCTACCTAGTTCATGATTATTATAATGCTACCTAGTTGCATTTTTCATCTAATTCATGATTATTATAATGCTACCTAGTTGCATTGTTCATCTAATTCATGAGTTATGTGATGTATGTTCATCATAGGCGTGAGTTATGTATTCATAACAATTAGATTCATGATTCCAGCTACTACAAGCACCTCCATACAAGCTCTAATGTCTGAGCCTTGTTCATATGCATCCAGCTACTATAGTTCCTAAATGGTTCATTCGAAAGATTAAAATCATCATCTCGTTCATCACCGATAAGATTAAAATCATCATCTCGTTCTTCGTCCACATCAAACGCCTCCGACGAGTCCATTCAAAAACCATCCTCGTCTTGCACGACTTCCGTATGAACTGTATTCGACGATCGAAGAACTTCGTTCACGAATATTTCGTTGCTCGGAAAAAAATCTCCGGTTGGTAATCTTGAATCATCCATCGGAACTTCCAGATAAAAAAAATTACAGAAAAAAAACCCTTCTAATGATGATGATAAGTTTGCGTAATTAGAAAGTGAATAAGGGAGATTATAATCTCCTATAATTAAGGACTAACCGTTAATAGGATTAAATAATTAAAAAATATTAAATTTTGAAAATAATGATTTGAGGGAGATTATCATCCCTATAATTACGCAGCTCATTAATAATATTAAAGAATTAAATAAAATGTTAAATTCTATAAATAATGAATTGACATCTTTGTCCTCATTAAATGTTAATATAATAATAAAAAAAATGTGGAATTATCCAAAATGAATGGCTCTGATTGATTCACAAAGTTTGCACAATCTGACTGGTTTGCAAAAGATACATCCCCTATATATATATATGTCGGGTTTTCGGACGGGTCGGGTGACGAGAAATCAAACCCAACCCGAACCCAAATATCCTCCAAAAAAATCGGGTTTCGGATTTCGGGTTTTAAACAAACACCTCAATTACGGTTCGAGTTCGGTTCGGATTTTCGAACCATTCGGGCTATGCACACCCTACTAAATTCTAATTTGTTACATTAAAGTTAATCTAAGAGCATCTCCAACCATACTGCAAATTTAGTGATTTGCAGTATGGTTTACTCCAACCATACTTCATTTTGCAAAAGCATTTGCCGGCTAACCCTTTTTCTTTTGAAAACACACCAAATTTGGTGTGAGACTATTCACACTCCAAAACCTAAATGGCCCACTCAATTCCTTTTTTTTTTCTTTTTTTTTAAATATAATTGTTAGATATCATTTTATATATTTTTTTTATATTAAATCATTTTAGATATTAAATTAAATTAAAAAATTAGCATCAAATAAAATTGACAAAATCTAATTTCATAACAAATTAAAAATACATAATAGTTGAAATTAAATAACATAAACTAAAACATAAATTAAAAATACAACTGAAATAACATAAACTAATACATAATAATTATTTATAAATAATAGATATTGTATTTAAAAATGTTTAATAATAAAGAAAAATGTTTTTTTTTATTTGGGTTTAGTAGATTTGTTGTTTTTTTTGAAGTATGGTTGGAGTTGAAATTTTTTTTAGTGTCAAGGGTCCCACCATTTTTAGTGTTTTTGGTGTTATTTTTAGTGTATGGGTTGGAGATGGTCTAAGACAAGGATTTGTTACATTTGACATGTTTTTTTTTGGAAAGGGTATCCTGGGCCTATGACCCAGACTAATCTCTGGCAAATAGAGCCAAAGGCCCAACTGCTAAAGCGTGTAACCCTGAGTTTATCCTCAGTGGCCACAAGTGCTGCGAATGGGGCTCGAACCCAGGTTGAGCGCTATAAACTCCCAAGCCTTTATCACCACACCACAACCGGTTACATTTGACATGTTGGTGGGAGCAATTTAGATAGACCCCACCGTCACCAAATCCACCAAAGTAGCAGCCGTTAACTTGAAGTTATATCATCGAAGAAGAATAATAAGTAAGAAATCAAACATCAACTGTCGGTTGCAACCTGCATCCACTCCAGCTCACCTGCTCTTATTCCCTTCACCACTTTTGTTCATATACTCACACACAAACACAAACACACTTTGCTGTGTGTTTTTACAAATTCAAATCCTCCTAAAGAGAGAATTTTGCTGAATTAATTCTGACTTCACAATCGACTTGGAGACTTGAGTGTATGGGTGTAGGATTCGATTCAATGTTGGTCCAGCATGAGCGCGATTCCAAACCCCAAACCCCTAAATCATCATCACTACCAACAACCCTCCGCTCAAATCGATTCTCCCCATCCAAATCCCTCGATTTCTCCACATGGTTCTCCGAAAACCTTTACAAAATTGTCACGATTGGCGTCCTAATCTCAACCGTCGCCGCTCTTTTCTTCCTCCGTAACGTCGGGGACTCCGCCGCTCTCCTTTGTTTCCAATCGCAAACTCAGCAACTCGAAACCATCCATTTCCCTCAAATCAACTACAATTCTATTGTATCCATCGCTGATAAGACTACCCCGTACTCGAATTTCAGATCGGAGCAATGGATTGTTGTCTCGGTATCTGATTACCCCACCGATTCGTTTAGGAAGCTGTTGAAGATCAAAGGGTGGCAAGTTCTCGCGGTGGGGAACTCCAAGACTCCGAGTGATTGGAGTTTGAAAGGTGTTATCTTTTTGTCACTTGAAGAACAAGCTAAGTTAGGGTATAGAATTGTTGATTTCTTGCCTTATGATTCTTATGTTAGGAAAAATGTTGGCTATCTTTTCGCGATCCAACATGGTGCAAAGAAGATATTTGATGCTGATGATAGAGGGGAAGTAATTGATGATGATCTTGGTAAGCATTTTGATGTGGAATTAGTGGGTGAGAGTGCTAGGCAAGAAGTTATACTTCAGTACACTCATGAGAACCCGAATAGAACTGTTGTGAATCCTTATATTCATTTCGGTCAACGGTCTGTTTGGCCCAGGGGTTTGCCATTGGAGAATGTGGGTGAAATTGAGCATGAGGAGTATTACACTGAAGTGTTTGGTGGGAAGCAGTTTATCCAACAGGGTATTTCTAATGGCTTGCCTGATGTTGATTCGGTTTTTTACTTTACAAGGAAACCAAATCTGGAACCTTTTGATATTCGATTTGATGAGCATGCCCCAAAGGTTGCATTTCCTCAAGGAATGATGGTACCCATGAATTCTTTTAATACAATGCACCATTATTCGGCTTTTTGGGGTTTAATGCTTCCTGTTTCTATTAGTTCAATGGCTTCTGATGTGTTAAGAGGTTACTGGGCACAGAGGATTTTGTGGGAAATTGGTGGGTATGTTGTCGTTTATCCTCCTACTGTACATAGATATGATAGAATTGAAGCATACCCATTTGCAGAAGAGAAAGATCTTCATGTGAATGTGGGTCGTTTGACTAAGTTTTTGGTATCTTGGAAATCAGATAAGCACAGATTGTTCGAAAAGATATTGGAACTGAGTTATGCCATGGCTGAAGAAGGGTTTTGGACAGAGAAAGATGTGAAGTTCACGGCTGCTTGGATACAAGATTTGATTGCTGTAGGATATCTGCAGCCACGGCTAATGACACTTGAACTTCATAGGCCGAGAGCAGCCATTGGTCATGGAGATCGAAAGGATTTTGTACCTCAAAAGCTACCTTCTGTTCATCTTGGGGTTGAGGAAACGGGAACAGTCAATTATGAGATAGGGAATTTAATTAGGTGGAGAAAGAATTTTGGGAATGTTGTGCTTATAATGTTCTGTAATGGACCCGTTGAACGCACAGCTCTTGAATGGAGATTGCTGTATGGACGGATATTCAAGGCTGTCGTTATCTTGTCAGAGAAGAAGAATGCTGAACTTGCTGTCGAAGAAGGCCACTTGGACCACCAATACAAGTAAGTCATATATTTCAATAATACCCTTTGCTTTGTGTACTTGTTTTACGTAGTTTGCCCTTGGAGTAGAAAGTCACCATTTTTGAAGTGTTCTCTTGTATTTCGGTTTAAGTAAGGTAAAATCATTAAGAGACAGACTAAAAAGAGAGCAAGCAGGGGAAATCAATCGGCAGCTATAATATGTAGTCGAACAAACCCATAATATGGCATATCTGCGCATACCTGTTACCATCATTCAACAAGCTTTTTGCACTGGCCTTATGTTAAGTATTTGGTCGACTCTGCCAACTTTTGGATCTTTGTTTTTGATATGTATATATGCAATTTCAGGAGAAGTTTTATTCAAACATAATAACTTGCATTGAAGTTCCAATCAATTTTCAAAGTGTGTTTTCAATACCTTAAGAATATTGTTGAACATATGGAAATTAGATCGGGAAGATGGTCTTTTTGATCTTTAAAATCCATAGCTCAACACATTTCTAGTTCCATTTAGTATGCCTACTGTTTTATATTATAATAATACCTGCATACGTGTTCGAAGAGTTGTCAAATTCAAGCATAAGCTTGATCAAGTCAAAACTTGTTTGTTGTGATCGTAGGCCTCATTGGTAGGTGTGATCTCAATTTTCTAGCAATCCATCATTTTCAAAGTGGTTGTCATGGCATGGTGTATTCATAGCTAATTGAAGATTTGTTGAGACGTCTATTTCACATATTTGTTGATGTGACAGTTAATATTTCATTTTTTAATTAAAATTTCCTTTTTATGATGGCAGGCATCTCCCGAAATTGTTCAATAGGTTTACAAGTGCAGAAGGATTTTTGTTTCTCCAGGACGATACAGTTCTTAATTACTGGAACTTGGTCCAAGCAGATAAGACTAAGCTCTGGATAACAGACAAGGTACCATTTTTTCGGTCCTCCCACCACTTCCCTTCTCTTGTAATTCCCGTTTTTATACTCTTTGCCTGATGCCTAGTCAATCATGGTGGTGTGTGGCCTAGTGCATAAGATACTTAATCAAGCTCAATGAGTGCCCAAGAAATTTCACATAAAAAAGAGATACAATTCATATATGTGAACTCATCACAATTCCTAAAATTCATCATTTTCTGTCTTCATAATCATGCTCTCTCTCTTCAGAACAAAATATGATGAGTATTTTTGGTAATCGTAATATCTGGCACCTTGGACTCAACTAGTGTGCACGAGGTGCATGCAAAACGTTCCCCTCCACATGGCCAGACAAACTTTAAGCTTTCTGGCCCGATCATGGCTAATGGATTGATAGAACTTACATAGATTTAAATTTAAGACTTGATGCTTCATGGGTAATCAATTAACCACTCAAATGCCGCTTGGCCACCCCCTTGGGGTTAAAAGAAGGTTAGTTTAATGGTAACATTGATGGTTGTTGCATACTTATTCTTCTAAAATCATGTACAAATATTAAAAAAAGCAAAAGTATATATTGATATTTGAATTTTAATAAACGAAAATATCATTTGTGATTATGCTAAAAAGTGAAAAATTTTAAACTAGCTTTGATTGAACACCATATAATTTTCATCAAATTCATCTCCCAAATAATGCTATGGCCCTATTGTTTTTGTCTTAATGAACCACTTTGGTCACTTGTTGATTTACAAATTATTTCACTAAGACCATTTGTCTTCCATCTGAATGGGTCTTTATGGTTAACACTTACCTAAAAATAAAGCCAAATGTACCCGGTATATATAACCCACTCGGAAGTAGAGCATGCAGACATTTCCGCTTGTGAAACAATTGTTGGAAGATATGAGCTAAACCTGGAAGTTGTGATATGCTTCAACTTACCTCTTAACAGTTAATACATTCAGATGTCTTGATCATTCAGAACTCTTATTCATCGAACAGTTATTGATTTGAGTTTATCAAGCACAACCTATTTAGACTTTAACGTGCCCTATTGTTTAGGAAAAACCAAATCTAACTAGCGATTATTACAATTATGATTTATATATCCTATTAAATTACTAATGCATCATGTTTCATATGGCAACCTCAATCTAAACAATGGACGGTTAGAAGTATAAGTGGCGGTAGTATTGTTGCGATACTGATGGTTGTTCTTAACCAAAATTATTTAATAGCTAAAATGCATTAAAAAGTTCATATCTTTTTCTAACTTGACTGTGTTCATTGAAGAAGCAATAAATAGTTTGTCATTTTTATAGCTTCGCTGTTAACGTAAATACCAACAAGAAACCAGTATAAATCCAATGAAATTTCTTCTTTCTATCCACCCTTGTAGGTATTAAAATCTTGGAGCACTGTTTCATTCAATGGAGACAAAGATTGGTATGGAAAACAAGGAGAAATGGTGAAGAAAGTGGTGAGCTCGATGCCCGTTCATTTCCAAGTCAGTTACAAGAAACACATGACGAGCCATGACTCAAGCCTGACAATTTGCAACTCCGAGGTGTTCTATGTTCCACGGAGGCTTGTGAATGACTTCAAAGACCTTGTAAATCTTGTGGGAAATCTGGACATCCATCAGAAGGTTGCTATTCCCATGTTCTTTCTAGCAATGGACTCCACTGAGAATTTCGACTCTGTGTTTAGTACAATGGTATATAAGCAAGAACCACCTTCAAACACTAGTTTGAGTTTTTATTCTCCTGAAGCACCTGCAGTTCATCCATGGAGGGTGTCAAGTGAGCAAGAATTCATAAAGCTCATCAGAATAATGGCAGCAGGTGACCCTTTATTAATGGAGTTGGTTTGAATGAAGTTGGAGACCTGATGTTATATGCATTTTTTGTACCATTCTTTCCATAGATGAATGTGAACCTTGTTTAGATTCTTGCTGTTGGAGATTTTGTGTAAAAGTTATAGGGTGGAAGGAGGTGTAAAAGAGAAGGGAAAATCTCATGTCCCTAGTAGCATTGTTTCTTGTTTCATTTTCCTCCTGAATTTAGTACAGGTTGTTTAAGCCAGCCTAATATGTACATTGGTATTCATACAAGTTTACAAGTGAAGTAAAAATCTATAACTTCTTTCCCACTAATTACTTCCTCTTGTGTGAAGAACATTAAATGTTCATTTATTGAACTAACCATTGACAGCATTGATGTAGCCTATAAGATGAGGTGTTCCTGGCGTGCACACAAACTGTTTGAGGAAATGTCTGAGAGAAACTTTGTTTCCCGGAAATCTTTTATTAATGGGTTTGGTTTGAAAGGGATTCTGATCTTGTTCGTGAAATGATTATTGGCAAAGTAAAGTAAGAAATTTACTCCCACCGGTTACTCCTCTTGTGAAGAACAAGAGCTCATTTAGTAATGAAAATCTTAGGCATGTGTTCATATTCATTGAAGGCTGTTTAGATTTGATGTGCGATTGGATTGGTTTGGTTCGGTTCATGTATGTGGTATGTGCAAGTGCGGCAAACATGCACACAAGCTGTTTGGGAAAATGTCTAAGAGAAACCTTGTTGCTCTAACCTAAACTTTGATGGTTTCATGTGAAATTTATCAACTCTACATTAAACTTTGGTAGATCAGAGTCCTGCGAGCTACAGACTACAATGAGAGTCCCCAGGAATGAATAAAAAATAGAGTTCGAAAACACAATGAATGTACCAAATGCCACTGAGCTAACTCCATCAGGTGTAAAATTAGAAACCCAAAAACTCTAAGCATTCTGATACACCTGGCCAAGAAATCCACCCAACAACTGATGGCTTTCTGAAAACTATAAACAAATTCAGAAGCAAACTCTGAATCTTCAGAAGCCACAAAAAGATTGGTAGAAACATCAGATTCCTACTCAGAGACCAAATTGAAAGCTACTTGAACCATTTAACACCAACTTCCATTTCTGTAAATCTGATACACAAAAGAGAGAGAATCTAGTAGTGTAGTAGCAAGCAAGTATAATAAAAGGCCAGAATCAAATGAGCATCAGAGTGATTGCTGAAATTGCATAGACCAAAGCAAAGGCTGCTTCTGAGTACTTTCCAGGTTAAGACCACAGAGATCCCTAAATTTGCAGCATCAACTTACACAGACTTGGTGCATCTGAGTCAACTGAATTTGCTTTTGAGAATCTGTCTACAGCCATCAGCCCTTCTTATCGTAGCCCATACAACAGCCATGTCTGAGAGACCACAACAGTTGAACGACACCCTTTCTTTCAATCCTCATAAACACAAAAGCATGGATCATCAAAGAAAGTAATTGATGAACAACACCAATTGAGCACAAGATTGTTCACTTGCACCAGGCACAAAAAAAAAAAAAAAAAACAAATTCCACACAACTTAAACATACATGAGTTAGGAGGTGTGGAGTGCACATTTACAAATGTTGCTCCTATCACCTTAGATCTCCATAAAGCGGGGGTCAAGGGGGCCACGTCCCTAGCGGGGTTCCAAGGGCAGAGCCCGTTGGTGGTGGTCTCTAACCGATCAGTGGGCGGGATCAAGGGGCAGTGCAATTAGAAATATTTTTCAGATCCAGAGCTCTGGACGTACTAAGGGGTCGTTTACTAAATGCTTACCCCGTAAGTGCTTATCAAGTCATTTACATGAACGGATGAACATGGCAAGGGCCGAGAATCTTACTCGGTAAGAGCGATGATAAGGATGAAAAATCTTACCCGGTAAGTGAGGGTAATGACTCTTACAGGGGGTAAGTGCTTACGGGGTAAATGTTTACATACGATAGCGTTTTAATGAACTAAAATCTTACCTGGTTAAGTAGGTTACAATGTTAATTTTTTTACCGATAAGCGTTTGGGTAAACGGCCCCTAAGTCGTAACTCTGGATAACCTAAAAATTTGCTAAGTCCTAATGCATCCAGAGTTGGCCTTCGTGCCATCTCTGGTTGGCCTTCGTGCCATTTCTTTGGGCTTCAAACTATCTCTGGTCGAGTGTATACAGAGCTCTGGACCTGCATGTTTTAGAACTCAGATTCGGTTGTAACTACCCTTCGACCTTATCTTATCCATTAATGGTTATAAACCGTTAACCACCAATAACCGTCGATCTCTCATTTAAATATGTAAAACAAGAATCTGGATATATATCTCCCATTACAAAATTCGTGAACGCAAGGCTAATAAGGTCGAATTATTGTATTCAGAAAGTGTTTTTTTTATACACGATTCTTGAGATTATTCAGTCCTTTATCATCTCCGAATACCAGTCCCCAACAAACCATTCATAGGACCCACAATTTTTCCATGGCAAACAACCCCATCCAGACTCCTTTAGCATAAGCACAATCAAGAAAAATATATCCATGTGAATCCCTCTTAGCTTTATAAAAGGCACATAACCCACATTTTCAATCTTCCAAGCTTCCATTTTGTCTTGGGTCCTCAACCTCTCCTTAGTAGCAAGCCAAAAAATAAAAGCATGCCTCGGGATATTTTGATGAAACGAAACCCGTTTAGCCCATGTTACCCCCCCTACTGCCTTAGATCATCCAACACCGAACCCGTCTTAGAATTTTGCAACTGACCATTCTTATCCCTCCACTCTATCACATCTTGAGATCCCTTTCTAAAGCAAGTTTTGAAATCCAGCAAAACACCATTAAACTTAGCAATCAACTCTTGTGGCCATTCCCATCCATCCTCATTACATAATGGCACAATCCTTAAAAGAGTGACCAAACACCTTGCAATGAACACATTGGGGTGGTTTCCATTGATAAGAAACCTAAATAGTGGAAATAGGAAAACCACCCCACTTTGCTTTGACACCCTCCGGATTCCGGAAGCTCTCTATCCGCACTCACCTCCACCAATACTCTAGCATAAGAAACCCTTCCAGTCTTCTTCCTTCAAGCTGCATTTGGTACATGAGACAGGACGGGACAAAAATCACTGTCCCACGTTTGGTGCGACATGGGACAGGACAAAAACTCACTGTCCCACGTTTGGGGCGACATGGGACAGGGACAGGGACGAGGACTAGGTTAGGATGGGACAAAAAAAGGTTTTTTGGGACAAGGCTGAGACAAAAACTAAAAACTACTGACGTACCTTTATTTGATATATAAACTTAGTATGTTATTTGTTTTAATGGTCACCACCACCCATCGCCGCAGCTGCCACCACTGTTAGCCACCGCCAACACTATCGGCTACCTCTAGTACAATAACCTCCTCCACCACCTCTACAACCACCGCCCAATGCCACCAACACTACCATCATCGACCACCTCCACCAATCACCACCACGCATTGCCATCGCCACCACCGACGACCACCGAAGCCAACGCCAACTACCGTCGGCCACCTCCGTATCTTCCTCTACTACTACAACCTCCTCCATCACCTCCACAACCACCACCCATCGCCACCATAATTACCATCGTCAACCACCTCCACCTCCACCGATCACCACCACCCATTGTCGTCAACCACCACCTATACCTCTGCCACATCGGCCACAAGTACCTCCACCACCACCAATTTCCACCTTATTCACTCCCTCCACAACCACCATTATTGATCGATCACCATTGTCGCTACCTCTACTTGTCACTACAACAACATTCACTGTTCCTCCGCCAATTATATTAGATTCTTCTGATACACACCGAACAGAGAAGAAAATTGAATGATTGCAATTGAAGAAAAATGGTTTACTAACTTTCGAGAGGTCAGTGTCTCTCCCTGAGCATACGCTCCAATTGCAACAAAATACAAAACAGAATACCTACTCTAACTGCCCCCACTCTATAAAAGAGGATTCCCGCCTATTATTCCACAGGGACATAGGAAATACCCAAAGTACCCTTCCCCCTTATTCAAGGCTAACACCGAAGATCCAAAGCCTTTTATTTCGACCTCCTTCTATAGGTAAAACGGACCGGAGGTTTATCAATACCTCCCCCCAAATCTTTCACCTTGTCCTCAAGGTGACTGTCAGGAAATTGGTGGATCAAAGCTTCAAAATCCTCCCAAGTCGACTCAAATTCCGACATTCCTTTCCACTTGACCAGAACCTCCAATTTTCTAGGATCCCCTTGCATAATCGAATGAACATCTAGTAACGACTCCGACTCAACTTGTAAAACCAATTCCTCTGTCAATTGAGTCGGGATGTTCTTCGAAGACACACAATCTCCTATAGGTTGCCTAAGTTGAGAAACGTGAAAAACTGGGTGTATCTTGACCCCACTCGATAACTCTAGTCGATAGGCCACCTTCCCAACTTGTTCGACTACTTTGTAAGGTCCATAAAATCTGGCCAATAACTTGGGATTGTTCCCACTCACCAAAGACTTTTGCCGATAGGGTCATAATTTTTAGAAATACCCAATCTCCCATTGTGAAACTTATCTCCTTTCCTTTTAAGTCGGCTTGTTGTTTCATTCGACATTGGGACTTTAATAAATGCATCCTTGCGTCAACCCATATTTCGTCTCTATTAGCATACAATTTATTGTGATACAATACGTCAAACACTTGTCTCAAATGAATGACATGCTCTTCAAACGATCTACTATAAACCAGAATATCATCAAAGAAAACTAAGACGAACTTTCTTAGATAATCTTTGAAAATCTCATTCATCAACCCTTGGAAAGTCGATGGAGCATTCACCAAACCAAAGGGCATTACCTTAAATTCGTAATGTCCCTGATGTGTTCGAAAGGTTGTCTTCTGAACATCAGCCTCTTTCATTCGAATATGGTGATATCCCGACTTTAAATCCAACTTCGAAAATATGCGAGCTCCATGTAATTCATCTAATAGTTCATCGATTACGGGTATTGGGAATTTATCAACCATAGTCGCCTTGTTTAAGGCCCGATAAACTATGCAAAATCTCCAACTGTCATCCTTCTTTTTAACTAGTAAAACCGGGATTGAAATAGGACTGATGCTTGGTTGAACCACCCCTGCTTCTAACATCTCTTTAACTAATTTTTCAATTTCATCTTTTTGATAGTGAGGATAACGGTAGGGCCTCACATTGATCGCATCTGTTCCATCTTTCAACACAATTTTGTGTTCCTTCCCTTTAAGTGGTGGTAACCCCTTTGGCATATGAAAAACATGATCATACTCCTGCAAAACTAGTTCTAGCAACTGAACCACATCGACTTCTACATCACCTTCCGACTCACACGAACCAAACTCTATCAACACAACATGTCCTTCCTATTGTATGATTTTTCCTATCGCCTTCAACGAAACCTTGGATTTTCCCAAGGACGGGTCACCTTTTAATGCCACTGATTTTCCCCCTACCGTAAACTTCATCACTTGTTGTTTCCGGTTGGTATAAGTAGATCCCAGCCATTGAATCCCCAAAATTACATCACTATTAATAGGTAAAAAGTCATCTACCACATCCAAACTTTGTATTGACAGGACTTTATGTCGACATATACCATCACCTTTCACCACGGTTCCTGTGCCCATCGTTATTGAATACTCTTTAGTATTTTCAACCTTCAAGTTCAGTTTATTCACTATCTCATTCGAAATGAAATTGTGTGTCGCTCCATTGTCTACGAGGACTATAACCTTTTGATCTTCAATTACCCCTTCCATTTTCATAGTTATTTGGATTTGTTAATCCCACCACCGAGTTCAAATGTACCACTACGTTTGGTCCCACATCAACCACATCAGCAACATTAAGAGATTTCTCCTCTTCTTCCAATCCTTTATCCTCCTCCACAACATCCTCTTGAATCAACAACACTGATAACTCCTTCTTTTTGCACTTATGTCCCGGGGAATATTTTTCATCACATCGATAGCAGAGACCTAAGGCATGCCTCTGCTGAACTTCTTGATCGGACAACTTACTGAATTCCGAGCTTGCTTTAGATGCCAAATTGATTGTACTCGAAGTAGATGATGAACTCTTGGTCTCCGAAGTCACTGCTGAATTTCTCTTTGTCATCGATAGGGATTTCTCCCTAGCAATCGCCTTATTCTTTTCCTCTATTTCCAGTGCCACTTCCATAGCTACTGGACTCATCAAACGCCCCTCCGCTCTGATCGTATTTTCCAATCCATTAATGAATTGGCTTAGAAACACTTCCTCACGTATACCTTCCAGTCGAGCCACCAATTCCACAAACTTTCATCTAAATTCCTCAATTAAACCTGTTTGTTTTATAGCAAGGAACTATTCACATAACGTACCTGCCGTCGTTGATCGGAATTGCCGCAAAAATCAAACGTCGTAAATCCTCCCATCATGTGATTAGATGTCGCCTATTCTCCCATTGGAACCACTTCAGAGCATATCCTTCAAAAGCGATAAACGATATGTCGACATGTTCTTCCCGCGTCAACCGATTCAACGTGAAATAATGTTCTGCTCTGATAATCCACCCATCCGGATCTGTTCTGTCGAAAGTCGGAATCTCTAACTTCCTTCCTTTCACTGCCATAAATCGATTAGAATCACTCGTTCCTTCGTTTTTCTTCCTCGTTTCTCCCGATCCCGTCGAATCCTCCCCATCCGACGATGTTGATGCATTCATTTTACTAGCGACATCTTGGATCAACTTTTCTATCTGCTGCACAATCTTCTCCAGGATCTTCTCCATCATTTGTTGATTCTTCTCAATCGAACCAACACTACTCTCCAAATCGTCCATCCTAGAATTCGTATTTCTAGTCGTCATGATCGGATCGAACATGCTCTGATACCAATTTGATATACACCGAATAGAGAAGCAAATTGAATAATTGTAATTGAAGAAAAATGGTTTACTGACTTTCGAGAGGTCAGTGTCTCTCCCTGAGAATACGCTCCAATTGCAACAAAATACAAAACAGAATACCCACTCTAACTGCCCCTCACTCTATAAAAGAGGATTCCCGCCTATTATTCCATAGGGACATATGTTGGGTCTAAAATGTGCTAAGTCCAGTTAGTACTGCTAAGTGTTGAAGATTACTACTGCTGAAGACTTTAGTACTGCTACTTGAAGATTACTACTGCTAGAAGTATTACTACTTCTTGTAGGATTACTACTGCTAGTAGTTAGTACTGCTTGAAGAGTTAATACTGCAAGATGGAAGTTACTACTGCAAGCATGTTAGTACTGCTGAGGATGAAGATACTGCTATGAAGATTAATGATGCTTATGATGATAAAGATGGATTGGTTGCTTAAAGCGAAAGACAAGGAGATTGAAGATAATCATGGAATGTATTCTGAAGATTATTGTTTCTTTAGTATTTATCTTGTAATTTGTTTTGTATATATAGATACACATAGAATTACATAGATATACACAGATATAGAGAGATACATACGTATTTTGTTTTAGAGAGATTTAGCCTCAAGATTCTTAGTAGTCCTTTCATTAGAGAAGTATTGAACATCTTGTTGAGCCTGTTCAACAGATTGAGGCTTTGGTTGTAATCATTAAGTTAATTCAATATAACTTGTGATTTGATCCATATACTGTTTCATTGATTAACTGTTAAAGTGTTTTTCCGCAACTTCTTTAACATAGTTTCTGAGTGTTTAATTAAATTTTTGTTTAGAATTTCGATCTTGACAAGTGGTAAAGAAACTAACTGTTTTATCTTATGTGCAGGGTAACCAACAGCTCAAGGGGAAGAGCATTTGGCATGTAGACAGTGGTTGCTCTAGGCACATGACAGGTAACATGTCCTGCCTTCAAAATTTCAAAAGGTTTGATGGAGGACGTGTTGTTTTTGGTGATAATCCAGCAGGAGGTAAGATAAGTGGTAAAGGTATGGTATCAAAAGGTAAGATGACTTTTGAAGATGTTTACTATGTTGAGCAATTGAGATACAACCTGTTAAGTGTATCACAGGTTTGTGACAAGAAACATAGTATATTATTTAGTGATACTGAATGTGTTATCCTTGCTCCAGGATTCAAGGTAGTTGATGAAAATATGATACTACTTAGAACTCCTAGAAAGGATAATGTTTATTGTTTGGACTTAGAGAGTGTTTTATCTGATTCATCACTAAACTGTCTGTTTTCAAAAGCTTCTTTAGATGAATCATCTCTTTGGCACAGAAGGATGTGTCACATGAATTTTAAAACTATGAACAATCTTGTGAAAAACAACCTTGTAAGAGGTTTGCCTCAAAAAGTGTTTTCATGTTATGATCATTGTGTTGCATGTCTTAAAGGCAAGCAGCACAAAACTTCTCATAAGTCCAAAGAAATAAACACAATCTCTTCACCTCTTCAGTTATTGCATATGGATCTCTTTGGTCCTACAAATGTGATGACTATTGGTAAGAAATCCTATTGCTTAGTCATTGTTGATGACTTCTCTAGATTTACTTGGGTATATTTTCTGAGGACTAAGGATGAGACAAGTGGAATGATCAAATCCTTTGTCCTTAGGATTGAAAACCAAACAAATCTAAGAGTTAAAGTCATCAGATCTGATAATGGAACTGAGTTTAAAAACAGTGACTTAAACAGCTTTTGTGAGACTAAAGGTATTGAGAGACAATTCAGTGCTCCTAGGACTCCTCAACAGAATGGTGTTGCTGAGAGGAGAAATAGGACATTGATTGAGGCTGCTAGATCTCTGTTGACAGATTCAAAATTACCTATTACTTTTTGGGCAGAAGCAGTTAATACTGCTTGTTATGTCCAAAACAGAGTTCTAGTAGTCAAATCCCAAGGAAAGACACCTTATGAACTTTTCAAAAAGAAGAAACCTTTTATTGGATTTTTCAAACCTTTTGGGTGTCCTTGTACAATCCTCAATACCAAATCTCATTTAGGCAAGTTTGAAAGCAAAGCTGAGGATGGATTCCTTGTTGGATAATCCTCTCAGAGTAAGGCATATAGAGTTTTCAATAGTTCTTCCAGGATTATAGAGGAAAGTGACAATGTCAAATGCAATGAGAACACACCAAATCAGATTGGTACAGTCCTGATTGGCTATTTGACATTGATTCACTAACTAATTCTTTGGGTTTTAGTAATGTACAGATTACAGGAACAAGTTCAGAAAAGGTACAAGCACAGAAACCAGAGTTTGTGCTATTCCCTATCCCTACTGTTGATCCTGTTGAATTTTGTCAACCAGAAAAGAAGGATGATTCAGAAACAAAGAATTCTGAACCAGATCAGGATGAAGAGGATAAAGGTGATAAAGAGGATAAAGGTGATAAAGAGGATGCTCATCCTTCAGGTTCAGGAAACACAGGTCTTGAGATGCCCATACTGTCAGAAGATGATACTGATGAAGAAAATTCTTCAGTATTTGGTGGAAGCACTCCTGAAAAGAATGACTCTAATCTGGATGCAAATATCAGTGAGGAGGCTTCCCATCAAACAAGAACTCAGAAGAATCATCCTCCTCAGTTGGTGATTGGTGATATCAATTCTCCCAGGATCACAAGGCATCAAAGTAAGTTAGGAGGATTGAAAGACTTGCAGTCAGGGTTGTTATCTTGTTTTCTATCTCAGATTGAACCCAAGAAGGCCTATGATGCAATGAAAGAACCAAGCTGGATAGAAGCAATGCAAGAGGACCTGCTGCAGTTTGAGCTGCAAAATGTGTGGGATCTAGTTGACCTTCCAAAAGGACAAAGGGCAATTGGTACTAAATGGGTTTTTAGGAATAAGAAAGATGAGAGAGGAATAGTGATAAAGAATAAGGCTAGGCTTGTGGCACAAGGGTATACACAAGAAGAGGGGATAGATTATGAAGAAGTGTTTGCACCAGTAGCCAGAATTAAGGCAATTAGGCTGTTTCTAGCCTATGCTTCTTTCATGAAGTTCAGAGTATTTCAGATGGACGTCAAGAGTGCATTTCTATATGGGAAAATTGATGAAGAAGTGTATGTTTGTCAGCCTCCAGGGTTTGAGAATCCTAACTTTCCTGACAAAGTATACAAACTAAAGAAGGCACTCTATGGGCTACATCAAGCACCAAGAGCATGGTATGACACTCTGTCTACCTATCTCTTGGAAAATGGTTTTGAAAGGGGAATCATTGACAAGACCCTTTTCATTAAAAGGAAGAAGAAGGACATCCTGCTTATTCAAATCTATGTGGATGATATCATCTTTGGATCCACAAAAGATTATATGTGCAAGGAATTTGAGGAGCTGATGCACAAAAGATTCAAGATGAGCTCTATGGGTGAACTCACATTCTTCCTTGGGCTACAGGTTAAACAAAAGAAAGATGGCATTTTCATCAGTCAATCCAAGTATGTGCAGGATTGTTAAGTCTAAATATTGTATCCAAGATTTAATAAGGAAAGTCAAAGATGTAAAAGTCAACAATGTCAAAGTCTTATAAGTCAAAGTATGTTTAGTTTCCTTAGTTGTTAAGTCTTGTAATAGATAGGTGGTTTAAATAGGTTTGCTTTGTAATCTTGTGGTAAGAATCATGTAAGCACGTATTGTAAATATTCAGACTTGTGGTTAATGTTCAAGATATACTTTCTGTTGGGTTTGATTATCCTAAGTATGGTTTATGCTGCTGATTAATGTTGCTAAGTGATTACTACTGCCAGACTATCAAGATTACTACTGCTAGTAGAATTAATACTGCTTGAAGAGTTAGTGTTGTACTTGAATAGTTAGTACTGCTTGGAGAGTTAGTACTGCTAGTAGTTAGTACTGCTGAAGATTAATGCTGCTGAAGATGGTTAATACTTCTGAAGATAATTAGTGTTGCTTCTAACGATAAAGATGTTTTGGAGATAAAGACAAGCTGGAGATAAGACTGAAGATAATTATGGTATTGATGCTGAAGATCAATTGTATTTTGATAATTATCTTGTATTCAGTCTTGTATATATAGTATAGAAGTATTTGATAGTAGATTTTTATTATTCATTCATATGTTTTGTTAGAGAGAATTAACCTCAAGACTAGTTTAGATCCTTTCTATAGAGAAGTATAGAATGTCTGTTGAGTCTGTTCAACAGATTGAGGTTTTGTGTGTAATCATCAAGTTGAATCAATATAAACTTGTGATTTGAGTTTGATATACTGTTTCATTGATTGTTAGTGTTAAAGTGTTTTTCCGCAACTTCTTTAGCATTGATTCTGAGTGTGTGTGAATTAAATTCTTGTTTGAATTTCGGTCCTGACAAGTGGTATCAGAGCTTTGTTAAACTCAGAAAAACAACAATCATCATGGACGGTTCAAGTGATAGTGTTCTGGTCTCAAAGGTTCCAATGCTCAGATCTAATGAGTTTGACATGTGGAAGATTAGGATCAGGCAATACATCATTCTCACAGATTACTCTATGTGGGACATCATTGAGAATGGCCCATCTAATGAAGGAAAGATTGGAGCAGATGGAAAAAGAATCCCACCAAAGACAGATGGAGAGAGGAAGATAAGACAAACAGAGATGAAAGCCTTGAGCACACTGCTCTTGGCTATTCCTAATGAGCATCAACACCAATTATGCAACTGTACTGATGCCTAGATGCTTTGGAATGCTCTAGAGAAGAGATTCTCTGGTACCAAAAGTACCAAGAGAAATCAGAAGGAAATATTGAAGCAACTGTATGAAAACTTCATGTCAACTAAGAATGAGTCCATGACTCAAACTTTTGACAGGTTTAACAAGTTGATTGGTGAACTAGCTACTGTTCGAGTGCAGATTGATCAAGATGATGTAAACAGAAAGTTCTTAAGGTCCCTTGGAGATGAATGGACCATGTATATTGTCTCCTTCAGACAGGATGACAAGCTAGAGGACAAAGAACTAGACGATCTTTATAATGACTTAAGGGTGTTTGAGGCTGAAGTTGAAGCCAAGAAAAGACCATCTGGATACACTCATAATGCTGCCCTCTTATCATCTTCTTCTTCTACTGTTTCTGCTGCTAATACAGAATCAATTAGTATTGCTTATGTATCTAAGCAGGATGTATCTAATGACTCTGTATTAGAAGCTTTTCTTGCTAGTCATGCTAATTCTGGTTTAATTAATGATGATCTTGAACAAATTAATGCAGATGACCTTGAGGAGATGGATATAAAGTGGCAGATGGCCATGCTAACTATGAGGGTAAAGAGATTCATAAAAAGGACTGGAAGGAACAACTTTTCTCAGAGGAGAGAAGATGGTGCTGGGTTTGACAAGTCAAAGGTGAAGTGCTACAAGTGTCACAAGATGGGACACTTTGCAAAAGAATGCAGAGGAGGAACTCCTCAACAATATGGCAGCAACCACCAGCAAGCACATTCCTCAAGCTTCCAAAACAACAGAAACTCCACTCAAGCTCTTGTTTCTCAAGAAGGAATGGGATTTGATTGGAGTGATCAAGCAGAAGAAGCTGTTCAGAATCAAGCCCTGATGGCAGAAGTCTCAGAATCTTCAAGCACAAATATTCCAACAGAGGTAAAAACTAAACTGTGCACTGAAGAGTGTCTTCAAACTGTTAAAAAGTACAGGGATCATAACCAAAGCATGTGTGACGACCTTAAAAGGTTAGAAAGATATATAAGAGAGTATAAAGTGATTGTTGAGAAGTTTGAAGATCAAATCAAGGCTTACAAGGCCAATGAACTTTAGTATTACTATGACATAAATTACTGGAAGTGGGAGAAAGATCAATTAGATATTCAAATAGAAAAATATAAAGAGGAGTGTGAGAAGATAAAGAGTGAGTATGAGAAAGCTAAGCTTGACATTGAGAAGTTTTCTTATGCTTCCAAAGCAATGGACTCTTTGCTTAAAGCTCAAGTTCATGATAAGATCAAGAGTGGTATAGGATACAATGCAACACCTCCACCTTATAACAATAATTATATCCCTCCCTATTCAGATCTCTTAGAAAACAAAAATAAGGAGGACTTACCTATAGGAGCAACATAAGTAGATCCTATAGATAGTGTGGTGGTTGAAGAAGAGAATGAGGAAGAGAATTCTGAGAATAAGAATGCAGAAGAGATTCCTGTAGAAAATCATATCCTTACCAATAAAGGGGGAGGTAAACCATTCATCAAGAGTGAAAAGGTGGATAGCTCAAAGAGAGAAAAGGGAAAGATACAGGGAGTCCACTATATGCAGACCACTGTTGTGAATCCCTGCACATGTAAAAAGCATCAGCCCCAAAAACATGATAAAACAAGGGGTAATCAAAGAAACTGGAATAATCAGTGGGCACAAAAACAAGGGGTTGATCTGAGTAAAATCAATAGACCAAAACCTTGTTTTATTTGTGGAAAGCTTAACCATATTGCCAAATACTGTTATTTCAATCCTATGAACCAGAGGATAAATTTTCAAAGACATATACAAAATCCTGTTGGCTATAGGAATCAAAGAAGGAATCATATGGCTGAAAATGCAAAAAGAGCACCTTTAAAAGCTCATGCTCAAAACAAGTTTGCAAAATCAAAGAAAAATACTCCAAATAAGCCAAGGAGTAACTTAAAGAAAAATAAAGCAAACAACTTTGTTCAGGTTTGGGTTCCAATAGTAAAGAAACTTGTTAGTACTGCTACTTCAAATAGTACTGTTGACAGAAATAATGCTGCTGCAAGCAATACTACTGCTAACAATGTTAGTACTGCTAATCCAAGTAGTACTGCTAACAAAGTTAGTACTGCCAATCAAGTTAGTACTGCTTCCAGTAACAAATCCATTATTGTGACAAAGTATTCAAGCCATAAGATTCCCCAGTCTGAAAAGCTCATCAAAACTGATTGTGAATATGTTGATGAGAATGGGAAACCCAAGACCACTTTGGCTTGGGTTCCTACTAAAAACTAATTGTTCCACTTTATGTGCAGGGCAACCAACAGCAAAAAGGGAAGAGCATTTGGCATATTGATAGTGGTTGCTCTAGGCACATGACAGGCAACAAGTCCTGCCTACAAAACTTCAAAAGAGTTGATGGAGGACATGTTGCATTTGGTGATAATCCATCTGGAGAAAAGATTAGTGGAAAAGGTATTGTGTCAAAGGGTAAGATGACATTTGAGGATGTCTACTATGTTGAGCAATTGAGATACAACTTGTTAAGTGTATCACAGGTTTGTGACAAGAAACATAGTATATTGTTTACTGATATTGAATGTATTATCCTTGCTAAAGGGTTCAAGGTAGTTGATGAAAGTATGATACTACTGAGAACACCAAGAAAGGACAATGTTTATTGCTTGGATTTAGAGAATGTATCTAATGATTCATCATTTAATTGTCTATTTTCAAAAGCTTCTGTTGATGAATCATCTCTTTGGCACAGAAGGATGTGTCACATGAACTTTAAAACAATGAATAATCTTGTGCAAAACAACCCTGTAAGAGGTTTACCACAAAAGTTATTTTCATGTGATGATCATTGTGTTGCATGTCTTAAAGGCAAACAACACAAAACTTCTCATAAGTCCAAAGAGATAAATACAATCTCTTCACCTCTTATTTTATTGCATATAGATCTGTTTGGTCCTACAAATGTGATGAGTATTGGCAAGAAATCTTACTGCTTAGTTATTGTTGATGATTTCTCCAGATTCACTTGGGTCTATTTTCTGAGGACAAAGGATGAGACAATTGGACTGATCAAATCCTTTATTCTCAGAGTTGAAAACCAAACAAATCAAAGAGTTAAAATCATCAGGTCTGATAACAGAACTGAATTTAAAAACCATGATCTAAACAGCTTCTGTGAGGAAAAAGGTATTGAGAGACAATACAGTGCTCCTAGGACCCTTCAACAGAATGGAGTTGCCGAGAGGAGAAATAGGACACTGATTGAAGCTGCAAGATCCCTGTTGGCAGATTCAAAACTGCCAGTTACATTTTGGGCAGAAGCAGTTAATACTGCTTGTTATGTTCAAAACAGGGTTCTAATAGTTAAATCTCAAGGCAAGACACCATATGAACTTTTTAACAAGAAGAAACCTTATATTGGATTTTTCAAACCATTTGGGTGTCCTTGCACAATTCTTAATACCAAAACTCACTTAGGCAAGTTTGATAGCAAAGCAGATGATGGATTTCTAGTTGGTTACTCATCCCAAAGTAAGGCTTACAGAGTATTTAATACCTCTTCTAGAATAATTGAGGAAAGTGACAATGTCAAATGCAATGAGAGCACACCAAATAAACTTGGTACAGGCCCTGATTGGCTTTTTGACATTGATTCACTAACTAATTCTTTGGGTTTCAGTTATGAGAATAATGCAGGAACAGGGACAGAATCAGTACAAGACAAAAGACAAGAGTTTGTGCTATTCCCAATCCCTACAGCAGATTCTACTGAACTCTGTGTTCAAGAGAAGAAAGATGCTTCAGATTCAAAGGATACTGAAACTGCTCAGAATGAAGAGGAGAGAGGTGAAAAGGAGGATCAACTTTTGACTTCAGAACAACTAGAACCTGAGATGCCTTCATTGGCAGAAGATGATACTGATGATGAGAACTCCTCAGTGTTTGGTGGCATCTCTCCTGAAAAGAATGACTCTAATCTGGATGCAGATATTAATGAAGAGGCTATTCATCAAACAAAAGTGCATAAAGATCATCCTCCTCAGTTGGTGATTGGTGATATCAATTCTCCAATCATCACAAGGAATCAGAGTAAGTTGGGAGGATTAAAAGACATACAATCAGGATTAATATCTTGCTTTCTATCTCAGGTTGAGCCCAAAAAGGCACATGATGCAATGAAAGATCCAAGCTGGATAGAAGCAATGCGAGAGGAGCTGCTGCAGTTTGTACTGCAAAATGTATGGGATTTGGTAGAACTGCCTAAAGGACACAGAGCTATAGGGACAAAATGGATTTTCAGAAACAAGAAGGATGAGAGAGGGATAGTGATCAAGAACAAGGCTAGATTGGTAGCACAGGGGTACACTTAAGAAGAAGGAATTGATTATGAAGAGGTTTTTGCACCAGTGGCTAGGATTGAGGCAATTAGGCTGTTTTTAGTCTATGCTTCTTTCATGAATTTCAAAGTCTACCAAATGGATGTGAAAAGTGATTTTCTATACGGCAAAATTGAAGAAGAAGTATATGTCTATCAGCCTCCAGGGTTTGAAAATCCCAAGTATCCTGACAGAGTATACAAATTGAAGAAAACACTGTATGGACTACATCAAGCACCAAGAGCTTGGTATGACACCTTGTCTACCTATCTCTTGGAAAATGGTTTTGAGAGAGGAACCATTGACAAGACTGTTCATTCAAAGGAAGAAGAAGGACATCCTGTTAGTGAAAATCTATGTGGATGACATCATCTTTGGATCCACAAATGATCATTTGTGCAGAGATTTTGAAGAATTAATGCATAAGAGATTCAAGATGAGTTCTATGGGTGAACTTACTTTCTTCCTTGGGCTACAAGTTAAGCAACAACAAGATGGAATCTTCATAAGCCAAACCAAGTATGTGCAGGACATTTTAACCAAGTTTGGGTTCTCAGATTCCAAGCCTGCAAGCACACCCATGGAGACACACAAATAGATTACTGCAGATCTTGAGGGGGAGGATGTGGATGTTCATTATTACAGATCCATGATTGGCTCTCTCATGTATCTCACAGCTTCTAGACCAGATATCATGTTCCCTGTTTGTGTGTGTGCAAGATTTCAAGTTAGGCCAAAGCATTCACATTTTCAAGCAGTCAAGAGGATATTCAGATATCTCAAAGGTCAACCCAGATTAGGACTTTGGTATCCTCATGACTCACCATTTGACCTACTTGCATATTCAGATAGTGATTTGGGTGGAGCTAACTTGGACAGAAAGTCTACAACTAGAGGATGTCAGTTTTTGGGTGCAAGACTAGTATCATGGCAGTGTAAGAAGCAAACCACAATGTCCACTTCAACAACAGAAGCAGAATACATAGCTGCTGCAAGATGCTGCTCACAAGTGCTATGGATTCAGAATCAAATGATGGACTATGGTATGACATTTCTTCACACTAATCATTGTTACTACTGCTGGTACATGTTAATACTGCTAGTATGTGTTAGTACTGCTAGTCTGTGTTAATACTGCTAGTCTGTGTTAGTACTTCTAGTCTGTGTTAATACTGCTAGTCTGTGTTAATACTGCTAGTCTGTGTTAGTACTGCCAGTATGTGTTACTACTGCTGTTACATGTAACACATGTTAATACTGCTAGTATGTGTTAGCAGTAGTAACAATGATTAGTAGTAACATGAACCCTAATACCATTTTATAAGAGACTGTAATGAGAAGAAGCTAATTCAGGTCCAGAAAGTACACACAAGTAACCAGTTTGCTGATCTATTCACAAAAGCTTTTGATATGGGTAGATTCACATTCCTGGTCACAAGTGTGGGCATGATGAACAATGAATAAGTATATTCTCATTCTCTTTATGTACCTATATAGATTCCTCCTTAGTTACTTTCATTAAACTGGTGCTATTAACCCCTGTGTGTTTAAGTGTTTCAGATTGTTTGGATTGGATACTTGGTACGTCTCGTTCAGTTAATACTGCTCACTGCATTACTCATAAAAATAGTTCAAAAATGGTTAAGTATGGTTACTACTGCTAGGTGGTTTATACTGCCAGTGCAAAGTTACTACTGCTTGCCTTATTTATACTGCTAATCATTGTTACTACTGCTGGTACATGTTAATACTGCTAGTATGTGTTAGTACTGCTAGTCTGTGTTAATACTGCTAGTCTGTGTTAGTACTTCTAGTCTGTGTTAATACTGCTAGTCTGTGTTAATACTGCTAGTCTGTGTTAGTACTGCCAGTATGTGTTACTACTGCTGTTATGAGTTAATACTGCGAGTTCGTTAATACTTCCAGGGTAATTAGTACTGCTTCTAACTTACTCCCTCCACCTATAAATACCCTATGTGACCGCTAAATTACAAACGGATCTTTGAATTTCCTACTAGTGTACTCTTTCTCTCTTGTTCTCTTGAATTCTCTCTTACCAGTGCGTAACCCTAGCTTCGACCAATCGCTCAAGAAGATGGCTGAACTGATGTTTGTCGATGAACACAATGAATTGGAAATGCTACTCAAACCAAAGCAAGCAGAGGGATTTCATCAGATTGTGGATTTCCTAAGATCCTTACACATAGCCCACGCATTAACTGTCAATCCCACAATCTGTGTGGAACACCAAAGGCATTTTTGGGCCAACGCTGCTATTCATACTGAAGATGGCAATCAGGTCATCAAAACAAGGGTGTGTGATAAACCCCTGAAAATCACAGAAGGAGCTATTCGCATTCATCTACGACTAGATGATGCCTCAGGTATAACCTCTTTACCCAAGGAAGATCTCTTCCAAGCTCTTAGTAGTATGGGGTATGAAGGTCCCACTGATGTCTTTAAATTTTTCAAGAACAGATTCTCACCACAGTGGAGATTCTTTGTTCATACCCTTCAGCACTGTATTTCAAGGAAAACAACTGGCTGGAGTGAGTTCAGCAGTACCATTGCTTATGCTATGGTCTGCTTAGCAACCTCCAGGAAGTTCAATTTTTCACAAATGATCTTAAATGACTTACTGTCAAACCTGGATACCAAAAAAAAAATATTTTTATATGTATCCCAGGTTTGTGCAATCTTTACTGAATAAAGAATTGACGGATTTACCTCATTTTAATGAGGTATATGTACCAAAGGTACCGAAAGGGAAGGTGTTTTCTAATATGAGGAGGCCTAGTAAGGACTTCTCAGGTATTGACACACCATTGTTCTCTACAATGATTGGTGTGTCTCCTTCCCATGGTGAGGCATCAGTGTCAAAGCCCTCATCTGACAACCAAACTGATGACCTACCCACACCACTCATTTCTATTAACATCCCTCAGTCCCTTCTTAAAAATCCAACATCACCCATCACTCACACTTATATAAGGAAAAAGGTAAAGAAGGTTCCTTCCGTTCTTGTACCTTCACCCACAAAGCCTTCAAGTCCTCTAATGGAGCATTCTCCATTAGAGAATATCCAAAGGGAAACCACAGGGGTGTCTCCCAACCCCAAGAAGGTGCTCAATAAGGAGAAGGAAGAGCATATGGGCTGTAAGGCTCACACTACTGACTTTGCACAAAGTACAGGGCAGGATAGTGTGAACATATCTAAGACCTTCCCCATGGCAACTTTGGGTGAGAAATCATCCAAAGGTCCCAGGTGCCAAGAAACCAAGGGGGTAGAGGGTGCTTCTGCTAGGCAGAAGACCTCTACTACTAAAAGATCCAAGGATCCTTCAAGGGTGGTAAACACACCCAAAGGAGGTGAGGACATATATAACTATCAGGAATTGATTGATACTATGGGAAACATTAATCTTGATGTCATCAAGCAAGGCTCAGATATAGAGGAGATGAAATTGGTAATTCTGTCTCAACAAGTGCAGATTACCAAATTGAAGAAGATGGTGATGAAGTTGGTACGGAAAAAGAAAAGAAAGCAGTATGTCTTGAAGAAGAGGGGAGATGCTTTCAACAAGGGGGAGAAACAAGATGAAGGGGAGAAACACAGTCCTATTGGTTTGGAAGCTCAGTTTGAGGGGGAGCTGAAAAAGGAAACAGAAAATAGCAAAGCAGCAGAAACAGAACCAGCAACAGTAACTGAGAAAGAAGTAGAAACAGAGAAAACTGCAGCAGAAACATCATTGTTCAGAGAGGAAATGGAGATTGCAGAAACCTTGGTCAAAGCTAAGAATGACACTCCCAAAGCCACTCAAAAGGCTAAGGGAGTAATAATCAAAGAAGGAGGTTTAGAAAAGAAAGAAAAAGAGGTCAGTATGGAGGATGCAAAGAAGAAGGGAAAGGAGAAGATGGTTGAATCTGAGCAACCTTTAAAGAAAAAGAATCAGATAGAGTTAGATGAAGAAGTGGCCAAACAGCTTCAAGCAGAGTTGGAAAAGGAAGAAGAAATTCAATCTGCCAAAGACAGAGAGCTCGCATTAGATATGGCTAAAAGGTTGAATGAAGAGTTTCAAAAGAGTTTGAAGACTGCAGCTGCTGCCAAGATAGTTACAAAGAAGGCTTCAAAGCAAAGGCTGGCATTAAAGCAAAGACAGAGACAACCCTCAAAGACCTTCCTGGCTAATCAAGAAAGGAGAAAAATGATAAACTTCCTAAAAGGAGCTCTTGGAGTTCCTGAAGGAATATTTACTAACATGGCCTACGGTAGGATAGAGGAGTTTTATTCAAAGGAGATGGCAAATCTGAAAGGGGACTTCACTCAAAGGGTTGAGTTTGAAAGACAAATGAAAGAGAGACATGATCTCAATATCCAACAACCCTTTCCTGAGAGTGAGGAAACCACTCCTTCAAAAGAAAAGGCTGAAGACAAGAAGGAAGAACATGCTGATGTGGAAGTCAAATCTGCCAAGAGAGTGAAAACAATATCTTCCAAGAAACTGTTTAAGAAGCCAAGGGTTGCAGAAGCTGAGAAAGAAACAGAAACATCTGTTACAGGTCAAGCTGAGCAATCAAGTCAAAGTGCACAGCAACCAAGTCAATCTAATGTGCATTTTGAACTTTACATGACTGTAACAGAAAATGATCCAGTGAAGGCAGATCCTATTTTAGTCCAAGATCCTGAAATCATCCACTGGGATACTCTTGTAGATCAAGGCAAAGAATATTTCAGAATCAAAAGAATGGGTGATCATTTTGAAGTCTACTCTACTTGGGGGAAGATAGTCAGGTGTTGTTCCAGGTCAGACTTGGAAGAAATGTTTAAAGTGGGAATGAATCTGTATGGGGATGTCCTGAAGACTCCAGGGATGAACATCAAGAAACTAGCAATTGAGTATTTATGCATAATGTTCAGTCCAGATCTTGTCAAGCATGTCATCAAAGATGTCTTCAAGTCTGTGGACAACTGGATGCTTATAGAAAGGTGTGGGGTGTATATCTTGACCATAGATAAAAGCTTTCATGAATATTATCTGGTGGATAAGATATATGATCACAGCCTAGCCAAGCTACATGGGATGCTGAAAGCCAAACTAATCTGTCCTCAAGGCTCAGAAATGGAAAGGATTGTGGTTAGCAGGATCATCAATCAAAGTCTGGGACTGGATCCAAATTTGGGCATCTGAGCTGAAGTGTTGAAAGCATCATGAAGACCATATCATGAAGAACTTAACTTCTCTTTCTGAAAAGTTAAGTTATGGGGAGATTGTTGGTTTGATTAAGCTAAGTATGGTTTATGCTGCTGATTAATGTTGCTAAGTGATTACTACTGCCAGACTATCAAGATTACTATTTCTAGTAGAATTAATACTGCTTGAAGAGTTAGTGTTGTACTTGAATAGTTAGTACTGCTTGGAGAGTTAGTACTGCTAGTAGTTAGTACTGCTGAAGATTAATGCTGCTGAAGATGGTTAATACTTCTGAAGATAATTAGTGCTGCTTCTAAAGATAAAGATGATTTGGAGATAAAGACAAGCTGAAGATAAGACTGAAGATAATTATGGTATTGATGTTGAAGATCAATTGTATTTTGATAATTATCTTGTATTCAGTCTTGTATATATAGTATAGAAGTATTTGATAGTAAATTTTTATTATTCATTCATATGTTTTGTTAGAGAGAATTAACCTCAAGACTAGTTTAGATCCTTTCTATAGAGAAGTATAGAACGTCTGTTGAGTCTGTTCAACAGATTGAGGTTTTGTGTGTAATCATCAAGTTGAATCAATATAAACTTGTGATTTGAGTTTGATATAATGTTTCATTGATTGTTAGTGTTAAAGTGTTTTTCCGCAACTTCTTTAGCATTGATTCTGAGTGTGTGTGAATTAAATTCTTGTTTGAATTTCGGTCCTGACACTTTCTCTCTCTACTCTCTCTCTAGACTTTATTGTTCATATTATTGAGATTGCTTGATATGTTTGGGATTTTATGATTAACAATTGGTATCAGAGCCGTACCAAACTTTTTCAGAAATTTTTTGAACAAAGAATTGGATTGAAATCTGAATTTTAATTTGAAAAATTGATTTTCTGAAAATTTTTCAAGAACATGTACTGTTCATTCGAATTTGATTGAAAAATCGTTTTTGATGTAAGAAAATGGAATTATTGGAATCGATTTTAGTTTTGGATTGATTCTTGTATTGATTTCATCTCGAAATACGAACTAAATCGATGTCAAATTTTGATTTTTGAAATTTTCTTGAAAAGTCGAGTTCGAACACTGTTCTTGATCGAATTTGTGGAAATTGTTGATTTCAATCTGAATTTGATAGTAAATTTGTGCTTAGTATTGTTTTTCGATGATGCTGATAAGTTTTTGAGAACCAATTTGCAGATTTGAATCATTTTGGATTGATTTGTGCAAGTCAGATCCAAGTTTGCGCTAGATCTACGATTTGCGCGAGTTCATATTCATTTACGTGAGTTCATCAGATTTGCGCGAACTCTTCAGGGATTTGACAAAATTCAGTTTGCGTCTTCTTAGAGTCACGCAAATCAAAGTTTGCGTTTCAGTCTGGTTGCGCAAAGTCTATCTTGCGCCAACCATATATCGCGCAAATCATCAATCTTTATTCGCGTAAAGTTCAGTGTGCAACACTTCAAGAAACTCTAAGTTTGCGTGTCAAGGCTCTCATGCAAAGATACATTTGCGCTACAAGGCTCTCACGCAAAGTTACATTTGCGCTACAAGGCTCTCACGCAAAGATACATTTGCGCTACAAGGATCTCACGCAAAGTTACATTTGCGTCTTCAGTGGGTCACGCAAATCCTACTTTGCGCCACGGTTGTCTCGCGAAAAGCTTTCTTTGCGCAATACATTGATAACGAAAAGCTTACTTTGCGCCATACTCTGATCGCGAGAAGTTTGGTTTGCGTTACCTACAGTTCACGCGAAGTGAAGTCTTGCGCTACCATCTGTTAGCGCATATCAAGTGTTCAAATTTTAAATGTTGTGCAACATTTCAATTTGATCTGATTTTTGATTTTCTGATTTACAGTTTGGGAACGATCTTTTATATCAAGCTGATTACTAATTCAATATAAGATTTTTTACAGAGCTTGAAGAGAAGAATAGAAAGCTTGAATTAGAGAAAGTAAATCTGGGTTATGCTTTTGACTTTCACTCGAAAAAGTCAAAAGAGTATTTTGCTGAAATCATTATACTGAAAGAAGAAGTTTGTGTTTTAAAGTCAATCAATGAAGATCTTCAGAAAAGAACTTCTGGACTGAATGATGAGAAGATAATGAGATTGGAATCTGAGAATGCTGAGCTTAGAAAGAATATATTTGATTTGGAAAAACAGCTTGCAGAAAATAAAGTTGTGTTTGATAATGAAAAGAAAAGTTTTTCAAAGAAGTTCTCAGATTTCTCTAAAAAGTGTTTTGAAGAGAAGAAGTCAGTTGATCTTAAATGCATTAAACTTTCTCAACAAGTTTCCGATTTGGAGAAAGTACTTATTTTGGAAAGAGAGAAGTTTGCTAAAGAAAAGAAGGCTATTGAACAGAAGAATGTGGAATTCTTCAAGGAACTATCAGGCTAGAGAAACAATTCAGAGAAAGGATTTGAAGAAGAACGATCTATCTTTGAGACTGAAATCAAAAATCTGACTTCCAAGTTATCTGAACTATCTGTTAATGCACTGAAAGAGCAGAAAACGAAGTCTGAGTTCTCAAAGAAGATTGACCTGCTTGTTCAAGAAAGAGACAACTTCGCTTCAAAGATCAAAGCGCTTGAAAAGACTGCTTCAAGTTCAAATCAGAAATCTGTCTCTTCACAAAGGTCAGTTAAATCTTTTGATCAGATTCGTCGAACTAACATTTTCTATGATAGATATATAGATGGTTCAGATACATCTCCAAGAAGAAGAAGTTACAAGTCAGAGAAACTGGTCTGGAAGAAGAAATCAGTTAAAGATGAGATGTCGGATGAGCTGAAAGGAAAGACATCATGTGTACATATTCACAAAGCCGAGAAGAACAAAGCTCATAAAGTTAAACCTGACCATATATAATCAAGAGATCAATTACTCAGGTTTTCAGGTAATAAATATTATTGTTCTTATTGTGGTACACATGATCATATTCACAAGAAGAATGATCATTTATGGTATGGTTCTTACTCTATAACCCCCACAAGAACTGCAACTAACATTCATGGACCCAAATACCAGTGGGTACCAAAACCGAAAAATTATTCTGTGTTGCAGGCACCTCAAGTCAAGGGGGAGTAAGAGAACAATGGCTCTTGAATAACACAGTTCAAGACCTGCACCTCAATGTCAAGATGATGGCTTCTAAGTACACAACTTAGGACCCGTTCTTCAACGGAGTTTGATTTCTAAACACAACAGTTTAGGACTTGGACCTCAGCGATCAAAAGACCTTACTCCTGTATTTTGCATCCGATAAGATATGATGGTCTACACTTCACAAGGGAGTTGTCTTGATCTCTATCCTGTACTTTTTCATTGCAATATACTTACGATATGACGGTCTACACTTCAAAAGGAAGTTGTATTGATCTCTATCTTGTGTTTTAACTGACATATTTCAGATGCCTAATTTAAGGGGGAGTAAAGGTGATGACTTCTGATTACTTCAGATCAGAACGCATACTATAAACTGTTTTACTGCTTTCTGTCATTTTTTTTAATAAATGTTGTGAATAAAGTGGCTTCTGATCACATGACAGATCAGGACCCGTTTTTCAATGATCAGAGAAGGATATTCTGCTAATATCCAGGGGGAGCTTAAAAGATCTAAATCATTCTATCATGATTTGAGGGGGAGCTTAAAAGGTAAATATCTTCTAATCTAAGATCTCTGATTGTTTGAAAGAAGAACAACTTTCAAGCATGAAAAACAGTTTCTTAAATGTTCAAACCACTTCTAGTTCTCAAAAGATTTCATGAATTTGGAAGTGTGATTTTTAAATGTTTTTCAATTCTTGAGCTTTAATGTTTAACTGACCGTATGTTTCTAAAGACCAATACTTGCGTATTATCTTGTCTATATACTGTAAAGTATTCATACACAACGGTTCAGTACTTCATTTGAATTTGTTATTACCATGTCTCATAATGAACCAATTTTTCGATGGTAATACCCTCGTTTGAATTTCATTGTTGTTGAGCATCATTCATTTTTTTTCATATTTGCGCTTTTATTGTCAAATTGTTTATATTCGTTCATATAAACAAACTTTCCAGTTCTTTGATACCCTAACCATTTCATTTGATCTGCTTGATACATTGTCAGATTCTCAAAACAATTCTTTTGATTTCATTTATTTCATTCAATATCATTGTTTTGAGAAATCTTCAAAGTTCAATTGCTCAAATTTCATGAGCATACATTTTGACAATGATATCATACACTTTGTGCTTAACTGTTCAGTTAAATTGTTGAGCAACCATGCTTTTTAGGACTTACATGGGATTCGTGTGTGAGCTTAAACAGAACTTCCATGGATTCACGTCTACCAGTGTTTCCTACCCAGGAAGTTATCCTTGAGTGATTGAGGGGTGAGGGGTCAAAATCAAAGAGTGGGGGAGATAACTCATCCGGTTGAGTTTTTCTCATTGTGTGGAGTGGTAAAATGGTAATGAGAGTTTGGTTAGAAGTGAGCATAATGTTAAAAAGAAAGAGGGTGTGAGATCAGAGTTAAAAGAATATCAAAACTCTGCACCTACCACTTTCTGAGCCAGGCAGCCACATCTACTTATTGGTTCACATTCTTTGGTGACCATCATTGAAAAAGGCAGTGAGCCCATGCCAACTCTTGCTATTACCTCACCAACCACTCATTTCTTTCTTAACAAAGAAATGTTTCATTTTCTTTGGGGACGCAGCATATATGCTATCTAATCTTCACTCGGAAGATTTAGATATTGAAAAAGAAGGAAAGTTGCCCCACCTTCGCACCTCTTTCATGCACATTGAGTCAGTGTATTATCTGTTGCTGTCTCAACAGTTTACACAATTTGAGCCTTATGAAACACAATCATTGTGCTAAATTCTTTCATACACAAGAACGAGCAAACAGAAAATTTGTTTTTCTGTTAGAACATTCATAGATAAACCTTGTGTTTTTCAATGATTGAATGGAAGTCCTGGGGAGTCATCATCAAACCAACTCCTTAAATTGTACATTTGTTGTACACAGTAACTTTGTGTTACTGACAGCCATTCCTAACTGTTTCATTTGTTGAATCAGGGTTACCACGTTCATTATATCTGAATTTGAAAAGATTCGGGTATATACAGTCCATGATTCAGTTACTCCGATCAAAGCGCGGCGACTGTCAAATTATCATTGAAAGGGGAGATTGTTATTTGATTACAAAGGGGGAAATCAAAGTCTATGCTGAAATTGATGAAGTTTTGATGATCATGATGCTCACAATCATCAAAAAGGGGGAGAATTTTACAAAGATTCAATTTCAAAGCCATGAAGAGTTGTCAAAGTGAAAAGACTTGTGAAGAAATTCTGAGAGTTCAAAAGTCAATTCAAAATGCTTCCGCTAATTCAAAGTCAAAAGATTCTGAAGAAAGATTGTTCAAAGATAAATCAAGATGATTTGTGAAAGTTTGTTTCTCTAAAGACAGTCAAGAGATCAATGTGATGAAGATACAATTTTGAAAAGATTTCTATGAGATGAAAGAAGTTTCAAAGTTTCAAAGGTGTTTCAAGAATTCAGATTCGCGTTCAAGACTTGTTGATTTTCAAAGCTACAAAGTGCAAAAGACTTTCCAAGATTCTTCAAAGGCTGAAAGAGTAAAGACTGTGAAAGCTTCAAAGTTCAAAGTTAAAGAGACAAAAGCTGAAGAATCAAGTGCTGAAGATCAGTGTCAAATTTTTATTAAATCTTTAATACAAAGGGGGAGATTGTTAAGTCTAAATATTGTATCCAAGATTTAATAAGGAAAGTCAAAGATGTAAAAGTCAACAATGTCAAAGTCTTAGAAGTCAAAGTATGCTTAGTTTCCTTAGTTGTTAAGTCTTGTAATAGATAGGTGGTTTAAATAGGTTTGCTTTGTAATCTTATGGTAAGAATCATGTAAGCACGTATTGTAAATATTCAGACTTGTGGTTAATGTTCAAGATATACTTTCTCTCTCTACTCTCTCTCTAGACTTTATTGTTCATATTATTGAGATTGTTTGATATGTTTAAGATTTTATGATTAACAAGGATATACTTACAAAGTTTGGATTTTCAGATTCAAAGCCAACAAGTACACCTATGGAAACACACAAACAGATCACTACAGATCTTAAGGGGGAGGATGTGGATGTTCATCATTATAGATCTATGATAGGCTCCCTCATGTATCTAACAGCTTCAAGGCCAGACATTATGTTTGTTGTCTGTGTGTGTGCCAGATTTCAAGTGAGACCCAAGCATCCTACTTTCAAGCAGTCAAAAGGATATTCAGATATCTCAAAGGACAACCTAGGTTGGGTCTTTGGTATCCTTATGACTCACCATTTGATCTACTTGCATATTCTGATAGTGATTTGGGTGGTGCAAACTTGGATAGAAAGTCTACATCAGAAGGATGTCAGTTTTTGGGTGCAAGACTAGTTTCATGGTAGTATAAAAAGCAAACCACAGTGTCCACCTCTACAACAGAAGCAGAGTATATAGCTGCTGCAAGCTACTGCTCCCAAGTGCTATGGATTCAGAATCAGATGTTGGACTATGGTGTTACTTTTCTTCACACTCCAATCTTCATTGATAACAACAGTGCTATAAGCATTGTTAATAATCCAGTCAAGCACTCTAAAAGAAGTTAATTCAGGTTTTGAAAGTACACACAAGTAACCAATTTGCTGATCTATTCACCAAAGCTTTTGATGTGGGCAGATTCACATTCTTGGTCACAAGTGTAGGCATGATAAACACTGAATAAGCCTCTTTTGATTTTATTTATGTACCATTTCTGTATAGATTCCTTCATGCTTACTTTCTCATATTGTATTGTGCATGGTGCTGCTAACTATGTGTGTTTAAGTGTTTCAGATTACCTTGCTGATTAGAAACTTAGTACTTCTGGTTAAGTTAATACTGCTCTCACTATTAATCCTATTGACAGTTCAATTATGGTTAAGTATGGTTACTACTGCTAGGTGGTTTATACTGCTAGTGCAAAGTTACTACTGCTTACCTTATTTCTACTGCCAGACAGTGTTACTACTGCTAGTCTGTGTTAATACTGCTAGTCAGTGTTAATGCTGCTGGTATGTGTTACTACTGCTTATATGGGTTAGTACTGCGGGCTTGTTAATGCTTCTTGGGTACTTAGTACTGCTTCTAACTGAAACCCTCCACATATAAATACTCTCTCTGACCGCTAAAATCCAAACGGCTCTTTGAATTTCCTACGAGTGTTCATCCTCTCTCTCTCTCTCTCGAATTCTTGCTTCCTAGTGCGAAATCCCTAGTGTTGATTCGAACCCAAGAACGATGGCAGGACTGGAGTTTGTTGACGATCATAATGAGCTTGCAATGCTGCAAAAACCCAAACAAGCTAAGGGTTTTCATGAGATTGTGGATTTCTTAAAATCCTCACACATCGCCTATGCGTTAACTGTCAATCCCACAATCTATGTGGAACATCTGCGACAATTCTGGACCAATGCCTCCATTCAGACTGTTAATGGCAATCAGGTCATCCAATCCAGGGTCTGTGATAAATCTATCACAATCACAGAAGGTTGCATTTGCACTCATCTACGTCTAGATGATGCCTCAAGAGCAAATTTTCACCTCAGTGGAGATTCTTTGTTCATACTCTTCAGCATTGTATTTCTCGCAAAACAGCTGGATGGAGTGAGTTCAGCAGTACCATAGCTTATGCTCTTGTCTGCTTAGCTACTTCCAGAAATTTAATTTCTCTCAAACGATTCTGAATGATTTGATGTCAAACCTGGATACCAAAACCACAACCAAAAGATTTTATATGTATCCAAGGTTTGTGCAAGAAGTACTGAACAATGAATTGACGGATTTACCCTCTTTTCAAGAGGTGTATGTACCTAAACCTCCCAAAGGTAAGGTGTTCTCTAACATGAAAAGGCCTAGTAAGGACTTTTCTGGAAATGACACACCATTGTTCTCTACAATGATGGGTGTGTCTCATTCCCATGATGAGGCATCAGGGTCACAGCCCACATCTGACCTACCCACACCATTCATTTCTAATGATCCTCCTCATATCCCTATTGTGAAGCCAATTTCCCCCATCACTCAAACATATGTAAGGAAAAAGATACAGAAGGTTCGTTCCCTTCATGTATCTATACCCCAATAGCCTTCAAGCCCTCTGATGGAGCATACTCCATTAGAGAATATCCAAAGGGAATCCATAGGGGTGTCTCCCAACCCCAAGAAGGTGCTCTCTAAGGAGAAGGAAGAGCATGTGGGCAGTAAGGCTCACACTACTGATTCTGCACATGGTGTGGGATAGGACAGTGTGAACATAACTAAGACCTTCCCCACGGCAACTTTGGATGAGAAATCATCTAAGGGACCCAGGTGCCAAGAAACCAAGGGGGTAGAAGGTGCTTATTCTAGGCAGAAGGTCTCTACTAAAAGATCCAAGGATCCTTCAAGGGTGGTCAACACACCTAAATGAGGTGAGGACTGTTGGGAACTGAAGATTTGTCTAAGTGATTATTACTGCCAGAACAACATGGTTACTACTTCTGAGATAAGTTACTACTGCTGAGCCAGATTAATACTGCTTGAAGAAGTTACTACTGCTAAGCAGAGTTAGTGCTGCTGGTGAAGATTAGTACTGCTCAGAGTGATTAATGTTGCTACAGATTAATACTGCTTATGTGATAATCAAGATACGTGCAGATCAAGGCTGAAGATAATCATGGAAGGTTGAAGATAATTATTGAAGAATATACTGAAGATCTTTTATATTTTGTAATTATCCTGTATTCAATCTTTGTTTATATAGTATAGAATAGTTTGATAGATGAGCAGTTCATTCTAAGTTTTTGTTTTCAGAGAGAGAATTAACCTCAAGATTTACAATCCTAGTTCTAGAGAAGTAGAATTCGTCTTGGTGAGCCTGTTCATCAAGATTGAGGTTTTGTTTGAAAGCTTGTAACTTTAATCATTCAATAAAGTTTACAAGTAGTGATTTATAGTTTACTGTTACATTGATAGTTTGAATATTAAAGTGTTTTTCTGCAACTTCTTTAATATTGTTTATGAGTTTCATTATTCTTGTTAAGAATCAGATCCTGTCAAGTGGTATCAGAGCGTAGTATTCTCAAAAACCTTCATTCATCATGGAAAACACAGTTGAATCAAACAGTACTCTTGTTTCAAAGGTTCCCATGCTCAAACCTAATGAGTTTGACATGTGGAAAACTAGGATCAAGCAGTACATCCTCCTTACAGACTTTTCTATGTGGGACATTGTTGAGAATGGTCCCTCTGCTGAAGGTAAAATTGGACAAGATGGAAGAAGACCACGTCCAAAAACTGATGCTGAGAAGAAAGTGAGACAATTGGAGATGAAAGCCTTAAGGACCCTATTTTTGGCCATTCCTAATGAGTATCAACATCAGTTTCATCACTGCACTGATGCTCAGATTCTATGGAATGCTTTAGAGAAGAGATTTGCTGGCACCAAGAGCACTAAGAGGAATCAAAGGGATATTCTCAAGCAGCAATATGAGAATTTTACATCTTCATAGAATGAGTCTATGACTCAAACTTTTGACAGATTCAATAAGTTAATTGATGAGTTGGCTACTATTGGAGTTCAGATGGAACAAGATGATGTCAATCGAAAGTTTCTCAGATCTCTTGGAGATGAGTGGACCATGTACACTGTCTCTTTCAGACAGAATGACATGTTGGAAGAAAAGGAACTGGATGATCTGTATAATGATATGAGAGTGTTTGAATCTGAGGTGGAAGCAAAGAAGAAGCCTACTGGATATGTTCATAATGCTGCACTCCTATCAGCATCAACTGATTCTACTGCTAACCCTGAAATAGTTAATGCTGCCAATGGAGTAAATCAAGAAAAAGGCAATGAATCTGTGTTTGAAGCCTTTCTTTCCAGCCATGGTAACTCTTCTTTAATCAATGATGACTTGGAACAACTTCATCCTGATGATCTTGAAGAGATGGATATTAAATGGCAGATGGCCATGCTTTCCATGAGGGTGAAGAAGTTCATCAAGAGGACTGGGAGGAACAACTTCTCCCAAAGAAGAGAAGATGGAGCAGGCTTTGATAAGTCAAAGGTAGAGTGTTACAAGTGTCACATGAAGGGACACTTTTCCAGGGAATGCAGAAGTGGAGTGTCTCAGAACAACCACCAACAAGCTCAGACTGGTAGCTTCAACCAGAACAGAAACTCTGCTCAAGCTCTTGTTTCTCAACAAGGAATGGGGTTTGACTGGAGTGATCAAGCAGAAGAGGCCATTCAAAATCAAGCACTCATGGCAGAGGTATCTGATCTCCCAACTGAGGTACTTTCTAATCTCTGTTCTCAAACTTGCATAGACACTGTTAAAAGGTACAGGGATCACAACCAGAGTATGAGTGATGACCTTAAGAGGTTAGAAAAGGATAGAAAATACTATGTGAAAATTGTTGAAAGGTTTGAGGAACAAATTAAAGGGTTCCAAGCCAATGAACTTCAACACACATATGATACAAATTACTGGAAGTGGGAGAAAAATGAGCTAGAAATCCAACTGACAAAGTCCAAGGAGGAGAATGAAAAGTTGAGAGGAGAACTAGCCAAGGTTAAGCTAGATGTGGAAAAGTTTTCATATGCTTTTAAAGCCATGGATTCAATTCTAAAGGTTCAAATCCATGATAAGCTTAAACCAGGAATTGGGTACAATACCACACCACCACCATACAACAACTACATCCCTCCTAAATCAGACTTGCTAGAGACCAAGGATAGGAAGGATTTGCATGAGGGAGCCACTGAGATAGATCCTTTAGATGAAGTAGTTGTTAAGGAAAAGACTGAGAAAGAAGCTGGTAAGGGTAAGGATAATAATGTGAGTGTTGAGATTCCCTTAGAAAATAACATTCTTACCAATGAGGGTGGTGGAAGGGATTGGGTCAAATCTGATGGTGTAGAGAAGACTGAGGGAAAGTCCAAAAAGGTCCATTATAAGCAGACTACAGTTGTGAATCCTGTTCCTTGCAAACATTGTGCATGTAATAAATCTGAGCCCCTAAAATATGATAAAAGGAGGGGAAATCAAAGAAATTGGAATAATCAGTGGGCTCAGAAACAAGGAATTGATTTGAGTAGAATCATCAGACCAAAACCTTGTTTCATATGTGGCAAATTGAACCATGTTGCCAAGCACTGTTATTTTAATCCTATAAACCAAAGGATAAATTTTCAAAGATCTGTGCAAAAACCCTTTGGCTATATGCAGAATAAAAGGAACCATGTGGCTAAGAAACCTGTTAAATCTAAAAGCCACATGAAGAAAAAGACTGTAAAAGAGAATGTCAAGATGTGGGTTCCCAAAAGCACTAAAACTGTTAGTACTGCTACCACAAATAGTACTGCTGACAAAGATAGTGCTGCTAGAATCAATACTACTGCTATCAATGTTAGTGCTGCTGAGAGTATTAGTACATCTAAAACTAACATTGTTAGTACTTCTTCAAATGTTAATACTGCTAACTCTGTTAGTGCTTCTAACAAGGTTAGTATTGCTAAACCTGTTAGTGCTACTAACTCTGTTAGTACTTCTAAAATTAGTACTGCTTCTAGTGTTTGTGCTTCTAGACCAATCATCTTGACGAAGTACTCCAGTAAAGAGTTTTCTAAATTTAAAAATCTCATCAAAAAGGAGTGCAAGTACTTTGATGAGAAAGGGAGGCCCAAGACCACTTTGGCTTGGGTTCCCAGTCAATACTAATTGGTTTATCTTATGTGCAGGGCAACCAACAGCTCAAGGGAAAGAGCATTTGGCATGTTGATAGTGGTTGCTTTAGGCACATGACAGGGAACATGGCTTGTCTCAAGAATTTCAAGAAAATTGATGGAGGGCATTTTGCCTTTGGTAATACTCCAGATGGAGGTAAGATTAGTGGTAAGGATGATGTAACAAAAGGTAAGATGACCTTTGAGGATGTTTTCTATGTTGAACAGTTAAGATACAACCTGTTAAGTGTATCACAGGTTTGTGACAAAAAGCATAGTATATTATTCACTGATTCAGAATGCATTATCCTTTCTCCTGGATTCAAGGTAGTTGATGAAAAGATGATACTACTAAGAACTCCTAGAAAGGATAATGTCTATTGTCTGGATATGGAAAATGTTTCAAATGATTCATCCCTAAACTGTCTTGTTTCAAAAGCCTCTTTGGATGAATCATCACTTTGGCACAGAAGGATGTGTCACATGAACTTTAAAACAATGAATAAACTTGTTAAAAACAACCTTGTAAGAGGTTTGCCTTCAAAAGTCTTTTCATGTGATGATCATTGTGTTGCTTGTCTCAAAGGCAAACAACATAAAACTTCTCATAAGTCCAAAGAGTTGAACACAATTTCTTCTTCTCTTCAGTTGTTGCATATGGATCTGTTTGGACCTACAAATGTCATGAGTATAGGTAAGAAATCATACTGCTTAGTTATTGTTGATGATTACTCTAGATTTACTTGGGTATATTTTCTAAGGACTAAGGATGAGACAAGTGGACTGATCAAATCCTTTATTCTAAGAATTGAAAACCAAACAAATCAAAAGGTAAAAGTTATTAGGTCAGATAATGGTACTGAATTTAAAAATCTTGATCTAATCACCTTTTGTGAGGAAAAAGGAATTGAGAGGCAATACAGTGCTCCTAGGACTCCACAACAAAATGGTGTTGCTGAGAGAAGGAATATGACACTGATTGAAGCTGCTAGATCTCTGTTAGCTGATTCAAAACTTCCAATTACTTTCTGGGCTGAAGCAGTTAATACTGCTTGCTATGTCCAAAACAGAGTTCTAGTAGTCAAGCCTAAAAACAAGACACCATATGAGCTTTTAAATAAAAGAAAACCATTTTTTGGATTTTTCAAACCTTTTGGGTGTCCTTGTACCATTCTCAATACCAAAACTCACTTAGGAAAGTTTGATAGCAAAGCAGATGATGGTTTTCTTGTTGGTTACTCATCTCAGAGTAAGGCCTACAGAGTATTTAATTCTTCTTCTAGAATAATTGAGGAAAGTGACAATGTCAAATGCAATGAGAACACACCAAATCCTATTGGTTCAGGACCTTAGTGACTATTTGACATTGATTTACTAACTAACTCTTTGGGTTTCAGTAGTGATGATCAGGCAGGATCAGAAAGTAGAGGATCAGGGGATGAACAAGTACAAGATACTATTCCTCAGTCTGTGATCTTTCCCATACCTACAATGACCCCTGTTGAAATATGTGAAAGGGAAACTGTTACTGAACCAGGTCAGAGTGAAGAAGAAAGAAGAGATGAGGAGAATTTAGAGCATGAGGAGCCAGAAGTAGCTGATAAGATCCCCTCAGCTGACTTAAATGACTCCAATTTAGATGTGGGAATGAATGAAGAACCTAGTCATCAGATAAGAACTCAGAAGATTCATCCTCCTGAGTTGGTAATAGGAGACATCTCTTCTCCTATGATGACTAGGAATCAAAGCAGACTTCAAGTTTTGCAGGATCAGCAACATACAATACTCTCTTGCTTTCTATCTCAAATTGAGCCTAAGAAGGCTCATGATGCAATGAAAGATTCAAGTTGGATAGAAACTATGCAAGAAGAGTTGCTACAGTTTAAATTACAAGATGTTTGGGACTTGGTGGACCTTCCAAAAGGTCATAGAGCAATTGGCACCAAGTGGATTTTCAGAAATAAAAAGGATGAGAGAGGAATAGTAATCAGGAAGAAAGCAAGGCTAGTGGATCAATGGTACACCCAGGAAGAAGGCATAGACTATGAGGAAGTTTTTGCTCCAGTTAGGCTGTTTCTAGCCTATGCCTCATATATGCAGTTCAAGGTATATCAGACGGATGTGAAGAGTGCCTTTTTATATGGAACAATTGATGAAGAAGTATATGTCTGTCAGCCCCTTGGATTTGAGAATCCATCATATCCTGACAGAGTATACAAACTTAAGAAAGCACTATATGGTCTACATCAAGCCCCAAGAGCATGGTATGATACTCTGTCTACCTATCTCTTGGAAAATGGGTTTGAAAGGGGAATCATTGACAAGACCCTTTTCATTAAAAGAAGTAAGAAGGACACCCTACTTGTTCAGATCTATGTGGATGACATCATATTTGGATCCACAAAAGATCAGATGTGTAGAGACTTTGAAGAGTTGATGCACAAGAGCTTCAAAATGAGTTCAATGGGTGAACTCACCTTCTTCCTTGGGCTTCAAGTGAAACAGCAGAAAGATGGGATTTTCATAAGTCAATCTAAGTATGTGAAAGACATCCTAGATAGGTATGGTTTATCAGACTCAAAGCCAGCAAGCACACCAATGGAAATACACAAACAAATCACTGCTGATCTTGAGGGGGAGGATGTTGATGTCCATATTTATAGATCAATGATTGGATCTCTCATGTATCTCACAGCCTCAAGACCAGATATCATGTTCCCAGTATGTGTGTGTGCCAGATTCCAAGTCAAGCCAAAGCAGTCACATCTTCAAGATGTTAAGAGAATTTTCAGATACTTAAGAGGGCAACCTAGATTAGGTCTTTGGTATCCTTATGAATCTACTTTTGATTTGATTGCATATTCAGACAGTGACTTGGGTGGTGCGAATATGGAAAGAAAGTCTACTTCAGGGGGTTGTCAACTTTTGGGTGCAAGACTAGTATCTTGGCAGTGTAAGAAGCAAACCACAGTGTCCTTATCCACAACAGAAGATGAGTACATTGATGCTGCAAGTTGCTGTTCTCAGGTTCTATGGATTCAAAATCAAATGCTGGACTATGGGGTAACCTTTCTTCACACTCCAATCTTCATTGACAATAGCAGTGCTATTAGCATTGTTAACAATCCTGTCAAGCACTCCAAAACAAAGCACATTGAGATCAGGTATCACTTTATTAGAGACTGTAATGAAAAGAAGCTTATTCAAGTTGCTAAAGTTCATACTGATAACCAGTTTGCTGATCTATTCACTAAAGCTTTTGATGTGGGTAGATTCACTTTCTTGGTCACAAGTGTGGGCATGATCAACTCTGAATGAGCTCATGTTTAATAAGTGTTTGTATACCTGTTATTTGTTTGGGGCTACTAATCATCTTTTTCAGGAAGTTTATTGCCCTACTCTGACTAAAACAAGCTTCAACAGTGTAAGTATTTTTAATGCTGCCAGTGCAAAGTTACTACTGCAGGTTCATTATTACTACTGCTAGTCTGAGTTACTACTTCAGGTATGGGTTAATACTGCTAGTTCGTTAATAATGCTCTCAGTTAATACTGCTAGTTAGTTAATACTGCCAGGTAGTTAATACTGCTCTCAGTTAATACTGCTAGTTAGTTAATATTGCCAGGTAGTAAATACTGCTCTCAGTTAATACTGCCAGGTAGTTAATACTGCTCTCAGTTAATACTGTTAGTTAGTTAATACGGCTAGTTAGTTAATACTGCTAGATAGTTAATACTGGTATCAGTTAAAACTGCCAGGTAGTTAATACTGCTCTCAGTTAATACTGTTAGTTAATACTGCTAGATGGTTAATACTGCTTCTTTCCCGAATCATATAAATATCCTCTTTGCCTGCCTAAAAGCTCACAACGACTCTTTGAATACTGTTCATCTTCTCTCTAACTCTTTTCTCTCAAGCAACCTGTGTGTTTCAGTCAAGTATCCTCAAGACCGATGGCATCCATGGCATTTATTGATGAACACAATGAGATCGCAATGCTTCAAAAGCCGAAGCAGGCTGATGGATTCCATTAAATAGTTGATTTTCTCAAGAACAGTCATATAGCGTATGCTCTTACTATGTCACCACCAATCTTCATCGAGCACCAGAAGCAATTTTGGGCCAATGCCACCGCTGTTACTGAAAACGGTGTGCAGATTATCAATACAAGGGTGTGTGACAAACCCTTGATAGTCACTGAAGAGGTCATTCGCATCAGTCTACGTCTAGACGATGCCTCAGGTATTTCTTCTATCCCTAATGAGGACTTGTTTTCCAATCTCACAAGAATGGGGTATGAAGGCCAACAGGATGTTTTCAAATTTTACAAAGCTAACTTTTCTTCCCAATGGCGGTTCTTTGTTCATACCCTTATGCACTGTATTTATAGAAAAACTACTGGATGAAGTCAGTTCAGCAGTACCATTGCGTATGCTTTGGTCTGCTTGTCCACTGCCCGAAAGTATAATTTCTCAAAAATGATTTTCAATGACCTTGTGTCAAACTTGGAGAATAAAAAGAGTTTCTATATGTATCCAAGATTTGTCCAGGCAGTTATCACCACTGAATTGACGGATATACCTCAGTTTAATGAGGTATATGTACCTAAAATCCCTAAGGGCAAGGTCTTTTCAAATATGAAAAGATCTGCCAAGGACTCGGAAGGAGTTGACACCCCATTGTTCTCTACAATGATGATGGTGTCCCACAACCAAGAAGGTATGGCATCAGGGTCAAGGCCCTCACTAGACCATCCCACTGAGAGCCAAACCCAACCTTCAACCACTATATCACTTCCTCAGTCCCTTGTTCTTAAGCCAACACCAGTTTTAACCAAAACTTATACTAAGAGAAAGGTACACAAGGCTCCTTCCCTTGAGCTAGGAGGTGGTCACTGAGGAGATGTATGAGCATGTGGGTGAGAAGGCTGCCACTACTCCTGCTAGCACAGAGGAGGACAGTGGTAACATCACTAAGACCTTCCCCATGGCAACTTTGGGTGAGCAATCATCCAAAGGTCCCAGGTGCCAAGAAACAACGGGGGTGGAGGGTGCTTCTGCTAGGCAGAAGACCTCCACTACTAAAAGTTCCAATGATCCATCAAAAGGGGGTAACACTCCTGGAGAAGGTGAGGATAGATATGACTACCACAAATTGATTTCTGCCATTTCCAAAATGGCAACAGAACTGGATTCTCAGAAGATGGTTATAAATGAACTCAAGAAAGTCATCATCAACCAACAAGAAGATATCAGCAACTTAAAGAAGTTGTTTCAGAAGGTGGTTCAAAAGAAGAAGAAACAAAGGTTTGTGCTCAGAAGAAGGAACCCAGTGCATGATGCTCCCAAAAAGGGGGAGTCAGAAGCTGAGATCAACCTGGAGAGGGAGATACATGGAGTTGAGGGGGAGTTTGATGTACAAACAGAAACAGGGCTTGTGTTTGAAGAAGCAGCAGTAACAGATAGAGCAGCAGGAAAAGTTAATGCTGCTGAAGCAAGCAAAGCAGCAGAAACAGTTAATGTTGCTGAAATAAATGAAGCAGCAGAAATTGTTAAAGAGATACTAACTGACCTCATTAGCAGAAATTTGGAAGAATTTGAGATAGCTGAAGCACTTATCAAGGCTAAACATGATACTCCCAAGGTCACTTCAAAGGCCAAAGGAGTTGTCATCAAAGAAAAGGGTGAGGTTATCAAGAAAGCAAGTGTTGAAAAGGTAGCAAGCAAGGATAAAGGCAAATCCAAGATAGTGGAATCTGACCAACCACTTAAAAAGCAAAAGCTGATTGAGTCAGATGAAGCTTTAGCTAGAAAGATTCAAGCAGAACTTGAGCAAGCAGAAACAGTTCAAGTGAAGAAAGATAGGGAGATGGCAAAAGCTTTAGCTGCAGAGCTTAATGAAGTATATCAACAGAGCTTGGCAACAGAGATAGCTCAGAAGAAAGCTGTAATTCTAAAGAAGCCTGTGATAGTCAAATTGGGTGCAAAGAAGAGGCAACCTTCAAAGACCTACCTTGGCACTCAAGAGAGAAAGAAGATGATCACTTTTCTCAAAGGTGCTGTGGGAGTCAAAAAGGAGATGTTCACAAAGATGTCTTTTGATCAAATCAAAGGGTTGTATGATGCAGAGATGACTAAGCTGCAAGGGAATGATCAAGAAAGAGTTGAAGTGGAAAAGAGGATGAAAGAGAGGTATGACCTTCTAATAGAAAAACCCTTTCCTGATGATCAAGAAACTCCAAAGAAGGAAGCTACTCTAGGTGAAAGTCTGAGGACTTTAAAAAGAACAAAAATGATGGCTAGAAGAAAACCAGCCAAGAAACCTAGAGTGGATGAGGAAGAAGCTGAACAAAAGGTAGCTGAAGAAGAAGAGGCACCTAAGTCTGATGAAAAGAAAGCTCAATCTCAGGAAGAACCATCCAGTACTTATGATGTAAATATGTACATGGTGGTAATGGAGAAAGTGCCTGAGCCTATAACTGCTGAACCAGTTGGTGTCAAGCCTCCTGAGATTATTCACTGGGATACCATGGAAGTAGATGGAAAGGAGTATATATCAGGTTGAAGAGGAAAGATGACAAATTTGCAGTGTATCCTACTTGGGCTAAGATTGTCAGAGTATGCTCCAGATCTGATTTAGAGGAAATGTTTGAGGTGGGGATGAAACTATATGCTGACAAGCTGAAAGCTCCAGGGATACCAGTTACAAAACTTGTGATGGAGTATCTATGCATGTTATTCAAGCCAGAAAAAGTTCAACATGTCATCAGAAATGTGTTCAAAACCATCAACAACTGGACTCTGTATGAAAGAAGTGGAGTATATGCATTGGCTATGGATACAAGTCACTTTGAATACTTCCTTGTGGATAGAATCTACAACCATAGCAGGTTAAAGCTGCATGCTATGTTGAAGAAAAAGCTAGGTTGTGCACTAGATTCTGCAATGGCAAGATATTTGATCCAGAGAATTATTAATCAAAGTTTGGGGCTGAATCCTAATATAGGTGTATAAGCAATAGGGTTTTGGGAGCATCTGAAGAACTTGACTTCTCTTCTCTAAAAGTCAAGTTAGGGGGAGATTGTTGGGAATTGAAGATTTGTCTAAGTGATTACTACTGCCAGAACAACATGGTTACTACTTCTGAGATAAGTTACTACTGCTGAGCCAGATTAATATTGCTTGAAGAAGTTACTACTGGTAAGCAGAGTTAGTGCTGCTGGTGAAGATTAGTACTGCTCAGAGTGATTAATGCTGCTACAGATTAATACTGCTTATGTGATAATCAAGATACGTGCAGATCAAGGCTGAAGATAATCATGGAAGGTTGAAGATAATTATTGAAGAATATACTGAAGATCTTTTATATTTTGTAATTATCCTGTATTCAATCTTTGTTTATATAGTATAGAATAGTTTGATAGATGAGCAGTTCATTCTAAGTTTTTGTTTTCAGAGAGAGAATTAACCTCAAGATTTACAATCCTAGTTCTAGAGAAGTAGAATTCGTCTTGCTGAGCCTGTTCATCAAGATTGAGGTTTTGTTTGAAATCTTGTAACTTTAATCATTCAATAAAGTTTACAAGTTGTGATTTATAGTTTACTGTTACATTGATAGTTTGAATATTAAAGTGTTTTTCTGCAACTTCTTTAATATTGTTTCTGAGTTTCATTATTCTTGTTAAGAATCAGATCCTGTCAAGGACAGATATAACTATGATGAATTGATGGAAACCATTGGAAATGTCAATCTGGATGTCATCAATCAGGGTAAGGAGATAAAGGAGATGAAACAGGTGATTATTTCTCAACAGGAGCAGATAGCCAAACTAAAGAAGATGGTACTTAACTTGGTGCATAAAAAGAGGAGAAAGCAATTCATCTTAAAGAAAAGGAGAAGTACACATGATGCTTCCAAAAAGGGGGAGAATCCAGAAGCTGAATCTGAGAAGGAAAGCCCTGTTGGCATGGAATTTCAGTTTGAGGGGGAGGAAGCAGAAACTGTGAAGGCAACAGAAACTGAGCAAGAAGCAGAAACTGAGAAAGCAGGAGAAACAGTTAAAGCAGCAGTAACTCAGTTAGCAGCAGAAACTGCAAAAGAAGTAGAAACAGAAAAGGCAGCAGCAGAAACTGAAATGACTATAGAAGAAATAGAGATTGCATAAACTTTGGTGAAGGCAAAGAATGACACTCCTAAGGCCACTCAAAAGGCTAAGGGAGTGGTGATCAAGGAAGGAGAATCAGAGAAGAAAAAGACAAAGGTCAGTGTGTCAGATGCAAAGAAGAAAGGGAAAGAGAAGATAGTTTAGCCTGAGAAACCAGTGAAGAAGCAGAAGAAAATTGACTTGGATGCAGAGTTGGCAAAGGAACTAAATGTACAATTTGAAAAGGAACTTGAAAAGGAGAAAGAAATCCAAAAAGCCAAAGACAGAAAGATTGCATTAGAGTTGGCAAAAAGGCTCAATGAAGATTATCAGAAGAGCTTGAAAACTACTGTGAAGAGGGTTACTATTAAAGCTTCACAGAAAAGACAGCCCTCAAAAACCTTTCTAGCTAATCAAGAAAGAAGAAAAATGATAAACTTCCTGAAAGGATCCATTGGAGTTCCTGAAGGGATGTTTACCAAAATGTCATTTGGGAGAATAGAGGAATTATACAAGAAGAAGATGGCCAAGCTTCAAGAAGACTTCAGTCAGAGGGTTGAATTTGAAAGGAAGATGAAAGAGAGACATGATCTGAACATTCAACAGCCTTTCCCTGACAGTGAAGAAGACACTCCTACAAAAGAAAAGGCAGAAGTCAAGAAAGAAGAAACACTAGCCCTGAAGATTTGAGCTGTTAAAAGAATGAAGTCAATTGCTTCAAAGAAACAGGAAAAAAGGCCTAGAATTGATGAAGGTGAGACAGAGCAGAAACAAGCTGAGCAGGTTGAAAAGCAAGAGAAGAGTCAAGAGCAAACAAGTCAACAATCATCAGAACAACCAAGAAAACATGAGCAGTTTGATTTATACATGACAGTAACAGATGAAGAACCTCTGAAAGTTGATCCTATCTCAGTGAATGCACCAGAAATCATTCATTGGGATACTTTGTTGGATAAAAGAACAGAATACTTCAGAATAAAAAGAATGGGTGACAAATATGAAGTATATTCAACTTGGGGAAAGATAATCAGAAGTTGTACCAGGGTTGATTTGGAGGAGATGTATAAGATTGGTATGAAGTTATATGGTAACTTGTTGCAAGGAGCAGGGATGAGCATAACCAAGATGGCTATGGAATATTTGTGCATGATGTTTGATCCTGTCAAGGTAGAATATCTTGTCAAAGATGTGCATCATGAAAATGGATTTAAAAGTATTGACAACTGGATGCTTTTTGAAAGATCTGGAGTTTATGTTATAACTCTTGACAAAAGCTTCCATGAATACTACTTGGTTGATAAGGTGTATGACCACAACAAAGTAAAGTTGGGGAGGATGCTGAAAGCAAAGTTGGTCTGCCCTAAAGGTTCAGAAATGGCAAGAATAGTGATCAGAAGAACCATCAATCAAAGTGTAGGATTGGATCCTAATCTGGGGAATTGAGCAGTTATTTTTGAAAGCATCATGAAGACCGCATTCTGAAAAACTTAACTTCTTGAATTGAAAAGTTAAGTTAGGGGGAGATTGTTGGGTCTAAAATGTGATAAGTCCAGTTAGTACTGCTAAGTGTTGAAGATTACTACTGTTAAAGACTTTAGTACTGCTACTTGAAGATTACTACTGCTAGAAGTATTACTACTGCTTATATGATTACTACTGCTAGTAGTTGGTACTGCTTGAAGAGTTAATACTGCAAGATGGAAGTTACTACTGCAAGCATGTTAGTACTGTTGAGGATGAAGATACTGCTATGAAGATTAATGATGCTTATGATGATAAAGATGGATTGGTTGCTTAAAGCGAAAGACAAGGATGTGGCCCAAGATTTACTAGCATAAACACATACAGATTATCACAAAACACTTTTATTTATTAATCACAAAGATTACATCAAGCCATATACCTATTTGTGATAAACTTTTCAATACAGAGTGTTTGTGTGTGTTCTTAATGTGTGCAACTATGTGTTCTTACTCTCTCTCAATCACCACCACAATTATACCTTCACTTTCACACACACCCCTTTGAAACAAACACAATGACTTGCTTATATATAGGTCAACATGACCAAGCAAGGTCAAACCTTCTAAGCTCATTACAACACATACACAAAACAACAAATACAATAAAGACCCTCATTTAATCTTGAATACAATTTCAGTCTAACAATCTCCACTTTTGGATTCAAGATTAAAATTTTTTTGACAATAATCTTCAGAATTGTCTTCAACTTTCAGCTCTTGCTCTTTCATAACTTTGATATCTTTAAGTCTTTTTACACTTTGCATTATCTTTGACAATTCTTCAAACTTGTCTCTCCCTTTGAATTAGCTTTTGAATATTCTGAATAGACAACTTTACTTTCAAACTCTGACTTTCTTTCACTTTCTCTTTGACAAGCTTTCTTTAACATTTGACTTTGATCATCTGAAAACTTTATCTCCTCTGAAATCTTCAAAACTTCAATCTGATCTTGAACTTTGATTATTCTCCCCCTTTTTAATGATTTGTAAGAATCAAAATCATTAAAACACTTCAAGGTCCGATCTGTCATTAAATGATATTCCCACCGTCTGATAAGCACATTCTTCATAAGCTTTCATCTCCCTTATGATAACATGAGAAATTCTGACAACTGATCTGAAAGAGCCGTTGAATCATGAATGTATTCATATGAATCTTTTCAAATTCAAACGAGTTAAGAGTTGTAACCCTGAATCAACAGATGAAACGGCCTGTCAGTAACATGAAGTTACTGTGTACAACGAATGTACAATATAAGGAGCTGGTTTGATGTTGACTCCCCAGGACTTCCATTCAATCATTGAAGAACACAAGGTAATTCTATGAATGTTCTGACAGAAAAACAAATTCTCTGTGTGCTCGGGCTTGTGTTTGGAAGAATTAGCACAATGATTGTGTTTCATAAGGCTCAAAATATGTAAATCACTGAGACAACAATGATTGTACATGGACTCAACGTGCATGAGAAAGGGTCGAAGTTGGGGCAACTTTCCTTATTTTTCAATATCAGTATCTTCCAAAAGAAGAACCAATAGATTATGTGCTGCTTCCCCAAAAAATGTGAAACATTCTCTTTTTAAGAAAAGAATGAGTAGCTGGTGGGGTTAATGCAAGAGATGGCATGGGCTATTTGCCTATTTCAATGATGGTCACCAAAGAAATGTGAACCAATCAGTAATGTGGCTGCCCGACTTAGAAAGATGTTTGGTGCAGAGTTCTGATATTCTTTTAACTCTGTTCTCTCACCCTCTTTCTTTTAAACATATAAGCTCACATCTAACCAATCTCTCATTTCCATTTTACCTATGCTCACTCCCATAATCAATTCTTTTAGACCCCTCTCCCCTCAATCGCTTAAAGGATTTCTTCCGGGGTAGGAAACACTGGTTATCGTGAATCCATGGAAGATCTATTAAGCACTCACACTGAATCCCATGTTCCTAAAAAGTAATGTTGGTCAATGATTTTCTTGACATGTAAAGCACAAGAAATCATATGTCAGTGTATGTATGCTCATCAAAAATTAGAAATGAAATTTGAGCATTTTAAACATTTAAGATATCTCAAAACTTTATATGAATGAATAACCATGAAAGAATAGAAATGTTTTGAGAATCTGACAATGATTAAGATCAGATCAAATTATCATGAAGAAAAATATTTGGGAATTCAAAGACGTATGTTGTTTATATGAATAATATATAAACATATTATCAATGAAAGCACATTAAAGATGAAATGACGTTTGATTCAAACAACTGTGAATATCAAACGGGAGTATTACCATAGAAAGATTAAACATTTGATACATGGTAATAATAAAGTCAAAAGAATGTACTGAACCGGTGTGTGTATGAATACTTGACAAAGTATATAGAAAAGAAAATACACAAGTATTATTCTTTAAAGAACACACGGTCAGATAGACAGTTAAGTATCCAAAAATCATTTAAAATTCACACTTCTCAGTCCATGAAAACAGTTTAAGAACGTGAAGTGGTTTGAACATTTTAAAACATTTTTCACAAGTAAAAGTTGTTCTTCTTTCACAAGTGTTTGAGTATAAGGATGAGAATGATATACCTGTAGATCAGAATCCTTAACTCCCCCTGGAATGAATATAGAAATTAAAGTATCCTTGACAAACAATAGATATCCTCCCCCTTGATATCTGTAAAACATCAATTTTTTTTAGAAATTTTATAACAGTGAAAGCAATAAAAAATAATATCATCTCTTCATTAAAATGTATGGCAAATATAATTTCTAAACTCCCTTTCAAACGAAAAACTTCCTGAAAAGATGTAATCATGAAAGCATCCTTCAGAAGAAAACATTTTAATACAGGTTTTGAACTGAATTATCCAAAAGCCATTGTCACATAAAATATCCTGCAAGATTTTTTTTTTGGTAATCATTATAAAAATGATTCCGCTTTAGTCAGTTAGCATATAATGAAATATCCAAGATATATTCAAATAAAACACAAGATTAGAAAACTCCCCTTAGAATCATGAAGTGGCGTTTAACATACCAAGTTTGCTAACTAAAAAATTAAACCTCTTTTCATGCAACGGCTTGGTGAAAAGTTCAGCCAAATGGTAGTCTATAGTCACGAAGTGCATCTCGATATCGCCCTTCTCGACATGATCCTTTATAAAATGATAACGCACGTCGATGTGTTTTGTCTTGGAATGCTGCACTGGATTAGCGGTTATCGCAAATAACCCTTTGCAACAAGGCGAGCTTTGTTTCGAACTACAACTCCAGATTCATCTCTCTTATTTCTGAAAACCCACTTTGTTCCAATAACAGATTTTCCTTCTGGAAGTGGTATGAGTCGCCAAACTTTGTTCCTCTCAAATTGCAGAAGTTCATCTTGCATCGCCAGTATCCAATCTGGATCACGCAAGGCTTCTGAAGCTTTCTTCGGCTCGAGAGAACTTAAAAAACTTGAATATAGACAAAAATTAGCAGATGCTGCACGCGTTTGTACACCAGACTGTGCATCACCAATAATATTATGAAGTAGGTGAGCTCGTGTCCATTTCATGGTACTTGGAATTGGATGAATGTCAGCTTGAGTATTATCTTCTTCATATTCATCATATACTGCAGGTAAGTCTTGATCAACCCTAGATGTGCTCGGGACATCTTGTACAGTCTCTTCTGAAGTAAAGATTTCCGGAGCAATAGAGAAATTACTCGGAACTTCTGTTTCAGAATTTGGATCTGCATGCACAGAATCAACATTATTACCTTCAGAATGTATATGTGTAGATGTACCTGATGAGGTTGATATTGTGACATTGTCAGAAGGTCTTGAAATATCTGCTATTATAATTGGAACCTCTGAAGTTGATGCGGATACGCTTGATTTTTCAAAATATGCACAGATATCCATAAAAGCATCAAAAAATAATAAGTCTAATTCAGTTGTAATTTTATTTGAATTAGAAGACTTAGTCTGTTTGACTTCGGGTTCTATTCCGTCTTGAATAGAAACCTTCTGCTTAAGCTTGAGTTCTGAACTGTTGTGTTCAGAAGTCAATGTGGATGTTTCATCGAAAGACACATTAATGCTCTCCATGATCGTCTTGGTTCATCTATTGTAGACCCGATATGCTTTAGACGTTAACGAATAACCAATGAAGTATCCTTCGTCAGCCTTCTTGTCAAATTTACCAAGATTGTCTCGATCATTGAGAATATAACACCTGCAACCAAAGGTACGAAAAAATTTAATATTCGGTTTTCGACGATTAATAAGTTCATACGCTGTCTTTCTATGTCTTTTGATGACAATCGTGCGGTTTTGTGTGAAACACGCAGTGGCTACGACTTCAGCCCACAGAAACATTGGCAACTCTGAATAGGCTAACATTGTCCTCGCAGCTTCCACCAGTGTTCGATTCTTCCTTTCAACTACGCCGTTTTGCTGAGGAGTGTAGACAGCAGAAAAGTTGTGATAGATCCCAACAGATATGAGATAACTCTGAAGCTTTTCATTCTTGAATTCCGTGCCATTGTCACTTCTCAAAAATATAACCTGCAATTGTAGTCGAACCTGGATTTTCTTTATGAACGCAATGACCAGCTCTGTTGCATCTGATTTGTTCCTTAGAAATTCCAGCCAAGTATATCTGGAGTACTAATCTATCATGACCAAAATATATCGCTTGTCGTTGATAGACTGAGTCCTCATCGGGCCGCAAAGATCCATATGTATCAATTCAAGAGGTGTTGAGGATGAGAATTCTGTCTTTGCTTTATGAGATGTTCGCTTCATCTTTCCCATTTCACAAGCGGGACAAAGAGAACTCTTCTCAAACCTTAGTTCAGGTAGACCTTTGACAATACCTTGTCTCGCCAACTGATTAATCGCATCAAAGTTTTGATGAGACAGACGCCGATGCCATATCCAACTTTCAGCTCGTGAAGCTTTTGCAATCAGACAAACAGATCTTGATGCAGAAAGAGTTGGAAGGTTCATAGAATGAAGATTTGCATTCCGCTTAGCTTTAAAAATTGTGCTAAAAAGATTATGATCAAGTCCTTCTACGTATAGTACTCTCTTGATCGTCACGATGCCATTTGTTAAAGATCTGTGTCCTCGAATGTATCCAGTAACCTCATAATTTGCATAACTTACAGTACCGACAGGTTCCTCAACATAATTGTGAAGTAGATGCTTAAATCCTGTCATATGGCGCGAGCATCCTGAATCTATATACCATGTATATGAGGCCTGCAAAAAGAGCAAATTACTTCTGCTTAGGTACCCATATCCAGATGGGTCCTTTCTTGTTAGCTTTTTGTAGTTTATCAATATCATTTACCTTAGCCTTAATTCGCCACTCATAGCAAGGCTTAGGTACCCATTTCCATGTCATTTGCACATTAAGCTCATGAAATCTTTTCTTTTTAGAAAAATGATCAATCTTAGCATGAAAAACTTTAGCCTGATGTGTTAAGGATTTGAAAACTGATTTGACAAGAGATGTTTTTCTGGCAACTTTAGATTTAGAATTAATGGAAGGAATGATAAATGCATTATCATGACAGTGTTTGCAGATAAAATTCTTACGTGCAAATGTCAAAAGCTTAGATTTATCCAATGAAGTACAAGCATTCATACAACTTTGACATTTGGAAACGTTTGAATTTTTACAAATCAAACTATCACTATCACTGATACTACATTTATTTTTAGCAACTTTATTTTCCTTCACATTCTTCATCCATTCTCCTTTAACATTCTCCCTTTTTATATCTGAAACAGGAAACAAAATCTTGTTAGCTTTCTTTGAAGAAGATGATTTTATCTTTGAAGTACAAGAAGTTTCTCCCTTTTCAAAAATACTCGGAGGATATTCAGGAGTAGTAGTATAAACAACTGAAGTTTTAGAATTAATAGTCTCAAACTCTGGATTAGAATGAACATTCCAGTTTGGAGACTCAAACATCTTTTTATCGTTTAGATTTTGTTTAAACAAATCATCTTTCAAAACATTTAACTCTTTAGAGAGTTCTTTGTTTTCTTCAAAAGACTTGTCAAGTTTGAATTTGAGATCAATGTTCTCATCTTCTAACTCTTCAATCGTCTTTTGAAGATCTGTGACTTGTTTCTCAAAGTTAGATGCTTGATTCACCTCAGAGTTTGATTCCATCTTTTCTATTATAGGTACAGGATCTGAAGCATTCATCATTTCTGTAAAGATCTCCTCAGTCATAATTTTTGAAAAATTAGAATTAAGATTTTGATTCATGATATTTTCACCTTTTGATTCTTTTGAGGAATTAGAAGTGAATGAATCAGATAAAGGAATTTGATTCTCAACATCAGTTTCTGAATCAGATTCATCATACTGACACTGAGATTCAGTACTATTTGCTTCAACCTTTGCTGACTCTGTTGGTAAACAAGGAGAAAATAATGACGAAAATTCACTAAATTCTGGCTTTCTTGTTTTGTAACTTTCGTTCAAATCTTTATAAGTAAAACCAACAGATTTAAAACTTGAAATGGAATCAGCACAAGATGAAGTGTCATCATCATTCACATCTTTACCTTTAAGAAAAGTAACAAAAGTATCACGAATATCAGGTTTTGTAGGTGTAGAGCCCATTTTATCAAAATAATACAAATTTTCTGGTGCTCTTTTCAAAACATTATTTGCTTCAAAACCTAAACCTTTTTTAACATTATAAAATCGAACATCTTGGAGTTGTTTGTTAAAAGATTTAATGTTTGCTCAGTCTGTCCTCTTTTCAAATTTAAATCCTCCAGTTGTTTGATTTTACAATATGACTCGTTTCTTTCTTGAAAACACGCTTCAAACTTGATTTTAAAATCACCTTTTCAGCATTTAAATTTACAAGATCTCTTTCAAGCTCAGATATTTTTGAAGTTAAAACATCTTTGTCCTTTTTTAAAAACTCTTTCTCAGATTCTTTCTCCTTAACAACATCTTTCAACATTGCATTTTCATCACGAAAATTCAACATTGTTTGTCTTTCATGACTAAGTTTGACTTTCAAAATTTTAAACTCTTCTTTCATGAATTTAACTTGAGCCTTTAAAGATTGAATACGTACCTCAGAACCACAGTCGGAATGATCAGAAGATGATTCATTTTCCTCATCCACTTTGGCCATCATACACACCTGAGTAAAGTGTGCAGATTCATCATCAGAACTCTTGTAGAACCAATTTTCCTCTTCAGCCATTAAGTTTTGACCATCTTCCACCTTCTTTGCTATCAGTGATTTCCGAGTATAATATTCTGAATTCCTTATTCGCTTCTGCTTGCAGTCTTTGGAAAAATGACCTGGTTTTCCACAGTTATAGCATCTTCCATATTTCGGCTCAGTTTCTTCTTTCTTTCCTGTGTGTCCCTGAATCTAGTTTCTAAAATACAATTAATCAAACAAACAAGATTTATCAATCAATTACCTGTTTGATTTCTCTTTCAAATTCCACAATTACAACTTATTCTCTCTAGAACTCTCTCTCTCTCTACAGATCTCTCTCTAACGAATTCTCTCTCTCTCTCTCAGATTCTCAATCAGACAACTTACAACTAAAACCAGAAATACAAGGTATTTATACCTACATCTAAAACAACAAAGAAACAAAACTAATACAAATGTTGACTTTGACTTTTATTATAAAGACTTTGACTTTCACTTGAGAGTTGACTTTCTTCAACTTTGACTTCTTAAATCTTGACTTTTGTCTTCTTGATCTTGTATCCAACATATTTATGCTCTAACAATCTCCCCCTTTGGATTCAAGATCACTGTTTAAAGATCCAGCAATTCAGTCTTCACTTCAAGCTCTGTCAGTACAATCTCCCCTTTTTCTTTGACGGTATTCTTTCCAAAACTTTCTTCAAACGATTAACAATCTCCCCAAAACTTTCACAATAATACTTTCAGACTTTGGAAAGAAATTATCTTCAGAATCAGCTCGAATTGCTTTAGCAAATAATCTTCAAAGAAAATTTACTCAAATCTTCAGAAATTCATTGATCTTCTTCAAATCTTCAAATCTTTACTTTGAACTTTTTTAACTTGGACATTTCTGAAAATCATCTCTCAAAACTTTATCATTTCTTGATATCATCTCCCCCTTTTTTATGATTTGAGCATCTATATCATCAAAACTTTCAGCAAGAAATGTCATTGACCATTCTGATCTGTCCAAGAGCCTCTGATTCTGTGATTCATAACCAAGTATTCATCTAGATCTTTGCAAATCCAGACAAAAGAAGAACATGTAACTCCTGAATCAACAAATGAATCAGTTAAAATGTCTGTCAGTAACACGAAGTCACTGTGTGTAACGAATACACAATATAAAGGAGCTTTTTGATGTTCACTCCCCCAGGGCTTCCATCCAATCATCGAAATACCACAAAGGAAATTTCTATGAATGTTATGACAAAGAAACAAACTCTTTGTGTGTTCGTGCAAGTGTAGAAAGAATTAAGCACGAATGATTGCTTTTTAAATAAGGCTCAACATAGTGTAAACCACTGAGACAACAATAGATAAACACAGACTCAATGTGAATGATTGAAGTGCGAAGGTGGGGCAGACTTCCTTCTTTTTCAATATCCAGATTTTCCAAATGAAAACCAGATAGATTATATGTTGCGTCCCCTTGAAAATGTGAAACATTTTATTTTTAAGAAGAAAATGAGTGGTTGGTGGGGTTTAGTCAAGAGTTGGCATGGGCTAGTTGCCTGTTTCAATAACATTCACCAAAGAATTGTGAAACGCTAGTAATGTGTCTTCCCGACTCAGAAAGTAGTTGGTGCAGAGTTTAATATTCTTTTACTCTGTTCTCACAACCTCTTTCTTTTGATCATTAAGCTCACTTCTAACCAAACTCTCTATTCCATTTTACCTCAGCACACCCACACTCATTTCTTTTTGACTCCTCACACTCAATCACTAAAGGATTAACTTCTTGGGTAGAAATCACTGGTTAACGTGATATCATAGAAGTTTAGTTAATTCTTAGCACAAAGAACCCATATAATCCTATGAAAGCATAATGTTTCTCACATGGTTTAACTTTAGCAGTTAAAGCTCATATACAAATGTCAGATGAATGTATGCTCATAAAATATAATCATGAAGATTTGAGCATTTTTAGACATTGAAGCATTTTCAAACAAGTATATGAAATGAATGAATATGAATGCAAAAGGCTTGTTTGAAAATCTGACATTGTATGAAAATGATCAGAAATGAATTATATATCAATTAAGGCTTATGGTCAAGAATAATGGATATTGTCTATACGAAACAAAAATATAGACATTCTTGAAATGACGTTTCGAAATGAAATATCGCTCAAAATTCTTTAAAGTACAAGTGGGGTGTCTTACCATCGAAATTATGTTTCAATATGAGACATGGTAAGAACAAATTGACCAAAAAATAAACCGGTGTGTGTGAATACTTGAAAGTATATAGAAAAGACAATACACAAGTATTTATCTTTGGAAACACACGGTTTATAAACTTTGAAGCACAAATTAAAATGAAAACATTTAAAATCACACTTCCAAATTATAAAATCTGTTTAAGAATCGGGAAGTGGTTTGAACATTTCAGAACATGTTTTCTATATCTGAAAGTTGTCCTTCTTTCAGATATATTTGAGATTAAGATAAGAAATTTACCTTTTCGCTTCGTCTTAAATCTCATGAAGTCATGCTTAAGTCAAAATGATATGATCTTTTAAGCTTCTCTCATCCTGCACAAGTCTCAAAGTCTAGTCAAAACAAATTTATTCACAAATTTATTCGAAAAATAAAAGACATAAAGCAGTAAAACGATTAAAGTACGAATTCTGATATGAAATAATCAGAAATCATAGTCTTTCTCCTTTTGATATGACTTATGTGCATGCTCCCCCTAAAATCATGTATCACAAAAATTTGTCAGTTAAGTAAAATGCAGAAATTAGATAAGCTCCCCCTCAAAAATAATGTAGATCATCTAAAATCTTCTCTTATTCCCCTGAGATCATGAGCAAACAATTAAAGTGCAGATATCCTTCAAACATAATGATAAAGAAAATGATGAAAAATAACAATACGTAACTTTATTAGGTAACAACCGATTATGTCTTAAGATTTAACATACCAAGCTTAGAGACAAGAAAATTAAATCTCTTTTCATCTAATGGTTTGGTAAATAAATCTGCAAGCTGATAATATGTTTTTACAAAATAAAGTTCAATTGTTCCTTTTTCTACATTATCCTTAATAAAATGATACCTTACATCAATGTGTTTGGTTTTCGTATGTTGGACAGGATTAGCAGATATTGCAATTGCACTCTTCGAGTCACAATAGATTGGAATTTTATCGAACTTGAATCCATAGTCTCGTAGTTGTGTTCACATCCACAGGACTTGAGAGCAGCAACTGGCAGCAGCTACGTATTCTGCTTCAGCAGTCGATGTGGAAACGCATAATTGTTTCTTTGATGCCCAGCTAACGAGCTTGTCTCCAAGAAATTGAATTTGACCTGAAGTACTCTTTCTGTCCAACATGCAACCTGCATGATCTGCATCTGAATAGGCAGTCAGTTGAAAACCAGTATCCTTAGGATACCACAGACCAAGATCTGCAGTCCTCTTAAGATACCTAAAAAACCTTTTGACAACAGCCAAATGGGATTCTTTAGGAGCAGCATGATATCTAGAACATAAGCATGTTGAAAACATAATATCTGGCCTACTTGAAGTAAGATACATTAATGATCCTATCATACCTCTATAAGTTCTAACATCAACACTTTTACCCGAAGGATCAGTGCTGATCTTAGTACCTGGTGCCATCGGGGTTCCAATTGGTTTGCAATTTTCCATTTTAAACTTCCGAAGAATATCCAAAATGTACTTAGATTGATTAATGAAAATCCCCGTTGAAAACTGTTTAACTTGTAATCCGAGAAAGAAATTCATCTCTCCCATCATACTCATTTGAAAACGTGACACCATGAGGTTAGAAAAGTTTTTACAATATTTAGGATTAGTAGAGCCAAATATTATATCATCAACATATATTTGAATAAGGATGATATCGGCTTTTTCCTTTTTGATGAATAAAATGGTATCAACCTTACCTTTAGAAAAACCGGACTTGACCAAGAATTTAGATAAAACGTCATACCATGCTCGAGGGGCTTGTTTTAAACCATAGAGGGCTTTGTCCAAGATATAAACATGATCTGGCTTATCTTGATTGACGAACCCTTCTGGTTGAGACACGTACACTTCCTCTTTAAGAATGCCATTCAGAAAAGCTGTTTTCACATCCATCTGAAAGACTGTGAAATTCTTATGAGCTGCGTAGGCTAGAAACATGCGGATTGCTTCTATACGCGCTACTGGAGCATACGTCTCATCGTAGTCTACGCCTTCCTCTTGCTGGTAACCTTTGGCAACAAGTCTAGCTTTGTTCCTTATGACGATACCATCTTCATCCTTTTTATTCTTGAATACCCATTTAGTTCCTATCACTGTTTCACCTTCTGGTTTTGGAACTAATCTCCAAACCTTTAGGGATTCAAACTGATTGATTTCTTCTTGCATATCAGATACCCAGTCCGAATCAGCAAGAGCCTCTGATACTCGCGTTGGCTCAATCTTACTGAGAAATGAGTCATGCATACATTGATTAAGAGTCGCTGACCTCGTTTGTACAGGCTTGTTGAGATCTCCAATTACTTGATGTAAAGGATGCTCTTTGGTCCAACGATGATCATGAGGGAGTGAGATAGATACTGATTGAACATGATCATCATCTAGAAATCCACTATCAGAATCTTCAGTTTGAATAACAGGAGAGGGGTTTGCAGTTGAAGTTTCAGGTGCAAAAGCATCAGTTGGAACAACAGACTCTAGCTGTTGAGTAGACATTGTATTACACCCAACTGAAACATTTACTTCTGGATCAACATTTACTTGTACATATTCAACTGTAGGAGTAATTGTAGGAATGTGAGTTTCTGACTGAACAGGGGATGCTTGTTCAGTTATGACATCTGAAGTGACTGGATGATTGCAACTTTTATCTTCAGACCTGTCAGTCACAACAGATTTAGGTATATTAGAACCTAGAAACTCATCATAAAAGAATTCAAATAACAAATCTAAATCAGTTAAATGTGAAATAGATGTAGAAGCATTATTCGAATTATTGGCTGTAGAAGCAGGTTCTGGACTGATCTGCCCAGAAGCTAATACTCCAGTGATAACGGGTTCTGAACTAAGTTGATCAGAAGCCATCTCTTCATCAAATGTTACATTGACGCTCTCGACAACTGTCTTTGACTTCTTCAGATAAACACGATATGCTGCTGATGTTGAAGAATAACCAATGAAGATACCCTCGTCCGCCTTAGCACTGAATTTATTCAGACTCTCTCTGTCGTTAAGCACAAAACATTTACACCCAAATATGTGAAAATACTTGATTGTTGGTTTTCTATTGTTGATCAACTCATATGGAGTCTTTTGAAAACGGCGGTGTATCATGGACCGATTTTGAGTATGGCATGCAGTCGACACAGCTTCTTCCCACAAGAATAGAGGTAGATCGGATTGGCTAAGCATAGTACGAGCAGCCTCGACTAGCGTCCGATTTCTCCTTTCGACTACTCCATTCTGTTCAGGCGTACGAGCAGCAGAGTACTGATGTGATATCCCTACCGATTCGAGATATTCTTCAACAATCTTGTTTTTGAATTCTGTGCCGTTGTCCGTTCGAAGAAACTTGACGTGTCTTTGCATATTCACTTGGGTCGTCTTTAAGAAAGTAATGAGAACTTCTGGCGTCTCATCTTTTGATCGAAGAAATTTGACCCACGTGTATCTTGAGTAATCATCCACAATAACCAACACGTATTTCTTTCCACCCAAACTATGAGTTCTCATTGGACCACACAAATCCATATGTAACAATTCTAACGGAGAACTAGTGCTTGGTTCAGGCTTCGGTTTATGAGCGGCTCTCTTCATCTTACCCTTTTCACATGCAACACATAAGTGTTCTTTCTCGTATTTCAGCTCAGGAAGTCCTTTTACCAATTTCCCACTAACCAGCTTGTTGATATAACGAAAATTCAGGTGTGATAAACGTTTGTGCTAGAGACAACTTTGTTGCATTGAAGCTTTTGTCATCAAGCAAACTTGATTTTCAATCTAAACTTTGGACAGGTTGATGGTATAGAGGTTTGTCTTTCGATGTCCACCTAAGAGTTCTGTGCCGTCTTCAGTACGAACCGAGAAACTCTTAGATTTAAAATTGACCTCTAACCCTTTATCGCAGAATTGACCAATGCTGAATAAGTTGTGCCCCAAGCCTTCGACATAACTCACCTTACTTATCGTTATATTGTCTTGAATGATGTCACCATATCCTAAGATAGGTGAAAGTTGATCGTTTCCAAATCTGACATTTCCACTGAATTTCTCTGTATAGTTAGACAATAAAGCTTTTTTCCCAGTCATATGCTTGGAACATCCACTGTCCAAGTACCACATATGTCGGGTCTGCAAGAGAAATCAGGAAACAATAACTTTAGGTACCCATTTAAAAACGGGTCCTAACAGATTAGCACAAGATTTTGGTATCCATTTGAAAATGGACCCTCTGTCCTTTTGAAAACCTTTAAAAATATTTGATCTCGAAGAATAAACATGATAAGATCCATACCAATCAGGAGAATTATGAGAATAAGCAAAATCAGTTCGCCGATAATTATGATGATATTTAGTAGTAATAGAAGATAATTGAATCAATTGCTTTATTGAATAACGCTTGTAAGAAGTTACAAGGTTTTGTTCATGAGAAGCACATTGACCAACTACATCTGAATCACTACTAACAGATATAGAACAAAAATTATCAAAAACTGATCCAGCTATCCCATCATCCTTCCGTTTTGGTAGCCATTCAGTTCTAGATTTCGACCTTTTCTTGCTTATATCTGAAACAAAAGATTTAGATTTATTAGGAAAAGCATATTTCTGAGACTGAGTTTTCTTTTGTGTACCAGTGTATTTCTGTTTCTGTAATCGCTGTTTCTTATGTTTCTTACCTTGAGCATAGTAATCCGCAGTTACAGAAACTGATTCACCAACCTTAGCTGATGATTCACCAATATTAAAATCACTTGGTAACACTTTTTTCATTTATAAGACAAGTAGAATGATCAGGAAGAGAAGCATTGAAGTCAAACATATCAATTTCTTCTATGCACCCATCATCAGAATTAAGAAAATCATTTGCAGACTCAAATAAGTCATCAAAATTATCAGACGAAGTTTGAGGTGCCTTTGAAACTGTAGAACACTTTGTAGATTTAGAATGGAAAACAGTGTTCTTTAAAACTGTAGAAAACACACTTTATTCAATATCTACCAAAATTCTTTCATCAGAAACAACATTTTCAAGCTCAACTATTTTGCTTTCAAGAATGAGTGGAGGAACATAAACGTTTGCAGTTACAGGTTTTGCCTTCATCTCAGAAACAAAATAACTAGCAAAATAGTCATTTGAAAGAACTTTTGGTGTCTCTGAAAGATAACTATCATTTAACTTTGCATAGTTAAATGGTAGTTGCATTTTATTTATATTCTTTCTATTTTCAGTTTCTTTGGCCTCAACTTCTTCTGGTAATTTTGTAACAAATTTGGGTTTTAAATGAGTATGTTTACCAGCACAAGCAAGAAAATCAAAATTATATAATGCTGGTTGTTTTCTGATGGATTTCTTTAAGTAATGGGGGTTTTGAAAACCAAGTCCCCATTTTTCCTTAACATCAGCCTCTTCGTTAGGTGCATTAAGAAAAATGGTTTGATCTGTTTGGCCTCTTGCATAGAGTTTGGCTTCCAGACCATTTACCTTCTTATTCAAAAGCTTGTTCTCAACCTGCAATTTATGAATTGTTAGTGCAGATTCTTTCTTTTCAAACTCATACTTAGAAACTTTAACATCAAAATCAGAAATCTTCTTTTCAAAACAATCTATTTGAGATTTAGAATCAAAAGCAGACTTGCGTAAAGAATCAATCAGATCTTTGTTCCCAATAACAGACGAATTAAGTTCAAAGATCTTCTTGTTCCTTTTAGCAACTCTTTCTTTTCCCTTTTTCAGTTTATTTTGTAAATCTTGAAGCTCAACCATCATGGCTTCCATTTTGGTAATGAAATCTTTTTGAGTTAAATTTAATACCTCATCAGATGTCTCATCATCGGAATCATCATACTTTACTTCTTTGCCCATGAGACAGAGATGAGTTGTTTCTTCCTTCTCCTCATCTTCACCTTCGGAATGATCCAACCAAAATTCGTCTTCAGCCATTAATGTTATGCCAGCTTCTTGTTCTTTGTCCAATAGCAACTTATTCTGATAGTACTGAGAATTACGAACTTTTGGCTTTCTGCAATCTTTTGCAAAATGACCAATCTTGCCACAGTTGTAGCATTTGACTGGATCACTTGCTGGCTTTTCGGCAACAGTGTAGTCATTCACGAATTTCTTCCTTTCATCGGGTTTCTTCTCAACATATCTGTTTTCTTCATACCTCTTTCCTTCCACCCTCTCTCGGTGTTCGTGATTCTTAGAACTTGATGAAGAATATCGTTGAGAATTTGATCCCGGCTTTTTATAAAATTTCTTTTGAAAGGCACGGGTCAGTAACATCATGGCTTGCTTCAGACTTTCTCCATCATCACCATCTGATTCAGATTCTGACTCGGAACTTGTAATCACTTACTTCTTTTTCTTCTTCTCTTTCTTTTCTTTCTTTTTTTCTCCAGCTACCAAGGCAATAGGATCAGGAACTTTTTTCTGCATTCTTCTTTTCAGCTCTTTTCTCCTCAACTTCCTCTTCATTTTGACGTAAAATCTCATAGACTTCGTGAAGAGGTATCTCACTTAAATCTTTCATCTGCTTCATCCTACGTGTATGTTTCTTCCACTCAGGTCGTAGGATACTTAGGAATTTGACATTGTTTTCCAGCTGCTTCTTTGTCACTTTGTTCTTCGTTAGTTCATTCAGAAGCAAAGCAAACCTTTCATATGTGTCTTCCAAACTCTCATTCTCGTTGGCTTTGAATTCCTCGTAGCTATTGATGCAGTTAGCCACTTTCATCTGATTCCCTACCTTGGATCCCATCATCATCTTTTGTAATTGATCCTACATCTTTTTAGCATCATCCTTGTAGCTATCAATCTTGATGTAAATCTCATTAGGAATGCTTTGAAGTAGAAGAGATCTTGCTTGCTTGTCTGCTTTGTAACGGCTTTTCTGTTCTTCAGAATACTGTGAGACATCCACTTTAACTGGTTTTGTCTTTTGTTCTTTTTCCTCATCACCATGTCCAATATCAGATGAATCATCATAAGCAGGTACTTGAACTATGATTGGTTTCATAGGACCATCTATAATTGACTGCAGAATATTTTCCCCATTTGCATGTCGGTCTATGAAATCCAGGAATCTATCCTTCCACTGCTCATACTCTCCTTTAAACAGAACAGGAGGCTTAACATCAGTACCAATTGAAAGTGCATCTTTTGAAGTCATCTTGTTTAAACCTGTTTTGAAAATATATCCAATAAGAAACTAGAACTGATCGTTAGTCCAAAATATGAAATAACAAGAAAAATCTTGAACTTTAAAAAAAATCAGAAATTTCGAAAAAATTGACTAAGTGTCAAAACTCGCAAGTCACTATTGAACTCTCAGGCCCTTAAACTCGCAGACACTGAGAAACACGCAGATCAAAACATGCGCGTTTGAGAAACTCGCAAACACAAACTTGCGTGTTCTGAAAAACTCGCAGAGCTCAAACTCGCAGATCGATGAAACTCGCAAGACACTATTTCCTCTGAAACTCGCTAACGCCTAAACGCGCATATTACTGTTTACTATGAAACTCACTAACAGAGGCGTGCGCGTTTCCAAAACTCGCTTGTCAAAGCTTGCGCGTTTGAATAAAACTCGCTAGCTTTACTTGCGCGTTTCCAACACTTAGAACTTTTCCTGATATTTCAAACTTGCACGTCGAATGAACTCGCAGAACACTGTTCCTCTTCAAACTCGCACCCTTCGATTAGCGCGTTTGAAAAACTCGCTAATCACTACGTGTGCGTTATGGTCCTTAGAAAATTTTCCAACTTTTCCAAACTCGCAGACTTCGATCAGCGAGTTTCTAGAACTCACAGATTGTTACTTGCGCATTTGAGACCAAAATCTTCCCTTCGACTTGCGCGTTCTAACGGATGAATCTTGCGCGTTTGAACGATGAACTTGCGCGTTCTGGAGATCTAGCGCGTTCTTCAGAATATCGACCAAATATCAATTTTTCTCACTGAAATCGATCCAAACCCTGTCCAATTGACTTGAAATTTTGCAGAAATCTTCAAAATCAACCCAAGAACATATTACAATGCAAGAATTTCAAATAAAAACACAAAACAATACATTCTAATTCGAACACAGTGTCAAGAACTCGTGAAAAAATATCGACTAAATCCAAAATTACAAGTCTATTACAGTGCAATTCTGAAATCTTTCTATACAAACTCAATCTATTACTCTTTTCGAACAAATCCTAACCAACTACAACTTCAAAATCGCACAAAAACTCAAAATCAGTTCTGGACACCGAAGAACACAATGACGAATACTTTCTTGATCTGATTTCACTTTTGGATCTTCTCTGATACCAATTGTGTGTCCCTGAATCTAGTTTCTAAAATGCAATTAATCAAACAGGTAATTGATGCAATTAATCAAACAAACAAGATTTATCAATCAATTACCTGTTTGATCTCTTTCAAATTCCACAATTACAACTTTCTCTCTCTAGAACTCTCTCTCTCTCTCTACATATCTCTCTCTAACGAATTCTCTCTCTCTAAGATTCTCAATCAGACAACTTACAACTAAAAACAGAAATACAAGGTATTTATACCTACATCTAAAACAACAAGGAAACAAAACTAATACAAATGTTGACTTTGACTTTTATTACAAAGACTTTGACTTTCACTTGAGAGTTGACTTTCTTCAACTTTGACTTCTTACATCTTGACTTTTGTCTTCTTGATCTTGTATCCAACATATTTATGCTCTAACATTTCCTTCTCTCTTCTCTTCTCTTTTCTCTTCTCGCTTTTCATCTCTTTTCTCTCCTCGTTTCTCATACTTCTTTTCAGACCTTGGTTTGTACTTGTCTTTCTTGTAACTCTCATATTTCGTCTTGGAGTATCTGTTCTTACCGAAGCTTTTTTTAAACTGTTGTGTTAAGAGAGCCAGATTTTCAGCAAATCGTTGAATATCCTCATCTGAATTTTCTTCAACTTCAGTAGAAGATTGATCAGTACTTGAATCAGTGACTTCAGTGAGAAGAGCTTTGGATTTCCTTGACTTTGTCTTGTAAGAAGAACTGGACTTGAAACTTCACCCTTTCTTACGTTCAGACATTAAGGCTAATGAATCTTTGACCATCTTCTTTTCAGCACTCAGCTGCTTTACTTCATCCTCATGCTGAGACAAAGTTGTGAAGATATCATTAACTTCTTCTTGAGCCATGTCTTTAGTCATCTGAATTTTGATAGCATAGATTTTCCATTTTGGGTTCAAGTTATTAATGAACTTATAATTGATCTCTGAATCTGACTTGTTCATTCCATTTCTCCTTCGATCATTCAGAATCACAGTAAAACGGTTGTATGTCTCCAACAAAGTCTCTCCTTCTTTTGCATGGAAGCCTTAATACGCATTTATACTTTGATTCAGCTTTGTCTGAATTGACTTCTTTGTTCCCTGAAATTTTCTCTCCAGTTCATCCCATAAAGCTTTTGCAGATTCCCTACTGTCTACGCGATTGTAGATATCATTAGGAATTGCCATAGTGAGATAGATAAGTGCCTTTTCATCTATTTTGTGTCTTGCCTTTTCTGCATCACTGAAGAATTGATATGGTTTTGGTACATATCGATCTGGAATTTATGGAGATGTAGTTGTGGCTGCTTGTCCAGGTACATGCGTTTGTGGCTCAATTGGACCATGTATGATGGAATCCATATAATCTCTGTTCTTTAGATTCAAGAATTGAGTCATCCTTTTCTTCCATTGTGAGTAATCTCCGATAGACAAAACCGGAGGCTTCAGATGAGATCCCATAGAGAGTAATAAATTCGCCATGATTGAAATATGTATAAACCTATACAAGATGAAAAAAAAAATATTAGCTAGTAAAGATCTTTAAATCCAACAAATCAAGAAAACTTAAAAAAAAAAACTTTAAGTACAACACAGTATGAAACGCAAGATAGAATGTTGCGCAAAATAGAATATTTCATGAACAGTCTGTTGCACAAAGCACACTTCTCGTGATAAATGCGTTACGCAAACTTGACTTTGAGTGACCAGTGTATTACGCAAACATGACTTTGTGTAATTGTAATGATACACAAACCTTACTTTGCGTAAGTGTCGTGATATGCAAACTTGACTTTGCGTAAGTGTCATGATACGCAAACTTTACTTTGCGTAATTGTCGTGTTACGAAAACCATCTTTGCTTGTCCAGTGTGTGATGCAAACGACACTTTGCGTGACAAGTGTAATACGCAAACATCAAATTCTCATTAACAATACTGATACGCAAACACCGAATTTACGATAAACACTGTTTACGCAAAATACACTTTGCGTTTCTGGTGGAATACGCAAAGTTCAACTTTCGTTTGTTGTTGAATACGCAAAGATCACTTTGCGTTTGTCATTGAATACACAAAGATACAGAACAACCACTTGATGAATTTTCTCGATGAATCTTGCGCAAACCAGGATGAACTTGCGCAAAGTACGACGAACTTGCGCAAAGTACGACGAACTTGCGCAAAGTACGACGAACTTGCGCAAAGTTTGAATCTTACGCAAACCTCTAAACTCGAACAAATCTTCACCAAAAATTTATCTAGACCTCGAATCTCGATCTGAAATTTTGACAATTCACTTACCTAAACATCTCGAATCTAATTCTGACAATGAATTTCGATTAAAAACACTCAAAATGACTATTTGATTCAAGAACAGTATGGTGAACTCGTGAACTCGAAAAACAACAAATCTTCAAAATTGATGATCAATTCACATGCAATTCAAAAATCAAAAGATACAGACTCGATCGATTTCACAATATGATCATAACCTGATCAATTTCAACTCGAAATTTTCACTAAAACTCAAAATCAATTCGGACTTCGTGAACAGTAACTATGAACAGTGTCGACTCAAAAACTTTCTTGATTTTGAAAAGGATTTGGCTCTGATACCAATTGTGGCCCAAGATTTACTAGCATAAACACATACAGATTATCACAAAACACTTTTGTTTATTAATCACAAAGATTACATCAAGCCATATACCTATTTGTGATAAACTTTTCAATACAGAGTGTTTGTGTGTGTTCTCAATGTGTGCAACTATGTGTTCTTACTCTCTCTCAATCACCACCACAATTACACCTTCACTTTCACACACACCTCTTTGAAACAAACACAATGACTTGCTTATATATAGGTCAACATGACCAAGCAAGGTCAAACCTTCTAAGCTCATTACAACACATACACAAAACAACAAATATAATAAAGACCCTCATTTAATCTTGAATACAATTTCAGTCTAACAAAGGAGATTGAAGATAATCATGGAATGTATTCTGAAGATTATTGTTTCTTTAGTATTTATCTTGTAATTTGTTTTGTATATATAGATACACATAGAATTACATAGATATATACAGATATAGAGAGATACATACATATTTTGTTTTAGAGAGAATTAGCCTCAAGATTCTTAGTAGTCCTTTCATTAGAGAAGTATTGAACGTCTGTTGAGCCTGTTCAACAGATTGAGGCTTTGGTTGTAATCATTAAGTTAATTCAATATAACTTGTGATTTGATCCATATACTGTTTCATTGATTAACTGTTAAAGTGTTTTTCCGCAACTTCTTTAACATAGTTTCTGAGTGTTTAATTAAATTTTTGTTTAGAATTTCGATCTTGACAACAGAGGAAATACCCAAAGTACCCTGTGATTCCAAGATCTCTAAATCCTAGAGAGAGAAAGTAGAGAGAGTTCAAGGCGCAAAGTAAACTATATTGATATGAGCGTGTAAAATGTTACAAAGAACAAGAACCAAAGGGACTTAAATACCCTTGGTCAAACACACAGATAAAACCTATCTAAGAACAGTATAAGATCAAGTCTATAAATACAATGATTACTATAAAATCAGACTTAACAATCTCCCCCTTAGTAATCATTGGCGATGTGGTCTTCAAAAACAATCTTCTAAATCAGCATGAACCAACTAAGCGACTTTGCAAAGCTTTCTGACTTTTTTTTTATTTTTTTTTAATTTCATCTCAGCATCTTTCAGTTTGAGTTGTCTTTGTTGTCTTGACAAGACTGGACCAGTTTGAATAAGCTTGAAGGAACAATTGGTTCAACAGCTTGTGCTCTAGACGATACACCTCTTTTGAATGAACTTGAAGAATTTGTGGTGATCGGAGCTTGAACAGCAAAAAGACAAATATTGATGAAGAAATTAGAATCTTGAGCGAATCTTGATCAACAGATAAACTTTGGAGTTCTTTGTCTCTTTAACATCTCCTTAACTTCTCCCCCTCATAACTTTGATGATCTAGATCAACTTGGTCATGCAAATGTTGGAGATGAGACAGCTTAAGATCTGCAAAATCAAAGTGAAGGAAAAACAAGGAAGGTTTGCGCGACCCATTGGTGGCGCAAAGGGAGGTTTGCGCTAGCCGAAGGTGGCGCAAAGAAAGGTTTGCGCGACCAACTTTTGGCACAAATCTAACTTGAACTCAGAATTTTTTTACCTTTTTAAGCTCTTTGACTCCCCCTACACAAATGCACTATATTTGACAATTCAAGTTAGCATTCATATAGAGAACCAGATACTCCCCCTCAAAAACAGATATGATCTTTTCTGAAAAAAAATTCCTTTTTCACTCCCCCTTGAATAATGCACAAACCCATTTATAAAAAATATGAGAACACAAGAATTGAAACATCAATGTAGAAAGAAAAATATACTGAATATGTATTTTGAAACGACTAAATATATAAAAATTTAAACAGAAACAAATAAAATTCTACTTATTAAAGTATCACAATAAAATCCATCAGATGAAATCAAATGTATGTATTTGGATACAGAAACAAGTTTTATTGCGTATCAAGTTAAAACATGCTCAGTTTCAAAAACTTTCAACAATCTATTAAGTGTGCTCGCATGTGAACTTCGATTAGCTTCAAGAAAATGCAATTCTAAAAATATAATAGAAAACTTTGCAAATAATCACACTAAGCCATCAAAAATTCAGAATTTCACAAATTTATAGGTTTATTACAACTCAAATATATCACCAAGTATCATGAGATGTGTGCACATTGGCATCTTTTAGCATTGTGCTCTATGGCATCTTTACATGAGTGTGCTCTTTGGCATCTTTTAAGCTTGTGCACTTTTGGCATCTTTTTAATCAACAAGTTTATTAAGTAAAGAACATGCCGTAAACATAACTTTCTATCTGACCCTATTGCAGGATTTGGGTCAGCCGCTCCCAGACCAGTTGGCCTTAGGGGACTAGATGTCAAGCACCCCTTGGAACTTACTTTCCCAGATCAGAAAGGCTACATCGACACATCCTAAACCCATTCATACTAGTAGAACATGAATTTCTATCTGATTCTATAGAAGGATTTGGGTTCGATCACTCCCAGATCAAATGACCTTAGGGGACCAGATGACAAGCATCCCACAGAACTTACTTTCCCAAACCAGAAAGGTCACAGGTACAAACTTTTAAACTTAGAGATTTCTGATTTATAAGAATTTAATAATCATCTCAAACACAAGGTTTTACATCTAAGTGCTTAGCCCATATTTTCATTACGATCCAAAATTTCAACTTTTTAGGTTTTCTAAGCATTGTAAACTATAAATATTCCGAATCACACAACTTTAAAGCAATATCAAAAGCTACAAACATGTTGCTGACTTTTCGACTTTTGTTAGAGTTGAAAAATGAACATATAAAAACTTTAATATAAACAAAGCAACTTGAAAATTTATCCTAAACACACATTTTATTCAAAAGAAAGAAAATATTGTAAAACTTTTACTTTATAGAATAAAATTTGTAAAGGTTTAAACTTTTAAAACAACATGCCGAGATTTTAAAAATAGAAATATTTGATCAGCAAGTTTATATTCAGTTGAAACAAAATAGAATTCAACAATATTATCTTCCACATAATGTATAAAGAAATTTGTGTCTCTTTTTAAAAAAATTTGGGTTGAACAAAATCAGGGTTTGAATAAGATTGCACAGATTCTTTAAAAACATTTGAGAAAACTGGAAGAACATCATTATCAGAGATATATGCAGCGGAAATTAAGTAGATGTACTCACAATTTCTCATTAGTCAGAAGCTTACAGCAATGAAGAACGAGTCCTAGACTGACATGTCTAGAAGTCATAGTCTTTGAAGCACGGGTTCTAAGCTGATGTACTTAGAAGCCAAAATGTTTACAATGAAGTCCGAGTCTTGAGCTGATTTACTCAAGAGCCATTTTTCTCTTACTCCCCCTTGACATGAGGTGCCTGCAACTTTGAATCAGATTGAGATTTTGGTACCCACTTGAATTTGGGCCTATGTTTGTTAGTTGAAGTTCTTATGGGGAAATATTTGTTAAATTTGGCAGTTAAAGCACGAGAAAGATCATCAAAATAATAAACACAATCATCAGATGAATACAAAGCATAATCATCTGAACTAGAATCAGAAGAAGAATATGAGACATTTTTGGAAATTTGAATCATTTGCTTTATTGAATATTTTGAAATTTTCTTACAAACAGCAAATAAATCACTTTTATAATTTCTGTCTACATATCTATCTCCATCAGTCTGAGATTCATCATATATCCGCTTCGCTCTCCAAATCTGCTTTGATGACTTGCTCAAAGTCCTATCTGAAAGATTAGAATCAGAAGAATTAGAACTTTCAGAAAGAACTTTATCTTTTTTCTTCGACTTCTTTGACCGTCTTATTTTACGTTTAGGTATATAATACTGATCATTTAGCGTAAAAGATTCATCAAGAATTTCCGAATTAATATTTAAATCAGAAGAAATAATTTTACCCAAGCAACCAATCTGATCAGACAATAAATCTGAACTTACCCCGGAATCAGAATTATTTTGAGAAAAAATATCATATTTAGAAACTTCCTTTTTATTTACTTGATAATCATACCAAAAGCTAGAAATAGAATCTTGTTTTTGAGAAAATAAGTTTTCTTCAAGACTAGACGTCATGAAAGAAAGAATAATAACATATTCAATTTCTTTTAAAATATTTTGATCTTCCATCTTATCTTCAAAATCGATGATTTTGCTTTCTATAATTTCTATCTACATATCTATCTCCATCAGTCTGAGATTCATCAGATATCCGCTTCGCTCTCCAAATCTCCTTTGATGACTTCCTCAAAGTCCTATCTGAAAGATTAGAATCAGAAGAATTAGAACTGTCAGAAAGAACTTTATCTTGTTTCTTCGACTTCTTTGACCGTCTTCTTTTACGTTTAGGTTTATAATACTGATCATTTAGCGTAAAAGATTCATCAAGAATTTCCAAATTAATATTTAAATCAGAAGAAATAATTTTACCCAAGCAACCAATCTGATCAGACAATAAATCTGAACTTACCCCGGAATCAGAATTATTTTGAGAAAAAATAACAGATTTAGAAACTTCCTTTTTATTTACTTGATAATCAAACGAAAGGCTAGAAATAGAATCTTGTTTTTGAGAAAATATTTTTTCTTCAAAACTAGACATCATGAAAGAAAGAATAATATCATATTCAATTTCTTTTAAAATATTTTGATCTTCCATCTTATCTTCAAGATCGATGATTTTGCTTTCTAAAATTAAAGGAGGTGTATATCTCTTAGAATCATAAATGATTGGAGATATATTTTCCTTATCAGATTTGTTAGAAAAAATATCAATAAAATCATCAGACACTGAAGATTTGACAGGAGATATATCATTTAAACCTTTTCTACCTCTTCTTGATTTATCAGGAAAATATTTGGCATTTTCAAATGTGTAAACAAAATGAATTTCCTTTTTCTTGTTATTTGTCCTTTTCTCATTTTCGATTTCTAACACTTGCTTCTCATTCATCCAATCAATTTTAAATTGAGGAGCATATTGAGCAAGTCTCAGATAATTGTATTTATATAAAGTATGGGATTTTTCAATCGTATTGTTTAAACAATGTGGATTTTTAAAACCAAGTCCCCATTTTTCTTTTAAAGCTTCCTACACTCCTTGGTTTATTCATAAAAATTGTTTGCTCAGATTGGTTCCTACGATATAACTTTTCTTCTAATTTATTTATTTTATCTGAAAAACTGTCCTTTAAAACAGTCAAAGACTCAAGATAAGTCTTATTTGAATTTTCCAAATCATCCAATTTCTTTTGAAAGACTTCTTTAGTATGAACCAAAATAGATTTTTCATCTTTCAAAGAAATTTTCAATTTGTCAATCAAATCAGACTTTTCTGCACTTAAGTTCTTTTCAGATAAAAGTTGTGAACGAGGGATAACGAGAACTTGACTTCTCGTGAGCAGTTGATGGCGAGAACTGATATTTTCTCGAGCTGAAGGAGACGCAAAGTTCACTTTGCGTGATAGGAGTGTGACGCAAAGTTTGAACCTTGCGTGATATTGATGAAAATCTGAAACACACTAAAACAAGATAAGTAAGATCAAGCAAACCAGATGATGAACTCGCGCAAACTATGAAGAACTCGCGCAAAGAGTGAATCTGGCGCAAGACGAAAAGATTTTCAGATTTCTTCTAAAAACGATTACAAACACAAAATTAATTAGATATTTCATGTACAAATGTGATCGAAAACAACTTTCTAACACTTTTCTATGAAACTTTTCGATTAAACAATTTCAAAATTTCGAGAATGGAACAGTACGTGAACACGAGTTTTTTCAGAAAATCACTAATTTCTCAAAATTGAATATCAAAACATGAAATTCTTGCAAATCAATGTGAATTAAAGGTGTTTTATATTCAAAACCGAATCCAACAAACCAATTTACAAAGAAAAACGATCACAAAACAATCCGAATTTGATGAAAAATCAAGAAAACGAGATTTTCTTGAAAAAATTCAAGAAAATCGATCAAATTTTCTGATTAATCTACAAAAACAGAAACGAAAATCAAATCTATCAATTCTCTCAAGATCTAGATTTGCTCTGATACCAATTGTGATTCCAAGATCCAAGATCTCTAAATCCTAGAAAGAAAAAGTAGAGAGAGAGAGTTCAAGGCGCAAAGTAAACTGTATTGATATGAGCATGTAAAGTGTTACAAAGAACAAGAACCAAAGGGACTTAAATACCCTTGGTCAAACACACAGATAAAACCTATCTAAGAACAGTATAAGACCAAGTCTATAAATACAATGATTACTATAAAATCAGACTTAACATACCCTTCCCCCTTATTCAAGGCTAACACCCAAGATCCAAAGCCTTTTATTTCGACCTCCTTTTATAGGTAAAACGGACCGGAGGTTTATTATCTTCATTCAAATTTCGACTTTTTCAAACTACCATCAGTTATATCATATGTTGGAGAGTGGGTCGCAGAATATAGAGGGAGAAGATGAGAGTGATCAGAACCTGGATAAGAATTAGAGATCACGTGAGAGCTCGCTTTCCTTAAGTGATATTTCGACCCTATTCTGCTCCGGTACCACGAAATTCACTCGAGGATAATCTTAATTCACCGGTATCGATTTAGGAAAAAAATCGATCTTATTTAAACACCTTGAGAATTGTAACCGACCCTATATTAATACTGATAATAATATCTCATTTAATGGTATTGATTGTTGGACATAATGGTGGTGACAGGATCTTAATTCTTAACAAGAACACACACTCAGAAAATAATATTAAAGAAGCTGCGGAATAGCACTTTAATATTCAGAAAAACAATGAAACAGTAAATCAATGATCACAACTTGTAAACTTGTATTGAATGATTGAAGTTACAAGATTAAACACACAACCTCAATATTGATGAACAGACTCACCAATACGAATTCTACTTCTCTAGAATTAGGATTACAAATCTTGAGGTTGATTCTCTCTATGAAAGCTAATAAAACTCAGAATAATTGTTCTCAAAAAGTTACTTAGCTATTCTAAACAAATCTATACATATATTGAAGATTAAAAGATAATTACAAAAATAATAAAATATCTTCAATATAAACTTCCATCTTTATCTCCAACTTCCATGAATATCTTCAGTCCATCCAGCTGTCATCCTTCCATGCGAAGTCTTCATCTTATAAGCAGCATTAACCTTCAGCAGCATTAATACTCTGAGCAGTATTAACTCCAGCAGTACTAACTATGCTCAGCAGTATTAATTTCTTCAAGCAATACTAACTTTGAACTAGCAGTACTAATCTTGTTCAGCAGTATTAATCTTCAACTGGCAGTATTAACCTCAGAAGTAGTAACCAGAAATAGTAACCATGTTCTTCTAGAAGCATTAACTTTACTTAGCATTTCTTCAGTTCCCAACAGGTGGCGGTTACAAAAAGATTTGGAGGTTATAAAATTGATATCATAATAAAAGATATCAGTTACAGTGCATGGCACGGGTAGCCACACAGGTTAACCCGCGGCACAACCCGCCCGCAACACTATCTCGTCCCCACATTCCAGTGCAAGGAACGAATAGCCGCGCGGGTTAACCCGCGACACAACCCGCCCGAGTCACTGTCTTAGTACAAAACTAATAAAACCGTCAAACGTGACCATCCAACTATCCCGGGTCATAGTTAGCTTACACGAGTGTGCACTCCACACCTCGTAACTCGTGTTATAGCTTAGATACCAACCCCATTATTATCTTGTGAATCCAGTTACATAAAATTAACCGATGATTTCACTAAAATCACCAACAATCCTCCCCCATTTTAGTGCAATCCTTGATTCACAAACAAAAGTTAATATAGGAAAACAAGCTCATGCATAAATGAAAATATCTAAAAGATTGAATTTTTATCTTAGTACATTACCGATTTCAAATACTCGAGAATCCGGGTGTCCTATGGATTGAACCCTTTAACCCATTTGAGTACCAGAATATAACATACACATGAATTTAAATGATTCTATAAAGTTTAAACTTGACACTATACGGGCCATGTGTCCTTATCCATTCGTGAGTGCATCAAAGACAAGTCCAAGCTTCTTGAAGCGTCCACACTTGACACTCATATAGGTAGTTCCCTTCATCATGCACCTGTACATGCATTTTTACAAAAGAACTAGCACATACCTTAGGATGATTATTTTGTGCTCCAATCCCTTAGAGTGTGCTTTCCCATTGAATTCAACTTCTAACGTTCTATTAGAAGGGAATTGGGTATCTCACCGTTAGAGATTTAGATAGACTTTAATCCCATCCCTATCACCGACTTGTGAACCAAGTCCCTAGCTAACCCCTTCGTCAAGTGGTCCGCTAGATTTTGTTGTGACCGAACAAATTCAACTGAAATCACCCCATTCGTGATTAGCTCACGAATCATGCTATGTCTAACAGCTAAGTGTCTAGACTTGCCATTATATACTTGACTATAAGCTTTAGCCAAAGTAGCCGCACTATCACAATAGATAGAAATGGGTAATATTGGTTTTGGCCATAACGGAATTTCATGGACTAAATTCCTTAGCCACTCCACCTCTTTACCGGCAGCAGCTAATGCCACAAATTCCGACTCCATAGTCGAACTCGTGATGCAAGTTTGCTTCTTGGTAGCCCATGAGATGACACCTCCCCCAAGCAAGTACACCCAACCACTCGTAGAAGAGTGATCTTCTAAGTTGGTAATCCAACTTGCATCCGAATATCCTTCTAATATCGAAGGAAACCCAACATATGACAAACCATAATCAATGGTTTTCTTCAAGTATTTAAATACTCGTCTAATCGCTTACCAATGATTAATACTAGGATTACTAATAAACCTACTCAACTTTCCTATGGCAAAAGAGATATCTGACCTAGTGCTTGTCATGGCATACATCAAGCATCCAATAGCCTTTGAGTACTCGAGTTGTGACACAGTTTCACCCGAGCTGGGCATAAGCTTCACACTCGGATCAAATGGAGTACTCACCGGAGAACAATCAAAGAAATTAAATTTCTTTAATACTTTTTCAATGTAATGAGATTGCGTAATTGCAATCCTTTTGTTCTCACGTTTGATCCTTATTCCAAGGATCACCTCCGCCTCTCCCATATCTTTCATGGAGAAACTTGATGACAAAAACTCTTTGGTTTTATCAACTTGATTTTGATCGGTGCCAAAGATCAACATGTCATCAACGTATAAGCAAATGATTACTCCATTACCGGATGTGTCAAATTTTCTATATACACACTTGTCCACTTAGTTTAATATAAAACCGTTGGACAAGATAACCTCATCAAATTTTCGATGCCATTGTTTGGGGGCTTGTTTCAGCCCATACAATGATTTTACAAGTTTATGTTGGTTATTTAAAGAAAAAAAACACAAATATAACATTTATATATACACGCAGCGGAAACAAATCACCAAAAGGAATCAACGTATTGCCAATATGATTAAATGAAAAATACAAATAACGGTATACCTTTGTAGTGTGATTTGTAGACGAAATGGATCCGCTTGTGTGTTCCTTTGAGACCAAGTATTCAATGGTGAATACCTCTAAAGTAGTCCACACTACACTTCCTTGATCACCACCGGATGCTAGTCCTCCTTTGTAACGATCTTAGAACCTCGATTAACCAAGAACCAAGGTAGAAGATCAAACAGGAAAACTTAGAGAGAGCAAGGGGAGGGGGCGCCGATTTGAGAGAGAGGAGGAGGAGAGATTAGGTTAAACCTAATGGGTTTATTTGATATCCTTATATAAATAAACCCTAGAGTTCTCTTGGGCTTTTAACAATTTTCTCTTCTAAATCTTTTATGGGCCCAGTATTAAATTAAGTTAATGGGCTTGCTATTAACTTAAATTTAATACAAACCTAATAAGTTTAATTTAATGTTAATGCCCTTTTAATTTTCCCACGTTACTTAGGCTATATAATGTAAATACAATAATTACATTATATTAAATAGTATCTCAGTGTATATGTGTGTGACCCTATAGGCCCCACGTGTGTCTAGCCATATAATTATCTATTATGACACGAGCATATTCCTACAGCTCCCACTTGCATAAGTCATAATAACAAGTAATCATACAGGAAAAGGTTAGCATCTAGCAACATGCCAATGCCCCTAGAGACACATGCGGTTAGTTTCTTAAACGTCTCATTTTAAATGGTTTATTAAATCAGTCATCCCTTTGTTAAAGATACTTTGTTGAATACTAGACATGGATCATATGTCATTCTAGTTGTTCAACGATTCTGTTTCTCGATCTGTTTGTTGAATTAGATTACCAAATTAATCAAGCATCATCTTAATTAAATTTGGGTACGGTCGTACAAACATCTATTCAATTCATCGAGGGGCCCAATAGTATCTAACTCTATTATCTATAGAGGAACAAATACCATTTTGACTGCACGTGTCTGTCATGTGCTTCATATCAGTCCTGAAGATGATTTTTATAACAGCCTTATTCAGGATAGCGTTTAACCATTCCAAAGACTGACATTCCACCCACACAAAACCTGCTTGCATCTCAAGTCTAAGGACAAGTGACATAACCATCTGCGAGATTCACTGGTGACACCGATCCATGCAATGAACTCTCGTAGGTTGGGTCAGTCCAATGTTCATCACCAATGAACAACATGTGAGTTTGGTAGCATCATCACCAATACGCTCACATTTGCCTTAACTCGATGATACTCCCGTATCATCAACTGACAATGGACAATTTAGAACAAATAATTTATTCATGGATTAAACATGCAAATATAGAACACAGTTGATATAAATGAAAACGACCATACCTATTACATCAATTCATTGTAATAAAAACTGTTCAATGTTCCAATTATTCAAATACTAAAACAGATCTACATGAGACTACTAGCTGGTCGAAGTCCAATGTTCCTAGCATGTTCGATATGTTTGGTACAAGACATTGGTTTCGTAAAGGGATCAGCTAAGTTGTCATCTGTGTGAACTTTGAGAAGACGAATTTCACCCATCTCGATAACCTCTCGAATGTAGTGAGTCTTCCTGCGAAAGTGTCTGACGCCCTTTTGAACTCCAGGTTCGTTGGCTATGATAATGGCACCAGAATTATCGTAGTACATATCCATGGGTCTTTCATAACTGGGAACAACCCCAAGCCCATAAATGAATTTTCGTATCCAAACAGCCTCCATTGCAGCTTCAGAAGCAGCTATGTATTCAGCTTCTGTAGAAGACATCGCAGTAGTGCTTTGCTTAGCACTCTTCCAGTCAACAACGCCTCCGTTCATGACGAAAACGAATCCAGTCTGAGATCGAGTGTCATCTCGATCTGTTTCGAAACCAACATCAGTGTAGCAAGTAACACTGATCTCTCTTTCTGTATCACCACCATAAACAAGGAACATATCTCTAGTATTTCGAAGATACTTCAATATGTTCTTAACAGCAGTCCAGTGACTCTCTCCTGGATTTTGTTGGTATCTACTCGTAAGGTTCTGAGAGAACGCTACATCAGGTCTAGTGCACCTCACTGCATACATGATGGATCCCACAGCCGAAGCATAGGGGATTCCCTTCATTCGCTTCACCTCATCAGGTGTGGAGGGTCCCTGAGTCTTACTCAAGTTTACATTGTGTTGCATTGGAAGTTTTCCACGTTTGGAAGCATCCATTCTAAACCGTTTTAGAATTTTTTCAATGTATGCACTTTGACTTAAACCAATTAACCGCTTTGATCTATCCCTATAGATCTTGATTCCTAGGATGTATGTCGCTTCACCTAAATCTTTCATGGCAAAGCATTTTCCAAGCCAGGATTTGACATCTTATAGCATTTGAATGTTGTTCCTCATGAGTAAAATGTCATCAACATATAAGATTAGAAAAACGACAACGCTCCCACTAGCTCTCATATATACACATGGCTCATCAAGGTTTTGGGTGAAACCATACGTTTTGATTTCCTCATCGAACCTTTTATTCCAGCTTCTGGACGCTTGCTTCAGTCCATAAATGGATCTTTGAAGCTTGCATACTTTATTGGGATGTTTCGAACTCACAAAACCCTCAGGTTGCACCATATAGACATCTTCATTAAGGTGATCGTTGAAGAAAACGGTTTTGACATCCATTTGCCAAATCTCATAGTCATAATATGCTGCTATGGCTATAAGAATACTAATAGCTTTAACGTCAGCAACAGGCGAGAAGGTTTCTTCATAGTCAACCCCGTAGGTTTGAGTGTAACCTTTTGCTACCAGACGAGCTTTATAGGTGTGTACATTGCCATCCATGTCGGTCTTCTTCTTGAAGATCCACTTGCTCCCGACAGTCTTGCTGTTCTGAGGAAGATCAACCAAGTTCCAGACTTGATTATCTTTCATGGATTGCATTTCAGCATTCATAGCTTCAAGCCATTTATCAGATTCTGGATCCAACAATGCCGCTTGATAGTTAGAGGGCTCACCATGATCCCCCAAATTATTCTCCTCATAATCGACACAAAAACTATATCGTTTAGGTGCTCGAGGTGTCCTTGCAGATCTACGAATGGAAATTACATCATTCTGTGGTTCATCATCTGTATGTTTAGCCTCAGCGTGATGTTCGCTAGTGTTACCAGAAGGTTGTGCATCTTCGCTTTGAATCTCTCAAGGTCTACAGTGCTCCCACTTGCTTCTTGTAAAATGAGACTGTTCTCAAGAAACTCAGCATACCGAGCAATAAATATTTTGTTTGCGGGTGGGTAGTAGAAATAGTAACCCATTGTTGTCTTTGGGTACCCTACGAAGATACATTTAATAGATCTAGGCTCAAGTTTGTTTGGTGTGTCTTGTTTCACGAGAGCCTCACAACCCCAAACCTTCAAGTAAGACATATTAGGGACTTTCCCGTGCCATATTTCATATGGAGTCTTATCAACCTTCTTGGTCGGAACCATATTGAGTATGCGAGCAGCAGACTCTAGAGCACAACCCCAAAAGGATAGTGGCAAAGTAGTTAGACTCATCATGGATCGAACCATGTCTAGCAAAGTTCGATTTCTCCTTTCAGACACACCATTATGTCAGGATCGAAATTCGAAACAAGAATTTAATAAACACTCAGAAACTTATGTTAAAGAAGTCGCGGAAAAACACTTTAACAGTAAATCAATCAAACAGTGTATAAACTCAAATCACAAGTTATATTGATTTAATTTAATGATTACAAACAAAACCTCAATCTGTTGAACAAGCTCAACAGACGTTCAATACTTCTCTATTGAAAGGACTACTAAGAACCTTGAGGTTAATTCTCTCTAAACGTATTTTGTATCAATTAAACTATCAAAAACTATCTAGACTATATATACAGAACTGATTACAAGATAATTACAAAAATAAATATTGATCTTCAATATCCAGCTCATAATTATCTTCAGCATTATCTTCAGCTCCTAGCCTTTTGTATCAATTCATCTTTATCAACATTATTTTCAGAAGCAGCATTAATCTCCTCAGCAGTATTAACCATGCTTTGTAGTAGTAATTCTTCAGCAGTACTAACTACTAGCAGTACTAACTCTCCAAGCAGTACTAACCATTCTCATAGCAGTACTAACTCTTCAAGCAGTAGTAATTCTACTAGCAGTAGTAATCTTCTAATAGTAGTATTAATTCTACAAGTAGTATTAATCATTCAAGTAGCAGTATTAATACCTTCAGCAGTATTAATCTTTAAGTCTAGCAGTAGTATCCATCCTTAGCACATTTCAGCCCCAACAATCTCCCCCAAACTTAACTTTTCAAAATGAGAAGTTAAGTTCTTCAGCATAGGGTCTTCATGATGCTTTCAAAACTCCAGTTCAATTCCCAAGATTTGGATCCAGTCCCAGACTTTGATTAATAGTTCTTCTAACCACAATCCTTGCCATTTCTGAATCTTTAGGACAGACCAACTTAGCATTCATCATTCCTTGCAACTTTGCCTTGCTGTGGTCATACACCTTGTCCACCAAGAAGTACTCATGATAACTTTTGTCAATTGTAATCATATAGACTCCACAATTTTCAAATAGCATCCAATGATCAATCTTTTTAAATCCATATTCATGATGTAAATCTTTGATCCTATGTTGCACTCTTTCAGGATCAAACATCATGCACAAGTACTCCATGGCTATCTTGGTTAGACTCATTTCTGTCCCTTTCAACACATGCTCATACAAATTTATCCCAACTTTGTACATTTCTTCCAAGTCTGACCTGGAACAGCTTCTGATAATTTTACCCCATGTAGCATACACTTCATAATGATCACCCATTCTCTTGATCCTAAAGTACTCTTTGCCTTGATCTACCAAAATATCCCAATGAATGATTTTAGGAGCATTCACTGAAATAGGATCAACCTTTAGAGGTTCTTTATCAGATACTGTCATGTACAAATCAAATTACACATCAGATTGTCTTGATTGACTTGTAGGATCTTGATTCTGCTCTAACCCATGTTCTGCTGATTCTGCTTCTGCTCTTTCACTTTTATTCTCCTTTTCAACTTCTTCAATTCTTGGCATGTTTTCCTGTTTCTTGGTAGCAATAGATTTCTTTCTTTTTATAGCTCCAATTTTCTGAGCTAAGGTCTCTTCTTCCTTCACTTTTGTCGTGTCTTTGGTAGGAGTGCCTTCTTCACTGTCAGGGAATGGTTGTTGAATATTCATATCATGCCTTTCTTTCATTTTTCTTTCAACCTCAACCCTCTGACTGAAATCTCCTTGAAGTTTGGCCATCTCCTTCTTGTACAACTCCTCTATTATGCTAAATGGCATGTTGGTAAACATTCCTTCAGGGACTCCAATGGACCCTTTCAGGAAGTTTATCATCTTTCTTCTTTCTTGGTTTTCCAGGAATGTCTTTGAAGGCTTTCTTTGCTTTTGCCTAGTTGCTCTTATTGTGACTTTCTTAGCAGCAGCAGCATTTTTCAAACTCCTTTGATATTCTTCATTAAGCTTTGTAGACAAATCTAAAGCAATCTGTCTGTCTTTAGCTGTTTGAATCTCTTCCTCCTTTTCTATCTTTTCTTGCAGCTTCTTTGCTAACTCTTCATCCAGGGCTATTTGTGAGGATTTCTTTACTGGCTTCACAGATTCAACCACTTTTTCTTTCCCTTTCCTCTTGATCTCTGTCTCACTAACTTCTTTTCTTCTCTGAACCACCTTCTTTGATTACCACTCCCTTGGCCTTTTAAGTAGCCTTGGGAGTGTCAGTCTTTGCCTTCACTAGAGTCTCTGCAATTTCTATTTCCTCTAGAGACATACCTGTTTCAGCTGCAACTTTCTCTGTTTGTACTGCTGTCTCAGTTTCTGCTGCTTTTAAAAAAGTTTCTGCTGCTGATGTAGTTTCTACTTCTTTCTCAGTTTCTACTTCTTTTGCTATTTCTGTTGCTTGTTTCTTTTCTGCTTCACTATTCAACTCCCCCTCAAAATGAGATTCCATGCCAACAGGGCTTTTCATTTCACTTTCATCCTCTTGAGTCTCCCCCTTTTTGGAAGCATCATGATCAATGATCCTCTTCTTCAAAACAAACTTGGTTTTCTTCTTTTTGTGCACCAGCCTTAGAACCATCTTTTTGAGTTTGGTAATTTGCACTTGTTGAGAAGTGATCACCTTTTTCATCTCTTTTATCTCCAATTCTTGATTGTGAACTTCCAGACTTAATGTACCAAGAGTATACATCAATTCATCATAAGTATATTTGTCCTCACCTCCTTTAGGTGTTTTTACCACCCTTGAAGGATCCTTGGATCTTTTAGTAGAGGTCTTCTGCCTAGCAGAAGCACCTGCTACCCCCGTGGTTTCTTGGCACCTGGGACCTTTAGATGATTGCTCATCTAAAGTTGTCGTGGGGAAGGTCTTAGGTATGTTCACACTGTCCTGTCCTACACCTTGTGCAGAATCAGTAGTGTGAGCCTCACTACCCACATGCTCATCCTTCTCCTTATAGAGCACCTTCTTGGGGTTGGGAGACACCCCTGTGGTTTCCCTTTGGATATTCTCTAATGGAGAATGCTCCATTAGAGGGCTTGTAAGCTTTGGGGGTGAAGATACAAGAAGGGAAGGAACCTTCTGTACCTTTTTCCTTGTATATGTTTTGGTGATGAGGGATTTTGGCTTGACAATAGGGATCTGAGGAGTATTAATGGAACTGAATGGTGTGGGTAGGTCATCAGTTTGGTGGTCAGATGTGGGCTTTGACACTGATGCCTCACCATGGGAATGAGACATAACCATCATTGTAGAGAACAATGGTGTCTCTTGTCCAGAAAAGTCCTTACTTGGTCTTTTCATGTTTGAGAATACCTTCCCTTTGGGAGGTTTTGGTACATACACCTCTTGGAAAGAGGGTAAATCCGTCAATTCTTGGTTAAGTACTTCTTGTACAAACCTGGGATACATATAAAAGCTTTTGGTTTTGGTATCCAGGTTTGACACTAAATCATTGAAAATCATTTGAGAAAAATGAAACTTGCTAGAGGTAGCTAAGCAGACTAGAACATAAACTAAGGTATTGCTGAACTCACTCCTTTCAGTTGTTTTTCTAGAAATACAATGATGAAGGGTATGAACAAAGAATCTCCACAGAGGTGAAAATTTGCTCTTGAAGAACTTGTAAACCTCAGTGGGACCTTCATACCCCATTCGACTAATTGTTTGGAAGAGAACTTCCTTGGACAGAGAGGTAATACCTGAGGCATCATCTAGTCGTAGATGAATGCGAATACAGCCTTCTGTGATGGTTAGAGGTTTATCACAAACCCTTGATTTGATGACCTGATTGCCATCAATAGTCTGGATAGAGGCATTTTCCCAGAACTGACGCATGTGCTCCACATAGATTGTGGGATTGACAGTTAGAGCGTAGGCCATGTGGGAGGATTTTAGGAAATCCACAATCTGATGAAAACCCTCTGCTTGCTTGGGTTTCTGTAGCATTGCCAACTCATTGTGATCATCAACGAACACCAGTCCTGCCATCTTCTTGATCGAAACACTACTAGGGTTTGTGAACTGGGAAGCAAGAAATCGAGAGAGAGAGAGGATGAACACTCGTAGGAAATTCAAAGAGTCGTTTGGATTTTGGCGGTCAGAAAGGGTATTTATAGGTGGAAGGTTTCATTTAGAAGCAGTACTAAGTACCCTAGCAGCATTAACAAACCCGCAGTATTAACCCATATTAGCAGTAGTAACACATACTAGCAGCATTAACACAGACTAGCAGTAGTAACACTGTCTGGCAGTAGAAATAAGGTAAGCAGTAGTAACTTTGCATTAGCATTATAAACCACCAAGCAGTAGTAACCACACTTAACCATATTTGAAATGGTAGTAGGATTAATAGTGAGAGCAGTATTAACTTAACTAGAAGTACTAAGTATCCAATTCAGTAAAGTAATCTGAAACACTTAAACACACATAGTTAGCAGCATTAACCCCTACCTGGCCACTTATCTTTTGAACCCAGACCTTTACCACTGATCTTACCTCCTGCTGGATTATTACCAAAGGTAACACGTCCTCCATCAAATCTTTTGAAGTTTTGAAGGCAGTCCATGTTACCTGTCATGTGCCTAGAGCAACCATTGTCTTCATGCCAAATGCTCTTCCCCTTGAGCTGTTGGTTTCCCTGCACACTAGATAAATCAGTTAGTTTTTGGGGGAACCCAAGCCAAAGTGGTCTTGGGTTGCCCTTTCTCATCAACATATTTGTAATCAGTAATCTTAGTCTGGATGAGATGATCAGATTTAGGAATCTCATGGCTGGAATACTTTGTCAAAATTATAGGCTTGGCAGCATTAACACTGGTAGCAGCACTATCCTTGTTAGCAGTACTAACTTGGTTAGCAGTAGTATTGCTATCAGCAGCACTATTTCTGTTAGCAGTACTATTTGAGGTAGCAGTACTAACAGGTTTAGTTTCTTTTGGGACCCAAATTAAGACACATTTGTTTGCTTTCTTTTTGTTACTCCTTGATTTGCTTGGAGTATTTTCTTTTGCTTTAAAAAACTTATTCTGAATATGAGATTTTGCAGTACCAGTTTTCACTTGTGCTGTTCTCACATTCTCAGCCATGTGGTTCCTTTTTGATTTCTTCCTATAACCAAAAGAATTTTGTGTTTGTCTTTGAAAAGTAAATCTTTGGTTAATAGGATTGAAATAACAGTGTTTGGCTAGATGATTTAACTTGCCACAAATAAAACAAGGCTTTGGTCTATTGACTTTGCTTAGATCAATTCCCTGTTTTTGAGCCCACTAATTATTTCTGTTTCTCTGAATTCCCCTTATTTTATCATGTTTATGGGGCTTGTTCTATTGACAAGTACAGGGATTTACAACAGTAGTTTGCATATAATGAGTTCCCTGTACCTTTTCCTTCCCTTTTCTGGAGATCTCGGCTTTCTCACTCTTAACAGTCTCTTCCCCAGCCTTGGACTTCTCCACTTTCTCACTCTTGACAAATGGTTTACCCCCCCTTTCATTTGTCAGAGTATGGTTTTCTAAGGGAATATCTTTATGGATTTCCTTATTCTTACCCTCAGTATTCTCTTCTTCAGACTTTGTCTCAACCACTACTGAATCTAGTGGATCTACTTCAGTGGCTCCCTCAGGTAATTCCTTCTTCTCTTGTCTTTCTAAGAGGTCTGAGGTGGGAGGAATATAGTTATTATTATAAGGTGGAGGGGTGTTGTTGTAGCCTATACCTCTCTTTAGTTTGTCATGAATTTGAGATTTAAGTAAAGAGTCCATAGCTTTAGAAGCATTGGAATATTTCTCAATGTCTAGTTTGGCCTTCTCAAATTCACTCTTAACTTTTTCACACTCCTCTCTAGACTTTTCTAGTTTAGTCTCTAACTGATTCTTCTCCCACTTCCAATAGTTTGTATCATATGAATGTTGAAGTTCATTGGCTTGATATGCCTTTATTTGTTCTTCAAACTTCTCAACGATCACAACATACTCTCTTATACCTTTCTCTAACCTTTTAAGGTCATCACACATGCGCTTATTGTGATCCCTGTACTTTTTAACAGTTTCAAGACATGCTTTAGAGCAAAGGTTAGATTTTACCTCTGTGGGGATTGCAGTGTTTGAAGATTCTGAAACCTCAGCCATCAATGATTTATTCTGGATTCTGTTTGTGATGATTGTTGATTTCTGAGTTCCTTAAGCTCTGATACCACTTGTCAGGATCGAAATTCGAAACAAGAATTTAATAAACACTCAGAAACTTATGTTAAAGAAGTCGCGGAAAAACACTTTAACAGTAAATCAATCAAACAGTGTATAAACTCAAATCACAAGTTATATTGATTTAACTTAATGATTACAACCAAAACCTCAATCTGTTGAACAAGCTCAACAGACGTTCAATACTTCTCTATTGAAAGGACTACTAAGAACCTTGAGGTTAATTCTCTCTAAACGTATTTTGTATCAATTAAACTATCAAAAACTATCTAGACTATATATACAGAACTGATTACAAGATAATTACAAAAAGAATTATTGATCTTCAGTATCCAGCTCATAATTATCTTCAACATTATCTTCAGCTCCTAGTTGTTATCCCAGTTTAATCTAGTTGATTAACATACAAACACAGTAATATCAAGAGATAATAAGATTAACAAGACGTACCAATCCCTTGAATAAACAATGAAACCCTTGAGTGTTCTTGATACCCTTTGAATACAGAGAATAATATGGATACCTTTCTCTCTAAACAATGATTATGAAAATATGAAAGGTTTCTAACCTTAAAACTAAACAAAACATAACTTTAAATACCCAGGCTTTTAGGCCTAATGGGCTTTAACCTTAATGGGCTTTCTAACAGGCTTTAGGCCCATTTACAAATAACTATTAACATATTACAGTTAAAACCCTCTAATTTAACTTTAATCTTGAATACAATTATGATCCAACAATCTCCCCCTTTGGATTCAAGATTAAAAAAATTTTGCAATTGTCTTCGGATCTTCACTTGTCTTCTCTTTTCTTCAGATATGACGTTGATAGCTTCAAAACTTTAAAACTTCAAAACTTGATATCTTTGAGTAATCTTCAAATCTTTGAAAATCATCAGCAGTCTTCTTCAGCAGTCTTCAGATTATATTCTCCTTCTTTGATAATTCTCCCTTTTTGTATCTTCTCCCCCTTTTTGATGAGTGGTTAGAATCATCATCATCAAAACATGGCAAAACAATCTCCCCCTTATCAAGACAATCTCCTCCTTTGAATATGATCATCAAGTAAGCATAGTTTTCATGTAACGAGCCCTGTATGGAAATAAGAGCAGTCTTCCCTGATGGAAAGAGTGATTATTTCAATCTTTTCAGATAAAAATAGTCAATTGTAACCGTTTAAATCTTTGCAAATTCAAACAGTTTAAGAGTTGTAACCCTGAATCAACAAATGACTCAGTTAGAATGTCTGTCAATGACACAAAGTCACTGAGTAACACAAAGTTACTATATAAGGAGCTGGTTTAATGTTGACTCCCCAGATCTTCCATTCAATCATCGAATAACACATGGTTATCTATGAACGTTCTGACAGAAAACAAATTTCTGTGTGCTCGTGCATGTGTATGAAAAAATTAAGCACAGATGTTTGCTTTTCATTTTAGGCTCAAAGTATGTAAACTTGTTGAGACAGCAACAAATTGTACAAAGACTCAATGTGCATGAGAAAGGGTTCGGAGGTGGGGCAACTTTCCTTCTTTTTCAATATTAGTATCTTCCAAATGAAGAACCAATAGCGTATGTGTTGCGTCCCCAGAAAATGTGAAACATTCTCTTTTTGAGAAAAGAATGAGTAGTTGGTGGGGTTGTATGCAAGAGATGGCATGGGCTAGTTGCCTATTTCAATGATGGTCACCAAAGAATGTGAACCAATCAGATTATGTGGTTGCCCGGCTCAGAAAGAAGTTTGGTACAGAGTTTAATATTCTTTTACTCTGTTCTCTCACCCTCTTTCCTTTAATGCTCACGTCTAACCAATCTCTCTTTTCCATTTTACCTCTTTTCACACACCAACACTCAAATCTTTTGACCCCTCTCCCCTCAATCACTCAGGGAATACTTCCTGGGTAGGAAACACTGGTTATCGTGAATCCATGGAAGTTCTGTTAAGTTTTCACACTGAATCCCATGTATGATCCTAAAAAAAACATGTTGTTCAACAGGTTATTGTACATGTAAGCACAAATACCACTTGTTACATGAGAAATAAGACTTTCGGAGATGTCAAAACATTTATGTATGACGATGCAATTCTCCCCCTCAAACTAAAAGAGTTTGACAATTAAGCTCATATCATTTTGTCATGAAGAATAAGATTTTGGAGAATCAAAAACGAATGTTGTTTATATGAACAATATATAAACATATTATCAATGAAAGCACATGAAATGACGTTTGATTCAATCAACAGTGAATACAAATAATGTGAGTATTACCATAGAAAGATTTAACTTTTGATACATGGTAATAACAAAGTCAAATAGAATGTTCCGAACCGTTATGTGTATGAATACTAGACAAAGTATATTGACAAGATAAAACACAAGTATTTATCTTTGAAGAACACACGGTCAGATAAGCATTTAAGTATCCAAAAATCTGTTAATATCACAGATATTCTCCCCCTTAACTAAAAGATTTTTATTTTTATTTTTATTTTTATTTTTTTTATTTTTTTTTATTTTTTTTTTTTTAAAGCTTAAGAAAAAACAGAAAAAGTAAGGCACTGAAGTGCGGGTTCTAATCCGATGTGATTAGAAGCCATTCTCCGTTGAAGTACGGGTTCTAAGCTGATTTACTTAGAAGCCATCTTTTTGACAATTAAGTCCGGGTTTTGAACTGTGTTGTTCAAAAGCCATTGTTCTTTCTCCCCCTTAAACATTGGGTGCCTGCAACACAGATTTAGCTTTTGGTACCCACTGGTATTTGGGTCCTAATGGGTTAGTTGCAGTTCTAGTAGGAGAGATAAAATAAGAACCATACCAGTTATTTACATAATCTTTTCTTACAAAATCATTTGAGCCACAGTAGGAACAATTAATTTTCTTTTGTGCTAACCTGATCAGTTGATTAATAGTGTAGACCAGATCAGGTTTGCCAAAAGTTGTACCTTTCGGAGCATTGTTCCATTTTGCATTTGATGTATGCACAAATGATTTGTCTTTCTTCTTCTCCTCCGAGGATCCTTTAACTCTCCAGATCCAGTTTCCTCTTTCTTTCTCATCTTCTCTTCTCCAGAAGCTTTTCTTTAGAGACTTAGTCTTCTTGAAGTTACCTGAACCATCAACATTTTTGTCATAGAAAAGGTTAGAAGGACGAATCTGATCAGTAGATTTAGAAGTAAGACAATCATCTAAATCATAGAAAGGATTATAGAAAACGTTTGAAAAATGTGAACTTGAAGCTGTTTTTAATGAAATATCTGAATCAGCTAGATCATCTCTTGGTGATTGAGCTATTGACTCTGGCGTCTTGTGCTCAGTCAGCTTCACCTTGAATACTATCTCTTCAAGTTCTTTTATCTTTGAAGACAAACTGTTTCTTTCCTTTTCAATCAAATCAAACTTCTTATGCAACTCAGATTTTGCATTCTTCTCCTTCATGATGTTTGTTGACAATTCAGATAGCTTTCTTGTCAGTTTAGCTATCTCGGTCTCAAATATCTTCTTTTCTTCAGAAAAGTCTGTATTTGTATTCTTCAGCTCAGCTTTCATCTTTTCATTCTCAGCCTTTTCTCCTTCTAGAATGATAACCTTCTCAAAGTCTGAAACTTGTTGAGAAAGTTTAACACATCTAAGCTCTAAAGATTTCTTTTCTTCGAAGGCTTTTCTGGAGAAGTCAGAGAATTTCTTGGCAAATTCTTTTCTCTCTTTTTCAATCTTCAACGATTTATCTTGAGCTGTTGCATTGTCTCTGTCTTGGGTTGCCTTTTCTTTCATCTTATTAATCTCAACCTCAAGACTGAGAACTTTGTCTTTTAAAGAGTCTCTTTCAGCAAAGATTCGAGAGTTTGACTTTCTAAGCTCTTCAGATGTCTCGCGAGCAATGTTTGCTCTTCTTCTAAGCTCATCAAGCTCTTTTTGCATTAATTCCTTCTTAGACCATGTAGAGTTGGATTCAGATCTTTTCAACTTTGCTTGAAGATCTAAGATCTCTTTTTCTTTAGACGCAATTATTCCTGCAAGATCAATTATAGAATCAGAATCTTTTGAATTTTCTTTTAAAGCATTGACCTGAATAAGAAGAGATGAGTTCTGAATCTTTAGATTTTCAATCTCAGCTTCAAGAGGTAACATCTCGGATTTGAGCTTTGTAATCTCCCTTTCACAATCATCAGCTCTGTCTCTATTTCTTGACAACTGTCTAGCAAGATATTTAGCCTTTTCTTTTACTTCAGAAAGAGGCATGTTGTTAAAATCATGGCTATATCCTTCAGACATATTTAGCTGATTCGACATCCTGACTGTATGGTTAGTAATCAAACTTTTCTGTATCAACACAATCAACTAGAAGAGATCGTTAGAATCAAAATAAAAACCACACTCAAAAATTTCCAGAAAAAAAATTTCCAAAAATAATTAAATGCAGTCCTTTCAATCAGTATAACGCTTCAAATAATACTGAACAAAAAGAAAATGTTGATCTCGAACAGAACTTTGTCCCCCTTCGCAGACTTAGCACGGGGGTCCCTATTACAGTTTGCAAAAATCGACCGGGGATGTGCTTCGACCGGTATTGAGTCGACCGGGGTTTTTCTTAGACCGGTACCTTGTTTGACCGGTAAGATGTAACAACCGGTCTTATGCTCGACCGGTAAACGACTAAGACCGGTATAGAGAGTTCGACCGGTAAGTTGCTTGTACCGGTACTTTGTTCGACCGGGAATATAGTTGACCGGTATAGTGAAGACCGATAAAAATATTCGACCGATAAAAGTCTTCGACCGGGAGGTTGTAAGACCGGTAAACACTTCGACCGGTATTGATTCGATCGGTATTGATTCGACCGGTATTAAGTTCGACCAGGAACTTGTAAAGTCCGGTGGAGTGATTTGACCGGTAAAGTGCTTAGACCGGGTGGACTGTGTTCGACCGATATAATGCTATGACCGGTAAGGCTAAGGACCGATAAAGATTAAGACCGATAAAGTACGTTCGACCGATATGTTCTTAAACCAGCCCAGAACTTCGATGAACAGAGGCAATAATCAACACAGAAAATCAATACAGTCTCAAAATCAGATGCAAAAATCAGTCCTTTGTACTCAGAAACATGTATCGAACACAACCCAATCAATAACAAAGATTAAAATCAACTTTCATACTCTAATTTGATGAGCACAGTGTCGATATTCATGCAAACTCAGAAAACACCAAATCACTAATTCAATCACTTTGTTAATTCTCAATGCAAATAATCAATCAGATGGAATTTAGAAGCATAAATCTCAACTACTAAGATCAACTTTAAGCATAAAAGCACATAAATTCACGAAATCAGAAAAAAAAATTCGATGAACAGTATTATCGATGAACAGTAATTTTCGTGAATAGTGAAATCAAAAAAAAATTGATCCTTTTGGCTCTGATACCAATTGTTATCCCAGTTTAATCTAGTTGATTAACACACAAACACAGTAATATCAAGAGATAATAAGATTAACAAGACGTACCAATCCCTTGAATAAACAATGAAACCCTTGAGTGTTCTTGATACCCTTTGAATACAGAGAATAATATGGCTACCTTTCTCTCTAAACAATGATTATGAAAATATGAAAGGTTTCTAACTCTAAAACTAAACAAAACATAACTTTAAATACCCAGGCTTTTAGGCCTAATGGGCTTTAACCTTAATGGGCTTTCTAACAGGCTTTAGGCCAATTTACAAATAACTATTAACATATTACAGTTTAAACCCTCTAATTTAACTTTAATCTTGAATACAATTATGATCCAACACTAGTCTTTCGTATCAATTCATCTTTATCAACATTATCCTCAGAAGCAGCATTAATCTCCTCAGCAGTATTAACCATGCTTTGCAGTAGTAATTCTTCAGCAGTACTAACTACTAGCAGTACTAACTCTCCAAGCAGTACTAACCATTCTCATAGTAGTACTAACTCTTCAAGCAGTAGTAATTCTACTAGCAGTAGTAATCTTCTAATAGCAGTATTAATTCTACAAGCAGTATTAATCATTCAAGTAGCAGTATTAATACCTTCAGCAGTAATAATCTTTAAGTCTAGCAGTAATATCCATCCTTAGCACATTTCAGCCCCAACACATTATGTTGTGGAGTGTATGGAGGAGTGAATTGTGAGACAATCCCACATTTAGTCAGATGATCTAAAAACTCTTGACTCATGTACTCTCCTCCTCGATCAGATCGGAGAGCCTTAATAGTCTTACCGAGTTGATTTTCTACTTTATTTTGAAAGGCTTTGAATGTTTCAAAGGCTTCATGTTTATGTTTAATCAAGTAAACATAACCATAGCGACTGAAATCATCAGTGAAAGTGATGAAGTAGATAGCACCTTCCCTAGACACAGTTCTAAATTGGCCACATACATCAGTATTCTTAGATCCCATTTCCAGACAACAAATGAAGAACTCCATATAATAGAATATACAAGAGAGAAATGAAGAACAATATTCATCAAAATCACATCTCATATGCTTAGATTGATTAACAATGGAGGGGATATTGGGAAGAACACCACACTAGACATTAATCGACTCTCATGAAATTCACCTGGTCTGTGTGTGCAAAAAGTGTCTTCTCCAACAATCTAAAAGACCAAATGAGCCATGTGCACCTATTAATAGGTCCCATTTACAATAAAAAGGCTCAAGTCCATACAACTAATTAAAAAGCCCAAAATACAATTCTTTAAAAAACATTCAATTAAATTGGGGGCTCATTTAATCTAACAATCTCCCCCTAATGTTTTATAAAGAAAGCATCATCATATAGTATCCCCCTTTCTTTCTTTATAAGCTTTGGTGTGTCGTTCTTTGAGTATTCAAAGCATCATAAGCTCCCCCTCAAATGTAGGCTCATATTCTTGAAAGACTTAGACGAATTACTCCATTTTGTCCAGCTTTCATGTCTCAACTTCACCACTATTTGTGACCATCAAGGAGCCTGATTGAGAGAAAACATAAAACATGCACATTAAACTCCAGCCTCTTAGGTTTCCAACAAACTTTGATTCATCCATTTTGGATGAAAAATGAGTGAGTTGGGCAAGTTTTCCCACAGCTGCGCATAACGGTCGTCAAAACAGAAAATTTGACTTTTAAGATCCCGTTGAGTAAGCGTTCAACACCAATACTTAAACTTTAATAACGGAGGAGAGAGTGACAAAAAAATTTATCACATGTGTAGCTTTAAACCATGAAGAAACGTCGAGAGAACACCGTTCTTGAAAGCGGAAAGAGCGCGAGTGAAATTCGATGCTTTCGGTCCAGCACTCTAGCACAGACTTTGAAACAGATTCTGGCATATCAGATCATGGAATTTGAGAAAACTCAAAACATCAAAGTCGTACGTCTGTGTTTTAGCAATCCAACGCAACTGGACTCATGTAAATCGGAACTTCGAGTAAAAAGTTGTGCGCGTGTTTCTGAAACAGCGCAATGCTGTCAGAAAATTCGAAAATTTTGGGCTTTGGGCTCTTGGCTCATTTCGATCTCTGGACCATCGATCTCTGATATGCATGTTTAGATCTACCTCTGTTATCCCTCTTCTGGTCACTGCTCTTCAAAGGTTTTGGTCCACAGAGGCTCTGTGGACAATTTAAGAGCCTCTCTGAGAATCAACTTCTGCACGCATACATCTGGACAGCCTCAGAGGCTCTGCAATCTGGTGGTGAGATTAAATCTGGGATCCAACAATTGGTATCAGAGCCTTCTTTGTTTTCTAAACAAAGAAAGATCGTATCTACATACTCGGATAGATTTACATCTCATTGATTCTAACTTTCAATATATGTGCATGTTCATATAAACCTGGGTTTATTAAAGAACATCGTATGCTCAATATTTGATAGTAAATCACAGTTCTTCTCTTTAAACAGAAAGTTAAATACAAAAAGCATCAGTTCTTCAAATCTTCATCTTTTTCTTCAAATATGGCAAACTCAAGCATAAGTGCCATTTATACAACTGGGTCATTAACAAAACCTCCTACACTTTTAAGGGATGAATATCCCCAATGGAAGATAAGGATGGTAAATTTCTTAGAAGGTATGGACAGGGATCTTTTTAGATCAGTGAACGTTAGACCTCACATTCCAATGGTGTTGGTACCAAGAGTTCCTGCAATAGCAGATAGTGCTGAAATACCTGCATATTATGAAAAGAAAAACACAAACTTCACTGATGAAGAAACTAATATGATGGATAATCACTCAAAAGCTGTTAGATTACTTATAATGGCCATTCCCAATGATATCTTTCAAGAACTTGATTCTTGTAAAACTGCAAAAGAGATATGGGATCAGTTGTTAAATCAACTTGAAGGAGGCCTACAAACCCAGAAAAATAGAAGAAATCTATGCATCAATGAATATCATGATTTTCATGCTCTACCAGAAGAAATATTACACCAAACTTACTCAAGATTCAACATTCTTATCAACAAATGCAGAAAGTTTGGAGTGATAAGAACAAAAGAGGAAAACAACGTTCTTTTCATAAAAAGCTTAAATGAAGAATGGTCACAACTGTCCATGTCAATACAAGCCAATCAAGATCTTGAGTCATGGTCATTAACTGACATTTATGGTACTCTTGTTGCACATGAAAAGGAAGTTATGAAGCAAAATTCAAAAACCTATTTAGGTGGACCCCTTGCACTTGTTTCAAAAAAAATATCGAAATAAAACAACTGTGAAGAGTCACAAAAATGTTTGGAAACAAAAAGAAGATCCAAAAAGGTCTTATTGGCAGAAGAAAATCATACAGATTCAGACTCAGATGATGATATCAATGCCTTCGCCAAATCTCTTGCATTAATCACTCATCAATTTAACAAGAAATTTGTCAAGAAAGTATTTGAAGGAAGGAGAGAGAGTGAAGAAAGAAGAAATCCTGAAAGAAGATTTCAACAGGAACCCAGATTCACTCCATATAGTGATCAAAAGGGTACAAACTTCAACCATAATAATGCAACACCACAGTCAAGACCTCAACAACTATTTCAACCAAGGTATCCATAGCCTCAGAGATACTTCAAACCTCAAGAACAGAAGCCAGAGACAAGTACTGCCACTCTTCCAACAAATCAAAATGATGGAAGATGTTTCAGATGTGGAAAACTAGGCCATTTCTCTGCAAACTGCAGAGGAAAACTTGTCAAAGATCAAGATTACTACAAGAACAAATACAAATACAATGTCAAAGAAAGAGTTCTTGTAGTAGAAATGGAAGACTGTCTATCAGACTCAACAAGCGACGGCAAGGAAGAGCCTACCAATCTCTGTGGTATGGCTTTTTCAGATGGAAATCAAACTGATGGAGCATCAGAAGACAACTCTGAAAAGGTAAACTCTCTTTCCACCTCTGACAAAGATCCTGAAATAGATGCTTTTAAACTAACTAATGAACTTCAGGATCTAGAGAAAAAGTTTCTTGAAGAAAGAAAGAAAAGAGAGCAAGTAACAAAAGAGCTAATCTTTTTCAAAAGAGAAAAGAATCTTCTGGAGTCAGAAAAGAAAGAAACTTTTCTTGAAAAAACCAAACTTGAAGAAACTCAGAAGCAAAAAGAAAAATCATTTTCAAAAGAAATAAAAGAAATTGAGAAAGTTTTAAAAGGAAAAGAAGAAGAAGTAAAGAAATCTGAGTATGAAAGGCTCAATTATATTGCCTTAACCAAATTTTTTCAAAAGGAAAGAGAAATCCTACATCAATCTCTAGATAGAAAAAATCTTCAAATCAAAAGCTATGTTAATGCACAAGGTGTTTTCGACAAAATAAAAACTCAAATGGACTCTCAAGGGCTGGGATTCAATGAGTTGAATTCATTCACTGGATTGGAGAAAACTTCACTTTCTTCCACTTTCTGTATGGGAAAGGTCTCCAAAGCTATGAAGGTCCATCTTTGAATAATTTCAAAAGAATGAAAACATCAGAGGGATCAAAAGCAAGAGCTCTGAATTTCAAAAATATTATATACTCTGAAGTAAAAGACTTTCAAAAATCTGTGTTACAGATAAAAAGAGAAACTTCAGAGGTTCTCTTCACAAAACCTCAGAGCAATGATCTCAAAGAAATTTTCAGATTTGATGCTTTCATCTCAAATGAATCAGAGACATCTGAACCAAGTACCTCTGATACAAGTACTTCTGTAAATGAACCTCAGAGTTCACTTAATCAGGATGCTCCTCTGTATTCACCAAGTTCAGATGGAAACATCAGAACTATATTTGAAGATGATGTTAAAAAGATATGGAAAGAAAATGTCATGGAGGACTTAAAAAGAAAAGAAAGCATGAAACGGATCATTAAAGTCTCTAGAACAAAAGAAATTAAAAAACCAATAGAGGTAGATATCTCTATTAAAACTAAGAGAGACTTTCTTGACTCTGATTCAGAATCTGATCAAGAGATTGATGAACAGATTTTTTGTAAACCAGAGAATGTAATTCACAAAAAGATAGAAATTGTTGGCTCTGGTATTTTGAATAGTCCAATTTCAATTTTGAAAACCAAACCCAAAATACCAATAAGTCCTGATTTTGCAAATATGTGTTTACAAGCAAAAACATCTCTGGAACTTGAAAAAGAGTTACAAGAAAAGGCAAAGAATAAAACAAACACTTCTGAATCTTACACCTATAAAACAATAAAATTCTCTCCTGAACAAAAAGGCAAATGGAAAGAAATTAACCATATTGATCCTGTTTGTGTAGTAAGCAGCAAAGAAAAGAAGATGTTTTTGAACAAGAAAAAGCAACTTGAAAAGAAGACTGTCTTTCAAGCAAAAAGGAAAGAAGTAGTTAGGGATACTTGTAATATTCCTAGTGCTAGCTTTAAAAGAAGTCAAAATGTAACAACTGCTTTTAATAAAAAGAGAAACTTTGCTCCTAATTCTTCTTGTTCTATTAATAGCAACTACATCCATCTCTTGATGAAACTGAAAAATCATTTCAGAGGATCGCATTGCCTTTTGAATCAATCTCTGAAAATTATCTCATAGACAAAATTTCAAAAGAAGGCAAGTAAAGGCAAGACATCAAAAGATGAGATGCCAAAAATTCATACAAATCCACCAAGTCTAACATAAAAGGACCCATAATGAGGTGGGTACCTAAGAAACAATAATCTGTATTGCAGAAACAGTCTATGCCAATCTGGTACTTAGATTCTGGATGTTCAAGGCATATGACTGGAGATAAGAAATTGCTATCCTCATTCAAAGAAAAATCTGGAGGAGCAGTTACTTTTGGAGACAATATGCAAGGACAGATTAAAGGATATGGTGAGTTATCAAAAGGAAATTTTCAGTATCAAAGGTTGCTTATGTGGATGGATTAAAACACAATTTAATCAGCATAAGTCAACTTTGTGATCATGGTTTTGATGTGAAATTTCAAAGAAAATATTGTTCACTTCTTAACTCAAAATCAGGTCAAGAATTGCTCAGAGCAGACAGAAAAGGTAACCTATACAGAATGAATTTTACCAAAATCAAAGACACTGATTCAGAGAAACTTTGTCTTGTATCTCTGAATAGTAAAGAAGTCTGGCTCTGGAATAAAAAGATTTCACACCTAAACTTTTCCTCACTTAATAAGTTAGTTAAACTTAATTTGGTTAAGGGATTACCATCTCTGAAGTTTAACAAAGATCATCTTTGTTCTGCTTGTGAAATGGGAAAAATGAAAAGATCTTCCCATAAAACCAAAAGTGAAAACAACTGTCCTAGACCTCTGCACATGCTACATGTGGACCTCTGTGGTCCTATCTCTGTACAGAGTCTAGCAGGTAAGAAATACATTCTGGTTCTGATTGATGAATTTTCCAGATTCACTTGGATATAATTCATCAGAGCCAAATCTGATGTACCTGATATTTTGATAAGGTTGTTGAAAAGATTACAGGTTCTATTTAGCAGCAAAGTTCAGAAACTAAGAAGTGATAATGGAACAGAGTTCAAAAATGCCAAAATCAATTCATATCTATCAGAAGAAGGCATTACTCCTAACTTTTCTGCAACAAGAACCCCTCAGCAAAATGGAGTAGTTGAAAGGAAAAACAGAACACTTGTTGAAGTTGCAAGAACAATGCTTGCTGGATCTGATCTTTCAACAAATTTTTGGGCAGAAGCAGTGGCAACAGCCTGCTTTACTCAAAATAGAGCTACAATTGTCAAGAGATTTTAAAAAACATCTTATGAACTCATTAACAATAGGAAACCTAATGTTAAATATTTTCATGTTTTTGGATGCAGATGTTACATTATGAATGATAGAGAATCTCTTGGAAAGTTTGACAAGAAAGCTGATGAGGGCAAATTCATTGGATATTCATTAGCCTCAAAAGCTTTCAGAGTATTCAGTCTTAGAACAAGGACCATCCAAGAGAGCATCAATATCACTTTTGATGACAATAAAAGCTCTGAACAACAAGAAAGTTTCTAAACACCTATCTCTGAATCATCAAGGGAATCTGAATTAAACAGAATTTTTGAAGATTTCTTTGATGATGAAGATAACTCTGAAGTTATCTTCAGAGATAGACCAAGAGAGAATTCAGAAGGACCTCAAGAAAAAGGTATAACCCTTTCTGGACCCTCTGAATTAACACCTTCTGCTTCACCAAATACAGATCAGAAAAGTGAATCAGAAGAAGCTGAAGATCAAACAAAGGATGATCAAGAAGTGTCTGAAGTAACTCCAGAAACAAACAGTGAAGAACTTCAAGAACCTGCTTCACCATCTCTGGAACCAACTTCAGAGCCTCTGAACAACACAACAGAGATGTCACCAACTGTCATCTCTGAAGCTCAAACTCCACCCCAAATTTTTGCTCCAATCACAAGATGGACAAAAGATCATCCACTTGATCAAATCATTGGATCATCATTAGAAGGAGTTAAAACAAGATCTGCCACAATCAATGAATGCTTCTATGTAAACTTTTTGAGCATTATTGAACCAAAGAAGGTAAAAGAAGCTCTTGAAGATCCTCATTGGATTTTTGCAATGCAGGATGAACTTCAAGAGTTTGTCAGAAACAAAGTCTGGACCCTAGTTCCCCTTCCCAAAAGAAAATTTGCAATTGGAATGAAATGGGTTTTCAGAAACAAAAAGGATGTGTATGGAATAATAATCAGGAACAAAGCTAGGTTAGTTGCTAAAGGATATTGCCAAGAAGAAGGTATTGATTATGATGAAACCTTTGCACCTGTAGCTAGGCTAGAAGCAATCAGAATCTTCTTAGCCTATGTTGCACACAAAGGATTCAAAGTTTATCAAATGGATGTTAAATCTGCCTTTCTACATGGTAAATTAAATGAAGAAGTTTATGTACAGCAACCACCTGGATTTGAAAATACAGAGTTTCCTAATCATGTTTATTATTTGGATAAGGCGCTGTATGGACTTAAAGAAGCTCCAAGAGCTTGGTATGCAACTCTGTCCACTTTTCTGATTAAAAATGGATTTGACAAAGGCACAATTGATACAACATTATTCATCAAAAGATACAAAAATGAGATGCTATTAGTACAAATTTATGTTGATGACATTATCTTTGGCTCTACAAATCAAAATTATTGTGACAAGTTTTCAGAGTTGATGAAGAGTGAATTTGAAATGGGCCTCATGGGAGAATTAACTTTCTTTCTGGGCTTACAAATAAAACAAACTTCAGAAGGTACTTTCATAAGTCAATCTAAGTATGTCTCTGAAATTTTGAAAAAGTACAAACTCAATGATTCAACTTCTATGAGAACACCTCTAGCCACCGGAGTCAAACTTGACTCTGATCCTTCAGGACAATCTGTGGATATAAAAACCTATAGAGGCATGATAGGTTCACTATTATACTTAACTGCAAGTAGGCCTGATATAATGTTTGCAACATGTCTTTGTGCTAGATATCAATCAAATCCAAAATAATCTCATTTATCTGTTGTCAAAAGAATTTTTAGATACCTAAGAGGGTCACCCTCATTAGGCCTCTGATATCCAAAACTTTCTAGTTTTGATTTAACAGCTTACACTGATGCAGATCATGCTGGATGCAAGCTAGACAGAAAAACTACCTCTGGGTGCTGTCAGTTATTGGGCAATAAGCTGGTAAGTTGGTCATCCAAGAAGAAAATTGTGTTTCAACTTCCACTGTAGAGGCAGAATATGTTGCTACTGCTAGTTGTTGCTCTCAAGTAATATGGATGAAAACTCAGCTTAGAGATTATGGCCAACAATCTGAAAGAATACCAATTCTCTGTGATTCAAAAAGTGCCATAGCCATCTCTGCCAATCCAGTACAGCATTCCAAGACAAAGCACATTAATGTAAGGTATCATTTTCTAAAAGATCATGTTTAAAGGGGAACAATAGAAATGTATTTTGTACCAACTGATCTCCAACTTGCTGATATTTTCACAAAAGCTTTCGATGAACGAAGGTTCAATTTTTTAATTAGCAAGTTGGGAATGTTGAATATGTCTACCTAACAAGGAAGAAAATCAGAATCTCTGATCAAATTATCAGAGCCTCTGAACCAAGTAGCATATGTCAATATTTGTCTCTGAATGTTCATCAATGATCAAAATTCATAACATTTTGTTTCTCTGAAACTTAATTTGAGGATTCTCATTTTTGTCTCATTAATCATCTGTCAAGGGGGAGTCAACAACTTTCAGACCAGTCATTCCTTCCTTTTAATTATTTAGCAATTTTTGATATCATTTATTAAAATTTCAGATTATCTGAACCTTTTTTATTACAAGTGATATCTTAAATTACTTCACAAGGCGAAAGGTTTGTCTAGTCAGCAAAAAGTAATTATTCAATTTAATATTGAAAAATGACGCCCCATTCCTATTTTCTTGGCACCTACACACGTAAGTGCAACAGTTTTTAAAGCCACGTGTCACAAAAGGGATGAGTGAAAGGTCAAACGGCTTTATCAAAAGGGTCAAATCACTGCCGTTTCACCTTATGTACTCAAGTGTATCTTTTTCTAAATTTGGATATAAAACCAATTTTACATCCGGATATTCATTTTTTTTACAAATTACTCTCGAGCACTTTCTCTCTCTCTCTCTCCAAATAGAATTTGAACTTCATCTTCTTCACCTCAACTCAAAAATGGCGTCTTCCATTGAATGGTGCAAGATTTTTCCCAAATCTGGAGAATCTTCAAGACTGTATCGTTTTCCAATCAAAGACAACAATCACATGGTTCAGCTTGATTCTCCCAAGTTTGAGGAACAATACAGAATCATTTGCGAGTTCTTCTCCAACTGTGAACTGACTCAAGCCCTAACTTCTTTTACCAATGAATGTCCACTCTCGTTTGTTCAAGAATGGTATTCTTCCAGTCACTACAGCGATGCACAGAACGGAATAATCGGCGAGTTCGACATATCTCAAGTCGTAAAATGTCGGATACTCATCACTCCTACTGTTCTACGACACTCCTAACAACTGAGGAAGTTCAAATCACGCGTTTTGAAAAACGCCCAACTTCTGAAACCCTGCTCCAGTTCATTCGAATGCTAGGTTACAACACTGAAATCACCAGATTGAGCAACTTCCGACGACAACATCTACCACCAATCTGGAACTTCATGTTCTCTGTACTAAACCGCACTCTCACCTGCAAACTGGGGAGCATGGATCAAGCAACACCCGAAATTATGTCAATCATGTATGCCCTATTCTTTAATCGTAACTTGGACATGGCCGGCATAATTTTTGATATGATTCTGACATCCATAGAGAAGAAGAACAAATGCTTGACAAAGGACCCTGAACAAACGACCCAATCATCCAAGGTTCCTTCAATAACATTCCCTAGATTTCTGTCTCTGATCATCCATGCAGCAATCGAGAAGCTTCATATTTTGACCGCCACTGAACAACCCAAAACTCCCTTCTACATCATGAACAGCTTCAAACCGACGATTCTCTCTGAAGGCTATCCAGAAGCAAGGCGGATCCCTCACCACATGCTGAATCAGGTAAATCCTCAATCTTTAGCCTTAGTTTCTTATCTCAGTGTTGCCCAAGGACTAGAGCCAGTTCTGGGAACCCCAACACACTTAGGTCCTGAACCTCACATGGAGAGTAAGAGCAACTCGGATTCAGAGGGATCTGAGGACCCTGAAGTTCAGATCTCTCACAAGAGTGAACCAGAGGGTACTCTTGCTAGAGAAACCGAAGTTCAGAGACATGACAGAGCACTTGAAGGGGCTGTCAATGAGGGAGTTATGGGAGAAACCTCATCTGCTAGTGAAGAGGATAGCTCTACTAGCTCTGAGGATAGTAATGATGAATATTCAGAAACTAGCTCTGAAGATTCTCAGAGAGAAAAGAGCAAGTCTACTAAGGACTTAGAGAAACCTGAGAGTTCTTCCCCTTCCACACAAAAAGATGCCCCAAGGTACATATATTTTAGGACACCAACCCCATCTCCCAGTGCAACCACACAATCTAACCTACCTGATCAAGAGGTAATGGTTATTGAATCAGAGGTGCACACCTCGAACCCAAACCATCCAGCCACTTCAGAGGTACCTTTTTCCACCTCTGAAGTTCACATAACTGAGGAAACTCAATTTCTGGATAAGTCCTCTTCACAGGACTTAGCCAATACAATCAGTACTCAGTTGCCTCAGAGTACATCAGCAATTCCTACACATGATGATGCCTCTGTGGCTCATCTCTCACCCTTCAGGATATCCCAAAGAAGTTGTCCAACTAAGGGACAATGGCTTGACCTACAAGTACAAGGATTGACTTGCCTGGATCGCAAGCTCAACTCCCACATTCACTTCCAGTCCTCTGAATCTGAGGAGGAGGACTTGGTTGAGAACAGAACACCCAGAGATGATTCTCCGGAACATCAAGGATTGAGTGGAAGTCCTTCCAGAGATAACATCAAAACAGCTCTGAACGAAGGCTCCTCTGAACTCGAGGAAAAATTGGCTACATGTGTTGTAACCAAAGTACCCCTCTCTGAACTTCTCACAAAATCTGAGTTCCAGAGATTCTGTGAGGAAGTCAGAGGCTCCATGAAAGAGCATAACTTTCAACGAATTGACGGTTCAGAGACCTCTGCTCTTCGCTCTGAAAACACCAACCTCAGAGCAGAGGTTTCCACTCTGAAGACCCAACTTTTGGACTCCTCTAACAGAATCCAAGAGTTGGAACAAGAACTGTTCAAACAGAAGGTTGAATCATCCCTGGAAGTAGCCGCTCTTAAAGCTCAGAATGTTGCTCTTCAAAATCAAACATCTACAACCATTGATGTTCAGAAGGCTTTACAAGAACTAAGGGACGAGGTAGTAGCCATCAGATCATCTTCACTCTCAACAGAACAAATGGCCTCTATCTCTGACCTCATCAAAACAACTATTCAAGCCTCTGTTCCATCAGTCAGCGCACCACCAGCAACACCACAGCCGCCACCCAGGACTACTGAAGACCTCATAACCAAAAGTGATTTGGCCTCATTCAAATCTGCAATCATAAGCAGAATGCTAACATGCTCTTCCAAGATCTCTACTATTGCTCAGAAGCAGGTCAAAGCTACTCTGGAACTTCATCACTAAAGGAAGCAATTGAATCCATTCAGAAGGCTCAGAAGCAATTGAATCCATTCAGAAGGCTCTTCTTGACCCCAAAGGAAAAGGAATCGCTGAACCAGACTCTCCCAAATACAAACGCAAGTTTTCTGGTGGGACTTGTAGCGAAGCAGCGAAGAAAGTCAGATTTGATGATTCTGAGGATTCAGATGATGATGAGGACTCTGAATCACAAGAAAGGGAGATCAGAGACACAACCGCACACACCTCTAAAGCTGCTCCCTCTGCACCAGTGAATGAAAGTGCCTCTGCTCCACCAACCAAAGGAGTTCAAGAGAAGGATCCAGAGAGGGACGCCACCTATGTTGATGATAACTAAACTCTGCAAACCTTCACAACACCGGTAATACTCATAGCATCATCAACATCAGGTGTTCCAATCACTCCAACAATCAATGCAACTCCAGAGAGAATTGGAGCTCTAGAAGAGGAAGAAAACGAACAACTTGTAGATTTCTCTACGTCCTCTGAAGATATATTCTCATCACCCGAAAGACCACCAATGGTGATGAGAGATGCCTTCGACTCAGAGTCTGAGAAAGAACAGAACTCAGATTTTGACAGAGCAGAAGAAGCTGCTGGAGATCAGATTGAAGTAATTGATGTCGAAGAATACGTTTTCAAACACGCTCAACCTCATCATACCTCAACAGCTTCAGAATTAAGAGAATCACCAGAGATAGATGGATATATCTCTGAACAGCCTTTAGAGATTACTCAGTCACAACCCAAGGACAAAGAAACCATGGTTGTTGATGAACAGGCTCCTCAAGAGAATCTTGTTCAGAAGACAAGCATCGGTTTACCAGCTAAGGTATTCACTAAACCTCCCATATTCTTAGAATCCACTCCTGAAGCATTGATAGAAGATCACTTTCGGCATATCTACTGTGAGTTCAATATGGAAGACACTTAAGTAATCCCTCTGAATCCGAGAATCAGAGAGGATATGCCAGACTACGAACGAAGATTCATCCAGGCAAAGACATCACCAAGATCAGCGGTTCTCAACGATGCTCCCATAATAAAAGTTGAGAAAATCACTGAAAAGACATTCGCCTACAACAAAATCATATATAGGCATTATGTGGTGACTCGCTCTGATCAGAAGATTTACAATGATCTCGTAAATCTAAATCCATATGATCTCACTCATTTATATGCCTATTGCTCCGCGAGATACGATTCAGGAAGAAGGGAGATAAGAATGAGCATGGTTAAAGTCAGACGGGCAATGGAAGTTTACATCAAACACAGAGCCAAACATGACTTCCAGATCGCTCTGAACTTGGGAGAAGAAAAGCTAGGAGTGACTGAACCAGTGGAAACCATCGACAACCTAGACAAACAGAAGACTGGATCAATCATTGAAGAACCTCTGGGTTTCATCTACAGAGTGAACCAAGAGAAGAGAGTGAACCAAGAGAAGAAAATCTTTCTAGCTTCGCAAGTAGCGAAGTATTCTGATGAAACCTTGAAAGGCGTACAAAAGATGATTCATGTAAAGAAAGAACGGCACAGAGCAGACCTACTGGCGAAACTAGACTTGGAAATAGGCTCAATGATTAATTTCAGAGAGCTCATCATGAAGTTTCATAGGATAGGTTCAAGTGATAGGTTCTGATTTATTTTTGAATATTACTCTCTTTCTTTTGTAATTCCAAATTATTATGAGAAGTAATATTTACAGAGGATAACTTTCTCCTCTTCGCTTTCTACTTTAAAAATTCTCTGTGTTCTTTATTTATTTTCAGTACTTAGGGGGAGATTGTTAGCCCCAAATCTGAACCATGAAAGTATTGAAAATAACTCAGTCTTCAACTAAAGACTTTCAAGAGACATCAGCGAAGAAAGCAAGTCTGTCTCTGAAGTCAGTTCAGAGTCAGTCTCGGAGAAAGCAAGTATGTCTCTGAAGTCAGTTCAGAGACAGCCTCACGGAAAGACATCATAGAGCTCCTCATCAGAGATCCTAATTCAGAGCTCTGAAGATGTTCACTCTGAACTTTCATGACAAGTCTTAACAGAAGAACAGATGACACGTCACCTAGTGATAAGATTTACTTTCTAGAGTAGGTCACTGTTCAAGCATGTCTTGATCTTACCTTTTAGGTAAGACACTGTTCAAGCATGCTTCTAAATGTCAGATAAGTACACTGTCTACTTTATGGTCCTATAAATAGGACCATCCCCTTATTGTTCAAAGTGTGCTTAAGAAGTCTTATATCTGATAATATAAGTTGAATATTTTATTCCAAGAATATCTTGTTTATCTATTATCTGCTTTATGAACTGTGATATTTGAATCTCCTTTGATATTAAACTATATTGCTTCCGCTGTTATTACTCTTATTGTTTATATCATTGTTGTGAGATTAAATCTGGGATCCAACAAGTATGTATGAGTCCAAGTAGATCTTTGGCTCTTTCACCTATATGGGAAAAAGGTTTTCTTGTCATCTTCCCAGATATGCAAGAGAGGCATTTTTCAAACGACTCATCGTCGGTTGACTTTCGAAGTCCATCGTGTTGCAGCTTTATAATGCGCTTCTTGCTTATCTGGCAAAGACGGCAGTGCCATAGGTAAGTTGAATCCAAATTACGTTTGGATTTTTTAGTGCTACATGTATATATAGAACTATCGTTTGAAACAAGACCATGTATGTCAATTTCACAAATACCATCACGAGGAACAACATTAAAATAAAATATATTATCTTTAGAAACCGAAATACCATAATCCGTAAAGGTATTAATAAAACCGTTATCCTTCAAACGAAAAGGCGAAACAATACCCCTAGTAATAGTGGGTGCATAATGACAATTGTCTAAAACAATGATCAATCCATTAGGAAGGATAAGATCATATCTCCCTATAGCTTCAACAGTTGCACGCATTCCATTACCTACGTACAGGTCCAAAGCTCCTTTGTTTAGCTTTCTACTTCTCCTTAGTCTCTGCACATTATTACAAATGTGAGTTCCACAACCGGTGTCATAAACCCAGGATTTATTAGGAAAAGCATAGAGTTCTATAGTGAAGATACCTGATGTGCTAGCCGGGGTAGCTTTGTTCTTCTTCAACTCTTCCAGGTAGGTAGGACAGTTCCTCCTCCAGTGGCCTATCACTCCACAGTGATGACATATGGCGTCCTTTGCAGGGTGCTCCTTTTTAGCAGGTGGGGGAATCTTAGGTTTGGGTTTGTAAACATGCTTACCCTTGCCCCGACCCTTGCCCAGTACTTGCGGTTTGGGTTTCTGGATTTTACCTGCCCTGATTGCTAGAACAACAGGAGCTTTCTTGGGCATCCCTTGCTCTGCAAGTTTCAGCATAGCATGCAGTTCAGAGATAGTATTCCCCATGCTATGCATGTTATAGTTCATAACAAACTGATTGTAGTCCTTAGAGAGTAAGGTAAGAATCAGACTCACTCCAAGAACTTGTGGCATGGGGTAACCAAGACGATCCATCTGGTCAAGATAGCCTTTCATTTTCAAGACGTAAGCGCTAACTGACTGGCCATCCTCCTGTTTACAAGCGTGGAATGCTTTGACTGTTTCAAACAGTTCATGTTCTGCTTGTTGTTGAAACATGGTTTTCAACTCTCGTAGCATCTCAAAAGTTGTGAGTTCCTCCAAGTTCTTTTGGATCTTGGGTGTCATGCTCACCAGCATAAGAGCAGCTACTTCTTGTTACTCGTTAAACCTACGTGTGTAGGTTGCACGAACTGCAGCAGAAGCAGTGGCAGGCAGGTAAGGCCTCTTCCAGATGCATCAACTTATTTTCAGCCCTGAGGACAATCCTCAGATTTCGATACCAGTCGATGAAGTTGATACCTGTCAGTTTCTCTTTTTCAAGAACTGACCTGATTGTTGAGTTGCTTAGGGTTTGATTGTTGGTTGTTGTCATCTACAAACATACAAAGTTCAAGATTTAGTATTTTCAATAATTAATCCTTTTTCTTTAAATTAATTACCCAATTATAATTTTAATTTTCACGAAAAAGGCTAAGATCCTCATTGAGGTTCTATCATTACATCAGTTGATCTGCTAGCAATGATAGATTCAATAGGTAGGTGACGTTAACCAATTGCATTACTAGTGCAATTCTTAGATCCTTATGGGACCCATGGCATCTAGTGGCCGAGCAACTAGTGTCAAGCTGGCATGTTTAGTCCCATCTTTGCCTCGCCAAGGTCTCACATGCTTAACTCGATTAAGTCATCCAATTTTGAAATCATGTGAAAATGGATCTAGGTCTCACACATAGATAATAATCACCTCGGGATTACAATTCAACCTAGGTCTCACGCATAGGCAAAAGGTAATGGCGAGTGATTTCAATCCGATTGGACGGCATGACTTAAAATTGTGACGGGTATGATATTTTGATACGCTAAAAAAATGTACGAAAGAAGCATGCATTCTTCATTCGTAGCATAAGTTAAAAACATTTCTTAATTTATAGTCTAATTTGTTTTATTTTATGTGTGTCGAGATGTCCATTAATAAGCTTGGACATTACATAAATTAAATAACCGATAAAACCCTTTTAAACGTTATTTATATAAAACAATAGTTTTAAGTTTTAAATCAAATTCAAACTTATGTATTAACCAAAACTAACGATTTAGTTTCAAAAGTGGTATGTGTTTAATTTTAGGTTTGAAAAACCCATTTGCAAGTTATAGCATCCGAGATATACATAACAACGCAATATGAAATAAAACACACAACCAATATGCGCAAAACCTCAACCGATGAAGAAACCTATGCTTGATCTCGTGAGCCATCACAACGGACCAAGAGGGCAACTAAGGACGAACCAACATAAACCCTTAATGGTCTCCCACTTGCTCCAAGACCATCAAGAGCAAGTAGAACCCATATGAAAAACCAAACACCAAAACTGTCCGGAAAAATGCAGCAGCTTTGGGGCCCAAAACGACATGCAAGGAGTCTTCCCCAACCGAAACATCCTTATGTAAAGTTGTTCTCCTATGCGATACGCAACTCTAGCAACAAGAATCGGCACATTCCGAGTTGTGAAACTCCGGGAAATCCATTTTTCGTGCGGTCTGTCCAACAGCTACGAAATTTCCTTTTCGTCTTTAACTTTGTCGCCATTCCATTCCAAGCAACGGTTACAATTTTTTGACTAAATACATTTATTCTAACACTAAACTAAGAGAAAATAAATGAAATAATAATCTAAATTATTACAATCCAAAACCCCGATAAACAAAGAAACAAGGCACACAAACGATCACGGTTTTCATCGGTTTTGCACATCAACACAAACATAAAAGTGTTGGCTTGGTCCATGGGAAAAAATGCATGTTTTTTACCATGGATCTAAAAAAGAGAGCAAGCCAACGAATCGAAGAAAAACTACAATAATTAATCTACGATTAGTATATGCAGTTTGTGGCAAAAAAAAATTGATCCACAAGGAGAAGGAAAAAGAAAACGTTTTAGCCACTTTTACATATACGCGCTAATCATATGGCACATACGGTGGCTCTGATACCACTGTTGGTGATTTAAAAAAAACACAAATATAACATTTATATATACACGCAACGGAAAGAAATCACCAAAAGGAATCAACATATTGCCAATATGATTAAACGAAAAATACAAATAACGGTATACCTTTGTAGCGTGATTTGTAGACGAAATGGATCCGCTTGTGTGTTCCTTTGAGACCAAGTATTCAATGGTGAATACCTCTAAAGTAGTCCACACTACACTTCCTTGATCACCACCGGATACTAGTCCTCCTTTGTAACGATCTTAGAACCTCGATTAACCAAGAACCAAGGTAGAAGATCAAACCGGAAAACTTAGAGAGAGCAAGGGGAGGGGGCGCCGATTTGAGAAAGAGAGGAGGAGAGATTAGGTTAAACCTAATGGGTTTACTTGATATCCTTATATAAATAAACCCTAGAGCTCTCTTGGGCTTTTAACAATTTTCTTTTCTAAATCTTTTATGGGCCCAGTATTAAATTAAGTTAATGGACTTGCTATTAACTTAAATTTAATACAAACTCAATAAGTCTAATTTAATGTTAATACCCTTTTAATTTTCCCACGTTACTTAGGCTATATAATGTAAATACAATAATTACATTATATTAAATGGTATCTCAGTGTATATGTGTATGACCCTATAGGCCCCACGTGTGTCTAGCCATATAATTATCTATTATGACACGAGCATATTCCAACAGTTTACACACCTTATGCTCCATCCCGGGCATAACAAAACCTTCCGGTTGTTTCATGTAAACTTTTTCCTCCAAGTCACCATTCAAGTATGCCGTTTTGACATCCATTAGGTGAATCACTAAATTGTGGATAACTCCTAAGGCTATCAACAATCTAATCGTGGAGATCCTTGTAACCGGGGCATAGGTATCAAAATAATCGATGCCTTCCCGTTGCCTAAAGCCTTGGATTACTAATCAAGCTTTGAACTTGTCGATTGATCCATCAGCTTTCATCTTCCTTTTGAAGGTCCACTTGCATCCCAAATGTTTACAACCCGGTGGCAAGTCTGATAATACCCAAGTTGTTAAGTCTAAATATTGTATCCAAGATTTAATAGGAAAGTCAAAGATGTAAAAGTCAACATTATCATTGTAATAGAATGTAAAAGTATGTTTAGCTTTCCTTAGTGGTTAAGTCTTGTGTAGATTAGGTTGTATAAATAGGTTTTGTCTTTAGGAATCTTGTAAGCACGTTATTGTAAACTTTCAGCATTGTGGTTAATATTCAAGATCTACTTTCTCTCTCTAGTTTCTCTCTCTAGTTCTTGAGTAATTGCTTGATTGAATTGGGATTTTATGATTAACAATTGGTATCAGAGCTGAACCAAACTTTTCAGAAATGATTTGATCAAAGATTTGAATTGAAATCTGGAGTTTTAGATCGAAAAATTGATTTTTCGAAATTTATTTTCAAGAACTCGAGTTTGTGTACTGTTCATCCGAATTTTGTTGGAAAAATCATTTTTGGTGCAAGAAAATGGAATCATTAGATACGATTTGTATTTTGGATTGATCCTTCTATTGATTACATATCGTAATTCGATCAAATTCGATGTCAATTTTTGATTTTTGAAATTTTCTTGAAATTTTGTTCTAACACGGTTCTTGATTGAAAATGTGTGAATTGTTGGTTTTAATCGAAAATTGATAGTAAATTTGTGTTTAGTATTGTTTGTCGATGATTCTGATAAGTTTTTGAGAAAGAATCTGATTTGGATCGAATTGAGCAAGTCAGAGCCAAGAATCGGATACTTTGCGCTAGATCTAATCTTTGTGTGAGTTCATCTACGATTTGCGCGAGTTCATCGACATTTGCGCGAGCCATCTGGGCTTTAAGGAGAATTAAAGTTTGCGTCTTCATTGGATCGCGCAAGACTTCATTTGCGTCTTCAGCTTATCACGCAAAGCAAAGTTTGCGCAATCATCGCATCACGCAAAGCCTCTCACGCAAATCTAAGTTTGCGCCTTTGGTTGCTCACGAGAAGTTCTATTTGCGCCATACACGGTTCACGAGAACGTTACTTTGCGCCTTACTCTGATAGCGAGAACTTCACTTTGCGCTATCCCCTGTTGGCGAGAACCTTACTTTGCGTCTTTCACTGTTCGCGAGAATCTTACTTTGCGCTACTCTCTGCTCACGAGAAGTTTGGTTTGCGCTACCTTTTGTTCACGCAAAACTCAATCTTGCGCCACCAACAGTTAGCGCATATCAAGTGTTGCAATTTCAATTTTTACAAAAGATTTCAATTTAATCTGATTTTTGATTTTCTGATTTACAGTTTGGGAACGATCTTTCATATCAAGCTGATTACTCATTAATCATGGGATTTTTTACAGATCTTGAAGAAAAGAATAGAAAGCTGAAATTAGAGAAAGTTAATCTGGGTTATGCTGTTGATTTTCATTCTAAAAAGTCAGAAGAGTATTTTGCTGAAATCATCTTATTGAAAGAAGAAATTAGTGCTTTAAAGACAATCAATGAAGATCTTTTAAAAAAAAAATCTGGGCTGAATGATGAGAAGATAATTAGATTGGAATCTGAGAACGCTGAGCTTAGAAAGAATATATCTGATTTGGAACAAAAGCTTGTTGCAAATAAAGCTGATTTTGATATTGAAAAGAAAGGTTTTTCAAAGAAGTTCTCAGATTTCTCAAGGAAGTGTTATGAAGAGAAGAAGTCAGTGGATCTTAAATGCATAAAACTTTCTCAACAAATTTCTGATTTTGAGAAAGTTCTTATTTTGGAAAGAGAGAAGTTTGCTAAAGAAAAGAAGGTTATAGAACAGAAGAATGTGGGATTCTTCAAGGAACTATCTGGCCAGAGAAACAATGCAGAGAATGGGTTTGAAGAAGAACGATCCATCTTTGAGACTGAAATCAAAAATCTGACTTCCAAGTTATCTGAACTATCTGCTAATGCACTGAAAGAGCAGAAAACGAAGTCTGAGTTCTCAAAGAAGATTGATTTGCTTGTTAAAGAAAGAGACAACTTCTCTTTAAAGATCAAAGAGCTTGAAAAGACTGTTTCAAGTTCAAATCAGAAATCTGTCTCTTCACAAAGGTCAATTAAATCTTTTGATCAAATTCGTCGAACTAACATTTTCTATGATAGATATTTAGATGGTTCAGATACATCTCCAAGAAGAAGAAGTTACAAGTCAGAGAAACTGGTCTGGAAGAAGAAACCAGTTAAAGATGAGCAGAAAGGAAACACATCATGTGTACATGTACATCAAGCAAATAAGAACAAAAAGCATAAAGGTAAACTTGACCATATATATTCAAAAGATCAATTACTCAGGTTTTTAGGTAATAAATATTATTGTTCTTATTGTTGCACACATGTTCATATTCACAAGACGAGTGATCATTTCTGGTATGGTTCTTACTCTATCACCCCATCAAGAACTGCAACTAACATTCATGGACCCAAATACCAGTGGGTACCAAAGAAGAAAACTGATTCTGTGTTGCAGGCACCTCAAGTAAAGGGGGAGTAAGAGAACCAAGGCTTTTGAACAAAGCAGTTCAAAACCCGGACTTCAAAGATAAACGATTATGGCTTCTAAGTACACAGCTTAGGACCCGTTCTTCAATGGAGTTTGATTTCTAAACACAACAGTTTAGGACTCGGACCTCAACGATCAAAAGACCTTACTCCTATATTTTGCATCCGATAAGATATGATGGTCTACACTTCACAAGGGAGTTGTCTTGATCTCTATCCTGTACTTTTTCATTGCAATATACTTACGATATGACGGTCTACACTTCAAAAGGAAGTTGTATTGATCTCTATCTTGTGTTTTAACTGACATATTTCAGATGCCTAATTTAAGGGGGAGTAAAGGTGATGACTTCTGATTACTTCAGATCAGAACTCATACTATAAACTGTTTTACTACTTTCTGTCATTTTATTTTTTAATAAATGTTGTGAATAAAGTGGCTTCTGATCACATGACAGATCAGGACCCGTTTTTCAATGATCAGAGAAGGATATTCTGCGAATATCCAGGGGGAGCTTAAAAGATCTAAATCATTCTATCATGATTTGAGGGGGAGCTTAAAGGTAAATATCTTCTGTCCTAGATCTCTGATTGTTTGAAAGAAGAACAACTTTCAAGCATGAAAAACATGTTCTTAAATGTTCAAACCACTTCTCTATTCTCAAAAGACTTCATGAATTCAGAAGTGAGCTTTTAAATGTTTTTCAAATTTTGAGCTTAATGTTTAACTAACCGCGTGTTTCCAAAGATCAATACTCGTGTATTGTCTTTTCCTTATACTGTAAAGTATTCACACACATCGGTTCAGTATTTCATTTGATTTGTTATTACCATGTCTCATATCGAACATATTTTTTGATGGTAATACCCTCGTTTGCTTTCAAAGTTGTTGAGCATCATTCGTCTTTTTCTTATTTGTGCTTTCATTGATAAATTGTTTATATTCGTTCATATAAACAAAATATCCAGTTCTTTGATACACTAACCATTTCATTTGATCTGCTTGATACATTGTCAGATTCTCAAAACAATTCTTTTGATTTCATTTCATTCATTCAATATCATTGTTTTGAGAAATCTTCAAAGTTCAATTGCTCAAATTTCATGAGCATACATTTTGACAATGATATCATACACTTTGTGCTTAACTTTTCAGTTAAACTGTTGAGCAACTATTCTTTATAGGATTTACATGGGATTCGTGTGTGAGCTTCAACAAAACTTCCATGGATTCACGTCAACCAGTGTTTCCTACCCAGGAAGTTATCCTTGAGTGATTGAGGGGTGAGGGGTCAAAATCAAAGAGTGGGGGAGAAAACTCATCCGCTTGAGTTTTTCTCATTGCGTGGAGCGGAAAAATGGAAATGAGAGTTTGGTTAGAAGTGAGCTTTAAAGGATAAAAAGAAAGAGGGTGTGAGATCAGAGTTAAAAGAATATCAGAACTCTGCACCTACCACTTTCTGAGCCGGGCAGCCACATCTACTGATTGGTTCACATTCTTTGGTGACCATCATTGAAAAAGGCAGTGAGCCCATGCCAACTCTTGTTATTACCCCACCAACCACTCATTTCTTTCTTAACAAAGAAATGTTTCATTTTCTTTGGGGACGCAGCATATATGCTATCTAATCTTCACTCGGAAGATTTAGATATTGAAAAAGAAGGAAAGTTGTCCCACCTTCGCACCTCTTTCATGCACATTGAGTCTGTGTATTACATGTTGCTGTCTCAACAGTTTACATAATTTGAGCCTTAATGAAACACAATCTTTGTGCTAAATTCTTTCATACACAAGCACGAGCACACAGAAAATTTGTTTTTCTGTCAGAACATTCATAGATAAACCTTGTGTTTTTCAATGATTGAATGGAAGTCCTGGGGAGTCATCATCAATCCAGCTCCTTAAATTGTACATTCGTTGTACACAGTAACTTTGTGTTACTGACAGGCATTCCTAACTGTTTCATTTGTTGATTCAGGGTTACCATGTTCATTATGTCTGAATTTGAAAAGATTCGGATATATACATTTCATGGATTGAAGGCTATTCAGATCAAAGGGCGGAGACTGTAAAAGGGGAGATTGTTATTTGATTACAAAGGGGGAAATCAAAGACTGTGCTGAAATTTATGACGTTTTGATGATTATGATGCTCACAATCATCAAAAAGGGGGAGAATTTTTCAAAGATCAATTTCAAAGTTCAAGACAGAATTTCAAAGTTCAAAAGACAGTGATTTTTCTGATGATATTTCTGAAAGTTATTTCTGAGAAGTTTGTTTTCTGAAGACAGTCCAGAGATCAAAGAGATGAAGATTCAATATCAGAGTTTTCTCAAAGCTGGTTCATTGTTCGAAGACAGTTGTTTCAAAGTTGAAATTTCAAAAGTTTCAAGTATTTTGTTTCCTGTTCATGACATGTTGACTTTCAAAGCTTCAAAGGGAAAAAGACTTTTCAAGATTCTTCAAAAGGCTGAAAGAGTAAAGACTGTGAAAGTTTCAAAGTTCATTGTTAAAGAGACAAAAGCTGAAGAATCAAGAGCTGAAGATCAGTATCAAATTTTTATTAAATCTTGAATACAAAGGGGGAGATTGTTAAGTCTAAATATTGTATCCAAGATTTAATAGGAAAGTAAAAGATGTAAAAGTCAACATTGTCATTGTAATAGAATGTAAAAGTATGTTTAGCTTTCCTTAGTGGTTAAGTCTTGTGTAGATTAGGTTGTATAAATAGGTTTTGTCTTTAGGAATCTTGTAAGCACGTTATTGTAAACTTTCAGCATTGTGGTTAATATTCAAGATCTACTTTCTCTCTCTAGTTTCTCTCTCTAGTTCTTGAGTAATTGCTTGATTGAATTGGGATTTTATGATTAACACAAGTATTATTCCCCATGATAGAGTCCATCTCATCATTTATAGCTTCTTTCCAGAAAGCAACATCTTGAGACTTCATAGCCTCATCAAATGATTTTGGATCCTCCTCAATACTATAACAGTAAGAGAATTGTGACCCAATCTCATCTCTTGATCCCTCTACCAATTATACTTGGAAATCGGGACCAAATGATTTTTCAATCCTTCCTATTTTCCTCCTTCGAAGCATCGGAGATTCGGTTGGAACAATTGCTTGTTCTTCAACCTCACTAGTTCCACTAGTACTTGGAACTATGTCCTTCAGCCTAGGTATTGAAGAGAATCTAGTCTCATCAAATAATGCATCTCTCGATTCTATAATGGTGTGAATCGCTATAGAATCATTAGGTTCAATAACATAGAACCTATAGGCCTTGGAATGCTCGGCATATCCAACAAAGATGCAATCAATACCTTTCTCACCCAATGTTTTTCTTTTGGGTTCGGTTAGTCGAACAACCGCCCGACAACCCTAAACTCGAATATAATTAAAGTTTGGCCTTTTCTTGAACCAAAGTTCATATGGGGTAATCTTGTTCCTTTTATTAGGAACTCGATTTAATAAGTAATAAGCTGTTAACATGGCTTCACCCCAAAATCCATCACTCAATCCCGAGTAGGATAACATAGAGTTCACCATTTCTTTGAGAACTCTATTTTTACGTTCCGCCACACCATTTTGTTTTGGTGTATAAGGCGTCGTAGTCTCATGAATGATTCCTACGGATTGAAAAAACATGGGGTCGTAATATTCCCCACCATGATCGGTGCGTAAACATTTTACAAAACAATTCATTTGCAATTCAACCTCCATTTTATAAATTTTAAATTTGTCCAACGCTTCATCTTTTGAGTGTAACAAAAATACATAGCAAAAACATGAAGCGTCGTCAATAAAAGTAACAACATACTTTTTATTACCCAAAGACGGAGTTGAATGCAAATCACAAAGATCACTATGAATTAATTCAATCACTGACGAGTCCATTTTCACGTTAGGAAAAGGTTGCCTAGTGATCTTTGTTATGCAAGTTTTACATTTTTCGGTTTTAATGTCAAAGGCCGGAATAAGACCGTATTTTGACATTTCAACCATTCTTTTAAAATTTACATGACCAAACCTTGCATGCCATAAACAATAATCAACACAATTCTCATTTGCAATATAAACAAAATTTGAAACAAAATTCTTTTTATTCAAATTCAACATAAACATATTATTATACAAATAGCCAAATCCTACAAAGGAGCCACCTTTTGACAAGATAAGCTTGCCAGACTCAAACACTTGCCTATATCCTAACTTATTCAAGACACTACCGGAAACCAAATTCTTTCGAATTTGTGGTATAAACAAAACGTCTAAAAGTTTAACTATTTTGCTAGAACTAAACTCTAGCCTAACTAAGCCGCGTCCAAGAATGGGAGAACTTGACTCGTTCCCCATGTGTAGCACAAATCCGTCTTCAACCAGTTCCAAAGAGGTGAACCAACGTCAATCCTTGCACACATGACTCGAGGCACCCGAGTCAATCCGCCAAGCATCATCATCATCTTTCATGTAAAATGATTAAGATATTAGTGGTACATAATTCAAATTCGAATTAAAACCAAAGTCAAGAAACTGACCTTGCCGTGGGTTTTGATCCTTGGATCCTTGCCTACCACCACTTGTGCTTGCTCCACTTTTATTCTTGACAACCTGACAATCCCGCTTGAGATGGTCGGTCATACCATAGGTCCAATAAGTTAATTTAACCTTTTTGCTGGGCCCTTTCTTGGCTTCATTGAACTTGCGTTTTCCCTTGAAATTGTTGGAGTTTCCCTCTTCCACCATGTTCACCGAAGCGACGGAATCCTCTTTTATCTTAGGTTTCTTAGCCTCTTGTGCCCGAAGATATTCCTCTATGCGCAAGTGACTACCGAGTTATACAAGGGACAACTCTTCCTTCTTGTGTTTCAACATGTGTTTGAAATCTTTCCAAGATGTGGGCAATTTATCAATTATGCTCGATACGAAGATGGATTTGTCCATCTTCATATTATGTTGAGCATATTGGCCTAGAATGCGTAGGAGCTCATTATATTGCTCCATCACAGGCCTTGAGTCCACCATCTTGTAATTGTTAAAATAACTAACGAGGAACTTCTTACTAGAAGCATCCTCCGCCATTTATTTTGACTCAAGAGAGTCCCATAGCTCTTTGGCAGACTCAACGTTTTGATAAATGTCAAAGAGGGAGTCACATATACCGTTTAAGATGTGGCCACGACAGATGCAGTCGTCGTTTTCCCATTTGCCGCGACGCTGGGTCATCTCCAACATCTCGTCTTCCATCACCTCCGGCATCGGAGTGCTCAGCACGTACACGACCTTCAACGTGGTCAACAAGAAGTGCATCTTCTTCTGCCATCGTCGAAAATCGACGCCTTCGAACTTCTCAAGTTTGGTGAACTTGGTCATCATATCTCTCACGGATTGATCACTCGCCATCTCTCTCACAAAGAACAAGTTATCACTTAAGATTGTTGGGGAGTGGGTCACAGAATATAGAGGGAGAAGATGAGAATGATCAGAACCTGGATAACAATTAGAGATCGTGTGAGAGCTCGCTTTCCTTAAGTGATATTTCGACCCTATTTTGTCTGGGTATCACGAAATTCACTCGAGGATAATCTCAATTCACCGGTATCGATTTAGGCAAAAAGCGATCCTACTTAAACACCTTGAGAATCGTAACCGACCCTATATTAAGACTGATAATAATATCCCATTTAATGGTATTGATTGTTGGACATAATGGTGGCGGTTACAAAAAGATTTGGAGGTTACAAAATTGATATCATAAAAGATATCAGTTACAGTGCATGGCGTGGGTAGCCGTGCGGGTTAACCCGCGACACAACCCACCCGCATCACTATCTCGTCCCCACATTCCAGTGCACGACACTGGTAGCCGCGGTGGGGTTAACCCGCGACACAACCCGCCCGAGTCACTGTCTCAGTTACAAAACTAATAAAACCGCCAAACGTGACCATCCAACTATCCCGGGTCATAGTTAGCTTATATGGGTGTGCACTCCACACCTCCTAACTCATGTTATAGCCTAGCTACCAACCCCATTATTATCTTGTGAATCCAATTACATAAAATAAACCGATGATTTCACTAAAATCACCAACATCATATTCTTCATTCAAATTTCGTAATATTATTAATGTATATGAAAATTGTGTAAAAATGCTTATAAATTAAATTATTTAAAAAATTCACTTTATTTATATCATTTATAACTATTATAAGATATATAAAATCATCAAACAACTTCTAAGGTCAAGTTGTCTAGTCTTGTCCTATTAAGTCTCGGTCGTATCAAACATCAGACATAAACTTGTCAGTTCTACCCTCTTGTCCTGTCAAGTCCTACCCTCTCCAGTCCAGTCATGTCTGCATACCAAACGCTACCTCAAAGTTCTGTCCAATCATGTATGCGTACCAAACGCTACCTCTAGACACATGCTTAGCAAGATCTAACAATGTTCCAATCCCTCAGGGTGCGTTTGGTTTGCGGGAATGGATTAGATTTCAAGTAAGGATTTGGATTTAGAGGAATTTGGATTTATGGGGATTTGAAATCCTGGCACATTGCAAAGGAATTCCAAATCCATCAAGATTTTAAAAGGGTCAAAAGATTTCAAATTCGGTCAACAAATTTCATTCCTGCAAACCAAAAACAGGATTGGAATGAATTTGAAATCCAAATCCCTCCAAATCCATTCCAATCCTGCAAACCAAACGCACCCGAACATCCAGCCCACCTTGACTTTTATCATAGCACACCTCCTTCCATGTCACTTTAGCTCTTCCCTTTTCAAATACACCTCCACATCACAAGAAGCACTTCATAATTCTTTCTGTTTCTTTAACAACAGAAACAGGTATAAGGAAGATTGAGGATCAATACACTCAATGGAACAACACATTGCAAAAGTTGCAATCGACCAGCAAAGGACAACCTTTTGTTTTTCCAATCCAACATCTTGTTTCTCACAATTTCCTGTTCAGCTTGAAGCCACATACCCCACCAAACTCATCTGAAGCTTCCTTCATAATTTGCACCGGATCTCACATAACCATTGCAAAACAACATAATATCACCGCACATCACCATTGTAGTCATTGCTGTTCGCATTTGATGTGTGATTGGGATGATTTGGTTCATGTATGTTGTAGTGCGGCAAGCATGCACGCAAGCTGTTTGGGAAAATTCCTAAGAGAAACCTTGTTGCTCTAACATAGAGGTTATGGCAATGGCCCTTTGGCATGCCCTTAACTTGATGACTTTATTTAAAATTGATTAAATTTACATTGAACTTTGGTGAATCAGAGTCTTACAAGCTACAGAATACAATGAGAGTCCCCATGCATGAACAAGAAAAATTACAGTTTGGGAATTGGGAAAAGGAAACAAATGACAAGGTTATATCACTAGTTGACGATTACCGATCGATCCCCTCGATCTTGTCTTCAACCTCCGAGTACAACTGCCTCAACTTCTCGATGTTATCATCTGATGTTTCCCAGTACCCTCGTCCATTTGCCTCCAAGAATGTCTGCAGCAACTTCCTGAACGAGTTCGGGTTTGTGTTCATCAGCCTGTTCAACATCTCCTCATCTTGAATGAAGGTTGTGTTAGCCTCTTCATACACCCAGTTATCCACTTGCCCCGAAGTTGCACTCCACCCCACAGTATTCGTAAGCCGCTTTTCAATCTCACGAACACCCTCGTAGCCACTCGACAGCATGCCTTCGTACCATTTTGGGTTCAACAACTTTGTCCGTGCATCAAGACGGACGGTCTCCGAGAGGGTACGTACCTGTGCATTAGCTGTGGTTGTGTCTGCAATGTAGGCATTCGGTTTCTTCCCATCCTTCCTTAGGCTCCCGACAAGGTTTGTTGGGTCCGAATCAAAGTAATGACTCACGTCTGTTAGGGAAATCTCCGATGAGTCGAGGTTCTGGAATGTTGCTTCGGCTGTACTTAAAGCCATCTCAAAGACTTGGCGTTTCTCACTCATTCCAGCACCAGGAGTGTCGCTGTCGAATGCAAACGACTTTCGGCTCAAGTACATGTCTTGAAGCTGCTTTTCGTCGTTCCATGATGAGTTTTCGACAGCAAGGTTCACATTGGAGGAGTAGGAGCCCGAGGCATTGGAGAAAATACGAGTTGCAGCTTCTCTAATGTCGACACCAAGAGTCTCGGCCTGCTCAAGTGCGTGCTTTCTTACGTAGTTTTGCTCCACTGGTTCATCAAGCTCAGCCACCATCTTCACCGCCCGGTCCAGGAGGTTCATCTGTGAAAAACAGTTAGCGTTAGAGAAACCTGGAAAAGAAAATGGATCCAAAGTAAATCGTTTGTTATACCTGATTAATGAAGAGATCCCTGAAGACTCCAGAGCAGTTGACAACGACATCGATTCTAGGCCTTCCGAGCTCTTCAAGACTGACAGGCTCAACCCGGTTGACTCGTCCCAATGAATCTGCAATAGGCCTACAACCGATCATCCATAGTACCTGACCCAGGGACTCGCCATAAGTCTTGATATTATCTGTTCCCCACAAGACCAGTGCAACCGTCTCCGGGAACTTCCCTCCATTATCGGCTTTTTGCCTCTCGAGCAGCCTGTCGACCACGATCATTGCGCTTTGCATTGCTGCTGTTGTTGGGATTGCTTGTGGGTCCAACGCATGGATGTTCTTTCCGGTGGGCAAAACTTTTGGGTTTCGGATTGGATCGCCTCCTGGACCTGGCTCTACGTACTTACCCTCTAAAGCTTGTTTCAAGCTACCCAACTCGTTGTCAGCCACAATGAGTTTCAAGCAATCACCCAAGAACTTGAACAAAATCCTTAGCTTCTCCCTATCCGCTCTGTAGAACTTGGTTTCAGACAAATACTGAACCCAAGGCTCATTCAGACCGAACCCAAGGATTGAGCTCAGTTTTCCGGCCACATCAACCACTTGACCCTTGCTGTTGGTGCTCCGCTGCACGAAAGCATCAACAGCCCCACGAGACACATCTGTGATTTGCTTCAACAACTCCACATCTTTCAAGATTCCCTTGTCACTGCTTCTGTAAACATCTTCAATCTCTCTGCCAACCGTCTCGGACAGTATTGATGGAAGGGAGCAGATCCCTTCTTCTGGGCGGTCCAAGGCTGCAATATTGACCAAGGTGGCAACAGCCTCCATGGCTGTGGGAGGCTCGCCGATGACATGAAGCCCACATGGCAGCAGCCTGGACTCGATCTCCATGATCTTTGAGTAGACCTTTCCCACAACGAGATCGCGTTCCTTGCTTGAAATCTCTACACCTTCTTCAGGGAGGTCCACATCTTTGTCAAGATTGCATTGCTTAGCAGTACTAATGATCGAGCTCACAATCTGTTGACCACGACCGGTGTCTTTGAGAGACTGATAGGATGCAATCAATTCACTCAGCTGCTTCAAACCCTTGTAAAGACCAGCATTTTCAGCAGGTGGAGTCAAGTAACTGATGGTATTGGCATAGCTTCTTCTCTTGGCTATGGTGGCTTCTGAAGGGTTATTTGCTGCATAATAGTAGACGTTTGGAATGTTGCCGATAAGACTGTCAGGGAAACAAGCATCACTCATTCCAACCTGTTTCCCAGGCATGAACTCTAGGGATCCATGGGTTCCGAAATGAAGAACTGCATCGGCTTTGAATATCTTCTCAACATATGAGTAATAAGCTGCAAATCCGTGATGTGGGCTGGCTGATTTGGAGAAAAGTAACCTCATAGGATCACCCTCGTACCCAAATGTGGGCTGGACTCCAATGAACACATTTCCATACTGTTTCCCATAAACCAATAGGTTCTCTCCATCAGAGTTCAAGTTCCCTGGAGGCTTTCCCCAGTTCTCTTCCAACGCTGTGGCATACGGGGTTAGCTGTTGGTACTCTCTCACCCCCATCTTGTAAGCAACGTTTAGATTCGGACTGCTGAACTGAGCCTCTTTGTCGTGAAGAATGTCTTCAATCAACGCTGCCGAACTCTCTGGAAGGCCTTCCACATTATAACCATCACTTTGGAGGTCTTTTAGCACAGAGAAAATAGATGCAAACACGTTGAGATAAGCCGCAGTTCCAACATTGCCTTTGTCTGGAGGGAAACTGAAAACCGTAATCGCTACCCTCTTCTCGGTCTGCAAGTTTGCATCCAAGATTTCTATTATTTTCCTCCAGTTCATCAAAATGTACACAAGATCATTCATGGTTTTCTCTCAAGAGAATTCTCTGTTATTCTTAAAAGAAAGTAAAGTACCTTTGCCTTCCTCTTCAGTTCTGCCCATCTGACTGCTCTAGTGCACAGCTGCTCCACCCTCTTGTGAAGAGCATGTGATTTTCCTGCAAAAATCAGATTTAAGCTATTTGTCCTAGAACATCAACTTCTGAAATGCTATTTAGTATCTACTTGAACTTAGAATCAGTATGAACTTGTTAGGATGAAAATATAGGAGTAAATTACCGGTCCTTGGGTCACGTCCGGAGAAAACAATAGGCTCCATTCCTCCGTCAAGCTCTGGAAGAGCAACCTGCAAAGCAACCTGAATTGGGTGAAGGCCCAAAGTGCTGTTAAGCCACTCCCCAGTTGTCTGGAACACCAGCGGCAGTGCAACAAGGTATGGTACATCCAGCTTCATCAGCACCTCGATAGCTCGTGGATGGTCTTGCTTTGCTGGCCCTCCCACAAGTGCAAACCCAGTTAACGACACCACAGAGTTCACAAAAGTCTTCTTAGTGATGGGGTCAATCAAGTACTTCTCAATAGGACCCGAGAAGTCAAGCCCACCCGCGAAAATTGGGATCACCTTCGCCCCCTTTGCCTCCAATTCCATGATGACAGCCACATAATGGCTGTCATCTCCGGTCACAATATGACTCCTTTGCAATACCAATCCAACTACAGGAGCATTTGGATTCTTTAGCTTCTCATTGGTATCCCTCCTTGTATCATACCAATTCAAGTACTCCTTAACATCATCATACATGCATGGAGCCAAAGGGTGCCAGATACCTGTGTCCAAGAACACAACTGGATCCGAATACGCAATCTCCATCCCTTTCAAAGCCGGAACGTAAGATCCCGAGATCATTTTGACAAAATTGACCAAATTATCAGGAGAGCCACCAAGCCAAAACTGCAGACTCAGGATATAAAGCCTAGCATCTTGAGCTTTATCACTAGGCAAGTACTTCAAAACCTTGGGCAGAGTCCTGACCAACTTCAACATTTGATCAGAAAACCCAGCTGATGACTTCTTCTTGTTCTTAAAAAGCTGGAAAAAGGGGCTTTTAGACTGACCAAGTTGAGACATGCTAAATGATCCCAATTTGTTCAACCTCATAACCTCAGGCATTGAAGGGAACACCAGGACTGCATCCATTCTGTCCCTCTGTTTCTCTACTGCAGCCTTCACTTTCAAAGCCAATTCTTCCACAAAAATCAAAGACCCAATAAAGATGTTTGCATCTTCAAGGTCTAAACAGAAGCTCTTGTAATTATTTTCATCTCTAAGCTCTTCAACCAGGTACCCAACAACTTCATACGAAGCAAACTTGTTGCTACTATTCAAAGTTCTAACTGCAGCCGAGAGTGACGATTGGTACTGGGCTTCTAGGACAACATACACTATCTTGACGGTCGGGAGGCCTTGCTTGTTTTCAGGTACGATCCTACGAACTTCCTGTGTGGTTTGGGTGAAAAGGCCGTTGCCAACAACAGCACATTTCACACCCAAACTGGGTGGTGTTCTTGAATTATTGGGAAAATGCAGTGATTTTTTTGGCAGAAACGAGTGGAGAAAGTAGTGTCTTTGAGAAATTGAAGACAATTGATCAACTTTGGTTGTAGGCAATCTAAATGGTGTTGAAACCAAAGATGCCATTAAATGTAACTTTAGTCTATTGAAAAACAGATAAAAAAACGATAGAAAAAGAGGGATGTGTATGTGGAGCTTTTGAAGCTGAATGACAATGGTAATGGTAATGACAATGGCAGAAGCAGAAGTTTCCTTCTTGTTTCTGTGCCCTTCTCTGTGTTATTCATGTGATTATGTTGTATATATTAGAGTGGAGGAAGATGAAGTATGTATGTCTTTAATGGTGTGAGAAAAGGACACGTATAGAGAAAAAAGGCTGGGTTGAGGTTTGTGTAGGGAGTTTGGGAATGAAATCAGAGTTTATCTGAGAATGGGTTGCGATGATAATTTTGGTGGGTTTTGATTGGTTGTTTGGGATTCTCAAAGTTAACGAGAGGGGGAATCGTGAGTTGATGATGAGAGAGAAGTTTTTTTTTTTTTTAAATTTAAAATTAAAATCATTTTTTTTAAATAAATTACATTCAATTTTAAGAGATTCTTCATTTTAAAAATTACATTATTAAAGTTTTATTTTATTTCTAAACATTTCATTTCAAAGTTTCTTATCTGTGAAATACAATAAAAGATCATTTATTTCTCATTGTAATTATTTTTGAAGAAAGTTTTAAAGAATTTTTTGGAGCAAAAAATTACCTAAAATTCATATTTTTTAAGTTTTAAAGAAGCTGTTGAAAATGTTTTCACTTGTTGAATAAGATTAAATATGAAAAATAATAAATATAGTTTGCATTTTTATTGTTTTAAAATTATTTTTTATTAAAACATCGTATTTTAAAAATTTTAACTTTTACAACAATAAATAGCTTGTTGATTTATTTTGTGTGAACTACGGAATTAGAAGGATTCCAAGCAGCAGGGCGTACGCCTAGGGCCCAATGAGAAATAGGGGCCCAATTTTTTTTTAACTATATAATAATAGTAAAAAAAATTAGTTAACAAAAGAAATAATTTTTTTAGTATCTAATAGGAATCAAAGAATTTCGTATTATATAAGGGTCCAAAGTCCAAACATGTATTAACTAATTACACTTGAAATGAAAAAAAATATGTGAAAAGTTAATTGATCGTTCATTTTACAGTATTGATTATAGTTTCTTTAAGGGTTTTTTTTTATATCTAGTACCAAAGTCTAAAATTACTTACCTAGAAAACATTGATATATTATCCATCATTCATCTCCCACTGACTCTTTTGATTATTCAATGCATATGAATTTCTATATTAGAATATGGTAAATTTCTTGATATTAACCAGGAGAACTCCTACTTTGTGTAAAAAATTACCAATTATATTAAACGATCCAACTTATATCTATACATTGTTTTTTCAAACATTACTGACTATTTATTACCTAATAATCTAATATTGAGTGCATGAATCTTAAGTACTCTCATATCTCAAAAACAATAATAATATCTCAAACTATAACCAACATGAGCTTTTGATTCTAAGATTGATGATTCAAAAAAGGATTGTTTTAACCCTAAGGAGGCGTTTGGTTCGCAAAATGTTTTTGGATTGAATGGAATCTGTCAAAGGAATTTGACTTTGAAGGAATTGGAATGGAATGTTGTCATGTTTGACCACCTGTTTGGTTGAAGGAATTGGAATGAAATCTGTTAAATGAATTGGAATTTTTCTGTTTGGTTCACAGATTGTAACTTTAGAATTGGAATGTAATTTTGGTAAATGACCAAAATACCCTTTTTATTTATTTTAATTTTTTTCAACAAAAAATACTTTAATGAAATAGTCATTAAATAGTTTAATTTTTAACTAAAATTGTTTTGAGTATTTTAGCACACGAATGATGAGGAGAGAGAAAGAGAGAGGAGAGAGAGAGAGAGGGAGAGAGAGAGAGAGAGGAGAGAGAGGGAGAGGAGAGAGGATAGAGAGAGGATAGATTGAGAGAGAGGGGGGTAGAGAGAGAGGGAGATGATAGAGAGAGAGGGAGAGAGGAGAGAGAGAGAGAGAGAGTTGGTGTCTACTGATAATGTTGAACGGTGGTGGTGGTCGGTGGTGGTGGTGGTTGCCGGTGGCGGTGGTGGTCGGTGGCCGGTGGCGGTGGCCGGAGGTGGTGGTGGTGGTGGCCAGTGTTGGTAGCCGGATGTGGTGGTGGTCGGTGGTGGTCAATGGTGGCCAGAGGTGGTGGTGGTGGTGGTGGTCGGTGGTGGTAGTCGGAGGTGGTGGTGGCTGGTGGTGGTCAATGGTGGTCGGAGATGGTGGTGGTGGTGGCCGGAGGTGGTCGATGGTGGCCGGAGGTGGTGGTCGGTGTTGGTAGCCGGAGGTGGTGGTGGTTGGTGGTGGTCAATGGTGGTCGGAGGTGGTGGTGGAGGTGGCCGAAGGTGGTGGCCGGTGTTGGTAGCTGGAGGTGGTTGGGGTTGGTGGTGGTCGGTGGTGGTCGGTGTTGGTAGCCGAAGGTGGTGGTCAATGGTGGGCGGTGGCCGGAGGTGGTGGCCGATGGTGGTGGCCGGAGGTGGTGGTGCATATTAGGATGAGGGGCAATTTTGTCCAAAAAAAATATGACATTTCATTCCAATGAAATACCACCTCCCCCCCAAGGAATGTTGAATTCCTTCATTTGTGGAATTCATTGGAATTCAACATTCCAATTCCTTAAAAAGAATGAACTAAACGATGTAATGGAATCTGGTCAACGGAATTCAACATTCCAATTCCATCAGATTCCATCAGAATCTGTGAACCAAACGCCCCCTAAAAGTTTAAAATGGTGATAGAAAAACATTAGGATGAGGTGAGATGGGAACACAACTGATTTATATTGATTTACATAGAGTTGTACTCGGAATAGTCACACCGCAAATAATGTCAATCTATATATTAAATATATATATATATATATATATATATATATATATATATATATATATATATATATATATATATCATAAGAATGTTTTTGACGTAGGAACAAATTAATGATGCTATGGAAAAATGATATGGTAGATTATATTAATTTATAAATAATTATTGATTGATTTTGTATCTAAGAATTCTCGGAAAAATGGTTTATATAAATTATTCGTATTTCTTGAATTCAATGTTATTTCTTATGATACAAAGCGATATATTAAATAATTTTTTTCGTACTTATCGAGGGCCCTGTTTTACATCTCGTCCAGGGCCCAAAATTTGTCAGGATCAGGCCTGCCAAGCAGCCATGTTGGTAGATGAACATCTGGTTCAATTGTTTGCCCCAGATTAGCAACATTTGTTTAATAAACTCGTAAGCACTACACGTGTTCTTGGCTCACCAAATTCTATAGCTATATACATTCTCAATAGAAGCATGACATTCAGGGGTGGATCTGGGCTTTCGTGTATTCTTTTAATTTAGAGTAAATTATGTTTTTAGTCCCTGTGCTTTGTTGAAAATTTCTATTTTTATTCTTGTGGTTTTGAAATTACGATTTTCATCTTTATCGTTTGTAATTTATCACCTTTTTCGTCCTTATGATTTAAGTTTTATTGTTTTTTCATCCTTATGGTTTACAATTCATTTATGTTTTAGTCATTCATGCTTAAAAGTAGTGTTTTGGCCTCAGGGACGAAAATAAAAATGAATTACAAACCATAGGGGCGAAAACCGAAATTTCAAACCACAGGGACGAAATCCACAATTTTTAACAAACCACTAGGATGAAAAACGTAATTTAATCTTCAATTTATTTCCGAAAGTAAGAGGTTTTTTTAAGGTATGAGAGGTGTATCATTTAAATTTGAGGAAACTCTAATTTTGGTCCCTGAGGTTTAGTGAAATCTTTAGAAGTGGGACCTGAATTTTGATAACTCCAGAAATCGTCCTCGTGGTTTTTAATTTGCTTTGAAAGTAGTCCCTGGTGACTAACTCTGTTAAATGTTTTTCGTTAGAAAAAGGGTATTTTTGTCTTTGTATATATGCGTGTGTTAGAAATCTCAAAGGGTTGAAAGCATCCCAACATCACCGGCCAAACCCTTCGGTTTTTCTCCTCCATCCTCTTCCTTTTTCTCATCTCTCACCGAATCTCACAAGGACAGATCATTTGTGAGTTGAAATTTTGTTGGTTTTGACCTGGGTAAGGGAAGGGGAAGAAACTAGGGAGCTGAGGGGGTTGAGGTTTAGAGGTGATGAGCTTTTGAAAACGATGGTGGGAGGGTCATTTTCAAGAAGAAATCCACCGTGGCTGAAAAGTAGATGAAGATAAAAACTTTTAGTTGTTATAGCTTACATTCTTACTTCATTGAAGAATTTTAAATATTTATAGGCGATTATGAAGTTAGAATGATTCCAAGTTACCCTAAACTCATTCCGTAGAGATGTCTTCTTGTTCTTTAGCGTACCTAAACTAGTATCTATGACTCTTTTTCTGAAAACTAAATTGTTCTCCGCATCTGTTTGCAGCTAACATACATTGCAAGAAGACCAAGCCTATCATGATGAAACTATGAAAGCATCAACGTGTTTAAACTTTTTACGATGAAACCCACACATGCATTCAAATTTCAATAATACAACATCAAGATGCAGCTAAACTAGGGTTTGGGTTTCTTTTTGGACAACAAAACAAGTAAACAACACCATTACATCAACAGACAAGTTCAGAAAAACCCAACAAACTTTCCCATTTTGGGTGATTAAGTCCCTTAACTTTTTTTGAACAAATAAATCCCTAAACCTTCTGAAACCGGTTAAATGCGTGATAAAATCATTGGAAAAGTCTAAAAAAACACAACGTACTTTCATATTTAGAATGATTAAGTCCCTAGAATCTGATCATGGGAATCTGCAACACTGAAATTTAAAGAAGGCTAATTTGACCACATAAAAGGCAGAGTGCATATATAAAAAATTAACCCACAAACATTAATATATGTGTCAATCACTCCATATGATTCCATAAGCATATAACCAAGCAAAAGAAGATGCATAAACCCATATGTTTTTATGGAAGACATAAATAGAACCCAATTTCTGCGTACACCCATATGTTTTTATGGAAGACTAATTCTACACTGTGTTTCCCAATTTCTGCATAAACCATCGGGAGAACACGACATATGACATGAATAGATTATCAGAAGCTCATAACATATGGAGGGTATTACTGATTTGATTCACAAAGACATCGGCAGACCCAGAATTTTAGGTGAGCGGGTGCACAAACGAACAGCTTAAGAAAATGTTTTAAGTAATAATACGATTTTGTTAAAATGATAAAACAAGCTTACCTTCTACAATTATATATCAAGCTTAACAGTTCAAAGAATTTCCAAACACCCGGATGGACTTTTGCAACCACCACAACCTTTCTAGTTGGGGCTCTTGCACCCGTTTCCCGTGGAGCTTTTCCTTTTAAAAAATTGTCCCTATGATGATATGAACTTATCAAGGCTAGTCAAAACGATATATAAAATTGAACAAATTAATAAGATAATACTTTAGGGCAAAGAATATTAGATTAGACTAAATAGTAAATACTAATATCAAAATTACTTGTTTAGGACAAACAAACATATAAATCAAAGAAATCATGTAAACATAATTCATATTTGTATAACTAATTAATTTAGGGAAATGACTAATATCAAATTTAGGGTAAAATTTTAAGTTTGAGTTAGGTTGTGGGAGAAAACCTGAATGAGAGATTGAGATGGTGATTGAGTTAGTGCGAGACAATGAGAGCCGGAGAGAGAGACTGGTCGTAGAAGGTGATCGTCCAACGTCCTTAATCCGTGCGAGTTGCGACCGTTAGTGTCGTGAAATTGTGTGAACAGAAACAGCAGAACAGGGGAGGAGGCACCGTTCGTATTATTTATTAGCATCAATTAATTTTAATGATGTGAAGTGTTTTAGAAACACCGTTTGTACTTTGTAGTATTTATTTGTTTTTTAAGCAATGATTCTAATATTTATTTGTTTTGTAAGTATCATTTGTAGTAGTTATTAGTTTTTAGTTTTATCGTATTAATTTTCACGTTTGTGGTATATATTTCTTTAAGTTTGGACTTTATAATATATTAATATTTATCTTTTTATAATTTGAATGATAAAAAAAATAAAAAAAATTAGACAACAAGTACCCGATATCAGAACCGGAACCGGTTCCCAAATATGAAGAACCGATGTAACCGGTTCCGGTTCCAAGAATTTTAGACGGGTACCCGCCTTTGCTCACCCCTACCATACTTGAGCATCTCTATCATTCATTAGTCGTCGTGTGTAAGTGGTATCAATACTTTAAAAGGGGCAATTGAAACAGAGAAAGTTGCCAAAGATTACATATAAACCCAACCACCAAAATGACATATGAAACGCCTCAATATGGAACGTTGTGATGTTCGGTATGCACTTCTTACATGACAAAATCATGAAAAACTATAAACAGTGCCACTTCATTCTCAAAACGAACTTTCAGGAATAATATTCATTTCCAGGCACCAAAACAAATAGATTGAAGAGATATATGACCAAGATACAGATCCTTCAAATGCTGCTTACATAACCCAATTCGCCTCCTGTGTATACTGGGATGGATACAACTATAAAATCCTGTTTTCCAAACCGGAAACTTTTGTTTTTGCATAACATGGATGGTATAAACACATGGTGCAGCAGACCTACAACCTATTGCAAAACATGTACATGGTCGGGATTCACTTACTATTCTTGCCAACGCTAGTAAACACAGACCACTATAAGGAATCCCATAGAGTAGTCCCTCATCATAAGAAGTGTCCTCAGATACCAATGTCTCATTTTCAATCTCTTCAGTTGATGGGAGTCTGCTCAAATCCAAATCAAATCTCCGCTCTATCTCAGACTCATGTAGCCTGTACTTCGTTGCTAGTGTACGAATGCAAGATTTTCTTACTTCCTCAGTAATAAAGAACTTTATTTCAACAAAATTATTACATAAACGATACCATCTAAGCCACCGATGAACTATACCAGAGAACCAATCAATAATATGATCATGGTCTAGTAAAAGGAGCATATGACATGCACGAGGGTATCCTTCAGAAGTTGTCATTCCGTATCGTTGGAGACACATCCTTATAGCCTTCAGTGGGGCAAGAACTTCTCTGATGGAGACTACTTCAGAAGAGCTGCTAGATTCATGCAAAAGAGCAAGAGTAGATGTCGTCTCAGAAGAAACATATTTTTTGGCATGCTTTTGAAATATGTAGTAAGAATCTTTTAGGTCTGGAGGTAGTGCTTTTTCAGTGATAAACTTGGATAAGAAAGATTCTTCACTCTCAGCATATTTTGCATTGATGGCTTGCATCCATATCTTTAGTAAGACTTTGTACCAATGATCAGTTTCCATTCCAGGTTTACGGAAGTGTGAAACCTGGCTCAATATCGAGTGACTATCAGCAAGATGTCTGATTTCTGATTCTTTGACTTTCTTGAATCCATGACCAAGGCATTTTTTCCCAATTCTGACTGCCCCTTCTTCCCACAACTCTTGTTTTTGCGATGCAAATAACTTGACTTTTTCCTTTAACTTGTGAACCGCTCTAACTGCAGGACTCTCTCTTACAGTGCTCTTTACAAGATTGCCAAGGAATCTAATACCTTGAGGATCATTGCAAGCTATAATCTCCCCCTTAGAATCAATGTCTAAGTAGAGAGTGTCCCGCATGTAGGTCTCAATCTCAGACTTCAAAGCCAGACTGGCTTCTTTGGAACCCCTGATGACAATCAGAATTTCATCCATTACGCGACAACAATGTATCCTAACTCCTGAGATATTTCCTCCATTTCTTTCAGAGCCATGACTCACCTGTCTCCTAAACCAGCTACGCAGCTTTGAGTGGGACCCATCACGTTCGCCATCATCTTGTGTATCAAGTGCTTCATATTTCATTGACAGCTTAATAAATTCACGGTCAAAGATGTCAAGATATATATTCATTAAAACTGGTGATAACACACCCTCTTGCGGGAGACCATGACCTTTAGCAAACCCTCCGAACTCCATATTAAGGATTCCAGCATCGAACATGCTATGAATTATAGCATACAATCTGGGGTCTTCTATCTTACTCCCCATTGTTGATATGAGCTTAGCCAGGATAGAAGCATCGACCTTCTTGTTAAGTACCAAAGTAAACCACCAGTCAGGATTAGAAATTTCTTTACAGATGTACTTCAGAGCCGATGACTGACCCCTTCCACTTCGACAACCATGTGAAATTTTAGAATAGTGAGGTTTGTAAACAACTTCCAAGGCTATTCTAATGGCTTCTTGAATGATGTTCAACTTAATATTGGGAAGCACAAGTGTTTCCTTGTTTGCTCCTCTTGTTGAAATAGAATATACATTGTCATGGACATTGAACTTTCCAAAAGATAATTCTTCTGCAAGAGAATCAAACTGGATATCATCAGACTTGGATAATAAATTGACATTCGAGTTGACCCTAATACTATCATAAGCGTCTTGAAGAGTATATGGATTAGCAATTACTTTCCCGATCAGATCATGAAATTTTCCATCCCTGAATTGATCCTTCACCCTTCTCTTTATGCGCATCTCAAGAAATCTCTTCAGCTCTAACCTGCTTTTGGGTTTCTTTTCATCAACGAAAGAAGACTCTTCCACCAAATTGGCTAAGTTACTTGCCAATGACATTTTGTCAATACTACCGCTGTCTCCATTATTACTGGATTTTAGAGTTGATTCAACTGAATGACCAACATATCTTTTTCCTGCTAGGACAAACAAGAACCCAAATTATCGATGCATGCAGTGCACTCATAATAGAAGCAAACAAAGACTTCAAGAAATAGATACAGAAAACTTTTGATATGTGTATGATACAACTATCCAATAAACTAATGCCCAAGCAATTACAAGCAAAAAGAAACACAACCAAATAAATGGGATCACCTTATTTCTTGTGTAAACTCTTCAGTAACGTAAGCTACTTAACATACTAAAATAGCTATTCAAACATGACATGAAGGTGAAATTGATTGTAAAGTACCATGAACTAAAAATTGGTATGAACAAGAAAACTTATCATGGTTCATGTACGGTACAAGTATCCAATTCATAAAATAAGATCAACTACAAAGAACATCAACAAGGCTCATTTCATATTTTAATGTATTTTTGAACAAGAAGAAGAAGAAGAACAATTAAGCTATTTGATATAGGTACAAAAAAAACTCTCTAAACTTGAGATTAATGTACTCAATGGCATGGCAACAAGGTATAACTTGGTATGGATCACGAAAACTTTTGGTGCTTAATGCCATGCATCCACCAGTGCATTTCACTTATGCTAGAAGAAAGGCACGTAAGGGAGATAATTAGGGACCACCAGTGGAGATATAGAGTAGTTATGTTTGTTTTGCCAATAGAAGAAGATTATTGTCCTTGGGGGAATTTTGGGTAATTTATTGTCAATGCGGTTATATAGGCTCTTGTGGGTTGTAGAGTGTCGGTATCCAGATTATGATCATTTCTTTTGTATTAAGAGAGGCTAGCATCTCGAAGGTTAGACTCCCCACTTTGGTGGCATAATTGAATCATTTGATCTCTTCTCTCTCTAACCTACCATTGTAGTGTTCTTGGGAGTTGTAATATGATTCTTTACAGATTAGTATCAGAGCACCGATCCTTGAGTTAGCATCAATGTCACAACAGTTATTGGAAACGAGGTGGAGGGCATTCATGAACAGGTTTTCAATCTCACTAGTAAAACGAAATCAATTCCAGATCTCGGTATGGTCACGATGGAAACTGAAGAAGAGGGAGGAGAAGCGAAGAAGAAAACAGAGAAGGAAAGAGAAGTTACTGGAAGAGACTGAATGTTAGATTCTATATCCAACATGGAAGGGTTCGAAGCAAGGAAGAAGAATTATCTTACTAATCGCCTGGAATCTAGAGATTTAGGGTTCCGTCCAGATCCTGACCCGGAACCGCTGGACATTTACTTCTCACCGCCTCATATTCGATCAAGGGGGGATTCATCCACCATCTCCATTAGGACCGAGAGAAGGGAGATGATTGAGATACAGAAATAGTTTCTTCGACCCACTCTTCATCCATCACAATCGTGGAGGAGAAAGGGGATCAGGTTCGGCCCAATTAACACAAGGCCCGTGCAATGGCCCGAAATAGTCTAAGCCCGGTTGTATCACATTCAGGGATGAATCGATTGAGTCCTCCTGTGGAAATGGTTAGATCAACGATGAAGGAGCAAATTCTAGCAACAAATGATCAGGAAATCAAAGTCTCATGGGTAAACGATGAAAAACTGTGAGTTTAAGAACTTCATTATTTCCACTTTTTGTTAAACTCAATAATACTATAAACGAAAGCCTAACACTACCTGGATTCCGATTTAGACCTAATCCGTCTCCAAAATTGTAACACCCCTCGTTTCCGCCTCTAAACCGAGACCCAACGAAGGATGTTACGAACCGAGTCTCAACCATTTATATAGAATTGAAAGAAGACATTAGAAAAATGCGAAAGCAAAACATAGTTTATTTTATATAAAACATTCCACGATGGATCATAGTTACAAAGTACATATTTATATTCTAATAACACATACTAAGCTAGGTTATAAAAACCAAATTATACAAATCAAAACAACACCAATTAAACCACGAAATGAAGCTTTCGATAATCCCTTCGAGACTTCCTTGTCACCTCTCAAGTAATCTTGTCCACAACTGAGATACATATTTATTTTTAAGCCATTAAACGACTTGTCCACAACTGAGATACATACTTTCTTGATTTGAAAGAAGAGGGGAAAGACAATGTTTGGTTTTGGAGTTGGAAAGGTCATTCAAAACACAGAATAGGATTATTACATCAATTTCAAGTGCAGAACTCGACATTTGGGATAAGAATTAAGAACATTTGGATACAAGGGAATTTGGATGAGTTTGTACACTGGCAGAATTGTGGGAGTGGCAGATTGGCTAAAAACCATTGGACCCCGACTCTGGTTTTGGGAGGTAAAGGTCACAAGAAGCTGACACCTAAGGGATCGACTTCAATGGCAGTTGGTCGGGGAGATACTGTAACCGGGCTGCTTCAATTTCTCTATTTTTTCTACCCACCTTGAGGACAAGGTGGTTCTTTGGGGCCGAAGTAATGTCATGCACCCATCTAGAGGCCCAAGCCCATTCTCAAGTAATATTCTAGAATAGTTAAGAAGGGTTATTTTGGGTAATTAGAATAAATATCTAGTATAAATAGGGGTGGTGGGAGAGTGAAGGCATGGAGAAAATTAGTGAGTTCTAATTGGGAGAGTCCTAGCCTCTCGAATGCTAGTTTGTTCTTTGTTTTCCCTTGTTGATTCAAGCTTTTGGTAGTGTCCTTGTCATTTGATTTTCATTTCAATTGTTCAATCAGTCTGGTTTGGTTCATAACACCACCAACCACTACTCAAAGACTAGACGTTGTCTAGGAGAAGATGGCAGGGTTTCGTGATTCTATCACCGATCTCCAACAAGTTTTACAACAACAGATGGCTGTAATTACCGAGAATTTGTTAGCAATTACGGCAGAAATGTCTCCCTCCGGTCACATATTCGGGAAGAGAATGTCAGCCTACATTCATCAATTCAGGAGAAGGTTCGAACCATTCTATAAGATCCCATTCTGTCCCAAGTCATATCACGATCGACGATGCCAATCCATTCTTAGAGACGAATATGGGGTAATTCAGGAGGGGCATCAGGGGGAACAACAAATGCATGAGGGCTTAGTTGGCGATTTAGAAAATTGGACATGCCTCTATTTGATGGTGTCAATCCAGATGGGTGGCGATTTAAAGAATAACCGACCGGTGACAGTTCTCCCATTGATACCAAAGAAGGTTGAGAGGTACTTCAACTTCTATCGATTGAATGAAGGAGATAAGTTGGCAGCAGCAATAGTGGCAGCAATAGTGGCCCTGGAGGGTGACACACTTCTCTGGTATCAATGGGAGAACTGTCACCGGTCGGTTATTCTTTAAGAAGACATGAAGTCGTTGGTCCTTCGCCAGTTCCGCCTAAGCCACATGGGATCCCTCCATGAACAATGGTTATCACTTACTCAGGTTGGTTCCATCTTGGATTATCAACGCAAATTCATTGAGCTTTCAGCCCCCGTTACCAAATGTTTCAGAGGACATAACTCTGGGTCAATTTATAAATGGGCTTAAAAATGATATAGGGCCGAAGGGAAGGTGTTTGGGACTAGATCTCTGGACCAGGCCATGGCTCTCGCAATGAATGTGGAGAAAAAAATTCGGATTATTCTGATCCGGAAGAACGAAACTCGAGCACATTCTTCACCTTACGGGTTTGGAAGTACGACGACCAAGGTTTTGACGACCCCATTAACCACCACAAATTCCAGCCGTTTCTCCCCTCTCTCCAAGTTCATCATCGCTATGGCCCTCTTCACTATTGAATCACGTGCGAGCACGATTCCTAAACAAACCCCTTCTTCTGGATCGATAGCATCTTCAAAAGTCACCGAAGAAGTGAGACAGTTTTCTCATAAGGAACTACATCATAAGCGAGAGTGGGGGCTCTATTTTCATTGCAATGAAAAGTGGAACTTTGGCCATCGATGCAGTCAACGAGAATTAAGTGAGACACTCATGATGATAGTCCAAAATCCAATAACAACCAAACCGTTCCAATCCATACATATATGTTTGTGTGCGAGAGTGTGCAAGTATGAATCTCTATTTATAAGTATGGATCTCTATTTATGAGTATTTTTTTAAGTGAAATGTACGGATAATTGTTTCAACATATTGAATGGATCCAACTTGATCCATAAATAGTTGGTACTAATATTAAATGAATGGAACCGATCCCAACGATCCTAATATAACAGTAAACTTGGTCTTAATATAAGCATAGGGCTAATGATTCAACTAGAATCACCTATGCAAGGGAGAAGTATGGTCGCTTCGAAGAGAATTCTTAATGGGGCTCATTTCCTAAGACCTCTTGCAGAACCAAGAAAACATTCATGACCATAACGAATATAAAATATGAGAATTTAGTACATCAAGGAGAATCCTAAATGAGGAATGTAAATCAATTACATCAATGGCATGGCACCATGGGAAGAAGTTCAAAGAGCTCTTAAAGAATGGTAGCTAGTAAAGAATGAAAACCGAATAAATGTCGAATCATAAAAATAAAAATAACGACTTTCAAATTAAAATCAGAACTTATTATGAGGTTATCCACCAAAATTTGTCGACAATTGTTGACTAGGGTAAGAAATCTAAGCAAGGTATGTGCGCGTGGAAAATGTTGTTTACCAAGTATTTTGTATTAAGCACTAATTGAGAACAATGTCTGGAGTAAGTGTTGAATAGAAATTGTTGTTTTCAAATGTGTTGCGTATACTTGTCAAAAAAAAAAGGTTTTTATACCCATGTTGAGACCAAAGACAAAATCGAGTCCAATAAATAATTGAAAAGATATTTGTGTGGGTCCAGGTGAAAGAGAAATTGATCCACAAAGAATGGTTCGAGAATGAATATTGAGGATTGTCCCACATACGTGGCAAATGAAACTTTGGATGAGTTTAGCGAAAAAAGTAAATTAATAATGCCCTGAAGACTCTCTCCAGGCGGGAGGAGGAGTGCAAAACTTGGATCGAAATGAGTTTAGACCACTAAACTTTTGTGAGAGTGTGCGTCCCAAGGACACGCATGTTGCACTAAGGTCGACCACAAAAGTGTAGGATCGGTTTTGCTAATTGTCTGGAATAAACATTTATTTACTTTAGCATATCTACTTATTTATGTGAGTGATGCATTATCTCCTAATTGATTTTGTCATTGGCACTCAATCTCCAAAATGATTTCATGATTGGCATGATTAAGACTTATTTATGGCAGTGATTGGCATCCAATATGTATACAAATACATGCCATAATTTCACCAAACACACACGAAATCTTTTCAGAGGAATCCGAAACGTTGAAGCTCGCACTCTCTCAAATCTGAAAATTTAAGCTCTCTTTCAAATCCAAAAATTGAAGCTCTCTCAACACCATTCAATATGTTGAACATGAAGCCTCACATTTCAAGTCACACATCAAATCAAATAGTGGCAAATCCCACTGTGAACAATGGTACTGATATGTTGTACCACGATAATGAAAACTTTAGCAATCAAGAACAACTAACCTCTACAGCACCTGTGGACTAATGTTGCTTGAGAGGCTAAAAGAGAACTTTAGAAGGAAAAAAAAATAAGATTTGGGTGCATCAAACTTTTGGTGCTTCAGTATACTGTAAATCTGAAATCCAATGCGTTTGATAATGTTACTTAAAAACAAGAAAACAGGTATTTGTGTCATAGCTCGATAAAAGGCCTTTGTTTAGCTAACTTCCAACTATTACTAGAAACAAGATATTTAGAATACTAAAAGAGCGATATAAGCATGAGATTGATTCATTTAATGCATTGGCATCAAAATTATGCATGATTGGAATCGAAGATCCATAGTATGCCAAACCTTGACATTTCCAAATCTAAAATTGATACAAATTTGATGCAAATTTTAATCTAACATTTACACTATCTATAGCAAAGCGTATAATTTTGTGTAATCGATGCATGAAGTAGTAAGAATTAGAGACCGGATAATAGAAAAGAGAAATTACCTCCAGAAATAGCTAATAGATTGACCCAAATGAGATTGAAAAATTGATGCCGGGACCTATTTATAAGTTTCCTCCCGCAAATTGATGGTAAATCTACAGACCTCATTGTGCATGTACATGTATGTCCAGCAGCAGCTACATGTCAGATGTCACGGAGGGAGAAATTAGGGTTTAGAGAACTAAAGAGGATACGACCCCCATCTTACTCCCCACAATCCTTATGGAGTTTGATGAAGGGTAAGATTGAGGCATCGAGCCTTTGCCATTTGCTATATTTTGCGTTATTGAAAGACTGTTCAGCGGAGTTCTGTCACCAAATTGACACAAAGTTAGTTGTCATACATGAGCATCTCTATCATTCATTAGTCGTCATGTGTAAGTGGTATCAGTATTTTAAAAGGGCCAATTGAGCTAATGCAAGGGAAGAGGAACATTATTGCATTAATATTGTTTGGTTTGATGACAAAAAAAAAACCACACTCAATGGGGAACCCAGGCTCATACCCTGGGCGAAGCTAGGAATTTAAGATAGAAGGTTTGGTTGTCATGGTCGTACTTTGAAGTAAGAATGTTAATATTATGCTTTCCGCCACATGCTTTAATTGATTATGATCTTCCACGATTCCAATTGTTTTTTGCTCAAAAATAGATGAAGATAAAAACTTTTAGTTGTTATAGCTTACATTCTCACTTCATTGAAGAATTTTAAATGATTCATTGAAGAACTTTTAGTTGTTATAGCTTACATTCTTACTTCATTGAAGAATTTTAAATATTTATAGGCGATTATGAAGTTAGAATGATTCCAAGTTACCCTAAACTCATTCCGTAGAGATGTCTTCTTGTTCTTTAGCGTACCTAAACTAGTATCTATGACTCTTTTTCTGAAAACTAAATTGTTCTCCGCATCTGTTTGCAGCTAACATACATTGCAAGAAGACCAAGCCTATCATGATGAAACTATGAAAGCATCAACGTGTTTAAACTTTTTACGATGAAACCCACACATGCATTCAAATTTCAATAATACAACATCAAGATGCAGCTAAACTAGGGTTTGGGTTTCTTTTTGGACAACAAAACAAGTAAACAACACCATTACATCAACAGACAAGTTCAGAAAAACCCAACAAACTTTCCCATTTTGGGTGATTAAGTCCCTTAACTTTTTTTGAACAAATAAATCCCTAAACCTTCTGAAACCGGTTAAATACGTGATAAAATCATTGGAAAAGTCTAAAAAAACACAACGTACTTTCATATTTAGAATGATTAAGTCCCTAGAATCTGATCATGGGAATCTGCAACACTGAAATTTAAAGAAGGCTAATTTGACCACATAAAAGGCAGAGTGCATATATAAAAAATTAACCCACAAACATTAAAATATGTGTCAATCACTCCATATGATTCCATAAGCATATAACCAAGCAAAAGAAGATGCATAAACCCATATGTTTTTATGGAAGACATAAATAGAACCCAATTTCTGCGTACACCCATATGTTTTTATGGAAGACTAATTCTACACTGTGTTTCCCAATTTCTGCATAAACCATCGGGAGAACACGACATATGACATGAATAGATTATCAGAAGCTCTGAAGCTCATAACATATGGAGGGTATTACTGATTTGATTCACAAAGACATCGGCAAACCCAGAATTTTAGGTGAGCGGGTGCACAAACGAACAGCTTAAGAAAATGTTTTAAGTAATAATACGATTTTGTTAAAATGATAAAACAAGCTTACCTTCTACAATTATATATCAAGCTTAACAGTTCAAAGAATTTCCAAACACCCGGATGGACTTTTGCAACCACCACAACCTTTCTAGTTGGGGCTCTTGCACCCGTTTCCCGTGGAGCTTTTCCTTTTAAAAAATTGTCCCTATGATGATATGAACTTATCAAGGCTAGTCAAAACGATATATAAAATTGAACAAATTAATAAGATAATACTTTAGGGCAAAGAATATTAGATTAGACTAAATAGTAAATACTAATATCAAAATTACTTGTTTAGGACAAACAAACATATAAATCAAAGAAATCATGTAAACATAATTCATAATTGTATAACTAATTAATTTAGGGAAATGACTAATATCAAATTTAGGGTAAAATTTTAAGTTTGAGAGATTGAGATGGTGTTGTGGGAGAAAACCTGAATGAGAGATTGAGATGGTGATTGAGTTAGTGCGAGACAATGAGAGCCGGAGAGAGAGACTGGTCGTAGAAGGTGATCGTCCAACGTCCTTAATCCGTGCGAGTTGCAACCGTGAGTGTCGTGAAATTGTGCGAACAGAAACAGCAGCAGAACAGGGGAGGAGGCTTCACTTGAGGCTTCTGTTTTTTAAGCAAAATTTTGAAACCCATCCTCTAATAATATGTATTTGATGTTTTTATTTTATTTTTACACATTAGGTCCCTCCATGCCGGGTGAGCATCGGAAGCGGATACTCGTCTTTGGAACCAGAACCGTTTCGGAGCGGTCGGTTTCGGAACCGGAACCAATGTGATTGGTCTTGGTTCCTAAAATATGGAACCGATCGGGACCGGTTTCAGTTAACGAAGTTTTAACATACGACTAAATAAAACATATGATAAAGCAAGTTCAGACTTGCAAAATTAAAGCCAAAACTCTAAAGAAAAACGATGGTGTGTGTAAAGTCAATGACCCAAAAGTTGAGACCGACAAGTTATAAAATAAGCCACAATATACAAAGCTATGTAGCAAATTTAGTGGGCTTGTTCATATATTAAAATTTGTTGCTATAATTTGCGGGTTTGATTCATATAAAAAAGTTTTGCTCGCATTCTGCACCAAATCATCTCTACTCCTCCTCCTCACTTCCCAATTTCAAGACCATTTATATCATACATATATATATTATCAGAAGGATTAAAAACAAAATAAGGTAGATAACCCTTTTAGTAGAAAAAACCAAAAAACCCAACTCAATTCACGGATGAAACATTGGCAAGAAAAAGTACGAAATTCGGAGATGTAGAGATCGATATACCTTGAGAGCTAGATCGATTTGGCTTATGGGTGTCCTCTGAGATCGATTTGGCCGTAGGGCTTGAGAGATCTATCGACTTTAGAGATCGATCGGCTTGAGAGTTCAGATCGATAGGTTTACGAAGCTCAATCTTCAATCACATACAAGCAAAGGTCAGCATGATCAACGTTGAATCACTAAACTTAAAAACAAAATACGATCGAATTCCATGATCTAAAGATTACCAATATGAAAACAATAAACAAAAATCAAAAACACAAAGCAAGCTTGTAGAAAAGATCGGTAATCAACCTGAAAGGAGCTAGAAATCAAGTGAAATAAAAACATTTTTTTCTTAATAATTGGGCAAAAAAGGGTTACCTAACATTCAAAGAAACCTGCATATGCAAAAGGAGAGAATATCTAATCTACGAAGAGTGTTCTTAAAAAGGGGGAAACACTTGTTTATCAGTGAAATCAACATCATTTGATTTCACAAATCAGATCCCGAATCATCAATTAGTCGTATTATATGTAACAAACATCAAAACTAGATACTGCTCGACTTATAAGAAGAACATAACAGGATAAACCACATAATTAACTGCCGCAAAGAAATAAATCTAAAGATTCTCGTGAATACATCGATCAAATTGAACCAACTGAAAAACCACAGGTGAATGAACTGATCTAAAAAACAATCCGAGTCGGAAAAGAAGCTATTGCCTTTTGTTCCTCGATTAAACTCCTCGGAAGGCAGCTTTTGCTCTCAATATCAAACGTGGCGATTCAAGAAATCAGTTCACGGATGAAACAACGGCAAGAAACATAGTTTAAATTATATTGAAATAATCATATATTGATGATTGTAGTAAGTTATTCTTTCCACTTTTATATATTTTGTTATTCTAATTTAATTTATATATATATATGTTTCTATCATTTTTTACACATACTGCTATATTGTTTCAAATAAGTTTTAATTAGTTTTAAATAATATTTTTTTATTGATTCTAACTAGTGATGTTAAATGTAATAAATATGTTATTTATTAAAGGAGAGAGTTAGTAATACATATTTAATTATATATTAGTTTTATTTAGTGATATTAAATATAATAAGTATTTAATTATATATTTATTCTAATTTTATTAATATATATTGGTTGTAAATTTTAATAATATTTTAAACGATAATAATTTTTTAGCTTTATATATTGATTCACTTACCATAAATGCAGGTGAGCTGTGAGGGCTATGACCGGCTCTAATTAATTTAAAATCGAGTAATTCTTTAATCTGTATTTTAAATTCATTTTGATCTTCAGGGTTATACCTCATGGGTTTGACTCTAATTTATTTCTCTTTATCTTTCATTTATAATTTGGCAGTAATTTGGTTTTTATCTCAAAATTGTAACGGGTTTTCCGTATAACATTGTTTTAGTATTTGTTTTATATTTTCAATATCTAATTTGTTTAGCTTTATATATTGATTCAAACTTTATATATTAATTCAACTTTTAGAACCTTATTATTACAATTATCTTATATTTTACAGAAGAGAGCAATGAGATGTAAAGATCCCAAATGAAATATATATACTTCCATCTTTTAATTGCTACATAAAAGCTTTTTAAAAAAATCTAGCCAGGTCTACCTGATGAGATAGTACTAAAAATATATGGAATAAAATTATATAAGAAAGTTGTGAAGAATATAATTTGACCTAAAATCTACCTTAGAAAATTGTAATATTATGGATTCAAGATCGAGCATAAAACAAACATAAGACCATAAAACCTAAGAAGAACATATCAAGAGTTAGGGATGGGTGAAGAAGAAGCTTGCAAAAACAAATCCCTAAAACCTATAAAACCATATTAAAAATCCTTAGAAATCAAAACAAAAATACAAAAAAAAAATGTAAGATTTAAGAAGTGAAGAACAGACTGAGCTCTTCTTCATTGGCACTTCAATCGCCGCCAAATTAACGTCCAGTTCCCCCTACAACAGAAAAATTGAAAACACAAGTACAAAATTGAAAGATAAAGTGAGTTCTTATCTTCAATGGAAATTAAGGGCATTTGGGAAAACTGAAAACTAAGCCAAAAACCATGAACATGGAAGAATGTTTTGTGCAATACATGTAAGAGATTGAAAACTAAACCAAAAACTAAGAACATGACGAAATGCTTTGTGAGATTGAAAAAAATCCCAGCTGGAGTAAGGATAAGTAAACATGTCAAATTAGACGAAGAATTTGAAGGAGATGATGTTGAATATCGATTTACGATGTTGAATTTGATGTAGAACAAATTTCCCTATTGTGATGGCTCTCCCATTCTAGTCATGTAGAATAATATTGATTTATTATGGAGGTGTTTTATATGCAATTTGACAAATAAAAACTCATGTACCGATCAATGCTAAAATGACAACACAATACTTGTGCCCGGTATATATTGAATGATAATTGATTGCAATTAATATTCATTTGTATGTATTAATGATTCATAATTGGAAAAGATGAAACGTGTAATATCCGGATTCAAAATTTAATTAATTTTGGAGTTGGGTGAAAAGTTGACCTTTACCCAAAGTTCAAGGGGGGCAAATGTAACTTGGGTTATATAAATACAAATCAACCCTGAGATATTTTCAAAATATCTCATTTCTGATATTTTTGTTTCTGGGAGAGTCAGAGAGAAGGAAGTAGGGAGAAGAAAAGGGGATCGATCGTTTCGTACAAATCAAGGTACGAATCTAGCTTAAAGCTTTGATCTGAGTGTATTCTACCATATAGAATCTCGTTGTTAAGGTTTTTAACCGTTTCATTTCGAGATTTACGTATTTTGAGTTTGGATCTGGGTTCTGAGAATGTCTCCGGCGTGTTCTTGGTAATCATCGAATATGACCGGGAAGAAGGTCTCGACCGGTAGTGGTCTCGACCGGTAGAAGGTCTCGACCGGTAGTGGTCTCGACCGGTAGAAGGTCTCGACCGGTAGTGGTCTCGACCGGTAGTTGTCTCGACCGGTACGTTGTCTCGACCGGTAGTTGTGTCGACCGGTAGTTGTGTCGACCGGTACGGTATGGCGCCCGGGGCAGTCTCGACCGGAGTGTGCAGTGTGTTGTGTTTTGTATTCAAATTAGTAAGTCAGTGAGTTATCGATGTTTTGGCTTACCGATTTATCGGTGTTGTCGTAGGTAGCAATCGTAGAAAGCGGAATTTAAACAGGAAGGAATCTGAGGTGAGTCTTTTAAACTAAATCCGTCTGTATTACGAAAGCTATGTGATAAATGAATTTGTTTAAATGTGGAAAATCACGATTTTAATATGGCATATTGTTGTTGGGTAATGTTTTCTAAATCCCATCATTTACAACATTATTTATAAGAATCAAGACTTATTGAACGGAACCATTGTCCGTATGAATTGCCTATATACTTGATTTAATATGAGTATTTGTTAAGTCTAAATATTGTATCCAAGATTTAATAGGAAAGTCAAAGATGTAAAAGTCAACATTGTCATTGTTTTAGACAAGTCAAAGCATGTTTAGTTTTACTTAGTGATTAAGTCTTGTTTAGTTAGTTGGTATAAATAGGTTTTGTCTTTGTTATTCTTGTAACAAGAAGCACGTCATTGTATTTTTCAGACTTGTGATTGGAATTAAAGATCTAGTTTCTCTCTCTAGTTCTTGATCTTAATTGTCATATTATTGAGTAATTGCTTGATTGTTTTGGGATTTATTGATTAACAATTGGTATCAGAGCTGAACCAAACTTTTCAGAAATGATTTGATCAAAGATTTGAATTGAAATCTAGATTTTTATATCGAAAATTGAGTTTTTCTAAAAATTTTCAAGAACTCGAGTTTGTTGAACTGTTCATTCGAATTGTGTTGAAAAATCGTTTTTAGTGCAATAAAATGGAATTATTGGATTCGATTTCAGTTTAGGATTGATTCTTGTATTGATTTCATCTCATAATTCGAACTAAATCGATGTCAATTTTTTATTTTTAAATTTTTCTTGAAATGTTCGAACTCTGTTCTTGATCGATTAGTGTGAATTGTTGTTTTTAATCGAAAATTGATTGTAAATTTGTGTTGAGTATTGTTTTTCGATGATTCTGATGAATTTTTCAGATCAAATTTGCAGATTTTGATCGATTTGAGAAAGAAAGAGCCAAGATCCACGGTTTGCGCAAGTTCATACGATTTGCGCAAGTTCATCTTCGTGTTCATAGACATTTGCGCAAGTTTTTTCGGACTTTGAAAGTTTCATTTGCGTTTCAAGGCTGTCACGCAAAGCATAGTTTGCGCATCCCGTAGATCACGCAAAGCAAAGTTTGCGCATCCTGTAGCTTACGCAAAGCCCACTTTGCGTATTGTTCTTGTCACGAAAAGTTCACTTTGCGCATCCTTCGGCTCACGCAAAGTTCACTTTGCGCATCCTTCGGTTCACGCAAAGCTACCTTTCGCCATACGTGGATCACGAAAACTTCACTTTGCGCTTCAAGGCACTCACGCAAAGCTTGGTTTGCGCAATCAACTCCTTACGCAAAGCTCAGTGTGCGCAATCAACTCCTTACGCAAAGCTCAGTTCGGGCATCACTTGGCCTACGCAAACCTCATCTTGCGTTTCACTTGGTTCGCGCAAAGCTCACTTTGCATATTTCACGGGTCACGAGAACTTCACTTTGCGTTACTCGCTGATCACGAGAAGATTGGTTTGCGCAACACACAGTTCACGCAAAACTCGATCTTGCGTTTTTACAAGTGTTGTTCAAATTTTAAATATTTTGTGCTAGATTTCAATTTAATCTGATTTTTGATTTTCTAATATACAGTTTGGAACGATCATTCATATCAAGCTGATGAACTCATTCAATATGGGATATTTTGCTGAGCTTGAAGAGAAGATTAGAAAGCTGCAATTAGAGAAAATTAATCTGGGTCATGCTGTTGACTTTCACTCACAAAAGTCAAAAGAGCATTATGAAGAAAGCATAAGACTGAAAGAAGAAATTAATGCTTTAAAGACTATCAATGAAGATTTTCTGAAAAGATCTTCTGGGCAAAATGATGAGAAGATAAAGAAATTGGAATCTGAGAATGCTGAGCTTAGAAAGAATTTATCTGATTTTGAAAAACAGCTTGCTGAACATAAAGCTATTTTTGAGACTGAAAAGAAAAGTTTTTCAAAGAAGTTCTCAGATTTCTCAAAGAAATGTTTTGAAGAGAAGAAGTCAGTTGAGCTTAAATGCATCAAACTTTCTCAACAAATTTCTGATTTTGAGAAAGTACTTATTTTGGAAAGAGAATAGTTTGCTCAAGAAAAGAAGGTCATAGAACAGAAGAATGTGGGATTCTTTAAGGAACTATCCGGCCAAAGAAATGATTCAGAGAAAGGTTTTGAAGAAGAAAGGTGCATATTTGAATCTGAAATCAAAAAGCTGACTTCAAAGTTATCTGAACTATCTGCTATTACACTAAAAGAGCAGAAGACGAAGTCTGAGTTCTCAAAGAAGATTGACCTACTTGTTAAAGAAAGAGACAACTTTGCTTCAAAGATCAATGAGCTTGAAAAGTCTGCTTCAAGTTCAAATCAGAAATCTGTCTCTTCACAAAGGTCAATTAAATCTTTTGATCAGATTCGTCAAACTAACATTTTCTATGATGGAAATTTAGATGGTTCAGGTACATCTCCAAGAAGAAGAAGTTACAAGAAAGAGAAACTGGTCTGGATGAAGAAATCAGTCAAAGATGACAAGAAAGATGAGTTGAAAGGAAACACATCATGCGTACATACTCACAAAGCAAAGAAGAACAAAGAGCATAAAGGTAAACCTGACCTTATATACACAAGAGATCAATTATTCAGGTTTTTAGGTAATAAATTTTATTGTTCTTACTGCTGTACACATGATCATATCCACAAGACCAGTGATCATTTCTGGTATGGTTCTTACTCTATTTCCCCCACACGAACTGCAACTAACATTTCTGGACCCAAATACCAGTGGGTACCCAAATACCTTGGGGACGCAACACATCTGCTATCTAATCTTCAATCGGAAGATTTAGATATTGAAAAAGAAGAAAAGTTGCCCCACCTTCGCACATCTTTCATGCACATTGAGTCCGTGTATTACATGTTGATGTCTCAACAGTTTACACAATTTGAGCCTTATGAAACACAATCATTGTGCTAAATTCTTTCATACACAAGCACGAACACACAGAAAATTTGTTTTTCTGTCAGAACATTCATAGATAAACCTTGTGTTTTTCAATGATTGAATGGAAGTCCTAGGGAGTCATCATCAAACCAGCTCCTTATATTGTACATTCGTTGTACACAGTAACTTTGTGTTACTGACAGGCATTCCTAACTGTTTCATTTGTTGATTCAGGGTTACCACGTTCATTATGTCTGAATTTGAAAAGATTCGGATATATATCTTTCGTGAATTTGTTCTCAGATCAAAGCGCGCCAATTGTCAAAGGGGAGATTGTTTTTTGAATACAAAGGGGTGATCAAAGTCTGTGATGAAATTGATGAAGTTTTGATGATCAGGATGCTCGTAATCATCAAAAAGGGGGAGAATTTTACAAAGATCAATTTCAAAGCTGAATTGTCAAAGTTCAAAATGCTTCCGCTGATTCAAAGACAAATGTTTCTAAAGAAAGATAATTCAAAGTTAAATCAAGATGATTGGTGAAAGATGTTTTCTGAAGACAGTCCAGAGATCAAAGAGATGAAGATACAAGTTTGTTCGAAGATCTGTTGTTTCAAAGTTGTCAATGTTTTTCAAAAGTTTCAAGATTTCTGTTTCGTGTTCAAGGCATGTTGACTTTCCAAAGCTTCAAAGTGTAAAAGACTTTTCAAGATTCTTCAAAGGTTGAAAGAGTAAAGACTGTGAAAGCTTCAAAGTTCAAAGTTAAAGAGACAAAAGCTGAAGAATCAAGAGCTGAAGATCTGTATCAAATTTTTATTAAATCTTGAATACAAAGGGGGAGATTGTTAAGTCTAAATATTGTATCCAAGATTTAATAGGAAAGTCAAAGATGTAAAAGTCAACACTGTCATTGTTTTAGACACTAAGTCAAAGCATGTTTAGTTTTACTTAGTGATTAAGTCTTGTTTAGTTAGTTGGTATAAATAGGTTTTGTCTTTGTTATTCTTGTAACAAGAAGCACGTCATTGTATTTTTCAGACTTGTGATTGGAATTAAAGATCTACTTTCTCTCTCTAGTTTCTCTCTCTAGTTCTTGATCTTAATTGTCATATTATTGAGCAATTGCTTGATTGTTTTGGGATTTATTGATTAATAGTATTGTTATGAAATGACATGCTTTGGCTTTGAGTCTTTGTGCAATGGATCCATAGGCACGGTATTCCTATGTCCCCGTTTTAGGCATTTGGTTCACGTTTTAGCACGGAATAGGCATCGGGTTGCCATGATAAGTAAGGTGTAATTCCATTGTGTGCTGAGTTCCCCTGTTTTGGAACTCTCAAGAATAGATCCAGAGGGGTTGACTTGATGCTTTGAGCAATAGATCTAAAGGGGTTGAGCTCGTTATGTGATTTGGTGTTATTTGTACCATGTTTAATCACTAATGGTTTATTTGATTTCTTGACTTAGCTCATGGCTATACTCACCGCGTGACATTGATTTGGGTTTAGTACTCCCTTTTTAATTGGCTTGTTCTGACTAGGCTTTAGCCTAACATTTGCTCTTGATTGTCTTGTTGGCAGGTCATCTTAGCAGTGGGGCACGCCGGGACTGAGGGAACGACCTTGGGGTCGTGAGTGGTCTTTTTGAGGATATCTAGTGACCATCGTACAGTGATTTTTGAAGATACACATTTTGGAAGGATAGCGACACCCGACCCTAATCTAGTTAATCAATTGTAGATTAGTAGGTTGTCGTCTTATGCTTCATCATTGACCATGTTATGTATACCCTATACCCCGTTTGGGATGATTTTGTATCTTGGAATTGTTTTTTATATATTTCGCAGGCTTAGTCTATTGCAGAATTTTCGAATTTTATTTCCGCATATTTTAGGGTGTTACAAATTGTATTTTGATTTCATGAGTGACTTTAAGTAATATATAATGTACATATTCCATTAATTCATATTTCTTAAAGAAATAAAAGAATTGATTATAATTTATTTCATTTATGTATATAGTTTGGTTTTAATGTAAATTAAAAAATGAAATAATCTTTATATATATATTAATAATCGTAGTAATTTTTTCATTTATTTTTAATTTATAGAACATTGTTTTTTATCTTTTTTTATACATACTATTAGATTAACTATAATAAACATATAACTTTTCCAATATTGATTGTAAGAGACTTTCAAGTTGTATATATTGATTTTAATAATAATAGTTATTTAAGAAATGTATTGATTTATAAACATTTGTGAACTTAATAAGAAAATTTAACTTACCAAATAAATAAAACAGTAGACTTATTTAATAAAAGTTTTTATTTATAAGCATTGTTATTTTATTGGGAAAAAAATAGACTTATTTAACAAAAAAATTTATTTATAATCATTATTAGCTTACTAAATAAATAAATAAGTTCATTATAAGATTTATTTATTATAATATATTAATATAGTGGTTTTTTTTTTATATTTTTCATTAAATTTTAAATTGCAATACATGCATTAATTGGTTTTTAAAAATAAAAGCTAAATACAAATAAAGGTTTTTAATGATTTTTATATATCTCAAAATGAAAAATGAAAAGTTTTAGTAATTAATAAGAGACAATTAATGTATGACTTTTATTTGAAAATAAATCAAAATTCTAAAAAAATAGATAAATACCAATGGTGGCTTCTCATTGTGCCACCTAAGCAACACCATATTTTGCTTTTATATAGATTGCTTTTATATAGATATAGATAGATAGATATAGATATATAGATTTATTATTATACAAATAAATATATACATATATTACATTCAAGTATCATGTAAAATAAAATAAAAATATTGATTGTAATTTCATTTATATAATAAGTTTTTAATATATTGATTATATTAACTATAATCAATTTATTATCATACAAATAAGAATATATATATATTATATTCAAGTGTCATGTAAATAAAAATAAAAATATTGATTGTAATTTCATTTATATAATGAGGTTTTAATATATTGATTATATTTCATTAAAAATCTCTTAATTTATAAGTATCAAAGCACAAGATACATATTACTACTGCATGCTTCTAACACCCACCAATTTGGTATGTGCAGGACCTTCCTTTTATGCAGACATTTCCATGTATCACTATTAATTAATATATTATATTACTATAAATTTGTTTTAATTATATTATTAAATATGTAATTGGCTATTTTTTCCTAGATGTCATTAAAATATATAAGATAATCATCGAATTCTAACAAAATGTTTAATTTTTTTATATATAAAACATTACATTATTAAGCCTAAATTAAACAAATTTATAAAAAAACATTATCACTTTTCTTAAAACCATCCAAAATCGTACTGTCAATCAACAAAAAAAAACATTAAAATCGTGATGTATCTCGCTGTATTGCGCGAGTACGCTTCTAGCATATAGATAGATTTGAAACCTGTCCTCTTATAATATGTATTTGATGTTTTTTTTACACATTAGGTCCCTCCATGCTAGGGGTGAGCATCGGAACCGAGTACCCATCTTTAAAACCGGAACCGTGTCGGAACTGTCGGTTTCGGAACCAGAACCGATGTGATTGGTTCCAATTCCGGTTCCTAAAATATGGAACCGATCGGGATCGGTTCCAGTTCTAGTTCTGGTTCTCATTTTTTTGGAACCGCTACCCGCCGAGACCGGGTACCCGGTTCCGATGGGTACCCATTATTTTTTTAATAAAATATATTTTATTTTTTTATAAAAATTTAATAAACTACCTTTTATGGAAGCACTGTTCGTATTATTTATTAGCATCAATTAATTTCAATGACGTGAAGTGTTTTAGAAGCACCGTTTATACTTTGTAGTATTTATTTGTTTTTTAAGCACTGTTTCTAATATTTATTTGTTTTGTAAGTATCATTTGTAGTATTTATTAGTTTTTAGTTTTATCGTATTAATTTTCACGTTTGTGGTATATATTTCTTTACGTTTGGACTTTGTAATATATTAATATTTACCTTTTTATAACTTGAATGATAAAAAAATAGAAATTAGACAACGGGTACCCGATATCGGAACAGAACTGAACCAGCGGTTCTGGGACCGGTTCCTAAATATGAAGAACCGATGTGACCGGTTCCAGTTCCTTCATTCCAGGAACCACTGGTTCCGGTTCCAGGAATTTTAGGCGAGTACACGCCTTTGCTCACCCCTACTCCATGCTCCAGAACTAAATTGAAACATTTTCCAATTTTCATTGAGTGCATCTTCGATCCTCTCATTTCTTAAATATCTCGGATCATCCCTTCCCCTTCCCCCTCCCCCCCAAAAAAACTTTAGCTGATACGTCTTTAATATCTAAATAAATTTCTACTTACAAAACTGAATTGATCGAATGCACCAAACACTGCTCCCCCCTCTATAGGTCTGCCCCTACACAAAGAGGAAGCTTGTGAATTTGAAACAACTTTAAGATGCCTTCTTTAGGGTACGCATGCTCTCCTAACAAATAGAGATACTTTCTTGATGTTTCACTGTCATTTATGTGATAGAGCAAACAATCAAAGAGAGAGTTGTACCTGAGAATGTGTGAGGGGACACGACGATAAATGTGAGTGGGTGGCAATTGCAAAGGTGCAGTGAAGCGAATCGATGGCGAACACGCAAGGAATTGATGGCGAACACAGGTTTAGGCATTGTTTGGCAAAGATGACTGGCTCATAAACTTAATTACGTCAGTTTGATATTTTTTCTAATTATAACCATGTTTAATAATAATTATTATTTATTGCTATTAATTATAAATAAATACTAAATATTTTAAATAGTAGTTAAAAATTATTAATTATATCTAAATTATTTAGAATTATTAATCATATTAATTATTTTTATATTATTATTATTATTTAATATATTTAGTTATCAAAAAGTAAATATTACAATTCTAAAAATGTTTATATAAGTTATATACATTCGGAAAAAACAATTTTTAAAGAAAAAGTGATTTTTAAAGAAAAGAAGATGATGATAGATATTCCTATTCAACAAACTTATGTTGAAAATCAAACTTTGATGATGAAAGATTTGTATAAACTTTCAAGAACAAATTTAAGATATGTAGATTTTTCTGGAATATACCCTAGAATTAATTATTTACAAGGATCATCCTCTCAAGAGATAAGACATTGGTACGATTTTGGTGTCATAAACTCGATATATCTCACTTCTCCTGATTTTCTAGAAATTTTAGATTTACCACACCGGATAGTGATGGGAGTTAAAGATTGTTATTTAAATAATCCTACTATTACTCCAAAAGATACTCTGGTCCTAAAAATTTTATCTGCAGGACCCGATTTTTATGAAGACAATAGATATCCAACTTTTCATTTTATACAACTTGCAAAATCTGAAGCTTTTTCGATCTCGATAACTAATAAGAAAGTAAATTTTCAAAAATTTTGCGAAAACGATATTCACTATAGAAGGGCTCTTGGCATAAGGATAATCCTACAAGGGATGGAAGCATCTTTTAAACGAGGATTTTGCACATATGGCGGAAACAAGATTTACTCTTCAGCAATGATATCTCCTGCAAAGACAACACCAAGATCGACAAAGAGTTATTTGAAAACGAAGATTGATTTGTTAGATAAAGGGATTATTAAATCCAATCTACAGGCCCATAATCGGATATGTCAATTCAGAGGACATATGAGAGGAAGATGTTCTTCATGTTCACCGAACAAGGAGAAAGAGACAGAAGAAGATACAGGTGTCCATTTGGCTTCTGACACTGAATAAGATAAATACCGGCATATAAAAGAAAATTTTTAAAGATTGTGGGACCCATAAATCAAGGAAAAAACGTGGCCCTTAGCCACCCTTCTCATAAATGAGTGTTCATGCAAAGGGAACAAGGGTTGGTGATGATCAAGTCCCTAGGAGGAAGGCCTCCCACAAGACCCAATGAGAAGAGGCGGTGGTTCCAATAAAAAGAGAGAAACGAGGAGGATAGATAAAGGTTACTTTATTTTCTGCAAATAATTGCTCAGGACTACGAGCAAGCAAAAAACCCTAATAATTTATACTATGGTCCTGAGATTTAGGGTTTTTAAAGAATGTTTGAATTTTTACTGCGATTAAGTATCGACTGTGTTAGTTTCGAACACAGGAAAATCAATACATGCTAGTTTTTAGGGTTTTGCCAAAGAATTAAACCATGATTTTGCCCGATCCCTTAGAGAGAATGGAAATAAAGCGAGTCTCAGAGCATCGTTAGATACTCCAGGGATCACGAAAGCATCAGTGATCTCCATAAATGATACTGTCTCAGATATTATTGATATTGCCAATCTTCTAGGTATGAAGCTTTGAATGCTTGAGAGAGAAAAATATGAAGTAGAGAGGGAATTTCTGAAAGCTTAAAGGTGAAATCAAGGCTGGAAGTGGGTTTTATGGACGTGAGATGAGGCGTGTGATGGAGGTTAACTTCTCTATAGTTCCTTCAGCAACACTCAGCACAACCTATGTTTAGCAGTGTGGATTGGCTTGTTCCTAAAAGTGATGCTGCGAGATGCTGAGGTGAATATTCAGCCATTGGTGAAGGCAGCTAGATTAAAGGAGATCTTAGGGGTTGCGAATGAAGGAACAATATTGAGAAAGGTGATCCCGGATACGGACAATTGTTTAGCATCGGAAAGCTGTATCAGTTGGGTGAAAGGTGAGGTTGTACAAGATGTTTGGTTGCGCCTTTCTCAAGTCGAATCTGGGGATATTCAGTTGAAACTCAAGTTCCTTAATGTTCCAGCCATACCTCCTCCTTCCAACTCCAAACCACTTACCTAGCTTAGCTTAACTTAGCTTAATTAGTTAGTATAAAAATTAAATAATATATATTTGAAGATGGACAGAGTAGTTGTTAGTTATATAAAAATTAAAGTTATACTTATTTTGTTACATAGATAATAAAACCATACTAAATGATTTTAATAAAAAATTTAATTTAACTATTAATTACATTTTTTTAAATTATTACTTAATTAGGATATGTGAGGTTGACCATTTTTATTTTTATTCCTATTCTATGTAATGGTTATTAAAAATTAAAATATTTTTTTCTAAAATTTGTTTTAACTATAAGATATATATATATATATATATATATATATATATATGTGGGTGTTCAATTGCAACCCCTACATGGTGCAACCCCATGCAACCCTTCTATCCACCACTCATTTTATTTTTACTTTTTTAATTAAAATAATGTGAAAATAAAATGAGTGGTGGATAAAGGGGTTGCATGGGTTGCACCATGTAAAAGGTTGCATAATAACCTACCCCTATATATATATATACATATATATAATCAATTGAAATTCTTATAATTAAAGTTTTAAAGTATTATATTATTTAGTTATTTTTTTACTATCTTATTTGTATTAATGAATATATTATTATTAGGGATTTTTTAACATGTTCTTTTTGGTCATTTTATATTTTTCATCTAACTTATTAGATAGTTTTTTGTCAAACGTGATCATTAGCTAATTTGGCAAACATAGACTTAGCCAATCAGAGCATCTATGATCTTACTATATTTAAACTACAATAATAAATACTAGTGGGATGCAATATTTTATTGTAAATTGATTGAAAAATTAATTTAAGAAAGAAAATTTCTAATTTAAATTTGAATAAAATAGAAATTCCGAGCTAACTGAACATGTTTTGTTACTTTCAAAACCCAATAAAAAAGTATTTTGATGTTGGTGTTATGTTAGATATTATGAAATCTATATTTTTTAGTACTAGTTGTATACCCGTGTGATACGTCAGGATTTAACATTTAAATGAATGCAAGCAAAAATATATAGAATACATGTAAGTCACGGATCAATCAAACTTTAAAAACATCAAAATTTGTTACAAACCAAAGAAACTAACTTGTCTCAAGCTTTACTTGTCGCAGACCAACGAAGCTAACTTATCTCAAACTTTACTTGTCGCAGATCAATACTCACGACAAAGTGACTTGTCGCAAACTGAATCTTGCGATAAGTGGACTTGTCATAGACCAAATGAACTTCAACGTAGTTTGTCACAAACACCTAGACCCGATAAGCTAACTTGTCGTAAATGCCTTGACCTGACAAGTTGACTTGTCGTAATACACACTTTGAGATAGCTTCACATCCAAAAATCTTGATGAATGTTGCGATAAGATGATGAACCTGCAACAACTATGGATCTTGCGATAATTTGAATTTCAACCAACAGATTTTGCCATAACTTCCACAAATCTTTGAATTTATTGATGAAACTTTGTAGGATTGATCAAGAACAAATTATGAACACTTTCTTAGTTGGATGATTCCAACTAAAAACAACTAGATCACACAATTCGGATTGAACACAATCTTTTACAACTTTCAACCAAAAATTCGATAAAATGATCAAATTCAAACAATCTGTTGTGAATTTGATTACACAATACAAACAAGGAGTGATCTATAACTATAACCGAACACAACCCAATCAAATTTGAATCCAAATAACCAAAATACAATAAAATTCGAAAATTCAAAGTACTTTTTTGAAAAACTTGCAAAAACTCCAAAATTTTGCCAAAATTGATCAAATCAACCAAATTCTTCTAATCAAATCCCATCTGAATTATTCGTTAAGTTCTGATACCAATTGTAAGTCATAGATTCAAGCTCAAAATCATGAAGAACAATGTAATGATCTAGAGAGAGAAAATGTAGAGAGAAAATGACATATGTCATTGAAGAATCTCTCAAAGTTACAATCAAAGTCACAAAAAGTTACAAGATTCAAACAAACAAAAGGTATTTACTAAGTCAATGACACACCATTGACTATACAAGCAAGAGTAAAATGACATAAAAGGCTCTCAAAATGCCTTGAATTACAACTTTTAAGCTCTAACAATACAAATATGTTTTTACTAAATAAAACATGCAAGTACGTGAAATCAGGTGAAGCAAAGTGGTGTCATGGGTGTGAAAAATATCTCCTTACCCGCACACTAAGATTGCACAAAATTTGTGCAATGACATGTTTGACATACACCTGGTAGAGAACAACTAAAATCTACTACTCTAATAAAACTTGAACAAAAATAAATCCTCAAACCAAATAGAACAAATCATGTTCAAAATATCCAATAGTTTGTAAATACATACAGAACAAATTATAATCAGGAACCCTCTATGTTATGTTCTGCAAACACTTGAATCTCAATTTATACATTGTTGTTGAACCAGTAGTATATTTTATTAATGAATGAAGGATATTAACTAAGTACTTTGGTTATAAAAACCTAAATTAGTTGGGAAACAAAAAATGTGAAGTGGAAACCATGAACAACCTAAATTCTTAGTAGTCAAAGTTCATAACTTAAGCAAGTAATTTAACTTACATGGTAAGTGACACATGGTAAACGCTTACCTAATAAGTATTTGATAAGCAAATAAATACAAGGAATACTAAAAAAATTAGGCCATCCATCAAGGAAAAATATCAAACAAAACACTAACACAATCATATGTAGAAATCAAACAAACAAGCATCTGTTAAACTTCACCTTCTACTCAAGTTGGTTATCTTTTATGTGCCCAAATGGAGTCATATTGTTTTGTTTTATTATGCATTCTAAACCTTCTATTATGTAAAAGTAGTATTAATTCGAAGTTATTAGAATATTTTATAAAAGGTGTGATGTTGCCATTAGAAGTACTTACATCGCATTCATAAATGCTAACAAAAACTTGTTACTATTTGAATTCAAGTAATATCTGACTAAAAGAATTTGGAAAGCAATCATAAACACTTTCAAATTGTTTTCGGTTCTGTTTTTCTCTTCAAATTCAGGAATGTCGTAACTCGTAATTTGAATAGATTATTCAGTTTTTTCAAAATCAAGAACTTGCAAAGCAATAATATACACATTATTAGCTTTTCCTGCATTTAGAATTAAGAACAAGAAAAACTTTGTACTTCATTTTTACGCTAAATAGAAACTTCATTTTTATGAAGCAAAGGTTGAACGAAATCATCATGAAGAAAATACGAGCATGAATGGGCCGCAAATAGCCAAACCAAAAAATAAAATAAAATATGATGCCATGTATTGACAACAAATAAGAAATCAATAATTAGTCGACAAATGAAAATGACTGTTACATTAGCTATGCTTTCCAAAGCATAAACATGAAACATCAATTATATACTTTGTTATTTTCCTTTCAAAATCATTGTTAATGAAAAGAAATGCACTTTGGGTTGACCAAGAAGCAAAAATAACACTCTGAAACATTTTCTCTGAAGCATACTCACTTCACTTTATGCTTTGATACCATACATATTAATCAATAAATCAGGTATTAGTTAATAAATACCTTCGAATTTTGGAATATGAGTAGTAAGAGATGTATGATCTTGAAGTGGACCTGAAAGCAAACAATGCAAGTGTGAGCTTAGCAATTGCTCTGAATGCCACAATAAAATATATCATAGACCCATATAGAAGGAATACAAAATGTAGAGCAACTATAGATAAATAATAAAATCTGTAAAATACTTGCACCATAATATCAAGCGAAGGCAATATGCAATGTCCATAAAACAAACCCTGAAGTTCCAAATAGATAACCGATCAAAGGAATGACTTAACCAAACATAAAATCAAACATAATAGCAAGTTCCAAACACACATTCTTGTGATTCGAGGGTGTAGTGTTATCAATTTCCCCTTCTATATGAAATGTAAGATGTTTATAGAATCAGAAGTCTAGAAAATCTAAATGTTCTGTAAAATTTAGATACAAAAAGGTAAAGGATCTTGAAGGTAAATAGTGTCACTCTCTAAAGTCTAAATGATGCACAAATTGTTAGAGGTTTGTAAAATTTGGAAACAAAAACACGTCAAAAATCCTACTTCCAAGTGGAACACAATGGGTGTCTTTCATTTGGTTTCAAAATAAAGGTGTAAATGACCAACAAAAGGTAGCTTAATGAAATAAAAGATATGACAAATTATAGATATATTCATACTTCTCACTCGTTTAAAATTTAACTTGAAACCTCTTGTGGTAAGATCTTGATTTCTTTGATTTAATAAGTATGTCAATCTCGTAATCTTGTTACCCCCGTATCTAGTTATCAACCAACAAAATGCGACAATGCAACAAAGAACCCAAGGATAAAGCATTAAAAATGTCAAAAGCTCATGTATATGCAAAATGCCAAAAATCCATTAAAAAGATGGATTTTTTTATCAATATTATTCAAAATAATTAAACTTTTAATGCTAAAAAAAATTTAGGGTCAAAGGAATCAAATACTACAAACTACAAATCATTTTGCAAATGGATTATGGGTTACCTTTCGAAAACTCTAATGGAATTAGCCCAACTCATATTTTCAGCAAGATAGATGTTGTAGTAAACCTCATTATCACCTGCACTGAGTAAGACAAGAAACACATTTGAATGTTTATAAAAAAATAGTGAATATTTATCAAGAAAATGTAACACTAGAAAAAAAACGTAATAATTAAGAATAAAGGTTGAGGGGAGAAAATAATTCAAACGCAAGTGAAAGGTGAAAAGAGAAAGAAAGTTTAAGAGGTGAGAGTGTAAACTTCAGGGACCAAAGGTGTCAACTCCCTAAAGTGGATGCATGGAACGTGGGGTTCGGGTGGTTACGCTTCAAAACCACCATAAGTTTCTATATGATGCGATGATACTCATTTAGGGTTTATACGTAGCAAACTTGGTATTGTTTTCTTTGTCTATATGGATTTCGATCAAGTTTGGAATTGGTGCGAACACTAGTACAAAAATGACCTTTTGCCACGGTTTTGAAAATACAGGTCAGCCACGGTTAAGCTTTAAATCGTGGCCAAAAGTCATAAATAAAATTAGAGTGTTGTTTTAGCCACGACTTAACTCAATAATTGTGACCATTAACAAACACATCCAAACATAATGTCACGATTTTAATAAAATTGTGACTAAATACTTCGATATGGTGACACTTTTTTTACTGTGGCCAATAGCAGTCAAAAACCATGGCCATATATAGACATATAGTCACGGTTTTTGTTTTCACCATGACTTTATGTTGTGACGGTTATAGTCCGTGACTATAAATAGACATACGGCCACATGAAGCCAATTTTCTGTGGCTAAAAATAAAATATATGTTGTCACGAAACCTTATTAAACATGGACAAAAGACAAAGTGTTTATGGCCACTGTTTTCGTTATCTTGTGTCACCAAAAGGTAACAAATGGCTACGGTTTTACAAATTAAGCGTAACTATAGGTCATGAATTGGCAAAGGTTAGTATGAAACTTTTATAGCTAAAAGTATATAGTTAAGGCGACGTTTAAAATAAGTCGATGGCAAAAAGATAACCAATAGTCATGTTTCTAACAATTTAGTTCATGTAACTAATAAGTAATTTATCGTTACGGTTTTTATTATTGTGTGTGATCAACTGTTAACCAATAGTCACGGTTCTCCAATTTAATTGTAACTATATGTCATGAATTAGTCACGGTTTTTATCATTTTTGTCGTCAAAAGTATAACCAACATATGTGTCAACAAGGTAACCGGTAGTCACGCTTCAACAATGTAGTTCGTGTGGCTAATAAATAGTTAATGGCCAAAATTATTATTTTTGTGTGTGACCAAAAGTTAACTGATAGTCATGGTTTTAAAGCTTAAGTGTAACCATACGCCATGAACCGACCATGTTTTTTTTTTTTTTTTTTTTTTTATCATTTTGTGCGACAAAAAAAGTAAACGTTTGGCCACGATTATAAAAATTAAGCATAAATATTTGTCATGATTTGGCGACGGTAAATATCAAATTTGCGTGGTAATAAGTATAGTTAAGGTCACGATTAAAATAAATTCATGTGACTTTAAGGTAATCAATGGTCGTGAATTGTGTGGCTATAAGTAGCTTATAGCCACAACTTTACTATATATTTGTGTCCTAAATGTAACTAGTATTCACGATGCTACAAATTCATCGTAACTATATGCAGGGGCGGACCTACAACTATGGGAGGGGGGTCCCGTGCATCCGCTCACTTGATTGTCGTAAAGGAAAAAAATATCGGGTCTTGAAGGTGTGCACCCACTTGATTTTAAGGGTGCCCTCAAATATTTTAAATTTAAATTTGTAACACAAATAAACAATTGGTGGGATGGTTTGTGGTGGTTAAGTTAAAGCTTCCCTTAGCTAGAGGTCTGGGGTTCAATCCCAACACTTTGCATGGTTAAAATAAACTGGTCACAGTAAACACTTGTGTGGCTATAAGTAGTCTATAGTCATGGTTAAAATAAATACACGTGGCTATAAAATAATTAATGGCCATCATAAAAACAAATTGTGTTGCCATAAGTAGCGTATGACCACGGTTTTAACTATTTTTTGTAGAAAAATGATAAGCAATAGCCACAGTTTCAACTATTTTATGTAGCAAAAAGATAACCAATGACCATGGTTCTACAAAATAAGCGTAACTATATGTCATGAAATGACCACAATTAAGATGAATTAACGTGACTATACGTAGTTTATGGCCACGGTTATATGAAAAATACTAAACTACCAATTTGTTTGATAATGTTATGGCTACTTTTTTTTCATGTGATATAGTGACACAATTTAAACGTAGCCATAAGGGTACCAAAAATCACGCAAGAATAGGCTATGTTTTGGCTGGAAAAAAACTCGTGGCGAAAGGCCTACGACCAGGGTTTTTTACCGTGGCCAAAGTAACTTTTTATACTAGTGGAAGCAAAACGGTCGAGCGATTTGAGAGAAAACGGTGGCCGAAAGTGAGTCGTTTCGGTGTTGTCACAACGAATTACGGTGAGTTTTTCAGTTCGTTTTCGCAAGTAAAAGTTACGTTTGGTGTTTTATACTTGCTTTACGTTTTCTGAAAGTTTTGGGGTCGTAAAATCGACCCGGAGTCCGCCGTTTTGGTCGGAAACACGATTCAGAGAGTTTTCGGTAAAAACGGGACGTTTAATCGCGAATTATGGGGGAAACGGTGCACCGTTTCCATGGATTTTTGGATTGTTGGATGAGGGATAATATTATGGTGATTTAACGCAAAAAGAATCGCATAAAAAGGTGGAGAAACGGGCCGAAAACGTCGTTGTCGATGTTTGGCCGTGCGACGGCGGTTCGGGTGGTCCGACCATGGTTCGGTCGTCGATCAGACGGTTCGGTGGCACGACGCACACGATGCAGAGCCGCGGTTCGAATGGTCTGGTGGCACGGCGCGGGTGCCACAGCGCGGGTGGCACGACCGGTCCAACGCGGTTCAGGCGATTTGTTCGCGGTTCGGTCAGACCAACCCGGACGGACAGTGGGCCGAATCCTTCCAAAAGGTTTTGGGCCTGCTCAATTAAATTTTAATTGGGTCAATTTAAATGATTAAGATTTTATAATTAGTTATTGGAGAATTATTTAATTACGAAAGGTTGTCGTAATTAATTATTAGAATATTAATTAATTTAAATTAGCTTCTAATTTAATTAATATGTTAAATTAGATTTAATTTAATTTAATATATTGGTTAATTAGAAAATAAAATTTATTAATTAATTGTTCCTAAGGGGTTGATAAATATTAAATCATTTAATTGTAAATGGTTTAATAATATGATTTTAAAGCGTCGTTTTGGAGCCAAATAATTAATTGAGACGTTTTAAAATAGGAGATGGAGTTTATAAAATTATGGAATGATTAAATGGACGGTTTAGGATGTCGATGAGCCGAGTGCTCGAGGGTTGACCGTAGTTGACTTTTTGGCAATTTAGGCCGTTGATAGAATATGTTTGGTGCATGCCGTGTAGGTCATTAAAGCAGGGATATGTTTTGACACACACGTATTCAGGTGAGTCTTCATGAGACTTTTTCTGGGATGTATACATACGTAAATAAAAATTATGTTGGCATGATAATTATGTGGAGTTATGTGGAGCATGATGATATATTTTTATATGCATGTTTACGGGAGCATGTTTACATGTATATAGATATGTTATTTATTTGGAGTTACGTATGTTATGCATATAAAAATTATGTTGGCATGATAATTATGTGGAGTTATGTGGAGCATGATGATATATTTTTATATGCATGTTTACGGGAGCATGTTTACATGTATATAGATATGTTATTTATTTGGAGTTACGTATGTTATGCATGAGATATTTTATGTATATGTTTACGGGTGAATGTTCCATGTACATTATTTTTATACAGAAGATTGCATGCTATTGTTTAATTGGTTATAAACATTTTGTTTTAGCATGCTATATGTATTTTGGAGTTGATTTCATGTGGCACATTTTGGTGCCGATATGGGGTATGGGATCGAGCTCGATATGTCACGTTGAGGAGTGGCACGACCCCATAATGGGTGCCGGACGGGTGTGAGCCGTGCAACACAGAGAATGCCAGTGATAGAGCAAACCTACCTAAGGGAGGATTGGCACGACCCCGTAATGGGTGCCGAACGGGTGTGAGCCGTGCGACCCAGGGAATGCCAGTGACAAAGTGGACGAGGAGGTTTAGGGAATTACATTGTGTCAAATGTTTTACGAAAACAATATGCATACTATTTAATTGGTGCTTGATATTTTTATGCTTGATGGAGTGTGTAATTATGTGCACGTAAACCATGAACTCACTTAGCTTTTTAGCTAACTATTAGTATGCATCTCAGGAGCCGGTTGTTCAGGTTTGGACAAAAGGGAAGGGCAAGGTGTAGATAGATTTATTATGGTTATGTTCTTTTATGCTTTGCTAGTTGTTAAACTTATTATGTAATTTGGGTTTTATGTAACATGGTCCGGTATGGGACGGACTAATGTTGGAGACTTGTATTTATTTTAAGTTATGACTTCCGCTGTGATGGGATTTGATTGTATCATAATGTCGTATTCGACGACATAAGGTAATATTTGGGATGAAAGATGTGACATTACCCAAGGGTGGATTTGGGGGTGTTACAGAAAACAAAAAGCATATTAATACTCGTTATAATATGACAACCATGGTGGGATTTTAGGGTTATAGGTTGGAATAATCCTAGGGAAGGGACTTTCAAGATAAACCAAGGAGTGCATAAATGAAGAAACCAAAGAAAGTAAACAAGAGATATGGAGTGTTTTTAATGGGGTCATTTTGTGTGATAGATTTGATTCATGAAATTGAAGAACACCGATAATAGATGAAGAAAAATGTGATTACTTACCGGTTAAGTGAGGAGATGATGAATTCGAATTCTGAAAAGGAAAGTTATGATATCCCATGAAGATTGATTGAGTTGATACAAGTTCTTCTGAGCAAAAATTCATGGGCATCACTATATGAAAGAATTGTACTTGTGTAGAAAACTGTTGATATAGATGGGGAACTTTGAGGGTTTATCTAAATGTGGCAATGATAGAAGGGTAATGCCATATTTGTGAAACAAGAGATCTAAAAAATTTCTTACCTGGTTTTGAATGGAGAACGTATTCAACAAGGAAAAAGTTGGATGGATGGGAAATTTTGAATTTGTTCGCTTTGGGGAATAGGAGAGGGGAGAAGAAGAGGAGGGCAAGGGTCATGTTTGAATTAAAGTAATCTTGGAAACCAGATAGTTGGTACATAGGAAGCATAGACCAAGAAAAAAAGAATGCAAATTGAAGTTGTACATTTTGCTACTTAGCTTGTGATTAAGAGATTTTAAGATTTTGTGTATAAATCAACAATACTCAATGCATTAAAGATTGTTTTTAAGAATTGGACTAAATGCTTTATAATACCATCCACTACAAGGATTTCTAATGAATTTGTAATATGCATGTAGGATTTCTTATTAACAAAATTGTGGTGGTTAAGTTGTTAGTATGATTTTTTAATAGGAAATTGGTTTTTTTGGTAATTGGTAATGTCATATCAATACTTTTTGCAGATGTGACGGTGAATAATATAAAAAACTGTAGGGTATAATTTCTTAATAAGAATTAATTTGCTTTATGTCACCTCATGCTTTTTGATATTTTGTTGAATATGTTTATAAAAAATGTAATGAATATTTTATTAGATGAGATTTTGGTTATAAAAAAATATAAATAGTCTGATAGTTAATTAATATTGATATAATTTTTTATTTATTAAATTATAAATTTAACATTTTATTCGATTTTCTTATAAATTTAACATTAATATATTAACGGATACTAAAAAATGCAAAATATAATTTATATTACAATACAATAAAATGAATTACATAATAAAAATAAAACTTAACACATAAAAAATTACGTCATTGTTCGTTTAAAATTTTTTGAAGTTGATATTCGTACAATCTTCTTTGTGGTTCAATCATTGTTGTGTGATCCATTTTCATCAATTTCATGATCATTTTTTTTATTTTCTCTTTTGTTCTTTAGTTATTCTGTTTCCACAAATGATGCATGAAATTCTCTCATCACTTGTATTTTTTTCTTTTTTGATATTGAGTCGTTGTAACATTGTCACTTGTTCGTTTTTAATAGAACTTGTTACTAAAGTTTTTTTTGACCTTTGTCCTTCAAGAGTTTCCTTCCCGATGGGCGAGAAGGAGTTGACACATCCTCAGGAATTGACGTGTTAGCATTTGAAGATGATGAAGTGTTATTGTAACATCCCCCGTCCCTGTGGTCCAGAATGGGTGATGTGTAATTCCCAGATTCAAGCTCTATCAATCACAGATTATCACACACAATCATATAAAAATCATTTCATTGATTAGATCAAGATTACATAAAGATTTCTCTCACATTACACTCTGAGCCATATACCTATTTGAAAAACTCTCTCTCTAGAAGTATATGCTCTCTCAAATGTATGCGTGTGTTCTAATGATTACAAGGACACAAAGACTATTTATACTTGGTCAAACTAGTTGACCTTGCAACTCAAACTAAAGTACAAAGTCAAACATCCTTGACTTTACAACACTTTACAAAACCAAACTTTACAACAATTATAATAATGACCCTTTTTAATCTTGAATTCAACATTTAGGCTCAACAATCTCCCCCTTTGGATTCAAGATCAAAAAAAATTTGACGAGAATCTTCAGGTCTTCTTTCTCTTGTAAATCTTTTGCATTTGTATCTTTCATGGCTTTGAATCTTTCAACTCTTTAACATCTTGAACAAACTTTGATACTTCAACAACTTGAAATCTATCTTCTCCTTTGGTAAAAATATTCTTCTTCATGATTATTTTCAGAAAAAACTTTGAAATCTTCAAACTTTCTCACTTTTCAACTTTCACTTTAACTTTGCTTTCTTTTGAAATTGAACTTTGAATTCTCTTCCGCTTTTTGATTAAGGAATAGAACTCTGACTTTGAAACACTTGAAATTTCTCCCCGTTTTTGATGAATGATGAGAAATCAGAATCATCAGACCTTTTTCTATGTCAGCACCGTCTTTGATACAGTCTCCCCCATATCTGAATAATAAAGCACGTCATGATGTAGAGACAATATCCTCCAAAATAAAACAAAATATTCCCTTGAGAGAATATCTCCAACTGATCTGAGTATCCGTCAATTCATAGAATGTATTTATCCGAATCTTTTCAAATTCAGAAAAAATAGGAATTGGTAACCCTGAATCAACATATGATACAGTTAGCATGCCTGTAAGTAGCACAAAGCCACTTAGTACAACAAATGTACTTTTGGAAAGGAGTTTTTTGATGTTCACTCCCCCAGGGCTTCTATTCAATCATTGAAAACCACAAAGAAATTTTCTATGAATGTTATGACAAGAAAACTTATGTGTAACACCCCAAATTTCGTGCGTATTATCCCTATTGTGCGTTATTATAAGATGTAACTTCGACTCATAGTGCATGCATATCTTTTGGGTTTTGGATTATTGGTCAGCTTAATTTCGTCAATAACGGACCAGTTCAGTTAGTATTCGGGATTTTCGGGTCATGCCACACCCTAGGCGACAATGCCCGACGACTGTGACATGTGTTAAGGTCGCATGGGCAAAGTCGCGGGGAGATGAGGGTCTATGGTACGTATGGGGCGACAATGACCGACGACCTTGCCCTGGTCATTATCGCGTATCATGGTCGCGGGATTGGTACCGCAAGGGACCCCGAGCGGCCGACATTGCCCTGCGACTATGACAGTGGCATTGTCGCCGTGTCATAGTCGCCGACGGGGCCAACCCTCTTAAAACCTCAGACTTCGGGAAATTTCAGTTCATTTGATTTTGGGAACAGATTTGAGGGGTTTCTCAGATGCGATTTTGGTAAGTCTCAAACCCTAACTTCCATCTCTTCATTTATTACTCTTCAACCACCATTAATGAGGAATAAATGCTTGTCTAGGATGAACTTTGGTGAACTTAGCTTGTGATTAACATCTCAAGCCTTCAACTCTCCATCCTCCATTTCTAGGGTTTGGTTTCTTGTGAGAAATCAACAAGGTGAGTGTATTTCTTTACTCTCCTACTCTCATATATGCTTAAATAAGGTGCTAGTATTATGTACATCTTGTTATCTACTTACTTGATTTCGTGGAGTTAACCTAATGCCCCACTTGTGGGCAAAATGCATACGGAGGGTATAAGAGAGGCTATGTGGTCTAGACATGAATCAATATGTTTTGTAAGAATAACAAGTTGTATGTTATGTCATTTGGAATATGAGGTTGATCCATAAGTCTCGGTTTGTATTGCCATTGTAAATGAACTACAGATCCGATTTGGGTTGAGGTTATAAAGGAACTAAAGACCTGGTTTGGGTTGAGGTTATAAAGGAACTAAAGACCCGGTTTGGGTTGAGGTTATAAATGCACTAAAGACCCGGTTTGGGTTGAGGTTATAAATGAACTAAAGACCCGGTTTAGGTTGAAGTCATGATTAGACTAAAGACTTGGTTTGAGTTGAATGTCGGATCGGCTAAAGACTCGGTTAGAGTTGATGTCATGAGAAGGCTAAAGACCCGGTTTGGGTTGAGTGCTTAAATAGCTATAGATCTCGCTTGGATTTATGATAATCAAGTTAATTGATTACGAAGAAATTATAAATGTATTGATGATGTTGTATTGGGTTTTCCTGTTTTAATGTCAGGTGAAGCACTATGGTAGAGCGCTGTGAAAGTATCATGTTATTTTATTGAAGCTCTATTTTTACTCTAGAAATTGTGATTATGCTTCTCACTAGGCTTTAGCCTAACACTTGTTCTTTGGTTGTCATGTACGACAGGAAATCCTAGTGGCGGGAATACTCGGGGATGAGTGGTCGATCGGGTGATCGAGAGCGGTCCTTTTTGGGAAATCTAGAGACCGGTATATATGATGAATAGTCTACATTTTAGAAGAATAGCGACACCCGACTGTAATCTATTAGAGCAACCTAGATTATTTAGGTTGTCGTTCATTATTCTTCATTCGTTGGGTTGTATGCATAATATTATATTCCCCGTTTGGGATGATGCTTTGGGATTCTTTGGCAGTTTTTTTACAACAGGATTTTTATCAATTTACAGCCGTCATATCGCCAAAATTTTAAGTTTTAAATTTACCCTATTTTAAGGTGTTACAAGTTGGTATCAGAGCCAGGTTTAAGGGAACTAGGTATGGATGTAGAGTACCTAGACTTAAGCTGTGGATTTAGGCAATGACTTCGTGAGAATGGGTAGAACTCTTAAGATAAGATGGTCTTAGAATCGACGGAAGCTACACGAGTTAAGAATTATGGTAATGGGAATGAAAATTTTTATGTATTGCATGTTCATAATTTCGCCTAGCTAACGTTATTATGAAGGTGTTTTACGTGATTATGCTTGTTTTCCGTTGTTATGATAATTAATGAATGTGGTAGTACGTTTCCTTGTTTATCATTGTATAGTCTTATCTTATTTATATTCTTGCGTGTGTGGCAGACTATGGTAAACACTCGTAATCGACCGGAGGGTCAAGATACGGCGGCGTCTACGGCCGACCAACCAAGGGTAACCAATGCAGATCTTCCCCCACCGTTTATTAACGCATTGGGCGAAGGACCGGAGCACATACCCCGTCGCAACATAGCTGCAACTCATCCAGTCATGGAAGAAGTAATCCAGGAGACCAGAATGATGGATCGGATGATGCAAGCCATGAGTGCTGCCATGGCTCAACAGCACGAGGTATTTATGAAATTGTTGGAAGACCGGGATGCCAACCCCCGTAGGAATGAAACGGTGGCGGAAAACGTGACAGGGGTAGGATCTGGGAGTTCGGGACCCCGTGTCCCTACCAATGCGATGGCAACCCCGACCGCTAGTCATTGGGCAAAGTCTTGTACGTTTAAGGCATTCCTCGGATGCCGACCACCAGAGTTCAAAGGACTGGATGACCCGGCCGCATGTGTGGGCTGGATTAGAGAAATGGAGCAGGCGTTCCGCTCAAGTGAATGCGGAGAAGATCAAAAAGTAATTTTCGGCTTGCGTATGTTGAGGGGTACGACTCTCACGTGGTGGGACGTATATTCCGCCTCCGTAGAGACGATTATTCTGGAGAAACTATCTTGGGCTACTTTCAAGGAGAAGTTGCTTGAGGAATTTTGCAACGAACGGACAATGGACCGGATCAAAGAAGAATTACAAAACCTGAAGAAAGGGAACTTGTCCTTGAGAGAATATAACCGCCAGTTTATGGATAAGCTCGGCTTGGTGGGACATCTGGTCCCAACCGAGAAGGAAAATATCAAGGCCTACACCAAAGGATTGCCGAGTGAGATGAAAAATCTGGTCCAAGTGTCTAAAGCCTCTACCCTTCGTGAAGCTATCGAAGAGGCTCAATTAGTAGAAGACTCTTATGGTCCCAACAAAACAGAGAGGGGTGGACCGGTCGAGAAGAGGAGGTGGGAAGGAAATTCTGCACCCTCAAGGAGGACAAGACCTTTCAACAACAGCTACCGTGGTAATGAACCTGGACGCGAAGCTAGATGGTGCACTAAGTGTAGGAATAAACACTTTGGCCCGTGCAGCTCGGGCGGATCGAATTGTTTCAAGTGCGGGAAGTCGGGTCATGATCGTCGTGATTGCCCGGTCCGAGGGATGACGTGCTTTGAATGCAAAGAACCAGGTCACATCCGGAGTGAGTGTCCGAAGTTGAAGACTGGGGGAAGGAAGCGAGGAAGGCGGACCCTCCTAGGGCTATGGGAAGAGCATTTCAAATGACCACCGAAGAAGCGAAGGCTTCGACTGATGTAGTGTCGGGTACGTTTCTCCTAAACTCCATACCTACGCGTGTATTATTTGACTCGGGGGCTAGTTTCTCTTTTGTATCAAGTTCGTTTTGCCCAAAACTATCCATGCCCGCTACTAGTTTAGAGTATGCTTTAGTAGTTGAACTAGCGGATGGGGATCGAGTAGTGGTTTGTAACGTTGTGAAAAATTGCAATCTTGAGATCGAAGGAAGAGAGTTCCCGATTGACCTAATGCCTATGGTTATCGGAGGATTTGATGTGGTGGTCGGTATGGATTGGTTGTCTACTAATCAAGCTGAGATTCTTTGTGCAAAGAAGTTAGTACGAATTCCAGGTTCGGATGGTCACGTGGTTACCGTGTACGGAGAGAGACGAAAGGGTGAGGTTGCAATCATTAGCATGGTGAAGGCACGAAAGTGCTTATCGAAAGGATGTCCATCCTTTTTAGCTTATGTTATAGATGCCAAGCTCGAGAAGAAAAAGCTTGAAGACGTGGAAATAGTAAGAGAATTCCCCGACGTATTCCCGTACGACTTGCCTGGTATACCGCCCGATCGTCAAGTGGAGTTCAAGATCGATCTGACACCGGGAGCGACTCCGATAGCTAGAGCCCCGTACCGGTTGGCTCCATCCGAAATGAAGAAAATGATGGGTCAATTGCAAGATCTCCTCGAGAAAGGATTCGTGAGGCCGAGCTCGTCACCGTGGGGAGCACCGGTCTTGTTCGTGAAGAAGAAGGATGGCACTATGCGGATGTGCATTGACTATAGAGAGTTGAATAAGGTAACCGTGAAAAACAAGTATCCACTCCCAAGTATCGACGATTTATTCGACCAACTTCAAGGAGCGGGGTGCTTTTCGAAGATCGATATTTGCTCAGGTTATCATCAAGTGAAAGTCAAAGAGGAAGACATTCCTAAAACCGCTTTTAGGACGCGTTATGGACACTACGAGTTCTTAGTGATGCCATTTGGTTTGACGAACGCCCCGACGGTGTTCATGGATTTGATGAACCGCGTGTGTCGACCGTTTCTGGATAGGTCGGTCATTGTGTTCATCGACGATATATTGATTTACTCCAAGGATGAATCCGAACATGAACAACATCTTCGCGACATGTTGGGAGCTTTGAGAAAGGAGAAGCTTTATGCCAAGTTCTCCAAATGTGAATTTTGGTTGAAAGAGGTGCAGTTTATGGGTCATGTAGTCTTGAAAGAAGGTGTGAAGGTAGACCCCATGAAGATAGAGGCCATAATCAATTGGGATCCTCCGAAAAGCCCATCGGAGATTAGAAGCTTTTTGGGGCTAGCGGGTTACTACCGAAGGTTTATTCAGGACTTCTCAAAGGTCGCTTCGCCATTAACGGCTTTGACCAAGAAGAACATAAAATTTGTATGGACCGATGAACAAGAGAAGGAGTTTAGGACGTTGCAAAGGAAACTGTGTGAAGCCCCGATCTTATCCTTGCCGGAGGGATCGGAGGATTTTGTGGTATTCAGCGATGCATCCAAGATGGGATTAGGATGTGTACTAATACAACGAGGAAAAGTGATCGCGTACGCATCTAGGTAATTGAAAGTCCACGAAAAGAACTACCCCACTCATGACTTAGAATTGGCGGCGGTAGTGTTCGAGCTAAAATTATGGCGACACTACCTTTACGGCACAAAGTGTACCTTATACATGGACCACAAGAGCCGGAATCATTGTATTTATTTATAGTAATCATTGTATTTATTTCCTTTATCTTTCAGTACTTTTAGTTCTTTTCTGTCTTGTTTGTGCCTTGGGGTATTTAAGTCCCCTTGGCTTATTTGGTTGTAAGAACTTTCACATTTTGGAATACAAGTTACTGTTACATTCAAACGCACTTTTATCTCTCTAGATTCTCTCTCTACAGATCTTGTGATCTTGGTTTATCAATTGGTATCAGAGCCTTCAAGATCTTGAGAGGATTGAGATTAGTGTAATTTTGTTTCTGTTTTGTGTGAATAATTCGAAAATTTGATCGATTTTTGTTGATTTTTCAAGAAAAATCTCATTTTCTGGATTTTCACCAATTTCAGTCTTTTTAGTGATCGAATTGCTATGAATTTGATGTTATTAGATGCATTTTAGATAATCGATCGAGTTTGTTTCTTGTTGATTTGCATAAAAACGTGATTTGGTGCTTCGATTTTGAGATTGAATATATTCTGAAAAAGTCGAGTTCTGTGTCCTGTTATTTTTGATTTTTTTTTGATTTGGAGTGTTTTGATCGAAATTGTTAATAGAATTGTATTATAAACTTGTTTTCGATCGATTGTGTGCAATATGTTTGGGTGTAATTTCATTGATATAATTGATATTGCAGATTTATCATCGAGTGTAAGTATGCGTGTGATTCAAGTAGTATGCGGGTCATTCATCTTACTGTGCGGGTTGATATTATAATTTGCATGTTAGTCATAGATTTTGAAGTATGCGTGTGATTAATGAAGTATGCGGGTTATTCATATTCATATGATTAGTATGCGCCTCTATCATATATTCATTGGGTAACTAACTTTTGGGTGTTAGTGTTTGTCTCAGGTTATCGGGTCTCTCTTGGAAAAGCAAACTCTTGTGCGTATCTGTCGACACACGCAGATCTTCAAGTGCGTGTCATTCGACACACGCAGATCTTCAAGTGCGTGTCATTCGACACACGCAGATCTTCAAGTGTGTGTCATTCGATACACGCAGATCATCAAGTGCGTGTCTCTTTTAACACGCATAACATATAGTGCGTGCCCTGTTGAACACGCATAGTATATCTTGCGTATCTCTCTATACACGCATTGTTTCAAGTGCGTGTCACTCTGAACCCGCAAAGTATCAAGTGCGTATCTCTCAGAACACGCATAGTTCTCCTATCACCCGGATAGTCCTTGTTTGCGTATCATGAAGGACCCGAATAGTTTCATTTGTGATTCAAGTCAGAAACGCATTTCTTGGGTGTTCGGGTCTTCAAGACTTGGTTATTTTTTCTGAAATTCCAGAATTTCATCAAAATGTCTCTACAAGCTCAACTTTACAAGAATGACCTCATGATGTCGTTGGGGTCTGATACTCATCCACCTGTGCTGATAAATGAGAACGAATTTGAACAATGGCAGGACCGGTTTATTAATTTCATCGAAAGACAACCAAATGGGGAAAATATGATGAAAGCTTTAACTGAAGGTCCCATGGTCAGGCCAATGAAAGTGATACCAGCTATTGGAAACACTCAAGCTACTACTGTAGAAAAAGCCCTGAGAGAATATAAGGCTGATGAACTTCTAAGATACCAAGCTGACAATCAAGCCAAGTCGAATTTGATTCTTGCTCTACCAAATTCCATCTATAATAGAATTGATTGTTTCAAACATAATCCTATGCTGATTGGACACAACTGGAGAAAATCATGCTTGGTACTGCTATGTCTACCCAGCTTCGTCAGACAAGATACATGAACAACTTTGAAGAGTTCAAGGCTAAGGATGGGGAAAGTCTGAAAAGTGTCTTCGACAGGTTTTGGACTGTTATTAATGATCTATATAAGATCAAGGTAACAAAGAATGAGATGGAGACAAATCTGAAGTTCCTCAATGCACTCAAACCTGAATGGGAAAAATCCTGTCATCGGATGAGGAATGATCCCAGAATTTCCAAAATGACTATTCAGGAAATGTTTGAAATTCTGATGACTGATGAAGCCATGGTACTGAAGAAGAAAGCTAAGCTGGATAAGCAGAAGCCAAAGACTGTGGATCCAATCGCTCTTTTAGCTAGCCAAATGGCTGAGCAAGCCTTGACTGAGTCTGCTTACGACGGGTCAACAGATGACGATGGCGAAGCATTGGAAAAAGCCATGATTCTTCTAAGTCAGCACTATCAAAAGAAATATCAGAAACGGTCAGGTTCAAACAATCTTCGTTTCTCATCTGGATCAAAGAAGGTAGAACCCGATACTACATCAAAGCCTTTCTTTCCCAAATATGAGCCTGCTACTGCAGCTGAACCAAAGAAAGAAGATAAGAAGGTTGTGACTTGCTACAACTGTGGCAAACCCGGGCATATTTCAAAGGAGTGTAGAACGAAGATTGTGAAAGATGTTGATTTCTATAAGAAGAAATTAGCTTTGGCTGAGAAGGAAGCAAGTGGAACAATTCTGTTGGCTGAAGAGGAATACTGGTTAGACCACTCAGACAATGAAGCTGATAATGAAGAGACTGCTGCTATGTGTTTTATTGGAGACGACAACAGTGATGATGAGGATGAGGAAACTTCAACCGATGAATCTGAGGTACCATCTAAGTTTGATTTTAATTTCATTTCATCGCAAATGAATGTCATTACAAATGCTTTACATGACTTTCGTTCAAAGTTTCTATCCAAAAAACGTGAAAATCAAGAAAAGTCTGTTCAAATTGAAAAATTGAAGATTTCTCTGAGAGATGAAAAAGCTATTTTAAAGTTTACAAAAGAGAAATTTCAAGAAAGAATAGAAGATTTAGAAATTGAAAAACAAACTTCTCATGATTCTTTGTCTGATTTGTCAATTTTAAATCAAGAGTTTTCGGATAAAATATTTGAATTAGAAGAAAAGTTATATAAACAAAATCAAACTGAACAAACAATTCATATGCATAAACCAAGGAGCTATGAGTCGTTAAAAGAAAATTGGGGTCTTGGATTTAAAAATCCTCAATTTTTAAAGAAAGCTAAATTTGAGATTCCCAATTTTTATGATTACGAATGTCTTGGTCTTTCACAATATGGTTCTCAATATAAACCTCTTTGGACAAGTGCTAAAGAAACTACAATTGAGGAAGATCAAAAACGGATAAACAACAAGAGAACGGAAGTTCCTTTTGTTTACACTCAAGAAAATGCAAAATATTTTCCTGAAAAAATAAAGAAGAGAAGACAAATGTTAAACATTGTTTCTTCTACTAAATCTTCTAGATCAAATGACTTCTTTGATTTAAATACAACTAATCCTAATAAGGACAATATATCTCCAGTACCTTATGATACTAAGAGATATATACCTCCATTAGTATTAGAATGCCAAATCTTTGATCTAGAAGAACAATTGGAAGAACAAGAGATTTTGAGAAAAATTGAAAACGATGTCATTTTTTCTTTTATGACATCGAGTTTTAAAGAAAATAATTTTGGTCTTCTCAAATCTTCCATCAACTTGTGTTCATCTGATGTTTCTTGCTCTAAGGTTTATCCAAATAAAATAACTGATCAGTTGGGTTTTATTGATAAAACTTCCTCTTCTAAGTCAAATATTTTATCTGAAATTGTTGATGACACTTTTACATTAAATGATCATTTCTATAAAACAAAGCGTAAAAGAAGAAGATCAAAGAAGAAAAAGAAGAAAGAGTTTGATATTTCTGAAAATTCTAACTTTTCTGATTCCTCTATTTCAGATAGGCCTTTGAAGAAGTCTGTGAAGTCTGTTTGGCTAAAGAAACAGAGATCTGAAGAATTTGTTTCTGTAGAGGATAAATGTGTAGATTTTCTTTGTAAACAAGACTCATTTGCCTTTTGTAATAAAACTACAAAATATTCTGTAGAGCAAATGTTTCAAATTTTGAAGAATATCTCACATTGTCTCTCTAGTTCTGATTCTGATGATTGCGTTTCTTCATTAATATGTGATGATGTTCATGCTTTATTTGATCAGTCTAAGATTTTTTGGAAAAATAAATGTTTGAAAAAGAAAAAGGAAAGGACTAACAAGAAGGGACCCATATTCATATGGGTACCTAAATCTCAGTAATTTTTGATTTTGCAGCTAAATCAATTATGGTATCTGGATTCGGGGTGTTCCAAACACATGACTGGCAACAAATCTTTGCTTTCAAATTTTAAAGAAAAATGTTGCGGTCGTGTCAAATTTGGAAACTGGGAGACGACTCCCATTCTTGGTTATGGTGATCTTGTTGAAGGTAATATAACTGTCAAAAGAGAAGCTATGTCGAAGGTTTAAGTCACAATCTATTCAGCATCGGAAAGTTCTGCGATAAAGATCTTGAAGTCAGTTTCAAGTCTAAAAGAGTTGCTGTAAAGAATAATAGCGGCATGGACTTACTTGTTGGAAAGAGACGATCAAATCTTTATACCATTAATCTTTCCGAAGTAAAGGTTCCATCAGATATTTGTCTTCTATCAAAAGCCTCTATTCATGAAAGCTGGGTGTGGCACCGACGACTAGCTCATCTCAATTTCAAATATATGGATCGCTTGGTCAAGAATGATTCCGTGAGAGGTCTTTCAATCCTCCGTTTCTAGAAAGACCATCTTTGTCAGGACTGCGAGAAAGGAAAGATGAAGAAAGCATCTCATAAGCCGAAGCCTGAACATTGCACTGCGGACATGCTAGATCTAATTCATGTTGATTTGTGCAGACCAATGAAGACAAAGAGTATTGGTAAGAAGAAATATGTTTTGGTTGTTGTTGATGATTACTCCAGATATACATGGGTGAAATTTCTCAAATCTAAAGACGAGACACCCGAAATTCTCATCAACCTCATCAAAACCATACAGACAAATAAGCAAAAGCATGTCAAAGTTGTAAGATCAGATAATGGCACAGAATTCAAGAATTCAACTCTTCAAGCATTCTATGTTGATCAAGGAATACAACAACAGTTTTCTGCTACAAGAACACCGCAACAGAATGGGGCTGTTGAAAGACGAAACAGAACGCTTGTGGAAGCTGCTAGATCTATGCTTGCTTATTCAGGTCTTCCTTTGTCCCACTGGGCCGAAGCGATATCAACTGCCTGTCATACTCAAAACAGATCAATTATACACCGCCGGTTCAACAAGACTCCATATGAATTGATGAACGATATCAAACCCAACATCAAATATTTCAAGTCTTTCGGGTGTAAATGCTATGTTTTGAACGACAGAGATAATCTGAACAAATTTAGTCCAAAGGCAGATGAAGGCGTATTTCTGGGCTATTCTTCTAACTCTGCTGCCTACAGAGTCTTTCTTCTCTCTGCAAGAAAAGTGATAGAGTCAGTGAATGTCAAATTTGATGAAGCTGCTGATTTGGTTTTTGGGCAACACAGTTCATAACCCGCTATTACTGGAAACTCAGCTTCTGAACAAATTTGTTCAAAACCTGCACTTCAGTCGACAAATCAGGATCCTTCTAATTCTCTGTCTAATCTTTCTGATCTTGATTTTCTGTTTGAAAATTTTTATGATGATGTGCCTAAACCAAACACTGATAATGTGTCAAATGTCTTGAATCAGGAATCTGTGAGTGCATCTAATCCTACTTCCGCTGCATCAACCTCTGAACCTGATGCTGCTTCAGTATCTCCTGAAATTCAAGACATACCTTCTGAACATCATCCAGATCAATTCATACATGAACCAGAAATTGCTGAAACTGTTCATGAAGAGTCTGTAGAAGATGAAGCTGTTCCAGCAGAAAATGTTCAACAAGAAGTACAAGATATGTCTGGTCAACAAGAGCCTGAATCTGATATCATGGAAATACCTCCTCCTCCAGTTGAAACCATATCTGTGTCTTCTTCTGACATTTTTTCATCTGAAGATCCTCCTCATCAATTAGAAGTGGTTCAAGAAGTTATTGATCCTCTCCCTCATACAACAAAATGGACAAGATCTCATCCAATCCATCAAATTATTGGGAATCCTCAAGCAAGTGTTTCTACTCGCTCCAGAACAGCTTCTTCCAACGAATGTTTGTATACTTGCTTCCTAAGCAAGATTGAACCTACCAAAGTATCTGAAGCATTGGAAGACCCAGACTGGATTTTAGCAATGCAAGAGGAGCTCAATCAGTTTGACGCGCTAAAAGTTTGGAGACTTGTTCCATGGCCAAAGGATAAAAGCATCATAGGAACCAAGTGGATATTCAAGAACAAAAAGGACAAAGATGGTATAGTTGTTCGCAACAAAGCCAGATTGGTAGCCAAAGGATATCGACAGCAAGAAGGGATTGACTACGACGAAACCTTTGCACCAGTTGCTAGATTAGAAGCTATCAGGATGTTTCTCGCATTCGCGGCTTATCGAAACTTCACCGTATATCAAATGGATGTCAAGACTGCCTTCCTCAATGGTAAACTGAAAGAAGAAGTATTTGTATCTCAACCAGAGGGGTTTGTGGACAAAGATCATCCAAATTACGTATATTTACTCGATAAAGCTTTATACGGGTTAAAACAAGCACCTCGAGCATGGTACGATGAGCTGTCTGCCTTTCTGCTCAAATCCGGCTTCACCAAAGGAACCATCGACACCAATTTGTTTATATATCGTTCTAACTTGGATATCTGCTTAGTTCAAATTTATGTAGATGACATAATATTTGGTGCTACTAATCAATCTCTATGTACTTGGTTTTCTTATCTAATGACCTCCAGGTTTCAAATGAGCGTGATGGGAGAAATCAACTTCTTTCTCGGCTTACAAGTAAATCAGCTTCCAGATGGTATTTTTATCAACCAGTCGAAGTACATATTTGACCTTTTGAAGAAATTCAATTTGGACAAATCATCTTCGATTGGCACGCCCATGGCTCATGGAACAAAGATCGGACTTGATCCAGATGGAAAAGCTGTCGATGTCAAGACATATCGGGGGATGATCGGATCTCTAATGTATCTGACAGCAAGTAGACCAGATATCATGTTCTCCACATGCCTTTGTGCCCGATTTCAAGCAAATCCTAAGGAATCGCATCTACTAGCAGTCAAGCGCATATTCAGATATATCAAAGGAACTCCTTATTTAGGATTATGGTATCCTAAAAGTAACAGTGTGTATTTTCTTTTCTTTATTCCTTTTGAACTTGTTTGACTATTCCTCTTCCCTCCATTCTCTCTGTATTTTCTTCTTGCATTCTCATCTGATTCATTTCAGATTGTGGCTTTGAAATTTCAGGTATGTTTTTGTATTTTCGTTATATGTTTGTTGTTTAATTAGTGTTACTTTTCTTTGTTTTGATTTCATTTTTTTTTTGGTTTCTTACTGTGTATTTTTACTGATTTGCGATTTTTTTCACTGTTCATCGATTTCTAAAAACTCAGATTTGAGTTGATTTTGATCGATTTGCGTATTGGGTTGTGTTTAGACCTTATAATCGACACTCAGGTATGTCTTAATTTGGTTTAATTTCGTTGTTTTGTGCTTAGATTTAGTGTTTTGTGGTTTTCGGGTTCGAACATCCGTGTTCTAGGGTTTTGTTCGTCTTTGAGACCCGTAAAGATTACTATGCGTGTCCTGTTAGAAACGCAAAGTGTTCTTTGCGTGTCTTTCTAGACCCGTAAAGTATACTGTGCGTTTCTAACAAGAACCGCAAAGTGAGCTTTACTTGTCCCTTTAGACCCGCATAGTGAACTATGCGTTTCACCCATAACCCGCATTCCTCTAGTTTGTTTTGTTTTCTTTGTGTAGTTTACGTCTTACTAAGAACACGCAAAGTCTATCTTGCGTCTCCTTAGTGACACACAAACTCTTTTGAGTGTTTCGTTTGTTTCAATGTATGCTTTGCGTTCCATTAAGGACACACATTCCTTCCTATGCGTTTCCTTAAGGACACACATTCCTTCCTATGCGTTTCCTTAAGGACCCACATTCCTTCCTATGCGTTCCCTTAAGGACCTGCATTCCTTCTTATGCGATCCCTTCAGGACACGCATTTCGTCCTTTGCGTTCCCTTAAGGACCCGCAAACCATACTTGGAATTTTTTTCGTATATTCTGTTGATTGTTTAACTTTCTTTTGTTTTTGTGTTTCAGGTTATCATGTCTTCTCAAACAAATACTGATCCAATGATTCAAGACGAGAATGTCGTTCTTGAGGATCCGGCTGATCAGGCATCTCATGATACACCTATGCCGTCTGTTCCGTCTGTTGGGGCTGATCTTTCTATATCCAGACGAATTCCAAATGATGTGTTCCCTAACATCATGTACATGCCTTATAAGCGTAACAACTACTTTGTTGATTTTGATCGCATCAAGATTCATCCTGTCATACGCACTATTCTTTGTGGACATTCGCTCTCACAAGCTCTTTGTTCAGTTGCTGATGTTCCGGAAGTCTACGTTCAGCAAGTCTGGCACACCATAACTAAGAATGAACTGGCACGTCCTCATCGATTTGATCTCAAAATTGATCAATTTGATTCATATCTTTCTTACAAGCGTTTACGGTTGATTCTTGAGCTTCCTGAACCTACTTCTAGACCTGGAAGGACAACATATGATCAGTTTCCATCCGGAGAGGAAGTTTTTGAGGGCATCAAAAGATTAGGCTATGTTGGTTCACTGAACAAGGTTGTAGACTTTGACAAGTCTAACCTTCCTCCTGTCTGGTATTCTTTATTTTCTATCATCAACAGGTGCTTAACTTCTAAACATACCGGCACGGATAGTTCTAGTCTTCACTATCTTCGACTGTTCCATGTAGTAGTCTATGACCTGCATGTCGACTATACGATTATTTTCTGGACCGAGCTTTCTGAAGTAGTGCAAGACAAGTTAACCAACAAGCGACGAAAGTTCATTCCTTTTATCAGGTTTCTCAAGCTGATTATTAGAAGCATGTTTCGAAGCAATCCGGCCATTCCACGTAGATTATCTTGGCCGCAAGTTCAGGATTCCGAGATGCTTTATCTTCAGAAACAGAAGAAGTCCTTCACTTTTTCTATGACCATTCCTTATGGTCTTATTGCCAATTATGCTGACATGACCAATGACAGTGTCATCGATTATTGTTTAGAAAATGAATTTGAAGAGGCTGAACAGGAAGAACCTTCTCATGGCACTCCAGCTGGTACTACTCATGAAGAGCAAGTTGAAGCAACTATTCAGGAAATAGTTACTGCCGTTGCAACTACAGTAGAGACAGATGTTGATCTTTCTGCAGCACCACAAGATGTTGCTACTCATCAAGTGGAATCTGTCATTGCTGCTATCGAAGCTGAAGCCATTATTGTTACTGCTGATATTGGAGAAGATGCCAATCCTGATGAAACTGGAGTTGCTAATAATGATGCAACAAATGCTGATATTTCTGATGATGATGAAAATACAACAAGTGATTCAGATGATGGTGATGATGATGCCGATCAACCAAATATGAAAGTGTCTGAACAGAAAATAAGAACACCGGAAGTGGTTGTTGTCTCAGAAGATGTTTTAGAAGATGAATCGGTGTCTATTGATCCCTCTGCTGCCCGTTTGAGCGTTGATGACCTAGATATCTCATTTGTTCAAACCTCCACTCAAACACAGAGTCAAGCTCTTGCTTCTTTTACTGTTGATGTTACTGCTACCACTGTCTCTGCTGTTGAGTCTTCTATGGTTCCTGCACGTGTTTCTTCTGAGAAATTTACAACTCTGAATGAGGTAATTCGTCAGTTCTCAGAAAGGGTGGATGCTCAAAAAGAAGAAGATATTAATAAGCTGAAGTCGTTTTTCAAAGGGAAAATGCTAGAGATAGATACTTCGGTTCTTCCTCCTGAGATTCCTTTCCGCCGTCCTTCAGGGGTGATTCTTCGGGAACCTTCTTCTGCAGTGTCTTCATCTACATCACCGATTGTATCTCTTCCTTTTCCGTCTTTATTCACTCAGTCTGCGGGGATTTCCAGGGATTCTATTCATGATGTTCCGATTTCTGAGCTATCTGATCTTCTTTATGCGCGTCTTCTATCTATGTCTCCGCCACATCATCAAGATCAAGATTTGATCTCTCTGTTGAGGAACTTCCAGCCAACGCCGCCTCCAGTTTCTTCCTCTTCAGATTCTGATCGCATTAATGCTTTATCTCATGAATTTCAGGAATTCAGATCGGAAGTTAGATCCAGTTTATCTGATCTTCGTTCTTTTATGTCTCAAGCTTTCTCTGATCTATCTAACAAGATTGATCATCTAGAGCAATCATGCAGGACTGAGGCTGGCCCGTCTCTTAAACGCCGACATGACCAAGATGATCCCGATCATCAAGGCCATGAGGGGGAGATGGCAAAGAGACAAAGAACAGAAGGGTCTTCTGAAGCACAAGAAGTTGTTCAAAAAGAAGTGGCTGGAGATAGAGAAAAGACTGCTGATACAGTTCAAGATTGCAGTATCCAAGATTTAGTGAATGTCATGGTTGACAATGCTGATGTAACTGCTTTGCATAATGAATTTAATATGTCTGAAGCAAATATTAATAATATGCAAATTGTAGTGTATGTGGATCCAGATGTCTCAGGTAGAGCTTATGAAGTTGAAGAGTCAGAAGCAGCAAATGACATGAGATCTTTCTTCGCGAACTTCATAGAGATAACTTCAGATGATGATGAAGAAGTTAGATTTGAGAAAGTTGCTCAAGTTAAAGAAGAAGATTGCAACAATATCATCATCTTATCTGATACAGAGGATGATACTGTTTTCATGGATGCATCAGATACAAAAGAGGCTGAATTGCTATATGCTGATCTTCCGAGTCAAGGTGAGATTCCAGAAGTTGATCAACCTTCATCTACTCCAGTAACTAGTTCTGCTCCGATAACCAATATTCCGTCAAGTGCTTTTGAAGTTGGTCAGTCGTCTAGAGCTCAAGCAGATATTCCTTCTTCCGAACCGGTAATTCCTCCATCTCTTCTAGAAGAAGGAGAATCTTTAACTAGACTCAGAACAACCTTTCTTAAAGATATCCAAAGCAACATCTATGTTTCAAGAAGAAGGACAATCAATATATATGCCATACTTGGAGTAGAGAAAGAATCAGAAGCTTATCAGCATGAATACCTAGCATTTATCAAGTGCCAGCGCAAAAGGAATAACACTGTTGCTTCTCCTCATCTAATAGTTCGAGTTCTCAGTGTCACATTTAATAAGTTTCTGAACATATGGTATCCATACCTTGAATTGGAAAGAAGAGACTGCAAGCGGTACAACTTTTCAGAGGCTGATTTCGTTGATCTTTCAATTGATGATGTTGAATTCTTATATGATCACTTCAGGAATCTTTATCACCGGACTCAGGATGTTTCTCAAACTCTTTTTGTTATTAAACGATTCATTCGACGACAGATCCGATTTTATCGTGTTTTTGACTTCCAGATGGCCGTCGAAAGTTTTCAGCCTGTGGTTAATCTTGAAAGGCCCAACCGAAGTTTGCAGAATCTAGAGTCTTATCCGTTATTCACCATTATCGAAGATCCATACGGAGTAGTATATAAGAACAGCTCAAGTGAAAAATGCTTTCTACGATTTGATGAGATTGGATATTACTCTGATGGAACTCTAAAGGTGATCAAACTTCAGTTGGAGCATCGTCTACAAGAGGCTAGAAGAAAGTTTTTGGAAACAAGAAGAGAGTTATATCTTTTTGAAAATGATGAAATTCGTCTGATCCGTAGAACTTTGGTCACTATTCAAGATAGACTGAATCTCCGTTCAACTCTGCGACGATTGGAAGTGTTAGTTGGGCTGAACAGACTACGTCAACGAGAAGAACATCAATGATCCTTCAAAGTCGCCTAGATGGTCAATGCTGTTTTTGAAGATTGTTTTTTGAAAACCTCGGCGCCAATGATTACTAAGGGGGAGATTGTTAGATCTGATTTATAGTAATCATTGTATTTATTTCCTTTATCTTTCAGTACTTTTAGTTCTTTTCTGTCTTGTTTGTGCCTTGGGGTATTTAAGTCCCCTTGGCTTATTTGGTTGTAAGAACTTTCACATTTTGGAATACAAGTTACTGTTACATTCAAACGCACTTTTCTCTCTCTAGATTCTCTCTCTACAGATCTTGTGATCTTGGTTTATCAGTACGTTTTTGATCAGAAAGAACCCAACATGAGGCAACGAAGGTGGTTGGAACTACTCAAGGATTACGACTGTGAATTACTCTATCACCCGGGTAAAACAAACGTGGTGGCCGACGCCTTGAGTCGGAAAGAGTATAGCGGGAGACTTCAAGCCAATCTTGCAAGGATCGAGCTAGTATCGAGCCTCATGGAAAGGATTAAAGGGGCGTAAACCAAAGCATTAAAAGAAGAAAACCTCAAGGATGAAGTGATGACAAAACAACAATTATTATTGACCGAAGATAGTCGAGGGATAAAGTGCTTCAATGGTCGAGTCTGGGTACCAAAGTTTGGTGGTTGCCGAGAACTACTTTTAGAAGGCGCACATAAATCCAAGTATTCTATCCACCGGGAAGCACCAAGATGTACCGGGATTTAAAGCTACATTTTTGGTGGCCAATTATGAAATTGGATGTGGCCCATTACGTAGAGCGATATGTGACTTGTTCTCAAGTGAAGGCCGAACATCAACGACCTTATGGAAGCCTTCAATCGCTTGAAATACACGAGTGGAAATGGGACAAAATCACCATGGACTTCGTGACCAAACTACCAAAGACCGTGAGAGGGAACGACACTATTTGGGTTGTTGTCGATTGTTTGACGAAGAGTGCCCACTTTTTGGCGATGCGGGAAACTTTGACAATGGATAAGTTGGCAAAGTTGTACATAGATGAAATCGTATCTAGGCATGGTATACCCTTGTCAATAGTCTTCGATCAGGATACCCGTTTTACATCGAGGTTTTGGGAAGCTTTACACCAAGAGTTGGGTACACGGATAAATTTGAGCACGACATATCACCCACAAACGGACGGTCAAAGTGAAAGGACAATTCAAACACTCGAAGACATGCTTAGATCATGCGTGATCGACTTTGGCGGTAGTTGGGATACCCATTTACCTTTAGTGGAATTCGCGTACAACAATAGCTACCATTCTAGACTCGGGATGGCGCCTTTCGAAGCTTTATACGGGCGGAAGTGTAGAACCCCCGTGTGTTGGCTGGAGGCGGGGGAGAAACAGTTTGCCGATCCGGAGATAGTACAAGAGACGGCCGACAAGGTTAAATCAATTCGAGAAAGGTTGAAAGCGGCTCAAGATCGTCAGAAAAGTTATGTCGACAAGAAGAGGAGACCGGTAGAGTTCTGAGTCGGGGATCGAGTAATGTTGAAGGTATCTCCTTGGAAGGGTTTGATCCGTTTTGGGAAGCGCGGGAAGCTAAGTCCCCGTTTCCTTGGGCCATTCACTATTCTTGAGCGTATCGGGCAACAAGCTTATAAGCTAGACTTACCACCCGAGATGAATGGAATCCACCCTACATTCCATGTATGTTACTTGCGGAAGTGTTTGGCGGAGGAGGAGAGCGTCATACCGCTATCCGAAATTCGTGTGGAGGACAACCGTTGCTTTGAGGAACCCGAAGCTATCCTAGAGAGGGAAACTAAGAGACTTCGCCATAAGGATGTCGTGATGGTCAAAGTGCAATGGAGACACCACCGAGGCGCGAACGTGACATGGGAGTCGGAAGAGGACATGAAGCGTAGATATCCTCACATGTTTGTATAGTATGGATTTCGGGGACGAAATCGTTTCCAAGTTGGGGAGGATTGTAACACCCCAAATTTCGTGCGTATTATCCCTATTATGCGTTATTATAAGATGTAACTTCGACTCATAGTGCATGCATATCTTTTGGGTTTTGGATTATTGGTCAGCTTAATTTCGTCAATAACGGATCAATTCAGTTAGTATTCAGGATTTTCGGGTCATGCCACACCCCAGGCGACAATGCCCGGCGACTGTGACATGTGTCAAGGTCGCATGGGCAAAGTCGCGGGGAGATGAGGGTCTACGGTACGTGCGGGGCGACAATGACCGACGACCTTGCCCTGGTCATTATCACGTGTCATGGTCACGGGATTGGTACCGCAAGGGCCCCCGAGCGGCCGACATTGCCCTGCGACTATAACAGTGGCATTGTCGCCGTGTCATAGTCGCCGACGGGGCCAACCCTCTTAAAACCTCAGACTTCGGGAAATTTTAGTTCATTTGATTTTGGGAACAGATTTGAGGGGTTTCTCAGATGCGATTTTGGTAAGTCTCAAACCCTAACTTCCATCTCTTCATTTATTACTCTTCAACCACCATTAATGAGGAGTAAATGCTTGTCTAGGATGAACTTTGGTGAACTTAGCTTGTGATTAACATCTCAAGCCTTCAACTCTCCATCCTCCATTTTTAGGGTTTGGTTTCTTGTGAGAAATCAACAAGGTGAGTGTATTTCTTGACACTCCTACTCTCATATATGCTTAAATAAGGTGCTAGTATTATGTACATCTTGTTATCTACTTACTTGATTTCGTGGAGTTAACCTAATGCCCCACTTGTAGGCAAAATGCATACGGAGGGTATAAGAGAGGCTATGTGGTCTAGACATGAATCAATATGTTTTGTAAGAATAACAAGTTGTATGTTATGTCATTTGGAATATGAGGTTGATCCATAAGTCTCGGTTTGTATTGCCATTGTAAATGAACTAAAGACCCGGTTTGGGTTGAGGTTATAAATGAACTAAAGACCCGGTTTGGGTTGAGGTTATAAATGAACTAAAAACCCGGTTTGGGTTGAGGTTATAAATGAACTAAAGACCCGGTTTGGGTTGAAGTCATGATTAGACTAAAGACTTGGTTTGAGTTGAATGTCAGATCGGCTAAAGACTCGGTTAGAGTTGATGTCATGAGAAGGCTAAAGACCCGGTTTGGGTTGAGTGCTTAAATAGCGATAGATCTCACTTGGATTTATGATAATCAAGTTAATTGATTACGGAGAAATTATAAATGTATTGATGATGTTGTATTGGGTTTTCCTGTTTTAATGTCAGGTGAAGCACTATGGTAGAGCGCTGTGAAAGTATCATGTTATTTTATTGAAGCTCTATTTTTACTCTAGAAATTGTGATTATGCTTCTCACTAAGCTTTAGCCTAACACTTGTTCTTTGGTTGTCATGTACGACAGGAAATCCTAGTGGCGGGAATACTCGGGGATGAGTGGTCGATCGGGTGATCGAGAGCGGTCCTTTTTGGGAAATCTAGAGACCGGTATATATGATGAATAGTCTACATTTTGGAAGAATAGCGACACCCGACTGTAATCTATTAGAGCAACCTAGATTATTTAGGTTGTCGTTCATTATTCTTCATTCGTTGGGTTGTATGCATAATATTATATTCCCCGTTTGGGATGATGCTTTGGGATTCTTTGGCAGTTTTTGTACAACAGGATTTTTATCAATTTACAGCCGTCATATCGCCAAAATTTTAAGTTTTAAATTTACCCTATTTTAGGGTGTTACATTATGCCTTGTGTGCTCGTGCATGTGTAGAAATGATTGAAGCTACTTAAGCTAGTCCATGCTCAAAATGTGTAAACTATTGAGACAACAATAAGTTTTCCACTGAATCAATGTGCATGAAAGTGGTTCGAAGGTGGGGCAACTTTCCTTCTTTTTCAATATCTAAATCTTCCAAATGAAGACCAGATAGCATATAAGCTGCGTCTCCAAAGAAAATGAAACATTTATTTGTTAAGAAAGAAATGAGTGGTTGAGGGGGTTATTGCAAGAGTTGGCATGGGCTCACTGCATTTTTCAATGATGGTCACCAAATAATGTGAACCAATCAGTTGTGTGGCTGCCCGATTTAGAAAAAGTTGATGCATAGTTTTCATATTCTTTTAACTCTGTTCTCACACCCTCTTTCTTTTTAACATTTAGCTCACTTCTAACCAAACTCTCTTTTCCATTTTATCTCATCACACCGCGAACAACTCAACCCTTTGAGTAATCTCCCCCACTCTTTGATTTAGACCCTTCTCCCCTCAATCACTCAAGGATAACTTCTTGGGTAAAAAACACTGGTTAACGTGAATCCATAGAAGTTTTATTAAGTTCTCACACGAATCCATGAAATTTGTCCTAAAAGATGTGTTGCTCAACAATTTAACTTGAACAGTTAAGCACAAAATATGATAACATTGTCATCTGAATGTATGCTCATCAAGTATATGAATGAAATTTGAGCAATTAAACATTGATGATATCTCAAAACAAAGAAATTAAATGAATGAAATGAAGTCAAGAGAATTGTTTTGAGAATCTGACAATGTATGAACATATCAAATATCATGAAATACGAATAACTTGGGGTATCAAAGAATTGGAATTTGTTTATATGAACAAATATAAACATATGGCAATGAAAACACAAATAATAAAATGATGTCTGATACTCAATAATTTTGAAATCAAGCAAGGGTATTACCATCGAAAAATTGTTTCATTTAGAGACATGGTAATAACAAAGTCAATAGAAAGTACTGAACTAGTGTGTGTGAATACTTGACAGTATATAGAAAAGATAATACACAAGTATTGATCTTTGGGAACACGCGGTCAGTTTAAAAATGAAAGTTCCAAAATGAAAATCACTTAAAAATCACACTTCGACATTCATAAAATCTTTTGAGAACACGAAGTGGTTTGAACATTTAGTAAAACATATTACATACTTGAAAGTTGTCCTTCTTGCAAATATGTTGAGATTAAGAATCAAGAATACTTACCATGAGCATGAGATTCTTATCTCCCCCTTTAAAAATAAATTTTATCTTCCCCTTCAATTAAGAACAGGAAAATAAAATGTAAACTATTAAGTTCCCCCTTGACAAAACCTCATATATTTTTTCTTCAATACCTGTAAAAAGTCAAGCATATTAGCATAAAACAACAATTATTTCTCCTCTTTTCTCTTTTCTCCCCCCTTAAAAATATATCAGGTAAAAAATCAATCTCCCTATCTTTTTAATTTCTCCCCCCTTAAACAATCAATAATAAAAATAAACTTCCTGATTAAGATTGATCAGTCGGCTCAAACAACAAAAATTAAAAACTTTGAACTACAGGTTCTAAACTGAAGTATTCAGAAGCCATCGTCACATATTCTCCGATGAGAATAGCAACGTTACCAAAACAACTTTGTAACCTTCAAAATATGAAAGATTTTGGTAATCATCTGTGATGATTCCGGCTTGGTCAGTATTAACAAGATATAGTCAAATATCCGAACTCCCCCTAGAAATTTGCATGACCAAGATAAATTCCTCCTAGATACATGTAGGAAATCTAATAGACTCAAGATGTCATATTAAGCATACCTAACTTACTGATCAAAAATTTGAAGCTCTTTTCATCCAATGGCTTGGTGTAAAGGTCAGCAAGATGGTAGTCAGTCTGTACGAAATGCATCTCAACATTGCCTTTCTCCACATGATCCTTGATAAAGTGATAGCGTACATTGATGTGTTTCGTCTTCGAATGTTGCATCGGGTTAGCAGTAATTGCAATGGCGCTTTTCGAGTCACAGTAAATAGGAACGCGCTTGTAAATGTAGCCGAAATCTTTAAGTTGAGTCATCATCCACAGTACTTGTGAGCAACAGCTCGCAACAGCGACGTATTCAACTTCGGCTGTCGAGGTTGATACACAATTTTGCTTCTTAAATGTCCAACTAACTAGTTTGTCGCCTAGAAACTAACAAGAACCCGAAGTGCTCTTCCGTTCTAGTTTGCATCCCACGTGATCTGCGTCAGTAAAAGCAGTAAGATCGAAACTGGACTCCTTCGGATACCAAAGGCCTAGCTCAGGAGTGCCTTTGAGGTATCGGAGGATCCGTTTAATGGCTGCTAGGTGGGATTCCTAAGGGTTCGCTTGATAACGACACATAAACATGTAACAAACATTATATCCGGTCTACTGGCCCGTCAAGTACAGTAAAAAAACAACCATGCTTCTGTACGTCTTTTGGTATACAAATTTACCGGATAAATATGCATCCAGAAGAGTTCCAATCGCCATTGGCGTTTTCATTGAAGAACTGTCGAGCATATTGACCTTTTTCAAAATATCTTTTATATATTTGGAATGATTGATGAAGATGCCATCAAGGGATTGCTTCACTTGTAAACCAAGGAAGAAATTCAGTTCTCCCATCATGTTCATCTCGAATCGAGTCTCCATGATTTTTGAAATTTTTTTACAAAACTTTGGATTTGTAGAACTGAATATTATGTCGTCTACATAAACCTAAATAAGAATTAAGTCCTCACCTTGATTCTTTAGAAACAGAGTAGTATCAATCATACATTTTTTAAAACCAGACGCAAGTAAGAATTGTGTCAAAGTATCGTACCACACTCTCAGAGCTTGTTTCAAACCATATAATGATTTGTCGAGAACGTAGACGTGATCAGGATATTGAGGGTCCATGAATCCTTCGGGTTGATTTACGTATACCTCCTCATGCAGAATCCCATTAAGAAAGGCTGACTTGACGTCCATTTGATAGAATTTAAAATTCTTATAGGCAACATAGGATAAAAAGATACGGATGGCTTCTATCCTCGTGACCGGAGCAAAAGTCTCGTCGTAGTCAATTCCTTCTTATTGACAGTACCCTTTCTCTACCAGTCGGGCTTTATTTCTGACAACAATTCCTGCTTCGTCTTTCTTGTTTCTGAATACTCACTTTGTTCTTATAACTGATTTGTCCTTAGGTCTGGGTATGAGCCGCCATACTTTGTTTCTCTCGAATTATAGAAGTTCATCTTGCATGGCAAGGATCCAATCGGGATCTTGCAACGCCTCGTAAACTTTCTTCGGTTCAAGCGCACTGAGAAAACTAGAGTATAGACAAAATTTTGCTGATGCAACTCGCGTTTTGACACCACTTTAAATGTCTCCAATAATTTTATGTAGGGGATGATCTCTTGTCCATCTAGTGGTACTGGGTAGGGGTTGAACATTTGTCCGATTATTTTGTTCATTATACTCATCAGTGATAGCAGGTACAACATCAGTAGCTGTAGGTACTTCTTCAGCATGTAATTCTGATTCAGGTAACTCTGGCATGACAGAAGAAGTACTCGGGACTTCAGCTTCAGAGTTGGTATCTGTAGGAACAGAAACATTGTTAGGTTGATTAGAATTATTTGGGCTAGTAGTATTTGAAGAAGTAGTGACTGGTTCAGATGGTCCAGAAACATCAACACTGATAGCAGGGACCACTGAAGATGATGATGCGGATACATAAGATTTATCGAAATATACACAGATATCCATGAATGCATCAAAGAAAAGTTAATCTAACTCAGGTGTAGAAGATTGTGAGTTAGAAGTAGAAGACTTAGTCTCATTAGACACGGGTTCCGCTCGAACTTGAGTAGAAACCTTCTCTTTAAGTTTGAGTCCTGAACTGTTGTGTTCAGAAGTCGTAGTCAGATGTTCATCAAAAGACACGTTTATGCTTTCCATGACCGTCTTGGTTCGTCTATTGTATATGCGATAGGCTTTGGAAGTTAAAGAGTAACCGAGAAAGTAGCCTTCGTCCGCTTTCTTTTCGAACTTACCAAGATTGTCACAATCATTGAGTAAATAGCATATGTAACCAAAAACGCGGAAAAAATTTAACATTAGGTTTTCGATGGTTAATAATCTCATATGCCGTTTTATTTAACCGTTTCGTGATGATCGTTCGGTTCTGTGTAAAACATGCAGTAGCAATGGCTTCGACCAAAAGATACAGAGGTAGTCCTGAATAGGCTAGCATCGTTCTTGCAGCTTCCACCCGAGTTCTGTTTTTACGCTCTACAACACCGTTCTATTGAGGAGTATGGGCGGCAGAAAAGTTATGAGATATTCCTACTGATTAAAGGTAGCTTTGTAGGGTCTCATTTTTAAACTCTGTACCGTTGTCGCTCCGTAGCTTTTGAACCGGTAGTTGAAGCAGAACTTGAACTTTCTTAATGAAAGCAATTATTAACTTAGGTGCTTCAGATTTAGCTCTCAGGAATTCCAACCACGTGTATCTCGAGTATTCATTGACCATTACAAGTATATATTTCTTTCCGTTGATCGATTGAATCCTCATGGGTCCACAAAGGTCCATGTGAATCATTTCAAGCGACGATTTGCACGAAGACTCCATTTTAGCTTTGTGTGAGCTTCTTTTCATCTTTTTCCATCTCGCATGCTGGGCATAATGAATCTTTTTCAAATCGCATCTCGGGTAGACCTCTGACCAAACCTTTGCTTGCAAGAGTGTTTATAGCTTTCAAGTTCTAATGTGAGAGTCTTGAAACTGATAAAGTTGGAAAGTTGAAGGCGTACAAATTTCCATATCTCTCACCCTTGAATATCTCAGAACCATCACGATCTTCAATGTAGCAATGAGTTATAGTGAACCTAACATGATAGTGATTGTCGCAGAACTGGCTAGTGCTAAATAAGTTGTGATCCAGACCTTCTACGTACAATACTTTCTGAATGGTTACAATGCCATTAGTTAGCATTATGTATCCTCTGACATATCCCTTAATAGCAGCATTCGCGAAGCCAACGGTTCCAGCAGGTTGATCTACATAATTATGCAAGATATGCTTGAATCCTATCATGTGTCTTGAACATCCAGAGTCGATAAACCACCGACGACGGGCCTGCAAAAGAACCAACTACTTGGCTTTAGGTACCCATATCCAAATGGGTCCTTTGCTGTTAGCATCCTTTAATTTATGAAAATCGTTGACCGTGCCTTTGATTCACCATTCATAATGAGGCTCCATTTCCATACCATTTTCACATCAACATCTTTAAAATCCTTTTTCTTGGAAAATTTATTTTGCTTAGCCTTAAAGATATGAATTGGTTGAGACGAGGCTTTGGAAAATGATTTAATACGAGAAAAGCTTTGATCTTTCTTTTTCTTGGAAATAGTGGAGTGGAATGAGAATGAATTGCTGCCACAGTGATTGCATTTCATGTTCTTTTGAGCAAAAGTCATAACCTGTGATTTATCAAATAAATTATTTTTATTAAAACAGACATGACATTTATTTGCAACAAAAGAATTACAAGCATTTTTACAATCACTGTCTATCGTAACACTCTCAATTTTCTTAACAGAAGTACACTTTTCAGAAACAATTGGATTTTCCTTTTGTTTAGATATTTTCTTCCTCCACTTTCCCTTTCTCTTTCCATTCACATTTGTAGCACCAGAAGACACTGGATTTGTTGAATTCTTAGAAGATGAGTTAACATTTTTTACACAAGAAGTTTCACCTACTTCAAAAATGCTTGGTTGTTTTTCAAAATTTTGTGCATAAATAACTGTAGGCTTTGCTAAAGTCACAAACTCCGGGTTTGATCTAACATTCCATTTCTGGTTATCAAACACTTTCTGATTTTCAAACTCTTTTTGACTTGACAAATTCTTTTTGAAAAGAGTTTCTTTTAAATCACTAATCTGTTTGTCAAGCTCTCGATTTTCATCTAAAGATTTATCTAATTTAAATCGAAGATCACAATTTTCATCTTCAATTTCCTCAAGTAGCTTTTGCAAATCAGATATTTGTTTTTGCAAATAAGAAGTTTGGTTTAACTCGGATTTAGACTCAAGCTTTTCCAAAATTGGATTAGGATCTGAGGCATTCATTAGTTCATCAAAAATTTCTTCAGACATTTTACTGACGAACTTAGACTTCTTACCAGAATCCGTGACATCAACTGACTCATCAATCTTATCCTCCTTTGTAGAATCAGAAATGATAGATTCAGACATAATGTTCTGATCACAAGTATCAGTATCTGACTCATATTCGTCATACTGACACTTGGTTTCAGGAATATTTTTATCCTCAGTTACTGATTCATCATTAGGAATAGGTGTGGAAAACAATGATTCAAATTCTACAAATTCTAGCTTTCTGCTTTTGTAGATAGTATTTAAATCATCGTATTGAAATCCCACCGATTTAAAACTTGAAGATTGTGAATCGGTGCAACTGTCAGATTGGTCATCATCTACAACCTCTTTTCCTTTTTGAGGAGTTTCAGATATTAAAGTCTCAACTTTTACAAACGTGTCACGCATTGTTAGCTCCAACTTTCATGTATAGAAGTATTGAAAAACAGGCTAAGTATAGGAACTGCAGAAGTTTGCTCAGAACATCCAAGTACACCACATAACCCACAATCTCAGAAGAGTATGTCGACGCTCTACCAGAGGACTCGTAACCTGATAATGATCTTCAGATCACAGAGCCTCTGTGATCACTCACAGAGCCTCTGTGATGGCTAACCTCTGGAGACTGTTCGAAGATTTTGGCGAACTCAGTTCAAGACAAAGTCACGTGCAGAACACGTGAAGCCTGCTGTACGAAGATTTCCAGATCACTTTTCCACGGCGCACGATCGTTCTACTTTCCAGGTGGCATTCCGTTTATGGAATGTCAGCCTTTGTCTTGTACTACGGGGTACATCCTTATTGTATATTATAGGTGCACCACCTTGAGTTTTTGAAGGCGAGCACACACAAGTCTGATTTAGAGATTGTATTTTCCTGAGAATATTTGCACACACCAGTGCGTGTTCTTGGTGTTCTTAAAGCTAATCAATGAAACAGTGTCTTGAGTAAAATCCTTGTTATATTTTACGATTCTGTTTGTTGATTATTTGTGTGTCTACTACCTTGCATGTTCTACTTTTCTACATATTAGAAACGCTTCCGCACTCTTGTTTATTAATCTGTGTGTAGTAAAAAGTCCATCAAGTAAAGAACATCTTGATTGGGATCAACAATTGGTATCAGAGCCGACTTTGATTCTTAATATCAAAGGATCCTGTTCTATACTTGATTCTCACGTTCTAGGTAGTAGTTTGAGTCTGTTTCTTTGCCTTAATCCCCACTCATAAACATACTCTGTTTTCTGGAGCTTCTTCAACCTGTTTGATGTAGATTCAAAAGCAAGTGTGTTTGAACCGCTAAAGACAGATTCAAAGCTTATTTATTGGTTGTTATTTTTCTCATATCGAATACTCATCCCTGTTGAGCACATTCTAGGTCTTTTCTAAAGAACCTTTCGTATTCTGTTTTCTCTCCTTATCTGAAAATGGCAAACCCATTCAATTATTTCAGTGCAGGATCTCAATCAAAACCTCCTACTCTACTGAGAGATGAATATCCTCAGTGGAAAATCAGGATGGTGCACTTTCTCGAAGGTGTGGATCCTGGTTTGGTTGAGTTTCTTCACAACCCTCCTTACATTCCAATGACCACAGTTCCTCGTGTTCCTGCCACCGCAAATACCCCTGAAGTTCCTGAATATCAGCATCCCAAGCCCTTAAATGAATGGACTGAACAAGAAAGTGCCATGCATGAACTTGCAAAGAAAGCCAAAAGACTACTCATTATGGCTATCCCAAACGACATCTTTCAGTCCCTTGATTCCTGTGAAACATCAAAGGACCTATGGTTAGATCTAGAGAAACAGCTTGAGGGTGGTGCTAAAACCCTCAAGAACAACAGAGCTCTATGCATTAATGAATATTTTGCATTCAAGGCTCTGTCAGGTGAATCCATCCAAAGCACATACAACAGATACAATTCCTTGATAAACAAGTGCAAGAGATACGACATCTACATAACCTCTGAGGAAAACAATGTCAGATTCCTTCAGAGCCTGAATGACGAATGGCTTCATCTAACCATGTCCATGCAAGCTACACTAGATCTTGATGTCTTGTCCATCTCAGACCTCTTTGGGATATTGATCAGTCAAGAAAACATGATATCAAAGTTGATGACCCTTGTCGGTGGTGCTCTGGCACTAGTGGGTAATGTCACAGAAGGACAAGACAAGGCTAAGAAGGAAAAGACTGCAGAGGATTCACAGAAGAAAAAGAAGAAGAAAGTTCTAGTGGCAGAGAGTGAAAGTGAGGAAGGATCTGAGGAGGAAATCGATATGGCTGCCCTGGCTAAGACCCTTGCACTTATGACCCGACAATTCAACATGGGTCTTAAGAAAAAGCCAGAGTACAGAGGACGAGAGGAAAGAGACGACAGAAGCAGAGGGTATGGTGAAGTAAGAAAGTATGGGAGAGAAGAATTTGAGGATCAGAGGTAAGGAGAAAGAAGGAATGGACAGAGTCCAGACGACAGAAGTGGTGACAAAGCCCCCCAACAAACTGAAGGTTGCTTCAAATGTGGGAATCCGGGCCACTTTGCAGCAGAGTCCAGGTCCTCTGCCATTAAAGGGAAACCCACAAGAGACGCTGCTTTCTACAAAAGGAAAGCAGAATACTACACTCAGAGATCCCTAATGGCAGAGCAACAAAACCTTGAAACTGATGAATCCTCTGATGAAGGGGACAACAATACACTCTTATGTGGAATGGCAGAAGTCCACTCTTCTGACGACAAGAGTGAGGTATCTACTTCTGACTCTTATAATTCTGATTCTGAAAACAAACTTCTTGGATTACAAAATGAATTTCTTTGCTTATAAAACATGTGCTCAGAGCTAGAAAAGAAATTGGCCTTCTTTGAGAGAGAAATAAGGCTTCTCACTCAAGAAAAGGATAAGCTCTATGTTGAAAGAAAATCTCTTGTCTCTGAGCATATTATTGAAAAGAAAGGGTTAAAGGAAAAGATTTTTAAACTTGATCAAGCCCTGAAAGACAAGGTGAAAGAGCTAAAGAACAGTGAGAGTGATCGATTAAACGCCATTTCCTTGAAAAACTTTTTCCAAAAAGAAAAAGAAGTTCTTCATCAAGATCTGTTCGACAGAGATCTCCTAATTAAGAGATATCAGGATGCTCAAAAGGTCCATGAAAAGGTCAATACCCAGATTGGCAGAAGAGGTATAGGGTTCGATGATGTTGACCCCTACACCGGAAATAAAAGAAACAAATCTTTAGCAAATATCTTCTGCCCTGGACAATTTCAAAAACCAAGTCTTCCAAACCTATTATCCACATTTAAAAGGCGCAAAACCTCTAAAGGACCACATCTGAGGAAATCTCTGCAGATGGAAAATGTATGGTATGAAAACAATGATTTGCCATCTGCACTCTCCTCAAAGAGAAAATCTATTCCAAAGAAATATCTGTCTCAAAAGCAGATAGGGGTCTTCAGATTTGGTCATCCAGAAACACAAACTCAAATGGCTTTTATGTGCATGATGGTTCCTGAAAAGTAACTGTCCTCTGATGCACCAGAGTTTGTTCCAGCCTCTATGGAAGAAAAACTCTTCAAAAGGTTTTTGGAAAGTGACTTGAGAAAGACCTATGAAAATCACTTTCTCAACCATCCTGATCTAACCTCTGAAGTAGAAGAAATCTTTGAGCAAGATCTTCTAAATTATCTTAGTGTTACTATGGTTATTCCATGCATTTCAAAAGATCTAAATGCTCCCAAGGATGCTACAATGGGACAAAGCAACATACTTCCAGAAAGTCATGCTCTCATTCACAAGGACTTTCTCGATACAGATTCTGAATCAGAGTCTGAGTTCTCCTCTGACAGTGATGAGACAAGTTCTGTGAAACTTGAGATGGTCACCTGTGGTCCAGAAGAAAGTAAGCTACCCTATGGTATTCTTAACAGAATAGTTGCTCCCAAAAGGAGAACTACAGGAGTACCCATCTGCCCTGATTTTTGGGATATGTGTCTTCAAGCAAAGACTTCTCTTGAGCTTGAAAAATTGAAAAATGAAAAGGTTAAGATCACTCAAACTTCTAGAGATGCAAAACCTGTCAACCTATAAAACCTTTTCTAGAAAAGCTCACCTGGCAACAGAAGGCAAAATGGCCCAAAATTGACAAAACTAATGCTTCTGTGGCAGTGAATGCTCGAAAGGAAGGTCGTCAAGGGAGAGTACACTTAGAGAGCCATCCAAGAGGAGTTTTTTACAATAGACAACCTAGATTAGACAAAGTTTTCTGTAAAAAGAAACCCAAATCTAAAATGGGTTGTTGTAAAAGTTGCTCTGTACCCTTCTTTGACAATTTTAATGAAATATTTAAGAAGTTTGCTTCTGAAGTTCCCCATTGCAAATGTTTTGATCTAATGCTCTAAATTAGAAACTTTCGATCTCAGAGCCTATGAGGTCCTCCACAGAGCCTCTATACCTCACAAAAGGGGTCTCTTGTCCATTAATCATACGATTGGGTCTGTGTACGATCATCTCATAAGTTCTTTCGAATGTCTAGGTCCTCCTAATGACCTCAGAAGATCTTGATCCATAGAGCTTCTGCAAATTTAACTTGAAAATTTTTTAACCATTCGGTCATTATATGCGGGTTATTTTTTGAAAATCACTATCATGTGGGAATAGTAAACACCACACGCGTGAGAATAGAGGGAGGCGCACGTACTCGATCGTGCACCGCCCATCCTGACGTGGCACATTTCTGTTGGTTCGTATCTGTACCGTCATTTTTTGAAAACGGCTTCTTATCCGTTTACACTCATTACGGATTTCAAATTCTTATTTTTTACTGCTTAATTTTTTTTTCACCTCTCACAGTATATAAACCCTTCTCTGTCTGCTCTCATTTCCTTACCTGCAACTTTTACTCTCAAAGAATTCCTTTGCAAGAAACCTTCGCTGCTTCAACAATGGCTTCTCACAACAGCTCATCCAAAAACTCCCACGACTCTAAGAACTCCAATGCCTCTCAACACTCAGTGGCACAACAAGCTGACTCACACTCTGTTAGTCAAGAACAAGTCCTAACGAGAAGAATGCTATCATTCACTAGGCACGATTATCATCTGACCCAGATGAACAACAAACCCAACAACCACTTCGTCACCTAGAACCCCTCTGGATTCCCTGCTGAAGCTGAACCCCTAATCCAAATCCTGCAAAATCACTTGTCAAGGCCTTAACTTTGAAAAGTAATGATGTCCCTGAGTCATACATTCAGCAGTTTTGGTTAAGTGCTCGACACGCTAAAATGGATGGTTATGGACACTGCATCATCGGGTATGCAACTCATCCTTCGATTGCAAAGATACTAGATTTGGGCATTAATCGAAGGAAATTGTCCAACGTCTTTGAGCTCCTCACCAAGGAGGATCACAACCTTCGAAAGTTCTCAGAGGAGCCCACAGAAGACGAACTCTTGGAGTTTCTAAGGTTCATTGGATATGCCGTACCAATCACCAAGAGAACCAACTTCAGGAGACAAAATCTGCCTCCTCTGTGGAATGTGCTCTTCTCCATTCTGAACAGATGTCTAACTTCCAAGGTTGGGAGCCCTGATCAGTCGATCCATACAATTCTGGCAATCATGTATGGAATCTACTATGATCTTCCACTTGATTACGCTGGACTTATCTTCAGAGAAATTCGAAATGCGGTCATAGCCAAGCAACAAGATCAAGACAGGGGCACAGAGCCCAAAAACATTGTCTTTGGAAGATTCCTAGGACTGCTTCTGGGAGATGACCTGCTTGGGGAAGGAAAATTGCCATCAGAAGGAAAAGTCATCAAGCTGTATGAGATGAAGTCCCACAGACCAACGACCCTCAAAACTGGAAATCCGAACCCAAGACCTCTGTCAACGAGCCTTCTGACATATCTGGGTAGTGAAGAGGGAATTAGGACTTACATACGAGGGCACATGACTCCTGCACCGAGTCTTGCAACCCCCCTTCGCGTAGGATTCCAGGTAGGAGAGATAGTCGTGTACTTGAGAGATTAGGGTGTAAAGGAAACTGAAGTGGTAGCCACTGAAGAACCCTTAGTGAGTGAGATGAGAGGTGAGATAGAGGGGGTAAGGGTTGAGAAAAAGGAGAAAAAGAAACAAAGCAAGAAGAGAACCGCAGAGGAAGAGGTTCCAAAATCTAAGAAATCTAGGAAGGAAAAGGCTGCAAAAGAAACCACAGAGGTTGTCAGATCCTCTGAAAAGAAGAAGAAGAGGAAACTGCATAAGCTTGGAGAGAAGGAAAGGTCTGCTGAAGCCAAGGTTGAGGCCCTAGGTGCTAGAACTGAACCTGCAGAGGGTGGCAAAAAACCTCTGCAGATGGCAAGAAGGAGAGCACTTATCTTTGAGGAAACCCCTGAGGATAAACCTAAGAGTCCTCTGAAATTGGCCTCTGAAATAGCTAAAGAGGTCATCCTTAGGTACTCAGGGGACTTGGGCGAAACTGTGGACATGGAGATAGAGGATGTGACTGGCAAGTCACAGAGTGATGAGGAAGGAGAAGAAAATAAAAAATCGAAAGAGAAGAGTCGTGAAAAAGATGCCTTAGGCACACAACCCAAACCAACTCCCAGTGCAACCCACACATCTACCTCTGTAGTTCTAGTGCAGAAAGGTATTGAAGAAGGACGGCACGGTCCGAACCTAACCCAAGCCGACCGGATAGAGGATATTCCTTCATCCTCTGTACCACCAAAATCTGGGGAAACCAATTCCACCCCACCCTCTCAACAGAGTGAAGGTGTTATAAGTTTCCAGTTGCCCAGGACACGGCAGTTCCTCACACAGTGGCATTTGTTGCCTCTGTCACACACAAGAGTACCACCAAACTGCTTCAGAGTTGGCAGTGAGAGCTTACATTAGCTCTGTGGTTCTAGAACAACCACAGACCTTACTCACTAGGAATCATGAGGGAACCTCTGAACCCTCCCCCAAGAGACCTACTGACAGAACTTCCATAGATGATTCCTTTGTGGAACATCGAGGATTGGAAGGAAATCCTCCAGAGCTCAACATCATCACAGGCTTTGGAGGTGCCAAACACTCGTTGGCTCAATCCGGAATATGTGTTGTTCCAGAGGTTACCTCGGACACCTACGTCACAAAGGGCGAGTTTAAAGCCTTTGCTGACATGGTGCTCCACAAACTTGAAGAGTTGAAAAGCTCTGTCTCAACTGCATCCCAACAGAACTCCAACGTCTTTGCAGAAGCTATGAAAGCCAACACAGAGGCTCTGAAAGCCCTCACCCAAACTTTGGAGAAACATTCTACTGAGATCAGGAAGCTGACAGGGGCCTCTGTGACAAGAAAAGACATTTAGAGCTGTGGTGAATCGATCAACATTCAGACATATGCAATCAAAACCCTTGGGGACATATGCATGGAGGAGATGGGTAAGTTTGCAGCCGAAGTGACCCAATCAAGGGTGGATGATCTGACTAAACTCAAAGACGAAATCAAGGACCTAACTCGCAGTGTTATGGTTCCCTTCCAACCACAGGCATCCACCTCTGCTCCTCAAACTTCGAAATCTGCCCCTGATGTATCCGACCTAGCAACAAAAGAAGAATTGGAGACCATAAGTGAATGCTTCTGCGGACCCTAAACCTTATGGGCTCTGATATTTCCGACGAAGGAAAGAAGGTGGCAGAGCATCTGAAGAAGACCGTAGCCACCATCAAGTTCAAATCTGACCTTGAAGTGAACAGGTTGTCGTTGGCTACAGAGGATGATCTGAAGAAGATCACCAAGCACGTCGACGAAAACCTCTGCAAGAGACGAAAGAGGAAGGAACCTACGACCTGCCAGGCTGAGGCAGCACAGAAGAGGGCACGACATGAGGACCAGGATCCTGATGCCTCTGGTCCTCATGAGGGGGAGAATCTGCAGATGACTCAAAGCCTACTAACTCAAGCAGAACCTATGAACCATGTCCTTTCAAGATCAGAGCCTGGACTGCAGAAATCAAAACAACAACAAGTCTCTGCAGCTTCCACTCCCACAGTCCAAATCAACAAACCTCCAACCACCAAAGACAAGGGCAAGGCTATTGCCACAGAGCCTCTGAAGAAAAGGTCACCTCCTCCAAGCACAGATAATCTTCTAAAGAGCTGTTTTGATGCCTTCAAGAGTGATGCTCTGAAAGGTATAAAGCCTAAAGAGGAAGACTGGGCGTTTGATCTGCAACCCCTCTCTGAACTACCTATCTTGGACCCTATTGAAAAACCTTCTAAGGATAGAGTTTCAGAGGTTATCCAAGGCTTCGAAAGCTTGAGAAGACCCTTACCTGTTCCTACAAAGAACAATATAGAAGAAGATGTCTACAAGTACCTTTACAGCCGAGGAGTCCACGATCATCCCTCTATCAAACTTTCAGAGCACATCATCTCAGAGGAAAGGAGAAGATTCTACAAAGACAAAGCCAAGCCAAAACTCAAAGTCTTCTCCATGGCCAAAATCTCAGAGGTTTTGACAATCAAGCTTGGCCATACAAAATGCAAAAACTTCTGGTTCAGTGAGTATGCGGTGAAGAGAGATGATGGGGAAATATGGATGTTCACTGATGCAGATCTACCAAATCTTCATCCCCACGATCTCCCAGAGCTATTCAAGTGGACATAAGACAAGTTTGGTTGGAAGAAAGAGTATCAAGAAGCCTACCTAACCATCAAGAGAACTATGAGGGAAAAACTGCTCTTCTATAGTATTGTCGACTTTCAAGTGGCACTTGATCTGGGGGTCAAGAAAGTAAACTTTCCTCCACCAGAGGATAATCTACGACCCTCTGCCACAACCCTTCCGAAATCCATCATCAATTCACCTTCCTTTGGCTTCGTGTACATCAATCCCAAAGGCGAAAAGAAAATTTTTATGGGGATAGAGAGCCACAAGTACTCAACTCAGTCTCTGCTGTTCATTCAAGATTTGATCATCAAACACAGAGGCACACCACTTGTACCCACAGAAGCTGCGAATGTTCTTCTAGAGAATATAGGTGAAACTGTAAACTTTAGAGACTTGTGTGTGATTTACTACAGAGAGCTGAAAAAGGAAGGTGGTTTTGGAAGAAAAGTCGATGATTTCCCAGACGCCAAGATATAGGCTCTGATGTAATGTATTTTCTTTTGCTTTCATTTCTTGTACTAAAATGTAATTGCCTTCTGGCATTTTTGTTATAAATGAAAGTCAATATTCAGAGGTTGAGTTCCTTTCACCTCTTTCAGATTCTAACTTAGCCTAACACTCAACATTCCAAACCTATATTTTTCAATACTTAGGGGGAGATTGTTAGCTCCAACTTTCATGTATAGAAGTATTGAAAAACAAGCGAAGTATAGGAACTGCAGAAGTTTGCTCAGAACATCCAAGCGCACCACAGAATCCACAATCTCAGAAGAGTCTGTCGACGCTCTACCAGAGGACTCGTAACCTGATAATGATCTTCAGATCACAGAGCCTCTGTGATCACTCACAGATCCTCTGTGATGGCTAACCTCTGGAGACTGTTCGAAGATTTTGGCGAACTCAGTTCAAGACAAAGTCACGTGCAGAACACGTGAAGCCTGCTGTACGAAGATTTCCAGATCACTTTTCCGCGGCGCACGATCGTTCTACTTTCCAGGTGGCATTCCGTTTATGGATTGTCAGCCTTTGTCTTGTACTACGGGGTGCATCCTTCTTGTATATTATAGGTGCACCACGTTGAGTTTTTGAAGGCGAGCACACACAAGTCTGATTTAGAGATTGTATTTTCCTGAGAATATTTGCACACACCAGTGCGTGTTCTTGGTGTTCTTAAAGCTAATCAATGAAACAGTGTCTTGAGTAAGCTCCTTGTTATATTTTACGATTCTGTTTGTTGATTATTTGTGTGTCTACTACCTTGCATGTTCTACTTTTCTACATATTAGAAACGCTTCCGCACTCTTATTTATTAATCTGTGTGTGGTAAAAAGTCCATCAAGTAAAGAACATCTTTATTGGGATCAACACGTATATTCAGAATCTTTTGAGAATTAGGGCCCATTTTGTCAAAACTATACAAATTCTCGGGAGCCTTTTTTAAAATATCTTTTTTGGACAAACCCAAACCCAATTTCGGATTATAAAATCTTACATCTTGGAGTTTGTTTGTCAAAAAATTTAAAGTCTGCTCAGTCTGTCCTCTTTTTATATTTGATTATCGGAGTACAATCTCTTATCAGCTCGGGAGTATCATCTCTTTTGTTCATTGAAATACGAGTCCTAAACTGTTATGTTTAGAAGTGAAACTCCGTTGAAGAACGGGTCCTGAATTGATATATTTAGAAGCCTCGGTTCATTGAAGCACGGGTTCTGAACTGATTTATTCATAAGCCTTTGTTCTCTTACTCCCCCTTGACATTAGGTGCCTGCAACACAGAATCATCTTTCGACTTTAGTACCCACTGGTATTTGGGTCCATATTTGTGAGTTGCAGTTCAAATAGGAGTAATAGAGTAAGAACCATACCAGTAATGATCACTAGACTTATGAACAAAATCATATGTATGACAGTAAGAACAATATCTCTTTTTAGATAACCTGATCAATTGATCTCTCGAGTAAGCGAGATTAGGTTTACCTTTCTGCACTTTGTTCTTTTTAGCTTTTGATGCCTGTACAAATGATTTGTTACTTTTCTTCTCATTCTTCTTTCCTTTCTTTTCTTCCTTCTTCTCATCATTCTTCTCATCTTCAATTGGTTTTAACTTCCAAACCAGCTTCTCTTCTTCATATCTCCTTCTATGTGTACCTGAACCATCTATTTTCCAATCATATAAATTGTTAGTTGTACGAATCTGATCAAATGAATTGACCGACCTTTTTGTAGAAACAATTTTCTTATGTGAGCTTGCAGCTGTCTTGAACGAACATTCAAAATCAGCTGAATCATCTCGAGGTATGTGGACTTATGACTCTGGAGTCGTTTGCTCAGTCACTACCACTTTTGAAATAATGTTCTTAAGCTCTTTTATCTTTGAAGATAAACTGTCTCTTTGTTTGAGAAGCAAGTCAATCTCTTTCTTGAATTCAGACTTCGCTTTCTGCTCTTTCAAGGCACTCGTGGATAGTTCAGATAACTTCTCTGTCAGTTTCTTTATTTCTGCTTCAAATATATTCCTTTCTTCTTCAAAATCCTTCTTCACATTCTTTCTTCCATCAGATATCTTTTTAAAGAATCCAACATTCTTCTGTTCTATGATCTTCTTCTCTTTGTCGAACTTTTCTCTTTCCAAAATGATCACTTTCTCAAAGTCAGAAACTTGTTGAGAAAGCTTTATACATTTGAGCTCAACTGTCTTCTTCTCTTCACAACACTTTCTTGAAAAGTCTGAGAACTTCTTTGAAAATCCTTTCTTTTCACTCTCAAAATCATCTTTATCTTTGATCATCTTTTGTTCCAAATAAGATGTTTTCTTTCGAAGCTCAGCATTAGCATATTCCAGACCCTTAATCTTTTCCTTATAACTTTCAACAGATGCTTCTTGCTGGATTTGTACAATCTGATTTTCAAAGTCAGAGATTTTTTTAATCAACTCAACATTCTCAGCTTTCAACTTCTCAAATTCCAACCATTTGTCTTCTTTCAAAGCATGAAGAACTTCTCTTTCAAGTTGAGTTATATGTTCTTTATATGCAGCAAAGAAATCTGAAAATTTTCCCGAACTAGTTGCCTTTTTCAGTAACCCCATATGTGAATGCATCCATTCTTTAAGACTAATAAAAGTAGCAACTTGATCATTTTCTTTCTGCTTATAGTACTCAAGATTTTCTTTAGACACATCAACATCAATATGTAACTTGTCAAGTTTCACATTCTTTTGTACAATCTTCTTTTCAAGAGAGCCAATCTTGGCTTTCAGATTAGTAATCTCTTCTTTTGATGACATCTTGATCTTTACACCTGTTATCACAAAACGAACTTGAATTTGATCGTTAGAAATTCAGAAATAACCTGTATTACAAAAAAAACAAAATTTGGTCAAATATAGAAAAATTCAGAAAATATTCTAAGTATGAAACTCTCAAACCAAAGAATGTTAATTTCGCGCAAAAACAGTAACTTACCCGTTTTGTACTTCGCGCACACTAAAGAATACGAGAACAAGCTTCACGCAAAAAGTACTATGCGTGTTTGAACTTCTCGCAGAACACAGTGTGAGAATTCAGAGGTTCGCGCACAAAGGACATGCGAGTTCTTCACTTCGCGCAAGAAGGGTTTTGCGAGTTTCTGGTTATCGCACACCAAAGCTTGCGTGTTTCTCACTTTCGCGCACACAACAACGTGCGAGTTCTTGACTTCACGCTAAACACTTTGTGCGAGTTCTTGAAGTTGCGCGTTCGAGACTTAGAAAAATTTCAATAAATCACTTCACGCTGAATGCAAACTCGTAACTAATCACTTCTCGCAAAGTTTCTGCGCGTTCAACACTTAGAAAAATTTCCAATCTTCACTTCTCGCTAAATCAAAACATGCAGAACACAACTTCTCGCAGATAGACTACTTCGCGCACACTGAAACAAGTGAACAGTACAAACTCGCAGGCAAGGACGTGCGGGTTTCTACTTCTCGCACATAACCCTTTGCGAGTTCTTCACCTCAAACATGTTTTAGGCTTGTGCGAGTTCTTCAGTCTTGTGCGAATTTCAAAGTCGTGCGTGTTCTTCAATATCTGCGTGTTCTTGCCTTTACGCGTTTGATGGATCTAGCGAGTTCTTCAATTTATCGACCAAATATCCAACTTTTCTCACAGATTTCGATCCAAGCCTTTACCAATTGTTCTGAAACTTTGCAGATATCCTCTGGGACAAGTTTCGAACTGATTACAATCAAAGAATTTCAATCAAAAACACAGAAAGTTACAAACTCGATCTAAACACAGTGAACTTCAAAAACTCGAACTAAAATCGCAAAAATCCAAAATTCACATGATTCTTATGTAATTTGGACAAATCGACTCAAATCAAATCTATTCTAAACATAGAATCGAGTACAAAGACACCGAACTTAAAGCAAAAACATCACTGTAGCTCAAAAATTGAATCTGAACAGTGATTAGCGTGTTCTTGAAAATGTCGATCAAAATCTTCTAATCAATCTGATTTCTGAATTTCCTCTGCTGTGATACCAATTGTTAAACCCAGAATGCAAGTTCTAATCAAACAAACAATCAAGATGAACAATTAACCAAATCGTATGTCATTGATTCATCATAGATTACAATCTCACAACTTTCTCTCTCTACAAACACTCTCTCTCTTTCTAGAATGATATTTCAATATGTTCTTCTTTGATTCGTATGAACTACTAACTTGCCACACACTTACATGCTTCTACTAAAACAATAACAAAGACTAAAGGTATTTATACCAACACCATTACAAATAAACAAAACAAGATACTTTGACTTTGACTTATTACACAAAGACTTTGACTTCCATGCTTGAGAGTTGACTTTGAGACTTTGACTTGCTTGACATTTATCTTCAGTATTAATGATCTTGTATCCAACAAGTCTGTGCTCTAACAGTTTTATTTTGCAATAAGCCTCATTTCGTTATTGAAAGCATGTCTCAAACATAATTTTAAACTCACTTTTTTCAGAATTCAAGTTCACTAAGTCCTTATGGAGCTTAGTGATCTCGGTAGATAAGTCAACTTTCTCCTTTTTTAAATCATTTTTCTCATTTTCCTTATCCTCGCTGACAACCTTTAATAATGCATTTTCATCACGAAAATTCATCATCGTTTGTCGTTCAAGGCTAAGTTTATCTTTTAAAGTGTTAAATTCTTTTTCCATAAACTCAATCTGAGAAATTAGATTTTGAACTACCTCAGAATTTTCTGATTGATTGCTTACCTCAGATTCAGAATCAGAATTTGCTCAGTCAGCAGGTTGGGGTTCATCATCAATCTTGGCCATCATACGTACTTATGTGAAATGTGCTTCCTCATCATCTGAAGTTTCACACAACCAATTCTCTTCTTCAGCCATCAACACCTTTCCCTCCTCTTACTTTTTCACCAGAAGTGAATTCTTTGCATAGTATTTTGAATTGTTGACTTTCTTAAAGCGACAATCTTTTGAAAAGTGACTTGGCTTCCCATAATTGAAGCATCTGAAATTCTGAGGGTCAAACTTCTCATCTTTCTTCTCTTCCTTTCTCTCTTCCTTCTTCTCAAACTTCTCATATCTGGGCTTGAATTTCTCAGTCTTCTCTTTCTTGTAATGATCAGGATTTGGCTTGGAATAAAACTTTTTCTTTCCGAAGCGCTTGTTAAACTGTTTTGTGATCATAGCCAAATATTCCGCAAACCCCGTGACATCCTTATCGGATTCAACATCTTTATCTTCAGCAGATGACTCAGAACTGGAACTGGACAATTCAGTCAGATATGCCTTGGAGATCTTTGTCTTTGAGGAACTTGGTTTCACAGCTTTCTTCTCCACCAAAAGTGCAAGAGATTCTTTCACCATTTTCTTCTCATCACTTATTTGCTTCACTTGATCCTCGTGTTGAACAAGTGTGACAAAAAGATCATTTACATCCTCCTGATGCATATCTTTCGTCATTTGGAGATTGATTGCATAGCTGCTCCACTCGGGGTTGATATTCTTTACAAACTTGTAGTTAATTTCTGAAACAAACTTGTTCAACCCGTTTCTCCCCAGATCGTTCAGGATAACGTTGAACCTGTTGTAAGTATCAGACAAAGATTCCCCTTCTTTCGCTTTGAATCCTTTGTAAGCGTTTATACTCTGATTAAGTTTGGCTTGGATTGACCGGTCAATACCTTGTAACTGGCTCTCTAGCTCGTCCCACATTTCTTTGGTAGAATCACGACTATCTACATAGTTGTAAACTTCGTTTGGGATGCCATGGTTAGTAGAATGATAGCTTCTTCATCTATTTTGGCCTGAGCTTTCTCCGCATCACTGTAGTACTCATATGGTTTTGGTACATATCTCACAAGAATTTCCGGAGATGTTGCAGTAGCAGGTTGACCAGGTACTGTTATGACAGGATTGATTGGCCCATTGATAATAGATTTCATGAGTACCCCGTTCTTGTGGTTCAAAAACTGAATCATCCTCTGCTTCCATTGCTGGTATTCTCCGATTGAGAGGATAGGCGGCTTAGACTGAGAGCCCATACTTAGCAGATCTTTATACATGATTATAATCTGAAAAGAAGTAGCTTGAAATGATCGTTAGTCAGAAAATCAGAAATGTTGGCTTGAAAACCAAACTTGAAAATTTTCAGAATTTTTTTTCACAAATATTCTAAGTATAGAATTATCATGAAATTGAGCGAATTCTACACTTTTCGCATCCAACAGAAAGAACTATACACAGAAGACCACAATTCGAAGGCTATAGGTGAGAACTCTGAACTTTTAGCAAGCTTCATGATGAGAATTCCTAGATTTTCGTAGGAAGAGGTATGCGAATTCTATGCTTTTCGCACGAAGTGATATGCGAAATCCTCACTTAGCAACTTTCAAACACAAGAGCTTTTCGCAGAAGAAAGATATGCGAATTCTGAACTTCGACAAAATTCAAAAATTCTCTTTTCGCCATAATCTTTAGCGAAATCCATGCTTAGAAAAATTCAGACGATCTTCATCATGCGAATTCCTTAGCTTTTCGCAGGCCACTAGAATGAACAGTAACTTTTCGCTCGACGTGATGTATGAATTCCTCACTTTTCGCACACAATATCTTGCAAAAAGTACACTTAGACAGTTCAACTCCAAACTTTACGTATGTAAAGGTATGCGAAATCTGACTTTTCTCACGAAGCTTTGTACGAATTCTTTGACTTTTCGCACCAAGCGTATGCGAATTCTGTACTTGAAATTTCACCAACACAAAATCAAAGAGCCATGCGAGTTCTTTGATGATCCATGCGAAATGCTCAGATCTTGCGAGTTCTTCAGGTTTTCGACAAAAATGCTCAAAAATCCATCCTATCAACTTCAATTCTTAACCAATTGATACCAAAATTGACACAGATGATGATTAGAACAAAACCTCAACAACAATTTCACCAAAAACTAACTGAATCCATGATCTTGATTCAAGTACAATGCGTGAAAATGTCGAACACTAAAATTTACAAATTTAAGAAATTGACATAGAATTACAGTGAATTTGTGATTACAGTTTGAATGAAAAGTGTCTAAAACATCAAACGCTATCAATACAATCAACAAAACACTGATTAGAACTCAAAATATGAAAATCAAACTATGAACAATCCATCTACGAGTTCTTCATTTTTCAAACAAGAAATTGATTTCTGATGATCTGATTTGCTCTGATACCAAATGTAATTCCTAGATTCAAGCTCTATCAATCACAAATTATCACACACAATCATATAGAAATCATTTCATTGATTAGATAAAGATTACAAAAATATTTATCTCACATTACACTATGAGCCATATACCTATTTGAAAAACTCTCTCTAGAAGTATATGCTCTCTCAAATGTATGCGTGTGTTCTAATGATACAAGGACACAAAGACTATTTATACTTGGTCAAACTAGTTGACCTTGCAACTCAAACTAAAGTACAAAGTCAAACATCCATGACTTTACAACACTTTACAAAACCAAATTTTACAACAATTATAATAATGACCCTTTTTAATCTTGAATTCAACATTTAGGCTCAACAAGATGTCAATAACGGGACTTAACATAAATACACAACTAATTTAGAGCTATTAATAAACTCTAAACATATATTACAATCCAAAATATCACACTTCAAAAAATGTTTATAAACTTAGAGCGTTATATGATAAGATGAGTCTAAGAACTCCAAAATTTCACGCTCGATCTCAAGACCCGTCCCCGTAAACGTTACTTTGAACCTGTCATGTCAGAAAATAAAAACATAGCTGAGCACAGGGCTCAGTGAATGGATTATAATATAAACTCGGAAATAACAATAAGCCCATCGATAACAAAGCGGAAGACTTAAAAATTCAATTGAAGAAAATTCAAGAAAATCAACTTCATAGTTCATTTAATTCAAAAGAAACGCTCAGTAATATAATAAAAAACAATAATCTAAAGAACGGTTCATACTTTAACTTCAAACTGTAATATCAACAAAGTCTATCAATTCCTGTTGTGTTTGTGGGGTGGCCATATCACATGAACTATTGGGTCGGCGTGCAGGCACACACACCCGAATCCCTTGTGAATTTAACCATAGTCAAATGTTCTGTGGGTAAAAGTTCTAGGATCGATCCATCCGCCCTGGAGCCAACAAAGTCGGCCTAATCCCTAGAGTCGGGTTCATGGAAGACACTAATGGGCCTAACTCTGGTGGACCAAGTTCACCTGCAGGACGCCATGACAACAAAGCTGCCATAGAAGGCATCCCAAATAATGTGCCCATTAATTGGGTTGTTCTAAAAACAACGAAGACTAAACATATGCCACTTACCCGAATGGGGCTCATAAAAATAAAGTTCAATATAGTTCACAAGTTTGATAAACAATTCCATACGCCATATTTTAATACAACGCCAAAAGGTTCAAACAAATGATTCAATAAACCAAAATCAATGTGTGTGTGTGTGTGTGTGTGTATATATAAATACACATTTCATTGATCATGTTCAATTGATCAATCACAAGGAGGTAAACCACCATTAGGAAGGGTCAACTACAACAAATAGTTGCCCATGAGTCAAAGAAAGTGAAATCTATACCTTAACCAAATTGGGATGTTACACGCGATCAACCAAGACTGACGACGAAGTTTAACTCGTTCGATTGCCTATTTAAACCAAGAATTATTATTACTCGCATAACATAAAACTAACATCGTAATTATTCTAATAATGTATGTGGGTTATAATGGTATTTAAATAACTTAGTCTTCAAAAAGGGACAACCGTATACGCTTTGTGAAACTACACTCGACACGTAGTCAAGTGCAGTTTCGTCTCTGCACTTGACAACTTCTAAACCTCTACTTTTCAAGAATTTTTCTCTTACTTAGAGGCTAAAACATATTATAAAGTCTAGATGTAAGTTGTTCTATAACCTCTTATGGTTCTAGTAGAATTGTAATCACCCTATTCGGATCACCTATCGAATTTATAGAAATTTTACAAAAACAGTGGGACAGATCCCGTATGCCTGTGATCAGTCCCAAAACACCAATTTTTGAGCCACTTAGATTCACAACTGTCTTTAAGGCCCTTCATGAGAGTTGTGGTATACATTTAGGTAGTTCTACCTGTAAAATTTGAGCTCATTAAGACTTACGGTATGTGAGTTATGAACCATTAAAGAAGCTGATCTGCACATATATCCTAACGTTCGATTACCGAACTTTTCCCGATTCACTTTTTATGATCCAAACTTCGATTTTTATTGAATTAAGCATTTCTAAATATAAATTAACATATTAAACATCAAAATAGAAGTTAATGATTATTATCCTAAGACTAATCATGAAACTTTATTCTCTTAGGCATTAAAGTGAACACTTGGTATGCAATTTACCGTATAACCACAATATCATCAATTTGATTCTAAAATTTACCCTTTTTCAATTTTGACAAAATCAAACATTTGTAAATATGCATTTGATTATAACTTTCCAATATCACATCATAATCTACCAACCAATTTCAACTACCCTAACATACCAACTTAAATAAATTAAGAATAAATTTATACCTCTAAGAAGGATTCGAAGAGTGGATTCCGAATATATGGTTGAATCTTTGATTACTTCAACGGATTGAGAGATATTTTAGAGATAATGAGAGTTTAGAGAGAGAGAGAGAGATGATATGAGAAGGAAGGCGGTCATGGTGATTAAAATGGAAGAATACGATGACTAGTTTCTTTTTGTAGGTTGGTTTTTTATTTTTTTATTTTTTAATAATTATAAAGAGTTTGGACAAATGACGAGTTTAACCCCTCAACTATATTTGGTTACCATTTTAATTACGGTACAATTCAGGTTACACCTTTTTTTTAACGGAGTCTTACAATTATTCCCCCCTTAAAAGAGATTTCCTCCCCGAAATCGAATTTAGATAGGAAACTTACATCAATTAAATAACTCGGGGTACTCCCGTCGCATATGGTCCTCAGTTTCCCACGTCGCCACACGTTCCGAGTGATTTTTCCAAACAACTTTTACAAAAGGAATCACTCACTTCTGTGTACCTCTCTCATCGCGATCAAAAATCGCTTCAGGTTCCTCGTGATAAGACATATCTGGTTCTATACGTTCCAAAAGATATCCAATGACGTGTAAGGGATGATAGTTATACCCTCGAATAGAAAAGAGACATGGGTGTGTATGTGTATAGGATAATTGCGGTGGTAGAGCTAACCTGTATGCCACAACTACGACCCTTTCCAGAATTTCAAAGGGAATAATATATCCCGGACACAACTTTCCTTTGAGACCGAAACGTCTGATACCACGAGTTGGGGAAACCTTCAAGAAAACTTTATATCTCGGTTGGAACTCGATAGGTCATCGTCGGTTGTCGGCGTAACTCTTTTGACGAGCTTGAGTCTCTTTCATCATTTGACGCGCAATCTCGACCTTCTCGGTAGTAACTTGCACCAATTCTGGGCCTTCGAAAATACGTTATCCGACTTAACATTCAAGAAAACTTAATATTCCTGCACATAAGCATCACGATCTTCCTTCGTAAAATATTGATTGAATAAAAATTGTTTGAAGTTATCCCAAGATAAGTTCTTAACAGATAGGTCAGTTTGATCGCAAGCTTCCCAAATTCGCTTCTTTCTCAAACATATAAGTAGCCAAGCGGACCCTGTACTGATCTGCGATATCCAAGACATTGAATATCTTTTCGATATGCCGAATCCAGTGTTCGACGTCTACTGAATCTACGACCATTGAGAAAGATTGAGGTTTTTGTCTATTAAACCTCTCCATCCATGTATGCATTTATCCCGTTGAATTACTCGAACTAGATCCAGGATTTCCAGTATTTGGTGTAAGACTAGGATTTGGGTTTGGAGGAAGATTTTGTGCTCTCTATCGTATAGCTTGGATGGCATGTTCAAGATATGTAGGCATCATACTTGACATGGTCTGACGGATTACATCAAATATATTTGGATCACTTGTACCCCCCACTGGGTTGGGATTTGGGTTACCCTTAAGTTGAGATCTGGATTTGCGTGGGCGACCAAGTCTGGACATTCTAAGACAAAACAATATTAAGATCATAATTCAAAACAGTTACGGATTGAAAATCAGTAAATATAATTAAATTCTAGTCTACCCATTCTAATGTCTACCCAATCATCACAGGTCAAACTTAGTTAATCTACAAGTCGATACCTAGTTAATGATGAATTTAACCCCTCAACTATCTTTGGTTACCATTTTAATTATGGTACAATTCGGGTAAGAATAATTACACACTTTTATTTAACGGAGTCTTACAGTTATGACCATCTTCCATATTTTTATTCCTCTTTGATCCCCTATCTTCAGATGGATCATTGTCTCTTGACAAACCTTGTTGACTCGTCCACTTCTCCTCTTCACTCAACACCATCCAAGTATGCAAAAAATTGAATTATGCACCCTCTAACCTTCGATATAACTCTAAAGTTTTATTTTTTGTGTCTTCTTCGTTCGTTCCACCCACTTTCACGACGCAATTGAACCTGCTCAAAATAACCAACAAACTTCGAAATACCATGATTCATTATTTGCCAACGATTTATAAGTGCTTGACGATTTCTCGACTATTAAGAAGTATTGTCATGATACATATCATAATATTCTTTGATGCGATCCTAAAAAATTGTTAAACTTTAACGCATATTGTTGCTTCTTTGCTTATATTTAGCCATGAGCTACACAACATATAGACGATGATGTTAATTTTACTATAACTATGCCTCAAATCTCTCATAGTATGAAAATTATCTCCAAATCACATACAAGTACGTAATAGGTCAACAAATCATTGTTTACAATCATATTTGGTTGACGAGATTTGACAAAGATTTGGATAAGAAGAAAATGACGATTAATAATATTTTTACTTTGTATTTTGATTTCATGTTTTAACATTTAATAAACTTTATGTGTTTAAATTAATGTTTTAAGTAGGTGTGGTATCAGACTTTATTTTACATAATAAAATGATATGAACATATTTTGTGTTGTATATAGTTTTTAATTGTGCAGGTTTCTAGATCCCAATGTCACCCAGTAGATCACGTCTATATTCAGGTCTCCATTTTGTGGTACGGGGTATCATTGGAGGGAGGTCCCCCAGGCTGACCGCGATTTGATGTTCCAGTGCTTTTGGGTTAGTGTACATGGATCCCGTTATAGTAATTGTACATATCAGATTATTGTTTTTACCTTGATACATATTTTTTTATGTAGGGTACGTTACAGTGGGACCTAGAGCATGAGGTAGCAACTCTTGATGCATGAACCTATGCCATGCAGAATAGGTATTTATATTGGATAAAGGGTGCACGAAATTGGTCGCTACACATGCTTATTAGAATTGGCTGGAGGAGTGGGACGACGATGACTTCACATGCATTAGAGCATACCATCTTTCCTGGATCCCAAAGAGGTTTTGTCTCTAGATGATTGATGAGGTTTGTATCATTATTGTGAGCTTTGTGAATTGCGATATGTTTTGTACCGATTTATGTGTTATGTTTTTAACATGTGTGGGATACCGAACATTGGAGACTCCAGTCTAGTGCCGCTAATGCCAATCGGAGGACCGAGTTTGAGGGGGTATCGTACAGGCACATCGGGGGATATCAGTGCTGCACGTAATCAACACCAGATAGTAAGTATACAGTTTTTTTGAATATGTAACTAGATTTGTATGTTTACTAACAACTTAACTTAATTGTCTATTGTAGGCACAAATATTGAGTCGCGAGCCCCGACTAGTTCAGATGTAACACCCTTAAAAATAGGACTAAATTTAAAATTGAATATAAACGTAGAATGACATCCACATAAATAAAATCACCCAAGATGGGGAGATTGTAGAGCGTTTACAACCCAATAAATGAAAACAATAAATAATAACTTACTAATCTAAACTATACTAAGCTTAGATTAAAGACGGGTGTCACTATCATCTTCCAAAACAATCCTGTCAAGTGAATATACACCAATCTGTCCAAAATTCAACAATCCCAAAAGGTGCCTCTATTGGCAACCAACTCTCTGCTCACGACTTCGGAGCCCTGCCGCAAAGAGAGCATGATATACATGTCATTTTAAAAGAAAAAGTGTTAGGCTTGACGCCTAGAGAGAAAAAACCTTTATAAGGAAGTGTAAATATACGAAATATTAAGAGTTATAAGTTTGATACAAATATTAGTTTCACATAACATAAGAACCATAAAGTCCAAATTTCATCTTACAATGACGGGGGAGACCCAATTTCCATGAGTAGTGGTGGAATACAAAGGTAAGCACAATCCAAGTTATAGAGATCATACTAGGATCAATAAACAAAGAGTTCTCTGGCCCATAATATATGTGTGGATAAGGGCCCTCGATGATCCTAGTCATACTCATTCACTAGAAATACGTTTATGGTCAATGGCTAGTATCCGACTCCACATGACTGTACCAAGTTTCCCCCGATGGCCAAATGTCTTACAATAGTTACAAATGGAAAACTATCGTATTTTAAGCAAAAACTGACTCCTATGCCTATGGATCCATTTGCATTCATTTAAAGCTCGTCACATTTACACCGTGACTAACTATAATCACACATATAATTCTCATAAAACATTTGTTCCCATAAAACCATTTCTTTTGCATAATATCAACTTCTAGGACAAAGTCCACATAATATTCTAATGAAACCATTTACTTTCCAGATATAACATTGTCCAAAAATCAAGTTCATCAAAGAGTTCACAAGTTTTAGAATGATCTTGGTTCACTGGTAAAATAGATCTTTTATCTCATCCCAAAGTGTAACCCCTCTTTCCAAGTAAACATTCAACTTGTAGAAATCATGAAGGTACCTGGTGTGGATTGGATATAACCTTAAAGGGCTATAGAAACTAGCAAATCATGCAAATATACATGGCTCACTAATATCGTCCAAAGCATGTAATAATGGTAAATAATACCATATATCGTACCTCAAGGATTTTCAAATCAAGAAGAGTAACCAAAGTCAACTATAAAATAAGATTTTTATATCTTTTGAGGGTTGGTAACTAGAATACTGAAATGTAACAATAAGTAAAAGATAGTATGGGTGCAAGATCAGGTTGGATTTCAGCAAAAAAAGTGAAATGAACATTGCTACAACATCACAAGGGTGCTGCAGCAATAGCTCGCAACAAACACTACTGGATTGAACGACCTTCCAAGGAAGTGCAGATAAGACCATATGTTGGCAGTGCACATGGTGATGCATTAAGAACCAAACTAGTACAAATCTTGCCTTTCTTTCCATATAGTTTTGCAACCCATAAGGTTGCTGTAGCTCTCTGTAGTCTCTATAACACATTTAGTAAAAACATTTGGCTTGTTTTAATTTTAAGTCCAACTCATCTAAATAAAATAACATGTGTCAATTTGTCAAATATTACTAGATGAAATGTTTGTACCACTTGTGAATAGTGAAGTAAGTTGCTATTCACAAGCAAATATCCACTAACAATTTGACTTAATCTTACAACCTTCACTTACACCCACACTAAGGTGTTTAGCCTAGCATGGCTGAATGTAAAAGCTCAAAAGTAAATGACATAAAAGTAGATGACATGAATGTAAATGTCTGGAAAAGTAAATTTGCAAGAAAAGTAAATGAATGCTGTAAAGGTTGATGTAGCAACCGACAGTAAGAACAAATTCAAAAGATCGCAATATATTAAACTACAAGAATACAAAGCTTTTAAGAAGCCTTGATTCAACTGAGCATGTCTTTAAAACAACAACCATTACCTCCTACTTATACTAAGCTAATGGAATCAAAAGATGCTTAAGAGTACAAAAGTAAATTGTCTAGTGGTTATTAACCAAGCATATTAAGTACAATTATCAAAGTAAATTTGTTTAAGGAGACAAATTAAGGCATCTTTAGGGCATCTTATATCACTCCTTCTCTGGCCTTGTACTTCCAAGATGCCTCCAAAAAGTCTTCATCAAAAGAAAATCTACCATGGATTTAGCCGGCTGCTGCCAATATAAGTGTTGTGGCAATACCTGCTGCAGCAACAGTCAGTTAGCATTTTTTACACCAATAATCATAGAACATTGCTACTTCCTACATCCTAGCTTAAATCAAACTAAAAGTGTAAAATAAGATAAAAAGACTCAAGATAGGATTGGGAAAGATGTAAAATGAGGTAAAATAAAGTTCTAAACAGGTGATAAATTGTATATTTATATAAACTTATCACATCCCCACACTTAAACTGTTGCTTGTCCCCAATCAATTAAAATGACAACTACAAATGACTCAAATCCAGAAAGTAAATTTTTTTAAGGGTAAAATGTAAAATTCAACCAATGAGATTGAAGAACAAAACATAACTATAGCTTGACATAATTCTGTGTTCATTCATTTCTTTCATTTCAAGTCCATAGGCCATATACACACTTCCTATTGTAAGACATTAACCGAACTTAGAAATTCAGAATCTTTAGGGCTTTTTGATGGTTTTGATCATTTAGGCACATGGGTTTTCTTTCTTCCAGTTTTTCAAGTGTTTGTGTAATGCAGTAGTAGTGTATATGCTATGCATATATTATCTTTTCCCCGTTGACTTGAATTCTTTTGACTCGAATTAAACATTTTTAAGTATTTTGCTACCTTATGGGCTTTTGTACTTTTGTTTCTTGCTTATGTGTCTACATGATCCCCTCCCCACACTTAGAAATGGTCAATGTCCCCATTGACAACATCAAATTATTTTTGAGGGTGCAAAGGATATGTATATACTGGTGAATGTGAAAGAATGGCCTAAATCATTTTCCAAAATTCAGAGTAGGAATGTCTGTTTGCTTCCCAGGTGGGTATGCATGGTTCTAGCTTAAAGTTTTGAATAACAAAATTACTTGGGATATGGACTGTAAAGGTGCTAACTTCATTATCTATAAAGAAAAAATAGAAAATTCCTGGACTTAAGTGTATAAAAACTGCAAATAAAAACTAAAATCTATAGAGCAAAGGTATAAGAAATGGACCTGCCCTACTCATTGGGAGTAGGTGGTACTGCAGTAGTGGGTAGAAAATTCTGTGCTTCAGTGATCAACTCTGGTGGGTAGGGCCCAATGCTAGCATACTCCTTTAGATGCTCTGTAGCCTATTCAACTTCCATAACCCCTTCTCTTGTCATCTGGTAGTTTCTATGAAGAGAGCAGTGAGTCTTCTCATCTTTTTCACAATCTTATCCTGTTCTTTCAAATAGGCCACTACCTTTTCCTCACTACTCTTGATCTTCTTGTTAGTTCATAAATGTTGTCTTCAAGCTCATTTATCAAAGTCCAAGTCAAAGCCTTCATAGTGCAAAGTGAAAGTCAAAGTTCAAAGGAAGAAAAGTCAAAGTCTTTAGTTAGCTTGGTTGTTTAGTTTGTTTTGTTTCCTTTGTACTTGTAAGGGGTATAAATAGATTTTTTCCTTTGTTAATCTTGTAGCTAAGAGCTTATATTGAGAATCCTAGTGAGAGAAATATTGTCTAAGTGTCAGGATCGAATTCTCAACAAGAATTATGAATACTCAGAAACAATATTAAAGAAGCTGCGGAATAGCACTTTAATATTCAATAAGCAGAAAAACAATGAAACAGTGAATCACAATCAACTTGTAAACTTTATTTAATGATTCAAGTTACAAGCTTTTCACTCACAACCTCAATCTTGAAGAACAGGCTCTTTCAAGACGAATTCTACTTCTCTAGAATTAGGAACGATGCCTTGAGGTTGATTCTCTCTAGAACAAAAACTCAGAATTATTTTCACAAAAGTTTCTTCGCTATTCTAAACAAATCTATATATATATTTTGAAGAATAAAAGATAATTACTAAACATAAAAAAATCTTCAAAATAGTCTTCATAATTATCTTCAAGCTTTCCATGTTTATCTCCATACGCTATTTCTTCAACATTATCTTCAAATTATCTTAGAAGCAGCATTAATCATCTTGATCACCTTGGAAGCATTAACTGAGTCTTGGCAGCATTAACTACTAAGCAGCACTAACCACTAGCAGTACTAACTTTGTTCAAGCAGCACTAACTTTGACTAGCAGTATTAATTCTACTAGAAGTAGTAATACCTAGCAGTATTAACTTTGAGATCCTCTAGCAGTACTAACTCTGAACTAGCAGCACTAAAGACTTGTTCACATCTTCAGTTCTCAACAATCTTCCCGTAACTTGACTTTTAGAAAGAGAAGTCAAGTTCTTCAGATGCTTCCAAAACTTTCATTGATTCAATCCAAGGTTAGGATCCAGTCCCATACTCTGATTGATAGTTCTCTGAATTAGGTACTTTGCCATTTCTGAATTTGATGCACAACCCAGCTTCTTCTTTAACATGGCATGAAGCTTTAGACGTGTGTGATTGTAGACCCTGTCCACCAAGTAATATTCCATGTGAAAAGTATCCAAGGCCAATTCATAGACTCCACTCCTTTCATACAGAGTCCATCCTCTAACAGTTTTGAACACATCTCTGATTAAATGCTTCACTGCTTCTGGATTGAATAACATGCACAAATACTCCATAACCAGCTTTACAATTGGTAACCCTGGAGCTTTCAGTTGATCTGCATGTAACTTCATACCAACTTCATACATCTCTTCTAAATCAGATCTTGAACATTCTCTGACAATTTTGTTCCATGTTGCAAACACATAGTACTTCTCATCCTTTCTTTTCAATCTGATATACTCCTTACCATCCACCATCATAATATCCCAGTGGATAATTTCAGGAGGTTTGACTCCAACAGGTTCAGCTGTGATAGGCTTTGGAATTTTATCCATTACCACCATGTACAAATTTACATCTGAACTCTGTGGTACTTCCTGAGATTCAGTTCTCTTTTCTTCATTCTTTGGTGCCTCTTCTTCTTCAGCAACCTTTTTCTCTTCTTCTACTCTGGGCTTCTTGTCAGTTTTCTTTCTTTTGGCCATCATCTTGGTTCTCTTCAGAATCCTTTGACTTTGCCCTATAGTAGCTTCCTTCTTCTTTTCTTCCTTTATCTCTACCTTTTCTTTTGTAGGAGTTCCCTCTTCACTTTCAGGGAAGGGTTGATTAATATTCACATCATGCCTCTCCTTGGCTTTCTTTTCAAACTCCACTCTGTCCTTTTCATTACTTTTCAGTTTTCCCATTTCTTTCTCATATAAGCCTTTGACTTGATCAAAAGTCATCTTCACAAACATTTCTTTCTTCACACCAATTGCACTCCTCAAGAAAGTTATCGTCTTGTTTCTTTCCTGAGTTGCAAGGTAAGTTTGTGAAGGCCTTCTCTTCTTTGCATTTGATCTGGCCATCATAGCCTTTCTCAAGCTCATTGCTCTTTGCTTTGCTTTCTCTGTTTCCAGCCCTTTCTGAAATGCTTCATTTAATTCATTTGCTAGTGCTCTGGCTATCTCTCTGTCCTTCTCAACCTGCTCTTTCTCTGCTTGATCTAACTCTTCTTGCAGTTTCTTGGCTAATGCTTCATCTGACTCAACCATCTTTTGCTTTTTGGTTGGTTGATCAAATTCTATCATCTTTTCTTTCCCCTTTTTCATTGCATCTGTAGCCTTGTCTTTCTTTTCTGTTCTCTTTGCTCCCCCTTCATTTATGACCACTCCCTTTGCTTTGGGAGTGTCATTCTTTGCTTTTACAAGCATCTCAGCTACCTCAACCTCTTCAGGTGTTAACCCTGTTACTGCTGCTTGTATAGTTTCAGCAGCACTAACCGTTTCTGCTGCTGGGGTTGTTACTGCTGCTGTTGTTGTTACTGCTGCTTTGGCGCTTTCTGTTTCTTTTACACCTTCAGCTTTTTCTTCAACAAACTCTCCCTGTGCTTCAACAAACTCCCATTCAATCTGTTGATCTAACATTTCTTGGCTTGAACTCTCCCCCTTTTTGGAAGCATTCTCATTCTCCTTTTTGGTTGTCCCCTTTCTCCTCCTTAGAACAAACTGACTTCTTCTTTTCTTGGCCATGAGATTTCCCACCAGTTGCTTGAGTTTTGAAATTTGCTGTTGTTGGGAGATGACCACTTGCTGCAATGCTTTGATTTCCTTTCCTTGATTAACCACATCAACACTGATGTTGGCTATTGTTTCCATCAATTCCAAGTAAGTATAGCTATACTCACCTTCTTTAGGTGTTTTACCCACCCTGGAAGGATCCTTGGAACAGTTTGCCATCAAGTCATCAGTTTCAGATCTGTCCTCACCCTTTTCGGATGTTTTGCCCATCCTTGAGGGATCCTTGGATCTTATAGTAGTGGCCTTCTGCCTAGCAAAAGCACCAACTACCCCCTTGGTTTCTTGGCACCGGGGTCCTTTGGTTGATTTCTCACCCAAAGTTGCCATGGGGAAGGTCTTAGAGATGTTACCACTGTCCTTCTCTGTTCTAGCAGAAGTAGTGGCAGCCTTCTCACCCATATGCTCATCCATCTTCTTAGAGAGCACCTCCTCAGGGTTGGGAGACACCCTATTGGATTCCCTTTGGATATTCTCTATTGGAGAAGGCTCCAATAGAGGGCTTTGAGGCTCTTGGTTAATAGTAGGGACAACAAGGGAAGGAGCCTTGTGTACCTTTCTCTTGACATAGGTCTTGGATATCATAGGAGTGGGTTTAGTAGCAAAGGACTGAGGAAAAATTTGAGAGAGGGAAGGTTGGGATTGGCTCTCAGTGGGTTGGTCTAATGAGAGCCTTGACCCTGAGGCCATACCTTATTGTGGTTGGGACACCGCCATCATTGTTGAGAACAATGGGGTGTCAACTCCTTCCGAGTCCCTAGCAGATCTTCTCATGTTTGAGAAGACCTTGCCTTTAGGGGGTTTAGGTACATATACCCCATCAAAGTGAGGTATATCCGTCAATTCGTTGGTTATAACTGCCTGTACAAACCTGGGATACATGAAGAAACTCTTCTTCTTGTCCAGGTTTGAGACAAGATCATTGAAGATCATCAGTGAAAAATTATATTTTCTAGCAGTAGATAAACATACCAAAGCATAGGCAATGGGACTGCTAAATTGGCTCCAGCCAGTGGTTTTCTTGGAAATACAGTGCACCAGGGTATGAACAAAGAACCTCCATTGGGGTGAAAATTGAGCTTTAAAAAACTTGAAAATCCCCAATTGGCCTTCATACCCCATTCTAGTGAGGTTTGAAAACAAATCCTCATTTGGAATAGAAGATATACCTGAAGCATCGTCTAGACGTAGACAGATGCGAATGGTCTCCTCAGTAACTGTCAAGGGTTTGTCACAAACCCTTGTTTTGATGCACTACACTCCATTTTCAATGCTAGTAGTGGCGTTGGCCCAGAATTGCCTTTGGTGCTCTATGTAGATGGTAGGAGACACAGTGAGAGCATGAGCGATGTGGCTTGACCTCAAAAAGTCGACTATCTGGTGAAAACCTTCGGCTTGTTTTGGCTTTTGGAGCATGGCTATCTCGTTGTGCTCATCAACAAACACCATTGAAGCCATCTGTACGCAAGGAGTCTTGACTATCGAGCACTGGATACTTGAGAGAAAAGAGTGAGAGAGAAGATGAACAGTAGACAAAGAGTCGTTATGATCTTTTAGGCGGGGAAAGGGTATTTATAGCTTGTGGATTATAAGCAGTATTAACCTTAAAAAGATAGTGAAAGCAGTATTAATAGTGAGCAATATTAACTGAGAGCAGTATTAACCACTAGCAGTATTAACTAACTAGCAGTATTAACTGAGAGCAGTATTAACCACTAACAGTATTAACTAACTAGCAGTATTAACTGAGAGCAGTATTAACTGAGAGCAGTATCAACCACTAGCAGTATTAACTAACTAGCAGTATTAACTGAGAGCAGTATTAACCACTAGCAGTATTAACTAACTAGCAGTATTAACTGAGAGCAGTATTAACCACTAGCAGTATTAACTAACTAGCAGTATTAACTGAGAGCAGTATTAACCACTAGCAGTATTAACTAACTAGCAGTATTAACTGAGAGCAGTATTAACCATTAGCAGTATTAACTGTGCACTAGCAGTAGTAAAATTGTACTGGCAGTACTAAAACTGTACTGGCAGTATTAACCATACTTACACTTTTAAGCTTGTGATGAACTGAGTACTGCTCTACATTTCCTGAGAAAGAACATTAGTAACACCAAGAATAACCAATATACAAGTATTGAATCACTTTTTACGTAGGAGCTTATTCAAAGTTGATCATTCCCACACTTGTTACCAAGAAAGTGAATCTACCCACATCAAAAGCTTTGGTGAATAGATCAGCAAACTGATTATCAGTATGAACTTTTACAACTTGAATAAGCTTCTTTTCATTGCAGTCTCTTATAAAGTGATACCTGATCTCAATGTGCTTTGTCTTTGAGTGCTTGACAGGGTTATTAACAATGCTAATAGCACTGCTATTATCAATAAAGATTGGAGTGTGTAGAAAGGTTACCCCATAGTCCAACATTTGATTCTGAATCCATAAGACTTGAGAACAGCAACTTGCAGCTGCTATGTACTCTGCTTCTGTTGTAGATGTGGACACTTTGGTTTGTTTCTTGCACTGCCATGATACTAGTCTTGCACCCAAAAACTGGCATCCTCCAGAAGTGGATTTTCTGTCCAAGTTTGCTCCACCTAGGTCACTGTCTGAGTATGCAAGTAGGTCAAATGATGATTCATAAGGATACCAAAGTCCCAATCTAGGTTGCCCTTTGAGATATCTGAATATCCTCTTAACAACTTGATAGTGTGATTGCTTTGGCCTAACTTGAAATCTAGCATACACACAGACTGGAAACATTATATCTGGCCTAGAGGCTGTAAGATACATGAGAGAGCCAATCATGGATCTATAGTGATGAACATCCATATCCTCCCCCTCAAGATCTGCTGTTATCTGCTTGTGTGTCTCCATAGGTGTGTTGGCAGGCTTTGAGTCTGAGAAACCAAACTTGGTTAGAATGTCCTGCACATACTTGGACTGACAAATAAAAATACCATATGGCTTCTGTTGGACTTGGAGTCCAAGGAAGAAAGTAAGCTCCCCCATGGAACTCATTTTGAACCTTTGATGCATTAGATCCTCAAACTCCTTGCACATATTGTCTCTTGTGGATCCAAAGATGATATCATCCACATAGATTTGGACCAGCAAGATGTCCTTCTTCTTTCTCTTGATGAACAGAGTTTTATCAATGACTCCTCTTTCAAAGCCATTTTCCAGGAGATAGGATGACAGAGTGTCATACCATGCTCTTGGTGCTTGATGCAGTCCATAAAGTGCTTTCTTCAGTTTGTATACTCTGTCTGGATAGTTTGGGTTTTCAAACCCTGGTGGTTGACAGACATATACTTCTTCTTCAATTGAGCCATATAGAAATGCACTTTTTACATCCATTTGATAAACTTTGAACTTCATATAAGAAGCATAGGCCAGGAACAATCTGATTGCTTCTATCCTAGCCACTGGTGCAAATACTTCTTCATAATCTATTCCTTCTTCTTGTGTATACCCTTGTGCCACCAACCTTGCTTTGTTCTTTATTACTATTCCTCTCTCATCTCTCTTATTCCTGAAGACCCATTTTGTACCTATTACTCTTTGACCTTTAGGAAGGTCTACCAGATCCCAAACATCTTGCAGCTTGAATTGGAGCAGCTCTTCTTGCATGGCTTCTATCCAACTGGAATCTTTCATAGCATCATGAGCCTTCTTAGGCTCAAGCTGGGATAGAAAGCAAGAAAGCACTGTATGCTGTTGGTCTTGCATATCTTGCAGCCTGCTTTGATTTCTAGTCATCATAGGAGAAGAGATATCTCCTATTACCAGCTGAGGAGGATGATTCTTTTGAGTTCTTTTTTGATGACTAGGTTCTTCATTGAGTCCCACCTCTAGATTAGTGTCATTAAACCCAACTGAAGTGATTTCAGCAACTACTTCTGGTTCTGTATTTTCTTGACTCTCCTCATCTCTTCTTTCTTCTTCACTCTGATTTGGTTCAGTAGATGGCTCCTTTTCACAGTCTTCAACAGGATCCACAGTAGGTATGGGAAAAATCACAGACTGAGGTATGTTGTCTTGAACTTGTGTAGTCCCTGATCCTCCACTGTTTGAACCTGCATAATCATCACTACTGAAACCAAAAGAGTTAGTTAGTGAATCAATGTCAAACAGCCACTGAGGACCAGACCCAATAGGATTTGGTGTGTTCTCATTGCATTTGACATTGTCACTTTCCTCAATTATTCTAGAAGAAATATTAGAAACTCTGTAGGCCTTACTTTGAGATGAGTAACCCACAAAAAATCCATCATCTGCCTTGCTATCAAACTTTCCTAAGTGAGATTTGGTATTGAGAATTGTACAAGGACATCCAAATGGTTTAAAAAATCCAATAAAGGGTTTTCTTTTATTTAAGAGCTCATAAGGTGTCTTGTTCTTTGACTTGACCACTAGAACTCTGTTTTGGACATAACAGGCAGTATTAACTGCTTCAACCCAGAAAGTAATTGGCAGTTTTGAATCACCCAACAGAGATCTAGCAGCCTCTATTAGTGTTCTATTCCTCCTCTCAGCAACTCCATTCTGTTGAGGAGTCCTAGGGGCACTATATTGTCTCTCAATGCCTTTTTCTTCACAAAAGGTCTTTAGATCAAGATTTTTAAATTCAGTTCCATTGTCTGATCTAATGACTTTTACTTTTTGATTAGTTTGGTTTTCAATTCTTAGAATAAAGGATTTGATCAGTCCACTTGTCTCATCCTTAGTCCTTAGAAAATATACCCAAGTAAATCTAGAGTAATCATCAACAATAACTAGGCAATATGATTTCTTCCCTATGCTCATCACATTTGTAGGACCAAACAGATCCATATGTAATAACTGGAGACAAGAAGAAATTGTATTTAACTCTTTGGTCTTATGAGAAGTTTTGTGCTGTTTGCCTTTAAGGCAAGCGACACAATGATCATCACATGAAAAGACTTTTGATGGTAAACCTCTTACAAGGTTGTTTTTAACAAGTTTGTTCATTGTCTTGGAGTTCATGTGACACATCCTTCTGTGCCAAAGAGAGGATTCATCCACAGAAGCTTTTGAAACAAGACAGTTCAGGGATGAATCACTTGAAACATTGTCCATGTCTAGACAATAAACATTGTCCTTTATTGGAGTTCTAAGTAGTATCATGCTTTCATCAACTAACTTGAATCCTGGAGCAAGGATCATACATTCTGTATTGGTAAATAATATACTATGTTGTTTGTCACAAACCTGTGATACACTTAACAGGTTGTACTTTAACTGATCAACATAGTAGACATCCTCAAATGTCATCTTACCTTTTGTGACATTATCTTTTCCACTTATTTTTCCACCTGCAAGATTGTCTCCAAATGCATCATGTCCTCCATTGATATGCTTGAAATCCTGAAGGCATGACATGTTGCCTGTCATGTGCCTAGAGCAACCACTATCCACATGCCAAATGCTCTTCCCCTTGAGTTGTTGGTTGCCCTGCACATAAGATAAATCAGTTAGTATTGATTAGGAACCCAAGCCAAAGTGGTCTTGGGTACCCCTTTCTCATCAAAATATTTACATTCCTTCTTGACAAGATTTTTAAACTTTGACTCCTCATTGCTGGAGTACTTTGTCACAATAATGGGTTTGGCTGCACATTTTCTAGAAGCAGTACTGGTTTTAGAAGAACTGACTGCATTAGCAGCACTTGCATGCTTAGCAGTACTAACCTTGTTAGAAGTAGTAACTGTGTCAGCAACAGTAACTGTGTTAGCAGTAGTAACCCTTGAAGAAGTACTAACAGTGTTAGAAGCATTAAAATTCTCAGCAGTACTAACACTGATAGCAGCAGTATTACTTCTGGCAGCACTATCCCTGTTAGCAGTACTATTTGATGTAGCAGTACTAACAGTTTTAGTGCTTCTAGGCACCCACATTTTAATACTCTCTTTTAAAACCTTTTTCTTCATTTGGCCTTTGGTTTCAACAGATTTCTTAGCCACATGTTTCTTTCCAGCCTTCCTATAACCAACAGGTTTTTGCATAAATCTTTGAAAGTTCATCTTTTGGTTAATAGGGTTAAAGAAACAGTGCTTAGCCAAATGATTCAACTTGCCACATATGAAACAAGGTTTTGGTCTTATTATCTTACTCAGATCAACTCCTTGTTTCTGAGCCCATTGATTATTTCAGTTTCTTTGATTACCTCTCTTTTTACCAGAATTTAGGCTCTCAGTTTTATTGCAAGCACACTGTTTACAAGGACCAGGATTCACAACAGTGGTCTGTTTGTAATGGACCTTGATGGCCTTTCCTTTGGTCTTCTCTATCTCTTTAGACTTGACCCAAGTTTTTCCACATCCCTCATTGGTGATAATGTTGTTTTCTAAGGGTATCTCTTTACTCACAGCATTGTTCCCATTCTCACTGGCTTCTTTCTCAGTCATATCCTCAACAACCACCTCATCCAAAGGATCTATCTTAAAGGATTCCTCAGACAAGTCCTTTTTCTCCTTGGTCTCTAACAAGTTTGATGTAGGAGGGATGTAGTTGTTGTTGTAAGGACGGGGTGTGTTGTTGTATCCAACACCAGGCTTCATTTTATCATGAATCTGAGCCTTTAGAAGAGAATCCATTGCTTTTGAAGCATATGAAAACTTTTCTATATCAAGCTTAACTTTAGCTAGTTCTTCTTTCAACTTATCATTCTCTTCTTTGGACTTAGACAGTTTGGTCTCTAACTCATTCTTTTCCCACTTCCAGTAGTTTGTGTCATAAGAGTGTTGAAGTTCATTGGCTTGGAAGCCTCTGATTTTTTCTTCACACCTCTCAACTATCAACACATAATCTCTTCTGTCCTTTTCTAATCTTTTGAGGTCATCACACATGTTTTGGTTGTGATCCCTGTACCTTTTGACAGTGTCTATGCAAGATTGAGTACAAAGATTAGAAATTACCTCAGTGGGGAGATCAGACACCTCTGCCATAAGAGCTTGATTCTGAATGGCTTCCTCAGCTTGGTCACTCCAGTCAAACCCCATTCCTTGTTGAGAAACAAGGGCTTGAGCAGAGTTCTTGTTTTGATTGTAGCCTCCATTCTGAGCTTGTTGGTGATTGTTATTTGACACACCACTTCTGCACTCTCTAGCAAAGTGTCCCTTCATGTGGCACTTATAGCATTCCACCTTTGTCTTGTCAAAACCAGCTCCATCTTCTCTTCTTTGAGAGAAATTATTCCTCCTAGTTCTTTTAATAAACTTCTTCACCCTCATAGATAACATGGCCATCTGCCATTTAATATCCATCTCCTCTAGATCATCAGGGTGAAGTTGTTCCAGATCATCATTAATCAAGGAGTTGTTGCTGTGACTGGACAAAAAGGCTTCAAAGACAGTTTCAATGCCTTTTTCTGAATTCACTCCACTAGCAGCACTAACTGCTTCAGGGTTGGCAATAGTATCAGTAGATGCTGATAGAAGTGCTGCATTATGAATATACCCAGTGGGCTTCTTCTTAGCTTCTACCTCAGATTCAAAAACTCTTAGATCATTATACATATCATCTAGTTCCTTCTCTTCCAGATTGTCACTCTGTCTATATGAGACAGTGTACATAGTCCATTCATCCCCAAGAGATCTGAGGAACTTCCTGTTGATATCATCTTGCTCCATCTTCACTCCATCAGTAGCCAGTTCACCAATAAGCTTGTTGAACCTGTCAAAAGTTTGAGTCATAGACTCATTCTTTGAAGAAGTGAAGTTATCATACTGCTGCTTCAGAACATCCCTTTGATTTCTTTTGGTGCTCTTAGTTCCAGCAAATCTTTTCTCTAGAGCATTCCAGAGAATCTGAGCATCAGTGCAGTTGCAGAATTGATGCTGATATTCATTGGGGATGGCCAAGAGCAGAGTGCTCAAGGCCTTCATCTCTGTCTGCCTGATCTTCCTCTCACCATCTGTCTTTGGTGGAAATCTTTTCCCATCTGGTCCAATCTGGCCTTCAGTAGAGGGGCCATTCTCAATGACATCCCACACTGAGTAGTCAGTGAGGAGAATGTATTGCCTGATTCTGATCTTCCACATGTCAAACTCATTGGGTTTGAGCATTGGAACCTTAGAGACAAGAGTACTGTTTGATTCTGCAAAGTTTTCCATGATGAATGAATGAATGTTTCTGAGAGAACAGGCTCTGATACCACTTGTCAGGATCGAATTCTCAACAAGAATTATGAATACTCAGAAACAATATTAAAGAAGCTGCGGAATAGCACTTTAATATTCAATAAGCAGAAAAACAATGAAACAGTGAATCACAATCAACTTGTAAACTTTATTTAATGATTCAAGTTACAAGCTTTTCACTCACAACCTCAATCTTGAAGAACAGGCTCTTTCAAGACGAATTCTACTTCTCTAGAATTAGGACCGATGCCTTGAGGTTGATTCTCTCTAGAACAAAAACTCAGAATTATTTTCACAAAAGTTTCTTCGCTATTCTAAACAAATCTATATATATATTTTGAAGAATAAAAGATAATTACTAAACATAAAAAGATCTTCAAAATAATCTTCATAATTATCTTCAAGCTTTCCATGTTTATCTCCAGACGCTATTTCTTCAACATTATCTTCAAATTATCTTAGAAGCAGCATTAATCACCTTGATCACCTTGGAAGCATTAACTGAGTCTTGGCAGCATTAACTACTAAGCAGCACTAACCACTAGCAGTACTAACTAGCTAAGCAGTACTAACTTTGTTCAAGTAGCACTAACTTTGACTAGCAGTATTAATTCTACTAGAAGTAGTAATACCTAGCAGTATTAACTTTGAGATCCTCTGGCAGTACTAACTCTGAACTAGCAGCACTAAAGACTTGTTCACATCTTCAGTTCCCAACACTAAGAGAGTTGTAATATGTGGTTTGATAAATCAATATCATATGGCATCTTGAATCAAATCTTGTTGTTAATCTTGATCATATTTGCACATTTAGGGATACACAATTGGTATCAGAGCAAGCAAAAATCAGAATCATGATCAAAATCTAAGAATTTGGCCAATTTGTTCAAGAACTTGCAAAGTGTACTGTTCAAAATTGAATCTGTTGATTTTGTGTTTTTTGGAGTTGTAATTGTTGAATTGTAATCGTTTTGTGTAATAAAACAGGTTTGATTTGTATAATTTTGTCCAATTCACAACTGTTTGTGTGAATTCTGGATTTGTTCTGAGTTTTTGTTCGAATTCTTTCACGCACTGTATCTTTGATCGATATTGTAATTTTGTTGTTTTTGTTCGAAATTGATTGTTTGTAATCTGTTCAGAATGTGATCGAGGACAAATTTGTGAAGTTTGGTGGACTAATTTAGAGTTTTGGATCAAATTTGGATTGTTTTTGGTGTTTTCGAAGCCGACAACTGAAGAACTCGCAAGATCTTCAGAATTCGAAAGGTTTATCATCAAGAACTCGCAGGGTGCTTTAATATTGATGAAGTCAAGAACTCGCAGAGGCTATTGTGAAAAAAGCTAAAGAATTCGTAGGGATTGTCTTACGAAAAGTATAGAATTCGCAGAACTCTATCTGCGAATTGTCAGAATCCGCAGAACACTTCACGCGAAAAGCTACTGTTTAAAGTTTGGCCTGCAAACAGTTACAGAATTCGCATAGAGAAGACTTACGAAAAGCTTTGTGATTGAAATTTTCTTAAGTACATATTTCGCAAAATATTTTGCAAAACACTCAAGTGGCACTTTGTGATAAGTATAAGTCTAGAATTCGCAAGCCCCTTTTTGCAAAAAGATAAGAACTCGCAAGCTACTACCTGCGAAAAGTTGGAATTCGCAAGTAGTTGTTTGCGAATTGTGGTGATTCTTTCGTCTGCGAATTGTGTTATTCTATGACTGCGAAAAATGCTCTGCAGTGGTCTGAGAAATCTATACTTAGCCAAATTTCGACAAGTTGCAATCTGACTCTTCAATGTCAAAAAAAATTTCTCTCGTGGCGCTGCCCCTAGACCCTGCAAGGGCGTTGCCCCTTGACCCTACCCACTAACTGGGTAGCGGGACCCCCGTGCTAAGTCTGCGAAGGGAGACAAATTTCTGAGTGTGATCACTTTTTCTGATTTTTGTCTATAGATCTGTGCAAGTATCAAGATGACTTTAAGAGATGCTCTAGCTATCGGAACATATGTCAAACCACCCATCTTATTCAATGGAGAATACGAGAAATGGAAAGACAGGTTTTTGGATTTTATAGACAGACATGCAAATGGAGAGAACATAAAGATTTCTATAGAAGAAGGGCCAATCATTCCTATCACTACTCAAATTCCAGATGATGAGTCATCAGATAGTGAGGATGGAAATGAATCTAGAGAACAAAATACAAAAGAAGTTCCACTTGATATCTCCAAATACACTGATGAACATAAAAACCGATACAAGCCTGAAAAACAGGAAAGGTCTCTACTTATTCAAATCATACCAAATGAGATCTACATCAAAATTGATAGTTACAAGGCAACGGCTAAAAAGATGTGGGATCAAATCGAGAAAATGATGATGGGGTCTAAGATTGGAAATCAAATGAAAGTAGCTAACTGTATAAACAACTACGGAGCATTTAAAGCCAAAGCAGGAGAAACTCTAGAAGAGACTTATGAGAGATTTGTGTCTTTGTTAAATGAGTTGGCCAAGAATAGATTGAAGAAGAAGCATATTGAAAACAACGTGGAGTTTCTAAGTGTTTTACAACCGGAATGGAAGAAGCACACACGAAGGATGAAACAAATGAAAGATCTGAGTGAGATTCCCTTGCATGAAGTGTATGAGACACTTAGACAGAACGAGAAGAAAGTAGAGGAGACGAGAGAGAAAAAAAGAGTGAGAAACCAACTGATCCTGTTGCTCTTGTGGTTGATAAGAAGAAGGAAAAGAAGGATAAAAAGAAGAAAAAGAAAGTTGTGGTATTTGATTCTGATGGTACTAACAGTGATGATTCCGATTATGATGATGGTGAAAGTCTGAAGCAAGCCATGATATTGCTAATCCGAACCTTTTAGAAGAAATTTTATAAGAAGTCGGGTTCTAACAACCAAAGATATTCTTTAGGATCGAGGAATTATGAGCATAAAGAGAGGGTAGAAGGCAAGAGATATGAAGATAGAAAGTTTGAAGGTAAGAGATACGAGGAGAGAAAGCCGGAAGAGAAGAAGTATATGAAAAGTTATGAGTCAAAGAAAGTGGAAGAACTTATCAAGTGCAATAATTGTGGGAAGATCGGTCATGATAGTCCCTGATTCAAGTTTCTATTACAAACAAATCAAACAAACAAGATTAGTAATCTACCTGTTTCAATTTCAATTTCACAACTCAAACGATTACAAATCTGTTTATGACTTTCTCTCTCTATAAGTCTCTTTCTCTCTCTAGAAACCTCTCTCTGCGAATGCAACAATTCTCTCACTTGTTAATCTGAAATCTCAATCTGAAATCTACTTACAAAGAATAACAAGGAACCTATTTATACCTAGCAACAATTACAAAGAAAAACAAAAACAAATACAAGGATATTGACTTTGACTTTATTACAAGAGACCTTGACTTTGCTTGAGAGTTGACTTTCAGCTTTGACTTGTTTAACTTTCACCTTCAGTCTTCTATGATCTTGTATCCAACATATTTATGATCTAACAGGTCACTTTACTAAGGACTGCCAGAAGCCCAAAGTCAGGAATTCAGACTATTACAAGAACAAGATGCTTTTGGCAAAGCAGAAAGAAGCAGGTAAATCTTTGATGGCCGAAGATGATCATTGACTGGATTTCACCGAATTGGAAGATGAGAAAGAAGAGACATCATACATGTGCTTGATGGGAAAGGAAGTGAAGTATGATGAGTCAGATGATGAGACTTCCGAAGAGGTAATTTTTTTTTTCAGAATGTGATTTTTTAAAGAAAATGGAAACCATGATGATTGAACTTCAAGATCTACAAGCTAAGCTTAAAAAGGAAAAGGGCAGAGTTGCTAAAAAGCGTTAAATTTTTTTTGATCTCAACACAGAATTTGTTGGGAACAAAAACTTGATTGATTCTTTGAACAAAGCTGCTAAAAATTTTGAAAAACAAAAAGCTTCTCTTGAAAATCAAAATTTTGAAGCAGTTTCAAAGTTCAATTCGTGTGAACTTGAGAAACAAGAGTTTGTTATTAAAAATAATAAATTGCAGTTTGAAAACAAAACTTTGCTGAAAAAGATAAATGGTTTGGAAGCCAAGCTTTATGCTAGAGGTCAAACAGATCAAGCCATTCATCTCAACAAGCCAAATGAATTTAAAGATTTTAAATACAATTAGGGCATTGTGTATGACAATCCACATTTTTTAAATAAATCTATTAAAAAGCAGCCAGCTTTGTACAACTTTGATTTTCTACAAATGGCTGACAAGTTCCCTCATTTAATACCCAAATTTGTCACAAAGTCTTCTGATGAAGTTGAGGCTAAGGAAGATGAGAACAGGAAGAACACAATAAAGATGCAACTACCTAGTTATTTGTTAGTGCACAAATATGTTGGATCCAAGATCATGGAAATTGAAAGTCATATGCCCAAGTCAAAACCTCATTGCAAAGTCAAAGTCAAAGAACTTAAAGAAGAAAGTCAAAGTCATGCAAGTTAACTAGTTTAGTTTTGTTAGTTTTTGTCTTTGTAACTAGTAGGTATAAATAGTTTTTCTGTTTGTAGAATCATATGACACACTTGATAGAAAGAGTTTAGAGAGAGAAATATTTGTGTTGAGAGAGCATTTGTATTTATTGAATTCAAGATCAATAATATGAAAATTGTGATTGATTTCGTTGTTCATCTTGATTGATTAGCACATTCTGGGAATAATAATTGGTATCAGAGAAAGCACAATTCAAAAATCAATCAAAGAATCTGAAGGTTTTGGTCGAACATCAAGAACTCGCAAAGCAATCTGTCAAGGATCGATTTTTGTGATATAGTGGTGTTTTGGATTGGAGATTGATAGCTTTGTACTCGATTTTGGTTCTAGAACATATTTGATTTGAATTGCATAGCCTAAATCACAACAAATTTGTGTGAAATTTGGTTTTTGTTGAATTTTTGTTCAAGTCGTGAAAAGTCTGTGTTTGGATCAAAAGTTGTAATTTTGTTGTTTTTAGTTAAAATGATGTATTAGAAAAGTGTTCAGAATCACATCGAGGATCAATCTGCAAAGTTTGGTGATCAAAGTCGGAGGTTTGAAGGATTTAAGGCTGAAAAAGTTGGTTCAGACTCGAAATATTGAAGAACTCGCAAGATTCAGAGAAGTCGCAAGCTTCTTGAAGAACTCGCAAGCATCATCTGAAGAACTCACAAGCATCATCTGAAGAACTCACATACTTCATGATTATTTGAGCTTTGTTTGTTGAAATTTTTCTAAAGAAAGAACTCGCAGAACTTGACCTGCGACAAGTTCAGAACTCGCAAGGTTTTACTTACGACAAGATACTTATCGCAAGTGTCTATATGCGATAAGCTACCGTTCATTTACTTCGGTCTACGTCAAGTTCGCGAACTCGCAAGACAAGGCTTACGACAAGTGTCTGCGACAAATTATTTGATCGAATTTTTTCTAAGTATAGAACTCGTGCACATTGCGACAAGTTATTTTCCTGAAATTTTTCTAAGTGTAAAACTCGCAAGAGGATTTAAGCTTAGAACGCACAAGCTTTATCCTGCGACAAGTTCGGAACTCGCAAGCTTCAGCCTGCGACAAGTAAGAACTCGCAAGCTTCCTTCTGCGAGTTCCTCACTTCTTAAGTTGAAAAGGGTTTTGCGACAAGTGTTCCTCTGTGGTCTATGACTTCTGTACTTAGTCAAATTTTGGCCAATTTCAGAATTTTGAAAAATTTTCTGACTTTGTGTTTAAAGATCTGTGTTGTTGATCAAGATGACTTCAAAGGATGCTCTTTCAATCGGTACTGATGTCAAACCACCTTTTCTCTTCAAGGGTGAATATAAGCAGTGCAAAGATAGGTTTCTGGATTTCATAGATCGACATGAAAATGAAGAATTCATCAAACAATCTATTTTTGAGGGTATGATGAAACCAATAACTGCTATTGTGCCAGATGAGGAAAATGAGAGTTCTGACAGTAAAGATGGTACTGAGAACCGAGGGCTAAAGACTAAAGAGATCGTTGTTGATTTTTCAAGTTATACACCTGAACAAAAGAAGAAATATAAGGCAGATAAACAAGCAAGATCTCTACTTCTACAAGGCATACCAAATGAAATCTACATAAATATTGACAGCTACAAGGCTACTGCAACGAAGATGTGGGATCAATTGGAGAAAATGATGATGGGTTCAAAGATTGGTAATCAAATGAAGGTGGCTAACTGCATAAATAACTATGAAAAGTTCAAATCCAAATATGGGGAAAGTCTAGAGGAGACATATGAAAGATTTGTTTCTCTATTGAATGAGCTGGCTAAGAACAAGGTGAAAAAGAAGCAGATTGAGAATAATGTTAAGTTTTTCAGAGTCTTACAGCCAGAATGGAAGAAGCATAAACGACGGATGAAACAGATGAAAGATCTTAGTGAGATTCCTCTACATGAGGTTTATGAAACTCTGAGACAGAATGAAGAGGAGGTAGAAGAGGAGAGAGAAGAGAAAAATAAAAGTGAGAAGCATGTGCATGATCCAGTTGCCTTGGTAGTGGAGAAGAAGAAAGAGAAAGAGAAGAAATATAAAAAGAAGAAAAAGAAGATAGCCGTTTCTAATACTGATGATACTGACAGTGATGGTTCAGATTCTGATGATTAGGAAAATCTGAAGCAAGCCATGATATTGCTTACTCGATCCTTCCAGAAGAAATTTTATAAGAACCCGGGTTCCAATAGTCAGAGGTACTCTTCAGGGTCAAGGAACTATAAACACAAGGAAAGGGTGGAAGAAAGAAGGTTTGAGGATAGGAGATCTGAAGGAAAGAGGTATGAGGAAAGGAAGCCGAAAGAAAGGAGATATGTGAATCAATATGTAGAGAAGAAAGAAGATGAGCCAGTTAAATGCTACAACTGTGGTAAGATAGGGCACTTTGCCAAAGACTGACGGAAGACAAAAGTTCGTAATTCTGAGTACTACAAGAACAAGATGCTTCTGGCCAAACAAAAAGAAGCAGGCAAAGCTCTTATGGCTGAAGATGATTACTGGCTAGATCATTCCGATTATGAGGATGACAAAGAGGAGATAACTCACATGTGCTTAATGAGCAAGGAGGTCAAATATGATGAATCTGATGAGGAGACTTCCGAAGAGGTACATAATTTTTTTGAATCTGATTTTTTAAGGAAAATGGAAACCATGATGGTTGAGCTTCAGGACTTACAAGATAAGCTCAAAAAGGAGAAAAATAGAGTTGCGAAAAAGCATCAAACAATTTTTGATCTCAACAAATAAATTGCTAGGAACAAAAACTTGATTGACTCTTTAAACAAATCTGCTATTGTTTTTGAAAAACAAAAATCTTGTTTTGATAGTCAAATTTCTGAAACAGTTTCTAAGTTCAATAAATCTAAACTTGAGAAGCAAGAGTTTGTTGTGAATTATAATAAACTGTAATTTGAAAACAAATCTTTGCTGAAAAAGATTAATGGTTTGGAAGCAAAGCTTTATGCTCGAGGTCAAACTGATCAAACCATTTATCTAAACAAACCATAAGAAGTTACAGATTTTAAAGATAATTGGGGTATTGGTTACGATAACCCACATTATCTAAAGAAAGCTATTAGAAAGCAGCCAACTTTATATAATTTTGATTTCTTACAAGTGGCTGACAAATGTCCTCATTTGAAACCCAAATTTGTTACAAAATCATCTAATGAGTTTGAGGCTAAGGAAGATGAGAACATAAAGAACACAACCAAAATGCAACTACCATTCTGCTATAAAAAGCTGAATGATAGTTATCTTTCCGAGGAACCAAAGTTTCTTTCAAACGATTATTTTGAAAGCTATTCTACTAAAGAGATGGAGGCAAAACTAGTTAAAGCAAAAATTTATGTTCCTCCACTCATCTTGGAAAGTAAATTTTCTGAGCTTGAGAACACTTTATTAGAACAAAAATTTTTGGTTGATCTTGAGAAAGTTGTGTTTTCTACTGTTATAATGAACACTAATTTCAAATCTGAAGTTACAGATGACAACTCCGAATCAGGAAGAGTTAGTGTAAACAACTCCACTAATTCAGATGCATCATCTTGTAAAGTTTTCATGGGAAATGTTTTTACTAATTCTAAATCTTCAGATTGTGCTAAAATGTCTTATCAAAAGAAGTGTTCTAAAAAGACAAATGATTTCAAATTTCCAAATTCTTCCAAGGTACAACAATTTGAGGATGATGTTGATGACTTATTTGCAGATGAAAATGATTTTTTAAATTCTGATGGATGTTTTGATGTAAGTGTTGATAAGTTTGATTTCAATGCTAAACTTCCAGATCATATTTCTTTTGTGATTAATAATGATGATTTACTTAGTGTCTTTGAGAAAGGTGAAACATCAACTAAGGTTGATGATTCAGTTCTTGTGAGTACCTATAACTCTAAAGGTAAGAAGCAAAAGAAAAGGCACTCACAGAAACAGACCAACACAGGTAAGCACAAGAAAACATAAACTCTTAAATCTCATGTTTCTGATAAATCTAAATCTTGTGTTTCAGAATTGAGAAGGAAAAAGTCTGAATCGAGACTAGAATGGAGACCTAAAAGGAAGATTGAAGAGTCTACGAAATCATTTTCTGAACAAGATTGTATTTGGACTACTACTAGTTTTTCTGATGTAATTGATCTATGTGCTTCTCATAAAACAAAACTTGTAACTTCTTACAAGGTTTATACAATAAAACAGTTGATTCAATTATCTCATTTGCCTAGTCAGTGTTCCTCATACGGTCGAAATGAGTTTGTGACTCAACAATATTCTGATTGTTGGTTTGGTACATATTATATACATCATTCTCATGTTTTTGAAAAAAAAGAGGACCCAAATTCAAATGGGTGCTAAAATCTTGTGCTAACACGAAAGGACCCATCTATAAATGGGTACTTAAACCTGTTATTGTCTGATTTCTCTTGTACAGACCCGTCATACGTGGCACTTGGATTCAGGTTGTTCCAAGCATATGACAAGGCAGAAAGATATTTTATCTAACTATATAGAGAAATTTTGCGGAAATGTGCGCTTTGGGAATGACCAGTTTTCACCAATTATTGGATATGGAGATGTAGTGCAAGAGAATGTAACGATAAAGAAGGTGAGTTATGTTGAAGGATTATGACACAATCTGATCAACATTGGTCAACTTTGTGACAAAGATTTAGAGGTGAACTTTAAAGCCAAGAGATGTTGTGTTAGAACTGAAGATGGCAAAGACCTCTTGGTCGGAACGCGAAAGTCAAACCTCTACACGATCAATCTGTCGAATGTCAAGCCTGATAACGCTGTGTGTCTTTTGTCTAAGGCCTCTATGTAACAAAGCTGGTTATGGCCTAGAAGGCTATCTCATCTCAACTTTCGATATATTAACAAGTTGGTAACTAGAAATTTGGTGAGAGGACTTCCAGAGCTGAAATACGAAAAAGAACATCTGTGTGATGCGTGTGAGAAAGGCAAGATGAAGAGAGCTTCACAACAAGCCTAAGACTGAACCAAGCATAAGTACTCCTTTAGAACTATTGCATATGGATCTCTGTGGTCCAATGCGAACACAAAGCAAAAACGACAAAAATATGTTCTTGTGATTGTGGATGATTATTTAAGATACACTTGGGTCAAGTTTCTGAGATCAAAGGATGAAACTCCGGAAATCATTATTTCATTTTTGAAGACCGTTCAAGTGAACTTGCAGAAGACAGTTAAGCTACTCAAAACTGATAATGGCATAGAATTCCAGAACAAAACAGTTGATGATTATCTCAATTCGGTCGAGATAACTCATCAGTTCTTTGCTTCCAGAACACCGGAACAAAATGGGGTATAACATTTATTACTTGAATGATGGGTGCCTATAAAGTTGAAGGTGCAAGAAGTACAACTAGTACTAAATAATTTAAAATCGTTTGGTTGTGTTCAGCAGAGGTGGTTTACCTCTTTGGTTCACTCTCTTGAACTTCTTGGCCTTTATTGCCAGAGGGGGATGGAGCAGAGCCACTTACTTTCTCTACTACTCAGGTAGTATTCTTCTCCCCCTTTTGAGGATATGATGACCCCTGAGGTTGGTCATCACCATTGCCGTCATCAGAGCCATCAAACTTTCTTTTATTCTTGGCCTCCTCTGAGCAAGAAGTCTCTACCACCCTTCTCTTTAACTTCCCTTCTTATGAAGAGAAAGCTTGCTTCAGTAGATTCTGAACTATCGTGGTCTGATATCCTGCTTTGGAAACAAACTTACTCAAAATGGTCATCATTTTGTTAGTGACAGATTTCGAGAAGTCTTGCAGATCAACCTTTGTGACAAATTGGGGTTGCTTTGAAGATCGTTGAGCGGTAGATGGAGCAACAATCGGAATGGGGATTTTGGCAATTGATTCTTCTAAAACCTTGATTAGCTCTCCCTTGAATTTTGAGAAATCTTTAGAGATGACAGCAGAAGCAGAGTATGCTGGAATAGCCTTGAGTAACTCATCTTTTGCCTCTGAAATCTCCTTAGATAGGACCGAGGAATTGCCAATTACAAGCTTTTCCAGAGAGTCCAATCTGCTGTTGCTGGAATTCAATGTTGCACGCAACTCAGAGACCTCTGAAGTGAATTTTACTACTTAAGAGTTCGAGGCAGAGGCCTCTGAGGTCTTTTCCAACTGAAGTTTTAGATCCTTCAGAGATCCTCTGATTTCATCACCAAAGATTTTGAACTCTTCCTTGGTGACATAATCAGAGTGGGTAACCTTAGAATCAACACATGATTCTAATTTTTCCTCGAGAACAGAGGGGCCTTCTTTCGAAACTTGCTTGATGTTGGTTCCGTAAGGACTTCCCATTAATCCTTGAGAGTCTTTTTTAAAGACTTCTCTATAATGGTTCTGATTGGTCTCTCATCATCTGAATCAGAATCAGAACAGGAGAACCAAATGTGAGTAGACACCTTGCTGTCTAGGCAAGTGAATCATTTTGCAACTAGGTCGTGCCATTGTCTCTCTGAGAGACAATCCCTACGAGAGAATTTGAATCTCTCTGGTTCTAGTAGACAGACACCTATATCATGAGCCACAGAGACATCATGTGTGTAAATTGGGAGTGTATTCTGGGGCAATTGAGTACTTATATCATGAGTTAAGTCCTTTTGAGAGGACTTAGCACTTGCAGAGGTTTCCCCATGGGTGCATGCTTCAGAAGCAAAAGGAGGTGCCTCTGAGTGGATGGTTAGAGATAGGTTCGAGGTGTGCACCTCTTGTTCAATATCCACTGGTTCTGGAACACCTTGGATAGGGTATGTGGTTACACGAGGATATTGACTTTGGATTCTCTCAATTATGCCTTCAGAGGCATCTTTTTCTACCTCTCGTCCCTCGGCTCCTAAGTGAAGAGACTCACTCTCGGGTTGACTCTCGTCCTCATATTCCTCAACTCTGACAGAGCTAAGCTCTTCTTCAGAGGGAAGATTCTCTATTCTCTCCTCATTGCGCTCTTCAGAGATACCCTATGGTTTCTCTCTGTTTTCAGATTGAGCTGCTTCAAAGGTTTCACTCTCTGATTCAAGCTCAGGCTCATAACCTATATGTATTGGGGATCCCACAATACATATTGTGGGTTTGAAAGAGTTCATCACAAAAAGTGTTGTCGTTGGTCCCTCCTCTGAGAATTATATCCTCTCCATAGCTCTTTTGATTACCTAGGAGATGAACCGTGGAAACAACACAGAGATTGATGTTTCCCTTTCTCCAGGGCTTTGCTTTTCCTGTCAATGGCAGTTAAGACTTCGTAGAATCGGATTCCAACCATATTGATGTTGCGGTTGAAGAAGAGAGCGTACATGATGGCCAATATGGTTGGGTGGGTTTGGTCTTGACTCCCAATTTTGCAAGTCAGTGTGCGATTCAACACAGTGAACATGAAATTCCATGTGGGAGGAAGATGCTGACGCCTGAACTCATTCAATCGAGTGATCTCTTTGTTGTATCTAAGTGATGAAGGAACTGAAGAAGAACTTCAGTAGTTGGGGGGTTTTTCAAATCATTGGATTTGAAGTTCTTTTGTGGTCAGTAGGCATAAACGTTGGGTCTAGGTGTCAGGAGTGACACAAATGTCGATTCCGCTATCGCCTAGGTCAATATGGCCTACTAGTCCTTCTTGTTCTTCACTGTAAGTGCTGGAATACCACCATTATTGAACGTATAGGAGAGAAACATCTTGTTCAAATGCAGTAAGAGCATAGTTTAGTTCACACTGTCGAAAGAATTCAAGGATGGGACGAAACCGTTCCTCGAACTTTGAAGGGTTTATTTCCAGATAGTAGTTGTTCCCTTTGACTGGAACATCGAATTGCACGAGGTTTAAGCTTGGAACTATTCTACTGGAGTCTGCTGAGTTGTTTTCTTGATTCACGATTGTTGTAGGATTTAAGCTTGCTTAAATGCTTTAAGAGAGAGAAATATTGTTGAGGATAATTTTGAGAGCATAAAGAAAGAAATGATGATGGAATGGGTTTATATGGACATGGGATGTGGGATAAGGGCTATGGAAGCGGCGATTGTGAGTTCCCATGTCATAAAATGTTCCATCAACCCTCTAATTAGTATGGTACACATGTAGAGGATGGGTGAAAGGACGCTTGATGTCAGATAACTGTCATTTGGGGTTTTCTAATTTGAATTTGACAGTTATCTAAGAAAATAACCCACACACACCATTTTTTTTGTAAAGTTTTTTTTGTTTTCTTTTCTAAATAAATCAAATTTTATTAAAAGAATTTTATTTACAAAAGAATTTAAACTTGATTAATAGGATATCCAAGAATATTGAGATTAAGTGTTCAGATATTGCTTCAGAGTATAGTATACCAGAGGCTCTGAAAACAATATCAGAGACTAAATGGTAATCTCTTAGATATTTGGATTTTGAAAAGAATGAAGTTTGATTTCCAGAAAAAGATAAGGTAAAATATGAGAATGAGAAGCATACCTTTTCTTCTGAAATGATCATCTGATGAAATGATCAGAGGCTCTGATAGAAGTATCATAGATAAGATCAGAGGCTATGATATAAATAACAGAGTCTCTAAAGCTTGGTTTTGGTGACAATCCATCATTTTTAGCTCCCCCTTGACAAACGATGGGTTCTTTTCTTTGCTCCCCCTTGATTAATGCTTTGGGGTAGAATTTTAGATGATTTTGACCATGCTTATTTAGAAATTCAGAGGATCTGAAAGAAGTTTCAGAGGCTCTGAGTTCTAATATATGTTACCTAAGTATGGTAGAGGCTCTGTAGTATTTTGAAATTAGGTAGACATATTTAGCATACCCATCTTGCTAATCAAGAAATTGGACCTTCGTTCATCTAAAGCTTTTGTGAAAATATCAGCAAGTTGGAGATCAGTGGGTACAAAATACATCTCAATTGTGTCTTTTTCAACATGATCTTTAAGAAAATGATACCTGACATCAATGTGCTTTGTTTTGGAATGCTACACTGGGTTTGCAGAGATGGCAATGGCACTTCTGGAGTCACAGAGAATGGGAATTCTATCAAACTTTAAACCATAGTCTCTGAGTTGAGTTCTCATCCAAATGACTTGTGAACAACAACTAGCAGCAACAACATATTCTGCCTCTGCTGTAGAACTTGATACACAATTTTGCTTCTTTGATGACAAACTCACTAGCTTGTTTCCCAAAATTTGACAACATCCAGAGGTACTTTTCCTATTTAACTTGCATCCTGCATGATCTTCATCAGTGTATGCTGTTAGCTCAAAACTAGAGAGTTTAGGATACCAGAGACCCAGTGATAGTATGCCTCTGAGGTATCTAAACACTCTCTTGACTGCAGATAAATGAGATTCATTTGGATTAGCTTGATATCTAGCACATAGACATGTTGCAAATATTATATCAGGCCTACTTGCAGTTAAGTATAAAAGTGAACCTATCATGCCTCTGTAGGTTTTAACATCCACAAGTTTTCCTGAAGGATCAGAGTCTAGTTTGACTCCAGTGGCAATAGGTGTTTTCATAGGAGTCGAGTCATTGAGTTTGTACTTTTTCAAAATCTCAAAGACATATTTAGATTGATTTATGAAAGTGCCCTCTGATGTTTGTTTTACTTGAAGTCCTAGAAAGAATGTTAATTCTCCCATTAGACTCATTTCAAATTCACTCTTCATCAACTCTGAAAACTTATCACAATACTTTTGGTTTGTAGAACCAAAGATAATATCATCAACATATATCGATACTAGAAGTATTTCATTTTTATATCTCTTGATGAAAAGTATAGTATCAATTGTTCCTTTTTCAAATCCATTATCAATCAGAAAAGAGGGCAGAGTTGCATACCATGCTCTGGTAGCTTGTTTAAGGCCATATAGAGCTTTATCAAGATGATAAACATGGTTTGGAAACTCTGCACTTTCAAATCCAGGTGGTTGCTGGACATATACTTCTTCATTAAGTTTGCCATTAAGAAATGCAGATTTAACATCCATTTGATATCCTTTGAACCCTTTTTGTACAACATAGGCTAAGAAGATTCTAATTGCTTCTAGCCTAGCTACAGGTGCAAAGGTTTCATCATAATCAATACCTTCTTCTTGGCAATACCTTTTAGCAACCAATCTAGCTTTGTTTCTGATGATAATTCCATCTTCATCCTTTTTGTTTCTGAAAACCCATTTAGTTCCAATAGAAAATTTTCATTTAGGAAGGGGAACTAGGGTCTAGACCTTATTTCTTTCAAATTCTTGAAGCTCATCCTGCATGGCATTGATCCACTTAGGATCTTCAAGAGCTTCATTTACTTTCTTTGGCTCAATAATGCTCAAAAAGTTTACAAAATAACATTCATTGATTGTGGCCGATCTGGTTTTGACACCATCTGAAGGAGATCCTATGATCTGATCATGGGGGTGATCCTTGGTCCATCTTGTCATTGGAGTATGAATGTGGGGTGGAGTTTGAGCTTCATAGATGACAGGTGGTGACATATTTGTTGTGCTGTTCAGAGGATCTGAGGATATCTCCAGAGGTGGTGATTGTGGCTTTGGTGGTTCTTCAGATGTCTCTGGCTCACCTTCTGTTTCTAAAGACTCATCTTCATTTGGTATTGATTAATCATTTGGACCTGTATTGAGTGAAGTGAAGGGTGTAATATTAGAGGGACCAGAAAGTGTAGTACCTAAAGTTTGTGGTTCCTCTTAAATAACTATGTGAACATCTCTGAAAATAAATTCAGAGTTATCATCATCATCAAAGAAATCTTCAAATATCTTGTTCAACTCAGATTCCCTTAATTTTAATGATTCAGAGATTTTCTTTGTTGAGGATTGGACATTTTGATTGTCAGAGCTTCTGGTATCATCAAAAGAGACATTGATACTTTCTTGGATAGTCTTGGTTCTGAGATTGAACACTCTGAAGGCTTTTGAGGCTAAAGAGTAACTAATGAATTTGCCTTCATTTGCCTTTTTGTCAAATTTGTCGAGAGATTCTCTGTCATTCAAGATGTAACATATGCACCCAAAAACATGAAATAATTAACACTAGGTTTTCTATTGTTAACGAGTTCATATGAAGTTTTCTTGAATCTTTTGACAATTGTGGCTCTGTTTTGGGTAAAACATGATGTAGCTACTGCTTCTACCCAAAAATTGGTTGGAAGATCAGATCCTTCAAGCATTGTTCTTGCAGCTTCAACAAGTGTTATGTTTTTCCTCTCAACAACTCCATTTTGTTGGGGTGTCCTTGCTGAAGAGAAGTTGGGAGTTATGCCTTCCTATGAAAGATAAGAGTTGATTTTGGCATTTCTGAACTTTGTTTTATTATCACTTCTCAGCTTCTGAACTTTGCTGTTAAACAAAACCTGCAATCTTCTTAACAATCTTATCAAAATATCAGGTACATCAGACTTAGCTCTAATGAAGTTAATCCATGTATATCTTGAGTATTTATCAATTAGTACAAGAATATACTTTTTTTCCTGACAGACTCTACACAGAGATAGGACCACAAAGGTCCACATGAAGCATATGCAGAGGTCTGGGACAATTATTATCACTTTTGGTCTTGTGGGAAGATCTTTTCAATTTTCCCATCTTACAAGCAGAACAAAGATGGTCTTTGTTGAACTTTAGAGATGGTAGTCCCTTAACCAGATTAAGTTTGACTAACTTATCAAGTGATGAGAAGTTCAAATGAGAGAACTTCTTATGCTAGAGCCAGACATCTTCATTGTTAAGAGATACCAGACAGAGCTTCTCTGATCCAATATCTGTATGCTTGATAAAATTCATTCTGTATAAATTACCTTTTCTGTCTGCTCTTGGCATTTCTTGACCTGTTTTTGAGTGAAGTAATGAACAATATTTTTCTTGAAATTTCACATCAAAACCATGATCACAAAAGTTGACTTATGCTGATTAAGTTGTGCTTGAGTCCATCAACATAAGCAACCTTGGAAACAGATACATTACCTCTTGACAACTCACCATAACCTCTGATCTGACCTTGCATATTGTCCCCAAAAGTTACTGCTCCTCCAGATTTTTCTTTGAAAGAGGATATCAACTTCTTGTCTCCAGTCATATGCCTAGAGCATCCAAAATCTAAGTATCGGATGGGCATATGATGTTTCTGCAAGACAGATTAGAGAGTTTTAGGTACCCAACTCATTATGGGTCCATACTTGTTACAATTTAGAGGATTTTTATCAACATTTGGCATTCCATCTTTTGATGTTTTGCTAGAATGATTTTTCTATTGTTTCTGAGTCTTTGTCTCTGAAATCTTGTTCAGAGACGTATTCAGAAGGCAATGAGAACCTCTGAAATGATTCTTTAATTTTATCAAGAGATGAATGCAGTTACAATTAACAGAGCAGGGTGAAGTATGAGCAAAGCTTTTGATTTCATTGAAAACATTAGGTACATGTTTCTTTTGAACTTTTCTAGAACTAGCACTAGGAATATTACAAGTATTCCTAACTACTTCTGAATTTTTGGCTTGGGAATTGGCCTTCTTTTCAATTTGCTTTTTCTTGGCCCAAAACATCTTCTTCTCTTTCTTGCTCACTGCACAAACAGGATCAGAATGGTTAATTTCTTTCCATTTGACTTTTTGTTCAGGTGTGAATTTGATAGGTTCGTAGGTGTAGAATTGAGAAGTGTTAGTTTTATTCTTATTCTTAGCCTTTTCCTTTAACTCTTTCTCTAACTCCAGAGAGGTTTTTGCTTGTAGACACATGTCTATAAAATCAGGAATAGGGATGTTCAAAATTCCAGAACCAACAGTTTGTTTGGTTTTATGAATTACCTTCTATGGTGTGTGGAAAATCTGTTTATCTACCTCTGGATCAGATTCATAATCAGAATCAAGAAAGTCTCTTTTAACCTTGTCAGAGATGGTTATCTCTGAAGTTTTCACAACATTTTTGGGTTTAGAGACCTTGATTATCTTTTTCTTGCATGATTCTTTGATAAAATCATATATGACATTTTCTTTATAAACCCTTCTAATGTCATCTTCAAAAGTAGTTCTGATGCACTTATCTATCTTAGGAGAGTACAGAGGTGCTTCTGGATCAAGTAGGCTCTGAGACATTACTTCAGAGATACTTGCTTCAGAGACCTCTGGTTCTTTAGTGATGAAGGAGTCAAATCTGAAGATCTCTTTGGGATTATTGCTCTGAGGTTTTGAAAAATGAGCTTATGAAGTTTCTTATTTTATCTTTAAGATAGGTTCTAAAATGGTTTTTACCTCAGAGTATTAGGTATTTTTGAAGTTTAGATCTCTGGTCTTTGATCCCTCTGAGGTTCTTATCTTTTTGAAAATGTTAGAATTTTCCAGAGATGGAAAGTTAGGCCTCTAGACCTTTCCTATATAGAAAGTGGAAGAAAGTGAAGTTTTCTTCAATCTAGTGAATGGATCTAAGTCATTTAATCCCAGCCCTTGAGTATCCATCTGAGAAATGATTTTTATATACACGTCTTGTGCATCTAGATAACTTTTGATCTGAATTTTCTTTCTTTCCAGAGATTGATGTAAGACTTCTCTTTCCTTTTGAAAGAAGTTGGTTAAAGCAACATAATTGAGCCTTTCATACTCAGATTTCTTTACTTCCTATTCTTTTGCCTTTAAAACCTTTTCAAGCTCTTTGAATTTTTCAGAAAAAGAATTTTCCTTTAGTCTCTGAGATTTTTCAAGCTCAGATTTTTCATTAAAAATTTCTTTCTTTTCTGATTCCAGAAGATCTTTTTCTCTTTTGTAAAAGTTCAAATCTTTTGTAATTTGTTTTCTCTTTTCCTTTTCTTCAAGTAGTTTTTGCTTTAAGCTCTGAAATTCATCTGTTAACTTAATAACATCCATTTCAAGTTCACTTTCATAAGTATATGAAGAATTTACCTTTTCATAGCTTTCCTATGATGATCCATCAGTCTGATCACCATCTGCAATAGCCATTCCACAGAGGTTGGTAGGCTCTTCTTCTTCATCACTTGTTGAGTCAGAAAGCCAATCTCCCATCTCTGCCACAAGTACCCTCTCTCTGATCCTTGACCAGTTTACCTCTGCAGTTTGTAGAAAAATGGCCCGGCTTCCCACATCTAAAATATCTTCCATCATTCTGATTTGGTGGAAGAGCAGCAACTGTCTCTGACTTCTGAGGTTGAGGTTGAAAGTACCTTTGGGGTTGGGGATACTTTTGTTGAAATGGTTGATGAGTTCTTGGTTGTTGAACAACTTCTTGATTGTTGTACTGGATACCCTTTTGATCACTATTCAGAGCGGATCTGGGTTCATGATGATATTCAGTTTTCTGAAATCTCTTTTCTTTATCATCTCTCCTTCCTTCAAACACTTTTCTGCCAAATTTCTTGTTGAATTGATGAGTAATCAATGCAAGAGATTTAGCAAAAGCATTTATGTCTTCATCATCATCTGAGTCTGAGTTCTTGTCATTTTCAGCTAGCATGGCCTTTTTGGATCTTCTTTTGGACTCCTTTCTTGAGGTCTTCTCTTTTGAACTTTTGGAATGCTCATCATGACTTTCTTTTGAAACACCTTTGTCTTTAGAAACTAATGCAAGTGGTCCACATAAAGATGTCTTTGTCATTTGCTTGGTAACTTCTTTTTCTTAGGCAACAAGGGTGCCATAAATGTCTGTTAAAGACCAAGATTCAAGGTTTTGATTAGCTTGAATAGACATGGACAATTGTGACCATTCTTCATTCAAGCTTTTCAGAAACAGTACATTATATTCTTCTTTAGTCATTGTGACCCCAAACTTTTTGCATTTATTGATCAAAATATTAAATCTGGAATAAGTTTGGTGCAGGGTTTTTCAGTTAGTGCATTAAAGTCATGGTATTCATGTATGCATTGAGTTCTCCTATTTTTCTGAGTTTGTAGGCTACCTTCAAGTTGGTTTAACAACTGATCCCATATCTCTTTAGCAGTTACACAAGAATCAAGTTCTTGGAAGATATCATTGAGAATGACCATTATCAATAATCTAACAGCTTTGGAATCATTTTCCATCATTTTGTTTTCTTCTTAAGTGAAATTTGAAGTTTTCTTTTCATAGTATGCAGGTATTTCAGCAGTATTTGTTGTTGCAGGTACTCTAGGTACCAACACCATTGGTTGGTGAGGTCCATCAGTCACAGATCTCAAAAGATCCCTGTCCATACCTTCCAAAAAATTGACCATCATGATTTTCCATTGGGGATATTCATCCCTTAGAAGTGTAGGAGGTTTTGTTAACGATCCAGCTGTATAAATGGCACTTATACTAGAACATGCTATTTTTGTAAAATGATGAAGGTTTCTAAAAAGAGATGATGAAGCTTTTGAAGATGAAGCTTTCAACAAATAAATGGTACTGTGAGTATTGTTCAAACCTTGAGCATATGAAGTTCTTTAAACAAAAGTTTATATGAATATGCAAAGATTATGAAGAACTTGAATAAAGAAGACACAAATCTATCCGAGTATGCATATATGATCTTGTTTGTTTTAAAAACAAAGAAAGCTCTGATACCAATTGTTAGATCCCAGATTTGGTCTTATAACAATGATATAAACATATAATAATAAAGATAACGGAAGCAAAACAATTTAATATCAAAGTAGATTAAACTCACAGTAAATAAGAAGATATCCAATAAAGTAAATATAAGAACAAGCTTAACATTCACTGGATAAATCAGCTAGATTATCAAGAACACCAAAAATGTGGTTAAATCATACAAGATCTTCTTAGAATACTTTTAAGTATAAAAGAAATAATTCTATTACAAGTTGTAAAGAAAAGCACACGTTTAGCAATAGGGTGATGGTCCTATTTATAGGACCATAAAGTGAACAGTGTACTTTCCTGACATAAGAAGCATGCTTGAACAGTGTCTTACCTAATGGGTAAGCTCAAGACATGCTTGAACAGTAACCTATCCAAAAAGTAAGCTAGTCACTAGGTGACGTGTCTTCTGTTTTTCTGTCAACACTTGTAGAATTCATCGGCATAATCTTCAGAGAGGATGTCTTCAGAGCTCTGATGCAGGTACCTCTGATGAAGCCATCTATGATGTATTGCTGAACTTCTCTATCTCTGGAATGTTCTTCGGCGGAAGTTTGCTCTCTGAAGTCTATCTCTGAAAGTCCTCTGAAGTAGGACATAATATTTTCAATACTTTTACAGTTTCAGAATTGGGGCTAACAGCTTCGTCGAGTCTAAATACCTGCATCTAGATCACCAAGGTTTAGATCAATAGGATGATTCTTGGTCCATCTCTGAGCGAGGGCGTGAGTATCCATTTCAGATATTGGATCAATAATGGGAATATTCACTGATGAAGAAGCTTCGCCCTGAGGTTCATCAGTTATCAACTATTAAGGGTCAGGTTGAATATCATTCACAGACGTGATCCTAGTATACTAGCAATATCAATCAACACAGATTTACAAACACAATTATATTGATTTAATCACATGATTTACAGAGTGCCATATCCCTATTTCGTGATTAAGACTCTAATCACTGTGTGTGTGTGTGTTTTCTACGGTGTAAGCTCTTACCAACTTCTGCGTGTGTAAATCTAAATCTAAAATACAAAGACTTGCTATTTATATGTGGTCAACATGACCTTTAGCAAAGTCAACCCTTTTTACAAAATTACAAAGTAACACCTACACATTACAACTATTACATTTTTGACCCATCTTTTAATCTTGAATACAATTTATATATTATAAAGCACAATATAAAGCTTTTGAACAAAGCAGTTCAAAACCCAGACTTCAAAGTCAAAGAACAATGGCTCTTGAATAACACAGTTCAAGACCCGCACCTCAATGTCAAAAGTGTGGTTTCTGGTTACAACAGATCAGGACCCGTTCTTAAATGTTTAAAATGAGGATATTTTGCAAATATCCAGGGGGAGCTTATCAGAATATAAATCATTGTATCATGATTTGAGGGGGAGTTAAATTGTAAGTATCTTCTGATCTTAATCTCTGATTGTTTGAAAGAAGAACAACTTTTAAGCATGAAAAATATTTTCTTAAATGTTCAAACCACTTCTGGTTTTCAAAAGATTTCATGCATTTAGAAGTGAGATTTTAAATGTTTTTCATTACTAGTGTTTTAATGTTTAACTGGCCGTGTGTTTCCAAAGATCAATACTTGTGTATTATCTTGTCTATATACTGTTAAGTATTTATACACACCGGTCCAGTACTTCATTTGAAATTGTTATTACCATGTCTCAAAGAGAAACAATTTTTCGATGGTAATACCCTCGTTTGTAATTCAATGTTGTTGAGTATCATTCATTATTTCAATCTTTGTACGTTCATTGTGAAATTGTTTATATTCGTTCATATAAACAAACTATCAAGTTCTTTGATATCCTAACCATTTTATTTGATCTGATTGATACATTGTCAGATTCTCAAAACAATTCTCTTGATTTCATTTCATTCATTCAATTTTCTTGTTTTGAGAGTTCTTCATAGTTCAAATGCTCACATTTCATTCATATTCTTGATGAGCATACATTTCTATGACAATGATATCATGTGTGACCCAGTTTATACTAACAATATTAACAACACAGATTATCAAACAGATTATTATTGATTAAACCACACAATTACAATGAAATCATAGATCTAACAAAGTGCTACAAGTCTCACGTATGTGTATTCTGTGTGTGTTATGCGAAGTCTTACCAAACCTGATTCTCAATTATGCGTGCTTACAAATCTAACAAAGAACCAAACCTATTTATACTAAGTCAACTTACGTTGACTTTACAACAAAACCCTCAAACTATTACACAAATACATGTGGCCCAGTGATTACTAGCATTAACACATTTAGATTGACACAAACACTTCTATTAGATCAATCACATGAATTACAATTAATCACAGATCTAACATCTAGTCACAGATCTCACGAATATGTGTGTTCTTTGTGTGTGTTCTTACTCTCTCTCAACTACCACCAATATTACACCTTCACTTTCACACACTAACTCTCTTGCACGTCTACTAGAAACAAAACAAAGACTTACTTATATAAAGGTCAACATGACCAAGAAAGGTCAAACCTTCTAAGCTCATTACAACACACATCCAAACACTAATTACAACAATGACCCTCATTTAATCTTGAATACAATTACAGTCTAACAATCTCCCCCTTTGGATTCAAGATTAAATTTTTTTTGGCAATAATCCTTAGGTCTTCATATCTTCAGAATTAACTTCAACTTCAAATCTTTTCTGGCTTTGACATCTTGAAAACTTTAACAAATCTTCAAACTTGTCTCTCCCTTTGAATTAACTTTTGCATAAACTCTGACTTTCTCTTTGATAAGCTTTCTTTAACCTTTGACTTTAAACATCTGAAAACTTTATCACCTCTGAAATCTTTAAAACTTCAATCTGATCTTGAATTTTGATTATTCTCCCCCTTTTTAATGATTTGTAAGAATCAACATCATTAAAACGCTTTAAGGTCAGATCCGTCATTGAATGAACTTCCCACCATCTGATAAGCACAATCTTCATGAACTGTTATCTCCCCCAGATAGGAAGATTATTAATCTCCCCAATACATGATGTGATAAAATTTGTCATCTGATCTGAAAGAACCGTTGAACCATGAATGTATTTATCTGAATCTTTTCAAATTCAAACAAAATAAGAGTTGTAACCCTGAATCAACATATGAATCAGTTATAAATTCCTGTCAGTAACACGAAGTTACTGTGTACAACGAATGTACAATATAAGGAGCTTGTTTGATATTGACTCCCCAGGACTTCCATTCAATCATTGAAAAACACAAGGTAATTCTATGAATGTTCTGACAGAAAAAATATTCTCTGTGTGCTCGTGCTTGTGTTTTGAAAGAATTAGCACAATGATTGTGTTTCATAAGGCTCAAAGTATGTAAATCACTGAGACAACAATGATTATACATGGACTCAACGTGCATGAGAAATGGTCGAAGGTGGGGCAACTTTCCTTCTTTTTCAATATCAATATCTTCCAAATGAAGATCCGATAGATTATGTGCTGCTTCCCCAGAAAATGTGAAACATTCTCTTTTTAAGAAAAAAATGAGTAGCTAGTGGGATTGTATGCAAGAGATGGCATGGGCTATTTGCCTATTTCAATGATGGTCACCAAAGGAATGTGAACCAATCAGTAATGTGGCTGCCCGGCTCAGAAAGACGTTTGGTGCAGAGTTCTAATATTCTTTTAACTCTGTTCTCACACCCTCTTTCTTTTAAACATTTAAGCTCACATCTAACCAATCTCTCATTTCCATTTTACCTCAGCTCACTCCCACACTCAATTCTTTTAGACCCCTCTCCCCTCAATCACTCAAAGGATTTCTTCCGAGGTAGGAAACACTGGTTATTGTGAATCCATGAAAGATCTAGTAAGCACTCACACTGAATCCCATGTTCCTAAAAAATACATGTTGTTCAATGATTTTCTTGACATGTAAAGCACAAGAAATCATATATCAGTGTTTGTATGCTCATTCAAAAATCAGAAATGAAAATTGAGCATTTTAAACATTTAAGATATCTCAAAACTTTATATGAATGCAAAGAATAGAAATGTTTTGAGAATCTGACAATGATTAAGATCAGATCAAATTATCATGAAAAAAAAATTTGGGAATTCAAAGACGTATGTTGTTTATATGAACAATATATAAACATATTATCAATGAAAACACATTTAAAAATGAAATGACGTTTGATTCAAACAACAGTGAATACCAAACGGCGGGAGTATTACCATAGAAAGATATATCATTTGATACATGGTAATAACAAAATCAATTTGAAAATACTGAACCAGTGTGTGTATGAATACTTGACAAAGTATATAGAAAAGAAAATACACAAGTATTATTCTTTAAAGAACACATGGCCAGATAAACAATGAAGTATCAAAAAAAAATCATTTAAAATTCAGACTTCTCAAATCATAAATACATGTTAAGATCGTGAAGTGGTTTGAACATTTTAAAACCATTTTTCACAAGTGAAAGTTGTTCTTCTTTCACAAGTGTTAGAGTATAAGGATTAGAATGTTATACCTATGAATTAAAATCCTTAACTCCCCCTGGAATGAATATAGCAATTAAAATATCCTTGACTAGATATCCTCCCCCTTGATATCTGTAAAACGTCAATCTTTTTAGAAATATTATTATAAAAGATATAGCAATATAATATCTAAACTCCCTTTCAAACAAAAACTTCTTGAAAAGATGTAATCTTGAAAGCATCCTTCAGAAGAAAACATTTGAATACGGGTTTTGAACTGAATTGTCCAAAAGCCAATGTCACATAAAATATCCTGCAAGAAAAAGATTTTGATAATCATTATAAAAATGATTCCGCTTTAGTCAGATAGCATATGATGAAATATCTAAAATATATGCAAATAAAGTACAAGATTAGAAAACTCCCCCTAGAATCATGAATTGGCGTTTAGCATACGAAGTTTACTAACTAAAAAGGTAAACCTCTTTTCATCCAACGGCTTGGTGAAAAGGTCAGCCAACTGGTAGTTTGTAGTCACGAAGTGCATCTCGATATCGCCCTTCTCAACATGATCCTTTATAAAATGATAACGCACGTCGATGTGTTTCGTCTTGGAATGTTGTACTGGATTAGCTGTTATCGCAATCGCACTCTTAGAATCACAGTAGATAGGAACTCATTGGTAAGTATATCCGAAATCTTTTAACTGTGTTCACATCCAGAGGACTTGTGAACAGCAGCTTGCGGCAGCTACGTATTCAACCTCAGCGGTGGATGTAGAAACACAATTTTGTTTCTTAGATGTCCAACTAACCAACTTATCACCTAAGAACTGACAAGAACCAGAGGTGCTCTTTCTATCCAGTTTGCATCCTGCATGATCAACATCAGTATAGGCAGTTAAATCAAAAGACGAACCCTTAGGATACCAAAGGCCTAACTCAGTAGAACCTTTAAGATACCTAAAAATCCGTTTTACAGCGACCAGGTGTGATTCCTTCGGATTAGCTTGATATCTCACACAGAAACATGTAGCAAACATAATATCCGGTCTACTAACAGTTAAGTACAGCAGTGACCCAATCATGCTGCGGTACACTTTTTGATCTACTGATTTGCCAGAAAGATCTGCATCTAAAAGTGTGCCCGTTGCCATCGGTGTTTTCATCACTGAACTGTCAGTCATGTTAAATTTCTTTAAAATATCTCGAATATATTTTGACTGATTAATGAAAATGCCTTCGGGTAACTGTTTTACTTGAAGACCAAGGAAAAAGTTCAGTTCGCCCATCATTGACATTTCAAAACGAGATTCCATGATTCTTGAATTTTTTTTACAAAACTTTGGATTTGTAGAACCGAAAATTATGTCATCTACATAAATCTGAATCAGAATCATATCATCACCTTGCTTTTTCAGAAAGAGAGTAGTATCAATTGTACCTTTCTTGAATCCTGAAGCGAGTAAAAATTGAGTTAGAGTTTCGTACCAAGCTCTTGGTGCCTGTTTGAGTCCATACAAGGCTTTGTCTAAGACATAAACATGATCAGGGTTCTTTGGATCAACGAATCCTTCTGGTTGAGCAACATATACTTCTTCATGCAATATCCCATTTAAGAATGCTGATTTTACGTCCATTTGGAAGACCGTAAAATTTTTATGCGCTGCATAGGATAAGAAGATTCGTATCGCTTCCAGTCGTGCCACAGGAGCAAATGTTTCTTCATAATCAATCCCCTCCTGTTGACAATAACCCTTTGCAACAAGGCGAGCTTTATTTCGAACTACAACTCCAGATTCATCTCTCTTGTTTCTGAAAACCCACTTTGTTCCAATAACAGATTTTCCTTTTGGAAGTGGTATAAGTCGCCAAACTTTGTTCCTCTCAAATTGTAGAAGTTCATCTTGCATTGCCAGTATCCAATCTGGATCGCTCAAGGCTTCTGAAGCTTTCTTCGGCTCGAGAGAACTTAAAAAACTTGAATATAGACAAAAATTAGCCGATGTTGTACGCGTTTGTACACCAGACTGTGCATCACCAATGATATTATGAAGTGGGTGATTTCTTGTCCATTTCATTGTACTTGGAATCGGATGAATTTCATCTTGAGTATTATCTTCCTCATATTCATCATATACTGCAGGTAAGTCTTTATCAACCCCAGATGTGCTCGGGACATCTTGTACAGCCTCTTCTGAAGTAAATGTTTCCGGAGCAATAGAAGAATCACTCGGAACTTCTGTTGTAGAATTTGGATATGCATGCACAGAATCAACATTAGTATCTTCAGAATGTATATGTGTAGATGTACCTGATGTGATTGATATTGTGACATTTTCAGAAGGTCCTGAAATATCTGCGACTATAATTGGAACCTCTGAAGTTGATGCGGATATGTTTGTTTTTTCAAAATCTGCACATATATCCAGAAAAGCATTAAAAAATAATAAGTCTAATTCAGTTGTAATTTTATTTGAATTAGAAGACGTATTCTGTTTGACTTCAGGTTCTATTCCATCTTGAATAGAAACTTTCTGTTTAAGCTTGAGTTCTGAACTGTGTGTTCAGAAGTCAACGTTGATGATTCGTCGAATGACACATTAATGCTCTCCATGATCGTCTTGGTTCGTCTATTGTAGATCCGATAGGCTTTAGACGTTAACGAATAACCAATGAAATAGCCTTCGTCAGCCTTCTTGTCAAATTTACCAAGATTGTCTCGATCATTGAGAATATAACACCTGTAACCAAAAGTACGAAAAAATTTAATATTCGGTTTTCGACTATTAACAAGTTCATACGCTGTCTTTTTATGTCTTTTGATGACAAACGTGCGGTTTTGTGTGAAACACGCAGTGGCTACGGCTTCAGCCCACAGAAACATTAGCAATTCGGAATAGGCTAACATTGTCCTTGCAGCTTCCACCAGTGTTCGATTCTTCCTTTCAACTACTCCGTTTTGTTGAGGAGTGTAGGGAGCAGAAAAGTTGTGAGAGATCCCAACAGATATGAGATAACTCTGAAGCTTTTCATTCTTGAATTCCGTGTCATTGTCACTTCTCAAAGATATAACCGGCAATTGTAGTCGAACCTGAATCTTCTTTAAAAACTCAATGATCAGCTCTGTTGCATCTGATTTGTTCCTTAAAAATTCCAGCCAAGTATATCTGGAGTACTCATCTATCATGACCAAAATATATTTCTTACCATTGATAGACTGAGTCCTCATCGGGCCGCAAAGGTCCATATGTATCAATTCAATAGGTGTTGAAGATGAGAATTTTGTCTTTGCTTTATGAGATGTTCGCTTCATCTTTCCCATTTCACAAGCGGGACAAAGAGAATTCTTCTCAAACCTTAGTTCTGGTAGACCTTTGACAATGCCTTGTCTCGCCAATTGATTAATCGCATCAAAGTTTTGATGAGACAGACGCCGATGCCATATCCAACTTTAAGCTCGTGAAGCTTTTGCAATCAGACAAACAGGTCTTGATGCAGAAAGTGTTGGAAAATTCACAGAATAAAGATTTGCATTCCGCTTGGCTTTAAAAACTGCACGACCATCTTTATCTTCAATATAACAGCATTTATCAGTAAACCGAACTTGAAATTGACTATCGCAGAATTGACTTGTACTGAAAAGATTATGATCAAGTCCTTCCACGTATAGTACTCTTTTGATTGTCACGGTGCCATTTGTTAACGATCCGTGTCCTCGAATGTATCCTGTAACCTCAGAATTAGCATAACTTACAGTACCGGCAGATTCCTCAACATAATTGTGAAGTAGATGCTTAAATCCTGTCATATGGCGCGAGCATCCTGAATCGATATACCATGTATGTGAGGCCTGCAAAAAGAACAAATTACTTCTGCTTAGGTACCCATATCCATATGGGTCCTTCCTTGTTAGCTTTTCGCAATTCATCAACATCATTTACCTTAGCCTTGATTCGCCATTCATAGCGAGGCTTAGGTACCCATTTCCATATCATTTTAACATTAAGCTCATGAATTGTTTTCTTTTTCGAAAAATTATCAATCTTAGCATGAAAAATTTTAGCCTGATGAGTTAAGGAATTTAAAGCTGATTTGACATGAGATGTTTTTCTGGCAACTTTAGATTTAGGATGAATGGAAGGAATGATAAAAGCATTATCATGACAGTGTTTGCAGATAAAATTCTTACGTCCAAATGTCAAAAGCTTAGATTTATCCAATGAAGTACAATCATTCATACAACTTTGACATTTGGAAACGTTTGAATTTTTACACATCAAACTACCACTATCACTGATATTACATTTATTTTTAGCAACTTTATTTTCCTTTACATTCTTCATCCTTTCTCCTTTACCATTTTGCCTTTTTACATCTGAAACAGGAAACAGAATCTTGTTAGTTTTCTTTGAAGAAAATGATTTTGGCTTTGAAGTACAAGAAGCTTCTCCTTTCTCAAAAATACTCGGAGGATATTCAGGAGTAGTAGTATAAACAACTGAAGTTTTAGAATTAACAGTATCAAACTCTGGATTAGAATGAACATTCCAGTTTTTAGAGTCAAACATCTTTTTCTCCTTTAAATTTTGTTGAAACAAATCATTTTTTAAAATATTTAACTCTCTAGAGAGTTCTTTGTTTTCTTCAAAAGACTTGTCAAGTTTGAATTTGAGATCAACATTCTCATCTTCTAACTCTTCAATTGTCTTTTGAAGATCTGTGATTTGTTTCTCAAAATTAGATGCTTGATTCACCTTAGAGTTTGATTCCATCTTTTCTATAATAGGAACAGGATCTGAAGCATTCATCATTTCTATAAAGATCTCCTCAGTCATAATTTTTGAAAAATCAGAATTAAGGTTTTGATTCATGATATTTTCATCTTTTGATCCATTTGATGAATTAGACGTGAAAAAATCAGATAATAACACTTGATTCTCAACATCAGTTTCTAAATCAGATTCATCAAACTGACACTGAGATTCAGTATTATTTTCATCAATCTTGGCTGATTCTGTTGGTAAACAAGGAGAAAATAGAGACGTAAATTCACTAAATTCTATCTTTCTTGTTTTGTAACTTTCATTTAAATCTTTATAAGCAAAACCAACAGATTTTAAACTTGAAATGGAATCAGCACAAGATGAAGTTTCATCATCATTCACACTTTTACCTTTTACAAAAGTATCATGAATATCAGGTTTTGTAGAAATAGAGCCCATTTTATCAAAATTATACAAATTTTCTGGTGCTCTTTTCAAAACAGTATTTGGTTCAAAACCTAAACCTTTTTTAACATTATAAAATCTGACATCTTGGAGTTTGTTTGTTAAAAGATTTAATGTTTGCTCAGTCTGTCCTCTTTTCAGATTTAAATCCTCCAGTGCTTGATTTTACAATATGCCTCGTTTCTTTCTTGAAAACATGCTTCAAATTTTAGTTGAAAATCACCTTTTTCAGCATTTAAGTTTACAAGATCTCTTTCAAGCTCAGATATTTTTGAATTTAAAACATTTTTGTCCTTTTTCAAACAATCTTTCTCAGATTCTTTTTCCTTAACAACATCTTTCAACATTGAATTTTCATCACGAAAATTCAACATTGTTTGTCTTTCATGACTAAGTTTGCCTTTTAAAGTTTTAAACTCTTCTTTCATGAATTTAACTTGAGCTTTTAAGGATTGAATACGTACCTCGGAACCACAGTCGGAATGATCAGAAGATGATCCAATGTCCTCATCTACTTTGGCCATCATACACACCTGAGTAAAGTGTGCAGATTCATCATCAGAACTCTTATAGAGCCAATTCTCTTCTTCCGCCATTAAGTTCTGACCATCTTCCACCTTCTTTGCTAACAAAGTTTTCCGAGCATAATATTCTGAATTTTTGTTCGCTTGAACTTGCAATCCTTGGAAAAATGACCTGGTTTTCCACAGTTATAGCATCTTCCATATTTTGGCTCAGTCTCTTCTTTCTTTCCTTCTCTCTTCTCTTCTCGTTTCTCTTCTCGCTTTTCATCTCTTTTCTCTCCTCTTTTCTCATACTTCTTTTCAGATCTCGGTTTGAACTTGTCTTTCTTGTAACTCTCATATTTCGTCTTGTACTTGTTCTTTCCAAAGCTTTTACACTGCTTTGTGAGAAGAGCCAGATTTTCAGCGAATCGTTGCATATCCTCATCTGAATTTTCTTCACTTTCAGTAGAAGACTTATCAGTGCTTGAATCAGTAACCTCAGGGAGGAGAGCTTTGGATTTCCTTGACTTTGTCTTGTAAGAAGAACTGGACTTGAAACTTGACCCTTTCTTACGTTCAGACATTAAGGCTAGAGAATCTTTGACCATCTTCTTTTCAGCACCAAGCTGCTTTACTTCATCCTCATGATGAGATAAAGTTGTGAAGATATCATTGACGTCTTTTTGTGCCATGTCCTTAGTCATCTGAATGTTGATAGCATAACTTTTCCATTCTGGGTTCAAGTTCTTGATGAACTTATAATTGATCTCTGATTCTGACTTGTTCATTCCATTTCTCCTTAGATCATTCAATATCACATTGAAGCGATTGTATGTTTCCAACAAAGTCTCTCCTTCTTTTGCATGAAAGCCTTCATATGCATTTATACTCTGATTCAGCTTTGTCTGAATTGACTTCTTTGATCCTTGAAACTGTTTCTCCAATTCATCCCATAACTCTTTTGCAGATTTCCTACTATCTACACGATTGTAGATGTCATTAGGGATTGCCATAGTAAGATAGATAAGTGCCTCTTCATCTATCTTGTGTCTTGCCTTTTCCACATCAGTAAAGAATTGATATGGTTTTGACACATATCGATCTGGGATAGCTGGAGATGTAGTTGTGGCTGCTTGTCCAGGTACAAACGATTGTGGATTTCCCGGACCATCTATGATAGATGTCATATAATCGCTGTTCTTTAGATTTAAGAACTGAATCATTCTTTTCTTCCATTGTGAATAATCTCCGACAGACAAGACCGGAGGCTTCAGATGAGATCCCATAGAAAGAAATTCATTTTCCATGGTTGAGATCTGTATATACCTACACAAGATGAAAAAAATATTATCTAGTAAAGATCTTTAAATCCAATCAAATCAAGAAAACTTAAAAAAAATCAGAGATTTTGATTACTCAAAGAACTTTTGTCCCCCTGCGCAGACTTAGCACGGGGGTCCTGCTACCCGGTTAGCGGGTGGGGTTAAGGGGCAGCGCCCCTAGAGAAAAAAATTTCACTATTAAAGGCCATATTACAGTTTTGAAAATTTCTCAGAAAAAAAAACAAGTAAACCAAGCTTTGCGTGTGTGGAGTGGAACGCAAACACTACTTTGCGTTTGCAATGTGGAACGCAAACCTTGCTTTGCGTTTACAGTGTGAATCGCAAACCTTAGTTTTGCGTTTGTAGTGAAGAGCGCAAACCAACACTTTGCGTTTGTGCTAAGGAACGCAAACCTTAGTTTTGCGTTTGTAGTGAAGAGCGCAAACCTTACTTTGCGTTTGTGCTGAGAAACGCAAACACTACTTTGCGTTTGTGGTGTGAACCGCAAACCTTAGTTTGCATGTGTATTGTGAAGCGCGAACTCTACTTTGCGTGTGTGCTGAGAAGCGCAAACGCCACTTTGCGTGTGTTGTGTGGAACGCAAAAGCCACTTTGCGTTTGTGCCGTGAATCGCAAATCTTGTGCAATATTCTCAGTGAGTGAAATGTAAACAACACTTTGCGTTTGTGGAATGATACGCAAAAGAAACTGAAACAATTGAAACCACACTTTGCGATTCAAGTAGAACACGCAAAGTTCAGATAAGCGCAAACCAGGATGAACATGCACAAATCTCAGATGAATAGAACACAAACCTGGATGAATCAAACGCAAACCTTAATGAATGAAACGCAAACCTCTAAAACAAACAAATTTGCACCAAAAACTTATCTAGACCTCGAATTTCGATCTGAAAATTTGACAATTTACTTACCAACACATTTTGAACAAAATTCTAACAAGTAATTTCGATTAAAAACACAAAACTCAACAAATTGATTCAAGAACAGTGCGTGAAACTCATGAACTCAAAACACCAAATCTTCAAAATTAATGATCAAATCACATGCATTTCAAGAATTAAAAGATACTGACTCGATCGATTTCACAAAACGAACATAACCTAATCGATTTCAACTCAAAATTTCCACTGAAACTCAAAATCGATTTAGACTTCGTGAACAGTAACGTGAACAGTATCGACTCAAAACATTTTCTTGATTTTCAAACGGATTTGGCTCTGATACCAATTTTGGCCCAGTGATTACTAGCATTAACACATTTAGATTGACACAAACACTTCTATTAGATCAATCACATGAATTACAATTAATCACAGATCTAACATCTAGTCACAGATCTCACGAATATGTGTGTTCTTTGTGTGTGTTCTTACTCTCTCTCAACTACCACCAATATTACACCTTCACTTTCACACACTAACTCTCTTGCACGTCTACTAGAAACAAAACAAAGACTTGCTTATATAAAGGTCAACATGACCAAGAAAGGTCAAACCTTCTAAGCTCATTACAACACACATCCAAACACTAATTACAACAATGACCCTCATTTAATCTTGAATACAATTACAGTCTAACAATACAAACTAGACCCTCACTTTTAATATTGAATACAATATCAATCTAACAATCTCCCCCATTGGATTCAAGATTAAAAAAAAAATTGACAATAATGTTCAGGTCTTCTTATCTTCAGAATAATATTCAGCTTTGAATCTTTTTCAGCTTTGACATCTTGAAAGCTTTAACATCTTCAGCAAACTTTCAAACTTTAAACTCTTGAAACCTTTGACAGCTTTAGCAGAATCTTCATTTTCCCTTTTTGTTTACAACAAACTTTGACAAAATCTTCTTAATAAATCAAGTCTTCAAACATTGACTAACTTTGACTTTGAAACCACTTGATTTAAACAACCATTAACTTCAATATCCCCCTTTACAACAATCGTTTCTTCAACTTTCATCCCGACTTTGAAAAACATCTGTCACTCACTCTTTCTTGATACAAATTTTAATCATCTAATCTTGAACTCTGATTTATCTCCCCAATTCTGATATAAACTTTTCATCTAAACATGAACTTTGATACATCTCCCCCTTTTTGATGAATTGTGAGAATCAAAATCATCAAAACTCTTCAAGTTTAGATCTGTCTGTTGAACATCTCCCCCAAATGAACAAGTAAGCACAGTCTTCATGATCTCTCCCTTTGACAATAAATGAACAATCTCCATCCAATGAATGATATGAGAATCGTTCATCTGATCTGAATGAGCCGTCAATTCATGAATGTATTCATCTGAATCTTTTCAAATTCAATCAAACTAGAAGTTGTAACCCTGAATCAACATATGAAACAGTTAGGAATGTCTGCCAGTAGCATAAAGCCACTGTGTACAACAAATGTACAATGTAAGGAGCTTGAAGTGATGTTCACTCCCCAGGACTTCCATTCAATCATTGAAAAACACAAGGTATTTTCTATGAATGTTCTGACAGAAAAACAAATTTTCTGTGTGCTCGTCATGTGTTATGAAAGAATTAAGCACAATGATTGTGTTTCATAAGGCTCAAAGTATGTAAACCATTGAGACAACAATGATTATACATAGACTCAATTGTGCATGATAAAGGGTCGAAGGTGGGGCAACTTTCCTTCTTTTTCATTATCAGTATCTTCCGAATGAAGAACCAATATATTATGTGCTGCTTCCCCAGAAAATGTGAAACATTCTCTTTTTAAGAAAAGAATGAGTAGCTGGTGGGATTGTATGCAAGAGATGGCATGGGCTCACTGCCTTTTTCAATGACGGTCACCAAAGAATGTGAACCAATCAGAAATGTGGTTGCCCGGCTCAGAAAGAAGTTTGGTGCAGAGTCTGATATTCTTTTACTCTGTTCTCTCACCCTCTTTCTTTTAATATTTTAAGCTCACTTCTAACCAATCTCTCATTTCCATTTTACCTCTTCACACACTAACACTCAGTCTTTTGACCCCTCTCCCCTCAATCACGCAGGGAATACTTCCTGGGTAGGAAACACTGGTTATCGTGAATCCATGGAAGTTCTGTTAAGCTCACACAATGAATCCCATGTATTTCCTAAAAGCTTGTATTGCCTCAATGATTATTTTGACAATTTAAGCACAAGGAATCATTTGTCAGTGTATGTATGCTCATAACAATAAGAATGAAATTTGAGCATGTTAAGCATTTAAGATTTCTCAAAACTTTATATGAATGAACATTTATGAAAGAACATAAATATTTTGAGAATCTGACAATGATTAATATCAGATCAAATTATCATGAAGAATAATATTTTGGGAAATCAAAGACGAATGTTGTTTATATGAACAAAATATACACATATTTGCAATGAAAGCACATATAATGATGAAATGACGTTTGATTCAAACAACATTGAATACAACCGGGAGTATTACCATAGAAAGATTTATCATTTGATACATGGTAATAACAAGTTCAAGAAAAATGTACTGAACCGATGTGTGTATGAATACTTGACAGTATATAAATATGACAATTACACAAGTATTTGTCATTAAAAACACACGGTCAGATAGTCATCAAAGTATCCAAAAAAATTTTAAAATCGCACTTCGAAATTCATAAAACATTTGAGAACACGAAGTGAACATTTAAGAAACCAGTTTACACAAGTGAAATTTATTCATCTTTCAACAAGTATTAAATATTTAAAGTAAAGAAAATATACCTGACAAAAACCTCAGATATCCTCCCCCTCGATACCTGTAAAAAATCAATTTATCAGAAAAAAATATGACAATGATAGTATAAAACAGTTATATCTCCTCTTAAAAGATATAACAGTTAATTTCTCCAACTCCCCCTCAAATCAAAAACTTCTAGAAAATATTTTATCTAATTAGCATCCTTCAGAAGAAAACATTTGAGTACGGGTTTTGAGCTGAAGTATTCAAAAGCCATGATTACTTATTCTCCGGTGAGAATAGTAATATGCAATTTTACCAATGAAGACCGGGTTCTGATCTAATGTAACCAGAAACCAATATTTCTGAAACATTGAGGAACGGGTCTTGAATTGTTTTATCCAAGAGCCATTATTCTTTGAAGCACGGGTTCTGAACTGATTTATTCAGAAGCCTTGGTTCTTTCTCCCCCTTAGTCTTTATTTGCCTGCAACACAGGTTTAGCTTTTGGTATCCACTGGTATTTGGATCCTGAATTGTTAGTTGCAGTTCTAGTAGGAGAGATATAGTAAGAACCATACCAGCTATTTTCATAATTTTTATTAACAAAATCATTTGAACCACAGTAGGAACAACTAATTTTCTTTTGAGCTAACCTGATCAATTGATTTATAGTGTAAACCAGATCAGGTTTGCCAAAAGTTTTACCTTTTGAAGCGTAGTTCCTTTTAGCATTTGGTGTATGCACAAATGATTTTTGTTCCTTCTTCTCCTCCGAGGAACCTTTCACTATCCAAATCCATTTATCTTTTTCGTTCTTATCTATCCTTCTCCAAAACGTTTTCTTCTGAAACTTGTCCTTTTTGATGTTACCTGAATCATCAACATTTTTGTCATAGAAAAGGTTAGAAGGACGAATTTTATCATTAAGTTTAGAAGTATGATTACCATTAGCATCAAACAAAGGATTATTAGAAACATTAGTCAAATTGAACTTGCTGCTGATTTGAATGAGCATTCGGATGCAGCTAGATCATCTCTTGGTAATTGAACTATTGATTCTGGCGTTTTGTGCTCAGTTAGCTTCACCTTGAACATGATCTCTTCAAGTTCTTTTATCTTTGTGGACAAGCAGTTTATTTCCTTTGCAATCAGATCAAACTTCTTATGCAACTCAACCTTTGCATTCTTCTCCTTCAAGATATTTGTTGACAACTCAGATAGCTTTTCATTCAGCTTCTTTATTTCAGCTTCAAATGCTGTCTTTTCATCTCTAAAGTCTTTCTTTACACTCTTTTGCTCAACTATCGTCTTCTTTTCTTTCTCAAACTTGTCTCTCTTCATTATGATTACTTTCTCGAAGTTTGAAACTTGTTGAGAAAGTTTTATGCATTTTAGCTCCACAACTTTCTTCTCTTCAAAAGATTTTCTTGAAAATTCAGAGAACTTTTCAGCAAAAGCTTTTCTTTCTTTCTCCATCTTCTTTTCATCTTGAGATATCTTTTCTTTCAGTTCATCCATCTTTCTTTTCACCTCATCATTATCTTTTTCAATTTCCTTTCTCTTCTTCTCAATCTTCTTCATCTCATCTTGGGCTTTTATGTTGTCTTTGTCTTGGGTTGCTTTTTCCTTCATCATATTTATCTCAACCTCAAGACTGAAGACTTTATCTTTCAGCTTATCTCTTTCAGCAAATATTTGAGAATTTGTCTTTCTCAGCCTATCAGATGTATCTCCAACAATGTTAGCTCTCCTTCTAAGATCATCAAGCTCTCTTTGCATTTGTTCCTTTTTAGACCAAGTAGAGCTAGAATTAAGACTTTCAGATCTTTTCAGCTTGTCTTGAAGATATGAAATTTCTTTTTCTTTTGCTTTAATAATTCATGCAAAATCAATTTTAGAGTTAGAGATGCATTCTGAGCAAACAGAATCATTCTTTAAAACTTTATCATCTTTCAATTTATTAATCTGTGTAAGAAGAGATGCATTCTGAATCTTCAGATTTTTATTCTCAGCTTCAAGTACTGGAATCTCTAGCATTTACGCTAAAGCACAATCTCTGTTGGTTAGCATCAGATTTCCTTTTTTATCTGTGTAAGGCATGATGATATCTGAAAAAGAATACTAAAAAATTCAGAAATTTTAATCACACTAAGAAATATGTATTTTTTGACAATTAAATCTCATATTGCAACTTGATATAAAAAAAAATATGCTAGTATTGTTCTTTAATCAGAAAATCTGAAAATTTTACAGTAAAGATCACAAAAAATCACTCAAAATAAAAAACAAGTATAGAATTCGCAAGCAAGAATTCGTAAGTATAGAATTCGTACAAGGAATTCACAAGTCACATACAAAGAAATTCACAAGTATAGAATTCGTAAAGGACAATTCGCAACACACTTAGGATACGAAATCTTGAACTTTTCGCAGAACAGTGGTTTATGAATTATGAGCTTTTCGTAGAACACTCAGTTGCGAATCCTGCACAATTCGTAAGTGTGTCTTGAGCGAATTCTTTGAATTCGTATCTCTTTCAGGTGCGAATTCCTCTGAATTCGTAAGTCTCACACTTGCGAATTCCTCCCTTAGCAAATTTTATTCTCTGCGAATTCTTTCCTTAGGATCAACAAAAATAGGTATTCTGCGAATTCCTTGGCTCTGCGAGTTCTACTTGCAAGTTCTTCATAAAGTCTGCGAATTCTATAGATCTCGAGTCGATTTTACAATTTTCCAACAAAAATCTACCTAAAACTTGATGTTTGGCTCTGAAACTTTGTAGGAATGATCTTTATGCCATCGAACACAACCCTACGGAGTTAATTTCCCTGAAATTGACTTTTGAATTGGAAATCGATCACTGGCAGTCCGTGAAAAACAACATTCTGGAAATGTACAAATCGATCAAATTCTTGCAATCTGTTGATCAATTGATTAATCAACCAACACAAGAATTGTTTCACTTCAATGAACGAACATTGGAACTCAATTTCACATTCAACTCATCACTCAATCACAATCTTGAATTCAGTGTAACAATGACTTTCTTGAAAGAAATATCGATCTTTCTGAATTTTCTGATCTGTGCTCTGATACCAATTGTGACCCAGTTTATACTAGCAATATTAACAACACAGATTATCAAACAGATTATTATTGATTAAACCACACAATTACAATGAAATCATAGATCTAACAAAGTGCTACAACTCTCACGTATGTGTATTCTGTGTGTGTTATGCGAAGTCTTACCAAACCTGATTCTCAATTATGCGTGCTTACAAATCTAACAAAGAACCAAACCTATTTATACTAAGTCAACTTACATTGACTTTACAACAAAACCCTCAAACTATTACATAAATACAAACTAGACCCTCACTTTTAATCTTGAATACAATATCAATCTAACATCATGTGCTTAACTGTTCAAGTTAAATTGTTGAGCAACCATTCTTTTTAGGAAAATTACATGGGATCAGTATGAGAGCTTAAACAGAACTTCCATGGATTCACGTTAACTAGTGTTTCCTACCCCAGAAGTTATCCTAGATTGATTGAGGGGTGAGGGGTTCTTAAATCATAGAGTGGGGGAGATAACCCATCCGATTGAGTTTTTCTCAGTGTGTGGAGCGGAAAAAATGGAAAAGAGAGTTTGGTTAGAAGTGAGCTTAAATGTTCAAAAGAAAGAGGGTGTGAGATCAGAGTTAAAAGAATATCAAAACTCTACACCAACCACTTTCTGAGTCGGGCAGCCACATCTACTGATTGGTTCACATTCCTTGGTGACCATCATTGAAAAAGGCAGTGAGCCCATGCCAACTCTTGCATTAACCCCACCAACTACTCGTTTCTTTATTAACAAAGAAATGTTTCATTTTCTTTGGGGACGTAACATATCTGCTATCTGGTCTTCATTCGGAAGATTTGGATATTGAAAAGAAGGAAGTTTGCCCCACCTTTGCACCTCTTTCATGCACATTGAGTCCGTGTAATACTTGTTGCTGTCTCAACAATTTACACATTTTAAGCCTGAAAAAGATTGAGTAGCTTCAATCATTCTACACTTTCACGTACACACAAGGAATAAGTTTTCTTATCATAACATTCATAGAAAATTACTTTGTGGTTTTTCGATGATTGAATGGAAGCCCTGGGGGAGTGAACATCACAAAAGCTCCTTTCCAATGTACATCCGTTGTACAAAGTGGCTCCGTGCTAATTACAAGCAGTTCTAACTGTATCATTTGTTGATCCAGGGTTACAATGCTTAATTTGTCTGAATTTGAAAAGATTCGGATGAATACTCTCATGAAATTGACGGATACTCAGATCAAAGAGCGGAGATTGTTAGTTTTTCACAAAGGGGGAGATTTATTTTGAAAGTTTCAATTTCCAAAGACAGAAGATTTGTCAAAGTCAAGAAGTTCGAGATAACATGATAAAGATATTCTGAGATGATTATAGATGATTCGTTGTTCAAAGACAGACAATTCATAGATCAAAGAGATGAAGATACAAGCATTGAAAGTTTCCTCATAGTTCAAAGTTCAAAGTTGCAAAGATCAAAGTTTCAAAGATTTAATGTTCAAGACTTGATGACTTTTCAAAGACAAAGTGAAAGACTTTTCAAGTTTATATGAAGATTCTTCAAAAGCCGAATGATTGAAGATTGCCAAAGCTTCAAAGTTCAAAGCTGTCGAAGTTAAAGTTTTGAAGAATCAAGAGTTGAAGACTATTGTCAAATTTTTAAATCTTGAATCCAAAGGGGGAGATTGTTAGTGCATTTATTGTATTCAAAGATTTAGAGTAAAAGTCTTTGTAAATGAAAAGTCAAAGAAAGTCAAAGTTGTTAAAAGTTAAAGTCTTGTTAGTGAAAGTCAAAATAGCTTAGTTTGTTTAGTCATTGTGTTTGTAATTAAGAGGTATATTAGATTGCTTAGTGGTTAAGCATTAGGTTTAAGGATTTTGTCATTGTCATATTTGTAGAGAGAGAAAGTGAGAGAGTTTAGAGAGAGAAAGCTTCAAATCTTGTAAATCATTCAAAGATCAATGGAATTAAAGTTTGTTACCTAATAGATCTGGGTGTTTTCAGTAAGGCATCTTGAAATCTGGAAAAATGTAAGCAAGAAATGATCGTTAGTCCGACAAATCGAGATAATAGATGCAATACTTAAAAAATTTCAGAAAATGAAATTTCCAAAAACTTCAAGTATTGAATTCGTATGCTTGAGATTAAAGAGCAATTCGCATGAACATTGAAGCAATTCGTATGAAATGATGACATAATTCGTATATGAACAAGAATTCGTATAGAAAGATTTAAAATTCGCACAAGTCCTCAATTCGCACAAAAGAGATACTCAACCAATCACAATTCGCATGAGCCTTTATGCGAATTCTTAGAATTCGTATACAGCTTTATGCGAATTCCTTACAATTCGTATGAGTAGAGATGCAAATTATGTTCTTAAAAAAACTAGAAATTTACTTTTCGCATAAAAGCTTTTCGCACACAGATTTCGTATAAGATGATGATGCGAGTTCTTTACTGAAAAAAATTTCTGATTCAAAAACTTTTCGCATATCATACGAAATCTGAACTTAGAGAAAAAAATTGAAAAATCATGCGAAATCCTCTAGAATTCGTATGAAAGCATATGCGAAATCTTACAATTCGTACCACACTGATGTGCAAATTCTACACAATTCGCATCACAAACATGTGCGAGTTCTGTGCAATTCGCATGAAAGCACGTGTAAATTCTTGCCTTAGACTTTTAAAATCCAACTTTTCGCACCAGAGACATGCGAATTCATGCTTTTCGTATATAGAGGTATACGAATTCTTCACTTAGATGAAATTTCAATTAAAACTCTATGCGAATTCTCTCTTTTCATATATCACAGATAAGAATTATGCGAATTCCACACTTAAAATGAATTTTATAAGAATTATGCGAATTCTTTCTACGAAATCTTAAGTCTGCGAGTTCTTCATACGAAAAGTATGGATCCTGCGAGTTCATGAAGATACGGTCCTAAAAATCACTTTCTAGGCCAAATTTCCACTAAATTCTTCGATCTAGAAGTTGTAATCTCACAGAAATGATCACGTTAGTATAATACATAATCCAAATCCATCAATTTGCACAAAAATACACTTAAGCATCAAAATCAGTGATCAAACATTACTACGACAGTCTCGAACATAAACTTTCAAAAAAAATCACAAATTGAGTATCCAAAATGATTTTCTAGTGCAATTCAATTACACAAAGATATTCTAAAACATATTTCGACCAAAATACAATCAAAACTTTTTATCAAAACACCTTTAATTTCAAAAATCCAATCAAGACTTTAAGAAAATAGTTTCGAACTCATTTTTCTCAAAAATGTCGGATTTGCTCTGATACCAAATGTGATCCCAGTATACTAGCAATATCAATCAACACAGATTTACAAACACAATTATATAGATTTAATCACATGATTATAGAGTGCCATATCCCTATTTCGTGATTAAGACTCTAATCACTGTGTGTGTGCGTGTTTTCTACGGTGTAAGCTCTTACCAACTTCTACGCGTGTAAATCTGAATCTAAAACACAAAGACTTGCTATTTATATGTGGTCAACATGACCTTTAGCAAAGTCAACCCTTTTTACACAATTACAAAGTAACACTTACACATTACAACTATTACATTTTTGACCTATCTTTTAATCTTGAATACAATTCATATCTAACAACAGATAGATCTTTAGAGATGATAGGTGATTCAGAGGTTTGAAGATCATATGGTGGTAAAGGGTTTAGGGGAATAGCTGAAACCTACGAAGTGGTATCAGTGTTAAATGGTATAATGGCTGGATCATCATCAGCGTTTGGAGGATTTTCATGATGGTGTGTATTGAAAAAAGGTTCAGGTTCTCCATAGTGGGAGAACATCCAGGCATTAAGTTCATCATTATCAGCGATAGGATTTGAGTTCGCTGATCTGGATTCATCAAACGTGACATGGATGGTTTCTTCTACTGTTTGTCTTCTTTTGTTGAAGACCCTATAGGCTTTGGATATTGAGGAGTATCCTAGAAAGATTTCGTCATCTGTTGTTTAGAATAAAGCACTGACAACCAAAGATAGGAAGAAAGCTGATAGAAGGCTTTCTCCCATGGAAAAGTTCATAGGCAGTTTTGTTGAATCTTTTGACAATCAACGACCTTTTTTGAGAAAAACAAGCCGTATTGACAGCTTTTGCCCAAAACTGAGTTGGAAGATGAGAATCGCTAAGCATTGATCTAGCGGCTTCAATGATCGTTTTGTTTCTTCTTTCAGCGACTCCATTTTGCTGAGGAGTTCTCACAACTGAGAAATTGTGAGAAATTCCCTTGCTTTCAAAGAATTTATCTAGAGAGTTGTTTTTGAATTTAGTTCCATGATCACTTTTTATTGAGCAAACAGTTAGGTTATTCAACACTTCCATCTTTCTAATAAAAGATATTAGTTCATCTCTCCATCACTCTTAGAGCGGAGAAACATTACCTAGCTATAGAGAGTATTCATCTACTATGACAAGAGTATATTTCTTTCCAGCAATGGATTGAATATTGACAGGGCCAAACAAATCCATATGCAAGAGTTGAAGAGGACTTGTCACTGATGAAACTTACTTAGATTTGAAACTAGCTTTAGTTTGCTTTCCCTTTTCACAAGCTGAGCAGAGAGTTTCCTTGGCGTATGAATGCTGAGGTAGACCAGAGACTAGTTCGTTTGAGGATAGAGTGTTCAGTGTTTTGAAGTTAAGATGAGAGATCCTCTTATGCCATAGCCAATTGACATCTGATGAGGCCTTGGACAGAAAACAAATATTTTCAGTGGTTGTAGAGTCCATGTTTATTACATAAACGTTTTCCATACGATAACCACTGAGTGCAAGTTTTCCATTTTCATCCATCACTGAACATGCTTTCTTAGAAAAGCATACTTTGAAGTCTTTATCACATAGTTGACTGATGCTAAGGAGATTATGCTTCAGTCCATCTACATAAGTGACTTTTCAGAAGGTAGTTGCACCATTGCTGAGTACACCAAGCCCTCTGGTATAACCTTTTCCATTTGCCCCAAAGGTCACTGAGGGACCTTTCTCTTCCTTGTATTCAGTGAGCAGGTCTTTTTGGCCTGTCATGTGTCGAGAGCATCCATTATCTAGATACCATATACCCTTCAAAACATGAAAACATAAGGAAGATCAATTTTTGATTGGTACCCGCTTTTCAATGGGTCCAGGGGAGTTAGTGGAGATGGAAGGTTCGACAATCTTCACAGCATCTGAAGATTCAGCGTCAGTGGTAACCTTCACTTTAGTTAATTTCTTAACTTTAGTGGCATTTTTCACTTTCGCAGATTTCGCAGCTTTGGTGACCTTCTTAGCCTTGGAGGCATTCATCTTCACTTTAGCTATCTTTTCAGCCTTTGTGGCATTGGGACATTTACTGGTAATATGGTCAGTAAGTCCTCAGTGGTAGCATTTTCTATAGATGAAGATGGATTTAAGACCAGGATCATTGGCATTAGAGAACTTGAGATAAGCCAGGCCAGCTCTGTTAGAGCATATTTGTTGGATACAAGATCATAGAAGCTGAAGGTCAAAGTTCAAGAAAGTCGAAGCTCAAAGTCAAATTTCAAAGTGAAAGTCAAAGTTAATTGTAAAAAAAAGTCAAAGCTAGTTGTTTGAGTGTTTTAGTAGTTTGCACATTTCTAAGTAGTATGCGCGTTTTAGTTTTTGTATAAATAGGTTTCTTAAGTGTTGTGTGCGTGTAAGTTCTGTAATAGCATCATACGAGTTCTTTGTAGAGAGAGAAAGGTTGAGAGCGTTTGTAATTGAATCCATAGGTTGAATACAAAGTGATTGTTAATTGAAATTGGTTGTTATCTTAATTTACATATTGTTATATGGGATAACAATTGGTATCAGAGCAAGCGAAATTCAGAAATTTGAGGATCGAATTCAAGAAATCTTGGTCAACAGTTTCATGAACTCGCAAGTCGACTGGATTGTTATCGATTTTGGGAATTAGGGATGTTTTTGATTCAATTTTTGTATCGTTGTGTTCGATTTAGCATCTAGAACTAGTCGAGTTTGGATTGCATTGTCTAATTTTCACTAGATCAGTGTGAATTTGAAGATATTCTTAAGTTTTTGTTCGAACTGTTTCATCACACTGTAGTATAATCAAAGTGTATCTTTTAGTATTTTTGATTGTAATTTGTTGATTGTATTAGTCTCGAAATATGTTCTAAGTGATCTCTGCAAAATCTCAAGTCAATTTGAGAAGTGTTGATTCGATTTCAGGCTGAAAAATCGAGTTTTTGAATTGTGCAAGTCAAGAGCTCGCAAGATTCAAAGAACTCGCTATCTAAGAACATGCAAGGTGAAGAACACGCAAGACCAATAATGCGCAAAGGACTAAGAATCTTGTTTGAAGTGAAAAACTCGCAAAGGGTTACGTACGATAAGCTAAAGCTCGCACAACACTAGATCTAGTTTGTTTTCTGAATTTTGACGATCATTACAAAGCAGTGTAGATCAAAGATGACTTCCAAGGATGCTCTCTAAATTGGTACAGACGTAAAGCCTCTTGTTATATTCAAGGGAGAATATGAACAGTGGAAGGACCGTTTTCTCGACTTTATCGACCGACACGCAAATAGGGACTACATTTTGCTGTCCATTACTGAAGGTCCAATGATACCACCCACTGTGGAGACACCTGATGATGAATCTTAAGATAGTGAGGATGGAGATGAAGACAGAGTGAGAAAAATGAAGACAGTTCAGAAAGACTTTGCCCAGTATTCTGATGAACAGAAAAACTGATTTAAAGCTGATAAACAAGCGAGATCTCTTCTACTTCAAAGTATCCCAAATGAAATATACATCAAGATCGACAACTACAAAGCAAACGCCAAAAAGATGTGCGATTAGTTGCAAAAGATGATGATGGGTTCTAAAGTAGGAAACCAAATGAAAGTGGTAAACAACATCAATAGTCTGGAGGAAACTTACGAAAGATTTGTGCTTCTACTGAATGAGTTGTCAAAGAATAAAGTTAAGAAGAAGCAAATTGAGAACAATGTAAAGTTCATCAGCATTCTTCAACTTGAGTGGAAGAAGCATACTCAAAGAATGAAGCAAATGAAGGATTTGAGTGACATTCCACTACACGAGGTCTATGAGACACTAAGGCAGAATGTGAAATAGGTTGAAGAGAAAAGGGCTGAGAAAAAGAAGACTGAGAAAGTGTCAAATCCCATTGCCTTGGTAGCTGGCCATAAGGAAAAGGAAAAGAAAGATAAGAAGAAAAAGAAGAAGATTATGATTCCTAGTTCTGATTCTAAGTCTGATAGTGACGACGGGGAGAACCTCAAACAAGCAATGCTTCTATTGACCCGTGCTTTTCAAAAGAAGTTCTACAAGAAACTAGGGTCAAATTCTCAAAGGTACTCGTCCGGATCAAAGAATTATGAGCATCGGGAAAGAGTTGAAGAACAAAGGTCTGAGGAGAAGAAATATGTGGAAAGAAAGCCGGAAGAGAAAAAGAAGTATGTGAATGATTATAGTGGTGCTGCAAAGAAGAATAATGACCTGATTAAATGTTACAACTGTGGAAAGGTCGGTCACTACGCCAAGGACAGTCGTAAGTCCAAAGTAAGAAACTCAGAATAATACAAGAATAGATACTCTTAGCCAAACAGCAAGAAGCTGGCAAGGCATTTATGGCTGAAGACGAGTTCTGGTTAGATAATTCTGATGAAGAAGTAGAGAAGGAAGAGACAGCCCACATGTGCTAGATGGGAAAAGAGGTCAAGTACGATGAATATAATGAAGAGACATCTGATGAGGTACTAAACTTATCTGAATATGATTTTATGACCAAAATGGAAGCCATGATGGTCGAACTTCAAGATCTTCAAAATAAGCTGAAAAAGAAAAAGAGCAGAGTTGCAAAGAAAAATCAAAAGATCTTTGACCTTAACAAAGCAGTTGTTGGGAAGAAAGATCTAATTGATTCTCTAAATAAATATGTCTCTAATCTTAAACAAGAAAAAGATTGTTTTGAAAGTAAGATTTCTGATTTTGTTTCTAAGATTTCTAAGATTGATTTAGAGAAACAAGAAAGTGTTCTAAAAGTTTTTAAATTGCAGGTTGAAAACAAGAATCTAGAGAAAAAGGTAAATGGTTTGGAATCCAAACTATATACATGAGGCCAAACAGATCAAACCATTTTCCTAAATACCCCTAATGAGGAAACTGATGTTAAAGAGAAGTGGGGTATCGGTTACGAAAACCCACACTATCTTAAGAAAGCCATCAGAAAACATCCTGCTTTATATAACTTTGATTTTCTACAGGCTGCTTCAAAACATATGCATTTGAAACCCAAGTTTATTACCAAATCACCAGATGAGGTAGAGGCTAAAGAAGATGAGAACAGAAAATTAAAAACGAAAATGCAACTACCATTCTGCTATCAAAAGCTGAATGATAGTTATATTACTAAACATCCAAATTCTCTTTCAAATGATTATTTTGAAAGCTATTCGACAAAAGAGTTGGAGGCAAATCCTTTAAAAGCTAAAATTTAGGTCTTTTCATTTTGTCTTTCTCACATGCATCACATAGATGTTCTCTTTCATATTTCAACTCTGGAAGACCTTTGACCAAATTCCCAGTCACTAACTTGTTAATGTATCTGAAGTTGAGATGAGACATCCTTCTATGCCATAACGAACTCTGCTGCATAGAGGTTTTTGATAGTAGACACACAACGTTGTCAGGCTTTACATTTGACAGATTGATAGTGTAGAGGTTTGATTTTCTCGTGCCAACCAAAAGTTCCTTTCCTTCTTTCGTTCTCACACAACATCTCTGGGCCTTGAAATTCACCTCTAAATCATTGTCACAAAATTGTCCGATCCTAAACAGATTGTGTCCTAAACTTTCAATGTAGCTCACCTTCTTATCGCCATGTTCTCTTGTACAACGTCTCCATATCCCAAGATTGGTGAAAACTGGTCATTTCCAAAACGCACGTTGCCGCAAAATTTCTCTGCATAATTAGATAAAATATATTTCTGTCCAATCATATGCTTGGACCAGCCTGAATCCAAGTACCACATATGACGGATCTGAACAGGAAAAATCAAACAACAACTAGTTTAGGTACCCATTTATAGATGGGTCCTTTTATGTTAACACAAGATTTTGGCACCCATTTCAATTTGGGTCCTCTTTGCTTTTGAAAAACACTTGAATGATTTATATAATAAGAACCAAACCAACAATCAGAATATTGTCGAGTAACAAAATCATTTCTACGAGATGTGGAAGACTGAGTAGTAGACGGATTTAATTGGATCAATTGCTTTATTGTATAAGACTTGTAAGAAGTTACAAGTTTTGATTTATGAGAAGCAGATTGACCAACTACATCAGAAAAACTATCAGAATCCCTATTACAATCAGACTCAGAAAATGATTTCGTAGACTCTTCAATCTTCCTTTTAGGTCTTCATTCAAGTCTCGCTTCAGACTCTTTCCATCTCAATTCTGAAAAACAAGATTTAGATGTGTTATAAACATGAGATTTCAAAGTTTGATCTTTCTTATGCTTACCCGTTTTGGTCAGGTTCTGTGAGAGCCTTTTCTTTTGCTTCTTACCTTTAGCATAGTAGGTACTCATAGGAACTGATTCATCAACCTTAGTTGATGGTTCACCTTTCTCAAATACACTTGGTAAAGCATCAATATTGATTACAAAAGCAGAATGATCTAGAAGTTTAGCATTGAAATTAAACTTCGCAACACAATCATCAAAACTACCATTGGAATTTTAAAAATCAGTTTCATCCTCAAATAAATCATCATCATCAAAATTTGATGCCTTGGAAGAATTTGGAAAGTTGAAATCATTACATGCTTTTGAACATTGTTTTTGAGTAGACGTTTGATCAAAATCTGAAGTTTTAGAATTAGCAAAAACATTGCCCATGAAAACTTTACAAGATGAAGCATCTGAATCAGTGAAGTTGCTTTCACTAACTCTTTCTGATTCTGACTTATCATTTGTAACTTCATATTTGAAATCAGTGTTCTTCATAACAATAGAAAACACAAGCTTCTCAACATCAACCAAAATTCTTTGTTCTACTAAGGTGTTCTCAAGTTCAGAAATTTTACTTTCCAAAATGAGTGGAGGAACATAGATTTTAGCTTCAACTGGTTTTGCCTCCATTTCCTCAATAGAATAACTTCGAAAATAGTCATTTGAAAGGAATTTTGGTTGCTCAGAAAGATAACTATCATTTAGCTTGTCATAGCAAAATGGTAGTTGCATTTGGGTTGTGTTTTATGAGTTCTCATCTTCGTTAGCCTCAACCTCATCAGATGATTTTGTAACAAATTTGGGTTTTAAATGAGGATTTTTATCAGCCACTTGTAAGAAATTGAAGTTGTATAAAGCTGGTTGTTTTCTAATGGCTTTATTTAAATAATGTAGGTTATCGTATCCAATACCCCAATTATCCTTAAAAGCTGTAAACTCCTTTGGTTTGTTTAAATGAATTGTTTGATCCATTTGACCTCTAGAATATAGCTTGGCTTCTAAACCATTAATCTTTTTGAGTGAATTTTTATTTTCAATCTGCAAATTTTGAACTGTTAAAAAAATCTCTTGTTTCTCACGTTCATACATGTTAAACTTGGAAACTTCTTCAGAGATTTGTTTTTCAAAACAAGCTTTTTGTTTTTCAAAAATTTCAACAGTTTTTTCAAAGAATCAATCAAGTTTTTGTTCCCAGCAACTTTAGTGACGCTTTTAAGCAACTCAACCTTTTTCATTTTTCAGTTTAGCTTGTAAGTCTTGAAGCTCAACCATCATGTTTTCCATTTTCTTTAAAAAATCAGATTTGGAAAAAATAATTATCTCTTTGGAAGTCTACTCATCCGATTCATCATACTTCACTTACTTGCCCATTAAGCACATGTGTGTTGTCTCTTCTTTTTCACTGTCAGACTCAGAAAAATCTTGCAATGGTCATCCTCAACTATCAATGCTTTGCCAACTTCTTTCTGCTTGGCCAGAAGCATTTTGTTCTTGTAGTACTCAGAATTACGAACTTTTGGCTTCCGGCAATCTTTGGCAAAGTGGTCGATTTTCCCACATTTGTAACATTTGACCGACTCTTCCATCTTCTTTGTCTCATAACTGTTCACATAGCGCTTTTCTTCTGGCTTTCTCTCCTCATACCTTCTTCCTTCAGACCTTTTGTCATCATTCCTTTTTCCTTCAACCCTTTCATTGTGTTCAAAATTCCTTGATCCCGATGAATACCTTTGACTGTTAGAACCCAACTTCTTGTAAAATTTATTCTTAAAGTCCCGGGTCAGCAATAGCATAGATTGCTTCAGATTTTCTCCATCATCAGAATCGGAGTCATCACTGTTGGTCTCCTCAGAATCAGTCAACACAACTTTCTTCTTCTTCTTCTTCTTATTTTTTTTCTCTTTCTCTTTCTTTTTATCCACTACCAATGCAACTGGATCAGCAACTGGTTTTTCACTTTTCTTTTTCTCTTCTCTTTCCTCTTTTACCTCCTCCTTATTCTGACGAATTGTTTCATAAACATCATGTAGAGGAATCTCACTCAGATCTTTCATCTGTTTCATTCTTCTTGTATGCTTCTTCCATTTGGGTTGCAACATACTCAGAAACTTCACATTATTCTCAATTTGCTTCTTCTTTACCTTGTTCTTGGCCAACTCATTCAATATAGAGATAAATCTTTCATAAGTCTCTTCCAAACTTTCACCAGATTTAGCCTTGAACTCTTCATAGTTATTGATGCAGTTAGACACCTTCATTTGGTTGCCTATCTTTGAACCCATCATCATCTTTTCCAGTTGATCCCACATCTTCTTGGCAGTTTCCTTGTAACTCTTTATGTAGATCTCATTCGGTATGCTCTGTAAAAGTAGAGATCTAGCTTGCTTATCAGCTTAAATATATGCTTTTCTGTTCATCTGAATACTTGACAAAATCAAGTGGAACTTCCTTAGTTTTCTGTTCTCTTGGCTCATCACCATCCTCACTATCAGAAAACTCATCATCTGGAATTCTTATAGTAATAGGAATCATAGGACCTTCTTCAATTGAAATCTTAATGTTCTCTCCGTTTGCATGTCTATCAATGAAATCCAAAAATCTGTCCTTCCACTGCTCATACTCACCCTTGAAGAGAATAGGCGGTTTGACATCGGTTTCGATAGAAAGAGCATCTCTTGAAGTCATCTTGAAACTTTGCACTGGTCTTTAAACACAGAATCAGTAAAATATCAAAAACACTTGAAAACTTGGTCAGAAAAATGACTAAGTATAGAATCATCAAGCCAAAGAAGAAACTTTTCGCACAACACATAAATTCACACACAAAAGGATATATGAACCAAGCTTTTCGCACACCGAGTGATGCGAATTATGAGATTTCGCACGTCGAAGGATGCGAAATTCTTACTTTTCGCACGCTAAAGTATGCGAATTCTTACTTTTCGGATGCTGAAGGGTGCGAATCCTGAACTTGGAATTCTGAAACTTGAACTTTTCGCACACTAAGTTGATGCAAATTTCTCCCTCTCAACTTCACGTATCGATGCGAGTTGTATACCTAGAAAATTTTCAAGCTTCTATATGCGAAAAATTCAGAATTTGTATCAAATGGGATGCGAATTCCCACTTTTCGTATGGCGAATCGTGCGAAATCCTTCTTTTCGTACGATGCTTTCTGCGAATTTCTCACTTTTCGCACACAATGCTATGCAAATTTCATCCTTAGAAATTTCAAACTTCACTTTTCGTATGCTGGGATGTGCGAAATATAGCTTTTCGTACACAACACAATTTGAACAATTAACTTTTCGTAAAAAGATTGATGCGAAATTCTCCCTTAGTTTTCTCAACTTTCATAAGCCATGCAAAATCCTCACAAGATCATGCGAGTTCTTCATTTTCATCCGAATTTCTCAGATCTCGGCCGAAAACTTCAAAATTCAACTCAAATTCGAACTATAACTCCAATTTCAACCTTGAAACTTTGTCAATTTGATATCGATCACTTTCTGAACAGGTTTCTTACACAAGATTACAAACCAAAAACAACAACAATTGAAATTTAAAATGATTACAATGCGTTTACAAACTCGAATGAAAATCACATCAAATCCAAAATCCACACAATCTGTTGTGAATTGGACGAAGTAATACAAATCAAAGTTGTTCTAATCAACAAACCGAATACAATACAGCAAAGAATACATCCAAAACAACATAAAATCAAGAAATTGATTCTGGAACAGAGAGGTGTGTGAGTTCTTCAATGTTGACCAAAACTTTCAAATTTCGATCTTGATTTCTGATTCAGTGCTTGCTCTGATACCAATTGTTATTCCCAGTTTGATGTGCAAGTATCAAGATTAACAATAGATTTCAATCAAAACTCATGTCATTGATCTTGAAGTTCACAGTATACAAAGTCTCTCTCTCTCTCTACTTTCTCTCTCTAAACATGTGAATTCTCTTAAGGTGCTTCTAAGATCCTACTAACATAAAAAGCTATTTAAACCTAGACAAAATACAAAGACAAAAACTAACTAAACTAAACTGTTAGCCCCAAATCTGAACCAATGAAAGTATTGAAAATAACTCAGTCTTCAACTAAAGACTTTCTATAGACAACAGTGAAGAAAGCAAGTCTGTCTCTGAAGTCAGTTCAGAGTCAGTCTGAAGAAAGCAAGTCTGTCTCTGAAGTTAGTTCAGAGTCAGTCTCGGAGAAAGCAAGTCTGTCTCTGAAGTCAGTTCAGAGACAGTCTCACGGAAAGACATCAGAGAGCTCCTCATCAGAGATCCTATTTCCGAGCTCTGAATATGTTCACTCTGAATATCTTGACAAAGAAGAACAGATGACACGTCATATAAGTGATAAGATTTACTTTCTAGAGTAGGTCACTGTTCAAGCATGTCTTGATCTTACCTCTTAGGTAAGACACTGTTCAAGCATGCTTCTATTTGTCAGATAAGTACACTATTTACTTTATGATCCTATAAATAGGACCATCACCTTATTGTTCAAAGTGTGCTTAAGAAGTCTTATAACTGATAATATAAGTTCAATATTTTATTCAAAGAATATCTTGTTTTATCTATTATCTGCTTTATGAACTGTGATTTTTGAATCTCCTTTGATATTAAACTATATTGCTTCCGCTGTTATTACTCTTATTGTTTATATCATTGGTGTGAGATTAAATCTGGGATCCAACAATTGGTATCAGAGCCTTCTTTGTTTTCTAAACAAAGAAAGATCGCATCTGCATACTCGGATAGATTTACATCTCATTGATTCTAACTTTCAATATCTGTGCATGTTCATATAAACCTGGTTTGTTAAAGAACACCATATGCTCAAGATTTGATACTAAATCACTGTTCAATACAAAAAGCATCAGTTCTTCAAATCTTCATTTTTTTTAAATGGCAAACTCAAGCATAATTGCCATTTATACAACTGGGTCATTAACAAAACCTCCTACACTTTTAAGGGATGAATATCCCCAATGGAAGATAAGGATGGTAAATTTCTTAGAAGGTATGGACAAGGATCTTTTTAGATCAGTGAACGTTGGACCTCTCATTCCAATGGTGTTGGTACCAAGAGTTCCTGCAACAGCAGATACTGCTGAAATACCTGCATATTATGAAAAGAAAACCACAAACTTCACTGATGAAGAAACTAATATGATGGATAATGACTCAAAAGCTGTTAGATTACTTATAATGGCCATTCCCAATGATATATTTCAAGAACTTGATTCTTGTAAAACTACAAAAGAGATATGGGATTAGTTGTTAAATCAACTTGAAGGAGGCCTACAAACCCAGAAAAATAGAAGAAATCTATGCATCAATGAATATCATGATTTTCATGCTCTACCAGAAGAAATATTACACCAAACTTACTCAAGATTCAACATTCTTATCAACAAATGCAGAAAGTTTGGGGTGATAAGAACAAAAGAGGAAAACGATGTTCTTTTCTTGAAAAGCTTAAATGAAGAATGGTCACAGCTGTCCATGTCTATACAAGCCAATCAAGATCTTGAGTCATGGTCATTAACTGACATTTATGGCACTCTTGTTGCACATGAAAAGGAAGTTATGAAGCAAAAATCAAAACTGTCTTTAGGTGGACCCCTTGCACTTATTTCAAAACAAATTTCAAAAGAAAACAACTGTGAAGAGTCACAAAAAGGTTTGGAAACAAAAAGAAGATCCGAAAAGGTCCTAATGGCAGAAGAAAATCATTCAGATTCAGACTCAGAAGATGATATAAATGCCTTCGCCAAATCTCTTGCATTAATCACTCATCAATTTAACAAGAAATTTGGCAAGAAAGTATTTGAAGGAAGGAGAGAGAATGAAGAAAGAAGAAATCCTAAAAGAATATTTCAACAAGAAGGTGTCAAATTTCAACAAGAACCCAGATTCACTCCATATAGTGATCAAAAGGGTACAAACTTCAACAACAATGATGCAACTCAACAATCAAGACCTAAACAACCATTTCAACCAAGGTATCCACAGCCACAGAGATACTTCAAACCTCAAGAACAGAAGCCAGAGACAAGTACTGCCACTCTTCCAACAAATCAAAATGATGGAAGATGTTTCAGATGTGGAAAATTAGGCCATTTCTCTGCAAACTGCAGAGGAAAACTTGTCAAAGATCAAGATTACTACAAGAACAAATACAAGTACAACGTAAAAGAAAGAGTTCTTGTAGCAGAAATGGAAGACTGGCTATCAGACTCAACAAGCGACGGTGAGGAAGAACCTACCAATCTCTGTGGTATGGCCTTTTCAGATGGAAATCAAACTGATGGAGCATCAGAAGACAACTCTGAAAAGGTAAACTCTCCTTACACCTCTGACAGTGATCCTGAAATAGATGCTTTTAAACTAATTAATGAACTTCAAGATCTAGAGAAAAAGTTTCTTGAAGAGAAAAAGAAAAGAGAGCAAGTGACAAAAGAGCTCATCTTTTTCAAAAGAGAAAAGAATCTTCTGGAATCAGAAAAGAAAGAAATTTTTCTTGAAAAAACCAAACTTGAAGAAACTCACAAGCAAAAAGAAAAATCATTTTCAGAAGAAATAAGAAAAATTGAGAAAGTTTTAAAAGGAAAAGAAGAAGAAGTAAAGAAATCTGAGTATGAAAGGCTCAATTCTATTGCCTTAACCAAATTTTTTCAAAAGGAAAGAGAAATCCTACATCAATCTCTAGATAGAAAAAATCTTCGAATTAAAATCTATGTTAATGTACAAGGTGTTTTCGACAAAATAAAAACTCAATTGGACTCTCAAGGGCTGGGATTCAATGAGTTGAATTCATTCACTGGAATGGAGAAAACTTCACTTTCTTCCACTTTCCATATGGGAAAGGTCCAAAGCTTTAAGGATACATCTCTGAACAATTTCAAAAGAATGAAAACATCAGAGGGATCAAAAACAAGAGCTTTGATTTTCAAAAATATTACATACTCTGAAGTAAAAAACTTTCAAAAGTCTGTGTTACAGATAAAAAGAGAAACATCAGAGGTACTCTTCACAAGACCTCAAAGCAATGATCCCAAAGAAATTTTCAGATTTGATGCTTTCATCTCAAATGAATCAGAGACATCTGAACCAAGTACCTCTGATACAAGTACTTCTGAAAATGAATCTCAGAGATCACTTAATCCGTATGCCCCTCTATATTCACCAAAGTCAGATGAAAACATCAGAACTACATTTGAAGATGATGTTAAAAAGATATGGAAGGAAAATGTCATGGAAGACTTAAAAAGAAAAGAAAGCATGAAACGGATCATTAAAGTCTCTAGAACAAAAGAATTTAAAAAACCAATAGAGGTAGCTATCTCTATTGAAACTAAGAGAGACTTTCTTGACTCTGATTCAAAATCTGATCAAGAGATTGATGAACAGATCTTTTGTAAACCAGAGAATGTAATTCACAAAAAGATAGAAACTGTTGGCTCTGGTATTTTGAATGATCCAATTCCAATTTTGAAAACCAAAACCAGAATACCAATAAGTCCTGATTTTGCAAATATGTGTTTACAAGCAAAAACGTCTCTGGAACTTGAAAAAGAATTACAAGAAAAGGCAAAGAATAAAACAAACACTTCTAAATCTTACACCTATAAAACAATAAAATTCTCTCCTGAACAAAAAGGCAAATGGACAAAAATTAACCATGTTGATCCTGTTTGTGCAGTAAGCAGCAAAGAAAAGAAGATGTTTTTGATCAAGAAAAAGCAACTTGAAAAGAAGACTGTCTTTCAAGCAAAAAGGAAAGAAGTAGTTAGGGATACATGTAATATTCCTAGTGCTAGTTTTAAAAGAAGTCAAAATGTAACAAATGCTTTTAATAAAAAGAAAAACTTTGCTCCTACTTCTTCTTGTTCTATTAATTGCAACTGCATTCATCTCTTGATAAAATTGAAAAATCATTTCAAGGGATCACATTGTCTTCTGAATCAATCTCTGAAAAATATCCCAGAGACAAAATTTCAAAAGAAGACAAGTAACGGCAACACATCAAAAGATGAGATGCCAAAAAGTCATACAAAACCACCAAAGTCTAATATAAAATGACCCATAATGAGATGGGTACCTAAGAAACAATAATCTGTCTTGCAGAATCAGTCAATGCCAATTTGGTACTTAGATTCTGGATGTTCAAGGCATATGACTGGAAATAAGGAACTGCTATCCTCATTCAAAGCAAAATCTGGAGGAGCAGTTACTTTTGGAGACAATGTGCAAGGATAGATTAAAGGATATGGTGAGTTATCAAGAGGAAATGTTTCAGTATCAAAGGTTGCTTATGTGGATGGATTAAAACACAATCTGATCAGCATAAGTCAACTTTGTGATCATGGTTTTGATGTGAAATTTCAAAGAAAATATTGTTCACTTCTCCACTCAGAATCAGGTCAAGAATTACTCAGAGCAGACAGAAAAGGTAACCTCTACAGAATGAATTTTACCAAAACCAATGACACTGATTCAGAGAAACTTTGTCTTGTATCTCTGAATAGTGAGGAAGTCTGGCTCTGGCATAAAAAGTTTTCACATCTAAACTTTTCCTCACTTGATAAATTAGTTAAACTTAATTTGGTTAAGGGATTACCATCTCTGAAGTTTAACAAAGATCATCTTTGTTCTGCTTGTGAAATGGGAAAAATGAAAAGATCTTCCCATAAAACCAAAAGTGAAAACAACTGTCCTAGACCTCTGCACATGCTACATGTGGACCTCTGTGGTCCTATCTCTGTACAGAGTCTAGCAGGTAAGAAATACATTCTGGTTCTGATTGATGAATTTTCCAGATTCACATGGATAGAATTCATCAGAGTCAAATCTGATGTACCAGATATATTGATAAGATTGTTGAAAAGATTACAGGTTCTATTTAGCAGCAAAGTTCAGAAACTAAGAAGTGATAATGGAACTGAGTTCAAAAATGCCAAAATCAATTCTTATCTATCAGAGGAAGGCATTACTCCTAACTTTTCTGTAGCAAGAACCCCTCAGCAAAATGGAGTAGTTGAAAGGAAGAACAGAACACTTGTTGAAGCTGCAAGAACAATGCTTGTTGGATCTGATCTTTCAACAAATTTTTGGGCAGAAGCAGTGGCAACAGCCTGCTTTACTCAAAATAGAGCTACAATTGTCAAGAGATTTCAGAAAACATCCTATGAACTAATTAAAAATAGGAAACCTAATGTTAAATATTTTCTTGTTTTTGGATGCAGATGTTACATTCTGAACGATAGATAATCTCTTGGAAAGTTTGACAAGAAAGCTGATGACGACAAATTCATTGGATATTCATTAGCCTCAAAAGCTTTCAGAGTGTTCAATCTTAGAACAAGGACCATCCAAGAAAGCATCAATATCACTTTTGATGACAATAAAAGCTCTGAACAACAAGAAAGTCTCTCAACACCTATCTCTAAATCATCAAGAGAATCTGAATTAAACAGAATATTTGAAGATTTCTTTGATGAAGATAACCCAGAAGTTATCTTCAGAGATAGACCAAGAGAAAATTCAGAAGGACCCCAAGAAACAGGTACAACCCTTTCTGGACCCCAAGAAACAGGTACACCTTCTGCTTCACCAAATTCAGATCAGCAAAGTGAATCAGAAGAAGCTGAAGATCAAAAAGAGGATGATCAAGGAGTGTCTAAAGTAACTCCAGAAACAAATAGTGAAGAAATTCAAGAATCTGCTTCACCATCTCGGGAAACAACTTCAGAGCCTTTGAACAGCACAACAGAGATGTCACCAACTGTCATCTCTCAAACTCAAACTCCACCCCAAATTTTTGCTCCAATCTCAATATGGACAAAAGATCATCCAATTGATCAAATAATTGGATCCTCATCAGAAGGAGTTAAAACAAGATCTGCAACAATCAATGAATGCTTCTACGTAAATTTTTTGAGCATTATTGAACCAAAGAAGGTAAAAGAAGCTCTTGAAGATCCTCATTGGATTTTTGCAATGCAGGATGAACTTCAAGAGTTTGTAAGAAACAAAGTCTGGACCCTAGTTCCCCTTCCCAAAAGAAAATTTGCAATTGGAACAAAATGGGTTTTCAGAAACAAAAAGGATGAGGATGGAATAATAATCAGGAACAAAACCAGGTTGGTTGCTAAAGGATATTGCCAAGAAGAAGGTATTGATTATGATGAAACCTTTGCACCTGTAGCTAGGCTAGAAGCAATCAGAATCTTCTTAGCCTATGTTGTACACAAAGGATTCAAAGTTTATCAAATGGATGTTAAATCTGCCTTTCTACATGGTAAATTAAATGAAGAAGTTTATGTCCAGCAACCACCTGGATTTGAAAGTACAGAGTTTCCTAATCATGTTTATTATTTGGATAAGGCTCTGTATGGACTTAAACAAGCTACAAGAGCTTGGTATGCAACTCTGTCCACTTTTCTGATTAAAAATGGATTTGACAAAGGCACAATTGATACAACTTTATTCATCAAAAGGTACAAAAATGAGATGCTATTAGTACAAATTTATGTTGATGACATTATATTTGGCTCTACAAATCAAAAGTATTGTGACAAGTTTTCAGAGTTGATGAAGAGTGAATTTGAGATGAGCCTCATGGGAGAATTAACTTTCTTTCTGGGCTTACAAGTAAAACAAACTTCAGAAGGCACTTTCATAAGTCAAACTAAATATGTCTCTGAAATTTAAAAAAAAATACAAACTCAATGATTCAACTTCTATGAAAACGCATCTAGCCACCGGAGTCAAACTTGACTCTGATCCTTCAGGACAATCTGTGGATATAAAAACCTACAGAGGCATGATAGGTTCACTATTATACTTAACTGCAAGTAGGCCTTACATAATGTTTGCAACATGTCTTTGTGCTAGATATCAAGCAAATCCAAAAGAATCTCATTTATCTGCTGTCAAAAGAATTTTCAGATACCTGAGAGGGTCACCCTCATTAGGCCTCTGGTATCCAAAACTCTCTAGTTTTGATCTAACAGCTTACACTGATGCAGATCATGCAGGTTGTAAGCTTGACAGAAAAAGTACCTCTGGGTGCTGTCAGTTATTGGGCAATAAGTTGGTAAGTTGGTCATCAAAGAAACAAAACTATGTTTCAACTTCAACTGCAGAGGCAGAATATGTTGCTGCTGCTAGTTGTTGCTCTCAAGTAATATGGATGAAAACTCAGCTCAGAGATTATGGCCAACAATATGAAAGAATACCCATTCTCTGTGATTCAAAAAGTGCCATAGCCATCTCTGCCAATCTAGTACAGCATTCAAAGACAAAGCACATAGATGTAAGGTATCATTTCTTAAAAGATCATGTTGAAAGGGGAACAATAGAAATGTATTTTGTACCAACTGAACTCCAACTTGCTGATATTTTAACAAAAGCATTAGATGAACGAAGGTTCAATTTTTTAATTAGCAAGTTAGGAATGTTGAATATGACTACCTAACAAGGACGAAACTCAGAGTATCTGATCAAAAAAATCAGATCCTCTGAACAAGGTAGCATATGTCAATATCAGTCTCTGAATGTTCTCCAAACACATGACAAAGGGAGAAAAATAAATGGTTATTCTTTTGTCAAGGGGGAGAAAAAGAACTTTTAAAATGTCATCTTAGAGTCTCTGAATTTTATCTTAGAAATTATATCTCTGAATTTTATCTCAGAGTCAATGAAATATCATCTCAGAGTCTCTGAATTTTATCTCAGAAATTTTATCTCTGAATTTTATCTCAGAGTCAATGAAATGTCATCTCAGAGTCTCTGAATTTTATCTCAGAATTTTATCTCAGAGTCCATGAAATTTATCTCAGAGTCTCTGAAATTGAGGATTTTTGTTGATCCCAGTTGTGATGTTCTTTAACTTGATTTAACATTTTACTACACACAGATTAAATAAATAGAGTTCGGAAGCATTTAATACATGTAGAAAAGATTGAACATGCAAGGTAGTAAACACACAAGTAATTAATGAACAGGAAGTAAAGTAATACAAGAGAGTTACTCAAAGAACTGTTTCATTTGATTACTCAAGAACACCAAGAACACGCACTGGTGTGTGCAAAAAATGCTCAAGGATTATACAGACTACTATTTTTTGTGTGTGCTCTAGTACACCATGCTATAAGGTGGTGCTCCCTTATTATAGCAGAGGGATGCACCCCTTAGTACAAAACAAAAATTGACATTCCATAAGAGGAATGCCACCTATAAAGTAAACATCGTGGGACGCCCATTACTTTGATCTTGAGGATCTTCGTACAGCAGGTCTCACGTGCTTGGCACGTGGTCTTGTCTTGAACTCTAAGAAAAGCTTCAACATTGATCTCCAGAGGTTAGCCTTCATAGAGGCTCTGTGAGTGATCACAGAGGCTCTGTGATCTGAGTATCATCAGGTTTGTCTTCTGGTAGATCTTCTACGGAGTAACCTATGAGCTTTGCATCTTCTGTGGTGTACTTGAGTGTTCAGTGGATGACTTCTGCGATTTCCATACTTAGCCTATTTTTCAATACTTCTATACATTGAGAGTGGAGCTAACAATCTCCCCCTAAGTATTGAAAAAAATAAAATAAAATTTGAAAAGTGAGGTGTTGGCTAAGATGAAACAAAAGAGGTGAAAGGAACTCAACCTCTGAAAAGTGATATTCATTCATAAAGGAAAATGCCAAAAGGCAATTACATTAAGCATCGAAATACATGAATGAACAACAAAAGATTACAGAAGTCATTGGGAAAAATCATTTATCGGGTTGGTAAAGCTTTCAGCTAGAGTTTTTTTCATCGATAGAATGAGTTCCCTGTATTTCAGTTGTGCATCAATCTGTCCTATCATTGTCTCTGCAGGTCCTGCTTGCAGAATCTCAGAGCCTTTCTTCCTCAGAATCGTGTTCTTTATCTTCTGCAGAGTGTTGTTCAAATACTTTTGACTTTGATTTGGCCGATACATCTTTTTAAGCCCATCGTCGTCTCTGTAGATGAAGCCAAACTCAGGCTCTGTGATTAAGGAGTTGGAAGGAACGTTTTCGATTCCGGGGAATTGATCATGTGGTTTGGTGATCGATAACTTTTCGACTCTGAGTTGTAGAGCTACCTCGAAGTCCATTTTGCTGTGATATTTTACATGTTCGCGCATCACCTCCTTGATCCTGCCATTCGCTATCATGTACTCCTTACGCTTTTCAAGTCTTTGCTCTGTGAAGGCATGTAGTTGAGGAAGATCTTAGGCACAGAGGTTCTTTAAGTCTGCATCTGTGAACGTGTATTGCTTCCCATATTTTCTCTCAACCAAGTATTTTGCATACATGATTGACTTGTTGGCGAATGAGTGCAGAGAGATACTCATCACGGTTTTGATATCTTCTGTGGAGAATACTTCATCCCTTTTTAGTGCAGTTCGCTCGAAGCGTCTTCTGATGTCTTCTTTGATTAAGGGATGCAGATTTGGCGCTAAGAAGACGGCTTCGGGCTCTGCGCTGTAAAGATAGGTATGAATGTTCTCTTGAAACTTAAGTTCTTTCAGTGGAGGCCTTGGGATTGGAACTCTCATGGCGTCCATCGATTGAACTATCTCTTTTACTCTGTCCTCTTGACGTTTCTGCTCTGAGTTCTGCTCTGAGGACTGTTTCTTCCGTGGAGAGGCCTCTGAAGTATCTGCAACGTTTACTGGATCAAGGCTTTGAAACTGTACAATGGGTGTGGGTGTAGTGGGCATAAGTTCAGGACTTGATGGTTCTACAAACTTTGCGAGTCCTTCTGCGATCTATTCAGAGTCCACACTGACCTTCCCTTTCTGAGACCCTGCAGAAGTTGTTCCTTGGACAATTGAAATCGGTATTGGGTCCTCAGAGGCACAGGGCGTGAGATTCTGTGTTTTGTGTGCCTCTGAAGATGTTCTTTGTAAGGGTAGGGCTTAAAGAGGAGTGGCTGAGATGACAGATGCTTTTGGTGTTAATGCCTTCTCCCCCTCATGATGGCCAGGGCCAGAGGTATCTGGGTCCTGATCATCATGGTGAGCCCTTTTCTGTGAGGCCTCCGCTTGGCAAGAGGCAAGGGGCTTTCTCTTATTCCTCTTGCAGAGGTGGTCATCAGCATGTTTGTTGATCTTTTGTAGGGCGTCCTCTGCAGCCAATGATAGGGCATTGATTTCCACATCAGACTTGAACCGAAATGTGGCTACGGTTTTCTTCAAGTCTGCTGCTACCTTCTTTCCTTGGTCGATGAAGTCGGATCGAAGGAGGTTTTGGTTTTGCAGAAACTGATGCAGCGGTTGATGCCTGTGTGTGAAAGGGGACCATAACACTGCGAGTTATGTCCTTTATTTCCTCTCTGAGCCTGGTCATTTCGTTCACTCCAGTCTGAACTCCTTGCGTAGCATATTTTGGGAACTCTTCTGTGCAAAGATCCCCTAGAATTTGTATCTGATTGGAGTGTGCGATGATGATTTGACCGCAGGCTTGAAGGTCAGCTCTGGTCACGCACTTGGTATTGAGGGCTTGCAGAGCTTCAGTATTAGCTTTTAGGGCCTCTGCAAGGGTTTGAGAGTTGGCTTGGGACTCTCTGGAGATAGAGCTTTGCAACTCGTTAAGTTTTTGGAGCACCGTGTCAGCAAAGTCTTTAAACTCTCCCTTTGTGACATAGATGTCCGGGGTAACCTCTGGAACAACAAATGTTCCAGATTTGGCCAACAAGTCTTTGGCACCTTCAGAGCCTGTTTTTATGTTGAGCTCTGGAGGATTTCCTTCCAATCCTCGATTTTCCACAGAGGAAGCATCTATGGAAGTTCTGTAAAAATGTTCTTTGGGGGAGGGTTCAGAGACTCCCTTAAGATCGATCTTGAATGGATCATGTGGTTGTTCTAGGGCCACAGAATCATCGTGTGCTTTCACTACCAACTCTGAGGTGGTTTGGGTGTCACTCTTGTGTGTGACAGAGGTAACGAATACCTCTGTGTGCGGAAGAGATGTGTCCTAGGGCGAATGGACACGCAGAGGTGGCACAGAAGATGAAGGAATATCCTCTGTCCGGGTGGCTTGGGTAGGGTTCGGACTGTACGGTCCTGTTTCAATGCCCCTCTGCACTAGAACTGTAGGGGTAGAAGTGTGGGTTGCACAGAAAGTTGGTTTTGGTGGTGTGCCAAGGGCATCTTTTTCTCCTAACTCCTCTGAGATTTTGTTACCCCCATCATCTGAGCTTGAAAGCCCCGTAACGTCTTGCACTGTAAAATCTGTGAATTCCCCTAAGGTTCCAGAGTGCAGCTTCTGTATCTCCTCAGCTATGGCCAATGCGACTCGGAGAGGGCTGGATGGTCTTTCCTCAGAGCTTTCAATGACTTGGGCTTTTCTTCTTCTCCTCTGCAAAGGTTGTTTGAACTCTGCAGGTTCACTCACGTCTGGAGAGGGTACAGGTTCAGAGGTTGCTGCCTTGGTCAGTTTCTTAGCCTTCTTCTTTGGCTTGGCAACTTCTGTTGGGGATTTTGGAGCCTCTTCTTCTGCGACTCTCTTTTTGGGAGTTCTTTTCTTGGCAACTACAGCTTCTATCTGCACTTCAGCTCCTTCACCCTCCTCTGTTCTAACTTCAGTTCCCTCACCTATCTCTGTCCTAAGGTAAACCGCTATCTCACCCACTTGGAATCCTACACGTGGGGGGGTTGCAGGACTCGGTGCAGGAGTCTTGTGCCCACGATTATAAGTTCTCACCCCATCTTCACTGCTTAGGTAGGACAAAATTCGAGTTGGCTGAGGTCTTGCACCTGGATACCCAGATTTGAGAACTGTGGGCTTGTGCGACTTCATGTCATAAACCTTGATCATCTTACCCTCTGTAGGTAACTTCCCTTCTCCTATCAGAGCATCTCCTAGCATAATGGCAAAAAATCTGTTGAAGACAAGGTTTTTGGGCTCTGTGCCTCGAGCTTGGTCCTCTTGCTTGGCTATGACCGTGTTTCTGATTTCCCTGAATATTAGAGTTGCATAGTCCAGAGGCAAATCGTAGTACATACCATACATTATTGCAAGTATGGTATGACTAGATTGGTCAGGACTGCCTACCTTGCAAGTCAAGCAGCGATTTAGGATAGAGAAGAGAACGTTCCACAGAGGTGGAAGGTTCTGGCGTCTGAAGTCAGTCCTTTTGGAAATTGGTGCAGCGTACCCTATGAACCTAAGGAACTCCAGAATCTCATCGTCAGAGGGCTCGTCAGAGTATCTTTTTAGGTTTAGTTGGGTCTTGGTGGGAAGCTCGAATACCTCTGCGACCCTTCTTTAGTTTATACCAAGGTCCAGAATTTGAGTAGTGGAGGGATGGGTGGCATATCCCATGACACAGTAGCCTTAACGGTCTAGTTTCTCATGCTTAGCACTCAACCAGAATTGTTGAATGTAAGTTTCAGGAATATCGGTTCTTTTAAGAGTTAGAGCTTTTGTGAGAATGTGGTTCTTTAGGATTTGAATTAGAGGAGCAGTGTCCTTAGGATATCCCTTGGGTTCCAAGACAACATAGTGATTGTTGGGCTTGAGGTTCAGTTGTCTGGAGTGATAGTCATGGTGTGTGAAAGAGAGCATTATGCTTGTTAGGACATGTTCTTGTTCAACAGAATGGGAATCGTCCTTTTTAGCTTCAGAGTGCATCGAGTGATTTGATGCAGAAGATCCCTTGGAGTTCTTGGGAGAAGCAGAATGAGATGCCATGGAAGGAAATGGAGAATGAGGATTCTTTGCAAAGGGATTCTTGAAGGAGAGAAGATAGCAGGTAAAAAGAAATTTGGGGTATGAGAGGGGTTTATATATGAAGAGAGAGGGTAAAAAGAATGAGCGGTAAAAGATAAAATTTTCAAATCCGTGATGAGTGGTAACGGATAAGAAGCCGTTTTAAAAAACGATGGTACAGGTTACGAGCCAATCAAATATTACCACGTCAGATGATGGCGGTGCACGATCTAGGACGTGCGCCACCCTATTCTCACGCGCCTGGCATTTTCTATTCTCACGTGACAGTGAGTTTCAAAAAATAACCCGCAACACATGACCTGTATTTCTCAAGTGATGGGAATGACAGAAGCTCTGTGGGTAAGAGACTTCTGAGGTCATATGCAAGGTTAAGAGGGAGAAAAGTGTGATGAAATGATCGAGTTTCTTTTAAAGTGCATTTGGTCAAGCACCCTCAGTTTAGAGATGCAAAGACTCTGTGATAGATCACAGAGGATCTGTGGTCGACCTCAGAGGTTCTAAGACCAAAAATTTCATTTTTAGGAAAGATTTTCAAAGATTTGATCATTTCAAAGTTTTGACAGAAAAATTAGTACAAAGTGGGATCTTTCTGAGGGCATAGTGCTCGAGAAAGAGTTTTGACCCTTGGTTCAGATAGACTAACCTCACTCTGTAGTCTGTTGCGTAGAACTGTCTTGCTCCCCCTTGACTAGTCACGATTGGTTTTTGATGGTTCGTTCTGCTCCACCTTCAACTATGCTTGGATCATATAAGGATAAGATTTGCACAAGACATAGATTCGCAGAAAATAATATAAGGAAGAAAGCCGAAGAGAGTATTTACAAACAAGAAATAAGTTACATACAAATATGCACAACAGAGGCTCTGTGTAGGGGTACAGAGGCTCTGTGGTCAACTCATGTTGAGCATACCAATTTTGCCAACTAGAAAAGTGAATCTTTTCTCATCCAATGCCTTTGTGAAAAGGTCGGCAAGTTGATAGTCTGTGGGCACAAAGTACATCTCTATTGTCCCATGCTCCACATGATGTTTCAGAAAGTGATACCTGATATCGATATGTTTGGTCTTAGAGTGCTGCACAGGATTGGCAGAGATCGCAATGGCACTTTTGGAGTCACAGAGGATGGGGATTTTTTCGATATCAAATCCATAGTCTCTAAGTTGGGTCCTCATCCACAGAACTTGTGAACAGCAACTTGCAGCAGCAACATATTCTGCTTCTGCCGTAGAGGTCGAAACACAGTTCTGTTTCTTGGAAGTCCAACTTACCAGTTTCCCTCCTAGGAATTGGCAGCTCCCAGAGGTACTCTTCCTGTCGAGCTTGCATCCTCCGTAATCTGAATCTGTATAGGCCATGAGATCAAAGCCAGAGTTCTCCGGATACCAGAGACCAAGATTTTTGGTCCCTTTTAGGTATCAGAAGATCCTCTTGACAGCATGAAGATGAGATTCTTTGGGGTTAGCTTGAAATCTTGCACATAGACATGTGGCAAACATTATATCAGGTCTACTCGCGGTTAAGTATAACAGAGATCCTATCATCCCTCTGTAGAGTTTACACTCCACAGATTTGCCCTCTGGATCTGCGTAGAGCTTGGATCCAGTGACCATAGGAGTTTTCATTGGTGAAGAGTCAGAGAGCTTGTATTTTTCAAGTATGTCAGAGACATATTTTGATTGGTTTATGAAAATACCCTCTGTGGTTTGTTTGACTTGCAATCCTAAGAAGAATGTGAGTTCTCCCATCATGCTCATCTCAAACTCACTTTTCATCAATGACTCGAACTTTTTGCAATATAAATCATTTGTAGACCCAAAAATAATGTCATCAACATAAATTTGTACAAGCAGAATCTCACCTTTTCTCTTCTTATAGAATAAAGTCGTATCAGTAGTACCTCTTTCGAAACCGTTTGCAAGGAGGAAGTTTGAAAGTCTATCGTACCATGCTCTGGGGGCTTGTTTTAATCCATACAGAGCCTTGTCCAGAAAGTAGACATGATTTGGGTACTTAGAGTTCTCAAACCCTGGTGTTGTTGGACATATACTTCTTCTTGAATCTGCCCATTCAGAAAGGCTGACTTGACATCCATTTGATATACTTTGAAACCTCTGTGGGCTGCGAAGGCAAGAAAGATTCTTATTGCTTCGAGTCGTGCCACAGGGGCAAAGGTTTCTTCATAGTCAATGCCTTCTTCTTGACAATATCCCTTGGCCACCAGTCTTGCTTTGTTTCTGATCACCACACCGTCTTCATCCTTTTTGTTCCTGAAGACCCATTTGGTCCCTATTGCGGTTTTGCCTTTCGGCAGAGGCACTAGGGTCCATACTTCGTTTCTTTCAAACTGCAGGAGCTCATCTTGCATAGCTTCTACCCAGTTTGGGTCTTCAAGAGCTTCAGATATCTTTTTGGGTTTGATAATACTCACAAAATTTGTATAGTAACAAAAATTTGCAGTAGTCGATCGATTTTGGACCTTGTCAAAAGCGTCACCAATAATTTGGCTCTGTGGGTGACTTCTGGTCCATTTGATCATTCGAGGCAGGTGATCATTTGAAACTTCTGTGGTTAGCTCAGGAGCATGTTCACCTTGATTTAGATCATTCTCTGTTGAGAGGATTTGATCATTCGTACTTTCCACAAGACTTAGTTGTTCATCATGAATTGAGGTAGAGACCTCTGCGGATCCTTGATCTGGTGTTGACCCTTCAAAAAGATGTTGAAGATGACCATTGTCAGGATCGAATTCTTAACAAGAATAAAGTCTCAGAAACAATATCAAAGAAGTTGCGGAAAAACACTTTGATATTCAATGTAACAGTAAACAAACAGTATATGATTAACAACTTGTAAACTTGTATCACAAGATTACACACACAACCTCAATCTTGAAGAACAGACTCTTTCAAGACGAATTCTACTTCTCTAGAATTAGGATCTATACCTTGAGGTTTTTTTTTCTCTAGAACTAAAACATAGAATGAATAATTATATCAAAAAGTTATCTCACTATTCTAAACAATACAATATATATACTGAAGATAAAAGATAATTACGATTTATACAATATCTCCAGAATATCTTCCATCATTATCTCTAAGCTTCCATGAATATCTTCAGTTTATCCAGTTGTCATCCTTTCCATACAGATCTCCATCTTATAAGCAGTATTAATCATAAGCAGCATTAATACTCTGAGCAGTATTAATCTCTTAGCAGTAGTAACTCCATCAGTACTAACCATGAAGAGCAGCACTAACTTTGTTCCAGCAGCATTAACTTCAACTGGCAGCATTAACCTCAGAAGTATTAACTTCAGAAGTATTAACTAAGTTCTTCTAGCAACATTAACCTCAGAAGTATTAACTAAGTTCTTCTAGCAGCATTAACTTCAGAAGTATTAACTAAGTTGAACTAGCAATATTAACACATTCAACAGTAGTATCCATCCTTGACATCTTTCAGACCCAACAATCTCCCCCTAACTTAACTTTTCAAAACTGAGAAGTTAAGTTCTTCAGCATAAGGTCTTTATGATAATTTCAAAACTTTCTGTAATTTCTAGTTCTTCTTGACTCAGTTTCTGCTGTTATCTTCTTTTCTGTTTCTACTGTTATCTTCTTTTCTGTTTCTGATGTAGTTACTACTTTGTTTCAGCTTCTTCACTTATCTCCCCCTCAAAATAAGATTTCATACAAACTTTAATTTTCTTCTTTTTCAGTACCAGCTTCTTGAAATGATCTATCTGCTAGTGATAAGAAGTGATCACCTTTTCATCTCTTTTATCTCCATAATTTGATTATGAACTTTCAGACTAATTGTACCAAGTGTATCCATCAATTCTTTGTAGTTAAACTGTCCTCACCTCCTTTAGGTGTGTTTACCACTTTTGAAGGATCCTTGGATCTTTTAGTAGAGATCTTCTGCCTAGCAGAAGCACCTTCTACTCCCTTGGTTTCTTGGCACCTGGGACCTTTAGATAATTACTCATCTAAAGTTGCCATGGGGAAGGTCTTAGATATGTTCACACTGTCCTGTCCTACACTTTGTGCAAAGTCAGTAGTGTGAGCCTTACAACCCATATGCTCTTGCATCTCCTTATTGAGCACCTTCTTGAGGTTGGGAGACACCTCTATGGTTTCCCTTTGGATATTCTCTGATGAAAAATGCTCCATCAGAGGGCTTGTAGGTTTTGAGGTTGAAGATACAAGAAGGGAAGGAACCTTCTGTATCTTTTCCTTATATAGTATGGTAATGGGGAATGTTGGTTTGACAAAAGGAATCTGAAGATTTATGCTTTGTAGTGGAAGGTGTGGATAGGTCATCAGTGGGTTGGTCTAATGAGGGCTTTGACCCTGATGCCTTACCTTCTTGATTGTGGGACATCACCATCATTGTAGAGAACAATGGTGTGTCAACTCCTTCCGAGTCCCTAGCAGATCTTCTCATGTTTGAGAAAACCTTGCCTTTAGGGGGTTTAGGTACATATACCTCATCAAAGTGAGGTATGTCCGTCAATTCATCATTAAGTACTTCTTGTACAAACCTTGGATACAGATAAAAGCTTTTTGATTGATATCCAGGTTTGACATTAAATTATTGAAGATCATTTTAGGTATAGAAAACTTACATTAGCAGTAGTAACACTTATCAGCAGCATTAACACAGACTGGCAGTAGTAACACATACCAGCAGCATTAACACAGTCTGACAGTATTCACTGAACTAGAAGTACTAACTACCTTTCAGTATTAGCAACCTTTTTCACTTTTCTTACCTTCTGCTGGATCAGAAGTAACATGTCCTCCATCAAATCTTTTAAAGAATTTGAAGGCAGTCCATGTTCCTTGTTATGTGCCAAGAGCAACCATTATCTTCATTCCAAATGCTCTTCCTCTTGAGCTTTTGATTGCCCTGCACACTTGATAAATCAGTTAGTCTTTGATGGGACCCAAGCCAAAGTGGTCTTGGGTTGTCCTTTCTCATTTATATAATCTGTCAGTTTGGTCTGAATGAGTTGTTTAGGAATCTCATGACTGGAGTACTTTGTCAAGATTATAGGCTTGGCTGCATTACTACTAGAAGCAGCACTAGCCTTGTTAGCAGTACTAACTTGGTTAGCAGTACTAATCAAGTTAGCAGCACTATTCTTGTTAGCAGTACTATCTGGGATAGCAGTACTAACAGGTTTCTTTGCAATTGGAACCCAAACTTGAACAAAGTTGTTTGCTTTCTTTGTCTTTAAATTACTCCTTGGCTTATTTGGAGTATTTTTCTTTGTATTAGCAAACTTGTTCTGAGCATGAGACTTTAAAGGTGCTCTTTTCTCAGCCAATTGATTCCTTCTTTTATTCCTATAACCAAAATAGTTTTGTGGTTTTCTTTGAAAAGTGACTCTTTGGTTGATAGGGCTGAAATAACAGTGTTTGGCAAGATGATTCAATTTGCCACAGATAAAACAAGGTTTTGGTCTATTGATTTTACTCAAATCAACTCCTTGTTTTTGTGCCCACTGATTATTCCAGTTTCTCTGATTTCCCCTTGGTTTATCATGTTTTTGGGGCTCAGATTTATTGCAAGAACACTGTTTACAAGGGACAGGATTCACAACTGTGGTTTGCTTATAATGGACCTTCTCAGACTTTCCCTCAGTCTTTTCTATGTCCTTAGACTTGATCCAAGCCTTTCCACATTCCTCATTGGTGATAATGTTATTTTCTAGAGGAATCTCACCACTCACAGTGTTCTTCTTACTCTTTTCATTAAAGTTTTCTTCTTCAGAGTCTGTTTCAACCACCACTTTGTCTAATGGATCTACCTTAGTGGCTTCATCAGACAATTCCTTCCTATTCTTGGTCTCTAGCAAGTCTGATATAGGAGGGATGTAGTTGTTGTTGTATGGTGGTGGTGTGGTGTTATATCCTATTCCTCTTCTAAGTTTGTCATGGATTTGAGTTTGGAGCAAAGAGTCCATTGCTTTAGAAGCATTGGAAAATTTCTCAATATCCAGCTTGGCTTTCTCAAACTCATTCTTTATCTTCTCATTCTCCTCTTCTTTTTGTTTAAGCTTAAACTCATACTGATCTTTCTCCCACTTCCAGTAATTTGTATCATACGAATGTTGAAGTTCATTGGCTTGGAAACTTTTAATCTGTTCCTCAAAACTCTCAACAATTCTCACATAGTCTTTTATGTCTCTCTCTAATCTTTTAAGATCATCACACATAACCTGATTGTGATCCCTGTACCTTTTAACAGTTTCAATACAGGATTTAGAACAAAGATTGGATGTTACCTCAGTGGGAATGGCAGTGCTTGAAGATTCTGATTCTTTTGCCATGATGCTTTGAATTTGAATGTAGGTTTCTGAGAATACTTGCTCTGATACCACTTGTCAGGATCGAATTCTTAACAAGAATAAAGTCTCAGAAACAATATCAAAGAAGTTGCGGAAAAACACTTTGATATTCAATGTAACAGTAAACAAACAGTATATGATTAACAACTTGTAAACTTGTATTAAAATCACAAGATTACACACACAACCTCAATCTTGAAGAACAGACTCTTTCAAGACGAATTCTACTTCTCTAGAATTAGGATCTATACCTTGAGGTTTTTTTTTTCTCTAGAACTAAAACATAGAATGAATAATTATATCAAAAAGTTATCTCACTATTCTAAACAATACAATATATGTACTGAAGATAAAAGATAATTACAATTTATACAATATCTCCAGAATATCTTCAGTTTATCCAGCTGTCATCCTTTCCATACAGATCTCCATCTTATAAGCAGTATTAATCATAAGCAGCATTAATACTCTGAGCAGTATTAATCTCTTAGCAGTAGTAACTCCAGCAGTACTAACCATGAAGAGCAGCACTAACTTTGTTCCAGCAGCATTAACTTCAACTGGCAGCATTAACCTCAGAAGTATTAACTTCAGAAGTATTAACTAAGTTCTTCTAGCAGGATTAACCTCAGAAGTATTAACTAAGTTCTTCTAGCAGCATTAACTTCAGAAGTATTAACTAAGTTGAACTAGCAATATTAACACATTCAACAGTAGTACACATCCTTGACATCTTTCAGACCCAACAACCATGATTTTGACTCAGCTTGGGGCCTTGATTCACATTGTCCTCTGAGTGCTCCCCCTCGATGGTTGCACCTGCAGCATTACTGGAAGAGGGTGAAGCATTGCTAGGACCAGTTAAAGAAGTACCTGTTTGGTCCTTAGAGGGTTCGACTTCAGAGGCTCTGTGCTCACCTTCAGAGGGTCCATCATCATTGAACATCTCTTCAAACAGATGATGAAGATCATTTGTTCTTGATGATCCACCAGAATCTTCATCTTGAAGTTTGAGTCCTGAGCTGATTTGCTCAGAAGTCACCTGAAAAGAATCATCAAATGAAACATTAATACTTTCGAGTATATGCTTGGATTTGAGTACATAGATTATGTATGCCTTGGAGTTTGATGAATAGCCAACAAATTTGGCTTCATCGACTTTGGGACTGAATTTCCCTATCTGATCTCTGTCGTTCAGTACAAAGCATCTGCAGCTAAAGACATGGAAGTACTTAATGTTTGGCTTCCTCTGGTGTAGTAAGTGATATGGTGTCTTTGCATGTCTCTTCACGATCAAGGATCAATTTTGGGTGAAGCAAGCGGTTGAAATGGCTTCGGCCCAGAAAGAAATAGAGAGCCCTGAAGCAGTGAGCATAGTTCTTGCGGCTTCCACTAGTGTGGAGTCCTTGCAGCAGAGAAGTTCTGTGATATGCCTTCTGTCGAAAGATAGGCTTCGATGGTTGAATTCTTAAACTCTGTTCCATTGTCACTTCGGATTCTTTGTACCCTGCAGTCATAAAGAACTTGTATTCTCTTGATAAGATTGATTAGTACTTCAGGAACATCTGATTTCTTTCGAACGAATGCAACCCAAGTATATCTAGAGAATTCATCTATGAGTACAAGGATGTACTTCTTGCCACCAAGACTCTACACAGAAATAGGACCACAGAGGTCAACAAGAAGCATCTGCAGAGGTCTGGTGCAAGATATGTCTGACTTGGTTTTGTGGGCAGCCCTTTTGAGTTTGCCCATCTCACAAGCTGAGCATAGATGATCCTTGTCGAATCTAATACTTGGTAGACCACTTACTAGTTCTAGTTTCACAAGTTTGTTAAGTGTGTGAAAGTTTAGATGACAGAACCTGTTGTGCCAGAGCCAAGCTTCTTCATTCTTACTTGAGACTAAGCAGAGCTTTTCTTCTCTGTTAGTTGATTTAAAGTCCATGAGGTATAAATCACCTCGTCTTTTGGCTCGTAGAAGCTCTGTGGTTGTATCTTCCTTCAACAGAGAACAGTACTGTCTTTTGAACATTACATCGAGTCCATTGTCACAGAGTTGACTTACACTCAGAAGGTTGTGCTTGAGGCCATCCACATAGGCAACTCTCTTGACATCGATGTCTCCTTCGGCAATGACTCCATAGCCTTTTATTTGTCCCTTTTTGTTATCTCCAAAAGTCACAAATCCTCCTCCATGTTTTTCTTTGTAGGAGGAAAGCAACCCTATGTCGCCAGTCATGTGTCTTGGGCACCCGGAGTCTAGGTACCAGATAGGCACATGTTGTTTCTCCTGTGAACAGATTAGAGAGATTTAGGTACCCATTTCCAAATGGGTCCATTTTTGTCAGGAGACTTTGAAGATGCCGCAACATCTTTGGTTTTGGATTTATCCTCATTTGCAGAGGTACCAGATTGTCTCTTCTCACCCTTGAATTTTGCATTCTTGGGCTTGGGGTGAGATATAAGACAGGAGGGCCTCGAGAAATGTTGATTCAAAGAATGCATAAGATCAAAGCATTTACAATAAGGAACATTTGAGGCAAACTTCTTGAGAATCTCATTAAATTTGTCAAAGGAGGGTACAGAGCAAATTTTACTACAACCCATTTTAGATTTGGGTTTCCTTTTACAGAAAGATTTGTCTAATCTAGGTTGAGTTTTTTCAAAAACTCCTCTTGAGTGGCTCTATAGTTGCACTCTCCCTTGATCTTCTTTCGTTGCTTTCACTGCAACAGAAGCATCAAGTTTATCAATTTTAGGACATTAATCCTTCTGTTGCCAAGTGAATTTTTCTTGAAAAGGTTTTAATGGTCTTGGAGCTTTTGAAATATGAGAGATCTTGTTCTTTTTAGAATTTTTAAGCTCAAGAGAAGTCTTTGCTTGTAAGCACATGTCCAGGAAATCAGGACAGATAGGTACACCTGTGGTTTTCCTTTTGGGAAGAACTGTTCTATTAAGAATGCCAGAGGTAAGTCTATTCTGCTCTGGACCACAGGGGACTATCTCAAGTTTCACAGACCCTGTCTCATCTTCGACAGAGGACTCGGATTCTGACTCAGAGTCTGAATCGAGAAAGTCTCTGTGAATGAGATCCTGGCCTTCTGTATGTGCCTTACCTTGTCCATTGGTGTCCTTTGAAGTATTTATCTCTTTTGTAAGGCATGGTGTTATTTTAGGAACACTTAGACAGTTTTGAAGATCTAGACAGTTTTGAAGATCTTGCTCAAAGATTTCTTTTACTTCAGAGATAATATCAGGATGATTAAGAAAATGGTTTTCATAGATCTTTCTCAAGTCATTTTCCAGAAATCTTTTAAAAAGTTTTTCTTCCACAGAGGCCGGAACAAACTCTGGAGCTTCAGAGGACAATTCCTTTTCAGGAGTCATCATGCATACAAAAGCCATTTGAGTTTGTGTTTCTGGATGACTGAATCTGAAGATTCCTATCTGTTTTTGAGACAGATATTTTTTGGAATAGAATTTCTCTTTGATGAGAGTGAAGAAGGTAGATTATTGTTTTCATACCATGTATCTACCATCAACAGAGGATTCCTCAGAAGTTGTTCTTCGGATGTTTTTCGCCTTTTAAATGTGGATAGAAGGTTTGGAAGACTTGGTTTTGACGATTTTCCAACGCAGAAGATGTTTGCTAAAGATTTGTTTCTTTTGTTTCCAGTATAGGGATCGACATCATCGAACCCTATGCCTCTTCTGCCAATTTGGGTGTTGACCTTTTCAGTGACTTTTTGAGCATCCTGATACTTTTTGATTTTGAGATCTCTGTCGAACAGATCTCGATGAAGAGCTTCTCTTTCTTTTTGAAAGAAGTTTTTCAAAGAAATGGCATTTAAACGATCACTCTCACATTTCTTTAGCTCTTTGACCTTTTCTTTCAAAGCTTTGTCGAGATTTGTGATTTTATCCTTGAAACCCTTTTTTGTTGAAATATGCTCAGAGGTAAGAGTTTTGTTTTCAATGTAAAGCTTATCCTTCTCTTCTGTGAGAAGCCTAGTTTCTCTTTCAAAGAAGGCAAGCTTTTTCTCAAGATCTGAGCATGTGTTTTTATAATCTAGTAGATCATTTTGTATTTCAAGAAGTTTGTTTTCAAAGTCTGAGTTGCAAGAGTTAGAAGTGGATTCCTCACTCTCGTTGTCAGAAGAGTGGACTTCTGCCATTCCACAGAAGAGTGCGTTGTTTTCTTCATCAGATGATTCATCGGTTACAAGGTTCTCTTGTTCTGCCATTAGGGATTTCTGAGTGTAGTACTCTGCTTTCTTTTTATAGAAGGCAGTGTCCCTTGTGGGTTTCCCTGTGTTGGCAGAGGGCCTGCATTCTGCTGCATAGTGGCCTGGTTTCCCGCATTTGAAGCAGCCTTCAGTTTGCTTCGGGAATTTGTCACCAGCTCTGCCGTCTGACTTCTGTCCACTCCTTTCTTTTTGCCTTGGTTCTTCAAACCACTCCTTTCTTTTTGCCTCACCATATCCTCTGCTTCTGTCATCTCTTTCTTCTCTTTCTCTGTACTCCGGCTTCTTCTTGAGACCACGATTGAACTGTCGGGTCATTAGTGCAAGTGTTTTGGCCAGAGCAGCCATGTCAATTTCCTCCTCAGAATCTTCTTCACTTTCACTCTGTGCCACAAGTACCTTGTTCTTCTTCTTCTTCTTCTGTGCCTCCTCAGCTACCTTATCCTTCTTTCCCTTATCTTTGCCTTCTGATGCACTTCCCACAAGAGCCAGAGGACCTCCGACAGAGGTTGATAGTTTGGAAATTCTGTTCTCTTGGCTAATCAGTGTTCCAAAGAGATCAGATATGGACCAAACATCAAGATCCAATGTGGCTTGCATGGACATGGTTAGATGAAGCCATTCATCATTCAGGCTCTGTAGAAATCTGACATTGTTTTCTTCAGAGGTTCTGTGGATGCCATACCTCTAACACTTGTTTATCAAAGAGTTGTATCTGTTGTAAGTGCTTTGAATGGATTCACCCGGCAGAGCTTTGAATGCAAAATACTCATTTATGCATAAGGCTCTGTTGTTCTTGAGGGTTTTGGCACCACCCTCAAGTTGTTTCTCTAGTTCTAACCATAGGTCCTTTTAAGTTTCACATGAGTCAAGAGATTGAAAGATATCATTCGGGATAGCCATTATGATTAGTCTTTTGGCTTTCTTTGCAAGCTCATCTTGTGCCTTTTCTTCTTCACTCCATTCAAGGACAGGTTTGGGGTGTTGATATTCAGGAATTTCAGGAGTATTGGCAGTGGCAGGAACACGAGGAACAGTTGTCATTGGGATGAAAGGAGGATTGTGAAGAAATTCAACCAGACCAGGATCCACACCTTCAAGGAAGTGTACCATCCTGATCTTCCACTGAGGATATTCATTCCTTAGAAGAGTGGGAGGTTTGGACTGAGATCCAGCACTGAAGTAGTTGACAGTGTTTGCTATTTTAGTTTTAAAGAAGAGAACAAGGTATGGCACGAATCAGAAAGAGTATAACAGTAAAGGTTTTTGAGATGATGAGAATATGAATTAGTAAGAGAAGATGATCAACCAACTAGCTTTGAATCTGTCTTTGAATAAAAAACACACTTGTACCTGTTTCTATACCAAACAGGTTGATATAGCTTCAGAAAAACAGAGTGTGACTGTGAATGGAGTTTGGAACGAAGAACAGACTCAAACTACTACCTTGAGTACTGGAAACAAGTATAGAACAGGATCCTTTGATTTTGAAAATCAAAGTTTGCTCTGATACCAATTGTTGATCCCATTTGTGATGTTCTTTAACTTGATTTAACCTTTTACTACACACATATTAAATAAATAGAGTGCGGAGGCATTTAATACGTGTAGAAAAGATTGAACATGAAAGGTAGTAAACACACAAGTAATTAATGAACAGGAAGTAAAGTAATACAAGAGAGTTACTCAAAGAACTGTTTCATTTGATTACTCAAGAACACCAAGAACACGCACTGGTGTGTGCAAAAAATGCTCAAGGATTATACATACTACTATTTTTTGTGTGTGCTCTAGTACACCGTGCTCTAAGGTGGTGCTCCCTTATTATAGCAGAGGGATGCACCCCTTAGTACAAGCCAAAAACTGACATTCCATAAAAGGAATGCCACATGTAAAGTAAACATCGTGGGACGCCCATTACTTTGATCTTGAGGATCTTCGTACAGCAGGTCTCACGTGCTTGGCACGTGGTCTTGTCTTTAACTCTAAGAAAAGCTTCAACATTGATCTCCAGAGGTTAGCCTTCATAGAGGCTCTGTGAGTGATCACAGAGGCTCTGTGATCTGAGTATCATCAGGTTTGTCTTCTGGTAGATCTTCTGCGGAGTAACCTATGAGCTTTGCACCTTCTGTGGTGTACTTGAGTGTTCAGTGGCTGACTTTTGCAATTTCCATACTTAGCCTATTTTTCAATACTTCTATACAATGAGAGTGGAGCTAACAATCATCTGTCAGGGGGGAGTCAACAACTTTAAGACCAGTCATTCCTCAAACAAGAACTTTTTAATTAATTAGCAATCTTTGATATCATTTGAAATTAAAATTTCAGATTAACTGAAGCTTTTTATTACAAGTGATATCTTAAATTACTTCTCAAAGCGAAAGGTTTGTCTAGTCAGAAAAAAGAAGTTATTCAATTTAATATTGAAAAATGGCGCCCCATTCCTATTTTATTGGAACCTACATCCGGAGGTACAACAATTTTCAAGGCCACGTGTCAAAAGAGGGTTGAGTGAAAGGCCAAACGACTTTATTAAACGGGTCAAATCACTGCCGTTTCACCTTATGCAGTCAAGTGTATCTCTTTCTAAATTTGGATACAAAAACAATTTTACATCCGGATATTCATTTTTACAAATTACACTCGAGCTCTCTCTCTCTCTTCAAAAAGAATTTGAACTTCATCTTCTTCACTACAACTCAACAATGGCGTCCTCAAATGAATGGTGTAAGCTATTTCCCAAATCTGGCGAACTTTCAAGACCGTATCGTTTTCCAATCAAAGACAACAATCACATGATTCAACTTGATTCTCCCAAATTTGAGGAACAATACAGAGTAATCTGGGAGTTCTTCTCCAACTGTGAACTGACTCAAGCCCTAACTGCTTTTACCAATGAATGTCCACTCTCGTTTGTTCAATAATGGTATTCTTCCAGTCATTACAGCGATGCACATAACGGAATAATCGGTGAGTTCGACATATCACAAGTCGTAAAATGTCGGATACTCATCAATCCTACTGTTCTACGAGAAGTTCTCCCACTCCTAATAACTGAGGAACTTCAAATCACGCATTTTGAAAAACGTCCAACTTCTGAAACCCTGCTCCAGTTCATCCGAATGCTAGGTTATAACACTGAAATCACCAGATTGAGCAACTTCCGACGACAACATCTACCACCAATCTGGAACTTTATCTTCTCTGTCCTAAACCGCACTCTCACCTGCAAACTGGGGAGCATGGATCAAGCAACACCAGAAATTATGTCAATCATGTATGCCCTATTCTTCAATCGAAACTTGGACATGGCAGGCATAATTTTTTATATGATTCTGACATCCATTGAGAAGAAGAACAAATGTTTGTCAAAGGACCCTGAACAAACGACCCAATCATCCACAGTTCCTTCAATAACATTCGCTAGATTTCTGTCTCTAATCATCCATGCGGCGATCGAGAAGCTTCATATTTTGATCGCCACTGAACAACCCAAAACTCCTTTCTACATAATGAACAGCTTCAAACCAACGATTCTATCTGAAGGCTATCCAGAAGCAAGGAGGATCCCTCACCATATGCTGAATCAGGTAAATCCTCAATCTTTAGCCTTAGCTTCTTATCTCAGTGTTGCCCAAGGACTAGAACCAGTTCTGGGGACCCCAACACACTTAGGTCCTGAATCTGGCATGGAGAGTAAGAGCAACTCAGCTTCAGAGGGATCTGAGGACCCTGAAGTTCAGAGCTTTCACAAGAGTGAACCAGAGGGTACTCTTGCTAGAGAAACCGAAGTTGAGAGAGATGACAGGGCACTTGAAAGGGCTGTCAATGAGGGAGTTATGAAAAAAACCTCATCTGCTAATGAAGAGAATAGCTCTACTAGCTCTGAGCAAAGTGAGGATGAATCTTCAGAGACTAGCTCTGAAGATTCTCAGAGAGAAGAGAGCAAGTCTTCTAAGGACTTGGAGAAACTTTAGAGTTCTTCCCCTTCCACACAAAAAGATGCCCCAAGGCACATTTATTTTAGGACACCAACACCATCTCCCAGTGCAACCACACAATCTAACATACCTGATCCAGAGGTAATTGTTATTGAATCAGAGGTGCACACCTAGAACCCAAACCTGCCAGCCACTTCAGAGGTACCTTTTTCCACCTCTGAAGTTCACATAACTGAGGAAACTCAAATTCTGGATAAGCCCTCTTCACAGGACTTAGCCAATACTTTAAGTGCTCAGTTGCCTCAGAGTACATCCGGAAATCCTAAACATAATGATGCCTCTGTGGCTCATCTATCACCCTTTAGGATATCCAGAAGTAGCTGTCCAACTCAGGGACAATGGCCTGCCCTACAAGAACAGAACACTCAGAGATGATTCTCCAGAACATCAAGGATTGAGTGGAAGTCCTTCCAGAGATAACATCAAGACAACTCTGAACGAAGGCTCCTCTGAACTCGAGGAAAAATTGGCTACATGTGTTGTAACCAATGTACCCCTCTCTGAACTTCTCACAAAATCTGAGTTCCAGAGATTCTGTGAGGTAGTCAGAGGCTCCATGAATGAGCATAACTTTCAGAGAATTGACGGTTCAGAGACCTCTGCTCTTCGCTCTGAAAACACCAACCTCAGAGCAGAGGTTTCCACTCTGAAGACCCAACTATTGGACTCCTCAAACAGAATCCAAGAGTTGGAACAAGAACTGTTCAGACAAAAGGCTGAATCATCCCTGGAGATAGCCAATCTTAAAGCTCAGAATGATGCTCTTCAAAATCAAGCATCTACAACCGTCGATGTCCAGAAGGCTCTACAAGAACTAAGGGACGAGGTAGTAGCCAACAGATCATCTTCACTCTCAATAGATCAAATGGCCTCTATCTCTGACCTCATCAAAACAACAATTCAAGCCTCTGTACCAGCAGTCAGCACACCATCAGCAACACCACAACCTCCACCCCGGACTACTGAAGACCTAATCACCAAAAGTGATCTGGCCTCTTTCAAATCCGCAATCATGAGCAGAATGCTAACTTGTTCTTCCAAGATCTCTACAATTGCTCAGAAGCAGTTTAAAGCTATTCTGGAACTTCATCAATATAAATCAGAGGACCAGGTTGCTGAAATCAGAGTCGCGGCTTCAGAAGCAATTGAATCCATCCAGAAGGCTCTTCTTGATCCCAAAGGAAAAGGAATAGCAGAACCAGACTCTCCCAAATACAAACGCAAGTTTTCTAGTGGGACTTGTAGCGAAGAAGTGAAGAAAGCTAGATTTGACGATTCTGAGGATTCAGATGATGATGAGCACTCTGAATCACAAGATAGGGAGATCAGAGATACAACCGCGCACACCTCTAAAGCTGCTCCCTCTGCACCTGTTCAAGAAAAGGAACCAGAGAGGAACACCACCTCTTCTGATGAAAACCGAACTTTGCAAACATTCACAACACCGGTTATACTTTTTGCATCATCAAAACCAGGTGTTTCAATCACTCCAGTCACAGATGCAACTCCAGAGAAATATGGAGCTCTGGAAGAGGAAGAGAACGAACAACTAGTAGATTTCTCTACATCCTCTGAAGATGCATTCTCATCACCCGAAAGACAACCAATGGTGATGAGAGATGCCTTTGACTCAGAGTCTGAGAAAGAACAGAACTCAGATTCTGACAAAGCGGAAGAAGCTGCTGGAGAACAGATCGAAGTAATTGATGTCGAAGAGTATATTTTCAAACACGCTCAACCTCATCATACCTCAACAGCTTCTGAATTAAGAGAATCTCCAGAGATACATGGATATATCTCTGAACAGCCTTTAGAGATAACTCAGTCACAACCCAAGGACAAACAAACCATGGTTGTTGATGAACATGCTCCTCAAGAGAATCTTGTTCAAAAAACAAGCATCGGTTTACCAGCCAAGGTCTTCACTCAACCTCCCAAATTCTTAGAATCCACTCCTGAAGCATCGATAGAAGATCACTTTCGGCATATATACTGTGAGTTCAATATGGAAGACACTCAAGTAATCCCTCTGAATCCAAGAATTAGAGAGGATATGCCAGACTACGAACGAAGGTTCATACAGGCGAAGACATCACCAAGAAAGGCGGTTCTCAACGATGCTCCAATAATAAAAGTTAAGAAAATCACTGAAAAGACATTCGCCTTCAACAAAATCATATATAGGCATTATGTGGTGACTCGATCTGATCAGAAGATTTACGAGTTCAATGATAATGATCTCGTAAATCTAAATCCATATGATCTCACTCATCTATATGCCTATTGCTCTGCGAGATACGATTCAGGAAGAAGGGAGATAAGGATGAGCATGGTTGAAGTAAGACGGGCAATGGAAGCTTACATCAAACACAGAGCCAAACATGACTTTCAGATAGCTCTAAACTTGGGAGAAGAAAAGCTCGGAGTGACTGAACCAGTGGAAACCATCGAAAACCTGGACAAACAAAAGACTGGATCAATCATTGAAGAACCTCTGGGTTTTATCTACAGAGTGAACCAAGAGAAGAGAATCTTTCTAGCTTCGCAAGTAGCGAAGTATTCTGATGAAACCTTGAAAGGCATACAAAAGATGATTCATGTAAAGCAAGAACGGCACAGAGCAGACCTACTGGCGAAACTAGACTTGGAAATTGGCTCAATGATTAACTTCAGAGAGCTAATCATGAAGTTTCATAGTATATGTTCAAGTGATAGGTTCTAATTGTTTTTTTTGAATATTATTCTCTTTTGTAATTCCAAATTCTTATGAGAAGTAATATTTACAGAGGATGACTTTCTCCTCTTCGCTTTCTAGTTGAATTTTCTATGTGTTCTTTTTTATTTTTTTTATTTTCAGTACTTAGGGGGAGATTGTTAGCCCCAAATCTGAACCAATGAAAGTATTGAAAATAACTCAGTCTTCAACTAAAGACTTTCTATAGACAACATTGAAGAAAGCAAGTCTGTCTCTGAAGTCAGTTCAGAGTCAGTCTGAAGAAAGCAAGTCTGTCTCTGAAGTCAGTTCAGAGTCAGTCTCGGAGAAAGCAAGTCTGTCTCTGAAGTCAGTTCAGAGACAGTCTCACGGAAAGACATCAGAGAGCTCCTCATCAGAGATCCTATTTCAGAGCTCTGAAGATGTTCACTCTGAATTTCTTGACAAAAAGAACAGATGACACGTCATATAAGTGATCAGATTTACTTTCTAGAGTAGGTCACTGTTCAAGCATGTCTTGATCTTACCTCTTAGGTAAGACATTGTTTAAGCATGCTTCTATTTGTCAGATAAGTACACTATTTACTTTATGATCCTATAAATAGGACCATCACCTTATTGTTCAAAGTGTGCTTAAGAAGTCTTATAACTGATAATATAAGTTGAATATTTTATTCAAAGAATATCTTGTTTTATCTATTATCTGCTTTATGAACTATGATTTTTGAATCTCCTTTGATATTAAACTATATTGCTTCCGCTGTTATTACTCTTATTGTTTATATCATTGGTGTGAGATTAAATCTGGGATCCAACATAAACTCTTTGATTTACAAGGACTTTGACTTTTCTCTTTAAAAGCTTGACTTTGACTTTTGCTTGAGAGTTTCACTTGGAACTTTGACTTTAAATTCTCATTATCTTGGATCCAACATTTATGCTCTAACAAAACATGTTACAATTGATCGATTTCATCAAAGACAACAACAATTACAATTCAAATGGAATTACAGTGCGTGAAATGTTTGAACTGTTACAAACACAAAATTTAGAAATTAACAGTGAATTATAATGCAATTTGGATTACAATTTGAAGAAGATGTGTTCTAAATCATATTTCGATTAAAGTGCAACAAACACATGAACAATTACAACTCACATACAAAGAATTGATCAAAAACTCAGACGATGCGAGTTCCTCCCATTTCGAACAGTTGATTTGATCCGATTTTTGCTCTGATACCAATTGAAAGTTCCAGATCCAAACTACACAAACACACACTAGAATGTAGAAATCATCTTGTATTAATATGAACAATGATTACAATGATTTCCTAGTCACAGATCTTACTCAGTGCCACAAGTCTCACGTGTTTCTCTCTAAGAGTTCTATATGCGAGTTCTTGTGATTGTGTGTTGTGTGTATTGTGCATGACTTTTAAAAATACAAAGACTCAAAACTATTTATATGGTCAACATGAATGACCTTACAACACAAAGCTAAATTTCAAAGTCAACCACTTTGACTTACAAGGCTTTTTACAAATACTTACACTTTTCACAACTTACAACTTTGACCCCTCTTTTAATCTTGAATACAATACATGATTTAACACTTGTCGTATGTCAAACAACTTGAACAGTAACTTGATGCAAAGAGAGGCTTGCGTCAAGTTATTTGTCGTAAACACCTTGACCTAAGAAAAAACTTGTCGTAAGTGCCTTCTAACTACAACTTTACTTGTCGTATGCTTCGATATGCGAGTTCCAAACTTAGACAATTTCACCAAAAAGTCAAACACACTTTAGAATCTTGCGACAAATCTTTGAATCTTGCGAGAATTTTGAAGAACTTGTGAGTTCTTCAGATCTTGCGAGAATTCGCTGTTAATACACTGATCTGACCAAAAATCCTTCAATACTTCGAATCAACTACTGAAACTTTGCAGATTTGATCTCTATATGAATCTGAACACTTCTTTAGTTGATCATTTCAACTAAAATCAATTACAATCTGAAATTCGATATAAAACACTGTGTTTTCTAACTTTTCGAACAAAAACCAACAAAATATCCAAAATTCACACGAATTGATGTGAATTTGACAATACAAAATGAACAAGAAATGTTCTAATACATCAATCGATTTCAATAGAATCAAATTCAAATAAAAAAATCACAAAATCCAAATTTGGACAGAAAACTTGCGACTTACTGAATTTTGGCAACAAATCTTCAAATTTGATCAATCATTCTGATTTTTGTCTGCTCTGATACCGGTTATTAGTCCCAAATCCAAGTGATTAACATATCAAATCCACAAATCTCACAAATATATTGATATGAAATCAAGATTACAATCTCCCTCTCTCTACAAGCTTTCTCTCTCTAAAAGCTCTCTTAATATGGATTCTCCAATTAAGTTCCTCTCTAGATGCTGCAAGATTACAAATACGAACTACTATTTATACCAACATGTAATACAAGCAAGGAAACTAACAACTAAACTAACAAATCATTAACTTTGAGAAATAAAGTTTTGACTTTGACTTCATTCTTTGAGGCTTTGACTTGAAGCTTTTGTCTTCAAGCTTGATGATCTTGAATACAATAACATTTACTCCAACATATTCCAAGGGCATTTATTCCTCATCTTGTAGTGTTTCACAAGCTTTTAAGTGTGAAGAGGACTCAAGACTTGATCTGTTACCCCATTCTAGGGTTTTGGTGATTTATAGGTTTTAACCCAAACCTAGTATTGCGAGTTCATTTTTCTTTACTAAACTTTTATATGTGCCAAAATGAGTTAACTTCTTAAATGTATTTATTTTCATACAAATTGTTGACCTTGAGAGGTTTAGACCATTTAGGTCAAAATGTGGCATTTAAATACTTGGGTGTGTACAACCAAAATGGAAGTTTTATGTGCAATCTATGTATCGGGGTTAAAACTAGTTTGTATGGTGTTGGCAAACCTAACATTAAGGATTTTAAAGTATGTTTAGTTTGTATGACAAACATGGAAATTTTACTTATGTGGTAATATTTTGATGAAAATGATTATGGGATTATATGTGAATAAACATATCTAGATGGATTGTTTAACTACACTAAATTAGTTTGTATGGTGTTGGCAAACCTAACATTAAGTATTTTAAAGTATGTTTGGTTTGTATGACAAACATGGCAATTTTACTTATGTGGTAATATTTTGATGAAAATAATTATTGGATTATATGTGAATAAACATATCTAGATGGGGTGTTTGACTACACTAAATGCAATGGGTCGATAGGCATATGAGTCGGTTTGTGTATGGGAAGAATACCCTCGTTTTGTAACGAGAAATAGGCATGGGGTGTTAATGGAGAATAAGATGTGGATTCTTTGAGTCGGGCATCGGTCAATGACCAATAATTAAATTCTCATGAACGAGTGAAATCTAGGATTATCAAGGGTCTTACGCCATGAACCTTCAGGGGTTGAATTGGATAACCATTGATCCATAGTGGGGACCATTGAACATGTTAGAGCATATAATTGTTGGATTCAAGATCATAAAGATTGAAGACAAAAGTTCAAAAAGTCAAAGCTGGAAAAGTCAACTCTCATCAAAGTCAAAGTCTTTTGTTAATAAAGTCAAAGTCAATGTAATTGTAATTTGTTTCTTTGTAATTGTTAGAGGTATAAATACCTTGTTTCCCTTGTTAGATGTTGTATCAATCAGAAGTAGATGTACACGAATTAGAGAAGAGGTGTTTAGAACATTATTCTAGTGAGAGAGTAGTGAGAGAAAGTTGTGAGATTGTAATCTTTGATTCATCAATGACATATGATTTCTCATCTTGATTGTTTGTGATTGATTAGAACTTGAAATAGGGAATAACAATTGGTATCAGAGCATATCCAAATCGAAATCAAATCAAGAAATCAAGAAAAGTTTGTTGTTACTGTTCATCGTCACTGTTCATCGAAGTTCAAATTGAATTTCGAGTTTTAGTGCAAATTAGGTGTTGAAATCGATCAGAGTTTGTTCATATAGTATAATCGATCATGTTTGTATGATTTGATTTGTCAATTGCACTGTAATAGATTTGTAATTTTGGATTTTGTTGAAGTTTTTGTTCACGAGTTCATACGCACTGTATCATCGATCAATTTGTATTTTGAGTATTTGTAATAGAAATTTAGTACTCGTTTTGTGTTCTAGATGATCATGTGATCGATCTCTCAAAGTTTCGTGCTGAAATTCGAAGTTTAGATTGATTTTTGGTGAAAAAGAACACGCAAGGAAACTGAAGAACGCGCAAGATCTACAAAACGCACAAGTTCTTGGTTAGAACGCGCAAGCTGAAGAACATCAGTATATGTCTAAAACGCGCAAAGGCATTGCGCGAAGTGAGTTTCCTCAAGAATTCGCAAGATTCAGTGTGTGCAAAGCTAAAATGCGCAAGGTTTAGTGTGATTAGTACCTAACAGAATTGAATTCAGAGAGAGAGAGAATACGTTAGAGAGAGAAAGAGAGTTCTAGAGAGAGAAAGTTGTAATTGTTGGATTTGAAAGTTAATCAAACAGGTAATTGATTGAAATTCTATTTATGATTGATTTGTTTGTAATTAGGGACTAGAATCTGGGAATAACAATTGGTATCAGAGCAGAAGAAATTCAGAAACATAGATACGTGGCTCACTTGTGTGTTCCGTCATTACCAATGGTAAATCGGGTCTCCCCCGTCATCGCAAGATGTATTTGTGGTATTATATACTTGAAAGAGGAAAATGATTTATTGATTTCTAATGACAACAAGCAATCTTTCAAATCTCACAGTTCTAACTTGAAAAGTTCATATGTTTCAGATGTGAATAAGAGAAATTCTGGAGTGAGATCAGAATGGCGACCAAAGAAGATAGTTGACAAGACTACAAAATCATGTTCTGATTCTCATTGTAATAGAACGACTAATAGTAAAACTGATGTAGTTGGCAATGTTGCTTTTCACAAACCGAAACTTGTAACTTCTTACAAGCGTTATTCAATAAACCAATTAGTCCAATTATCTCCGTCTACTAATAGATCTTCTACTTATCGTAGAAATGGTTTTGTGTCTTGGCAATGTTCTGATGATTGGTTTGGTTCATATCATGCATATCATTATCATGTTTCAAAAGTTGTTCAAAATCAAAGAGGATCCAAATTCATATGGATGCCAAAATCATGTGCTAACACTGTAGGTCCCATCTTTAAATGGGTACCTAAACCAATTGTTTCCTGATTTCTCATGTGCAGACCCGTCATATGTGGTACTTGGATTCTGGTTGCTTCAAGCATATGACTGGGCAGAAATATATTTTATCTAATTATACAGAAAAAGTTTGTATTTCCGGATTTACACTTTGTATTCATTAATACAAACTGTTTGATCTCACTAGACGTTAGTGTAACACCCTCAAATTGATAAGAGCAACTAATTTAAAATTTCAATATTGCATCGAGTAAAAGATAAATCTCCTTCCTATAAATAAAAACTTGATATATCTCTAAAATAAAATTCAATAATTAGCATCGACAAGTATAAAACTCTAGTCTTATACAAGGCTAAGCCGAAGTCGGGTGTCACTTAATCCCAAATACATGTTGCTCTTCCCGAAACAAAAGCGGAAGACTTCACTAAGATATCCACTTCTCGAGCACACAACTAGCACTCCTCCCTTCACAGTGTCACTAGAACTATTCTCAACCGGAACCTGTTGTACATGCCAACAAATAAAAAAAAGGTTAGGCAAACTCCTAGTGACTTCAAGAGTTTTCAACATGAATAAATATGTCGCAAAAGAAAGAATGCAACTTAAATCATAATTTTTCAAGACGAGCTACTTTAAATATGAAAACGACTCATTTTCAATAATATGCATGATTAAAAGATGGATTTCCAATGAGAAACGTACTTTGATGAAGTGTTGCAACTCATAACTCACTCAAAACGTGAATAGAAATCAAACTCCCAATTTAAGAAAACGCGGATAAAACTATATATCCTGAAACACCCAAAACACGGGTGGGGCATAATACTCAACCCATAAACCATATATAAAATTCGTAGATATAAAACATCACTGAAATAAGGATACTAAAATTCAATACCCAAAGCAACACCTTTCGGTGATGGAGGAGACCCGATTCCATATGATGTGGAAGACACAAAGTAAGCCACGCACTATGTTAGTAATGTCAAATGCATAATAAAGTACACGCAAGAGAGGTTAGGCTCAGTAGCTTTAAACGTACACTCACGGAAAGTCAACTTCAACCACATAGGATCCTAACATTGAGTCCCTCATCCAATATCATGTACTAGCACGTAGGACTTATACCCTATCTGATGCCTGTCCGTACCTCAACGGGGAGAACTAGAATTGCACCATTGGACGTAATGATTCCAAACGCAATGAATGTCAGGCTCGGTAGCTTTAAACGTACACCCACGGAATATCAACTTCAACCATAAAAGGTCCTAACGTTGAGTTCCTCATCCAATATCGTAACCAAAACTCTATATCGAGCTATCAAAACTGGACAAAACGTCCCCAAACCCGACAAAATCAAATACCGAGCTTCCAGTTCAATTAACCTAAAAGACTATTTGTCAAAAGGAATAAAATGCGATAAAACGCAATTGACCAACATTTATGCAAACACATGCTCCAAAATGCATGAATGAACTCTAACACAACTTAGGTTGAGAGAAATCATTTTCCAAACAAGTTTATACCATTGAATTTTTCAAAACATCTCATAATGCAATGTAACACCCTAAAATTTAGTGATTTCAAAAACTTGAAATTTTCACAATATAACGTTTATAAACTAAAGGGAATTTAACCTGGAACATTTTATATGAAATAAAGTTTCACATATGACATCGCCCCGAAATAAATGGGGATTTAAACCCTAAAATAAGCGTTTACAAAACCCAAATGAGATGAAATGAGGATCAACAACACCTACATAATCTAAAGCATTCTAGTTTAGATTATGATTGGGTGTCGTCATCAATTCCCAAAATATCGACAAGTAATAATGCACACTCTATGTATCGTCAAATGCTATGTCCCCAAAATGTTGACCCAACTCTCCGCTCAAGGATTAGCCACCCCTCTACTAACGGAACCTGATATGAACACCAAAACAAACAAGTGTTAGGCTTTGAGCCTAGTGAGAACATCCAAAAATATAAGGGCAAAGAAGTAATGTGTTGGTGAACAATCAATAAATAGATTAGTTATAATAAATGAATCCTCCAACGTTTGAACCTTATGTGATACGAGGGAGGCCCATTCTACCTTAGGTTGTGACGGAACACGAAAGTAGTTCCCCACCCATGTGGAGCACTTAGTTGGAATGGTTATTTACCAGTGTCAACTCTATCCATGAATTTTTAGCCGTTAGAACATCAACTCTATCCATGAATCTTTACTTCAATGTAAATATGGGTTCAACTCTAACCGAGCCTTACCCCAAAGAGTCACCAAGTTCAACCCTATCCATGGATCTTTACCTTGAGACCTCACCATTCCAAACTAACATTATTTACCAACATAACAACTTGCATTTTGCTATAAATCCCAAACACATGCATCTCATATAGCACCATGTCATTACAAGGTAAATCAATTAGACATAATCAACATTTCCTTTCATATAACCATATTCCATTCAACATGTTGAACATATTACCATAACATTTCATATACACAAGAGTCATGGACACATTTAGACCAAGGACTCACCAATCTTCCTATCAAGTCATGATCCCAACTAAACATTTCACACATTTAGTTTCCAAATATCCCATAACACATAAATAAATCATATTTATCATTTTCAAGACCTTTTAGGTCATCACATTTCTTGATTTTCCAAAAGTGTCAAAACCCTAGTTTTTGACCCAAGAAAGTTTCAAAGATTTAATTAACAAAAATGAAGTAAATAGCTAAAATAGTATAATAAAAGGTTTACATAGAGTATGTAAGCATTAAATGAGAAAGATGGACTCACAAAATGGGTTTTGATAAAAACCCAAAACCCTAGCTTGATTCTCTTGAAGAAGATGATGATGGAGGTAGTGATTAAATGTTCCTAGCTTGATTCCTTGGTTGGTGCACTTAACTCTTAGCAATAAATGGAGTAGATAGGGTTTGGTAAAACCCTAATTTCGGTTCTTGATGAGAGGAGGGTCTTTGCGAGAGAAATAAATGAGGTAGATAAGAAGTAAATGGAGAATGGGGTGAAATCGCGGTTTTTAAACAATCAGGGCCCGATCGCGACTATGACTCGCGACTATGCCTTGGGCATAATCGTTGGGCATAGTCGCCCGCTAAAGGATACTCACGGTACATACGCCACGAGGTTGCCACCGCGATAGTGTTAGGATCAAGCACTTACCACTACGCCAAAACCAATTGTTGATGGAGAAGGCGCAACTTTATTTCCTTATAGCGTAGCAGCCAACGCCATGTTTCGATTTAGGAAGATGTTGGTCAATGACCCAACAATCCCCCCCCATCATCTGCCAACAGTAATAAGATCTTTGCTAAAAGTCAATGGCTGCACAGCATGCCTTTGGCATTTAAATGCACTCCATGGGATTCGAACCCGTGACCTGCTCTGATACCACATGTTAGGATCAAGCGCTTACCACTACACCAAAAGTAATTGTTGATGGAGAAGGCGCAACTGTATTTCCTTATAGTGTAGCAGCTAGCGCCAGAAGATGTTGGTCAAAGACCCAACAGATAGTGCTCCGGGCATAATCGTCGGGCACTATCACCCCATTAGTACCGTAAGTGGTTTGATGGTTGCGAGTGTGACATCGGCGACAGTGACCATGTCACTGTCGCGTGGCACTGTCGCCCAAGCATCTCGGGCTCCAAATTTCCAACGTTTCTGAATACTAAACAGATCCCGACGCATACGAACTACAATCTAAGGATACGATTCACGAAATTGACATGCGAGAAACATTGAGATATAAAATACGATGCAAACTCTTACCGAGAATTCCGGCCGTTACAATCCTCCCCAACATGGAAAGGATTTCGTCCTTGAAATCGATGCTCACCCAAACAGATGAGGGTATCTCCACTTCAGGTCTTCCTTCGCTTCCCAAGTCACGTTGGCCCCCCGGTGATGTTTCCATTGGACCTTGACCATTGTGACTTCTTTGTGACGGAGTTTCTTTTATTTTCTTTCCAAAATGGCGTCGGGTTTCTCGGTGCAACGATTACCCTCGTACACTCTTATCTCTGAAAGGGTAATGACACTTTCCTCCTCCGCCAAACATTTCCGTAAGATAACACACGTGAAATGTGTTGTGAATTCCATTCATCTCGGGTGGAAGTTCCAATTGGTAAGCTTGGAGCCCAACCCGCTTGGTTATGGTGAATGGTCCAAGAAATCGAGGACTCAACTTTCCCCGCTTACCAAACCGGATGATTCCCTTCCAAGATGATACCTTGAGCATAACCCGATCACCCACTTGGAATTTCACCGGTCGTCTCTTCTTATCCGCATAACTCTTTTGTCGGTCTTGGGCAGCTTTCAAGCGTTCTCTCATGCCCTTGACCATATCGGCAGTTTCTTGGACAATTTCAGGTCCGAAAAATTGTTTCTCACCCACCTCTAACCAACAAACTGGAGTCCGACATTGCTGTAACACCCGAATTTTTCGGTAAATTAATTCCTTCACTCTCTCTCCCATGTTCTCTTTTCTTTTAGTATGAATCCCCGTTAAGGTTTACCTTCATCTTTGGGTTCTAGTCTAGTGTGTGTCGAAGCTTGAAAATCAGATTTCGGAGGCCGAGGAGGTGTTCGGCGACAGTGCCACGCGACAGTGACATTGTCACAATCGATGTGGCATAGTCGAGGGGGTTGTTGGGACTCGCGGTACAATCAGTGCGATTGTGCTCGTGATTGTGCCTGCGATTGTGACAAGAGTCACTATCTCGTGGCACTATCGCTGTAAATGTACCGAAGGGTTTTTGTTGCGGGCGACAGTGCCCCGCGATTGTGACCAATGTCACTCTCGTCGGGCAGGGTCGGGGTACTGGAGTATAAAAACGACCCAACTGATCCATTTCTCATTTATTTCAAGTGCAGAGATGGTTGGTGCAATTTTTTTGGTGCCCTAGGTGAGTTTTCTTCATCTCTCTTCATTTACTTCTCATTAATGAAAGCCCTAAATCATTTATGCCTATTTCTAGGGTTGTTAGGTATTTTGATTGGTGATCTCAAGCATTCAAGTTCAAGAAATCCATCCTCTTCCATCCAGAGTTTTGCTACGGTTTAGATTAAACCCCATTGTGAGTTCATGCTTCCTTTTCTTAAACTTTATACATGTCAAAACATCATATTTTAAACTCCTACTCATCTCCTCTGATTTTGGTTCATGTTTATAAGATTTTGACCTAACTTGTATTTTCGGAGATTTTAGGGTTTTACCCCTTTCAACCAATATGATATGAAATATGGTTTTACTTGCATATTTATGTGGGTTACTTGAAAGAATATATGTATTTTCACTTTTATAATTCTCATTCTTATGATTGGGTTTCACTGGATAAAATGAACCTTTGTGATAAATTATATGGATTATTGTTAGTATATGGTCTATGACCACATTAAAATGGTTTAACACTCGAAAGGTGTACTTGGTAAGGAAACATATTTTGGAAATGAGAAAATGGCCACATTATGGCTCATGTTTGAGTTTAACTTTCTTATCAGCAGTTGAACAAAGAGATGCATTTTGGGAAACGATTGATACTAATAACAATATGTTTAATTATAGTTAATCACAAATGTAATTGTGACGAGTCTAGACTATTACTAATGGATCCATAGGTATTGAGTCGACTTTCGTTTAGGATATCTTTCCCCATATGTAGCTAGTTCAGACATTGGGTCCTCGAAGGCAATTTGTTACGGTTATGTGGGACCGGTTACTAGCCATGGGCTGTAAAGGTAATTCTAGTGAATGAGTACGACTTAGATCCTTGGGTTTCCCTCCCCCACATCTGAGTATGAACCGACGTTGTTCGTGGCCATGGTTCCAAGTATTGAGCTCACAACTCGGAGAGTGGCCTACTTTTGTGTTCCGCCACGATCCTTGGAAAATCGGGTCTCTCCCGTCATCGCAAGATGTATTTTGGACCGCAAGGTCACTATGTGAATATTAAATCATTTACAAATTCTTTTGGTGAAAAAGATTTCTCACGGTTGCATTTAAATTACTTTCTTAAATTGTCACATGAATTGTATGTTCTCACTAAGCTTTAAGCCTAACACTTTTTCTCTAATGACATGTATAACAGGTTCCAATAGTGGTGGGTTACCGAAGGTTTGAGTGGCGAGCGTGGACTCAAGGCATTTTTGAGATGATAGATATTGGAGTCTTGGCGTTTAAAACAATTTATTCATTTTGGAAATTGGGTTGACAACCTATGTAATCTAGATAAAAATGGTTTAGATTAGTTTGTTGTCGATTTCCATATTTCATATTCAGGTTTTGTAAATGCTTATACTTTTACCCCTTGTGGTGGTTTACTCCCAATACAGACGTCATATTGCCGGATTTTCAAAATTTTAAATTACTCTAAAGTTTAGGGTGTTACAAGTTGGTATCAGAGCTCTAGTTTAAGTGAACTAGGCATGATTGTAAGATGTCTATACATAGGCTGAGATTGTTAAGTAATGATTTGTGAGATTGGGTAGAACTTCTAAGATAGGTTGGTCTCAGAGTCTACGGAAATTATGTTAATCGAGAGTTGTAGTGACGGTAAGGGGAATTCTTACGTATCATGTGTTCATAATTTCACTTAGCTAACGTTATTATGAAGATTTTTTACGTGAGTGCGTTTGTTTTACTATTGTTATGACAATTAGTAACTGTAGTAGTACTTTCCTTTCGTGCTTAATTTTGTTAATCTCTCTCTTAATCTTTCTCGTGCTTGTGTGGCAGCCATTACTCCAATATGGTGAACATTCGCAGTCGGCCGTTGGTTGACAGGGATTTGTGTGAAGATATCTCTCCTAAACCGAATCAAGTGGCTAGGGCGATAAATGTGTTCCCTCCTAATATGCCGCCAATATTCACTGAGGGGGTGGAACAAGTGCCTAGAGTGGACTTGGCATCCACGAACCCGGTTGTTCAAGAGGCAAACCCTCAGGCTGACATGATGGCCAACGTCATGCTAATGGTGATTTCGGCTATAGAGAAACAACAAGAGGCTTTTCTGAAGATGCTGGAAGATCGTGATGCTAGCCTCAAGAGGCACGAGGCCGTTGCAGAGAATATGGTAGCCGGTTCTGGTGGCACCGGTAATGGGATCAGAACTGAAGAGCACGGGATTGTTGGTGCTCAGAAAGGTGGGAAGAGTTGCACCTACAAATCCTTTATAGGCTGTGGACCACCGGAATTCTCTGGTTCCGAAGACCCGGTAGCGTACATAAAATGGATCCAAGGAATCGAGAAAGCCTTGGCTCATCTGAGTGTGGGGATGATCAGAGAGTGAGGTTCGGTTCTCAGATCCTCAGGGACACGACTCTCACATGGTGGAACGTCACCCAGTCCACCCTCTCCCTTACTGTTCTAGCTCAGTTGACTTGGGTCGAGTTCAAGAAGAAAGTATTAGAAGAGTACTGCAGTGAGAGGGCTTTGGACCGCATCGAAGCAGAGTACCGATCACTTGAGAAGGGAAACTTGACGGTGAGGGAGTACACCCGTCAATTCATGGAGAAGCTGGGGCTGGTGGGGCATGTGGCCTCAACGAAAAAAGAGAAGATTAAGGCCTACCTCAAGGGCCTGCCGGCTGACATGATGTTTATGGTCCGCAACTCTAAGGCTTCTAACCTTCGTGAGACAATAGAGGGAGCTCAATTCATGGAAGAGGTCTATGCTAGAGGTAAGCCAGAGAAAGCTGTGGTAGTAGGAGACAAGAGAAAATGGGAAAGCAATTCTAGGCCTCCCAAGAGATCTCGACCGTTTGTCGGAAACCGAAATTTTGGCAACCGACAGGATGGTAGGTGGTGCCAGAAGTGCCGGACCAAGCACCATGGAAACTATAACACCTCTCCCCGCTCGTGTGTCAAGTGTGGGAAGTTAGATCACGCCATCTGGGACTGCTCGATAAAAGGGATTATTTTCTTAGAATGCAAGACACCGGAGCACGTGGAGAGAGATTGCCCAAAACTCAAATCGGGTAATGTACCGGAGAAGAAGGGAAACCCTCCAAGGGTTCTGGGAAGATCATTCCAGATGACGGCCGAAGAGATCAAGGCATCCACCGATGTGGTATCGGGTACGTTTCTCCTAAACTCTGTACCTGCTCGTGTACTTTTTGATTCGGGTGCCATTTTCTCTTTCATATCTGATTCGTTTCGTGAAAAGCTTGCCATGCCTACTAATAGGCTAGAGAATACTTTAGTGGTCGAGTTAGCAAATGGTAGTCATGTGCTAATCTGTGATGTCTTGAAAGATTGTACCCTTGGAATTGAAAGAAAGGAATTCTCAATCAATTTGATGTTGATGGTCATTGGCGGATTTGACGTGGTAGTCGGTATGGATTGGTTGGCGGACAATCATGCCGAAATCCTATGCTACAAAAAACTAATCTGACTCCCTATGTCGGATAATGAAATGGTGTTAGTTTATGGAGAAAGGAGAAAGGGCAATGTGGCGGTTATCACCATGGCTAAGGCACGAAAGTGCTTGGTGAAAGGATGTTCATCCTTTCTAGCATACGTAATAGACGCTAAGCTCAAGAAGAAGAAGCTCGAAGACGTGAAGGTGGTGCACGAGTTCCCCGATGTCTTTCCAAACGACTTGCCCGGTTTGCCACCCGATCATCAAGTGGAGTTCCGAATCGATCTTATACCGGGGGCGGCTCTAATTGCGCGGGCCTCTTACCGGTTGGCGCCATCGGAGATGCAAGAGATGATGGCTCAACTCCAAGAGATTTTGGAGAAGGGTTTCATAAGGTCGAGCTCGTCACCTTGGGGAGTTCCAGTCTTATTTGTCAAGAAGACGGACGGTATGATGAGGATGTACATTGATTACCGTGAACTGAATAAGGCTATGGTGAAGAATAAGTACCCACTCCCGAGGATCGACGACTTGTTCGATCAACTCCAAGGTCGGGTTGTTTCTCAAAGATCGATTTGCGTTTGGGTTATCACCAAGTGAAGGTGAGGGAGGAAGACGTTCCGAAGATGGCTTTTAGAACGCGTTACAGCCATTACGAATTTCTCGTGATGCCATTTGGTCTAACCAACGCGTCGGAGGTGTTTATGGTTTTAATGAATAGAGTGTGCCGACCACTCCTTGACAAGTCGGTTATTGTGTTCATTGATGACATACTCGTGTATTCCAAGAGCGAGTCGGAACACGAGCAACACCTTCATGAAGTTCTTGAAGTGTTGAGAAAAGAAAGGTTGTATGCCAAATTCTCCAAGTGCGATTTTTGGCTTAAAGAGGTTCAATTCTTGGGTCACGTCGTTACCCGAGATGGAGTAAAGGTGGACTACTCCAAGATTGAAGCTATGATGAATTGGGAACCTCCCAAGAGTCCATCCACAATCCAAAGTTTCTTGGATTTGGCGGGCTATTACCGTAGATTCATTCAAGATTTCTCCAAGATCGCTTCTTCCTTGACGACTTTGAGTAGGAAGAACGTGAAGTTCGTTTGGACCGAAGCGCAAGAGAAGGCGTTCCGGAAGTTACAAAGAAAATTGTGTGAAGCTCCAATTTTGTCGCTACCCGAAAGGTCGGAAGACTTTGTGGTCTATAGCGATGCTTCAAAAATGGGATTGGGTTGCGTGTTGATGCAAAGAGGCAAGGTGATCGCTTACTCCTCGAGACAACTCAAAGTTTACGAAAAGAATTATCCTACCCATGATTTGGAGTTGGCGGTGGTGGTGTTCGCTTAGAAGCATTGGCGACACTACCTCTATGGCATGAAATGTACACTCTCCACAGATGAAAAAAGTTTGAAATACGTTTTTGATAAAAAAAAAAAAGAGTTGAACATGAGGCAAAGGCGGTGGCTCGAGTTGCTCAAGGATTATTATTGCGAGTTGCTTTACCATCCCGGTAAGGCGAACATAGTGGCTGATGCGTTAAGTCAGAAGGATTATAGTGGGAGCATTCGATCTACTCTCTCAAGAATCGAGCTAGTGTCGAGTCTCATTGAGAAAATTAAGGCATCTCAAGTAGAGGCCTTGTTGGAGGAAAATCTCAAGGCAGAAGTCATGACGAAGCAACGTTTGCTATTGACGGAAGATAGTTGTGGAGTGAACTTATTCAACGGTCGTGTGTAGGTACCCAAAGTTAGTGGCAATAGGGAACTTCTTCTCAAGGATGCCCATAAGTCCAAGTATTCCGTACATCCGGGGAGTATAAAGATGTATCGGGATCTGAAGCTACATTATTGGTGGCCGGTAATGAAGCTTGATGTGGCACGTTACGTGGAGCGTTGTGTGACATGCTTACAAGTGAAGGTCGAGCATCAACGACTATATGGGAGTCTTCAATCCTTGGAGATCCCCGAGTGGAAATGGGAGCACATTACCATGGACTTCGTGAATAAATTGCCCAAGACTCTTCGAGGTCACGATACCATATGGGTGATAGTTGATCGATTGACTAAAAGCGCTCACTTCTTAGTCATGCGTGAGACACTACCGATGGAAAAGTTGGCAAAGCTTTACATCGGTGAAGTGGTTTCGAGGCACGGGGTGCCCTTATCTATTTTGTCGGATCGCGATAGTCGATTCACTTCGAACTTATGGGATGGTTTGCAGAAGGAGCTTGGAACGCGAGTAAAGTTGAGTACGACTTACCATCCACAAATAGACGGCCAAAGTGAGAGAACGATCCAAACGCTTGACGACATGCTAAGGTCTTGCATTATCGACTTCGGGGGTAGTTGGGACTCTCATATACCTTTGGTAGAGTTCGCTTACAATAATAGCTACCACTCGAGTATCGAAATGGCTCCGTTTGAGGCCTTATACGGGCGAAAGTGCAGAACTCCCATGTGCTGGCTTGAGGCGGGGGAGAAGCAATTCGCCGGACCCGAAATCGTGCAATAGACGGCCGATAAAGTTAAAGGAATTCGGGAAAGGTTGAAAGCGGCTCAAGATCGGCAGAAGAGCTACGCCGATAAGAAGAGACGGCCGATGGAGTTTCAAGTGGGCGAGCGCATGATACTTAAGGTGTCGCCATGGAAAGGAATTATCCGGTTTGGAAAGTGCGGGAGGTTGAGTCCCCATTTCCTTGGACCATTCAAAGTGCTTAAACGAGTGGTCTTGCAAGCCTACCAACTGGAACTTCCACCGGAAATGAACGGGATCCATAACACGTTTCATATATGTTGTCTTCGAAAGTGTTTGGCGAAAGAAGAAAGTGTCATTCCTCATTCCGAGATAAGATTGGATGAGGGTAACCGTTGTGTTGAGGATCCCGAAGCTATTCTGGAGCGGAAGTCAAAGAAACTTCGCCACAAGGAAGTCACGATGGTCAAGGTGCAATGGAAGCATCATCGTGGGGCCAATGTGACATGGGAAGCCGAGGAGGACATGAAGCGGAGATACCCTCACTTGTTCGTATGATCAATATTCCAAGGACGAAATCATTTCCAAGTCGAGGAGGATTGTAACACCCGGATTTTTCGGTAAGTCAATTCCTTCACTCTCTCTCCCATGTTCTCTTTTCTTTTGGTATGAATCCTCGTTAAGGTTTACCTTCATCTTTGGGTTCTAGTCTTGTGTGTGTCGAAGCATGAAAATCAGATTTCGGAGGTCGAGGGGGTGTTCGGCGACAGTGCCACGCGACAGTGACATTGTCACAATCGTTGTGGCATAGTCGTGGGGGTTGTTGGGACACGCGGTACAATCGACACGATTATGCCCGCGATTGTGACATGCATCACTATCGCGTGGCACTATCGCTATAAATGATCCGAAGGGTTTTTGTAGCGGGCGACAGTGCCCCGCGATTGTGACCAATGTCACTCTCGCCGGGAAAGGTCGCGGTCGGGGTACTAGAGTATAAAAACGACCCAACTAATCCATTTCTCATTTATTTTAAGTGCAGAGCTGGTTGGTGCAATTTTTTGGTGCCCTATGTGAGTTTTCTTCATCTCTCTTCATTTACTTCTCATTAATAAAATCCCTAAATCATTTATGGCTATTTGTAGGGTTGTTAGGTATTTTGTGTAGTGATCTCAAGCATTCAAGTTCAAGAAATCCATCCTCTTCCATCTAGAGTTTTTCTAGGGTTTAGATTAAACCCCATTGTGAGTTCATGCTTCCTTTTCTTAAAACTTTATACATGTCAAAACATCATATTTTAAACTCCTACTCATCTCCTCTGATTTTGGTTCTTGTTTATAAGACTTGACCTAACTTGTATTTTAGGAGATTTTAGGGTTTTACCCCTTTCAATCAATATGATGTGAAATATGGTTTTACTTGCATATTTATGTGGGTTACTTGAAAGAATATATGTATTTTCACTTTTATAATTCTCATTCTTATGATTGGGTTTCACTGGTGTGACCCAGATTACTAGCATATATTTTCACACAAACATTTAGAACACAATCTTTATTAGATCAATCACATGTATTACAATTAATCACAGATCTAACTCTTACGGGTCGTTTGTTTTTAAAAAAAACCTCTTAATGGCTCTTAAGTCTGAATCATTCAGACATTTTTACACACCACCTCTTATTAATCATAACTAAAATAAGACTTCAGACTTTACACCTCTTAAAAAACAAACGACACCTTAGTCACAAGTCTTACGTGGTGTGTTCTTCACAGTATATGAATATTTACCAAATCCTATGTTCGTTTCTATGTGCGTGCCTACTAGATTACAAAGGAAACAACCTATTTATACTAAGTCAACATAATTGACTTTACAACTCAAAACCCTTAACTATCAAACTATTACAACTTTGGCCCTCTATTTAATCTTGAATACAATTCTGGTCTAACAATCTCCCCCTTTGGATTCAAGATTAAAAAAAATTGACAATTATCTTCAGGTCTCTATTTCTTCAGAAATGATCTTCAACAAAAAATCTTTTTCAGCTATAAACCTTGAAAACTTTGACATTTTCAGCAAACTTTGTAACTTTGATCAAACTTCAATCTCTCCTTTGTCTTCACCAAAATTTCATATTCTTCAGAAAACTATTCTTCAAACTCAGACTTTGATTCTACTTTCAAAAATTATCTTTGAAATAGTCAACCATCTGACTATTACATCTCCCCCTTTGAATCAATTTGAAACTGACTTGAACATTGAAATCTTTGAAATCTGAAACTTTGAATCTGACTTCGTCATACTTTGAAATCTTGATATATCTCCCCCTTAGCGCAGTCTTTGAATGATTTCCCCCAAACCATCTGATAAGCACAATTTTCATGATTAACAATCTCCCCTTCTTGGTAAGATATAATCATTCTTCCCCAAACTGATCTGAAAATGAGCCTGCCATCAATATCCAAATCTTTTCAAATTCAGACAAATTAGAATGGTAGTCCTGAATCAACGAATGAAACGGTTAGGAATGCCTGTCAGTAACACAAAGTTACTGTGTATAACAAATGTACAATTTAAGGAGCTTGAGATGATGTTCACTCCCAGGACTTCCATCCAATCATCGAAAAACACAAGGTATTTTCTATGAATGTTCTGACAGAAAAAAAAAATTCTATGTGCTTGTGTATGAAAGAATTAGCACAATGATTGTTGTTAAGGCTCAAAATTATGCAAACCATTAAGACAGCAATGATTATACATAGACTCAACGTGCATGATAAAGGGTCGAAGGTGGGGCAACTTTCCTTTTTTTTCAATATCAGTATCTTCCAAGTGAAGAACCAATAGAGTATGTGTTGCTTCCCCATAAAATGTGAAACATTCTCTTTTTAAGAAAAGAATGAGTAGCTGGTGGGGTGTTTGCAAGAGTTGGAATGGGCTCACTCCCTTTTTCAATGATGGTCACCAAAGAATGTGAACCAATCAGTAGATGTGGTTGGCCGACTCAGAAAGAATTTGGTGTAGAGTTTGATATTCTTTTACTCTGATCTCACACCCTCTTTCTTTTAATTTTTTAAGCTCAGTTCCATTTTACCTTATCACACACCAACACTCAATTCTTTTGACCCCTCTCCCCTCAATCACTCTAAGGATTACTTCCGGGGTAGGAAACACTGTTATCATGAATCCGTAGAAGTTCTTCTAAGCTCATACATTGAATTCCATGTAATTTTATCCTAAAAGCATGTGTTGCTCAATGATTTTCTTTAACTTAAAGCGCAAGAAATCAATGTCAGTGTATGTATGCTCATCAAAAATTAGAATGAAATTTGAGCATTTTAAGCATTTAAGATTTCTCAAAACGTTGAATGAATTAATAATCATGAAAGAATAGAAATGTTTTGAGAATCTGACAATGATTAAGATCAGATCAAAATTCATGAAGAATTAGAAATAAGGGATATCAAAGACGTAAGATGTTTATATGAACAAAATATAAACATGGAAACAATGAAAGAACAGATAATGATGAAATGATGTCTGATTTCAAACAATGTAGAGTATAAATGGGAGTATTACCATCGAAAGATTAAACTTTTGAGACGTGGTAATATCAAAGTCAAGAAATGAATGTATTGAACCGTTATGTGTATGAATACTTGATAAAGTATATGAAAAGAAAATACACAAGTATTATTCTTTAAGAAAACACGGTCAGATAAGCATCAAAGTATCCAAAATCATGTAAAATCGCACTTCTCAATTCATGAAAACATTTTAAGAATAGGATGTGGTTTGAACATTTAAAAACCATTTTTCACAAGTGAAAGTTGTTCATCTTTCAACAAGTGATAGAATTTGAAATATAGAAGATATACCTGTAGTATATGGTATCTCAACTCCCTCTCGAATGAATATCATCGTTTAAGTATCCTCGACAAAACATCAGATATCTTCCCCCTAAATATCTGTAAAAAGTCAATTTATTAGAAAAATATGGCATTGAAATCTATTTACTCCCCCTAATAGATATAACAATTAAGTTTCTATAAACTCCCTCTCAACATAAAAGTTCCTTGAAAAGATGTGATCTTTTGAGCATCATTCAGAAGAAAAACAGTTGAGTACGGGTTCTGAATTGAAATATTCAGAAACCAAGATTACTTATTCTACAGTGAGAATAGTAATGTTCAATTTTACCAATGAAGACCGGGTCTTGATCTAATGTAACCAGAAACCATAGTCCTGAAACATTGAGGAACGGTTCTTGAACTGTTTTATCCAAGAGCCATGGTTCGTTCTCCCCCTTAAACCTTGGGTGCCTGCAACACAGATTCAACTTTTGGTACCCACTGGTATTTGGGTCCTGATTTGTTAGGTGCAGTTCTTTTGGAGGAAATGTAGTAAGAACCATACCAACTATTTTCATAATCTTTGTTTACAAAATCATTTGAACCGCAGTAGGAGCAACTATTTTTCTTCTGTGCTAACCTGATCAGTTGATTTATAGTGTAAACCAGATCAGGTTTGCCAAAAGTTTTACCTTTAGGATCACTGTTACTTTTAGCATTGGATACATGTTCAAATGATTTTTGTTCCTTCTTCTCCTTCGAGGAACCTTTCACTATCCAGATCCACTTTTCATTATCTTTCTGATATTTCCTTCTCCAAAATCTTTTCTTCTGAGACTTATCCTTCTTGATATTACCTGAACCATCAACATTTTTATCAAAGAATAGATTAGAAGGACGAATTTGATCTTTAGATTTAGAAGTTTGACTATCATCAAAATCAAATAAAGGATTATTAGAAACATTTGTAAAATGTGAACTTGAAGCTATTTTAAATGAACACTCTGAATCAGCTTGATCATCTCTTGGTGATTGGACAATTGATTCTGGAGTCTTTGACTCAGTCAGCTTCACCTTGAACATGATCTCTTGAAGTTCCTTTAACTTTGATGACAAACTGTTTCTTTCCTTTTACATTTGATCAAACTTCGTATGCAACTCAGATTTTGCATTCTTCTTCTTCATAATATTTGTTGACAGCTCAGATAATTTCTTGTTAAGATTTTCTATCTCAGACTCAAATACTTTCCTTTCTTCTTCAAAGTCTTTTTCAACATTCTTTCTCTGACCAGAGATTTCTTTAAAGACTCCGACATTCTTCTGTTCAATTTTCTTCTTCTCTGTTTCAAACTTATCTCTCTCCAGAATGATTACTTTCTCAAAGTCCGAAACTTGTTGAGAAAGCTTTATACATTTCAACTCCACTGATTTCTTCTCTTCAAAAACTTTTCTGGAGAATTCTGAAAACTTTTGAGCATAAGCTTTTCTTTCTTTCTTAAATTCCTTTCTTTCTTTCTTCTCTTTATCCATTTGAACTTCTAATTCAGAAATTTTCTTCTTCAACTCAGCATTATCTCTTTCAATTTCCTTTCTCTTCTTCTCAGTCTTCTTCATCTCATCTTGGACTTTAGTGTTGTCTTTGTCTTGAGTTGCTTTTTCTTTCATCATGTTAATCTCAGCCTCAAGACTGAACACTTTATGTTTCAACTTATCTCTTTCAGCATATAGTAGAGAATTTGACTTTCTAAGTCCATTAGATGTCTCACTAGCAATATTTTATCTTCTTCTAAGTTCATCTAGCTCTCTTTGCATTGATTCCTTCTTTGACAAGCTTGAGCTAGAATTAAGACTTTCAGACCTTTTCAGCTTGTCTTGAAGATTTAAGACCTCTGTCTCTTTAGATTCAATTATTCCTGCAAAATTAATCTTTGAGTTAGATACACTGTCTAAGCAAATAAAATCTTTCTTTAGATCTTTATCATTTTCCAGTCTATCAATTTGAGCAAGAAGAGATGAGTTCTGAATCTTCATATTCTTGATTTCAGCTTCCATGGCCAGAATCTCTAGGATATATGCTAAGGCACAGTCTCTTTTCGTGAGATACAAAATTCCCTTTTCATCTGTGTAAGGCATCTTGAAATCTATAAAATATAAGCTTGAAATGATCGTTAACAAGAATCAGAAATCTTGATCACACTAAAAAATATGTACCCCTCCGCAGACTTAGCGGGTGGGGTCAAGGGGCAACGCCCTTGCGGGGTCGAGGGGCAGCGCCCCTAGAGAAAAATTTTTGATGATTAAATCTCATATTGCAGCTTGATATCTAAAAAAAATTAGCTAGAAATGATCGTTAATCAGAAAATCAAAAAAATCACTTCAAAAATATGCTAAGTACAGAATTCGTATGACACTCACATAGGACAATTCGCATGCATAATTCGTATAGCACTCACAATCAAGAATTCGTATGGACTAGAATTCGCATGAAAACTATACTAAAAGGATACGAAATCTGAGCTTTTCGCATAACTGAGTGTGCAAATTCTTCGAAATTCGTATAAGACTCAGATGCGAATTCCTTGAAATTCGTATGTCTCACATATGCGAATTCTGCACAATTCGTACGTGTCTCTTCTGCGAGTTCTACACTTCTCAAATATAGCTCTTGTGCGAATTTTTCAACCCTGCGAATTCTATCCTTATAATTAATCAGATGAACTAGTCTGCGAATTCCTTCAGCCCTGCAAGTTCTTTGTGTGAGTTCTTCATGGCTCGTGCGAATTCTTCAAGTCTCGAGTTAATTTTCACTAAAATCCACCAATTTCCACTCAAACCTTGAAATTAGGCTCTGAAAATTTGTACAAATGATCTCTATATCATCGTGAACAACCCTATGGAATGAATTTCTCTAATAACAACCATAGATGTGTGAATCAAATCTTGACAGTCCTCGATGAAAAACTTTCTGAAACTTGACAGATTGATCAAATTCTTCGATTCTATTGATCAATTTGATTTGAAACCAGAACAAGAAATGTTCAGTAACAGTTTGCGATCATGAAGAACACAAATTCACACCCAAATCATCACACTTTCACAAATTGATCAATGCAACAATGACTTTCTATTTCTTAAAAAAATCGATCTTTCTTATTACTCTGATTTAAGCTCTGATACCAATTGTGACCCAGATTACTAGCATATATTTTCACACAAACATTTAGAACACAATCTTTATTATATCAATCACATGTATTACAATTAATCACAGATCTAACTCTTAGTCACAAGTCTCACGTGGTGTGTTCTTCACAGTATACGAATCCTTAGCAAGCCCGGTGTTCGTTTCTATGTGCGTGCCTACTAGATTACAAAGAAAACAACCTATTTATACTAACTCAACATAATTGACTTTATAACTCAAAACCCTTAACTATCAAACTATTACAACTTTGACCCTCTATTTAATCTTGAATACTATTCTGGTCTAACAACTGGATAAAATGAACCTTTGTGAGAATTTACATGGATTATTGTTAGTATGGTCTATGACCACATTAAAATGGTTTAACACTCGAAAGGTGTACTTGGTAAGGAAACATATTTTGGAAATGAGAAAATGGCCACATTACGGCTCATGTTTGAGTTTAACTTTCTTATCAGCAGTTGAACAAAGAGATGCATTTTGGGAAACGATTGATACTAATAACTATATGTTTAATTATAGTTATGTTGGATCCCAGATTCAATCTTGTAACAATGATATAAAACAATAATAACAATAAGAACAGCGAAAGTAATATAGTTTTAATATCAAAGCAGATTCAATATCACAGTTTATATAAATCGTAGAAGATCTTTCTCTTGAATACTTTCAGTATATTAAAAGATGATTCATATACAAGATTTATCAAAAAAGCACACTTTTGTCAATGGAGTGATGGTCCTATTTATAGGACCATAAAGTGAACAGTGTACTATCCTGACATTAGAAGCATGCTTGAATAGTATCTTACCTAAAAGGTAAGCTCAAGACATGCTTGAACAGTGACCTACTCTAAAAAGTAAATCTTATCACTAGGTGACGTGTCATCTGTTCTTCTGTCAACACTTGTAAATCTTCAGCTTTGATCTTCAGAGAGAACACCTTCAGAGCTCTGAAATAGATCTCTGATGAAGCTATCTCTGATGTTTTCCCATCTGAAGAGTCTGTCTCTGAACTGACTTCAGGGCTTGACTTGGCTTTTTTTGTTGATGTCTCTGAAGGTCTTCAGAGGAAGACTTGAGCTATTTTCAATACTTCTATAATTCAGAATTGAGGCTAACAATCTCCCCCTAAGTACTAAAAAAATTAACATTACAAAAGTTTAATCTAGAAAGCATAGAGGAGAAAGTCATCCTCTTAAATGTTACTTCTCAAGATATAAGGAATTACAAACAGAGAATGTAACAGCAAAGTAAAGAACAGAACTAACACTTATCACTAGAACAGATCCTATGGAATTTCATAATGAGCTATCTAAAGTTAATAATTGAGCTAATCTCTAAGTCTAGTTTCGCCAATAGATCCGCTTTGTTCAATTCTTCCTTCACATGTATCAACTTCAGTACACTTGAACTAGCAGACCACTAAACACACAGACTCACAGATTACACACTGTGTGGATTGCAGCAAACCATTGAAATGAAAAAAAAAACACAGATGCAGACTGAATTTATCTTACAACTTGTGGACTTGTGCAAACTTTTAAAACAAAAACTTCAGACTCAGACTGTATGAATATGCAAATTGTGTGAATGTGCAGACTGTGTTTACACCAGAAAACCTGCAGACTGTTTACACAAATTACAGTCGAATGGACTGTTAAAACATAAACTATGTTCAGAAAGTGAAATATGTAAACCAAGTGAAAAGGTCCAAACCAAGTCCTGTTATGAACTCTGCAACACAAAAACTTTATCAAGTTTCAAACTATGAAAAAGTGTTCAGACTGTGAAAATCAACACAGATCAAATAAAACTGTGTTCAGGCTGAATTGAGACTGTGCAGATCAAACAGTAAAGTGTGAAAATTTGCAAATTGAACTTGCAAATTGAACTTGAACTTTCAGATTGTCACACCACATCCAACATCCAATACGACCCGGGTATGACGTCCAAATGCAATGGCTGGAATCATATTTGAAATCTGATCCAAGTACTGATCTGCCCCATGTATGAACTGTGTGCCACCTCCAGGAAACCTGAATTTATCCTTGTACACAGTAATCCAATTTTGACCACCCTTATATTCACCTAGTTGTGCATGTGGAACATTGCTATACCACACCTCATCACCACTTCTTGAATCTGCAGATATGTAAAGCTTGCAGATCAATCCAAATCACAGGCTGTTTACACTCAGAACCCTGTTAATTTAACTTTCAGATCACTTGAACTTTACAGAAACTTGAACTTCACAGATTACTTGAACTTCACAGATTATTTGAACTTCACAGATTTACACAAATCAAGTTAACTGCACACAGAAAAAAAAAATGAACTAACAATGTCAAATTGAACCAAGTGAAACTCATCCTTTAAACTTGCAACCAATCCTGCAAATTCAATGAGTTAAAGAGAATCCTGTATGAATCTGAACTTGCAAGTTGAGTGATTTTGAAATTTAGTTCTGTGTTCTGATTTGCTCAAATCGAATTGAACTTGAAACACCAGAATCCGTAGACTGAGTAGATCAAATAAACTTTCAATTTGCTAGAACTCTCAGATCACATCAGTTTGAACCTGCAGATTCAAACTTTCAGGATACAAACCACAAAAATCACAGCTTATTTGAACACGAAATGTACAGATCATATGGAAAGCAGGTTGTATGAGTTTTCAGCTTTAAAACCTGCAGACTTCATAAACTCGAAACTTCAAATCAATTGAAATTTCAATTGACACAGTCTGTGAAATTGAAAATTAGTGTTGTGCCTGTTTTGTGGAACTTGCATAACTCATAATCATGAAAATCATAAAACTCGCAAGCCACATGTAATTGTAAATCAATTGGTATGGAACTCGCAGATTGTTCTCAATTTGAACTTGCAATCACAGGTTATACCAATTTGAATCAGCGCCTGATTTCCAATTTTGCGAAGGTCTACAAATCAATTAGAAGAATTGAAACTTCGTAGATCAATTTGATTGGAAATAACAGAACGCGCAGATTGAAAGACTTGAAACACGCAAGCCAATTTGAACTCGTCCTGAAAATTGAATCATAAATTGTAAGTCAATTGAATATGAAATTGAACACGCAGGTCAATTTGAATTGAAATCGCAAGCTATTTGAAATTAAGTATCATAAAACGCGCAAGTCAAACAAATAAAACGCGCAGATTGAATTTGAACTAAAACGCGCAAGTCAAATCGAGACTGAAATGCGCAAGTCGAATAATCTCAAACTCGCAAGTCAGATTGTTTGAATTAAACGCACAGATTGAATGATTTCTGAAACGCGCAAATCAATCTTGACTTAAACGCGCAAATCAATTGATTTAGCCTTTGCGTGTTCTTCAGGTCCTTTGCGTGTTCTTCCCTGAAACTCGCAAGCTGTTTGTTTTTCCACAGATTGATCGAAGTGAATTCAAATCTGCAAATTGAATCCTGAAATTTTACCAATACAATCGAAATACAAACTCAAGCACTTTCTTATCACATTAAAACATCAAAAACCATAGAATTATGGTGCAAAGTATCAAGAACAGTGTTCAATAAAGATCAAGAAAAATCAAAATTAAGTCTGATCTTGTGAATGATTCGTGAGATTTTGTGAACAAAAATGATTCTACAACAACAAATTAGTTCAATGGAATCAGTATTACAATCTATCATTAACAAAATAATGAGAATTCGATCCAATTTCGTATTCCAGAAATACGATCTGTGTTCTTGAAATTCCAGAAAATTCAACTTTGTGATCCAAATTCGATTTCAATCTTGTTCAATCAATGAATTTTAGATCAAACACAACAAATCATAATTCATTTCACAATCAAATCACAACAATTCAGTGAGATTTCAACAGATTTCTTGAATCAACAGTAAACATTCTCTGTTCTTGAGAATTTTCAAGAAAATCGATTTTTGATCCGAAATTCAGAAAATTAATCCAATTTTCTTGTGCCAATCTTTTCTGAAACAGTTTGGTATTGCTCTGATACCAATTGTAATTGTATTCCCAGATTCAATTATCAAGCCATCAAACCAATCTCAATCAGATTATGTGTGACAGTGATCAAGAACTAGAGAGATATTAGAATGTAGAGAGAGAAAGTATCTGATATTATGATATTACAATGTAAAGCTCTTACACAATTACAAGAATTAAACCTATTTATATAAACTAGAAACTCTCAAGTAATCCAACTAAACTCTCAAGCAACTTGAATAAGTATCCACACAAACTCTCAAGTACTTAAACTCTCAAGTACTTAAAACCCTTCTAAGACTTATGTTGACTTTCTCACAATTTGACTATCTTTGACTTTCATTGACTATTCAAGAATAAAGACTTTTACATGACTTTTCTCACTAAATCTTGGATACAATTTAATACACTAACAAGAAGTCATATCCAAACTCCTTTGATTTGACGAGCTCCCCCTAAAATCATGCATTACAAAAATTTGGCATAAAAGGTAAATGCAGAAATTAGTAAGCTCCCCCTCAAAATAACAATGAATGTCTTCACATACTCCCCCTTTGATTATGAATAGAATATTGACGTGCAGATATCATGCGGAAATGAAGAAAATGATGAAAAATTTTACAATAAGAAACTTTAATAGGTAACCACAGATTATGTCTTAAGATTTAGTATACCAAGCTTAGAGACTAGAAAATTGAATCTCTTTTCGTCTAAGGGTTTGGTAAACAAATCTGCAAGCTGATAATCAGTTTTTACAAAGTAAAGTTCAATTGTTCCTTTTTCAACATAATCTTTTATGAAGTGATACCTGACATCGATGTGTTTGGTCTTTGTATGCTGAACAGAATTAGCTGTTATCGCGATTGCGCTCTTCGAGTCACAGTATATCGGGATATGGTTGAAGTGAAAACCGTAGTCACGCAGTTGTGTTCTCATCCATAAGACCTGAGAACAACAGCTAGTAGCAACTACATATTCTGCTTCGGTCGTTGAAGTTGAAACACAAAGTTGCTTCTTCGATGCCCAACTTACGAGTTTATCATCGATGAACTGTATATGACCTGACGTGCTCTTCCTGTCTAACATACAACCAGCATGATCTGCATCTGTATATGCTGTTAGTTCAAAACTAGTATCTTTAGGATACCACAGACCAAGATCTACAGTCCCCTTGAGATACCTAAAAATGCGCTTAACGGCAGACACATGGGATTCTTTAGGATTATCCTGATATCTTGCACATAAACATGTTGAAAACATTATATCTGGCCTACTTGAAGTGAGATACATCAAAGAACCTATCATTCCTCTATAAGTCCTAACATCAACAACCTTTCTAGAAGGATCAGTACCAATCTTAGTACCTGGTGCCATTGGGGTACCAATCGGTTTTGAATTTTCCATTTTGAACTTCCGAAGAATTTCAAGAATGTATTTTGATTGATTGATAAAAATCCCCAATGAAAATTGTTTGACTTGTAAACCAAGAAAGAAATTCATCTCTCCCATCATATTCATCTGAAATCTTGACACCATAAGGTTTGAAAAATTCTTACAGTACTTAGGATTTGTAGAGCCAAAAATAATATCATCCACATAGATTTGAATAAGAATGATATCGCCTTTTTCCTTTTTAATAAACAAAGTGGTATCTACCGTACCTTTTGTAAAACCAGACTTGACTAAAAATTAAGATAGGACATCATACCAGGCGCGAGGAGCTTGTTTCAGACCATAAAGTGCTTTGTCGAGAATGTAGACGTGATTTGGTTTCTCTTGATTGATAAAGCCTTCTGGCTGAGAGACGTAGACTTCTTCCTTGAGAATTCCATTCAGAAATGTTGTCTTCACGTCCATTTGAAAGACCGTGAAGTTCTTGTGGGCTGCGTAGGCTAGAAACATTCGAATTGCCTCTAAACGCGCCACAGGAGCATAAGTCTCGTCGTAGTCTATTCCTTCCTCTTGTCTGTATCCTTTGGCTACAAGTCTTGCCTTGTTTCTGATAACGGTACCATCTTCGTCTTTCTTGATCTTGAAAACCCATTTCGTACCTATAATGGTTTTACCTTGAGGTTTGGGTACAAGTCTCCAAACTTTAAGTGTGTCGAACTGATTCAGCTCTTCTTGCATTGCAGTTACCCAGTCTGAATCGGCAAGAGCCTCTGATACGCGAGTAGGCTCGATCTTGCTTAGAAAGGATTCATGCATACACATATTCATTGACGTTGACCTAGTTTGCACCGGTTTTGATGGATCACCAATGATCTAGCTTATCGGGTGCTCTTTGGTCCATTTATGTTCATGAGGTACTGGATTATATGAATATATATATCAATAGTATCATCTATAAATCCACTTGTACCTTCTTCTGGTAGTTCAGGAGGAATTATGGTTGCAGTTGAAGTTGTAGGTGCAGAAGTCTCAGTAGATACAACTTGGAGAGGCTGCAGATCAGTCCGTACAGAACATCCTACTGATGCAGCAACTTTTGTTTCTTCATTATTTGTCACAGCTTCAACTGTTGGAGTCGGAATTTGAACTGGAATTTCAATAGAGATATCTGAACTAGTTGGATGAGTAGTCGTTGAGTCTTCCATCCTGTCAACCACAACAGATTTCTTAACATTAGATCCAAGAAATTCATCATAAAACAGTTCAAATAATAAGTCTAAATCAGATAAATTATTAGTAGAGGTTGATGCTTCATCTGATTTGTTCTTTTGAGACGCAGGTTCTGGACTGATTTGCCCAGAAGCTAGTACTCCGGTTATAACGGGTTCTGAACTGTGTTGTTCGGAAGCCATTTCTTCATCAAACGTAACATTGACGCTTTCAATAACTGTCTTTGACTTCTTCAGATATACACGGTATGCAGATGATGTAGATGAATAACCAATGAAGATGCCTTCGTCCGCTCTAGGGCTGAATTTGTTCAGACTCTCTCTATCGTTTAGAACGAAACACTTACACCCAAATATATCGAAATATTTGATTGTAGGTGTTTGGTTGTTGATTAACGCATAAGGAGTCTTCTTGAATCTACGGTATATCATGGAGAGATTCTGAGTGTAGCACGCAGTCGATACAGCTTCAGCCCACAAAAATAGAGGTAAGTCAAATTGACTTAGCATAGTACGAGCAGCCTCGACTAGCATACGATTTCTTCTTTCAACAACTCCATTCTGTTGAGGCGTTCATGCAGCAGAGTATTGATGTGAAATCCCGACAGATTCGAGATATTCTTCAACCTTTTTGTTCTTGAACTCTGTGCCGCTGTCAGTTCGTAGAAGCTTGACTGGTTTCTGCAGATTCACCTGGGTCGTCTTCAGGAATGTAATGAGAACATCAGGTGTCTCATCTTTTGAACGTAGAAACTTGACCCAAGTGTATCACGAGTAATCGTCCACGATAACTAGTATGTACTTCTTTCCGCCTAGACTTTGCGTTCGCATCGGACCACAGAGATCCATATGCAACAACTCTAACGGAGCGCTTTTACTTGGTTCAGGCTTTGGTTTATGTGGATCCCTCTTCATCTTTCCCTTTTCACACGCTGCACATAAGTGTTCTTTTTCATACTTCAGCTCTGGAAGTCCTTTCACTAACTTCCCACTGACCAGTTTGTTGATGTACCGAAAGTTGAGGTGAGAGAGCCGTCGATACCATAGCCAGCTTTGTTGCATCGAGGCTTTCGATAGTAGACAAACCTGCTTGTCAGTCTGGACGTTTGACAAATTGATTGTGTAGAGGTCGGACGTTCTCGTGCCAACCAAGAGTTCCTCGCCCTCTTCAGTGCGAACTGAACACCTCTTGGCTTTGAAATTGACCTCTAAGCCTTTGTCACAGAACTGGCCTATACTGAACAAGTTGTGTCCTAAGCCTTCAACATAGCTCACCTTCTTGATCGTGACTTTGTCATGTACCATATCACCATAACCTAGTATTGGTGAAAACTGATCGTTGCCGAATCTAACTGTTCCGCAATACTTCTCTGTAAAGTTAGTCAACATACCTTTTTGTCCAGTCATATGCTTGGAACATCCGCTATCCAAGTACCACATATGACGGATTTGCACAAAAGAAATTACGAAACAAGAGATTTAGATATTCATAAAATAAAATTTGAAGTAAAGACTTTTGAGCATTGAAGTGCGGGTCTTGAACTGATTTGTTCAAAAGCCTATGTTCTATGCTCCCCCTTAAACTTTGAGTTCCTGCAACACAGATTTAGCTTTTGGTACCAATTGAAATTTGGGTCCAACTGTGTTAGCATAAGATTTTGGTACCCATTTGAAATTGGGTCCTCTTTTCATTTGAAATTTATTGGAAGCATTAGAATGATTAGAGTGCACATGATAAGTTCCATACCAAACATCAGAATCTTGACAAGAAGTATAAACATGTTTATCATAATATGAAGACTTTCTAGCAGATAAAGATAACTGGAGTAATTGCTTCATAGAGTATTTTTGCGATAAACAACAAGTTTTGGTTTTAAAATAGCAACATCAGCAATTAAAACATCTTTACTAGGCGAAGTCTTATTACAATCAACAATACAAAAAGATTTATCAGTCTTGTCAGTCTCCTGTTTTGGTTTCCATTGAGATTTAACTTCTGGCCTTTTCTTGCTCAGATCTGAAACAGTTGAAACATGTGAGTTAGACTTGTGAACAACAACTGAATGCTTCTTCTTTGGGTTACCAGTAGTGACCGGTTTCTGTGAATGCTGAGATTTATTCTTACCTTTAGCATACTTAGTGTTCACAGAGACTGATTTATCAACTTTCGTTGATTTTGCACTTTTTACAGACGTGTTGGTTTTTCCCAAGGATTTTACAACAAAAGATGAATGGTTAGGAAGTTTTGCATTAAAATCAAATTGACCAAAACAACCATCCAAACCACCGTCAGAGTTTAGAAAATCAAAACCTCCATTAGTTAGACCAAAACTATCATTAGATTTTGAAGCCTTAGAAAGAACAGCATTTTTAAACACAGTAGAAAAAAACTTTTTGTTCAATATTAATCAAAAGTCTTTCATCTGTTAAAGAATTCTCAAGTTCAGAAATTTTACTTTCCAAAACGAGAGGAGGGACATATAGTTTACCTTGAATAGGCTTCGCCTCCATTTCTTTGACAGAATAACTCTAAAAGAAGTCATTTCAAAGAGTTTTCTTTTGATATATAGGATCATCATTATAACTATTATTCAACTTCGCATAACGAAATGGAAGTTGAACTTTAGTTGAGTTCTTTCGTTTTTCCGTTTCCTTGGATTCATCCTCTTTTCACAATCCAGTCCAGAAAACTTTAAGCTCAGGGATTGTTCGAGCTAGTTTCAAAAATGTTAAATCATAAAGTGCAGGCACTTCAGATTTACCCTTTTTAAGGTAGTGAGGATTCTCGTACCCGAGTCCCCATTTCTCTATTTCCTCTTTGGGTTTGTTCAGATTAATGGTTTGTTCAGTTTGACCCAATTTATATAACTTCTCTTCCAAACTTTTTAATTTAGCAAGTAAAGAAATGTTTTGTTTGGAAGTTGAAGAATGCAATTTCGTAAGCTCGATGAAATCAAACTCACTCTTTCTCAATTTAGTCTTTGTTTCAGTAACTTCTTGAAGAATTATGGTCTGTTCTTTGGCGCTGGTGTCAATATTTTTGTGTAAGGTCTCAACCAATACTTTCTTCTCAGCAACAGCATTGCTAAGTTTCTGTATTGATTGGTTTTGTTCAAGAATGACACCCTTTTCTTGCATAAGCTTCAACTCTAATTCTTGAAGTTTTGTCATCATGGCAAGCATTTGATTTAAGAAATCAGATTCAGTTAAATCACATACCTCTTCGTTGTCCTCATCATCGGAATCTGCTTCATCATCTATTTCCATCTTGCCCATGAAGCACATGTTTGCTTTCTCGTCATTCACTTCATCGTCATCTTCCTGGTCTGAATGATCTAGCCAGTATTCATCTTCTGCCATCAATGCCTTTCCAGCCTCTTGTTGCTTGGCTAGAAGCATTTTGTTTTTGTAGTAGTCTGAGTTTTTGACTTTGGGTTGTCGGCAGTCTCTTGCAAAATGTCCAAGTCTACCACAGTTGTAGCACTTTGGAGGTTCTGTCTGACTAGATGCTTCAGCTTTATACTTTCTTTCTTCCGGTTTCCTTTCCTCTACTCTCTTTCCTTCAAACCCATTTCCTTCAATCCTCTCTTTTTGAACATAATTGCTAGGACCAGAAAAACATCTCTGACTATTTGAGCTTGGATTTTTGTAGAATTTCTTCTGAAAAGCATTAGTCAACATTAGCATTGCCTGCTTTAGTTGTTCACAATCGTCCGAGTCAGAGTTCGCTTCAGCTTCAATCTCTTCTGGTTCAGACACAATCATCTTCTTTTTCTTCTTTTTCACAACAAGAGCAACTGTATCATCAATTGTCTTCCCAATCTGCCTCTTTTCATCGAGTATTTCATCCACTTCTTCTTCATTCTGTTTGAGGGTTTCATACACCTCATGAAGTGGAATCTCGTTCAAATCTTTCATTTGCTTCATCTGCCTGGCAAACCTCTTCCATTCAGGCTGGATAATGCTTAAGAATTTGACATTCAGCTCTATTTGCGATTAGTTGACCTTGTTCTTGCATAGTTCATTCAGCAAGGTCACAAACCTGTCGTATGTTTCTGCTAGTGACTCTCCAACTCTGCCTTTGACTTCTTCATAATTGTTTAGGTAGTTGGATATCTTCAGCTGGCTCCCAACCTTTGAGCCTAGCATCATCTTCTCTAGCTGATCCCACATCTGTTTGCCTGAGGCCTTATAGCTGTCTATCTTCACGTATATTTCATTTGGAATTCTTTGAAGAATATAAGACTTTGCTAATCTATCACCTTTTGCTCTTTTTAGGCTATCACCTTCTAGTTCATGATACTTGAGTTCAAACTCTGTTTCCACGGTTCCTTCCATTCGAGTCTCCAAAAATGGTGCCATAACCCCTTCTTCTATCGATTTCCTGATGAATTCACCCAACTCATGTCTTTCAATAAAGTCCATGAACCGATCTTTCCACTGTTCATACTCCCCCCTAAAGAGTACTGGTGGTTTTGAGTCAGTTCCTATTGCTAGAGCTTCTCTTGAAGTCATTCTGCTTTGAAAAAGACTAAGTCTGGTATTGGCGCAAAAGACACTCTTTGCGCTAAAGGTAGCTGGCGCAAAAGAGTTTTGCGTTAGATGTAGGTGGCGCGAAGCAGAACTTTGCGCGAAGAGAGGGTAGCGCAAACTTTATTTTGGACAGGAAGGTGTTTTGCGCTAGACGTTGGTGGCGCAAATGATAACTTGCGCGAGGTATGAGTGGCGCAAAGTAATACTTTGCGCGATAAGACACTATCGCAAAAGTTAACTTGCGTTGTAGGCTCTTTCTTGAGCTTTGCGTGAACTGAGGTTTGCGTGAGAAGTCGTTGGCATGAACTGAGGTTTGCGCGAGACATTGGTCGTGCGAAAGGAACTTTGCGCAAGGTGTTGATGGCGCAAAACTGACTATGAACTGGCGCGAGTTTGAACTTTGCGCGAGTTCGTCCCTGTACTTCGAAAAGTCGATCTAAAAACCTGTTTGGACTTCGATTTGCAGTTCTAAACTCTAACAAAATGACCACTAACAGTTTTAGAACAGATTGCTACCACTCGATCTCGATAAAAATCACTTTTTGAAAAGGAGATCGATGGAACAGTGAGATATTAGAACGTGAACTCAGACACAATTTTCACAAAATTGGAACTCGATATAAGTGCTATACTAAAATTAAAGTATAACAACTCGATCTAGCACCCTATTCGATCACAACCTGATCGATTTCAACTCCTAGAACACACTAAAACTCGAGAATGATTTTGAAATGAAGAACACAGAGTCGTTCTTTGTAAATCTTGATTTGAATCTATTATCAGGCTCTGATACAAATTGTTGGTCCACAATACTATCAAGTTCTTATCAACAATAACACATAAACGATTACCAATCTGTTTGATTAATAACAAACGATTACAGGATTGATCGATTTCTCTCTTTGAAAGCTCTCTGTGTTTTACACCTTTTTGTGTGTGTTCTTGTGTGTGATCTCACTGATCTCTTGTTTCTCTTACACACTAACATACCAACTTGCAAAACAACTTGCAATAAAAACAAATATTAAACTAAACTAATATCTAACAATAAACTAATATAATATCTTAACAAGATATTATCTAAAACATAATATCTAAAACTACACTTTAATTAACTTTGACATTTTATTACAAACGACATTAGACTAATATTTAAGAGTCGACTTTCCGGCTTTAGCTTCAGATTGCAATCTTCAGATTGGATGATCTTGAATCCAATGAGACTGTGCTCTAACACATGAGCACACATCCAAGTCCCATTTTGGATGTTGAGTTCCTTCTGATCAAAGACATACTTCAAGCTCTTGTGATCCGTGTACAAGGTACACTTTGTGCCGTAGAGATAATGTCGCCATAACATTAATGCGAACACTTCCGCCGCCAACTCTAAGTCGTGAGTGGGGTAGTTCTTCTCGTGCACCTTCAATTGTCTGGATGCATAAGTGGTCACCTTTCCTCTTTGCATGAGCACACATCCAAGTCCCATTTTGGACGCATCGCTATAGACCACAAAATCCTCCGATCCTTCCGGCAAGGATAAGATCGGAGCCTCACATAACTTCCTTTGCAATGTCTGAAATGCTCTTTCTTGCTCTTCAGTCCACACGAACTTTACATTCTTCTTGGTCAACATCGTCAACGAAGAAGCAATCTTGGAGAAGTCTTGCATGAACCTTCGATAATACCCCGCCAAGCCTAGGAAGCTTCGGATGGACTTTTGGGAGGTTCCGAATTCATCATAGCTTCAATCTTGGTCGGATCCACCTTCACTCCGTATTTCGTAACTACGTGCCCCAAGAATTGCACTTCCTTCAACCAAAACTGGCACTTGGAAAACTTTGCATAAAGTTTCTCCTTCCTCAAGATCTCCAAGACGTCTCGAAGGTGACGCGCGTGATCGGCTTCATCCCTTGAGTAAATAAGAATGTCATCAATGAACACGATGACCGACTTATCTAGGAAGGGTCGACACACGCGGTTCATTAAGTCCATAAACACCGCTGGAGCGTTCGTCAAACCGAAGGGCATCACTAAGAATTCGTAGTGTCCATAACGCGTCCTAAAAGCGGTTTTCGGAATGTCCTCCTCTTTGAATTTCACTTGATGATTACCCGAACGTAGATCGATCTTCGAAAAGCAACCCGCTCCTTGATGTTGTCGAACAAGTCATCAATTCTAGGGAGTGGGTATTTGTTCTTCATGGTCACCTTATTCAACTCCCTATAATCGATACACATCCACATGGTACCGTCTTTCTTCTTCACAAATAAGATCGGTGCTCCCCAAGGCGAGGAACTCGGTCTTACAAACCCCTTCTCCAAAAGGTCTTGCAATTGACCCATCATCTCCTTCATCTCTGACGGGACCAAGCGGTATGGAGCTCTGGCTATTGGAGCCGCTCCCGGTGTTAGATCAATCTTGAACTCCACTTGACGGTCGGGTGGTAAACCAGGCAAGTCGTCCGGGAATACATCGGGAAACTCCATTACCACGTCGACATCTTCTAACTTCCTCTTCTCGAGTTTGACATCTATAACATATGCCAAAAAGGATGAGCATCCTTTCGATAAGCACTTTCGTGCCTTCGCCATGCTAATGATTGCAACTTCGCCCTTCCGCCTCTCACCATACACGGTCACCCCATCACTATCCGAAATCGGGATTCGGATCAACTTTTTAGCACACAGGATCTCAATGTGGTTAGTCGACAGCCAATCCATACCTATAACAACATCAAATCCCCCTATGACCATAGGCAATAGATCAATCGGGAATTATCTTCCTTCGATTTCGAGCTTGCAATTTCTCAGAATGTCCCAAACCACTACTTGATCACCATCCGCTAGCTCTACTACTAACGCATCCTCTAAACTAGTAGTGGGCATCGATAATTTTGGGCAAAAAGAACTTGATACAAACGAAAAGCTAGCCCCCGAGTCAAATAATACACGTGTAGGTATGGAGTTTAAGAGAAACGTACCCGACACTATATCCATCGATGCCTTCGCCTCCTCGGTGGTCATCTGAAAAGCTCTACCCGTTGCTTTCGGAGCATCCACCTTCTTGCCTCTGCTAAAGCTCGCCTTTGCCTTCGGGCAATCACTTCGGATATGACCCGGCTCCTTGCAACCGAAACAAATTTGTCCCTTGATGGGACAATCACGGAAAATGTGACCGGGCTTGCCGTATTTGAAACACGGTTCAGTCCCCGAATTACAAGGGCCGGTGTGCTTGCTTCGGCACCTTGAGCACCACGGAAAGTCACGTCTAGGACCATTTCCCCTTGGACTGTTGTTGAAGTGATTTGACCTCTTGGAGGGTATGGAACCCCCTTCCCATCTTCTTTTCTCGACTACCCCGCTCCTCTCCACTTTACTTGAGCCATATGAGTCTTCCACAAGTTATGCTTCTTCGATTGCCTCTCGAAGAGTAGAGGCCTTTGACACTCGAACCATATTCATCATCTAAGTAGGCAAACCTTTGATGTATGCCTTAGTCTTCTCTCTTTCGGTTGGGACCAGGTGTCCCACTAAACCCAGTTTATCCATGAACAGCTTGTTGTACTCTTTGAATGACAGATTCCCTTTCTTCAACCCCGGGAACTCATCAATGATGCGGTTCATTGCTCGCTCGTTACAGAATTCTTCCATAACCTTTTTCTTGAAAGTCTCCCAGCTCAGTTTGGCCAACACGGTGGCCTCAATGGAAGTGGAATATACGTTCCACCATGTGAGGGCGGCCCTCTCAGCATTTGGGACCCAAACACAGCTTTCTGACTTTCCCTACACTCGCTCGATCGGAAAGCCTGCTCCATCTCTCGGATCCAGTTCATGCATGCCACCAGGTCGTCTGAGCCCTTGAACTCCTGTGGTCGGAATCCGAGGAATGCCTTAAAAGTACAAGCCTTACACGCTTGCCTCACCTCTGGGGTTGGGGTTTCATCAGAAGGGATAACGGGTCCCGTACCTCCGGATCCCTCCACTACAACGTTTTTGGAAACCGTCTCATGCCTGCGGTGGTTAGCATCTCGGTCATCCAACAACTTTAAATATATTTCTTGTTGCTGAGCCATTGTTGCATTCATTGCTTGCATCATTTGCTCCATCATTCTTGTTTCCGGAGTCACCTCCTCCATAATCGGATGGGCTGTAGCTAAATCACGTTGGGGTATGTATTCCGGCCCTCCACCCAAAATGTTTATGAAGGGTGGGGGCAAGTCAACATTTGTCACTCTTGGTTGATTAGTCGTAGATGCCGCCGTATCCTGCCCTTCCAGCTGGTTACGCGTAAACCTGGGTATACAAAACCTGTCATAAACAATCCCAAAGTATCATCCCGAGAAGCGGGGAACAAAGTTGGAGCATTTACAAATAATTAAATGAAAAATATGCTTAACAACCTAATAATCTAACTTAAATAAGGAAGATTAGTATCGGGTGTTTCTATTCTTCCAAAAGTGTATCACCGCTATCATAGGTGAGATAAGGCTAAACAGATTATAAACAAGGAAACATACTACCACGTTCATTAATTATCATAACAATGGAAAACAAGCATAATAACGTAAGACATCCTCATAATAACGTTAGCTAGGCGAAATTATGAACATGAGATACATAAAAGTTTTCATCCCCATTACCATAACTATCAATTTGTGTAGTTTCTGTCGACTCTAAGACCATCCCATTTTAGGAGTTCTACCCAATCTCACACAATCATAGCCTAACTTCACAGCTTAAGTCTAGGTATCCTACATCCCTACCTAGTTCACTTAAACTAATGCTCTGATACCAACTTGTAACACCCTAATTTTCAGAAAAATAAAAATCGAAAATTTCGCAATATGACGGCTATAAATTGGATAAACCTGGGTATACAAAACCTGTCATAAACAACCCCAAAGTATCATCCCGAGAAGCGGGGAACAAAGTTGTAGCCTTTACAAATAATTAAATGAAGAATATGCTTAACAACCTAATAATCTAACTTAAATAAGGAAGATAACTATCGGGTATTGCTATTCTTCCAAAAGTGTATCCGCTATCATAAACACAGGTATAGTCATCTCCCAAAAAGACCGCTCTTGACTCCAAGGCCATTCACTCAATCCCTACGAATCCCACCGGAAACCTGACCTGTTATACATGTCATTTTAAGAAAAAGTGTTAGGCTAAAGCCTAGTAAGATCAAACATTTGAAGTTAAAAATAATCATACGTAAGAGTAAGTAAAAGAAATTCATTTGTGACAACGATAGTAAAATAATGCTCTTGAATGTAGCAAGTACCTCTTGGGTTAACGGGGGAGACCCGCTTACTAACACAAATGACGGAACACAAAAGTAAGCCATTTGATAAGTCAGTAAAGCCGATACAAAAATAAAGTACACGCAAGGGATGTCAGGCTCAGTGGCTTTAAACTTACACCCACGGAAAGTCAACTTCAACCCCGAAGGGTCCTTATGTAGATATCCTCATCCAATATCGTAATACTTGAGCACATAGGACTTATAACCCAATTTGATGCCTAAACGTGCCTCGACGTGGAAAACTAATCGTCCCAACGCCGGACCAAATAATATAATAGACACGGGGTCATGACTCCCAAATGCAAGCAAATAAGCCACATAATGCCCATAGGCCTAATGAATGTACCAACATGTGATAATATGCATTGGACAATATAAAAGGTGATTTTCGCAAAGGAAACCCCCATTGTTTACCAAAAGATCATCAGTTGAAACATAAATTACTATTATAAGTCTCATTCCCAAAGCATGATAAATCCCAAAATACAAACTTATCTGTAGTTAACCACAAGATTATTATTTCCAAATCCATAAGTTGTACATGATTAAAACCATCCTTTGAAATACCTTTCCCAAGTGTAAGTAAGCTAATAACAACATTATCAAGTCTCATTAAACTCTATTCCATAAAATTATCACAAACCCTAAAATCTCCAAATTTAGACTTGGTACAAAATCCCCCAAATCAAGTATATGGAAAAAGAGATGTTTAGGCATTTAAAATCCACATTTGACATGTATAAAGTTTTATAAAAGTGTAAGAACTCACCTTGTAGGGTTTATAGCTTAAAACCCTAAAATCTCCAAGTAACTAGGGAAGAGGAGAGATGAAGCTTGAGATGGTTAGACTTGAATAATAATTGCTCTCAAGAACCCTAAAATACCATAAGGATCAATGGCTTGAGGTAGATGGAAGTATTAATGGCAAGGAAGGGTTAAGAGGAAACTTAGCAGCCTTTCCAAGGGGAAAATCGCGACCTAACTTGCTGAAGATCAGATACCACACAAAATAAAATTGGACCTCTTAATTTAAACCCAAAAGCCCGTCGGCGATAGTGACATAGCGATAGTGACAGGGTCACTATCACGGGGCATATTCGCCAAACTTCTATCGTGGCTCGATCAAAGGTTCCGCGAGAGTGCCTTGGCGAAAGTGACATCTGTCACTATCGTCGGGCACTTTCGCCCCAAACGTACCGCGGGCATCAGACCCTTCCTGCGTAAGTGCCAAGCGAGAGTGACAACATGTCACAATCACTGGCACTCTCGCTAGTCTTGTACCGAGCCTTTCCATGGCCAGAATCTTGACACAAAAGCTGATTCGATCGAAAGAGATGACTCACCAAATGATCCAATGCTACATAAATAAACATTAAACCAATTCTGAACATTTGTACACTTAACAAATTTCGGGGTGTTACACGAAGGCATCTTCATTGGATACTCTCAAACGTCTGCTACTTACAGAGTCTATCTGAAGACGTCAAAGACTGTCATAGAAAGCGTTACTGTTACATTTGATGAGGAGTTGGCTTCTGAACAAAGCAGTTCAGAACCCGTACTTACAAGAGTGTTAGCTTCTGGACAAATCAGTCCAGAACCTCTGGTGAATGTTACTAATTCTGATAAACCATCTACTTCTACATCTCATTTATCAGAATTAGATTTATTGTTTGAATTCTTTTATGATGAGTTTCTTGGATCTAAACTGCCTAAATGTGTTGAATATTGGAATGACAACCAAGTGCATCTTCAGTGTATAACATCTGATATGTCTTTGAACCGCGAGTTGAAATAAGAATTCATGTTAAGACCTTCATCTGATCAGCTTATGGGTGGTAGCAACAGTAGCAACACTACAAGGCAAGGGTTAGAAGGCAAGCAATGTTCAACAACTAATAGAATATGCTCATTTTATGACTGCTTTCCAGAATACTGAACAATCAAACCCAGAACTCCTTTCTTCAAGAATCAGCTGGATGATTATTAGCATTCAGGATTCTGAATCACAACACAAACATCAGAACAATGATTGCAGTCGCTCACACTACTGAGTGATCAGGTCAGAAGAGTGATAAAGTGCTCTCAACAGTCTAACCACAAAAGAATCTTTCCAGACTGATGATTTCAAATGCTCAGTCAGCTAACTCAATCCAATCAGAGATTAAATCTGAAAATCCAGAATCTGAAAATCTTGAAAAGCATGAGCACTCGTGAAGATTTGATCAGTTCCTAGAGATATGTGACCAACGTATGATAGGAGTGATGTCACATATGCATTACGCGTATAAAGCTCAGGAACAGGTCAAACTTGTATCGGAATGGGTTCAGAACAATCAAAATTCTCAAAAACATCAAAACTTTTCGCATCAAGACAACAATTCGTAGATCACTATTCCAATAGAGCATAATTTGCATGATGGCATAAGCCTAACACCACAATTCACATAGGCTTTCATGCGAATTCTCACTTCTCGCATGAACCTATATGCGAATTCCTCACAACTCGCATAACACACATACACGAATTCTTAACTTCTCGCAGCACTCAAGCATACGAATCCTTGACTTTTTGCATCACTCTCTCGTACGAATTATATACTTAACAATTTCATCTTCAAGGAATGTTATCATGCGAATTCTGAAACAATTCGCATATAACTCTTGTGCGAATTTTGTACTTACCAAAAATGTCATCATCAAAGGTTATACGAATTCTGACATGCGAATTCTTATGCATGCGAATTCTATGATGTGAATTCTTCAAAAATCCTCATTCTATGAATTCTTTCAATTCTCATGTGAGTTCTTCAATTTATGCGAGTTCTTCATTGAATCATGCGAATTATGTGGATCTCGAATGTTTTTCCACATTTCTTCCAATTAAACCTTCAATACATCGAATTTTGAGACGATCTTTTGTACACAGTTTCGAAAACTACTTTGGAGTACATTTGTAGTTGATGATCTCTTCCAAATACGACTCTAAATCAATACGATCATACCACAGTGAATCAAAAAGTTTCGAACAAAATACTCAAAAATCAATCAATTCGACTTTCTGGAATGAAATTGGAACAAGTAATTGATTCAATAGTAATCGACAATAACCTCTGAATCAATTTGACAACAAATAACAATCAATTAAGCAACAATTTCAGAAATCGAAATTTTCAAAAGAGACTGTTCTATTCAATCAAATCTGATCTCGATCGTCGTAGAAAAATCTGCGTTCGGCTCTGATACCACTGTTGAGTTCCTGAGATCATGATTGATTGATAAAGATAGATTGACAAGAGATTGGGGATGGAATATGTAGTATTATTCACAATATTAAGAACAAACTACAGAGAGAAAAGTTTACGTATGAGCTACATTGTGAAAGTAAACATTACAGATACAAACCTACAAGGACTCCTATTTATACCCCCAAACCCCTTGTACACATTAAGCCCACACCCATTACAAGGCCCAATACAATACATGTATGGATTACTTTACTAAACTTCTAAACTAGGACATATTTATGTTCTAACATCTTGATATTCCAAAAGTGTCAAAACCCTAGTTTTTAACCCAAGAAAGTTTCAAAGATTTATTTAACAAAAATGAAGTAACTAGCTAAAATAGTATAATAAAAGGTTTACATAGAGTATGTAAGCATTAAATGAGAAAGATGGACTCACAAAATGTTTTTGATAAAAACCCAAAACCCTAGCTTGATTCTCTTGAAGAAGATGATGATGGAGGTAGTGATTAAATGTTCCTAGCTTGATTCCTTGGTTGGTACACTTAACTCTTAGCAATAAATGGAGTAGATAGGGTTTAGTAAAACCCTAATTTCGGTTCTTGATGAGAGGAGGATCTTTGAGAGAGAAATAAATGAGGTAGATAAGAACTAAATGGAGAATGGGGTGAAATCACGGTTTTTAAACCATCAGGGCCCGATCGCGACTATGACTCGCGACTATGCCCACCCTGGACATAATCGTTGGGCATAGTCACCCACTAAAGGATACTCACGGTACATACGCCGTGAGGTTGCCACCGCGATAGTGACCCGGGCATAATTGTCGGGCATTATCGCCCCATTAGTACTGTAAGTGGTTTGATGGTTGCGAGTGTGACATCGGCGACAGTGACCATCTCACTATTGCATGGCACTGTCGCCCAGGCATCTCAAGCTCCGAATTTTAAACATTTTCGAATACTAAACAGATCCCAACACGTACGAACACAATCTAAGCATACGATTCACGAAATTGACATGCGAGAAACATTGAAACATAAAATACGATGCAAACTCTTACCGAGAATATCGGAAGTTACACGCAACGTTTCACATTTCTACAAAGCACACACTAAAAGTGAGTTTACGCCAAAGGATTTACACTCATAAAATAAATCATTAAAATGTCGATACCTAAGGTTTACTCATCGAAATACTTGAAATATTTTTTTTCTCAAAACCAAAAAGATTTACAATTTCTGAAATATTCACAAAGTCGAGAATGACCAAAACCCAATGACCCATACGTTGGTATTTTCAAAACATCCCATAACACAAACCATGCATATTTTCAACAAACACGAAAATGCGTCTTTACCAAATAACCTTCATTTATGCAATAAATCACCAAAACACTTTCCCTTATAACTTATTTATCAAAACACCCAAGAATCCCCAAACATGGTTATTTTACAAGGCTTATAAAGGTAAACACTTCAAATAATCGATACCCACCAAATAACCCAACAAATGATAATTTCTTGCAAAACACATAAACACTTTAAAATAGATATTTTGGCATGTACAACGTTTTCACAAATCAAATTGAACTCACCTTGCTAGATTTAGGCTAAATCTAGGTTTTACCCCCAATACTTGAATCTCCTTTGATGAAGGCTTGAAATCTCCAAGCAATCTCCTAGGTATTATATCCAACACATCCACAAGGTTTCCTTCACCACACAACTCACCAAAATCACACCCAAGTTAAAGTATGAATAGGGAAATGATGAAAATATCAAACCCTAGCTTAACATTAAGAGAGATGAGGAGTTTACAACCATAAAATACTCTTGTATATTACAATAGACTTCAAATATCTTGATATATCCTTGAAGATCTCAAAAATGAAACCATGGCAACTTGAATCACCAAAAACGGAGTTGAGATGCAAAAGTTATGAGGAAATGAAGTTTTAGGGCTGAAAATCGAGTTTTATGCTCGACAGGGCTCCGCACGGGTTTCCATGCGGCTAAACCCGCGCCAAAACCCGCCCGCGTGCCCCAAAGTCACGCTGAAAGTTACGCCAAACACTGCTAGCCCAGTTCTCTTCATTTTTCATGTTCGATCACTGTTTTGGTCATAACTTCTTCGTTTTAGCTCCGATTTTGCTCCGGAAAGAACCGTTGGACTCGTAATTGAATCATTCATCCAACAAGACTATAAAATCTAGGATTCAAGTCCAAAATACTATTTCTTCTTTTTCCCTAAAAATATTCATTTATGTATTTACTTGAAATTATACCTTCCTAAAATCGGGGTGTTACAGTTAGCTTAACATTTTTTCTTAAAATGACATGTATATCAGGTCCTCAAGGTAGCGGCACGATGAATGTTTGAGTGGAGAGATTATTGCCATTAAAGACAACTTTTCGGAGGAGTCAATCTTTTGGGAAGATACTTGGTGATAATGTTGATAGAATCTTTTTGTTGATCTTAGCGACACCCATTTATAATCTAGACTTATAGATGGTTTAGAATAGTAGGTTGTTAGCTAATGATTTGTTACAAATGTAAACTTCATTACTATTTCCCCATTTCGGGTGATTATATTTTATGTCGTGCTCATTTATGTCCAATCTTTAACGGTTTAAATTAGCACCTATTTTTGATCCAAACTCTCTCAGTGATTTGATAAAGACCCTCTTCCATACTTAGTGAATATTACGTTTATTAATATGTATTAGTGTTTCATCATCAGCGATCAGACTGAGTCTGTTCAGTTATCACTGATGATCCTTCTTGTAAACATTCATATGTATTAGTGTTTCATCATCAGTGCTTAAATACTGAGTATGTTCAGTATCGCTGATTGTTTCTGATATAAACAGTTAAACGTAATCCCTGAAGACAAGTTTCGCGTCAACAGATGTTCATAGCTGAATCGAAGACGAAGCTGCTGAACAAAGACAAGTCTACTAGTGACCTGATGCGGATATCAGTGAAGCAAGACAAATCTACACACGCGAAGAAACCTGAGGATAAGCTTCAGCGATAGCTGAACTCCTTTGTATCTTTGAAGGAAGAGATATTCAGCGATCGATGATCACTTAGCTTATGCCTCAAGTCTCTTTTGTCTTTCCCTTGCACACCCAGTACGGTGTGTCAGAACAGACATACCTCTGCCACAATTCGTACAACAACTCTGTCAACTACACTGTTCATGATACGGCCGAAAGCTTGTCTCCCAAAGTCAGACCTTCTATGCCAATCAACGAAGGACACGTGTAAAGTGCCCTGCCACGCATTTAATGCATACGGTATAAATAGAAATATTACCTCTCTATCTGAAGTGTGCACCTCTAGCCTTCATCTTTCTAAAATATAGAAACCTTTGTTTTATATACTCTCTAATCTCCCATTCTCTATATTCTTATGCAACCATCTTAGTGTTTTCTTAAGTTTGTTTAGATTGAATTCTACTTAATCTTATTCCGCAACAGACTTGTAAATTGTGTTTGATTTATCAATAAACAATTTATTAAACTTTAAATTATGTGTTTGTATTCAACCCCCCCCCCCCTTCTACAAACTTGTTAAGCACCTTCGGGACCAACACCTATTTTAGGGGCGTTACACCATATGGATGCTAGTTGTATTATTTTACAAATCTGATTATTGAGACTAACAATCTCCCCCTATTTATTGATAATTCAAATAGACAGACAATTTGAAATACTTAAATAATGGTACTGAAACTCGTAAACAAAATACTATAATCAAACTCATAAATTCAGTGATCCGAACATCCATAGTTAACAGGGGAAAAAACTTAAATTAATGACGTATAAAAAATAAACCCAAAATTTTGCCATCTTTACATATTCTATTTTTTGTTGAACATAAACAGATAAATTTTTAGAGCATTTTCAACAAAAGTAAAAAATCTTCAAAAAGAAGTAAATTCATCTCCAACGTGGTCTCCATTTTTAAATTACAATATTAATTATATTATTAAAATATTTAATACAATTCATAAAAATATTATTTTTGTTTTAAAAGAATAATTAATTATTTACTCTTTCCTAAACAATTATTTTTGAAGAGTGATACAAATTTAAAAAAATTCACCTTCTCTTGTATACTTTCTTCATTTTAAAGAATTTCTTAAAAAAAATTCTAAAATCTTCATTTTAAAAGATGTGTTGGAATTACGCTTACACAAAGGGTCAAGCCTTGGATATGGAAACTGATGGTACAAACTCATGATACCTGGCCCCATGAGCAACACACACCACGTGAAGATATTTTTTTGAAATTAAATGTAGAGTGAATTACGATTTCCATCCCTGTGGTTTACGGGTGAGCATTAAAAGCGGGTATCCGTTTTTGGAATTGAAACCGCTTTGGAACTGTCGGTTCCAGAATCAGAATCAATGTGATTGGTTCCGGTTCGGGTTTCTAAAATATGGAACCGATCGGGACCGGTTCCGGTTCCGGTTCTCATTTTTTGGAACCGTTAACCACTAGGTACCCCCGGGACAGGCCAGGTACCCGGAACCAGAACCGACGAGTATCCGCTATTTTTTAATGAAATATATTTTTATTATTTATAAAAAATTAATAAACTACCTTTTAGGAAAGCACCGTTTGTAGTATTTATTATCATCAACTAATGTTAATGATCTGAAGTGTTTGGAAGCAAGGGTGGAACCAGAATTTAGGTTCAGGGAGAGCACCAAACATATATAAGAATCGTTTCCCCCGTTGGTTCTTTGCACCCTTCCCCAATCCCCATCGTTTTCTTACGGCATCATCATCATTATTGCCATGGACTTAGACCTGCCAAAAGCTGACACGACACGCTAACCCGACACGAACTCGACACGAAATAAACGAGTTTGGGTAATGCATTTCAACCCGTTTAAGTAAACGGGTTGACACGACACGACACGAAAATTAAACGGGTAAGGTAAGGTCAGGGTCAAAAATTTCAACTCGAAAATGACCCGAATAACCCGTTTTTATATATATATATATATATATATATATAAGTTTTCCTTTTAATGCTTTAGACTTTTGAACTATAAATTTGATTATAATTTTGAACTATAAATTTTCGATTTCTAATGCTTTAACTTGAATTTTGTATTTGTATTTTCTTTTGAATTTTCGATTTTTTATTTTAATTTTATAAATGTTAAACGGGTTAGGCGGGTTAGGCGGGTCGAGTTAGGGTTGGGATTTTCTGACCCGTTTATTAAACGGGTCGGGTTAGGGTTAGACACTTTCAACCCGTTTAACTTTGAACCCGACACGACATGACACGTTTGTCAGATCTACATGGACTCCCTAATGTTTTTTTCGTCAAATTTTAGTTTTATTGACCGACTCAAAAAAATTGATACTAAATATTTAAAATTTATAGTTATATATGGACTACCAAAATATTTCAAATTGAAAATGCTATTTAATTTTGGTTATTTTGTTCAAATTTAAGTTTTTTCTTTTATTATTATTTATTATAATGAGCAGCATAAACAGAACTTTTTCAAATTAAGAGCCCAACCAATTATTTTTAAATTTAAATACAATTTTTTATCAAGTAATTTCCTCTCTTTTACAAATAAGAGTGCATCTTTGCACATTTTCTTGTTTGTGCACTCTCCTTGTTAGTATCTCTCTCCTACAGCCACATACTTGAATGAACTTCTTCTTTTTTTAAATTCTAGGGGGAGCCAATGTCCACCCTGGTTATATGGTGGCTCCGCCCATGTTTGGAAGTACCTTTTAGTATTTATTTATTTTGTAAGCATCGTTTGTAGTATTTATTAGTTTTAATCGTATTAGTTTTCATGTTTGTGGTATTTATTTTTTTATGTTGAAACTTTGTAATATATTGATATTTATTTTTTTATAGTATGAATGATAAAAAAAAATTAAAAATTAGACAGATGGTACCCGGTACCGGAACCGGCGGTTCTGGGACCGGTTCCCAAATATAAAGAACCGATGTAACCGATTCCGGTTCTGGTTCCTTCATTCCAGGGACCGTCGGTTCCGGTTTCGGGACACGTTTCAGAAATTTTGGACGGGTACCCGTCTTTGCTCACCCCTTGTGGTTTGTTAATAATGTCTATTTCCGTTCCTATGGTTTGTAGTTTATTACTATTTATGTCCTTAAACTAATTCCTTCCCTTAGGCATAAAGGACTAAAAAAGTAAAGAGTTGTAAACCACAAAAACCAAAACAATAATAAAATGTAAATCATAACGACGAAAGTAACAATAAACTACAAACCATATGGATAAGAATGGTAATTTCTAAATCGCAGGGATAATAAATCGTAATGTTTAACAAATCATAATAAATCGTAACTTTTAACAAACCACAGGGACAAAAAATCTAAATTTACTCTTAAAGTTATTTACTTAAAAATTGATCCTTATTTTAATAATATACTTTTAATTATGTTAGAGTACATATAAATATTCATTTCTAAAAAACTTGTGGAAAAAGGTTTGTAATATGCAATTCTTAAGTGGACAATTTGCCTTTTTAAGAGTTATGTAACAGATAAACCGATACATTGTACATAGACTTGTTAAGTGGTTTGTTTGAAAGTTCGACTCCAACCTCGTCTGATTGTATAAGTATCAAAACCTCCGTTTTATGTTCAACCCCCAATTAAAAATTGTCTATTTTAATACATAATGCTAACAAAAAACTAATGTGGCTCGACGTGTTTTTGAGTGTATTTTGTTACGTACTGTGTAATTTTGAGATGGTATCGAGACGATATAATCTTAAGAATCGTGTCAAAAAGCACTTTCCGAATACAACAATTCGACCTTATAAGCTTTGCGTTCACGAACCTTGTATTGGGATAATTCTTAAGGTTTTCTCTCTCCCAAAGGTTGTGGAAATGAGATATATATATATATACATATAGAGAGGGGGGATCATACGAGAATGGTATCAGTTTAAAAGAATAAATGAACGGTTATGGACCAATCATAATTCATTAATTACTCATTATTTATTTTAATTAAAAAGTATTTTAAAAAGGGTAAAACGTCATATTTCATTCTGGATAATTTAGGAATGTATATCACCCATCCTAAAATCATGCGATTCTGAATTTCATCTCAATCCAAATTGAATCCCAATTAAAACTGAAATGAATCGTCTACTCAATAACAACCAATTCCTAATTTTTTTTGACAAGCTGTTTGATTCCATTAGACGCAGGTGAAGGATCCCAGATCAAATTGAAGAATAGGGTTAGATTTTTCAAGCTTTTTACCTTCGACCATGGAGCCTGTCATAGAATCGAATGTGGTTGATGGTGACACTTTATCAGTCTCGACCATGGAGGATTTGATTTAACCGACAATGGAGGCTGTGAATACACCGACAATGGAGGTTGTGACCATGAAGGTTGTGAATAAACCCACCATGGAGTTCGTTCTTGCAAATCATGTCAACATTGGAGACAAAGAAGTGAATTCAACAATGAACCACACTTGTATGAGAGATGAAGTGCTAGAAGATGTTGAAAGTAAATCGTTTAAAAGCTTCATGTCCGACAGATTCGATGATTGATGGCAATGGTTATTGGGTTCATCAGGTGATTGATTAAGTTAGACTATTGGTTTGTCGTTTTTACCTTTTTTAGGGATGATTTGTTTTCGTTGAACCTTTTTTCACTTATTGGAGTTTAGTTGTTTGGAATTGGTATTATTCATTCATTGATTTGATTTTTCCATGTCTTATTCATCTTTTGTGTTGGTTATTGGTATTACCATCTTCATATTTTTATAAAAGGATCATGTATGAGTGAATGATAAATCTACGACGACTGATTGAATCATATGTGATTTTTGAATGTCATGGTTGGTCAATAAGGTACTGTTATCTTTCTATTGGCTAAGATTTGATAAGAATCATATATGATTTAAAAATTAAAACAGTACCAGTGTATGAAGATTGCTGATACTATTATGTTCAGCACATCATTTGTGATTTACGCCTGCCATCAATGGTTATTGGGTTCATCAGGTGATTGATTAAGTTAGACTATTGGTTTGTCGTTTTTATCTTTTTTAGGGATGATTTGTTTTCGTTGAACCTTTTTTCACTTATTGGAGTTTAGTTGTTTGGAATTGGTATTATTCGTTCATTGATTTGATTTTTCCATGTCTTATTCATCTTTTGTGTTGTTTACTGGTATTACCATCTTCATATTTTTATAAAAGGATCATGTATGAGTAAATGATAAATCTACGACGACTGATTGAATCATATGTGATTTTTGAATGTCATGGTTGGTCAATAAGGTACTGTTATCTTTCTATTGGCTATGATTTGATAAGAATCATATATGATTTAAAGCAGTACCAGTGTATGAAGACTGCTGATACTATTATGTTCAGCACATCACTTGTGATTTACGCCTGCTCTCAGATTCAATGATTGATGGCAATGGTTATTGGGTTCATCAGGTGATTGATTAAGTTAGACTATTGGTTTGTCGTTTTTACTTTTTTTAGGGATGATTTGTTTTCGTTGAACCTTTTTTCACTTATTGGAGTTTAGTTGTTTGGAATTGGTATTATTCGTTCATTGATTTGATTTTTCCATGTCTTATTCATCTTTTGTGTTGGTTATTGGTATTACCATCTTCATATTTTTATAAAAGGATCATGTATGAGTGAATGATAAATCTACGACGACTGATTGAATCATATGTGATTTTTGAATGTCATGGTTGGTCAATAAGGTACTGTTATCTTTCTATTGGCTAAGATTTGATAAGAATCATATATGATTTAAAAATTAAAACAGTACCAGTGTATGAAGATTGCTGATACTATTATGTTCAGCACATCATTTGTGATTTACGCCTGCCATCAATGGTTATTGGGTTCATCAGGTGATTGATTAAGTTAGACTATTGGTTTGTCGTTTTTATCTTTTTTAGGGATGATTTGTTTTCGTTGAACCTTTTTTCACTTATTGGAGTTTAGTTGTTTGGAATTGGTATTATTCGTTCATTGATTTGATTTTTCCATGTCTTATTCATCTTTTGTGTTGTTTACTGGTATTACCATCTTCATATTTTTATAAAAGGATCATGTATGAGTAAATGATAAATCTACGACGACTGATTGAATCATATGTGATTTTTGAATGTCATGGTTGGTCAATAAGGTACTGTTATCTTTCTATTGGCTATGATTTGATAAGAATCATATATGATTTAAAGCAGTACCAGTGTATGAAGACTGCTGATACTATTATGTTCAGCACATCACTTGTGATTTACGCCTGCTCTCAGATTCAATGATTGATGGCAATGGTTATTGGGTTCATCAGGTGATTGATTAAGTTAGACTATTGGTTTGTCGTTTTTACTTTTTTTAGGGATGATTTGTTTTCATTGAACCTTTTTTCACTTATTGGAGTTTAGTTGTTTGGAATTGGTATTATTCGTTCATTGATTTGATTTTTCCATGTCTTATTCATCTTTTATGTTGTTTATTGGTATTACCATCTTCATATTTTTATAAAAGGATCATGTATGAGTGAATGATAAATCTACGACGACTGATTGAATCATATGTGATTTTTGAATGTCATGGTTGGTCAATAAGGTACTGTTATCTTTCTGTTGGCTATGATTTGATAAGAATCATATATGATTTAAAACATTACTAGTTTATGAAGACTGTTGATACTATTATGTTCAGCACATCACTTGTGATTTACATGCATACTAGTTATAGAGATAAAAACATTCGTGATTTTATAATTGTATTCCATAAAATCAATACATGTCACATATAATGTTGTTTGAATTGTATTGTCTAACGCTTAAAAAAAGTAGCAAGATTTATTAAGTACGTCATCTTGCAATTTATCATAGTTGATGTTTAAAAAATATATTTGTTAGAGACCGTTATAACATGCATTGTTCATGTAATCATATATGATCATCGAAGGAAGTAATTATAGTTTATGCAGTGCGGTTTACGGTTTTGAGTTATCAAACCGAATCACACCGCACCACACGTCATATATGATGGAATGATTATTAGTGATTATAGAATTCTAAGGACAATGGTAGATTATGATGGAATGATTATTAGTGATTTACAATGAAACAAACAAAATGATTGATTGACGATTAAAGATTACATATTTCCCATTGATAAACATAAGGTAGTATTTAATCACACCCTGATATGCTTCCTAAGACACAAAAACTTAAACAAGAATTCAAATTTCAAAAGCTTCCTAGTCGAAAACACCAAAGATATCCAAAATAATATTGTTCAACCACTTGGAAAACCTAAACCAAAATAGTTTATTCATAAGTACGACCTAACCAACCAATGAAGTCTTGCCCTTCATCTTGTCTTTCCCTCCAAGTAGTCTTCATTCTCTCTTCCTCTTTTTGTATTCCTTTTACTAGCAGACGAAGGACCTGCAAGATTTTGTAATGACTTATATAGTAACTACTTACTTATAGAAATCAATCCTGATTAGTATGTTTACATATAATCATTACTGATTAGGGTGTGTACAAAATCATTACTGATTAGCAGGGATCCATATAGTCACTGTTAACACAGATATGTTATGTATAAAACAACTTCAATCTTGTATAAAATCAACATTGATTAGCAGGTTACATATTATCACTTTTAGTTAAGATATGTTACTTTATAAATCACTATTGATTCTTGAATGAAATCATTATAGCTAAGTACCAATGTTAGGGTTCTTACCAGATTCAAGTCTCAATGGTCGATTTTGAACAGGGATCCTTCGTCCTTTACATTCTACTTCATCAATTTCACCTTCCACAGGTAGGCTTTGTCGTTCACCTGCACAATCATAAACCGTACATTGTTAAGAATCAAATTAGGGTTTCTAATCGATGAGAAATAGATGAAACAGAATTCCTAAGAAACATTTTACCATCCATTTTCTCGTGCGCAGGAGCTTGAACTCGACGACTTTGATTCTTCAATGCCTTCTTCTTCCTTTTAGGGTTTCGATTTTGTAAAAAACCTTTTTAACGATTTCAACAGAGATATCAAAGATTTTCAGTAGACTAATGATTCTTCAAGGCTATGTTGATACGGGTTGAGAGAAAATAGGAAAGGATTTGTTTTTGATTTGATAGTATTTGATATCCCATGTAAATCGCCCGCGAAGAATCATCATTGTAAAACGGAAAGAAAATATCAATTTTGCCCCTGCATTAATTTAGAAACGTATTTGAAAGGGTATAGTTTTGCCATTATTTACATAAAATGTCATTACTAATTTTAACCACTGATTTAATCTAATCAAGGGATGAGATTTGTCCCTTTATTCTTTTAAATACATCATATTCTCGTTTGAACCCATCTATACATATATAATTATATATATATATAGTCCAAGGATAATTTACAACCCATGTAAATCTTACAATTCATGCAACCCACGTCTTAACTGTTGGATTCATGATAAACGGTTATTTTGTTTTATTTTTATGATTTTTTTAATTTAAAATATTGGACCCACATGTATTGTAACCGTCGATCATTAATCCAATGGTTAAGAAGTGGGTTGCATGGGCTGTAAGATTTTCATGGGTTGCAAATTAAACTACCCAATTTACATATTTAAATGAGAGATGGACGGTTATAGGCAGTTAGACGGTTGTAAATCGGTTTTAACCATTAATGGATAAAGTCAAAAGGTAGTTACAACTGAATTCAAGTTCTAGACAACAACATTTTCAGCGATACAGCTGAAGGCTCTTTAGCGACAACCATTATTGACAGCCTTCAGCTTTCAGCGACAGCTTTCACAAGCTGAAGGTGATTTTCAGCGACAACATGATAATCGCTGAAAAACGTGACTTAGAAAAATTTCTAAGTCTTTTAGAACTTCGTCCTCGCTTTATGGCAATCTAAGATGGTAGAGACAACATTTGTAAGTGTGCACTCCGCACCTCCTAACTTACGTATGTTCGTCTTATCCTCTTAATCGATCTCAAGTAAATCACAATTACACCAAGATGTTTGATGACACTAAAATCACCAACATATTTTTCTTAAAATAAACATTTTTAGACTACCAACTTTTAGACTTAGTTATTAAAAGAGTAAACTATAAATTTGGTCCTAGTGGTTTGTCGAAAATAATATTTTTCACCTCTATAGTTTTGAAATTACAAGATCATGATTTTCTAAATATTGTCTCTTCCTTTAATGGTCATCAAAAAAATTCTATTAAATGAGGGGCAATTTCATCTTTTTATTGATTTTTTTATCTTTTAACCAATCAAAAATCACATGGACCAAAATTGTAGTTGTTGTTTACTTTCTTTGTCTTTTTACTTTTTTTTGTGATATTTTAATTATATATATATATATATATATATATATATATATATATATATATATATATGACGGTAATCAAATGAGAACCACAAAAATGTTGAGAACCTTAAGAACCAATCTCAACCATGTAATCACTTCAATCTAACAACCATAATTAATGTTCCATTTATAATTAAAGAAGGAATAATACAATGTCACAAAAGTTAAAAACAAATTTAAGGGTTGTTTGTTTTTTTTTTCAAAAAACCTCTTAATACCTCTTAAGTCTAAATAGGTCAGACTTTTTTCTGTTCAGGCCGTTTATATTTTTTTCAGATTCCAGACCCTCTTAACTCTTAAATACATCTAAAAATTAGAAGTGGTGACCCTTGAAGACAAGCGCCACCTCTTATTAATCAGACCTGAAATAAGACTTCAGACTTCAGACCTCTTAAAAAACAAACGTTACCTTAGTGTTGTTTGAGATTGTGAAAACAAAACATAGATGATGTAAAATGTGATGTAAAAGTGAAACACTAAAGTGTTCTTTCATGTTGTGAAACAATATAATATCGCTAAAGTGAAACAACACAAGGTGAAACAATATAGTGTTGTTTCACAATTTTGAAAACAAAAGCTGACATGAAATGTGATGTGAAACACTAAAGTGTTGTTTCATATTGTGAAACAACAGAATGTTGCTAATGTGAAACAATGTATTGTTGTTTCACATGGTGAAACAATGTAATGTTATTTCATATTGTGAAATAGTATAATATCGCTAAAGTGGAACAATAAACTTTTGTTTCACAAGGTGAAACAATTTATGTTGTTTTACAATTTGAAAGCAAAACAAAAGTTGACATGAATGTGACGTGAGACACTAAAGTGTTGTTTCATATTGTGAAACAACACAATGTTGTTAATGTGAAACAATGTGGTGTTATTTTACATGGTGAAACAATGTACTTTTGTTTCACATAGTGAAAAAATGTAGTGTTCTTTCATACTGTGGAATAATATAGTGTCGTTAAATTGAAACAATAAATTGTTGTTTCACAAAGTGAAACAATGTAGTGTTGTTTTACAATTTGAAAACAAAACAAAACAAAAGTTGACTGAAAATGTGACGTGAGACACTAAAGTGTTGTTTCATATTGTGAAACAACACAATGTTGTTAATGTGAAGTAATGTAGTGTTGTTTTACATGGTGAAACAATGTATTGTTGTTTCACAATGGGAAAAAAACCAAAATATCGTGAAATGTGATGTGGAATACTAAAATGTTGTTTCACAATGTGAAACAACATACGAGTTAAATCACTTTAATTGTTTCATGTAAAAATTGCAATTATTAAAGAAAGTGTAAAAAAAATATAATGATACTCATGTCAAATTAAAGAAAATAAAATGTTTTTTTTATATAAGTTTTTTGATTTAAAATTTTATTATAATCAATATAATTTTGATTTAAAAAGGAGGTGGTGTTTAATTTAAATTATATAATTTTATTAAGAGATAGAAAGTGAAGAAATTTACTTTTATGCCCTTTTAAGAGTTGTGTTTGTATGTAAATGACATTGTATATGCAAAATGTTACCTCGCAACTCTCACCATTGAAACCACAAGGGTTGTGGTGTGGTGGTAAAGGCTTGGGGAGTTCATAGCGCTCAACCCGGGTTCGAGCCCCACTCGCAGCACTTGTGGCCACTGAGGATAAACTCAGGGATGCACGCTTTAGCAGTTGGGCCAAAGGCCCTAATTGCCAGGGATTAGTCTGGGCCATAGGCCCAGGATACCCTTTCCAAAAAAAAAAACTCTCACCATTGATTAATCTTGATTGTGGTTGAGATAAGTTCTTATAGTTCTCAATTTTTTTGTAGTTCTCACTTGATTTAATCCCCATATATATATATATATATATATATATGCGAAAAATCAAATGAGAACTCCATAAATTGTGATAATTGTGAGAACTTTTACCTCAATGTATTGTTTCATATGGTTTTTTTCTCATCTAAGACTATCATTTAATGTATTGATGAACATATATTTGTTTCACAATGCGTTTGCCTCATATTTATTCGGTGAACAACATGAAAATTTTTTACGTGTAAATTTTGTTTCACAAACATGCTAAAAAGATTCTTATTGTGAAATAAATATATGTTAATCAATATTCTAAAATCTTAGTCTTAAATGAAAAAGAATCATATAAAATAACACATGATACACTACTTCTCAATTTCATGGGTTCTAAAAAAACCTCCCATATATTAAGTTTTAATTTTAAATATTAACTAAACTTGATTATTTAATAAATAAAAATAGAGTTTTAAATAAAATATGAAATAGTGGAGTAAAATGAATTCAATAAAGACACCAACATGTTGGTATTAGAAAAATAAACTATTTAATTTTTTTTGCTTGAACATTATTAAACCCTTTCAAATGGTGAAGGGTTGAGGTTACTCTCTGAGGTGTTCCCACCACATCGGTCTCATGGTTATCATGTGGGAGGTATATCAGTGCATACATTCGATTGGTAGAGGAGCGGTGTCTAGACTTGAACCCAGGACCTCACATATATGGATTACACTCACACGTCTACCACTTGGACCTCAATAAAAATTAATTAAAATAATAAGATATTAATTTTTCTATCAACTGTATTGTACGTTTTTAAAATATTATAACTATAATAATAAAAAATTAAATATTATTAATAAGTAGATAATATCGTTTTTTATTTCAATTATTCTTAAAGGTCAATATGTATGTGTGTATCTATATATATATATATATATATATATATATATATATATATATAGAGAGAGAGAGAGAGAGAGAGAGAGAGAGAGAGAGAGAGAAAGAAAGAAAGAGAAAGACCCAATTTTTTTGGAGTGATTCTATTTAGACACCCCTCTAAATGTTATCTAAACACTCCTCTAATATTAATAATTACATCATTGTTATCTTTTGTTTCTTTTTATTTTAATGATGGTTATCATTATGTTTTGTTTCTTTTTATTTTAATGATTGTTATCATTATGTTATCATTACATTATTATTAATACTAAATAATAAAATAAAGAAATCATTATTAATAGTTTTCTCTTTTTATTTTTCGAAATAAATATTATTATTATTAATCAATTTTATTATTTTTATTTTCTTTGAATATAATTATTACTATTATTATTATTTTCAAAATATAAATAATAAAATAAACAAATTACTAGCAAATCAACATGTCTTAAATTAATCAAAATTGCTTAAAAACGTTACAACTAATATAAAATCAAACATTACAAATTGCACTTTAGATGTTCAATCATCTAGAACCACATAGTCTATTGTACCCTTGGACTCTAGATAGTCGGTGTACCGTTTATTTGAGCCTGATACGGGGTTGCCTATCAAATTGCACACATATACCTCCAGCGTAAACATTGTGGAGAAATAGTAGGCATCGAGTATCCTCCTTCTAGCATTACTCTAACATAATGGTTTCCATTTACATACCCGATTGCAATAGGAGAATATTTAGTCCAATGTGTTGGTGTAGACCGAAGTGGTAAGTACATGGAACTTCCCGTGTTGTTCAAAACATGTAGTATTTGATCATACCTTGAAGAAATTGCCACACCCATCTCAGGCATACTCAACCAATAATCACTTGGTGCAAATCTGTCTTCATAAAACCAGCTCAACGATCTCCAACTTGGGCAAAACTACAAGGGTTAAACATCACTTCATATTATGCTCTATACAAATTTAACTCTTCTAGTAATTCATGCCGAATAGTGGGCCAATTTTATTCGTTGAAACCTAAGCAAACAGATATCGCTCAGAATCCACAATTTCCATCAGCTTTTACATCTTGTACCTACACAAAATATCAAAATATATATTGTAACACTCTAGACTTCAAGATTTTCACTTTAGAACTTTGGTGGCTTGTGGGAATAATTAGATAAGAGTAAGTTAGAACAGACTGCGTTTATTTGGATGGTTGCCATACTTGTAATCAATTAATTTAAATAGAATGCTCATCCTTGAACTCACGATAGTATCTTTGAGGACCACTTAAAACCGAACCAAGTCAAGAGGTCAGATTAGTGATTTAAACCATCAAAAGTCAGACCCTGGATCGCCGGCGCGACAATGCCCAACGATTGTGACATGAGCCACTATCGCAGGGGCAAAGTCGTGGGACTTCAAGCCCTCTCGGTACATCGTGGGCGACAGTGACCAGCGATTATGCACGGGTCACAATCGTGTGTCAATATAGCGGGGTGTGTACCGCGGGCAGGGAAATGCAGGCGACAATGCCCTGCGATTGTGCCCTGGGCACTGTCGCGGTGTCATAGTCGCCGAGCTCCATCAGACTTTAAAACGAGGTTTGAGCCATTTTAACCTATTTCTTCACTTGGAGCTCGATTTTGGGGCGATTTTCAGTGACTCCTAGGTAAGTCTTCAAACCCTAGCACTTCTCCACATTTATTGTGTCTTGGGGGATTCATTAGAGACATTTATGACTTGTCTCCTAGGTTGTTGAACACTAAGTTCAAGGAATCACCACTCAATCTTCTACCTTAACCACCCCTAGGTTTGTGTAAGCTATCAATGTAAGTATCTCTATTCTTGCCGATTATACACATGTATACATATTTATAACTTCGTTTTGTGGACCAATAATCTTGTCTTATGATCCTCTTGAAGAGCATATTAATAATATACAAATCTAGGGTTTTCTCCTCTACTTGAAAGAGGGAATCATGTGGAAATGGAGCTTGAAAGGTGTTGTAATGTACTTAAATACTTGCTTTATATTATGTGTATATTTGGAACTCCATGGAAAAGGGGTAATACTCGAGTAACCCCGGTATCTATACTTCATAAAGTCATTTTATGAAGCACTCACATAATAGAGTCTAAATCTTGAACTTGGATATCTATGCATGCATGATAAGTAAAGGAAATTTTAGTTTCCAAGGTACGGGGAGATTCTAATTCCGAAGATACCAAGAAATAGGCATGGGGTCAAAGGATAATAGTTGTGGATAGAAGTGTCGGGAAACGGCCAAGGACCGTTAATTGTAATTTCTTGGGTAAGAGTGAAATCTAGAATTGGTGGTTTTACCATCAATTTGTAGTGGGGCTCGTAAGCTTTACGGGTGACTTACTTTGTGTTCCGTCACCCACATGGATCATCGAACTATCATTCTATAATAACTGCTATGTGTTCACGGTGTCATGGTCATTCATAAAGATATGCTTGGGTAATGATGAGAAATCTTGTATAACGAAAGTTGCATATGTTCTTATTAAATTGCTATGCTCAATTTATCTCAGTAGGCGTTATCCTAACACTTTTCTTGGTTGTATGGCATAGCAGGTTCTAAGGGTAGCGGGCCGGCAAGTTCGTGAGGAGGGTGCTACTTGCCATTTAAAAGGGGAAATTTTTGGAGCACTTGCGTGTGGAGAGACATTTTGGAGAATTGAGATTAGAGTCTTTTTGGTGATCTTGGTGACACCCGTCCTTAATCTAGATTTCGGTGATTTAGATTAGTAGGTTGTTGTCTAAGCATCCGATTTATTGTTGTAACTCCTTATTAACGCTATTTCTGTATATTTGGGAAAGTTTGGGTCTTGGATATTGTTTTGTGTTAATCCAGGTTTCTCCTAGTCCTAAACGTTATGTTGCCGAATTTTCGAATTTATGTTCATTTAATTTTTAGGGTGTTACAAGTTGGTATCAGAGCTCTAGTTTAAGCGAACTAGGTATGGTAGTAAGATGCCTAGACTTAGACTGAGACGTTAAGTTGCGATTGGTGAGGCTTGGGTAGACACATGGGGATTAAGATAGTCCTATGGTCGACGGAAGTACGTTAATTGAGAATTGTAATAATGGCAACTAGAATTCTTTTGTATCTTATGTTCATAATTTCACGTAGTTAATGCTATTATGAATATACCTTTACGCGAGCATACTTACTCCCTATTGTTATGATGATTAATGAATGTACTAGTACGTTATTTGTAACACCTTAAAAATTGGGGTAAATTTAAAACTTCAAATTTTGGCAATATGACGGTTGTAAATTGATGAAAACCTGTTGTACAAGATCAGCCAAGGTATCCAAAGGTATCAACCCAAAAGGGGAATATAGTATAATGTGTACAAACTCATCAAATGAAGAATAAATTTACGACAACCTAAATAATCTAGATTTCTCTATCATATTACAGTTGGGTATCGCTATTCTCCCAAAATTGTTGACAATTCATCATGTATACCGATCTCTAGATCTCCCAAAAGGACCGCTCTCGATCACACGATCGACCACTCATTCCCGAAGGTTCCCGCCACCAGGATTTCCTGTCATCCATGACAACCAAAGAAACAAGTGTTAGGCTAAGGCCTAGTGAGAACGTATGACCACAAATTTAATTGATAAAATGAGATCTAAGCACAATAACATCGTATTTACACAACGCTCTACCAATTTGCTTCACCTGAAATTAAACAAGAAACACAATATAATATCGTCAACACGTTTATAATTTCTCTCAAGTCACATAACTTGATTAGCATCAACCCAAACGAGAACTTTAGCTACTTGAGCACTCAACCCAAACCGGGTCTTTAGCATATACACGACATCAACTCTAACCGAGTCTTCATTCTATTTATGACCTCAACCCAAACCGAGTCTTTAGTCCATTTATGACTTCAACCCAAACCGAGTCTTTAGTCCATTTATGACTTCAACCCAAACCGAGTCTTTAGTCTATTTACGACCTCAACCCAAACCGAGTCTTTAGTCCATTTATGACTTCAACCCAAACAACGCAAGCCGAGACTTATGAATCAAACATCAAATCCCAATATGACCAAACATACAACTTATTATTCTTACATAGCTTTTGCTACATGTCTTGACCAAATAGCATCTCTAATACTCTCCATTTGCAACTTCGCCCACAATTGGGGTTTTAGGTTAGCTCCACGAAATCAAGTAAATAAATAACAAAATGCACATGAATACTAGCACATTATTAAACATGTATGAGAGTGGAAGGGTCAAGAAAACACTCACCTTAGTGATTTCTCACAAGAAATCAAACCCTAGAGTGGTAGATGAGAAGTTAAAGACTTGAGGAGTTTATACAAGCTAGAACCTTTCCAAAACCGCACCTAAGGAAGCATTTACTCCACCAGTAAAACTCCTAGAAGATCATTAAATGTTGTGGTTGAAGTTGGGGTAGAAACCTTACCAAAATCGCTGGAGTGAAACCCTCTATCAGCTCCCAAAATTAGCCCTAAATGAAGAAATACCGTAAATGAGGTATTTATACCTTAGAGACTGTCGGCGATAGTGACATTTGTCACTATCGCGGGCAAGGTCGCGGGGCTCAATCCACCTATGGTACAAACGGGGCGATTGTGCCCTCGCGATAGTGACCCCTGTCACTATCGCGGGCACTATCGCGAAAAAGGTACCGAATGCATAAATTGATCCAGATCTGATACTTTCAACCCACGATGTTCAAAACTGGTAAAAACATCAATTAACACTAAATCCCAATACGCGGTAATTCATAAAAAGACAACATCGAACACCAAATTCTAAATTTTCGGGGTGTTACAATCCTCCCCAACTTGGAAATGATTTCGTCCCCGAAATCAAACTAGTTAAATAAATGGGGGTACCTACGCCTCATATCTTCTTCCGCTTCCCAAGTCACATTGGTGCCACGGTGGTGCTTCCATTGGACCTTTACCATCGCTACCTCTTTATGTCGGAGCTTCTTGATCACCCTTTCCAAAATGGACTCGGGCTCTTCGATGCAACGATTATCCTCCACTCGAATTTCGGACAAAGGTATGACGCTTTCTTCTTCCGCTAAGCACTTCCGTAGATAACATATGTGGAACGTGGGGTGAATCCCATCCATCTCCGGTGGTAGATCCAATTTTTAAGCTTGAAGTCCGATACGCTCGAGAATAGTAAACGGTCCAAGGAAACGGGGCTTAGTTTCCCACGCTTCCCAAACCGGATCAAGCCTTTCCAAGGGGACACCTTTAACATTACCCGATCCCCCACTTGGAACTCCACCGGTCTTCTCTTTTTGTCGGCGTAACTCTTCTGACGATCCTGTGCCGCTTTCAACCGTTCTCGAATTGATTTGACTTTGTCGGCCGTTTCTTGCACAATCTCCGGGCCGGCAAACTGCTTCTCCCCCGCCTCTAGCCAACACATGGGGGTTCTACACTTCCGCCCGCACAAAGCTTCAAATGACGTCATCCCGAGACTGGAGTGGTAATTGTTGTTGTACGCAAATTCCACCAAAGGTAGATGGGTATCCCAACTACTGCCAAAATCGATCACACATGACCTAAGCATGTCTTCAAGCGTTTGAATCGTCCGTTCACTTTGTCCGTCTGTTTGTGGGTGATATGTCGTGCTCAAATTCACTCGCGTGCCCAACTCTTGATGTAAGGGTCCCCAAAACCTTGACGTAAACCGACTATCACGATCGGAAACTATCGACAAGGGTATGTGGTGCCTAGAGACCACTTCATCTATATATAGTTTCGCTAACTTATCCAATGGCAAGGTTTCCCGCATCGCTAGAAAGTGGGCACTCTTCGTCAATCGATCGACAATGACCCAAATAGTATCGTTCCCTCTCACGGTCTTCGGTAACTTGGTCACGAAATCCATGGTAATCTTGTCCCATTTCCATTCTGGTATTTCAAGTGACTGAAGGCTCCCATAGGGTCGTTGATGCTCGGCCTTCACTTGCGAACAAGTCACACATCGCTCCACGTAATGAGCCACGTCCAATTTCATAATTGGCCACCAAAAATGTAGTTTCAAATCCCGGTACATCTTGGTGCTTCCCGGGTGGATAGAATACTTGGATTTATGCACGTCCTCCAAAAGTAGCTCTCGGCAACCACCAAACTCTGGTACCCAAACTCGCCCATTGAAGCATTTGATCCCTCGACTATCTTCGGTTAACAATAACCATTGCTTGGTCATCACTTCCTCCTTGAGGTTTTCTTCTTTTAATGCTTCGGTTTACGCCTGTTTAATCTTTTCTATGAGACTTGACACCAATTCGATTCTTGTAAGTTTGGGTTGAAGTCTCCCGCTATACTATTTCCGACTTAAGGCGTCGGCCACCACGTTTGCCTTACCCGGGTGGTAGAGTAATTCACAGTCGTAATCCTTAAGTAGTTCCAATCACCTTCGATGCCTCATGTTGAGCTCTTTTTGATCAAAAACATACTTCAAGCTCTTGTGATCCGTGTACAAGGTACACTTTGTGCCGTAAAGATAGTGCCGCCATAACTTTAAAGCGAACACTACCGCCACCAACTCCAAGTCGTGCGTGGGGTAGTTCTTCTCATGAACCTTCAATTGTCTTGATGCGTACGCGATCACTTTTCCTCTTTGCGTAAGTACACATCCAAGCCCCATTTTGGACGCATCACTATAAACCATAAAATCCTCCGATCCTTCCGGCAAGGATAAGATCGGAGCCTCGCATAATTTCCTTTGTAAGGTCCTAAATGCTTTCTCTTGCTCTCCCGTCCACACGAATTTTACATTCTTCTTGGTCAACATCATCAACGAAGAAGCAACCTTGGAGAAGTCTCGTATGAACCTTCGATAATACCCCGCCAAGCCTAGAAAACTTCGAATCTCGGACGGACTTTTTGGAGGTTCCCAATTCATCATAACTTCAATCTTGGCCGGATCCACCTTCACTCCATCTTTCGAAACTACATGCCCCAAGAATTGAACTTCCTTCAACCAAAATTCACATTTGGAGAATTTAGCATAAAGCTTCTCTTTACTCAGTACTTCCAACACGTCGCGAAGATATTGCTCATGCTCAGCTTCATCCTTGGAGTAAACCAATATGCCGTCGATGAACACAATGACCGACTTGTTAAGAAATGGTCGGCACACGCGATTCATCAAATCCATGAACACCTTCGGGGCGTTCGTCAGACCAAACGGCATCACCAAGAACTCGTAATGTCCATAGTGTGTCCTAAACGCGGTCTTCGGAATGTCATCCTCCTTGACCTTCACTTGGTGGTAACCGGAACGAAGATCGATCTTGGAGAAACATCCCGCTCCTTGAAGTTGGTCGAATAAATCGTCGATTCTAGGGAGTGGGTACTTATTCTTTACGGTTACCTTATTCAACTCCCTATAGTCCATGCACATTCGCATAGTGCCATCCTTCTTCTTTACAAACAAGACCGGTGCTCCCCATGGTGACGAGCTCGGCCTCACGAATCCTTTCTCGAGAAGATCATGAAGTTGACCCATCATTTCCTTCATTTCGGATGGAGCCAATCGGTATGGGGCTCTAGCTGTTGGGGCCGCTCCCGGTGTTAAATTGATCTTGAACTCCACTTGGCGATCGGGCGGTAAACCAGGCAAGTCATCCGAGAATACGTCGGGAAACTCCCTTACCACCTCGACATCTTCTAGTTTCGTCTTCTCGAGTTTGACCTCTAACACATATGCCAGAAAGGATGAGCATCCTTTTGCCAAACATTTTCGTGCCTTTGCCATGCTAATGATTGTTATTTCGCCTTTTCGCCTCTCGCCGTACACGGTTACAGTCTCACCACTCGAGGTCGGAACTCGGATCAGTTTCTTTGCACAAAGGATTTCGGCATGGTTATCTGCTAACCAATCCATCCCAATCACAACATAAATCCCCCGATGACCATCGGCATTAGATTGACCGAAAACTCTTGCCCTTCAATCTCCAACTTACAACCTTTCAAAACATCTCGAACCACTACTTGATCGCCATCCGCTAATTCTACCACTAAAGCATTCTCTAAACTACTAGTGGGCACATATAACTTTTGACAGAACGAAATTGATACAAACGAAAAACTCGCGCCGGAATCAAACAATATACGCATAGGTACGGAGTTTAGAAGAAACGTACCCGACACTACATCAGTCGAAGCCTTCGCTTCTTCGGTGGTCATTTGAAACGCTCTTCCCGACGCTCTCGGAGGATCCGCCTTCTTCGTTTCCTTTCCCCCAATTTTCAACTTCGGACAATCACTTCGGATATGACCCGGTTCTTTGCATTCAAAGCACTTAATCCCTCGAACCGGGCAATCACGACGATCATGACCCGACTTTCCACACTTGAAACAATTTGACCCGCCCGAGGTGCACGGGCCAAAATGCTTGCTCCGACACTTAGAGCACCATTTAGCTTCGCATCTAGATTCGTTCCCACGATAGTTGCTGTTGTAAGGCTTTGTCCTTCTTGAAGGTGCATAATTTCCTTCCCACCTCCTTTTCTCAACCGGTCCACTCCTCTCTATTTTGCTTGGACCATAGGAGTCTTCCACCAACTGAGCCTCTTCGATAGCTTCATGGAGGGTAGAGGCTTTAGACACCCGAACTAGATTTTTCATCTCACTTGGCAACCCTTTGGTGTAGGCTTTGATCTTTTCCCTCTCGGTCGGAACCAAATGTCCTACCAAACCGAGCTTATCCATGAATTGTCAGTTATACTCCTTCAAAGACGAGCTCCCTTTTCTCAAATTACTGAACTCTTCCTCTATTCTGTCCAAGGCCCGCTCATTGCAAAACTCCTCCATCAATTTCTGTTTGAAAGATGACCAACTCAGTTTAGCCAAAACCGTAGCTTCCACCGAGGAGGAGTAAACGTTCCACCACGTTAGGGCTGCCCATCTTAACATCTGGGAACCAAAAATTGCCTTCTGACTCTCTCCGCAATCACTTGATATGAAGGCCTGCTCCATTTCTCGAACCCAGTTCATACACACTAGTGGATCATCGGTACCCTTGAACTCTGGGGGTCGGCATCCAAGGAAGGTCTTGAAAGTACAAGACTTAGGCGGTTGTCTTACTTCGAGAGGTAGAGTTTCATTAGAAGGGACAACGGGTCCTGTACCTCCGGATCCCGCCACAATTATATTCTCCGCCACCGTTTTATGCCTTCGGTGGTTGGCATCTCGGTCATCCAAGAGCTTCAGGAATACTTCTTGTTGCTGAGCCATAGTTGCATTCATCGCTTGCATCATCCGCTCCATCATTTTAGTCTCCGGAGTTACTTCTTCCATGATCGGATGAGTTGTAGCTAGGGTACGTTGAGGTATCTGCTCTGGTCCTCCACCCAACACGTTTATAAAGGTGGGGGAAGTCATTATTCGTTACTCTCGTTTGATCGGCCGTAGATGCCTCCGTATCCTGCCCTTCTGGCTGATTACGCGTATTAACCATAGTCTGCCACACACGCGAGAATATAGGTAAGATGAGGATGAACAGAAATAAACAAGGAACGTACTACCACTTTCGCTAATTATCATAACAACGGAAAACAAGCATAATCACATAAAACATCTTCATAATAACGTTAGCTAGGCGAAATTATGAACATGCGATACATAAAAATTTTCATTCCTATTACCATAACTCTTAATTTGTGTAGCTTCCGTCGACTCTAAGACCAACTTATCTTAAGAGTCTACCCAATCTCACACCATCGTTGCCTAATTTCACAGCTTAAGTCTAGGTACCCTACATCCATACCTAGTTCACTTAAACTAATGCTCTGATACCAACTTGTAACACCTTAAAAATTGGGGTAAATTTAAAACTTTAAATTTTGGCAATATGACGGCTGTAAATTGATGAAAACCTGTTGTACAAGATCAGCCAAGGTATCCAAAGGTATCAACCCAAAAGGGGAATATAGTATAATGTGTACAAACTCATCAAATGAAGAATAAATTTACGACAACCTAAATAATCTAGATTTCTCTATCAGATTACAGTTGAGTGTCGCTATTCTCCCAAAATTGTTGACAATTCATCATGTATACCGATCTCTAGATCTCCCAAAAGGACCGCTCTCGATCACACGATCGACCACTCATTCCCTAAGGTTCCCGCCACCAGGATTTCCTGTCATCCATGACAACCAAAGAAACAAGTGTTAGGCTAAGGCCTAGTGAGAACGTATGACCACAAATTTAATTGATAAAATGAGATCTAAGCACAATAACATCGTATTTACACAACGTTCTACCAATTTGCTTCACCTGACATTAAACAAGAAACACAATATAATATCGTTAGCACGTTTATAATTTCTCTCAAGTCACATAACTTGATTAGCATCAACCCAAACGAGATCTTTAGCTACTTGAGCACTTAACGCAAACCGGGTCTTTAGCATATACACGACATCAACTCTAACCGAGTCTTTAGTCCATTTATGACTTCAACCCAAACCGAGTCTTTAGTCCATTTATGACTTCAACCCAAACCGAGTCTTTAGTCTATTTACGACCTCAACCCAAACCGAGTCTTTAGTCCATTTATGACTTCAACCCAAACCGAGTCTTTAGTCTATCGATAATGGCAACGCAAGCCGAGACTTATGAATCAAACATCAAATCCTAATATGACCAAACATACAACTTATTATTCTTACATAACTCTTGCTACATGTATTGACCAAATAGCATCTCTAATACTCTCCATTTGCAACTTCGCCCACAAGTGGGGTTTAGGTTAGCTCCACGAAATCAAGTAAATAAATAACAAAATGCACATGAATACTAGCACATTATTAAACATGTATGAGAGTGGAAGGGTCAAGAAAACACTCAACTTAGTGATTTCTCACAAGAAATCAAACCCTAGAGTGGTAGATGAGAAGTTAAAGACTTGAGGAGTTTATACAAGCTAGAACCTTTCCAAAACCGCACCTAAGGAAGCATTTACTCCACCATTAAAACTCCTAGAAGATCATTAAATGTTGTGGTTGAAGTTGGGGTAGAAACCTTACCAAAGTCACTGGAGTGAAACCCTCTATCAGCTCCCAAAATTAGCCCTAAATGAAGAAATCCCGTAAATGAGGTTTTTATACCTTAGAGACTGTCGGCGATAGTGCCCCGGCGATAGTGACATTTGTCACTATCGCGGGCAAGGTCGTGGGGATCAACCCACCTACGGTACAAACGGGGCGATTGTGCCCTCGCGATAGTGACCCCTGTCACTATCGCGGGCACTATCGCGAAAAAGGTACCGAATGCCTAAATTGATCCAGATCTGATACTTTCAACCCACGATGTTCAAAACTGGTAAAAAACATCAATTAACACTAAATCCCAATACGCGATAATTCATAAAAAGGCAACATCGAACACCAAATTCTAAATTTTCGGGGTGTTACATTATTTATATATATTTGTTAGCTTATTCTCACCCCCATCCTTATGTGGTTGGCAGTTCGGGACGGTTAGTACTCGGAGTAGACCACCGAATCGTGAAGACCTTCCAGAAATCAGTGTGACGGCGCCCGGCCCATCGAGACAGGGTGACGATCTCGAGCCCCCAATTCCACAAATGTTAATAGGAAGAGTGGAAACGGTGCCTCGAGTGAGCCTAGCCACCGACGACCCAGTCATCCAAGAAGTTGATCCTCAAACAGTGATGATGAACAATTTGATACTAATGATGAACGCCTCCATGGACAAGAGAGATGAAAGACTGATATAGAGGTTGGAGGATAGGGATGTCGGGAATCGCAGGCCAGAGGCGGTGGCAGAAAACGCAGTAATGGGTTCCGGGGGTACCGGGAACAATGTTGGGACTGAAGAGCGCGCTATTGTAGGCGCAAGAAGGGCGGAAAAGGGATGTTCCTTCAAGTCGTTCCTTTGTTGCAAACCGTCAGAATTCTCAGGGGCGGCGAGTTCGATTGCTTGCATGAAGTGGTTCCGAGAGATCGAGCTAGCTTTCAAATCAAGCGAATGCGGGGAGACTCAGAGGGTTAGGTTCGCTTCCCAGTTGTTCCGAGGGGAGGCCCTAGAGTGGTGGAATATGATCCGATCAACTCTAGAGCCGACAGTTTTGGCTCAACTCTCATGGAGTTCCTTCAAGAAGAAGGTAATGGATAAGTACTATAACAAAAGAGCGTTAGACCGGATAGAAGATGAGTTTCGGAATCTAAAGAAAGGTGACAGGTCGATAGAAGAGTATTCCAGGTCGTTCGCAGAAAAGTTGGGTTTTGTGGGACATTTAATCCCAGATGACAAGGCCATGATCAAGGCTGATATGAAAGGCTTACCTGCGGAGATGAAGATCGCGATAAGAAACGCTAAAGTAGCCACCCTTCAAGAAGCAATCGAAGAGTCTTAGTTGGTGGAAGACGATCTTGTGCAAGGCAAAGAAGAGAAAGCTATGGTGGGTGAAAAGATGAAGTGGGAGAGCCGGTCGGGCCCTCCTCAAAGACCAAAGCCCTTTGTGGGAAATCTTCGGGCTGAACCTCGTAAAGAACCCAACTGTTGCCCAAAGTGTAAGAATAAACACTTTGGCTCGTGCCGAAGCACCTCGAACGATTGTTTCAAGTGCGGAAAGCCCGGTCATACCATCAAAGACTGCCTTATTCAGGGACCAACGTGTTATGAGTGCAAGGGGACTGGCCACTACCAAAAGAATTGCCCGAAATTGAAATCTGGGGACAGTCAGGGAAGGAAGGACAACCCGTCGAAAGCAACTGGGAGGGTCTTCCGTATGTCAACTGAAGAAGCCAACGCGTCGGTGGATGTGGTTTCGGGTACATTTCTCGTGAACTCCGTACCTGGGCGCACCTTATTTGATTCGGGTGCCAACCTATCTTTTGTATCGCAGTCTTTCTCGCATAAACTGCTTGTACCTACTTCTACCTTGAGCGATGCCTTAGTAGTTGAAGTGGCAAACGGATGCCAAGTCATCGTTCGCGATGTGCTTAGGGATTGTGTGATTTCCTTAGGAGGGAGAGAGTTTTTGATTGACCTCTTGCTTATGGAAATAGGAGGATTCGATGTAGTTATTGGCATGGATTGGTTGGTTTCCAATCAAGCCAAAATTCTTTGTGCCAAGAAGTTGATACGAATACCTGTCAATGGTGAAGACACCGTGCTTGTGTATGGAGAGAGGAGGAAGGGAGACGTCGCGATCATAACCATGGAAAAGGCGCACAAATGCCTAGTTAAGGGGTGATCATCATATTTAGCCTACATTCTGGACGCTAAGGCGGAGAAGAGGAAACTAGAGGAGGTAAGGGTAGTATGTGACTACCCCGATGTTTTTCTAGATGATCTCCCGGGCTTACCACCTGATCGGCAAGTGGAGTTCAGAATCGACCTAGTCCCGGGGGCGGCCCCGATAGCTCGGGCACCTTACCACTTGGCGCCTATGGAAATGCAAGAGATGATGTCTCAACTTCAGGACCTTCTAGACAAGGGGTTCATTAGGCCTAGCTCGTCATCGTGGGGAGCACCGGTCCTATTCGTGAAGAAGAAGGATGGCACCATGAGGATGTGCATCGACTACCGGGAACTGAACAAAGTAACTATCAAGAACAAGTATCCGCTTCCTAGGATTGATGACTTGTTTGACCAACTACAAGGCGTCGGATGCTTTTCCAAAGTCGACTTACGCTCCGGCTATCACCAAGTCAAGGTGAAGAATGAGGACATTGCAAATACAACATTTCGAACGCGCTATGGCCATTACGAGTTCCTAGTGATGTCGTTTGGATTGACGAATGCATCGGCCATGTTTATGGACCTGATGAACCGAGTATGTCGCCCTTTCCTCGACAAGTCGGTGATCGTGTTTATCAACGACATACTCATCTACTCTAAGGATGAAGAAGAGAACGAGCGACACCTCCGGGAAGTGTTAGAAGTCCTAAGGAGGGAGAGATTGTTCGCAAAGTTTTCAAAATGTGACTTCTGGCTTAAAGAAGTACAGTTCTTAGGCCACATAGTTACCCGAGACGGGGTGAAAGTGGACCCAACAAAGATCGAAGCCATAATGAATTGGGAACCGCCTAAAATCCCATCTGAAATCCGTAGTTTCTTGGGTCTAGCAGGCTACTATAGAAGGTTCATTCAGGATTTCTCGAAGATTGCAACTCCTCTAACAATATTGACCCGAAAGAATGTGAAATTCGTGTGAACTAACATCCAGGAAAAGGCTTTTAGGACGCTTCAGAAAAAGCTATGTGAAGTTCTGATTCTCTCTTTACCCGAGGGAACGGAAGACTTTGTAGTCTACAACGATGCCTCTAAAATGGGTTTGGGTTGTGTGCTAATGCAGCGGGGGTAGGTGATTTCCTACGCGTCAAGGCAACTCAAGGAGCACGAAAAGAATTACCCCACCCACGATTTGGAATTAGCAGCGGTGGTTTTCGCCTTGAAGTTATGGCGACATTACCTTTATGGAGCCAAGTGCACGTTGTTCACTGATCACAAGAGTTTGAAATATGTGTTTGATCAAAAAGAATTAAACATGCGCCAACGTAGATGGTTAGAGTTACTCAAGGATTATGATTGCGAGCTACTGTATCATCCGGGAAAAGCGAATGTCGTGGCTGACGCCTTAAGTAGGAAGGAGTACAGTGGAAGCATCAAGACCTCGATCGCAAGGATAGATGTGGTATCGGGACTAATCGAGAAGATCAAGATCTCGCAAAACGAAGCTTTGGCGGGGGGAAACCTCAAGGAAGAACTAATGGTAAAGCAACGCACACTCTTGATGGAGGACGGTCAGGGAGTGAAACTTTTTCAAGGTCGAATATAGGTACCCAATATTGGAGGATGCCGAGAACTACTTATGGAGGATGCTCACAAACCTAAGTACTCTATACGCCCGGGGAGCACCAAAATGTATAGAGATCTGAAATTAAACTTTTGGTGACCCGTAATGAAGTTGGACGTGGCCAACTACGTAGAGAGGTGTGTAACATGCTTACAAGTGAAGGCCAAACACCAATGACCATATGGAATCTTACAGTCACTGGAAATTCCTGAATGGAAGTGGGAGCACATCACTATGGACTTCGTGACTAAACTGCCGAAGACCTTGAGGGGTCACGACACGATTTGGGTGGTGGTGGACCGCCTGACCAAGAGTGCTCATTTCTTGGATATGCGCGAAACATTGCCTATGGATAAACTAGAGAAGCTTTACATCAACGAAGTGGTGTCTAGACACGGAGTACCTTTGTCTATAGTTTCAGATCGAGACAGTCGGTTTACTTCGAATTTCTGGGACGACCTACAGAAAGAATTAGGGTCGAGGGTGAAGTTGAGCACGGCGTACCATCCACAGACCGACGGACAGAGCGAAAGGACGATACAAACATTAGAAGATATGCTCTGGTCATGTGTCATTGACTTTGGCGGGAATTGGGACTCTCACTTTGTAACACCCGTAATTTTCGGTAAGTAATTGTCAACCGGACGTTTCTGTGACTTGTAAGCAATGGGGTTTTGATAGGAAATGTATTGTTTAAAGTCCCCCGGAGTATCGGGAGTATCGGCAGTGAAAAAGTCGGATTTTCGGAGTTCGGGGGGAGTGGGGCGACAGTGCCCGGCGACTGTGCCAAAGGGCACAATCGCGGGGCATAGTCACGAGAACTCCACCCCTTGCAGTACAAGTGGGGCGATTGTTCCCCTGCGACAGTGACCATGTCAAGGTCGCGGGGCACTATCGCGAGCGGGTGCCAAAGCATTAAAATGTCCATTTTCAGCCTCTTTCTCATTATCCACCCTCACCTAACTTTCTCCCATTTGTTTCCTCTCGTTTTTCCTCCCATATGTTACGAACCCTAACTTATTTTTGAGTGTTTTTTGTCACAAGCCAAGTGTTCCTCCATCTTCTAGCAAGGTTTGGAAGCTATAACTAAAGATCCCTTCATCTTCGCCTTCTTCACCCAAGTTTTCTAGGGTTTCATCCAACTTTCCACCATTTTGAAGATTTGGAGTTTGTGGCTTGTGTTGGTGTCCTAGAAGTGTTTGATTGACGGATTTAAGTGATGGTTGAGGTAATCACCTATTCTCTTCCTTTATGAAAATTAGGGTTTTGGGTATAAGTTGAGGTTTTGATGTAAAATGTTTGGGGAATGTTTCTATGTGATTGAATATGGTAATTTACGGTTGAAAATGTGTGGATCTAGGTTTTGGAGGCTTGAGTTGAAGAGTTGGAATGGGTGTCTTCGGAAAGCCTTGGGTGGAATCTATACTTTTGGAGGCCAATGGTTGGGGATTGAAACCTAGGTTCAACTTAACCTAGAAATGTGAGTTCAAGTTGATTTGTGAAAACGGTGTACATGCCAAAATGGTTATTTTAAAGTGTTTTACATCTTACATGAAATTTGTTAATTGCTGATCAGTTTGGTTATTTTGAAAGTGTTTAACCTTATAAACTTATGTAACACACATCCTTGTGATTTTTGGGCATTTTGATAAATAAATCATTTTGATATATTTCTTTGACGATGTAATATATAAATGGAGGTCATTTTATATAATTGTCCATTTGGTGCATACGATTTTATAAACCGTTGGAAAATGCATATCAATGAACTATGAGTCATTTTGACAACATGAAGGGAAAGAGTTCATTTGGAAAACATTTTGTTTCAACCAATGAGAGGTTTTGGGTTAATTACCTTTTGGGTCGTGGTGTTTGCATAATTGTTGGTCAAACGTATTTTGATGTCTCTACTGGCTTTCATTGGGTATTTACGTAAACTGTTGGGTCATTGACTCGGTTTTGACTAAATGGAGTCTTGAGGACATTTGTCCGGTTTAAAAATGGTTGTGAAATCTTGGAGTATGATGGCGATTATTTCAAGCCATTTGGGAGTTACATGTTTTGGGAGCTTTGGTCTTTCAATTGGAGTCATGTAACGCTAATCAATGTTGTAATGGATCCATAGGCACGTCAGTCAGTCTGTTTTGGATGGTCGATTGGGTATTGCGGGTGACCGTCAGTACCCATGTTTTATGACCAGAAACTTTACAAGTATGCATTGGGAAGGGTTGAGTCTGGTAGCGCTACAAGCAAAGTAGGCGCTAGGACCCCCGCCGCTTGAAGTACTGCCTGAGAGGTAGTCTTTAAGTGTGTCGGGCCTTTGGGGTGGAGTCCTTCGGGATGTTCATCAAGGTCAACTTTACTTGGGGTGGGCTTGTAAAGAAGTCGTAGGGACACCTGGCTGTGATGTCGGGAGGTGTCATGCGATTAACGTTGTTGGATGACATACTTTTGTGTTCCCTCCACCCTCAACGGATACAGGTTTCCCCCGTTGTCGGCTATCAGTGTTTTTAAATATAAGGATGCTTTACTTTATTGTCATTGGGTGTTCATGGTCGACAGAAAATGAGGACCTTAATATTGGACCATCCTCCTCGTATATTAAGGTTTGAATGAATTATGTCAACTCCGTGTTTTGGTAATTAAAGTATGTTTGTTTATGGTCGTGTGAGTATTGGACCTAGTGTCCATGTTTTCGGACGTACGGTATACATGGTTTTGATGATGGTTCATGTTTCGAGTTAGTTCAAGTTGCATCAATTTATAAAGCAAGTTTTAAATGAGTTGTCCATCTTTGGAAAGTGCATGATTGTGGAAAAGAGTCGTTTCCACGTTTTAAAGGACACCAATTGTCTGGTCATGGTTTCAAATGAGGTTCTTTCTTCTAAAGATATATTTACTTATGTAAAACTCTTGGACTCACTAGGCGTTAGCCTAACCTTTTTATTTGTCGGCATGTGCATCAGGTTCCGGCTGGGGTTTGGTTCTAGCAGTTATGAAGAGTTGAGCCTTAGCTTGTGCAAATGTAAGTAGTTGGTGAAGTCTTACGCAATTTGGATATAGTGACTACTATTGGGTTTTAGTAGCACCCGTTCTTGTTATAGACTGTATGTATGGAATGAATGTGTGTATTGAGGATAAATCTTAATTTATGATTGTAGTTGAATCATTTATTGGTGTATTTAGAAAATTTTAAATTAGTTGCTATTTCCAAATTTCAGGGTGTTACACACTTACCTCTAGTGGAATTTGCCTACAATAACAACTACCATTCTAGTATTGGAATGGCTCCGTTTGAGGCTTTATACGGGCGTAAATGTAGGACCCCCGTGTGTTGGTTCGAGGCGGGGGAGAAACAATTCGCCGGCCCCGAAAATGTTCAAGAAACCGCCGACAAGGTTAAGTGCATTCGTGACAGATTGAAAGCGGCTCAGGACCGCCAGAAAAGTTACGCCGACAAGAAGAGGCGACCCATGGAATTTCAAGTCGGGGACCGGGTCATGCTAAAAGTATCACCATGGAAAGGGATAATATGTTTTGGTAAACGTGGGAAACTAAGCCCTCGTTTCCTTGGACCGTTCACCGTGTTGAAACGCGTGGGACTCCAAGCTTATCAACTAGAACTACCGCCGAAAATGGAAGGGATCCTTAATACATTTCATGTTTGCTACTTACGGAAGTGCCTGGCAGATGAAGAAAGTGTGATACCCCTTGCTGAGATTAGAATTGACGAAGGTAACCGTTGTGTTGAAGAACTGGATGCGATTTTGGAGAAGAAGACAAAGCAACTTCGTCATAAGTGTGTCACGATGGTCAAGGTTCAATGGAAGCACCATCGTGGGACCAATGTGACGTGGGAGGCCGAGGAAGACATGAAGCGGAGATATCCTCATTTGTTTGTTTGATTTCGATTTCGAGGACGAAATCATTTCCAAGTAAGGGAGGATTGTAACACTCTAGACATCAAGATTTTCACTTTAGAACTTTGGTAGCTTGTGGGAATAATTAGATAAGAGTAAGTTAGAACATAGTGCATTTATTTGGATGGTTGCCATACTTGTAATCAATTAATTTAAATATAATGCTCATCCTTGAACTCACGATAGTATCTTTGAGGACCACATAAAATCGAACCAAGTCAAGAGGTCAGATTAGTGATTTAAACCATCAAAAGTCAGACCCTGGATCGCCGGCGTGACAATGCCCGACGATTGTGACATGAGTCACTATCGCAGGGGCAAAGTCGTGGGACTTCAACCCCTCTCGGTACACCGTGGGCGACAGTGATCGGCGACTATGCCCGGGTCACTATCGCGTGTCAATCTCACGGGGTGTGTACCGCAGGCAGGGAAACGCGGATGACAATGCCCCACGATTGTGCCATAGGCACTGTCGCAGTGTCATAGTCGCCGAGCTCCATCAGACTTAAAAACGAGGTTTGAGCCATTTTAACCTATTTCTTCACTTGGAACTCGATTTTGGGGCGATTTTCAGTGACTCCTAGGTAAGTCTTCAAACCCTAGCACTTCTCCACATTTATTGTGTCTTGGGGGATTCATTAGAGACATTTATGACTTGTCTCCTAGGTTGTTGAACACTAAGTGCAAGGAATCACCACTCAATCTTCTACCTTAACAACTCCTAGGTTTGTGTAAGCTATCAATGTGAGTACCTCTCTTCTTGCCTATTATACACATGTATACTGTAACACCCCGATTTTCGAAAGGTATCACTTCAAGTTAATTCAGAAACCGATATATTAAGGAAAAATAAGATATTTGATTTTGGACTTGAATCCTAGACTTTATAGCCTTGATGGATGAATGATTCAATTACGAGTCCAACGGTTCTTTCCGGAGCGAAAACGGAGCTATAACGAAGAAGTTATGACCGAAACGGGATTTGACCAAATAAGAAGAAAAATCATTTCAAAAGTGGGCCAAAATCAGTGGCTGAAGTACCTTGTTATGTGGGTTGCTGAAGCTGAACCCACGGAGCAACCTACCAAAAGGAAAATTAGGGTACCTTGTTATGTGGGTTGCTGAAGCTGAACTCACGGATCAACCCACGAGAATGGTGTTGGACGTTTTTATACATTATTTTCCCCAAATATTTCTCATTTCTCATCTTCTTCATCTCAAAATTTCTCTCCCAACCCTTCCCTTCACCTACTTCTTCTAAGTTTCTTTCAACCACCAAATCATCACCAATTGTTGCTAGAGTTAAGAGTATCATCCAAGATTTCGGTTTGGAAGCTTCACCACCATCTCCATCTTCATCTTCTCCAAGTTTTATCTTCTTGGATCTAGGGTTCTCTATTTTCTGGGTTTTTGGTTCAAAACCTTGAAGGTGAGTTTACTAAACTTTTGTTAAAACTGGATACACATCATATTTGCTTAATTGTTGTTATTATCACATATTTGCTCAAAATGGTCATCTTTACGGGTTTATGTATTTGATGGTATTTCCATGAGATTATGTGAGATATATGTATATGAAGTGTCATCCCATGATTTACTCCATGTTGTGTAATTATTTGGGGATTTCCATTATGTGTGCCCACAATGGGTATTGGACATGAATAAGGAATATATGTTGGTATATCATGATGATTTCCATTTGGAATATATTCTTGGTGATATTGTATCTACAACGTGGCTATGTGGATGTTTAAGTCTTATGTTGGACTCATGCTATTAGGAGGGTGATATTGTATCTATGGTTGGTATTGAATTATATTTGGTTGAAATATACCTAAGGACCTCCTATATGCTTTATGTTGGATGAACCAAGTCAAGGACACAAGGAGGATGTAGTCGTAGGCGCCACCGTGATGGTATGTGCTTAGACCTCCGCCACTCGGATAAGGTGGAATTTTCGGGTGTGTCGGGCCTTTGGGGTGCGCCTTGTTAAGGGCATCAAGGTACATCGACTCTGGGGTGGAATTGATTGGTGCTATGGTATCCCCCGTTGACTCCATACATGTGGAAAATTGGTTAACTGCTGATAAGAATTGTATATGTTTTACCATGATATTTATTGTTCAACTCACTAGGCTTTTTGGCCTAACACTTGTTTGGTGTCGATGTGTATCTTAGGTTTTAGCGGCACCGGTTCTAAGCGGGCACAGTGCTTGGGTGAGAGATTTGGAAATATCGCATTTGGACTTACTTTTGGTAGGAGAACCTTTGGGTCTATAAATGACTCCCTTATTTGTAATCTCTTTTCTAGTTATGGAAATTAGATTAGTTGATGGTTATTTATTGTCCGTTTAATTACGATTGTATTTAAACAGGTTTGTGTATTTTCCCCATTTTTGGGAGGCTCTTGCTTTGGCAATTTTAAATACCGCATGTTCGTTTTTCGGATTTTTGTTATCCCTATTTCTTAAGGTGTTACAAGTTGGTATCAGAGCTCTAGTTTAAGTGAACTAGGCATGATTGTAAGATGTCTATACTTAGACTGAGTACGTTAGGCAATGATTTGTGAGATGTGTAGAATTTCTAAGATGGGTTAGTCTTAGAGTCGACGGAAACTATAGTTATCAAGCGTTGTGGCGATGGTAACGAGAGCCTTTATGTATTATATGTTCATAATCTCACCTAGCTAATGTTATTATGAGGATATTTATACGTGATGGTGCTTGAAGTGCCGTTACTGTGATAATTGGTAACGTAGTAGTACGTTCTCTTGTGCTTGGTTTACTAATGTTATGATACTTGGTAGACGTGGTAGTACGTTTCCTTCGTGTTCAATTCAGTTAATCTCCTTCTTATTCATCCACGTGCTTGTATAAACTGCCTTGGTATGTCGACCGTTGGGGTAGTAAGAAAGTTTCTGAATAGGTAACTATTAGAAAAAGTTGATGATTTTATTATTCGTTACTTGGAGTAACGGTAAGTATGGTGATTGCATTAAATGGACAGTTTCGAGTCGGATATTGGTTGGATTAGAACCATAGACTTTTTTAATCGATGTATTCGAGGAGAAATTGTAAGGTGGACCTATGAAGTCCGTGGTTTTGCCTTAAGATGTTGAGCATCTGGATGACGATAGTGCAACTAGAGAAATCGAGGAGCGTGAGTTCAAGTTGATTTGTGAAAACGGTGTACATGCCAAAATATCCATTTTAAGGTGTTTATGTGTTTTACATGAAATTATCAAATGTTGGGTTAGTTGGTAACCTTTGATTATTTGAAGTATTTACCTTTATAAACTTTGTATAACACCACATTTGGGATTTTTGGACATTTTGATAAAGGGTCACAAATCAATGTGTTTTAACGTTTTATTGCATAAAACGATCTTTGGTCAAAGAAATATACTTTTGAATGGTTGTCGGTTTTTATGCGTCATTCATGAAATGGAATGTTTTATGAAGCATTACTTGCATATTTATGTGAAGTATTTGAAAGTATGTATATAGTCCCATTTTATGATTTGCATTCTTATCAGCAGTTAAACTTGGAAAGACATATTTGAAAATAAATGAGTCTTTAGGACTTCGGTCCGGTTTAATAGCCCAATTGTGAAATACCAAGTATGATGGCGGTTAACGCGCATCAATTGAGAATTACATGTTCTGAGTACGTTGTTCATTCAATCGGAGCCATGTACTGTTTAGACTGTAATGCAGTGGATTAATATGTATATGAGTCGATCTTTATTATTTAAAAAGAAAATGGGCTATTATTTGTAAGTTACTTATTTTAAAGTGTTTGTGTTTTACATTAAATTGTTAACTGCTGATAAGTTTTGGGTTATATGGATATATTTAACTTTATAAACTTATGTAACACACATCTTCATGATTTTTGGGCATTTTGATAAATAAATCATTTTGATATATTTCCTTTACGATGTAATATAGAAATGGAAGCTATTTTATATAATTGTCCGTTTGATGCATACGATTTTATAAACCGTTGGAAAATGCATGTCCTTGAACTAGGAGTCGTTTTGGAAACATGAAGAGAAGGATTTCATTTGGAAAAACATTTTGTTGCAACCAATGAGAAGTTTTGGTTATTTTGAAATGTTTAGTTTTATGAACATGTCGAGACATCCATTTTGGAATCTTTGGGTATTTTGGTAAATAAATCATGTAGAGATGTTTCCTCGATGATTTTACATATATAATTGGAGTTCAATTGACGTAAGTGTCATTTTGTATATATTTGATTTTATAAACCTTTTTCAGAAAACACATATTATTGTGTTATGAGGCATTTTGAAAACATAAGAGTATGAGTTCATTTGAAAAATGGTTGTCGCAACCAGCGACGAGATTTTAGTTAATTATACTTTTGGTTCGTGTTGTTTGCATAATTGTTGGTCAAATGTATTTCGATGTCTCTATTGGTTTCCATTGGGTACTTATGTAAACTATTGGGTCGTTGGATCGATTTTAACTAAATGGAGTCTTGAAGAAATTTGTCCGGTTTAAAAACAGTGGTATTGTTTCCCTTTGAGTTTAGTGGGAGCAATTCAGTGCACATATCATGTATGCATATTTTATTGGAAATTTCCGTCATGGTATTTCAGCCAATGTTTTAGAAAGATGAGAGCATGTTTATATTTGGCTTTGAACTCGAAAAAGACATAAATTATTTCATGTTTTAACTAGGTGCATACGCATATCAATCTACTAGCTTTGTGAAATAAACGGTCGAATGCAAGTTTTGTAGTGAAAGCTTATTTCGTGCCACATTGTGACTAAAAGAGAGAAAACTTTAAGAGTTCGATATTGTAAGCATGTGGTCTTGGATTTTGCGAACATTTTATTTATACAGTTTGAAATTAAACTAAATTACTCTTACAATTGCTCAAATCGCATGCATATGTCTTTACTAAATTTTGGGGAATAAACAGATGTATGCGAGTCACGATGGGAAGTTTTATTTTATGACATTTCATGGTTAATTGCCGAAATTTTGGGGTTCGATTTTGTGAATTTCCCTTCTGTAGTTTTGTACGAACGTCTTGTTATACACTGTTTTAGTACATGAAACTATTTCTAGTTCTTTACATAAATTATATTGTTGGTGTGAGTAATCGTATGAAGGATTTATGGTATTTCGGATAGAACTTTTGCCCAAAACATATTTCAGTTATTGATTTTACTGATAGGGGTTTTTCCGCAATGCATGAAATGAATTTCCGGTTTGCATATCATTGTAGTTACAATTTTTGGGTAAGTACGATTTATCGGTGCGGCCCAAATTTGAAACGCGAATATATATATATATATATATATATATATTTACGTCCCTATTGTGTTGCTACATTTGGGAAATGATCGGACGTATATAGGTCTTGTTGGAAATTTTATCTTCCGACGTTTTGTGTTAAAGTAAAAGATTTTAAAGTTGAGGTTGTGAAATCCTCTTTTGGGAGTTGTACAAACTTTTATTGCACATGTTATGGGACGGAAAGTTATTTTCATACGCATAGCATAAATCGATGCATACTAAGACTCTAGTAGTCCGTTTGAAAATTTTGTTACGCATCTTTCATTCTCGTTTTATTAGCGTAAGTATTGATCAAATGAGTTTTGAAAATGGTTTTATATGCGTGGCATTGGTGATCAGTTTTGAAACCTATCGAATGCACGATAGTGTATTTTTACCGCACGTTTAATTGTTATAAAACTTAGGTATTTGAGGGTTTTATAAATTTCAAATTGGCATGGTAGTGTGAAAAAAACCTTGAACTCATTGGGCTATAAGTGTCAGCCCCCTCGTGTTAGAAGTCGATATTAAGGATTAAAAGAGTCCTCGGAGTTTGAGACGTTAGACATGTGCTTTCTCCCAGTTAGTTAAGTAACGATCTTTATGCTTCGTTAAACCTACGGATTAAAACCGTGTTCGGTTGTTTGGGCATGGTTGGTTTTGGAATTGTGGGAATTTGGTACGATGGCATGCTATGTTTCGGTGGTGTACTGTATTGTTGGGTATTAGTGGATAATGATGATGTTATGGTTGACTAGTAAAGATATTGGATTTGGGTGACTACTTCTAAGAGTAGGTGTCAACTTTGAATCGACATTGTTGGTCGGGAATGAAAATAGTTGGTAGTATACCCACGTTTGCATAATGGTCATTCCGGGTTAGGTGTTGGCGCTTGATTTTGAGGAAATGACTGTTAGTGTGCTTCAGTGTACTTCCGTTAGGTCTGGTGTGTCTGCAAGACAAATGGTAAACTTAAGGAAACTAGATGTTGATAATTAAGAATCAACCATTGGTATTTTGATAATTGTCAGAACTTTCGCTGATTTGGAAATCGATGCTTGAATGCATGGTGAGAGTTTGGTGGTAATGTTATTACATTTGGTGAGAATGTCGAGGTGGACTTTAAGTACAAATCGATTATCGATGAGACCTTGATGTATCATATTTAGAGGTATCTAAGGGAAATGTTTGCTTTAGAGTATTTTTGGCGGAAATGATTGAATAAGGTCGTAAGTTATTCTTAAGGTAATATGAGCAACATAAGGTTGGGAGGCAGCCGGGATGTAATGATTAAGAAAATGATTAAACAAGGACTCAAGTTCATCCCGTCATGAGTGAATTATATCGAACGTTGGGGTTGAGTTGGGATGGCTCAGTATGAGAAACGCAACGACAACCTCAACCGGGGTGTAATCAGGTTCGTTTATGAGGTAAGGTTTCATGAAGGTATTCCTTTTGGATAGGGAATCAATTGACCTCGCCAAGGGCGATATTGAGTGATTGGTTAGTGCTAGATTTCGATGACGAAATCTCTATTAAGGTTGGGAGGATTGTAAGACCCCGATTTTCGAAAGGCATCACTTCAAGTTAATTCAGAAACCGATATATTAAGGAAAAATAAGATATTTGATTTTGGACTTGAATCCTAGACTTTATAGCCTTGATGGATGAATGATTCAATTACGAGTCCAATGGTTCTTTCCGGAGCGAAAACGGAGCTATAACGAAGAAGTTATGACCGAAACGGGATTTGACCAAATAAGAAGAAAAATCATTTCAAAAGTGGGCCAAAATCAGTGGCTGAAGTACCTTGTTATGTGGGTTGCTGAAGCTGAACCCACGGAGCAACCTACCAAAAGGAAAATTAGGGTACCTTGTTATGTGGGTTGCTGAAGCTGAACTCACGGATCAACCCACGAGAATGGTGTTGGACGTTTTTATACATTATTTTCCCCAAATATTTCTCATTTCTCATCTTCTTCATCTCAAAATTTCTCTCCCAACCCTTCCCTTCACCTACTTCTTCTAAGTTTCTTTCAACCACCAAATCATCACCAATTGTTGCTAGAGTTAAGAGTATCATCCAAGATTTCGGTTTGGAAGCTTCACCACCATCTCCATCTTCATCTTCTCCAAGTTTTATCTTCTTGGATCTAGGGTTCTCTATTTTCTGGGTTTTTGGTTCAAAACCTTGAAGGTGAGTTTACTAAACTTTTGTTAAAACTGGATACACATCATATTTGCTTAATTGTTGTTATTATCACATATTTGCTCAAAATGGTCATCTTTACGGGTTTATGTATTTGATGGTATTTCCATGAGATTATGTGAGATATATGTATATGAAGTGTCATCCCATGATTTACTCCATGTTGTGTAATTATTTGAGGATTTCCATTATGTGTGCCCACAATGGGTATTGAACATGAATAAGGAATATATGTTAAAACTGGATACACATCTTTATATCTTCTATGTTTTTTTTTATTTTAACTCTTTTATTATATTAACACATGTAATCGTATATTAACTAAAATACATAAAAAAATACGTTTTTTTTTACAAATTACACAATTATAATTTTCTGATCAATACATTTAAAATGAGCCTATTATTAATTTTTTGCTATAAAGGAAGTATAGTCAAATACCAACATATATTCCTTATTCATGTCCAATACCCATTGTGGGCACACATAATGGAAATCCCCAAATAATTACACAACATGGAGTAAATCATGGGATGACACTTCATATACATATATCTCACATAATCTCATGGAAATACCATCAAATACATAAACCCGTAAAGATGACCATTTTGAGCAAATATGTGATAATAACAACAATTAAGCAAATATGATGTGTATCCAGTTTTAACAAAAGTTTAGTAAACTCACCTTCAAGGTTTTGAACCAAAAACCCAGAAAATAGAGAACCCTAGATCCAAGAAGATAAAACTTAGAGAAGATGAAGATGGAGATGGTGGTGAAGCTTCCAAACCGAAATCTTGGATGATACTCTTAACTCTAGCAACAATTGGTGATGATTTGGTGGTTGAAAGAAACTTAGAAGAAGTAGGTGAAGGGAAGGGTTGGGAGAGAAATTTTGAGATGAAGAAGATGAGAAATGAGAAATATTTGGGGAAAATAATGTATAAAAACGTCCAACACCATTCTCGTGGGTTGATCCGTGAGTTCAGCTTCAGCAACCCACATAACAAGGTACCCTAATTTTCCTTTTGGTAGGTTGCTCCGTGGGTTCAGCTTCAGCAACCCACATAACAAGGTACTTCAGCCACTGATTTTGGCCCACTTTTGAAATTATTTTTCTTCTTATTTGGTCAAATCCCGTTTCGGTCATAACTTCTTCGTTATAGCTCCGTTTTCGCTCCGGAAAGAACCGTTGGACTCGTAATTGAATCATTCATCCATCAAGGCTATAAAGTCTAGGATTCAAGTCCAAAATCAAATATCTTATTTTTCCTTAATATATCGGTTTCTGAATTAACTTGAAGTGATACCTTTCGAAAATCGGGGTGTTACAGTATACATGTGTATAATAGGCAAGAAGAGAGGTACTCACATTGATAGCTTACACAAACCTAGGAGTGGTTAAGGTAGAAGATTGAGTGGTGATTCCTTGCACTTAGTGTTCAACAACCTAGGAGACAAGTCATAAATGTCTCTAATGAATCCCCCAAGACACAATAAATGTGGAGAAGTGCTAGGGTTTGAAGACTTACCTAGGAGTCACTGAAAATCGCCCCAAAATGTGGGTGGAGTCCAAGGAGCGGTAGGGTACGGTCATGGAGGAACAACCCATGGATACTGCTGCCACGGTTATTGTTGTCCAGAAAAAACAGGCCGCTACTGCGACTATTGTTGCCGCTGCGGTTGCTGCCTCGACCCCCCGTTCGGCCACCACCCCGATGGCGGCCCCCAGATTTGGGTAGGTTTTTTTACCTGCATTGAGATGAGAAGAAGTGTGGTCCGAAAAAGTCTCCGAATCAGGTGGGAAACTAACATTAGCCACCATTGTCGAACCTGAAACTTTCTTGTTGAGACCGACCTCCTCGAGAATAAGCATGGATCGAGCCTGATAAAACTGGGGTAACGGATTACTCTGACGAAGAAGTGTACCGACGCTACTATAGGTATTGGTGAGGCCAACAACTAATTGAAGTACGAGATGCTCGTCTGAAACCAGAGCCCCAACATTTTTCAACTGGTCCGAGAGCTCTTTAAGACGTTGGCAACAGGCAGAAGCAGATGAGAAGTCTTCCATGGCAGTGTGTAAGAACTCCTGCTCAAAGGTGACGACCTTAGAGTTTTGGTTATCTTGGAAAATGTCACCGAGACGATTCCATGCCTCCATAGCCGTTGAGTCTGGTTCAAGAATTGTATGCAACAAATCGGTAGAATTGGTAGCATAGATCCAACAGAGCACTGTAACATCAAGAGTATACCACAATTCGATCTCCTCGTCACCAGTTGGTTCTTTCACTTTGCCGGTTTTGGGGGTGGGATAATATGGTGAAGAACCCGATGGGATTTTGCATGAATTTGAAATAGTTCGGCCCAGGTAGCGTACCGAACATTCTCCATCTCTAGGGTGATGGTCATATTGTTTATGATGTTCGAGACGGCTAGAGCTAGAAGAAATGATGACTTGCTGGCCATGGTTGACAGGAAAGAAAAACAAATCAGGAATAGAGATGATTAGAGATGGTCGCAGAAGCAAGAAGGGTAGGAGGAGATGTGAAACCGTTACAAAATATAGTCAAATCATGAGAATTTGCTATAAAGGGTATCACCGAATTAGGAAATAATTCGGCAGTAAGGTAGTTTGCCGAAACTTCGGCGAGTGATTGTCGATTGAAGCAAATCTCGACAAAGGTGACTCCTGCCGACCAACCAAGGTAGTATCGGCAGAGAGAGCCTGCCGAAGATTATGGTTCTCTTCGGCAGAGGTAGCTCAGTACTTGTAAAGTTTATCTTGATCCGCATCAGTAGACTCACTTCATGTTGAATTCAGTTGTTCTTCGATTCACCGATTTTTTAAAGCACAACTAAGCTATTACAAAGAACCATGAGTATAAACATGTACAACATATTACAGATTTACAATTATAAGCCGAAAAGGGGAGGTCATCTTTAAATCCTTGATGACCCAACATTTCAATCATAGTCTTAATCGATTTTCATTCCGCCGAGAAACTTTTAAGATTTTTCCTTCATTAAAGATTCAATTGCTTATGTGATTATTCTCCTTAATTTTTTTTTATTGCACTGTTCGATTTTTGTTGTATCTTATAAATTTATTTGTATCATTCCTTTTTCTGTTTCCATAGATATAATTATTGAATTTGTTTGTTTTATTTGTGTTATAGTTGTTGTATTTGTTATATTAGATAATTTCTAATTGATAAAGATTATTATCGTACATGTTTATGAATGAAGTTAGCATACAGTATATGTATGTATATAATTATATATATAGTATTAAAATATCATAAATAAAGAAAAACAATAAAGATAAAGAAGTAAAAAGAGTAAACTACAATTTTGGTTATTGTGGTTTTCAATTTGGTAATAAAAAATCGGTAAAGGGACGAATATGCCCCTCATTGAACATAATTTCTTAATAGCTGTTAGAGAAAGGAACCAAATCTAAACGTTTTTGCAAACAACGATGGTCATCTTGTAATTTCAAAACTGTAAGGACAGAAAGTGTTATTTTAGACAAATCATAGGGCTCAAATTTGTAGTTTACTCTTATTAAAACTATTTCCTCAAAATATCTAGAAAGAAAGGGTAAACTACATGTTTCGTCCATGTGGGTTTATATGTTATAAACTATAAAGTATCAAGTTCGTGTTTTGAAATAATTATGAATTACAGTCCTGTGGCTTACAATTTATAATTTACTGGGCCCTTGTCACTAACTCTGTTAGAAAATGTATATTAAAGAGTTAACCCAGAGGCGCTTTTAGTCCTTTCATATTTTCATTAGTTTCTTAATAAAAGAGTATTTTATTTTTCAGCATCCAATAAAATGTGGCAATGTATATTGTAGATTTGATCCGTTTCTTCCCAAATCATCTTCTCTAACATCTTCTATCCATTTTTCTGTCTTTTTATCCATATTCAAACCAGTTTAAAAAATGCAATTCATCACAATATGAAATTTTTAACAAGTTCTAAAACCAAATCAACATCACGATACATAAATAAATCAAAAACCTTGAATTGAAATCAAATAACATCAATAAACATAACACCAGAACACATTTTCATGCAAATAATCAAAATCCCTAAACCGAATTCAAACATAAACTTCTAAACCGAATTCAAACCAAAAAAAAAACCCTTCAAACCCCAAAGCTTTGAAGATGAAAACTCTAATCTGTATGTTCTTGTTGTCGGGAAATAAAGATAGAAACATATTTGGATCTCGTATTTGGATGAGATGTAGAAGCAGATTAGATGGTGGGTTCGATTTTAGGGGATAAAGACGAAGAGTTTCCGTTCGGTGCTTCACATCTGAAAAGGCGATGCTTCTGTTTCTTCGACCAAAACCCCTAAATCAATGTTTCAATTGCTTCTGTAAACTGGAACTTCGAGGGAAATCGATGGTGCAATGCTTCTATTGCTTCGCTAGTGTCGGGGATAACTGACGTAGGGGAGAAGGGAAGGGGGCACAAGGTGACAACTTCTTTTGGTTCTACGAATTGGAAGAATGAGGGGAAGAGGGTTTGGACTGGTGTAGGGAATGACTTGTGTAAGAGACGGATGGGGAGGGGGGCGGTCTATGGGGTGTGTTATCATCGGGAGTCAAATGGAGCCGAAATTAAGAGGCCAAAGACGGCATCTGGTAGATGATAGGCTGAAGTTGAGATCTCTTCTCACCTTCTCAACTTTTTTAGGTTTCTCATTTGAACATTCCCCAAATATATATACTTAATATTATGATTAGGGATGGTGATTTGCCCCGATCGGGGCCGAGGATTCCCCGCTAAACCGGGTACCGGGTCCGAGACCGGGGATCCCCGTTCGACTGAAACCGGGGTCGGGTAATGCAAACCCCCCCCCTCACCCCGTACCTGGTAATATATATATATATATATATATATATATATATATATATATATATATATATATATATAAGGGTTGTTTAATTTGCAACCTATAAAAAAGTTGCAAACCTTGCAACCCACATCTTAACCGTCGGATTTATGATCGACGGTTACAATAGATATGGGGCCCAATATTTTTAGTTAAAAAAATAGAAAAATAAAAATAAAATAACCGTCAATCATGAATCCAACGGTTAAGATGTGGGTTGCAAGAGTTGCAACCTTTTTAAGGGTTGCAAAATATCCTTCCACTATATATATATATATGGTCAAGTTCAGGGGAAAACCTCAAAAAAACGGAAAACTGAGAAACACCCTGGTAGCTTTTAATCTGGACGGTATGCACTTGTGCACGAGTAATTAATTTGTTTTTTGGTTTTTATGCACTTGTGCATATTATGCACATGTGCATGTTCTAAAGGCTACCTGGAGTTCCTCAGTTTTCCGTTTTTTTGAGGTTTTCCCTTGAAACCCCCCCCCTCTCTCTCTCTCTCTCTCTCTCTCTCTATATATATATATATATATATATATATATATATATATATTAATACTAAATATTATTAATAAATGTTCCATATTAGGTTTCATTTTACACGGTTCTTCCGTCTTTGAGAACTTGACTTTTTGTAATCGGCGAGGAGAACGAGAGACGATAATGATGATAAATATTTTCATTTATTCCAACCAAGAACATGCCAACTCCAACATATTTCAGATCAAACAAAAGGCTCACCAAATTCTTGAGATAAATATTGAGAGTAAATCATTGTAGCTCTTGAGATAAATATTAAGCGTAAATCACTGTAGCAGTTGACATAGCATAGCTTAAACCAACGGTTATTGCAGCAATTAGCATCATGAAACCACTGAATTTGTGAAAGAATAAAACCTGCAAATTAACCAAACAATTTGAAACTAGCTTAGTTTAATTTCCAAGAAATTGATATAATTCAAACTTAATGTTTTAATTATATACCTCAAGGATCCTTTGGAAGAAATGAAGAGTAAGAACAAGAACAAACCATAAGGAATGTGAGGATCTTGAAGGGGGAAATGGCAAAAGAGGCAAGACCCAGGAGGAATGATGATGTATAGAATAGAAGCATCCCATTTCTACTAGCCAACTTATGGTCTTTGGGTTTCTGTGAAGGAGCATCAAAAAACTTGGTGTACTGCTTGTTTTGCCCATTCATTTCCATGCATCCAGCAGTAATGAGAGCCACCAAATGTATCCGTGGGTCTCAAAAGGGTCAGGGACTGGGGGTTGGGCTGGGGATAGGCCCGTTAGGAACCTGCACCTGCCGCGTACCAGGGTCGAGGATTGTAAAACCCGCCCCATCCCCGCCCCGTTGTCATGCCTAATTATGATATAATAACTATATATTTAAGTTGTTTAATAAAAAATGATCAGAATAAAATGATTTAAATGCCCCTCTAGTTAACCTACTTAACATAACTTCTCAGGCGGGGTTAGTAACAAGTAGGGGTGTTGATGAGTAAAGCTTGTCGAGCCGAGGCTACACTTTTTCGAGTGTTCATATATTCACAAATCCTATAATGAAAGTTTAAAAATTATTGAGGTCGAGCCAACAAGTAAGCTAATTAATCTCGAGTTTGAGCCCGTAAACGAGTTTCGAACTTGAACCTTACTGTGAGAAAGTAATTAGTGCTGCTCGAGTCAAGCTCGAGCCCAATACTATTTTTCCGAGTTGAGCTTGAATAACCCGCAACTTGACTCAACTCGTTAACACCCCCTAATGATAATGACCCAATGCGTTATAAGTTACAAACCATGGGACTGTAATCTATAATTATATTTAAAAGAGCGTTGATACGTTATAACAATAAACTACAGGGACTAAACATGTAATTTACTCAAAAAGAAACTAACCATACAAATGGCATAAAATCTTCCCGTTCCCCCGACCTTTCGTCATCCACACTCCCAAAAGACTACCACCGTCTTCCTAGTAACCTTGATTTCGAGAATCCCAAACAACCAATCAGAACCCATCAAGTTTCATTTTCATAACCCATTCTCAGATAGACTCTGATTTCATTTCTCTCACACATACTAAAAACACACACACTCTCTCATGCACCAGTAGCTCCATTTCCTACGTGCCTTTTCCTCACACCGGCAACTCTGATATTTTCAGTCTCTACCACTCGAATATATATTCTGAAACCCCAAGAGAGAAACAGAGGGGGTACAGGAACAAGAAAGAAGAAAGCTTCAAAACATTGCCCATTGCCATACAATCATCCCGTCTCAATTGCTCTGCTTTTCAAAATATACAGTGGAAATTTTCTTGAATTTCAGAGATATCTGCTACGTATAAATGGCATCTTTGGTTTCAACACCATTTAGATTGCCAACAACCAAAGTTGATCAATTGTCTTCAATTTCTCAAAGACACTACTTTCTCCACTCGTTTCTGCCAAAAAAATCACTGCATTTTCCCAATAATTCAAGAACACCACCCAGTTTGGGTGTGAAATGTGCTGTTGTTGGCAACGGCCTTTTCACCCAAACCACACAGGAAGTTCGTAGGATCGTACCTGAAAACAAGCAAGGCCTCCCGACCGTCAAGATAGTTTATGTTGTCCTAGAAGCCCAGTACCAATCGTCACTCTCGGCTGCAGTTAGAACTTTGAATAGTAGCAACAAGTTTGCTTCGTATGAAGTTGTTGGGTACCTGGTTGAAGAGCTTAGAGATGAAAATAATTACAAGAGCTTCTGTTTAGACCTTGAAGATGCAAACATCTTTATTGGGTCTTTGATTTTTGTGGAAGAATTGGCTTTGAAAGTGAAGGCTGCAGTAGAGAAACAGAGGGACAGAATGGATGCAGTCCTGGTGTTCCCTTCAATGCCTGAGGTTATGAGGTTGAACAAATTGGGATCATTTAGCATGTCTCAACTTGGTCAGTCTAAAAGCCCCTTTTTCCAGCTTTTTAAGAACAAGAAGAAGTCATCAGCTGGGTTTTCTGATCAAATGTTGAAGTTGGTCAGGACTCTGCCCAAGGTTTTGAAGTACTTGCCTAGTGATAAAGCTCAAGATGCTAGGCTTTATATCCTGAGTCTGCAGTTTTGGCTTGGTGGCTCTCCTGATAATTTGGTCAATTTTGTCAAAATGATCTCGGGATCTTACGTTCCGGCTTTGAAAGGGATGGAGATTGCGTATTCGGATCCAGTTGTGTTCTTGGACACAGGTATCTGGCACCCTTTGGCTCCATGCATGTATGATGATGTTAAGGAGTACTTGAATTGGTATGATACAAGGAGGGATACCAATGAGAAGCTAAAGAATCCAAATGCTCCTGTAGTTGGATTGGTATTGCAAAGGAGTCATATTGTGACCGGAGATGACAGCCATTATGTGGCTGTCATCATGGAATTGGAGGCAAAGGGGGCGAAGGTGATCCCAATTTTCGCGGGTGGGCTTGACTTCTCGGGTCCTATTGAGAAGTACTTGATTGACCCCATCACTAAGAAGACTTTTGTGAACTCTGTGGTGTCGTTAACTGGGTTTGCACTTGTGGGAGGGCCAGCAAAGCAAGACCATCCACGAGCTATCGAGGTGCTGATGAAGCTGGATGTACCATACCTTGTTGCACTGCCGCTGGTGTTCCAGACAACTGGGGAGTGGCTTAACAGCACTTTGGGCCTTCACCCAATTCAGGTTGCTTTGCAGGTTGCTCTTCCAGAGCTTGACGGAGGAATGGAGCCTATTGTTTTCTCCGGACGTGACCCAAGGACCGGTAATTTACTCCTATATTTTCATCCTAACAAGTTCATACTGATTCTAAGTTCAAGTAGATACTAAATAGCATTTCAGAAGTTGATGTTCTAGGACAAATAGCTTAAATCTGATTTTTGCAGGAAAATCACATGCTCTTCACAAGAGGGTGGAGCAGCTGTGCACTAGAGCAGTCAGATGGGCAGAACTGAAGAGGAAGGCAAAGGTACTTTACTTTCTTTTAAGAATAACAGAGAATTCTCTTGAGAGAAAACCATGAATGATCTTGTGTACATTTTGATGAACTGGAGGAAAATAATAGAAATCTTGGATGCAAACTTGCAGACCGAGAAGAGGGTAGCGATTACGGTTTTCAGTTTCCCTCCAGACAAAGGCAATGTTGGAACTGCGGCTTATCTCAACGTGTTTGCATCTATTTTCTCTGTGCTAAAAGACCTCCAAAGTGATGGTTATAATGTGGAAGGCCTTCCAGAGAGTTCGGCAGCGTTGATTGAAGACATTCTTCACGACAAAGAGGCTCAGTTCAGCAGTCCAAATCTAAACGTTGCTTACAAGATGGGGGTGAGAGAGTACCAACAGCTAACCCCGTATGCCACAGCGTTGGAAGAGAACTGGGGAAAGCCTCCAGGGAACTTGAACTCTGATGGAGAGAACCTATTGGTTTATGGGAAACAGTATGGAAATGTGTTCATTGGAGTCCAGCCCACATTTGGGTACGAGGGTGATCCTATGAGGTTACTTTTCTCCAAATCAGCCAGCCCACATCACGGATTTGCAGCTTATTACTCATATGTTGAGAAGATATTCAAAGCCGATGCAGTTCTTCATTTCGGAACCCATGGATCCCTAGAGTTCATGCCTGGGAAACAGGTTGGAATGAGTGATGCTTGTTTCCCTGACAGTCTTATCGGCAACATTCCAAACGTCTACTATTATGCAGCAAATAACCCTTCAGAAGCCACCATAGCCAAGAGAAGAAGCTATGCCAATACCATCAGTTACTTGACTCCACCTGCTGAAAATGCTGGTCTTTACAAGGGTTTGAAGCAGCTGAGTGAATTGATTGCATCCTATCAGTCTCTCAAAGACACCGGTCGTGGTCAACAGATCGTGAGCTCGATCATTAGTACTGCTAAGCAATGCAATCTTGACAAAGATGTGGACCTCCCTGAAGAAGGTGTAGAGATTTCAAGCAAGGAACGCGATCTCGTTGTGGGAAAGGTCTACTCAAAGATCATGGAGATCGAGTCCAGGCTGCTGCCATGTGGGCTTCATGTCATCGGCGAGCCTCCCACAGCCATGGAGGCTGTTGCCACCTTGGTCAATATTGCAGCCTTGGACCGCCCAGAAGAAGGGATCTGCTCCCTTCCATCAATACTGGCCGAGACGGTTGGCAGAGAGATTGAAGATGTTTACAGAAGCAGCGACAAGGGAATCTTGAAAGATGTGGAGTTGTTGAAGCAAATCACAGATGTGTCTCGTGGGGCTGTTGATGCTTTCGTGCAGCGGAGCACCAACAGCAAGGGTCAAGTGGTTGATGTGGCCGGAAAACTGAGCTCAATCCTTGGGTTCGGTCTGAATGAGCCTTGGGTTCAGTATTTGTCTGAAACCAAGTTCTACAGAGCGGATAGGGAGAAGCTAAGGATTTTGTTCAAGTTCTTGGGTGATTGCTTGAAACTCATTGTGGCTGACAACGAGTTGGGTAGCTTGAAACAAGCTTTAGAGGGTAAGTACGTAGAGCCAGGTCCAGGAGGCGATCCAATCCGAAACCCAAAAGTTTTGCCCACCGGAAAGAACATCCATGCGTTGGACCCACAAGCAATCCCAACAACAGCAGCAATGCAAAGCGCAATGATCGTGGTCGACAGGCTGCTCGAGAGGCAAAAAGCCGATAATGGAGGGAAGTTCCCGGAGACGGTTGCACTGGTCTTGTGGGGAACAGATAATATCAAGACTTATGGCGAGTCCCTGGGTCAGGTACTATGGATGATCGGTTGTAGGCCTATTGCAGATTCATTGGGACGAGTCAACCGGGTTGAGCCTGTCAGTCTTGAAGAGCTCGGAAGGCCTAGAATCGATGTCGTTGTCAACTGCTCTGGAGTCTTCAGGGATCTCTTCATTAATCAGGTATAACAAACGATTTACTTTGGATCCATTTTCTTTTCCAGGTTTCTCTAACGCTAACTGTTTTTCACAGATGAACCTCCTGGACCGGGCGGTGAAGATGGTGGCTGAGCTTGATGAACCAGTGGAGCAAAACTACGTAAGAAAGCACGCACTTGAACAGGCCGAGACTCTTGGTGTTGACATTAGAGAAGCTGCAACTCGTATTTTCTCCAATGCCTCGGGCTCCTACTCCTCCAATGTGAACCTTGCTGTCGAAAACTCATCATGGAACGACGAAAAGCAGCTTCAAGACATGTACTTGAGCCGAAAGTCGTTTGCATTCGACAGCGACACTCCTGGTGCTGGAATGAGTGAGAAACGCCAAGTCTTTGAGATGGCTTTAAGTACAGCTGAAGCAACGTTCCAAAACCTCGACTCATCGGAGATTTCCCTAACGGATGTCAGTCATTACTTTGATTCGGACCCAACAAACCTTGTCGGGAGCCTAAGGAAGGATGGGAAGAAACCGAATGCCTACATTGCAGACACAACGACAGCTAATGCACAGGTACGTACCCTGTCGGAGACTGTCCGTCTTGACGCACGGACAAAGTTGTTGAATCCAAAATGGTACGAAGGCATGCTGTCGAGTGGCTATGAGGGTGTTCGTGAAATTGAAAAGCGGCTTACGAATACTGTGGGGTGGAGTGCAACTTCAGGGCAAGTGGATAACTGGGTGTATGAAGAGGCTAACACCACCTTCATTCAAGATGAGGAGATGTTGAACAGGCTGATGAACACAAACCCCAACTCGTTCAGGAAGTTGCTGCAGACATTCTTGGAGGCAAATGGGCGAGGGTACTGGGAAACATCAGACGACAACATTGAGAAGTTGAGGCAGTTGTACTCGGAGGTTGAAGACAAGATCGAGGGCATCGATCGGTAATCGTTAATTATGTGATATAACCTTACCATTTGTTTCCCTTCCCCAAAGTGTAATTTTTTGGTTCATTCCTGGGGATCATCATCATATTTCATAACTTGTAAGATTCTGATTCACCAAAGCTCAATGTAAAGTCAATAAATTTTCCCATGAAATCATCTGATGGCTGTCCAAAGAGCCTCCAAGACCACGTTAGCCTGTGGGTGGCATATTATACAGCCAATATCATCAACAAAGAGGCTTCCCAGTAGAGGACATTAATTCAAATTCAATAGGTCTGTGAATGAAATAACCCTAAAATCCCCCAGATAATCCCATGAACAAACAAGATACATGTGATTATGATGACGGGTAGAAACCATGAACTATGAACAGTTCCAGCATCAATAACTAACATGATAGAATGGATTCCAAGACATAGAGCTAAACTATATGATTCTACATCTATTATATGTGAAGCACATTTATCCGAACACACTCAAATGAAATTCGATTATCACTCGGTTATTTACCAAAAAAGAAAGATGAAGACAATTTGGAAATCAGAGTCAAATAAATGGCAAACAGATCCAGGCATCAGAATGTATTAACATGGTTATAACTTTTCAACTGTATAACAACAGATCAAATCACGAAGTAAGTCATATAATCATTGAAACAGTTCCATCCATTAGCCAAACTTGAAAAGCCAAAACAGCTTTGCATCACCATTACTAATAAAAGCAGCACGCCATCACTGTGGTTATTTTACGCCAACATTGCTTGCTATAGTTGCACACCCTAGCTATTAGAAGAAACAATTTCAACCCATTTATATGAAAATAAACCGATTCGGGGTTTATTTTATTGCCAGCATATCGATATCGACGGAGTAAAATTTTAAAAAGAAGATAAAAGATCAGAACAAATGGTTAAAAGGTCACCCAAAGTACAGTTATTTTTTGGCAGCCTTTTATTGAATTTTTTTAATCATTATTTCAGTAATAGTTTTTGTAATCATATTTAATGTATCAATTATTTACGAAATCCAAAACAGGACAAAAGAAAAGTTGGTGGGACAGCCCAGGTTACCCATCCAGCCCCAGCCCGTTTCAACCAGATACCCAACCCGTATTTTTTGCCACCTATAATAGTGATCATGGCAATATCTGCAGATCCTATTCTTCTGAGAAAGTTGTAGTCATTTATGTTTGAGCAAAATGCAGGCCAGTGGCACAAGTATCTTGAGTTCTGCCATTGGGAACACATGATGGTTCAAATATTGGTTATTTTTTTGCAATACAGACATGTTATTCTTGTAATCAAACTATGAATTAGATCGAAAGCAGTATAAATTTCAGCTCATTTGTTTCTATTTCTGCTTCATTATCTTTTTCATGCTTCTTCCTTCTTTCTCATCCTCTCTTTTTGGTTGGCTGCAGGGATGGAGGGCTTTTTATCAATTTGAATGTCAAACTAATTAACTAAACAGACTTTATTTGCAGCTTTAAGTTATCTAGCATGACCCACCATGTAAAATCCATAAAATTTTCTGACACAGACGTTCATGAATTGAACTTATATCAACTGAGAAAACGAAGCAGCACATCAATAAATACTAATGCATATGACAACTACAGAAGAATATTGGACCCAAACACAGCAGGAAAGGACCAAATAAAACCAAAATTTAGGTACAAATATGATTACCTACACAGTTGATTTCTCAAATTAATCCTTTTCTAATCTTTTACCCTTTTTCAACAACTTGGGCCTTGTTTTTGTGGATTTCAAGAAGGAAGCCTGAAATCTGACCATTGTTCTTAAAACACCAATCAACTTAGATTCGATCTCCACCCCATTTGGTTCAAGAATTCGCAAACAACGTGCAACCGCCTCCATGGTACTCATACACCCACCAAAGGGTTCCTTCCTAAGTATTAAATCGGAACTAAAAATTGTTCCACCATCAACATTGAAGTCATAAGTCAAACATACCTGAGTGGCAAACTTTGACAAGAACGGAAAGCTAGCGCATACCATTTCCTTCGCATGCTTCCATGTCCCATCAAAAGCAATCAAAACAAATTTGTTCATATCAACGTCTCCAAATGAAGATTTCCACTGGTTTATCTCCATTGAAGGAGTTATGTCTGTACCTATAAAGTAATACCGGTCAGGAGTCTACTTGTAAAGTGATACAGGCCAAGAGTCCATTACTGAATTCTAGAAGCCCTCAAATAGCAGAAGTGTATATTCAATGGTGTTCTGCACTTGATTATGCCGAATTATCTAATAGAATTAAGTTTATTCATTGCATGCCTTAAATATTTAAAATGTTAGGTCAAAGGAGGATGTAAAATGACTGTCAATAATAGCCTATAATGATTTCTTTTGGACAACATTCTGGACTTTGCCTTGCGCATCCGGTTGAGATTCAAGTGGTCAAGCCTAGTATTGTGACCCACTTTGATTCAAAAATGAGATTGAGAATCAAGCATAAGCTTGTGTTTGCTATGACGTAACTATGCTCGATGTAGACATGTAGTAAACAAATTGATACTCCTTGATCATTTCTACCATTTAAATCCCCAATTAGAATTCTTTTTATATGCAGAAAAATAGACTTACATAATCTTCATTATGAATCCTTTGTGTAACTTTAGTGTTCCTACCTATCCACTCATTTTTATCAATCTACTTTCGGGGTAATACCTGTGGTAATAGATAGTAAAACCCCCATAAAGTTGATCTTTTGAACCTGCTTCAAGTCAGGATCACTAATCAATCAATCTTGGGGTAAACACTCTCTAATACTTTTAGACTCACTGAAGGAAGTAGCATATGCCCAAGGTTACCCTAGCTTCTCCAGCGGTAACAGTTGGTTCTTGGCTCCTGGATCAGAACTGGGTGCCATAGTGAGTGCCCAAACTCATACCCAAATACAGTTGGGTTAGTTAACTGCTTTGGTGGCTTTTATTGGCAGTTATTTCCTGTATTAACTGCCATGTACACAAGACACATTTCTTCATTACTAAAGTAGAAATATGCACAGGGAAAAATATACATGCATGCGTACTAAAAGGAGAGGATGAAATAGGCATGCATGAGTGCAGACAACTGTGCAGATAAATGTATTGAGTGTGTGCAAGAGTAAAACACATATATGTGTGATGATGAATATAAAAGGGTACATTCATTGAGAGATAAAACCCAGAAAAAATAATAGGGTCACAATGGATTGTTGGTGGGATTCAGGTTATGAATTAAGGATGATATCCGTATCTGATTTTGCTTTGACGACAGGTGATGCGAGTTCGACACGTATCGCTTCAGCTAATTTATCGGGAACTCATGTAGCCCATTCATATTCAGAATTTGTTATTTGTTGTTTGTTATTTAGAATCTCTAAGGTACAAATGAGAGCAGCCCTACAGCCATGAGAGAGTAGCCTGCACTCATGAGGGAGTAAGCCCCCAATGCCCCAAGTTTCTATCAATCAGTTTTAAGGGTAGTTGCCCTATGCTCATAAGGGATGCTGTTCACACCAAATCCTATCGAATTGATTTCAGTGGTGGTTTCCAATTCGGTTGTTAATGGTTGTTTTGCCTAAACTGCACATAACTTCTTGGTTTGAGAACAATTTTGAGAGAGCAAACTATGCTTCTTCTAGGTATAATCAGGGTCTGGCTTTGGGTAAACATCTCCTGAAATCTTTGTCTGATAGTGGATTACAAGCAGTGGGATTTACCTCCTTTCTAGGGGTTTCCATGTTCAATCTCTGTGTTCAATCTCTTTCATTTCTTTGTTCTCTTTTTGTTTGTCATAACAATCTTAACATCAGAAGACTATCAAAAGATCTATTATTCAGCTTAAATATGGAAGTCACGTAAGCCTTTGCCATATATATACTTCTTAAAACCCTACAACTTAGCTGTTTATGCATATCAATGATCTGCATTCTCGCTGTTCAATTTTCAACATTGGAGTAGTTTCTGTTCAATCAAAGTTATTTGAACTGAATACGTTGAACTCTTAGTTTGTGAGAAGTGACTGGTATCATACTGATACAAATTCATTCCCATAGCATGTCCAGATTGATGTTTCAAGTAGAAGATCATCATCATCATCATCATAATCTATACAAACAATCCAGAATAGTCGGAATCATACCAGGAAAAAGAAAAGCCGCATGAAGAGATTGGTTAGGGTTCTCTTCGGCGGCAGCGTCATGGAGAGAGTCTAGAAGAGGCGAATCACCGCGTCGAAATCGACGGCCAATCAGGGTTTGGCAGTTTCGGAGGCATTTGTTGAGCACAGGAACTGTAGCGAGTGGGTGGCGTTGCTCGTGTGGATGCTGCAGGATTACGATTTGCGTGGTGGTGGAGAGTGGTTCAGCCGGAATCGAGTCACATAGGCACACGGTCGCTGGCCTTTCGCAGACATTGCAAATTCTCCGCCGAGTGTTCGGGTGGTTGAATTGGTGGTCGCCGTCGATTAAATTTGACATCAAAACTTCAAACAATGTGTTACACTAGCCTTACTGTGTTGTTATGGCTGTTTGATTACCTTTTTAACATAAGAGGCTCACATCTTGTTTGGTTACCATGTGTTCTCTAGTTTTGGAAAAAATTAAAAAAAATACTCTATTTGTATTTGTGCTTTTGAGATTGAAAGGAAAGGGAAGTAAAGTAAATAAATTTTCATGTACTGAGTGAGAGGGAAAGGAAAATAAAAATGTTACTTTTACCAATATACCCTTATTTATTTCGTAGTTGAATGTAATTAATGGGTATATACGTAAAAATATTTTTAATTTTTTTAAAATTCATTTCTTTCATTTCCTTCCGTTTCCTCCCACATTTGGGAGGAAAATAGCTCTTCCTTTCCTTTCATTTCCCTCCTTAAAAAAACTTGAGAACACAACATTTTTTCTTTCCCTCATACTTTCATTCCCTTTCCCTTCATTTCCTTCGTAAAAAAAAAACTCGAGAACACAACGTAAGAGATAGGTTGTAAACGAGTCGAGCTTTTAACGAGCTACTCGAGCTCGAGCTTAATTATTCTCGAGCTTGAGTCGATCTCGAACAGAAAATAGAACTCGTTTAACTTATCGAGTCGAGCTTTATAACACCAATGTTCGACTCGGCTCGTTCGAAAACTCGATTCAATTTTTCGAGTCGGGTCGAGCCGAGCTGAGCCATTCGAGCACATACTCTTTTTCGAGCCAAACATGCTCATATATTCATTAATCATCCAATAAAAATATAAAAATTATCGAGCTCAAGCCGATAAACGAGTTAATCGATCGTGAGTTTGAACCCATAAACGAGCATCGAACTCGATAACTCAAAAAAATTCGAGCTCGAGCTCGAGCCCTACATTGAAGAGGTAATCAAGCTCGAGCCCATTATTAATTTTTTAGATCGACTCGATTAACCTACTACTCGACTCAGCTCGTTTACACCCCTAGTTAGAGGTTATCCTGTTTGGCAAGGAAAAAAGAATTTGAATCCTTTCATGAGGCTCTCAATGATTTTTCATCTTAGGGCACCCCATACAATTAAGATGCATCATTGTTCCTATATTGCCCTTCATAACGTCTCATCCTCTCACGTCTTTGGCCCCTTGCTCATCTCACGTTGTTCGTGTTAGAATTTGTCCAGATATTATGTAAATATTTTGTAACGGTTTCACATCTCCTCCTACCCTTCTTGCTTCTGCGACCATCTCTAATCATCTCTATTCCTGATTTGTTTTTCTTTCCTGTCAACCATGGCTAGCAAGTCATCATTTCTTCTAGCTCTAGCCGTCTCGAACATCATAAACAATATGACCATCACCCTAGAGATGGAGAATGTTCGGTACGCTACCTGGGCCGAACTATTTCAAATTCATGCAAAATCCCATCGGGTTCTTCACCATATTATCCCACCCCCAAAACCGGCAAAGTGAAAGAACCAACTGGTGACGAGGAGATCGAATTGTGGTATACTCTTGATGTTACAGTGCTCTGTTGGATCTATGCTACCAATTCTACCGATTTGTTGCATACAATTCTTGAACCAGACTCAACGGCTATGGAGGCATGGAATCGTCTCGGTGACATTTTCCAAGATAACCAAAACTCTAAGGCCGTCACCTTTGAGCAGGAGTTCTTACACACTGCCATGGAAGACTTCTCATCTGCTTCTGCCTATTGCCAACGTCTTAAAGAGCTCTCGGACCAGTTGAAAAATGTTGGGGCTCTGGTTTCAGACGAGCATCTCGTACTTCAATTAGTTGTTGGCCTCACCAATACCTATAGTAGCGTCGGTACACTTCTTCGTCAGAGTAATCCGTTACCCCAGTTTTATCAGGCTCGATCCGTGCTTATTCTCGAGGAGGTTGGTCTCAACAAGAAAGTTTCAGGTTCGACAATGGTGGCTAATGTTAGTTTCCCACCTGATTCGGAGACTTTTTCGGACCACACTTCTTCTCATCTCAATGCAGGTAAAAAAACCTACCCAAATCTGGGGGCCGCCATCGGGGTGGTGGCCGAACGGGGGGTCGAGGCAGCAACCGCAGCGGCAGCAATAGTCGCAGTAGCGGCCTGTTTTTTCTGGACAACAATAACCGTGGCAGCAGTATCCATGGGTTGTTCCTCCATGACCGTACCCTACCGCTCCTTGGACTCCACCCACGGCTCCAACCACTCGTCCAAAGCAACAACCCAGTATTCTTGGCCACGACCTCCCCAAGCCTATGCTACATCTGACACGCCTTCACATACGGACATTGACGCAACCATGCATACTCTTGGGCTTACTGCTCCAGATGAAAATTGGTACATGGATATTGGAGCTACATCTCATATGACATCTTCCTCAGGTACATTCTTGTCTTATTTCAATTTGAGCAATAATCATGGTATTATCGTTGGGAATGGTTATTCCATTCCAGTTCGTGGTTATGGGAATACACACCTAAACCCACCTTATCCACCCTTAGCTTTAAAAAATGTCCTTCATGCTCCCAATCTCATAGAGAATTTAATTTATGTTCGCAAATTTACCACTGATAATTCTGTTTCTATTGAGTTTGATCCTTGTGGTTTCTCTGTCAAGGATTTCAAGACGGGGGAGAATCTAATGAGGTGTGAGAGCCAAGGCGATCTTTATCCCATCACCAACACCACATCTTCTACCGCCTTTCCATCAACTTTTGCTTTTTTATCTACTTCGACGTGGCATAATCGTCTTCGTTACCCGGGAATGTCGATTGTTGACTCCCTTAGAATTAATAAATTTATCAAGTGTACTCCGCAAAAGACATCAAGTTTATGTCATGCTTGTTCCCTTGGTAAACATGTTAAACTTCCTTTTGTTCTTTCATCTTCTCGTACTACGATGCCTTTCGATATTGTTCATTGTGATATTTGGACATCTCCGGTTTTAAACACTTCGGGGCACCGATACTATTTGTTATTATTGGATGACTACTCGAATTTTATATGGACTTTTCCTTTATCTAAAAAGTCTCAAGTCTTTGCAACATATCTTAAGTTTCGGGCTTTTATACGTACACAATTTGAATGGGAAATAAAAAAATATACAATGTGATAATGGTCGGGAATTTGATAATGTTTCTTTTTGGGATCTTTGTCACAAAAATGGTTTGTATTTTCGTCTATCTTGCCCACACACCTCCTCATAAAATGGCAAAGTCGAACGAAAAGTTCGAACCATTAACAATACCATTCGTACACTATTAGCTCATGCTTCCCTCCCTCCGTCCTTTTGGCATCATTCTCTTCAAATGACTATGTATCTCCTTAACATCCTTCCAAGTAAGACTTTGTATTTCCAATCTCGGCTCAAAATGCTCTACCATAAAGACCCGTGGTATTCTCATACCTGAGTTTTTGATGCTTATGTTACCCGTTATTTCCTTCCTCGTCTATCCATAAGCTTCATCCCTGTTCCACTCCATGTGTTCTTTTGGTGTTTCCGGACAATCATCGTGGCTATAAATGCTATGATTTATCTTCTTGCAAAATTCTTATCAACCATCATGTTATTTTTGACGAGACTTAGGGGGTGTTTACTTGTGACTTATTGGGGCTTAATGGCTTAACCGACTTATTCACATAGACATATTGGGTTGTTTACTTGCATCTTAATGAAAAAAATCAACTTATTCGCACAGTCAAAAAATCACACTTGTCCAGATTAAGCCTAGAAAATGACCGAGCCTACCCCTTATCTTTGAGACACGCCTAAAACCTAACTTCTCCAAATTACGCCTCCTCTTTCTCCATCTGTAAACTTCATCTCCATAATAACCATCACCAAAAAGCTTCCTTCCCTTCATCTCCATCATCGCCATCGCCATCTCCTTCTTCGATTTTGACCTTCAAAAGCTTTTTCTTCGAGCACTGTCGACTGGTTTTTTGACAGTCGGATCTGGACGCTATATGAATTTACGACCTTTAAAAGTTTTCATTTCCATGGACGATTTTGGAAGCTTCAAAAGCTTTTTTCGACCTTCAAAAGCTGTCATTTCCATGGAGGATTTTGGAAGTGAAGATGCACCATAGATTTAGAGGCTAGATGATTCCATGACGATTTTGGAAGACAAGATGGACAATCTGGAAGCTAGACGATTTCTTGGACGATTTTGGAAGCAAAGATGCACCATGGGATATGGAGGTTAGATGATTTCCATGGACGATTTCGGAATCGAAGATGCATAATCTAGAGGTTGGACGATTTTTGTTCAATTTTATCTTCTTCATTTATTTTCTGTCAATTTCCATGGATTTTGAGTTCAATTTCATCTTCTGCACAACTTTGTTAATAGATCTTCAGGACGATTTTGATTATAAAAAATGGTGTAAACAAAAATTGGGTTGATTTTGATTGAAATGGCATGAACAGTAAACAACATTAAACAAGATTATATATTTGTTTGAGGGGTAGATCGGTCATTTAGGCCATTCAGACCATTGATTCAGGTAAAAAGATAAACAACAACACATATTTACCCAAACAGACAAATTTATCCAGATAGACAAATTTATCCATACAGGACTTAATGAAAAATTTGGTAAACAACCCCTTAATTTCCCTTCTCTAAAGTTCAACATAACTCTACGGTTTCCTACGATTTTTTGGACTCCGGTATATCTCCATGGATTATTGGGCTCGTTTTATGTAGGCCCAACAACCTCCAAACGCAAATCCTTCCAACCCATTGGCTAAAGGCCCACATACTAATTATGGCCAAAACAGCAGCCTTGCCTCACCTGGACCGTTGCCTCAATATATCGCCCCTACCCCTACATACTCCTGGCCCAACCACAACCCCTATCGGAGCCATCCCAGTGCCTTGTGACCCGTAGTTAACGTGGGATTTTTAAACCTAAAACTCCCTTCAATCTTCACACACAATGTTCGAGATCTCCTTTACCCCGTAGCCCTGTGTTAGCTCTTCATGACCCAAACTGGAAATTGGCTATGACTGATGAATTTATTGCTCTAATTGCAAATAAGACATGGGAGTTAGTCCCCCGTCCTCCTAATGTTAATGTCATACGATTAATGTGGATTTTCACTCATAAACAAAATTCTGATGGATCTTTCGAAAGGCATATGGCTTGTCTTGTAGGTGATGGCAAGACTTAACACGTTGGCGTGGACTGTGGTGACACTTTTAGTCCGGTTATCAAACCAACCACCATCTGAAAGAACAGTTCTGAGTTTATCATTGTTTAAAGATTGTCCTATACACCAATTAGACGTCAAGAATGCTTTTCTACACGGTGAACTCAAGGAAACAGTCTATATGCATCAACCTTTGGGTTTTCGGGGTCCGACTTTTCCCAACCTTGTATGCCTCTTGAAAAAATCGTTGTACGAGCTCAAACAGGGCCACGAGCTTAGTATACCCGGTTTGCCGACTATGTCTCTTCTCTTGGCTTTACTCATAGCAAATCAAATCATTCTTTATTCATCTATCGTCATGGTAATGATATTGCTTACTTGTTATTGTGATATTATCTTGACATCCTCTTCTGATGATCTACGTAAGTCTATTATATCTCAGCTTAGTTCTAAATTTGCTATGAAAGAGTTGGGGCCACTTAGCTATTTTTTGGGGATTTCGGTTACTAGGCAAAATGATGGTCTTTTCTTATCTCAACGCAAATATGTGGCTGAAATTGTTGATGAAGCCGACATGTCTTCTTGCAAACCTTCTTCAACTCCAGTTGATATGAAATAGAAGTTGAGTGCCACTAATTCTGCTCCATATGTGGATCCGACACATTATCGCATTCTTGTCGGGGCACTTCAATGTCTTACATTTACAAGACCTAACATTACATAAGCGGTGCAACAAAGTGTGTTTATTCATGCATGATCCACGAGTTGAACACATGAACACTGTTAAGCGTATTATATGATACATCCAGGGCACTCGTGATCATGGTTTACATTTATAATCTTCCAAGTCATCTAGTCTCGTCTCCTATACGGATGCGGATTGGGGTGGGTGCCCGGATACATGACGCTCGACTTCTGGATATTGTATTTATCTTGGTGACAAGTTAGTATCTTGGTCAGCCAAACGTCAACCCACTTTATCTCAGTCTAGTGCAGAGGCTGAATACCGTGGGGTTGCTAATGTTGTGTTTGAATCGTGTTGGCTCCATAATCTCCTCGTTGAACTTCATTGCCTGATTGTTAAGGCTACTTTGGTATATTGCGATAATGCCAATGCAATCTATCTATCAAGAAATCGTGTTCAACATCAACGCACAAAACACATTGAAATGGATATTCATTTTGTTCTTGAGAATGTAGCACGGGGCCAAATACAGGTTTGTCATGTTCCATCCCGGTATCATATTGGAGATATTTTCACAAAAAGGGTCTTCCTTTGATTCTTTTAATTAACTTTTGACAGGCCCTTTTTATACACCTTAAGATGTGAGAAATAGTACCCAATGTTCAAAAAGGTGCGTCATGGCGTGCGCCATGGCGCGATATGGCTCAAGACTCGTCTCCGCTGTTACGAAATGACCCATAACGTTTCTGTAAGGTGTGACTCACGCTATGGTGCCTTAAGGCGCGCCATGGCACGTCGCGACGCGCGTTTTTTCTAAGACGTGATTTTTTTTCAAAAAAAATATTTTTTTTTAATTTTTTTATCTTTTGTGTTTTTACATTTTTAACTTTAGATTCAACATTTTTATATATTTATCTAATCACATCACTCATAGTTTCACGAAGTCATAAACGCTATGTACTTACGATTAAAACGAAGTTGTAAAATTATTTTCTAAGTTTTATTTTAAATATTCATTCAAAAACTATTTTTATACTAGTAATTTATATGATTTTGCTTCTTCCAATATGCATGTACATTATTTAATATCATTATTTGATTAGAATAATATATATAAAACATATATGTATATATATAATTTTGAATATGACATACAAATTTGCCGCCTTATGTCACACCTTGAAAAACGCCGCGTCCTCGTCGTGGCATGTAAGTCTCATGTGAGTCTTGACAAGTGTTCTTCTTTTCAAAAGGTTAAATAAAGTAGACTTAGAGATAAGCTCATGTGACAAAGATCAATGGTCAGAAAAGATTAATGATATTTCTTGGTGAAGTTTTGATGATTTCTCTTCTCTACATCATCAAAAAGGGGGAGAAATTAATTTCAAGAAATGTTATCTAAAGAACAGTAATAATAGTTTTGGGGAGATGATCAAGAAATGTTTGAATATGAGAAAGTTATATGTTTGGTTTTGGGAAGATTGTACGGAATTGAAAGAGAAAGCTCAAAGAATTCACAATGTTTGCTGAAATTTGCTGAAATTTTCTTTGAAGTGGGTTTGTTGAAGAAAAGAGAGCTAAATTTGAAGATAATTTATTTCTAAAGTCTGAAAGAGGTTTCTACAACCTTTGGGAGAGATTGTTAAATATTCTTTAAAAGAACATTATCACAGACTTTGGGGAAGATTACAAAAAGTTCTGAAGACAGTTAAAAGGAATGAAAGATTGATTTTGAGCAAAAGGGGAGATTGTTCTTTGATGCTGAAATTTCTGAAATTTAATCTGAATCCAAAGGGGGAGTTTCAATGCATATCTTTTTAAAGATGATCTTGAATCCAAAGTGGGAGATTGTTAGTGCATAAATATGTTGGATACAAGATCATGAAGATGAAAGATGAAAGTCAAGTCAAAAGCTCAAGTCAACTCTCAAGCTAAAAGTCAAAGTCTTTGTAATAAAAGGTCAAAGTCAAAGTGTTGTGTTTTGTAAGTGTAGTTTGCTAGTATAAATTGTTTTTGATAGTAGACTCATATGACTAGAAGTGTAAGTGTGAGAGAATAGCATTGTACGCGTTCTTAGTGAGAAAAATATTGAGAGCTTCTTTGTAATCGAATTAGAGATTAATATAACTGATTTTGATTGAATGTTGTTGTCATCTTGATCGATTGCACTCATTGTGGGACACACAATAACAAGCACTGATCTAGGAGATAAAAATAGAAGGAAATAAATATGAAACCGTTACAAAATATTTACATAATTTTTGGACAGATTCTAACACTCCCTCGCAGTCGAAAGGGGAGGGGGACAGACGTTGAGACGGTTTCGAAAGTCGATAAGCACTTACTTTTGAGTGTTTATGCACTTCTTTCTTAGGTTTTTAGATAGGATTTTCACTTCTAAATCCCAACCTTGAGTCATTCTCTACTTTGTTTCTCATTTATTTAGTTTATGGAGCTGAAGATTGTGATGTACTTGTTTCTATTAAGGTAAAAGGCTAATATGGATACTTTTGGCAGATTTCTTTGGTACACAGGTCATGTTGTAGCATCTGGGAAGCATGGAGCAGTTGGAAGATTAAAAAAAGACCAAGACAGGAGCTTAAATTAGCTTATTTCGGATTGGAAACGTTCTTTTTGTTAACCCTTGGACAATTATTTTGGCTGGAAATTAGTTGTAACTAAGTATTAGTTGTCTTTTGTACTATTAGTTACTTGGTTGTACTTGCCTCATTGATGCTAATTAGATGCTAAGTACTTAGGGGGTGTTTGGTTGGAGGTATTAGTCATTAATTAATGGGAATGGATATAAAAAAAGTGTTTGGTTTGTTATAATGTAATGGGCCCATTCCTAAAGGAGCCCAAATTCTCATTCCCGTTCAATTTGGGGGGAATGAAAAAGTCATTCCCGGTTCCAAACCTAATCAGTCGCTTCCTGCATTCTAGCATTCTTTTCACACTACCGACTTTCATCTTCAATCGAACTCTCATCATCAAGTATGTTTCGATCTCAAATCAAAAATCGAACTTTCATCTGCAAAGTTTGATGCTTTCTTCTTCCACAAGACGCTTCACCCATCCTTTTAAGCACACACACACATATCCAAAAACCCATAATTCTTAAGATGAAAATTGATGCAATACAAACCTGCAGAAGAAATCGATTCACCACACAACGAACTTGTTAAAAGTGTTGTTGGAAATTTTGGAATTTGTGGGTTGGAAATTTTTTTACCTTGCTGGAAATGGTTTTTGTAGATTTCCTTTGCTGGAAATTGTTTTCCTTTGCTGAAAATGGTTTTTGTGGGCTGGAAATTTGTTTACTTTGTTGGAATTTGTTAAAAGTGTTGCTGGAAAATGGTTTTTGTGGTTTTCCTTTGCTGGAAATTGTTTTCCTTTGATGTCGTTCATGATATATAGACAATATAAAATGCTTTGGTTTGATGTCGTGTGAAAATAGATTATGCATATACAATATGCTTCACAGATTGCTTCGTATATATATATATATATATATATATATATATATATATATATGCTCCGTCCTAGTTCGTCCTAATTATTATATATGATAAACATTCAAACAACATCTATGATAATGATAATGATTCCCAGTCTTAACCAAACAATATCAATGCAATGTTCATTCCCATTTTCATTCCCCTGCCTAAACCAAACAGGCCCTTAGTTTGATTTTACACTTTTTGGTCCCTCTCTCCATCTATAAATAGGGAGCTTGGGATACCATTAAATGTACACCTTCAAGAATTGATCTACATCAATTCTAAACTTCTCTCTACTTTCATAATTTAATGTTCTTCATCTTTTTCTTTTTCTTTTCTTAATTCAAGCATATGCAATTTACTTGTTGTCTTTACTTCAAGTCACTTACTTTATGTCTTTACATTTATGTATTTAATTTCAATACTTTAACTTCCCTCATTTATTTTCCGCACTTACTTTCTTGTCTTTAGATCTAGCAATTTACATTTTCGCACTTACTTTCCGTTATTTACTTTCCAAGTTATTTACTTTCATGTCTTTATTTTAGTAATTTTCATTTCTTTGTATTTCTCTTTCCTTATGAGTAGCTAAGCATTTTAGCTTGGGTGTGAGGCAAATGGTGAGTATGTTACCCAAAGGAAAGTAGATGTTGTTTGGCAATAACGAAGTTTTATTATTTCATTCAAGTTTTATCAATCTTATAATACCTCTTGACGAATTGATCATTTTCCAACATATTTATGCACTAACAATCTACCACTTTGGATTCAAGATCATCTTTAAAAAGATATGCATTGAAACTCCCCCTTTGGATTCAGATTAAATTTTAGAAATTTCAGCATCAAAGAACAATCTCCCCTTTTGCTCAAAATCAATCTTTCATTCCTTTTAACTGTCTTCAGAACTTTTTGTAATCTTCCCCAAAGTCTGTGATAATGTTCTTTTAAAGAATCTTTAACAATCTCTCCCAAAGGTTGTAGAAACCTCTTTCAGACTTTAGAAATAAATTATCTTCAAATTTAGCTCTCTTTTCTTCAACAAACCCACTTCAAAGAAAATTTCAGCAAATTTCAGCAAACATTGTGAATTCTTTGAGCTTTCTCTTTCAATTCTGTACAATCTTCCCAAAACCAAACATATAACTTTCTCATATTCAAACATTTCTTGATCATCTCCCCAAAACTATTATTACTGTTCTTTAGATAACATTTCTTGAAATTAATTTCTCCCCCTTTTTGATGATGTAGAGAAGAGAAATCATGAAAACTTCACCAAGAAATATCATTAATCTTTTCTGACCATTGATCTTTGTCACATGAGCCTCTGATCATCCGTCAATTCATAATGTATTCATCCGAATCTTTTCAAATTCAGACAAATAAGAGTGTAACACCTGAATCAACAAATGAATCAGTCAAGAATGTTTGTCAGTAGCACAAAGCCATTGTGTGTAATAAATACACATTGGAAAGGAGCTTTATGATGTTCACTCCCCCAGGTCTTCCATTCAATCATCGAACAACACAAGTTTATTCTATGAACGTTCCGACAGAAAAACATATTTTCTGTGTGTACGTGCTTGTGTATGAAAGAATTAAGTATGATGATTGCTTTTAATAGGCTCAAAATGTGTAAACCATTGAGACAACAACAATATTACACGGACTCAATTGTGCATGATCGAAGTGCGAAGGTGGGCAGGCGTCATTCTTTTTCAATATCTAGATTTTCCAAATGAAAACCAGATAGATTATGTGCTGCATCCCCAGAAAAATTGAAACATCTTCTTTTTAAGAAAAAGATGAGTAGCTGGTGGGGATTTAAGCAAGAGTTGGCATGGGCTAGTTTCCTATTTCAATGATGTTCACGAAAGAATTGTGAAACAACAATAACGTGGCTGCCCGACTCAGAAAAAGTTGGTGCAGAGTTTGATATTCTTTTACTCTGATCTCTCGCCCTCTTTCTTTTTAACATTGAGCTCACTTCTAACCAAACTCTCTTTTCATTTTATCTCAACACACACCCACACTCAGATATTTTGACTCCTCGCCTGTCGATCACTCAAGGTTAACTTCTTGGGTAGGAAACACTGGTTAACATGAATCCATAGAAGTTCTGTTAAGCTTCACACAATAAACCCATGTAGTCCTATAAGCACAATGTTGTTCAGATGGTTTAACTTTTTCAGTTAAATCATAATATGAAATACATGTCATATATATGTATACTCATAAAGATAATCATGAAGATTTGAGCATTTTAATCATTGAAGATTTTCTCAAAAACAAGTATATTGAAAGAATGAAATGAATACAAAAGACTTGTTTGAGAATCTGACATTGTATGAAAAGATCAAATATGAATGATTTAACAATCAAGGCTTAGGTCATGAAAATTGGATGTTGTCTATAAGAACAATTATAGACATTCTTGAAAGAAACGTTTTGAATGAAATCACGCTCAAATATCAATGAAGTACAAAACGGGGTGTATCACCATCAAAAATTTGGTTAATATGAGACATGATGATAACATAAACAACAAAATATTAAACCGGTGTGTGTGAATATTTGAAAGTATATGGAAAAGATAATACATACGTATTTATCTTTGGAAACACATAGTTTGTTTAACAATGAAGTACATAATATGAAAACATTTAAAAGCACACTTCTAAATTCATGAAATCTGTTTAAGAATCGAGAAGTGATTTGAACATTTAAGAACATGTTTTCATGTATGAAAGTCGTCCTTCTTTCAAACATGTATGAGATTAAGGTTAGAATAATCCTTACGCTCAGCTTAAATCTCATGAAGTCAGCTCCAAAGTCATAATAGATATTATCATGTAAGCTCCCCCTCAAAATCTACATTCAGTCAAAGCTCCAAAGTAAGAATCTGATCATATGAATTAACTGACCTCTTTGTAGAAACAGTTTTATGATGTGAACTTGATGCTGTCTCATCTATAGATGTGTGAATTATTGACTCTGGAGTCTTCTGCTCAGTCACAACCACCTTAGAGATAACTTCTTCAAGCTCTTTTATCTTGGAAAATAAATTGTTCCTTTCTGTCGTGAGTAGATCAATCTTTTTCAGGAATTCAGACTTCGTATTTTGCTCTTTCATTGCCTTTGTTGATAGTACAGATAGCTTCTTTGTAAGCTTCTTAATTTCAGACTCAAAAATCTTTCTTTCTTCTTGAAAATCCTTCTCGACATTCTTTCTTTCATTAGATATTTCTTTGAAGAATCCAACATTTTTCTGTTCAATTAACTTCTTCTCCTTTGCATACTTGTCCCTTTCCATAATGATCACTTTCTCAAAATCTGACACTTGTTGAGAAAGTTTGGCACATTTAAGTTCAATAGCTTTTTTCTCTTCAAAAGTCTTTCTTGAAAACTCAGAGAATTTCTGTGCAAATACTTTCTTTTCTTTATCAAACTCATCTTTGTCTTTGGCAATCTTTTGCTCCAAGTCAGAAATCTTTTTTTCAGAATATCATTTTTAGTCTCCAAAACTCTTTCTTTTTTTCAACAAATCTGATCTCACTCTTCAATTTTCTTTCAATCTCTTTCTTTGATGACATTTTTGACCCTAACATCATCTTCTCAAGCTAATCCCATAATTGCTTCCCTGTAGCATAGTAGCTATCTATTTTGACAGAAATCTCATTGGAAATTCCTTGCAAAATAAGAGATCTGGCTAGTCTGTCAACTTTTTGCCTTTTCTTCTGTTCCTCAGTACAATCTTCTACCGTCATTGGAGATTTCATCACTCCTTCTTTCAAAGACAGTCTGATGTAGTGACCCAGATCATTTCGATCAATGAAGTCCAGGAATCTGTCCTGCTCATATTCACTTAAAACAGAACTGATTGTTTTACATTTGTACCGATAGTAAGAGCCTCCCTTGAAGTCGTCTTTAATTTTGCACTGATTTGAACTGATCGTCAAAAATTCAGAAATAAACTTGACCTACAAAAGTCAAACTTGGTCAACGCACGAAAAACTCAGAAAATTCTCTAAGTATAGAAACTCGCAGAACAAAGAAAAGTAAACTTCTCGCAAATAGTACTATGTGCGTTTTAAGTTCGCGCACAAAGAAGTTAGCGAGTTCTTGCTTCGCGCACACTGAACCGTGCACGTTTCTACTTCGCGCTGAAAGAGTTATGCGAGACCTGAGTTCGCGCAAGACAAAGGTTGCGCGTTTTGAAGAAGAGCACTTCTCGCAATGAGTCTGCGCTGTAACACCCGAAATTTCAGGTGAGTATTAGGCTTTGTTAATCCTATGTTTGTATTAATTGATGTAGGACTTATATGCTTAAAATGTTTTCCTTGCTTAAGGTTTGTTGTTGGTTATGTTGTGGGGTTCTATAGTTTAACTAATGGCAAACAGGGACTTACGCGACTTTCTGCGCGGGTTACTGGTCGCGGCATAAGCCGCGTAAGCTACTGGAGTCGACCCTTTGGGGCATGCAGGCGACTTACGCCGCGGGTGGCAAGCCGCGGCATAAGCTGCGGGAGCACCTGCAGGTCTCCAAAACCCTTTTCATCCGATTTCAAAATACACACACAATCGTTTTTCAAAGGGGTTTTCTAGGGTTTGGACATCAAGTTCATCATCTACCTTCCTCAAAGCATTTATTGCAACCTTGGGTGGTTAAACATCAATCCTCGGGGTTCATTTATTGGAGTAGATCCTCAAGAATCAAGTCAAAGCATTTCTCCATCTTTAGAGTTCCATCTTTTCTAGGTTTTGGTTCAAAACCTAGATTGTGAGTTTACTAAACTTTTGTCAAAACTAGATACACGTCATTATCTTCTATTTGTTATTATTTATCTCTATATGTTCAAGTATTTGGAATTTTCTTATGAAGATATGTTGGTAATGGGGTTATATGTGGAATGCCATGATTTACTCTAAATGTACATGTATTTGGGGCTTTTCTATTGGATATATAATATGTGTATTTGGATATGATAAATGTATACATGTCTCGATATTAAGATGGTTTCTAGTTGGAATACCTTTTTGGTGAAATATGTATATGCATGATGAGCAAGATTGCCATTTGGGTCTCTTGTTGGACTTCATGTGTTTGGGATGGTAATATTGTACCCGTCGTTGGTATCGAAATTTATTGGGTTGAAATATACCTCAAGGACCTCCTATATGCGTTATGTTGGATGAACCAAGTCAGTAGACACTAGGAGGATGTAGTCTTGGGCGCCACCGTGATGGTATGTGCCTAGACCTCCGCCATTCGATGAATTTCCTTAGTTGTAGTCCTCGGATATGCCGGGCCTTTCGGGTGTCTCTTGGTAGATCGCATTAAGGTATTTCGACTCTTTGGGTGGAACTTGATTGGTGCTATGGGTCTCCCCCATTGACTCCACATTGGCAGAACTTTGGTTAATTGCTGATAAGAATTGTAACTGTTCATGCTTGCTTATTATTGTTCAACTCACTAGGCTTTTTGTCCTAACACTTGTTTGGTGTCGATGTGTATCTCAGGTTCTAGCGGTGCCGGTTCTAAGCTGGCATAGTTGCTTGAGTGAGAGCTTGGGGAATACTTGCAATTGGACATACTTTTGATAGAAGAACTTTTGGGTTTATAGATGACAACCCTTTTGTAATCTCTTTTCTAGTTATAGAAATTAGATTAGTTGGTTGTTAATTTTTTGTCCGTTAAATTACAACTGTGATTAAACAGGTTTGTACATTTCCCCAATTTTGGGAGGCTCTTGCTATGGCAAATTTATATACCTCATGTCCGTCTTTTTGGATTTTTGTTATCCCTATTTTTAGGGTGTTACATGCGCGTTTTGACACTTAGAATATTTTTCAACTTTTTAGTTCTCGCAAGCAGATCACTTCTCACTAAATCCCAACTTCACGCAAAGCAAAGAGATCAAACAGTATGAACACGCACACAGAGACGTGCGCATTCTGACTTCTCGCACCATGCTTCTTGCGTGTTCTTCACACTTTGCAAAATTCTTTGTCGTGCGTGTTCTTCAGTAAGAAGCTTGTGCGTTTTCTGGATCTTGCGTGTTCTTCATCTGTTCGTCCAAAAACTAACTTTTTCACTTCGAAATCGATTCAATCCTATGAAATACAATCTGAAATTTTGCAGATTTGCTCTACTCCATTTCACGAACAGGTTACAACCAATTGATTACAAACAAGAACACTAAAATTTACAAATTGATCTAGAAACAGTTTGTATGACAAACTTAAACAGAAATCTTTAAAAATCCAAAATTCACACAATTCAGTTGTGAATTGGACAAAGCTACTCAAATCAAACCTATTCTAGACATAAAATCGAGTACAAAAACACAAAATTCAGATAAAAAACATCACTGTAGCTCAAAAATCAAACCTGCACAGACACCTTGCGAGTTCTTGAAGTTGTCGACCAAAAATCAGATTAAAACCATGATTCTGAATTCTTGTTTTTCTTTGATACCAATTGTGTGTCCCACAATGAGTGCAATCGATCAAGATGACAACAACATTCAATCAAAATCAATTCTATTAATCTCTAATTCGATTACAAAGAAGCTCTCAATATTTCTCTCACTAAGAACGCGTACAATGCTATTCTCTCACACTTACACTTCTAGTCATATGAGTCTACTAACAAAAACAATTTATACTAGCAAACTACACATACAAAACATGACACTTTGACTTTGACCTTTTATTACAAAGACTTTGACTTTTAGCTTGAAAGTTGACTTGAGCTTTTGACTTGACTTTCATCTTTCATCTTCATGATCTTGTATCCAACATATTTATGCACTAACAGTTATAATGTTAGATTGGCTAGAATCATGGAGATATTTCTTGTATATATGTATTGTAAATGCTTTGTGAAAAGACAAGGAGATTAATTTCTATTAGTTCTATTTATTGTTGATCGTCGCTCGTTTCAAACTCTCGATTACAACTCATTAAGTGTTGTTTATCGATTGCTCGTTTCAAACTCTCAATTACAACGCATCGATTGTTGTTCATCGATTGCTCATTTCAAACTCTCGGTTACAACTCATAGATTGATGTTCATCTCATCGATTGTTGTTCATCGCTGTTGCAAGTATCTCATATATCGATTTCTTTCTTTTCCTTGGCAAATTTATGTATTTGTTTTAATATCTAGTTGCAAACTTTCGATTACTTACTGTTGTTATTTGGTTTCAAATGTTGGGTACTCCCTGATTCGATTCAATCTCTCAAATACTTTACAGTTTATTATTGTGTTTTGACTTTTGGAAAAATGTGAATTTGTGATGAACTTTGTTTGAATTCAACGTATGCATTGGAAAAACGTGAAGAAATGCTAGCATATGAGAATTGTTAAAAAACATTATTTCAAAGTTAAAAGCAACTTCTTTCAGGAAAGAGTAAATTTATGGCTACCACCAAAAGAAATTTTTTCTTCAAATTTTTATTTGCTTTTGTTCTTCAAGATTCAAGCAGCTAGATTCAAGAAGCTTCTGAGGTTCGTTTCTTCTTTTCTTCTTTTCGATTTTGTTTTCAAGATTCACTTTATATGGCTTACGATTTGGTTGATTTACGATATTATTTGTAGGTTTTGCTTATTGATTTCTAAAGGTTTGCAATTGTTTGATCCATGTGAATTTGTGATTTTCAAATAAATTCATATTACCAACACATAAATTAGTAGATTACATGAAAATTACTAACCAGTTGAAGTAATCCTATACCTAACAAAGAAATCAAAAAAAAAAAAAGAAGACTTATCAATGTTGTTCTTCAAACCTGGTCACCGAATGAGTATTGTGACTATTCATAATGTCATTAGCCGTCTCTCTGCTTAGGTAGACATTGAGCAACTCCATCTTCATATTTTATTGGGTGTGAATAACATATGGTGGACTAGGGAAATTGGGACTCTTGGGTTTTACTATTTGGGGGAGGGTTGAATATTGTTTTTAAGAGATTATATGTAGCTGGAGCACGCTCCTTAAGTTGTATTCAGTTAAACTTGATGATGTTGTTGTAGTGTCCAGATGTTAATAGTGGTTGTTTTGAGTTTTTTGTGACAAAAAAGTTGATAGTAATACAACTAATTTCCCTTATTCCATGTTGTTTCAAGGCCAATAATTTCATCATAAGTGGTGAGTTTACGGGTAGGCATGGGAATTGGGCGGGGACCTCAATCCCCATCCACGTCCCCAATCCCTCATCTTCCTCCCTGTCTCTATCCCCATCCCCGTCGGGGAATATGACCATATCCCCATCCCCAACAGGGAACGGGGATCCCTAACGCGGAAACGGGGATTTTTCCCGTTTATGTAAGCTATTTAAATCAAATATATGAGACACTGCACATGTTTAAATCTCAAATATTACCAAAAAACCTAAAAACGAAAGAAATTTAATTTAATACAAAAAAATCACAACATATATAGTAATTAGTAATCTAAAACCAAAAGAAATTCAACCTAATCCCCCAAAAAAATTAAAAAAAACTTAAAAAACTTAACGTCACACGTACCAAAAGATATCGAGTAATATCCAAAACCATATCGAGTAAATGTATTTTGATTTGACATCTAAAATACATACTGACATCATTTTTTTTATATTTTAAACCTAGTTAGAAAATAGAAAATTATGAATTACCGATTTAGTTTAAATACATATATATTTAATTATTAATTAAAATAGACAACGGGGATGGGGATGGGATGGGACGGGGCGGGGAATGCGATACCCGTCCTCGTCCCCATCCCCAGTTTAAGATAAACGGGGATCCCCATCCCCTACCGGGGCGGGTGGACCAGGTTCCCCGATGGGTCGGGCCCCATTCCCATGTTTATTTACGGGTGCCTTTACTTTGCTGGGTGCTCATACTTGGCCAACTGCTGAATTATTAAGCACAAGAAGTTTGGTCTTGAATTATGATTAAGCTGGTTTGGTTGATATGCATCTAGTTTCTTTGTGTAGCAGAGACTATAGAGTGAATATTTTAGATTATAGCTAGTTGAAGACTTTGGAGAGACTATTTATCAATGTTTATTAACTATATTGCCTTATATTAGTGTACATTTGTTTGTGACAAAAGGTGCATCATCGCCGATACTTTGCTTCCACAGTTTGGTTCGTTTCTTTTTCAATTCGCAGAGTATGTACCAAAAAATATGGCTCTGTTTCCATAATGGGATTAGATTGGATTGTTAAACTAGTGGATTAGATTGAACTGATGCTGGGTGTGTTTGTTTGTTTGCTTGTTCATTTAGGAGCAAATGAACAAGAAGGTTATCGTGTGTGATAAGAAATTGAAGACCGTAGTTGGAGGGATGGAGCGTGTTGGGTTTCTTGAAGTATTAGGGATAACGAACAAGAAGGTTATCAATTATGTTGAAGGGTTATTTAGTGCCTAATTTTGTTAATTTAATCTTTGTATACATTGATTATTTAGATTTTGTTGCAAAATAATTATTCTATTTAGATATTTACCAAACAACTATATTTTATCCAGAACTAATCATACAGAGGGTTGAAATGGTAATTTGTTGTCATTCAGACTGTTCATTTAGTACAACTGTTAAACAACCATATTTCATTATGCACTATATCATACATAGCCTTTTAATCATTCTGACCACTTAACCATTCTGCATCAAACCATTAAGCAATTGCCAAACAGATCCCAAGATGGAGAAGAATAGAGAATTTTCAGATAGAAGAACTCGGGGGGGGGGGGTTGGTTGGAGGGTTTAGAAGGTGGGGAAAGGTAATGGGAATAGGAATGATAATGATTAATGGTGTTTGGTTCAGATAGGTAATGGGAATGAAATGAATAATGATGTTTGATTTTATATAATGTTAATCAATTATTAAATTAATTGGGTTAAAATTCATTCCACCCCAATTTGGGGGGAATAGAGACCTGTTAGGAGATTTATTGTCTTCAAGTTTTGAATGTAAAAAAATTATACAGTCATGCATTGTAAAAGTCAAGAAAAGTCAAAGATATCAAAAGTCAATGTTTAGTTAAAAAGTCAAAGGAGTTTACTTTGTAACTGTCAACGTAATTGTAATTAGTTTAGGTATTTTAGGTTGCTTAGGAATTAAGCATTAAGTTAGAAGCATTGTCATTGTCATAACTTAGAGATAGAAAGTAAGAGATTTCTAGAGTGAGAAAGCTTGTAATTTCATGTAAATCAAGAATTCATTCAAAGATCAATGTAATTAATGTTTGTTACCTAATAGATCTGGTTACAATTGGTATCAGAGCAAACCTTAGCATTCATATATGGAGTGAATTGCATTTTGGTCGAATTTGATGCAATTTTTTTTGCTGGAAAATCAAGAACTCGCAAGTCGCTGTGAAAAGTAGCTGTTTGATTGCTTGAACTCTAAACTAACAAGGCCAACGCACGTTGCTTCAGAAAAGGGAGAAAGAAACCAACCATTACCCCTTTTGATTTGCAGCCTTCAATATGTAGAAATCCTTCGTCTCTGCACTTCATCTTTATCATGATTTGCAAAAGCTTTTGCACCTTCATCATGGGATCGGGGGAATCGTACGATTTGCAAAACCTTTTGCATCTTCATCATGGGATTGGGGAATCGTTCGATTTGCAAAAAACTTTTGCATCTTCATCACGGGATCAAGGAATAGTTTGATTTGCAAAAACTTCTGCATCTTCATCACTGGATTTGTTTGATGTTGCAACCTTCATCTCCATCTGTTTTCGTTTTTCTTCGTCTACTTTATTTCACAAACCAATCGCCCTTTTTGATTTCAAACAGATTTTATTAGGGTTAGAGAGAAATGAACTTTGTTCTAGATTTTGGTTTCGTACAGATCTTGTTAGGGTTAGGAAAGGATTTTGATTTCACCATTGTTGTCAGATTTTTATGTGTTCAATCTTTTTTATATCTGACTCGGTCTATTCAATATTCTTCATCTCTATTTCCAATTTGATCAATCTGAGGAAGTTGATGGAGGATGGACAAGAAAAGAGAGACATTCATTGTTGTTGGATGATTTTTACGTCACCAAACATCAACAACGTAATATAATGCAATGCAATATAAAATAATACAATGGATATAGCCATTCTTATTTCTAAGTATACTTATTCTTATCTTTCATTCCTTAAAACAAATCAAATGCACCCTTAATGCCTATTATCGACACGAAGGAAATTTATACACACAAACTATTTATATCATTACAACTTGTTGCGCCTTCAGATTCATTACAGTTTTAATAGATGTGCCTTTTTCCTATAACATTTCTTCCCCTCAATAATAATCTTTACCTCAAGATTATAGTTTAGAACAAATATTTTGGAGGTTTAATTTTAGTCTTCTTAGCTAACTCCCTTTGGAACAACTCCCTTAAGCACACAATGGCAATATCTCAAATCAAGCTTCATGGTAAGCCTTTTGAAATCCCATTTTATAGTCCCCAAATTACTAAGGGGCCGTTTACCAAACGCTTACCTGGTAAGCTCTTATCAAGTCACTTACCTTACCGGATGAACATGACAAGTACCGAGAATCTTACCTGGTAAGAGCGATGGCAAGGGCCGAAAGTCTTACCCGGTAAGTGAGGGCAACAACTGTTAGATATGTTTGAATCAATTTGTTGAATATGTTTGACTCTTTTGTAATGTGTAGTTTGACTTTTATATCCTTGTGTTTGTATGAGGTTATGGCTTGTATAACCCATATAAATACCTTTTGTCTCTTGTAAGTGCGTAGCACCTTGTCTAAGTCTTGTAAGCCTTCTTTGTGAGACATATGAATACATAGACTTGTGAAAAATTCTCTCTCTAGAATCTTTCTTTAATCTTGTTCTTTGATTGTCAAATATGCTTGAAATCTGGGATCACAATTTATTATTCCCTAAATTCAAGTTCTAATCACAGTTTTAATCACAATAACAAGATGAGAATCAAAACATCAATTAACCTATTTTCCAATTCAATGAAGAATTCGTATACAATGCTCTCAGACAACTTTCTCTCTCTAGAAAACAGTTTACAACTTCTTACCACATGCTTACCACTTCTTACACTAACTAAAGTCATATCCCTATTTAAACGGGACACAAACACAACACAAAACAAATACAACACATTACAAGAATTTGACTTTTGACTTTTTATTACAAATAGACTTTGACTTTAATGTTTGAGAGTTGACTTGAGCTTTGACTTTCTTGACTTTCAGTCTTCAGTCTTTATGATCTTGTATCCAACAAATATATGCACTAACACAATTGGTATTATAGCTACATCAGATTGAATTGGAAGAATCAACAACATCAATTTTACAGAAAAATTGATTTCCATAATTGGAAAGGTTACTGTTCACGAGATACTGTTTCATTGATCAAAGTTTGATTTTGTGATATTTTGTTTGTAAAATTCATTGCACTGTAATCGACTAGTATTGTAGAACATTTCTTAAATTAGAAAGTTTTTGGATGTTATTGTTTTCGCACTGTTCATGCTCAAATTCATTTGATTGTGATTGTGATTGTTTGGAAGATTTGATGCACAAGGGTTGTTCTCGATCATACAGTGAGAAAATTATCAAATTTTGTTGATCAAATTCCAAGATTTGGGTGGAAATCGGTGGAAAATTCGAAGAAAACATTCAAGATCCAAAGAATTTGCATAGAAATGAAGAACTCGCATGATGAGGAATTTACATGAAACTGTGATTGAAGGTTTCTAAGGTCAGAATTCACATACAGGCTCACACGAAAAGTTCAGATTTCGAATAAAGCCTTATACGAAAAGCTCAGAAATTCGCATCTAGAAGTTGGAATTTTTTCTAAGGCAAGAATTCGCATCGATACGAATTATTCAAGCCCGAAAAAGTTTCTAAGGAAGGAATTTGCATCAGAGTGAAAGATTTGTGCAAAAAGTGAAGAATTCACATTCTTTCTTATGCGAAAAGTGCAGAATTCGCACATAACTACATGCGAAAAGTGAGGAATTCGCATATAGTTACATGCGAAAAGTGAAGAATTCTTATCCTTTGACATACGGATTCTTGTGAGTGCGAATTGTTTTGTGAGTGTTGTGCAAATTTCATACTTAGTTTAATTTTGAGTGAATTTTCTGTGATTTTAAGAACTGATTTTTCTGATTATCTGACTAACGATCTGTTCAAACATTATTTCAGATATATTTCACAATAGCTTACACAGATGAAAAAGAAAACATTGTTTTGACAAAAATAGACTGTGCACTGGCATACATGCCTGAAATACCTTTGATAGAAGAAGAGAATGCAAAGCTTAAACTTCAGAACTCAAAACTGAAAGCTGAAATTGAGAGTCCTAATGTCAAACTGAAGAAAGTTGAGATTCAAGTATCTACATACGAGGAAAAGGGAAAAGATTGGTTAAAGAAAGTAGATGTGAGAAGTAAGAAAGAGAAAGCTTATTATTCCCTAAATTCAAGTTCTAATCACAATTTTAATCACAATAACAAGATGAGAATCAAAAATCAATTAACCTGTTTTCCAATTCAATGAAGAATTCGTATACAATGCTCTCAGACAACTTTCTCTCTCTACAAAACAGTTTACAACTTCTTACCACACGCTTACCACTTCTTACACTAACTAAAGTCATATCCCTATTTAAACGGGACACAAACACAACACAAAACAAATACAACACATTACAAGACTTTGACTTTTGACTTTTTATTACAAATAGACTTTAACTTTAATGCTTGAGAGTTGACTTGAGCTTTGACTTGCTTGACTTTCAGTCTTCATGATCTTGTATCCAACAAATATATGCACTAACATTCTCTCTCTTTGGATCAAGATCATCTATAAAAAGATTTTGCAATACAATCTCCTCCTTTAAGTACAAAAAAATTATCACCCCTTTGATTGATCTTTAGCAATATAAGCATTGAAGCACAATCTCCCCTTATCTTCAAAAACAATTATGTATTCTTCCCAAAGTCTTTGAACAACATCTTTTACAATCAGCCTTAACATTCTCCCCAAAGGTAATAAGAAACCTCTTTGAGACTTCAGAAAGAAATTATCAACAAATGAATCAGTTAGAAATGCTTGTCAGTAACACGAAGTCACTGTGTGTAACGAATACACATTGGAAAGGAGCTTTTTAATGTTCACTGCCCCAGGTCTTCCATTCAGTCATCGAATAACAAAAGGTTAAACTATGAACGTTTCGACAGAAAAACAAATTTCCTGTGTGTACGTGTTTGTGTTTGAAAGAATTAAGCACACAATGATTGCGTTATTAGGCTCAAAATTGTGTAAACCATGGAGACAACAACAGTAATACACAGACTCAATTGTGCATGATCGAAGTGCAAAGGTGGGTCATACTTCCTTCTTTTTCAATATCTAGAAATCAGATAGATTATGTGTTGCTTCCCCTTTAAAAATTGAAACATCTTCTTGTTGAGAAGAAGATGAGTAGCTGGTGGGGTTTTAAATCAAGAGTTGGCATGGGCTAGTTGCTTGATTCAATGACGTTCACCAAAGAATTGTGAAACAATCAGAAATATGGCTGCCCGGCTCAGAAAAAGTTGGTGCAGAGTTTGATATTCTTTTACTCTGTTCTCACACCTCTTTCTTTTTATCATTAAGCTCGCTTCTAACCAAACTCTCTTTTTCATTTTACCTCATCACACCCACACTCATATATTGACTCTTCACACTCGATCATTGAAGGATTAACTTCTTGGGTAGGAAACACTGGTTAACGTGAATCCATAGAAGTTCTATTAAGTTCTCACACAATAAACCCATGTTGTCCTAAAATCAGAATGTTGCTCAAACGGTTTAACTTTGCAGTTAAAGCACAAAAAATACATGTCATATGTCAATATGCTCATAAAGATAATCATGAAGATTTGAACATATTTATCATAGAAGATCTTTCAAAACAAGTATATTGAATGAATGATAAGACACCCCGCTTGTTATTCAAAGTTTGAGCGTGATTTGATTTCTAAACGTTCTTTCAAGAATGTCTATATTTTTGGTTCTTATAGACAATATCAATTTTTATTGACCTAAGCCTTGATTGTTATATCATTCATATTTGATCTTTTTCAATACAATGTCAGATTTTCAAACAAGTTTCTTGTATTCATTTCATTCATTCAATTATCTTGTTTGAAATATCTTCAATGTTTAACAATGCTCAAATCTTTATGATAATATCTCTGAGCATACATATATCTGACTTGTATTTCATACTTTGTGCTTTAACCGTTATAGTTAAACCATTTGAACAACATGTTCTTTTAGGAAAACATGGGTTCTTTGTGTGAGATTAAATGAAAACTTCTACGGATTCACGTTTACCAGTGTTTCCTACCCAAGAAGTTAATCCTTACTGATCGAGTGTGAGGAGTCAAAAAAAATGAGTGTGGTTTGTGTGACGAGGTAAAATGAAAAAGAGAGTTTCGTTGGAAGCGAGCTCAATGATTTAAAAGAAAGAGGGTGAGAGATCAGAGTAAAAGAATATTAAACTCTGCACCAATTACTTTCTGAGCCGGGCAGCCACATTACTAGTGTTTCACAATTCTTCGTGAAAATTATTGAAACAGGCAACTAGCCCATGCCAACTCTTGAATAAAAACTCAACCAACTACTCATTTTCTTCTTAAAAAGGAAATGTTTCATCTTTTCTGGGGACGCAACACATAATCTATCTGATTTTCATTTGGAAAATCTGGATATTGAAAAAGAAGGAAGTCTGCCCCACCTTCGCATTTCGATCGTGCACACTGAGTCTGTGTTATACTACTGTTGTGTCAGTGGTTTACACAATGTTGAGCCTTATATAAGCAATCGTCATGTGCTTAATTCTTTCTATCACTTGCACGAACACACAGAGAAATTTGTTTTTCTTATCATAACGTTCATAGATATATCTTTGTGGTGTTTCGATGATTGAATGGAAGCCCTGGGGGAGTGAACATAAAAAAACTCCTTTCCTATGTGTATCCGTTACACACAGTAACTTTGTGTTACTGACAGGCATATGAACTGATTCATTTGTTGATTCAGGTGTTACATTTCTAATTTGTCTAGATTTGAAAAGATCTAGATGAATTTCTTATTTCGGATCGATGTTGAATCAGAGGCCCAGTTAAAAAGATCAGTGGTCAGAATTGGTACAAAAAGTATTCCAGTTCATGACATTTTTTGGAGAAAGTTTTGATGATATCGATGCTCTAATCATAAAAAAGGGGGAGAAGGAATCAAGAAATGTTGGTTGTAAAAGTGAACGATAATGTTAGTTGTGGGAAGAAGATACAAGTAATGAGAGAGTTGATAAAGAAAAGTTCAGAGAATGGCAAAGATTGAAAGTTCAAAAGAGAAAAGTTCAAAGTTTTCTGAAGTTGTGCTGAATTTAAAGAAATTTTCTTTGAAGATTAATTGCTGAAGATGTCTGAGAAAATTCTGAAGATAATTTCTTTCTGAAGACTGAAAGAGGTTTGAGATAATTTTGGAAAGATTGTGGAAGAGCTTCTATATCATATTTAAGGGATATTGTTATGTGTTTGAAGACATACTTTGAGTAGAAATCACAAAAGGGGAGATTGATTTGCAAATATTTTTGAGATGATCTTGAATCCAAAGGGGGAGATTGTTAGAGCATAAATATGTTGGATACAAGATCACAAAAGTCTGAAGACTGAAGGTCAAAGCTAAAGTCAACTTTCAGCATCAAAGTCAAAGTCCAGTGTAATAAAGTCAAAGTCAATATGTTGTATTTTCTGTTTTATAGTGTTGTATTAGTTTAGTGTTCTGCGCGTTTTATTTCATTTGTAGTTTGCGCGTTTCTTGTCTTGGTATAAATAGTGTTGTGCGTGTAATTTTGTAACTATGTTCTGTCATAGTATTGTGAGAGTTCCAGAGTTATAAAGAGAAAGTTTGAAGAGAGTTTGTAATCAAATTCTTATAGTGAAATGAAAATGGAAATTGTTTGAGATTTGATTTGTCATCTTGATAAACACTCATTGTGGGACACACACAATGTGTTTAAGAAATGTTCTACAATACTAGTCGATTACAGTGTAATGAATTTTACAAACAAAACATCACAAAATCAAAATTTGATCAATGTAACAGTATCTCATGAACAGTAACCTTTCCAATTATGGAAATCGATTTTTCTGCAAAATTGATGTTGTTGATTCTTCCAATTCAATTTGATGTAGCTCTGATACCAATTGTGTTAGTGCATATACTATCAAGTTCTTATAGATACAAACACATAAACGATTACCAACCGTTTGATTAATATTCAACGATTACAAGGTTTGATCTTTGTTTGATTTGAAGCTCTCTGTGTTTTCTCTCTGAGTTTACACCGTGAGTGTGTGTGTTGTATGTGATCTATATCTTAGATCTGATCTATCTTTTGCTTTCCTTACACACTACATGAACCACTTGCAACATAATAATAATAAACTTAAACTAATATCCTAAATAATATCTAAACATAATATCTAGATATTTAGGATTAAAACTAAAATACTAAAAACAATACTTTGACATTTATTACAAATAAACATTAAACTTATATCGAGAGTCGACTTTCCGGCTTTAGCTTCAGATTGGATCTTCATATTGGATGATCTTGAATCCAATAGATCTGTGCGCTAACAATCTCCCCCTTTGGATCAAGATCATTACTAAAAAGATTTTAGCAATTCAGTCTTCTTTTTCAGCCCAGAAGATGCAATCTCCTTCTCTGTCTTCCATATGTAATAATTTCCAGGTTTTAGCTCAGAATGCTTTAGCAAAGTATCTTCAAAGAAAATTTCTCTAAAATCAGCATGTCTTCCGAATAGTTTGATCTTTAGCATTTCTTTGATAGCTCTTCTCTTTTTCAGTCTTGTAATGTAGTGAACATTTCTTCAAGGTTTAGGTTCTCCCCCTTTTTGATGAATAGGGAAACGATTTCATCAAAACTTTGAGTAGGAAATGTCGTTCATTTGGAGCCTCTGATCCGTCAATTCAAAAGATATTCATCCAAATCTTTGCAAATCCAGAGAAAATAATCGATGTAACACCTGAATCAACAAATGAATCAGTTAAAATGCCTGTCAGTAGCACTAAGTCACTGTGTGTAACAAATACACGTTGGAAAGGAGCTTTTATGATGTTCACTCCCCCAAGGCTTCCATTCAATCATCGAAACACCACAAAGGTAATTTCTATAAACGTTATGACAAAGAAACAAATTCCTTGTGTGTTCGTGCTTGTGATAGAAAGAATTAAGCACGGATGATTGCTTATAGGGCTCAATATTGTGTAAACCACTTAGACAACAGTAAGTTAAACACAGACTCAATGTGCATGATTGAAGTGCGAAGGTGGGGCAGACTTCCTTCTTTTCAATATCAAGATTTTCCAAATGAAAATCAAATAGCAAATGTGCTGCTTCCCCTTTGAAAATGTGAAACACTTTCTTGTTAAGAAGAAAATGAGTAGCTTGTGAGGTTTGATCAAGAGTTGGCATGGGCTAGTTGCCTGTTTCAATAATGTTCACCAAAGAATTGTGAAACATTAGAATTGTGGCTGCCCGACTCAGAAAAAGTTGGTGCAGAGTTCTGATATTCTTTTAACTCTGTTCTCACACCCTCTTTTTTTTAAACACTTAGCTCACTCTAACCACACTCATTTCTTTTCACTTCTCACACTCAATCACTTAAGGATTAACTTCGTGGGTAGAAATCACTGGTTAACGTGATTCCATTGAAGTTGTGTTAAGTCCTAGCACAATTAAATTATGTTTTCCTAGAAAGCATGTGATGCTCAGATTTGGTTTAACTATTTCAGTTAAAGCACCAATAGATCTTGAAAACATTTAAAGTCACACTTCCAAATCATGAAATTAGAATAAGATTCGGGAAGTGGTTTGAACATTTAATAACAATGTTTTCAATGAATGAAAGTTATCCTTCTTTCATCCATATATGAGATTAAGATAAAGGATTATACCTTTACGTGCGATCTTACATCTCATGAAGCTAAGCTTAAAGTCATAAAGATATGATCTTGTAAGCATCTCTCAAAAACTGCAAAAGTCTTATGTCAGAGTCAAAGTAAATTTATTCACTTAAAATAAAAATGACAAAAAGCAGAAAAACAATGAAAGTACGAGTTCTGATTAGAAATAATCAGAAGTCATCACCTTTACTCCCCCTGAAATTATGCAATAGAAAAATTATCAATGTAAAAAATATGCATAAACTTTCAGACAAATATGTACTCCCCCTTGATGGTTCATTTCCTCATTCGAGTATTGGAGTCAATCTCTTTTTTCAGCTCGGAAGTAAGGTATTTTGATCATTGAAGTGCGAGTCCTAAACTGTTGTGTTTAGAAGTCAAACTTCGTTACAGTCCGGGTTCTAAGCTGATTTACTTAGAAGCCACCATCTTGACATTTAAGTCTGGGTTTTAAACTGATTTGTTCAAAATCCTATGTTTTATGCTCCAACTTAAACTTTGAGTTCCTGCAACACAGATTTAGCTTTTGGTACCCATTGGAATTTGGGTCCAACTGTGTTAGCACAAGATTTTGGTACCCATTGAAATTTGGGTCCGTTTTTCATTTGAAATTCATTGGAAGCATTAGAATGATAAGAATGCACATGATAAGTTCCAAACCAAACACCAGAATATTTACGAGAAGCATAAACATGTTTATCATAAAATGAAGACTTTCTAGCAGATAAAGATAACTCAAATAATTGCTTCATAGAATATTTCTTGCGATAAACGACAAGTTTTGGTTTCAAAATAGTAGCAATATTCGCATTCAAAGCATCTTTACTAGGCATAGTCTTATTACAATTAACAATTGACAAAGATTTTGCATTCTCGTCTATCTTCTGTTTTGGTTTCCATTTAGACTTAACTCCCTGCCTTTTCTGTCTCAAATCTGAAACATTTGAATCTTGTGAGTTAGACTTTTGAGAAATAACAGAATGCATCTTCTTTGGGTTACCAGTAGTGATCGATTTCTGTGAATGCTGAGATTTCTTCTTACCTTTCGCATTCTTAGATTTCACAGAAGCTGATTTATCAACTTTCGTTGATGATTTACCTTTTTCAGACATACTGGTTGATCCAAAGGATTTCACAACAAAAGATGAATGGTTAGGAAGTTTCGCATTAAAATCAAATTGATCAATACATTCATCTAAAACACCATCGGAGTTTAGAAAATCAAACCCTCTATTAGCTAAATCAAACAGATCATCAGATTTTGAAGCCTTTGAAGATTTAGAAAGAACAGAACTCTTAAGCACAGTTGAAGAAACTTGTTGTTCAATATCAATCAAAAGTCTTTCATCTGTTAAATAAGTCTCAAGTTCAGAAATTTTACTTTCCAAAACGAGAGGAGGGACATATAGTTTACCTTGAACAGGCTTCGCCTCCATTTCTTTGACATAATACCTCTGAAAGAAGTCATTTGAAAGATATTTCTTTTGATATTTCGGATCATCATTATAACTATTATTCAACTTCGCATAATAAAATGGAAGATGAACTTTAGATGATTTCTTTCGTTTTTCAGTTTCCTTGGCTTCATCCTCTTTAGATAGTCCAGTCCAGAAAACTTCAAGTTTAGGGATTCTTCGAGCTAGTTTCAAAAATATAAGATCATAAAGTGCTGGCACTTCAGATATACCCTTTTTAAGATAATGAGGGTTCTCATAACCAAGTCCCCAGCTCTCTTTATTCTCTTTGGGTTTGTTTAGATGAATGGTTTGTTTAGTTTGACCCAATGAGTATAACTTCTTTTCCAAAGCATTTAATTTTGCAAGTAAAGATTCGTTTTCTTTGGAAGTTAAATAATACAATTTCGTAAGTTCTTTGAAATCAAACTCACTTTTTCACAATTTAGTCTTTGTTTCAGTAACCTCATTAAGAATTATGGTCTGTTCTTTTGCGCTGGTGTCATTGTTTTTGTGTAAAGTCTTAATCAATACTTTCTTCTCAGCAAGGTCATTGCTAAATTTATGTATTGACTGGTTTTGTTCAAAAATAACACCCTTTTCGCGCTTAAGCTTTGACTCTAATTCTTCGAGTTTTGACATCATGGCATGCATTTGATTTATGAAATCGGATTGAGTTAAATCACATACCTCATCGTTGTCACCTTCATCAGAGTCAGCTTCAACTTCTGCTTCTATGTTTCCCATTAAGCACATGTTTGCTTTCTCGTCATTCTCTTCATCGTCATCTTCCTGGTCTGAATGATCTAGCCAGTATTCATCTTCTGCCATTAATGCCTTTCCAGCCTCTTGTTGCTTGGCCAGAAGCATTTTGTTTTTGTAGTAGTCTGAGTTTCTGACTTTGGGTTTTCGGCAGTCTCTTGCAAAATGTCCAAGTCTACCGCAGTTGTAGCACTTTGGAGGTTCTGTCTGACTAGATGCTTCAGCTTTAAACTTTCTTTCTTCCAGCTTCCTTTCCTCTATTCTCTTACCTTTAATCCTCTCCGTGTGAACATAGCTGCTCGGACCAGAAGAATATATCTGACTGTTAGAACTTGGCTTCTTGTAGAACTTCTTCTGAAAGGCCTTAGTCAGCATAAATATAGCCTATTTCAGTTGTTCACAGTTATCCGAGTCAGAGTTTGCTTCACATTCATTTTCTTCTGGTTCAGTCACAATCATCTTGTTCTTCTTCTTTTTCACAACAAGAGCAATTGAGTCAGCACTTGTCTTCCCAATCTGCCTCTTTTCATCCAGTATTTCATCCACCTCTTCTTCATTCTGTCTGAGGGTTTCATACACCTCATGAAGTGGAATCTCGTTTAGATCCTTGATCTGCTTCATCTGCCTGGTAAATCTCTTCCATTGAGGCTGGAGGATGCTGAGAAACTTGACATTCAGCTCTATTTGTGATTTGTTGACCTTATTCTTTCTTAGTTCATTCAGCAAGGTCACAAACCTGTCATAAGTTTCTTCTAAAGATTCTCCAACTCTGTTTGCCTGAGGCCTTATAGCTGTCTATCTTCACGTATATTTCATTTGGTATGCCTTGAAGAATATAAGACTTTGCTAATCTATCACCTTTTGCTCTGTTTAGGTTTTCACCATCTAGATCTTCATACTTAAGTTGATATGGTTGCTCATCAGTTCCCTCTGGAGGAGTCCTCCAAACAGGTGCCATAACTCCCTCTTCTATTGACTTCCTGATGAATACTCCCAAATCATGTCTTTCAATAAAGTCCATGAACCGATCTTTCCACTATTCATACTCTCCTCTGAAGAGTACTGGTGGCTTTGAGTCAGTTCCGATTGCTAGAGATTCTCTTGAAGTCATTCTGATTGAAAAAGACTAAGTCTTATATTAGAGAAAAGGCAAACTTTGCGCTAATAGAGGCTGGCGCAAAAGAGATTTGCGCGAGATGTTTGTGGCGCGAAGTAACACTTTGCGCTAGAAGAAGCTGGCGCAAAAGTGTTTTGCGTTAAGAGAAGGTGGCGCGAAACAAACTTTGCGCGAAGTGAAGGTAGCGCAAACTTTAGATAGTTTAGATAGTCTGGAAGATGGAATTTTGCGCTAGACGTTAGTGGCGCAAATTTGAACTTTGCGCTTTAAGCTGATGGCGCAAACTTTTGATGATAGAGATTTGCGCGAGATGTTGATGGCGCAAAAGTGAACTTTGCACGAGTAATAGATAGCGCAAAAGTGACTTTGCGCGAACTGAAGGTTTTTCGCGAGAAATGGTTGGCGTGAACTTTGTGATTTGAGATTTGCGCGAGACAAAGGTGGCGCGAGTAGATGATGGCGCAAAATTGACTATGAACTGGCGCAAATGTGAACTTTGCGCGAGTTCGTCCCTGTTCTTCGAAAATCGATTTAAAAACCTGTTTGGACTTCGATTAGCTGTTCTAAACTCTAAGAAAATGACTACTAACAGTTTTAGAACAGATTGCAACCCTTAGATCTCAATAAAAATCACTTTTTGAAAAAGAGATCGATGGAACAGTGACGTGAGCTCAAACACTGTTTTGAAACTAAAATCACAAAATTTGAATCGATTGAAGCTTTATAATGAAATCAAACTATAACAACTCGATCTAGCACCCTATTCGATCACAACCTGATCGATTTCAACTCCTAGAACACACTAAAGCTCGAGAATGATTTTGAAATGAAGAACACAGAGTCGTTCTTTATAAAACTTGATTTGAATCTATTATCAGGCTTTGATACCAATTGTCGGTCCACAATACTATCAAGTTCATATAGATACAAACACATAAACGATTACCAACCTGTTTGATTAATATTCAACGATTACAAGGTTTGATCTTTGTTCGATTTGAAGCTCTTTGTGTTTTCTCTCTGAGTTTACACTGTGAGTGTGTGTGTTGTATGTGATCTATATCTTAGATCTGATCTATCTTTTGCTTTCCTTACACACTACATCAACCACTTGCAACATAATAATAATAAACTTAAACTAATATCCTAAATAATATCTCAACATAATATCTAGATATTTAGGATTAAAACTAAAATACTAAAAACAATACTTTGACATTTATTAAAAATAAACATTAAACTTATATCGAGAGTCGACTTTCCGGCTTTAGCTTCAGATTGGATCTTCAGATTGGATGATCTTGAATCCAATAGATCTGTGCGCTAACAATATGTGAATTCCTAGAACTCGCATTTAACTACGTACGAATTCTGAAGTGTGTGCTGGATCATAAATTGTATTCAAGATTAAAGTTAAAGTTAAGGGTTTAAATGGAAATCATGTTAAAGTTAATTAGAGGGTTTGATTTGTAACAAGTTAATAGTTAGTTTATTTGTGGGCCTCAAGCCCATAAGCCCATTAGGCATTAGGCCTAAGTATATAATGTTTTAGTTATGTAGGTTTTAGGGTTGAATCCTCATATTACAATAATTATCATATTAGTGAGGTAGCTGTTTTCTCTGTAACCAGTACGCATTAAAGGTATCAAGAACACACAAGGTTTTCATTGTTTAATCAAGGGATCGTGGTATGTTATTCTAATTCATTAATCTCTTGATTTATATTGTGTTGTGTGTGTTAGAGCATAAATATGTTGGATTCAAGATCATTAAGATTGAAGACAAAAGATCAAGAAGTCAAAGCTGGAAAGTCAACTTTCATCAAAGTCAAAGTCTTTTGTAATAAAAGTCAAAGTCAATGTAATTGTAATTTTGTTTCTTTGTATTTGTTAAGGGTATAAATACCGTGTTTCCTTGTTGTTGAAATTAGATGTACACGAATTAGAGAGAGAGAGAGAGAGAGCAGATTAGAGAAGAGCATAATTCATATCAATCTAGAGAGAGAAAGTTGTGAATTTGTAATCTTTGAGTTTGGATTCAATGACATATGATTTGGAATTCTCATCTTGAGTGTTTGTTAGCAATTAGAACTTGAAAAATAGGGAATAACAATTGGTATCAGAGCAGATCCAAATCGAAAAATCAAGAAAATACGAAAGTTCGCCTGTGTTCTTGAGCGAAAAATCAAATCTGAGTTTTAGTGCGTTTTTGGAGCTGTAATCGATTAGATTTTGTTCAGATAGCATAATCGATGGAGTCTGTATAGGTGATTTCAAGAAATGCACTGTATTTGATTGTTAATTTTGATTTTAGTTGAGTTTGAAGTTCACGAGTCCTGTGCACTGTAATTGAGTCGATTTATACATTTTTGTGTATTTGATCGAAATTAGTTGTTAAGTTTGTATTCTAGTTGTTTAGACGAGTGAATTGTCAAAGTTTAGTGTTGAAATTCTAGCTTTAAATGAGTTTTTGGTGTGATTTTGATCGATTTTAGAGGTTTGCGCGTGTTCATCAAGATTTGCGTTTCATTCATCGAGGTTTGCGTTTCATTCATCAAAGGTTTGCGCGTGTTTGTCAAGGTTTGCGAAAGTTGAGTTTGCGTCTGTAACTACAATCGCGAAGTTGGGTTTGCGTCTGTAACTACAACCGCGAAGTTAAGGTTTGCGTTAATCACTTGAAACGCAAAGTCAAGGTTTGTGTTTGCCTCTTGCAATGCAAAGTCAAGGTTTGCATTTGCCTCTTGAACCGCAAAGTCAAGGTTTGCGTTTCCCACTTGAACCGCAAAGTAAGGGTTTGCGCTTCCCTATTGAACTGCAAAGTAAGGGTTTGCGCTTTCCACTTGAAACGCAAAGTAAAAGTTTGCGCATCGCACTTGAAGCGCAAAGTGTGGAGGACTTAGACAAAATTTTCAAAATAGTAATATGGCCTTTAATAGTGAAATTTTTTTCTCTAGGGGCGCTGCCCCTCGATCCCGCAAGGGCGTTGCCTCTTGATCCCACCCGCTAACCGGGTAGCGGGACCCCCGTGCTAAGTCTGTGAAGGGGGACATAGTTCTGATTGTGATCAAAATTTCTGAATTTTTATTTCAAGTTTTTCTGTATTTCTTGAGATTTCATATTTTGGATTAACGATCATTTTTGTCAAAGTTCTTTTTGTTTACAGGTATTCAAGATGGGATATCTTTCTGATGGTGATGAAAAGAAGATTCACAAGCTCAAATTAGAAAACAAAAATCTTGCTTCCTCAGTTGACTACTACACAAAGAAGTTAAAGAGATATTCTGATGAAAGGAAGCTATTGAGAGAAGAAGTCAGTGTGTTAAAGAAGATAAATGAAGATCTGCTGAAACAGACTTCTGAGCTTAATGAAGAAAAGGTCTTGTTTTTGGAAGCTGAAAACACTGAGTTAAAGAGCAAGATCTCAGAATTAGAAGATCACATTGTCAAGTTTCAGCAAACAGGGTGTGCTAATGAAAAGAAGATATTTGAATTAGAATTGCAAATTGTTGAAGACAGATCAGTTTTTGAGAAAGAAAAGAAAGAGTTTGCTTAGAAGTTCTCCGAGTTTTCCAGAAAATGTGCCGATGAAAAGAAGACAGTTGAGCTGAAATATTTAAAACTTTCTCAACAAATCTCTGATTTTGAGAAAGTAATCATTCTGGAAAGGGAAAATTTTGCCAAAGAGAATAAGTTAATAGAGCAAAAGAATGTTGGGATATTCAAAGAAATATCTGGTCAAAGGACAAATGCTGAAATGGGCTTTGAGGAAGAAAGAAGCTTATTTGAAGCAGAGATAAAGAAGCTAACTGCAAAGCTATCTGAGCTATCTACTTGTGTGCTTAAAGAGAAGCAAACAAAGTCTGAATTTGAGACGAAGATTGATCTTATTGTAAAAGAAAGAGACAATTACTCTTCAAAGGTAAAAGAGCTTGAAAAGATTGTTTCAAAGGTGGTAATGACTGAGCAAACGACTCCAGAGTCAAAAATCCACTCACCTAGAAATAGTTCAGTTGGTTCTAATAAGCCAACATCAAGCTCACATCAGCAAACTGTTTCTACAAAAAGGTCATTTAAATCTTCCAATCAGATTCGTACTACTAATCTTTTCTATGATAGCAAAATAGATGGTTCAGGTACACATAGAAGAAGGAGATATAAAGAAGAAAAACTGGTATGGAGAGTGAAACCAGTGGTTGAAGATAAGAAGAATGATGAGAAGAAGAAAGAAAAGAAAGGAAAGAAGGAAGAGAAGACAGGTAACAAATCATTTGTATCTGCCTCAAATGCAAAGAAGAACAAAGTGTTGAAAGGTAAACCTGATCTTGCTTATTCGAGAGATCAATTGATCAGGTTATCTAAAAAGAGGTATTGTTCTTATTGTCGTACTTATGATTTTGTTCATAAAGCTAGTGATCATTACTGGTATGGTTCTTATTCCGTTACTCCCATAAGAACTGCAACTAACACACATGGACCCAAATACCAGTGGGTACCAAAGCCGAAAGCTGATTCTGTGTTGTAGGCACCTATTATCAAGGGGGAGTAAGAGAACCAAGGCTTCTAAGTAAATCAGCTTAGAACCCGTACTTCAACGAAGTTTGACTTCTAAACACAATAGTTTAGGACTCGCTCTTCAATGATGAAAAAGAAATGCTACTCCCGGGATGATAAGAGAGTGTACTCAGATACTCAGAAGAGGAAATCAACCGTCAAGGGGGAGTACATTATTTTTCTGAACATTATGCATTAGAAAGATATGACGAACTACATTCCAGAAGGAGTTGTAGATCTCTATCATGTGCTTTTCACTGATAAATTTCTTGACGCATAATTTCAGGGGGAGCAAAAGGATTATGATTTCTAATTATTTCAGATCAGAACTCGTACTTTAATAGTTTTACTGCTTTATGTCATTTACATTTGAATAAATTTTGTGTATAAATTGTTTTGACTAGACTTTGAGACTTATGCAGGATGAGAGAAGCTGATAAGATCATATCTTAATGACTTCAGATTGACTTCATAAGATTTAGATTGCGCGAAAAGGTAAATTTCTTATCTTAATCTCAAATATATCTGAAAGAAGGACAATTTTCAGATATAGAAAACATGTTTTGAAATGTTCAAACCACTTCCCGATTCTTAAACAGATTTTATAATTTTGAAGTGTGATTTTAAATGTTTTCATTTTATTTTTGTGCTTAATTGATAAACAAAACGTGTGTTTCCAAAGATAAATACTTGCGTATTGTCTTTTCTACATACTTTCAAGTATTCACACACACTGGTTTGATCTTTTTGTTCAAAATGTTCTTACCATGTCTCTAAATTGAACCAATTTTTCAATGGTAAGACACTCCGCTTGTACTTTAAAGAATTTTGAGCGATATTTCATTTCGAAACGTCATTTCAAGAATGTCTATATTTTTTGTCTCGTATAGACAATATCCATTATTCTTGACTTTAAGCTTTGATTGTTATATCATTCATTTCTGATCATTTTTCATACAACGACAGATTTTCAAACAAGCCTTTTGCATTCATGTTCATTAATTCAATATACTTGTTTGAAAAACACTTCAATGTTTCAAATGCTCAAATCTTCATGATTATATTTTATGAGCATACATTCGTCTGACATTTGTATATGAGCTTTAACTGATAAAGTTAAATCATCTGAACAACACATGCTTATTAGTATTATATGGGTTCTTTGTGCTAGGACTTACATGAACTTCTATGGAATCACGTTAACCAGTGATTTCTACCCAAGAAGTTAATCCATAGAGATTGAGTGTGAGGAGTCAAAAAGAAATGAGTGTGGGTTGTGTGATGAGGTAAAATGTAAAGGAGAGTTTGGTTAGTAGTGAGCTTAATGATTAAAAGAAAGAGGGTGAGAGATCAGAGTAAAAGAATATCAAAATCTGCACCAACTACTTTCTGAGCCGGGCAACCACATTACTAGCGTTTCACAACTCTTTGGTGAACGTTATTGAAATAGGCAACTAGCCCATGCCAACTCTTGCTTAATACCCCACCAACCACTCATTTTCTTCTCAAAAAGAAAATGTTTCACATTTTCAAGGGGACGCAACACATATGCTATCTGGTTTTCATTTGGAAAATCTGGATATTGTAAAAGGAGGAAGTCTGCCCCACCTTCGCACTTCAATCATGCACATTGAGTCTGTGTTTATCTACTGTTGTCTCAGTGGTTTACACAACTTTGAGCCTTATTGAAAAGCAATCATCGTGCTTAATTCTTTCTACACATGCACGAACACACAAAGAATTTTGTTCTTTGTCATAACATTCATAGAAATTGCCTTTGTGGTGTTTCGATGATTGGATGGAAGCCCTGGGGGAGTGAACATCAAAAAGCTCCTTTATATTGTGTATTCGTTACACACAGTGACTTTGTGTTACTGACAGGCATTTTAACTGATTCATTTGTTGATTTAGGTGTTACATGTTCTTATTTTGTTTGGATTTGCAAAGATCTAGATGAATACTTGGTTATGGATCACAGAATCAGAGGCTCAGTTTGACAGATCAGAATGGTCAAAGACATTTCTTGGACTAAGTTTTGATGATATCGATGCTCTAATCATCAAAAAGGGGGAGAAGATAAAGAAATGTGTGATTCAAAGAAATGTTAAAGTTGAAAGAAATGTCCGGAAAGAAGTATTTGTATTGGATATGGAGAGAGATATTTCAGAATTGAAGTTTGTTCAAAGTTGATAAGCGAAAGTTCAAAGAATTTCTAAAGCAAGCAGATTTTGAAGAAAGTTTATTTGAAGAAAGTTGGATAAATCATTCAGAGCTGGAAGTGAAGATAATTTCTTTCAATGTCTGAAAGAGGTTTGTTTATAATCTTGGGGGAGATTGTTATTATTTTTTGAAGATCAGACGTTGGGAAGATGGTTGAAAGTTTTTGAAGACAAAGCTAAAGAAGAATTTCATCGTGTTAAGGGGGAGTTTGTATATCTTGTTTGTATCAAAGGGGAGATTACAAGAGAAGATAAAGATTGTTAAAAGGGGGAGCTTAATCAAATCGAGCTTAAAGAGAGAAGATCGCATTGCTAAATATTTTAGTAATAATCTTGATCCAAAGGGGGAGATTGTTAGAGCATAAATATGTTGGATTCAAGATCATTAAGATTGAAGACAAAAGATCAAGAAGTCAAAGCTGGAAAGTCAACTTTCATCAAAGTCAAAGTCAAAGTCTTTTGTAATAAAAGTCAAAGTCAATGTAATTGTAATTTTGTTTCTTTGTATTTGTTAAGGGTATAAATACCGTGTTTCCTTGTTGTTGAAATTAGATGTACACGAATTAGAGAGAGAGAGAGAGAGCAGATTAGAGAAGAGCATAATTCATATCAATCTAGAGAGAGAGAAAGCTTGTAGAGAGAGAAAGTTGTGAATTTGTAATCTTTGAGTTTGGATTCAATGACATATGATTTGGAATTTTCATCTTGAGTGTTTGTTAGCAATTAGAACTTGAAAATAGGGAATAACAGTGTGCTAATTTATCAACTAGTTATTTGGGTTTAACAAGTGGTATCAGAGCCAAAGAATCAAGCTTTTTGAATTAAAACTGTGTTCATCGACTTTTCAACTGTGTGAAAATCGATTGGTTGAATTATTGAGTTTTTATGCTTAAAGTTGATTTGATTAGAAGCTTTTTATGTTGTTGAATATCATCTAAGTGTTTAATTGCATTTTAATTCATAAATTGATTGGCTTTTAATGATTTTTTGATAACTGGGTTCGACAAGTTCATATATCTGTCATCTACTGTGCTCTTCAAATTGATGCATAAAAGTTGATTTTAATCATTAATTTTGATTGGATTCCGATTGATATATGTTTTGGGTTACAGTAGTCTGAATTTTGCATTGGATTTCTGTGTTTCGTGTGGTTTCTGGTTTAATCATCATTGTCCTGGGTCGATATATTAAGAACATACTAGTCGTTATTCATCACTCCGTTCCCGGTCGAAACATCGGTCGACCAGGTTTGTGCCACACACTACTCCGGTCGAACGCCTTACCGGTCAATATACTGTCCGGTCGACAGAATACCGGTCACCTCTCATTATCGATCGAATACACATATTGTTCCATATATTTGTCCGGTCAACATCTTACCGGTTAAAGCAGCTTACCGGTCGACCTCTCCAGTAAAACATCCCGGTCGTGCAACATCCCGGTAGTGAAACATCCCGGTCGAACAGAACACCGGTCGAGCGAGACTCCGGTCAAGCAAGACCCCGGTCGAAGCAAGATACCGGTCACCCTCAGTTTTGCGCCACTGCCTTGTCTCCTCTTTGCGTGACCCAGATCACACGCAAACCTCACTTTGCGCCAACAGTTACTCGCGCAAATCTCCTTTGGCGTGACCCACATCTAGCGCGAGTTCCACTTTTGCGCCATCCTTTACTAGCGCAAACCTCTTTTGTGCCCCACTGCCACTGCCAGATTTTCTGTGGTTTTCTTATTTGTGTATTTTACTGTGCGTGTACTGCATTTAGTTATTTTTGGAAATTTATTTTTCTGAAAATTTTTGAGTGTTGTTTTTATCCAGCTCTTGATTCTAACGATCTCATCTAGTTGATTCTCTTGGTACAGATTAGTTTGATTTCTAACCATACAGCTAAGATGTCGAACCAACTTCTCTCAATGGGCTCTCAGTCCAAACCTCCTGTCCTCATGGCTGATGAGTATCAGCAATGGAAGAAGAGAATGATCCAGTTTCTGAATCACAAGAACAGAGACTACATGGAATCAATCGTCAATGGTCCAGTAAATCCAATGATTAGAGTACCTGGTCAAGAAGAAACTGAAACCTCTCCAGAAATTCCTGATAGATTTGTCCCGAAACCGTACCAGTACTTCAGTGAAAAGGAGAAAGAGCTGTACAAGATAGATGAAGAGGCTCTCATTTATCTGACAATGGCAATACCAAATGACATCTACAACCTTGTAGACAGTCGGAGCTCTGCTAAAGAAGTCTGGGATGAACTATCAAGACAGTTTGAAGGAAGTGAAGCCTCCATCCAAGCCAAGCAGAACCTATGCATAAATGCATATGAGGGATTTCACGCAAAGGAAGGAGAGACGCTGCTAGAGACCTACAACAGATATAATATCATTCTCAATGATTTGCGGAGGAACAATATCTCTAAATCTGCTTCCGAGATAAATTATAAGTTCATCAAGAATCTAAATCCTGAATGGAAGAACTTTGCCATCAACCTTCAAATGTCAAAGAATATGGCTCAAGAAAACGTCACTGATATCTTCTCTACTCTTTCTCAGCATGAGGATGAAGTGAGAACCATCAATAATGAGTCCAACAAACTGAAGGATTCAGTGGCTCTCATAGCTGGCAAAGGTCCTGTCTCCTCTGCAAGGTTAAAGAAAAAGGTGTCTAAAGCTCTTGTTACGGATTTTACTGAGTCCGAATCTGATTCAAGTGATGAAGAACTGGAGATTGATTCTGATCCGGATATACAGAAGTTCTCTGAGGACTTGGCTCTAATTACTCAACGATTCAAGAAGAGCTTTGGCAAGAAAAAGTACTACTCAAAGCCAAAGTATGAAGGACACAAGAAAGAGAAGTCTGAAATGAGATACAAGCCAAGGTATGGAAGGAGAGAAGATAGACGAGAAGAGAGAAAAGATGACAGAACGGAAGATAGAAGAGAAGATAAGAGAGAGGAGAAGAAAGAAGAAACAATGGATGAACCAAGCAGATGCTACAACTGTGGCAAATTTGGGCACTTCTCCAGAGATTGCAAGTTCAAGAAGGTAAATAACTCAGAATACTATGCAAGGAAGTCACTCATTGCCAAGAAAGCTGAAGAAGGAAAGGTGCTGATGGCTGAAGAAGAAAACTGGCTGTTCCAAAGTTCTGATGACGAGGAGCAGGCACACTTCACCCAAGTTTCCTATATGGCAAAACTGGACGGTGACGATGAAGATTCTGAGGCACAATCCGAATATGCAAACTCTGAGGTAAGTGATAATTCTGAACTTATTGAATCTTTGATGGCCCAAATACATAATAGGAAAGATGAATTTGCTTTATTGAAAGGTAAACTTAGCTCCGCACATCAATCAGTTTTAAGTTTTCGTGATGAAAACGCATTGTTAAAAGTTGTTGTGGAAGACAAAGAAAAAGAAAAGGATGGTTTAAAAGCTGAAAAGGAATCTTTAAAAAGAAAAATATCTGGCTTAGAAAAGGATCTTTTAAATCTTAATGCTGAAAAGGGTGAGTTTAAAATCAAATTCGAAGTCTGTTTTCAAGAAAGAAATGAAGCTTTCACTAAAATCAAGCAATTGGAGGATATTAATATGAAACGAGGTCAGACTGAGCAAACATTAAATCTGTTAACCAATAAACGCCAAGATGAAAGGTTTTATAAACTTAAACCAGGTTTGGATGTACCAACTAACGATGTTTTGAAAAAGGCACCGGAGCACTTATATAATTTTGATAAATTTGGCTCCGCAATCAGACCCATTCCTAACATTCGTGCAACCTTTGTTGAAGCAAGTACTTCTAAACCTTTTACAGAGACCAAAGGTCGAGAAGAAATAGGGAAGGACAAGTCTTGTGAAACTGATTCTCAAAATTCTTTTAAATCAGTTGGTTTTAAATACAGTGATTTGAACAAAAGCTATGAAACTCGAAAGATCAAATTAACTGAGTTTGATTCACTGTTTACCACATCTTCAAAAGAATCAGTTAGCAATGACACGGTTCCACCTGAGACTGCATGCAAATATGATGAGTATGAATCGGATGTTGATCCATCTACTATACCATAAGTCTCAAATCCCATTGCTTCTAAACCTTTACTTGTTGAAGAGGTTGAAGAAGAAACTGTCATCACGAATGGATCTTGTTCTAAAAATGATAAAATGGAGTTTATTGGAAACATGACCGAGGAAAGGTTTTCTGAAATGATGAATGCCTCAGATTCTGATCCCGTTTCTACTGCAAAGGAGTCAAATTCTGTGAGTGATCATGCATCTGAATTGATGAAGCAAATTGATATGTTGCAACAGTCTCTTGATGAGGTTGAAGATGAAAACTTTGAACTCAAATTTAAACTTGAAAAATCTTTGAAAGAAAATCAAGAGCTTTGCATAGAGATAAATGATTTGAAAGTTACTTTGTTTAAAAATGCTTCAAATGATTAACAGATGTTCAATGATCCAAGCTGGAAGGTAAGAACTAATCTAGAATTTGATGCTTTTGCAAAACCTTCAGTTGTTTACTCTGATTGCCCTGAATATCCACCTAGTATTTTTGAGAAGGGTAAGACTTCAAGTAACTCTAGAAAAGAACCACCCTCTAAGATAGAGACTAACAAGGTTCCTGTTTCTGTTTCAGATATAAAAGGAAATGGAGTTGGGAGGAGTAAGAAGACTAAAGTTACTAGTTTGAATAAACATGATAGTTTGACTTCTAGTGAATCTTTTGTTACAAACAGTTGTAATTCAGACAGTGTTATTTTGAAAGGTAATTCTTTTGATGGACATGAATGTAAGATTTGTTCCGATAAATCTAAGTTTATGAATTTTGCTCGAAAGAATCTATATTGCAAACACTGCTGGGATAACTCTTTCAAATACTACTCCACTCCTAAGTCTAAAAAGAATAAAAGAAAAGCTAAACTGAATCTTAATTCTGATTCTAATTCTTCCACACAACCCAAAGTGTTTCGAGCTAAGGTTGCCAATCCTAAATCTAAAAAGCATTTTCAGGAATTAAATGTTAAAATGGTTTGGAAATGGGTTCCAAAACCCCGTTATGAATGGAGAGTTAAAGTTAAACCTGCTGATATTCCTGAAATACGTGAAGCTAACCGCGAAGGACCCATCTTGATATGGGTACCTAAGCAAAACTAATTGTCTCTTTTGCAGGCCTGTCGACTGTGGGTGATAGATTCCGGATGTTCACACCACATGATAGGATTCAAGCACCTCTTGCATAACTATGTGGAGGAGCCTGCCGGAGCAGTTAGGTTTGCAAATTCTGAAGTAGAAGGACACGTCAGAGGATATGGAATGATGGATAATGGAGTTGTGAAGATTCAAAGGGTGTTATATGTTGAAGGACTTGATCACAATCTGTTTAGCACCAGTCACTTCTGTGACATGAAATATCAAGTTCACTTCACAACAACTCATTGCTATCTTGAGGATCCCGATGGTTACGAAGTCTTCAAAGCTGAGCGCCATGGAAATCTATACTATGTAGATTTTCCTACACTGTCTGTCACACGTCCAGTATGCCTTTTAGTCAAAGCAACTAAAGCTCAATCTTGGACGTGGCATCGCCGCTTGTCTCATCAGAATTTCCGATCCATAGCTAAGCTACAGAGACAAGGTCTGGTCAAAGGTCTACCAGAAATGAGGTTTGAGAAAGACTCATTATGCTCTGCATGTGAGATGGGAAAAATGAAGCGAAGCTCATTCAAGTCCAAAACTGAATCATCAACCTCATCTGCACTGGAACTTCTTCATATAGACTTTTGTGGCCCAATGCGAATAGCGTCTATCAACGGAAAGAAATACGTTTTGGTAATGATAGATGACTATTCAAGGTATACATGGCTTGAGTTTCTTCGCAACAAGTCAGATGCTCCAGAATTGATTATCGCTTTTATCAAGCGCATTCAAGTACGTCTTCAATTGACAGTCCGAACTCTTCACAGTGACAACGGCACGGAGTTCAAGAATGACACCTTGCAGAGTTATCTTATCTCTGTGGGAATTTCACATAACTTCTCCGCAGCCTATACTCCACAGCAGAATGGCATTGTTGAACGGAAGAACCGCACTCTTGTTGAAGCTGCTCGTACTATGCTTGCTTATTCAGATCTACCCATGTATCTTTGGGCTGAGGCAGTCGCAACAGCATGCTTTACACAAAATCGTACCATTGTGGTCAAACGCTTTGACAAAACAGCATATGAGTTAATCAACAATCGTAAACCTAACATCAAATTCCTTCGTGTTTTTGGTTGCAAGTGTTACATTCTGCGAGAGCGTCAAGGTCTATCAAAATTTGATAAGAAAGCGGATGAAGGATATCTCGTTGGATACTCTCTGACATCCAAAGCTTATCGAATTTACATTATTCGAACCAAGACGGTTGTTGAAAGCATGAATGTCTCTTTTGATGAGAATTCTACTCGGACTTCTGAACACAACAGTTCAGAACTCGGACTTAAGAACAAAGCTTCTATTCACTCCGGAATAGAACCAACATCTAAAGGATCTACTTCTTATACAACTAACTCTACTTCATCTGAGAGCGTCAAGGTCTATCAAAATCTGTGGATCTACCTGCCGTGCATGATGAATACAATGCATCAAACACGCAACAAACAGTTGAATCCTTACCAAGTACACATCGTTGGACTAAGGATCATCCCCTGCATAACGTGATAGGTGACGTACAATCTGGTGTCACGACACGGTCTGCATCAGCAAATTTCTGCATGTTTTCAAGCTTCCTTAGTTCCTTAGAACCAAAGAAAGCATCAGAAGCTCTACGTGATCCCTTCTGGATTTCTGCTATGCAAGACGAGCTTCTGCAATTCGAACGGAACAAGGTATGGCGCTTGATACCACTACCTAAAGGTAAAACTGTTATTGGAACTAAGTGGGTATTCAGAAACAAGAAAGACGAAGCTGGAGTAGTTGTGAGAAACAAAGCTCGCTTGGTTGCAAAAGGGTACTGTCAATAGGAGGGCATTGACTATGATGTAACATTCTCCCCTGTTGTAAGGATCGAAGCCATCAGAATCTTCTTGGCATATGCAGCGCACAAGAACTTTACAGTCTATCAAATGGATGTAAATTCGGCTTTCCTAAACGGCGTTCTGCATGAGGAGGTCTACGTGGCACAACCTGAAGGTTTCGTTGATCCTCATCACCTTGATCATGTCTTTGTGTTAGACAAAGTGCTTTATGGTCTTAAATAAGCACCACGAGCCTGGTATGAAACTCTCACTAAATTTCTCTTAGCTTCTGGTTTCAAGAAAGGTACGGTTGACACTACCTTATTTCTTAAAAGGCAAGGTGAGGACTTGATTCTCATTCAGATTTATGTTGACGACATAATATTTGGGTCGACAAATCAGAAATTTTGCAAGAACTTTTCTAAGATCATGGAAACAAAGTTTGAAATGTCGATGATGGGTGAATTAAATTTCTTTCTTGGTTTACAAGTAAAGCAATTACCCGAAGGCATTTTCATTAATCAAGCTAAATATATAAAATACATGTTAAGAAAGTTCAATATGTCAGATAGCTCAGTCATGAAAACACCAATGGCTACTGGTACACTCTTAGATACAGATCCTTCTGGTAAACCTGTTGATCAAAAGGTGTATCGTAGCATGATTGGTTCCTTACTTTATCTGACTGCCAGTCGCCCAGATATAATGTTTGCCACATGTTTTTGTGCGAGATATTAGTCTAATCCTAAAGAGTCACACTTTAATGCTGTTAAGAGAATCCTTAGATATCTCAAAGGCACTCCTAATTTAGGCCTTTGGTATCCAAAGGATTCTCGTTTTGAACTAACTGCCTTCACAGATGCTGATCATGCAGGATGTAAGCTAGACCGGAAAAGCACCTCTGGATCATGTCAATTTATAGGTGATAAACTTGTCAGTTGGACCTCAAAGAAACAAACCTGTGTTTCAACATCCACTGCTGAGGCTGAATATGTAGCTGCTGCTAGCTGTTGTTCACAAGTACTCTGGATGAAGATACAATTAAGGTACTTTGGGTACATCTACAAACGCATCCCTATTTATTGTGATTCCAAGAGCGCAATAGCCATAACTGCTAACCCGGTTCAGCACTCAAAGACCAAGCATATAGATGTATGCTATCACTTCATCAAAGATCATGTAGAAAAAGGTGATATTGAAATGCACTTTGTTCAAACTTACTTCCAGTTAGCTGATCTTTTCACCAAGCCGTTGGATGAAAAGAGTTTCCAGTTTCTAATAAGCAAACTTGGAATGTTGAACATGTCTTCTTAACCTTACTCATGATTCTAGGGGGAGTATTTTGAACTTAATCTTGTGTTTTACTTTCCAACTGTTGCTAACGAGAGAGGAATCATTTTCCCAAATGATTACCATGTTTTTTTTATGTACAGGTTTGTTCAAGTGACTATGGCTTCTAATCACGTCTGATTAGAACCCGCACTTCAGTGCTTTCTTTTCCTGTTTTCTATTTTCTTCTGAAAAAAAATCATCTTAAGTTGCGGGGGAGCTTAATTATCAAAGAGCTTAATTGTCAAACTCTTTTAGTTTGAGGGGGAGAATTGCATTGTCAAACCCCTTATGTTTTGACTTCTCCAAATTTTTATTCTTCATGTTTACTTGTATTCCTTTGTGCTTTCATGTACAAAAGGCTATTGAACAACACATTCTTTTAGGAAAATATATGGGATTTGATGTGTGAGCTTAACTGAACTTCCATGGATTCACGATAACCAGTGTTTCCTACCCAGGAAGTATTCCCTGAGTGATTGAGGGGAGAGGGGTCAAAAGATTGAGTGTTGGTGTGTGAAGAGGTAAAATGGAAAAGAGAGATTGGTTAGAAGTGAGAATTAAAAGAAAGAGGGTGAGAGAACAGAGTAAAAGAATATCAAACTCTGCACCAACTTCTTTCTGAGCCGGGCAGCCACATTATCTGTTGTTTCACATTTATTCGTGAACGACATTGAAAAAGGCACCTAGCCCATGCCATCTCTTGCATACAACCCCATCAGCTACTCATTATTTTCTCAAAAAGAGAATGTTTCACATTTTCTGGGGACGTAACACATACGCTATTGGTTCTTCATTTGGAAGATACTAATATTGAAAAAGAAGGAAAATATTGAAAAAGAAGGAAAGTTGCCCTACCTTCGAACCCTTTCTCATGCACATTGAGTCTTTGTACAATTTGTTGTTGTCTCAACAAGTTTACATACTTTGAGCCTAAATTGAAAAGCAATCATCACTGCTTAATTCTTTCATACACATGCACGAACACACAGAAATTTGTTTTCTGTCAGAACGTTCATATATAACCATGTGTTATTCGATGATTGAATGGAAGACCTGGGGAGCCAACATCAAAACCAGCTCCTTATATAGTAACTTCGTGTTACTCAGTAACTGTGTTACCGACAGACATTTTAACTGAGTCATTTGTTGATTCAGGGTTACCATATTTATTTGAATCTGAAAAGATTGAAATAATCACTCTTTCCATCTGGGAAGACTGCTCTTATTTCCGCACAGGGATCTATACATGAAGACAGTGCTAAAATGAAGTCTATAATGACAAGGGGGAGATTGTTCTGATATGTTTTGATGATGATGATTCTCACCACTCATCAAAAAGGGGGAGAATAATCAACAAGGGAGAATATAATTTGAAGAAAGATTAAGAACTTCAAAGATATCAAAGTGTCTGAACTTATTTGAATATCAAAAGTCTGACTGAAGATGATCGTCAGAAGGACACTTCTTTTAAATAAAGAGGAAGATGAAGATTGTATCTGAAGTTTTCAAGAGAAGTGAAGATCCGAAGCAAATTGCAAAATTCTTTTAATCTTGAATCCAAAGGGGGAGATTGTTGGATCATAAATTGTATTCAAGATTAAAGTTAAAGTTAAGGGTTTAAATTGAAATCATGTTAAAGTTAATTAGAGGGTTTGATTTGTAATAAGTTAATAGTTAGTTTATTTGTGGGCCTCAAGCCCATAAGCCCATTAGGCATTAGGCCTAAGTATATAAAGTTTTAGTTATTTAGGTTTTAGGGTTGAATCCTCATATTACAATAATTATCATATTAGTGAGGTAGTTGTTTTCTCAGTAACCAGTACGCATTAAAGGTATCAAGAACACACAAGGTTTTCATTGTTTAATCAAGGGATCGTGGTATGTTATTCTGATTCATTAATCTCTTGATTTATATTGTGTTGTGTGTTAATCTATCAACTAGTTATCTGGGTTTAACAGTGTGCGGATTCTGAATTGTGCTATTCTGCGAATTCTGAATATAGTTTTTGTAGTGTGCGAATTCTTGTTTGTTTTTACTTGTGTGCGAATTATGTATGCGAATTGTGCTTGTCTTATTGCTTGTGTGCGAATTCTGTGTGCGAATTGATTTTGTTCAAGTGTAGTGTGCGAATTCCATACTTGGTAAATTTTTAGAAATTTTATTTCTGAAAAATTCTTTCTAAGATTTTCTGTATTCTGATTTCAGTTGAACTAACGATCATTTCAAGTTCTTATTGAACAATTTTTGGAAAACAGGATGACTTCCAGAGAAGCTCTTGCAATTGGTACAGATGTGAAACCTCCGGTACTTTTCAAAGGAGAGTACGAACAGTGGAAGGATCGCTTCCTTGATTTTATAGACATACATGACTTGGGTGACTACATCCGACTATCTCTCAAGGAAGGAGTGATGAAACCTCATATGAAGGTTCATGAGATTGAAACTGGAGGAGAAGAAGATGATCAGAAGGATTACCCACTGCCTCTTGAAGAATACACTGATGAACAAAGGAAAAGGGCTAAAATTGATAGACAGGCAAGGTCTTGTATTCTACAAGGGATTTCGAATGAAATATACGTAAAGATTGATAGTTACAATGACACGGGCAAACAGATTTGGGATCAGCTAGAAAAGATGATGTTAGGATCTAAGATCGGTAATCAGCTTAAAGACTCGAACTGCCTGAACAACTATGAGGAATTCAAAGCCAAGGCGGGTGAATCTCATTAGGCTACATATGATAGATTTGTGACTTTGTTAAACGAGCTCAGTAAGAACAAAGTCAGGAAGTCTCAAATAGAGCTTAATGTCAAATTCCTCAGCATCCTACAACCTGAGTGGAAGAGGTTCACAAGGCAGATGAAACAGATGAAGGATTTAAATGAGATACCACTCCACAAAGTGTACGAGACTTTAAGGCAGAATGAAGAAGAGGTGGAAGAGATTAAGGATGAAAAGAAGAAGCCTGAGAAAGTGGTTACTGATCCTGTTGCCCTAGTGGTCAAGAAGAAATCTGTGAGCTTAAAGAAGAAGTAAATTGTAGTTTCAGAATCTGAGGAAGTTGACAGTGAAGAGGATTCTGACTCAGATGACTGTGAGAATCTCAAACAGGATATGCTGATGTTGACAAAAGCCTTTCAGAAGAATTTCTACAAGATGCCTGGTTCGAACAGTCAGAGATACTCCTCAGGTTCGAGAAACTATGACCATAAGGATAGAATTGAAGGAAAGAGTTTTGATGAGAAGAAACCTGAAGAGAAGAAGTACAAATCTAAAGAAAAGAAGAAAGAGCCCGAGCTAATGAAATACTACAACTGCGGCAAACTCGACCACTTTACGAAGGATTGTCGGAAGCCTAAAGTCCGCAACTCCATGTACTTCAAAAACAGATGCATGTGGCCAAGCAACAAGAAGTTGGCAAAGCTCTTATGGCTGAGGATGAATATTGGCTCGATCACTCTGATGAAGAAGAAGAGAAATCTCACTTGTGTTTTATGGGTAAAGAAGAGACTGAAGCTGAAACTAATTCAGATGGTGAAGACAACGAAGAGGTATGTGATATGTCTAAATCAAATTTTTTTAATCAAATGCAAGTCATGATGGTTAAACTCCAATAATTAGAGTCTAAACTTACACATGAGAGAGGTATCAATAAAGAGAAAAAACAGTCAATACTAAAACTTAGCAAGGATATTGCTGAGAAGAACGTATTGATTGAGGCTTTACATAAAAACATTGATACCAACGCGAAAGAAAAGACTATAATTCATAATGAACTATCTGAAACTACTTCCGAATATAGACTGTGTGAATTTGAAGTGAAAGAGGTTGCTAAAAAGGAAAAATCTTTATCTGATAAGGTGAATGTTTTGGAGGAAAAACTTTACACTTTAGGTCAAACTGAATAAACCATTCTTCTGAACCAAACTCTCTTTTTCATTTTACCTCAACTTACAACCCACACTCATTTCTTTTCGACTCCTCACACTCAATCACTATAGAGTAACTTCTTGGGTAGGAAACACTGGTAATCGTGAATCCATAGAAGTTTTCATTTAAGTCCTAGCACAAAGAAACCCGTATTGTCCTATAAACCATATGTTGCTCAAAATGATTTAACTTTATCAGTTAAAGCTCAAATACAAGTCATATATGTATATGCTCAGAATATAAGCATGAAGATATGAGCATTTCTAAACATTGAAGTATTTTCAAACAAGTATATTGAAAGAATAAACATGAATACAAGAGACTTGTTTGAAAATCTGACATTGTATGAAAATGATCAGAAATGATATGATATATCAGTTAAAGCTAATGGTCAACAATAACAGATATGTGTCTATACAAACTGTTAGAGCATAAATCTGTTGGATTCAAGATCATGAAGACTGTCAGGATCGAATTCTCAACAAGAATTAATTCTCAGAAACAATATCAAAGAAGTTTGCGGAATAACACTTTGATAATCAACACAGAAAATATGAATAACAAACTGTAAGCTTTTATTGAATGCTTTAAAGTTACAAGATTACTCACTCAACCTCAATATTGATGAACAGGCTCACCAATACGAATTCTACTTCTCTAGAATTAGGATCTATGCCTTGAGGTTGTTTTTCTCTAAAAGAATGAAAACTAAAATTATCTAACTATTCTAAACAATACACTATATATACTGAATACAAAGATAATAAAATATCTTCAGTATATCTTCTATGTATATCTCTAAGCTTCCATGTTTATCCTTTCATACGAATCTTCATCATATAAACAGTATTAATCTTCAGCAGCATTAACTTCCTTCTAGCAGCATTAACTACTAAGCAGTACTAACCACTAGCAGTACTAACTAGCTAAGCAGTACTAACTTTGTTCAAGCAACACTAACTTTGACTAGCAGTATTAATAGTACTAGCAGTAGTAACACTCAGCAGTACTAACTTTTAAGTCTTCTAGCAGTATTAACTCTAAACCAGCAGCATTAACCATACTTGAGTTTTTCTTCAGTTCCCAACAAAGACTGAAGGTCAAAGTACAAGAAGTCAAAGTTGAGAAAGTCAACTCTCATTAAAAGTCAAAGTCTTTGTAATAAAATGTCAAAGTCAAAGTCTGCTGGGATAGAAAACAAGAAAGCTGGGATAGAAAACAAGAGATATCTGCTTTGCTCAAGCTGGGATAGAAAACAAGAAAGGACTGTATGCTGTTGATCTTGCATTTCTTGAAGCCTGCTTTGTTGTCTAGTCATCATAGGAGAAGAGATATCTCCTATTACCAGCTGTGGAGGATGATTCTTTTGAACTCTTGTGTTATGACTAGGTTCTTTATTCAGTCCAACCTCTAGATTAGAGTCATGCAACTCAACTGAAGTGTTTTCAGATGCCACTTCTGATTCTTGAGTCTCCTCATCTCTAGTGTCTTCTTCACTCTGACTTGGTTCAGTAAATGATTCCTTTTCACAGTCTTCATTTACTGTGGGTATGGGAAAAATCACAGATTTAGATATACTTTCTTGAACTTGTGTGATCTCTGATTCTCCACTACCTGTTCCTGTAAACTCATTACTGAAACCAAAAGAGTTAGTTAGTGAGTCAATGTCAAATAGCCACTGAGGTCCAGACCCAACAGGATTTGGTGTGTTCTCATTGCATTTGACATTGTCACTTTCTTCAATTATTCTAGAAGAAGAGTTAAATACTCTGTAGGCCTTACTCTGAGATGAATATCCCACAAGAAATCCATCATCTGCTTTGCTATCAAATTTACCTAAGTGAGATTTGGTATTTAGAATTGTACAAGGACACCCAAAAGGTTTGAAGAAACCAATAAAAGGTTTTCTTTTATTTAAAAGCTCATAAGGGGTCTTGTTCTTTTGCTTGACCACTAGAACTCTGTTTTGGACATAACAAGCAGTATTAACTGCTTCAACCCAGAAGGTAATTGGCAATTTTGAATCAGCCAACAGAGATCTAGCAGCCTCTATTAGTGTTCTATTCCTCCTTTCAGCAATACCATTCTGTTGAGGAGTTCTAGGAGCACTATATTGTCTCTCAATGCCTTTTTCTTCACAAAAGGTGTTTAGATCATGATTTTTAAACTCAGTTCCATTATCTGATCTAATGACTTTTACTCTTTGATTAGTTTGGTTTTCAATTCTTAGAATAAAGGATTTGATAAGATCACTTGTTTCATCCTTAGTCCTTAGAAAATATACCCAAGTAAATCTGGAGTAATCATCAACAATAACTAAGCAGTAAGATTTCTTGCCTATACTCATAACATTTGTAGGACCAAACAGATCCATATGCAATAACTGGAGACAAGTAGAAACAGAATTTAACTCTTTGGTCTTATGAGAAGTTTTGTGTTGTTTGCCTTTAAGACAAGCAACACAATGATCATCACATGAAAAGACTTTTGAGGGTAAACCTCTTACAAGGTTATTTTTAACAAGATTGTTCATAGTCTTGAAATTCATGTGACACATCCTTCTGTGCCAAAGGGAGGATTCATCTATAGAAGCTTTTGAAACAAGACAATTTAAAGATGAATCACTATCAACATTGTCCATATCAAGACAGTAAACATTGTCCTTTCTTGGAGTTCTAAGTAGTATCATGCTTTCATCAACTACCTTGAACCCTGGAGCAAGGATCATACACTCAGTCTTAGTAAATAATATACTATGTTGTTTGTCACAAACCTGTGATACACTTAACAGGTTGTACTTTAATTGATCAACATAGTAGACATCCTCAAATGTCATCTTACCTTTGGTGACATTACCTTTTCCACTTATCTTACCACCAGTAAGATTGTCTCCAAATGCAACATGTCCTCCATTGATATGTTTGAAATCCTGAAGGCATGACATGTTGCCTGTCATGTGCCTAGAGCAACCACTATCAACATGCCAAATGCTCTTTCCCTTGAGCTGTTGGTTGCCCTGCACATTAGATAAATCAATTAGTATGATTGGGGACCCAAGCAACAGTTGTCTTGGGTCTCCCTTTCTCATCAAAGTATTTACATTCCTTTTTAATGAGGTTTTTAAACTCAGAGCACTCTTTATTAGAGTACTTTGTCAATGTTATTGGCTTAGCAGAACCAACACTAGAAGCAGTACTAACCTTAGAAGTACTAACAGAGTTAGCAGTACTAACAGGTTTAGCAGTACTAACCTTGTTAGCAGCATTAACATTGTTAGCAGTAGTATTACTTCTAGCAGCACTATCATTGTCAGCAACACTATTTGTGGTAGCAGTACTAACAGTTTTAGTGCTTTTAGGAATCCACATATTGACACTTTCTTTAACAGACTTTTTCTTCATGTGGCTTTTAGTTTTAACAGTTTTCTTAGCCACATAGTTCTTTTCAATTTTCTTATAACCAAAGGGTTTTTGCATGGATCTTTGGAAATTCATCCTTTGTTTCATAGGATTGAAATAACAGAATTTTGCAAGATGATTCAATTTGCCACAGATAAAACAAGGTTTTGGTCTATTGATTTTACTCAGATCAACCCCTTGTTTCTGAGCCCATTGATTATTCCAGTTTCTTTGATTTCCTCTTTTTAAACCAGAATTTAGGCTCTTGGCTTCATTGCAATCACACTGTTTGCAAGGACCTGGATTCACAACTGTGGTCTGTTTGTAATGGACCTTACCAGACTTTCCCTCTGTCTTCTCTATGTCCTTGGATTTGATCCATGCCCTTCCACAATCATCATTGGTGATAATGTTATTCTCTAGAGGAATCTCACCACTTACCTTGTTCTCCTTACTCTTGCCAACCTCTTTCTCAGTCTTATCCTTAACAACTACCTTATCTAAGGGATCTATTTCAGTGGCTCCTTCAGGTAAGTCCTTCCTATCTTTGGTGTCTAACAAGTCTGAAGTAGGAGGAATGTAATTGTTGTTATATGGTGGAGGTGTTGCATTGTACCCAATTCCTCTTCTCAGCTTATCATGAATCTGATTTTGTAGTAAAGAGTCCATTGCTTTAGAAGCATTGGAAAACTTTTCTACATCAAGCTTAACCTTGGTTAGCTCATCTTTCAGTTTTTCACTCTCCTCTTTAGATTTGGTCAGTTTAAGTTCTAAATCCTTTTTCTCCCACTGCCAGTAATTGGTGTCATATGAGTGTTGTAGTTCATTGGCTTGAAAACCTTTGATCTGATCTTCAAATCTCTCTACAATCCTTACATAGTCTTTTATATCTTTTTCTAATCTCTTAAGGTCATCACTCATCTTCTGATTGTGATCCCTGTACCTTTTAACAGTGTCTATGCAAGTTTTAGAACAGAGATTAGAACTTACCTCAGATGGGAGATCAGATACTTTAGCCATAAGAGCTTGATTCTGAATAGTTTCTTCTGCTTGATCACTCCAATCAAACCCCATTCCTTGTTGAGAAACAAGGGCTTGAGCATAGTTTCTGTTGTTATTGAAACTTCCAGATTGAGCTTGTTGATGGTTGTTGTTGTGAGACATTCCACTTCTGCATTCTCTAGCAAAATGTCCCTTTTTATGGCATTTGTAACATTCCACCTTGGACTTGTCAAATCCTGCTCCATCTTCTCTTCTTTGAGAGAAGTTGTTCCTCCCAGTTCTTTTGATGAACTTTTTAACTCTCATGGAGAGCATGGCCATCTGCCATTTAATATCCATCTCTTCCAGATCATCGGGATGGAGTTGTTCTAAGCCATCATTAATCAAAGAGGAATTTCCATGATTAGAAAGAAAAGCTTCAAACACAAGCAGTGACTTTATCTTGATTTGTTCCATTAGCAGCATTAACTGATTCAGGGTTGGCAGTAGAATCAATTGATGCTGATAGGAGTGCAGCATTATGAATATATCCAGAAGGCTTCTTCTTTGCCTCCACCTCAGCTTCAAATACTCTAAGATCATTGTACAGATCATCAAGTTCTTTTTCTTCCAACTGATCATTCTGTCTGAATGACACAGTGTACATGGTCCATTCATCTCCAAGGGACCTTAAGAACTTTCTGTTCACATCATCTTGATCAATCTGTACTCCCATAGTAGCTAGTTCACCAATTAGTTTATTAAACCTGTCAAAAGTTTGAGTCATGGACTCATTCTTAGTTGAGATGAAGTTTTCATACTGTTGCTTTAAGATTGCCTTTTGATTTCTCTTGGTACTTTTGGTACCTGAGAATCTTTTCTCCAGAGCATTCCAGAGCATCTGTGCATCAGTGCAATTGCAGAATTGATGTTGATACTCATTTGGAATGGCCAAGAGCAGTGTACTCAAGGCTTTCATCTCTGTCTGCCTTGTCTTCCTGTCTGCATCTGTCTTTGGAGGGGTTCTTTTGCCATCTTCACCAATCTTTCCTTCATCAGATGGGCCATTCTCAATGATGTCCCACATAGAGTAATCAGTGAGGAGAATATATTGCTTGATTCTGATCTTCCACATGTCAAATTCATTGGATCTAAGCATTGGAACTTTTGAGACCAAAGTACTGCTTGATTCTGTAAGATTTTCCATGATGAATAACTGTTTCTGAGAGAGTTTTGGCTCTGATACCACTTGTCAGGATCGAATTCTCAACAAGAATTAATTCTCAGAAACAATATCAAAGAAGTTTGCGGAATAACACTTTGATAATCAACACAGAAAATATGAATAACAAACTGTAAGCTTTTATTGAATGCTTTAAAGTTACAAGATTACTCACTCAACCTCAATATTGATGAACAGGCTCACCAATACGAATTCTACTTCTCTAGAATTAGGATCTATGCCTTGAGGTTGTTTTTCTCTAAAAGAATGAAAACTAAAATTATCTAACTATTCTAAACAATACACTATATATACTGAATACAAAGATAATAAAATATCTTCAGTATATCTTCTATGTATATCTCTAAGCTTCCATGTTTATCCTTTCATACGAATCTTCATCATATAAGCAGTATTAATCTTCAGCAGCATTAACTTCCTTCTAGCAGCATTAACTACTAAGCAGTACTAACCACTAGCAGTACTAACTAGCTAAGCAGTACTAACTTTGTTCAAGCAGCACTAACTTTGACTAGCAGTATTAATAGTACTAGCAGTAGTAACACTCAGCAGTACTAACTTTTAAGTCTTCTAGCAGTATTAACTCTGAACCAGCAGCATTAACCATACTTGAGTTTTTCTTCAGTTCCCAACAAAGACTGAAGGTCAAAGTACAAGAAGTCAAAGTTGAGAAAGTCAACTCTCATTAAAAGTCAAAGTCTTTGTAATAAAATGTCAAAGTCAAAGTCCTTGTATTTGTTTGACTTAGGACCCGTACTTCAACGAAGTTTAACTTCTAAACACAACAATTTAGGACTCACTCTTCAATGATGAAAAATAGATGCTACTCCCGGGCTGATAAGAGATTGTACTCAGATACTCAAATGAGGAAATCAACCTTCAAGGGGGAGTACATAAGTTTTTCTGGAAATATGTTTTCGGAAGATATGACGAACTACACTTCAGGAGGAGTTGTAGATCTCTATCATGTGCCTTTTAATGACAAATTTCAGATGCATATTTTCAGGGGGAGTAAAGAATCATGACTTCTGATTATTTCAAATCAGAACTCGTACTTTAATTGTTTTACTACTTTATATCTTTTACATTTGAATAAGTTTTTGTGAATAAAGTTGCTTTGACATGACTTTGAGACTTGTGCAGAATGAGAGAAGCTATCAAGATCATATCATTATGACTTTAAGCTTGACTTCATGAGATATTAGACGAGAAAAAAAGGTTAATTTCTTATCTTAATCTCATATATGGTTGAAAGAAGGACAACTTTCAATCATAGAAAACTATGTTCGTAAATGTTCAAACCACTTCCCGATTTTTAAATGGATTTCATGAATTGGAAGTGTGATTTTAAATGATTTTCATAATTATTGTGCTTAAATGTTTAACAAACCGTGTGTTTCCAAAGATAATTACTTGTGTATTGTCTTTGCTATATACTTTCAAGTATTCACACACACCGGTTTGACTTTTTGTTCAAATTGTTCTTACCATGTCTCATATTGAAACATATTTTTCGATGGTAAGACACCCCGCTTGTACTTCAAAGAATTTTGAGCGTAATTTCATTTCTAAACGTTCATTTCAAGAATGTCTATATTTTTGTTTTATATAGACAATATCAATTATTCTTGACCATAAGCTTTGCTTGTTATATCATTCATTTCTGATCATTTTTCATACAATGTCAGATTTTCAAACAAGTCTATTGCATTCATATTCATTCATTTAATTTACTTGTTTGAAAATACTTCCATCTTTCAAAATGCTCATATCTTCATGACTATATTCTGAGCATATACATTTTTCTGACAGTTGTATTTGAGCTTTAACTGATGAAGTTAAACTATATTGAGCAACATATGCTTTAATAGGAATATGGGTTCTTTGTGTTAGGAATTAAATGAACTTCTATGGATTCACGATTACCAGTGTCTCCTAACCAAGAAGTTAATCCATAGTTATTGAGTGTGAAGAGTCGAAAAGAAATGAGTGTGGGTTGTATTTTGAGGTAAAATGGAAAAGAGAGTTTGGTTAGATGTGAGCTTAATGATTAAAAAGAAAGAGGGTGTGAGATCAGAGTAAAAGAATATTAAACTCTGCACCAACTACTTTCTGAGCCGGGCAGCCACATTACTAATGTTTGACACTTCTTCATGAACGTTATTGAAACAGGAAACTAGCCCATGCCAACTCTTGTTAAAACCCCATCTGCCACTCATTTTCTTCTAAAACAGAAAGTGTTTCATATTTCAAAGGGGACGCAACACATATACTATCTGATTTTCATTTGGAAAATCTGGATATTGAAAAAGAAGGAAGTCTGCCCCACCTTTACACTTCAATCATGCACATTGAGTCTGTGTTTATTTACTGTTGTCTCAGTGGTTTACACAATTTTGAGCCTTTAAAAGCAATCATCATATGCTTAATTCTTTTTACACTAGCACGAACACACAAGGAATTTGTTTTCTTGTCATAACATTCATAGAAATTTCCTTTGTGGTGTTTCGATGATTGGATGGAAGCCCTGGGGGAGTGAACATCAAAAACCTCCTTTCCTATGTGTATCCGTTACACACAATGACTTAGTGTTACTGACAGGCATATTAACTGATTCATTTGTTGATTCAGGAGTTAGAAGAATATTTTGTCTGGATTTGAAAAGATCTAGATGAATACATTGTTCGAATTGATAGTGAATCAGAGGCTCTTGAAAGATCAGTGGTCCGAAAAGAATTTCAGAGACATTTCTTGGAGAAAGTTTTGATGTTATAGATGCTCTATTCATCAAAAAGGGGGAGATGATTTACAGAAATGTCCGGATCAGAAATTTCAAAGATTTGAAAGTTTGGATAAAGAGTTGAAGAAGATAAAGTTCAAAGATTGAAAGTTTGGAAGATTTTTCAAGCAAATTTAAAGATGTTTGAAGATGTGCTGATTTTCAGAAATTTTCTTTGAAGATTATTTGCTGAAGCAAGTCGAGCTAAATCTGAAGATAATTTCTTTCCGAAGTCAGAAAGAGTCGTGTGATAATTTTGAAGAGATTATTGAAGATCGTTTCTACCGTCTTTGGGAGAGATTGTTGGTATTTCTTGAAGATAGACTTTGGGGAGATTAAAGTTAAAGATCAATCAAAAGATAAAGATTGTACTCAGATTGAGCTTAAAGGGGAGTTTTAAACTTCTTCAATGCAACTAAAGGGGAAATTGATTTGCTAAATCTTTTTGTGATGATCTTGAATCCAAAGGGGGAGATTGTTAGAGCATAAATCTGTTGGATACAAGATCTTGAAGACTGAAGGTCAAAGTACAAGAAGTCAAAGCTGAGAAAGTCAACTCTCATTAAAAGTCAAAGTCTTTGTAATAAAATGTCAAAGTCAAAGTCCTTGTATTTGTTTTGTTTCCTTTGTTATTTGTAGTGGGTTTAAATACCTTGTTTTGCTGTTAAATAGATAGATGAGTTAGGAGTTGAGTTTACAATTTTAGAGAGAGAGAAAGAGAGAGAAAGAGAGTTCTAGAGAGAGAGAAATACAGTTTGTAATCGTTTGAGATTTGAATTGAATCAAACAGGTAGTTAATTCAATCTTTTGTTTGTATATTTGCAATTAGAATCTTGATTTCAGGGACACACACAAACCAAGATATAGACAAGTCTTGAAATGAACGTTTCGAAATAAAATGACGCTCAAAATACATTGAAGTACAAGTGGGGTGTCTTACCATCGAAAAGTATGTTTCAAATATGAGACATGGTAAGAACGTTTTGAAGAATAAGTCAAACCGGTGTGTGTGAATACTTGAAAGTATATAGAAAAGATAATACACAAGTATATATCTTTGGAAACACACGGTTTGTAACCATTTAAGCACAAATAAAATGAAAACATTTAAAATCACACTTCCAAATTAGAAATTTTTTATAAGAATTGGGAAGTGGTTTGAACGTTTAAGAACATGTTTTCTATGATTGAAAGTCGTCCTTCTTTCAACCATATATGAGATTAAGATAATAAATTTAACCTTTGTCGTTTAGTCTTAAATCTCATGAAGTCAAGCTGAAAATCATAATGATATGATCTTGTAAACATCTCTCAAACTGCACAAGTCTCAAAGTCATGTCAAAGCAACTTTATTCACAAAAACTTATTGAAAAGTAAATGACATAAAGCAGTAAGAAAGCAGTAAAAAATGAAAATACGAGTTCTGATATGAAATAATTAGAAATCATCACCTTTACTCCCCCTGAAATTATGCATCTAAAATATGTCAGTGAAAAAACTCATAATAGAGATCTACAATTCTATTTTGAAATGTAGTTCATAATATCTATCGGATGCAAAGTATTTCAGAAAAGTATGTACTCCCCCTTGATGGTTGATTTTCTCATTCGAGTATTGAATTACAATCTCTTATCAGCACAGGAGTAAGGTCTTTTGATCACTGAAGTACGAGTCCTAAACTGTTGTGTTTAGAAGTCAAACTCCTTATCATTGATGTACGAGTCCTGAACTGTAGTATTCAGAAGCCTTGGTTCTCTTACTCCCCCTTAACTGTAGGTGCCTGCAACACATAATCAGTCTTAGGCTTTGGTACCCACTGGTATTTGGGTCCATGTTTGTTAGTCGCAGTTCGAATGGGAGTAATAGAATAAGAACCATACCAATAATGATCACTAGCTTTGTGAACATGATCATGTGTACGACAATAAGAACAATAATTTTTCTTACTTGATAACCTGATTAATTGATCTCTCGTGTAGATAAGATCAGGTTTACCTTTACGCGCATTGTTCTTCTTGACATTAGATGAATGTACACAAGACTTTTTAACTTTCAGCTCATCTTTCTTTCCATCTTTCTTTTCATCTTCAACTGGTTTGTTTTTCCAGACCAGTTTTTCTTCTTTGAATCTCCTTTTTCTTCTATGTGTACCTGAACCGTCTATATTTCTATCATAGAAAAGGTTAGTACGACGAATCTGACTAAATGATTTAATTGACCTTTTGGAAGAAACAGTCTTATGATGTGAGCTTGCAGCTGTCTAGAATGAACATTCAGAATCAGCTGAATCATCTTGAGGTGTGTGGATTTGTGACTCTGGAGTCGTTTGATCAGTCACCACCACCTTGGAAACAATGTCTTCAAGCTCTTTTATCTTTGAAGATAAACTGTCTCTTTCCTGGACAAGTAGGTCAATCTCTCTCTTAAACTCATACTTCGCTTTTTGATCTTTCAATGCGCTTTCAGATAGTTCAGATAGCTTCTCAGTAAGCTTTTTTTATCTCAGTCTCAAACATCAGTCTTTCTTCTTCAAAATCCTTTTCAGCATTTGTTCTCTGACCAAATATCTCTTTGAAGATTCCAACATTCTTCTGTTCTATGGTCTTTCTTTCCTTTGCAAAATTTTCTCTTTCCAAAATAATCACTTTCTCAAAGTCAAAAACTTGTTGAGAAAGCTTTATACATTTCAGCTCAACTGTTTTCTTCTCTTCAACACATTTTCTTGAAAAATCTGAAAATTTCTTTGCAAACCCTTTCTTTTCAGTCTCAAAATCAGATCTTTCTTTGACCATCTTTTTCTCCAAAACAGAAATCTTTCTATTTAGTTCTTCATTCATCCTTTCTAAATCCTTAGCTTTCTTCTCATACTTCTGGACTGACTCTGCTTGTATCTGAACTTGGGCAAGTTGATCTTCCAAATCTGAGATCTTTCCTTTCAACTTAGTATTTTCAGCTTCTAAACTCAGAAAATTTTCATCATTCAGCTCAGAAGTCTGTTTCAGAAGTTCTTCATTAACAATCTTTAATGCACTAACTGCTTCTCTCAGTATCTTCCTTTCATCAGAATATCTCTTTGACCGCTTAGAATAGTAGTCAACTGAAGAAGCAAGATTTTTGTTCTCTAATTCGAGCTTGTGAATCTTTTGTTCATCATCATCAGAAAAATATCCCATCTTGAATATCTGTTTACAAAAAGAACTTGAATATGATCGTTAGTCCAAATGAAATCAAACAAAACAGAAAAACTTGAAATAAGAATTCAGAAATTTTGAGCACAAAAAGAACTTTGTCCCTCTCCGCAGACTTAGCACGGGTGTCAAGGGGCAACACCCTAGCGCAAAGCTCAGAAATGCGCTAAAGGCAGTAGCGCAAAAGACACTTTGCGCTAAATGAAGCTGGCGAGAAACTCAGAAACTCGCTAAAGGCAATGGCGCAAAAGAGAAGTTGTGCTACTAGTAGCTGGCGCAAAACACACTTGTGAGAAACTCTGAATACGCAAAAGTAACTTTGTGTTAAGTCTAAATATTGTATCCAAGATTTAATAGGAAGTTCAACAATGTAAAAGTCAACATTGTCTAAGTCAAAGCTAGTTTAGTTTCCTTAGCCATTAAGGCTTTGTTTTAGATTGTGAGTATATAAGGGTTTGTGTTGTGTAATCTTGTAACATTCTAGAGAGCTATGTGTGTATTGTAATTCAAAGATTGATGAATACGAGATCTACTTTCTCTCTCTAGACTTTCTCTCTCTAGTTCTTGAGCTTTATTGTCATAAATTGAGTAATTGCTTTTTGTGATTGGGATTTTATGTTTAACAATTGGTATCAGAGCTGAACCAAACTATTCAGAAAAGATTTTATCATGATTTGAATTGATATCTGTGTGTTTTGGAGAGAAATTTTGAATTTTCGAAAATATTTTCAAGAAACGACTTTGTTACTGTTTCATCGAATTTTTTTTGTGAAAAATTGGTTTTAATGCAAGAAATTGGAATCACTGTGTTCGATTTGTTGTAGTAATTGATTCTTGTTTTGATTCAATTTCGTATATTATTCTTATTCGATGTCAATTTTTCAATTTTTTGAAGTTTTTCTTGAATACGAGTTCGTATACTGTTCTTGATTGAAAATATTCGATTTGATGTTTTTAATCGAAAATTGATTGCTTGTGTGAGTTTAGAACTGTTTTTCGATGATGCTGACAAATTCTTGAGTTCAATTGTGCAGGAATCAATCGATTTGAGAAAGATTATGTCAAGAACACGGTTTGCGCTTCTATCATACACTTTGCGCTTCAAACATATGGTTTGCGCTTCAATCATTCGGGTTGTGTATCATTCTTAAAACGCAAAGTCTAAGTTTGCATTTCTCTCATCACCCGCAAAGTTCATCTTTGCGCTTCTAGTTCAAAACGCAAAGTCTTTCTTTGCGCGTCATTCTTCACCCGCAATGTTTTACTTTGCGCTTCTCAAAGGACCCGAAAATCTCAACTTTGCGTTTCAGGCAACACACGCAAACCATAGCTTTGCGTTTTGGTTGACACACGCAAACCACAACTTTGCGTTCCAGGCGACACACGCAAACCTCAACTTAAAAAAAAAAAAAAAAAGTCTGGAATTTTTTTTAGTGTGTCATCTTTATTTTTTTTAAAACTTTGTGTCATAACAAGTGTTTTTCAATTTTTCAATTTTTAATATTTTTCGAAAATTTTCAATTCAATCTGATTTCTGATTTTCTGATACATAGTTTGGAACGATCATTCATATTAAGCCAATTACTCATTAATCATGGGATTTCTTTCAGATCTTGAAGAGAAGAATAGAAAGCTGAAACTAGAGAACATTAATCTGGCTCATGCAGTTGACTTTCATTCACAAAAGTCAAGAGAGTATTTTACTGAAGTCATATCACTGAAAGAAGAAATCAGTACCTTAAAGAATATCAGTGCTGGGAAGAATGAAGAGAAGATAAAGAGATTGGAAACTGAGAACTCTGAGCTTAAATGGAATTTATCTGTTTTGGAAAAACAACTTGTAGACAGTAAAGCTGATTTTGAAAGTGAAAAGGAAAATTTTTCAAAGAAGTTCTCAGATTTTTCAAAGAAGTGTTTTGAAGAGAAGAAGTCAGTTGAGCTTAAATGCTTAGAACTTTCTCAACAAGTGTCTGATTTTGAGAAAGTCCTGATTTTGGAAAGAGAAAAATTTGATAAAGAAAAGAAGGTCATCGAACAGAAGAATGTGGGATTCTTTAAAGAGTTATCAGGCCAAAGAAAAGATTCAGAAAAAGGATTTGAAGAAGAAAGATCAATATTTGAGTCTGAAATCAAAAGTCTGACTTCCAAGTTGTCTGAACTGTCTGCTTCTGCGCTGAACGAGCAAAAGACAAAGTCTGAGTTCTCAAAGAAGATTAACCATCTTGTGAAAGAAAGAGACATCTTTGCATCAAAGATCAAAGAGCTTGAAAAGTCTGCTTCAAGTTCTACCCAGAAATCTGTCTCTTCACAAAGGTCAGTTAAATCCTTTAATCAGATTCATCGATCTAACATTTTCTTTGATGAATATTTAGATGGTTCAGATACTTATCTAAGGAGAAGAAGTTTCAAGAAAGAGAAATTGGTCTGGATGAAGAATCAGTCAAAGATGACAAGACTGATGAGCTGAAAGAGAAGAAATCATGTGTACCTGTACACAAAGCAAAGAAGAACAAATCACCTAACGGTAAGAAATATTATTGTTCTATTTGTTGTACACATGATCATATCCATAAGACCAGTGATCATTTCTGGTATGGTTCTTACTCCATAACCCCCACACGAACTGCAACTAACATTTCTGGACCCAAATACCAGTGGGTACCAAAGAAGAAAACTGATTCTTTGTTGCAGGCACCTCACGTCAAGGGGGAGTAAGAGAACAATGGCTCTTGAGTAAATCAGCTCAAGACGCGGACTTCAAAGTTGAAAGAATTTGGCTTCTAAGCACATCATCTTAGGACCCGGTCTTCAACGGAGTTTGACTTCTAAACACAACAGTTTAGGACTTGGACCTCAGTGATCAAAAAGACCTTACTCCTGTATGCTTGCATCCGATGGATATTGATGGTCTTCATCCCAAGAGATTTGATCTGATCTCTATCCTATACTTTTTCTTTGCTAGATTTTTCTGATATTGATGGTCTAACAATTCAAAAGGGAGTGTTTGATCTCTATCCTGTTTTACTTGTAATATTTCAGATGCTTAATTTAAGGGGGAGTAAAGGTGATGACTTCTGATCACATGATAGATCAGGACCCGTTCATCAATGATCAAAGACGGATATTGTGCTAATATCCAGGGGAGCTTAAAAGATTAAAATATTTATATCTTGATTTGAGAGGGAGCTGAAAAGGTAAAAATCTTCTGATCTATATCTCAGATTGTTTCAAAGAAGGACAACTTTCGAACATGAAAAACAATTTCTGAAATGTTCAAACCACTTCTTATTCTCAAAAGTTTTATGAATTTAGAAGTGTGCTTTTAAATGCTTTTCTAAATTTTTTTGAGCTTATTGTTTAAATGACCGTGTGTTTCCAAAGATCAATACTTGTGTATTATCTTGTCCATATACTGTCAAGTATTCATACACACCGGTTCAGTATTTTATTTGAAATTGTTATTACCATGTCTCAAATTCAAACAATTTTTCGATGGTAATACCCCCGTTTGAAGTTCAAAGTTGATGAGCATCATTCATTTTTTTTCATATTTGTGCTTTCATTGATTAATTGTTTATATTTGTTCATATAAACAAATTTCCAATTCTTTGATACCCTAACCTTTTGATTTGATTTGATTGATTCATTGTCAGATTCTCAAAACAATTCTCTTGATTTCATTTCATTCATTCAATATCATTGTTTTGAGAAATCTTCATTGTTCAATTGCTCAAATCTCACGAGCATACATATTGACAATGGTATCATATATCTTGTGCTAAACTGTTTCAGTTAAACTGTTGAGCAACCGTTCTTCATAGGAAATATCATGGGATTCGTGTGTGAGCTTAAATAGAACTTCCATGGATTCACGCAACCTGTGTTTCCTACCCAGGAAGTTATCCTTGAGTGATTGAGGGGTGAGGGGTCAAAATCAAAGTGTGGGGGAGAAAACTCATCCGGTTGAGTTTTTCTCATTGCGTGGAGCGGAAAAATGGAAATGAGAGTTTGGTTAGAAGTGAGCTTTAAAGGATAAAAAGAAAGAGGGTGTGAGATCAGAGTTAAAAGAATATCAGAACTCTGCACCTACCACTTTCTGAGCCGGGCAACCACATCTACTGATTGGTTCACATTCTGTGGTGACCATCATTGAAACAGGCAGTGAGCCCATGCCAACTCTTGCTATTACCCCACCAACCACTCGTTTCTTTCTCGAAAAAGAAATGTTTCATTTTCTTGGGGACGCAACACATATGCTATCTAATCTTCACTCGGAAGATTTAGATATTGAAAAAGAAGGAAAGTTGCCCCACCTTCGCACCTCTTTCATGCACATTGAGTCCGTGTATTACCTGTTGCTGTCTCAACAGTTTACACAATTTGAGCCTTAATGAAACACAATCATTGTGCTAAAATTCTTTCATACACAAGCACGAACACACAGAAAATCTGTTTTTCTGTCAGAACATTCATAGAATTACCTTGTGTTTTTCAATGATTGAATGGAAGTCCTGGGGGGTCAACATCAAACCAACTCCTTATATTGTACATTCGTTGTACACAGTGACTCCGTGTTACTGACAGGCACTTCTAACTGTTTCATTTGTTGATTCAGGGTTACCTCGTTCATTATGTCTGAATTTGAAAAGATTCAGATATATACCTTTCATGAATTGACGGCTATTCAGATCAGCGGGCAGAGACTGTCAAAGGGGAGATTGTTATTTGTTCTCAAAGGGGGAAATCAAAGACTGTGCTGAAATTGAAGATGTTTTGATGATCATGATGCTCACATCATCAAAAAGGGGGAGACATTTTATAAAGATTCAATTTCAGATTTAAGTCAGAATTTCAAATGCATTTCAAAATGCTTCCGCTGATACAAAGTCAAAAGATTCTGAAGAAATTTTATTCAAAGATAAATCAAGATGATTTGTGAAAGTTTGTTTCTCTGAAGACTGTCAAGAGATCAAAGAGATGAAGATTCAATATCAGAGATTCCTCAAAGCTATTTCATTGTTCAAAGACAGTTTTTCAAAGAACGTTCCAAAGTTTTTCAAAGATGTTTCAAAGTTCATTGTTTCAGAAGTTTCAAGAATTCTGTTTCTTGTTCATGTCATGTTGACTTTGAAATCTTCAAAGATTAAAAAGACTTTCCAAGATTCTTCAAGAGCTGAAAGTTTAAAGATTGTGAAAGCTTCAAATAGACAAAAGTTGAAGAATCATGAGCTGAAGATCTGTATCAAACTTTTATTAAATCTTGAATACAAAGGGGGAGATTGTTAAGTCTAAATATTGTATCCAAGATTTAATAGAAAAGTCAACAATGTAAAAGTCAACATTGTCTAAGTCAAAGCTAGTTTAGTTTCCTTAGCCATTAAGGCTTTGTTTTAGATTGTGAGTATATAAGGGTTTGTGTTGTGTAATCTTGTAACATTCTAGAGAGCTATGTGTGTATTGTAATTCAGAGATTGATGAATACGAGATCTACTTTCTCTCTCTAGAATTTCTCTCTCTAGAATTTCTCTCTCTAGTTCTTGAGCTTTATTGTCATAAATTGAGTAATTGCTTGTTGTGATTGGGATTTTATGTTTAACACTTTGCGCTAAGCATTTAGAAACACTTGAACCTGGCGAGAAAGAACTATGATCTGGCGCAAAATGGATGATTTTGATGCTGAAGAGAACCTCAAGCAGATGAAGTTGGCGCAAAAGTATGATGATCTGGCGCAAAATGTAGATCTGTCATGGTCTTGTATTTTTCCAACAAAAACTCAAGTCTTTTCTTGATTTCGACGAATCCTTCACCAATTGTTCTGAAATTCTGCAGATTACATCGATTTCATACCACGAACAGATTACAGACAATTAATTTCAATAACAAACACACAAAAATACAAATCAATCTATGACAGTGTATGACTTCGTGAAACTCAAAAACAAGAAATTCATCAAAATTACAAACGATTACAGTGCAATTCGACACAAAACTTATACAAACTCAATCTAAAATACATTTCAAATTCAAATCCATTGATTTCAATTCGAAATACAGACTCAGAACTCAAATTCAATCCTCGGCTCAAGAACACAATGCGAATTCAGTTTTTTTTGATTTGATTTCAATTGGATCTGCTTTGATACCATTTGTTATTCCCAAATCTATTCAAGTTCTAATTGTAAAAACAGAAATCTGATTAAGAATCGTAATCACAAGTCTTTGATTCAACAATCAAAACAATTACAAATCTTACTTTCTCACTCTACATCATGTTTCTCTCACTAGAATGATACGACTATTCACCTCTTCTCTAATATGCTCTCAATCTTCCAAACTGAATTGTTACTCCTTCTACAACTACAAGGACACAAGGTATTTATACCCTCATACAATTACAAGGAAACAAAGTACAAAACATTGACTTTGACTTTATTACAAAATGACTTTGACTTTCACTGAGAGTTGACTTTCCACTTTGACTTCTTGACTTTTATCTTCAAATCTTTATGATCTCTAATCCAATAAATCTGTGCTCTAACAAATACAAGAAACTTGCTTGAAAATCTGACATCGTATGAAAAAGATCAAAATCGAAATGATTTATCATTTAAGGTTTAGGTTATGAAAAATAGAAATGTGTCCATATGAATCAAAATATAGACATTCTTGAAAGAAACGTTTGAAATGAATCAACGCTCAATATTCTTTGAAGTTCAATCGGGGTGTCTTACCGTCGAAAATTGGTTTCAATATGAGACATGGTAAGAACATATTAACAAAATATTAAACCGGTGTGTATGAATACTTGAAAGTATATGGAAAAGATAATACACAATTATTTATCTTTGAAAACACACGGTTTATTATCATTTAAACACATGAATAAAGAAAACATTTAAAATCACACTTCTAAATTCATGAAATCTTTTTAAGAATAAGAAGTGGTTTGAACATTTAAGAACATGTTTTCTATGATTGAAAGTCGTCATTCTTTCAACCATATATGAGATTAAGAGTAGAATATTTCCTTACACTCAGCTTAAATCTCATAAAGTCAGCTCAAAAGTCATAGTGATATGATCGTTTAAGCTTTCTGTTAGTGTATAAAAGTTTTGGAAAGTAAATGTATTTGATTTGTTTCTTTGTAATTGTAATTGGGATTCTTTAGGACTAGCCTGATATCGTGCACATAAACATGTAGAAAATATTATATCTGGCCTACTAGATGTTAAATACATTAAAGAACCAATCATACCTCGGTAGGTTCTAACATCAACAGCTTTTCCAGAAGGATCAGCGCCAATCTTAGTTCGAGGTGCCATCGGGGTTCCAATAGAAGTACAATTTTCCATTTTAAATTTTCTAAGAATATCGAAAATGTACTTTGATTGATTAATAAAAATCCCCGTGGAAAATTGTTTGACTTGTAATCCGAGAAAGAAATTCATCTCTCCCATCATACTCATCTGAAATCTTGACACCATCAGGTTAGAAAAGTTCTTACAGTACTTTGGATTTGTTGAGCCAAATATGATGTCATCGACATATATCTGAATTAAAATGATATCGGCCTTTTCCTTTTTAATAAAAAGAGTAGTATCGATTTTACCTTTTGAGAAGCCCGACTTGACTAAAAATTTTGATAACACTTCATACCAGGCTCGAGGGGCTTGCTTTAGACCATAAAGAGCTTTGTCCAGAATGTAAACGTGATTAGGTTTCTCTAGATTGACAAAATCTTCTGGCTGAGAGACGTAGACTTCCTCCTTGAGAATGACGTTTAGAAAGGCAGTCTTCACGTCCATCTGGTATACAGTGAAGTTCTTGTATGCGGGATATGCTAGAAACATACGAATTGCTTCTATGTGTACAACTGGAGCATAAGTCTCGTCATAATCAATTCCTTCCTCTTTCCTATATCCTTTAGCCACAAGTCTTGCTTTGTTTCTGATAATGATACCATCTTCGTCTTTCTTATTCTTGAAAACCCATTTTGTGCCAATTATAGTTTTTCTTTCAGGTTTAGGCACTAATCTTCAAACCTTAAGCACTTCAAACTGATTGAGCTCTTATTGTATCGCAGTCACCCAGTCTGAGTCAGCTAGAGCTTCAGACATTCGAGTAGGATCTATCTTGCTCAGAAATGAATCATGCATGCACATGGTTAGTGTAGCAGACCTAGTTTGCACCGGTTTGGAAGGATCTCCAATGATTTGGCTTATCGGGTGCTCTTTGGTCCACTTGTGTTCATGAGGGTGTGGATTAGAAGTAGATTGATCACGATGTTCATCTAAATAACCACTTTCAACTTCTTCATTTTGTTTAGGATTAAGTAGGGGTTCAGTTGAAGTATTCTGTGCAGAATCTTCAGTTGGTTGTACATTTTCTGTCTGTTGATTATCCGTTACCGTGCATCCAACTGATTCAGCACTTCTGGATCTTCATTAACTTGTACAACTTCAACCGATGGAGTAGGCGTTTGAATTGGAATCTCTTGCTGAATCGGGTAATTGGATTCAGTAGATATATCTGAAGTGGTTGGATGATTTCTTCGTGAATCTTCTGATCTATCAACCACAACAGGTTTAGTGACTTTAGTTCCAAGAAATTCATCATAAAACAGTTCAAACAGTAAATCTAAATCAGACAAGTGAGATGTTGATGATGACGCTTTATCCGATTTATCGTCACTAATCACAGGTTCTGGACTGATCTGCCTAGAAGCTAATACACCAGTAATAACGGGTTCTGAACTGTCTTGAACAGAAGCCATTTCCTCATCGAATGTGACATTAACGCTCTCAACTACGATCTTCAGCTTCTTCAGATATACTCTGTAAGCTGCAGATGTTTGAGAATTGCCGATAAAAATGCCTTCGTCAGCTTTTGGACTGAACTTATTCAGGTTCTACTTGTCGTTCAGTACGAAAGCACCTGAATCCAAAGATATGGAAATGTTTAATGCTAGGTATTCTATTATTTATTAAAGCATACGGTGTTTTACCGAACCGATGGTGGATAATGGAGCGATTTTGAGTGTAGCAGGCAGTCGACACAACTTCAGCCCATAGAAATAGAGGTAGGTCTGATTGACTTAGCATAGTTCGAGTGGCCTCAACTAGCGTTCTATTTTGTCTTTCTACGACTCCATTCTGTTCAGGCGTTCTGGCAGCAGAAAACTGCTGTGTTATCCCAGCCGATTCGAGATAATCTTCAACAATTATGTTCTTGAATTTTGTGCCATTGTCTGTTCTAAGAAGCTTTACTGTTTTCTGCAGATTCACTTGGGTAGTCTTTAGAAATGTGATGATGACTTCGGGCGTCTCATCTTTTGATCTCAGAAATTTGACCCAAGTGTATCTCGAATAATCGTCCACAATCACTAACACGTATTTGTTGTCGTTTATGCTTTGAGTACGCATTGGACCATAGAGATCCATATGCAGTAACTCCACGGTAGAACTTGTACTCGACTCAGGCTTCGGCTTATGAGTGGCTCTTTTCATCTTGCCTTTCTCGCACGTTGCACAGAGATGTTCTTTAACATACTTGAGCTCTGGAAGTCCTTTTACCAAATTACCCGTGACCAACTTGTTGATGTAATGAAAATTCAGGTGAGAAAGCCTTCGATTCCATACCCAACTCTGTTGCAACAAAGCTTTTGATAGTAGACACACCTTATTGTCAGTCTTATCTTTTGACAATTTGATTGTGTAGAGGTTTGACTTTCTCGTCCCAACCAAGAGTTCTTTATCATCTTTAGTACGAACAAAATACCTCTTGGCCTTGAAATTAACCTCTAAATCTTTGTCACAGAACTGTCCAATGCTGAATAGGTTATGTCCTAGACCTTCAACATAGCTCACCTTCTTAATCGTTATGTTCTCTTGAATCACATCAATATATCCCAGAATAGGTGAAAACTGGTCATTCCCGAATCGAACAGTTCCACAATATTTCTCTGTATAATTAGATAATAAATCTTCCTGTCCGGTCATATGCTTGGAGCAACCAGAATCCAAGTACCACATATGACGGGTCTGCACAGGAGAAATCACGAAATAATTGGTTTAGGTACCCATTTATAGATGGGTCCTACAGTGTTAGCACAAGATTTTGGCACCCATTTAAATTTGGGTCCTCTTTTCTTTTGAAAATCATTTGAAGCATAAGAATGATAAGAATAGACATGATATGTTCCAAACCAAACATCAGAATATTGCCGAGAAGCAAAATCATTTCTACGATAATTAGAAAACTTTTTAGTAGACGAAGATAATTGGAACAACTGCTTTATTGAATAACACTTGTAAGAAGTTACAAGTTTTGGTTTTTGGAAAGCAACATTGCCAATTACATTAGTTGTACGATCAATATTTCTATTACAATCACAATCAGAATCAGAATATGATTTAGCAGTCTCGTCAATCTTCTTCTTTGGTAGCCATTCTGATCTTACTGCAGTCTTTCTATTAGTCACATCTGAAACATTTGAACTTTCAAAGTTAGAACTGTGAGATTTGAAAGATTGCTTGTTCTTTGGTTTACCAGTGGTTGTCTGTTTCTGTGAATGCCTAGATTTCTTCTTCTTACCTTTAGCATTCTTGGCATTCACAAAAACTGGTACATCAACTTTCTTTGATGTTTCACCCTTTTCATACACACTGGGTAGACCAAAAGAATTAATAACAAACTGTGAATGATCAGGAAGTTTTGCATTAATATCAAATTGATCAATTCAATCATCTAAACAACCGTCAGAGTTTAAGAAATCAAACTTTTCATCAAAAAGACTTTTAACATCATCAGATTTTGAAGCTTTGGAAGTGTTTGAAAAATCAGATTTATGAAAGACAGTTGAAAACACAATCTGTTCTAGATTAGTCAAAATTCTTTCTTCTAACAGAGTGTTCTCGAGTTTAGAAATTTTACTTTCTAACATGAGAGGAGGTACATAAATTTTGTTTAGCCTCCAACTCCTCTGTAGAATAACTTTGGAAATAGTCATTTGAAATAAATTTTGTCTGATCAAAACTGTAACTATAATTCAACCTCTCATACCTAAATGGAAGTTGCATTTTAGTTTTGTTCTTTCTTTTCTCTCTTTCCTTAGCTTCATCCTCTTCTGAAAGTTTAGTCCATTTAACTTTAAGTTCAGGGTATTGTAGTGCCAGTTTTAGAAATCCAAAATCGTACAAAGTAGGCACTTTAGAAATACCCTTTTGAGGCAGTGTGGGTTCTCGTAACCAAGACCCCAACACTCACTACTCTCCTTGGATTTGTTCAGATGAATGTTTTGTAAAGTTTGACCTAAAGTGTAAAGTTTTTCCTCCAAAACATTCACCTTATTTGATAAAGATTTTTCTCTTTCTTTAGTGATGAATAATTTTTAGCAACCTCTTTCACTTCAAATTCACACAGTCTATATTCGGAAGTAGTTTCAGATAGTTCATTATGAATTATAGTCTTTTCTTTCGCGCTGGTATCAATGTTTTATGTAAAGCCTCAATCAATACGTTTTTCTCAGCAATATCCTTGCTAAGTTTCTTATTGACTATTTTTTCTCTTTATTGATACCTCTCTCACGTGTAAGCTTAGACTCTAATTCCTGGAGTTTAACCATCATGACTTGCATTTGATTAAGAAAATCTGATTTAGACATATCACATACCTCTTCTTTGTCTTCACCATCTGAATTAGTTTCAGCTTCAGTCTCTTCTTTACCCATAAAACACAAGTGAGCTTTCTCTTCTTTCTCTTCTTCTTCATCAGAGTGATCGAGCCAATATTCATCCTCAGCCATAAGAGCTTTACCAGCTTCTTGTTGCTTGGCCAAAAGCATCTGTTTTTGTAGTACTTGGAGTTGCGGACTTTAGGTTTCCGACAATCCTTTGCAAAGTGGCCGAGTTTGCCACAGTTGTAGCATTTCACTAGCTCGGGCTCTTTCTTCTTCTCTTCAGATCTGTACTTCTTCTCTTCAGGTTTCTTCTCATCAAACCTCTTTCCTTCAATTCTCTCCTTATGTTCATAGTTTCTCGAACCTGAGGAGTATCTCTAACTGTCTGAACCAGGCTTCTTGTAGAATTTCTTCTGAAAGGCTTTTGTCAACATCAACATAGCCTGTTTGAGATTCTCACAGTCATCTGAGTCAGAATCCTCTTCACTGTCAACTTCCTTAGATTCTGAAACTACAATCTACTTCTTCTTTAAGCTTACAGATTTCTTCTTGACCACCAGGGGAACAGGATCAGTAACCACTTTCTAAACCTTCTTCTTTTCATCCTTAATCTCTTCCACCTCTTCTTCATTCTGCCTTAAAGTCTCGTACACTTCGTGGAGTGGTATCTCATTTAAATCCTTCATCTGTTTCATCTGCCTTGTGAACCTCTTCCACTCAGGCTGTAGGATGCTGAGGAATTTGACATTAAGCTCTATCTGAGACTTCCTGACTTTGTTCTTACTGAGCTCGTTCAGCAAAGTCACAAATCTATCATATGTAGCCTCAAGAGATTCACCCACCTTGGCTTTGAATTCCTCATAGTTGTTCAGGCAGTTCGAGACTTTAAACAGATTACCGATCTTAGATCCTAACATCATCTTTTCTAGATGATCCCACATCTGTTTTCCTGTGGCATTGTAACTATCAATCTTTACATATATTTCATTCAGAATCCCTTGTAGAATAAAAGACCTTGCCACTCTATCAGCTTTAGCCCTTTTCCTTTGCTCATCAGTGTATTCTTCAAGAGGCAGTGGGTATTCCTTCTGATCATGTTCTTCTCCTCCAGTTTCAATCTCATGAACCTTCATAGGAAGTTTCATCACTCCTTCCTTGAGATATAGCCAGATGTAGTCACCCAAGTCACGTCTGTCTATAAAATCAAAGAAGCGATCCTTCCACTGTTCTAACTCTCCTTTGAAAAGTACCGGAGGTTTCACATCTGTACCAATTGCGAGAGCTTATCTAGAAGTCATCCTGTTTTCCAAAAATTGTTCAATAAGAACTTGAAATGATCGTTAGTTCAAATGAAATAAGAATACATAAAATCTTAGACAGAAGTTTTCAGAAATAAAATTTCTAAAAATTTACCAAGTATGGAATTCGCACAATACACTTGAACAAAAACAATTCGCACACATAATTCACAAACAAGCAATAAGACAAGCACAATTCGCATACAGAATTCGCACACAAGTAAAAACAACCAAGAATTCACACACTACACAAACTATATTCAGAATTCGCACGTAGTTATATGCGAGTTCTAGGAATTCGTATACAACACTATGCGAAATCTGGACTTAGAAAAAATTTGAAAATTTAACACTTTTCGCATAGATATTTCGCATAGACATTTCGCATAACAGAATGATACAAATTCTGTACTTGGAAAATATTTGAAACTTCTTATGCGAAAATAAAGGAATTCGTATATCACACTTATTTGAATTCTGAGCAATTCGCATAAAGTACAATGAGAATTCTAGGAATTCGTATGCCCCTTTATGTGTGTTCTTCACTTTTCGCACGCAGGCATATGGGAATTCTTTCCTAAGAAAACTTTTCACAAAACTTTTCGTATAAAAACTTATGCGAATTCTGACATTTCGCACATAGGCTTGTACGAATTATGAGGAATTCTCATAACACACACATGCGAATTCTACACATTTCACACATCACACACATCGAATTCTACACTTGAGAAATTTTCAGACAAAAACAATATGCGAAATCTATTGAATGCGAGTTCTTAATAATTATGCGAGTTCTTCAGATCTTCGACAAAATATCACTCTGATCAACTCAAAAACCCATCAAACCTTCGAATTTCGATCTGAAACTTTGACAATTCAACCACTAATACATCTAGAATTGAAATCTACCAATGAATTTCAATAAAATTCATTTAAGCATACAAATTGAACCTAAAACAGTGCCTTCGAACTCGTGTCTCTAAAATGAAAAAAATCACCAAATTGATGTACAATTACAGTGCAAGATTTCAATAAACCTATACAAGAACGTTCTAAAACTCTATACAAATACAATTGAAACAAACAAACTCGCAATTACACTTAAAAATTGAAAATTCGATCGAAGCTCAGTGAACAGTGTGGAAAACCATTTTCTTGAATGATTTCAAATTGAACTCTGCTCTGATACCAATTATTATTCCCTAAATTCAAGTTCTAATCATAGTTTTAATCACAATAACAAGATGAGAATCAAAACATCAATTAACCTGTTTTCCAATTCAATGAAGAATTCGTATACAATGCTCTCAGACAACTTTCTCTCTCTAGAAAACAGTTTACAACTTGTTACCACACGCTTACCACTTCTTACACTAACTAAAGTCATATCCCTATTTAAACAGGACACAAAGACAACACAAAACAAATACAACACATTACAAGACTTTGACTTTTGACTTTTTATTACAAATAGACTTTGACTTTAATGCTAGAGAGTTGACTTGAGCTTTGACTTGCTTAACTTTCAGTCTTCAGTCTTCATGATCTTGTATCCAACAAATATATTCACTAACAAAGCTGAACTAGAGAAATCTTTCAATCAAAGATTATCTGATCTTTCAAGGAATGTTGAAAAGGAAAAGAAAGATTTAGAAATCAGATGTGCTAAACTTTCTAAACAAGTTTCTGAATTTAAGAAAATTGTTATTTCTGAAAGAGATATTTTTGAAAAGGAAAAGAAAAATACTGAAAGGAAAAACATTTCTCTTTTCAAAGAAATTTCTGAGAAAAATCAGAATTTGGAAAAAGATTTTGAATCTGAAAGGAAAGTTTTTTAGAATGAAATTTCTAATCTTACAAACAAGTTTGCTACTTTATCTTCAGATATTCTGAAAGGACAGAAGAGTAGATTTGATCTTCATAGCAAGTTTGATAAAATTTGTTATGAAAAATCCAAGTTGAATGACAAGATCAAACAAGTTGAGATAGCTAATGCTGATTTATCTGTTAAACTAACATTTGAAACACATGTCTTATCTTCTTATGATGATGATTCAGTTGAATCAGTATGTTCTTTTCAATCAGTTTCTAGCTTGTTTCAAAAGTTGGTTTTCAAGAAAAAGAATGTCAAATCAGAAATCTTGAAACCAGATCAGATTAAAACTCCCAGTTCATTTTATGTTAAATTTGTTGATAAACATGTTGTTTATTTTTCAAAATCTGGATTTAAAGCATTTGAGAAAGATAAGATGATCTGAGTTGTAAAGGGATCTCCTGAATTAGTCAAATACCAGAAATCATCTGCACAAGCTTCAAACACAAATAAGAACAAAACTGCAAAAGGTAAATCTTTTACTATTGATTACATCAAGTCTACAAAGCATCTGATCAGGTTAGCTAAAAGAAAACTTTGTTGTTCATACTGTTGTAATGATGATTTTGTACACAAAGCACACATCAATAATTACTGGTATGGTTCTTACAAGAATTATTCTGACACTGCATATCACAGAGGTGGAAACCAATCAAAGAAGTTTTCACATACTAACCAAGATGGACCCAAATTCATCTGGTTACCAAAACCTGTTAAACATGTGATGCAGGAATCCACACTCAAGAAGGAGTGAAAGCATGATGACTTCTAAGTAAAACAACTTAGGACTCAATCCTCAATGTTAAAGGATGATGGCTTCTGATTACAACAGATTAGGACCCGATCTTCAATGTCAAGTGATGACTTCTGAACACAGTAGTTTAGAACTCAGTCTTCAAAGAATTCTACTGAAAGAATCTTTGAATGTCAAATTTTTTTAAGGGAGTATTTTTTATCTCTAATTAGTTACTGGGAAGAGATTGAGCTTACATTAGGATTTTGGGGAGATTATACTTCATAGAATATTTTTATTCTAAGGGAGAAACATAGTTTCATTGTTATATCTTTTATTTCCAAAAGAAGAAACAGATTCATATTGTCATATTTTACTTTATATGCAGATATGAAGGAGGAGCATATCTGTACAATTTCTGAAAGATCCATCTCATGTTAAGGGGGAACAGCAAGATATCAAACATCAATTGTCATGTTAAGGGAGAAACAAATCAATGAGAACAAACCAGAAATCAAGTCAAGGGAGAACAAAGACAAGAAAATCATGTCAAGTCAAGGGGGGAGCATCTTACAGAGCTTAATACAGAAATCCTTTCAAAAGGGGAGTAAGTTCAAGAGAATAAGTGTGTTTGTGTGTGTAAAACTTTTTGGGAATTAAAATGAGCTTATAATGTCAATTTTTGGAAAGTTTCTATTTTTGGCAAGTTTTGAAAAAGTTTCTATTTATAGCAAGTTTCCATGTTTAAAATGTTTTTCAAAAGTTGGACATTTTGCTAAGTCCAGAATTCGCATACAGTGCCATACGAATTCAAAGGAATTCGCATAATATGGCATACGAATTCTAACTTTTCGCATGCCTTTATATGCTAAAAGTGAGAAATTTGCATCCTTTGCCATGCGAATTGTTAGTTTTGCACAGAATTCGCATATAGCTTCATGCGAATTCTCACACACCATTGTCTTATCTCTTTGCAAAACAATTCGCATTCCAGTGTCATGCGAAAAGTGATTGGTCAATCAAATCGCGCCACGTGTCTAGTCACTCTTTGAGTATAAATACGTTACTTATCATTTTTCTAATCACTTTTCGAAGTATAGGCATTCATACGAATTATTCAGAGCACTTAAGCCCTTAAACCCTCTCCTACGACTTTTCGTTTCCAGATCCTTGTTCTTCAAAGTTCTTTGATTTCAGGTGGCTATTGATTTCATTTTTGTTCTGTTTGTTGTTTGTTGTTGTTTGTTCATTATTTTCTTGCAGGTGATACCCCAACTGGATTTGATTTTAGGGCTTTAGATTCGTCGTTCGACTGTTCATCTTCAATATTGAATAGGACATTGAATATTCAAAATTTTAGACTTTGATTTTGTTCTTTGTGTTAATTTTGGACACTAAGATACATTAAAGTGATGGATTCGAACCATAAACAACATTAGTTTTGACCTAATTCGTATTTTTATGGGGTTGATTTTGATTTGGCCTCTTCGACTGTTCTTGATGATATTCATGATGTTCTTGGCTAAAAATCGAAAATTAATGGTCGAAATGGTTAATAATCTCAACATTAATTGGTTAAAGTTGTTTATAATCATAAATCGAACCTTTTGATAACATGATTTTGGGTTCAAAAATCAAAATCAAAGACTTTTGGTAATCTAGGTTCATTTGAAGTTTATGAGTTTTTGAAGATCATCTTTAAGGTGTTCTTAATGTTCATATTAATTACTTAAAAAATTTTCAAGTTCAAGATTTTGAAAATTTGAAGGCCCATGCGAATTGTTGATTTTCAGTACCATACGAATTCTATGTTCTCAATGTCAAATTTTTCTAAGTAAAAAATTCGTATATTCCTTCATACGAATTCCTTGGTCCTTAATGATAAATTCTTTCTAAGTAAAGAATTCGTATCTTGGTTCATATGAATTCTGTGTCATTCACTTCATTTTTATTCCTAAGTGAGGATTTCACATAATTGGTCCATACAAATTCTATACTTAGTGAACTTTGAAAAATGTTTTTCAATGTCAATTTTTTTTTTGGTTTTTCACTAACAATTTGGACCTTGTCCATACTGTTCATTTTTTTCAGATACCAAATGGCTGACAATCAACCAGTTGAACAGAATGTTCAGATGGGTGAAAACTCACCACCCGAAGCATCTAGAGAGTGCCCACTGCCATCATCTAGATCAGACTATCAACCAACAGCTGGTGTTCCTCCAGATCATGTTCTCATTTCACCATCAAAAATGAAATCTCAGCAACCAAACAATCACTATATGGATTTCTCTATCAAGATTGATCCACTAGTTCTTGACATACTAAAGAATCATCCTCTAAGGTGTGCTCTCACTGCTCAAGGGAATGTGGTAGAATTATATGTCCAATAAGCATGGAAGACTATCAGATTCAGTCATATAAGGGTTAACAATGAAAGAGCACCTATTTTCAAATTGGAGACAGATCATTTCACCTCAGTGCTGAACTATGACAGACTCAGATTTATGCTAAGTCTGCTTGCTTCTAATGCAAGGGAAGGGAGAACTTCTTATGTTGATCTTCCTACAGATGCTAAAGTTTTCAAGGGATAAGAGACATGGGCTATGTGGGGCAACTGACACAAGTGCATAATTTCAAGAAGAACAACTTGCCTCCTTTCTGTAACACCCGTAATTTGGAGACTTCCTTTAGTGATAGTTCGGGAGTCTTTTGGATTTTGGAACGTAAAGGTGTTGGGAGAGCAGATGAGTTTTGCTATGGAATCATCGAGGATCGAATCAGGTGAGAAGACAAGAGAAAACCGAGATTTGGGCTGCCGCGAGTTGTGGCGCGACTTAGGGTCGCAGCACAAGTCGCATAACTCACTGGAAGTGAGTCTTTGGGAAAGCGGGCGACTTATGCTGCGACTTATGGTCGTGGCATAACCCGCGAAACTCACTGTCAGGTCAAAACTCGACCTTTCAGCCCTCAAGCCTCATTTCTCTCAAACAAACCCTAAATCTCTTCCCCTTTTCTCTCCCAAACCGGCCCCTAAACCCAAAATCGAACCCTAACCCATTTCTAGGGTTTTTCCTCCTTAAACCACATGAATCTTCCTCATCTATCTAGTTGAGATCATAAACCACCTTCATCTTCATCTTCTTCACCAAGTTATTGGGGGTTTCGTCTAAACCTTTCACCATTTGAAGATTGGAAGCTTATGGTTCGTTTTAGAGATCTGCAAGTGTTCTGTTTGGTGATTCAAGCTATTGGTTGAGGTAATCTTCTTCTTATTCAAGTATGGAAAATTAGGGTTTTCGGTATAAGATGAAAAGTTCATGTAAATGTTTGGGGAACATTTCTAAAAGGGTTGAATATGATTATTTATGGTTGAAAATGTGTGGATCTAGGTTTTGGAAGAATCGTGCTTGTGGATTCAAGTTTCTTCAAGAAAAGCTCTAAGTGGGGTAAAATCTAGATTTAGCCTAAATTTAGCAAGGTGAGTTCAAGTTGATTTGTGAAAACGTTGTACATGCCAAAAGGTTTATTTTAAAGCATTTATGTATTTTACATGAAATTATCAACTGTTGAGTTATTTGGTAACTTTTGGTTATTTGAAGTATTTGGCTTATTAAACCTTGTAAATACCACATTTGGGATTTTTGGGCATTTTGATAAATAAGTCATAAACGATAGTGTTTTAATGATTTATTGTGTAAATGGATTTTTGGTCACAAATGCATTTTGGTGCTTGTTGGGTTTTTATGCATCATTCATATAAATGGGCACTTTGAAAATACGAGTGTGTGAGTTCTTGGGATGAGTCATTCCCGACCTTGGGAACATTTTGGAAATAGTAACCTTTTTGGGTTTTGGGCCGAAGACCAATGGTGATTTGTGAAACAAAGATTTTGGGGAAAGATATAATTTGGTTTATATAACCATATTGGCTCTCGTGGTTTAGCCAATCGTCTGTTAAGCCGTTTGGGCTTGTTTTGTACTCTATTGAGTCTTTGGGACATTTGTTCCGTTTTGGTAGCTCGTTAAGGAGCCTTGGAAGTATGGTGTACTTAGTTGCATCTTATTTAAGAGTTACATATTTTGAATGCGTTAGTTCATTCTTTTGAGTCATGTAACGTTTTAGACTGTAATGCATTGGATCCATAGGCATATGAGTCAGTTGGTTAGTAGGGACTTTATCCCCGTTTTGGGACTGGATATTGTTATGGCAAGCGGGAGGACTCGAGGTAGAACGACCGCGTAACCTTTATTGAGGGCCCGAGGTAGATATCGTGGGTGGTTGAACTCGATGCCCGTTTGTAATCCAGTCTGGTTACTCATCATGGAATTTAGTGTCCGCGTTTGAAGTCTAGTGAGTGGTCCCCAAGTCATGTTTTTATGTAAGCTTGCGGTGGTGCTCTGCAGAGCCGTATACGGAGCTAAGTCTTGCGGTGGTGCCCATGATGAGATGGATACGGGGACTTGTGGCTTTGGTTGTGACACTCATTAGAGGTCGAGTAGACACTAGGATCAGTGGTGTCTTGCGGTGGTAGCTCAGAGGATACATATACGGGGAACCATGGTCTTATGTGAAGCTCGAGAACATTGATACGTGGCTTAACTTTGTGTGCCCGTCACATTCGATTGAAAGGTGTTGTTTTTGGGTATTGAGTTTTATTATCCAAGCTTTCGGTGACGTTTCGTATAAATGGATCTTATCAATGATTTATGGGTTGAGTATTATGCCCCACCCGTGTTTTGGGTGTTTCGGGATACAAAGTTTTAACCGCATTTTTTATAAATGTAGAGTTTGATTTCTATTCGCACTTTGAGTGAGGTTTGGGTTGGAGTTTATTTACGAAAGAACGTTTTATATTGGGACCTTGTCCCCGAAGTAGTTTGGATCTGAAAACGTTTGTATTGATGTTTTGCCCAAAATGCATATTATTGGAAGACGAGCCGTTTTCTTATTCAAAGAATATCTTTTGAAAGATTATGATTTAAATTGCATTACTCCTTTTCAACAATACATTTATTCATGTTGAAAACTCTTGAACTCACTAGGCGTTAGCCTAACCTTTTTATTTATCGGCATGTGCAACAGGTTCTCGGTTGGGAATAACTCTAGTGACACAGTGTTGAGAGGAGCGCTAGTGCTATGCTCGTGAAGTGGTTATCTTAGTGAAGTCGTCCGTACTTGTTTCGGAAAGAGCAACTGATGTTTGAGGATTAAGTAGCACCCGACTTGAATTAGTCTTCGCGTATTATTGGAGTTTGAATTTGTTTAAGTTTATATATAAAGTTTTATTTTCGAGATTTACCTTTTAATTAATGTATTATCGAAATTTTAATTAGTTGCTCTTACCAAATTTTGAGGGTGTTACACTTTCTACTATGCCCTGTTCTCAGTAATCAACCGGTGTCTGACAGCAAAGATCTATGGCACAGACAATGCCATCATTCACATCTTGAAGTTGTTTCATGCTGTCGTATATGATTTACATATAGATTATGTCAACATCTTTTGGACAGAACTCTATGAAAAGGTGGTCTCCAAGAAGACTACAAAGGCACCGAACTACATTCCTTATCAGAGGTTCATGACTGATTGTTAGAAGTATGTTGAGATGCAACAAATAGATTCCAATAAGGATTGATTATCCTCTTACACCAGTGAGTTCTATGAGATATTTGATGAAGTAGAAGAAAGAGTTTTTTTTACTCTATGTCAGTACCAGAAGCTCTGCTTGACTATGTTGATCCAGAGTTTGAGAGTATGTTAGCTTATAGAGAGTCTATGGGACAACCAGGACCCGTTGACCCTACCCAAGGCTCAAACCCTAGGAGAGCGGAGTCCGTGAGGGTTTCTGATACTATGGGAGTACATAAACGGGGAGCGAAGAGAAAAAATACCGAGAGGGGTTCCGGAGGGGTTTGGAGACCTTGACTAGAGGCATCAGGGTCATGGGTCATTACCCAAAGTTCAGTGACACCTCCTGCTAATGACGGTCCAGGCTCTGATAATGACTCGGATCATGCAAATGAACTGGCTGATGATGATAGTGATGAAATTCCATCTGCAACTAGTGATACAGAAGCTTCTGATGACAATCAAAGTGATGGTAATAATGATAAGAATGAAGAATCAGATGATGATACTGCTGACGATGACACAAATGATGATCATGATGATAATCAAGGTGGTACTGCAATTCAAGATGATGTACATGCTGATGTACAAAATGATGAACAAGTAGATGTATTTTGCAGAATTCTATGAAGTTGTTGCTATGGAAATAGATGTCAATGACTCTATTAATGCTGTGATGGGAGATATAAGGAGATTTGAGGGAGTATTAGTTGAAAATTTTGAGAGGTTGAGTGAAAATGTAGAAAAAGAACATGGTGAGCGTGTGTATACCCGAACCTACTTATCCAAAAGGGCAACCACATCTAATGCTTCACCGCATGTGTTGCGTGCAAGTGTTCAGGACATAAGCAGCCCACTTATGCAATTGCACACCCAGGCCAACCACTCTATCTCTTCTCAACAAGAGTTAGGGCCTGTTTGTTAGCAGCTTAATGAGACTCACATCTTATTCAGACAGCTATATATGATTGTTTGGTAGTGGCTTAATAATAAAGAAAGTGACTTATTCATTAAGATTTCAAGGGGGGAGCTTTATGAAGAAAGCCAAGTTTTTTCCAAACCAGTCCCTCCCATTAAAAAACACGTTCCTTCCATCTATGAAAAAACTCTCTCAAATAAAAACCTTTCAAATCTATACAGACAGATTAATCCACAAAGACAACTTTATCCATACAGAACTTAATGGAAAACCAACCAAACAGCCCCTTAGTTTCAACTTCTCACAGGGTTTTAACACAAAGTCTACCGGTTTCTCATTCAGAGATTCAAGGTATTGAAAATAGAGAACAACATCCCTCGTTCTCAATTTCTTTGTCTGCACCTTTGAGTCTAGTGCCTTTTGAGATTCCAATTGTCATTCCTAGGACACATATTGAAACGACAACCATCGAAAGTCTTAATGACCCGATCGGAACATCACGAGTAGATCCGAAATTCGGACTATGAGGACCGGATGGTAGTCCTGTTATAGTTAACACTATACCAGCTATAAACACAGGCCATGCGGTTGGTTCTACCACTGTTATGCAAATGGATAATTTATGTGATTCCGGTGTTACTCACCCTGACTATGTGTCAAAGGAAATCCTCGACGACGCCTTAAAGGCTGTTGAAAATAGAATGGTGGAGAAATTTGAGACAGAATTGGCAACTGTTAAAAGGTTGTTGAAAGGGAAACATACAGCTGAACCTGAGCCTATTCAACAAGCCTAATCACTCCCACAACCACAACCTGCTGATTTATCCATTGATGAGCTGAAGTCCCTGTTGTTTGCTAAACTGTTATCTCAAGCTCTGGATAACCAGCAAGATGCAGACCTTCTTTCACTTCTGCAATCCCACCATCAACAACAACTGCCACAATCTGTGAAACCAACAGATTTGGTTAGTGCCACAGAGTTTCATTCTTTTAAAACTGATGTTTTGCATGCTATATCTGATTTGAAACTGGTAGTGCAAACTTCATGTAAAGCCTAAGCAGCTGTTTATGAGAAAAGACATGATCATGATCCAGATCATGACCATGAGGGGGAGATAAGAGAGAAACAGAATGTTGATGACGTGGTTATGGCTGCAGAATCTAAAAATAATGATGATAGAGAGAATATTGATCAAGGTAATGAGATGACTGATCAAAGAGAAAGCACGAAGATTGTTCTTTATGTTAATACAGAAGTAGAAACAAGGGTTGCAAAGCCCAAGGTTGCTACAAAAGCAGAAACTTTGGAGATTACTGGAATGAATGCGGTGGACATGATAGATTTATATTCAGATGATGAGGAAGATTCAAATGAAAAGTATGAACAGTTCTGGAAGATAAAGGAGGAAGAGAAAGAGAATTTGATGAATGAAAATGAAGATGATATTCCAGCTGATGAAGTTAATGTCCTAGATACGTTACTGGAATCTCCTGAGGACATTCAGCTAAGCCTTGTTCATAACGATATTCCTGAAGCTACAAATGAAGCTCATGTTATCCCATCCTTTAAGGAAATAAACTTTCCTGAAACTTCTGAAACTCATGTAAGTCAAAGAATTCCTAGCCCAGTGCAAGATGTTCAACATGTTCAAAGCCCAGAGCATAATGTTCAATATGTTCAAGATGTCCTAAATGAAGATGAGGGTGAAAAACAAGATGATGAATATGTTCATGTTCTAATTATGCTTGAAGAAGAGGCAGGTCCTAATATTCCTGAAGCACCTCTTGTGCCTACTGAAGCTAAAATCAGGCACATGAGATATGCTCTCAGAGTTCCATTTTTGGAAGAGCAGATGAAGAGTTTTTTTTTTTCACAGAGTGAGAACTATGGACAAGTACAAAGTTTTGGGTGTTCAGAATAAGCCAAAAGAATATCAGGAAGAATATGCAAATATGATGAACTGACTAAGACAGGCAGAGCGTACTGTAAAGAATAAATCTGGTATTGTCACTGTTAGAGAAGTCAGATTTAAGAAGTTCATGCGCGTCTGGTATCCTGAATTCTTTATCCAAAGAAGAGATTTAACTGAGTGCAGATTCACTGAAGCTAATTTCTGTTATCTGAATGTTGATGACCTTGAGTTTTTATTCCATCACTTCAGAAGTATGGTCATAAGGAGGGAGAACATCATCTTTGCATTGGAATCCATTAAAAGATTCATGAGGAGGCATATCTTCTATACCTACTGTTATGATTTTTAGTTGGGAATTGAAACAAATCATAAGAAGGTCAACATAATCAAGCCCAATATGACCTTGTCTGATATTGACATCTATGATCTTTTTACTGTGCTTGAAGAACCTGAGTTGGGGGTGGTCTATAAGAATGGTGAAAATGAAAAGAAGTTCTTCACAGTATCTGAGATTGCTAAGTTCTCTGATGGAACTCTCAAAGTAATTAGACTGCAGCTTGACTCAAGGTATAAAAAAATTGAAAGACAAAGACAGCTTGGTGAAGATCATTTGCCCAGAAGAGTAAAGTTTGTAATGCTGAGAATTCTTGAAGCTATTGATGATCGAATTGAATTCAGAAGAGGGATCAGGAGGTTTGAATCATTTTTGGGGATAAGGAGAACATCTACAGGAAGATGGGACAGATGAAGCTTCACAAATTGATCCAAAAGGGGGAGATTGTTAGATATGTTTGAATCAATTTTTTGAATATATTTGACTTTTTTGTAATGTGTAGTTTGACTTTTATATCGTTGTGTTTGTATAAGGTTATGGCTTGTATAACCCATATAAATACCTTTTGTCTCTTGTAAGTGCATAGCACCTTGTCTAAGTCTTGTAAGCCTTCTTTGTGAGACATATGAATACATTGACTTGTGATAAATTCTCTCTCTAGAATCTTTCTTTAATCTTGTTCTTTGATTGTCAAATATTCTTGAAATAAGGGATCACAACAACTCTTACTGGGTAAGCACTTACCAGGTAAATTGTTGTATACGATGCCATTTAAATGAACTAGAATCTTACGCGAGGAGATAAGTGGAACTGTTAATTTTTACCGGTAAGCACTTATCGGGTAAGCCTTTGGGTAAACGACCCCTAAGATATTGAACCCTAAATACCATGTCATGATTTCCCAAAGGAATCAGAAACATGTCTGACTTGAATTTGGTGTTCTGCAGTCTCCAAGAAAAATCCTTACAAACAAATTGACACTCAATATTAGCACCATTTGCTACTGTTACTGACTCATTAAGAATGAAATCCAAGTGCAAACACAACCTTTTAGCCAAAACAAAATCCAAAATATTGTGGGTATTGCCTGAATCTATCAAAATATGAAGGGGCTTGTTGTCGTAACAACATGTCACCCTCATTGTGTGAATATTATGTTTTGCACTTAAAGTTTTCACGAATACAAGTGGTTCTATATTAGCAACCTAAAAACATAGATCCTTACACTAAGGTTTCTCCTCTATGTCCTCATCTATACATGGAATCTCAATTGAGAACAATTGTTGTTGTTTCAACCGTCACTTATCCCCTCTTTCATATGGATGATCACAGAAGTAACATAGACCCTTCATTTGCTTTCCCTTTTTTCGGAAACAAATATGTTTTTTGAGCATAAATTGAAAACAGGAGATGGAGTAGGCAGAAGAGCAGTTAAAGGCTTGGACACTGGATTCAAATTTTTGTCCAAAGAAGACTTAGGATTATGGCATAGGAAAGAAAATTCCAGGGACTCTTCTTGAAGTCTAGCATACTTCACTACTTGAGCCAAGGTTGAAGTATTAAAGGCTCTAACAAAGGGTTTCAATGCTTACTTTAATCCACCCACGAAACTATAAAGAAAATAAGAATAAGTCAAGACATGATTTTGTTCAAGCATAACTAATCTTGTATTCTCAAATTCATCAACATAATATTCTAGGGACCTTGTTTGCTACAACTTGTTAAACTTGTCACCCACATTTAATCCTACATCATCTTTAAATATTGCAGATAAATCAATGATAAATTTGGTCCGATCAACATTCTTCCTGATAACTATGTAACTAGACATCCAACTTTCTGCCTTATCAACCATACTCAGATAAGCCAAATCAACTTTTAATCTTTAGGTATTTTACACAGATTAAAGTACTTTTTTCATTTCCTTATCCACATCATTGAGTTAGTACAATCAAATTTAGGAAACTCAAGTTTAGGAACATACCCTGGAACCCTATTTGGAGGATTGTTTCTTAGAGGATCGATTAGTCTGGATTTTTTCAATTCCTTCATTATGTCATTCATCTCTGCAATAACTTTCATCATCTTTGCAATGCTTGCATTTTGTGCTTCAATTCGTTGTTCCAGAGATCTAATGTTTTCTTCCACAACTACGGTTTTTCTCGTAGCAGTGCCAGCGTTGAAGGAATAAACAACTGGTTCAAGAAATCAAGGTTTTCAGGGAATTAGCTCTGATACCAATGTAACAGTAGCCTAATGGCTTACTGAGTTATTATGAAACAAGGTATACGATGAAGGAGAAGAATAGAGAGAATAGAGATAAAAGAGAATTTTAAAGAGAAGAACTCAATGTCTATTATCAATCTGAATGAAATTTACACACACAAACTATTTATATCATTATAACTTGCTGGGTCTTGGGTTTCATTATAGTTTTGACGGTTGGGCCTTTTTCCTACAACACAATGGACTCTAATTTTGGAACAAGATGGAAAATTCATCAAACCCCATAAACCGTCTACAATTGTAACTTCATTCTATGAATCATAGTTGTACTAAAAACCTTTCAAATTGTGTCAACTTCTTGTTTCAGTTTCTGACAATTTTTTCTAGCACTAATTTCGAAGGCATAATTGTCTTAGTGAAAATGTTGTGTTAAGTTAGATTTTATAGTAATCATTGTATTTATAGGCTTGGTCTAATAGTCTGTTTTAAGGTGCTTATATGTTCTGTATTAGCCAATGGTATTTAAGTCCCTTGTGGTTTTGTGTCTTGTAAGACTCTAAAGCATTCTTTGAATACAATTACATTCTGCGCTTAAATCTCTCTCTCTACTTTATCTCTCTAGGATTTAGAACGATCTTGCATTATCAATTGGTATCAGAGCCTAATCTGAATATGAGAGGATTGAGAGAAACGTTTTTCGATTCTGAATTTGTGTTTGAATCAGAAAATTTGATCGATTTTCTTGATTTTTTTCAAGAAAACCTCATTTTTTTGGTTTTTCATCAAATTCGGACTGTTTTCTAATCGAATTTTCTTGAATTTTGGTTCGTTGGATCCAGTTTTACTAGGAGAACATTTTTGATTCACATCATTTTGCAAGAAAATCAGTTTTTGATCTTCAATTTTGAATTTTTTTGAATTTCTGGAAAAACTGTTTTGTGTACTGTTCTGTTCAAGATTTCACGTTTTTACGGTTTTTGATCGAATTAGTTGTTTGAAAGTGTTTAGAAATCAGTTTTTGATTACTTTTGTGTGAGAAAAATTCATCTTTTTCGATTTTGTAATCGAAATTAGAAGGTTCTCGTGATTTTTCATCGTTTTGCGCCAGATCTGAAATTTGCGCCAGTTCATCTCAGGTTTGCGCGAGTTCATCAGGGATCATCAGAGTTTTGCGCCAGTTCATCTTCCTCTTTGCACTAGAAATTTGCGAAAGTTCAGGTCAAGTTTTCACGAAAAGATTTTTTTTGCGCCATCTCTTCATCGAGCAAAGTCTAATTTGCTTCATTTTCATATCGAGCAAAGTAAAGTTTTCGCTAGAAGTTATTCGCCAACTTTGTATAGCGCAAAGTTATGTTTGCGCCAATTATTCATCGCGCAAAGATATTTTTGCGTCATATGTTATTTGCGCAAAGTGTCTTTGCGTCACTCTCATATCACGCAAAGTCAAGTTCGCGCCACCTTCGTCTCACGCAAATATCAGTTTGCGCCATCTTCGTCTAGCGCAAAAGCATGGTTGCACCATACTCTGTTCGCGCAAATCTCAGTTTGCGCCAGTTTCTCTGTGTTCAAGTTCTCATTTCAAAGTTCTCATTTCAAAGTTCTCATTTCAAGCTCAGTTTTACAAGAACGATCTTATGATGTCGTTGGGAACAAAAACTCGTCCTCCTATTTTGATCAATGAAAATGAATTCACCCAATGACAAGATCGGTTCATTAACTTCATCGAGCGTCAAGCTAATGGAGAAAATATGATGAAGTCATTTACTAAAGGACCGTTTATCAGACCTAAGAACAATACTCCTTTGACTGCTGAAGAGATTACAAGAGAAAAAATATATCGTGAAGCAAAGTCTAATCTGATGTTAGCATTGCCCAATTCTATCTATAATAAAATTGATTGTTTCAAGCAGAATCCGATGCTAATGTCGACATAGTTAGAAAAGATAATGCTTGGATCAGCAGTTGCCACTCAACTCCGTCAGATAAGATACATGAACAATTTTGAGGAATTTAAGGAAAAAGATGGAGAGAGTCTGAAAAGTGTGTTTGACAGATTTTGGTCCGTGATAAATGATTTGTATAAGATTAAGGTGACAAACACTGAACTGGAAGCCAATCTGAAAATTTTAAATGCTCTTCAACCAGAATGGAGCAAATCTTGTCATAGAATGTGGAATGATGTCAGGATCTCTACAATGCCGATACAGGAACTTTATGAGATCTTGATGGCTGATGAGAATTTGGTTCTCGAAAAGAAAGCAAAGATTGATAAGAAAAATAAGCCAAAAACAGTTGATCCAATTGCTCTCCTTGCTAGCCAATTGGCTTAACAAGCATTATCTGAAAATGCTTATGATGGGTCAACTGATGATGATGGAGAGGCTCTAGAAAAAGCTATGATTCTTCTCTCTCAACATTATCATAAGAAATTCCAGCACAGATCAGGTTCTAACAACCTTCGCTTCACTTCCGGTTCAAAGAAAGTGGAACCCGGTGCTCCCTCAAAGCCATATGTTCCAAAGTATGAGCCTGCTAAAGTGGCCGAGCAGAAAAAGGAAGAGAAGAAGGCTATGAATTGCTTCAACTGTGGGAAACCCGGACACATAGCAAAGGAGTGTCGAGTGAAGGTTGTCAAGGATTCTGCTTTCTACAGGAAAAAGTTGGAACTGACAGAAAAGAGAGAGAATGGAACAATTTTGCTTGCTGAGGAGGAATACTGGCTAGATCACTCAGACAATGAAGCAGAGAATGAGGAAACGGCTGCCATGTGTTGTATTGGGGATGATAAGAGTGATGATGAATATGAGGATTCCACAACTGATGAAGATGAGGTACCTTCTAAGTTTGATTACACATTTATTTCTTCACAAATGAATATCATTATAACTGCTTTACATGATTTACGCTCAAAGTTATTATCTGAAAAGCATTTAAACATAGAAAAGTCAAATTTGATTGACAAATTGCAAATTTCTTTGAAAGATGAAAAATCTATTTTGATTCATACAAAAGAAATCTTTCAAAAGAAATTAGATGATTTGGAAATTTCAAATAAGACTTATCTTGATTCTTTGACAGAAATAACCAAATTAAAAGATAATTTTTCAGATAAAATAAATGAGTTGGAAGAAAAATTATATCGAAGGAATCAAACTGAACAAACTATTTATTTGAACACACCACGAAGTTATGAGTCTATTAAAGAAAAATGGGGACTTGGTTTTGAAAATCCACAAACAATGCTATAGAAAAATCCCCGACTTTATATAAATTTGATTATCTAAATCTTGCTAAATATGCTCCTCAATTTAAAATTGATTGGATGAATGAAAAGCAAGTTTTAGATATCAAAAATGAGAAAAAATGAACAACAAGAAAAAGGAAATTTCTTTTGTTTACACGCGCGAAAATGCCAAATATTTTCCCGATAAATCAAAGAAGAACAGAAACAGTTTAAATGACATTTCTCCCATTAAATCTTCATTATCTGGTGATTATTTTGATATTTGTGCTACTAACACTAATAAAGAAAATATATCTCCAGTTTCTTATGATTCTAAGAGATATATTCCTCCATTAGTGTTAGAAAGCAAAATCATTAATCTTGAAGATAAAATGGAAGATCAAAATATTCAAAGAGAAATTGAATCTGATATTATTCTTTCTTTCATGACGTCAAGTCTTGAAGAAAAATTAATTTTTCAAAAACAAGATTTACTTACAAATTCCGTTTCTGATCTTTCTTCTGATTTTAAAGAAAACAAAAAGAAAGTTCTAAAATCTGAAACCTTTTCTCAAAATTTTTCTGACTCTGAGGCAAGTTCAGGTTTAATGTCTGATCAGTTTGGATTCTTAGGTAAAATTGCTTCTTCTGATTCAAATCTTAAATCAAATGTTCTTGATGAATCTTTTACGCTAAATGATGCTTATTATAAACCAAAGCGTAAAAGAAGAAGGTCAAAGAAGTCAAAGAAGCAAGCTAAAGTCATTTCTGACAGTTCTAATTCTTGTGATTCAAATATTACAGATAGGGCTTTGAGCACTCCTTCAAGGCAGATATGGAGGGTCAAGCGGAAATCTGATGAATCTGCGACTGAAGAGGATCGAAATGTAGACAAACTTTGTAGAAATGATTGATTTGCTACTTGTAATAAAATTTTCAAATATTCAATAAAGCAAATGATTCAAATTGCAAAAGATGTCTCCTCTTCCTCCTCTAGTTCAAGTTCAGATGATTATTCTTCGTCCTCTACTGATGATTCTGTTCATTCATCTGATTATTTTTCTCGTGCTTTCTATGTCAAATCTGACAAGTATTCTCCCATTAGAACTGTAACTAACAAACATGGACCCAAATACAAGTGGGTACCAAAATCAAAGATTGATTCTAAGTTGCAGGCACCTAATGTCAAGGGGGAGTGAAAGAACGATGGCTTTTGAGTAAATCAGCTCAGAACCCGTACTTCAATGGAATTCGAATTCTAAACATATCAGTTTAGGAATCGTTCTTCAATGCATTTAAGCTTCTGGACAAATGAGAAACTGTGAGTGCATCTACTTTATTCCGCTGCATTTATATCTGACTGTGATGTTGTTCCAGTTTTCTCATGTTTTTCAAGAATCTAAGCAAGTTCAACCAAACACATAGATATGAGGTACCACTTCATAAAGCATCATGTGGAAGAAGGTACTATTGAATTATATTTTGTGCCAACTGAATATCAAGTTGCTGATATTTTTACAAAAGCTTTAGATGAAAAACGTTTTAATTTTCTACTTTCAAAACTCGGCATGTTGAACTTAAAAGTTTAAATATTTACAAATTTTATTCTATAAAGTAAAAGTTTTACAGGTTTTCTTTCTTTTGAATAAAATGTGTGTCTAGGATAAATTTTCAAGTTGCTTTGTTTATATCGAAGTTTTATATGTTCAACTTTCAAGTCTTACAAAAATCGAAAGGTCAGCAACATGTTTGAAACTTTTGCATTCTGCTTTAAAGATATGTGATTCGGAATATTTATAGTTTACAATGCTTGGAAATCCTAAAAAGTCTGAATTATGGATCGTAATGAAAATATGGGCTAAACACTTAGATGTAAAACTGGGTGATTGAGATGAATTATATATATAAAATACAGAAATCTCTAAGTTTTAAAGTTTGTACCTGTGACCTTTCTGGTTTGGGAAAGTAAGTTCCGTGGGATGCTTGTCATCTGGTTCCCTAAGGTCAATTGGTCTGGGAGTGATCGAACCCAAATCCTTCTATAGAACCAGATCGAAAGTCATGTTCTACTGGTATGAATGGGTTTAGGATGTGTCGATGTAGCCTTTTTGATCTGGGAGAGTAAGTTCCAAGGGGTGCTTGACACCTAGTCCCTTAAGGCCAACTGGTCTGGGAGTGACTGACTCAAATCCTGCAATAGGATTAGATAGAAAGTTACGTTTACGGCATGTTCTTTACTTACCAAACTTTTTGATTAAAAGATGCCAATGTGCACAAGCTTAAAAGATGCCAATGTGCACAAGCTTAAAAGATGCCAAAGAGCACACTCATGTGAAGATGCCAATGTGCACAATGCTAAAAGATGCTAATGAGCACACATCTCATGTTACTTGGTGCTATGTTTGAGTTGCAATAAACCTATAAATTTGTGAAAGTATTAATTCTTGATGGCTTAGTGTGAGTATATGCAAAGTTCTCTATTATATTTTTAGAATTGCATTTTCTTGAAGCTAATCGAAGTTCGCATGCTAGCACACTGAATAGATTGATGAAAGTTTTTGAAACTGAACATGTTTTAACTTGATATGCAATGAAACTTGTATCTGTATCCAACAACATACACTTGATTTCAACTAAAGGATTAATCTGTGATATTTTACTGAGTAGAATTTAATTTGTTTAGTGTTTAAAATTTTATATATTTAGTTGTTTCAAAATACATATTCAGTATATTTTTCTTTCTATGTTAATGTTTCGATTCTTGTGTTCTCATATCTGTGTTAATGGGTCTGTGCATTATTTGAGGGGGAGTGAATAAAAAAAAATTCTGAAAAGATCATATCTCATACTTCGAGAAGGAGTATCTGTTTTTCTATATGAATGCTAACTTGAATTGTCATATTTAGTGCATTTGTGTAGGGGGAGTCAAAAAGCTTAACAGGTGAAAATTTTCAGATTTCAAGTCAGATTTGCGCCAACAGTTGGTAGCGCAAAACTCAACTTTGCGCCACCTTCAGCTAGCGCAAAACAATCTTGCGCCACCAACATGTAGCGCAAAACTTCCTTTTTCTCCTTTATTTTGAATTTTGCAGATCTGAAGCTGTCTCGTCTCCAACATTTGCATGACCAAGTTGATCCAGATCATCAAGGTCATGAGGGGGAGAAGTTAAGGAGAAGTTAAAGAGACAAAGAGTTCAAATGTTTATCTGCTGCTCAAGATTCGCTCAAGATTCTATTTTCTCAGCTATACTAGTTCTTTTGCTGTTCCACTTCGACCACCATAGTCTATTCAAGTATATTTGAAAGAGGTGTGTCGTTTAGAGTACAAGCTGATGAACCGATTGTTCTTTCAAGCTTATTTCAAATAGGTCCAGTCTTGTCAAAGCAGCAAAGGCAACATAGATTGAAAGATGCAGAGAATAAATTTTTTTTTAGTCAAGAAGCTTCTCTAAGTCGCTTAAATGGTCTGTGTTGATTTAGAAGATAGATATTGAAGACCACAACGCCAATGATTACAAAGGGGGAGATTGTTAAGTCAGATTTTATAGTAATTGTTTATGCCAAAAATCTCCCAAGGAAAATTTAAGGTAAACATGAAGCTTAATCCAACCAAAGAAAGTAACAACAATAATCGTACGATTATAACAAAAATAAAGTAAATAAGACGAGAGAATTGGTGACGCGGAAAACCCCTAAAATGGGTAAAAACCGCGGACGAGTGAGAGTCTTCGTGCACTATGGACGTCAATCAGGGACGTCGTCCTTTAGAACAAGTGTTACAAGTGTAATACAATGTAAAACAATACTATATAGAGTAAAGTTGGTCGTGCGTCGTGTGTAACTAGACTTCGGTCGTGCGTCGCGCGACAAACAACAATAAGCTTTATGAACTTCGAGAGAGAATGAGTGAGCTTGAGAACGTAATTCGTGAGATTGTAAAGTCTGAGAATCAGATGTCCAAATGTGAAGTTCAATCTTCATATTTATACTCTAATTGTCAGTTATCAAGTCTTGAATGCGTATGACCGTTTCTGATATTGATGATAGCGTCTATTACGCTAATTGCTATTGATGATGCCTTCCGTTACAATCTCTTGTCATGAATGCCTTTGAATTCTGCATTTTAAACATAATACAACGTATGCTGCCAATTTGTAACTGAAATCAGGTCGTACGAAGGTATTTGTTGGACGGGTATTTGATCGTTTTAGTCGAGGTCGCCTAAAGGAAAGGCGTCATTCATCATCTGTCGCACGACCACAGACTGTTGGACTTTTTACCCAAACAGTTTGCCCCCAAATTTAAAATTCAAGCGGCAACTTTTTGAAATTTAAATTTTAAAAACATGACATGTGCTAAAAGGAAAAATGTGGGTAACTTAACTATAACCAAATAAGTTTGTTTCCAACAAGATAATGATGTTATTCCCTGCGAAAATAATAATTTAAACAGCTAATTGGGGACAGGTGTCACATATCGGAAGGTCATATTTGGGTGCTTCGCCTGACACAGGTGACACGTGTCAATTGACGATTTGATTTCTTGACGATTCGGTTTTCAAAATTACAGTATAAATAAGGATTGTTTTCAATCCTTTCCTTCTTTACGCTTCGATATACCTCCAGCGAGATTTCCGAGCGACGAAAATCATTTCCATTCTAAATTCGAGGTTTTTAGAACATTATTTAAGGTACGATTTCTGGTTCTTTTCTGTGTCGATTTATGTATAAGAAATCCTTAGCTAAGAAGCCTAGAAAAGCTTGGGATTGTCTTAGTTACTGGAAGGCGACTGTGAGTGTTCCTGATTTCAATATGTCGAGCGAACCTATTAGTGTTTACAAGGAAGAGGAAAATCTAGAGTACCTTAAAAAATTAGCTAGGATTCCAGAGGGTGTCAATCTAGTGACGCCGGAAGATTTACGACCAGATGAAGTTCCGAAGGGATATGGCGTTTTATACGAGTATCCCTTCAAAATAGGCTTTTCTTGGCCATTTATTCCCTTGGTCAGGGAGTTTTTAGATGCATTTGACTTATCGCCTGGACAGTTGATGCCTCAATTCTGGCGGATTGTCCAGGTGGTCGTTCGTCTTACGACCGACTGGGGGGCTCCGTTCAATTTGAACGACCTTCTAACTGCTTACAGCGTTCGAGCGGATAACTATCATAGATATAGTTTATTCCCTCGAATAAAAGGAGATACCATACTGGTGCATAATACTGCGGTGAACGACCGTGGTTGGAAACGCCACTATGTTTTCCTCCAGGTGACATCCTTGAACGATGAGGATAGCCAATGGTTTTCTTCTGGATGGAATGAGTCGGGTAGGTTTTCTTATTTTGTCGGGTGTTTTTGTCGTGTGTCGTGCGTTTTATAATGTCTACTAATGGTGTCTTTCCTTTTGTATGGCAGTGATTGACTTCACTAAAGTGAAGCCAAATAGAGATTCTCTAAACAAGATTCAAAGGATCTTGGAGAAGAGTATTGTCGACCGTTCTTTTTCTGTTCGGTCGAACGACGAGGAAGACGAAGTCGTCTTTGTCGCGGAGGTTCCATCTGTCGAAGGTTCTCATCAAGGAGAAGAGAGAGAAGAAGAAAGAAAAGAAAAGAGAGAAGAAGAGATGACTGGTACGTCATTCGAACTCTTTTATTGCGGAGGTTACATGTCTTTTCTAACTCTTTTATTTTGTTCAGAAGACTCATCTACGAAGTCGGCTGCTCAGAGACGGGCCGAACAACTAGAGCTTGCCCGTCAGGGCAGGGAGAAATCGAAGAAGAGATCTGCTCCTCCCGCGGGGGTGGATCCAAAGCGTCTTCGAGGCAAACCCCGGACTTCACCAAAGAAGACGGGCGAAGCTTCTTTGTCGTCCCTTTCAGGGGCGACACCGGCGAAAGAAACCGTTACCGGTGTCGAGCTAGGAAGCTCGACTAAGGCGACGAAGGACATTCCCTTGTCGGGAATGTCGGGCGTTGAGAAGCCTCCTTCCTCCTCTAAAGGTGAGGGGAAGAATAAGGAAAAAGTAGGAGAGATGACTTTCAAAGCCACTCTCCCAGCTGATTTCATGGCGAATGACGTTCTCGAAAGAGACGTTATTTTCCCCCACTTGGCAAAATTTCTTCTCCCAACCTTTTACGATCGTTACAAGGAGTCTCGGGTGGAAGACACGGGAGCCCATGCTGCTGGTCTCTCCTTTATGGTAATTACATTTTAACTTTTCTTTCCTTCGTTTATTTGTTCTGTTTTTAATCCTTTTGCTACTGTTGTAGGCTTTTCAAGCTTGTTTGAGCTTTTATGCTCAAACAGAAGGTTTGAGGGCGTTTTTTCCTGAAGTAAAGAAGAGGGCTGATGAGGCTCTTGAAAAGGAGAAGGTCGCCCTAAAGGCGGTCGAGGCTGAGAAGATGAAGGTTGAGAGCCTTAAGGCTAAACTCGTTGAAGCACAAAATGAAAAGGTCGAGTTTAGGGATCGCGTCCTTGAACTTGAGGCGTTAACAACCAAACTGGAGATCGAGAAAATAAAAGCCACCACCGACGCTGCTTCTCATGCTGATGAAGTTGCGTCTCTTCAAAAGAAAGTCGAGGGTTTGGAGGGCGACGTCAAAGATTTGGAGGAGGAAAATCAGCAACTTGAAGCCTTCTCCCGTCTTACAGCCAGGGCTTCTTTGATGAGACGTCATCTAAGTGGAAAAAATTCCATGGTGTCGGTTGCCGAAGAGCTCAAGACTTATCTTGAGAAGGTGGGGACTAAAAGGGACCTCGATGAGGATGACGATCTGGATGGGAGCGATGGCGGAGAAGAGGAGGTGTTAGCAAGGACGGACGTCGTACAAGAACAATATGGCGCTCCTCCTACTTAGCTTTGTTTTAAAATTTTCACCTGAAGGTCGACCGTAGCTTCTTTGTCGTCCCTTATATTTGTATTTTTGACTTTCTATGAAACACAACTCTTTTTGCTTGTCAATGCTTATTACTCACCTTTATAAGTAATCGCTCGTCGAATAAGTAAATAAACAGTTACATTAGTCATACAACCATATCATTATCAATTGAAACTTTCGATCGACCTTAGGCAATTCATAATGGTTCTTGGGTTTAAGAATATCAAATGCAGAACTTTAACCTTTTTCATTTGTTAATATTGAATATATACGTGTGATCACATGAGTTTCACTCGACACAAAGATTTCAAATAAGTCGCGCGTCCCTGCGAAAAACAATATTAGTGGGGTGGTCGTTGGTTTGACCAACGACCCTCCGATGCTTAAGTCAGTAATCTTTCTTAAAAAATAATCAAAGAAATTAATTTCACAGAATTAAAAGTAATACCTCTTTAGATGAACTGCATTCCAGCTTCGTGGGATATCTTGACCATCGAGGGTTTGGATTCTATAAGCTCCTTTACCCACGACACTAGAGATTTGATAAGGACCTTCCCACTTAGTGGAAAGTTTACCTGCATTAGGATCTTGAGTGTTTTGAAACACTCGACGTAGGACGTAGTCGCCTTCTTTAAAAACTTTGACCTGAAAATTTTTGTTGAAATGTCGTTCGACAGTTTGTTTTTGCGACGCCATGCGAATGTGAGCAGCTTCTCGGAGTTCCTCTAGGGCGTCGAGGTCATAACTTAAGTCAACTAAATTATGCTCAACGGACGTATGCCTTGAAGTCGGTAGACGTACCTCAATAGGTAACACAGCTTCACATCCATAGACTAAGGAAAAGGGAGTCTGACCTGTAGACGTACGAGGTGTCGTACGATTAGCCCATAGAACGGAAGGCAATTCTTCCACCCACTTCCCTTTGGCAGCTTTGAATCGTTTCTTGAGTGAATTAATGATAGTTTTATTACTCGACTCGGCTAAACCATTCGACTGTGGATATCGAGGTGTTGATGTTACCAACTTGATGTTCCTTTCTTTCCAAAATCTTCTCATTCGATCACTCATGAATTGTGTCGCGTTGTCGCACGTTATTTCAGATGGAACTCCAAACCTACAAATGATGTTAGTCTGGATAAAAGAAACGACCTCTTTGTCTCAGACCTGAGAGAAAGCCGCTGCTTCGACCCATTTAGAGAAATAATCTGTTAAAACTAAAAGAAATACCTTTTGCCTGGGGGCAGGTGGTAATTTCCCAACAATATCCATTCCCCATTTCATAAAGGGCCATGGGATCAAAGTCGAGTGCAAAGGTTCAGAAGGTTTATGTGACATACCTGTGTGTCTTTGACACGCATCGCATAACTGTACATACCTGGTCGCATCTTGTCTTAACGTTGGCCAATAGTAACCTTATCGCGATATCCGGTTGGCTAAACTGCGGCTTCCGGAATGATTTCCACATTCACCGTCGTGCATATCCTGTAGGATTTTGTGTACTTGAGCCTTGTTGGTGATACATCGCAGATTCAGACCAGTCGAAGACCTTCGATACAATTGTCCTCTGATCATAACATACCTTGATGCTTTAAATCTAACTTTTCTCGCTTCCATTCTGTCATCGGGCAATTGATCGTGCTCTAAATAATTTCTAATGTCGTCCGACCAAGAATTTTCCTCTTCAATTGGTGCGACCGAAATATTATTATCTTCCTTGATGGGCGGGGTTGCAAGGTGAACCACCGGGATATTGTCGAATGTCGTTCGATTAAGTGCTGACCCCAAATTGGCTAGTGCATCGGCTTGAGTGTTTTGATCTCTTGGTATCTGTTCAATTATAAAGCGACTGAACTTCTTTACTTCTTCTTTTACTATTTTATAGTAAGCAATCATCCTTGAATCTTTTGCCACAAATTCTCCATTAACTTGGTTAACAACTAGGGACGAGTCGCTCCGGACGTGCAAATGTGTTGCCCCCAAGTCGTGAGCTATTTTGATTCCTGCAATCAGTGCTTCATATTCTGCCTCATTATTTGTTGCTTTGAAATCACATCGTATGGAGTATACTATTTTGCCCCCTTGTGGAGACTGTAGGACGACACCCAGGCCTGTGTCGCGTGTATTCGCTGAACCATCAACGTCGAGCGTCCAAGTAGTGTCGTGCAAAGTCGCCACAATTAACTGGTCGGATGTCATTGTATTTTCCATTTCTGGACTGAAATCTGAGACGAAATCTGCCAGGACCTGTGACTTGATCGCCGTTTTGGGCTTGAAATCCAGATCAAAATTGCTGAGGTAAATGCTCCATTTAGCTAGTCGTCCTGTTAGTTCAGGTTTCCTTAACACCGACTTTAATGGAAAGTTAGTTACCACAATTATAGGATGTGATTCAAAATAATGTCGTAGCTTTTTAGCAGCCATGACTAACGAAAGTAAAAGTTTTTCTATAGACGAATATCTGGTTTCAGCGTCTAGTAGAGTTTTACTTACATAATAAATTGGCAATTGTCGTCCGTCGGTTTCTTGTATAAGAACTGCACTTACCGAATTAGTGCTGACGGCTAGGTAGAGTTGAAGGGCTTCACCTTTTTCAGGTTTAGAGAGGAAAGGAGGAGACATCATGTATTTTTTGAGTTGCTGTAACGCTTCTTCCTGCTTGTCAGTCCACTCGAAACCTTTATTTTTTCGTAGGACATTGTAGAATAAATGACATTTGTCGGACGATCGAGAGATGAAACGGTTCAGCGCTGCTATCCGTCCTGTGAGACGTTGGACTTCTTTAAAATTTTTAGGTGATTTTAACTAGACAATTGCTTTGATTTGATCTGGATTAGCTTCAATTCCTCGTCGTGTGACTATATAACCGAGAAATTTGCCAGCTCGAACTCCAAAAGAACATTTTGTCGGATTCAACTTCATTTTATATTCGCGTAAAATATCGAACGACTGCTTCAAATGTCCTATATGATCGTCCATATGCTTTGATTTGACAAGCATGTCATCGATGTATACCTCCATAGTGTCGCCCAAATGTTCTTTGAACATCATATTCACCAATCGTTGATATGTCGAACCTGCATTCTTAAGACCAAAAGGCATTACTTTATAACAATAAATACCATTATCTGTCATGAAGGCCGTTTTTTCCTGGTCGTCAGTATGCATCAATATCTGGTTATACCCAGAATATGCGTCCATGAACGTGAGTAACTCATGTCCTGCTGTAGCATCGACCATAAAGTCGATATGTGGCAATGGAAATGGATCCTTCGGGCAAGCTTTGTTAAGGTCGGTGAAATCAATGCATACTCTCCATTTACCATTTTTCTTTTGGACGACAACAACGTTGGCGAGCCAATCTGGATACTTGATTTCTCGTATTTTTCCTGTTTTAAGCAAATTATCAACTTCGTCGTTGATAACCTTATTTCTCTCAGGAGCAAATTTCCGTCTTTTCTGTTGAACGGGTTTGAATGATGGATCGATGTTAAGTTTATGAGAAATAATACTCGGATCGATACCCACCATGTCTTTGTGCGTCCAGGCGAAGCAATTATAGTGGTCCTGCAAAAAAGAAATTAGTTGCTTTTTGAAGGAAAGGTCGAGCGTCGAACCTATGTAAACCATCTGATCAGGCTTATCCTGGTTTAGGACGACAACTTCCAAGCGATAGTCGTCATCAGTCCCAAGAACGTCCTGGTTCTGTAATTGCTATACTGTCTGCTTCAGGGGCTTTAAGGAAACTTTGTAACATTCCCTAGCAACCTTTCTTTCGCCTTTGATCTCCTGTACTCCCCATTGCGTGGGAAATTTCAAAGTTTGGTGGTATGTCGAAGGTACAACTTTCATGTCATGAATCCAAGGTCGCCCAAGGATAACATTATAAGCTGATGAGCAATCGACGACATTGAATTTCGTTTGTCTGTTGATTCCTTTAGCATATACTGGAAGTGTGATTTCCCCCATGGTGTTTGTCGCTCCACCATTAAATCCAACGAGTGTGGTCGAACGTCGTGTAATTTCGGATTTGTCAATGCCCATCGCTTTCACTACATCAAAAAAAATAATGTTAGCTGAACTACCTCCGTCGACGAGTATCCTTTTTGTCAAACAATTTCCAATGCTCAATTGGATAATTAGTCCGTCATGATGTTTCTGATGTACGTCATTGAGATCCGCTTGGTCGAACGTCAAGGGTATGGCCTCTAGCTCTGCGTCCTCTTTGAGTCGTGCTTCCTTTGGAATTGGTCGGTCGTCGGGACCGCGACTGGCATGTCTCTTAGCAGCTGAATATGTGGTCCCACAAATATCAGAACCTCCGGTGATACAATTAATCACTTTAGCATGCTCTGGGGATATGGGACGTGCGTTTTTCTTTTCCGTCAACTCTTGTAAATAACCTTTCGAGTTGAGCCAGGAAAGCTCTTTCTTTAAAGCAATGCAATCATCCGTTATATGACCGAAGTCATTATGGAAGTCGCACCATTTAGTTTTGTCCTTCTTATCACTGTCTTTGTCATTTTTCTTTGGCCACCGAACATTTTGCTGTAGTTGCTTCAAGGATACGACGACGTCCTTAGCTGATCCAGAAAAACCATAAGATGACACCTTAGGATACTGAATAGATTTAGAAGTCGTTGATCCTTTATTTTCAAACCTGACATTTGTAATTTGTCTAGTAGGCTCTGATCGATTGATTGACTTTGGTTTAAAGTCTGGCTTTTTAACACCTAAGCTTTTCTGGTCGCCCGAGTGTTTATTCCTGAAAGCGATGTCATCCTCGACCCTCATATGAGCAAGCGTCCTCGCTCGTACGTCTTCAAAGGTTTCTAGAGGATACTTCGTAAGGTCGAGATACAACCCTGAACTATCATCCAGACCCCGTTTGTACGCTTGAATTGCTGTTTTCACGTCACAATTTCGAATACTAATCATCTCCGCGTTGAACCGGTTAAAGTAGTCTCGGATGGACTCTCCATTCTTCTGTACGACATAGTAAAGGTCGCTCGTTTGCTTTTCCATTTTTCGGCTACTAGCGAATTGTTGAGTGAATTGATTCACCAACTCTGCAAAAGACCCGACGGTTTTAGGTTTGAGATTAATCAACCATTGTAAAGCTGCTCCAGTCAAGGTCGCCCCAAAACTTTTGCACATACAGACTTCTTGGAACTGGTACGGTATCGAGACAGTCCACATGAGTTGTTTGTACTGGGCGATGTGTTCTGTTGGATCAGTGACGCCTGAATACTTTGGAGTGAAAGTCGGGATGCTGTATTTCTTCGGAACGTCTATTAACGCGATCTCATCAATGAATGGTGACGCCTGAAATCCTGTACGTGGCTCGACATCGACTAGAACTGTTGCCCCCGGCAATTTGGCCAACATTGACAAGACACGTTCATTCTGTTCTTCCAAAAGCTTCAACCTTTGTGCAACAGGATCTAACGGAACACCACTTGGGACACCCAATGGAACATACCCTGACCCTTGGAAGCTAGTCTGTTGCGAGGTATCAGAGGCATATCCATTGAATGGAATAGAGGCCATAGGCATGGTTGGAATTGCGAAGGTCGCAGGATTAATTGATGGTGGACAGGGATAATTTGGTAATGGAGGGGGCATATTCCAGGCACCAACATAAGCATTCGTAGTCCCCGTCGCATTATTTCCATTCTGGTTTCTTAGATGCTCGATGGTTTCAGCTGCTTGTCGAGCCTGAGCTGTTAGGGCGTCGATACGAGCTCGGGCAACGGTCAGCTCCATGTTCATTTGAGCCATGACATGATCTTGTGTTCCCTGGAATGCCATTATCCTGAATAACTGGAAAAAAGAACACTAGGAGGAAAACGTTAGTCCGTCGTAAGATTATCGAAGATTTTCTTTGGATGGGGTCCCATGGATGGCGCCAAACTGTTTATGCCAAAAATCTCCCAGGGAAAATTTAAGGTAAACGTGAAGCTTAATCCAACCAAAGAAAGTAACAACAATAATCGTACGATTATAACAAAAATAAAGTAAATAAGACGAGAGAATTGGTGACGCGGAAAACCCCTAAAATGGGTAAAAACCGCGGACGAGTGAGAGTCGTCGTGCACTATGGACGTCAATCAGGGACGTCGTCCTTTAGAACAAGTGTTACAAGTGTAATACAATGTAAAACAATACTATATAGAGTAAAGTTGGTCGTGCGTCGTGTGTAACTAGACTTCGGTCGTGCGTCGCGCGACAAACAGCAGTAAGCTTTATGAACTTCGAGAGAGAATGAGTGAGCTTGAGAACGTAATTCGTGAGCTTGTAAAGTCTGAGAATCAGATGTCCAAATGTGAAGTTCAATCTTCATATTTATACTCCAATTGTCAGTTATCAAGTCTTGAATGCGTATGACCGTTTCTGATATTGATGATAGCGTCTATTACGCTAATTGCTATTGATGATGCCTTCCGTTACAATCTCTTGTCATGAATGCCTTTGAATTCTTCATTTTAAACATAATACAACGTATGCTGCCAATTAGTAACTGAAATCAGGTCGTACGAAGGTATTTGTTGGACGGGTATTTGATCGTTTTAGTCGAGGTCGCCTAAAGGAAAGGCGTCATTCATCATCTGTCGTACGACCACGGACTGTTGGACTTTTTACCCAAACAGTAATCATTGTATTTATAGGCTTGGTCTAATACTGTGTTTTAGGGTGCTTATATGTTCTGTATTAGCCAAGGGTATTTAAGTCCCTTGTGGCTTTGTGTCTTGTAAGACTCTAACGCATTCTTTGAATACAATTACATTATGCGCTTAAATCTCTCTCTCTCTACTTTCTCTCTCTAGGATTCAGAACCATCTTGCATTATCATGTTGAGCCATTTATTTTTGAATATTAAAATAATAATATAACTTTATCAACAAAAGAAGTTTTTGAAAATACTAATATCCTATACTTCCATGATAATTAAATTTCAAGTGCATCATATTTTTTTTCTTCGTAACATCGAAAACCTTATATCTTGTTTATGTAGATGGATGAACCAACTCCTCCCGAATTTGATATCCCGGATTCAGAAGGACTTGAATATCATAGATGGATATGCGATGTACAGACTACCTTCATTGGAAAGGACAACAACTACACAATCAACCCCCTACTGACCCTAAATATAAACCGTTATAAAAGGTACAAGCAATCGCCTAAATGTTCTTGTGGTGACACATCGATCCCAGCCTTCGGTGGGAGTACCTTCAACTGAAAACCCCCAAAGAACTATGGGATGCATTGAAAGGAAAATTTAGAAATATCCATGAGTCTTTACTTCCTGAACTAATAGTACAGTGGAATGAAATCCGCTCACTCGATTACAAAAAGGTAAATGATTTCAACAAAGAAATATTGCGGCTCAAAGCACGTTTAAGCTTCTGTGACAAGGAACTCACGGAAGACGACATGATTCAGAAGACGCTTTCCACTTTCCCTACATCAAAAATAATACTAATGATTCAGTATCCATTGGAGTATGATAATAAAAGAATCACAAACTTATCAACCTACTGCAAATAGATGAAAGACATAATGAGAATCTTTTAAATAACAATACTAGGCCTGTAAGGATAAAGAAAATTCCCAAATCTAATCATGAAAGCGTAGAGGTGGAAAGAACTCCAAAGGACCGCAAGCTAAACAATACTGAACCACACATATGGAAATTATACACCATGTAGACGGGGTCATGGACGAGGTCGTGGACGAGGTCGTGACAATTGTCATGGTGGATTTTCCAATTCATGGCGCAGAGATGCAACTACTAGCCCAACTAATTAAGTACAATCAAAAGGAAATCGGCCTTGCCAAAAGAGGAAGAGATGGGACTAAGCCTTGGTACAGGTATGGCGTCATTGGGCACTGGTACAAGAACTGTCATGCAAGCAACAATGTAGTAGCCACCTACAAGAGATTTTGGGAGTCCAAAGAACAAGAAGATCACTACATTGAAGAAACAAGTAATGACCCACAAGTCAATCGAACAATTGCATATTTCACTCATACGAAAAGCAATGATCCATCACTTAAGTTCTCGAATTTTGATTAATCTATCTCACCTATATTTTTTAAAACAATAGTTATTTAGACAATATTTATTAGTTTTAAATTTTGCAATATTTTGGTGACCTTAATTTATTGTTTGAATTGGTGGATTATCGATTTGTTTTTAAATTTTACTAAATAAACTTTAATTTGTGCAAATACAATATATAAGCCGTTGATGTAAATAAATTCGTCAAAACAACTAAATTATTAGTATTATGCATTCCTTGTAGGAATGTATCGAGGAGAACTTGAGTGCTTAGTTGATTGTGGGACCACCCACACAATACTAAGAAATAGACTATTATTTTTTGAAACAATTGGTTATAAATCCTCAATGACTACAATGATTGGACTATACAACTTAATACTTGATCAAGGGGTTGCCACTTTATTATTGCCTAATGGCACTAAAATGACAATCACAGAAGCACTCTATGCTCCTAAAGCTAATCGAACCTTGTTAGGTTTCAAAGATATACGCTCCAACGGTAATCATATTGAAACACATTATAAGAATGGAAGTGAATATATGTACACCACCTTTAATGAATATGGAAGGAAACATATTAGAAAAATTGATATGTCAAAATAGTGGGTTGTATCTTACCACAATTTGGGTTATTGAATCATATTATATCATCAATCATGGAATTTTGGATAGTGACATACACAAGCTTTGGCATGAACTCCTGGGGCACCCCTATCGTGATATAATGATACGTGTCCTGAAAAATACACATGGACACCCTTTCTTACAAATGAAAGGTAAGATGAGGCAATTACCTGGATTTACTAAATTGCAACCATTAACTTTTGAAGCAAAAGAAGCAATACCATCATCAGAATATGCCTCCTTGAAAGCCACTAACTTTTTCAAAGCCTGCTCCTTAGCTAAAACAGGATCGAGACCATCCTATGCTAAAGACACAAAACAATATATTCCATTCTTACAACATATATTATGTGATATTTGTGGACCTATACATCCTGAATGCAGGCCATTTAAGTATTTTTATGGTTCTAGTTGATGCTTCGACACGATGGATGCATGTCGCACTATTGTCCACATGAAACTCTACATTCATAAAACTCCTAGCACAAACTATATGTTTGAGGGCCCACCACCCTAATTATCATATTAAGTCGATACGATTTGATAATGTTGGAGAATTTACATTGCAAGCATTTGATGATTATTGCATGTCTATTGGGATCGATGAAGAGCATCCTGTACCCCAAGTACATAAACAAAATGGTCTCACTAAGCTACCATCAAAAGGATATATTTGATAGTCAGGGAATTGGTCATGTGCACCAATTTACCGACTTCTATCTGGGGTAATGCAATATTACATGCAACCTTACTTATTCACTTTAAACCCACGACTGGCCAAATGTTTTCTGCATACTAGTTGGTAACTGGATATGAGCTTGATATGTGTCAATTGTACCCCAACAGCTCACCAAAATAGGTCCTCAAAGACCATTAAGTATATATGTTGGATATGAATCCCCAACAATTATCCACTACTTAGCGGCGTTTGGTTCGCAGGATTCTGACGGAATATGAAGGAATTGGAATGATCAATTATGTTGACCAAATTCAGGCATTTGGTTTACTAAAAAATGGAATTGAATTCCACATATTCCGCCATTCATGGATTTGGTTATTCCATCACAATTGAGAATGAATTCAATCCCATTCCTTTCCATTTTCTAAAAAAGACAAGATTATACCTATCTTCCCTACTTGATTTACACTGACCATCGTCATCGACTACCACCGATATGAACCACCACCGACCATCACCAATCTGAACCACCATTCTGAATTACCCTCGACCACTACCGACCACCACCGATCTGAACCATCGCCGACCACCACCGTTGTCCACCACCATTCTGAACCATCGCTGACCACCACTATTCTAAACCACCGCCAACCACAATCAATCTGAACGATCGTCAACCACCACCGATTTGAACCAATGCTGACCACCACCGATCTGAACCGCCACCAACCACCACTAATCTGAACCACCGGCCACTACCGATCTGAATCACTGCCAACCACCATCAATATGAATCACTTTTATGAACCACCATCGGCCACCACCGATCTGAACTACTATTTTAAACCACCCAATGTACAAGAAATACCTTTAACTCAATAAAGCCATAAATAATTAAGAGCATTTTTATCATCATCAATTCATTTTTATCACAACACCCACTTAGATTCCCAAAACCCTTCAAAATCAAAAAGGGAACATCATTTGCAAGTATCAAACCATTTTCCATCGTCATTTCAAAACCCTAGTTTTGACACCAACATACCAAAATCATTCAAAAGGGACATAGTAAGTTTAAAGCAATTAAGAAGCATAAATCAAAGGTTTTGATGTGCATATAGTTTAGAAAATTTTATGGATGAACCCACAATATTGCATTTTAATGAAAACCCAAAACCCTAAAATCATTCTTGAAGGAGATGCAAAAGCTTTAATCCTTAGCCTTAAATTATTGGTTGGTGGGTCTTGATTCTTACAATAAATAAGTATTGGAAGTGCCTTGAATGCCCTAGAATCGGATTTTGTGTAGAGGGTGGGAGTTGGGAGAGTGTAGGTGAAATAAATGCGAGTGATGAATGAGACAAGGGGAAATCCCGGTTTTTAACCCCTCTGACCCTCGCGACGACTTTGCCTAGCGAGAGTGAGAGAGTCACTATCGCAAGGGATTCTCACTGAGAAGGTACCACAGATCTGCGGCCTTCCGTGACTATGCCAAACGATAGTGACCTTGTCACAATCGCAACGCATTGTCACCTAGCCTATACTGTGGCTCCTCCCCCTTTGGCGACTATGACTCAGCGACAGTGACCTTATCATAGTCGCAAGGAACTGTCGCCCCACGTGTACCTAGGATGAAAATTAAACATGTCGCTCATCTTCTCGTACGACTCGATCCAAAACCAAAGGTAAAACATGACCAAGTTAATTAAACTTCCAATTAACAATGAAAGAGGTTTTAAGTGTAAGATTTCTTACTTAGAAAATATTGGGTGTTACAAGAGTCATCCGAGAAATGGACAACCCAGGAATGATAGTCAACCGGGAAAAAGTCCAACCCGGGAATAGGTTTACCCGGATTGAGCGTCTTTCAGGAAACGATTTGTCTAGGAATAAAGACACTATCGATAAAAAAAATGAATCTAAGCCAAATCGATTACAGAGACTGTCGACAGTGTACCCGATGCCCTAAATCGTAACCCATTAAGTTTTAAGAGGTCAGAATAGGGTTCAATTAAACCCTAGTGGAACTCAGTGACAGACGAAACATTGCGGGGGTTTTAAACTATTTTTGTCCGATCGAATCGATTAAATTGATAACCGATCGATTATGTGAGCGATTGAGAAGATGGGATTCGAAGTGTTACCTGGTGAACGATGGATTAAACTTCGAGAATGAATGAAAATCGAACAGAGTCGTGAAATTGCCTGGGGTTGTAGAGAGAGAGAGAGTGTTTGAGTGCTAAGTGGAACGATGAGAAAGAAACTCGAAGGAGGGAACATATTTAAACCTTGGGACCACACCTGACTATAAAATATTTTGACTTGGTCAAACTACCGGAAGAAGTTATGTTCGAGAATGATTATCCAAATAAGCTTTGTCCAGGAAATGGTAACCCCGGGTAGGTGGTGTCCGGAAACTAGTTAACCAGGATAAGGTTTATATGGGGAACCGGGATGGCTTTGTCCTGGATAAAATATTTTGACTTGGTCCAACTTGGATTGATTGATGAATATTTCTGTCGACAATTATTTAACTTGAAGACCAAAGAAAAATTTAATCTGACCCATCATACTCATTTGAAAATGTGATTTCACGAGGACTGAGAAGTTATGACAGTACTGTGGGTTGGTCGACCCAAAGATTATATCGTCTACATAAATCTGTATAAGGATGATATCCTTCTTTTCTCGTTTAATAAATAATCTTGCATCTATCTTACCTTTGGAAAAACCAACATTTATTAAGAACGTAGATAAGGATTCATATCACGATCGTGGTGCCTATTTGAGACCATACAGGGCCTTGTCGAGAATCTAGACATGATTGGGCTTGGAGTCACACATGACACCTTCCGGTTGCGAGATGCCCCTTGAGAATGCCATTGAGAAATGCAGTCTTTTCATCCATCTGGAATAGCGTGAAGTTCTTGTGTGCGGCGTAGGAGAGGAACATTCTGATCGCTTTGATCCGGGAAACCGGTGTGAATGTTTCATCGTAGTCTATACCTTATTGCTGTCGATATCCTTTGATGATGAGTTTGGCCTTGTTTCGAACCACCGTGTCGTCTTCGTCTTTCTTGTTCTTGAAGACCCGTTTGGTGTCGATCACTGTTTTGTTATTTGGTCGTGGACTAGCCGCCACACTTTGAGGCTCTCGAGCTGATTCAGCTCCTCTTGCATGGAGATCACCCAGTTGGGATCATTGAGGACCTCCGAGATAATTGAAGGTTCAATGCGACTCAGAAAAATGGAGAAGAGGTATTCATTGGCTGAGGCGGCCCTAGTACGAAGTGGTGTTGAGGGGTCGACAATGATCTGATGTGAAGGATGTGCATTCGTCCACATGTGAGAGTGAGGGAGAGGTTGAATGTGGATTGGTCATCAACCGGATCCACATACCCGCTTGGAGGGAGGTCTTGAACTGACTCAAGTGAAGGTAATATGTTGGAAGGCAAAGCTAAGGCAATATTGGTAGATGGGGATGTCGTTGGACTTTGAAAAGGTTGATCCATACATGTTGCAGAAGATGAATCATCAGCAGTAGCTTCCAATGGTGTCGAGTTCGGTGCATCTTCACTTGGAGTAGGAGTATCTTGATCAACAGTAGGAGTAGATGGAGATGCAGATGGATTAACCATTGGAGATGTAGGAGGGCTGGACAATGGTAAGTCCTCCATTAGGAATGGCAATGGTCCAGTTTCGGGCCGGTTTTCAGTCCCAATCCCCAAAATTGATAACCATACCAATCCCCGTAACCTTCCCGATCTCCATTGGTGATCCCCATCAGGCCCCCATAATTTCCTTGATCCCCGTTGGGGGACCATTAAGGACAAAAATCACTGTTACCCGTTGGTTATACCCGAACCCGAAATCGATTACGTCAAAGTGTCAAACCATAAATCCCAACAACAGTAGCTAATTTCAATTGGTAAATCAAAGCAACATTCCAAATTTCCAATTATGTAAATAATTTCCACTCTCCAAGTTCAATCATTCATGAATACAAAACATATTTGGTACCTGGCTTGAATCAAGTGAGAAATTGATCTATTAGGGTTTGGGATCGACTGGTTAACTAAGATCAGTCGGGGGTGTCCTCACAACGAGGCTGTGTACCTATGTCGGCAATATCGCCCCTTTTCTGAGCTGAGTTAGAGGGAAGAGGCCAAAATCATCCATAGAGCGAGATAGAGGAAAGAGTTGAAGAGTGAGATAGTGGTTGTGTTATGTACCTGTGTCGGCAGTTGATTGAGGAAATACGGACATACCGCCGATGACTGAGGAGTGACCGAAGGTGAGCGTCGCCGGCTGATGAGTCGATGAGATGATTGTTGAACTGTTGTTGTGCTGTCGGCTGCATGTGATGCGTGCGAATAGGAAATTAGGGATATTCTGATGAGTCTATGAGATGATTTTGGGGATCAGATTCAGATCGTATTCTAAGCCCAAGGGGATTTTGGGGTTTGGGCTTTAGACATGTTATATTCTTACTTATTATTTAAGGCACAAAGAGATATATATATATATAGATAAATATAATATATATATATATATGTATATTCGACCGGGACGGGCCGGTGAGGATCATCCCTATCCCCGTCCCCGTTAATATACCCGAAAATTTCCCCAATCCCTGCCCCGTCCCCGTTAAGAGGTCCCCGAACCCAACCCGAAAAGTTCGGTTTTCACCGTCGGTTTCGTTTTTTTTTTTGCCATCCCTTTCCTCCATTATGGTAGATCCATCCCTGTTAGACAAAATGGAAGAAGGGTTAACTTGACCAAAGTACTCATCATAGAAGTTTACAAATAATAGATCTAAACCAGAACGATGCGCTTTTGAGGTAAAGGCATGATTCATATTTGATGGGTTTTGCGAGGGTCCTGAACTAACTTGTTCAGAAGCTAACACACTAGATAGTAGAGGTTCTGAACTGAGATGTTCATAAGCTAAATTAGCCAATTCGTCAAAAGACACATTTACACTCTCGACAACGGATTTGGTCCGCTTATTATAGACAGGATAGGCGATTGAACTGGAAGAATATCCGATGAAGATTGCTTCGTCCGCCTTGGAGTTGAACTTGCCGAGATCTTCTTTATCATTGAGTACGAAGCACTTACATCCAAAAGCATGAAAGTACTTAATTTTGGGGATGTGGTTGTTGATGACTTGGTATGAGGTTTTGCCAAACCACTTGTTGATGATGGAGCGGTTTTGTGTGAAACAAGCGGTCGCAATTGCTTCAACCTATAGGAACAGTGGAAGCTTGGATTGAGTAAGCATTGTCAGAGTTGCTTCCACCAGGGTACGATTCTGTCGTTCGACAACTCCGTTTTGTTGGGGAGTGCGAGCAGCTGAGAAAGTGTGGGTAATACCAATATATTCTAAGTATCCACCCAACAACTTGTTCTTAAATTTGGTACCATTGTTTGTTCGGATGAATTGAACATTCAGCTGCAGGTTGGCTTGGACACTCTTAAGGTGTGCTATGATCAGCTCCGGGGTCTCATCCATTGTATGAAGGAATTTAACCATGTGTACCTTGAGTAGTCATCTACAATGCGAAGAACGTACTTCTTGCCATTTATGCTTTGTACTCTAATTGGTTAAGTCCATGTGGATCAGTTCCAGTGATCTCGAAGTGCTTGGAACAACCTTAGGCTTGTGAGGTGTTCTTTCCATTTTCCCCATCTTGCACGCCGCACATAAGTTCTCCTTTTCAAACTTCAAATCAGGCATTCCTTTGACTAGTCCTCTAATCACCAGCTTGTTGATATTTTAAAAGTTCAGGTGTGAAAGCCTTCGATTAACCAATTCTGCTGAGTAGTAGCTTTGGACAGAAGACAAACGGCCTTTTCGCTTTTCAGATTGGCAAGATCGATGGTGTAGAGGTTGGTACGTCGTGTCCCGGCTAGAATTTCCTTACCATCCTCAGTTCTGATACTGCATTTTCTAGACTTAAAGATTACCTCTAGATTCTTGTCACAGAATTGGCCGATACTGAATAGGTTGTGCCCTAATCCTTTAACATATGAGACCTTTTTTGTCGTGATATTGTCTTAACCGATATCACCATAGCCCATGATTGGAGAATAATGATCATTTCTGAATCTCACGTTCCCTTAGAATTTGTCGGTGTAGTTCATGAGAAGCTTCTTTCTGCCGGTCATGAGTTTGGAGCAACCAGAATCTAAATACCACACATGACCGAACTGCAAAAACAATTACGCAGATTTAGGTACCCATTTGAAAATGGGTCCTTTCGGTTTAGATTTACCACCTGATATTGGAGTCCATTTAAGAATGAATATGTGTCTTTTTTTATGGTGAATAAGAGGTAAAGCGAGAAAACATGATAAGATCCAACCCAATCAAATGCATATTTACGATCAACAAGATCATTCAAATGACGGGTGTCGAGCCCGAAAAATAATAATTTCCTATTACCTCAAACTACAACCTAAATTGCTATAGCGATAAGCAGGGTTGAATCCACATGGATTGGCTGTGAAAACTTATTGAGTTCTACGCTTTAGTAAAATGGTGGGGGGTGGATTGAGTTATTCTAAAATAATCATACAAACAATTAAAGAAGATAAATAATAAAAATAAACCTTCCAGCAATGAGTTATAATCCAATTAAAGTTCAGACTTGTGTATCATTGACTTCCCAAATACATTATCTCGATCAATTCCAGATTGACCATAAGTGTCGATACGCATATTACACTTTGTTTATCCTTGTGATTAGACTATCATGAGGAGCTCAATGACAAGTCCCTAATTAGTTAAAACAATTCTAGTTACGGACATAGAAGTTGAGCTAATAATTGGATTAATAGTGAGATAAACATCAATCGTACTAATGATGAGACGCTCAATCATTTAAGTTATATTATGAAAACCTATAACAAATTCAAATAATTTGATGGTCACTAGAAGTGTTAATTTCTAATTTATCAAAACTAAGAACAATTACAGATCCTCAATTTTGATTAGAAATTCAAAGTTAGGTTAGACAAATCAATGGGCCCTATCAATTTGGACAACCAAACAATGATGAAGATGTTCAACCAAGATTAACATAAATGGAACATGAAGGAAAACATATTTGGATTGGAAGTCTCAACACAAATCCAATCTTCAAATGATTACAATCTCATTGCTTGAATAGAAATAAAAAAAACTAACTAGGAATGCAAAAATTAAACCTAAAAATCTATGTTACCTAATTAACGGAAATAAAACGTGATTGAAGCCTCCAAAATTGCTTCCTTTGCTCCTCCCTTTGTTCTATGACAAATTATTATCGATCTCCCCAAGAAAATATGGCTTATAAAGCTTTAAAAGCCCAAAAAACCTTCAAGCCCACTAAATGATTCGTCATTTGAAAAGTATGCCCAAGCCACTGATCATTTGAGAAAAAATGCTCAGCTCTGTAAACATTTGAAAAATATGCTCCGCAGTGACTAATGCGAGTTTGGTCGCCAAAAAAGTGATATTAGCACTTTTCACCACTTTTTTGCCCCTTTTCGCTCCTATTAACCAATAAACATAATATGGGACTTAGCTCGCTCAAAAATGCATAAAAATCAACATTAAAGAGGGTAACGATAAATATGGTTCAAAAATGTGTTTATCAAATACCCACACACTTAGAACATTGTCCATCCTCGGCAATGACTTAAATTAGCATGTAGTGGTAAAAATAGATTCCAATGAGCATGTCAACAAACATAGAACTTCATGAACTCAATATTTGCAACATAGCCTCGAATAGCAATTATATACATGTCAAATTGATTCAATTTAATCTCAAGAACTCTCACAAAGGGGATAAACATATCAAACACTCAATTCACTCTTGAGGGTCAAAGTATATCACTCAAAAATGTCAATTCGCTAATCATAGACTTACCATAGGCTTGCAAGAGCTCTCACTTTCCACTACTTAGATTAGATGCATGCTTAAGAATCAAAAGGACTTTTGAGGGTTGTAACATATAATATGGCTTAAGGTAAGGTAGGTAAACATATGGGAAAGTGGCTAAGGACCGTTAAACCAAAATGGAGAACGCTTTAAACAATTCTAACAATTTGTACCATAATTGGGAATCATTGAATTTGGACTCTTTGATGTGCAAACCCATTGATTGGCATGGGATAAAGGTGGTACCACGATATCTTAACCACACCATCTTTTTATCGTCATTCTTTTTTTTCTTTTTCTTTTCTGACATTTTCTTCTTTCCTTTTTTTTTCTTTTGATAGATTTTTTTTCATACTTTTTTCATCCTTCTTTTTCCCCAACAAATATATATCTCTTTTTAGCAAATGGGAATACTCGAAAAGTCTCCATTGGTTACCGGTCGGATTGGTAGTGTTTAGATAAGCTCACAATGTGGATAACAAATGAAATAGGCTAAAGCTCAAATTGGTATGCAAGTGGAAAATATCACAAAGAAAAGGTAAGCTTAAGGCTAAAATGGCTAACATAAACAAGAAAGACGACCTCTATCACTTTCATAAGCATGCCCAAATCAATGCAATCTTAAGAAGAGCTAGTTCAAGTTCTAGAAGTACACAATTAGAGAAGACATATTCACACAAGAAATGAAAATGAGACTGATTATAGATGTCCAGTCAAAAGGCTTAAAAATCTCACGGTGTATAAATTGTTCAAGAGATTAACAATAGTCAAAATTGACCAGTACACATCAACTAATATACTCCATGTGCTATCATTAAATTCAAGTATGCTATATCTGTATCAAACTCATCATCATCTAAAATCAAGTTTGCTAAAAAAACATGCTAATCGCATTGAAAGACAAACAACAATCCACAATTAAGCACAACTTTTTAAAAACATTACCCCCCAAAATGCCGAGAATCATGCACATAAAACCGCACCCCCACACTTAGTTCATAAATTGTCTTCAATGTATGCAATATGTAAAGGACACTCGAAAAAATTAAAAAGCAAAGGGAAACAGTCAACTCCTCTGATTTGGCGAGTGATCCTCTAATGTATGAATCAGCGAGACGGGTGCATCCATTTGTTCTCCAAACTCGGGGTGGATATCCTGGAAAATGGATAAGAGCTTAAGCAATGATAAGGGAAACTACAAATGAAATAAGAAAACAAAAAAAAAACACAAAAAAAATATATTAAAACCCATAGGTTGCCTCCCATGTAGCGCCTTTCTTTTACGTCTTGGGCTAGACGTCTTCCATACACTATCCGATGTCCAATAGACCAATGCCCCATACATGCTTCTTCTCTATATGTTGGGGCACCTTGAAGTCCGTCCGGATTTCAAGTGCAGGGACTTTGCATTTTGGTGATACTTCTCTTTGTAGGTCGGCAAAGGCATCATCACTCGAGGTCACCTTCTTATCTTCAATCATCGGTTCTTCAAGCTCTGTGAAGGTTTCCCAGGTATATACACCTTCCTCCTCTTATTTGATGAGATCAACTATTGGCATAAGAAAAGGAGGAGGTACCACCATCCGTTTCTGTTCTACAACATCCTTTCCTTTGTTATCGAAATGTGAATCAGATACGGCCATTTCTTCATCCTCTTCGTCTATGGAGGCTTGCAAATTTAACTCAGCAACCAATCTTCCCTCTTCTTCTTTAGCTTCCCACCGACTTTGAGAAGATATATACGCACTAATCTAGTTCTTCATGCTCTGAATTTGAGTCATCGTCTCCTGCTGGAACTTGAATGTTTCCTGCTGAAATGAATAGAAAGTCGTATTAAGAGATATTAGTCGGACCATATCTTCAGGAGACATACCTGAGTTCTCAGAATAGTGTTGTGTTGTTGGTAGTGTCTGTTCATAGCTAGAGAATGAATGCTCCCATCCGTACTTGTATTCATTCGAATTTGGATGGTCTTGCCATCCCAGATAGTAAGTACTCGAGTATGGCTCGAATCCACTTTGGCACGAGCTCGAGAATCCTATGTAATTGAAGTTTGGCTTGGCATTGTAGTGTTATGTTGGGCATGTATCCATTGGATGATCATTGTGAGGATATATCCTAAACATTCCCACTTGTGGTGTCTCTCTAATAACCATTTGCTTCACGATATCAGTTAAATCTGAGATTTTCGACTCAAGGGAGGAGAGACGTACCTCAATTAGACCGCATCCCATGGTGGTGTATCGTGACCCATAATCATATGGATGATATGTCATGATAAATATAAGAAAAACTTAAAAACCACTTGGCGTGAGGCACATGATTAGCTTAAAATGAAAACTAAAAATTAAAGACTAAAAATAAACAATAAACAATAAATAAAGTGTAAAAACTAACAACAATCAACGTTTCCAATCCCCGGCAGCGGCGCCAAAACTTTGACGGGTGTCGATCCTGACAAATAATAATTTCTTATTACCTCAAATTACAACCTAAATTGCTATAGCGGTAAGTAGGTTCGAATCCATGTGGATGGGCCGTGAAAAACTATTAAATTCTAAGCTTTAGTAAAATTAGGGGGGGGGGGTGGATTGAGATATTCTAAACTAAGTATACAAACAATTAAAGAGGATAAATAATAAAAATAAAGCTTCCAACAATGAGTTATAATCCAATTAAAGTTCAGACTTGTGTATCATTGACTTCCCAAATACATTCTCTCGATCAATTATATATTGACCATAAGTTTCGATACGCATCTTACACTTTATTTATCCTTGTGATTAGACTATCATGAGAAGCTCAATGACAAGTCCCTAATTAGTTAAAACAATTCTAGTTACGAACATAGAAGTTGAGTTACTAATTGCATTAATAGTGAGATAAACATCAATCCTAACTAATGATGAGACGCTCAATCATTTATGCTATATTATGAAAATCTATAACACATTCAAATAATTTGATGATCATTAGAAATGTTAATTTCTACTTTATCAAAACTAAGAACAATTACGAATCCTCAATTTTGATTAGAAATTCAAAGTTAGGTTAGACAAATCAATGGGCCCTATCAATTTGGACAACCAAACAATGATGAAGATGTTCAACCAAGATTAACATAAATAGAACATGAAGGAATTTTATACATATTTGGATTGGAATTCTCAACACAAATCCAATCTTCAAATGATTACAATCTCATTGCTTGAATAGAAATTAAAAAAAAAACTAACTAGGAATGCAAAAATTAAACCTAAAAATCTATGTTACCTAATTAACGGAAAGAAAACATGATTAAAGCCTCCAAAATCGCCTCCTTTGCTCCTCCCTTTGTTCTATGACAAATTATCATCGATCTCCCCAAGAAAATATGGCTTATAAACCTTTAAAAGCCCTAAAAATCGTCAAGCCTACTAAATGATTCATCCTTTGAAAAGTATGCCCAAGCCACCGATCATTTGAGAAAATATGCTCAGCTGTGTAAACATTTGAAAAATATGCTCCGCAGTGAGTAATGCTACTTTGTTGCGGCTTTGGTGCGACTTTGGTCGCCAAAAAAGTGATATTAGCACTTTTTCACCATTTTTTTGCCCCTTTTTCGCTTCTATTAACCAATAAACATAATATGGGGCTTAGCTAGCTCAAAAATGCATAAATATCAACATTAAAGAGGGTATTTTGACGATAAATATGGTTCAAAATGTGTTTATCATCAAACCACACGCAGAACAACAAATATTATCATGAGAAAGCTGAATCAACTGCTGAATGGATAAAAGGTTTAAAGGAAACACCAAACTTTGGTTAACAGAAGTATTTGAATGAAAAATGTCATGATCAATATGGTCTGTCCTAACATGCGAAAAAGAATTAAACGATTTTGTCTTCTTGGTGCCTTGCATAGATTTCTTTTCTATCCAAACTTGTTTGATGTCATTTGTTTGACTGTGATTATCTGAAACATCATTAAACTCACCATTAGATGAACTGGAGTAATGAGAATGTCTTTTATTAGAGTTACCAGTCTTTCTTTGTTTTTGTGAACGCCTTTTAGAATTTGGTTTTGAAAAATTGTTCACAAAGACTCTTTGAGGAGCAAATGTAGAACATTCTCCCTTATGAAAATTGAGCGGTTTCTCTTTCTTGTGATCAAGAAATTGAATATGACTGGGAAGTTTAGGTGCGAAATCAAACTTATTGTTAAGTGAATTTTGTGTTTGCATTCATATTAGTTTATAATTGCATTTTGCATTTAGTAACTGTTTGCACATAGATTTTATTATATTTTATTTGGTTTTTGATTAATCATCGATTGGGGATATTACATTAGTACTTTTATGTTTTCGTCGTATTTTGACAGATATCTGCATGGAAATATAGAGATGAATGATGATGAATTTTTTGAGCATTTGATCATTCATTTATGTGGTGGAACAATTCAAGAAATATGGCACAAGTTGGATTAAATCTTAAAGAAACGAAAAATGAGGGGAGCTTTTGAAATAATAAGAATCAAGAAGGTTGTTTTCGAAAAAGCTGCAAAGTCGAGGGGGCTTGTTTGTAATTTTCATTTTATAAATAGAATTGGTTTCTTAGGGTTCATGGCATCTTTTTCTCTCCTCCCAACGGCTCATGCCGTTTTCTCTTTTTTTTCCTTTGTTTTTTTCTTCTTTTAGTTTTAGTTTTAGTCTTTTGTTTTTGTTGAGGGATGAATTGCTAGATCTTAGTTTTTTTCTTTTTTTTTCTTTTTAGTTTAGATTTTAGGTTTAGTTTGAATTTAGTTTTAGGTTTGTAATCCCTCGTTCATTGAGTCTTTAGAGATGTGAAGAAGATTCGATGTTTTGGCCGATCGAAGATGAAGATGGTTATGTGAGAGATTTTCATCCACATTCAACATCCGTTGTAACGTTTCATTTTCTCCAAATTTTATATTTATGTTTGGGTTTATTATTTTTATCATTTATCTATTGTTAACGTTCTTTTCCTTATATTTATCCTCTTCTCCCTTTTTTATTTCTTGCACCACTCTTAATTTAATTTACTGCTTTCCTAGGTTAGAAACGGTTCTTGGAGAGTGACACTCTTTGAATCGATCTTTAAAGTTTTCATAGATTAATCTTATTGCTTTCTTTAGATTTATGTTTATGTTTGCTTTAGTAGTTTAACTTTCGTTTATTTGGGTAATCGTCACTTTGAATAGACGTTGTGGTATTGATCAATTGTTTTTATAATAAACCTTGAGTTTTAATTGGTTAATTTTTCATATAACGAAAGTTAGTGTTTGATTAACCGGTTTTTATAAAATGTCTCTGGTTAATTTGGTAAGTTTTGGTACAAACGATAGTTTAATCATAACTTAAGACTAAATTGATCAATGATTACAGTCCTAACTTGAAAAATAGTTAGGGAAGTTGATTTAGAAAAATATTCGTTTTAAATTATAATGTTTCTTCCTAACGTACACATATTGCGAAAGTAAATATGAGTCTTGGGTTAGAAAAGTTTTTCCACCTCGAAAGAGGGTTGAAGTAATTTGGGTTGAAGTAATTTTGCATAACGAATTCTCACCATTACTTAAATCTAAAGCTGACATTACCCAATGCTCGTTAGTTTGTTTTGCGCCATTCTTTTGTTTCTTTATTTTATTAGTTTTATAAAAAATCAAAAAAATTATATTTCCCGTAACTAGGCCATAGTCTAGAACGAGTACGTGTTTAGTCCATCGCCTCCCTGTGATCGACCCGTATGTTACACCTCCCGTACGCTTGCGGTTATAAATTTAAAACACATCAAGTTTTTGGCGTCGTTGTCGGGGAGGCAATCAGGCTAACACAAATTTTGTTTAAGATTTACTACTCTACGTGTTTATCCCATTTCTATTCTCCCATTTTCTTTTCGTCCCTATACACTAGGCTGCGTGGTTGACTTTTATTTATTCGTTAATCCACCTCTTTTTGCAGAGTTCAAATAATCATGCTTAATAGTGTCGGGTGACGGACCATTGAGACGTGTTTTTTTTCTATGATAGAGATAGTTTTCACCATTAGAGGTGATGTGTGATGCTAACTTATCTTGTTTAATACGTCTCACGTGTTTTTTTTAATTTACTCAGATTCGGTGTTTTTATGTTAAGTCGGACATCACCGATCATTCTTTCTCTACCCTTATTTAATTCTATGCTATGGGTTGCGTAACTTGTTTTATAATGAAAACACACTGGTTATCCGATGTGTCTTTTATGTGTTTATGCAATCCGTATGAATTGGTGACCATTTAAGTCAATCATTTGACTTTCACCGATTTGTATAATCTCTTCCCCCTCTCGTGTTTAATTCTTGGTTTGAAAGTCAAACTCGCGACTTTAAACGAGTCTCCGTCCCTCCTTCTATTTTCTTCATTTTTTTCGCGTTTTCCTTCCTGCTAAGTTTTTTTTGACAGCTTGTATTCCCTTAACTTTCTGTCTTCCGTCGTTGGCGCGAAAGAAGTTGTCCTAGAAGCCATTTAGGTTTTGTCTGCCGTCACTAGCGTGAAGGACCCCTTCACTGGCGCGAATAAAGTTGTCCTAGAAGCCATTTAGGTTTTGTCCGCCGTCACTGACGTGATGTATTTCTTCACTGGTATGAAGAAAAAAAAATTTAAAAAAATTAAAAAAAAAGTTTTTTTTTCTTTTATCTGATTATTTATTTATTGTTTTTTTACTTTATTTTATTTCAAAAAAATATATTTTAATTTTCTCATATTTGTTAAGGTTTAAAAAAAAGCTCTCTTTTATTTTAGAAATTCAATTCGTGAAAAGAAAAAAAAAAGTTTTATTTTATTTTCTTATTTTTTTCTCCCTATCTTTTTTTCTTTTTTCCTTTCTTTTTCTTTTTCTCCTTCTCGTCATCTCTTCCCCCCTTTTTTTCCTTTTTTTTCTTTAATTAATTCTTTTCTAAACCCTATGGTTTTAATCCCACCGCCCAAAGTGCATTCTCTTTTTCATTTCCCCTCCGAGTATCCAACTTTGGCATCCATCATCTCCCCACCATGGCAGCACTGACAACCGCCAATTTGCCTTTGTTTTATGAATCATGTTTTTGCAGGTGATCAAGTGCTTCTAGGAGCTTCAAAGCATCAAAAAGTGGCAAAGTTTTCAGTTTCATACACCCGGTAAATTCGTTCTATTGACATTATGTGAATATGTTGACTTGTTGTTTCATTTGAGTAGTACTTGAGTTAGGAGGTGTTTGGGATTGCTTATTTAAAATAACTTATGCTTATTTTGAAAAGTGCTTATCAACTTATGCAGTGTCAAATCGGAATTTTCTAAAAAGTGTTTGGATTAGCTTATTGTGGTACCAAAACGTAATAAGCTAATAAGTTGTTATTTAAAGGTGTTTGGAATTGCTTATACATATAAAATAACCCAAAAAGTCATAAGCACTTTTCAAATAAGTTGATAAGTTAAAACCAAATGACTTATCAAAAACTCATTTTCAGCGGTTTGGCACCGCTATAAACCCTTTTAATTATTCTCCATCCAAACACTAGAAAGTGATTTTCTCCGGTGTCAAACCGCAATAAGCAAAAAATAACTTCAAATAAGCAATCCAAAACACCCCCTTACATGATTCTTGCATTAGTTGGGCTGTCACCACTGGACAAACGATAGGATTTGATCACTTTGTACTGAAATTCATCCATGGTACACGCACATGATGTCAAGCCATTTCCCACACGTTGATTCTTTTACCCTTACCTGTAGTCGAGCATTGAGGACAATGCTCATTTTTAGCTTGTGGGTGGGGTGTCCGTTTTTTTAGTTTACCTATTTTCTCTTTTATTTGAGCATTTATGCATTTAGTCATAGTCCATGCATAATTTTATTTTCTATTTTTGGTTGCATTTTGCATCATATCATTGCATTGCATAAAAATTTTAAAAAATCCAAAAAAAAAATTTGGCGTTTCTCCACGATTTTAGAATTCGTAGTAACCACCCTCACTTGGTATCAATCTTTTAATTAGGCATACTAATGTACTTTGTGATTTATTTTAGCCATGATGTAGAGATTTTTTTTTAGAAACACAGTTTTCCCTTAATTAGTCACTTGCACGCACCACTTTGCATATTGTTCCATGCAACTTTTAGGATTAACTTTTTTACCGTAGTCCTCATATATTACATCTATGACTACTTGGATGGACTTTACCTTGTAAGAATTTGGATCGTATTGGATTGACACATATATAATCAATCTTGTTTTCTTTTCTTGTGTGTTACCTCCCATCGAGGTGGATTTCTAGGTTTTTGATTCGTTTCTCGTCTAAAATTATTATAATTTTTGCATAGAGACCATCTTTTCTTAAAACCATCTATATTTACAAAAAACAAAACAAGATTTTCCTTTTGTACCCAATTTTGAGCCTAAACACTTACCTTTTTCTTGAAAACTGTTAAGTCAAAATATTGTATCCAAGATTTAATTAGAAAGTCAAAGTTGTAAAGTCAACTATGTCAAAGTCAAAGTCAACATTGTCAATGTGAAGGAAAGTCAAAGTTGTTTAGTTTACTTTGTGATTATGTCTTTGTTAGTTTTGTGGGTATAAATAGGTTTTATGCCTTGTTGTTTTGTAAGAATCTTCATTGTAATATCATATGTGAGATATATGACTTCAAGATCTACTCTCTCTCTCTCTAGAATTCTTGAATGTTTGATCCTGTTTAGAGATTATGCTTGATTGATAGGGATTTTACATTCACAATTGGTATCAGAGCCGTACCAAACAATTTTCAGAAGAGATTTGCACAGAAAATTGGATCAAAATCTGGAAATTCTCAAGAACACGCAGAATTTTTTGAGCTTTATTGTTCATTCGATTTTTTTTATTTGAAAAATCGTTTTTGATGGAAGAAAATGGAATTATTGGATTAGATTTGTGTTTTGGATTGTTTCTTGTATTGATTACATCACGAATTTCGAACTAAACCGATGTTAATTTCTGAAATTTTGGGTTTCTTGAAAAATATTAGTTGAACACTGTTCTTGATCAAATTCATATGTTTTGTTGATTTTAATCTGAAATTGACTTTGGAAATATATTTTATATGTTTAATCGATTCTTGCTAAGCATTATCAAGTTTCAATTTGCAGGTTTGTAGAGTTTTGGATCAGATTGGTGAATCAGATCGTGAAGAACACGCTAAGTCAAGTGAAGAATATGCAAAAGTGGTCTGCAAGTTTTAATGATCGAAACTCCATGTGATTTGCGAGTTCTAAATCAATTTGATCTGCACATTTCTCTATACACAGATTATGTGAATTGTGCATGTTAAAATTTGATTGGATAAATTTCATAATGGGGCGGTGGCTGTTTGTGTTATGCGTCATCTTCTTTCTGTTTTGCGCCACAAGTTACTAGCGCAAAACTAGTCACATGCTTCAAACTTTCTTCAAATCTTTATCAAGTTAGTGGAGCAGTAGAGGATTTCAATCTTGCACCAACTTAATTCATCAAAAGTTTGTGGGTGGTAATGGTTTGCGCCACACAAATTGTTGAGTTTTGCGCCACTCAAAATGTTGAGTTTTGCGCCACACAAATTGTTGAGTTTTGCGCCACTCAAAATGTTGAGTTTTGCGCCACTCAAAGGAATTTGCGCCAACATTATCATCTTTTGCGCCAAATTTCAATTTCAAGTGATCTGCAAATTTCAGTTAACTTGATCTGCGAATTTTAAGTCAAAGTATTCTGCACTTTTAACATTCACTTTGTTTTGCAGATTCTCAGTGATTTGAGAGAGTTTCTATGGATTTCAGTGCTTTGAGAGTTCCAGAGATAGAATTTTTCTGAGAATATTTTTTGTGATCTAAGTTTGACTTTCAGTCAAATTTTTCTGAATTGTTTGGGAACGATCATTCTTATCAAGCTGATTTCTCATTCAATATTTTCTGAAAGAGAGGACGAGTTCACCAATATTACTCAGAGGAAGATACGAGCCGTGGAAAGTTGATTTTTTCAATTTTGTAGATAAACATGAGCTGAGTTGCTATATCAGATTATCATTGTCTGAAGGAGAGATGAAACCTCAAACTCCAACAGAAGATTGTTCAGAGGAACAGGAGAAAAGAAAGAGAGCTGAAATTTTAGCCCGAACTTTTGTGTTTAATAGTATTCGTCATGATATTAATGGTCATATAAATACCAATCAGTTGACAGGAAAAGATTTATACAAGTCGACAGGAATGGAGATGTGGGACTATCTTGAATGGACGATGTTAGGGCCAAAGGTTGTGTCTGAGCTCAAAGAAAAAATTTCATATTTGAAAGCTAAAATTCAGCAAGCAGTCTCTGTTAAGAGCAATGAGCAAAAAGTTAATGATCTGGAAGATTCTAATGTTGAGCTTCTAAAGAAAATATCTAATTTGGAGCAAAAACTTGCTAAAGACAAATTTGATTTTGAGAGTAAACAAAAAGAGTTTGCTAAGAAATTTTCAGAATTTTCTAGAAAGAGTGCTAATGAGAAGAAAGCAGTTGAGCTTAAATGCATAAAACTTTCTCAACAAGTTTCTGATTTTGAGAAAGTACTAATCTTGGAGAGAGAGAAGTTTGCCAAGGAAAAGAAGGCCATTGAACAAAAGAATGTGGGATTCTTCAAGGAAATATCTGGCCAGAGAAACGATGCTGAGAAGGGATTTGAAGAAGAAAGAAGCATATTTGAGGCTGATATTAAAAAGTTGCATGTCAAGTTATCTGAACTATCTAAGAATGCACTGAAAGAGCAGAAAACGAAGTCTGAATTCAAGGAAAAGATTGACTTACTTGTCAAAGAAAGAGACAACTTTGCTTCAAAGATTAAAGAGCTTGAAAAGACAACATCAAGTTCACATCAGAAACCTGTTTCTTCCAAGAGGTCAGTTAAATCTTCTGATCAGATTCATAGTACTAACCTTTTCTATGATAGAAATATAGATGGTTCAGGTACATACCAAAGAAGAAGAAGATATGAAGAAGAGAAACTGGTCTGGAAGAAGAAACCAGTTGAAAATGAGAAGAAAGATGAGTTGAAAGGAAAGAATTCATGTGTACATACACACAAAGCCAAGAAGAACAATGTGTGTAAAGGTAAACCTGATCATATCTACACAAGAGATCAATTAATCAGGTTATCAGGTAAGAAAAATTATTGTTCTTATTGTCGTACACATGATCATATTCACAAGACCAGTGATCATTTCTGGTATGGTTATTACTCTATAACCCCCACAAGAACTGCAACTAACATTCATGGACCCAAATACCATTGGGTACCAAAGCCGAAAATTGATTCTGTGTTGCAGGCACCTCAAGTCAAGGGGGAGTAAGAGAACAATGGATTTTGAACAAAGCAGTTCAAAACCCGGACTTCAAAGTTGAAAGACTATGACTTCTAAACACAATAGTTTATGACTCGTACTTCAATGATCAAAAGACCTTACTCCTGCACTTTGCATCTGATAAGATATGACGATCTACAATTCACAAGGGAGTTGTATTGATCTCTATCCTGTGCTTTTTCATTGACAATATACTTACGATATGATGGTCTACAATTCAAAAGGGAGTTGTATTGATCTCTATCTTGTGTTTTAACTGACATATTTCATATGCATAATTTAAGGGGGAGTAAAGGTGATGGCTTCTGATTACAACAGATCAGGACCCGTTCTTCAAAGTTCAGATAAGGATATTTTGCTAATATCCAGGGGGAGCTTCATAGAACTATATCTTTCTATCATGATTTGAGGGGGAGCTTTAAAGGTAAATATCTTCTAATCTAGATCTCTGATTGTTTGAAAGAAGAACAACTTTCAAGCATGAAAAACAGTTTCTGAAATGTTCAAACCACTTCTGGTTTTCAAAAGATTTTATGAATTTAGAAGTGTGATTTTAAATGTTTTTCAATTCTGAGCTTTAATGATTAACTGACCGTGTGTTTCCAAAGATTAATACTTGCGTATTATCTTGTCCATATACTGTAAAGTATTCATACACACCGGTTCAGTATTTCATTTGAATTTGTTATTACCATGTCTCATAATGAACCAATTTTTCGATGGTAATACTCCCGTTTGCTTTCAAATGTTGTTGAGCATCAATCATTATTTCTAATCTTATGCTTTCATTGCAAAATTGTTTATATTCGTTCATATAAACAAAACATCCAATTCTTTGATACCCTAACCATTTTATTTGATATGATTGATATATTGTCAGATTCTCAAAACAATTCTCTTGATTTCATTTCATTCATTCAATATCCTTGTTTTGAGAGATCTTCATTGTTCAAATGCTCAAATTTCATCCCTATCTTTCATGAGCATACATTTTGACAGTGTTATCTTATCTGTGCTTAATTGTTCAAGTTAAACTGTTGAGCAACTATTCTTTTTAGGATTTACATGGGATTCTTGTGTGAGCTTAAACAGAACTTCCATGGATTCACGTCTGAAAGTCCAAGATCTACCAAATCTTAGAGAGAGAGAGAGTGCCAAATGTAAACTGTTCTATTCAAATGAGCTCCAAAGGTTACAAAACAAAGGCACCTATGGGACTTAAATACCCAGGGCCTAAACCTATACAGATAAGCATGCTAAACACAGTAAAGACCACTGATAATAAATACAATGATTACTATAAAATATGTCTTAACAATCTCCCCCTTAGTAATCATTGGCGCTCCTCTCTTTGACGAAGTCGATTCAGTCCAGTTAAAACTTCTAAGCGTCTTAGAGTTGAGTGGAAAATCAACTTCTCACCAATAATATTCAATGTCTTCTTGAGAAGTTGAATTTCATCATTCTCGAGTTGGAATGCATTTCTTCTTATCTCCAAAAATATTCTTTCAGCTGCTTTCAAATGTTCCTCCAACTGTAGCTTGATCACCTTCAAGGTTCCATCAGAATAATGATTGATCTCTTCAAATCTAAAGAAGCAGTTTTGACTTGAACCATTTCTGTAGATAACTCCATATGGATCTTGAAGAATGGTGAATATTGGATAAGAGTCTAAGTTTGGCAAGCTACGATCGGGCCTTAGAAGGTTTACCACAGGCTGAAAACTTTCAGCAGCCATCTGAAAATCAAATACTCTATAAAACCTGATTTGGCGCCAAATGAATCTTTTGATCACAAACAAAGCTTGAGAGGCATCTTCTGTTCTATTGTAGAGATTTCTGAAATGATTGTACAAAAAATCAACGTCATCAATAGATAGATCATTAAAATCAGCTTCCGATAAAGTATATATAAGATGCAGTCTCTTCTTTCCACTTCAAATATTGGATACCAGATATGAACAAATTTCTTTATCGAAACATTGATAACCCGGATTATTAGATGCGGAGAAGAAACAAGATGCTTTCCACGGCGCTGGCATTTGATGAACATTAAGTACTCGTACTGATAATCTGCTGACTCCTTTTCTACACCAAGAATAGATGAATGTTGATCTGTCTTCTTCTGGAAAAAAAATATTACTCTGAGAGTCTTCAAGAAAAGCATATCTTAATCTTGAAGCCATATGTCGTTCTTGTAGACTTCGTTGTCTCTGTTGTCTAGTCAAAGCTGGACCTTCTTCTAGGATAGACGGAGGGATCACAGGATCAGAAGGAGGAACATCAGGTTGAGCTCTGGACGACTGACCAACTTCAAATGTACTAGAAGGAGCAGTGGTAGTCGGAGCTTGATCAGCAACGGGAAAAGAAGTATCACGAGTAGCTTCAGGAATCTCATCTTGTGAAGGAAGGTCTCTGTACAGCGTGTTTGTGATTTTTTCATCCTTTGCATCCAGAAAGAAATCATTCTCCTCAGTGTCAGATAATACAATAATATCCTCATACTCTTCTTCTTTTACTTTGCAAATCTTCTCATATCTGATGTCATCGTCATCATCTGAATTGATCTCGATGAAGTTTGCGAAGAAAGATCTCATGTCATTAGCAACTTCATAGTCATCTAGCTCATTTACCCTTGATCCAGTGTCTGGATCAACATAAACGACTATCTGCATGCTATTCTCTATGTTCTCTTCAGAAATGCTCAACACATTATACATAGCAGATAAATCAACACTTTCTATCATTGTGTTCACAAGATCTTCAACACTGCAATCTTGAACATTATCAGCATTCATTTCTCTGTCAGCCACCTCTTCTTGAGTTTGATCTTCTCTAACTGAAGAACTCTCTACTCTTTGTCTCTTTGACATCTCCCCCTCATGACCTTGATGATCTGGATCATCTTGGTCATGTCTCCTTTTATGAGACAAACCTGCTTCAGTTCTGCAACTATGTTCGTGACGATCAAACCTGTCAGATAAAACAGTTAATGCTTGATTCAAGAGAGAGATGCCTTCCTTGATTTTAGAAAAATTTGTCCGAGCTTCAGATCTGAAGGAATTGAACTCCTCATACAACACAGAAACCCTGTCAGGTGCAGAAGTAGAAGCTGGATTCAGAGTCGGTTGAAAATTCTTTAGCAGAGAAATCAAGTCTTTATCTTGTTGTTCTGGCGGCGACATAGAAAGAAGACGAGCATAGAGCATATCTGATAACTCTGAAATCGGAAGATCTTGAACTGGAGTGCTGGAAGATACCGGAGGACGAGTAGATGCCGAGACACCAACTGATTGAGTAAATGGTGGAGGAAGTGGAATGTATACTATCGCAGGAGTCGTAGTAGAAACAGTAGTAGACGGTTCACGGATAACCACCCAAGATGGGCGTCTAAACGACAATACTTGAGGGATCCCAGAGTGATCAATTTCAACCATCTTTCCTTTGAAAAGATCCCGCATCTTCTGAATTTCTTCATTCTTTTGTTCTTCAAATCGTTCGCTCATTTGTCTGATGACTTCATTCAAAGTCAAAAACTTTTCTGATGGATCTCGAGCTTGAACGGAAGAAGGCTCAACAACTGAAGTAGGTGTATCTAAAGAAGGAATTTCAGAGAGAGAAGTGGTTGGACCTTGACTCTGTATCTGAGCTGAGGCATTAGCAAAAGCTAAATCTAATTCGTCAACCTGAATGTTAGCAACTGCTGTATTGATAGGTACATATTCTTCATCAGACATCACAACCACTGGTTCATTCAAGTCTGGTGCTCTAATCTCCTTGTGTAAGATACTAATAGCTAGTTGATCATCATCTGCATAATCACCATCATCATCAACATCATCATCACCATCAGTACCAACATCAGCATCTCTATCTCCGTCTTCATCTCCAGCATTAGCATCATCAGCAGTAGCAGCATCATCATGGACAATATTATCAGGTTCATTTTCAATGGCAACAAGTACATCATCTATTTTTTGATCTGCAACAGCTGCTTCAACCTCTTGTTCATCATGAAAAGGTTCTGCTTGTACATCATGAGACGGTTCAACTTGGTCAGCGTCCAAAGAAAGATCATGTTCCAGACAGTATTGAATTATGCTATCATCAGATGGATCAGCATAATTCACAATGAACTCATGAGGAATCGACATGGAGTAGTCGAAATTCTGCTTTTGTTTCTGAATGTATGTCATCTCAGTATCCGAAACTTGAGGCCAAGACAACCGACGAGGAATAGAAGGATTACTTTGCAGCATACTCCGAACTATGAGCTTCATATATCGGACAAAAGGAATGAACTTGCGCTTCTTATGCATCATTTTGTCTTGAACTCTCTCTGAAAGTTCGGTCCAGAAGATGTACATGTAGTCGACATGCAGGTCATAGACAACTGCATGGAACAATCTGAGATAGTGAAGACTTGCATTGTCCGTGCCGGAATGTTTCGATGTAAGGCACCTGTTGAGAACAGAAAACAATGCATACCAGACCGGAGGCAGGTTGGATTTGTCAAACTGACATACTCTATCCAAAGCACCGAGATAACCCAGATTACGAATACCCTCGAGAACATCCAATTCAGAAGGATAGTTATCGTAAGAAGTTCTGCCAGGTCGGGAATTTGGCTCAGGAAGCTCTAGTATTAATCGAAGATGCTTGTATGATAGAAAAGAATCATACTGGTCAATCTGCAAATCGAATCGATGTGGTCGAACTAGCTCATTCTTAGTAATAGTGTGCCAGGCCTGTTGGAGATACACTTCAGGAACATCGGCACAAGAAGTGAGAGCCGGAGCAAGCGTATGTCCACTGAGAATAGCTCGAATCACAGGATGAATCTTTATCTTGTCAAAGTCCATGAAGTAATTGTTCGTCTTGTATGGCAAAATGTAGAACATAGTAGGAAATACATCATTTGGTGTTCGCCGCTGAGCTGAAAGATTCGCCCCAACAGAAGGTATAGACGACATAGGCGTATCGTGTGAAGCACGATCAGATGGGTCATCAGGATGACTTTCTCATCTTGAACCATTGGATCAGTAACGTTTTGAGAACCCATTAGTGAACCTAAGAAACAGAAAAGAAGAAAATTAGACATGAAAAGAAAAAAATGAAAAACATAAAAAAAATATCCTAAGTCAGGTTTGGCGACAAGTGCGAGACGCAAACACAGGTTTGCGCGAAGAACGGGTGGCGTAAAAGATGGTTTGCGCGACAAACTGATGACGCAAGACAAACTTTGTGTATCAAGTACAAAGCGCAAAACAAAGTTTGCGTGAGGCACTTGTGAAGTAAACCTGACTTGAAAAAATTCAAAAACACGACACAAGAAGGTTTGCGTGACACAAAGGTAATGCAAACTTAACTTTGCGTGACCTGATGGTTACACAAACTTAACTTTGCGTGACCTAATGGTAACGCAAATTTAACTTTGTGTGACCTGATGGTAACGCAAACTTAACTTTGCGTGACCTGATGGTTACGCAAACTTAACTTTGCGTGACCTGTTGGTAACGCAAACTTAACTTTGCGTGACCTGTTGGTAACGCAAACTTAACTTTGCGTTAACAACAAAAAAAACGCAAAAACCCTAGAAAATACAAAGGTTTGCGTGAGTTCATCTTTTGAGTTCCAAAAATTCAAATAAATCGGTTTAAATGTAAAACAGGTGATTCGAAAAACAAATAGGAACATTTATAAACATATTTCGACCAAAGAAATACTGATTAAAAACAGTATTCAACCCAAAATTTTGAAAATTTTCGAAATCCAAAGATGAACAGTCGCAAAGTCCACGAAAAACCAAAATCGAAAACTAAAAACAACAAAATAGAATAAGAAAACACATACCTGGGATTCGAAAAAAATAACGAAATCTATCCCAATCCTTGATTTTAACAAAGAAGCTCTCGATTCTGATGAAGATGATGATGAACAGTGAATATCGAAAACACACAGAACGAAAAACGAATACAAGATAAGAAAAAGAACAATGCTATGCTAAAATTAACCACAAATCAAATACAATAAGAAATAGAAAAAACATACCCAATCAATGAATAAGTCTGAAGTCAACAAATGAGAGATCGCACAGAGAGAGGGAAAAAGAAGAGGCAAGAGTTCAAAATAGAAAAGGAGGGAGAAAAAAAAAACATATGAAAAGAACTATCACTATTTATACTAAAAAAAAATAACACTCTTAAAAAAAATACACCTAAAAGCACTTAAATTTTTTTTTTACCTGGAAATGCTTTTACTCCCCCTACACAAATGCACAAAATATAACAAATCAGATTAGCATTTGTATAGAAAAATCAAAAATACATACCTGATGAACTTCTGATCTGAACGTTAATCACTGTATCAGATATGTACCTGACCACTATATTTACTCCCCCTCAAAATTAAAATGTTGACAAATTCTCATTTAGTTTATCTCTCCCCCTAGAAAAATGCACAGACCAATTTGACAAAAATATGGATACACAAGCATGAAGACATCAGTGTAAGAAAAAATTATAATGAATATGGATTTTGAAACAACTGAACATATAAAATTTTACACACTGAACAAATTAAATTCTACTCAGTAAAATATCATAGATTTATCAATCAGTTGAAATCAAATGTGAGTTGTTGGATACAGAGACAAGTTTCATTGCATATCAAGTTAAGACATGTTCAGTTTCAAAAACTTCCAGCAATCTATTCAGTGTGCTCGCATGCGAACTTCGATTAGTTTCAAGAAAATGCAATTCTAAAAATATAATAGAGAACTTTGCATGTACTCACACTAAGCCATCAAAAATTAATACTTTCACAAATTTACAGGTTTATCGCAGCTCAAACATATCACCAAGTATCATGAGATGTGTGCTCATTGGCATCTTTTAGCATTGTGCACATTGGCATCTTCACATGATTGTGCTCTTTGGGATCTTTTAAGCTTGTGCACTTTCTTGACAGGATCGAAATTCAAACAAGAATTTAATTCACACACACTCAGAAACAATGCTAAAGAAGTTGCGGAAAAACACTTTAACACTAACAATCAATGAAACAGTATATCAAACTCAAATCACAAGTTTATATTGATTCAACTTGATGATTACACACAAAACCTCAATCTGTTGAACAGGCTCAACAGACGTTCTATACTTCTCTACAGAAATGATCTAAACTAGTCTTGAGGTTGATTCTCTCTAAAACAAAAACTTATGAATGAATTAATTCTTTTACTATCAAATACTTCTATACTATATATACAAAACTGAATACAAGATAATTATCAAAATACAATTGATCTTTAGCATCAATACCATAATTATCTTCAGTCTTATCTCCAGCTTGTCTTTATCTCCAAATCATCTTTATCTTTAGAAGCAACACTAATTATCTTCAGAAGTATTAACCATCTTCAGCAGTATTAATCTTCAGCAGTACTAACTACTAGCAGTACTAACTCTCCAAGCAGTACTAACTATTCAAGTAGCAGTACTAACTCTTCAAGCAGTATTAATTCTACTAGCAGTAGCAATCTTGATTGTCTGGCAGTAGAAATTACTTAGCAACATTAATCAGCAGTATAAACCATACTTAGCATATTCAGACCCAACAATCTCCCCCTAACTTAACTTTTCAGAAAGAGAAGTTAAGTTCTTCATGATATGGTCTTCATGATGCTTTCAACACTTCAGTTCAATTGCCCAAATTTGGATCCAGTCCCAGACTTTGATTGATGATTCTTCTGACTACTATCCTGGACATTTCTGAATCCTTTGAACATGTCAACTTAGCATTCAACATTGCTTGAAGTTTATCCTTGCTGTAATCATAGATCTTATCCACCAGGTAGTACTCATGATAGGCTCTGTCTACAGTGATGACATAGACTCCACATCTTTCAAATAACATCCAATTTTCTATTCTTTGGAATTTATTCTGCAGATGCAAATCTCTGATCACATGTTGAACTTTGTTGGGATCAAACATCATGCATAAGTACTCCAAGGCTAATATGATTAAGCTCCTTTCTTCTCCTGTCAAAACTGTAACACCCTAAGTTCTGGAAATAGCAACTTATTTAAAATTTTCTAAATACATCAATAAAGGAATTATCCACAACCACAAATTAAGATTTAATCTCAATACAAACATTCATTCTATACAAAAGCCTATGATAAGAACGGGTGCTACTAAAACCCCAAAGATAGTCACTATCTCCAACATTGCGGAAGACTCCACCAACTACTTACTTTAGTGTCTAGTTAAGGCTCTACGCTTCATAGAACTGCTAGAACCCAAATCCCAACTGGAACCTGTTGCACATGCCGACAAATAAAAAGGTTAGGCTTAACGCCTAGTGAGCTCAAGAGTTTTCAACATAAATAAAGATGTCTGTGAAAATAGATAATCCAGTTTAATTCATAATCTTTCAAAAGGTATACTTTGAATATGCAAACGACTCGTTTTCCAATAATATGCATTTTAGACAAGAACACCAATTTGGACATTTTCCAAACCAAACTACTTCAAAGATGATGATACCAATGTAAGCCGCCCATTCATAAATTAGCTTTAACCCAAAAATCACTCAAAGCGTAAATATAAATTGAACTCTCCATTTATGAAGATACGGTTAAACCTTATATCTCAAAACACCCCAAAACACGGGTGGGGAATAATACTCAACCCATAAATCAAGGGTAAATCCCAATTATGCAAAACGTCACCGAAAACTTGGATAATAAAACTCAATACCCAAAAACAACACCTTTCGGTGACGGGGGATTCCTGATTCCATAAAATGTGACGGTCCACAAAGTAAGCCCATTTTATGTTGTTATGACTAGTCATATAAACAAAAGTACACGCAAGAGATGTCAGGCTCAGTAGCTTTAAACATACACCCACGGAAACTCGAGTTCAACCCCGTCGGGTTCCTATGTCGAGCCCCTCATCTAATATCGTAATACTTGAGCACGAAGGACTTATACCGCAGCCGGTACCTTAACGTGCAGCACGAAGGACTTACATCGCACCCGATACCTAACGTGCTTCATCCAATAACGCCAACAAGGCTCGAAGTCGAACTACCAAAACTGGAAAATTGTCCAAAACCCCATCAAAATAACAATGCCAAGCCGCAGGCTTAGCAATCCAATTGACTCATTGATAAATGCAAATAAAAATACGATAAAACGCACTCGACCAACGGATATGCCAACACAACGACCAAAAGTAAGATTAGTTCAAAACTCAACATTAGTTGAGACAACCCATTTTCCAAATGAACTTATACCCTTATAATTTTTCCAAATGTCTCATAACACAAAATATACATTTTCCAACTTTAACTGTTGATAAGAATGAAAATCATAAAATGAGACTATAAACATTCTTTCAAGTACCTCGCATAAGTGTGCAACTAATACTTTACAAAATATTCCATTTCGTGAATGATGCATAAAACCCGACAAACATTTAAAGGTGTATGCCTTTGACCAAAGATCTATTTATGCAATAAGACCTCAAAACACATTCATTTGTGACAAATATATTAAATGCCCAAAAATTCCAAATGTAGGTATTATACAAAATTTGTAAGGTTGAATACTTCAAATAATCAAAGATTAGAAAATAACCCAACATTTGATAATTTCATGTAGAACCCATAAACACTTTAAAATAGACATTTTGGCATGTACAACATTTTCACAAATCAACTTGAACTCACCTTGCTAGATTTAGGCTAAATCTATGTTTTTCCCCAACTAGAGCTCCGTTGAAGAACACTTGGATTCTCAAGGCAAAACTTCCAAAACCTAAATCCATGCATATTCAACCATACATAAACATAATCAACCACAATGAATCGTTTCCCAAACCATGTGCATGAATACCTCAACTAATACCGAAACCCTAACTTCCATAACTTAAGAGAATAGAAGATTACCTTAACCCAAGCTTGAATCCCCCAACCAAAACACTTCTAGTTCACAAAAATGGCCACAAATCTCCAATCTATGAAAGGAAGCACAAAGGGTGGGTGAAACCCTAGAAAACTCGGTGAAGAAGATGAAATGGGAGAGATGAGGAGCTTACCACCACAAAATACTATTGTATACTCCAATAGACCTCAAATATCTTGATAGATCCTTGAAGAGATCTCAAAAACGAAACCGTGGCACTTTGTATCACCCAAATCGGAGCTAGGATGAGAAAGATATGAAGAAATGAAGTTTGGGGCTGAAAATCGCGATTTTAACACCCTGAAACACCCAGGCGATTGTGTCAGGCTATAGTGACAATGTCATAATCGCCGGGCACAATCGCTGAGATTGTATCGAGCGTTTCTGGGCTCCGGCGACCTTGATAGGCGATTGTGACACCGGGCATTATAGCCTAGCGCGTACCAAAACTGTTTTGGCCATAACTTCTTAGTTATAGCTCCGTTTTCGCTCCGAAAAGAAATGTTGGACTCGTAATTGAATCCTTCATCCATATAGACTATAAAATCTAGGATTCAAGTCCAAAATCAAAAATCTTATTTTTCCTTGATATATCGGTTTCTGTATTTACTTGAATTGATACCTCACGAAACTCGGGGTGTTACAATCCTCCCAACCTTAAAAGAGATTTAGTCCTCGAAATCTGGAATCACCAAGCACCCAACATTCACATTTGAAAGATCTATTAATTCCCTATCCCAAAGGGATGCCTTCATAAAACTTCACCTCATATACGGACCCGATTACATTCCGGTTGAGGTTTTCGCTGAGTTTCTCATAACGTGCCGTTACAAACTAAATCTCAACGTTCAATATATTTCACCGACGCCAGGATGAAAGTTGAGTCCTTGATTAATCATTTTCTAAATCGTTCACTCTCGGTTTCCTCCCAACCTAAGATTTCTCATAATACCCCGAAAGCAACTTACAACCTTATCTAGTCATTTCCATCAAGAATACCCCAATCCAAACTATTCCCTTAGATGATTCTGATTACGACGCATCAAGGTCTCCTCAAAATTCATTTATACTTAAAGTCCACCTCGACATTCCAACCAAATGTCTCCAAAATCATCATCACTAAAGAGTTATTGTCCTTTGACGAAATTTCCTAACGACAAGTTTGGTCTGAACCATCACAACCTTTAAATCCGTTCCTCAAAGTTGACCCGGACACAATGTCTGCAAGTGCTCCCACACTTCTATAGACCCAAGCATTGTGTTTCCACCAGAAACATACCATTACGCTCTACAGATAGTTGATTATCCCAAATCCCATGAATCCTCAGATTCCTACAGATCCACTCCTAATATTGATGAAGATGTCCTTCCAAGGCGCACCAATGCGTTCTTTAGGTAACTGGTTAACCCAAATTCGGCTATCACTCAACTCCGTTCCAACCCCAACCACACAACATTCCTTTAACAAAGTATTTATCACCACGGGGATGCTTATACCCATCGGCACTTAAACATCAACACTTAACCTTCTTTTAATTTCCATCACCGAAAGGTCATTACTTCCCATAATCCAACCGGAATACTTCCAAACATTCCAAGATCCATTGACTTCAAGAAAACAAGTCGACACCTAAGACTAAACGGTGACCTCGAAAATGTGGACATCCCGCCCACGATTTCATTCCAGACGGATCGTCGCACTAAGGCTGACACCTAACAAAATGCTAAAATTCCAAATCGCGCATTTCTAACAAACAGATCACCAAAATTTTCTTTTAATCGCGGAACCCACCAAGACGCTATGCCGACAACACAGCCCATGATGTGACACTGACTAGCAATCCATCACAACGAATCCCAAAAGAAGCGCAGATAGTCACATAAGACCTTATCCCGCATGATTACCGAAGTATAAAATCACCCCTTAACTAGCGGAGAAGACTTAAATGTACTACTTCCATAAAACAAATGCGCACAGATTCAAAACTAAAACTCAAACTTTCACGACTGACCGCAAGTCGAAACATCCGACGCCTCCATTTCCAAGGACTCCCTTAGTCCCTAATTACAACTGCTCTTACGCCAGGGTTAAAATCTATAGGCCTAATGAGTTCAAAGTTTTTCAACTAGTATGCCAATTTGAGTTTATAAAACTTTCGAATACAAAGGATTCCTAACGATTAAACGTGCGGCAAAATACACTATCGTCCATGCGATAGGTTTCAAAATTTATTAACCACACAGCGCATATGAAACCATTTCCAAAAACTCGTTTGTTCAATACTTACGTTAGTAAAGACAACAATAAAACATGCGCAACAATTTACACCATATAAGAGAAAATAGATTCATGCACCACAACACGTGCAATAAAGGTTTGTACAATTCCAAAAGAGAAATTCACAACTTTAATTTTTAAAATCCTTCCTCTTTAACCAAAAGGCGTTGTGGCCTAAAATTATCAACAATCCCAAACGCTTTAGTTTAATCCTCAAGGCTTGGTAAAATAGTTGGAATACAAATAAAGTTTCAAATCGAGTTTAAAGCTTCAGATCGTACAGATAAACACCTTTGACCAAAAAGTAACTGCAACGATATAAACATTGCTAACTCAATAAATGCATTGCGGAAATTTCTAACGGTAAAAGTAATTGATTGAAATATGAGCAGAACAAAAGTCCTGTTTGAAAAGATGTAAATCTTTTATATATTTACTCATACCAACGTTATAATTAAATCCAAATGCAAATAGTATGCAACGATTGACATTTGTATAAAGCCCAAAGATAAATTGCATGATAAGGGAATTTCCCCAAAACAACATGTGGGATGACACCGATTAGTAAAGCTACATTTAGACGCGTGCAGAAATGTATGAATACATGATCCAACCTTATTTACGTAACGCCAAATGACGTACGATGAGACACCAAGGACCCAACTGAATTTTCGTAAGACTTACTAACGTGAAAACCAATTGGCGTCAAACTTTCGTTACTCGACAAAAGTGTAAAACGACAATACTTTTAAGATATTAAACTTTTAGGAGCTTCCTCCTTTTACTGAAATGAAAGGTGAAATAGCGCTTTACAAAATTTACATGGGACACGACGCCAACTAACTCGTAAGCTTAAAATAAGCAAAATTAAAACTCACGCATGGAAAGACATCGTATAAAACAATACTCCATGAAATTCCAACAAAACTCACACAAACTAAAATTCTCAAGAAATTCCGACTCAACGCGTGGGAATAACTTTTCCTTTAAAACCATTGACATATGTGGAGGAGATCCAATGCCTATGTTAAAATCTCATAGCTACTTGCTCAATACTCAAATGACATTAAAACATGGATATACAATATCCGCAAATAGCGTTAAACAAGAGACGTGAATAAAGAGATTTTTGATAACAATTTGCAATTACGTGCAACAAAAAAATTTATGCATGCTTAAGCTCATAGTTTAAAATCTGATGCGTGTTAAATGCTCTACCAAAACTTTATAATATAAACCACTTTCTGTTTTACGAACCCAAGAAACAATTTATGCAAATTTATTTCAGAAATAAATTTTAGTGCATGAATTTGGTCGGCATTCACCCCTCTAGACTACGCTTCTCAACAATCCGACATACTAATACCATCCGGGTGTATCAAGCATCTTACGACAACAATTTCAATTTCCTACTATTGTCATCCGGATACTCCACATCTTAAAGCGACACTCAGATATTTCATCGGTTCACCTTACAATCTCTCCTCGTATGACGTCAATTCCATAAGCTCAAGGTTCTACTCCAACCAATTATTCTTACTCAAGACGATCAACTTAATGCATTCAACGCACTTAACTATCACTTCAACGTGACATTGCTATAGACACCAACGTTTCCTTAGATTACTCCTTTAGAAACCTTCTCACTACCCCAACGGTAATCATACCAAGGTAGTTCAAGTATATACATGTAGTATGTAGGTTCACCATAACACTCTCCAGGTGCCATTATGAACTTACCGCACATGCTCATCCTTGCGACCCTCGACAAGTTTCCCGTTTCTAGTGACTCGATCAACTCCATAATATCTTATCTTAAGGTTCCTAATGTGCAACTTCACTTACAATCGCTTATAAAAATGCTAGTTTGAGTCTAGGCATTCTACAATCAATACCTAATTCTCTCAAACTTAAGCTCTGATACCAACTTGTAACACCCTAAATTCTGGAAATAGCAACTTATTTAAAATTTTCTAAATACATCAATAAAGGAATTATCTACAACCACAAATTAAGATTTAATCTCAATACAAACATTCATTCTATACAAAAACCTATGATAAGAACGGGTGCTACTAAAACCCCAAAGATAGTCACTATCTCCAACATTGCGGAAGACTCCACCAACTACTTACTTTAGTATCTAGTTAAGGCTCTACGCTTCATAGAACTGCTAGAACCCAACTCCCAACTGGAACCTGTTGCACATGCCGACAAATAAAAAGGTTAGGCTTAACGCCTAGTGAGCTCAAGAGTTTTCAACATAAATAAAGATGTCTGTGAAAATAGATAATGCAGTTTAATTCATAATCTTTCAAAAGGTATACTTTGAATATGCAAACGACTCGTTTTCCAATAATATGCATTTTAGACAAGAACACCAATTTGGACATTTTCCAAACCAAACTACTTCAAAGATGATGTACCAATGTAAGCCGCCCATTGATAATTTAGCTTTAACCCAAAAATCACTCAAAGCGTAAATATAAATTGAACTCTCCATTTATGAAGATACGGTTAAACCTTATATCTCAAAACACCCCAAAACACGGGTGTGGAATAATACTCAACCCATAAATCAAGGATAAAACCCAATTATGCAAAACGTCACCGAAAACTTGGATAATAAAACTCAATACCCAAAAACAACACCTTTCGATGACGGGGGATTCCCGATTCCATAAAATGTGACGGTCCACAAAGTAAGCCCATTTTATGTTGTTATGACTAGTCATATAAATAAAAGTACACGCAAGAGATGTCAGGCTCAGTAGCTTTAAACATACACCCACGGAAACTCGAGTTCAACCCCGTCGGGTTCCTATGTCGAGCCCCTCATCTAATATCATAATACTTGAGCACGAAGGACTTATACCACACCCGGTACCTTAACGTGCAGCACGAAGGACTTACATCGCACCCGATACCTAACGTGCTTCATCCAATAACGCCAACAAGGCTCGAAGTCGAACTACCAAAACTAGACAATTGTCCAAAACCCCATCAAAATAACAATGCCAAGCCGCAGGCTTAGAAATCCAATTGACTCATTGATAAATGCAAATAAAAATACGATAAAACGCACTCGACCAACGGATATGCCAACACAACGACCAAAAGTAAGATTAGTTCAAAACTCAACATTAGTTGAGACAACCCATTTTCCAAATGAACTTATACCCTTATAATTTTTTCAAATGTCTCATAACACAAAATATGCATTTTCCAACTTTAACTGCTGATAAGAATGAAAATCATAAAATGAGACTATAAACATTCTTTCAAGTACCTCGCATAAGTGTGCAACTAATACTTTACAAAACATTCCATTTCGTGAATGATGCATAAAACCCGACAAACATTTAAAGGTGTATGTCTTTGACCAAAGATCTATTTATGCAATAAGACCTCAAAACACATTCATTTGTGACACATATATTAAATGCCCAAAAATCCCAAATGTAGGTATTATACAAAATTTGTAATGTTTGAATAGTTCAAATAATCAAAGATTAGCAAATAACCCAACATTTGATAATTTCATGTAGAACCCATAAACACTTTAAAATAGACATTTTGGCATGTACAACGTTTTCACAAATCAACTTGAACTTACCTTGCTAGATTTAGGCTAAATCTATGTTTTTCCCCAACTAGAGCTCCGTTGAAGAACACTTGGATTCTCAAGGCAAAACTTCCAAAACCTAAATCCATGCATATTCAACCATACATAAACATAATCAACCACAAAGAATTGTTTCCCAAACCATGTGCATGAATACCTCAACTAATACCGAAACCCTAACTTCCATAACTTAAGAGAATAGAAGATTACCTTAACCCAAGATTTAATCAACCAACCAAAACACTTCTAGTTCACCAAAATGGCCACAAATCTCCAATCTATGAATGGAAGCACAAAGGGTGGGTGAAACCCTACAAAACTCCGTGAAGAAGATGAAATGGGAGAGATGAGGAGCTTACCACCACAAAATACTCTTGTATACTCCAATAGACCTCCAATCTCTTGCTAGATCCTTGAAGAGTTCTCAAAAACGAAACCGTGGCACTTTGTATCACCCAAATCGGAGCTAGGATGAGAAAGATATGAAGAAATGAAGTTTGGGGCTGAAAATCGCGATTTTAACACCCTGAAACACCCAGGCGATTGTGCCAGGCTATAGTGACAATGTCATAATCACCGGGCACAATCGCTGAGATTGTACCGAGCGTTTATGGGCTCCGACGACCTTGACAGGCGATTGTGACACTGTCACAATCGCCGGGAATTATAGCCTAGCGCGTACTGAAACTGTTTTGGCCATAACTTCTTCGTTATAGCTACGTTTTCGCTCCGGAAAGAACCGTTGGACTCGTAATTGAATCATTCATCCATCTAGACTATAAAATCTAGGATTCAAGTCCAAAATCAAAAATCTTATTTTTCCTTGATATATCGGTTTCTGTATTAACTTGAATTGATACCTCACGAAACTCGGGGTGTTACAAAAACCATTTCATATAGGCTCATTCCAACTTTGAACATTTCTTCTAAATCTGATATGGAACAACTTCTGATGATTTTTCCCCAAGTAGAGTAAACCTCATACTGATCTCCCATCCTTTTAATCCTGAAATATTTCTTCCTTTGATCTTCCAGGATGTCCCAAAAGATAATCTCAGGGGCTTGGACAGAAATTGGATCAACTAGTATAGGATCTTTATCTGTCACAGTCATATACAAGTCAAACTGCTCATTTGGTTGTTGATTGGACTGCTCTGGAGTCTGCTCTGGTTCTGCTGAAGGTGTAACATTAGGTTCTGCTTCTGTTTCTGCTCTTTCTTCTTCAATTCTTGCCCTTTTTGCCTTTGGCTTAGTGGCAATAGATTTCTTTCTTTTGATAACTCCAATTTGCTGAGCCAAAGTCTCTTCTTTCTTTTCCTTGATAGGAGTGCCTTCTTCACTTTCAGGGAAGGGTTGTTGTATGTTGAGATCATGCCTCTCTTTCATCCTCCTTTCAGCTTCTTCCCTTTGAGTGGAGTCCCCTTTCAGATTTGACATCTCCTTTGTACACAACTCCTCTATCCTACCATAGGCCATGTTAGTAAACATTCCTTCAGGAACTCCAAGAGCTCCTTTCAGAAAGTTTATCATTTTCCTCCTTTCTTTATTAGCCAGGAAGGTCTTTGAGGGTTGTCTTTGTCTTTGCTTTAATGCCAGCCTTTGCCTTGAATCCTTCTTTGTAACTATCTTGGCAGCAGCTGCATCCTTCAAACTCTTTTGATATTCTTCATTTAGATTTTTAGCCATATCCAGTGCAAGCTCTCTGTCTTTAGCAGATTGTATTTCTTCTTCCTTTGCCAACTCTGCTTGAAGCTGTTTGGCCACTTCTTCATCTAACTCTATCTGATTCTTTTTCTTTAAAGGTTGATCAGATTCAACCATCTTCTCCTTTCCCTTCTTCTTTGCATCCTCCATGCTGACCTCTTTTTCTTTCTTTTCTAAACCTCCTTCTTTTATTATTACTCCCTTAGCCTTTTGAGTGGCTTTGGGAGTGTCATTCTTAGCTTTGACCAAGGTTTCTGCAATCTCCATTTCTTCTCTGGACAATGATGTTTCTGCTGCTGATTCAGTTTCTGCTTATTTGCTATTTTCTGTTTCCTTATTCAGCTCCCCCTCAAACTGAGCTTCCATACCAATAGGACTGTGTTTCTCCCCTTCATCTTGTTTCTCCCCCTTGTTGAAAGCATCTCCCCTCTTCTTCAAGACATACTGCTTTCTTTTCTTTTTCTGTACCAACTTCATCACCATCTTCTTCAATTTGGTAATCTGCACTTGTTGAGACAGAATTACCAATTTCATCTCCTCTATATCTGAGCCTTGTTTGATGACATCAAGATTAATGTTTCCCATAGTATCAATCAATTCCTGGTAGTTATATCTGTCCTCACCTCTTTTGGGTGTGTTTACCACCCTTGAAGGATCCTTGGATCTTTTAGTAGTAGAGGTCTTCTGCCTAGCAGAAGCACCCTCTACCCCCTTGATTTCTTGGCACCTGGGACCTTTGGATGATTGCTCACCCAAAGTTGCCATGGGGAAGGTCTTAGATATGTTCACACTGTCCTGCCCTGCACTTTGTGCAAAGTCAGTAGTGTGAGCCTTACAGCCCATATGCTCTTCCTTCTCCTTATTGAGCACCTTCATGGGGTTGGGAGACACCCCTGTGGTTTCCCTTTGGATATTCTCTAATGGAGAATGCTCCATTAGAGGGCTTGAAGGCTGTGGGGGTGAAGGTACAAGAAGGGAAGGAACCTTCTTTACCTTTTTCCTTATATAAGTGTGAGTGATGGGTGATGTTGGCTTTTTAAGAAGGGACTGAGGGATGTTAATAGAAATGAGTGGTGTGGGTAGGTCATCAGTTTGGTTGTCAGATGAGGGCTTTGACACTGATGCCTCACCATGGGAAGGAGACACACCCATCATTGTAGAGAACAATGGTGTGTCAATACCTAAGAAGTCCTTAGTAGGCCTCCTCATATTAGAAAACACCTTCCCTTTTGGGACCTTTGGTACATATACCTCATTAAAATGAGGTAAATCCGTCAATTCTTTATTCAGTAAAGCTTGCATAAACCTGGGATACATATAAAAAGATTTTGTTTTGGTATCCAGGTTTGACAGTAAGTCATTTAAGATCATTTGTGAAAAATTGAACTTCCTGGAGGTTGCTAAGCAGACCATAGCATAAGCAATGGTACTGCTGAACTCACTCCAGCCAGTTGTTTTCCTTGAAATACAGTGCTGAAAGGTATGAACAAAGAATCTCCACTATGGTGAGAATCTGTTCTTGAAAATTTTGAAGACATCAGTGGGACCTTCATACCCCATATTACTAAGAACTTGGAAGAGATCTTCCTTGGGTAAAGAGGTTATACCTGAGGCATCATCTAGTTGTAGATGAATGCGAATAGCTTCTTATGTGATTGTCAGGGGTTTATCACACACCCTTGTTTGGATGACCTGATTGCCATCTTCAGTATGAATAGCAGCATTGGCCCAAAACTGCCTTTGGTGTTCCACACAGATTGTGGGATTGACAGTTAATGCGTGGGCTATGTGTGAGGATCTTAGGAAATCCACAATCGGATGAAATCCCTCTGCTTGCTTTGGTTTGAGTAGCATTGCCAATTCATTGTGTTCATCGACAAACATCAGTTCAGCCATCTTCTTGAGTGATTGGTCGAAGCTAGGATTATGCACTGGTAAGAGAGAATTCAAGAGAACAAGAGAGAGAGTATACTAGTAGGAAATTCAAAGAGCCGTTTGTAATTTTGGCGGTCACACGGGGTATTTATAGGTGAAGGGAGTACGTTAGAAGCAGTACTAATTACCTTAGCATTATTAACGAACTAGCAGCATTAACTCATAACAGCAGTAGTAACACATACTGGCAGTACTAACACAGACTAGCAGTATTAACACAGACTAGCAGTATTAACACAGACTAGCAGTACTAACACATACTAGCAGTATTAACACATACTAGCAGTATTAACATGTACCAGAAGTAGTAACAATGATTAGCAGTATAAATAAGGCAAGCAGTAGTAACTTTGCACTGGCAGTATAAACCACCTAGCAGTAGAAACCATACTTAACCATTTTTGAATTATTATTATGAGTAATGCAGTGAGCCGTATTAACTGAACGAGAAGTACCAAGTATCCAATCCAAACAATCTGAACACTTAAGCACACAAGGGTTAATAGCACCAATTTAATGAAAGCAACTAAGGAGGAATCTATATAGGTACATAAAGAGAATGAGAATATACTTATTCATTGTTCATCATGCCCACACTTGTGACCAAGAATGTGAATCTACCCACATCAAAAGCTTTTGTGAATAGATCAGCAAATTGGTTACTTGTGTGTATTTTCTGAACCTGAATTAGCTTCTTCTCATTACAGTCTCTGATAAAATGGTACCTTATTTCTATATGCTTTGTTTTTGAATGCTTGACAGGATTATTAACAATGCTAATAGCACTGCTGTTGTCTATGAAAATAGGAGTGTGAAGAAATGTCATACCATAGTCCATCATTTGATTCTAAATCCATAGCACTTGTGAGTAGCAGCTTGCAGCAACTATGTATTCTGCTTCTGTTGTTGAAGTGGACATTGTGGTTTGCTTCTTACACTGCCATGATACTAGTCTTACACCCAAAAACTGACATCCTCCAGTTGTAGACTTTCTGTCCAAGTTAGCTCCACCTAAATCACTATTTGAATATGCAAGTAGGTCAAATGGTGAGTCATGAGGATACCAAAGTCCTAATCTGGGTTGACCTTTGAGATATATGAATATCCTCTTGACTGCTTGAAAATGTGATTGTTTGGCCTAACTTGAAATCTTGCACATACACAAACAGGGAACATGATATCTAGTCTAGAAGTTGTGAGATACATGAGAGAGCCAATCATGGATCTATAATAATGAACATCCACATCCTCCCCCTCAAGATCTGCAGTAATCTGTTTGTGTGTCTCCATGGGTGTGCTGGCAGGCTTGGAATCTGAGAACCCAAACTTGGTTATGTGTGTCCCTGAATCTAGTTTCTATACGCAATTAATCAAACAAAACAAGATTTCAAACAAATTACCTGTTTGATTTCAATCCAATTCAACAATTACAAGATTTTCTCTCTATAACTCTCTCTCTCTCTACAGATCTCTCTCTAACGAATTCTCTCTCTCTCTCTCTCTCAGATTCTCAATCAGACAACTTGTTACTACAACTAAAAAACATAAATACAAGGTATTTATACCTACAACTAAAACACAAAGAAATTAAAAACAAATACTTTGACTTTTATTACAAATAGACTTTGACTTTGATGAGTGTTGACTTTCTCAGCTTTGACTTCTTACACTTTGACCTTCAATCTTCTTGATCTTGTATCCAACAGATTTATGCTCTAACAATCTCCCCCTTTGGATTCAAGATCACTGTTGAAAGATCTAGCAATTCAGTCTTCACTTTTAAGCTCTGTCAGTACAATCTCCCCGTTTTCTTTAAAGACATTCTTTCCAAAACTGTCTTCAAACTATTAACAATCTCCTCAAAACTTTCACAAAACACTTTCAGACTTTGGAAAGAAATTTTCATCAGAATCAGCTCGAATTGCTTTAGCAAAAAATCTTCAAAGAAAATTTCCTCAAATCTTCAGAAATTCTTTGATCTTCTTCAAATCTTTACTTTGAACTTTTCTGACTTGGACATTTCTGAAAATCATCTCTCAAAACATTATCATTTCTTGATGCCATCTCCCACTTTTTGATGATTTGAGCATCTATATCATCAAAACTTTCAGCAAGAAATGTCATTGATCATTCTGATCTGTCCAAGAGCCTCTGATTCTGTGATCCATAACCAAGTATTCATCTAGATCTTTGCAAATCCAGACAAAATAAGAACATGTAACCCCTGAATCAACAAATGAATCAGTTAAGATGCCTGTCAGTAACACGAAGTCACTGTGTGTAACAAATACACAATATAAAGGAGCTTTTGTGATGTTCACTCCCCCAGGGCTTCCATCCAATCATCGAAACACCACAAAGGAAATTTCTATGAATGTTATGACAAAGAAACAAATTCTTTGTGTGTTCGTACATGTGTAGAAAGAATTAAGCACGAATGATTGCTTTTATAAAGGCTCAACATAGTGTAAACCACTGAGACAACAGTAGATAAACACAGACTCAATGTGCATGATTGAAGTGCGAAGGTGGGGCAGACTTCCTTCTTTTTCAATATCCAGATTTCCAAATGAAAACCAGATAGATTATATGTTGCGTCCCTAGAATAATATGAAACATTTTCTTTTTGAGAAGAAAATGAGTGGTTGGTGGGGTTTAGTCAAGAGTTGGCATGAGCTAGTTGCCTGTTTCAATAACGTTCACCAAAGAGTTGTGAAACACTAGTAATATGGCTGCCCGACTCAGAAAGTAGTTGGTGTAGAGTTTGATATTCTTTTACTCTGATCTCACACCCTCTTTCTTTTAATCATTAAGCTCACTACTAACCAAACTCTCTTTTCCATTTTACCTCATCACACCCACACTCATTTCTTTTAGACTCCTCACACTCAATCTCTATAGATTAACTTCTTGGGTAGAAATCACTGGTTAACGTTATTTCATAGAAGTTCATTTAATTCCTAGCACAAAGAACCCATGTAGTCCTAAAAATCATGTGTTGCTCAGATGATTTAGCTTTATCAGTTAAAGCTCATATACAAATGTCAGATGAATGTATGCTCATAAAATATAATCATGAATATTTGAGCATTTGAAAACATTGAAGTATTTTCAAACAAGTATATTGAATGAATGAATATGAATGCAAAATACTTGTTTGAAAATCTGACATTGTATGAAAAATGATCAAAAATGAATGATATAACAATCAAGGCTTATGGTCAAAAATAACGGATATTGTCTATACGAAACAAAAATATAGACATTCTCGAAATGACGTTTCGAAATGAAATATCGCTCAAAATTCATTAAAGTACAAGCGGGGTGTCTTACCATCGAAAAATTGTTTCAATTTAGAGACATGGTAAGAACAATTTGATCAAAAATTAAACCGATGTGTGTAAATACTTGAAAGTATGTAGAAAAGACAATACGCTAGTATTTATCTTTGGAAACACACAGTTTGTTTATCAATTAAGTACAAAAATAAAATGAAAACATTTAAAATCACACTTCCAAATTATAAAATCTGTTTAAGAATCGGGAAGTGGTTTGAACATTTCAGAACATGTTTTCTATATCTGAAAGTTGTCCTTCTTTCAGATATATTTGAGATTAAGATAAGAAATTTACCTTTTCACGCAATCTTAAATCTCATGAAGTCAAGCTGAAGCCATTAAGATATGATCTTGTCAGCTTCTCTCATCCTGCAAAAAACTCAAAGTCTAGTCAAAGCAACTTTATTCACAAATTTATTTGAATGTAAAAGACATAAAGCAATAAAACGATTAAAGTACGAGTTCTGATTTGAAATAATCAGAAATCATAGTCTTACTCCTTTTGATATTATATGCTCCCCCTAAAATCATGCATCACAAAAATTTGTCAATTAATCAAAATGCAGAAATTAGTTATGCTCCCCCTCAAAATAATGTAGATCATCTAAAATCTTCTCTTACTCCTCCTGAGATCATGAGCAAACAATTAAAATGTAGATATCCTTCAGACATAAAGATAAAGAAAATGATGAAAAATAACAATACGTAACTTTATTAGGTAACAACCGATTATGTCTTAAGATTTAACATACCAAGCTTAGAGACAAGAAAATTAAATCTCTTTTCATCTAATGGTTTGGTAAATAAATCTGCAAGCTGATAATCTGTTTTTACAAAATAAAGTTCAATTGTTCCTTTTTCGACATTATCTTTTATAAAATGATACCTGACGTCAATGTGTTTGGTTTTTGTATGTTGGACAGGATTAGCAGATATTGCGATTGCACTCTTCGAGTCACAATAGATTGGAATTTTATCAAACTTGAATCCATAGTCTCGTAGCTGTGTTCGCATCCACAGGACTTGAGAGCAGCAACTAGCAACAGTTACGTACTCTGCTTCAGCAGTCGATGTGGAAACGCATAATTGTTTCTTTGATGCCCAGCTAACGAGCTTGTCTCCAAGAAATTGAACATGACCTGAAGTACTCTTTCTGTCCAACATGCAACCTGCATGATCTACATCTGAATAGGCAGTCAGTTGAAACCCAGTATCCTTAGGATACCACAGACCAAGGTCTGCAGTCCCTTTCAGATATCTAAAGATCCGTTTGACAGCAGCCAAATGGGATTCTTTGGGAGCAGCCTGATATCTAGAACATAAACATGTTGAAAACATAATATCTGGTCTACTATATGTAAGATACATTAACGATCCTATCATACCTCTATAAGTTCTAACATCAACACTTTTACCCGAAGGATCAATGCTAATTTTAGTACCTGGTGCCATCGGGGTTCCAATTGGTTTACAATTTTCCATATTGAACTTCCGAAGAATATCCAAAATGTACTTAGATTGGTTAATGAAAATCCCCGTAGAAAACTGTTTAACTTGTAATCCGAGAAAGAAATTCATCTCTCCCATCATACTCATTTGAAAACGTGACACCATGAGATTAGAAAATTTTTTGCAATATTTAGGATTAGTAGAACCAAATATTATATCATCAACATAAATCTGAATAAAAATAATATCATCTTTTTCCTTTTTGATGAATAAAGTGGTATCAACCTTACCTTTAGAAAAATGGGACTTGACCAAAAATTTAGATAAAACGTCATACCATGCTCGAGGGGCTTGTTTTAAACCATACAGGGCTTTGTCCAAGATATAGACATGATCTGGCTTATCTGGATTCACGAACCCTTCTGGTTGAGACACGTAGACTTCCTCCTTAAGAATGCCATTCAGAAAGGCTGTTTTCACATCCATCTGATAGACTGTGAAATTCTTATGAGCTGCGTAGGCTAGAAACATGTGGATTGCCTCTATACGCGCTACAGGAGCATATGTCTCATCGTATTCTATGCCTTCCTCTTATCGGTAACCTTTGGTAACAAGTCTAGCTTTGTTCCTTATGACGATACCATCTTCATCCTTTTTATTCTTGAATACCCATTTAGTGCCAATCACGGATTTACTTTCCGGTTTTGGAACTAATCTCTAGACCTTCAGGGCTATAAACTGATTTAATTCTTCTTGCATAGCAGATACCCAATCCGAATCAGCTAAAGCCTTTGATACTTGCGTGGGCTCTATCTTGCTGAGGAATGAGTCATGCATACATTGATTAAGAGTCGCTGACCTAGTTTGTACAGGGTTGTTAAGATCTCCAATTACTTGATGTAAAGGATGCTCTTTGGTCCAGCGATGCTCATGAGGTAGTGAAGTAGATGAAGTTTGAACATGATCATCATCTATAAATCCACTATCAGGCTCTTCAGTTTGAATAATATGAGGGGGGTTTGCAGTTGAAGTTTCAGGTGCAGAAACATCAGTTGGAACAGCAGACTCTGGCTGTTGAGTAGACATGATATCACATCCAACTGAAACATTTACTTCTGGCTTATCAGTTACTTGTGTATCTTCAAATGTAGGAGTAGTTGATGGAATGTGAGTTTCTGACTGAACGGGGGATACAAGTTCACTTATAACTTCTGAAGTGACTGGATGATTGCAACTTGTGTCTTCAGACCTGTCAGTCACAGCAGATTTAGATACATTAGATTCTAGAAACTCATCATAAAATAATTCAAATAACAAATCTAAATCAGATAAATGTGAAATAGAAGTAGAAGCGTTATTTGAATTATTCGCTGTAGAAGCAGGTTCTGGACTGATCTGCCCAGAAGCTAATACTCCAGGGATAACGGGTTCGGAACTGAGTTGTTCAGAAGCCATTTCTTCATCGAATGTTACATTAACGCTCTCGACAACTGTCTTTGACTTTTTCAGATAAACACGGTATGCTGCAGATGTGGAAGAATAACCAATGAAGATGCCCTCGTCCGCCTTAGCACTGAATTTATTCAGACTCTCTCTGTCGTTAAGCACAAAACATTTACACCCAAATATGTGAAAATACTTGATTGTTGGTGTTCTGTTATTGATCAACTCATATGGAGTCTTTTGAAAACGGTGGTGTATTATGGACCGATTTTGAGTATGACATGCAGTCGACACAGCTTCTGCCCACAAAAATAGAGGTAGATCGGATTGCCTGAGCATAGTACGAGCGGCCTCTACTAGCGTCCGATTTCGCCTTTCGACTACTCTATTTTGTTCAGGCGTAAGAGCAGCAGAGTACTGATGTGATATCCCGACTGATTCTAGATATTCTTCAACTATCTTGTTTTTGAACTCTGTACCGTTGTCTGTTCGAAGAAACTTGACTTGTCTTTGCATATTCACTTGTGTCGTCTTTAAGAAAGTAATGAGAACTTCGGGCGTCTCATCTTTTGATCGAAGAAATTTGACCCACGTGTATCTTGAGTAATCGTCCACAATAACCAACACGTATTTCTTTCCACCCAAACTCTGAGTTCTCATTGGACCACACAAATCCATATGTAACAATTCTAACGGAGAACTAGTGCTTGGTTCAGGCTTCGGTTTATGCGGAGCTCTTTTCATCTTACCCTTCTCACATGCAGCACATAAGTGTTCTTTCTTGTATTTCAAGTCTGGAAGTCCTTTTACCAATTTCCCACTAACCAGCTTGTTGATAAAACAAAAGTTCAGATGTGATAAACGTCTGTGCCAGAGCCAACTTCGCTGCATTGAAGATTTTGTCATTAAACATACCTGATTGTCAATCTGAACTTTGGACAGGTTGATGGTATAGAGGTTTGTCTTTCGATGTCCACCTAAGAGTTCAGTGTCGTCTTCAGTACGAACCGAGCAACTCTTAGATTTGAAGTTGACTTCTAACCCTTTATCGCAGAATTGACCAATGCTAAATAAGTTGTGCCCCAACCCTTCGACATAACTCACCTTACTTATCGTTATGTTGTCTTGAATGATGTCACCATATCCTAAGATTGGTGAAAGCTGATCGTTTCCAAATCTGACATTTCCACTGAATTTCTCTGTATAATTAGACAATAAAGCTTTTTGATCAGTCATATGCTTGGAACATCCACTGTCCAAGTACCACATATGTCGGGTCTGCAAGAGAAATAAGGAAACAATAGATTTAGGTACCCATTTAAAAACGGGTCCTAACAGATTAGTACATGATTTTGGTATCCATTTGAATATGGATCCTCCTTTTCGTTGCAAACTTTTAAAAACATTTGATCTTGAAGAATAAACATGATAAGATCCAAACCAATCAGAATAATTATGAGAATAAGCAAAATCATTTCTCCGATAATTGAATCAATTTCTTTATTGAATAACGCTTGTAAGAAGTTACAAGGTTATGTTTATGAGAACCATATTGACCAACTACATCAGAATCACTACTATCAGATCTAGTATAAGAATTATCAGAAACTGATTCAGTTATCTCATCATCCTTCCTTTTTGGTCGTCATTCGGTTCTCGCTTTCAACCTTTTCTTCCTTATATCTGAAATAAAAGATTTAGATTTGTTGGATCAAATAATTGTATTCAAGATTAAAGTTAAAGTTAAGGGTTTAAACTGCAATTGTGATAAAGTTAATTAGAGGGTTTATTATGTAATAATCTAATAGTTGTTAACTATTGGGCCTCAAGCCCGTTAAGCTTTTAGCTAAGCCCGTTAGGCCTAAAGCCTGGGTATTTAATGTTTTGGTTTATTAGATTTTAGGTAAGAATCCTCATATTTACAATAATCATATTATAGTGAGGTGAAGGTTTCTCTGTAATCCAAGGGTATCAAGAACACTCAAGGTTTCATTGTTTATTCAAGGGATTGGTACGTTATTATTAATCTTTATATCTCTTGATTATTATTGTGTTGCTTGATTACTTGATTGATTGTTAACCAACTAGATAAAACTGGGATAACAATTGGTATCAGAGCCAAAAGAATCAAAATTTTTTACTATTCATCGAAAAATACTGTTCATCGAAAATCACTGTTCATCGAGTTACTATTCATTGCGAGTACTGTTCATCCGATTTCATGCATTAATGTGCTTATTGGTTTAAAAGTTGATTTGATTAGTTGAGATTCATGCTTCTGAATGCTATCTGATTAATTAATCGCATTATAGATCATAAAGTGGTTGAATTGTTGGTTTAATTGTGTTTATCGGTCGAATTAATTTTCTGGGTTTGGTTTCGGTCTAATACCAGTTATTCATCGTGTTCTTCGGTCATTCATCGTGTTTATCGATATTATTGTTTGACCGATACCTATTCGACCTTAGCCTTCGACCGAGTGTTTGTAAACACCGGTCCTTACTTCGACCGAATAGTTGTGATCTCCGGTCATTCCTTCGACCGGACCTTAGTATTCCCCGGTCTTTCCTTCGACCGGATAGGAGTATCGACCGGACCTTAGTGGTTTCCGGTCTAGTATTCGACCGATACTTTGTTACATCGGTCTTCGCCTTTCGACCGGATAATTGTTTCTCCGGTCTTCCCATTCGACCGGATACCCCCGTGCTAAGTCTGCGAAGGGGGACAAAGTTTTGCTCTTGATCAAAATCTTCTTAATTTTTCAGTATTTTATTCATAGATATTAGTGCTTTATACTGTGTGCGAGGACTGCATTTGATTATTTTTGGAAATTTATTTTTTCTGAAATTTTTTGAGTGTAGTCTTTACTTTTGATTCTAACGATCTCATCTAGTTGGTTGTCTTGGTACAGAAAAGTTTGATTACTAACCATACAGCCAGGATGTCGAATCAGCTAAATATGTCTGAAGGTTATAGCCATGATCTTAACAACATGACTCTATCTGAAGTAAGAGAAAAGGCTAAACAACTTGCTGGACGGTTATCAACATCATCTCGCATGATTGATGAGTATGACAAAGAAGAAAAAATGCTCAAAGCTGAAAACAAGGATTTACAGATTCAGAACTCATCTCTTCTTATTCAGATCAATGCTTTAAAAGAAAATTTAAAAGATTCTGATTCCTTAATTGACTTTGCAGGAATAATTGAGTCTAAAGAAAAAGAGATCTTTGACCTTCAAGCAAAGCTGAAAAGATCTGAATCTAGCTCAACATGGTCAAAGAAGGAACTAATGCAAAAAGAGCTAGATCAATTGAGAAGAAGAGCAAACATTGCGAGTGAGACATCTGAAGAACTTAGAACGATAAATTCTAAACTATGTGCGGACAGAGATAAGTTTAAAGATAAAGTTCTCAGTCTTGAGGTTGAGATCGATAAGCTAAAAGAAAAGGCAACCCAAGACAGAGACAATTCAAAAGCTCAAGATGAATTGTTAAAGATTGAGAAAGAGAGAAAAGAATTTGCCAAGAAATTCTCTGACTTCTCCAGAAAAGCCTTTGAAGAGAAGAAAGCATTAGAACTTAGATGTGTTAAACTTTCTCAACAAGCTTCAGACTTTAAGAAGGTTATCATTATTGAAAGAGAAAAGGCTGAGAAAGAGAAGAGGAAAGATGAGCTGAAGAAAGCAAATACAGACTTTTTGGAAGAAAAGAAGATATTCGAGACGGAGATAGCCAAGCTGACAGGAAAGCTAGCTGAATTGTCAACAAACATCATGAAGGAGAAGAATGCAAAATCTGAGTTGCATAAGAAGTTTGATCTGATTGAAAAGGAAAGAAACAGTTTGTCTTTGTTGGTCCCGAGGGTGCTTAACAAGTTTGTAGAAGGGGGGGGGGTTGAATACAAACACAGAAATTAAAGTTTAATAAATTGTTTATTGATAAATCAAAATACAATTTACAAGTTTGTTGCGGAATAAGATTAAGACAGACTCAATCTAAACAAACTTAAGAAACACTAAGATGGTTGCACAAGAAATTCAGAGAATGGGGGATTTTTAGAGAGATAGAAAACAAGGGTTTCTATTTTGGAGTTCAAGGATTGAGCACACCTTCAGATGAAGGAGTGAGCTTCCTATTTATACCCTATGCATTAAATGCATGGCAGGGTACTTTACACGTGGCATTCATAGATTGGCTTTGGTAGTCTTACTTTTGGAGACATGCTTTTGGCCGCTTTATGAACAGTGTAGTTGACAGAGTTGGTGTACGATTTGTGGCAGAGACTTGTCCGTTCTGACACATTGTACTGGTTGTGCAAGGTAAGACAAAAGAAAACTTGAGGCATAAGCTTTGTGATCGTTGATCGCTGAGTATCTTTTCTTTCAAAGATAGAGAAGTTCAGCTATCGCTGAAGCTTTTCCTCAGGCTTCTTCGCGTAAGTAGATTCGTCTGGTCTTCGCTGATATCCGCATCAGGTCACTAGTAGACTTATCTATTGTTCAGTGGCTTCGTCTTCGATTCAGCTATGAACTATGTTGACGCGAGACTTGTCTTCAGGGATTACGTTAACTGTGTTACATAGGAAACAATCAGTGATGACTGAACAGACTCAGTTTGATCGCTGAAAGTGAAACACATACATATTAATGTTTACAGAAAGGTCATCAGCGATAACTGAACAGACTCAGTCTGATCGCTGATGATGAAACATTAATACATATAATAACGTAATTTTCACTAAGTATAAAAGAGGGTCGTTATCAAATCACTGAGAGAGTTTGGATCAACAATCTCCCCCTATTTGATAATGACAAAGTAACAAAAGAAAATTACTTTTTGATTCAAAATATAGGAATAAAAAGGACTCATAGAATGCATGTCCCAATTACTATTTTGAGGGATCTTTTACAGTACTGATAGGGTTAAGTACATCACTGCAATTTTCATTTAATTCAGGGATAGAATTACAAGATATGAAAATCATAAGTACAAGTGACTAACTAACTACTGTAAGTATAACTAACAGATTACAGAGAAGAAAACTAATCTATCAGCTATAAGAAGATTTAGGAGGATTGATCATATACTCAGGTATTTCTTCTCCTTTCTGTCTTCGTTCCAAAGATTCTTGACTGATAATTTCTTTAATTTTTTCAGCAGCAGGAAAGAAGTCACACCATAAGCATAAGAGATCCTTGAGATGATTCAGAGGACAGATAGGAATCTCAGAGATTCTTTGAAATCTGAGTTCCTCATCATCATCTCTGAAGAATATTCCATAAGGCTTGTCGATTACTTGACCAGCTTGGAAGGGACCACCAGGAGGCAGAGATAAGTCCAGAACTGAAAGATCAGGAGGAGGACCAAACAGTGCATCTCTTGAAAATTTGATAGAAGTTTCATTCCTGATGATGGCGACATCTTCAGAGGAGGAGGACCCAATTTTTCTCTTGAGTTTCAAAGATTTGGGAGGAAGAGGAGATGGCAGCTTTAGTACAGAAACGACTCTATTTATGAGGGCTTCAAGGAGTCCTTCAACGTAGCCTCTGTATGTAGATTTGGATTTCTTCAGCGCATCCCAGAACTCTAACCATTCCGTAAATCCGAAGCTTTCAAGTTTTGATACGTACATTGCTTTTTGGGTTCCATCCTCTCTGGTAATCTCCATGGTCACTGAGAGTTGATCTTTCTTCTTGCGACCAGAGATAGTCACGGCTGATATTGGAAGAAGATCAGAACGATAATCCATCTTTTGTTTGCACCATTCGATAGACTTATCGTTGATCTCTTGTTCTTTGAAGCGTTCCTCTTCAATTTCTTTCAGTAGTGCTGCTTGAACTTCCACAGGTTTGCTTTTCAGCTTTTTGTCCCTAACTTGAGAGGATTGAATCTTTAAAGCGAGTTGGGCATCTCGTTTGCATTCAGCGATCAGCTTCTCAGCTTTGGCAGATTCTTCTCTTTCAGCTTCAGTGAGGAAGTCGAGCTCTGTGGATGTTTGAAGAGGGATTTTCAGCCGTTGACTTTCTAGTTGAGCGATCATTTCAACTCTTTTCTTCACCACTTCCTCTGACCAATGAGATGGTCGAGAGGGCCTTCCTGGATGGACCAGGGAATCTTCTTCTTCTTCATCAATCTCAGCGATAGAGATTGGGATTATTTCTTCAGCGATAGCAGCTGGAATTATTTGTAGTTCAGAACCCTTAAGCAGGGGTGAGAACTGTCTGGTTAGAAAAAGAAGGAAAGAAGGACGAGAGAGATAAAGGCTAGAAAGGAATAGGGGTTTGGAAAGAGTAGAAGAGTGGTACAATTGAAAGACATACCTGAGAAGGATGCTCCCCCTCAGATTGTGATCCAGTCCTCAAGCTTTCTTCAGCGATTGGTTGCTTGTCTTTGCTTTGCGAAGGAACACTTGAAGATGTATCACCTCTCACCCCTGTTTTGACAACCTCTTGCGAAGTTGTCCCTGATACGACGTTCGGCTTAGAGAACCACATAGATTGGTCTTCATCGTCGTCGTCGTCATCGGAGGGCTGATCCTTTTCTTGATCATCAAGATCTAGATCATCTTCCTCTTCATCGTCTTCTTCCTCATCCTCTTCAAAGAGAATGGAGTGAATTGATGAGGATTCTTTTGCCTTCTCCCCCTCAGATTGAGAGGGAGGTTCCTTTGGAGTCTTAGCTTCCCCAGCAGCAATAGAAGTTTCTTCAGTTTTCTCCCCCACTTTGTCATTATCAGCGGTAGGGGATTGTTCAGCTGCTGGAGTAGCTGTTGAAGCTTTTAGCACTTGAACGTCAGCCTCCAGACGCTTAACCCGGTCTTCAACCGCAGGTATGTCGCATGTGGCATCATGAATGAATTCCACAGCGATGTTGAGGTTGGTACGATCATCTTCAGTGAAGGAGGGAGGCAGCGCTGGAGCTGGTGCATTCACTTTCTGTAGAATTTGCTGAAGAAGGGACGTGCAGAGGTCCACCTTTGAAGAGAGACCCTGAACTTCAGCGGTAAGGGACTCAAATCGCCCTTGAAAGAGTCGAGAGGACTCTCTGAGTTGGACGACTTGTTCTTCAACAGCTGAAAGTTGAGAATTCTCAGCTTTAGATGAGCAAGTGGCGGTCAACTTCTTCAGCTCCTCACCAGCCTGATTGACGGCGTTGGTGGTTTCATTGATGGTGTTGGTGAGTGCATCCACCTTTTCTCCTAGACTGTTGACATGCGTGTCAACAGTCGCCAAGCTAGGACCTGAAAATAATGTTAGTTCAGATATGGGCTTATTTGGAGAGGGGGGGAGAGAAGTGTTTAGGAGTATAGGTGTACCTGACGTATCAAACATTTTGTAGAACTGCATAGATTCCTCAAAAGTTTGATGCTCAGGTCCTATAGGGAAAGAAGAGGTGGCGGGTTCAGAGACCAAGTGAGGAGAGAAGGGAAGAGTTTTGGGGATAGAAGTAGGGATGGGGTTAATCTCAGGGAATGAGATAGTAGGTGGGGTTACTGATGATGTGACAGCGAGTGAGATCGCTGACACGGCAGTATGAGTGACTGCTGAAGTTGTGGAGGAAAGACCCACAAAAGCATCTAAGGTAGCTTGTTGAGAAGCTCCCTCAGGTATAGTACTAGAAGGTGTACTTTCCTTAGTCTTTTTGGCCTTTTTGGAAGGACCAATCGGACTAGCTGATGGTCGTTTAGAAGTAGTGGTAGCGACAGGGATAGCAGACGAAGGAACCGTCTGCGTGGTCGCTGAATATGAAGAAGAATGGAGAGAGAGACGAGAGCGAAGGAGAGAGATACTTACCTCGTCGGCGAGTGGCTTGACCTCCAGTGATCATTGACCAACCCTGGCAAAGGTGCCATCATCTTTGGTGGGATAGGTGTTGGGATAGAGGAACTTGATATACGTACATATGAAACGTACGTATGAGATCTTGGGATCTCGTTCAGGCTTCTCTAATCTCGACCTCAGATCTTCAAAGATGGCTGTGGCGTAGTCAAAGTTTTGACCAGCGATAACGGAGTAGGCCATCTGCAGTTGTGTTTTGCTGGCTTGATCCAGCGAACCACTCTTCCCACTCATGCACTGAATTATGTGCGAGAAGATAAAGTTCAGTTGTGATGGCATCTGAGCTTTTAGGATCTTGGTGAGCTTCTTGTTAGGAATAGAAGATCTTGGTTTGTTTTCCCAACAATAGCCCATTGCGTCTAGGAAGGATATCAGCTCATCATCAGTGGGGAGTGCGTCGAACCCACTCTTTGGTTTGTCAGGGAATCTTAAAGATTTCCTGAGGCTAAGAGCGGTCATGCTCCCTGGCCCTAATTCCGTGCTGAACGAGATAGCAGGGACTCGTTCGCCTTTCCTGTTGGTAAGTTCAGTTGCATCAGCAGTGAACCAGAACTGCTGAAGTAGAGTCTTGGAGGGCTTAGGATCCACAGTGATCGCGTAAGCTATGCATGACTGCTTGAGGAATTCAGCAGCTTCCACCAGATGTGGGTATTTGTCAGCTTTGAAGTCGATTCTGGCCAAATGATTACATTTAGTAATCTCAACTTCAGTGAGAGCGAATCGTACATGCTTGGAAGCAACGATTGAAGACTGTGTCATTTCTGTTATGGAAGGAGGCATAATAGAAGAAATGATTTAGATTAAAAATAATATGATTACCAGTTTCCATAGAAGAAGGGAAACTGGAAAATTATCAAGTTATTTTTAGGAGAAAAATAGTGTTCTGGGTAGAAAGAATGAAGAACACTTTAAAACCAAAAGGTTTTTATTTAAAAACATAAAATCAGAAGGAATGATCTTTAGTTTTTACAAAAAAACGTTTTATAAAATCCATAGAAAGCGAGTAGGATTTTAAAAGAAATAAAAATCATATGAACAAAGCATATAAACATGAAATAAACCTGTGTATCTTGAAGAAAAAGAGTTGCAGATTCAATATTCTGGGTTTACTTGCTTGAGTGTTCTTGAGAGAATGTTTCTTGCTTTGAAAGTTTTGAAAGCGTAAACCGTATAAAGGAGAGAAGAATTCCTTTTATACGAAGAGAGAGAAGAGAGAGAATGAAGCGGGAAAAGAAATCATCATGACATTGACACGTTCCACGAAGTTGATTGGATAGGAGGGCAACGGACGAACGTGTCAGAAAAGGCATGTCGTGGATTGTCGGTTCAAATGACGTCATAGAGGAGAGAGACTGTTCATTTGTCCGTTGAAATGATCACTGAAGAAAAATCAGCGATAGATTTTCCTTTTTAAAAGTATCCCTGATTGTAAAGATAGGGATAGATTTTCCTTTTAAAGGATCACTGACTGGAAATATCAGTGATTAATGTATTTTTCAAAAAGCTTTTAATCATTTGAAGAAAGTTCAGTGATTAAAGTTTATATTTTGAAGAAAAACATCTTTGAGGGAGAGAGAACATACCTGAGAGTCAGAATGTTTATCAGAGAGAATGATGAGGGGAACTTTTGATTACTGACACAATACATGAACGCTGAAGAATTATTCTTCGAGGTTCAGCATTCCAAGCTCACTGATGAGAAAGTTGAACCTTGTCTCATCAAGAGGTTTGGTGAATATATCAGCAAGCTGAAAGTCAGTAGGGATAAAGTGAAGTTCAATATCACCATTCATCACATGATCTCTGATAAAGTGATATCTGATCTCTATGTGTTTTGTCTTTGAATGTAGCACTGGATTATTTGCTATAGCGATAGCACTAGTGCTGTCGCAATAGATAGGAATCTTTGACAGCTGAAGGTCATAATCTAATAGTTGATTTCTCATCCATAAGATTTGTGAACAACAGCTTCCAGCGGCTACGTATTCAGCTTCAGCTGTGGAAGTGGACACAGAATTTTGCTTCTTGCTTGTCCAGCTTACCAGCTTTCCTCCCAAGAGTTGACATCCACCAGTGGTACTTTTTCTGTCAAGTTTACAGCCTGCAAAATCACTATCAGAATAACCAGTTAGATCGAACCCTGAGTCTTTGGGATACCAAAGACCGAGGTTAGGAGTTCTTTTCAGATATCTGAAAATTCGCTTTACAGCGATCAGATGGGATTCCTTAGGTTCAGATTGATAGCGTGCACATAAACAAGTAGAGTACATGATGTCAGGTCGGCTTGCTGTAAGATACAGCAATGAGCCTATCATTCCTCTATAGGCAGTGACATTAACAGGTTTTCCAGATGGATCCTTGTTAAGTGTCAGCGGTGGTGCCATAGGAGTTTTCATCGCTGAAGTTTGTGTGAGTTCAAACTTCTTTAGCATATCTTTAACATACTTACCTTGGCAGATAAAAGTACCTTTGTCAGATTGTTTAATCTGAAGACCAAGAAAATATGTCAGCTCACCCATCATACTCATTTTATATTCTTTCTTCATTCTTTCAGCGAAGCGAGTACATAGAGATGGGTTAGTAGAACCAAATATTATGTCATCGACATATATTTGTACAAGAATTATATGACCTTTTATCTTCCTGAAAAATAACGTATTATCAATCTTGCCACGTTCAAAATTTTCAGAGATAAGAAAGGATGAGAGAGTGTCATACCAAGCACGAGGGGCTTGTTTTAGACCATAGAGAGCCTTATCCAATTTATAAACATAATTTGGATGCTTAGGGTCATAGAACCCTGGTGGTTGTTCTACATAAACTTCTTCATTCAGTTTTCCATTCAGAAAAGCTGATTTTACGTCCATTTGATAAACGATGAAGTCTTTATAGAATTGCTTCGAGCCTGGCCACAGGGGCAAAGGTTTCATCATAGTCTATGCCTTCCTCTTGTCTGTATCCCTGAGCAACAAGTCGAGCCTTGTTGCGGGTTACAATTCCATGTTCATCTAACTTGTTTCTAAACACCCATTTGGTGCCTATTACAGTTTTATCAGATGGTCTAGGAACGAGATTCCAAACTTTGTTTCGAGAGAATTCAGTCAGCTCTTCTTGCATAGCGCTGACCCAGTTTGGATCTCTGAGGGCATCATCAGTCTTCTTTGGTTCTATTAAGGAGAGAAAGTTTACAAAGAGACAGATATTACCTGAGCTTCGTCGTGTCTGAATACCTGCATCTGGATTACCAAGAATTTGATCTATGGGGTGATCTCTGGTCCATCGCTGAGCAGGAGCAAGATTGCTTATTTCAGCGATAGGATCAACAATAGGAGCAGTCGCTGATGAAGATGCTTGAGGTTCATCAGCTAGTAATTGTTGAACATTACATACACCAATGCTTTCAGAAGGGTTTTCAGACGTAGATGGATTTGATGGTAGAAGTGTGTTTAGAGGTTCAGCTGAAATCCATGAGTTGGATTCAGCGGTGGGAGGTATGATGCTTGGTTCTTCATCAGCAACTGGAGTTTCAGTGTGCTGATGGTTTGAGAAGAAAGGTTCAGTTCCTCTATAGTGAGAGATCATCCAAGTATTCAGTTCTTCATTGTCAGCGATTGGTTTAGAGTTCGCTGAGCGCGTTTCATCAAACGTGACATGAATGGTTTCTTCTACGGTTTGTCTTCTTTTGTTGAAAACTCTGTAGGCTTTGGAGATGGAGGAATATCCTAAAAATATTCCATCATCGGCTTTTGGGTCGAACTTTCCAAGTTGATCTTTGTTGTTTAAGATAAAGCACTGACAACCAAAGATATGAAGAAAGCTGATAGAAGGCTTCCTTCCAAGAAAGAGTTCATAAGCTGTCTTCCCAAATCGCTTTATTATCAGCGATCTGTTTTGAGTAAAACATGCAGTGTTTACAGCTTCTGCCCAAAATTGAGTAGGGAGGTGAGAATCGCTGAGCATTGATCTAGCAGCTTCTATGATCGTTCTATTTCTTCTTTCAGCGACTCCATTTTGCTGAGGTGTTCTTACTGAAGAGAAGTTGTCAGAGATTCCCTTGTTCTCAAAGAAATGGTTCAGGGAACTATTTTTGAATTCAGTTCCATGATCACTCCTTATTGATCGAACAGTAAGATTATTCAGCACTTCCATCTTTTTGACAAAAGATATTAGTTCTTCTGGAGTATCATTCTTACAGCGAAGAAAAATAACCCAGGTGTAGCGAGAATATTCATCTACAATGACAAGCGTATATTTCTTTCCAGCTATTGATTGGATATTGACAGGGCCAAATAGATCCATATGCAAGAGCTGAAGAGGACTTGTTACTGAGGAAACTTGTTTCGACTTGAAACTAGCTCTTGTTTGTTTTCCTTTTTCACATGCTGAGCAGAGAGATTCTTTAGCATATGAGTGCTGAGGAAGACCAGAAACCAGTTCCTTAGATGAGAGAGAATTCAGGGTTTTGAAGTTTAGATGAGAGAGCCTTTTATGCCATAGCCAGTTGACATCAGAAGAGGCCTTAGAGAGAAAACATAAATTATCAGTGATAGTAGAGTCCATATCTATTACATAGACATTTTCTCTTCTATAACCACTGAGAGCAAGTTTTCCTTTTTCATCTACAACTGAACATGCTTTCTTAGAAAAGCGAACTTCGTAGTCTTTTTCACATAGCTGACTGATGCTTAGAAGATTGTGCTTCAGTCCATCTACATAAGCGACTCTTCGAAAGGTAGTTGTCCCATTGCTGAGGACACCAAACCCACGGGTAAATCCTTTTCCATTTCCACCAAAGGTCACAGAGGGACCTTTCTCTTCCTTGTATTCAGTGAGCAGGTCTCTTTGTCCAGTCATATGACGAGAACATCCGCTATCGAGATACCAGATGCCCTTTGATCCCTGCATACATAAGGAAGATTAAGCTTTGTTTGGTACCCACTTTTCAATGGGTCCTTCAGAGTTAGTGGATAAGGAAGATTCAGCAGTCTTCACTGCTGATGAAGATTCAGCTTCAGTGGTAATCTTCACTTTGGTTAATTTCTTAACCTTAGTGGTATTTTTCACTTTGGTGACTTTATTTGCCTTAGAGGCATTTTTCTTCACTTTGGCTGTTTTATCAGCTTCGGTGGTATTTGGACACTTGCTCGCAATATGGTCAGTGAATCCACAGTGATAACATTTTCTATATCTGATGGTGGATTTATAACCAAAAGGTTTTGAAAACTTAAGATGAGCAGGTCCAGCTCCAAGAATGCCTTTAGCACGAGATCTGGGAGGAATTTTTATTTCTTCAGATTTCACGGGCTTTAGATCAACCTTCAGCTTTGGAGGACAGATATCAAAGATTTCTGTCACTGAGCTAGAAGGTTTATCCACTGAAGGATTGGAGGGAACTTTCAGTTTGGTTTTCTTGGAAGCCTTCTGAGGGAGAATAGACTTTCCTTTATCTGCAGGCTTAGATCTTGCAGATATCTCCTCAGGGATGGGATTAGAAGAAGAACAGGGATAGAATTGATTATAAGAAGTGTCAAAGAAAGATGTGACAAAAGTTCCAAACTTAAGCGAGGAACTTTCTTCTTTAGGATCATCCTGTGGTGTCCAAAAACCAAGACCAGTTTTATCACTTTCAGGAGTTTGAGCATTTATTATCTCAGAGATCTTTGTTGTTGATTTGCACCATTTTTCAACATGAGCCTTTTCTGCTTTTAGAGCAGCGATGGCTTGTTCGCGTTCAATGCTGATGATTTCATTTATAATGACTTGATCTTTTAGCTTTTCTTCTAAAAGATTTAGTTCACTGATCTTTTCATGACATTTCTCTAGCTCTTGTGTTAAATAAACATTTTTATTTTCAGCTTGAGTTTTGTCGTTTAGAGCATTATAAAGGTCAATCGTCAGCACATCAACAGCGCGACTTCTCTCAGCTTCAGGCAGAGAGGGATTTGTTGAGATAGATACCTGAGATGATATGTAGCTCATAGAAGGTTCAGATGGTTCTTCTACTTCTTCTTTAATCTCAGCCATGAGGCAATGATTAGCGACTTCTTCTTCATCAGAAGATGATTCTTCTGATTCAGCCCAGTCATGTTCTTCAGCGATGAGACCTTTACCTTTTTGCTGATAGCTTTTCAGCTTTTGATATTTGTTTTTCAGCTTATGGTATTTGTCATCACTGGATCTTCTTGAGGTAGAAGGTTTGAAGACCTTTTTAGACCTGCACTCATTAGCAAAATGTCCAATTTTTTCGCAGTTATAGCAAGTGGTTGTAGCCTTATCAACCGGAGTTGATTTTGGCTTTTCAGTAAGAGAGAGAGGTTTACTTCTTCGGAAGTTACTCTTTCTTGCAAATCTCTTAAAAGAGTTTGTCAAGAGTGCTAAGGACTCATTAAACTCTGAAATATCAGGGTCTGATAAATCCTCAGATTCAGAATCTAACTCAGTGATGGTGAGAGTAGATCGCTGGGATGGAATTATCTCTGATGAGACTAAAGCAACAGCAGTGCTTTTGGAGTCTTTAGAAACTTTTACAAGATTCTTCTTCAGGAGATTAGATTGCTCATAGTTGAGAAATATTCCATACAGAGTGCTTAGAGAGAGAGTATGTAAGTCCTTTGTCAGCTTAAGACATATTGAATAACTGTCCCAGCTTTCAGGAAGACTTTCCAAGAATTTTGTTAGGACCTCAGAATTAGAATAGGTCCTTCCAACAGTTCTTAGGTCAATGATCAGGCAGTTAAACCGCTGATGAATGTCAGAAAGAGATTCATTCTTACCAGCGATAAAACTTTCATACTGTCTTACCAAGTTAATCTTTCGGGTCTCTTGGATTTCAGTGGTGCCCTCATATTGAACACATATGGTTTCCCACATTTCTTTAGAAGTTTTTAGATGCATGATGGAATGGAAAACTTCATCAGGCAGAGCCATTGATATAATGGTCTTTGCTCTTGCATCTATGCCTACCTTCTTTTTATCTTCATCACTCCACTGTCTTATTTCCTTAACGACATATCGTTCAGGGACAGCTTCAGTGGTGGCAGTAGCGGGAACCGCAGCTATAATTCTAACAGGTTCATAGGGTCCGTTTTCTATATATTCAGGTATAGTAGGATCCACACCTTCAAGAAATAGCATCATTCGATTTTTCCATAGAGAAAAGTTATCTCTGCTAAATCGAGGAGGTTTAGAAAGTGAACCATTATCATAGTAGTTTGTGTTTGTGTTTAGTGCCATTTTAGAATAGCAAGGAAGAGTATACAGCAAGATCTTGTTTATTAGATTAAACAAACTGCTCTGATACCACTTGTTGGTCCCGAGGGTGCTTAACAAGTTTGTAGAAGGGGGGGGGTTGAATACAAACACAGAAATTAAAGTTTAATAAATTGTTTATTGATAAATCAAAATACAATTTACAAGTTTGTTGCGGAATAAGATTAAGACAGACTCAATCTAAACAAACTTAAGAAACACTAAGATGGTTGCACAAGAAATTCAGAGAATGGGGGATTTTTAGAGAGATAGAAAACAAGGGTTTCTATTTTGGAGTTCAAGGATTGAGCACACCTTCAGATGAAGGAGTGAGCTTCCTATTTATACCCTATGCATTAAATGCATGGCAGGGTACTTTACACGTGGCATTCATAGATTGGCTTTGGTAGTCTTACTTTTGGAGACATGCTTTTGGCCGCTTTATGAACAGTGTAGTTGACAGAGTTGGTGTACGATTTGTGGCAGAGACTTGTCCGTTCTGACACATTGTACTGGTTGTGCAAGGTAAGACAAAAGAAAACTTGAGGCATAAGCTTTGTGATCGTTGATCGCTGAGTATCTTTTCTTTCAAAGATAGAGAAGTTCAGCTATCGCTGAAGCTTTTCCTCAGGCTTCTTCGCGTAAGTAGATTCGTCTGGTCTTCGCTGATATCCGCATCAGGTCACTAGTAGACTTATCTATTGTTCAGTGGCTTCGTCTTCGATTCAGCTATGAACTATGTTGACGCGAGACTTGTCTTCAGGGATTACGCTAACTGTGTTACATAGGAAACAATCAGTGATGACTGAACAGACTCAGTTTGATCGCTGAAAGTGAAACACATAAATATTAATGTTTACAGAAAGGTCATCAGCGATAACTGAACAGACTCAGTCTGATCGCTGATGATGAAACATTAATACATATAATAACGTAATTTTCACTAAGTATAAAAGAGGGTCGTTATCAAATCACTGAGAGAGTTTGGATCAACAGTCTTCAAAGATAAAGGAACTTGAAGAAATCGTATTCAAGGTGAAGCTGACTGAGCACAAGACGCCAGAGTCCATAGCTCAATCACCAAGAGACGATCTAGCTGACTCAAATAGTTCATTAAAAACAGCTTCAAGTTCACATTTTTCAAATGTTTTCTATAATCCTTTCTATGATTCAAATGATTGTCTTACTTCTAAATCTACTGATCAGATTCATCCTTCTAACCTTTTTTATGACAAAAATGTTGATGGTTCAGGTAACTTCAAGAAGAATAAGTCTCAGAAAAAAAGCCTCTGGAGAAAAGATGATGAGAAAGATAAAGGTAATTGGATCTGGAGAGTTAAAGGATCTCCGGAGGAAAAGAAGAAAGCAGAATCATTTGTGCATACAACGAATGCTAAATGGAACAATGCCTCTAAAGGTAAAACTTTTGGCAAACCTGATCTGGTTTACACCATTAATCAACTAATCAGGTTAGCACAAAAGAAAATTAGTTGTTCCTACTGTGGCTCAAATGATTTTGTAAGAAAAGATTACGTTAATAACTGGTATGGTTCTTACTTCATATCTCCCACTAGAACTGCAACTAACCCATTAGGACCCAAATACCAGTGGGTACCAAAAGCTAAATCTGTGTTGCAGGCACCCAATGTTTAAGGGGGAGAAATAACAATGGCTTTTGAACAACACAGTTCAAAACCCGAACTTCATTGTTAAAAAGATGGCTTCTAAGTAAATCATCTTAGAACCCGTACTTCAACGGAGTATGGCTTCTAATCACATCGGATTAGAACCCGCACTTCAGTGCTCTATCTATTTTTTATATGCTTTATTTCCTTTCTAATTTATAAAAAAAAAAAAAAAAAAAAAAAAAAACTATAGTGATTTAAGGGGGAGAATATCTGTGATATTAACAGATTTTTGGATACTTAAATGCTTATCTGACTGTGTGTTCTTAAAGATAAATACTTGCGTTTTATCTTGTCAATATACTTTGTCAAGTATTCATACACATAACGGTTCAGAACATTCTATTTGCCTTTGTTATTACCATGTATCAAAAGTTAAATCTTTCTATGGTAATACTCACGTTAGTTGTATTCACTGTTGATTGAATCAAACGTCATTTCATGTGCTTTCATTGAAAATATGTTTATATATTGTTCATATAAACAACATTCGTTTTTGATTCTCCAAAATCTTATTCTTCATGACAAAATGATATGAGCTTAATTGTCAAACTCTTTTAGTTTGAGGGGGAGAATTGCATCGTCAAACATATTCTGTTTTGACATCTCCGAATATTTTATTCTTCATGTAACAAGTGGTATTTGTGCTTACGTGTACAAAACTCTTGTTGAACAACATGTATTTTTAGGATAATACATGGGATTCAGTGTGTGAGCTTAACAGAACTTCCATGGATTCATGATAACCAGTGTTTCCTACCCAGGAAGTATTCCCTGAGTGATTGAGGGGAGAAGGGTCAAAAGAATTGAGTGATGGTGTGTGAAGAGGTAAAATGAAAAAGAGAGATTGGTTAGACGTGAGCATTAAAAGAAAGAGGGTGAGAGAACAGAGTAAAAGAATATTAAACTCTGCACCAAACTACTTTCTGAGTCGGGCAGCCACATAATCTGATTGGATCACATTCTTTGGTGACCATCATTGAAATAGGCAACTAGCCCATGCCATCTCTTGCATACAACCCCACCAGCTACTCATTCTTTTCTCAAAAAGAGAATGTTTCACATTTTCTGGGGACGCAACACATACTCTATTGGTTCTTCATTTGGAAGATACTAATATTGAAAAAGAAGGAAAGTTGCCCCACCTTCGAACCTTTCTCATGCACATTGAGTCTTTGTATAATTTGTTGTTGTCTCAACAAGTTTACATACTTTGAGCCTAAAATGAAAAGCAATCATCTATGCTTAATTCTTTCATACACATGCACGAGCACACAGAAATATGTTTTCTGTCAGAACGTTCATAGATAACCATGTGTTATTCGATGATTGAATGGAAGACCTGGGGAGTCTACATCAAACCAGCTCCTTATATAGTAACTTTGTGTTACTCAGTGACTTTGTGTCATTGACAGGCATTCTAACTGAGTCATTTGTTGATTCAGGGTTACACTTATTAACTGTTCAAATTTGAAAAGATTTGAATGGTTACTACTTTCTATTTTTATCTGAAAAGATTGAAATAATCACTCTTTCCATCTGGGAAGACTGCTCTTATTTCATACAGGGCTCGTTACATGATGAAGACTATGCTTACATGATGATCATACACAAAGGGGGAGATTGTCTTGATAAGGGGGAGATTGTTTTGCCAAGTTTTGATGATGTTGATTCTCACCACTCATCAAAAAGGGGGAGAAGATATAAAAAGGGTGAGAAGATACAAAAAGGGAGAATACAATCTGAAGATCTGAAGATATTCAAATTTTCAAATATTTTAAAGATTTGAAGATTGTTTAAAGATATCAAGTTTTGAAGCGATCAACGACATATCTGAAGAAAAGTGAAGACAAGTGAAGACCCGAAGACAATTGCAAATTTTTTTAATCTTGAATCCAAAGGGGGAGATTGTTGGATCAAATAATTGTATTCAAGATTAAAGTTAAAGTTAAGGGTTTAAACTGCAATTGTGATAAAGTTAATTAGAGGGTTTATTATGTAATAATCTAATAGTTGTTAACTATTGGGCCTCAAGCCCGTTAAGCTTTTAGCTAAGCCCGTTAGGCCTAAAGCCTGGGTATTTAATGTTTTGGTTTATTAGATTTTAGGTAAGAATCCTCATATTTACAATAATCATATTATAGTGAGGTGAAGGTTTCTCTGTAATCCAAGGGTATCAAGAACACTCAAGGTTTCATTGTTTATTCAAGGGATTGGTACGTTATTATTAATCTTTATATCTCTTGATTATTATTGTGTTGCTTGATTACTTGATTGATTGTTAACCAACTAGATAAAACTGGGATAACAAGATTTATTAGGAAAATCAGATTTTTGAGATTGATTTTTCTTGCGTTTACTAGTGTTATTCTTGTTCTGTGAACGTTGTTTCTTATGTTTCTTACAATTAGCATAGTAATCAGCATTCCCAGAAACTGATTCACCAACCTTAGTTGATGATTCACCTTTCTCATGTACACTTGGTAAAACTTTTCCATTTATGATAAAAGTAGAATGATTTGGAAGTTGAGCAGTAAAGTCAAACATATCACTTTCCTCGGTACACCCTTCATCAGAATTTAGAAAATCATTTGCAGACTCAAATAGATCATCAAAATCAGTCTTAGAAGTTTGAGGTACTTTTGAAGATGTAGAACACACTTTAGATTTGCAAATAAAATCTATGTTCTTTAATACTGTAGAAAATACGTTTTGTGTTAGATCACTCAAAATTCTTTCATCAGATAAAATATTTTCTAACTCAATTATTTTGCTCTCAAAGACAAGTGGAGGTACATAAATTTTGGCTTGAACAGGTTTTGCCTCCATCTCAGTCGAAGAATAACTAGCAAAATAATCAGTTGAAAGAAATTTTGATGTTTTAGAAAGATAACTATCATTCAGTCTTTCATAACAGAATGGTAGTTGCATTTTCTTCAAATTCATTCTTTTCTAATCTTCTTTTTCCTCAACTTCTTTTGATGCTTTGGTGATAAATTTGGGTTTCAAATGAGGATATTCATCAGCCACATACATATAATTTGCATTATATAGATCTGGCTGTTTTCTGATAGCTTTTTCTAAGTAATGAGGATTATCAAACCCTAATCCCCATTTTTCTTTAAAATCGACATCTTCATCAGGTGTATTCAAAAAAATAGTTTGATATGTTTGGCCTCTAAGATATAATTTTGCTTCCAAACCATTTACCTTTTTCTCTAGAGTCTTGTTCTCAACCTGCAGTTTAAATGATTTTAGAACACATTCTTGTTTTTCAGAATCAGATTTAAACAATTGTTTTTGCAATTCAGAAATCTTACTTTCAAAACAATCTTTTTCATTTTGAAAAACAGAAGCAGATTTGCGTAGAGAATCAATTAAATCTTTGTTCTCAATAACTGACGTGTTGAGCTCAAAGATCTTTTCATTTCTCCTAGCAACTCTGTCTTTTTCCTTTTTCAATTTATTTTGAAGATCTTGAAGTTCGACCCTCATGGCTTCCATTTTGGTCATGAAATCATTTTCAGTTAAGTTCATTACCTCATCAGCAGTCTCATCATCTGAATCATCATCTTTCACTTCTTTTCCCATCAAGCATAGATGAGCAGTCTCTTCTTGTTCTTCCTCATCAGAATGATCCAACCAATATTCATCTTCAGCCATTAATGCCTTGCCAACTTCTTGTTGTTTGGCCAAGAGCAATTTGTTTTCATAATATTCTGAGTTGCGAACCTTTGGCTTCCGACATTCTTTTGCATAATGTCCGAACTTGCCATAGTTGTAGCATTTGATCAGATCATTAGCCGTCTTCTTTTCAGTACTTGTGTAATCATTTACATACTTCTTCTTTTCTTTTGGCTTTTTCTCAATCATTCTATTTCCTTCCACTCTTTCTCTATGCTCGTGGTTCTTTGAGCTTGATGAAAAATATCTCTGAGAATTGGATCCCGGCTTCTTGTAGAACTTCTTTTGGAAAGCACGGGTTAACAGTAGCATAGCCTGCTTGAGACTTTCTCCATAATCTCCATCAGATTCAGACTCAGATTCAGAACTAAATACCACTGTCTTCTTCTTATTCTTCTTCTCTTTCTTTTCTTTCTTTTTCTCTCCAGCCACTAATGCTATAGGATCAACAACTTTCTCAACTTTCTTTTTCTCAGCTCTTTTCTCTTCTACCTCTTCTTCATTCTGTCGCAGAGTCTCGTAGACTTCATGTAGAGGTATTTCGCTCAAATCATTCATTTGTTTCATCCTTCGCGTGTGCTCTTTCCATTCAGGTTGCAATATGCTGAGAAACTTTACATTGTTCTCAATCTGTTGCTTGTTGACCTTGTTCTTGGAAAGCTCATTCAGAAGCAGCACAAACCTATCATAGGTTTCCTCCAAGCTTTCATTTTCTTTTGCTCTAAATTCTTCGTAGCTGTTTATGCAGTTAGCTACCTTCATTTGGTTTCCAACTCTAGAACCCAACATCATTTTTCTTAATTGATCCCACATTGATTTGGCAGTTTCATTGTAGCTATCCATTTTCACATATATCTCATTTGTCATGCTTTGTAAAAGCAAAGATCTGGCTTGTTTATCAGCATCAAACCTTTTCTTCTGTTCATCAGAAAAACTAGCATACTTTTTATCCACCCTCCTTATTCTCGGAGCTCCATCTGAATCATTACCACCAGCAGGAATCTCCTCAGTAGGTTTCTTCATTGGACCTTCTGTGATAGATTTCAGAATGTTCTCTCCATTTGATTGTCTATCAACAAAGTCTAAAAATCTATCTCTCCATTGTTCATATTCTCCTTTGAACAGCACCGGAGGCTTGACATCAGTTCCAATTGAGAGAGCGTCTCTGGAAGTCATTATGTATGTACCTGTTTGAACAAATATGCAATAAGAATCTAGAAACTGATCGTTCGTCCAATTATGAAATCAAAAAAATACAAGAAATCTTGAAATAGAAATTCTGGAATTTTGATCACAATCAGAATTATGTCCCCCTCCGCAGACTTAGCACGGGGGTCCCGCTACCCCGTCTGCGGGTGGGGTCAAGGAGCAACGCCCTTGCGGGGTCGAGGGGCAGCGCCCCTAGAGAAAAAAATTTCACTTTTAAAAAGCATATTACAGTTTTGAAAATTTTGACTAAGTACAGAAACTCGCAAGTCACTGTTAAAGCTTAAAACTCGCAGGCGCTGAAACTCGCAAACCACTATTCAAAGTGAAACTCGCAGATCAAAAGAACTCGTTGAAACTCGCAGATAGCAGCGTGCGCGTTTCCTGAACTCGCAAGTGCCTACTTGCGCGTTTTGAACAAACTCGCAGATCACTATTCACGATGAAACACACAGATTGAGACGTGCGCGTTTCTAAAACTCGCTAGTCAATACTTGTGCGTTCCAACACTTAGAAACTTTTCTTGAAATTCCAAACTCGCACGATGAGTGAACTCGCAAACCACTGTTCCTCTTCAAACTCGCACCCTTCGATTAGCGCGTTTGAAGAACTCGCTAACCACTACGTGCGTGTTCTGGTCCTTAGAAAATTTTCCAACTTTTCCAAACTCGCAGACTTCGATCAGCGCGTTTCTAGTACTCGCTAATCGTTACCTGCGCGTTTTGACCAAAAACTTCCACTTGCGTGTTCTAACGAAGAACTTGCGCGTTCTTCAGATCTAGCGCGTTCTTCATGAATCCGTGCGTGTTCTTCACTTTTTCATCGAAATTCGACTCAAATCTTCTTCAATTGAATCAAAACTTTGCAGAACTCTTCGAATCCAACTCAAAAACAGATTACAATGTAAGAATTTTAAAAACAAGCATAAAATGATAGACTTTGATTTGATTTACAGTGTATATTAACTCGTGACTTACAAACTCAACAAAATCCAAAAATTCGTGACAATTACAGTGCATTTCGTGAAATTGTCTATATAAACTCAATCTATAACACTCAACGATCATAACCTAATCAATTACAACACCTAATTCGCACTAAAACTCAGAATTCAATTCTCAACTCAAGAACGCAGTGTCGAACCACACTTTTTCTATTTCTTGATCTGATTTCACTATTGAATCTGCTCTGATACCAATTGTGTGTCCCTGAATCTAGTTTCTATATGCAATTAATCAAACAAAACAAGATTTCAAACAAATTACCTGTTTGATTTCAATCCAATTCAACAATTACAAGATTCTCTCTCTATAACTCTCTCTCTCTCTCTCGCTACAGATCTCTCTCTAACGAATTTTCTCTCTCTCAGATTCTCAATCAGACAACTTGTTACTACAACTAAAAAACAGAAATACAAGGTATTTATACCTACAACTAAAACACAAATAAATTAAAAACAAATACTTTGACTTTTATTACAAATAGACTTTGACTTTGATGAGTGTTGACTTTCTCAGCTTTGACTTCTTACACTTTGACCTTCAGTCTTCTTGATCTTGTATCCAACAGATTTATGCTCTAACAGGTTAAAATGTTCTGCACATACTTGGTTTGGCTTATGAAGATTCCATCTTGTTTCTGCTTAACCTGTAGCCCAAGGAAGAAAGCAAGTTCACCCATAGAACTCATCTTGAATCTCTTATGCATTAACTCTTCAAAATCTCTGCACAATTGATCTTTTGTGGATCCAAAGATGATGTCATCCACATAGATTTGCACTAACAGGATGTCCTTCTTCTTCCTTTGAATGAACAGAGTCTTGTCAATGATTCCTTTCTCAAAACCATTTTCCAAGAGATAGGTAGACAAAGTGTCATACCAAGCTCTTGGTGCTTGATGTAGTCCATACAGTGCTTTCTTCAATTTGTATACTCTGTCAGGATACTTGGGATTTTCAAACCTTGGGGGCTGACAGACATATACTTCTTCTTCAATTTTGCCATATAGAAAAGCACTTTTCACATCCATTTGGTAGATTTTGAACTTCCTGAAAGAAGCATAGGCTAAAAACAGCCTAATTGCCTCAATCCTAGCTACTGGTGCAAAAACCTCTTCATAATCAATTCCTTCTTCTTGAGTGTACCCCTGTTCTACCAATCTAGCCTTGTTCTTGATCACTATCCCTCTCTCATCCTTCTTGTTTCTGAAAATCCATTTTGTCCCTATAGCTCTGTGTCCTTTAGGAAGTTCTACCAAATCCCATACATTTTGCAGTACAAACTATAGCAGCTCCTCTTGCATTGCTTCTATCCATCTTGGATCTTTCATTGCATCATGTGCCTTTTTGGGCTCAACCTGAGATAGAAAGCAAGAGAGTAAGCCTGATTGTATGTCTTTTAATCATCCCAGCTTACTCTGATTTCTTGTGATGATTGGAGAATTGATGTCACCAATCACCAACTGAGGAGGATGATCTTTATGCACTTTTGTTTGATGAATAGCCTCTTTATTAATGTCTGCATCCAGATTAGAGTCATTCTTTTCAGGAGAGCTGCCACCAAACACTGAGGAGTTCTCATCATCACTGTCATCTTCTGCCAATGCAGGCATCTCAGGTTCTAGTTGTTCTGAAGTCAAAAGCTGATCCTCCTTTTCACCTCTCTCCTCTTCATTCTGAGCAGTTTCAGTATCCTTTGAATCTGAAGCATCTTTCTTCTCTTGAACACAGAGTTCAATAGAATCTGCTGTAGGAATTGGGAATAGCACAAACTCTTGTCTTTTGACTTGTACTGATTTTGTCCCTGTTCCTGCATTATTCTCATAAATTTTCCACTAATCTTTCCTCCATATGGATTATCACCAAATGCAACATGTCCTCCATCAATTCTTTTGAAATTTTGTAGGCAGGACTTGTTGCCTGTCATATGCCTAGAGCAACCACTATCAATATGCCAAATGCTCTTCCCTTTTTGCTGTTGGTTGCCCTGCACATAAAGTGGAACAGTTAGTTTTTAGTAGGAACCTAAGACAAAGTGGTCTTGGGTTTCCCATTCTCATCAACATCTTCACAATCAGTTTTGATGAGCTTTTCAGACTGGGGAATCTTATGGCTTGAATACTTTGTCACAATAATGGGTTTGTTACTGGAAGCAGTACTAACTTGATTGGTAGTACTAACTTTGTTAGCAGTACTAACGTCATTAGCAGTACTAATTGGATTAGCAGTACTAATTTTGTTAGCAGTACTAATTGGATTAGCAGTACTAACATTGTTAGCAGTAGTATTGCTTGCAGCAGCATTATTTCTGTCAGCAGTACTATTTGAAGTAGCAGTACTAACAGATTTCTTTACTATTGGAACCCAAACCTGAACAAAATTTTTTGCTTTATTTTTCTTTAAGTTACTCCTTGACTTATTTGGAGTATTTTTCTTTGATTTTGCAAACTTATTTTGAGCATGAGCTTTTAAAGGTGCTCTTTTTACATTTACAGACATATGATTCCATCTTTGATTCCTATAACCAACAGGATTTTGTATATGTCTTTGAAAGTTTATCCTCTGGTTCATAGGATTGAAATAACAGTATTTGGCAATATGGTTAAGCTTTCCACAAATAAAACAAGGTTTTGGTCTATTGATTTTACTCAAATCAACCCCTTGTTTTTGTGCCCACTGATTATTCCAGTTTCTTTGATTACCCCTAGTTTTATCATGTTTTTGGGGCTGATGCTGCTTACATGTACAGGGATTCACAACTGTGGTCTGCATATAGTGGACTCCCTGTACCTTTACCTTTTCTCTCTTTGAGCTTTCCACCTTTTCACTCTTTGAGCTATCCACCTTTTCACTCTTGATGAATGGTTTACCTCCCCCTTCATTGGTTAGAATATGATTCTCTACAGGAATCTCTTCTGCATTCTTATTCTCAGAATTCTCTTTCTCATTCTCTTCTTCAACCACCACACTATCTATAGGATCTACTTCTGTTGCTCCTATAGGTAAGTCCTTTTTATTTTGGTTTTCTAAGAGATCTGAAGAGGGAGGGATATAATTATTGTTATAAGGTGGAGGTGTTGCATTGTATACTATACCACTCTTGATCTTATCATGAACTTGAGCTTTAAGCAAAGAGTCCATTGCTTTGGAAGCATAAGAAAACTTCTCAATTTCAAGCTTAGCTTTCTCATACTCACTCTTTATCTTCTCACACTCCTCTTTAGATTTTTCTATTTGGATCTCTAATTGATCTTTCTCCCACTTCCAGTAATTTGTGTCGTAGTAATGCTGAAGTTCATTGGCCTTGTAAGCCTTGATTTGATCTTCAAACTTCTCCACAATCACTTTATACTCTCTTATATCTCTCTCTAACCTTTTAAGGTAATCACACATGCTTTGGTTATGATCCCTGTACTTTTGAACAGTCTAAAGACACTCTTTAGTGCACAGTTTAGTTTTTACCTCTGTTGGAATATCTGTGCTTGAAGATTCTGAGACTTCTGCCATCACAGCTTGATTATGAACAGCTTCTTCTGCTTGATCACTCCAATCAAATCTCATTCCTTCTTGAGAAACAAGAGCTTGAGTGGAGTTTCTGTTGTTTTGGAAGCTTGAGGAATGTGTTTGCTGGTGGTTGCTGCCATATTGTTGAGGAGTTCCTCCTCTGCATTCTTTTGCAAAGTGTCCCATCTTGTGACACTTGTAGCACTCCACTTTTGACTTGTCAAACCCAGCACCATCTTCTCTCCTCTGAGAAAAGTTGTTCCTTCTAGTCCTTTTTATGAATCTCTTTACCCTCATAGTTAGCATGGCCATCTGCCACTTTATATCCATCTCCTCAAGGTCATCTGCATTAATTTGTTCAAGATCATCATTAATTAAACCAGAATTAGCATGACTAGCAAGAAAAGCTTCTAATATAGAGTCATTAGATACATCCTGCTTAGATACATAAGCAGTACTAACTGATTCTGTATTAGCAGCAGAAACAGTAGAAGAAGAAGATGATAAAAGGGCAGCATTATGAGTGTATCCAAATGGTCTTTTCTTGACTTCAACTTCAGCCTCAAACACCCTTAAGTCATTATAAAGATCGTCTAGTTCTTTGTCCTCCAGCTTGTCATCCTGTCTGAAGGAGACAGTATACATGGTCCGTTCATCTCCAAGGGACCTTAAGAACTTTCTGTTTACATCATCTTGATCAATCTGCATTCCAACAGTAGCTAGTTCACCAATCAGCTTGTTAAACCTGTCAAAAGTTTGAGTCATGGATTCATTCTTAGTTGACATGAAGTTTTCATACTGTTGCTTCAGTATTGCCTTCTGATTTCTCTTGGTACTTTTGGTACCAGAGAATCTCTTCTCTAGAGCATTCCAAAGCATCTGTGCATCAGTGCAGTTGCAGAATTGGTGTTGATACTCATTAGGAATAGCCAAGAGCAGTGTGCTCAAGGCTTTCATCTCTGTCTGCCTTATCTTCCTCTCTCCATCTGTCTTTGGTGGGATTCTTTTTCCATCCGCTCCAATCTTTCCTTCATTAGATGGGCCATTCTCAATGATGTCCCACATAGAGTAATCTGTGAGAAGGATGTATTGCCTGATCCTAATCTTCCACATGTCAAACTCATTAGATCTGAGCATTGGAACCTTTGAGACCAGAACACTATCACTTGAACTGTCCATGATGATTGTTGTTTTTCTGAGTTTAACAATGCTCTGATACCACTTGATAGGATCGAAATTCAAACAAGAATTTAATTCACACACACTCAGAAACAATGCTAAAGAAGTTGCGGAAAAACACTTTAACACTAACAATCAATGAAACAGTATATCAAACTCAAATCACAAGTTTATATTGATTCAACTTGATGATTACACACAAAACCTCAATCTGTTGAACAGGCTCAACAGACGTTCTATACTTCTCTATAGAAAGGATCTAAACTAGTCTTAAGGTTGATTCTCTCTAAAACAAAAACTTATGAATGAATTAATTCTTTTACTATCAAATACTTCTATACTATATATACAAAACTGAATACAAGATAATTATCAAAATACAATTGATCTTTAGCATCAATACCATAATTATCTTCAGTCTTATCTCCAGCTTGTCTTTATCTCCAAATCATCTTTATCTTTAGAAGCAGCACTAATTATCTTCAGAAGTATTAACCATCTTCAGCAGTATTAATCTTCAGCAGTACTAACTACTAGCAGTACTAACTCTCCAAGCAGTACTAACTATTCAAGTAGCAGTACTAACTCTTCAAGCAGTGTTAATTCTACTAGCAGTAGTAATCTTGATAGTCTGGCAGTAGAAATTACTTAGCAACATTAATCAGCAGTATAAACCATACTTAGCATATTCAGACCCAACACTTTGGCATCTTTTAATCAAAAAATTTGGTAAGTAAAGAACATGTCGTAAACGTAACTTTCTATCTAACCCTATTGCAGGATTTGGGTCAGCCACTCCCAGACCAGTTGGCCTTAGGGGACTAGGTGTCAAGCACCCCTTGAAACTTACTCTCCCAGATCAGAAAGGCTACATCGACACATCCTAAACCCATTCATACCAGTAGAACATGACTTTCGATTTGGTTCTAAAGAAGAATTTGGGTTCGATCACTCCCAGACCAATTGACCTTAGGGGACCAGATGACAAGCATCCCACGGAACTTACTTTCCCAAACCAGAAAGGTCACAGGTACAAACTTTTAAACTTAGAGATTTCTGTATTTTAGAAAAATAAGTTTTCATCTCAATCACCCAATTCTACATCTAAGTGCTTAGCCCATATTTTCATTACGGTCTGTTAGAGCATAAATATGTTGGATACAAGATCAAGAATATTGAAGGTCAAAGTTCAAGAAGTCAAAGCTGAGAAAGTCAACTCTCATTAAAGTCAAAGTTCTTTTGTAATAAAAGTCAAAGTCTTTGTATTTGTATTTTAGTAGTTTAGTTTCCTTGTATTTTAGTTGTGGGTATAAATACCTTATTTTCTTTTGTAAGTAAGGGAGTAAGTAACAAGTTGGTAAACAAGTTGAGAAGTTCATATCTGAGAGAGAGAGAAATTTGTATAGAGAGAAAGAGTGTTCTAGAGAGAGAAACTTGTAATCGTTGAATTTGAGATTGAAATCAAACAGGTAATTGATTGATAAATCTTGTTTTATTGATTTTTTTGTGTTTACAAACTAGAATCTGGGAATAATAATTGGTATCAGAGCAAATCCAAATCGAAATCAGATCAAGAATTCAAGAAAAGTTAGTTGACACTGTTCATCGTTACTGTTCATCAAAGATTAAATCGATTTCTGAGTTTTTATGAGAATTAGGAGTTGAAATCGATTAGGTTTTGTTCGTATAGTATAATCGATCGAGTATGTCTGGATAGATTTGTTAATTGCACTTTAATCGACTATGAATTTGTGATTTTTGTTGAGTTCGAGTTCACGAGTTCTAGACACTGTGTTCGAGTCAATTTCTATCGATTTGTGTTTTTGATCGAGATTAAATGATAGATTTTGGTTCTAGATGTTTAGGCGAGAAAATTGTTAAAGTTTCAGATTAGAATTCGAGGTCTAGACGAGTTTTTGAAGAAGATTTGATCGATTTTAGATGTTTGCATGAGATCTAAAGTTTGCGCTAGTTCGTCAAGGTTTGCGCGAGTTCATCATTGTTTGCGTCAGTTTATCGAGAGACTTGCTAAGTGATCGTTCTAAGGTTTGCGTCATCAGTAGGAAACGCAAAGTGATCTTTGCGTCATCAACAGGAAACGCAAAGTGTACTTTGCGCTATCATCGTGTCACGCAAATTTCGTCTTGCGTCAGCTTGGTGTAACGAGAAGTTAGTCTTACGTCATCTACAGGACACACGAAATGTGGTTTGCGTCAGTCTCAAGACACGCAAAGCTTTATTTGCTCCACCCTCAAGACACACAAAGCTTGGTTTGCGTCAGCCTCGCGTCGCGCAAAGCTGGGTTTGCGCCAGCTACACGTCAAGCAAACTACCATCTTGCGCCAGCAACTTAAGCGCAAACAGTGTCTTTTCTATACTTAGACAATTTTTTCAAAATAGTAATATGGCCTTTAAATGTGAAATTTTTTTCTCTAGGGGCGCTGCCCCTCGACCTCGTGCTAAGTTTGCGGAGGGGGACAAAATTTCTTATTGTGATCAAAATTTCTGATTTCATATTTCAAGTTTTCTGTATTTTCTTGATTGTTTCATTTGGACTAACGATCAGTTCTAGTTTCTTATTGCATATATTTCTCAAACAGGTTCATTCAAGATGACTTCTAAAGATGCTCTTTCTATCGGCACTGATGTCAAACCTCCAGTACTGTTCAAAGGAGAATATGAACAGTGGAAAGACAGATTTCTGGATTTTGTGGATCGGCACACAAATGGAGAAAATATTCTTCTGTCTATCATGGAAGGTCCTATGGTACCAATCACAGTTCAAATCCCTGATGATGACTCATCTGATAGTGAAGATGGTACTGAGGAAAGAGATCAGAAGATGAAAACAGTTCAAGTAGAGTATGCACAGTATTCTGAGGAACAGAAAAGCCGATATAAAGCAGATAAACAAGCAAGACCCTTACTTCTTCAAAGTATCCTGAATGACATCTACGTCAAGATAGACAGCTACAAGGGAAATGCTAAGAAGATGTGGGATCAGTTGCAGAAAATGATGATGGGATCCAAGGTAGAGAATCAGATGAAAGTGGCTAACTGTATCAACAGTTATGAGAAATTCAAAGCCAAAGAGGATGAGAGCTTAGAATATACTTATGAACGGTTTGTCTTGCTGTTAAATGAATTTTCAAAGAACAAAGTGAAGAAGAAGCAGCTTGAGAACAATGTCAAATTCCTGAGTATCCTACAACCTGAATGGAAAAAGAATACACGTAGGATGAAGCAGATGAAGGATCTGAATGACATACCGTTACATGAGGTATATGAGACTCTGAGGCAAAATGAAGAAGAAGTGGAAGAGAAAAGAGCTGAGAAAAAGAAGGCAGAAAAAGTTCCTGATCCTATTGCATTGGTAGCTGGAGAGAAAAAGAAAGAAAAGAAAGAGAAGAAGAAAAAGAAGAAAGTGATTACAAGTTCTGAATCTGAATCTGAATCTGAATCAGATGGTAATGATGGAGAAAGCCTCAAACAGGCTATGCTTTTACTGACCCGAGCTTTACAAAAGAAATTCTACAAGAAGCCGGGATCAAATTCTCAGAGATACTCTTCATCTAGTTCCAAGAATCATGAGCACCGAGAAAGAGTTGAAGGAAAGCGATATGAAGAGAACTGGTATTTGGAAAGGAAGTCGGAAGAAAAGAAGAAGTTTGTGAATGATTACACTGTTGTTGTAAAGCCAGCAAATGATCCAATCAAATGCTACAACTATGGCAAGATTGGACATTTTGCTAAAGATTGTCGAAAGCCGAAGGTTCGAAACTCTCCGTATTATCAAAACAAACTGCTATTGGCCAAACAGCAAGAAGCAGGCATAGCATTAATGGCTGAGGACGAATTTTGGTTGGATCATTCTGATCAAGAGGATGACAAAGAAAAGGAAGAAACTGCCCATCTCTGTCTAATGGGAAAAGAGGTCAAGTATGATGAGTCAGATGACGAGACAGCTGATGAGGTATTAAACTTAACTGAAAAAGATTTTATAACCAAAATGGAAGCTATGATGGTTGATCTTAATGATCTTCAAGTAAAACTGAAGAAAGAAAAGGACAGAGTTGCTAAAAGAAACAACAAGATCTTTGAGCTTAATAAGTCTGTTATTGGGAACAAAGATCTAATTGATTCTTTACGCAAGTCTGCTTCCGGTTCTAAACTTCAAGTAGATTGTTTTGAAAAGAAGATTTCTGATTTTGAAGTTAAAATTTCTAAGTATGAGTTTGAGAAGAAAGAATCTGAACTAACTGTTCATAAACTAGAGGTTGAGAACAAGCTTTTGAATAAGAAGGTAAATGGTCTGGAAGCTAAACTCTATGCAAGAGACCAAACAGATCAAACCATTTTTCTCAATGCACCTAACGAAGAGGCCGATGTTAAGGAAAAATGGGGACTTGGTTTTGAAAACCCCCATTACCTTAAGAAAGCCGTCAGAAAACAACCAGCACTTTATAATTTTGATTTTCTTGCTTATGCTGGTAAACATACTCATTTAAAACCCAAATTTGTTACCAAATTACCAGAAGAAGTTGAGGCAAAAGAAACTGAAAATAGAAAGAATGTTAAGAAAATGCAACTACCATTTAACTATGCAAAGTTAAATGATAGTTATCTTTCAGAAACACCAAAAGTTCTTTCAAACGACTATTTTGCTAGTTATTCTGTTTCTGAGATGAAGGCAAAACCTGCAATTGCAAAGGTTTATGTTCCTCCACTCATTCTTGAAAGCAAAATAGTTGAGCTTGAAAATGTTTTATCTGATGAAAAACTTTTGGTTGATATTCAACAAAGTGTATTTTCTACAGTATTAAAGAACACGGTTTTTCAATCTACATCTACAAAGTGTTCTAAAGTTTCTAAGGCACCTCAAACTTCGTCTGATCATTTTGATGACTTATTTGAGTCTGCAAATGATTTTCTTAATTCTGATGACGAGTACATAGAAGAAATTGATATGTTTGACTTCAATGCTCCTCTTCCTGATCATTCTACTTGTCTTATAAATGGAAAAGTGTTACCAAGTGTTCTTAAAACTGATGAGTCATCAACTAAGGTTGGTGAATCAGTTTCTGTAATTGCAGATTACTATGCTCAAGGTAAGAAATATAAGAAACAGCGATTACAGAAACAGAAATACACTGGTACACAAAAGAAAAATCAATCTAAGAAATCTGCTTTTCCTAATAAATCTAAATCTTTTGTTTCAGATATAAGCAAGAAAAGGTCGAAAGCTCGAACCGAATGGCGACCAAAAAGGAAGGATGATGAGATAGTTGAATCAGTTTCTGACAACTCTTGTAATAGATCAATTAGTAGTGATAATGATGTAGTTGATCAACTTGCTTCACATAAACAAAACCTTGTAACTTCTTACAAGCGATATTCAATAAGTCAATTGATTCAATTATCTCCTATTACTACTAAATCTTATCATTATCGGAAAAATGATTTTGCTTATTCTCATAATTCTTCTGATTGGTTTGGATCTTATCATGTGTATTCTTCAAGATCAAATATTTTTCAAGGTTTTTAAAAGAACAGAGGGTCCATTTTCAAATGGATACCAAAATCTTGTGCTAATCTGTTAGGACCCGTTTTTAAATGGGTACCTAAATCTATTGTTTCTTGATTTCTCTTGCAGATCCGGCATATGTGGTACTTAGACAGTGGATGTTCCAAGCATATGACTGGGCAAAAAGCTTTATTGTCTAATTATACAGAGAAATTTAGTGGAAATGTCAGATTTGGGAACGATCAGCTTTCACCAATCTTAGGATATGGTGACTTCATTCAAGACAATATAACGGTCAGTAAGGTGAGTTATGTCAAAGGCTTAGAGCACAACCTGTTTAGCATTGGTCAATTCTGCGATAAAGGGTTAGAGGTCAACTTCAAATCTAAGAGTTGCTCGGTTCGTACTGAAGACAGCACAGAACTCTTAGGTGGACATCGCAAGACAAACCTCTATACCATCAACCTGTCCAAAGTTCAGATTGACAATCAAGTTTGCTTAATGACAAAAGCTTCAATGCAACAAAGTTCGCTTTGGCATAGACGTTTATCACACCTGAACTTTCGTTATATCAACAAGATGGTTAGTGGGAAATTGGTAAAAGGACTTCCTGAGCTGAAATACGAGAAAGAACATTATGTACCGCATGTGAGAAGGGTAAGATGAAGAGAGCTCCGCATAAACTGAAGCCTAAACCAAGCACTAGTTCTCCGTTAGAATTGTTACATATGGATTTGTGTGGTCCAATGAGAACTCAGAGTTTGGGTGGAAAGAAATACGTGTTGGTTATTGTGGACGATCAAGATACACATGGGTCAAATTTCTTCGATCAAAAGATGAGACGCCCGAAGTCCTCATTACTTTCTTAAAGACGACCCAGGTGAAAATGCAGCGACAAGTCAAGTTTCTTCGAACGGACAACGACACAGAGTTCAAAAACAAGATAGTTGAAGAATATCTCGAATCGGTCGGGATATCACATCAATACTCTGTTGCTCGTACGCCTGAACAAAATGGAGTAGTCGAAAGGTGAAATCGGACGCTAGTCGAGGCCGCTCGTACTATGCTCAGTCAATCCGATCTACCTCTATTCTTGTGGGCAGAAGTTGTGTCAACTGCATGTCATACTCAAAATCGGTCCATGATACACCGCCGTTTTCAAAAGAATCCATATGAGCTGATCAACAACAGAACACCAAAAATCAAGTATTTTTACATATTTTGGTGTAAATGTTTTGTGCTTAACGACAGAGAGAGTCTGAATAAATTCAGTGCTAAGGCGGACGAGGGTATCTTCATTGGTTATTCTTCAACATCGGCAGCATATCGTGTTTATCTGAAAAAGTCAAAGACAGTTGTCGAGAGCGTCAATGTAACATTTGATGAAGAAATGGCTTCTGAACAACTCAGTTCAGAACCCGTGATCACTGGAGTAATAGCTTCTGGGAAGATCAGTCCAGAACCTGCTTCTACAGCGAATAATTCAAATAACGCTTCTACTTCTAATTCACATTTATCTGATTTAGATTTGTTATTTGAATTCTTTTATGATGAGTTTTTAGGTTCTAATGTATCTAAATCTGCTGTGACTGACAGGTCTGAAGACACAAGTTGCAAGAAGTTATAACTGAACTTGTATGCCCCATTCAATCAGAAACTCACATTCCAACATCTACTCCTACAGTTGAAGATGTACAAGTAACTGTTGAGCCAAAAGTAACTGTATCAGTTGGATGTGATATATTGTCTACTCAACAGCCAGAGTCTGCTGTTCCAACTGATGCTTCTGCACCTGAAACTTCAACTGCAAACCCCCTCTTATTATTCAAACTGAAGAGCCTGATAGTGGATTTCAAGATGATGATCATGTTTAATCAGTATCTACTCCACTCCCTCATGAGCATCGCTGGACCAAAGAGCATCCATTACATCAAGTAATTGGAGATCTCAACAAGCCTGTACAAACTAGGTCAGCGACTCTTAATCAATGTATGCATGACTCATTCCTCAGTAAGATAGAGCCCACGTGAGTAGCAGAGACTTTAGCTGATTCGGATTGGGTATCTGCTATGCAAGAAGAGATCAATCAGTTTGAAGCTCTAAAGGTTTGGATATTAGTTCCAAAACCAGAAGGTAAAACCGTGATAGGCACTAAATGGGTTTTCAAGAATAAAAAGGATGAAGATGGTATCGTCATAAGGAACAAAGCTAGACTTGTTGCCAAAGGTTACCGGCAAGAGGAAGGCATAGACTACGATGAGACATATGCTCCAGTAGCGCGTATAGAGGCAATCCGCATGTTTCTAGCCTACGCAACTCATAAGAATTTCACAGTCTTTCAGATGGATGTGAAAACAGCCTTTCTGAACGGCATTCTTAAGGAGGAAGTATCGTGTCTCAACCAGAAGGGTTCGTGAATCTAGATAAGCCGGATCATGTCTACATCTTGGACAAAGCCCTGTATGGTTTAAAACAATCCCCTCGAGCATGGTATGATGTTCTATCTAAATTCTTGGTCAAGTCAGGTTTTTCTAAAGGTAAGGTTGATACCACTTTATTCATCAAAAAGGAAAAAGCTGATATTATTCTTATTCAAATATATGTTGATGATAAAATATTTGGTTCTACTAATCCTAAATTTTGCAAAAACTTTTTTAACCTCATGGTGTCACGTTTTCAAATGAGTATGATGGGAGAGATGAATTTCTTTCTCGGATTACAAGTTAAACAATTTTCAACGGGGATTTTCATTAACCAATCTAAGTACATTTTGGATATTCTTCGGAAGTTCAATATGGAAAATTGTAAACCAATTGGAACCCCGATGGCACCAGGTACTAAAATTAGCACTGATCCTTCAGGTAAAAGTGTTGATGTTAGGACTTATAGAGGTATGATAGGATCGTTAATGTATCTTACATCGAGTAGACCAGATATTATGTTTTCAACATGTTTATGTTCTAGATATCAGGTTGCTCCCAAAGAATCCCATTTGGCTGCTGTCAAAAGGATTTTTAGATATCTGAAGGGGACTGCAGACCTTGGTCTGTGGTATCCTAAGGATACTGGGTTTCAACTGACTGCTTATTCAGATGCAGATCATGCAGGTTGCATGTTGGATAGAAAGAGTACTGTAGATCATGCAGACTGCTTATTCAGATGCAGATCAATTCCTTGGAGACAAGATCGTTAGTTGGGCATCAAAGAAACAATTTTGCGTTTCCACATCGACTGCTGAAGCTGAGTACGTAGCTGCTGCCAGTTGCTGTTCTCAAGTCCTGTGGATGCGAACACAGCTACGAGACTTTGGATTCAAGTTCAATAAAATTCCAATCTATTGTGACTCGAAGAGTGCAATCGCAATATCTGCTAATCCTGTCCAACATACGAAAACCAAACACATTGATGTAAGGTATCATTTTATTAAAGATAATGTAGAAAAAGGAACAATTGAACTATATTTTGTAAAAACAGATTATCAACTTGCAGATTTATTTACCAAACCATTAGATGAAAAGAGATTTAATTTTCTTATTTCTAAGCTTGGTATGTTAAATCTGAAAACATAATCAGTTATTACCTAATATAGTTACATATTGTTATTTTTCATCATTTTTCTTTATCATTATGTTTGAAGGATATCTGCACTTTAAATGTTTGCTCATGATCTCAGGGGGAGTAAGAGAAGATTAAAGGTGATCTACATTATTTTGAGGGGGAGCATAACTAATTTCTGCATTTTATTTCACTGACAAAATTTTTGTAATGCATGATTTTAGGGGGAGCATATAAGCCAAGTCAAAAGGAGTAAGACTATGATTTCTGATTATTTCAAATCAGAACTCGTACTTTAATCATTTTACTGCTTTATGTATTTTACTTTCGAATAAATTTGTGAATAAAGTTGCTTTGACTAGACTTTGATAATTGTGCAGGATGAGAGAAGCTGACAAGATCATATCTTAATGACTTCAGCTTGACTTCATGAGATTTAAGATTGCTCGAAAAGGTAAATTTCTTATCTTAATCTCAAATATATCTGGAAGAAGGACAACTTTCAGATATAGAAAACATTTTCTGAAATGTTCAAACCACTTCCCGATTTTTAAACAGATTTTATAATTTGGAAGTGTGATTTTAAATGTTTTCATTTTATTTTTGTGCTTAATTGATAAATAAATCGTGTGTTTCCAAAGATAAATACTTGCGTATTGTCTTTTCTACATACTTTCAAGTATTCACACACATCGGTTTAATTTTTGATCAAATTGTTCTTACCATGTCTCTAAATTGAAACAATTTTTCGATGGTAGGACACCCCGCTTGTACTTTAAAGAATTTTGAGCGATATTTCATTTCGAAACGTCATTTCAAGAATGTCTATATTTTTGTTTCGTATAGACGATATCCATTATTCTTGACCTTAAGCTTTGATTGTTATATCATTCATTTCTGATCATTTTTCATACAATGTCAGATTTTCTAACAAGCCTTTTGCATTCATGTTCATTCATTCAATATACTTGTTTGAAAATACTTCAATGTTTAAAAATGCTCTTATTTCCATGATTATATCTCTGAGCATATTCATATCTGACATTTTTATATGAGCTTTAACTAATAAAGTTAAATCATTTGAACAACATTATGCTTTCATAGGATTATATGGGTTCTTTGTGCTAGGACTTACATGATCTTCTATGAAATCATGTTAACCAGTGATTTCTACCCAAGAAGTTAATCCATAGAGATTGAGTGTGAGGAGTCTAAAAGAAATGAGTGTGGGTGTGATGAGGTAAAATGTAAAGGAGAGTTTGGTTAGTAGTGAGCTTCATGATTAAAAAGAAAGAGGGTGTGAGAACAGAGTAAAAGAATATTAAACTCTGCACCAACTACTTTCTGAGTCGGGCAGCCACATTACTAATGTTTCACAATTTTTCGTGAACATTATTGAAATAGGCAAATAGCCCATGCCAACTCTTGCTAAAAACCCCACCAACCACTCATTTTCTTCTCAAAAAAAAATGTTTCATATTGTTCTGGGGACGCAGCATATAATCTATCTGGTTTTCATTTGGAAAATCTGGATATTGAAAAAGAAGGAAGTCTGCCCCACCTTCGCACTTCAATCATGCACATTGAGTCTGTGTTTATCTACTGTTGTCTCAGTGGTTTACACTATGTTGAGCCTTAAAAAGCAATCATCAGTGCTTAATTCTTTCTACACATGCACGAACACACAAAGAATTCGTTTCTTTGTCATAACATTAATAGAAATTGCCTTTGTGGTGTTTCAATGATTGGATGGAAGCCCTTGGGGAGTGAACATCAAAAAGCTCCTTTATATTGTGTATCTGTTACACACAGTGACTTTGTGTTACTGACAGGCATTCTAACTGATTCATTTGTTGATTCAGGAGTTACATGTTCTTATTTTGTCTAGATTTGAAAAGATCTAGATGAATACTTGGTTATGGATCACAGAATCAGAGGCTCAGTTTGACAGATCAGAATGGGTCAAAGATATTTCTTGGAAGAAAATTTTTGATGATGTAGATGCTCAAATCATCAAAAAGGGGGAGATGGTATCAAGAAATGATAAAGTTTTGAGAGATGATTTTTAGAAATGTCCAAGTCAGAAAAGTTCAAAGTAAAGATTTGAAGATTCTAAAGATTTGAGGAAATTTTCTATGAAGATTATCTCCTAAAGCAATTTGAGCTGATTCTGAAGATAATTTCTTTCCAAAGTCTGAAAGTATCTTGTGAAAGTTTTGGGGAGATTGTTAATCGTCTGAAGACAGTTTTGGAAAGAATACAATCAAAAGAAAAGAGGAGATTGTACTGACAGAGCTTAAAAGTGAAGACTAAATTGCTAAATCTTTCAATAGTGATCTTGAATCCAAAGGGGGAGATTGTTAGAGCATAAATATGTTGGATACAAGATCAAGAATATTGAAGGTCAAAGTTCAAGAAGTCAAAGCTGAGAAAGTCAACTCTCATTAAAGTCAAAGTTCTTTTGTAATAAAAGTCAAAGTCTTTGTATTTGTATTTTTGTAGTTTAGTTTCCTTGTATTTTAGTTGTGGGTATAAATACCTTATTTCCTTTGTAAGTAAGGGAGTAAGTAACAAGTTGGTAAACAAGTTGAGAAGTTCATATCTGAGAGAGAGAGAAATCTGTAGAGAGAGAAAGAGTGTTCTAGAGAGAGAAACTTGTAATCGTTGAATTTGAGATTGAAATCAAACAGGTAATTGATTGATAAATCTTGTTTTATTGATTTGTTTGTGTTTAGAAACTAGAATCTGGGAATATTACGGTCCATAATCCAGACTTTTTAGGATTTCCAAGCATTGTAAACTATAAATATTCCGAATCACATACCTTTAAAGTAGAATGCAAAAGCTTCAAACATGTTGCTGACCTTTCGATCTTTGTAAGACTTGAAAGTTGAACATATAAAACTTCAACATAAATAAAGCAACTTGAAAATTTATCCTAGACACATATTTTATTCAAAAGAAAGAAAACCTGTAAAGCTTTTACTTTATAGAATAAAATTTGTAAAGATTTAAACTTTTAAATTCAACATGTCGAGTTTTGAAAGCAGAAAATTAAAACGTTTTTCATCTAAAGCTTTTGTAAAAATATCAGCAAGTTGATATTCAGTTGGGACAAAATATAATTCAATAGTACCTTCTTCCACATGATGCTTTATGAAATGATACCTCATATCTATGTGTTTGGTCTTTGTGTGTTGGACCGGATTGACTGATATCGCGATCGCGGATTTGCTGTCACAACAGATAGGAACTGTTTTGTATAGCATCCCGTAATCACGAAGTTGTGTCTTCATCCAAAGCACTTGAGCCCAACAACAAGCTGTGGCGACGTATTCTGCTTCTGCAGTTGAGATAGAAACACAATTCTGCTTCTTCGACGCCCAGCTTATCAGTCTATCACCAAGAAATTGAAGATGACCTGAAGTACTTTTCCGGTCCAATTGATTTCCACCAAAATCTGCATCAGAGTAAGCAATCAGTCTATAATCAGAACTTTTAGGATACCACAAACCTAAGTATGGAGTTCCTTTGATGTATTGAAAGATTCTCTTGACTGCTAAAAGATGCGATTCCTTTGGCTTGTCTTGAAATCTGGCACATAAGCAAGTAGAGAACATGATATCCGACCGACTTGCAGTTAGGTACATTAGTGATCTGATCATTCCTCGATAAGTCTTGATGTCCACAGCTTTTCCATCTGGATCGAGTCCAATTTTAGCACCATGAGCCATAGGCGTGCCAATTGAAGAAGATTTGTCCATCTTGAATTTCTTCAGGATGTCAAAAATGTACTTCGACTGGTTAATAAAGATTCCATCTGCAAGCTGTTTCACTTGTAAGGAAGAAATTAATTTCTCCCATCATGCTCATTTGAAACCTGGAGGTCATAAGATCAGAAAACCAAGTACATAAAGATTTATTAGTCGCACCAAATATAATATCATCTACGTATATTTGAACCAAGCAGATATCCAAGTTAGAACGATAAATGAAAATAGTGGTATCTATGGATCCTTTGGTAAACCCGAATTTGATCAAGAAGGCCGACAACTCATCATACCACTCCCTTGGTGCTTATTTCAGGCCGTACAATGCTTTATCAAGAAAGTAGACATGATCAGGACGATCTTTGTCAACAAACCCCTCTGGTTGAGAAACATAAACTTCTTCTTTCAGTTTCCCGTTGAGAAAGGCTGTTTTTACATCCATCTGATACACAGTAAAATTGTGATAAGCAGCAAAATCGAGAAACATTCGAATAGCTTCTAATCTTGCAACCGGCGCGAAAGTTTCATCGTAGTCGATTCCTTCTTCTTGTCGATAACCCTTAGCAACCAGTTTAGCTTTGTTACGAACAATTATACCATTTTTGTCTTTCTTGTTCTTGAATATCCACTTTGTGCCAATTATGCTCTTTCCTTTTGGTCGTGGTACAAGTCTCCAAACTTTTAATGCATCAAATTGATTGAGCTCCTCTTGCATCGCTATTATCCAATCCGGATCCTCCAATGCTTCAGAAACTTTGGTTGGTTCAATATTGCTTAGAAAGCAAGTTAATAGACATTCATTTGGAGTTGCCGTCTTGGAACGTGTAGATACGCTTGCTTGAGGATCGCCAATAATCTAATGAATAGGATGAGATCTTGTCCATTTGGTGGTGTGAGGAAGAGGATCTATAACTTCTTGAACAACCTCTAATTGTTGAGAGAGAGCTTCAGTTACGTTTATGCCAGATGAAGAAACATCAACAGTTTCAACTGGAGGAGGAGGTAACTCAACAACATCAGAATCAGACTCTGAAATTGTTGGTTGAATATCAGCTGTTTGTTCTTCTTCTTGAACCGGTTCTGCTTGAACAGATTCTTCTTGAACAGGTTGTTCTTGAATAATTTCTTCTTGAACTAAATATGTGTTCACTTGTTCAGATTCTGATTGCTCTGGATTAGATTCAGAAATACTGTTTTGAGTGACAGGAGGTACTGGAACAACATCATTGTCAGAGATAGATGCAGCGGAATTGGAAGTAGATGCGCTCACAGTTTCCTAATTCACAACATTTGAAGCATTTTCAGTATTAGATTTAGGCACATCATCATAAAAATGCTCAAATAAAAAATCAAGATCAGTAAGATTAAGCAAATGAGAAGATGGATCCTGATTTGTCTGTTGTAGTGCAGGTTCTGAACTGTCTTGTCCAGAAGCTAAATTCCCTGTTAGTGCAGGTTCTGAACCAGTTTGGCCAGAAACCAAATCGGAAGCTTCGTCAAATTTGACATTGACACTCTCTATCACTTTTCTGTTTGAAGTAAGAAAGACTCGGTAAGCTGCTGAAGTAGAGGAATAACCAAGAAAAACACCCTCATCTGCCTTTGGACAAAACTTGTTCAGATTTTCGCGGTCATTCAGAACATAACACTTACACCCAAAAGATTTGAAATATTTGACATTCGGTTTGATACCATTCATAAGCTCATATGGTGTTTTGTTGAATCTTCGATGTAGAATGGATCTTTTCTGAGTATGACATGTCGTAGAAACTGCTTCAGCCCAATGAGACAAAGGAACACCGGAATATGCAAGCATCGATCTGGCAGCCTCGACAAGCGTTCTATTTCTTCGTTTAACAACCCCATTCTGTTGCGGTGTTCGAGCAGCAAAAAATTGTTGTTGAATGCCATGATCCTCGTAGAATGCTTGAAAAGTGTTGTTCTTGAATTCTGTACCATTGTCAGATCTGTCAACTTTGACTGCTTTTTGCTTGTTGGTCTGAATCGTTTTGATGAGGTTGATAAGAATGTCGGGAGTTTCATCTTTAGATTTGAGAAACTTAACCCATGTATATCGTGAGTAATCATCAACAACCACCAAAACATATCTTTTCTTCTCGATACTCTTTGTCTTCATCGGACCGCATAAATCAACATGTAACAAATCAAGAATCTCCGAAGTGCAGGGTTCAGGCTTTGGCTTATGCGAAGCTTTCTTCATCTTTCCCTTCTCACAGTCTTGACAGAGATGGTCTTTCTGAAAATGGAGTACTGGGAGACCTCGAACTGAATTATTCTTGACAAGGCGATCCATGTATTTGAACTTGAGATGAGCTAGTCGTCGGTGCCAAATCCAGCTTTCATGAACAGAGGCTTTAGAAATCAAACAGATATCTGATGGAATTTTAACCTTGGAAAGATCAATAGTATATAAATTGGATCTTCTCTTTCCAACTAGTAAATTCCTGCCACTATCATTCTTTACAGCAACTCTTTTGGATTTGAAGCTAACTTCAAGATCTTTGTCGCAAAATTGCCCGATGCTGAATAAATTGTGGCTTAGACCTTCAACATAGCTAACTCATTTGACAGTTATATTACCTTGAACAAGATCACCATAACCTAGAATGGGAGTTGTCTCACAGTTTCCAAACTTAACACGACCGCAACATTTTTCTTTAAAATTTGAAAGTAATGATTTGTTGCCCGTCATGTGTTTGGAACACCCCGAATCCAGATACCATAATTGACTAAGCTGCACATTCAAAAATTACACATATTTAGGTACCCATATGCTTATGGGTACCTTCTTGTTAGTCCTTTGCCGTTTATTTTTCATAATTCTCTTTTTAGACATATTATGAACACAATCATTCATGGAGGAAGAATCATAATCATCTGAATCAGAAGTAGAAGAAAAATATGAGACATTCTTTGCAATTTGAATCATTTGCTTTATTGAATATTTTGTGATTTTATTACAAAATGCAAATGTATCCGTTTTACAAAGACGATCTACACATTTATCCTATATAACTGCAGATTCATTTGACTTATGTTTGATCCTCCATATCTGCCTTGATGACTTCTTCAAAGTCCGATCTGAAACAGTAGAATTAGAAGAATTAGAATTTTCAGACATGACATTATCTTGTTTCATGGACTTCTTTGACCTTCTTCTTTTACGCTTTGGTTTATAATACTGATCATTTAGCATAAAAGAATCATCAACAATTGAATTGGAAGAAGAAATTTTATCTAAGAAATCAAACTGAGCATTCGAAATTTTTGAACTTGCCTTGGAGTGAGATCTTTCAGAAAAACACAAGTCTGGAAGAATTTTGCGCGACCCACTAGTGGCGCATACTGAGTTTTGCGCTACCAATCTCTGGCGCAAATCTTCAGTTTGCTCTACCTGTGGTTGGCGCAAACTTTCACTATTTTGTACTTTTTGAGTATTTTCCTTAGAATCGATAGAAGATCCAGAATTTATTTTATCTTCAAAACTTGACTTCATGATAAAAAGTAATAAACTGTTTTCAAAATCAGTTTGAAGATTTTGTTCTTCCATTTTATCTTCAAGATCAATGATTTTACTTTCTAATACTAATGGGGGAATATATCTCTTAGAATCATATGAAACCGGATATATACTTTCCTTATTAGTATTATTAGCATATATATCAAAATAATCATTTGATACTAAAGATTTAATGGAAGAATTGACATTTAAAGCATTTTGAGATTTTCTGGATTTCTTTGATTGTTTAGGAAAATACTTGGCATTTTCACTAGTATAAACAAATGGCATTTCCATTTTCTTGTTGTTCATTCTTTTCTGATTTTCGATTTCTAATTCTTGCTTCTCATTCATCCACTCAATTTTAAATTGAGGAGCATATTTTGCAAGACTTAGATAATCAAAATTATATAAAGTGGGGGTTTTTGTTATAACATTGTTTAGACAATGTGGATTTTCAAAACCAAGTCCCCATCTTTCTTTTATAGCCTCATCACTCCTTGGTTTATTCGTATATATGGTCTGCTCATTTTGTTCTCTCTTATATAATTTTCCTTCTAAAACAATTATTTTATCAAAAAAATCTTGATTTAATTTGGTCAATTCAGTCAAAGAATCAAGATTAGTCTTATTGAGCTTTTCTAATTCATCCAATTTCTTTTGAAACTTTTCTTTTGTATCTGTCAAGATAAACTTTTCATCTTTCAATGAAATTTTCAATTTTTCAATCATGACAGATTTTTCTTGATTTATGTGCTTTTCAGATAAGAACTTCGAACGTAAATCATGTAAAGCAGTTATTATGACGTTCATTTGTGATGAAATGAAATTGTAATCAAACTCAGACGGTACCTCAGATTCATCAGTTGAAGTGTCCTCATCTTCATCATCACTCTTGTCATCCCCAATGAAGCACATGGCTGTTGTTTCCTCGTTTTCAGCTTCATTGTCGGAATGATCAAGCCAGTATTCCTCCTCAGCAAGCAGAATAGTTCCATTCTCTCTCTTCTCTGCCAGTTCCAACTTTTTCCTGTAAAACGCAGAGTCCTTGACAACCTTCACTCTACAATCCTTTGCTATGTGTCCGGGTTTTCCACAATTGAAACAGTTCACAACCTTCTTATCTTCCTTTTTCTGTTATGCCACTTTACCAGGCTCATACTTTGGAATAAATGGCTTTGAGGGAGCACCAGGTTCCACTTTCTTTGAACCAGAAGTGAAGCGGAGGTTGTTTGATCCTGATTTGTGTTGGAACTTTTTCTGATAATGTTGAGAGAGAAGTATCATAGCTTTTTCTAGAGCCTCACCATCATCTTCGGTTGAACCATCGTAGGCATTTTCAGATAAAGCTTGTTCTGCCAGCTGACTTGCTAGAAGAGCAATCGGATCAACAGTCTTTGGCTTATTCTTCTTATCTATCTTAGCTTTCTTTTCCAGAACCAAATTCTCATCAACCATTAAGATCTCACAGAGATCCTGAATTGGCATTGTAGAAATCCGAACATCATTCCTCATTCGATGACAAGACTTGCTCCATTCTGGTTGAAGAGCATTCAAAAATTTCAGATTTGCTTCCAGTTCAGTCCTAGTCACCTTTATCTTGTACAAATCATTGATCACAGCCCAAAATCTGTCAAACATACTTTTCAGACTCTCTCCATATTTTGCTTTAAACTCCTCAAAGTTATTCATGTATCGAGTCTGACGGAGTTGAGTAGCCACCGCTGATCCAAGCATTATCTTTTCTAGATGAGTCCACATTAGCATCGGATTCTGCTTGAAACAGTCAATTCTATTGTAGATTGAATTGGGTAGTGCAAGAATCAGATTAGATTTTGCCTGGTTATCATCTTGATATCTCAAAAGCTCTTCTGCATCATACTCTCTAATAACCTTCTCAACTCTTGTAGCCGGAGTAGTTGCAGTAGCTGGTATTTCGTTCATAAGCCTCTCCATAGGACCTTCAGTTAAAGATTTCATCATATTATCACCATTTGGTTGTCTCTCTATGAAATTGATGAATCTGTCATGCCATTGCTAAAACTCATTTTCATTTATCAGAACTAGAGGGCAAGTGTCTGATCCCAAAGACATCATTATGTCGCTTTTGTAAAACTGAGCTTGTAGAGACATCTTGACAAAGTCAGAAAGTTCCAAGTCTGAAAACTGGAAAACTAGCGCAAACTGAAGGTTTGCGTGAGCAGAGGATAGCGCAAACACAGATTTGCGTAAGCAGTGAATGATGCAAACGAAATTTACGTGAATCGTTGATGGCGCAAACTAAACTTTGTGTGAGCTGCTGGAGGCGCAAGTGTAAATTCGCGCGAGCTGTATAAGGCGCAAACTAAGAGTTGCGCGAGATGTAACTGCACACTGAACTTTCTCATGAACTGAGGATGACGCAAAGTTTACTTTGCGTGATATGAAGTTGGCGAGAACTTGTACTGATCGAAAACTTCTGAAGAATCTGATTCAAAGTAGAAGATGAACTAGCGCAAAGCTCTATGAACTGGCGCAAACCTGAGATGAACTGGCGCAAAGATCAGATCGGGCGCAAAGCTCACAAAATCAAGAAAAACCTTCTAACATCCATTAGAAAAACGAAATTAATGATTTTTTCACACACAGATATGGTCGAAAACAAGTTTATAACAACTTTTAAACAATAGGATCGATCAAAAACCACAAAATCGATAATTCGTGTAAAGAACAGTTCGAAAAACGACTTTTTCCAGAAAGTTGAAAATTTACAAAATTGAAGATCAAAAACCGTTTTTCTTGCAAAATGATGTGAGGCAAATATGTTCCTCTATCAAAAACGAATCCAACGAATCAATTTGCAACAAAATTCGATCATAAAACAGTCCAAATTTGATGAAAAATCAAAAAACGAGATTTTCTTGAAAAATCAAGAAAATCAATCAAATTTTCTGATTTAACTACAAATTCAGAATCAAAATCAATTTCTCTCAATCCTCTCAGATTTAGATAGGCTCTGATACCAATTGAAAGTCCAAGATCTACCAAATCTTAGAGAGAGAAAGTAGATAGAGAGAGAAAGTGCCAAATGTAAACTGTTCTATTCAAATGAGCTCCAAAGGTTACAAAACAAAGGCACCTATGGGACTTAAATACCCAGGGCCTAAACCTATACAGATAAGCATGCTAAACACAGTAAAGACCACTGATAATAAATACAATGATTACTATAAAATATGTCTAAACAACGTCAACCAGTGTTTCCTAACCCGGAAGTTATCCTTGAGTGATTGAGGGGTGAGGGGTCAAAATCAAAAAGTGGGGGAGATAACTCATTCGATTGAGTTTTTCTCATTGTGTGGAGCGGAAAAATGGAAAAGAGAGTTTGGTTAGAAGTGAGCTTTAATGTTAAAAAGAAAGAGGGTGTGAGATCAGAGTTAAAAGAATATCATAATTCTGCACCAACCACTTTCTTAGTCGGGCAACCACATCTACTGATTGGTTCACATTCATTGGTGACCATCATTGAAAAAGGCAGTGAGCCCATGCCAACTCTTGCTATTACCCCACCAACCACTCATTTCTTTCCCGAAAAAGAAATGTTTCATTTTCATTGGGGACGCAGCATATATGCTATCTAATCTTCACTCGGAAGATTTAGATATTGAAAAAGAAGGAAATTTGACCCACCTTCGCACCTATTTCATGCACATTGAGTCCGTGTAATATCTGTTGTTGTCTCAACAGTTTACACAATTTGAGCCTTATGAAATACAATCATTGTGCTAAATTCTTTCATACACAAGCACGAGCACACAGAAAATTTGTTTTTCTGTTAGAACATTCATAGATAAACCTTGTGTTTTTCAATGATTGAATGGAAGTCCTGGGGAGTCATCATCAAACCAGCTCCTTCAATTGTACATCCGTTGTACACAGTAACTTTGTGTTACTCACACGCATTCCTAACTGTTTCATCCATTGAATCAGGGTTACACTTTCATTATGTCTAAATTTGAAAAGATTCGGATATATACATTTTATGAATTGACGGTTATTCAGATCAAAGGGTGGAGAATGTCAAATCATTATAAAGGGGAGATTGTTTGTTCATTACAAAAAGGGGGTAATCAAAGAAAATGCTGAAATTGAAGAAGTTTTGATGATCATGATGCTCACAATCATCAAAAAGGGGGAGAATTTTATAAAGATTCAATTTCAAAATCATGAAGAGTTGTCAAAGTAAAAAGAATTGTGGCAGAAAGTTCAACTTATTCAAGATTGGGGAAAATAAATCATTCCGAGATGATTCAATTCCCGAATGAAGATGATTCGAGAAATTTTTGAAGATGATTCAAAGATATATCAAGATTCGTCAAAGTCTGTTTTTCTGAATACTGTCAAGAGATCAGAGAGATGAAGATACAAGTTTTTCAAAGATGTTTCAAAGTTGAAGTTTGAAAAGTTTCAAGTATTCTGTTTCGTGTTCAAGACATGTTGACTTTCAAAGCTACAAAGTGAAAAAGACTTTTCAAGATTCTTCAAAGACTAAAAGACTGAATGTTGTTAAAGCTTCAAAGTTCAAAGTTTTCAGAGATAAAAGCTGAAGAATCAAGAGCTGAAGACTAGTGTCAAATTTTTTATTAAATCTTGAATACAAAGGGGGAGATTGTTAAGTCAAAATATTGTATCCAAGATTTAATTAGAAAATCAAAGTTGTAAAGTCAACTATGTCAAAGTCAAAGTCAACATTGTCGATGTGAAGGAGAGTCAAAGTTGTTTAGTTTACTTTGTGATTAAGTCTTTGTTAGTTTTGTGGGTATAAATAGGATTTATGCCTTGTTGTTTTGTAAGAATCTTCATTGTAATATCATACGTGAGATATATGACTTCAAGATCTACTTTCTCTCTCTACTCTCTCTCTCTCTCTCTATAATTCTTGAATGTTTGATCTTGTTTAGAGATTATGCTTGATTGATAGGGATTTTACATTCAAAAAAACCATACGTACCTAAATCACCCAAAAATGCACATATAGTTCTCATTTCCAAATATTTAAAACGGATTGAAGCAATTGGTTTGAGTAGTATACACAAGCGTAGGTTGTGGGTTGGTAGAAATCCATAAACAAGCATACCTTGTGGGTTCATAATTTTTTTTTAAAAGTCAAAAAGAAAAATGCAAGAAAAAAATAGAATAATATGCATTTATATAGTTGCAAGTAATAAGTTGAGATCCGTTGGAAATTGTATAAATGAACTATTATGTGTACAAAAATAATTCTATGAAACCGAATAAATCTTCAAACCCCGATAACCGAACCCAAACCCTACCTTAACCTTTAACCTTACCCGAAAGTCCTCATCTCATGCAATTTTTATGAAAAATTTTAGACTTGAGAATTATTTCAAACGCATCAAGAGTGCATTTCATATTTCTCGATTGGATAGGCATCGAGTGTATACACATCCCTAAACACACTAGAGTGATTTGAGCGAAACAGTGAGTTTCCATCCATGAAGATCGTCTTTCCCTTCCCTTAGTGACTACAGTAATGTTTGCAAAATTTTATTAATTGCATTTTTTTGTGATATGTTTTGTTTGGTGTTGTGTTAGTTTGACATTTCGGTTAAATATGTGTTTATACTATTATTTTCAATTTGAACACGTGGTAACAAGTTAAATTTGTACATGGGGAATCCTAACATTAGATTGTGTCTAGTGAGATCGTGTATTAACTCGCTTTAATATTTATGGAGATCGTTGCTTGTTTTCTTTTTCTTCTTTTTTACCCATTCCGTAATAAATTATAATTCTTTCTTGGGGACAAGAAAGGTTTAGCTTGTGGGTGTTTTATTAAGTGCATTTTGTGCTTGCATTCATATTAGTTTATAATTGCATTTTGCATTTAGTTTAATTGTTTGCACGTAGATTTTATTATATTTTATTTAGTTTTTGTTTAATCATCGATTGGGAATATTACATTGGTACTTTTATGTTTTCGTCGTATTTTGATAGATATTTGCGTTGAAATATAGAGATGGATGATGATTAATTTTTGGAGCATTTGATCAACCATTTATGTGGTGGAACAATTCAAGAAATATGGCACAAGTTGGACTAAATCCTAAAGAACGAAAGATGAGGGGAGCTTTTGAAATAATAAGAATCAAGAAGATTGTTTTCGAAAAAGCTACAAAGTCGAGGGGGCTTGTTTGTAATTTTCATTTTATAAATAGATTTTGTTTCTTAGGGTTTTTTTTTTTTTGGAAAGGGTATCCTGGGCCATAGGCCCAGACTAATCCCTGGTAATTAGGGCCTTTGGCCCAGCTGCTAAAGCGTGCAGTCCTGAGTTTATCCTCAGTGGCCACAAGTGCTGCTAATGGCTCACACCGTTTTCTTTTTTTTTCTTTGTTTTTCTTTTTCTTTTCTTTTCTTTTTAGTTTTAGTGTTTTTTATTTAGAGATCAATTGTTAGGTTTTAGTTTTTTTTTTCTTTTTCTTGTAAGTTCTTTAGTTTAGATTTTATGTTTAGGTTTAGGCTTAATTTTATTTTTCGTTTGTTTGTAATCTTTCGTTTCTTGAGTCTTTTGAAGATGTGAAGAAGATGCGATTTTCGATTTATCGAAGATGAAGATGGAATGTAACAGATTCTCATTCAACATTCAACACCCGTTGTAACGTTTCGTTTCTCCATATTTTATTTTCATGTTTGAATTTATTTTTTAGTTAAATTTCACATTTATCTAGTGTTAATGTTCTTCTCCTTATATTACTTTTCCCTTTTTAATATCTTGCACCGCTCTTAATTTAATTTACTTTTTTCTTAAGTTCAAAACGATTTTTGGAAAGTGACGCTCCTTGGATCGATCTTTACAGCTTTCATAGATTAATTTTATTGTTTTGTTTAGATTTATGTTTACGTTTTGTTTTGTAGTTCAACTTTTGTTCATTTGAGTAATCGTCTCTTTAGATCGAAGGTCTTGGTATTGATTAATTGTTTATAAAACGGATGTTGAGTTTTAATCTATTTCGATTTTAACGAAAGTTGAAATTGATTTAATTGGCTTTTAACAAATCATTTTGTTAATTCGATTGGTTTTTGATGAAACGAAAGTTTGGTCTTTTACTTGGATCAAATTGATCAATGACAACAGTCCTAACATGTAAATAGTTAGGGACATTGATTAGAAAAAATATTCGTTTTAAATCATAATGTTTCTTCCCAACGTACACATATTGCGAAAGTAAAATATGAGTTTTGGGTTAGAAAAGCTTTTCCACCTTGAAAGAGGGTTGAAGTAATTTTGCATAACGAATTCCCACCATTACCGAAAATCTAAAGTTGACATTACCTAGTATCCAATCTTAGTTGTTTTATGTTTTTCTTGTTTTTTTATGTTTATTTATTTTATGTTTAGTTAGTTTAATAAATAAAAATCAAAATATTGATATTTCTCGTAGCTAGTCCATAGTCTAGAACGAGTCCGAGTTTAGTCCATCGCCTCCCTGTGATCGATCCATATGCTACACCTCCCGTACGCTTGCGGTATAAATTTTAAAGCACATCACTTATCAAGATCATCATTTGAACACATATTTGAATTCATGAACACGGAGAATTTGAGTTCAGCATAAGATTTGTCATTATTAGTTGTTTCGGTTGGGGAACAGGTTAGACTTGAACTATTCAAAAGATCATTAGCGAAAGCCTTATAAAAATCAGAGTCAAGATTCTTTTTGAAATAATCTAGTCGAGGTTCCTTTTCCTTATTAGTGTTACTCAAAGCATGTTTTGTAAAAACCGGAAATAAGTCACCTAAAAGGGCTTTGCATGAAGAGGTATATGAAGTAGAAGAGGAAGGTTCAGACAGGACAATTCTTTCTTCAAGGAGCAAGTCAAGCTTCTTTTGTAAATCGACCTTGGTGACTTGCTCTTTCAAAATATGTCGCTAGACAAGATAGTTAGGCTGTTAGCTTCTGAATTTCTGTCTGAAACACTTGTCTTTCACTATCAGAAACCTTTTTTGTTTTGATATTTTCAAGATCCTCAACCTTAGCTAAAATCTATTTTCGTTTTTTTTTCAAAGGAGATCCATACCTGTTCAAATGATTCCTCAAGATGAACTATTTTCTTTTCTAAAATCAATGGGAGAACATAGATTTTATATTCTAAAGTTTCCGCCTATGTTGGTTGTGCCTCAAGTTTAGCATTGAAATAACTGTGGAAGTAGTCATTTCAGACGTAATCAGACTTATTTTTCTTATAACTCGCATTTCGTTGCTCGTTTTTAATACCAAAAATTACCCAAAAGAATAACTTAAGATCGATGTGGAGCTTTATCCAACTAAATAAAGGAACCTTCGACTAATCGCACGACGAATGATAAATAAAAGAAAAGACACCGAAATTTGGTGACGCGGAAAACCCCGTCGAGGGTAAAAACCGTGTACGACAACAGAAGTAGTCAATGCATTATGGATGTCAAACAGGGGCGTTGTTCTTCAAGAGGAGTGGTTGAGAGTACAATTGGTAACAATATAGTTAAAAAGTAAATAAATCATAAGATTGTCTTGCGTCGTGAAATAAGCGAAGCTTCGGCGTGAGTTTCTTTGAGAGAGAATGAGCTTGATTAGCTTGAATGTCCTGTGAATGTTCTGGATTCATCTGTCCCCTGTAGAGTCTTTATTTCTTTGTATATATATCTTGTGTCGTCATAAATGAGCTTTAATGTCACTAACGGTCTTTGCACTAAATGATTTTGATGATGGTCTTCTGTTATGACCGTTGCCCATCAATGCGTGTTAACCTGAAATAATTAGTCATAGAATAAAAGCTTGTTGATAGTTAATGAGTCATGGTCGTTAGATATCTCGTGATAGTCGTGAGATGCTCGTCGATGAAAGATTTGGTCATGGGTAGTGATAAACTTACGACCATCACTTTAAACGACGACCATAGTTCTTAATATATGTGGTCGACAAGACTTTATCTTAATACAAGATTTGTCTTAAAATTTGAGATGTTTGGTTTTCTGTCGTCGGTCATGACTTGTGAATTTTTACCCAAACAATTTGGCCCCAAAATTTGAAGTCGGGCGACAACTCCGAATTTTAAATTCTCCTTAACTGAATTAACACGTGTCGACCAAAGAAACTGAATCGGTTTCTTGAGAACCGGATCGATTGCATGGGGAACTGCAAACCTAAAACAACCGTGACGTCATGGCGACATGGGGCGCATGGTGTCAGTCATTTGGACACCTGTCATCCGTCCGACAGAGCACGTGAAACGACGATAGACAGGTGTCGTTCATCGGTCAACCTGACCTGACACCTTGATTCATATAAATAGATATATGCGGCCATATCGTTTCCTTTTACATGATCATAGTTTTTTGAGAGAGAAATACCTTCGATTTGCCTTCCAAAAACCTGTAACACCGAATACTTGCCAAAATCAATCGAGGTTAGAGCTTTTTTAAGGTACGATTTCTTGATTCGTATGCGCATCAAGTCTCTAGCACAAAAACCTAAGAAAAACTGGGAGCTTTTTGAGTTGTATAAAGCCACTACTTTTATCCCTGATTTTTCCATGGCATTAGACCCTATAAGCACCATAAACGAGGAGGAAAATATTGAGATCTTCCGAACGTTGTATGGGATTCCAGCCGACGTTAGGTTGAATGCTCCCGACTAGCTGAGGTCGGAGCAATGCCCGAGGGGTACTTCGTGTTATATAAATACCCCTTCAAATTAGGGTTTACGTGGCCCTATTCTCCTCTCTCGAGATCATTTCTAACAACCTTTAAGCTTTCTCCGGGGCAGATGATGCCACAGTTCTGGAGAATCATTCAAGTTATTGAACGATTGACAGTGGACTGGCGTCGCCCTTCACCGACAACGACCTCCTCTTGGCCTATTCGGTCAAGGCGGAGGCAAACAACCGGTATAACCTCTATTATTGCTACAGAAGGACTCATACATTGGTCCAAGCCACTGCGGTTAATGATCGCAAGTGCAAGACCCGGTATGTCTTCGGTCAAGTGACGACAGTCAGTGCCTCGTCGCCGGGTGAAACACTCAAGGTAAAACTCTAGTCGAGCTTTTTAATTTATTGGTCGGTAGTTTTAACTGCTTTGTGTCTAACGATCTTCCTTGTTTTTGCTTTTACAGCCATCGACTTCTCGAAAGTCGGTTCTCTCGAAGATTCTACAGAGAAAGTCAAGAGATTCCATGAGTCTAGCACTGAGGGAGCTCCTTCTTTACTCGGTCGTTAGTCAACGAGGACGAAAACGATGAGGTAAACTTCGTCGGGACATCCGAGGCCCTGATCCCAGAGGAGGAGGAGACAATGACAGGTACATATAGTCGTACGTTTGTTGTCATTTTCATAAATTTTCGGCGTAAGTTACATAAGTCGGCGACTGGCCTTTCCAAGAAAGATGCGATAGCCAACTTGCCCGCAAGGGTCTAGACTTGAAGAGGAAGGCTCCCCCGGCAGCTGAGTCGGTGATTAAAAAGACAAAGGCGCTTCTGAAGGAACCGTTATCGAATAGTGACGACCCAAAGTGGTCGTCATGTCTGAGAAGGCGAGGTTGTTAGAACATAAAATGTTCTATGTTTAGAAGTTTTGTAAAGTCATCATTTAATTATATTTTGGGCCTTGTATTTAGCATTGGGTTTGGGCTTATTTGTATACAAGGGTGATAGGGGTATAAATAAGATTTGTTTGTAGAATGTTTGTAAGAGTCTCATTCAAAATGTAGCCAATACGTTTGTAAGTGTTTCTAGAGAGAGAAACATTTCCACTCTCTAGAGTAATTGAATAATACAAAGGTTTCCCTCCCAATTCATCTTTGTTTATCATTTTACATTGATTAGATTGTGATCTACTGGACTAACAAGTGGTATCAGAGCCTAAATCGAAGAATTTATCATCGATTCGATCAAGATCACAATTTTATTGATGGAACAGTAACTTCGCATGAACAGTATTCTGAGAATTTTCGATTTGTTTGATTTGATGCTAATTTGGATGAACTTTGAAGTTAAATTGATTCAGAGATCAAAGTCGAATCATAGGGAATCAATTACAATGTTTAATTTCAATCAAATTGGAAGAATTGGTCGATTTTGAGAATTTTTGGTTCGAAAAATGGAATACACTATGTTGAGATCGAATTTCATTATAGAGTGCTTTCCAGATAAGATCATCAACTACAAAGATAATCAGAATCACTTTTCAAGAATGTGTACAAAATTTCTTCTCAAAATTCAAAAAATTGAAGGAGAATTCGAAATTTTTTGGATGTATCAGTCGAAAACATTCGTAGATCTACATAATTTGCATGAATTTGAAGAACTCGCATGAAGAATTCGCATGGTGAAATATTGAAGAATTCGCATGATAAATCATCCTTGGACACAACAATTTTTTTTCTCTAAGTCAGGAATTCGCAAGTAGCTATATGCGAAAAGTGGAAAATTCGCATGCTACTGTGCTTAAGTTGTGTGCAAAAAGTTATAATTAGCAAGACACACTGTGCGAAAAGTGAGGAATTCGCATGACATTGTATGAGAAAAGTGGCTTTCAGGATGAAATATTTTCTAAGTACAGAATTCTCTTGAAAGAGTATGCGAGAAGCTCAGAATTCGCATGAAGTTATATGCGAAATGCGAGGAATTCGCATATAGGCGTATGCGAAAAGCTAGAATTCGCATAAAAGCCTATGCGAAAATTTGAGGTTTCGGCTTATGCCTCATGCGAATTGTGCAATTAAAAGATCAATGGTCTGCGAATTGTTTGTTATGCGAAAAGTTTTTGTTTGGTATGCAAAAAGTTGTTGTTCTGAACCCATTTTGCTACAAGTTTGCCATGCTCCCGAGATTTTCCACGTAATACATATGTGACATCATTCCTATAATTTTTAGACCTCCATTGTGTCACCTAGAGGTTCTTTGAGCATCCTATTGACTAGTCGTTGATATGTTGAACCTGCATTTTTAAGACCAAATGGCATAACTTTGTACAAATAAATATCTTTATCCGTCATGAAGGCGGTTGTCTCTTGGTCATCATGATGCATTAGGATCTGGTTGTATCCCGAATAAGCATCCATGAATGTTAAAATTTCATGACTTGTTGTCGCATCGACCATAGCGTCGATATGTGGTAAAGGGAAAGGGTCTTTAGAACAGGATTTGTTGAGGTCCGTGAATTCTATGCATACTCTCCACTTCCCGTTCTTTTTTTGTATGACCACGACGTTAGCCAGCCACTCTGGATATTTGACCTCCCTTATTTTTCCGGTCTTGATTAAGTTGTCGACCTCGTCATTTATCACTTTGTTTCATTCTGGAGCAAACTTTTGTCGTTTTTGTTTAATAGTTTTGAACGAAGGATCAACATTCAAGCGGTGCAAGATTACTTCAGGGTCTATGCCGACCATATCTTCCTGGGTCCAGGTGAAGCAATAGGCATGTTCCTGAAAAAAAGAGATTAGAGAATTTTTTATGACAGGGTCTAGAGATGACCTGATGAAGACGATTTTGTCATGTTTGTCCTGATCCAAGACGACTTCTTCCATTTGATAGTCATCGACAATTTCAGGAGTATCTTGGCTCTGTAATTGCTAGATATTCTGTTTCTGAGGTTTCATCATGACTTTGTAGCAATCTCGTGCGATATTTTACTTGTTTCTGATCTCTTGGACTCCCCATGGTGTTGGAAATTTAACCGTCTGATGATACGTTGAGGGGACGACTTTCATGTCGTGAATCCAGGGTCGCCCTAATATGACGTTATAAGAGGACGAGCAATCGATGACACTGAACTTAGTCTGATAGTTGACTCCTTTGGCATATATTGGAAGGATGATCTCTCTGATGGTATTGGCCATGTCTCCATTGAATCTTACTAGCACTGTCGAGCATCGTACGATTTATGCCTTGTCTATTCCCATAGCTTTGATCGTGCTAAGAAAAATAATATTGGTAGAGCTCCCTCCCTCGATCAAGATTCTTTTGGTTGAGCAATTCTCGATCGTAAGTTGAATGATCAACCCATAGTGATGTCTTTGCCATGAGTCACTGAGGTCGTCTTGATCGAACGTTATTGGCATAGCTTCCAATTCCAGTTCGTGCTTTGGTCTCGACGTCCATGAGATCGGATGTTCGTTTGGTCCTTGGTTAGCATGCCATTTAGCTATGGAATAGGTCAGACCACAGATGTCAGATCCTCCAGTCACACAATTCACAACTTTCGTATGTTTTGGAGAGGCTAGTCATGCGTTAGTCTCGGTGCCCAATAAATCTTGAAGGTGTTCTTTTGGAACCAACTAGGCCAGTTCTTTTCGTAGGGATATGCACTCGCCCGTCGTATGCCCATGATCGCTATAAAAGTCTCACCATTTGGGCTTGTCTTTCTTAGCATCGTCCTTATCGTTCTTCTTCGGCCACTTGACGGTCGACTGTATGTTCTTGAGAGATTTGACCAAATCTTTAGACATTCCATTGAACCCATAGGAGGAAATCTTAGGATACTGAGGAAATATAGACGTAGGGACATTTTTCTTTTTCTCAAATCTCACATTCAAGATTTGTCGCAACGTTCTATCTTAGAAGTTTTTCGAGTTTTGAAGTCGGGCTTCTTGACACTTAACGTCCTTCTGTCGCCAGAATTTTTGCGTCGAAAGGCCCTATCATCTTCGACCCGCATATAGGCCAATGTTCGTGCTCAAACGTCTTCAAAGCTTTCTGGCAGATACTTAATCAGATCTGTGTACAGGTCCTAACTGTCATCAAGACCTCGCTTGTAGGCTTAGATCGTGTTAGTCCATAACTCAATCAATCAAACACAGTTAAGCATAAATCATGAAGCGTATAGAGAGAGAAAGTCATATGTGTATTGAAGTCACAAGTCTCTCAAAGTTACAAGCTTACAAGGGATACTAAAGTTACAAGGAAATGACAAAAGCAAAGACTATTTATAGGTCAAACAAGCCTTGACCAAATGGCTTAGCAAAAGCATTGTAGAAACAAAGATTATTACAACAAAAATACTTTGATACCAAATGTTAGTCCAGAATTCAAGCAATCAAACACAGTTAAGCACAAATCATGAAGCGTATAGAGAGAAAGTTTAGAGAGAGAAAGTCATATGTGTATTGAAGTCACAAGTCTCTCAAAGTTACAAGCTTACAAGGGATACTAGAGTTACAAGGAAATGACAAAAGCAAAGACTATTTATAGGTCAAACAAGCCTTGACCAAATGGCTTAACAAAAGTATTGTAGAAACAAAGATGATTACAACAAAAATACTCTAACATATGAGCATCTGCATTTTCTTCGTTCTCCTCATCCAAAGGTTTTAGCCAGTGATCATCTTCTACATTAGGGCTAAAATCAGCTTCCTTTTGCTTAGCCAAAAGCATCTTATTCTTGTAATACTCAGAATTACATACCACTGGCTTCCGACAATCATTACCAAAGTTCCCTATCTTGCCACAGTTGTTGCACTTTATCAACTCCTCTCTCTTCTTTTCTTCAGGCTTATTGTCAAGTTGCTTTCTCAAGTTGCTTTCTATCATCGAATCTCTTCTTGTTCTCATACATGTTCTTATAGTCATGACACTTGTTGTTGGTAGAGTATCACTGACTATTTGAAGAAGGCTTCTTGTAGAACTTCTTCTGTACCGCTCTAGTTAGCAGAGCCACTGTCTTCTTGATGTCTTGAAGCTCTGTGTCAGACTCGCTTTCATTCTCTTCTCCATCCTCTGACATACTTTTTTCTTGCTCTCTCCTTAAGGTACGACTGTAGTGTCTTTCTCTTTTGTTGGAGACTAGTGCAAGTGGGTTAGCTGCAGGCTTCTCGGTTTGTTTCTTTTCTTCCATTAATTCCATCACCTCTTCTTCATCTTGCTTTAACAACTCGCACAGCTCGTGAAGAGGAATATTCTCCAGAATGTGATTATGTTGGATGTGTGAAGCAAACCTCTTCCATTCAGGGTGAAGATTTTTCATGAACTTGATGTTGTTCTCCATGTAGGTTTTCTCGATCTTATTCTTGAGCAGATCATTTAGGAGCATGCAAAACTGCTCATAGGTCTCGGTGAGAGATTCCCCTTATCTTTCCTTAAACCTGTCATAACAAGTGATGGAGTTTGTTATCTTCAGCTGATTACCCACCTTGCTACCTATCATCGTTTTTTCAATTTTCTCCCATATACCCTTGGCAGTGCCTTTGTAGCTATCTATGTTGGTGTAGATGTCATTAGGTAGACTGAGGAGTAAGTCGGTTTTAGCAAGCTGATCTCCTTTGACCCTGTTCTTTTCGTTTTCACCCATCTTGTCAAACGTCTTACGTACATTTCTTTCTGGTTGACATGTTTCCTTTTGAGTTAGGACTGTCATGGTAAACTTTGTTGGTCCTTCTTCTAATTAGGATTTGATGTCTAGGTATCTGTCTTGATTCGATAAAATCCAAAAATCGATCTCTCCATTGCCGGTATTCACCTCTATAAAGGAATGGAGGTTTGGATTCAGTCCCTAGTGCTAACGCATTGCATGTATTCATTTTGAAAACACTTGTATAATCGTGAGACAGTTCAAAAATGATCCAAAGATAGTGAGTAAAGTACTTCACAGAACGAATTTTGAGTGGAAACTTAATGCAAGGAAATAACCTTAAGCGGGAGAAAATAACAGATGACTATGAAAGAGAAGTCTCGGATATGACTTGTCCATGTGATTCCTGATTAAAGCCTGTCCGGGTTAGTATGAAACCCGGATGAGGCTTGTCCAGATAATTGAGTAATCCGGGTGATGTGATTCCCAGTGGAAACTTGTTCGGGTTAGTGAGAAACCCGGATATGACTTGTCCGGATAGGCGAGTAATTCAGTTGATGTGATTCCCAGTTAAAAACTTTTCGGGTTAGTGAGAAACCCGGATCAAACTTTATGTGTCCCTGATTCAAGTTTCTAATTACAATTAATCAAACAAAACAAAATGATTAACTACCTGATTCAATTCAATTTACAAATCAAATGTTTACAATCTCAGTTTACAACTTTCTCTCTCTAAACGTCTCTTTCTCTCTCTACAATCTCTCTCAGAATGCGTACTTTTCTCTAGTCATTTATCTATTAAACAAAAACAACACTATTTATACTAAGCAACAAATACAAAGGAACAAAACAATACATTGACTTTGACTTTATTACAAAATGACTTTGACTTTCATTGAGAGTTGACTTTCCAGCTTTTGTCCTTCTTTGATCTTGACCTTTTGTCTTCTATGATCTTGTATCCAACATATTTATGCTCTAATAATCTCCCCCTTTGGATTCAAGATCATCTTTGAAAGATTTTGCAAATCAATCTCCCCCTTTGGTTCAATCTGGACAATCTCTTCCTTTTGTAACAAATTTCTTCTTTAAGCAAAAACATTGTAAACTCACATTTCTTTTACTGTATTCTTCCCAAGTCTGTCTTTGATAAAGTATTAACAACTTCCACAAATATGATAGAAAAGATCTTCAACAATCTCCTCAAAACTATCACACAACTCTTTCAGACTTCGGAAAGAAATTATCTTCAGAAATAGCTCGGATTGCTTTAGCAAATTAACCATCAAAGAAAATTTCAGTAAAATCAGCACATCTTCAGAAATCTTCAACTTTGCATCCTTCTTTCACAATTATCCTTTGATCTCGAACAATTCTTTAACTTTGAAAATTCTGACACAGACGTTTCTTTAATTCATCTCCCCCTTTTTGATGAATAGAGCATCTATAGCATCAAAACTTTCACAAGAAATGTCTTTATATGTTCTGACCACTGATCTTACAAACGGAGCCTCTGATTCGTTGAGAATTCGAACAAAGTGTTCATCTAGATCTTTTCAAATCCAGACAAACTATGAAGGTAACACCTGAATCAACAAATGAATCAGTTAATATGCCTGTCAATAACACGAAGTTACTGTGTAATGGATACACATAGGAAAGGAGCTTTTTGATGTTCACTCCCCCAGGGCTTCCATCCAATCATCGAAACACCACAAAGGAAATTTCTATGAATGTTATGACAAGAAAACAGATTCCTTGTATGCTTGTGCAAGTGTAGAAAGAATTAAGCATATGATGATTGCTTTTATAAAAGGCTCAACATTGTGTAAACCACTGAGACAACAGTAGATAAACACAGACTCAATGTGCATGATTGAAGTGCGAAGGTAGGGCAGACTTCCTTCTTTTTCAATATCCAGATTTTCCAAATGAAAACCAGATAGATTATGTGTTGCGTCCCCAGAAAAATATGAAACATTTTCTTGTTAAGAAGAAAATGAGTGGCTGGTAGAGTATTGTCAAGAGTTGGCATGGGCTAGATGCCTATTTCAATAATGTTCACGAAGAATTGTGAAACATTAGTAATGTGGTTGCCCGGCTCAGAAAGTAGTTGGTGCAGAGTGTAATATTCTTTTACTCTGTTCTCACACCCTCTTTCTTTTAATCATTAAGCTCACATCTAACCAAACTCTCTTTTCCATTTTACCTCAACGCACAACCCACACTCATTTCTTTTCGACTCCTCAAACTCAATCACTATGGATTAACTTCTTGGGTAGGAAACACTGGTTAACGTGAATCCATAGAAATTCATTTAAGTCCTAGCACAAAGAACCCATACTTTCCTATGAAGCATATGTTTCTCAAAATGGTATAACTTTGTCAGTTAAAGCACAAATACAAATGTCAGATGTTTGTATGCTCACAAATATAATCATGAAGATTTGAGCATTTGTAAACATTGAAGTATTTTCAAACAAGTATATTGAAAGAACAAACATGAATGCAAGAGACTTGTTTGAAAATCTGACATTGTATGAAAAATGATCAGAAATGATATGATATAGCAATTAAAGCTTATGATCAAGAATAATGGATATTGTCTATATGAATCAAAATACATACATTCTTGAAATGAACGTTTCGAAATGAAATAATGCTCAAAATTCTTTGAAGTGCAAGCGGAGTGTCTTACCATCGAAAAATATGTTTCAAATTTGAGACATAGTAAGAACATTTTAAACAAGAAGTCAAACCGGTGTGTGTGAATACTTGAAAGTATATGGAAAAGATAATACACAAGTATTAATCTTTGGAAACACACGGTTTGTTAATCGTTTAAGCACAAGTAAAATGAAAACATTTAAAATCACAATTCCAATTCATGAAATCTATTTAAGAATCGGGAAGTGGTTTGAACATTTAAGAATATGTTTTCTATGATTGAAAGTCGTCCTTCTTTCAACCATATATGAGATTAAGATAAGAAATTTAACCTTTATCGTACAGTCTTAAATCTCATCAAGTCAAGCTTAAAGTCATAATGATATGATCTTGTAAGCATCCTCTCAATCTGCAAAAGTTTCAAAGTCATGACAAAGCAACTTTATTCACAAATTTATTGAAAAGTAAACAACAAAAAGCAGTAAAACATTGAGTGAACGAGTTCTGATCTGAAGTAATCAGAAATCATATCCTTACTCCTTTTGTTGTACTCATAGACTCCCCCTAAATTCATGCATCTAAAAAAATTGGCAGTTAAGTAAATGCAAAAATTCTATAAACTCCCCCTCAAAATAATGTTGATCATCTTAACATCTTTTCTCACTCCCCCTGAGATCATAAACAAAAATGTTAAAGTGTAGATATCCTTTCAGAATTAATGATAAAGAAATGATGAAAAAATTACAATAAAAGAAACTTTAATAGGTAATCTCTGATTAGACCTTGAGATTTAGCATACCAAGCTTAGATACAAGAAAATTGAATCTCTTTTCATCTAAAGGTTTGGTAAACAAATCTGCAAGCTGATAATCAGTTTGTACAAAGTAAAGTTCTATTGTACCTTTCTCTATATTATCTTTGATAAAATGATACCTGACATCAATGTGCTTTGTTTTAGTATGCTGCACAGGATTAGCTGATATAGCTATGGCGCTCTTCGAGTCACAATAAATCGGTATTTTGTCAAAATTGAATCCATAGTATTGAAGTTGTGTCCTCATCCACAAGACCTGAGAGCAGCAACTGGCAGCAGCTACATACTCTGCTTCAGCAGTCGAGGTGGAAACACAAAGTTGTTTCTTTGACGCTCAGCTAACGAGCTTGTCTCCAAGGAATTGAATATGACCCGATGTGCTCTTCTTGTCTAACATACATCCAGCATGATCTACGTCTGAATAAGCTGTTAGTTCAAAACCAGTATCCTTATGATACCACAAACCAAGATCTGCAGTCCCCTTCAGATATCTAAAAATCCTTTTTACAGCAGATAAATGGGATTCTTTAGGAGCAACCTGATATCTTGCACATAAACATGTTGAAAACATTAATCTGGCCTACATGAAGTAAGATACATTAAAGAACCTATCATTCCTCTATAAGTCCTAACATCAATAGCATTTCCCGAAGGATCAGTGCCAATCTTAGTACCTGGTGCCATTGGGGTTCCAATAGGTTTGCAATTTTCCATTTTGAACTTCCGAATAATATCAAAAATGTACTTTGCTTGGTTTATAAAAATCCCCGTTGAAAACTGTTTTACTTGTAATCCGAGAAAGAAATTCATCTCTCCCATCATACTCATTTGAAATCTTGACACCATTAGATTTGAAAAGTTCTTACAGTATTTTGGATTTGTAGAGCCAAATATTATATCAACATATATTTGAATAAGAATGATATCGGCTTTTTTCTTTTTAATGAATAAAGTGGTATCGACTTTACCTATTGAAAAACCTGACTTGACCAAGAATTGAGATAAAACATCATACCAGGCATGAGGTGCTTGTTTCAGACCATACAGAGCTTTATCCAAGATGTAGACGTGATTTGGCTTATATGGATTTACAAACCCTTCTGGTTGAGATACGTAGACTTCCTCCTTAAGAATGTCGTTCAGAAAGGCAGTCTTCACGTCCATTTGATAGATAGTGAAGTTCTTGTGGGTTGCATAGGCTAGAAACATGTGGATTGCCTCTATACGCGCCACTGGAGCATAAGTCTCGTCATAATCTATGCCTTCCTCTTGCCGGTAACCTTTGGCAACAAGTCTTGCTTTGTTTCGAATGACAATACCATCTTCAACCTTCTTGTTTTTGAATACCCATTTAGTGTCGATAATGGTCTTTCCTTCCAGTTTTGGCACTAATCTCCAGACCTTTAGGGCTTCGAACTACTTTAACTCTTCTTGCATAGCAGACACCCAATCCGAATCAGCTAGAGCTTCTGATACTCGAGTAGGCTCTATCTTGCTGAGGAATGAGTCATGCAAACATTGATTTAAAGTTGCTGACCTAGTTTGCACTAGTTTGTTTAGATCTCCAATGATTTGATGAAGAGGGTGCTCTTTGGTCCAGCGATGTTCATGAGGGAGTGGATTAGATGAAGATTGATCATGGTTGTCATCTAAGAATCCACTATCAGCTTCTTCAGTTTGTACAATATGAGGGAGGAGTTCAGTCGAATTAATTGGTGCAGACATTTCAGTAGGTACAATGTGTACAGTCTGTTGATCTGTCCTTACAGTACACCCTACTGATTCAACAACTTCTGGCTCTTCGTTAGTAGTTACAGCTTCAATTATCGGAGTAGGCATATGAACTGGAATTTCTTGTTGAATCGGGGAATTTGATTCAGTAGAAACATCTGATGTGGTTGGATGATTAGTCGTTGAATCTTCCATCCTGTCAACCACAACAGGTTTAGTCACATTAGAACCAAGAAACTCATCACAAAACAGTTCAAATAAAAGATCTAAATCAGATAAATGAGTAGTAGACGATGATGCAACGTCTGATTTATTCACTGTAGATACAGGTTCTGGATTGATTTGCCTAGAAGCTAGCACTCCGGTTATCACGGGTTCTGAACTGACTTTTTCAGAAGCCATCTCCTCATCAAATGTGACATTGATGCTCTCGATAACAGTCTTCAACTTCTTTAAGTATACTCGGTATGCAGCATATGTAAAAGAATATCCAATGAAGATGCCCTCGTCTGCCTTAGCACTGAACTTGTTCAGACTCTCTCTTTAATTTAGCACAAAACACTTACAACCAAAAATATGAAAATATTTCATGGTTGGTGTTCGGTTGTTGATCAAAGCATATGAAGTCTTTTGAAATCTGTGGTGTATCATGGAACGGTTTTGAGTGTAACACGCAGTCGAAACAGCTTCTGCCCACAGAAATAGAGGTAAGTCTGATTGGCTGAGCATAGTGCAAGCGGCCTCGACTAGCGTTCGATTTCGCCTTTCGACTACTCCATTCTATTCTGGCGTACGAGCAGCAGAGTATTGATGTGATATCCCGACCGATTTGAGATACTCTTCAACAGTTCTGTTTTTGAACTCTGTGTCGTTATCAGTTCTGAGAAGCTTGACTGGTTTTTGCAGATTCACCTGGGTCGTCTTCAGAAATGTGATGAGTACTTCGGGCGTCTCATCTTTTGATCGTAGAAATTTGACCCACGTGTATCGCGAATAGTCGTCCACGATAACTAGAACATATTTCTTTCCGCCTAAGTTTTGCGTTCGCATCGGACCACAGAGATCCATATGCAACAATTCGAGTGGAGAACTAGTACTAGATTCAGGCTTCGGTTTATGTGGATCTCTCTTCATCTTTCCTTTTTCACACGCTGCACATAGATGTTCCTTTTCGTATCTCAGCTCAGGAAGACCTTTCACCAATCTGTCTTTGACCAATTTGTTGATATAACAAAAATTCAGGTGTGACAGCCGTCGGTGCCAAAGCCAACTTTGTTGCATCGAAGCTTTTGTCCGTAAACAAACCTGATTGTCAGTCTATACCTTTGAAAGATTGATGGTGTAGAGGTTGTACTTTCGAGTGCCGATTAAGAGTTCTTTGCCGTCTTCAGTACGCACCGAGCAACTCTTAGCTTTGAAATTTACCTCTAACCCTCTGTCGCAGAATTGGCCAATAATGAATAAGTTGTGCCCTAATCCTTCTACATAGCTCACCTTCGTTATTGTCAGCTTATCTTGAATGATGTCACCATATCCAAGAATTGGTGAAAATTGATCATTGCCAAAACGAACATTTCCGCTGAATTTCTCTGTATAATTAGACAATAAATCCTTTTGCCCAGTCATATGCTTGGAACAGTCGCTATCCAAGTACCACATATGACGGGTCTGCAAGAGATATCAGGGAACAATAATTTTAGGTACCCATTTAAAAACGGGTCCTAACGGATTAGCGCAAGATTTTGGTATCCATTTGAATATGGATCCTCTTTTCTTTTGAAAACTTTTGAAAACATTTGGTTTAGAAGAATAAACATGATAAGATCCAAACCAATCATTAGAATAATGATGATAAGCAAAATCATTCCACTGATAAGTATAAGATTTAGTAGTAGTAGGAGATAATTGGAACAATTGCTTTATGGAATATCTCTTGTAAGAAGTTACAAGGTTTTTATTAGTAGAAGCAACAGAACCAACTATATCAGACACACTACTATTTGATCTATTACAAGAATTATCAGGAATTGACTCTGCCTTGTCATCAATCTTCCTTTTAGGTCGCCATTCAGTTCTCTCTTCCAACCTTTTCTTTCTTAAATCTGAAACAAAGAATTTAGATTTATTAGGAAAATCAGATTTCTGAGATTGACTTTTTTTGTGTTTACCAGTGTTGTTCCCTTTCTGTGAGCGTTGTTTCTTATGTTTATTACCCTTAGCATAGTAATCAGCATTCACAAAAACTGATTCACCAACCTTAGTTGATGATTCACCTTTTTCATAAACACTTGGTAAAACTTCTCCATTAATAACAAAAGTAGAATGATTTGGAAGTGGAGCATTGAAGTCAAACATATCAATTTCCTCTATACACCCATCATCAGAATTAGGAAAATCATTTGCAGACGCAAATAAGTCATCAAAATTATCAGTTGAAGTTTGAGGAGCTTTAGAAAAATTAGAACACTTTGTGGATTTATTTTGCAAAACAGTGTTCTTTAATACAGTTGAAAATATACTTTCTTCTATATCTACCAAAATTCTTTCTTCAGATAAAACGTTTTCAAGCTCAATTATTTTGCTTTCTAAAATGAGTGGAGGAACATAAATTTTCGCAGTGGTAGGTTTTGCCTCCATCTCTGAAACAGAATAGCTAGCAAAATAATCATTTGAAAGAACTTTTGGTGTTTCAGAAAGGTAACTATCATTCAGCTTTTCATAGCGAAATGGTAGTTGCGTCTTCTTTACATTATTTCTCTTTTCAGTTTCTCTAGCCTCAACTTCGTCTGGTAATTTGGTAACAAATTTGGGTTTTAAATGAGGATATTTACCAGCAGCAACAAGAAAATCAAAGTTATATAATGCTGGTTGTTTTCTGATGGCTATCTTTAAGTAATGGGGATTATCGTAACTGAGTCCCCATTTCTCTTTAACATCAGCCTCTTCAATGGGTGTATTTAGAAAAATAGTTTGATCTGTTTGGCCTATAGTATGAAGTTTAGCTTCCAAACCATATACCTTCTTAGTCAAGCTCTTGTTTTCAGCCTGCAATTTGAGAACTTTTAGAACATATTCTTTATTTTCTAAATCAGACTTAGAAAGTTTGGATTCAAAATCAGAAGTCTTATTTTCAAAACAATCTTTTTCATGTTTAAAATCAGAAGCAGGTTTGCGTAGAGAATCTATTAAATCTTTGTTCCCAATAATTGATTTATTAAGCTCAAAGATCTTTTGATTTCTCCTAGCAACTCTGTCTTTTTCCTTTTTCATTTTATATTGTAGGTCTTGAAGTTCGACCATCATGGCTTCCATTTTGGTCATAAAATCATTTTCAGTTAAGTGCATTACCTCATCAGATGTCTCATCCTCATAATCATCATGCTTATCTTCTTTACCCATTAAGCATAAATGAGCTGACTCTTCTGTCTCGTCCTCAATGTCCGAATGATCTAACCAATATTCATCTTCAACCATTAATGCCTTGCCAGTTTCCTATTGCTTGGCCAAGAGCATTTTGTTCTTGTAGTATTCCGAATTTCGAACCTTCGGCTTCCGACAATCTTTTGCATAATGTCCGACCTTGCCACAGTTGTAACATTTGATCAGATCATTAGCTTTCTTCTCAGTACTGGTATAGTCATTCACATATTTCTTCATCTCTTCTGGCTTCTTCTCAACAACTCTTGTCTCTTCAAACCTTCTACTCTCAACTCTTTCTCTAAGCTCTTGATTCTTTGATCCCGTAGAAGAATACCTCTGTGAGTTTGACCCTGGTTTCTTGTAGAACTTTTTCTGGAAAGCTCGGGTCAGTAAAAGCATTGCCTTCTTGAGGTTCTCCCCGTCATCACTATCGGATTCAGAATCAGACTCAGAGCTAGAAATGACTATCTTCTTCTTTGTCTTCTTCTCTTTCTTTTCTTTCTCCTTCTCTCCAGTTACAAGTGTTATGGGATCTGCAACCTTCTCAACTTTCATTTTCTCAGTTCTTTTCTCTTCCACCTCTTCCTCATTTTGTCGTAAAGTCTCGTAGACTTCATGAAGAGGTATATCACTCAAGTCTTTCATCAGTTTCATCCTACGAGTATGTTTCTTCCATTCTGGTTGTAGGATGTTGAGGAACTTCACGTTGTTCTCAATCTGCTTCTTTTTAACCTTGTTCTTTGAAAGTTCATTCAGAATCAGAACAAACCTTTCATACGTGTCCTCCAAGCTCTCATTATCCTTCGCTTTAAACTCTTCGTAGTTTTTTATGCAATTTTCTACATTCATCTAGTTGCCTACCTTTGAACCCATCATCATTTTCTATAGTTGATCCCACATAGACTTGGAAGTATCTTTGTAACTATCAATCTTGATGTAGATCTCATTCGGGATACTCTGTAGCAGAAGAGATCTAGCTTGTTTATCAGCTTTGAATCTGTTTTTCTGTGCTTCAGTAAATTGAGAAATATCTTTATCAACAATCTTTGTCTTCACCACTCCATCATCATCTGATTAATTATCATCATCAGGAATCTCCTCAGTTGGAATTTTCATTGGACCTTTTGTGATAGACAAAAAAATGTTTTCTCCATTTACGTGCCGATCCACAAAATCAAGGAAACGATCCTTCCACTGTTCATATTCACCTCGGAATAGAACAGGAGGCTTGACATCAGACCCAATAGCAAGTGCTTCCCTTGAAGTCATCCTGATTCAATTATATGCAATAAGAAACTTGAAACTAACCGTTAGTCCAATAGAAATCACAAAAATATTGATTAACACTGAAATGAACTAAACAAAGGAATTTCATAAATTCACTAAGTCTAGAATTCATAGGATACACTTAGAACAACAAAGAATTCGCAAAATACACTAGAATCACAAAGAATTCGTAGAATTCATTTAAAACACAAGGAATTCGCAAGATTGAAAGTAGAATTCGCAAGCTTAAAGGAAGCAAACAGAATTCGCAAGAAAGAATGTGATAGAATTCGCAAGATAAAGACTTACGAATCCTACACTTAGAAAATTTTCAAAACTTTTCGTAAAACACGAAGAATTCGTAGACTACTCTTCTGCGAATCCCAAAGAATTCGTAGACAAGTCTAATTGCGAACTCTTGATACGAATTCTGTACTTGATAAAAATTTCTTGAAATTCTGCGAATTCTGAGCAATTCGCAACACAGAGTAATGCGAATCCTTGACAATTCGCAATAAAGACAATAGCGAATTTTGAACTTAAACTTTTTCGAATTAATCCTCTACGAATTCTAAGTAATTCGCAACAGACTCAATTACGAATTCTATGCTTTTCGCAATACAGAGTACTGCGAATTCTGTCCTTATGAATTTTTTTCAGAAATTAACAATGCGAATTCTGATGATAACAACGAATTCTTGAGAATTTTCTGCGAATTCTTTCAACGATTACGAAATCTTGATACTCTGCGAGTTCTTGAGATGAGTCTTGCGAGTTCTTGAATAAGTCTGTGAGTTCTTGTGTTTTCGGAGAAAACACCTCTGAATCGACTAAAAACACATCTAGACCTCAAATTTTGATCTGAAACTTCGACAAACTGACCACTAACATACCTATAACCAAAAACTAGCAATAAATTTCAATCTAACTCACAAACTATTACAATTCGATTCAAATTTCAGTGAACATAACTCGTGTAACTCGAACTCTACAATTTCAAAATTAGATGATCAATTACAGTGCAATTCGATACAAAAGATATACAACCTCAATCTAAATCAATATACGAACACATTCTAATCAATTACAGACACTAATTCAACCAAAAACTCAAAATCCGATTCAAGAACTCAAGAACACAGTGTCGACAACTTTCTTGATTTGATTTCAATCTGGATCTGCTCTGATACCAATTATGTGTCCCTGATTCAAGTTTCTAATTACAATTAATCAAACAAAACAAAATGATTAACTACCTGATTCAATTCAATTCACAAATCAAATGTTTACAATCTCAGTTTACAACTTTCTCTCTCTAAACGTCTCTTTCTCTCTCTACAATCTCTCTCAGAATGCGTACTTTTCTCTAGTCATATATCTATTAAACAAAAACAACACAATTTATACTAAGCAACAAATACAAAGGAACAAAACAATACATTGACTTTGACTTTATTACAAAATGACTTTGACTTTCACTGATAGTTGACTTTCCAGCTTTTGACCTTCTTTGATCTTTGACCTTCTGTCTTCTATGATCTTGTATCCAACATATTTATGCTCTAACAAACTTGACCGGATTTGTACGGAAATTGAGAGAGGAACTTACTAGGAATGTAGAACATGCGGGGATCAATGTTGTGCGGGAACCTCGAAATGTTCGAATTTTCCAGATCAAAGACTCAACCAGAGTCGATGCTAATGACTTATGGGTACCAAAAACCGTATAGAAATACCAAATAACACAAACCTAAGAAGATTTAAAGCAAAAAGATGATTAATTTTCAAAAAACACAAGATAACCTTGAAGAACAGTCAATATGGTGAAACCCATATTCTCAAAATTAAGGTTCAAAAGCTTTGATTTTGATGATGAAACTCTACCAAAACTTATTAATCACTTGAAGAAATAGTTAGATATCAAGAATTCAAGCAAATTTGCTAAAATCAAAACACTAACAGTGATGCACCGTGCGTATGGGAATGGAAGAAAACATACCCAAAATTGATTACCTTTGAATCAAGATCTCTGTCTCTTTTCTTTAATACCAATTGTGATTCCAGAACAAGTGCAATAATAATGTATAATCAATCAATACACAATAAATTCTCAATAAACCTGGTCATGTGATTGAATTCAGAGAAAAATGTTTACACTTGAAAGCTTAACAATGATTAGGCGCATAAAAACTAGGTTAACCCTAGAAACCAACAAAGTATTTATACTATTTAGGTATTTACATTTTTAAGACAAACTTCAATACAATTAAACAATTAACCCTAACAAAGTATTTTCAAATAAAAACGAATAAACGAGAGATAAATCGGAGCTCAAAGTTCTTATTTGAAATTTCGGTTTATCAACGATTTGAGATTTCAGTCAAGCACTATCGGTAGCCGATCTACACGCAATCAGGTGAGTCGTTATGAGACTTACAATGGGATGCATACCTACGTACAAATTTATTTTGAGCATTATATGATTTGTATGGTGATGTATATGTATGCATGATGTTTCAGTTTTCATACATGACACAATATATTTTACATGTATGTTATTTATTATCAATTGCATGTTATGTGTTTATTTTGTTTTCAAATAACTCTAGCATGTTGTTTCAGTTGCAAGTTTTATGATCAGTTTTAACGGGTTGGAATTTGACCAATAAGTCATACGACAAGTGGTACGACCTCATAATGGGTGTCCACACAGGTGCAGTTCGGACAACCCAGGGAATTCAGTGACAAAATGACCCATCCTAACAAGACGGTTTATGAGATATCTTTTCTTTCAGCGTTGCATGTTTTCAGAAATTGCATATTATTTTGTACAGAGTTTACAAATTGATATCTATGATATGAAATGATTTTTATTCACGCAAACCATGAACTCAATGGACTTTATAAGATGACTATAGTATGCATGTCAGGGACAGGAGGTTTCAGGATGGACAAAGGAAAAGGGGCACACATAGATACTTGTCTTATCCATTTAAATTCAATATTTATGTTCAGACATCTATGATGGATAAATTTGTAACGCAATCCGGTATGGGACAAATTAGCATTTAAGTTACATATTTATTATTTAAAGTCTTCCGCTGTGAACGGTTTAATTTAGCCATTATTTTAGAGTATTTTGGAGGAATTGTTTTAGATAATGTAACATTACTCAAGGCGAAAATATGGATGTTACAGAAGCACCCATTAAAAATGAAATCAAACTCAATACTCACACCATACATGAATAATGTTTGATATTTAAATACTAGAAAACAAGGATAAAACTCAAGTATCCCAAAGCAACCAAATATAAACAATAAACAGCATTGGACGCGTCAAATTAGGGATACTCTTCATACCCAAAAAACACACAAAATTTTGGTTAAAATATCATATCCAAACTCACGTTTCGGTGACAGTGGAGACCCGATTCCATTGAATGTGACGGAACACAAAAGTGGGTCACATATCTATCTTATATGAGCTTCACTTACGAATTACACATTCATTAACGTCAACCTTTCTGGGTCTATAGTTAATGAGTTAATAAGCTCAACAACTCCATGTCTATTGCCTATACAATCACCAAATTCAACCTTTTTGGGTCTGTACCTTAGGATCTCCAAAAATCCTAATTAAGCTCGTTCACAAGAAATTACATTTTTATTGGTCAATGGATGATGCCTGACTCAAAGAGCCCACACCTTATTGCATATGAAGACCCAATGCCTATTTCAAGCTATAATATGGGAATGTTCATCCCAATCAAACTGACTCCTACTGCCTATGGATCCATTACATTACATTCTAAAATACATGACCCCAAATGAATGACCAACGTACTCAAAACATGTAATATTTGAAATCAATATGCCAAAACTGCTTATAACTTCAAAAGCTTGACATAGAGCAAATTAAACCGGACAAATGACCCACAAGACTCATCTGAGTCAAAACCGAGCCAAAAGCTCACAACTCAATTGACTAATCAATAAAAGCCAAAATAAGCAATAAAATGCATATGTGTAATAAATAGATATACTCGTTTTCCAAAAGTATGACTAACTCAAAAACTCACAATTGGTTGGGACAAACCATTTTCCAATTGAAAGCATACCCTTTATATTTCTAAAATGTTGCACAATGCAAAAACACGTATTTTCCAAATCCAAATACACCAAACATGCATTATTGTCAAATAAATCTCCATTTGTAAAACACATCAACAAAATAACACACTATTATGATTTATTCATAAAAATGTCCAAAAACTCAAATATAGGCATTTTATAGGATTTATTAACCCAAATTTACCGAATATGCAAACCTCGTCAAATACTCAACATATTTGATAAATATCAAGTAAAACACATTAATACATCAAAATACACATTTTGGCATGTAGTCACAAAGCAACTTGAATGTACCTTGCTAGATTTAGGCTAAATCTAGATTCCATCAAACCTTGATCTTTCTTTGAAGAAAACTTGGGATCTACAAGCAAATATCCCAAATCCTAGCTACAAGGCTTCCCAAAACATCTTCTTCTCTTCAAGGAACACAAGATGTAAGACAAACAGGGGAGAAAAGGAGTGGAGATGAAGAACACCCAAAACCCTAACTTTTAGAGATAAAAGATGAGGAGGTTACCTTTAACCAAATACTCTTGAACCACCAAGAAACCTTATCCACTTTGATCTACTCTAGAAAAGCTTCAAAAATCGGAACCATAGCCTCAAGAATCATCAAAATCGGGTATGAGATGAGAAAGATACGACTAAATGAAGAAACCTTTAGAAAAATCGGGTATTTGTGCAGTTCCAGTGGCTAGCGCTAGTTGTACCGCGAGTTAACTTGCGCTATAACTCTCGCGAACTCTGAAACTCACTTGACTGCCCAACTAACTTGATAACTCATGGTGGTCATTGTTTTAGCCATAACTTATTCGCTTTAGCTCCGATTTTGCTCCAGAAAGAACCATTGGACTCATTTTTGAATTCTTTATCCAACAAGACTATAAAATCTAGAATTTAAGACCAAAATCTGATTTCTTCTATTTCTCTTGAAAGATCGATATGGTAGACCTACAACTAAAGAATTTATCTGAAGACTACCATATCATCATTCGATACTTGAAGAACCATTTCTTGGAGACTGCATTGACCTGAACTAACAACGGAATACCTAAAAGGTATGTCCAACAATACCGACAAACCTGTGAGTTTGTTATCAACGCAAAACGTATCATGGGAGTAATCAATTCCCCAAATAATAAGGAGTGTGCCATCAAGATCTCAAGGAAGAGGGTCTCTCAAATTCTCTACATTCCTACTCGCCAAGACATGCAACTCCAACACTATGAATTACCCTCATATGAGGAAGTGTTGAAGTTTCTCAAGTTCATAGGCTATAACAAGAATATCGAGCATGTTTCGCAGAAAAATAGACAATTCCTTCCCCCCCCCCCCCATGTGGAATGTCCTATTCAACATTCTTAACAGGAGCCTGACGTGTAAAACAGGGAGCATGAACCAAGGCAGCTTCAAGATCTTCACAATAATGTATAGGATGTACTTCAATTTGAATTTGGATAACTCACAGATAATCTTCAATGAAATCTTCAATGTTGTAGACAAGAAGAACAAATTGAACGCCAAGGGAAAACCTATTGGATTCCCAAGGTTTATGGCCCTTCTCATCAGAAGCAGTGGAAGACTACAAGTTACCCACTTTTGGACCGAAAATGCCATTTTCATCATGAATCCGCACAAACCAACAATTTCCAAGTATGAGTACCCCAACCAGAGACCCATCTCCACAGCAATGATGTCTTTGTTCAAAGTAGGATCAACCCTTCTCCAATCTTATTGACGTTCTATCCAAGCCTCAACACTGAGGATGGAAACCCCTGAATGATTAGTTTATGAGCCAACAAGTGAGGAGCCTGAGAGAGAAGATTCAGAGGGAAGTGAGAAAGAAAACAATGAGAGAAGAGAGATGAGTATATCCCCAGAGCGTTCTATACCCGTAGAAGCCGAGGGAGAAAAACTTGAGAGTGAGGGAAAAGATGCCGATGTTGGCACATATGTGTATTTCTCCAGCCCAACCCCTAGTACTTCTATAACTTCTAATCCAGATGGTCAAGCATCATAGATTATTTAACAAGGTCTGCATATGTTGCACGGTAACCATCCTGAGGCCATTCTTCAGGTCTCTAGACAGCACATAGCCGAAGAAGCCACATCTCTGGCTAAGGTGTTGTTCGGTTCATTTTATGTTAAGACCTGAATGGATATAGATGTTTGTATTGATAAAGTTGTCTGTATGTTAACAGATAAGTTGTAGTTCAGTTGTTGACAATTTTACCCCTAGTCTTTATTTTTTTCCGAATAAAATAATTGTTTGATAAAAATATTAAATAAATAACTCATAATTACAACAAAATATTAATTTAATTTTTTTTTAAATAAAAACAACTTAATTTAACATAATAATATGAATTCAATACCATGATAAAACTAATTAGAAAAAGGAGCTACATAATTACAAATTTAGCAAATAGTTTAAAAGCCAATAAATTTTAGGGTTAATTTCTTCTTTTTATTTACACTAGATATTTTTTATAACCCAACTTCCCCGATCCCTTCCCCTCCCTGCTGCCACCCCTTTCTCTCTCTCTCTCTCTCTCTCTCTCTCACACACACACACACACAAATATGAATATACAGAGATGTTAGTGATGGAACCAAATAATAGAAGGAACTCATCAAAAGGGCAAGATCTGTATGTTTTTTTGTTTGTACAAGTCAGTAGCTTCTATGGATGGAGAGGTTCGACGGGGAGGAGCATCGTTCCAGCAGCTACAGGCGGCGGCGGCGGTGGTGGTGGCTCCGACAGTGGCGTCGATGGTGGTGGCTCCGGCGGCGAGTGGGACAATAATGGTGAGGTAGAGAGAGGGAAATGGATCTCTGTGGGTATTGAGGGTCTTCTCGAGAGGGTGGGAAATGGGTTGAGGGAATAAGGGGTATGATATGTCTTTTGGATGGCTGAATGTAGAGGAAAAATAAATCTTAGCTGACCGATTCAGCCATGGGCTGACCGAATAAGCCAATACCGAACACCTGGATATGGCTGTGCGAATCAGTCATATCCACTATACAGCTCATTAAGCCACAAACGAACAGCCCCTAAGTCCTCCCAAAAGGACTTAGCTATTGAAAAGACAAGCATTCCTTCGCCCAAAACATGATACTAACACTACATAGACTGATGCCTCTGTAGCACATGTCGACAAAGATAAATTGCTCAAGTCCATGGGCAATTATCCTTTTGACCGTCGTGATTGTGTCACTCCAAGACAATGGTAATATCTTCTTGCACATGGCCAAGATTTACTTGACTTTAATCCAGGTCATCACGTCTATTTCAACCTCTCTGTTTTGGAGGAGGATGAGGTTGAAATAATCAGAACACCCATAGAGGACTCTCTAGATAAGCCTCAACGATTGGGTAGAAGTCCTCCCAGTTTCAACATCAACACAAAACTACAAGGAGGCCCTCTGCACTCGAGGGTAAATTTGAAGCATGCGTTGTTTCCAATGTTCCCACTTCTGATTTCGTCACTAAAGAAGAGTTCAAATTCTTTAGTGCTGAGATTAAGAGATCCTTGGAAGATCTAAAACTCACCATCACCAAGGCAAAGACATCGACTTTTGTTTCTGACCTGCAAGCACTTCAAGAAACAGTCTATTCACTCAAGGCAGAATCAGAGACCAACTTAACTAAGCTCGAAATGATGAAGCAATATAAGACCCAACAGTACGATGCCCATAACTCTATGCTATAAGATAAGTTTGATGATCTTTCTACCCAAATAAAGCCTCTGATACTTCAATCCAAAGTCTGTAAAAAATTTCAAAAGTCAGCAAGCCTCTGCAGCACAAGCGGAACGAGCAACTACCTCTACTCAGCATCCACCATCTATCTCTGTTGCAGACTTCCAAAGCTTCACAGAGCAAATCAAGTTCTTGATATTTGAGTCCATGCCATCATCTTCATCCAGAACCATCATGAATGCATCTCGGTCTATCTCTTCTAATCTAGTCAACAAGAGGGACTTGTATGATTTTATTTATGGAGCAAATGACTTAGATTTCAACAAAATATGTGACCAAGACAAACCATCCAATCTCTGAGGTGTGATTCATATATGCTAAACACACCTACTCAGTTGATGTGCATGTTAATCAACTAATGGGAGTTGCAGAATATGTTTGCGAGATGATAGAATAGAAGGTCCAGAGCATCCCAACCCCCTCTGCACCACAAGCGAAGAAAATGAAAATCCCCATGAACCCATCCACGTCTTGTGTAGATAAGGCTTCAAAGAAATTCAAGTTTTGATGACATAAATGGGTCATATGACTCTAAACATCAAAAGGGGGAGACTAAACCCCAAGTCATCACCTTAGATATGCCAATCACCCAAGTACCCCAGAATCTACATCAACCACCACCAATCAGTCCAAGAAATAAGCTACTAAAGAACCAAGGAGCCCATTACTCCTGCTGATGAATCTCTCAAGCATATTGAACCAGAAACAACCCAACTTAAACCTTTTGTACCACCAAAGGTGTCAACACCTATAGTGATATTGGCCTCAACTCATTCTGAAGATCCAACCATTCCAGTTCCAAATAGTTCATCTTCCACAGCTAATTATCCCTGGAGAACCAGAGGCAACCAACTTTGACGATCTATCTACTTCATATTCGGGTTCAGATATCTCGCCCAAGACACCCGTACAGATACTGCTTGACTTATTCCTTGAAAATCCAGAGCCTAACCAAGCAGAAGATTCATTCCTTGTCTCTGACATACCCCAACAACCAACTCAAGACAGAGTAAGGGATGTGATTGACTAGATGGAAACCCTTAGAAGTAAACCTCATGTCATTGCTTCTTCATCCAGACCCAGAGAACCTATGCTTATGGAAGACATTCCCACATACCTATACCCAGATCATGATGAAAAGGCATTTCTTAATCCTCTCAACCTTCAGCCTGACGTAATAAAAGGTATTAGACAGAGGTTCCTTGAGAAGACGAGCATCAAGACAACATCAATGAAGTTCCATCAGCCTCCGTCCAAACAGAACCAGAACTGGGATTTATCTACAGGGATGAGACCAGAGCAAAGAAATTTTTCAGAGTCTTGGAATTTTTCAAGTATTCAACTGCAACTCTGAAGTGTCTAAGGGATGAATTAGAGAAGAGAATTGGCAGACCTACACTTCCAACTAGAGGTGGCCAAAAACCGGTCCTACGCTGGGTCGGGCCCAATAGGTCTCGGGCCTCAACAGTGTCACCGGCAACCGATCCCTGTTCGACCAAATATCCCATGACCCATTTAAGGGTTGTTGTAACTGGTCCTGAGCCGTGCCCAAAATCGGTTCTATGTATTTTTTTAATTAACTCTTTAAAATACTTGAATACACTTTAAAAATAAAGTTGAGTCACTCAAATACACTTAAAAATACGTTTTATTATAATTTCAAGTTAATTGTAACATTTAAAATTTCGTCAATTATTAAAAAAATACACTTATTCAAATGGAAGATTGAATTGAAGAGTCTCGTACAATTGAATTCTTTCAAGAGTCGTTCGTTCATCGAGGTCGTGAATGTTGAGTTCTTCATCATCGTCATATTATGAGACAATACCTTCGGTATCGGTAGTTGGCGGCGTACTTAGTCCCATGGTGACTTCGTTTTCTTCTAAGTTTTCTTCCACCCCTTCAATCTCCACCTCGAGTGATGCCTGGTCTTGAAGTCTTTCAAGGATATCCAAGTAATCCTTTAAGCATATGCAACACTCTACCGACTCCAGGGTTAGTCTTGTCTGACGTACCGAAATGATCCTGCCCCTAAGAGAAAAAGTTGACTCCGAAGCAACAGTACTAACTAGGATTGTTAATATATCACGGGCCATACATGCCAAAACCGGGAATTGAGGTTGTTTTTGTTGCCAAAATTCTAATAAATTTGGTTTTTTCAAAAGCTTTGACACTTTGTGTGGGCATGAAGCCATAAAATTAGTACGCGTGTAAATATTTAACTCACTTAAATCGCTATTTTCATATCTAGTTTTTTTTTACTAGATTCGTTTAAAACCTCGTTCATTAAGTCGGCCCGATTTTGACGATGACCACTAGAACTAGAACCCGTAAATAATTGACTTGTAGACTTTGTTGGCTTCCTCCCCCATGATATATTTTATAAATATCAAATAATTCTTCAAAATTACGATTAAACAAACGTTTGCGTTCCTTTGAAAAACTATTATTGGTAGGCGTGTCTAAACCAAAAGCCACACATATTTGTGTAATTAAAACTTCAACACCGGTAAAAGAGAAAAGGATCTCAAGAAAATATTTTAACAATTTTGCTTTCATTGAACCCATCAATCTTTCCCAATTGTGATGGTCTTCGTATTGTAAAATTTTACTTGCCAAAATATATAGTTGATTTAAAAGTAAATGGTTTGTTGGATAATAAATATCGGATAAAAGAGTTGTTGTATTTTTAAAACCGCCCAAGATATCGAATAATCCCTCAAGCACGACCCAATCTTGATGTCCAATAGTATTATCCACGTAATGAACATTATAAAAATGCTTGAATATAATTTCTTTGTTTTAGCAAACTATCAATCATATAGTAAGTCGAATTTCATCAAACGGGCATATCAAAGGCCGGTCCCAAAGCTCGAAACCAACATCTTCACAATATTTTCTATATGCCGCTTGCATTTTTTACCTTTTGTGAAAATTCTCCGTAACATAAGTCTAAACTTATTTATTACAGGTTTACAAGTTTCTAAACTGTCTTGAACGGCTAAATTTATAATGTGTGCACAACAACGTGTATGAAATAATTGACCGTGTAAAATAGGGGTCAAAGCTAACTTTAACTTCTCTACACATCGATTATTATTACTAGCGTTATCAAATAAAATGCTAATGACCTTAGAATATAAATTATAAAACGTAAGACTTTTTTTAATAATAGGAAATTGACGATCACTCGAATGTGGCACACCAAATGATTCAAATGTGATTACACGTTTGCATAATTGCCACGATTGCGGCTGAATTCAATGTGTCGTTACGCATATATAAGAAACCGGCAATCCATGTGGTGCGCTCGATACATCACACGTTAAATAAACATTGTTGGGTAAATTATAAAATATTTCTCCCATTTGATTTTTACAAATTTTCCAATTTTTAAATTGCATCACATCTAAGAGTTTGAAGACTTACCGTCTTGTAGCGTGGTTGTAGCGTTTTTTGGATCAACTTCGTAATGTGAGGATTGTCGAAATGTCAGAACGGCAACCCCACTTGAATGACGCATTATGTTGTTATTTTTCGGTTCAAATCGGCATCAAACAACCATATTTGACCTTGATTGTCAAGTATCGGTTGACTTGAATCGCCTCCCGATCTCAACCTCGGGCACGTTCTTTCGGTGTGTCTCCTTAAGGTAGAATTTCCTTCCTCCGTAAGGAGAGCTCCACAACTTTTGCATTGCGCCTCTTTTTCTCGTTAGTGAGGATTACCATATTGTAAAAAGTCCAAACCTTGGACTTTTGTCCGCGCTAGGCGAGAACTTGGCCAATTGTTTCGTTTAATGCATCATGTTGTTCACCGGCCATTTTGGAAGAATAAGAGAGAGAGTTGAGAATTATGAGATCAGAACTTGCGAGTTGCGAGAAACGAATACGAGCCGAAATCACGAAATATAGCGAGAATTGTGAACGTTTTTTGCGTTTTGTAACTTGGTATCTTACCCCATATACCATATAACTTATTTATAGCGTTAGGGGGCTTAAAGATGAAAAAAATGGCCACCAAATGCAAAAAAAGGTCATATAGTCGTTGCCAACGTCTAGAAAACGGCTACTTTGTCTGAATTTTCGGGTCTGGCCGGTCCCATAATCTATCTCAGTCCGGGTCGGGTCGGGCCGACGAATCGCTCCAAATCAATAATCGATCCCGAACCACAAGCCTATAACCGGTCTATACGGGTCCAGGGTCGGGCCGGTCCTTTGTCGGTCCCGGTTCTGGTCCTCCGACGGTCCCAGGTTGGGTCGGGCCGGTTTGGCCACCTCTAGTTCCAACAGAACCTGCAAAATGAACTCATTGGAAGTATTGACTATGGTGTGGCTTACAGAGACCTCATTATTTTGAGGGAGTTGTGGTACTCGATACTCTGAATCTTGTACACAATGATGATACCCATGTAGACCATGGGTTTCCTCAAGTTCAAATAGTAGCAACAATGAACAAAAAATAGAGAAAAACTCATTTAAGAAACTAAGTAATTTAAATATCGACGAGTTATAACTTACAAGTTGATAAATAAAAGATATATCAGTTTTAATCTACCTCTAATATATTTATGTTTATCTATATTGTCATATTTTTTGACAATGACATATTTATTCTGCTAACATTAAATCAAATTTATAAAATAATTTAAATTGTTCAAACTATTCAAATAATTACAAAATGATACATAATAGTTGTTAAAACCATTTATCAAAGATTTAAGAAAATTTAAAATCTGTTTTTAAAGTGAGATTTGTTTTTTAAAAAGTTTTCCTTACAATTTCTAATAAAACATTATATAGTTAATCTTATTTCAAAATTACACAAATAAAGGGTCCAACTTCCGTACCTGTCTTCTTCTTTGACCGAAGTATCACCGAGTCATACTACGAGACTTTTAGCAGGCATTCCAACCCCAACCTGTTGAAGCAACAACTAGTAACTTCTCTGTAGTTCCTTCAGCAACACTCAGCACAACCTAGTTTCGTTTCCTACGTTAGGTGTATAGAAGAAAGATAAGGATTTGGTTGGAGGGTTTATTTATGTAATCAAGAAGTAAGTATAATTGTAAATGAAGAACTCAGAAGATATAAGGAAAAGTAGGAAGATTTTATTTCATCATCGGAAATACAAAAGTGGGTACAATTGTTGGTGGAGGTAAGATCGATGATCTGTTCCTCCTTCTTCCTATCATTTATACTAACATCTAATCTTATCTATTTCTTCTCCTTGATCTTCATCCTTTCTTCATTTTCAAGACTAACCGCCCATTTTTCCTCATTGGCTTTTGGGAGAGGCCTTCATCATAGGAACTTGGACATCACAAGTAGGGGTGTTCAAAAAAACGGCTGGACCGCTCAAACCGGTCGAACCAAGTCAAACCGGACCATTTTGGTGGTTTAGGCGGTCTGGTCTGGTCTGAAAAATCGCCAAACCGGACGGTCTGGTCTGGTCTGCGATTTGGAGGTTTTTTTGGGCGATTTGGACCAAACCGACCGCCAAATATATCTATATATTTTTTTTTTATATACATTTTTATATCATCTATTATTTAGCCCAAATATCCAATTTATCTTTAGACTTAAATATATACAAAAAGGCCCAAAGATAATTTTAAATTGTCGTGGATTTTATTTGCACTTTGCATATTACTTTTTTTTGTGTCTTTTGTCTTGAGATATTTTGTTAACTTTTGTGGACTTTGTTAATATTATTGTAGACTTTTATTTATTTCAAATGAACTCAAGCTAATGAACCTTTAAAGTTTAAATTTTTATATGTTTTTTATGTTTAAACTTTAAAGCCCACTAAAAGGCCCAAACCGCCTAAATCGGTCGACCAAACCGCCTAAACCGCACCGCAGTTCGACTTGACCGGTCTGGGCACTTGATGTCAAACCGCTTGGTTTGAAAAATCAACATTTGTGGTTTGAGGGGTTAAACCGCCCAAACCGGACCGCGAACACCCCTAATCACAAGTCCTTGTCCCCTTTGCATGTATCACCATTTATGAGAAGGGTGGCTAAGAGCCACATTTTTCTTTAATGTGTGGGTCCCACAATTCTTTAAAAAGATTTCTTTTGTCTGCTGATATCTATCTTATTCAGTGTCAGAAGCCAGATGGACACCTGTATCTTCTTCTGTCTCTTTCTCCTTGTTCGGTGAACATGAAGAACATCTTCCTCTTGTGTGTCCTCTGAATTGACGTATCCGATTATGCGCTTGTGGACTGGATTTAATAATCCCTTTATCTAATAAATCAATCTTTGTTTTCAAATAGTTCTATGCCGATCTTGGTGTTGTCTTGGCAGGAGATATCATTGTTGAACAGTAAATCTTGTTTCCACCATATGTGCGAAATCCTCTTTTAAATGATACTTCCATCCCTTGTAGGATTATCCGTATGCCAAGAGCTCTTCTATAGTAAATATCGTTTTTGCAAAATTTTTGAAAATTTGCTTTTTTATTAGTTATCGAAATAGAAAAGGCTTCAGATTTTGCAAGTTGTATAAAATGAAAAGCCGGATATCTATTTTCTTCATAAAAATCGGGTTCTGCAGATAAAAATTTTAGGACCAGAGTATCTCTTGGAGTAATAGTGGGATTATTTAAGTAACAATCTTTAACTCCAAACACTATCCAGTGTGGTAAATCTGAAATTTCTGAAAATTCAGGAGAAGTTAGATATATTGAATTTATGGCACCAAAATCGTACCAATATCTTATCTCTGGAGAGGATGATCCTTGTAAATAATAAATCCTGGGGTAAATCCCAGAAAAATCTACATATCTTAAATCTGTTCTTGAAATATTATACAAATCTTTCATCATCGAAGTTTGAATACGGATATCTATCATCATATTCTTCTTTTTTTAAATCACTTTTTCTTTAAAAATCGGTTTTTTTCTGAATGGGGTCTAAAAGACAAAGATTCCTCTGTTGTCCTTTGACCTTCATCTTCAAGAGGTTTATCTGTCATTTGTTCTTCTGATGAAGAAGGGATATCCATTTTATCAAAATCTTCTTTTATCAAACTTTTAATTTTGAAACTATCATTTTTACAATTTTTTAATCCATTTTTTATTATCAGGGTTGCTCTTACCGGTAAATCTCTGACTTCTAATATATTGCCTGGAAGATTGGCAATATCAATAATATCTGAGACAGTATCATTGATTGTCTCTATCTCTTGATCCAATAATGGAGAGGAGCTTGTTGATCTCCTCAGTCATCTTTGCCATCTTTGGTTAAAAAATCTGCTAAGATATTTTTATCAGATTTTATAATTTCAATATCAAAATTATATTCAGACATAAGAGGTTGTCATCTGATCAATCTTTTATACTCAAGTTTAGAAGGTAAATTATTTTTGATAAATGCTTTTACCTGGGTATTATCAGTCCTCAGTAGAAAGGTTTTTGGCAGTAAAAAGTAATAAAATTTTTGACAGCTTTTTACTACGGCCAATAATTCTTTTTCATTTATATGATATCTAGTTTGTGTATCTGTAAATGTACCAGAACATTACCTACAAATACTTTCTCCAAATTTTTTCTTGTTCTGTATTATAATCTATTTTCTTAAGGACTCCACTCCAGTAATTTTCAGAAGCATCAATTTCAAGAATTAAATTATCATTTTCCTTTGGTAATTGTAACTTAGGTAATAATTTACTGTAATCTTTAATTTTCCTTACTTGATTTTCGAGGCTTTTATCAAAGCTAAAAAAAATTCTATTTTTCTTAAGTAAATCTTGAAAAGGTTTTCTTAATGCTGCTAATTTTTTTATAAAATCAAAAGCATAATTAAGTATTCCTAAAAAACTTTGGACTCGTTTTTTATCTGTTAGCTTATCAAGGAATGAATTGATTTTTTCTAAGATGTGGCTTTGAAGTTCTATTCCTTTACCATCAATTTTCATTCCTAAAAACTCTATTTGCTCTTGTAGTAGCTTAGTTTTCTTTTCAGATAGGGCTAGCCCATTTTTTATACATAAATCAATAAATATATGTAGATGTTTTAAATGTGATTCTATATCATTGGACAAATATTAAAACATCATCAACATATACAAAGATAAATTCATAATGTTTAAAAATACTGTCCATTTTTCTTTGGAATATCTGAGGGGCATTTTTTAATCCAAATGGCATTACAAGCCATTCATATTGACCTTGAGGAGTAGAAAATAATGTATAGGATATACTATCAGGATGCATTTTTATTTGCCAAAATCCACTTTTACAATCAAATTTTGAAAATATATTTTTATTTGCTATGACTGACTCTAATTATTTTCAGATCAACTAATTCTTTCATCTGTATTTTAAATTCATTTTGATCTTCAGGGTTATATCTCATGGGTTTGACTCTAATTTCCTTTTCTTTATCTTTCATTTCTAATTTGGCAGTAATTTGGTTTTTATCCCAAAATTGTAACGGGTTTCCGTATAACATTGTTTTAGTACTTGTTTTATATTTTCAATATCTAAGTCAAGTTTCCTTAGATTTACTTGGTAATCTAAAATTGTGTCTTTTGGTTGGTATTTTAATAATGGGGTTCCTTTGGGGAAAATCGGTTTTGTAGTATATCCTATATCACCACGTTGGGCTGTACGTTTTTTAAAGATAATTGGCAAGGTTTTGTCATATGCTCGTTTTAATCTATTTATTACTATTACATGATGACAAGGTGTCTTAAATATAATTTTAAAAGAAATTATATCGAAGATTACCTTATTAAATCTTTGTAAGAAGTTGTTACCTAAAAGAATATCAGAACCTGTATCATAGAAGTAAAAAGGAGGACATTTAATCATAAATGATCCTATTAATATTATTGGTTCTTGTATTCCTTTATCTAATACTAGAAGCATACTCGCGCAATGCAGCGAGATACATCACGATTTTAATGTTTCATTTTATTTTTTGTTTTTTTGTTGATTTACAGTACGATTTTGGATGGATGATTTTGAGAAAGTGATAATATTTTTTTTATAAATTTGTTTAATTTAGGCTTAATAATATAATATTTTTTATATAAAAAAATTAAGTATTTTGTTAGAATTCAATTATTATCTTATATATTTTAATGACATCTAGAAAAAATAACCAATTGCATATTTAATAATATAATTAAAACAAATTTATAGTAATATAATATATTAATTAATAGTGATACATGGAAAGATCTGCATAAAAGGAAGGTCCTACACATATCAAATTGGTGGGTGTTAGAAGTCTACAGTAGTAATATGTATTTTGTGTTTTGAAACTTGTAAATTAAGAGATTTTTAAAATCTTGCATAAAATGATGGTACCTTATGCCTAATAATTTGTATTTAAGAGTTTTTTATCCGTGCTTTATAATATAGTATAGATAAGTATATCTTTAGATATTCCCCTTCCTCTATGACGTCTTAAATCTTGATGATATTCTTTAGGGTAACAATCTGGTTTGCATATACATATCCCCGCACCACAGTCTATATAAGTAGCAAAGTATTCTTTATAAGTTATTCCTACAGGAATATATATACTATAAGGACTTGTCATTTTTGTATATGTATTATCTTTCCATTATATGTTATTTTAACCCATAAGAGGTTATATGATAAGGTCTAACATTTTCTAAAAATGTTAATCCTAACATAATCTCTAATATATCATTCTCTCCTTCATTTTCTATTAATAATCTTAAAGGGATTATTTCTTGTCCAAATCAGAGTATAGTTTCAACTGCTTCACTCATCTCATGAAGTTCTCCATTAAAATTGGTATATTGATGAGGCTCATCTAATCTATATTTTTGTAATTGATTACATATTTTATGGTTTATATAATTACGGTTTGCTCTTGTATCTATTACTATATTTATTGGGGAAAACTTTATTCCGTCAAAGTATTCACCAATGATTTTATAAATTTTTAAATTATCTTCTCTGGCTATTATCATAGGATTAAATCTATCTGAATTTGATAATATTTTTAAAGGTTAGACTAATTACTCATGTTCTTGAGAAAGACAATCTAGGGATTATAGTATTGGATGTTAATAAAGGTTTATCTTGTAAATCTAAACTTATTGGTTGAGAATCTATTTCCTCTATTTTTGGTAGATTAGGGACCTGTATTTGACGAACTTCATTAAATAATAAAGGAAAATATATAGTGTTTTTTATACTAAAACAATCTAAATGATGGGTATTTGATGTTGCATAAGAAATAGCATATGTTATCGAATATGGTCTATTTTGTTGTTTAAAGAAATCTCTTCTTTTAAAATCTTGTAATAAGCTTAAAGTTTTATCAAAATCTTTATCTTGTAGATGATAGGAAATTCTCGGATAAACGTTGAATTTTAATTTTCCATATTGTAAATTTCCTTTAAGAATGCCTAAACAAGCTTCTGCTCTGTTTAGTATTCTGTTATCCATTATAGCTAATTCTATAGGAGAATCTATTCCTTCTTTAAAGGTTGATTTTGTTATTATTTGGATTGCTCCTATATGTATCCATCCTAAAGTATTCCTAACTTAAGGTTTAATTTTTTACTAATTTATTTTGTATATCTTTTTTAGACAATAATGGTATCATTACTTTATTACAAGTCATGTCTATATCTAGTGTTCTTTCTTGGATATTTAGTCCATAAAATAAATGATGGTTTCTGGGTTTTATCCCTAACTTTTGTAAAGTATTTATTTTAAATCCAGAATAGTTAGATAATGAAAAGTGTTCACGTTGTATCTGTTTTAGTTTTTTCTTATCTATTAAAATATCTTGCTTATATTCTCCTCTTTGTTCATCTTGATAATCTATTATAAGGTTATCTTTTTTAGAATTACTAGTTGAAGCTATCTCGAATTTATTCATCTTCAGAAGATGTATATTCTGTATCAGTTAATATAAATATGCTTTCTTGAGAGTCTACTTCCTGAAAATCATTTATTTGGATAAAATCTCCATCATTTATCATTTTTTCAATATCTTCATCTATTTCAAATTTCTTAATATTTTTACCAAATTTTTTGGGACATCTATTAGCATAACGTCCTATCTCTTTACAGTAATAACCACAAGGGTGTGGCGTGGTGGTAAGAGCCTGGGGACTTAATAGCGGTTGCCCGGGTTCGAGCCTCACACGCAACATTTGTGCCAAATATTGGCACGGGTGTCATCCTTGTGGCCACGGGATGAATGCCCACATGTAACACCCCTTGTCCCGCGTGGTTAAGAACGGGGCGATGTCACAGTTCAGGGGACATCAAAACAAAAATAAATCCACTGAGTAGACTTATAAAATTTAGAGCACTAAATCACATAAACACGAAATTACAAACCATCATATGAAGACAACTATAACTAAGTTTTATAGATATATTTACATGGACATAAAAACAAAAGAACCAAAAAGCAGATTATCCGAAAATCTTCAAAAGGAAGCCCAAAATAGTTTTCTTCTTTTCTTTATATTCTCGTCCCCTGTCTATCATCTAAGTACCTGCCGTACCAACAAAACACACACGGCTGAGCAACTTTGCCCAGTGAACAGATTAATAAAAATAAAAGAAACGATAATCTAACGAATGGAAGCGGAAATGAAATAAAGAACATTGATATTAGTAGATATCAAACAAATATTCAATAAGTGTAGACCACCAAGGCCTATATGATTCATCATTTAAAATATATAAAAAGAATGTATTTTTAAAAGAGTAAAAACCGTAAAACCAATCAAACATCACAAAGATGTAACAAGGGTCACAAAGACCGGTGTGTATCACGAAGATACGTCATTCTCACGGGTTGATCAAACCACGTAAGTCCCATGGGGTAGCAGTGTAGACACACTCACCATCTAACCCCTGCCGTGAATAATTCACGACCCGACTCGTGTAACTAGGATCGATCCATTCGCCCTCGATAGTCGTTACTTGGCCAGACCCCATACGTGTCCATTCTTAGTGAGGACGCCACGATTGTATAGCCACCGTGGAAGCATCCCAACCTTGGTGCCCCCAATGGTCAAGTATTCTATAAATCAAAAACGAAAATCATAGGTCTATAACACATGCGACCTCATGGAAACAATTCAAAAATCCAATAAACCTTAAAGGTTTTAATTCATTTGTTTACCAATGATTCATGATTCGAAGCAAAGAAATATAATCATAATCATAATCATAATCATAATCAAATATCTTTAAATAATAATGTCACATGATAACTCAAAATCAACGATTTCCAAAATTTAATTCGGAAAGTTACCATTTCACTTATGTGATGGGTAATGCATGGTGTACCATATTCAAGGAGTAGAGACATATATACAAATATGTGTCCAACTATCAAACGAAGAAAGAAACCCGTACCTTGATCGAACTGAGATACAACACGTGATTAATCGAGACCGAAGACGAACTTTAACCCGTTCGATTGCTTATTTAAACCACCAATTATTATTAATTGCACAAGCTAAAACTCAAAGCTTATTATCCTAGCTTAATCACAAATTATATTCTCTTAGACATTAAACCGATCACTTGGTGTACGATTAAATATCTAGATATAAATATCACTATTTTGATTCTAAATTTTACCCGTTTGTAATTTTAACAAAAACAAACATTCCTATACATGTAAATGATTATAACTTTACAATATATAATCATAATCTACCTACCAACTTCAACTACCCTAACTTACCAACTTAAATAACTTAAGAAGAAATTTATACCTCTAAGAAGGGCTCGACGAGTAGATTCCGAATATGTAATTGTTTCGTTGATTTGCTTCACGAAATTGACATAAATTTAGAGAGAAGTTAAAGATTAGAGAGAGAGATATGAGATGAGTTAGGCGGTGATGATATGCAGAAGACAACGAAATTGTAGTTTACTTCCAAATGTGTTAACATTTTCTTATATATATATATATATATATATATATATATATATATATATAGGGAGATGTTCATTTGAGAAATGGTAAATATATGAGAAATAGAGAAGTAATCTTAGCCATTCATCTAGTCAACATTTGCGGCTTTGACCGCGAAGCACCGGATAATTCCTTGTGTGATCTATAGAAGGTAGAGGGGTAATTTCGTAAAATACACGGGATGAGTTCATATATGAATCTGTATGAATCACAAAGATTCATATATGAATTAATTAGTTCAACTGATTCATATATGAATCTTTGTGATTCACAAAGGTTCATATAGGATAATTCCTGTGTGATCTATAGAAAGTAGAGAGGTAATTTCGTAAAATACACGGGATGAGTTCATATATGAATATGTGTGAATCACAAAGATTCATATATGAATTAATTAGTTCAACTGATTCATATATGAATCTTTGTGATTCACAAAGGTTTATATAGGATAATTCCTTGTGTGATCTATAGAAGGTAGAGAGGTAATTTCGTAAAATACACGGGATGAGTTCATATATGAATATGTATGAATCACAAAGATTCATATATGAATTAATTAGTTCAACTGATTCATATATGAATCTTTGTGATTCACAAAGGTTCGTATAGGATAATTCCTGTGTGATCTATAGAAGGTAGAGAGGTAATTTCGTAAAATACACGGGATGAGTTCATATATGAATATGTATGAATCACAAAGATTCATATATGAATTAATTAGTTCAACTGATTCATATATGAATCTTTGTGATTCACAAAGGTTTATATAGGATAATTCCTTGTGTGATCTATAGAAGGTAGAGGGGTAATTTCGTAAAATACACGGGATGAGTTCATATATGAATCTGTATGGATCACAAAGATTCATATATGAATTAATTAGTTCAACTGATTCATATATGAATCTTTGTGATTCACAAAGGTTCATATGTGAATCTTTGTGATTCATACAGATTCATATATGAATCACAAAGGTTCATATATGAATCTGTTAGTTAGTTCAACTAATTCATATATGAATCACAAAGGTTCATATATGAATCAGTTAAAAGAGTTCAGTTGTGAATTGCACTGGTTCATATGTGAATTATACATGTTCATATATGAACACAGCCCATGTGTTTTGTAAAATTTACGAAATTGTCCTTCTATTTTTGGGATAGCCGCAACTTTTGATCAGTCAAAGCCGCAACTTTTGACCGGTCAAAGCCGCAATATTTGACTAGTCAAATCCGATCTTGACCATATGAATGACTATGATTACTTTTCTATTTCTCATATATTTACCATTTCTCAAATGAACCAAACACTATATATATAATTATAATTATAATAAGTTTGGATAAATGACGGTTTTTACCCCTCAACTATCCTTAATTGACATTTTAATATAGTATATATATCTAAAACCTAATATATATATGTAATATATATATAATCTAATATAATATATATATATATATATAAAGAGTTTAGGTTAATGACAATTTTAACCCTTAACTATCCTTGGTTACCATTTTTTTTTACGGTTCAATTTGGGTAAGAAATAATTAGATGTTTGTAAACCGAGTCTTACATAGGTATTACACCACGGGCCAAAAGGCCTGTTTTTCGTAGATTAGTCTGGCCCAATGTGGTCTGGGATACTCCTTCCCAAAAAAAATAACATCGACATTCTTTTGGTTTTTGCTTCCTTTTAAAAGTAGGTTTATAAGTCCTATTATATCCTTTTTTCTTATAATATTTTGTTTTTCTTCTTTTGAAATATCTCTTTTTATATTGGCTTCTCTTTTTATATTTCTTTTGTATCTTTCCATAATAGTAAGAACTATCACATCCTATCATTAATGGCATTTTAGGTTTATCACAACATAAATATATTCTTTTCTTTAATCCTTTTGTCATTTTAGCTAAAATAGTATCTCCACACCATTCACTTAGTTTATCTCTGACATGGGTTATTCTTTTCTCTAAAGTATCTGCAACTCTTGGGTCATATGTATTTATCAAATTTTGTCCCCATGGGTCAGGGATTTTAGCAAAAAATAATGGTAAATAACTACTTGTATCTGGTACTTGATTATATATATGATAATAATAATCTTGAAAAACACAGATATATCTATCTATTTCACACATATCACATAACTGTAATCTTAACAAAGTCGTAGTATACTTTTTAACAGTAGAAGAATCTTTTAAGATGTTTCCTTCCCCGCAAAACTCTAATCTAAAAGCTTCTGCAGATCTTGTTATTATATTTGCTATTAAATTATTTGTTTCAAATATAGTTGTTTTAATATGTGGATGTAAATTTTGCCAATATCTTAAAGTACTATTTAATAAGGTTCGTTCTAGAAAACCTTTCATAGTTTCAATATCCATTTTATTTACTGAAATTACTATTCTAAAAGTTGTTTCCCATTTATCAATTGCTTTGATAGGTGTTAATTTATTAACCCTAAAACATCACTTTTTGTGTCATTTAGGAGTCTTTTATTTGCCCAAATTAGGAATTGAGTCTTTATTTATCTTATTTTACACAATTTTAGGATATTCTTAGGTTTTGTTTATTTATTAACGATTTGCTGAATTTTAGACTAGTTTCTTACGTTTATTTTTATCTTTTTATTTTCAGAATTTTTGAGACTCCGGAGAAGCCATGAAGAATAGAAATTGGACTTAAAAGTGGGTTTGCTCTTAGATGTTGGATAATAGCATTTGGGCTTGAAGACTTGGATTGCTTCTTGACCTTTTGGGCCGTTTGCTTGGGCTCTTTCTCATGGCCGAATTTTTAGAGAAGAAATGGGGCTTGGCCCATGAGCATGATACTTGGAAATCAACCTACCTTGGAGACAAAGTGTTATTTTGTTATAAATAGATAGTTTGTGTTAAGTTTTAGTTTGTCTTTGGATCACCTTTTGAATCAAGTAAACTTATATCTTAGGAGCTTTTTGTGAACAAGTATTCTTAGTCATTTTCGAATTGTGGCATACATTGGCATTATCTCAAGTTTGTTATTGGTGAATTTCTCTTACAAGTTTTGAAGTAATCCAAGTAGTTTGCTATATAATTCCATCCTTTGTTTCAAGTGTTAGTATTTCATTCTCAATTGTTTCTTGGTTACTATAAATCGTTTTCAAAGTTCCAAAAACTTCATCTTGAGGTCGTGGACTGCTTGTGATCCCCCAACATTGATTTCTAAATTGTTCGGTTACGCGGGTTTTGATTACAATTGTTTACTTAAGAATTGTTATTTGGTCCATTTTGTTTTCTCAAATTCTTCTAGTCTTTAAAATCGTGTTTTACTTTTGAATCATTTCTTTTGTAACACGTGGCTAGTGACAGTTTGTTGAACGATTACCAAGTATTTTCTAAGTATTCAAAGTTCGTTTGCTTTAATTCTTTTGGTTGCTTTTGATTTTACTTTTAGAACTAAGCTGACATATTTGGCGTTCTTTTGTATTAATTTCCTTCTGTGCCAAACGGTGATTTTTCTAAGTAGTAAAATTACTGTTTCCAAGTTTTTGCAAGTGTTCTAGTTTTCAAACAAAACTTCCCGCGCAAATTACCAAATCTGGCAGCACTCATAGCACATTTACTTTCTGCAATTTACTTTTCCAGTAGTTTTTTTTATTTTCAGCATTTTCTATTTCCTGCAATTTACTTTCCAGTCGTTTACATTTTCTGTAATTTAAATTTCTATCTTCACTTCAGATATTAATTACTTGCGCGACAAGTTTTCTTTTCAAACTTCAGTACTTGCACCTTGTTTTCATAATTTTCAATTTCAGTATTCGTTTTTCAGTATTTATTTCTTTTGTGAAAAAAACCAAGCAATGATAGGCTAAAACCTTAGCTTGGGGTGCAAGGCAGAGTTATGACTGAGACCGATGAAAAAGTAAAAAGGTGTTAAAAATATAGTTTAAAGTCTCGTTAAACATATCTCAGGTAATTAAAGATTACAAATAATTAATTGACGACCAATTAAATGTATGAAAATGTGTAATCCCTAAAAAGATTATATTAAATGTTAATTCTGGGATAAATGAGACTGCTATAATATCTTTTTACCGGATTGTAACACCCTCAAATTTGATAAGAGCAACTAATTAAAAATCTCAATTTAATAACTAATAAAGGACAAAACTTCCACTTTGCATAACAAAGCTCAAAACGCCTCGAATATAAGATTCTTTAAATAACCACCACAATAACAAACTCCAGTATTAAACAAGGACCTAACTGATGTCGGGTGCTACTTAACCCCAGTACATGTTGCTGTTCACAATACTAATGCGGAAGACTTCACTAAGTTAGTCACCTCTTCGGCACACCACTAGCACTCATCTCTTCATAGAGTCACTAGAACTATTCGCTAACGAAGTCTGTTGCACATTCCGACAAATAAAAAGGTTAGGCTAACGCCTAGTGAGTTCAAGAGTTTTACATGAGTAAATATCTTTAAAATGATGAACTCGCTTAAAGTCATGACCTTTCAATTGATGTACATTAAAACGTAGAAAACAACTCTTATCCAATGTTATGCACTTTCAAAGATGGACACCCCATTCCAAACATGTTTTATAAATTGATTCAATATAAACTAACTCGAAACATGAATACGAAATGACTCCCATTTAAGAAATGCAGATAAAACGTTATATCCTAAAACACCCAAACACGGGTGGGGCAAAATACTCGACCCATGAATCATCATCGAAACCACATATACCGTACGTCCGAAAACATGGACACTAGGTCCAATACTCATGCGACCTAAAATGAAAGGTATCTAACTACCAAAACAAGGGGTTGACATAATTCATTCAAACCTTAATATACGAGGAGGGAGGTCCAATATTAAGGCCCTCATTCACTGTCGACCATAAAGAACCAATGACTATAAAATAAGACATCCTTATATTTGAAATACTGATAGCCGACAATGGGGGATACCCGTATCCGTTGAGAGTGGAGGAAACACACAAGTATACCACTCATGCAACGTTAATCGCATGACACCTCACAACATAACAGCCCAAGTGTCCCTACGACTTCTTAACAAGTTTCACCATAGAAGATGGTTGACCTTGATGGCATTTTCCTAAGAACTCCACCCCAAAGGCCCGACACACTTAAAGACTACCTCTCGGCATTACTTCAAGCGGCGGAGGTCCCGGTGCCTACTTCCCATGTAGCACCCTCAGACTCAACTCTCTAGTGCCTACTTGTAAAGTTTTCGGTCATAAAACATGGGTACCGGAGTTTAACCCCACGGTACCCAATTAACCATCCCAAAACAGACTGACTTACGTGCCTATGGATCTAATGCAACACAGTCTAACATTACATGTTTAACCCAAAATGACCAACGCACTCGAACATGTAACCAACACCAAAATGCAACAAGGTATATTAGTACGTACGTCATGATGAGGCTACTTGAGCCATTCAAAACCGGACAAGTGCCTCAAGACACTTTTAAGTCGAGACCGAGCCAAAATGCTCAAAACTCCTTTTGTGACCAACAATTAACGACTCCCCAAAAGAATAACACGATTGAATCACTTCATGCAGACACACTCCCAAAATACGTGTGCAGACTTTAATGCAGTTTGAATTGGGACAAATTACTTTCTAAATGATTTTATGCCATTTACTTCTTCAAAACGACCCATAACACGAAATTACGCATTTCTCCAAAACAAACACTAAAATGCCTTTTTAACCAAATAATCTCACTTGTGCAATAAATCACCAAACACACCCATTTATGACTCATTTATCAAAATGCCCAAAAATCCCCAATATGGGTGTTTTACAAGGTTTATAAAACCAAACTTCTCAAATAACCAAAACCCATCAAGTAACTCCGCAAATGATAATTTCATGATAAACACATAAATACTTTAAAATAAACATTTTGGCATGTACAACGTTTTCACAAATCAACTTGAACTCATCTTGCTAGATTTAGGCTAAATCTAGATTTTACCCCCAAAACTTGAATCTCCTTTGATGAAGGCTTGAATCTTCTAAGAAATCTCCCTATATCTTATATCCAACACATCTAAAAGTTCACCTTCACTACACAAGTCATCAAAATCACACCCAAGTTGAAGGATGAAAGGGAAAATGATGAAATCACCAAACCCTAACTTAACATTGAGAGAGATGAGGAGCTTACCACCACAAAATACTCTTATATTCTCCAATACACTTCAAGTATCTTGCTATATACTTGAAGAGCTCTCAAAAACAAAACTATGGCAACTTGAATCACCAAAAACGGAGTTGTGATGCAAAAGTTATGAAGAAATGAAGTTCTAGGGTTGAAAATCGGGTTTTATACTCGAAAAGGGTTCCGCGCGGGTTACCGGGCAGCCTAAGTCGCCCCACAACTCGCCCGGATGTCCCTAAGTCTCCCGGTCGCCCCGTAAGTCGCCCCGTGCACTGCTCGTCCGATTTTCTTCATTTTTTCACTATTTTGGTCGTAACTTCTTCGTTAAAGCTCCGATTTTGCTCCAAAAAGAACCGTTGGACTCGTAATTGAATCCTTCATCCACCAAGACTATAAAATCAAGTATTTAAATCCAAAGTCCTATATTTTATTTTTCCCTTAAAATTACCGATTTCTGTATTGACTTGAAATGATACTTTTCGAAATTTCGTGCGTTACAATCCTCCCAACCTTAAAAGAGATTTCGTCCTCGAAATCTGGGACCGACTAAACACCCAACGTTTCCTTTAGCGAGATCAATGTGTCCTTTATCCAAAAGGGATACTTCCACGGTGTCTTGCCTCTTATACGAAACTGATTACTTTCTGGTTAAGGTTGTTACTGTACTTCTCCTAACGATTCGTCACAACTCAATCCCAAGGTTCGACATAACCTACCGTTGACGGGATGGACATCGAGTCCTTACCAAACCATCTTCTTATCTTTAAGATCTCAGTTTCCTCCCAACCTTAGGTTATACACATCACCTCAAGAGTAGTTTGCGACTTTAACTAGCCATTTCTACCCAGAATACTCTAAAGCGAACTTTTCCCTTAGATACTTCTAATTCCGACACATCACGGTCTCCTCAATAATCGGTTTGTACTTAAGGTCTACCCCGGCATTCTCACCAAATTTTCCAATAATCATCACTACCAAAGATTTATCGTCCTTTCCGTGACGAAGTTCCTAACACTAGATTAGTCTGGCACAATCCACAATGTTCTGCTCCTCAAGCTGACACAAGCACCACATCTACAAATAACAGATTACTTCAATCCCACGGTCACTGTCCTCCAAATTCGAATGTCGATTCGAGGTTGACACCTACCCTTGGAAATAATCACCCAAATTAAACATCTCTACTAGCCAACCATAACATCATCATTATGCACAACTACCCATTAAGGTGATACACCATAGCCGCATAGCATACTGTCGTACCATTAACCCACAATTTCAAAGCCAAACACCCATAAGCAACCACACGTGGTTTTAACCCAAAGACTCATCGAAATGGGAAGATCATCACTTAATTAACTAGGAGAAAGCACAAGCCTAACGTCTCCATTACTTCTGCGTGAGCCAATCCATGAAACCAAAATCCCAAAATTCGGGCTGACCACAGGTCGGCTCATCCGACGCTTCAATTCCCCATGAACGCCCCTAGTCCTTATTAACAGTCGTTTCGCAAAGAGAGGTTTAAAATTATGGTTCTAATGAGTTCAAGGGTTTTTCAAACTACCATGCCAATTTGAACTTTTATAAAACCTCTAAATGTAAAAGATTTATAACGATCGATCATATGAATAAAATCTACTACCTTTTACTTGGTAGGTGGACAAGGTGGTCACCACTGTCACACGTATAAAATCATTTAGAAAACTATTTGATTATTATTTAAGCTAATAATGACGATGAACGAGGTTGTACAACAAGTTTTTCAAATGGACCACTATGGTCCGATCATGCATAAATTTACGCCATGGGTGGGAAATAGCTTTACGTACTAAAACAATGTATAACAAGACGTTTGTACAAGACTACAGGAGTGGAAAATCATGAAATCAAATTCTAGAAATTTTTGCATTAGCCATGTAATGTCATGTGGTAACATTTCCCAACGTGACTCACATGTATCAGTTAATTCCCCAAAACTTAGTAAAAGACAAATGCGAGCGATTTGATCAGGCGTAAGAATAATTTAGTTTGATTCCAAACTTTAGCCCGTACTGATAAAATGCTTGTAAAACCCAAAACAGAATTTTCCATGATATCAAACTCTCAAAGTTTTCTCTCTTTTAGCCACAACAAGGTACGGAATAAGATCGCACAACAAAACTTGCATGAAACAGTTTATTTCACAAAACTAGTAAGGTGATATGTGCATGCACTTTGGTTAAAACATAAAATAATATATGTCGGTTTCAAGTTCAAAGCTAAATAATGATATGCTCTCATTGTTCTAAAATGTTAGTTAAAACACTATGATGGGAGTTCCAAATAGACATGTATGCATACTATATGCAACCAAACAACACACACAAAGTTCAAGGAAAACTGTTAGAGCACATATTTGTTGGATGCAAGATCATAAAGTTTGAAGATGAAAGTCAAGCAAGTCAAAGTTCAAAGTCAACTCTCAAGCAAGAAAATCAAAGTCTTTGTAATAATGTCAAAGTAAAAGTAGTTGTTTTGTTTCTTTGTTGTTGTTGCTAGTATAAATAGTTCAGGTCCTTTGTCTTTGTATTCTGTAATGTGAGTGGTAATCTGAGTAAGAGAGAATACGTATGCAGAGCTAATCAGAGAAAAGGTAGATTGTATATCTTTGTAGAGATAGAAAGTAGTGAGAGAGTGAATCTTGTAACCTTTGGAATTTGAATTCAAAGACTTGTGATTACGAATTGTTCATCTTGATTGTTATTAGCATTTAGAACTTGAATTAGGGACATTGTCAATTGGTATAAGAGCAAATCCAAAGTGAAATCAAGAAAATATGGAAAGTTTGTATTGTGTTCTTCGAGTCTTGATCGATTTTGAGTTTTTGTGCGAATTTGTAGGTGTAATTGATTTGATTGTACTCGTATAGTGTACTAGATTAATCTTGTATAGGTATAATAGAATCTTGCACTATAATTTTTGTGAATTTTGAGATTTTTCGAGTTTCTGTTTTCACGAGTTAGTCGCACTGTATTTTGATTAAATTTGTAATAGTCAGTGCTTCATATCGAAATTCATTGTTTGAATTCGATTCTAGAAGTATAGAAGATCGAATTGTCAAAGTTTGAGACTGGAATTTGAAGAATTGATGTGTTTTTGAGCATATCAGAAGCTATTTTCATTCGAGATTTGAAGAACTCGCAAAGCATTCAAGAATTCGTTCGAAGAACTCGCAGAAATGATTGATTTCACATCCTTTTAGAATTCGCATATTAGATTTCGTATATTTGTTGATTTCTAAAAAAATTCATGTATAGAATTCGCAGATGGGTCTCTTGCGAATTGCTTAGAATTCGCATGTGAGAGTATTGAGAAACCATCAGAATTCGTATACCTGTGATTTGCGAAAAGTTTTTCTTAGAAAAATATCAAGGATAGAATTCGCAAAAGAGTATCTTACAAATTCTTAGAATTCGCAAAAGACTAAGTTACGAATTCCTTAGAATTCGCAGAAGAGTATCTTACGAATTCTTAATTTCTTATATTCTGCGAATTTGAAGTTGGTATTTGTGTGTGTGTGCGAATTCTGTGTAATTTGTCTTGTCTGCGAATTCTGAAACCTTTGTAGTCTGCGAATTCGTGACTTATTTTTGCTTGCGAATTCTGATTTTGTTCTATATACGAATTTTGCATGCGAATTCCTTGTGCTTCATTGTGATCTGCGAATTCCTTACTTATAGAATTTTGGAAATTTCATTTCTGATTTTCTGTCTAAGTTTTTCTGAATTACTTGATTTCTTTTGGACTAACGGTCAAGTTCAAGTTCTTATTGATAACAGGAATAATGGATGATTATTTTTTTGTTGAAGAATATACTACTGAAGGGCGTAAAGAGAAAAGTCAGGAACATAAAATTTCTACTTCTAGAGAAGCTCTTGCAATTGAAACTGATGTGAAACCTCATGTTTTAGTCAAAGGAGAGTACGAGCAGTGGAAGAATAGTTTTCTAGATTTCATAGACAAACATGATTTGGGAAAATATATCAGAATATCTTTAAAGGAAGAAAAGATGAAAACTCCAACAAGGACTTATTCTTATCCGGGAGAAAATGGATTCATGGAAAGAGGAGAGTTTCCAATTTCACTTGAGAATTACACTAATGAACAGAGATGGAGACATAAAGCTGACAGATTAGCCAAAGCCTTTATCTTGCAAGGAATTTCAGATGAGATTTCTATTCAATTAGATAGTAAAAAGGCTACAGGATAACAATAGTGGGAACAACTTGAGAAGATGATGGGAGGATCAAAGATGTCATCAAAAGTAAAGACTCTGGAAACTGAGAACACTGAGTTGAAAAGAAAAATCTTTGACTTGGAATATCAGATTATCCAAATCCAGCAAGCAGATTCTGTTGACAATAATGAGAAGAAGATTAAAATTCTGGAAGATGCTAATGTTGAGCTTCAAAAGAATATATCAGATTTGGAACAAAAGATGGTCAAAGATAGAGATGACTTTGAGAGTGAAAAGAAAACATTTGCAAAGAAGTTCTCAGAATTTTACAGTAAGAGTTTTGAAGAGAAAAAGTTGGTTGAACTGAAATGTGCAAAACTTTCTCAACAGATTTCAAATTTTGAGAAAGTAATCATTCTAGAAAGAGATAGGTTTGAAAAGGAAAAGAAGATCATAGAACAGAAAAATGTTGGATTCTTTAAAGAAATATCCAATGAGAGAAAGAATGTGGAGAAAGACTTTGAAGAAGAAAGACAGACGTTTGAGGAAGAGATTAAGAAGCTAACTGAGAAGTTATCTGAACTATCAGAAAGTGCACTGAAAGAGCAGAAAGCAAAGTCTGAATTCGAGATGAAGATTGACCTACTCATCAAAGATAGAGACAATTATTCTTCAAAGATAAAAGAGCTTGAAGACATTATTTCAAAGGTTGTGGTGACTGAGCAAACGACTCTAGAGTAAAAAATCCACACACCTAGAAATAGTTCAGTTAGATCTAACAAGACAGCCTCAAGTTCACATCAGAAAACTTCTTCTACGAGAAGGTCAGTTAACTCATTTGATCAGATTCGTACTACTAACCTTTTCTATGATCGAAATATAGATAGTTCAGGTACACAAAGAAGAAGAAGGAGGAGATATAATGAAGAAGAAAAGCTAGTCTAGAAGGTGAAACTAGCTGATGATGAAAAGGATGATGAAAAGAAGGATAAAAAGAAAGAAACCAAATCATTTGTACATGCATCACAAGCAAAGAAGAACAATGTGCGGAAAGGTAAACCTGATTTTTCTTATTCGAGAGATCAATTGATCAGGTTGTCTAAAAAGAGGTATTGTTCTTATTGTCGTACTTATGATTTTGTTCATAAAACTAGTGATCATTACTGGTATGGTTCTTACTCTATTACTCCTAATAGAACTGCAACTCATAAATATGGACCCAAATACCAGTGGGTACCAAAGCCAAAGGATGATTCTGTGTTGCAGACACCTCAAGTCAAGGGGGAGTAAGAGAACCAAGGCTTCTGAATACAATAGTTCAGGACCCGTGCTTCAACGGAGTTTGACTTCTATATACAACAGTTTAGGACTCGTACTTAAACAAACAAAAGATGTGATACTCCCGGGCTGATATGAGGTTGTACTCCGAGATCTAAATGAGAAGATCAACCTTCAAGGGGGAGTACATATTTTTATTGAAAATATGCATTCGGAAGATATGATGATCTACACTTTAGGGGGAGTTGTATCTTATCTCTATCATGTGCTTTTTCATTGACATATTTTAGATGCATATTTTCAAGGGGAGTAAGAATTATGACTTCTGATCATATCAGATCAGAACTCGTACATTCAATGTTTTACTGCTTTATGTCATTTTATTTTTCAATAAAGTTGTAAATAAATTTTGCACTTTGATGACTTTGTGACTGTTGCAGATTGAGAGGATGCTTACAAGATCATATCTTACATGACTTACAGCTTGACTCCATGAGATTTAAGACTGAATGAAAAGGTTTAATTCTAATCTTAATCTCATACGTATCTGAAAGAAGGACAACTTTCAGATATGAAAACATGTTCTTAAATGTTCAAACCACTTTTGATTCTTAAACGATTTCATGAATATAGAAGTGTGATTTTAAATGTTTTCATTTTACTTATGCTGAAATGCTTAACAAACCGTGTGTTTCCAAAGATATATACTTGTGTATTATCTTTTCTATATACTTTCAAGTATTCACACACACCGGTTTGACATTTTGTTGAACAAGTTCTTATCATGTCTCAAACTGAACTATTTTTCGATGGTAAGACACCCCGCTTGAACTTCAAAGAAACTTGAGTGTTGATTTCATTTTGAAATATTTCTTTCAAGAATTGTCTTTATTTTGATTCATATAGACATTATTTGTTATTCATGACCAAAACCTTTGATTGCTATATCATTTCATATTTGATTCATTTCATACAATGTCAGATTTTCAAACAAGTTTCTTGTATTCATGTTCATCCATTCAATATACTTGTTTGAAATATCTTCAATGTTTAAAATGCTCAAATATTCATGATTATCTGATTGAGCATACAAACATCTGACTAGTATTTGTGCTTTAACTGATAAAGTTAAACCATCTAAACAACATGTTCTTTTAGGATAAAACATGGGTTTATTGTGTTAGGACTTAAACGAAACTTCTATGGATTCACGTTAACCAGTGTTTCCTACCCAAGAAGTTAATCCTTAGTGATCGAGTGATGAGGAGTCTAAAAGAACTGAGTGTTTGGTTAGATGTGAGCTCAATGATTAAAAAGAAAGAGGGTGAGAGAACAGAGTAAAAGAATATCAAACTTTGCACCAACTTTTTCTGAGCCGGGCAACCACATTACTAGTGCTTCACAATTCTTCGTGAACATTATTGAAACATGCAACTAGCCCATGCCAACTCTTGATAAAAACCCCACCAACTACTCATTTTCTTCTCAACAAGAAAATGTTTCAATATTTCAAGGGGACGCAACACATAATCTATTTGATTTTCATTTGGAAAATCTGGATATTGAAAAAGAAGGAAGTCTGCCCCACCTTCGCACTTTGATCATGCACAATTGAGTCTGTGTTTAACTGTTGTTGTCTCAATGGTTTACACAATTTTGAGCCTAATCAAAAGCAATCATCTGTGCTTAATTCTTTCAAACATTTGCACAAACACACAAGGAATATGTTTTCTTGTCATAAAGTTCATAGAAATATCTTTGTGGTGTTTCGATGATTGAATGGAAGACCTGGGGGGTGAACATAACAAAAGCTCCTTTCCAATGTGTATTTGTTACACACGGTGACTTTGTGTTACTGACATACATTACAATTGATTCATTTGTTGATTCAGGTGTTACATTCCAATTTGTCTGAATTTGAAAAGATTCGGATGGATATCTTTTGGATCGACGGAGAATCAGATGCTCTTGTGTTCAAAGATCAATAGTCAGTTCAGATTATTAGCGACATTTCTTGTGAAAGTTTTGATAACTTCAGTGCTCTAATCATCAAAAAGGGGGAGAAGTTTTGTTCAAGAAATGTCTGGAAAGAAAAGTTTGTATCAGATATGGAAGAAGATCAAGAAAGTTATTGGAAAGTGTTCAAGAATTTGTTGGTTTGAGAAAGATTATTGAAAGCTGAAACAGAAAGTTCAAAGACTTCTGAAGATGAGCTGATTTTTCAGAAATTTTCTTTGAAGATAATCTGCTAAAGCGAACTGAGCTAAACCTGAAGATAATTTCTTTCTGAAGTCTGAAAGAGGTTTCTACAACCTTGGGGGAGAATGTTAATATTCTTGAAGAACAGATTTTGGTAAAATTGTTGAAAGTTTTGAAGATTGTTTTTGTCAAAGAAAGGGAAGAATGTTATAAGCATAAAAGGAGAGATTGGATTTCAAAGATTATGTTTATTTCTGAAGATTATCTGAATTGTCAAGAAGTCTACAAGGAGAAGATAAAGTTGATCAAAGGGGGAGTTTGTTCAAATTGAGCTTGAAGAGAGAATATTGAATTGCAAAATCTTTTTAGAAATGATCTTGATCCAAAGGGGGAGAATGTTAGAGCACATATTTGTTGGATGCAATATCATAAAGTTTGAAGATGAAAGTCAAGCAAGTCAACTCTCAAGCAAGAAAATCAAAGTCTTTGTAATAATGTCAAAGTCAAAGTAGTTGTTTTGTTTCTTTGTTGTTGTTGCTAGTATAAATAGTGCAAGTCCTTTGTCTTTGTATTCTGTAATGTGAGTGGTAATCTGAGTAAGAGAAAATACGTATGCAGAGCTAATTAGAGAAGAGGTAGATTGTATATCTTTGTAGAGAGAGAAAGTAGTGAGGGAGTGAATCTTGTAACCTTTGGAATTTGAATTCAAAGACTTGTGATTACGAATTGTTCATCTTGATTGTTATTAGCATTTAGAACTTGAATTAGGGACATTATAAAAAACGATACCACCTGATGCCATTAAAGTCACCCCATTAAACCCACAAAATCGCATGAATTAAAATCCTAAATAAAACTCAAACACCAAGGTAATGGGAGATAACTTTTTGTCCAAAACCTTAACATATGTGGAGGAGATCCAATGTTAAAGTCACAAACTGTAGTCACTTGCCCAAGACTCTAACCAACATCAAAACAAGGACCTCACAATATCCGAAAATGGTGTTGGACAACAACGGGGATAAGGAAAATCTTGACAAAGTTTGTACCCACACGCAATAAAATAATTTTATGCACGTAAAAAAAATCATAGTTCAACTATTTGTGTGTGCTAAACATTTTTCCAAGATTTCGTAATATAATCCACATGGTGATTTGGAAACATGAGAAATAATCGATGCCATTTATTTCAGAAATAAATTTTATGCATGAATTTGGTCGGCACTCAACATCTTAGAACCACGTTCTCAATTTCCCAGCTACACTATTGTCATCCGAATGCTCAAACATCTTAAGGCAATAATCATGCTAAATTGGTTAACCTTACAATTTCTTCCTAAAATGAAGCCGATTCAATAAGCCTACGGTTCTAATTCGACCAATAACCCCGACCCAAAATGGTCAACTTAATGTATTCATCATACTTAACCATCATTTCAAATGACAATGCCATGGACATCGACTCTTCTATTGGCTACTCGCTTAGAAACTTTCTCACTACCCCAACGGTCATTATACAGAGGCAGTTCAAGCATGACCATGTAGCATGTAGGTTCACCATAACACTGGTCAGGTGCCATTATGAACGTACCACACATGTCAGCCTTGCTATCCTCGACAAGTTTCCCGTTTCTCACGACTCACTCCATTCCGAAATATCCTATCTTAAGGTACCTAATGGTGCAATTTCACTTTCAATCACTTAAAAGAACGCTAGTTTGAGTCTAGGTATCCAAAATCAACACCTAGTTCTCTCAAACTTATGCTCTGATACCAACTTGTAACACCCTCAAATTTGATAAGAACAACGAATTAAAAATCTCAATTTAATAACTAATAAAGGACAAAACTTCCACTTTGCATAGCAAAGCTCAAAATGCCTCGAATATAAGATTCTTTAAATAACCTCCACAATAACAAACTCCAGTATTAAACAAGGACCTAACTGATGTCGGGTGCTACTTAACCCCAGTACATGCTGCTCTTAACAATACTAATGCGGAAAACTTCACTAAGTTAGTCACCTCTTCGACACACCACTAGCACTCATCTTTTCATACAGTCACTAGAACTATTCGCCAACGAAGCCTGTTGCACATGCCGACAAATAAAAAGGTTAGGCTAACGCCTAGTGAGTTCAAGAGTTCTACATGAGTAAATATCTTTAAAATGATGAACTCGCTTAAAGTCATGACCTTTCAATTGATGTACATTAAAACGTAGAAAACAACTCGTATCCAATGTTATGCACTTTCAAAGATGGACACCTCATTCCAAACATGTTTTATAAATTGATGCAATGTAAACTAACTCGAAACATGAATATGAAATGACTCCCATTTACGAAATGCAGATAAAACATGATATCCCAAAACACCCAAACACGGGTGGGACAAAATACTCGACCCATGAATCATCATCGAAACCATATATACCGTACGTTCGAAAACATGGACATTAGGTCCAATACTCACGCGACCTAAAATGAAAGGTATCTAACTACCAAAACAAGGGGTTGACATAATTCATTCAAACCTTAATATACGAGGAGGGAGGTCCAATATTAAGGCCCTCATTCACTGTCGACCATAAAGAACCAATGACAATAAAATAAGACATCCTTATATTTGAAATACTGATAGCCGACAATGGGGGATACCCGTATCCGTTGAGAGTGGAGGAAACACACAAGTATACCACTCATGCAACGTTAATCGCATGACACCTCACGACATAACAGCCCAAGTGTCCCTACGACTTCTTAACAAGTTTCACCATAGAAGATGGTTGACCTTGATGGCATTTTCCTAAGAACTCCACCCCAAAGGCCCGACACACTTAAAGACTACCTATCAGCATTACTTCAAGTGGCGGAGGTCCCGGTGCCTACTTCCCATGTAGCACCCTCAGACTCAACTCTCTAGTGCCTACTTGTAAAGTTTACAGTCATAAAACATGGGTACCAGAGTTTAACCCCATGGTACCCAATTGACCATCCCAAAACAGACTGACTTACGTGCCTATGGATCCAATGCAACACAGTCTAACATTACATGTCTAACCCGAAATGTCCAACGCACTCGAACATGTAACCAACACCAAAATGCAACAAGGTATATTAGTACGTACGTCATGATGAGGCTACTTGAGCCATTCAAAACCGAACAAGTGTCCTCAAGACTCTTTTAAGTCGACACCGAGCCAAAATGCTCAAAACTCCTTTTGTGACCAACGATTAACGACTCCCCAAAAGAATAACGCGATTGAATCACTTCATGCAGACACACTCCCAAAATACGTGTGCAGACTTCAATGCAGTTTAAATTTGGACAAATTACTTTCCAAATGATTTTATGCCATTTACTTCTTCAAAACGACCTATAACACGAAATTACACATTTCTCCAAAACAAACACTAAAATGCCTTTTTAACCAAATAATCTCACTTGTGCAATAAATCACCAAACACACCCATTTATGACTTATTTATCAAAATGCCCAAAAATCCCCAATATGGGTGTTTTACAAGGTTTATAAAACCAAACTTCTCAAATAACCAAAAACCATCAAGTAACTCCACAAATGATAATTTCATGATAAACACATAAATACTTTAAAATAAACATTTTGGCATGTACAACGTTTTCACAAATCAACTTGAACTCACCTTGCTAGATTTAGGCTAAATCTAGATTTTACCCCCAAAACATGAATCTCCTTTGATGAAGGCTTGAATAATCCAAGAAATCTCCCTAGATCTTAGATACAACACATCTAAAAGGTCACCTTCACTACACAAGTCATCAAAATCACACCCAAGTTGAAGGATGAAGGGGAAAATGATGAAATCACCAAACCCTAACTTAACATTGAGAGAGATGAGGAGCTTACCACCACAAAATACTCTTGTATTATCAAATAGAATTCAAATCTCTTGCTATATCCTTGAAGATCTCTCAAAAACGAAACTATGGCAACTTAAATCACCAAAAACGGAGTTGTGATGCAAAAGTTATGAAGAAATGAAGTTCTAGGGCTGAAAATCGGGTTTTATGCTCGAACAGGGCTCCGCGCGGGTTACCGGGCGGCCTAAGTCGCCCCACAACTCGCCCGGATGTCCCTAAGTCTTCCGGGTGACCCGAAGTCGCCCCGTGCACTGCTCGTCCGATTTTCTTCATTTTTTCACTGTTTTGCCCGTAACTTCTTCGTTATAGCTCCAATTTTGCTCCGGAAAGAACCGTTGGACTCGTAATTGAATCCTTCATCCACCAAGACTACAAAATCAAGGATTCAAATCCAAAGTCCTATATCTTATTTTTCCCTTAAAATTACCGATTCTTGTATTGACTTGAAATGATACTTTTTGAAATTCGGAGCGTTACACGGATCATTTATTTCTGTCATAATGAACCTTTTCACCCTTAGTGTTTTCTCACAACTGAACTTTCCGTAGTGATAACTTAGAACCCTTTAAAAGATTTCTTCGAATTCGCCATCTGAAATTGACTTTTACGAACTGGACTTTTCTGATTGAACTTTCACAGTTTTCCCTGAGGATCGATATCCGGTACTTTGTACCACTATTACTTATTAAGAGACGCTAGTAGGATAAAGTGTATACTTGCACTAAATTCTATTTTAAGTGTATCTAAAAAAGGATTGCAATAAATCTTTACAACATGCTTCTTCTGTATTACTAATACAGTCTAAATCTAAATATATTCCAAATGGATTAATCGGTTCATTTTTCATGGTTTCATATGGTTTATAATTTTCTTCTTTTCTTATCGTATTCATCATAGCTGCATATCCTTGAGTAGGTCTATTAAATTCTCTTTTTATAGGGGTTTGTCTACTCTTGCTAGGGATATCATTAACACTAGGTTTCCAATTTTTTTGTTTTATTTCTTGTTTTATGTTTATAAAATTATCGTTAATATTCATATCTCCTATTTGAGTTTCTAAATTCTCAATATCTGACTGTATTTCATTTTCTATATCTGAATCGGGTTTCATCATTTTTAATTTCCACCGTATCCTTTTGGTATTTTCATATTAATTAATTGTTGTAATATTTGGTCTTTACCATTATCGAGGTAATTTACTCTTTTGTTTTGATTATTTGCTTTTATCAATGTTTCTAATTTATTTAATTCTAAAAGTATCTTTTCTCCATAAAAAATAATAGTTTTTTGGATTTCTATAAGATCTTTATCCATTTTTAATGGGTTATCGTTTTGTTTTAAGTGTATAAAATTATGTTTATCCATTAAGTGGAATTATATTCCCAATCTCTATCATTAACCCTATAATTTGAGTATGTCCACTCATAATGATCCTAAGTAAAATCTTCATCCGAAATATAATTTTCGAAATCATTTTCAAAATAATAATTTGCTGAATCATCTAAAAAATCATAATTATTAGTTATAATTTCATTATTATTTTCTGAAATAAAAAGTTCAGATATAAATAATTTTAATGAAATTGTTAGGGTCTGTGCTCTAACCCTTTCTACACCTCCCTCAAGCAAAATTTGGGTGGCTCTGATACCAATCATAAAATGGTCCAAAATATCGAGTAAATAAAACAAAACTATATCTAGCAGAGAATTAGGGGCTGTTTGATTGGTTTTCCATTAAGTTCTGTATGGATAAAGTTGTCTGTGTGGATTAATCTGTCTGTATAGATTTAGAAGATTTTTATTTGAGAGAGTTTTTTCATAGATGGAAGGAACGTGTTTTTTTAATGAGAGATACTGTTTTGGAAAAAACTTGGCTTTCTACATAAAGCTCCCCTTGAAATCTTACTGAATAAGCCACTTTCTATATCATTAAGCCACTACCAAACAGTCATATATAACTGACTGAATAAGCTGTGAGTCTCATTAAGCTCATTAAGCTGCAAACAAGCATGCCCTTAGTCATGACTCTTTCTAAATAAAATGTTACAAAATTATACATAAAATTTTAATATTATTTTAATCAAATTAAAATAAATGTCTTGTAATTATAGCCAACGAGGTGGGATTAATGCCCGCGCGTTGCTGCGGATGGAAAGAAATATTAAGACCATAAATTTGAGCATGACCAATTATGAGAACAAAACATTTTGTGTCTGTTAGCAGCATGACTATAATTTACAAAATGCCCTATGAGGATGATGTGTGTGTATGATAGGAAGCGAAAATAAATTGGCAAATGGTACATTACATCATTAAACCTAAAAAAAGTTACATTGTTATTAAACCTAAATTAAATTATAATAAAAATATGAATTAAACAAATTTTACATCATTATTAAACATAAAATAAATAATGATAAATTAATTTATTAATAAATAAAAAATTGGTGCATGAATCACCTACGACTATGTGCTTGGATTGATGGGAAGGCCGAAGGTTTTGGGTTGGAGAAGACACAGTCATTGAGATGCGATGCATGTTAAGGGATCTTTATTTTATGCTTATATAATAAAAATAATTTTTATAATATAACTTTTATTTATTTAAATTAGAAAATGAAAAAGTTATAAATGATCGAAATGTCATTTACCTAACGGTCAGCATCTAACAACTTTTAGTTTCGAGGACCAAAACGTTACGCAAATGAAAAATCGAAAGTCTATTTTGGAATCAACAAATTATGAGGACTAAATCCAAGAGGAAAATAAAACTATAGGGACCAAATCTGTAACTCTACAAACATAGGACTAAATCTAACAGGGAGATAAAACCTTAAGGACCAAATCTGTAATTTACTAAAAACCTAAAGGACCAAATCTGTAAGTTACTTACCAGTACTATTCATGAACAAGTACATGAGCACTGGTAAATGTTATAACTTATTATAATATAATATGATTGCTTGTCTACAAATCTTATGGCCTCCAAAGACTATTTAAAACCCTAGCTTTCATATCCAAAGATTCAACCCCAGAAAGTTGCAATTATAGTGAAGATCAAGTAAGATGATGGCATCGAGTCTGGAATCAGCTTCTTCCACTTCCTCCCATGTTTCTCAATTTCATCACACCCCTTCTTACTGGTACTCTCTCCGTACGATCGATCAATAATCTTGTGTGAATTTTACACGCCATGATGTTTTTGTACATAGTCATCGTTTCTACTTCCTTGTAATTCTTACTGAATCATGATTGTTTTATGCGAGTATTGTGATCATCTTTAAGATTAAATGATCATATACATATGCTCTAATCAGCATGATCAAGTATCCCGAATTTTAAACTTTAGTCGCTGAATTGAAGATACAGCTGATGATATCCTGTCAAGCAGAGGCTATAGAACATAATTTTGATCTGGTGGTCTTTTATTGTTAATGATGGTTCCTCCGTATCAATAATTGCAAGATTTAAGGCAGGAATTGTTTGATTGAGAGTGAAATAGGTAACTGTTAGCCCCTAAATTTGACAAAAAATGGAGAAAATGTCACAACTTGCAACTAATACTACAAGTTCCAAATAGAAATTGTTGCAACTTTTAGTATCAAATTTCTAGTATTTGTTGTAAAGTTAATGGAGTTATCAATATTTGTTGGGAAGTTAGAAGATTAATATGAACAATGATTTAAAAGTTAGGCAGTTTGAATGTCTCATTTGTCAAAAAGTGGGGATTATTTGGAATTTGATGCTTGCCTTGATACCCGTTTGTTGTATTTGTAATCGTAGATTTTCTAATTGAACTTTGTTGTAGCGAAGAAAATGTATATTTGCTCTGCAAGAAACTATGTGCGGATGGAGTAGCTGATGTATCTGATCTCTTCGTTGTCTTCATTTCCAATGAGAACAAGCATGTATGTTTACTCCTTCATTTGATTTTGCTTCGTGAGAAATGTTTAGAAGGGTATAACATCGGCATGCTTAGTGTTCTGCACTATATAAACACACGTTTTTGAATATGCACACATTGCCGTACCAAGATGAGATTCTTGTGTATCCTTGCATGAGTGGCGAGAAGACCCTTCTCTTAATTTGTCGTACTTTACATTTTAGAGCTAATGTCCTGTCTTTATTGTTCTCATTGATGCCTAAATGATTTCATTTTGTAATGTACCAATCTTCTATTCGGACTTGTCCTTGGGTTATATCATCAAATTCTTGTTGATTTTCAACGTATGACATCTGGAAGAATCATAACTATAGTAACCAGTATACTCTACTCAAGCGATGCGAGAGAGCTTCATTATACTTGGTGACTAATGTGTGAATCCTTGGAGAGTCCTAGTCAAACTACTTTTGAATCTACATGTAATTTGTTAGTGGTATGATTTATTATTGAGGAAGGTTAAACCAAAGCCAAACGAACCTAGTATACCCAACTTTAAAGTAGGGTCTAGGAAGGGGCAGGATGTACACAAAAACCTTACCTCAACCACTAGGATTGAGTTGTTTCCATGAAGACCCATGGTTTGTGCACAAAGCGAAGGTGTGTGCAAGCATGCAATAAGATAGGTAATATAATTTGTAATTGCGAAATATAATAGGTAGAATAACGATTCAATGGTGTGTGCATGATTCAATGGTGTGCAAGCAGACAATGTAACCAGGTAAAACATGCAATACAAGTAGAAACTAATGGATAGCAACTTAAACATGTAGGTAAGACAAGTAAAAGTTAAGCAAAAAGTCAGGTCCTATCAACCCAACTATCCCACACAAGGAGCGTATTTGTCTACTTTCTTCCCTTCTCTCAGTATCTTTGTCGTCACACTCTACGAGATCCTACTATAAGTCGGTCACTCTAGTTCTGTGCCTCCAAGAACTACTTGAGGTCATGTTCTAAAAAATGCCTAAAGTTATCATGTTCACTCTTGCTGATCACTCTTCACTCTCCTCATTGTTGCTATCAACTATCTTCTCTGCACATGCCCAAACCACCTCATCTACACCCTCTCAATTTATCTGTGATAGGAGCAACCCTAGCTCCATTGGAAAACTTCGTTTGGAGTCCTATCTAGCATGGTCGAACCATACATCCATCACAACATCCTCATATGTGCAACTTCCAATTTTTTAATTTTTTAATTTGCAACATAGCTAGTCTTATGGCTATCCTCTAGACTTTCCCCTTCGGTTTTAGGAGTACCCTCTTATCACACAACACTCTCATAGCTGCTCTCCACTGCTCTAACTGAGCATTCACCTCACCCTTAGACTCTGCTCTAATACAACATGGATTCTGGCAATGCAATGTAGTGGGACTCTCATGTCGATCCGAATGGACTTAGCCTTCACCTGGCCCTTTAGTTAAAATAAACTTGCCTTGGGATCCTGCCATGCATCCACCAGTGCAGTTCACTTATTCCAGAAGAAAGGCACGTAAGGGAGGTAATTAGGAGCACTAGTGGAGAAATAATATTATAATAGTGCTTGTTTTGTAATAACAGGTGATTATTGCCTTTAGGGGTATTTTGGGTAGTTTCTTATTAATTCAGTTATATAGGCGCCGGTGGAATGTGTAGTGGGATATCCAGATTTTGATCATTCCTTTTGTATTAGGAGAGACTAGCATCTCGAAGGCTAGATTCCCCAATTATGTGGTTCAATTAAATCCTTTGATCCCTTTACTCTCTAACCTACCTTGTTCTTGGGAATTGCAATTTGATTCTTTACAGATTGGTATCAGAGCACCGATCCTTGAGTAATCATGGCACCACCATCCACTATTCAGAGGCTAGACACTTTGGAGGAGGAGATAACAGGGGTTCGTAATTCCATCACCGGTTTCCAACAAGCTTTACAACAACAATTCAGTGAGCAGATGGCGATAATTACTGAGAAATTGTCGGCTGTAATCACAGATAAATTATCGGCAATTACGGCAGAAAATGTCACCCTCCGCTCATCTATTCGGGAAGAGAATGCCAACCTTCGTTCATCAATTCAGGAGGAGGTTCGAACCATTTTGTCCGATTCCCACCAGACCATGTTTCGATCGACGATGGTCGGGTCAAGTCAGTCGGGAGGAGGATCTGGGGTTAACTCGGGAGGGGGCTCAGGAGGAACAACTAATGGAGGAGGGCTCAATTGGCGATTTAGGAAATTGGACATGCCTCTATTTGATGGTGTCAATCCAGATGGATGGATCCTGAAGGCGGAGAGGTACTTTAATTTTTATTGACTGAATGAAGGAGATAAGTTCGAAGCAGCAATCGTGGCCCTGGAGGGTGATGCACTTCTCTGTACCAATGGGAGAACCGTCGCCGACCGGTTATTCGTTGGGAAGATATGAAGACGCTGGTCCTCCGTCAATTCCGTCCTAGCCACACAGGATCTCTACATGAGCAATGGTTATCGCTTACTCAGGTTTGTTCTGCCTTGGATTATCAACGTAAATTCATTGAGCTCTCAACCCCATTAACAAATGTTTCAGAGGACATAGCCCTGGGCCAATTTATAAATGGGCTTAAGAATGATTTAAGGGCTGAGGTGAGGGTGTTTGGGCCTAGATCTTTGGACCAGGCTATGGGGCTCGCACTGAACGTGGAGGAAAAGATTAGGATTATTCCGACCCGTAAGAATGAAACTCGAGCGTATTCTTCACCCGACGGGTTTGGAAGTACGGCGACCAAGGTTTCTACCACTCCGGTGACCACCACAAATTCCAGCCGATTCTCCCCTTTTTCTCCAAGTCCATCGTCATCATGGCCCTCTTCACCGTCGACGACTCGTACGAATAACCAAACCCCATCTTCTGGGTCGACCACATCGTCAAAAGTCACCGGAGAAGTCAGACGACTTTCTGATAAGGAGCTACAGCAGAAACGTGAGCGGGGATTGTGTTTTCGTTGTGATGAAAAGTGGAACGTTGGCCATCGATGCAGTTGTCGGGAATTAAGTGTATTACTCACCCACGAGGAGGAAGAGGGTGCAGAAATTAACGAAGAACCTAAGGTTGAGGCTGAGGTAGGGGAACAAACAGAGATATGCTTGAACTCTGTAATGGGTATTACTAATCCAAAGACCTTGAAAATGTTGGGCAAAATGGCGGGTACAGATGTGGTAGTGATGATCGATCCAGGGGCTACTCATAATTTCATCTCTCCCGAAGTAATTCACAAATTAGAGATTCCGGTCTCTCAAACAGGGAGTTTTGGGGTGTCTTTGGGTACTGGGGAGGCTGTTCGGGGTTCCGGCGAATGTCGAGGGTTGGAACTTCAGTTACAGGGAATCGAGGTGGTTGAGGATTTTCTACCACTCACTTTGGGAAATTCCGATATTATACTTGGCGTGCAATGGTTGGAGAAGTTGGGGGCAATGACCACAAACTGGAAAATCCAGGTTATGACGTTTAATGTAGATAATAAACCTGTAACTTTGAAAGGTAACTTTGAAAGGAGACCCATCCCTGGCCAGGTCTTGGGTGTCCCTTAAAACCATGATTCGTTTAATCACACAGGAAAGAAATGGGTTTCTGGTGCAATTCAATCACGTAGAAACATTGCCGAATACAATAGGACCGGAATCTCCCACGTTCCTACAGGATATAGTTCGTGACTATCAACAAGTATTCGATTGGCCGGGAGGGCTGCCCCCCATTAGTGAAAAAGAACAATCACTCTGAAAGATGGAACAAGCCCCGTAAGTGTAAGGCCATACCGCTATCACCATGCCCAAAAGACGGAGATTGAGAATTTGATACGTGACATGTTGAAATCGGGCATTATCCAACATTCCAACAGCCCCTATTCAAGCCCTGTGTTGCTGGTTAAAAAAAAAGATGGCTCCTGGAGGTTCTGTGTTGATTATCGGGCTTTAAATAGGGCCACCGTTCCCGATAAATACCCGATACCGGTGATAGATGAATTGCTCGATGAGTTGCACGGATCGCGTGTTTTCTCCAAATTGGACCTGAAATCTGGATACCACCAGATTCGGGTCAAAAGGGAAGACATAGCCAAGACGGCTTTTCGCACCCACGAAGGGCACTACGAATTTCTCGTAATGCCCTTTGGATTGACAAATGCCCCAGCAACATTTCAAGCATTGATGAATGATGTTTTCCGACCTTTCCTCTGAAAATTCGTATTGGTTTTCTTTGATGATATATTAATTTACAGCCGTAACGAACGACAACATCGAGAGCACTTGGCAGCAATTTTAGGTGTCTTGGCACAACACCAATTATATGCAAATGCTAGCAAATGTGAGATTGGTAAATCAGAGGTGGCTTATTTGGGACATGTGGTATCGCAAGCGGGGGTAGCCGTTGATAAAGAAAAGATCAAAGCTATGATCGATTGGCCTCTTCCAGTGAACTTAAGAGATCTGCGAGGGTTTCTGGGGTTGACTGGTTATTATCGCAAGTTCATCGAAGGATTTGCTCGAATAGCATCCCCTTTAACGGACCAGTTGAAGAAAGATTGTTTTGGATGGACTAAGGAGGCGACAGAGTCCTTCCTCAAGCTCAAGGAAGCCATGACTAAAGCTCCCATTCTTGCAATGCCTGACTTCACCAAGCCATTTGTGTTGGAGACTGATGCCTCGGGGGTGGGAATCGGGGCTGTTTTGCTTCAGAACTCTCACCCAATTGCATTTTTTAGCCAAGTCATGGGGGCTCGAAACAGGTTAAAATCTGTTTATGAGGGAATTAATGGCTATTGTTCTAGTAGTGCTGAAGTGGAAGCATTACTTACTGGGACGGCATTTTGTCATTCACACATACCAGCGTAGTCTCAAGTAAGTACCTACTGGAACAAAGAGAAATCAACATTGAACATCAGAAATGGATCAGTAAGTTGATGGGATTTGACTTCGAGATCAGATACAAACCAGGAGCGTTAAACCTGGTAGCTGACGCGTTATCGCGAGAATTCACTTCTAATACAGAACGGAGTACTCTAATTTCCTCATGGAAAGTACCTTTGGCCGAGCTCGATCGTGAGATTGAGAACGATGTTTTTATTCAACGCATAAAAAAAGAGATCAAAGAAGAAGGAAAATCGCCGGTGGGATTTTTAATTGCCAATGGTCGAGTAACATATAAAGGACGAATTGTTATTCCCCGATCATCGTCTTTTATTCCAAAATTGTTACACGAATATCACGATTCTGTCTTGGGTGGTCACTCCGGAGAGTTCAAGACATATCAACGGCTAGCCGCGGAGTGGTTTTGGGTGGGTATGAGACGAGCGGTGGCAAAATATGTTCAAGCATGCTCAACTTGTCAGCAGCAGAAAGCTGCAACTACCCTACCAATTCCCAAGCATGTATGGGAAGATGTGTCCATGGATTTTGTGGAGGGACTCCCCCGTTCCCAGGGGTTTGATACAATCTTGGTAGTCGTGGATCGACTTACAAAATACGCGCACTTCTTGTGTTTGACACATCCGTTCACAGCCCCAACGGTAGCAGCTTTATTCATTAAGGAGATTGTTCGCCTTCATGGTTTTCCGACTTCTATTGTGTCCGATCAAGATAAAGTCTTTATGAGTTTGTTTTGGAGGGAGTTGTTTCGCCTACAAGGGACAACATTGCTGCGTAGCACAGCATACCACCCGCAAACTGACGGGCAAACAGAAGTCGTCAACAAATCGGTTGAAACATACTTAAGGTGTTTTATACAAGGGAAGCCACGTAAATGGGCACAATGGCTGCCATGGGCAGAGTTTTGGTACAATACATCCTATCACTCTTCTACACATTGTACCCCATTCAAAGCTTTGTACGGGAGGGACCCTCCTCGTTTGATACGCACGCCAAATGGCAGCACCGGGGTGTCTTCCCTCGAGGATCAGCTGTTAGAACGGGATGCTGTGTTAGATGATCTTAAAGTTCATTTAGTAAGGGCCCAACAGATCATGAAGAGTCATGCTGATAGATTTCGCAAAGAACTTACCTTTGAGATAGGTGATCGAGTATATCTCAAGTTACAGCCGTATCGCCAAAAGACGGTGGCCACTAGAACCTTTCAGAAACTTGCTGCCCGCTTCTATGGGCCGTTTGAAATTCTTCAACGTATTGGACAAGTGGCCTACAAGCTTCAACTTCCTCCTACAGCGAAAGTGCATCCGGTATTTCATGTTTCTCAGCTGAAACGTGCAATCGGAGACAAACCAGTGTCCCCAACCCTTCCTCCCATGCTGACGACAGACTTTGACATGGAAATTGAACCCGAAGCATTATTGGGTGTCCGTACTCGGGACACGGAGGCAGGCCAGAGGATTGAAGTCCTGTTGAAATGGAGACACCTTCCCGCTCATGACTCAACTTGGGAGGACTTGCCTACTATGCACCATGCTTTCCCGGCTTTCCACCTTGAGGACAAGGTGGCTCTTTGGGGGCGGGGTAATGCCATGCATCCACCAGTGCAGTTCACTTATTCCAGAAGAAAGGCACGTAAGGGAGGTAATTAGGGAGCACTAGTGGAGAAATAATATTATAATAGTGCTTGTTTTGTAATAACAGGTCATTATTGCCTTTAGGGGTATTTTGGGTAGTTTCTTATTAATTCAGTTATATAGGCTCTGGTGGAATGTGTAGTGGGATATCCAGATTTTGATCATTCCTTTTGTATTAGGAGAGGCTAGCATCTCGAAGGCTAGATTCCCCAATTATGTGGTTCAATTAAATCCTTTGATCCCTTTACTCTCTAACCTACCTTGTTCTTGGGAATTGCAATCTGATTCTTTACAGATCCATCCTTTCAATAGGTGTTGGTATATTTGCATCCACTTTTTAAAGTTTCATATTGGTATTTTTCATGGTGCCTCTTCGCCATTTTAATGGAGGCAAGCCAAAACTTTGCTTTCTTAATGAAGCTTAACACCCCTGAACAAATACTTCACAAAAAGAATCCTATTTCTGACAAGCATTAATATGATACAAAAAGCAGCCCCATACTGAAGCAGAAAATAGGGTACAATGATGCACTTCACATGAAATCTGTCATGTAACTCAATATGGAGGTCCACATTATGCTACATATATAGTTGATTTTGGCAAGTAAAGACGAGTAGACTTTGCAAGAAAGAACCCGCTTAATGAGTATCTTTTTTTCTAGAAAACATCTTTACATCATCTTAAATAGAACTTGCAAGAACAAGCTAACATATCATTTTATGATAGATGATTAAAGTTGGTAGGGATCCTCTTTATTATAAGTGATGAAGATTTCCCCTAAAATTGCATGCAGAAAACAATCTTCCTCATTCCTAACATTCTTCGCTGTATATGGCAACCTATAATCAACAGCTGATATTTTATGACAGGCTCACAAGCGCTCTGTCTCCTAGAATATGTGCCATAACCACACCCACTTTTAGTTGTTAAAAACCTTTTACTTTCATTTTTCGTTTTAAAGAAAAATACTCATAAAAAGTAAGAATCCCAAGAAATAATTTCTCAATGCAATATTCTCTTGTTCCCCATCTGTGACTGGTGGTGTAACCAAAAAAAATCTCTCTCTAGATACATGATGGTTATGCATTTTTGATGCATAGTTTTAAATAATGATGAACTTAAATTTTTTTTTTTTGGAAAGCAATGATGAACTTCATATAGACTATCTTTTTAATTAATAATGCAGATCCCATTGTGGCATCAGAAAGCTAGCCATAGAGCTGATGGGATAATTCTATGGGATTATCATGTAATTTGCATCCAGGTAATAGTTCAAGCTTTCACTGCATTAGGAGTTGATATGCATTTGATTACCATGGGAAGCATAGTTCATTTTTATTCTAAGGGGTAATTTATTCGATTGAGATGTTGTGGAAATCATAAACCATGTATTACTGAAATTTGGAACTGGTGTTGCTTTGACAGAGAAGAAAAGAAGGAAAGGCTGTGGATCTAGTATGGGATTTAGATTCATCTCTTCCATTTCCGTCAACCCTACAATCCTATGTATCAGAAAGCATCCGACCATCTTTCGAGCTATTTTCTGAATTTGAGAGGTAAACGAAGTTTGCTATTAAATTGCGCTATCAAAAGCAAACACCCTTTGTGAAATTCATAATATCTATTAATAGGTGATTGTAGAATGAGCAGAAAGAAATGCAGAAGTTTCTACTTAATTGGCCTGATAGCTGCATGTCTATTCACATAAATGTATTTCCTTTCAGAAAGTTGCACCAAAAATTCAATATACGGGGTACTAGGATTCCAGGTTTATGTTTTATTACATTTAATTGTTATGTTTATATAATCTTGTGATAAATTGACGTTGTTAGTCAACCCACTATGCCATCATGCATGGTGCTCGATTGCTAAACTTTGTTTATTATGCTTGCCATGAATTTATGCAACCTTAATACCAAATTTGATCACTAGAAAAAGATGTACCCATCGACTTTTAGCACTCGAAGTGGCACTTTTCAACTTCAAAATTTCTGTTGGCTCCATTGTTTGGTGAAAAAAACCTATGTTTATCCCCATAAAAGTATTTTAAATTTAAATTCTTATGGTATATTAGTAATAAAGTCCGTCGGTTTTTGTTTGGAAAATACAGGGTTTGACAAAAGACATTCTATTAGCATCTCTTTTTTGAGATTAGAAGGAGCATATGTTTAGTGATGCAACTTAGCAAAATCTATTGCAGTTGTGAATACCTTCTTTTTTCCATTGGTAATGATGATGAATTGATCCATGATCTCAGGGTCTTCCGTATAGTGCATGCTCCAGTATTTCTCCGTTATTTTGCCTCTGATAGGAGACACATGAAGGATTCTGAAGGAAATTGGATATCTCCACCACCCGAATACCAAGTCCTAGTAGCTGAAGGTAAATGTAAAACCGCACTTTGGAAATTACTTTTACCGACATCAGGTATCAACAGTCATTGTTCCTTTTATGGTGTGAAAAAGACGAATGTTGAAGTTTAAACCGTCTTTCACACAGTGCAAGATCCAGTATTTTGTGAATATTTTGCTTCAGTTCTGCTTTGAAGACCTTATCGTCACTCATTTATGTTTACTTCTTCAACTTTAAATACCAAAACAGAAATGTCAATTGGATTGGGTCAAACTGTTTCGACTTATGATCAATAAGTTTGAATGAAATCATTATGTTAGGGGGCACACAACACTTCGTCAAGCATCACCCTTTGACTTTAAATGACAAATCTGTTACCAATCTTGATATTAAAAGTAGCTCATTTCATTTCATCGGCAAACTAATTTCTATTTTGTGTAACATACTTTCAAAACCTTCATTTTGGTATCTCAGATTTGACATCTCAAACATTTATGTACCCGACTTACATATCAAAGTGCATGAAAATGCAATGTACTTTGGTCTCATTTATGTTTTGTTTAGTGTACTTTGGTTTAGTTGTTTTGAGATATAAGGAATCAAACTGAAGGTTTTGAAAGTATGTTACACAAAATAGGAAACCAAAGTACCTTATATTTTCATGCAATTTACAATCATATGAAAGTCAAAAGAAGACAAATAAATGATATATCTTGGTGTGTCTTCTCTTTTTGCGAGTGTCACGATATTTACTTGTGATTGAAGTATCTACCTTGCTTTTCATTTTCGATCTTATCAAATTTCGACTACTTTCTTTTTGGTTCATCGTTCTTGCAGACGGGACTGTGCACAACCTAAACCAGTACATCAACATGTCCACAAAAGATGTGTTGAAAGATCTAGGAGATGACTCCATCAATGCAGTTTTTACCAAACAATTCGGCGTACTAGTGGGTGAGAGCCAGTTGCAGGAATTCTTCTCTTGCATTTCGCGGTAATTGCTACCGTTCTTTGCATTCTGCTGCAAATTATTATCCGGTTGCACCACCGCAAAATTGCACCATTTTCTGATGCTTATATTACCTGTATGGGAGCGAAATAGTTGATTGTAAATCATTTTTTAGTTTCACAAAGAATGAGTTTTCTCATGGTAGGAGGTCATCTCGGACTCTTGACAGTTAGGACACATGTACATGATGGGAAAAAAAATAACAAAAATAAGTTTAATAAAAAAAATGATATTTTTAATATTTTTAATAACATAATAATTTATATAATTTTTTTTGTAATAATTGGTAATTTAAATAATTTTACTAGTATTTGCATTAATTTTCAAATATTATTTATAAACTAAATAGAAGAGTGAACTACACTCGCCTTTTGTTTTAAGTTGAGTCCCTTGCCATAACTAGTTAACTCTTAATCCGAAGATAATTTGAGCAATTTACCATTTTTCCTGAAACCTATTTAAACCACCACTTAGACGATGTCATGTAGAGATGGGCAAACCGGCTAACCAATCAGGCCCTTAACGGGTGGCCCTTAACGGGTTAGCCAAGGCCTGGTTAAAATGGGTTGGCTCAAATGCCAGTTAAGTTGGTCCTCAGTCTCTCTATTACAAACGATCATCGAGTGGAAATGTAAGGTCCGATTGTAACTGATGTAACCAAGGTTTAAAAAAACAGAAACGAGCCTCGAGGTGTTTTTTGAATTGATACGTGAGGCATAAGCCTCAAAAAAATAAAACAAAAAAAATCATAAATTCACAATATTTAAGAAAAAACATAATTTTATGTATCTATAACAAAATATCTAAACCATAGAATCCATAATTCAATAATACTACTAATTATAAGTCTTAAAGCATTAACTTAAAAGTTCTAATCATAAGTTCATGAAACATTATCCATCTTAAAACTTCCATAATCAAGTCTATTATCATCATCTTCTTCAACTTCTTCATCATCTAAATCAACTAGAATATTTTTCCTCTTTCTTGATCTCGAACTCTCGCCTTCACCCCTACTTATCTCATCACCGTCTTCATCGTCATTTGGGTTAGCTACCCACTCATCACCGGAAGAGACGCCTTCTACACTTAAAGGATATTCTTCATCTTTTTGTGTCTTTTTCTTTTGAAATCGTTGTTTCAACTTCTTGTTGTACATGATATACACCAAGCTATTCATCCTATCCGTAGTTAGGCGGTTTCTTCTCTTCGCCATCTCTGACATCCTCCACAAATCGGTCCATGGGACCTCTAACCCCGTGAGAACTCCCACCAACATTAGGACACGGAGTGTTACTTGCATTTCCGCTACCAAAGTAAGATCCTTGATCCATCGTTTCTTGAAAGTTTCGTTGATAAGCAGCCTTTACGTCTTTGAATTTACTTAAGTATTGGACTATCTCGTCCTTGACTTCTTGAGGAACGCTTGGGCATGGTATAACATCTTTATGCGATTGTGCAAGATGTTCTTTAACTCTCTTTACTCCTCCTTTGATCTCTTTATAACAAAACTTACACTTCAAGTATTTGTATCCTTTTTTTGCTCCATCTTCGGGCACCGCAATTTCCTCACTATATTTCCAAGCGGGATCTCTCTGTGATGCTATTTCAAATTCAAACTACAAAGAACCTAAGTATGTTTTAAGTTTTAACATTAGCCATTGGGTTTTAAACATATTACACCAAAAAATAAACTCAATATGATGGTAGAAAAACACATACAAACAGTAAAGAAAAACACATACAAACAGTAAAGAAAAACTTTACTGTTTGTATGTGAAATTAACACATGATGTCTAACTTTAAAGGTGTCTAACTTTAAATGATACACATTAAATATATCATCCATGCAAAATTAACACATGATGGTAGAAAAACACATACAAACAGTAAATAAAAACTTTAAATGATACGCGTTAAATATATCATGCAAAATTAACACATGAAACAAAACTTTCATATCTACTTCCAAAACATAGAACCTTCTCATTACTATTTTATGGGAATTTGCATACCATAAAGAAAAAACAGTAAGTCAGTAACATATAAACTCAGAAAAAAATCGTAACATACAAACTCAGTATATTCAATGTACAACAGTAACATACAACAGTAAAGAATAAAAAAAAAACTCAGTATATTCAATGTACAACAGTAACGTTCAATGTACTTATTAAAAAAACTCAAAAAAATAAAAAAAAATAAAGACAAAGCAGTATATTCAATGTACAACAACATATGAGCTTTGAAAGTGGAGAAGAATATTCAAAGTATAGGACCACCAAAGAATAAAAAGTACCTCACCAATGGGAAAGGTTTTGAATGCAAAGAGGAGAAGTTATTGTTGGAAACGTTGAGACAATATGTAGAAGACAACTTTTGGTCTTCTTTTTAATAAGTTAAGTGTTAGGGTTTGACTTTTGGTATTTTAAGTAAATATATACTATAAAATCTGATGCAAAATTAAAAAAAGTGGCATGTGGTTTACTTTACAGCTGTAAAAGTAAGCTGTAAACAGACTGTGGTTTACAGCTGTAAAATTAATTCAGGAAAAAATATTCTTAGAGGCGTACGCCTCATGGACACCTCACCGTCTCAACGCCTCATGTTCACAAGGCGTACGACTCGTATCTGGGAAGAGAGGCGGCGCCTTAGGGGCGTTTTCCACCGCCTGGCGTGCGCCTCGATCGCTTTTTTAAACCATGGATGTAACCGGTTGGACTATAATTGGTTACCCAAACCCGCTTTTTAATTAATTAATAAATACATTATAATTAGTAAATTAACAATAAAATTAATCCAATCAAAAAAGTTTTTATTTTTTTGATTATAAAAAAATGTAAACTTAGAAAACTCGTACAAAATATGTAAAAATACATGAAAACGATTTAAGAAATATCATCATTCATCATCCAAAATATCCTCATGATCATGTTGATGATCGGAAATTGGGCCTCCTTTTCTGTCCACCATGTCAATATGTCGAGGTGCTCAAAAATCAAGAAAGTTAGAATCCATATAAATACACAATTCATTGTGGTCTTTACTAGTTCTTTGACATTTGTTATAAAGTGTTGGTGCAATATTTTCCCTTTGTGTTTTCCACTCTCACTATTAGTCGATGACTCTTTTCCTTTTCCTTTACTTAAAGCACAAAGTGCGTTCTATCTTTACCCTATTTAACACTATAGGTTTCAAATAAATTATGAAGCATATATTTAGAATTTGCTATTTGGCGTTCGACAAATTGTTGATCATTTTTGGTTAAACCTAAATCATCGACAATATTGGTTATTTATAACTCTATACCAAGGATGCTTATGGTGCCGTATAAAACGACAACACATGTAAGTATTGGTGGAAGGTCTGTAAACTATTATTAATTTATTTTCATGTTTCTTACTATTATTCTCTAAGCAATGGCGTTTTCGTATTTTTTTAACTTTTTACAAAATAATATAAATGTTTAAGCACTAAACAGCTAGTAGGAAAATATACACCAGATAATTATTCGGCTGCATCTTTAAAAACTTCTAACAAATCGATTAAATAATTGGCTAGAAGCCAATCTTTGTTTGGTAATATCATTATCTTTAAACATATAGTTATAATATGATTGTAATATATCTTTTTGTCTATGTTTTCCATCAAGCAATGTGTAACACCCCATAAATTTATTAAATAGCAACTAAATAAAACAATGGTAAAATACCGGAAGTTCTCTAAAATATAAACCTTTACTTTCAAAAAGACAACAAATGTTTACAAAATATTGGAGAACAAAATAAAGGATCGGAGTTTTTTTTTAATTCTACCTAATGTTAAATTGAACTAGAGTTAAGGTGGGGTTACTAAAGCCATCAAGTCTGTTATCTTTAAATCTGGATGACATCTCCAATCGTTAAGAGTCTTTACTTAACTCCCACTCAACTCAAATTTTACTAGGACCTGATATACATGTTGACAAGAAAAGTGTTTGGCTTAAAGCTTAGTGAGTTCAAGCAACTTATAACCCAAGTATAAAATGATAAAGCTAAAGGAATGTACTTTAAACAACAAGTTCCCAACTGAAAATATGTTTATGATAAAGTCAATATCTTCCCCACACGAACCATTTTCCGGATAAAGCCAAGTATTCAAAACACACATTTTCAGGATAAAACCCTAAGTCCAAATACCTTACGTTGACGAGGCAAGCCATTTAATCGATGAACGCCTATGGACTTGAGCAATTCATCTTTGTTGACAAGGGCAGTACATGCATCTGTATGTGTGGGAAGTGTCGTGTTCTGAGGCAAATGCAAACTTTTATTTTCAATGGATTTTTTTTGAGAGGATAGATCTAGATGGGTGGCTCGCTTGGCTTCATGCAATATAGAGACACCAAGAGTGGTCTCTAGATGGTTTGCTTGGTGTTCTGCGTTCGGATTGAGCAACGGTCCTTCTTCAATAGCCTTATTTATGTGCTTGATCGCACGAGATAGTAGATGTGCTAGCTCTAGTTGGACTCAGTTGTTTCGCTCATTTGTGCCTTAGGCATCTTGTCTCAACCTCTCTTTATTTTCCCTCTCAACTCATGGTTCAAAACCCTCGGGATCACTCCTATTATTTGTTCCCTCTCAGACTACTCACTAGAAATGTTAGGGTCTATTCGTTCGGGGTATCAATCCTCGATTCTGAGGATTGAATAGAACGTCTATAGACAAGAAAAGTGGGTGATGTTGCTTCAAGGTACCTGAGCATAACTTTGGAAAGTGGTCTTGCTTCTGGATAGCCTTTTGGAATGAACCGTCGGTTTATGTGAGATCATAATAAAGAAAGGTGTTTTGCACCATCTTTTGGAAGTGCATGCTGAGTGGTAGCCCCTCTGATGAATAAGGACCAGAACCTTGGAAACATCACGGATTTGTGCCTTCGGACTTAAGTGAGTTCTTTTTCTGGACAACAATAAGCATCTCATTCCAGAGCAATTGGGAATAATCTAAGTTAAGGTCGAAATACATCCCGTTTAGCATAGTCAAAATGTTCAAACTCCCTTGATCCATGCTTCCTATCTTGCATGTGAGACTCTTGTTGATGATGCTGAACAAGATGCTCCAAATTGTACGAAGAAAATTTCTTTTGAATTCACTCACCAACTTAATCTTGTGATTGTATCCAATAAGTCTTAGGAACCTAACTACCTGTTCAGAAGTGGGAAAATCTTTATACTAATCTATTTGTTGTTCAATTTTGTTAGGAATTGCCAGTACGTTTTGAATCTTAGACCTAGAAATCCTTAGTCTGCATTCCATGTAGTTTGGTGCGTCAATGTAGCTAGGGGTGTACAAAAAATTCTCAACCCGCGAAACCCGCCCAACCCAACCCGCTCCCAACCCAATTAAACCCAACCCGCGAAACCGTGAAACCGCAAACCGCCAAACCGCTAATTAGAAGGGTTGAAATTGGGTTAGGAAAACTCAACCCAACCCAAACCGCCAACCTGCCGCTATTTTTTTATAAAATTATATATATATATATATATATATATATATATAATATACAATTTATTCACAGCCCACATTTAAAATTCATAACCAAGTCTGATTTTTAAAGTTTTAGTCATCTAATTCTAAGCCCATATTATACTATCTAATTCTAAACCCATATTATTCTAACTAAAAAGCCCATAACTTATAATGGATTAATTGCCCAAACCCAAAGTATTTGAAAGACTTGTCTTGAACTAGGTTTAACCGTCTCATACTCTCATTTACGCCTTCTGGAATCTGGATTTAACATTCGAACAACTCGTTGGTCGGCTGGATTGAACATTCGAACAACGACGAATGGACGAAGTTTGCTGCTTCTTGCCTGCTACTATTTGCTGCTATCTCGACTGCTGCTACTCGCCGGCTGCCGCTGCTACTTGTCGGTTGCCGCTGCTACCGCCGGCTGCTGCTGCTACCCGCCGGTTGTCTGCTGCTAGAAAACGAGATGTGGTAAAGATGGTGATGAGGTTAGTTACTTAGTTTTATGCATGATTGTTTTTTAGAACTTTATTATGCTTGTTAATATATAATCATGTATTTAGTTTATGTTTATATTTCTTTTTTGCTATGTGTATAGGTCACCAAAGAAGATTCACCACCAAGGAATGATTCTAAAGAATCTTATCGAAGAAAATTATTGGAATCATTTTTGCAACAACAACAAATGGACGTTCCGGATAACATGAACGACGTTGATAGATATTAGGTTGATGAATCTATCAATCCAAAGACTCCATCATTTGAGGTATTACTTTCGTGGAAAGATAATGCTAATATGTATAGGATTTTGTCTATGATAGCTAGAGATGTTCTTGCTATACCTATTTCTACTGTAGCATCTGAATCCGCCTTTAGTACTAGCGGCCGTATTTTAGACTCGTTTAGAAGCTCTTTGAATCCAAGAATGGTGGAGGCCCTTGTGTGCACACAAAGTTGGTTGAAAGGAAATAACGAAGGCATTCAAATAAGTGAATATTTGGATGAAATTGCATCTTATGACTTTCTTGAAGAAGGCAACTTTAATAATGTTTCTTTTTTCATGCTTATATTGGGGTATTTTATAAATTGGTTAATTTTTAGACTCGTTTATAAATTGTTTAATTTTTGTTTTCGAATTGTAGACAAACTCAAGGAGAATGCAACATTGGGGTTGGAGAGGTCCAAGACGGTCGTGCTTGATTGAGGATTTGAATCGTTTGCTATCATTTGGACTTTTGAAGTTTAACTTTAAGACTTGTAGATTTTAATATATATTTGAATGATTGTAATAACTAATAACTTTGTTGAGAATACTTTTAGAATTATTTATCGTATTTCAATCAGCAAATTTGTGTATTTTACCAACCCGCCAACCCAACCCAACCCGCCATAACCCGCAAGGGTTGGGTTAGGTTATAATTTTGAATGGATTGGGTTGGGTTGATATTTTCCAAACCGCCATAATTGGGTTGGGTTGTAAAAATGTCCCAACCCGTCCAACCCAACCCGCGTATACCCCTAAATGTAGCCTATGATTCCTCTAGATTCAGGGTTGAACTCACGGTTACTCTAGAATTATTACTTCTCACGTGCGTTTTTGTCAACAACAGTTAAGGCAGTGTTTAGGAAATTCTTTTGAAGATATTCAATGATGACATGGTATAGTTCTTCGTAGTTCTTGAGTCTCAGATCAAAAAAATGATTGTTTTCCTTGATAGCAAGACAAACAAGCACGTTGTTTTCAGCATCTGTTGAACATATTTGACTTTGGGGGTTTCTTGTAACATCCCAGACCAACCGTACCAGATATTGTCCGCTTTATCCACACACCCGGACTCACGATTTTAAAACGCGTCTGATAGAGGAGGTATCAAGTCCCTTTATAAGGCAACATTTGTTCCCCTCCCCAACCAATGTGGGATCTTACAATCCACCCTCCTTGGGAGCCCAGCGTCCTCGCTGGCACACTAGTCCGGTTTCCGGCTCTGATGCCATCTGTAACATCCCAGACTAACCGTACCAGATATTGTCCGCTTTATCCACACATCCGGACTCATGGTTTTAAAACGCGTCTGATAGAGGAGGTATCAAGTCCGTTTATAAGGCAACATTTGTTCCCCTCCCCAACCAATGTGGGATCTTACACTCTGATACCAATTGTTGGATCCCAAATTTAATCTTATAACAATGATATAAACAATAATAGTAATGATAAGAACATTGTAAGCAATATAGTTTAATATCAAAGCAGATTCAAATATCACAGTTCCTATACAAGTATGTAGAACGTGCAAGATCTTCTTTTGAAATACTTTCAATATATTAAAAGATTTATCAGATACAAGATATATCAAAAAGCACACATTTGTCAATGGAGTGATGGTCCTATTTATAGGACCATAAAGTGTACAGTGTACTATCCTGACAATAGAAGCATGCTTGAACAGTGTCTTACCTAAAAGGTAAGCTTAAGACATGTATGAACAGTGACCTACTCTAGAAAGTAAATCTTATCACTGATGACGTGTCTTCTATTCTTCTATCAATACTTGTACAAGTCCCTTGATCTTCAGAGAGAACATCTTTAGAGCTCTGAACTAGAGCTCTGATGAAGATATCTCTGATGTCTTCCCGTCTGAAGAGTCTGTCTCTGAACTGACTTCAGAGCTAGACTTGGCTTTCTCTGCTGATGTCTCTGAATGTCTTCAGAGCTGGACTTGGGTTATGTTGGGAAATTCAGAAATGCACAAGTATGGTTAATGCTGCTGGAACTAAATGGTTACTACTTCTGAGATTAATGCTGCTGAGTGAAGTTAATACTGCTGAACAAGATTAATGCTGCTAAGTCAAGGTTAATGCTGCTAGAGGAGATTACTACTGCTAAGCAATTTTAATACTGCTAGTAGTTAGTACTGCTGAAGGTTAATACTTCTCAAAGTATTAATGTTACTGAAGACTTAGTGCTGCTTATGAGATAATTAAGATTCGTGCAGAAGATTATGGAAAGCTTGAAGATAAAGATGGAAGATTATTTTGAAGATCTTTTATTTTTTGTAATTATCTTTTATCTTCAGTATATATATAATAGATTAGAATTGATAGAAGTTAACTAATTCTGAATTTTTGTTATCATAGAGAGAATCAACCTCAAGGTTTGTAATCCTAATTCTAGAGAAGTAGAATTCGTATTGGTGAGCCTGTTCATCAATATTGAGGTTAAGTGTTGAATCTTGTAGCTTTATAATCATTCAATAAAGTTTACAAGTTGTTCTTATGATTCACTGTTCCACTAATTATTGAATATCAAAGTGTTATTCCGCAAACTCCTTTGATATTGTTTTTGAGTGTTTATTCTTGTTAAGAATTAAGATCCTGTCAAGTGGTATCAGAGCAAGTATTCTCAGAAATCTTATTCATCATGGAAAACACAGCTGAATCAAATAGTACTCTGGCCTCAAAGGTTCCAATGCTCAGATCCAATGAATTTGACATGTGGAAGATCAGAATCAAGCAATACATTCTCCTCACAGATTACTCTATGTGGGACATCATTGAGAATGGCCCATCTGATGCAGGAAAGATTGGTGAAGATGGCAAAAGAACCCCTCCAAAGACTGATGTAGAAAGAAAGACAAGGCAGACAGAGATGAAAGCCTTGAGCACACTGCTCTTGGCCATTCCCAATGAGTATCAGCACCAATTCTGCAATTGTACTGATGCACAGATGCTCTGGAATGCTCTAGAGAAGAGATTCTTTGGTACCAAAAGTACCAAGAGAAATCAAAAGGCAATCTTGAAGCAACAATATGAAAACTTCATGTCAACTAAGAACGAGTCCATGACTCAAACTTTTGACAGGTTTAATAAACTAATTGGTGAACTAGCTACTATGGGAGTACAGATTGATCAAGATGATGTAAACAGAAAGTTCTTAAGGTCCCTTGGAGATGAATGGACCATGTACACTGTTTCATTCAGACAGAATGATCAGTTGGAAGAGAAAGAACTTGATGATCTGTACAATGATCTTAGAGTATTTGAAGATGAGGTGGAGGCAAAGAAGAAGCCTTCTGGATATATTCATAATGTTGCACTCCTTTCAGCATCAATTGATTCTACTGCTAACCCTGAATCAGTTAATGCTGCCAATGGAGCCAATCCAGAAAAAGGCACTGAGTCTGTGTTTGAAGCCTTTCTTTCCAGTCATGGAAATTCCTCTTTGATTAATGATGGCTTAGAACAACTTCATCCTGATGATCTGGAAGAGATGGATATTAAATGGCAGATGGCCATGCTGTCCATGAGGGTAAAGAAGTTCATAAAGAGGACTGGGAGGAACAACTTCTCCCAAAGAAGAGAAGATGGAGCAGGGTTTGATAAATCAAAGGTGGAGTGCTACAAATGCCATCTGAAGGGACACTTTGCCAGAGAATGCAGAAGTGGAGTGTCTCACAACAACAATCACCAACAAGCACAGTCTGGAAACCTCAATCATAACAGAAACTCTACTCAAGCCCTTGTTTCTCAACAAGGAATGGGGTTTGACTGGAGTGATCAAGCAGAAGAGGCGATCCAAAATCAAGCTCTTATGGCTGAAGTTTCTGATCTCCCATCTGAGGTAAGTTCTAATATCTGTTCTAAAACTTGCATATACACTGTTAAAAGGTACAGGGATCACAACCAAAAGATGAGTGATGACCTTAAGAGATTAGAAAAGGATATCAAAGATTATGTGAGAATTGTTGAGAGGTTTGAGGAACAGATTAAAGGTTTTCAAGCCAATGAACTTCAACACTCATATGACACCAATTACTGGAAGTGGGAGAAAAAGGATCTAGAACTTAAACTGACCAAATCTAAAGAGGAGAGTGAAAAGTTGAGAGAGGAGCTAACCAAGGTCAAACTTGATGTAGAAAAGTTTTCCAATGCTTCTAAAGCAATGGACTCTTTACTACAAACTCAGATTCATGATAAGCTGAGAAGAGGAATTGGATACAATGCCACACCTCCACCATATAACAACAATTACATCCCTCCTACTTCAGACCTGTTAGACACCAAAGATAAGAAGGACTTGCCTGAGGGAGACACTGAAATAGATCCCTTAGATGAGGTAGTTGTTGAGGATAAGACTGAGAAAGAGGTTGGCAAGAGTAAGGAGAACAAGGTGAGTGGTGAGATTCCTCTAGAGAATAACATTATCACCAATGAGGATTGTGGAAGGGCTTGGATCAAATCTAAGGACATAAAGAAGACAGAGGGAAAGTCTGGTAAGGTACATTACAAACAGACCACAGTTGTGAATCCAAGTCCTTGCAAACAGTGTGCATGTAAGAAGAATGAGCCCCTAAAACATGATAAAAAGAGGGGAAATCAAAGAAACTGGAATAATCAGTGGACACAAAAACAAGGGGTTGATCTGAGTAAAATCAATAGACCAAAACCTTGTTTTATCTGTGGCAAATTGAATCATCTTGCCAAATACTGTTATTTCAATCCTATAAACCAAAGGATGAACTTTCAAAGACCTATGCAAAAACCCTTGGGTTATAGGAAGATTGAAAAGAACCATGTGGCTAAGAAATCTGTTAAATCTAAAAGCCACATGAAGAAAAAGTCTGTTAAAGAAAGTGTCAATATATGGGTTCCTAAAAGCACTAAAACTGTTAGTACTGCTACCACAAATAGTGCTGCTGACAATGATAGTGCTGCTAGAAGTAATACTACTGCTAACAATGTTAGTGCTACTGACATTGTTAGTACTTCTTCAAAAGTTAATACTGCTAACTCTGTTAGTGTTGCTAACAAGGTTAGTACTGCTAAACCTGTTAATACTGCTAACTCTGTTAGTACTTCTAAGGTTAGTACTGCTTCTAGTGTTTGTTCTGCTAAGCCAATCATATTGACAAAGTACTCTAATAAAGAGTGCTATGAGTTTAAAAACCTCATCAAAAAGGAATGTAAATACTTTGATGAGAAAGGGAGACCCAAGACCACTTTGGCTTGGGTCCCCAATCAATACTAATTGTTTAATCTTATGTGCAGGGCAGCCAGTAGCTCAAGGGGAAGAGCATCTGGCATGTTGATAGTGGTTGCTCTAGGCACATGACAGGGAACATGTCATGCCTCAAGAATTTCAAGAAAATTGACGGTGGACATGTTGCCTTTGGTAATACTACAGATGGAGGTAAGATAAGTGGTAAGGGGGATGTAACCAAAGGTAAAATGACCTTTGAAGATGTATTCTATGTTGAGCAGTTAAGATACAACCTGTTAAGTGTATCACAGGTTTGTGACAAACAACATAGTATATTATTTACAGATTCTGAATGCATTATCCTTGCTCCTGGATTCAAGGTAGTTGATGAAAAGATGATACTACTAAGAACTCCCAGAAAGGATAATGTATATTGCTTAGACATGGAAAGTGTTTCAACTGATTCATCCTTAAACTGTCTAGTTTCAAAAGCTTCTTTGGATGAATCATCACTTTGGCACAGACACTACTAGAAAAGTGAGTTTCAGCGACGGGCCTTTAGCGACAAAGTGTTTCAGCAATAGGCTATTGCGACAACATGTCATCTCTATAAGTTGTTTCTGACGATAAGTTGACTTTTAGCGACAACAAAATTCGTTGCTAAAACACCTATTTCTTGTGGTGAGAAGGATGTGTCACATGAACTTTAAAACAATGAATAAACTTGTTAAAAACAACCTTGTAAGAGGTTTACCTTCTAAAGTTTTTTCATGTGATGATCATTGTGTTGCCTGTCTTAAAGGCAAACAACACAAAACTTCTCATAAGTCCAAAGAGTTGAACACAATCTCTAATTCTCTTCAGTTGTTGCATATGGATCTGTTTAGTCCTACAAATGTTATGAGTATAAGAAATCATATTGCCTAGTTATTGTTGATGATTACTCTAGATTTACTTGGGTATATTTTCTAAGGACTAAGGATGAGACAAGTGGACTGATCAAATCCTTTATTCTAAGAATTGAAAACCAAACTAATCAAAAGGTAAAAGTCATTAGGTCAGACAATGGTACTGAATTTAAAAATCATGACCTAAACACCTTCTGTGAGGAAAAAGGAATTGAGAGGCAATACAGTGCTCCTAGGACTCCACAACAAAATGGTGTTGCAGAGAGAAGGAATAGGACACTGATTGAAGCTGCTAGATCTCTGTTGGCAGATTCAAAACTTCCAATTACTTTCTGGGCTGAAGCAGTTAATACTGCTTGTTATGTCCAAAACAGAGTTCTAGTAGTTAAGCCTAAGAACAAGACACCATATGAGCTTTTAAATAAAAGAAAACCATTTATTGGATTTTTCAAACCTTTTGGGTGTCCTTGTACAATTCTCAATACCAAAAACCACTTAGGAAAGTTTGATAGCAAGGCAGATGATGGTTTTCTTGTTGGTTACTCATCTCAGAGTAAGGCTTACAGAGTTTTTAATACTTCTTCTAGAATAATTGAGGAAAGTGACAATGTCAAGTGCAATGAGAACACACCAAATCCTATTGGGTCTGGTCCTCAGTGGTTGTTTGACATTGATTCACTAACTAACTCCTTGGGTTTCAGTAGTAATGACAATGCAGGTTCAGGAAATGGAGGATCAGGGGATGCTCAAGTACAAGATACTATTCCTCAGTCTGTAATATTTCCCATTCCTATAATAGAGCCTGTTGAGTTCTGTGAAAAAGAGACTGCTGCTGAACCAATTCAGAGTGAAGAAGAAGGAAGAGATGAGGAGAATCATGTGCATGATGAGCCAGAAGCAGCTGATGAGATCCCCTCAGCTGACTTAAATGATTCCAATCTGGATGTGGGAATCAATGAAGAACCTAGTCATCAGACTAGAACTCAAAAGAATCATCCTCCAGAGCTGGTCATAGGAGACATCTCTTCTCCTATGATAACAAGGAATCAAAGCAGACTTCAAGAGCTGCAGGATCAGTAACCCATAGTACTCACTTGCTTTCTATCCCAGATTGAGCCTAAGAAGGTTTATGATGCTATGAAAGAATCTAGTTGGATAGAAGCTATGCAAGAAGAGTTACTGCAGTTCAAGTTACAAGAAGTTTGGGACTTGGTGGACCTTCCAAAAGGTCATAGAGATATAGGCACCAAGTGGATTTTCAGAAACAAAAAGGATGAGAGAGGTATTGTGATTAGAAACAAAGCAAGGCTGGTGGCATAAGGGTACACTCAAGAAGAAGGCATTGACTATGAAGAAGTATTTGCTCCAGTGGCAAGGGTAGAGGCAATTAGGCTATTTCTAGCCTATGCCTCATACATGAAGTTCAAGGTATACCAAATGGATGTGAAGAGTGCCTTTCTGTATGGTACAATTGATGAAGAAGTATATGTCTGTCAGCCCCCTGGATTTGAGAATCCATCATATCCTGACAGAGTATACAAACTGAAGAAAGCACTTTATGGTCTGCATCAAGCCCCAAGAGCATGGTATGATACTCTATCTACCTATCTCTTGGAGAATAGGTTTGAAAGAGGAATAATTGACAAGATCCTCTTCATTAAAAGAAGTAAGAAGGACATCCTATTGGTTCAGATTTATGTGGATGATATCATCTTTGGATCCACAAAAGATCAGATGTGTAGAGACTTTGAAAAGTTGATGCACAAGAGCTTTAAAATGAGTTCAATGGGTGAACTTACCTTCTTCCTTGGGCTTCAAGTAAAACAGAAGAAAGATGGGATCTTCATAAGCCAATCAAAATATGTGAAAGACATCCTGGACAAATATGGTTTATCAGACTCAAAGCCAGCAAGCACACCTATGGAGACTCATAAACAGATCACTGCTGATCTTGAGGGGGAGGATGTTGATGTCCATCTATATAGATCAATGATTGGATCTCTCATGTATCTCACAGCCTCAAGACCAGACATCATGTTTCCTGTGTGTTTGTGTGCCAGATTCCAAGTCAAGCCAAAGCAATCACATCTTCAAGCTGTTAAAAGGATTTTCAGATACTTAAGAGGGCAACCTAGATTAGGTCTTTGGTATCCGTATGAATCCAACTTTGACTTGATTGGTTATTCAGATAGTGACTTGGGTGGTGCTAACATGGACATAAAGTCTACTTCAGGTGGATGTCAACTTTTGGGTGCAAGACTAGTATCTTGGCAGTGTAAGAAACAAACCACAGTGTCCTTATCAACAACAGAAGTTGAGTATGTTGCTGCTGCAAGTTGCTGCTCTCAGGTTCCATGGATTCAGAATCAGATGCTGGACTATGGGGTAACCTTTCTTCACACTCCAATCTTCATTGACAATAGCAGTGCTATAAGCATTGTTAACAATCCAGTCAAGCACTCCAAAACCATACACATTGAGATCAGGTATCACTTTATTAGAGATTGTAATGAAAAGAAGCTAATTCAAGTTGCTAAAGTTCATACTGACAACCAGTTTTCTGATCTATTCACTAAAGCTTTTGACGTAGGTAGATTCACTTTCTTGGTCACAAGTGTGGGCATGATCAACTCTGAATAAGCTCATTTTTCTTAAAAGTGGTTTCATACCTGTTATTGGTTTATTCTTTGGTGCTACTAACATCTTTCTCAAGAAGTTCTTACCTTGCTCAGAGTACCTTAAAACTTCAAAAAGTGTAAGGATAGTTAATGCTGCCAGTGCAGTTTTAATACTGCCAGTGCACAGTTAATACTGCTAGTGGTTAATACTGCTCTCAGTTAATACTGCTAGTTAAGTTAATACTGCTAGTGGTTAATAATGCTCTCAGTTAATACTGCTAGTTAGTTAATACTGCTAGTGGTTAATACTGCTCTCAGTTAATACTGCTAGTTAGTTAATACTGCTAGGAGTTAATACTGCTTATGTCCCGAATCGTATAAATACCCTTTTTGCCCGCCTAAAAGTTCATAACGACTCTTTGCTTTCTATTCATCTGCTCTCTAACCCTTTTCTCTCAAGTACAAAGTGTTGCAGTACAGATTACTCAAGTTCAATGGCTTTCATTGATGAGCACAATGAAATTGCGATGCTACAGAAGCCGAAACAAGCTGCTGGATTCCACCAGATTATGGACTTTCTCAAGTCCAGCCACATTGCCCATGCTCTCACTATATCGCCAACAATCTACATAGAGCATCAAAGGCAATTCTGGGAAAATGCCACCGTAGTCACAGAGAATGGTGTGCAGATTCTGAAAACAAGGGTGTGTGACAAACCCTTGTCTGTCTCTGAAGAGGTAATACGCATCTGTCTACATCTAGACGATGCTGCAGGTATTACTTCTATTCCAAATGAGGACTTATTCTCAAACCTTTCAAGAATGGGGTATGGAGGCCAATTGGGTGGTTTCAAAATTTCAAAATTTCAAAAGCCAAAATTTTTCTTTTATTTTCAAAAGAAGAAGTTTTTAAGTATCTTTCTTCTACTACTATGTTCTTTATTTTGAATATGAGTTAAGTATCTCTTTGAATGTGAGTGTGGGCCAAAAGACTAGTAGACAACAAATCATTACTAACTCTTAAACTTGGTCACTTGAGTCAAAACTTTAACTAAAGACGGACAAGTCGATCACTTGAAATTGTTATATTATATCCTAAATCTAGAGTACAGCTTGAGTCATGCAAGACAATTTGACAAATCCTTCTATAATCACGTACAAATACAGGTTTCCAGATGATTTTTACTAAAGTTTATATATTATTTGAGATTAGTGCTATAAAGACATTAAGAGTAACTTTCTCCATACTATTAGAATTAGAATTCTTAAAATCATCTTAGTTAAATCGGCAAGCCTTGAGTCTGCAGAAGTGGTGACTTTGTGGGCACATTGTGGCCACTATCAATGGAAGTTCATTTTCGAGAGAAAGGGACTTCTATAGACACTTCTATGGCAGGTGTTCTTGATCATAACAATACTAATGTTGTCTTAGGAAAACGTACACCCATACTCATCCTTTAAAATTAATTATTTCTATGTTATTGTTGAAAGCACGATTCTACCAACAAAAGTATTGATTTTTCTCAAAAACCGAAACTTGCACAAGACTTTCATGAAGGTCTACGATTCTTAGTTGTTCAAGTCTCCGAGGAAACGATCTCGGTACATTACCACTTTTTACTTGAAGAAGCGATCATAGTGTTTGAGATCTACTTTCACTGTCAATTTGGTAACATTGTGGCCACTTTGTGGACCTATACAATTTTCCACTATGAAGGTCTTTGATTCTTAGTTGTCTTAGTCCATGAGGAGACGATCTCGGTACATTACCACTTCCTTACTTGAAGAAGCGATAATAGTGTCCGACGTGCAATTCATCCCCATTATGGTAACATTGTTTATGGACCTATACAATTTTCCATTATCAAGTTTTTGACGTTGTTGCCAGAGACTAGCGTGATTTTACATCCTAAAATATGATTTTCATTTGATCTTGAGTTTCTTGTTTTTCTACTACCAAGTGTTCACCGTGGTGTGTATCCATAATGGACATGGATCCCCCTCAAGGAGGATTTCCAGGTGGCGAGGTTCTTTTTAACCTACCACCACCACTAATAGATCAGAACATGGTGCACATTCTTGATGATAATGAAAAAGGAATATGAGACTATGCAACACCTAAATTTGATCAATTGAACTCGGGAAGTTTTAGAACGAACATTAGCAAAACACTTTGAACTTAAGGGTGTGATGTTTCAAATGATCCAAATGATGGATCAATTTGAAGGATTACCCGCTAAGGACCCCCACTCCAATTTTAAATATTTTTTGGAAGTGGTTGATACATTTCAATTTTCGTGAGTGACCAACGAGGCCTTAAGGATAAAACTCTTCCCTTTTCCATTGAGGGATAGAGTCAAAATCTGACTAAATTCTAAGTTACCTAACACTATTGTTTCATGGGGTGACCTAGTTGAAAAACATTTGACAAAATATTTACACCTACACAAAATATGAAGTGTAGAAATAAAATCTTGTTATTTTAGCGAGGGGGTGATGATACAGTTTCTGACGCATAGGAGAGATATAAGGAACTTGTTCAAAAGTGCCTACATCATGGTATTCTCCACTGCATTTAGTTAAAAACATTCTATAGTGGATTGTCTACTTCTGCCAAAATCATCCTTGATGTTACAATGGGAAGAGCATTTACTTCAAAAACATATAGTGAAGGCTACAGTTTTTTGGAAAAATTACCAATAACATCACTGATTGGTCAATCCCCCATGCACTTCCTCCTAATAATGAAGGGCCATTTTCCTCTCTCCAAATGTCCAATCCTCAACAAAGGGCCATTAGCTTATGGTAACCACGTTACCGGTAGAGTCCAACTTCCACGAGGTCAATGTGAGGATGGTGCATGACTATTTACCATTTATATTATATACACTTCAAAAGAAGTCCCATCCTCCTAATAGAGAACACTATCACCCTCCTGTAAATTCAACCCTACATCGCCGTTTCAAAGAGTTGCATATCTTTCTAGTTCTAAATTGACGTAAATTTCTATTCCTTATTGTCCAATTTTCTCTCGAATTTTAACATTTTGTTAAATGTTTGAAACATTGTTTGTTTTGTGAGAATTCTTTAAAACATATTTGTTTAGAACTTTATATTTGTTTTTTAAGTATTTTTGCTTGTTTCTTTATATATTCAAGTTTACAGGCTTACAATGTTGGTACAAAACCAATACCAATATGTACCAACAGAAAAACTTGGTACCAAGTAAAGTTGGTTGGTATGTGGTATACGATATATTATACTTATAAGTTGGTTGGTATATATAGTATAGAAAAAAATCATGGAACCATACCATGTTCAACCCTATTTAAAACTAAAAAGTTAAGAAGCAACTATCTTGGATTAATAATGTAAGAAAAAAAATTAATGAACCAGAATTGCATATTAACATATAATTCTGGGACTAAAGTTGTAGTTTACTCAAAAGCGTACTTCCAATGCAACAAACCTGAAGAAAAAAACGAACCGGAACAATTCACAGTGAACCGGGCTCGAACTTTAGTTGTGACATCCAAAGCTTTCCCGGTCCCAATGCAACCCTACCGGTTCAATCCCAACTTCTATTTTGAATTTGACGCCAAGAATTTCAAAGAATTGACAAATGATGTTGCATGTCATGGCCTTCGATAAAAGAAATAAGGAAAATAATGGAGACAGAAAAAAGGGAAATTGAAACGAAATGGAAGCATCCACAGGTGCCATTGTCACCAGATCTTTGCCTTAAACTCCACCTTTTTTTATTTTTCTTTTTCTCTACGGGCCTGCATGTCTCCCCCGTTCTATGTACATGTTTACCTTCCTTCAATCCTCATTTTCAATCACAACTTCGAATTTTGATTCGTACATCAAAATCCCAGAAACTTGGAGAGAGATAGAAGAAACCCTATCAAGAAAAGATTGGGAAACCACCCGTAACACCGATTATTCACTTTCATTTTTGTACTTTACCCTCTCTGATTTGCTATTTATCTATCTCTAATGTTCCTTCTTTCAAAACTCAGCGCATTGTAATTGTTTTGGTGTGAGAAATTATTGGGGTGAAACCCAGGTACGTTGTCTTTTTGATCAATTGATTTAACTAATTTTGCCTCATAATCGTTTTAGTTGTTTATATGGGTTTTCCTCTTGAAGTTTTCTATTATTTTGATTTGAATTTGATGATCTCAACTTGACTCTTAACAATTCTTCAAATTGTTTAGGATCTTTTCCATAATGTTGGGAGAAGGGGAAATTATTTGTTTGTTTATTTGTAAGTTGGTTGATGTTGGTTGTTTTAATCTTATCTGGACACCTTGCCTCTTTTCGGTGCTTAAGATGTTCGATCATTTGTTGACTTTGTTAAAGTGATAGATATAGAGAACTTTAGATTTGAGCTTTGTTTTCCGGAGAATAGAGTTGACAAGTTAAATTTGGTATACCCTTTAAATTAATCTATTGCTTCTGAGTTCTGATGGGTGCTTATCTGCTTGGATTTCGAAGAGTAAGCTTTTATATGTCAATTGGTATTTGTTTTAAAACTCTATATTCCCCACAACTCATCCTTTGCTCCAAAATGTGTTTCCTATCCTTTTGAGGTTATGTGGTTCTAATCCGATGTATTCTCAGGGAAGCAAGACGTGTGTCCAATTAGAACTAGGAGTGAAAAACTCAAGCTTTTCATCAGAAGGAGTTTCAAACTGAAGATGTGTCATGTGTTTTCTAGGCATTGAAGTTGTCAACCAACGAAATGATGTCTTTCATTGGCAAAGAACATTTTCCCTCGATGTTCTTTCGAAAGTGGGTATGCTTGGCAGCTAAGGCGGCTCCTGATATCAAATTATATCCAAATTAAATTACCTCACTATTACGAGGCCATATTATTGTTTTCACATATCGAGATACCTTAAGGGGGAATGAGGGAGAGGTCTACAATACTCTATTGATGGAAATACATGATTATTAGATATTCATATGCAAGTCATGTAAGTTGCACTTCTTTTATCTGAATCAAAAACCATGAATTTCAAAGCCAATAATATAAGGTGTCTTCATAGTAGACAAACTACAATGAGGTTATGTATCCTCTTGGGTGGAAACCTTATATCTTGGAAAAGAAAGAACCAAGATCCGGCCTCACTATCTGGTGTTGAAGCAAAAAATTTAGTGATGGCTCAAACGACTATTTAGTTAACTTGGATACAACTCTGACACAATATTTGGGAGATCTTTCCGCTAGATTGATGAGGCGACTATGCACATCTCCAAGAATCAAGCTTTCCATGAATGGATAAGGCATATCGAAATTGACAGTCATTAATTCTTGTAAAGGTAGCATGAACTTCTCACAAGCCTCCAACTATTGAATTAGTTCGGCTTGCCATAGATCAATTGGAAATATATTAACAAAACCACTATGGGAATCTCAAATAAACCCTCTATGGAACATGCATGTGTGATCTATATATATATATACACAAAGGGTAGACGCCACCCTCCTGAGTGCCCCCACTGCACTGTCTTACGACCATCACGGGGGAAGTAATTCACTGGGAGTTAGTAGTTAGTGGTGGACTGGTGGTGCCTGGGTTTGAACCTGAGACCTCCTCTATGTACGCCCAACATCCTACCACTGAGGCAACGCTCCAACTTGATAGGGAGTATTCAGATTATTGATGTTACAGGGTTCATTGTATCATTTATTCCTGTAAGATTCTTATATGCTTTTGTAGTCTCGGCCATGGTTTACATGTGTACATTATAAATACATTTTATTGATTACGAATAAAATAAACATCGGAGAATATCAACTTAAATGACATTTGCTAAAACTAATGACATTACTGTGCTCAGTTGGTTTGGTTTAACTTTAAACAACATTAGGTAAAACTTGGTATGATGTTGGGTCATATTGTGTGAACCAGTTACACTGATACATGCTTCCTATTGAGGTAAGGAAATGAAAGGGAAACTCCATTGACCTTAATTTTCAAGCACCTAATTCTAAAGTGTAGGTCGGACTAACCTAGAAGCGTGCTATGTGCCGCTGTTGTCCATTTATTCTGGAGCTTTCACATTTTCTGTTGTTACTCTTCTATTTAGTGATTTTTTTGGTTATGTAATGTGTAAACAAAGTTTTTCCACATGTGTGCCTTGAACAATTTTTATCTATGTGGGATTGACTCATTAAATGTTCTCTTATGCTGACTCAGGTAACTGGGGAATTTCGAGTTGCTTTGCCATCCTAAATTGCTTTTGTTGAACTTTCCAAGTGACTTGTTGATTGAAATCATAGGGCAGGAAATCTTGGATGGTCTTGTTCTCTGTTCTTGTTTAAATAAGTTATAAAGCAGGATTTCTGCACCATGTCTAGCAAAGTTCTGGAACCTGCATTTCACGGAGTTGGTCAGAAAGTGTATCCTTACTGAGTTTCTTGCTTCTGTAATATAGAAAAACTGTTCATTGATGGATATCATTAGTTTAGTTCCACTGCAAACAGGAAAGGAAGTAAATGATTTCTCAATGCATGCATGTCTTGTTCAGTTGCTTTTGTTGTGTAGAATTTTTCGTTAACTCCTTGTAGAGGGATTGAAATATGGAGAATTGAAAACTTGCAACCAGTACCTTTGCCGAAGTCTGATTATGGTAGATTCTATTCTGGTGATTCTTACATCGTCTTGAAGGTGCCTAGCTGAACTAAAATGGGTGCTTTTATGTCTTGTGCTTCTATCTCAATGGGATGGTTGTAATTTTACGATGTGTATTTTTGCAGACTACAGGGAAGGCAGGTGCATATATGTATGATATACACTTCTGGTTGGGGAAAGATACTAGCCAGGTACTGCTGCTAATTGTTAGTGCATGTTTTTTTTTTGCGAAAATTTATTTTATGTATAAATGTATATAGTCCCTTAGATGGCACTCAATTCATGACGTAAATTAGGATGAAGCTGGAACAGCAGCTATAAAAGCTGTTGAGCTTGATGCAATTCTTGGCGGCCGTGCGGTACAGTATCGAGAACTTCAAGGTCACGAATCTAATAGATTTTTATCATGCTTTAAGCCATGTATGATGCCACTCGAGGGAGGTTTTGTGTCTGGGATCAAGACACCTGGAGAGGAAAAGTTTGAAACACGGTTGTACACGTGTAAAGGAAAACGAGTTGTCAGATTGAAGCAGGTCTGGTTTTCTGCACATAAATAAATAATTCAAACATATTGGAGTTCAGGGTTGAGTTCCGGTGAGAAGCGTAAGAAGTGGTTATGAACCGTTGGATGAGAAATGGATGTACATTAGTATGATATGCACCGAGATGCATCAGATCAATTCCCTTCTAAGCCGCAATTCATGGGAGGGCTTGAGATTAAAAGAGATCAATGGTTCAGATCCACTTCTCACGCTTCTCACCGTTAACTCAACTTCTCACACGATCCTTCGCCTTGGAGTTCATATCTGCATATATTCATCAGAAATATATTTCTGCTCTTGATTCAGGTTCCTTTTACTCGATCCTCGCTGAATCATGATGATATCTTCATCTTGGACACTGAAAATAAAATCTTTCAGTTCAATGGGGCAAACTCAAATATGCAAGAAAGGTCCAAAGCGTTGGATGTTGTTCAATTTCTAAAAGACAAATATCACAAGGGGACGTGCAAGGTTGCAATTGTTGGTAGGGCATATGTCAGTGGAGCTCATTCCTTTCATTGTTCATTTAGCTTGATTGTTCTTTTATCTTTACTTCAATCAAGTATCTTTAATTAGTACTGTTTGCAATCTTACCTACCATTTATAGAATTTCTTTCAAATTTCAAGTAAAAACATATTTTATTGTTCTAACAAATATTTATTTTTAATATGTTTATTATTGTTTGCTTTTCTTCATAAAAGACTGAGACAGAACATATGTATATTTATGTAAGTTTTTTGCCAATTGTTTTCTACCAATGGAGTAATTAAGTTGGAATTGGTGATGATGACTAATTTGTAAATAAACTTTATTTATATATACCAAGTGTGAATAAATTTGTTGATGTCCACTTGAGTCCAACTAATTGGCTATAGAAAAGAAAAAAAAGGTGATCTCAGATGAAAACTACAAATTTCACCCCTATATAAAATTGTTAGATTTGACATAGTACCCATTTTAAAGAATTACATATGGTTATTAGTTTAACCCCTGTGAAATAAGTACACTTCGAACTTCTTTTCTCCCGGTGTGCTTTACTGTTGATTATATTGGATAATCCTCTTTCATTAGTTATAATTACTTTTCATGCATTATCGCATTTTCTTTCTGCTATATAAATTATCTGTTAAGAATGCCACTGTAAAAATAGAAATTAGAAAGAAATATTTTAATTAGCCCTTGTTTTTATTTCTAAAGAGTCGCAACTGAAGATATTATCTAATAAAAGACGAGGTTAAATACAGTCGAGGAAAAGAAAGTGGACAACTAACCATAGTAGAAAAAATTTGATTTAGAAATATCATGGCCACATTTATAACTTCTGTTATCATAATTTTAGTTTTATACTCAGTTGTATCAATCTGTATACTCTTTCTGCATTAAGTCACAGAAGGTTACACAGTCATGGGAAGAGCCTCTTTGAGAAAATGCTGGGGAAAGGCTATGTAAAATAATTGCTTTCCAAACCTTGCAAAGCTATGAAGGTTGATATGACCTAAGTGGTTCATATGACCGTAGAATAACGTAATGAAATATAAATTGCTTATTTTCTATGTTTACACTATTAGTTCGTCTTAAATAACAAAATCAGTGTCTCGATCTGTTCAGTTTCAGAATCACGACAAAGCCTTGTGAAATATGTAGTAGAAGAGGTGTCCCAAGTGTGACGTTCATCCACTGATTTGATGTGCGGACTCACTTGTTTTTTCTTGTTCTGTGGTTTGACACTCTGGTCTTCAATACTCCTGAAACCAAACTGCATAACCGAGCACTCAGTCTCTTGATTTCATTAGGAGTTAGCGGCCATTAGGAGTTACTGCCCTTGAAGTCATTATTGATTTACCCATTAGGAGTTAGTGGCCATTTTCACATGGTTATCAATCTCACACAACAGTAATGTCTATGTCAAGCTTTTCCACTCACAAGGGCAGAACTGTCGTTGTACTTACAGAGGCATCTTATATATCGTTCTCATAGCTTTTCTTACTGTATTAAATCGTCACTCAAAAGTCTGAAATCTAGATCATAGGCTATTTTGATGTTCATATAAGAATTGTTCAAACTTCTGTTTCACGACATCTTTGGTTAAAAGGGAAAAACAGCCAATATTTCTTCACTTTCATTCTTCCAGAGTGGTACATCTTATTATACTTCAGTACTGTTCAATCATGGTCAATTACTGGGTTGCTCAGTCAAAGCTTTTATAACAAATGTCAGCTACTTAGTCGACTTTGCTTTTTGCGTATTTTGGTTATTCATATTTCTCATAGGAACCGATGAAATAAATTTCAACATTTATTATAATGTATGAAGTCTGTATATTCAAGTTTGAAAGTCAAGTCAACCATAGCATTTTAACGTGAAAGATAAGCTTTGTGTTTGTGACATTTCTACATTCAAGGACATTATAGTAGTTTTCAAAATGTTTATAAGCTCAAGAGGGTTGTATGCTGGCCATTACTATTAGTAATAGGTTCAGAAAATCTTTTCACAAATTATTTTGGCTTGAAAAACACTTTGAAGTAATATTCGATAATTCGTGCTCTCATTTACCAAACTACAGTCTTCTACTATTTTAACTAACCCGTCATTATTGATTATTGATGCTGTTTATTTGTAACTTATTTAACAATTAATTCAATCAAACTTAAGGATAGGACTTTAAGACCAACTTGTTATTAGTAATATAACACAATAACATGCCAAATCTATCATTTATTTACTATTTACTATCACCACCTACGTGGGTTAGAGGTTTGAATCATTAACCTGTTTATATGATCTATTTCATTAAAAACCACAAATTGGTGAACTTGTAGAATAATTAACCTGTTTATATGAAGTAAACTTGTAGAATAATTACCGCGGCAACCAAATCTTCAGTAACTCTTCCTTTGATCATTATCTTTGGCAATAACCTAAACCCCAAAATAATTCTATAGTTTGCTCCTCTAGCACAAAGTTTTTATTTTTCATTCTGCATCCCATTATTTTCTTTTATTTTAAAATATTGAACCAAGTTAGTTGGGTGACCTTAAAGATCTTCTTCAAGATTCAAAAGTCCAAGTTTTGTACTCTTCTCTCTTTTAAACATGAAGGATGTTATGTGTGGCGTTCTAGATTGATAACCTGATTGATGTTTTCTTGGTATTCACGGTTGAGGAGTTCCCCTATGAAGCTCATCAAGATTGAGCAACCTAACGGGTGAATCCAGTGTTTGCTAGTTGGACTCCTACCCTTGTCTTTTTTTTTGGTATCCATGAGTTGTTAGACCATTTTGTTTGCTTGGTGGGCTCTTTCATTTTGGCATAGTTTGTTCAATATGGTTTATTGGAGTTACTTGAATTTTCAGACTTGCTTGATGCCTTATGCGTCTTAGACTCTGTTTTGCTTTGTTATTTTTTATAGTGCTTGCTTTGCTTGGCTGACTCTTCTTGGATGCATTGTTTGATTATTGCTTTGGTTTGTTTTGCATCACTTAGTTTCTTCCTCCGAGACCATGTTCAGTTGTTCACTATATGTCTCGTCAATTTACTTGCTTTTACTTTGGTTCTTGGTTTTCTGCTGACCGAATTTGCTTAAATCTTGGATTGGTTTGTTTGTGTTTCACCTTGTTTCTTCCTGCTCCATATCATGTTCATGATTTGCTTTCATTCTCCTCATGCAATGGGAGTTATTGGCTGTTTCACACCATGATGCCTACGATATCCTAATCTGGGAAGAAAGTGAGCTTGTTCGAGTTTTGATGATCATATTCTCTTTTGTTTGTTTGATTTTTGACTTGAACTTCTGATTTTTGTTGCTTGGCAAGGTGGGCATGATTGATATCTAAGCTCTATCTCAAGGAGTGTGAGAAGATGGATATGCTATTTACTGGGCTTACTAGTATAAGCTTAATGTTAGGTTTTCTCAGCAATTTAGAATTGGTCCACCAGGCAACCATTATACTTTATACAAATATAATTTTCGTGTACTAGTATAATGCATTTTTAGCAAATTCTTTCAGAGCTTAATCATTGAAGTATTTGAACCAAGCAAAGATTATTTCCCTTCATTTGTTATTAATGATAATAAGATGGTGATTTTGTTTGACGCATAACCGCTGAGGTAAATGTGCAAACTGAATATACATGGCTAGTTTTAGAAGTTGGTAACTTTGTACGTCTTGCAGTAATGTTAACTACATATATGATAGGAGGAGCTATTAATTTACAGGATGAATAGGTTCTGTTTCCCATGCATCATAATCATCATTGTTACATGTTGCAGATGATGGAAAGCTACAAGCAGAGGGGGAATCAGGTGAATTTTGGGTCATGTTTGGTGGGTATGCTCCTCTAGGCAAGAAGGTAGCAACTGAAGATGATATAATTCCAGAGAGGACTCCTGCCAAACTTTATTGGTACAATTCCACTTTTCAGTTCCCTGTGATGTTTAATTGAGGGTTCAACCATATCAGATCAAGACATGATATGTCTTGATATTTAGTTGCTCACTGAGTTAATTGGGGTACAGCTATTTACTCATCATGTTAAACTAGCACTCTATTTTGACTTGAAAATGTGCTAATTCTTCCATGAGTCTTGAAACCTTGATTTTGGGATTTCTCTTTGAGATTCAACTTGGTATTACAGGGCCAAAGTCCACTTTTTTAAATTAAGACTAGTACATAATTTGCATGGTGTAGGTGACTGATCACTAAAGCTTATTGACCAAACAGCTTATGGTGTCTCCATGATGAAAAAAGTTCGAAGATGTTATACTGGCTTACTTTGTGATGGGGGTGGACCCAGAAAAAATTTCAAGCGATGGCACTATTTGCCATAAGGTTGAAAACTATAGGTAGATTCCTTGCCTTTGCAAGGGACAGTAATGGGTTTGAGTTTTATCTTTCTTCTTTTCTCCAATTTTTTCACAAAGGTATTGAAACCGACAATTAAAAGTAGGAAAACTCGAAATTTGCTAAACATGGGATTCTAACCCTGCCCCTTTTCTTACAAGAAATCTTAATTCGACGACTTATACCATCTTGGCAACGGTAAACTTCTGCAGTTCTGCCATAATTTTTAAAGAAATATAGGTGCTCACCACAAAAAAATTACAGTGGCATGCTTTAGGAAAGTAATTTTTTTCCACTATGACGGAAAGATGAAGCGGTGGCGCGCCATCGTGTGCTTTCACATAGGTTTTCTCCCAACCCTGATTTATGTTTCATTCTCAGGGGTTTCCTCCCAACCATATCAAACACACCTGAATAGGGAGGCTGTTCAGGCACATCCATTCCTGTCTCATACATCGAAGGTTGTAGTGTTCCGTCACATGCCTATCACTTGAGGAAAGACATAGTAGTGAGAGTATATAGAAGGTTGATCTTGTTGGCTATTTCAGGCAAAAGTGCCCTATGCTAACCTTTGATTGTTTTATTTTGCAGCATTGCTGGAGGTCAACTTCAGGACGTAGGTGGTGAACTTTCAAAATCATTATTACATAATGAAAAATGCTATCTGTTATACTGTGGCTCTGAGGTGTTTATTTGGGTTGGTCGAGCAACACGAGTGGAGGATAGAAAAGCTGCCATGCAGGCTGCAGAGGTAGGCCTTGGAATGTAATATTTTTCATCTTATGTATTGGTTTTTGATTCTCCCTTGTTACCATGTGTAGGAGTTTATTGCCAAGCAAGATCTTCCGAAGTCCACTTGTTTAACCCGACTTATCCAAGGTCACGAGACAAATTCATTTAGGTCCAACTTTGGGTCTTGGCCACGTTCAGCAGCTCCTCCTCTTGAAGAGAATAGAGGAAAAGTAGCAGGTAGATTGATTCTGTATCTTAAATGCTATTGACAGATTTTCATGGTAGGGTACCAACTATGTTGCTGTTTTCTAAATTGCTAGCTCTGCTGAAGCAACAAGGTGGTCTGAAAGGGCAGACAAAAACTTCTCCTGTAGAGGAGGAAATTCCACCTTTGCTTGGGGAAAATGGAAAAGTCGAGGTTTGATCATATAGACTTCTTGCTGCAGTTTCTTTGGTGCCTAACTATTTCTTAGCTAGTTTCCCTTTGTTTGTTGTACAAAAATTTGAATATTGTTGGCCTTTTAGGTATGGCGTATTGATGGTGAAGCCAAGACGCCAGTGTCCAGTGAGGATATTGGAAAATTTTACAGTGGGGATTGCTATATTTGCCACTACCCCTACCATTCTAATGAAAAGAAAGAAGATCACTATCTGTGCTGTTGGATTGGGAAGGATAGCGTCCAGGTAAACTGAAACAAGATTAACTATATAAATGTGAAAAAAGGTGTGCTTGCTTCCATCTACTTTCAATCCACTGGATATCAGTTTGCTTTGCCATTGATGGTTGATTCCCTTCAACTTACCAGGTACAGTCGATTAATTCAGATATGGTTTATGGGAATCCAACATAAGCTTTGCCATCATGGAATTTCTGGCTAAACTTTTTGTATATCCATCACTGGTTTTTAGTCATTTAGCAAAATTACTCGTCTCCCTAGGATTCCATTCCATATACGGTGGTATGAAGTAAACGTCATCATGATCCATTATTTTGGTACAATTTGTTGTTCGTGAATATATTCTTTTTCATTTTTAAGGGATGATGGATCACAAGACCACCATATATTATCTGAGACCTAATATGGGCATACCTCGTACAAAGGGGGTTCAAATAAGTCATGTTAATGTATATAGAGGGCCCAGGCCCATGTCAGTATAGGACCCAAGCCCATTTAGTCTACGTATATATATGTTGTATATTGTAGTCTAGGTTAGATTACTTATTAATTTACTTTTCACATTGTACGTTTTCTCTCAATCAATATATCGAGGTTTCAAACCTTCAGCATATTCATCGTCTTCTTCAATCATATACATCTTCTAACATGGTATCAGAGCTGTAGGTTTATTCTTCGATTTTATTGTTCACCATCACTGTTCATCCGAATCGATTTTACTATTCATCACTGTTCATCCGAATCGATTTTGTTTTGAATCGATCGCTTGCCATCGCCTTTGAATCGATTATGTTTTTGAATCGATCGCTTGCCATCGCCTTTTGAATTGTTTTGTCGACATCGATCGATCTGAAATCGATCGATCTGTGTGTTTTGAATTGCCGCCGCCGCTGTGTGTTTATCGGTCGAACGCCTATCGGTCGAAGCATTCTATCGGTCGAACGCCTATCGGTCGAACCCTTTTATCGGTCGAATCCTTTACCGGTCGAACTCCTATCGGTCAAAGCATTCTACCGGTCGAACATCACCCTATCGGTTGAACCCTACCGGTCGAACATCACCCTACCGGTCGAAGTCTATCGGTCGAACTCTACCGGTCGTTAATACCGGTCATTAATATTGTTTCTCAGTATTTATTTCTCAATTCATGGCTACCAACTTCAGTCACTCAAATCCCATCTCAGTTGTTTTCAATGGTAACAACTACATTATTTGGCATCATCATATGACAATTCTGCTAAAATCCCATGGCCTTTACACCTATGTTACTGGTGCATCCAAAGTTCCAGTTCAGGAACCAACTAAGAATGTTGTTGACTTTGCAAAACGCATAAATGAGTGGGACATCAATAATGCTCGTATTCTGGGCTTCATTAATGCCTCCACTACTCCTGAGATCAACCAACAGTTTCTTGGTTACCTTACCGCCAAAAGTCTCTGTGATTTTCTCGCCAAGCGGTACACGTCATCTGGCCTATCTCATCAGTATCAACTGTGGACCACTTTTCAGAGCAAACGTCAGCTTTCTGATCAATCCATAAACTCTTATATATCTGAAATGCAGTCTCTCAGAGATCATATCAGTCTTGGAGCACCACAGATTTTTGATGACACGGCTCAACAATTCACTGCCTACTTCAACCAGCTACATTTGATTACTATTCTGATGAGTCTTACTGACAAATTTGAGAATGTTCGTGCTTCTCTTCTTCATAGGCAACCTTTACCTACTCTTGAAGAGGCAATATCAGAATTGATAAGTGAAGAAACCCGTCTTCACATGCGATCACCGATGCCCGCTACTGATAGTGTTCTCTACACGTCTTATCCCAAGTCAAAAGGCAAATGGGCCAACAACAATCATTCTAAATCTGTGGGAAAGATGAACACATCCGAGTGTGCCTTTTGCCATTCTCTTGCTCATCCTCTTCTTGATTGTTCTATCCGTAAGCTCCGTAGGTGTGGCATCACTCATCCACGTCATTATGAGTCTGACTGTCCAAAGAACTCAAAGCACACTGGTTCTCAGAACCGGACTCACGCTGTTGCTGGGCCTACCATTGCTGATACTGAGGTTTCTACAGCCTCCTCACCTGACCTAATGGAACTGATGCGTCGCAATCAGGAACTCATGGAGCAGATCATGTCTGGTGCTATGGGTATGAATTCTCCACACTCAGCTGCATCAGGTAACGTATGGCTTTTTGACTCTGGGTGTTGCAATCATATGACACCTTGCCCTGATGGTTTCGTCTCTAAGAAACCACCTCAGCAATTTACGTCAGTAAGAACTGCTGATAACACTGGTCTACCGGTATCCTTTAGTGGAAATGTTTCCACTCCTCATATACAATTACCAGATGTTCTAAATGTTCCGAAGCTATCTCTGAGCTTAGTTTCGATTGCGCAGCTTCTTGAATCTAATTTGATCATTTTATTTCATTCTTCTGGTTGTGTTGTACAGGATCCAAAGACCAATCTACCTGCGTCTTCCATTACCCTCTTCAAGTCTTGTTGCCTCAGTTTCCAGCACTTCTTCTTTTGAGTTGTGGCATGCCCGACTGGGTCACTTATCTCTAGCCAGAATAAAATCATTAGCTCATTTAGGGGTGTTAGGAAATTGTGTATCAACTGACAATATTTCTTGTTTATCTTGCAAACTTGGCAAACATTATGCTTTACCTTTTGAAATGAATGAGTTTAATTCTACTTCTTCTTTTGATCTTATTCATTCTGATGTATGGGGACCAGCACCACATCCATCCATGGGGGGTGCTCAATATTTTGTTATTTTTATTGATGATCATACACGTTTCACATGGATATATCTCATGAAACATCGTTCGGAATTACCCCAAATCTATATTATGTTTGCCCGGATTATTCACACCCAGTTCTCAAAATCTATAAAGATTCTTAGAGCTGACAATGCTATGGAATACAAAGAGTCATCTCTTCTCTCCTTTCTTCAATCTCAAGGGACTCTCTCTCAGTACTCCTGTCCCGACACATCTCCTCAAAATGGTCGTGCCGAACGCAAACACCGTCATATTCTTGATACGGTTCGCACTCTTCTCATCTCCGCTAAATGTCTAGAACGTTTTTGGGGTGAAGCTGCTTTCACTGCAGTTTATACTATCAATCGTCACCCTACTCCCATCCTTAATAATAAGTCTCCTTATGAGGCTCTTTATTCACTCCTGCCTATGAACTTCTAAAAGTTTGGGGTAGTGCTTGTTTTGTTCAACTACAATCTCATGAACATACCAAACTTGAACCTCGCTCCAGACTGTGCTGCTTCCTTGGATATGGTATTGAGCACAAGGGTTATCGCTGCTGGGATCCTATCTCCCAGCGTCTTCGTATATCTTATCATGTTACCTTCTGGGAACATGTTCCTTTCTCTTCTATATCCAAGTTTCGTGAGTCTCCTAACCTCACCACTCCGTTTTTCACTGATGCTTCCGTCTCATTGGACTCACTCCAATCTGACATCATATCACCTCCACCTGTTGTTCCAACTCCTTATGAGTTTGCCTCTCCTTCAGAGTCTCCTGCCCTCACACAGCCTGCCTCTCCTAGTTTTCCTGATAACATCAATCATCTGCTCCATCCGCACAACCAACATCTGAGGTGTCTGCTGAGTCTTTGGCTCCTGGAACTTCTCAATCTCAGAACGTCAGACGATCAGAACGGGTAAGACAAGTTCCTTCTCATCTTCGTGATTATCATGTTTATGCTACTCTGCTGTCAAATCACGAACCTACTTCCTACAAGGAAGCCTCCTCTAACCCTGATTGGCAGAAAACTATGGATGAGGAACTTTAGGCACTTGACAAAGCTCAGACATGGGAATCTGTCCCTCTTCCACCAGGCAAGTCACCTATTGGCTCCAAATGGGTGTTCAAGATCAAAACCAAATCTGATGGCTCTATTGATCGGTACAAAGCTCGTCTTGTGGCCAAGGGCTTCAATCAAGAGTACGGTATCGATTATGAGGAAACTTTTGCACCTGTTGCTCGAGTCACTTCTGTTCGCAGTCTTCTTGCCATCGCAGCTACCAAACAATGGCCTCTCTTTCAGATGGATGTTAAGAATGCCTTTTTGAACGGTGACTTATCTGAGGAGGTCTACATGACACCTCCTCCAGGCGTTCGACTTCCACAAGGTCATGTTTGTTGTCTTCAGAAGGCTCTTTATGGCCTCAAGCAAGCTCCGCGAGCTTGGTTTGAGAAATTCAGTTCCACAGTCACATCTCTGGGCTTCTCACCCAACAACTATGATTCAGGACTATTTACTCGGACCACTGAGGCTGGCACAATCTTACTTCTCCTGTATGTGGATGATATGATTATTACTGGCAGTGACTCTACAGGCATAGCCAATCTGAAGTCATCTCTCAGCTCCTGTTTTGAGATGAAGGATCTTGGTTCTTTACACTATTTTCTTGGTCTTGAGGTGCTCTCCGATCCATCGGGAATTTATCTGTGTCAAGCCAAATACACCTCAGATCTTTTGTCAAAAGCTGGGATTACTGACAACAAAACATCATCCACTCCTCTTGAGCACAACCTTCATTTGATTCCAAATGTTGGACCTCCTCTGCGTGATCCTACTTTATATCGCCAGTTAGTGGGGTCACTTGTCTATCTGACAGTGACTCGACCTGATATTGCCTATGTTGTTCATACTGTCAGTCAGTTCATGTTTGCACCCTGTTCTGATCACTACGCTGTTGTCCTGCGCATTCTTCGATATTTAAAAGGGACCATGTTTCATGGTCTTCATTTTCCATCCACCTCATCGTTGACTTTGCGAGGTTTTTCTGATGCTGATTGGGACAGTGACATGACTGATCGTCGCTCCACTACCGGCTACTGTTTCTTTCTTGGCGACTCTCTTATATCCTGGCGAAGCAAGAAACAATCTCTCACAGCTCGGTCCAGTACTGAAGCTGAGTATCGAGCACTAGCTGACACGGCTCAAGAACTTGTGTGGTTACGCTGGCTACTCTCTGACATGGGGGCTCCTCAACAGTCTCCAACTCGATTGTGGTGTGACAACAACAATGCCATTTAGATTGCTCACAATGATGTCTTCCACGAGCGAACGAAGCATATTGATATTGACTGTCACTTTGTTCGTCAACATGTGACTCATAAGACTATTCAACTTCTTCCTATTTCAACTCTTGATCAACCGGCTGATATTTTCACTAAAGCTCATTTACCAGGACGATTTCGTGATCTAGTTTCCAAACTCCATCTGGCTCATTCTTCTCCCGATTGAGTTTGAGGGGGGATGTTAATGTATATAGAGGACCCAGGCCCATGTCAGTATAGGCCCAGGCCCATGTCAGTATAGGGCCCAAGCCCATTTAGTCTACGTATATATATGTTGTATATTGTAGTCTAGGTTAGATTACTTATTAATTTACTTTTCACATTGTACGTTTTCTCTCAATCAATATATTGAGGTTTCAAACCTTCAGCATATTCATCGTCTTCTTCAATCATATTCATCTTCTAACAAGTCATTGGAGAGTCATTCGGTCTGAATGCTACATGAACATAAGACACATGATTTTTGAGGTCGAAGATCATGTTTATGATCAAGATCATGTTTATGATCAATTTGTCACTGGTACTCACAAAAGTACTCACAAAAGTATCAAGCTGTCCATTGTGACCCTTGAGTGAAAATTTACGTTTTTGTCATTAATATAGTATATTTAATTAGGTTCAGATACAAGTTCAAAAGACTGAAAATATGCGGCTCTTATTTCTGTGAATGAATACAAGGTTCTCTTATAAAGAGGACAATTACAATAAAGGAAACTAATTAAGGGCCAATATTTGACAACTTCTACTTTCATATTCTTTCTGATTTACAACTTTTACACACAGAATTAATCCTTGAATATTCTAGAATAATGACAAGAAAATCATGAACAAATTTTCAACACTCCCCCTCAAGGTTTGAAGATATCCTCCATAACCATTATCAGTTTGCTTCTTGTGTAGTCCCTTCGTCATACATGTTATTCAGTGTTATGGAATCAACAAGAAAAGGAAACTAAATCATTTAGATTAGGAAATTATAGAGATTTGATTTCCTCAAGCCTTGTATCAGTATATGTATTTTGTATGTAAATTGAATCAAGTGAAATACAATTGGTATTGATTTCATGGTATCAGAGCTAAAACAACCAAATCCTCTTTTGAAAAATTAGGGTTTTTAGGGGCTGAACTAGGGCACCCATCTAGAGTGCTTGTTAGGTCTCACAACCACTGTATGTCAACTTAGACCAACTTCACCGACATACCCCGTGAGTACGTCCATAGTCCAACCATGTGGGCGCTGCCAACCGCCACCGAGCTTGGCCCATGCGCCGACTCGTGAGAGCGTGTGAGGCAATATTTCAATGTTTTTCCGCCACCATCGTCCATCCAGCCTCCGCCTCTTGCCACCGTTCGTTCTTCGTTTTGGCAAGTTTTGCACTTTTGTTTTGGGGTATCAGTCATGCAGGTTTCGTTTCTCTCAAAAGTGGATTTCATCCTTCTGGGTGGGTATCAGCCTTGCAAAGTTTGGGCAAGTTCCATTCTTTTGCTTGGGATATTTGTATTTGAGACTTTTTGGTTGTGTCTGTGTGTGTTGCTGGTACAACCTTGGGCGAGTTCAACTACAGTTAGGGACACCATTGTAGTTCGACTGTTTTGATTGTAGCTTTCCATATTTCGGTCGATTAGACTGCTAACCGATCCCTAGATTTTGTTTGGTCGATTCCTTTGGTCAAGATCTTTGCAATCTGATCCAAGTAAAGTTCAAGGCCGCTATTGCTATTCTCTTTGCGATATTTTTGTTGATTGCATCCTTTCCATTGCGACTATGGGGATAAGACACCCGCTATTACTGCCTTTGCTGAGACAGGTAAAACTACTCTATATCTTTTATCGTCTACTTCCAAATGGGTCATTGATTCTGGTGCTTCAGACCACATGACGAGTAATCCTAATCTCTTTTTTATAACCATGCACCCTCATCTCATGCTACGATTGCTGATTGGATCTAATCCACAACCTCACCCCCTTCTATTTCCTTTATCATCTGTATTAAGCCTTCCTAAGTTCTCTTTTAATTTATTGTCTGTCAATAATATAACCTGCAACTTAAACTGCAGTGTCTCATTCTTTCCCGATCATTGTGTTTTTCAGGATCTTTCGACTAAGCGGATAATCTGTAAAGGACGGGAATCTAATGGCCTTTATATATTTAAACCTCCGGCACCAAATTCCTTCGTACCCTCCTAGTCATCTTTATCTCAATTTGAGGTACATTGTCAGTTAGGTCATCCATCCCTTGAGAATTTGAAGAAACTTTGTATCCGACTATAATTCGGATTCCCTCTAAATCGTTGCAAATTTGCACGATTTTGTGTTTTCTTTTTGATTTCTTCGTCCAAGCATCATGACAAAAGAAGTCGTTGCAGCCAAATCCTCTACCAATTCACAGACCCTGCATATAGTGACAACTCACCTTTGGTGATTACCAGTGACAAACTAGATGGAAAGAACTTCCTAAAGTGGTCTCAATCTATCCTAATGGTTATCAGAGGAAGAGGAAAATTGGGATACCTCAATGGTACCATCCCTCGTCCTAATTCAACAGATAAGGAATATGATATGTGGGAACTCAACAACTCGATTATGATGGCATGACTCATCAACTCTATGGAAAGTAATATCAGTTGTACCTACCCATTATTCAAAACTGCAAAAGATATCTGGAAGGTAGTCAATGAAAACTACTCTGACTGGGAAATGCCTCTCAGGTGTTCGAAATCAAAATGAAGTTGAAAGAGATTCGTCAAGGTACATCTGAAGTAACTCACTATTATAATTGTTTCAAAGTCTTATGGCAGAAACTCGATATGTTTTATGAGGCTGATTGGGGTGAAATTGAAGAGCATGTCAAATTCAAGGCCCATTTAGAGAAAGAAAGACTATGATTTCTTGGCATGTTTTAAATCGAGGTTTGAATGAGGTTCGTGGAAGAATTCTGGCCGATCCCCTTTACGTGTAATAAGGAAGGCATTTGCAGAGGTCCGACGAGAAGAAAACCGTAGGCGTGTGATGCTTGGAGAGCAAACAGAGGCCAAACCAGTCTCCAACAATGGTCATCATCCCATAGAGACTTCAACCCTTGTCTCAAAAGGACCCCTCAACTTCTAGCCTCGAGAAAGAGGTGACCCAAACAAGGAGATCGTATATGGTGTACTTATTGCAACAGAACATGCCACACATGTTATAAGTGTTATAAGATTCATGGATATCTATGGGCAAACAAGAATTCCCACTATTTCAAACCTCCTCTCTCACCAAAATTTTTTGGATGTACAACCTTTGTCCACTCCCGTGACCCTAGTCACTCCAAACTCGATCCACGGGCCCACAAATGTGTCTTCATTGGCCATTCCTCTACCCAGAAAGGATACAAATGCTTCTCACCAGCCCTACGACGAGTCTTTGTCTCTAAAGATGTCACCTTTGAATTCGAGCCTTACTTTTCCCAGCCTGATCTTCAGGCGGAGACTCTAAATGAAGATGAATCCTTATTTGACCTTGAAAGTGCTGAAACTTAAAAAAATCAAAACGATACAATAACAATTCCCATTCCAGAACCACCTCTAAACACCATCAGTACTCAAAACCGAACGGGCCAGATTTGCTTGTTTATTCAAGGAGACATCACCCTATCAGAATGGATACATCTACGACTTTGAATTGCCAAGAAGTTGTTCCTGAAAACTGTTATGAGAATGAACAACCATCAATGGATGTTTCGGATACTACAAGTCATGAAAACCTCCCAATTGCTCTTCGAAAGGGAGTTCGATTATGCACAAAACACCCAATTTCCAATTTTGTCATATGAGAAATTATCTCCTGCACATACGACATTCTTCACTCATATGGATCAGGTTGGAACTCCAAAAACCATAGAAGAAGCTCTTCAATCATCTAAATGGAAGAGTGCAGTCTTGGAGGAACTAATAGCTTTGAAGAATAATGAAACATGGGAACTAAGTGACCTTCCAAATCGTAAGAAGACTGTAGGATGCAAATGGTTGTTCACCACCAAGTACAATAGTGATGGCAACATAAACAGGTACAAGGGAAGACTTGTAGCCAAGGGCTAGACTCAAACATTTGGCATTGACTATCAGGAAACGTTTGCCCCCGTTGCCAAACTTAATACTATACGAATACTACTCTCCTTGGCAGTCAACCTCGAATGGCCTCTAATGCAGTTGGATGTGAAAAATGCGTTCTTGAATGGAGAACTTAATGAGGAAGTTTATATGGACTTTCCTCCTAGAGTTGAGAACCCCGAAGGAAAAGTGTGCAGATTAAAGAAATCGCTTTATGGGCTGAAACAATCTCTAAGGGCTTGGTTTAGCCGATTCACTCAAGCAATAACAAGTAGAGAGTACAGTCAAGGGCTAGCAGATCATACTTTGTTCTTCAAGCATTCAGAAAATGGTAAGATCTCAATCCTTATCATATACGTTGATGATATAATCATGACAGGAGAGGACATGGATGAAATCAATCAACTAAAATCTTACCTTAGCTCAGAGTTCGAGATGAAAGACCTTGGACCACTCAAATACTTCTAGGAATGGAAGTATGTACTCGATTTACTAGCAGAAACAGGGATGATGGGATGTAAACCTGTTAACACTCTAATGGAAACAAAGAAACTAGGGGCCGAAGAAGATAGCCCAGAGGTTGATAAAGAGAGATATCAACGACCGGTAAGAAAACTTATTTATCTCTCTCATACAAGGTCTGATATCACTTTTGCTGTGAGTGTTATGAGCCAATTTATTCACTCTCCAAGAGAAGCACACATGACAGCAACATACAGGTTACTAAGATACCTAAAGGGGATTCCGAAGTACTCACAGATGCTGACTGGGCAAGTGCTGCCACTCACGGACGCTCTACGAGCGGACTTATGGGGAACCTTGTAACATGGAGAAGTAAAAAGCAACATGTACCGCTGAACCAGAATTGAGGGTAGTAGCACATGGTATATGTGAAGGAATATGGCTACAACGGTTATTGGGGAACTACGTGTTCCATTTAAGTCTCCTATGAAGTTGTAGTGTGATATTAAAGCGGCTGTAAGCATAGCCCACAACCCGATTCATCATGACCGAACTAAGCATGTGGAAGTAGATCGGCATTTCATCAAAGAAAAAATCAACTCCGGAAGTGTGCATAATTTATGTACCCACAAAACAACAAGTAGCCAGACATTCTGACAAAAGGCCTTAAAAGAAGTTTATTTGAAGATCTTATGTGCAAGCTTGGCATGATTGATATATACACGCCGACTTGAGGGGGAGTGTTGGAAACTCCCTAGCTGTTAGGAAGTTTGTTAGCCACAACTATCCTTTATGTTACCAAAGTTATAGGATTAGTTCGTTGTAGCCTAGTATTATAAATATTGTATTCTGCAAAGTTGTGAAATATACATAAAAACTATCTCTCCTAATTCTTATAACAGAGATTTTAGGACAACCTATAATTACCCTAAATACAGGATTTATAACAAATATACATATCTCATTCCCTATTCTAGAGAAATATCAATCAATTACATATATTTTCTACAGAAGTATTCACACACTTTAAATTCCTTTTGTGCTGAAATAAATACAAAGTCTGGTGTTTCTGTTCAAACGTTGCGTAGTGTTAATGCCAATGAATATCTTTCCGAATCATTTCAATCATACATGCTTCAGAATGACATTCTTCATGAGTCATCCATGTTGACACCCCCGCTCAAATTGGGGTTGTTGAATGCAAAAACCGTCACCTTCTTGAGGTTGCTTGAGCATTTTTATTTCAAATGGATGTTCCAAAACCTTTTTGGGAAGATGTGATTTCAACTGCTTGCTTTCACATAAATCGAATGCGCTCGGTAATTCTTGATGGTGATGTTCCTTTTTCAACACTTCTTCCAAGGTGTTTCCTGTTGAACCTAAGATCATTGGTGGTACTTGGTTTGTTCGAGATACTAGACCCCATATCACCAAGTTGTATCCCAAGTTTCTTAAGTGTGTCTTCCTTGGCTATTCTCGTCTTCAAAAGGGGTACTGATGTTTCTCTCCTACACTTAACCGACACTTAACCATTATATTGTCTCCGAAGATGTTTCTTTCCAAGAAACTATTTCTTTCCTTTCTATGCCTACCACCCATTACAGTACCCATCACAAAGAGGTTGATGATTTGTTAATCTACTATATTGCACTCACTCAAGAGCACTCTACACCTACTCTTGAGCATAATTCAAAGTCTGACCGACTGCCTGTTGTTCAAGTATACCTGAGGCGACATCATTCAACAACAGATCCTGATCCTTCGCCTCAGTCTTCGCCGAAAGATCCACCTAGTACTCCCACTTCTACACCATTGCCTGTCATACCCATTGCTCTTCGAAAAGGTAAACATACAAGTAAATTGTTTCTCCAAGGAGATCAAGAACATATTTCTTTTGGTTAATGAATATACCTTCCTTGGATCTTGTAAATTCGATTCCAAGAAATAGTTGAGGATTCCCCTATCCTTAACTTGGAACTCTTTGCAAATGTTTTCTTCAAAGTTTTTATATTAGTTTATTATCATGTTTTATGTTTGGAGTAATTTAGTCTTCCATATTTTGTGGGATTCTTATAGAATTAGGAAACCTTTTTGTATATATAGGGTATTAATCCGTTTACATTGGAATAACAAGAATTGAAACAATTATTCTATGAAAAGTGTTAGAATGTAAATATGTAATTATTTTACTTAGGCCCAATTAGCCCGTGGGCCCTTAGGGTTTTCTCTTTTAGGTTTCCTTTTTTCCTAGCTTTCTTCCCTATGTATATATCCCTGTATTCTTTCATTGCAAAATATAAGTTAAGCAATAATATAATCCCTGATTACATGGTATTAGAGCACGGTTTCGTGACAAACACTGTATTCGCGGATCGAAATTTTATGTTCGTTGTTTTCTGGATCGAAATCTTCTGTTTGCATTCTTTGTTCAACTTCGACGTTTTCTAGTTTGTGATTTATTGGAAGATGACGGGAGAAGACAAACGATCTGGCAGCAATAGTGGTCCATGGGTACCCGAGATGCTTCCGATAAATGTGACTCACTAACAACAAACTTAATGGCTCCAACTTCTTTGAGTGGAGCAACACCGTTCGTATCTATCTCCGAAGTATGGGAATGGGCTCTCATTTCACATCTGATCCTCCTAAAGGTAATGATTCTGATTCCGATTCATGGTTACAAAGTGATGCTCGTTTGTACTTACAGATTATCAATACTATTGAGCCTTCTGTTTCGTATCTGGTTAGTCACTGTGAGTATGTGAAGGAACTTATGGATTATCTTGATTTATTATATTATGGACAAAGTAACATCTCTCGAATCTATAATATGTGTAAGTCCTTTCATCGTGGAGAACACAGGACCGATCACTCACTACTTATGTCATGGAGTTCAAGAAAGTTTATGAAGAGCTTAACTCTCTTCTTCCATTGAGTGCTGATGTCAAAGCCATGCAGACTCAGAGGGAACAAGTGGCTGTTATCAGTTTCTTGATTGGGTTACGACCATAATTCGACTCTATCAGATCTCAGTTCTTGAATGAATCTTCTATTCCTTCTCTTCAGGAGACATTTGCCCGTGTTCTTCGGAATGAGAATCTTCAGTCTTCTCAAACATTGAATCACAACAGTGTTTTGGTTAGTCGAGGGGGATTCCATGGGGGCTTTCGAGGAGGAACTCATGGAGGTCATAGAGGGGGCGCTAGAGGTGGCTACAGTGACCGACTGACTCACGGGCTACAATTCCAGATTCTGATGATGTTGAGTGTTACTATTGTCATGAGTTCGGCCACACCAAGCGTACGTGTAAGAAGCTTTTAGCCAGGCATCCGAGGAGCTTATCAGCACATGTTGCCTCAGCCTCAGATAGTACTGTTACTATACTCGCGGAATAATATGCTCGACTTTTAGGGACTGAGAATTCCACTGCTCCGACTGCTGCATTTGCTGAGACAGGTAACTCTAGTACATGCCTATTATCTTCTGCATCCAAATGGGTCATTGATTCAGGTGCTTCAGATCACATGACAGGTAACGCCACTCTCTTCTCTAATTTCAATAAACACACGTCTCCATCGCATGTCACAATTGCTGATGGGTCTACCCTACCTGTCCTTGGTTCTGACACCATCGATCTTACTTCATCTGTTTCGTTATCTAACGTACTGAGCCTACCCAAATTCTCGTTCAATTTGTTATCAGTCAGCAAAATTACCCGTGCTTTAAATTGTTGTGTCTCATTCTTTCCTGATTTCTGTGTCTTTCAGGATCTGTTGACGAAGAGGATTATTGGTAGAGGGCGGGAATCCGACGGCCTATACATATTTGAACATCAAGTACCTTACTCGTTGATTTGTTCCAACTCATCGTCTCCGCTTGAAGTTCATTGTCGATTAGGTCATCCTTCTTTACAGAATTTGAAGAAGTTGTGTCCTGAGTTTTCTTATTTACCTTCTCTACAGTGTGAGTCTTGTCAGTTTGCCAAACATCAACGTATTCATTTAAGTCGTAGAGTCTTTAATAAGTGGACCTCGTCCCCATTTGAGTTAGTCCATTCTGATGTTTGGGGACCATGTCCGGTTACTTCAAAACTTCGATTTAAGTATTTCGTTACTTTTGTTGATGATTACTCTCGCACTACTTGGCTTTACTTTATGAAAAATCGATCTGACGTGTTTACACATTTTTGGTCACTCTATACTGAGATTAAAACACAGTTTAAAGTCTTTATTCAAACTCTTCGTAGCGATAATGCAAAAGAATATTTGTCTCAAACATTTAAGTCATATATGCTTCAAAATGGTATTCTTCATGAGTCTTCCTGTGTTGACACACCAATCCAAAATGTGGTTGCGGAACGAAAGAATCGTCACCTCTTAGAGGTGGCTCGAGCTCTATTATTTCACATGACTGTTCCAAAACTCTTCTGGGCTGATGCTATTGCTACTGCTTGTTTTTTCATCAACCGAATGCCCTCTTGTGTTTTGGATGGGAGATGTCCTTTCTCAGTTATGTTTTCTACAAAGTCATTGTTTCCTGTCGACCCAAAGATCTTTGGTAGTACCTGTTTTGTCCGTGATACCTGACCACACATAACTAAGTTGGATCCAAAGTCTCTGAAATGTGTTTTTCTTGGTTACTCTTGACTTCAAAAAGGGTATAAATGCTTTTCCCCCACGCTTAATTGATACATTGTATCTCGAGATGTTACATTCCATGAGAATATACCTTTCCTTCCTGTGTCCACTCCCTGCAACCCAAGAGATAGCGATGATTTGGTATATACAGTACTTGTTCCCAAGTCTCCTATCCTATCCGACTCGACACAACATCAAGAGCCTACTAAACCACCGATAGTTCATGTGTATAATAGGCGACAACGACCTTTGTCAGATCCGAACCCTATACCATCTTCGTCATCGTCTGCAGATCCTCCTAATGATGATCTTCTTGCTTCGAGTGATCCACCACATTCCGATACATAGGATCCTAATCTTGATGTTCCCATTGCCCTTCGGAAAGGCAAGCACTCATGTACTTACCCTATTTCTAATAAACTTTCTTCTCGTTCTCGCTCTTTGATCTCTACACTTGATTCCGTTTCTGTTCCTAAAACGGTTGGTGAAGCTTTGGCCCATTCTGGATGGCGGGATGCCATGATTGAAGAGATTAATGCTCTAGATCATAATAATACATGGGATTTGGTAGAGTTACCTGCACGTAAAAAGGCAATTGGCTGCAAATGGATATTCACTTTGAAAGTTAATTCAGATGGATCAGTGGCTCGTCTGAAAGCCCGGTTGGTAGCCAAAGGATATGTTCAAACTTATGGGGTCGACTACTACTAGACATTTTCTACGGTGGCTAAGGTGCCTTCCATTCGCTTGTTTATTTCATTAGCCGCTACTTATGACTGGGTACTACACCAACTGGATGTGAAAAATGCATTCCTGCATGGTTATTTACATTAGGAAGTTTATATGGAGCAACCACCTGGGTTTGTTGCTCAGGGGCAGTCTGGCAGAGTCAGTAAGCTGCGTAAATCATTGTATGGTTTAAAGCAATCCCTCGTGCTTGGTTTGGACGGTTCAATGCTGTAGTGATTGAGTTTGGCTTACGGAGGAGCTCTTATGATCATTTTGTGTTCTTTAGATCATCCTCTTCTGGATGCATTCTACTAGTGGTGTACGTTGATGACATTTTAGGGTTTCCTTTCTCTTTTAGGGGTTCCTTTTTTCCTAGCTTTCTTCCCTATATATATCCCTGTATTCTTTCATTGTAAAAATGAAGTTAAGCAATAATATAATCCCTGATTACAAAAAGTAATTATCCTCCTAAAAGTGTATACTCTTGTATACAATATTTATTCTTTGAAACAAACCAACCTTAAAAGTGAGAAAGATAACTAACTACTTCCTAGAATAGAATTGGATTTGCAGCAAAAATCATCCGATACAAGCAAGTACATAAAAAATGACTATGAATATATCAATTGATAACCAATCTTCAACAAAAAATATTAGTTCATGAAAATCCATGTGCATGCAATAGAAATTTTCGATGCAATTGGATGATAAATCAACAGAGATTAACACATTAGACTAAAGAAGCAAATGAGAACGAGATTTGACAAAAAGCACAAGTAGATCTAGAGCAACTGGTGATCGAAGTCTAGGGCCATTTCTTCTAATAGGTGCTCTTATTCTTTAACTAAATAAAAACCCTAATATGGTGTTGTGTGGAAATGGGACAAAAAGAGAAGGGATAGGGAAGTTCCCTGAAATGGCTGAAGGATGGGGGTTCACACAAAAGAACCACCGTCGTTGAAGGATGCTTACTTAGGCCTTTGGGAACTTCAACCTTGAGCCATGGCTCTTACACCATGTAATTGAGGTTCAAAAAATATGATTATATTACTAAGGGAGGAATTCTAGTTATAGAGAGACAAGATGGTTGTGGATAAGGAAAAATCTAGACATAAAAGAGGAATAATTCCTGTGACTTGTCACAAATTATAGCAAGATCAAAATTCTAGATTGTTTATGCAAGTGTAGTTATAATAGAATGAATATGTTTTAAATAAGAACCTAAACCAGATTAATGTTTCAAGCTGTTAAGGTTGCATATGTAGAAGTTTCAGTTCACTGTAAACAGTCATTTATTTTTGGCGTTTAAGTGATTCTGTTTTCTTGCACAGGTGGCCAAATGTGATTTTTGGCCATTGTCTATCTGTGCCTCTTACATCTGCATTGGATCACCAAATACCCCTATATTCAATTGGCCCAATGAAGTTAGAAATAAATGGAAGGAAATTGAGTAGCATGTCAAGTGATTTCATGCTTTGTTGTGAGACTGTGAAGACAGATATTAGAGAATGTGGTAAATATTTGGTACGCCATGGATCCTTTGACCAACATTTGTGATCCTGTTTCACATGAAACAGCAGATACTCCCTTATTTACTTGACAAATTATTTTTTCTTCTGTTTTCTTGATCTTTTTAGTCCTTGCGGTTGACTTGTCACATTATCTGACCTCTAGGAGGACCAGAAAATGGCTTCCCAGCTGGCTACATCGATGTTCAACTCTCTAAAGGGCAGAGCAGTGCAGGTACCCTGATTGGTTTTTAACTTGTTGCAATGCTGTTACAACCTTATTTTTGAATCATTACTCTTCCTGCAGGGTCGAGTATATCAAGGAAAAGAGCCACCACAATTTGTTGCCATCTTTCAGCCAATGGTTCTTCTCAAGGTACTCTCTTTGCATTTGTAGTTATAAATTTGTACTAGTGTTTTTATATAATTTAAAATTTAAATATTCTTCAAGGAGTTGACGCTTAGCAATGGTAAATATTTTGTTTTACTAGGGTGGATTGAGCTCTGGTTACAAAAGCTACATTGCAGACAAAGGGTTGACTGATGGGACCTACCGTCCAGATGCCACTGCACTCATTGAAATATCAGGAACTTCTGCACAGAATAATAAAGCTCTTCAAGTAGAAGCGGTATGCTCTACGAACCCCTTCCTATTTAAAGTACTCTCAAGTTATTTCTTGGGATCATAATATTATCTTGGATTTTCAGTTTCTGTTTTTTAACTTCTGTTTCATATCAATGTCATTTACTCAAGGCTGTGCTTCATTCTTGTAATTTTTTTGCTATTCCCTCTTTGAAATATTTGTAGTGTACCTGAATTATGAAACTGTTGATGTATGTTATACTCCAATTCTGGTGTACACTTAATGGCCTTCGGAAACCTTCTCCAAAATGCTATTTCCTTTTTGAGATCAGTAATACAAGTGGCAAACTTATCAAACATAACACTTCTAGTGCGGTTATATAGGTTTACTCTTCTTGTAGCTTCAACCATCATCCACACTTTATAACCACTCACCATCATTAGGAGTTATCAATCGTCGAGATAAAATATGTATATATTCATGAAATAAATTCACAGAAAATGAAAATTCTTGTCCAAAGCTAAAAGATGAACATATAAACAACAAATCAATCTATAGGAATCTGTCAATCTTACTTGATTTTGCAGATTCTTTACGGAAACAGATTGATGCCTGCACTCACGTAGTGTGCTAAGACAGAAATTTCGCCGGTATACGATGTCCGCCTAGATGATTGATAAGGGAGCGGAAATCACTTTCTTAATTTGGGAAAGAATGAAGAATGGGAGAATCAAAAAAGGAAGAAAAGAGATAGAAACAGAGAGAGAGAGAGAGAGAGAGAAAGTCCCTATTTTCTCTAAGGGGCTGTTTGGTTGGTTTTTCATTAAGTTCTGTATGGATAAAGTTGTCTGTGTGGATTAATCTATCTGCATAGATTTAGAAGGTTTTTATTTGAGAGAGTTTTTTCATAGATGAAATGAACGTGTTTTTTAATGGGAGGGACTGGTTTGGAAAAAACTTGGCTTTCTGCATAAAGCTCCCCCTTCAAATCTTACTGAATAAGCCACTTTCTATATCATTAAGCCACTACCAAACAGTCATATATAGCTGACTGAATAAGCTGTGAGTCTCATTAAGCTCATTAAGTTGCTAACAAACAGACCCTAAATTCTTGCTCTCGTGTCTGATGGCTTATAGTATGATCAAATAGTCCCCTTTGGGGAGGTAGTTTTCTTGGCTCAACGAACAAATTTATCTGCTTTAGTTCCTCCAACTGTGACTCTGACCATTTTGCTGTTGCACTGGAATCTTATAAAAAGAAGTTTCCATCACGTGTAACTAACACAAATGGGCAGTTGTCTCTATCAACTTAGCCGTTTGTTCCCTTCTACCACTTGTAACTATTGAAGTGGAATTCTTTCCATAACAAAACATTGACCACCCACTATAAAATCCATCGGTAATTGTTTGAAATCCCAGTATTTAGGCCCCAACATACTCTAATTGTATCCCAAGAACCATATCACAACTTCCTAAGGGAATCAACATTACATCAGCCTCAAATTCCTCCCAAATTAAGTTTTTGCATACATGTTGGCAAGCTAGATGATTACCATCTGCAACTCTTATACCTTGTTGCAACTCTTATACCTTGTGGGGAAATAGCTTCAAGTGAACATCCTAACTTCTTACCTAATGACAAATCCAATAAGTTATGAATGCTCTAGGAATCAATTAGGATATGTAGAGGTTTTCCATTCATCAATCCTCTAACTCAAATGTTTTGAATGTTTTGGTTTTCTTAAAGGCATTTACTAAGATTCATGGTTTGGTTAACTCAGTAGTCCCTGAAACATCTTCTTCGACTTCCTCATCCTCTCCTAGAATTTCCTCCACAGTTAACGATTGGGATTCACGAAATAGGCACTTTTGATTTCTGTACTTCATCTGCTTTCAATTTCATGTTTGGAATCATTGGGGCCTCACACGTTTTTGTTTCAATCATCCCAGAGTCATTTAATACATCCAAACAATATTTCCGTTGAGACAAGCAGATGCCTTTCCGAGTACGAGATACTTCAATTCCCAAGAAGTATTTTAAAGAACCTAGGTCCTTTGTTTGAAACCGAGACGCAAAGAAATTTTTCAGCTTCTTGATCCCAGTCTCATCACTCCCAGTAATCACAATGTCATCAACGTACACCACTAGTAGAATTCATCTAGAAAAGGACGAAGTAAAGAACACAGAATGATCGATCATAAGAGCTCCTCTGTAGCCAAACTCAGTCACTACAACATTAAATCGTCCAAACCAAGCACGAGGGGATTGCTTTAAACCACACAATGATTTACACAGCTTACAGACTCTGCCAGACTCCCCCCGAGCAACAAACCCAAGTGGTTGCTCCATGTAAACTTCCATATATAAATCACCATGTAGGACGACATTTTTCACATCCAGTTTGTGTAGTACCTAGTCGTAAGTAGCGGCTAATGAAATAAATAGGCGGATGGAGGGTACCTTAGCCACAGGAGAAAATGTCTCTTAGTAGTCGACCCCATAAGTCTGAGCATATCCTTTGGTTACCAACCGGGCTTTTAAACGAGCCACAGATCCATCTGGATTAACTTTCACAGTGAATACCCATTTGCAGCCAATTGCCTTTTTGCCTGCAGGTAACTCTACCAAATCCCATGTATCATTATGATCGAGAGCATTAATATCATCAATCATAGCAACCCGCCATCCAGAATGGGCCAAAGCTTCACCATCCGTTTTAGGAATAGAAAAAGAATCAAGTGTAGAGATCAAAGAGCGAGAACATGAAGAAAGTTTATCATAGGAAACAACAGAAGAAATAGGGTAAGTACATGAGCGCTTACCTTTCCGAAAGGCAATGTGAACATCTAGATCAGATCCTGTGTATCAGAAGGTGGTGGATCACTCAAAGCAAGAGGATCATCATTAGGCAGATCTGCAGATGATGACGGAGATGGTATAGGGTCGGGATCTGACGTAGGTCGTTGGCGCCTATTATACACATGAACTATCGGTGGTTTAGTATGCTCTTGAGGCTGTGTCGAGTCGGATAGGGTAGGAGACTCGACAACTAATACGGTATATTCCAACAAATCATCACTATCTATTAGGTTGCAAGGAGTGGACACAGGAAAGAAGGGTATATTGCCATGGAATGTAACATCTCAAGATTGAATGTATCGATTAAGCGTGGGAGAAAAGCACTTATACCCTTTTTGAAGTCGAGAGTAACCATGAAAGACACATTTCAGAGACTTTGGATCCAACTTAGTTATGTGTGGTCGGGTATCACGGACAAAACAGGTACTACCAAAGATCTTTGGGTTGACAGGAAACTATGACTTTGTAGGAAATAGAACTGAGAAGGGACTTCTTCCATCCAAAACAACAGAGGGCATTTGGTTGATGAGAAAACAAGCAGTAACAATTGCATCAACCCATAATAGTTTTGGAACAATCATGTGAAATAATAGAGCCTGAGCCACCTCTAAGAGATGACGATTCTTTTGTTCTGCAACCCCATTTTGGGTGGTGTGTCAACATAGGAAAACTCATGAAGAATCCCATTTTGAAGCATATATGACTGAAATGTTTGAGACAAATATTCTTTTGCATTATCTACGAAGAGTTTGAATGGAGACTTTAAACTGCTTTTTAATCTCAGCATAGAGTGAAAAAAAGTGTAAACACCTCAAATCGATTTTCATAAAGTAAAGCCAAGTAATGCGAGAGTAATCACCAACAAAAGTAACGTAATACTTAAATCCAAATTTTAAAGTAACAGGACATGGTCCCAGACATCAGAATGGACCAACACAAATGGGGATGAGGCCCGCTTATTACGTAATCTAGGACTTAAATGAACACGTTGATGTTTGGCAAACTTATAAGACTCACACTGTAGAGAAGGTAAATAAGACAACTCAGGACACAACTTCTTCAAATTTTGTAAAGACGGATGACCTAATCGACAATTAACTTCAAGCGGAGACGATGAGTTGATTTTTGTGTTTTTCAGGATCTGTCGAAGAAGAGGAAACTGACGGCCTATACATATTTGAACTTCAGGAAAGAATAAGACAACAATTTAAAGCACGAGTAATTTTGCTAACCGATAACAAATTGAACGAGAAATTAGGTAGGCTCAGTACGGAAGATAGCGAAACAGATGGGGTAAGATCGATGATGCCAGAACCAAGGACAGGTGGGGTAGACTCATCAGCAATTGTGACATGTAATGGAGACGTGTGTTTATTGAAATTAGAGAAGAGAGTGGGATTACCTGTCATGTGATCTGAAGCACCTGAATTAATGACCCATTTGGAGGCAAAAGTAAATAAGCATGTACTAGAGTTACCTGTCTCAACAAATGCAGCAGTCGGAGCAGTGAAATTCTCAGTCCCTAAAACTAAAGCATATTCTTCTGTGGGTATAGTAACAGTACTATCTGAGGTAGAGGCAACATGTGTTATAAGTTCTTCGGATGTCTGGCCAATAACTTCTTACACATATGCTTGGTGTGACTGGACTCATGACAATAGTAACACTCAACATCATCAGAATCTGGAATAGTAGCCCGTGAGTCAGTTGGTCAGTCACTGTGGCCACCTCTAGAGCCCCCTCTGTGACTCCCACGAAATCCTCCTCGGGAGCCAGCACGAAATCCCTCCTCGACTAACCGAAGCACTGTTGTGATCCAAAGTTTGAGAAGACTGAAGATTCTCATTCCGAAGAACACGGGCAAATGTTTCCTGAAGAGAAGGTATAGCAGATTCATTCAAGAACTGAGATATGATAGAGTTGAATTCTGGTCGCAAGCCAGTCAATAAACTGTTAACATCCACTTGTTCCCTCTGAGTTTGCATGTCTTTGACATCAGCACCTAAGCACTTAATGGAAGAAGAGAGTTAAGCTCCTCATATACTTTCTTAAACTCCATGACATAAGTAGTGAGTGATCGGTCCTGTTGTTCTCCACGATGAAAGGACTTACACACACTATAGATTCGAGAGATGTTACTTTGTTCAGAATATAAAAAATCAAGATAATCCATAAGTTTCTTCACATATTCACAGTGACTAACCAGATACGAAACAGAAGGCTCAATAGTATTGATAATTTGCAAGTACAAACGAGCATCACTTTATAACCATGAATCAGAATCGGAATCGTAATCGTAATGGTTAACTTTAGGAGGATCAGATGTGAGATGAGAACCCATTCCCATGCTTCAGAGATAGATACGAATGGTCTTGCTCCACTCAAAGAAGTTGGAGCCATTAAGCTTGTTGTCGGTGAGTTTAACATTTACTGGAAGTATCTCGGGTATACGTGGACCACTGTTGCTGATATATGGTTTGTCTTCTCCAGTCATCTTCCAATAAATCACGAACAAAAAAATGTCGAACTAGGACAAAGAATGCACTCACAGGGTGCCAAAAAGCCGACGAACGGAGACGAAAACTGTAACACCCTCAAATTTGGAAAGAGCGACTGTTTTAAAACTTTCAATAATACCTCAAAGAGGGATAAAATCTCTTACAACCAGCACACACTAAAAAATACAATTCTAGGTTTAACCGTCAACAAAATCAATAAAGTCTTTCATAAAGACTAATGGGAGTCGGGTGTTACTAAAACCCAAAGACAGTCGCTACATCCAAGTAAATGCGGAAGACTTCACCAAGCTATTCACTTCTTCGAGCACACAACTAGCACTCATCCCTTCACAATATCGCTAGAACTAATCCCGAGACGGAACTGATGCACATGTCGACAAATAAAAAGGTTAGGCTATCGCCTAGTGACTTCAAGAGTTTTTATCGTGATTATAAAAATCACTAAACGGAAAATAATACAACTTAAATCATGATTCTTCAAGACGGATTACTTTAAATATGAGGATGACCCGTTTTCCAATAATATGCAATTTATAAATGAACGTCTCAACGCCAAAACATTCATTCATGAAGTAATGCAAAGTAATGGTAAATGCTTAAACGTTGAAATTTGAATAAAACTTTATAAATCAAACGGCTGAAATATGAGTAAACTCAAGCCTCCAAAAATTATAACATATGGAGAATAACCCAAAACTCAAAACGTCACCGAAAAACAAGGATAACATTAAATACCCAAAACAACACCTTTCGGTGACGAGGGAGACCCGAATTCCATGGCTTGTGGCGGAACACAAAAGTAGGCCATTTTCCAAGTTATTGAGCTCACCATACTAGGACCCATGGCCACGAGCTCGCCGACTCGTACTAAGATGTGGATGAGGGCACTCGAGGATCCTAATCATGCTCATTCGCTAGGATTACATTTACGGCCCATGGCTAGTAACCGGCTCCACATAACCGTACCAAGTTGCCCCCGAGGACCCAATGTCTCAACTAGCTACAAATGGGAAATAACCATCCCAAAAAAATAGACTCAGAAATTACATCACGGGCCCAGGACCAAATGTTGGACTCCACGAGCCCACACCATAAGGCCCTCGATAATCCCATGACTAATTCTGGTCTCAACATGGAAACAATAGCCCTTTTTCATAAAATAATAAAGACCGACTCATATGCCTATGGATCCATTACATTACACAGTCTATAACACTACATGACTCCAAATGAATGACCAAAGCACTCAAAACATGTAATTCTCAAATGACACGTAATAAACGTCATCATACTCAAAACTCTACGACGGGCTATTAAACTGGACAAATGTTCTCAAGACTCATCTTAGTCAAAACCGAACCAAAGGCCCAACAATTTACTCAAATCTCCAATGAAAGCCAGTGTAAACATTAAAACACGTTTGACCAACGGTTATGCAAACATAACGACCAACAGTATGATTAACTCAAAACTCGTTATTGGTTGAGGCAAGCCATTTTCCAAATGAACTCATACCCTTATATTTCCAAAATACCTCATAACACAATAATATGCATTTTTCAAATGGTTTATAATGTAACACCCTCGAAAATGGAAAGAGCAACTAATTTAAAATTTTCAAATATACATCAGTTAAAGATATAATCTATTCTTCAAAACATCACAACAGTCGCCATGAATAGAAATCTAGGTTAAACTTCAACAATTAATAGGTTGAGTCTGGCATAGAGGCTAATTAAAGTCGGGTGTTCCTAAAACCCAATAACAGTTACTCTTCTCAAAGACTAAAGCTGAAGACTTCATCAAGCCAGTCACCCTTGCACATACTCCTAGCACTCAACACTTCACCAAAACGCTAGAACCTTTTCCTCCAACCGGAACCTGATGCACGTGCCGACAAATAAAAAGGTTAGGGTAACGCCTAGTGAGTTCAAGAGTTTACAACATGAAATAGATATATTAGCTAAAGGTAAGAATGCAGTTTAAATCATTATCTTTCAAAATGATTTACTATAAATATTTAACAACTCGTTTTCCAATAACACACACCTTTAAAAACAAGCAACCTAAAATAAACACTCTTTCGTAAAACAACTTCAACCCCAAATTCACCCAAAACGTGAATAGTAAATTAAACTCCCAATTTATAAACTTGCGGATAAGACTTTATTTCTCGAAACACCCAAACACGTGAGGGCATAATACTCGGCCCATAAATCACGAATAAAATCCGTATAATACAAAACGTCACCGAAAACATGGATAATAAAATAATACCATTTAATACCTAAATAACACCTTCCGGTAACGGGGGAGACCCGATTCCGTGGTATGTGGCGGAACACAAAGTTAAGCCACCTAGCCACGTTGTCGAATTACACCTCAGATAGTAACTGTATTGCCTGCTCTGCCGAGCTACACCTCCAGTCGGACTTTATTTCAAGTCCCCAAAACGCCGTATCCCTTATTGCCTACTCCGTCGAGCGACACCTCAAGGATACACGATCTTATTGCCTGTTCAGTCTCTAGTGGAGTTTCATCCTCATGGTACTCATTCGACCCCTAGTGCCTACTCCCTAACATTCAAGATAGGAGTCACAACTCCTTACTTGATAACTCCCAATGTCTAACCCTCGTGCACAAGAATTAGACACCCAATCTCAAGACCCATGGTCCCGAAGTACAACCCATAAAGGTTCCTCTTCGCCAAACAACCGGGACGACATTAATGCCAACACGACATCATTTCCCAAAGTGAGAATCCCGAGAGTCCTCACCATTAAATTACGGTTGACTTACATGCCTATGGATCCAATGCATTACAGTCTAAGATACATGACTCCAAATGAATGACACACGCACTCGAACATGTATTCTCCAAAAAAGCGCAATAAAAGCAACACTCACCCCAAAGCTCCACTTTAAACTATTGAACCGGACAAATGTCCCCAAGACTTGGTGATTACAAAAACTGAGCCTTAAGCCCCACCAACAAATGCCCATATGCTAAAATCCGCAAAATGCAATAAAATGCAGCCGACCATGACTATGCAGCCACATACTCCAAAATGTATGAATGCAATCCAATATCATTTAGATTTGAGCAAACCATTTTCTAAACATGTTTAAAACCACAAAGGTTTACAATATCCGAAATATTCACAAGGTTGGGAATGACCAAACCCCAATGACTCACACGTTGGTATTTTCAAACCATTTTACAACCCGAAATACACCTATTACCCATAACTATAAAATGTATTTTCACCAAATACCCTCCATTTGTGAAAATGGTTATCAAATCATTTTCATTATGATATATTTATCAAAATCCCAAAAATCCCAAGGATGGGTGTTTTACAAGTTTATGAAGTCAAACGCTTCCAAATAACCAAAACTTATCAGATAATCAACAGTTAACAAATTCACGTAAAACACATAAACACTATAAAATAACATTTCGGCATGTACACCGTTTTCACAAAACAACTTGAACTCACCTTGCTAGATTTAGGCTAAATCTAGATTTTACCCTAACTTGAGCTTCCTTAAAGAAATCCGAGTCCACAAGTAAAATCCTTCAAAAACCTAGATCCATAAATTCCCAACCATAAATACACATCTTCAATCATATAGAATCGATCTCCAAACATCTTATATCAAAATCTCTATATTGGCCAAAAACCCTAATTTGACCTAACTTCCCCAAAATCATCCAACCCAAAGTTTGATAAATAAAAACACTAGGAGGTCATAGATGGAGCATTTGTAACTTGATTAAAGTGTTAGAAAGAAAATGGATGAACTTACACTAGTGGGTTTTGATAGAACTCAAAACCCTAGAATTTTCTTGAAGGAGACGTCAATGGAGATGGTGGAATGGTAGCTTCTTGAATCCTAGACTTCCAAGACTTAGATGGTGATGGAAATGCTTCAAAATCAAGGTAAATGGCCATAGGAATGGCTAGGGTTTGAACCAAGAAGAGGGGAATTGGTTTGGGAGAGAAAGGGTGGGATTTGAGAAGTGAGAAATGAGAAAAAAGGCTGTAATTCGTGACTTAACATACCATTGCACCCCTGATGCGACATTGACCAACGACAATGCCCTGGGCATTGTCGCATGGCAATGTCGCCAACCTCCCCATGGCTTCTGACTTTTGCTGCGACAATGACAGGTGCGACTATGACATTGTAATTGTCGTCGGGCATTGTAGCCGTGCCCGTACCAAGCCCCGAAACTCAATTTTTTCAACGCCAATACCCCCGATACTCTAAGGGACTTTAAATAATGATTTCCCACCAAGAATCCCGCCATTTATAAATTACAAAAACGTCCGGGTGGCCTTTACTTACCGAAAATTACGGGTGTTACATATAAGATCAAATACACAAAAGTGACATTTACATCAAATGACCTCCATTTATATATATAATCAACAAGGAAGCACATCAACATGATTTATTTACCAAAATGTTCGAAAATCCCAAATGTGGGTGTTTCCCAAAATTTATAAAACAAAATAATCCAGATGAGTAAAACTCTTCAAATATCCCAACTATTAATAAAATTCATGTAAATACATAAACATTTTAAAATGGACATTTTTGGCATATACAACGTTTTCGCAAATCAACTTGAACTCACCTTGCTAGGTTAAGTTAGACTTAGATTTCAACCCAAATCCTTAGGCATTGTTTGGCAAAAAAAAGCTAGCTTATAAGCTAGCTTTTTTTCTGGTACATGTTTGGATGACCATAAACTAGCTTATAAGCTAGCTTATTGAAAAGCTACTCATAGTAGTGTTTTGAAAAGCTAGCTTATCAGCTAGTTTGCCAAACATAGCCTTAGCCTCCAAGAATGAAGCTTCCATCATTAACACATCATATCCAACAATGAGTTAGGGTTTCCAAATAACCTTTTTTCTCCAAATCTAAAAGAAATGAACCACCAACAAGTATAACTCTTTAGATCTACAAAGATCCTCATACACTAGCTTGAAATACACAAGAACTTACCTCAAACAAAACTTAAAGTCTTCCCACCAACATTTCATCCATGACATCTTTCATCCTCTTCACAACCAAGCTTCATTCACCAACTCTTTGATCTCCCTAGGGTAGATTCACACCAAGGTGCTCCAAAATCAGATCTTGGGCTCCTAAAGTCGTCCCAATGATAGAAATGAAGAGTGTGGGAGTAGAAGTGGGGAAAAACCCTAGAATTTCAGCATAAATCGACCAGACTCCCGCGGCCTTGGCCAAGACTTCAAGTCGCGGGCCAAGCCGCGCGTGTCCTCTAGGTCGTAGACAACAGTGAGTTACGCGGGCCTAGCCGCGGCTTGAGGCCGCGGGCCAAGCCGCGCGTGGGGCCTGCTGAGCCGTCCTGTGCCTTGTGTTAAACCGTTCTCCGACGTTTCTCTCGGCCAACCGCTGACCGATCATCAACTGTTCTTTAGGAAATTACGGGTGTTACAAAAACGTACAACACACTCACGGGTGCCAAAAAACCGACGAACAGAGATGAAAATGAACAGAAAACTTTCGATTCAGAAAAAACGTACCAAGAAAAAATCGATCCGCAAAACCATTGTTTGTCACGAAACCGGGCTTTGATACCATGTAATCAGAGATTATATTATTGCTTAACTTGTATTTACAATGAAATGGTACAAGGATATATATAGGCAAGAAACCTAGACAAAGGGATACCCTAAAAGAGAAACCCTAAGGGCCCACGGGCTAACTGGGCCAAGCAAATAAATACAAAATTTACATTCTAACAACTATATTCTAAACACACTTTTCCACAGGACATATTTTCATAGTAGATTTTGGAAGGCTATATATAAAGCTAAACAATTGGATTGCCACATGCCTTGGGTCTTCCTTCTAAAATAATACAGACATAAATTGAAATAACTTGTTTAGAATCAGTAAGAGAAGAGCCAACTTTACTAATCTTTTCAGGTCGTTTACTAGGCTCTATGATAAGAACACCAATCCAAACGATAAGGTTAAAATCGATGGTTGCCTGTATTCGAGAACAGGAGGTCTCCTAATTAGCCAATGACTAAATTGATATTAATTGTGTATCTTTAAAGGAACAAGGGTGCACCATATTTATAGTGACCAATAAAACCAATTCCTAAAAAAAAGAAAATATCTTTGCCTAATAAAATTAAATACGTTTCCTAAATTAAGATAATCCTAAATAAAGATAAATACTTTGCTTTAATTAAATACTAATGATATCCTTTCTTTGTTAAACGTCTCTGGTAAACCTGACCGTATCGTCCCGGCTTATCATTACTTTCCGCCCAAACACGCACCTTGTCCTCAAGGTGGAAATCAGGAAACTGGTGGTTAATAATCTCAAATGGTTCCCATGTAGCCTCGTACTCCGGAAGGTCTAACCAGCGAATTAGCACCTCCTGTCCCCCAGAACCTTCACGAACCCCCTCTACCTGGTCGGCTGCAATATAACTTCCATATCCTCAGTTAATGTGGCAGGTAATTGAGGAGCTGCCTCGTGATTGCCAATAGCTTTACGTAACTGAGATACATGAAAAACATCATGTATGCGAGCTGTTGCTGGTAGCCTCAACCTATACGCCACCTTGCCAATTTTTTCTAATATTTCAAAAGGCCCAAAATACCTCGGAGCAAGCTTCTCATTTCGACGTCTTGCTACCGAGTGTTGGCGATAAGGTTTGAGCTTCAAAAATACCCGATCACCAATATCAAACTGAACCTCACGTCGGTGTAAATCCGCTTGAGTCTTCATCAACTGTTGTGCTCGAAACAAATAGCCTTTCAACTCTTGTAACACTCGATCTCTTTCTTGAAGATATTGGTCAATCGAGCCGATCACCGTCTTTGTTTGGCCGTAGTACAACAAATGTGGCGGATCCCTGCCATAAAGAATCTTGAAAGGCGTAGTTTTTGTGGAGGTATGAAACGAAGTGTTGTACCAGTATTCGGCCCAAGCCAACCACTTACTCCACCGTGTGGGAGTGTCAGTCACGAAACAACGAAGATATGTCTCGACACAACGATTGACCACCTCTGTTTGGCCGTCTGTCTGGGGATGGTAAGCAGTGCTTCGTTTCAGTGTAGTCCCATGCAAACGGAATAATTCCCGCCAGAACTGGCTTAAGAAAACTTTATCCCGGTCAGATACAATGGACTCCGGCATCCCATGCAACCGTACTACCTCTCTGATGAAAATCGTTGCCACCGAAACAGCCGTATACGGATGTTTTAAAGGCACAAAATGGGCGTATTTACTCAACCTGTCCACAATCACAAAAATAACCGTGTACCCTTCAGATTTTGGTAGCCCGTCAATGAAATCCATAGTGATTTCAGACCATACCCGTGTTGGAAGCTCAAGGGGCTGTAATAGACCACCCGGAGCCAATGTTGAATACTTTTGACGTTGACAAACATCATATTCGGCCACCATTCTTGCAATATCACCCTTCATGCCTGACCAAAAAACTTCGCGAGCCATGCGTTGATACGTTTTTTGAACCCCCGAGTGGCCTCCGATGACACCGTCATGAAACTCGCGGAATAATTTTGGAATCCAACATGATTCCCGATTAAGAACTAGCCGCCCGTGATACAACACCCTTCCCGATTCTAATTTATAACCCTGCGGCATTGCTTCCCCGTGCATAAGTTTCTGTTTCATGTTAGCAATTTTTGTCGCTGATTCCAAATCCTTCCATAGCTCTTCCCAGTCGATTTTGCAAGTTGTTGTCAATTCTTGAAGTTGCACATCTGGTTTCTTTCGGGACAGAGCATCAGCGGCCCCGTTTTCTTTGCCGGGTTTGTAAACAATGTCGAAAGTATATTCGAGCAATTTTGACAACCATTTTTGGTGGTCCTCCGATACCGTGCGCTGTTCTAGCAGGTACTTTAAACTTCGTTGGTCGGTACGGATTATAAATTTTCGGCCCAGAAGATAGGGCCGCCACTTCTGTACTGCTAAAACTATCGCCATGAGCTCGCGTTCGTAAACTGACTTAAGTCGAGCTCGGGTTCCTAGTACATGACTATAGAAAGCTACCGGCCTCCCTTCTTGCATCAATACCGCCCCAACACCGTACCCGGAGGCATCAGTCTCAATCACAAACTCTTTAGTAAAATCGGGTAGCGCCAAAACCGGCACCTGGGTCATCACCATTTGTAGTTGTCGGAAGGCCTTAGTCGCTTCGTCGGACCACTTGAAGTTGTCTTTCTTTAATTGTTCGGTTAGAGGGATTGCGATTTTTCCGTACCCTTGGACGAATTTGCGATAGTACCCGGTTAGTCCTAAAAACCCGCGGAGTTCTCGCAACGTCTTAGGGATTGGCCATTCCACCATGGCGCTGATTTTGGCTGGATCAGCCGACACGCCTTTTTCCGAAATTATATGACCCAAATATTCCACCTGTTTTTGCGCAAGGCAACATTTCTTTCGGTTAACATAAAGTTGGTGGTTACGTAGTACTTGAAAAACCGTCGCTAAATGCTTCAAGTGTTCCGTCGTTGTTTTGCTATAAACGAGGATGTCGTCGAAAAATACCAGCACGAAACGCCTTAACAGGGGCTGAAAAATTTTATTCATCAACGATTGGAATGTAGCTGGAGCATTGGTTAATCCGAACGGCATCACTAAAAATTCATAGTGACCGTCGTGCGTTCGAAATGCGGTTTTTGGCACGTCTTCTGGTTTCATGCGAATCTGATGGTAGCCTGATTTAAGATCTAGTTTAGAAAATATCGTGGCACCGTGAAGTTCATCTAGCAGTTCATCGATGACGGGTATTGGGAATTTATCTAAAACCGTCGCTTTGTTCAAGGCCCGATAGTCTACACAGAATCGCCAGCTCCCGTCTTTCTTTTTGACCAGTAGTACTGGACTAGAAAAAGGGCTAGTACTAGGCTGAATGACGCCTGCTTGTAGCATCTCCCTGACCAATTTTTCGATTTCGTCTTTTTGTGTAAAGGGGTAACGGTATGGTCTCACGCTAATGGGAGGGGTACCCTCGTGCAGGGTGATAGCATGCTCGTGGCTGCGAGATGGGGGAAGACCGGAAGGCATCTCGAAAATGTCCCGATGCTCGTCGATCACGGCCTCGACTTCAGCCGAAATTACTGGTGGGGTTGGGGTGGCTGCCTCAGCTGAATTTATATGCACCAAAAAACCGTTAGCTTCATACTTAAGCATTCGGAACAGGGACTTACATGACACCAACGTTTTGGAGAGGCTCGGGTCGCCCGTGATTGTGACCTGTCGATCACCATCCCAAAAGACCATGCGTAAGTCGTGCCAATTTACGGTCATATCTCCTAATGTGCGCAACCATTTAATGCCGAGAATAACATCTGATCCTCCTAACTCTAGCGGGTAGAAATCCTCCACCACCTGTATGGTAACGCCAATACGATCCCTTTACAAGTCCCTGTACTTTGTTCCAACATGCCATTGCCCAGGCGAACTTTTACCGATCCGGTGTGGGAAATTGTTAACCCCAACCGTGCCACCACCTGTTTAGATACAAAATTATGTGTTGCTCCGCTGTCGATTAGGACCAGCACCTGCGTCCCCCCGATCTCACCCGTGACCTTCATGGTTTGCGGTGGTGTAAGTCCGCTAACTGAATTCTGGGATACTTCTACCATGTCGAAGTGGGCATGGCCCGTGTTTTCTTCCTCCTCTCTGTCGCTTTCGCCCTCGTCAACTATCAAAACTTGCAAGGTCTTGCTAGGACATCGGTGCCCTGGAGCGAACTTCCCGTCACAACGGAAGCAAATACCTTTGGCTCGTTTTTCGGAGAATTCAGCATCAGTCAATCGTTTAAAATGCCCTCCTGTACCTCCCGAATAGGCTTTCTTGTCGCCCATGGTTGCTGCCGCTGGTGTGGTCGTCGTGTGGTTCGGTTTGGCCGAACCGCTGCCCCCGTTACGAGGTGGGTATGAGCCGCCGTGACTAGTTTTGACGCCGCCCGCACTCTTGTTTTCATCCATCTTTACCGCCATCCGCATGGCACGAGCTAGGGTTTCTGGTTCCATGACCCGTATTGCAGAACGGAGTTCCGGTTTCAAACCCTTGATAAAGGTGCTCTCCAAAACCTTTTCGGGTAAATCGAGAAGTTGACCGGCCAAGCTCTCAAATCTGTCCACAAACTCACGGATTGTACCTTCTTGCTGGATGTTTAGAAACTGTTCATAAATGTTTCCTTCATGTGAAGCTTCGAAGCGATCCAGCAGTTGCCTTTTAAGCCCTTCCCACGAACGACATGGGGCCCTCGCTTCATTCCAGCGATACCAGGATAACGCCACCCCCTCCATACAAATTGAGGCAGCTCGTAAACGATCCTTTCCCTTGATTCCCTGAATTTTGAAATATCGTTCAACACGGTAAATCCAACCATATGCGTCATCACCAGCGAAAACTGGCATCTTCAGTTTGCGGCAGTCACGCAACGGGTCCTTATTAGAACCATCTTTCCTTGAACCCACCGACTCATCCTCATCCTCATCAGATGACGACTCGATCTTGTGGTCGTTTTTCTTCTCCCCCGTACCTGACTTCATCTTTCCGACCGCCAGAGACAAGTCGGAAATTGCTTTCAGCATCTCCTGGAACTGCATTGCGTTTTCAATGCGGTTAGCCTCTGCTGCTTCCCGCATCCTAGCCACGTCGGTTTCCAGGGTGGTGATTCTGTCAGTGTTGCTAACCATCTTGTCACCGGAAACGAAAGGCTCTGATACCAATTGATAAGAACACCAATCCAAACGATAAGGTTAAAATCGATGGTTGCCTGTATTCGAGAACAGGAGGTCTCCTAATTAGCCAATGACTAAATTGATATTAATTGTGTATCTTTAAAGGAACAAGGGTGCACCATATTTATAGTGACCAATAAAACCAATTCCTAAAAAAAAGAAAATATCTTTGCCTAATAAAATTAAATACGTTTCCTAAATTAAGATAATCCTAAATAAAGATAAATACTTTGCTTTAATTAAATACTAATGATATCCTTTCCTTGTAAAACGTCTCTGGTAAACCTGACCGTATCGTCCCGGCTTATCACTCTACATCTAAGCTTTAACCCGATATTATGCAGTGAAGGGATTATCTTGTTTGGATTCTAGACAACTTTGATAGGTAAATTTTTATAAAAATACACAAGCTGATAAGCACCCTGCCATGTTTCTATTGAAACCAATAAAACGGACAAAGAAGAATACGAAAATACTAACAAACAACTCACCAAGATAACAGTCTACTTTCAAGAGGTAGACCATCTGTCCTAAGATGCTCGATCACTTGAGTTTATTTGATAATGATCACCCAATGCATTTCTCAGCCTCTTTATTTGTAGATGTGGTTAATGAAAGTACCACAACTAGCCTCCACTACTGATTTAGGCCTAACAGATCTTTCATGCTGCCCCTTCCAAAGATCAGTTCAATTTTTATCATTCAGTCACAGTATAGCATAAGAACATTAGGGATTTCATCACACTTACATAAAACATGAATATTTGACTTCTTATTTTGAGAGTGATATCAATAATCGTGGATCACTTTCTTTTTAACAAGCTTACTATTGTTTTTTGTATTTGTGGCTTTTTGAAGAATTTATTCAACTGGGACTTGACAATGTGTACATAATCTCATTCAGGTCGCAATGTCTTTGAATTCCTATGCGTGTTTTGTTCTACAATCTGGTTCAGCAGTTTTTACCTGGTATGGAAACCAAAGTACTGTCGAGCAGCAGCAGCTAGCAGCAAAGGTTGTTGAATGTTTGAAGGTATGCTTTTAAAACACTATGATCTTAACTTGTCTTCTTTTAGTAGGTTCATTTGATTGATACATATGGAGAGGGTTGTGTTGTGGATATGATCTAGCTCATGTCTGCAGTTATGCCTTATGAAATACAGTTCCATTTGATAGTTGCAACAAGTGTATTATCTATAATGTTTTAATATTGCTACATTCTATTTTATCTAATATATAACTTAGCTAGATTGAAGTTTCTATGATAGATGTTCAGTTCCTGATAGATCACTACCACAAATGCTCATCCATCCAAACCATTTGGTCATTTTTTCTTCCAGTGTATTTATGCATCCACATTCCTTTGGTATTCCTAAGAATATGAATCCTTTTTTTCCCTTCTATAGCTAATTTTAATCTGGTTTTCCTTGCCCACTACTTCCATGTGAAACTGTCAAATTTTAAAAAAAATGCTTCATTGACTGCTATTATGCGTGGCGACACCTTTGAATTTGACGATAAAATGCAGTCAGGACATGACTAGAAATATACATGTGTAATTATTAGTCACTTATTTTATTATGTAATGCATAGTATATGTTTAGGTAGTCATGCGTGACGTTATATGCTTGAAACAATATGTAGTCTATTATTTACTTGTCAATCCTTGATAGCTCATTTTCTCTTTTTTCTTATCTTTAGTCTCGCGTACCTGTAAAATTTGTTAAAGAAGGAAAAGAGAGTTTAGCTTTCTGGCTTGCTCTGGGAGGCAAAAGAGACTACACCAGTAAAAAAGTAATGCAGGAAATTGTCAAAGAACCCCACTTGTTCGCAATCTCATTAAATAAAGGTTTCAAAAGCGTAAAACATCTAATTTTTACATGTCCATTTATTGGTTAGCTTCAGTTTATTTTACATAGAGAATTGTTGTTGCTCATTATACCCACTAATTGGTTTCATGAACTTATTTCATGTTAACGCATCGACAGGAAAGCTTGAGGTGAGTTGTTCATATCCTTTATGCTAGGCACATTTGATATTTTGTCTGATGAATGTCTAAAATTAAGTTTGATTTGTGACAGATTGAAGAGGTTTACAATTACAAACAAGATGACTTGTTGCCAGAGGATGTCATGATATTAGATACACATGCTGAGGTTTTTGTTTGGGTTGGGCAGTCAGTAGAACCTAAGGAGAAACAAAGTGCTTTTGACATTGGCCAGGTACTAGTTTACTGATGATTATATGCTTTTCTGCATGGATGTTCTTTATTGCTCTGTATGTTTTTAAATAAGTTGATTTCAGAAATACATAGAATTGGCTGCATCTCTGGATGGCTTGTCTCCAAATGTGCCGTTATACAGAGTCCCAGAGGGAAGTGAACCTTGCTTCTTCACAACATATTTCTCATGGGATCCTGCAAAGGCTGCTGTATGTACTTTTCTACTCTTACCTTTACATGTACACTTTAGTCCACACATTTACTCATAGAGAACTTCTCTTAGTTAAACGTAATCCACTTTCCTGCTCTCACAATAAATACAAATGGTTGTGGGTGGTGGTTTTTGGCTAAATATTGTATTTCACATTAGCAACATGTCCACATATTACATCATGCTTTAAAACTCTTTATTATGCCAACGATGTAAATACATGTTCATGTCTTAGCATACAATGTATGTATTTTATTTTGGGATAGTCTCATTTTTAGAATACCTCAAAAATGAGTAGTGATTGTGTGAGTTCTATCCCCATAGAACATATAGAATGCACTTTTTGTGTGGGATAAAGTTTCCACAAGCACAATTCACCTTATAGGATGCCATAGGAGTCACTTCCATATAGTATGATATTTGATATTATAAAACCATAGGAATATGTATGAAAAACAATTTACTAATGGGAAAACTCCATTAATGAAGTACATCTCTAGCAACATGACATAAAAAATAAGAAACCAGTACAGAGTTGAGCCAAGTCTTGCGTAGAGGATTGGGTGCTTTGGAGGTGTGGTGGAATGTGCACCCAATGCAAGCTTGATCATATCTTCGAATTATTACCGAGGAATATTCAAAATTAAAAACAAATACTGAAATAGGAAATGGGCTGAAGTTTATGAATACAAACAGGAAAACAAGATGAGGGATTAAGAGGAGGAATCAAACCTTGCAACATAGGTTACTCATACACAATCCTTATATGAACCGATTAAGAGGAGGGATCAATCGGTTTGCTTTTGAAAAATTGGACAATGGACGAGTATGCAATCCTTTAATCTTCTTAGATATCTAGGGTTTTACTATTTGGGCCTCCTGGCCTCTTTTGTTGTTTCCTAATATAGGATCCCTATGTATATAAATAGATGTATCCTCTCCTATTGTGAATAAGAAAAACACAATTCCCGTAATAATATCATGGTATCAAAGCCCTAAAGGAACCCTAATCGTTGCCGTCATCGGAACCCTAGCCGTCGTCGCCGAAACTCTAGCCGCTGTCGCCGGAACTCGCCGGAACCCTATTTGTCGTTGTCTAGATCTGCTTTCCCTGTCCAGAACCTTGATCCCTGTCCGCATCTGCCGCCATCCAGATCTGCCGCCGTCCAGATCTTGCCGCCGCTACCGCCGTCCAGATCTGGCCGCCGCTGCCGCTGCCCCAGTCCAGATCTGCCACCACAGTCGCCGTCCAGATCTGCCGCCGTTGTCCCAGTCCAGATCTGCTGTTGCCGCCGCCGCCGTCCAGATCTGCCGTTGCCGTCCAGATTTGTCGCCGTCCAGATCTACCTTCTAGATATGATCTTCTTTGCTGATACCACCGCTGTTGTCCAGATCTGCTGCTGCAGCCCGTTCAGATCTGCCTTCCAGATCTAATCTTCTTTGCTGTTACTCCAACAATGTCATCTACAGACAAAACTCATCAACCCACGTGGCCACGTCCAGTGACTTCACCATTCCCGGTATAGTTAATTTTGCTGTTGTGTTAAAGATTCCGGTTAAACTCAATTCTACAAATTGGACTCAATGGAGTATGTTTGTTCAAACCGGTCTCGAGAGTTTGGACAAAGATGATCATTTAAGCAAGGACCCTCCAGATCCTAAAACCTGAGAATGGAAGCTCAATGATAGTGATATCCTGATACAGACCGCCTAGCCCGACAGATCGAGGAGAAACGCGACCGAGCCGTCCATAAGCATTTTCGCGCCGCAAGACCTTAGCTCGTGCCGCGAAACATGTTAGCTCCACCAGATCCAAATCTTATTCTTTATTTAATTATTTAGTTTCCTTTTCATAATTTTCTTAGCCTTCAAGTTAAGATTATTTTAGCTAAGTTTAGTTTCCATTCCTTTAACGTTTCCTAGTTTAGCTACAATTCTTAGCCTATTTAAATGTTTTAGCTTGTCCCTTATTATTCATTCAATTAATTAAAGCCTTTGAGCAAGTTTATCAGCTTACAAGTTCTCTCGTTTTAAAGCTTCACGCTTGTGAAGGTTGTCTTAATTTCGGGTTTGACGCTAGTCGATCCGTTCCACGTTTCTCACTGCGTCAGTTGGTATCAGAGCACAGAATCCCTGTCTCTTTCCGGTGTCCTAATGGGAGATCAGCCAACACTCAACCAAGCCGATATTGAGGCAATCACCGCGGCCTTTTCCGCGACCCTCGATACCGCCTTCGCAAACGCCAACAACAACCTCGCCGAACAAATCGTCACCGCACTCAACGCCAACACCACCATCCTCACCAATAACCTCGCCAATCTCCTCAACGGGCATCCGATACAAGACAGGCCTCCCATCCATAGACACCCACCCCGTCGCCAACCAACCCCTAGTGTTCTTTCCAGTTCCGAATCAGAACATGAGGAGGAAGAACGACCACCCCGTAACGACCCCGATTATCGAATGAAAGCCGACATCCCGTACTTCTACGGCAACACCAGCGTAGAAGAATTTCTCGACTGGAAAATCGAAGTCGATAGATTTTTCGAAATCATGGAGATTCCGGAACAAAAGCAGATAAAGATGGTTGCTTTCCGCCTAAAAAGCACCGCCGCAGTCTGGTGGGACAAACTAGTGACCCAACGACAACGTCAACGCCGAAGTCCCGTACGATCTTGGAGACGGATGAAGCAATTAATGACGGAGCGTTTTCTTCCAGAAGATTATGAACAAATCCTCTACAAGATGTATCTAGATTGCTCTCAAGGGTCTAGATCCGTATCCGACTACACGACCGAATTCATTCGTATATCGGACCGAAACGAGATCGGTGAGTCCGAAGGTCAAAGAGTCACCCGCTACATCAATGGCTTGAAAACTTCAATTCAAGAAAAGATTGGGCTTCAAACCGCTTGGACCGTCGCGGAAGCATCCAGTTTGGCCATAAAGGCCGAACTTCTAGAGAAGTCCACGCGATCATCACCCTATCGAATGTACCCATCTCAAACCAAAACCGACGCCTCTAACTCTACATCCGATAAAGGAAAAAACGTCATAGCCAACCAAGCTCCTCGCAACCCTACTCCACCCCAAACTACAACCACCGCTAAACCAACTGCACCAAAACCTGTCAACCCTTACGCGAGACCAATGGGTTCCAAGTGTTATCGTTGCGGTGAACCCGGACACCGATCCCACGAGTGTACCCAACGGCGGACTATCGCACTCGTCGAAGAAGGCGAAAACGAAGAAGAAAACGAATACGGTGATCTAGACTTTGCGGAAGAAAATCTGGAGGAAAAGGTGACGATCGTACTCCAGCGCATCCTTCTCGCTCCAAAAGAAGAAGGACAACGGAAGAATCTCTTTCGTACATATTGCGCGATCAACAAGAAAGTTTGCAACTTGATTGTTGATAATGGAAGTTGCGAAAACTTGGTGTCACAAAAGCTCGTTGACCACCTTGGTTTGCCGACCCAACCACACAACGCGCCTTACTCCCTTGGGTGGGTAAAGAAAGGACCCCAAGCGCGTGTTACTCAAACATGCAAGGTTCCTCTATCCATTGGAAAGCACTACAAAGCGGAAGTTCTTTGCGATGTACTCGAGATGGACGCATGTCACATTCTACTCGGCCGACCATGGCAATTCGACCATGATGTGACTTATCGGGGAAGAGACAACATCATGTTCTTTCGTTGGGGTGATCGTAAAATCGCCATGGCACCCGTAGCTCAATTCGACCGCATCCCGGAAAAGAAAGGTGAAAGCTTTCTAGTCGTCACATCCAACGAACGCCTCCTCGAAGACACCTTCAAGGAAACACAAACCTTTTGCCCCGTTGTTGTTAAAGGTTTAATGAGCGTCGAAAAGTCTAACGAGGCCCCGGAAGAAGTTAAAGAGATACTCCGAGATTTCAAAGACTTAACCGCGGAAGATTTACCGCCCGAGCTACCTCCCATGAGGGATATTCAACACCAAATAGACCTCATTCCGGGCGCCAATCTACCGAACCTTCCTCACTATCGCATGAGCCCAAAAGAAAACGAGATATTGCGGGAGCAAGTCGAAGACCTTTTGAGGAAAGGTTTTATTCGGGAAAGTTTAAGTCCATGTGCCGTTCCCGTTCTCCTCGTGCCAAAAAAGGGTAATCAGTGGCGGATGTGTATTGATAGTCGCGCCATCAACAAAATCACGATCAAGTACCGTTTTCCCATTCCTCGTTTGGAGGACATGCTTGATTCGCTATCCGGCGCCAAGATCTTCACTAAGATCGATCTCCGAAGTGGTTACCATCAGATTCGAATCCGTCCGGGGGATGAGTGGAAGACGGCGTTCAAAACCCCTTTCGGATTGTATGAGTGGCTCGTCATGTCTTTTGGGACGTCTAACGCCCCAAGCACTTTCATGCGAACTATGAACCAGGTTCTACGCCCCTTTATGGGATCTTTTGTCGTCGTCTACTTTGACGACATTCTTATCTATAGTCGAGGTAAGGACGATCATCTCGCGCATTTACGGCAAGTTTTAACCGTGCTCCAAGAAAATAAGCTTTACGTTAATCTCAAAAAGTGCACCTTTTGCACCCCAAAGCTTCTATTTTTGGGTTTTATCATTGGAGAAGCCGGTATTGAAGTCGATGAAGAAAAAGTGCGCGCAATACGAGAATGGCCCACTCCTAAAACCGTGTCCGATGTTCGTAGCTTTCACGGATTGGCCACTTTTTATCGGAGATTCGTAAGGGATTTTAGCACGATCACCGCCCCCATCACGGAATGCCTCAAGAAAAACAAATTCCAATGGGGTCCCGATCAAGATCATAGCTTTGCCTTAATCAAGGAAAAGTTAAGCTCCACTCCGGTCCTTGCCTTACCCGATTTCGATAAAGTATTTGAAGTTGAATGCGATGCAAGCGGAATTGGGGTAGGAGCGGTTCTTTCCCAAGAAAAGCGACCGGTTGCCTTCTTTAGCGAAAAATTGAGTGAAGCTCGACAAAAGTGGAGTACGTACGATCAAGAGTTTTATGCCGTTTTCCGTGCCTTAAAACAATGGGAGCATTATCTTGTGCAAAAAGAGTTCGTCTTATTTACCGACCATCAAGCCTTGAAGTTCATTAATAGCCAAAAATCGGTGAGCAAGATGCATGCTCGATGGGTTAGTTACTTGCAAAAGTTTCCTTTCGTGATCAAACACAAATCCGGAATTTTCAATCGCGTAGCCGATGCCTTGAGTCGACGTGCCACTTTGATGATTACTCTTGCCCAAGAAGTTACCGGATTTGAAGTCCTCAAAGAACAATACGAAGAAGATGACGACTTCAAGGATATTTTTCTCAAGTGCAAATCCGGGTCACCGATGGATGACTACCACATGCGGGATGGTTACCTCTTCAAAGGCAATCAATTTTGTGTCCCTAACTCGTCCCTTCGTGAAAAATTGATTAGGGATTTGCATGGAGGAGGTTTAAGTGGCCATCTTGGTCGTGATAAAACCGTCGCTAGTGTGCTTGAGCGATACCATTGGCCGCATCTACGACGAGATGTTGGTACTATTGTGCGAAAGTGTTACACCTGTCAAGTTGCGAAAGGTCAAAGCCAAAACACCGGTCTTTACTTACCTCTACCGATTCCGGAGGATATTTGGCAAGATTTGTCAATGGATTTTGTTCTTGGCTTACCTCGAACTCAAAGAGGAGTTGATTCGATTTTCGTTGTTGTGGATCGTTTTTCAAAGATGACCTACTTTATTGCATGCAAAAAGACGGCGGACGCGAGTAACATCGCCAAACTATTCTTCAAGGAGATTGTCCGTCTTCATGGTGTTCCGAAAACTATCACTTCCGATCGTGATGCAAAGTTCCTAAGCCACTTCTGGATTACTTTATGGCGTCTGTTCGGAACCGCGCTTAACAAAAGCACTACAGCGCACCCACAATCTGACTGTCAAACGGAGGTTACAAATCGCACACTTGGGAATATGTTACGAAGTGTTTGCGGGAGTAAACCAAAACAGTGGGATCTTGCCCTCCCACAAATCGAGTTCGCTTACAATAGTGCCGTCCATTCCGCAACGGGTTGCTCTCCATTCTCTCTGGTTTACACCTCCGTTCCAAAGCATGTTGTGGATTTAATCCAACTCCCTCGACTTCCGGGAACAAGTGTTGCCGCTGAAAATATGGCCAAAGATGTCCAAGCTATTAAAGAAGATGTAAAGGCCCGTCTTGAAACCGTTGCCATACGGAACAAGGAACTAGCGGATCAACACCGACGAAAGAAGGTATTTCAAGAAGGGGATGATGTGATGGTATTCCTTCGAAAAGAACGTTTTCCCGTTGGAACCTACGGAAAACTCCAGCCCAAAAAGTACGGACCTTTCAAGATCACCAAAAAGATTAACGACAATGCCTATGTCGTCGCTCTTCCCGATTCGCTTCACATCTCCAACACTTTCAATGTCGCCGATCTGTACGACTACTATGCGGATGATTTTCCCTTAGATGAGAACTCGGGGTCGAGTTCTTCAGAGGTGGAGGAGACTGATACAGACCGCCTAGCCCGACAGATCGAGGAGAAACGCGACCGAGCCGTCCATAAGCATTTTCGCGCCGCAAGACCTTAGCTCGTGCCGCGAAACATGTTAGCTCCACCAGATCCAAATCTTATTCTTTATTTAATTATTTAGTTTCCTTTTCATAATTTTCTTATTCTTTATTTAATTATTTAGTTTCCTTTTCATAATTTTCTTAGCCTTCAAGTTAAGATTATTTTAGCTAAGTTTAGTTTCCATTCCTTTAACGTTTCCTAGTTTAGCTACAATTCTTAGCCTATTTAAATGTTTTAGCTTGTCCCTTATTATTCATTCAATTAATTAAAGCCTTTGAGCAAGTTTATCAGCTTACAAGTTCTCTCGTTTTAAAGCTTCACGCTTGTGAAGGTTGTCTTAATTTCGGGTTTGACGCTAGTCGATCCGTTCCACGTTTCTCACTGCGTCATATCCGAATGGCCCTATGGAATGCAATGGAACCACAAGTCCTAAGCATTGCTCAGAACTACCCTACCACAAAGAAGATGTGGATCCACTTGGAGTCTTCCTTCTCAGCCAAGGAATCCTTGTCCCATACCTATTCTGTGTTGGGATCCTATTTCAGATGTGAGCAAGGCGATTCTGATCTCACCGAGTACTACACGAGGCTATCGAAGCTATCTGAGGAGCTCCAAGTTCTTTTCCCCGTCACTCCTGATGTTAAAGTTCAGGAGGAGCGACTAGCAAAGATGGATGTGATGACGTTCATTTCGGGATTGTCTGCTAAATATTCCGGTGCTCGTTCTTTGTTACTAAGTCACTCATCATCTCAATCATTGGCTTCCACGTATCATCTTGCACGGGAAATGTACTCCAGTAGCTCTTCATCCCAATCATCCGGGAGTGACATATCCGCTTTTGCAACCTCTAGTAGCAAAAACGGTGGAAGAGACGGATATAGAAAGAAGATCCAATGTTTTTATTGCAAGGAGTTTGGGCACACAAAGTATAACTGCCCTAATTGTCCTCTTTCTGGCCCTGGATCTCAACCACTATCTCGTCCTCCTTGAGCCCAGGTTGCATCTATAAATAATATTACCGCCACTCACATTGTACACGATGAAGATGCCTCTCGATCCCAACATGAATCTTCGAATCAGGTTCCTTCTACTCCTCGTGCTATCACAGCACAATCAGGTATATCATCTACTTGTTTTTCTGCATGCTCGACATCCTGGAATATTGATTCGGGAGCCACGGATCACATGACTGGGAACAAAGACCTACTATCCAATCTCAATACCGAGGTACCCCATACTCCAGTTCGGCTTGCTAATGGATCTTCGTGTCAAATTCGGGGCATGGGATCCACTAGCAACCTGTCAAACCTAAACCTAGCATTTGTTCTTTATGTTCCCACTTTTCCTGATTGCTTAATATCCGTTAGCCAAATTACAAAAAGACATAACTGTTCTGTAACCTTTTTTCCAACACATTGCGTCTTTCAGGAATTGGGGACGAACCGGTTGATTGGCACAGGTTTTGAATCTCAGGGTCTCTATTGTTTGTCTGCATTGCGATCTTCAGTAGCACATCTTTGTGATTCCGGTATCAGAGAGACTCATTGTCGGCTAGGCCACCCTTCTTTACCGGTTCTGAAACAATTGAGACCGGATTTGTCGTCTGTTCGTGAGTTACTTTGTGAATCATGTCAGTTGGGTAAACACACTCATTGCCCTTATCCCCCTAGAGAGTCTAGTCGTGTTACCGCTTTATTTCAGTTAATACACTCCGATGTATGGGGTCCGTGTCATTTGATTTCTACTAGTGGGTTTAAATATTTTATTACGTTTGTTGATGACTTTTCTCGTGCAACATGGGTTTATATGCTCAAGTCACGTAATTAAATATTTTCCATCTTTTGCGATTTTCATGCTTATGTCAAAACCCAATTTGATGTTCGTATTAAAACTCTAAGATCTGACACTGCCAAAGAATACTTTTCTTCCGATTTTACAAGTTATTTATCTACGCATGGTATTGTACATGAATCATCGTGTGCCTATACACCCCAACAGAATGGCATTGCCGAAAGAAAGAACCGCCATTTGTTGGATGTGGCTCGCACTATGATGATTGACTATAACGTACCACAAAGTTTTTGGGCCGATGCTGTTCTTACAGCTAATTATCTGATTAACCGTATGCCATCTTCTGTCCTTAAAGGAAAGACATCTTTTTCCATTCTATTTCCAAAAGGCACTTCTTTTCCTTTGGCTCCTAAAATCTTTGGATGTGTTTCTTATGTCCACGATCATCGCTCGGGACATAACAAACTTGCAGCCCGTGCTATCAAGTGTGTGTTCCTTGGGTATTCACGTGTCCAAAAAGGCTATCGTTGTTACAGCCCTACCTTGCGTAGATATTTTACCTTGGCTGATGTCACCTTCAATGAGTTAAATCCCTTCTATGACAAATGTCTCTAGTGGTTCAGAGTCAACCAATCTCGTATTGGATCCTTTTGAATCTTCTGATCCTTCGGCCTTTGATAGTCCCGTGCAGACACCAAATGTAGCTATTTCGACACAACCGCCTGATACTCATTTCACAAATGTGTATGTTCGACAGCGCCAGAGGCAAGTGCCTGAGACCCAAGAGTTCTTACGTGTGCATCATGATTCTAGTGAGTCTCCTGTTCCACCACCTATCCACACACTTCCTCGTCTATGGATACCATGTCCGACCCAGTACCTGTTACACCTCCACCACCACTTACCAAACCCTATGACCCACCTGGTGCCCCTCTTCCCAATATTTCAATTGCCTTGCACAAAGGCACACGGGCTTGTACCCGATATCCCATTCATGATTATCTTGCTTATTCTCACCTCTCTTCAGAATCATGTGCCTACACCACAGCCGTGGATAGCCATTTTATTCCCAAGAATGTAAATGAGGCGCTTAATCATCCAGGATGGTTGCAAGCAATGCAGGAAGAGATGGATGCCCTACAGAAGAATCATACTTGGGATTTGGAACAACTTCCTCGTGGAAAGCGCAAAGTGGGTTGTAAGTGGGTCTTAAGTGGGTCTTCACAGTAAAACTTCATCCTGATGGGTCACTTCATCGTTTGAAAGTCAGGTTAGTTGCCAAGGGCTACTCCCAAGCCTATGGGATTGACTATGATGAGACGTTTTCTCCGGTGGCCAAAATGCCTTTTGTTCGAATTTGTATCGCTTTGGCTGCCATTAATCATTGGCCGCTTCATCAGTCGGATGTCAAGAATGCTTTTCTTAATGGCATTCTTGAGGAGGAGGTATATATGGAACAACCATCCGGGTTTGTTATTGAGGAGTCCACAAAGGTATGCCGATTACGACGTTCATTGTATGGTCTCAAACAATCCCCTCGAGCATGGTTTGGACGGTTTTCAGATGCTCTCCAGGAATTTGGTATGACTCGCAGTTCCCAGGATTATTCTGTGTTTTTCAGACATCGTGATGATCGACGAATCATACTAGTAGTTTATGTAGATGACATAATTATCACCGGAGACGATAGTATCAGGATTTCAGAGTTGAAACAATTTCTACAGACCCAGTTTCAAGTAACCGATCTTGGACGGCTTCGTTATTTCCTTGGAATAGAAGTATCTCGATATCCACAAGGGATTCTTCTATCTCAACGAAAATATGTTCTTGATATGCTTATTGAGTGTGGTCTATTGGGATGTAAACCAATCGACAACCCAATGCTCGCTACGAGAAAACTTCATCCAAATGATGGAACTCCTCTAAAAGATCCAGAGAGATACAGGAGACTGGTTGCAAAGCTAAACTATTTAACGGTTACTCGACCAAATATATCATTTCCGGTTAGTGTCTTGAGCCAGTTCATGTCTGCTCCCTATACAAGCCATTGGGAGGCGGCACTTCGCGTTTTGAGGTATCTCAAAGCCACACCAGGCTTAGGGATACTTTATTCTGATCAGGGTCACTGCCAAGTGGGTGCATTCACTGAAGAAAGGGATGGTAGGATATCTGGTTTCTCTGATGCTGATTGGGTTGGTTGTCCCGTTTCCAGGAGATCGACTACAGGATATTGTGTATTTGTCTGTGGGAATCTGATTTCTTGGAAAAGCAAGAAACAACATACAGTCTCCCGATCGAGTGCCGAGTCAGAGTACAGAGCCATGGCAGATGTGTCATGTGAGATGACATGGGTAAGAAGAATTTTAAGAGAGCTTGGAGTAATTACTGACGACTTGATGAGACTATATTGTGATAATCAGTCGGCTATACATATAGCCAAGAATCAAGTATTTCATGAGAGGACTAAGCACATTGAAGTTGATTGTCATCTGATCAGAGACCGAGTTGTCGGAACATAAACAGACCCTCCATCGATTCAACCAGTACACATCAAGACAGAGCACCAACTTGCAGACATTCTTACAAAGCCATTGCGAAAACCCCAAATCGATTTATTTGTAACAAGTTGGGCATGATTAACATCTTTGCTCCAACTTGAGGAGGAGTGTTAGATATCTAGGGTTTTACAATTTGGGCCTCCTGGCCTCTTTTGTAGTTTCCTAATATAGGATCCCTATATATATAAATATATGTATCCTCTCCTATTGTGAATAAGAAAAACACAATTCCTGTAATAATATCAAATCTCAACAAAAGACCATATTGCCAAAAGGATCGTCAAGCTATGTTTTTGAAAATCTCATTGGCAAGTTGGGAGAAATACTCAGGGAGAGTGTTTTTGTGTTCGGATATATAGGAGTAATTGTTTATAAATATTTATTTGCTTGTATCTAGGGTATTTTCTAGGAAAATAACGGGAAGGAGAAATCGTGTATATTAAGTTGTATGTATCTCTAATCTTATGGGATGTAATGAGAAACTTGATTCAAGCGAAAATTCTATTTTTCACAAGTTCGGTAAACAAATCCAAGTTTTAACATAACCACATGAATCATGGAAACTATAATTAGTTTCACTTCTAGACAATAAAATATCCAAAGTCTAGACAATAATCAATAGGACAAGGTCCACATGTTCAAGACTTTAGAGTTACCGAGAGGGGAAATTGGGTTTACTTGAAAGTTGAAACTTTAGTGGATACGAAACATATGTGTGCTTTCTTAAGCGACATGGCTTGAAAGATTACAATAGACAAACTTTTTTTCTCAATTTAATGAGGGAGGTTCTAATCGGGCAATGAACATCCTTAATATCTGCATCACAAAAGTTTGTGATTTGTGTTTGTGGCATGCATGCCTACCGGACCTTCAGACTTATTTTGTGACAATCAATCATTTTGTTTTGGCTTCTGAAAAACACAATTAAATTAGAATTAAGGTTATACAAACAATAATGATAACAGACTCGGGCTCAGCGGAAAACCACAAAAAAATGGAAAAATGGAGAACACTCTAATAACCGTTTATTTGTTCGGGATGCACATGTACATAAAAGTAATTGAAAATGTTTCCTGGTTTCTATGCAAGTGTACACTTTATGTACATGTGCATACCGAACAAATGAAAGGTTATTAAGGTGTTCCTCAGTTTTTCAGTTTCCCCATGAACCCAACCCTATGATAGCAAGTTATTTGGTTAATAGATATGATACTTTAGGAAATGTTGGACACATAAGACAACTAATAAGGGAATGGTGTGTGTAGTATGAGTAGGACCTACTCCATCATTGAATGAGAAGAAGGGGATAAAGAGGATAATAATTTCTTATTCTCTGCCCTATCATATGATTATTGGCATTGGGATCAATCACCAAAGATGAGGACATGGATAATGGAAAAAAAAAATACTAGAACGAGTAGAATACAACTAGTGAATAATAAGAATCTAATGAGGTGACAATGGCTCGCGAAGAAGCCCTCTAGAATATGTGTTGGATGTACACTTTGAACAATGTGTAAGCAGAATTGCATAATCTATATATGTATATAATTAGGTTTTGATACATGGCATACCCAATAACCATTCTCTCATCCAGCTACATAATGATTGCCTTGGTCATTATCGTCCTCGTTTTCATCAATTCACCTTCCTCGTCACTTCGTATATTATTGTTAGCATCAAAATTACTGTCATCACCAACACCAACATCTTTATCTCCGTCGCTTTCATCCTCTGTTTTAGTGTCATCTTTACATTCAACATCGGGCAACACTGTTAAGGTTACTCAAAGGAAACCTCTTCTATGCTTCAAGCAAGTTAGTTAAGGCATGAGGATCGTATGGATCCAATCACAAACAGAAGTCGACAAACAAATTTCTTAGCAACCATATGTGGTTGAACCATCAAATGATGGCCTCTACCACTTAGGCACCACCACCAGCATAGCATTGCCTCTCCATTGTCCAATGCCTGTGCAATCGATTCCCTAATTAAACTATATGATTAAGATACCGTACACGATTGTTGTGGGTAGTTTTATGTATGCCATGGTTTGCATTAGACCTGATCTAGCGCAAGTAGTTGGTGTCATTTGGTGGTTCATGTAAAAAACTATTAAGGCACATTGAGAAACTATGAAGCGTATTTTGAGGTCTCTAAAACAAACTCTAGACATGGGGCTAGTATTCGAGGACAATCAGAGTTAGCCCAGTTTGATCCGTTATTGTCACTCAGATTATGTATGGGACCGGGACCGGGATTGGGGTGAGGTTGCAAACTGTGATAGCGTTGACTAGTATGAAGGCGAAGTTCATTGCTGCAGCCGAGGCAGAAAAAGATACTCTGTACTTGAAGCATAGCGATATGGGTTTTCTAAGATATGGTAGTAATGAATTGAGACAACCCATGTGCGATTAACCTTGCTGAAAAATTTGGCGTTTATCCCGCCGCCGACAAAACACACATATAAGGGAATACTTTCTTGTGGCTATGCATAAAGATAAGGTTATATCACTCTCGAAGATTCATATGGATGGACGATCAAAGGGCCTTTTGGTCTAGCGGTACCTATAACCCAACCTTCTTAGAGGTCAAGGGTTCAATCCTCGCCAAAGGCTAAGGCCTTGTTTGTTTTTTCATTTTAAGTTCTTAATCACCACTTATGTCTGATTCAGTCAGACATTTTATAATTCAGACCGTTTATTTTTTATTATTATTTCCCGAGACTCTTATCTCTTATTATGGTCAGGACAAAAAAGTGGTAACCCTATCTCTTAAATCTCCTCTTATTTCCGTCCAACACTATTCTTTCGATTTCAACGTCGGTTTTAGCCCAGATGCACCCTAAATTTGCAAAAACACATAACACGAAGATTATAGATCAGTGTGTTGTTTCCAGAACATCTTAAATCGCTCAAATAGGGGCTTCGGTGTGTGAGATATGATTAAAACTCCACAACATCGCAAATCTGCGAGCATCCTTCTTTTGTTTCTTTTTCCTTTCCGTCCTTCGATCATCGTTGCTCACTTCAATTGACGTATTTAAGTTGAATTTTTTAGTGATAAAATAAACAATTATACATATTCAGACGTTTGTCGATTTACAAAAATAAACAGTCTTATTGATTCAAATTTCAGATTTCAGCACCACCTCTTAAAAATCAGAATCAGACTTCAACACCTCTTAGAAAAACAAATGCCACCTAAGAGTGTGTGAGTTTAATTTGCCGTAGATAAATATGCAGTGGACATGCCTTCAGAAGGGTGTTGAGTCTCGCGAAGTTTGAGCATTGCTCGAAGCTCATCCAATTGCTCAAGTCTTAGTGCCACAAAGTGACATTGGGGGAGAGATCGATCATTGTGCATGTTCATATTTGATTGAGTTGTGTATTGGTTGTCATGGTATGTTGTTTTGGATTGTGTGTTGACACGCGATGGTCATGCTGAAGCTCGTTAGCGCATGAGTTGTTGTGTTGCCTACCTCATCTTCATAATCATAGCTCCTTGTTCGTTTGTGGTTTGGTATCAAGGTGGAGTGTCATGAGTAAAGGGTGACACCAAACTCACCTAGAAGCTATGGACCTTCCCTTGTTGCCTTGGTCATGTCTGCGAGCTCGCACAGGAACATAATCAACCATGGAGGCTAAGGTACACTTTCTGCGAGGTATACATTTTGATTGCTAGCTCGGTGTGCGACTTAGGTAGGTGGTGTTCAAGTCTAGACCCTTCCGATATAGTTTTTGGGAGCCACACTTACAAGGTAGGTTTGAGATCACCTATGGCTTTGGCCTTTGTAGTTGGAGTCAAAATCGAGCGACTTCACCTATGCAAGGTCCGGTAAACCAAAAGGTCGCGATCGTGGTCTATGTGTTGGTTATAGGGTCTGTTGCACATTGGAATTGACCATAATCCTGACCCGATCCATATGAAACAGGGTAGTTTGGTGAAAAATCGTATAATTTTAGAAGAAACCTTTGATGAGGATTCTAAATCGAACGATAAGCTTTATGTCATCGTCTCCACGGTATCCTTGCTAGCTGATTGAATCACCTTCTTCTTCACAAGAAGAAGTTCGAAATTATCTTCTACCCTGTGTTGCTAGGCAGAACGAGAGGGAGGAGACAACCGTGAAAATGGAATAGGGTTTTTCTAAAAGCTTAAGCTTAAAAGACATCCGTTAGCAACTCTATCTAGTAGAGGAGTTTCATCAAATGGAAACTCTGATAAGGAATGATTATCTCTCCCATATTTATTAAAAAAGTGATAAAGTTTTAATAACTGATAACTTTCACCCTCGATCTTTATGTCTAATCAATATTAGATATAAAAGTTTATCTTAATTAATAATTTAGTCTCGTATATTTATAAATAAGATATTAGTAATTAAACACTTTAATTATTCGACCTCCTTATTCGATTACACTATGTGCATGTGAGTTGTGACCTAATGGGACTTTACCATGTTGGCAATAATCATAAAACATATTTATAATATGCTGATAAAACACATATTGACATGATTATATCAATCATCTAAGCATGCATGCGTTTGCTCAGGGTCATTCAATCAAGGGGCCTAGAGACATCAATCCTTTCATACATGAGAGACAAATCCTATCTTGATACATACTAATATTACCATGTGATACATGACATATCCAACTACCAATCTGTCATCCAGTTACACAATGAGTAGAACTAGTGTCAATGTATGCCACTTTACACATAGACACAGTAAACTATATGTTGTAAAGTCAAAGGATTACATGTACAATTACCACATGAGAAACACTTATGACACTAATATGACATCCAATGCAGTGTTCTCATAGCGAGTTACATTCGATAGACAAAATCCCTATCTTGTGTCTATATGTGGATTCTATCTCTATATGGATCCCAACATATACTCGTCATTGTCGTATTAATTTAACCTAGGCCTAAAGTGAGACTTGATCAGAGACATTTAGAATATATTATTCTAAGGTTTACTATTACGTCTAATTAAAAACACAGAACATAATATTAACATATTATCTTGGGCAATGGCTTTATTTAATTAATATCACGACAAAATATTCAAAATTACAATCATCTTATAACAGGCTTTTGGGCATACACTAAATCAGAGGGATTAAAAGGTAGGGTTTGCTTCATTTATTACGTGTGATCTGTAACAACCTCAAATTTTAAATTAGCATAAATTGCATAAAAGCCCAAAACTGACAACGAGGTTCAACACCAAAATTGATATCTAAAGACATCCCATATGTTTGCAGTGGAAAAGATAGACATTCACAAATTAGTTTTAGTACAAGAATCTAAAGACAAGTCTAAATCTGTCGAGCTATCCCTCAAGGATCAAACAACCGGACCAAGCATCCTTAAGCTGAGAGTCGGAGCTTCTTCATCCATTTAACAGAGCTCTCTACTTGTTAATTGCCTAAAATGTTTTAGTTTTGAAATTAAGATTAGACTGAAAGGTCCAATGAATTCCTTGTTACCACACCCATAGTTGTTAAAAGCGCGCCTAGGCTCTGAGGCTTATAAGGCTCAAGATCTTGTGCTTTTCTAAAGTCGAGGCTCATCATATTTATGAGGCTCACTAAGGCCTTGCGCTTTGGCTGTGGCACCTTGTGGGCCTAGGCACGCCTCATAAAGAGTTATTAAATACCTAGTCAAACCTGATATTAAATAATTTTTCTCATCTCATAACTTCTTAAAAAATGATTTATTAAATAGATGACATAAGTCAAACCATAATATACCCATATCTTAAAACTTCTCCCTCACAGCTCACGCCTTAAACCCTTCTCCGTTTTGCCTTTATTGAAGTATTGTTGGTTGTTGCATTGGAGGCTTCTACTTGTTGCATTATTGAGTTGTGTAACTATGTGTGTGTGTGTGTGTCTATATGTATATATATACACACACATTTTGGTAATATGCGCCTCACATTCCTGAGGCCCGTGCCTCGCGCCTAGTCTCCGACACCCCTTTGTGCCTAAGTGCGTCATGAGCCTTTAACAACTTTGACCACGCCAATGAATATTAGTATTTCCAACAGATATTTATAAAACACTTGCTCAACGAAGGCAGATTCGAAATACAACATGCCCAAAACTATGCATAGTGGTTGTAGACACACATGTCATCCATCCGTGACTTCACATATAGGCCCCAAGTAGATGCCAACCCCATTATGCTCAAGAAACACATCATAGGCACAACGGAATAACCACTCCCATGAAACTAAAACCGTCCAATAGTACCTTACTCCCGCTGTGCAAGTACCGACTCACAACTGGCCACATAACCAACCACTCAGCTGTAATGTATACCGTCTAATGCATTTAATAATTAAGAACATAATTATGAATTGGACTAAAGAGAATAAATGCAATTTGAATCTATTTGCACATATTAGAAAATAGAACAAGAGAACACATGTGCGGTCCCAATGTCCTACTATTATTGAACATGAAAGATCAACCGACACAACCAACACTTGAAAGTTTTAGTTTCCAAGGAAAAAGGGCTAGTTAAGCCCCTAAAACTTAACTAGAATCGCTCAGATGGGTGAACCCAACAATCATCAACATCTATAGTCAAAATGGGTCCAAAACATGGAAAAACAGTGAGGTGGACGACTATGCCCGCAGCCCCAGTTGCGGCAGTCCCTGCGTAACTCTCTGGAGTATCCGCACGACTTAAATAGTGGCGTAGGTTGCGTTACTCACTATTGTGATAATATGTGCTGAAAACTTGAATCCAAACCGGATTGGAACAAATCTCCCAATCACAATACGAATTTCCAAGGTAAATCAACTCGAACGAACACATTCTAATCTATATAAGCTTTCCAAACCATATCCAAACATAAAAAATGATTAAACCCATTAGATTCGAACCCAAAAGTCATGAATCATTTCCCCCAAATTTGAAACTCCCCAAACCCTTGATGATTTGCATCTAACTTCCTTGCATTCATGTGGAAACCAAATCAAAACTCAAAGCCATTTTTGAAATGAGTTTAAGAGGTTTCCACCATGGAATCAACCAATTATCATAGAATTGCCCCCCCCCCCCCCCCCCCCCCACAAAAAAAAAAAAAAAAAAAAAGACTTTAAATCTCTAAAATGCATAAAAGTTCCATCAATGAGGGATGCTAGAACAAGAGGCGACCAAGAGTTTACTTGAAAATGGAGAGCCAAACACCCCTCCAACAATCTTCACGAAGTTCTCTTCAAACAACCATTTCTCTCCAAAGATCCTTCACATACACATCTTCAAAGCTTCATACATATGGAATGACTTACCAAAAACCCTAATAGATTTCCATTTACAGCTTTGGTCCCCTAAGATATGAGATTTTTTCCATCAAGTCCCTGCACTTTCATTATTACTTCCCATAAGAATATGGGGTATTACATGATTTTCCTTGAAACTGTATATATATATATACATATATATATATATATAGAGAGAGAGAGAGAGAGAGTGATTTGGCTTACTTATGTCAAGGTTGAAGTGTTTGACTTGTGTAATAGGTAAGAAATATTTGTATACTCTTTTCGGTGTTAATATACGAACCACCATCTCCTCTTTGTGGATGTACACTACCACATTGGTAGTGGAACAACTTTAAAATCCTCGTGTTGTTATTGTTTTTGCTTATAGATCTTTATTGCATCGTATTGGGTTTGTTATTGCTCCCGTTGCTCGTATATGTTAGACACTGATTTGAGATTCTAATTTTTTGCATTGTTGTTGGGTTTGTGCACTACTTGTTTCGTTGCGGACCTTAGTGCTTGTGTAGAGATGGCTAAATAACATCCAACAAATGAGTCCTTGTTTTTCCATGATCTCATATTCTTTTCAAAATATTCTTTATTATTGACTATTTTTAGAACCTGAATTTTTGTTTGGAACTGCGTTTGAACCATTGTATTGAATTTGGTAAAAGTTTCTCCAACTTCAAATTGGGTTGATTTTTGTGGATGATCATCCACAAAAGACAAACTATCTAGTTCCCATTAGATTTTTAGGTTTGTACACAGGACCGTCCTTTAGCATGTTAAATGTGTGATTTTGAAGGGCCCCCAAAATACAATTTTATGTTGTTTAGGGTCTTTAATCAACAAATGTAAAACTATAGCCGATCTTAGTGCCTCACTAATTTCTACCGGTAGACAAAAATAATACGTTGCATCATCACCTCGATAATTTTATATATCTTTATTATCTCAGTTTGCATTGTAATCAAAAGGTTTAGGAGTAACAGGTCCTCCAAAAAGATTGGAACGTCCCTGTTTGTACAGATCCAATACATATCTATGGACCAGAACAAAGGGTTTTGAGCTTCTATGTGGAATGGACGGATTATATTTACAAATATACTTGGATATTTGGCAAATTTCACACCGAAAAGAATTCACATATTTGTTTTTTAAAGTTAGGAAACAATGTTGGAGATGCACAAAATTAGGATGTCTTAATCTGTAATGCCACATCGTGATTGGATCATCCGAAATTGAAGACACATGACCTTCATTTAACTCGAGAGAAACATTCTCTATAGTGAAAACTTGATTTCTAGGATGATCTTCCCCTTAAAGAGAAAAGAGCTCGGAGTGTTCCTTTGTGTTGCCAATCATTTTTCTTGAGCTCAAATCCTGAAATTCATACAAGTGTATAGAAATTTAGTAGTGCACCAATGTTCCTGACTAAATTTGTTGATAGACTCATAGACATGATCACATGAGATCACAATCTAAATTTGGGACAAAAATGACACACTTTAGACTACTCTCATGATTAACAAATAATTGTAGACCTACGACTTTAGAAACTGGACCATTTTGTGATCATGAAACAGAGTAATGCTTCTAGTCATATGATCAAAGGGACTGGACACTATAATCCAAGAATGGGAGTCGTCGGCATTTACCAATAGAGCACTGGTAGTATTATCTTTTCGTGTAATAGATCTTGTAGCCACAACATTTTTGCTCAAGCTCTATTGGCTGATCACTTTCTAAAGCAGATCCAACTATTCTTAGATGAATGGATTCAAGTCTGGTGTGTTCTGAGTAGCTCCGGTTGTTGCCAAATTTAAACAACTTTTTTTGTCCTTGCTGACTTCAGATCAGTTGGTTTACAATGAATTTTCCAACAATTTGTCGTGGAAATGTCTGAATGATCACACCAACACCTCCCTTGGTCTGATTATGTTGCCCTAGGAAGTCCGTTTGTCTCTGATAATTGCCTTTCTACGGCTTTCAGACTTCAGAAAAACCCACAAGCAAATGTTTTATGCCAGGGATTCTACCTCTTGACTCATCCAAGCTTTTGTTGAGCCCGTGAGAAATTTGAAGATTTGTTTTTTCTAGACTATTTCTTGGAATCTTCTTGTGTCACTGGGACAATCCCATTTATGTTACTATACCAAAATATTCAGTGACATTCAACTCACCTAGTCGCAGATCGTAAACTATTTATTATCTGGATCTCGAATCATTCTAATGTATTTTCTTGCCTGATAAAGTTCTGCTGCCGCTTTCCAGATTTCACTTGTTGTCTCATAGAAAAGGAAGCTCTTTCCAATCTCATTTGTGTTTGAATTCACTAATCATGACATGATGAGATTATTTTTGGACTTCCCTAACCCTGTAATCTGGATCTGCAGTTGGTGAATCACATCAGTCAAGTATTAATCTGTGTTCCTGCCACATAAACATCGTAACTGACTGCGACAAGTGTAAATAAATTGTCCCATTAGATTTATGGCCTTTATTTGGAACTTGAACACCTTTTGTAGCCTCTAGACTGATTCAATTAGGAACGTTCATTGCTTCTCCAGGCATGCCATATTACGCCGAGAGAAAGCTCTAATACCATTAATAATAATAAAAAAATCAACTTTTTTTCTACATTATTCAGGAAAAAATACTTAGCTTTTGTAGGCAAATAAAGGCAAGATACTCTACTAAAAATCTGAAACAAAATCTCTAAACTAGGAAACGGATTAACAATGTCCCCCTAATGGCCTTGGAGGGTTTATTTGATTGTTAACTTCAGGGGCCCATGGGATTATTAATGAGTTGCTATACCTCATTGACAGCCGCGCTGAATCAGGTTTATGATTATTCTGGCTCTTAAATCTTGACCTCTCTGCTGTTGGTCACTTGAGGTATAATGTGACTATTTTTATTTACAATTACTCTTCCCAAACAAAATGAAGAGCCATGTTTTCTTGGTATATCATTCCGTAGATCTCATTTTAGTTACTTTCTTCAATGTATATCTTGATTGTTTTCTCTTTTTCAATGGAGTTAGGTTTCAGCAAACTCATTCAAAGCAAAGGCTATGCTACTCTTCCCAGACTCAATGGAGGTAAATCACTGCTACATAAATCATGCTTTAGGTTATATATCATTGAAATTTCAGGCTTTCTCTTTTGATGTTGTATAAGACTGAAACCACAAGGGTTGTGGCGTACTGGTTAAGGCCCTGGGGGGTGTGGTGGAATATCCCATATGTCCAGGGTTCGAATCCAGGCGTACACAACAATTGTGGCCACTGAGGTTTAATCAGGGCTGATATCTTACAGTCATAATTTGCCAAGGGATTAGTCTAGGCATAGCCTAGGACACCGTTGCCAAATAAAAAAGACTGATATACGACATTTTGAACATATTAATTGATTTCCTATTTATTGTAGAACCAAGAAAAGTCACATGGAACTAAAAGTGGAGGAGCGACCCAGAGAGCATCAGCCATGGCAGCTTTGACCAATGCTTTTAGATCATCTTCCGTCACTAAAACTCCTACTAGTCCAAGAATGCCAACTCGGGGGTCACAGAGAGCAGCGGCTATTGCAGCCTTATCCACGGTTCTCACTGCTGAAAAGGACCAACCTGATTCCCCGACTCGAAGGCAACACAGAAGAAATCCATCATCCGAACCTGGATCACCTGCAGGTCCTCACAAAAGATATCCCATATCTGAACCTGGATCACCGGCTGGTAAACTCTCTTGTTTCATAGCGTTTGTTAGATGGTTGTAAGTTACACACAAAAAAACGACAAGGGTTGTGGCGCACTGGTTAAGGCCCTGGGGGATGTGGTGGAATATCCCATATGTCCAGGGTTCGAATCCAGGCATACACAATTGTGGCCATTGAGGTTTAATAAGGGCTGATGTCTTACGGTCATAATTTACCAAGGGATTAGTCTTTGCATAGCCTAGGACACCTTTCCAAAAAAAAGTTATACAGAAAAAATGTAAAAAAAATTACACAATTCTAACATATTAATAAAAAATAAAAAAAGCATGGATGTGTGCAGCTTCATTGAAGAGTGAAGAAGCCGCCAATTTCTTTCGTAATAATGAAAGTTCTGAAGTTATGACTGAGCCGATTCTGGAGACCAACGAAGAGGACTCGTCAACGAAACAAACAACAGAGGACTCATCAACGAGTCACACAACAGAGGACACATCAACGAAACAAACCACACATGAGCACGAAGAGGGGGGTTGTGTAGACGTTCAAACTTCATATAGTTATGAGCAACTCAACACAAAATCAAAGAACCCAATTACTGGAATCAATTACAAGAAAAGAGAGGTAAACTTCTTGACGGGTTTTTCTGAAAAGTGTTTTATATATAAGTATCTATATATCTCTATGAAATTTCAGGCTTATCTCTCCCCTGAAGAATTTGAGGCTGTATTTAAGATGACAAAGGAGGCATTCTATCAGTTACCAAGATGGAAGCAAGACCAGAATAAGAAGAAAGTTGATCTCTTCTAGAAATTGAAAATAATACATCTTTTTTAATATCTATTCTTTCTATTTCTTGCTGGTTTAAACCTGATTTTTTCACTCTGTTTTGCCAAACCTGATGCATTGTATTGGCTTTGGTTGCATAAAGGGTTGTCTTTTTGCATCCCTGTTTTACTACTCGCGATAGGTGTGACTTTTGTTAACGACAACCAACGAGTCTATTCTTTTGATTTGGTTTCTATGTATCTTGGTTTAGATTTACATTTATGTTGTTGTATAAATATATCCTAAAGACAGCAGTGTGTTTATAATACATTTGGTTTTTAAATTCTAATACTATAGTTAGAAAGTCCTTGTGTTAGTTGTTTTACACGGTTGTTATGTCACCATTATCATATGCAATATCTGCTCATTATCGTGTGTATAAATCAAACCAGTTGCAGGACTCTTAGGGGGCGTTTGGCTCGCATAATAGAATTTGATGGAATTGGAATCCATTGAAGGAATTTGACTTTAAAGGAATTGGAATGGAATTTGACCACGCGTTTGGTTGGTAGAAATTGGATGGAATTCAATTCTTTCACTTTAGCTAAGGAATGATGAATTCCTTGATTTGTGGAATTCAAAGGATTCCATCATGATCAATATGTGAACCAAACAAAGGAATTGGAATTTGGTCAAAGGAATTATCCATTCCAATTCCTTTCAATTCCTTCAAAATCCATGAACCAAATACCCCCTTAGGGTGCGTTTGGTTCGCAGAATGGAATTTGATGGAATTGGAATTCATTAAAGGAATTTGAGGGGACGTTTGGTTCGCAAGATTCCAATGGAATCTGAAGGATTTGGAATGATTAATTCCGTTGACCAAATTCCTTTCATGCATTTGGTTTCCCATGGAATGGACTTGAATTCCACACATTCCACCATTTATGGATTTGGTCATTCCATCACATTTGAGAAGGAATTCAATTCCATTCCATCTTATTTTCTCAAAAAGACAAAATTATCCCCATCTTCTCTCCTTGATTTCCCCAGACCCATATGAAATTCTACTGACCACCACCAATTGGAACCACCATCGACCACCGTTTTGAACCACCGCCGCCCACCACCGATCGGAACCACCAACAACCACCGTTTTGAACCACCACCGACCACCACCGATCGGAAACACCGACCACCGTTATGAACCTTCGTCGATCGGAACCACCTCCGACCACCGTTCTGAAGCACCGCCGACCACCACCGATCGGAACCACCGCCGACCACCGTTCTGAACCACCGTCGACCACCACCGATCGGAACCACGTTCTGAAACACCATCGACCACCACTGATCGGAACCACCGTCGACCACCACCGATTGGAACCACCGTTCTGAACCACCGTCGACCACCACTGATCAGAACCACCGTCGACCACCGTTATAAATCATCGCCGACCACCACTGACCACCACTGATCGGAACCACCTCCGACGACCGTTCTGAACCACCGTCGACCATCGTTCTAAACTATAACGCTCGGAAATTTCCTCGTATGTAATCTCCGGTAAATTTGACTTAGGTGTCGTTTGTTTTTTAAGAGGTCTAAAGTCTGAAGTCTTATTTTAGTTATGATTAATTAGAGGTGGTGAATTAGAGGTGGTGTGTAAACAGGTCTGAACGATTCAGATTTAAGAGTCATTAAGAGGTTTTTAAAAAAAAAAAAACAACCCCTTAGACTTTTACTTTATCGTTAATTTATGCCTAACGTTGATTGGTATGTCTTCCCCTAGGACCCTTTGGACTTCTAACCCATTAATTGTGCGAAAACATGAAATTTACAGCAGCTAGGGGTGTGGTTGCGACATTGACCCCCGACTGTGACACGGGCACTGTCTCCTGATCACAGTCGCACATGGTGTACCGTAAGGTACCTTGTCCCTAAGACATTGCCCCTGCGACAATTCCCATGGGCAAAGTCGCTAGGCATTGTCGTCCGCGTGGCCTGAACTGCTGATAAGTTGTGTTTTGATGCTTCTTTTCTACACTTCACTTTAGAAAACGGGAGAGACTTATTAGGAGGCTATTTTTGAGCAACCAAGCACTCTTCTCATCAGCATTCTAGGGTTTGGTTGGTGGGTTCATTTATTGCTCATTAAATCACCGTCCAAGGCCATTTATTGAAGTATTCTCATCAAGATCTTCTCCTCTCAACCAAGGCTCCATCTCTCAACATCTAGGGTTACCTATTTTCTAGGTTTTAACAAAAACATAGATAGTGAGTTCCTAAACTTTGTTAAAACTAGATACACATCATATTCTACAAATTATTATTGTCATACATCTTTATTTGAGTTATTCATTCATAAAATTGGTTTTTTGTGGGTTTCATTATGTGTTAGTCTAAGATATCATCATCTATGTGGGTGAGTTTCCCTAAAATGTTGTTGGGACTCCTTGACCTTAAATAAATGGGAAATATACTTGTATGGGTTAACTTTGAACAATGGGGGATATGGGTGGTTTGACCTAATGTGGGGAAATTGGATTACTTGATAGTTACATGATATTAAGTAGATTGTCATTGCTTGATGAAGTATATACCATAGTATTGGGATGATTTATTACTTGAGTCACCATGAGGTGGACCTATGACAACATTGTTAATAATATATTCATACTAGCCTTGTTTTAGACTACGTGCAAATTGTGAACGGTATGGTCTAATATTATACCCATGGTTGGTATTGTGATTATCCATGTGCATTATGTGCCTTGAGACCTACTAATGATGTTGTTGGACGAACCAAGTCGGTAGACACTAGGAGGATATAGTCTTGGGTGCCACCGTTAAGGTATGTACCTAAACCTCCGCCATTCGGGATAATGCCATGGTTGTAGTCCTCGGGTGTGCTGGGCCTTTTGGATGTCACTCATGGTAGTTGGCATCAAGGTGTATCGACTCTTTGGGTAGAACTTAATTGGTGCTATGGGTCTCCCCCATTAACTCCACATATGAGAAACTTCTTGTTAAGTGCTGATAAGTATTTATACTATTGTTTTGGAACATTATTGCTTGTACAACTCACTAGGCTTTTTGGTCTAACACTTGTTTGGTGTCGATGTGTATCTCAGGTTCTAGTGGTGCCGGTGATAAGAAGGTTTAGCCGGATTAGAGTGAGCTTGGGAAAGACTTTTGGGACACCGTTTTATAGAAGACTTCATTTTGGGGAAATTCGGATAACACCCGAATTATAATCTTATTTCGACCGAAATTAGATTATTAGGTTGTTATTTTTCCCATCATTAGATTTGTATCTTGTACTTAAACAGGTGTTTATTCTTTCCCCATTTTTGGGAGGCTCAATTGCTCTGGCAAATTTATATACCATATTTCCATTTCCGGAAATTTTGTTATCCCTATTTTTAGGGTGTTACAAGTTTGTATCAGAGCTTTAGTTTAAGTGAACTAAGTATTGACCTTAGCATATCTAGACTTAAGCTTTAAGTGTAGCATTAGGTTGTCCGCCTTGGGGTAAAAGTCATAGGTGGGGAGAGCGTTAGGATCTACGGAATTACATTGATTTAGAATTGTGATGACAGTAACGACAGATCCTTGTGTATAACGCAATCATAATATCACGTAGCTAATGCTATTATGAATGTGCTTTACGTGAGCATGCTTGAATTGCTATTGTTATAATGATTGATAAATGTATTAGTACGTACCATGAGTTCAACTCACTTAGTCCTTTCTCAATCTCTTTCTCATGCGTGTGTGGCAGATAACCATGTTAAACACACGGAACAAACTGCAAAAACCTGCGGGAGGGTCAAATTGAAAACGAATCTACCACCGATCAACCTCCATTGATAGTGACTACTGAGGGGCCACCCGTAACTAATGTCTTGGGCGGGGGACCCGAACATATACCGAGGACCAATCTTGCCTCCGCTAATCCGGTCATGGAGGAAGTGACCATGGAAACAAGAATCAGAGACAATATGATGCTAGCCATGAATTCTGCCATGGTGCAATAACAAGAATTCTTCATGACACTTTTGGAGGATCGTGACGCCAATCACCGACGACCCGAGACGGTGGCGGAGAATGCCGTGAATGGGTTGGGTGGTGGACCGGCCGTTGTGGGAACAGAAGAGCATGTCATTGTTCGTGAGAAACGGAAGGAGACAGGATGCACTTATAAAGCTTTTCTGGGGTGCAGGCACCCGAATTTGCAGGTGCTAAAGATCCCATTAGTTGCATCTATTGGATCTAAGAGATAGAGATGGAGTTCGAGGCAAGTGAATGCGATGAATCACAAAAGGTCAAGTTTGCTTCTCATCTGCTTAAGGGCGAGGCCCTGACTTGGTGGAATCTCACCCGGTCGTCTCTTACTCCAGAAGTGTTGGGCAAACTCTCGTGGCCAACATTTAAGAAGAAAATCTTGAACAAGTATTGTAGTGAAAGAGCATTGGACAAGGTCGAGTAAGAGTTCTGTAATCTCAAGAAGGGTAGTATGTCAATTTCCGACTACTCAAAGCAGTTTCTGGAAAAGTTGAGCTTGGTGGAGCACCTGGCTCCTGATGAAAAGACAAAGCTTCAGGCCTATTTACTGGGTTTGCTAGCCGAGATGAAGACGGCGGTGAGGAATGCAAAAGGTGTTGACGATAGAAGACGCGATCGAAGAGTCATTCCTTGTAGAGGATGACATTGCACAAGGAAGGGAAGAGAAGGGTCAAGTTGTAGAGAAAAGAAAGTGGGAAGGGTTATCGGGCCCATTCGTCTAAATAAGCCGTTTGTGGGCGGAAGATTTGGGGACAACCGTCGAGAGGTAAGATGGTGCCACAAGTGCAAGACCAAGCACTCTGGCCCATGAAATCCAAGACCGCACTCGGGTCCCGTCGAGTGTGCCAAGTGTGGGAAGAAGGGGCATGCCATCCGAGATTGCCCTATCCGTGGGCCGGTGTGTTTTGAATGTCGGGAACCGGGTCACATGAAGAAGGATTGCCCGAAGCTAGTGGGTGGAAACCGTGGGAGTTCTTTTGGGTCGACGGCAAGAGTCGAGCAACCTTCAAGAGCGCCAAGCTGAGCATTCCGTATGACCACCAAAGAGGCAAAAGAGACTGCCTATGTCGTTTCGGGTACGTTCATAGTAAACTCCTTGCCCGCTCGTGTGTTGTTTGATTCGGGTGCTACATGTTCCTTTGTGTCGAATATTTTATGTGAACAATTCGTCACTCCTAGAAGTACTTCTTCCCGATGCCTTAGTAGTAGAGGTGGCTAATGGGGATCAAGTGATCATTCGGGAATGTTTCTGCGGTTGTACTCTAGAGATAGATGGGAGTTTCTTTGGGGTAGATTTGTTACCTATGGCTATAGGTGGGTTTGATGTAGTCATAGGCATGGATTAGTTTTCGAGACATAAGGCCGACATCTTCTGCTCCAAAAAGATGATCCGAGTGCCTTTGTCGGGAAATGGCGTAGTCACCATCTATGGAGAGAAAGGGAAGAGATGCAACCCTATCATCTCCTCTCTTAAGGCCCACAAGTTCTTAGTGAAGGGTTACCCTTCGTATCTGGCTTATGTAGTGGACGCGAAGAAAGAGAAGAAATTGGTAGAGAATGTGAAGATCGTGCGAGACTACCCAGACGTCTTTCCGGAGGATCTACTTGGATTACCGCCGGAACGCTAAGTGGAATTCCAAATCGACCTTACTCCGGGAGCGGCTCCGATAGCCCGTGCTCCCTACCGTTTGGCTACGACAGAAATGCAAGAGATGATGACGCAACTTCAAGAGCTATTAGAGAAGGGTTTCATCCGACCGAGCTCGTCACATTGGGGAGCCCTAGTTTTGTTCGTAAAGAAGAAAGATGGGTCTATGCGGATGTGCATAGACTATCGAGAGTTAAATAAAGTCATGGTGAAGAACAAGTATCCCTTACCTCGTATCGATGACCTCTTTGATCAACTCTAAGGCGCGGGATGTTTCTCGAAGATCGACCTTCGGTCCGGATACCATCAAGTTAGAGTGAAGAAGGAGGACATTCCGAAGACGATTTTCCGAACGAGATACGATCACTACGAGTTTTTGGTGATGACCTTTGGCTTGACCAACACTCCGGCCGTATTCATAGATTTGATGAACCGCGTGTGTCATCCCTTCTTGGACAAATCCGTGATTGTCTTCATCGACGACATCCTGATTTACTCAAAGGACGAGACCGAGCATGGGAAACATTTGCAGGAAGTGTTGGAAGTTCTCCGAAGAGAAAAGTTTTTCGCAAACTTCTCGAAGTGGGAGTTTTGGCTTCAAGAGGTGCAATTCTTGGGCCACGTGGTGTCCAAAGACGGAGTGAAAGTAGACCCGACAAAGATCGAGGGAATGATGATTTGGGAACCGCCAACGAGTCCGACGAAAATCCGAAGTTTCTTGGGATTGGCGGGTTACTACAGACGTTTCATTCAAGACTTCTCCAAAATAGCTTCGCGACTCACCTCCCTTACGAGAAAGAATGTCAAGTTTCTTTGGACCGAAACGCAAGATCAAGCCTTTCAAATGCTCAAGAAGAAATTGTGTGAAACTCCCATCTTATCCCGACCCGAGGGATCGGATGATTTTGTGGTGTATAGCGATGCTTTCAAGACGGGTCTCGGGTGTGTGCTAATGCAACGGGGAAAAGTGATAGCTTATGCGTCACGACAACTAAAGGACCATGAGAAGAACAACCCGACTTATGACTTGGAACTGGCGGCGGTGGTCTTTGCATTGAAGTTGTTGCGACATTATTTATACGGGACGAAATGCACACTATTTACCGATCACAAGAGCTTAAAATACATCTTTGATAAAAAAGAACTCAACATGCGGCAAAGAAGGTGGCTTGAGTTACTAAAGGATTACGATTGTGAGTTGTTATATCATCCCGGTAAGGCTAACGTGGTGGCGGATGCGTTGAGCCAGAGGAGCTATGATGGCGGTGTCAAAATATCCCTCACTAGGATCGACGTGGTATCAAGTTTGTTAGATAGCATCAAGATGTGCCAAGCGGAAGCACTGAAAAAAGAAAACCTCAAATCTGAAGTTATGGTGAAACAAAGTGGATTATTGACGGAAGATGGCCGTGGGCTTAAACTCTTTCAAGGCTGAATCTAGGTGCCAAAGCTTGGTGGAAATCGGGAGCTACTCCTAGAAGAAGCACATAAGTCGAAATAGTCTATACATCCCGGTAGCACGAAGATGTATAGAGATTTAAAGTTAAACTATTGGTGGTCGGTGATGAAACTTGACGTGGCCAACTATGTGGAAAGGTGTGCCACGTGCCTTCAAGTTAAAGCGGAGCATCAAAGACTGTACGGGAGTTTGCAACCATTGTCCATTCCCGAGTGGAAGTGGGACAACATCACCATGGATTTCGTGACAAACCTACCGAAGACCTTGCGAGGCCATGACACCATTTGGGTGATTGTTGACTGTTTAACCAAGAGTGCGTACTTCCTTGCTATGCGGGAGACCTTGCCAATGGAGAAATTGGCCAAACTGTATATTGATGAGGTGGTGTCGAGACATGGGGTCCCGCAATCCATTGTGTCGGATAGGGACAGTCAGTTCACATCGAATTTTTGGGCTAGCCTACAGAAAGAATTGGGCACAAGATTAAACCTGAGCACGACTTATCACCCTCAAACGAATGGTCAAAGCGATAGGACAATTCAGACGCTCGAGGACATGTTGAGGTCGTGCGTTATCGACTTTGGAGGAAGTTGGGACTCACACCTACCTTTGGTAGAGTTTGCTTACAATAACAGTTACCATTCTAGTATCGGAATGGCACCATTTGAGGCGTTGTATGGACGGAAGTGTAGGACTCCAGTTTGTTGGCTTGAAGAGGGCGAGAAGCAATTCGCCAGACCGGAAATAGTTCAAGAGGCGGTGGACAAAGTGAAAGAATGTTAGGATCAAGCGCTTACCACTACGCCAAAAGAAATTGCTGATGGAGAAGGCTCAACTTTATTTCCATATAGCGTAGCAGCCAGCGCCACGTTTCGATTTAGGAAGATGCTGGTCAATGACCCAACAATCCCCCTCCAGAATCTGCCAGCACTAACAAGATCTTCGCTAGAAGTCAATGGCTGCACAACATGCTGCTGTGTATGTTTGTGAATGAGATTCACTTAAAATAGAACTCAGTGCAAGTATACACCTTGAACAACTATCGTCTCGTAACAAGCAATAATGGTATAAGTACCAAGTATCGATCCGACATGGAAGATTGGCGGAAACTCTTTCAAAAAGTCCAATTTGTAAAAACCAATTTCAGATGGCGAATTCGAGGAAATCTTTTATGAGGGGTTTGATTTGTGAGTTGTAAATCAATTTTAGAGAAAATCTTAGGATGCAAAGGTTTGTTAAGACACAAAACAAGTAATTCAATAAAAAGATGTTATAACACCTGGACAATCCTACAGGGTAATCCTATAGGATTGTCACAATATCAACTATCGGGTCAAATGACCTCCCAGGAGTACACACAGGCTGATGTGCTATCGATACGATATCATTTATGTTTGACCTCGTGAATCCTAGCGCGACACAGTGTTACCATCCTACACCGTATGAGTATAACATTTGTCAGATGCTATAGCTATTTATAGCCTTCTCATATTATCTCAGATTTTTATATTTATTTTAACTCTGAAAGTTAATGCATTTTCATACACAAAACTAGTTGTCAATTAATTTAAATGTAATCTTCAATGAAACATTAGTCACCTGAGATAAATAGTAAATAATTGTGTTATATTTGATACACCTCTTTACCTTCATACTTATTCCGGTCTTAACTCTGGCTTACATCCCAAGCTAAAGAGTTTAGCTCATGCTAGCTTGAAATGTAAATTGTGGGAATTGAAAGTACTGAAAAGTAAAGTGCTAGAAAGTAAATAACTGAAAAGTAAATTGCTAGAAATGTAAATGACTTGAAAGTAAATTGCTGGAAATGTAAATTGCAGTAAAGTAAATTACTGGAAATGTAAATTGCAGTAAAGTAAATTGCTGGAAAGTAAATTGCAGAAATATAAAGTGCAGAGAAGTAAAGATGAAAGCAGAAAATGGAAGTAAGAAAATTCAGAAAAATACTGCAGGACTGCTGCAGTAACTTGGGCTTCAAGCTACGAAACTTGTAGCCCAAGTAATGTCACAAAAAGTGATTTCTTACCTTGAAACTTGTAGAAAACAGATTGTAGTAACTTGGGGAACACTTTTGAACTTTAGAAGAATGTTGGTTAGAGAAAAGAGAGTAAAAGCTTGAGATTGTAACTAAATGAATAACCGATAATTGAGAAAACTAACTTGAAGGCTTAAGAGAGCACCACGGATGGAAATAGGTTTCACAACACAAATTTTGAAAACAATTTTATTAACCGAAGACAAGAGAATTCCCAATAATTTCCAAAATACTTATATATTAAATCACTAATGCGATTAATCACAACCACGGCGTAACAACAACCCAATACTATATGGTATCTAGTATTATCTACCACAAAGTGAAGTGAAGGTAAATCGAATCTCTTTTAAACCATAAAAAGGCATACATATTTATACTAAAAGCATACTTGGGTCCAAAGTAATTAAAATTACACAAAAGATAATAACCAAAAGGCAAGCCCCTAGTAATTTCCAAAAATTCAGTTTTTAAGATCATGGGCTTGGCCCGTTTATCACATGCCTTCGGCCCAATCATTGGTGGTAGTCCAAAAACACAACAGCCCAGCTGCTAATCCTCCAACAATCCTATAGCTTTGAAATAAGCATTCAACTAACTCCTCTAGGAAGCTGTAGGGTATTTCCACAATCTACAAACATTAATATAAAAGACTAAATTAGACCAAATATTAAGATAAAAACATCATAACTAAATATAAACCTAAGGGACTACTAAAAAGCTTAAATAACAATAAAAAAGAGACACAAAGGGACTAAATGGGCAAATAAAACAAGTGTAAAATCTACTAAAAATTGATATAATAGGGTTAATAAACTAAGGGCCTGTTTGTTTTTCAAGATTCAGCTCTTAATTGGGCCTTTTCCCTTAATCGCTTAGACATTCCAAGATTCAGCCTGTTTGTTTATTTTTAATATTCAGGGGATCTAAACTCTAAATAGAGTCTAAATCAAAAAGTGAAAATATCACCTCTAAATCGGTTAGAGGTACGCCTAATCCTAATATCGCCTCCTCTTCAAATCGAATTCCTCCTCTCCATCGACTCAACTGACTCCATCAAGATTCTTCAAATCAATCACGATCAGGTACTCCCTTTGTCTTTGTTTCTTTAATTTTAGGGTTCTAGATCGATCCTCCCCATCCTCTCCGTTTCCCAGCTTGTCCACTCAGACCCATCGAGTTTGTTGTGATACTCGATGATGTTTGATTTCTCTGATCAAAACAGTATCAAAAGATTTTACCAGTTTGGTTTGTTGTGTAATCGTTTATCTCCCTGCTTGTTGCTTGTCCACCCAAACCCACCACACACACACTTATGTCTATGTTAGTTTTGATCAAAAAGCTTAAACCTCTAATGATAAAGTAGGAGCTGTGAATCGATGAAGAAAGGTGGAAGAAAATTGCGAGCTCAGACTGCTAAACGAGACGGGGATCGAATGGATTGCAGGGGGCTGGAAAATCGAAACAGATTCATGGACTATTTTTGGGGTAGGATTGGGTTATGAAAACTGATGTATAGAGTTGAGTGAAAGATTATTGTAATAGTTACTGGGCAATAAGGGGGTACTTGCTGGGGAAGAGTGGGATAAGTGGTTTACCTCTGGCAAACCATTCTGTAGTTGGGCTTCGTCAGTAGGCTCTTCTTGGAGCTCCTCAATGTAATGGTATTTCTTGGTTAATAATATTGTGCCTTTAAAAAAAATCATAGGCACAAAGATGTGAGGCTCTGTACATAGGGAGCAATATATTTTTTCTAAAGTATAAAAAGATTTCCTTGTTAACCATGAGATCTCAAGTAGGGTGAAAAAACAATTGTCAAATGGTAGGTCAGTACAACAAAGGTAAATTTGTACAATCATTGTGATTGTAATGGTCATGTTTGATGCTTCTAAACTACAATGGTGGTTGGTGGTTCTTGAACATTATTGCTATCAGTAATCTTTTGGTGGTTCTTGAACATTTGTTTTTCTTTTGTAAATTTCCCATCTTTCTCTGTTTTCTTCAATTTTTTCGAACTCGAATCATCGTTCCCTTCTTCCTATAACAATAAAGATTTAAAATTTCTAGAATTCGAGAAGAGTTGCAGGTTTTCGGTCGATTTTGTTCGAATTCAAATGGGTTTTAAGTTAAATTTTTGAATGTGTTAAAAATGGATGGTAGTATAATTTGATTAAAATGAATAATTTTTTTTTATAAATTCAATAGTATAACATTCTGAGAAATAAAATATATAATTATACATATTCAGACGTTTGTCATCAGAGAATAACAAACAGTCTAACTGATTCAGATTTCAGACTTCAAAACCACCTCTTAAAAATCAGAAGTGAAATCAGACTTCAGACTTCAACACCTCTTAAAAAACAAACGCCACCTAACCCTATCACATGCCTTTGGCATTTAAATGCACTCCATGGGATTGGAACCCGTGACCTGCTCTGATACCACATGTTAGGATTAAGCGCTTACCACTACGCCAAAAGCAATTGCTGATGGAGAAGGCGCAACTTTATTTCCATATAGCGTAGCAGCCAACACCACATTTCGATTTAGGAAGATGTTGGTCAATGACCCAACAATGATTCAACAGTGCAAGAAACTCGTTCGAACCAAAAACTCACTAAAATCAAAATTGAGTAATCAAAAACAGTTTAAAAGTGAAAATTAAGAGTTTTTCTCCTCGATCGGCCACCGTAAACCGACGCGCGATCAAAAACAGTTTAAAAGTGAAAATTAATCACACAAATTCAATCCATTTCATAAAACGAACACTATCCAATCAAAAATTTGATCAAAAACACTTTTAAAATAAAAAATCAATCACAAATCAAGAACTCAATGTGCGAAAGCTTTTTCTGTCAAAAATGTGTCAAATTTAGCTCTGATACCAATTGTGACCCCAGATTCTAGCTCACAATAGATTTAGAAAACACTTTTTATTGATTAACAATCAATCACACAACCTAAATCAATTCATATCCCTATTTAGTGCATATTACAATAAGTTCTGTGTGTGTGTGTTTTCTAAGGTGTTCTTACCAAAACGTGCGTATGTGTTCTTATGACATACAACACCTTGACCTGCTTATATGGTCAACATGACCTTAGCACATGGTCAACTACTTTTACAATTACAAATACACACTCACACTTTTACAACAATTAGAATATAGACCCTCATTTTAATCTTGAATACAATTTAACTCTAACAAAGAGATTCGAGAAAGATTGAAGGCGGCTCAAGACCGACAGAAGAGTTATGCGGACAAGAAGAGAAGACCGGTCGAGTTTCAAGTGGGCGATCGCGTCATGTTGAAAGTATCTCCATGGAAAGGGATTATCCGGTTTGGGAAGCGTGGGAAGCTTAGCCCCCGTTTCTTCGGGTCCTTCGTCATTTTAGAGAAGATTGAGTTACAAGCTTACCGATTGTACCTCCCACCCAAAATGGATGGAATATATCCTACCTTCCATGTGTGTTACCTTCTAAAGTGTCTAGCCGAAGAAGAGAGTGTGATCCCTTTGACGGAGATCCGAGTAGATAATGGAAATCGTTGTGTGGAAGAACCGGAAGCAATATTGGAGTCAAGAGTAAAAAAGTTGCGGCATAAGGACGTGGTCATGGTTAAAGTTCAATGGATGCACCACCGAGGTGCCAACGTTACATGGGAATCTGAGGAGGATATGAGAACCGTTATCCTCACTTGTTTTCTTAGAGTGGGATTTCGGGGACGAAACCCTATTTAAGGTGGGAAGGATTGTCACTGTTGGATCCCATATTTAATCTTACAATAATGATATAAACAACAAGAATAAGAACAGCGGAAACAATATAGTTTAATATCAAAAGCAAATTCAAATATCACAGTTCATAAACAGATATATAAAACGTATAAGATCTTCTTTAAGAAATGTTTTCAATATATTAAAAGATTTATCAGATACAAGATATCTTGAAAAGCACACTTTTGTCAATGGAGTGATGGACCTATTTATACAATCTTTTACAATACTTTTACACTATGGAATTAGGGCTAACAATCTCCCCCTAAGTATTGAAAATAGAAATTGCAAGAGTAGCAGAGAACAGAGAAAAAAAATTAATCAAGAAAGCATAGAGGAGAAAATCATCCTCTTAAATATTACTTCTCAAAACATTTGGAATTTCATAATAGAGAAAGTAACAATCAAAAATAAGGAAATAAACTAGCACCTATCATTAGAACAGATTCCATGAAACATCATAATAAGATCTCTGAAGTTAATCATTGAGCCAATCTCTATCAGTTTCGCCAATAGATCTGCTCTGTGCCGTTCTTCCTTCACATGAATCATCTTCTGCACACCTCTTAAGGTTTCATCAGAGTACTTTGATACTTCTAAAGCTAGAAAGATTTTCTTGATTTGGTTCACTCTGTAGACGAAACCCAGAGGCTCTGCAATTATTGATCATGTCTTCTTCTTGTCAAGATTTTCAATCATCTCCACAGGTTCAGTCACTCCCGGTTTTTCTTCTCCCAGATTCAGAGCAATCTGGAAGTCAAGTCTTGCTCTGAGTTTGACATACGCTTCCATTGCACGTCTGACTTCATACATGCCCATTTTGAATTGCCTTCCTTGATCGTATCTTGCAGAGCAGTAAACATACAAATGAGGTAGATCATATGGATTTAGATTTACGAGATCATTATCATTGAACTCGTAAACCTGTTGATCAGAGCGAATCACCTCATAGTACTTGTAGATGATCTTGTTATAGGCAAATTTCCTTTCAGAGATTTTGTTGACTTTTATTATTGGATCATCAGAGAGAACCTTTACTCTTGGAGTTGTCTTATCTCTGATGAATCTTCGCTCATAGTCTGGCATATTCTCTCTGATTCTTTGATTCAAAGGAATGACTATCGTTTGTTCCTGATTGAACTCACAGTAAATGTATCGGAAGTGATCTTCTATGGAAGATTCGGGCTTGGAGGCAAGGAATATGGGAGGTTGAGTGAAGACTTTAGCTGGTAAACCAATGCTTGCCTTCTGAACAAGATCCTCTGGAGGAGCCTGTTCATCGACAACCATGGTTGTTTCTTCAGCAGACTGTTGTGTTGTCTCTGGTTCCTTCGCCTGTGATTGAGGAATTTGTGAAGTGGGTTCATAAAAATAACCATCAATCTCCGGTGATTCTCTTAACTCGGCTTCTGTTGAAGTATGATGTGGTTGGGCATTCTTGTATACATATTCTTCAACATAAATTACTTCAACTTGTTCTTCTTCAACAACTCCTTCTTATTTTTCAGAATCATATTTTTCTTCTTTTTCAGATTCTGATCCGAAGGCATCTCTCATCACAATATTTGGTCTTTTTCGTGATGAGAATGCATCTTCGGATGTTGAGAAGTCCACCAGATCTTCATCTTCATCCAGAGCTCCAATCGTCTCTGGTATAGCGTTCACAATTGAAATGATTGGAGCCTCTAAAGTTGATGGTGCTAAAAGGATGACAGGTACTGGAGATGCAAGAATCGTCTGATTGTCTTCAGCAGAGGTGGAGTGCCTCTCTAGTTCTTTTTCTTGAGCTCTGTTGTTGGATCCAGAGGGAGTTGACTCTTTGTCTTTGTGTGATTCAGTAACTTCGGGTGATTAAGTCTTCTCCCCCTTTTGAAGGCCTGATGACCCCTGAGGTTGATCATCCTGGTCATTAGAGTCTTCAAATCTGGCCTTCTTTCTTGCCTCTTCAGAGCATACCACCTCTGGTGCCTTTCTTTTCATTGATCCTTCTGAAGATATGACATTTTTCAGAAGGTCTTCAATAGTCTTGCTCTACTTACTGGCCTTCGTGACAAACTTGCAGATGGTCATTATGTTGCTGGTGATGGATTTCGAGAAGTTGTGGAGGTCAGCTTTTGTAATGAGCTCTGATGAGATGGGAGGATTTGGAGCAGCAGTCGGTAGTGGGATCTTGGCGATAGTCTCTGCTAATGTCCTCAAGACTTCCTCTTTGAAATGAGAAAAGTCTTCAAAGGTAGGAGTGGGAGCAGAGGGAGGTGGGATTGCCTTGAGGAGCTCTTCCTTCGATTCCTGAATTTCCTTCGACAAGACAAATGAATTGACGATTACAAGCTTTTCCAGAGCCTCCAGTCGTGAGCTATGAGAATGGAGTGTGGTGCGCAACTCAGAGACCTCTGAAGTGAGCTTTGCAACTTCAGAGTTTTAGGTAGAGGCCTCTGAGGTCTTCTCCAGGTGAAGTTTAATCTCCTTCAGAGATCCTCTGATTTCATCACCAAAAACTTTGAACTCTTCCTTGGTGACATAATCAGAGGGGGTAACCTTAGAATCAACACATGATTCTAATTTTCCCTCGAGAACAGAGGGGCCTTCTTTCGGAGTTGGTTTGATGTTGACTCCGAAAGGACTTCCCTTTAATCCTTGAGAATCCTTTTTCAAGGATTTCTCTAAAAGGGTTCTAATAGGTCTGCCATCATCAGAGTCAGAGGTAGATGATGATGAGAACCTAACGTGAGTGGACACCTTGCTGTCCAGGCTAAGGAGTCCGCGTGCAAGAAGTTCGTGCCATTGTTTCTCTGACAGGCAATCCTTACGAGAGATATGAAGTCTCTTTTGAGCTAAGGGACGGTCCTTTATATCATGAGCCACAGAGGCATCATGTATGTAAGGAGGTGGCGACTCTGGGGTGAATGAGTACTTTTATTTTGGTCTAAGTCATGTTGGGAGGACTTAGCCATATCAGAGGGTTCCCCTTTTGTGCGTGCTTCAGAGGCAGAAGAAGATGCCTTTGAGCGGTTGGCATGGGAAGGGCTCGAGGTGTGCACCTCTGTTTTAATGTCCACTAGTGTTGGACCACCTTGGACAGTAGATATGTTAGCACGGGGAGTTGGGTTTTGGAAACGCTCATTTGTGCCATAAAGGGCATCTTTTTCTACCTCACCTCTCTCGGATTCTAGGTTCAGAAACTCATCCTCTGGTGTACTCTCTTCCTCACCTCCCTCTCCTCTGACAGAGTGAAGCTCTTCCTCGGAGGGAGGGTTCTCTAGTTTTCTCTCTCTCACTCTCACAGAGCCACCCTCTGGTTGCTCTCTGTGAATATTTTGAGCAGTATCAGAGATGTCACTCTCTGATTCTAACTCAGGATCAGATCCTAAGTGTGTTGGGGATCCCACCATCGGTTCTGATGATTGGGCAACACGACTAAGTAAGAGGCGGGTGTTAGAGTCAGTAGGAATGTACTAAAGCATAGTTTGGGGGAATCTTCTCTCATTTGTGTAAAGAGGAACCACCGTTGGTTTGAAGGAGTTCATTATGAACAACGACGTTCTTGGACCTTCTTCAGTGAGAGAAAATCTTTCCATTGCTTTTCGAATGACAACAAAAATGAAACGAGGAAACAATATTGAAATTGGCTGTTTCCCTTTAGCCAAATCCTTGTTCTTCTTATCCATTGCAGTCATCATCTCACAGAATAGTAGATTCGCCATATTGATGCTCCGGTTGAAGAAGATAGCATACATAATTGCAAGTATTGTTGGATGTGTCTGGTCTTGGCTTCCAATTTTGCATGTAAGTGTGCGATTCAACACACTAAACATGAAATTCCATGTGGGAGGCAGGTATTGACGCCTGAACTGACTTAGGCGTGTGATCTCCTTGTTGTAGCCCAAGTGCAGAAGAAACTGAATGAGAACTTCCTGAGTGGGTGGTTTCTCAAATTTCTGAATTTGAAGATCTTCAGTTGTAGGTAAGTTGAATCTGCGAGTCAGTGTGTTGGGTGTGATTTTGACGTTTATGCCCTTTTCTCCTAGGTCAATATACCCTACCAATCCTTCTTGATCGTCATTGTATTCTCTAGAATACCACCATTGTTGAACAAATCTTAGAGGAACATTGGAAGCATAGTCTGTGAAGACATCTCTCAGTTCACATTTGCTAAGAAACTCTAGAACAGGACGAAACTGTTCGTCGTATTTGGTAGGGGTGACATCTAGATGGTTGTTGTTGCCTTTCACTGGTACATCAAACTGGGCCATGTTCAGACTTGGAACTATTCTGCTTGAGTCGCCTGAGTTTTGAGGTTGAGTGGCCATTGTTGCATATTTGCTTGCTTTGAGAGAGTTTGAGAGAGAGAGTATTAGGGGATGAATTTCTGAGCGCGTAAAGAATAAAGGGAGGAAGGAATGGGTTTTTATGGACAATGGTAGTGAGAGAAAGGCAATGGAAATGGCGATTTTGTGTTCCAATGTCAGAAAGACATTCCATCATTCCCCTAATAAATAGGTGACATGTATAGGAGGATAGGGAAGGGACTCTTGGTGTCAGATAACCGTCAGTAAGATTTTTGAATTAAAAAGAATGGTTATCCAAAAGGTGTAATTTATACACGTATTTATTTTCTCAAAAGAAATTCTGCTTTTCTAAATATTATATAAAGAAAATGTGAGAATGAAAATCAATTCTGTTTGAGAAATAAACATTTTCTCGAATATTCCCAAAATGAGGAAAAATGAGAAAAGATCAAAGACTCTGATATGAGTATCAGAGACTAGATCAGAGACTCTGAGATGAATATCAGAGACTAGATCAGAGACTCTGAGATGAATATCAGAGACTAGATCAGAGACTCTGATATAAATATCAGAGATTAAGCTTAAAAAGTTCTCTTGCTCCCCCTTGACAGATGAAAGGTTCTTTTGCTCCCATTTGACCAAAGAATGTTTTCTTTTTATCTTCTCCCCCTTGACAGATGCATAGAGACACAAAGGAATGATTTTGACCATTGGTGAAAAGTCTAGAGTCTCTGAAAATGCTACTTATGAAAAGTCCAGTGTCTCTGAAAAGTCCAGAGGCTCTGGGGTTAAACATGATACTTATGTCAGAGGCTCTAATGAGTAGATCAGAGACACTGATTTCCTCTTTTGTGTTAGGTAGACATGTTCAACATTCCCAACTTGCTAATTAAGAAATTGAACCTTCGTTCATCTAAAGCTTTTGTGAAAATATCAGCAAATTAGAGATCAGTTGGTACAAAATACATCTCAATTGTTCCCTTTTCAACATGATCTTTCAGAAAATGGTACCTTATATCAATGTGCTTTGTTTTGGAATGTTGTACCGGATTGGCAGAGATGGCTATGGCACTTTTGGAATCACACAGAATTGGAATTTTGTCATAATGTAAGCCATAGTCTCTGAGCTGAGTTTTCATCCAAATTACTTGGGAGCAACAACTAGCAGCAACAACATATTTTGCCTCTGCCGTAGAAGTTGAAACACAGTTCTGCTTCTTGGATGACCAACTTACCAGCTTGTTACCCAATAATTGACAGCATCCAGAGGTACTCTTTCTGTCTAGCTTGCACCCTGCATGATCTGCATCAGTGTATGTTGTTAAATCAAAACTAGAAAGTTTTGGATACCAGAGACCCAAAGAGGGTGTGCCTCTGAGGTATCTAAAAATTCTCTTTACTGCAGATAAATGAGATTCTTTTGGATTTGTTTGATATCTAGCACAGAGACATGTTGCAAACATTATATCAGGCGTACTGGCAGTTAAGTAATGAAGTGATCCTATCATGCCTCTGTAAGTCTTGACATCTACAGATTTTCCTGAAGGATCAGAGTCAGGTTTGACTCCTGTGGCAATAGGTGTTTTCATAGAAGTTGAATCATTGAGCTTGTACTTTTTCAAAATGTCAGAGACACTTAGATTGACTTATAAAAGTACCCTCTGAAGTTTGTTTTACTTGTAAACCCAGAAAGAATGTTAATTCTCCCATGAGACTCATCTCAAATTTACTCTTCATCAACTCTGAAAACCTGTCACAATACTTTTGATTTGTAGAGCCAAAGATAATGTCATCAACATATATCTGTACTAAAAGCATCTCATTTTTGTACCTCTTGATGAACAAGGTAGTATCTATTGTACCTTTTTTAAAGCCATTATTTATCATAAATGTAGACAAAGTAGCATACCAGGCTCTTGGAGCTTGTTTAAGTCCGTACAGAGCATTATCAAGATTGTAAACATGGTTAGGAAACTCTGTACTTTCAAATCCAGGTGGTTGCTGGACATAAACTTCTTCATTTAATTTTCCATTTAGAAAGGCAGATTTAACATCCATCTGATATACTTTGAACCCTTTGTGTGCATCATAGGCTAAGAAGATTCTAATAGCTTATAACCTAGCCACAGGTGCAAATGTTTCATCATAATCAATACCCTCTTCTTGGCAATATCCTTTAGCAACCAACCTAGCTTTGTTTCTGATTATAATTCCATCATCATCTTTTTTATTTCTGAAGACCCATTTAGTTTTAATTGCAAATTTTCCTTTAGAAAGGGGAACTAGGGTCCAGACTTTGTTTCTTTCAAACTCTTGAAGCTCATCCTGCATGACAGAGATCTAATGAGGATCTTCAAGAGCTTCGTTTACCTTCTTTGGTTCAATGATGCTCAAAAAGTTTACAAAATAGCATTCATTGATTGTGGCAGATCTAGTTTTGACTCCATCTGAAGGTGATCCAATGATTTGATCATGGGGATGATCCTTTGTCCATCTTGTGATTGGAGCATGAATATGAGGTGGAGTTTGAGCTTCAGAGATGACAGTTGGTGACATCTCTGTTGAACTGTTCAGAGGCTCTGAAGTTGGTTCCAGAGACGGTGAAGCAGGCTTTGAAGTCTCTTCAAGAGATGTCTCTGGAAATTATTCAGATGTCCCTTTTTCATCTTCTGCTTCAGAAGAGGTTTGTCCTTCAGTTTGTCTTGATTCATTTCTTGGACCTGCATTCAAGGAAGCAGAAGTTGTGACTTCAGAGGGACCAAAGAGAGTTGTACCTGTATTTTAAGGTTCCTCTGAAGTTTCTCTGCGAATATCTCTGAAAAGAAACTCTGAGTTTTCATCATCGAAGAAATCTTCGAATATTTTGTTTAGTTCAGATTCTCTCATTTTTTTATGATTCAAAGATATTTTTGGCAGATGAATTGATATCTTTGGTGGCAAGACTTCTGTCATCATCAAAAGACACATTGATACTCTCTTGGATTGTTCTTGTTCTCAGATTGAACACTTTGAAGGCTTTTGAGGCTAAAGAATATCCAATGAATTTTCCTTCATCTGCTTTCTTGTCAAACTTTCCAAGAGACTCTCTATCATTCTGTATCTAAAAACATGAAAATATTTAACATTAGGTTTCCTATTGTTAATGAGTTCATAAAATGTTTTCTTGAATCTTTTGACAATGGTAGCTCTGTTTTGAGTGAAACATGTTGTAGCTACTGCCTCTGCCCAAAAGTTTGTTGTAAGATCAGATCCTGCAAGCATTGTTCTTGCAGCTTCAACAAGTGTTCTATTTTTCCTCTCAACTAAACCATTTTGCTGAGGGGTTCTTGCTGCAGAGAAGTTGGGAGTTATGCCTTCTTCTGAAAGATATGAGTTGATTTTGGCATTTCTGAACTTTGTCCCATTATCACTTCTCAGCTTCTGAACTTTGCTGTTGAACAGAACCTGCAATCTTTTTAACAACCTTATTAAAATATCAGGTACATCAGACTTGGCTCTGATGAATTCTATCCAAGTATATCTAGAGTATTCACCGATCAGAACTAGAATATACTTTTTACCTGATAAACTTTGTATAGAGATAGGACCACAGAGGTCCACATGAAGCATGTGCATAGGTCTTGGACAATTATTATCTCTTTTGGTCTTATGGGAAGATCTTTTCATTTTTCCCATTTCACAAGCAGAACAAAGATGATCTTTGTTAAACTTTAGAGATGGTAATCCCTTAACTAGATTTAGTTTGACCAATTTATCAAGTGAAGAAAAGTTCAGATGAGAGAACTTTTTATGGCAGAGCCAGACATTTTCGTTGTTCAGAGATACTAGACAAAGTTTATCTGAGTCAGTTTTTGTGTTTGGTAAAATTCATTCTATATAGGTAACCCTTTATGTCTGCTCTGAGCATTTCATGACCTGTTTTTGAGTGAAGAAGTGAACAATGTTTTTTTTGAAATTTCACATCAAAACCATGGTCACAAAGTTGACTTATGCTGATTAAGTTGTGTTTTAACCCATCAACATAAGCAACCTTTGATACAGAAACATTACCTCTTGATAGCTCACCATAACCCTTAATCTGACCTTGCATATTGTCTCCAAAAGTTACTGATCCTCCTGATTTAGCTTTGTAAGAGGATAACAACTTCTTATCTCCAGTCATATGCCTTGAACATCCAGAATCTAAGTACCAGATTGGCATAGACTGTTTCTGCAAGATAGATTAGAGTTTCTTAGGTACCCATCTCATTATGGGTCCTTTCTTGTTAGATTTCTGAGGATTTCCTTGAATATTTGCCTTTTCATCTTTTGGGGTGCGTTTGGTAGGCGGAACAGAACAGAATAGAACAGAACAAGGGTTGATGTCCCATGTTTGGCATGACTTAAAATGGAACAGACAAGGACTAACTGGAACCAATATGGAACACGCGTGTTCCACTCTAACCCCTAGAACAAGATGGAACAGAGTTTATTTTGACCAATATACCCTTTTCTAACCTAATGATACGCTTTCTTCTCACTGGAAATCGCCTCCATCAGCGCCTCCATCTGAAATCGTCTCCATCAACGCCATCATCAACCATCGCCTCTATCGAGCTTCCATCGACTTCGAGTACCTCCTTTTGAAAATCGATAGGTAACATTCTTCTTTTTTTTTTGATTTACTTCCATCTGAAAATCGAGTACCTACATCTGAAATCGATTTTGTTTCTAATGTTTCTGAAAATCGAGAACCTCCAACTGATTTCTGCAAAATCAGATTTTGTTTCTGAAAATCAAGAACATCAGTTGTTGGTACTCCGGGTTTGCAAAGTATGCCCGATGAGTTAAGCGAAATGGGTTTTGATAGCGACCAATGTATTGCTATTAGTATGTATTTTACAGATAACCCGGTTCAACTTCGCCTTTGGAATGGCATGAATGCCACTTTCAAACCATCATTTGTGAAGACGGTACTCAAGAAGTTAGGCATGTGATGTAGTTGGTGAACATTGAACTTTTGTGTTTGGGTATTTTTGCTACACAATGGTAGACATTCAACTTTTGTGTTTAGGTATTTTGTTACACAATGGTAAACATTCAACTTTTGTGTTTAAGTCTTTTGTTAGACAATGGAAACATTTAAACGTTTGTGTTTAAGATGTGTATGTTGGTAAAAATTGTTTAGGTTGTTTGATTTATATATTTGATTGGTTTTATCAATATTTATATTTGATGTTTTGTATTTTTAAATATTATTTGTTAATTTTCATTTAGATTATTATTTGGTAAAAAAAACACTAAACTGCTCACTGGGGGTAAATTGGTCATTTAATCAGTCATGTTCTGTCCTGTCCAGTTTAGTTATTTCTTACCAAACACTGAACAACTGTCCTGTCCTGTCCTGTCCTGTCCTGTCCTGTCCTGTCCTGATACCAAACACACCCTTGATGTTTTGGCAGAGTTGTTCTTTTTCTTCTGAGGCTTTGTCTCTGAATTTTTGTTCAGAGACTGATTCAGAAAACAATGAGAACCTCTGAAATGATTTTTCAGTTTCATCAAGAGTTGGATGCAATTGCATTTTTCAGAACAAGAAGAATTAGGAGCAAAGTTTTTCATTTCATTAAATGCATTTGATACATTTTGATTATTTTTCAAATTAGTACTAGGAATATTACAAGCATTCCTAACTACTTCCTTTCTTCTATCTTGAAAGACAACCTTCTTTTCAAGTTGTCTTTTCTTGTTCAAAAACATCTTCTTCTCTTTGTTGCTCACTGCACAAACAGGATCAGAATGGTTAATTTCTTGCAATTTTCCTTTTTGTTCAGGAGTAAACTTGATTGGTTTATAAGTGTAGAGTTGAGAAGTGTTAGTTTTATTCTTTGCCTTTTCTTTTACTTCTTTCTCAAGATCCAGAGAAGTTTTTTCCTGTAGACATATGTCTGCAAAATCAGGACATATTGGTATTCTGGTTTTATTTTTCAAAACAGGAACAGGAACGTTCAAAATTTCAGAACCAACAGTCTTTGTGCTTTTATGAATTACTTCCTCTGGTTTAAATAATATTTGCTCATCTACCTCTGGATCAGATTCAGAATCAGAATCAAGAAAATCTCTTTTAGCCATGTCAGAAATAACTACCTCTGTAGTTTTCTTAATTTCCTTAGGTCTAGAGACTTTAATGATTCTTTTCATGCTTTCTTTCTTTTTCAAATCAGCTATGACATTTTCTTCATTGATTCTTTTAATGTCATCCTTAAATGTAGTTCTGATGCATTCATCTGAAATTGGTGAATACAGAGGTGCATCTGGATTAAGTGAACTCTGAGGTTCATCTTCTGAAGTACTTGTTTCAGATGTCTATGATTCTTTTGTGATAAAAGCATCAAACTTGAAAATTTCTCTGGTATCATTGCTCTGAGGTTTTGTGAAGAGTACCTCTGAAGTCTCTTTTTCTATCTTTAAGATAGGTTTTGGAAAAGTTTTTGCTTCAGAGTATGAGACATTTTTAAAATTAAGAGCTATTGCTTTTGATCCTTCTAAGGTTTTTGGTCTCTTGAAAATATTCAGAGATGTGCAGTCAGAGCTCTGGACCTCTCCTATGCAGAAAGTGGAAGATAGTGAAGTTTTCTTCAATCCAGTAAATGGATCCAATTCATTGAATCCCAACCCTTGAGTGTCCATTTGAGAGTTTATCTTTATATGCACATCTTGAGCATATTGATAGCTTTTGATTTGGAGTTCTTTCCTTTCCAGAGATTGATGTAGGATTTCTCTTTCCTTTTGAAAAAAGTTAGTTAAGGCAACATAATTGAGCCTTTCATACTCAGATCTTTTTACTTCTTCCTCTTTAACTTTTAAAACTTTCTCAAGTTCTTTGAATTTTTCTGAAAAAGATTTTTCCTTTTGCTTCTGAGCTTTTTCAAGTTCAGATTTTTCAACAAAAAATTCTCTCTTTTCTGACTCAAGAAGATCTTTTTCCCTTTTGTAAAAACTTAGATCTTTTGTTATTTGCTTTCTTTTTTCTTTTTCCTCAAAAAGTTTTTGCTTTATACTCTGAAACTCATCTGTTATCTTAAGAACATCCATTTCAAATTCACTTTCATAGGTGGAAGGAGAATTTACCTTTTCAGAGTAGTCTTGTGATGATTCATCAGTCTGATCATCTGCAAAGGCCATACCATAGAGATTGGTTGGTTCTTCCTCTCCATTACTTGTAGAGTCTGACAACCAATCTTCCATCGCTGCAACAAAGGCTCTTTCTTTGACATTGTATTTGTTTTTGTAGTAGTCTTGATCTTTGACAAGCCTACCTCTGCAATTTGCAGAGAAATGGCCTGACTTTCCACATCTGAAACATCTTCCATCATTTTGGTTTGGTGGAAGAGCAACAACAATTTCTGTTTTCTGATCTTGAGGTTGCAGCTGAAAGTATCTCTGAGGTTGAGGATACTTGGGTTTGAATGGTTGATGAGTTCTTGATTGTTGTGCAGCATCAAGATTGTTGAAATTAGTACCCATTTGATCACTATGTGGAGTGAATCTGGGTTCTTGTTGTTAAGTCTAAATATTGTATCCAAGATTTAATATAGAAAGTCAAAGTTGTAAAAGTCAACATAGTCTTTGTGTTGTTAAAGTCAAAGCTAGTTTAGTTTACTTTGTCATTAAGTCTTGTATTAGTAGGTAGTATATATAGGGTTTGTCTTCTAATCATGTAGTAACGAACTAGAGCTTTTGCATTCATTGTAATAATATAGAGTTGTGATATTCAAGATCTACTTTCTCTCTCTAGATTTTCTCTCTAGTTCTTGAGCATATTAGATAAATCTTGAGTAATTAGCTTGATAGATTGGGATTTTATGTTTAACAATTGGTATCAGAGCTGAACCAAACTTTTCAGAAAAGATTTTATCATGAGTTTGAATTGAAATTTGTGTGATTTGCATTGAAAATTCGTTATTTTCAGAAAAAATTTCAAGAAAACGGGTTTTTTACTGTTTCATACGAATTTTGAGTGAAAATTGTTTTTAATGAAAGAATTTGGAATCATTGTGTTCGATTTGTTGTAGTGATTGATTCTTGTTTTGATTCCATTTCGTAATTCGTTCTAATTCGATGTCAATTTTCGATTTTTTGAGTTTTTCTTGAAAACGAGTTCGACCTCTGTTCTTGATCGAATTCCTTTGATTTGTTGTTTTAATCGAAAATTGATTGTGTTTGTGTGTTTAGAACTATTTTTCGATGATGCTAATAGGTTCTTGAGATCAATTGTGCAGGTTTCGATCGATTTAAGTTTGAATCTGTCAAGAACTCGACTTTGCGTTTCATTCATCACGGTTTGCGTGTCATTCATAAAACTTTGCGTTTCCTTCATAAAACTTTGCGGGTCATTCATAAATTTTGCATAAATTTCAGGTTTTCGGTTCAAGTTGGAACCGCAAAGCTCTTCTTCGCTCATCAAGTTCAATCCGCAAAGTTTACTTTGCGTTTCAAGCAGGACCCGCAAACCCTACTTTGCGTTTCAAGCAGGACCCGCAAACCTTCCTTTGCGTTTCAAGGCTGACCCACAAACCTCACTTTGCACTTGCTCCAGACTTAATTAAAAAAAAAAAAAAAAAAGAGTCTGGAAAATTTTTTTGGTCATCTTTGGAAATATTATTTTTCTACACTGCGAAATAACAAGTATTGTTCAAATTTCAATTTTCACGAAATATTTTTTTTAAGATTTCAATTTGATCTGATTGTTGTTTTTCTGATATATAGTTTGGGAACGATCTTTCCTATCAAGATTTTTCAAGATGTCAATTTACTACAGATCTGATATATCTGGTATTGAAGCTGAGCGAAATGATCTGAAATTTAAAAATTCAGAGTATCTCAGAAGGATTCAGGAGTTGGAACTGAAATTGTACAACTGTATTAAAACTCTTGAATGTATAAATTGTACTAAAAATAGTTCTAATTTTTCAGGTATCCTTTATGAGAGGGATAAAGTGATAAAGGAGAAAGAGAGAGAGAGATTATGAATCTTCAAAGTCAACTGAAGACAACTGAACAGAAATCACCTGAGCTACAAGCAGAATCAGTTGAGCTTCAAAACAAGTTGAAGGCTTTCGAAGAGAATATATCTGTTTTGGAATCTGAAAACACTGAGCTTAAAAAGAATTTATCTGTTTTGGAAAAACAACTTTCTGATAATAAAGGTGATTTTGATTCTGAAAAGAAAATTTTTTCGAAAAAGTTCTCAGATTTTCCAAAGAAATGTTTTGAAGAGAAGAAGTCGTTGGAGCTTAAAGGCTTAAAACTTTCTCAACAAATCTCCGATTTCGAGAAAGTACTGATTTTAGAAAGAGAGAAGTTTGAAAAAGAGAAGAAGGCCATAGAACAAAAGAATGTAGGATTCTTTAAATAATTATCCGGCCAGAGAATAGAGTCAGAAAAAGGATTTGAGGAAGAAAGATCCATTTTTGAATCTGAAATCAAGAAGCTAACTTCAAAGTTATCTGAACTGTCTGCTGCTGCGCTGAATGAACAAAGGACGAAGTCTGAATTCACAACAAAGATTGACCAACTTGTGAAAGAAAGAGACACATTTGCTTCAAAGATCAAAGAGCTTGAAAAGTCTGTTTCAAGTTCAAATCAGAAATTCGTCTCTTCACAAAGGTCAGTCAAATCCTTTAATCAGATTCGTCGCACTAACCTTTTCTATGATGAATTTTTAGATAGTTCAGATACTTATCCGAGAACAAGTTTCAAGAAAGAGAAACTGGTGTGGAAAAGGAAACCAGTCAAAGATGATAAGGAAAATGAGCTGAAAGAGAAGAAATCATGTGTACTTATACATAAAGCAAAGAAGAACAAAGCACCTAACGGTAAGAAATTTTATTGTTCTATTTGTTGTACACATGATCTTTTTCACAAAACAAATGATCATTTTTGGTATGGTTCTTACTCTGTATCCCCCACACGCACTGCAACTAACATTTCTGGACCCAAATACCAGTGGGTACCAAAACCGAAACCTGAATCTGTGTTGCAGGCACCTCAATCCAAGGGGGAGTAAGAAAGAAAATGGCTTTTGAGTAAATCAGCTCAAGACCCAAACTTCAATGTCAAAATGGCTTTTGAACACAACAATTCAAAACCCAGACTTCAAAGCTGAAAGATTATGGCTTCTAAGCACAACAGCTTAGGACCCATACCTCAGAGATCAAAAAGACCTTACTCCTGTATGCTTGCATCCGATGGATATTCATGGTCTTCATCCCGAGTGAATTGATCTGATCTCTATCCTAAACTTTTTCTTTGTTATATTTTTCTGATATTGATGGTCTAACAATTCAAAAGGAGTGTTTGATCTCTATCTTGTTTTAAATGATATATTTCAGATCAGAACTTATTCTAGAAAACCGTTTTACTGCTTTCTGTCTTTTATTTTTAAATAAATAATATGAATAAAGTGGTTTCTGATCACATGACAGATCAGGACCCGTTCATCAATGATCAAAGAAGGATATTATGCTAATATCCAGGGGGAGCTAAAAAGACATAAATCATATTATCATGATTTGAGGGGGAGCCGAAAAGGTAAAAATCTTCTGATCTATATCTCAGATTGTTTGAAAGAAGGACAACTTTCGAACATGAAAAACAATTTCTGAAATTTTCAAACCACTTCTTATTCTCAAAAGATTTCATGAATTCAGAAGTGTGACTTTTAAATGTTTTTAATTTTTTGTGCCTTATTGTTTAACTGACCGTGTGTTTCCAAAGATCAATACTTGTGTATTATCTTGTCTATATACTGTCAAGTATTCATACACACCGGTTCAGTATTTTATTTGAAAATGTTATTACCATGTCTCAAATTCGAACCAATTTTTCGATGGTAATACCCCCGTTTGAAGTTCAAAATTGTTGAGTATCATTCATCTTTTTCATATTTGTGCTTTCTTTGATAAATTGTTTATATTCGTTCATATAAACAAAATTACCAATTCTTTGATACCCTAACCATTTGATTTGATCTTATTGATTCATTGTCAGATTCTCAAAACAATTCTCTTGACTTCATATTCATTCATTCAATATCCTTGTTTTGAGAAATCTTCAAAGATCAAATGCTCAAATTCCATTCATATTTTTAAATGAGCATACATACACTGACATATGATTTCTTGTGCTTTACATGTCAAGAAAAACATTGATAAGCATGTATTTTTTCGGAACATGGGATTCAGTGTGAGTGCTTAATAGATCTTCCATGGATTCACGATAACTAGTGTTTCCTACCCCGGAAGAAATCCTTTGAGTGATTGAGGGGAGAGGGGTCTAAAAGAATTGAGTGTGGGAGTGAGCTGAGATAAAATGGAAATGAGAGATTGGTTAGATGTGAGCTTAAATGTTTAAAAGAAAGAGGGTGAGAGAACAGAGTTAAAAGAATATCAGAACTCTGCACCAAACATCTTTCTGAGCCAGGCAGCCATATTACAAATTGGTTCACATTTCTTTGGTGACCATCATTGAAATAGGCAAATACCCCATGCCATCTCTTGCATACAACCCCACTAGCTACTCATTCTTTTCTTAAAAAGAGAATGTTTCACATTTTCTGGGGAAGCAGCACATAATCTATCGGATCTTCACTTGGAAGATACTGATATTGAAAAAGAAGGAAAGTTGCCCCACCTTCGCACCCTTTCTCATGCACATTGAGTCCATGTATAATCATTGTTGTCTCAGTGATTTACATATTTTGAGCCTTTATGAAACACAATCATTGTGCTAATTCTTTCAAAACACAAGCACGAGCACACAGAGAAATTGTTTTTCTGTCAGAACATTCATAGAAATACCTTGTGTCTTTCAATGATTGAATGGAAGTCCTGGGGAGTCAACATCAAACCAACTCCTTACATTGTACATCTGTTGTACACAGTAACTTCGTGTTACTGACAGGCATTCCTAACTGTTTCATTTGTTGAATCAGGGTTACACGCTCATTATGTCTGAATTTGCAAAGATTCGGATATAAACAGTTCATGACTCGGCTCTTCAGATCAAAGCACAACATTTATCAAAGGGGAGATTGTTTCAAAGGGGTTATCAAAGTCTGAGCTGAAATTGAAGAAATTTTGATGATCTGATGCTCACATCATCAAAAAGGGGGAGAACGATATAAAGATTCAATTTCAGAGTTCAAGTTCAAAGTTCAAGCCTTAAATTCAAAATGTTTCCGCTGCTGTTTCAAAGACTGATTCAAAGTCAAAAGTTTCTGATAAAGAATTTCAAGTTCCAAGAAGGTTTGTTCTTCCAAAAACGATTCAGTGATCAAAGTGATGAAGATACAATTTTGATTGAAGACAAAAGTTTTTCAGAGATAAAGTTTCAAAGTTTTTCGATTCTTGTTCAAGGCATGTTGACTTTCCAAATTTTTAAAGAGAAAAAGACTTTCCAAGATTCTTCAAGAGATGAAAGAGTAAAGACTGTGAAAGCTTCAAAGAGACAAAAGCTGAAGAATCAAGAGCTGAAGTTCAGTATCAAATTTTTATTAAATCTTGAATACAAAGGGGGAGATTGTTAAGTCTAAATATTGTATCCAAGATTTAATATAAAAAGTCAAAGTTGTAAAAGTCAACATAGTCTTTGTGTTGTTAAAGTCAAAGCTAGTTTAGTTTACTTTGTCATTAAGTCTTGTATTAGTAGGTAGTATATATAGGGTTTGTCTTCTAATCATGTAGTAACAAACTAGAGCTTTTGCATTCATTGTAATAATATAGAGTTGTGATATTCAAGATCTACTTTCTCTCTCTAGATTCTCTCTCTAGTTCTTGAGCATATTAGATAAATCTTGAGTAATTAGCTTGATAGATTGGGATTTTATGTTTAACACTTGTTGAAATCTTCTTTCTGGAATTCTTCTTTCTTCATTATCTCTTCTTCCTTCAAAAACTTTCTTGCCAAATTTCTTGTTAAATTGATGAGTGATTAATGCAAGAGATTAGGCAAAGGCATTGATGTCATCATCTGAGTCTGAGTCTGAATATTCAACTTCTTCAGTTATTAAAACCTTTTTAGATTTTTTTTAATTCCTTGTTCAAATAGTTCTTTGTTTCTGCACTACTCTTTCTTTTGATACAACCTTTTGTTTTGAAATGAGGGCAAGAGGTCCACCTAAAGAGGTTTTTGACTTTTGTTTAACAACTTCTTTTTCCTGTGCAACAAGAGTGCCATAAATGTCAGTCAATGACCATGATTCAAGATTTTGATTGGCTTGTATTGACATGGACAGTTATGACCATTCTTCATTTAAACTTTTAAGGAAAAGAACATTGTTTTCTTCTTTTGTCTTCATAACTCCAAATTTTCTGCATTTATTGATGAGAATGTTGAACCTTGAGTATGTTTGGTGCAAGGTTTCTTCAGGTAGTGCATGAAAATCATGATACTCATTGATGCAAAGATTTCTTCTGTTTTTCTGAGTTTGTAGGCCACCTTCAAGTTGATTTAACAACTGATCCCATATCTCTTTTGCAGTTACACAAGAATCAAGTTCTTGGAAGATATCATTGGGAATGGCTATAATGAGTAATCTAACAACTTTTGAGTCATTTTCCATCAGTTTAGTTTCTTCTTCAGTGAAGTTTGAAGTTTTCTTTTCATAGTATGCAGGTATTTCAGCAGCATCTGCTGTTGCTGGAACTCTTGGTACTAACACTATTGGTTAGTGAGATCCATCGTTCACTGATCTTAAAAGATCCCTGTCCATACCTTCCAAGAAATTTACCATCCTAATCTTCCATTGAGGATATTCATCCCTTAGGAGTGTAGGAGGTTTGGTTAATGATCCAGCTGTATAAATGACACTTATACTTGAGTTTGCCATTTTGTGAAGAAAAGATGAAGATTTGAAGAACTGATGCTTTTCTATGAAGATCTTTTATCAAGGAATGAAACTGTGATTTACTTTCAAATCTAGAGCATATGAAGTTCTCTTTAATAAACCAGGGTTTATATGAATATGCACAGATATTGAAAGCTTGAATCAGTAAGATATAAATCTATCAGAGTATGCAAGTATGATCTTTCTTTGTTTAGAAAACAAAGGTGGCTCTGATACCAATTGTTGGATCCCAAATTTAATCTTACAATAATGATATAAACAACAAGAATAAGAACAACGGAAGCAATATAGATTAATATCAAAAGCATATTCAAATATCACAGTACATAAACAGATATATAAAACGTATAAGATCTTCTTTAAGAAATACTTTCAATATTGTGGCCCACGATTTACTAGCATAAACACATACACAAAACACTTTGTTTATTAATCACAATGATTACATCAATCCATATCTCTATTTGTGATGAACAATTAAGATTGAGTGTTTGTGTGTGTACTCAATGTGTGCTACTATGTGTGTTCTTACTCTCTCTCAATTACACCTTCACTTTCACACACTTACTAACTTGCACGTCTTGCACACTTTATGTCACACACACTATCTAACACAAAGACTTGCTTATATATAGGTCAACATGACCAAGCAAAGTCAAACCTTCTAAGCTCATTTACACCACACACAAACACTAATACAACAAAGACCTTCATTTAATCTTGAATACAATTATAGTCTAACAAATATATTAAAAGATTTATTAGATACAAGATATCTTGAAAAGCACAGTTTTGTCAATGGAGTGATGGACCTATTTATAGGACCATAAAGTAAATAGTGTACTCTCCTGATAATTAGAAGCATGCTTGAACAGTGTCTTACCTAATAGGTAAGCTCAAGACATGCTTGAACAGTGACCTACTCTAGAAAGTAAATCTTATCACTAATGATGAGTCATCTGTTCTTCTGATACTTGAAGAAAATGATATCAGCGCCATCTTCAGAGAGAATGTCTTCAGAGCTTTGAGGAAGTCTTCAGAGCCTCTGATGAAGCCATCTCTGAAGTCTTCTGCTGAAAGTTCCCATCTCTGGAATATACTTTAGAGGCAGGTTCGTCCTCTGAAGTCTGTCTCTGGTAAATCTGACTTAGACTTTTACTTTATCGTTAATTTATGCCTAACGTTGATTGGTATGTCTTCCTGTAGGACCCTTTGGACTTCTAACCCATTAATCGTAAGAAAACATGAAATTTACAGCAACTAGGGATGTGGGTGCGACATTGACCCACGACTGTGACACAGGCACTGTCGCTTGGTCACAGTCGCACAGGGTGTACAGTAAGGTACCTTGTCCCTGCGACATTGCCCCCTGCGACAATGCCCATGGGCAAAGTCGTTGGGCATTGTCACCTGCGTGGCCTGAACTGATGATAAGTTGTGTTTTGATGCCTCTTTTCTACACTTCACTTTAGAAAACGGGAGAGACTTATTAGGAGACGATTTTTGAGCAACCAAGCACTCTTCTCATCAGCATTATAGGGTTTGGTTGGTGGGTTCATTTATTGCTCATTAAATCACAATTTATTGAAGTATTCTCATCAAGCTCTTCTCCTCTCAACCAAGGCCCCATCTCTCAACATCTAGGGTTACCTATTTTCTAGGTTTTAACCAAAACCTAGATAGTGAGTTCCTAAACTTTGTTAAAACTAGATACACATCATATTCTACTAATTATTATTGTCATACATCTTTATTTGAGTTATTCATTCATAAACTTGCTTTCTTGTGGGTTTCATTATGTGTAAGTCTAAGATATCATCATCTATGTGGGTGAGTTCCCCTAAAATGTTGTTGGGACTCCTTGACCTTAAATAAATGGGAAATATACTTGTATGGGTTAACTTTGAACAATGGGGGATATGGGTGGTTTGACCTAATGTGGGGAAATTGGATTACTTGATAGTTACATGATATTAAGTAGCTTGTCATTGCTTGATGAAGTATATACCATAGTATTGGGATGATTTATTACTTGAGTCACCATGAGGTGGACCTATGAAAACATTGTTAATAATATATTCATACTAGCCTTGTTTTAGACTACGTGCAAAATGTGAACGGTATGGTCTAATATTATACCTATGGTTGGTATTGTGATTATCCATGTGCATTATGTGCCTTGAGACATAGTCTTGGGTGCCACCATTAAGGTATGTTCCTAGACCTCTGCCATTCGAGGTAATGCCATGGTTGTAGTCCTCGGGTGTGCTGGGCCTTTTGGATGTCACTCATGGTAGTTGGCATCAAGGTGTATCGACTCTTTAGGTGGAACTTGATTGGTGCTATGGATCTCCCCCATTGACTCTACATATGAGAAACTTCTTGTTAACTGCTGATAAGTATTCATACTATTGTTTTGGAACATTATTGCTTGTGCAACTCAGTAGGCTTTTTGGCCTAACACTTGTTTGGTGTCGATGTGTATCTTAGGTTCTAGCGGTGTCGGTGATAAAAAGATTTAGCCAAATTAGAGTGAGCTTGGGAAAGACTCTTGGGACACCGTTTTATAGAAGACTTCATTTTGGGGAAATTTGGATAACACCCGAATTATAATCTTATTTCGACCAAAATTAGATTATTAGGTTGTTATTTTTCCCATCATTAGATTTGTATCTTGTACTTAAACAAGTGTTTATTATTTCCCCATTTTTGGGAGGCTCAATTGTTTTGTCAATTTTATATATCATATTTCCATTTTCCGGAAATATTGTTATCCCTATTTTTAGGGTGTTACAAGTTTGTATCAGAACTTTAGTTTAAGTGAACTAGTTATTGACCTTAGCATATCTAGACTTAAGATTTAAGCGTAGCATTAGGTTGACCACCTTGGGGTAAAAGTCATAGGTGGGGAGAGCATTAGGATCTACGGAATTACATTGATTAAGAATTGTGATGACAGTAACGACGGATCCTTGTGTATAACACAATCATAATATCATGTAGCTAATGCTATTATGAATGTGCTTTACGTGAGCATGCTTGAATTGCTATTGTTATAATGATTGATAAATGTATTAGTACGTACCATGAGTTCAATTCACTTGGTCATTTCTCAATCTATTTCTTGTGCGCGTGTGGAAGATAACCATGGTAAACACACGGAACAGACTGCAAAACCCGCGGGAGGGTCAAGTTGGAAACAACAATTGTATACATTTACTATTAATACCACATAATTATCATAATTATGTTTACACCATATAATTATCATAATTATAGTTAACACATATTTTCATAATTATCCTTCAAGAATAATTGTTGTTTTGTGTGTGACCCTATAGGTTTACATACTCCTTAGTAGTATCATGTGTCATACATGTCGTAAGCATATAATAACTTAAACATTTTTTATCCTAATTATCTAATATCGAGTATCTGAATCGTAAGTACTCTCACTACAAAACAACAACCAATTACCAACAGGTATATCCATCGGTGAAAGGCGGATCCTTTGGTGAATGGTTGTCGCAAAAAAAAGTCGTAGTCGATTGAATTTCCTACGAATAGTAGCGGATGGATCTCCAACGGCCCATTTAGTGATGGATCTCTGACCATTACCTACGACCTACTCTTACCGACGGAATAGCGACGGCTACAAGTACCGACATGTTTCCGACGACACTCTTTTCCGACGAATCTATTATTTCGACGGATTGTCGACTTTTTAGCAACGATTTTTAGTTAACTTAGAAAAAAATTAAAATAAAATATTAAAAGAATACCGACGGAATATTTGTCGGAAATCCGTCGGTAATTATTTTTTTAAAATATTTAAAAAGATCTGAATTTAAAAAATTAAAATTAAATTTAAAATAATTACCAATGGATTATTATTTTTTTAAATAATTAAAAAATCATAATTTCCTATACAAAAATTGTACAAAACGTGCCCATTTTTAATATTAAACCATTGATCATAATCCAAAACACAATATTATCCAAATACAATATCCCAAATACTAAATCCTAATATAATAATTCTACATCCTAAACCAGGGGAGGAGGGGGAGGGTTTCCATCTGTCCACCGCTACATGAAGGCCTTAAACCCCTTAAATTGCTCCTCCAACAGCTTCCTCGTTGCTCTCTCTCTCTCTCTCTCTCTCTTTTATGGTACCTTCTCTTTTAGCTCCTCTATCTGAAATTCAACATTTGACAAACATATAACAATTATTCGACATTTGACAAGCATACCTCCTCATTGCGATGGTCACGCGAGCTCCCACTCGTACCGGCACCTGAATCACCAGATATGGAATATCGAGGATCCTGATTGGTCCCGAATCCAAACAGTCGACCCTTATTTCGTCCTTCGACACTACGCTCCCACCACTCAGCATCATTAGGAGGAATTGTGTCGGGATCTAAGTCGAGGTACTCCTCCTCCCTAATACGCGAATACGTACCCTACAGTTTACCAAAATAATGTGTTAATTAACATGTAGAAAGTTCGACAGCATCTCAACTGTAATTTGAACATATCCATTACATGTTCTTATCAAAACAATCCTATCGTCTAACCAAGAATCGGAGCCCAAACTAAATGAATCAAATTACACAAATCTGTAACAAAGTTTGCTATAATTTCTATCTATCCTATAAAACAAACAATAATCTAGTACTATAATTGAACTTACCGTCGCATGAGCCGCCTTCGGGTAAACATAGATCGCAGGATCCATGGGCGGAATGGTCACATCCGGTACAAGCTTCATGTTGCTACAATGCGTCCTTTCAAAAACATCCCCAACAGTAGGCTCACGGCCCCATGCCTCTCTCTACAATAGACAACTTAAATTGTTAGTAGGGAACAAAATCATGTATATATATATTCATCAACTATAGACATTTAGTGTAGTGGATGATAAATTACCATGCGGTCCTGATGTTGAGCAGTATTAATAGATCCGCATGTATGCCTGGACGTCATCCCCTCATACTTGGTGGCTCGATTGGTCGTATTGGCCCTAGATATATGCCTAAATGCATCTATGTTCCATACCTATTAAAAACAATACATTTATCAATATAACAACTAGTACAACCAGATACAAGTATTCAACCACATGTACTCAATCAATCATTTGGACCAAAAACTCATGCGATATCCACTATGGGGGTGTGCAACAAGCACCTTGTAGTCACGATTATCGAACATTGCACCATTAATAGCTAAATCCCACTGGATGGCCCGTTGATGGACATCTCTCATCATGTCTGGGTACCTATTCATCACAGTATGCTGAAAGACAAGTAATACGTCGACTTTCATATGAGGCGGCCAATAATAATACATCTGCATACACATTGTTTGGATTAAGTAAAATAAATTAAAACAAATAGTTTAATGGATTAAAATACAAACCCGAAAACGCTCCAACAACAATGTGAAGTGTAACTCAGGGATATCCGCGTAGTGATCCCATGGACCAAAAGATGCTAGTGGCCCTCCGGACAACTTTAAGATCTTTAAACCTTCACAATTGCAAAATATACAAGACAAAAAACATTAGGATCGATTTATTATGTACTAGAATAAATAATATACCACATCTACTTACTCGTCGCGTGCCAATTCAATATTCGATCGCTGACTCGGATGAGGAGGCGTATGCGATGAAATATTGGGGCCTCTAACCCTTGAGCCCGATTTAGGCGACGACGTCGCAAGAACGTTCTCCCCATGCTGGATCTGATCTAGCCCCTCATCGTTAGTTGCAACGTACTCGGAAGCATCCCTAAACGCGTCGACATGGGGGTCACCCGTCCGGTGGAGCTGCTACTGCCCTTGCTAGAGCCTACTCTTATAAGCGCGTCCACCCATCTAAAAATAGAGAATGGTTCGGACATACTAGTCATCGGCTGAATTTGCAGACATAAAGATATAATACATAAATCATAAGACATACTAGTCATCGAACGAATTTGCAGACACAAAGATATAAGTGTACAAACATATAAAGATATAATTATTGTGAAATAATGTCTACATAACTAAGACACGCTAGTGTAATGGTTTGACTATTCGAAAGTCAAAAAACTAGGTTTAAATCAAAGAAAGGTGTTTTGATGACTTTAAAACCCAACGAGTAATGGTTTGGCTATTTGAAGTCAAACCGTAGGTGTCATTGAAGTTAGAAGTCTACAGAATGACTTGAAACACTACATGTAATGGTTTGCCTAGTTGTAAGTCTAACCGTAGGTGTAGAGGAGTTTTGGATGACTTTAAAACTTTAAGTGTAATGGTTTGACTATCGGAAAGTCAAACAGTAAGTTTAAATTAAAGAGAGGTGTTTTGGAATGAAAAAATGAGTTTAAAACACAAACATATGTTTTTAAAATTTCGCCGGCATAACGATTATAAAATGAATATTTCCATATATCAACTAATGTTTGCCCACCAATTGCAACCCAAGTAATTAAACATAACATATACGACCCTATTATGCTAATTCTATGTCACATATACGACATATCAAGTTTATAACATTAATCATGAAAATTTGAACATGTTTATAACATCCGAGTATAGAAAGTTTGACTTCCAAACATAGTCTTAAATAAACTCACAAGTATAAAATTTGAACATGTTTATAACCATCAATAATCTTAAATAAACTCACAAGCTCAAACATTCTACTTTCCATCAATGTGGCCACTAGCTCATTTGTAAAATAATTGTAAGTAATAAACACTAGAAAAATATGGTTCAAAACCAAATTGCACAAAAAAAAATATGGTCTTTAACATATAGAATTGCCATACAACATGTGAACTCAACATATAACATTTAACATTTAAAATTTAACATATATATTGTTATATAATTTGTGGATTGTAACATTTTCTTTTGGATTATGCTAGCCCTAACAATCAAGTGAATATTTATATTAATGATATCAAACAAACATGATCATAATCCATATTATATTAAACAAAAAATATTTAATGCATATGTATTTAGCTAGCAACCAACACACATACATACACATATACGTATAAAAATAAGAATACAGGCACAAATATACATATATATATATATATATATATAGGGGTAATCTTTTGCAAACCAACTTTAATGTGAAACCCATGCAACATAATCTAGACCGTCATTTTTTTTTATCAATGGTTGAGGATTCTTTGGATTTTAATTGATTAAAAATTCAGGAAAGGTTAATTTTGGAATAGATTTCAAATAGTTTAAATATAAATTTTGTTAAATAATTAAATTTATTTATTTATTGTTATTATCTCTTTCTCTCACTTTCTCCATCATTCTCTCTCCCTCTCCCTCTCCCTCTCCCTCTCCCTCTCCCTCTCTTTTTCTCCATCACTCTAAGGCGACGTTTGTTTTTTAAAAGGTCTGAAGTCTGAACTGATTAATAAGAGGTGGTGCTGAAGTCTGAAATCTGAATCAATAAGACTATTTGTTTTTGTAACGTGTGAAGTCTGAAATCTGAATCTGCATCAAAAAGACTGTTTGTTTTTGTAAATTGAAACGCCTGAATCTGAATTTGAATTGTGTAACAACCAGAATTCACCAAGACAAAAATTCTTAAATAAAACTATGCTGAGATATCTATATTAACACGATGGATACACAAAACCACAACTGAGATATCTATATTAACAATAAGGGATTTGGGGTAAACTATTCCCGTTGACACCACCTCTAAAATTTTCGACCTTCTTCTTTCCCTTGGAAGAGGCATCCACTCTCTCTCTCTTACCTGAAAAATGGTGTTACGTTTTGAAAGTGAGGGTTAGACCACGAGGCCTAGTGAATTCCCTCTGAAAACAATTCAACAAAATAACACAATAACTTCTCAGTGGCAATAATAGTTAGTAAATTAGCAACAAAGTTTCTCATTACCGTGACGAACTCTCGAAACGGGGATTCGCGTAATACACCAATCTCCTTCACTAACCGTGATGTTCACACTCGGGGCACCTGGTAGATACCCTTCTTGCCCCCCAGTAGATGCCAATTTGGCCCAGTAGATGCCAATTCCGTGAGCACAGGAAACAAATTCAAGGCACACGACTTTCTCCACTTCTCACGTCACCACCATAATCTCGAGATAATCAATTCCATATCCATCAAATAAATTCAATAACACCAATTCGTAATGAATGATAAAATACAGGAATACTACGTCACATATAAACGTGAGATGCATTCAAATTCCAAATATCAACTATGAAAAGTAACCATTTCAGGTTTACGACACTTTAACAATTATTTTCCAATCATGGGAGTATTCACAATTTCAGAGCTACACAATCACACTGTGCAACCCGACTCCACATCAATATACCAGTTCATGAAAATCACGTAATCATTGCACAAATATTAGTAAACGACTTTGCGTCATGTGCCATAGTTTCTAAACAAACTATCATACTCAATATCAGTTTCAATAATTAAAAGCTTTGGCAATTCGTTTCTTACGCATAAAAAGATTAAGGGAACTCACCTGGAGAATTGGATATTGGCACACACAGAAAAAATTTCCCAAAAGGATTGCTTCCTACAATTTATAATTACACACGGTTAGTCTTTGGCTACTAGGTCCAAACCACACTCCTACAAATTTCGCCTAAACTAACGCAATACTTGGGATTGTCAGAACTCCCGAAACGATCAACATCATGATCTAATCGAAAGCCCAAAACTGTTGGGTCACGGTCGCCGCACCGCCCGGGTTTGGCAAGCCCGGTACCATCCGGTTCGAAACTCCCGGCTCTACCGAGAGGGAAATCGAGAGTGAGGGTTCGGGGAGGATCCCGATTCTCGATTGGAAACCAACTTTTATCAGATTATGATTTCGTATCTACGACATCGCTACCAAAGGATTTGCTAGCTAGATAATATCCATTATACTACTTCGATGCATTTACCGAGATAATCCACCCACAAAGGATTAACCAAAGTCCTAGATAAATACCTTCAATAAACGAACAAAACCCCAAAATCCTCTTAGGAGCGACTAAAACATAAGAGAAACAATAGGAGATTTAGCTTCACATTACCTCTAGATGAACCCTTGAATCTTCCTTCACTGTACTGAGCTTTCACACATCTTTCCTTCTCTCCAAGACTTCTTCTCACGTCTCCCAAAGTGTAACAAAAGAAAAGGATTTAGGGTTTTTCTCTCTTAAAAGCAAGACTTAGGGGCTGTTTGGTTGGTTTTCCATTAAGTCCTGAGTGGATAAAGTTGTCTGTGTGGATTAATCTGTCTGTATGTATAGATTAAAAAGGTTTTTGTTTGGGAGGGGTTTTTCGTAGATAGAAAAGGATGTGTTTTTTAATCGGGAATGACAGGTTTGGAGAAAACTTGATTTTCTGCATAAAGCTCCCTCCTAAAAGCTTACTGAATAAGCCACTTTCTATATCATTAAGTCACTATCAAACAATCGTGTATAGCTGATTGAATAAGTTGTAAGTCACATTAAGCTCGTTAAGCTGCTAACAAACAGGCCCTTAATCTAATATTACCAAAATGACCCCTAAGTAATCAATTTTCCAACTTTGATCACTTAACATTCTAAAATGAAATTCAAGGCGTTACAATACTTCCCCCCTTAAAAGAATTCCGTCCCCGGAATTCCCTCGTCGAAGAGGTACAGTTATTTAATTCTTTGAAGCATACATGTGATATTGTTTGTTGCATGCAACATTTATAGGTCTGACTTTTGTTCTACGCTAGCTCTGTTCTGATCTGAGTAGAAATTACAAAGATTTTTGCATTTCTGACTTTTGGTAGGGTACCGTTTTTTTTCCACGCCGCTTTCTTTGACTTTATTTATGATCATTTTGTGGATTTCAGTTTGATGCGTCTAGCTTGATAAACTTCTACAACTACATAGCTCAATAAATTTGCTTGATATACTACCCGATGCATGTGTGTATATATATATATATATATATATATTAACACATTTAGAGACATTCATATAACCTCCACTCTTAACCACCGTCTGAGACAACAAATTAGATGTTTGTTTTCCATTGAACATTTTCTTCACATCCATTTATTCAACTAGCAGGGTAGAGTTGCTTTAATGAATTCTTTATTGTACTTTCCACATCATAACTTTTATATATAATATATATATATATATATATATATATATATATATATATATATATATAAAACCTGCCACTATGGCGATTTTAGCATAGTTCTGTTGGCTTGCATAGTTGCGAGATGAAGACAGTGTGTTGACTAGGGCAGACTTCACTCTTCCGGAGGTTGGTGTTGATGGATACCAGGTTAGATATCTAAGTGGTGAGCATTTTCTCCAAATTCTTTCATTTTTCACTAAGATTGAATACGATGCTTATTAATACTTTCTCAGAACAGTTCATATATAATAAACATTTATCAAAAACACTTTTATCGACATTCAGGCACAACACATATAACTGCCTCGCTGGCATTCTAGCACAACCTTACACATTATCCTATACATATCCAATTATCACAAAATTTCACATATCTATTCATAACATAAAGTTAACCGTTTTAAAATAAATGTATTTCTATTCACTTGGATCACGATAAATGAAGATGTGAACTTAATCGACAACGAATCTCAAAACCGAACGCAAATCTAGATAATGTAAGAAGATATCACAATTTGAACAAATAGACTTAACCTCATCTCTAAACAATCCTTAAGTTACATAAACTATTCCCCGAAATATCCCAAAACAACACGAAAAGAAAACGAGAAAAGCCAATCACAATGAGTTGCGCGACTAACCATGTGACCTAACTATTCGACCTTCAGCCCTTGTTTTACCAACTACAACTGCAACCCTTTTCATAACCCAGAAATATTACAAAAACTTGAAATACCATTCCTGTGTTGTAAAAGGCTTTTATAACATCAATTCTTAATAACAAAAGAATTTTCCCAACAAAGTTTACCAAATAATTCTCGACATAAACAAATCAAGGAGGATTAGTAAATAAATAAAAATGCAGAAACCCAAAATTATAAAGGTTTACCTAATCAAAAATGGAAGAAACCATATACTTAACTTTTAAGATGCTATAAAACTTCAGACAAGAGATTTAAATTAATTTAAAGGAATTTTGTTTTATTTAAAAAAACAACCCCAAATCCTCCATGAAAACCCAACATCATAAAAACTCAACTCAAAACAAAATAAAACTTTAAACAATCAAAATCTTACCCAACATCAACCATAAACCGAAAAAGATATGGGTGAGTATAAAATAAAGAATTCTTTAGACCCAAAACACAAGAGCACTTACCCAGACAATCCCTACTTGGAACCTTTTAGAAAATAAAAAGCTTTTATATGAGACAACTTTCCAACTAGACCCCCTAAAAAGGCAAAATAACTCAATCATCCCCTTGGGTTTCTCTCAATCGAAATACACAATCACGCACACACTAAGGAAAGGTTTTGGATGAAATACATGAGTTGGAACAAAAGAGGAGGTCGTGGCATCATAAGGATCATCACTAAATCATTTCCAATGCTTGATATTCCAAGCATTTCCTAATCTCCAAACAGCGTCAACCTATCCATTGGGATCCATTTATACGCCAGGGAATACTTCAACATTCCCATTTGAACTTCAACCTTCAACAAGGACCACAACCAACCAAATAAGACGTTCTCATCGACATTCATTTGGACTAAGGCAAGTCTATCCAACGTTCACGCAGTCGAGAAGTACACGATTTCTCCTTTTAGATGGTCGCCAATTATCACTCCACCCTTTTGATCTCAAAACAGCAATAATACAACACCTAAATCATGCACACTTGACACATTGAATCTCTCCCAAAATCTCCAAACCAGAATAACACTTACCTTTATCCCACATTATAATACAAATTCACCATTCAAACATAACGACAATTCCTTAATACATCAGTGACTTACACACCTGCTTTGGGCATACAATGCCACCAATTTGCTCACACAATTATCACATCACGATATCACGTTGTAAGCAAAACCCTCACGATCCCCTTTATAAACATAATAGACACCCCTTCTTCCTACCAAACATAATATCGTTATAATTGAATCAAGGTCATGCCACACCTTTGTCTTTCTCGAATCTAGATAAACCACAATCAAGATCACCTAACTCTCACGAATAAGTTATGATAGTCCAAAAAAAAAAAAATAAGACATGTTCCCTTGCAGCCCAAAATGGTCAATGCGCACCCACCTCAGATGAGCTAAATACTTCGCAATTCGCCCAGACTTAACCACTTACAAACAACCACATCCCAATTTCCTGAAAAATCTACACTATCATAACAAGAACGTTACTAACTTCAACATGTGATTTTTCATTATTCACCCTTCTCTAACAAACACTAGAGTCATAATTCGACCATAATTTGCTCACCCGACGATTCTAACTCTTGAAACATTTCCTTAACTTTAGTTGCAATAATTTTCATGACCTAGAGAGTTCATAGCCTTCATGCATGACGACACAATGATTTAAATTTCAACCTATTAAGATTTAACGAGTACGACACCATGAAACAAGTTCCAGAATACATGACACAACCCACTATAGTTACATAGCCAAGCACAACGATCTTAAGGATCGCTCTCAAGTAATTTCCCCAAAGTAAAACACCATTTTTTGGTGAAGTTTCTTCCCACATACTTATTTTCCCTACTCTACACCGCTCCGAAACTGATCATTGGTTCGCAAACTATATCGTTTCAAACCTTAACCTTAGTACGTCATTGAACGATCAATTGTCTTTCCTTCCCTCCTTACCCCATACTTCAAATCAACAATGACATCCTTCCCCCACTATCCTTGCCACCCTACTACTGACCAAAGAGTCAAAGGGCTTATTTCCTTCACCCTATCTTGATTTGGGGTTTTCAAGATCCAAACGTAGTCCTGTCCCCTTAACCCACTATTCGGCACATAAAATTTCACAAATGGATACTTACTAGGAGTACCCTTAACCAAGTATATACTCCCTTTTGAACCCTAGAAGTTCTACCTCTAGTCGGTTCATTAGGATCACGGATAGACGTCCTCCTTGGAAGTATCAACAAGTACTCCAAAAGGTTAATCGTACACAAATCACATCAAAACTCTTGCTAATCATTGCAAGGTTAGAGCTTAATACATACTGCCACACTCACAAATCATTTCAACAGTAGAAGTCCAACACCCCCCATGCACTTGTAAATTCAAAATAGCATTGGCCATATGTGATTTTGAATTTACCTTACATAAGAGTTCTCACTACCATTGTCACGATTCTCTATAGTCAAGGTCTTTCCTGATGGCTTCCAATATCTCAGTTGTTTCTCCTACTCCACAGTTTAAGTATAGGCCCACCCGGTCACCTAAATCCCTTAAACTATGGCTCTGATACCAATTGTAACAACTAGAATTCACCAAGACAAAATTTCTTAAATTAAACTATGCGGTCCCAAATATCAAGACTAAAACAACAATATTTTCAAAATAACACGACGGATACACAAAACCACAACTGAGATATCTATACTAACAATAAGGGATTTGGGGTAAACTATTCCCGTTGACACCACCTCTAAAATTTCCGACCTTCTCCTTTCCCTTGGAAGAGGCATCCACTCTCTCTATCTTACCTAAAAAATGGTGTTACGTTTTGAAAGCGAGGGTTAGACCATGAGGCCTAGTGAATTCCCTCTGAAAACAGTTCAACAAAATAACACAATAACTTCTCAATGGCAATAATATAGTTAATAAATTAGCAACAAAGTTTCTCATTACCGTGACGAACTCCCGAAACGAGAATTCTCATAATACACCAATCTCCTTCACTAACCGTGATGTTCACACTTGGGGCACCCGGTAGATCCCCTTCTTGCGCCCCCCAGTAGATGCCAATTTGGCCCAGTAGATGCCAATTCCGTGTGCACAGGAAACAAATTCAAGGCACACGACTTTCTCCACTTCTCACGTCACCACCATAATCTCGAGATAATCAATTCCATATCCATCAAATAAATTCGATAACACCAATTCGTAAGGAATGATAAATTACAGGAATACTACGTCACATATAAACGTAAGGATGCATTCAAATTCCAAATATCAACTATGAAGAGTAACCATTTCAGGTTTACGACACTTTAACAATTATTTTCCAATCATGGGAGTATTCACAATTTCAGAGGTACACAATCACACTGTGCAACCCGACTCCAAATCAATATACCAGTTCATGAAAATCACGTAAGCATTGCACAAATATTAGTGAACGACTTTGCGTCATGTGTCGTAGTTTCTAAACAAACTATCATACTCAATACCAGTTTCAATAATTAAAAGCTTTGGCAATTCTTTCTTATGCATAAAAAGATTAAGGGAACTCACCTGGAGAATTGGATATTGGCACACACAGAATAACTTTCCCAAAAGGATTGCTTCCTACAATTTATAATTACGCACGGTTAGTCTTCGGCTACTAGGTCTGAACCACACTCCTACGAATTTCGCCTAAACTAACGCAATACTTGGGATTGTCGGAACTCCCGAAACGATCAACATCATGATCTAATCGAAAGCCCAAAATTGTTGGGTCACGGTCGCCGCACCGCCCGGGTTTGGCAAGCCTGGTACCACCCGGTTCGAAACTCTTGGCTCTACTAAGACGGAAATCGATAGTGAGGGTTCGGGGAGGATCCCGATTCTCGATTGGAAACTAACTTTTATTAGATTATGATTTCGTATCCACGATATCGCTACCAAAGGATTTGCTAGCTAGATAATATCCATTATACTACTTCGATGCATTTACCGAGATAATCCACCCACAAACAAAGGATTAATCAAAGTCCTAGATAAATACCTTCAATAAACGAACAAAACCCCAAAATCCTCTTAGGAGCTACTAAAACATAAGAGAAACAATAGGAGATTTAGCTTCACATTACCTCTAGATGAACCCTTGAATCTTCCTTCACTGTAGTGAGCTTTCACACATCTTTCCTTCTCTCCCAGACTTCTTCTCACCTCACCCAAAGTGTTACAAAAGAAAAGGATTTAGGGTTTTTCTCCCTTAAAAGCAAGACTTAATCTAATATTACCAAAATGACCCCTACGTAATCAATTTTCCAACTTTGATCACTTAACATTCTAAAATGAAATTCGCCTATGAAATGTTATCATGTTATTATGAAATGTTATTATGTATTTTTTTAATATGAAATGTATTATGGATTGGGCCGGTGGTTGTAATTGTTTCATATGAGAACCAATCTCTATCTCTATCTCTCTATCACTCTCTCTCTCAGTTATATATGAAATGTTATTATAATTTGCTAGAGTTTATGTTCTCAAAGGGTAATATGGGCATTTCATAATTCACGCCTATTTAATGAATTTCCATATTTCAAGGAGTTATTAATATGGTAGTTATCTAAATATTAAATATAATATTTAATGTATTTCCATATTTAATCTATTTCCATAATTTAAGGAGTTATTAATATAGTAATTATCTAAATATTAAATATAATATTTAATATTTAATGTATTTTCATATTTCGAGTGTGCATATATGCATGTCTAGATGTCAGTGTGTATCTCAAGCAATGCATAATAGATCAGCTGATATGCACATATTCACAATACTCAATGTGCACATATGCATATTAGATACAGTGTGCAGATATGCATATGCTCAATGTGCACATATGCATATTAGATATCAGTGTGCATATATGCATATAATATTAGCAAACATATGCATATATGCACTATATGCAAGTGTGCACATATGCACTATCCGGAAAATCGATTTCTTCAAATCCTGAAAATCGTTCTAACCAACTTTCCGACCAAATTCCGGCGACCCCTATCTTGGTTCAATTCAACTCCACTTCATTTTTCGGTAACGTTGATTTATGAGGCGATGCATTTAACCTCTCATGTATTATTTCTCCGTCTCTTATTTTTCTCCGGCGAACCCAACCCCACCCACCACCGTCGCCAAGAAATTGAACCGTCGCCGGAAGATTCTCATAATCGCCGTTTCTGTTGGTGGGTTTTTGTTATTATGCATCTTGGTTGCATTATTAACGATTTGTTTGAAAAGAAAAAAAGTAAAAGACACCGGTGGTGGGTGTGAAAGTCGCTGAAGCAGTTCCGGCGGCGCGTGGTGGCGGCGGAGGTGCGGCGAGTGGTAGTGGGAAGAATGGTGGAGGTGGGTTTTCAAGTGAAGGTGATGACGGAGGTGGGATTGGGAAGTTGGTGTTTTTTATGGGATGAAATCCCTAATTATTTGGGTTTTTAATTTGGTAGGCCCATGTTCCCCAAATTAAAAGGAATTGTATTTTGACCGAAATACCCCTGTGCATACATGCATTAAATTTTTTTCAACCGTTTTTAATATTTTAATTTAATAAAAAATCAATTAATTGTGTACCATTGATCTCATCAATCTACGGTTGAGATTGATTAGCACGGTTAGCACCAATGCCGTAATTAACAAATGAATAAGCCTCTATATATATAGAATGATCATATTGTGTGAGAATAATTGAAGACTAATACTAGGTAGTTGATTAGAAGATATATATATTACTTTTAATTTCAACTTCACCCATGCATACACACGTGAAAATATATAGACATACACATACTTGCATATGTATGCATGTACATGCATACATACGTATATGTATAGTATATACTATATAAATATAAGCAGTACATATATACATACATATACACACACACACACACATATATATATATATATATATATAGACATACAAACATTCATATCGATAACTTTAAGAGGAGAAAAGAATTTTCTGGAAACGGCTCTTAGAATGAATGAATGATTACAAAGGGTTACAACAACTATATATAAGGAGACAAGAAACCCTAAAAGAAACTAAAATATACAAAAGTACAAAACAACCCCTATACTATCTAACACACACACACATATATATAGACATACATACAAACATACATACATATATATATATATATATGGACATATAGACATACACTTATATGCATATGACATATATATACATACACTTATATATACGCATACATATAAAGATATCCACATTTACATATACATATACATATACACACATATGAACCGAATTAGACAAAATAGTACCCGTAAAACCTCATACACGTACCAAAAACAAGAAAAAACAAAAAAAAATCATTAGCAATCGGACGGATGACCCATGGCCGTCGGTGATTTGTGACAGATCTCCAACGGTTCACATGGAGTAAAAAAATAAATAATAAAATCAATATATTTCCGACGGATTACTGACATATATGTATTTAGAAAATTTCAAAAATAATATAATATTGTGTGCGTCGGTGATCCGTCAGAAATGTTTATTTTCACTGACGGGTTTGATGTTCGTCGCAAAATGTCACCATCCGTCGCAAATTGGTCGGTGGTCCCTCGGTAATTTCTGACGGCTTAAATCTGTCGGTGATAATTGGTCGAAAATAAGGTTATTTCTTGTAGTGTCTCTTATATATAAAAAGTATGAACAAGATTCGAAGCTATAATTGTTGGTCCATATGGGTTAATGACTTGTGTTACAAGTGTTTATGTAAGGGGGTATTGAATACGAACACAACAAATTTTCACCTTTTAATTCTATATGTTGAAAATAAAGAATTACATGTTCGTTGCGGAAACTATGGAGGTAAGACTTGATCCTAAAAAATCTGACTCGTTGACAAATTTGCTCAAAGAGAAATACTAAAAGAACACTCACAAGGAATATCTAACAATGATAGATACTAAAGAACAAAGATAGAACTTCAGAGCTTGAGGCGCTGATTTTCAAGAACTTGCACATATAAATTCTTCAAAAGGGGCAAATTACATATGATCCAGAGACTGCCTTTTATAGCAGGCCAAGCATTTAATGAAGCAATGCAACTTCAACGCGTGTCTTCATTTGTTCTTTTGATATGTGTACCTTTGTACTTTTCATATAAACCATTTAATATGATATAGACAGTTGTTGCTTCAACCCATCCTTTTGTATGTAGAACGAACAGTAAATTAAGTATGGTACTAATAATGTCTAACATACTGATCATGTTCGCATACGAGGACATGTGTTGGAAACTTGGTCCCTAAGTTTTCTCATCAAATCATCATCCATGCTTTTGTGTGTAGAGTGAACAGTAAAGTAAGTAATATTACTTACTTAGTTTGACATGTTGAACATGTTCCCATAATAGGACTAGAGTTGGTAAATAAAAGTTGGTCCCAAAGTCTTCACGTTAAATCGACTTGCTAGACAGTATTTGTCAAACTATCTGACTTATTTGTCTTCTGATCTTCTATTAGTTAGTTGGTAAATCCAATCCACTTTGGTGTCTACATAACTTCACTTCAGCTAGTCTTCAATTTTGCTGAAGGCATTTTGCTTGATCATCTAATAGATTACAAAGTAGGACTTAACAACGGGAATCCTATTTACAAGGATGACTGGGTATCCGAATTACAAGATGTATTTTGGATATGTACCAAAATTAGGCCGTTCTCAACTTTGGATCCTGGACTATCCTACACAAATTGGATCCTCTAACATTTTAGATCCTCTTTGTATTTTGGATAGTAGGAAACAACTTAAAATCCTATTACATTCTAAGTGTTTAATCGGATGTTATTATGTGTTATCATCAAATCCTAATAGTTGAGTCCAACAATCTCCCTCTATTTGTTGATGACAAAATAGATAACATAAGAACACTTAAAGGAAAAATGGTACCGAGGCTCATATATATATATATATATTTTACTTTGAACTCATAATTTCAATGACCCATTTATGTTTTTCGGAATTTTTTGTCTTTTTCTTTTTGATCTTTTCTCGTTTTCCTTGTTTTGTTCTTCTGAAAGCATTTCATTTTTTTTTTAATTTCTTTCTTTCTTTTTCCTTTCCATTCTTTCTCTTTTCAAATAGTGATACATGGCAAAATAAAATAAAATAATAAAAGATGAAAATTTTCATTATCTAGGCAATACTGTAAATTGACATAATTGAAATTACAAGAAAATAATTCATCGTCTGAAATCTTCATCAATTGAACATTGTCTTTTGTTAGGTCTGATTTTATAGTAATCATTGTATTTATAGGGCTTGGTCAAATACTGTGTTTTGAGTCATACTGTGTTGTATCTGACCAAGGGTATTTAAGTCCCTTTGGTCTTGGTTTGTTGTAAGAATTACACGCACATTAATATGATATTCTGTTTTGCGCTCCATTGTTTTCTCTCTCTACTTTCTCTCTCTAAAGAATCAGTGATCTTGGACTCTCAATTGGTATCAGAGCCAACTGAATCTTGAGAGAATTGAGAGATTGTTTTTCTAAATCTAAATTTGTGATTGAAATCGAAAATTTGATCGATTTTCTTGAATTTTTCAAGAAAATCTCGTTTTCTTGATTTCTCATAAAATTTGGATCTGTTTGTGATCGAATTTGGTTGTTTTTGGTCTCATTAGATTCGTTTCAGGTTGTTTTTTCAAGAAAAACAGTATTCGATCATCGATTTTGAGTTTTTAAAAGTTTTCTGGAAAAACGAGTTTGGTTACTGTTCTATCGTCGAAATCTCGTTTTTATGGTTTTTAATCGAAATTTTTGGTTGATTTGAGTTGAAAAAGTGTTTTCGATCTTATTTGTAAAAGGAAATTTCATAAAATTCAGTGTTGAAATCGATTCATTAGAAGTTTTTGTGTTTTGCGTTCGGTTTGTTCAAGATCTAAACTTTGCGTTTCATTCATAGTCTTTGCGCGTTATTCATAATACTTTGCGTGTCTTTCATGTTGCTTTGCGTTTCATTCATTGAGTTGAATTGCATGTTCTACTAATCTTGATCTTGTTTTTCAGGTTTTCGGTTCTCATTGGAAACACAAAGCTACTTTGCGTATCAAGTTCAACCCGCAAAGTGAAGTTTGCGTTTCCCTCTACAAACGCAAAGTTTGATTTGCGTTTCTGCCTTCGACCGAAAAAGGACAAGTTCGCGTTTCAAGTCACACCCGCAAAGTTTACATTGCGTTTCCCTCTTCACACGCAAAGCTAACTTTGCGCTTCCTCCTACACCCGCAAAGTCACACCCGCAAAGTCTTCACAAACGCAAAGTGTCATCTTGCGTTTCTCTAAGCAAACGCAAACCTCCTGTTCGCGGTTCAGTTTAGTTCGCGGCTCTCTCTTGAAACGCAAACCTCTAGTTTGCGCGTCTCACTTCAATCGAAAAGCTTCTCTTTGCGCGTCTCCCTGACTTAGTTAAAAAAAAAAGAGTCTGGAATTTTTTTTTTGTGTCATCTTTATTTTTTTTTAAACTTTGTGTCATAACAAGTGTTTTTCAAATTTTCAATTTTTAATATTTTTCGAATTTTTTCAATTCAATCTGATTTTTGATTTTCTGGTACATCAGCAATGAATTCTACCAAGTTTGCTCTCCAAGCAAGATTCTACTCAAATGATCTGATGATGCAATTAGGAACTGATACTCGTCCACCAGTCTTTATCAACGAAGATGAGTTTACACAGTGGCAAGATAGGTTCATAAATTTCATTGAGCGTCAGACAAATGGAAAAAATATGATGAAGTCGTTTACTGAAGGACCATTCATCAGACCGAAAAATGACATTCCTTTGACTGATGATGAAATCAAACGTGAAAAAGCCGATAGAGAAGCAAAGTCCAATTTGATGCTAGCACTGCCTAACTCAATCTACAATAGAATTGATTGTTTCAAGCATAATCCAAACATGATGTGGACTCAGTTAGAAAAGATCATGCTTGGGTCATCAATTGCTACTCAAATACGCCAGACACGCTTCATAAATAACTTTGAGGAATTTAAGGCAAAGGACAATGAATCTCTGAAGGTGACTTTTGACCGATTTTGCACTGTGATTAATGATCTCAGAAAGATTAAAGTGGAAAAGACTGCTCTTGAGACGAATCTGAAATTCCTTAATGCTCTTCAGTCTGAGTGGAATAAATCATGCCACAGATTAAGGAATGATGTCAGAATCTCCACAATGCAGATTCAAGAACTTTACGAGATTCTGATGACTGATGAAAGTTTGGTGGTAGAGAAAAAGGCCAAGATGGATAAAAAGAAGAAAACAGTAGATCCGGTTGCTCTTCTCACGAAACAAATATCTGAACAAGCATTGTCTGAAAATGCTTACACCGGATCAACTGAAGATGATGGTGAGACTTTATAGAAAGCAATGATCCTTCTTTCTCAGCACTACCAGAAGAAGTTCCAACCAAAGTCGGGTTCCAACTCTTCTCACTTCACTTCCGGTCCTAAAGTGAAAGTACCCGAGCTAAAGAATGCTGCTTGCTACAACTGCGGAAAGCCGGGTCACATGTCAAAGGAGTGTAGAGCAAAGGTGGTTAGGGATTCGACATACTACAGAAAGAAAGTGGAATTGGCTGAAAAGAGAGAGAACGGAACTGCTTTGCTGGCCGAGGAAGAATTCTGGCTGGATTATTCCGATGATGAAGCTTCAAATGTCGAGATCGCTCAGATGTGCTTGATCGGAGATGACCAGTCAGACGACTCTGAAACAGATGATGATGAGGTATACTCTGAATTTGATTACAAATTTATTACCTCTCAGTTTGATATCATGATAACTGCTTTATCTGATTTGCGTTCAAAGATTTTATCTGAAAAGAATCTAAATTCTGAAAAGTCAGATTTGATTGACAAACTGAAAATTTCTTTGAAAGATGAAAAATCCATTTTAGAAAATACAAAAGACATCTTTCAAAAGAAATTGGAGGATTTGGAAAATTCAAATAAGACTTATCTTGAATCTTTGACAGCTATGACTAATTTAAAAGATGGATTTTCAGATAAAATAAATAAGTTAGAAGAAAAGCTTTATCGAAAAGACCAATCTGAACAAACAATTTATATGAACAAACCGAGGAGTGAAGAGACTTTAAAACAAAGGTGGGGACTTGGTTTTGAAAATCCTTATTGTTTAAACAATGCGATTGAAAAATCCCCAACTTTATATAAATACGATTATCTGACTCTTGCTCATTATGCTCCTCAATTTAAAATTGATTGGATGAATGAGAAGCAAATGTTAGAAATCGAAAATGAGAAAAGGATAAATAACAAGAAAAATGAAATTCCTTTTGTTTATACAAGTGAAAATGCAAAATATTTTCCTGAAAAATCAAGAAGAGGAAAAAGAGTTTTAAATGATATATCTCCTATAAAATCTTCAATATCTAATGATTTTATTGCTCCTTATGCACCTGATACTGATAAGGAAAATATTTCTCCAATCATTTATGATTCGAAGAAATATACTCCTCCATTAATATTAGAAGGAAAAATCATAGATCTTGAAGATCAGATAGAAGATCAAAATATTTTGAAGAAAATTGAATCTGATATTATTCTTTCTTTCATGACGTCTAGTCTTGAAGAAAATTGAATTTTTAAAAAATCAGATTCTATTTCTAGCCTATCTTCTGATTCTAAGGAAAATAAAAAGGAAGTTTCAAATTTTAAAATCTTTTCTCAAAATTCTTCAGACTCCGAGGCAAATTCAGATTTATTAGTTGATCAGATTGGTTGCTTGGATAAATTTATTTCTTCTGATTTAAATATTTCGTCTAAAATTCTTGATGATTCTTTTACGCTAAATGATCAATATTATAAACCTAAGCGTAAAAGAAGACGGTCAAAGAAGTCGAAGAAACGAGATACAGTTATTTCTGACTGTTCTAATTCTTCCGATTCTATTCTTTCAGATAGGACTGTGAGCAAGTCAAAGAAGCAAATCTGGAGAGCGAGGCGGACATCTGATGAATCTATTGTTGATGGGGATAAATGTGTAGACAAACTTTATAACAGTGATTCATTTGCTAAATGTAATAAAATTTCAAAATAATCTATAAAGCAAATGATTCAAATTTCAAAACATGTCTCATGTTCTTTCTCATATTCTAGTTCTGGTGATTATGCTTTCTCTTCTGATGGTTGTGATTATTTTTCTGACTATCTTTCTCGTGCTTCTCATATCAAATCTGATTATTATTTCCCCATACGAACTGCAACTAACAAACACGGGCCCAAATTTAAGTGGGTACCCAAATCTCAATCTGATTTAAAGTTGCAGGCATCACATGTTAAGGGGGAGTAAGAGAATAATGGCTTCTGAGTACTTCAGCTCAGGACCCGCACTTCATAGATTTCTAAACAAATCAATTTAGAACTCGTTCTTCAATGATTTAAGATTCTGACTAAATGAGATATTGTGAGTACATCAATTTTATTTCCGCTGCATATATCTCTGTATATGATGTTATTCCAGTTTTTCTCAATGTTTTAAGAATCTGAGCTTGTTTATCTATCTCGTGAATTTGTATAACCCAATTTTTTTTAATATGAGTCACAAATTTATTTTATAAAATGTAAAAGATGAGATAGTTGAATTTTATTTTGTTCTGACTAAATATCAATTAAAAGTTTAAATCTTTACAAATTTTAGTCTATAAAGTAAAAGTTTTACATTTTTTCTTTCTTTTGAATAAAATATGTGTCTAGGATAAATTTTCAAGTTCTTTTGTTTATATTAATGTTTTTATATGATCAAATTTCAAGTCTTACAAAAGTCGAAAAGTCAGCAACATGTTTGAAACTTTTATTACTGCTTTAAAGTTGTGTGATTCGGAATTTTTATAGTTTACTTTGCTTAAACTACCTAATTAATCAGAATTATAGATCGGAATGAAAATATGGGCTAAGCAATTAGATGTTGACCTGAGTGATTGAGATGAATAATAATTTCATAAAATACAGAAATCTCTGAGTTTAAAAGTTTGTACCTGTGACCTTTCTGGTTTGGGAAAGTAAGTTCCGTGGGATGCTCGTCATCTGGTCCCCTAAGGTCAATTGATCTGGGAGTGACCGAACCCAAATCCTTCAATAGAATCAGATCGAAAGTCATGTTCTACTGGTATGAATGGATTTAGGATATGTCGATGTAGCCTTTTTGATCCGGGAAAGTAAGTTCCAAGGGGTGCTTGACACCTAGTCCCCTAAGGCCAACTGGTCTGGGAGTGGCTGACCCAAATCCTGCAATAGGGTCAGATAGAAAGTTACGTTTACGGCATGTTCTTTACTTAATAAACTTTTTGATCAAAAGATGCCAAAGTGCACGCGCTTAAAGGATGCCAAAGAGCACACTCATGTTAAGATGCCAATGTGCACAATGCTAAAAGATGCCAATGAGCACACATCTCATGATACTTGGTGATATATTTGAGTTGCGATAAATCTGTAAATTTATGAATATCTTAATTCTTGATGGCTTAGTGTGAGTACATGCAAAGTTCTCTATAATATTTTTAGAATTTCATTTTCTTGAAGCTAATCGAAGATTCGCATGTGAGCACACTGAATAGATTGATGGAAGTTTTTGAAACTGAACATGTTTTAACTTGATATGCAATGAAACTTGTTCTTGTATCCAACATCATATGTTTGATTTCAAATGATTGATAAATCTGTGATATTTTACTAAGTAGACTTTTATTTGTTTAGTCTTTAAAATTTTATATGTTTAGTTGTTTCAAAATTTACATTCAGTATATTTTTCTTTCTACATTAATATTTGATCATTGTGTTCTCATAAATATATTTTAATGGGTTTATGCATTATTCAAGGGGGAGTGAACAAAGAGAATATTTTTCAAAGATTATATATGTTTTTAAGGGGGAGTATCTGATTTTCTTTATATGAATGCTAACTCAAAGTGTCATATCTAGTGCATTTGTATAGGGGGAATCAAAGAGCTTAAAAAGGTAAACTTTGTCCAAGTCAGCTTTGCGCTTCCAGCATGACACGCAAACTTTGATTTGCACTTCCTTCATGAAACGCAAACCTTGGTTTGCGCGTCCAACATGAAACACAAATCTTAGTTTGCGCATCCAACATGAAGCGCAAACCTCCTCTATTTTCTCTGTTTCTTTGTTTTTGCAGATCTTACGCTGTCTCGTCTCCAACATTTGCATGACCAAGTTGATCAAGATCATCAAGGTCATGAGGGGGAGAAGTCAAGGAGATGTTAAAGAGACAAATAGCTCAAATGTTTATCTGTTGATCAAGATTCGCTCAAAGATTCTATTCTCTCAGCTACAATAAATTCTTTTGCTGTTTCTGCTCCGAACACCACAGTTCATTCAAGATCATTCAAAAGAGGTGTATCGTCTAGAGCTCAAGACAGTAAAGACAACTTAATCTGAAAGATGCTGAGAAGAAATTTTTCTTAAAAAGTCAGAAAGCTTCACAAAGTCGCTTTGTTGGTCCGTGCTGTTATAGAAGATAATTTTTGAAGAACAAAGATGATTACTAAGGGGGAGATTGTTAGGTCTGATTTTATAGTAATCACTGTATTTATATAGTAATCACTGTATTTATAGGGCTTGGTCAAATACTGTGTTTTGAGTCATACTGTGTTGTATCTGACCAAGGGTATTTAAGTCCCTTTGGTCTTGGTTTGTTGTAAGAATTACACGCACATTAATCTGATATTCTGTTTTGCGCTCCATTGTTTTCTCTCTCTACTTTCTCTCTCTAAAGAATTAGTGATCTTGGACTCTCATCTTTTATTGAGTAGATCCCTTATCCCTTCATCAAACATTCTTTCATATTTCGTTTCCGACAACAAAAGATCAGTAAAATATAATCCTTTTTTAGGGATCATCAATATTATTCGTGGAGGCTACTACAGAGACCTGGGTGGAAGAGAGAGATTAAGGTTTGAGATATTCGGAGGGTTAGTTGATCAAGAAGAAGTTTTGGAGGAATTGGACTTATGGGAGCATTGTGAAGGAAGCTGTTGCAATCAGATGGAATCCAAATCGTGTAATTTGGACTTTTTGATTGCTTCTTCCTTTTATGTTTTCTTGGTATTTTCATTAGCCAATTCTTCTTCTAGAGTTATCTTGGTTTTATCCAATGATTTCGAATGTTCATCTAAAGTTGGATATTTTTCTTTGACTTCCCCTTAACGGTTGCTTCATTTGTTGAGCTATCTTTGAGGTCACAAAAAATTCTTCTACCATTTTGGAGATAGTAGACTTGTTAGAATCATTGACAAGCTTATCACCATCAGATGGACTCACTTAATTCTCCTTTTTTTTTCATTAGATGGCTTTAAAGAGGAGAGAGAGAAAGGAAATGATGACTTTAAAGGGTGAGGTAAAATCTGATGTGTTAGAAAGAGGAGAGAGAGAAAGGAAATAATGAGTTTAGAAAGTATGAGGTAGAAGTTGGTGATTAATGTGTTAGAAAATGCATCCATAACCATCCACTCTACATGTACTCAATTAATCTTGAAAATCATGTTAAGAAAAACTTTGATCTTCTAAAATGGATAGAATTTAATTCAGATAGATGCGGACCATTGGGTCATTCAATCAGGATTGGTCCATCAAGGGGACGGTCTATTTTGTGTGTAAAGAACCAGGGCATGTTAAAAGAGACCGTCCACGCATGAATGTCAAGTCAAGGATGACCCTGATTACTACAATAGGTACGTCTCCTGTAACTTCATCCTTTTAAACGCACATTCTACTAGTTTAATGTAAGTCACTCTTTAGCAATAAATGTCGTTGTGTCACTTGTGTGATATTGTTGCTAGAGATTGCTTTTAAGGATCCATTAGCATTTCTGGGAACTTTCGAGTTCTGCTTAGCAAGTGTTGGATGATAGATCACTCGGTTTAAATGTTGATTTACCATTAAGAAAAATTGAGGTCATGGTATATGATAGTCGGCGGTTGATGACCAATTTGAAGCATAATGTTCTAATGGATTGATGTCTGGTATAAGAGAGGAATAAGGTGAAAGGTTCTATTGCTTAATATTGGCAAATGTAGTATTAGTGCTTAAGATTTCAAATACCTTTAGGTGGTGCTACCATGCTTTCCAACCCTTATAATAGAAAGATTTTGCATACAACTTGTTTCATGTGAAATGTTAATTGTTGGTGAATTCTAAGTTTTGGTATTGGTGGTAGACACATACCGTTAGAGCATGTGGAAAAGTGTTGGTAGTGGAAGGGGTGGGCAATGGCTATATTGTGCCTTGCAATAGTTCATGTTTAAACCCTAGAAATATTAAGATGAGAATTGTTAGATTAAGGTGCTATCTATGTTTATAGTTGGTTCAAAGTTATCGTATTCTTGATTGCTTGGACGGATTTTAGAATCAGAGTTTTGTGTTAATTAAAAGTGATTAACTTTCGGCTACTAAGAATGAGATAATGCCTATGATTCTAATGGTTTCTTATCACCTAGTTAACATGAAGATTTGTCGAGACTCTAAGTGGAATTGTCAGTAATCGACACATGGCTAGTTTGGGCCAAATAGGTGTAAAGACGTGTGATTGATTTAGAGTCGAAGCGAAGCTATTCCACGCCAATTTATGTTCGAGTTGCAAAAGAGTTGGGTTAACAATGGAATGGGTCGGGTTATAACCTATAGACCTTTGGTCTAAAGGAGTGATCATCCAAACGTGGAGATCGTTAAATGCTGAGATTCCGTGTTGATCAACATTTTGTTTTATAATTTCAACATGTGATTTAGGTGGATTGGGAAGTTATCTATCGGTGAGATGAAATTTTCTTGCTCGCATCGTTTTGACACATTAACAGCAAGAGCGTCATATGAAAGAAAGAGGGTGTGATATCCCCATTTAAGGTTGAGTAACCGAAAATGGTTGTTCATTGTGTGGAACCTGAAACTAGTTAAATTGTAAATCAACATTATGGCATGGCAGGACGATAGGAGAAGTTTGTTTTGTTGGAGATGCATCGAGGTCCTGTAAGGTCTTAAGTACTTAAACATAGAAGTGTCACCGAGTCTATATTTTGAGGACGAAATCATTTTCAAGATGGGGAGGATTGTAACCCCAGTGTTTTCGGAGTCTTCGTTGGGAGCCTATTTGTAGTTGGTTGGTTCTCGAAGGCTCATTTCATAAAAATGATTAGTTATAAGTCGTCATAGGGTGTCACAATTAGTCCTGGCAAACGTGTCGTGACATGTCGGGTTCAAAGTTAAACGGGTTGAGAGTGTCTAACCCTAACCCGACCCGTTTAATAAACGGGCCAGAAAATCTTAACCCTAACCCGACACGACCCGCCTAACCCGTTTAACATTTATAAAACTAAAAATTAAAATTCGAAAATTTACAAAAAAGTACAAGTTCAATATTCAAATGAATGTATTAGAAATTTAAATTTTATATTTCAAACTTATAAGTTCTAACCAAATCTAAAACATTAAAAATTCAAAGCATTAAAAAGAAAACTTAAAATATATATATATATATATATATATATATATTATATAAACAGGTTATTCGGTCATTTTCGAGTTGAAAATTTTGACCATGACCTTACCCGTTTAATTTTCATGTCGTGTCGTGTCGTGTCGTGTCAACCCGTTTACTTAAACGGGTTGAAATATATTACACAAACCTGTTTATTTCGTGTCGAGTTAGCGTGTCGTGTCAATTTTTGCCAGGTGTAATCACAGTTAATATTTTTAATAAAGAAAGTTCAAAAAAAAATATATGAATCACAATTAATTTTAGAGTGATTACACTTTTGGTCCTAGCAGTTAACCAAAGACAAATGTATCATAACGGTTGCTAACTGATCGTGTTAACTTCAAAAACCATGAATGTTATGAAATGGAAAATTCAAGGACCATCAATATACATCGTTTTAAAAACCATATCCAAATTTTAAACAAATCATAAAGACCACCATTGTAATTCACTAATTTATTTAATGAAACACATGTAGTTTTATAATCATGTTATTTTTGTAATAAAAGTACTTTTATTACAAACATGATTATTTTTGCTTTTAGTCATAAAAGTACTTTTGTACAGAGAGGAAATTAGTAGGTAGGGGTCTAAAAAACTCGCCATTTTATGGCAATGTTCTAAAAAACTCGCCATTTTAGTCATAAAAGTACTTGGGATTATGGCAATGTTCTAAAAAACTCGCCGCACAGCCGCCATGGCGCGCCATGACACCAAGGCTTGTGTGTCACGCCACGTTAAGCCCATGGCACGCCATGGCCTAATGCACGGTTATTGTAATGAGATGTTTGATTTTCTTTACGTTTTTAATGTCTTATTTGCAAGTTTTTTATATATACAACCTAATTTAACTTTCCTATTACTATTGACTCACTGAGTAACACTACAAAACATTCGTTTTTATATATAATATTATATATGAAATAGAAATTTGACGCCATAAGTCACGCCTTGAAAACGCCATGGCTTCGCCGTGGCTCCTAAGGCTTGAGGCTTGGCCTCGCCGCCACGCCACGCCTCACGCCATTTAGAACCTTATGGTAATGACTTTGTGCACGACTATTTACCATAACGTGTGGTGGAGCGTGTACAAGAGTCGTAAAATGAATTCAACACTGTATGACTCATAGATGAATATACTTACCCTTCACTCCTTGAGTGGGTCCCATGCTACCACAAAATTGGTCGGCATGATTTAATTCATTTTACGGTTCTTAACGGCACTGCCATTTGAAATAAAAAAAAATGGTTCCACCTTTAATATGATTGACCGGAATTAATAAGCAATTTTAGTTCAGGTGAGTTGCAACTTGATACTAAACTGGTGATGGTTTTTTGGATTTAGCTCACCGTTGTGGTATCCCGGCCGATATAGTATGTGCAACGCCAAAGGCAATTTACGATTTGCGGGCTTCCATGCAAGCCAAACTAGGATGGTTAAAATTTTATCGTCTTGCATCTTTGATAATCTCATTTGTTTGAGCAAACCACGGAAAATTTCACTTCATAGTATCAGTGAAATCTTTGGAACAAAAATTCGAGTTTTTTCATCAATTAATGAAAGTGTTTTGTTAATGATTTTATATTAAACAAAATGATTTCTTTCTTTCTCCATTTTATGTTGATTGTATAGTAACAAGGTGTATATACTATACATTTGTGAAGCAATATCATCAAAAATACTAAAAATGTTATATATTATTCATATAAATTTCAAAACTGAAAAAAAAAGAAAAAAATAATCATATATTAGAGTTATATACAACGAAATCATGTCTTTAAAAAGGGAGAAGTCTAAAAAACCCAATGTACTTTCTGATTTTGAGTGATTAAGTTCTTCAATAATTCTTTTGAACAAATAAATCATTGGACCTTCTAAAAATGATTAAATAAACCAAAAAAGGTAACAAGTAACCGACCAAAAGGAGTAAACCAAGTTTAAAGTAAATGAAGACCTAAATCACATCTTAATAAATTAAATGATTAAACCCTAACCTCATCGCCGTCCATCTCCATCACATAGCGTAGCTCCATCTCTTGTCAGCCCTAACCATCTCTGGCGTCGGTTCGATTCACAGGTTCATTTCTTTGTTATAATCATCCCTTTCCCTTCCCTATAAACACACAATACCGTTCAATGATAGCCAAAAAATGAGTATACTTGTGGCTCCAATGCCAACTAATACGCCAACAACTATTTAGCACGTCCAAGCATAATCAATAGGAGGAGGTGCAAACGAGAAACTAGGAAGCATGGCAGGAGGAAGGACTTCTTCTAGAATAAATATATGTAACACGTGGCAACATCAGATACGTGGATTGTAATAACCTTCTGTATTTAGATAGGAGGAATATCTTTTGGAAAAGCATAATGGTGTTCAAGGATAAGTGTGTAATCTTCTAAATAATATAATAATACAGATAGATATAGAGATACTGATAGACATATTAGAGTTAGATTAGGATTGATGTATCTCATGGTTATCTATTTGTAACTCGTCCATATTGATGAGAATTTACAACTTCTCGATTCTCTCTATATTGGTTGTTCTTTAACACGTTGTCAGTATGTACGCTCATTCAAACAATTCTTTGATCAATTTTCGAGCTTTCAACTTCATCAGTCAATTCCTCCATCGCTACTACAATTAATCCAAGTAAGCATTCCTATATACTCATTTTTGATTCGTGTTACCAACATGCTCATAATTAGATTTGTTGATATATTTTGGACACATTTGATGAAAACTTTGAACACATTTAATGAGAACTTTGATTTAAAAAATTATACAATTTCCTTAACATTTGTCTCAAATTGACTCTGCACTTTTTTTTTTCTTCACCAACAAATCCATGAATTCTGAAACTAACTTATTAGTCTCTTTCAAAAATTTCATTGATATATACACCACTTCATGATCATATAGAATTGTCAGTCACCTTCAATCTTTTCACTTTTCTTGAGTATAGATGATTTATCATTTTCATTCATCCCATGAGTTACAACTCCATTCTATCCAACATTAATGGTGGAGGTATCGACCCAATTAGATCGTAGCAAAACTTCATTTTTGGAACTGTTAAGTTGTATAAAGTAAGAAACTAAATTCATAAAAACAACTTAACAAACTCTGAAGAGTATCACTCGATCAACCATTGAGTCAATTCGGATAAAAGCCAAAAAAATTTAGTCAAACCGGATAAGAGCGATCCATATTTTTATTTCTTAATATCAATTATTTCCCCCTTTTCTTAGTCTTAAGGTAGCGTTTGGTACGCAGACATGATTGGACGGGACTGGACAGAACAAGACAGAACAAGAGGCTAGGACAGGACTGGACAAGACAAAACAAATGTCTGTCTTGTGTTTGGCATAGCTAGGACTGGGTATGAAAAGACTGAACAAATTTTTCTAAAAGTTTTTTGATGATTTTATATATCATATAATAGTTATAAATAACACAAATAAAGTATATATCTTTAAATAATTTAATTAAAAAAACATTTTTATTTTTTAAACGATTTTCATACATATAAATACATAGAAAAACAAGGGTAGGAAATTTGAATGAAGAATCTGAAATAATTGATGGTAGTTTAAAAAAATCTAATTCATATAAAGAAAATATAATATTTGATTCAATTTGGAAGATCTTAGTGAATTGGCGGATGCATAGTTGTAGCGACAGGTAAAGATAAATGCGATGGATGGCCCGTGAAGGATGGTAATTGTGAAGAACGTGAAAGATAGTGGATGGTGGTGGTGCAGATGGTTGTTATGGTTGATGTGGTAGAGGTATAGGTGGCTGACGATAGTAGCGGTGATGGCGGTGGACAGGGGTAATAGAGGTTATTGTAGTGGGGGAAGAGGCGGAGGTCACCGACGGTAGTTGGCGGTAAGCGTCGGTGGCGACGACAATGGGTGGTGGTGATCGATGGAGGTGGCGATAGGCGGTGGTTGTGGATGTGGTGGAGGAAGTTGTAGTAGTGGAGGAAGAGGTGGAAGTGGTCGACGATTGTTGGTGGTGGCTACCGGTGGCCGTTGATGGTGGTAGCGGCCAAAGGTGGTGGTGATCGGTGTTAGTGGAGGTGGTCGACGATGGTAGTGGTGGTGGCGATAGCCGATGGTTGTGGAGGTGGTGGATGAGCTTGTTATGGTGGAGAAATAGGTAGAGGTGGCCGATGGTGGTTGGCGGAGGCTACTGGTGGCCGCCGATGGTGGTAATGGCGGCGATGGGTAGTGGTGACCATTAAGACTAATACCATATTAGGATTATACATCAAATAGCGGTAAATCAATGATTTTTAGTTTCTGTCTCACTTTTGTCTCATGTTGTTCCACCTATTTTGGTGGAACAAGAAAATACCATTTTTTGTCCCATCTTGTCCCACCTTGTCCAGTCTTTGTCCCTGTCCCATGTCGCGCCAAACGTGGGACAGTGAATTTTTGTCCTGTCCCATGTCACGCCAAACGTGGGACAGTGAGTTTTTGTCCTGTCCCGTCCCATCCAGTCTGCAAACCAAACGCACCCTAAACAAACAAGACATGACTTTAAGACCATACTTTTTCATACAAAACCGATCCGGACTAGGCCAAACTGACTATCTAGATTTGATCTTTACTTTGCTAGATCTAAATCGGTCCACGCTTTTTTCAAAACACGTTAAATCAAGTTTTTGCTAGACTGGTGCATCTCTAATTAAATATGGATAAGTATTTCTTGAAAATTTGAAACATTTAAAAAACTCAATGTCAAATATTTATACAAAAAAAAATATTAAAAATATAAAGTCAAATTATTTATAAGCCACATAATGAGGCATCTATGTGGAATCACTTTGTGTGTTTTTGGTTCTTTGAAGCATTTTCCTTTGTTAGATTCCACGAAAAGAAGTCCACCATGGTATTTTGTTCTCTTTAGCCTGTCTATCTTTCTATCAATGTTTCTGAAAAAAATTGTACAAAAAATATTTAATAGATATATATCTAAAACGTTACAGTTATTTAAAATTTATGGATTTAAAGAACGGTTTTTCAAATATGTTTATTTTTGGGTTATTTAAAAAAAAAAGTAATTAAATGTTTTAAAACATAATTTACTTGACTGTAGAATGTTCTCAATCTCTTATAATTTTTGTATCAAGTATTTAAGAGATGTCCCCACAACTTTAGGCTATTGGGGAAAAAGATGGTCATCCTTGTAAAATGAATGAGAGGTCGAGGATCAAGGTTCTAAATGGCGTGAGGCGTGGCGTGGCGGCAAGGCTAAGCCTCAAGCCTTAGGAACCATGGCGAAGCCATGGCGTTTTCAAGGCGTGACTTATGACGCCAAATTTCTAATTCATATATAATATTATATATAAAAACGTATGTTTTGTAGTGTTACTCAATGAGTCAATGGTAATAAGCAAGATAAATTACGTTATATATTAAAAACTTGCAAATAAGACATTAAAAATGTAAAGAAAAATCAAATATCTCATTACGATAATTGCGCATTTGGCCATGGCGTGCCATGGGCTTAACGTGGCGTGACACACAAGCCTTGGTGCCATGGCGCGCCATGGCGGTTGTGCGGCGAGTTTTTTTAGAACATTGTCTAGGATACAACTTCAAGCACCACCCACCTGTTCTTAAGATGCGCGATTTACCTCTCTCATGATATATAATCTGGCTTTTCCGGTTAGTTGGTTCTTTTTTGTCGTGTCAGGTTCTTTTTCGCTATGCTAGTAGTAGCCCCGTGTGTGGTGTTTTTTCGCTTGGTTTGAGGTTGTTGCCTCCCTCCTTTCTATGTCTTGTAGAAGGTGGGTGTACTTTTATTTGTTGTTTGGTGTTCGGTGACTCAGTTGTTTTTTTTATTTGATTTATTCCATGATTGTTTTTCAATGAAAAGAATGATAATCGTAGGACCCAATATGGTGGGAATGCTCCATAAAATGGAATCATGCCTTTTTTTTTGCAAAATTATTCAACAAATAGTTTCGTAAATTATATATAGTGAACTACAATTTTCGTTTCTATAGTTTGTTAAAAATTGCAACTTTTGTCCCGATACTTATGGAATCACAGTTTTCATATATGTATTTTGCAATTCATTGTGTTTTCATCCATGATGCTAACTACGTTAGTAGTTTATTGTTTCGTATAAGGGACGGAAAAAACGAGGAATTGAAACCCACATGGATAAAAATTATAATTTGAAAACACAAGGATGGAAAAAGCAATTAAGGACGAAAAAGTAGTTTACTCTCTCTTTCTCTCTCTCTCTCTCTCTCTCTTTACACACATACACACACGCACCCCCCCTCCATATATATATATATATATATATATATATAGGGGCAGGTTCAAACGAGAAGCTAAACATTTTGTGAGAAGGCGAGAAGTGTTTAATCATATATGATACACAAGCTTAATCATATATGATTAAACACATGTTATATTGGCAATACATAGACGTTTAATCATATATGATATCACACTTCTCGCCTTCTCGCAAAATGTTTAACTTCTCGCATGATCCTTCCTCTCTCTCTCTCTCTCTCTCTCTCTCTCTCTCTCTATATATATATATATATATATATATATATTTCGGGTCAGGTTCACGTGAGACCAAGTTGTTTCCGTGAGACCGTGTGAGACCAAGCCTTAAAACATGAAACTTCACACCGAAACACTGTGAAGGTAAAAAACATTCGAACCTTCATAATATAATCACACTATGAAGGTAAAAAAACCTAAACCAAGTTAAAAAAAATCAAACCTTCACAGATAAAAGACTGTGAAGGTATATCCGAACCTTCACAGTGAAGACGCTGTGAAGGTAAAAAAAAACGAACATTCACAGCGAAAAACACCGTGAACGTAACATTTACGGTGTTTTCCCTATGAAAAGTTCGATTTTTTTTACATTCACAGTTTTTTGGTGTGAATTTTCATACTTTAAAGCTTGGTCTCACCGGTCTCACGGAAACTGTTTGGTCTCACGCGAACTTAAGTCTCTCTCTCTCTATATATATATATAGTGTTTGGTTCATTTGAGAAATGGTAAATATATGAAAAATAGAGAAGTAATCCTAGCCATTCATATGGTAAAGATCGGATTTGACTAGTCAAATATTGCGGCTTTGACCGGTCAAAAGTTGCGGCTTTGACTGGTCAAAAGTTGCGGCTATCCCAAAAATAGAAGAACAATTTCGTAAATTTTACAAAACACACGGGCTGTGTTCATATATGAACATGTATAATTCACATATGAACTATATATTCATATATGAACCAGTACAATTCACAACTGAACTCTTTTAACTGATTCATATATGAACCTTTGTGATTCATATATGAATCAGTTGAACTAACTAACAGATTAATATATGAACCTTTGTGATTCATATATGAATCTGTATGAATCACAAAGATTCATATATGAACCTTTGTGAATCACAAAGATTCATATATGAATCTGTATGAATCATAAAGATTTATATATGAATCAGTTGAACTAATTAACAGATTCATATATCAATCTTTGTGATTCATACAGATTCATATATGAACTCATCCCGTGTATTTTACGAAATTACCCTTCTACCTTCTATAGACCACACAAAGAATTATCCGGTGCTTCGCGGTCAAAGCCGCAAATGTTGACCAGATGAATGGCTAAGATTACTTCTCTATTTCTCATATATTTACCATTTCTCAAATGAACCTCTCTCTCTATATATATATAGGCCAAGGATAATTTGCAACTCATGTAAATCTTGCAACCCATACAACCCACATCTTAACCGTTGGATCAATGATAAGCGGTTATTTTATTTTTATTTTTTTAATTAAAAATTATTAGGCCCACATCGATTGTAACCGTCGATCATGAATCCAACGATTAAGATGTGGGTTGCATAGGTTGTAAGATTTACATGAGTTGTAAATTAAACTACCCTATATATATATATATAGGGGCAGGTTCAAACGAGAAGCTAAACATTTTGCGAGAAGGCGAGAAGTGTTTAATCATATATGATACACAAGGTTAATCATATATGATTAAACACATGTTATATTGACAATACATAAACGTTTAATCATACATGATTAAACACAACTACAAGCCGTGTAATCATATATGATTAAACACTTCTTGCCTTCTCGCAAAATGTTTAACTTCTCGCATGATCCTCCCCCTATATATATATATATATATAGGGTTGAGTTTTTTTTGTTAACCTTAATATTCTTGTTAACTATGTGAACTAATCCAAGCCATCCATCTTGATATTGGATGGTTGAGATTAATACTTAATTTTTATTAAAAAAAACGTCTCATTTATTACATATGAAGGTGAATATGACTGATCAAGGATATTATGGGAAAAAAGGCTCATAGTATTAATCCATATGAAACGCTTAATTGAACATTTATTTCATTACAATAGAAACGGATGAACATTTATTACATTTATTTCATTACATATGAAACATTTATTATGGGGAAAAGAAAATGATTTAATCATAACATACAATATAATTATGGGGAAGCTTCATTTTTGTAACCCCCAATAAAAATTAATTTTAATTCATAAAACACATGAACATCCCTGAAATGAACGCAACAAAGATGAACATCGATAGAGATGAACACAAATGTTCATCAATGAACACCTTACAAACATAAAACATTGATAGATGGGAACATCGATGAACGCCTTACAAACATAAAACATTGATATAATGGAACATCGATGAACACAAACATTGATAGATTGGAGCATCGATGAACACCGTACAAACATAAAACATTGCATAAAACACATATGTTCATCTTTAATATATGAATGTTCGTGTGATTTACGAATGATGATTAATATATGATAAATTTCTTAAAAAGAACGACTATACGATCTACTATTTTATCAAACATATGCACCGAAATATGTTTATCCTATTGATATGATATAAAAAATGTAGGATATGGAGATAATACAAGAATCATAACCTACCATGTAATTATGGAAACTTGTTTTTTGTAACTCCTAATAAAATTAATGCAAAATTGTTAGAATTAAAATGACATATATACCCTTTAACATTAAGAATTTCAATAATTTAAACATCAACAATCCTTGAATTCCTATTGGTTGAGCAAAGTTCATAAAGTTAACAAGAAATGGATGGTTAACAAATGATCCTTGCTCTATATCTATCTATCTATCTATCTATCTATCTATCTATCTATCTATCTATCTATCTATCTATCTATCTATCTATCTATCTATCTATCTATCTATCTATCTATCTATCTATCTATCTATCTATCTATCTATATATATATAGGGTCAGGTTCAAACGTGAAGCTAAACATTTTGCGAAAAGGCGAGAAGTGTTTAATCATATATGATACACAAGCTTAATCATATATGTATCATATATGATTAAACACATGTTATATTGACAATACATAGTTCAACCGGATTATCAGCACAAAGTGCGGTGTTGATAATTGCTCTACATACGTTGTTTCATTGTATCTTGAGAAGTAATTCGCCACAAACCCATAACACTATGTTCTATCGAATGGTGGGGGCGAAATTGCTTTAAGGATAGAGAGATCACTCGCCTTGAAAGCAACAAGTAGTAGAATTCCTTGGTATTCTATTTCTTTAGTTTTAGAACCCCAAAAACAACAATCTTAAAGCAATTTCCGAAGAAAGGTGGCAACCAAGAATCTTCAACAAATGTCTTGTGACATCGTCAAGTTGGAACGATTTGACGGTGGAGGCTTCAAAAGGTGGCAAAAGAAAATGCAATTCTTGTTGGCCACTCTAAACGTCTCCTACGTCCTCACCAAACCATACCCGGAACAACACGATGACGAGACACTTGCTTCGACACGAGAAAGGCTCAAGTTTGAGAATGACGATTTCATATGTCGCGGTCACATCCTCAACGCTATGTCTGACCCTCTATTCGATGTTTATCAAAACATCGAAACGGCGAAGGAACTTTGGAACGCTCTCGAACAAAAGTACTTCACGGAAGACGCAACAAGTAAGAAATTTATCGTTTCCAAATTTAATTCTTACAAAATGATAGATTCACGTCCTATTATGGATCAAATGTATGAAATTGAGCACATTCTTAGTATGTTCACACAACACGACATGAAAATGGATGAATCGATCCAAGTGGCATCGATCATCGACAAACTCCCTTCCTCTTGGAAAGATGTTAAGAAAAATCTTAAACATCGTAAGGACGATATGTCCTTAAAAGAACTTGGAAAACATCTTCTCATTGAAGAACAATATCGATTGGAAAATAAATCCAACGACGATGCTTCCAAAGTTCATGTGGTCGAGGAAAAGGGAGAGACTTCCAAAGCCGGTGGTAAGAAAAGGAAACACTACGAGGAAAATGGTAAAAAGAAAAGGAATATGAAGCACGTGGTTTGTTTCAATTGCAACAAGCCCGGACATTACAAACGTAATTGTCGACTTCTCAAAAGAAGAAGGGGAAATGGTAGTGACAACACCAAGGATAGAAACTTCAAAAGCAACAACTTTGTTGCTATGATTTCCGAAGTATTCTCACTTGAGGAAGACGAATGTTGGTGGGTGGATTCGGGGGCTACCCGACATGTGTACAACAACATGGACATGTTCAAAACGTACGAAGTTTCTAACTCCGTACTTTACATGGGAAATCACTCTACCGCTCAAGTCAAGGGAAAAGGGAAGGTTACTTTGGAATTCACATCCGGAAAAACTTTGACCCTAAATGATGTTCTCCATGTTCCCGATGTCTGAAAGAACTTGGTTTCCGGATCAATCCTCAACAAACATCGCTTCAAACTCGTCTTCGAATCCGACAAGGTTATACTCTCTAAAGGCGGAAGATTCGTCGGCAAAGGCTATATCACCGGAGGAATGTTTAAACTAAACATAAATGATATTGTGAATAATAGTGTGAATGATGTAAATATGATTGACATAAGCAACGCAAATAATGCGGTTGCTCCCGATGTACAAATGATTGATGCTAATAATACTACTACTAGTTCTGCTTACTTTGATTCTTCCTTACTATTGTGGCATGGTCGATTAGGTCACGTACACTTTAAACGTTTGAAAAATATGGCAAAAAGTGATTTAATTCCAAAGTTAGATGATAAAAATCATAAGTGCCTTACTTGTATGCATACTAAAATTACTAGACAACCGTTCCCTCAAGTCCAAAGATCATCTAAAATCTTAGACTTAGTGCATAGTGACATATGTGACTTACATGCTACACCCTCTCTTGGTGGCAAAAAGTACTTTGCCACTTTTATCAATGATTACTCTCGATATTTCTATGTATATCTTTTACATTCAAAAGATAAAGTCCTTGAAAAGTTTAAGATCTACAAAAATGAAGTAGAACTTAAATGTGACACAAAAATAAAATGTTTAAGAACGGATAGGGGTGGTGAATATTATAACCCTAGATATTTTGAATCTACGGGAATTATTCACCAAGTGACGACTCCGTATACACCACAACAAAATGGTATTGCGGAAAAAAAAACCATACCTTGATGGAAATGGTAAATTCCATGATGTCATATTCCGGATTAAGTTCTGGATTTTGGGGAGAAGCATTACTTACATCTTGCTACATACTCAATAGAGTACCAAGCAAGAGAAGTCAAAAGACCCCTTATGAGTTATGGAATCAACAGACACCTAAACTAGATTACCTTCGGATTTGGGGATGTCGAGCAATTGTGAGACTTCCCGAATCCAAGAAGAGAAAGTTAGGAGACAAAGGTATTGAATGTATATTTTTGGGATATGCCCAAAATAGCAAAGCTTATAGATTCATGGTGGTTGAATCAAATGATCACATTTCTATTAACACCACCATGGAATCTAGAGATGCTCATTTTGACGAACAAAGGTTCAAAAGCATTCCAAAGGCACATGAGGTTTCTAAGGAAACCGTGTCTACCAAGATTCCCATAGATAATGAAAGGAAAGATGATGGTTCCCCGAATCATCAAGTGATTGAACCTAGAAGAAGCAAACGTCAAAGAAGAGCAAGAAACTTTGGGCCTGACTTTGAAATGTACCTAGTTAAAGGTGATCGACATGGTTCAGTGAAAGAATATCCAATAATTTACAACTTGGATAAAGAACCACATACATATGTGGAAGCTATGAAATCTCATGATGCATCTTTTTGGAAAGAAACAATCAACGATGAGATGGATTCCATTAAAGGGAATAATACTTGGATCTTAGTCGACCTACCCCCTGGTTCAAAGGCCATCAAGAATAAATGGATTTTCAAAAGAAAATTAAGAGTTGATGGCAGTATTGAAAAGTTTAAAGCCCGATTAGTAGCTAAGGGCTTTACACAGAAAGAAGGACTACACTATTTTGACACATATGCCCTTGTAGCACGAACATCAACCATTAGAATTTTGATTGCCTTAGTTTCCATTTATAAACTCGTAATTCACCAAATGGATGTCAAAACTGCATTCTTGAACGGTGAATTAGAAGAGGAAGTATATATGGAACAACCAAAAGGTTTCATAGTTCAAGGACAAGAAAAGAAAGTTTGTAAACTTAATACGTCCTTGTATGGCCTTAAACAGGCTCCCAAACAGTGGCATCAAAAATTCGACCAAATCATTCTATCGAATGGTTTCAAAATTAATGAATCAGACAAATGTGTTTATAGTCGATTTGTTAATGGTCAAGGGGTTATCATCTGCTTGTACGTGGATGATATGTTGATATTTGGAACCGACTTAGAACAAGTGCAAATGACTAAGAAACTCTTATCTGAAAATTTTGATATGAAGGATCTGGGAGAAGCTGATATTATTCTAGGAATAAAGATTCTTAGAAATGACAATAAACTAATGCTATCCCAGTCTCACTATATTGAAAAAATATTAAAACGTTTTAATAAATTTGATTGTTTACCTGTAAGCACTCCGTTCGAAGTAGGTTCTAGATTGACGTATGAATATGCTAAAGTTATTGGTAGTTTAATGTATTCTATGACTTGTACTAGACCTGATATCGCCTATGCTGTAGGAAGATTAAGTAGATATACTAGTAAGCCTGAAAAAGCACATTGGGATGCTGTAAATCGGGTACTCAAGTATTTGAAGAAAACCATGGATTATGGTTTGGAGTATAGTGGATATCCTTCAGTATTGGAAGGATACACCGATGCAAGTTGGATAAATGATCAAGAAGACTATGCATCTACAAGTGGATGGATTTTCACACTTGGCGGAGGTGCAGTGTCTTGGGGATCAAAGAAACAAAGTTGCATAACAAATTCTACCATGGCATCGGAATTTGTTGCTTTAGCTTCTTGTTCTAAAGAAGCAGAATGGTTAAGGGACTTGTTGATTAACATACCCTTATGGCCAAAGCCAATGCCGCCAATTTCTATACACTGTGATAGTGCAGCTACACTATCAAGGGCATACAATCAAGTGTATAATGGTAAGTCCAGACATATTGGACTTAGACATAGGCAAGTAAATCAATTAATAAATCATGGGGTGATCACCATTAGTTTCTTACGATCAAGTAAGAACTTAGTAGATCCTTTTACAAAAGGATTACCAAGAAAATTGATTAAAAGCACTTCAAAAGGGATGGGTCTTAATCCCACCTATAGATAGTCACCCATGATGGAACCTTGTCTTGACACTTGGTATTTCACCAAGTCTCAAGGTTAAGTTAAAGTACATCATTTGAATGTGACTGAAAGTTCTGCAATATTTAAAAAACCATCCCAAAGGTCAGCAGAACTTGGAACCGTAATGTGAAGAAAGGTTGAATCTAGTTCTTAATAGACTTGTAACACAATATGTGTTGGAGTGTTCAAGTTACAGGAACACTCTTGACAAGGTCCACCTATCTGAATGTGGAAGTGAGACCGCTTCCTATGAGCTAAAGGGCTTGGCTCTAGAACATTCTGAGAAATCAAGATATAGACCCATGGCCAGTTAACAGGTCGACTTATAGTGGTTGAATGAATGAGAGGAAGGATATGCGTGAGGTGTTTTCGTCTAACATATAAAGGAAGATGGTTCAATGAATTTGGTTCAACCATTCTTACCCTAGTTAGATTTGATCACTTTCACTATGTAAAGGTTCAAGGTGCAAGAATCCACATTTACTTATGCATAACACCCCTAAGGATTTCGGAATCTGGTTAGGTCATGTCGTGTCAGTCTTTTCAAATTCGAGTCTATTTTGAAAATGGTGGGGGTTTGTTGGAGAAATTTTCAAAATAAGTTAGAGTCTAAAGTATTTTGTGTTAAGTCTTAGGAAGAGTGAATTTTTTGTCCGTATAATTAACGGTCCGTTAATTTTTCCGTTAACTTCGTTAGTTAGTTAATTCGGTTATTTTTGGAGGGAAGTTGAATCATTGCACCTCTTCATGAAAGGTTACACCTCTTCATTAAAGGTTGCACCTCTTCATGAAAGGTTACACCTTTTCATTTTTTCCTCTATATATATCATCCTCTAGAGACCGAAATGGGACAACTTTTTCATATACCAGATTGCTAGAGTTTGTGTTGCTATAGAAACATACATTTCTAGTTTCTAGAAATCCTTGAAACTCAATAGTTCAACCGGATTATCACCACAAAGTGCGGTGTCGATAATTACGTTGCTTCATTGTATCTTGAGAAGTAATTCGCCACAAACCCATAGCACTATGTTCTATCGAACGGTGGGGGCGAAATTGCTTTAAGGATAGAGAGATCACTCGCCTTGAAAGCAACAAGTAGTAGAATTCCTTGGTATTCTATTTCTTTAGTTTTAGAACCCCAAAAACAACAATATATATATATATATCTTTGGGATCACATGAGAAAAAGATATTTGGTGAGAAGTGATGAAGGTTATATTGTGTGAATATAACGTTATATTTTTTTTAAGGCGATGAAGGATGTTAACACCTCAAGTAACATAGTCGTTCCTACGATTCCCATGAAAAAAATTATACATATGTACCAACGTTAATATTAGGCAGATCAAATTTGACCAACTATTCATGTTTTTAGTTACAATGACAGTTTCTACCGATATCATTAGTTGGTGTAGTCCATCAGTTTTTAGACTTTCCACTGATATCTTTATCATTGGTCCAACACTTGTGTAATGATGATGGACAAGAAGACCAACCAATATATGTCAGATCTTGAGTTTTCATCCGGTAATAACTCTTTCTTTTGATCTCTAGTGTCACCGGTTAACATTTTCGACTTCAGTTGATGAGCTTCATCTCAAAGCAGCAAGTAGAGATGCACAAAATAGCTCAAGCCAAAAGTCAAGCCTGGGACCTGCCCGAGCTTGACCCAAAAAATATCGGGTCTAGTGAGCCCAACCTAGTCTAGGCCAGGCCTCAAAACCCGACCAAACCAAAATGGTGGGGGCATGGTCGGGCCTAAGCCCAGCTTGAAAAAGTTGGAAAGACCGACCTGAAAAAGTCCAATCGAGCATTTTGCATTCTTTAACGGCAATGTTAAACATCGACACAAACTCGACAAGACCCAACTAATTGCCAAGTGTTTCTTTAGTGTTTTTCTATTATCAAATCTTCATTTACATGCCTCTAAACATCAACCTGATTGATGTTTTTCAGCTATCAGAATACTTAAGTTAAACCCTCAACACCTACAAAATTGTGAGTCCCAATTCAAGAACAATATAGATGAAGATAAAAAAAAATTGATGCTAAATTTCATTTGACTTGTATTGATCTTTAATAGAATTTACAAACTTCTATAGAGAGAAATATTACAAATTGAGGAGCATATCAAAGTGAAAAGTTAACTACCACTAGCTAACAAACTGAACTCATACAAGGAAAGCAATGGTAAAGCTACAATATTACATTTAGGAAAAATACATTACACAGGTGTTCTAGTATGCTAGGGTCTTCATGTCTTCAATAAAAGGTTTTTGAAGCTTTCTGAGAGAATATGCTTAAGTATCAAAGTCTGAACAAGGTGTTCAGCACTTTCATCCGAACTCTGATAAGTCTTGGTCGAACTCTGATTGCTCTTCTTCAGATCTCTAATCATACAGTGCAGACTTCAACACTTAGAAGGATGCTAACTAACAAACTCTGAACACTTTTCATCAAATCTCTTAACAAGTAGTTCAGGAATTAACACTTAGATAATTTTGACCACTTCGAACCAACTTTTTTCATCTTACAATCTCCCCCTTTGGTTCAAAGTTTGAACATATTTATCCATATTGTCTCTCTTTATTATTGGCACAAATCTGAGCATAACCAAATTTCTCATCATCAACTGATCATATATCATCTTAATCATTCTCTTGCATTGTTCTACATCCTTCCCTTTCTTCATTCTTCTTTCTGAAGAGTTCTTGAATTGCGTTATACTTCTAGATGAGTACTTTGGAACCCCACTTACTCTTAAAGAAATATTTTAAGTTGTTTAAAGCATTTATGAACACTAATTCAAGCTGTGGCTTTTCAAGAATTGTTCCTCTGGTTATGTTTTCAACATCTGGAAGTGAAGTATTAGGAGCATATGTTAATATATGGTTTTCCACATTCAAGCGCCACTTGGAAATCTATCAGAGCAGCTCATCTAATAGCTCTAAGAATCTTTGATTGAAAGCAGTGCCCACTTGTACCTTTTCACACCTTCCTCTTGATTTCCAAGAAGATACTACATGTCAAGGAGATCATGGAAGTTAATATTTCTGTAGTCAGCCTCAGAAATCCATAAACTTTGATATCTTCCCTTATAAGTTCAAAAGTTAAGTATTCCATGGCTTGAGGCTTTTTTATGAAAATTTCTCTGATCTTAGTAATCTTCATATCTGAGTAGACTGCTCTTTTCATTTTGCCAGTTTTCTCCAAGAAATTCTTGTAAGTCAGAATGTAGCTCACTGGATTATCATGCAAACTGTCTAAGTAGCTAACAATTCTGAACACTTCAGGTTCTCTGAACATATGGGCAAATTTGAATTCCAAAAACCACTCATTTGGGTTTACAGGAATAATTACTCTAAACTCCCATCAGTAGCTTTCTTTGGACTTACATTCACCCTTTCCTTTTCCATTTTAACTTCTTCATTCTGAACAACTAACTCAGAAACTGCTTGTGTTTCTGAAATAACATCTAATTCTAAAGAAATCACATATTCACTGGGAATAATAAAATCTGCTTCAAGCATTCTTTTTGAATTTTCCTCAGGTAAACATAAACTTTTTCATTGCCTAGCAACCTTCCTTAAACCAATTCTCTCATTTATAACTTTGACAAATAGTTCAGAACTTTCTTCAATTCATCTTTAATTGGAAAATGACACTTTATGTCATTCAAAAACATTTCTAAAGTTGCATCAGAAAACTTTGAAATCTCTGAGAACCTTAGTTGTTTCTTTGCTTGATTATCAAGTTTAAACAAATAACTAGCATACGATCTGCTCTTGAGATACCTACCACACAAATCTGAATATGGATTAATACCAGAGTGACTGGCTCTCTCATATTAGTCTTGCTCAAATTGAATTCAATGGGCAGTTGAAGATCATACAAAGCCAAAATTTTGATATATATTCCCATCATCCTTCTTAATTCTAGCTCCAACCAGACTTCATCTACTCTTTCAAAAAATCTGAGTAAGTACAACTGATCAACCAATTTCATTCTTCCAAAATCAATACTTGAAAATTCACAAACTGAGCCATCTTCTTTCTTCGCTTTGATTACCATCTAACTTGTTAGACCTAATTCTCTAATTGTGAAAGTATTGTAAAAAGGAGACAAGTTGTTATTGTTGGTGATTTTAGTGTCATCAAACATTTTGGTGTAATTGTGATTTACTTGAGATCGATTAAGACGATAAGCTAGGTAAACATACTCACGTTAGAAGGTGCGGAGTGCACACTTACAAATGTTACCTTTATTATCTTAAGAGGGGTTGAAGTTCTAAAGGACTTATACATTTATTTAAGTCGTGTTTTAGAAATTATAAAGGCTATCGCTGATAGGTGTTGTTGATGGTTGATTGCTGTCACTGATAGCTTATACAATTCGGTTATAACAACTTTTTAATCTTATCCATTTATGGTTATAACCGCTGTATAACCGCCTAACCGCCTAACAACTTTTAACCGCCTAACCGCTTTTAACCGCCTAACCGCCACGTCGATCTCCTATATAAACATGTAATACGAGAATCTGAATATATACAAAAATCTCTTTTCACAGCCTTTGAAAAAGAGAGAAATCTTAAGAATTATCCCAATACAAAGTTCGTGAACTCAAGGCTTATAGGGTCGAATTGTTGTATTTGGAAAGTGCTTTCCAACACGATTCTTAAGTTTATCCAGTCTCGATACCATCTCGAAGTTACACAATTCCTAACAGTTAGACCCCAAATTAGCCAATCAATCAAGAACTACAACAGATTATAAGATGAACACCAAAGATTGAGAGCCACAAGTCATTTGTATTCAGCTTTTATAGAGAATTACAAACTGTAGAGAGAGAAATGTTACAACTTAAGGAGCGTAAACAATAGTGGAAAGTTAACTACAAGATTCTAAAAAACTATATTTATACAAGCAAAGAATTTCTAAAGCTACTGTACAATTACATCAAGGACAAATAATACAATCAAGAGACGTGTTCTAGTATGTTATGCTCTGCATATCTTCAGCAAAGAGTATTGGAGGCATTCTGAAAGTACTTTTTCAACTATCAAAGTCTGAACAAGATGTTCAGACTTTTCATCCGAACTCTGATCTCTCTGATTCAGATCTCTGACCCTTCTTTTTCAGACTTGGTACTTAGACAAATCTTGTTCTTCTGAACTCTAATATTTCATCTCCAGATCTCTGACCATACATTCCATAGATCACACTTAGTAAATTTTCCACCTATATAACTTTGAACCTTCAGTGTCAGAGCTCTGATCAAACATATCAGAGATGGACACGTAGACAAATTTGACGAACTTTTTAAAGTCTAAAATTCTCTCTCTACAATCTTTCTCTCTCTCTACAATGTATTCTCCAATATTGTGTCACACCAATTACAAATTACAAGGAAGCAAAAGGTATTTATACGTACAAGGTACAAGCAACTAACAAAACTAACTAAAGCATCGACTTTACAAATAAGCTTTGACTTTCACTTTCTCCATTTAGCATGTTGACTTTGACTTCTACATTGAGGCTTTGACATGAGGCTTTCCAAACATGATCTTGAATAGTTCTTTGTAACTTTGTAAAGTTTGCTTAACCTCTTGTGCAGTTTCATAATGTTCTTCACCAATGATCCGGGGTTGTAGCATAGTTGACGTTGAATATAGAGGATCTACTGCTAACAAATATTGCACTAACATAGGTATAAATATGAATAACACAATATTTCTCAAAGAAAGTTGCTCATCAATGAGCTTTATGATTCTTTTGCACTTATCAACATCTTTCCCTTTTAATACTCTTTTCTCCATGGTACTCTTCAACTGTCTTATAGTAAAGAGGAGTATTTGGATACCTCCCTAGCTATATAGAAGAACTTTACACCATTCAGAGGATTCTTTAACATAACTCCTAGCTCTGGTCATTCAAGTATTATACCCCTTTCAATTTTGTCAAAGTTAGGATGAGTAGTGACAAGAGATGAATGAAATGCACATGATTTTCCAACTTCAAGAGCAACTTGAAAATCTGTAATTTTGCCCATCTTAGTGCTCTCAACATGCCTTCCTTGATAGATGCTAAAGCCCATCTTTCTTTCTTAGTACCATCTTCCTTGTTTCCCAAGAATGCATAAAAATCAAGAAAATCATGAATACACATATTTCTAAAATCAATCTCAATGAAGTAATAGATCCTTCCATCTTCTCTTATCACTTCAAACCCCAAGTATTCACTGTTTTGCAACTTTTTGATGGCTAACTCTCTGATAGAAGTAATCTTGTATTCAGAATATACTACATCTCTAGGCTTACCCATCATTAGCATCAAGTTCTTGTAAGCTAAAATATTTGTCACACTCTCGTCATGAAGTATGTCCAAATAGTTTACTGCCGTTACATCATCTCTTAATATCTTTGAATATTTAAACTCAAGAAACCATTCATTGGATTAATGGGAACTTGATAAATGAATGATCCTTGGTTCCTCTGGACATACTTCTTCCTAAACATTTTCCATAGTATCCTCTTGTACTGGGATTTCTTCAACTGTTTCTTCTTCCAAACCAGAACTTACTAAGAACTCAGCAGGAAAGACAAAGTCTGATTCAAGTAGACTTTTTGAATTTGTCTATTCTATATACCATCCTTTGCGTTCTCTCAAACAATCCCTTAATGCAATTATTTTTTTGATTTCATCAATAAAACACCTTCTCAAAAATCTTAACTCATCTTTAGCAGGAACTCTAATCTCCATGTCTTCCAAAAACTCAAAGTTACATCACTATACTTAGGAATATCAAATACCCTTGACTGTTTAAAGGTCTCAAGACTGTATATGTAGCCTTCATCCTCTTGAATCTTGATATATTTTCCAACATAATCAACTCATGGGGTTAACTCTTTGATGGGTTCTTTCAGTTTTGTCTTAAACAATTTGAACTCTATTGTCGGCTGCAAATCATATAAGGACAGATTTATGATATTGATGACCAAAAGTCTTTTGAATTCCAATTCTAACCATGATTCCTCTGCCTTCTCAAAAAATTTCACCAAGAATAACTGATCTTAAATAATGAGCCTTTCAAAATCAACACTTGTAAGCTTGCAAACACTATCATCTTTTTCCTTTACTTTCATCTCAACATAGCAAATATGAGCAAAGTCAATCTTTTGAAATTCTAATGCATCAACAATTCTCTTTTTTAATCTCAATACATTGTCATTTCTCCTCAACCTCTGATGCAACTCACTGGACATCATTTGCAATTCTCCAGGAAAACTCCCATCAATGAAATGCTCTAGCAATCTAGCCTTTTCTCCTTCAGATAGGTCCAAGTGCTTGTAGGTTTCCTCAGGCTAAACATCATAATAGAAAACATTTTTAGTTTGGGCTTGACTATCAAACAAAAATTCCTTCTCCTTAATGATACAATCCATGATAGGTTCCTCCAAAAGATTTATTTTCATCTTAGGAATAACTATAGGCTGTTTGAAGAAGTATTATGGCATAAACTTCTGAGCAATATCTTCTACGTAGTTATCCAGATGGCCAAAATTGTGAAAGATTTTTCCTACAAATTCATCTGTGTAGTATACTCCATCATCCATGCTTTCTTTAAACTTACTGAATAGTGAGAAAGCTCATATTTTAATATGTGCAGGAATATGAGGAATTATCTCATCATACTACCTACTAACTTTAGAGTTGTAAGGAATAATATTTGTACACAAATTCACAAAGCTTTCAACAAATTCAGCTTCAACCATCATGTTAGTTCATAAATGTTGGATCCAAGATCATTTGGATTGAAATTCAAAGCCCAAGTCAAAGTCCTCTATGCCAAAGTCAAAGTCAAAGCTAAAAAAAGTCAAAGTCTTAGTTAGCTTGTTTTGTCTTTGTTAAGCTTGTAATAACCGGGTATAAGTTTTAAATTTTAAAGTTGGGTGTTAAGTTGACCAAGACTCAAAGATGAAGGGGGCTAGATGCAACATTTAATTAAAAGGGGTTTTAACCCTAATGACCTCATATTGTTTTGATCGGTGGCTGGAAAGAGAAGGAGGGATTAGGGCGATTTTGGAGAAAGGCAAGGAAGAGGACGACTCAATTGAGATTTCAAGTTTTCATTGATTCCTCCTTAAGGTAAGTCTCCTTCTAATCAACATTTTCCTTCAAGATGTTTTAGTAGCAGTGTTAGCCTTTGGTTTGGGATTGTTGGGTTAATCTGATGTTCGTGAGATTTTGGGTTTAATTTACCATCAATGTGGTAAAGGACCGATTGAGATAAGAGTTGTTAATTTTAGTTATAGGATTAAGTAATCAGATCAAGGAAGGGGTTTTGGGTTTGCAAATGTTCCCCGATCGATGTTGGAGATGGAGTCGACCATCTTTTCTCGTCGAAAGACCTGTTGGTCGATCGACCGAACCTGAGTTTGGGGGACCGGGTGACCCCGGGCACCAAAGTGTCGGGCGAACCCGGGAGTTTTGACCCCGGTCGATACCGGGCGGGGTGGCCCCGGTCGCCCGGTCGACACCGGGCGGTGAGGTCCCGGTCGACACCGGGCGGTGAGGTCCCGGTTGACACCAGCGATTGTAGTCCCGGTCGACTCCAGGGAGGGCTAGTCAATACCGGGCGCTGAAGCCTCGGTCGTTCTCGGTCCGGGCGTTGGCGAGGTGGGCTGCTGTCCATGGTTTGTTTTCCTTGTGGGCTTGGGCAGTTTTTAGCAGGCCTAGTTGTACGTCCATCATGTTTGGACTGACAAGTATTTAGTGGCCCGGGTTCAATTACATTAATTTGGTCCCCACCGCTCGAGGTTATAGAGGGGTAAGGTTAGTTCCGTTAAATTTAGAAAGTAACAAGAGTTTACCGGTCAATATCTTTTTTTTATATAGGTTTCGTTTTGGACCGTAAAAGTAGACGCAAAGACTTAAGCAAAGGACATCAGGTGAGTTTTCTGAACTAAAGATTTTATTAATGAAAGCTTGTGAAAGTTTTATTTAAAACTTTGATTTATTACGTTGGCATGATCATGATAAAGTTATTTAAGTGTGTTTATAAATGGTTGATATGTAAATGTATGCATACATTATTTGTGGAAGCTGTGACCTAAGTCGGGGGAGTGTGGCCCGCCTGCTCGTACCAGGGAGTGTGGCCCATTTATGCCATTGGGGGTGTGTCCCAAAATTAAGGCAGTGCGAGTTAGACACACCGTCTCTGACGATAGTGTGGTCGGTAGTGTGAATTATTTATGTGATGTTTAAAATTCGTTTTTTTAGTTGATGTTTGTATTGTTGCTAAATCGTTAGAGGGGACTCACTAGACCTTCGGTCTAACCCTCGCTCTTTCAAATTTTAAAAACCCTTTTCATGCAGGCGAGAGCTAGGAAGAGCCGATAAGGGTAAAGAGAAGGTGTAGCGGGAGTGCATAAAAGACCGTTATCTTAGTTCCTTCTTATTATTTCCTCAGTTGTGTAATAGGTTGCCGTTGCAAACCTTGAATTTAAAATTTTAAGCTTGGGGACGTTTGGCATGAACTATTCTTATGATTTAATTTTGGTTATTTGGCTTGGTTGGGTTGTTACAATTGGTATCAGAGCCATAGTATAAGGGATTTAGGTGACCGGATGGGGCTAAACTTAAACTGTGGAGTAGGGGACACAACTAAGATTTAGGAAGCCTTTAAGGAATACCTTGATCATCGAGAGGCGTGATAACAATAGTGAGTACTCTCATGTAAGGTAAATTCAGAATTGCATCTGACCAATGCCATTATGAATTTACAGGTGCATGGGTATACTCGATTTCTATTGTTAAGTGTAGTTTTGAGTAGAGAGTTCTATCTATGAATTGATAGTGTTGTTTTGGCGTGTTGTGTGGGTTCGCTTGTGGTTGTAAGATTAATACCGTATGGGATGAATATCGTGTGGGATGTAGATATTTCGTTGAGAAATGACCTCATGGGTCCATAAAGAAGAGAATAATGATTGTAGGTGTTGGGTCATTGACCAGCATCTTCCTAAATCGAAACGTGGCGCTGGATGCTACGCTATAAGGAAATAAAGTTGCGCCTTCTCCATCAGCAATTGCTTTTGGCATAGTGGTAAGCGCTTGATCCTAACATGTGGTATCAGAGCAGGTCACGGGTTCGAATCCCATGGAGTGCATTTAAATGCCAAAGGCATGCTGTGCAACCATTGACTTCTAGCGAAGATCTTGTTAGTACTGGCAGATGCTGGTGGGGGGGGGGGGATTGTTGGGTCATTGACCAACATCTTCCTAAATTGAAACGTGGCGCTGGCTGCTACGCTATAAGGAAATAAAGTCGTGTCTTCTCCATCAGCAATTGCTTTTGGCGTAGTGGTAAGCGCTTGATCCTAACAGTAGGTGAGCTTTTCGCTTCAAGGGAGTCTTTGGTTTGGTAGATTGTTGTGTCGATTAGTGGGAATCAGGAGAGTGTTAATCAAAGAATCGAAGGATAGAAAGGAGGCTTTTAGAGCTGTAATTAACTAAAGGGGGGTTGAGAGACGATATCAGTGTTGACTGATAAAATGTAGTGAGGATCGGATGGAATTGAGCTATGGTTGGTAAGTCTGTTTGAGGTCCAAGTGAGGACGCACAATTTGCAAAATTTTAGTCGCAATGATAACTGGTACTTGGACATTCAAGGATGTTGGGAAGCGTTGGTGCCGGAGGTTGTGGCATAGGAGAGGACCCCGACTGGTTGGTCGGAAGTAAGGAGTCTGGGATAAATCATAGTGAGTGTAAACAATTGACCTTGTTAGAGTAAATAACCTTCAATGTCATTGAGTCCCATGCATTGTGTTTCAAACAATTTGCTGAAGCCTTTTCAAATCATTCATATCAGATATTTTGGCGTGAGTGTGCCTTACGAGGTATTCATTTTGAAAGTGTGTCGACGTGTACAAATATGTGTTTGGATTGAAATGACAAGTTTATGGCCTTGGGAGATAAATTTCGATTTTTGGTGTGGGGGGAACTATTTTTTCTCTTTGTAAAATGAGTTAACTTTGGTTATGGAAATCATAACAACATTTGATCGCATGGTTTTATAAGTGAGTTTGGTACAGACATGTGTTGTCATATTCATGAGGGTGAGAGTCGTTTGAGGCGCTCAGTGTAAACAATCTTGTAGCATTTTTCTATAAATCGTGTTGTTTTTGGGGTTCTAAATCTATAGGAATAAATTGGCTAAAATAAATCTACTACTTATTGCTTTCAAGGCGAGTGATCTCTCTATCCTTAAAGCAATTTCGCCCCCACCGTTCGATAGAACATAGTGCTATGGGTTTGTGGCGAATTACTTCTCAAGATACAATGAAGCAACGTATGTAGAGAAATTATCAACACCGCACTTTGTGGTGATAATCCGGTTGAACTATTGAGTTTCAAGGATTTCTAGAAACTAGAAATTTATGTTTCTATAGCAACACAAACTCTAGCAATCTGGTATATGAAAAAGTTGTCCCATTTCGGTGTCTAGAGGAGGATATATATAGAGGAAAAAATGAAAAGGTGCAACCTTTCAAGAAAAGGTGCAATGATTCAATTTCCCTCCAAAAATAACCGAATTAACTAACTAACGGTTCCCTCCAAAAATAACCGAATTAACTACCTAACGGTGTTAACGAAAAAATTAACGGACCGTTAATTATAAGGACCAAAATTCACTCTTACTATGTTTGACAACAAGAAGTGAAAAAGTACCAAAAATGAGACTTTCTCATCTTCCTAAGACTTAACCCAAAATATTTTAGACTCTAACTTATTTTGAAAATTTCCCCAACAAACCCCCACCATTTTCAAAATAGACTCGAATTTGAAAAGACTGACTCGACATGACCTAACCAGATTCCGAAACCCTTGGGGGTGTTATGCATAAGTAAAGGTGGAGTCTTGCACCTTGAACCTTTACATAGTGAAAGTGCTCAAATCTAACTAGGGTAAACGTGGTTGAACCAAAGTCATTGAACCATCTTCCTTTATATGTTAGACGGAAACACCTAACACATATCCTTCCTCTCATTCATTCAACCACTATAAGCCGACCCGTTAACTGGCCATGGGTCTATATCTTGATTTCTCAGAATGTTCTAGAGCTAAGCCTTTTAGCTCATAAGAAGCGGCCTCACTTCCACATTCAGATAGGTGGACCTTGTCAAGAGTGTTCCCGTAACTTGAACACTCCAACACATATTGTGTTACAAGTCCATTAAGAACTAGATTCAACCTTTCTTCACATTACGGTTCCAAGTTCTACTGACCTTTGGGATGGTTTTTTTAAATATTGCAGAACTTTCAGTCACATTCAAATGATGTACTTTAACTTAACCTTGAGACTTGGTGAAATACCAAGTGTCAAGATAGGGTTCCATCATGGGTGACTATCTATAGGTGGGCTTGAGACCCATCCCTTTTGAAGTGCTTTCAATTAATTTTCTTGGTAATCCTTTTGTAAAAGGATCTGCTAAATTCTTACTTGATCGTAAGAAACTAATGGTGATCACCCCATCATTTATTAATTGATTTACTTGCCTATGTCTAAGTACAATATGTCTGGACTTACCATTATACACTTGATTGTATGCCCTTGATAGTGTAGCCGCACTATCACAGTGTATAGAAATTGGCGGCATTGGCTTTGGCCATAAGGTTATGTTAATCAACAAGTCCCTTAACCATTCTATTTCTTTACAACAAGAAGATAAAGCAACAAATTCCGTCGCCATGGTAGAATCTGTTATACAACTTTGTTTCTTTGATCCCCAAGACACTGCACCCCCACCAAGTGTGAAAATCCACCCACTTGTAGATGCATAGTCTTCTTGATCATTTATCCAACTTGCATCTGTGTATCCTTCCAATACCGAAGGATATCACTATACTCCAAACCATAGTGTATGGTTTTCTTCAAATACTTGAGTACCCAATTTACAACATCCCAATGTGCTTTTCCAGGCTTACTAGTATGCCTACTTAATCTTCCGGTATTAGTTGTTGTTCTTGAAGTTTCCATCTTTGGTGTTGTCACTACCATTTCATCTTCTTCTTTTGAGAAGTCAACAATTACGTTTGTAATGTCCGGGCTTGTTGCAATTGAAACAAACCACGTGCTTAATATTCCTTTTCTTTTTACCATATTCCTCGTGGCGTTTCCTTTTCTTACCACCGGCTTTCGAAGTCTCTCCCTTTTCCTCGACCACATGAACTTTGGAAGCATCGTCGTTGGATTTATTTTCCAATCGATATTGTTCTTCAATGAGAAGATGTTTTCCAAGTTCTTTTAAGGACATATCGTCCTTACGATGTTTAAGATTTTTCTTAACATCTTTCCAAGAGGGAGGGAGTTTGTCGATGATCGATGCCACTTGGATCGATTCATCCATTTTCATGTCGTGTTGTGTGAACATACTAATAATGTGCTCAATTTCATATATTTGATCCATAATAGGACGTGAATCTATCATTTTGTAAGAATTAAATTTGGAAACGATAAATTTCTTATTTGTTGCGTCTTCCGTGAAGTACTTTTGTTCGAGAGCGTTCCAAAGTTCCTTCGCCGTTTCGATGTTTTGATAAACATCGAATAGAGGGTCAGACATAGCGTTGAGGATGTGACCGCGACATATGAAATCGTCGTTCTCAAACTTGAGCCTTTCTCGTGTCGAAGCAAGTGTCTTGTCATCGTGTTGTTCCGGGTATGGTTTGGTAAGGACGTAGGAGACGTTTAGAGTGGCCAACAAGAATTGCATTTTCTTTTGCCACCTTTTGAAGCCTCCACCGTCAAATCGTTCCAACTTGACGATGTCACAAGACATTTGTTGAAGATTCTTGGTTGCCATCTTTCTTTTGAAATTGCTTTAAGATTGTTGTTTTTGGGGTTCTAAATCTATAGGAATAAATTGGCTAAAATAAATCTACTACTTATTGCTTTCAAGGCGAGTGATCTCTCTATCCTTAAAGCAATTTCGCCCCCACCGTTCGATAGAACATAGTGCTATGGGTTTGTGGCGAATTACTTCTCAAGATATAATGAAGCAACGTATGTAGAGCAATTATCAACACCGCACTTTGTAGTGATAATTCGGTTGAACTATTGAGTTTGAAGGATTTCTAGAAACTAGAAATTTATGTTTCTATAGCAACACAAACTCTAGCAATCTGGTATATGAAAAAGTTGTCCCATTTCGGTATCTAGGGGAGGATATATATAGAGGAAAAAATGAAAATGTGCAACCTTATATGAAGAGGTGCAACCTTTCATGAAGAGGTGCAACCTTTCATGAAAAGGTGCAATGATTCAATTTCCCTCCAAAAATAACCGAATTAACTAACTAACAGTGTTAACGAAAAAATTAACGGGCCGTTAATTATAAGGACCAAAATTCACTCTTACTATGTGGGACAACAAGAAGTGAAAAAGTACCAAAAATGAGACTTTCTCATTTTCCTAAGACTTAACCTAAAATATTTTAGACTCTAACTTATTTTGAAAATTTCCCCAACAAATCGTGTGGGTAAAGTTCGTCGAAAATAATTTCAATTGTGACAACACCGATACTGGAGCGTAGTAAAGAGTAATTTGACGTGAAGTTGAGGTTGAACGATTCTTGATATCGTTGTCCATGGCTAAGTCGGTGTTGTGTCGTGTACACTCAAGCTTGTTTCATAATATAGTATCTCCTAAATTTTTTCAAAGGTGTTAAAAGTTTAAATTTTTGGTGCGTCGTGCATGAAGGCTATGAACTCTTTAGGTCATGAGGGAAGGATGTAATTAAGAAGGAGGAAATTTTTGAGAGTGGAAGTGGAACGCTCGAACAGTGGGTAGTCAATTCTTGGGTTTGGTGTTCCTGTTAAGGAAAGGTGTTAAACAGCGGGAATGGTTAGGGGAGGCCTTGATCTATGACGTTAAGGATGTTTGTAATATAATGGTTTAACCGACTGCTCGGTGTTTTGAGATGGGAATGACGGCAGAGGGTTGTGCCTAGGGTGGAGTTCAGAGTCGTTATGATACTCTTATATTAGTAAGTTGTTGCATTAGAAGAGGTAGGTTCCAGTAGGAATCCTTGTTTCTCGGAGGCATGGTTGAGGTATCACCCTGTCGTCTGATGATGATGAAGCCAACGATCATTTTCGTGATTAGTGGCAGGACGCTAAAAATGAAGAAGTAGCTATGGATAGTTTCATTGAGTTTTCATGATGAAGCAAAGAGTTTTCGGAAAAGGTGAGTACCGATGTGTTGTTGACCGCCTTGTACGGGTATTACGAAAATAGGAAACAGCTAGTTTGGTCAGGTGATTTTCTTCGATGAGGTTTTGACGGTTTATGTGGGGGTGAAGTTTATATATAGCACAACTGGAGGGGTTGCGCTTCGAGCATCAGAGCCTGTAAGGTAGTACGCCTAATCTTTCAGGCTGTCGGAATTCGTTTCCAGTAGGTTGCGATGAGCCGACAAGGAGCGATATCTGGTTGAGTAGTTTAAAGGATCATGGTTTTAAAAATTATCTAGATTCGAGAAAGGCAAGGTCATGAAATGTCTTGAATTCAGATAATGGTGTTATGATCAGCGGGAAGAGGACGGTACGTGTATGTGTGCAAAGTAGTCATGAAGATTTTGGTTGTTCTATGATAAGGTGGTAGGGTGATGGTTGTATATTTGAGTGGGGATTTTATGCCATTTCTAGACGTGCAATCCATTAAAGTGGTAAGGAGCTTCCTTGAGGATATGTAGAAGGCTAGTGTTATTGATATAGGATGAGCATCCTCGCCCAGAGATTTCTGGGAAATGATTTGTAAGTGGCAAATATGAAGATGGGACGTGTGGATGTTTGGTTGGTATCAGGATATCACTAAGTTGAGGATGATTTCGAATGATAGATGACGACTATCTAAGAGAGGAACCATGTGTTCTGGGTTGCGGCGAGTTTTGGGGCAGGTTTATTTTATACCCCTAAATCGTTGATGGAAGTATCAAACCGCTTAGTTTAAGAGGTTATGTAGTAGATAGGACATCCGTGAGCATGTCGAAGTATTTATTGGGGTGTGAATGGATTCTATCAGTTTTGGCAAGCTTGTTTGGAGAGGAAGAATTGTGCGGTGCTTTCGAGTGATGAATAATGTCTTGGAAGAGATCGGTTAATTACCTCGCGTAAAAATTGCGGGTAACCGGTTGAGTAAGTAAAGTAATGTAAAGGTGTTTCAACACGTCTGGAAATCATCGAGGAATAAAGTAAGCAATGTTGGGTGAGCAGTGTTTCGTGCAACAAGAGAAGAGTGAGGATATTATGTCGGAAATGTGGGTAATCTGAGAGTAAGAAGTTTGGCAAGTAATTCAAAATGTGGAATTATGTTTTCAGATTCTGCCGTTAGTGAATTTATGAATCCCTAGCGTGGGTGCGAGAAAGAGATTATGGCGTGCGGTGCAGTGTGAGTGTTGAAGAATTTAAATCGAGCAGCTAGCCAAAAGTTCACACCGCTAATCAGTGAGTCGACCGTTGGAAGTGGGTTCGAAGTTTTCGAGGAGGAAGGAAGAAGTGGTTGGATATAGTGCTCAGAGTGAACGACCACAATGTCAGTCTTAGTAATGCGTGGAAAGGATTCCAAGTGACTCGCTTGTTCAGTGTTAAACCATTTGGAATAGTATGTATGAGCATGGTCACTCCGTGTCGGGCGAATGAAGCTTGGTTGTATTGCGCATATGGTTGGATGCTTGTAGATGCAATGAGAAATGGAAGTATGCGTCGCATTATTTGGCCAGTTGGAGCTGGTGGATTACGAGGGTTTGGAATTATGGAAGTTTCTTCCAATATGTAAGAAGTTGGGGTGATGACGTGGGAGCGATGTATATTTAGCGCGTAAGATTTGGATAATGCCGATGAGTTGTGATTAATGTGGGTCGAAAAAGAAAGTGCTTCTGCGTTAGACGTATGCCGTATTAAGAGAGGTTGCTTTGCAATGGCAGGTTATAGGATGAAGAAACTCGTGACTGTGAGTTGTTGGTGATGTCTAAGGTTGACAAAGTGTTATGTTGGTAAATCGGGTGGTCATTTAGTCATTGATGCATGTTGTCATGGCATTGACTCCGGTAAAATTCTTTTATTTAAGGTAGTTGTGGATTAATCGAGGGGTAAATCCGATGGTTACGTATGACTATGTATTGATCAGAATGGCTTGGAAAATTGAATGGAACTAAGTTGGTTAGATTGAGAAATATGTGGCATCAGTCCTAAGGGGGGAAAAGGTAAAGTTACCAGTCTTTCCATGGGAGGGGTGTGATTGGTACGCGACTATACGAAGGAAAACCCATCGAGTTCCAAGTGGGAGACTTGGTTATGTTAAAGGTTTCACCTTGGAAGGGAACATTCCGCTTACCAAGACTCGTTTGACCATTTGCTAACCTAGAACGTGTTGGGGAAGTATCTTACAAACTGGAATTGCCCGTGGAGTTGCGAGGAATTCACCCTACATTCCACGTGTCGAATCTACAGAAGTGTTTGGCGGAAACCGACGTGGTAATACCGTTGGAGGATATCCATGTGGATGAAAAGTTGAGTTATGTCGAAGAACTGGTAGCCATTCTGGATCATAAAGTCGATAAACTAAGGAATAAGGAAATTCGGTTAGTAAGGGTGCAATGGAAGTTCCACAAGGGACAGGAGTCAACGTGGGAAGTGGAGGCGGACATGAGGTCTCAGTACCCTAGTTTGTTTAGCGAAGGGATTCCGGGGACGAAATCCTTTGGGGGGGAGTATTGTAATAACCGGGTATAAGTTTTAAATTTTAAAGTTGGGTGTTAAGTTGACCAAGACTCAAAGATGAAGGGGGCTAGATGCAACATTTAATTAAAAGTGGTTTTAACCCTAATGACCTCATATTGTTTTGATCGGCGGCTGGAAAGAGAAGGAGGGATTAGGGCGATTTTGGAGCAAGGCAAGGAAGAGGACGACTCAATTGAGATTTCAAGTTTTCATTGATTCCTCCTTAAGGTAAGTCTCCTTCTAATCAACATTTTCCTTCTTGATGTTTTAGTAGCAGTGTTAGCCTTTGGTTTGGGATTGTTGGGTTAATCTGATGTTCTTGAGATTTTGGGATTTTGGGTTTAATTTACCATCAATGTGGTAAAGGACCGATTGAGATTAGAGTTGTTAATTTTAGATATAGGATTAAGTAATCAGATCAAGGAAGGGGTTTTGGGTTTGCAAACGATCCCCGATCGATGTTGGAGATGGAGTCGACCATCTTTTCTCGTCGAAAGACCTGTTGGTCGATCGACCGAACCTGAGTTTGGGGGACCGGGTGACCCCGGGCACCAAAGTTCCGGGTGAACCCGGGAGTTTTGACCCCGATCGATACCGGGCTGGGTGGCCCCGGTCGACACCGGGCGGTGAGGTCCCGGTCGACACTGGGGATTGTAGTCCCGGTCGACACTGGGGATTGTAGTCCCGGTCGACTCCAGGGAGGGTGTAGCGGGAGTGCATAAAAGACCGTTATCTTAGTTCCTTCTTTATATTATCTCAGTTGTGTAATAGGTTGCCGTTGTAAACCTTGAATTTAAAATTTTAAGCTTGGGGTCGTTTGGCATGAATTATTCTTATGATTTAATTTTGGTTATTTGGCTTGGTTGGGTTGTTACAGTAGATATAAAAGGTTTTGTTGTTATAGAATCTTGTGACATGCTGACTTTGAGAACTTAGAGAGAGAAATATTCTTTGAGAGATTTTCCATACGCATTGTATAATCTATGATATTGAGATCAATACAATATGACATGTGGAATTGAGATTTGTTGTTCATCATGATCTGAATCTTTATTCGATTCTTTTTCTGAAAAAAAAAGAAGGGTGACTCAACTTTGCACAATTAGGGACTATCAATTGGTATCAGAGCAAGCATTAATCAGAAATCAGTTTAAGACTCTGAAATTTTGGCCGATTTTGAAGAACTCGCAAGACGCTCCTGTTCAATTTGAATTTCTTGATTTTGTATTGTTTTTGGAGTTGTAATTGTTGCACTGTACTCGATTCGTTGTCTAGAACAAGTTTTGTGTGGTTAGATTGTCCAATTCACAACTAAGATTTGTTGTCTAGAACAGGTTTTGTGTTGGTTAGATTGTCCAATTTGTTGGAATATGCTCGTGTCATAATAGATAATTATATGGCTAGACACACGTGGGGCCTATAGGGTCACACACATATACACTGAGATACCATTTAATATAATGTAATTATTGTATTTACATTATATAGCCTAAGTAACGTGGGAAAATTAAAAGGGCATTAACATTAAATTAGACTTATTGGGTTTGTATTAAATTTAAGTTAATAGCAAGGCCATTAACTTAATTTAATACTGGGCCCATAAAAGATTTAGAAGAGAAAATTGTTAAAAGCCCAAGAGAGCTCTAGGGTTTATTTATATAAGAATATCAAATAAACCCATTAGGTTTAGCCCTAATCTCTCCTCCTCTCTCTAAAATCGGCGCCCCCCTCTTTGCTCTCTCTAAGTTTTCCCGTTTGATCTTCTACCTTGGTTCTTGGTTAATCGAGGTTCTAAGATCGTTACGAAGGAGGACTAGCATCCGGTGGTGATCAAGGAAGTGTAGTGTGGACTACTTTAGAGGTATTCACCATTGAATACTTGGTCTCAAAGGAACACACAAGCGGATCCATTTCGTCTACAAATCACGCTACAAAGGTATACCGTTATTTGTATTTTTCGTTTAATCATATTGGCAATACGTTGATTCCTTTTGGTGATTTCTTTCCGTTGCGTGTATATATAAATGTTATATTTGTGTTTTTGCTTTAAATCACCAACAGTGGTATCAGAGCCATCGTATGTGCCATATGATTAGCGCGTATATGTAAAAGTGGCTAAAACGTTTTCTTTTGTGGATCGAATTTTTTTTGCCACAAATTGCATATACTAATCGTATATTAATTATTGTAGTTTTTCTTCGATTCGTTGGCTTGCTCTCTTTTGTCTTTTTGTAAGTGTTTTTAGATCCATGGTAAAAAACATGCATTTTTTTCCCATGGACCAAGCCAACACTTTTATGTTTGTATTGATGTGCAAAACCGATGAAAACCGTGACCGTTTGTGTGCCTTGTTTCTTTGTTTATCGGGGTTTTGGATTGTAATAATTTAGATTATTATTTCATTTATTTTCACTTAGTTTAGTGTTAGAATAAATGTATTTAGTCAAAAAATTGTAACCGTTGCTTGGAATGGAATGGCGACAAAGTTAAAGACGAAAAGGAAATTTCGTAGCTGTTGGACAACCCGCACGAAAAATGGATTTCCTGGAGTTTCACAACTCGGAATGTTCTGATTCTTGTTGCTGGAGTTGCGTATCGCATAGGAGAACAACTTTACAGAAGGATGTTTCGGTTGGGGAAGATTCCTTGTATGTCATTTCGGGCCCCGAAGCTGCTGTGTTTTTCCGGACAGTTTTGGTGTTCGGTTTTTCATATGGGTTCTACTTGCTCTTGATGGTCTTGGAGCAAGTGGGAGCCCATTAAGGGTTTATGTTGGCCCATCCTTAGTTGCCCTCTTGGTCCGTTGTGATGGCTCACGAGATCAAGCATAGGTTTTTTCATCGGTTGAGGTTTTGTGCATATTGGTTGTGTGTTTTATTTCATATTGCGTTGTTATGTATATCTCGGATGTTATAACTTGCAAATGGGTTTTTCAAACCTAAAATTAAACACATACCACTTTTGAAACTAAATCGTTAGTTTTGGTGAATACATAAGTTTGAATTGGATTTAAAACTTAAAACTATTGTTTTATATAAATAACGTTTAAAAGGGTTTTATCGGTTATTTAATTTATGTAATGTCAAATGGACATCTCGACACACATAAAATAAAACAAATTAATCGTTAAGAAATGTTTTTAACTTATGCTACGAATGAAGAATGCATGCTTCTTTCGTACATCTTTTTTTGCGTATCAAAATATCATACCCATCACAATTTTAAGTCATGCCGTCCAATCGGATTGAAATTACTCGCCATTACCTTTTGCCTATGCCTGAGACCTAGGTTGAATTGTAATCTCGAGGTGATTATTATCTATGCGTGAGACCTAGATCCATTTTCACATGATTTCAAATTGGATGACTTAATCGAGTTAAGCAGGTGAGACCTTAACGCGAGGCAAAGATGGGACTAAACATGCCAGCTTGACACTAGTTGCTCGGCCACTAGATGCCATGGGTCCCATAAGGATCTAAGAATTGCACTAGTAATGCAATTGGTTAACGTCACCTACCTATTGAATCTATCATTGCTAGCAGATCAACTGATGTAATGATAGAACCTCAATGAGGATCTTTGCCTTTTTCGTGAAAATTAAAATTATAATTGGGTAATTAATTTAAAGAAAAAGGATTAATTATTGAAAATACTAAATCTTGAACTTTGTATGTTTGTAGATGACAACAACCAACAATCAAACCCTAAGCAACTCAACAATTAGGTCAGTTCTTGAAAAAGAGAAACTGACAGGTATCAACTTCATCGACTGGTATCGAAATCTGAGGATTGTCCTCAAGGCTAAAAATAAGTTAATGCATCTGGAAGCGACCTTACCTGAAGCACCTCCTGCCACTGCTTCTGCTGCAGTTCATGCAGCCTACACACGTAGGTTTAACGAGAAACAAGAAGTAGCTGCTCTTATGCTGGTGAGCATGACACCCGAGATCCAAAAGAACTTGGAGGAACTCACAACTTTTGAGATGCTACGAGAGTTGAAAACCATGTTTCAACAACAAGCAGAACATGAACTGTTTGAAACAGTCAAAGCATTCCTCCACGCTTGTAAACAGGAGGATGACCAATCAGTTAGCGCTTACGTCTTGAAAATGAAAGGCTATCTTGACCAGATGGAGCGTCTTGGTTACCCCATGCCACAAGTTCTTGGAGTGAGCTTGATTCTTACCTCACTCTCCAAGGACTACAATCAGTTTGTTATGAACTATAACATGCATAGCATGGGGAAGACTATCTCTGAACTGCATGCTATGCTGAAACTTGCAGAGCAAGGGATGCCCAAGAAAGCTCTTGCTGTTCTAGCAATCAGGGCAGGTAAAATCCAGAAACCCAAACCGCAAGCACTGGGCAAGGGTCGTGGCAAGGGTAAGCATGTTTACAAACCCAAACCTAAGATTCCCCCACCTGCTAAAAAGGAGCACCCTGCAAAGGACACCACATGTCATCACTGTGGAGTGATAAGCCACTGGAGGAGGAACTGTCCTGCCTACCTGGCAGAGTTGAAGAAGAACAAAGCTACCCCGGCTAGCATATCAGGTATCTTCACTATAGAACTCTATGCTTTTCCTAATAAATCCTGGGTTTATGACACCGGTTGTGGAACTCACATTTGTAATAATGTGCAGGAACTAAGGAGAAGTAGAAAGCTAAACAAAGGAGCTTTGGACCTGTACGTAGGCAATGGAATGCGTGCAACTGTTGAAGCTCTAGGGAGCTATGATCTTAACCTCCCTAATGGACTGATCATTGTTTTAGACAATTGTCATTATACACCCACTATTACTAGGGGTATTGTTTCGCTTTTTCGTTTGAAGGATAACGGTTTTATTAATACCTTTACGGATTATGGTATTTCGGTTTCTAAAGATAATATATTTTATTTTAATGCTATTTCTCGTGATGGTATTTGTGAAATTGACATGCATGGTCTTGTTTCAAACGATAGTTCTATATATACATGTAGCACTAAAAAATCCAAACGTAATTTGGATTCAACTTACTTATGGCACTGCCGTCTTTGCCACATAAGCAAGAAGCGCATTATAAAGCTGCAACACGATGGACTTCTAAAGTCAACCGACGATGAGTCATTTGAAAAATTCCTCTCTTGCATATCTGGGAAGATGACAAGAAAAGCTTTCTCCCGTATAGGTGAAAGAGACAAAGATCTACTTGGACTCATACATACTTATGTATGTGGCCCATTTAGAACTGTGCCTAGGGAAGGTGCTAGCTACTTCATCACTTTCACTGATGATTTCAGTCGCTATGGTTATGTTTACTTGATTAAACATAAACATGAAGCCTTTGAAACATTCAAAGCCTTTCAAAATGAAGTAGAAAATCAACTCGGCAAGTCTATTAAGGATCTTCGATCTGATCGAGGAGGAGAGTACATGAGTCAAGAGTTTTTAGATCATCTGACTAAATGTGGGATTGTCTCACAATTCACTCCTCTATACACTCCACAACATAATGGAGTGTCTGAAAGGAGAAATCGAACTTTGCTAGACATGGTTCGATCCATGATGAGTCTAACTACTTTGCCACTATCCTTTTGGGGTTGTGCTCTAGAGTCTGTTGCTCGCATACTCAATATGGTTCCGACCAACAAGGTTGATAAGACTCCATATGAAATATGGCATGGGAAAGTCCCTAATCTGTCTTACTTGAAGGTCTGGGGTTGTGAGGCTCTCGTGAAACGAGACACACCGAACAAACTTGAGCCTAGATCTATTAAATGTATCTTCGTAGGGTACCCAAAGACAACAATGGGTTACTATTTCTACTACCCACCCGAAAACAAAATATTTGTTGCTCGGTATGCTGAGTTTCTTGAGAACAGTCTCATTTTACAAGAAGCAAGTGGGAGCACTGTAGACCTTGACGAGATTCAAAGCAAAGATGCACAACCTTCTGGTAACACTAGCGAACATCACGCTGAGGCTAAACATACAGATGTAATTCCCATTCGTAGATCTACAAGGACACCTCGAGCACCTAAACGATATAGTTTTTGTGTCGATTCTAAGGAGCAGAATTTGGGGGATCATGGTGAGCCCTCTAACTATCAAGAGGCATTGTTGGATCCAGAATCTGATAAATGGCTTGAAGCTATGAATGCTGAAATGCAATCCATGAAGGATAATCAAGTCTGGAACTTGGTTGATCTTCCTCAGAACAGCAAGACTGTCGGGAGCAAGTGGATCTTCAAGAAGAAGACCAACATGGATGGCAATATACACACCTATAAAGCTCGTCTGGTAGCAAAAGGTTACACTCAAACCTACGGGGTTGACTATGAAGAAACCTTCTCGCCTTTGCTGACGTTAAAGCTATTAGGATTCTTATAGCCATAGCAGCGTATTATGTCTATGAGATTTGGCAAATGAATGTCAAAACCTCTTTCTTGAACGATAACCTTAATGAAGATGTCTATATGGTGCAACCTGAGGATTTTGTGAGTCTGAAGCATCCCAATAAAGTATGCAAGCTTCAAAGATCCATTTATGGACTGAAGCAAGCGTCCAGAAGCTGGAATAAAAGGTTCAATGAGGAAATCAAAACGTATGGTTTCACCCAAAACCTTGATGAGCCATGTGTATATATGAGAGCTAGTGGGAGCATTGTCATTTTTCTAATCTAATATGTTGATGACATATTACTCATAGGGAACAATATTCCAATGCTAAAAGATGTAAAATCCTGGCTTGGAAAATGCTTTGCCATGAAAGATTTAGGTGAAGAGGCGTACATCTTAGGAATCAAGATCTATAGGGATAGATCGAAGCGGTTAATTGGTTTAAGTCAAAGTTCATACATTGACAAAATTCTAAAACGGTTCAGAATGGATGCTTCCAAACGTGGAAAACTTCCAATGCAACACAATGTAAACTTGAGTAAGACTCAGGGACCCTCCACACCTGATGAGGTGAAGCGGATGAAGGGAATCCCCTATGCTTCGGCTGTGGGATCCATCATGTATGCAGTGAGGTGCACTAGACCTGATGTAGCATTCTCTCAGAACCTTACGAGTAGATACCAATAAAATCCAGGAGAGACTCACTGGACTGTTGTTAAGAACATATTGAAGTATCTTCGAAATACTAGAGATATGTTCCTTGTTTATGGCGGTGATACAGAAAGAGAGCTCAGTGTTACTTGCTACACTGATGCTGGTTTTGAAATTGATCGAGATGACACTCGATCTCAGACTGGATTCGTTTTCGTCATGAACGGAGGCACTGTTGACTGGAAGAGTGCTAAGCAAAGCACTACTGCGATGTCTTCTACAGAAGCTGAATACATAGTTGCTTCCGAAGCTGCAATGGAGGCTATTTGGATACGAAAATTCATTTCTGGGATTGGGGTTGTTCCTAGTAATGAAAGACCCATGGATATGTACTGCGATAATTCTGGTGCCATTATCATAGCCAACGAACCTGGAGTTCAAAAGGGCGCCAGACACTTTTGCAGGAAGACTCACTACATTCGAGAGGTTATCGAGATAGGTGAAATTCGTCTTCTCAAGGTTCACACAGATGACAACTTAGCTGATCCCTTTACGAAACCAATGTCTTGTACCAAACATATCGAACATGCTAGGAACATTGGACTTCGACCAACTAGTAGTCTCATGTAGATATGTTTTAGTATTTGAATAATTGGAACATTGAACAGTTTTTATTACAATGAATTGATGTACTAGGTATGGTCGTTTTCATTTATATCAACTGTGTTCTATATTTGCATGTTTAATCCATGAATACATTATTTGTTCTAAATTGTCCATTGTCAGTTGATGATACGGGAGTATCATTGAGTTAAGGCAAATGTGAGCGTATTGGTGATGATGCTACCAAACTCACATGTTGTGCATTGGTGATGAACATTGGACTGACCCAACCTACGAGAGTTCATTGCATGGATCGGTGTCACCAACGAATCTCACAGATGGTTATGTTACTCGTCCTTAGACTTGAGATGCAAGCAGGTTTTGTGTGGGTGGAATGTCAGTCTTTGAAATGGTTAAACACTGTCCTAAATAAGGCTGTTATAAAAATCATCTTCAGGACTGATATGAAGCACATGACAGACACGTCCAGTCAAAATGGGATTTGTTCCTCTATAGATAATAGAGTAAGATACTACTGGGCCCCTCGATGAATTGAATAGATGTCTGTACGGCCGTACCCAAATTCAGTTAAGATGATGCTTGATTAGTTTGGTAATCTAACTCAACAAACAAATCGAGAAACAGAATCGTTGAACAACTAGAATGACATATGATCCATGTCTAGTATTCAACAAGGTATCTGTAACAAAGGGATGACTGATTTAATAAACCATTTAAAATGAGACGCTTAAGAAACTAACCTCATGTGTCTCTAGGGGCATTGGCGTGTTGCTAGACGCTAACCTTTGCCTGTATGATTACTTGTTATTATGACGTGTGCAAGTAGGAGCTGTTGGAATATGCTCATGTCATAATAGATAATTATATGGCTAGACACACGTGGGGCCTATAGAGTCACACACATATACACTTAGATACCATTTAATATAATGTAATTTTTGTATTTACATTATATAGCCTAAGTAACGTGGGAAAATTAAAAGGGCATTAACATTAAATTAGACTTATTGGGTTTGTATTAAATTTAAGTTAATAGCAAGGCCATTAACTTAATTTAATACTGGGCCCATAAAAGATTTAGAAGAGAAAATTGTTAAAAGCCCAAGAGAGCTCTAGGGTTTATTTATATAAGGATATCAAATAAACCCATTAGGTTTAACCCTAATCTCTCCTCCTCTCTCTAAGTTTTCCCGTTTGATCTTCTACCTTGGTTCTTGGTTAATCGAGGTTCTAAGATCGTTACAAAGGAGGACTAGCATCCGGTGGTGATCAAGGAAGTGTAGTGTGGACTACTTTAGAGGTATTCACCATTGAATACTTGGTCTCAAAGGAACACACAAGCGGATCCATTTCGTCTACAAATCACGCTACAAAGGTATACCGTTATTTGTATTTTTCGTTTAATCATATTGGCAATACGTTGATTCCTTTTGGTGATTTCTTTCCGCTGCGTGTATATACAAATGTTATATTTGTGTTTTTGCTTTAAATCACCAACACAATTCACAACTGATTTGTGTGAATTTTGGATTTACTGAAATTTTTGGTTCGAACATTGTACATACTGGTTTCTTGATCGAGTTGTAATTTTTTTGTCAAAATCATGTGTTAGAATTCTGTTCAGAGTGTGTTCAAGGATCAATTCTTAAAGTTTCAGAATCAATTTTTGAAGATTTGAAGGATCTATAAGTGTTTTAGTGAATTCAGACTCGACGGACTAAAGAACTCTCAAGGTTTGTAGAATTCGTAAGCATCATAGACCAAGAACTTGCAGAGCATTTGTTTGTGTTTTGTTGAAAATTACAAGTACATAATTTGCAAGTGTTGGTATACGAATTGTGGAAGAATTCACATGACTCTTGGTGTTTATTTTTGTGGAAAAAGTTCCAAGTCTAGAACTCGCAGAAGTAAAGAATTCGCATGCAACTTCTTACGATAAGCTACTGTTCATACGATAAAGGACAAAATTCGTAGGCTACATCGTGCGAAAAGTACAGAACTCACAAGTCATTACTTGCGAAAAGCTACTGTTCATTTCCTTTGGTCTGTGAAAAGCACAAGAACTCGCAAGCCAAAGCATACGAAAAGCTCGTGCGACAAGTTATTTTGTGGATTTTTCTAAGTATAGAACTCACAAGATATTTTGCGAAAATCTTGTCTGAAGTGTTATAATTTGCTCTAAGTCTAGAACTCGCAAGATTCATCATGCGCCAAGTAGGAATTCTTACGCCTCAGCTTGTGAGAAGTACAGAATTCGCAAGCTTCAGCCTGCGAGAAGTACAAATTTCTCAAGTTTCAGTCTGCGAGTTGTGGGGTCTATAGTGTTCTACGAGAAGTGCTTCTAGTGTCATACGAATTCTTTACTTATCCAAATTCTGGATTTTTTCAGAATTCTGAAATTTCTGATTTTTTTTAAAGATATGTGCAAAGATATTCATGATGACTTCAAGAGATGCCTTATCGATTGGAACAAATGCAAAGCCTCCTGTGTTATTTAAAGGAGAGTATGAATAATGGAAATATAGGTTCCTTGATTTTATAGATAGACATGCCAATGGAGAAAACATCAAGCTCTCGATTGAAGAATGATTGATGAATCCCATCACTACTGAAGTTCCAGATGATGAATCATCAAATAGTGGAGATGGAAATGAACCTAGAGAACAAAAGACAAAAGAAGTTCCACTTGATATCTCCAAATACTCTGATTAACATAAAAATCGATACAAGACTGACAAACAAACAAGGTTTCTACTTCTTCAAAGCATACCAAATGAGATATACATTAAGATTGATAGCTACAAGGAAACGACCAAGAAAATGTGGGATCAATTGGAGAAGATGATGGGGTCTAAAGTTGGCAATCAGATGAAAGTAGCTAACTGCATAAACAACTACGAAGAGTTCAAAGCTAAGGATGGTGAAAGCTTAGAGGAGACTAACCAGATCTTTGTGTCTTTGCTCAATGATTTGGCTAAGAATAAGGTAAAGAAGAAGCAGATAGAGAATAATGTTAAGTTTTTGAGTTTTCTTCAGCCTGAGTGGAAAAGTCACTCAAGGAGAATGAAGCAAACGAATGATCTAAGTGACATTCCCATGCATGAAGTTTATGAGACTCTTCGTCAAAATGAGGAGGAAGTAGAGGAGAAAAGAAGAAAAATGAGAAGCTTGTAGTTGATCCAGTTGCCTTGGTGGTGGATAAGAAGAAAGAGAAAGAGAAGAAGGACAAGACAAAAAAAGAAGAAAGTTGTGGTGACTGAGTATGAGGAAAGTGACAGTGCTAACTATGATTGTGATGACGGAGAAAGTCTGAAGCAGACAATGATCTTGTTAACCCGACCCTTCCAGAAGAAATTTTATAAGAAGTCGGGTTCTAACAGCCAATAATACTCATCAGGGTCAAGGAATTATGAGCATAAGGAACAGGTTGAAGGCAGAAGGTATGAGGATAGAAAGTCTGAAGGAAGAAGGCATGAAGAGAGAAAGCCCGAAGAGAAGAAGTATGTGAACAACTACGAGAAGAAAGTGGAAGATACAGTTAAATGTTATAACTGTGGTAAGCTCGGTCACTTTGCAAAGGATTGTCGAAAGCCCAAAGTAAGGAATTCTGATTATTACAAGAACAAAATGCTTCTGGCTAAGCAGAAAGAAGCTGGGAAAGCATTGATGTCCGAGGATGACCACTGGCTGGATTACACGGACTCAGAAGATGAGAAAGAAGAGACAACACATATGTTCCTGATGGGAAAAGAAGTGAAGTATGAAAAATCAAATGATGAGACTTCTGAGGAGGTAAACAAATTTTCTGAATTGATTTTTTAAAGAAAATGGAAACCATGATGGCTGAGCTTCAAGACTTACAAGCTAAACTGAAAAAGGAAAAAGACAGAGTTGCTAAAAAGCGTCACACAATTTTTGATCTCAACACATAAATTGTTGGGAAAAAAACTTGATTATTTGTTGAACAAAGTTGCTAATAATTTTGAAAAACAAAAAGATTGTCTTGAAAATCAAATTTTTGAAGTAGTTTCTAAGTTCAATTCATGTGAACTTGAGAAGCAAGAGTTTGTTATTAAACATAATAAATTGCAGTTTGAAAACAAAACTTTGCTGAAAAAGATAAATGGTTGGGAAGCCAAGCTTTATGCTAGAGGCCAAACAGATCAAACCATTCATCTCAACAAGCCAAAGGAATTTAAAGCTTTTAAAGATAATTGGGGCATTGGGTATGACAACCCACATTTTTTAAAGAAAGCTATTAGAAAACATTCCGCTTTATATAATTTTGAATTTTTACAAGTGGTAGACAAATGCCCTCATTTAAAACCCAAATTTGTTACAAAATCATCTAATGAGGTGGAAGCTAAGAAAGTTGAAAATTGGAAAAACACAACAAAAATGCAACTACCATTCTACTATGATAAGCTGAATGATAGTTATCTACCTGAGCAACCAAAATTTTTATCAAACGATTATTTTCAAAGTTACTCTACTGAGGAAATGGAGGCAAAACAAGTTGAAGCTAAAATTTATGTTCCTCCACTCATCTTGGAAAGTAAAATTTCTGAGCTTGAGAACACCTTAGTAGATGAGAAAATTTTGGTTGATCTGGAGAAGATTGTATTTTCCACTATGCTTTTAAACATTGATTCAAAATCTGAAGTTACAAATGATAAGTTAGAGTCAGAAAGAGTTAGTCAAAACAACTCTACTGATTCAGATGAATCATCTTGTAAACTTTTCATGAGTGATATTTTTCCTAATCTAAAACCTTTAGATTTTGAACAAACGTCTTCCTAAAAGCAGTTTTCAAAAGAATTTAATGATTTTATGTTTCCAAATGCTTCCAATGCTCCTCAATTTGATGATGATGATGATGATGATGACTTATTTGAGGATGAATTTGATTTTTTAAATTCCGATGGATGTGTTGATGAGTGTGTTGAGAAGTTTGATTTCAATGCTAAACTTCCAGATCACTTTGCTTTTGTGATTAAATCTAAGGTTTTACCAAGTGTTTATGAGAAAGGTGAATCATCAATTAAGGTTGATGACTCAGTTCCTGTGAGTACTTAGTATGCTAGAGGTAAGAAGAAAAAGAAGAAGCACTCACAGAAACGGACCAACACTGGTAAGTCCGGAAAAAGACAAAGTCTGAAATCTCATTGTTCTTACAAATCTAAATCTTGTGTTTCAGATATGAGATTGAAAAGGTATGAAGCGAGGCCTGAATTGAGACCTAAAAAGAAGATTGACGAGGCTACAAAATCATTTTCTGATTCTGTTTGTAATAGGACTACTACTAGTTTGTCTGATGTAATTGATCAATGTCGTTCTCATAAAACAAAACTTGCACATCCTTACAACTCTTATACAATAAAGCAGTTGATCCACTTATCTTGCTCTACTAGTCAGTGTTCCACATACGGTCAAAATGATTTTGTTAGTTGACAAAATTCTGATTATTGGTTTGGATCATATCATGTTTATTCCTTTTATGGTTTTCAAAAGCAAAGAGGACCCAAATTCAAATGGGTGCCAAAATCTGATGCTAACATGAAGGGACCCATCTATAAATGGGCACCTAAACCGATTGTTGCTTGATTTCTCCTATGTAGACCCATCATATGTGGTACTTGGATTCGGGATGTTCCAAGCATATGATAGGGCAGAAAGATATTTTATCTAATTATACATGGAAATTTTGCGGCAATGTGCGCTTCGGGAATGACCAGTTTTCACCAATCTTGGGGTATGGCGACGTAGTTCAAGAGAACATAACGATCAAGAAGGTGAGCTATGTTAAAGGCCTAGGACACAATCTATTCAGCATCAGACAGTTTTGCGACAAGGACTTAAAGGTGAATTTTAAAGCCAAGAGATGTTGTGTGAAAACTGAAGATGGAAAAGAACTCTTGGTTGGCACGATAAAGTCAAACCTCTGCACTATTAACCTGTCCAATGTCAAGCCGTACAATGTTGTGTGTCTACTTTCTAAAGCCTCTATGTAACAGAGCTGGTTATGGCATAGAAGGTTGTCTCACCTCAACTTTTGATATATAAACAAGTTGGTGACTGGAAATTTGGTCAAGGGACTACCTGAGTTGAAATATGAAAAAGAACATCTGTGTGATGCGTGCGAGAAGGGAAAAATGAAGAGAGCTTCACACAAGCCCAATCCTGAACCTAGTATAAATGCTCCTTTAGAGTTGTTGCACATGGATCTCTGCGGTCCAATACGAACACAAATCATCAATGGCAAGAAATATGTCTTAGTGATTGTGGATGATTACTCCAGATACACTTGGGTCAATTTATGAGATCAAAAGATGTGACTCCATAAATCATTATCTTGTTTCTCAAAAGTGTCCAAATGAACATGCAGAAGACAGTTAAGCTGATCAGAACAGATAATGGCATAGAATTTAAGAACAAGATTGTTGAAGATTATGTCGAATTGGTCGGGATAACACATCAATTTTCTGCTGTCAGAACGCCAGAACATAATGGGGTGGTTGAAAGACGTAACAGAATGTTAGTTGAGGCTGCACACACGATGCTAAGCCAGTCAGACTTACCTCTATTCTTATGGGCAGAAGCTGTATCTAGTACGTGTTATACACAAAAAAGATCTATCATCCATCGTTGCTTCGGTAAAACGCCTTATGCTTTGATAAACAACAGAACACCAAACATTAAACACTTTCACATTTTTGGTTGCAGGTGTTATGTGCTGAATGATAAAGAGAACTTGAACAAGTTCAATCCTAAAGCTGAAGAAGGAATTTTCATTGGCTACTCTTAGACATGAGCATCATACAGAATCTACCTAAAGAACTCAAAGATCGTTGTGGAAAACGTTAATGTCAAATTTGATGAAGCAATGAAGAAGGCTTTTGAGCACATAAGTTCAGAACCTGTTATAACAGGAGTATTAGCTTCTAGACAAATCAGTCCAGAACCTGTATCTAAAGTTCCTAATTTTGATAATGCTTCTACTTCTACATCGCATTTAATAGATTTAGATTTGTTATTTGAACATTTCTATGATGAGTTTCTCGGATCTAAAGTGACTAAACCTGTTGTGATTGACAGATCGGAAGATTCACGTAATAATCAACCAATCACTTCAGATGTCTCAACCAAACCCGCTTCCCCGGTTCAGACTGAAATTCATGTTCAAATATCTACTCAATCATTTGAAGTTGAACAATATAATGAAGACCAGAAGTTACTCATTTAGTTGGATGTACTGTAATGCCTACTCAACATACATCAAATGTCCAACCAGCTGCGACTTCTGCACCAATTCCTTCAACTGAAACCCAACAAGAAGATACTGGATACTTAGATGATCAACATTATCAGTATACATCTAATCCACTTCCTCGTAGTAACAAGTGGACCAAAAATCACCCGGTTCATTAAATAATTAGAGATCCTTTACAGCCGGTACAAACTAGGTCTGCTACTGCAAACGAGTGCATGTTTGATTCCTTTCTGAGTAAAATAGAGCCTAATCAAGTATCAGAAGCTCTAGCAGATCTAGATTGGATAACGACTATGCAAGAGGAACTCAACCAATTTGAAGCGCTCAAAGTCTGGAGACTTGTGCCTCGCCCGGAGGAAAAAACTATTATAGGCTCGAAGTGGGTATTCAAGAACAAGAAGGATGAGGACGGTATCGCGGTAAGAAATAGAGCTCGACTTGTAGCAAAGGGATACCGGCAAGAGGATGGAATAGATTATGATGAGACATACGCTCCAGTTGTACGTATAGATGCTATCAGGATGTTTTTAGCCTACGTTGCACATAAAAACTTCACTGTCTACCAAATGGACGTGAAGACTGCCTTTCTTAACGGAATATTGATGGAGGAGGTATACGTCTCACAGCCAGAAGGGTTTGTCAATGCTTAAAAACCGGATCATGTCTACATCCTTGACAAGGCCCTTTATACTCCTATTTCAACCCCGATGGCACCTGGAACTAAGATCGGAGCTGATCTTTTGGGAAAAACTATTGATCTTAGAACCTATAGAGGAATGATCGGTTCTTTAATGTACTTAACGACTATTAGACCGGATATTATGTTCTCTACGTGTTTATGAGCTAGATATCAATCTAAGCCTAAAGAATCCCTTCTCTCGGCTGTAATGCGAATATTTAGGTATCTAAAAGGAACTGCAGACCTTGGTTTGTGGTATCATAAAGATATTGGTTTTGAGTTCACAGTATATTCAGATGCAGACCATATAGGTTGTATTCTAGACAGGAAGAGCACATCAGGTCACATACAATTTCTGGGAGACAAGCTCATTAGTTGGGAATCAAAGAAACAATTATGTGTTTCCACATCAACCGCTGAAGCAGAGTATGTAGCTGCTGCAAGTTGCTACTCTCAAGTGTTGTGGATGAGGAAACAACTTCGAGACTATGAATTCCATTTCAACAAAATATCAATATATTGTGATTCGAAAAACACCATCCTTATATCTACAAATCCTGTTCAGCACACGAAAACAAAGCACATTGACGTGCGGTATCACTTTATCAAGGATAATGTTGAAAAAGGTACAATTGAACTTTACTTTGTAAACACGGATTATCAACTTACTGATTTATTCACCAAACCTTTGGATGAAAAGAGATTTAATTTTCTCATTTTGAAATTAGGTATGTTGAATCTTAAAACATAATCCATATTTACCTCATACAGTTTGTTTAAATCTTGAACAAACTCGCAAAGTACAAAAACTCGCAAAGTACTATTCACATTACTTCTCGCTAGACGTTATGTGCGTGAACTAGGAACTCGCATACTACTACGTGTGCGAAATGACAAACTCGCAGAACACTAGTTGCGTGAACTAAGAAACTCGCTAGTAAGGATGTGCGCGAAGTAGCTTCTCGCAAGGTGCTTCGTGCGTGAAGTGGACTTGGAATAATTTCGAACTCTGAACTTCTCGCAAACGAATGCAAACTCGCACGTCAATAGATCCTTGCGCGTTCCATACTTAGAAATTATTGACAAACAAAGAACTCGCTAAGTAGAAACTCACACGTCTAAGAAACTCGCAAGTCACTATTTATCTCACTTCTCGCAAGTAGCTTTGTGCGCGAACTAGATACTCGTACACTGAATAATGCGCGAACTAGTTGAAACTCGCACAAAACATGAACAACTTCATAGTGCGCGTTCTTCAGGTTAGCGTGTTCTTCATTAGCCCGAAATGTGGATCTGGCGTGTTCTTGCCTCTAAGTTTCACAAATCGATCCAAAATCCTTAATACCTGTAATTAGAACTTGAAAATGCACAGGATTGATCGACTAAACATTTAGAACACATTTCTAATACAATGATTAGGCTAAAAACAACAAAGCACAATGAATTGATTCAAAACAGTGTCGAACATTTCAAAACCAAAAACTTAAAAAAAAATTAAAATTGAATGCGATTCAGTTCGAATTTTATAATACGATCAATACAAGAAACATTTTAAAACATGATTCGAACACAATGAATCCATTATCTTGCATCAAAAACGTTTTAGTATTGAAAATTTTGATTGAACAGTGTTCTTGAGAACCGTTCTGCGTGTTCTTGATCTTTTAAGAAATCAATTCAAATATGATGATCCAATCTTTCTGAATACCAATTGAAAATGTAAAAATCCCAATTCAATCAAGCACAATCAAACAAGATTAGACAATTATAGATCTAGCGAGAGAGTAGAGAGAGAAACTCAAGTTATATGTATATTAATATCTGACAATCACAATACACGCATAAAGCTTGGTTACATGGTTACTCACAACCCTATGCTATTTATATCATCTACTTATCTCAAGATAACTAAAACACTCAAGCAATACAAACTCTCACAATACTAAGATTGATAATGTTGACTTTACAGAATTTGGCATACTTTGACTTAGACTTTTCTACATTAAATCTTGGATACAATTTATACAATAACATAAATGGTTTAAAAGTTGATTTGTTTAAGCAAAATTTAGATGAGAAAAATATGTTTGAATCTCAGAAATGGAATGTTCATTCAAATCCAGAGTTTGAAAATACTACTTCCAAAACCTTTGTTGTTTATACTGAAACTCCTGAATATCCTCCAAGCATCTTTGAGAAAGGAGAGTCTTCTGGTACTTTAAAGAAAAAAATCATCTTTTAAGAAGAAAACTGACAAGGTTTCATTTCTTGTTTCAGATTTAAGAAAGAAAAATGATAAAGGAGAATGGAGGAAGAAAGGGTGTGAAAAGAAAGTTGATAAAAGTGATTGTAATGTTGCCAATAGTGTTATTCTATCATGTACAAGTTCGAGTGCAAATAAGTGTCAAACTTGTATGAAGAATTGAAATCAATTTGATAAATCAAAAATATTGACATTTGCTCGCAAGAACTTGATTTGTAAACACTGTGGTAACAATGCCTTTACATTTCACTCCATTCCTCCTAAGTCTAAATTTGTTAAAAAGGCATCTTGAGCCAAACCTGTCTCTAAATCCTCAAGACAACACGCAAAAGTCTTTCATGCTAAGAATGCTTATTCTTCTAGAAAACAGAAATTTCATGAGCTCAATGTAAAAATGATTTGGAAATGGGTACCGAAGCCTAGGTATGAGTGGAGAATAAAGGCTAAGGTAGATGATATTAATAAATTTCATGAAGCTAACAAAGAAGGACCCATTTGGATATGGGTACCTAAGAAGAAGTTATTTGTTCTTTTTGCAGGCCTCACATCTGTGGTACATTGATTCAGGATGCTCGAGACACATGACTGGATTTAAGCATCTTTTACATAACTATGTTGAGGAACCTGCAGGAACTGTCAACTTTACAAATTATGAGCTTAGCGGAATCATTAGAGGACATGGTTCATTAAAAAACGACACCATGACAATCAAGAAAGTATTGTTTATAGAAGGGCTTGATCATAACCTATTCAGCACAAGTCAATTCTGCGACAGTAAATTTCAAGTTCGGTTTACTGTTGATAGGTGTTTCATTGAAGACAAGGACGGTTGTGAGGTTTTTAGAGCAGAACGTCAAGGCAATCTATATGCAGTGCACTTTCCAACACTTTATCCAACTAGATCTGTGTGTCTAATTGCCAAAGCATCAAAAGCTGAAAGTTGGATTTGGCATCGGCGTCTGTCTCACAAGAATTTTCAAGCGATAGATCAGTTAGCAAGACATGGTATAGTCAAAGGTCTACCAGAACTGAGGTTTGAGAAAGATTCTCTTTGCCCCCCTGTGAGATGGGGAAGATGAAATGCAGTTCACATAAAGCAAAGACAAAATTCTCTTGTTCAACACCTCTGGAGCTTATTCACATGGACCTTTGTGGCCCAATGAGAACTCAGTCTATTAATAGGAAGAAGTATATACTTGTTATGATAGACGAGTACTCCAGATATACTTGGTTGGAGTTTTTAAGGAATAAATCTGATGCACCAGAATTAATCATTGCCTTCATCAAAAAGATTCAGGTTCGACTTCAACTGCCGGTTAAGACTTTGAGAAGTGATAACAGCACAGAGTTTAAGAATGATATGCTTCAAAGTTATCTCACATCATTTGGGATTTCACACAACTTCTCTGCTACCTATACTTCTCAATAGAACGGTGTGGTCGAAAGGAAGAATCGAACCTTGGTTGAAGCTACTAGAACGATGTTGGCATATTCTGGTCTTCCAATGTATCTGTGGGCTGAAGCCGTTGCAACTGCGTGCTTTACTCAGAACCGTACCATCGTGATTAAGCGACATAAGAAAACAACATACGAGCTTATAAATAATAGAAAGCCGAATATTAAATTTCTTTGGGTTTTTGGTTGCAGGTGTTACATCATAAAAGACTGTGATAATCTTGGCAAGTTCGACAAGAAAGCGGACGAAGGCTACTTTGTAGGATACTCTTTGATGTCAAAAGCCTATCGGGTCTATAACAGACGAACCAAGACTATCATGGAGAGCATGAACCTGTCATTTGATGAATCATCTACTCTGACTTCTGAACATAACAGTTCAGAACTCAAGCTTAAACAGAAGGCTTCTATTCAAGACAAAATAGAACCCAAATTGTCAAAGACTAAGCTTTCTGACTCACTTAATGTCACATCTGAGTTAGATTTACTGTTTATTGATGCATTTATGGATATTTGTGTAGATTTCAAAAAATCAGACATATCCGTATCAACATCAGAGGTCCCAGCTGTTACAGAAGCTATCTTTGGACCTTCTGAACCTGTCACCACAACAACCTCATCATGTACATCTACACCTGTTGTTTCTGAAAATTCTAACACTGAGTCTACCTCTGCAGATATAGATTCTGGAAGAGAAGTCCCGAGTACTTCTGCTGCTCCAGAATTACTTCACTCAGAAATAAATGTACAAGATGTCCCGAGTACATCTGAGGTTGCTCCTGCGATATATGATGAATACGATGATGACAACACACAGATCTCTGTTCAACCACTTACGAGCACTACAATATGGACAAGAGATCATCCCCTACATAATATTATCGGTGGCGAACACAGTGGAGTTAAAACGCGGGCGGCATCTGCAAATTTCTGTATCTATTCGAGTATTCTTAGTTCCTTGGAGCCAAAGAAAGCATCAGAAGCCTTGCGCGATCCTGATTGAATTTTAGCTATGCAAGATGAGCTTCTACAATTCGAGAGGAACAAGGTTTGGCCACTTATCTCACTACCTGAAGGAAAATCAGTGATTGGCACAAAGTGGGTTTTCAGAAATAAGAGAGATGAAGCTGGAGTTGTGGTTAGAAATAAAGCTTGCCTTGTTGCAAAGGGTTATTGCCAACAGGAGGGAATTGATTATGAGGAGACATTTGCTCCTGTAGCACGGATTGAAGCTATTCGGATCTTTATATCTTACGCAACCCACAAGAACTTTACAGTCTATCAGATGGATGTAAAGTCTGCATTCTTGAATGGGATTCTGCATAAAGAAGTTTATGTTGCTCAACCCAAAGGCTTTGTCGATCCGAAATACCCAGATTATGTCTACGTACTAGACAAGGCACTATATAGATTAAAACATGCACCGAGAGCTTGGTATGAAACGTTAACCCAATTTCTACTCGCTTCAGGGTTTAAGAAAGGTACAATCGATAAAACTCTCTTTCTGAAAAAGTAAGGTGATGATATGATTCTAATACAGATTTATGTGGATGACATTATTTTCGGTTCTACAAATCCTAAATTATGTAAAAACTTTTCTAAAAACATGGAATCTCGATTTGAAATGTCAATGATGGGTGAACTGACATTTTTCCTTGGTCTTCAAGTAAAACAGTTACCCGAATGCATTTTCATAAATCAGTCAAAATATATTCGAGATATCCTGAAAAAGTTTAACATATCTGAAAGTTCCGTGTTGAAAACACCAATGGCAATAGGCACACTTTTAGATGCTGATTTGTTTGGTAAATTTTTTTTATCAGAAAGTGTACCGTAGCGTGATTGGTTCATTATTGTACTTAACATCAAGTAGACCAGATATTATGTTTGCCACGTGTTTCTGTGCTAGGTATCAAGCGAACCCGAAGGAATCTCACCTAGTCGCTGTAAAAAGAATTCTTAGGTACCTCAAAGGCACTCCCGAGTTAGGCCTTTGGTATCCTAAGGGTTCTAGTTTTTATCTAACTGCCTACACAGATGTTGACTGCGCAGGATGCAAACTGGATCGCAAGAGCACGTCTGGATCATGTCAGTTTTTAGGCAACAAGTTGGTAAGCTGGACGTCAAAGAAACAAAATTGTGTGTCTACATCCACCGCCGAGGCTGAATGTGTAGCTGTCGCAAGCTGCTATTCGCAAGTCCTCTGGATGAAGAAACAATTGAAGGATTTTGGCTATTCATACCAGCGAGATCCTATCTACTGTGATTCCAAGAGCGCAATATGAATAACAACTAATCCAATGCATCACTCAAAGACTAAACACATTGATGTACGGTACCACTTCATGAAGGATCATGTCGAAAAGGGAGATATAGAGATGCATTTCGTGCAAACATACTACCAGTTGGCTGACCTTTTCACCAAACCGTTGGATGAAAAGAGGTTTACCTTTCTAGTTATCAAATTAGGTATGTTGAATGCCATTCCATGATTCGAGGGGGAGTGTATCTTACTTTGTGCTTATATTGATTGTGTTTTGGACATTATGAACTGTTACTATTATTCATCATTTACAGACGAAGGCGGAATCATTTTTTTAAAATGATTACCAAAATCTTTTATCTTGTAGGTAATTTTTCAAGTGACTATGGTTTCTGGTTACATCAGATCAGGACCCGTTCTTCATTGGTAAATCTGGAAATTTCTATTCTCACCGTAGAATACGTAATCATGCCTTCTGAATAATTAAGTTAAGAACCCGTACTCAAATTGTTTTTCTTCTGACGGATGCTTAAAAGATAACATATTTTCAAGAAGTTTTTTTTATTTGAGGGGGAGTTAGTGAATTACACTGCTATATCTTTTAGGGGGAGGAAATATAAGAACTTCATTAGATTTTCATTGTTATATTTTTCTAATAATTTGAATTGTTACAGATTTCGAGTTAGCTTAAAAGAGAACATTCATTTTTGGGGGATCTTACAAGTATATCTTTCTATATCTTAATCCTTAACACTTGTTGAAAGATGAACAACTTTCACTTATGAAAATCAGGTTTTTATAAATGTTCAAACCACTTCACATTCTCAAATGTTTTATGAATTTCGATGTGTGTTTTTAAATGATTTTCATATGGATACTTTCATGCTTATCTGACCGTGTGTTCTTAAAGAAAAATACTTGTGTATTTTCTTTTCATATACTTTGTCAAGTATTCATACACACATTGGTTCAGTATATTTTTGACTTTGTTATTACCATGTATCAAATGATAAATCTTTCTACGGTAATACTCCCATTTGCTATTCAATGTTGATTGAGTTCAGACGTCATTTCATCATTATATGTGCTTTTATTGTTAAAATGTTTACATATTGTTCATATAAACAACTTAAGTCTTTGATTTCCCAAAATATTATTCTTCATGAATTTTGATATGATCTTAATCATTGTCAGATTCTCAAAACATTTCTATTCTTTCATGATTATTCATTCATACAAAGTTTTGAGAAATCTTAAATGCTTAAAATGCTCAAATTTCATTCTGACTTTTGATGATCATACATATCCTGACAAATGATTTATTGTGCTTAAATGTCAAGTTAATCATTGTACAACATATTCTTTTAGGATAAAATATATGGGATTCAATGTGTGAGCTTAACAGAACTTCCATGGATTCACAATAACCAGTGTTTCCTACGCCAGAAATAATCCTAAGAGTGATTGAGGGGAGAGGGGTCAAAAGAATTGAGTGTTGGTATGTGATGAGGTAAAATGGAAATGAGAGATTGGTTACAAGTGAGCTTAAATTTTCAAAAGAAAGAGGGTGTGAGATCAGAGTAAAAGAATATCAGACTCTGCACCAAAATCTTTCTGAGCCGGGCAGCCACATCTACTGATTGGTTTACATTCTTTGGTGACCATCATTGAAACAGGCAGTGAGCCCATGCGATCTCTTGCATACAACCCCACCAGCTACTCATTCTTTTCTCAAAAATAGAATGTTTCACATTTTCTGGGGAAGCAATACATACGCTATTGGTTCTTTACTTGGAAGATACTGATATTGAAAAAGAAGGAAAGTTGCCCCATCTTCGACCCTTTATCATGCACGTTGAGTCTATGTATAATCATTGTTGTCTAAATGGTTGGCATAATTTTGAGCCTTAACAACAATCATTGTGCTAATTCTTTCATAACACAATCACGAGCACATAGAAAATATGTTTTGCTGTCAGAACGTTCATAGAAAATACCTTGTGTTTTTCATTGATTGAATGGAAGTCCTGGGGAGTGAACATTATTTCAAGCTCCTTACATTGTACATTCGTTGTACACAGTAACTTTTTGTTACTGACAGGCATTCCAAACTGTTTCATATGTTGATTCAGGGTTACAACTCTTAATTTGTCTGAATTTGAAAAGATTCGGATAAATACATTTCTGAATTGACGGCTCATTATCAGACCAGTTGGGCAAAAATGTTCATATTCTACCAAAAAAGGGAGATTGTTCATATTCATGAAGACTGTGCTTATCAGATGATTTGGGGGAGACTATTTAAAGGTTGTGCTGACATTGAAAAAGTTTTGATGATTCTGATTCTCACAATTCATCAAAAAGGGGAATATATATCAAGTTTTCAAAGTCAGACTAAAGTTGATATTATCAAGAAGGGGGAGAATTTCAAAGATTCAAAGTCAGATACAAAGTTTCAGTTGTTCAAAGTTCAAGTCAGTTACAAGTTGATTGAAAAAGCTGAGAAAAGAAAGAGGATTTGAAGAATGACAAAGTTTCAAAGTTAGATTCAAAAGTTTCATATTTCAAAGTTCAAGTCAATTTTTCAAGTTGATTGTTTCAGAAATGGGAGATAGTCTGTGTTTTTCAAAGTCAAATTTGGCAAGAGATATGCAATGAAAGAGGGAGATAAAAAAGACAGATGATTGTTTGTTTTCAAAGAAAGAGAATGCAGTGTTGAAGAGTTACTTAAAGCTGATTCAAAGAGAGAGAGTAATCTGAAAGTGCTATCAAAGTCAAATCAAATCAAAGACTGATCAAAGCGACAATGTTTTGAAGATGAAAAGTTTGTTGAAGATGTCAAAGATTTCAAGGATTAAAGCTGTAAAGATTGTTTGCTGAAGATTGTTTTGAAGAACAGAAGACCTAAAGATAATTGTCAATTGTTTTTTAATCTTGAATCCAAAGGGGGAGATTGTTGGATGTATATTGTATTCAAGATTAAAATAGAGGGTAAAAGTTGTAATAGGTTGAAAGTTAAGGGTTTGTGTTGTAAAAGTCAACTAATGTGGACTTAGTATAAATAGGTTTGTTTTGTTAGATTTGTAGATACGTACAGAGATACATCAGAAGATTGGTAAGAGAATTCGCACAACTTAGGACACACACATAAACGTAAGATCTGTGACTACGTGTTAGATTTGTGACTATTGTAATTCATGTGATTAATCAATAAAAGATTGTGTTCTTAATATGTTGTGTTAATCGTATGCTAGTATTTGGGATCACAGATATATGCACTCAAGGTTTGCTAATGATTTCAGGGGGAGTGAGACAAAGATTAGAAGATTTACTTTCTAGGGGGAGAGAAGTTTTGCATTTGATATGTACTGACATATTTTTGTGAATCCATCATTTCACGGGGAATAAGGATAAATTGACTTCTAAACATTTAGTTTAGAACTCGTTCTTTAAAGTTTTAACTCGTTTTTCATGTCTTTACTTTCAATAAATGTTGTTATTTTACTTTCAATAAGATTTTGTTGCTTTGACGACTTTTTGACTGTATGCAGATTTTGAGGGGGAGCTGATAATGCAAGATCGTTCTAAATCCTAGAAAGAGAAAGTAGAGAGAGAGAGAGAGTTGAAAGCACATAACTTGTATTCTATGAGATATGCGTGAGAGTCTTACAAACAACAAAGCCACAAGGGACTTAAATACCCTTGGCTAATACAGAACATATAAGCACTCTAAAACACAGTATTAGACCAAGCCTATAAATACAATGATTACTATAAAATCTGACTTAACAATCTCCCTCTTAGTAATTATTGGCGCTCTGGTCTTCAATGTAAACTGATATATCCATCTTCGAACTCTAATCAGACCTACTAAGCGTCTTAGCGAAGCTTTCTTGACTAAAAAAAATTTGTTCTCAGCATCTTTCAAATTATATTGTCTTTGTTGCCTTGACAAGACTGGACCTGTTTGTAATAAGCTTGAAAGAACAATCGGTTCATCAGCTTGTGCTCTAAACGATACACCTCTTTCAAATGTACTCGAATAAGCTGTGGTGGTCGGAACTAGAACAGCAAAAAGACTATTATAGCTGAGAAAATAGAATCTTGAGCGAATCTTGAGCAACAGATAAACGTTTGAAATCTTTGTCTCTTTAACTTCTCCTTAACTTCTCCCCCTCATGACCTTGATGATCTGGATCAACTTGGTCATGCCTACTTTGGAGACGAGACAACTTCAGATCTGCAAAATTCAGAGTAAAGGAGAAAAAGGGAAGGTTTGCGCTACATATTGGTGGCACAAAGATTGTTTTGCACTAGCAACTGTTGGCGCAAATTTGAGTTTTGCACTACCAACTGTTGGCGCAAAGCTGACTTGAAATCTGAAAAATTTCATCTGTTAAGCTCTTTGACTCCCCCTACACAAATGCACTAAATATGACAATTCAAGTTAGCATTCATATAGAAAATTAGATACTCCCCCTCGAAAAATGCACAGACCCATTAACACAGATATGAGAACACAATAATCGAAACATCAACGTAGAAAGAAAAATATATTGAATATGTAGTTTGAAACAACTAAATATATAAAATTTTAAACACTAAACAAAGTAAATTCTACTCAGTAAAATATCACAGATTAATCTATCAGTGGAAATCAAGTGTATGTTGTTGGATACAGATACAAGTTTCATTGCATATCAAGTTAAAACATGTTCAGTTTCAAAAACTTTCGTCAATCTATTCAATGTGCTAGCATGCGAACTTCGATTAGCTTCAAGAAAATGCAATTCTAAAAATATAATAGAAAACTTTGCATGTACTCACACTAAGCCATAAAAAATTAAGATTTTCACAAATATATAGGTTTATCGCAACTCATAAATATCACCAAGTATCATGAGATGTGTGCTCATTGGCATCTTTTAGCATTGTGCACATTGGCATCTTCACATGAGTGTGCTCTTTGGCATCTTTTAAGCTTGTGCACATTGGCATCTTTTAATCAAAAAGTTTGGTAAGTAAAGAATATGTCGTAAACGTAACTTTCTAACTGATTCTTTTGCAGGATTTAGGTCAGCCGCTCCCAGACCAGTTGGCCTTAGGGGACTAGGTGTCAAGCACCCCTTGGAACTTACTCTCCCAGATCAGAAAGGCTACATTGACACATCCTAAACCCATTCATACCAGTAGAACATGACTTTCGATCTGATTCTATAGAAGGATTTGGGTTCGATCACTCCCAGACCAATTGACCTTAGGGGACCAGATGACAAGCATCCCACAAAACTTACTTTCCTAAACCAGAAAGGTCACAGGTACAAAATTTTAAACTTAGAGATTTCTGTATTTTATATATATAATTCATCTCAATCACCCAGTTTTACATCTAAGTGATTAGCCCATATTTTCATTACAATCCATAATTCTGACTTTTTAGGATTTCTAAGCATTGTAAACTATAAATATTCTGAATCACACGTCTTTAAAGCAATATCAAAAGTTTCAAACATGGTGCTGACCTTTCGACTTTTGTAAGACTTGAAAGATGAACATATAAAACTTCGATATAAACAAAGCAACTTGAAAATTTATCCTAGACACACATTTTATTCAAAAGAAAGAAAAACTGTAAAACCTTTACTTTATAGAATAAAAATTTGTAAAGATTAAACTTTTAAATTCAACATGCCGAGTTTGAAAAAAAAATTCATTTAAGAGGCAAATTGATATTTAGTCGGAACAAAATAAAATTCAATAATATCTTCTTCCACATAATGTATAATGAATTGGTGTCTCATATCAAAGTTTTGGGTTGAACTTGCTCAGATTCTTGAAAAACATGAGAAAACTGGAACAACATCAAAGTCTGAAATAAATGCAGCGGAATAAAGTAGATGCACTCACAGTTTCTCATTTGTCCAGAAGCTAAATGCATTGAAGAACGAGTCCTAAACTGATATGTTTAGAAGTCGAAGTCCATTGAAGTACAGGTTCTGAGTTGATTTACTCAGAAGCCGTAGTCTTGACAATTAAGTCCGGGTTTTGAACTGTTTTGTTCAAAAGCCTTGGTTCTCTTACTCCCCCTTGACTTGAGGTGCCTGCAACATAGAATCAGTTTTCGACTTTGGTACCCACTGGTATTTGGGTCCATGAATATTAGTTGTAGTTCTTGTGGGGGAATATTTGTTAGATTTGACAAATAAAGCATGAGAAATATTATCAGAGAAATGAACATATTCATCAGTAGAAGACAAAGCATAATCATCTGAACTAGAATCAGAAGAAGAATATGAGACATCTTTTTAAATTAGAATCATTTGCTTTATTGAGTATTTTGAAATTTTATTACAAACAGCAAATGAATCACTTTTATATATTTTGTCTACATATCTATCCTCATCAGTCGTAGATTCATCAGATGTCCGCTTGACCCTCCATATCTGCCTTGTAGAAGTGCTCGAAGTCCTATCTGAAATATTTGAATCAGAAGAATTAGAATTTTCAGAAATAACAATATCTTGTTTCTTTGACTTCTTTGACCTTCTTCTTTTACGCTTTCGTTTATAATAATCATCATTTAGCGTAAAAGATTCATCAAGAATTTTCGATTTAAGATTTGAGTCTGAAGAAAGAATATTACTTAAGAAACCCAACTGATCAGACAATAAACCTGAACTTGCCTCAGAGTCAGAAAAATTTTGAGAAAAGTTTTCAGATTTTAGAACTTTCTTTTTGTTTTCTTTAAAATCAAAAGAAAGATCAAAAACAGAATTTGTAAGAAAATCTTGTTTTTGAAAAATTAATTTTTCTTCAAGACTTGTCGTCATGAAAGAAAGAATAACATCTGATTCAATTTTCTTTGAATATTTTGTTCTTCCATTTTATCTTCAAGATCAATAATTTTTCTTTCTAACACTAATGGAGGAATATATCTTTTAGAATCATAAGAAATTGGAGATATATTTTCTTTATTAGTGTTAGTAGCACAGATATCAAAATAATCATCAGATAATGAAGATTTAATAGGAGAAATGTCATTTAAACTGTTTCTGTTCTTCTTTGATTTATCGGGACAATATTTGGCATTTTCGCGCGTGTAAACAAAAGAAATTTCCTTTTTCTTGTTGTTCATTCTTTTTTCATTTTCGATATCTAAAACTTGCTTTTCATTCATCCAATCAATTTTAAATTGAGGAGCATATTTAGCAAGATTTAGATAATCGAATTTATATAAAGTGGGGGATTTTTCTATAGCATTGTTTAAACAATGTGGATTTTCAAAGCCAAGTCCCCATTTTTTCTTTGATAGACTCATAACTCTGTGGTTTGTTCAAATAAATAGTTTGTTCAGTTTGATTCCTTCGATATAATTTTTCTTCCAACACATTTATTTTATCTGAAAAAATTATCTTTTAATTTGGTCATTTCCGTCAAAGAATCAAGATAAGTCTTATTTGAAATTTCCAAATCATCCAATTTATTTTGAAAGATTTCTTTTGTATGAATCAAAATAGATTTTTCATCTTTCAAAGAAATTTGCAATTTGTCAATCAAATTTGACTTTTCTATGTTTAAATGCTTTTCAGATAATAACTTTGAGCGTAAATCATATAAAGCAGTTATAATGATATTCATCTGTGAAGAAATAAATGTGTAATCAAACTCAGAAGGTACCTCATCTTCATCAGTTGAGGAATCATCATCATCATCATCACTCTGATCATCTCCGATGAAGCACATATGAGCAGTTTCCACATTGTCAGCTTCATCGTCGGAGTGATCTAGCCAGAATTCTTCTTCAGCTAGCAGAGCGGTTCCATTCTCTCTCTTTTCGTCCAGTTCCATTTTCTTCCGATAATACGCCGAATCCCGAACTATCTTCACTCGACACTCCTTAGCGATGTGACCCGACTTTCCACAGTTGAAACAATCAGCAGCTTTCTTATGCTCGGGCACTTTGACCTTAGACCCTGAAGTGAAGCAAAGGTTGTTGGAACCCGAACGAGGCTGGAACTTCTTATTATAGTGCTGAGAGAGAAGAATCATCGCCTTATGAAGAGCTTCGCCATCATCATCAGTTGCACCATCATAAGGATTCTCAATCAATGTTTGTTCAGCTAGTTTGCTTGAGAGAAGTGCAACCGAATCCACTGTCTTTTTGTTTTTCTTGTCAAGTTTGGCCTTCTTCTCCTTGACTATGCACTCATCTGTCAGCAAAATCTCATACATCTCTTGGATTTTCATGGTAGAGATCCGGACATCATTCCTCAATCTATGACAAGATTTGTTCCATTCCGATTGAAGAGAATTGAGGAACTTCATATTGGTCTCTAGCTCAGTCTTTTCCACTTTTATCTTTCGCAGATCATTTATCACAGCACAGAACCTGTCAAAAACATTTTTCAGTCACTCTCCGTCTTTGGCTTTGAACTCTTCAAAGTTGTTCATGTAGCGTGTATGCCGAAGTTGTGTTGCAACTGTAGATCCAAGCATAATCTTCTCTAGCTGTGCCCACATTAGTTTAGGATTGTTTTTGTAACAATCAATCCGGTTGTATATAGAATTTGGCATGGCTAGCATCAGATTTGCCTTTATATCACGATCGACTTTATATTGCAATGACTCATCGGGTGTGTATTCAGCAATAGGCTTTGTCATCCCAGAAGCCAGTATGGGCTTTTCAAAATATCCTTCAGTTATAATCTTCATCATGTCATCTCCGTTTTTTTGACGCTCGATGAAATTAAGAAACCGATCTTGCCATTGAGTGAACTCATTCTCATCAACCAGAACCGGAGGACGAGTTTCTGTGCCCAATGACATAATGATGTCATTTTTGTAAAACTGAGCTTGAAAAGCAAACTTTGCAGAATCCATAGAGAAAAACTTCAGAAAAAACTAAGTCTGAAACAGAGAGGCTGGCGCAAAATGAGATTTGCGCTAATAGTGACTGGCGCAAACTATGTTTTGCGTGAACAGAAGATGGCGAAAACTTGTTTTGCATGAAGCGTTGCTGACGCAAACTTAACTTTGCGCTAGACAAAGGTGGCGCAAACAGTACTTTGCGTGATATGAAGATGGTGCAAAAAAATATTTGCGCTAGACGTAGGTATCGCAAACTTAACTTGCGCGAGATGTATGTAACGCAAACTTTCCTTGCGAGTCAGATGGTGCAAATGTAGCTTGCGCGAGTAAGAGGTGGCGCAAAACTGATTTCCGTGAGCTGTTAATAGCGCAAACTTATCTTTGCGCGAGATGTTTCTCGCGCAAAATTAACTTTGCGTGAAGAGTTGACCCTGAACTTGGCGAAATGAACTGGCGCAAAGCTTTGAAGTATTGGCGCAAAAATCTAATGATCTTGATGAACTCGCACAAACTTTGGACGAACTCGCGCAAACTTTTGATTATGACGCAAAATACGTATGAACTAGCGCAAAGTTCAGATGAACTCGCGCAAAAACTGGATCTGGCGCAATCCTTGAAAAATCACAAAAACCTTCTAATTTCAAATACATAACCGAGTTCGATGAAATTTTCTTACACAGATGTGTTCAAAAACAACTTTCTAACAACTCTGAATCAATCAATTCGATTAATTTTCGCAAAATCGCAAAATCAAGAAACTAACAAAACTTTCATCGAACTATTCCAGAAACCACAATATCTTAAAATTGAAGATCAAAACTAGAATTTCTTGCAATTTGATGTGAATCAAAAGTATTCTAACTATGATTTCGAATCCAACAAACCAGATTACAAAGAAATTCGTTCAGAATATAGCAAGAAATTGACGAAAATACAGAAAACGAGATTTTCTTGATCGAAATCAAGAAAATCAATCAAATTTTCAGAATTGGAAATGAAAACAGATTGAAAAACGATTCTCTCAAATCTCTCTGATTCAGATTAGGCTCTGATACCAATTGATAATGCAAGATCGTTCTAAATCCTAGAGAGAGAAAGTAGAGAGAGAGTTGAAAGCGCAGAACTTGTATTCTGTGAGATATGTGTGAGAGTCTTACAAACAACAAAGCCACAAGGGACTTAAATACCCTTGGCTAATACAAAACATATCAGCACTCTAAAACACAGTATTAGACCAAGCCTATAAATACAATGATTATTATAAAATCTGACTTAACAGGAGCTTACATTATCATATCAATCATGACACTATGGCTGACTTTATGAGATTCCTTTTTAAAAGTTTGAAAGATGTATGACTTTCAGACATGAAAACATATTTGCTTAAACGTTCAAACCACTTCTCGATTCTTTAAATGTTTTCATGAATTTCAGAAGTGTGTATTTTACTATGTTTTCAGTTATGAGCTTTCATATTTCACTAACCGTGTGTTTCCAAAGATAAATACCTGTGTATTAACTTTTCCATATACTGTCAAGTATTCACATACACCAGTTTAGTATTTTTTATTGACTATGTTATTACCATGTCTCAAAATTAAACTAATTTGCGATGGTAATACCCTACTTTTATATATTCAATGTTTGTTGAACGTTATTCCTTTCAAAACGTTTCTATGAAGACTTGTCTATACTTGATTCATATATACAACATCCAATTTTTTCATGACCTAAGACTTTATTGATAAATCATTCATATTTGATCTTTTCCGTACAGTGTCAGGTTCTCAAAACATATATGTTGATTTCACTTTTTTCATTCAATTTCATTGTTTTGAGAACATCTTCCATGTTTAAAATGCTTAAATCTTGATGATTATCTTACTAAGCATACATATATCTGACATATGTAATTTCATATAATTGTGCTTTAACTGATACAAATAAACTATTGAACAAGATCATGCTTTTAGGACAAAATACATGGGATCATTGTGAGAACTTAAAAGAACTTCTATGGATTCACGATAACCAGTGTTTCCTACCCAAGAAGTTATCCTTTGAGTGATCGAGAGGCAAGGGGTCAAAATCAAATAGTGGGTGTGTGATGAAGTAAAATGAAAATAAAGTTTGGTTAGAAGTGAGCTTAAATGTTTAAAAGAAAGGATGTGAGAATAGAGTTAAAAGAATATCAAAACTATGAAACCAAAATTTTCTGAGCCGACCAACCACATCTACTTTGGTTCAAATTTTTTGGTGACCTTCATTGAAACAGGCGCTAGTCCATGCCAACTCTTAAATTAAACCCCACCAGCTACTCATATTTTTCTCAACAAAAAGATGCTTCAAATTTTCTTGGGGATGCAGCACATACTCCATCTCATCTTCGTTTGGAAGATATGGATATTGAAAAAGAAGGAAAGTTGTCCCACCTTTGCATCTCGTTCATGCACATTGAGTCTGTGTAATACTGTTGTTGTCTCAATGGTTTACACACTCTGAGCCTATATGAAAAGCCTAAGTAGCTTCAATCATTCTACACTAGCACGAGCACACAAGGAATACGTTTTCTTGTCATAACGTTTATAGGAAATTCTTTGTGATTTTCGATGATTGAATGGAAGCCCTGGAGGAGTGAACATTAAAATGCTCCTTTCCAATGTACATTCATTGTACAAAGTGGCTCCGTGCTGCTTGCAAGCATTTCTAACTGATTCATTTGTTGATTCAAGGTTACATTCTTATTTGTCTGAATTTGAAAAGATTCGGACGAATACATCTGTTTCATTTGGAAAGATCACGGTCAGAAATTGGATACATGACATTTCTTGAAGAAAGTTTTGATGATTTCTATGTTCTACATCATCAAAAAGGGGGGGGGGGAGATGATCAAGAAATGTTGGATTTAGAGAAAGTTTAATGTTTGGAATATGGGAGAAGATACAAGAAATGACAGAAAGTTGAAAGTTTAATTTCAGAGATATGTGGTAAAATATTCAGAATAAAAGAGAAAAGTTCAAGAATTCAAGAAAGATTGTTGAAGTTTACTGAAATTTTCTTTGAAGATTATCTGCTGAAGCAAAGTGAGCTGAATCTGAAGATAATTTCTTTTCCAAAGTCTGAAAGAGGTTACTATACACCTTGAGGGAGATTGGTAAAGTTCTTGAAGAAATTTTTCACAGACTCTGGGGGAGAATACTGAAAATCTGAAAACAATCCAAATAAAGAAAGAGATTGTTACACCAAAAGAGGGAGATTGATTTTCAAAGAAGGGGATTATTTTTCAGAAACATAAAGAGGGAGATTGTTCTTTGTTGCTGAAATTCTTTTTGAATCCAAAGGAGAGACTAAATGCTTATCGTTTTGAAAATGATCTTGAATCCAAAAGGAAAGTTTGTTAGTGCATAAATGTTGGATCCAAGATCATTTGGATTGAAAGTCAAAGCCCAAGTCAAGGTCCCCTATGCCAAAGTCAAAGTCAAAGCTCAAAGCTCAAAGAAAAAGTCAAAGTCTTAGTTAGGTTTAGTTAGCTTGTTTTGTCTTTGTTAAGCTTGTAGATATAAAAGGTTTTTTTTTCTTGTATAATCTTGTGACACGCTGACTTTGAGAACTTATAGAGAGAAATATTGTTTGAGAGATTTTCCATACGAATTGTATAATATGTGATATTGAGATCAATACAATATGACATTTGGAATTGAGATTTGTTGTTCATCATGATATGAAATTGCACAATTAGGGACTATCAAATCATTTCATCAACCATTTCACCACCATCTTTTTTAGTGTTAATGTATAGTTTAAATCATTTGTTTTGTCAAGATGTTGACATTTATATGTTTGTCTTGTATTGAGGTCAAGGCATGTTTGACCCTTTATAAGCTTTTGTTTCTAAGTCTTTTGTAACAATGTCATTTAAGCTTGTCATTCTTATAACCATGTGATTTAGAGATATATGACATATGACTTTCTCTCTCTAAATCTTGTGCGTATTTGTGATCTAATTGCAAATCATGCTTGAATTTTGGATTAACAATTGGTATCAGAGCAAACCAACGAATTCAGACATGGATTGATATCAAGTTCTTTATCGAAATCATTGGAAAACTTCCATTTTTGGAAGAACTCATAGACTGTTTCTGGAAAATTACTGTTGGATTCAAATTTTCATGATTGACCGATTTTGGTGCAAGTAATTGGTTCTATAGTGATCGCCTATACATTTGGAACATTTCTTGTTCGCATTTCATCTTCAAATTCCAACTGTATCCTTGTCAATTTTGGAATTTTATTCATTTTCTTGAAAAATAGTTCGAACACTGTTTTAGGGATCGATATTTTGTACTAAAGAATTGTTCCAGTAGCATAATCGATCAACCCTGTGAAGTTACAAGTCTTGATTGTAGGTTTTGAATCAAAATGTCCGAAAATTTGCAAGTTCAGTGAAGAATTCGCAAGATCTGAAGTTGTCGCAAGTTCATCTGAAGAACTCACAGACTGAAGAACGCACAAAATCTAAGAACTTACAGACTGAAGAGATTTTGTGTTTGTATGTTGTTTGTGACTTCTTGACAAGAACTCGCAAGGCCCTTCGTTTGATTTTGTTTTCTGAATCTTGGAATTTTTTCTAAGTATCAGAACTTGCAGAGTGTTTTTTGCTACAAGTAAGAAATCGCAAAGCACTACTTGTGACTTCTTGGTGTTGTTTTTGTGTGATCAGCGACTTCTTGCTCTGCGACAAGTTATTTCTTCAAAAAACTTCTAAGTACTAGAACGCGTAGAGTGATTGCGACAAGTGAACTTCAGAACTCGCAAGCTTCAATCTGCGACAAGTGAGAACACGCAGACCACTATCTGCGACAAGTGGTCTTTGATTTGCGACTTCTAGGGATCTGCGACAAGTTACTATTCCTCTCACAGTTGTTTGCGACTTTTGACACTTAGAATTTTTTCTGAGTTTTTCCAGTGTTTGACTAAGGTTGACTTTCTGAGTCAAATTTGTTTCTGAATTCTTTGGACGATCATTTCCAGCAGTATATCAGTATTTTCTTCTCAATCAGCAATATGTCTAGAGATATTCTGAGTATGGGTTCCAAATACAAACATCCAGTGCTGCAAGGAGATGAATATCCGCAATGGAGAAAGCGGATGATCAACTTTTTGAACAATCGGGATAAGAAACTGATGAGCTCTATTATAGATGGACTACATTTCCCGCATGTTACTGTTGCGAGAATTCCGACAACTGACACTAATCCAGAAATTCCCGCAAGAATTATGGCAAGAGAACCAATTCAATATAGTGATCAAGACAGAGAATTAGTTGAGAGAGATGCTCAATCTTTAACTTCCTTGATTATGGCTATTTCGAATGACATCTTTAACAGAGTAGACAATCAGGACTCTGCTAAAGAAATATGGGATGATTTGGAAAGACAGTTTCTAGGATTCGAAAAATCCATGAAGACAAAAAGGAACCAGAGCATCAATGCATATGAAGGGTTCAAAGCCAAGGAAGGGGAATCTCTGAGGGATGCTTACAACCGGTACAATATTATTTTGAATGATTTGAGAAGGAATGGGGTATAGAAGTCAGAATCTGAGATCAACTTAAAGTTCATCAAAAATCTTCAACCAGAGTGGGATACTTATTCTATTCAGTTGCAGATGAACAAAGATATGGATGAAGAGAAACTCAATGATCTATTTTGTGTTCTAAACCAGCATGAGGACAAGGTTAAGGAACAGGCTGGTGTGAACAAGGAGTTGTTATAGATCAAGGAAAAACAAAAGAAAGTTGAGGATTCTTTGGCTTTACTTGCTCAAGGCAAAGGAAAGATGCTAAAGGGAAGCTCAGTTTCTGCAAAGCATGGAAAGCAAAAAGCCTTTATTTCTGATATTGTTCTGAAAATGAATTGACTGAGTTTGCTGAGAAATTGGCATTGATGACTTCAAACTTTCACAAAAGGTTTGGAAGCAAGAAATTCTACAACAAGTCTAAAGCTGATTCATACCAAGCTCACAAGTACAAAGGAAAGTTGTAGAAAAAAAAGGAAAGAAAAGATGAGAAGAAAGGATAGAAGAAGGAAAAGAAGAGAGAAGAGAAAGAAAAGGAGAAAGGTGACAAATGTTTCAATTGTGGTAAAACTGGTCACATTGTCAGATTTTGTCCAGAAAAGAGAGTAAAGAATTATGAATACTATGGCAAGAAAGCTCTGTTGGCTAAAGCTTTGGAGAAAGGAAAAACACTGAAAGTTAAGGAGGAAATTTGGTTTGAATATTCTGATGAAGAGGAAGAAGTTAAAGTGAATCTGAATCAAGTTCACTACAACCTCATGGCTCATCCGAATGAAGATTTTGATTCTGAGGTACACTCTTATTCTGATAATTCTGATACATTCTTTGAAAATGAAGAAGTTATGAACTTGATGTCTCAATTAAACTTAATGAACTCTGAGTTTCAAAAATTGAAAGAAAATTTTCAAAAACAAAAGAGTATCACTCAGGGACATGAATATAAAGCTTTGATATATAAAAGATTAGCAGCAGAAAGAGAAGAAGAAAAGAATGTTCTAAAAATGGAAACGGTAAACCTTCAAACTAAGATATTTGAATTACAAAAATAGTTAACATCGTTGAAATATAAAAATCTTGATCTAACATTGATGTATGATATTGTTTTGAAGGACAGAACTGAAGCTTATGCAAAGATTAAGGAGTGGAGGATTTATATTTTAATAGAGGTCAAATAGAACATACATTGAAAATTTTAACTAGTAATAAAAAACATACTCATTTTTATAATGCTAAAACTGGTTTGGGTCTTCAAGATATTGAGAATTTAAAGAAATCACCCGAAAACCTTTATAATTTTAAAACATCGGGTGATGCTCCTATCGTATTAATACCTCACATTCTTGAAACCTTTGTCAAGTCTGAGACTTCGTCACCGGAGATCCTAAGATAAAAACAGAAGAACCAGTGAAGATTAAATCAGAAATTAAAACTGATTCGGATTCTCATGATTTTAAATCTGTTGGATTCAAATACGAGGAATTAAATTCATCTTATAAAAATAAAAAGAAAAGATTCGTCGAATTTGAAAATCTTTTTCCAAAATCACATGAGACTTCCAAATCATGTTCGATATTTGATTCAACTGAAACTGTTATATCTTGTTCAATCATAGGAGACAAAGATGAGAAATCTCATTCTCAAACCAAGTCTGTTTATGTTAAAACATCAAATTTTACTGATTCTGAATATCAGGAAGCTTTGAAAACTATTTCTGATTTGGAAAGGCAAATTTCAATTCCTAATACTCTTATTGCTGAATTGGAAGATGCCAATGAAAACTTTGGGATGGAATTAGATTCAAGTCTGATTCAAAATGAAATTTTGCAAAAAGAAATTAGAAATTTAGAATCCCAAATTTTCAAAATTTCAAAAGGCAAACAAGCTTGTCCTTATCAGAATTCTCCATCTTGTGTTAATATCAATGCTAATGTGAAGTCTGATACTTCAACAATTAATACTCAAACTCCTCAAATGAAAACATCTTTGAAGATTTTAACATCTTCGGAAAAGGAGTCAAGTATTTCTGAAAAAGGAGAATGTTCGGGAACAAATTTTGTTTTCCAAACATCTTCTAAATTTGAATCTTTCATTAATCCTCTTTTTGAACCTAACTCTGTTTGCTCTTCAGATAACAAAGTGAAGAAGGAAAGTAAGAAGAAAAGTAAGATGAAGGTGGAAGAGAAGATGATCACTACTAATAGTTTGGCTTGTAATAGAGTAGTCAAAGTTTGTAATAACGCTTGTCAACTTTGTTTGAATAAAATAAAAACTCTTTCCCGAAATGAGTTGTTGACACAAGCTACTACAAAATTACGATGCTCAAACTATTATGAAAGTTTGTTTTCTTTGAAACCTAAGTTTTCTAAGAAAAGAAAACCAATCCAGTTTGTGAACAAGAAAACTTCTGCTCAATCTACTGTTAATCATAAAGCTGAACTTTATTCTTTTCAAAAGAAAACTAATGATTTTAAAATGAACAAGTTAGTTGACGTAAAATTTGTGTGGAAGTGGATTCCAAAGTCAAAACTTAAAGCACAAATTTTATCCAAAGAACCCAAGTTTGAATGGCGAATAAAAGGGTCGTCAATTCATTTGAAGAAGATTAAAGATACTAACAAGAAAGGACCCATATTCATATGGGTACCTAAATTGAAGTGACTGTTGCTTGCAGGCTTGTCATGTGTGGATCATAGATTCAGGAGCCTCAAGACACATGACAGCACATAAGAACCTGTTGTTCAACTATGTAGATCATTATGCAGGTTCAGTCAACTTCGGGAATGAAATGAAAGGATACATCAGAGGATATGGTGTTATCAAGAACAATATGATTTCTATCTCAAAAGTTATGTATGTGGAAGGATTGGCTTACAACTTATTCTCTATCAGTCAGTTTACCGAGAAGAAGTGCAAAGTTGAATTTGATGAAGATTATTGTTATATCAAAGATCAAAGTAGAGCACTGTTGATAAAAGCTGGAAGAATGGGATTACTCTATGGTGTTCACTTTCCAACTCTGAAAGCTTCAAATCTAGTTTGTCTTATTTCTAAGACTTCAATAGATGAAAGTTGGTTATGGCACCAGAGGTTATCTCATCAGCATTTCAGAGATTTGAATAAACTTAGAACCCAGAATCTGGTCACTAGTTTACCATAACTAAAGATGGAACAAGACTCACTTTATCCAGCATGTGAAAAGGGCAAGATGAAAAAGAGTTCTCATAATCTGAAAATGTTATCAAGCTGTACAAGATCTCTTGAGTTTATTCCCATGGATCGCTGTGGGCCAATGAGAACACAGTCCATCAATGGAAAAAAGTATATCTTGGTGATGATTGGCGAATATTCACGATATACTTGGCTAGAGTTCTTAAGGCAAAAGTCGGAAGCTCCAGATCTGATAATCAAATTCATCAAAAGAATTCAAGTTCTTCTTCAAAGCCAAGTTCAACAGTTGAGAAGTGACAACGAAACTGAATTCAAGAATGCAACTCTTCAGATCTATCATGATTCTGTTGGAATTTCACACAATTTTTCGGCTGCAATGACACCTCAGCAGAATGGTATTGTTGAAAGGAAGAACATGACGTTGGTAGAAGCAACACACACGATGCCTGTCTATTCTGATCTACATCCGTTCTTTTGAGCTGAAGCAGTAGCAATCGCGTGTTTCACACAAAATAGGACCATTATTAATAAGCGTTTTAATAAAACTTCTTATGAGATTATAAGTGGTCGAAAAGCCAGTGTTAAATTCTTTCATGTGTTTGGCTGCAGGTGCTACGTGCTCAATGATAGAGAAAACTTGTCAAAGTTTCAACCAAAAGCTGATGAAGGAGTGTTCATTGGATATTCTCTTCAATCTAAAGCATACATAGTCTACAACACTAGAACAAAGACTGTGATTGAAAGCATCAACGTATCGTTTGAAAAATCTTCAACAAGGACTTCTGAACAATCCAGTTCAGGAATCACACCTACTGATATTGCTTCTACATCAAAAAGTGTAGAACCTGTGATAAACTAGAATAATATTTCTACAACCTTATTTGAATCTGATCTTGATTTGTTATTCTTTGATGCTTTTAACGATATAATTCATGAAGATAACAAACAAGAAAATTTAACGAACACTAACACACCTACTACAAGTGCAAATTTATCTGGCCCATCTGAAGCAGTTGGTGAAGCTTCAACTAGTCAAGTTCAAGATGTTTCTGAAATTGCTACACCAGACAGCTCATGTGATCTGCTTTCGCCATCAGTTAAACCAACTTCAACATATGCTGTGTCTGGAGATATTCCATCAAAAACACAATTTGAAGAAGCTACTCCATCACCAAGTGCACAATGTCCAGAGGCAAATGAAACTGAATTGCCTGCGATACAAGATGAATATGATGAAACAAATAATCAGACTGATATTGATAATCTACCAAGCACATGTAGATGGACAAAGGCACACCCTCCAAAAAATATCATTGGTGATCTGAATGCCAAGGTGTCTACCAGATCTACAACTGCATCTGCATCTGCGAATTACTGCATGTTCGTCAATTTTCTAAGCAACATGGAACCTAAAAAGTCGTCTGAAGCACTGAAAGATCTGGATTGGATAAATGCGATGCAAGACGAGCTGAATGAATTTAAAAGGAATGAAGTGTGGAGATTGGTACCAAGACCAAAAGATAAAACCATTGTTGGTACTAAATGGGTGTTTCGGAACAAGAAAGACGAAGCAGGTATTATTATTAGTAACAAGACATGGCTAGTTGCAAAAGGTTATAACCAGCAAGAAGGCTAGATTATGACGAAACCTATGCACCCGTACCCAGGATTGAAGTCATCAGGATTTTTCTTGCATATGTCGCTCATAAAAACATCAAGTTATACCAGATGGATGTTAAATCAGCATTCCTGAACGGTATCCTACACGAAGAGGTGTATGTTAGTCAACCAGAAGGCTTCATTGATCTAAAGTATCCAGATCATGTGTATGTGCTTGATAAATCTCTCTATGGTTTGAAACATGCACTGCACGCATGGTATGAGACCTTGACTGTTTACCTTTTTGAGTCTGGCTTCCAAAAAGGTACAATCAACATCACTTTGTTTTTGAAAAAGAAAGGTAAGGATTTGATACTTGTGAAAATTTACATAGACGATATTATTTTTGGTTCTATGAATCCGAAACTTTGTGATGAATTCCAAGACATCATGAAGAGTAGGTTTCAGATGTCAATGATGGGTAAATTGAACTTTTTCTTAGGTTTGCAAGTCAAACAAACCCCGGAAGGGATTTTCATTAACCAGTCAAAATTTATTAAAGATATGTTAAACAAATTTTATATGACTGCTTCAACACCCATGAAGACTACCATGCAATCTGGAAGTTTGTTGGACGCTGATATCTTCAAAAAATAAGTAGATCAACGAACCTACAGAAGCATGATATGATCTCTTCTTTATTTGACATCAAGTAGACCAGATATAATGTTTGCTACTTGCTTTTGCGCTCATTATCAGGCTAACCCCAAGGAATCCCATCTGGCTGCTGTGAAAAGAATCTTCCGATATCTCAAAGGCACATCAAATCTGGGCCTTTGGTATCCGAAACATTCTAGTTTTGAACTAATTGCCTATACAGACGTAAATCATGGAGGAAATAAATTAGACAGAAAAAGCACATCCGACGCATGTCAGTTCTTGGGAGAAAAGTTAGTGAGTTGGTCGTCTAAGAAGCAAAATGGCGTATCAAATTCTACGGCTGAAGCAGAATATGTTGCGGCTGCTAGTTGCTGTTCGCAAGTCTTGTGGATGATGACACAACTTAAAGACTATGGATATAAGTTGAATAAAGTTCCCATCTACTGCGATTCAAAAAGTGCAATAACTATCACGACAAATCCGATGCAACATTCCAAGACCAAACACATAGATATCAGGTATCATTTCATCAAGGATCATGTTGAAAAAGGTTTTATAGAAATGCTTTTTGTTTCAACTGATTTTGAGGTTGCTCTCTTCACAAAACTCTTGATGAAAATAGATTTAGTTTCTTACTCAGAAAGCTCGGAATGTTAAATTTGAATGCATGACTATAGACACCTATCTTGTATTGAGGGGGAGTGTATTCTGAGTTTGTTTCTGTAAGTGTTTTGGGTGACAAGTATGTTTTCTAAGTCTGATACATCTAACCAATATGGACTCATGTTCAATGAGGACCAAGTTCATCATCTGTTTTGTAGTTCTGAAAATTTTCATGCAATCATGATCAATCAAGTTTATGGACATTGACTTCTGATCAACTCAGATCAGGACTCATACTTCATTATGATGAACTGAATGCATTACTCTAGGGGGAGTATACACATTATGCACACTTCAAGGGGGAGTATCAGATAATGTCCGTAAGTGTGTAAATGTGTGTGTGTTAAAAAGTTTTAAAATCTGGAAAAGTTTTCAAGGGTGAGATGTTGATTTTATGCTTGAAAGAGAATTTGTGCAAAGTTGCCATTTTTGGAAAGTCAAAAAGTCAAAGTGAAAAGTTTTGATTTTTGGAAAGAGCTCAAAATATTTCTAAGTCTCAGAACTCGCAAGACTTGGTCTGCGACTTCTAACTTGAAGCAAACCAAAGGTTGCGACAAGTAGAGAACGCGCACGCTTTGGTCTGCGACTTCTCACTTGACGCAAACCAAAGGTTGCGACAAGTGAAGAAAGCGCAAGCTTTGGTCTGCGACTTCTGAGAACGTACAAGCTATGCTTTGCGACTTCTTTCCATCACATCACATGACACAAATAGTGTCTTGCTTCAAGTGCACACACCCCTTGTCATTCTTTGCGACAAGTGTTGTTTTCTTTTGGTTTGCGACAAGTAGGGTAACCAATCAACTCGTGCCACGTGTCAACCCTAATTTCGAGTATATATACAATTTTTCACGTTCATTATTCCCACTTGTCTCATATTGTTTTTGCGACTTCTTGCACTTAGTCATTTTTTTTGCTCTCGATTCCAGATTTACGACTACTCAGTTTTTTGACCTTAATCCTTCGATTCTGTATAGGTTTCTTGTTTGATGTTTGTATTATTGTTTATGTATATCTTGTATGTGTTTTGTTTCATGTTTACAGGTTTCAAGTTCATCGATTTAGGGTTTTCTATTTTGTGATTGTTCCTATTCTAAATCCCTTCGAACCGAACACATGAACAAATGATCCTTGGACTGATAATCTTTGTTCTATTCCAAAATATAACTTGAATATCTTATTGGGGTTTCATAATCGATCACTTTGGAACTAATTTTGACCTAAAAATCATTAACATTGACTTTGGATTTAGAGATTTCAAGTATTGGACTGTTCGACTTTATTGAGGACTGATTTGGACGTAATTGTTGCTTAATAGGACATATTCATCGAAATTAATGTACAAATCTTGTTTATAATGATTAATCGAACACCAACTAATCAAAGTTAATGGATTTTAACATGTTTTAAGTGATTTCGAATTTTGGAATTTCAAAAATTTCAAGTATGAACTCTGTGAGTTCTTCATATGGTGCTTGCGAGTTCTTCATATGGTGCTTGCGAGTTCTTGGGAAGAACATAAGATTTTTGCGACAAGTTCATTGTTCATTGTGTTCTGCGACTTCTTTTGTGTTGTCAATTTTTCTAAATGTTTTTGTTGCAATAGTGTTCTGCGACAAGTAATCCTTGTTTCTTTGCGTTGCGACAAGTACATTGTTCTGTTCTTTCATGATTTTCTAGTCCTTTAGTCTACGACTTCTGGACTTAGAATTTTTTTTCAAAAGGTTTATGAAAAATCAAAGTTTTGGAGTTTTACTGACATACCGGATCTATATCCAATTATGAAAAATCAGTTGATCCTATTGTTCGGATGGATGAAAATGATCCAAATGTTTCCAAAGAAACTCCCATGCCATCATCCAGATCTAACTTTCAATCAGCCATTGGTGAAAATTCAGATCTTGCACTGATCCATCCTTCTGACTACCTGTTGCTGTATCCAAACAACCACCATGTTGATTTTGACAATCTGAACATCAATCCATTGGTGTTGGATATTTTAAGAGGACATCCCATCTACTATGCATTGTCTGCAACTGCCAATGTGCCTCTTATCTATCTTCAACAAGCCTGGAAGTCCATTGAATTTGTCAGTGTCAACAACAAAAGATATTTTGAGATTCAGATTGATCATTTCAAATCAATCCAGAATTATCAATGGCTGAGACTTATCATTGGTCTTCCAGAAGCAAATTCCAGACCAGACAGAACCAACTTTGATCCATATCCAATTGATTCAGAAATTTTTTAAGGCATCCGAGCCTTAGGATATGTTGGTCAACTTACAAAGATCATTGAGTTCAAGAAAACCAATTTACCACCATTTTGGTATCAACTCTTTTCCATCATCAACAGATGCTTAACTTCAAGGAACACCGGAGTAGACAACACCAATATGCATACACTCAGACTTTTCCATGCCACTGTGTATGATCTGCACGTGGACTATTCCATTGCTATTTGGACTGAGTTTTATGACAAAGTGCTGATCAAGAGAACTACAAAGAAACCGATGTTTGTTCCATACCAGAGGTTTCTACAACTCATTATCAGAAGTATGATCAGATCTAACAGAGATATTCCAATGAGGCTTAATCATGAAGTAGGACATGAATTTGTGATGAGGTATCCACAAAAGCAAAAACAATCATTCAACTACTCAATGCCAGTTCCTGAGGCATTACGTGCTTATGCCAATCCAAACTCAAGGAGTGTAAGAGCTTATAGAGAGTCTATGGGGCTACCAGAATCGGTTATCCCTACCCATGATGTTCTAGTTCCAAGCTCTCTAAAACATACACACAATCAAATAAATCATGTTGTATTGATTTAACAATGAAGATTACAACAATCCTTTGTGCCACAAATCTCTATGTGTCACAGATCTCACTTTATGCGAACTCTGAGTATTGTATGTGTTCTTTCAGTTCGTAACTACAAATCTAATAGAGACCGAACCTTTATATACGGTCAACATGACCTCTCACAAACTAATTAAAGTCAAACACATTGACTTACAACAAAACCCTTTCACCTAACATCATTTACACTTTTGACCCTCATTTAATCTTTAATACAATTCTTGACTTAACAATCCCCCCTTTGGATTCAAGATTAATTTTTTTTGACAATAATCTTCAGGTCTTCTTCTTGATGCAAAATCTTCCACTTTTAACTCTTTAACATCTTCAAATCTTGAACAACTTTGACTTTCTTCACAAAACTTTAAAATCTTCAAATCTTTAACACTTTCTTCAATCTCCCCCTTTGATTACAAATATGCAATTTAAGATAATCTCGTCATCAGACTTTATTTTGACTTTATCTTCTTGACAAATTTCTCTTCCTTTTTGATAATCATGAACCTGACATTGAAATCTTGAATTATCTCCCTTTTTGATGAATTATGATAAATCAGAATCATCAAAACATTTCAACGTCAGCTCTATCTTTAAAATATCTCCCCCAGGTATCATGATAAGCACAATCTTCATGAGAGACAAAGATATTCTCCCCCTTTGGAAAAATATGAACAATCTCCGCCAAAGAAAATATAATCTCCGTCTGATCTGATGGAAACAATCTGCCTTCAATTCATAAAAGTATTTATCCAAATTTTTTCAAATTCAGACAAATTAGGGGTGGTAACCCTGAATCAACAGACGAATCTGTTAATCTGTCTGTCAGTAGCACAGAGCCACTGTGTGTAACAGATACACATTGGAAAGGAGCTTTTTGATGTTCACTCCCCCAGGGCTTCCATTCAATCATTGAAAAACCACAAAGGAATTTCTATGAATGTTAAGACAAGAAACTTATTCCTTGTGTGCTCATGCAAGTGTAGAAATGATTGAAGCATTTAAAGCTTGAACAGGATCAAAGTATGTAAACCGTTGAGACATCAAGAAATATTACATAGACTCAATGTGCATGAGAAAGGGTCGAAGGTGGGGCAACTTTCCTTCTTTTTCAATAACAACATATTCCAAATGAAGATTTGATAGATTATATGTTGCTTCCCCTTTAAAATTTGAAACATCCTTTTGTTGAGAAAAGAATGAGTAGTTGGTGGGGTTATATGCAAGAGCTAGCATGGGCTAGTTGCCTTTTTCAATGAAGTTCACGAAACAATTGTGAAACAACAGATTATGTGGTTTCCCGACTTAGAAAAAGTTTGGTGTAGAGTTTATTATTCTTTTACTCTGATCTCTCACCCTCTTTCTTTTAAACATTTGAGCTCACTTCTAACCAATCTCTCTTTTACATTTTACCTCAACACACACCCAAACTCTATTCTTTTGACCCCTCTCCCCTTAATCACTCTTAGGATTACTTCCAGGGTAGGAAACACTGGTTAACGGGAATCCATGGAAGTCTTTTAAGCATTCACACGGAATCCCATGAATTTTGTCCTAAAAAGAATTTGTTGCTTAACAGTTATCTTGACATATAAGCAGAAGATATCATTATAAGAAAATGTATGCTCACCAAAAATAAGAATGAGATTTGAGCATGTCGAACATTTAAGATATCTCAAAACCATGAAATTGAATGAATGAAACGAATTCAAACAAAGTGTTTTGAGAATCTGATAATGATTCGATCAGATCAAATACCACGAATAAAAATATAGTGGGATATCAAAGACCAAATATTTGTTTATATAAACAAGATATAAACATATTGTCAATGAAAGCTCATTATAAAGAAATGAATATCATGACGTCTGATTTCAAACAATTTAGAATACAAACGGGAGTATTACCATCGAAAGATTTATCTTCTGAGACGTGGTAATAACAAAGTGTTGGGTCTGAAATATGCCAAGGATGGTTACTACTTCTAGTTCAACATGGTTACTACTTCTAGTTCAACATGGTTACTACTTCTAGTTCAACATGGTTACTACTTCTAGTTCAACATGGTTTCTACTTCAGAAGTTAATGCTGCTAGAAGAACTTGGTTAATACTTCTGAGGTTACTACTTCTGTGGTTAATGTTGCCAGTTGTAGTTAATGTTGCTGGAACAAAGTTAATGTTGCTGGAACAAAGTTAATGCTGCTAGAAGAAAACAGTTAATACTTCTAGTTAATGCTGCTAGAAGAAAACAATTAATACTTCTAGTTAGTACTTCTGTTATTAATGCTGCTAGTTGATGGTTAATGTTGCTCAACAAGATTAGTACTGCTAGTTCAAAGTTAGTACTGCTTGAAGAGATTAATGCTGCTGAGCATGGTTAGTACTGCTAGAGTTAATACTGCTCAGAGTATTAATGCTGCTTATGATTAATATTGCTTATAAGATGGAGATCTGTATGGAAAGGATGACAGCTGGATAAACTGAAGATTATGGAAAGCTTAGAGATAATGATGGAAGATATTCTGAAGATATTTTATTAATTGGAATTAGCTTTTATCTTTAGTATATATATATTGTATTGTTTAGAATAAAAAATATGAAGTGATAAATTCTAAGATCTAGAGAGAAAAACAACCTCAAGGCATAGATCCTAATTCTAGAGAAGTAGAATTCGTATTGGTGAGCCTGTTCATCAATATTGAGGTTGAGTGAGTAATCTTGTAACTTCAAAGCATTCAATACAAGTTTACAGTTTGTTAATTATATTCTGTTTTGATTTTCTGTTTGATTAAATATCAAAGTGTTATTCCGCAAACTTCTTTGATATTGTTTCTGAGAATTAATTCTTGTTGAGAATTCGATCCTGACAAGTGGTATCAGAGCAAGTATTCTCAGAAACCTGCAATCATCATTCTTCCTTGAAATCAGAAATCATCAATGGCTAAAGTTTCAGATTCTTCAAGCACAGAAATCCCCACAGAGGTAATGTCTAATCTTTGCTCTAAAACTTGTATGGAAACTGTTAAAAGGTACAGGGATCACAACCAGACAATGAGTGATGACCTTAAAAGATTAGAGAGAGATATAAAAGACTATGTAAGAATTGTTGAGAGTTTTGAGGAACAGATCAAGAGTTTCCAAGCCAATGAGCTTCAACACTCTTATGACTCAAACTACAGGAAGTGGGAGAAAGATCAGTATGAGTCTAAGCTTAAACAGAAAGAAGAGGAGAATGAGAAGATAAAGAGTGAGTTTGAGAAAGCAAAGCTGGATATTGAGAAATTTTCCAATGCTTCTAAAGCAATGGACTCTTTGCTCCAAACTCAAATCCATGACAAACTTAGAAGAGGAATAGGTTATAACACCACACCACCACCATACAACAACAATTACATCCCTCCTATATCAGACTTGCTAGAGACCAAGGATAGGAAGGAATTATCTAATGGAGCCACTAAGGTAGATCCATTAGAAAAAGTGGTAGTTGAAACAGGCTCTGAAGAAGAGTACTCTAATAATAAGAGTAAGGAGAACACTGTGAGTGGTGAGATTCCCCTAGAAAATCACATTATCACCAATGAGGGATGTGGAAAGACTTGGGTCAAATCTAAGGACATAGAAAAGACAGAGGGAAAGTCTGGTAAGGTCCACTACAAACAGACAAAAGTTGTGAATCCTGTCCCTTGCAAACAGTGTACTTGCAATAAATCTGAGCCCCAAAAACATAATAAAAGGAGGGGAAATCAAAGAAACTGGAATAATCAGTGGGCACAAAAACAAGGGGTTGATCTGAGTAAAATCAATAGACCAAAACCTTGTTTTATCTGTGGAAAGCTTAATCATGTTGCCAAATACTGTTATTTCAATCCTATCAACCAAAGAGTTAATTTTCAAAGACAAACTCAAAACTCCTTTGGTTATAGGAAGCAAGGAAGGAATCAAATGGCTGAGAACAGAGCACCTAAAAAGTCTCATGTTCGAAACAAGTTTTCTAAAACTAAGAAAAATATTTCAAATAAACAAAGGAGTAACTTAAAGACAAAGAAAGCAAACAACTTTGCTCAAGTTTGGGTTCCAATTGCAAAGAAACCTGTTAGTACTGCTAACCAAGTTAGTACTGCTAACAAGGTTAGTGCTGCTTCTAGTAGTAATGCAGCCAAGCCTATAATCTTGACAAAGTACTCCAGTCATGAGATTCCTAAACAACTCATTCATACCAAACTGACAGATTATATTAATGAGAAAGGTCAACCCAAGACCACTTTGGCTTGGGTTCCATCAAAGACTAACTGATTTATCAAGTGTGCAGGGGAACCAAAAGCTCAACAGGAAGAGCATTTGGAATGAAGATAATGGTTGCTCTTGGCACATAACAAGGAACATGGACTGCCTTCAAATTCTTTAAAAGATTTGATGGAGGACATGTTACTTTTGATCCAGCAGAAGGTAAGAAAAGTGAAAAAGGTTGCTAATACTGAAAGGTAGTTAGTACTTCTAGTTCAGTGAATACTGTCAGTCTGTGTTAATGCTGCTGGTATGTGTTACTACTGCCAGTCTGTGTTAATGCTGCTGATAAGTGTTACTACTGCTAATGTAAGTTTTCTATACCTAAAAATGATTTTCAATGATTTAATGTCAAACCTGGATATCAATCAAAAAGTTTTTATCTGTATCCAAGGTTTGTACAAGAAGTACTTAATAATGAATTGACGGACATACCTCACTTTGATGAGGTATATGTACCTAAACCCCCTAAAGGCAAGGTTTTCTCAAACATGAGAAGATCTGCTAGGGACTCTGAAGAAGTTGACACCCCATTGTTCTCAACAATGATGGTGGTGTCCCACAATCAAGAAGGTAAGGCATCAGGGTCAAAGCCTTCATTAGACCAACCCACTGATGACCTATCCATACCTTCCACTACAAAGCATAAATCTTCAGATTTCTTTTGTCAAACCAACATTCCCAATTACCATACTATATAAGGAAAAGATACAGAAGGTTCCTTCCCTTCTTGTATCCTCAACCTCAAAACCTACAAGCCCTCTGATGGAGCATTTTTCATCAGAGAATATCCAAAGGGAAACCATAGAGGTGTCTCCCAACCTCAAGAAGGTGCTCAATAAGGAGATGCAAGAGCATATGGGTTGTAAGGCTCACACTACTGACTTTGCTCAAAGTGCAGGACAGGACAGTGTGAACATATCTAAGACCTTCCCCATGGCAACTTTAGATGAGTAATTATCTAAAGGTCCCAGGTGCCAAGAAACCAAGGGAGTAGAAGGTGCTTCTGCTAGGCAGAAGATCTCTACTAAAAGATCCAAGGATCCTTCAAAGGTGGTAAACACACCTAAAGGAGGTGAGGACAGTTTAACTACAAAGAATTGATGGATACACTTGGTACAATTAGTCTGAAAGTTCACAATAAAATTATGGAGATAAAAGAGATGAAAAGGAGCACAAATCATGATTATTTCAAAAAGGGGGAGACTTAAACAACTGAACTTGAGAAGACATGCGAAGGAGAATCAAGTTGATATGAAATCTTATTTTGAGGGGGAGATAAGTGAAGAAGCTGAAATAAAGCATTAACTACAGCAGAAACAGAAAAGAAGATAACAGCAGAAACTGAATCAAGAAGAACTAGAAGTTGCAGAAAGTTTTGAAATTATCATAAAGACCCTATGTTGAAGAACTTAACTTCTCAGTTTTGAAAAGTTAAGTTAGGGGGAGATTGTTGGGTCTGAAATATGCCAAGGATGGTTACTACTTCTAGTTCAACATGGTTACTACTTCTAGTTCAACATGGTTACTACTTCTAGTTCAACATGGTTACTACTTCTGAAGTTAATGCTGCTAGAAGAACTTGGTTAATACTTCTGAGGTTACTACTTCTGTGGTTAATGTTGCCAGTTGTAGTTAATGTTGCTGGAACAAAGTTAATGTTGCTGGAACAAAGTTAATGCTGCTAGAACAAAACAGTTAATACTTCTAGTTAATGCTGCTAGAAGAAAACAGTTAATACTTCTAGTTAGTACTTCTGTGGTTAATGTTGCCAGTTGTAGTTAATGTTGCTGGAACAAAGTTAATGTTGCTGGAACAAAGTTAATACTTCTGAACTTAACTTCTCAGTTTTGAAAAGTTAAGTTAGGGGGAGATTGTTGGGTCTGAAATATGCCAAGGATGGTTACTACTTCTAGTTCAACATGGTTACTACTTCTAGTTCAACATGGTTACTACTTCTAGTTCAACATGGTTACTACTTCTAGTTCAACATGGTTACTACTTCTGAAGTTAATGCTGCTAGAAGAACTTGGTTAATACTTCTGAGGTTACTACTTCTGTGGTTAATGTTGCCAGTTGTAGTTAATGTTGCTGGAACAAAGTTAATGTTGCTGGAACAAAGTTAATGCTGCTAGAAGAAAACAGTTAATACTTCTAGTTAATGCTGCTAGAAGAAAACAGTTAATACTTCTAGTTAGTACTTCTGTTATTAATGCTGCTAGTTGATGGTTAATGTTGCTCAACAAGATTAGTACTGCTAGTTCAAAGTTAGTACTGCTTGAAGAGATTAATGCTGCTGAGCATGGTTAGTACTGCTAGAGTTAATACTGCTCAGAGTATTAATGCTGCTTATGATTAATACTGCTTATAAGATGGAGATCTGTATGGAAAGGATGACAGCTGGATAAACTGAAGATTATGGAAAGCTTAGAGATAATGATGGAAGATATTCTGAAGATATTTTATTAATTGGAATTAGCTTTTATCTTTAGTATATATATATTGTATTGTTTAGAATAAAAAATATGAAGTGATAAATTCTAAGATCTAGAGAGAAAAACAACCTCAAGGCATAGATCCTAATTCTAGAGAAGTAGAATTCGTATTGGTGAGCCTGTTCATCAATATTGAGGTTGAGTGAGTAATCTTGTAACTTCAAAGCATTCAATACAAGTTTACAGTTTGTTAATTATATTCTGTTTTGATTTTCTGTTTGATTAAATATCAAAGTGTTATTCCGCAAACTTCTTTGATATTGTTTCTGAGAATTAATTCTTGTTGAGAATTCGATCCTGACAAGTGGTATCAGAGCAAGTATTCTCAGAAACCTGCAATCATCATTCTTCCTTGAAATCAGAAATCATCAATGGCTAAAGTTTCAGATTCTTCAAGCACAGAAATCCCCACAGAGGTAATGTCTAATCTTTGCTCTAAAACTTGTATGGAAACTGTTAAAAGGTACAGGGATCACAACCAGACAATGAGTGATGACCTTAAAAGATTAGAGAGAGATATAAAAGACTATGTAAGAATTGTTGAGAGTTTTGAGGAACAGATCAAGAGTTTCCAAGCCAATGAGCTTCAACACTCTTATGACTCAAACTACTGGAAGTGGGAGAAAGATCAGTATGAGTCTAAGCTTAAACAAAAAGAAGAGGAGAATGAGAAGATAAAGAGTGAGTTTGAGAAAGCAAAGCTGGATATTGAGAAATTTTCCAATGCTTCTAAAGCAATGGACTCTTTGCTCCAAACTCAAATCCATGACAAACTTAGAAGAGGAATAGGTTATAACACCACACCACCACCATACAACAACAATTACATCCCTCCTATATCAGACTTGCTAGAGACCAAGGATAGGAAGGAATTATCTAATGGAGCCACTAAGGTAGATCCATTAGAAAAAGTGGTAGTTGAAACAGGCTCTGAAGAAGAGTACTCTAATAATAAGAGTAAGGAGAACACTGTGAGTGGTGAGATTCCCCTAGAAAATCACATTATCACCAATGAGGGATGTGGAAAGACTTGGGTCAAATCTAAGGACATAGAAAAGACAGAGGGAAAGTCTGGTAAGGTCCACTACAAACAGACAACAGTTGTGAATCCTGTCCCTTGCAAACAGTGTACTTGCAATAAATCTGAGCCCCAAAAACATAATAAAAGGAGGGGAAATCAAAGAAACTGGAATAATCAGTGGGCACAAAAACAAGGGGTTGATCTGAGTAAAATCAATAGACCAAAACCTTGTTTTATCTGTGGAAAGCTTAATCATGTTGCCAAATACTGTTATTTCAATCCTATCAACCAAAGAGTTAATTTTCAAAGACAAACTCAAAACTCCTTTGGTTATAGGAAGCAAGGAAGGAATCAAATGGCTGAGAACAGAGCACCTAAAAAGTCTCATGTTCGAAACAAGTTTGCTAAAACTAAGAAAAATATTTCAAATAAACAAAGGAGTAACTTAAAGACAAAGAAAGCAAACAACTTTGCTCAAGTTTGGGTTCCAATTGCAAAGAAACCTGTTAGTACTGCTAACCAAGTTAGTACTGCTAACAAGGTTAGTGCTGCTTCTAGTAGTAATGCAGCCAAGCCTATAATCTTGACAAAGTACTCCAGTCATGAGATTCCTAAACAACTCATTCATACCAAACTGACAGATTATATTAATGAGAAAGGTCAACCCAAGACCACTTTGGCTTGGGTTCCATCAAAGACTAACTGATTTATCAAGTGTGCAGGGGAACCAAAAGCTCAACAGGAAGAGCATTTGGAATGAAGATAATGGTTGCTCTTGGCACATAACAAGGAACATGGACTGCCTTCAAATTCTTTAAAAGATTTGATGGAGGACATGTTACTTTTGATCCAGCAGAAGGTAAGAAAAGTGAAAAAGGTTGCTAATACTGAAAGGTAGTTAGTACTTCTAGTTCAGTGAATACTGTCAGTCTGTGTTAATGCTGCTGGTATGTGTTACTACTGCCAGTCTGAGTTAATGCTGCTGATAAGTGTTACTACTGCTAATGTAAGTTTTCTATACCTAAAAATGATTTTCAATGATTTAATATCAAACCTGGATATCAATCAAAAAGTTTTTATCTGTATCCAAGGTTTGTACAAGAAGTACTTAATAATGAATTGACGGACATACCTCACTTTGATGAGGTATATGTACCTAAACCCCCTAAAGGCAAGGTTTTCTCAAACATGAGAAGATCTGCTAGGGACTCTGAAGAAGTTGACACCCCATTGTTCTCAACAATGATGGTGGTGTCCCACAATCAAGAAGGTAAGGCATCAGGGTCAAAGCCCTCATTAGACCAACCCACTGATGACCTATCCATACCTTCCACTACAAAGCATAAATCTTCAGATTTCTTTTGTCAAACCAACATTCCCAATTACCATACTATATAAGGAAAAGATACAGAAGGTTCCTTCCCTTCTTGTATCCTCAACCTCAAAACCTACAAGCCCTCTGATGGAGCATTTTTCATCAGAGAATATCCAAAGGGAAACCATAGAGGTGTCTCCCAACCTCAAGAAGGTGCTCAATAAGGAGATGCAAGAGCATATGGGTTGTAAGGCTCACATACTGACTTTGCTCAAAGTGCAGGACAGGACAGTGTGAACATATCTAAGACCTTCCCCATGGCAACTTTAGATGAGTAATTATTTAAAGGTCCCAGGTGCCAAGAAACCAAGGGAGTAGAAGGTGCTTCTGCTAGGCAGAAGATCTCTACTAAAAGATCCAAGGATCCTTCAAAGGTGGTAAACACATCTGAAAGTCGTTCTTCTTTCAAGATATGTAAGAGATTAAGATTCATAATGATATACCTTCAAAGTAGAAATCTTAACTCCCCCTAAAATGAATATTTATCTTTGAAGCTTCCTCTGACAGAACATCAGATACTCCCTCTATGTATCTATAAAAAGTCAAAGGTTAGACAAAAACAATACAAATATGACAGTGAAATATATTTGTCTTTTCTTTTCTCCCTCTTAAAAAAAATATGACAGTGAAAATTTTAAACAAACTCCCCTGCAAACAAACAGTAAAAACATCTTAAAAATGTATCATTTCAGCATCCTTAAGAAGAAAAACATTTAAGACCGGGTTCTGAATAGAAATATCCAGAACCCAACGTCACGTATTCTCCGTTGAAAATAGTAACTCTCCATCTTTACCATTGAAGACCGGGTCTTGAACTATTTTGTGCAAAAGCCAAACATCTTAAACATTGAAGACCAGGTTCTGATCTGGTGTAATCAGAAACCAACATTCGTTGAAGTACGAGTTCTGAACTGTTGTATTCAGAAGTCTACTTTGATCTTTTATATACGGGTTCTAAACTGTAGTTTTTAGAAGCCATTCATCTTTCTCCCCTTAGTCTTTAGGTGCCTGCAACACAGATTTAGCTTTTGGTACCCACTGGTATTTAGGTTCTGGTTTGTTAGTTGCAGTTCTATTAGGAGAGATGTAGTAAGAACCATACCAGTAATTCACATAATTTTTGCTAACAAAATCATTTGTACCACAGTAAGAACAATTAATTTTCTTCTGTGCTAACCTGATCAATTGATTAACAGTATAAACAAGATCAGGTTTGCCAAAAGTTTTACATTTAGGAGGATTGTTCTTTTTAGCATTGGATGAATGCGCAAATGATTTATGTTCCTTCTTCTCATCTGAGGATCATTTCACTCTCCAAATCTACTTTTCTTTGTCATTTGTCCTTTTATGTTTACCCGAACCATCAAAAAGTTTATCTGTTAGAGCATAAATTTTTGTCTTCAAGATCATCTAGAGTGGAAGTCTAAAGCTCAAGTCAAAGCCTTCAAGATTGCAAGTCAATGTCAAAGAGTCTTAATGTGGAAAGTCAAAGTCAACCATTGACAAAGCTTGTTAGTTTGTTAATAGTGTTAGTTTCCTTGTTATTGTCAGTAGGTATAAATAGAGTTTCTCTTTGTTGTAAACAAGTATGTGCGTATATTGGAGAATCATATTGTAGTGAGAGAAAGTAGAGAGAGAAAGTGATCGTACTATGATATTCAAAGATCAATGAATATGAAATTTTATTGAGAAATCATTGTTCGTCTTGATAATCTTGCATAAATTGGGACACACAATTGGTATCAGAGCAAGCACGAAATCAGAATTTGATCATGAATCTATGAATTTTTGTGATCGAACTCAAGAACACGCTGACCTACTGTTCCAGAATCAATTTTCTTGTTTTGTGTAATTTTTGAGTTGAATTTGCTTGTATTGTAATCGTTTAGTGATATAGAACAAATCTTGTGTTGGTAATTTTGTCCAATTCACAACAGATTTTGTGAATTTTGGATTTTTGGTTGTTTGTGGTTCGAAATTGTAAACATACTGTTCTTGACATCAATTTGTATTTTTTGGTTGATTTGGTTGTAATCGATTGTTTGTAAAGTGTTCAGACCTTGATCGAGGACAAATTCACAAAGTTTCATGGACTGATTTGAAGCATTGGGTCGATTTTTGGTTGAATTTGAAGTTTTTGGGCCGAGATCTACAAAATTCGCATGAAAAATGAAGAACTCACATGTTTCTTGAATGAATTCGCATCACACAGTGGTTAAAGAAAAACTAAGGACAAAATTCGCATATGGTTATGTGCGAAAAGTGAGAAATTCGCGCACTGCAGTATACGAAAAGTGAAGTTCGAAAAATACTAAGGGAGGAATTCGCATCGTGAAGGATACGAATTGTGGGAATTCGCATCCCATTGTATGAGAAATATGAGGAATTCGCATCCCATTGTATGCGAAATCTAAGAAATTCGCAAAGTGAAGCTGAAATTTTTCTAAGTCAGGAATTCGCATTGATACAAGAAGTTGACAGAGCTAAATTTGACTAAGTCCATAATTCGCATCACTCCATTGTGCGAAAAGCTTAAGTTCAGAATTCGCATCGCCTTAAGTGCGAAAAGTTAGAAATTCACATCCTTTAGCGTGCGAATTCTAGAAATTCGCATCACTCAGCGTGCGAAAAGTTGGTTTTCGTATCTATTTACGTGCGAATTATGTGTGTTGTGTGAATTCTGTGTGTTGTGCGAAAAGTTTTCATAGTTGCGTGCGAATTTCATACTTAGACAAATTTTTGCAAGCTGAAATATGGTTTTTCAATGTCAAAATTTTATTCTCTAGGGGCGCTGTCCCTTGACCCCGCAAGGGCGTTACCCCTTGACCCCACCTGCTAACCAGGTAGTGGGACCCCCGTGCTAAGTCTGCGGAGGGGGACAAAGTTCTGATTGTGATCAAAGTTTCTGATTTTTGTGAACGATCTGTGCAATTGTTATCAAGATGGGATATTTTGACGATGAAGAAGATCAGATTATTAAATTCAAAATAGAGAATGAAAATCTCACTTCATCAGTTGATTATTATTCAAATAGATCAAAGAAATATCATGCTGAAAAGAGATTGCTACGCGAAGAAGTATATGAGTTAAAGAAGATTAATGAGGATCTTCATAAGCATATTTCTGATCCACAATGATTAGAAGATGGCAAGAACAATGAAGAGAAAGCAAATGCTTTGGAAAATGAGAATACCGAGTTGAAGAGTTAGATTTCATATTTGAAAGATCATATTGTTAAACTCAAAGAAAAAGATTGTTTCAAGAAGAATGATTATACTGATAAGGGTTTAGAAAAAGCTAATGCAGAGCTGAGAAAGAAGGTTTCAGATTTGGAACAACAGATTGTTAAAGACAGAACAAAGTTTAACAAGCAAAAGGAAGGTTTTAAGAATGAAAAAAAGACATTTGCACATAAATTTTCTGAATTCTCGAGAAAGACCTTTGAAGAAAAGAAAGCGATTGATCTTAAATGTGCAAAACTTTCACAACAAGTGACAGATTTTGAGAAAGTAATCATTCTGGAAAGGGATAAGTTTGCAAAAGAGAAGAAGATAGTTGAGCAGAAAAATGTTGGAGTTTTCAAAGAAATATCTGATCAAAGAAAGAATGCGGAGAAGGATTTTGAGGAAGAAAGGAAAGTTTTTGTGGCTGAGATTAAGAAGCTTACAGAGTCATTATCTGAACTGTCAACAAAGGCAGTGAAAGAGCAGAACATAAAGTATGAATTTCAGAAAAAGACTGACCTACTCACCAAGAAAAGAAACAATTTATGTTCCAAGATAACAGAACTTGAAGAAATTGTCTCTAAGGTGGTTTTGACTGAGCGGAAGACTCCAGAATGAATTCTTCAAACACCTAGAGATGATTCAGCTGACTCTGAATGTTCATTCAAGACAACATCAAGTTCATATCAAACAACTGTTTCTACAAAGAGGTCAGTTAATTCAAATTATCAGATTCGTACTACTAACATTTTCTATGATCGGAATGTTGATGGATCAGGTACATTTAGAAGAACAAATGGAAATGAGAAGTTAGTAGGGAGAGTGAAAGCAACTTCTGATGAGAAGAAAGAGCATAAATCATTTGGGCATACACTCAATGCGAAGAAGAACATTGTGCATAAAGGTAAACTGATCTTGTTTATTTGATAAATCAATTAATCAGGTTAGCTAAAAAAAAATTAACTGTTCTTACTGTGGCTCAAATGATTTTGTTGGTAAAGATTATACTCATTACTGGTATGGTTCTTATTATATTACTCCTAATAGAATTGTAACTAACAAACATGGACCCAAATACTAGTGGGTACCAAAGCCAAAAGATTCATCTGTGTTGCAGGCATCTCAAATCTAGGGGGAGTAAAGGAACCATGGCTCTTGGATAACACAGTTTAAGCCCAATTCTTTAATGTTAAGAAGTTAGAATTTTGAGGAAATCAGCTCAGGACTCGCACCTCAACGATCAAGTTTGACTTCTAAACACAACAGTTTAGGACTCATATTTCAACGATCAAAAGAAAGTGTACTCCGATGCATCAAAAGATATGATCAACCTTCAAGGGGGAGTATACATATTACCTCTACTGATAATATTGTGAATGCATATTTTCAGGGGGAGTAAATGACTTCTGATTAGTTCAGATCAGAACTCGTTTTTCAGTGTTTACTTTGACTAAGACTTTTATACTTTGACGACTTTTTGACTTAATGCAATTTTTGAAGGGGAGCTTTCATGATCATATCTATCATGACTTTGGAGCTGATTTCATGAGATTCAAGCTGATCGTAAGGAATAATTCTATTCTTAATCTCATTGTGTTTGAAAGATGGACAACTTTCAGACATGAAAACATGTTCTTAAACGTTCAAACCACTTCTCAATTCCTAAACAGATTTCATGAATACATAAGTGTGATTTTAAATGTTTTCATTGTTATGATGTTTCATCTTTTACAAACCGTGTGTTTCCAAAGATAAATACTTGTGTATTATCTTTTTCATATATTGTTAAGTATTCACATACACCGGTTTAGTACTTTTGTTGACTATGTTCTTAACATGTCTCAAAGTTGAACATGATTTTCGATGGTAAGACACCCCGTTTGAAATTCAAAGTTTGTTGAGAGTTAATTCTTTCAAAACGTTTTTTCAAGAATGTCTGCAATTGTTCTTATAGACAACATCCAATTTTTCATGACCTAAGCTTTTAATGATAAATCATTCTTATTTGATATTTTCCATACATTGTCAGATTCTCAAACAAGTCTTTTGTCTTCATTTCATTCATTCAATATACTTGTTTTGAGAGTATCTTTCATGATTAGAATGCTCAAATCTTCATGTTTATCTTACTGAGCATACAAATATTTGACATGTATTTTATACCGTGCTTTAGCTGAAAAGTTAAACCAATTGAGCAACACTTTGCTTATAGGAAAATATACATGGGAATTGTGTGAGCTTAATTGAACTTCTATGGATTCACGATAACCAGTGTTTCCTACCCAAGAAGTTATTCTTAAGTGATCGAGAGGCGAGGAGTCAATATCTGAGTGTGGGTGTGTGTTGAGATAAAATGAAAAGAGAGTTTGGTTAAAAGTGAGCTTAAATGTTAAAAAGAAAGAGGGTGTGAGAACAGAGTTAAAAGAATATCAGAACTCTGCACCAACTTTTTCTGAGTCGGGCAACCATATTACTGTTGTTTCACAATTCTTTCATGAACATCATTGAAATAGGCAACTAACCCATGGCAACTCTTGTTTAAACCCCACCAGCTACTCATTTATTTCTCAACAAAGGAATGTTTCAATTTTTCATGGGGACGCAACACATAATCTATCTCATCTTTATTCGAAAGATTTGGATATTGAAAAAGAAGGAAGTTTGCCCCACTTTCGCACTTTGATCATGCACAATTGAGTCCATGTATTACTGTTGTTGTCTTAATGGTTTACATATTTTGAGCCTTATTAACATTCATGTTTAAATTCTTTCATACACAAGCACTAACACACATAAAATTTGTTTTTCTGTCGTAACATTCATAATATAATTTTGTGTTATTCGATGATTGAATGGAAGACCTGGGGAGTGAACATCAATAAAAATCCTTGTACAGTACATCTGTTGTACTAAGTGACTTCGAGTTACTTACAAACATCTTAACTGATTCATTGATTCAGGTTTTCACTCTTATTTGTCTAAATTTGAAAAGGTTCGGATGAATATATTATGAATTGACAGATGTTCAGTGGCTCATTTTTGAAAGATCAGTGGTCAGAAAAAGGTTCATGACATTTTTGAAGAAGATTTGATGATTTCTATGCTCTGCATCATTAAAAAGGGGGAGAAATAATTTCATGAAATGACAAAGTAGATTTGGAGAAAGTCAAGAAATGGAAAAGAAGCTATGGAAAATTCAAGAAATGAGAAAGAAATTGTGAATAAAGTTCAAGATTTCAAGAATGTTCAAGAAATTTTCTTTGAAGATTATTTTGGAAAGAGAAAAGTGAGCAACAACCAAAGATAATTTCTTTGCTAGAGATGATGTTGTTTATCAAAGTCTTTGGAGGAGAATATTAAAGATCACAAGAAGGGGAGATCAATGTTCAAAATAGTTGTGACTATCAGTATCAGTTCAAAAGTGGATATTATCAATATTTCATCTCAATAGGGGAGAATGTTGTTTACTTGAGAAGATCAGTTTTTATCCCAAAGTGGGAGAATGTTCTTGAAAGGGGGAGAAATTGCTTTAAATATGAAATTCATTTGAAGATAAGTTCAAGTTTATCCAAAGGGGAGATCACTTGTTTCTGAATCAAAGTGGGAGAATTTGTTTTTGAAGATGAATTTATTTTTGAAGATGAATTTATTTTTGAAGATGATCTTGAATCTAAAGGGGGAGAATGTTAGAACATAAATTGTTGTCTTCAAGATCATCTAGAGTGGAAGTCTAATGCTCAAGTTAAAGCCTTCAAGATTGCAAGTCAATGTCAAAGATCTTAATGTGGAAAGTTAAAGTCAACCATTGATAAAGCTTGTTAGTTTGTTAATTGTGTTAGTTTCCTTGTTATTGTTAGTAGGTATAAATAGAGTTTCTCTTTGTTGTAAACAAGTATGTGCGTATATTGGAGAATCATATTGTAGTGAGAGAAAGTATAGAGAGAAAGTGATTGTACTGTGATATTCAAAGATCAATGAATATGAAATTTGATTGAGAAATTATTGTTCATCTTGATAATCTTGCATAAATTGGGACACACATTATCATAGAAAAGGTTAGAAGGACGAATCTGATCTTTATGTTTAGAAGTATGATTATCATCTGAATCAAACAAAGGATTATTAGAAACATTCACAAAATGTGAACTTGAAACTGTTTTGAATGACCATTCTGAATCAGCTAGATTATCTCTTGGTGATTGAACAATTGATTCTAACGTATTTTGCTCTGTCAACTTCACCTTGAACATAAACTCTTCAAGTTCTTTGATCTCTGAAGATAAACTATTTCTTTCCTTTGAAAGTAGATCAAACTTCTTGTGCAATTCAGACTTTGCATTCTTCTCCTTTAGAATATGACAGTCCAGATAGTTTCTTTGTCAACTTCTTTATTTCAGTCTAAATTTATTTTTCTTTCTTCTTCAAAATCTTTCTCCACAAATATCCTCTGATAAGATATTTCTTTGAAGACTCCAACATTCTTTTGCTCAATTTTCTTCTTCTCTTTCTCAGATTTATCTCCTTCCATGATGATAACTTTCTCAAAATCTGATACTTGTTGAGAAAGTTTTGTACATTTAAGTTCAACCAACTTCTTTTCTTCAAAAGACTTCCTTGAGAAATCAGAAACCTCTTGTGCAAAAGATTTTCTTTCTCTTTCAAACTCTTCTCTTTCTTTCTTTAACTTATTTTCATTTTGAGAGATCTGTTCTTCCAGTTCAACAATCTTGTTGTGAAACTCAGTGTTAGAGCACATATTTGTTGGATGTAAGATCATAATGTCTGAAGATAAAAGTAAAGCAAGTCAAAGCTTAAAAGTCAACTCTCTAACATGGAAGTCAAAGTCTCTGAAATAAAAGTCAAAGTCAAAGTAGTTGTGTTGTGTTTGTTTGTAGGTATAAATAGCCTTGTCTTTGTAATTGTTGTAAGCTTGTAAGATAGAAAGCATGTGGTAAGATTGTCTGAGAGTTTACGGAGAAGATTAGAGAAGGTGTGATTGCATATTCATTCTAGTGAGAGAAACTGTTAGAGTGAGAGTGTGTGATTGTAATCTGTGATTTGAATCAATGACATGTGACTACGAATTGTACATTTTGATTGTTGTTGTTGAAAGAACTTGAATTAGGGACATTATCAATTCGTATCAGAGCAGATCTGAGTGAAATCAAGAAAATTGGAAAGTCGACTCTGGGTTCTTGAGTCAAAGATCAATTTTGAATTCTTGTGCAAATTTGTGAGATTTATGGATTAGATTGGGTTCGATTCATGTTCTAGACAAATCTTGTATAGGTTTTGTGTCGAATTGCACTTTAATTGATTGTTAATTTTTGATTTTTAGAGTTTCGAGTTTCACGAGTTCGTTATGAAGTGTATTGGATTGATTTGTACTTCTAAGTGTATCTTGTTGAAATTCGTTGGTAGAATTAGGTTCTAGAAGTATAGAAGATCGAATTGCCAAAGATTTAAATTGTAATTCGATGTTTAGATAGGTTTTTGAGCGAATCAGTGGTATTTTGCTTCGAGATCTCAAGAACTCGCAGGATTACATCAAGAACTAGCATATCTTCTCAAGAACTCGCAGATTATCTCATGAACTTGCAGAGTGTTTGGATTTCGCAGAATTCATAAAGAATTTCGCATAATTCTGAAAATTCACAAGTGTAGAACTCGCAAGTGTGTGATCTACGAATTTCATAGGATTCGTATCAGTGTGTTCTGCGAATTGTGAAGATTTCGCATAAGCCTAGTTTGCGAAAAGTTTACTGAAGGATAGAATTCGCAGAAGAGTACCCTACGAATTCTTAGAATTCGCAAAAGACTAAGATACGAATTCCCTAGAATTCGCAGAAGAGTATCTTACGAACTTTGTGCATAGGAATTCTGATTTCTTTTAGTCTGCGAATTCTGAAGTTGATATATGTAGTGTGTGAATTCTAAAACTTATGTTGTTTGCGAATTCTGAATCCTTTGGTGTCTACGAATTCTTGATTTGATATTGCTTGCGATTTCTTGAATTTCTTTACTTGCGAATTCTGAAGTTTGTTTTTGTACGAATCCTGTGTGTGAATTCTTGTTTGTGCTTGAACAAAGAATTCTATGTATGCTTGCGAATTCTGAGTTTCTTTTGCTTATGAATCCTTATTGTTTGCGAATTTTGTGTGATTTATTTTGTATGCGAATTCTTAGTGTTTCACTGTGATCTGCGAATTCTTCACTTGGTGAATTTTTGGAAACTTTAATTTCTAATTTTGTTTCAAAGTTTTCTGTATTATTGAGATTTCATTTGGATTAACGATCAAATTCAAGTTCTTACTGTAACAGGAATAATGGATGACTATTTCTTTGTTGATGAATATACTACTGAAGAGCGTAAAGAGAAAAGTCAAGAGCATAAGATTTCTACTTCTAGAGAAGCTCTTGCAATTGAAACTGATGTGAAACCTCCTGTTTTAGTCAAAGGAGAGTACGAGCAGTGGAATATTAGTTTTCTAGATTTCATAGATAAACATGATTTGGGAAAATATATCAGATTATCTTTGAAGGAAGGAAAGATGAAAACTCCAACTAAGACTTATTCTTATCCGGGAGAAAATGGATTCATGGAAATAAGAGAGTTTCCAATACCACTTGAAAATTTCACTAATGAGCAGAGATGGAGACATAGAGCTGACAGATTAGCCAAAGCCTTTATCTTGCAAGGAATTTCAGATGAAATTTATATTATTTTAGATAGTAAAAAGGTTACAGGAAAACAGTTGTGGGAACAACTTGAAAAGATGAAGGAAAGATTAAAGATGTCTTCATGAGAAAGAGTAAAGATTTTGGAAACTGAGAACACTGAGCTGAAAAAAAAGATCTCTGACTTTGAAAATCAGATTGTCCAAATCCAGCAAGCAGCTTCTGTTGACAGTTATGAAGATAATTTTGTCAGAGCAAATCGCTCTGATACCAATTGTTATCCCAGATAACAATGCAATTCTCAAGATGACAATTAAATTCCAATAAAATCAACTTTGTATTAATCTCTGAAATCGATTACAATTAACTCTCAATACTTTCTCTCTCTAACTCTGGATACACGTATATCACTATGATTAAGCTCCTTTCTAATACACGCACAACACCACTATTTATACAAACACAACAAACACGCACACAACAGAAACACACAAAGAACTAAACTCTTACAACACTATTACAACTTTGACCTTGACTTTTATTACAATAAACTTTGACTTTCATGCTTGAGAGTTGACTTCAGCTTTTACTTCAATCTTCAGTCTTCTATGATCTTGTATCCAACAAATATGTTCTAACACTCAGTATTATCTCTTTCCAAATCCTTTCTTTCTCTTTCAATCTTGTTCATATCCTCTTTGATACTTGGATTTTCTTTCTCTTGAGTTGCTCTCTCTTTCAACATGTTTATCTTATCCTCCAGACTAAACACCTTGTCTCTCAATTGTTCTCTTTCAGAGAAGATTTGTGAGTTTATCTTTCTCAGTTATGCTCTTGACTTTTCCTAAGATCATCAATCTCTATTTGCATTAACTATCTTTGACCATGTAGAATTTGAACTACTTGCTTTAAAAAATTTGGATTCTTCTTCAGATTTCTTCAATTTGATTTGAAGATTAGAAATCTCTTTATCTTTTGATGCAATTATCCCTGCAAAATTAATTTTAGAGTTAGAAATGCAATTTGAGCAAATAATTTTTTTCTCTAAAACCTTAGAATTACCTTTCAGTTTAATAATCTGATCCTAAAGAGATGAATTCTGAATTTTCAGATTCAAGGGTTGGAATCTCTGGCATATAAGCGATAACACAATCTCTTTTTGTCAAAATAGTATTTCCCTTCTTGTTAGTGTAAGACATCTTGATATCAGTAAAATATAAGCTTGAAATGATCTTTAACAAAAATCAGAAATTTTGATCACACTCAGAAATATGTCCCCCTACGCAGACTTAGCACGGGGGTCCCGCTACCCGGTTAGCGGGTGGGATGAAAGGGCAACACCCTTGCGGGGTCGAGGGGCAGCGCCCCTAGAGAAATTTTTTTGACACTAGAATACTCTTTAGAATTAGCACGCTTGAAGAAATTCGCACACCACTGTAGCCAAAATTCGCACAACTCAAGAAATCCGCACGTAATGAGATGCGAGTTTAAGAAATACGCACGCTTCGGTATGCGAGTTCTTAGAAATTCGCATGCTTCGATATGCAAATTCTTGCCTTAAGCTTTTCTCAAAATTCAAACTTTTCACATGAACTTTACGCACAACAAAGAGATGCGAAATCTATACTTAGTACAATATTTGATCCTCAACTTTCCGTATCGATACAGATTCTATTCTTAGAATTTTTTTCAATTTTCTATGAGAATTGTTGAAGAATCCGTATGCTTTGGGATGCGAAATCCACGAAATCCGTATGCATCACGGGCGAGTTTCAGGAATCCGTATACTGTGCGATGCGAGATCTTCACTTTTCGTATCCTTCGGGATGCGAATTTCGTACATAGTGGAATTTCAATCAACTTCTCGTATGATAAGCTATGCGAATTCCATCTTTTCGCATATAAGTCGATGCGAATTCTGAACTTTTCGTATGAAGGATGATGCGAATTCTACACTTAACTTTTCAAACTTCATTCATCATGCGAGTTCTTGATACGAATTCCATAGATCTTGCGAGTTCTTCACTATTCGACCCAAAAACACTTTAAATCGATCAAAATTTGATCCAAATCTTCGAATTCAACCTTGAAACTTTGTCAAATCACTCTCGAACACAGTCTGAACATAAACTCAATACATGATTTTGTCTAAAAACAACAAAATTACAAATTGAACTGAAGATATAGTGTGAAGTTGTGTTCGACCAAAAATTTACAAATTTGTGAAATTGAATATGAATTACAATGAATTTTTGATTACAAATTAAACGAAAAATGTTCTAAAACACTATACGCATACAGTGCAATCAAAATCTTGACAATTAAACCACAAAATTACAACATCAATCTAAGAACAATAAGTCTACGAGTTCTTCATTCTCTGAGTGAAAATCGATTTATGAATTTATTTGTTAGGCTCTGACACCAATTGATGTTCCAGTTCCACGCTCTCTAAAACATGCACACAATCAAATAAATCATGTTGTATTGATTTAACAATGGAGATTACAACAATCCTTTGTGCCATATATCTCTATGTGTCACATATCTCACTTTATGCGAACTCTAAGTATTGTGTGTGTTATTTCAGTTCGTAACTACAAATCTTACAGAGAACAAACCTTTATATACGGTCAACATGACCTCTCACAAACTAATTAAAGCCAAACACATTGACTTAGAACAAAACCCTTTCACTTAACATCATTTACACTTTTGACCCTAATTTAATCTTGAATACAATTCTTGACTTTACAACCCAAGACTCAATCCTTAGAAGGTAGGAGTCTGTGAGGGTTCTTGCTACTAGGGGGGTACAAGAACGGGGAGTGAAGAGAAAAAATTTAGAGAGGGGTACTGGTGGGGGTCGGAGACCTAGACTAGAGGCTTCAGGGTCACGGGTCATTACCCAACGTTCAGTGACACCTCCAACCAATGAAGGTCAAGGATCTGAAACTGAGTCGGATTCTGCAGCTAGAGCAGATGATAGTGAAGAAATTCCTCCTGCAACTAGTGACGATGATGAATCAGTACATGATGATGCTAATGATGATGACAATGAAAGTGATGGACATGATTCTAATCAAGACTAGTTGTATACCTGTGCGTTGCAACGGGGGATGTAAAACTCATCTAAAATGTAACAAAAAAGGCACCTGAAATCTGTCCAAACAACGACATAAGGTTTGTTGTGCAAAAATAACGATTCTAGTAGATAAATGCTTAGGTTCTGAAATATTGTTTGGTTTAGAGTTCTATTAATAATCATACCAAAAAAGTTGGATAGAAATTCTATTATAAACTGAATAGAAACCAAATATAATCTTTCATTAAAAATCAAAATTAATGTTATAACAAAATAAAAAATTTAACAATATACAACCATAAACATTTTTTCACAAATTCTTAAATATGTAAATCGTTTTCAAAATAGATGTGTGTGGAAGAGAGTTTTTTTTTTCGGGGAAAGTATCCTCATATGGTTAGACTTTAGGTCTAGGTATTTTATTGTATAGTAGACCCCAAAGTGTGTGTTGATACTTGACAGTTATATGAATCAGGGACTTGACCTTTAAGAAAATGTACATGTGGTGTCATTTGCTTTTCAGTTATTTACCAGAATCAAGAAAAAACCCATAAAAACAACAAATCCAAGTCCAAAAAATGTAAACCGTACAATGTAATGAATGACATACACACAAATACATGTTATATGCAAAAGACAAACTAAATACATCAGTTTACTAATACCTATGTGACATAAACTAACTACATAAATTGATTCCTTTAAACATAGGATAAATGCAGAAAGTCAGTGAAGATGATGTTGGTACCAACTATAAACAACAAAAGATTACCTCAACCGTGTAAGAATCTCAATCCTTACTATGCCTCTTACCGTGTAATATTCTAGGTCCTTCTCATGCTCACCCGAAAGGTTACCTCAATTGCCTTTTAAATTGCATCAGGAACCTCAAATTCAACCAAGCCAAAACAAGGTGTTAGCATGCAAAAGCATAAATTTAACTTAAGTGAATGTAAGCATACCAAAGCATCCACATTAGAAGAACATTTTCTACAACATTTACATTAGAAGTTGTTGCATCGGCAGTTGAGGCAACCATTCACCTACTTCTTTTGGTTCATTGGTTGAGGTTTCCTTGGGGTGTTAACAACAATTGATATTTTCGCCCGGGGATTAGTCAGTGCGCGTAAGCTGGCCCGGAAACCCACGGTTACCAAAATTATTTTATTTTCCTTGGGTGTTAACAACAAATTGTTGTGTATTACTTGATATTTAACTGAACATATAGTTTAGTTAGTTTAGTTATTACCTGGAGGTATTTCTGAGATAGGAAATAAGGCTTGTCACTAACCATCTTTTCCAAATGGTCCAAGTTGCAACCTTCACCTCCCTTTCATTTATTGATGAGCCCAATCAACCAGTTAAAAAACTCAATGTTGTAGCAACTCATTGTAGGAAGAAATAAACATTGTTGCAGCCATCTTTGTCGCCACAACCACATAACCAATTGCAGGTTCACGTTCAGGGGCAAATATATCTTCAGATTCAAACACACATTCAACTTTCAAAATAACAAGTGACAAATGAGACAAATGAATTCTGTAAAATAAAAAACCACACTAAGGTCACACAAGAAAGTTGATGGATGATCAGAAAACACGGAGTTTGAAACTGAAGGAGAATCCTTGGATGAAGAGGTAAATTTTAATATGCAAACTTGAGGAGTGGGGATGTTGTCTTGGGAGTATAATTGCTTGTATTTGAGTGGGAATGCCAAAACGATATCATGCAATTCACGTTTTTTGGGGTGGGGAGAGAAAGAAAGAAAGTCTAAAACATAAAAAGGGGAAGGTTACAAGAGTTTGCCTTGGTAATAGGTACATCACGCTTGATGACTTGTAATTAATAGATTTTAAGATTCTAAGCATTAAAAAGAGTTGAATCATGATTTAAGGATTGTGTTTAAGAGTTTTTGACCAAATGCATTAGAAGATAGTATAAACAAGCACCTGGTCCAAAAGAAAGACTTTCGACACCCACTTTCGTTGAGTCCACCATTGCCATTAAAATTGCACCAAGTACTTCTAAACAACCTCATTACTACACAATATTGTAGCAGGTACTCCACAGTAGTAAGCATATTTTATAGCAATAGCTGCAATACCAATGCAAACACAGTTCAGTTCACAGAGACTTAGGAGCAACATAAGCGGCAGGCATTCCATAGCAATAAATTGATAGTGTAAATATGTAATAGATCTAGTTGGTTCAAAATGTTTTACTTGTTTCAAATATAAAAAAGAAAAATTAGCAAAGGTTATACTTGATATCAATTATTGGGCCAGACCCTTAGTGTTGTTTACAAATGGAAACCTTTGCTTCAAACATTACCAGGCAAACCACAGGGCCAAGTGTATTCGGTAACGGAACATCTCTGCTCAGTATATGAACTTTGCCACCCTAGTCGTTTAGGATAAAAGCTTTCTTCTTATTGATGGCGGTGTTGTCATGTATATAAATAAGAAAATTTGATACAAGCTCGTCCATGAATGAACACACTTAATTAGTGGCATTTTTCTTTTCCTTTTTGTAAAAGAAATATCATATACTTGAATGATGTTATTAATCTTGTTTTAAGATTTTATGTGAATAAAAAATTGTGGTTTACTAAGGATTCATCAGGGATGAATTAAGCGTACCTGACAAGATCAAGAATAGAACTCTTATTTTGGTTGCGAACTCTTTTTGCTTAATAGCTAAATAAAGATTAATGTAACTTAATATATCAATAGTTCTTTCATAAGAATCTATAAAATCCAAAGACATTTAGTGAAGAAATTAATATGCAAGGAAAATGGAGAATGAATGTAAATGGTGAAAACAATTAAATAAAATAGACCCTCAAAGAAGTCAAATAAGTGACATCTTTAAAAAGAAAATTCCAGAATAGAAAACTTCAACATCTAATTCTTCTACCACAAGTTTCTGGAGTTCAAACTCAACCCTACGGGAGTACGAGACAGAGAGATAATCCACAAAATGATACAGAAAATAAACAAACCCAAATGATAAAATATTGATAGAACGAACTACATACCAAAAACCCATTCAAAGACAAAAACTGGAAGAACAAAATTACAAAAACCCATTGAAAGGCCAAAGAAGGAACCTTCTCCCTTCTAAAATCAGCAAAGGCCAAAGTTGGAAGAAATCATAAATCGAACTCCATAGATGAAATCAAACTCCAAATCGCTGGTGGTTCGTGCCATCGTGTGTCGGTGGGTGGTGGCTCGTGATCGAAAGATACCCGAAAGTCGAATGGGACGATAGGGTTGGGGTACAGGCGGGATATGCCTTTTGATATTGCTGTTTTGCATTAATTTGAATTTGAATTTGAATTTGAATTTTTGGTTCAAGAGAGAAGCACTTTTGAATTTGAATTTGGGTTCAAAACAGGAAACAAACAAAGCACCAAACAATTTTGACCAAACAACGGGTATGCTTAAAGCACAAAGAAAGCATTTCAAAACCTCGTTAAAATCGATTACTGTGTTTGGGGAGGAGAAATCGTGAAAATGGGTCTGACGAATTAGGAGCAGAAAGAAAGCACTCTGAAACATACTCAAAGTCGACTACTCTGATTGGTAGGTCTGAAGAATCTGGAGCAAGAGAAAGCAAAAGTAAAGTCTGTTGAATGAAAAAGTCAAAATTATCAATATCTAAAGTCATATGTTAGTGTATTAATTGTATCCAAGATTTAATTAGAAAAGTCAAGTCTAGCAAAGTCAACAAGGTCAAGGTTTCTAAGTCAAAGTCTAGATTAGTCAATCTAGTTTAAGTCAATATGGTGTTTAATCTTGTGAGTTTATCCTTGGGTATAAATAGCCTTTAATCTTGTAATAGATTGTAGGAACCTTCATTGTAATATCTGTGATATATACGACATAATATTTCTCTCTCTACTCTCTCTTTAAGATCATAAACTGTTAGATCTTGATCTTGATTGTTGAATAGCTTGTTTGAATCTGGGAAATTCAATTTCAATTGGTATCAGAGCATACCAAACAATTTCAGAAAAGTTTTGAACATAAAATTAGATCAAAATCTGAAAATTCTCAAGAACACACAAAAAGTTTTTGGTTCTTTACTGATTCATCATTTTCACACTTATTTGTTGAATTTCTTATTGGAAATTGTTTTCATAAGATGAGTTTGATGTAATTGAATCACTTTTGCTCACAATTTTCACGAATTAATCATAGGAATAGATTCAATTTTGAATTCTTTGATTTTTTATTATTAAAATGTCAAACACTGGGATTTCTTGAATCGCAATGTAATTTTTTCGTTATTAGCTATATTAAATAGATAGAAAAATGTTTAAAATCTGTTTTTGTTCATAGTTATACATTTCTTGAAATCAATTTTTGCAGGTAAATTTCTTAGATCGATTATGTGAAGAAAACTCAAGAACACGCTAATTTCAAACTGATGAACACGCAAGTTCTTGAAGATTCAAGCTTGCGAGTTTCAATTGATGTGTTTTTGACTAAATTGATGAAGAACACCGGATAATTTGATGTTCCAATTGATGAACTTTGTGATTTGCGAGTTTCAGGGAAGAACACGCAAAGGTTCTGAAGAACACGCAAAGGCCAAATCAATCAATTTGCGCATTTTAAACAGATTCGATATGCGCGTTTTATCCAATTCAACTTGCGCATTTAATCAATTTCATTTTGCGCGTTTCAGTTTAAATTGATTTGCGTGTTTCAAGCATAATTGATTTGCGCGTTTAATCCATTCGATCTGCGAGTTTGAGAAAACACGCAGACAAGCTTCTGCGAGTTCTGCAAACCCGCAAGACCTTACCTGCGAGTTCTATTGTTCAATTTGATATGGCTTGCGAGTTTGAAGTTCCATTCGACTTGCGAGTTTCTGAAATCATTCAATCTGCACGTTTTAGGGAAATCCAATGTTGGTCCCTAAGGTGCTTAACAAGTTTGTAGAAGGGGGGGGGGAGGGTTGAATACAAACGCAGAATTTAAAGTTTAATAAATTGTTTATTGATAAATCAAACATAATTTACAAGTCTGTTGCGGAATAAGATTAAGTAAGACTCAATCTAAACAAACTTAAGAAAACACTAAGATGGTTGCACAAGAATTTCAGAGAATGGGGGATTTAGAATATAGAAAACAAAGGTTTCTATTTGGAGTTCAAGGATTGAGCACACCCTCAGATGGAGGGGTGAACTTCCTATTTATACCCTATGCATTAAATGCATGGTAGGGCACTTTACACGTGGCGTTCACTGATTGGCCTTGGAAGTCTGACTTTGGAAGACATGCTTTCGGCCGGATCATGAACAGTGTAGTTGACAGAGTTGTTGTACGAATTATGGCAGAGGCATGTGCTGTCTGACACATCGTACTGAGTTGTGCAAGGTAAGACAAATAGAAACTTGAGGTATAAGCTTTGTGATCATTCAATCGCTGAATATCTCATTCTGCAGAGATATCAAGAGTTCAGCGATCGCTGAAGCTTTACTCATGTTCCTTCGCGTATAAGTAGAGTTGTCTTTGCTTCACTGATATCCGCATCAGGTCACTAGTAGACTTCTCTTTGTTCAGCAGCTTCGTCTTCGATTCAGCTATGAACATCTGTTGACGCGAGACTTGTCTTCAGGGATTACGTTACTGTTTACATCAGAAACTATCAGCGATACTGAACAGAATCAGTTTGATCACTGATAGTGAAACACTAATACATACTAAATGTTTATAAGAAGACTATCAGCGATAACTGAACAGACTCAGTTTGATCGCTGATGGTGAAACACTAATACATATTAAACGTAATTTTCAGTAAGTATAGAAAAGGGTCGTTATCAAATCACTGAGAGAGTTTGGATAAACAATCTCCCCCTATTTGATAATGACAAAGTAACTGAAGAAAATTACTTTATAATTCAAAATGATGGAATAATCAGGACACATAACATACATGTCCCAATTACTATTTTGAGGGATCTTTTACAATACTGATAGATTTAATTACTTCACTGAAATTTTCATTAATCCAAGAAAAGAATTACAAGGTATAAAATTACAAGTACAAGTGATGTACTAACTACTGTAAGTTTAAACTAATAGATTACAAGAAAGAAAACTAATCTATCAGCTATCTAAAGAGGGTTTAGGAGGATTGATCAAATACTCAGGTATTTCTTCTCCTTTTTGCCTTTGCTCTAAAGATTCTTTGCAGATGATATCTATGATTGGCTCAGCAGCAGGAGAGAGAGTACACCATAGGCACATGAGATCCTTGCGAAGAGCGAGGGGACAGATAGGGATTTCAGAGACTCTTTGAAATCTGAGCTGTTCCTCGTCATCTCTGAAGAAGATTCCAAAAGGTTCTTCAAGAACTTGTCCCACAGCATATGGTCCACCAGAAGGCAGAGATAGATCCAGAACTGAAAGATCAGGAGGAGGACCGAACAGAGCTTCTCTTGAAAATTTGATGGAGGTTTCATTCTTGATCACCACGACATTTTCAGAGGAGGAGGAGACAGGCTTTCTTCTGATCTTCTTTGACTTAGAAGGAAGAGCAGACGGTACCTTTAAAATTGCAGCGACTCTGTTGATGAGAGCATCATTTATCCCTTCAACATAGCCTTTGTAGATTGACTTTGATTTCTTCAGTGCGTCTTTGAACTTAAGCCATTCCATATAGCCGAGGCTTTCCAACTTTGAAACAAACGTTGCCTTGCAGCTTCCATCCTCTCTGGTAATCTCCATAGTGACAGAAACTTTGTCCTTCTTCTTTCTTCCAGAGATAGCGACAACTACGATCTTCATTGGGTCAGAACGATAGTCAATTTTGTGCTTGCACCAATCGACTGTAATATCGCTGACCGCTTTTTCTTTGGAGAGTTCCTCTTCAATCTCTTTCAAAAGAGCTGCCTGGACTTCCACTAGTTTGCTTTTCAGCTTCTTGTCTTTGACTTGAGAGGATTGAATTTTGAGAGCCAGAGAGGCATCTCTTTGACAGTCAGCAATCAGCTTCTCAGCCCTGACGGATTCTTCAATATCAGCTTCAGTCAGGAACTCTAGATCTGTTGATTGAGAGGGGATCTTCAGCCGTTGACTCTCCAGATGAGAGATCATCTCTGTTCTTTTCTTCATCTCTTCCTCTGACCAGTGAGATGGTCTAGAGGGCCTCCGTGGGTGTTGCAGGGACTCATCTTCTTCATCCTCTTCATCAATCTCTCTTACAGAGATTGGGATTATCTGGTCATCAGCTTCAGCAGCTGGGATTATTTGGAGATCTTTACCCTTAAGCAGGGGAGAGAACTATCTGGTCAGAAAATGAAAAAGGTTAGTTTATTTTTATGGAAGAAGAGAGATAAAGGCTAAAAAGAAACAGGGGTGGGATTTTTATAGAAGGATAAGGGAACGAGAGAAAGGCATACCTGAGAAGGATGCTCCTCAGATAGTGAAGTATTCTTTAGGTTTCCCTCAACAGTAGCACCTTTGCTTTGGGAAGGGGTTCCTGAAGAAGTTCCATGGCTCCCCCCTCCTTTGATAACTTCTTTCGAAGCTATCGCTAATGAAGTGACAGCTGAAAAACAGCATAGCGATGGATCTTCTTCATCGTCATCATCATCATCTTGATGAGGTTCTTCCTCTTGATCTTCAAGATCAAGGGCTTCATCTTCATCGTCCTCTTCTTCTTCATCATCGATTAAATCTTCGAGAGAAGGAGGGGCTTTTTCAGCAGCTATCTCCCCCTCAACCTGAGAGGGAATTTCCTTCTGTTGGACCTCAGCAGCGACTTCAAACTCCGTATTTTCTTCAGCTGCCTTCTCCCCCTATTTGTCATTATCATTGAGGGAGAGATCTTTGGAAGGAGATGAAGCTTTTGCAGCGGCTAAAGCCTGAACTTCAACCTCCAAACTGTCCAGACGGCCTTTAAACGCAGGAAGATCTGACGTAGCCTGATGAATGAACTCCACGACAATGTTCAGCGATGTACGATCGTTCTCTGTGAATGAGGGAGTAGGAGTCGAAGCTGGTGCCTTCAGGTGAGTCAGGATTTGCTGAAGAAAAACTTCACAGGAATCAACCTTTGTAGACAGGGCTGCAAACTGTTGCTGTGAGTGTTCCCTGACTTTGACAATCGCTTCTTGGAGAGTAGCGATTTGAGAAACGTCAGCTTTGGAGGCGCAGTTGGCTGTCAGCGTCTTCAGTGCTTCACCAGCTGATTGAACAACATTGGTGGTGTTGTTGAGAGAGGCAGTCAGAGATTCCACCTTTGCACTCAAACTGTTGACATTGGTGTCAATAGTCGCCAAACTAGGACCTGAAATATAAGTTAGTTTTTGAGAAACAGGCTTATATGGTGAGTTGGGAGAAGTGTTTAAGGTTATAGGGATACCTGAATTATCAAACATTTTGTAGAATTGTAACGATTCCTCAAAAGATTGATGTTCAGGTCCTATGGGTCCAAACTGTGGTTGAGTAGAAATAGATGGAGGGTTAGATATCAAAGAAATAGAAGGACTAGAGATGGGGATAGAAGATGTAGGGATAGGGGTAGTTACCTCAGTTTGTTGCTGAACTAAGATCGTAGGTTGCGTCACTGTTGTTGTGACAGCGACCGAGATCGCTGGCACGGTTGAAGTGGGTATCGTTGAGGATGTGGAGGAGAGACCCACGAATGCATCCAAAGAAGTTTGTTGATAAACATCCTTAGGTATAGAGCTAGAGGTAGCTTTCTCCTTGGTCACCTTGGAAGAAGAAGGAACGTCCTGCGTGGCCGCTGAAGACGAAGAACTGAGGAGAGAGAGTCGGGAGCGAAGTTCAGAGATACTTACCTCGTTGGGGAGCGTCTTGACCTCCAGGGAGCGCTGGCCCACTTTTGGAAAAGATGCATCCGAGTTAGTGGGGTAAGTAGCAAGGTAGAGGAACTTCAGGTACGTGCAGATGAAGCGTATGTAGGGGACCTTAGGATCCCTCTCGGTCTTCTCTATATTTGACTTTAGATCATCAAAGATAGCTGTTGCGTAGTCGAAATTTCGTCCAGGGATCACTGAGTAAGCCATCTGGACTTGAACCTTGCTGTCTTGGTCCAGTGACCCACTCTTCCCACTCATACACTGAATGAAGTGTGAGAAGATGTAGTTAAGCTAAGAAGGCATCCGTGCCTTCTTCACAAGAGTCAGCTTCTTGTTTGGAATCGTCGTCCTTGGCTTGGGTTCCCAAGAGTATTCCATTGGATCCAGGAATTGGATGAGTTCAGCATCAGTTGGCAAGGCATCGAATCCATTCCTGGGTTTGTTAGGAAAACGCAGAGCTTTCCTCAGACCTAAGGCAGTCATCATCCCTGATCCAAGTTCAGTGCTGAAGGAGATAGCAGGAACCTGTTCACCCTTTTTGTTGGTGATAGAGGTTTCTTCAGCGGTAAAGCAGAATTGTTGGAATAGAGCTTTGGAAGGAGTGGGATCCACAGTGATAGCGTAAGCAATTCATGATTGTTTTAGAAACTTTGCGGCTTCTTTCAGATGTGGGTATTTGACACCATCAAAGTCAAGGCGATCAAGATGATTGTTTTTGGGAAGCTCCGAGTCAGAGATGGCGAACTTGACGTTCTTAGAGGCGACAAGTGCAGATTGAGACATTCTGAGAGTAAACAGATAGAAGAATAGAAGAAAGGTTTTAGTCTAAAAAATAAAGAAGATTTGTCCAGTTTCTATTTTGGGAAAGAAACATAGAAAAATCAACATATTTGAAGACTAAAGGTGTTCTTAATATAAGATATAAGAACAAGAAGAAAAACCAAAGATTTTGAATGAAGAAAATTCAAAATAAAATGGTTTTTAAAGAATAAAATCAAAAATGAAAATGATTTTATGTGATAAGAATCTTATAAACCCATAATGGCAGTCCATAAATGGAGTTTTATGTAAAAAGATTTAAGATAAGAATAAGAAAAAGATCAAGAATAACCTGTTGATCTTTGAAGAGGATGATGCAAATGCTTGAGAATGCGAGAATGCTTGAGAGAGAGTTCTTGCTTAGAAAGTATTTCCAGAAAGCGTAAAATGAGAAGAATGGAAAAACATTCCTTTTATACGTGAGAGAGAGAGAGAGAGAGTGTGTGAGAGGCGGGAAAACAAATGCTCATCATGACATGGACACGTCCCACGAAGTTGATTGGATGGAAGGGCAACGGACGAACGTGTCAGAAAAAAGCATGTCGTGGATTATCGGTTCAAATGTCGTCATAGAAGAGAGAGACTGTTCATTTGTCCATTTTGAAATTATCGCTGAAGAAATGTCAGCGATAGATTTTCTTTTTAAGAAGGATCACTGACTAGAAATACCAGTGATAAATTTATTTTTCAAAAAACTTTTAATCATTTGAAGAAAGTTCAGTGATTAAGGTTTATATTTTGAAAAACATCTTAACTGAATGAAGATTCTGTTGTAGGGATGGAGAGAACATACCTGAGGGTCAGAATGTTTATCAGAAAAAAATGATAAAAAGGGAACTTATGATTACTGACACAATGCATGAACGCTGAAGAATTATTCTTCGAGATTCAGTATTCCAAGCTCACTAATGAGAAAGTTGAACCTTGTCTCATGAAGAGGTTTGGTGAATAAATCAGCAAGCTGAAAGTCAGTAGGGATAAAATGAAGTTCAATATCACCGTTCATCACATTATCACTGATAAAGTGATATCTGATCTCTATGTGTTTTGTCTTTGAATGTAGCACTGGATTATTTGCTATAGTGATAGCACTAGTGCTGTCGCAATAGATTGGAATCTTTGATAGCTGAAGGTCATAGTCTAATAGTTGATTTCTCATCCATAAGATCTGAGAACAACAGCTTCCAGCGGCTACGTATTCAGCTTCAGCTGTGAAAGTGGACACTGAATTTTGCTTTTTGCTTGTCCAACTTACCAGCTTTCCTCCTAGGAGTTGACATCCACCAGTGGTACTCTTTCTGTCAAGTTTACAACCTGCAAAATCACTATCAAAATAACCAGTTAGATCGAACCCTGAGTCTTTGGGATACCAAAGACCGAGGTTAGGAGTTCCTTTCAGATATCTGAATATGCGCTTAACAACAATCATATGGGATTCCTTGTGTTCAGATTGGTAGCGTGCACATAAACAAGTGGAGTACATGATGTCAGGTCGGCTCGCCGTAAGATACAACAAGGAGCCTATCATTCCTCTATAGGTAGTGACATTAACAGGTTTTCCAGATGGATCTTTGTTAAGTGTCAGGGGAGGTGCCATAGGAGTTTTCATCGCTGAAGTTTGTGTAAGATCAAACTTCTTTAGCATGTCTTTAACATACTTACCTTGGCTGATAAAAGTACCTTTGTCAGATTGTTTAATCTGAAGACCAAGAAAATATGTCAGCTCCCCCATCATACTCATTTTGTATTCTTTCTTCATTCTTTCAGCGAAGCGAGTACACAGAGATGGGTTAGTAGAACCAAATATTATGTCATCGACATATATTTGTACAAGAATTATATGACCTTTTATTTTTCTGAAAAATAACGTATTATCAATCTTGCCACGTTCAAAATTTTCAGAGATAAGAAAAGATGAGAGAGTGTCATACCAAGCATGAGGGGCTTGTTTTAGACCATAGAGAGCCTTATCCAATTTATAAACATAATTTGGATACTTAGGGTCATAGAACCGTGAAGGTTGTTCTACATAGACTTCTTCATTCAGCTTTCCAATGAGGAACGCTGATTTTACATCCATTTGATACACAATGAAGTCTTTGTAAACTGCATAAGCTAAGAATAGTCGAATTGCTTCGAGCCTAGCCACAGGGGCAAAGGTTTCATCATAGTCTATGTCTTCCTCTTATCTGTATCCCTGAGCAACAAGTCAAGCCTTGTTGCGGGTTACAGTTCCATGTTCATCTAACTTGTTTCTAAACACCCATTTGGTGCCTATAACAGTTTTATCAGATGGTCTAGGAACGAGATTCCAAACTTTGTTGCGAGAGAACTCAGTCAGCTCTTCTTGCATAGCGCTGACCCAGCTTGGATCTCTGAGGGCATCATCAGTCTTCTTTGGTTCTATTAAAGAGAGAAAGTTGACAAAGAGACATATATTACTTGAGCTTCGTCGTGTCTGGATACCTGCATCTGGATCACCAAGAATTTGATCTATTGGGTGATCTCTGGTCCATTGCTGAGTAGGAGCATGATCGCTTAACTCAGATGTTGGATCAACAATTGGGATGTTTACTGATGAGGACGTTTGAGGTTCATCAACAATTAACTGTTGAGTAGTGGACAGACTATTGTTATCAGAGAGGTTTTCAGACGAAGGTAGATCTGATGGTAGCAGTGTGTTTAGAGGTTCAGCTGAAACCCATGAGTTGGATTCAGCGTTAGGGTGTATGATGTTTGGATCATCATCATCAGTAGGTGGATCTGTGTGCTGATGGTTTGAAAAGAAAGGTTATGTTTCTCTGTAATGAGAAAACATCCAAGCATTTAACTCTTCATTGTCAGCGATTTGTTTGGAGTTCGCTGAGCGAGTTTCATCGAATGTGACATGAATTGTTTCTTCCACAGATTGTCTTCTTTTGTTGAAAACTCTGTAGGCTTTGGAGATGGAGGAATATCCTAAAAATATTCCATCATCAGCTTTTGGGTCGAACTTTCCAAGCTGATCTTTGTTGTTTAAGATAAAGCACTGACAACCAAAGATATGAAGAAAGCTGATAGAAGGCTTCCTTCTATGAAAAAGTTCATAAGCTGTTTTTCCAAATCGCTTTACTATCAACGATCTGTTTTGAGTAAAACATGCAGTGTTTACAGCTTCAGCCCAAAATTGAGTAGAGAGGTGAGAATCACTAAGCATTGATCTAGCAGCTTCAATGATCGTTCTGTTTCTTCTTTCAGCGACTCCGTTTTGCTGAGGTGTTCTTACTGAGGAGAAATTATGAGAATTTCCCTTGTTCTCAAAGAAATTGTTTAGAGAAATGTTTTTGAATTCAGTTCCATGATCACTTCTTATTGAACGAACAGTAAGATTATTCAGCACTTCCATCTTTTTAACAAAGGATATTAGTTCTTCTGGAGTATCACTCTTGCAGCGAATGAAAGATAACCCAGGTATAGCGAGAGAATTCATCCACAATGACAAGTGTATATTTCTTTCCAGCTATTGATTGGATATTGACAGGGCCAAACAGATCTATATGTAAGAGCTGAAGAGGACTTGTCACTGAGGGGACTTGTTTAGATTTGAAACTAGCTTTTGTTTGTTTTCCTTTTTCACATGCTGAGCAGAGAGATTCTTTAGCATATGAGTGCTGAGGAAGACCAGAAACCAGTTCCTTAGAAGAGAGAGAATTCAGGGTTTTGAAGTTTAGATGAGAGAGCCTTTTGTGCCATAGCCAGTTGACATCAGAAGAGGCCTTAGAGAGAAAACATAAGTTTTCAGTGGTAGTAGAGTCCATATCTATTACATAGACATTTTCTCTGCGATAACCACTGAGAGCAAGTTTTCCTTTCTCATCCACCACTGAACATGCTTTCTTAGAAAAGTGAACTTCGTAGTCCTTATCACATAGCTGACTGATGCTTAGAAGGTTGTGCTTCAGTCCATCTACATAAGCGACTCTTCGAAAGGTTGTTGTCCCATTGCTGAGAACACCAAACCCTCGGGTATATCCTTTTCCATTTCCACCAAAGGTCATAGAGGGACCTTTCTCTTCCTTGTATTCAGTAAGCAGGTCTTTTTGTCCAGTCATATGATGAGAACATCCACTATCGAGATACCAGATGCCCTTTGATCCCTGCACACATAAGGAAGATTAAGCGTTGTTTGGTACCCACATTTCAATGGGTCCTTTTGGGTTAGTAGAGATGGAAGGTTCATTAATCTTCACAGCAGATGAAGATTCAACTTCAGTGGTAATCTTCACTTTGGTTAATTTCTTAACCTTAGTGGTATTCTTCACCTTGGTCGATTTTTTAGTTTTAGTGACCTTTTCAGCCTTGGAGGCATTCATCTTCACTTTAGTTGTTTTATCAGCGTTAGTGGCAGTTGGACATTTGCTTGCAATATGGTCAGTAAAACCACAATGATAACATTTTCTATATTTGAAAATGGTTTTAGGACCAGAGGTAGAAGGTTTTGCAAGCTTAAGATGAGCAGGGCCAGGTCCAAGAATGCTTTTCTCATGAGATCTGGGAGGAATTTTCATTTCTTCAGATCTCGTGGGTTTAAGGTCAATCATTAGCTTTAGAGGACAGAGATAGAAGATTTCTATCACAGAGCTAGAGGATTGATTCACTGAAGGTTTAGAAGGAACTTTCAGCTTTGCTTTCTTGGTAGCCTTCTGAGGACGAAGAATGGATTTTCCTTTATCCGCAGACTTAGAGTCTTTGGATTTTTCCTCAGGGATAGAGTTTGAAGAAGGAAAAAATTGATCATAAGAAGTGTCAGAGATAGGAGTGACAAACGTTCCAAACTTAAGCATAGAACATTCTTCTTTAGGCTCATCTTGTGGTGTCCAAAAGCCAAGACCAGTTTTATCACTTTCAGGAGTTTGAGCATTTATTATTTCAGAGATCTTTGTTGATGATTTGCACCATTTCTCAACATGAGCCTTTTCTGCTTTTAGAGCAGGGATGGCTTGTTCGCGTTCAATGCTGATGATTTCATTTATAATGACTTGATCTTTCAACTTCTCTTCTAAAAGAGTTAGCTCTCTGATCTTTTCATGACATTTCTCTAGCTCTTGAGTTAAATGAACATTTTTATTTTCAGCTTGAGTTTTGTCATTTAGAGCATTATAAAGATCAATCGTCAGCACATCAACAGCACGACTTCTCTCAGCTTCAGGCAGAGAGGGATTAGTAGAGATAGATACCTGAGATGATATGTAGCTCATAGAAGGTTCAGATGGTTCTTCCACTTCTTCTTCAATCTCGGCCATGAGGCAGAGATTAGCGACTTCTTCTTCATCAGAACTTGATTCTTCTGATTCAGCCCAGTCGTGTTCTTCAGCGATGAGACCTTTACCTTTTCGCTTGTAGCTTTTCAGCTTTTGATATTTGTTCTTCAACTTTAGGTATTTGTCATCATTGGATCTTCTTGAGGTAGAAAGCTTGAAGACCTTTTTAGACCTGCACTCACTAGCAAAGTGTCCAATCTTTTCACAGTTATAGCAAGTGGCAGTAGCCTTATCAACAGGAGTTGATTTTGGCTTTTCAGTAAGAGAGAGAGGCTTATTTCTTCGGAAATTGCTCTTTCTTGTAAATCTCTTAAAAGAGTTTGTCAAGAGTGCTAAGGACTCATCGAACTCTGAAAGATCAGGGTCTGATAGATCCTCAGATTCAGAATCTAACTCAGTGATGGTGAGAGTAGATCGCTGAGATGGAATTATCTCTGAAGAGACTAAAGCAACAGGAGTGCTTTTGGAGTCTTTAGAATCTTTTACAAGATTCTTTTCCAGGAGATTCGATTGCTCATAGTTGAGCAATATTCCATACAAAGTGCTTAGAGAGAGAGAATTTAAGTCTTTTGTCAGCTTAAGACATATTGAATAACTGTCCCAGCATTCAGGAAGACATTCTAAGAATTTTGTCAAGACCTCATAATTAGAATAGGTCCTACCAACAGTTCTTAGATCAATGATTAAGCAGTTAAACCTCTGATGAACGTCAGAAAGACATTCATTCTTACCAGCGATGAAACTTTCTTACTGTCTTACCAAGTTAATCTTTTGAGTCTCTTGGATTTCAGTGGAGCCCTCATATTGAACACATATGGTTTCCCACATTTCTTTAGAAGTTTTCAGATGCATGATGTAATGGAAAACTTCATCAGGCAGAGCCATTGAGATAATGGTCTTTGCTCTTGCATCTATACCTACCTTCTTTTTGTCTTCATCACTCCACTGTCTTATTTCCTTAACGACATAGCGTTCAGGGACAGCTTCAGTGGTGGTAGTAGCGGGAACTGCAGCTATAATTCTAACAGGTTCATAGGGTCCATTTTCTATATATTCAGGTATAGTAGGATCAGCACCTTCAAGAAATGGCATCATTTGATTTTTCCATAGAGAAACGTTATCTCTGCTAAATCGAGGAGGTTTAGAAAGTGAACCATTATCATAGTAGTGTGTGTTTGTGTTAAGTGCCATTAAGAATAGCAAAGAAGAGAATAAATCAAGATCTTGTTTATTAGATTAAACAGTCTGCTCTGATACCACTTGTTGGTCCCTAAGGTGCTTAACAAGTTTGTAGAAGGGGGGGGGGAATTGAATACAAACACAAAATTTAAAGTTTAATAAATTGTTTATTGATAAATCAAACACAATTTACAAGTCTGTTGCGGAATAAGATTAAGTAAGACTCAATCTAAACAAACTTAAGAAAACACTAAGATGGTTGCACAAGAATTTCAGAGAATGGGGGATTTAGAATATAGAAAACAAAGGTTTCTATTTGGAGTTCAAGGATTGAGCACACCCTCAGATGGAGGGGTGGACTTCCTATTTATACCTTATGATTAAATGCATGGCAGGGCACTTTACACGTGGCGTTCACTGATTGGCTTTGGAAGTCTGACTTTGGGAGACATGCTTTCGGCCGAATCATGAACAGTGTAGTTGACAGAGTTGTTGTACGAATTATGGCAGAGGCATGTCCTGTCTGACACATCGTACTGAGTTGTGCAAGGTAAGACAAATAGAAACTTGAGGTATAAGCTTTGTGATCATTCAATCGCTGAATATCTCATTCTGCAGAGATATCAATAGTTCAGCGATCGCTGAAGCTTTACTCATGTTCCTTCGCGTATAAGTAGAGTTGTCTTTGCTTCACTGATATCCACATCAGGTCACTAGTAGACTTCCCTTTGTTCAGCAGCTTCGTCTTCGGTTCAGCTATGAACATCTGTTGACGCGAGACTTGTCTTCAGGGATTACGTTACTGTTTACATCAGAAACTATCAGCGATACTGAACAGAATCAGTTTGATCACTGATAGTGAAACACTAATACATACTAAATGTTTATAAGAAGACTATCAGCGATAACTGAACAGACTCAGTCTGATAGCTGATGGTGAAACACTAATACATATTAAACGTAATTTTCACTAAGTATAGAAAAGGGTCGTTATCAAATCACTGAGAGAGTTTGGATCAACATTCAATTTGCGCTTTTCATGCGTTCCAGTATAATTAGATTTGCACATTTCAACTCAATTGATCTGTTCAATTTCAATTGATCTGCTCAATTTCAGTTTCAATTTGCGCGTTTCATCCAATTTAGTTTGCGCGTTTAGTACAAATTCAGATTGATGTTTCAATTTGATGAAATTTGTGACTTCTAGTTCATTTAATCTGAGATTTGTTCGATTCTAATTGGTTTCAATTAATTGATTTTCAGGTTGCACGTTCTGATCAATTGAATTTGCGAGTTCAGATTCATACAGGTTGCAAGTTTTAGTTTGAACACAGCTTGGTCTGCGTGTTTAAAAGATATGTGAAACACAATTTGTAATTGATTAGTATCACTTGGTTTGGACATTTCAATTTTCACTTGGTTTGATTTGTGTGTTTTATGGTCTGTGATTTTTTTGATTTTTGAGTTCATTTTGGTCTGCACATGATCTTCAAGTTTAATTGATCTGTGATTTTCGAATTTTCAAGTGATATGCAAGTTTCAAGCTGAAGATTTAATTGTTGTAATCTGTGATTTTTAACTTGGTTTGTGCAATTTGTGAATTTTAACTTGGTTTGTGAGTTTCATTTGAAAAAGTGATCTCCAGGTTTTAATTTCATGAAATATGTGAAATTCAAGCCTCTGTGAAATTCAAGCATATGTGAAGTTCAAGCATCTGTGAACTTCAAGTTAAGATTTTAACTAAGCTGTGATTTTTTACTCCAAATATTTGCAAGTTTATGGTCTGTAGATTTCAACCTCAAACACAGTCTGCAAGTTCTGAATTTGGTATGTGAATTCATGATTCATAGCATTTGCAAGTTCTTGATCACTTGGTCTGCAAGTTGGCTATGCAGTTTGAATTTCAAGAAGTCTGTGAAGTTTGAGAGTTAATTGTTGTTTTGACTGTAATCTGTATTTTAACACAGTCTGCGCGTTTTAACAGTCCATTTGGTTTACATGATCTGCAAGTTTTATTGCTGAAAGTTCGTGTGGTTTGCGAGTTTTACAAAAACACTGTTGGGTCTGAAATGTGCTAAGGATGGTTACTACTGCTAGACATGACTATTACTACTGCCTGAGGAAGGTAGTACTGCCAGATCACAATTACTGCTGCTTGAAGGAGTTAATGCTGCTGAGACAAAATTAATATTGCTTGCTGAGATTAATACTGCCAGTTCAGAATTACTACTGCTCATTAAGATAGTGTTGCTTATGAGATGAAGACTCCGTATGAGAATGAAGACAGCTGTATAGATTGAAGCTAAAGTAAAGGAGATAATTATGGACTGAAGATCAATTTTATTTTGATAATTATCTTGTAATCAGTCTTGTATATATAGTATAGAAGTCTTTGATAGAAATTATTATTATTCATACGTTTTGTTTTAGAGAGAATTAACCTCAAGACTAGTTTAGATCCTTTCTATAGAGAAGTATAGAACGTCTGTTGAGCCTGTTCAACAGATTGAGGTTTTGTGTGTAATCATCAAGTTTAATCAATATAACTTGTGATTTAAGTGCATATACTGTTTCATTGATTGTTAGTGTTAAAGTGTTTTTCCGCAACTTCTTTAGCATTGATTCTGAGTGTGTGTGAATTAAATTCTTGTTTGAATTTCGATCCTGACAAATGGTATCAGAGCTTTGTTAAACTCAGAAAAACAACAATCATCATGGACAGTTCAAGTGATAGCGTTCTGGTCTCAAAGGTTCCAATGCTCAGATCTAATGAGTTTGACATGTGGAAGATTAGAATCAGGCAATACATTCTTCTCACAGATTACTCTATGTGGAACATCATTGAGAATGACCCATCTAATGAAGGAAAGATTGGAGCAGATGGAAAAAGAATCCCACCAAAGACGGATGGAGAGAGGAAGATAAGGCAGACAGAGATGAAAGCCTTGAGCACACTGCTCTTGGTTATTCCTAATGAGTATCAACACCAATTCTGCAACTGCACTGATGCCCAAGTGCTTTGGAATGCTTTAGAGAAGAGATTATCTGGTACCAAAAGTACCAAGAGAAATCAGAAGGCAATATTGAAGAAACTGTATGAAAATTTCATGTCAACTAAGAATGAGTCCATGACTCAAACTTTTGACAGGTTTAACAAGCTGATTGGTGAACTAGCTACGGTTGGAGTGCAGATTGATCAAGATGATGTAAACAGAAAGTTCTTAAGGTCCCTTGGAGATGAATGGACCATGTATACTGTCTCCTTCAGACAGAATGACAAGCTGGAGGACAAGGAACTAGACGATCTTTATAACGACTTAAGGGTGTTTGAGGCTAAAGTTGAAGCCAAGAAGATAGCATCTGGATACACTCATAATGCTGCTCTTTTATCATCTTATTCTTCTACTGATTCTGCTGCTAATACAAAATCAGTTAGTACTGCTTATGTATCTAAGCAGGATGTATCTAATGACTCTGTATTAGAAACTTTTCTTGCTAGTCATGCTAATTCTGTTTTAATTAATGATGATCTTGAACAAATTAATGCAGATGTCCTTGAGAAGATGGATATAAAGTGGCAGATGGCCATGCTAACTATGAGGGTCAAGAGATTCATAAAGAGGACTGTAAGGAACAACTTCTCTCAGAGGAGAGAAGATGGTGCTGGGTTTGACAAGTCAAAGGTGGAGTGCTACAAGTGTCACAAGATGGGACACTTTGCAAAAGAATGTAGAGGAGGAATTCCTCAAAAACATGGCAGCAACCACCAGCAAGCACATTCCTCAAGCGTCCAAAACAACATAAACTCCACTCAAGCTCTTATTTCTCAAGTAGAAATGGGATTTGATTGGAGTGATCAAGCAGAAGAAGCTGTTCAAAATCAAGCCTTGATGGCAGAAATCTCAGAATCTTCAAGCACATATATTCCAACAGAGGTAAAAACTAAACTGTGCACTAAAGAGTGTCTTCAGACTGTACAAAAGTACAGGGATCATAACCAAAGCATGTGTGACGACCTTAAAAGGTTAGAGAGAGATATAAGAGAGTATAAAGTGAGTGTTGAGAAGTTTGAAGATCAAATCAAGGCTTACAAGGCCAATAAACTTCAGCATTACTATGACACAAATTACTGGAAGTGGGAGAAAAATCAATTAGAGATTCAAATAGAAAAGTCTAAAGAGGAGTGTGAGAAGATAAAGAGTGAGTATGAGAAAGATAAGCTTGACATTGAGAAGTTCTCTTATGCTTCCAAAGCAATGGACTCTTTGCTTAAAGCTCAAGTTCATGATAAGATCAAGAGTGGTATAGGATACAATGCAACACCTCCACCTTATAACAATAATTACATCCCTCCCTCTTCAGATCTCTTAGAGAACCAAAATAAGAAGGACTTACCTATAGTAGCAACAGAAGTAGATCCTATAGATAGTGTGGTGGTTGAAGAAGAGAATGAGGAAGAGAATTCTGAGAGTAAGAATACAGAAGAGATTCCTGTAGAAAATCATATCCTTACAAATGAAAGGGGGGGGGGGTAAACCATTCATCAAGAGTGAAAAGGTGGATAGCTCAAAGAAAGAAAAGGGAAAGGTACAGGGAGTCCACTATATGCAGACCATAGTTGTGAATCCCTGTACATGTAAACAGCATCAGCCCCAAAAACATGATAAAACAAGGGGTAATCAAAGAAACTGGAATAATCAGTGGGCACAAAAACAAGGGGTTGATCTGAGTAAAATCAATAGACCAAAACCTTGTTTTATTTGTGGAAAGCTTAATCATATTGCCAAATACTGTTATTTCAATCCTATGAACCAAAAGATAAATTTTCAAAGACATATACAAAATCCTGTTGGTTATAGGAATCAAAGAAGGAATCATATGGCTGAAAATGTAAAAATAGCAACTTTAAAAACTCATGTTCAAAACAAGTTTGCAAAATCAAAGAAAAATACTCCAAACAAGTCATGGAGTAACTTAATAAAGAAGAAAGCAAACAACTTTGTCCAGGTATGGGTTCCAAAAATAAAGAAAGTTGTTAGTACTGCTACTTCAAATAGTACTGCTGACAGAAATAGTGTTGCTACCAATGTTAGTGCTGCTAACAGAGTTAGTACTGCTAACCTAGTTAGTACTACTAATTCAGTTAGTACTGCTTCTAGTGTTAGTACTGCAAGACCTATTATTCTGACAAAATACTCAAGCCATAAGATTCCCCAGTCTGAAAAGCTCATGAAAACTGATTGTGAATATGTTGATGAGAATGGGACACCAAAGACCAGTTTGGCTTGAGTTCCTATTAAAAACTAATTGTTCTACTTTATGTGCAGGGCAAACAACAGCTAAAAGGGAAGAGCATTTGGCATGTTGATAGTGGTTGCTCTAGGCACATGACAGGCAACAAGTCCTGCCTACAAAACTTCAAAAGAATTGATGGAGGACATGTTGCATTTGGTGATAATCCTTCTGGAGGAAAGATTAGTGGAAAAGGTAATGTGTCAAAGGGTAAGATGACCTTTGAGGATGTCTACTATGTTGAGAAATTGAGATACAACATGTTAAGTGTATCACAGGTTTGTGACAAGAAACATAGTATATTGTTTACTGATACTGAATGTATTATCCTTGCTAACGGGTTCAAGGTAGTTGATGAAAGTATGATACTACTGAGAACACCAAGAAAGGACAATGTTTATTTCTTGGATTTAGAGAATGTATCTAATGATTCATCATTTAATTGTCTATTTTCAAAAGCTTCTGTTGATGAATCATCTCTTTGGCACAAAAGGATGTGTCACATGAACTTTAAAACAATGAATAAACTTGTGAAAAACAACCTTGTAAGAGGTTTACCACAAAAGGTATTTTCATGTGATGATCATTGTGTTGCATGTCTTAAAGACAAATAACACAAAACTTCTCATAAGTCCAAAGAGATAAATACAATCTCTTCATCTCTTACTTTACTGCATATGGATCTATTTGGCCCTACAAATGTGATGAGTATTGGTAAGAAATCATACTGCTTGGTTATTGTTGATGATTTCTCTAGATTCACTTGGGTCTATATTCTGAGGACTAAGGATGAGACAAGTGGACTGATCAAAAACTTTGTTCTTAGAATTGAAAACCAAAGAAATCTAAGAGTTAAAGTCATTAGGTCTGATAATGGAACTGAATTTAAGAATAATGACCTAAACAACTTTTGTGAGGAAAAAGGCATTGAGAAACAATACAGTGCTCCTAGGACTCCTCAACAGAATGGTGTTGCTGAAAGGAGAAATAGGACTCTAATAGAAGCTTCTAGATCTCTGTTGGCAGATTCAAAACTTCCAATTACTTTTTGGGCATAAGCAGTTAATACTGCCTACTATGTTGAAAACAGAGTTCTAGTAGTAAAATCCCAATCTAGGGGTGTAAACTTAGGTTTTGAAAGCATCATGAAGACCATTTTTTGAAGAACTTAACTTCTCAATTTGAAAAGCTAAGTTAGGGGGAGATTGTTGGGTCTGAAATGTGCTAAAGATGGTTACTACTGCTAGACATGACTATTACTACTGCCTGAGGAAGTTAGTACTGCCAAATCACAATTACTACTGCTTAAAGGAGTTAATGCTGCTGAGACAAAATTAATACTGCTTGCTGAGATTAATACTGCTAGTTCAGAATTACTACTGCTCATGAAGATAGTGTTGCTTATGAGATGAAGACTCCGTATGAGAATGAAGACAGCTGTATAGATTGAAGCTAAAGTAAAGGAGATAATTATGGACTGAAGATCAATTTTATTTTGATAATTATCTTGTAATCAGTCTTGTATATATAGTATAGAAGTCTTTGATAGAAATTATTATTATTATTCATACGTTTTGTTTTAGAGAGAATTAACCTCAAGACTAGTTTAGATCCTTTCTATAGAGAAGTATAGAACGTCTGTTGAGCCTGTTCAACAGATTGAGGTTTTGTGTGTAATCATCAAGTTTAATCAATACAACTTGTGATTTAAGTGCATATACTGTTTCATTGATTGTTAGTGTTAAAGTGTTTTTCCGCAACTTCTTTAGCATTGATTCTGAGTGTGTGTTAATTAAATTCTTGTTTGAATTTCGATCCTGACAAGTGGTATCAGAGCTTTGTTAAACTCAGAAAAACAACAATCATCATGGACGGTTCAAGTGATAGCGTTCTGGTCTCAAAGGTTCCAATGTTAAATAAATCTGTTATAGAAGCTGAATGTGACAAACTGAAAAATCAAAATTCAAAGCTTCTCAAACAGATTCAGGAGTTGAAGTTAAATGTGTCAAATTCTGATAAAACTCCTGTTTGTGCAAAATGTGCTGATATTGCTAAATCTGATTTTGCAGGTATTATCAAAGAGAAAAAGAAAGAGATCAAAGAGAAAGAGAAAGAGATTAGAGAGAAAGAGAAGGAGAAGGAGATAAAAGAGAAAGATAAAATGATTTCTTTAAAAGAAAACACTGTTCAAACATGTGAAAAAGAAATCAAACTCAAAGAGAAAAAGATTGTGTATCTTCAAAGCCAACTGAAGACAACTGAACAGAAATCATCTGAGCTGAAAGATGAATCAGTTAATCTTCAACACAAGTTTAAGGATTTTGAAGATCAGATATCTGCTCTGGAGAAGAAGAATGTTGAACTGAAAACAAGCCTCCAAGCAGAAAAAGATAGATCAAATGTGAAGACATATTCTACCCAACAGTCATATGAACTTTCCAAGAAAACTTTGCAAGAGAAAAAGGATTTGGAGCTAAGATGTTTAAAACTTTCTAAGCAAGATTCTAAATTCGAAAAGATAATAATCACTAAAAGAGACACTTTTGCCAAAGAAAGAAAAGTTCTTGAAGATAAAAATTCTGAATTTCCCAAACAGATCTCTATTCTACAAGACTTACTTGAGAAAGAAAGAAAAGATTTTCAAGAAAACAAAAAGTCTTTGGAGATTGAGAAGAAGAAATATGAAAAGAGAAATGTTGGGATCTTCAATGAAATTTCTGATAAAACCAAGAACTTACAAAAAGATTTTGAACAAGAACGCTTACATTGTGAATCTGAAATATCAAAGCACTTATCCAAAATAAATGTTCTATCATCAGATGTGCAGAAAGAACAGAAGGCCAAATCTGATTTGAAACAGAAGTTTGACACACTTACTTCTGAAAGAAACATTTTATCCGAAAAGATAAATAACTTAGAAGCTGCAAATGTCAATTTATCAGAAAAGATTACAGCTGATGTGATTGATCAATCACCTGTTGATAATTCAACAGAATCAATCTGTTCTTTCAAAACAGCTTCAAGTTCTATTCATGACAAAAATGTTCTCAAAAAGAAAAATGTCAAACTAAACACTTTCAAATCAAGTCAGATCAGACCATCTAATCTATTCTATGACAAATCTGTTGATGGTTCAACGAGCTATTATGTAAAATCTCTTGGAAAGAATTCGAAGAAAATCAGATGGTCTGGAGAGTGAAGAGTTCTTCAGATGATGAGAAGATGAAGGACAAAGCAATTCCACATCCAAAGCCAAAAAGAACAGAACACATAAAGGTAAATCTTTTGGTAATTCTGATATGTTTTACTCGACTAATCATTTGATCAGGATTGCTCAGAAGAAAACTTTTGTTCTTACTGTGGAGAGAATGACTTCGTTCAGAGAGAATCTGTTCATAACTGGTACGGTTCTTACAAAATTAGTTCTCAAAATTCTGGATTTAAAAGATATAAATCTAATGAGAAGTGGATTCCTAAATCTAACATACCGGGACCCAAATACCAGTGGTAATCTGTTTTGCATGTACCACCGGTCTAGGGGGAGCAGGAACAATGGCTATTGAATAATTCAGTTCAAGACCCGGATTTCAAAGTTAAAAGATTATGACTTCTAGACAACATAGTCTAGGACTCGTTCTTCAAAGTTTAAAAAACAATGGCTTTTGAACAAAACAGTTCAAAACCCGAACTTTAATGTAAAAGATTGTGGATTCTGATCACATGACAAATCAGGACCCGTTCTTCAATGTTCAGAATAGGGGTGTGCGGAAATTCAACCGATCCAATAGGAACCGACCGATCCAATTAGAATCGACCGACCATAATTGGATATCCAATTGTAATTAGATCAGATCGGATTGAAAATCTCAACATCCAATTTGGATCGGCCGGTTCTTGGATGGCAGTCCAGAACCGACCAAAACTGACCGAACCGATCGACCAACATCCAATTACCCATCCAATTAACCATCTGATTACCGTCCAGTTTTCCATCCAACTATCATCCAATTAATTTTTTTGCAATTTGCTTAAATCTAAATTTATTTTGTGTTGGTTTTTGAATTTTTAGTCTCACTTATGTTGGTTTTAACACAAACTAAAAGTAATTAATTAGAACATTGAATTAAATTAACACGTTGGATGGATCTGATTTGATCATCCATTGGATGTCGGATGGATCCAATCCAATCCAATCCAATCTGATCCAATGGATATCCAATAAGAACATCCAATGGATGGAACCGAACCGATCCAATCATCCATTGGATTGGAAAAATCCAACATCCAATGGATGATTGGATCGGTTCAGTTGGGAAAATCCAACATCCAATGGATGATTGGATCGATTCGGTTTCCCTCAAATCCATTGGATGTCAACCGATGAACACCCCTAGTTCAGATAAGGATATTTTGCAAATATCCAGGAGGAGCTTATCTGACCTAAATCATTCTACCATGATTTGAGGGGGAGCTTAAAAGGTAAATATCTTCTGATTTACATCTCTGATTGTTTGAAAGAATAACAACTTTCAAGAATGAAAAACAATTTCTTAAATGTTCAAACCACTTCTCTATTCTCAAAAGATTTCATGAATTAAGAAGTGTGATTTTAAATGTGTTTCAATTTTGAGCTTTAATGTTTAACTGACCGTGTGTTTCCAAAGATCAATACTTGTGTATTATCTTGTCTATATACTGTAAAGTATTCATACACACCGGTTTAGTATTTTATTTGAATCTGTTATTACCATGTCTCATAACGAACTAATTTTTCGATGGTAATACTCCCGTTTGATTTCAAATATTGTTGAGCATCAATCATCATTTCCAAATTTGTGCGTTCATTGCTAAATTGTTTATATTCGTTCATATGAACAAAATATCCAATTCTTTGATACCCTAACCATTTCATTTGATCTAATTGATACATTGTCATATTCTCAATACAATTCTCTTCATTTCATTTTATTCATTCAATATCCTTGTTTTGAGAGATCTTCATTGTTCACATGCTCAAATTTCATTCATATTTTTAAATGAGCATACATTCTGACACTGTCATCATTTTGTGCTTAACTTTTCAAGCTAACCTGTTGAGCAACCATTCTTTTTAGGGTATATTTACATGGGATTCATGTGTGAGCTTGAACAGAACTTCCATGGATTCACGTAAACCAGTGTTTCCTACCATGGAAGTTATCCTTGAGTGATTGAGGGGTAAGGGGTTAAAACTAAAGAGTGGGGGAGATAACTCATCCGGTTGAGTTTTTCTCATTGTATGGAGCGGTAAAATGTAAATGAGAGTTTGGTTAGAAGTGAGCTAAATGTTAAAAAGAAAGAGGGTGTGAGAACAGAGTTAAAAGAATATCAAAACTCTACACCAACTACTTTCTGAGCCGGGCAGCCACAAAATCTGATTGGTTCACATTCTTTGGTGACCATCATTGAAACAGGCAGTGAGTCCATGTCAAATCTTGCAATTACCCCACCAGCCACTCGTTTCTTTCTTAACAAAGAAATGTTTCATTTTCTTTGGGACGCAGCATATCTGCTATCTAGTCTTCACTCGGAAGATTTAGATATTGAAAAAGAAGGAAAGTTGCCCCACCTTCGCACCTCTTTCATGCACATTGAGTCCGTGTAATATCTGTTGTTGTCTCAACAGTTTACACAATTTGAGCCTGACCAAGCTAAGTAGCTTCAATCATTCTTACACTTTCACGTACACACAAGGAATGAGTTTTCTTGTCATAACATTCATAGAAAATTCCTTTGTGGTTTTTCGATGATTGAATGGAAACCCTGGAGGAGTGATAATAACAAAAGCTCCTTTCCAATGTACATCCGTTGTATAAAGTGGCTCTGTGCTACTTACAGGCATATTAACTGTTTCATCTGTTGATTCAGGGTTATCATGTTCATTATATCTGAATTTGAAAAGATTCAGATATATACATTTCATGAATTGACGGATACTCAGATCAAAGGGCGGAGAATGTCAACTTTACCATAAAAAGGGGAGATTGTTAGTCTTTACAAAGGGGGAAATTAAAGAACATGCTGAAATTGATGAAGTTTTTATGATCATGATGTTCACAATCATCAAAAAGGGGGGAGAAATCTACAAAGGTCAATTTCAAATCAATTTCAAAAGAAGAAAGTTCAAAGTGAAAAGACTTGTGGAGAAATCTACAAAGTTCAAGAAAGTTCAAGTCAGATGAAAAGAAATCATTCTGAGATCATTCAAAGTCAAATCAGATGATTCGAGAAAGTGTGTTTTTCTGAAGATGATCCAGAGATCGCAAGAGATGAAATAGATACTGTTTTGAAAGATTCCTCAGAGAAGTTTAAAGAAGTTTCAGAAGTTCAAGGTTTTCAAAGTTTTATTCAAGACTTGTTGACTTTCCAGAGATGCAAAGTGTTAAAGAATTTTCAAGATTCTTCAAAGACTGAAAGATTGAAGATCGTTAAAGCTTTAAAGTTCAAAGTTGTCAGAGTTAAAGATTGAAGAATCAAGCGCTGAAGACTAGTGTCAATTTTTTTAAATCTTGAATACAAAGGGGGAGATTGTTAGTGTATTAATTGTATCCAAGATTTAATTAGAAAAGTCAAGTCTAGCATAGTCAACAAGGTCAAAGTTTCTAAGTCAAAGTCTAGATTAGTCAATCTAGTTTAAGTCCATATGCTGTTTAATCTTGTGAGTTTATCCTTGGGTATAAATAGCCTTTAATCTTGTAATATATTGTAGGAACCTTCATTGTAATATCTGTGATATATACGACATAATATTTCTCTCTCTACTCTCTCTCTAAGATCATAAACTGTTAGCTCTTGATCTTGATTGTTGAATAGCTTGTTTGAATCTAGGAAATTCAATTACATCATATACATTCTTCACTTGTATGTTATGCACTCTTACTTGTAATTAAGAGTTTTTCAAAATGTATGCATAAAATGGTGATACCTTATGCTTAAAGACTTGTAATTAAGAGTTTTGATCAACATGCTTATTAATGTAGTATAGATGATCAAAACTAAGGTGGTGCTGGTATTAAAGATGATGATACTGACCAGGTTGATGTATTTGAGCAATTTTATGAGGCTGATGATATGGAAATTGATGTTGATTCAACCATCAGAAATAATGTCAGAGATATAAGGAGTAATGAGGGAGCTCTAGTTAAAATTTTTAATGAAAGGATGAGTGAGAACGTAGAAAAAGAATATGAAGATCGTGTGTATAACCTAACCTACAAATCCAAAAGGGCAGCCATATCTAAATCTCGCCGCATGTGTTGCGTGCATATATTGAAGAAGATGTTAGTCTCCCACTAACGCAACTGCACACCCAAGCCATCCACTCTAGCTTCTCTCAACAGGTGTTAGTTTCAATTCAACACGGGGATTTAGCACAAAATCTACATGGTTCTCACTCGGAGACCACAGGTATTGAAACCAGAGAACAACCGCCCCAGTTCTCAACTTATTTCTCTACACATATGAGTCTAGAGCCAATTGTTACATCTTTTTCAATTCCTAGGACACATATACAAACTGCTACTATTGAAAGTCTTTGTGACCCAATCAGAACATCCATAGTAGATTCGCAATCTAGACTACGAGGATTGGATGGAAGTCCTGTCATTGCTAACATTCCGTCAGCTTTCAACACAAACCACACGGTTGATTCATCAACTGCTGTGAAAACGGAGAGTCTAAGTGACCCCGGTGTTACTTTATCAGACTTTGTGTCGAAGGAATTCCTCAACAGCGCCCTAAAGGCTGTTGAAATGACTTTGTTGGAGAAAAATAAAGAAGAGGTTGGTGGAGTTAAAAGGTTATTAAAGGGAAGGATCCAGTAGTTGAGTTTGAGACTATTAATCCTTAAATTCAAGTTCTAATTACAGTTTCAATGCAATGACAATATATGAATCAAACAAACAATCAATTAACCTGTTTTCAATTTCAATTAAGAATTCGTATACAAGCTCTGAGAATATTTCTCTCTCTACAGGATGCGCATGATTCTAACTTGCAACTCAACTCCTTACAACAACTTGACACGCTTACAAGACATCTAGCCATATACCTATTTAACACACGCGGGACAAAAACACATACAACACAAAAACACAACACAACTAAACACAATACATTAACATTGACTTTTACATTTATTACAAAAGACTTTGACTTCTATGCTTGAGAGTTGACTTGAGCTTTGACTTGCTTGACTTTCAGTCTTCAGTCTTCATGATCTTGTATCCAACATATTTATGCTCTAACATTCTCCCCCTTTGGATCAAGATCATCTTCAAAAATATTTTGCAATACAATCTCCCTCTTTTAAATAATCTTCAGCAGCTTTATCTCCACTTTGTAGAATTCTTTTCAGTAAAGATCATCTTCAGAAAGATAAACATTAAATCACAATCTTCTCTTATCTTCAAAAACAAATCTGTATTCTCCCCAAAGTCTTTGAACACCATTTGCAATCATCTTCAAAAATCTCCTCCAAAGGTTGTGGAAACCTCTTTCAGACTTCAGAAAGAAATTATCTCCAGATTTAGTTCGGTTTGCTTCAGCAAATTATCTTTAAAGAAAATTTCAGTAAATTCTGCTCCCTTTCAGAAATCTTTGAATTTGCTCTTTCAAACTTGCACAATCTTCAGCAATACTTGCAAAAATTTCTTTAACAACTTTCTTTCACAACCATTTCTTGACAAATTCTCCCATATATAATATTTCTTGAATCTCTCCCCCTTTTTGATGATTGTGGCATTGAAATCATCAAAACTTTCATAAGAAAGTCATTAATCTTTCTGATCTGACCACTGATCTTTCACAAGAGCCTCTGACTATTTATCGATCCAAAAAGATATTCATCCAAATCTTTGGAAATTCAGACAAATTATCAGTGTAATACCTGAATCAACAAATGAATCAGTTTGAATGCCTGTCAGCAACACGAAGTTACTGTGTGTAACGAATACACATTGGAAATGAGCTTTTTGATGTTCACTCCCCCATGTCTTCCATTCAATCATCGAATAACAAAAGTTTATTCTATGAACGTTTAGACAGAAAAACGAATTTCCTGTGTGTACGTGCTTGTGTTTGAAAGAATTAAGCACATGATGATTGCTTTTGATAGGCTCAAAATTGTGTAAACCATTGAGACAACAACAGTAATACACAAACTCAATTGTGCATGATCGAAGTGCGAAGGTGGGTCAAACTTCCTTCTTTTTCAATATCCAGATTTTCCAAATGAAAATCAGATAGATTATATGTTGAGTCCCCTTTTAAAATTGAAACATCTTCTTGTTGAGAAAAAAATGAGTGGCTGGTGGGGTTTTAAATCAAGAGTTGGCATGGGCTACTTTCCTGTTTCAATGACGTTCACCAAAGAATTATGAAACAATCAGTAATGTGGCTGCCCAACTCAGAAAAAGTTGGTGCAGAGTTTGATATTCTTTTACTCTAATCTCTCACCCTCTTTCTTTTTAACATTGAGCTCACTTCTAACCAAACTCTCTTTTCATTTACCTCATCACACCCACACTCATATATTGACTTCTCACACTCGATCACTCAAGGATTAACTTCTTGGGTAGAGCTCTTTTATACGAAAGATAAAAGAAATGTCTTGAAAGATTGATGAAAAGCTTATGTCAGTAAAAATTGGAATTTGTCTATACGAATCAAAATATAGACAAGTCTTGAAAGAAATGTTTTGAATGAATCAACACTCAACAAACATTGAATATCAAACGGGGTGTCTTACCATCGAAAATATGTTTCAATGTGAGACGTGGTAAGAACATTTCTAATAGAATATTAAACCGGTGTGTGTGAATACTTGACAGTATATGGAAAAGATAATACACAAGTATTTATCTTTGGAAACACACGGTTTGTTAAACATTTAAGCACATGAATAATGAAAACATTTAAAATCACACTTCTAAATTCATGAAATCTGTTTTGAGAATAAGAAGTGGTTTGAACATTTAAGAACATGTTTTCTGAAAATGTAATTCTCAGATTAATCAAGCAATTCAATCTCTAATCAAGATGTAACAATGTTAATTCTAGAGAGAGAGTAGAGAGAGTAGAGAGAGTAGAGAGAGAAAGTTCTCAAGTCATATGTGTATTGAAATATGAATGAATGCGTACAAAATGTTTCTAGCTACAAGATTGCTACAAGACAAAGGTATTTATACCAAGGACTAAATCACAAGCTTAACAACAAAGTAAACTCTAAGATTGACTAAAACTAAACTTTGACTTTGTTGACTTATCTTGACTTGACTTTTCCTATTAAATCTTGGATACAATAATACACTAACAATCTCCCGCTTTGTATTCAAGATTTAACTCTGACGGCTTTGAACTTTGAAGCTCTTTCTGAAGTTGTTGAAGAAACTTGAAAAGTCTTTAACATATCTGAAATAATTTCATCAAGCTCTTTTATCTTTGAAGATAAACTGTCCTTTTCTTTGATGAGCAGGTCAATCTCTTTCTGGAATTCAGACTTCGTTTTCTGATCTTTCAAAGCACTTGTAGACAGTTCAGATAACTTCTCTGTAATATTCCCTATTTCAGCCTCAAAAATCTTTCTTTGTTCTTCAAAATGCTTCTCTGCACTCTTTCTCTGACAAGATATTTCTTTGAAGATTCCAACATTTTTCTGTTCAACCATCTTCTTTTCTTTTGCAAACTCTTTTCTCTCTTTTTCCAACTGGCTCTCTAATTCAGAAATCTTTTCTTTTAGAGTCTTTCCTTCAGAATCAAAATCAACTTTCTCTTTCTCAAACCTGTCTCTATCAACAATGATTATCTTCTCAAAATATGATATTTTTTTAGAGCTTTGCACATTTCTGCTCAACAGTTTTCTTCTTTTCGAATGATTTTCTTGAAAACTCAGAGAATTTCTTTGCAAACACTTGATTTTCACTTTCAAAACCTTTCTTCTCCTTTTCAAATACATCTCTGTCTTTGGAAATCTTCTGTTCCAATTCTGAAATCTGCTTTTTCAGCTTTGTATTTTCACTTTCTAACTTAGAGATGTTCTTCTTTAGAATACCATTCTCAATCTCCAAAACTCTTACTTTTGAATACATCTTTGGCCCTAACATCATTTCCTCGAGGTGATCCCACAACTCCTTCCCTGTAGCATTGAATGTATCTATTTGGATAGAAATCTCATTAGAAATACCTTGCAGCAAAAAAAACCTGGAAAATCTGTCAGCTTTCTGCCTTTTCTTCAGTTCCTTAGTACAATCCTCAACCGGTATTGGAGGTTTCATTACTCCTTTCAGTGACAATTTGATGTACATACCCAGATCATTTCGGTCAACAAAGTTCAAAAATATGTCCTTCCATTGCTTGTATTCTCCTTTGAAAAGAACTGGTACTTTTACATTCGTACCAACGGCTAAGGCTTCCCTTGAAGTCATCTTGTTTTCAAAAATTGTTCAATAAAAACTTGAAATGATCGTTAGTTCAATATAAATCAGAATACAGAAAAACTTAGGCAGAATTTTCAGAAAATAAAATTTTCAAAAATTTACCAAGTATGGAATTCGCACACCATACAGAGACAATCACAATTCGCTTACAGAATTCATACACAAGTAAAAACAGCCAAGAATTCGCACACTACACAAACTATCTTCAGAATTCGCAGAATAGCACAATTCATAATTCGCACACTTCAGAATTCGCACGTAGTTATATGCGAGTTCTAGGAATTCGCTTACAACACTATGCGAAATCTTGACTTGAAAATTTTAAAATTCAACTTTTCGCATACACTTTTCGCACAACAGAATTATGCGAATTCTGTACTTAAAAAAAATTTGAAACTTCTAATGCAAAATTAAAGGAATTTGTATATCACACTTATGCGAATTCTGAGCAATTCGCATAAAGTAGAATGCGAATTCTAGGAATTCGTATGCCCCTTTATGCGAGTTCTTCACTTTTCGCACGCAGGCATATGCGAATTCTTTCCTTGGAAAAATTTTCTTACAAAACTTTTCGTATAAAAGACTTATGTGAATTCTGACATTTCGCACACAGGCTTGTACGAATTCTAAGGATTTCTCATAACACACACATGCAAATTATACACATTTTGCACATCATACACATCCGAATTCTACACTTGAGAAATTTTCAGACAAGAAATTATGCGAAATCTAATGATCTGTGAGTTCTTGGATGCAAGTTCTTGAGATTCTATGTGAGTTCTTCATTATCTAAGCGAATTCTTCAGATCTTCAACTTAAAAACACTCTGATCAACTAAAAAACCCATCAAACCTTCGATTTTTGATCTGTAACTTTGACAATTCAATCACTTACTTATCTAGAATCTATTACAATCAATGAATTTCAACAAGATTCACTTAAATGAGCAAATTGAATCTATTAAAGTGCCTTTAAACTCGTTTTTTTAAAACTCATAAAATCCTACAAATTGATCAAAATTACAGTGCAAATCATTCTCAAACTTATACAAGATTTTCCTAAAACATAAAAGGAACTCAATGGATTCAATTACAAACACAATTACACTTCAAAGATCAAAAATCGATCTAATGTGAGACGACACAGTGCGAACTTCCATTTTTCTTGATTTTGATTTGAACTCTGCTCTGATACCAATTATCAATCCCAAAATTCAAGTTCTAATTATAGTTTCAATCCAATGACAATATATGAATCAAACAAACAATCAATTAACCTGTTTTCAATTTCAATTAAGAATTTGTATACAAGCTCTGAGAATATTTCTCTCTCTATAGGATGGGTATGATTCTAACTTGCAACTCAACTCCTTACAACTACTTGACATGCTTACAAGACATCTATACATATACCTATTTAACACACGCGGGACAAAAACACTTACAACACAAAAACACAACACAACTAAACACAATACATTAACTTTGCTTTTACATTTATTACAAAAGACTTTGACTTCTATGCTTGAGAGTTGACTTGCTTGACTTTCAGTCTTCAGTCTTCATGATCTTGTATCCAACATATTTATGCTCTAACAGAGACTATAAGTCAAGTTTAACCTAGACCTCAGTCAACTCAACCAACAGATATGTCGGTTGATAAGCTGAAATCATTGTTGTTTGCAAAGCTCTTATCCCAAGCCCCGGAAAATCAAACCGATGCAGATATTTTATCACTTCTGCAATCCCATCACCAAACCTAAACACCATCATCTGTGCAACCAGCAGATGTGGTTAGAGCTTCATAGTTTAATTCTTTCAAAGCTGAAGTTTTGCAACCCTTATCTGATCTCACAAAGGTTGTGCAAACTTTATGCAAAGACCAGACATCTATTTCTAAATCTAGGTATGATCATGATTCGGATCATGACCATGAGGGGGGGGGGGGATGAGGGAGAAACATAGTGCTGATAATGATGTTATAGTTGTTGAATTATAAGAGGATGTTGAAAGAGAAAATATTGATCATGGTAATGTGATGAGTGATCAAGGTGAATGTAGAGAGATTGTACTATATGTTAATCCAAAAGTAGAACCAAGGGTTGCAAAGCCTAAGGTTGCTACCAGAGCAGAAATTTTGGAGATTACAGGGATGAATGTTGTAGATATAATTGATTTGTCTTAAGATGATGAGGAGGAAGCTAACGAGAAGTATGAAAAGTTTTGGAAAGTTAAGAAAGAGGAGAAAGACAATTTAATGGATGATTCCGATGAGAAGAATGAAGGAGATGATGATATTCCTGCTGATGAAGTTAATGTCTTAGATACATTACTGGAAACTCCTGAGGACATTCAGCTAAGTCCTGTCCACAATGATGTTCCTGAGCCTTCAAATGAAGCCCCAGTCATCCCGCCCTTCAAAGAATTCAACTTTCCTGAAACCTCTGAAGTTCATGTCAATCAAAGTGTTCCAAGTCCTGTCAGAAATCCTATCCCTGTGCAAGATGTTTAAACCTTTCAAAGCCCATATCATAATGTTCAATCTGTTCATGATGTTCTGAATGAAAAGAGGTTGAGAAACCAGATGATGAAGCTGTTCATGTTCCTATAATGCCAGAACAAGAAGAAGCATGACCTTCTAATGAACCAGAAGCACCACTTGTTCCTTCAAAAGCTGAAATCAGACACATGAGACATGCTCTTAGAGTTCCATTTTTTGGAGGAGCAGATGAAAATAATATTTGTTCACAGGTTGAGACCGATGGATAAGTATAAAGTTTTGGGTGTTTAAATTAGTCGAAAGAATATCAGGAAGAATATGCCAACATGATGAATTGGTTAAGATAGACCGAGTGTACTGTAAAGAACAAGTCTAGAATTGTCACAGTCAGAGAAGTTAGACTGAAGAAGTTCATGCACATTTGGTATCCTGAATTCTATGTTCAAAGAAGAGATCTACGCGAATGCAGATTCACTGAAGTTGATTTTTGTTTCTGAGTGTTGATGATCTTGAGTACTTGTACCATCATTTCAGAAACATGGTCATAAGGAGGGAGAACATTATCTTTGCACTCGAAGCTATTAAGAGGTTCATGAGGAGACATATCTTTTAAACCTACTGTTATTATTTCAAGTTGGGCATTGAAACTAATCAGAAGAAGGTCAACATGATCAACCAAATCTGACCTTGTCTGACATTGACAACTATGATATGTTCACTGTGCTTGAAGAACCAGAGTTGGGAGTAGTCTACATGAATAATGAGAATGAGAAGAAGTTCTTCAGAGTTTCTAAGATTTCTAAGTTTTCTGATGGAACTCTTAAGGTGATTAGACTGCAGCTTGACTCAAGGTATAAAGAAAGTGAAAGGAAAAGGCATCTAGGTGAAGTGCACTTGCCAAGGAGAGTAAAATTTGGGAGGCTAAGGAATCTTGAAACGATTGATGACATGATTGAGTACAGAAGAGGCATCAGGAGGTTCGAATCATTCTTGGGGATAAGGAGAACATCTTCAGGAAGATGGGACATATGAATATTCACAAATTGATCTAAAAGGGGGAGTTTGTTAATGTATAATTTAGATCATTTGTTTTGTTAAGATGTTGACTTTTATATGTTTGTCTTGTATTGAGGTCAGGGCATGTTTGACCCTTTATAAGCTTTTGTTTCTAAGTCTTTTGTAACAATGTCATTCAAGCTTGTCATTCTTGTAACCTTGTGATTTAGAGATATATGACATATGACTTTCTCTCTCTAGACTCTCTCTCTAAATCTTGTGCGTATTTGTGATCTAATTGCAAATCTTGGTTGAATCTTAGACTAACATTTAGTAGACTGATCTTTCTCAGAGTTTTGTTAACTAACCTCAACAAATACCACAGAAGGTTATGTCCTTTGTCACTTCTTTCCCTTTTAATGATTATGATCCCCATCATCATTAAACTTCATATTTAACTGGAAAGCTTGAACTTTCCATTGATCAGATAACACCTTGATTGAATTCTCCATTACAGACATCTAATCTTCACTGTGTCAAATCTATCATTTAGATGATCAAATTCATCCTTATACATATATCTGTCATAGGTTGGAAGAAATGAAGACTTTGGAGTTGCTCGAATTGGGGTTGTAGAAGGATCAATAGGAATGTTAGGACTAGGAACTTGATCCTGAGGTTGTGATGAGGCTTGGGCTTTGGTAGCAACAATAACATTCTTTTATAACAGCTCAAAATTCTTGAGCATGCACGATTGAAATCTCAAAAAATCATTCTTTGTTACCAGATGTGATGACATAAACTCTAGTATGTGAGTTAAATATTTTGAAACATCCTCCTAAAGTAGAATAAGGGAATCATCCACCTTATCCAGCCTATCCTTGTTTGGATCAAAGCGCTTACCACTACACCAAAGTTAATTGATGATGGAGAGGGCGCAACTTATTTCCATACAGTGTAGCAGCCACCGCCACGTTTCGATTTATAAATATGCTAGTCAATGACATAACAATTCCCTCCAGCATCTGTCAGCACTAACAAAATCTTCGCTAGAAGACAAAGGCTGGACAACATGCCTTTGAATTAAAATGCACTCCATGGGATTCAAACCCGTGACTTGATCTGATACCACATGTTAGGATCCAAGCGCTTACCATTACGCCAAAATCAATTGTTGATGGAGAGGCACAACTTATTTCCATATAGTGTAGCAACCAGCGCCACATTTCAATTGGGGAAGATGTTGGTCAATGACCCAATAATCCTCCACCATTCCCTTCAGGGACTTCACATTATTCTTCAGAGATTGTACATTAGAACCAACCTTCAATTCATTTAAGTTACTCTGAATCTTTTTAAATTCAGAGAATCATTTATCCTTAAAGGAAAAAAATTCCTACTTGGATACAGAAGCACTGGGTAATCCTAAATTAACTAATGATCCAATTGACAATCCCTCTAGGAAGGATTGGCCTGTAGGTAACATAGAGCTTCCTCGTTCAACAAATGTACCTTGGAACGGTGTAGGTAACATAGAGCTTCCTCGTTCAACAAATGTACCTTGGAATGGAGCTTTAGTGATTTTCACTCCTTAGGGCTTCCTTCCAATCCTTGAGAGACCAATGACATCCTTATGGAATTTATGATAGGGAAACTCATTCCTTGTGTGCTTGTACTTGTGTAGATAAGATCTAAGGCTCAAATTATGGGATCTGTTGGGACACAACAAGATCTGCCACTGACTCAAGGTGCTAAAATTATGTTTGAAGGTGGAGTAGATTTCCTTCAAATTGAATACCTAGGTCCTCCAAATGAGGACTAGGTAGATCATGTGCAGCTTCCCTAGGAAAAGATGAAACAACTCCTTGTGAATAAGGAGCTGAGTGGATGGGTTGAGTTTATTCAAAATATGGCATGGGCTCACTGCCTATTTCAATATTTGCCACTAAAAGTTGTGGACCAATAGTAGATGTTGTTAGAGCTAAATTGTATTCAAGATTAAAAGAAGGGTCAAAAGTGTACAGTTTGTAAAGTGTGTGGTGGTCTTTGTAAGAGTTGATTAAGAGTTGATTATTTACTAAAGGTCGTGTTGATCATATAAATAACAAGTCATAGTTTAGTTTAGTCATATAACTCACACACGCTGATATAGAGTAAGAACACACTGTGAAAAACACACACACAGAGCTTAATTGTTAAATGCATCAAATAGGGATATGAGTCATTGTAATTTGTGTGTTTGATCAATAAAAGAAATATGTCTTGCTAATTTGAGTATCATTAGTTTGCTAAAATATTGGGATCACATTAGGTATCAGGGCGAAATCCAACAAATTTGAACGAAAAAGAGTTCGTAAACTGTTTTCAAGTTCTTGATCGAATTTTTGAGTTTGAAAGAGTTTTTGATCAAATCTTGGATTGAAAGATGTTCAATTTATGTACTAAAATGATTTCATGTGATTGAATTTCAGTTTCAAATCAGTTTATTTTGTTTTTGAAATTTTTTGTTTGAACGAGTCACATATATTGTTGAATCACTGAATTCGTTGTTTGATTGTATTTTTGTGCTATTCATTTGATTTCGATTGTTTCTTATACTAATCTGACTGTTTCTGTGAGTTTAGAACATCCAATTCGAATATTTTAGTGGATTTTTGGATTAGAATTTCATTTTTAGGACCGATACTTGAAGAACTCGCAAGATCCTGACATTTCGTATGAAGAACTCGCAACACTAGATTTCGCACATGTAGAATTCACATATATCTTTTTGATATTTTGTTTAAGTGCAGAATTCGCATACTCCTTTGTACGAAAAGTAAGAATTCGCAAATGTCTCTTATGCGAAAAGTGTGTTTGAAAATATTTCAAGGACAGAATTCGTACGAGTCCTCATGTGAATTGTGAAGAACTCGCATGTAGTGAGATACGAATTGTAAGGAATTCGCATAAGCTCTTATACGAATTCTTGTGGATTTCGCATAACTTTTCAAGAAAATTTATAAGTCCAGATTTCGTATCGATGCGAAAAGTTTTTGAAAATTTTTAAGTAAAGAATTCGCATCATTCTGTGATACGAAATCTACATACGAAAAGTTCTCAATTTTTTTAAAGTCAAGAATTCGCCTGAGTGGTTTTTACGAATTGCAAGGAATTCGTAGATAACTATATACGAATTCTTGGAATTCGCATACTGGTTTATGCGAAAAGTGATTTTTTTTTTGCTTTGTATGCGATTTGTGAGTTCATGCGAATTCTGATCTTTGTTGTACGAATTCTCCTTGATATGCGAATTCTGTTACCTAACTTCATGTGACTTGTTCTTTAACCTCTATTGCATACGAATTCTACACTTAGAAGTATTTGGAAAATTTATTTTTTGAAAATTTTTAAGTTCTGCATTTCTTAAATCATTTTGTTGGACTAATGATCAATTTTAGCTAAATTCTTTTTTGCAGATTATCAGACTTATCAGAATGTCTAAAGATAACAATTATGATTTTAGTAAAATGACTATGTATGAGGCTAAAGCTAATATTCAACATTATCCTGGACAGTTATCAATATACACCAGAATGGCAAGTGACTGTGACAGCGAAAATACAAAGATTAAAGCTGAAAAAGTTCAGTTGCAAATCAAAGTCTCTACTCTTGAATCAGAAATAAAAGGTCTGAAAGACAAATCTGAAATCCCATATCTTATAGTTGAAAGAGACAAGTTGAAAGACAAAGCTCTACAAGAGAAATAAAATTCAGGAGTTCAAGATAAGATTAGCATGTTAGAAAAAGAAAATGTTGAACTTCAAAGAACGATTACAGAAATGAAAGAAAAGTTTTCTCAAGGTGTAAAGATTGTTATGAAAGAAAGAGAAGAGTTTGAAAGAGAAAAAAAAGATTATGCTCAAAAGTTTTCTGACTTCTCAAGAAAGTCCTTTGAAGAGAAGAAATTAACTGAACTCAAATGTACAAAACTTTCTCAAAAAGTGTCAGACTTTGAGAAAGTTATTATCTTGGAGAGAGACAAATTTGAGAAAGAGAAGAAGAAAGTTGAACAGAAAAATGTTGGTGTGTTCAAAGAAATATATGAACAAAGAATATCTGTAGAGAAAGACTTTGAGGAAGAAAGAAAAGTATTTGAGGATGAGATAAAGAAGCTGACAGGAAAACTATATGAACTGTCATCAACTGTTCTAAAGGAGAAGAAGACAAAGTCTGAATTGCACAAAAACTTTGATCTACTCTTAAAGGAAAGAAACAGTTTGTCAATAAAGATCAAAGAACTTGAAGAGATCATGTTCAAGGTGAAGTTGACTGAGCAAAAGACGCCAGAATCAATTTTTCAATCACCGAGAGATGATCTAGTTGATTCAGAATGCTCATTCAAAACAGCTTCAAGTTCACATTTTATGAATGTTTCTAATAATCCTTTATTTGATTCAGATGATAATCATACTACTGAACATAAAGATCAGATTCGTCCTTCTAACCTTTTCTATGATAAACTTGTTGATGGTTCAGGTAACATCAAAATGAACAAGTCTCAGCAGAAAATGTTTTGGAGAAGGAAAGATAAAAAAGAAATAGAAAAGTGGATTTAGAGAGTAAAAGGATCTACAGATGAGAAGAAGGAACATAAATCATTTGTGCATACACCGATTGCAAAGAAGAACAATGCTCCTATTGGTAAAACTTTTGGCAAGCCTAATCTTGTTTATACTGTCAATCAATTGATCAGGTTAGCACAAAAGAAAATTAATTGTTCTTATTGTGGCTCAAATGATTTTGTAAGTAAAACTTATGTTAATTACTGGTATGGTTCTTACTACATCTCTCCTAATAGAACTGCAACTAACAAACCAGGATCCAAATACCAGTGGATACCAAAAGCTAAATCTGTGTTGCAGGCACCTAAAGAGTAAGGGGAGAAAGAAAAATGACTTCTAGACAAAGCAGTCTAGGACTCGTTCCTCAATGTCAAGATGAATGACTTCTAAACACATCAGTTTAGGACTCGTTCTTCAAAGTTAAAGATGGAGCGTTTGACTTCTTAATTCACTTCAATCCTAGTAATTCAGAACTCGGTTTAATGATTAAGGATTATGCATATGTTAAGGGGGAGCTTATATGTTTTATCTTTTTACTGATATATTTTCAAATTTTTCTGGGGGAGATTAAATGAGAAATTCATTGTTACATTTTAGACTGAATTACTATTCTCACCGGAGAATATGTAACGATGGCTTCTGGATAACTCAGTTCAGAACCCGTACTCAAATGTTTTTTTTCTAAAGGATGCTTAATAGATAACATCTTTAAATGAGTTTTTTTTGTGGGGGAGTTTATAAGAATTTCACTATCATATCTTTTAGGGGGAGATGATAATAGTTCATTACATATTTTTCTGATGACTTGACTTTTTACAAATATCGAGGGGGAGAATATCTGAAGTTTTTGTCAAGGATGCTTAAATGATAATATTCATTTTAGGGGGAGTTGAGAACTCTAACCTGAAGGTATACATTTCTAATTCTTAAACTCTAACACTTGTTGAAAGAAGAACAACTTTCGCTTGTCAAAATCTTTTTATTAAATGTTCAAACCACTTCTTATTCTTAAATTTTTTTCATGATTTGAGGAGTGTGATTTTAAATGATTTTCATTTATATACTTTCAAGCTTATCTGACCGTGTGTTTCTCAAAGATAAATACTTGTGTATTAACTTGTCTATATATTGTCAAGTATTCTTACACACACCATTTCAGTACATTATTTTTGACTTTGTTATTACCATGTCTCAAAAGATAAATCTTTCGATGGTAATACTCCCGTTTGCTATTCAATGTTGTTTGAGATCAGACGTCATTTCTACTATAAATGTTCTTTCATTGATAATATGTTTATATATCATTCATATAAACAACTTTCGTTCTATAATACCCCAAAACATTTTTCTTTATGATATTCGATCTGATTAAATCATTGTCAGATTCTCAAAACCATGAAGTTGATTAATCATAAATGTTCAAAGTTTTGAGAAGATCTTAAATGTTCAATTGCTCAAATTTCATTCTTATCTGTTATGAGCATACATACACTGACTATTATATCTTGTGCTTATTTATCGAGATAATCATTGAGCAACATATTCTTTTTAGGATAAAATACATGGGATTCAGTGTGAGTGCTTAAAAGACATCCATGGATTCACGCTAACCAGTGTTTCCTACCCTGGAAGTAATCCTTGAGTGATTGAGGGGAGAAGGTCAAAAGATTGAGAGTAGGTGTGTGTTGAGGTAAAATATAAAAGAGAGTTTGGTTAGAAGTGAGCTCAAATGTTTAAAAGAAAGAGGGTGAGAAATCAGAGTAAAAGAATATCAAACTTTGCACCAAACTTTTTCTGAGCCGGGCAACCATATAATCTGTTGGTTCACACTTCTTCGTGAACGACATTGAAATAAACTACTAGCCCATGCCAACTCTTGTATAAAACCCCACCTGCTACTCATTCTTTTCTCAACAAAAGAATGTTTCATTTTTAAAGGGGAAGCAACACATATTCTATTTGATCTTCATTTGGAAGACTCAAATATTGAAAAAGAAGGAAAGTTGCCCCACCTTCGACCCTTTCTCATGCACATTGAGTCTGTGTATAACTGTTGTTGTCTCAATGGTTTACATATTTGAGCCTATAAAAAGCAATCATTGTGCTAAATTCTTTCATACATAAGCACGTACACACAGAAAATTTGTTTTTCTGTCAGAACGTTCATAGATTAACCTTGTGTTTTTCGATGATTGAATGGAAGTCCTGGGGAGTGAACATTACCCAAGCTCCTTATAAAGTACATCCATTGTACTAAGTAACTCCGTGTTACTTACAGGCACTATAACTGATTCATCTGTTGATTCAGGGTTACCACTCATAATTTGTCTGAATTTGAAAAGATTCGGATGAATACTTTTATGAATTGACGACATTATCATTCTATCATATCAGATTGGGGGAGATTGAATATTTTTCTACATTGGGGAGTTTGCTCATGAAGACTGAGCTTATATTGATTATTTGGGGGAGATGATTTAAAAGACATAGCTGACCTTGAAATGTTTTGATGATTCTAATTCTCATAACTCATCAAAAAGGGGGAGAATTTCAAGATTTCAAAGTCAAATTAAAGTTGATCTTATTAGAATTGGGGAGATAATTAGAGAATTCAAAGTCATAATCATTTCGAAGCGAAAGTCAAGCGAGAGGTTACAAAGGGGAGAATACAAGAATGAGAAATTAAAGTCAAGAAATGTTGAACTTATCTGAAATTGGATTTTTACTCAAAAGGGGAGATTAAAAGGAAAGCCAAAGGGGGAGATTCATTTAAAGAGCTATCAAAGAATAATCAAAGCTTCAAAGATTTGAAGATTTCAAAGTTGTGAAAGATTATCTGTTGAAGATTTTCCTGAAGAAAAGAAGACCTGAAGATTATTGCCATTTTTTTTTATCTTGAATCCAAAGGGGAGATTGTTAGAGCTAAATTGTATTCAAGATTAAAAGAAGGGTCAAAAGTGTATAGTTTGTAAAGTGTGTGGTAGTCTTTGTAATAGTTGATTAAAAGTTGACTATTTGCTAAAGGTCATGTTGACCATATAAATAGCAAGTCATAGTTTAGTTTAGTCATATAATTCACACACGCTGATACAGAGTAAGAACACACTGTGAAAAACACACACATAGTGCTTAATTGTTAAATGCAACAAATAGGGATATGAGTCATTGTAATTTGTGTGTTTGGTCAATAAAAGAAAGATGTATTGATAATCTGAGTATCATTAGTTTGTTAAAATACTGGGAACACAGATGTGGCTGCCCACCTAGAAATGGCTAGTGCATAGTTCTCTCTATTTTGTAATTTTATGACATACACTCTAGTTGCTTTTCAAATAGCTCACTTTTACCCACACTCTCCAATACATTTTTCCTTTCTTCACTATGAGTTTGTTCATTACCCTGAACTCCATCCCCTCTCTGTTTTGATTCGTAGACCCCTCACCTCTCATGCTCACAAGGTTGTCCTCTTGGCTAGGATCTACTGGTTATGGTAGACCCATAGAGGCACAACATTCACTCAGAATCCCATTGTTCTTAGGAACATAAGTGTTGATCCAAACTCTCTCATTGATTTGATGATGATCCTTTTATACTTAGTGAAAATTACTTAAAACTGTTGTATAGATTAGTGTTTCACCATCAGCAATTACACTGAGTCTGTTCAGTTATCGCTGAGTGGTTTACTATGAAATTAATTTATGTAATTTCTGAAGACAAGCCTCATGCTCAAGAAATTCATCGCTGACATCAAAGACTAAGTTGATGATAAAGACAAGTCTACTAATGATCTAAAGCGACATTCAGTGAAACCAAGACAAGTCTACTACGCGTGACAAATCAAGATCATGCCTCAGCTATTGCCTCTCAGCATCAATGATTTTTTATCACTGACCACCAACTATAGTTGATCATGAAACTTGCTTATCAAGATTTGTTTGTCTTATCCTCTACACAAAAAGTACAAAAGAAAACTTGATTGTTGTCCATAATCGTACAACCAACCCTTTCCACTAGACTGTTCTCTCTACGACCAAAAGCGTGCAAAAGATAAAGTCAAAAACCGTGAAGCCAATGGAAGATGGACATGTGGATTGTACCCACTGCCATGCATTTATTGCATTAGGTATAAATAGGAGAGAATCCTTCATTTTGATGGAGTCCTCAATCTTCTTTGTGAAACTTGCAGAAACTCTATTTTCTGCAAACTCTCTTCTATCTATCTCTCTCACTATTGTCCAAGAAAGCTTAGTGATTTTTAGATTGTTTTGATTAGGTTGACCTTATCTATTTTCGCAACAATATGTAAATTATATTTTTGATTTACTCAATAATCAATAAACAAATTTAAAACGTAAGTATGGTGTCTGTATTCAACCCCCTTCTACAAACTTAAACCCTTGTAGAACTCTAATCGGGACCAACAAGTGGTATCAGAGCAGTTTGTTTAATTCCAAAAACAAGATCGGCTTAAGTCTCTGTTCCTTGCTATTCTTCAAAATGACATCAAACAAACTAACTACCATGACAATGGTTCTCTTGCAAAACCTCCTCGATTCAGCAGAGACAACGTTGCTCTCTGGAAAAATCGAATGATGCTATTTCTAGAAGGTGTAGATCCTACTATACCTGAATATGTTGAAAATGGACCCTATGTACCATTTATCATAATTGTTGCAGTTCCTGCCACTGCAACCATTGAAGCTATTCCTGAGTGAGAAGTTGTCAAAAAATACACCAATTGAGTGATGAAGACAAAAAGAAAGTTGCACTTGATGCAAAGGCCAAAACCATCATCTCTATGGCACTACCTGATGAAGTCTTTCATTCCATCATGCATCTGAAAACCTCTAAATCCATGTGGGACACAATTTGTGTTCAATGTGAAGGTACCACTGAGGTACAGAAACAAGAAAGATAAATCTGGTAAGACAATATGAAACTTCATTTGTGGTAATAATGAATCTTTATCTGAAGTACACTAATGCTTTAATTGCTTAATAATTGATCTAAAGACTGTTGGTAGGACCTACTGTAATTCTGAGACTCTAACTAAATTCTTGGAATGTCTTCCTGAAAGTTGGGACAGTTATTCAATGTGTCTCAAGCTAACAAAAGACTTAAATCATTTCTCTATTAGCACCTTATATGGGATTTTGCTCAATCATGATCAATCTAGTCAATTCAAGAAGAATCTTGTCAAAGATTCCAAAGACTCCAAAAGCACACATGTTGCTTTAGTTTAATGAATCACTGGCACTCTTGACAAACTCCTTCAGGAGATTTGCAAGAAAGCGCAATTTCAGCAGAAATAAGCCTCTTGCCATATCTGATAAGCCTAAGTCAACACATGTTGACAAGGCAACAACTACTTGCTATAATTATGAAAACGTAGGACACTTTACTAACGAGTGCAGGTCAAAGAAAAATTTCAAACCTTCTCCATCCCGTAAGCCCACAGATGACAAGTACCTAAAGTTGCAAGATAAATATCAAAAGTTGAAAAACTACAAGCAAAAAGGTAAGGGTTTAATCGTTGAAGAACATGATTGGGCTGAATCTGAAGAATAATCAAGTTCTGATGAAGAAGATGCGGCCAATCTCTACATAATGGCCAAGATAGAAGAAGAAGTGGAAGAACCCACTAGAACATCCACAAGCACTACCACCTCTCAGGTATCAATTTCTTCTGATCCAGTTCTCACTGAAGCGGATAGACGTTGCGCTGTAAACGTGCTGATAGTTGATCTGTACAATGCTCTGAATGGTAAAACTCAAGCTGAAAACAAAACCATTGATATAATAGAATAGCTTGAGAAATGTCACCTTAAGATCAAAGAACTAACCAATGTTAGACTGAAATTGTATTCAAGAATAAAATAGAGGGTCTAGTTTGTAATTGTTGTATTGTTAAGAGTTTTGAGTTGTAAAGTCAACTATGTTGACTTAGTATAAATAGATTTGTTCCTGTGTAATCTTGTAAGTACGCTTATTAGAAAAAAATCAGAGAGAGTGGTGAGAACTCGCACATACACACACACAGTAAATACGTGAGACATGTGATTACGTGTGAGATCTGTGACTAAGTGCAATATCATGATTTGATCAATAATATTGTGTTCATAATCTATGTTGTGTGAATTATATGCTAGTATCTGGGTCACAATTGATATCAGAGCATACAAGAATCATAAATTTGATCAAGAAATGGAAATTTGTTGAAATCTTGAAGAACTCGCAGACACAACTGTCCAAGATTGAATCCGTTGATGTTATGTGCTTTTGCTTGTTATTTTTGATGATTCGTAATCGTTTTATGTTCTAGAACAGGATTGATTTGTATTGTATCGTCCAATTCACATCCTATTTGTGTGAATTTGGATTTGATTGAGTTTTTGGTTTGAGTTGTAAACGTACTATTCTTGACATTAAATTTGTAATTTTTTTTGATTTGGGTGTAATCGATCAATTGGAAAGTGTTCAGATTATGGACGAGGACAAATTGATAAAGTTTCGAGGCCTAATTCAAAGTTTTGGGTCGAATTTTGTATGATTACAGTGTTTCGAAGTCGAACAAAGCAAGAACTCGCAAGATCTGAGGATTTCGCACGAAGAACTCGTATGAAGAAGAATTCACATGAAACAGTGAATAAAAGTTTCCAAGGACAGAATTCGTATAAATCATTATACGAATTCCCAAGAATTCGCATAGGCCTATATACGAAAAGTGTAGAATTCGTATAAGTCTGGGTGCGAAAAGTTAAGAATTCGTATAAGAGTCTCATACGAATTCTCTGGATTTCGCATCACAGTGTTGTACGAAAAGTGAAGATTTCGCATGAAAGCTTATACGAAAAGCTAAGAGTTCGCATCTGAGAGTGAAAAAATTTCTAAGTGAAGAATTTGCATCCCTCTGTTGTGCGAAAAGTGTATGCGAGTTCCTCGTGGTGTGCGAATTCTAGTGAGTGTGCGTAAAGTTCTTCAGCCTGCGAAATCCATACTTAGTCAAATTTTTCGAAGCTGCAATAGGAGATTTAATTGTCAAAAAAATTTCTCTAGCGGGACCCCCGTGCTAAGTCTGCGTAGGGGTACATATTTCTGAGTGTGATTAAAGTTTCTGATTTTTGTTAACGATCATTTCTAGCTTATATTTTTCACAGATATCAAGATGCCTTACACAGATGAAAAAGGAAATCTGGTGCTAACTAACAGAGATTGTGCTTTAGCATACATACCAGAGATTCCAGCACTGGAAGCTGAGAACAAGAATCTGAAGATTAAGAACTCATCTCTTCTTGCTCAAATAAATAAACTGAAAAATGATAAAGATTCAAAGAAATATTTTATTTTCTCAGACTGTGTAGCTAACTATAAAATTAATTTTCCAGGAATCATTGAAACAAAGGAAAAAGAGATTTCTATTCTGCAAAAAAAGCTGAAAAAGGTTGAAGGTCTAAATGTAGATACTACATGGTCAAAGAAAGAGCAAATGCAAAGAGAGTTAGATGATTACAGAAGAAGGGCAAACATTTCTTGTGAGACATCTGAAGGGCTGAGAAAAATAAATTCTCAAATTTTTGCTGAAAGAGGTTCTTTGAAAGACAAAGTCTTCAGTCTTGAGGTTGAGATTAATATGTTGAAAGAAAAACAACTCAAGACAGAGATAACACTAAAAATCAAGATGAGATGAAGAAGTTTGAGAAAAAGAGAAAAGAGATTGAAAGAGATAATGTTGAGCTGAAAAAGAAAGTTTCTGAACTGGAAGATCAAATGGATAAAGAGAAGAAAGAAAGAGTTGATTTTGAGAAAGAAAGAAAATCTTATGCTCAAAAGTTTTCTGAATTCTCAAGAAAAGCTTTTGAAAAGAAGAAATCAGTGGAGCTTAAAAGTGTAAAGCTTTCTCAACAAGTTTCAGACTTTCAGAAAGTAATCATCATGGAGAAAGATAAGTTTGAAAAGGAGAAGAAGAAAACTGAATAGAAGACTGTTGGTGTATTCAAGGAGATATCTGAACAGAGAAATAATGTTGAAAAAGATTTTGAAGAAGAGAGAAAAGTTTTTGAGACTGAGATTGCCATGTTTACAAAGAAACTATCTGAGCTATCAACAAACATCTTGAAGGAGAAGAATGCAAAATCTGAGTTGCATAAGAAGTTTGACATACTGTCAAAGGAAAGAAATTGTTTGTCTAAAAAGATCAAAGAACTTGAAGAGATCATGTTCAAGGTGAAGCTGATTGAGTCAAAGACTCTACAATCAATAGCTCAATCACCAAGAGATGATCTAGATGCATCCGAATGCTAATTCAAATCAGCAGCAAGTTCAATTTTCACACATGTTTCTATTAATCCTTTATTTGATTTAATTGACAGTAATACTTCTAAATCAAATGATCAGATTTTTCCTTCTATCCTTTTCTATGACAAAAATGTTGATGGTTCAGGTCACATCAAAAGGACTAAAACTCAGCAGAAAATGACCTGGAGAAAGAAAGATGAGAAAGATAAAGAGAATTGGTTTTGGAGAGTTAAAGGATATTTGGAGGAGAAGAAGAAAGAAGATAAATCATTTGTGCATGCATTTAATGCTAAAAGGAACTATGCTTCAAAAGGTAAAACTTTTGGCAAACCTGATCTGGTTTACACTATAAATCAATTGCTCAGGTTAACTCAAAAGAAAATTAGTTGTTCTTACTGTGGCTCAAATGATTTTATAAATAAAAATTATGAAAATAACTGGTATGGTTTTTATTATATCTCTCCTACTAGAACTGCAACTAATAATTCAGGATCCAAATACCAGTGGATACCAAAAGCTAAACCTGTGTTGCGGGATAATAAAGACTAAGGGGAAGAAAGAACTAAGACTTCTAAATACAACAGTTCAAAACTCATTCTTCAAAGAACAATGACTTCTAGATAAAGCAGTCTAGGACTTGTACTTCGGAGAAAGAACAATGGCGCTTGGATAAAACAGTTCAAGACACGTTCCTTAATGTTTCAGGACTATGGTTTCTGGTTACATCAGATCAGGACCCGGTCTTCATTGGTAAAGATGACATTACTATTCTCACTGGAGAATATGTAATCATGGTTTCTGAATACTTAGTTCATAACCCGACATCAAAGTTTTTCTTCTGAATGATGCTCAAAAGATAACATCTTTTCAAGAAGTTTTTTTTTCATTTGAGGGGGAGTTAGTGAATTACACTGCTATATCTTTTAGGGGGAGTAAATAAATTTCATTGTCATATTTTTTTTCTAATAAATTGACTTTTTACAGATATTTAGGGGGAGGATATCTGATGTTTTGTCAAGGATACTTAAATGATGATATTCATTCGAGGGGGAGTTAAGAGTTCTACATTACAGGTAAATATTTCTATATCTCTAACTCTATACTCTATCACTTGTTAAAAGATGAACAACTTTCACTTGTGAAAATCATATTTTTAAATGTTCAAACCACTTCCTATTCTTAAATTGTTTTCATGAATTGAGAAGTGTGTTTTTAAATGATTTTGGATACTTTGATGCTTATTTAACTGTGTGTTCTTAAAGAATAATACTTGTGTATTTTCTTTTCATATACTTTTTCAAGTATTTGTACACACATCGATTCAGTACATTTCTTGAACTTGTTATTACCATGTATTAAAAGTTTAATCTTTCGATGGTAATACTCCCGTTTGTACTCTACTTTGTTTGAGATCAGACGTCCTTTCTAAACTGAAAGGTGCTTTCATTGTTAAAATGTTTATAATTTGTTTATATAAACAACATTCATCTTTGATTTCCAAAAATATTATTCTTCATGAAATATTTGATCTGATTTAAATCATTGTCAGATTCTCAAAACATTTCTATTCATTTCATGATATTCATTCATTCAAATTGTTTTGAGAAATCTTAAATGTTTAAAATGCACAAATTTCATTCTGATTTTTGATGAGCATACATACACTGACAAATGATTTCTTGTGCTTAAATGTCAAGAAAATCATTGAGCAACACATGCTTTTAGGACAATACATGGGATTCAATGTGTGAGCTTAACAGAACTTCCATGGATTCACGATAACCAGTGTTTCCTACCTCGAAAGTAATCCTATGGGTGATTGAGGGGAGAGGGGTCAAAAGATTTGAGTGTTGGTGTGTGAAGAGGTAAAATGGAAATGAGAGATTGGTTAGAGTGAGATTAAATGATTAAAAGAAAGAGGGTGAGAGATCAAAGTAAAAGAATATTAAACTCTGCACCAAAATCTTTCTGAGTTGGGCAGCCACATCTACTGATTGGTTCACATTCTTTGGTGACTATCATTGAAAAAGGTAGTGTACCCATGCCATCTCTTGCAAACACCCCACCAGATACTCATTCTTTTCTTAAAAAGAGAATGTTTCACATTTTCTGGGGAAGTAACACATATGCTATTGGTTCTTCACTCGGAAGATACTACTATTGAAAAAGAAGGAAAGTTGCCCCACCTTCGAACCTTTTTCATGCACATTTGAGTCTATGTATAACCTATGTTGTCTCATTGGTTTACATAATTTTGAGCCTAAACAACAATCATTGTGCTAATTCTTTCATACACAAGCACAACCACACAAAAAATATGTTTTTCTATCAGAACATTCATAGAAAATACCTTGTGTTTTTCAATGATTGAATGGAAGTCCTAGGGAGTGAACGTCATCTTAAGCTCCTTACATTGTAGATTAGTTGTACATAGTAACTTTGTGTTACAGACAGGCATTCCTAACTGTTTCATATGTTGATTCTGGGTTACAACTCATAATTTGTCTGAATTTGAAAAGATTCGGATAAATACATTCATGAATTGACGGCTCATTATCATATCAGTTTGGGAAGTTTAATTACATTTATACATGGGGGAGAATGTTTATATCTTACCAAGAAGGGGAGATTGTTAATCATGATGATTGTGCTTATCAAATGTTTTGGGGGAGATCATTCAAAGACTGCGCTGACATTGAAAAAGTTTTGATGATTCTGATTCTCACAATTCATCAAAAGGGGGGAGATATATAAAGGTTTCAAAGTCAGTTTTCAGAGTTGGAGAAAAGTTTGTCAAAGTCCAAGTCAAACTAACGTTGATATTATCAAGAAGGGGGAGAAATTAAAAGTCAAATACAAAGTTTCAGTTGTTCAAGTTCAAGTGAGTTACAAGTTGTTTGACAAAGCTGAAAAGAAAGAAAGAGCAAAGTTCGAGGTTTCAAGGATTCTTTTGGAAACAAAGGGGGAGATTGAAATTAATTCAAAGCTGTTTCAAAGGAGATGTAATGAAAGGGGGAGATATTCATATCAGATAAATGGTTGCTTGAATTAAATGATTTCAAAGTTTGAGCTAGAAGAAATGTTTTCTGAAGAATATGTGATTTTGTTGAAGACAAAGGGGGAGATTGTTGCTTGATCATTGTGACAAAGTTTTCAAGATGCAAAGTTTGTTGAAGATATCAAAGTTTTCAAGATTTAAAGCTGATAAAGATTTTTGATGTGAAGATAAGAATACCTGAAGATAATCGTCAATTTTTTTTAATATTGAATCCAAAGGGGGAGATTGTTACACTGAAATTGTATTCAAGATTAAAATAGAGGGTCTAGTTTGTAATTGTTGTATTGTTAAGAGTTTTGAGTTGTAAAGTCAACTATGTTGACTTAGTATAAATAGCTTTGTTCCTGTGTAATCTTATAAGTACTCTTATTAGACAAAATCTAGAGAGAGTGGTAAGAACTCGCACATACACACACACACAGTAAATACGTGAGACATGTGATTACCTGTGAGATCTGTGACTAAGTGTAATATCATGATTTGATCAATAATATTGTGTTCATAATCTGTGTTATGTGAATTATATGCTAGTATCTGGGTCACAACCAATATAGAGGGTGGTTTAAAAGATCAAGTCATTGTCAATGAAATTATCAGCTATGAACGGGAACAAGCTATCGCTGAGCTGGAAGCTGAAAAAGCTACAATTGAAGGATGGTGTAAATCCTCAGCTAAGATCAATGAGATAATAGGTGCTCAAATACCTGCTCGGGATAACATCTATCTTGGTTATGAATCTGAAAAAGATAACCCTGACAGAGATCGTTCCATGCTAAAATTCGAAATGTTTGTCTCATCTATCCCTGACACTTCTTCATCTCAGTTTTCTTCTTCCTCTTATGTTCCTATAGCTGAGGACGTTTCTAAGAGTTTTAAACTCAAAGATAAAGGAAAATCTATTTCCCATGCTCCTCTGAAGGGTACTAAAGTACCTAAGCTGAACAAGTTTCCTTTTAAAACTTCAGCAACTCAACCCTCGTCCTCTAAAGTCAAGATCCCTGAACACACTCAGAGACCTACTCCTAGGATAAGGGTTGATCTTAAGCCTAAGAAATCTAAAGAACCCAAGGTTCCTCCGAGATCTGAGGCTAAGGGCATTCTTGGAGTTGGCCCGACTTATCAAAAGCTTTCTAATATGTATGCTTACGGTCTTAAGGCTACCTTCAACTATAGAAAATGCTATCATTGTGGACTTACTGACCCCATTGCTAGTAAATGTCCCATTTCCACCAGAGTTGAAAAGTCAGCTAGAGTGAAGATGAATGCCTCCAAAGCAAAGGAGATCACCAAAGCTGAAAAACCTGCCAAGGTGAAAAATGTCACTAAGGTTAAGAAATAAACCAAAGTGAAAAGTTGCCACTAAAGTTGAATCATCAGATGATGTGAAGATTGTTGAACCTTCCATCTCCACTAACTTTTCTATACCCATTGTAAAGTGGGTACCAATCAAAAATTAATCTTCCTTATACATGCAGGTCTCAAATGGTATCTAGTATCTTGATAGTGTATGCTCTCGGCACATGACTAGTCAAAAGAACCTGCTCGTTGATTACATTGAAGTGAAAGGTCCATCAGTAACCTTTGGTGGAAATGGAATAGGATATACCAGAGGGTTTTGTGTACTAACAAATGGTAGAACTACCTTCCGAAGAGTCACCTACGTAGAAGGACTGAAGCATAATCTAACTATAAAGTATGCCTTACCAATAAACCATGTGTTGTCACTGAAAAAGATGGGAAACTTGTTCTCAGGGGTTATCGTTTGGAAAACGTCTAGGTTATTAACATGGATTCCTCCAACACTGAGAACATATGTTCTCTTTCTAAAGCCTCATCCGAAGTCAACTGCCTACGACATAAGAAGTGATCATGCATTGAATTCAAAAAACAGTTCTCTTGATAATTTCTTTGAAAACAAGGGTATCTCTCACAACACCTCAACAAAATGCGGTCGCTGAAAAACGAAACCGAATGATTATTGAAGTTGCTCAATCTATGCTCAGTAGTCTCATTTACCAATATATTTTTGGGCCGAAGCTGTCAATACTCATGTTTTACTCAGAATAGATCACTGGTCGTTAAGAGATTCAAGAAGACAACATATGAACTTTTCCATGGAAGAAAACCAACTCTGAGTTCTCTTCATATCTTTGGTTGTCAATGCTACGTCTTAAACAACAGAGATCAACTTGGAAAGTTCGATCGCAAAGCTGACGATAGAATTTTCCTTCGATACTCTTCAATGTCCAAAGCTTTCAGAGTCTTCAATAAGAGAAGAAAAACTGTGGAAGAAAACATACACGTCACCTTTGATGAATCTCTCTCAGCAAATTCAAAACCTATCTTTGAAAATGAAAAGTTGAACGATTGGATGTTCTCTCACCTCAGAGATGCTGATGCATATTCAGCAATAACCCTTAAGAAGATCCTCTAAACACTGATGATAATGCAATCACTGTTTCAACTGAAGCCGATAAACACTATGCCCCTTCTGAATCTCCGACATCTGAATCACCTCTCAGCTCTGAACAACAATCAGTGAATGGCGTTCAATTTGAACCTCATAGACTGATAGCTAAAGATCACATTGCTGAAACCTATTCCTCAACTAATATTCCAATCCATGCCACTACTTTAGATATGGACACTCAAGTTCCTACTTAGAGATGGACAAGGAATCAGCCAATCAAACAAATACTTGGTGATCCAAATGCTGGCATTCAGACTCGACGTGGTTCAGGTAACATTTGTCTGTTTGTCAATTTTATCTCTCTTCTAGAACCCAAAAAGATCGACGATGACCTCAGAGATCCAAATTGGGTCAACGCTATGCAAGAAGAGCTGACCGAGTTTGAAAGAAACAAAGTTTGGAAACTCATTCCCAGACCATATAATAAGACTGTTATTGGCACCAAATGGGTGTTTCGTAACAAGTTAGATAAACATGGGATTGTGACCCTCAACAAAGCTAGACTTGTTGCTCGTGGATACAGACAAAAGGAAGGAATAGACTATGATGAAGAATTTGCCCCTGTGGCTAGGCTCGAAGTAATTCGATTATTCTTAGCCTATGTAGTTCACAAAGACTTCGAAGTATATCAAATGGATGTCAAGTCAACATTCCTAAATGGAAAGCTGAGTGAGGAAGTCCATGTTGAACAACCCCATGGGTTCACTGACCCTAAACATCCAGGCTATGTATATAAGCTGGATAAGGACATCTATGGGTTAAAATAAGCCCCTCGTGCTTGGTATGAAAACCTATCATCTTTTCTAATCACTGAATATTTTGAACGTGGAAAGATTGATAACACTTTATCTTTCAGAAAGATTAAAGGTCATATTATTCTTGTTCAAATATATGTCAATGAAATTATAATTGGTTCCACTAATCCTTGTCTTTGTGTACGATTCGCTGAGAGAATGAAGAAAGAATATAAGATGAGCATGATGGGTGAGCTAACCTACTTCCTTGGTCTTCAGATTAAGAAATCTGACAAACGTACATTTATACATCAAGATAAGTATGTAAATGATATGCGGAAGAAGTTTGAGCCCACTCAAACTCCAGGAATGAAAACTCTTATGACTCCACCACTAACACTAAACAAGGATCCATCTGGAAAATCTGCTAATGTCACAACATATAGAGGAATGATCCGGTCACTGTTGTATCTGATAGCTAGTTGACCTGACATTATGCACTCTACCTACTTATGTGCAAGATATCAGTATGAACCCAAGGAATACCTTATGATCATTGTTAACCGTATCTTCAGGTATCTGAAGGGAACTCCTCACCTAGGTCTTTGGTATCCCAAAGACTTAGGGTTCGATTTAACTGCTTATTCAAACAGTGATTTTTGCATAATGTAAGCTAGATAGAAAGAGAACCACTGGAGGTTGCTAGCTTCTAGATGGAAAGTTGGTGAGTTCGACTACTACAAAGCAAAACTCCGTGTCCACATCAACTATTGAAGTTGAGTATGTAGTCGATGGTAGTTGTTGTGCTCAGGTCTTATGGATGAGAAATCAACTCCTATCTATTATTGTGTATCCCTGATTTATGACAAGTTCTTATCAACATAAACAACAACAATGATTTACCAACCTGATTGATAAATAAACGCGGATTACAGATTGATGTTTGTGATTTACTCTTTGAAGCTCTCTAAGATTTACACCATTGAAATGTGTTATGTGTGTGTTCTAATAATATCTAACACACCTAATAACTAACATAATATCTAACAAATATATTATCTAAACTAATATCTAATAAATATCTAATTATAAGATATTTAGAATAATCATAAAATACAATAAACAACTTTGACGATTTATTACAAACTGACTTTAGATTAAAATTAAGAGTCGACTTTCCAGCTTTAGCTTCAGATTGCAAACTTCAAATTGGATGATCTTGAATCCAATAGATCTGTGAGCAAATAATCTCCCCCTTTGGATCAAGATCATTACTAAAAAGATTTAGCAATTCAGTCTTCTCTTTCAGCTCAGAAGATGCAATCTCCCTCTTAGTCTTCAACATGTAGCAATCTCCCCAAAAGACGTAGATAAACTCTCTTTCAGATGATGGGAAGAAATTATCTTCAGATTTAGCTCAGAATGCTGTAGCAAAGTATCTTCAAAGAAAATTTCTCTCAAATCAGCATGTCTTAAGAATACTTGCTCTAAACTTGTGTTGTTCCCCATTTCTTGTGTAGCTCTTCTCCCCCTTTTTGATGAAAAGAGCAACGAGTTCATCAAAACTTTTATGTCAAGAAATGTCTTTCTAACAGAGCCTCTAATTCGTCAATTCAAAAGATATTCATCCAGATCTTTGCAAATCCAGACAAAATAAGCGTGTAACACCTGAATCAACAAATGAATCAGTTAATATGTCTGTCAGTAACACTAAGTCACCGTGTGTAACGAATACACATCGTAAAGGAGCTTTGTGATGTTCACTCCCCCAGGTCTTCCATTCAATCATCGAAACACCAGAAAGGTAATTTCTATAAACGTTATGACAAAGAAACAAATTCCTTGTGTGTTCGTGCAAGTGATAGAAAGAATTAAGCACTTGATGATTGCTTATAAGGCTCAATATTGTGTAGACCACTGAGACAACAGTAAGTTAAACACAGACTCAATATGCATAAGTGAAGTGCGAAGGTGGGGCAGACTTCCTTCTTTTCAATATCCAGATTTTCCAAATGAAAATCAGATAGTAAATGTGTTGCTTCCCCTTTGAAAATGAAACATTTTCCTTTTAAGAAGAAAATGAGTAGCTGGTGGGGTTAATCAAGAGTTGGCATGGGCTAGTTGCCTGTTTCAATACTGTTCACCAAAGAAATGTGAAACACTAGAAATGTGGCTGCCCGGCTCAGAAAGTAGTTGGTGCAGAGTTTTGATATTCTTTTAACTCTGTTCTCACACCCTCTTTTTTTTAAACATTTAGCTTACTCTAACCAAACTCTCTTTTTCTGTATACCTCATCACTCAATCCACATTCATTTCGTTTTGATTTCTCACACTCAATCACTATGGATTAACCTCTTGGGTAGGAAACACTGGTTAACGTGTATCCGTAGAAGTTGTGTTAAGTCCTAGCACACTGATCCCATGTTTTCCTATCAAGCATATGATGCTCAAAATGGTTTAACTATATCAGTTAAATTACAAATTATATCTTGAAAACATTTAAAGGCACACTTCCAATTCATGAAATCGTTTTGAGATTCGGGAAGTGGTTTGAACATTTAAGAACATGTTTTCAATGATTGAAAGTGGTTCTTCTTTCAACCATATATGAGATTAAGATAAAGGATTATACCTTTACGTGCGATCTTACATCTCATGAAGCGAAGATTAAAGTCATAAAGATATGAACATGTAAGTGTCTCTCAAACTGCAAAAGTCTTAAAGTCAAGTCAAAGTAACGTTATTCACATTGAATTAAAAGACAAAAAGCAGTAAAACAATGAAAGTACGAGTTCTGATCTGAAATAATCAGAAGTTGTATCCTAACTCCTTTGACTTGTAAAACTCCCCCTAAAATCATGCATCACAAAAATTTGACATTAAAAAGGTAAATGCATAAATTAGTGAGTCTTCTCCTCAAATTAATATTGACCATTTGTCAATTTCTTCTCATACTCCCCCTTGGATCATGAACAAAATATTTGAAGTTCAGATATCATTCAGAAATAAGAATGAAGAAATGATGAAAAAATATACAATTAGAAAACTTTGATAGGTAACTACTGATTATGTCTTAAGATTTAGCATGCCAAGATTAGAGACAAGAAAGGTGAACCTCTTTTAGTCTAAAGGTTTGGTAAACAAATCTGCAAGCTGATAATCAGTTTTTACAAAGAAAAGTTCAATTGTTCCTTTTTCGACAATATCTTTTGATAAAATGATACCTGACATCTATGTGTTTGGTCTTGGTGTGCTGAATAGGATTCGCTGTTATCGTGATGGCGCTCTTTGAGTCACAGTAGATCGGGATTTTTTTGAAGTGAAAATCGTAGTCGCACAGTTGTGTTCTCATCCATAAGACCTGAGAACAACAGCTAGCAGCAGCTACATATTCTGCTTCGGTCGTTGAAGTTGATACAAAAAGTTGCTTCTTCGATGCCTAACTTACAAGTTTATCACTGAGGAACTATATATGACATGACGTGCTCTTCCTGTCTAGCATATAACCAGCATGATCTGCATCTGTATATGCTATTAGTTCAAAGCTAGTATCTTTAGGATACCATAGACCAAGATCTCCAGTCCCCTTCAGATACCTAAAAATGCGCTTAACTGCAGACAAATGGGATTCTTTGAGATTAGCCTGATATCTAGCACATAAGCATGTAGAGAACATTATATTTGGCCTACTAGAAGTAAGATACATCAAAGAACCTATCATCCCTCTGTAAGTCCTAACATCAACAGCCTTTCCAGAAGGATCGGTGTCAATCTTAGTACCTGGTGCCATTGGGGTACCAATCGGTTTAGAATTTTCCATTTTGAACTTCCGAAGAATATCAAGAATGTATTTTGATTGATTGATAAAAATCCCCGATGAAAATTGTTTGACTTGTAATCCGAGAAAGAAATCCATCTCTCCCATCATATTCATCTGAAATCTTGACACCATAAGGTTTGAAAAATTCTTACAGTACTTAGGATTTTTATATCCAAAAATAATATCATCCACATAGATTTGAATAAGAATGATATCGACTTTCTACTTTTTAATAAACAAAGTGGTATCTACCGTACCTTTTGTAAAACCAGACTTGACTAAAAATTGAGATAGGATGTCATACCAGGCGCGAGGAGTTTGTTTCAGTCTATAGAGTGCTTTGTCGAGAATGTAGACATGATGCGGTTTCTCTTGATTGACAAAGCCTTCTGGCTGTGAGACGTAGACTTCTTCCTTTAGAATGCCATTCATAAAGGCGGTCTTCTCGTCCATTTGAAAGACAGTGAAGTTCTTGTGAGTTGCGTAGGCCAAAAACATTCGAATTGCCTCTAAACGCGCCACAGGAGCATAAGTCTCGTCGTAGTCTATTCCTTCCTCTTTCCTGTATCCCTTGGCAACAAGTCTTGCTTTGTTTCGGATAACGGTACCATCTTCATCTTTCTTGATTTTCAAAACCATTTCGTACCTATAATGGTTTTACCTTGAGGTTTGGGTACGAGTCTCCAGACTTTAAGTGCGTCGAACTGATTCAGCTCTTCTTCCATTGCAGTCACCCAGTCTGAATCGGCAAGAGCCTCGGATACGCGAGATGGCTCGATCTTGCTCAGAAAGGATTCATGCATACACATATTCATTGAAGCTGACCTAGTTTGCACCGGTTTGGTTGGATCGCCAATGATCTGGCTTATCGGGTGCTCTTTGGTCCATTTATGTTCATGAGGGAGTGGATTATATGAATATATATGAATATTATCATCTATGAATCCACTGGTACTTTCTTCAGGTTGTTCAGGAGGAATGAGGGTTGCAGTTGAAGTAGTAGGTGTAGAAGGCTCAGCAGGTACAGCTTGGTCCATCTGTAGATCAGTCTGTACAGAACATCCTACTGATACAGCAACTTCTGTCTCTTCATTATTTGTCACAGCTTCAACTGTTGGAGTCCGCATTTGAACTGGAATTTCTTGCTGAATTGGGGAGTTGGATTCAGTAGAGATATCTGAACTGGTTGGATGAGTAGTCGTTGAGTCTTCCATCCTGTCAACCACAACAGATTTCTTCACATTAGATCTAAGAAATTCATCATAAAACAGTTCAAATAATAAATCTAAATCAGATAAATGATTAGTAGACGTTGATGCTTCATCTGATTTGATCGCTTGAGAAGCAGGTTCTGGATTGTTTTGCCCAGAAGCTAGTACTCCGGTTATCATGGGTTCTGAACTGTGTTGTTCAGAAGCCATTTCTTCATCAAATGTGACGTTTACGCTTTCAACAACTGTTTTTGACTTCTTCAGATATACACGAAATGCAGTAGATGTAGATGAATAGCCAATAAAGATGCCTTCGTCCGCCTTGGCACTAAACTTGTTCAGACTCTCTCTATCGTTTAGAACATAACACTTACACCCAAATATATGGAAATATTTGATTGTCGGTGTTCGGTTGTTGATTAACGCATAAGGGGTCTTCTTGAATCTGCGGTGTATCATGGATTGATTCTGAGTGTAGCACGCAGTCGATACAGCTTCAGCCCACAGAAATAGAGGCAAGTCAGATTAACTTAGCATAGTACGAGCAGCCTCGACTAGCGTACGATTTCTTCTTTCGACCACTCCATTCTGTTGAGGAGTACGAGCAGCAGAGTATTTATGTGATATCCCAACCGATTCGAGATATTCTTGAACTGTTTTGTTTTTGAACTCTTTGTCGTTGTCTGTTCTTAGAAGCTTGACCGGTTTCTGCAGATTTACCTGGGTCGTCTTTAGAAATGTAATCAGAACATCAGGTGTCTCGCGAGTAATCGTCCACGATAACTAGTATGTACTTCTTTCCGCCTAGACTTTGCGTTCGTATCGGACCGCATAAGTCCATATGCAACAACTCTAACGGAGAGCTTGTACTCGGTTCAGGCTTTGGTTTATGTGGAGCTCTCTTCATCTTTCCCTTTTCACATGATACATACAGGTGTCCTTTTTCATACTTCAGCTCTGGAAGTCCTTTAACTAGCTTTTCACTAACCAGCTTGTTTATGTACCTAAAGTTGAGGTGAGAGAGTTGTCGATGCCATAGCCAGCTTTGCTGCATCAAGGCTTTAGAGAGTAGACATACCTGCTCGTCAGTCTGGACGTTTGACAAATTAATTGTGTAGAGGTCGGACTTTCGAGTGCCGACCAAGAGTTCCTTGCCTTCTTCAGTGCGAACAGAACACCTTTTGGCCTTGAAATTTACCTCTAAGCCTTTGTCACAGAACTGGCCTATACTGAAAAGGTTGTGTCTTAAGCCTTCAACATATCTCACCTTCTTAATCATGACGTTTTCGTATACCATATCACCATATCCCAGTATTGGTGAAAACTGGTCGTTCCCAAATCTAACTGTCCCGCAATATTTATCTGTATAATTGGATAGCATCCCTTTATGCCCTGTCATATGCTTGGAACACCCGCTATCCAAGTACCACATATGACGGGTCTGGACAAAAGAAATTACGAAACAAGAGATTTAGGTACCCACTTGTAAATGGGTTCTACAGTGTTAGTACATGATTTTGGTATCCATTTGAAATTGGGTCCTCTTTGCTTTTGAGAATCAAATGAAGAATTAGAATGATAAGAGTGAACATGATAAGTGCCAAACCAGACATCAGAATCTTGACGAGAAGTAGTAACATGTTTATCATAATATGAAGACTTTCTAGCAGATAAAGATAACTGGAATACTTGCTTCATAGAGTATTTCTTGCGAGAAACGACAAGTTTTGGTTTCAAAATAGCAACATCAGCAATCAAAACATCTTTACTAGTCGTAGTCTTATTACAATCAACACTAGAAAAAGATTTATCAGTCTCGTCAATCTCCTGTTTTGGTTGCCATTGAGATTTAACTCCTAGCCTTTTCTTGCTCAGATCTGAAACATTTGAAACTTTTGAGTTAGACTGTTGAGCAACAAATGAATGCTTAGTCTTTGGCTTACCAATAGTGATCGGTTTCTATGAATGCTGAGATTTCTTCTTACCTTTAGCATTCTTAGTTTTCACAGAAACTGTTTCATCAACTTTCGTTGATGATTTGCTTTTCACAAACATATTGGATAATCCAAAGGAATTCACAACAAAAGACGAATGGTTAGCAAGTTTGGCACTAAAATCAAATTGATCAAAACAATCATCTAAAACACCATCAGAGTTTAAAAAATCATACCCTTCATCAAGTAGACCAAACATATCTTTAGATTTTGAAGCCTTGGTTGATTTAGAAAGAACAGAATACTTAAGCACTGTTGAAAACACATTTTGTTCAACTTCAATCAAAAGTCTTTCATCTGCAAAAGATTCTTCAAGTTCAGAAATTTTACTTTCCAAAATGAGAGGAGGGACGTAAAGTTTACCTTTAATAGGCTTCGCCTCCATTTCTTTTACAGTAACTCTCAAAGAAATCATTTGAAAGAGATTTTGATTGAACATAATCATAACTTTGATTCAACTTTCCATAAAGAAATGGAAATTGAAATTTGGATTTGATCTTTCGTTTTTCGGTTTCCTTGGCTTCATCCTCTTTAGACAGTCCAGTCCAGAAAACTTTAAGGTCAGGGTATCATTGAGAGTGTCTTAAGAATGTAAAATCATAAAGTGCAGGCACTTCAGATATACTGTTTTTAAGGTAATGAGGATTCTCATAACCCAGTCCCCAATTCTCTCTATTCTTTTTGGGATTGTTTAGATGAATGGTTTGTTCAGTTTGACCCAGTAGGTATAACTTCTCTTCCAATGCTTTTAATTTTATAAGTAAAGAAATGTTTTCTTTGGAACACGAAGAATACATTTTCGTAAGCTCTTTGAAATCAAACTCACTCTTTCTCAATTTAGTCTTTGTTTCAGCAACCTCTTTAAGAATTATGGTCTGCTCTTTTGTGCTGGTGTCAATGTTTTTATGTAAAGTCTCAACCAATACTTTCCTTTCAACAATATTCTCGCTAAGTTTCTGTATTGATTGGTTTTATTCATGGATAACACCCTTTTCACGCTTAAGCTTCGAATCTAACTCTTCGAGTTTAGTCAACATGGCATGCATTTGATTTAAGAAATCTGATTGAGTTAAATAACATACCTCATTTTCCTCATCATCGGAATCAGCTTCAGCTTCTGTTTCCTGCTTGCCCATTAAGCACATGTGTGTTGTCTCGTCCTTCTCTTCATTCTCATCTTCCTGGTCTGAATGATCTAGCCAGAACTCATCTTCTGCCATCAATGCCTTTCCAGCCTCCTTTTGCTTGGCTAGAAGCATTTTATTCTTGTAGTAGTCTGAGTTTCTGACTTTGGGTCTTCGGCAGTCTTTGTCAAAATGTCCAAGTCTACCACAGTTGTAGCACTTTAGAGGTTCTGACTGACTAGTTTCTTCAGCTTTATACCTTCTCTCTTCCGACCTTCTTTCCTCTACTCTCTTACCTTCGATCCTCTCTTTATGAACATAGTTTCTTGGACCAGAAGAATACCTCTGACTGTTTGAGCTTGGCTTTTTGTAGAACTTTCTTTCAAAAGCCTTAGTCAGCATAAGCATTGCCTGCTTCAGTTTTTCACAGTCATCTGAGTCAGAGTTTGCTTCACTTTCAATTTCTTCTGATTCAGACACAATCATCTTGTTCTTCTTCTTTTTCACAACAAGAGCAATTGAGTCAGCACTCGTCTTTTCAGCCTATTTCTTTTCATCCATGATTTCATCCACCTCTTCTTCATTCTATTTGAGGGTTTCATACACCTCATGAAGTGGAATCTCGTTTAGATCCTTGATTTGCTTCATTTGTCTGGAAAACCTCTTCCATTCAGGCTGGAGAATGCTTAGGAATTTGACATTCAGCTATATTTGCGATTTGGTGACCTTGTTCTTGCTTAATTCATTCAGCAAGGTCACAAATCTGTCATATGTTCCTGCTAGTGACTCTCCAACTCTGCCTTTGAATTCTTCATAGTTGTTTAGGAAGTTGGATATCTTGAGCTGGTGTCCAACTTTTGAACCTAGCATCATCTTCTCTAGTTGATCCCACATCTCTTTGCTTGAAGCTTTGTAGTTGTCTATCTTCACATATACTTCATTTGGAATTCCTTGAAGAATGTAAGACTTTGCTAATGTATCACCTCTTGCTCTCTTTAGGTTATCACCATCGAGCTCATCATACCTAAGTGGATAATCTATCTCCTGAGTACCCTCCATATGAGTCTTCATAACAAGTGCCATAATTCCTTCTTCTAAAGATTTCCTGATGAATACTCCCAAATCATGTCTTTCAATGAAGTCCATGAACCGATCTTTCCACTGCTCATACTCTCCCCTGAAGACAACTGGTGGCTTTGTGTCAATTTCGATAGCTGGAGATTCTCTTGATGTCATCCTGATTGAAAAAGACCAAGTCTGGTACTGGCGCAAAAGACACGCTTTGCGCTTAAGGTGGCTGGCACAAAAGAGTTTTACGAGAGGTGTAGGTGGCGCAAAAGTCAATTTACGCTAGAAGAGGTTGGCGCAAAAGAGTTTTGAGTGAAGTGAAGGTGGCGCAAAACTTTAGTTAGACTGGAAGATGGAGTTTTGCACTAGACGTTAGTGGCGCAAACTTGAACTTTGCGCGATAAGCTGATGGCGCAAACTTTGAAGATGGAGATTTCCGCGAGATGTTGATGGCACAGACCTGAACTTTGCTCTAAACGAAGCTAGCGCGAAGGACACTTTGCGCTACAAAGAGCTGGCGCAAAAGTGACTTGCGTGAGATGAGGTTTGGTGCAAACTGAAAGTTGAATCTAGCGCAAACCTTGCTATGAACTAGCGCAAACTTGAACTTTGCGCGAGTTCGTCCCTACAGCTTCGAAAATCGACTTTGAACCACAAATTAACCTATCTAGACTTCGATTAGTAGACCCAAATTTTAACAAATTGACCACTAACACTTCTAGAACAGATTACAAGCTTTTGATTTCAAAAATAAACTCTTTTCGAAGATTTGATCTATGGAACAGTGTCGATGAACTCGTGAATAGTTTTGCAACAAAATCACAAAATTTGAATCGATTGAAGATCTATACTGATATTAAACAACACCAACTCGATCTAGACCACAAATCGATCACAACTTGATCGATTTCAACTCCAATAAACCATTAAAACTCAAAAATGGTTTTGAAATGAAGAACACAGAGTCGATGTTTTTAAAAATTGATTTGAATCTGGTTTAGGCTTTGATACCAATTGTGTGTCCCTGATTTATGACAAGTTCTTATCAACACAAACAACAACAATGATTTACCAACCTGATTGATAAATAAACGCGGATTACAGATTGATGTTTGTGATTTACTCTTTGAAGCTCTCTAAGATTTACACCGTTGAAATGTGTTATGTGTGTGTTCTAATAATATCTAACACACCTAATAACTAACATAATATCTAACAAAGATATTATCTAAACTAATATCTAATAAATATCTAATTATAAGATATTTAGAATAATCATAAAATACAATAAACAACTTTGATGATTTATTACAAACTGACTTTAGACTAATATTAAGAGTCGACTTTCCAGCTTTAGCTTCAGATTGCAAACTTCAGATTGGATGATATTGAATCCAATAGATCTGTGCGCTAACAATTATGATAACACTAGTGCGATTGCAATAGCTAATAATCCCATGTTGCACTCAAATACCAAACACATTGAAATCAGATATCATTTTATCAGAGATCATGTGATGAATGGAGATACTGAACTTCATTTCATTCCTTCTGATTTTCAACTTGCTGATATACTTACCAAACCTCTCGATGAGACAAGATTCGACTTTATCATTAGTGAGTTTGGAATGTTAAATATCGAAGAATAACTCTTCAGATATTATGCATTATATCAACGATTGAACATCAAAGTTCGTCGTTCATCAAATAATCGATGACTACATGTTATTCGATAGTCAGGTATGTTTTCTATCTCTCCTCACTGAATATCTCTTCAGCCAAAAGCTTCTTGAAAATTTCAAAAGATAATCACTAATTTTTTCAAGTGATTAAAAGTTTTTTTAAAAGAAATCTTATCACTGACTTTCTTCTCAGTAATACTTTTAAAATTAAAAAATCAATCATTGATTTCTTTAAGTGATTAAAAGATTTTTGAAAACTGAAAAGACGTTTCTTTTATGATTTCATTTTTTGGGATAAACGTTGTCACGATTTTTCTAACAACATCGCATGTTCCTATTCTACGACCAACCACACGCGAGTGACATGTCCTTGTCATGATGATCTTTCTCTCTCTATCATCGTTCATTTCTCTCTCTTACTACGTATATATACTTTTCCTCGTTTCACATTCAAATTTTACGCTCTCAAAACTCTCTATGCAAAAATACTCTCAAGGCAAGGAAAACACCAAGAACACGCACTAAACTCCACTTTGTGATTCTCAGGTTCGTTCATCTTACTTCTATTTTTTTCTACTACAAAACACTTTTTGATCTTATAATCTTTGTTTATTAAGATCGAACAACCTTTGTGTAAAGAAAAATCATCTCCTTCATGATTTTCATATAAAACCCCTTCTAAAACCGTGTTTTTAAAAGAACATTTGTTAAAATGGACTTCTACCCAGTCTACCATTTTTCTTTTCTTCAACATTCTTTATATGGAAAATATAGTACGTTTGTATAAATACTCACATTTTCATATAGTACTTTTGATCATAACCCAGAATACCATTTCTTTCCTAAATTAGAAACTAGTAATCTAACTCTTCTTTCATCTTCTTCCAAACATCATCAATGGCATCCCAAGCAGTGAACCTCACCAAGGCCTCAAACGTCACTTTTGACTTTAAGAAGATCGTCTTCAAATCAAACAACCACCATGGAATGCTCTCCTTACCCACGAAGAAACTACCTACTCACCTTCTGAACACATATGAGTTCCTGAAGAATTGCCCGCTCAACTATGCCCTGGTCGTGTACCCTCCAGGTTGAACCTCATTGCTGAAACAATTATGGTACACTGCTGAAGCCACCACCAAGATATTATCTTCAGGGAAGCAAGTCCCTATCATTACCTTCTAGACGGAGCATGGAAAATGCAACTTTGGACCCTCAGCAATCAGGACAACTCTCAACCTTCCTGTTGCCAATACACATAAGCCTACTCCCACTGACGAAGAACTTATCAGCTTTCTAGACACCATGAAGTATGATTGGATCATGGAAAAGGGTTTTCCCAAGAAATCGTTGACCAAGATTCTCAAAGCACGCATGCCTACTGAACTTGGATATCTCTTTGCCCACTTCATTCAAAGTATAAGTTGAAAGATTGACTACGCCAAAATCATTTTTGATAACATGATGGCCAAGATCTCCAATCCCAAGAGGGAACCCAATGTTCCCTACATACGCTTCATCAACGTACTTCCCAATGTTCCCTACATACGCTTCATCAACGTACTTCTGCAACACCTTCTTGGAGATCTCTTCCCTACTACTAGAGATTTCAACTTACCCAAGATGGGTTCAAGACTCCTCGACAGAGAGCTAAAAGAAGATGAGGTAAGTTTCTCCACTATCCTCCAAATCCTCTCTTCTACTCCATATTTGATGACAACTATGTCAGGGCCTCATCCATCCCAGACTATCCCTACTGCCAAAACCTCCAAGAAACGACCATCAGACACCTCTCTTGGCATTCCAAAGAAAGCCAAGAAAATGACAAAGGAGAAAACCCTACAAACGTCAGTGATGGAATCTCAATACTCACTAGAAAAGTTCGTCGTCAGCTCCACGACATCAGCAACACCCAACCAAACAACTTCAGCATTGATTCATCCCGCTGAAGCAAAGTTGGAACCTACCCCACCCATCTTAGTGGCTTAAACCACTCCAGGTGTAGTTTCGGGCACCGCCAGTGCTCCATTGCCACATTGCACAACCATCTTATCCAATGTTGCTTCTTCTACTTCCTTGGTCAACACATCACCACCATCGGCATCAGGACCTATCCTTGTTGATACTCAAGGTGACCTATTGCAACAACTGCTTTCTCGCAATTACACTACAGGACCTGCGGGAGTTCCTCCCAAGATTTCTCAGCAACAACATGTCATGAATCCTTTCGAGAAGGAGATGTCAAATTTCTTTGGTGGAAATCATTTGGATTCCACTTCTCAACCCTCAGGTACTCCATCATCCCTACCCCTTATTCCTTCGGTTACTAATCAAGAGCATAAATCACTTCAGGTTCTAAATTGGAGGCCATCGACAACTCCACCAAGAATATCAATACCACCATCTCATCTCTCTCCACAACAATAACTTCCAACACCAACGCCAATGCATCACTGAAGGCTCTCACCGAGCGCTCTCTCTATCTCTCTCTCTCTCTCTTCAAAGGATGATAACTCTCCACTCTCCACCCAACAAGAGGAGGTCACTCAGCTGAAGACTGATATTATAGCAAACAACACTACCCTCAACACTCTCACCACCTCTGTCGTTGATCTGAATACAAAGGTGGAAACTCATAATGGTCTTTTCACCGAAATTCTCAACATCCTGAAGAACCCTCCTTAGTCTGCAACCATCTTCACCAATGAACATCGTCAGGATATCAAAACAATCAACGAAATCATATTTAATGCATGCGATGCAATCACCTCCCTCTAACGCATTGAAGTAGTTGTCTGACCTCCCTCCAAAGATGACGACAAAGAGGGGGAGATAAAGCCTACTGCTGAGGAGGAGAAAATTGATGAGGAGAAGACAATAGCTGAGGGGGAGATGGAGATAAACGCTGAAGCAGGTGATCATGATGGGTCTGAGTTCCTCAAACAACTCGGGACTACACCATCTAAGTCAAATGTTGAGGCTGAAGAACCCGTCATGGTTGAGGAGGAGGAGGAAGATGATGTTGATGATGATTTTGTAGATACAAGAAAAGATATCGGAGACGATGATAATGATGATGATGATGATGATGATGACGATGATGATGATGGGAGTTGCTTCATTCCCAACACTTCCAGCGCTCCTATCAAAGGCATTGTCATCAAGGAACCAGGGGAGAGGGCCTCAGAGCCTAAGAAGAAGAAGACCCCTCATCAAGGGAAACAAAAACATCTTGCTGCTGAGGGGAATCTAAAAATCCTACACACTTCTGGGGGAGAGCTGAATCAAAACTCAGAGGTATGCCTTGACATTCAACCCTACTCCCCTCTAAATATTCAACCACTCAAAATGATTCCCTTCCCTGAATCTCCCTCTACTTCCTTTTCCAGCCCATCCTCTCCCCTATGTGATATTCTAACACCTTTTAACGCTGATGAATAACTATGAGATGAAGACCTAATAATTCCAATCTACATTGCTGAGACCGATGAAGAAAAACAAAGAAAGGTTGCTCTCATCGCTGAACTTGAGAGTCAGTGAATAAAGATCCCTTCTCAATCAACATCTGATGACAACGAGCTCAACTTTCTTTCCATGGAAGAAATATAAGAATCAATCAGGGTTGAGCAACTTTTGGAGGCATGTAAAAACGATGCAAAATCTACTCGTAAGATTGCAAAGAACTCAGTCTCTAATGAAAAACAATAAAAGCATCATCTTAAGGTTCAAGCTCAACTGCTGAAAGAAGCCAGAGAGGAAGCTGACAAAGAAAATGCCACCAAGGATGCAGATATTGAGTGGTGTAGAAAGAGAACGGAAAGTAGATAGGATCCTGAGAAGATCACTGATATAACAGTAACGAAAAAATCAAGGAAACGGTCAATAATGGTCTCAAAGACTATTTTCAGAATCGATGCCTCAGCGAAGATAATGTTCCTGTCAAAGTTAGAGAATTTTGGGTTCTCTGAATGGATAGAAATCTGAGACGTACTTAAGAAGTCAATATCCAAGTACAAGAGCTATTTATAGTCTATTCTAAATCAGCTCATTGAACGAGTCTCATCGATTCTGAACATTCCCTTAATCTTTCAAAAGCCTACACGAAAAAGACAACGAGCATCTACTTCAGAAGAAGAAGCTTCTCACAGTAATGAAACAGGCATTGAATTCTCAGAGGAAGCAGTTCTTGGACTACCACCCGATCTATCAGCTCTTGACCTATCACTGCCAGAAGGAGGTCCCTTCACTTCTGGTCAAGTGATTGGTGACCCTTATAGTATTATCTTCTATGATCACGGAGGACAAGTCATATTTTAGCGATTCCTTGAACTTCATCTCTGCCCACTAAGTCATCTAAAGGATCTGATCTACTGGTGTGAACTGACACCTTATGGTGATTTGTTCAAAGCTCAAATCCTTCTGCAATGCGAAGCTAGAAAAAGAAAATGTGAAGAAGTACCTGACCACCTGAAGATGTCTCCTTTAGAGATATTAAAAAAGAAGATCTTTAGCTGATAGATTCCCTCTTTCTCTTGTAACTTGTCAGCTTGTAATCTTTAGTATTTGTTTTGTAGTCACTTGTACTTATAACTTTCAATTTCCCTTTATAAACTTATTACAAAATTAATGAATATTTTTAGTGTGGTACTTAAATCCATCAGTACTAAAAATATCTTTAGAACATTAAATGGGACTTGTATTTTATGAGTACTCTTTATCCTTATGTTTTAACACTTAGCAATTTTCTCTTGTTGCTTTGTCATCATCAAACAGGGAGAGATTGTTAATCCAAACTCTCTCAGTGATTTAATGATGATCCTTTTATACTTAGTGAAAATTACTTTAAACTGTTGTATGTATTAGTGTTTCACCATCAGCGATTACACTGATTCTGTTCAGTTATCGTTGAGTGGTTTACTATGTAATTCCTTAAGACAAGTGTCACGCTCAAAAAATTTATCGCTGACATCGAAGACTAAGCTGATAATAAAGATAAGTCTACTAATGATCTAAAGTGGCATTCAGTGAAACCAAGACAAGTCTACTACGCGTGAAAAATAAAGATCGAGCCTCAGCTATTGCCTCTCTGCTTCAGTGATCTTTGATCACTGACCACCAACTATAGCTAATCATGAAGCTTGCTTATGAAGATTTGTTTGTCTTATCCTATGCACAAAAATTACGAAGGTACAAAATCAAACTTGCTTTTGTCCATAATCGTACAACCAACCCTTTCCACTACACTGTTATCTCTACGACCAAAAGCGTGAAAAATCAAGATCTAGCCTCAGCTACTGCCTCTCTGCTTCAGTGATCTTTGATCACTGACCACCAACTATAGTTAATCATGAAGTTTTCTTATGAAGATTTGTTTGTCTTATCCTCTGCATAAAAAGTACGAAGGTACAAAATCAAACTTGCTTTTTGTCCATAATCGTACAACCAACACTTTCCACTACACTGTAATCTCTACGACCAAAAGCATGCAAAAGAAAAAGTCAAAAAGCATGAAGCCAATGGAAGATGGACACGTGGATTGTACCCTCTGCCATGCATTTATTGCATAGGGTATAAATAGGAGAAAATACTTCATTTTTAATGAGTCCTTAATCTTCTTTGTGAAACAAGCAGAAACTCCATTTTCTGCAAACTCTCTTCTCTCTATCTCTCTCACTCTTGTGCAAGAAAGCTTAGTCATTCTTAGATTCTTTTGATTAGGTTTAGCTTATCTATTTCTACCAGAATCTGTAAATGTGTATTTTATTTACTCAATAATCAATAAACAAATTTAAAAAGTAAATTTGGTGTTTGTATTCAACCCCCCCTTCTACAAACTTAAACTCTTGTAGAACCCTAATAGGGATCAACAATAAGACCTAAAAGTTGTGGAGAGTACCTTGTGATTTGGAAACTATGATATTGTTGTTGAGGTCCATAGGCTATCATAAAGAAGTGGGGTGCAGTTTCTTCATCAACCCTTCTGTCAATTTGGGGAAAGTCCCTCATGGCCCTCCAAATACAAATCTACCAATACCTCTGGTAAAGAATGTAGTAAGGAATATTCTTCTTGCTTAGAGTGTTTCTCATGTCCTCCTACATCAACAATGCATAGTCTTAGTCTTGGTTTTTCACTATGCCATGAAATATTTGAAGAATATGCTTTGATCGCTGATCTTGACTACTGTTTTTCCCATATAGACACTTGTTTATGATTAAAAACATCAATACCACACAGGTGGTAGGTTCTTCCTTCTGAATATACTCAAGCTTTTGATTTCCCCCAAATATCCCAATCTGTAAAAATCAACTATCATTTTGTGTGAAGTAGGTTCCACATCAAACTCTGATTTCCCTTCCACCTCATTTTTCTTTGGAAGATGAAACAAATATCTAAAAGTGACTAAATCCAGTGTCAAATCAATGCCTCCTATGTTTGAATTGAACTCCTTCCATCAAAGTATAAGTTAGCCCACTACTATTGTAAATATTGTAAAGGAACATTGTGATGCATAACAAACCATTTCTTGAAAGTATGGTTCTTCAAAATTTCCACAACTATCTTATGATCATCCTTGAACTTTTCATATTTAAATTCAGTACATGGTTGTTATCTTTGATTTCCGCATACTTGTCTTCAGCAACAACCAATTCTTCCTTACTAGATACCATTGAAGCTACAGACCTCATTGCACTCTGATTATGTGCACCAACTTCTACATTATGATTTTCCTCAACATCTCGTTGTGATTCATCCACGTTAACATCTTTACCCCTTTTCAGATCAATCTCCATGTCTTGTTGTTCTTCATTTTGTACATTCAAAATTAGTATATCAACAACATGAATGGCTCCAGTAGAAAGACCTTGTACTCGTGAAATTAAGCCATGTTAACATCTTCACCCCCTTTCAGATCAATCTCCATCTCTTATTCTTCATTTTGTACATTCAGAATTGGTATATTATCAACTTGAATGGCTCCAGCAGAAAGACCTTGTACTCGTGAAATCGAACGTATTGGCATTGTAACATCATCATCATCATCATCATCTAAGCTTGATGATTTTGCAAACAAGTTCCTTCCAGTGTGAAATGACCTAGGTACGTTATCGTTTGATCGAGACATGATTAAGGTTTGAAAAGAGAAGGACTTGAAAATTCAAAGCTTACAGAGTTTGCTCAGGAATACTAGGGTTCGTGAAAATTTTGAATCAATCTATATGAACAATATATAGATAAACCTTGAATGGATATTATGAACCATTTTAATTGAATGATTAAAGATGACATTTGTCGAAAAAGAAGAATTAGATAGCTATTAAGCGTGCAAAGTTGTGTATTACCACCGAAGAGTTTTTCTTCTAGAGACGTGGAAATAACTAATCCTATTTGAAGTTGACACGTGGTGTATGATGACTTGATAGTTAATTAACCATCAGTATAGAAGAATTAATAAACAAGTCTTAACTCTGAAAACACATAGTCAGTACTTTGATTATTAAGAGTCAGAGATAGAACTCTTTATGATTAGAGTTATAAAAACTCTGATTACAAAAGTATTTAAAATCCAACTTCTATATTTAGGAAAACATTTTAGAACAAAGAAGTGGTTAGAACAATAGAAAACATTTTATCACTTACAAGTTTTCTATCTTATAAGTGATTAGAGATAAGAATTAGAGATATGTACCTTTAGAGTTTAGAATCTAAATAATCAGAACAAGATCAGATTGAATGCCCCCTGTCAAAATTAACATGTAAACCACACACAGATGTTAGATAAAACATATTAAGCTCCCCTTGACATGTGCAAGAAACAATTGTTAAAATAACAGAATAAATATGATCAAATGACTACTCAGAATATGACTTTAGAAACATCAAAGTTATGTGTAATCATAGTTATATTGCTTTGATAAAGTTGTTTAGAGTTTATACATGGAGTTTTCAGAAAATATGACTAATAGGATCAGAATTCTGAATAGCTTGATCACAAATCTGATTAGCTTATTCAGAGTTTTGTACTTAGAAAATTTTAATATCAGATGTTTAAGAAGATGAAATTTATCAACTATGAATCAACATAAACACTTTCAAATAGTCAAACTAAGCATACCCAACTTGCTAATGAGAAAAATAAACCTTTTCTCATCAAGAGGCTTGGTAAACAATTCTGCAAGTTGAAATTCTATTTGAACAAAGTGAATTTCAATTGTTCCTTTCTCAACATCATCCTTTATAAAAAGATAATTGATATCTATGTGTTTAGTTTTGGAGTGTTGAATTGGATTTGCAGTTATGGCAATGGTACTTTTAGAATCACAATAAATTAGGACCTTGTTAAATGTATATCCATAGTCTTTAAGTTGTGTCTTCATCCACAGAACTTGGGAATAACAACTAGCTGCAACTATATATTCATCCTCTGCAGTAGAAGTTGAAACACAATTCTGCTTCTTTGAAGTCCAACTCACAAGTTTGTCCCCTAAAAATTGACATGATCTTGAAGTACTTCTCCTAACCAGTTTACAACTTGCATGATCTGCATCTGTTAAAGTTGTTAGTTCAAAACTAGAGTTCGAGTATAAATAGGAAGATTGTGTTTTTTAGAACGTACACTTGCAAATCCTTTCACACACTTTCACCTATTTATTTCACACATTATTTAGAGAGAGAAAGTGAGTCTGAGCATTTCTCACACACACAAGTATGCGTTCTTGGTGTGTTCTTCATTGTAACCTCATATTCAAGATCAATACAATATCAATGATGATGATGGCTATTATTGTTTGTATTTCTTACCTCATCTAGTGCGTTATTTCTATTTTGATCAATCCTTTGTTGCTTCCATTATCTTATCTTACATTGATCATTAACTAACAAGAAATATGGGACAATAATTGGTATCAGAGTCGTATTGATTCATCTAAATCAATTGACCAACTCTATTTTGTTATTTTCTTGCTTGGGTAGATTTTTCTCTTCATTTCATCATTCTTTGATCCCTATTTTTCACAGTTTTATGACAAGTTCATATTCCTGTAAAATTGATGATTGATCTTGTATTTTAAGGACAACAATGAATTGTTTTGCTCTTAAGTGTGAATTTCCTCAAGTATTAAGCATGTTTTCAACCTCGTCGTAGTCAATCTCTTTTCAATTAATTGTCTGTTTATTCACCCCAGTTTTCTTGAATCATGGCAAACTGGAATGCGGCATATACCGTTGGATCTCAAACTAAACCACCCACTCTCCTCATAGTAGTATATCCTCAGTGGAAGATTTGAATGGTCAATTTCTTTGAAGGTATTGACAATGCCTTGTACCAATCTATTCTCAACAGTCCTTACATACCCATGGTCACAATACCAAGGGTACCTGCTACTGCCACGACCGCTAAGGTCCCTGCCAGAACCACTCCTAAAGATCCTTCATCTTGGACCGATGAAGATAGAGCCAAGATGGAAATTGATGGGAAGGCAAAGAGATTGTTGATAATGGCCATTCCTAATGATATTTTCCAATCTCTTGATGCCTGTGAAACTGCCAACGAATTATGGGAGTTGCTTAAAAACCAACTAGAAGGAGGAACCAAGACCCAAAAGAACAGAAGAGCATAGTGTATCAATGACTACTACAACTTTCATGCTTTACCAGAAGATTATCTACAACAAACCTATGATTGATTCAACACTCTGCTGAATAAATGTTGAAAGTGTGGTGTGCTTAGAACCCGTGAAGAAAACAATTTTTCGTTCCTCGAGAGCTTGAATGAAGAATAGTTGCATATCTCCATGTCTTTGTAGGCAAATCAGGATCTAGAAAGTTGGTCTCTGCATGATGTATATGAGACTTTGGCTACTCATAAAAAGGATGTCTTTAAGAAGAAGCCTCTAGTTAGTGGACCATTTGTTCTGTTGTCCGAATCCAAAGAACCAGTTAAACAAGCTAGTGATACCCAACCAAGAGAAAGAAAAGGCATAGCTAGTGGATCAAAGATGTTTGGGAAGAAGAAAGGGAAGAAGGCTATGATGGCAGATAGTGATGGTGAAGAAAGAGAATCAGACTCTTAAGAAAAAGATAATTTCAGCAATATTGCACAATAACTTGCTCTTATTACCAAACAGTTTTCCAGGTCTTACAGAAGAAGGTCATTTGAACATAGAGAGAAAGAAGATAAAGGTGACTGGTACCAATGACCAACAAAGGGTTATGAACAGAGGCAATATGTACCACCCAAGTATATGCCAAGGGAACAGAGAGAAGAGATGTATGTACAGAGGACTCTGGTTCCTCAGAATATGGTCCTGAGAGAGGAGGTAAAGACTGAGAAGGCTAAAAAATCCAACACTCAAAATGATAAATGCTACAAGTGTGGGTAAACGAGGCCATTTTGCAGCAGAATGCAGAAGCCCTCCAGTCAAAGATGCAACATACTACAAAAAAGAAGGCTAAATAATATGCACATAAGGGTCTCTTGGGGAGAAGCCTACTGCTGCAAACCAAGAACCCATCCCTACAACCCCTACAGTTAATTCCTAACACTGAAGAGCGACAACCAGTACACAAATAGAAGACAACCACCATCCAAGGAACTCAAATATTAGGCAGCACTGAACCAGAGAGACAACATGTCTCTGCTGATGAACCCAACATGCCAAAAGCCTATCCTCCAGTGGTGCAATTCAAGAGATTTGAGCCCGTTAAAGTTATAAATGTTAATGACAAAGAAGATGAAGAAGAAGAGCCCCTGATAATTAAAAGAGCCAAGAAGCCAATTTGTGTTGTAACTACAACTGCAACTTTTGCACCACCCAAAGTACCCTCTACATCAAAGATGGTAATTCCAAAATAATCCTCTCCTCATCCTCATGTCATCGAGGATAAAGTAGCTGAAATAAAAGAAAAGATGGACGCCAAAAAAAAAATCCCTCATAAAAAAATTAGCAGAAGGAACCAAACCTTAAACCGAATGAAAACATACACAAGTACCTCTCCAACGCCAGGGATGAAGAAGTCTTTCTTGAACCAAACCTCCATCCCGGTGTCAACGCAGACATAAGGAGGAGGTTCTTCTCCAAAAACTTTAGAGAAAAAGGATGTCTATTCTGATTCTGACATTAAGAGGGTACTAGGACTCACTCTTAACTTTTTCTCTCACAAAGCAATCTGGTATGTGCAGTATTATGTGGAAAGAGAAGATGGGATGAAGTACAGATTCAGTGATGCAGATTTGGTCAACTTAAATCCCTATGACCATTATCAGCTATATGGGCATATAGAGTAGCATCTAGGCACACAAAAAGAATTTACATTTGCTAATGGGTGGATCAGAGAGGTTATGAGAGAGACAATCAAGTCTTTAGCAAGATTGACTTTCAGACATTTAATGAGTTGGGAGTCAAACGCCTATCAGTAACTAAACCCTATCAATACCTTGAGCTCATCGATGAAGCCCCTTCCAAATTTGTCATAGTAGAACTAGATTTAGGCTTCGTGTATAGTAATGAGAAGAGAGAAAAGAGAATCTTCAGGACAAGATAAGTATAGAAGTACTCCAACAACACTCTGCTTATTCAAGGAAGAAATCAAGAAGAGGATAGGTGTTGGGAACTGAAGATTTGTCTAAGTGATTACTACTGCCAGGCTTTCAAGATTACTACTGCTAGTAGAATTAATACTACTTAAAGAGTTAGTGCTGCTACTTGAATAGTTAGTACTGCTTGGAGAGTTAGTACTGCTAGTAGTTAGTACTGCTGATTGGTTAATGCTGCTGAAGATGGTTAATACTTCTGAAGATTATTAGTGCTGATTTTAGTGATAAAGATGCCTTGGAGATAAAGTCAAGATTTGATGATAATCATGGAAGGCTGAAGATAATTATGGAAGAATATACTGAAGATATTTTAAGTTTTGTAATTATCTTTTATTTTCAGTATATGTATAGGATTATTCAGAATAATTTGATACGAGATTTCTGAGTTTTTGTTTAGAGAGAGAATTAACCTCAAGGTTTACAACCCTAGTTCTAGAGAAGTAGAATTCGTCTTGGTGAGCTTGTTCATCAAGATTGAGGTTTTGTGTGAAAGCTTGTAACTTTAATCATTCAATAAAGTTTACAAGTTGTGATATATATTTTACTGTTACATTGATAGTTTGAATATTAAAGTGTTTCTCCGCAACTTCTTTAATATTGTTTCTGAGTTTCATTATTCTTGTTAAGAATCAGATCCTGACAAGTGGTATCAAAGCCTAGTATTCTGAGAAACCTTCATTCATCATGGACAACACATTTGAATCAACCAGTACTCTTGTTTCAAAGGTTCCCATGCTCAAACCTAATGAGTTTGACATGTGGAAAATTAGGATCAAGCAGTACATCCTCCTTACAGACTTTTCTATGTGGGACATTGTTGAGAATGGTCCCTCTGCTGAAGGTAAAATTGGACAAGATGGAAGAAGACCACCTCCAAAAACTGATGCTGAGAAGAAAGTGAGACAATTGGAGATGAAAGCCTTAAGCACCCTGCTTTTGGCCATACCTAATGAGTATCAACATCAATTTCATCACTACACTGATGCTCAGATTCTATGGAATGCTTTAGAGAAGAGATTTTCTGGCACCAAGAGCACTAAGAGGAATCAAAGGGATATTCTCAAGCAGCAATATGAGAACTTTACATCTTCAAAGAATGAGTCTATGACTCAAACTTTTGATAGATTCAATAAGTTAATTGGTGAGTTGGCTACTGTTGGAGTTCAGATGGAACAAGATGATGTCAACCGAAAGTTCCTCGGATCTCTTGGAGATGAATGGACCATGTATACTGTCTCATTCAGACAGAATGACATGCTGGAAGAAAAGGAACTGGATGATCTGTACAATGATCTGAGAGTGTTTGAATCTGAAGTGGAAGCAAAGAAGAAGCCTACTGGATATGTTCATAATGCTGCACTCCTATCAGTATCAACTGATTCTACTGCTAACCCTGAATCAGTTAATGCTGCCAGTGGAGTAAATCAAGAAAAAGGCAATGAGTCTGTTTTTGAAGCCTTTCTTTCCAGCAATGGTAACTCTTCTTTAATCAATGATGACTTGGAACAGCTTCATCCTGATGATCTTGAAGAGATGGATATTAAATGGCAGATGGCCATGCTTTCTATGAGGGTGAAAAAGTTCATCAAGAGGACTGGGAGGAACAACTTCTCTCAAAGAAGAGAAGATGGAGCAGGCTTTGACAAGTCAAAGGTGGAGTGCTACAAGTGTCATATGAAGGGATACTTTGCCAGGGAATGCAGAAGTGGAATGTCTCAAAACAACCACCAACAAGCTCAGACTGGAAGCTTCAACTAGAACAGAAACTCTGCTCAAGCTCTTGTTTCTCAACAAGGATGGGGTTTGAATGGAGTGATCAAGCAGAAGAGGCCATTCAAAATCAAGCTCTCATGGCAGAGGTATCTGATCTCCCAACTGAGGTACTTTCTAATCTCTGTACTCAAACTTGCATAGACACTGTTAAAAGGTACAGGGATCACAACCAGAGTATGAGTGATGACCTTAAGAGGTTAGAAAATGATAGAAAAGACTATGTGAAAATTGTTGAGAGGTTTGAGGAACAAATTAAAGGTTTCCAAGCCAATGAACTTCAACACACATATGATACAAATTACTGGAAGTGGGAGAAAAATGATTTAGAAATCCAACTGACAAAGTCTATAGAGGAGAATGAAAAGTTGAGAGGAGAGATAGCCAAGGTTAAGCTGGATGTGGAAAAGTTTTCATATGCTTCTAAAGCCATGGATTCAATTCTAAAGGTTCAAATCCATGATAAGCTTAAACCAGGAATTGGGTACAATACCACACCACCCCCATACAACAACAACTACATCCCTCCTAAATCAGATTTGCTAGAGACCAAGGATAGGAAGGACTTGCATGAGGGAGCCACAAAGATAGATCCTTTAGATGAAGTAGTTGTTGAGGACAAGACTGAGAAAGAAGCTGGTAAGAGCAAGGATAACACTGTGAGTGGTGAGATTCCCTTAGAAAATAACATTCTTACCAATGAGGGTGGTGGAAGGGATTGGGTCAAATCTGATGGTGTAGAGAAGACTGAGGGAAAGTCTAAAAAGGTCCATTACAAGCAGACTACGGTTGTGAATCCTGTTCCTTACAAATAGTGTGCAGGTAATAAATATGAGCCCCTAAAACATGATAAAAGAAGGGGAAATCAAAGAAATTGGAATAATCAGTGGGCTCAGAAACAAGGAGTTGATCTGAGTAGAATCATCAGACCAAAACCTTGTTTCATATGTGGCAAATTGAACCATCTTGCCAAGCACTGTTATTTTAATCCTATGAACCAAAGGATAAATTTTCAAAGATCTGTGCAAAAACCCTTTGGTTATAGGAAGAATGAAAGGAACCATGTGGCTAAGAAACATGTTAAATCTAAAAGCCACATGAAGAAAAAGATTGTAAACGAAAGTGTCAAGATGTGGGTTCCCAAAAGCACTAAAACTATTAGTACTGCTACCACGAATAGTGTTGCTGACAAAGATAGTGCTGCCAGAAGCAATACTACTGCTATCAATGTTAGTGTTGCTGATAGTATTTGTACTTCTAAAACTAACATTGTTAGTACTTCATCAAATATTAATACTGCTAACTCTGTTAGTGCTTCTAACAAGGTTAGTACTGCTAAATCTGTTAGTGCTGCTAACTCTGTTAGTACTTCTAAAATTAGTACTGCTTCTAGTGCTTGTGCTTCTAGACCAATCATCTTGACAAAGTACTCCAGTCAAGAGGATTCTAAATTTTAAAATCTCATCAAAAAGGAGTGTAAGTACTTTGATGAGAAAGGGAGGCCCAAGACCACTTTGGCTTGGGTTCCCAGTCAATACTAATTGATTTATCTTATGTGCAGGGCAACCAGCAGCTCAAGGGAAAGAGCATTTGGCATGTTGATAGTGGTTGCTCTAGGCACATGACAGGGAACATGGCTTGCCTCAAGAATTTCAAGAAAATTAATGGAGGGCATGTTGTCTTTGGTAATACTTCAAATGGAGGTAAGATTAGTGGTAAGGGAGATGTAACAAAAGGTAAGATGACCTTTGAAGATGTTTTCTATGTTTAACAGTTAAGATACAACCTGTTAAGTGTATCACACGTTTGTGACAAAAAGCATAGCATATTATTCACTGATTCAGAATGCATGATCCTTGCTCCTGGATTCAAGGTAGTTGATGAAAAGATGATACTACTAATAACTCCTAGAAAGGATAATGTCTATTGTTTGGATATGGAAAATGTTTCAAATGATTCATCCCCAAACTGTCTTGTTTCAAAAGCCTCTTTGGATGAATCATCACTTTGGCACAGAAGGATATGTCACATGAACTTTAAAACGATGAATAAACTTGTTAAAAACAACCTTGTAAGAGGGATGCCTTCAAAAGTCTTTTCATGTGATGATCATTGTGTTGCTTGTCTCAAAGGCAAACAACACAAAACTTCTCATAAGTCCAAAGATTTGAACACAATTTCCTCTTCTCTTCAGTTGTTGCATATGGATCTCTTTGGTCCTACAAGTGTCATGAGTACAGGTAAGAAATCATACTGCTTAGTTATTGTGGATGATTATTCTAGATTTACTTTGGTATATTTTCTAAGGACTAAGGATGAGACAAGTGGAGTGATCAAATCCTTTATTCTAAGAATTGAAAACCAAACAAATCAAAAGGTAATAGTCATTAGGTCAGATAATGGTACTGAATTTAAAAATCTTGACCTAAACACCTTTTGTGAGGAAAAAGGAATTGAGAGGCAATACAGTGCTCCTAGGACTCCACAACAAAATGGTGTTGCTGAGAGAAGGAATAGGACACTGATTGAAGCTGCTAGATCTCTGTTAGCTGATTCAAAACTTCCAATTACTTTCTGGGCTGAAGCAGTTAATACTGCTTGCTATGTCCAAAACAGAGTTCTAGTAGTCAAGCCTAAAAACAAGACACCATATGAGCTTTTAAATAAAAGAAAACCATTTATTGGATTTTTCAAACCTTTTGGGTGTCCTTGTACCATTCTCAATACCAAAATTCACTTAGGAAAGTTTGATAGCAAAGCAGATGATGGTTTTCTTGTTGGTTACTCATCTCAGAGTAAGGCATACAGAGTGTTTAATTCTTCTTCTAGAATAATTGAGGAAAGTGACAATGTCAAATGCAATGAGAACACACCAACTCCTATTGGTTCAGGTCCTCAGTGGTTATTTGACATTGATTCACTAACTAACTCTTTGGGTTTCAGTAGTGATGATCATGTAGGATCAAGAAGTAGAGGATCAGGGGATGAACAAGTACAAGATATTATTCCTCAGTCTGTGATCTTTCCCATACCTACAATGGACCCTGTTGAAATCTGTGAAAAGGAGATTGTTACTGAACCAATTCAGAGTGAAGAAGAAAGAAGAGATGAGGAGAATCCAGAGCATGAAGAGCCAGAAGCAGCTGATGAGATTCCCTCAGCTGACTTAAATGATTCCAATTTAGATGTGGGAATTAATGAAGAACCTAGTCTTCAGACAAGAACTCAGAAGAATCATTCTCCTGAGCTGGTAATAGGAGACATCTCTTCTCCTATGATGACTAGGAATCAAAGCAGACTTCAAGATTTGCAGGATCAGCAACATACAGTACTCTCTTGCTTTCTATCTCAGATTGAGCCTTAGAAGGCTTATGATGCAATGAAAGATTCAAGTTGGATAGAAGCCATGCAAGAAGAGTTGCTACAGTTTAAATTGCAAGATGTTTGGGACTTGGTGGACCTTCCAAAAGGTCATAGAGCAATTGGCACCAACTGGATTTTCAGAAATAAAAAGGATGAGAGAGGAATAGTAATCAGGAACAAAGCAAGGCTAGTGGCACAAGGGTATACTCAGGAAGAAGGGATAGACTAAGAGGGAGTTTTTGCTCCAGTGGCACAGGTAGAGGCAATTAGGCTGTTTCTAGCCTATGCCTCGTATATGAAGTTCAAGGTATATCAGATGGATGTGAAGAGTGCCTTTCTATATGGAACAATTGATGAGGAAGTATATGTCTGTCAGCCCCCTGGATTTGAGAATCTATCATATCCTGACAGAGTATACAAACTTAAGAAATCACTCTATGGTCTACATCAAGCCCCAAGAGCATGGTATGATTGCCTACCTATCTCTTGGAAAATGGGTTTGAAAGGGGAATCATTGACAAGACCCTTTTCAGTAAAAGAAGTAAGAAGGACATCCTACTTGTTCAGATATATGTGGATGACATCATATTTGGATCCACAAAAGATCAGATGTGTAGAGACTTTGAAGAGTTGATGCACAAGAGATTCAAAATGAGTTCAATGGGTGAACTCACTTTCTTCCTTGGGCTTCAAGTGAAACAGCAGAAAGATGGGATTTTCATAAGTCAATCAAAGTATGTGAAAGACATCCTAGATAAGTATGGTCTATCAGACTCAAAGCAAGCAAGCACACCAATGGAAACACACAAACAGATCACTATTGATCTTGAGGGGGAGGATGTTGATGTCCATCTTTATAGATCAATGATTGGATCTCTCATGTATCTCACAGCCTCAAGACCAGATATCATGTTTCCAGTGTGTGTATGGGCCAGATTCCAAGTCAAGCCAAAGCAGTCACATCTTTAAGCTGTTAAGAGGATTTTCAGATACTTAAGAGGGCAACCTAGATTAGGTCTTTGGTATCCTTACGAATCTACTTTTGATTTGATTGCATATTCAGACAGTGACTTGGGTGGTGCTAATATGGATAGAAAGTCTACTTCAGGGGGATGTCAACTTTTGGGTGCAAGATTAGTATCTTGGCAGTGTAAGAAGCAAACCACAGTGTCCTTATCCACAACAGAAGTTGAGTACATTGCTGCTGCAAATTGCTGTTCTCAGGTTATATGGATTCATAATCAAATACTGGACTATGGGGTAACCTTTCTTCACACTCCAATCTTTATTGACAATAGCAGTGCTATTAGCATTGTTAACAATCCAGTCAAGCACTCCAAAACAAAGCACATTGAAATCAGGTATCACTTTATTAAAGACTGCAATGAAAAGAAGCTTATTCAAGTTGCTAAAGTTCATACTGATAATCAGTTTGATGATCTATTCACTAAAGCTTTTGATGTGGGTAGATTCACTTTCTTGGTCACAAGTGTGGGCATGATCAACTCTGAATGAGCTCATGTTTAATAAGTGTTTGTATACCTGTTATTTGTTTATTTGTTTGGTGCTACTAATCATCTTTCTCAGGAAGTTTATTGCCCTGCTCAGACTAACACAAGCTTCAACAGTGTAAGTATAGTTAATGCTGCCAGTGCAGTTTTAATGCTGCCAGTGCAAAGTTACTACTGCAGGTTCATTATTACTACTGCTAGTTAGTTAATACTGCTAGTTAGTTAATATTGCTAGTTAGTTAATACTGTTTTCAGTTAATACTGCTTTCAGTTAATACTACTTTCAGTTAATACTGCTAGTTAGTTAATACTGCTTTCAGTTAATACTGCTTTCAGTTAATACTGCTCTCAGTTAATACTGCTCTCAGTTAATACTGCCAATGGGTTAGTACCGCTTTAACTGAAAATAGGGTTAATACTGCTTCTTTCCCGAATCATATAAATACCCTCTTTGCCGGCCTAAAAGCTCACAACGACTCTTTGAATACTGTTCATCTTCTCTCTAACTCTTTTCTCTCAAGTAACCAGTGTGTTTCAGTCAAGAATCCTCAAGACCGATGGCATCCATGGCGTTTATTGATGAACACAATGAGATCGCAATGCTTCAAAAGCCGAAGCAGGCTGATGGATTCCATCAAATAGTTGATTTTCTCAAGACCAGTCATATAGCGTATGCTCTTACTGTGTCACCACCAATCTTCATCGAGCACCAGAAGCAATTTTGGGCCAATGCCACCGCTGTTACTGAAAACGATGTGCATTTTATCAAGACAAGGGTGTGTGACAAACCCTTGATATTCACTGAAGAGGTCATTCACATCAGTCTACGTCTAGACGATGCCTCAGGTATTACCTCTATCCCTAATGAGGATTTGTTTTCCAATCTCACAAGAATGAGGTATGAAGGCCAACAGGGTGTTTTCAAATTTTACAAAGCTAACTTTTCTCCCCAATGGCGTTTCTTTGTTCATACTCTTATGCACTGTATTTCTAGAAAAACTACTGGATGGAGTCAGTTCAGTAGTACCATTGCTTATGCTTTGGTCTGCTTGTCCACTGCAAGAAAGTATAATTTCTCAAAAATGATTTTCAATGACCTTGTGTCAAACTTGGATAATAAAAAGAGTTTCTATATGTATCCAAGATTTGTCCAGGCAGTTATCACCACTGAATTGACGGATATACCTCAGTTTAATGAGGTATATGTACCTAAAATCCCTAAGGGCGAGGTCTTTTCAAATATGAAAAGATCTGCCAAGGACTCGGAAGGAGTTGACACCCCATTGTTCTCTACAATGATGGTGGTGTCCCACAACCAAGAAGGTATGGCATCAGGGTCAAAGCCCTCACTAGACCATCCCACTGATAGCCAAACCCAACCTTCAACCACTATATCACTTCCTCAGTCCCATGTTCTTAAGCCAACACCAGTTTTAACCAAAACGTATACTAAGAGAAAGGTACACAAGGCTCCTTCCCTTATTGTACCTCCTACAAACCCAGAACCTCAAAGCCCTCTAATGGAGCATTCTCCATTAGAGAATATCAATAGGGAAACCACTGGGGTGTCTCCCAACCCTAAGAAGGTGCTCACTGAGGAGATTCATGAGCATGTGGGTGAGAAGGCTGCCACTACTCCTGCTAGCACAGAGGAGGCCAGTGGTAACATCACTAAGACCTTCCCCATGGCAACTTTGGGTGAGCAATCATCCAAAGGTCCCAGGTGCCAAGAAACCAAGGGAATAGGTGGTGCTTCAGCATGGCTGGAGATCCCTATTAAACATTCCAATGATCCCTCAAAAGGGGGTAACACTCCTGGAGAAGGTGAGGATAGATATGACTACCATGAATTGATTTCTGCCATGTCCAAAATGGCAACTGAACTGGATGCTCAAAAGAAGGTTGTCAATGAACTCAAGAAAGTCATCATTAACCAACAAGAAGAGATCAGCAGCTTAAAGAAGTTGGTTCAGAAGGTGGTTCAAAAGAAGAAGAAGCAACGATTTGTGCTCAGAAGAAGGAACCCAGTGGATGATGCTCCCAAAAAGGGGGAGTCAGAAGCTGAGGTTAACATGGAGAATGCTAAGAATAAGGGGGAGAAACATGGAGATGAGGGGGAGTTTGCTGAAACAGAAACAGGGTTTGAGAAAGCAGCAGAAACAGTTAATGCTGCTGAAGCAAACATAGCAGCAGAAACAGTTAATACTGCTGAAATAAATGAAGCAGCAGAAATTGTTCAAGAGGTATTAACTGACCTCATTAGCAGAAATTTGGAAGAAATTGAGATATCTGAAGCACTAATCAAAGCTAAACATGATACTCCTAAGGTCACTTCAAAGGCCAAAGGAATTGTCATCAAAGACAATGTTGAGGTTATCAAGAAAGCTAGTGTTGATAAGATAGCTAGTAAGGACAAAGGCAAAACCAAGATAGTGGAATCTGACCAACCAATTAAAAAAGAAAAAGTTGATTGAGTCAGATGAACTTTGGCTAAGAAGATTCAAGCAGAACTTGAGCAAGCAGAAACAGTTCAAGTGAAGAAAGATAGGGAGATGGCAAAAGCTCTTGCTGCAGAGCTGAATGAAGTTTATCAAAAGAGTTTGGAAACAGAGATGGCACAGAAGAGATCTGCAATTCCAAAGAAGACTGCAATGATCAAATTGGGTGCAAGGAAGAGACAACCTTCAAAGACCTACCTTGGCACTCAAGAGAGAAAGAAGATGATTACTTTCCTCAAAGGTGTTGTGGGAGTCAAAAAGGAAATGTTCACTAAAATGTCATTTGAACAAATCAAAGGTTTGTATGAGGCAGAGATGACAAAGTTACAAGGGAATGACAAAGCAAAAGTTGAAGTGGAAAAGAAGATGAAAGAGAGGCATGACCTTCAAATTCAAAAACCCTTTCCTGATGACCAAGAATCACCAAGGAAGGAAGCTACTCTAGGTGAAAGCCTGAGGACTTTGAAAAGAACAAAAATGATGGCTAGAATAAAGCCAGCTAAGAAACCTAGAGTGGATGAGGAAGAAGCTGAGAAAGAACAAAAGGTAGCTGAAGAAGAAGAGGCACCTAAGTCTGATGAGAAGAAAGCTCAATCTCAGGAAGAACCATCCAGTACTTATGATGTAAATATATACATGGTGGTGATGGAGAAAGTGCCTGAGCCTATAACAGCTGAACCAGTTGGTGTCAAGCCTCCTGAGATTATTCACTGGGATACCATGGAAGTAGATGGAAAGGAGTATATCAGGCAGAAGAGGAAAGATGACAAATTTGAAGTGTATCCTACTTGGGCCAAGATTGTAAGAGTATGCTCCAGATCTGATTTAGAGGAAATGTTTGAGGTGGGGATGAAATTATATGCTGATAAGCTGAAAGCTCCAGGGATACCAATTACAAAACTTGTGATGGAATATCTATGCATGTTGTTCAAGCCAGAGGAAGTTCAGTATGTTATCAGAAATGTTTTCAAAACCATCAACAACTGGACTCTGTATGAAAGAAGTGGAGTATATGCACTGGCTAAGGATACAAGTCACTTTGAATACTTCCTAGTGGATAGAGTTTACAACCATAGCAGGTTAAAGTTGCATGCTATGTTGAAGGAAAAGCTAGGTTGTGCACCAGATTTTGCAATGGCAATATACTTGATCCAGAGATATATTAATCAAAGTTTGGGGCTGAATCCTGATATAGGTTTATGAGCAATAGAGTTTTTGGAGCATCTGAAGAACTTGACTTCTTTTCTCTAAAAGTCAAGTTAGGGGGAGATTGTTGGGAACTGAAGATTTGTCTAAGTGATTACTACTGCCAGGCTTTCAAGATTACTACTGCTAGTAGAATTAATACTGCTTAAAGAGTTAGTGCTGCTACTTGAATAGTTAGTACTGATTGGAGAGTTAGTACTGCTAGTAGTTAGTACTGCTGATTGGTTAATGTTGCTGAAGATGGTTAATACTTCTGAAGATTATTAGTGCTGATTTTAGTGATAAAGATGCCTTGGAGATAAAGTCAAGATTTGATGATAATCATGGAAGGCTGAAGATAATTATGGAAGAATATACCGAAGATCTTTTAAGTTTTGTAATTATCTTTTATTTTTAGTATATGTATAGGATTATTCAAAATAATTTGATACGAGATTTCTGAGTTTTTGTTTAGAGAGAGAATTAACCTCAAGGTTTACAACCCTAGTTCTAGAGAAGTAGAATTCGTCTTGGTGAGCTTGTTCATCAAGATTGAGGTTTTGTGTGAAAGCTTGTAACTTTAATCATTCAATAAAGTTTACAAGTTGTGATATATATTTTACTGTTACATTGATAGTTTGAATATTAAAGTGTTTCTCCGCAACTTCTTTAATATTGTTTCTGAGTTTCATTATTCTTGTTAAGAATCAGATCCTGACAATAGGGATGGAGGAAGACAGTGCAAGATGGTCCAACTCAAGAGATCCTCTTCAACATCGAAACAATGCTAAATCTTATAAAATTGATCATGTCCTTTCACAGAATTTTATCTACAACTTTCAATGATTTTGCTTGAGTCTTCTGTATTTTTTTCTCTTGTAACTTGTCAAATTAAATGAAGTTATCATTTACAGAGGTTGAGTTTCATCTCTTGCTTTCTAATGCATATTTTATTTTATGTAATTTCTTTTTCCAATACTTAGGGGAGACTGTTAGCCCTTATCTTTGTAAATGTAAAAGTATTGTAAAGAGAAGACAAGTCCTAAATCAATAGGAATCTACACTTAGAAAGTTTGTAGAACCAGAGCCTCCTCAACCAAGTCCACAATACAGAGGATACTCAACCAGAAGATGATCTTCGAAGATGCAAAGCCTCTAGCCACCTCTGTATCAACACTTTGAGTTTCTACAAGTGTTATATCTCACAGTGTAGTCTTCCAATGATAGCAAGTCATGTCAGCAAAAGCGGTTATTTCACCTTTCCAGGTGGAATCATCTCATTGGCTAAAGGATTGAGTTTCAGATTATTCGGCTATAAATAGGAAGACTGTGTTTGTTAGAACGTACGCTTGCAGATCCTTTTACACACTTTCACCTATTTATTTCACACATATTTGGAGAGACAAATTAAGTCTAAGCATTTGTCACGCACAAAAGTACGTGTTCTTGGTGTGTTATTCATTGTAACCTCAGATTCAAGATCAATACAATATTAATGATGATCATGGCTATTATTGTTTGTATTTCTTACCTCATCTAGTTCACTATTTCTATTTTAATCAATCCTTTGTTTCTTCCGCTCTCTTCTCTTACATTGATTATTAACCAACAAGAAATCTGGGACAACAGCTAAAAACAGCAAGAGTATTCCAAATACAGATTCCATCAATCTAATTATCTAAAAACAACAAAGAGCAAAATCTAAACATGAGGGAATTTAGGTGGAACTTGGCCTACTCATACTAAGTAGGTGTGGAGTTCTTTCCATGCATATGTGCATCTTTTAAGAAAGGTGCTAGACTATCAAGTGAACTTGGATCAAACTTCAGCAACATCCTTCTGAGGGCAACATGTCTCTTCTTCTCATAATCCTTTCTATACTCTTCAAGTGCTATTCTGTCTTCCTTCTCCTTATACATCTTCTCAACCTTCTCCCTTAGGTTCTTCACCTCCTTAGACGACCATTTATGGGTTCTTTCCTGTTCTTTGACATTAACATTAAAGTCTTCATAACAGTTATGCATGTAAAGTCCTAAGGAGTTCCCATCTTTTGGTGGTGTTGGGATTGCATCTTTGGTCTTGTTTCTAAGAAGTCTCTTAATGTTTTGCCTATCCATGACCATTTTTTCAGTGCAAAAATTGTCGGTGGATAAGGTAATCTAGGATTGTTTTTGTCCAAGCAATTCTTAATGTGGTAAGAAATGATCTTGCCCATATCAAAGGGAAGTCCCTTTAAAATGATGTACAGTAATACTTGTTCCATGCCAATGTCAGCATCATGGCAAGTAAGGTGAAGTGTGTGCCTAATGAAGAAGAACCGAATGTTGGCAATGGGCTTGAGATATTGTGCTCTTAGAACTCTGATCCTTCCTTTGAAAGACCAAGTAGCCCCTTATTGGGCTAAGATTTCAAGGATGCCATTCAGATCAGCTTCTGAATTGTGTGTGTGCAACTTATCTAAAGTGGAATTCATAACCGAAGTGAGTCCCAACAGCTTGTTCATGGTACCAGGAGAATAATCCACAGATGTCCTCCTTACTAACACAATCTACTCATCAGATATGGAGACTTCAGTGTAAAAGTCTCTAATCCAATCCAAGTTGTATACACATGTATCACAAAAGGAGTCCCATTTTAGGTTAGTGATCACATTCCTTACCTTTGGAAATGCATCAAGTATTTGCTTATGAAAACCTTTGGAGTTAACCCAATCCTTATTGAAAAATACCTATACCTCTGCAAAGCTAACATTGAACTAAAAAAGGCTGCCTTGTTTTTCCTGTTCTTGTAATTGGGGAAAAAAGCAGGGATGGGATGCACTTCTTGTTGATTAAGAAGAGGAACAATGTTGTTGGATTCCTCGGTGTTGAATTATTGGAGGTGCACTATAAAGAGAATGGTCCTCTGGGATGGATGATAATCTGGAATATTCCTCGGTGTTGATTTGGGTTGTGGCTACGGTGGGAGGGAGAAAGGGCAGAGAGAGAGAGAGAGAGTTTAATATCTACTTTTTATGCAAAAAATATAAAATAATGGGACAAGGTAAATTGAGCGAAATGTCCCTCATTTAACTGGAGTTAACAAAAACAATTAGTGGTCATTACACAAAGGGATGAAAACCAGGGATTTTGCAAACGTTAGAGACAAATATGGAATAAATGAAGTTGAAGTACGAAAACTATTAAATTGGATAAACGTTAGGGACGAAACCCGTTATTTACTCTTAAAACTAAAATAGGTTACTTCCTTATTCTTAAATCTAAAATATTTAAATTATGATTAAAAAAAAGTTTGAATTAGACAAATTTTACAAGAAAACAGGTATTTTATAATCTTTAATTTTACACTCATATCGAGAAATCATTTTGGGTTTTTTCTTATTGATTTTCAAATTATCAAGACATGCTCAATTACCATTTCTAATTTATATTTTATTTAAATATAAATTATGTATTCTTTTAATGAGAAGTTGTATTATTCTCTATTTTTGTTTTATGATAAAATCTTATATATTTTTTTGAACGGCAAGTTAACGCACACACACGTTCCATCGGTATCGAGCCTCCATTACGGGCAATCCCACTAATCTGCTGCGACCTGGCCCAGCCTTTGGCTGAACCCGACCGACAGGGTAGAGGGTCCCATAGACTGGACCCACCCGAACAGGTCCCGGACCCGGCCTCGAAGAACCAGACCTAGAGTCTGGATATCTTAGGAAAGTGTCGCTCGTGGGAATCGAAGCCGGGTAGTGTGGCTTTCACCCCCCCCCCCCCCAGGATGTTACCTATCCAACTGAGCTCAGTGTATTAGACGCATACACAAATAATATATATATATATATATATATATATATATATATAAAAAGTAAGATGAAAGATTGAAATGGAAGAGATGTGGAATGAAGAGAGTGGTTGTACAAATAATACAAACAAGAGTAACAATGGAGTATCTTCTATCAATAATTCTTTAAAATTTCAAAGACATCTACTATCAATTTTAAACAAATAAGGTTTTTGGATTTTGTTAAGTCTTCTTTACATTATGAAACAATTAGTTCACTACTAAAATTAATCGTATTACCGATGGCTGAAATAATCGGTAAACCGTCGGAAAAAGGCTTTAGCGACGGTTTTTCGACGGGAATGACCGTTGGTAAAAAGCTGGTCGGTAATATTTAGCGACGGTTTTCCGACGACAACCTACCGACGGTTCCAGTTACCGACGGTTTTCCGACGGTATTTACCTATTAAAAATAAATATAAAATAAAATGAAAAAACCAACCGCGGTAAGCCGTCGGTATATCACCAATTTTTCCGACGGTTTTCCGACGATTTATTAAAAATAAATTAAAATTAAAATTAAAAAGATACCGTTGGTGGGCCGTCGATTTACCGTCGGTAAATACCGACTGTTTTTTGCCGTCGATAATTGTCGTCGGTATTTCACAATTTTCTAGTAGTGGTTTATCGACATTTGTTATATGAATTTTTTTTTACTTTTAATTAACTGTAACATCTTTAATTAAACTAGTTTATGGTGTTCATGCAAATTGCTTTTCAATATAACGTACATAATTTTTCAATCATCCAATTAACGAAGATCTATCATCTAATATTTTGTTTTTGTCACTAGTTTATAAATTTTTTTCACTGTTATCTATTTATACTCATTTCTTGATATTGGTGCAAAATTAAAAATGATAGAAAGTTAAGGTCATCGGCATGAAATGTTACAATACACGGTCCCCAAAATTACGTTGGTTCAACATAACATTAAGACATTTATAAAAAAAATGAAAATAATGTTATTTTATATACTATTTGTATTTGTGAAACTATATAATTACATCAATCATGTTCTATTTAATTTATACTGTATTGTAAGATATAGGGGTGTGCATCGGTCGGGTCGGGTCGGATATCCAAAACCCAAACCCGATCGGATATTCGGGTGGTGGGTGAAGACCCGACATCCGGCCGATTAAAGTTCGGGTTGTTCGGGTTCGGGGGAGTTCGGGTTCAGGTAGTTTGGGTCGGATATTCGGGTAGTGGGCCTCAATGGGCTTTTTTTTTTGACCTAATTTCTCAAACTACAAATTATAAATTGTCAATATATAACTTTAAAGTTTAAATTACAAACTAAAACATTAAACTACAAATTAAAAACTACATATACAAATTACAAATTAGAATTAGAATTATATAAATATAAAATAAAAATGATTTTTTTTAATTTGAAAAAAAATTCGGATATTTCGGACGGGTCGGGTGGGGGCTATGGATACCCAACCCGATCCGTTATACCCATACTATTTTTCGGGTTCGGGTGATCGGGTAACGAGTTTTCGGGTAGTTCGGGTGGTCGGGTCGGTCGGGTTATGCTCACCCCTAGTAAGATATAGATATTAATGGAGATGTAAGTACTAAATAATTAAACATTAATTACTTGAATAATAAATCACTTCAAAAAAATTGTGGTTCTTCTTCCTTTGTTTCCTTTCTATTTGACTTCATTTGTTTTAGGGCAATTCCCACTTATACTCTACACATCTCTCACATTTTCTATGTTTTGATCCAATCCCATTATTTAGGTAGAGTTTGCATATGGATCTATGAAACATGTCTTATTTTTGACTCATTAGCATATAATTTATTAGATATAAGTTTTAAATAATTTTGAAACAACTGATATATTTATTTTATGATAAGTTATGTTCGAAAATAATCTTTAGGATGTGTATGTGTTTTACTTAATCAGTTGAATGAGTGTAATAGTTTATTTGTTTGAGGGTAAGCAGTGTTTGTTTTTACTTACGTTTTAAACATTGACTGAGATTGGTTGAAATGGATAAGCCAACTTGTCATTATTGTCCATATTTAATCATCTTGTTTCAAACAAATATTAATAGAAAGAACAAATAATCTCTTAGAATGTGCAAATTTGACGTTGGGTTAAAAAGCAAAACATTTATGAAATGGTTAAACGAGGATCAAACAACAAACACACACTAGATTCCGAGCACTGCCCTTTAAGACAATGAATGATATATATACCGGTGTTACAAGGCATATGATAAAAACTTTTAAAAGTAACTTATTAAGCATTATGTACTGCTTATTCATGCATAATCTCTTAAAATTCAAGTTTACAATGTATTAATGCAAATGTACAACTTGATATGAGAATTGTATGTGGGTTGTTTATGTAATTGGACGTTTACACAAACTGAGCAAATGGTACTGAACATGCACCTCAAGAAGTCCAATTCCTTCAAACATTGGACCGCTTCTAATAAAATACGACACCATACGTATATCACGATCAGTGTATCATATGAAATGGGAAAAACCAAATCTTATTACCACATTTTCACGCATTTGTTATTTTTCTTCAATTCTTTCTATCTTTGAATTGTTTAACCCGTCACATCATGTTATTACTCATTTTAGCATCGGACGGATGAGAGTGGCAAACTTGCCTTGCAATTAAACTCATTGCTTGTTGGTTATGAAAGTTGTTAACAGAAACTAAGGGGAGTAAATTAATTCAACAACATAAAATTAAAACAAAATATAATAATATATAAAGATTAAACTCAATATATTCAAATCACAGATAAATGACTTAGGGGTTGTTTGTTTTTATTTAAAAACCTCTTAATGACTCTTAAGTCTGAATCATTCAGACATTTTTACATACCACCTCTTATTAATCATAACTAAAATAAGACTTCAGACTTTAGACCTCTTAAAAAACAAACGGCACCTTAGAGTAATTTATAAATGAATTTAAAAAATAATAATAAAAAAAACTATTTCATAATAATGCAAGTAAAAGAAAATTTAATGTAAGGCTCACGTGCGAGATTTGAAATAAAAAGAAAACAATGAGAATTCAAAAAGAATAGCATATCAGTCTAGGAAATAGCAAAAACACAAATTTCCAAATTCACCAATCTCCATGTCTAAATCTCAATCACAATAAATAAATAAATATATATATATATATATATATATATATATATATATATATATATAAAAGTAGTGATTGATAACACTAGTTAACTATTTAAAAAAATAAGAAAACAGTTAAAAAAAACAACAAATCGTGTACAAAATCATATATGTTTTTACATTAACCCAAAAAAACAGATGCGAGCGATGTCGGGCACGACCTAAGGTTGCACACAAAATCGCGTAAATCATATATGATTTTGTATGTACTCGGTTGTTCTCGTATGACCCCACCCCGACCTCTCTCTCTCTCTCTTTCTCTCTCTCTCTCTCTATATATATATATATATTTCTAATTTTTTGCTTACCAAAAAAACTAATGTTAATTTTGTTAACCTAATTGGATCACTCACATTTCACCAAAATTATTGGTTTCATCACACGTTTGTTATATGTTGTCATTTATGAGGGTATATGTGTAATTTTTTTTTCTAAACTGAAACTATTTAATGGAAGTCTTTCTTAATTTAAAAAAATGTTTAGTTGATATTCTCCTTAATTATCTATGAGATAATTATGGGTGCTTTTTAATTTATAGTTTCTTTTGAATGATTTTTTTTCAATATTTGTTCATCACATTCAACATACTAATGACAGTTGCATAAGTGAACATGCTTATAAGTTAAGCAGGTACGTAAGTGGACAAGTTCTAAGTTAAGCAGTTGCATAAGTGAACAACTTCATAACTTAACAGGTTCATAAGTTAAGCAGATGCATGATTGAACACCTTCATAAGTGAAACATTTTATTGTCAATAGGTGTTACAGGAAAAAGAAATAAGAAGACAGAGAGAAGAGAAGCAGAGATCGAGAGAGATTAGAGAGTAGAGAGAGAAAGTTTGGAGAGAAGAATTTGGGTATTATTATTCATATATGGACTTCCAACTGATACATCCTATTTATAGTCTTTTCATACAAAGAAACTAACAATAACCACTCGTAACAGATTTCAACATTCTATTACATTCCTTCCTTCTTAACCTCAAGATTCTACTGCACATTGTAGCACACATAACCTATACTTTGAACTTTATCTTTCTTAGCCAAATCCCTTTGGAACAACTCCCTTCAGCACACAATGACAAGTTCCCACATCAAACTCCATAATAAGCTTTTTTGAAATCCCATGTTATAGTTCCCAAATTACTGAGCCAATAAACCCCTAGGACCATGTCATAATTTCTCAATGTAATCAAAAACATGTCTGACTTGAACTTCAAGTTCGGCAACCTCCGAGCAAAGTTTGTACAAACAAATTGACACAAAATATTAGCCCCATTTGCTACTGTTACTTCTTTATCAGGAATGGAATTCAAATGCAAACCCAGCCTTTTAGCCAAACCCAAATCCAAGAAATTGTGAGTACTACCCTCATCAACCAAAATGTAAAGAGGCTTATCATCAAAATAACCGGTCACCCTCATTGTATGAAATTTTGGCTTTCACTTAAAGCGTCATCGATATATTAACAAGCTCAAAGCATTGATCCTTACATTCAAGTTTTTCATCTTCGTCCTCATCTTTGCCCGGAATCTCAATTGAAAACAGTTGCGTTTGTTTCAACCCACACTTATGCCCCTTTTCATACCGTTGATCACAAAAGTAACATACCTCCTTCATTTGTTTTTCCCTTCTTTCAGCATCAGATAAAGTTTTCTTTACAGGATTTCATTTGAATGCAGGAGGTGGAGTAGGCAGAAAAGCAGACAAAGGCTTAGATGGAGTAGGTTGAAACTTGGACACCGAATTTGAATTTTTGTCCAAAGAAGACCCATTATTATAGCATTGGAAAGAAGCTTCAAGGGACTCTTCTTGAAGTCTAACATACTTCACTGCTTCAACTAAGTTTGAAGGCATAAAGGCTCTAACAAAGGGCTTTAACGTTGATTTTAAACCACCAACAAAGTTATCAAGAAAATAGGAATCAGGCAGTGCCTGGTTCTGCTGAAGCATAAGGGATCTCAAATTTTCAAATTCATCAAGAAAAGATTTTTTCTGCTTTATCTAATTTTCTGCTTTATCCACCATATTTAAGGAAGCCAAATCAACCTTTTGATCTTCAGGAATTTTGCAAAGATTGAAATACTTATTACCCTTCTTTATCCCCATCCTTGAATTATTGTCGTCGAATTTTGGGAAATCGATTTTAGGCATGTACCCAAGAACCCGACCGTGATTAGGTACTGCAACAATAGGCTTGCATCGCCTCTTGGGCCTTCATTCCTTTTATTGGCCTCTAATTCCTTCATTCTTTCGTTCAACTCAGTAATAGTTTGCATCATCTTCAACATACTTTCGTTTTGAGCTTCCAATTTCTGCTCCAAAAGTTTGATATGTTCTTCCATGGATGTCGATTTTCTGGTTGCATGTGCCAGATTTAGAAGATTTGAACAATTGTTGGGGATTCGATATATGGAGGAAGAACGTAATTGTGTTATGATCAGGAAAGTGCTCTGATACCAATGTTACAGGAAAAAGAAATAAGAAGTCAGAGAGAAGAAAAGCAGAGATCGAGAGAGATTAGAGAGTAGAGAGAGAAAGTTTAGAGAGAAGAATTTGGGTATTATTATTCATATCTAGACTTTCAACTGATACATCCTATTTATAGTCTTATCATACAAAGAAACTAACAATAACCACTCGTAACATATTTCAACATTCTGTTACAATAGGTTCATAAGGGAACCACTTCAGTGTCAACAAGTTCATAAGTGAAATAGCCTCATAATTAAACCAAATTCATCAGTGAACTATTCTAAACATTTTAGCAGATCACATAGCTAACAATTGCACGATTGAGAGATTTCACGATTGCATAAAAGACGGACTCCCTAACCTTCCGAAGTGTTACCCGTGAAATCAGGTCATGGATTCCATTTCCTAATTTGACTCTTAAGATCATTTTACCACTATACCCATGCTTATCGTCGTGTGTGTTTCAATTCCAAATTTTAAAACCAATATATTATGATAAGTCGTTGATTGAAATTGTGGACGGTTGAGATTAGTTAACAAAGTTAACATTAATCGCTTGGTTAACAAAAGAAGGGGATCCTATACATATAAAAAAATAAGGGATAATAAAATAGCATAATATGATTTGAGTATTAACTAAATCTCAAAATGTGATGTGTTTTGGTTATCTTACATTGATAAGAAGATGATAGAATGGAAGAATAATATGGGTATTTATTAGGAGAAGAGATGTCTTTGTGGAAACTTATGGGTTAGCTAATTGTGGTGGATCATCTAGACTTATAGGGTGGTTGTTTTTCTTTGAACCATTTTAATAAATTAAATTACGATAGAAAACAAAATTTTAAAATAACTTAGAAAATAATTTTTGCATACATGCAGTATAATATTAAATTACGTGTACTTTTACAACTAATTATTTTTATGAAAATTTAATTTCAATGTCAAAACATTATTAATTTACAAAAAACAAAAAAATATATATAAAACTACCTTTGTTAATCGAAAAAATATTTATTATTATTATTATTATTATTATTATTTATTATTATATAGAGAAAGAGAGACAATCATTTGTCAACCAATTAATTAATACTAAATTTACAAACTCATATGAATCGTTTATTTTTTATCAGCAATTATGGTTAAATTCGAGGTTATAGATGAAAAAAAATGAATTAAATAAAATTAAAGGAAATGCAATACCACACAAATTATGATTTATTTTGGGAAGTTAAATTCAGTTAGTTTTTTTGAAGATAAATTCGGATAATTTTGGAGTTAAATTCCTTTCCTTCCTTAAATAACGTTTTATATCAATTTACCCTTAAATTCGGTTATTTTTTTTATTTAAATTTTTTCTTTTCGTTTTTGAACTTCGGTTATTCCAAAAGTTTTACTAAAGTTTTTATGTTAAACACAAAAGTGAATGAGATAATTAAGGTAGTTTAAACAAAATTCATAAATGAAACAATATTTTTTTGTTTAAAGTTCATAATGGTGTTTCATATATGAACTTTAGTAGTTCCAAAATTTATATACCAAAGTTCAGTGAAAGTAGAAAGTGAATGATGTAATTTAAAGAAGTTTAAGAAAAGTTCATAGTTGAAACATTAATTTTTGTTTTTAAATCCATTACGGTTTTGTTTCAAAATGGTAAGTGAATAAGTTAATTAAGGATTATGATAATTAAATGAATGAGGCAATTAAGGAATGTGATAATTAAGTGAATGAGAAAAATTAATGAATGTGGTATCAAATAATGAAAAAGACGAAAAATACCCCGGTTAGCAAAATTTATACGAATTAGATAGTTAACAAAACAATGTGCCTATATATGTTTGTATATACATACATACATATACATATAGATGAAAGTTCAAACGAGAACACTAATTATTGGTTGATAGCTTTTACGTAACTTAAGTAGCAGGATAAGTAGCGGGATTTACTGTTTCGTTCATGGTGCCACTTTTCTCTACTAGGACTCGCCAATAACAAAATCTCTTATGATACAATCCATTCCACTCAAGGTATGACCTCCAAAGGCACATACAAATACATCAATCTTAAAAGTGTGCCCATAAAACACGGGTCTTACAATCCTCCCAACCTTAAAAGATATTGTGTCGTTGAAATCTAGCCTCGATCCAACACTCGAATACCACCCTCAATACTTGATTCTCAATAGTTCGGTCCTCCCCCGAATCAAACAAACTTCGACCCAAGAGTTCTCTTTATATCAATATCATATATTTCTTTTCCCACGAAGCGCTTGAATCATAAGTGGCATAAGGGACAGTTCAAGAACGCTACACAACTGGAGCATGAGTCCAACAGATGGCTTGTCATCCACCCGTCTCAAAGAGGATAAGAATCCATTGATGTAAACCTCAAATAATAATACTTTCACAAAATTACTAACTCTCCTTCCATGGGAGTGTCTCTAACAAAGTTCAACCTCAAATTGAGACCCGATTATCTTTCTTTTCGAAACAGTCAAGTCGATTTTCACAATGGTCCATACCAAATCTAACCTCTAACTTCGATATATTACCTCTCTCCCAAAGGTGAACACAATATTTACACACTGGCAAGGTTCCAAGTAATGTACTTTGGTCGCCTCTCAATGTTGGATGACTCATACTACTTCAATAATAGCTTACGACCTCAACGACTCACTTCCACAAATGTTGCCCACAAGCGAAATTTATTCTTCAATGCTTTCAGTCAACCTCTATCGAATTGCGATACGCTTCTTCCTTGCATCCAACACAATAATGATCTTTGTAAAAACTGCTCCAATCATAATTTGCCATACTCGTTTTGGTTTAGAGTACCCGACTTTACCTAGGTGGTAAATAAATCCTCATAATCATTCCCGAATAGATTACCCGTTGCCACTACTGCCTCGGTATTTTAACCTCAAATATACAAAGTCTCGTCAATGAAATAATTTCCACTTAAAGTCTACCTTCAACATTCCCACTTAGTTCTCTAAAAAACATTACCATAAAGGATTTTTATCGTCTTTCCTTTGAAGGAATTCCTAACAACTAGTTTGGTCCAATTCAACCAACTCTGAATCTGCTCCCCAAACTGACATGAGGCACACCATCTGTAAGGATTCCCAAAACTCCCTTAATCAAACCATTCAAGCTAATGGCATGATGTTTGATCTAGAAAAGTACCATTGCGTTCTACAAATAGTCGATTACCCCAAACTCCATGATTGTGCAACTCCTATAATGCGTTCAAGCATCGACTATCCAATCAACGAGAACCTTACCGGTTACGGAAACATCAATCATCGATACATTATTACCAACATCTAATCTCCTTAGAGTTACCACTTATAATGCAAACACTAGTTATGACTCAATGGAAGTACCTCCGATCACTCTATTGGTTATTGACCTCAAAAGAGAAGTCCTACCTAATATGGGGACTTGAATTCCATAGTCATAACACTATAACGCATGACCCCTCAATTTCTCCAATCACGAAATTAAGACCACCGATATGACACCCACCAACCATCACTATGACGTCAATAAAGTATCCATCAATGCAACTCAATCCATGCAAGAAACCATAAAAGTCTTCAACCCGGTTACTGTTTGGGTAAAATTCCACAAGTCACGACCAACGGAAGATAACCAAACGTCTCCAGTCTATTGACCATTCTTGTATTAATACAAGGTCCTGACGACATCGTACGACAGTAGCCACCGTCGTCCTCGACGACGATTGTCGTGAGTTTCCCACGTCCACGACTAACAGGAATCTCTCGATAGGCTTATATCTTACGATCTATGTAACGTTACTAACGATCATTGATCATTCATTGCACACAACCATTTTTCCTTTGTGAATCTTTCATTACAGGTTTAATGCACATAATGACCAACAGATATAACGGACGATCTTCATCAAGATCAATCAATATCAAGACCGTTGGACAATCAATGCTCATTTATGGCGACTAAAGCTATATATACAATCTCGAAGAGCTACACAAACATCAACATTATCTGATTAAGAAGTACTTACAAAGACACAACTCTCAAGAATTCTCTCAAGAAGAATCTTCCGACAGAAGTATTCTGTTACTTCGCATCTAGCTCAATCGCACGATTACGTTCTTTTTCCACTGTAATATTGTCAATTGTACTTGTAATTACCCCTTCCTAAGGACGACGTCCCTGATTGACGTCCATAGTGCACTTGACGATCCTCACTATCATCCGCGGTTTTTACCCTCGATGGGGTTTTCCACGTCACCAAATCTCTGTGTTTGGTTTATATTTTATTCTTGTCGCATAATTTGTCGAGTGATTGCCTACTTTAGTTGTTAAAGCTCAACACCGACCTTAGATCTTCCTTTGGACGATTTTTGGCATTAACAGTTTGGCGCCCACCGTGGGGCCCCATCTAGAGTAACATAATCGGCAGAAAGTGCGATCTACTAACAGTTTAGGTGCAGGATTCTTGTTTGATAGGATTATGGCAGCAAAAGAAACTCAAGCTAGGATCATCGCTTAAATGCACATGGAACTCGACGCTTCTCGTAACCAAATTCATACCTTGGACGAGCAATATCGCAGGGCTAACGAAGAACACTCTGCCATGAGAAATCCAACAATGAGGAAACCAAAAATGAGTAACCAATTTGGACCTCCATTCGGTCCAAGACCTCCCTTTAACATGTCTTTTACAGGTGTTCCACCTCCACCTCCTCCATACCCCAGGCCAACACAAGGTATGGGAGTAACTACTAGAGTCGCTACCTTCTCCATCCCAACAATCCCTACAATGCCACCTCCTGTGACAAGGCTTCCATCAGTAACCATGCTTTACATGCATATACCATTGAATGGGGATAATGGGGGCACGTCGAGGAACAATGGTTTTTTTCCCAATACCAGTCCTACGTCTCAAGACTATGGATTCATGCCCAGGAACGGTGCTAATCCAGATGATCCTGTCGCACGACGCTTAAAACAGCTTGAAGAGCAAAATGAAAAGATAATATTACTACTTACAAAGCTACCTGGGATGCTATGCCAGTAGACGTCGACCCAAGAACTGGATTTCAAGTGTCACCTTTCGTCAATGAGATTGCTCTGGTCGATGTACCGAAGAAGTATAACATCCCGACGTTCAAACCAAAATATTAGGGAATCAGCGATCCAACGGAGCATATTGCACAGTATAAGCAACTAATGTGGACCGTTTCGATACCTTACCAGTATCAAGAAGTCTACATGTGTAAAAGTTTTGGTGCAACCCTCACTGGAGCTGCCTTGCAACGGTTGATTAATTTGCGACCCAAGTCTATCGGCAGTTTTGCAGAATTGGTCAACCAATTCTTCTAATAGTTCACCAGCAGTCATAAGATGGAAAAATGTGATCCAGATTCTAGCTATTGATTCACACACAATCAATTTAGGAAACTTTTCTTTATTAATCAATCAAACTACATCAAGTCATATCCCTAATTCGTGCAATTTACAATATGCTCTGTGTATGTGTCTCTGTGTACCTATACGAAGTCTGTGTGTGTTCTATGAATGCGCGTTTCTACAGTTTACAAAGACACAAACTATTTATACTAAGTCAACAGAAGTTGACTTTACAACACAAACCCTCACACTTTACAACAATTACAGTATAGACCCTCATTTTAATCTTGAATAAAATTTAACTCTAACAATCCCCCCCTTTGGATTCAAGATTAAATTTTTTTTGACATGAATCTTCAGGTCTTCTTCCTTCAGAAAAATCTTTAACAAATAAACTTTCACAACTTTGACATCTTTAAATCTTTAAAGTTTTGATTAATCTTTGATAGCTCTTTAAGTAAATCTCCATTTGGATTTCTTGAATATATTTGACAATCTTCCCAAAACATTGAAATCTTCAAAAATTTAACACTTTTTTTAATCTCCCCCTTTTGAGTAAAAATGCAATTTCAGATAAGCTCGACAACTTGAGAATCTTCAGACATCACTTTGAAACATTTCTTGACTTTAATTTCTTCTCAGAATCATTACTTTGATAAATTCCTCTTCCTTTATCACATCTTGCTTGACTTTGCTTTCCCATTCTTGTACTCTCCCCCTTTTAATCAATCAATCATCTGACTTTGAAATCTTGAATTATCTCCCCCTTTATGATGAATTTTGAATCATCAAAACATTTCAAGGTCAGCTCTGTCTTTGAAAATATCTCCCCCAAATAACAAATAAGCACAATCTTCATGAGTAATAGAAACAGTCTGCCCCATGTAGGAAAATAGTCAATCTCCCTCAAAGAATGATATGAACAATCTCTGTCTGATCTGATAGGTTGCCGTTAATTCATGAATGTATTCATCCGAATCTTTTCAAATTCAGACAAATTAAGAATGGTAACCCTGAATCAACTAATGAAACTGTTATGATGCCTATAAGTAACACAAAGTTACATAGTACAACGCATGTACTATATAAGGAGCTTGTGTGATGTTCATTCCCCAGGACTTCCATTCAATCATCAAATAATACAAGGTTAATCTATAAACGTTCTGACAGAAAAACAAAATTTCTGTGTGTTTGTGTATGAAAGAATTAAGCATAATGATTGCTTTTATAAGGCTCAAAGTATGTAAACCATTGAGACAACAATAGTTATACACAGACTCAATGTGCATGAGAAAGGGTCATAGGTGGGGCAACGTTCCTTCTTTTTCAATATCCGAATCATCCAAATGAAGATCAAATAGATTATGTGCTGCTTCCCCTTTGAAATTGAAACATTCTTTTGTTAAGAAAAAAATTGAGTAGCAGGTGGGGTTTTAATGCAAGAGTTGGCATGGGCTAGTTTCCTTTTTCAATGAAAGTGTGAACCAACATATTTTGCGGCTGCTTGGCTCAGAAAAAGTTTGGTGCAGAGTTTGATATTCTTTTACTTTGATCTCTCACCCTCTTTCTTTTAAACATTTGGGCTCGCTTCTAACCAATCTATCCTTTTCATTTTACCTCAGCACACACCCACTCTCAATTCTTTTGACCCCTCTCCCCTCAATCACTCAAGGATTACTTCCGGGGTAGGAAACACTGGTAATCGTGAATACATGGAAGTCTTTTAAGCACTCACACTAAATCCCATGTATATTGTCCTAAAAAGAATGTGTTGCTCAACAATTAACTTGACAATTAAGCACAAGATATCATTATCAGAAAATGTATGCTCAGTAAAGATAAGAATGAAATTTGAGCAATTGAAAATTTAAGATCTCTCAAAACTTTGAACATTTATGATCATTCAATTTCATTGTTTTGAGAACCTGACAATGATTTAATCAGATCAAATATCATGAAGAAAAATGTAATGAAGTATCAAAGAACGAACATTTGTGTGACCCAGATTACTAGCATATATTCAAATCATACACACAGATTATCAAGAAGCCATTGTCATTAATGTCACAAGATTACAGTGTCACAGATCTAACATGAATGATGCGAGTTATGTGTTCTCTGACTATACAATCTTGTGTTCTTTGAAATGTAAGCGTGTCTCAACAAATCTAACACAAAGACAAACCTATTTATACTAAGTCAAACTAAGTTGATTTTACAATACAAAACCTCACACAATCAAACTATTACAAACTAGACCCTCTATTTAATCTTGAATACAATTCTAGTCTAGCAATCTCCTCCTTTGGATTCAAGATTAAAAAATTTTGACAATTATCTTCAGGTCTTCTTACTTCAGAGATAATCTTCAACAAACAATCTTTATCAACTCTAAATCTTGAAAACTTTGAAGCTTTGTATAAACTTTTCCAACAGCTTTGACATATTCTTCACAAACATTGAAGTCTTCAAACTTTGACTAACTTCAAAACTTTCAAACTTTGTCATTCTTCAAACTCTCTTTCTTTTCTCAGCTTTTTTTAATCAACTTCTAACTGACTTAAACTTTGAACAACTAAAACTTTGTATCTGACTTTTAAATTCTCCCTCTTCTTGATAATTTCAGCTTTAGTCTGACTTTGAAAACTTGATATATCTTTCCCTTTTTGATGAATTTTGAGTATCAGAATCATCAAAACTTTTTCAATGTCAGCGCTGTCTGTTGGGTCTGAATATGCTAAGTATGGTTTATACTGCTGATTAATGTTGCTAAGTAATTACTACTGCCAGACTATCATGATTACTACTGCTAGTAGAATTAATATTGCTTGAAGAGTTAGTGCTTCTACTTGAATGGTTAGTACTGCTTGGAGAGTTAGTACTGCTAGTAGTTAGTACTGCTGAACAATAATACTGTTGAAGATGGTTAATACTTCTGAAGATAATTAGTGTTGCTTCTAAAGATAAAGACAAGTTGGAGATAAGACTGAAGATAAGTATGGTATTGATGCTGAAGATCAATTGTATTTTGATAATTATCGTGTATTCAGTTTTGTATATATAGTATAGAAGTATTTGATTGTAAAGAGATAATTTTCATTCATAAGTTTTTGTTTTAGAGAGAATTAACCTCAAGACTAGTTTAGATCCTTTCTATAGAGAAGTATAAAACGTCTGTTGAGTCTGTTCAACAGATTGAGGTTTTGTGTGTAATCATCAAGTTGAATCAATATAAACTTGTGATTTGAGTTTGATATACTGTTTCATTGATTGTTAGTGTTAAAGTGTTTTTCCGCAACTTCTTTAGCATTGTTTCTGAGTGTGTGTGAATTAAATTCTTGTTTGAATTTCGATCCTGACAAGTGGTATCAAAGCCTTGTTAAACTCATAAAAACAACAATCATCATGGACAGTTCAAGTGATAGTGTTCTGGTCTCAAAGGTTCCAATGCTCAGATCTAATGAGTTTGACATGTGGAAGATTAGGATCAGGCAATACATCCTTCTCACAGATTACTCCATGTGGGACATCATTGAGAATGGCCCATCTAATGAAGGAAAGATTGGAGCAGATGGAAAAAGAATCCCACCAAAGACAGATGGAGAGAGGAAGATAAGGCAGACAGAGATGAAAGCCTTGAGCACACTGCTCTTGGCTATTCCTAATGAGTATCAACACCAATTCTGCAACTGCACTGATGCACAGATTCTTTGGAATTCTCTAGAGAAGAGATTCTCTAGTACCAAAAGTACCAAGAGAAATCACAAGGCAATACTGAAGCAACAGTATGAAAACTTCATGTCAACTAAGAATGAGTCCATGACTCAAACTTTTGACAGGTTTAACAAGCTGATTGGTGAACTAGCTATTGTTGGAGTGCAGATTGATCAAGATGATGTAAACAGAAAGTTCTTAAGGTCCTTTGGAGATGAATGGACCATGTATACTGTCTCCTTCAGACATGATGACAAGCTGGAGGACAAAGAACTAGACGATCTTTATAATGACTTAAGGGTGTTTGAGGCTGAAGTTGAAGCCAAGAAAAGACCATCTGGATACACTCATAATGCTGCCCTTTTATCATCTTCTTCTTCTACTGTTTCTGCTGCTAATACAGAATCGGTTAGTACTGCTTATATATCTAAGCAGGATGTATCTAATGACTCTATATTAGAAGCTTTTCTTGCTAGTCATGCCAATTCTGGTTTAATTAATGATGATCTTGAACAAATTAATTCAGATGACCTTGAGGAGATGGAAATAAAGTGGCAGATGGCCATGCTAACTATGAGGGTAAAGAGATTCATAAAAAGGACTGGAAGGAACAACTTTTCTCAGAGGAGAGAATATAGTGTTGGGTTTGACAAGTCAAAGGTGGAGTGCTACAAGTGTCACAAGATGGGACACTTTGCAAAAGAATGCAGAGGAGGAACTCCACAACAATATGGCAGCAACCACCAGCAAGCACATTCCTCAAGCTTCCAAAACAACAGAAACTCCACTCAAGCTCTTGTTTCTCAAGAAGGAATGAGATTTGATTGGAGTGATCAAGCAGAAGAAGCTGTTCAGAATCAAGCCCTGATGGCAGAAGTCTCAGAATCTTCAAGCACAGATATTCCAACAGAGGTAAAAACTAAACTGTGCACTAAAGAGTGTCTTCAGACTGTTCAAAAGTACTGGGATCATAACCAAAATATGTGTGATGACCTTAAAAGGTTAGAGAGAGATATAAGAGAGTATAAAGTGATTGTGGAGAAGTTTGAAGATCAAATCAAGGCTTACAAGGCCAATGAACTTCAACATTACTATGACACAAATTACTGGAAGTGGGAGAAAGATCAATTAGAGATCCAAATAGAAAAATCTAAAGAGGAGTGTGAGAAGATAAAGAGTGAGTATGAGAAAGCTAAGCTTGACATTGAGAAGTTTTCTTATGCTTCCAAAGAAATGGACTCTTTGTTTAAAGCTCAAGTTCATGATAAGATCAAGAGTGGTATAGGATACAATGAAACACCTCCACCTTATAACAATAATTATATCCCTCCCTCTTCAGATCTTTTAGAAAACCAAAATAAGAAGGACTTACCTATAGGAGCAACAAAAGTAGATCCTATAGATAGTGTGGTGGTTGAAGAAGAGAATGAGAAAGAGAATTCTGAGAATAAGAATGCAGAAGAGATTCCTGTAGAAAATCATATTCTTACCAATGAAGGGGAGGTAAACCATTCATCAAGAGTGAAAAGGTGGATAACTCAAAGAGTGAAAAGGTGGAAAGCTCAAAGAGAGAAAAGGGAAAGGTACAGGGAGTCCACTATATGCAGACCACAGTTGTGAATCCCTGTACATGTAAACAACATCAGCCCCAAAAACATGATAAAACAAGGGGTAATCAAAGAAACTGGAATAATCAGTGGGCACAAAAACAAGGGGTTGATCTGAGTAAAATCAATAGACCAAAACCTTGTTTTATTTGTGGAAAGCTTAACCATATTGCCAAATACTGTTATTTCAATCCTATGAACCAAAGGATAAACTTTCAAAGACATATACAAATCCTGTTGGTTATAGGAATCAAAGAAGGAATCATATGGCTGAAAATGTAAAAAGAGCACCTTTAAAAGCTGATGCTCAAAACAAGTTTGCAAAATCAAAGAAAAATACTCCAAATAAGTCAAGGAGTAACTTAAAGAAAAATAAAGCAAACAATTTTGTTCAGGTTTGGGTTCCAATAGTAAAGAAATCTGTTAGTACTGCTACTTCAAATAGTACTGCTGACAGAAATAATGTTGCTGCAAGCAATACTACTGCTAATGAAGTTAGTACTGCTAACAAAATTAGTACTGCTAATCCAATTAGTACTGCTAATGATGTTAGTACTGCTAACAAAGTTAGTACTTCCAATCAAGTTAGTACTGCTTCCAGTAACAAACCCATTATTGTGACAAAGTATTCAAGCCATAAGATTCCCCAGTCTGAAAAGCTCATCAAAACTGATTGTGAATATGTTGATGAGAATGGGAAACCCAAGAACACTTTGGCTTGGGTTCCTACTAAAAACTAACTGTTCCACTTTATGTGCAGGGCAACCAACAGCAAAAAGGGAAGAGCATTTGGCATATTGATAGTGGTTGCTCTAGGCACATGACTGGCAACAAGTTCTGCCTAAAAAACTTCAAAAGAATTGATGGAGGACATGTTGCATTTGGTGATAATCCATCTGGAGGAAAGATTAGTGGAAAAGGTAATGTGTCAAAGGGTAAGATGACCTTTGAGGATGTCTACTATGTTGAGCAATTGAGATACAACCTGTTATATGTATCCCAGGTTTGTGCAAGCTTTACTGAATAAAGAATTGATAGATTTACCTCAGTTTAATGAGGTATATTTACCAAAGGTCCCGAAAGGGAAGGTGTTTTCTAATATGAGGAGGCCTAGTAAGGACTTCTCAGGTATTGACACACCATTGTTCTCTACAATGATGGGTGTGTCTCCTTCCCATGGTGAGGCATCAGTGTCAAAGCCCTCATCTTACAACCAAATTAATGACCTACCCACACCACTCATTTCTATTACCATCCCTCAGTCCCTTCTTAAAAAGCCAACATCACCCATCACTCACACTTATATAAGGAAAAAGGTAAAGAAGGTTCCTTCCCTTCTTGTAACTTCACCCCACAGCCTTTAAGCCCTCTAATGGAGCATTCTCCATTAGAGAATATCCAAAGGGAAACCACAGGGGTGTCTCCCAACCCCAAGAAGGTGCTCAATAAGGAGAGGGAAGAGCATATGGGTTGTAAGGCTCACACTACTGACTTTGCACAAAGTGCAGGGCAGGACAGTGTGAACATATCTAAGACCTTCCCCATGGCAACTTTGGGTGAGCAATCATCCAAAGGTCCCAGGTGCCAAGAAACCAAGGGGGTAGAGGATGCTTCTGCTAGGCAGAAGACCTCTACTACTAAAAGATCCAAGGATCCTTCAAGGGTGGTAAACACACCCAAAGGAGGTGAGGACAGATATAACTACCAGGAATTGTTGGATACTATGGGAAACATTAATCTTGATGTCATCAAGCAAGGCTCAGATATAGAGGAGATGAAATTGGTAATTCTGTCTCAACAAGTGTAGATTACCAAATTGAAGAAGATGGTGATGAAGTTGGTACAGAAAAATAAAAGAAAGCAGTATGTCTTGAAGAAGAGGGTAGATGCTTTCAACAAGGGGGAGAAACAAGATGAAGGGGAGAAACTCAGTCCTACTGGTATGGAAGCTCAGTTTGAGGGGGAGCTGAATAAGGAAACAGAAAATAGCAAAGCAGTAGAAACTGAATCAGCAGCAGTAACTGAGAAAGAAGTAGAAACAGAACCAGCAGCAGAAACATCATTGTCCAGAGAGGAAATGGAGATTGCAGAAACCTTGATCAAAGCTAAGAATGACACTCCCAAAGCCTCTCAAAAGGCTAAGGGAGTAATAATCAAAGAAGGAGGTTTAGAAAAGAAAGAAAAAGAGGTCAGCATGGAGGATGCAAAGAAGAAGGGAAAGGAGAAGATGGTTGAAACTGATCAACCTTTAAAGTAAAAGAATCAGATAGAGTTAGATGAAGAAGTGGCCAAACAACTTCAAGCAGAGTTGGCAAAGGAAGAAGAAATACAATCTGCCAAAGACAGAGAGCTTGCACTGGATATGGCTAAAAAGCTCAATGAAGAATATCAAAAGAGTTTGAAGGATGCAGCTGCTGCCAAGATAGTTACAAAGAAGGCTTCAAGGCAAAGGCTGGCATTAAAGCAAAGACAGAGACAACCCTCAAAGACCTTCCTGGCTAATCAAGAAAGGAGGAAAATGATAAACTTTCTGAAAGGAGCTCTTGGAGTTCCTGAAGGAATGTTTACTAACATGGCCTATGGTAGGATAGAGGAGTTGTATACAAAGGAGATGTCAAATCTGAAAGGGGACTCCACTCAAAGGGAAGAAGCTGAAAGGAGGATGAAAGAGAGGCATGATCTCAACATACAACAACCCTTCCCTGAAAGTGAAGAAGGCACTCCTATCAAGGAAAAGAAAGAAGAGACTTTAGCTCAGCAAATTGGAGTCATCAAAAGAAAGAAATCCATTGCCACCAAGCCAAAGGCAAAAAGGGCAAGAATTGAAGAAGAAAGAGCAGAAACAGAAGCAGAACCTAATGTTACACCTTCAGCAGAACCAGAGCATACTCCAGAGCAGTCAAATCAGCAACAAAATGAGCAGTTTGACTTGTATATGACTGTGACAGATGAAGATCCTGTACAAGCTGATCCAATTTCTGTCCAAACCCCTGAGATTATCTTTTGGGACATATGGGAAGATCAAAGGAAGAAATATTTCAGGATTAAAAGGATGAGAGATCAGTATGAGGTTTACTCTACTTGAGGAAAAATCATCAGAAGCTGTTCCAGATCAGATTTAGAAGAAATGTTCAAAGTTGGAATGAGCCTGTATGAAATGGTTTTGACAGGAGAAGAAAGGAGCTTAATTAGATTAGCCTTGGAGTACTTATGCATGATGTTTGATCCCAGCAAAGTTCAACATGTGATCAGAGATTTGCATCTAAAGAATAAATTCCAAAGAATAGAAAATTGGATACTATTTGAAAGGTGTGGAGTCTATGTCATCACTGTAGACAGAGCCTATCATGAGTACTACCTGGTGGATAAGATCTATGATCACAACAAGGCTAAACTTCAAGCAATGTTGAATGCTAAGTTGACATGTTCAAAGGATTCAGAAATGGCCAGGATAGTAGTCAGAAGAATCATCAATCAAAGTCTGGGACTGGATCCAAATTTGGGCAACTAAACTGAAGTGTTGAAAGCATCATGAAGACCATATCAGGAAGAACTTAACTTCTCTTTCTGAAAAGTTAAGTTAGGGGGAGATTATTGGGTCTGAATATGCTAAGTATGGTTTATACTGCTGATTAATGTTGCTAAGTAATTACTACTGCCATACTATCATGATTACTACTGCTAGTAGAATTAATACTGCTTGAAGAGTTAGTGTTGCTACTTGAATGGTTAGTACTGCTTAGAGAGTTAGTACTGCTAGTAGTTAGTACTGCTGAACATTAATACTGCTGAAGATGGTTAATACTTCTGAAGATAATTAGTGATGCTTCTAAAGATAAAGATGATTTGGAGATAAAGACAAGCTGGAGATAAGACTGAAGATAAGTATGGTATTGATGCTGAAGATCAATTGTATTTTGATAATTATCGTGTATTCAGTTTTGTATATATAGTATAGAAGTATTTGATTGTAAAGAGATAATTTTCATTCATAAGTTTTTGTTTTAGAGAGAATTAACCTCAAGACTAGTTTAGATCCTTTCTATAGAGAAGTATAGAACGTCTGTTGAGTCTGTTCAACAGATTGAGGTTTTGTGTGTAATCATCAAGTTGAATCAATATAAATTTGTGATTTGAGTTTGATATACTGTTTCATTGATTGTTAGTATTAAAGTGTTTTTCCGCAACTTCTTTAGCATTGTTTCTGAGTGTGTGTGAATTAAATTATTGTTTGAATTTCGATCCTGACACTGTCTTTTAAGATTCTTCCCCAATAAAGCAATGTAGCACAGTCTTCATGATTAACAATCTCCCCTTCTTGGTAAGATTTGAACATGTTGCACCAACTGATCTAAAAATGAGCATGTCGTCAATTCATGAAATGTATTCATCCGAATCTTTTCAAATTCAGACAAATTATAAGTTGTAATCCTGAATCAACATATGAAACAGTTAGGAATGCCTGTCAGTAACACAAAGTTACTGTGTACAACGAATGTACAATGGAAGGAGCTTGAGATGATGTTCACTCCCCAGGACTTCCATTCAATCATTGAAAAAACACAAGGTATTTTCTATGAATGTTCTGACCGAAAAACAAATTTTTTGTGTGCTCGTGCTTGTGGTATGAAAGAATTAGCACAATGATTACTGTTAAAGGCTCAAAATTATGCAAACCATTGAGACAACAATGATTATACATAGACTCAACGTACATGATAAAGGGTCGAAGGTGGGGCAACTGTCCTTCTTTTTCAATATCAGTATCTTCCAAGTGAAGAACCAATAGCGTATGTGCTGCATCCCCAGAAAATGTGAAACATTCTCTTTTTTAGAAAAGAATGAGTAGCTGGTGGGGTGTTTGCAAGAGTTGGCATGGGCTAGGTGCCTTTTTCAATGATGGTCACCAAAAAATGTGAACCAATCAGTAGATGTGGTTGCCCATCTCAGAAAGAATTTTGGTGCAGAGTCTGATATTCTTTTACTCTGTTCTCACACCCTCTTTCTTTTAATCATTTAAGCTCATTCTAACCAAACTCTCATTTTCATTTTACCTCGTCACACACCAACACTCAAATCTTTTGACCCCTCTCCCCTCAATCACTAAAAGGGTTACTTCCGGGGTAGGAAACACTGGTTAACGTGAATCAATGGAAGTTATGCTAAGCTCTCACATCGAATCCCATGTCTTTTATCCTAAAAGAATGTGTTGCTCAATGATTTTCTTGACATTTAAGCACAAGAAATCATTTGTCAGTATATGTATGCTCATCAAAAAATCATAATGAAATTTGAGCATATTAAGCATTTAAGATTTCTCCAAACTTTATATGAATGAATAATCATGAAAGAATAGAAATGTTTTGAGAATCTGACAATGATTAAGATCAGATCAAAATATTTCATGAAGAATTATAAATTGGGATATCAAAGACGTAAGATGTTTATATGAACAATATATAAACATATTAACAATGAAAGCACATTTATAGTAAGATATGACGTTTGATCTCAAAGAATTAAGAATAACAAACGACGGGAGTATTACCATAGAAAGATTTATCAATTTGATACATGGTAATAACAAAGTCAAGATATGTACTGAACCAGTGTGTGTAAGAATACTTGACAGTATATAGACATGACAATTTCGCGAGTATTTGTCATTTGAAACACACGGTCAGATAAACATCAAAGTATCCAAAATCATTTAAAATCACACTTCTCAGTTCATGAAAACATTTTAAGAATGGAAATGGTTTGAACATTTAAAAAAAACTGATTTTTTTTTCACAAGTGAAAGTTGTTCAATTTTCAACAACTGATAGAGTTTAAGGTTCAGAAAAATATACCTTCAGTATAAAACCTTAACTCCCCCTAAAATGAATATCATCGTTTAAGCACCCTTGACGAAACTTCAGATATTCTTCCCTTCAATATCTGTAAAAATTCAAGTGAACGGAAAAATATAACAATTAAAGTATAAACTTCTATCTTCTCCCCCTAAAAGATATAGCAGTGTAAAACCAGTAACTCCCCCTCAAAGTAAAAAACTTCCTGAAAAGACATTATCTTTTAAGCATCCTTCAGAAGAAAAACATTTGAGATCGGGTTCTAAACTAAGTATCCAGAAGCCATGATTACTTATTCTCCGGTGAGAATAGTAATTTTAGATCTACCAAATAAGAACGGGTCCTGATCTGATATAATCAGAAGCCAAAATTCTTTGACTTTGAAGTCCGAGTGCTGATCTGTACATGATCAGAAGTCATTGTTACATATTCTCCTGTGAGAATAGTAACTTTTCCAAAAAGTTTAGATATACTCCCCCTGAAAAATCAGAAAATATATCAATAGAAGATATAGAACATATAAGTTCCCCCTTAACATATGCAAAATCCTTAATCATGAAATCGAGTTCTGAATTACTAGGATTGAAGTAAGTTCAGAAGTCAAACACTTTGACATTAAAGTCTGAGTCCTAGACTATTTTGTCTAGAAGTTAATGTTCTTTGAAGAACGAGTTCTGAACTGTTGTATTCAGAAGTCTTTGTTCTTTCTCCCCCTTAGTCTTTATTTGCCTGCAACACAGGTTTAGCTTTTGGTATCCACTGGTACTTGGATCCTGAATTGTTAGTTGCAGTTCTAGTAGGAGAGATATAGTGCCCAAAACCTTGTAAATATCCATCTTTCTAAGCTTATGCACAAATACCTTCTTCATCTCCTCTTCAAGAAAAGGTGCTCTTAAAACATTTCTCATTTGTCTTAACTGAGCTTCAGTGGGCACAAGAGGAACTTCTGGTTCATTTGAAGTACCTGCTTGAGCTTCAACAGGGTTAGATGGAAAATGCAATTCTGGTTCAGCTTCAGGGTCGGGTTGGTCATCATTTCTGGGTTGGTCATATTGAAGTGGACTAGGAATTTTGTTTGGGCTTGGTGATCTGACAGAACTTGGTTGGTTCAAAGGACTTGGAATGCTTTGAGGTATCTCTGCTTGTTTAGAAAGGATGAATTCTTTAAAGGTAGGAATTTCAGGTGCAAAACTTGAAGGTTTAGGTAAATCATTCTGCATCGGGCTCAACTGAATATCTTCTGAATAATCTACCATAATATCCAAAATATTTTCATTTCCTTCATCATCTGATCCCATCAACTGCTCTCTTTCTTCTTTTTTAACCTTCCAGAAGTTCTCATACATTTCATTAGCAGTTTCCTCTTCATCAGATGATAGATCAATGACATTTACTGCATCAATCCCAGTAAGCAACAAAAATTCCTCCCTAGTAGCAACCTTAGGCATTGCAACCCTTGGTTCTACTTCTACATTCACATACAGAACAAGCACTCTTCCTTCACCAACAATTTCAAGCTCATCATTTCTATCACCAACAACCTCAGCTTCCTCCTCATCATTCACATTTTGATCATTTTTCTTTTCACCATGATCAATATTTCCTTCAACATTTTCAGCTCTTTCATTAACTATAACAACCTCAGATCCAGCAACTGCCTATTTCTCCCTTTTCTCCCCCCTCATGATCATGATCTTGATCAGGATCATGTCTAGGCTTAAAAACAGTTGCCTGGGTGTTAATGTCCCAAATCTGTCAAGTTCTATTTGCAAACACTATCACAATAACAAGATAAACAATTTTCGTAATCATATGTCATTGATTTCAAACATCACAGATTACAATCACTTTCTCTCACTACAAACAATTTCTCTCTCTAACAATTACAGAATGATATGTTCTTCTCTGATTAGCTCTACGTGTAGTGTAATCTATTACAAAGACAAAGGCAACGACTATTTATACCTATCAAACAACAAGAAAAAAATAAAAACACAAACTTTGGCTTTGACTTTATTACAAAGACTTTGACTTTCTTGCTTGAGAGTTGACTTTGAGCATTTGACTTGGCTTGACTTTTATCTTTAATCTTTATGATCTTGTATCCAACAAATATGTTCACTAACGTTCTCCCCCTTGGGATCAAGATCATCTCTAAAAGATTTTGCAATACAATCTTCTCTCTTTAAGCTCAATTTATACAATTTCTTTGATTAAATTTATCTCCCTCTTTTAGACTTCTTGTCAATTCAGATCATCTTCAGAAATAAACATAATCATTGAGGTATAATCTCCCCTTTTAACATTCTCCCCTTTCTTTGACAAAAGCAATCTTCAAAACTTTCAACAATTTTCTCAAAGTCTGTTCTTCAAGAATAGTAGCATTCTCCCCCACGGTTGTAAAAACCTCTATCAGACATTTGAAAGAACTTATCTTCATTTTAACTCAATTCACTTCAGCAAAATTATCTTCAAAGAAAATTTCTCCAAAATCTGCTTGCTTTCAGGATTCTTTGAACTTTCTGTTTCTTTAACATTTCTTGAATGCTTCTCCCCCTTTTTGATGAATGAAGCAGGAAATCATCAAAACTTTACAAGAAATGTCTGTAACAATCTGATCTGACCACTGATCTTTTTGAAAACTGAGCCTCTAATTATTCATCGATCCAAGAAGATATTCATCCGAATCTTTGCAAATTCAGAGAAATTAAGAGTGTAAAACCTGAATCAACAAATGAATCAGTTAAAAGTGCCTGTCAGTAACACGAAGTCACTGTGTGTAACAAATACACATTGGAAAGGAGCTTTTGTTATGTTCACTCCCCCAAGTCTTCTATTCAATCATCGAAACACCACAAAGGAATTTCTATGAACGTTATGACAAGAAAACGTATTCCTTGTGTGTTCGTGCAAGTGTTTGAACAAATTAAGCACAAATGATTGCTTTTTATAGTCTCAAAATTGTGTAAACCATTGAGACAACAACAGTTAAACACATACTCGATTGTGCATGATCGAAGTGCGAAGGTGGGGCAGACTTCCTTCTTTTTCAATATCCAGATTTTCCAAATGAAAATAAGATAGATTATGTGTTGTGTCCCCTTGAAATATTGAAACATTTTCTCGTTGAGAAGAAAATGAGTAGTTGTTGGGGTTTTTATCAAGAGTTAGCATGGGCTAGTTGCCTGTTTCAATAATGTTCACGAAGAATTGTGAAACACTAGTAATGTGGCTGCCCGGCTCAGAAAAAGTTGGTGCAGAGTTTGATATTCTTTTACTTTGATCTCACACACTCTTTCTTTTAATCATTAAGCTCGCATATAACCAAACTCTCATTTCCATTTTACCTCATCGCACAACCCACACTCAGTATTTGACTCCTCACACATTCGATCACTCAAGGATTAACTTCTTGGGTAGGAAACACTGGTTAACGTGAATCCATAGAAGTTTCAGTTAAGTCCTCACATAATGAACCCATGTTGTTTTCCTAAAAGATCATGTTGTTCAACTGGTTTAACTTTTCAGTTAAAGTACAAAATATACAAGTCAGATGTTTGTATGCTCAATCAGATAATCATGAAGATTTGAGCATTTTAAACATTGAAGACTTTTCAAAACAAGTATATTGAATGAATGAAATGAATACAAGAAACTTGTTTGAAAATCTGACATTGTATGAAAAAGATCAAATAGAAATGATTTATATATTAAGGCTTAGGTCAGTAAAAATCGGATATTGTCTATACGAACAAAAAATAAAGACATTCTTGAAAGAACGTTTCGAAATGAAATCAACGCTCAAAATTTTGAAATTCAAATGGGGTGTCTTACCATCGAAAATTTGTTTCAATTTAGAGACATGGTAAGAACATTTTCAACAAAATATTAAACCGTTGTGTGAGAATACTTGACAGTATATGGAAAAGATAATACACAAGTATTTATCTTTGGAAACACACGGCTTATTTAAGAAACAATTCTTTGATGTGAACTTGAGGCTCTGATACCAATTGTGAATGTCCCAAATCTGTCAAGTTCTATTTGCAAACACAATCACAATAACAAGATAAACAATTTTCATAATCATATGTCATTGATTTCAAACATCACAGATTACAATCACTTTCTCTCACTACAAACAGTTTCTCTCTCTAACTGTTACAGAATGATATGTTTTTCTCTGATTAGCTCTACGTGTAATGTACTCTATTACAAAGACAAACGCAAGGACTATTTATATCTATCAAACAACAAGAAAGAAACCAAAACACAAACTTTGACTTTGACTTTATTACAAAGACTTTGACTTTCTTGCTTGAGAGTTGACTTTGAGCATTTGACTTGGCTTGACTTTTATCTTCAATCTTTATGATCTTGTATCCAACAAATATGTGCACTAACATAGGGCTTTACATGACGTTTGCACTACCTATTTAAGATCAGATATAGCACGCAAAACATCAGTTTTAAAATTAGAAAACTCTGAGCACTGACCAAATCTGTTGGGTTCACAGATTGTGGCGGTTGTTGTTGAAGGTGGGATTGTAGAAGTGAAAAAAGATCTGCATCTTTTTCTGGTTATCCGGAGCTTGTGATAACATTTTAGCGAACAACAAGGATATCAGCTCATCAATGGATAAGTCAGCATGTTGAGGATTTTGTGGAAGTGACTGTGTATGTTGAATAGGCTCAAGTTAAGTAGAGTGTTTCCCTTTCATCATCCTTTTGATCTCATACATCCCATCCTCCAATTTCTTATATAACCTGGTTTCAACAACCTTTAAGGCACCATCGAGAACTTCCTTTGACACATAGTTAGGGTTATTAACACCGGAATCACATTGATTATCCGTTTGCATGACAGTGGTAGAACCAACTTATTAGGTCCATAGAGATCAAAGATTGAATTGATTATAAACAACAACAAGGAATTAGGGAGGAAATCTGTAGTTTATTTATTGAAAGTAAAACTACAACTACAAACACGAAGAACTCGTACGCTCTACATTGTAAATGGAAAACTTACTTCCTACTAACACATACAGACTCCTTATATACCCCATACCCCTTGTGTACATTTAAGCCCAAACCCAAGTACAAGGCCCAATACACATATTTATGGATTACTTTACTAAACTTCTAAAATGAACATATTTTATGTTCTAACACTTTTCAACTTAGATCATCTTCAGAAATAAACATTTGAGCAATCTCCCTCTTCTGTCAGAATATCATCAGATTAAATCTCCCCAAAATCTGTCTTCAAGAGCAAAGACAATCTCCTTAAGGTTGTAAAACCTCTTTCAGACACTGGAAAGAAATTATCTTCAGATTCAGCTCAATTTGCTTCAAAAAATTGTCTTCAAAGAAAATTTCAGTAAAAATTCAGCTCATCTTCAAAATTCTTTGAATTTGCTCTTTCAGTGTTCAACAAACTTTCTTTATCAAACCAACAATTCTTGATCACTTCTCAAACATTTCTTGATCCTCACTCCCATCTATAACATTTCTTGATTCTCTCTCCCCCTTTTTGATGATTGGAGCATGAAATCATCAAAACTTTACACAAGAAATGTCTTTTACAATTCTGATCTGACCATTGATCTTTCCAACGAGCCTCTGACCATCTATTGATCCAAAAATATATTCATCTGAATCTTTGCAAATTCAGACAAATTATGAGTGTAACACCTGAATCAACAAATGAATCAGTTAAAATGCATGTCAGTAACACGAAGTCACTGTGTGTAACGAATACACATTGGAAAGGAGCTTTTTTATGTTCACTCCCCCAGGTCTTCCATTCAATCATCGAATAACACAAGTTTATTCTATGAACATTTAGACAGAAAAACAAATTCTCTGTGTGCTCGTACTTGTGTTTAAAAGAATTAAGCACAGATGATTGCTTTTATAAAGCTCAAAATTGTGTAAACCATTAAGACAACAACAATTAAACACAGACTCGATTGTGCATTATTGAAGTTTGAAGTTGGGACAGACTTCCTTCTTTTTCAATATCCAGATTTTCCAAATGAAAATCAGATAGGTTATGTGTTGCGTCCCCTTGAAATATGAAACATTTTCTTGTTGAGAAGAAAATGAGTAGCTGGTGGGGTTTTAGCAAGAGTTGGCATGGGCTAGTTGCCTGTTTCAATGATGTTCACTAAGAATAGTGAAACACCAACAATGTGGTTGCCCGGCTCAGAAAAAGTTGGTGCAGAGTTTGATATTCTTTTACTCTGTTCTCATACCCTCTTTCTTTTTAATCTTTGAGCTCGCTTCTAATCAAACACTCTTTTTCATTTTACCTCATCATACAACCCACACTCAGTTATTTCTGACTTCTCGCACATTCGATCACTCAAGGATTAACTTCTTGGGTAGGAAACACTTGTTATCGTGAATCCATAGAAGTTCTATTAAGCCCTCACACAATGAACCTATGTAATCCCAAAATTACAACTTGCTCAAAATGATTTAACTTTACAGTTAAAGCACAAAAATCTATGTCAGATGTTTGTATGCTCATGAATGTAATCATGAAGATTTGAGCATTTTAAACATGACGATATTTCAAAACAAGTATATTGAATGAATGAAATGAATACAAGAAACTTGTTTGAAAATCTGACATTGTATGATAAAGATCAAAATCATAATGATTTATCAAGTAAGGTTTAGGTCAGCAAAAATTGGATATTGTCCATACGAATCAAAATATATACATTCTTGAAAGAAATGTTTTGAAATGAAATCACGCTCAAACTTTGAATATCAAGCGGGGTGTATCACCATCGAAAATATGTTGCAATATGAGACATGGTAAGAACATATTCAACAAAAGTTAAACCGGTGTGTGTGAATACTTGACAGTATATGGAAAAGACAATACACAAATATTTATCTTTTGAAACACACGGATTATAAATCATTTAAGCACATATAGTCATGAAAACATTTAAAATCACGCCTCTATATTCATGAATCTTTTAAGAATCAGAAGTGGTTTGAACATTTAAGAATATGTTTTCATATTTGAAAGTTGTCCTTCTTTCAGACACGTATGAGATTAAGATTAGAAATAAACCTTTCGCTCAGTCTTAAATCTCATCAAGTCAGCTCTAAGTCATATTAGATATGATCATTTAAGCTCTCTCTCAATTTTGCAAAAATCATAAGTCGTCAAAGTACAAAGATTTATTCACAAAATTTATTGAAAAGTAAAATGACATAAAGCAATAAAACTTTGAAATTACGAGTTCTGATCAGATGTAATCAGAAGTCCTATACTTCCCCTGAAATATTGCATTAATCAATATTTGAAATCAGGAAAAATATGTACTCCCCCTTGAAGGTTGATCTTCTCATTTAGATATCGGAGTACAATCTCATATATGCACGGAGTATAACATCTTTTGTTCGTTGAACTACGAGTCCTAAACTGTTGTGTTTAGAAGTCAAACTCTTTATCATTGAAGTACGGGTCCTGAATTGTAGTATTCAGAAGCCTTGGTTCTCTTACTCCTCCTTGACTTGAGGTGCCTGCATCATAGATTCATCTTTTGGCTATGGTACCCACTGGTATTTGGGTCCATGTTTGTGAGTTACAGTTCTATTAGGAGTAATTGAGTTAGAACCATACCAGTAATGATCACTTGTTTTATGAACAAAATCATATGTATGACAATAAGAACAAAAATTCTTCTTACGAGCTAACCTGATTAATTGATCTCTCGAGTAAACAAGATCAGGTTTACCTTTTTGCACATTATTCTTCTTGACTTTTTGTGCATGTACACATGATTTCTTACCTTTCTTTTCATCCTTCTTCTCATCATCAACTGGTTTCACTTTCTAGACCAACTATTCTTCTTCATAGTTTCTTCTTCTTCTTCTTAATGTATCTGAACCATCTACATTTCTATCAAAGAAAATGTTAGTAGTACGAATCTGATCATATGAATTCATTGACCTTTTTGAAGAAAAAGTTCTTTGATGTGAGCTTGTTGCTGTCTTTTTATAGTCAGCTGAAGCATCTCTAGGTGTGTGGATAAATGACTCTGGAGTCTTCTGCTCAGTCACCACCACCTTAGAAATAATTTCTTCAAGCTCTTTTATCTTTGAAAATAAATTGTTCTTTTCTTTGATGTGCAGGTCAATCTTTTCTAGAAATTCAGACTTCGTTTTCTGTTCTTTCAAAGCACATGTTGACAGTTCAGATAACTTGTTAGTAAGCTTCCTTATCTCTGCCTCAAAAATGTTTCTTCTTCAAAGTCCTTCTCAGCATTCGTTCTCTGATCATATATTTCTTTGAAGATTCCAACATTCTTCTGTTCAGTGGCCTTTTTCTCCTTGGCAAACTTGTCTCTTTCCATTATGATTACTTTCTCAAAGTCAGATACTTGTTGAGAAAGCTTAGAACATTTAAGCTCAACGGTTTTCTTTTCTTCGAAACTCTTCCTTGAAAACTATGAGAATTTCTTTGCAAACTCTTTCTTTTCCTTTTCAAATCCATCTTTTTCTTTGGCCATCTTTAGCTCCAGATCAGAAATCTTCTTATTCAGCTCTTCATTATCACTTTTCAAACTCTTTATCATCTCCTCATTTTTACCAACAGAATCCACTTGCTGGATTTGGACAATTTGATTTTCCAAGTCAGAGATCTTTCTTTTCAGCTCAGTATTCTCAGTCTTCAATTTCTCAGATTCTAACCATTTATCTTCTTTCAAAGCATGAAGAACTTCTCCTTCAAGTTGTTTTATATGATCTTTATACTCAGCAAAGAAATCTGAAAATTTTCCCGAACCAGTTGCCTTTTTCAGTAAACCCATATGTGAATGCATCCATTCTTTAAGACTATTGAAAGTAGAAACTCGGTCATTTTCTTTCTGCTTATAGTAATCAATCAGATTCATCTTTCCAGCAAAAGATATATAATAGCTTTCATGCTTTTGAGCAATCTTTTCTTCAAGAGAAACAATCTTGTCTTTAAGTTTAGCAATCTCTTCTTTTGATGACATCTTGAACTTTACACTGATTTTCACAAAAAGAACTTGAAATGATCGTTAGTCCAAGTGAAATCACAAAATACAGAAAAACTTAGAAAGAAATTTCAGAAATTAAATTTCCAAAAATTTCTAAATATGGAATTCGCACATCACAGTGAAATACAGGGAATTCGCATGCACAATTCGTATCCAAGACAAACTTCAGAATTCGCAGACAAGGACAAATCAGAATTCACACACAAACAATTCCAGAATTCGCATACAAGCAGAAGTCAAGAATTCGCATATGCAATTCGTATAAACTATTCGCACAACATACTGATACGAATTCTAGACTTAGAAAAATATTTGAAAAACAAAGAATTCGTATAACACCTCTATGCAAATTCTGATAATTCGTATGAAGTTAGATGCGAATTCTGAGGAATTCGTATCCTACTTTATGCGAATTCTATCCTTGGATGATTTTTCACAAAACTTTTCGCATAAAAGACTTATGCGAATTCTTTCCTTGATATTTTTCACAAAAACTTTATGCGAATTCTGACTTTTTCGCAAAACAAAGCTATACGAATTCTGAGGATTTCTCAATACACACACATGCGAATTCTACGAATTTCGCACATCACACATATGCGAATTCTACACTTAAGAATTTTCAGAAACACAATATGCGAAATCTACTTATTATGCGAAATCCAATGAGTCTGCGAGTTCTTGGTGCGAGTTCTTTAGTGTTCTGCGAGTTCTTCAGATCTTCGACCAAAATACACTCTGATCTCTTCAAAAACACATCAATCCTTTGATTTCTAGTCTATAACTTCGACAATTTACTCAGTAATACATCTAGAAACAATTTTGACCAATGAATTTCAACAAGAATCACTCAAAAGTACAAATCGATCCAAATACAGGGCAACTGAACTCGTGAACATTCAAATGACAAAATCTCAAGATTAATTGAGAATTACAGTGCAATTCTATCACAAACCATTACAAGATCGTTCTAGTACACTCTATGAACACAATCAAACTAATTACAACTCCAAAAACTCCGAAAAATTTGAAATTCAATCCAAACTCAAAAACTCAGTGTCGACTCCATTTCTTGATAGATTTTCACATGAACTCTGCTCTAATACCAATTATTATGTCCCAATTATCAAGTTCTAATTCACAATTACAAATAACAACAACAAGATGATTTGAATTTACTCAACCTGTTTATATTTCCAATTCACAGATTTCGTATACAGTCTCTCTGACACTTTCTCTCTCTAAAACTTAGCGTATAATCTTAACTTGCAACTTCTTGTTCTAACACTCTAGTCATATGTCTATAAGAGACACACGCTTATAACACTAATACAAAGAATAAAAATACAAAGACTTTGACTTTGACTTTGACTTTATTACAATTGACTTTGACTTTCTTGCTTGAGAGTTGACTTTGAGCTTTGACTAGATTTGACTTTTGTCTTATGTCTTCATGATCTTGTATCCAACAATTATATGCTCTAACAGATTTCAAATGAGGTTTGGAAGGAATGATATTTGAGTGTTGACAGTAATTGAAAGTGCTTAAAACAGATTAAAAGAAAGCAAGGGTGTAAGATTCGGCTGGAGTTGTAAGCAACTATATAATAGGAGCTAATGATGCCATACAGATATTATTGTTCTCCCCGTATAGGTTACAATCAATTAAGATTGAGGTGGTTTGTTACAACTCTCTATAACACTTCAGTGTTCTGAAGTTTTCGTTGTCTTGCAATCAAGCCAACTCATCCAAGTAAAACAATGTACGTCACCCCATCAAGAAGTACTTAAATGAAACTCAGAAATAAGAAGTGGATAGTGAAATTGATAGCTAGTAGCAAAGACAATTATCCAATGTTACATAGGCTTTTATCTCCTAACCGTCTCTTACACCCAAGCTAGGGACTTACTCCATCATCGCTTTACACATGGTGTACAACATTATTGGAAAGACAATAAGCAAATGCATAAATATAAATGACTGGAATTGGAATGCGTAAATGTAAAGGACATAAATGTAAAGTTGAAATGTAAAGCATAATCGTAAATGACAAGAAGTTGTAAAGATGCTACGAACAATGTTGTGACACTGGACAGTAGCGTACTGAATGTTTAAAGACTTAAAATTTAAAAATACTTAAATTAGCAAATTAGAATAGCTGTGTTCAACAAACAAATTGAGCCTCCTATTCATACCAAGAGGAACTCACTACTAAACAAACTAAAGAAAACATCTAAAAGTACATGGTCACATGTGACCCAAAAGCATAAAGTTAACGTATCAAATGTCAAATACAAGTACACAAGATTCTTTTAAGGAAACATAAGGCATCTTTAGGGCATATATTCTCTGCTCCACTTCCTTCTTCAACCGAAACCTTCTAGTTCCCCTCCAAAGAGCTTGTTACACAAACCAAAAAGATTATGAAGCTTAGTCTTGACAGCTGTCTCATGTTGCGACTCCTACTGCAGCACTAACTCATTAGCAACTTTTGTAATTCACACAAGCAAATAAGGTAAATTTCTTAAAAGACTCAAATATGGTATTTGGGAAAATAAAATGAATATAAATTCCTAGAAAAAGTTCTAGAAAGTGTGATAAATTATTCACTTATCAACACTCATAGTTCATGGTATTGTGCTTTTATGTACATGATGTGTAGCTTTATCACTTGAGAATATTTTATGTGGAATTATATGCCTATTTGACCAATTTGAGGGTCTTTGATTATCATGTTAAGCTTCTTTCATGTTGAATATGGTGGTTGGACCACAAGCTTACATATGTTGATATTATATACATTTTGCTTGGAGTAAATTTGTAATATGGCATATTGAAATTTGGATGAACCGTTAAGTAGGAACGAGGATATAGTCTTGTGTGCCACCTTAGAGGTATGCATCTAGATCTCCGGCATTCGGGGTACTCCCTAATGTGTTGGGCCTTGTGGTGTTACTCGTAGGAGTAGACACTAAGGTATATCGACTCTTGAGGTGAAACTTGATTGGTGCAATGGGTCTTCCACATTGATCCCAAATATTGAGTTATATAAATATATAAATGAATTATAACCGTTAATTGTTGATTATCATCACTTGTTCAAACTTACTAGGCTTTTTGGTCTAGCACTTGTTTGGTGTCGACGTGTATCTCAAGTTCTAGCGGCGTGGTCGCCAAGAAAGCTTAGCTGGACTTAGACGTGAGCTTAGGGAACATTTTTGGGACGCCATTGTTGTAAACAACTTCATTTTGATGGGCTAGACGACACCCAAGTGTAATCTTATTTCTTTAGGGAATTAGATTAATAGGTTGTCTTTTCTATACCCATTTGATTACACACTTGTAATTAACAGGCGTGTTTGTTTTCCTTTTTGGGATAGCTCGTATCCTGATATTTTATATACCACATTTTCATTTTTGGAAAAATTTTGTTTGTCCCAATTTTTGGGGTGTTACAAAAATGGCTAATACGACGTTGTTTTCTTTAAAATGTTCTAAAAAACTTGTTACGACCCTCAAAAACGTTCTATAAATATATTACCACGCCTTTAGATCTGACGCTTTATTTTTGTCCTATAATTTAAGTCTTATAAAACGATCTATTATGACGATTAGAACTTTCTGAAGTTCTATAAACCCAATTTATTATAGTGTGAGCTCACAAATTCCCCTTTGTATCAACACAAGTAGAGTTGTGACACATTATTAATGTAATTAAGATACCAATTCTTGTTCCTCACCATTTTCATTATCACTCTCGTTAATTTTTCCTTTACCCTTAGAGTATACTACGATTTTCATCCCTGTGATTTGAGAAAGATTGTGATTTTTGTTCTTGTGATTTGGAAATTGCAATTTTATTCCTATAATTTATAATTTGTTGTTGTTTTCATCTCTAAGACTAAATATGTAAAAAAATCCTCCATTAACTTATGGTTATTTTAGTCTTTTTGATTTTTTTTCTTTTTTGGTATATTAAATATATTTTTCTGATTTTTTTTTTGAATATTTTAATCTTTTTGATTAAATAGACTATATATTTTTTGATAAAAAATAATACATGTAATTATATTATTTTATTATTGTTTATGATAAATTAATTAAATATTTTTAATACAATTAGTTTTTATTAATATTTTTGGTCATTATAGGATAGGACGGGTGTTCAACATTTGATAAAACAGAACTGGACAGACAAAACAAATAAACTAACCAATTTACTCTTAATGAGTTATGTATATATTTTATATATATTTGATTACTTTATGTAATTTATTAAATTATAATAAAATAATATTTTTATAACAAAATATATCATTAGAAAAATTTCGTCTAAATGATTAAAATGACACTATAATAAAAAGTTTATGTAGTTTGCAAGTTTTATTTTATACATTTTCTATATATTATTAATAGTTAATAAATTAACCAAAATATACCATATAAAATTAATATTTTGAGGAGAGTAAAGTGAAAGTTTAAAAAGCATAAAATACAAAAAATAAAATTTAAAAAATGAATAAAATGTAAAGAGGAAGGCGTAATTAATGTTTTAGAAAAGAATCAGGTTTTATTTTTTTGAGGTTGTATTGGTAAAATATAGGTCTGTTTCACATTGTTCCATGTGGTGGGAGTGGAACAAGTCTGCTCCACTTTGATCATGTCTGTTCCATAGAAAAGTTCTGTCTAACGTGGAACAGTAATCCTTGTTCCGTTCTATTATATATTGTCCAATATACCAAACACACCCTAATGAAAAAAGAATAATAAAAATACCATCATGTGAGGAGTACTTGATGACTTGCATTTGAATGACTTAGTGACACAAATCGATTAGTAAAAACTAAAACTATAATGATAAAAAATATGAAAAAAAGGAAATGTATGAAAAATATTTAATTATCTTATCATAAACAATATCAAAACAATATAATCTTTTATGTATTATCTTTTTATCAAAAACTATGTAGTTTTATTAAAATAAAAAAGACTAAATAACAAAAAAGAATAGACGAGAAAGGGTGAGAAAAAGACTAAAATACCCCTAATTTAAATGGAGGATTTTTAATAAATTTAATCTTAAAGATGAAAGCAGTAACAAATTACAAACCATAAGGACGAAAACAACAATAACTTACAAACCATTGCGATGAAAATAGAAATTTTAAAACCACAGAAACAAAAATCGTAATATTTCACAAACTATAGGGATGAAAATCATAGTTTTCTCTTTCCTTTATTTTAAGTAAACCCCCATTAGTTCTCGTTCCACGATTTTTTCAATTCATAGTTTTTTGATTTCATATTTTATGATACTTTGACTTTATGCTATACTGATGTGGTCGATATGGTTGGGTTCCGGTAAAAAATTGAGTTAACGTAAGAAATGTTATAAGTGGTTATCAATCGTTGGATGCACATTAGGAAGAGATGCACCTACATAAGATGCACCGAGATGCACCAAATCAATTCCCGTATCAAACGCGAGTCGTGGATGGACTTGAGATTAAAGTGATCAACAGTTCAAATCCACTTTTCACGCTTCTCACGTTAACTCAACTTCTCACACGATCCTTTACCGTTGTCGATATTGCATAAAGAGGTCTCACATTTTATAACGTCATGGACTCATGGTCTAATTATAATAATTTAGGTAGATCTCATACATATATGAGTTAGGTACAAGTTACATTTATAAAAGAATCACACATAATTTATGACTAGCATTTTCATTTACCCATTTTTGTAAGCTTTTTATCAAAAAAAAATGTAAACATTTTATTTGTTATTATATTTTCTAGAGTTTGATACACGTTACATTTATAAAAGAATCATACATAATTTTTTTTAACCGTGGGTTTCAGATCAGCTTATGCGTACCGATTAATCCTCGGGTGATTACGAATGTCTGCTGTCATCACAGGTGAACCTCCATGGCCACAAAGGTTTTGGCAATGCCTGGATTTGAACATTTGGTAGATGAGATTTTCCACTACATCCCCCAGAGACTTTACTATTGCGCCACAACCCAAGTGGTTAAATTATACATAATTTATGACTAGCATTTTCATTTACCCATTTTTGTAAGCTTTTTTTTTTTCAGAAAAAAAATGTAAACCTTTTTTTTGTTATTATATTTTCTATTTTGTTTAAAGTGTTTTTAATGTGCTATTTATTTATATTTTTTTGTTATGGAGTTGATATTTACCAAAGTTCTAAATAAAGTGAGGTGTTGCGTGACGGTGACATCAAGCCTCAAGTTTTTCGAGTTATGGCGAGGTCATTTTTCAAGGCATGCCCTAAGGCAACATAATATATATATATATATATATATATATATATATGTGTGTGTGTGTGTATGTATATGTGTGTGTATGTATATGTGTGCTTGCGTGCATGCATTAGTATTTTGAATAATCTTGTAGAACAATTCAAATTCATTTAAAGTAATAAAATTAAAAATGAAATAATAACCATTTATATCAAATATATCAAACTTAAAAATGATATCAATAATGCACAATCATGATTAAATCTTTTCAGTCTCTACTCATTACTTTCTTTGATTTTCAATGAAATTCCTGTTCGACTCTTCATATACGGGAATGAGAGTAAGATTTACCTATTTAGGGTTTTTAGTTTTTATGTTTCATTTTAATGTTTATTTAAGTCTTATGTGTCGTACATAATTATCATTTAACCCCAATTTTTATGTTTAAGAATAGTAAATAAAAACATGTCTTACAAAATAATGTGGCATAACGCGCCATAACATGTCATAGTGCGTTACAAGAAGTCAAGCCTTAGAATGGAGCCATAAGGCTTATCGTGACAAGGAAGTCAAGCCTCGACGTCATAACATGTTATAACGAGGCCATAACAAGTTATTTAGAACCATGATTTTCATACAATTACTATTCATACTCTATATTAAAAAAAATGTGCACAATAACTACTTTATCAGCACCCTATCATCAAACCAAATTGAATTTACAACAATTTTCAGTAATATATATCTTATCTGAAAGTAAGATATAAAGATAAAAGGATACTTAACTTTTCTAGAAACACTATTTTAGTAAATTCCCCACTTAAAAAAAAAAGGTTTTGGTATATTTAAAGAGGAAAAAGTTTGTAAAAAGAACCTTACATGGAAATTTTGGGGTTCTTCCTCTCTCTTAATTTCTTCATCTTTGACTTTATTATCTGTTAATGTAATTTCCACTTATACTCCTTAGATATCTTATATTTTCTATAGTTTGTGTTTACATTATTGTGATCCAATTTAGGTGGTGTTGAGTATGAATCTATGAAACATAGCTAGCTTAAATTTGACTCATTAGCATACAACTAGATACAAGTTTTGGAAAGTTATATATATTCACTACTAGAAAAAGGGGTATCAGTGACGAAAATCAGTGACGAAAATTTCCGTCACTAATTACCGACGGATTAGTGACGGATTAGCGACAGGAACAATTCCGTCACTAATCCGTCGCTAATTAGTGACGGATCTAATTCCGTCGCTAATTAGCGACGGATTAACGACGGAATTTTTAAATTTTCTTATTTTCTCATGATTGTGTTATATATATGCATGTGTATGTGTTATATATATCCACGGGTATGTGTTATATGTGTGTGTTATATATCTACGAGTCTGTGTTATGTGTGTGTGTTATATATCCACAGGTATCTGTTATATGTATGTGTGTGTGTGTATATATATATATATGTATGTATACATGTGTTGTTTGCTAACCCGCGATGGATCTATGTATATTGTTGTATATGTGTATATATATGTTGATATGAATGTATAGATAATGTGTGTGTTGTTTGGTAATCGCATATGATGTATATATGTGTTGTATGCATGTGTACATGTTAATGTATCGATAGTATGTGTGTGTGTGTGGTTATTGTACCTTAGTAAGTCATAAAGTGTTCTATTGTGCTTTAAATGGTTCTATTGAGACTTAATGGATCTATCGGGCTTTAAAGGGTTCAATCGGAATTTAAATGGTTTCATTGGGTCTTAATAGATCTATTGGGCTTTAAACGGTTTCATTGGGTCTTAATGGATCTATCGAGGTTTAAAGGGTTATATTGGGCTTTAAATGGTTTCATTGGGTCTTAATTGATACATTGGGCTTTAAAGGGTTCAATCGGACTTTAAAGGGTTTCATTGGGCCTTAATGGATCTATCAGGCTTTAAAGGGTTCTACTGGGCTTTAAAGGGTTTCATTGGGCCTTAATGGATCTATCAGGCTTTAAAGGGTTCTACTGGGCTTTAAAGGGTTTCATTGGGTCTTAATGGATCTATCGGGGTTTAAAGGGTTATATTGGGCTCTAAAAGGTTTCATTGGGTGTTAATGGATATATTGGGCTTTAATTAATTATATTGGACTTTAATCGGTTCTATTGGGTTTTAAAGGTTTTCATTAAGCCTTAACCGATCTATTGGGCTTTAAAGGGTTATATTGTGCTTTAAATGGTTTCATTGGGCCTTAATGGATCTATCGGGCTTTAAAAGGTTTTATCGGGCTTTAAAGGGTTTCATTGGGCTTTAAAGGGTTTAACCAGGCTTTAAAAGGTTTAATTGGGCCCTAATGGACCTATCGGGCTTTAAAGGATTTCATCGGTTATATTGGCCTTTAATGAGTTTCATTGGACCTTAATGGATATATCAGACTTTAAGGTTCTATTGGAAGCATATAGGAAACCCACAAACCCCATCCCTCGCTTTATAAGGAAATTGATCTATGTATCTTATTAGTGTTGATCTAGTGGTTCTCTTCAATTAGACAGCTCGACTCAATACATGCATACAAAATTACGGAATGATTTAATAAATAAAAATATTTATTATATAATTTTTAATAATTAGATAACTTAATTAATAATAAATAAATATAATTTAATAAATAAATATAATTATTTAAATATTTAATAATTAGTGAATCTAATTATTAATAATTTTGAAAATATTTTTATAAATAAAAATACGAATTATTTAATTTTAATTAATGATATTAATAAGAAACATATATATAATTAATTTAAAAACGGATTCCATCGCAAATCCGTCACAAATTAGCGACGGAAAATTCGGTCGGTAATTTGCGACGGAAATGGAAATCCGTCGCTAAGGTTCTAATCTGAAATAAAAACAGGTTAGGGTTTAAATGCGCCCATCGTCTCCACACCAGTCCCTCTGTTAGTCGAACGCATCGTCTCCACCGCTGAAAATCGTCTTCATCGTCTCCATCGCCGAACCCATCATCTCCATCGTTGAACCCAGTCCCTCTGTTCTTCGAACACCACCTTTTCCACCACCGTCGTTGTACTTCAGCTCGTCAAAGAACCCGTAGGTGTAGTCTCAGTCTGCGGTCGCGCTCGTCAGGGCAAAAGTTTAATATTGAATCAGGTACCTTTTGTTTGAACGGTGTATGTTTAGGCATTAATTTTGAAGCTAGGGTTTTTGGTGGAAATGTTGCTTATGAAATTGGTTGGTTTGAGTTCAATGCGATTAGATTTCTTCAATTCAGAATGTCAGGGAAATTTTCTAAATTAGTCATTCTGAAACTAGAGTTTTAGGTAGAATCAGTACCGTGGAACAACTATCAGTTGCGTAGATTGACTTCATCCATTTTATTGTAAAAAATTCTTATATTTATTTCACAAGCATTGAAATAATCTGTCGCGATTTTTAATCTTATACTTGTAAAACATTTTGAAACCATATCATATATCAATTGGAAGAGATTGGTTAGTGAGAAATACCCAAATCTTATGCCGGTAGAGGATCGTCTTTAAAATCTGAGATTGTGAACTCTTAAGATATATGGTACTTGTTCTAGTTCATTATTTGTAAACGACATGTATAAAGTCTTAACTTATGAGTTATGACACTACAGGATCTTGTATAAGAAAAATGCACAAGAGATCGAAATGCTTAAAATAATCATATCATCTTATGCAAGACAATGGTGTATCTGATTAGACTTTTGAAGCATGCCTATGATGGATAACAAAGAAGTTTTTCTATTTACATTAGTTACATTAGTTTTTCTATTTACAAAACAAAACACATAACTTACATATAATTATCATCCATTACCTTCAATTCAAATGTAATTTTAACGTTTTTAAACACTCATTTAGTCAAGCCTCGATACCATATACTATTGACTTGACATGGATTTATTATATGTGTTTTGAACTTGCTAGTTTAGTGTCACGTTTCTTATGTATGTTGTAAAAATATATCAATAATAAGTAGAAAATATGGGCAACCAGTGTTCAGTGTTCAGGAAGAGGGGCTTTCTGAACGTATAAAGATTTGTGTGATCATGAGAGTATATGGTCATCCTTTCCTCAACCTAGAAATTTTCGTCCATATCTTTCAGTAAATGATGCGGAGAGTTTTTGTCACTAATAGATATCTCTATGGTTAATGTATATACCAACTTCGATAACGTGTATATTACTCTCTAAGAATAGTTGGAATTGTGAGCAATGTGGTGGAACTTATAGAAAGCTTTTTAGTTCTTTCAATTTGCCTGATATATAAGGATTCTCTTGAAATGTTCTTTATCTGCATATGCTTGAATCATTGACATAAAACACTTGGCAAATGTGTACAACTAGACAATTATTCAACCATAAGCTATTTAGTATGTGCACAGAATCAAACTGAAACCAACTATTTAGAGTTATAACAACTGATTTGATCTCAAGTGTTTTGAGTCTCAGGAGAGAAGGAATGGGGGATCAAAAATAAGATATGTGGATGTGGACCCGATGCATATGTCCCAGCCATCCAAGCGTAGTCAGGGATTCCAGAGTAGAGACAATGGATTATATGACCGGAATAGCCTTCCCCCAGGTAGGCCTTGAGTTTTCTTATTAAACTATGGAACTTAGATGTTTTACAGAAAAGGCTCTATTGGAGCAAAAGTTTGTGGATCATTGGGTTATAGAATTGAAATCCCGTTTCTTACGCACCTCTGGTTTACAAATAAAATTAGAGAAAAAAATCAATAACTTATTGGTTAAATTCAATGCTATCACTTACCTTATCGGGTAAGATTTTAGTTCATTACAATGGTATCGTAGGCAAAAATATACCCGGTAAGCGTTAACCGGGTAAGGGTTGTCGCCCTTACTCACCGGGTAAGGCTCTCGACCATTGTTTTCGCTCTTACCAGGTAAGATTATTAGTCACTGCTATATTCATTGGTTAAGGTAATATAACTTGGAAAGCTTGGTAAACACTTACTCGAGTAAGCTTCTCGTAAACGGCCTGTTACTTTACCGGGTAAGATTATGTTAGTCCTAGATTCAAGTTCTAATCAAACAAACAATTAAGATGAGAATTCCAAATCACAAGTCTTTGATTAATCATCCACAGATTACAAATCTCTCTCACTTTCTCACTCTAGACTTTCTCTCTCTAAACTGATTCTCACAAAAATGACTTATACGCTTGTTTCTACTTACTTACTGAATTACAAAGACAAGAAGGTATTTATACCTCCATACAAAATACAAAGGAAACAAAACAAATACAATATGTTAACTTTGACTTTTATTACAAAATGACTTTGACTTTCAATGATAGTTGACTTTCCAACTTTGACTTCTTGAATTTTCATCTTCAATCTTTATCATCTTGAATCCAATAAATCTGTGCTCTAACAATCTCCCCCTTTGGATCAAGATCATTACTAAAAGATTTAGAATGCGATCTTCTCTCTTTAAGCTCGATTGAAATAAACTCCCCCTTTGATTAACCTTTGTCTTCTCTTGTAATCTCCACTTTGATACAAACATGATTTTCTCAAACTCCCCCTTAACACTATGAAATTCATCTTTGATAAGCTCAGAAAATTCTCTCCCAAAGTTATAAAACCTCTTTCACAAATAAAATTTCAGCAAAATCTTCAAAGTCTTTCAGTTCAATCAAATCTTGAACATCACTCCATATCTTGAATTTCAGACATTTTTTTTTCTTTATCTTCCCATTTCTGAATTAAACTTCAAACATATCTTGAAACAAATACTTGTAATGGACGTTTCTTCAAACTTTATCTTCTCCCCCTTTTTGATGATTAGAGCATCAATTTCATCAAAACTTTCACCAAGAAATGTCTTTGAAATCTTTCTGACCACTGATCTTTCAAACTGAACCTCTGATCCTTTGCTAATTCGAACAATGTATTCATCCAGATCTTTTCAAATCTAGACAAAATAGGAATGTAATACCTGAATCAACAAATGAATCAGTTAAAAATGTCTGTCAGTAACACAAAGTCACTGTGTGTAACGGATACACATTGTAAAGGAGCTTTTGTTATGTTCACTCCCCCAGGGCTTCCATCCAATCATCGAAACACCACAAAGGCAATTTCTATGAACGTTATGACAAGAAAACAAATTCCTTGTGTGTTCGTGCAAGTGTAGAAAGAATTAAGCACTTGATGATTGCTTTTAAAGGCTTAACATTGTGTAAACCACTTAGACAACAGTAGATAAACACAGACTCAATGTGCATGATTGAAGTGCGAAGGTGGGGTAGACTTCCTTCTTTTTCAATATCCAGATTTTCCAAATGAAAATCAGATAGATTATGTGCTGTGTCCCCAGAAAATATGAAACATTTTCTTTTTGAGAAGAAAATGAGTGGTTGGTGGGGTTTTAACAAGAGTTGGCATGAGCTAGTTGCCTGTTTCAATAATGTTCACCAAGAATTGTGAAACATTAGTAATGTGGTTGCCCGACTCATAAAGTAGTTGGTGCAGAGTTTGATATTCTTTTACTCTGATCTCACACCCTCTTTCTTTTAATCATGTAAGCTCACATCTAACCAAACTCTCATTTCCATTTTACCTCAACACACAACCCACACTCATTTCTTTTCGACTCCTCACACTCAATCTCTAAGGATTAACTTCTTGGGTAGGAAACACTAGTTAACATGAATCCATAGAAGTTTCATTTAAGTCCTAGCACAAAGAACCCGTATTGTCCTATAAAGCATATGTTGCTCATAATGGTTTATCTTGAACATTTAATACATGAAAAATATGGGTGAGATATGTGTATGCTCATAGATGTAATCATGAAAAGATGAGCATTTTTAAACATTGAAGTATTTTCAAAACAAGTAAATTGAATGAATGAATATGAATGCAAGAGACTTGTTTGAAAATCTGACATTGTATGAAAAATGATCAGAAATGAATGATATAACACTCAAAGCTTATGGTCAAGAATAACGGATATTGTCTATATGAATCAAAATATAGACATTCTTGAAATGACGTTTCGAAATGAAATTACGCTAAAAAATTCTTTGAAGTACAAGAGGGGTGTCTTACCATCGAAAAATATGTTTCAAAATTTGAGACATGGTAAGAACTTTTTGAACAATAAGTCAAACCGGTGTGTGAATACTTGAAAGTATATAGAAAAGACAATACACAAGTAATTATCTTTGGAAACACACGGTTTGTTTATCAGTTTACCACAAAATAAAATGAAAACATTTAAAATCACACTTCCAAATTATAAAATCTGTTTAAGAATCGGGAAGTGGTTTGAACATTTAAGAACATGTTTTCTATGATTGAAAGTTGTCCTTCTTTCAACCATATATGAGATTAAGATAAGAAATTTAACCTTTTCGCTTCGTCTTAAATCTCATGAAGTCAGTTGAAGTCATAAAAATATGAACTTGTAAGCTTCTCTCATTCTACACAAGTCTCAAAGTCATATCAAAGCAACTTTATTCACAAAAACTTATTCAAATGTAAAAGACATAAAGCAGTAAAACAATTAAAATACGAGTTCTGATTTGAAATAATCAGAAGTCATAATTCTTTACTCCCCCTGAAAATATGCATCTGAAATTTGGCAGTAAAAGGCATATGATAGAGATCTACAACTCCCTTTGAAGTGTAGTTCGTCATATCTTCCGAATACATATTTCCAGAAACATATGTACTCCCCCTTGAAGGTTGATTTCCTCATCTGAGTATCTGAGTACACTATCTTATCAGCTCGGGAGTAGCATCTCTTTTTCATCATTGAAGTACGAGTCCTAAATTGTTGTGTTTAGAAGTCAAACTCCGTTGAAGTACGGGTCCTAAACTGTAGTATTCAGAAGCCTTGGTTCTCTTACTCCCCCTTGACAGTAGATGTCTGCAACACAGAATCAGTTTTTGGCTTTGGTACCCACTGGTATTTGGGTCCATGAATGTTAGTTGCAGTTCTTATGGGAGTAACAGAATAAGAACCATACCAGAAATGATCACTTGTCTTGTGAACATGATCATATGTACAGCAGTAAGAACAGTAATATTTCTTACATGATAACCTGATTAATTGATCTTTCATGTATATATGATGTAACATCCCCCATCCCCGTGGTTCGGAACGGGTGATGTCACGAACGAGACTTAACATAATACACAACTAATTCAGAATTACTAATAACTCTAAACATATATTACAATCCATACTATCATACCTCAAAAAGTCATTATAAACTTAGAAAGTTTATATAATAATGCGAGTCTAAGAACTCCAAAATTTTCACGCTCGATCTCAAGTCCCGTCCCTGTAAACGTCACTTTGAACCTGCCATGTCAGAAAACAAAAACACGGCTGAGCACATGGCTCAGTGAATGGATTATAATATAAATTCGTAAATAACAATTAAAACCTCGATAACGAAGCGGAAGACTTAAAAATTCATTTCGAAGAATGTTCTTGAAATTCAAGTTCATATCAAAAGAAATGTTCAGTAATTTTCAAAGACAATAATTTCAAGAACGTTTCACACTTTAATTTCAAAACGTAATATAAATAAAGTCCGTCAATTCCAGTCGTGTTCGTGGGTGATCAGCCACACGAACTGCGTCGGCATGCGGGCACACACAACGAGTCCCCCGTGAATTTAACCACGGTCACATATTTTGTGGGTAAAATTCTAGAATCGATTCATCCGCCCTGGAGCCAACAAAGTCAGCCAAGTCCCCCCAGAGTGGGTTCACGTAAGCCACATAGGCTTAACTCTGGTGGACCGTCATCTGCAGGACGCTATGACAACAAAGCCGCCATAGAAGGCATCCCAAATAATGTGCCCATTTATTGGGTTCTTCTAAAATCAACGAAAACTAAACAAATACCACTTACCCAAATGGCGATCACAGAAATTATAGTCTATATATTTCACATTTTTCATAAACAATCTCATACGAGACACGTTTTAATAAAACATCAAAATGTTCAAACAATTGATTCAATAAACCAAAATCAATGTGTATGTGTGTGTACAATTTCGTATTTGTTGATCACGTTCGGTTGATCAATCACAAGGCGGTGAACCACCTTTAGGAAGGGTCAACTACAACAAATAGTTGCCCACGATTCAAAAGAATTGAAATCCATACCTTAATCGAATTGAGATTATCACGCGATTAACTGAGACTCATGACGAAGCTTAACCCGATCGATTGCCTATTTAAACCATAAATTACTATTACTCGCATAACATAAAACTTAAAGCTTATTATCCTAAGCTTAATCATGAATTTTTATTCTCTTAGGCATTAAACCGATCAATTGGTGTGCGGTTAAACATCTAGATATAAATATCATCATTTTGATTCTAAACTTTACCCGTTTGTAATTTTGACAAAAATAAACATTCATATACATGTAAATGATTATAACTTTACAATATATAATCATAAGTTACCAACCAACTTCAACTACTCTAACTTACCAACTTAAATAACTTAAGAAGAAATTTATACCTCTAGGAAGGGTTCGTCGCGTAGATTCCGAAAATGTAATTGTTTCGTTGATTGCTTCGACGGATTGAGATATATTTTAGAGAGAAGGTAAAAATCTAGAGAGAGAGAAATGGGAAAAATTGTTGGCGGTGATATCAAAAGAACAGGGACGATGAATTGTAATTTACTCTTATTTGATCAAAGTGTTGTCATATATATAATATATATATGTTTATTATTATTATTTTTTTAATAATTATAAAGAGTTTGGACAATTGACGGTTTTTACCCCTCAACTATCTTTGGTTGCTATTTTTAATTACGGTTAAATTCGTGTAAGAATAATTACACGTTTTTTTTAAACGGGGTCTTACAATTATTCCCCCCCTTAAAAGAGATTTCGTCCTCGAAATCGAATTTAGACAGGAAACTTACATCAACTAAAGAACTTGGGGTACTCCCGTCGCATATGGTCCTCGGTTTCCCACGTCGCCTCACGTTCCGAATGATTCTTCCAAAGAACTTTTACAAAACGAATCACTCTCTTCCGTGTACCTCTCTCGTCACGATCAATAATCGCTTCAGGTTCCTCGCGATAAATAGATCTGGTTCTATATGTTCCAAGGGATATTTAATGACGTGTAAGGGATGATAGTTGTACCGTCGAATTGAAGAGACATGGAATACGTTATGTACATGGGATAATTGCGGCGGTAGAGCTAACCGGTAAGCCACAACTCCAACATTTTCTATAATTTCAATGTGATCAATATATCTCGGGCTCAACTTTCCTTTGAGACCGAAACGTCTGATACCGCGAGTTGGGGAAACCTAGAAAAATTTATCTCCCGGTTGGAACTCGATAGGTCGTCGTCACTTGTCGATGTAGCTATTTTGACAAGCCTGAGCCTTTTTCATCATTTGATGCGCAATCTCGACCTTTTCGGTAGTAACTTGTACCAATTCTGGGCCTTTGAGAATACGTTCTCCAACTTCATTCCAACAAGTCGGTGTTCGACATTTTTGGCCATAAAGATCTTCATACGAGGCCATGCCGAAACTCGACTGCCATCTATTATTATAGAAGAACTCTATTAGGTACAAGTAACTATCCCAACTTCCATGCCATTGCAACACACATGCTCGGAGCATATCCTTCAATATTTAAATTGTACGTTCAGATTGCCCATCAGTTTGCTGATGTAAGGTTGTACTAAAATTCAAACGTGTGTCCCAAGCTTTATGTAAACCTTACCAAAATCGAGATGTAAAACGTGGGTCTCGATCGGAGGTTTTTCGATATAGGAGTGTCATGAAGACGTACAATCTCACGTTGGAATACTTCCGTCAATTTATCAATTAACCAAGTTTGTCGGATAGGAAGAAAATGAGTCGATTTCGTCAGTCGATCAACCACTACCCAAATTGCATCGTGTTTCAAGGTTGTGCAGGGTAGTCCGACTACAAAATCCATAGTTATATGTTCCCATTTCCATACGGGAATGTTCAGTGATTGGAGAAGACCACCCGGACGTTGATATTCACTTTTAACTTGTTGACAAGTGAGACAACGAGTTACAAAGTCAGCGATATCTCGCTTCATTCCAACCCACCAGTAATGGTTCTTTAAGTCGTGATACATTTTTGTTGTATCCGGGTAAACAGAAAACATAGATTTATAAGCTTCGGTCAGAATCTGATCTTTAAGCTCTGAGTTATTCGGAACACAAAGACTATCTCGAAACCACAACACGTGATTATCATCAATCCTAAATTCCAAACTAACATTCTCTTGTGCCTGTTGGAAGTTTGCCCACAATTCACCGTCGTCTTGTTGGGCTTCTTTGATTCGAGAAATTAGAGTCGGTTCTACCATTAAGTTCGATAGAATTTCCGTTTTCGAACTCGGATAGATTTCCAGTCTGAACCGTTCGATCTCCAAAGCTAACTCTGAAGGAACAAGTAACGAGGAAACCTGTTTTACCACTTTACGACTTAAAGCGTCGGCAACTACATTAGCCTTACCCGAATGATATTGTATATCAACATCATAATCCTTTAGAAGTTCGAGCCATCTCCGTGACGCATATTTAACTCTTTTTGAGTAAATATATATTTAAGGCTCTTGTGGTCGGTGAAAACTTCACATGTCTCACCGTACAAATAATGACGCCAAATTTTGAGTGCGAAGATAACCGCGGCCAATTCGAGATCGTGAGTCGGATAATTGACCTCATAAGGTTTTAATTGACGTGACGCATATGCAATTACTCTTCCGTTTTACACAAGAACACAACCGAGACCTATCTTTGAAGCATCACTGTAAACTTGAAAACCGTCGGTGCCAGACGGTAATACAAGAACATGCGCGGTAACCGATCGATGCTTCAATTCCTAAAAACTAGATTCTTGTTCGGAACTCCAATTGAATTTGACTCCTTTTTGGAGTAATCGGGTTAATGGTAGAGATATTTTAGAAAATCCTTCAACGAATCGTCTATAATAACCGGCCAGACCCAGAAAACCACGAACTTCAGATACGTTCGTAGGTCGAGGCCATTTAGTGACGGTTTCAATTTTCGTTGGATCGACTTTGACACCTTCCGTAGAGATTGTGTCCGAGAAAAGATACTTGATCAAGCCAGAATTCACATTTGGAACGTTTTGCGTATAACCTTTTCGTTCGAAGAGTTTCCAAAACTATGTGAAGATGTTGATCATGTTGCTCTCTTGACTTTGAGTATATCAATATGTCATCGATAAACACGATAACAAAGTCGTCGAGATAATCTTTGAAAACTCGATTCATAAGATCCATAAAGACCGTTGGAGCATTAGTTAGCCCGAAAGGCATTACTAAAAATTCGTAGTGCCCATAGCGAGTTCTGAATGCGGTTTTCGGAATATCACAATCTCGGATACGAAGTTAATGGTACCCGGACCGAAGATCAATTTTGGAAAAGTATCGTGCCTCTTGTAATTGATTTGTAATTGATCGAACAGATCGTCGATTCTCGGCAACGGATACTTGTTACGGATCGTTACTTTATTAAGCTCCCGGTAATCAATACAAAGACGCATCGTACCGTCTTTCTTTTTGACAAAGAGAACCGGAGCTCCCCAGGGTGAGACACTGGGTCAAATGAAACCTTTCTTCAATAAATCATCGAGTTGAGTTTTGAGTTCTTTCATTTCAGTTGGAACCATTCGATAGGGAGACTTGGAAATAGGATAAGCTCCCGGAACTAGATCGATGGTAAATTCGACTTCCCGGACTGGTGGTATACCCGGTAGATCATCGGAAAACACATCAAGATATTCGGAAACAACAGGTACGGGTGCAGAAATAGGGAATACCTGTTCGGGATCTTGTAACAAGGCTAGAAAACCTTCGTTACTTTGCCAAGTATACTGCTTCACAGTAATAGAGGCTAAAGTGCTAACATCTACTTTTGGAATACCTCCTTGGAAGATTGTCTCTGGTTTTCAATATCCCCAAACAATATTTGTTTGGCATTACAGTCTATAGTTGCATGATGGTGTGACAACTAGTCCATCCCCAATATTAATTGAAAGTGGGAAATATGCATTGGAAGTTGAGTGACCTACCATATGAGATCTCCAATAAATAACGGACAGTTTGAAAATCAAGTTAACACACAGATTGAACCACCCATAGTGGTAGATATCACGACTGTAATTTAGGTGGTTTGCTCAAAAGGTTTTTAACTGGGATTCTATTTGTTCAGAAACAACAGAGTGTGTTGCCTCGGTATCAAACAAGGCATAAGCAGATAAATCGATTAAGTTAACATGGTCTGCTTAATGTATATATGCATCATAATTGACATGGTCTGACGGACCACATCAACAATATTCGGCTCACTTGTACCCCTCAATGGATTGGTTTGGGTAACCCTCAGGTTAACATCTGGATTTGCGTGGGCGACCACGTCTCGACATTCTAACACATAACAAGATCAAGATCGGAATTCAAAACAGTTAGGGATTAAAAATCGGTAAATAGAATTAAATTCTAATCTACACATTCTAATGTCTACCCAATCCTCACAGGTCAAACCTATTTAATCTACAAGTCGAAACCTATGCTCTGATACCATATTTGTAACATCCCCCATCCCCGTGGTTCGGAACGGGTGATGTCACGAACGAGACTTAACATAATACACAACTAATTCAGAATTACTAATAACTCTAAACATATATTACAATCCATACTATCATACCTCAAAAAGTCATTATAAACTTAGAAAGTTTATATAATAATGCGAGTCTAAGAACTCCAAAATTTTCACGCTCGATCTCAAGTCCCGTCCCTGTAAACGTCACTTTGAACCTGCCGTGTCAGAAAACAAAAACACGGCTGAGCACATGGCTCAGTGAATGGATTATAATATAAATTCGTAAATAACAATTAAAACCTCGATAACGAAGCGGAAGACTTAAAAATTCATTTCGAAGAATGTTCTTGAAATTCAAGTTCATATCAAAAGAAATGTTCAGTAATTTTCAAAGACAATAATTTCAAGAACGTTTCACACTTTAATTTCAAAACGTAATATAAATAAAGTCCGTCAATTCCAGTCGTGTTCGTGGGTGATCAGCCACACGAACTGCGTCGGCATGCGGGCACACACAACGAGTCCCCCGTGAATTTAACCACGGTCACATATTTTGTGGGTAAAATTTTAGAATCGATTCATCCGCCCTGGAGCCAACAAAGTCAGCCAAGTCCCCCCAGAGTGGGTTCACGTAAGCCACATAGGCTTAACTCTGGTGGACCGTCATCTGCAGGACGCTATGACAACAAAGCCGCCATAGAAGGCATCCCAAATAATGTGCCCATTTATTGGGTTCTTCTAAAATCAACGAAAACTAAACAAATACCACTTACCCAAATGGCGATCACAGAAATTATAGTCTATATATTTCACATTTTTCATAAACAATCTCATACGAGACACGTTTTAATAAAACATCAAAATGTTCAAACAATTGATTCAATAAACCAAAATCAATGTGTATGTGTGTGTACAATTTCGTATTTGTTGATCACGTTCGGTTGATCAATCACAAGGCGGTGAACCACCTTTAGGAAGGGTCAACTACAACAAATAGTTGCCCACGATTCAAAAGAATTGAAATCCATACCTTAATCGAATTGAGATTATCACGCGATTAACTGAGACTCACGACGAAGCTTAACCCGATCGATTGCCTATTTAAACCATAAATTACTATTACTCGCATAACATAAAACTTAAAGCTTATTATCCTAAGCTTAATCATGAATTTTTATTCTCTTAGGCATTAAACCGATCAATTGGTGTGCGGTTAAACATCTAGATATAAATATCATCATTTTGATTCTAAACTTTACCCGTTTGTAATTTTGACAAAAATAAACATTCATATACATGTAAATGATTATAACTTTACAATATATAATCATAAGTTACCAACCAACTTCAACTACTCTAACTTACCAACTTAAATAACTTAAGAAGAAATTTATACCTCTAGGAAGGGTTCGTCGCGTAGATTCCGAAAATGTAATTGTTTCGTTGATTGCTTCGACGGATTGAGATATATTTTAGAGAGAAGGTAAAAATCTAGAGAGAGAGAAATGGGAAAAATTGTTGGCGGTGATATCAAAAGAACAGGGACGATGAATTGTAATTTACTCTTATTTGATCAAAGTGTTGTCATATATATAATATATATATGTTTATTATTATTATTTTTTTAATAATTATAAAGAGTTTGGACAATTGACGGTTTTTACCGCTCAACTATCTTTGGTTGCTATTTTTAATTACGGTTAAATTCGGGTAAGAATAATTACACGTTTTTTTAAACGGGGTCTTACATATGATCAGGTTTACTTTTACGTATATTGTTCTTTTTAGCTTTATGTGAATGTACACATGACTTCTTTCCTTTCAGCTCATCTTTCTTTTCTTCATCATCCACTGGTTTCACTCTCCATACCAGTTTCTCTTCTTTATATCTCCTTCTTCTATGTGTACCTGAACCATCTATTTTTCTATCATATAAAAGGTTAGTAGTACGAATCTGACTAGAAGATTTGACTGACCTTTTTGAAGAAACATTCTTATGAAGTGAGCTTGCAGCTGTCTTAAAGGAACATTCAGATTCAGCTGAATCATCTCTAGGTGAGTGGATAATTGACTCTGGAGTCTTATGCTCAGCCACCACCACCATCATGGAAACGATATCTTGAAGTTCTTTTACCTTTGAAGAATAACTGTCTCTTTCTTTGACGAGTTGGTCAATCTTCGTTTCGAATTCAGACTTCGTTTTCTGCTCTTTTAGCGCACTTTCAGATAGTTCAGATAACTTGACAGTCAGATTCTTTATCTCTTCCTCAAAAATATTCCTTTCTTCCTCAAAGTCCTCCTCAACATTGTTTCTCTGGCCGGATATTTCTTTGAAAAATCCCACATTCTTTTGTTCAATGACCTTCTTTTCCTTGGCAAACTTTTCTCTTTCCAAGATTATTACTTTCTCAAAATCAGAAACTTGTTGAGAAAGTTTTATACACTGAAGCTCAAGAGTCTTCTTTTCTTCAAAACTCTTCTTGGAAAGTTCTGAAAGCTTCGTTTCAAACTCACCTTTCTCCTTAGCCATTTTTATTTCCAAATCTGATATTTTCTTCTGAAGCTCAGTGTTCTCAATTATCAGACTTTGTTCCTTGACTTCAAAGCTTTCATCATTAATGATAGAAGGAGAATGATCTGGAAGTGGAGCATTTAAGTCAAACATATCAATTTCCTTTATACACCCCGCATCAGAATTTAGAAAATCATTTGAAGACTCAAATAAGTCATCAAACTTATCAGTCGAAGTTTGAGGTGCCTTCGAAACTTTAGAACACATTTTAGATTTAAATTGACAAACAGTGTTCTTTATAACAATAGAAAACACACTTTTTTCAATATCAACCAAAATTCTTTCTTCAAATAAAACATTTTCAAGCTCAACTATTTTGTTTTCTAGAATGAGTGGAGGAACATAAACTTTTGCAGTTGCAGGTTTTGCCTCCATCTCAGTAACAGAATAGCTAACAAAATAGTCATCTGAAAGAACTTTTGGTGTGTCAGAAAGGTAACTATCATTTAACTTTTCATAGCGAAATGGTAGTTGCATTTTCTTTCCATTCTTTCTCTTTTCAGTTTCTTTGGCCTCAACTTCTTCTGGTAATTTGGTAACAAATTTAGGTTTCAAATGAGGATATTGATCTGGATAATACATATAATTTGCATTATATAAAGCTGGCTGTTTTCTGATAGCTTTTTCTAGGTAATGAGGATTATCATAACCTAGTCCCCATTTCTCTTTAACATCAGCCTCTTCAATGGGTGCATTTAGAAAAATGGTATGATCTGTTTGACCTATTGCATGAAGTTTAGCTTCCAAATCATTTACATTTTTCGTTAGGCTCTCGTTCTCAACCTCAATTTATAAACAGTTAGTACAAATTTTTTCTTTTCTAAATCAGACTTTGAAAGTTTAGATTCAACATCAAAAATCTTCTTTTCAAAACAATCCTTTTCATGTTTAAAATCTGAAGCAGATTTACGTAGAGAATCAATCAGGTCTTTGTTTCCAATAACAGACTTATTAAGCTCAAAGATCTTTTCATTTCTTCTAGCAACTCTGTATTTTTCCTTTATCAATTTATCTTGAAGGTCTTCAACTTTAACCATCATAGCTTCCATTGTGGTCATGAAATCATTTACAGTGAAATCCTTTACCTCTTCAGCTGAAAAACTCATCTTGAATATCTGTTACAAAAAGAACTTGAAATGATCGTTAGAAATTCAGAAAAAGTAGATCACAATAAGAACTTTGTTCCCCCTCCGCAGACTTAGCATGGGGGTCCCGCTAAGTCTTGTAAAACTGCAGATCACTTCGATTTCATGTCTGGAACATTTTACAAACAATGAATTTTGATCTAATGCACTAAAACTACAACTTCGATCTATACACAGTTCATTTCAAAAACTCAAACTAAAATTGTAAAAATCAAAAATTCATACTATTCTGATATGAATTGGACTAAACAATACAAACTAAACATATTATATTTGTAAAATCGAATACAATGATGCCAAAATTAGATCAAAAACATCACTGAAACTCAAAAATAGAATCTGAACAGTGTTCTTGTGCGAGTTCTTGAAAAAAATCGATCAAAAATCTTCAATTCAACCCATTTTCTGAATTTCTTCTGATTCAAGTTCTAATCAAACAAACAATTAAGATGAGAATTCCAAATCACAAGTCTTTGATTAATCATCCACAGATTACAAATCTCTCTCACTTTCTCACTCTAGACTTTCTCTCTCTAAACTGATTCTCATAAAAATGACTTACACGCTTGTTTCTACTTACTTACTGAATTACAAAGACAAGAAGGTATTTATACCTCCATACAAAATACAAAGGAAACAAAACAAATACAATATGTTGACTTTGACTTTTATTACAAAATGACTTTGACTTTCCATGAGAGTTGACTTTCCAACTTTGACTTCTTGAATTTTCATCTTCAATCTTTATGATCTTGAATCCAATAAATCTGTGCTCTAACAGATTATAGTCCATAAAAATGGTATTATATGCAAAAATGGTATTATATGCAACAATTTACCTGGTAAGCGTTTACCTGCAACAATTTATAGTCCATACACTATGTATGGAAAAATCTCACTTTTCCTGTCTTTTTCTTGCATAGGTATTATGAGAAGAAGAATTTGCCCCTGTAAATGCGAATGGGTCCAACTTTGACACTCCAGACAGTGTTGGACTTCTGGTTCTGTATCTGCATACATGTGTGCTGGTTGTAGCCGGCAAATTCTTAACACATTTGGTGCCTTTATATTCAACTGGTAAAAAAAAACCTTTCACAATATGGCATTCATTTAGCTTAATCTCTTTTGTTGTAGTAATCTATCTGTTTTGCAAGCAGGTGTTGAGGTTTCACCGCTTGTTTCATATGCTGGAGAAAATCTTGAAGTGATTTGTTGTGGTTGAACATCTCATCCTCTATTGATATTGAGAATTGTTTGGGTTAATTCTGTTTTTATAAATCATTTACTATTTACTTGCTCATATAATAATCTCCAAGCTCTATCTATTGTTGTGATAATTTCCCCTCCCTCAAATATAAGCAAGAATTATTAAGCTAGATGGTGACAATCCACCATTCTGGTTGCTGTTTAAAATCAAAATTTTCTTCCATAGAATCACAATGATCCTTTCTATAATTGTTATTTTCTACACAGCGAACTTTATGCATCATTGTTTAGATGGATTTCACGTGTTCCCTTGAATACATCTAGACGAATTTGCGTCCCGCCGCATTGTGCGGACACCCAACTAGTATATATATATAATATGTTTTGGAAGAAGCTTGTACAGTTTGGGAAGAGGTTATTTGTATAAAATACAGGAAATGTCGATTTTTCAATTTATTTTTTTATTTTTTTTAAATTAGCGACGGAATTAGTGACGGAAATCCGTAGCTAAAAGTGGCCGTCGCTAAATCCGTCGCTAATAATTTCCATCGCTAATTCAGTCACTAATAAATTCCGTCACTAAATCCGTCGCTAATATAATCCGTCGTTGATCCGTCGCTAAATAGTGGTCGTCGCAAAATCCGTCTCTAATAATTCCGTCGCTAATCCGTCGTTGATTTCCGTCGCAGATAAGCATTACCCACCACATATTAAGCGACGGACTTTCAGCTACGGATTAACGACGGAACTGACTTTTAGCGACGGAATTTTCCGTCACTGATAGGGTCCTTTTTTGTAGTGATATGATGTATCATGTTCATCTTTTGATGTGTTTATGTACGGAAATGATCTTATCATGCCCTAATTCAAATTAGATTAATAGGAAAATAGCCCGGATATTATGATATATTGGTACAAGATGGTGCCAAGCCCTCACCCTCACCCTCACCCTCCTAACTATAGTCCCAAAACCAATTTATATACATACAAATTATTTTTATTAGAAAACCCCAAAATCCCCAACTTCCTAACAATATTCACTCTTTTCATGCATTATAATAAAAACAAGTTTTTTTTTTCTATCTGAATTTCTAAACAAATGATAAAAGTCTACAAAAATCTAATTACCTAAATTTTAGTTAACTAGTTTAATTTAATACTTTTGTTTGAATGAAATTATGTAAATATAATTATGAATAATGTAACATTGTAATTTGTTTGAATTTTATTAGCTATTATATATGGATAAGCATTTAACAAAAACATATTTTTTAAAACAACCTTGTCAACTTCGAAACCACCGATTTTCTTACATTTTTTAGCCCTCTTTATATTAATTTTGTGGCTCTTTGGCCATTGTATGATATACAACGAGATATGAGTTTCAAAGAATGATGACGCATCACGTTCAACTTGTGCTTGTTTGTGCATGAAAATGATCTTAGGGGAGTTTGGTTTGGTGGAATTATTTTGAGAGATTTGGATCTCATGAAATGATTTGGAATTGGAACTTCGAAGGGTTATTGGATTATGAAGGATTTGGATTCTTTGGTGTGTTTGGTTTTGTAGGATTTTGGAATGGAATTGAATTTCATTCTTTATTAATAATTTATAAAAACAAATTGTAAATAATTATAAAATAATTAAATTACTTTTTTATTAATTGATTATTATAAAATAAATATTTTTAAGATATTTTAAAACATTATTACATGCAAATCCTACGAAATCATATGAAATTCCAACCACCTTCGTGGGATTTTAAAATACTATGTTTATAGGATTTCAAACTCAGGAAAATCTTCAAACCAAACATGGAATTGAAATTAAAGTCAATTCCATATCCTTTCGAATCATATCCAATTCTACAAACCAAACAGGAACTTATTATATCCTAATTTGAATCAAGTTGAAAGGAAAATAGCCAAAACATTATGAAATTCTCTTCAAACAAGGATCAAACAAAGACCTGTTATCAAGCATATCTCATTTCCATAACGGTCTTCGATTTTCCATCACTAAATGCAATTATCATCATCTGATTTGCATTTTTGGATGATGATTGCTACTTATTAGTATAGGCTAGTACCAGGCTTAGACGAGAAACCCGTAGTACTAAAAAAAGCACTTCAAACCCAATAATTTCAAACCGCAAACCAATTCTAATTAAGTATTGTGGGGCACATGTGAAATATGTATTCGTATATCACAATCTATGAATAATAAGAACGAGGAAAACCAAACATTTTACCATTTTTGTGCTACTTTTTCTTTATACTTGGCATCATATTCTATAGTGTTGTTTATACTTCAATGACTAGTTTTATCATCCGTGTATAGTTGAGCTAGCTATAAATATCTCTTGTTTCCTTGTATTGTAAATCACGTTTTCTTCTTAAGTCGATAATGAGAAAACCTACTTCTCGATCAATGGTTTCTTGAACCATATCATGGTATCAAAGTAAATGTCAACCACTTTAGGGATTTGTGTTAGAGCATAAATATGTTGGATACAAGATCATAAAAACTGAAGATCAAAGTCAAGTCAAGTCAAGTCAAAACTCAAAGTCAACTCTCAAGTGAAAGTCAAAGTCTCATTTGTAATAAAAGTCAAAGCTAGTGTTGTGAGAGTTTTAGTTGTTTGGGTGTTTCTGTAGCTTATGCGTGTATAGTGGTGTGAGTGTTTATGTGTTGGGTATAAATAGGGGTTTGAGTTGTGTTATGCATGTAGCTTCAATCATAGTGTCATACGTGTTCAAAAGTTAGAGAGAGATAGTTTGAGAGAGCATATTTGTAAAGAATCTGTGATTGAAATAAAGAATGAAAATTGATTAAATCAATTGTGTCATCTTGTTTACATTGTTATCTGGGATAACAATTTGACACTTTGGGGCAATCTGTAATGATCTATCCTCCGTTAGTGATCTGTTAGACTTAGACCAATTCTCATCGATATATATATATATATATATATATATATATATATATATATATATATATATATATATGTTTAAATCTCCCTTCTCTCGACAAAGTCTCTAATGATAGAAAGATTAAAACGGCCGGTGTGTGATGATGACGTGAAAGCGCAATCAAATATATATATATATATATATATATATATATATATATATATATATATATATATATTTTATTAATTAAATATCTAAAATGAAATACTAAAAGGTGGAGGGGCTCCCCCAAGAAAGGAAAATGGGGGCTTAAAAAGCATAAACATTGAAAGCAAAACGCGGTTGGTGGAGAACCCCTCCACATGCATCTAATCAATGATGCTCCCTTACGCGTAACTCCTTCACTTTTCCCCCCTCCAAATCACATTCTTTCCATGAACCCTACCACCCCCTATCAATTTACCATTTTGCCCCTTATATACCACCGGCCATTTTAAGGTAATATTTAACTTTAATTAAAATGGTTGGTTAATTAAAACAAAATCAAAGATACCTGGTAATATACAACAATTTACCCGATAAGCGCTTCTCAAGTAAGAATCGTCACTTTCACCTAGCTGGCAAAACTCTTCATTCTTATTATCGCTCTTAACGGGTAATATTTTTTATTCTTATCATGTTTATTTGGTAAGGTAAATAATCCGGTAATCACTTAACTGATAAACGTTTAATTAATGACCCCTAAGTACAATACTGATAAATGTGTTCCAATCCCTAGTTGTAATCTCAAAAAAAGGTAACACATTTGCTAAATTAATATTAAATATATTATGATTATATTTATTTGGACCATAATGTTATTTTATTAACTAATCACTTCTAATTCCCTTGGATTGTCAAAGCTGATTGCGAATTAAATAATTATTACTACAATCTAATAAAGATTTGTGCATTAAAAATTATATCAATAAATTATTCTATTAAATATTAATTACTTTAATTACAGGTTTTCCATTATTTAATAAAATTTACCGTACCATATATTAATTGCTAATTAATTTTTATTCCCTCCAAATTTTACATCTAATTAAATATATTAATTCAAAATTTTGAAATAATAGTAATAAAAAATTATTCAAAATTTTGAAAAATATTAATAAATATTCATTCAAATTTCTTATGGGGAATTGTGCTTTCGATTCAAAGTTTTATACAAAATTATATTATAGTTTTTTTTTAAGTATATGTTAATAATATTACTACATAAATATGAATGATGAATTACACAATAGTCCTATTATGAATTAAGTTTCAACTTTAGTCCCATGGCTTTTTGAGTTCTAAAGTCGATATAATCAAAATAATCAATATTTCAAGTTCAATTCATTTTATAATCATTTTTTAAATTTAATTTTCAAAATTATCGGATTTTACACAAATGCTTTAGCATTTACGTAAACCACTTTTTCAAATTAAAAAAAGAAAAAAAAAAAAAAAAAAAAACTATGTGGCTTAAAAGATCTTAAAAAAAACTCCCTATAAAAACAAGATATTAAGAAATATTTGACTTTATATCCTTATAATTAATTATTTAATTTACTTTATATTCTTTATTTTTTTTCATTTTTATTTTACATTTTATTATATTAACATAAACATTCGTATTTTAACTAAAACAAGTTAAAAAAATATGTTTTCTTTTTGACAAATTATACCATTAGAATCGTTTTGTCAATATTTTTAAAATAAACTCAATATTTAATATTTTTTAATTTAATTATATATTATTAAATATTATTAATACTTACGAATTATTTATAATACGACCATGATACTTACAAATTAAATATATAACTACAAGAGTAGAAAGTGTAAGTATTAAAATAATTTTTACGTATTTATGATATTTATAATATGATTAAATTAAAAAATATTTAATATTGGACTCATTTTAAAGGTATTGACGAGACGATTATAATGTTATAATTTGTAAAAAATTTAGAAGCATATATTTTTAATGTATTTTCAGTTAATGTACGATTATGTAATAATCTGGGAGGAAGCAATCTTTTTTATTAAACGTGTTGAAAGAAATCATTTTATCTACTAATAGTGAACAAATTAGTGTAATACCAAAATTTTTGACTATGTTAATATGAAAAAGGTGTAAAATAAAAATAAAAAAAATAAAAAATATAGAGTAAATTAAATAACTAATTATAAGAATATAAATCATTATTAAATAACTATTTTTACTCAAGGGATTTACACAAAGTTTTTATTTTTTTCAATTATAAAAATATGATTTACACAAATGTTGCCTAAAATCCAGTTATTTTGTAAATTACGTTAAAAAAGTGAGTATAAAATAAATTGGAGTTGGGAAATTTACTATTTTGATCAATTTCTTAAAATTATATCTATACAATATTATAAAGCAGGGATAAAAAACTCTTAAATACAAATTATTAGGCACAAGGTACCATCATTTTATGTAAGATTTTAAAAATATTTTAATTTACAAGTATTAGAGTACACGATACGTATTATTACTGCAGACTTCTAACACCCACCAATTTGGTATGTGCAGGGTCTTCCTTTTATGCAGAGAAATGTATCACTATTAATTAATATATTATATTACTATAAATTTGTTTTAAATATATTATTAAATATGTAATTGGTTATTTTTTTTAGATGTCATTAAAATATATAAGATAATCATTGAATTATAACAAAACACTTAATTTTTTTTATATAAAAAACATTATATTATTAAGCCTAAATTAAACAAATTTATAAACAAAAACATTATCACTTTCTCAAAACCATCTAAAATCGTACTACTTAATTTTTTATATAAAAAAACATTATATTATTAAGCCTAAATTAAACAAATTTATAAAAAAAAAGACATTATCATTTTCTCAAAACCATTTAAAATCGTACTGTAAATCGACAAAAAAAACAAAAAATAAAATGAAACATATTATATAAAATTTGTTAAATGTATTAAAATTTGTATTAGTTTTTAATCAGTGTAACACCAAAAAAGTTCTATTAATTAGTAATAGAAATGTTTATTTTTTATATTTTTTTATTAGTAATCAGTACATCTTATAACTATTGATAACATGGATATTAAGTTGTTAAATTTTTATTGAGGTTATTAATTACATGAAGAAAATACTACATTAAAATCAACTGATGCCATGCAGGCTAGAACTTGTTCATCATGTAAAATTGGTACCAAATACAAAGAATAAAATATTTGTTGCATTAACTGAGAAAGAAAATTCATTGTTACATTAAATAGAAATTAAAACAAAATTTGTTACATCTTACCTATTAAAAAAACATAAAACTATGTTTTTTCTTTATTTTTACATCTTGTCAAAAGTCACTATTTTTTAAAACTCTCATGTCAAAACTTTTTAAATAAAAGGTACTCAAGGATATAATTATTCTAATCTCTCTAGTAGGAGACACGTCTGAGCACATCCGACCCCTCAAATCCTAATTGTGTGGAACGTATTACGTTCATTTAGTTTAATGTATTTAAGTATTTCCATCTAATACCGGAAGTCCTAAACATTCGGTTCTTTGCCTTTTTCCCAGGTTTCAACCGTAGCCTAATGCATTCACCTTTTATCAAGATTTAGGGGTCGTTTAACAAACGATTACCCGGTAAGCTCTTACCAAGTCACTTACCTTACCGGATGAACATTACAACTACCGAGAATCTTACCCGGTAAGAATGATGGCAAAGGGTCAAAAGTCTCACCCGGTAAGTGTGGGCGGCAAGTCTTACCGGGTAAGCACTTACAAGGTATATTGTTGCATACGATGTCGTTTAAATGAACTATAATCTTACGCGAGAAGGTAAAGGAAAGTGTTAATTTTTACCGGTAAGCACTTACCGGATAAACATTTGGGTAAACGGCCCCTTAATTTTAGAGAACATTTTTACACAAGTTATTCGATGACGACAAGTGTTTTATAATACATATAATTGATTCTGTTTAGAAGAAATAAATCTCAATTATAATGAATCGGACTGCATCTTTTATGGAATTACAACGCCAACATCAGTGTGTCCCGACAAGGGTCTTATATATTTGATGTTCTTAAAACTATCCTTCATCTTCTAAAAATGGATAAACAATATTATTGTTAAGGGTCTATCTGATTATATGTAAACTAGCTACTAACAATAATTCAAAATGTTGATGTAAATTATTATGAAGTTGTAATTTTATAGTTATTAGATTAATGAAGTGCATTAGGTACAAATCGCATAAACCGCACCGTATTTTGCGGTGCAGTTTTTTGCGGTTTGGGAAAAACCTTTAAACTGCATAATGTGGTGTTGTTTGCAGTTTGTCCCTAAATCGTATCAAATCGTACCGCAAAGCAAACACCCCTGATATAATGATATAATATACTTTGTATTTATTTAAAGATGAAAATATAGAATGACTAAAATACCCCTCACTAAATTGGACTTTGTAATAATCGTGTCCAAAGTAATAACGTTGGGAGTATCGGTGAGTGGTTGCTAAAGTTTAAAGTGTGGGGGTTAGTTTGTAAATTGGTTAAAAAGGGGTTTTAATCCTAATACTCTCATTCCCTAAATCATTTTGTTGGAGGCGGCTAGGAGAAAACCAGGGAGATTCTATGCGATTTTTGGAATAGAAAGTAGGAGAAGATCTAGTTCTACTTAAATCAAAGCCTGCACTAATCCTCTTCAAGGTAAGCCTTATCTTTATTACTGCCTTATATTTATAGAGAGTATTGGTTGATTCGTTGGATTATACACCCCAATTAGAAGGTGCAGTAATCGCTTTGTTATTGTTCCTTGAGTGGGTTAAGAATTTTTAAAATCGATTGGTGTTGGTCTCTAATCGTTTGGGATTAAGGAAGGAAAGGTTTGGTTGTGTGTGTGTGTGTGTCGTTTACCGCCGCCGGGAAATCGACACCCCGATGGGGTGTTATTCGATTCACCGTAACCCAGTTCTCGGCTGGGAAGGGAGGGGTCCCGGGTCCGGGAGCTACTCGACCGGGTGATCCTGGGAGATGCTTAATCGGGTGACCCCGAGAGCTACTCAGCCGGGTGATCTTGGGAGAGATGTCCAACCGGGTGATCCCGGGAGTTGCTCGATCGGGTGAACCCATGAATCAATTTTTGGCCAGTAAACCCATACATGTTTCGTGCGTCCGAGGTTCTACACTAGTGTCTTGAATGAGTGAGAGAGAGAGAGAGAGAGAGAGAGAGAGCTTTCGGAGAGGGGTTTCTCTTATGCCTTACGGGTAAGCAGATGACTCACCACTCTATTATATTTATACCGTAGGGGGGATCGTTACCGGTCAATAGCGTAAGTGTGAAGATTTAAGCGAGAGGCGACAGGTGAGTTTTCTAAGTTAGATCATTCCTCTTGTTCTTATGTTTTCACACTTTAGTATGCTTCACCTATCATCTACTCTTAAATCACTACCGATGTTTATGTTATTTTATGCATTCGAGATTTATTAAACGTATGTTATGTTCTATCGTATTAGATGTGTTAAAATGTATGCATACATTGTTTATGGCCTAAGACAGGGGGTGTGTCTCTCCTGTACTCATATCGGGGGGTGTCCCAGATTGAGACAGTATGAGACAGACACGTCGTTACCTTTGCATGACTTTAGTGTGTGCCAGAAACGAGATTTGTGAGTATGATATTTTTAATAAAACTGAACTGGTTTATATTTGTTTATAAATCTTTTATATGTTGCCTTGGTATGGAACCGTTATTAGAGGGAACTCACTAGACCTTTCGGTCTAACCCTCGCTCTTTCAAAACTAAAACCTTTTCAGGAAAACGCGAGATTGACGGTTCGGGTAAGGAAAGGAGAAGCTCTAAGTTGGATCGTGGTCTAGAATAAGAATGTCCTAGTTTCCCAATTTTTAGTAGTTCTTAATGTTGTTATTCTCAGTTGTGTATTAGGTTGTTTCCCGCAAACCTTGAATATTTGACCTTTGTCATGATCCGTTTTGGCGAGATTTTATTTTATGATGTTTATGTTTTATTGCTTTATGTCGGGTTGTTACAGTTGGTATCAGAGTTATAGTTTAAGTGATCTAGGTGACCGGATGGGCCTAGACTTAAACTAGGAGAGTAGAAACACAACTAAGAAATAGGAAGGCCTTAGGGAGACCTCAACAGGGACATGAATAATAAGGTAGTAAAGACTAACATATAGGGTAAATTTGGAATTACATCCAGCCAATGTGATTGCGAATTTACAAGTACATGTGTGTGTTTATTTTTCCTTGTTATGTTAGAACTGTTGGTTAAATATCTTGCTTGTGTCTTTTCAGTAAGCGATATGTCAGAGCGATCAACGAGGAGTAGATCTGTGTCGGTTGCTGAAGCAATACCGGTGAATGAGGTGGTGGTGGATGGACCAACAGCTCCTCCGAGACAGGAAGCCGCTCGGGGAAGGGGTCGTGGTCGTGGATGGGGGCGAGGGAGAGCTTCCCGGAGGGCTGCCACTCAGTTTGATGAAACCAGAATGGAAACACGGGGGCAAAAATGGCATGAGGCGGCCGTCGAGCGAGGAGTGTAGAGATCCTTGCGGATCAGGATTTATCTTAGTAGGAGAGTTCAACTACCGTTAAGGGGAGAGGGCAATCAAAGGGTCATGGTCAGGGACGGGCTCAAGCTTTTGTAACTCAAGAGGCTTTCGCCACTGAGATGGGAAAACTCCAGGAAACCTTGCAAGCATTGTTGGCTCAGCAGGCAAGGACAACATCTAGGAGTAAAGAGAAGAGTGAAGAAAGAGAAGGAATGGAGATGTGTAGCCCACCCGTAACTGTTAGGGGTAATCACTCTCAATCGACTCCATATGTGGTAGCCAAATCAGTGATGGATAAGGGTTGCAACTATAAGTCATTCTCCGTTTGCAAGCCCCCTAGCTTCAAGGGAGAATGTGACCCAGTGGTGGTTATAAAGTGGATTCGGGAGATGGAATTAGTTTTAAACACTTGTAAGTGTGCGGATGAAGACAAGGTGGTGTTTGCCTTGTCTATGTTGAGAGACAATGTAGTTTTCTGGTGGGAAGTCGAGACTGGTGGAGAGGGTTCGAAGGCGGCAAAGGGTATGGGTTGAGAGACCTTCATCGCCAAATTTAAGGTGCATTTATGCCCGTTAGCGGCTGTTAAAAAGTTGGAGGAAGAGTTTATGGGTTTAGAACAAGGAGAAATGACGGTCCGCAAGTACACGACCAAGTTTATAGAGAAGGCTCGTTTTGCTGAGATCTATGTGCCGAATGAGGGGTGGCGCATAGAGAGGTACATCCATGGGCTGAAGAGCAGTATCAGAGAGTTGGCGTCCGCATGAAACCCTACCACCTTTCAAGCGGCCATTAACGCGGATGAGATGACAGAAAAAGAAAAGGTTCGTAAGATGTCTGAGAGAAGTGTTGATGAGAGAAAGTGGGAAGGACCCACACGTGACTCTAAGAAGGTCAAGAATGCAAGACCCGAGTAGCGGGTAACGCCAAGATTTGGGGACAAGCTGTGTGGGAAATGTAATCGGATGCATCGAGGGGAATGTATGATGGACAAAGATGGTTGTTACAAGTGTGGAAAGATGGGGCATATGGCTCGAGACTGTCATGGACCAAGGTCGTGTTATCAGTGTGGTTCTCCGGACCACATCAAGACGGATTGTCCACAGTTGAAGAAGGAAGCGACTGGGAGCTTCGGAGGAAAAGGAGGAGAGAGGAAAGTGGAACCGACCCGGGCAAGAGCGAGGGCGTTCCACATGACGGTGAAGGAGGCGGTGAAGACGCCAGATGTGATGATAGATACTTTCCTTATAGACTCGACTTTTGCAAAGGTGTTGTTTGATTCAGAAACAAACCGTTTGTTTTGTGTCGCCGAACTTTGTTCGAAAATTGCATGTAGAACCCAAGAAATTGAGCCATGGGTTTGAAGTAGAGGTAGCGGATGACAGTCGATTCTTGGTGGCAGAAGTTTATGAGGGGTGCAGGATCGATATAGATGGTCATATTTTCCCGTTGCAGTTATACCCGATGGGCATGGGAGAGTTTGATGTCATAGTGTGCATGTACTGGTTGGCATCTAAGATGCCAACATAGAGTGTAATAAGAAGTTGATCCGCATCGCCCTACCTGATAAGAAGGAGGCAGTGATCTATGGAGATTTTTCGGGATAGGAAGTCGTGTTTAATATCGATGCTAAGAAAAAGAAGAGAGGTCTAGAGTCGGTTTCGGTAGTAAGCGAATATGCGGAGGTTTTTACGGAGGATTTAACTAAATTGCCCCTTTGATCGGCAAGTGGAGTTCAAAATTGACTTGATGCCTGGAGCAGCACCAATAGCGAGGGCACCATATCGTTTGGCACCCGCCGAGATGAAGGAGATGATGACTCAACTGCAAGAGCTACTCGACAAGGGCTTCATTCGTTAACTGCTTTGACTAAGATGTTAAGTTCATTAAGGACTTCTCTCAGATAGCTACACCGTTAACTGCTTTGACTAAGATGTTAAGTTCGTGTGGACCGAAGCCCAAAAGGGTGCATTTGGTAAATTGAAGGAAAGCCTGAGTAGTGTACCAATTTTATCCCTATCCAACGGATCTGAAGGATTTGTGATCTACAACATGCTTCTAAGTTTGGTTTGGGGTGTGTACTGATGCAAGATGGGAAGGTAATTGCTTATGCGTCTCTCCAGTTGAAGGACCATGAGAAGAATTACCCTATGCATGACCTGGAGTTGGCGGAAGTGGTTTTCGCCTTAAAGATTTGGAGGCACTACTTATACAGGGTTAAGTGTCAGATTTACACTGACAACAAGAGCCTCCAGCATCTGTTCAATCAAAAGGAGTTAAATATGAGACAAAGAAGATGGATGGAGTTGTTAAGCGATTATGACTGGGAAATTCTTTACCATCCGGTAAAGCCAACGTTGTGGCCGACGCCCTGAGTCGAAAGGAGCGAGGAGATTCGACAAAGGTAGTATCTTTTCGAGTCGAAGCAACTTCTAACTTCTTGGATGAAGTTAAGAAATTTCAAGAGGAAGCTCTTTTGGAGGAGAACTTGAAAGGGGAGAGAATCGTCGGGTTAGTAGCCTCGTTAACTGTTGACGGTCGCGGAGTGCAATACTTAGGAGACCGCGTGTGGGTCCCTAAGTTGGGGAATGTAACACCCCGATTTCTCAGTAAGAAAATACTACCTTTGTACCATGTCTCGCTTGTAGTGTAGTGTTAGTTCATGATCTTACCTTGAAACCTGTCGTATTTGAGAGTTGATAGTTATAGCCGAAAATGAGGGAAAAGGGAACAACAGTGTTCCGCACGTATCTTCGCGCGACTTGAACCGCGCCGCCATCCATGCGAGGCTCTGCCTTCACGCAACTCCAGTCCTTGGTGCGACTCTCCGCACGGGTTCATCCGCGCGGACCTCCTTGTCGATTAAATAGGGAGAAAACGGCCCCAAGACTCTTATTCTCCCAAAATCACTTCCCTAAAACACTCTCTTCTTCTCCCTCTTCATTAATTTCGACCTACAATATTTATTAATACCATTTCCGTCCAATCCTTAAGTGGAAATCATTATCTAAAGGCTTGGAAGGCTAGGGTTCAAAGATCTACCACCTCATCATCTTCATCTTCAACCTCAAGACTCCATCACCATTTCTAGGGTTTTGCCATTTTAGGGTTTTTACATCATAAACTCATTTGGTGAGTCTCTTAACCTCAATTTGCCATAAATATGTGTTGTTATTTGCTAATGTGATGATTATAGTTAATTTGAAGTTACCCTAAGAACTAGGGTTTTGGGAATCTACTAGTATATGAGTATTCTTTCTTGAAGAAGGTATTTAATGTTATAATGGGGTGTTATATGCATGTAAAATCATAAAATGAACTACATATTGGTAAAGAATCATCTTTCATGTTAACAGGTTTTGGTTACTAATGATGATATCGGTTGTTAAAGCTTGTCATAATAATTTAATGGTGTCTTTTATGGCAAATAAATTGTGCATATGAATGTGATCATGAAATGTGTATTATCATGCTTTATAATAGAATGTATTATTCATGAGAAATGCTATCTTTATTTAGTCATGACCTAAATGTGAAGTAATGTCTATTTCCTTGTGCACGAGGATTTAGATGGCAAAATTACTTGATTATAATTGTTGACATTTGGGTCACTAGCGAGTAGGCAATAAGGGACGTAAGTTCCCGAGTTGTAACTCGTCTAGATTGGATAGGCACCCATGTCCGTAAGTCCTTGAGGTGTAGCTCGACGGAGTAAGCACTAGAGGCATAAACGGTTTGAGGATTGTGATGTCTAGAATGGCATGGGAACTAGAGTCGGGATATGTGGTGAAATCCAATAACATCGCGGGTGACCCCATTCACGTGTTCTCGTCACCCAAGATGGTATTGGGTCTCCCCCGTCTTTCTGGAGTTTTCTCTCGTGAAGTTGTACATGAAATGGAACATTTGTTCCGAATGGAAATGTTGGCATTGGTTCAACTTATGGGTACACCGGTAACAATTAAGTATATTGTACATGCTTACGTTATAAACTATTAAGTCCTTTCTATATCTCTAGACTTTGGTCTAACACTTGCTTTGGTGTTTAATGGCTCACAGGTTCTGCTAGTGGTGTGCAAAGGGCACCTTGATTCGCCGGAAGCACACCTAGGAACACCTAAGGACCGGGCATTTTGGGGAATTTGAGAGAAGAGCATTTTGAAGTCATAGCAACACCCACCTTAATCTAGTTTGACAAATGTGCTAGATTGAATAGGTTGCCGTGTAATATGTCTTATCTTTCCGCTACTTAAATGATGCAATTATCACAACTTTATAGGGTTATAGTCATTCATGTTTACAGGTTTATAATCCTCTTATTTTAGACGTTATATTGCCGAAATTTTAAGTTTTAAATTTACTCAATTTTTAGGGTGTTACAAGTTGGTATCAGAGCTCTAGCTTAAGTGAACTAGGTATGTAAACTCGATACCTAGACTTAAGCTGAGACCCTTAGGTTATGGACTGTGAGAATGGGACATCTCAAAAACTCCTTTCCAATGTACATCTGTTGTACAAAGTGGCTCTGTGCTGCTTACATGCATTTTAACTGTATCATTTGTTGATTCAGGGTTACAACGTTTATTATATCTGGATTTTAAAAGATTCGGATATATACATTTCTTATGAATTGACGGATACACAGATCAAAAGAGCAAAGATTGTCATTTTATAAAGGGGAGATTGTTATTGTATCATAAAAGGGGGAAATTCATATTCAGAGAAAGTGATGAAATTGAAGAAGTTTTGATGATCATGATGCTCACAATCATCAAAAAGGGGGAGATATTTTAAAGATTTCAATTTCAAAGCGTAAAAGGAAGAGATTTTCTGAAGAAAAAGGAGAGATACTTTATGGAATTTCAAATTCAAGACAGATGAAAGTCAATAGATTCTAAAGATAATGTTTCAAAGAAAATTCAAGAAAGTTTATTTTCCGAAGACGATCCAGAGATCAGAGAGATGAAGATACAAGATCAAAGATTCTTCACTCAATAGTTCAAAGATGTAAAGTTCAAAGATTCCTGAAGTTTCAAAGATCAAAGAAGTTTCAAAGATGAAAGAAGTTTCAAGATTTCAAATGGTTTGTTCAAGACTTGATGACTTTACAAAGCAAAGTGAAAGACTTTTTAAGATTCTTCAAAAGTTGAAAGATTGAAGATTGTCAAAGCTACAAAGTTTAAAGCTATCAGAGATAAAGTTTTGAAGAATCAAGCGCTGAAGACGATTGTCAAATTTTTGTTAAATCTTGAATACAAAGGGGGAGAATGTTAGTGTATTTGTTGTATCCAAGATTTAATGTACAAAGTCAAAGTCTGTAAAGTCTGTAAAGTCCACAAAGTCAAAGTTAATTTTGTTAAGCTTTGAATATGTCATGAGAGTTTCTATTGAAATAGGTATATGAGAGTTTAGCTTTGTGAGAGTTTATCTTTCATAAATAAATAGTCTAGTGATGTGAGTGTTCTATGCAGTTTGTAACTTTCATATTGAGAATAATATGACTTGTGACTTTCTCTCTCTACTCTCTCTCTCTAGAAATTGTTCTTTGATTGTCAAATCTTGAATGGATTGATCTGGGATTTTACATTTTCAGTTGGTATCAGAGCTAAACCCAATCAAATTCAGAAGGATTACTTCACTTGGTTTTGGATCGATTTCTTGAAAATCTCAAGAAGGCGCAGATTGGTTTTTGACTTGTCACTGTTGAATCAAATTCGCATTTGATTGTTATTTTTAGATTGTAAAAATGGTTCTATAGGTTTCGTATAATGTCATAGATTCATTTTTGTTCACAAAGATTCACGAATCAATCACTATTTTAGATCGAATTTTTGAATTTTTGTTTTTTCTTGAAAAACGAAGTCAAACACTGTATATCATGAATTGCACTGTAACTTCTTGTTTTTATTAGAAACTTGTTCGAAATATCATTTTGACCATATTGGTTCAATTTGAGAATCAATTTGCAGGTTTATAACGATTTGGGTTGAATTCCGTGAATCTAAGTAAAGAACGCGCAAGATCTACACTTCGCGCTAATGAAGAACACTCTAGATTGAAGAACACGCATAATGAAGATAATCGTGTTTTCTGTGAGTTTATTTCTGGTTCGCGCATAGAGCATCTTGCGAGAAGGGGAAACGCGCAAATCAAAGGGTGTGAATTTCAGTGTTTGTTCTGCGAGTTTCGTGGTCCTTGCAAGTTTGGATTCTGCGAGTTTCTGCTTTCGTGAAAATTTTCCATGTGTGGAACGTGCACAAGTACTCTGCGAGTTTTCCCAGTCTGCGAGTTTACATTTAGCGAGTTTCAGATTTATCGAAAATTGTCTAAGTATGGAACGCGCAAAGGCTCATGCGAGTTTCGATTGATCTGCGAGTTTGTATTCATTTGCGAGAACTTAAGTTGATCAAAATTTTCTAAGTACAAAACACGCACGAAGTATCTTGCGAGAAGCTACTTCGCGCACGTCGAGGCCTGCGAATTCTGTAAACGCGCAAGTAGTTGTGTGCGAGTTCTGAAAACGCGCATAAAGCATTCTGCGAGAAGATCAGTGAACAGTTCTTTGCGAGTTCTTTGGTCTGCGAGTTTTTGTGGTTTGCGAGTTCTGAAGTTAGAATTTTTTTGTGATCTATTTCAAGTAGTGATCTGAGTTTGACTTTTCAGTCAACGTTTCTGGATATTTTGGGAACGATCATTCATTTCAAGCTAATTTTTCATTCAAGAAGCCTACTACAGATGAAAGAGGGAATACTGTATTGTCAGCAAGAGATGTTGCAGTCATGTACATGCCTGAAATACCTGTGATAGAGGCTGAACGTGATAAACTGAAGAATCAGAATTTAGTTCTTTTAAATCAGATTCAGGAGTTTAAATCTCAATTGTTAAACTATGATAAAACTTCTGTTTGTGCTAAATGTATTGATCATTCTAAATCTGATTATGCTGGTATCATCAGAGCAAAAGAGAAAGAAATTAAAGAGAGAGAAACAAATTAAGATGAAAGAGGATATGATTATGACTATTGAGAAAGAAATCAAACTGAAAGAGAGAAAGATAACAAATCTTCAAAGCAAGCTGAAGACAACTGAACAACAGACATTAGAATTTAAAGCTGAATCAGTTGATCTGCACATCAAGTTTAAAGCTTTTGAAGAAAAAATATATGCGTTGGAAGCAAAGAATGCTGATTTGATGAAAAATCTCCAAACAGATAAAGACAATTCAAATATGGAGAAAGATTCAACTCAAAAGCTTTTTGACTTTTCTAAGAAATCTATCCAAGAAAAAAAGGATCTGGAGCTTATTTGCATTAAACTCTCCAAGCAAGTGTTAGAGTTTGAAAAAATCTTAATTACAGAAAGAAATCTAAAGAGAGAAAAGTTCTTGAAGACAAAACGATTGAACTTCCCAAACAAATCTCAGTTCTGCAAGACTTACTTGAAAAAGAAAGAAAATCATTTCAAGAAAAGAAAAAGTCTTTTGAGATTGAAAAGAAAAATGCTGAAAAGAGAAATACTGGGATTTTGAAAGAAATTTCTGAGAAAACCAAGAACTTGGAAAAAGATTTTGAGCAAGAACGTTTAAACTTTGAATCTGAAATATCTAAGCTCATATCCAAGATATATGTTCTATCATCAGATGTTCAAAAAGAACAGATGGTAAAATCTGATTTGAAAAAGAAGTTTGACACACTTATTGTTGAAAGAAACATTTTGACTGAAAAGATAAAACAACTTGAAGTTGTAAATGTTGAATTGTCAGAGAAGATTTCAGCTGATGTGATTAGTCAATCACCTTATGAAAATTCATCTGAATCAGTTTTTTCTTTTAAAACAGCTTCAAGTTCCATTCATGAAAATGTTTTTAAAAAGAACTGTGTCAAACCAAACATTGTCAAATCAAATCATATTCGTCCATCTAATATGTTCTATGATAAGTCTGTTGATAGTCCAGCAAGCTTTTACGTCAAATCTCTTGGAAAGAATTCAAAGAAAGAACAGATGGTCTAGAGAGTGAAGAGTTCTCCTGATGATGAAAAGAAGAATGACAAAGCATCTACATCCACATCCAATGCCAAAAAGAACAGAGCTCATAAAGGTAAATCTTTTGGTAAACCTGATACAATTTACTCTGTTAATCCTCTTATCAGGTTGGCTGAAAAGAAAATGAGTTATTCTTACTGTGGGGCAAATAACTTTGTAAGTAATAATTTTGTTGATTACTGGTATGGTTCTTATTATGTTACCCCCAAAAGAACTGCAACTAACACATCAGGACCCAAATACCAGTGGGTACCAAAAGCTAAATATGTGTTGCAGGCACCCAAGGTTTAAGGGGGAGCAGGAACATAGACTTCTGATTACAACAGATCAGAACTCGGACTTTAATGTTAAAGTTATTGACTTCTAAGTACTACAACTTAGAACTCAAACTACAATGTTAAAGGACTATGACTTCTAGATAAAACAGTCTAGGACTCGCTCTTTAATGTTTAAAGATAAGGATATTTTGAAAATATCCAGGGGGAGCTTATCTGACCTAAATCATTTTATCATGATTTGAGGGGGAGCTAAATTGTTTGTAAGTATCTTCTTATCTTAATCTCTGATTGTTTGAAAGAAGAACAACTTTCGAGCATGTAAAATGTTTTCTTAAATGTTCAAACCACTTCTTATTCTTAAAAGTTTTTATGAATTGAGAAGTGTGTTTTTAAATGATTTTCATTTGGATACTTTGATGATTATCTGACCGTGTGTTTCCAAAGATCAATACTTGTGTATTATCTTGTCTATATACTGTCAAGTATTCATACACACCGGTTCAGTACTTCATTTGCAATTGTTGTTACCATGTCTCTAAACGAAACTATTTCGATGGTAATACCCTCGTTTGAATTCAATATTGTTGAGCATCAGCCATCATTTCATTCTTTGTGCGTTCATTGCTAAATTGTTTATATTCGTTCATATAAACAAACTATCAAGTTCTTTGATACCCCAACCATTTCATGTTTATACTCATGATATTTGATCTGATTGATACATTGTCAGATTCTCAAAACAATTCTCTTGATTTCATTTCATTCATTAAATATTCTTGTTTTGAGAGATCTTCATTATTCAAATGCTCAAATTTTATTCATATTTTTAATGAGCATAAATTTTGACAATGTTATCATATTTGTGCTTAACTGTTCAAGTTAAAATGTTGAGCAAATATTCTTTTTAGGAAAATTACATGGGATCGGTGTGAGAGCTTAAACAGAACTTCCATGGATTCACGTTAAGCAGTGTTTCCTACCCAGGAAGAAATCCTAGAGTGATTGAGGGGTGAGGGGTTCTTAAATCAAAGAATGGGGGAGATAACTCATTCGATTGAGTTTTTCTCAATGTGTGGAGTGGAAAAATGAAAATGAGAGTTTGGTTAGAAGTGATTTTAATGTTAAAAAAAAAGGGTATGAGAACAGAGTTAAAAGAATATCATAACTCTGTACCAACCACTTTCTGAGCCAGGCAACCACATCTACTGATTGGTTCACATTCTTTGGTGACCATCATTGAAACAGGCAGTGAGCCCATGCCAACTCTTGCATTAACCCCACCAGCCACTCGTTTCTTTCTTGAAAAAGAAATGTTTCAATTTCTTTGGGGACGCATCATATCTGCTATCTAGTCTTCACTCGAAAGATTTAGATATTGAAATAGAAGGAAAGTTGCCTCACCTTCGCACCTCTTTCATGCACATTGAGTCTGTGTAATATATGTTGCTATCTCAACAGTTTACATACTTTGAGCCTGAAAAAGCTTAAGTAGCTTCAATCATTCATACACTTACACGTACACACAAGGAATAAGTTTTCTTGTCATAACATTCATAGAAAATTCCTTTGTGGTTTTTCGATGATTGAATGGAAGCCCTGGGGAGTGAACATTACAAAAGCTCCTTTCCAATGTACATCCGTTGTAGAAAGTGGCTCCGTGCTACTTACAGGAAATTCTAACTGTATCATTTGTTGATTCAGGTTTACAATTCTTATTTTGTCTGAATTTGAAAAGATTCAGATGAATACATTTTCTGAGTTGATGAATACTCAGATCAAAAGGGCGGAGATTGCTATTTTATCATAAAGAGGGAGATTGGTTTACAAAGACAGTGATGAAATTGAAGAAGTTTTGATGATCATGATGCTCACAATCATCAAAAAGGGGAGATATTTTAAAGATTTCAATTTCAAAGTGTAAAAGGAAGAGATTTTCTGAAGAAAAAAGAGAGATACTTTCTAGAATTTCAAATTCAAGACAGATGAAAGTCAATAGATTCTGAAGTTAATGTTTCAAATATAATTCAAGAAAGTTTATTTTCTGAAGACGATCCAGAGATCAGAGAGATGAAGATACAAGATCAAAGATTCTTCAATCAATAGTTCAAAGATGTAAAGTTCAAAGATTCCTGAAGTTTCAAAGATGAAAGAAGTTTCAAGATTTCAAATGGTTTGTTCAAGACTTGATGACTTTACAAAGCAAAGTGAAAGACTTTTTAAGATTATTCAAAAGATGAAAGATTGAAGATTGTCAAAGATACAAAGTTTAATGCTATCAGAGATAAAGTTTTGAAGAATCAAGCGCTGAAGACGATTGTCAAATTTTTGTTAAATCTTGAATACAAAAGGGGAGAATGTTATTGTATTTGTTGTATCCAAGATTTAATGTACAAAGTCAAAGTCTGTAAAGTCAACAAAGTCAAAGTTAATTTTGTTAAGCTTTGAATATGTCATGAGAGTTTCTATTGAAATAGGTATATGAGAGTTTAGCTTTGTGAGAGTTTATCTTTCATAAGTATATAGTCTAGTGGTGTGAGTGTTCTATGCAACTTGTAACTTTCATATTGAGAATAATACGACTTGTGAATTTCTCTCTCTACTCTCTCTCTAGAAATTGTTCTTTGATTGTCAAATCTTGAATGGATTGATCCGGGATTTTACATTTTCATGGTAGAACTTTTAAGATGGGACGGCCTTAGAGTTAACAGAAACTATGTCGTTGAGAATTATAAAAGTGGTAGCGAGAATCTTTATGTAGTGTATGTTCATAATTTTAATTAGCTACTGCTATTATGAATGTATGATTATGTGAATATACTTGAATTACTATGATTATGATGATCGATAAACCGTATTAGTTTGTTTCTTGTGTAAAATCTTGTGTTGCTATCCCTCACTCTCTCTAGATTGTGTGACAGACGAAAATGGTAGATACTCAGAGTCACCTTCAATCATCTCCGGAGGATCAAGACGTGACCGAATCCACGGCCGATAGGCCAAATGAAACTGCAACAGTGGTACCTCCACTTCTGCCTTTGCTTGGCGGGAGGATTGAGCAAATACCAAGAACCAACATTGCCACCGCCGACCCAGTTCTAACTGAGGTAAACCATCAAACTCAAATGATGGATATGATGAGGGCCATGAACGAAACTATGGCAAAACAGCAAGAGATGTTTATGAAGTTGTTAGAGGACAGAGAGGGTAGCAACTGCCGACACGAGATTATAGAAGAGAATGCAGTTATCGCGGGCTCCGGGGGTACTGAGGATGAGAACCGCACCGATGGATTGGTGACATTAGAGACGAGGCAACCTGGGAAAACTTGTTCCTACAAATCCTACATAGGATGCAAACCGCCGGAGTTCGTCGGATCCGATGACCCCGTGGCATGTATTAATTGGCTCAGGGAAATCGAGCACGCATTTAGGGCTTGTGAATGTGGTGAGGATCAGAAGGTAAGATTTGGTTCTCATTTGCTCCGAGGTTCTGCTTTGACATGGTGGAACGCTTTCACCTCGACCATAGAAGAATCGGTGTTGAACAAGATGACTTGGCCCGTGTTCAAGAAGAAGGTTTTGGAAGAATATTGGAACGAGCAAGAGATGGACTTGATAGAGGAAGAGTTTCGAGCTTTGAAGAAGAGGGATTTTCCAGTGAAGGAATATACCCGACTTTTCATGGAAAAGTTGAACCTTGTGGGGCATGTGGCCCCAACCGAGAAGGATAAAGTGAAGGCCTATCTAAAAGGTTTGCCTGCGGATATGATGTCGAGAGTCCGTAAATCAAAAGCCACAAAGCTTCGGGAATCTATCGAGGAAGCCAAGCTCATGGAAAGGGTCTACACGCAAGACAAAGAAGACAAGTCGAAGGTCGTTGATAAGAGAAAGTAGAAGAGCCTGCCGAGCTCGTTCAAGAAGCCGAAATTCCAACCAAGTGGTAGAAGCCTTGATAATCGCCGGGAGGCAAAGTGGTGTTCCAAGTGCAAAAGCAAGCACTTTGGCTTTTGTAACCCCAACTCAATCTCATGCTTTAAGTGTGGAAATCCGGGTCACACTAGTCCGAGTTGTCCTATCCAAGGGGCAACGTGCTTCAAGTGAAAATAAATGGGGCACGTGAAGAGGGATTGCCCCAAGCTAAGGGGAGGAGCGAGAGGAGGAAACCCGACGACCCAACCAAAGAAGAAAGTCATCTCTAAAACCTAAGGGAAGGCCTTCCAAATGACGAGAGAAGAAGCGAAGGACACCATCGACGTGGTATCGGGTACGTTCCTACTCAACTCCCTTGCCGCTAAAGTGTTATTTGATTCCGGTTCCAAATTTTCTTTCGTATCCATCGAGTTTTGCAAAGCCTTGAATGTGCCCTCTAGTACTCTTAGTGATTCCTTGGTAATAGAAGTAGCAAACGGGGAGCAAGTGATCTTACGCGAAGTTTTGGAAGTGTGTCATCTAGAAATTAGTGGTGAACTCTTTGAAGTGAATCTACTTCCCATGGTGATCGGGAGTTTCAACGTGGTGATCGGGATGGACTGGTTGTCTCGGCACCAAGCGGATATTCTTTGTTCAAAGAAACTGATCAGATTAACGACCTCAAGCGGTGATTTTGTCTTTGTGTATGGGGAGAAGCGTAAGGGCGAAGTGGCTCTCATTTCGTCCATCAAAGCAAGAAAATGTCTAATGAAGAATTGTCCATCATTCCTCGCCTATGTATTAGATGCCAAAGCGAAGATGAAGAAGATCGAGGACGTGCGGATCGTTAGTGAATATTCGGATGTATTTCCCGATGACCTTCCAGGCTTGCCGCCCGATCGCCAAGTGGAGTTCCGGATCGATCTAGTTCCGAGAGCGACGCCGATTGCCCGTGCACCTTATCGCCAAGTGAAGTTTAGAGAAGAAGACTTCTCCAAGACCGCCTTTAGAACTCGTTACGGTCACTACGAGTTCTTGGTTATGCCTTTCGGGCTAACTAACGCACCAGCCGTGTTTATGGATATGATGAACCGGGTTTGCCGACCCTTTTTAGATAAGTCGGTTATTGTTTTCATCGATGATATCTTGGTGTACTCAAAGAACGAAGAGGAGCACGAGAGACATCTCAGAGAAGTATTGAAAGTGTTGAGGGACGAGAAACTCTACGCCAAGTTTTCCAAGTGCGAGTTTTGGTTGCAGAAGGTTCAGTTCCTAGGTCACGTGGTGACAAGAGAGAGAGTTAAATTCGACCCGTCAAAAATTGAAGCCATAACGAATTGGGAACCACCTAAGAGTCCCATGGAAATTCGGAGCTTTTTGGGCCTAGCCGGCTACTATCGGAGATTCATTCAGGATTTCTCCAAAATCGCCTCTCCATTGACGTCCTTGACAAGGAAGAATGAGAAGTTCCTTTAGACCGAAAGTTAAGATCGGGCCTTTTCAGACTCTACAAAGGAAATTGTGAGAGGCGCCAATCTTGTCCCTACCAGATAGAACGGAGAATTTTGTGGTCTACAGCGACGCGTCTAAGATGGGTTTGGGATGTGTATTGATGCAAAGGGACAAAGTGATAGCCTATGAATCAAAGCAATTGAAAGATCATGAGAAGAACTACCCAACCCACGATCTCGAGCTATCGGCGGTAGTGTTCGCTTTGAAGTTGTGGCGACATTAACTTTACGGCACGAAGTGCACTCTTTTCACCGACCATAAAAGTCTAAAGTATGTCTTCGACCAAAAGTATTGAATATGCGACAAAGAAGATGGTTAGAGCTACTCAAAGACTATGATTGTGAACTTCTATATCATCCCGGAAACGCCAACGTCGTGGCGGATGCCTTAAGCTGGAAAGAGTATTATAGTGGCGTGCAAGCTACATTTGCAAGGGTGGAAGTCGTCTCAATTCTAATAAACAAAATCAAGATATCTCAGTCAGAAGCACTCCTTGAAGCGAACATTAAAAGTGAAGCTATGGTGAAGCAACACCTCTAATTGATCGAAGATGGTAAAGGTTTGAAGTTGTTCCAAGGTCAGATCTGGGTACTGAAGATCGGAGGATGTCGAGACTTATTATTGGAAGACGCGCATAAATCCAAGTAGTCCATTCATCCGGGAAGCACGAAAATGTACCGAGACTTGAAGCTTAATTATTGGTGGCCAGTAATGAAGTTGGACGTAGCTAGTTATGTGGAGTGATGTATAACTTGCCTACAAGTGAAGGCGGAGCACCAACGACCATACGGTAGTCTACAATCCTTAGAGATACCGGAGTGGAAGTGGGAACACATCACGATGGACTTTGTAACCAAGCTACCGAAGACCTTGAAGAGTCACGACACCATTTGGGTGATTGTGGACCGTTTGACTAAAAGTGTGCATTTATTGCCGATGTGATGGATAGATTGGCTAAAGTCTACATAGATGAGGTGATCTCGAGGCATGGGGTGCCACTCTCTATCTTATCGGATCGCGATAGTCGTTTCACTTCTCATTTTTGGGATAGCTTGAAAAAGGAGTTGGGTACTAGAATCAAGTTGAGTACCGCATATCATCCTCAGACAGACGGGCAAAGCGAGGGTACCATCCAAACTCTCGAGGACATGTTGAGATCATGTGTCATCGACTTCAGGGGAAGTTGGGATTCACATCTTCCGTTAGTGGAATTCGCCTACAACAACAGTTATCACTCGAGTATTGGTATGGCGCCATTTGAGGCGTTGTACGAAAGAAAGTGTAGGACGCCCGTATGTTGGCTGGAGGCGGGAGAGAAACAGTTTGCTGGACCGGAAATCGTGCAAGAGACGGCCGACAAGGTGAAGAGCATTAGAGAGCAACTGGAGGCGGCTCAAGATCGTCAAAAGAAATACGCAAACAAAAAGAGAAGACCGATCGAGTTTCAAGTGGGAGAGCGGGTGATGTTGAAAGTTTCACCGTGGAAAGAAATAATTAGGTTCGGAAAACGTGGGAAGTTTAGTCCCCGTTTCCTTGGACCTTTCACCATCATTGAGTGCATTGGGATTCAAGCCTACAAGTTGGATTTACCACCCGAAATGGATGGGATCCACCCTACCTTTCACGTAAGTTACTTGCGAAGGTGTTTAGCCAAGGAGGAGAGCGTCATTCCTTTATCGGAGATCAGAGTGGATAACATTCGATACGTAGAGGAGCCCGAGACTATCTTGGAAAGGAAGACGAACAGACTGCAACACAAGGAAGTGGTTATGGTGAAGATTCAATTGAAGCACCACTGAGGGGCTAACGTGACGTGGGAATCGAAAGAACATATGAAAAGGCGTTACCCTCACCTATTTGTTTAGTTTGAGATTTCGAGGACGAAATCTTTTCTAAGGGGTGGAGGATTGTAACACTCCAATTTCTGAGTAAGCAAATACTACCTTTATACCATGTCTCGCTTGTAGTGTAGTGTTAGTTCATGATCTTACCTTGAAACCTGTCTTATTTGAGGGTTGATCGTTATAGCCGAAAATGAGGGCAAAGGGAACAACAGTGTTCCGTGTGGATCTCTGTGCGACTTGAACCACGCCGCCATCCGCGAGGGGATCTGCCTTCACGCGACTCCAGTCCTTGGCGCGACTCTCCGCATGGGTTCATCCGTGCGGGCACCCGCGCGGACCTCCTGGTCGATTAAATAAGGAGAAAACGACCCCAAGACTCTTATTCTCCTAAAATCACTTCCCTAAAACACTCTCTTCTTCTCCCTCTTCATTAATTTTGACCTACAATACTTATTACTACCATTTCCCTCCAATCTTCAAGTGGAAATCATTATCTAAAGACTTGAAAGGCTAGGGTTCAAAGATCTACCACCTCATCATCTTCATTTTCAACCTTAAGACTCCATCTCCATTTCTAGGGTTTTGCCATTTTAGGGTTTTCACATCATACACTTATTTGGTGAGTCTCCTAACCTCTATTTGCCATAAATAGGTGTTGTTATTTGCTAATGTGATGATTATAGTTAATTTGAAGTTACCCTAAGAACTAGGGTTTTGGGAATCTATTAGTAAATGAGTATTCTTTGTTGAAGAAGGTATTTAATGTTATAATAGGGTGTTATATGCATGTAAAGTCATAAAATGAACTACATAGTGGTAAAGAATCATCTTTCATGTTAATGGGTTTTGGTTACTAATGATGATATCGGTTGTTAAGCTTGTCATAATAATTTAATGGTGTCTTTTATGGAAAATAAATTGTGCATATGAATGTGATCATGAAATGTGTATTATCATGCTTTAGAATAGAATGTATTATTCATGAGAAATGCTATCTTTATTTAGTCATGACCTAAATGTGAAGTAATGTCTATTTCCTTGTGCACGAGGATTTAGATGGCAAAATTACTTGATTATAATTGTTGCCTTTGGGTCACTAGCGAGTAGGCAATAGGGGACTTAAGTTCCCGAGTTGTAACTCATCTAGATTGGATAGGCACCCATGTCCGTAATTCCTTGAGGCGTAGCTCGACGAAGTAAGCACTAGAGGCATAAACGGTTTGAGGATTGTGATGTCTAGAATGACATGGGAACTAGAACCGGGATATGTGGTGAAATCCAATAACATCGCGGGTGACCCCATTCCCGTGTTCTCATCACCCAAGATGGTAACGAGTCTCCCCCATCTTTCTGGAGTTTTCTCTCGTGAAGTTGTACAGGAAATGGAACATTTGTTCCGAATGGAAATGTTGGCATTGGTTCAACTTATGGGTACACCGGTAACAATTAAGTATATTGTACATGCTTACATTATAAACTGTTAAGTCCTTTCTATATCTCTAGACGTTGGTCTAACACTTGCTTTGGTGTTTAATGGCTCACAGGTTCTGCTAGTGGTGTGCAAGGGCACCTTGATACGCCGGAAGCACACCTAGGAACACCCAAGGACTGGACATTTTGGGGAATTTGAGAGAAGAGCATTTTGAAGTCATAGCGACACCCACCTTAATCTAGTTTGACAAATGTGCTAGATTGAATCGGTTGCCGTGTAATATGTCTTATCTTTCTGCTACTTAAATGATGCAACTATCACAACTTTATAGGGTTATAGTCATTCATGTTTACAGGTTTATAATCCTCTTATTTTAGACGTTATATTGGCGAAATTTTAAGTTTTAAATTTACTCAATTTTTAGGGTGTTGTAGGGAATCTGCGAAAGAGGGTGTTGGAGGAGGCTCATAGGTCTCGCTACTCAATACACCCAGGAACCAATAATATGTACCGTGACTTGGAACAATGCTATTGGTGGCTAGGACTGAAGAACGATATCGCTCAGTTCGTCGAGCGATGGCTGGCATGCCTGAAGGTTAAAGCAGAGCATCAGCGACCATATGGAGCACTCCAATCTTTAGAAATACCAGTGTGGAAGTGGGATGAGATCGCAATGGATTTTTTCACAGGTCTACCCCGATCACCAAAGGGGCACGACGCCATTTGGGTGATCGTGGACCGACTCACCAAATCAGCTCACTTCCTACCGATTAAGGAGACTGGTTCTTTGGAGAAGCTAGAAAAGTTGTATAAAGATGAGATTGTATCCAGGCATGGAGTGCCGTCATCTATAGTATCGGACAGTGACGGACGATTCACGTAATCCTTTTGGAGGTGTATTCAAAGGGAGTTGGGTTCGCAACTCAAGTTGAGTACCGTGTATCACCCTCAAACGGATGGTCAGAGTGAGAGGACCATTCAAACGTTGGAAGATATGCTTCGAGCATGTGCTATTGATTTTAATGGCTCGTGGGAGGTTCATCTGTCGTTGATAGAGTTCTCCTACAACAAATGTTATCATGCTACTATCTAGGTGACACCGTTTGAAGCACTATATGGGCGCAAATTTAGAACACCTATGTGTTGGAACGAGGTGGGTGAAAGGCAATTGGGTGGTCCAGAAATTGTGCAAGTGACCATCGATAAGGTGAATCTGATACGGGAAAGGCTAAGAATAGCTCAAGATTGTCAGAAAATGTACTCAACAAGAGTAGGAAACCAATCGAGTTCCAAGTAGGAGATAAGGTAATACTAAAGGTCTCACCTTCGAAAGGGGTGGTCCGTTTCGGGAAGAAAGGAAAATTGAGACCTAGGTTCGTTGGACCCTTTGCTATCGTTGAGCGGGTTAGAGAAGTATCTTACAAACTAGACCTACCTGAGGATCTGGGAGGAACCCATTCCACTTTTCATGTGTCAAATTTGAAGAAGTGTCTGCCTGAATCTGATGTGGTTGTACCATTGGATGACGTTCGCGTGGATGAGAAATTGAGATACATTGAGGAGCCGGTGGCTATATTGGACCATAAGGTGAAGAAGATGAGGACTAAGGAGATTCGTCTCGTGAAAGTGCAGTGGAAATATCATAAAAGACAAGAGGCGACTTGGGAGATAGAAACGAACATGAGGTCCCAGTACCCGAATTTGTTCGCCAGCGGAATTCCGAGACGGAATTCTTTTGAGAGGGGCGTATTGTAATAATCGTGTCCAAAGTAATAAATTTGGGAGAATGGTGAGTGGTTGCTCAAGTTTAAAGTGTGGGGGTTAGTTTGTAAATTGGTTAAAAAGGGGTTTTAACCCTAATACTCTCCTTCCTTAAATCATTTTGTTGGAGGCGGCTAGAAGAAAACCAGGGTGATACTCTAGACGATTTTTGGAAGAGAAAGTAGGAGAAGAGCTAGTTCTATTGAAATCAAAGCCTGCACTGATCCTCTTTAAGGTAAGCCTTATCTTTGTTATTGCCTTATATTGTTAGAGAGTATTGGTTGATTCATTGGATTTTACACCCCAATTAGAAGGTGAAGTAATCACTTTGTTATTGTTCCTTGAGTGGGTTAAGAATTTTTAAAATCGATTGGTGTTCGTCTCTAATCATTTGGGATTAAGGAAAGAAAGGTTTGGTTGTATGTGTGTGCATGTCGTTTACCACCACCCAGAAATCGACACCCCGGTAGGGTGTTATTCGATTCGCCATAGCCTAGTTCTCGGCTGGGAAGGGAGGGGTCCCGGGTCCGGGAGCTACACGAACAGGTGATCCTGGGAGATGCTCAACCGGGTGACCCCAGGAGCTACTCAACCGGATGATCCCGGGAGATGCTCAACCGGGTGACCCTGGGAGCTACTCAACCGGGTGATCCCGGGAGATGTCCAATTGGGAGGTCCTCGACCGGCTGATCCTGGGAGTTCTGTGTGTCCTACAATCAGTGCAAATCAATATAAGATGACACAATTAGCAATTGAAACAATTTGTATTAATCTTGAATTTCGAATACAGAGAACTCTCAAACTTTCTCTCACTAGACTCAATACGCGTGCAACTCTCTCTTGATAGAACTAGTCATATCCCTATTTGAAAAACACTTATAAACAAGGAACACTCACATCACAAAACACCTACAACACATAGACATGACATTGACTTTATTACAAAGACTTTGACTTTGCATGAGAGTTTGACTTGAGCTTTGACTTGACTTTGACCTTCAGTCTTCAGACTTCATGATCTTGTATCCAATAGATTTATGCACTAACAATCTCCCCCTTTGGATTCAAGATCATCTCCAAAAAGATTTTGCAATACAATCTCCGTTTTATGCTCAAAAACAATGTTCAATCTTTCTGTAATCTCCCCAAAGTCTGTGATAATTATTTTCAAGAAATATAACAATCTCCCCCAAGGTTGTAAAAACAACTTTCAGACTCCAGAAAGAAATTATCTTCAAATTCAGCTTGGTTTGCTTCAGCAAATTATCTTCAAAGAAAATTTCAGTGAACTTTTCTCGCCTTTTGAAATCTCTGAACTTTCTCTTTCAAACTTGTACAATCTTCAACAAAACTTGCAATCTTTGCACAAACTTGCAATGAATTTTCTTCAAATCATCTTTATTGAAAATATTTCTCCTTTAAATTCCAACATTTCTTTAACTTCTCCTCCATAACTATTAAAAACTCTTATTCAGCAAACATTTCTTGAACAAAAATTTTCTCCCCCTTTTTGATGTTATTAGCATAGAAATCATCAAAACTTCTTCAAGAAATGTCATTGATCTTTTCTCTGACCATTGATCTTTATCACAGAGCCTCTGATCATCTGTCAATTCACCAAGTATTCATCCGAATCTTTTCAAATTCAGACAAAATAGAGTGTAACAACTGAATCATCAAATGAATCAGTTAATAATGCATGTCAGTAACACGAAGTCACTGTGTGTAACGAATACACATTTGAAAGGACCTTTCTGATGTTCACTCCCCCAGGTCTTCCATTCAATCATTGAATAACACAAGTTTATTCTATGAACGTTTAGACAGAAAAATGAATTTCCTGTGTGTTCATGCTTGTGTATGAAAGAATTTAATCAGAATGATTGATTTATCAGGCTCAAAATTGTGTAAACCATTGAGACAACAACAGTAATACACAGACTCAATTGTGCATGATCGAAGTGCGAAGGTGGGGCAGACTTCCTTCTTTTTCAATATCCATATTTTCCAAATGAAAACCGGATAGATTATATACCATTCATAGCATCTCCTCAAATCATGTTTAACTAGCCGTGTAAGAAAACATTTAAAATCACACTTCTGTATTCATGAAATCTGTTTAAGAATCGAGAAGTGGTTTGAACATTTAAGAACATGTTTTCATATCGGAAAGTCGTCCTTCTTTCAGACATGTATGAGATTAAATTTTGAATGAACCTTACGCTCAACTTAAATCTCATGAAGTCAGCTCTCTAAAGTCATGATAGATATTATCATGTAAGCTCCCCCTCAAAATCTGCATTCAGTCAAAAATCGTCAAAGTACAAAGTTTTATTCACAAAATTTATTGAAAATTAAAGACATAAAGCAATAAAACGTGTTAAGAACAAGTTCTGATCAGAGGTAATCAGAAATCATTGTCCGTACTCCCCCTGAAATTATGCATCATAAGAATTTAATTTAAGATATGCAAAATTGATGAACTCCCCCTAAAATGTAGATCTTATCTTGTCTCACACTCCCCCTGAAAACATGAACAAACTTAAGTGTAGATATCTTTCAGATTAAAAATAAAGAAATAAAGAAAATGACAAAGCTAAACTGTACTAGGTAACAACAGATTAAGTCTTGAGATTTAGTATGCCAAGTTTTGAAATAAGAAAATTAAATCTATTTTCATCAAGTGGCTTGGTGAACAAATCTGCAAGTTGGTAATCTGTATTTACAAAGTAAAGTTCGATTGTACCTTTTTCAACATTATCTTTTATAAAATGATATCTCACGTCGATATGCTTGGTCTTCGTATGTTGAACAGGGTTTGCAGATATGGCAATTGTGCTCTTTGAATCGTAGTAAATCGGAATTTTGTCGTAGTTGAAGCCATAATCTTGGAGTTATGTCTGCATCCACATCACTTGAGAACAACAGCTAGCCGCAGCTACGTACTCTGCCTCGGCTGTTAAAGTAGATACTTGAGTTGTCTTTAGAAAAGTGATGATAACATCGGGCATCTCATCTTTTGATCTCAGAAATTTTTACCCAAGTGTATCTGGAGTAATCGTCCACAATCACTAATACATATTTCTTGCCGTTTATGCTTTGTGTTCGCATTGGACCACAGAGATCCATATGCGGTAACTCCAAAGTAGAACTAGTACTCGGCTCAGGCTTCGGCTTATGAGCGGCTCTTTTCATCTTGCCCTTGTCACATGCTGCATACATATGTTCTTTGACATATTTAAGCTCTAGAAGTCGTTTCACCAAATTTTCAGTGACCAGCTTGTTGATGTACCGAAAGTTCAGGTGAGATAGTCGTCTATGCCATAACCAGCTTTGTTGCATAGAGGATTTTGATAGTAGACACACCTCATGATCAGTCTTGACTTTTGACAAATTAATCGTGTAGAGGTTTGACTTTCTCGTCCCGACCAACAGTTTTGTTCCGTCTTCAGTTCTCACACAACATCTCTTGGCCTTGAAATTAACCTCTAAGTCCTTGTCGCAAAATTGACCAATGTTGAATAGGTTATGTTGTAGTCCTTGAACGTAGCTCACCTTCTTAATCGTTACGTTCTCTTGAATAACTTTCTCTTACTCATATCTGAAACATATGAACTTTTCAAGTTAGAACTATGAGATTTGAAATTTTGCTTATTCTTACATTTACCAGTGGTTGTCCGTTTCTGTGAATGCCTAGTTTTCTTCTTCTTACCTTTGGCATCCTTGGTATTCACAGAGACTAGTCTATCAACTTTCGTTGATGTTTCACCCTTTTCAAACACACTGGGTAATCCAAAAGAATTGATAATAAATTGCGAATGATCAGGAAGGTTTGCATTAAAATCAAATTGATCAACACAATCATCTAAACAACCATAAGAGTCAAGGAAATCAAACTCTTAATATCATCAGATTTTGAAGCTTTAGAGGATTTTGAAAAATCGGTGTTGAGAAAAACAGTTGAAAATACCATTTGTTCTAGATCAGTCAAAATCCTTTAATCTATCAGAGTGTTCTCGGGTTCATAAATTTTACTTTCTAACACGAGTGGAGGAACATAAATTTTACCTTCAACCGGTTTAGCCTCCAATTCCTCTGTAGAATAACTTTGGAAATAGTCATTAGAAAGAAATTTTGATTGATCAGAATTATAAGTAGAATTCAACATCTCGTATCTAAATGGAAGTTGCATTTTAGTTTTGTTCTTTCTTTTCTCCCTTTCCTTAGCTTCATCCTCTTCTGAAAGTTGTCAGGATCTGATTCTTAACAAGAATAATGAATCTCATAAAACAATATTAAAGAAGTTGCAGAAAAACACTTTAATATTCAAATATCAATGTAACAGTAGAGTATAAATCACAACTTGTAAACTTTATTGAATGATTAAAGTTACAAGCTTTCACACAAAACCTCAATCTTGATGAACAGACTCACCAAAACGAATTCTACTTCTCTAGAACTAGGGTTGTAAACCTTGAGGTTAATTCTCTCTCTAAAACAAAAACTTTATGAATCATTCTATCAAATACTTCTATACTATATATACAAGATTAAATACAAAATAATTATCAAAAATACAATTGATTCTCCAATATCAATCCCATAATTATCTTCAGTCTTATCTCCAGCTTGTCTTTATCTCCAAGGTATCATTAGCTTTATAAGCAGCACTAATTCTCTTCAGAAGTATTAACCATCTTCAGCAGCATTAATCTTCAGCAGTACTAACTACTAGCAGTACTAACTCTCCAAGCAGTACTAACTATTCAAGCAGCAGCACTAACTCTTTAAGCAGTATTAATCTACTAGCAGTAGTAATCACTTAGCAACATTAATCAGTTCCCAACAAAAGTTTAGTCCATTTAACTTTGAGTTCAGGGTATTGTGGTGCCAATTTTAAAAATCTAAAATCGTACAAAGCAGGCACTTTAGAAATACCCTTTTTGAGATAGTGTGGATTCTCGTACCCAAGACCTCAGCACTCACTACTTTCCTTTGGTTTGTTCAGGTGAATGGTTTGTTCAGTTTGACCCAAAGTATAGAGTTTTTCTTCCAAAACATTCACTTTTTCAGTTAAAGATTTATTTTCTTTCTTTAATGATGAATACTTTTTCGCAACTTCTTTAACCTCAAATTCACATAGTTTAAATTTAGAAGTAGTTTCAGACAATTGATTATGAATTATAGTCTTCTCTTTTACACTGGTATCAATGTTCTTGTGTAAAACCTCAATCAATACGTTCTTCTCAACAATATCATTGTTGAGTTTCAGTATTGACTGGTTTTTATCTTTATTGATACCTTTCTCACATTTAAGTTTAGACTGTAATTCCTGGAATTCAATCATCATGGCATTCATTTGGTTAAGAAAATCTGATTCAGACATATCACATACCTCTTCATTGTCTTCACCATCAGAATCTGCTTCTGCTTCAGTATCATTTTTACCCATGAAACACATGTGAGCCTTTTCTTCCTTTTCCTCTTCATCTTCAGAGTGATCAAGCCAGTACTCGTCTTCGGCCATTAGTGTTTTGCCAGCCGCCAGCCTCCTATTGCTTGGCCAAAAGCATCTTGTTTTTGTTGTATTCGGAATTGCGGACCTTTGGTTTCCGGCAATCCTTTACATAGTGGCCTACTTTCCCACAGTTGTTGCATTTAACTGGTTCAAGCTCTTTCTTTTCCTCACTCCTATACCTCTTCTCTTCAGGCTTCTTCTCTTCAAACCTCTTGCTTTCAATCCTCTCTTTGTGTTCGTAATTTCGCGAACCCGATGAGTATCTCTAACTGTTCGACTCTGGCTTCTTATAGAATTTCTTCTGGAAAGCTTTTGTCAATAACAGCATGGCCTGTTTCAGGTTCTCACAGTCATCGGAGTCAGAATCCTCCGCACTATCAGCTTCCTCATATTCAGAAATTACAACCTTCTTCTTCTTCATGCTCACAGATCTCTTTTCTTTCTTTTTCACCACCAAAGCAATCTCATCTGCAGTCACTTTCCCAGCTTTCTTTTTCTCATTTTTAATCTCATCAACCTCTTCCTCGTTTTTCCTTAAAGTCTCATACACCTCATGAAGTGGTATCTCGTTTAAATCCTTCATCTGCTTCATTTGTCTTGTAAATCTCTTCCACTCCGGTTGCAGTATACTCAAGAATTTGACATTCAGCTCTATCTGAGACTTCTTGACTCTGTTCTTACTGAGTTCGTTCAGAAGTGACACAAATCTATCATAGGTTGCTTCAAGAGATTCACCCTCCTTAGCCTTGAATTCTTCGTAATTATTCAGGCAGTTTGAGACTTTCATTTGATTACCAATCTTGGATCAGAGCATCATCTTCTTGAGTTGATCCCACATCTCTTTGCCCGTGGCATTGTAGCTATCAATCTTTATATAGATCTCGTTTGGAATCCCTTGCAGAATGAATGACCTCGCTAATCTATCACCTTTAACTCTTTTTCTCTGTTCATCTGTATATTCATCAAGTGGCAAAGGATATTCCTTGTTGACTATCTCCTCACCATTTTCTCCTTCGGTAGACAGAATCTTGATGGGAGGTTTCATCACTCCTTCTTTGAGTGTTAATCTAATGTAATCACCCAGATCATTGCGGTCTATGAAATCTAGGAATCGATACTTCCATTGTTCGTATTTTCCTTTAAAGAGCATTGGTGGATTTACGTCAGTACCGATAGCTAAATCTTCTCTGGAAGTCATCTTTGACAAGCACTGTAAACTGAGAATGATCGTCAAAAAATTCAGAAATAAACTGGACCTTCAAAAAATCAGACTTGGTCAATACTGGAAAAACTCAGAAAAATTCTAAGTATGGAACTCGCAAATCAAATGATATGAGTTTCGCGCAAGATATGATATGCGCATATGAACTTCATGCACGTCAAAGGATTCGTGAACAAACTTCGCGTACAAAGACTCGTGCGCGTTTTAACTTCGCGTAGAGACCAACGTGCGAGTTCTTGAGATTTCCACTTCGCGCAATGTCATTGCGCGTTCTAGACTTAGAAAAAATTTCGATTTCTACTTCGCGCAAGCAAATCACTTCTCGCAGATCAACTTCGCGCAAGACACAGAGGATGAATAGTATAAACTCGCACAGTGAGACTTGCGGGTTTCTACTTCTCGCACAACAGGTCTTGCGTGTTCTTTATTCTTTTTACGAGTTTAAGCCTTTACGTGTTCTTCCCTATTATGTTTGCGTGTTCTTTGAATCTAGCGCGTTCTTGAGTTTTCGAATAAAAACTTCACTTTTTCACTAGAATTCGATCCAAATCTTCACAAAATGATCTGTAACCTAGTAGAAATCTCCTATTCCATGTCTAGAACAGATTACAATCAACGAATTTCGATCTAATACATCAAAATTTCGAATTAGATCAAGAACAGTACGATTTTCAAACTCGTACAAAAATTTACAAATTACAAAATTCACACTATTCTTTTGTGAATTCGGCTAAACAATACAAACCAAACGTAATCAAGATGTAAAAACGAGTACAATCAAACCAAATTCTAAGCCAAAATACCACTAATTCGTAAAATCAAATCCAACACAGACAATTTGCGAGTTCTTGAACTGTCGACCCAAAATCTTTGAATTTAATCCATGTTTTCTGAATTTCTATAAGCTCTGATACCAATTGTGTGTTCTACAATCAGTGCAAATCAATATAAGATGACACAATTAGCAATTGAAACAATTTGTATTAATCTTGAATTTCGAATATAGAGAACTCTCAAACTTTCTCTCACTAAACTCAATATGCGTACAACTCTCTCTTGATACAACTAGTCATATCCCTATTTGAAAAACACTTATAAACAAGGAACACTCACATCACAAAACACTTACAACACATAGACTTGACATTGACTTTATTACAAAGACTTTGACTTTGCATGAGAGTTTGACTTGAGCTTTGACTTGACTTTAACCTTCAGTATTCAGACTTCATGATCTTGTATCCAACAGATTTATGCACTAACAAGTTCCTTGACCAGGTGATCCCGGGAGTTGCTCGATCGGGTGAACCCGGGAATCAGTTTTTGGGCCAGTAAACCCATACCTGTTTCGTGCGTCCGAGGTTCTAAATTAGTGTCTTGAATGAGAGAGAGCTTTCGGAGAGGAGGTTTCACTTATGCCTTACTGTTAAGCAGATGACTCACCACTAGATGACTCACCACTCTATTATATTTATACCGTAGGGGGGTCGTTACCGGCCAATAGCGTAAGCGTGAAGATTTAAGCGAGATGCGACAGGTGAGTTTTCTAACCAAAATCAGTACCGATGTTTATGCTATTTTATGCATGCGAGATTTAGTAAACGTACATTATGTTATATCGTATTAGATATGTTGAATGTGTGCATACATTGTTTATGGCCTAAGACCAGGGGGTGTCCCGCCTGTGCTCATACCAGGGGGTGTATCCCAGATTGAGGCAGTATGAGCCAGACACGTCGTTACCTTTGCGTGACTTCAGTTTGTGCCAGAACGAGATTTGTGAGTATGATATTTTTAGTAAAACTGAACTGGTTTATATTTGTTTATAAATCTTTTATACGTTGCCTTGGTATGGAACCATTATTAGAGGGAACTCACTAGAACTTTCGATCTAACCCTCGGTCTTTCAAAACTAAAACCTTTTCAGGAAAGCGCGAGATTGACAGTTCGGGTAAGGGAAAGGAGAAGCTCTAAGTTGGATCGTGGTCTAGAAGAAGAATGTCCTAGTTTCCCAATTTTTAGTAGTCTTAATGTTGTTATTCTCAGTTGTGTATTAGGTTGTTTCTCGCAAACCTTGAATATTTGACCTTTGTCATGGGCCGTTCTAGCGAGATTTTATTTTATGATGGTTATGCTTTATTTCTTTATTTTGGGTTGTTACAGACTTAACGGAGAAAATTAACGACTGTTAGATGAAAAGACGAAATCCTTTGGAAATTGACAAACTTGAGTAGCGTTTAGTATGCATATATGATTGGATTGGATTGGATTAGACAATACAAAACTGGACATGACAAGTTGTCTGTTTGGTGTTTGGTACGACTAGGGGTGAATAAAACGGGAATAGATAAGTTGCCCCAATTGTTTGATAATTTTGTACATCATATAATAGTTATCAATGACATAAATCAAGTAAATATTTAAATAATTTAAATTATAATTATTTTTACACAATTTTTATTTATAATACTATATTAAAATGCTATTACAGTTTTTGAAAAAGGTCGTAACAGCACGACATGCTTTTTCAGAGTTTTTTCGTATTTAATCAGTTTCAATTTTAAAATTTTTTATAAAATTTTCATATTTAATCCGTTTTATATATTAATATATTTAAAGTAGTCATAATTAAATAAAATTATTAAATAAATAATATAAAATAAATACATCATTAAAGTAATTATATTTAAATTTATGTCTCAAATTTGACATATTTTTATACAATTGTTACAGATTTCTTATTAACCCAATTCTTATTTTTTATAAGAAATTTATATATAATATATATTATATTAAATTATTTAAAAAAATTATGTAAAATAAATACAGAGTTAAAGCAATAATATTTTCTCGATATGGTGGGACCCTGAAAAGTTTGAAAAAAACTATGAAAAAGTTTGAGTAAGGTTTTTCACATAGTGGAGGTATGTAGAGGTTTTTAAGTTGTTGAGGTGACGATAATGTGTAAAAAAAGTTGTGAAAAACCTTAGTGAAAAGGCTCAACATTGTGGATGCTCTTAACTCATGTGTCACAATATTTTTTTAATTTATAAGTTACAATTAATACCCTTATAATTAATTATTAAATTTACTTTTAACCTTTACTTTTCATTTTTCATTTTATACCCTTATCATATTAACATAAATAATTACTAGTTGTGTACCCGTGCAAAGCGGCGGGATACATCTTGATTTCGAGGTTGACAACTAGAACCCATAATCTTGATTCTTGCTTCTCTCTCTTCTATGTTCAAGTTGATTTTATTTTATTGTTTTATATTGCTTTGACTTTGAGTTGAATATGGTTTTAACTTAATGCAACTCATAATTAACAAATAAAACCCGATATGTATGTTTGAACAAAATAGAATTATAATCATCTGTGACAATACAAATTTGTACACACAGAAAACGATAAGATATCACTCGGAGCATCCATCTGTAGACTTACCCTGTAAGAAATGTCATATGATTATAATAGATACAAACCAAATGTAGTTGTAACAAATGTGTAATAATAAGAAATGTCATATGATTATAATAGATACAACTGTTATATCTACAGACTTCATTCGACACATGATGAGGAGCTTTGTTGATGAAAAGCAAAATCCCCTCCTCTGGTCTTCTACTTACCATGCAGGAGAACATATAGATCCAGTGGCAGTTTCAGAAGCCAAGGCCATAAGAAAAGCAAAAAAACAAGGAAGTGTTTCACCTCGATCACAATTCAAGACTGATGCAGCAGCAGTACCCCCACCAGCACCTAAGGAGGGATCTGCATCATCTGCTACAGTTGAACTCATTAGCCCTAAACAAATGGCAATCGAAGGCTTTAAGGCACAAAGTGAGATGGTCATTGATAGTCTTGATCGACTCATCACAGCATGGGAAGAGCGCAAAGAATCAATCGTTGTGGAGGGTGTTCACTTGAGCCTTAACTTTGTGGTATATATGATAACAGAACTGTCTTTTTAACATTTTAACACTTTTATGTTAATGTGAAGCCTCTGATGCCAATTTTGATTCAAAATGCAGATGGGGTTAATGAAGAAACATCCATCAATTATACCATTTATGATATACATTACAAATGAGGACAAACACATGGAAAGATTTGCAGTTCGAGCAAAGTACATGACTTTAGATCCTGCCAAGAATAAGTATGTAAAGTACATAAGAAACATCAGAACAATCCAAGAGTACCTTTGTAATCGCGCAGACAAGCATCTGGTGCCCAAAGTAAATAATACCAACGCTGATAAGAGTGTTGCTGCAATCCATGCCACTGTTTTCAGCTGCTTAACAAGACGTGAGGCCGGGGAGCAGCTTTACGATCCAACCACCAACACAGTTTTTCTAGTTGATGAGGAGTATAGGAACCAGTGAAAGAACTCATGGTCTGCACCTAAAGGTCAGGACTTTAAGGGTGTTCCTAACCCAAAACATTTAGTATTGGGGAAAACTTGGGTCACTAGATGGATCCGAAGGCCAAAACCCCTTTTTGTGTCTGATAAACAAACCAAACAGACCCAGTATATACACTCTTTATCAAGAATTAGATGTTATTCGTAAGGTTGGTGTTTACACTTTTTATCAAGAAGCGGTAAGGTTGGTGTTTACAACCTTACGAATAACATCTAATTCGTAGAGTAAGACTTGATAAAATTGCCCTTCACTCACACCATCCATGTTCAACACATTAGAAGGTATGTCATTGACAGGACCTTGGGGAAAATGAAAAATTGGGAGAGGAACATAGCCATCTAATTTTTCCGGTTTGAAAAGCTAGAATTCTTTTCATATCATGGTGTCCGACACCTTTGGCACAATAAATGGGTTATTTAGGAGAATAACCTTCTGAAAGATTACTTTTACACGCACGACTTTATGACAGATTTCAGAACGCCTCTCCCTAGCAAAAGAATGCCTCAAAAGGTCGCACATTAAAAAAATCTGTTAGAAGGTTATTCTCCTACATTAACCCCCAATAAATCCACAAGTTAAGGCCTTGAGAAAGTAGATAGTTTTCAAGTAAAAAGTCAGGCAAAATGGGTATCATAATAAGTAACTGTAGCAACATGTTTCTGCTTTGAAAGTTCATATCAATCCCTTGTATTAGCAACCCCACAAATTTATGTACCGGGTTACCACTCTCACTTACCTTATGGGGTAACATTATTGGCCATCAAAATGGATTGATGGTAAACATTTATAACCCGGTAAGTGCTTAATATTTTGAAAATGGGAAAAATGATGCCAAATCATAAACGATACCATCCTCTTGATACCATTGAACAAACATGTTTCTGTGGTTAAAAACTTTTCTAAAACATAGCATTACCAAAACCATTGAACAAACATGATAGATGATACAATGAGCTATCTAGGTGATGACATTTAACAGCAACATGAATACAGAATCACGATGAATCAAAACATGATAGATAATACAATGAGCTATCGTGTATGATGACGTTTTTGAACGACCACAAATGTGACAGGTATACCTCTCCGATAACGTCTTCCTTACGTGAATTGAACTTGTCCCCTGGGTGTCATGCATAACATTATTGAGTAATAAAAAATAAAAGACCACACTCTTTATCAAGAAGCGGTTCCAAATAAACAAACCAAACAGACCCAGTATATACTAATTCCATCATAGAGGTAGGTTTTGGGAGGGAGGGATGAGATGTAGGCCGACCTGAACCTACCACTCGAAGAGTAGAGTGGTTGTTCTCATGAAGACCATGGAAAAGATAAATTTTGTAAATGCAGGTGCAAAAAGTAAAGAAACCGTTGTACCGAGCAGTTTTCTCCAAAATCCCTTGTTCTTGCGAGTATATTTTTTGCATTTCGCAACAAGTATGGTTTATTTGCAACAAAAATCAAGTACAATATTTCAAACGGTTAATAACTCATAAACAAAATAAATGGGTTAGCATCTGACCTGAATACCAGCATGGATGCAGAGATAAAAATCGACGACGGTACCTTAAGATACAAAAAATAGAAGGAAAAAGAGTAAGAGGACATTTGAATATTTTCAAATTTTACTTGGATATCGAGTATATGATGCTGTAGTTTACCTGGCAAAATATTTCCACTCTTGTCTGTGGTGTTCCGATCCCTATGATTGTTTGCAAACAATCGTGTTTGATGACGTTTTTGAACGACAACAAATGTGACAGGTATACCTCTCCGATAACGTCCTCCTTACGTGAATTGAACTTGTCCCCTAGGTGTCATGCATAACATTATTGAGTAATAAAAAATAAAAGACCACACTCTTTATCAAGAAGCGGTTCCAGATAAACAAACCAAACAGACCCAGTATATACTAATTCCAACATAGAGGTAGGTTTTGGGAGGGAGGGATGAGATGTAGGCCGACCTGAACCTACCACTCGAAGAGTAGAGTGGTTGTTCTCATGAAGGCCATGGAAAGATAAATTTTGTAAATGCAGGTGCAAAAAGTAAAGAAACCGTTGTACCCAGCAGTTTTCTCCAAAATCTCTTGTTCTTGCGAGTATATTTTTTGCATTTCGCAACAAGTATGGTTTATTTGCAACAAAAATCAAGTACAATGTTTCAAACGGTTAATCACTCATAAACAAAATAAATGGGTTAGCATCTGACCTGAATACTGCAGAGATAAAAATCGACGACGGTACCTTAAGATACAAAAAATAAGAAGGAAAAAGAGTAAGAGGACATTTGAATATTTTCAAATTTTACTTGGATATCGAGTATATGATGTTGTAGTTTACCTGGCAAAATATTTCCACTCTTGTCTGTGGTGTTCCGATCCCTATGATTGTTTGCAAACAATCGTGTATGATGACGTTTTTGAACGACAACAAATGTGACAGGTGGTTGATAATTTGGTTCTAAAGATGCACAAGCCTGTGATAAACCAGTTAGGACCAGGAAAGAATATTGGCACTTCTAGAAAGTAAGGACAAAATGCATCTAAATGCAACAGATTTTGCTATTGTTTCTATTTAGTGTAACAAAGTTTCAAATATTCTTATTTTTTTTTACCCATTTTAACCGGTAACATAAGAAATAACATTCTCTTGGATAAAATTTTGAAACTGCATAGCACCTCAAAACCCAAGCTTGGTAGATTATCACATTAACATCATATCTTGACTATAAAATGTGTCAGGGAAGGAACCATAACCATATCTGCAAACATTATACCAGTACAAGGCATGAGAAAAACAATGAAAAAAAATAATAGAAAACAGATTGAGCTTGCAATCAACTCAGACCACTCACTACCATTCAAAGACGAAAGAAACACTAAATTCAAGGTTAATATGAACATAAGAAATAACATTCTCTTGGATGAATTTCTGAAACTGCATAGCACCTCAAAACCCAAGCTTGTTAGATTATCACATTAACATCATATCTTGACTATAAAATGTGTCAGGGAAGGAACCATATTTTGTTGAATCACAGATAGAGCTGAGGAGATTGATCAGTTATGTAGGTGAACATGATTGTTTATCTAAAAGTTAGAAATGCTATAAATTTTTAAAATAATAACTTTACATTATAATCAATGTAAAAACTGGATGATAAAACCATCAGAAGCATAAAATTAAATTTCGATCAAAAGCGTTTACAAAAACTGATTTTTGCAGTAGGCATGATCAAAAGACACAAATATGATAAAACCATAATTCCCATTAGTATTGTAGAATGACAAGTCACATTCTTATAATCAATATAAAAACAGGATGATAAAACCATCAGAAGCATAAAGTTAAATTCTGATCAAAAGCATTTACAAAAACTGATTTTTGCAGTAGGCATGATCAAAAGACACACAAATATGATAAAACCATAATTCCCATTAGTATTGTAGAATGACATGTCACGTTCTTGGAGCTCCATGTACATCATTCTTGGAGCCCAGAGGCCATTAAGTAATTACATTGCTACCACCATTGTACAGTTGAAGGTTTGCTCCACTCTTGCAAAGTGGTTAAAAATATAAAAACATATTAAGCAATAGAAATTTCTTTACCTGAGATGGAGTGATGGAGATAACCCGAAATTGAGAGAAACAAAAACAAACCCTTGTTCCTATATGAGAAGAAATCAATTTGAGAGAAACAGAAGCAAACCCTACTGTGAAGAAACCAACAAGAAATCGTACCTGAGAGAAATACGCCTTGAAGAAACAAAGAAACCCTTTGTGCAGATTCGATTTGAATCGATTTGCAGACCTGCATATTTCGTCTTGGGAGGCCGAAGCTTCGATTTCAATCGATTTGAAGCCATGGGCACCATACCTGCCTAATCCGAGAGCTGCCATTTCTGTTATCTGAGAGAAACAATTGATTGAGAACGTCGATTGAGAGAAGAACTGATCTAGAGCAATGCCGATGGTGGTAGGGTTAGGGTTTGGAAGTGTGTTATTGAAGAGAACGATTGGCGTGAGGATAATGATGATTAGAGATATTGTGCTTGGATAAGTTGTACCAAAGCATTATGAAATTGTAAATTAAATAATTGGCTTTAATTAGTTGTATTTTGTGCTTAAAATGTTGTAATTAAGAGTTTTTTTATGTCTCTTTTATAATATATTATAGATATATGAACTAAAATGCATTAAAATCACATTTCGTTGTTTTAAAAATTATACCATTGTAATCGTCTCGCCAATACCTTCAAAATGAGTCCAATATTGAATATTTTTGGATTAATCATATTATTAAGTATCATGAATATATACAACCTATTTTGTTTTATATATTCCTTACGTTTTAATTTTTAATTTTACACATTCATCATATTATAGATTAACTAAAATATATTATAAAAATACATTTTTTTACAAATTATACCATTATAATCTTTTCGTCGATAATTTCAAAATAAGTTATATACTACTCTATAAAAATTTTAAAACATTTATTTTTTTAATTTTTTTTTGAAGAATATTGAATTTACTCTTAATCATTTACTTTTTCATTTTTCATTTTAGACATTTACCATATTAACATAAATAATCGTATATGAACTAAAATGCATTAAAAATTACATTTATTCTTTTTACAAATTATACCATTTTAGACTATTTTTGGATTTAATCGTATTATTAAATATAAGATTATATACAAATTAATTTGTTTTATATTCCTTACATTTTAATTTTTCATTTTACACTTTATCTTATTAAAAATACATACTCATAGATATTAACTAAAATACATTATAAAGTGCATTATCTTTACAAATTATATCATTATAATATTTTTGTCAACAATTTCAAAAATTAGTTCATTATTGAATATTTTTAATTTAAAAATATTGTAAAATATCATAAACATGTATCGATACTTTTCAAGAATGATGTATTGAGATTTTTTTAAACTAGTTCATTCATCATCTGTATTTATCTATGTTTACTCCTTTAAAAAATACTATTATGGTTATTATTGAATATTAAGAGGTACAAATCTCGCAACATAATGTACAAGTTTAAAAGCTTTAAAACCTCCCACGTTCAACATGAATTAAAAATAACATTATTTTTAAATTACACTTTATACCCTTATAATTAGTTATTCAATTTACTTTTACATCTCTTTCTTTTTTATTTTTCATTTTACACGCTTATCATATTAACATACATAATTGCATATTAACTAAAATACATTAAAAAAATATGTTTTTTACAAACTATATACCATTATAATCGGCTCACCAATACTTTCAAAATGAACTCAAGTCTTATGGGTTTGAAGGCCCCACTATCGAGCGAATCTTTTTCAATTTGTTTTGACCAATTGACTGTAACACCCTAAAATTTGATAAGAGCAACTAATTAAAATTTTCGATATAACATCAAATAAAGGACAAAACTCCATCCTACAATTCAAAACTCAATATACCTCAAATTTAAAATTCTATGATTAAGCTCAAAATAATAAACTCCAGAATTACACAAGTACTAAATCGAAGTCAGGTGTTACTTAAGCCAAATACAAGTTGATATTCCCGAAACAAATACAGAAGGCTTCACTAAGATATTCACTTCTCAAGCACACAACTAGCACTCCTCTCTTCACGGTGTCACTAGAACTATTCCCAACCGGATCCTGTTGCACATGCCGACAAATAAAAAGGTTAGGCTAACGCCTAATGAGTTCAAAAGTTTTCAACATGGATAAATATATCGTAAAAGGAAAAAATGCAACTTAAATCATAATCTTTCAAGACAATTTACTTTAAATATGAAAACGATTCATTCTCAATAATACACATGATTTAAAGACGGACGTCCAATACAAAACATACTTTGATGAAATGATGCAACCCAAACTCACTTAAAACGTGAATAGAAATTGAACACCCAATTTATGAAAAACGCAGATAAAACTTTATATCCCAAAACACACAAAACACGGGTGGGGCATAATACTCAACCCACAAACCATGGATAAAAATCTATATGTACAAAACATCACCGAAAACATGGATACTAAAACTCAATACCCAAAACAATACCTTTTGGTGACGGGGGAGACTCGAATTCCATCGAATGTGGCGGGCACACATAGTTAGGTCACTTATCGATGTTCTCGAGCTTTACATAGAGTTATGGATCCCCGTATACGGCTCCCTACCGAGCAACCACCGCAAGATACCTAAATGACCCTAGTGTCTACTCGACCTCTAGATGAGTGTCACCACAAAAGCCACAAGTTCCCGTATCTGGCTCACCATGGACACCACCGCAAGACTTAGCTTCGTATATGGCTCTGCAGAGCACCACCGCAAGCTTACATAAAAACCTGACTTGGGGACCACTCACTAGACTTCAAACGCGGACACTAAATTCCACGATGAATAACCAGACTGGAATACACAGGCATCGAGTTCAACCACCCACGATCTATACCTCGAGCCCTTCACTAAAGGTTACACGGTCATCGAGTTCAACCACCCACGATCTATACCTCGAGTTCCCGCTAGACATAAATAATTTCCAGTCCCAAAACAGGGATAGAGTTCCAATTAAATCAACTGACTGACTCATATGCTTATGGATCCAATGCATTACAGTCTAAAACGTTACATGACACCAGCGAATGAACTAACGCATTCAAAACATGTAAATCTCAAATAAGATGCAACTAAGTACACCGTACGTTAAAGTCTCCTTATCGAGCTACTGAAACCGAACAATTACTCTAAAGACTCATCTGAGTATAAATCAAGCCCAAAAGGCACAAATAAACGTTTGGCTAAAATACGCGAGCCAATATGGTTACATAAACCAAACCACATCTTTTCTCAAAATCTTTGTCTCTCAAATCACAATTGGCCTTCGGCCCAAAACCAAAAAGGTTTATAATTTCTAAAATGTTTTTAAGGTTGGGAATGACTAAAATCAAATTACCCATACGTTCGTATTTTCAAAACGTCCCATTACATAAATGATGCATATTTCCAATAAACTCTAAAAGTGCATTTTGACTAAATAATCTCCATTTATGCAATCAATCATCAAAACACTTTCATTTATGACTTATTTATCAAAATGTCCAAAAATCCCAAATGTGGGTGTTTTACGAGGTTTATAAAGCCAAACATCTCAAATAATCAAAAACCCACCAAATAACCCAACAAGTGATACTTTCATGTAAAATACATAAACACTTTAAAATGGGCATTTTGGCATGTACAACATTTTCACAAATCAACTTGAACTCACCTTGCTAGGTTAAGTTAAACCTAGGTTCCAAATCCAACCATTAGCCTCCAATAGTGTAGATTCCACCATTTTCAAGTCATCACCAACAATAAGCTAGAGTTTTCAAATAACCCATTTCTTCAAGTCTAGAATAAACCATCAACAAGTAAAACCTTTAGATCTACAAAGATCCTTATACTAAAGCTTGGAATATTCAAGGAAACTTACCACTTTAGGATATTGAGACTCTCCACCTAAAACCAACCAAGGAACCTGTTAAGTCAGATTTTATAGTAATAATTGTATTTATTGTCTTGTGCTAATACTGTGTATTAGATGTTTATATGTCTTGTATTGGCCAAGGGTATTTAAGTCCCCTGTGGCTTTGTTGTTTGTAACACTTGAACGCATACTTTGAATACACTTACCTTTGGCGCATCTCTACTCTCTCTCTCTACTTTCTCTCTCTAAGATTTAGTTGATCTTGGGTTATCAATTGGTATCAGAGCCTAATCTGAATCTGAGAGATTAGAGAGAATCATTTTTCAATCTAAATTCGTTAACAATTTAGAAAATTTGATCGATTTTCTTGATTTTTATCAAGAAAATCTCATTTTCTGAATTTTTCACAATTTTTTGGTGAAATTTGATCGAATTGCCTTGTTTTCTGGTTTGTTGGATTCGATTTTAATAGAAGAACATTTTTGTTTCACATCAGATTGCAAGAAAATCGATTTTTGATCTTCAATTTCAATTTTTTTCGAGTTTGGTTCTGTTCGATAAAACTTTATGGTTAATTCAAATTTTTGCGATTTTGTATTTTTTATTCAAATTGTTTGTTTGAAAGTGTTTAGTTAACTATTTTCGATCTCTTCTGTGTGAGAAAATTTCATCAATTACGTTTCTGCAATCGTTTTTGGAAATTTTTCTTAATTGTATTCGTTTTGCGCCAGATCCAAGTTTTGTGCGAGTTCATCTGGAATTTGCGCCAGTTCATTCAGATTCATCTAGTTTTGTGCGAGTTCATCATCAGTTTGCGCGAGTTCATATGAATTTTGATCGAGTTCTTCTTCAATTTGCACCAGATTCAAACTTTGCACTAAGTTTATCAGGGGTTCTAAGTTCTTCGCCAAGTTCAGGTCAAGTCTTCTCGCGAAAAGTCCATTTTACGCCATCATACATCTCAAGCAAAGTAAAGTTTGCGTCAGCTTCATCTCACGGAAAGTTAAGTTTGCGCCAACTTCATCTCACACAAAGTTAAGTTTGCGCCAGCTTCATCTCACGTAAAGTTAAGTTTGCGCCAATTGTTATTCACGCAAAGTTAAGTTTGCGTCACTCTCTTCTCGCGCAAAGTGAATTTTGCGTTATCAACTCCTCACGCAAAACAGAGTTTGCGCCACCATTGTCTAGCGCAAATCTCTTTTGCGCCACCAACATCTCGCGAAGTTCAAGTTTACGCCATCTTCTATTCGATTAAAATCTAGTTTGCGCCAGTTACTCTTAGCGCAAATCTCTAGTTTGCGCCAGTCTCTCACTATTTCAAAACTTGGGAATTTTTTCTCTGATTTTCTGAAGATATGGATATGTCAAAGTTCTCGTTTCAAGCTCAATTTTACAAGAACGATCTTATGATGTCGTTGGGAACAGAAACTCGTCCTCCTGTTTTGATCAATGAAAATGAGTTCACCCAATGGCAAGATCGGTTCATTAATTTCATCGAGCATCAAGCTAACGGAGAGAACATGATGAAGTCATTTACTGAAGGACCATTTGTCAGACCTAAAAATGATACTCCTTTGACTGCCGAAGAGGTTACACGAGAAAAAGCAGATCGTGAAGCAAAGTCTAATCTGATGTTAGCATTACCTAATTCTATCTACAATCGAATTGATTGTTTCAAGCATGATCCGAAGATGATGTGGACTCAATTAGACAAGATTATGCTTGGTTCAACAGTTGCTACACAACTTCGGCAAACGCGCTACATGAATAATTTTGAGGAGTTTAAAGCAAATGATGGGGAGTCTTTGAAAAGTGTCTTTGACAGGTTCTCGGTAATAATGAACGATCTGCAAAAGATCAAAGTGACCAAAAATGAGTTAGAAACTAATATGAAGTTCCTCAATGCTTTGCAACCGGAATGGAATAAATCTTGCCATCGATTGAGGAATGATGTCCGGATATCTTCTATGCAAATCCAAGAGCTTTATGAGATTCTGATGACAGATGAGAGCATAGTCAAGGAGAAGAAGGCTAAACTTGACAAAAAGAACAAAAAGACAGTGGACCCGATTGCACTTCTCACGAGCCAATTAGCTGAACAAGCATTGACTGAAAATGCTTATGACGGGGCCACTGATGACGATGGTGAAGCTCTTCAGAAAGCGATGATTCTTCTCTCTCAGCACTACAATAAGAAGTTCCAACCTCGTTTGGGTTCCAACAACCTTCGCTTCACTCCAGGGTCTAAGAAGAACGAGAATTTCCAAGTGCCCGAGGTTAAGAAACCTGCAACATGCTTTAACTGTGGAAAGTCGGGTCATATTTCAAAGGAGTGTCGAGCAAAGGTGGTTCGGGATTCGGCTTATTACCAGAAGAAATTGGAACTAGCCGAAAAGAGAGAGAATGGAACTGCTTTGCTGGTTGAAGAAGAATTCTGGCTAGATCACTCTGATGATGAAGCTGACAATGTGGAAACTGCTCATATGTGTTTCATAGGAGATGATCAGACGGATGATGATGATGAAGATTCAACTGATGAATCTGAGGTACCTTCTGAATTCGATTTCAAATTTATATCCTCACAGATGAATATCAGTATAACTGTTTTACATGATCTTCGCTCAAAGTTATTATCTGAAAAACATTTAAATTCAGAAAAGTCAAATTTGATTGAAAAATTACAAATTTCTTTGAAAGATGAAAAATCTATTTTAACTCATACAAAAGAAATTAGATGATTTAGAAAAATCAAATATGACTTATCTTGATTCTTTGACAGAAATGATCAAACAAAAAGAAAGTTTTTCGTATAAAATAAATAAGTTGGAAGAAAAATTATATCTACGGAATCCAACTGAACAAACTATTTACTTGAATAAACCACGGAGTTATGAGTCTATCAAAGAAAAATGGGGACTTGGTTTTGAAAATCCGCATTTTTTAGATAAAGCTAAAACTGAAGTTCCCATTTTATATGAATATGATTATCTAACTCTTGCAAGATATGCTCCTCAGTTCAAATTTCATTGGACTAATGAAAAGTAAGCTTTAGAAATCGAAAATGAGAAAAGATTGTACAACTCGAAAAAGGAAATTCCTTTTGTTTACACGCACGAAAATGCCAAATATTTTCCCGAAAAATCAAAGAAGGGCAGAAACAGGTTAAATGTTGAAACTCCCATTAAATCTTCATTGTCTGATGATTATTTTGATATATGTGCCACTAACAGTGATAAAGAAAATATATCTCCAGTTTCTTATGATTCCAAAAGATATATTCCTCCATTAGTGTTAGAAAGCAAAATCATTGATCTTGAAGATAAAATGGAAGAAAAAAATATTCAAAGAGAAATTGAATCAGATGTAATTATTTCTTTCATGACGTCAAGTCTTGAAGAAAAATTAATTTCTCAAAAACAAGATTATGTTTCTGGTCTTTCTTCTAATTTTAAAGAAAACAAAAAGGAAGTTCTAAAATCTGAAATCTTTTCTAAAAATTTTTTTGACTCCGAGGCAAGTTCAGGTTTATTGTCTGATCAGTTGGGCTTCTTAGGTAAAATTGTTTCTTCAGACTCAATTCTTAAATCGAAAATTCTTGATGAATCTTTTACGCTAAATGATGATTATTATAAACCAAAGCATAAAAGAAGAAGGTCAAAGAAGTCAAAGAAACAAGATACTGATATTTCTGAAAAGTCTAATTCTTGTGATTCAAATATTTCAGATAGGACTTTGAGGACTCCTACAAGGCAGATATGGAGGATCAAGCGGAAATCTGATGAATCTGCGACTAATGAGGATCGAAATGTAGACAAACTTTGTAGAAGTGATTCATTTGCAACTTGTAATAAAATTTTCAAATATTCAATAAAGCAAATGATTCAAATTGCAAAAGATGTCTCCTATTCTTCCTCTGGTTTAAGTTCAGATGATTATGCTTCGTCCTCTACTGATGATTCTGTTCATTCATCTGATTATTTTTCTCGTGCTTTCTATGTCAAATATAACAAGATTACTCCCATTAGAACTGCAATTAACAAATATGGACCTAAATACAAGTTGGTTCCAAAACAAAAGATTAATTCTGAGTTGCAGGCACCTAATGTCAAGGGGGAGTAAGAGAACGATGGCTTCTGAGTAAATCAGCTCAGAACCCGTACTTCAATGGACTTCGACTTCTAAACATATCATTTTAGGACTCGTTTTTCAATGCATTTAGCTTCTGGACAAATGAGAAACTGTGAGTGTATCTACTTTATTCCGCTGCATTTATCTCTGACTGTGATGTTGTTCCAGTTATCTCAAATTTTTTCAAGAATCTGAGCAAGTTCGACCAGATCCAAAACTTTGATATGAGACACCAATTCATTATACATTATGTGGAAGAAGGTATTATTGAATTTTATTTTGTTCCGACTAAATATCAATTTGCCGAATTCTTTACAATAGTCTTAAATGAAAAATGTTTTTTCAAACTCGACATGTTGAATTTAAAAGTTTAAATCTTTACAAATTTTATTCTATAAAGTAAAAGTTTTACAGTTTTTTTCTTTCTTTTGAATAAAATGTGTGTCTACGATAAATTTTCTAGTTGCTTTGTTTATATCGAAGTTTTATATGTTCAACTTTCAAGTCTTACAAAAGTCGAAAGGTCAGCAACATGTTTGAAACTTTTGATACTGCTTTAAAGTTATGTGATTCGGAATTTTTATAGTTTACAATGCTTAGAAATCCTAAAAAGTCAGAATTATGGATTGTAATGAAAATATGGGCTAAGCACTTAGATGTAAAACTGAGTGATTGAGATGAAAAATTATATATATAAAATACAGAAATCTCTAAGTTTAAAAGTTTATACCTGTGACCTTTCTGGTTTGGGAAAGTAAGTTCCGTGGGATGCTTGTCATCTGGTCCCCTAAGGTCAAATGGTCTGGGAGTGATCGAACCCAAATCCTTCTATAAAATCAGATCGAAAGTCATGTTCTACTGGTATGAATGGGTTTAGGATGTGTCGATGTAACCTTTCTAGTCTGGGAGAGTAAGTTCCAAGGGGTGCTTGACACCTAGTCCCCTAAGGCCAACTGGTCTGGGAGCGGCTGATCCAAATCCCAAATCCTGCAATAGGATCAGATAGAAAGTTACGTTTACGATATGTTCTTTACTTACCAAACTTCTTGATTAAAAGATGCCAATGTGCACGAGCTTAAAAGATGCCAAAGAGCACACTCATGTGAAGATGCCAATGTGCACAATGCTAAAAGATTCCAATGAGCACACATCTCATGATACTTGGTGATATATTTGAGTTGCGATAAACCTATAAATTTGTGAAAGTCTTAATTCTTGACAGCTTAGTGTGAGTAAAGGCAAAGTTCTCTATTATATTTTTATAATTGCATTTTCTTGAAGCTAATCGAAGTTCGCATGCTAGCACACTGAATAGATTGATGGAAGTTTTTGAAACTGAACATGTCTTAACTTGATATGCAATGAAACTTGTATCTGTATCCAACAACATACACTTGACTTCAACTGATGGATTAATCTGTGATATTTTACTAAGTAGAATTTAATTTGTATAGTGTTTAAAATTTTATATGTTTAGTTGTTTCAAAATTTATATTCAGTATATTTTTCTTTTTACACTGATGTTGTTATGTTTGTGTATCTATATCTTTGTAAATGGGTCTGTGCATTATTCGAGGGGGAGTGAATAAGGAAAATATTCTGAAAAGATCATATCTCATATTTCGAGGGGGAGTATCTGATTTTCTATACGAATGCTAACTTGAATTGTCATATTTAGTGCATTTGTGTAGGGGGAGTAAAAGAGCTTAACAAGTTACTTCATTTCAGCTTTCAAGTCAGATTTGCACCAACAGTTGATAGCGCAAAACTCAACTTTGCGCCTCCGTAGCGCAAAACTAAGTTTGCGCCATCAACATGTAGTGCAAACCTTCCTTTTTCTCCTTTACTCTGAATTTTGCAGATCTGAAGTTGTCTCGTCTCCAAAGTAGGCATGACCAAGTTGATCCAGATCATCAAGGTCATGAGGGGGAGAAGTTAAGGAGAAGTTAAAGCGACAAAGAGTTGTCTGCTCAAGATTCTATTTTCTCAGCTATATTAGTTCTTTTGTTGTTCCAGCTCCGACCACCACAGTTCATTCAAGTACATTTGAAAGAGGTGTGTCGTTTAGAGCACAAGCTGATGAACCGATTGTTCTTTCAAGCTTATTACAAACAGGTCCAGTCTTATCAAGGCAGCAAAGACAATATAAATTGAAAGATGCTGAGAAGAAATTTTTTTTTAGTCAAGAAGCTACGCTAAGACACTTTAGCAAGTCTGGTTAGAGTTCAATGATGGATATAACAACTTACTTTGAAGACCGGAGCGCCAATGATTACTAAGGGGGAGATTGTTAAGTCATATTTTATAGTAATCATTGTATTTATTGTCTTATGCTAATACTGTGTATTAGATGCTTATATGTCTTGTATTGGCCAAGGGTATTTAAATCCCTTGTGGCTTTGTTGTTTGCAACACTTGAACGCATATTTTGAATACACTTACCTTTGGCGCATCTCTACTCTCTCTCTCTACTTTCTCTCTCTAAGATTTAGTTGATCTTGGTTTATCAGAACCCATCAACCCTTCAAATCCAAGCTTCCAAATACCAAACATTCATGCTCCTTTAGGATAGATCCACCATGGATGCTCCAAATCAGATCTTCAAGTTCCCAAAATCGCACCAAAGAGAGAAATGAAAAGTGAGAGTGAAATGAGAGAAGTGGAAAAGGGAGATGGGAATGAGAAAAACCCTAAAAATGGGATTTAAATAGTCCAGACCGTCCCCGCGGCCTTGACCACGACCTCAAGTCGCGGGCCAAATCGCGCGTATTCCTAAGCCGCGGATCACAGCGACTTACGTGGGCCTAGTCGCGGCTTGAGGCCGCGGGCCAAGCCGCGCGTGTTTCCTGTTGCGCCTTCTCATCCCTCGTGTTAAACCGTTCCCCGACCGTTTCCCTCGGCCGGCTGCTGACTGTTTCCTTGGCCGATTATTGACCGATTTTAGGAAATTATGAGTGTTACATTGACCATATTAACTTTGATTATATATCCGATATGCGATTTAAAAACACATAAAACCATAAAATTGGCATCGTGTGATGGAGAATAAAACTGAACATGAAATAAGATTATTCTTTCGAGTTCTCAGTTTTAGATTCGAGATGTTTCGTGCCGCATTGCGAACGAGTATGTATCTAGTATACATAAATACATACATACATATATAGTCGTACTAAATTTTAATGAAGAATTTGATATAATTGATGGTAGTTTGAAAAAACTCGGTTCGTACAAAAGAAAGTTTATGTTTTATTCGGTTTGGAACCTTTTGAACTAGTGTGGTGGAGGTTGTTGCAACGATAATGGTGATGGGGGTAGGGACGGTCGTGATTGGTGGACGACGATGGTTGTGGAATATGTGAAGATAGTGGACAGTGGTGATGGTGGCGGTTGGCAGTGATGGAAGAAGTAGTTGTGGCTGATATGGTGGAGGTAGAGGTGGTGGTGGGTGGTGGTAGTGGCAGCTGATGGTGATGGTGGTGGACAACGGTGTGATAGAGGTTGTTGCAGCGACAATGATGGTGGAGGTAGAGACATGGTGGCTAGTGGACGACAATGATTATGGATGATGCGAAGACGGTGGACAGTGGTGGTGGTGGTGGAGATTGACAATGGTGGAAGATGTATTTGTGCCCGACATGTTGAAGGTAAAGGTGGTGGCGGATGGTAATAGTGGTAACTAATGGTTGTGATGGTGGAGGAGGTCATCAGTGGTTGTGGAGGTGATGGAGGAGTTTGTAGTAGTAGAGGTAGCCGACGGTGGTCGTTGGTGGTGGTGGCAGTGACGACGATGGCTGGTGGTGACCATTAAAACAAATACCATATTAGATTTATATCAAATGAGGGTAGATTGGTAATTTTTTTGTTCATATCGCATCCTTGTCCCATCTTGTTCCACCTAATTTTGTGTAACAAAAAAAAGTCTTTTTTCTTTCACCTTGTCTCCCAATCCTAGTCATTGTGATTGTCCCTTGTTGCGCCAAATGCGGTTTGCCCATGTCATGCCAAACGCGAGACATTGAGTTTTGTTCTATAATGTCACGTCCTGTCCCATGTATCAAACACATTCTGAGAGGATCAAATAGGGTTTTATAGTGTAGAGATGATATCCGTTAAAAATTTGCAAACATTAAGAACCAAAATTATAATTTACTCTAAAATGAAAATAGTGTTATATTTAAAAGCTTTTCTCTTTTACAAAAATACCCTTCGCCAACTTGTTTCGTTAGTTTTCTTAATGTTATTATAATTTACGAGGGGCTATTTTGGTACTTTCGTGACGATTTAAATCATGTTTAATATTAATCATTTTTATAAATAAATTAGAACGAAAAAAAAGTTTTAACTCACGTTTTTTTATAAAGTCACAAGATTAATCATTTTTAAACTTTAACTCGTATATGATTACCTGGGTGACCCTAAACGAAATGAACCCGCCGCAGTCAACGGCACGGCACGGCTCCACCTCTACTTGAGTTTTTTAATTTTATGATTAACTAATATTTAGTTTCTTAATTGTCCTTCATGTTGTAGCCCAGTGATAAAGTAACATCCTGCGGGGTCAGTGGATGGTATCCCTGACTACCCAGGTTCGAACCCCGTGGTGAGCATCCTGTGACATCCATGATCATGGGCTTGCCACATAGTGGTACCCTTAATTGGGTTGGGTTGTGGTCGACGGGGATTAGTCGGGTGGCACCCTTAAGTGGGAGCCCGGATACCCCGGGAACGTGTGCGTGTGTAAACTTGTCGTTCAAAAAAAAAATTATAAAACACAAATATAAATCCACCAGTCAAAAAAAAATTAGAATATTTTTAATTTTGATATGCTTAAATAAGTGAGACTTGTAATTTTTATTAATGGACAAATAAGTAAAGCTGAATTTAATATAGAAAAATGTATTTAATTAAAAATAGAAAGTATTATAAAGAAAAGATCTATGCAACTTGGGGTTATGACGCAAGTCACGTAGCAATCAATTGGCAAAGACACTTTGCCTCGGCAAATATGGGTTGTGGTCTTGGTTGCAGCACGAGGCGCGACACCGGTTGAGCTCGGCACTCGCACCCTAACATGGCCGACTTGACCCATGACCTGGGGTCGCAGAGCAAGTCGAGTGGAAGCATTTTGAGGCATAAAAGCCACCTGTTTTGGGAAACCTTCATTTTTTTTTATTTTGGGTTTCTTTCCAAAAAGATTAAGGAACGAAGTTTAGCTTAATTTTGTTGATTTGTTGACCAAGGATCTTTGAAAACCTATTGTAATACTTCCGGTTAGTAATAAATTGTTCTCTCTCACTGTGGACGTACAATGTCACTCCCGATAGTGGAACCACGTAAAAACTCTTTGTCTCTATTTACATATTATTTGATATTTGATCATATATCTAATTATTACAGTTTTATATATGATTGTGGATCTGTATTCTTGATTGGATCGTGATATACATTTTTTAGATCTAGTTTATCTGCATTGTTGTATTAGATAGTTTGCATTGTGTGTCTTGACATTATTTGGATCGTGAAATCATTTGATCGTTATCGATATTTGGAACTACACCCCTGCAATGTTCAAACACAAAGTCGTTCACATGATCGTTAAATCTTGAGCTTTATATTGTTAGATGTTATTAATTTTCATTGTAAAGCTATGTTTGGTAACTATAAGTTGTTTATTTTTTGAGTTTATTGAAAAGATGCTCGTTTGATGTGCAAAAAATCATACGATCCAATTTAAACAGATCAATCCGATTACAATCAACCAACCATAATCGGGTATCAAATGGTAATTGGATCGGATCGACCCAAAAACAACATCCAATTTGGATCGATTGGTTCTTGGATGGCAGTCCAGAATCCATTTATAAAACCGAACTGATCCAATCTACTAGCCATCCGATTATCATCCAACTATCAGCCAGTTAATAATATATATAACTATTCATATATTTTTTAATATATGAATAATCGGTTGAAATGGTAGATTAATTGGTTGAGAATTGGATCAAAATATTGGATGGAACCAATCCGATTCAATGTGTAACAAATAATAATATCCAAAAGTTGGAACCGTCCGATCCAATCATTCATTGGATTTGATTGGATCGAATATCAAATGTGAATTGGCTTGGATCATATGATAAAATCCAATATCCAATGGATAATTGGATCGGATTGAATGAACCTAAATTCTAACCTAAATTCTTTGTATTTCAATGATGAATTTTCCTACGTTTAATTACCCTTAACTAGCTTTTTAAAAGGTTATTTCTAGTAGCGATTCAATAAGTTACTTGGGGGTTTTAGCATTTTTTTTTCCCGGTTATGTTCTTATTTTTTTAGTTAGTTTTTTAACAAATCATTTTAAGTTATTTTTCAAACTAGTTGATATCAGGCATGACAGTTTATCAGTTAGCATATTAACTAACAATTATCTTTTAAACTGACAATTATTATATCAGCTAACAATTAATTTGTCAAAAAAAATAACCCAAGTCATACACTACAAAATTTTCGACTTTTTCCGACGGCCAAATCCGCCGAAAATAGTCATTTTCGGCGGATTTGATCCACCGGAAACGGGGGCGCCGCAAATAGTCATTTTCGGCGGCATTTTCGGCGGAAAAATCCGCCGAAAACCGACCCGAATTTTTTTAAAATTTAAATGATTTGATTAATTAACAAAATTAATTTTAATAGTTTGCGGCGGATTTTCGGCGGATTTTTCCGCCGAAAATATTTTCTAATTAATTATTTATTTTTTTAAAAGAATAAAAATAAAAATCCGTCGGAAATCCGCCGAAAAAATTATAATATTTTTTTATTTTTTTTAATAATTAATTATTTATTTTTTTATTAAAAAAACATCTTTCGGCGAAATGTTACTGCAGATTTTCGAGGAAACGTTATTTACCGACGGTCAGTATTACCGACGGATTTTAGAGACGGATTACCAACTGTCAGTATTACCGACGGATTAACGACGACTAAGTGACGGCGACGTTTACCGACGGAACGTTATTTACCGACGGAACGTTAAAAAATTAATTAAAAATACATAAAATCTGTATAAAAACCTGTTCAAAAACATTGGTAATTCCTATGCAAAAACCATTACAAAACACTATTGTCTTTAATACAATATCATCTCAAATCTGTAAACTAAATTCAATGTAGTCTGGCGGTACAGACTAAGCAACCAATTCAATAGAGTTCAATTTTAGAATTGGGAGGGTAGACGATGATAACGGTATCAACATCGCAAAGAATGGTGAATTCGTTAGCTTTCTTTATAATCCCAAGTTTACGTTTCTGGTAAGTGGTGTTTCGGGTCTTCTCTTTCGTTATGAGCTCCATTCTTAGCTTTACACGCCCCATCGATCTGCAACCACAAAAATAGGATATCTATGTTAATCAAATAAGATCTTGAATTATTCCAATTAACAATCAATAATTAATTCGAGATTCTGTTACCATAATTAAAATGTTAACAATCAAATCAAAAGGGATATCTATGGTTGATTAGGGTTATTAGCAGTAAAAAATTAAATCAGGAGATAATAACATCGATAAGGATCAAGAACAATGGTAGGTATAAACAATGGATTCAACAAGCTTACAGAGTGAGGGAGGTCGGTTGCAAAACGAACCTGCAAGATTGATTTAGAGATCGACAAAATCAAGTATTCAAGTTTATAAAATAACATAAAAAAGACGTATATTGAGTTGGTACTAGTGGATTAACCCAATGGTCACATCAATATACCTATTAAAGTTGATTAACCCAATGGTCACCATAGAACATCATCAATATACCAAACTCTTCCAATATAACTGTGCAGCATCATCATAGAGTATCCAATCCCAAGTCTGGGTTTTAGCAGAAAATTCAGTCCAAATAAATTACCAAACATTAAGCATATAACTTTGCGGCTTGGAAAATTACCTGTCTCAAACGTAAGAGCTGCAAGATCTTCTTTGACTTAGGGTCTATGGCATTGATACTGAACATTGCACACAAGAACAGAAATTCATACACTTGTATCATTTGCAAAAGATTAAAAAAGATAGGGATCAAAGCAGCAGAAACAAAAGCCATGAAAATTGAAATAAAGAGATAACACTCACCCACGGATGCTCAAAACAAGCAGCATAAATGACCATACCTAATCCTCATACTCTTTGCTGTACTGTTTAGCCCTATGGAAAATCAACTTTCTGTCAGCAGCTTTCTTCTTCTTCAAGAGTTCAGACTCTTGCTTCTTTGCCAAAGCCCATTCCTCGCTTCTCTTTTGCTTCTTCAATACGGACTCAGGAACAACTTGTCCTGCCTTAGCAACTTCAACCATTTCTTCTCACTAAAACACATATTGTCAAATCAATACAGCCTTCAATTACTCCATTACAAATAAAACAACACAAATATGTAGAAAAAAACACATTTAGTCAAGAACCAAACTCCATAGGGTAGTTACCAAACTCCAAATAAATTCCAGTAACCAAGAACCACAGTGAGAACTGGGCAGTAGAACACCAAATCTTGATTGCAATCCCAGCTTGTGAAATGGTCCAAGGCCAAATTTCACAAAAATGACCAGTACCACATTGCTGCACCCAAGTGAAATTATAAGCAAGAAAATCAAATAATCCATCCTTATCCCTCCAAAAGACAAACCATATAGCTCCTTTTTTAATAACAGAGCAAATAGAGCACCATTCCAAATTATAATATATAGATATAATCCTTGGACCACATATACAAACTTCTACCCTTACAGTTTCAAAGTCAAACCATCCATAAACTTGAATACTTGAATAAACTTGAATATACCTATTAAAGTTGATTAACCCAATGGTCACATCGAATGATATGAACATAGACGAACACATATGCATAGGTGAACAATACAACTCGAGAAATCAGGAACAAATCGAGAAATCAGATCAAGAACAAATCGAGAAATCAAACAGGGGCGCAGTCGTATACCTCTATAATCGATGGTGGTGATGGCGATGTCGACCGGTGGTGGTGGCTGATGGTGGTGGTTTCTGGTAGTCGACAGCGGAAGGGGTGGTGGGGAGGGCTCTCGACAGCGGCAGGTTTCTGGTAGTCGACAGCGGCAGGTTTCTGGTAGTCGACGGTAGGGGTGGTTGATTAGGGCAACGGCAGTGGTGGGGGCGACGAGGGCTCTCGATTGAGGTGTGTGTCGATTGGGGGGGAAATTGGGAGGCCATTTCCAACAGCTCCGAGAGGATGAAGGGGACGAGAGGAGCGTCGATGAGATATTGAGAGGATGAAGGGGACGAGGAAAATTTGGGGGAAAGGAAAATTAGAAGCATTTTAGGGGGAAAGGAAAATTAGAGATTGAGAGATTGGGGGGAAATTTGGGAGGGAAAGGAAAATTAGGGATTGAGAGTGTATATGTGTGTATCTATCTATATCTATCAATACTATATTATAAATTACGGATAAAAAACTCTTAAAAACAATTATTAAAGCTTGATGTACTGTTATTTAATGATAATTACTTAAAATCTAAATAAAGAATGAAAACTTAAAAAAATTTCCTATTTAATCTTTATCTCTAACAAGTTTAACTTCCCTAAAATCACTCCTCACTTCAACTACCCTAAAAATCTAACATAATATTTAATGTTTATTTTATAAAAAACATTATTTTATTAAACCTAAAATAAATTACATTATTATTAAACTATCGAATAATTCACAACTAAACGATCCGTTGAAGCCCAACTGGGAACATTAAAGCCCAACTGGATTTGTTAAAGCCCAACCGGATCCGTTAAAGGCCAACCGGATCCGTTAAAGCCCAACCGGATCCATTAAAGCCCAATTGGATTCGTTAAAACCCAACTGGATACGTTAAAGCCCAACCGTATCCATTAAAGCCATACTGGATCAGTTAAAGCCCAACCGGGTACATTAAAGGCCAACTGGATCCTTTGAAGCCCAACTAGGAACGTTAAAGCCCAACTGGATCCGTAAAAGCCAACCGGATCCGTTAAAGCCAACTGGATACGTTAAAGCCAACTCGATCCATTAAAGCTCAACCGGATCCATTAAAGCCCAACGAGGTACTTTAAAGCCCAACTAAATCCCTTAAAGATCAACTGTATCCATTAAAGTCCAACTGGGTACGATAAAGCTCAACTGGGAACGTTAAAGGCCAACCTGATTTGTTAAAACCCAACCAGATCCGTTAAAGCCAAACTGGGTACGTTAAAGCACAACTGGATCCATTAAAGCCCAACTGGATCCGTTAATGCCCAACTGGGTACGTTAAAGCCCAACGGGTACGTTAAAACCCAACCGTATCCATTAAAGCTCAACTGGATCCTTTAAAGACTAATTGGATCTTTTAAATACTAACTGGATCTGTTAAAGCCCAACCGGGTACGTCAAAGCCTAACTAGGTATGTTAAAACCCAACTATATCCGTTAAAGCCCAAAAAGATCCATTAAAAGCCCAATCGGATCCATTAAAGCCCAACCGAATCCATTAAAGATCAATTGGATCGGTTAAAACCCAACTGGGTACGTTAAATCCCAACTGGATCCATTAAAGCCTAACTAGGTACGTAAAAGCCCAAGTGTGTACGTTAAAGACCAACTGGATCCATTAAAGCCTAACTAGGTACGTTAAAGCCCAAGTGTGTACGTTAAAGACCAACTGGATCCATTAAAGCCTAACTAGGTACGTTAAAGCCCAAGTGGGTACGTTAAAGACCAACTACGTGTGTTAAAGCCCAACTGGGTACGTTAAAACCCAATTGTGTATGTTAAAGTCCAACTGTATACGTTAAAGTCCAACCGGGTACGTTAAAGCCCCAAGTAGATCCGTTAAAGCCCAATTGCATCCTTTAAAGCCCAACTGGGTGCGTTAAAGCCTAACTGGGTACGTTAAAACCCAACTAGATCCCTTAAAGCTCAACTGTATACATTAAAGACCAACATAATCCGTTAGAACTCAACTATGTATGTTAAAGCCCAAGTGGATTCGTTAAAGCCCCAACTGCATCCATTAGAGCCCCATCAGATCCATTAAAGCCTAACTAGATCCGTTAGAGCCCAACTGGATCCATTAAAGCCCAACTGGTTACGTTAAAGGCAACCGGGTACGTTAATTCCCCAAGTGTATCCGTTAAAGCCCAATTACATCCATTAAAAAAATAAATGATTAATTATTTTCGGCGGATTTCCGACGGATTTTTATTTTTATTTTTAATTTTTTTAATTCTTTTAAAAAAAATAAATAATTAATTATTTTATAATGTTTTCGGCGGATTTCCGACGGATTTTTATTTTTTTTAAATTCTTTAAAAAAAATAAATGATTAATTATTTTTGGCGGATTTCCGACGGATTTTTATTTTTAATTATTTTTAATTCTTTTAAAAAAAATAAATAATTAACTATTTTATAATGTTTTGGACGGATTTCCGACGGATTTTTATTTTTAATTATTTTTAATTCTTTTGAAAAAAAAATAATTAATTATTTTATAATGTTTTCGGCGGATTTCAGACGGCTTTTTATTTTTATTTTTTTTAAAATTCTTTTAAAAAAATAAATGATTAATTATTTTCGACGGATTTCCGACGGATTTTTATTTTTATTTTTAATTTTTTAAATTATTTTTAAAAGGTTATTTCTAGTAACGATTCAATAAATTACTTGGGGGTTTTAGCATTTTTTTTACCGATTATGTTCTTATTTTTTTAGTTAGTTTTTTAACAAATTATTTTAAGTTATTTTTCAAACTAGTTAATATCAGGCATGACAGTTTATCAGTTAGCGTATTAGCTAACAATTATCTTTTAAACTGACAATTATTATATCAGCTAACAATTAATTTGTCAAAAAAATAACCCAAGTCATATCAACATATTATAAACAAGAGATATACTTGATTTAAAACATATATGACAATAATATAGGTCCTATAAACTTATTTATGCTTAATTGATTTATTTATGCTTTTGACTGAATTAAAGAAATCATTTTTTTATATATTGGGCATATAAATTATCTTATTTTAAACATATTCTACTTGAGAGAAAAAAAAATGCTAAAAACTAAATACAACAATTACAAAACTGCTAATAATTATAATTTAATTAACATGAATTTGAAGGATCCCCAATGATTGGCATTAACATTCCATCAACAAGTTTTTTAATATCATCCAATAATTCATATTACATGTTACAACATCCCCATGATTTTTGTATTTTACTCGTTTAATATTATACTCAAGTTTAAAAAATATAATATTTTTCTTTCATATAATGTAAATAAAGGAATTTTAATATTAAAAAATAACAAATATTAATGAGGAATAAAATAACTTAAAAATAGAAAGTTATATTTTGGATGATAAAAGAAATTAGTAAATTACACCAATTGTCCATGTGATACTAAAGGGTTGTTTGGTTTTTTAAAAAAACCTCTTAATGGTTCTTAAGTCTGAATCGTTCAGATCTTTTTACACACCACCTCTTATTAATCATAACTAAAATAAGACTTCACCACTCACTGATGAATTTGACTACGTCGGGAGAAATGCACCAAATCTAATAAATTGACAGTGTCTTACCACCTCCATCTTCTTCATCACACAATCATCAAGCTCTTCTTCTTCTTCTAGTATTGATTATGAATTTATGTTTATGTATTTTTATACTTGATTTATAGGCATCGAAACATATACAAAAAAATGTATTATCATTATTTTATGTTCAAAAAAATATACTTCAAGGCGAATAACGAATTCTTGGGTTTCGTTGGAGTCAGCAATTTAAGTGACTGTTGGAACAGACAGTAGTTACTAAAAGCAATGCAAACAAATGACGAGGAGAGGAGATTTTAGAACATCTCCAATGCAAGGTTTTTATAAGCAAGTTTGGCAAAAAAAAGCTAAGCTAGCTTGTAGCTGATAAACTAGCTTTTCAAAACGCTACTTTAAGTAACGTTTCAATAAGCTAGCTTATAAGCTAGCTTATGGTCATCCAAACATGTACTAAGAACTAGCATTGTAGAAAGTTCTTATAAGAAGCCAAATCACTCTATAACATTGGTTCTTACCATGAAATGTGTGAGATGTGACATCATCTTTATTTTTTATTTTTTTTCTTGACTTTATAATAATTATTAATATTATATATATTTAACTTATATGGGTGCGTTTCTTTTGCAAACCAAACAATTTGTACAAACTATGCAAACCAATCTTAGCCGTTCATCAAGTCTAATGAATATATAATTTTATTATGTTTCCTAATTTAAAATCATGATTATAATGAATAAACTTAACATTTCCTAATTTAAAATCATGATTATAATGAATAAACTTAACATTTTCCATATATATCACAATCATTATTAATGAATCATAATCATTATCCATAAATATATCTATTGTTTTCAAATATAGTGGTTTGCATAGTTTATACAAATTGTTTGGTTTGCAAAAGAAACGCACCCTATTTAACTTTTATATATATATATATATAAGACCCACAAAAATAAGTTCTTATAAAAACTATCATTGAAAACTTTTATGTGGATTTTAATTTGATGATTTGGAAATGACGTGACACCAAAAAGTATAAAAAAGAGGTTCTTATAAGAACTTGTATTGAAGATGTTCTTAGATATTTTTATTATATTAAAAAATTAATTACAAAAATGATGTTTGGGTTTGTAAAATAAAATCTGAGTAAATACTATGAGCTAAAAAGGTTGTACCTTTCCACCACACTCCCTATAGACCCAAGACTCGATTGAAAATGAGCAAATATGTTTCAAAACTTCAATATCTATATTGCTATTTCCACGCCGTACCACTGTGTGATTTGCTATTGACACTCCACTGAGTGAACTCGCTTCCGGTATTGACTCCGCCGAGACAACCAGGCGAATACTTTTCTGCACGAACTCGTTTGTGGCGAGTCGGCTCAGGAGGGCTGACTCAGTAACTGGAGTCCTCCTCTTGTTGTGCTGCTGATTGGTAGTTGCTCTGACGATCTCCGTCTGCATTGCGGCGGACAAACGCCGGACACCCCTTGCGCCGCCCATTATGACTGCCGGATTAATCGTTTTCTGGTGTGTTTTGACGTCGGAGGTTTTTCGGTTGTGTTTGGTCGGTGGTGGTGTTGATGACAAGAAAACTGACTCGGGGCTCCGGTTCCTGACTCGGCCGAGTGGGTCTCCGAGTAGTAAAACCTCTTTCACGTCAACTAACATCACGTGCTTGAAGTTCCGACGAAGCCGCCCCAAAATCATGGGGTAGGAAGCCCACCTTCTTAGACTTATCGGAACGTGGTCTAGAAACCCAGATAACGAGTTTTCCGGGTCGAGCTCACCGACACCAAAACCAACCACCGATCCATGACTCAGCCGAGTGAACTCGGTCCCACCAGTAGTACCATTACTGGAATTCGAATTAAAATTGCTCTTTTTTCTCTGACCCCAGATTGGCTCACCTTTCCCGGGTTCCTTTTTGCCGGATTTCACGAACTGGGTTACGTCGAAACTCGCCGGAAAATCCGAAACATGACTCCCATTTCTCAATTCTGCTTTATACCGACGAACGAGTTTCAAGAACAGCTGATTCTCTTCCCGAATTAGATTATCGAAAGAATCCGGTGTGGTAGCGGAAGGAAAGATGAAGAGAAGGTCGGATTTGGAGAGTAAACCAGACAGGTGAAATGCTCGTAAGAAAGTTTTGAGTTCCGTCAAAGTAACGGATTCGGTAACGTGGCAGAGTAGGAGGTCGTTCATGGGGTTGGTACCTCGTGAATATAGAGTGCCCAATCGTTGCAAGGCAGATGAATTGATGGATGATCTGGGTTTGGATTGAAAAGCTTGGGAGAGGTGACGACGAATATGGTGATGATGAGAGGAGGTGATGTTGCTGGGTTCAAAAGTGGAGAGGGTGAAGAGGAGGATGGTGAGGAAGATGAGGAGAGCACAAATGGAGATGGTGGATTGAGCTTTTGAAAGGATATCAGTGGAATTGGTGCGTTTGAATATGGTGGGTGATTTGAATGGTGATGAATGATTGAAGTGATCATGTTGTTGTTGGTGATGATTATGTTCTTGTGGGAAAAACACCAAGAAGAAACCCATTCCCCAGCCTTCACCACCGCCACAGACACTGGTTTTCTTGGTGAGGTTTGCCATTATATTGATTCTGTTAAGGTAGAGTAGGTTTTTGAATTGAAGGGCTCGTGTGTTTACCAGAATTGGAATGCCTTACAACACCCTCTATGTCTTTTCTTCTTCAATTCGTGTGTGTTTGTTTGTGTTCAACTCGTCTCTTTCTGTATAACAAAACAAATCTCTCTCTCTCTCTCTCTCTCTCTCTCTCTCACACACACACACACACACACACTTACTTGATTAAATACAAGTAAATAGTAATGCCTTTATGTGTATGCAGACGCTTATATGTACAGTTATACCACCTGTGTAACCGAATTGAAATTTATTGTAAACCACAAACAAGAATTAATTAACAATTCTTTATTTAAATTTAAAAAAAAAACTAAAATTATGAATATTTTTTGAAATGATATCACCGTCATTGGACCCTACCATCGACTTCCTCTTTTTGATCGTTTATTTTTTTTCCAGTTATCCGTCTTTTGTTTATATCACTACTATGAAAAGAGTATTAGCGACGAATATTAACGACAGATTAGCACACATCAACCATGAACATCGTCCCTCGCAACACGTCGCTAATTAGCGACGAAAATTAGCGAAGGACCACATCTGTCGCTAATTAGAGACTGGTCGACCACGGACACCGTCCTTTGCAGATCTGTCACTAATTAGCAACAGACACGTTGTTGTCGCTAATTAGTGACGGATCAACAACGAAATCCATTAATTTCAGTTTTAAAAAAATAAAAAAGAAATTCCATGTGTTCATTGCTAATTTTTTCTTATTTTCCCATTTGTATGTGTTATATGTACACATGTGTACGTGTTATATGTATCGGCCAATTCATATATATATATATATATATATATATATATATATATATATATCAAGGTTCTAAATGGCGTGCGGCGTGGCGTGGCGGCGAGGTCAAACTTCAAGCCTTACGAGTTACGGCGAGGCCATGACGTTTTCCATGGCGGCGCCAAGGCGGCAAATTAACAGGCCCGATCCTGACAATTTTTGGGCCCTGGGCAAGATGTAAAACAGGGCCCTCGATAAGTACGGAAAAAATTTATTTAATATATCGCTTTGTATCATAAGAAATAACATTGAATTCAAGAAATACGAATAATTTATATAAACCATTTTTCCGAGAATTCCTAGACACAAAATCAATCAATAATTATTTATAAATTAATATGATCTACCATATCATTTTTCCATAGCATCATTAATCTGTTCCAATGTCAAAAACATTCTTATGATATATATTTAATATATAAATTGAAATTATTTGGGATGTGATTATTCGGAGTACAACTCTATGTAAATCAATATAAATCAGTTGTGTTCCCATCTCACCTCATCTTAATGTTTTTCTATCACCATTTTAAACTTTTAGGGTTAAAACAATCCTTTTTTGAATCATCTATCTTAGAATCAAAAGCTCATGTTGGTTATAGTTTGAGATATTATTATTGTTTTTGAGATATGAGAGTACTTAAAATCAATGCACTCAATATTAAATTATTAAGTAATAAAGAGTCAATAATGTTTGAAAAAACAGTGTATAAATATAGGTTGGATTGTCTCATATAATTGGCAATTTTTTACACAAAGTAGTTCTCCTGGTTAATATCAAGAAATTTAACATATTCTAAGGGAAATATGGAATTCATATGGATTGAATAATCAAAAGAGTCGTTGAGAGATGAATGATGGATAATATATCAAGGTTTTTTAGGTAAATAATTTTAGACTTTGGTATTAGATTAAAAAAATCCCTTAAAGAAACTATAATCAATACTATAAAATGAACGACCAATTAACTTTTCACATATTTTTTTCATTTCGAGTGTAATTAGTTAATACATGTTTGGACCCTTATATAATACAAAATTCTTTGAGTCCTATTAGATACTAAAAAAATTGTCTCTTTTGTTAATTAATTTTTTTACTACTATTATATAGTTAAAAAAATCGGGCCCATATTTCTCGTTGGGCCCTGGGCGTACGCCCGGCCCGCCCTCCTCCAGGGACGGCCCTGGGCAAATATATATATATATATATATATATATATATATATAATTATGTAATAATGGATAAGTTCTTAATGCTTTAAATTCATATAAAGCAACAAAAGAAGAACCATTGATTGATTTGATATCAAATATAGAAAGTTTACAAAAATGATATCAAGAAATCATAACAAAAAGAAAGATCTACCCGTGGTGTATAATTATATACTTCTATAATCCAAAAAACGTGTTATATTAGAGTAGATGAATCATCACAAGTCTAAACAAACCATCCTTCCATGTTATCATCATCACTTACATCCAAAAGTCTTTCGTCATCGGAGTTGAATTCAAATAGACATGAGTGGCACTATGGCAGTAGATAATACTATAATAAACAGATGATCACAAGTAAATGTATAAGTTAGTGGTAGTAGACAGATGATCACATAAGAATATCGAACTGATACAGGGAGAATTCGAGCGCTAATAAAGATTTTTAATAATAATTGGGAAAAAGATAATCGAGCTCGAAGAGAAAAACGAGCTCGAAAGAGGCTCGGAATTTGGTATCGAAAAAGAGGCAAATATAAAGCACCGAGTATAAAAATGATTGTGACGGAGATTAAAGAACGGATCAAAAACCATAACAGTATCTCAAGCGGCTTATTACGCGAGTTCAGCACACATGCTAACCGCAAATGTCACTGTGTTTCCATACTCTTGTCACGTGACTTCCCACTAATCTGCCAATTCTCATGCAAGGCTTTCTCATCCACGTGACATAAATCAAATCCTATTTCCATGCTATTTCTAATTCCTTTTGCTTTCCATATTATATTTAGTTTAATAATTATATTAGATAATAATTTATGATTATTTAGTTTCCTTTTATTAGTTATTTAAATAGCTTCCTAGTTAGTTTATAATTAGGATAGTTCTAATTTCCATAGTTATTTCTTAGTTAGTTTAGCTATAAATAGGGTAGCTAGGTTTCATTGTTAATCAATTCAATCAAGTTATCAATTAATAAAAGTTTAGCTTTTTAGAGAGTTTTCTCTTAATTTTGAGTTTTACGCATCGTAATTCTCAACCGTTAAAGGGTTTAGACGCTTGTCGATCCTTCCGCAAACCTACGCTGCGTCAGTTGGTATCAGAGCAGGATTCGCCTGTCTTTTCACTAACAATTGCAGATCGACAGCCGACTACCAAAGCGGGTTTAGTAGAGATGAATGTGGCCTTATCCACATCACTTACTAATCTGACAGCGGCTGTTAACAGGCTTCAACCCAACATCGTCAACGACAATCGTCGGAGAAGAGACAGATTTGAAGGACCGGATATGGCGCCATGCAATGGCAACCATAATCGGGTCGATCTCTCGAGTTCTGAATCCGAAAAGGAGGAGGAAGAAGAAAAAATCCATATCGTACTTCAACGAATACTTCTTTCGTCAAAAGAAGAAAGCCAACACGAAGATCTTTTTCGATCGCATTGCTCCGTTCATAAAAAGGTATGTAACCTCATCATTGATAACGGGAGTTGCGAAAATCTAGTATCCCAAAAATTGGTCGATTACTTTAATCTACCCACTCAACCCCATGAATGTCCTTATTCTCTTGGGTGGATCAAGAACGGGTTTCAAGTTAAAGTTACAAAAACTTGTCGAGTACCCATCTCAATTGGCAAATACTATCGAGAAGATGTACTATGTGATGTCCTTGATATGGATGCTTGCCACATTCTATTGGGCCGACGGTGGCAATTCGACAATCATGCCACTTACAAGCGCCGATACGACCTCGTACTATTCCATTGTGGTGACCAAAAGATCGCCGTAACTCCAGTTGATAGCTTCGATGTAGGCACCAACAAGAAGAGCAACATCAACAACCATACTATCAGTTCGGTTACTTCTCTGGTCAGACAACCACCCATTCCGGAGGAGCCATCGAAACAAGACGACGAAGTCTTGCCGAACAAAGTTGAAGATGAAGTCGTGACCGAGTCACAACAAGAAATTGTTATCGAGGCCAAAGTGTCGGAACTAGATCTCGGACCAGTCACCGAAGACACCGAAAGCAAGATAGTGGAAGACATTCTCGATCCAACGAAAGCGTTGTCACAAGAAGTCAAGAACGGTGTTTCCGAAGGTGACACTGCAATTATTACCGCATCCAAAGCTCCGGTTCAAACCGAAACAATTCCCGGTAAAGTTACTTTAATCTCTTACCCTTTCGAATTTGATAAAATATCTCTCGTATGGAGACGATCACGACAACTTCAGTTGGGATTTGAAGATCGGTCAAATTTTTTGAATTTTGGAGGTCAAGTTATGAATTCAAACGTTTTGAAGAAACGATTGTTCTACGGGTCAGATGAATACGTTTTTCAAGTGAACTCGAGGACGAGTTCTTTTCAAGTGAGGGTGACTGATACAGGGAGAATTCGAGCGCTAATAAAGATTTTTAATAATAATTGGGAAAAAGATAATCGAGCTCGAAGAGAAAAACGAGCTCGAAAGAGGCTCGGAATTTGATATCGAAAAAGAGGCAAATATAAAGCACCGAGTATAAAAAGGATTGTGACGGAAATTAAAGAACGGATCGAAAACCATAACAGTATCTCAAGCGGCTTATTACGCGAGTTCAGCACACATGCTAACCGCAAATGTCACTGTGTTTCCATACTCTTGTCACGTGACTTCCCACTAATCTGCCAATTCTCATGCAAGGATTTCTCATCCACGTGACATAAATCAAATCCTATTTCCATGCTATTTCTAATTCCTTTTGCTTTCCATATTAGATTTAGTTTAATAATTATATTAGATAATAATTTAGGATTATTTAGTTTCCTTTTATTAGTTATTTAAATAGCTTCCTAGTTAGTTTATAATTAGGATAGTTCTAATTTCCATAGTTGTTTCTTAGTTAGTTTAGCTATAAATAGGGTAGCTATGTTTCATTGTTAATCAATTCAATCAAGTTATCAATTAATAAAAGTTTAGCTTTTTAGAGAGTTTTCTCTTAATTTTGAGTTTTACGCATCATAATTCTCAACCGTTAAAGGGTTTAGACGCTTGTCGATCCTTCCGCAAACCTACGCTGCGTCACGAACAAATATTGAAATTCTGAACAAAGAACTGAAAGAAATCAAACAAATACTGAAAGTCTGAACAAAGAACTAAAGGAAATCGAACAAAGAACTCGAAGTTCTTCAATCGAACTTGAAAAAAAATTGTAGACAGAAAGATAAACCTTTTCTCTGAGCGACGGTTTGAACTTCGAACTTCAATCGAAGTTGTTCAATCGAGGAAGTTGTTCAATCGATACGTTCAATGACATAAATAAGAAGTTATTCTTGTTTGTGAGTTGTAAGAAAAAATCAAAGAAAAGAGAAATCGATATGTGTTCTTCGTGTCGTGTATGAGAAACAGAAACAGAGATGAAATGAAAGTGAAAAGTAAATTTTAGGGTTTAAAAAGTTTTACTTTTGACTTTTTAATTTTGACTTGAGTTTTTTTGACAGTGTAAGTAAAGTTTTTACAAGTTTTGAAAATTACAATTTCCCCCCTAAACCTTATAACGCCATAACGGCATAACGTAACTTAACGGCATAACGCGCCATGGGGCGCCATAACGCACCTTAATGGGCTCGACGCCATACATCGACGCTAAGGGGGTTAACGTGGCGGCAAGGTGGCGCCTCGGCGCCATGGCGCGTTTTTTAGAACATTGATATATATGTTTGTATACATGATGTGAATATGTGTTGGTTGCTAACCGTGATTGGTTCTATGTATATATTGTTGTATATATGTTTATATGCATGTATATATGTGAATTTTAGATATGTTTGTGTTGTTTGGTACCCGCATATGATGCATATGTGTGTTGTATATATGTATGTATGCATGTGTATATAGGGATGGAAACGGGGTGGGTAAGGTTATGTTTGGCAAACTAGCTAGCTGATAAACTAGTTGATGGATAAGTCTCGTTTGACAAAAATTAACCGATAAACATGTAAATGACCAAAAAGAACATTTAAAAAAAATAATCAATTACAATATTTCATAATATAATTAAAATAAATTTATAGTAATATAGTATGTTAATACAAACACGATAGTAAAGAAAGATTAAATAATATAATATATTACTTAAAAGAATTTAAAATTTATTATTATATATACTATAAATTTTGAATTTATTAAAACAAATTTTAGAAAAATTTACATTAACTTATGATTTTAAATATAATATGAATAGAAATAAATAATTGAATAATACTTAAAAAAATAATAGTAATTGATAAGTAAAACATTAATTTGACTAATATTAAGAAAATAATAATATAAAAATAACTGATATGATTAACAATAATTCTAATTAACTAAAAATTAACATCAATGTATGATTAAAACTTAATTTATAATTTTCAATTAACATTACTTAATATTAGTAATAACTGATTTTAATAATTAAAATTTATTTATAATTAATAGTTAATAAATAATAAGTAATATTAATAAGAATATAATTGGAAAAAGTCACAAAAAACTCCTCATAAGCTATTCCAAGTAACTTATCTCTATCCAATAATGTACTTGAAAAATAAGCTAACTTCTTTTTGCCAAATGATGCCTAATACATCCCCCGTCCCCGACCCCCGTTTAAACCCCGCGTCCCGATTAATACCCGATGGGTTCAGGAACCTGCTGAGTACCCGTTTTGTAAATAAAATGAAAAACATTTTAAAATTAAAATGATGATAAATCGTCACTACATTAATTACCAATATTGAAAATAAAATATATTTATAATTTAATAATAAATGTATGCATGCATCTATACATATATATTTATTTATACAAACAATATATATTATATGAATTAAAAAGTTTAATCGGGGCCGGATTAGAGGGCGGGTAATGCAATCCCCGACCCTGCTTCGGGTATGAAAATAAATACCCGTCTCCGCCCCATTACCCGCTAAAGTAGGGAATCCCCGCCCCGTATGGGTAAAATTTTCATCTCTATGTGTATATGTGAATGCATAGGTAATGTGTGTGTTGTTTGGTAAACGCATACAAATAGCTAATAAGTCACTATTGGTGTTATTGGGCTTTAATAAGTCATAAAATGTCTTATTGGGCTATAATGGATCTTAGTGGGTCTTATTGAGATACGGTGGGTCTTAGTGGTCTTATCTAGTCCAATAAACATCATATACATATATGCAGTACACACTTGTATACACCCATGTAATAAGTCCTCAATGATTCCAAAGAGTCTTATTGGGCTTAAATGGATCTTAGTGGACTTTAATGGATTTTTTGGACTTTAATGATTTCACTAGACTTTAATGAATCTACTGGACTTTATTCGGTTTTATTAGGCTTTATTCGGTTTTATTGAGCTTTTATGAGTTTTATTGGGATTTAAGCGGTTCTATTTGCCTTTATTTAGTTTTATTGCACTTTAATGAGTTATATTGGGCTTTAATGAATCTTAGTGGATTTTAATGGATCTATTGGGCTTTATTCAGTTTTATTGGGCTTTAATGGTTTATATTGGGCTTTAATGAATCTTAGGGCCTGTTTGTTAGCAGCTTAATGAGCTTAATGAGACTCACAATTTATTCAGTCAGCTATATATGACTGTTTGGTAGTGGCTTAATGATATAGAAAGTGGCTTATTCAATAAGATTTCAAGGGGAGCTTTATGCAGAAAGTCAAGTTTTTTCCAAACCAGTCCCTCCCATTAAAAAAACATGTTCCTTCCATCTATGAAAAAACTCTCTCAAATAAAAATCTTCTAAATCTATACCGACAGATTAATCCACACAGACAACTTTATCCATACAGAACTTAATGGAAAACCAACCAAACAACCCCTTAGTGGAGTTTAATGGAACTATTGAGCTTTATTCTGTTTTATTGGGCCTTAATTGGTTCTATTGGGCTTTACTCAGTTTTTTATTGGGCTTTAATGAGTTATATTAGACTTTAATGGATCTTAGTGAACTTTAATTAATCTATTGGGTTTTATTCGATTCTATTAGGTTTTCATCAGTTTCATTGGGTTTCATTGGGTGTAAATGAATCTATTTGGGTTTATTCGGTTTTATTGGGCTTTAATGTTTTCATTTAGTTTAGTCGGTTCTATTGACTTCAAAATTTAATAAATAAATAAATAATAATTTTTTAATAATTTATAATTTATAATTAATTATTATTTAATGATTTATAATTAAAGATTATTTAGTAATTATTAATTAGAAAATACTTTAATAAATTAATAATTAATAAATAATAAACTTTTATAAAAAAGGTATTAGCGAAGGAATTTTCCTTGAAAATCCGTCATTGTTTTAGATCAATTTTATAAAAAAATTAGAGAGAAATGCACTTTTGGTCCTTAAAGTTTCATAGTTTCTTTGAAGGGAGGACCTATACTTCCGTATCTCAAATAGTGGTCCCTGAGGTTTGGTATTTGCTCTAAAAGGAGGACCTCCTCACTAACCCCATTAAAAAACTCAGTTAGTGGGAGGGGTATTTTGGTCAAATCATATTTTTTTCTTTTTTTTAACTTTTCTTTATTTTTTTAAACATTATTAAAACATTAAGGATATAATTGTAATTTCCCTTAATTTATATTAATACTATTATTCATATATGTATATATATATATATTTGTGTGTGTGTGTGAGTATATATATATATATATACACATGTAAACCAGTACCACCTCCATCAAACCCCCCCCCCCCCCACACACACACACATATATATATATATATATATATATATATATATATATATATATATATACATGTAAACCACCACCTCCATCAAAACCCACATATATACATGAACATGTAAACCAGTACCACCTCCATCAAAACCCACATATATATATATATATATATATATATATATATATATATATATATACATGTAAACCACCACCTCCATCAAAACCCACATATATATATACATGTAAACCACGACCTCCATCAAAACCCACATATATACATGACCACCACCTCCATCAAATTGCAGGTTTTGGTTTTCTTCAAGTATCATGGATGATGATGATGGTATGTATATATATATTGGTATATGTATGTGTGTATATACATATATACACAATATATATATATATATACAGGTCTATGTGTTGTATATATATATATATAAGTCCCTGTGTGTTGTATATATATATATAGGTTTGTGTGTGTTGTGTGTGTATATATAGGTCCTGTGTGTATTGTGTTTAGATGACGAGGGATTTGCGGAAGTGAACATGAAGCCAAGCGTAATTCCAACAAAGATGGGAGGTCGTTCATCACGTGTAGCCAGTCACGTTCACTGCTCTGTTTTGATGCCGCTCAAATCCAGGTGCTGCAACATATGAAGATTAGACAACCAATGCAGATTCTTGACAGGAAAAGAACTTTGCCACAACCCATATCGGATATGAAGAGTGCGTAACATGGTCAGATTCCCTAGTTGACTAGGGATCTGTCCGTCAAATTGAGACATTGAGAGATTAAGATATCGAAGCTTTTGAAGAGAAGCAATGAAACTTGGAATTGGAATCCCTCCAAAATCGTTGTAGCTCAAGTCCAAATGGTTAAGATGTTTCAAGAACAACAAAGTGCTAAAACAGTCAGAAACTTGACATATATAGTAATATAAAGTTGAAAGGATAGAAGAAAAAAAGTGCTAAAACAGTCAGAAACTTGACAGGATAGAAGAAAAAAGTATGAAAGGTTTCATGATAGGAGTATGCCTGCAATGGGCAATTACGATCTGGAAAGTAACTTGACATATATAGTAATATAAAGTTGGTTTAGAATGTTATTAAAAATGGGTGTCAGAAGTAATTTTTTTAATTTGTTTTTGTTGTTGGTTTAGAACGTGAACATATCTATACTTTAAACCAACGTGGAAGTACATCAAAAATTGTGCAAGATGAAGGGAGAAAAATTCCAATTTCTGGTGAGATTTTTCGGTGAGGTTGCCGGAGAAGATGACCGGAAGTCCACCGGAGAAGATAACCGGTGAAGTTGACTTTATTTGGTCAAACGTCCTTGTTTGGTTGATTTGAGAGAGAAAAAAGTGATCTGACCAAAATACCCCTCCCACTAACTGAGTTTTTTAACGGGGTTAGTGAGGAGGTCCTCCTTTCAGAGCAAAAATCAAACCTCAGGGACCACTATTTGAGATATTGAAGTATAGGTCCTCCTTTCAAAGAAACTACGAAACTTTAAGGACCAAAAGTGTAATTCTCTCAAAAAAATTATGATGTTTTTGCAGCACCTGGATCCAATTGGACATAATGTATTGTTCAGTTAAACTCCTTGGATTAATTAAAGGTGCTCTTTTATTAATTCCTTCATTCATCCTAAAGAAGGTTACTATTAATTTTGCACTAGCTCTACTACCATCTAGAAAGGTTTTCGTCACCCAATTAAGTCTTTGGTTCTTCGTTGAAGATTTCTACATTACTGCATAGTTTTGTAATGTGGCTTGTTGTGCTTAATTAGTTTTGTTTCTTTGACGAAAAGCACCTACAATACATACATGTTATCTCCACTCTGATTTGCTTGTCAACAACATTTTGGTAACTTGTCGACCAAAGGTTTATGAAGACAAGGTAATTAATAGAAACCTTCCATCGTGTTGTCAAACGGCGTGGTTGAGATCTATTCATATGAAACGTTTTATTTTATTTTGATTAAATCACCTTATTTCCCTAATTATTTCTTATCAACCTGAATGCTTTGTTACTTCTTCAAATTCTAATATGCATGATATATATAGGTAGTTTCATTCGGAAACCACCTTAATTTTAAAAATCATGGAAACCGTCGATTTCATTGGTTAAGTTAATAAAACTGTTTCATGAATTTGTAAAATCTGATAAATTGTTTTATATAATTATTTTTTTTTGATGAAATTGTTTCATATATTTGTGTTTTTTATGTAAAAATGAAAACGTTTCATCAGAATGAGATAATGCATGAAACAATTTCATTAGAATGAGAAAATACATGAAACAGTTTCATTTTTACATAGAAAAACACAAATATATGAATAATTTAATCAACAAAAGAATTATATGACACAATTTCATCAAATTAAACAATTTCATGAACCAATTTCATTAACTTAACCAATGAAATTAACAGTTTCCATGGTTTGCAAAATTAAAGTGGTTTCCATTTGATCTCTCCCCCCCCCACATATATATATATATATATATATATATATTGTTAAGTCTAAATATTGTATCCAAGATTTAATAGGAAAGTCAAATATGTAAAAGTCAACATTGTCTTTGTATTAGAATTGTCAAAGTATGTTTTACTTTTCTTAGTAGTTAAGTCTTGTGTTAGTTGGTGGTATATATAGTTTTGTCTTTCATAATCTTGTAACAATGCTAGAGATCGATAGGGAACTAGAATGCATTGATTGTAATATCAGACGTGTGGCTATTCAAGATCTACTTTCTCTCTCTAGTTCTTGATCTAAATTGATATATTTTAAGTAATTGGCTTGATTGTTTTGGGATTTATTGATTAACATATATATATATATATATATATATATGATACAACGTATAACAACCCAAAACTCTAAACTTTAAAACATAACCAAAAATATAAAATTCATGCCAAAATGGCCCCAAGTCAACATTAAATTCCAAGGTTTGCCATAGAGCAACCTAATACACAACTGAGAGTAAATGGAAAATACTACAAGACAGTCTTCTATAGCCGCGTGCCTCTCAAAGTTTCTCTTTTCCTTTACCTGATCCACCAACCTCCCGCCTACCTGAAAAGGTTTTTAGTTTTGAAAGAGCGAGGGTTAAACCAACGGTCTAGTGAGTCCCCTCTAACAACAGTTCAATCTCAAGCAATCATATAAAAGATTTATAGTAAAATAAACCAATTCAACTTTGCAAAAACATTCACACTTTCAATATGCGTTTTGGCTCACACTATCACCATCCGAAGGTGACAACGTGTCTGACTCACACTGCCTTATTTGGGACACACCCCCAATGGCATAAACGGAACACCCCCCCCGGTATGAGCACAGGCGGAACACCCCCCCCCCCCACCGACTTCGAGCATAATGCAATTACAACAATGTATGTATACATTTCCACTAATAAAACATCTTTGCATTTAAACATATTCCACATGCCATATAAAAAGCATTATCATTTCTAAATCTTTTAGTTAGAAACTAACTTACAGAAAAGCATCAATCTCATATAAAGTTTTAGTTCAGAAAACTCACCTGACCCTTGCGAGACTTTCCTCCCTAGACTCTTCAATACCGAACCTATCAAAAACAAGCAATAAAGGATGCTTAAATAATTGAACCTCAAAGACCAAAAGTACGACCGGGTTCTCCGCCGCCCGACCCCTCCCGGGATCCCGCTGCCCGGTTCCTCCCGGGTCATGTCGTCTCCCGACTTCTCCCGGGTTGTGCTACCCCCGGGCTCCCCCGACTCCTGGGGTCACGACCCGAGTCCTTACCCCTCCCCTCCCCGGGGTCTCATATCCCCAGTTCCACACAGACTGGGACTCCCCCGGTACGAGCCTGTCGCTCGGGTTCTTGATCGATATCGGGCCACTCATCTCCTGAGTTCGCCCGGTGGTTGTTCCATTCAGACACCCTCCGAAACTTTAACAGTTTACAAGATTACGATTATAACCTAACGAACTAAAGGATTAGAGTCACTAATCATTTTTAAGCTACTCGAATTCATCTAATTCCATTAAAATGATCTCAAAGGAGGGAGAAGAGGACTTTTCCATCATTCCTCACTTAGAACCCAATCAAAGAACATCAGAGATTTATTCAATCTACAAACCTTATTAATAGAGTAACAAAATAGAGATCTTACCTTGAAGATGAAGAATACGTCACCAAGAATCTCACGATTAGCTCCTTCCCTTTTGTTTTCTCCCACAATCACCTTGGTATCTTTCTCTATGCACAAAAGCCCAGCCCCCAAGGAGGATGATGGAGACCTAGGGTTAAAAACCCCTTTTTACCAAATTTTCGCTTTGACCCCTCCAACTTACATTAAGTGATATACCTCCATCTAACTTCCATTTATAAAATTTTAATGAGGTTATTACATTATTCCCCCCCCCCCCCCAACAGGATTTCGTCCCAGGAATCCCATTGCTGAACAACCTGGGGTATTGGGATTTCATATCTTCTTCTACTTCCCATGTCGCCTCTTGGCCTTTGTGAAACTGCCATTGCACCTTTACAAGTCAAATCTCTTTATTTCTTAGCTTCTTGACTTTCTGATCCAAAATGGCCACTAGTTCCTCAATAAAACTTAACTTCTCATCCACACGAATGTCCTCCAACGGCACCACTACATCCACCTCTGCCAAACACTTCTTCAGGTTTGACACGTGAAATGTAGGGTGTATCCCTCGCAGGTTTTCGGGTAGCTCCAACTTGTATGCCACCTCCCCAATACGCTCGACGATAGCAAACGGTCCAATGAATCTTGGTCTCAATTTACCCTTCTTCCCGAAACGAACCACTCCCTTCCAAGGCGAAACTATCAACATAACCATGTCTCCCACTTGGAATTCAATTGGTTTCCTTCGCTTATTAGTGTACATTTTCTGACGATCTTGGGCTTTCTTCAACCTCTCTTTGATCTGGCTGACCTTGTCGGCCGTCACTTGCACAATTTCAGGGCCGACTAACTGTCTTTCTCCCACTTCATTCCAGCATAACGACGTTCTACACTTACGTCCGTACAAAGCTTCGAACGGAGCTGCCTGAATACTCGCATGGTAACTATTATTGTAGGAGAGTTCGATCAATGACAAGTGAACCTCCCACGAACCCTTGAAATCAATCACACATGCCTGAAGCATGTCTTCCAACGTTTGAATGGTTATTTCGCTTTGGCCATCCGTTTGAGGGTGATATGCAGTACTCAGCTTGAGTTGCGAGCCCAACTCTCTTTGTAGACTCCTCTAAAACGATGATGTGAAACCTACATCTCGATATGATACAATAGACGACGACACTCCATGCCAAGTTACAATCTCGTCTATGTAAAGTCTTGCCAACTTCTCTAACGAATACGTCTCATTGATTGGTAGAAAATGAGCTGACTTTGGCAGTCGATCCACTATCACCCAAATTGCATCGTTCCCTTTAAGTGATCGTGGAAGTCCTGTAACAAAGTCCATCGTGATTTCATCCCACTTCCATACTGGTATTTCCAACGGTTGCAGTTCCCCGTACGGTCTTTGATGCTCTGCTTTCACTTTTAAACACGTCAGGCATCGCTCGACGAAGTAAGCGACGTCTTTCTTCAAATCCTTCAGATCCACTGGGTAGGGATAAAGTGGGTGCACTACTCAGGCGTTCCTTCAGTTTACCAAACGCATTCTCCTGAGCTTCGGCCCATACAAACTTGACGCCTTTCCTTGTTAAAGTAGTTAACGGTGTGGCTATTCTTGAGAAGTCCTCGATGAACTTCCTGTAATAACCCGCCAACCCAAGGAAGCTCCTTATTTCTGACGGGGATTTCGGCGCTTCCCAACCTTTGATAGCCTCAATCTTCGTTGGATCCACCTTTATTCTCTTTTCTGACACCACGTGTCCTAAGAATTGCACATCTCTCAACCAGAATTCACATTTAGAGAATTTGGCGTACAACTTCTCACGCTTAAGTAGCTCCAACATAGACCGTAGATGTGCCTAATGCTCCCTCATGGATCGTGAGTAAATCAGTATGTCATCAATAAAGACGATCACACACTTGTCCAAGAGTGGACTACACACTCTATTCATCAGGTCCATGAATACAGCGAGAGCGTTAGTCAAACCAAAGGGTATGACTAGAAACTCATAATGTCCATATCTCGTACGAAAAGTCGTCTTGGGTACGTCCTCCTCTCTCACCTTTAGCTGATGATAGCCTGATCGCAGGTTTATCTTCGAAAAGTAGCTCGCTCCTTGTAATTGATCGAAAAGATCATCAATTCTGGGGAGCGGGTATTTATTCTTGACTGTTACCTTATTATGCTCGCGATAGTCAATGCACATTCTCATGAATCCGTCCTTCTTCTTAACGAACAATATTGGTGCTCCCCACGGAGATGTGCTGGGTCGAATAAATCCCTTGTCGAGTAGTTCTTGGATTTGCGACATCAACTCTTTCATTTCGGCCGACGCCAAGCGATAGGGTGCTCTTGCGATTGGTGCGGCTCCAGGCACCAAGTCTATTCGGAATTCCACTTGCCGACTAGGAGGCAAAGTGGTTAAGTCTTCCGGAAATACTTCCGGGTATTCACTTACTACCGGAACTGACTCTAGCCCCTTCTTCCCTTTCTTAGCATCTATTACATACGCTAAGAACCCCACACACCCTTTTACTAAACACCGCCTAGCCTTGATCATAGAGATCAAACACGACTTCCTATCCCGACGATCCCCATACACTACCACCTCGTCCTCCCCAGGTAGCGCTATACGGATCAACTTCTTATTGCACACTATATGGGCATCATTAGACGCCAACCAATCCATCCCCACGATGACGTCAAATTCCCCCATACCCATCGGGTACAGTCGTAACGGGAATGTATGATCGTCGATGTCAATATTACACCCTTTATATACTTACCTCACCAAGACTCGACTATCATCCGCTACTTCTACCTCAAACCCAAGACTAAGCTTCTTGTGTTTCACACGCAATTTATGCACAAAGTTCGGCGACACAAATGAACGATTTACGCCCGAATCGAACAATACTTTAGCAAAAGTCGAGTCTATATGGAAAGTATCTGTCACCACATCCGGTGTTTCCACCGCTTCTTCCGCAGTCATGTTAAACGCCCTTGCTCTTGCCCGGGCGAGTTCCACTTTCCTTTATCCTCCTCTTCCCCCAACATTTCCTACAGCTCCCTTTTTCAGTTGTGGACAATCCGTTTTGATGTGGTCTGGAGACCCACATTGGTAACAGGTCCTTGATCCTTGAGAATCCCGGGCCATGTGGCCTGCCTTCCTGCACTTGAAACAACCGTCTTTTTCCATCAAACACTCTCCCTTATGCATCCTGTTGCACTTACTGCACGACTTAAACTCAACTCTTGGCGTTGCTCGCTGATCAGACCTGATACCCTTAAATTTATTTGATTCACAGACTGGCCCTTCCCATTTCCTCTTCTCACTGCCCTTTTTTGCCATCTGAAGCACTTTGTCTTTCTCAGTCATTTCTGCCGCGTTGACGGCCGCTTGAAACGTAGTGGGTTCTCGTGTTGCCGTCAGTTCTCGGATATTGCTTCTCATCCCAAACAAATACCTGTCCACCAGACGCTCCTCGTTCGACACATAAATTTCAGCAAAACGGGCCTTTTCGAGAAATTTCGTTGTATACTCTCGAACCGTCATTTCCCCTTGCTCTAAGTTCAAAAATTCCTCCTCCAGTTTCTTAACCGCTACCAATGGGCATAACTGCCATTTGAATTTAGCAATAAAAGTCTCTCAATCCATCCCTTTTGCCGCCTTCGAACCCTTACCCCCAGTTTCCGCCTCCCACCAAAACACAACATCGTCCCTCAGCATGGACAATGCAAACACGACCTTATCTTCTTCAGCACACTTGCATGTGTCAAACAACATCTCTATATTACCGATACACTTGATAACTACTACCAGATCACATTCTCCTTTGAAGGTAGGGGGATTGCAAGTGGTAAATGATTTGTAGTTACATCCCTTCTCCGTAACTGCCTTGGTTTCCAGACCCGGAGTCAACTAAGAGTGGTTTCCCACCACAGTCATTGGCGAGTTGGTCATCTCAGCCGCCTCCTTCTCCTCGCTCCTCTCCCGACTTGTTGTTGCTTCCTTAGTCTGTTGAGCCAATAAGGCTTGCAGAGTTTCATGAAGTTTCCCCATCTCAGTGGCGAAGGTCTCTTGCGTTACAAAAGCCTGGGCCCGACCTCCACCACGGTTCTTTACCGGTCTCCTTCCTCATGCAGCAGCTGAACTCTCCTGAAGAGAAGATTCTTGTTCAACCATCACTTCCACACTTATAGCTCGACGGGCAATGCGTACCATTCTCTTCCCTTGAACTCTCGTTTCCAGTTCATCCACTTGAGTGGCCGCCTTTCGGGTCGTCTTTCCTTTCCCTTTAGGTCGGCCACGACCCTTTCCACACGTGGCAACTGGCTAAGGAGGAACTACTAGTCCATCCACGACAACTTCATTCACCGATACTGTCTCAGCTACCGGCACAAATCTACTTCTTGTCACTCGCTCCGACATGATTACTGATAAGACATAAACATACAATATTCAACACGGTAGGTTTAACGTAATAAGGCAAGTTAAACACACGCATGTACCTGTAAATTCACAATTACACTGGCCGGATGTAATTCCAAATTTACCTTACATGCTAGTCCTAACTACCCTATCACTCGTCTTCCTAAGGCCATCCTATTTCTCAGTTGTGTTCTACTCCCTAAGTTTAAGTCTAGGCCCGTCCTATCACCTAGATCCCTTAAACTATGGCTCTAATACCAATTATAACAACCCAAAACTCTAAACTTTAAAACATAACCAAAAATATAAAATTCATGCCAAAACGACCCCAAGTCAACATTAAATTCCAAGGTTTGCGATAGAGCAACCTAATACACAACTAAGAGTAAATGGAAAATACTATAAGGCAGTCTTCTATAGTCGGGTGCCTCTCAAACTTTCTCTTTTCCTTTACACGATCCACCAACCTCGCGTCTACCTGAAAAGGTTTTTAGTTTTGAAAGAGCTAGGGTTAGACCAACGGTCTAGTGAGTCCCCTCTAACAACAGTTCAATCTCAAGCAATCATATAAAAGATTTATAGTAAAATAAACCAATTCAGCTTTGCAAAAATATTCACACTTTCAATATGCGTTTTGGCTCACACTACCGCCACCCGAAGGTGACAGCGTGTCTGGCTCACACCGCCTTATTTGGGACACACCCCAATGGCATAAACGGAACACCCCCCCCCAGTATGAGCACAAGCGGAACACCACCCCCCGACTTCGAGCATAACGTAATTACAACATTGTATGCATACATTTCCACTAATAAAACATCTTTACATTTAAACATATTACACATGCCATATAAAAAGCATTATCATTTATAAAGCTTTTAGTTAGAAACTTACTTATAGAAAAGCATCAATCTCCTATAAAGTTTTAGTTCAGAAAACTCACCTGACCCTTGTGAAACTTTCCTCCCTAGACTCTTCAATACCGAACCTATCAAAAACAAGCAAGAAAGGATGCTTAAAGAATTGAACCTCAAAGACCTAGAGTACGACCGGGTTCTCCGCCGCCCGGCCCCTCCCGGGATCCCGCCGCTCGGTTCCTCCTGGGTCATGCCGTCTCCCGGCTTCTCCCAGGATCATGCCGTCTCCTGGCTTCTCCCGGGTTATGCTATCCTCGGGGTCCCCCGACTCCTGGGGTGACGGACCGGGTCCTTACCCCTCCCCTCCCCTCCCCGGGGTCTCATATCCCCGGTTCCACACAGACCGGGACTCCCCCGGTGCGAGCCTGTCGTCCGGGTTCTTGCTCGATACCGGGCCACTCATCTCCTGAGTTCGCCCGGTGGTTGTTCCACTCAGACACCCTCCGAAACTTTAACAATTTCCAAGATTACGATTATAACCTAACGAACTAAAGGATTAGAGTCACTAATCATTTTTAAGCTACCCAAACTCATCTAATTCCATTAAAATGATCTCAAAGGAGGGAGAAGAGGATTTTTCCATCATTCGTCACTTAGTTACCAATCAAAGAACATCAGAGATTTATTCAATCTACAAACCTTATTAATAGAGTAACAAAATAGAGATCTTACCTTGAAGATGAAGAATAAGTCACCAAGAATCTCACGATTAGCTCCTTCCCTTTTGCTTTCTCCCACAATCACCTTGGTATCTTTCTCTCTGCACAAAAGCCCAGCCGCCAAGGAGGATGATGGAGACCTAGGGTTAAAAATCCCTTTTTACCAAATTTTCTCTTTGACCCCTCCAACTTACATTAAGTGCTATACCTCCATCTAACTTCCATTTATAAATTTTTAATGCGGTTATTACACAATGTACAGGAAAATAAATAAAAAAATTAATTACTTAAAAAAATTAAGCTTTAGTGACGGATCAACGAAGGAAATCCGTTGCTAAAAATAATGAGGGTCATTGCTAATCCGTCCCTAAAAGACCCTCGCAAATCCATCGCTAATCTCGGCCCTCGCTAATCCGTTGCTGATAATATCATTGCTGAAGTTGTCCATCGTTAATACGTTGCTGAATACATCTGATCCATCGCTGAAATCCATCATTGATCCGTAGCTGATAGCATCACCCACAACTGTTTGGCTCACAGACCATCAACAATAGGTCAACAACAAATTAGAGCATTAGCAACGGATTAGCGACGACCTGATCCGTCGCTGATAGAGCCCAATTTTGTAGTGATATATGCCCATACGTGCTCTATTAAATTGTTGTAAAAGATGGAGAATGGAAAGACAAAGAAACATATAAAAAAGAGGGAGATTGATGGCAGGGGCAACGGCAATGGGTGGTATGGAGAACGGACAATGATGGGCCGACAAGGAGTGGTGAGGGGGAGCAATATTGTTGTGTGCGTAGGGTTTGAATGACATAACATTGGGGAACAATGAAACTAATTTAACTTCTTTTTTTACTTTAAAACATTCATAGCCGGTTACATGTAGTGTTTTTTTTTATTAAAAATATGTAGGTAACCAATCTTTAAAAGTTAAATGATTTATTTATTCAAAAAATAAAAATAAAAAAAATCAAGGAATTAATCATTTAAAATGAGAAAGTTCAATAGTTTTTCATTCAAAAAAAAAGTACAAAAACTTAATCATTTAAAATGAAAAAGTTCGTCCGATTTTTAAAAATTTTTCCATCCGAAATAACTTTGATTTATCTCAAAGATGTCACATTTTATGGCCACATCAACGTCAGAACAAAAATATTAAATAAAACTTCACCATAATAAGAATCTCTTTCTACTCTTTGTCGGTCCACATATATTCATCATCAACTTTTATTCATCTTTTATAAATTAAACCTATTAAAACAAAATGGAAGTTTATATAATTTACAATAAACTTGAAAATTTTTTTGACTAAAATATCGTTTTTTTGGAACCATTTTTTCTACAAGTCATACTGGGATAACCTCTTCACTACGAATTATAGTGAAAAAACTCGTTAGTAATGGCACCATTGAAAAAACTCCTAAAGTAACCGTTGAGGGTTAATAAGCTTAATAAATGATTAGCTTAATTGGTTAAGTTATATTAACATATTTTATTTTAACTTAATATTAAGAGATTGACTTAACATGCATGTTAAGTTAGCTAATCATATCTTAATGCATTAAATTAGAACTTAATGAATAAAAAATTAAAAAGCTCTTAATCACCTCTTTTCTTATAAATTTGGTTTTTGCGTGTTGGTCCTACATTTTTTGGAAAAAGTTGGATGGCATAGCTCTAGTTGCTCAAAACATGAATTATAGGTGCATGTCTAACGGTTATCCTATAAGATTTTCTTTATTAAAATAAAGTATATAACATCAAAATCTCAAAAAAAAAAAAAATACACCTTCAATAATTACTTTATTTAGCAATTCCAATATTAGTTACAGGGAAAATTACATCAAAATAGAACAAACTTTGTCTTGATTTCTATTTTGGGAAACAAACTTTTAAAATCAGCATTTAAGGGTCTGGATTAGACCCGACAAAAATTGACAGGACATGCTAACCCGACAAGAACTCGACACGAAATAAACAAATTTGGGTAATACATTTCAACCCCTTTAAGTATAAGGGTTGAAACGACACAACAAAAAAATTAAACGGGTAAGGTCAGGGTCAAAAATTTCAACTCGAAAATGACCCGAATAACCCGTTTATATATATATATATATATAATAATAATAATTTTTTTAATGCTTTGGATTTTTAATTTTTAGATTTGATTAGAATTTATAAGTTTGAACTATAAAACTTGGATTTCTAATGCATTCATTTGAATTTTGGATTTGTATTTTTTTGTGAATTTTCGATTTTTAATTTTTAGTTTTATAAATGTTAAACGGGTTAGTCGTGTCGGGTTAGGTGGGTCGGGTTAGGGTTAGGATTTTTTGACATGTTTATTAAACGGGTCGGATTACGGTTAGACACTCACAACTCGTTTAACTTTGAACCCGACACGAACCCGACACGACACGACACATTTGCCAGGTCTAGTCTGGATCAAAGTGTATATCTATTTAAAGGACTCATTGACCGGTTGAACAGGTTACCGGTTATTTAATATGATGTGGCAAATTCTTAAAATAAAAATATCTTACATGGATATTTATTATTAACAGATTAATATAAAATAACAAAAAGAATATTGCGTGGATGTTCATTATTCCTTTACAAAAATATAAATCCCTTCTTTTCCCTCTTCCTTGACCATCACCGTGGCCCTTTCCCCTTCCGACGACCATCCTCCTTCCAAGCACTCAGGATCCTCTCCAAGTTCGAGAGGGTCAAACCAAAAATCTCCAGTGTAACGACTCAAACTCGGACAATAACATAAATATAACATTACAACCAGAATGGTCCCAAATAAAGTAATTACATTAACCTCAACTCAATTTTTTGCAGCGGTTATACATATCCACAACTAAGATTTACTAAATACCTACCGACGACTACAAGACTTCACCAAGCCTCTTCTCCTACGCCACCTCTTCTCTCTCTCCCCACGGACGAACTCCCACTATACACTTGCCTAAAAAGGTTTTCAGTTTTATAAAAGCAAGGGTTAAACCGAAGGTCTAGTGAGTTCCCTCAAGTTTCAGCATCGCACCACCAAATATAATTCAAAATGAGTTATAAGCATTCACAAATGATTCACACCTTTAAAACCACCATGCACACACACAACACATGTAGATGGCCCACACTTAAGTCACGCACACCTGTGACAACGTGATCGGGCTCACACTGCCCTCAAAACGAATCACATGAAACGAATTCATGCATTCCAAATGGGTCACACCTCCCATATAAAAGCCATCACATGCCCCACCCCCAAATGCATGCACACTTTAATATTCACACCGTCAAACATATTTTAAGGCAATGTAAAACATGCATTTTGAAAAGCATTACACGTATTTAGGGCTCATACGTCAGATAAAGTAAGTTAAGAAAAACTCACCTGTCTTCCATGCTTAAATCTCACACTGCAAGCTACGAGTGTCCAAACCGAACACCTAAATCACATGACATACAAGGGTAATAAACCACTTAATTATCCCCCAAACCCATCCTTTATAACCCCTAAGGCAAATCCCCAAACCGTGCCTCGATCCTAGCCTTATACGACAAACGAGACAAAATGGAAGATCGACTAACAGGGGTTGGCGCGACCTTCCATGCTACCCAATCCGCGCCATAAGTCGTGCCAGACTCTAGTATGGGTCTGCACGATTTTTAGCTAAAATTTCTAAATCCCATTCATCCCCAAACTCTTCCAAATCGGGTTTAAGCCTCCAAAATCGATAGGATCAACGTTCTAAATCATTTTATTCAATACTCAAACATCAAACCAACATTTAATCCAAACAAAATCCATCACTTGATCCAACATTTAAGCCAAAAACATAAACCCTTGACATCCTTGACGATACCATTAACAATGGTGAGGTTTTGCTCAAAACCACAATGGAAACCAACCAATACTCATTCAAATCAATAACTCCATAGAGTTTTAATCCAATAACACTTCAAGAATAAATCACCCAATACTCTAACCACAAAACCCACCAAGACTAAAGGAGACAAAGGATGAGGATCATTACCTTGAAGGAGATGATGATTGCCATTGAGATTGCCTCTTCCACCAAGCCCCAAAATGAAGAATGTAGGGTTTTCTCTCCAACCCCTCTCTCTAGCCTCTAATACGTAAGGAATGAAATGAGAAGGGATTGAGGGTTTTACCCTCAATATCCTCTTATTTTCACCTGAATCCCTGGGAATTGAAGGAATTTACTTTTACACCCTTAAGCTCCCAATTCTTCATTAAATGAGGGTCTTAGGTTATTACAATACCTCCCCCTTAAAAGAATTCCGTCCCCGGAATTCCATCGTCGAACAAATGCGGTTATTTAGACCTCATGTCTGATTCTACTCCCATCGTTGCCTCTTGTCCTTTATGATATCGCCAAAGCACTATCACGAGAATAATCTCCTTGGTCCTTAACTTCCTAACCTTGTGATCCACCTCTGCCACTAGCTTTTCGTCATTGCAAAACTTCTCATCCAATAAACATTACTGAATGGTCCGACCATACTTGTGTCTGCTAGACAGATCTCTAAATTAGACACATAAATTATGGTGGATACCCCGTTGTTCCCCCGGTATGTCCCGCTTGAAAGCCACTTCCTCCACGTCGCATCTTTACCCTTGGAAGATCTCCAGGGAACTAACACATAACTAACCTCTTCGTTCTCCACAAAGCTCCTTTGATCCTACTTTGAATAATCATTCAAGCAACCGAACGAAAACCAACAAACTACCACACTTTCGTTGCATACTACTGATTAGAATTGAAATCACACTATATTCCTCAAATAGCCCTTCGATTAACCATGACATTCTTATGTCGGGAATTTGGTAAAATACACTTGTAACCTCTCTGATCAGCTATACCCGAGATTGTCTTCCTTGTTCGCACCTAGATTCACAATTTCCAAAATTCGTCCAAATTTAGGCTTTCACACATAACTTCACTTCCGTAAAGGAAAACATTTTGCTAAATTAACGTCACCACAACATAAACTCCGTCTAATCACAAGAACCACTCACTTTGTCAACTCAACACCAGGTCATCCTTGAACATCGCATTAAACTCATGGTTCTAAGTTTCTTTATCAGACAACATGCAGCTCAAAAACCAGTTCTCTCAACATGGCATACGTCTAACTCGAATAACACTTTCTTCTCCTGAAACTACATTGATCCCAACTCTTCAACGATAATTACTTTTTAGGCACTATACAAACATCCCCCCTCTACAATGTCACCACTCCATGCTTATACATAATTATTAGGAGAAACTTTTTCCACAATCCATCTCCTGAAGAATTCACCAACCCAAGATGAACCAATCCTGAAGACACATATTAAAATTCTCACCACATCCAACAATCGTCCAACCATATTTGAAATAACTTAAACTTCACTCGCTCAACAAGAAGGAGTGGGCATGCTCACACAAAATTGTCCTGATTATCTTAACACTAAACATCAAGCTCACTTGGAACACTTTCTACCGCAATACTGAGTCTAAACCAATTGTCTTTCAGAGCACTACATTCGACCACTTCCTTCTCATACTTCAACCGAAGCTGAGCTGAAAGAAACTCCAGAGCTTGACACTTTCATCTCTGAAACCACCCTCGAAATCCCACAATCATCTTTAGAGGCACAGGCGAAGGAACCAGAGACAAATCAATTGTCTGCTGAAGAACATACCATGGTTATCAATGAACAGGCTCATCCAGAGGATCTTGTTCAGAAGGCAAGCATTGGTCTACCAGCGAAAGCCATCTTTACTCAACTTCCAACATTTCTTGCCTCAAAACCAGAGACTTCAATAGAGGACTACTTCCGTTATATCTACTGCGAATTCAACTTAGAACATACCCAAGTTCTTCCTCTGAATCCTAGAATCAGAGAAAATATGGAAGACTATGAGCATAGATTCATCAGAGACAAGACCAGTCCAAGAGCAAAGGTCCTCTCAGATCTTCCTATCACAAAGATAAACAAAGTCTCTGAAAAGGCCTTTGCGTACAACAAAATCACCTACAAGCATTATGAGGTGATTCGCTCTGATGGGAAGGTTTATGAGTTCAATGACAATGATCTCGTAAATCAAAACCCGTATGATCTGCCTCATCTCTACGCCTACTGCTCAGTCAAATACGAACGAGGAAGAGCATTCAGAATGGGTCTTTATGAAGTCAGACGCGCTATGGAAGCTTATGTCAAACTCAGGGCAAGACGTGACTTTCAGATAGCTCTAGATTTGGGTGAAGAGAGATTGGGAGTAACTGAACCAAAGGAGACTACCAAAAATCTTGAGAAGTACAAGATTGGATCAATAATCGCTAAGCCTCTGGGTTTTGTCTACAGAGTCAACTTGGTCAAGAAAATCTTCCTAGCTTCATAGGTGTCCAAGTACTCAGATGAGACTTTAAGAGGTGTACTAAATATGATACATGTGAAGGAAGAACGACACAGAGCTGATCTATTGGCAAAACTAGACTTAGAAATTAGCTCAATGATTAACTTCAGAGAGCTCATTATGAAATTCCATAGGATCTGTTCTAGTGATAGGTGTTAGTTCTTTTATTTACTTTGTTGTTACATTCTCTGTTTGTAATTCTTAATATTTTGAGAAGTAACATTTAAGAGGATGACTTTCTCCTCTATGTTTTCTAGACTAAATTTTTGGTATGTTGCATTTTTTATTTTCAATACTTAGGGGGAGATTGTTAGCCCCAATTCTGAATTATAGAAGTATTGAAAATAGCTCAAGTCTTCCTCTGAAGACCTTCAGAGACATCAGCAGAAAAAGCCAAGTCAAGCTCTGAAGTCAGTTCAGAGATAGACTCTTCAGACAGGAAGACATCAGAGATAGCTTCATCAGAGATCTATTTTAGAGCTCTGAAGTTGTTCTCTCTGAAGATCAATACTGAAGATTTATACAAGTGTTGACAGAAGAACAGATGACACGTCACCTAGTGATAAGATTTACTTTTTAGAGTAGGTCATTGTTCAAGCATGTATTGAGCTTACCTTTTAGGTAAGACACTGTTAAAGCATGCTTCTAATGTCAGGATAGTACACTGTTCACATTATGTTCCTACAAATAGAACCATTACTCCATTGACAAAAGTATGTTTTTTGATATATCTTACATATGAATCAATTTCTAATACACTGGAAAGTATTCTTAAGAAGATATTGTACGATTTATATATATCTTATTATAAACTGTGATATTGAATCTTCTTTGATATTTAAACTATATTGCTTCCGCTGTTCTTCTTCTTCTTATTGTTTATATCATTGTTATAAGATTAAATCTGAGATCCAACAAGAGCATCTATAGAGAGAATGAGAGAGGTGTTGTTGTCAATAAGTTTGATCACCTCTTTGAGAGTTGCATCAAGAGCATCACTAAGAGGGTTCTGAAGACCTAGAATATCCTGTTCCATAGCATCCATTCATTTATAGAAATCTGAATTGACACGAAGTAGTTTGATATTATGTTCCTTAATGATGCGAAGAAGTTCAGCAAGAGATTGGTTGTTGACATCAAGAGAAGCAGAAAGCTCGGGATCACGGATTGACTATCGTAATAGCTTAAATTGAGTACCGAGAAATCGTTGTTGCCGATTTGTGTCCATTATCTCGACAAGAACCTCAGAGGTAAGAGGAATATGTGGTAGGTTGAAATTCGACACAAAAGGTAGAGGTGCCGAAGGACCTGCTCTTTCGATAACTGGTGAGGGAGGGTGGCGAGGTCCGATTCGGTGAGGGGCTAGAGGTTACCGTATGTGAGGGAAATCAAGTGGAGAATCGGTGGAAGAAGAAGTGGAGTGTAAGGGTGTAGGTATAGGTTTTTTAGAAGAGGGTTTTGTCGATGGGGATGATTGTGGGGGGGATTTCTTCGGTGGGGAGTTGATATATGGAGGAGATGGAGTATGTTGTTCGGTTGCAAGAACTGTAGTGTCGGAATACAATAGATCCAGAAAAGTATCGGTTGTGCTCTTGGAACCGACACCTGGAGATGTCGGCTCTTCATTGAGCTGTGCAGACTCATCGGGTATGACCCTGGACGTTAGGTTGTGACGTGAAGAAGAGAATCATTGGTCTGGAGAGGAGACCAACTCATCTTCATCCCTTAACTGAAATTAAGGGGAAGGAGTAACAAGGGACTCCTGTTGTACAACCAAACCCTTTTGGGAGGGAGTGGAGGAGGTGACTTGTGGATTAGCAGATCCCCGTGGCCCAAAAGGGGGAAATTTAACTTCAGCCAGTTTTTTAGAATCGGTAGAAGGAGTGGGTGGTTCGGCCGATACGGGTTTCCTACGTCTCTTAGAATGAGACTTAGGTGGGGATTTTGAACCCCGCCACTTTTGTGAAGAAGATGAAATGACTTGGGTAGCCGCCGAAGGCTTTTTCGGAGGCATAGTCATAGAAGCGAGTGTGGCGGTTCCGGTGGCATGTTTCTTTTTAATAGCCACCGTTTTGGTTCAGGCAAATTTTGAGGGGACAGAGGCCACTGAAAGAGATGGACCTTGGGATTGTGGAGGCCTATTGGCATCTACTTCCAAAGGAACACCCCAAATCAGATTGGGAGAAGTGACAAGAGAGATCATACCTGCGAGCACTGGATTGTCGGTAGGCTTCAATGGTTTATGAAGAGTTTCCTTACTAATTTGAGTAGATGGTAAGTCAAACACCACTGTCGGCTCAGGTAAATTTACATCGGCACGAAGCGGGCCAGCTAGTTTCTCGTTGATGATTAGAGAAAGAAACCGTGGAAGAGCCACATTGTGAGTACGAGGTGGCGAAATGGTAGTGACAATAGAGTCAAAAATCACCTGGGCGAAATCAATGCGGTACATGAAAATGAGTGCATGTGCCAAGCGAGTGATGAAAGCGGAAGATTGGTCCCACCCAGATGTTTTGTGGGAGATGCAGTAGAAGAGGTGGGAGAAATAGAAGTTCAGATAACACCAATGTTCTTACGAAGAAGAGTGCCCGAACCCTTGCCCTTTCTGTCGTGAGAGTAGTTCATGGCAGCGATGACTTCATCATGTTCCCGTCCAGTGGGAAAAGGAGAATAAGGTTAATAGATGGGAAGCTTAAGAATCGAGTGTACATCCTCAACCCAAAAAGTAAGGTCAGGATGTTCATCAGAAGTAAGAATGGAAGCAACTACCTGATGAGATTCTTCATCATATGAGCAAGTGAGCTAGAAATTACCAAGAAGCATTTTGCTCATCTTGGTAGATACTGTGAGAGTGTGTAGAAGAGGAGATCTCTGAAGAAAGATTGAAATCTGGTTGAACTCAGGGTGGTCGACATCTGTGGAAAGACGAGCGAGTTGGTTGCAAGCAGGGAATGCAAGAGTTTCCCTAGAGAGAGGCGTGTTCTTGGAGGACTTGGGGGTCTTGGAAGAGGCCATTGAAGATTCGTGTAAGTTGCAGGTTTAACTATGGAATAGAGAAGTTCGAGAGGGAATTTGGAAGGTGGTAAAAAAAATAATAAATGAAGAAGAAACTAGGTATTTATAAGAAGGAAAAAGAGAGAAATCGGACTTCAAAAAAATTAAAAAAATTAAGTAATGATGGTGGTGGAAACGTGGGGAAGTGGAATGGCCGAAAACGGCGTTTGCAGACCCGTAGGGTGACGCAAGTCATCGTGTCCCTGACACACTAGTCACATCGTGCCACATGGCACATTTCCATTTGATAGAGCAGAGGTGTCGAAAGGTGGGTTCGGTAGAAGTTTAGGATAAGAACAATGACTCAGCTTAGTTGCCGAAGAATGATTCGGTAAAGGATAGGGATACCGAAAGTGATGACTACCGAAGAATGTGTTCGGCAAAGAAAATTGATGCTTGAAGTGTATTGTTCGGTAGAAAGGAAGGGTACTGAAGAGAGTAATTGAATCTCTACCAAAGATGCATATGCGGCAGTAATTTGTTCGGTAGGCGTGAGATTACCGAAAAGAGAGGTTGAAGGCTTTACCGAAAGAGGATGATCGGCAAGCATGCTTTCGATGAGACGTACCAAAAAGAGATACATCTGGTAGAAAGATGTGTTACCGAAAACAAAGGAAAGTTTTGGTAAATAGTGGTTCGGTAGAAAATATGTTTACCAAGAAGACAAAGGTTTTTTTTATTTAAAATTTAACATACCTAAAGATCCAACAAGAAAGTTGAATCTAGCTTCTTCTAGAGGTTTAGTGAAGAGATCTGCAAGATGAAGGTCGGTAGGGATGAAATGAAGTTCAATATCACCTTTAGAGACATGATCTCTTATAAAATGATACCGAATATCAATGTGCTTGGATCTTGAATGTAGCATAGGATTGTTATCAATGGCTATGGCAATGGAGTTGTCACATAGTATGCGAACTTGAGAGAAGAACTTGTCATAATCCTGAAGTTGGTTCTTCATCCATAGGATCTGAGCACAGCAACTGCCAGCAACAACATATTCAGCCTCAGTAGAGGAGGTGGAGACTGAGGGTTGGCAGCTCTATGTAGTGCTTTTTCTATCAACTTTAGACCCTGCAAAGTCAGAATCTGATTAGCCAATTAGATCAAAACCCGAGTCTTTGGGATACCAAAGACCCAGACTCATAGTACCTTTTAGGTATCGAAAGACGCGTTTCACAGCAGCCAAATGAGATTCCTTAGGATTGGTTTGATAACGCACACAAAGACATGTAGCATACATTGTAACACCTGGATTTCAGTTAAGTATTAGGAATCCGTTAAGCCTTGCATTTTACTTGATTAATTGAAGTTAATTGTATTTTTCATATTATTTTTCTATTTGAGGCTTTTATCTGTACGCATGTGGCCTTATGTGACTCTAGCAGCACTGTTATATTTGGTAATGGTAGTCGCGCGTGAGTCAGCTGTCTTTCGTTAGGAAAACCAGGCCCTGCGGGTGGGGGGAGACATTACCCCAGCGATAATGCCCTGGGTAAAGTCGTTGGGCATATTCGCCTAGGGTGTACCGTAAGTGTTGGTGCTTCGGCGACATTGCTCCAGCGACAATGCCCTGGGCAAAGTCACTGGGCATAGTCGCAGGCTGTGTAGCGTGGGTGGTGGTGAGACCGCGACAATGCCCCGACGACAATGCTAGGGGCAAAAGTCGTTGGGCATTGTCGCCCGCGTGGTCCAGTCTTCTGTTTTAAATGCAATATGATACCTCATTTCAATCATTCTCATCTAAAAACGAGAAAAAGTTCTTGAGGGCGATTTTTGAAGCATCCAAGTCTCATTTCACTTCAATCTAGGGTTTAGGTTGGTGGTCTCATTAATTGTTCTTCAAAGCTCCACCCAAGTGTATTTATTGGAGTGTTTTTCAAGGATTCTCACTCTTCTCCATCGAATCCACCTTTGGAAACTTCTAGGGTTTTCATCTTTTCTAGGTTTTAATCAAAAACCTAGATTGTGAGTTTACTAAACTTTTGTCAAAACTAGATACACATCATAATCTTCTACTTGTTATTATTGTATCTTACTTGAAATGCTCATCTCTATATGTTTAAGTATTTGGGGTTTTCCTTATGTTTACATGTCTATATATGTCTTGCCATGACTAAATGGAATGCATAAATTGTCATGGGGATGATTTTCTATTTGAGACACTATTTGATGGTATCATGTTTATATGATGAGATTTTGGTCATACTAGTCTTGTAGTGGACTTTATATTGATTGGGATGGTGATATTGTACCCATGGTTGGTATTGAAATATCTTTGGTATATTGTGCCTTAAAACCTCCTATAATGCATGTTGGATGAACCAAGTCAGTAGACACTGGAGGATGTAGCTGGGGTGCGACCGTGATGGTGTGTGCCTAGACCTCCGCCATTCGGGGTAATGCCATGGTTGTAGTCCTCGGATGTACCGGGCCTTTGGGATGTCACTCTTAGTAGTTGGCATCAAGGTATATCGACTCTTTGGGTGAAACTTTATTGGTGCTATGGGTCTCCCCTATTGACTCCACATTTAATGAAATTTGGTTAACTGTTGATAAGAATTGTAAATGCTCCTATATGCTATTTCTTGTGCAACCTCACTAGGCTTTTTGGCCTAACACTTGTTTGGTGTCTATGTGTATCTCAGGTTCTAGCGGTGCCGTTTCTAAGCAGGCCTAGTCGGTCCGTGGTGTGAGCTTGGGGGAAAGTGCTTAGGATGCATTTTTGGTGAATCCATTGTTTGGACTTAGACAACACCCTTTTGTAATCTTCTTTCTAGTTTAGAAATTAGATTAGTTGGTTGTTGCTTATTTCCGATACATTACAATTGTAATTAACAGGTTTTTATAGTTCCTAATTTTTGGGAGGCTTTTGCTATGGCAAATTATATACCACATTTCCGTTTTTGGAAAGTTTTTGTTATCCCTATTTTTAGGGTGTTACAAGTTGGTATCAAAGCTTTAGTTTAAGTGAATTAGGTATTGTTTTAGCGTATCTAGACTTAAGCTTTAGACTTTATTGCTTCACTGTCCATTTGGGGTAGAAGTCCTAGGTGGGGAGAGTGTTAGGACTTACAGAATTACGCAAATTAAGAGTTATAATTGTGGTAACAAGAATCCTTGTGTATGATATGTTCATAATTTCACTTAGCTACTGCTATTATGAATACATTGTTACGTGAGTATGCTTGCAAATGCCGTTATTATGATAATTGAAATGCGTATTAGTACGTACAATGAGTTCAACTCACTTAGTCTTTTCTCAATCTCTTTCTCGTTCATGGATGGCAGTTAGTGATGGTAAACACTCGGAGCAGGTTACCGAATACGCCAGAGGGTCACGTGGAAGTGGAATCTGCTGTTGACTGACCTCTTTTGGTCGAAACCTCCAGGGGACCTCCCATACCCACTATCTTGGGAGGAGGACCCGAGCATATCCCACGTACGAACATTGCGGCTAGCAATGCTATCATGGAGGAGGTGACTATGGAGACCAGAATCAGAGACAGTATCATGCTGGCCATGAACTCGGCCATGGCCCAACAGCAAGAGTTCTTTATGAAGCTTCTGGAAGATCGAGATGCTAGTCACCGACAACCTGAGACGATGGCGAAAAACATCGTAATGGGGTCGGGTGGTGGACCGGTCGTTGTTTTGACTGAAGACCATGTAGAGAACGGGAACAAGGGAAAGGCCAAGGGATGCACCTACAAAGTTTTTCTGGGGTGTAACCCGAAGGAGTTTGTAGGTTCCGACAACCCGGTTGCTTGCATGTACTGGCTTAAGGAGGTGGAGATGGCCTTCGAGTCTAGTGATTGTGACATCTTGCAACGGGTCAAGTTCGCTTCTCAACTACTTAGGGGAGAGGCTTTGATCTGGTGGAATCTCACTCGATCCGCCCTCACTCCTGAAGTTTTGGCCAAGTTAACTTGGCCGATTTTCAAAGAAAAGATTATGGACAAGTATTGAAGTGAAAGGTCGTTGGACAACCTTGAAGGAGAGTTCAGAAATTTGAAGAAGGGGACTTTGTCCATTACCGATTACTCCAAGTTGTTCCTGGAAAAGTTAAATTTGGTGGGACATCTGGTCCCCGATGAGAGGTCGAAGATTAAGGCTTACCAACAAGGGTTATCGGCCGAGATAAGGACAACTGTGAGAAATGCTAGAGGATCGACATTGCAAGAGGTCATCGAAGAGTCCTTGCTTATAGAAGACGACATGATTGCAGAGAAAGAAAAGAGAAGGCAAGTTGGGGAGAAGCGGAAATGGTAAGGGCCATCTGGGCCCATTCGGCAGTCTAAGCCGTTTGTGAGTGGAAGAGTTGATGGAAATCGGAAGGAAGATCGGTGGTGATACAAGTGCAAGACCAAGCACTCAGGCCCATGCAAATCAAGAACTTACTCGGGTCCGGTCGGTTGTGCCAAGTGCGGCAAGAAGGAGCACGCGACTCGAGAATGTCCTATCCGGGGACCAGTGTGTTTCGAGTGTCGGGAACCGGGCCATATGAGGAAGGATTGCCCGAAGCTAGTGGGTATCAACCATGGAAATTCCTTTGGATCAACGACGCGAGTCGATCAACCGCCGAGGGCGCCAAGGCGAGCTTTCCGGATGACTACCGAGGAGGCAAATGAGACCACTGATGTTGTTTCGGGTATGTTCTTAGTAAACTCCTTGCCCGCTCATGTATTGTTTGATTTGGGTGCTACGTGTTCCTTTGTATCGGATATTTTCTGTAAACAGTTTGTTACTCCTAGTAGTGTCCTTCCGGATGCTTTAGTAGTAGAAGTAGCAAATGGAGATCAAGTAATCATCCGAGACTGTTTTTGCAATTGTTCTATAGAGATCAATGGGAATTCATTTGGGGTAGACTTGCTACCTATGGCTATAGGGGGGTTCGACGTGGTCATAGGCATGGATTGGTTGTCAAGGCATAAGGCCGACATCTTTTGCTCTAAGAAGATGATCTAAGTACCTTTGTCGGGAGGTGGAGTGGTTACCATCTACGGGGAGAAAGGGAAGAGTAGCAACCCTATCATCTCCCCTCTTAAGCCTCGCAAATTTCTAGAAAAGGGTTACCCTTCGTATCTGGCTTATGTGGTTGACGCGAAGAAAGAGAAGAAGTCGGTGGAGGACGTGAGGATCGTACAAGACTACCCGAATGTCTTTCCGGAAAACTTACCCGGGTTACCACCGGAAAGACAAGTGGAGTTCCAAATCGACCTCACTCCGGGATCGGCTCCGATAGCCCGTTCCCCCTACCAACTGGCCCTGATGGGAATGCAAGAGATGATGACGCAACTTCAAGAGTTATTGGAGAAGGGTTTTATCCGACTGAGTTCGTCACCCTGGGGAGCCCCGATATTGTTTGTGAAGAAGAATGACGGATCTATGCAGATGTGTATTGATTATCGAGAGTTGAACAAAGTTATGGTAAAGAACAAGTATCCTCTACCTCGCATCGACGATTTTTTAATCAACTCCAAGGCGCCGGATGCTTCTCAAAGATTGACCTTCGGTCTGGATACCATCAAGTGAGAGTGAATAAGGAAGACATTTCGAAGACGGCTTTTCGAACGCAATACGATCACTACGAGTTCTTGGTAATGCCTTTCGGCTTGACCAACGCTCCGGCCGTATTCATGGACTTGATAAACCGCGTGTGTCGCCCATTCTTGGACAAATCCGTGATTGTCTTCATCAACGATATTCTAATCTATTCAAAGGACGAGTCCGAGCATGGGAAACATTTGCGGGAAGTGTTGGAAGTTCTAAGAAGGTAAAAGTTGTTTGCAAAGTTCTCGAAGTGCGAATTTTAGATCCAAGAAGTGCAATTCTTGGGGCATGTGGTGTCTAAAGACGGAGTGAAGGTAGACCCGACAAAGATCGAGGCAATGATGAGTTGGGAACTGCCAACGAGTCCGACAGAAATCCTAAGTTTCTTGGGAATGGCGGGTTACTATCATCGTTTCATTCAAGACTTCTCCAAGATAGCTACGCCGCTCACCTCACTCACAAGAAAGAACGTCAAATTTCTTTGGACCGATGAGCAAGATCAAGCCTTTCGGACGCTCAAGAAGAAGTTGTGCGAAGACCTATCCTATCCCTACCCGAGGGATATGATGATTTCGTGGTGTATAGCGATGCTTCCAAGATGGGTTTAGGGTGTGTGCTGATGTAATGGGGAAAAGTGATAGCTTATGCGTCGTGGCAGCTAAAAGATCACGAGAAGAATTACCCTACTCATGACTTGGAATTGGCGGCGGTGGTCTTTGCATTGAAGCTATGGAGACATTATTTATATGGGACGAAGTGTACTCTCTTTACTGATCACAAGAGTCTTAAGTACATCTTCGATCAGAAAGAGCTCAACATGCGGCAAAGAAGGTGGCTTGAACTTCTAAAGGACTACGATTGTGATTTGCTCTACCATCCCGACAAGGCCAACGTGGTGGCGGATGAGTTGAGTCGAAGGAGCCATGATGGTGGTGTCAAGTTAACCCTCACAAGAATCGATGTAGTATCGAGCCTCTTGGAAAACATCAAGGCGACTCAAATGGAAGCACTCAAGGAGGAGAATCTCAAATCCGAAGTCATGGTGAAGCAAAAAGAACTCTTAACGGAAGACAGTCGTGGACTTAAACTCTTTCAAGGACGAATATGGGTGCCGAAGTTTGGGGGAAACCGTAACCTACTTCTTGAAGAAGAGCACAAATCGAAGTATTCTATACATCCTAGTAGCACCAAGATGTATAGGGACATAAAGTTGAACTATTGGTGGCCGGTGATGAAGCTAGATGTGGCCAATTATGTGGAGAGATGTGTCACGTGTCTCTAAGTCAAAGCCGAGCATCAAAGACCGTACGGGAGTTTACAACCGTTGTCCATTCCCAAGTGGAAATGGGACAACATCACCATGGATTTCTTGACGAAACTGCCGAAGACATTGCGAGGCCATGACACCATTTGGGTAATTGTAGACTTCCTAACCAAGAGTGCATACTTCCTTGCGATGCGAGAGACCTTGCCAATGGAGAAATTGGCCAAGATTTATATCGATGAGATAGTGTCAAGGCATGGGGTTCCGCAATCTATCGTGTCGGATCGGGACAATCGGTTCACATCAAACTTTTGGGCTAGCTTACAGAAAGAATTAGGCACCAGATTAAATCTGAGCACGACATACCACCCTCAAATGGATGGTCAAAGTGAGAGAACGATCCAGACGCTAGAGGACATGTTGAGGTCGTGTGTCATTGATTTCGGAGGCAGTTAGGACTCAGACTTACCTTTGGTGGAGTTCGCTTACAACAACAGCTACCATTCTAGTATCGGAATGGCACCGTTCGAGGCGTTGTATGGGTGGAAGTGCAGGACTCCGGTCTGTTGGTTAGAAGCGGGCGAGAAGCAATTCGCCGGAACGGAAATAGTCCAAGAGACGGTGGACAAGGTAAAGGAAATTCGAGAGAGATTAAAGGCGGCTCAAGACCGACAGAAAAGTTATGCGGATAAAAAGAGAAGACCAGTCGAATTTCAAGTGGGCGATCGTGTCATGTTGAATGTATCTCCATGGAAGGGGATTATTTCGTTTGGAAAATGTGGGAAGCTTAGTCCTCGCTTCCTTGGACCCTTTATTATTTTGGAGAAGATCGGCCCCCAAGCGTACCGGTTGGATTTACCACCGGAAATGGATGGGATACACCCTACCTTCCACGTGTGTTGCCTTTTGATGTGCCTAGCAGAGGAGGAAAGTGTGATACCCTTAATGGAAATCCGAGTAGATAATGGGAACCGTTGCGTGGAAGAACCAGAAGGTATATTGGAGTCAAAACTGAAGAACTTACAGCATAAGTACGTGGTCATGGTCAAAGTCCAATGAAAGCACCATCATGGTGCTAACGTCACTTGGGAGTCCGAAGATGACATGAGGAATCGTTATCCTCATTTGTTCACTTAGGGTGATATTTCGAGGACGAAATCCTAATTAGGTGGGGAGGATTGTAACACCCGGATTTCAGGTAAGTATTGGGAATCCGTTAAGCCTTGCATTTTACTTGATTAATTGATGTTAATTGTATTCTTCATATTATTTTTCTATTTGAGGCTTTTATCTGTATGCATGTGGCCTTATGTGACTCTAGTAGTACTGTTATATTTGGTAATGGTAGTCGCACGTGATTCAGTTGTCTTTCGTTAGGAAAATCAGGCCCTGCGGGTGGGGGGCGACATTGCCCCAGCGACAATGCCCTGGGAAAAGTCGTTGGGTTTAGTCTCCCAGGGTGTACCGTAAGTGTTGGTGCTTCGGCGACATTGCCCCAGCGACAATGCCCTGGGCAAAGTCGCTGGACATAGTCGCAGGTTGTGTACCGTAGGTGGTGGTGAGACCGCGACAATGCCCCAGCGACAATGCCAGGGGCAAAGTCGCTGAGCATCGTCGCTCGTGTGGTCTAATCTTCTGTTTTAAATGCAATCTGATACCTCATTTCAATCATTCTCATCTAAAAACGGGAAATAATTCTTGAAGGCGATTTTTGAAGCATCCAAGTCTCATTTCACTTCAATCTAGGGTTTGGGTTGGTAGTCTTAATAATTGTTCTTCAAAGCTCCACCCAAGTGTATTTATTGGAGTGTTTTTCAAGGATTCTTACTCTTCTCCATCAAATCCACCTTTGGCAACTTCTAGGGTTTTCATCTTTTCTAGGTTTTAATCAAAAACCTAGATTGTGAGTTTACTAAACTTTTGTCAAAACTAGATACACATCATAATCTTCTACTTGTTATTATTGTATCTTACTTGAAATGCTCATCTCTACATGTTTAAGTATTTGGGGTTTTCCTTATGTTTACATGTCTATATATGTCTTGCCATGACTAAATGGAATGCATGTATTGTCATGGGGATGATTTTCTATTTGAGACACTATTTGATGGTATCATGTTTATATGATGAGATTTTGGTTATACTAGTCTTGTAGTGGACTTTATATTGATTGGGATGGTGATATTGTACCCATGGTTGGTATTGAAATATCTTTGGTATATTGTGCCTTGAAACCTCCTATAATGCATGTTGGACGAACCAAGTCAGTAGATACTAGGAGGATGTAGTCTTGGGTGCCACCGTGATGGTATGTTCCTAGACCTCCGCCATTCGGGGTAATGTCGTGGTTGTAGTCCTCAGATGTGTCGGGCCTTTCGGATGTCACTCTTAGTAGTTGGCATCAAGGTATATCGACTCTTTGGGTGGAACTTTATTGGTCTTATGGCTCTCCCCTATTGACTCCACATTTAATGAAATTTGGTTAACTGCCGATAAAAATTGTAAATGCTCCTATATGCTATTTCTTGTGCAACCTCACTAGGCTTTTTGGCCAAACACTTGTTTGGTGTCTATGTGTATCTCAGGTTCTAGCGGCGCTGTTTCTAAGCAGGCCTAGTCGGTCTGTGGTGTGAGCTTGGGGGAAAGTGCTTAGGATGCATTTTTGGTGAAGCCATTGTTTGGACTTAGACAACACCCTTTTTGTAATCTTCTTTCTAGTTTAGAAATTAGATTAGTTGGTTGTTGCGTATTTCCGTTACATTACAGTTGTAATTAACAGGTTTTTTATAGTTCCCCATTTTTGGGAGGCTCTTGCTATGGCAAATTATATACCACATTTCCGTTTTTGGAAAGTTTTTGTTATCCCTATTTTTAGGGTGTTACATACATAATATCAGGTCTACTAGAAGTAAGATAAAGAAGAGACCTAATCATTCCTATATAATTTGTGATATCAACTGGCTTACCAGCTGGATCAACATGAATTTTGAGAGGTGGTGCCATGGGAGTTTTCATGGGAGATCAATTTTCAAAATTAAATTTCTTTAGAAGGTCACGAATATATTTGTTTTGGTTTATGAAAATTCCTTCAGAAGTTTGTTCGATTTGAAGACCAAGAAAGAATGTTAGCTCACCCATCATACTCATCTCATATTTACTTTTCATGAGAGAGGCAAACTCCTGACAAAGAGATTCATCAGTGGCACCAAAAATGATATCATCCACATAGATTTGTACAAGAATTATATTACCTTTGGTCTTCTTGAGGAAGAGAGTGTTGTCGATTTTACCTCAGGTATATCGATTGGAGAGAAGGAAGTCTTATAAGGTATCATACCAAGCACGAGGAGCTTGTTTCAAACCATAGAGAGCTTTATTCAGTTTGAACACATAGTCAGGATGAGTTGTATCTTCAAAACTTGGAAGTTGTTTCACATAGACTTCTTCACCAAGTTCTCCATTCATAAATGCACTCTTAACGTCCATTTGAAATACCCAGAAGTTCTTGTGGGCAGCATAGGCAAGAAATATTCGTATTGCTTCAAGTCTAGCAACTGGAGCAAAGGTTTCATCATAATCAATTCCTTCCTCCTATCGGTATCCTTGACCAACAAGCATAGCCTTGTTTCGAATAATCGTGCCTTCTTCATCCATCTTGTTTCGAAAGACCCACTTAGTGCCAATGACGATCTTTCCAGAAGGACGAGGTACAAGTCTCCACACTTTATTTCTTTCAAATTGGGAAAGCTCCTCTTGCATAGAAGTGAACCAACATGGATCGGCTAGAGCTTCATCAATTTTCTTGGGTTCCATAAAAGAGAGAAAATTCACGTAGAGTCAAATATTTCCAACACCTCTTCTGGTTTGGATACCTACCTGTTGATCACCTATAATTTGTTTAATGGGGTGATCTTTGGTCCATTTAAGAGCTGGTGGAAGAGGTGCACGAATTGGACTTGGAGAGTATGATGGTGATGGATCGGCAGGAATGTTGTGTGTATGATGATGAGGTGTTGAGTGAGATATAGGTTCGGCAAAGATAGTAGTAGTTGTAGGTTGAGAAGGAGGTTCGGCAGGTTCGGTAGAGGGTGAGAATCCTGCCGAATTTGGGTTGGTTGAGGAAGAAGGTTCTGCAGAAAAGGGAATATACGGAGAACCTATCGATATTTGGTTAGGGGAATCTTCCCCTACGCAAGAAGTAATCCATTCGTATAGTTCGTTATCATCACAAGAGAGAGAAGATGACTTGTGATCATCAAACTTCACATGTATTGATTCGTCAATACAGTTTCTTCTAAGGTTGTAGAATCTATAGGCTTTTGAAATAAGAGAGTATCCCATAAAGATTCCTTCATCAGCCTAGGGATCAAATTTCCCAATATGTTCTTGATCATTTAGAATGAAGCACACACAACCGAAAACAAGAAGAAAACTGATGTTGGCTTTTCGGCCATAGAAGACTTCATAAGAGGTCTTGTTGTGTCTTTTCACAATGATGGACCTGTTTTGAGTAAAACAGGCTGTGTTGACAGCTTCAGCCCAGAAGTAGGTAGGAAGATTAGATTCACTTAGCATAGACCTTGTAGCTTCACATAGAGTTCGGTTCTTTCTTTCCACCACACCATTTTGTTGTGGTGTTCTGACATCTGCAAAGTTTTGTGAGATGCCTTTATCAGAGAAGAAGGCATCTAAGGTAGCATTTCTGAATTCAGTTCCATTGTCACTTTTGACCAATCGTAAAAGTTGTCCGTTAAGCACTTCAAATTTCTTGATGAAATTGATGATTTCTTCAGATGTGTCACTTTTATACCTGAGAAAAGATACCCAAGTATAACGTGTAAATTCATCAACAATTACAAGAATGTACCTTTTTCCACCTAGGCTTGGTGTGCTAACTGGCCCACATAGATCCATGTGTAGCATTTTAAGAGGAGAAGTGATGGAGAAGCATTGCTTAGATTTGAATGAAGATTTTGTCAGCTTCCCTTTTTCACAGGATGCACATAGTTTTTCTTTAGAGAAGGAGATTTTCGACAGTCCTACAACCAACTCTTTGTTGGAGAGAGCATTTAACGTCTTAAAGTTTAGATGAGATAGACGTTTATGCCAGAGCCAGTTCTTCCTCTCAGAGTCGTCAGAGATAAAACATATTCTTTCGTCTTCAGATGATTTGAAACTCATATTGATGACATACACATTGTCCTTTCTAAAGCCAGATAGGACAGTGTGAAATTGTTTATCAATAATGAGACAATCATGCTCTCTGAAAATCACGTAGTAACCTAAATCACACAATTGACTACTTTATTAGTGAGAGTTCCATAACCTTTAGTGGAACCACGAGAGTTGTTACCAAAGGTTACAGTAGGTCCTTTTTCATTCACATAGTTTTTTAGAAGAAGTTCGTTGCCGGTCATATGTCGTGAACATCCGCTATCAAGATACCCAGTTTGGTGATGTCCAAAGACCTGCAATCACAAACAAATTAGTCCTTTGGTGTCCATTTTGAAGTGGTCCTTTAGGGTAAGAAGAAGATGTAGAAGGAGGAACATCTTAACAGTATATGTCAATTCTTTCGTTTGGACAATCCTTAGCCAAATGGAAAGTGTAACGACAATTATAACACTTTCAATATATGAACACCTTCTTAGATTCTTGAGCATGAGCTTTGGCTTTGGCTTTGGACTTGAGTTTAATTGGTTTGGAAATAGTAGGAAGAATGGGTGATTTGTGAGGAGTGGGGAGAGTACTAGGCATAGGTCCTAGAATTCCTTTTTTAGAAGATGGAAAGGAAGAAATGGAGATTCCCTTAGGTTTCTTTAGGTTTATTGATATGGGAATGAACTCTATTGGTTTTGCATGATATTTACCTTTTAAGGAAGGTGTTATCTTTCTTTTCGAGGGAAGATCAACAACAATAGCCTTTCATTTGTCAAGAAAGGAAGGTTTCTTTGAGGAAGGAGAAGAAAAGGAAGAGGATTATCCATCAAGATTCATTGTTTTGAAAAGATCATAAACAGGTTTAACGAAATCGTTTGAATCTTGGTCTTCCTCAGGAAGAGACTTGGATTTCTTGGCGGACACGAAAATTCCAAATTTTCTGGAGTCACGAAGATCCATGGAATAGACTGTGCAAGAATCTCCAGAGTCAGTATCAGTGTACTCAGGAGAGTAAGAAGGAAGTTTAGAGAAAGAGGGAGCATCTTGAGAAGAAGAAGGAATGTCTTGAAGAGGGGTATAATCTTCGTCCATTTTTCCATATCCAAGACCAAACTTGTCATTGCCAGTTATCTGGTCTTTGACAATCTTTTCTAGGTTTTTGGAAGAAGTGGTCCACTTGTTAACTATTTCTTGTTCCTTTTGAAGACGTTTGACCAATTTATTCTTTTCTTTTGCAAGAACAAAGTTAATGGTTTTTAAATCTTCTAACTCAGCTTTTATTTTATCAAAAAGGTTTAGCTGAGAAAGTCAGACTTGAAGTTGAGAGGAAAGAGACTTGATCTGTGCATTGGCTTTTTTCTTAGCGTCTTTTTCATTATGATAAAGAACTGTCAAAGAGTCATATGCTTCGATCTTTTCGTCATTAGAGAGAGAGTGAAAAGGATGTACCTGTGAAGAAGAGGAGGAACACTCAGCCGAGAAGTCCATCATTGAGTCCGATTTTTTGGTTTTGCCCATATCATCAAGCTTTGCCATAAGACATTTGCTTGATACTTCTTTCTCGCTATCAGATGTGAGTTCATCGACCCAATCGTGGGATTCAGCTGTAACACCCTAAAAATTAGCGGAATAAAATTTCGAAATTTCTGCAATATGACGGCTATAAATAGATAAAAACCTGGGTATAAAACCTGCTAAAATCAATCCTAAAGTATCATCCCGATAGGACGGGGAAACAATATTATAATCATTACAATGAATCAAATGAGGGATAGACTAACAACCTAATAATCTAACTTAAGTAAGAAAGATTAATATTGGGTGTTGCTATTATTCTAAAAGGTATGAACACTATTTCAAAATGCCGGTCTATACATCTCCCAAAAAGACCGCTCTTGGCCCCAAAGCTATCCGCTCAGTCCCGACGAACCCCACCGGAGACCTGACCTGTTATACATGTCATTTTAAGAAAAAGTGTTAGGCTAAAGCCTAGTGAGATCAAACATTTGCAATTTAAAAAATTGAATATAAAAATAAGTAAAAAGGTTTCTTTTTATACAACAACAATAATGGTAGTGATAACAATAATGCTCTTTGAAATATAACCAATAGCTCTTGGGTTAACGGGGGAGACCCGCCTACTAACCCGAATGACGGAACACAAAAGTAAGCCATTCGATGGGTCAGTAAAGCCAATAAACACATAAAGTACACGGAAGGGATGTCAGACTCAGTGGCTTTAAACGTACACCCACGGAAACTCGAGTTCAACCCCGTCGGGTTCCTATGTCGAGCTCCTCATCCAATATCGTAATACTTGAGCACGAAGGACTTATACCTCACCCGGTACCTAACGTGCAGCACGAAGGACTTATACCTCACCCGATACCTAACGTGCCTCGACGTGGAAAACTAGTCGTCCCAACCCCGGGACAATAATAAACCAAATACGGGGTCATGACTCCCAATGCATCAATTAAGCCAAATAATGCACATAAGGCCCAACAAATAATCCCAACAATGGTTAATATGAAATAATTGATATGGAGGGTGTTTTCCACCAAAACCACTCCCATTGTTTATCAAAAGACCGCTAGTAAAAATATAGACAATTCCTCTTTATTTCAAATCCCCAAAATATGAAGTGAGTTTAATATGCAAACTTATCAGCAGTTAACCACAATACCAATATTTCCAAGATCATAAGTTTTGCATAGTAATGTCATTCACTTAAAAGTATAACCCAAGTAGAAACTAGTTAAAGAACATTAATAAAGTTCATAAATCATCATTTCCCCAAAAATCATCCAAAAACACTAATATCCCCAAAAGTTAGGTTTAACACAATGTTCTACAAAACCAAGTATATGAAAGGGGAGATATTAGGTATTCAAAATCCACCTTTTGATATGTATAAAGTTTGATAAAATGTGTAAGAACTAACCTTAGTAGTTTCCTTAGGAAGGAAACCAAACCCTAGAAATGGGAGAGATGAAAACCACTTGAGAGCTCACCACCAACACTTCCTAAATGTGATATGGACCACCATTAATGATTATGAATCACCATAAATGAGGAGATAAGTCTAGATGGAAGATACTTACCGAAATCAGTAGAGAGAATTGCTCCCAAACCCTAGAAATGAGATAAAAATGACTGAAAATCGCGACTAGGCTTTTTATACCCGAAACCCCCGTCGGCGATAGTGCCCCGACGACAGTGACATCTGTCACTATCGCAGGCAAGGTCGCGAGCGCCTCACCACCTTCGGTACAGATTCGGCGATAGTGCCCCGACGATTGTGACCATGTCACTCTTGCGGGCACAATCGCGAGGAACGTACCGAGGCCCTAAGGCCTTCGGCGATAGTTCCCTCCGCGATTGTGACACCCTGTCACTCTCACGGGCACAATCGTGAACAGCCCCAAATTTCCCAAATTTGATGATTTTTAACCTACGATGCTTAAATCCAACTTTCTCGATATTAAGTAAATAAAATCCCAACATATATAAGTTCCAAAGCTAGAAGAATAATACATGGGTTCTCAGAATTTGGGGTGTTACAATCCTCCCCAACTTGGAAATGATTTCGTCCCCGAAATCCTACTAACTAAACAAGTGAGGGAATCTATGTCTCATGTCTTCTTCCGCTTCCCAAGTCACATTGGTGTCACGGTGGTGCTTCCATTGAACCTTTACCATCGCCACCTCTTTATGTCGGAGCTTCTTAATTACCCTTTCCAAAATTGCCTCGGGCTCTTCGATACAACGATTATCATCCACTCGAATCTCGGACAAAGGTATGACGTTTCCTTCTTCCGCTAAGCACTTCCGTAAATAGCACACGTGGAATGTGGGATGAATCCCGTCCATCTCCGGCGGTAAGTCCAACTTGTAAGCTTGGAGTCCGAAACGCTCCAGAATAGTAAACGGCCCAAGGAAATGGGGACTTAGCTTCCCACGCTTCCCGAACCGAATCAATCCCTTTCAAGGGGACACCTTTAGCATCACACGATCTCCCACTTGAAACTCTACCGGTCTCCTCTTTTTGTCGGCATAACTTTTCTGACGATCTTGCGCCGCTTTCAACAGTTCCCGAATAGATTTAACTTTGTCGGCCGTCTCTTGCACAATTTCCGGGCCGGAAAACTTCTTCTCTCTCGACTCTAGCCAACACACGGGGGTTCTACACTTCCGCCCGTACAAAGCTTCAAATGGCGCCATCCCGATACTAGAGTGATAACTATTGTTGTACGCAAATTCCACCAAAGGTAGATGGGCATTCCAACTACCGCCAAAATCGATCACGCATGATATAAGCATGTCTTCAAGCGTTTGAATCGTCCTTTCACTTTGCCCGTCCGTCTATGGGTGATAAGTCATGCTCAAATTCACCCGTGTGTCTAACTCTTGATGTAAAGCTCCCCAAAATCTCGACGTGAACCGACTATCACGATCGAAAACTATCGACAAGGGTATCCCATGTCTAGAGATGATCTCATCTATGTACAACTTTGCCAACTTATCCATTGGCAAAGTTTCCCGCATTGCTAGAAAGTGAGCACTCTTCGTTAATCGATAGACAATGACCCATATGGTGTCGTTCCGTCGCAAAGTCTTCGGTAACTTGGTCACGAAATCCATGGTGATCTTATCCCATTTCCACTCGGGTATTTCAAGCAATTAAAGGCTCCCATAGGGTCGTTGATGCTCGGCCTTCACTTGTGAACAAGTCACGCATCGCTCCACATAATGAGCTACATCCAACTTCAAAATTGGCCACCAATAATGTAGCTTCAAATCCCGGTACATCTTGGTGCCCCCCGGGTGGATAGAATACTTGGATTTATGCGCATCCTCCAAGAGTAGCTCTCGGCAACCACCAAACTTCGGTACCCAAACTCGACCATTGAAGCACTTTATCCCTCGACTATCTTCGGTCAACAATAACCGTTGCTTTGTCATCACTTCCTCCTTGAGGTTTTCTTCCTTTAATGATTCGGTTTGCGCTTCTTTAATCTTTTCCATGAGACTTGACACCAACTCGATTCTTGTAAGCTTGGCTTGAAGTCTCCCGCTATACTCTTTTCGACTCAAAGCGTCGGCCACCACGTTTGCTTTACCCGGATGGTAGAGTAATTCGCAGTCGTAATCCTTAAGTAACTCCAACCACCTTCGTTGCCTCATGTTGAGCTCCTTCTGATAAAAAACATACTTCAGGCTCTTGTGATCCGTGTATAAGGTACACTTTGTGCCGTAAAGGTAATGTCGCCATAACTTTAACGCGAACACTACCGCCGCCAACTCCAAATCATGAGTGGGGTAGTTCTTCTCATGCACTTTCAGTTGCCTAGATGCGTATGCGATCACTTTTTCTCTTTACATTAGCATACATCCAAGTCCCCTTTTGGACGCATCGTTGAAGACCACAAAATCTTCCGATCCCTCCGGCAAGGACAATATCGGAGCTTCGTATAACTTCCTTTGCAAAGTCCTAAATGCCTTCTCTTGCTCCTCGGTCCATACAAACTTTACATTCTTCTTGGTCAACATCGTCAACGAAGAAGCAATCTTGGAAAAGTCTAGTATGAACCTTCGGTAATACCCCGCCAAGCCTAGAAAACTTCGAATCTTGGATGGGCTTTTGGGAGGTTCCCAATTCATCATAGCTTCAATCTTGGCCGGATCCACCTTCACTCCATCCTTTGAAACTACATGCCCCAAGAACTACACTTCCTTCAACCAAAACTCGAACTTGGAAAACTTTGCATAAAGCTTCTCCTTCCTTAAGGTTTCCAAGACATCTTGAAGATGACGCGCATGATCGACTTCATCCTTCGAGTAGATAAGAATGTCATCAATGAACACGATGACCGACTTATCTAAAAAGGGTCGGTACACGCGGTTCATTAAGTCCATAAACACCGCTGGGGCGTTCGTCAAACCAAAGGGCATTACTAAGAATTCGTAGTGACCATAACGCGTCCTAAAAGCGGTTTTAGGAATATCTTCTTCTTTGACTTTCACTTGATGATAACTCGAACGGAGATCGATCTTCGAAAAGCAACTCGCTCCCTGAAGTTGGTCGAACAAATCATCAATCCTAGGGAGTGGATACTTGTTCTTCACGATTACCTTATTCAACTCCCTATAGTCGATACACATTCGCATGGTACCGTCCTTCTTTTTCACGAATAAGACCGGTGCTCCCCAAGGCGAGGAACTCGGTCTTACGAACCCTTTCTCTAAAAGATCTTGCAATTGGTTCATCATTTCCCTCATCTCTGACGGAGCCAAACGATAGGGAGCTCGGGCTATAGGAGCCGCTCCCGGCGTCAGATCAATCTTGAACTCCACTTGACGGTCGGGTGGTAAACCAGGCAAGTCGTCCGGGAATACATCGGGAAACTCCCTTACCACCTCGACATCTTCTAGCTTCTTCTTCTCGAGTTTGGCATCTATTGCATATGCCAAAAAGGATGAGCATCCTTTCGCCAAACACTTTTGCGCCTTCGCCATACTAATGATTGCAACTTCACCTTTCCGCCTCTCACCATACACGGTCACCGCATGACCATCCGAACCCGGAATTCGGATCAACTTTTTAGCACAAAGAATCTCCGCGTGATTGGTCGACAACCAATCCATACCGACTACAACATCAAATCCCCCGATGACCATAGGCATTAGGTCAATCGGGAACTCCCTCCCTTCGATTTCAATCTTGCAATTTCTTAGAACATTCCGAACCACTACTTGATCACCATCGGCTAGCTCTACCACTAACGCCTCGTCTAAACTAGTAGTGGGCATGGATAGTTATGGGCAAAACAAGCTTGATACAAACGAAAAACTAGCTCCCGAATCAAATAGTACATGCGTAGGTACGAAGTTTAGGAGAAACGTACCCGACACTACATCCGTTGACGCCTTCGCCTCTTCGGTGGTCATCTGAAAATCTCTCCCTGTTGCCTTGGGAGTGTCTACCTTTTTGCCTCCACTAAAGTTCGCCATTGCCTTCGGGCATTCACTTCTAACATGGCCCGACTCTTTACACCCGAAACATATACGCTCTCTAATTGGACAGTCATTGAAACGGTGGCCGAGCTTACCATATTTGAATCACGATTCGGGCCTCGAGTTGCAAGGGCCGGTGTGCTTACTTCGACATCTTAAACACCACGGGGAATCCCGTCTCGGACCACCTCCCCGTTGATTGTTTGAAGTGATTTGGCATTTTTGAAAATGTGGGACCCCCTTCCCACTTCCTTTTCTCTACTACTCCACCTCTCTCCACTTTACTCGAGTCGTAAGAGTCCTCCAGAAGTTGCGCTTCTTCTATAGCCTCTCGGAGAGTAGAGGCCTTGGACACTCGAACCATATTCATCATTTCTGTAGGCAAACCCTTGATGTATGCCTTGATCTTTTCTCTCTCGGTGGGGACCAAATGTCCCACCAAGCCCAGCTTGTCCATGAATAGCTTGTTGTAATCCTTCACTAATAAATTTCCCTTTTTCAAATTTCGGAACTCATCAATGATTCGGTCCATAGCTCGTTCGTTGCAAAATTCTTCCATAACCTTTTTCTTGAAGGTTCCCCAGCTTAGTTGGGCCAACACGGTGGCCTCAACAGAAGCGGAATATACATTCCACCACGTGAGGGCCGCCCCTCTAAGCATTTGAGACCCAAATACAACTTTTTGACTTTCCCCGCACTCGCTCGATCGGGAAGCCTGTTCCATCTCTCTAATCCAGTTCATGCATGCTATCGGATCGTTTGTGCCCTTGAATTCTAGTGGTCGTCATCCAAGAAATACCTTGAAGGTACAAACCTTAGGTAGTTGCCTCACTTCGGGAGGTGGAGTTTCATTAGGAGGGACAACGGGTCCCGAACCTCCGGATCCTACCCCAATTACATTTTCCGCCATCACCTCAGGCCTACGGTGGTTAACATCACGGTCGTCCAAAAGCTTCAGGAATACTTCTTGTTGTTGAGCCATAGCTGCGTTCATCGCTTGCATCATCCGTTCCATCATTCTAGATTCTGGAGTTACCTCTTCCATAATCGGATGAGTTGCAGCTAGGTTCCGTCGAGGTATGAATTCCTGTCCTCCACCCAACGCGTTTACCAAAGGTGGGGGCAAATCATTATTAGTTACTCTCAGTTGATCAGTCGTGGACGCGTAGTATCTTGCCCTTCTGGCCGATTACGCGTATTAACCATAGTCTGCCACACACGCGAGAATATAGGTGAGATGAAGATGAATAGGATATAAACAAGGAAACGTACTACCACGTTCCTTAATTATCATAATAATAGAAAACAAGCATAATCACGTAAAACATCTTCATAATAACGTTAGCTAGGCGAAATTAGGAACATGCGATACATAAAAATTTTCATTCCCATTACCATAACTCTTAACTTGTGTAGTTTCCGTCGACTCTAAAACCATCTTATCTTAAGAGTTCTACCCCATCTCACAAAATGATTGCCTAATTTCACAACCTAAGTCTAGGTACTCTACATCCATACCTAGTTCACTTAAACTAAAGCTCTGATACCAACTTGTAACACCCTAAAAATTAGCGGAATAAAATTTCGAAGTTTCTGCAATATGACGGCTATAAATAGATAAAAACCTGGGTATAAAACCTGCTAAAATCAATCCCAAAGTATCATACCGATAGGACGGGGAAACAATACTATAATCATTACAATGAATCAAATGAGGGATAAACTAACAACCTAATAATCTAACTTAAGTAAGAAAGATTAATATTGGGTGTTGCTATTCTTCCAAAAGGTATGAACACTATTTCAAAATGTCGGTCTATACATCTCCCAAAAAGACCGCTCTTGGCCCCAAAGCTATCTGCTCAGTCCCGACGAACCCCACCGGAAACCTGACCTGTTATACATGTCATTTTAAGAAAAAGTGTTAGGCTAAAGCCTAGTGAGATCAAACATTTGCAATTTAAAAAATTGAATATAAAAATAAGTAAAAAGGTTTCTTTTTATACAACAACAATAATGGTAGTGATAACAATAATGCTCTTTGAAATATAACCAATAGCTCTTGGGTTAACGGGGGAGACCCGCCTACTAACCCGAATGACGGAACACAAAAGTAAGCCATTCGATGGGTCAGTAAAGCCAATAAACACATAAAGTACACGGAAAGGATGTCAGACTCAGTGGCTTTAAACGTACACCCACGGAAACTCGAGTTCAACCCCGTCGGGTTCCTATGTCGAGCTCCTCATCCAATATCGTAATACTTGAGCACGAAGGACTTATACCTCACCCGGTACCTAACGTGCAGCACGAAGGACTTATACCTCACCCGATACCTAACGTGCCTCGACGTGGAAAACTAGTCGTCCCAACGCCGGAACAATAATAAACCAAATACGGGGTCATGACTCCCAATGCATCAATTAAGCCAAATAATGCACATAAGGCCCAACAAATAATCCCAACAATGGTTAATATGAAATAATTGATATGGAGGGTGTTTTCCACCAAAACCACTCCCATTGTTTATCAAAAGACCGCTAGTAAAAATATAGACAATTCCTCTTTATTTCAAATCCCCAAAATATGAAGTGAGTTTAATATGCAAACTTATCAGCAGTTAACCACAATACCAATATTTCCAAGATCATAAGTTTTGCATAGTAATGCCATTCACTTAAAAGTATAACCCAAGTAGAAACTAGTTAAAGAACATTAATAAAGTTCATAAATCATCATTTCCCCAAAAATCATCCAAAAACACTAATATCCCCAAAAGTTAGGTTTAACACAATGTTCTACAAAACCAAGTATATGAAAGGGGAGATATTAGGTATTCAAAATCCACCTTTTGATATGTATAAAGTTTGATAAAATGTGTAAGAACTAACCTTAGTAGTTTCCTTAGGAAGGAAACCAAACCCTAGAAATGGGAGAGATGAAAACCACTTGAGAGCTCACCACCAACACTTCCTAAATGTGATATGGACCACCATTAATGATTATGAATCACCATAAATGAGGAGATAAGTCTAGATGGAAGATACTTACCGAAATCAGTAGAGAGAATTGCTCCCAAACCCTAGAAATGAGATAAAAATGACTGAAAATCGCGACTAGGCTTTTTATACCCGAAACCCCCGTCGGCGATAGTGCCCCGACGACAGTGACATCTGTCACTATCGCGGGCAAGGTCGCGAGCGCCTCACCACCTTCGGTACAGATTCGGCGATAGTGCCCCGACGATTGTGACCAAGTCACTCTTGCGGGCACAATCGCGAGGAACGTACCGAGGCCCTAAGGCCTTCGGCGATAGTGCCCTCCGCGATTGTGACACCCTGTCACTCTCACGGGCACAATCGTGAACAGCCCCAAATTTCCCAAATTTGATGATTTTTAACCTACGATGCTTAAATCCAACTTTCTCGATATTAAGTAAATAAAATCCCAACATATATAAGTTCCAAAGCTAGAAGAATAATACATGGGTTCTCAGAATTTGGGGTGTTACAATCCTCCCCAACTTGGAAATGATTTCGTCCCCGAAATCCTACTAACTAAACAAGTGAGGGTATCTATGTCTCATGTCTTCTTCCGCTTCCCAAGTCACATTGGTGTCGCGGTGGTGCTTCCATTGAACCTTTACCATCGCCACCTCTTTATGTCGGAGCTTCTTAATTACCCTTTCCAAAATTGCCTCGGGCTCTTCGATACAACGATTATCATCCACTCGAATCTCGGACAAAGGTATGACGTTTCCTTCTTCCGCTAAGCACTTCCGTAAATAGCACACGTGGAATGTGGGATGAATCCCGTCCATCTCCGGCGGTAAGTCCAACTTGTAAGCTTGGAGTCCGAAACGCTCCAGAATAGTAAACGGCCCAAGGAAATGGGGACTTAGCTTCCCACGCTTCCCGAACCGAATCAATCCCTTCCAAGGTTAATATGAAATAATTGATATGGAGGGTGTTTTCCACCAAAACCACTCCCATTGTTTATCAAAAGACCGCTAGTAAAAATATAGACAATTCCTCTTTATTTCAAATCCCCAAAATATGAAGTGAGTTTAATATGCAAACTTATCAGCAGTTAACCACAATACCAATATTTCCAAGATCATAAGTTTTGCATAGTAATGCCATTCACTTAAAAGTATAACCCAAGTAGAAACTAGTTAAAGAACATTAATAAAGTTCATAAATCATCATTTCCCCAAAAATCATCCAAAAACACTAATATCCCCAAAAGTTAGGTTTAACACAATGTTCTACAAAACCAAGTATATGAAAGGGGAGATATTAGGTATTCAAAATCCACCTTTTGACATGTATAAAGTTTGATAAAATGTGTAAGAACTCCCTTAGTAGTTTCCTTAGGAAGGAAACCAAACCCTAGAAATGGGAGAGATGAAAACCACTTGAGAGCTCACCACTAACACTTCCTAAATGTGATATGGACCACCATTAATGATTATGAATCACCATAAATGAGGAGAGAAGTCTAGATGGAAGATACTTACCGAAATCAGTAGAGAGAATCGCTCTCAAACCCTAGAAATGAGATAAAAATGACTGAAAATCGTGACTTGGCTTTTTATACCCGAAACCCCCTTCGGCGATAGTGCCCCGGCGATGGTGACATCTGTCAGTATCGCGGGCAAGGTCGCGAGCGTTTCACCACCTTCGGTACAGATTGGGCGATAGTGCCCCGGCGATTGTGACCATGTCACTCTCGCGGGCACAATCGCGAGGAACGTACCGAGGCCCTAAGGCCTTCGGCGATTGTGACACCCTGTCACTCTCGCGGGCACAATCGCGAACAACCCCAAATTTCCCAAATTTGATGATTTTTAACCCACGATACTTAAATCCAACTTTCTCGATATTAAGTAAATAAAATCCCAACATATATAAGTTCCAAAGCGAGAAGAATAATACACGGGTTCTCAGAAATCGGGGTGTTACATCATCCATTAATCCCTTTCATCTACGATGAGAGTTCTCGTTTCTTTTCTTTTCTCTCTTGTATTTGGCTTTATACTTTTCAGCCTGTTCAGAGTGATCCTTGAAGGAGGCAGAAGAAGATTTTCTGGAGTGTGATCTACCAGTAGAGATAGATCTTATTCTCCTTCCTTTAGTGGAGTTGGAGGAGTTGGATTTGGATTTCCTTAGAGGATTGCTTCTACAATAAGATGTGAAGTGGCCTTTCTTTCCACAAGCATAGCATTCCTCTTGGGATTTGTCCAAGGAGATTTTAGAAGAAGAAGAAAATTTTCTATTAAACTTGAAACGATTAGAAGAAGAGTTGTTTCTAAATTTAGAGAAGTTGGCCAACATGCCCATTTCCTACGTCATCTGATCGACTGGGTTTCTTCACCTTCATCATCAGCCTCACTTAGATAGGCCTCCGAATGGTGGTCAGAGTCATTAAAACTCTCTCGGTCAGAATCATCAGAAGGATAAGTAATGCAAGGAATACACACAGATCTTTTGGAAACATCACTGATAAGAGCCATAGAAGGGGATTTTATCTCTTTTATGATTTTTTTCCTTTGAATACGAGTTTACTCATAGTTGAAAAGAGTTCCATAGAGCACAGTAAGGGGAAGACTTTCTAAATCCTTGGTTGTCTTTATACAAGTACAAATGTTCTCCCAGAAGTCTGGAAGTCCATCCATGAACTTGCATAGGACTTCCTCATTATCATAAAGTTTTCCCAGAAGTTTGAGATCATTTAGAAGAGTGTTGAAATGGTTGTAATAATCGGAAATAGATTCTCCCTTTTCATGAGAGAAGAGTTTGTACTTTCGTACAAAAGAAATTTTCCTACTTTTCTTGACCTCATTTGTACCTTCGTACAGAACACATAGCATGGACCACATTTCCTTGGCAGTAGAGAGATTTACCAAGGAGTGATACAATTCATCTAGAAGAGCATGAGCAATGATTGCTTGAACTTTAGAGTCAAGCCCAATGATGCGCTTATCTTCATCAGTGTAGTCTTTTGGCATTTTTTGAACATATCGGCTAGTATCAGAAGTTCTTTCCTCGTCTGAAGAGTCATCGGAATCAAGAAAAAGAGATTATTTGTCCTTTTCTTTATCTTTATCTTTAGGAGCTTTGATAAATTTATCCCAGACTTTGGGATCAAGAGGTCCTTCATGAAGAACAGTAAGAAAACGATTGTCAACACCTTCTAGGAACAACATCATGTGACTTTTCCATAGGGAAAAGTTGCTTGGATTGAACCTAGGTGGCTTGGCAATCGATCCATTGTCAAGTTGAAAGGAGTTTTGAGAAGAAAGAGAATCACTTTTAGTGTTGGACGATGATGCCATAGCAAATCTAGTTTATTAAGTTAAACCAACTGCTCTGATACCACTTGTTAGTCCCAAAAAGTTTACACAAGGTTTTGTAGAAGGGGAGTTGAATATAAAACACAAATTTTCACTGAATTTTATTTTTTTATTAGATAATAAAAATTATCAAGAATTACACTTAGCTTACAAAAGATTGTTGCGGAAAAGAATAGTAAACTATTCTAAACAATCTATCACTTAGAAAATTTAGAACACAACTTAAGAAGGCACAAAGTCAAAAGCTATGAGAGAGAGAAAAACTTAAACAACTTGCTGAATGCACTCTGAATTCTTGAGCTGGAAAGCGTGTCTTGCATGGAGGAGTCTTCAACCTTTATATACTATCCAATGCATTAAATGCAAAGGACACTTGTCATTTGAAGAGTGGATCATTTGATATCTTCAATAAAATATTAGATACTTGAAGTGACTTATCACAATACAAAAGGTAACTTTTGTACTATGTAAGGACAATATCTTAATATAATATACCTGGTACAAATCTTTTTGAGATCTTCAAAAGAGAAAGTCTCAATAAAATCAGAACACAAGTGAATATTCTCTATGCAATAGAAGTTTCCATTCCCTATGTCAGAAGGTCATTGGGAATGAGGAAGTATGTCAAATCGTGAGGATTTAACATAATGATGTATTGCCGAGCAAGAAGTGATCGACAGAAAGAATCTCTGCCGAAGGATCGGCAGAGTGATGCCGAAGGAAGGAATTTGGCAGTGGTTTCCTTTGCCGAACAAAAGGAACATCGGCAGAAGGAATGTCTGCCGAAGGAAGGAAAGTCTGCCGAAGGTATTGCTTTTCTTCGGCAGATGTAGCTCAGTATTTTTGAAGTTTATCTTGATCCGCATCAGTAGACTTACTTCATATTGAATTCGGTTGGTCTTTGATTCACCGATCTTTTAAAGCACAACTAAGCTATTACAAAGAACCATAGAATTTCCTAAGTATGAAAATGTACAAAGATTTTACAGATGAACAATTACAAGTTAAAGGAGAGGTCATCTTCAAATATTAGATGACCCAACATTCTTGAATACCCATGTCATGCCAATGATAGTTTTGCCTTCTAGTCGGGGCACGAGTCTCCAAACTTTAAGCGCATCAAATTGGTCGAGCTCTTCTTGCATGGCTGTAATCCAATATGGATCACGAAGAAATGAATCAAACATGCATTCATTTGTTGTTGTTGACCTAGTTTGCACCGGCTTTGACGGATCTCCAATAATTTGATGAACCGGGTACTCTTTTGTCCACTTGGTTATGTGAGGGAGTGGATTAGATGTAGATTGATCATGTTGATCATCTAAATATCCAGTATCTTCTTCTTGTTGGGTTTTAGTTGAAGTAATTGGTGCAGAAGTCTCAGTTGGTTAGACATTTGATGTCTGTTGAGTGGACATGACAGTGCATACAACTGAATGTGCAACTTCTGGCTCTTCAGTATCATGTGCAACATCAACTGATTGAGTAGGTGTTTGAACTTGAGTTTCATTCTGAATTGGGGAATTTGATTCAGTTGAGACATGCCAACCATTTTTTATTCAGTAATTGCAACATGACCCCAAGATAAGTCCTCTTCAGGTCCAAAAGATTCCAATATTTTTAAATTTTGTAAACCCAAGTGGGGATTGATGGCATTTAGAAATCTAATGAATGTTGAACATGTCACCATCTCTTTTTATATATTCCTTTTTGTTAATCGTGGATGTCTAATCAGTTTGTGTCTGAAGTGATTGGATGATGAGTGCTTGAATCTTCATATATGTCAATCACAACAGGTTTAGTCACTTTAGATCCTAGAAACTCATCATAAAAGTGTTCAAACAATAAATCTAATTCTGTTAAATTCGATGTAGATGTAGAAGCTTTATCAGAATTAGTAACACTAGAAACAGGTTTTGGACTGATTTGTCCATAAGTTAAAACTCCGGTTATAACGGGTTCTGAACTGAGATCTAAACAGATTGTGTCCTAAACCTTCAACATAGATCACCTTCTAAATCATTAAATTCTCCTACACAACATCGCTATATCCAAGTATCGGTGAAAACTGGTCTTTTCCAAATCTCACATTGCCGCAAAATTTCTCTTTATAATTAGACAATATATCTTTCTGCCCGATCATATGCTTGGAACAGCCTGAATCCAAGTACTACATATAATGGGTATGCACATGAGAAATCAAGCAACAAGAGGTTTAGGTACCCATTGATAGATGGGTCCTAGCAAGTTAGCAAAAGATTTTGGCACCTATTTGAAATTGGGTCCTTTTAGCTTTTGAAAAACTTTTGAAACAGAGGAATTATAAACATGATATGATCCAAACCAACCATCAGAATTTTGTTGAGTAAAAAAATCATTTCGACAAACAGTGGAAGAATGAGTAGCGTACGGAGATAATTTGATCAATTGCTTTATTGTATAAGTCTTGTAAGAAGTTACAATGTTTGATTTATGAGAAGCAAGGTCACCAAGTACATCAGAAAGACTAACAGTAGACCTATTACAATTTGTATTAGAAAATGATTTTGTCAACACAATCTTCTTCTTAGGTCTCCATTCAAGTCTAGCTTCGGACCTTTTATATCTCAAATCTGAAACAGAAGATTTAGACTTGTAAGAATCATGAGATTTCAGAGTTTGCTTCCTTTTGTGCTTACCTGTATTGGTATGTTTCTGTGAGCGTCTTTTCCTTTGCTTCTTACCTTTAGCATTGTAGGTACTCACAGGAACTGATTCATCAACTTTAGTTGATGATTCACCTTTTTCAAAAATACAAGCTAAAGCATCAGTATGAATAACAAAATTAGAATGATCTGGAAGTTTAGCAGTGAAGTCAAAATTCTTAACACATTCATCATCATAATCATCGGAATTTAAAAAATCAAATCCATCCTCAAATACATCATTATCATCATCATCAAATTTAGGAGCTTTAGAAGATTTTAAATCATTATTGAAAATCACAGTGGAAAACACAATCTTTTCTAAATCAGCCAAAATTCTCTCATTTACTAAGGTATTCTCAAACTCAGAAATTTTACTTTCCAAGATGAGTGGAGGTACATAAATTTTAGCTTCAACAGGTTTCGCCTCCAATTCTTAAGTAGAATAGCTTTGAAAATAGTCGTTTGAGAGAAATTTAGGTTGTTCATATAGATAACTATCATTCAGCTTATCATAGCAAAATGGTAGTTGCATTTTTGTTGTGTTTTTCCTATTTTCATCTTCCTTGGCTTCCACCTCATCAGATGATTTAGTGACAAAATTGGGTTTTAAATGAGGATTTTTATCAGCCACTTGTAAGAAATCAAAATTATATAAAGCTGGTTGTTTTTTAATAGCTTTCTTTAAAAAATGTGGGTTATCATAACCAATAACCCAATTATCCTTAAAAACTGTTAATTCCTTTGGTTTGTTTAAATGAATGGTTTGATCTGTTTGACCTATAGCATAAATGTAACATCCCAAAAAAAAAACAGACTAAGATACACATAAATAAATGCCCAATTCGGGTCCCAATACAAAATCTTCTAATAAAAGGTTAACATAGCCTGGCAAAGGGTCTATTACAACCGAGAACTAAAGTCAAAGTATCTACGCCGCTACTAAGGCCCCGCTTCAAACGTGCTAGCTCCTAAAGCTTCTCCTTGCCCTTAGAAGATCCGGGCGCAACCCTGTTACCTGAAAATGCGTTTTGATAAAAAAACAGAGATGAGGATTAGACCAAAAGGTCTAGTGAATTCCCGACCTCACCCGTTTAAAGAAGTACACCACATATTATAAAAATAATACTTAAAAGAAAAGCTCACGACATGATGCCACCTATCGTTCACAAATATATGGACTACTCGTCCTTGGGGCCCCAGTAGATCCCCATACGGCCCGCCCATGTCGATGTCGTTTCAGTGTAAGAAGAAACAAATTCCACACACACGATTCAACCATCCCCGATGGTTATACAACATTAACTTTGGCCAATACATCAATGGATAATGCGCCACTTCAAAACCATATATATATAACAGGCAAACAACAACATACCAACGTGTAAGCATCGATGAATGAAGATTTATAATGATCATAGTAATAATCCATAAAAACAGACCCCATTTCCAATTTCAAAATATACAGGAGTGTTTGAAAGATAAGGGAACTCACCTGGTCTGAGAATGTAAGCCACACGCGAACCACTAACCCCACAAATGAAATCCTACATTTAATAATAGAATAACATTACAAATTGCTATCTTAGAATTTCTCTCTGGATCGATCACAGGAAATGGAACCCAGTAAAGTACGCCCGGGTGACCCCGGTCGAGGACCACCTCGGTCAAGGAATGACATCGGTCCAAAGACCACCCCGGTCGACCTACACACCCCGGTCGTCCCACATATCGATCGATACATACATACACCGGTCGACCCACACACCGGTCGACATACACACCGGTCGACCCACACCTCGGTCGACATACACACCCCGTTCGAGACCCACTCCGGTCGAGACCACACCGGTCAACACTGGACAATTCATCTCCTCAAACAAAACCCTCGAGCATAACTCTGATCTGACATTAATTCCTCCCTACCCCTATTTAATCTGTTTAATAGTAAACATCAAGATCAAAACTGAAAATACACTCCTTAATCTTGGCACTAAACTCTTGGCCCCAACCGAATCGATGCCCATAGACTATTCATCGTCTCTTTTCTCTCAATCAAAGACAATGACCCTGAACTATAAAGAAATAAGAATCAGAGTTGAGATTTAGATAGTACCTTTTTAAGACAAACACCCAATGCTCGGATTCTCTCTCTAGCCCTTGCCCTTGAATCTCCTGATTTCTCCTTGGTTTACTCTTCTCCCTCGACGCCGCCCCAAACACACACAAAGAAGACTGATTTCTCAAAAATGAATTTCCTAGGGTTTTGAGCCCTTTTATGGCTTTATTTACTAACAAGCCCCCGTAACTTCCTCATTTTACACTTTCATCCCCAATAATAATAATAATAATAATATCTCACTTAACTTTGAGAAATAGCGGTCATTACAACACTCCCATCCTTAAAGGGATTCCGTCCCCGGAATCTCTTTGTCGAACAAGTCAGGGTATTTGGATCTCATATCCGATTCTAGTTCACACGTCGTTGCTCGCCCTTTGTGAAACTTCCACTGAACTGACACAAGACTAATATCCTTTATCCTTAGTCGCTTAACCTTACGATCCACGATAGACTCAGGTTCTTCGATGAAATTTAACTTTTCATCCACCCGTATATCTTGAATAGGCACAGACATATCAACATATGCTAAGCACTTCCTTAGATTAGAAGCATGGAAAGTAATGTGTATGTCCTTCAATTCCTCGGGTAGATCCAACTTATACGCCACTACGCCGGCGCGTTCAAGAATTTTAAACGGACCAATAAATCGTGGGCTTAAGTTTCCTTTCTTCCCAAAGCGAATTACCTCTTTTCAATATGATACCTTTAACATTACTTTATCTCCCACCTGGAATTCTATGTCCTTTCGACGCTTATCCGCGTAATTATTTTGACGGTCACGCGCCACCCTCTACATTTTCCGTACTAAAAAATACCTTCCCAAAATCGCGTGTCTGCCCCAAGGACACCCTTCAACTTAGTCTCCAAGGCTACACCAAGGCTACACGTAAGAATTTCGCTACTAAATGACGTCATTCTTAGTAAAGCCCACTGTGGTTAACACCCAACACTGACAACATGTCAATTCATAACACAACATCGAGCACTAATCCGTTCATAGAAAGCAATCCGAATGCCCCATGCATACATCAACCAGAATCTCATCCACGCTTATTTTCTTTGAATGTCCACCGGTTATATACATTACTATACACCAATCTTCGATTCCATCACCTGTTTCTCCCACTGACAAGCTGAGCTAGACCAAAAACTTTCCCTCTGAACCCGTTTATTTTCCCAAAAATGCACATAATGGAATATCCATTGCACTACAACTTACTCATGTCCGCTTATCTTCCCCTCCGAGCATCTTGATCAACTACCTTACTTTGCCTCTTCGAACATGGGACACCCCCTAACACGAAGGCTTACTAGGTGGTGCAAGTTCTTAGGCCCATCTTTTGGACTAACTTTCCAACACCTTAACTCTAACATAGGTAGATACTCTTTTTTTCCCAAGTCCTTGTAAATAACAACTTTTAAACGTATTCCACATTCTTCTGCTTCACTAGACGAGCTTCCTAGTCTTATCTTACTCACCCTTTTTGCAATTCCGCTAACGTTACCTTCCATCGCAATCCTGAATAATCGATTTCCACTTACTGGTAATACACTCCCAATACGTATTTGTTCCACCACAACTCTCATTTTAGACATTCAGATGGCTCTTGAACAAAACCCACCACCCAATGTACCTAGCCGCTTTTTTTTATCATTCTTTAAACAGAATCCGCCCATTCACTTGGTTCCATTCCTACCCTGCGAATACCTCAACCTTCCCAGTCAACTTTCAGATATACCACAAAGCACCACAACCCACCGCCGAACATCCTTATTGGCTTAATATAAGATCCTCCGAAGTTCCACGCATCCAAGAAGAGCACGAGTTCTCCATGTAGGGATCGTAACATAACATCTCCCCTTGGAACTCAACAACACAGTGACGCACCGCTTATCCTACACACTTGCCACATTTGAACCTCTTCCTAGCTCTCAAAAACCAAAATTACACTTACCTCCATCCTATAACATCATATGCCTCACCACCCAACACAACAATAACCATTTGACACAACAATGACTTATACGTTTCCCCCCTTTGGACCACAATGCCACCACATGTTCACTTAGTTACCACCACCTTCATAATAATGCAGATCAGGCTCTCATGATCATTTGTATTCCTAATCAATCTTGCCTTCATAATCACTTGCATGCTTATGAGACCCATTCTAACTCGCGGCTTCGTCTTTCCACAAATCCAGTTGAATCACAACTCAATCTTCCTGATATAAGCCATGAACTCACTTTGATTGTACTAATTACTTCGTCATTCACGAGATGCTAGGATCCCGCAGGGAAAACACTCCACACAACAATCTTTCATTAACACAATGTTCCCTCAAGGTTAACCAATATCAAACTAGTATACGCCATCCCTGAACGACTTACTCCGTCTACGAATCACCAAGATAAACTCATAAAGTCCAACTCCTGACGACACCCTTAACTCGTCACATTTTAAACATCTTCTAACTTCAATCGTAAAAAGAATGGACATGATAATACTTCCACGGTATCTCCGACAACAATAATTTATAATGCCATCTTCCTTCCCAACACACTGCACTTAGTTTTACACTTCCCCATCCTTACCTGAAGGAGGTTCAAGGTCTACACAATGCGAGGTCTAACTTACAAGTCCATCCTAACCAGCTTAGGCTCAAAACTCATGAGCATTTCAAGTATTAATATTCACTAACGTCTACACTTCGACGACTTTGAATCTTTTACCCCACATACGACCATTCATTGACAACATCATGCCAAATTACCAAGCAAGATTTCAAACTCCCAATTCCCATCAATGTCAAAGTCCATTTTCGACATTTTCCATATCCCCTATTTCTTCTTTAATAAGAACACCGGACGTAAATCGTCTAGCATTAGCTTAACCGACATTTTTTCCCTCTCAAACCGTTCCTTGTCCCTACTCAAATAACTTTCACGTCCTCATAAGTTCATAGCCTTCATGCATGACGACTCAATAACTAAAAAAAATCATTTCTCACTATTGAACACTCAAAAAGGCAAAACACTTGAAAACATCTTCAGCACACATGACTCAACACTCACATAATTTCAAAGTCATGCACAACGATCTCGAGAATCGTTTGCGTGTAATCTTTTGGTAAAACATCGCCTTGATCAATTACAACGATGCCGCGACAACCGTAATATGGAAAGAAAACTTCCTTACACGACTAGAAGAGTTCTTTAACGAAACCACTTGCACGAAACAAAACAATTGGCTCTCCCTCTTATTTATAAGATATCATCTCAAACTCATTTTGGTTATAAAGGCTTGTTGCCAAAAGTGTTCATGATTTTCGCCACAAATTTCATCCCAACATGAAAAGAAGTGATATACTTCACAAATTACTAAGTTTAAGGAAAATTTTATTACGCAACAAAAATAGATCTGTCTTTCCACTTTAACACACTCTTGCACGCGTCGAATTATTTTCAAAACATGAAATTCGTTAAGTATGTATCTACCTTTAAATCATGAACGAGTTCTCGTAATATCTTTAAAAACATAATGCATGAATTCAACCGCAATTGAAGGCTATTCGCTCAGTCGAGGTCAACTGCTGCATCCACACAACTATCCCTTTACCCTACTTTGACTAACAATCACATTCTCGTCCTAGCAACCACTTGCTATACAGATGTTTCACAACCTGTACGTTTGATCACCCACAAAGTTCTCATCTCGAGTAATGATTTACATATCATACGATCTCAATCTTTGACCCCAACAGATCGATAAGCCACCAAATTCTCGTTGCATTCTGCCTCTCCATTAATATAATCCATCCCGATAACATCTCTCAAAAAACCATGTCGCTCTAACGTTGATTTGAGAATTATAGGCTCACTTCCTTACTCGTTCTTAAGTTAAAACTCTCCAAATCCTAACCCAAACCCCACCTCTTATCCGAAACGATCGACATAACAACTCCCAGCATGGGATTCACTATAACTAAAAAAAAAGTTTACCCTTAATCATTCATTCATTCGATCCGAATTCTTGAAGTTATACCATTGGGCGATCTAATATCTTTCTGAAAATACTCCTTCTAGAGTGTCATCAAATACACCATGATCGACGCCACGCATCACCCCATAACTTCTGCTAACACTGCACAATCAAAACTTTACTCTATGTTACCCCCTTCCCTTGAATACCTCGACGATAAAACTCCCCCCGACGAAAAGACACTATTCGCACAAAACCAACACTCTATAGTCAAATACGCACAATAAGGCAATTTGAGTTCATACATGTACTCGTAAATTTGCAATTACACTGGCCAGGTGTAATGTAAATTTACTTCGCATGACAACAATCCCTACCTTACAATTAGTGCACTTAGAGTGATCTTCCCAAAGGCATCCTACATCTCGGTTGTGTCCCCTCTACTCCCCAGTTTAAGTTTAGGCCCATCCGGTCACCTAAATCCTTTAAACTATGGCTCTGATACCAAATGTAACATCCCAAAAAAAACAGACTAAGATACACATAAATAAATGCCCAATTCGGGTCCCAATACAAAATCTTCTAATAAAAGGTTAACATAGCCTGGCAAAGGGTCTATTACAACCGAGAACTAAAGTCAAAGTATATACACCGCTACTAATGGATAATACACCACTTCAAAACCATATATATATAACAGGCAAACAACAACATACCAACGTGTAAGCATCGATGAATGAAGATTTATAATGATCATAGTAATAATCCATAAAAACAGACCCCATTTCCAATTTCAAAATATACAGGAGTGTTAGAAAGATAAGAGAACTCACCTGGTCTGAGAATGTAAGCCACACGCGAACCACTAACCCCACAAATGAAATTCTACATTTAATAATAGAATAACATTATAAATTGCTATCTTAGAATTTCTCTCTGAATCGATCACAGGAAATGGAACCCAGTAAAGTACGCCCGGGTGACCCCGGTCGAGGACCACCCCGGTCAAGGAATGACATCGGTCCAAAGACCACCACGGTCGCGATGATGGCGCCGGTCGACCTACACACCCCGGTCGTCCCACATACCGGTCGATACATACAAACACCGGTCGACATGCACACCGGTCGACCCACACACCGGTCGACATACACACCGGTCGACCCACACCTCGGTCGACATACACACCCCGGTCGAGACCCACTCCGGTCGAGACCACACCGGTCAACACTGGACAGTTCATCTCCTCAAACAAACCCCTTGAGCATAACTCTGATCCGACGTTAATACCTCCCTACCCCTTTTTAATCGGTTTAATAGTAAACATCAAGATCAAAACTGAAAATACACTCCTTAATCTTGGTACTAAACTCTCGGCCCCAACCGAATCGATGCCCAGAGACTATTCATCGTCTCTTTTCTCTCAATCAAAGACAATGACCCTGAACTATAAAGAAATAAGAATCAGAGTTGAGATTTAGATAATACCTTTTTAAGACAAACACCCAATGCTCGGATTCTCTCTCTAGCCCTTGCCCTTGAATATCCTGATTTCTCCTTGGTTTACTCTTCTCCCTCGACGCCGCCCCAAACACACACAAAGAAGACCGATTTCTCAAAAATGAATTTCCTAGGGTTTTGAGCCCTTTTATGGCTTTATTTACTAACAAGCCCCCCTAACTTCCTCATTTTACACTTTCATCCCCAAGAATAATAATAATAATATCTCACTTAACTTTGAGAAATAGCGGTCGTTACAATAAAGCTTGGCTTCCAAACCATTTATCTTTTTAAGAAAAGTTTTGTTTTCAAACTACAACTTGTTATGTTTCACAATAAACTCTTGTTTCTCAAGTTCACACTTATTGAACTTAGAAACTGCTTCAGAAACTTGACTTTCAAAACAAGCTCTTTGTTTTTCAAAATTAGTGGTAACTTTGTTCAAAGAATCAATCATGTTTTTGTTCCCAACAATTTCATTGTTGAGATAAAAAATTGTTTGACGCTTTTTCGCAACTCTGTTTTTCTCCTTTTTAAGCTTAGCTTGTAGGTCTTGAAGCTCGACCATCATGGTTTCTATTTTCGTTAAAAATTCAGATTCAGAAAAATTGGTTACCTCTTCAGAAGTCTCCTCATCCGATTAATCATACTTGATTTCTTTGCCCACCAAGCACATGTGAGCAGTTTCTTCTTTTTCATTCTCTGTCTCAGAAACATCCAACCAATGGTCATCTTCAGCCATTAAAGCTTTACCCGCTTCCTTTTGCTTGGCCAAAATCATCCTATTCTTGTAATATTCTGAATTCCTTACTTTCGGTTTTCGGCAGTCTTTAGCAAAATGACCGATTTTCCCACAGTTGTAACACTTTATCGGCTCTTACACCTTCTTTGACTCATAATTGTTCACATATTTCCTCTCTTCGGGCTTTATCCCCTCATACTTCTTTCCTTCAAACCTTCTTTCATCATACCTCTTTTCTTTTATCCTCTCCTTGTGTTCGTAGTTTCTAGACCTTGATGAATATCGTTCGCAGTTTGAACCCGACTTCTTATAAATTTTCTTATGAAAAGCATGAGTTAACAAAATCATAGCTTTCTTGAGATTCTCACCATCATCAGAATCAAAATTACCACTTTCAGAACCATCGGAGCTAGATACTATTATCTTCTTCTTTTTCTTTTTATCCTTCTTCTCTTTCTCTTTCCTCTTCTCAACAACTAACACAACTGGATCAGGCACTGGCTTTTCCTTTTCCTTCTTCTCTTCTCTCTTCTCTTCTACTTCCTCCTCATTCTCTCTGAGTGTTTCATAAATTTCATGCAGAGGAATCTCACTTAAATCTTTCATCTATTTCATTCTCCTAGTATGCTTCTTCCATTCTGGTTGTAATACATTGAGGAACTTCACATTGTTCTCTATTTTCTTCTTCTTTACTTTGTTCTTGTCCAGTTCATTCAGAACAGAGACAAATCTTTCATATGTGTCCTCAAGACTCTCACCGGTTTTGGCTTTGAATTCCTCATAATTGTTGATGCAGTTAGCCACTTTCATCTGGTTACCAATCTTTGAACCCATCATCTTCTTCTCCAGTTGATCCCACATTTTCTTGGTTGTGGCTTTGTAGCTATCAATCTTAATGTAGATTTCATTCGGTATGCTTTGAAGAAGTAGTGACCTTGCCTGCTTGCCTGCTTATCTGCCTTATATCTCTTTTTTTGCTCATCATAATAACTTGAAAAATCAACAACAATCTCTTTGGTTTTCTGCTCTCGGGGCTCCATACCATCTCCGTTGTCAGAACTCTCATTTTCTTCATCCGGGACAATAGTTTTAATTGGTTTCATAAGACCCTCATCAATAGACTATTTGATGAATTCTCCATTTTCGTGTCGATCTATGAAATCTAGAAACCTATCTTTCCACTGCTCGTATTCTTCTTTGAATAGAACAGGTGGTTTCACATTTGTTGTTATAGCAAGAGCATCCCTTGAAGTCATCTTGATTTATGAACAAATGTTTAAACAAAAAATCAGAAATTTTAATCACCCTCAGAAAATGCAGACTTAGCACGGGGGTCCTGCTACCCGGTTAGCAGGTGGGGTCAAGGCCCGAGATAAAAAAATTTGACATATAAAAATCATATTGCACAATACACAAAATTCGCACATAAAAGGATACGAAATCAAACTTTTCGCACGCTAAAGGATGTGAAATTCAACTTTTCACACGAAGACAGATGTGAATTTCTTCTTTTCGCACGTAGTTGAATGCGAATTCTGAACTTAATTTTTTCAAGACTTGTGAGCTTTTCACAGAGTGAAGTTGTACGAATTTTGGACTTAGAAAAATTCAAGCTTCTCAACTTTACGCATCGATACAAATTCCTCCCTTAGAAAAATTTCCACTCTTCAAGATGCGAATTTCTCAACTTTTCGCATGTAGAGAGATGCGAAATCTTACTTTTCGCATACAAGAACATGTGAATTTTGAGTTTTCGCACGTAGAGTCCTGTGAATTCCTTCCTTTTCGTATACAACACTGTGCCAAATTCTCACTTTTCGTACAAGATTCTATGCGAAATCTTCCCTTAACAGTCTTCAATCACAAAGTGTCATCCGAAAACCTCAAGAATCATGCGAATTTCTTCAGATCTCGACTTCGAAAAACATAAATTCAACCTAAAAACACTTCAAAACTCCAAAATTGATTCTGAAACATCACCAATTTTCTATAGATCACTTTTTGAACAGGTTACAAACACTTGATTACAATCAAATTAACAAAAATTGATCAAGAACCTAGTACGACTTTACAACTCGAACCAAAAATCAAAATAAATCCAAATTCACACAAACAACTGTGAATTGGACATTATGATCAACATAAAACTTGTTCTAGACAATGAATCGAATAAAATGAATCAATTATAACTCCAAAAACACTAAAAAAACAACTCGAAATTGATCCTTGAACAGTGTGTGTGCGAGTTCTTGAAATTTTCGATCAAATTCTCAGATCTTGAACATGCTTTCTGATTTGTGCTTGCTCTGATACCAATTGATAGTCCCAATCTATGTGCAAATCAAGATGAACAACAACAATTCAATGCAAATAGCCATATGTATTGATCTCAAATCACAAGATTACAATGCGTATGATTTATCTCTCACACACAGAATTTCTCTCTCTAAACCATATATTCTATTAAGTGCTTATTTAAGCAATTACAAAGGAAAATCCTTTTATATCTACAAGATATAACAAAGCAAACTAAACTAAAACAAACTAACAAAACAAAAGATTTTGGCTTTTCCTTATAGCTTTGACTTTGACTTTTTAAGAGGTTTTGACTTGAGCTTTGACTTTCAATTCTCATGATCTTGGATCCAACATATTTATGCTTTAACACTTCCAATAAATCATTGAAAAAGACAAGGAATTTCTATGAATGTTATGACAGAAAAACATATTCTCTGTGTATATATGTTTGTGTATGAAAGAATTTAAGCAAATTGTGCTTGATCAGGCTCAAATTGTGTAAACTATTGAGACACAACAAGTTTTCCACGAACACAATGTGCAGGATTGAAGTACGAAGATGGGGCAGACTTCCTTCTATTTCAATATCCAAACCTTCCGAATTAAGATTAGAAAGATTATGTGATGCGTCCCCATGAAAAAATGAAATGTTTCTTTCTTGAGAAAAAATCAGTAGCTGGTGGGGTTAAAAGCAAGAGTTGGCATGGGATCACTGCCTATTTCAATGATGGTCACCAAAAAGATGTGAACTAGATGTGGATTCCCAGCTTAGAAGTGGTTGGTGCATAGTTCTGTTATTTTTTTTAACTTTATTCTCACACCCTCAGTCTATTTTCAATTTGCTTACTTCTAACCAAACTCTCATTTTCATTTTACCTCTTAGCACAATGAGATTACTAGACCGAATGAGTTATCTCCCCCACTCTTTGAGATAAACCCTTCACCCCTCAATCACTCTGAGATAACTTATTGGGTAGGAAACACACGTTTATGTAAATCCATAGAAGTATGTTAAGCTCTCACACTAATCCCATGAAATTTTTTCCTAAAAGAATTGTATTGTTCAACAGTTTAACCTTAACAAAATTTGTATCAGAATATGAAAAACATTGTCAGATGAATATATGCTCTGCAAAGATATTATTATTATTTGAGCATTTGAACTTTGAAGATTTCTCACAAGAATATTGAATGAATGAAATGAATTCGAAAGACTTGTTTGAGAATCTGACAATATATCAAAAATATCAAATAGTATGAATGATAATCATGAACGTCTTAGGTCATGAAAAATTGGAATTGTTTTTTTAATCTATATGAACAAATATAAACAATCATGAAAGAATGACTTAAGTTGAAAGAACTTATGATGCTCAATAAACTTGGAAATCAAACGGGGGTATTACCATCGAAAAACTGTTTCCTTTTGAGACATGGTAATAACAAAGTTCAATAAGAAGTTGAATCGGTGTGTATGAATACTTGAAAGTATAGAAAAGATAATACACAAGTATTAATCTTCGAAAACACACAGTCAAAAAACCAGTAAAGCTCGGATATGAAAACATTTAAAATCCAACTTCTAAATTCATAAAATATGTTTGAGAATTAGAGAAGTGATTTGAACATTTAGGAAACGTTTTCATACTTAAAAGTTGTTCTTCTTTCAAGTAATCAAATTTTGAGATCAGAAGATACTTACATTTAGCATAGGTCTCATAACCACACCCCCCCTCAAATCATGATAAAATTGATTTAAAATCTGATAAGCTCCCCCATAACATGTGCAAAATATCTTTATCTTGACAAAATCAGCACATATAACAAGTCTTAGATTAAAACATCCTTAATCAGTAAAACGAGTTCTGAATTACTAGGAATGAAAAATAAATTCAGAAGTCCTAGTCGTTGAAGAACGAGTCCTGATTTGTAAATGATCAGAAATCAAAATCTCTAAAGTACGAGTCCTAAACTGAGATGTTTAGAAGTCTAAAACATTGAAGTATGAGTCCTGAACTGCTTTGTTCAGAAGTCTGAAACATTGAAGATCGAGTTCTAAACTGTGTGTTTAGAAGTCAGAAATCTCTTACTCCCCTTCTCTTCAATTTCTACACACTTCTCTTATTTTCCAGTCATGTTTATGTAATACTTCTTATATTCAGCACTACATATGATGAACCTGCAAAACAGGTTAAGTAGATTTTGGTACCCAACTGAACTTGGGTCCTGGTTTGTTAAATGCAGATACATTTGAAGAGACTCTATAAGTCCCAATTATGAACTTGATTTCTGTTTACAAACTCTTGTTCCATAGTAAGAACAACAAATTCTCTTTTGAGCTAACCTGAGCAAATGATTTGTAAAATAAACGACATCTGGTTTAACAAAAGAATTTGCATGAAAAACATTGTTCTTTTTGAAATTTGGTTTTGGAACAAATAATTTTGAATCATCTTTTACAGGTAAAGATCCTTTAACTTTCCAAACAATCTTTACAGGCTTAAAGACTGGATGTTAGACTGTAATTGTATTCAAGATTAAATTAGGGTCATTATTGTAATTGTTGTAATAGTTGTTTGTGTGTGTTGTAAGAGAGCTTAGATGGTTTGACCTTGCTTGGTCATGTTGACCTATATATAAGCAAGTCCTTGTATTGTTTCTAGTAAGACTTATGTGAGCAAGAGTTTAAGTGTGTGGAAGTGAAGGTGTAATATTGGTGGTAGTTGAGAGAAACACATAGTTGCACACATTGAGTACACACACAAACACAATCTATCTTGAAAGGTTAATCACTATAGATCTATGACTTGATGTAACTCTTGTGATTAATAAACAAAGTGTTTTGTGTTAATTTGTATGTGTTTATACTAGTAAATCACTGGGCCACAATTGGTATCAAAGCCAAATCCGTTTGAAAATCAAGAAAATGTTTTGAGTCGTACTGTTCACGTCACTGTTCATAAAAGTTCAAATCGATTTTGAATTTTAGTGGAAATTCTGAGTTGAAATCGATTAGGTTATGTTCGTTTTGTGAAATCGATCGAGTTAGTATCTTTTAATTCTTGAAATCCATGTGATTTGATCATCAATTTGAAGATTTGGTGTTTTTCGAGTTCTTGAGTTTCACGTACTGTTCTTGAATTAAATGTGATGATTTGTGTGTTTTTAATCGAAATTGCTTGTTATGATTGTGTTCGAAATGTGTTTGTGAATGAATTGTAAAACTTTCAGATCGAAATTCGAGGTCTAGATGAGTTTTTGGTGCAAATTTGTTGGTTTTATAGGTTTGCGTTTCATTCATCAGGTTTGCGTTTCATTCATCTGAAGTTTGCGTTTCATTCATCCAGGTTTGCGTGTGATCATCAGAGTTTACGGGTGTTCATCTTGGTTTGCGTGTGATTCATATTGGTTTGCATATCAAATGTTTCTTTGTGCTTGATTTGTATTTTGCGTATCACTTCACAAACGCAAACTGAGTCTTGCGATTCACGGCACAAATGCAAAGTGGTGTTTGCGTTCCATACTACACACGCAAAGTGTAGGTTTGCACTTCTCGACACAAACGCAAAGTGTCGTTTGCGTTCCGCTCTATAAACGCAAAGTGGCATTTGCGTTTCACAAACTGAACACGCAAAGTAAACCACATCACAAACGCAAAGTATCGTTTGCGTTTCACAGCACAAACGCAAAACTAAGGTTTGCGTATCACTCGACAAACGCAAACTAAGGTTTGCGGGTCACTCTACAAACGCAAACTAAGGTTTGCGGTTCACACTACAAACGCAAAAGTCTGGTTTGCGTTCCACACTTGACACTTAGCGGGACCCCCGTGCTAAGTCTGCGGAGGGGAACATAGTTCTGATTGTGATCAAATTTTTTTTTAATTCTTATTTCATGATTTTCATATTTCTTCGGACTAACGATCATTTCTAGCATATTTTTATAGATTTCAAGATGTATCAGGATAGCATTTATGATATTGACGAGATGATACGAGAGCTTGATGATTGTAGAAGACGAGCAAATATTGCCAGTAAGACAGCTGATGCATTTAAACAGATGAATTCTCAAATTTTTGCGGAAAGAGATAAGCTGAAAAATCAAGTTTTTAGTCTTGAGGTTGAGCTAAATATGTTGAAAGAAAAAGACAACCCAAAAGACAAAGAGGACACGAAGAAGGCTGAGAAGAAAAGAAAAGATTTAGAAAATGAGAATGCTGAATTGAAAAAGAAAATATCTGAATTTGAGAAAGAAAGAAAAGATTTTGCAAAGAAGTTTTCTGATTTCTCCAGAAAGGCATTTGAAGAAAAGAAAGTTGTAGAGATGAAATGCATTAAACTTTCTCAAAAAGTTTCAGACTTTGAGAAAGTAATCATACTGGAAAGAGAGAAATTTGAGAAAGAAAAGAAGAAGATAGTTGAGACACAGACTATAAAGGAAGATTTTACTGAAGAGAAGAAAGTGTTTGAGACTGAGATTGCTAAACTTACAAAGAAGCTATCTGAACTGTCATCAACAATTTTTAAGGAGAAGAATGCAAAAGCTGAGTTACATAAGAAGTTTGACATATTGTCAAAGGAGAGAAACTGTTTGACTACAAAGATTAAAGAACTTGAGGAGATCATGTTCAAGGTGAAGCTGACTGAGCACAAAACGCCAGAGTCAATTGCTCAATCACCAAGAGATGATCTAGCTGCATCAGAATGCTCATTCAAATCAGCTGCAAGTTCAATTTTCACCCATGTTTCTATGAATCCTTTATTTGATTCAATTGACAGTCATACTTTTGCACTTAAAGATAAAATTCGTTCTTCTAACTTGTTTTATGACAAAAATGTTGATGGTTCAGGTAACATCAAGAAGAAAGAATCTCAAAAGAAAATGACATGGAGAAAGAAAGATGAGAATGATAAAGAGAATTGGTATTGGAGAGTGAAAGGATCTTCTGAAGAGAAGAAGAAAGAGAAATCATTTGGGCATATATCTAAAGCTCAATGGAATACTACACCGAAAGGTAAAACATTTGGCAAACCTGATCTGATTTACACTGTTAATCAATTGATCAGGTTATCTCAAAAGAAAAATAAATTGTTTCTACTGTGGTTCAAATGATTTTGTTAGTAAAGATTTTGAAAATTACTGTATGGTTCTTACTATGTTTCCCCTAATAGAACTGCAACTAACAAATTCGGACCCAAATACCAGTGGGTACCAAAGGCGAAAAATGATTCTGTGTTGCAGGCACCTATAGTCAAGGGGGAGTAAGAGAACCATGGCTTCTAAGTATGTCAACTTAGAACCCGTACTTCAACGAAGATTGGCTTTTGGACAATTCAGTTCAAAACCCGTATTCAAATGTTTTCTTCTGAAGGATGCTTTCAAGATTACATCTTATCAGGAAGTTTTTCGTTTGAAAGGGAGTTTAGAAATTATATTGCTATATCTTTTATAAAAATATTTCTAAAAAGATTGACGTTTTACAGATATCAAGGGGGAGGATATTTAGTCAAGGATATTTTAATTGCTATATTCATTCCAGGGGGAGTTAAGGATTTTAATTCACAGGTATAACATTCTAATCCTTATACTCTAACACTTGTGAAAGAAGAACAACTTTCATTTGTGAAAATTGTTTTTAAAATGTTCAAACCACTTCACGATCTTAAAATGTTTTTTTCTGATTTGAGAAGTGTGAATTTTAAATGATTTTTGGATATTTGTGAAAGTTATTGTTTATCTGGCAGTGTGTTCTTTAAAGAATAATACTTGTGTATTTTCTTTTCTATATACTTTGTCAAGTATTCATACACACACTGGTTCAGTATTTTCAAATTGACTTTGTTATTACCATGTATCAAATGATATATCTTTCTATGGTAATACTCCCGTCGTTTGGTATTCACAGTTGTTTGAATCAAACGTCATTTCATTTTTTTTAAATGTGCTTTCATTGATAATATGTTTATATATTGTTCATATAAACAACATACGTCTTTGAATTCCCAAATATTTTTTCTTCATGATAATTTGATCTGATCTTAATCATTGTTAGATTCTCAAAACATTTCTATTCTTTTCATTCATATAAAGTTTTGAGATATCTTAAATGTTCAAAATGCTCAAATTTCATTTCTGATTTTTGAATGAGCATACAAACACTGACATATGATTTCTTGTGCTTTACATGTCAAGAAAATCATTGAACAACATGTACTTCTTAGGAACATGGGATTCAGTGTGAGTGCTTATTAGATCTTCCATGGATTCACGATAACCAGTGTTTCCTACCCCGGAAGAAATCTTTTGAGTGATTGAGGGGAGAGGGGTCTAAAAGAATTGAGTGTGGGATTGAGATGAGGTAAAATGGAAATGAGAGATTGGTTAGATGTGAGCTTAAATGTTTAAAAGAAAGAGGGTGTGAGAACAGAGTTAAAAGAATATTAGAACTCTGCACCAAACATCTTTCTGAGCCGGGCAACCACATTATTGATTGGTTCACATTTCTTTGGTGACCATCATTGAAATAGGCAAATAGCCCATGCCATCTCTTGCATACAATCCCACTAGCTACTCATTCTTTTCTTAGAAAGAGAATGTTTCACATTTTCTGGGGAAGCAGCACATAATCTATCGGATCTTTACTTGGAAGATACTGATATTGAAAAAGAAGGAAAGTTGCCCCACCTTCGACCCTTTCTCATGCACATTGAGTCCATGTACAATCATTGTTGTCTCACTGATTTACATATGTTGAGCCTTATGAAACACAATCATTGTGCTAATTCTTTCAAAATACAAGCACGAGCACACAGAGAATATGTTTTTCTGTCAGAACATTCATAGAATTACCTTGTGTATTTCAATGATTGAATGGAAGTCCTGGGGAGTCAACATCAAACCAGCTCCTTATATTGTACATTCGTTGTACACAGTAACTTCGTGTTACTGACAGGCACTTCTAACTGTTTCATATGTTGATTCAGGGTTACCATTCTTATTTCGTTTGAATTTGAAAAGATTCAAATGAATATGTTCGTGAATCAAAGGCCAATCCAGATTAGATGTGAGAATGATTTTCCTATATGGGGAGATTGTCTATTATCCAAAGGAGGAGATAACAGTTCATGAAGATTGTGCTTATCAGATGATGGGAAGTTCATTCAATAACGGATCTGACCTTGAAGTGTTTTAATGATTTTGATTTTTACAAATAATCAATGTTCAAGATCAGATTGAAGTTTTAAAGATTTCAGAGGAGATAAAGTTTTCAGTTGATAGAATGCTTGTCAAAGAAAAAGTGGAAGAAAGTCAGAGTTTAGTCAAAAGCTAATTCAAAGGGAGAGACAAGTTTGAAGAATTGTCAAAGTTTTCAAGATGTCAAAGCCAGAAAAGATTCGAAGTTGAAGATCAATTCTGAAGATATGAAGACCTGAAGATTATTGCCAATTTTTTTTTAATCTTGAATCCAAAGGGGGAGATTGTTAGACTATAATTGTATTCAAGATTAAATGAGGGTCATTATTGTAATTGTTGTAATAGTTGTTTGTGTGTGTTGTAAGAGAGCTTAGATGGTTTGACCTTTCTTGGTCATGTTGACCTATATATAAGCAAGTCCTTGTATTGTTTCTAGAAGACTTGTGTAAGCAAGTGAGTAAGTGTGTGAAATTGAAGGTGTAATATTGGTGGTAGTTGAGAGAAACACATAGTTGCACACATTGAGTACACACACAAACACAATCTATCTTGAAAGGTTAATCACTATAGATCTATGACTTGATGTAATTCTTGTGATTAATAAACAAAGTGTTTTGTGTTAATTTGTATGTGTTTATGCTAGTAAATCACTGGGCCACACTGGATTGTTACGCGAACCATCAACATAATTATTATAGAAAATATTAGAAGAACGAATCTGATCATTAGATTCAAACCTCTGTGAAGAAACAGTTGTATGATGTGAACTTGAAGCAGATTTGAATGAACAATAAGATTTAGTTGTATCATCATATGGTGATTGGACAATAGTATCAGGACTCTTTCGTTCAGTCAATTCAATCTTGATATTTACTTCTTCAAGTTCTTTGATCTTGGTAAACGAACTGTTTCTTTCTTCAACAAGTAGGTCAAGTTTCTTCTGTATATCAGACTTCATATTTTGTTCTTTCACTGCCTCTGTTGATAAGTCAAATAATCTCTTGGAAAGCTTCCTTATCTCAATCTCAAACATCTGTCTTTCAGTCTCAACTTTTTTTCTATACAGTTTCTCTTATCAGATATCTTTTTATAAAGAACCCAACATTTCTCTTTTTCAGTTTCTTTCTTTTCTTTCTCAAATCCTTTTCTTTCCTTTTCCAATAACTTCTCTAAACCAGATATCTTCAAAGAAAGCTCAACATTCTTTGTTTCAAAAGATTTTAATTATGCTTCAAAGTCTTTTCTCTACTTTTCAAAGTTATCTCTTTCAAGCACAAAAATCTTTTCAAAATCAGAAATTTGTTTTGAATGTTTAACAATTTTATGCTCAAAAACTTTTATGTCCTTAAAAGTTTTTTGTGAAAGCTCAAATATTTTCTTTTCAAAACTTTCTTTCTCCTTAGCAACTTCCTTCTCTAAATCTGATATTTTCTTTTTAAGCTCAAAGTTTTCACTATATAAAACTTTTTCCTTTTCAGCAATCTTCTTCATATCAGTCTCTTTCTTCAGATAATCTCTTGCCTTATCCACGTAATTATGAAAATTAGCTTTGGATGTTTCATACGTATACAACGAAGACCTCTTCATTATTACCTGAATCACAAAAATGATCGTTAACAGAAACTTCGATTAGAAGTAGAATTGTGCACAGTTGAACAACACAAAACCGCACAAATAAAAGTACATGGATTGAAAATGTAAAATTTCAAAACTTCAAGTCCAGAGACTAAAAGTGACAAAAGTTGAAACTTAAAGTTCAGGGCCAAAAGTGACAATATATGAATCTTGAAAGTCCAGGGACCAAAAATGTACAAGACTGAAAGTGGAACTAACAGAGATAACGGAAAAGGACTAACTATGAAAAGAAAATTAACAAAAAGTTAACCCTAACAGAGATAACCAGACTTAACAGAAAAAGAACTAAAATTGAAAAATCCTTAACGAACTTACCAGAAAAAGGACAAAAAATGTAACCAAATCTAACGACACTAAGTAAAAGATAACGGAACAGTAGTCATCTTCAACCTTGAGACAAACCTTAAACCACATAAAATACCCATGAAATAACCATTGTAGCCTCTGTAACAAATGTGTTTAACTGAACTTTAGCAGGGTCGACCCTGGCTATAGGCCAAGAGGGCGACGACCATGGGCATCACCAAGCTTAAGGGCATCACCAGCCCAATCATGTATCAGCTTTGATAGGTTTAGTTGGAGAGATTTTATCACTGTTTGAGCCTTGCCGACTTGGGCTCTTGGCCTCGTTTTTTCTCTAAGCCAGCGTCTCACTCTCAAGTCTCATTCACCAAGTAGTACGTTGTCTTCCCTAACTTCCGTTCGTCTCCCACTCGTCTGCTGTACTCCCGCTCATCTGCTGTACTCCCGCTCATCTGCTCTGCTATAACATTCATCACCACTCTCTCGACTCGACTGCTTCTAAAACCCAACATCGATTTCAGATTTGCTGCCCTGAAATCGATTTCTTACTTCTAAAACCCAAAATCGATCAGGTATTCTTTGTTTAATGCTTACATAGATGATACAAAGGAGTGGGAATACTTTGTTACTTCAATGAGTCAATTTCAATAGGAGAAAGAAAGTTTATTTTGTCTTGTGTTGTGGTCAAATTGATTGATGATTATTTGACTAGCATATCTTCTAAAGTTTGAAGTACTTCAAATTCGTAATTGTTCCATTTTCTATCAACATGATAAACTCAATCTTACATTTAATTTTTATTTCTGCTTGGGGTTTGCGAATGCTTGATTCTCTTTCATACAAGTGTTGTTTAATAATTGTTTGCCTTTGGAGAAACAATTTTATATACGTCGTATATTTTGAAAGCATGATCAACCACGAATTTGAGTTATATTACCTCAATTCCCAGAAATTGGTTTCAATACCTTATATGGAACTTCGTTTTGTGAAATATGGAGGCAGCCTGTTAATAGCGTTAATCTTGCTTATTTTAATGCATTGTGTTGCTTACCACACTGTTATTTGTGGGTGATGATGGGTTGGTAAGACATCTTTGATGAACCAATATCCTTCATTACTCAATTATCAAATTTTTATTTCCTTATTTACTTGGCATACAATGACTTTTTGTAATATCACCTCCTTTTAAAACTCTCATGATTGGTGAGAAGTAATGCCATTGTTGGTTGTAGTTGTTGTTAATGGTATTACTCCTTGTTTCCCCTTACCATTTAACTTTAGATATGTGAACAAGAAGTTTAGCAATTAATATAAGGCAACCATAGGGGCTGATTTCTTGACAAAGGAAGTGCAATTTGATGACAGATTCTTCACTTTACAGGTTATTTTTGCTCCCACTCTTATCGTCCTGTTAAGATGGTAGGTTTGATGGTTCGTATCTAGTCGATGGTTGAATTTATAATTATAGTTTGATCATCAACAAGTATGATCGTTTTTTACTCTTCCTTCATCTCCAACCCTGCCCATCCTCGAAGAAGGGAGAGGGGCATTTTTTTGGATTTCCGTCATGGGCATCCGAAATCTCAGGACCGGCCCTGAACTGTAGTAACTATTCAAGCAACCATGAGAAACAAACTATGAATCATGGAACAAAAAATCTCATGCAATGTTAAATTTCTTTCACTGCCCATGTAACAAACTCATGAGATAAACATTGATATGAACTCTTTTGTGCAAAAACCATGAAGAAAACTTTAGTTGTGTGTTAATAAGGAAGCTTATGGTGTGCATGCATATCATGAACTACTATGCACCTATGTATGAACCAAGGATGGATCTAGCCTTGTGGCCACGGTGGCACGTGCCACCGTATCATTTCTCCGGCGAAGGGTAAAAAAATTTAGGTTCATGAAAGGTGCAACCGTATCGTTTTGGAAGGTGCTACCGTATTATTTCGGAAACTTCAAGAAGGTGCAACAACCATACCTCGTAATCAACCAAAAAACAAAAAAAACTTTCTAAATCAACCAAAAAACCGAAAAAAAAACTCTTGAAATCAACCAAAAAACTCGAAAAAATCCCTCGGAATCGATAAAAAAAACCTAAAAATCTCTCGAAATCAAGCAAAAAGCTTTAAGAAATCCCTCGAAATGGTGGAATGAGGATAAAAACACATCAAGAAATATTGAACGTTAAAAAGATGAAGACATGTCGATAAAAATCGTGTTTTTTGTAATTATTTTTTGTTTATATTTTATGGTGCTAACGTATGAAAAAATTTCTAGATCCGTCCCTGGTATGAACTCATTGCAACACATTGATATTCAACAAACAGTAAAAACAACGATTTACTGAAAACAAAACAGTAGCAGCAAGTCTAAAAAAGAAAACAATAGCAGATGTAACACACACATAAGCATCGAGCAGCAGTAGCTATCAGTACCAAAACGTGAAAAACATTAGTTGTTCGACAACCATGATTAGGGGTGTAACTGATGCGAGTCGAGCTCGAGTATCATAATACTCGACTCGAACTCGAAAACTAATTATCAAGCTCGAACTCGACTCGAAAACTCACTAGTAGTAAAAATCCAAACTCAACTCGAACTCGAAAGCCATATCCCAAGATCAAACTCGACTCAAACTCGTTTCAAGCTCGAAATAAGCTCGAACTCGAACTCGTTTCAAGCTCGAAACAAACACAAACTCGAGCTCGTTTCAAGCTCGAAACAAGCTCAAACTCGAGCTCGTTTCAAGCTCAAATCAAACTAAAAATCATTTAATGTATACAAAAAGTTATTGAACCAAGCCAAGAGGCTCAAGTCACTAAATCCAAATAAACTCAAAACATTGAATTCAAGCCAATAGGCTTAAATCACTAGGCTAATACCATGATTGATGGAAAATTAATTAAGCTATAAGGAAAGAAGGGTTGTATATATAACCAACAAATGAAGCAAAAGAACCTTAGACAAGCGATGTAGGATGGTGTTGACAAACACCTAACCCACTAACTTTCACTAAGTTGTAATGTCATGGCTTTTTTTTAATGGCTTTTTTTTTCATCCGCCAAATACATTTAATTTTGAGTTAACTTTATTTTTGGTCCCTCTGTTTTTTTGATCTACTTAAGTTTAGTCCATTGAATTTGTTTATTACAAATTCTTAGGTGATTTTGCTTGGTTTTGATTCATGAAACAAACACTAATTATTTTTCTCTCTCAATTAATTCTTACTATTATTAAAAAAATTTACATTATATTTTATAAATTACAATATAAAATTAATTATATATAAAATATATTCGAGTATCTCACGAGCTTATCGAGTCGAGTATCAGGTGCGCTCGACTCGACTCGTTAGTATGTCAAGTCGAGTTTGAGTTCGAGTCGAGTCTATTCGAGTCGAGTGTTGACCGAGTTTTGACCGATTCGGTCTCGAGTAACTCGCGAGTTGTCTCGTCTCATTTACACCCCTAACCATGATCTATTCTAGTGTGGGACAACTATGAAGGGGCTATGTGCGACAATATGAAGGTCACTACTCATACGATAAACACGGAAGTCATTTGCATGCGATAAACAAGTCATGCGATAACCTGAGCCTCCATGTATTGTGCGATAAAAAAATAACTTAGAAATTTTTCACAGCAGCAAACTTTGACTAAGCATCCTGTTGAGTGTTGACCACCAAACTCACGAAACACATCAGATTAAAAGTTGTTGCAATCGTTGACTGATTCACAAGTTTGATTAAATGGTGCGATAAAGATGAATATAGGTGGCGTGCGATGAGCTTGAATGCATTTAGCGGGCGATAAATCTGCAAGTTGTGATAACTTTGAACATTCAATGGATATCCATGCGATAAGTATGAAGATATACTTGAAAAGCCATACGATGATTTTGAAGCCGAGAAGTTGTCGGCACAATGAAAATCAACAACCACAAAAGTCTTCCAATTTCATAGCACACTTTGATGAAAAATGTTGGAAATCAATAGAAATATAGATCTGGGAAAACAATTTTATTGTTGGAACTTAGTGTATAGGAGAAACCTTGTCCCACATAGGAGCCAAAATAAAAATTATAGCACTTACTAAACTCCAATCAATGAGCATTAAATGAATCATTTAATTGTTTGAGTCTTGTGGGTGTTCTTAGTGAGTTCTCTTTGACATGAAATATACATATTAAATGTTAAAGATTGGGTCTTAGGCCTTGGGTCTCGATGGGGCCGAGATCACTGATTGTGGAAGTGTGGTACAAGTCGCCCGGAATGCGGCAGTTTAATTAGTTATTTCACAACAACCTATAAATTGTTGTGTTATTTCCACAAACATTACAGACGAAAATCATACGAATTTTCTGGGTTTTTCTCTCCTTTTTCCATCATCAAACATGGTTTGATTCGACAGATTCAAGTTCTACTTGAATAACGATTTTTGTATCCTCTAAACGGACGCTATACCGGCGAAATTTCTGTCTTAGGACACTGCATGAGTGCAGGCCTCAATCGATAAAAGAATTCTACGAGAATCTACTAATCAAGTAAGGTTTATTCATTGTTTATCGATTGATTGTTGTTGTACTATGTTAATTACATAGATATTATATATAAGAATTCCTATTTATTATACATTTTTTGTCCATATATATACAATAGTGGGTCATGTGATTGATTAGTCCTAACATTTATCCAACAAATATCAAATTAAGAGAAGTCGATCAAATTTTCGTAGAACACAAAATTTCAAAAATTCTAGATTTTGTTCAAGATTCAATTCAAACGATGAAATCGATATATAATTGATCAACAATGATCAATTCATCGTTTAAAACATGAACCCAAACAAAAATCAAAGATCCGAATTTTTTTCAAGAAATCTTCAAGAAACCCAAAAATCTTCAAATCTTCAAAAAATTTGCACAATTTGATCTAATTAGGATGTGATACCAATTGTAAATCCCTATATGATCAAGTAACAATGAATCACAAACTCCATTCTTATTGATTTAGAGAAAATGTTACAATATTAGAACGAGATCTACTTTCTATCTCTACTTTCTCTCTCTAGAATCCTCTCAATAAGATGAACGTATGAATCTCACCTAGCAGATCCAACTACAACATTACAAGCACAAAGCTATCGATACATACACTATTAAAAAGAAAATAAACTACACAATAGACTTTGCTTTGACTTTTACTATTACAATAGTTGACTTTCTCCTTTGACTTCAAGCTTTGACATTCTCATATTCGCTATCATATCCTTATCTAGAAATCTCGGGTACAATTTGTTAAAATTTTAATGGGTTTATCTCAAATATTTTAACTTTGATGAATTTAAAATAAAAAATTGATTTTGAATTTGAGACTTGGTCTTTAGACTTGGCCTTCCACTTCCCTTGGAATTCTCCTAGAATATTGCCATGATCCATTTATTTATTTATTTGAATTTTTTTCTTTAAGAAAATGAGAGCTTTTATTTGGAGTATATATGTACACGCATGCTATGTTGAGTGATACAGAGCAAAAAGAAAAAAAAACTCTCTTTTCTACTTTAAAATACATTTCTCAAGCTCTTGAATTCCGAGCAAGTAAGAAGGGTGCAAGTATTTTCCGGTTTTCTTGAGTGCACAAGAGATCCGAGACAGGTTTCTGGGTTGTTTTATCCTGGGGACGGCGTGGTTGATAGTCTGCTTGCACGAGTCTGGGCAGTGCCGCGAACGTCTTAAAGAGAGCGACCTAGTCCGCGACTCAACCCAGAACATCATCCGGTAAATTCGTTTCATCTTTATTTTTGCTTCAACAATTTTAAGACATATTTCGGTTCTTCCATGACTATGGATGATGTTCCTAGTGCCGTTGATATTAACAAACCTTTTCGTTTTGAGGGTGCTCATTTTAAAAGATGGAAACAAAAAATGCTCTTTTTCCTCACCATGAAAAAGGTCGCCACGGTTTTATCCTCTTTTCTACCCGTGGTATCCGAAACGGCAAAGGAAGCTGAGAAAAAGCAACAAGCCGCCCAACTAGAAAAAATGGACCGAAAATGATTTTTTGTGCAAAAATTACATTTTAAATGGTTTGTCCGATGACCTTTATGACTACTACAATGAGGAGAAGAAAAGTGCAAAGGATATTTGGGAAACATTGTAAAAGAAATATGACACCGAAGAGGCCGGAGCCAAAAAGTTCGCCGTGGGTCGTTATCTCAAGTTTCAAATGACCAACGAGAAATCGGTAGAGGCTCAATCTCATGAAATTCAGAAAATTGCCCATGAAATAATTTCTGAAAGTATGTCTCTTGACGAACAATTTCAAGTTGCTGTTATTATTGAAAAATTACCTCCTTCGTGGAGAGATTTTAAAAATGTTCTCAGGCACAAAACGAAGGAATTTTCAGTTGAAAGTTTGATCACTCGCCTTCACATTGAGGAGGAAGCTCGTAAGCAAGACCAGAAAGAAGAAGTGCTTGTTGTCTCTAACAACACTAAAAGATCCACCGCTTTTTTGAAACCGAATCAAAAGAATTTTAAAAATCAAAATCGAAAAGTGAATCCAAACCGCAACTTCCAACCTCGAAAAATGACTCGGAATTGGAACCTTCAACGGAACCAAAACAATTCTTCGCAACAATCCCCTAAGAGTGACCAGGAGTTTCTTTGTTACAATTGTGGCAAACCCGGTCATATGGCACGAAAGTGTCGGAACAGGCCAAGCGCTACTCCAAGTGCTAGCCTGATTGAAGAGTCACCTTTGGTGGCTATGATTTCTGAGATCAACCTTGTTGGTGGATCCGAAGGGTGGTGGGTAGATACTGGTGTTGCACGCCATGTTTGCTATGATCGAAATATGTTTAAAACATATACCGTTGCTACTGAGGATAAAAAGGTGTTGTTGGGGGATTCCCACACCACTAAGATTGCGGGTATTGGAAATGTGGAATTAAACTTCACCTCTGGAAAACTGTGATTTTGAAAGATGTTTTGCACACTCCAGAGATGAGGAAGAATCTGGTCTCAGGCTATCTTCTTAACAAGGCGGGTTTTACTCAAACTATTCGTGCCGATGTGTTTACTTTAACTAAGAATAAGATGTTCGTAGGAAAAGGTTATTCTACTGATAATATGTTTAAGTTGAACGTTGAAGTTAATAAAGTGAATGCTTCTGTTTACATGTTGTGTAATTTTAATATTTGGCATGCTCGACTTTGTCATGTTAATAAGCGTATTATTAAAAACATGAGTACATTAGGTTTAATTCCTAAGTTTTCAATAAATGAATTTGAAAAATGTGAATTTTGTAGCCAAGCAAAAATAACGAAAGCACCTCATAAATCTGTGACTAGGGAATCGGAGCCTTTAGATTTAATTCATTCAGACATTTGTGAATTTGATGGAACGTTGACTAGAAATGGGAAACGTTATTTCATCACTTTTATAGACGATTGCTCGGATTACACTTTTGTGTACTTAATGAAAAATAAAAGTGACGCTCTTGATATGTTCAAAATATTTGTTACCGAAGTTGAAAATCAATTTAATAGAAAAATCAAGAGACTTCGGAGTGATAGAGGCACATAATACGATTCGAGCAATTTCATTGAATTTTATAATTTACATGGAATTATTCATGAAAAAACTGCGCCTTATTCACCTAAAATGAATGGAAAAGTTGAAAGGAAAAATAGAACATTTGCTGAATCTGTCGTTGCCACTTTACTTACCTCTGGGGCTGCATCTCATTGGTGGGGAGAAATTTTATTGACTGTTTGCTATGTGCTTAATCGAGTCCCTAAATCTAAGAGTAAAACTTCTCCTTACGAGGTTTTGAGAAATAAAGCCCCTAATGTGTCTTATTTCAAAACTTGGGGTTGTTTGGCATATGTTAGAATTCCTGATCCTAAAAGAATTAAGCTTGCAAGTAGAGCATATGAATGTGTGTTTATTGGATATGTTGTAAACAGTAAAGCATATAGATTCTTTGATTTGAATGCTCGTGTTATTTTAGAATCTAATGATGCTGATTTTTATGAAAATAAATTTCCGTTTAAATTGAGAAATAGTGGGGGTGCATCAAATAGTACATTGCCTATGTTTTCAAACAACGAACAAAATGATAGTTTGGAAACTGAACCTAGAAGAAGTAAGAGACCTATAATTTCTAAAGACTTTGGTTCTGATTTTTGTGCTTACACATTAGAGGAGGATCCTTCTAGGCTCCAACAAGCTTTAACTTCATTAGATGCTGACTTGTGGCAAGAAGCGATTAATGATGAAATAGACTCTCTAGAGTTAAATAAAACATGGCACTTAGTTGATCTAGCACCTGGTTGTAAAACTATTGGATGTAAATGGATTCTTAAAAAGAAATTGAAACCTGATGGCACGGTTGATAAATATAAAGTTCGTCTAGTTTCCAAGGTTTTAGACAACGAGAAAATGTAGACTTCTTTAACACTTATTCACCTGTCACTAGAATTACATCTATTCGGGTTTTGATTGCTCTTGCTGCTATACATGATCTTGTTGTGCATCAAATGGATGTAAAAATTGCTTTTTTAAATGGTGATCTAGACGAAGAGATTTATATGGACCAACCAAAAGGATGTGTATTTGTGATTCCTGGTCAAGAACATAAAGTATGCAAATTAGATAAATCTTTGTATGGCTTAAAACAAGCTCCTAAACAATGGCACGAAAAAACCGATAATTTGGTTATCTCACATGGTTTTAAAGTTAACGACGGTGACAAGTGCATCTATTATAAATATGAAAATGGTGTTTGTACTATTATATGCTTATATGTGGATGACTTGTTGATATTTGAATCTAATATTCATGTCATTAATAAGGTAAAATCTTTTTTGTGTGAAAACTTTGATATGAAAGATTTAGGAGAAGCCAATGTAATCCTTGGTATACAAATCACTAGGTCTGAGAAGGGACTTTCTTTGGATCAGTCTCATTACATTGAGAAGATCCTATAGAAATATAAGAACACTGGCGATAGTGTAAGACAAGATGAATATGCGAGCATCATTGGCAGCCTTCGGTATGTCACTGATTGTACTAGACCCGACATTGCCTATGTTGTGGGATTATTATGAGGTTTACTAGTAGACCTGGTATTGAGCATTGGCATGCTATTGAAAGGGTAATGAGATACCTTAAAAGAATAATGAACCTTGGATCACATTATCATAAGTTTCCAGTTGTACTTGAAGGGTACAGCGATGCTGATTGGAACACTTTGTCGGATGATTCCAAGGCAACTAGCAGGTATATTTTTAGCATAGTTGGTGGAGCTATTTCATGGAAGTCTAAAAAACAGACTATTTTAGCTCAATCAACTATGGAGTCAGAAATGATAGCATTAGCCACGGATAGTGAAGAAGCGGGTTGGTTGAGAGGTCTGCTAGCTGAGATCCCTTTATGGGAAAAAACGATTTCATCAGTATTGATCCATTGCGATTGTACTGCGGCTATTGCGAAAATTCAGAACCGTTATTATAATGGTAAAAGACGACAAATTCGTCGTAAGCACTGTATTGTTAGAGAATTTCTCACTACGGGTGTTGTGAGAGTGGATCATGTACGTACTGATGATAATTTAGCCGATCCTTTGACGAAAGGATTAGCTAGAGAGAAAGTCCATAACACTTCAAAAAGAATGGGACTTATGCCCTTAGATTGACGAGTCATACATAATGGTAACCCGACCTATAGATTGGAGATCCCAAGAAATAGGTTCAATAGGTAATAACAAGTTATGATGTGATATGAGATAGATCATACTAATATAAAGTATGAAATCCCAAAGCGATGAGGTTGAGTTAATAGAAACTCTTAATGAGATCTATACTCTATCTAGAGTGGAGTACCGAGCTATGGGAGTACTCTTGATAGACTCACCTATGTGAATGTGGAAGTGGGCCGCTTCCTATGAAATTAAGGGCAAATTTCTAATACATTCACTATATCGGGATAGACGTGCATGACCATTAAAAGCACGGGCTTTTTGGACTACACCCTGAAAAGGTTGAACGTGATTCAATGTTAGAGATAGAGTTCAAGACTACGAGTCACTCTAGTTGAATCTAAATTGTAATCACTACACAAAAGTTCAAGTTGAAAGACACTTTTGTTTATGTTCGATCTTATGATTTTAGAATACTGCTCGATGAAAAGATATTTTATTTAAAATTCAAGTGGGGGATTGTTAAAATTTTAATGGGTTTATCTCAAATATTTTAACTTTGATGAATTTAAAATAAAAAATTGATTTTGAATTTGAGACTTGGTCTTTAGACTTGGCCTTCCACTTCCCTTGAAATTCTCCTAGAATATTCCCATGATCCATTTATTTATTTATTTTAATTTTTTCTTTAAGAAAAGGAGAGCTTTTATTTGGAGTATATATATATATACATGCATGCTATGTTGAGTGATACAGAGCAAAAAGAAAAAAAAACCCTTTCTTTTCTACTTCGAAATACATTTCTCAAGTTCTTGAATTCCGAGCAAGTAAGAAGGGTGCAAGTATTTTCCGGTTTTCTTGAGTGCACAAGAGATCCGAGACAGGTTTCTTGGTTGTTTTATCCTGGGGACGGCGTGGTTGATAGTCTGCTTGCACGAGTCTAGGCAGTGTCGCGAACGTCTTAAAGAGAGCGACTTAGTCCGTGACTCAACCCAGAACATCATCCGGTAAATTCGTTTCATCTTTATTTTTGCTTCAACACAATTATATTTGACCTAACATATGTAAATATAGCTAGTAATTACACATAAGATATTTGCATGAGGCTTTCTATTAAGTATAACAATTACAAAGACGATTATATACTCCATTTCTTATATCGTAATATGCATATTTATATGGTTACTCAGGCTGCTAGAACATGTTGCATCAAACTCAACACTGAAAGAAGAAGAACAAGAACCAACAAACTATTTTGTGCATTTAAACTTATAGGTCTGTCAAAACATGGAACAAACTCAAAAAAAGAAACTTAAAAGTTCATACAAATAAGAAAGTAAAATTACGGTTGAAATTGTGATATAATTATGAATATAACTAACTACGAGTTGGTCTAATGTCAAATATACATATATTACATAAGGACTTAACAATCATATTAAATTCATGGTATAGAAGACATTGGATTCATCGGATTGGATTGAGTTCAAATGACCCTAACCCAATTACAACCCAATACCCCACCTAGGTTTGAAGATTAACAACTCGGCTCCATTATGTATCGAGTGACTACAGGTTAGGTTGGTTGGGTTACGTTATTCGGATTGGGTTCGCCAAGTTGATCGTGTTAGTTAGAATTTTATGCATCGCTATCTATTTGTTTTATTTTAATTTATGAAAGATTTTTCTTTTTATATATTTTTTTGAACGACAAGTTAACACACGCACACGTTCCCGGGGTATCCGGGCTCCCACTTAAGCGTGCCACCCGACTAATCCCCGTCGACCACGACCCAACCCAATTAAGGGTACCACTAAGTGACAGACCCATGATCTAGATATCACAACATGCTCACCACGGGGTTCGAACCCGGATAGTCAGGGATACCATCCACTGACCCTCCAGGATGTTACCACTGGGTACAACATGAAGGATTTTTTCTTTTTATATTTATCAAACTCTTTTTTTCTAAATACAACCTCCAACCTAAAAAATTAATATCTGAAACGAACATGCTAAAAATGTCCGATTGCACCGTAAAAGACACTTTGTTTAATGAACTAATTAAATGATTAAGGTAATGTACAAATAAGTATGCTTATAGTACAAGTCGTTTGAATGGTCGTCGGTGGGAAGAAGAACAACCACATCAAATAATGTAAAGGCAAGGTTTTAGTACTTGAGAAAAACACATGTTATTTAATTAAAACTTGCATCATGGGCTCCATACCAATCATTTGTCTTATAATTTTAATATTTAATGACTAAATGGTAAAAGAAAATTAATGTATTAATAAGGAGACTTGAGATCATGTGAGACCAAGTTATTTTCGTGAGACCACAAAAATAACACTAAACCTTCACAGCAAAAGACTGTGAGGTAAACCTTCACAGTGTTTTTGTTGTGAATGTTTGTTGTTTTTCGTTCTTTCACAATGAATCGCTATGAAGTGTTATTTTCTGGTCTCACCGGTCTCACGAAAACAGGTTGGTCTCACGTGAACCCAACCCTTAATAAGGATGTCTGATATTTACAATTGAAACAAGATAGAAATTAACTATATTTGGTTCGGTTCTTAATCCTAAAAAAATTTAAACTGACTTTTGGTTCGCTTTTATGTTCCCAGCCTTTTCAAACTAAAATTATTGGTTTTGACTTCAGTTCAGTCTCAACACAAGATTTGATAAAATTACCCGGTTAGTTTGGATTTTTTTGAAAGATTAATAAAAGAATATAACATTACTAGTAAACATATGTCCTAAACATCATAAGACTACAATACAATGTTTACATAAACTACATTGTTTAAGATACTAGGTATGATAAACGCATACAATGTTTACATAGACTATATATATATATATACACATTGGGAGGATTAAAGGGTCGTTTACCCAAATATTTACCCGGTAAGTACTTATCGGTTAAATTCGACGCTATCACTTATCTTATTAGGTAATATTTTAGTCCATTAAAACGGTATCGTAGGCAAAAAATTACCCGGTAAGCGCTAACCGGGTAAGAGCCATTGTCCTCACTTACCGGGTAAGACTCTCGACCAATACTTTCGCTCTTACCGAGTAAGATTATTGGTCGTTGTCATATTCATCAGTTAATGTAATATAACTTGGTAAGCATGGTAAACACTTACCGGGATAAGTATTTGGTAAACGACCCCTAAGTGAGAAGTAGACTAATTTGCGATAAAGAAAAAAAAAGGCTACATACCTTATTTAGTAAATGAATTAAATAAAATATTATTAAATTAAAAGAGTAACATATAATTGTGGTGATAAATATCCCTAATAAATTGAGATTGAATTTGTTTTCCAAGTTGATTTCTAAGAGCATCTCCAATAGCTATGTTAAAGTTTTTTCTAAAATAGAATAAAAGAAACCAAAATCTCTAAAAAATTTGCTTCCAACTCCAACAGCTATTCTATTTTAGTAACTCTAGTATTAATTATCTTATTAAAATACTTAATTTATTTAATTATATTATTAAAATATTCAATATATATAAAAGTTGGGAGAGGAAGGGGCTGTTTGGCAGTTGCTGAATGATTTAGTGCATAATGATTAAGTGGTCTGAATGATTAAAAGTTTTTATGATACAGTGTAAAATGAAATATGGTTGTTTGCTAATTGTTCATAATGAAATCAGGGCTCTTAATGATTAAAGGAGGGTCAGGATACAAAATCATTAAAAGGATTTTGGAACCATTAAGAGGCAGCCATTTTTTTGCCAAACAAGATTTACCTCTTAGCGATTCAGAGGTTGCCTCTTAATGGAAACATTAAGAGGTAAACAAACAGCCCGAAAAGTTTACTTTTTGGAGGTAATGATTAGTTTTGGGAGAAAACTATTTATTTAAGGATTTCTCTAAATTTAGAGATTTTTATACTCTCTCTACTCTTTTCTCTATTTTAGCATAGAGGATAGCATAGCTGTTGGAGCAACAAAAATATTAAAATTCCATTTTTTTTCTATTTTAGCATAGTTGTTGGAGATGCTTTAATAATCATTAATAAATCGATTTCATCACAAAAATAAATTTGTAACAACTTGGTTATAAGGTTTTATAACATATAATAATTTGTTTGATAATTGTATGAATAATATGTGATTATATTAGATATCTTTGTTAATCATATGTGATTATGTATATTTATATTTATAGATCTTTTATGATGCAAATATTATCAGATGTGATAATACGTCATTTATATTCACATACATATTATCACATTTGATAATAGATAACTTATATTAACATGTATATTATCATATGTGATATGTACAAAAATTAAAAGAGTGGATCATATGTGATATGTAATACATCATATGTTCAACAAAATAATCACATGATTCAAAACTTGGAACCAAAAAATAGATAAAAGGGTGAAAAATATAATGAATTGATAGGTGATATTAGATGTGATATTTGATGAAAATTATGATTTTTTTAATCAAAAATGTATCCAAAATTTTTTTTATATATATAAAACTTGACAAAAAAATTACGAATTAATCAAAATTAAAAGATATAATGAGATTTTTAAATATCTAAATAGTGATTTTGTAACAATTATATCCTGAACAGAATATTTGATCCAATTCAAAATGATATTTATCCTAATTTCTAAAATTATTTTCTAATTTTTGTTTATAGTATTTTTAATTAATAGATTATGTAGTTCATATTGTTTCTCGTGTTCTCGCAACATTGATTGTTATATATATATATATATATATATATATATATATATTGATTTTACATTAACGCGCAAAAACGCCACGTGGACCTGAAGCCGTGGCCAAAGTCTTTTTTTCGTGTGTTAATGTAAAATCACTAATGATTTTGTTAGTTCTCGTGTTCTTTTAAATAGGTATTGTTCTCGTTTGAACCCAACTCATATATATAGGGGTGTAAATGAGACGAGACAACTCGCGAGCTACTCGTGATCGACTCGATCAAAACTCGGTCAACACTCGACTCGAATAAGTTCGACTCGAACTCGAGCTCAACTCGATATACTAACGAGTCGAGTCGAGCGACCTAATACTCGATTCGATAAGCTCGTGAGATACTCGATAAGCAAAATAATAATAATAATTAGTAATATTATTTTAATTTAATTGATAATAATAATAATAATAATAATAATAATAATAATAAACTCAAGTTTTATGATTTTTTTTTGGAAAATGATGGTTTAAAAGACATGGGTAAACTCTTGATGGTGTGTCTAATCCATCCCACATTGACGGGATATAGAACCCATTGCTTTGAACTCCATTATATAGAGACCTTTCTCCTCCCTTGTTTTTACATCTTTTACCTTTGTTAAATGGCTTGAGCCTATGTAGGGGTGTAAATGAGACGAGACAACTCGCGAGCTACTCGAGATCGACTGACTTGAGATCGACCCGATCAAAACTCGGTTAACACTCGACTCGAATAAACTCGACTCGATATATTAATGAGTCGAGTGTAATGATACTCGAACTCGACTTGCATCATTTACACCCCTACATATATAGACGGAGGTTCAAGGGAAACCTCAAATAACTGAAAAACTAAAAAACATCTTATCAACCTTTAGATTAGATGATCTAATGGATATGATTAAACAGGCGGTTACAACAATATTTTTTAACTTAAAAAAACCTCCACCCCCTATTTTTTATTCGAAAAAATACGAAACATGAACAAAATCCGAGCGAAATAAATTACACCAAATAAATGATCATGTTTTTCTCGTTAATTTGACATCCATATTCATATATGTTAGAGCACATATTTGTTGGATTCAAGATCATAAAGATTGAAGACCAAAGTCAAGAAGTCAGAAGGCTGAAAGTCAACTCTCAGTGAAAGTCAAAGTCATTTTGTAATAAAGTCAATGTTGTTGTGTTTTTGTTTCTTTGTAATTGGTAGAAGGTATAAATACCTTGTGTCCTTGTAATGCTTTGTAAGTAAGTAAGTCATTGTAAGTCAATGAGAGAATTAAAATTGTAAGTAGTGAAGAGAGCAGATTAGAGAAGAGGAGATTAGAACATTATTTCTAGTGAGAGAAAGTAGTGAGAGAAAGTGAGAGTTGTAATTGTTTGATTGTTGATTCAATAACATATGACTACGATTCTTGATTAGATTTATGTTTTACGATTAGAACTTGATAAGATCTGGGAATAACAATTGATATCAGAGCAGATCCAATTGAAATCATTTCAAGAAAATTTTGTCGATACTGTTTCATTGACTTCCAGATTTGATTTTGAATTTTTGTGCGAATTAGAAGTTGAAATTAGATCAGTGTGATCGCATATTGATCTAGATTGAGTCTGTATAAGTTTTGTATCGAATTGTACTGTAATCGATCCTTAATTTTTGATTTTGTCGAGTTTGTATTTCACGAGTTACATGCACTGTATCATAGATCGATTTGTTCATTTGAGTGTTTGTTATTGAAATTCCTTTATAGAATCTTGTTCTAGATGTATATGTGATCAAAATGTTAAAGTTTCAAATCGAGATTTGAGGTCTAGGTGCACGTTCAGTTGATTCAGAGATGGTTTTTTCAAACTAGATCTCGAGAATTCGCTAATTCCATGAAGAACTCGCAGACCATCTGAAGAACTCGCAAGTTCTTCAAGAACTCGCAATGTCATCCAAGAACTCGCAGAGGCTCGAGACAAGGATTCGCAGATCGATAAGAATTTGTATTGACATTTTCTGAAATTCAAGGACAGGATTCGCAGATCTCTATGTTGCGAAAACCAGAGAATTCGTTATGTGTTTATTGCGAAAAGTGATAGAATTCGCAAAGTGTACAAGGATTTGCAAGTGTGTGTACTGCAAATTCTATTTTTGAAACTTGCGAATTTTGTGTGTCTTTGTGTAGGTTACGAATTCTATGTGTGTTTGTATAGCCTGCGAATTCCTTGCTATTTTTTCTATAGGCTTGCGAATTCTGTATGCTTCTCAGTGTTGGTTGTGAATTTCTTGAATCTCTTTGGTGGTTTGCGAATTTCAGACTTGTTAAATTTGAAAATTTCATTTCTGAATTTTATTTAATTTCATTTGGATTAACGATCATTTTTGTCAAGTTCTTTTTGTGACAGAATGACTTCCAGTGAAGCTCCTACAATCAGTATGGATGAGAATCCACCAGTACTTTTCAGAGGACAGTACGAACAATGGAAAAATCAGTTTTTGGATTTTATTGACCGACATGAATTAGGGGATTATATCAGAATATCTCTTAGAGAAGGAAACATGAAAATTCCAACATGGACTTATACTACTTATGATGGTTTGGAAATAAAGAACCAAGAGATTCCAGTATTTCCTGACAATTACATAGATGAGTAGAAAAAGAGGGATAACGCTGACAGATTAGCTAGATCTTTTATTTTGAAAGGAATTTCAGAGGAGATTTAAAAAGAGATTTTTATCAAATTAGAACGCAAAAAGGCTACAGGAAAGCTGTTATGGGAACATATTGAGAAGATTATGATTGGACCAAAGATCTCATCAAGAGTTAAGTTTTTGGGAATTGAGAACTCTGAACTAAGAGGAAAGATTCTTGATTTGGAAGTTAAAATCCAGAAACAAGATTTTGTTGAGAACAATGAGAAGAAAGTTAAGGATTTGGAGAATGCAAATGTTGATCTGTATAAGAAGATTTATGATCTGGAAGATGCTAATGCTAAGCTTCAGAAGACTATATCTAATTTGCAGCAAAAGTTTGTCAAAAACAAATATGTTTTTGAAAAGGACAGATCAGATTTTGAGACTGAAAATAAATCATTTGCAAAGAAATTCTCAGATTTTTCAAGAAAATGCGCTGATGAGAAGAAAACAGTTGAGCTGAAGTTTATAAAGCTTTCTCAGCAAGTTTCTGATTTTGAGAAAGTAATAATCTTGGAAAGAGAAAAGTTTGCCAAGGAAAAGAAGGCCATTGAACAAAAGAATGTTGGATTCTTCAAAGAAATATCCGGCCAAAGAAAGGATGCTGAGAAGGGATTTGAAGAAGAAAGAAGCATGTTTGAGGCTGAGATTAGAAAGTTGACTGTCAAGTTATCTGAACTATCCGAGAATGCACTGAAAGAGAAGAAAATGAAGTATGAGTTTGAGACGAATATTGACCTTCTCGTCAAAGAAAGAGATAGTTTTGCTTCAAAGATTAAAGAGCTTGAAAATATTGTTTCAAAGGTGGTGGTGATTAAGCACACGACTCCAGAGTCACAAATCCACACACCTCGAAATAATTCAGCTGACTTCAAAAAGACAACCTCAAGCTCAAATTTGAAACCTGTTTTTTCAAGAAGGTTAGTCAATTCATTTGATCAGATTCGTACTACTAACATTTTCTTTGATAAATATGTAGATGGTTCTGGTGCACAACAAATAAGAAGAAGAAGATACAAAGAAGAAGAATTGGTCTGGAAAAAGAAACCAGTTGAAGATGAGAAGAAGAATGAGCTGAAAGGAAAGAAATCATGTGTACATACACATAAAGCCAAGAAGAACAATGTGTGAAAAGGTAAACCTGATCATATATACACGAAAGATCAGTTAATCAGGTTATCAGGTAAGAAATACTATTGTTCTTATTGTCGTACACATGATCCTGTTCACAAAACAAGTGATCATTTCTGGCATGGTTCTTATTCAGTTACTCCCATTCGAACTGCAACTAACACATATGGACCCAAATACCAGTGGGTACCAAAACCAAAAGAGGATTTTGTGTTGCAGGCACCTACTGTCAAGGGGGAGTAAGAGAACCAAGGCTTCTAAGTAAATCAACTTAGAACCCGTACTTCAACGAAGTTTGACTTCTAAACACAACAGTTTAGGACTCGTACTTCAGTGATCAAAAGACCTTACTCCTGTGCTGATAAGAGATTGTACTCCAATACTCGAATGAGGAAATCAACCATCAAGGGGGAGTACATATTTTTCTGAAATATTTTGCATCCGATAGATATGATGAACTACATTTCAAAATAGAATTGTAGATCTCTATCATGTGCTTTTTCACTGACATATTTTAGATGCATAATTTCAGGGGGAGTAAAGGTGATGATTTCTGATTATTTCAGATCAGAACTCGTACTTTAATCGTTTTACTGCTTTATGTCTTTTAATTTTGAATAAATTTGTGAATAAAGTTGCTTTGACATGACTTTGAGACTTGTGCAGAATGAGAGAAGCTATCAAGATCATATCTTTATGACTTCAGCTGACTTCATGAGATTTAAGACTGAACGATAAAAGTTAAATTTCTTATCTTAATCTCATATATGGTTGAAATAAGGACAACTTTCAATCATAGAAAACATATTCTTAAATGTTCAAACCACTTCCCGATTCTTAAACAGATTTCATGAATTGGAAGTGTGATTTAAATGTTTTCAAAATTTACTTGTACTTACATGATTACAACCGTGTGTTTCCAAAGATAAATAGTTGCGTATTGTCTTTACTATATACGTTCAAGTATTCACACACATCGGTTTGATTTTTTTTTGTTTCAAATGTTCTTACCATGTCTCAAATTTGAAACATATTTTTCGATGGTAAGACACCCCGCTTGTACTTCAAAGAATTTTGAGCGTTATTTCATTTCGAAACGTTCTTTCAAGAATGTCTATATTTTGTTTCATATAGACGATATCCATTATTCTTGACCATAAGCCTTAATTGATATATCATTTCTTATCTGATCATTTTTCATATAATGTCAGATTTTCATACAAGTCTCTTGCATTCATATTCATTCATTCAATTTACTTGTTTGAAAATACTTCATTCTTTCAAATGCTCAAATTATCATGATTACATCTATGAGCATACACATATTTGACCCATCTTTTCCATGTTTTAACTGTTCTAGTTAAACCATATTGAGCAACATTGGCTTTATAGGACAATACGGATTTCATTGTGCTAGGACTTAACTGAACTTCTATGGATTCACGTTAACTAGTGTTTCCTACCCAAGAAGTTAATTTTTAGTGATTGAGTGTGAGGAGTCAAAAAGAAATGAGTGTGGGTTGTGGGTTGTGTGTTGAGGTAAAATGGAAAAGAGAGTTTGGTTAGAAGTGAGCTTAATGATTAAAAGAAAGAGGGTGTGAGAACAGAGTAAAAGAATATCAAACTCTGCACCAACTACTTTCTGAGCCGGACAGCCACATTACTAATGTTTCACAATTCTTGGTGACGTTATTGAAACAGGAAACTAGCCTATACCAACTTTTGATATAACCCCACCAGCCACTCATTTTCTTCTTAAAAAGAAAATGTTTCATATTTTTCTGGGGATGCAACACATAATCTATCTGATTTTCATTTGGAAAATCTGGATATTGAAAAAGAAGGAAGTCTGCCCCACCTTCGCACTTCAATCATGCACATTGAGTCTGTGTTTATCTACTGGTTTACACAATGTTTAGCCTTTTATAAAAGCAATCATCATATGCTTAATTCTTTCTACACTTGCACGAACACACAAGGAATTTGTTTTCTTGTCATAACATTCATAGAAATTTCCTTTGTGGTGTTTCGATGATTGGATGGAAGCCCTGGGGGAGTGATCATAACAAAAGCTCCTTTATAATGTGTATCCGTTACACACAGTAACTTTGTGTTACTAACAGGCATATTAATTGATTCATTTGTTAATTCAGGAGTTATATTCCTAATTTGTCTGGATTTGAAAAGATCTAGATAAATACATGGTTACGGATCAACGAATCGGTGGCTCTTGGACAGAACAGAATGGTCAAAGACATTTCTTGGCGAAAGTTTTGATGATATCGATGCTCAAATCATCAAAAAGGGGGAGATGGTATCAAGAAATGTTAAAGTTGGGAGAAAAATGTTCAAGAATTGATTGTTAAAGAAAGTTTGCTGAAAAAGTTCAAAGATTTCAGAATTGTTGAAGATAATTTGCTAAAGCGATCAGAGTTTTGTCTGATAGAGGTTTGGTTACAACCTTTGGGAGAAAATGTTAATAATTCTTGAAGAACAGATTTTTTTGGTGGATTGCTGAAAGTTTTTGAAGATTCAGAGTTTATCAAAGAAAGGGGAGGATGTCAGAATTTTCATATGAATAGGGGGAGAATGTGGATTGTTTGAGAAAATCATTTTTGTATCAAAGGGAAAATTACAAGAGAAGATAAAGGTTGATCAAAAGGGGAGTTTATTCAAATTGAGCTTAAAGAGAGAAGATCGCATTGCTAAATATTTTAGTAATGATCTTGATCCAAAGGGGGAGAATGTTAGAGCACATATTTGTTGGATTCAAGATCATAAAGATTGAAGACCAAAGTCAAGAAGTCAGAAGGCTGAAAGTCAACTCTCAGTAAAAGTCAAAGTCATTTTGTAATAAAGTCAAAGTCAATGTTGTTGTGTTTTTGTTTCTTTGTAATTGGTAGAAGGTATAAATACCTTCTCCTTGTGATGCTTTGTAAGTAAGTAAGTCATTGTAAGTCATTGAGAGAATTCAGATTGTAAGTAGTGAAGAGAGCAGATTAGAGAAGAGGAGATTAGAACATTATTTCTAGTGAGAGATGAAACAACCCAAACCTCACTACAAGAGACAGATGCAACTTTATTAAATAATAAGGCCAAACGGCACAATACAACACCCAAATAAAAGGTTTTTGGATAGACAACCTAGTACACAACTGAGAATACACTGACTAGAATCTACAATGGAGGTCCTCTAAATTAGCTCCAGCTCACATCTTCTCTTAAAATGTATTTTCTATATTTGATCAAGAAATGATTTGGCCTACGAAGGAGACACCAAACACACACGTTACTCCCTAACCCATGTAGTCTGAGTAGGGATCTTGCGCATCTTGCAGTAGTTGTGTCTCTTGAGACATACTAGAACTACTAGGAGATCTTTGCTTGATTTCTTCAATAAGTCTTTTGAGGTCTTCTTTAGAGTTAGCATGTAACGATTGTAAATCATTGGTGTTAAATTGGTAAGTTGGTAAATGGTGTAAAATTTTGAAAATAAGAAAGTTGGGGGACTTGGTTGCAAATATGGTCATAAAAGGGCTAAAACCCTAATTGTTTCCCCATTTGGTAAATCCCTGGAAAGAGAGAGAGCGGGGCTTGAGGCAGAAAGAAAGTGAAGGTTATCGGACGAGATCAATTTTGTGGATATTGTTCGTGGGATTCAAGCAATCATCTAGTGGAGGTGCATTCCAAGAGGTAATCCTTCCAACCTTTCTCCGTGAATGATGTTGAATCTGAATATTTAGGAATCTTTGAGTCTGCTTCATTCTTGAAAGTGGTCAACGATGGTTTAGTTTAGTTTGGGGAAAAACCCAGTGATTAGGTCGATTCTTGATGTCGATACTAGTGGGTTTTAGTAGTAAAGTATGGGGGTATTAAGGTTGGGGTTTTTTAGTCGAGTATGTAAGAGATCTATGGTTGGTTATCGTACTCTGCGAATCGCCTTATCGATCTTTTTCGCCCGGTGTGTATAAGACCGGGGCCGCCCGGTGTGTATCCGACAGGGCCACCCAGTGTAGGGTCGACCGGGGCCGCCCGGTGTGTAGCTGCCTGGGTGCGGTCACCCGGGGTCTGTATGTCCTTAACATTTCAGTGTCCCTTTTATCGACCTGTGAGGGATGAAACTCTTAGAGAAGTGGCAGAAATTATAATCATCTTTTTATTGTGAAATGTAGGAGTTCGTTTATCCGAGGATAGTTGAGGATAGTTGTTCGGGTGTGTAGACTTTCATTCAATCAGACGAGTTCCTTTATCTTCAACTTATGAATATATCTTTGAAATGGAAATTGAGCTATTTTACATTATCAATTATGTTTATCGTTGATCTTTGTTAAAACCTTATTCTCGAATACCGCCGTGAAATGTGTTATTTATAAAGCTTTATTTTACTACACTGTTTGATCGAGAATTATGCTGACATGATGATTTGAATGGGTGTTGGCCATGGATATATGTAACCATCGGGGATGATTGAACAGTGTGTTTGGAATCTGTTTCCCTACATACAGTAACGACATCGACTAGGGGGCCGTATGGGGATCTACTGGGGGACCCCGAGGACGAGTAGTCCTGCTTCTGGATGATGGAATTCGGTGTAGATCTAGTCACTCTTGTGACTCAAAGTTGTGAGACTATTATTGTTAAATTGTATATGTTTTCTGCTGGTTATAAAATGGACGAGGTTGGGAATTCCCTAGACCTTCCGGTCTAATCCTCGTTTCCACTTTTCTTAAAACCCATTTTTAGTTAAAAGGATTGCTGCGGGATTTTCTGAAGGGAAGGAGAAATGTTAGGAGCTAGACTGTTGGAGAGCGGGCCTTAGTAGCAGCGTAGACACACATTCTATTTTAGTTTCTCGGTTGTGGTAGAGATGTCGATGTTTAGCCTATGTAAATCTTCCTTTTTCCAAATTTTTGTATTAGGATCCATTTATGGGAGTTTGCTCTTATTTAAATTGTTATGTTAAATATTGGGTTGTTACATTTGGTATCCGTTTATGGGAGTTTGCTCTTATTTAAATTGTTATGTTAAATATTGGGTTGTTACATTTGGTATCAGAGCCATAGTTTAAGAGATTTAGGTGACTGGATGGTCCTAAACTTAAATTGTGGAATAGAGGGTACACAACCGAGATGTAGGATGCCTTTGGGAAGATTACTCTAAGTGCACAAATTATAAGGTAGGGAGTGCTGTCTAGTAAAGTAAATTTATATTACACCTGGCCAGTGTAATTGCAAATTTACGAGTACATGTATGAACTCAAATTGCCTTACTGTGCATAGTTGTCTATATAGTGTTGGTTTTGTACGAATAGTGGGTTCTCGTTGGGGGAGTGTTATCGACGAGGTATTCAATGGAAGGGGGTAACATAGAGTAAAGTTTTGATCTTGCATTGTTAGCAGAAGTTATTGTGTGATGCGTGGCGTCGATCATGGTGTATTTGATGACACTCTAGAAAGAGTATTTTTTAGGACGATATTAGATCGCCCAATGGTAGAACTTCAAGAATTCGGATTGAGTGAATGGATGATTAAGGGTAAACTTTTACTTCTAGTGAGTCCCATGTTGGGAGTTGTTATGTTGATCGTTTCAGATAAAAGGTGAGAATTGGGTTAGGATTTGGAGAGTTTTAACTCAAGACGAGTAAAGGAAGTGAGTCTATAACTCTCAAACCAACGTTAGAGCGTCATGGTTGTTGGAGAGACGTTATCGGGATAGATTAAATTAATGGAGGGGCATAATGCAACGAGAATTTGGTGGCTTATCGATCTGTTGGGGTCAAAGATTGAAATTGTATGATATGAAAATCATTGCTCATGATGAGAACTTTACGGGTGATCAATCAGGTAGGTTGTGAAACATCTGTATAGCAAGTGGTTGCTAGGACGAGAAAGTGACTGTTAGTCAAAATTAGGGTGAAGTGGTAGTTGTGTGGATGCAGCGATTGACCTAGACTGAGTGAATAGCCTTCAATTGCAATTGAATTCATGCATTATGTCTTTAAAGGTATTACGAGAACTCGTTCATGATTTAAAGGTAGATGCATACTTAACGAATTTCATGTTTTGGAAATAATTCGACGCGTGCAAGAGTGTGTTAAAGAGGAAAGACTTTTTCGTTGCGTAATAAAATTTTCCTTAAACTTAGTGATTTGTGAAGTATATCACTTCTTTTCATGTTGAGATAAAACTTGTTGCGGAAATCATGAACACATTTGGCAATAAGCCTTTATAACCAAAATGAGTTTGAGATGATATCTTATAAATGAGAGTGAGAGCCGATTGTTTTATTTCGTGCAAGCAGCTTCGTTCAGAACTTTTCTAGTTGTATAAGGAAGTTTTCTTTCCATATTACGGTTGTCGCGACATCGTTTTAATTGATCAAGGTGATGTTTTACCAAAAGATTGCGTGCAAACGATTCTCGAGATCGTTGTGCATGACTTTGAAGTTATGTGAGTGTTGAGTCATGTGTGCTCATGATGTTTTCAAGTGTTTTGCCTTTTGAGTGTTCAATTGTGAGAAATGATTTTTATTTGTTTATCGAGTCATCATGCATGAAGGATATGAACTCATGAGGTCGTGAAAGTTATTGGAGTAGGGACGAGGAACGGTTCGAGCGTGGGGAAAGTGTCGGTCAAGCTAATGATAGACGATTTATGTCCTCGGTGTTCTTATTAAGGAAGAAATAGGGGATATGGAAAATGTCGAAAATGGACTTTGACATTGATGGTATTATGGGAGTTCGAAATCTTGATTGGTAATTTGGCATGCTGTTGTCGATGAATGGTCGTATGAGGGATGAAAGATTCGAAGTCGTCGAAGTGCCGACGTTAGTGAATAGTAATACTTGAAATGTTAAAGAGTATTGAGCCTAAGATTTTTGGAATGGTCATGTAAGTTAGACCTCGCATCGTGTAGACCTTGAACCTCCTTCAGATAAGGATGGGGAAGTGTAAAACTAAATGCAGTGTGTTGGGAAAGGAAGAGGGCATTATAAATTCTTGTTGTCAGAGATACTGTGGAAGTATTATCATGTCTATTCTTTTTACTATTGAAGTTAGAAGATGTTTAAAATGTGCCGAGAAAAAGGTGTTGTCAGGAGTTGGATTCTACGAGTTTATCTTGGTGATTCATAGACGGAGTAAGTCGTTCAGGGATGATGTATACTTGTCTGGTATTGGATAACCTTGCGGGAGCATTGTGATAATGAAAGATTGTTACGTGGAGTGTTTTCCTTGCGGGATCCTAGCATTTCGTAAATGACGAAGTAATTAGTACAATCAAAGTGAGTGCATGGTTTATATCAGGAAGATTGAGTTGCGATTCAACTGGATTTGTGGAGAGACGAAGCCGTGGGTTAGAATGGGTCTCATACGCATACAAGTGAATAAGAAGGTAAGATTGATTAGGGATACAAATGATCGTGAGAACCTGATCTACAATGTTATCAAGGTGGTGGTAACTGAGTGAACATGTGGTGGCATTGTGGTCCAAAGGGGGGAAACGTGTAAGTCGTTGTGTCAATTGGTTATTGTTGTATTGGGTGGTGAGGCGTTTGATGTCATGGGATGAAGGTAAGTGTAATTTTGGTTTTCGAGATTTAGGTAGGAGGTTCAAATGTGGCAAGTGTGTTAGATAAGTTGTGCGTCATCGTGTTCTTGAGTTCCAAGGGGAGATGATATATGACGATCCCTACAAGGAGAACTCGTGCTCTTCTTGGATGCGTTGAACTTCGGAGGAGCTTATATTAAGCCAATAAGGATGTTCGGCAATTGGTTGTGGTGCTTTGTTGTAGATTTGAAAGTTGACTGGGAAAGTTGGGGTATTCGCAGGGTAGGAATGGAACCGAGTGAATAGGTGAACTCTGGTTAAAGAATGATAAAAAGGCGGCTTGGTACATTGGGTGTGTTGGGTTTTTGTTCAAGAGACATCTGAATGTCCAAAATGAGAATTGTGGTGGAGCTAATACGTATTGGGAATGTGTTACGAGTAAGAGGAAAACGATTATTCAGGATTGCGTTAGAAGGTAACGTTAGCGGGTTGCAAAAGGGTGAGCAAGCTAAGACTAAGAAGCTCGTCTAGTGAAGCAAAAGAATGTGGAATATACTTAAAAGTTGTCATTTACAAGGATTTGGGAAAAAGAGTAACTACGTATGTTAGAGTTAAGGTGTTGGGAAATTAGTCCAAGAGATGGGCCTAAAAGCTTGCACCGCCTAGTAATCTTTCGTGTTAGTGGGTGTCCTATGTTTCGAAGAGGCAGAGTAAGGTAGTTGATCGAGATGCTCGGAGGAGAAGATAAGCGGACATGGGTAAGTTGTAGTGCGATGGATATTCCATTGTGTGCATTGCTGGGAAAATAAACGGGTTTAGAGGGAAAGTTTTTGGGTCTAGCTCAGCTTGTCAGTGGGATAAACAGGTGATGGAATCGAAGATTGGTGTATAGTAATGTATATAAACCGGTGGATGTTCGAAGAAAATAAGTGTGGATGAGATCCTGGTTGATGTATGCATGGTGCATTTGAATTGTTTTCTATCAACGGATTAGTGTTCGATGTTGTGTTATAAATTGGTATGTTGTTAGTATTGGGTGTTAACCACATTGGGCTTTACTAAGAATGGTGCCATTTAGTAACATAAATCTTACCTGTAGCCTTGGTGTAGCCTTGGAGATGAAGTTGAAGGATGTCCAAGGGGCAGACAAGCGACTTTGGGAAGGTATTATTTTAGTACGGGAAAGGTTGAAGGTAGCTTGTGACTGTCAAAAGAATTATGCTGATAAGCGACGGAAGAATTTAGAGTTTCAACTTGGGAATAGCGTAAAGCCTAAAATATCTTTGAAGAAAGGAGTACTTCGTTTTGGAAAGGGGAAAGCTAAGCCGTGTTATAATGGATTTTTGAAATTATTGAATGGGTTGGGAAGGTGGCGTGCATGTTCGAATTAACCGACATATTTCACGTTTCAAATCTGATGAAGTGTCTTGCAGAAGTCGGTGTGGTGGTGCCCTTACAGGATGTGCGGGTGGATGAGAAATGAACTTTATCGAGGAACCGGAAGCCATTGCGGATCGTAAGGTCAAACGATATCAATTTAGTAAACGTCCAATGGAAGTTCCACAAGGGACGAGAAGCCACTTGGGAACTAGAATTGTCAATTTTATGGGAGTTTGCTCTTATTTAAATTCTTATGTTAAATATTGGGTTGTTACATAGCAGCACAGAATCGTGCTAATTCTTCATCATCATCTTCTTCTTCTTCTTCTTGAACTATCTGGAGTGGTTTGGGTATAGGAGCCTCAACGGCAGGTACTCCGAAGTTTTCTGAATAATAGTTTGAAACACCTTGAATTGTCAATTTTTCGATTTGAGCAGCGGGAAGATTATCCCACCATTTGACTCGAACAACCCTTTGAAGCAAAGTTGGAGAGGTATTAGCCGCTGGAATTATGAGAAAAGACTAGTTTCAAAGAAAATAAACCAAGAATGAGAATAGTTTCTTAGATAAAAAAGGTTGTACCAAGCATCTTGATAGTCATAAAAATTTTATGAAGAATGTTTTGGATAGTTTGAAAGGGTTTTATCTGTATATGGTCGGGCTTTCCAATCTTCTATAGAGAGAATCCGAAAAATATGGATTTTGCTAAAAGCAATGATGGTTGGATTAGAGGGATTGGAATGATGATGAACTTTGATAGAACCAGTGTCAACTAAAATTGCTTGATAATATTATCTTGTTTTTGATGTGTGTCCTAAGAACAAAGTGTTTTATGGGAAAAGGAAATCGGCAAGAGTTACGAATCCTTTGTGGCTTAGTTGGACTTCATAATCTTCAAGAATTTTGACTAACTGTTTGTTTGGATTTTGAATGTAAGTACTGGCATTTTTCTTTTGGTGAGAAGAGGTGGTTTATTTGAAAGGGGTAATAGTATGAGTATTTGGTACGATTATATTTTTCTTTGGAGTATAGTTTGAAGAAACACTAACTAGGGTTTGAACCAAGGTAGAGTATGATGGTTGTGTTTTGGTAGGGGTAATTGGACTAAATCTATTTTGTGTGGTTATGAAAGGGAATGGGGATGATGAGGAAGATGATGCTGAATTTGAGTTGTTTGATGATTTGAAGGGTGTGAATGGAGAAAGTTGCATCTGCTTCTTTTGATCAGAAACTTTTGTTTAAACAGGGTTTTTGTCTGTATTTCTGGACGTCATTTCCCCTGTAAAAATTCTCGTGATAAAAAATAGGAGGAGAATTATTTTCACCTTTGATAAACTCAATTTGAAAATAAAAATTGCTTAATAAAGCTTGCCATCGGGCAAAATTTTGTTTTGAAATAACATTTTTGATATCATTTTCTAAAATTGGTTTTGCAGATTGACAATCAATTCTTAACAAAAACGTTTTCATGTATAAATCATCTTCAAACTTTTTTATGCATAAAACAATGCTTAAAACCTCCTTTTTGACAGTAGAATAATTCCTTTGTGTGTCGTTCCAGGCACCTGAAAAGAATCTTACAAGTTGTTCATTAGAATTGTTGTCTAACTTTTGTTTTAATATTCCTCCGAATCCGTAACCACTAGCGTCTGTTTCTACTATGATAAAAGCATTTGGATGAGGAATATTTAGACAAGGTAAATATTTTACCTTTTCTTTGATATTTTTAACAATATTGGTGTGTTCTTGAGTCCATGGGTCTGGCTTCTTTTTAAGTCTTTGATAAAGAGGTTTACAAATTATTCCTAGATCTTTGAAAAAATCATGGATATAATTTAAACAACCTAAAAATCTTTGAAGTTGAGTTTTGTCTTTAATTTCATCAGGAAATTTATTAGCAAACTCCAAACTTCTTTGAATTGGTCTTATCGTATTGTGAATAATATCATGTCCTAAAAATCTAATATTATTTTGGAAAAGACTCATCTTAGTAGCGGAAACTACTAATCCATTTTTGTAAATCAAATCATAAAATATATTAAGATGTTTGAAATGTTGTTCTATTGATTTTGAAAAAAATTAGAACATCATCAATATAAACAATAGCAAAACTGCTTATAGGGATGATAATATCATTCATAATATTTTGAAATTCTGAAGGAGCATTTTTAAGACCAAAGGGCATAACATTCCATTCGTAATGGCCGAAAGGGACGTTAAAACCTGTTTTGTATTTGTTTTGTTCATGAATCTGTATTTGCCAAAATCCAGATTTCATATCAAATTTTGAAAATATTTTTGAATCATAAAGACGTTTTAACAAATCTCTTTGTTTGGAATTGGATATTGAATCCATTCTAAAACTTTGTTTAAGGGTTTGTAATTAATAACAAGTCTGGGAGAACCTCTTTCTAATTCAACAACATTCATAACGTAGAAGGCTGAACAAGACCAATGAGAATTTGAGGATCGAATAAGTTTTTTATCCAATAAATCTTGAATTTCTTTTTTGCAATGTTCTTGTAATTCATTTGACATATGATTAGCTCTTGATTTTGAAGGAATGTCCTTTTCATTGAAATCTTTTGTATAAGGAAGTTTGACAATATGTTGCTTTCGTTGCCAAAAAGCATTTGGAATATTAGAGCAAACATTATTTTCAAATCTTGCTTTTAATTTTTTAATCCTATTTTGAATAATTTGATCATTGAGATTGTCGGCAATTCTTTTCTCATTTATCTCATTAACTAGATATTTTGATTGTTTAAAGTATTTAATTTTGTTTGAACAATTGGGTCAGAAAAATCAAAAAATATTTTCTTATTTAAAATCTTAGTGCTAATACCACGTTCGTCTATGGTAAAAGGATAAATAAGGGAAATAAAAGGAGTTCCTAGAATTAACGAAGATGTTAAATTTTTGACAAGTATTAGAGAAGTTTTCCAACAATAATCATCTTTACAAATATGAATGTTTGAAACTTTGTAATTAATGTTAAGTTTTAAACCACTGGCGGTTGATAATCTTTTTGTGGTTTTTTCATAATATATAGTGGGGATGATTCCTTCTTGAATACAATTCATATCAGCTCCACTATCAATAAGAGCGATAACAGTTATTTTAAATTCTTTTATACACAAGGTAATATGAGTATTCCATCTTTGAAAAGAAATTGATTTGGGTATCTTAATTTTACTAATTTTTGGTTCTTCTGTTTCTTCTTCGTTTGTAATAATTATTTTTTCTTTTTCAACTATTGACAAACGATTTTTGATAAGAGTTATTTCTGTTTTTACCTGTTTTAGTTCTTCTTGTAATTCTTGGGTAGAAACTGGTTTGATTGGTTGAGAAAATCTTTGATAAATTTCTTTAAGACTAAAAGGTTCACTAACCTTTTAAACTACTTCAGATTTGGAGTTATTTTTGAAAAATTTATTTAAGACCTCTTCTTTGATAGATTTGTCTTGGATTTTATCAAAGAGTTCAAGGAGTTCACGATCTTCTTTTGTGATAACATTGATCTTGTTACAAGTACAGTTTCCTATGCATTCACATACTTCAGAATCAGAACTTTCTGTTGAATTGTTTTCGACGATATTTAAATCATTGTCCTCATAATCAGACATACTAGATTCAGAACTAGAATAGTCATCATTGATAATTAACTTACTTATCTGAGTCTTTAGTTGATTAGAAATATCTAACTCATTAATCTTTTTCTTAACATAGCAATCTTTTGCCATATGACCAGTTTTACCACATTTGTAACAAATAATTATATCTCGTGATTCCTTTTGTTTATAAGATTTCCTTTTGTAATTCTTATAAGGCTTTGACCTTTTTTGATCAGGTTTATCGTATTTTGTTTTGGATTTTTTATGAGAATATTTCTTTTTATAATTTGAGTATTTCTTTGTTTTGGAAGTAGAGGGAGTAGATATGGTTTCATATCCGTATTGTTGGCAGAAATTACCAAGTTCATCTTTACTATGAATTCTATCTTTCTTCATTTTAGCTTTGAGTTTTAAGTCTGAACAAATAGCTAATCCTTCTTGATTGACATAACTAGTTAATTGACCATAAGTTAATTCTTTGTAAGGGATTTGATTATTAAATTCTTTTCTTAGCTTTTCTCTAATTCTTTCTGCAAAGAGCTTTGGTAATCCAACAATGAATCTTTCTTTCCAATATGCTTCTTTACAGTCGGGTCGTAGCATAACTTTTGATAGAAACATATCTTTATACCATCTGTAATCTTGTAGTTTTCTACAAGTGAGGTTTAAAAGTATTTCTGAACTTTTCTCTTGGAATAAAGTTGGATCTCCTATAAAAAGCTTTTTACAATGCAGAAAAGGAGAGTAGCAACTGCATCATCTTCTTGAGTAGTTTGAGTTTGATCGTTTTCAGTTTTCACTACTATCTTTTTTGAATTAAAAATTAGTAACTTTTCATTGTCGGTGACATACATATCCCACCAACCTCTTAAAATGCCAATCCGGAAATTAGGATATCAGCAATTTGCTGTTGCGTATTTCCTCTAGTAAGATATACGTTTGAGGCCATATTTAATTCTTGAATTATATTAAGAATTTGGTGTTCTGTTAGGGTATTTATATGTTAAATAAAAGTTCAAGGTGCAAATTGTAATGTTTCTAAAGTTTATTTGTTTGTTGGGCTCAAAGCCCTTTAGGCCCATTAGCTTAGTGTGTGGCATATATAAGTCATGTATTAGTTTCATTATTCAGTTTTTCAGTTTAGATCTCATTCATAATTCTCTAGTCAATAGGTTTACTTTGCTTATCAGATATTTTTTCTGTAAACCTAAACCTTTCTTGAATATTAATCATATGACTAGAGGTTGTGATTCATTAACTGTTCTTCATTGATATTATTGTTCGTGATTGCACTGTACTGGGATCTACAATTGGTATCAGAGCAAAGAGACTGAAGTTTTGATCCAAAAAGGTTTGTCTAAAACCCTTTAATCGCATAGTTTGGTTAATCATTTTTTTTTGTGTATGCGTATAACTGGGTACATGCTCTTATTCATGTTCTTCAAGTTTGAGTCTGGTTTATATTAAGTTCACTTAGTTCTGCTGAGTTCTGCCTGCATAATCGTTTTTTTTTCTGGGTTAAAACTGCTTGTCGATTTTCTGGGTTCAGTCTACATAATCGAGTTCTTTTATTTTCTGGGTATACATATCAGTCGAATTTTCTGGGTTTGCACTGCTATACAGTTTAACTGAATTGAATCTGCAAGACTGTTTTCTGGATTTCTTATCGATCTGTGTTCAATCTGAGTATTGGTCGATCGATTAAAATCTAGAGTAAAACTTGATTTCTGGGTTTGATTGTTTCTGGGTCGATTGTTTGATTACGATCGATTTCTAGATTCATCGATTTTTTCGGTGATTATCTGTTATCGATCGCTTATCTATTTATCGAAGTGTTTATCTGTTATTGATTTTCGACCGGACCTTATCGACCGAACTCATACGACCGGATCCTTGTTTGGACCGGTGTCTTGTCTCAACCGGTACCGCGACCGGTACCTTGTTTAGGACTCGACCGGATCGCTTCCGCGACCGGTACCTTGTTGACCGGTGCTTCCGCCCGGTGTCCTGTTTGACCGGACTTGTGTCGACCGGACTCTCGTCTCAACCGGGTCCTTGCTTTCGACCGGGTCCTTGCTTCGACCGGATCTTGCTTCGACCGGGTCTTTGCTTCGACCGGGTCCTTGTTTGCTTATTATATATATATTTTTTGGATCATCTTGTTTTGTCTCACGATCGCTACAGTGCTTTTAAGATTTAAAAAGTTAAAGAGTTAAGATGAATTCAAGAGACGCCCTAGCCATTGGTTCAGATCAAAAACCTCCGGTGCTCTATCGGGGAGAATACCCACAATGGCATGATCGCTTCATGAATTTTATCGAAGCGAAACCAGACTACGAGGAAATACTCAAGTGTCTGAAGGAGGGGCCGCAACCCTGGCCGATGAAAGTTCTGCCTGAAAACCAAGATGAAGGTCGACGAGACCGTCATGTTCGGAAAACTCTCGGTGAGTTTACCCCTACAGAAAAGAGCATGTATGACGCTGAAAAGCATGCAAGGTCCTATATTCTCCAAAGTCTACCCAACGACATATATGCCTGCATCGATAGTTACAAGGAGACAGCAAAAGGAATGTGGGACCAGATTGAAAAGATGATGATAGACAGTAGAATAAACACTCAACTGAAGGTGACAAATTGCATCACCCGATATAATGGCTTCAAAGCTAGAAAAGGCGAGACGCTCACGGAAACCTATGAACGGTTCAACCTGCTTTTGAACGATCTGCATAAAAACCAAATCAGGAAGACGAACACCAAGAACAACATCAAGTTCATGAACAATCTTCAGCCAGAGTGGAAGACATTCGTCTCTCATATCCGTCATACTCAAGCCCTGGAGAAGATTGCACTACCTGAACTATATGAAATGCTTCTCCAAGATGAAGAGGAAGTTCTTGAGTTAATGGGAAATCAAAAAGAAGATGAAAAGCCGGTGGTTGATCCGTTAGCGCTTGTCTCAGATAAAAGAGGTAAATCTGTCAGTCGCTCGTCTGAAAAGGAGCCAGTGAAAAGTGATTCTGAACCTGAAGACCCTGACAGTGACTCGGATCCAGAATACACTCAGATTAAAGAGGTTGTGCTGTTCTTAACCCAAGCGTTCCAGAAAAGGAAGTTCTTCAACAAGTCTTCCTCAAACAAGCAAAGACACTCCACTACTCCTCTCAATCGACGTGATCATAAAGAGAAGTATGAAGGGAAGAGACACGCTGATGAAGGTAAGAAGCCTGAGAAAAGACCTGAAGAGAAAGCAAAAGAGGAGTCGATCAAATGCTATAACTGTGGTCGGTTGGGTCACTTTCCCAAAGACTGCCGAAAGCCTGTCGTGCGCAACTCAAATTACTACAAAGCCAAGATGTTGCTGGCCAAAGAAAAGGAATCAGGTAAGCCTCTCATGCCAGAAAATGACTACTAGCTAAATGTATCTGATGAAGAAGAAGCTGATGAAGAAGCACACTTGTGTTTCATGGGCAAGCATTCAACATCGTCCGATACTGATGATGATGATCGTAATTCCCCATGTCAGGTATGTGCTCCTTACCAAGAAGCCTTAATTGATCACATGAAAATCACTATGCAAAAATTAGACTCCTGCAAGCGAACCATAAAAGATAATGAACAACTCATCTCATCTCTGAAAAAACGTGTGTCATCACAGTCTGAATGTATTTAAAAACAAAGCATAGAAATTGTTGGCAACATGTGCATAATTTCAAATCTCAAAGAAGAGTGTGAGAGTTGTTCAAAAGAATCAAAAGAGTTAAAGACCAAAGTAGATGATCTTACCTATAAGCTTCGCATGTTAGAAAATGAGAAAATTGATATTGTAACTCAAAGCGTGAGTTATAAAAATAAAAATCAAAGGTTATCTACTCAGTTAAAGGATCTTGAACAGAAACTTTATAAAATTGGTCAATCTCATCAAACGCTGAATCTAATTACACCAAAAGAATTCAAATATTCAGAGACGGGTATCGGTTACGATAACCCACGTTATCTGAAAAAGGCCTTATCCAAAGTTCCTACGTTATATGCGTTCGAATTTTTTGGAATAGATAACACCTACCCAGAGTACAAAATCAATTGGACCAAGCCACTTGATGATGAGGAAACGGAACAGGACAACTTGCGAAGGAAGAACTCTACCAAGATGCAACTTCCTTTTGTGTATGATTCATTGAATGCATCTTACAATGCTGAAAAATCCTGTTTCCTGTCAAATGACTATTTTCGAAGCTACACTCAAGCTGAATTAGATGCTAAAACCGTTGAAACTGAGGAGGAACTAATAGACCATAAAGTTTATGTTCCACCTCTGATTTTAGAAAAGAAAATTGTTCAGCTAGAAGAGTCATTTGAACAGGAGAGGAACATTATTCAAAAGGAAAAACAAGAGCTATTATCCCAAATTGAGTGTCTCAATTCCGATAAAAAGGAAACTTTGTCGGAGGAGGAAAAGGAATTATTTCAGACAGAAATAAAGAAGCTTAATTCACAACTGGCTGCTGTGGCAGCAGATCTGATGAAAGAGAGACTTCACAAAGCTCAGCCTCAAGCTAAGCCCGAAATTCTCCAAGTTGAGAAAATTCATCTGTCTGAAAATTCCTATCCATCCTCGGATACATCTTCCTGTAAATCCTTTTTGGGTGACTCGTCACCAAATCTTTCAATCAAAGGAAAAGAGCCTCTATCTTTAGACACAGATCATTGTTCTGATTTTCAAAATGCTTCCGCCTATGATCCGCTCAAAGAAACAAATCCTTCCGATGTTTTGAATTCGTCAAGTGATAAGGCTCCTTCTGATGAGGAAATGGAATTTTCAGCCTTTCTGAATTCTGAGGTGTGTCTAAACAGTCATTTAGACCAATTTGATTTTAATCCTTCTCTTCCAAGTCACGTTGATTTTCTAAATTCTACTTGTGAGCCTCCGGTAAAATTTTACAAGGGTGAATGTTCCACATCTGCCCCACAAAACGCTTCTGTGAACAATTCTTCAATGTCTAAATCCAAAAGACGTTCACAGAAGAAGAAAAAGACTGGTCGCTCTAAAAAGAAACAATCATCAAAATTCAAATCTTCTGACTCTGGATTTAACGATATTTCAGATACTTTTGGTCGACGCAAAGAAGTCAAATACGAGTGGGTAGCTAAGAAGTCTAAGGAGAGCACGGCGGCGACAGAATTACTTAATCCCGTTTTAAATTCTAGGAAAAACAATAACAGTCATGATGTTTTTAATTCTAAACCTTTGGTTGAATGTAATGGATTATTTCCTTTAAAAGTTCTTTCAATTCAGCAATTACTTCAACAGTCTCATGATTGTGTTTCTTGCTCCTATTGTGGATTGAATGATTTTGTTGATCGTAGATTTGCATCTGATTGGTTTGGGTCATATCATGTTTCTAATTATCATTCAAAGTTTGATGCTCCCCACCATAGGAACAGACCCAAGTATAAACGGGTCTCCCAGTCGGGTGTTAAGTCTAATCCCAAAGGACCCATTTACGAATGGGTACCTAAAAAGCCTTAACTTGTTTTGCAGGATGGTCATGTGTGGTATTTAGATTCAGGCTGCTCCAAGCTCATGACCGGAAGAAAGGAGCTACTCACAAACTTCACCGTGAAGTTTTGTGGCAATGTACGCTTTGGGAATGACCATTATTCTCCAATTTTGGGATACGGAGATATTATCAAGGATAATCTCACAATAAAGAAAGTGTCCTACGTCGAAGGTGGGTCACAACTTGTTCAGCATCGGTCAATTCTGCGACAAGAATCTGGAGGTCACATTTAAAGCAAATAGGTGCAGCGTTCGGACTGAAGATGGAAAAGAAATTTTTGTTGGAACGCGTCGCACAAATTTCTACATAATTGACCTCTCGTCTCTGAAAGCAGATAAGGAAGTTTGTTTGATGTCCAAAGCCTCGACCGAACAAAACTGGTTATGGCATCGTAGACTCTCTCACCTGAACTTCAAGACGATCAATAAGTTGGTTCTCGGTGGACACGTCAGAGGAATGCCAGATCTTAAGTTTGAAAAAGATCACTTGTGTGCCGCCTGTCAAATGGGCAAGATGAAGAAGGCTTCTCACAAGCCTAAAGCCACTCCAAGTACTTATCGGTCCCTTGAACTCATTCATATGGATTTGTGTGGACCAATGCGCATTCAGAGTATCAATCACAAGAAGTATGTCCTAGTGATGGTTGATGATTTTTCACGCTACACGTGGGTTAGATTCCTTCGTTCAAAGGATGAAACCCCCGACCTGATCATCTCTCTCTTAAAGAGCGTTCAAGTCAGTCTCAACCAAACAGTTCAGACTATGAGGTTGGATAACGTCACAGAGTTCAAGAATAAAGTGCTCACTAGTTACCTGACGTCGGTGGGTATTACCCACACTTTCTCCGCTGCTCGTACTCCTCATCAAAACGGGGTAGTAGAGCACCGTAATCGAACTCTTGTCGAAGCCGCGCGTACGATGTTATCTCAGTCCAAGCTCCCGCTATATTTATGGGCAGAATCAGTTGCTACCGCATGCTACAAACAAACGGTACTATCATCAACAAGCGGTTCAACAAGAACCCATACGAGATCATCAACAAACGCATCCCGAACATCAACTATTTCCATGCATTCGGATGCACGTGCTTGGTACTGAATGACAAGGACTATCTCGGCAAATTCAGCCCAAAAGCGGACGAAGAAGTGTTCATCGGCTATTCACAGCAAGCCAAAGCTTACAGAGTCTACAACAAAAGGACGAAGACCGTCGTTGAGAGTGTGAATGTGACTTTTGACGAGGCCGTTGATATGGCTTCTGAGCACCTCAGTTCAGAACCCGCTTTAACTGGTGTGTTAGCTTCTGGACAATTACGTTCAGGATCTACACAATCTCCAGTAAATCCAAATCAAGCGTCTATGTCAAGAGCACATCTTTCAGATTTGGATTTACTTTTTGAGCATTTTTATGATGATTACTTTCCTTCTACGCCTAATGCTATATCATGTAATAGGAATGATGCTCAAGCACCATAAGTGACACAGGTCACTGGTCCATCCGACTCAGGTGTGCCAACCTCGCCTGATGTTTCCCCTTCTACTGTCATTGAATCAGCATCCCCAAGCTCAAGTGATCCCCCACCGATTTCTCAGGTTCCTACTGAAGCACCGTCAACAGTAGGACCTCGTGAACCGACCCTTGCTGCAGGTGCTCACGAAGTTCCCTCTCCGGCAATCCCGGATACTGTTATGGTTTCATCACCCGCTGAGTCGTCCTCTGCTACACGCCCGACTCTGGCTCAGGGGCTTCCACCTCACAGGCCGTCATCACTCGAAGCAGTTCAGGATCTGCCCCTAGGTGGTTATGTGGATTCCGATACCTCCCATCAGACATATCAACCTCTTCCACACGCCACCAAGTGGACACGAGCTCATCCCCTACATCAGATCATCGGTGATCCCAATACACCTGTTAAGACTCGATCCACCACCGCGAATGACTGTTTATTTTCTTCGTTCCTCAGCCGTATCGAACCTTCAACCATCTCCGAAGCATTGAATGATCCGGACTGGGTAATAGCTATGCAAGAGAAACTCAACCAATTTGAGAGCCTCAAAGTATGGCGACTTGTTCCCCGGCCAAAGAATAAGACGGTGATTGGGACGAAATGGATCTTCAAGAACAAGAAGGACGAAGATGGAATCATAGTCCGGAACAAAGCGCGTCTGGTAGCCAAAGGATATCGCCAGCAAGAAGGAATAGACTATGATGAGACGTTTGCACCGGTTGCACGAATTGTAGCGATTCGCATGTTCCTTGTCTACGCTGCTCACAAGAACTTCATCGTCTTTCAAATGGATGTCAAATACGCGTTTCTGAATGGCGTTCTCAAGGAGGAAGTTTATGTCTCGCAACTCGAAGGCTTCATGAGTTCCAATAAACCGCATCACGTCTATTTTCTTGACAAGGCCTTGTACGGTCTCAAGCAAGCGCCACGAGCCTGGTATGATGCACTCTCATCCTTCTTAGTTAAATCTGGTTTTTCCAAAGGTAAGATCGACACCACTCTATTTATTAAAAAGGAAAAGCGTGATATTATTCTGGTACAGATCTATGTCGACGACATAATCTTTGGCTCCACAAACCCCAAGTACTGTCAGAACTTCTCAGCCCTCATGAGTAAACATTTTCATATGAGCATGATGGTTCAAATGAACTTTTTCATGGGTCTTCAAGTTAAACAATTAGCGACAGAAATTTTCATTAATCAATCTAAGTACATCTCGGATATTCTTCGGAAATACTAGATGGAAAATTCTTCACCAATGAAAACCCCCATGTCTACCAGTATAAAGCTACACTCCGATACTGACGGAAAGGATGTGGATGATAAGACTTATAGAGGAATGATAGGTTCGCTGATGTACTTGATGGCAAGCCGGACAGACATTATGTTTTCGACATTCTTGTGTGCAAGATTTCAGTCAAAACCGAAAGAGTCTCACTTAGCTGCAGTCAAGCGTATATTTCGTTATATAAAAGGTACTGCTGATCTTGGTTTATGGTACCCGAAAGAGACAGGTTTTGAACTGACATCTTACTCAGACGCTGACCATGCCGGAAATATGCTGGACCGGAAAAGCACGACGGGACATGTCCAGTTCATGGGTGATCGTCTTGTCAGTTGGGCATCGAAGAAGCAAAACTGCGTGTCAACCTCTACCGCCGAGGCAGAGTATGTAGCAGCCGCCAGTTGCTGCTCGCAAGTCATTTGGATGCGCACCCAGCTGAAAGACTATGGTTTCCATTACTCGAAGATCCCCATTTACTGTGACTCGAAGAACGCCATCGCGATATCAAGCAATCACATCCAACACACGAAGACGAAGCACATTGATGTGCGCTATTATTTCATAAAAGACCATGTGGAAAGAGGTACCATCGAACTCTACTTTGTTAATACACAACATCATATAGCAGACCTGTTTACCAAAGCCTTGGACGAAAGACGCTTTAATTATCTAGTGTCCAAGCTAGGTATGCTAAAATCTGAAAGTTTGACCCTTCCACAGACCTATACGAATCTTATTCAATAACAAATGACTGTGACTTAATGCCCCAGTGACTCGTCTCTGGATGCTCATATCCACACTCATTGGTTTTTGCATTTTACTCGTTAAGTTCTGTGCAAGTTTCAAACTTTTGTATTAATAAATTAGATTTCGTTCGTTTTATTTTTCTCGTGTGTCTTTGTTCTTCATTGTGTTTCCTTCTCTGTTGCAGTCCAGTCGTTCGATATGTATGGGTATGTCCTTTGTGGTGAATTTTCGAGCTGTTCATGTGTTGAGGGGGAGCACTAGCGCCAGGTGACTCGTAAGTTTACTAAGTCCTCTAATCTGAGGGGGAGCCGGTTTTTTCGTTTATTCCTTCGTTTTTCAGTAGTTTTCATCCTTAGGATTGTTTTGTTTAAGTTTTTATTTTTATTTTTTTTATTTTCTTCATTAAAAAAAGTTATTATTTGGACCGGCCCAAATTGGTAACCGGCCCAACCCAACTCCCGCCCCTAGTCAAACCTGACCCGTCCCGGGTAACCCTAAAACCACGACAAGGGTATTTAAAACCCCGGTGTCTCTCTTTTTCCCTCACTCAATCTCAATCGCTCTTTATCTCTCTATATCGCTCTCTCACTCACCCCGATCCATCTCTCTCTCTCAATCCCTTGCACGAAATCTCTCTCGTTTCTCACGATCTCGATCGACCACAGGTATGTCTTCTCTCTTCTCTCGATCGTCCTATCTCTCTCGCCGGTCAATCGAATTTCGGTCGATGTACGTCGCCCCCCCTCGTCTCCTCCGTCGTCTTTGTGACCGACGGAATACCCTCGTTTAAGGTTACAATCGACGGAATCGTCACTGGCCTTCGACTTCGATCGATGAGGCCTTCGTTTAGGGTTAACATTGATTGTGTTTTTTAATTTAGGAATGTTGCATCTGGGATTGAGTGTATGAGTATGTTGTTTGGTGTCGATCAAGTTGACATCGGTCGACACCGGTCGATATAGATACCGGTCGACACCGGTCGATATAGATACCGGTCGACACCGGTCGATTGACCTCGGTCATTGTGTTCGGGTTCTCAATCGATATTTCTATTAATCATTATTTGGGTTTTAGTATAGTGGTTTGAATGCTGCCATCTTATCGATGCTTTCTTGGTTATTGGATTCGATTATACTGGTTAATCATATCGATTATTGCATTGGGTTCTGTTTGTTACGGTTGACACCGATCGACTAGGTTAATACCGGTCGACACCGGTCGATGGCCTGTGTAAAGACCCCGGTCATGCTAGACCCCGGGCGATGCTCGACCCCGGTCGATGCTTGACCCCAGTCGATGACAGACCTCGGTCAATGCTACACTCCGGTCGGTTTGGTGTTAGTCTTTGCCATATATATGTTTGTTGCTAAGAGGTTGCTTATAGTTGCTATATGCTTATTTGATGAGAGTGCCTGTTGGGCTCCAGAAACCTTAAATGGTTTAATTTATTTTGGTTTGATGAGAGACTTGGTTATTGACCCTAGTTCACGAATTAGGGTTTCAATTAATCTATGACTTGGAATTTGAATTGGTCATGGTCTTAAACCATTGATTGAACAATTCCAAAGGTGATCTTGTTTTAAATGTACCCGAGTACTAACATGTTCATGGGGATCCGTTCCTTCCTCTCACGCCAAATAATTTCCATCTCGATGTCACTCAACCTGAGTGCCAATACCAAGTGATGGTCGAGATCCTCCGTGGCCATCCTCTCTCCTATGCTCTCACGGAGACCGCCGATGTGCCTCATCTATATCTGCAACAGTTCTGGCGCTCACTTACTCCGGTTGAGGCCGATGATGGCTTCATTCTGGAAGGTCGGATTGACACAACAACCGTCTTGCTCACGCGAGATCTCTTTCGCCAGTTTCTCCACTTACCGAACGCTAATTCATTTCCAGGGAGAAATAGTTTCGATCCAATCGTCCCCGACACTATTCTCTGCTCCGACATACAGTCCTTGGGGTACCTCACGCCTCTACGTCTTCCATCCACCTTCAACAGGAAGAATCTGACTACTATCTGGTACACCCTTTTCACGTACCTCAATCGGTGCCTGTCAACTATAACGAAAGGCATCGACCAGACGAGCATCAACATCCTATGCCTCTTCCATGCCATGGCATTCCACCTCCATGCCGATTATGCGGACATTCTTTGGTTCGAGCTCGTCCAGAAGGTCCGAGACAACGCTACAAAATGACGGAACTTCATTCCGTTCGTGCGATTTCTCCAGATCTTCATCCGAAACTACATGGATCTTCATCCGAAACTACATGGATCTTCATCCAACCATTGCTCGACGCTCTTCGCATTCTACATGTCCGCATAACCCGACTCATCGTATCCCTATTCGTCCTGATCCCGAAGGTATAGTCGCCCGACAGATTCCAGACGGGTTACTGGCCTATGCTAGTCCGACGGCGCTGAGTGTGATAGATTATAGGCGCACACACAACCTACCAGCTGCTATGGTCCATCCAGATCCGGAAGGACCTCCCCAGGGAGCGAGACCTGAGTGACGTGAGGGTCCACGTATGAGAGGCGGTAGAGTCCGGAGGGCTAGGGCTCCCGGACAGGGTGTGCAGAGAGAAAATATTGTGAGGGGTTCTAAAGCGGGCAGCGCCGTTAGACAAAGCCAGGCCATTACTTCTCACCGATCGCCTACACCATCACTGACAGCATCTCCGACGGTGGAAGAGGACACAACTATAGAAACCGCCCACGTTCAGTCCTCTTCTGCCATCGAATCCGAGGAGACAACAGGTACATCCGGCACTCAGTCGGAATCAGCCACCCAAGCATCGGAATCAAGTGATGAGTCTTCTGACTCTGATGGTGATGATGACGAGCCCTCACTTGGAGAGACAAGGAGAGCGGAGGGAGTTATAGTTGAAAATGTAAATGTGAGTAGAGAGAGGGAAAGAAAGAGTAAATTTGATTCTGATCGAACACGAGTGATGAGGCAACCATCTTCGGTTGACCTCCCCCTAACCCTATCCAGCCAGGTAGCCACATCTTCTACCCAGTCTCATGTGTTGAGACAGGGTATTGAAGAAGCCGTCGTGGACCTAGCGACGCAATTGCACGCCCCCCAAGCCACTCCAACATCTCTCAACAGATGTTGGTTTCAATTTCTCACGGGGATTTAGCACAAACGCTACCGGTCTCTCGCTTGGAGAGTCCTGGTATTGAAATAAGAGAACAACAGCACCCGTCCTCGCCTTCTTTGGGTGCACAGCGTCTAGAGCCATTATATCTTCTTTGCCTAGGACACAGGTACCTTTCTCGGCTACTGCTGGAGGCCTTAGTGGCCCGGCCGGAACACCCATAGTAATTCCAACTTCGGTTGGTTTACGAGGATTGGGTAGAAGTCCTACCACAGCTATTATTACGCCAGTTGTGAACGTAGACGGTGCGACTTCTACAGTCATCACCACAACTGGAAGTCTAAGTGACCCAGAAGTTATTCACCCCGAGTTTGTCTCAAGGGAATTTTTGGACGGCGCCGTAAAGATTTTCCATTATATCATGCGTACAGAGATGAGGGAAGAGGTAGATGCACTGAAACGTCTGATCAAAGGCAAAGCTCCAGCTACTGAGCCTGAACCACTACCTCCTACACCACCACCCTCTACTATTGCTTCCGATATGTCTATCGATGACCTTAAATCCATCCTCCTAGCCAAACTACTTCCCCAATCTCAAATCGAACCCTCACAAGATGCCGACCTACTTTCCTTACTTCGTGCCCAAGCATCTACACCTACCCCACCACCTCCACCCACTATATATCCTGAAGCCTTCCAGCACCAACAAGAACTCCTTCAGTCTTTGCAGCACACAATATCTGTATTGACTGAACGGGTTTTATCCTTGGAAGACACCTGCCGAAGCCAGGCAGAGAGGCTCAAGCGCAGACATGATGACCAGGATGATCCTGATCATCATGAGGGGGAGAAGCGCCAAAGACTATCCGTGCCGGAGACACAAACAGTGGGCACAGAACAGGTACAACCGGAAAAGGGTTCGGGTTCCGTGAATCAAGCAGAAGGGCAGGAACAGACACAGGAGCAGACGATGGACTTGGTACTTTACGATATTCCAACGGTTGAAAAGCCTGAGGAACAATATGAAGGTTCATCGATGGATCCGGAAAAATGGGCTATAATCGTTGATCCATATTCAGATACAGACCCGACAGAAGAACCGATCAACAACGAAAGAGCACTGGTAGTCTTTCAGGCCGAGATTGATGAGCTACTGAATTTTGAATTTACGGCTCAAGATTATCAATCAGATGTACAACCTTCTGTCGAGGTACCGCTTTTGACCTACACAGCTGCAGTACACCCTGATCTTTCGCAATCAGTGTTCCTGAACGATCTCCTCCAGCGTCGCCAGCATCACCAGTTTTGGGAATAGATAGTACTCCGCTAGTTCAGTCGTCCAAATGGGAAAGAGTCAGAATTAAAGTACCATTTCTTGAAGAAAGCCAGAAGAAAATCTTTGCCCAATGGATTCGGAAGTATGATGAAGTCGTAGCCCATGGTCTTCAGTCGATGAAAAACAGGGAGAAGCAACGCGAGCTTCTATTCGTGTATAATTACTTCAAAGAAAAATACAACAAGACAAATCTCAGAATTCAATCAGTTGATCAGATTCACGCTTGCTACTTCAAAGGTGTAAAGTATTCATTCTTCGTGGTGACAAGAGAAGATGGTAAGCAGTGGAGTTTTTCTGAAGCTGATTTTGAACGTCTTGAACGACACGATCTTCTATTCCTGCTTAAAGACTTAAAGACCAGAACTATCCGACCCGGGGAAGTTACAGATGCACTCGAAGACATAAAGAGATACATGAAGTGTGCAATGAAGCTTGCCTCAGTAGAAGACTTTCAGATCGGGTTAGAAAGCAACCAACTAAAGATTAATTTGCTTAAACCTGATTTGAGTATTCCTTGAGATGCCCAGAATGTACCAGCTTTCACAGTTCTTAATTTTCCAGAATTCGGCATGACATACGAGAACGACAAAGGTGATATGCGTTTCATCCGATTCAGTCAGATTGCCAGATTCTGCGATGGTACTCTGATGTTGCTTAGAGACAAGTTGAAGAATGCAGTTGATCAAGATGAAAAAGGTTTTCAGCTTCTGGATCAGAAATACAAGAGTCTTGTTCTCGAAGCACTGGGTGTGATCTTAGAGCGGCTGGAGTACAGAACGTCAATGCGCTATTTCGAGATCAGTTTCGGGTTTCGAAAAACATATGTTCCGAACTGGCGTGATTTTGAACTTCTATTTAAAGAGGGAGATTGTTAGGGTATTTATATGTTAAATAAAAGTTCAGGGTGCAAATTGTAATGTTTCTAAAGTTTATTTGTTTGTTGGGCTAAAAGCCCTTTAGGCCCATTAGCTTAGTGTGTGGCATATATAAGTCATGTATTAGTTTCATTATTCAGTTTTTCAGTTTAGATCTCATTCATAATTCTCTAGTCAATAGGTTTACTTTGCTTATCAGATATTCTTTCTCCTTTCTTGAATATTAATCATATGACTAGAGATTGTGATTCATTAATTGTTCTTCATTGATATTATTGTTCGTGATTGCACTGTACTGGGATCTACATGTTCTGACTGTCCATCTATGTTCCATTCATAGACAGAAGCACCATCATATTGGCTTCGATAATAAAAATTTTCTTTTATTCGAATTGAACATCAGGAAAAGTTGGTCTTGGATAATAATTTAGAGTTTGAGGGCGACTTGTGCTAGTGGAAGAACTACCCTTAAATTTTATTCTATTTGAAAATTGTTCGTGAATTTGAGATATATTTTTTGATTCTTCATCTGAACTAGAAGAATTGTTATGAACTACGTTGATACTTAATTTTGTTAATTTTTGTTCCAATTCTTTTTGTATTTTTTTATTATATCCTAAATTTATGTTAGCATCAATTTGATGTGGAAAGAAAATTGGATTTTTGTGATGATTTAAAATTGGATTTTCGTTATGATTTTCTTCATCCTTACTTGTTGAAGGTATTATCTTATTTTGAGAATTGTTATTTTCAATTCTAATTAATTGTTGGTTCATAGTATTAAGAATTTCATTTGAATAATTAACTTGATATATAAGTTTTTGCATGATTTGTTCTGGAGTTGTTTTGTCTGAAAATTTAATCAATGGTTGTGCTATATAGTGATCATCAACTAAAATGGAGGTTTTTGGAGGATGAATAGCACTTATTACTTCGTTTGTTGATATCTTATATTCTTTAGTTATTTTTGGAGTGTCATATATATCAATAAAGGGATTTGGAATTTTGTTTTCTTTGCAATATATTTCGTACCATTGGAAAAATGTAATATGAATATCGTATTTTGAAATATAAAGTCTCCAAAGAGTTTTGATGGTTTAATTCTTTTTCATTATCATTAACAGATTCATAATAATATTCTCTTCTACTTTGATTATGGTCTGAATAAAATTCTTTTTTAAAATATTCTAGATTAACAGTTGATGTACTCATTTTTACAATTGACTTAGGATTTCTGAAGGAGTAGGTTGGTAACTTTCAGAATCATTGGATTCTTCTTGATAAAAAGTTTGAGGAATTGGTTTATTAAAATCTACATTATTAAATTTTAATGATTGAGATTTTTGAAGAAAAGATGTTTTTAAATTATTTGTACTACTTGTAGATCCGGTTGAAATTCTTGATGAGGCTGATCGAAAGTTATTGAAATTATGATTGAAATTAATATCAACATATTCATCTTCATGTTCTATTATATTATAAATGGTATTAATATTTTCTATAGGTTTTGGGATACTGATATCTTGTAGATTCCAATTTCAAGATTGGGTGATTTCATTCCATTTGAGACGTTTGGGTGTTTGAATTCTGGTGTTTTGAGGGTTAGCTTCAAAAATGATTGTTTCATCTTTAGGGCTTGATAATTTTGTTTTTGTCTCTATGGTTGATGACATAGTTTTATAACAAACTCTATATATTATGGAAACAACTTTAGTATCTTCTTTAAATTCTAAATTTTTTGTTTTAATTGTATGAACTAAAGTGTCTAAAATGTTTGGATCAAATAATCCTACAGAGAAGTTAGGAAAACAATTGAAATAATTTGGGCCATTTGATACATTTGTTTCTGCCATAGCAAGAACTGAGTTTTGAAAATTGGTATGTCTAGCATCTCTTAAAACTAACAAGACTGGAGCATCTATTCCTAATCTAAATAATGGTTTGATAGCAATTTGAACTAATCCAACATGTAAAATTTTGTATTTTTGTCTATGTTGTATTATTGTATATTTAGATAAAAAGGTAAGATTATTGTAATCTTTATTGATTGAAACAATTTGTTCAGCAGTTTTGATTGAATATCGTTGTAGAAAATCAAAAGTTCCTATTTTATAAATGGTTTTAACATCTTGTTTTGGAATTGTCCAATTTGTTAAACTTTGTTCTATATTTGAAATAGGAACTTCAGCTGAATTCATTTGAAGTTCTCTATCGTTTTCCTCTATAATATCATTTTCAGAATTATGTTTCTTTGTAAATAAATGCATCATGACTCTGGATATCTAACAAAGATTAAATTAAAGTTTTGTTCCAATTTTAAAACAAGTATTTCTCTTAATACGTGTTGAACAGTTAGAGGGACCACCTTCGGAGGGACCACCCTTGACTAGTCGTGGTACGGCCGGTCGACTTACCTCTTGCGACGCTTACACTAATCCAACCGACTGGGCTAAACCAACACCGTCTTAAAAGGTTGACCAACACTAATATCTAAGAAGTTTGAATAGAATGTATTATCTTAAAATTAACACTTACTTTAATCAATAATTGTTGAGATATATAAAATAGAGGATTCATCTACAAATACACACACTTTCTGGCTCTGATACCATTGGGGTTCTGTTGGGAATTCAGAATTTGCACAAGTATAGTTAGTACTGCTAGCAGTTAGTACTGCTAAGGGTTACTACTGCAAACTTCATTAATACTGTTGAACATGGTTAATGCTTCTGAACATGGTTAGTACTGCTTATGAGATGAAGACTTCGTATGGCAATGAAGACAGCTGTATTGATTGAAGATATTCATGGAAAGCTTGGAGATAACTATGGTAGATTATACTGAAGATCTTTTATATTTTGTAATTATCTTTTATTTTCAATATATGTATAGACTTAGTCAGAATAGTTTAGTAAGCAATTTTTTGAGTTTTTGTTTTGATAGAGAGAATTAACCTCAAGGTTTATAATCCTAATTCTAGAGAAGTAGAATTCGTATTGGTGAGTCTGTTCATCAATATTGAGGTTTTGTTTGAAAACTTGTAGCTTTAATCTTTCAATAAAGTTTACAAGTTGTGATTCATATTCACTGTTTTCATTGATATTCTGAATATTAAAGTGTTATTCCGCAAACTCCTTTAATATTGTTTCTGAGTTCATTATTCTTGTTAAGAATTAGATCCTGACAAGTGGTATCAGAGCACAGGATTCTCAGAAACCTTCAATCACCATTCTTTATCAGAAACCTTCAATCATCATGGACAGTTCAAGTGATAGTGTTCTGGTCTCAAAGGTTCCAATGCTCAGATCTAGTGAATTTGACATGTGGAAGATTAGGATCAGGCAATACATCCTTCTCACAGATTACTCTATGTGGGACATCATTGAGAATGACCCATCTAATGAAGGAAAGATTAGACCAGATGGAAAAAGAATTCCACCAAAGACTGATGGAGAGAGGAAGATAAGGCAGACAGAGATGAAAGCCTTGAGCACACTGCTCTTGGCTATTCCCAATGAGTATCAACACCAATTTTGCAACTGCACTGATGCACAGATGCTTTGGAATGCTCTAGAGAAGAGATTCTCTGGTACCAAAAGTACCAAGAGAAATCAGAAGGCTATTTTGAAGCAACTATATGAAAACTTCATGTCAACTAAGAATGAGTCCATGACTTAAACTTTTGACAGGTTTAACAAGCTGATTGGTGAACTAGCTACTGTTGGAGTGCAGATTGATCAAGATGATGTAAACAGAAAGTTCTTAAGGTCCCTTGGAGATGAATGGACCATGTATACTGTCTCTTTCAGACAGGATGACAAGTTGGAGGACAAAGAACTAGATGATCTTTATAATGACTTAAGGGTGTTTGAGGCTGAACTTGAAGCCAAGAAAAAACCATCTGGATACACTCATAATGCTGCTCTCTTATCATCTTCTTCTTCTACTGTTTCTGCTGCTAATGCAGAATCAGTTAGTACTGCTTATGTATCTAAGCATGATGTATCTAATGACTCTGTATTAGAAGCTTTTCTTGCTAGTCATGCCAATTCTGGTTTAATTAATGATGATCTTGAACAAATTAATGTTGATGACCTTGAGGAGATGGATATAAAGTGGCAGATGGCTATGCTAACTATGAGGGTCAAGAGATTCATAAAGAGGACTGGCAGGAACAACTTTTCTCAGAGGAGAGAAGATGGTGCTGGGTTTGACAAGTCAAATATGGAGTGCTACAAGTGCTACAAAATGGGACACTTTGCAAGAGAATGCAGAGGAGGAATTCCTCAACAACATGGCAGTAACCATCAACAAGCACATTCATCAAGCTTCCAAAACAACAAAAACTCCACTCAAGCTCTTGTTTCTCAAGAAGGAATGCGATTTGATTGGAGTGATCAAGCAGAAGAAGCAGTTCAGAAACAAGCCCTGATGGCAGAAGTCTCAAAATCTTCCAGCACAGATATACCAACTGAGGTAAAAACTAAACTGTGCACCAAAGATTGTCTTCAGACTGTACAAAAGTACAGGGATCATAACCAAAGCATGTGTCACGACCTTAAAAGGTTAGAAAGAGATATAAGAAAATATAAGGTGATTGTTGAGAAGTTTGAAGATCAAATCAAGGCTTACAAGGCCAATGAACTTCAGCACATGTATGACACAAATTACTGGAAGTGGGAGAAAAATCAATTTGAGATTCAAATAGAAAAGTCTAAAGAGGAGTGTGAGAAGATAAAGAGTGAGTATGAGAAAGCTAAGCTTGACATTGAGAGGTTCTCTTATGCTTCCAAAGCAATGGACTCTTTGCTTAAACCTCAAGTTCATGATAAGATCAAGAGTGGTATAGGATACAATGCAACACCTCCACCTTATAACAATAATTACATCCCTCCCTCCTCAGATCTCTTAGAGAACCAAAATAAGGAGGACTTACCTATAGGAGCAACAGAAGTAGATCCTATAGATAGTGTGGTGGTTAAAGAAGAGAATGAGGAAGAGAAGTCTGAGAGTAAGAATGCAGAAGAGATTCCTGTAGAAAATCATATTCTTACCAATGAAAGCGGGGGTAAACCATTCATCAAGAATGAAAAGGTGGAGAGCTCAAAGAGAGAAAAGGGTAAGGTACAGGGAGTCCACTATATGCAGACCACAGTTTTGAATCCCTGTACATGTAAACAGTCTCAGCCCCAAAAACATGATAAAACAAGGGGTAATCAAAGAAACTAGAATAATCAGTGGGCACAAAAACAAGGGATTGATCTGAGTAAAATCAATAGACCAAAACCTTGTTTTATTTGTGGAAAGCTTAACCATATTGCCAAATATTGTTATTTCAATTCTATGAACCAGAGGATAAATTTTCAAAGACTTATACAAAATCCTGTTGGTTATAGGAATCAAAGAAGGAATCATATGGCTGAAAATGTAAAAAGAGCACCTTTAAAAGCTCTTGCTCAAAACAAGTTTGCAAAATCTAAGAAAAATACTCCAACTAAGCCAAGGAGTAACTTAATGAAAAAGAAAGCAAACAACTTTGTCCAAGTATGGGTTCCAAAAATAAAGAAATCTGTTAGTACTGCTATTTCAAATAGTACTGCTGACAGAAATAATGCTGCTGCAAGCAATACTACTGCTAACAACGTTAGTACTGCTAATCCAATTAGTACTGCTAATGAAGTTAGTACTGCTAACAAAATTAGTACTGCTAATCCAATTAGTACTGCTAATGATGTTAGTACTGCTAACAAAGTTAGTACTGCCAATCAAGTTAGTACTGCTTCCAGTAACAGACCCATAATTGTGACAAAGTATTCAAGCCATAAGATTCCCCAGTCTGAGAAGCTCATCAAAACTGATTGTGAATATGTTGATGAGAATGGGAAACCCAAGACCACTTTGGCTTGGGTTCCTACTAAAAACTAACTGTTATACTTTATGTGCAGAGCAACCAACAACTAAAAGGGAAGAGCATTTGGCATGTTGATAGTGGTTGCTCTAGGCACATGACAGGTAATAAGTTCTGCCTACAAAACTTTAAAAGGATTGATGGAGGACATGTTGCATTTGGTGATAATCCATCTGGAGGAAAGATTAGTGGAAAAGGTAATGTAACAAAGGGTAAGATGACATTTGAGGATGTCTACTATGTTGAGCAATTAAGATACAACCTGTTAAGTGTATCACAGGTTTGTGACAAGAAGCATAGTATATTGTTTACTGATACTGAATGTATTATCCTTGCTAAAGAATTCAAGATAGTTGATGAAAGTATGATACTACTGAGAACTCCAAGAAAGTGACAATGTCAAATGCAATGAGAGCACACCAAATAAACTTGGTACAGGCCCTGATTGGCTTTTTGACATTGATTCACTAACTAATTCTTTGAGTTTCAGTTATGAGAATAAAACAGGAACAGGGACAGAATCAGTACAAGATAAAAGACAAGAGTTTGTGCTATTTCCAATCCCTACAGCAGATCCTATTGAACTCTGTGTTCAAGAGAAGAAAGATGTTGCAGATTCAAAGGATACTGAAACGGCTCAGAATGAAGAGCAGAGAGGTGAAAAGGAGGATCAACTTTTGACTTCAGAACAGCTAGAACCTGAGATGCCTGCATTGGCAGAAGATGATACTAATGATGAGAACTCCTCAGTGTTTGGTGGCAACACTTCAGAAAAGAATGACACCAATCTTGAAGTCAATCTTCAGGAAGAGGCTGTAAATGCTACAAGGACTCAAAAGAATCATCCTCCTCAGTTGGTGATTGGTGACATCAATTCTCCAATCATCACAAGGAATCAGAGTAAGTTGGGAGGATTAAAAGACATACAATCAGGCTTACTATCTTGCTTTCTATCTCAGGTTGAGCCCAAAAAGGCACATGATGCAATGAAAGACCCAAGCTGGATAGAAGCAATGCAAGAGGAGCTGCTGCAGTTTGTACTGCAAAATGTATGGGATTTGGTAGAACTGCCTAAAGGACACAGAGCTATAGGGACAAAATGGATTTTCAGAAACAAGAAGCATGAGAGAGGGATAGTGATCAAGAACAAGGCTAGATTGGTAGCACAGGGGTACACTCAAGAAGAAGGAATTGATTATGAAGAGGTTTTTGCACCAGTGGCCAGGATTGAGGCCATTAGGTTATTTTTAGCCTATGCCTCTTTCATGAAGTTCAAAGTCTACCAACTGGATGTGAAAAGTGCTTTTCTGTATGGTAAAATTGAAGAAGAATTATATGTCTGTCAGCCTCCAGGGTTTGAAAATCCCAGATATCCTGACAGAGTATACAAATTGAAGAAAGCACTGTATGGACTACATCAAGCACCAAGAGCTTGGTATGAAACTTTGTCTACCTATCTCTTGGAAAATGGTTATGAGAGAGGAATCATTGACAAGACTCTGTTCATTCAAAGGAAGAAGAAGGACATCCTGTTAGTACAAATCTATGTGGATGACATCATCTTTGGATCCACAAAAGATCAATTATGCAGAGATTTTGAAGAATTAATGCATAAGCGATTCAAGATGAGTTCTATGGGTGAACTTACTTTCTTCCTTGGGCTACAAGTTAAGCAGGAACAAGATGGAATCTTCATAAGCCAAACCAAGTATGTGCAGGACATTTTAACCAAGTTTGGATTCTCAGATTCCAAGCCTGCAAGCACACCCATGGAGACACTCAAACAGATAACTGCATATCTTGAGGGGGAGGATGTGGATGTTCATCACTACAGATCCATGATTGGCTCCCTCATGTATCTCACAGCTTCTAGACCAGATATCATGTTCCCTGTTTGTGTGTATGCAAGATTTCAAGTTAGGCCAAAGCAATCACATTTTCAAGCAGTCAAGAGGATATTCAGATATCTCAAAGGTCAACCCAGATTAGGACTGTGGTATCCTCATGACTCACCTTTCAACCTACTTGCATATTCAGATAGTGACCTGGGTGGAGCTAACTTGAACAGAAAGTCTACAACTGGAGGATGTCAGTTTTTGGGTGCAAGACTAGTATCATGGCAGTGTAAGAAGCAAACCACAGTGTCCACCTCAACAACAGAAGCCGAATACATAGTTGCTGCAAGCTGATGCTCACAAGTGCTATGGATTCAGAATCAAATTATGGACTATGCTTTTGATGTGGGTAGATTCACATTCTTAGTCACAAGTGTGGGCATGATGAACAATGAATAAGTATATTCTCATTCTCTTTATATACCTATATAGATTCCTCCTTAGTTACTTTCTTTAAATTGGTGCTATTAACCCCTGTGTTTAAGTGTTTCAGGTAGTTTTGAATGGGTACTTAGTTCTTCTATAGCAGTTGATACTGCTAGTTAGTTAATACTGCTAGTGGTTAATACTGCTCTCAGTTAATACTGCTAGTTAGTTAATACTGCTAGTTAGTTAATACTGCTAGTGGTTAATACTGCTAGTTAGTTAATACTGCTAGTGTTTAATACTTCTCTCAGTTAATACTGCTAGTTGGTTAATACTGCTAGTGGTTAATATTGCTTATGTCCCGAATTGTATAAATATCCTTTTTGCCCGCCTAAAAGCTCATAACGACTCTTTGAATACTATTCATCTTCTCTCTAATCCTTTTTTTTTCTCTCAAGCACCTAGTAAGTTTCAGGCAACAACACTTAAGCTCAATGGCATCCATGGCGTTCATTGATGAGCACAACGAAATCGCGATGCTTCAAAAGCCGAAGCAGGCTGATGGATTTCACCAGATAATCGACTTTCTCAAAACAAGCCATATCGCATATGCCCTTACAGTGTCACTATCCATCTACATTGAGCACCAAAAACAATTCTGGGCAAATGCCACCATTGTTACTGAAAATGGTGTGCAAGTTATCAAGACAAGGGTGTGTGACAAACCCTTGACAGTTTCTGAAGAGGTAATTCGCATTAGTCTACGTCTAGACGATGCCTCAGGTATCTCATCTATCTCTAATGATGAACTGTTTTCAACTCTTACTAGAATGAGGTATGGAGGCCCATTGGGTGTTTTTAAGTTCTCAAAAGCTAAATTTTCTCCCCAATGGCGGTTCTTTGTCTATACCCTGATGCACTGTATTTCCAAAAAGACTACTGGATGGAGTGAGTTCAGTAGTACCATTGCTTATGCTTTGGTTTGCTTGGCCACTTCCAGAAAGTACAATTTTTCAAAAATGATTTTCAATGACCTTGTGTCAAACTTGGGAAACAAAAAGAGTTTTTATATGTACCAAAGATCTATACAAGCAGTTATAACCAATGAATTGACGGATATGCCTCAATTTGATGAGGTATATGTACCTAAAATCCCCAAAGGTAAGGTCTTTTCAAATATGAAGAGATCTCCATTGGACTCGGAAGGAGTTGACACCCCATTGTTCTCTACAATGATGGTGGTGTCCCACAATGAAGAAGGTATGGCTTCAGGGTCAAGGCCCTCATTAGACCATCCCACTGAAAGCCAATCCCAACCTTCAATCAGCATATCAATCCCTCAGTCCCTTCTTCAAAAACCAACTTCATCAATCACCAATACCTACATAAGGAAAAAGGTAAAGAAGGCTCCTTCCCTTCTTGTACCTTCACCCACAAAGCCTTTAAGCCCTCTAATGGAGAATTCTCCATTAGAGAATATCTATAGGGAAACCACAGGGGCGTCTCCTAACCCCAAGGAGGTGCTCAATGAGGATATGTATGAGCATATGGGTGAGCAGGCTGCCACTACTCCTACTAGCACAGAGGAGGATAGTGGTAACATCAATAAGACCTCCCCCATGGCAACTTTGAATGAGCAATCATTCAAAGGTCCCAGGTGCCAAGAAACCAAGGGGGTGGAGGGTGCTTCTGCTAGGCAGAAGACTTCCACTACTAAAAGATCCCATGATCCTTCAAAAGGGGGTAACACTCCTGGAGAAGGTGAGGACAGATATGACTACAATGAATTGATGGAAAAAATGGGCAACATCAATCTGGATGTCATCAAACAAGGCAAAGACATAGAAGAAATGAAAATGGTAATTCTGTCTCAACAAGTACAGATTATGTTAAGTCAAAATATTGTATCCAAGATTTAATAGGAAAGTCAAATGTGTAAAAGTCAACATTGACCTTGTAATAGTTAGTCAAAGTAATTTTTGTTTCCTTATCCGTTAAGGTTTTGTTTTAGTTTGTGTGGTATATATAGGTTTTGTTTGTAATCTTGTAGTAACGAACAAGTGGCTAATGCATATTGTAATATTCTAGAGTGTGTGTAATACAAGATCTACTTTCTCTCTCTAGATTCTCTCTCTAGTTCTTGAGTTTATTTGACATATATTGAGTAATTAGCTTGTTGTGATTGGGATTTATGATTCACAATTGGTATCAGAGCAGAACCAAACTTTTCAGAAAAGATTTTATCATGATTTGAATTGAAATTTGGTGTTTTTGGATCGAAAATTTGAATTTTTCAAAAGTTTTTCAAGAAAACGAGTTTGTTACTGTTTCATACAAATTTCTTGTGAAAAATCGTTTTTAATGCAAGAAACTGGATTCATTGTGTTCGATTTATGTTGTTGATTGATTGTTGTTTTGATTCCATCTCGAAATTCGAACAAAATCGGTTTCAATTTTTGATTTTTGAGAATTTCGTGAAAAACGTGTTCAGTTACTGTTCTTGATTGAAAATATTCGATTTGATGTTTTTAATCGAAAATTGATTGCTTGTGTGTGTTTAGAACTGTTTTTCGATGATGCTAACAAATTGTGCAGGAATCAATCGATTTGAGAAAGATAATGTCAAGAAATCGACTTTGCGTGTCATTCATACGGTTTGCAGGTCATTCATACAGACTTGAGAACCATACTTTGCGTTTCAAGTGAGACCCGCATACCATACTTTGCGCTTCAAGAAGGACCCGCAAAGCTCATATTGCATTTCAAGTTGGAACCGCAAAGCTCTTCTTCGCGCATCAAGTTCAACCCGCAAAGTCTACTATGCGTTTCCTCAAGGACCCGCATACCTCACTATGCGTTTCCTCAAGGACCCGCATACCTCACTATGCGTTTCCTCAACAACCCGCATTCTTAGCTATGCGTTTCACCAAGGACCCGCACACCTAGCTTTGCGTTTCGGTCAACACACGCAAACCTCTTTTCTCTAAAAAAAAAAAAAAAAAAAAAAAAAGTTTGGTGTGGCATATTTTTTCTGTTAAACTTTGTGTCATATTTTTTTTGGTCAACACACGCAAACCTCTTTTCTGGAATTTCTTTTTAGTGTGTCATATTTTTTTCTGTTAAACTTTGTGTCATTTCTAGTGTTTTTCAAATTTTCATTTTTTAATATTTTTTTTTTCGAAAATTTTCAATTCTATCTGATTGTTGTTTTTCTGATATATAGTTTGGGACGGTCATTCACTTCAAGTTGATTATTTTTTTTCAAGATGTCCATTCTGTACAAGCCTGATATATCTGTAATAGAAGCTGAACGATGGACTCTGCAATTTAAAAATTCAGAGTATCTCAGAAGAATTCAGGAGTTGGAACTAAAATTGTACAACTGTTTTAAAACTCGTGAATGTATAAATTGTACTAAAAATAGTTCTAATTTTTCAGGTATCCTTTATGAGAGGGATAAAGAGATAAAAGAGAAAGAGAAAGAGAAAGAGAAAGAGATTTTAACTCTTCAAATCCAACTGAAGACAACTGAACAAAAATCATCTAAGCCACAAGCAGAATCAGTTGAGCTTCAAAACAAGTTGAAGGCTTTCAAAGAGAAGACTGAGGGATTGGAATCTGAGAATGCTGAGCTTAAAAAGAATTTATCGGATTTGGAAAAACAACTTGTTGCAAATAAAGCTGATTTTGAAAGTGAAAAGAATAATTTTTCAAAGAAGTTCTCAGATTTCTCAAAGAAGTGCTTTGAGGAAAAGAAGTCAGTTGAGCTTAAATGTATAAAACTTTCTCAACAAATCTCCGATTTTGAGAAAGTACTGATTTTAGAAAGAGAGAAGTTTGAAAAAGAGAAGAAGGCCATAGAACAAAAGAATGTAGGGTTCTTTAAAGAGTTATCCGGCCAGAGAACAGAGTCAGAAAAAGGATTTGAGGAAGAAAGATCCATTTTTGAATCTGAAATCAAGAAGCTAACTTCTAAGTTGTCTGAACTGTCTGCTGCTGCGCTGAAAGAGCAAAGGACGAAGTCTGAATTCACGACAAAGATTGACCAGCTTGTGAAAGAAAGAGATAATTTTGCGTCGAAGATTAAAGAACTTGAAAAATCTGTTTCAAGTTCAAATCAGAAATTTATCTGTTCACAAAGGTCAGTCAAATACTTTAATCAGATTCGTCGCACTAACCTTTTCTATGATGATTGTTTAGATGGTTTAGATACTTTTCCAAGGAGAACAAGTTTCAAGAAAGAGAAACTGGTGTGGAAAAAGAAACCAGTCAAAGATGATAAGGAAAATGAGCTGAAAGAAAAGAAATCATGTGTACCTGTGCACAAAGCAAAGAAGAACAAAGCACTTAACGGTAAGAAATTTTATTGTTCTATTTGCTGTACACATGATCATTTTCATAAATCAACTGATCATTACTGGTATGGTTCTTACTCCATATCCCCCACACGCACTGCAACTAACATTTCTGGACCCAAATACCAGTGGGTACCAAAACCGAAACCTGAATCTGTGTTGCAGGTACCTCAATCCAAGGGGGAGTAAGAAAGACAATGGCTTTTGAACACAGCAGTTCAAAACCCGGACTTCAATGCTGAAAGACTATGGCTTCTAAGCACATCAGCTTAGGACCCGTTCTTCAAAGGAGTTTGACTTCTAAACACAACAGTTTAGGACTCGGACCTCAGCGATTAAAAAGACCTTACTCCTGTGTTTTTGCATCCGATGGATATTGATGGTCTTCATCCCAAGTGAATTGATCTGATCTCTATCCTATATTTTTTCTTTGCTAAAATTTTCTGATATTGATGGTCTAACAATTCAAAGGGAGTGTTTGATCTCTATCCTGTTTTAACTGACATATTTCAGATGCTTAATTTAAGGGGGAGTAAAGGTGATGACTTTTGATTACTTCCGATCAGAACTCAATCTATAAACTGTTTTACTGCTTTCTGTCTTTTATTTTTAAATAAAGTGAATAAAGTGGCTTCTGATCAAATGACAGATCAGGACCCGTTTTTCAACGATCAAAGAAGGATATTATGCTAATATCCAGGGGGAGCTCAAAAGATATAAATCATTTGATCATGATTTGAGGGGGAGCCGAAAAGGTAAAAATCTTTTGATCCTAGATCTCTGATTGTTTGAAAGAAGGACAACTTTCGAACATGAAAAACCTTTTATTAAATGTTCAAACCACTTCTTATTCTCAAACGATTTCATGAGTATAGAAGTGTGATTTTTAAAATGTTTTTCATTTTTTGCGCTTAATTGTTTAACTGACCGTGTGTTTCCAAAGATCAATACTTGTGTATTATCTTGTCCATATACTGTCAAGTATTCACACACACCGGTTCAGTATTTTCTTTGAAATTGTTATTACCATGTCTCAAATTCGAACCAATTTTTCGATGGTAATACTCCCGTTTGCAATTTCACAGTTGTTGAGCATCTTTCATCTTTTTCATATTTGTGCTTTCTTTGATAAATTGTTTATATTCGTTCATATAAACAAAATTACCAATTCTTTGATACCCTAACCATTTGATTTGATCTGGTTGATTCATTGTCAGATTCTCAAAACAATTCTCTTGACTTCATATTCATTCATTCAATATCCTTGTTTTGAGAAACCTTCAAAGAACAAAGGCTCAAATTTCATTCATATTTTTCAATGAGCATACATACTCTGACATATGATTTCTTGTGCTTTACATGTCAAGAAAAATCATTGACCAGCATGTACTTTTAGGAACATGGGATTCAGTATGAGTGCTTAATAGATCTTCCATGGATTCACGATAACCAGTGTTTCCTACCCCAGAAGAAATCCTTTGAGTGATTAAGGGGAGAGGGGTCTAAAAGTTTTGAGTGTGGGAGTGAGCAGAGGTAAAATGGAAATGAGAGATTGGTTAGATGTGAGTATAATGATAAAAAGAAAGAAGGTGTGATATCAAAGTTAAAAGAATATCAGAACTCTGCACCTACCACTTTCTGAGCCGGGCAGCCACATTACTGATTGGTTCACATTTCTTTGGTGACCATCATTGAAATAGGCAAATAGCCCATGCCATCTCTTGCTTACAATCTCACCAGCTACTCATTCTTTTCTTAAAAATAGAATGTTTCACATTTTCTGGGGAAACAGCACATAATCTATTGGATCTTCACTTGGAAGATACTGATATTGAAAAAGAAGGAAAGTTGCCCCACCTTCGACCCTTTTTCATGCACATTGAGTCCATGTATAATCATTGATGTCTCAGTGATTTACATACTTTGAGCCTTAATGAAACACAATCATTGTGCTAATTCTTTCAAAACACAAGCACGAGCACACAGAGAATATGTTTTTCTGTCAGAACATTCATAGAATTACCTTGTGTCTTTCAATGATTGAATGGAAGTCGTGGGGAGTCAACATCAAACCATCTCCTTACATTGTACATCCGTTGTACACAGTAACTTCGTGTTACTGACAGGCATTTCTAACTGTTTCATTTGTTGAATCAGGGTTACACGCTCATTATGTCTGAATTTGAAAAGATTCGGATATATACTGTTCATGATTCAGCTCTTCAGATCAAAAGTACAGAAATATCAAGGGGAGATTGTTTGTTGTTCACAAAGGGGGAAATCAAAGCCTATGCTGAAATTGATGATATTTTGATGATAATGATGCTCACATCATCAAAAAGAGGGAGAATTATAAAGATTCAATTTCAGAGTTCAAGTTCAAAGTTCAAAGTTCAAGCCTAAAGTTCAATTTGCTTCCGCTGTTTCAAACGCTGTTTCAAAGGATGTTTCAAACGCTGTTTCAAAGGATGTTTCAAACGCTGTTTCAAAGGCTGATTCAAAGTCAAAAGCTTCTTCAAAAGTTTCTTCAAAAGAAAATTTCAAGAATTCAAGTAGGTTTGTTCTTCTGAAGACGATTCAGAGATCAAAGTGATGAAGATACAATTTTGTTTGAAGACGAAAGATTTTTCAGAAATGAAGTTTCAAGTTTCAAAGAAGTTTCAAGAATTTCCTGTTTTGTTCAAGGCATGTTGACTTTCCAAAGCGTCAAAGATTAAAAAGACTTTCCAAGATTCTTCAAAAGCTGCAAAAGAGCAAAGTTTTTGAAAGCTTCAAGAGACAAAAGATGAAGAATCAAGAGTTGAAGATCAGCATCAAATTTTTATTAAATCTTGAATACAAAGGGGGAGATTGTTCAGTCTAAATATTGTATCCAAGATTTAATAGGAAAGTCAAATGTGTAAAAGTCAACATTGACCTTGTAATAGTTAGTCAAAGTAAGTTTTGTTTCCTTAGCCGTTAAGGTTTTGTTTTAGTTTGTGTGGTATATATAGGTTTTGTTTGTAATCTTGTAGTAACGAACTAGTGGCTAATGCATATTGTAATATTCTAGAGTGTGTGTAATACAAGATCTACTTTCTCTCTCTAGATTCTCTCTCTAGTTCTTGAGCTTATTTGACATATATTGAGTAATTAGCTTGTTGTGATTGGGATTTATGATTAACAGATTACCAAATTGAAGAAAATGGTGACAAGATTGGTGCAAAAGAAGAGGAGAAGGCAGTTTCTTTTGAAGAGGAGGAAAAATGCTAATGATGCTTTAAATAAGGGGGAGAATTCAGAGGCTGAAGCAGAAAAGGAAAGTACATCTGAGATGGGATTTGATGTTAAGGGGGAGAAAGCTGCAGAAACAGAAGCACAAGAAGTAGAAACATATAAGGTTCAAGCAGCAACAGTAACAGAACAGGTAGCAACAGTAACAGGGCTATCTGTTGAAGAATTGGAAATACCAGAAACTTTGGTAAAAGCAAAGAACGACACTCCTAAGGCTACTCAAAAGGCCAAGGGAGTGGTCATCAATGATGGAGGCCTTGAAAAGAAGAGAAAAGAAAGAAGTGAGGCAGGTTTGAAGGATGCAAAGGGTAAAGCTAAGATGGTTGAATCTGAACAACCTTCAAAGAAGAAGAACGAGGTGGAGTTAGATGAAGAAGTAGCAAAACAACTCCAAGCTGAGATGGAAAAGGAGGAACAATTCCAATCAGAGAAGGACAGAGAGCTTGCACTGGAGATGGCCAGAAAGCTCAATGAAGAATATCAAAAGAGCATAAAAACTGCAGCTGAAGTCAAGAAAATACCAGTCAAAAGAATGCCAGTCAAAAAGCAGAAAAGACAACATTCCAAGACCTTTTTGGTCAATTAGGAAAGGAGAAAAATGATAAATTTCCTGAAAGGTTCAATTGGTGTCAAAGGAGAGATGTTTACTAATATGGCATACAGTCAAGTTGAGGAGCTCTATAAAAAGGAAATGGCTAAGCTTCAAGGGGACTCCTCACAAAGGGAAGAGGCTGAAAGAAGGATGAAGAAGAGACATGATCTAAACATTCAACAACCATTCCCTGAGGAAGTCACTCCTACCAAAGAAAAGGCTGAAGACACTAAAGAAGAGAATGTTGGTATGGAAATGAAATCTACAAAGAGAGTAAAGACCATAGCTTCCAAGAAACAGTCCAAGAAGCCAAGGGTTGAAGAAACTGAAATAGAGGCAGAACCTTCAGTTACACCTTCAGCAGAATCTGTGCAGAACCCAGAGCAGTCCAATAAGCAATCTGATGAGCAAGTGGGTCTTTATCTGACTGTAATAGAACCAGTTCAGGTTGTTCCCATTTCTGTGAAAGCACTAGAAGTCATCTTTTGGGACATTCTGAGAGACAACAGAAAGGATTACTTCAGGCTTAAAAGAGTTGGTGATGTATTTGAAGTATATTCAACTTGGGGGAAAGTAATCAGAAGTTGCTCCAGAGCTGATCTTGAAGAGATGCATAAGGTGGGAATAAAGCTTTATGAACATGTTTTGAAAAGAACTGAAGAAAGCCTACTCAAGATTGCAATGGAATATCTTTGTATGATGTTTGAACCAGAAAAAGTGGTTTACAGAATCAAGGATCTACATCATGAGTATGGGTTTAAGAAGATTGATAAGTGGATACTCTTTGAAAACTGTGGTGTATACATGATCACAATTGATAACTGTTATCATAAGTACTACCTAGTGGACAAAGTGTATGGTCATAGCAAGGAGAAGCTGAATGGGATGCTGAAAGCTAAGCTACTATGTGCAAAGGAATCAGAAATGGCTAGAATTGTGGTAAGAAGAACAATTAATCAAAGTCTGGGTCTGGATCCGAATTTGGGAAACTAAGCTGTAGTGTTGAAAGCATCTTGAAGACCATAAATGAAGAACTTGACTTCTCTTCTCAAAAGTCAAGTTAGGGGGAGATTGTTGGGAATTCAGAATTTGCACAAGTATAGTTAGTACTGCTAGCAGTTAGTATTGCTAAGGGTTACTACTGCAAACTTCATTAATACTGCTGAACATGGTTAATGCTGTTGAACATGGTTAGTACTGCTTATGAGATGAAGACTTCGTATGGCAATGAAGACAGCTGTATTGATTGAAGATATTCATGGAAAGCTTGGAGATAACTATGGAAGATTATACTGAAGATCTTTTATATTTTGTAATTATCTTTTATTTTCAATATATGTATAGACTTAGTCAGAATAGTTTAGTAAGTAATTTTTTGAGTTTTTGTTTTGATAGAGATAATTAACCTCAAGGTTTATAATCCTAATTCTAGAGAAGTAGAATTCGTATTGGTGAGTCTGTTCATCAATATTGAGGTTTTGTTTGAAAACTTGTAGCTTTAATCTTTCAATAAAGGTTACAAGTTGTGATTCATATTCACTGTTTTCATTGATATTCTGAATATTAAAGTGTTATTCCGCAAACTCCTTTAATATTGTTTCTGAGTTCATTATTCTTGTTAAGAATTAGATCCTGACAGGTTCGGATTGACATCTTATATTTGTAAAGGATGGTTAAATAGATCTTCTGTTATTGAGAGTTGGAAAGTGGTTACGAAAATTGCCATTTTGGCTAACCATACGATTTTGACCATTAATGTAGTAAATATTTCTATGATATCTTATTCTGAAATTTCTTATATTATTTGATAAGAAAAAATTAATAAGACTGTTTAGAGTGATTTGAATAAAGAAATATACCTGATAAGTTTGATTATTATCCAAACCCCAATGGTATCAGAGCCAGAAAGTGTGTGTATTTGTAGATGAATCCTCTACTTTATATATCTCAACAATTATTGATTAAAGTAAGTGTTAATTTTAATTTAATACATTCTATTAATACTTCTTGGATGTTAGTGTTGGTCAGCCTTTTAAGACGGTGTTGGTTTAGCCCAGTCGGTTGGATTAGTGTAAGTGTCACAAGAGGTAAGTCGACCAGCCGTACCACGACTAGTCAAGGGTGGTCCCTCCGAAGGTGGTCCCTCTAACTGTTCAACACGTATTAAAAGAAATATTTGTTTTAAAATTGGAACAAATTTCTTCTTTCAGTATTAAAAGAAATATTTCTTCTTCATTGATTGTCTTTAAAGCACTAATTTCTTCTTTTAGTATGATGCTTTCCTCATAATACTCTTTTGACTTTTTAGAGTGAAAGTCAACAGCATAACCCAGATTTACTTTCTCTAATTCAAACTTTCTATTCTTCTCTTCAAGCTCAGCAAAATATCCCATATTGAATGAGTACACCGGCTTGATATGAAAGATCGTTCCCAAACTATAAATCAGAAAATCAAAAATCAGATCAAATTGAAATCTTGCACAAAAATTAAAATTTGAACAACACTTGATATGTGCTAACAGTTGGTGGAGCAAGACTGAGTTTTTCTTGAACTATATGTAGCGCAAACCAAACTTCTCGCGAGCAGAGAATAGTGCAAAGTAAGCTTCTAGCGAACAGTCTATGGCGCAAAGTTGAATTTTCGTTAGCAGTGTATGGCGCAAAGTGAGCTTCTCGTGAGATGGCTATAGCGCAAACTGCATAATCTGCAGATTACAATCTGCACAAACTGTTAAAAACTGCACAATCTTGAACTTGTAAATTCAGATTTAAACAAATTGAATCTGCAAATCAATTGGAAACACAAATAACAGATTAGGTAAAAAATGAAAAATGCAGATCAACAAATTCAGCAGACTTCGTCTTCTCAATTAAAAGTTGTTTTGAGTGAAGGTTAATGGTGCACAACAATAAGTTTGCGTAAGAGGACAGAGGCGCAAACCTATGGTTTGCGTGAGATACCTTTGAATTGATCAAATTTGCTTGAACTAGACCTGCAAATCAAAACACCACCGTCCCATGATGTATTTTGCATCCAATCATATTTTGCAAACAAATTTGAAAGTGCAGCCATCAAATTGTTTCACAAACCCACTAAATTTTGAGCACCAATTGGAACTTGAGCTTTGCGTGAGTTACCTAAAACACAAACCTTATAGTTTGCGTGAGTTACCTAAAACGCAAACCTAAAACAACATCACCGACCCACTTTCAAACCTTCATCCAATCACAAATCAAACTTTGAACTTTGCGTGAGACATTTGCGTGAGTAAACTGCAGAGCCACCAAGCCACCGACCCATTACTATGAAATCAACCAATCAACCAATTACTATGAAATCAATTACTACAAATAATTGATTTGCGTGAGAGCCACCGACCCATGATGTAAGTTTATCCAATCAAAACTTCTCCACCTGTGGTTTGCGTGAGTGCTTGAGAGAGCTAAATGAATTCAATTGTGGTTTGCGTGAGTTCTTGAGAGATCACCGTCCCATTATTGAATGAAAGCCAATCACATTCATCATTCAAATTGAGAAATCATTCTCACGCTGACCACACCTCCCCACATTCGCAACCTCAACAGCAGCAGCGCTATCCACGTGGTTTTGCTGCGGCGGCGATGGATTCGAAATCACAAATCAATTGATCCACATGATTATGAGAAATTGTGATTTGAATCTGATGCAGAATTCTGAGAAATCAATTGATTCTAAAAGATCGATTAATCAACTAGAATACATTTTCAATCTCAATTTCAGATTAGAAACCACAAAACATAACAATTTGATTCAAAACAGAACTTGTGATCGTGAAACTGAAAAATCAAGAAAATCACATTTTCATCAATCAACTGATTAAATTGTGTTTGTGTGTGATTACAAGATGATTTCAATTACAAATCGATCACTACAAGATTAATCTTACAATCTATAATCAACAAAATAAATCGAATTCGATCAAAAGTTCATTTTCCAGAAAATACACACTGTGTTCTTGATTTCTTGAAAAAAAATTCAGATTTTGATCCAAAAATTCCAGAATTCAATCCAATTTTTCTGCTCAAATCATTTCTGAAAATGTTTGGTATGTCTCTGATACCAACTGTTAATCCCTAATAATCAAGCTTAATCTCAAACAAACAAGATTTAACAATGAAATCTAGAGAGAGAGAGTAGAGAGAGAAAGTAGATCTTGAAAAACATATCACACATCTCTTTAGAATGATATTACAAATGAGTTCTTCAGGGAAAAAAACAAATACTAAACCTATTTATACCATCTAACAAAACTAAGACTTAATGACTAAGAAAACTAAACAACTTTGACTTTTAAAGACTTTGACATTTTTGACTTTTACATTTTTGACTTTCCTCATTAAATCTTGGATACAATATTTAGACTTAACACATTCTCTTCAGTATCAGAAATAACAACAATGTCATCACAGTCTTCTTCTTTTACTTTGCACAACTTCTCATATTTTGCATCATTGTCATCCTCATAATCTATTTCAATGAAGTTTGCAAAATAATTCCTCATATCTTCATATTCCTCATAATCTTGCACATTTGACGCTTCAGGAACTTCTGACGATAGAGGTGCAAACTCTGGATCTACATATACCACAATCTGCTTGTTATTCTCAATGTTTGGCTCAAAGATATTCAACTCATTCAGCAATGATGAAAGATCAACGTTATCTATCATGACATTCACAAGATCTTCTACATCACAATCTTGAGCTTTATCAACAGATTGATTTCCTTGAGATGCTGATTCAGATTCATTTCTTTGGCCTTCACGAGCAGATGAACTTTCAATCCTCTGTCTCTTTGTCATCTCCCCCTTATGACCTTGATGAGCTTGATCATCTTGGTCATGTCTTCTTTTATGAGAGAGAACAACTTCATATCTGCATGACTCTTCATGACGAGCAACTCTGTCAGATAAAACATTTAAAGCTTGAGTCATCAAATTTAATCCCTCCTTTATATCAGAAAAATTGCTATCTATTTTAGAAAAAATAGATCAAGCTTCAGATTTAAAGGAGTTAAATTCAGCAAATAAGGCAGATATCCTGTCTGAAACAGGAGCAGAAGCTGGATCTGGGTTCGGTTGAAAGTTCCTTAACAAAGATATAAAATCTTGATTCTGTTAAACTGGCGGAGACGCAGAGAGGAGACGAGCATATAACATATCAGTAAGTTCATAAATTGGAATATCCTAAATTGAAGTGCTTGATGATACTGGAGGAACAGAAGTTGATGCAGATAATTCAGCAGACTGTGTAAAGGATGGAGGAGGTGGAATTGAGACTTTAGCAAGAGCAGTAGTAATGATGTTGGACGGTTCATGAATAACAACCCCAGATGGTCGTCTGAACAGATGTATCTCATAATGTTCTATTTCCACCATCTTACCCTTGAATAAAGACTTCATCTTTTGTATTTCCTCGTGCTTTTGTGCATCAAAACGTTCACTCATTTGACGAATAACCTCATTCAGAGTCATAAACTTTTCAGTCGGATCTCGAACTTGAACTGAAGAAGTCTCGTAAACAGATGTTAGTTCAGCTGTGGTATGAATATCAGAGAAAGAAGTTTCTGTACCTTGAACCTGTTTCTGAGCTGTAGCATTAGCGAAAACTAAATCTAGCTCATCAACCTGTATATCAGCAACCGCAGTATTGATTGGTACAGATTCATCTTCGGACAGAACATTTGCTTGACCATGCATTTTTGTTTCTCTGATGTCTCTTTCTAAAGCTTGAATAGCATGCTGATCACCATCTCCGTCATTACCATCATCATTATCATCAGAATCATCATGTATCATAGGATCATCGGCAGTCTCTGTGTCACTTTCAGAATGTTCAACATCAACCTGTTGAGCCGCATCTCCTGCTTCAGCTACTTGATCATCATTAGCAGGTTCGGCTTCTTCAGCTTCCAAAGAAAAATCATGATCAATGCAGTATTGAATGATGTTGTCATCAGTCGGATCAGCATAATTTGCAATTAGTGCAGTAGGAATTGGCATCGAGTACTCAAAACTCTTCTTTTGGGATGGAATAAAAGTCATCTCATTGTCAGCAACCTGATCCCAAGAATTCCGTCGAGGAATTTGTCAGTTACTCCTTGCTATGCTCCGGACAATCAACTTCATGAAACGAGCAAATGGAATGAACTTTCTCAGACAGTTTGGTCTAGAAGATTAGAGTGTAGTCGACATGCAAATCATATACAATTGCATGGAACAATCGGAGATAATGCAGACTAGCGTTGTCTGTACCTGAATGTTTCGAGGTAAGACACCTGTTGAGTACCAAGAACAACGCATACCAAATCGGTGGAAGGTTGGATTTCTCAAATTGACTCACTTTAGTAAGAGTACCAACATATCCCAAGTTCCGAATACCCTCAAGAACTTCTGACTCTGGAGGAAAGCTGTCATAAGTAGTTCGACCTGGTCGGGAATTTGCTTCAGGTAGCTCCAGAATCAGTTTGAGTCGATTGTAGGTGAGATAGGATTGAAACTGGTCAACCTGTATTTAAAATTTGTGAGGCCTAACCAACTCATTCTTCTTAATGGAGTGCCATGCTTACTGTAGATAGACTTCTGGAACATCAGCACATAGAGTTAAAGTTGGAGCAATCGGATGCCCACGAAGAATGGCTTTAATAACTGGATCAATCTTCAGCTTGTCAAAGTCAACACAGTAGTTATTCGGCTTGTATGGCAACACATATAAAACATAAGGAAACACTTCGTTTGGTGTTTGATGATGAATAGACAGATCCGCTCCGGAAGAGGGAACAGATGGCATTGGAGCTTTCCGAGATGCAGTATCGGATGGATCATAGTGCTAGTCTTGAATTTGATTCTCATCTTGCTGAACAGAAATGTTTTCAGAAGCCATTATAGACCCTATCAAACAGAAATGAAAATGAAAATTAGCTTAGGAATGAAAAAGAGAAACACAAGAAAATGAAAAAAATGCTAAGTCTAGTTTGCGCTACAAGTGAGTGGCGCAAAATGTGTTTTGCGCTACGTACATATGGCGCAAAATTAACTTTGCGTTTCCTGTTCGTGGCGCAAAACTAAGTTTGCGTGATTCACTTGTGATGCAATCTATGACTTAGAAAAAATTTCAAGTTCTTTAAAATAAAACAGAGATTTGCACGATATGAAGATGGCGCAAAAGTGACTTTGCGTTACCAACGTGTAACGCAATTGTTACTTAGAGAAAAACTTAGACAAATAAGTTTTGCGTTACACGAAGGTCGCGCAAAACCATCTTTGCGCTAACAACTAAAAACACAAAACCCTAGAAAAACTTAACATTGCGCAAGTTCATCTCTGAATTTCAAAAATCGTAACAAACTTGATTTTAATCTATAATATTTGTTTGAATCATATAAAAGGAAAATTATAAATACATTTCGAACAATCTATTACAGATTAAAATCATTTTGCAACATCAAACAAGAAAATTTGAAAAACGAAGATGAACAGACGAAAAAACGTAATCAACCACTAAAAATTCAAAATTAAAGAGATATAAGAAGAAATAGAAGTAGAAAACTCATACCTGAAGTCGAAATCAGAAACTAATGACAACCCAAAAGATTATTTGAACAAATATGAACTCACTTTAAGAATGGCGATGATGAAACGGTGCGAAAATGGAGAAGTCGCACACTGTGATATTCAAAAATGGAATCAACAATGTATATAATCTTGAATCAAATACGAAATGAAGCTTAGAAACATACCTGATTCAAAGAGATTATCAGAAGAATAGTGAGAAAGAAAATCAAACCAAGGAGAAAGATAGAGCCAAAAGATAATTTTTCAAAGATAGGGAAAATGAACCTGAGAATGACATCAACTTTGTTTTTATAAGGACAAAGAAAAATTTCATTTTTCACCTTTTAAACTCTTTTACTCCCCCTACACAAATGCATTAGATATAACAAATGAAATTAGCATTTGTATAGAAAAGTCAGAAATACTTACCTGATAAAACTCTGATCTGAACGTTAATCACTGTATCAGATACGTACCTGTTCACTTTATTCACTCCCCCTCAAAATCAGAAGATTGTCAAAACTCATTCAGATTTACTCCCCCTTGAAATATGCACATACCAAGATACAAAGATATGGGAACACACACAAGAAACATTGTTAGAGCATAAATCTGTTGGATACAAGATCAAGAAGACTGAAGGTCAAAGTTGAGAAAGTCAAAGCTGAAGAAAGTCAAATCTCATTAAAAGTCAAAGTCTATTTTGTAATAAGTCAAACTTATTTGTATTTGTTTTTGTTTTTAGTTTTCTTGTATTAGGTGGTAGTATAAATACTTTTTCTCTTTGTATTTCAAGATGAGTACGTGACATTAATTGTAATAACAGATTTGAAGAATACGTTTTAGAGAGAGAGAAAGATTTCTAGAGAGAGAAAGTGTAATTCTTGATAAATCAAGTAATCAAACAGGTAATTCAATTGTTTAATCTTGTTTGTTTGATTGTTAATGAATAGAAACTAGATTCTGGAACACACAATTGGTATCAGAGCAGATCCAAAAGGTGAAATCAGATCAAGAAAGTAGTCGACATTGTGTTCTTGACTGTGAAAATCGATTTCTGAAATTAGATGTGTTTTTGGAGCTGATTTTGGTTAGGAATCGTTACAAAAGTGTAATAGATTGAGTCTTTGTAATCAATTTCAAGTATTGCACTGTAAATCACATGAATTTCATGATTTTTGTTGAATTTTTGTACACAAGTCGTTGTCACTGTTTCATCAATCTTTGTGGTTTGTAAGTGTTTAATTGTAAAAATCATGTATTGGAACTTGTTCTTGGGTTGATTACAAAGGATTCTGCAAAGTTACAGATCAATTGGACAAGTTTGGATCGATTTCAGATGGAAAAACTCATTTTTTGAGTCGTCAAACTGAAGAACGCGCTAGATCTCTCAAACGCGCAAGTTCTTCGTCAAACGCGCAAGGTTCATCAGCTAGAACGCGCAAGTCAAAGGAATCGATTTTGGTCAAAACGCGCAAGTAACGACTAGCGAGTTTTAAAAACGCGCTAGTTGAAGTCTGCGAGTTTGGAAAAGTTGGAAAAATTTGTAAGGACCAGAACGCGCAAGTAGTGATCTGCGAGTTCACCAAACGCGCTAATCGAAGCTAGCGAGTTTGGAGAGGAACAGTGGTTAGCGAGTTCTTCGACGTGCGAGTTTGGTGGTTTGCGAGTTCTTCGACGTGCGAGTTTAGTAAACGCGCAAGCCTCTGTTAGCGAGTTTTAGCGTGAACAGTTGTTAGCGAGTTTAGGCACTTGCGAGTTTCATCTGCGAGTTTTATCTGCGAGTTTGCCTGCGAGTTTGCTTGAGAGTTTATCAAACGCGCAAGTCTCGATCTGCGTGTTTTTCAGTCTGCGTGTTTTAGGGCTTGCGAGTTCAATAGTGACTTGCGAGTTCTGACACTTAGTCAAATTTTTCGAAATTTTCAAAACTGTAATATGGCCTTTAATAGTGAAAAAATTTTCTCTAGGGGCGCTGCCCCTCAACCCCGCAAGGGCGTTGCCCCTTGACCCCACCTGCTAACCGGGTAGCGGGACCCCCATGCTAAGTCTGCGGAGGGGGACAAAAGTTCTTTCTGTGTTCAAAATTTATGAATTTTTTTTTTCAAGATTTTTCTTGTGATTGCATATTTTGGACTAACGATCAGTTCTAGTTTCTTATTTGATATATTTTTCAAACAGGTTTAAAGAAGATGACTTCCAAAGATGCACTTTCAATCGGCACTGATCTCAAACCTCCAGTTCTATTCAAAGGAGAGTATGAGCAATGGAAGGATCGATTTCTGGATTTTATAGACCGACATGCAAATGGAGAAAATATTCTGGAATCAATCAAAGACGGTCCTATGAAACCAATCATGGTTAATGTACCTGATGATGATGATGATTCTTCTGATAGTGGACATGGTGATGTGGAAAAGGAAGAAAAGACAAAACAAGTTAAGGTTGATTTCTCTCAGTATTTTGAAAACAGAAGAGTCGATATAAAGCTGACAAGCAAGCGAGATCTCTTCTACTTCAAAGCATTCCCAATGACATCTACATCAAGATTGATAGCTACAAGCATGATGCTAAACAGATGTGGAATCAATTGGAAAAGATGATGATGGGATCAAAGATCGGGAATCAGATAAAGGTGGCTAACTGCATCAATAATTATGAGGAATTCAAGGCTAAAGAGAATGAGAGTCTGGAAGACACATATGAAAGATTCACTTTGTTTCTGAATGAGCTGACAAAGAACAAAGTCAAAAAGAAGCAGTTGGAAAATAATGTCAAATTCTTGAGCATCCTACGACCAGAGTGGAAGAAACATACTCGTAGGATGAAGCAGATGAAAGACTTAAGTGAAATACCTCTTCACGAAGTTTATGAGACCTTACGTCAGAATGAGGAAGAGGTAGAGGAGAAAAGAACTGAAAAGAAGAAGGCTGAGAAGGTTCCTGATCCGATTGCTTTGGTTGTTGGTGAGAAGAAGAAAGAAAAGAAAGAGAAGATAGAAAGAAGAAGAAGAAGAAAGTGAGTTCAAGTTCTGAGTCTGATTCTGAAGAGGATAGATATGTGGAGAAGAAACCGGATGAGAAGAAGAAGTTCATGAATGACTACACAGTTGCCGAGAAGCCAGCAACAGATTCCATCAAATGCTACAATTGCGGCAAGATGGGTCATTTTGCAAAAGATTGTCGAAAGCCGAAAGTTCGCAATTCTCAGTACTATCAGAACAAGTTGCTTTTGGCAAGACAGCAAGAAGCGGGTGTCGCTCTAATGGCTGAAGATGAGTTTTGGCTGGATTACTCAGAAGGAGAAGAAGAAGTGAAAGAAGAAACAGCTCATATCTGTCTCATGGGCAAAGAAGTAAAGGATGATGAGTCAGATGATGAGGAAGTTAATGAGGTATTAAATTTAACTGAAAAATATTTTATTACCAAAATGGAAACCATAATGGTTGAGCTTCAAAATTTACAAAATAATCTGAAAAAGGAAAAAAGAAAGAGTTGCTAAAAAGAACAAGAAGATCTTTGAGCTTAATACGTCTGTTATTTCAAACAAAGATCTGATTGATTCTTTACGCAAGTCTGATTTTGATTCTAAATCTCAAGTAGATTGTTTTGAAAAGAAGATTTCTGAGTTTGAAGGTAAAGTGTCTAAATATGAGTTTGAGAAGAATGAATCTGCACTAACTGTTTATAAATTGCATGTTGAAAACAAGAATTTGAACAAGAAGGTAAATGATCTGGAAGTTAAACTTTATAAAAGAGGTCAAACAGATCAAACCATTTTTCTTAATGCTCCTAATGAAGAGGCTGATGTTAAGCAAAGATGGGGACATGGTTTTAATAACCCCCATTATCTTAAGAAAGCCATCAGAAAACAGCCGGCACTTTATAACTATGATTTTCTTGCTTGTGCTGGTAAACATACTCATTTAAAACCCAAATTTGTTACCAAATTGCTAGAAGAAGTTGAGGACCAAGAAACTAAAAATAGAAAGAATAAAAAGAAAATGCAACTACCGTTTAACTATGAAAAGTTAAATGATAGTTATCTTTCCAAAACACCAAGAGTTATTTCAACTGACTATTTTGTTAGTTATTCCGTTTCTGAGATGAAGGCAAAACCTGTGATTGCAAAGGTTTCTGTTCCTACATCTATTCTTGAAAGCAAAATAGTCGAGCTTGAAAATGTTTTATCTGATGAAAAACTTTTGGCTGATATTCAACAAAATGTATTTTCTACAGTTATAAAGAACACTGTTTTTCAAACTAAATCTACAAAGTGTTCTACAGTTTCTAAGGCATCTCAATCTTCATCTGATAATTCTGATGACTTATTTGAGTCTGCAAATGATTCTTTTAATTCTGATGATGGGTGCATGGAAGAATCTGATATGTTTGATGTCTATTCTAAACTTCCTGATCATTCTACTTGTCTTAAAAATGAAAGAATGTTACCAAGTGATGTTCATATTGGTGAAACATCAACTAAGGTTGGTGATTCAGTTTCTGTAACTGCTGATTACTATGCTCAAGGTAAGAAACATAAGAAACAGCGATTACAGAAACATAAATACACTGGTACACGAAAGTATACTCAGTCTTGGAAATCTGCTTTTCCTAATAAATCTATATCTTATGTTTCAGATTTAAGGAAGAAAAAGTTGAAAGCTCAATCTGAATGGAGACCAAAACAGAAGGATGCTGAGATAGCTGAATCAGTTACTGATAATTCTTGTACTAAATCTGTTAGTAGTGATTCTGATATAGTTGGTCAATGTGCTTCTCATAAACAAAACCTTGTAACTTCTTACAAGCGTTACTCAATAAAGAAATTGATTCAATTATCTCCTATTACTACTAAATCTCATCATAATTATCGGAGAACTGATTGTGCTTATTCTCATAATTCTACTGATTGGTATGAATCTTATCATGTTAATTCTTCAAGATCAAATGTTTTTAAAGGTTTTCAAAATAACAGAGGGTCCATTTTCAAGTGGATACCAAAATCTTGTGCTAAACTGTTAGGACCCGTTTTTAAATGGGTACCTAAAATTGTTATTGCCTGATTTCTCTTGCAGACCCGACATATGTGGTACTTGGATAGTGGATGTTCCAAGCATATGACTGGGCAAAAAGCTTTATTGTCTAACTATACAGAGAAATTTAGTGGTAATGTCAGATTTGGGAACGATCAGCTTTCACCTATCTTAGGATATGGTGACATCATTCAAGACAACATAACGATAAGTAAAGTGAGTTATGTCGAAGGCTTGGGGCACAACTTATTCGGCATAGGTCAATTATGAGATAGAGGGTTAGAGGTCAACTTCAAGTCTAAGAGTTGCTCAGTTCGCACTGAATATGGAACAGAACTCTTATCTGGAAATCGAAAGACAAACCTCTACACCATCAATCTGTCCAAAGTACAGATTGACAGTCAAGTATGCTTATTGTCAAAAGCTTCAACGCAACAAAGTTGGCTCTGGCACAGACGTTTATCTCACTTAAACTTTCGTTATATCAACAAGCTGGTTCGTGGGAAATTGGTCAAAGGACTTCCTGAGCTGAAATATGAAAGACAACACTTATGTGCAGCTTGTGAGAAGGGTAAGATGAAGAGAGCCGCACATAAACCGAAGCCTGAACCAAGCACTAGTTCTCCATTAGAATTGTTACATATGGATTTGTGTGGTCCAATGAGAACTCAGAGTTTGGGAGGAAAGAAATACGTGTTGGTTATTGTGGATGATTATTCAAGATACACGTGGGTCAAGTTTCTTCGTTCAAAAGATAAGACACCGGAAGTTCTCATTAGTTTATTAAAGATGACCCAGGTGAAAATGCAGCGACCAGTCAAGTTTCTTCGTACTGATAATGGCATAGAATTCAAGAACAAGATTGTTGATGAATATCTCGAATCAGTTGGGATTTCACATCCGTATTCTGCTGCTAGAACGCCTGAACAAAATGGAGTAGTCGAAAGGCGAAATCGAACGCTAGTCGAGGCCGCTCGGACTATCCTTAGCCAATCAGACTTACCTCTATTCTTATGGGCAGAAGTTGTGTCGACTGCATGCCATACTCAAAATCGATCCATGATTCACCGCCGTTTTCAGAAGACTCCATATGAGCTAATCAACAACAGAACACCAACTATCAAATATTTTCACATATTTGGGTGTAAATGTTTTGTGCTTATCGACAGAGAGAGTCTGAATAAATTCCGTGCTAAGGCGGACGAAGGCATCTTTATCGGTTATTCTTCAACTTCGGCAGCATATCGTGTTTATATAAAGAAGTCAAAGACAGTTATCGAGAGTGTCAATGTCACATTTAATGAAGAGATGGCTTCTGATCAATTCAGTTCAGAACCCGTTATCACAGGAGTATTAGCTTCTGGGCAGATCAGTCCAGAACCTGTTTCTACAGCGACAAATTCGAATAACGCTTCTACTTCTACTTCACATTTAACTGATTTAGATTTGTTATTTGAATTCTTTTATGATGAGTTTCTAGGTTCTAATGTATCTAAATCTGCTGTGACTGACAGGTCTGAAGACACAACTTGCAATCATCCAGTCACTTCAGATGTCATAACTGAACAAGCATCCCCCGTTCAGTCTGAAACTCACATACCATTAACTACTCCTTCAGTTGAAGATACACAAGTTAATGCTGAGCCAGAAGTAATTATTCCAGTTGAGTCAGAATCTGTTGTTCCAAATGATACTTCTGCATATGAACCTTCAACTGAGAACCCCCCTCATCATATTCAAACTGAAGATTCTGAAAGTGGATTTCTAGATGATGATCATATTCAAAATTCATCTACTCCACTCCCTCATGAGCATCGCTGGACCAAAGAGCATCCATTACACCAAGTAATTGGAGATCTCAACAAGCCTATTCAGACTAGGTCAGTGACTCTTAATCAATGTATGCATGACTCATTCCTCAGTAAGATTGAGCCAACGCGAGTATTAGAGGCTCTTGCTGATTCGGACTGGGTATCTGCTATGCAAGAAGAGATCAATTAGTTTGAAGCCCTAAAGGTTTGGAGATTAGTTCCAAAACCAGAAGGTAAAACCGTGAGAGGAACTAAATGGGTATTCAAGAATAAGAAGGATGAAGATGGTATCGTCATAAGAAATAAAGCTAGACTTGTTGCCAAAGGTTACCGACAAGAGGAAGGCATTGATTATGATGAGACGTATGCTCCAGTAGCGCGTATAGAGGCAATCAGAATGTTTCTTGCCTACGCAGCTCATAAAAACTTTACAGTCTTTCAGATGGATGTGAAAACAACTTTTCTGAACGGCATTCTTAAAGAGGAAGTGTACGTGTCTCAACCAGAAGGGTTCGTCAATCCAGATAAGCCAGATCATGTCTACATATTGGACAAAGCCCTTTATGGATTAAAACAAGCCCCTCGAGCATGGTATGATGTCTTATCCAAATTCTTGGTCAAGTCTGGTTTCTCCAAAGGTAAGATTGATACCACTTTATTCATCAAGAAAGAAAAAGCTGATATTATTCTTATTCAGATATATGTTGATGATATAATATTTGGTTCTACTAATCCAAAATATTGCAAAAACTTTTCTAACCTTATGGTGTCACGTTTTCAAATGAGTATGATGGGAGAGATGAATTTCTTTCTCGGACTACAAGTTAAACAGTTTTCTACGGGGATTTTTATTAACCAATCTAAGTACATTTTGGATATTCTTCGGAAGTACAAAATGGAAAATTGTAAACCAATTGGTACCCCGATGGCACCTGGTACTAAGATCCACACTGATCCTTCGGGAAAAAGTGTTGATGTTAGAACATATAGAGGTATGATAGGATCGTTAATGTATCTTACATCGAGTAGACCAGATATTATGTTTTCAACATGTTTATGTTCTAGATATCAAGTTGCTCCCAAAGAATCCCATTTGGCTGCTGTCAAACGGATTTGTGGTATCCTAAAGATACTGGGTTTCAACTGACTGCATATTCAGATGCAGATCATGCAGGTTGTATGTTGGATAGAGAGAGTACTTCTGGTCACATTCAATTTCTTGGAGACAAGCTCGTTAGCTGGGCTTCAAAGAAACAACTATGCGTCTCCACATCGACTGCTGAAGCAGAGTATGTAGCTGCTGCAAGTTGCTGCTCTCAAGTCTTGTGGATGCGAACATAGCTGTGAGACTATGGATTCAAGTTTGATAAAATTCCAATCTATTGTGACTCGAAGAGTGCAATTGTGATATCTGCTAATCCTGTCCAGCATACGAAAACCAAACACATTGATGTAAGGTATCATTTTATAAAAGATAATGTAGAAAAAGGAAGAATTGAACTTTATTTTGTAAAAACAGATTATCAACTTGCAGATTTATTTACCAAACCCTTAGATGAAAAGAGATTTAATTTTCTTGTCTCTAAGCTTGGTATGTTAAATCTTAAGACATAATCGGTTGTTACATAATAAAGTTACGTATTGTTATTTTTCATCATTTTCTTTATCTTTATGTCTGAAGGATATCTGCACTTTAATTGTTTGCTCATGATCTCAGGGGGAGTTAGAGAAGATTTTAGATGATCTACATTAATTTGAGGGGGAGCAAAATTAATTTTTGCATTATAATTAACTGACAAAATTTTTGTGATGCATGATTTTAGGGGGAGCTTATAAATCAAAAGGAGTAAGACTATGATTTCTGATTGCTTAAGATCAGAACTCGTTCTTTAATCGTTTTACTGTTTTATGTACTTTTATTGTTCGAATAAATTTTGTGAATAAATTTTTTGACTAGACTTTGAGACTTGTGCAGGATGAGAGAAGCTGACACGATCATATCTAAATGACTACAGCTTGACTTTCTGATATTTAAGATTGCTCGAAAAGGTAAATTTCTTATCTTAATCTCAAATGTATCTGAAAGAAGGACAACTTTCAGGTATAGAAAACATGTTCTTAAATGTTCAAACCACTTCCTGATTTTTAAACAGATTTTATAATTTGGAAGTGTGATTTTAAATGTTTTCATTTTTTTTTGTGCTTAATTGATAAACAAACCGTGTGTTTCCAAAGATAAATACTTGCATATTGTCTTTTCTATATACTTTCAAGTATTCACACACACCGGTTTGACTTTGTTCAACATGTTCTTACCATGTCTCAAAATTGAAACAATTTTTCTTCGATGGTAAGACACTCCGCTTGTATTCAATGAATTTTGAGTGATATTTCATTTCGAAACGGTCATTTCAAGAATGTCTATATTTTGTTTCGTATAGACAAATATCAATTATTCTTGACCCTAAGATTTAATTGCTTTATCATTCATTTCTGATCATTTTTCATACAATGTCAGATTTTCAAACAAGTCTTTTGCATTCATTTTCATTCATTCAATATACTTGTTTGAAAATACTTCAATGTTTAAAAATGTTCAAATTTTCATGATTATATCATCTGAGGATTCATTTATCTGACATTTGTATTTGAGTTTTAACTGCTATAGTTAAACCATTTGAGCAACACATGCTTTCTAGGAACTATGGGTTCTTTGTGCTAGGAATTATCTGAACTTCTATGGAATCACGTTAACCAGTGATTTCTACCCAAAAAGTTAATCCCTTAGTGATTGAGTGTGAGGAGTCAAAAGAAATGTGTCTGGGTTGTGTGATGAGGTAAAATGGAAAAGAGAGTTTGGTTAGTAGTGAGCTTAATTGTTATCCCAGTTTTATCTAGTTGGTTAACAATCAATCAAGTAATCAAGCAACACAATAATAATCAAGAGATATAAAGATTAATAATAACGTACCAATCCCTTGAATAAACAATGAAACCCTTGAGTGTTCTTGATACCCTTTGAATACAGAGAAAACTTACAGCGACTATTTAGAAAATTATCAGAGTTCTTTTAAGATTAACCTAAAACTAAACTAATCAAAACTTTAAATACCCAGGCCATATGGGCTTTAACCTTAATGGGCTTTCTAATAGGCTTGGGCCCAATAGCTTAATAACTATTAACTTATTACATAATAAACCCTCTAATTAACTTTAGCACAATTGCAGTTTAAACCCTTAACTTTAACTTTAATCTTGAATACAATTTATGATCCAACAATCTCCCCCTTTGGATTCAAGATTAAAAAAAAATTTGCAATTGTCTTCAAGTCTTCACTTGTATTCTCTTATCTTCAGATATGTCATTGATAGCTTCAGAACTTGTAGCTTTAAAATCTTCAGATCTTCAGATTATATTCTCCCTTTTTGTATCTTCTCCCCCTTTTTATATCTTCTCCCCCTTTTTGATGAGTGGTGAGAATCAACATCATCAAAACTTGGCAAAACAATCTCCCCCTTTTTAAGACAATCTCCCCCTTTGTGTATGATCATCATGTAAGCATAGTCTTCATCATGTAACGAGCCCTGTATGAAATAAGAGCAGTCTCTCCAAATGGAAAGAGTGATTATCTCAATCTTTTCAGATTCAAATAAAAAGTAGGAACCATTCAAATTTTTTCAAATTCAAGCAGTTAATAAGTGTAACCCTGAATCAACAAATGACTCAGTTAGAATGCTTGTCAATGACACAAAGTCACTGAGTAACACAAAGTTACTATATAAGGAGCTGGTTTGATGTAGACTCCCCAGGTCTTCCATTCAATCATCGAATAACACATGGTTATCTATGAACGTTCTGACAGAAAACAAATTTCTGTGTGCTCGTGCATGTGTATGAAAGAATTAAGCATAGATGATTGCTTTTCAATATAGGCTTAAAGTATGTAAACTTGTTGAGACAACAACAAATTATACAAAGGCTCAATGTGCATGAGAAAGGTTCGAAGGTGGGGCAACTTTCCTTCTTTTTCAATATTAGTATCTTCCAAATGAAGAACCAATAGCGTATGTGATGCGTCCCCAGAAAATGTGAAACATTCTCTTTTTGAGAAAAGAATGAGTAGCTGGTGAGGTTGTATGCAAGAGATGGCATGGGCTAGGTGCCTATTTCAATGATGGTCACCAAAGAATGTGAACCAATCAGATTATGTGGCTGCCCGGCTCAGAAAGAAGTTTGGTGCAGAGTTTAATATTCTTTTACTCTGTTCTCTCACCCTCTTTCTTTTAATGCTCACGTCTAACCAATCTCTCTTTTTCATTTTACCTCTTTTCACACACCAACACTCAAATCTTTTGACCCTTCTCCCCTCAATCACTCAGGGAATACTTCCTGGGTAGGAAACACTGGTTATCGTGAATCCATGGAAGTTCTGTTAAGTTCTCACACTGAATCCCATGCATTTTCCTAAAAGAAACATGTTGTTCAACAGGCTATTGTACATGTAAGCACAAATACCACTTGTTACATGAAGAATAAAATATTCGGAGATGTCAAAACAGAAGATGTTTGACGATGCAATTCTCCCCCTCAAACTAAAAGAGTTTGACAATTAAGCTCATATCATTTTGTCATGAAGAATAAGATTTTGGAGAATCAAAAACGAATGTTGTTTATATGAACAATATATAAACATATGTTCAATGAAAGCACATGAAATGACGTTTGATTCAATCAACAGTGAATACAACTAACGTGAGTATTACCATAGAAAGATTTAACTTTTGATACATGGTAATAACAAAGTTAAATAGAATGTGCTGAACCGTTATGTGTATGAATACTTGACAAAGTATATTGACAAGATAAAACACAAGTATTTATCTTTAAGAACACACGGTCAGATAAGCATTTAAGTATCCAAAAATCTGTTAATATCACAGATATTCTCCCCCTTAAATCACTATTGTTTTTTTTTTTTTTTTAATTAATAAGGAAATAAAGCATATAAAAAATGGATAGAGCACTGAAGTGCGGGTTCTAATCCGATGTGATTAGAAGCCATAGTCACTTGAACCAACCTGCATAAGTGAAAGAAACAATGGTAATCATTTATGAAAATGATTCCTTTCTTGTTAACAACAGTTGGAAAATAACACACTATCAAGATTTGGAATACTCCCCCTTGAATCATGAGTAAGGTTTAAGACATGCTCAACATACCAAGTTTGCTGATTAGAAATTGAAATCGCTTTTCATCCAATGGCTTGGTGAAAAGATCAGCTAACTGGAAGTCAGTTTGAACAAAGTGCATTTCAATATTACCTTTTTCTACATGATCCTTGATGAAATGATAGCGTACATATATATGTTTGGTCTTCGAGTGCTGTACCGGATTAGCAGTTATAGATATTGCACTCTTGGAATCACAATAAATCGGAACGCGCTTGTAGTTGTATCCAAAGTCCCTTAACTGTGTCGTCATCCAGAGGACTTGAGAACAGCAGCTAGCAGCAGCTACATACTCAGCCTCGGCAGTGGATGTTGAAACACAGTTTTGTTTCTTTGAAGTCCAGCTCACAAGTTTGTCACCTATGAATTGACATGATCCAGAGGTGCTTTTCCGGTCTAGCTTACAACCTGCATGATCAGCATCTGTAAAGGCAGTTAGTTCAAAACGAGAATCCTTTGGATACCAAAGGCCTAGATTAGGAGAACCTTTGAGATATCTAAGGATTCGCTTAACAGCAGTTAAGTGCGACTCTTTAGGATTAGACTGATATCTCGCACAAAAACATGTGGCAAACATTATATCCGGGCGACTGGCAGTCAGATAAAGTAAAGATCCAATCATGCTACGATACACCTTTTGATCAACAGGCTTCCCGGAGGGATCCGCGTCTAAGAGTGTACCAGTAGCCATTGGTGTTTTCATGACTGAACCATCTGACATATTTAACTTTTTCAAAATATCTTTTATATATTTAGCTTGATTAATAAATATGCCTTCGGGTAATTGCTTTACTTGTAGACCAAGAAAGAAATTTAATTCACCCATCATCGACATCTCAAACTTTGTTTCCATTATCTTTGAAAAGTTCTTACAAAATTTTGGATTTGTCGACCCAAATATTATGTCGTCAACATAAATCTGAATAGGAATCAAGTCATCACCTTGCCTTTTAAGAAATAAGGTTGTATCTACTGTACCTTTCTTGAAACCAGAAGCAAGTAGAAATTTAGTGAGAGTTTCATACCAGGCTCGCGGTGCTTGTTTAAGACCATAAAGCGCTTTGTCTAAAACATAGACATGATCAGGGTGATGAGAATCAACGAAACCTTCAGGTTGAGCCACATAGACCTCCTCATGCAGAACGCCGTTCAGGAAAGCCGACTTTACATCCATCTGATAGACTGTAAAGTTTTTGTGCGCTGCATAGGCTAGAAAGATTCTGATGGCTTCGATCCTTGCAACCGGGGCGAATGTTTCATCATAGTCAATTCCCTTTTGTTGACAATACCCTTTGGCGACCAATCGAGCTTTGTTTCTCACGACTACTCCAGCTTCGTCTTTCTTATTTCTGAACACCCACTTTGTTCCAATAACGGATTTACCTTTAGGTAGTGGGATCAAGCGCCATACCTTGTTCCTTTCGAATTGTAGAAGCTCGTCTTGCATAGCAGAAATCCAGAAAGGATCACGTAGAGCTTCAGCCGCTTTCTTTGGCTCTAAGGAACTGAGGAAGCTTGAAAACATGCAGAAGTTAGCTGTTGCAGATCTTGTTGTGACACCAGATTGTACGTCACCTATCACGTTTTCCAGGGGATGATCCTTAGTCCAACGATGTGTGCTTGGTAGTGCATCAACTGCTTGTTGCGTATTTGATGCATCGTTGTCATCTTGTACGGCAGGTTGCTCCACAGATGTACTCGGGACATCTTGTACTGGTGTTTCTGACACTGAAGATTCTGGACTAGCGGTTGAAGTGCTCGGGACTTCGTTTCCAGAGACAGATTCAGTATTAGTAGAGTCAGAAACTAATGGTGTAGTTGTACCTGATGGAGTTGAAGTGTCAGTGACTTCGTCGGAAGGTCCAGGCATGTCTTCAGATATAGTAGGGACCTCCGAGTTTGTTCCACTTGTTATTGATGTTGATATGCCTTTTTCAAAATCTGCACATATATCATCAAAGGCATCAATAAACAATAAATCTAACTCAGATGAAGTAGAGTTAGAGTTTGAAGAAGATGATCCTGTTATAGCTGGTTCTATTCTTGCTTGAATAGAAGCTTTGTCGTTAAGACCGAGTTCTGAACTGTTGTGTCCAGAAGTCCTTGTTGAATTCTCATCAAAGGAGACATTCATGCTCTCAACAACCGTCTTTGTTCGAATAATGTAAATTCGATAAGCTTTGGATGTCAGAGAGTATCCAACGAGATATCCTTCATCTGCTTTCTTATCAAGCTTTGATAATCCTTGACGCTCTTTTAGAATGTAACACCTGCAACCAAAAACACGAAGGAACTTGATGTTAGGTGTACGATTGTTGATTAACTCATATGCTGTCTTATTAAAGCGCTTGACCACAATGGTACGGTTCTGTGTAAAACATGCTGTAGCGACTGCCTCGGTCCAAAGGTACATGGGTAGATCTGAGTAAGCAAGCATAGTACGAGTTGCTTCAACCAGAGTGCGATTCTTCCGTTCAACAATGCCTTTTTGCTGTGGAGTGTAGGCTGCGGAGAAGTTGTGTGAAATACCCACGGAAGTAAGATAACTCTTCAGGGTGTCATTCTTGAACTCCGTGCCATTATCACTGTGAATGGTTCTTACTGGCAGTTGAAGACGTACTTGAATACGCTTGATGAAAGCGATAATCAACTCTGGCGCATCTGACTTGTTGCGAAGAAACTCGAGCCATGTATACCTTGAGTAGTCATCTATCATTACCAACACATACTTCTTTCCGTTGATAGATGTTGTGCGCATTGGGCCACAAAGGTCCATATGAAGAAGTTCCAGTGCTGATGAGGTCGATGATTCAGCTTTGGACTTGAAGGAGCTACGCTTCATTTTGCCCAACTCACATGCGGAACAGAGTGAGTCTTTTTCGAACCTCATTTCTGGTAGACCTTTGACCAGACCTTGTCTTTGTAGCTTCGCTATAGATTGGAAATTTTGATGAGACAAGCGTCGATGCCACGTCCATGATTGTGCTTTAGAAGCTTTGGCTAGTAGACATACTGGACGTGTGGCAGACAGTGTAGGGAAATCTACATAGTATAGATTTCCATGGCGCTCAGCTTTGAAGACTTCGTAACCATCGTGATCTTCTAGATAGCAATGAGTGGTTGTGAAGCGGACTTGATATTGCATGTCACAGAAGTGACTGGTACTGAACAGATTGTGATCAAGTCCTTCAACATATAGCACTTTTTGAATCTTCACAACACCGTTATCGAGCATTCCATATCCTCTGACGTGGCCTTCGGCTTCAGAATTGGCAAATCTAACTGCTCCGGCAGGCTCCTCCACATAGTTATGCAAGAGGTGCTTGAATCCTGTCATGTGGCGTGAACATCCGGAATCTATTACCCACAATCGACAGGCCTGCAAAAGAGACAATTAGTTTTGCTTAGGCACCCATATCAGGATGGGTCCTTCGCGATTAGCATCAAGCAACTCAGGAATATCATCTGGTTTGACTTTCACTCTCCATTCATAACGCGGTTTTGGAACCCATTTCCAAACCATCTTAACATTCAATTCCTGAAAGTGCTTTTTAGAAGTAGGATTGGCAACCTTAGCACGATACACTTTTGGTTGTGTAGAAGAATCAGAATTAGAATTAGACTTAGAGTTCAGCTTAGCTTTGCTTTTATTCTTTTTGGACTTAGGAGGGGAGTAGTATTTGAATGAATTATCCCAACAGTGTTTGCAATAAAGATTCTTTCGAGCAAAATTCATAAACTTAGATTTATCGGAACAAATCTTACATTCATGTTTATCAAAAGAAGTACTATTCAAAATAACACCGTCTGTAGAACAACTACTAGAATTCAAACTATTCTTTTTATTCAAACTAAGATCTTTATTCTTCTTACTCTTCCCAACTCCATTTCCTCTTATATCTGAAACAGAAACAGGAACCTTGTTAGTCTCTAACTTAGAAGGTGGTTCTTTTCTAGTGCTCTTTGAAGTCTCACCCTTTTCAAAAATACTTGGAGGATATTCAGGACAATCAGAGTAAGCAACTGTAGGTTTTGCAGGAGCATCAAATTCTGGATTGGTTCTTACCTTCCAGCTTGGATCATTTAACATCTGTTTTTCATTTGAAGCATTTTTAAACAAAGTAATTTTCAAATCATTGATCTCAGTGCAAAGTTCTTGATTTATTTTTAAAGACTTTTCAAGTTTATGTTTGAGATCAAAGTTTTCATCTTCAACCTCATCAAGAGATTGTTGCAACATATCAATTTGCTTCATCAATTCAGATGTATTACCATCCACAGAATTTGATCCCTTTAAATCAGAAACAGGATCAGAGTCTGATGCATTCATCATATCAGAGAATATCTCTTCAGTCATGGACTCAATAAACTCCGTTTTATCATTTTGAACACAAGATTCATCCGCGGTAGCAGCAACTTCTTCAACCTCTTCAGGAAGTAAAGGTTTAGAAGCAATGGGAGTTGAGACTGATGGTATAGTAGATGGATCAACATTCGATTCATACTCATCAATTTTGCATGCAGTCTCAGGTAGAACTGTGTTGGTGCTCACTGATTCTTTAGAAGGTGTGGTAAATAGTGATTCAAACTCAGTAAATTCGATCTTTCGAGTTGCATAGCTTTCGTTCAAATCACCATATGTAAAACCAACAGATTTAAAAAGATTTTGAGAATCAGTGTCACCAGACTTGTTCTTTCTTATTTCTTCTTGACCTTTGGTCTCTTCAGAAGGTTTAGGAGAACTTGCTTCAACAAAAGTAGCGCGAATGTCAGGAATGGGTTTTATTGTGGAGCCAAATTTATCAAAATTATATAGGTGCTCCGGTGCCTTTTTCAAAATTTCATTAATTGGCACACCCAAACCTGGTTTAAGTTTGTAAAACCTTTCGTCTTGGAGTTTATTGGTCAACAGATTTAATGTTTGTTCAGTCTGACCTCGTTTCATGTTAATGTCCTCCAGTTGCTTTATTTTGGTGTAAGCTTCATTTCTTTCTTTATAACAAACTTCAAATTTGATTTGAAACTCACCCTTTTCAGCATTAAGATTCACAAGATCTGTTTCTAAACCAGATATTTTTTCTTTTAAAGACTCTTTTTCAGCTTTTAAATCATCTTTTTCCTTTTCCTTTTCTTCCACAACAACTTTTAAAATAGCATTTTCATCACGAAAGCTTAAAACAGATTGATGTGCAGAGCTAAGTTTGCCTTTCAGTAAAGCAAATTCATCTTTCATGCCATGTATTTGGGCCATTAAAGATTCAATAAGTTCAGAATTTTCACTTACCTCAGAGTTTGCTTCTTCGGATTGTGTCTCAGAGTCTTCATCGTCACCTTCCAGCTTTGCCATGTAAGAAACTTGGGTGAAATGTGCTTGCTCCTCGTCATCAGAACTTTGGAACAGCCAGTTCTCTTCTTCAGCCATTAGTACTTTTCCTTCTTCAGCTTTCTTGGCAATTAGTGACTTTCTTGAGTAGTACTCTGAGTTCTTCACTTTCTTGAATTTGCAGTCCCTTGAGAAGTGCCCAAATTTGCCACAGTTGTAGCATCTTCCTGGTTCATCCTTTCGCTCTTCTCGCTTTTCCTCTCTCTTTCCTTCTCTTCTATCTTCCTTCCGATCTTCTCGTCCTTCCTCTCTCTTTCCATGCCTCGGCTTGTATCGCATCTCAGACTTCTCTTTCTTGTATCCATCATACTCTGGCTTTGAGTAAAATCTTTTCTTGCCAAAGCTCTTCTTGAATCGTCGCGTAATGAGAGCCAAGTCTTCAGAGAACTTTTGAATATCCGGATCAGAATCAACTTCCATTTCTTCATCGCTTGAATCAGAGTCAGAGTCAGTAACTTCGGTAACTAAAGCTTTGGACGCCTTTTTCTTCGACCTTGCAGAGGATACAGAACCTTTGCCGGCTATGAGAGCCACAGAATCCTTCAGATGATTAGACTCATTATTCATAGATCTCACCTCATCCTCATGTTGAGCAAGAGTAGAGAAGATATCGGTGACATTTTCTCGAGCCATATTCTTCGACATCTGGAGGTTGATAGCAAAGTTCTTCCATTCTGGATTCAGATTCTTGATGAACTTGTAGTTTATCTCAGAAGCAGATTTGGCGATTTTGTTCCTCCGCAAGTCATTGAGAATAATGTTGTACCTATTATAGGTATCTAAAAGCAACTCTCCTTCTTTGGCATGAAATCCCTCGTAAGCATTTATGCACAGATTCTGCTTAGCTTGAATAGAAGCTTCACTTCCTTCAAACTGCCTTGCTAGTTCATCCCAGATTCCTTTAGCAGTACTCTGACTGTCGACACGATTGTAGATGTCGTTTGGAATTGCCATCGTCAGATAGATTAGAGCTTCTTCTTCTAACTTGAGTTGGTCTTTCTGCTTTTCAGTGAAGAACTGAACAGGTTTAGGAATATCTCTGTCAGGGATTTCAGGAGAGGAATCTGTAGCAGGTTGACCCTTTACTGTGATCATTGGAGTTTTGGGACCTTCAATGATTATTGTCATGAACTCTTTGTTCTTGTGATTCAGAAACTGAATCATTCTTGTCTTCCACTGCTGATACTCATTTGCCACGAGGACAGGAGGTTTGACTTCAGAACCCATCGAGAGAAGCTGATTCGACATCTTAGCTGTACGGTTAGTAAATAGACTTTTCTGTACCAAGACAACCAACTAGATGAGATCGTTAGAATCAAAAGTAAAGACTACACTCAAAAAATTTCAGAAAAAATGAATTTCCAAAAATAATCAAATGCAGTCCTCGCACATAGTATAAAGCACTAATATCTATGAATAAAATACTGAAAAATTAAGAAGATTTTGATCAAGAGCAAATCTTTGTCCCCCTTCGCAGACTTAGCACGGGGGTCAAGGGGCAACGCCCTTGCGGGGGTATGGGGGCAACGCCCCTAGAGAAATTTTTTTGACAATTAGATACCCTATCACAGTTTGCAAAAATCGACCGGGGATGTGCTTCGAAGAATGAACTGTACCGGTCGAAGGAAAGACCGGAGTATGCAAGTACCCGGTCGAATGGTAAGACCGGAGTAACAAGTATCCGGTCGAATGGCAAGACCGGGAATACGAGTATCCGGTCGAATGGCAAGACCGGAGTAACGGGTATCCGGTCGAATGGTAAGACCGGGGTCGGCTAGTATCGGTCGAATGCCAAGACCGGAGTAACAAATATCCGGTCGAGTGCTAGACCGGAAACCACTAAGGTCCGGTCGATGCTCCTACCCGGTCGAAGGAAAGACCGGGGAATACTAAGGTCCGGTCGAAGGAATGATCGGAGATCACAACTATTCGGTCGAAGGGAATGACCGGAGATACAACTATCCGGTCGAAGGCTCAGGTCGAATAGGTATCGGTCAAACAATAATATCGATGAACACGATGAATGGCCGAAGAACACGAAGAATATCTGGGGTTCGACCGAAACCAAACCCAGAAAATTAATTCGACCGATACACAATTAAACCAACAAATAAGCAATTCTTCGATCGAAAGAAACACAAACACAAATACTAATCGACCGGATGCAATAACAGATTCATGAAATCGGATGAACAGTATTTTTTCGATGAACAGTAAATTTCTCGATGAACAGTAATATCACAAAAAAAATTGATTCTTTAGGCTCTGATACCAATTGTTATCCCAGTTTTATCTAGTTGGTTAACAATCAATCAAGTAATCAAGCAACACAATAATAATCAAGAGATATAAAGATTAATAATAACGTACCAATCCCTTGAATAAACAATGAAACCCTTGAGTGTTCTTGATACCCTTTGAATACAGAGAAAACTTACAGCGACTATTTAGAAAATTATCAGAGTTCTTTTAAGATTAACCTAAAACTAAACTAATCAAAACTTTAAATACCCAGGCCATATGGGCTTTAACCTTAATGGGCTTTCTAATAGGCTTGGGCCCAATAGCTTAATAACTATTAACTTATTACATAATAAACCCTCTAATTAACTTTAGCACAATTGCAGTTTAAACCCTTAACTTTAACTTTAATCTTGAATACAATTTATGATCCAACATTAATGATTAAAAAGAAAGAGGGTGTGCGATCAGAGTAAAAGAATATCAAACTATGCACCAACTACTTTCTGAGCCGGGCAGCCACATTACTAGCATTTCACAATTCTTTGGTGAATGTTATTGAAATAGGCAAATAGCCCATGCCAACTCTTGATTATAACCCCACCAACTACTCATTTTCTTCTTAAAAAGAAAATGTTTCATATTTTTAAAGGGGACGCAACATATAATCTATCTGGTTTTCATTTGGAAAATCTGGATATTGAAAAAGAAGGAAGTCTGCCTCACCTTCGCACTTCATCATGCACATTGAGTCTGTGTTTATCTACTGTTGTCTCAGTGGTTTACACAACTTTGAGCCTTATTGAAAAGCAATTATTTGTGCTTAATTCTTTCTACACATGCACGAAAACACAAGGAATTTGTTTCTTTGTCATAACATTCATAGAAATTGCCTTTGTGGTATTTCGATGATTGGATGGAAGACCTGGGGGAGTGAACATCAAAAAGCTCCTTTATATTGTGTATTCGTTACACACAGTGACTTTGTGTTACTGACAGGCATTTTAACTTATTCATATGTTGATTCAGGAGTTACATGTTCTTATTTTGTCTGGATTTGCAAAGATCTAGATGAGTACTTGCTTATGGATAACAGAATCAGAGGCTCTTTGACATATCAGAATGGTCAAAGACATTTCTTGGATGAAAAGTTTTGATGATATCAATGCTCAAATCATCAAAAAGGGGGAGATGATATCAAGAAATGTTAAAATTTTGAAGTTTGTGGGAGATGATATCAAGAAATGTTAAAGTTTTGAAGTTTGTGGGAGATGATATCAAGAAGTTTTTTGAGAGATGATTTTCAGAAATGTTCAAGTCAGAAAAGTTCAACGTAAAGATTTGAAGACTTAAAGATAATCGAAGAATTTCTGAAGATGTGCTGAATTTTGAGAAATTTTCTTTGAAGATTATTTGCTAGAAGCAATTCGAGCTGATTCTGAAGATAATTTCTTTCCAAAGTCTGAAAGTGTTGTGTGAAAGTTTTGGGGAGATTGTTACTCGTTTGAAGACAGTTTTGGAAAGAAGACCATCAAAGAAAAAGGGGAGATTATTTTGACAGAGCTTAAAGTGAAGTCTGAATTGCTAGATTTTTTTTCAACAGTGATCTTGAATCCAAAGGGGGAGATTGTTAGAGCATAAATCTGTTGGATACAAGATCAAGAAGACTGAAGGTCAAAGTTGAGAAAGTCAAAGCTGAAGAAAGTCAAATCTCATTAAAAGTCAAAGTCTATTTTGTAATAAGTCAAACTTAGTTGTATTTGTTTTTGTTTTTAGTTTTCTTGTATTAGGTGGTAGTATAAATACTTTTTCTCTTTGTATTTCAAGAGGAGTACGTGACATTAATTGTAATAACATATTTGAAGAATACGTTTTAGAGAGAGAGAAAGATTTCTAGAGAGAGAAAGTGTAATTCTTGAGAAATCAAGTAATCAAACAGGTAATTCAATTGTTTAATCTTGTTTGTTTGATTGTTAATGAATAGAAACTAGATTCTGGAACACACAAACATCAATGTAAAAAGAAAAATATATTGAATATAGATTTTGAAACAACTAAATATATAAAATTTTAAACACCATACAAATTAAATTCTACTCGGTAAAATATCACAGATTAATCCATCAGTTGAAATCAAGTGTATGTTTTTGGATACAGATACAAGTTTCATTGCAGGTCAAGTTAAGACATGTTCAGTTTCAAAAACTTTCATCAATCTATTCAGTATGCTAGCATGCGAACTTCGATTAGCTTCAAGAAAATGAAATTCTAAAAATATAATAGAATACTTTGCATTTACTCATACTAAGCCATCAAGAATTAAGACTTTCACAAATTTATAGGTTTATTGCAACTCAAACATATCACCAAGTATCATGAGATGTGTGCTCATTGGCATCTTTTAGCGTTCTGCACATTGGCATCTTCACATGATTGTGCTCTTTGGCATCTTTTAAGCTTGTACACTTTGGCATCTTTTAATCAACAAGTTTTGTAAGTAAAGAACATGTCGTAAACGTAACTTTCTATCTGATCCTATTGCAGGATTTGGGTCAGTCGTTCCCAGACCAGTTGGCCTTAGGGGACTAGGTGTCAAGCACCCCTTGGAACTTACTCTCCCAGACCAGAAAGGCTACATAGACACATTCTAAACCCATTCATACAAGTAGAACATGACTTTCGATCTGGTTCTATAGAAGGATTTGGGTTCGATCACTCCCAGACCAATTGACCTTAGGGACCAGATGACAAGCATCCCACGGAACTTACTTTTCCTAAACCAGAAAGGTCACAGGTACAAACTTTTAAACTTAATAATTTCTGTATTTTATATATATAATATTCATCTCAATCACTCAGTTTTACATCTAAGTGCTTAGCCCATATTTTTATTACGATCCAAAATTCTGACCTTTTAGGTTTTCTAAGCATTGTAAATTATAAATATTCCGAATAACACAACTTTAAAGCAGTATCAAAAGTTTCAAACATGTTGCTGACCTTTCGATTTTTGTAAGACTTGAAAGTTGAACATATAAAACTTATATATAAACAAAGCAACTTGAAAATTTATCCTAGACACACATTCTATTCAAAAGAAAGAAGAATTGTAAAACTTTTACTTTATAGAATAAAATTTGTGTAGGTTTAAACTTTTAAATTCAACATGCCGAGTTTAGAAAGCAGAAAATTAAAACGTTTTTCATCTAAGGCTTTTGTAAAAATATCGGCAAGTTGATATTCAGTTGGAACAAAATATAATTCAATAGTACCTTCTTCCACATGATGCTTTATGAAGTGGTACCTCATATCGATGTGTTTGGTCTTTGTGTGCTGAACCGGGTTGACTGATATTGCTATCGCGGATTTGCTATCACGGTAAATTGGAACAGTTTTGTACAGCATCCCATAGTCACGAAGTTGTGTCTTCATCCATAACACTTGGGCACAACAACTATCTGTGGCGACGTATTTTTCTTCTGCAGTTGAAATAGATACGCAATTCTGTTTCTTTGACGCCCAGCTTATCAGTCTATCACCAAGAAATTGAATGTGTCCTGAAGTGCTTTTCCGGTCCAATTGATTTCCACCGAAATCTGCATCAGATTAAGCAGTTAGTTTATAATCAGAACTCTTAGGATACCACAAACCTAAGTACGGAGTTCCTTTGATGTAACGAAAGATTCTTTTGACTGCTAACAGATGCGATTCCTTCGGCTTTGCTTGAAATCTGGAACATAAGCACGTAGAGAACATGATATCCGGCCGACTTGCAGTTAAGTACATAAGTGATCCGATCATCCCTCGATAGTTCTTGACGTCCACAACTTTTCCATCCGGATCTAGACCAATTTTAGCACCATGAGCCATTGGCGTGCCAATTGAAGTGGATTTGTCCATCTTGAATTTCTTCAAAATATCGAAAACATACTTCGACTGATTAATAAAGATACCGTCCGGAAGCTGTTTCACTTGAAGTCCGAGGAAGAAATTAATGTTTCCCATCATGCTAATTTGAATCCTGGAGGTCATGAGATCAGAAAACCAAGTACATAAAGATTGATTAGTCGCACCAAATATAATATCATCTACATATATTTGAACTAAGCAGATATCCAATTTATCACGAAAAATGAAAAGAGTAGTATTGATTGATCCTTTGGAAAACCCGGATTTTAGCAAGAAGGCAGACAACTCATCATACCACACCCACGGTGCTTGTTTCAAGCCATATAATGCTTTATCGAGAAAATATACATGATCAGGATGGTCTTTGTCAACGAACCCCTCCGGTTGAGAAACAAAAACTTCTTCTTTAAGTTTCCCGTTTAGAAAGAATGTCTTTACATCCATCTGATACACGGTAAAATTGCTATAAGCAGCAAAAGCAAGAAACATTCGGATGGCTTCTAATCGTGCGACTGGCACGAAGGTTTCATCGTAGTCGATTCCTTCTTCTTGTCTATAACCCTTAGCTACCAATCGTGCTTTGTTGCGAATAACGATACCATCTTTATCTTTACTTTTTCCTTTTGGCTTTGGAACAAGTCTCCAAACTTTTAACGATTCAAATTGATTGAGTTCCTCTTGCATCGCAATTATCCAATCCGGATCCTCCAACGCTTCAGATACCTTTGATGGTTCAATCTTACTTAGAAAGCAAGTAAATAGACATTCGTTTGGAGTTTCCGTCTTCGAACGAGTAGATATGCTTGCTTGAGGATCACCAATAATCTAATGTATAGGATGAGATCTTGTCCATTTGGTGGTGTGAGGGAGAGGATCTATAACTTCTTGAACAACTTCTAGATGTTGAGAGAGAGCTTCAGGTACTTCTGTGTCAGACGAGGAGACAAAAACTATTTCAACAGGAGGAGAAGGTAATTCAACAACATCTGAATCAGACTCTGGAATTGTCGGTTGAATATCAGCATTTTGTTCTTCTTCTTGAACTGTTTCTTCTTGAACTGTTTCTTCTTGAACTGATTCTTCGTGAACTGATTCAGTGTGCACTTGCTCAGGTTCTGATTGTTCTTGATGAGGTTCAGAAATAATGTTTTGAGATTCAGAAGTGACTGGAACAACATCATTTTCAGAGATAGATGCAGCGGAATTTGAAGTAGATGCGCTCACAGTTTCCTGATTCAAAACAGTTGAAGCATTTTCAGTGTTAGATTTTGGTAAATCATCATAAAAATGCTCAAATAGAAAATCAAGATCAGTAAGATTAAGCAAAGAAGAATGTGGATCCTGATTTGTCGGTTGTAGTGCAGGTTCTGAACTAATTTTTCCAGAAGCTAGAATCCCTGAAATTGCGGGTTCTGGACCTGTTTGGCCAGAATCCAAATCTGCAGCTTCGTCAAATTTAACATTGACGTTTTCTATCACTTTTCTGACTAAAGTAAGGTAGTCTCGGTAAGCCGCAGAAGTAGAAGAATAACCAAGAAAGATACCCTCATCTGCCTTTGGACTGAACTTGTTTAAATTGTCGCGGTCATTCAGAACATAACACTTACACCCAAATGATTTGAAATATTTGACATTTGGTTTGATGTCGTTCATAAGCTCATAAGGTGTTTTGTTGAATCTTCGATGTAGAATAGATCTGTTCTGAGTATGACACGCAGTAGATACAGCTTTGGCCCAATGAGACAGAGGTAGACCGAAATATGCAAGCATCGATCTGGCAGCCTCGACAAGCGTTCTATTTCTCCGTTCAGCAACACCATTTTGTTGTGGTGTTCGAGCAGCAGAGAACTGTTGTTGAATGCCTTGATCTTCGTAGAATGCTTGAAAAGTGCTATTCTTGAATTCTGTACCATTGTCTGATCTGACAACTTTGACCGCTTTTTGCTTGTTAGTCTTAATCGTTTTGATAAGGTTGATGAGAATGTCGGGAGTTTCATCTTTGTACTTGAGAAACTTAACCCATGTGTAGCGTGAATAATCATCAACAACCACCAAAACGTATCTTTTCTTTTCGATACTCTTTGTTTTCATTGGTCCACATAAGTCAACATGTAAGATATCAAGAATATCGTTAGTGCAGGCTTCGGGTTTTGGCTTATGCGGAGCTTTCTTCATCTTTCCTTTCTCGCAGTCTTGACAGCGGTGGTCTTTCTGAAATCGGAGTGCTGGGAGACCTCTTACTGAATCATTCTTGGCAAGTCGATCCATGTATTTAAAGTTGAGATGAGCTAGTCTTCGGTGCCATATCCAACTTTCATGAACAGAAGCTTTAGATAATAAGCATATATCTGATGGAATTTTAGCTTTAGAAAGATCAATAGTATATAAATTTGATCTTCTCTTTCCAACAAGCAAATCCTGACCACTGTCATTCTTTACAACAACTTGTCTGGATTTGAAGCTTACTTCAAGATCTTTGTCACAAAATTGCCCGATGCTGAATAGATTGTGGCTAAGACCTTCAACATAGCTAACTCGCTTGACAGTGATATTCCCTTGCACAAGATCACCATATCCTAGAATAGGAGCAGTCTCGCAGTTTCCAAATTTAACACGACCGCAACATTTTTCTTTAAAATTTGAAAGAAGTGATTTGTTGCCCGTCATGTGTTTAACACCCCAAATTCAGATACCATAATTGACTAAGCTGCACATTCAGAAACTACACAGATTTAGGTACCCATATGCTTATGGGTCCCTTCTTGTTAGTCCATTTCTTTTTATTTTTCAAAATTTTATTTTTAGAAAAAATACATGAATGATCAAAGAAAATATGAACACAATCATCAATGGAGGAAGAAACATAATCATCTGAATCACAATCAGAAGAAGAATATGAGACATCCTTTGCAATTTGAATCATTTGCTTTATTGAATATTTTGTGATTTTATTACAATGTGCAAATGTATCCTTATTACAAAGATTATCTACACATTGATCCTCTAAAATTGCAGATTCATTTGATCTTTGCTTGACCCTCCATATCTGCCTTGTTGACTTCTTCAAAGTCCGATCTGAAACATTTGAATCGAAAGAATTAGAATTTTCAGAAATGACATTATCTTGCTTCTTTGACTTCTTTGACTTCTTTGACCTTCTTCTTTTACGCTTTGGTTTATAATACTGATCATTTAGCGTAAAAGAGTCATCAAGAAATTCTGATTTAAGCTTTGTGTTTGAATAAGAGATTTTATCTAAGAAACCAAACTGACCATTCATCGAATTTGAACTAGCCTCGGAGTTATATTTTTTAGAAAAACACAAGACTAAACAACATTTGAGCGACCCACTGGTGGCGCAATCTGTACTTTGCGCTACCAACTGCTGGCGCAAACTGTCAGTTTGCTCTACCAGTGGGTGGCGTAAACTAGCACTGAATGGAACTTCTTGCGTATTTTTCTTAGAACCAGTAGAAAATCCAGAATTAATTTCGTCATCAAAGTCTTGTTTTTGGAAATTAAATTTTCTTCAAAACTTGATTTCATAATAAAAAGAAGTAAATCATTTTCAAGTTCGCTTTGAAGACTTTGTTCTTCCATTTTATCTTCAAGATCAACGATTTTGCCCTCTAACACTGATGGGGGAATATATCTCTTAGTATCATAAGAAACCGGAGATATATTTTCCTTATTAGTGTTAGTGGCATATATATCGAAATAATCGTTTGGTAATGAAGATTTAATGGAAGATTTGACATTTAAAACATTTTTAGAACTTCTGGACTTCTTTGATTTTTCAGGAAAATATTTCGCATTTTCAAGAGTATAAACAAACGGAATCTCCATTCTCTTGTTGTTCATTCTTTTCTCATTTTCGATTTCTAATTCTTGCTTTTCATTCATCCACTCAATTTTGAATTGAGGAGCATATCTTGCAAGATTTAGATAATCAAAATCATATAAAGTGGGGGTTTTTGTTATAACATTGTTTAAACAATGTGGATTTTCAAAACCAAGTCCCCATCTTTCTTTTATAGAAGTATAACTCCTCGGTTTGTTCATATAAATGGTTTGCTCAGTTTGTTCTCGCAGATATAATTTTTCTTCCAACTTTTTTATTTTATCAGAAAAACTATCTTTTATGTTTGTCATTTCAGTCAAAGAATCAAGATAAGTCTTGTTTAAATTTTCTAATTTATCCAATTTCTTTTGAAATTTCTCTTTTGTATCTATCAAAATGAATTTTTCATCTTTCAAAGAAATTTGCAATTTTTCAATCATGACAGACTTTTCTTGATTAATTTGCTTCTCAGATAAAAACTTTGAACGTAAATCATGTAAAGCAGTTACAATGACGTTCATTTGAGATGAAATAAATTTGTAATCAAACTCAGAAGGTACCTCAGATTCGTCAGAAGAAGTATCCTCATCCTCGTTGTCACTGTTATCATCTCCGATAAAGCACATTGCAGCAGTTTCCTCATTTTCTGCTTCATTATCAGAGTGATCTAGCCAATATTCTTCTTTTGCTAGCAAGATGGTTCCGTTCTCTCTCTCTCTTCAGCAAGTTCCATCTTCTTCCGGTAAAAAGCAGAATCCTTGACAACCTTTACCCGACACTCCTTTGAAAAGTGACCCGGTTTCCCGCAGTTGAAACACGTAATAGCCTTCTTCTCTTCCTTCTTTGGCTCGACCACTTTGACAGGCTTTGAAGGAGCACCAATGTCTACTTTCTTTGAACCTGAAGTAAAGCGGAGGTTGTTGGAACCTGATCTGTGCTGAAACTTCTTGTGATAATGCTGAGAGAGAAGGATCATTGCCTTTTCCAGTGCTTCACCATCATCATCAGTTGCCCCATCATAAGCATTCTCAGACAATGCTTGTTCAGCTAACTGACTTGCAAGAAGAGCAATTGGGTCCACTGTCTTTGGCTTGTTTTTCTTGTCAAGCTTTGATTTCTTTTCTTGTACTAAATTCTCATCAGTCATCAAAATCTCATAAAGTTCCTGTATATGCGTAGTAGAGATCCTGACATCATTCCTCAATATGTGACAAGATTTGCTCCATTCAGCTTGAAGAGCATTAAGGAACTTGAGATTAGCTTCCAAATCGGTCTTTTCCACTTTTATCTTATGCAAATCGTTTATCATAGCCCAAAACCTGTCAAAGACACTTTTCAGATTCTCACCATCCTTTGGCTTGAACTCCTCGAAATTATTCATGTAGCGTGTCTGTCGGAGTTGAGTTGCATCCGCTAACCCAAGCATGATATTTTCTAACTGGGTCCACATCATCATAGGATTGTGCTTGAAACAATCAATTCGATTGTAGATGGGATTAGGCAGTGCTAGAATTAGGTTAGACTTTGCTTCGTTATCGGCTTGGTGTCGCAAAAGCTCTTCAGCTGTGTAATAACCTATAGTCTTCTCAACCCTAGTAGCCGGTACGTTTCCAATGGCGGGAATATCTTTCATAAGCTTTACCATTGGTCCTTCAGTGAGTGACTTCATCATATTTTCACCATTGGTTTGTCGCTCTATAAAGTTGATGAAACGGTCTTGCCATTGTGGAAACTCATTTTCGTTGATCAGAACCGGAGGGCGAGTGTCCGTTCCCAAGGACATCATGATGTCATTCTTGTAAAGTTGTTCTTGAAGAAACATCTTTACAGAAAACACAAATTCATAATACTCAGAAAACTTCTAAGCCTGGAAGCAGAGATGATGGCGCGAAACTAAACTTGCGCTAAAGACTGTAGCGCAAAAGATGATTTGCGCTAAGAGAAACTAGCGCAAATATTAAACTTGAGTGAAACCGAACTGAACCCGAAAAACTCAACTTTCCGTTAATAAAAGTGACGTGAAACTTGATTTACGTGATTCTTAGAACACACAAAAGAGATGTTGAACTGATGAAATTGGCGAAAAACTCAGATAAACTGGCGAAAACCTCAGATAAACTGGCGAAAACCTCAGATAAACTGATTACTTTGATGACTTTGGCGCAGAACAGATGAAGTTGGAGCAAAAAGTGGATCTAGCGCAAACTCAAGAAAATCAAGAAAAAACAACCACAGAATCGAATCTGATGAGATTTACTCACACAGATATGTTCGAAAACAGATTTCTAACCACAATGAATCAATCAATTCGAACAATTTTCGCTGAAACTAAAATTGAGGAATCGAACAGAAACTATATCGAACAGTTCAAAAACACGAAAATCTTCAAAATTGAATTTCAATTACTGATTTTCTTGAAAAATGATGTGAAACAAAGATGATCTATCAATGAAAACGAATCCAACAAATCAATTTTCAAGAAAATTCGATCAAATTTCAGTAAGAATTTGTGTAAATTTCAGAAAATGAGATTTTCTTGATTGAAATCAAGAAAATCGATCAAATTCCCTGAATTGATAACAAATTCATAATGAAAAGATGAAACTCTCAATTCTCTCAGATTTAGATTCGGCTCTGATACCAATTGATAATCCAAGATCAATCTAAACTTAGAGAGAGAACGTAGAGAGAGAAAGTAGGAGACGCAGAAAACTGAAATCTTGATATTATGCGCTAGTAGTGTTACAAAGACAAAGACAAAGGGACTTAAATACCCCTTGGCTAAACATACAAGGTAGAGCAAAATTAAGCACTTTTAGCAACAAGGTATAAATACATTGATTACTAGAAAATATAGACCTAACAATATGAGCCAACAATTAATTAGAATTGAAAATAACAATTCTCAAAATAAGATAATACCTTCAACAAGTAAGGATGAAGAAAATCATCATGAAAATCCAATTTTAAATCATCACAAAAATCCAATTTTCTTTCCACATCAAATTGATGCTAACACAAATTTAGGATATAATAAAAAAATACAAAAAGAATTGGAACAAAAATTAACAAAATTAAGTATCAACGTAGTTCATAACAATTCTTCTAGTTCAGATGAAGAATCAAAAAATATATCTCAAATTCACGAACAATTTTCAAATAGAATAAAATTTAAGGGTAGTTCTTCCACTAACACAAGTCGCCCTGAAACTCTAAATTATTATCCAAGACCAACCTTTCCTGATGTTCAATTCGAAGAAAAAGACAAATTTTATTATCGAAGCCAATATGATGGTGCTTCTGTCTATGAATGGAACATAGATGGACAGTCAGAACACCAAATTCTTAATACAATTCAAGAATTAAATATGGCCTCAAACGCATATCTTACTAGAGGAAATACGCAACAGCAAATTGCCGATATCCTAATTTCCGGATTTACAGGCATTTTAAGGGGTTGGTGGGATATGTATGTCACCGACAATGAAAAGTTACTAATTTTTAATTCGAAAAAGATAGTAGTTAAAACTGAAAACGATCAAACTCAAACTACTCAAGAAGATGATGTAGTTGCTACTCTCCTTTTCTGCATTGTAAAAAACTTTATAGGAGATCCAACTTTATTCCAAGAGAAAGGTTCAGAAATACTTTTAAACCTCACTTGTAGAAAACTACAAGATTACAGATGGTATAAAGATATGTTTCTATCAAAAGTTATGCTACGACCCGACTGTAAAGAAGCATATTGGAAAGAAAGATTCATTGCTGGATTACCAAAGCTCTTTGCAGAAAGAATTAGAGAAAAGCTAAGAAAAGAATTTAATAATCAAATCCCTTACAAAGAATTAACTTATGGTCAATTAACTAGTTATGTCAATCAAGAAGGATTAGCTATTTGTTCAGACTTAAAACTCAAAGTTAAAATGAAGAAAGATAGAATTCATAGTAAAGATGAACTTGGTAATTTCTGCCAACAATACGGATATGAAACCATATCTACTCCCTCTACTTCCAAAACAAAGAAATACTCAAATTATAAAAAGAAATATTCTCATAAAAAATCCAAAACAAAATACGATAAACTTGATCAAAAAAGGTCAAAGCCTTGTAAGAATTACAAAAGGAAATCTTATAAACAAAAGGAATCACGAGATATAATTATTTGTTACAAATGTGGTAAAACTGGTCATATGGAAAAAGATTGCTATGTTAAGAAAAGGATTAATGAGTTAGATATTTCTGATCAACTAAAGACTCAGATAAGTAAGTTAATTCTCAATGATGACTATTCTAGTTCTGAATCTAGTATGTCTGATTATGAGAACAATGATTTAAATATCGTCGAAAACAATTCAACATAAAGTTCTGATTCTGAAGTATGTGGATGCATAGAAAACTGTACTTGTAACAAGATCATTGTTATCATAAAAGAAGATCGTGAACTCCTTGAACTCTTTGATAAAATCCAAGACAAATCTATCAAAGAAGAGGTCTTAAATAAATTTTTCAAAAATAACTCCAAATCTGAAGTAGTTCAAAAGGTTAGTGAACCTTTTAGTCTTAAGGAAATTTATCAAAGATTTTCTCAACCAATCAAACCAGTTTCTACCCAAGAATTACAAGAAGAACTAAAACAGGTAAAAACAGAAATAACTCTTATCAAAAATCATTTGCCAATAGTTGAAAAAGGAAAAACAATTATTACAAACGAAGAAGAACGGAAGAACCAAAAATTAGTAAAATTAAGATGGAATACTCATATTACTTTGTGTATAAAAGAATTTAAAATAACTGTTATCGCTCTTATTGATAGTGGAGATGATATGAATTGTATTCAAGAAGGAATCATCCCCACAATTTATTATGAAAAAACCACAAACAGATTATCAACCGCCAGTGGTTCAAAACTTAACATTAATTACAAAGTTTCAAACGTTCATATTTGTAAAGATGATTATTGTTGGAAAACTTCTCTAATACTTGTCAAAAATTTAACATCTTCGTTAATTCTAGGAACTCCTTTTATTTCCCTACTTAATCCTTTTACCATAGACGAACGTGGTATTAGCACCAAGATTTTAAATAAGAAAATATTTTTTTGATTTTTCTGACCCAATTGTTCAAACAGAATTAGATACTTTAAACAATAAAATTAATCAAGCAAAATATCTAGTTAATGAGATAAATGAGAAAAGAATTGCCGACAATCTCAATGATCAAATTATTCAAAATAGGATTAAAAAATTAAAAGCAAGATTTGAAAATAATGTTTGCTCTAATATTCCAAATGCTTTTTGGCAACGAAAGCAACATATTGTCAAACTTCCTTATACAAAAGATTTCAATAAAAAGGACATTCCTTCAAAATCAAGAGCTAATCATATGTCAAATGAATTACAAGAACATTGCAAAAAAGAATTCAAGATTTATTGGATAAAAAACTTATTCGATCCTCAAAATCTTCTTGGTCTTGTTCAGCCTTCTACGTTATGAATGTTGTTGAATTAGAAAGAGGTTCTCCCAGACTTGTTATTAATTACAAACCCTTAAACAAAGTTTTAGAATGGATTCGATATCCACTTCCAAACAAAAGAGATTTGTTAAAACGTCTTTATGATTCAAAAATATTTTCAAAATTTGATATGAAATCTGGATTTTGGCAAATACAGATTCATGAACAAGACAAATACAAAACAAGTTTTAATGTCCCTTTCGGCCATTACGAATGGAATGTTATGCCCTTTGGTCTTAAAAATGCTCCTTCAGAATTTCAAAATATTATGAATGATATTATCATCCCTATAAGCAGTTTTGCTATTGTTTATATTGATGATGTACTAATTTTTTCAAAATCAATAGAACAACATTTCAAACATCTTAATATATTTTATGATTTGATTTACAAAAATGGATTAGTAGTTTCCACTACTAAGATGAGTCTTTTCCAAAATAATATTAGATTTTTAGGACATGATATTATTCACAATACGATAAGACCAATTCAAAGAAGTTTGGAGTTTGCTAATAAATTTCCTGATGAAATTAAAGACAAAACTCAACTTCAAAGATTTTTAGGTTGTGATTTTTTCAAAGATCTAGGAATAATTTGTAAACCTCTTTATCAAAGACTTAAAAAGAAGCCAGACCCATGGACTCAAGAACACACCAATATTGTTAAAAATTTCAAAGAAAAGGTAAAATATTTACCTTGTCTAAATATTCCTCATCCAAATGCTTTTATCATAGTAGAAACAGACGCTAGTGATTACGGATTCGGAGGAATATTAAAACAAAAGTTAGACAACAATTCTAATGAACAACTTGTAAGATTCTTTACACGTGCCTCGAACGACACACAAAGGAATTATTCTACTGTCAAAAAGGAGGTTTTAAGCATTGTTTTATGCATAAAAAAGTTTGAAGATGATTTATACATGAAAACGTTTTTGTTAAGAATTGATTGTCAATCTGCAAAACCAATTTTAGAAAATGATATCAAAAATGTTATTTCAAAACAAATTTTTTCCCGATGGCAAGCTTTATTAAGCAATTTTGATTTTCAAATTGAGTTTATCAAAGGTGAAAATAATTCTCTTCCTAATTTTTTATCACGAGAATTTTTACAGGGGAAATGACGTCCAGAAATACAGACAAAAACCCTCTTCAAACAAAAGTTTCTGATCAAAAGAAGCAGATGCAACTTTCTCCATTCACACCCTTCAACTCATCAAACAACTCAAATTCAGTATCATCTTCCTCATCATCCCCATTCCCTTTCATAACCACACAAAATAGATTTAGTCCAATTACTCCTACCAAAACACAACCATCATACTCTGCCTTGGTTCAAACCCCAGTTAGTGTTTCTTCAAACTATACTCCAAAGAAAAATATAATTGTACCAAATACTCATACTATTACCCCTTTCAAATAAACCACCTCCTCTCACCAAAAGAAAAATGTCAGTACTTACATTCAAAATCCAAACGAACAGTTAGTCAAAATTCTTGAAGATTATGAAGTCCAACTAAGCCACAAAGGATTCGTAACTCTTGCCGATTTCCTTTTCCCAAAAAACTCTTTGTTCTTAGGACACACATCAAAAACAAGAGAATATTATCAAGCAATTTTAGTTGACACCGGTTCTATTAAAGTTAATCATCATTCCAATCCCTCTGATCCAACCATCATTGCTTTTAGCAAAATCCATATTTTTCGGATTCTCTCTATAGAAGATTGGAAAGCCCGACCATATACAGATAAAACCCTTTCAAACTATCCAAAACATTCTTCATACAATTTTTATGACTATCAAGATGCTTGGTACAACCTTTTTTATCTAAGAAACTATTCTCATTCTTGGTTTATTTTATTTGATAAGAATTTTGATGGTTCGTACCCTATGGTTTGTCCGTTGGTTCAAATTTATGGGTAACCTTCCCAATACTTTGCCAGAATCTGTTCATAAAGGATTTCTTAAATTTCAAGAAATCTTTGTTCAAAATATCCCTGAATTCGAATATCTTCTCCAATTCACAATTTTATTCAAAATTCTGTGGATTATCTCCTGGTCTTTTCTCATAATTCCCACGGCTAATACCTCTCCAACTTTGCTTCAAAGGGTTGTTCGAGTCAAATGGTGGGATAATCTTCCCGCTGATCAAATCGAAAAATTGACAATTCAAGGTGTTTCAAACTATTATTCAGAAAACTTCGGAGTACCTGCCGTTGAGGCTCCTATACCCAAACCACTCCAGATAGTTCAAGAAGAAGAGGAAGAAGAAGAAGATGGAGAATTAGCACGATTATGTGCTGCTAACTCTAAAGAAGACCTCAAAAGACTTATTGAAGAAATCAAGCAAAGATCTCTTTCTAATTCAGCAGCATTCATAACGTAGAAGGTTGAACAAGACCAAGGAGATTTTAAGGATCGAATAAGTTTTTTATCCAATAAATCTTGAATTTTTTTTGCAATGTTCTTGTAATTTATTTGACATATGATTAGCTCTTGATTTTGAAGGAATGTCCTTTTGATTGAAATCTTTTGTATAAGGAAGTTTGACAATATGTTGCTTTCGTTGCCAAAAAGCATTTGGAATATTAGAGCAAACATTATTTTCAAATCTTGCTTTTAATTTTTTAATCCTATTTTGAATAATTTGATCATTGAGATTGTCGGTAATTCTCTTCTCATTTATCTCATTAACTAGATATTTTGCTTGATTAATTTTATTGTTTAAAGTATTTAATTATGTTTGAACAATTGGGTCAGAAAAATCAAAAAATATTTTCTTATTTAAAATCTTAGTGCTAATACCACGTTCGTCTATGGTAAAAGGATAAAGTAGGGAAATAAAAGGAGTTCCTAGAATTAACGAAGATGTTAAATTTTTGACAAATATTAGAGAAGTTTTCCAACAATAATCATCTTTACAAATATGAACGTTTGAAACTTTGTAATTAATGTTAAGTTTTGAACCACTGGCGGTTGATAATCTGTTTGTGGTTTTTTCATAATAAATTGTGGGGATGATTCCTTCTTGAATACAATTCATATCAGCTCCACTATCAATAAGAGCGATAACAGTTATTTTAAATTCTTTTATACACAAAGTAATATGAGTATTCCATCTTTGAAAAGAAATTGATTTGGGTATCTTAATTTTACTAATTTTTGGTTCTTCCGTTTCTTCTTCGTTTGTAATAATTGTTTTTTCCTTTTTCAACTATTGACAAACGATTTAAAAATTAATAAGATTGTTGAGAGTGATTTGAATAAAGAAATATACCTGATAAGTTTGATTATTATTTCTTTGTCTAACAAATTGATTAATAAGACAACCATTATCAAATACAATAATATTAATCATGGTATGATCAGAAAGTACCTTCTTTGATTATATGATCAATTGTACAAGTGTTTTCCCGACAAGCTTTGCATACATCTGGAGATATGAATATTTGAAAATCTAATGATTTTGAACATCTGGAAGTAGAAAATCTAAGAGAAGGCTTCTTAGACATATCATATTGAGAGAGAAAGTATATGAGAGATGATCTCCAAGAATGATCGATACTTTGCTTCTGTATTTGAATCTTCTTATATAGGCAATTTGAACAATTTGGATGACCGACATCTGTCTTAAAAAGGGTGAAGTATTGAATTGCTTTCAACCGGAAACTGGCTGCGGATTTGAAATAAAATTATGCTGGTTTGAACTGGCCGACTAGAGCATCTTTCCTTTTTAAAATCAAAAGTATCTTTTGAAAAAGTTGTATCAGGACAAACTTGATAAAGGTATGGCCGACAGCATCTTTTGACTTCTTTGATTCTCTTTTGGCATCTTCTAATCATTCTTTATTATTACCTACAATTATTTGAACAAAAGAAAATCGAAAATACAAAAACCGTATTTTCCATGATTTGATCAAGAATCGAGATAGTCTACAAAGACAACACCAAACACATTTGATAAACACACACATTTGATAAAATTGATATCAAAAATACGAAAGACTGTATTTTCTATATTTGATCAAGAAATGATTTGGCCTACGAAGGCGACACCAAACACACACGTTACTCCCTAACCCATGTAGTCTGAGTAGGGATCTTGCGCATCTTGCAGTAGTTGTGTCTCTTGAGACATACTAGAACTACTGGGAGATCTTTGCTTGATTTCTTCAATAAGTCTTTTGAGGTCTTCTTTAGAGTTAGCAGCACAGAATTGTGCTAATTCTTCATCTTCTTCTTCTTCTTGAACTATCTGAAGTGGTTTGGGTATAGGAGCCTCAATGGCATGTACTCCGAAGTTTTCTGAATAATAGTTTGAAACACCTTGAATTGTCAATTTTTCGATTTGATCAGCAGGAAGATTATCCCACCATTTGACTCGAACAATCCTTTGAAGCAAAGCTGGAGAGGTATTAGCCGCCGGAATTTTGAGAAAAAACCAGGAGATAATCCACATAATTTTGAATAAAATTGTGAATTGGAGAAGATATTCGAATTCAGGGATATTTATAACAAAGATTTCTTGAAACTTAAGAAATCCTTTATGAACAGATTCTGGCAAAGTATTGGGAAGGTTACCCATAAATTTGAACCAATGGACAAACCATTTAGGGTACGAACCATCAAAATTCTTATCAAATAAAATAAACCAAGAATGAGAATAGTTTCTTAGATAAAAAAGGTTGTACCAAGCATCTTGATAGTCATAAAAATTGTGGGAAGAATGTTTTGGATAGTTTGAAAGGGTTTTATCTGTATATGGTCGGGCTTTCCAATCTTCTATAGAGAGAATCCGAAAAATATGGATTTTGCTAAAAGCAATGATGGTTGGATCAAAGGGATTGGAATGATGATGAACTTTGATAGAACCAGTGTCAACTAAAATTGCTTGATAATATTCTCTTGTTTTTGATGTGTGTCCTAAGAACAAAGAGTTTTTTGGGAAAAAGAAATCGGCAAGAGTTACGAATCCTTTAGTTCAGATGAAGAATCAAAAAATATATCTCAAATTCACGAACAATTTTAAAATAGAATAAAATTTAAGGGTAGTTCTTCCACTAACACAAGTCGCCCTCAAACTCTAAATTATTATCCAAGACCAACCTTTCCTAATGTTCAATTCGAAGAAAAAGATAAATTTTATTATCGAAACCAATATGATGGTGCTTCTGTCTATGAATGGAACATAGATGGACAGTCAGAACACCAAATTCTTAATACAATTCAAGAATTAAATATGGCCTCAAACACATATCTTACTACAGGAAATACGCAACAGCAAATATATATATATATATATATATATATATATATATATAGGGGTGGGTTCAAATGAAAACTCATCTTTCATTGTGCACATGAGGACAAATCTTAACCATTGATCAAAACTTAGAAAACTAATCAATGGTTAATACATAATAAGGTTAATTAGGAAGCGATTAAGGACAATATTGTAATTTTGAATCAACGTCTACCTTCTTTGACTTTTTATTTTTATTTTTAATTAAAAAAAATTTACCCCCTTAAACTTTAAACTAATTTATATTAAAAATTACTAATATTTTAATCAAACAAATTACATAAAAAAAACGAGAATTTCGTGCTCTTCGATATGACATCCATCTCGATATAATTTTTTTTTTATTTTAACCGTTTTTTACGTAAAATTCAATATACATGTTATATTCATTATGAATATGCATGCAAGTCTTCGGGTGTCCACATTCAGTATGAGTAACAAAGGTGAACGTTCATTCACTATTCATGATGAATAATACCGTATGCACGATGAATAATTCAATATTCAGAATTTTTTCGTTTTAACCGTTTTTTACGTGAAATTTTATATATGTGTTATATTCATTATGAATTTGCATGCACGTCTTCGGGTGTCCACATTCGGTATGAATAACAAAGGTGAACGTTCATTCACTATTCATGATGAATAATACAATATTCAGGATGAATAATACACGAATCCATGATTCATGTATTATTTATCATGAATCGTGTATTATTCACCCTGAATGTTCTATTATTCACCCTGAATGTTCTATTATTCATCCTGAATGATTCATTATTCATGATGAATAATATATGAATGACCCGTGAAGGTGTAGACATATGACACACTCTCTTTTGTTTCCCAATTCACAACCAAAATTTGGTTTAATTCATTATGAATATGTATGTGCATCCCCGAATGTCCCACATTCAGTATGAATAACAAATGTGAACGTTCATTCATTATTCATGATGAATAATATAGTATTCGGGATGAATTACACAACATTCATGACGAATAATACACGAATTCATGAATCGTGAATTATTCACCCTGAATGTTGTATTATTCATCCTGAATGATACATTATTCATGATGAATAACACATGAATGACCTGTCACTACAACAAAAGGGGGTTTATAAGACAATTTCTTGGGACACTTTTCGAGACGCGTCCTATAAAAAGGCTAATACGACACATTAAATTATGAGTCCTATTTGATTTAATCTAATACGACTATCAATTTTGAGTCCTATCATGTAAATCTAATACCACACTTTTCAATGTCATATATTTTTTAGAGTCTAATAGGACATTTTCAAGTGTCATATTATTTTAAATATTATTAGCATAGTTTAAAGTAAGTATTGTTTTAAAACCTAATAGGACACTTTAAAATGTCATCTTATCTTACAAACTAATAAGAAACTATTATAGTTTAAAAGTTAATAGGACACTTCTAAAATGTCCTATTAAAGATTAAAATATTATAAATAAAATTATATTAAAATGTCATTACATAAAAATATAATCAACTATTTTTCTTAAACAAATTTTAAGAAGACCCAACATTCCATCTAATAAAAAGCCCTTTAGATTTATTTTATAAACACATATAAATTATAAATATTTAGAAGCCCAATTTAAAAAGTCTATCAAACCCTAATTGGATTGGAAGCCTGATTAGAAAATCTTAAACAAGGAAAAAGCCTAAACGACTTTGGGATTTCGTATTCAGCTTTTACGCTCAAACGCAAACGCGCGAAACTGATTTAGGATCGAGTAATCGATTTGTGAAAAAATTGACACCAAACTCAAACGCAAACGCAAACCTGATTTGGGAGTAATCACTTTTACCCTCAAAATCTGAAAAGCCAAGGCTTTGTTTGAACTAATTTCATCGAGTTCATCCTTGTTATGCTCTTTAGGTAATTTTTTTGTTTTCACTAATTGCTTTTTTGTATAATTGATTTAAGTTTAGGATATTATTTGTTTGTGGTGTTATGAGGAGGATAATGAAGCTGATTTAAGGTTGTGGTGCTCAAGCTGCAAAATCAAGTTAGAAAAGGAAGTCGTGGTTCAAAAATTTCAATCAATTGAGGTAAAATCATTATTTATAATGTTGTCCAAAGGTAATTTTGATATTTTCAGTCTATATGTTGTTCCTTATGTTTGTTTTGGTTTTGTTTTGAGATGTGAAATGTTCGATCAATTTGATTTCGTTTTTATTACTTACAATTGCAATTGCATCCTTGACCATGTGTGTGTACACGTATGTATGTGTGCAGAGATATATATAAATAATCTTTATAGATTGACCTGTGTACACGTATGTATGTGTGCAGATATGTTGTTGCAGTGAAAAATCGGTTGGTTAAAATTTTCTCCATGCACATAAAGCTGCAAGAAGAACTATAATCTATTTTGGTTCAAAAGTCTATTCATCCAACATATGGACAGTACCACTTTTTATGTCGATATTTTCTTTCAATTCTAGAGTGATTGTGATATTGGAAATTTAAGAAAATGGTGTCTAAAGATGCATTGTGTTCTTTAATTAACTTTGGATTCATTTTTAAGTGGAGACGTGTAATCTGTTAGTATATAGTTTGGACATTTGAAATGATACCTGTCCTCCTTTTTGTGTCTGCTCTTCTCTCTTGTTTACCCCTCATTTTCTCTGCTACTTACCACAACACTTCTATGCCTTTCTGCCCTGAAAGTTTCAGCTGCGTGCAGCCCAAGTTTAGCCCCTTTCAAGTACCCTTTTTACAATGCCAGTGACAGCACTCAATGTGGGTTGATCAAGGTCCACTGCACTACTTCCAATCTTAACCAAATTCAACTTGGAAATCACTCATATCAGATTATTGGTAGGCTTTTTCCTGGTCTTTCTGTCTTGGTCCGTAACAGAAGATTTGAACAACTTGTAAAAGCTAATAGGTGTGAGGCACTTGACTATAATTTCACTTCTCCAACTCCTCTTTTGTTTTCCATTTCAATCTACCTCCCATCTCCATGGATTGAATTCTAGCGGATCCTTATAATTGGTGGGGTTTAAGTGGACGGCTGGGGGACATACCATTACTGCCCAACCAGTTGGAATCATATAGTCTGCATCAAGCCAGCGTCCATATCAATGTACGTTTACAAACTTTACTATTTATTACAGTTAATAAGACTCTAGTAGAAATGCATATCTACCTTTAAACTTGATGTCCTTTAGTGCTTTTCTGAATACTCCTGGAATATGTTAGCCAGACGAACTGTTTCGTTTATAAGCTGCAACATCATGTAGTTGGTATCAATGAGGAACTAATTTTAAAATTCTTTCAAGCAGTTTATGTACTACCTGTGAAATTTCGAGTATTCAACACACCTGAAACGTGAATGTCATCGATTTGTATTCTTTCCATGTAAGTCCAGTCTCCTTATTTTCCCTTATTTTCCCTGTTTGTTAGGATATTCTCATGCTCTTCCTGAGTGCAGTAGCAAGAGCAGGTAAATGGGTTGAAAAATATTACGGAGAAACTAAATCATCTTTCTTTTGAATTACATCCTCTTTACTAACCGCTAACGCCTGCAATGCCCGAGGATTGTCACCCAGAAGCCTGATTACTACTATTATAGCCAGGGAAGTTGTCTCAAAGCTTGCAAACAATAGTACAAACATCAAGTCCAGCGCAATTGCTTCTGTAAGGATTGAATCACCTCGGTCGAGTTCTTCTAGTACATAATCAAAGAAATCACTTTTGACCTTCCTAGGCTTAGCTCGTCTTTCTTCTAACATGTTCTTGAGCATCAACATCGCCTTCTTTCTTCCCTGGTTAAGTTGAAGACAATGAAAACAGAAATTAGGAGTAGGCTTGTTAAGAAATCAGGATTCTCCTTTAGGTCTCTATCCATGCCAGTGATTGAACAAAGACAAACTATGCATGTTGAATCAAATCATTTCTATACCTGTAGACATTTGTGGTAAGCTGTCCCAGGAATGTTCAAAGGGGAGGAGATTAATTCCTTTGAATATTGGATGTTACATTAGAAATATATTGATGCAATATGACTGACTGATTGATTACCTTAAGATAATATCTACTCTTGTATATATCGAGTTTTAGATTTTCTTCTAGTTATAACATGGCTAACCAATCGGGATGAATTTTAAGCTTCTAGTATAGGATAACAAAGAAGAAGAAAAAAAATACATTGATGCAATATGAATGGATTCTATATAATATTCAGAGTCTCTTCTATTGATCAAATAAGCTATTGGTTGACTCACTAGTCCTGCCTGTTATATTAGTTGATCAAATAAGCTATTGGGGTTCTTGAAATTTATAGAGATGACTTGGAGAATCTTGATCAGCACACCCACCAAATGACCACTCACTGCTAAATATATATGGTCTTGTATATTCTATAAAGTTGGAAATAAAAAAATTGTCCACGTTGGGAATGATATTTGAATATTAGTTGATCAAAAAGTTGGGACAAACTTAGTTATGAACCTCAACTTCAACAATTTTGACGTATCCGTAATCGTAAGTTTTTTGATGTAATTTTAGATCATCGTCGAATAATTTGGAAAATTACCGGTGATTAAAAGTTTTACCCAACATAGTTGGCAACTTTAGAAAGGAACGTGAGAGCCTTGTTCTAGTTATTACCACATCTGCTTCTTATCATTTAGGAATCTTTATCAAAGAGAAAGGTTGCAGATTATGGTTTAATTTTTTTTAAATTGAGTTTGAATTAGGAGAAAAAAGAAGATTGACAAGTCGTAAGTCTAGAAAAAAGAAGATTGACAAGTATTCCTTTAACGTGTCCACATATGCTATTATAGATATGATATTTGAATATTGAATTGGTACTTGCACCAAAATTATTAGTACATGCGTCACATGTTTGTATCTTTGAAATCTTATTTTCTTGAATTTGATGGAATAAAGTTTAAATAAGAAAAATATGGTTGTACATGAATTAATGTTCGAATTTAAGAAATTGGAGATATATAAGCTTGGAGATATATAAATAATTTATAAATGATTCTTTTGTTGCAATTTGTGTTTGGTTTGGTGTTTAGATTGTGTCATATATAGCTTGTTCTTAGAACCTTGTTTTTCAATCACGTTTTTGTAGGTTGGGGATGTTGTTCATCTTACGAGTATTATAAATTCCATGGAGATTGGGGCAAGAGGACGAGTCAGGAGCTTAGATCCAGATGAATTGGTTGGTGGCGAGGAGATTGGTTCAAATTGGTGTGAGGTACATGTTCTAGTTGCTATTAAAAAGCGGGAACGTTTGGTCAGGCCATATGGATTGTTTATTACTGTTGAAGATGTTATTGGAGTAACGATCGCATGACCCTGTCCTTTCACTTTGGTATGTTAATCTTTTAAAACTTGTAAGATTTAATATTTATAGAATTTTTATCATACAACTTTAAGCTCATATACGTGTTATTTAATTGTAGGTGGTTCATGACGAAGATTGATATCTCTCGTTCATAGGAGACAATAAGATTTTTTGTATTTCAATAATTTTTGTATTTCAATAATTTTTGATTGGTACTTAGTTTTGTAATGATACAACTTTGTGGTAGGATACATAGCTTAATTGGTAGTAGGTACTCATATAAGTACTTGTACGACATTGAATTTTGTCCTATCGAATCAATTCGTAAAACTTTCATATATATTTTTAAATGCAATATTATAGAAAGATTTTATAATTGCATCAAGCATCCCATGTTATAGTCTTTTAGGATGCTTTTAGTGTTGCTTATTATAGTCTATTAGGACACTTTTTAGTGTTATTTAATTCATTTATTAGGACACGTATTTTGGTACTATATAAATATTTTGGCGACATCGAATTTCGTCCTATAAAACCAATTTTTGGGACGCTCATATTTGTTCTTAAATCTAAATATTTTGTGACAACATAAAGCGTCCTATATTATAGTCTATTAGGACACTTTTTAGTGTTACTTAATCCATTTTATAGGGCTACGGAATTTGTATTATAATCGTAAAACTTATTAGGACGCTCAAATTCATCCTACTAACCTAATACAACGCCTTTAGAAGGGACACATATGTTTTTTGTCCTATAAACTTAAAAGTCCTATTAAGTACCCTATTATGACACTAATGAGGGTCCTATAAACCCCTTTTTGTTGTAGTGTGTGAAGATGTGGAGACGTGACGCGCTCTCTTTTGTTCCCCGATTCACAACAGAATTACTCGATAGGTTCTCGATTCGTCTTGATGGGTGTTGGGTTACGGTGCTGAAGAAACGTGATGCCTTACGATGTTGAAGAAAGTGTTAAAGAAGGTGATGTCGAGTTACATACTTACGGTGTCGAGACGGTGTAAAAACTTGAACGTACATAAATATTAATAATGAATATAACACATATATAGCATTTCACGTAAAAAACGGTTAAAACGACAAAAAAAACTATATCGAGATGGATGTCATATGGAAGAGCACGAAATTCTCGTTTTTTTGATGTAATTTGTTTGATTAAAATATTAGTAATTTTTAAGATAATTTATTTTAAACTTTAATTGGGTAAAAAGTTTTTAATTAAAAAAGAAAATAAAAAATCAAATATGGTAGGCGTGTGTTTAAATTTTATTCCATTTTTACCCCTAAGCATTTTAAAATTAAAAACTCTATTTAATATGAGTTGCTGGATCAAAAGAGATCGAGTGGCTGAGATTTGTTCTCACGTGCACAATGAAAAATGAGTTTTCATTTTAACTTTCATCTATATATATATATATGAAAATTGTGTAAAATGTTTTATTAATTAAATTATTTAAATATTCACTTGATTTGTATCATAATACATAAAATCATTAAACAATTTTTATGACAACTTGTCTAGTCTTGCCTTACCAACCCTAGTTGTACCAAACACCAAAACAACTTGTTTTGTCCCGTCTTGCCCTAATATCCTGTCATGTCCAATCATATTTGTGCTCCAAATGCTACCTTAAGAACACAAGCATACACATAGTTAAACCCTAAACCCATTATAAGAAAACATGCAAGACTCGATGTTGATACAATCTTAAATTTGTAAACCCATCCACGTGTTCCCTTGCTTAATGGTAAGAAACTGTTGAGCAATTATGCATTTATAATTGTTGTTTATGGTAAATAACCTCTACACCATCAATGGATTGATGTGTTACAAGAACACAAAAATCTTCAAAGGACAGCGATGGCGATAGGAATTGGAGGAGGGCAGCAAGATATGAGATGTAGGCATGTGTGGAGGAGAAAAGGTAGGCGCCCATGGTTATGATTTTTGATTTTGTATTTATTTTAATTAATTAATGATGAAATGACTTTAAATATCCACGTAATATTTTTTTTATTTATGATTTTGTCATGTCATATTAAAATAACGAGTAAATTACAAATTTCGTCCTTGTGGTTATTAAAAATTTTGGATTTGGTCTCTCAAACGAAATAATTACAAGTATACTCATCAAGGTTTAACTTTTATTACGGATCGGGTCCCTTTGTTCTAACTCCACTAACCGTTGCTCCATTTAGTTAGGGGTAATATTGTCCTTTTATTTTTTTTTCTCTTAAATATATATATATATACACACACATATAGGGGTGGATTCAAATGAAAACTTATTTTTTATTGTGCACGTGAGGACCAATCTTAGCCATTGATCAAAACTTAGAAAACTAATTAATGGTCAAAACATAATAAGATTAATTGAGAAATGATTAGAGACAAAATTGTAAATTTGAATCAACACCTACTTTGTTTGACCTTTTATTTTCCTTTTTAATTAAATTTTTTTACCTCTTTAAAGTTTAAAATAAATTATCTTCAAAATTACTAATATTTTAATCAAACAAATTACATCAAAAAACGAGAATTTCATGCTCTTCGATATGACATCCATCTCGATATAGTTTTTTTTGTTGTTTTAACCGTTTTTACGTGAAATGTTATATATGTGTTATATTTATTATGAATATGTATGCACGTCCTCATGTGTCACATTTAGTATGAATAGCAAATGTGAACTTATTCATGATAAATGATACAAATTCAGGATGAATAATACAAATTCAAGATGAATAATACACGAATTAATGATTCATGTATTATTCATCATTAATCGTATATTAGTCACCCTGAATGTTGTATTATTCATCCTGAATGATACATTATTCATGATGAATAATATATGAATGAGACGTGAAGGTGTGGACACATGACGCACTCTCTTTTGTTTCCTGAGTCACAACCAAATTTTTGTTTAATTCATTATTAATATGTATGCGCATCCTCGGGTGTCCCGCATTCAGTATAAATAACAAATGTGAATGTTTATTCATTATTCATGATGAATAATGAAGTATTCAGTATGAATTATACAACATTCAAGATGAATAATACATGAATTTATATTATTCAAGATGAAGTATTCAGTATGAATCATATATTATTCACCCCTGAATATTGTATTATTCATACTAAATGATATATTATTCATAATGAATGATACATGAATGACTCGTGAAGGTGTGGAGACGTGACACACTCTCTTTTGTTCCCCGGTTCACAACCGAATCTCGATAGGTTCTCGATTCGTCTCGATGGGTGTTAGGTTACGGTGATTAATAACGCGATGCCTTACGACGTTGAAGAAAGTGTTGAAGAAGGTGATGTCAAGTTACGAACTTACGGTGTCGAGGTGTTGTACATACTTGAACATACTTAAATATTCATAATGAATATAACACATATATAGCATTTCACGTAAAAAAAATAGTAAAAACAACAACAACAACAAAACTATATCGAGATGGATGTTATGTCGAAGAGCATGAAATTCTCGTTTTTTTTATGTAATTTGTTTGATTACCATATTAGTTGTTAGATCCCATTTTAGACAACAAATTGATGAATTCCATATAAAAGAAGATATAAGATAGAAATGAAGAACAATATTCATCAAGAACTCATCTCATATGCTTTGATTCATTGATGAAGGAGAAATGGGAAGAACACCACACAAAACATTTAAACGACTCTCATGAAATTCACCTAGTCTATGTGTGTAAAGTGTATTCTCTCCAAAACCTCATGAACAAATGATCCATGGGAACCAATAAATAGGGCCCCATTTACAAAGAAAAGGCTCAAGCCATTTACAAATAAAAGGCTCAAGCCCACACAACTATTTAAAAAGCCCAAAATACAATTCTTTATAAAACAATCAATTAAATTGGGGGCTAATTTAATCTAACAATCTCCCCCTAATGTTTTATAAAGAAAGCATCATCATATAGTCTCCCCCTTGCTTTCTTTAGCAGCTTTAGTGTGCCTCTCTTCGAGTCTTCAAAATATTACAAGCTCCTCCTCAAATGTAGGCGCATCTTCTTGAAAGACTGAGACGAAATACCATTTTCTCCAGCTTTCATGTCTCAATTTAACTGTTGTTTTAGACCATCAAGGAGCCTGTTTGAGAGAAAACATAAAGCATGCACATTGAACTCCAGCCTCTTAGATTTCTAATGACCTTTGATTCATCAATTTTGGATAGAAAATGAGTGAGTTGTGCAAGTTTTCCCTCAGCTGCGTAGAATAGTCATCAAAACAGAAAATTTGACTCTTAAGATCCCGTTGAGTAAGCGTTCAACACCGAGCCTTAAACTTGAAAATTAGATGAGGTAGTGACATGCAATAAGTCAAAAACGTAGATTGAATCCATGAAGAATAGACGAGAGAACACCGTTCTTGAAAGCGGAAAGAGCATGAGTGCAATGCAATGCTTTCGGCCCAACACCCTAACGCAGACTTTGACACTGATTCTGGCACATCAGCTCACGGAATTTGAGAAAAGTTAAAACATCAAAGTCATACTTCTATGTTTTAGAGATTCAACGCAACTGGACTCATGTAAATTGGAGCTTCGAGTAAAACGTTGTACGCGTGTTTCTGAAACAGCGCAATGCTGTCAGAAAATTCTAAAATTTCGGGCTTCGGGCTCTTGGCTCATTGCGACCTCTGGACCATCGACCTTTGATGTTCGTGTTTAGGTCTACCTCTGGTCCCCCCTTCTGGTCGCTGCTCTTCAGAGGTTTTGGTCCATAGAGGCTCTGTGGACAACTTAAGAGCCTCTGTGCCTCTTAAGAGCATTTGAATGTCAACTTCTGCACATACATCTGGACAACCTACAGAGGCTCTATGCATCAGCCTCTGAAGTGAACTTTATGCCTCTGAACTTCTACAAATGTACATCTGGACAGCCTCAGATGCTTTGCACATATTTACTTCTGCAGCCTTATAGAGGCTCTACACTAGTCGTCTGATGTGAACTTTCTGTACCTTTGATCTTCTGCACGTGCACCAGCCTCTTCACCTTTTTACCTTTAAACAAGCTTATAGAGGCTGTGCACCAGCCTCTTCATATATCTAAGAAGTTGGCATGTTATGAACGCATACAGAGGCTCTGGACAACCTCTACAAAGCTTCTTCACGATAACAATTTTATGCTCTCTACACATAACCTTTTGGATAGCTAAAGAACCATCTCAGAGCCTCTGGTTGTGTGTCCAGATCCTCTGGACCAACATGGATTTCCTCTGCACATATTATCAATCCACCTCTCTGATGATCTGCACTTCTCTGAAATTCTGCAAAAATTTGAATCTGTCCATAACAGAAACAATAGTAACTTCTGCTGCACTTTTAGAACTTCGAAACACAAGCACTTTCAACAAGATCATATCTATGTGTCTTAACTTTTGAACAACACCATGATCAAGTATTCAATATGAACACAACAACAATTAGTTTACACAGCAGTCTCTGCACGAACATTCTGCACAATTTGATCAAGCTCTGTGCAGACTTTGTACACAACAACAAATTATGGTAGTTTGATTTATGTGATGGTCTGTTGAGTTTCTAAGCTCTGGCCTTCAATCAACTCCCAATTTTTTGAAGAAACTTTGGCAATGAAGTCAGTAGAAATCCAGAGCACCCAACCAACTCAAGGCCAACGGTCACCACCAGAATTACAGTACCAATTCCTGTTTTGAAACTTAACAACAGTTTCTGTCCAGCAACTATCAGTCGAGTTCAACACTGTTTTTGACCTATAAGCAGCTTTATTTCGGGAAAACTCAAAACATCAAAGTTGAAAAAGTGTGTCTTAGGTTTCCAACGCATCTGGAATCATGCAATTTGGAGTGATAATGAGAGAGATATGATCACAATTCTACAGTTGTGCAAATCTGACAGCAACTCTGCGATTTTGAAACTGATTATGGGCTGAAATCATGACAGCAACAAACGAATCAATTTGGACGGCAGTTGCGCATAACTTTCTGGACAATACTTGATAGCAGAAGATCGAATTATGCTGCACTTTTAGAACATGTCACAAATCAGAGATTTTGGAATAACATGAAAGTATCTACACATAATATTCACAACTCTGCAGCTCCTCTGGAATCATTCGAAAAGAACTATTGAATTTATTTCAAGATCGGATCGGCAAACTGCACAAGTCTGGAGTTCGAAAACAACAACTAGCTTTCTGTTCTGATTAACTCAACAACAATTTGTTGTTTTGAACCGAACAGTAACATCATTAATTGAACAACACCTTGATCCATCTGTTTTGGCTTTAGAAAAAATTGCACAGGTCTGTATCACGTAAATTTTGTATACTTCGAGCTCACATTGAACGGACATTAGAATCTGTTTGTTAACTTTCGAAAACAACAACAATTTGTTCTACTTGATCTGTTCATGACAAATAAAAATCTGCAGTCCTTGCAGATACTTGAACACAACACATTTGCCTTCGAAATCATCTCGAATTTTTATCATTTGGTCAGATTACTCGTCCTTGATCATGAAATCACAATCATTCCATTTCAGATTATGTTCTATTCTCAAGAGAATGATACACCAGAAAACATTGTAAACAACCAAAGTTCTTGGCCTTGACTAAACACAGAAAGCATTTGTTGCACACAAATTGATTTTGCACTTTGAACTTGCTCTCTCAAAACCAAATCAGTAGTATGTTCATGTCTGAAAGAATTATTTACTGCTATAACCAAAATTAAGATCTGATAAAAAATGGAAAGCCAATCTTTGAGAAACACATATTAAGACCATATTGAATAACAAGTGATGGCTCATTTGAGCATTGGCCAATCCCAAACAAATTCAAAATCTCACGAACCAAAATCTGAGTAAAAAAGAGAGTCCAATCATGGATATAAATAAAGCCAGATCAAAGATCAACAACCTTGAATCCAAGATGCCATAAAGGCTATGGACTAAAGCACACACAAGGATGGGATCATAGATCAACCATCTACTTAGTGCTTATCAAATGTTAGACCAATAAATGAGAAATGATCAAAACACACACATGTCGTAAAACTGATAAAAAATAATCCAAATAGAATCAAATATTCACAGACATATTTCATCAAACATGTGGTGTGCAGAATTCAGATTTTGTGTAAAAACAATGAAATTTTCTATGAAAGATCATCTAAATCTCATCTAAATGAAGAAATAGATTTCCAATAAGCACAAAACAGAAAATAAATCACAGAAATGATATTTGTGTTAAGGCTCATGTGATTGAATCAATCTAAGCACCAAAACAACAAAATAATCATCCAATCTTCAATTGTTGCCATAGATGACCGAAATGAAGAAGAGTTTCTTCATTTGGCTCTGATACTAATTGTTGATCCCAAATAATGAAGTTCTCAACTTGATAAACTTTTCACTACACACAGACTAATCAATAACAGTGCGGAAGCGTTTTAGTATGTAGAGAAAGTAGAACATGCAAGGTAGTAGACACACAAACAAACAATGAACATAAACGTAAGATGCAACAAGAAATTTACTGAAGAAGTTGTTTCATTGATTTGCTCAAAGAACACCAAGAATACGCACTGGTATGTGCAAATATTCTCAGGAAAATACAATCTCTGTTTCAGAATAGTGTGTGCTCTCATCTTAAACCAAAGGTGGTGCTCCTATAATATACAAGGAGGATGCCCCGTAGTACAAGACAAAGGATGACATTCCATAAACGGAATGCCACCTGGAAAGGTAAACAATTGTGCAGCCCAGAAATGATCTGGAGAATCTTCGTACAGTAGGCCTCACATGTTCTGCACGTGACCTTGTCTTGAACTATATCCACGAAATCTTCGGTCTTTAATCTCCAGAGGTTATCCATCACAGAATCTCTGTGAGTGATCACAGAGGCTCTGTGATCTGAAAGTCCAGGTTTCGAGACCTCTGACAGAAAGTCGACAGAGCCTTCTGAGCTTGTGTCTTCTGTGGTGAGCTTGGTAGTTCTGAGTAGTCTTCAGCAGTTCCTATACTTAGCCTATTTTTCAATACTTCTATACATGAAAGTTGGAGCTAACAATATCTGCAGAGGTTTCTTCAGATGTGGTCCTTCATAAACACAAACTCAAATGGCTTTTATGTGCATGATGACTCCTGAAAAGGAACTGTCCTATGATGCACCAGAGTTTGTTCCGGCCTCTGTGGAAGAAAAATTGTTCAAAAGATTTTTGGAAAGTGACTTAAGAAAAACCTATGAAAATCACTTTCTTAGTCATCCTGATATAGCCTCTGAAGTAGGAGAAATTTTTGAGCAAGATCTTCTAAACTGTCTAAGTGTTCCTATGGTGATCCCTTGCATTTCAAAAAATCTAAATATTCTCAAGGACACTACCAATGGACAGAGCAATGCATTTCCAGAAGGTCACACTCTCATTTGCGGAGACTTTCTCGATTCAGATTCTGAGTCAGAATCAGAGTCCTCTGTCAATATTGAGACAAGTTATGTGGAACTTGAGGTAGTCCCCTGTGGTCCAGAGAAAAATAAGCTTCCCTCTGGTATTCTTAACAGAATAATCGCTCCCAAAAGAAGAACTACAGGCATACCCATCTGCCCTAACTTTTTGGACATGTGTCTCCAAGCAAAGACTTCTCTTGAGCTCGAAAATTAAGAGGTGAAAAGAGCAAGATCTCTCAAGTTTGCAAAACTCCAAAACCTATAAAACCATATCAAGAAAAGCTCACTTGGAAACAGAAGGGAAAATGGCCTAAACATGACAAAGTTAATGCTTCTGTGGTAGTGAATGCTCGAAAGGGAGGTCATCAAGGGAGAGTACAATCAAAGAGCCACCAACGAGGAGTTTTTGACAAAACTCAACCTAGATTAGAGAAAGTTTCCTGTGAAAAAAAACCCAAATCTAAAATGGGTTGTTGTAAAAAATGCTCTGTACCCTCCTTTGACAAATTTAATGATATGTTTAAGAAGTTTGCTTCTGGAATCCCTCATTGCAAATGTTTTGATCTTATGCATGCTCTTAATCAACATTTCTCAAGGCCCTCCTGTCTTATATCTCACCCAATATCTAAGAATGCAAAATTCAAGGTTGAGAAAGGACAAAATGGTTCCTCTGTTAAAGAGGATAAAACCAAACTCAAAGGTGCTAAGGCATCTTTAAAGACTCCTAACAAGCCTGGACCCATTTGGAAATGGGTACCTAAATCCTCTTGATCTGTTCGCAGAAGAAACAACATGTGCCCATTTGGTACCTAGACTCCGGGTGTTCAAGGCACATGACTGGCGACAGAGGGTTGCCCTCCGCTTACAAAGAAAAACAAGGAGGTGGTTTTGTGACCTTCGAAGACAACAAGAAGGGTCAAATCAAAGGCTATGGAGTCATTGCCAATGGAGACATCGATGTCAACAGAGTGGCTTATGTGGATGGCCTTAAGCACAACCTAATAAGTGTTAGCCAACTCTGTGATAATGGACTAGATGTGATGTTTAAGAAGCAATACTGCTCTCTGTTGAAGGAAGACACAACTACAGAGCTTCTGCGAGCCAGAAGATGGGGTGATCTGTACATCATGGACTTCAAGTCGATCAACAAAGAAGAAAATCTTTGTCTAGTCTCAAGTAAGAACGAGGAAGCTTGGCTTTGGCATAAGAGGTTATGTCACTTAAACTTTAACTCTCTTGACAAACTTGTGAAATTGGACCTGGTAAGAGGGTTACCAAGTATTAAATTCGACAGAGATCATCTATGCTCTGCATGTGAAATGGGCAAACTTAAAAGGGCTGCCCATAAGACCAAATTAGACATATCTTGCACTAGACCTCTGCAAATGCTTCATGTAGACCTCTGTGGTCCTATATCTATGCAGAGTCTAGGTGGCAAGAAGTACATCCTTGTACTCATAGATGAATTTTCTAGATATACTTGGGTTGAGTTTGTTCGAAAGAAATCAGATGTTCCTGAGGTACTAATCAATCTCCTTAAGAGAATACAAGTTCTTCATGATTGCAAGGTTTAGAGAGTTCGAAGTGACAATGGCACAAAGTTCAAAAACTCAACCATCGAAGCCTATCTTACGACAGAGGGCATCTCACAGAACTTCTCTGTTGCAAGGACTCCACAACAAAATGGTGTTGTTGAACGCAAGAACAGAACACTAGTGGAAGCCGTCAGAACTATGCTCACCGCCTCAGGATTTCCGATTTCCTTTTGGGCAGAAGCCATCTCAACTGCATGTTTCACCCAAAATCGATCTTTGATAGTGAAGAGGCATGCAAAGACCCCTTACCACCTACTCAACCAGAGGAAGCCAAATATCAAGTACTTTCACGTCTTCGGGTGCAGATGATTTGTGTTGAACGACAGAGAACAAATAGGGAAATTCAGTCCTAAAGTTGATGATGCCAAATTCGTCGGCTACTCATCAAACTCCAAGGCATACAGAGTCTATGTGCTCAAATCAAAACATATACTTGAAAGTATTAATGCTTCTTTTGATGACTCTTTTCAGATGACTTCTGAGCAAATCAGCTCAGGACTCAAACTTCAGGATAAAGAATCTGGTGATTCATCTAGAGCAAATGATCTTCATCACCTGTTTGAAGAGATGTTCAACGATGATGGACCCTCTGAGGATGACCACAGAGCCTCTAGAGTTGAAGCCTCTAAAGACCAAACAGTTACATCTCTATCTGGTCCTAGTCATACTTCACCCTCTTCCACTATTTTTGTAGGTGCAAATGTCGAGGGGGAGCACTCAGAGGCTAATACTGAATAAGGCTCCAAGATAAATCAAGATCGTGATCATCTTCAAAATACCTCTAAAGGATCCACACCAGAACTATCAGAGGCTAACACTGAACAAGGCTCCAAGCTAAATCAAGATCGTGATCATCTTCAAAATACCTCTGAAGGGTCAACACCAGAACAATCAGAGAACTCTGAACAAGGCACCACAGAGCTCAACACATCAACTCACAATGATCAATCAAGCCCCGTGGCAAGTACAAATGATCTCTCTCCAACAGAGGGTGATCAACATCAAGAGACAGCACATACTCCAGATGTGATCTCAGAAGGTTCAAATGATCACCTACCTCGCATGACAAAGTGGACCAGAAGTCACCCACAGAGCCAAATCATAGGTGACCCCTCTGACAAAGTCCAGACTCGGTCTAGTACTGCAAACTTTTGTTACTATACAAATTTTGTGAGTATTATCGAGCCCAAAAAGATCTTTGAAGCTTTTGAAGACCCAAACTGGGTAGAAGCCATGCAAGAGAAGCTTCTGCAGTTTGAAAGAAACGAAGTATGGACGCTAGTGCCTCTGTCGAAAGGCAAAACTGCAATAGGGACCAAATGGGTCTTCGGGAACAAGAAGGACGAGGACGGTGTGGTGATCAGGAACAAAGCAAGAGTGGTGGCAAAAGGATATTGCCAAGAAGAAGGAATCGACTATGAAGAAACTTTTGCCCCTATGGCAAGGCTCGAAGCGATAAGGATATTTCTTGCATTCACAACCCACAGAGGTTTTAAAGTGTTCCAGATGGATGTAAAATCAACCTTCCTAAATGGGCAAATTCAAGAAGAAGTATACGTCCAGCAGCCACCAGGGTTTGGACAAGGCTCTGTACAAACTCAAGCAAGCCCCCAAAGCCTGGTACGACAGACTTTCAAACTTTGTTCTTGCTAATGGTTTCGAAAGATGTACAACTGATACTACCTTATTTTATAAGAAGAGAAAAGGTGAGATTCTACTTGTGTAGATTTATGTTGGCGACATTATTTTCGGGTCCACAAATGAATCATATTGTAAAAAGTTTGAGTGATTGATGAAGAGTGAGTTTGAGATGAGCATGATGGGAGAACTCACTTTCTTCCTAGGATTGCAAGTCAAACAACCAAAGAGGGCATTTTCCTAAACCAATCAAAATATGTCTCCGACATACTTGAAAAATACAAGCTCTCCGAATCTTCACCAATGAAAACCCCTATGGCCACTGGATCTAAGCTTTATGCAGACCCAGAGGGTAAATTTGTGGAGTGTAAACTCTACATAGGTATGATAGGGTCTCTGTTGTACTTAACTGCAAGCAGACCCGATATAATGTTTGCCACATGCCTCTGTGCAAGATTTCAAGCTAACCCCAAAGAATCTCATCTTCATGTTGTCAAGAGGATCTTTCGATACTTAAAAGGGACCAAGAATCTTGGCCTCTGGTATCCAGAGAACTCTAGCTTTGATCTTGTGGCTTATATAGATTCAGATTACGGAGGATGCAAGCTAGACACAAAAAATACCTCTGAAGTTGGACTTCTAAGAAACAGAACTGTGTCTCGACCTCTACGGCAGAAGCAGAATACGTTGCTACTACTAGTTGTTGTTCACAGGTTCTATGGATGAGAACCCAACTCAGAGACTATGGATTTGACATCAAGAAAATCCCCATCCTCTGTGACTCCAAAAGCGCCATTGCGATCTCTGCCAACCCTGTTCAGCACTCTAAGACCAAACACATCGATATCAGGTACCACTTTATGAAACATGTCAGGATCGAAATTCAAACAAGAATTTAATTCATACACACTCATAATCAATGCTAAAGAAGTTGCGGAAAAACACTTTAACACTAACAATCAATGAAACAGTATATGCACTTAAATCACAAGTTATATTGATTAAACTTGATGATTACACACAAAACCTCAATCTGTTGAATAGGCTCAACAGACGTTCTATACTTCTCTATAGAAAGGATCTAAACTAGTCTTGAGGTTAATTCTCTCTAAAACAAAACATATGAATGATAATTATTTATTCTATCAAAGACTTCTATACTATATAAACAAGACTGATTACAAGATAATTATCAAAATAAAATTGATCTTCATTCCATAATTATCTCCTTTACTTTAGCTTCAATCTATACAGTTGTCTCATACGGAGTCTTCATCTCATAAGAAGCACTATCTTCATGAGCAGTATTAATTCTGAACTAGCAGTATTAATCTCAGCAAGCAGTATTAATTTTGTCTCAGCAGCATTAACTCCTTCAAGCAGTATTAATTTTGATCTGGCAGTACTAACTTCTTCAGGCAGTAGTAATAGTCATGTCTAGCAGTAGTAACCATCCTTAGCACATTTCAGACCCAACAATCTCCCCCTAACTTAACTTTTCAAATTGAGAAGTTAAGTTCTTCAAAAACTGGTTTTCATGATGCTTTTAAAACCTAAGTTTACACCCCTAGATTAGGATCCAAACCCAAGCTTTGATTGATGATTCTGCTAACCACAATCCTTGCCATTTCTGAGCGTTGAGGACAAATTAATTTGGCTTTCAGCATCCCATGTAGCTTGGCTAGGCTATGGTCATATATCTTATCCACCAGGTAATATTCATGGAAACTTTTGTCAATGGTTAAGATATATACCCCACACCATTCTATAAGCATCCAGTTGTCCACAGACTTGAATACATCTTTGATGACATGCTTGACAAGATCTGGACTGAACATCATGCATAAATACTCCATTGCTAGTTTCTTGATGTTCATCCCTGGAGTCTTCAGCATATCCCCATACAGATTCATTCCTACTTTAAACATTTCTTCCAAGTTTGTCCTTGAACAACATCTGACTATCTTCCCCCAAGTAGAATAGACTTCAAAGTGATCACCCATTCTTTTGATTCTGAAATATTCTTTGCCTTGATCTTCAAGAATATCCTAGTGGATGATTTCAGGGGCTTGGACTGAAATGGGATCTGCCTTAACTAAATCATTATCTGTTACAGTCATGTAAAGTTCAAAATGCACATCAGATTGACTTGGTTGCTGTGCACTTTGACTTGATTGCTCAGCTTGACCTGTAACAGATGATTCTGTTTCTTTCTTAGCTTCTGTAACCCTTGGCTTCTTAGACAGTTTCTTGGAAGCTATTGTCTTCAACCTTTTAACAGATTTCACTTCTTTAGTAGTAGCTTCCTTTTTCTTTTCTTCAGCCTTAGGGGTGGTCTCCTCACTCTCAGGGAAGGGTTGTTGAATATTGAGATCATGTCTCTCTTTCATTTGTCTTTCAAATTCTATCCTTTGAGTGAAGTCCCCTTAAATCTTTGCCATTTCCTTCTTGTATAGATCTTCAACTCTTAAGTAGGACATATCAACAAACATTTCTTCCTTAACCCCCACTGAGCCTTTCAGAAAGTTGATCATCTTTCTCCTTTCTTGATTGGCCAGGTAAGTTTTAGAAGGTTGTTTTTTCTGCTTCTTTGCTGGCAGTCTTTGTATGGAAGCTTTCACAGTTCTTTTCTTGGCCTCAGCTGCAGCCCTTAAACTTTCTTGATATTCCTCATTCAGCCTAGAGGACAGATCTAGAGCAATCTGCCTATCTTTGGCCTTCTGAGTTTCTTCTTCTTGTTGTAGCTCAGCCTACAGCTTCTTTGCCAGTTCATCATCTAGTTCAATCTGTTTTAGCTTCTTTGGTGGCTTTGCAGATTCATCCACCTCTGCCTTTCCTTTCCTCTTCAGTTCATCCTCACTGATTTCTTTCCTTTTTATCTCAGATCCTCCCTCTTTGATTTCCACTCCCTTGGCCTTTTGAGTGGCTTTGGGAGTGTCTGTTTTGGCCTTTAGAAGGGTTTCTGCTATCTCTATTTCTTCAACAGAAAGCCCTGTTACTGCTGTTGTACTTATTTCTGCTGCTAAGCTAATTGATGCTGCTTTCTTGAATGTTTCTACTGCTGGCTCTGTTTCTACTGCTGTACTGGTTTCTGCTTCTTTGCCCTTCTCCCCCTCAAAAGTAGAGTCCATTCCAACAGGACTTTGTTTCTCAGATTCAGCTTTGTTCTCCCCCTTTTTGGAAGCATCATGAGGGATGCTCCTCTTCTTCAGTATGAATTTGGTCCTCTTCTTCTTTTGCACATGCTTGAGGACCATTTTCTTGAGGTTAGAAATCTGGACTTGTTGAGATAAGATCACTTGTTGCAGTTTCTCAATAAGTTTTCCCTGAGATAGGACATCATTATTGATATTGGCAATAATTTCCATCAATTCATCGTATGTATATCTATCCTCACCACCTTTAGGTGTGTTTACCACCCTTGGAGGATCACTGGAACTTTTAGTAAGGGTCCTCTGCCTAGCAGAGGCACCTTCTACCCCCATGGTTTCTTGGCACCGGGGACCTTTGGATGATTGCTCACCCAAAGTTTCCGTGGGGAAGGTCTTAGAGATGTTCACACTGTCCTATCCTGCACTTTGTGCAGAAACAGTAGTGTGAGCCTTTCTGCCCACATGCTTAACCTTCTCCTTAGTAAGCACCTTCTTGGGGTTGGGAGACACCCCTTTGGTTTCCCTTTGGATATTCTCTAATGAAGAATGCTCCATTAGAGGGCTTGTAGGCTTAGAGGGTGTTGGTACATGAAGGGAAGCATCCTTCTGCACCTTCTTTTTAGTGTATAATTTGGTGATGGGAGGGGTTGGTCTATTTAGAAGGGACGGAGGAATTGTTTTTATGGTGGAAGGTGTGGGTAGGTCATCAGTGGGTTGGTCCAATGAGGCTTGGGACCCTGATGCCTCACCTGTAGAGTGGGACACAACCATCATTGTTGAGAACAATGGTGTGTCAATACCTGAGAAGATTTTACAAGTTCTCCTCATATTAGAAAACACCTTCCCTTTCGGGACCTTAGGTACATATACCTCATTAAAATGAGGTAATTTCGTCAATTCTTTATTCAATATAGCTTGTACAAACCTGGGATACATATAAAAGGATTTTGACTTGGTATCCAGGTTTGACAGAAAATCATTTAAGATCATTTGCGAAAAATTGAACTTTCTGGAGGTTGCTAAGCAGACCAAAGCATAAACAATGGTACTGCTGAACTCACTCCAGCCAGTTGTTTTCTTTGAAATGCAATGCTGGAGAGTATGAACAAAGAATCTCCACTGAGGTGAGAATTTGTTCTTAAAGAACTTATAAATCTCATGGGACCTTCATATCCCATTCTGCTTATATTTTCAAAAAGATCTTCCTTGGGTAGAGATGTTATACCTGCGGCATCATCTAAAAGTAGATGAATGCGAATGGTCTCCTCCGAGATGGTCAGGGGTTTATCACAAACCCTTGACTTGATAACCTGAGTACCCTCTTCATTATGGATAGTGGCATTTGCCCAGAACTGTCTTTGATGCTCCACATAGATTGTGGGATTGACCGTTAAAGCGTGGGCGATATGTGTGGATTTTAGGAAGTCCACAATCTGATGAAATCCTTCGGCTTGGTTGGGCTTATTCAGCATTGCCAACTCATTGTGGTCATCGACAAATACAAGACCTGCCATTTGAGAGAGATTTGACTGCGAACTAGGATTAAGAGCTTGAAAAGCAAGAACGTTAGCGAGAACGAGAGAGAAAGAAGAAAAATGAGCGCAAGAAATTCAAAGAGTCGTTTTGATTTTTGGCGGACTAAGGGGGTATTTATACAATCATAGAAACAGTTAAGAGCAGTATTAATTTACATTACCAGTAGTAACTGACCCCCGCAGTAGTAACTCTTTGAAGCAGTAGTAGTACAGACTAGCAGTAGTAATACATACTAGCAGTATTAACACAGACTAGCAGCATTAACACAGTCTGGCAGTAGAAAAACGAACCAGCATTAGTAACACAGATTAGCAGTGGTAATACAGACTAGCAGTAGTAGTACATACTAGCAGTATTAACTATACTTCACTTTTGTTTGGCCTTTCTTCCTGAAACACTTAAGCACACAAGGGTTAATAGCACCAATTTAATGAAAGTAAATAAGGAGGAATCTATATAGGTACATAAAGAGAATGAGAATATACTTATTCCTTGTTCATCATGCCCACACTTGTGACCAAGAATGTGAATCTACCCACATCAAAAGCTTTTGTGAATAGATCTGCAAAATGGTTACTTGTGTGTACTTTCTGAACCTGAATTAGCTTCTTCTCATTACAGTCTCTGATAAAATGGTACCTTATTTCTACTAATCTTTCCTCCAGAAGGATTATCACCAAATGCAACATGTCCTCCATCAATTCTTTTGAAGTTTTTGTAGGCAGGACTTGTTGCCTGTCATGTGCCTAGAGCAACCACTATCAACATGCCAAATGCTCTTCCCTTTTAGCTGTTGGTTGCCCTGCACATAAAGTAGAACAGTTAGTTTTTAATAGGAACCCAAGCCAAAGTGGTCTTGGGTTTTCCATTCTCATCAACATATTCATAATCAGTTTTGATGAGCTTTTCAGACTGGGGAATCTTATGGCTTGATTATTTTGTCAAGATAATAGGTCTTGCAGTACTAACACTGGAAGCAGTACTAACTGAATTAGCAGTACTAACTCTGTTAGCAGCACTAACATTGGTAGCAGCACTATTTCTGTTAGCAGTACTATTTAAGGTAGCAGTACTAACAGGTTTAGTGCTTTTTGGGACCCAAACCTGGACAAATTTGTTTGCTTTATTCTTCATTAAGTTACTCCTTGACTTGTTTGGAGTATTTTTCTTTGATTTTGCAAACTTGTTTTAAACATTAGCTTTTAAAGGTGCTCTTTTTACATTTTCAGCCATATGATTCCTTGTTTGATTCCTATCACCAACAGGATTTTGTATATGACTTTGAAAATTTATCCTTTGGTTTATAGGATTGAAATAACAGTATTTGGCAATATGATTAAGATTTCCACAAATAACACAAGGTTTTGGTCTATTGATTTTACTCAGATCAACCCCTTGTTTTTGTGCCACTGTTTTTTCCAGTTTCTTTGATTACCCCTTGTTTTATCATGTTTTTGGGGCTGATGCTGTTTACATGTACAAGGATTCACAACTGTGGTCTGCATATAGTGGACTCCCTGTACCTTTCCCTTTTCTCTCTTTGAGCTATCCACCTTTTCACTCTTGATGAATGGTTTACCCCCCCCCCCCCCCCTTTCATTTGTAAGGATATGATTTTCTACAGGAATCTCTTCTGCATTCTTACTCTCAGAATTCTCTTCCTCATTCTCTTCTTCAACCACCACACTATCTATAGGATCTACTTCTGTTGCTCCTATAGGTAAGTCCTCCTTATTTTGGTTCTCTAAGAGATCTGAAGAGGGAGGGATGTAATTATTGTTATAAGGTGGAGGTGTTGCATTGTATCTGATACGAAATTTTTGCACACCTCTACGACATGTGATAATTGAATTCTAAAGCAAGTATACAATATGATCCAATATCGTCTTTCAAGTAATAAGATGGTAGGATACCAGATATCGTCCCACAGAGATTGTTGTAAAAGCCCAATAAAAGTGTACTAAAAGAAGAGATTTCAGATGGCGATTTGAAGACTTTGTTTGGTTTGAGTTGGTTAACAATTAGATGATTAACAAGATATATAAAGATAGAATGGGTGCAAGACTTGAAGTGAGGAGTAAACACAAATTCTGGAGGCCAATGCTATAGGGATGCTATAGCATTAGTATTAGCTCAGCAACAACAAGTTCCACCATGTACTTTAAAGAGTATCCTTCCGGATATCTACCATTGCACTGTTGTTTAGCCTTCAATCAACATATGCCTATGCAAATGTCCGGACCAGTGTGAGTGTCAAATGGTTTCTTTAAAGTATATGGAAAAACAAATGCCTTTGTTTAAAAATCACCCTTCCGAGTCGATTCCCATATCATTCAAGTTGACGTGTTCTTAGTGGCTCATTCCTGAGTCCACTACACTTTAACACTTTGACTAGTGATCAACCCGTCAAGAATCAATCGGTTTGAAAAACAAAGATAGCAAGTTCCCTTGCTAGAAACTCTTCCAAGTATACTTCCCTTATCGTTCAAACTGACGTGCTTTTTCATGGCTTATTCCTAAGTCCATGGCACTTTCACACTTTAAGAAGTGATCAATTCGTCAAGAAGTGCGTTTGGATTTATAAAACTTAAAATGACATAGTGGAACAATGTTATTGAAGAACAAAGTCCACTAGTTTTTGGTTTACAACCTCCCTTTTTGTCTCACACCCAAACTATAAAATTAGCTACTCATTACGTAAAAATAAATTGCAAGAAATGTAAATGACATAAAGTAAAGACATAATGTAAATGACGGAATATAAATTACGGAAAGTAAATGACGGAATATAAATTACGGAAAGTAAATGACGGAATATAAATTACGGGAAGTAAATGACGAAAAATAAATGCCTGAATTTAAATTACTAAATATAAATGACCGAAAGTAAAGAGCATAAAGTAAATGATATGAAGCAATAAAGAAAACTAGAAGAATCTATCATGCAATGCTGTAGCAACCCATGTGTAAGAACAAGAATTCCAAAAAGAAATTCAAAACTAATATTTAAATATGAATCTTCAACAACAAGCTATTTAATCCTATGTTAAATCTGAAATTACTTACCTCCATGACCAGCCCACTCCCCCTTTTTATAGTTTCAAAGAGGGGACAAAAAGGACTAAGTAAATAGTAATAAGTACAAAAGCAACTTATATAATACTAATAAATCAAAAAGCAAACTAAAAGTACACAACCCTTAGTTACAATCTGATTTTAAACAAAAGAGCAATTGATCCTCAACTTGAGTAGCTTAGTTGGCATCCACTTGTGAGTCTTGGCCGATTTTCTCTTTTAAGCATGCAAAAAGCCCGAATCTAAATCTGCGATCGAATGCTGTGGCATCAGATTTCAGCATTGCAGCCTGCACATTTTTAGACAAAATTAGCCTACCTAATAAGTAAAAGCAAGTAAACCACAAACTTAACTCCATATAATAGAAAAGGGAAAATAAGATAAGAAAATTGGACTCAAAGTCGGGATTTAAACAAAATGATCTATCTAAAAAGAAGGAAAAAACACTCGTATGCATTGAATTCTCAATGCATATCACAACCTCAAACTTGAAATTTTGCTTGTCCCCAAGCAAATAAAATAAAAGAAGGAAAATGACTCAATTAAGAATTATGTAAGATCAAGGCATTAAGTGCACACACAACGTGAAAAGATACCACATGAAATCCATAGCCTTTCATAAATTCCTAGTCATCCATTATCAACCTAAGTATGTGCATGAATTATAAGCTAATATCCAGTTTCTTCTTTCTCAACTTATCACAATCAAATTTAGGATCAAAAAGGCTTTGGTAGGGTCACTCATTTTTGGCAATTTTTGTCTCACTTGGCCTTTTTCTACACAAATTCCCAATATTTTTGTGAATTTTTTCAACTTTTGGCACTTTTGTGCTCTTTTTGCTTTTTCCCTTTTAGTCCACTTTGCCCCTATGGGACATTTGTGTGCACCTTACCCCTATGGGGTATTTTTGGGTGTTTGTCAAGGCCTCAAATTAGAGCTATGCTCTTTTGTATTGACGTTCAAGTCTTGTTTTATCATTATGCACTTCCATATCCCCAAATTTCGCAACCTCAAACTTTGAAATTCACAATGTCCTCATTGTGAGGAAACAATGTGCTTTGGTGTATAATGGCTACAAGTGGTTCATGGTGAGTGAAAAGATGGCCTAAATCATGTCCCAAACCGATTGTTCAATTCCAATGTGTCCCAAGAAAGTGAAAGCTAGCACTAAGGCATACATAGACTAGGTGCAATGATGTGTTCCAAAAAATTATTTAGGCTATGAATTCAAAAGATATAACATGAAAATAAACCTATAAATCAGCAAACTAATCCCAGACACAAAACAAAAGAAATAAATAAAAGATGGAGACTAAGTGAAGTGATTTGAACCTGCCCTACTCCTTAGGAGTAGGCTGTGAAATCTGTGCAGTGGCTGTCAATGCTGCAGCATTGGCTTTCAGCTCCCCATTCTCCATTCTGAGCTTCTTGATCTCAGTCTGCCTTGCCTTCAGCTTTTTCTTCAACCTCTGGACTTTTCCACCAGATTTCTCTTCCAACTCTTTTCTTACAGCTTCAAACCCATCCCTGCTTTCCTTTCTCTGCTTCTTCAGCTTCTCTTCCAACCTTTCCTTCATCGTATCCATCTTCTCAAAGAATTCTCTCCTTTGTTCCAGTATGCAGTCTGTGAGGCTGCTGTTTTGAGCCAGCAAATCTTGTAGCAGTCCCATCATGGCAGAGCTGGATGTTTTAGGTTGCCTCATTCTGGCCACTGACTTGAGGTCAATGGCCCACTTCTCATTGCCTTCCTTCTGAATTATGTCCTCTTTGTATTGAGGAACATCCTGATCAATCAACAACCTACCTAACAGCCCAGGGAAAAACAGTTTCCCCTGGTTTCTACCAGAACAGTATTTGATGGATTTATAGACTATATCACCCACATACACAGTAGAACAGTACCATCCTTTCACAGTAGAGCAGTACCATCCTTTCACATGAGAGAAAACCATCATGTGTGGTGGGCATCAAAGAGCTGTTTATGAAATTGTTCCACACATTGGCATTAGCATTGGGGTTACAAGCCTTGAATGATCTCAGCTTGTAATTAGTGTGTGGCTCCCAATGTGATCCAGGCTTCCCAAGAATTTCAATCATTTCATTTAGCCTGGATAAAGGAGCCTCCTCAAATAGGCTTTCAAACTCAGTGTGTGCAGGATTTGAGAGGCCCAATAAACTGTTGATGGCCTCTCCAGAGATGGATACCTCTATTCCTCTAACTGTGACAAAAGTGTTGGTGATTATTGAAACTTCAGCATAAAACTCCCTAAGGAGTGTGAGGTTGTAAGCAAATTTTACCTCACAGAAACTGTCCCATCCTCTGTTCTCAATTACCACCCTGACTATGTCCACCTCCTCCCTGCTCTTGCTATCAAATCCTCTGTCTATAAGGGCAAATTTGTTTCTGAACTTTGCAAACATTTTTAAGGATTCATCACAACTGAAACCATCAAAAGGCATTTGAGGCCTTGAGATGGGTCCAATGGCAGACCCTGTTGTAGCATGATGCTTCTTGGATGCTCCAGCATTGATCTTTGCCTTTCTTGGTTTCCTTGGAGGCTTTGATGCAATGGTTTTTGTTCTAGGATGCATCTTCTGTTTCTTGGGTTTAGGACCTGCATTTTTACTTTTGGTAGCATGTGTCTTCCCCAATCCCTTCCTCTTTTTAGAGGAAGTAGGGGCAGTGGCAGGATCCTCACTGTTAGACTCAGGGTTAGTGCCTGCAGTTCCAATGGTCTCTGCCTCAGGATTCTGTGATGATGCTACAACATTGTCATCCCCTTCATTTGGTAATCCCATCTCATTTAGCAACTTGTCCACCCTTTGCATAGGGTCTACTCCTTTAGTTCCGAGGTCATCCAAAACAGGGTTTGGTTGACTGGAAGGAGAAGTCTGTGAACATTCACAAGGCCAATTTAAGTACAATATTGGTGGTGGGTGTGCAAATGCAAATGAAAAATCGCTTTTCGAATCAGGACTAGAAGAGAAATAATCCTCAACCAAAACATCAAGATTAGAAAATATCTCGTCTGCATCGATGTTGAGATCAGGGACTTCACTATTTTTGGCATCACCCTCTTTTGCTCGTTCTTCCGCAGTAGACTTAGGGGCAACCACAGTGATTTCCTCCACTATGGTGTTTGGTTCTTCAGGGGGAACCACATTAGAAGGAGCACTCACTGAGGGGTTTTCGAGAAGGGTTTTTTCAATCACAGCCCCCTCGTCAGTCGTGGTTCGAATGGGAGAGTCCAAAGGGGTTTGGATGGTGTCCATAGGCTTTGGCGAAGAGGGCTTTTCAGGGGTAGAATCGATCACAGTAGGGTTTTGGGTTTGGATTTCTTCCACCTTCGATGTGGAAATCACAACCTCTAGGGCTTTTTTCGTGGTAGGGCTTGGTGGGTTTTCTATGGTTGGTGTATTAGAAACAGGGGATGGAGGATCTACCACCACATTTGATGGTTCGGCGGTTTTAGGTGGTGGTTGCTCTGTGTTTCGTCGCCGGCCACTCCTTCGAGGAGGAATATCATCGCCCCTTGCAGGTCTCTTGACCCTCACCATCGCCTGAAAATAGAAGTATGCTTCGGTGGTGTTTTGTCGGAATATCGCCGGCGAGAGAAAGAATGATTCGAGAAGGGTGATTTTCGAGAGAGAGGAAGGCGAAAGGGTGGAAAAAAGGAGAAGAACTTGTTTGAAAAAGTTGTGAAATAAAAAGGTCAGGTGGTTTCCTTTTATGGAGATAAGAACAAAACTAAAATCTAATAAGGAAAATCTTAAATATAATAAAAATACTTTAAATAAGAAAAAAGGACAAGGAAAATAATACTAAAAGAAAAAAACCATACTGCAGAAAAAGAGGGAAAAGGACATCAACCTTGTACCAATTCAAACTAGTAGGTGATGGTGTGCACAAGGTAGGAAGAAAGGACCCATGCTTTGTCTCCTTTTTCTTATCATGGTACACAAAGGATTGCTTTTATGACATCATTGTACCTTTTCTAATTGAGACTCAACCAGATGATAAAAAGAAATTGTGTCCTTTCTATTTTTGAAATTCAAAAGAGCATTTGCTTTCAACTATTTCCCTCCCAAAATTTCCTGGACTGTTATGCTGGAAATGGATGCTCCAGCATCATCCTTCTTCTTACCTTCCATCCTAGAGATCTGCAAAATGACATTTCAAACATACTTACACACAGAGAATTCAAAACAACAAGATTATTTACAAACATTCATGGACTTAGAGGGAGTCCACATCCCAAAAGGTGGTGCTTTAGAGAGTGGTAGCCAGATCCACAGAGCAATGCTCTGGGATTGCTACAGCATCATGGTAAAGTTTAACCCTTTGGCCATTAACCTTGAATATACCATTTGTCTCAGGGTTCACTAAGTCAACAGCTCCATAAGGGTACACTTTGTGGATTAGAAAAGGTCCTGACCATCTAGTTTTCAACTTTCCAGGGAATAGCCTAAGCCTTGAATTGAATAATAAGACATGTTGTCCTTCTTTGAGTTCTCTGTGATGAATTCTTTGGTCATGCCACTTTTTGGTTTTCTCTTTATAGAGCTTGGCATTCTCATATGACATATTTCTATGTTCTTCCATCTCACAGAGTTGTAATTTCCTCTTATTTCCTGCACTATCCAAGGACATGTTCAATTCTTTCATGGCCCAATAGGCCTTATGCTCAAGTTCTAGAGGAAGATGGCAAGCCTTTCCAAAGACTAGCTTATATGGGGACATACTAAATGGTGTTTTAAAGGCAGTGCGGTATGCCCATAAAGCATCGTCTAGCTTAAAAGCCCAATCCTTCCGGTTTGGCTTTACCATTTTCTCTAGAATTCCTTTTATTCCCTGTTTGATAATTCAGCAAGACCATTTGTCTGTGGGTGATAAGCAGTTGCAACTCTGTGGTTAATATTATATTTTGACCAAACTCCATGTAACAAATTGTTCACAAAGTGGGTACCCTCATCACTAATTAGTGCCCTGGGGGTACCAAACCTTGTAAATATTTGCTTTTGAAGGAACTTAACCACAGTCTTTGCATCATTTGCAGGACAAGCCAAAGCTTCTACCCATTTTGACACATAATCAACAGCAACAAGTATATATTGAAAATTGTTAGATGGTGGGAAGGGTCCCATGAAATCAATTCCCCACACATCAAACAACTCAACTTCCAAGATCCCGTTTAAAGGCATTTCATTTTTCTGAGAAATCGAACCACTTCTTTGACATTCATTACACCTTTTTGAAAAATTGTGGGCATCTTGGAAAAGAGTGGGCCAATAAAAACCAGATTGTAATACTTTTGCTGCTGTTCTTTGTCCACCAAAGTGACCCCCATAAGGTGACTGGTGGCAATGTTGCAGTATTGCTGCCACCTCAGTTTCTGGAATGCATCTTCTCAATATCTGATCTGTTCCAATTTTGAACAGATAAGGGTCATCCCCAATGTAAAACTTGGTATCATGGATGAACTTCTTGAGCATATGGTGGGTGTAATCACATGGTTTGATTCCACAAGCTAAGTAATTAGCAATATCAGCATACCAAGGCATGACTGAATGCTGTAGCATTAGGATTCTCTCATCTGGGAAAGTTTCAATAATCTCCCCTTCTTTTTGCTCTATTTTATGGTTCTCTAGCCTGGACAGGTGATCTGCTACCTGGTTGTCTACTCCCTTCCTATCCACAATCTCTAGGTAAAACTCTTGTAACAACAGAACCCATCTAATTAACCTAGGTTTAGCATCTTTTTTTGAGACCAAGTATTTAATGGCTGCATGATCAGTATGCACAATGATTTTTGTTCCCATTAAATATGATCTAAATCTCTCAAAGGCAAAAACCACAGCCAAAAGTTCTTTTTCTGTTGTTGTATAGTTGATTTGTGCTTCATTCAATGTTTTACTTGCATAATAGATTGAATGAAAAATCTTTTCTCTTCTTTGACCTAGTACTGCACCTACAGCCCAATCACTTGCGTCACACATGATTTCAAAGGGTTTGTTCCAATTTGGAGCAACAACCACTGGTGCAGTTACCAAAGCTTCTTTCAAAATAAGGAATGCATTTCTACAATCGTCATTAAAATTGAACTTTTGGTCATGCTGTAACAAAAGACATAACAAAAGACCTTTTTTCAAAATTTTCAAACAATCATCAAAGGATGAGCCATAAATAGAAAAATCATCCATAAAGATTTCAATGGATGTTTCCAACATGTCAGAAAATATGGACATCATGCATCTTTGAAAGGTTTCTGGTGCATTACAAAGTCCAAATGGCATTCTTTTAAACGCAAAAGTACCATAAGGACAAGTAAATGTGGTCTTTTCTTGGTCCTCTGGTGATATGGCTATCTGATTATATCCGGAGTATCCATCCAAAAAGCAATAATACTCTTTACCAGCCAGTCTGTCTAACATTTGGTCAACAAAAGGTAATGGAAAATGGTCCTTTTGGGTAGCCTTGTTCAGTCTACGGTAGTCCATACAAATTCTCCATCCGGAGACTACTCTAGTGGGGATAAGTTCATTTTTATCATTGGCTATGAATGTAAACCCTCCCTTCTTTGGAACACACTAAACTGGACTTACCCAAGAACTACTGGCTATTGGGAAAATAATTCCTGCATCTAACCATTTCAAAATTTCCTTTTTCACTACCTCTTTCATGACAGGGTTCAATCTTCTTTGTGGTTCAATGGATGTGAAATTCTTGTCTTCTAAGATGATCTTATGTTGACAAATAGTAGGACTAATCCCTCTAAGGTCAGCAATGGTCCATCCTATGGCTTTAGTGTGTAATTTCAACATATCCACTAACTTTTGTTCTTGATGCAATTCTAAGGTAGATGAGATGATGACAGGCAATTTGCCTTCTTCTCCTAGAAAAGCATACTTTAGGTGAGATGGGAGTTGTTTGAACTCCAGGTCAGGTGGTGATACAATGGATGGTGTAAAAGGCTTTGGTTCATTGTTTTTCAAGGGTTCAAATGCTACAGCATTTACTGGGACAGTAACATCATCTCCTAGGGAAAGGTCATCACTGACAACTAGGTCTACATCATCATCATCCTCTTCCTCTAACTCACAGGATTTTCTAAATCCATCCTTATTACACAATGATTCAGTCACACTTAAGTTTGAACATTCCTCAACATCTTCAGGGTATCTTAAGGAGTTAAAAACATTAAATGTGACTTTTTGGTCTTGGAGTCTCATGGTTAACTCTCCTTTCTGAACATCAATCAAAGTTCTTCCGGTGGCTAGAAAGGGTCTTCCCAAAAGGATGGGAATATCCTTATCAGCCTCAAAATCCAAGATAATAAAATCTACCGGAAAGATGAACTTGTCAACCTGAAGTAAGACATCCTCTATTTTTCCTTTTGGGTAGGCAATGGTCTTGTCAGCCAATTGGAGTGTGACTGTGGTAGGTCTGACTTCTCCTATCCCTAAGTTGTTGAAAACAGACAACGACATGAGATTGATACTGGCTCCTAAATCACAAAGAAACTTTCCAACTTCCTTCCCACCTATTAAACATGGGATGGTAAAACTCCCAGGATCTTTCATCTTAGGGGGTATTCTATTGGTCAAGAGAGCACTACATCCCTCAGTAAGAGCTACAATCTCATATTCATTCAACTTCTTCTTCTTACTGAGGATGTCTTTGAGGAACTTGGCATAACTAGGCATTTGTTCAATTGCATCAATAAGTGGTATGTTGATATGCAATTCTTTAAACACATCCAAGAATTTTTTAAATTGCAATTCCTCCTTTTGATTCCTCAACCTTTGGGGGTAAGGTACATAGGGAGGAACTGGTTTTATAACAACTTTGTTTGCAAGTGTTGAACAAGATGGTTTTGTTATGCCTTTTGTTGTACTCTCTTGTAGGATGGTTGGAATACTACTCTCCACTGTCTTTTCCCTAGTGTCATCTTCTGGGAATAATGTAGGATAATCAGTCCTAAGAGGGATATTATTGGTGACAACAGGCGCTTGGACTGCAAGTGGGTTGGAAAGTATCTTCTCAATAGGGGGCAATGTTGTACCATTGGGTTCTGACTGTATGGTTTTTTCAAATTCTGATTTAGTCATTGGTCCAAATTCTTTTGGCACTGTCTTTGTTAATTCCTTACCACTCCTAAGGGTTACAACTTTTACATGTTCTTTTCCGGGAGCCCTTGGGATTTCTGTATCACTAGGCAAAGTGCCTATAGCCCTATTGTTCTGGTTTTGTGCAATTTGACTGACTTGAGTTTCTAAGTTCTAAAGTGCAGTCTGAGTTTGGGTCATGAAACCCCTCATCATAGCTTCCAGGGAAGATGATGATTCAGCCTGTGGAGGTGGTTTTTGAAAATGCTGCTGGTTATTTTGAAAATTCCGGTTCTGATGATGCTGTGAACTTTGGTTTTGTTGGTGTTGAGACCCTTGGTTTTGATGATGTGAACCCTGGTTTTGATGATGTGAACCCTGGTTTTGATGATGTTGTGAACTACTAGCATGATGTTATGACTGAAAATTTGAAGATTCTTGTGGCTTAGGAGCTGGCTGATTTAGACATGGACTGTTCCAAGAAAAATTTAGGTGTTGCCTCCAACTGGCATTGTAAGTGTTGCCATAGGGAGCATTCCTGTTGTGAACATAGTTTACTGATTCATAATTTTGAGAACATTGTTCATAAGAATGTTCCCCACCACAACAAACACATTGTACAGAAAGCACTGATTGATTGGATGCAGCAGCAACTGGCTGCACTCCTTGACCCGTAGATAAATTTTTAAGCATTGAGGTCATGGAAGCAAGCTGTGCTGTTAATACAGTATATGCATCTACATCATGAATCCCAGTTGTTTTCTTTTGAGGTTGGGCACGTGGATCAGCCCATTGTCCATTGTTTGTTGAAAATTTTTCAAGAATCTCATACCCGTCATTGTAGGTATTGGCTGTAAAGGCCCCTCCTGACGTCGCGTCGAGCATTTGTTTTGCCATGGGGTTTAACCCATTGTAAAACGTCTCGAGTTGAATACAGTAGGGAATTCCATGGTGAGGGCATTTCCTTAGCAGCTCTTTAAACCTTTCCCAAGCATCGGGAATTGCTTCATCGTCCATTTGTTTAAACATGCAGATTTCGTTTCTGGACTTAGCATTACGGGTAGGTGGAAAGTATTTTCGCAAAAATTTCTCAGCCATATTGCTCCACGATGGTACATAACCAGGTGCCAAAGAATTAAACCAAGACTTTGCCCGATCTCTTAGAGAGAATGGAAATAGAGTGAGTCTCAAGGCATCGTTAGATACCCCAGGGATCAGGAATGCATCGGTGATCTCCATAAATGATTTAAATTGAGAGTGAGGATCTTCCGATGGCATTCCGGCAAATTGTCCGTTTGGTTGCAACATATGAAACATGATAGGTTTGAGTTCAAAATGGAGGGTGTTTATATGGGGTCTAACTATTCCTGAATTTAATTGCTCAAAATCAGGTATAGCATAGTCCACAATTCTTCCCTCTTTGGAATTTGCAAGATTAATTATGTTTGGAATTTCATCCCTATGCTCATTGTTGTTAGATTCTGTATCATCATTATCATTATTATGATTTTGATTTGGCCCATGTTGTTGAAAAGGGTGCTCGGGTGGATTTCCGAAAATTGGTGGTGCATCATGAAAGATTGGTTGTCTTACTTGATTCTCTAAAAGCGGTGGTTGTCTAGGTCCCCTATTTTCAAAACCTGGTGGAGGTGGTTCCATAATGGGAGGATCTAAGGTCAATGTAATTCTTTGCGCTATCCTCCTATTATGAAACGTTCTTTCAATGTCCGGGTCAAATTCGAACAATTCCCCACGTGGTATTCTGGGCATAAACCACTTCAAAATGAGATCAATGAGATTTTAGAAAAATCAAATCTTTTAACAAACTTTTATAGACTTTTAGCGAGCCAATCCCCGGCAACGGCACCAAAAACTTGATACGAAATGCTTGCACACCTCTACGACATGTGATAATTGAATTCTAAAGCAAGTATACAATAGGATCCAATATCCTCTTTCAAGTAATAAGATGGTAGGATACCAGATATCGTCCCACAGAGATTGTTGTAAAAGCGCAATAAAAGTGTACTAAAAGAAGAGATTTCAGATGGCGATTTGAAGACTTTGTTTGGTTTGAGTTGGTTAACAATTAGATGATTAACAAGATATATAAAGATAGAATAGGTGCAAGACTTGAAGTGAGGAGTAAACACAAATTCTGGAGGCCAATGCTATAGGGATGCTATAGCATTAGTATTAGCTCAGCAACAACAAGTTCCACCATGTACTTTAAAGAGTATCCTTCCGGATATCTACCATTGCACTGTTGTTTAGCCTTCAATCAACATATGCCTATGCAAATGTCCGGACCAGTGTGAGTGTCAAATGGTTTCTTTAAAGTATATGGAAAAACAAATGCCTTTGTTTAAAAATCACCCTTCCGAGTCGATTCCCATATCATTCAAGTTGACGTGTTCTTAGTGGCTCATTCCTGAGTCCACTACACTTTAACACTTTGACTAGTGATCAACCCGTCAAGAATCAATCGGTTTGAAAAACAAAGATAGCAAGTTCCATTGCTAGCAACTCTTCCAAGTATACTTCCCTTATCATTCAAACTGACGTGCTTTTTCATGGCTTATTCCTATGTCCATGGCACTTTCACACTTTAAGAAGTGATCAATTCGTCAAGAAGTGCGTTTGGATTTATAAAACTTAAAATGACATAGTGGAACAATGTTATTGAAGAACAAAGTCCACTAGTTTTTGGTTTACAACCTCCCTTTTTGTCTCACACCCAAACTATAAATTTAGCTACTCATTACGTAAAAATAAATTGCAAGAAATGTAAATGACATAAAGTAAAGACATAATGTAAATGACGGAATATAAATTACGGAAAGTAAATGACGGAATATAAATTACGGAAAGTAATTGATGGAATATAAATTACGGGAAGTAAATGACGGAAAATAAATGCCTGAATTTAAATTACTAAATATAAATGACCGAAAGTAAAGAGCATAAAGTAAATGATATGAAGCAATAAAGAAAACTAGAAGAATCTATCATGCAATGTTGTAGCAACCCATGTGTAAGAACAAGAATTCCAAAAAGAAATTCAAAGCTAATATTTAAATATGAATCTTCAACCACATGCTATTCAATCCTATGTTAAATCTGAAATTACTTACCTCCATGACCAGCCCACTCCCCCCTTTTTATAGTTTCAAAGAGGGGACAAAAAGAACTAAGTAAATAGTAATAAGTACAAAAGCAACTTATATAATACTAATAAATCAAAAAGCAAACTAGAAGTACACAACCCTTAGTTACAATCTGATTTTAAACAAAAGAGCAATTGATCCTCAACTTGAGTAGCTTAGTTGGCATCCACTTGTGAGTTTTGACCGATTTTCTCTTTTAAGCATGCAAAAAGCCCGAATCCAAATATGCGATCGAATGTTGTGGCATCAGATTTCAGCATTGCAGCCTGCACATTTTTAGACAAAATTAGCCTACCTAATAAGTAAAAGCAAGTAAACCACAAACTTAGCTCCGTATAATAGAAAAGGGAAAATAAGATAAGAAAATTAGACTCAAAGTCGGGATTTAAACAAAATGATCTATCTAAAAAGAAGGAAAAAACGCTCGTATGCATTGAATTCTCAATGCATATCAGTATCCTATACCACTCTTGATCTTATCATAAACTTGAGCTTTAAGCAAAGAGTCCATTGCTTTGGAAGAATAAGAGAACTTCTCAATGTCAAGCTTAGCTTTCTCATACTCACTCTTTATCTTCTCACACTCCTCTTTAGACTTTTCTATTTGAATCTCTAATTGATCTTTCTCCCACTTCCAGTAATTTGTGTCATAGTAATGCTAAAGTTCATTGGCCTTGTAAGCCTTGATTTGATCTTCAAGCTTCTCAACAATCACTTTATACTCTCTTATATCTCTTTCTAACCTTTTAAGATCGTCACACATGCTTTGGTTATGATCCCTGTACTTTTGTACAGTCTGATGACACTCTTTAGTGCACAGTTTAGTTTTTACCTCTGTTGGAATATCTGTGCTTGAAGATTCTGAGACTTCTGCCATCAAGGCTTGATTCTGAACAGCTTCTTCTGCTTGATCACTCCAATCAAATCCCATTCCTTCTTGAGAAACAAGAGCTTGAGTGGAGTTTCTGTTGTTTTGGAAGCTTGAGGAATGTGCTTGCTGGTGGTTGCTGCCATATTGTTGAGGAATTCCTCCTCTGCATTCTTTTGCAAAGTGTCCCATCTTGTGACACTTGTAGCACTCCACCTTTGACTTGTCAAACCCAGCACCATCTTCTATCCTCTGAGAAAAGTTGTTCCTTCCAGTCCTCTTTATGAATCTCTTGACCCTCATAGTAAGCATGGCCATCTGCCACTTTATATCCATCTCCTCAAGGTCATTTGCATTAATTTGTTCAAGATCATCATTAATTAAACCAGAATTAGCATAACTAGCAAGAAAAGCTTCTAATACAGAGTCATTAGATACATCCTACTTAGATACATAAGCAGTACTAACTGATTCTGTATTAGCAGTAGAATCAGTAGAAGAAGAAGATGATAAAAGAGCAGCATTATGAGTGTATCCAGATGGTCTTTTCTTGGCTTCCACTTCAGCCTCAAACACCCTTAAGTCATTATAAAGATCGTCTAGTTCTTTGTCCTCTAGCTTGTCATTCTGTCTGAAGGAGACAGTATACATGGTCCATTCATCTCCAAGGGACCTTAAGAACTTTCTGTTTACATCATCTTGATCAATCTGCACTCCAACAGTAGCTAGTTCACCAATCAGCTTGTTAAACATGTTAAAAGTTTGAGTCATGGACTCATTCTTAGTTGACATGAAGTTTTCATACAGTTGTTTCAATATTGCCTTCTGATTTATCTTGGTACTTTTGGTACCAGAGAATATCTTCTCTAGAGCATTCCAAAGCATCTGGGCATCAGTGCAGTTGCAGAATTGGTGTTGATACTCATTAGGAATAGCCAAGAGCAGTGTGCTCAAGGCTTTCATCTCTGTCTGCCTTATCTTCCTCTCTCCATCCGTCTTTGGTGGGATTCTTTTTCCATCTGCTCCAATCTTTCCTTCATTAGATGGGTCATTCTCAATGATGTCCCACATAGAGTAATCTGTGAGAAGAATGTATTGCCTAATCCTAATCTTCCACATGTCAAACTCATTAGATCTGAGCATTGGAACCTTTGAGACCAGAATGCTATCACTTGAACCGTCCATGATGATTGTTGTTTTTCTGAGTTTAACAAAGCTCTGATACCACTTGTCAGGATTGAAATTCAAACAAGAATTTAATTCACACACAGTCAGAATCAATGCTAAAGAAGTTGCGGAAAAACAGTTTAACACTAACAATCAATGAAACAGTATATGCACTTAAATCACAAGTTATATTGATTAAACTTGATGATTACACACAAAACCTCAATCTGTTGAACAGGCTCAACAGACGTTCTATACTTCTCTATAGAAAGGATCTAAACTAGTCTTGAGGTTAATTCTCTCTAAAACAAAACATATGAATGATAATTATTTATTCTATCAAAGACTTCTATACTATATAAACAAGACTGATTACAAGATAATTATCAAAATAAAATTGATCTTCATTCCATAATTATCTCATTTACTTTAGCTTCAATCTATACAGCTGTCTCATACGGAGTCTTCATCTCATAAGCAACACTATCTTCATGAGCAGTATTAATTCTGAACTAGCAGTATTAATCTCAACAAGCAGTATTAATTTTGTCTCAGCAGCATTAACTCCTTCAAGCAGTATTAATTTTGATCTGGCAGTACTAACTTCTTTAGGCAGTAGTAATAGTCATGTCTAGCAGTAGTAACCATCCTTAGCACATTTCAGACCCAACAAAACATCATGTGGAGCATGGGACCATAGAAATGTACTTTGTCCCTACAGATTACCAGCTTGCTGACCTTTTCACAAAGGCGTTGGATGAGAAAAGATTCACTTTTCTTGTTGGCTAGATTGGTATGATAAACATGAGTTGAATCACAAAGCCTTTGTACCCTTGCACAGAGCCTCTGCTGTATATATTCTTTTTTTTTCTTTAGCTTGTACAGTTCCCCTTCCTGCAAATTTCTTTAAAATAGCTCTCTTATTCTGTGTCTTGTCCAAAGCCTATTTCCAAAAGAACCAAGCACAGATCAAGGGGGGCTAAAACAAGAGACCTTGACGATTTAAGGGGGAGCTCGACATTATTTTTCAAATATGTCTCTCTCTGCTTGTTCAAATCCTTTCAAAAACTTTTGAGTGATCATAACCTTCAAATATTTCCTATTTTAGAAATTTTGGATCCCAGAGCCTCTGAGGTCGTCTACAGAGCCTCTGTGACTTATCACAGAGCCTCTGCACCTCACAAAAGGGGTCTCTTGTCCATAAGCATGAAATTTGGTTTGAATTTGATCATCTCATAGTTCTTTCGAGTTTGTTTAGGTCTTCTTGATGTTCTGAACCCTGCCATGACTATAGAGGCTCTAAACCCACAGAGCTTTTGCCATCTTAATCTCTTGAAATTTTTTACCACATGGTCATTCAATGCGGGTCATTTTTTGGAAATCACTGTCATGTGGGAATAGTAGATGCCATGCACGTGAGAATATAGGGAGGCGCACATACTCGATCGTGCACCGCCCATCCTACGTGGCAAAATCTCATTGGTCCGTATCTGTACCGTCGTTTTTTAAAACGGCTCCTTATCCATTGGTACTCATTACGGATTTCAAATTTTTATTTATTACCGCCTAAATTTTTCACCTATGTCTCACTATATAAACCTTTCTCCTCTTAATTACCCATTTTCTTTACCTGCACTCTCTCTCTCTCTCAAGAACCTTCAACGAGAAATACCCTTTCTTCTTCCTTCTATTTCAATGGCGTCTCACTCTGCATCTTCAAAGAACTCTAAGGGATCATCTGCTTCAAACAAATCCATGCATTCAACTGCTAAGAAGGACGATTCCTTGTCTGTGGGACAAGAACAACTCCTAACCAGTAGGATGCTCTCTTTCACCCATCATGACTACCACTCCAAGCAACTGAACCTCAAGCCCAATAACCACTACGTTATCTTGGATCCTAAGGGTTACCCTGAAGAAGCTGCTCCTTTGATCCAGATTTTGAAAAACCATGTCCTGACCAAATCCTGTCAGGATCGAAATTCTAAACAAGAATTTAATAAACACTCAGAAACTTATGTTAAAGAAGTCGCGGAAAAACACTTTAACAATAAATAAATCAAACAGTGTATGAACTCAAATCACAAGTTATATTTATTTAACTTAATGATTACAAATAAAACCTCAATCTGTTGAACAGGCTCAAGAGACGTTCAATACTTCTCTATTGAAAGGACTTCTAAGAACCTTGAGGTTAATTCTCTCTAAAAACAAACGTATATCAAAAACTGTATCTCTATCAAGGACTTCTAGACTATATATACATAAATAATTACAAGATAATTATCAAAACAAAATTGATCTTCATTCCATAATTATCTTCATCTCTATCTCCAGCTCCCACTTTTTCGTTCCAAGTCATTATCTTCATAAACAACATTAACTTCATTCTCATCCAGCAGCATTAATCTTCAACAGCATTAACATCCTCAGTAGTACTAACTATGCTTGCAGTATTAACTCCCCTCTTGCAGTAGTAATCTTCAAGCAGTACTAACTACTAGCAGTATTAACTTTCAAGTAGTATTAATACCTCCAGCAGTAGTAATTCTTCAACCCGCAGTATTAACTTTAAGTAGCAGCATTAACCATACTTAGCATATTTCTGACCCAACAATCTCCCCCTAACTTAACTTTTCAAATTGAGAAGTTAAGTTCTTCAGCAAAGGGTCTTCATGATGCTTTCAAAACTCCAGCTTAATTCCCAAGATTTGGATCCAGTGCCAGACTTTGATTAATTGTTCTTTTGATCACTATTCTGGCCATTTCTTATTCTTTAGGACATACCAGCTTTGCTCTCAACATTCCTTGTAGCTTTGCTCTACTATGGTCATACACCTTGTCCACCAAGAAGTACTCATGATAGCTTTTGTCAATAGTTAGCACAAAGACTCCACAATTTTCAAACAGCATCCAATTATCTATCCTTTTGAATCCATTCTCAAGATGCAAGTCCTTGATAACATACTGCACTCTTTCAAGCTCAAACATCATGCACAAGTACTACATGGCCATCTTTGTTAGACTCATCCCAGCTTCTTTCAACACTTTACCATATAAGCTCAGTCCAACTTTGTGCATTTCTTCCAAATCAGACCTGGAACAACTTCTGATAATTTTACCCCATGTAGCATATATTTCATAGTGATCACCCATTTTCTTGATCCCGAAGTATTCTTTGCCTTGGTCTTTCAAAATATCCCATTGAATGATTTCAGGAGCATTCACTGAAATAGGATCAACCTTCAGAGGTTCTTTATCAGATACTGTCATGAAAGAAAGAAATCTAGCACATGTTCTGCTGATTATGCTTCTGCTCTTTTACTTTCATTTTCCTGTTCAACTTCATCAATTCTTGACCTCTTTGCCTGTTTCTTGGTAGCAATAGATTTCTTTCTTTTTATAGCTCCAATTTTCTAAGCTAAGGTCTCTTCTTCCTTCACTTTTGCCTTGTCTTTGGTAGGAGTGCCTTTTTCACTGCAGGGAAAGGTTGTTGTATGTTGAGATCATGTATTTCTTTCTACTTTCTTTCAACCTCAACCCTTTGAATGAAATCCCCTTTCAGCTTGTCCATCTCCTTCTTGTATAGCTCTTCTATCCTTCCAAATGACATGTTGGCAAACATTCCTTCAAGAACTCCAATAGCTCATTTCAGAAAGTTTATCATTTTCCTTCTTTCTTGATTGACCAGGAAGGTTTTTGAAGGCTTTCTTTGGCTTTGTTTAGTTGCTCTCAATGTCACTTTCTTTGCAGCAGCAGCAGTCTTCAACCTCCTTTGATATTCTTCATTAAGCTTAGTAGACAAATCTAAAGCAATTTATCTGTCTTTCGCAGATTGATTCTCTTCCTCCTTTTCCAACTCTTCTTGCAACTTTTTGGCCATTTCTTCATCAAGTTCTATTTGAGTCTGCTTCTTTGATGGCTTCTCAGACTCAATCATCTTCTCCTTCCCTTTCTTTTTGGTCTCAGCTACATTGAATTCTTTTCTTTTCTGTTTCAACTTATTTGATTACCACTCCCTTAGCCTTTGGTGTAGCTTTGGGAGTGTCAAGCTTTGCCTTCATCATAAGTATATCTGTCCTCACCTCCTTTAGGTGTTTTTACCACCCTTGAAGGATCCTTGGATCTTTTAGTAGAGGCCTACTGCCTAGTAGAAGCACCTGCTACCCCCGTGGTTTCTTAGCACCTGGGACCTTTAGATGATTGCTCATCTAAAGTTGCCGTGGGGAAGGTCTTAGAGATGTTCACACTGTCCTGTCCTACACCTTGTGCAGAAACAGTAGTGTGAGCCTTTCTGCCCACATGCTCATCCTTCTCCTTATTGAGCACCTTCTTGGGGTTGGGAGACACCCCTGTGGTTTCCCTTTGGATATTCTCTAATGGAGAATGCTCCATTAGAGGGCTTGCAGTCTGTTGGGGTGAAGATACAGAAAGGGAAGGAACCTTCTGTACCTTTTTCCTTTGATATGTTTTGGTGATGGGGGATTTGGGCTTGACAATAGGGATCTGAGAAGTATTAATGGTATTGAATGGTGTGGGTAGGTCATCAGTTGGGTGGTCAGATGTGGGTTGTGACCCTGATGCCTCACCGTGGGAATGAGACATAACCATCATTGTAGAGAACAATGGTGTCTCTTGGCCAGAAAAGTCCTTACTTGGTCTTTTCATGTTGGAGAATACCTTCCCTTTGGGAGGTTTTGGTACATACACCTCATTAAAAGAGGGTAAATCCGTCAATTCATTATTGAGTACTTCTTGCACAAACCTTGGATACATGTAAAAGCTTTTGGTTTTGGTATCCAGATTTGACATTAAATCATTGAAAATCATTTGAGAAAAATTAAACTTTCTAGAGGTAGCTAAGCAGACTAGAGCATAAGTTAATGTACTGCTGAACTCACTCCATCCAGTTGTTTTTCTAGAAATACAATGTTGTAGGGTATGAACAAAGAATCACCACTGAGGTGAAAATTTGTTCTTGAAAAACTTGTATACATCAGTAGGACCTTCATACCCCATACGACTAAGGACTTGGAAGAGATCTTCCTTGGACATAGATGTAATACCTAAGGCATCATCTAGTCGTAGATGAGTGTGAATGCATTCCTCTGTGATGGTAATGGGATTATCACACACCCTTGAATAAATGACCTGATTTCCTTCAACATTTTGGATGGACGCATTTGCCCAGAAATGTCGCATGAGTTCCACATAGATTGTGGGATTGACAGTTAATGCGTAGGCGATGTGTGAGGATTTTAGGAAATCCAAAATCTGATGAAAACCCTCTGCTTGCTAAGGTTTCTGTAGAATTACCAACTCATTGTGATCATCAACGAAAACCAGTCCTGCCATCTTCTTGATCGATTAGTTGAAACTAGGGTTATGCACTGGTAAGAGTTTGAGAGAAAGAGAGAGAAAGAACACTCGTAGGAAATTGAAAGAGCCGTTTGGATTTTGGCGGTCAGAGAGGGTATTTATAGGTGGATGGTTTCAGTTAGAAGCAGTACTAAGTACCCTAGAAGTATTAACTCATATTAACAGTAGTAACACATACTGGCAGTATTAACACAAACTAGCAGTATTAACACAGACTAGCAGTATTAACACATACCGGCAGTAGTAACACTGATTAGCAATAGAAATAAGGTAAGCAGTAGTAACTGTGCACTGGTAGTATAAACTACCTAGCATTAGTAAACATACTTAACCATATTTGAACTGACATCATGAGTAATATAGAGAGCAGTGTTAACTGAACTAGAAGTACCAAGTATTCAATTGAAGCAATCTGAAACACTTAAACACACAAGGTTAGCAGCACCATGTACGATAAAATATGAGAAAGTAAGCAGGAAGGAGTCTATACAGAAATGGAACATAAAGAAAATCAAAGGAGGCTTATTCAGTGTTTATCATGCCCACACTTGTGACCAAGAATGTGAATCTACCCACATCAAAAGCTTTGGTGAATAGATCAGCAAATTGGTTACTTGTGTGTACTTTCAAAACCTGAATTAGCTTCTCTTCATTGCAGTCTCTAATAAAATGGTACCTTATTTCTATATGCTTGGTTTTTGAGTGCTTCACTGGATTATTAACAATGCTTATGGCACTGTTGTTGTCAATGAAGATTGGAGTGTGCAGAAAAGTAACACCATAGTCCAGCATCTGATTTTCAATCCATAGCACTTGTGAGCAGCAACTTGCAGCTGCTATGTACTCTGCTTTTGTTGTAGAGGTGGACACTGTGGTTTGCTTTTTACACTGCCATGACACTAGTCTTGCACCCAAAAACTGACATCCTCCTGATGTAGACTTTCTATCCAAGTTTGCACCACCCAAATCACTATCAGAATAAGCAAGTAGATCAAATGGTGATTCATGAGGATACCAAAGACCCAACCTAGGTTGTCCTTTGAGATATATGAAGATCCTCTTGACTGCTTGAAAATGAGATTGTTTATGTCTTACTTGAAATCTGGCACACACACAGACAACAAACATAATATCTGGCCTTGAAGCTGATAGATACATGAGGGAGCCTATCATAGATCTATAATGATGAACATCTACATACTCCCCCTCAAGATCTGCAGTGATCTGTTTGTGTGTTTCCATGGGTGTGCTTGCAGGCTTTGAATCTGAAAATCCAAATTTGGTAAGTATATCCTGCACATACTTGGATTGGCTGATGAAGATACCATCTTTCTTCTATTTAACCTGTAGCCCAAGGAAGAATGTAAGTTCACCCATAGAGCTCATCTTGAATCTTTTGTGCATTAGCTCCTCAAACTCCTTGCACATATAATCTTTTGTGGATCCAAAGATGATGTCATCCACATAGATCTGCACAAGTAGGATGTCCTTCTTCTTCCTTTTGCTGAACAGAGTCTTGTCTATTATTCCCCTTTCAAAACCATTTTCCAAGAGATAGGTAGACAGAGTGTCATACCATGCTCTTAGTTCTTGATGTAGCCCATAGAGTGCATTCTTTAATTTGTATACTCTGTCAGGAAACTTAGGATTTTCAAACCCTGGAGGCTGACAAACATATACTTCTTCATCAATTGTCCCATAAAGGAATTCACTCTTGACATCCATCTGATAAACTCTGAACTTCATGAAAGAAGCATAGGCTAGAAACAGCCTAATTGCCTCAATTCTGGCTACTGGAGTAAATACTTCTTCATAGTCTATTCCCTCTTCTTGTGTGTACCCTTGTGCCACAAGTCTGGCCTTGTTCTTTATTACTATTCCTCTCTCATCTTTCTTATTTCTGAAGATCCATCTTGTGCTAATTGCTCTGTGTCCTTTTGGAAGATCAACCAGATCCCATACATCTTGCAGCACAAACTGCAGTAGCTCCTCTTGCATTGCTTCTATCCAGCTTGGGTCTTTCATTGCATCATCGGCCTTCTTGGGTCAATCTGGGATAGAAAGCAAGATAACAAGCCTGTCTGTATGTCTTTCAATCCCCTTAACTTGCTTTGTTGCCTTGTGATCATTGGGGAACTAATGTCACCAATCACCAATTGAGGAGGATGATTCTTCTGAGTTCTTGTAGCATTGACAACCTCCTCATTAAGATTTGCTTCAAGGTTGGTGTCATTCTTTTCTGGAGTGCTTCCACCATACACTGAAGAATTGTCATCATCAGTGTCATCTTTTGATAGTATGGGCATCTCAGGTCCTGTGTTTCCTGAATTATGAGTATCTTCTTCATCACCTTTGTCCTCTTCATCTTCTTTAGCATCTTCATCTGGATCAGAATCTTCTGATTCTGAATCATCTTTCTTTTCTTGCTGGCAAAATTCAACAGGATCTACTGTAGGTATTGGGAACAGCACAAACTCTGAATTCTGTGCTTGTACCTTTTTTGAGCTTGTTCCTGCATTTTGCACATTACTAAAACCAAATGCATTAGTTAGTGAATCAATGTCAAACAACCAATCAGGACCTGTACCAATTTAATTTGGTGTGTTCTCATTGCATTTGACATTGTCACTTTCCTCTATAATCTTTGAAGAACTATTAAATACTCTATAAGCCTTACTCTGAGATGAGTATCCAACAAGAAATCCATCTTCAGCTTTGCTTTCAAACTTGCCTAAGTGAGATTTGGTGTTGAGAATAGTGCAAGGACACCCAAAAGGTTTGAAAATCCAATAAATGGTTTCTTCTTGTTAAAAAGTTCATAAGGTGTCTTGCCTTGAGATTTGACTACTAGAACCCTGTTTTGAACATAACAAGCAGTATTAACTGCTTCTGACCAGAAAGTAATTGGTAATTTTGAATCTGCCAACAGAGATCTAGCAACCTCAATTAATGTCCTATTTCTCCTCTCAGCAACACCATTTTGTTGAGGAGTTCTAGGAGCACTGTATTGTTTCTCAATACCTTTAGTCTCACAAAAGTTGTTTAAGTCATTGTTTTTAAATTCAGTTCCATTATCAGATCTGATGACTTTAACCCTTAGATTAGTTTGGTTTTCAATCCTAAGAACAAAGGATTTGATCATTCCACTTGTCTCATCCTTAGTCCTTAGAAAATATACCCAAGTAAATCTAGAGAAATCATCAACAATGACTAAGCAGTAGGATTTCTTACCAATACTCATCACATTTGTAGCACCAAAGAGATCCATATGCAATAATTGAAGAGGTGAAGAGATTGTATTTATTTCTTTGGACTTATGAGAAGTTTTGTGCTGCTTACCTTTAAGACCGGCAACACAATGATCATCACATGAGAAAACTTTTTGAGGTAAACCTCTTACAAGGTTATTTTTCACATGAATGTTCATTGTTTTAAAATTCATGTGACACATCCTTCTGTGCCAAAGAGATGATTCATCTAAGGAAGCTTTTGAAAATAAACAGTTTAGTGATGAATCAGATGATACATTCTCTAAATCCAAACAATAAACATTATCCTTTCTAGGAGTTCTAAGTAGTATCATATCTTCATCAACTACCTTGAATCCTGGAGCAAGGATTATACATTCAAACTCAGTAAATAGTATACTATGTTTCTTGCCACAGACCTGTGATACACTTAACAGGTTGTATCTCAATTGCTCAACATAGTATACATCTTCAAAGGACATCTTACCTTTTGATACCATACCTTTTCCACTAATCTTACCTCCTGCTGGATTGTCACCAAACGCAACATGTCCTCCATCAAACTTTTTGAAGTTTTGAAGGCAGGCCATGTTACCTGTCATGTGCCTAGAGCAACCACTATCTACATGCCATATGCTCTTCTTCTTGAGCTGTTGGTTGCCCTGCACATATGATAAAACAGTTAATTTTTAGAGGGAACCCATGCCAAAGTGGTCTTGGGTTGCCCTTTCTCATCAACATATTTATAATCAGTAATCTTGGTTTGGATGAGATGATCAGATTTAGGAATCTCATGGCTGGAATACTTTGTCAAAATTATGGGCTTGGCAGCATTAACACTGGTAGCAGCACTATCCTTGTTAGCAGTACCAACTGGGTTAGTAGTACTAACTAGGATAGCAGTACTAACTTTGTTAGCAGTACTAACTTGGTTAGCAGTACTAACTTGGTTAGCAGTAGTATTGCTATCAGCAGCACTATTTCTGTTAGTAGTACTATTTGAGGTAGCAGTACTAACAGGTTTCTTGACTTTTGGAACCCAAACCTTGACAAAGTTGTTTGCTTTCTTGTTCTGTGAGTTACTCCTTGACTTGCTTGGAGTATTTTCTTTTGATTTAGCAAACTTATTCTGAATATGAGATTTTGCAGTCCCATTTTTTATTGGTACTGCTCTCATATTAGCAGCCATGTGATTTATTGATTGCTTCCTATAACCAAAAGAATTTTGTGTTTGTCTTTGAAAAGTAACTCTTTGGTTAATAGGATTGAAATAACAGTATTTGGAAAGATGATTCAATTTGCCACAGATAAAACAGGGCTTTGGTCTATTGATTTTGCTTAAATCAATTCCCTGTTTTTGAGCCCACTGATTATTTCTGTTTCTCTGATTTCCCCTAATTTTATCATGTTTATGGGGCTTGTTCTGTTGACAGGTACAGGGATTTATAACAGAAGTTTGCATGTAGTTAATTCCCTGTACCTTTTTCTTTCCTTTCCTGGAGGTCTCAGCTTTCTCACTCTTAATAGTCTCTTTCTCTGTCTTGGACATCTCCACTTTATCACTTTTGATAAATGATTTTCCTCCGCTCTCATTTGTAAGAATGTGGTTTTCTAAGGGAATATCTTTATGGTCTTCCTCATTCTTACTCTCAGAGTCTTCTTCTTCAGAATCTGCCTCAACCACTACTTTGTCTAAAGGATCTACTTATGTGGCTCCTGTAGGTAAGTCATCCTTATCCTGTCTTTCTAAGAGGTCTGAGGTGGGTGGAATGTAGTTATTGTTGTATGGTGGAGAGGTGGTGTTGTAGTCTATTGTTGGGAACTGAAGAATTCATCAAGTATGGTTAATGCTGCTTGTTCAAAGTTACTACTGCTAGAAGACTTAAAGGTTAATACTGCTGAGTGTTACTACTGCTAGTAGAATTAATACTGCTAGTCAAAGTTAGTGCTGCTTGAACAAAGTTAGTACTGCTTAGCTAGTTAGTACTGCTAGTGGTTAGTACTGCTTGGTAGTTAATGCTGCTAGAAGAAATTTAATGCTGCTGAAGATTAATACTGCTTATATGATGAAGATTCGTATAAAAGGATATACATGGAAGCTTAGAGATATACATGGAAGATATACTGAAGATTTTTTATTCATTGTAATTATCCTTGTATTCAGTATATATATATTGTATAGTTTAGAATAGAAAGATATTCATTCATTATATCAAAAAGAGAGAAAATCAACCTCAAGGCATAGATCCTAATTCTAGAGAAGTAGAATTCGTATTGGTGAGCCTGTTCATCAATATTGAGGTTGAGTGTGTAATCTTGTAACTTCAAAGCATTCAATACAAGTTTACAGTTTGTTAATTATATTCTATTTTGATTTACTGTTTGATTGAATATCAAAGTGTTATTCCGCAAACTTCTTTGATATTGTTTCTGAGAATTAATTCTTGTTGAGAATTCGATCCTGACACCTATTCCTCTTCTCAGTTTGTCATGAATTTGAGATTTAAGTAAAGAGTCCATTACTCTAGAAGCATTGGAATATTTCTCAATGTCTAGTTTGGCCTTCTCAAATTCATTCTTAACTTTTTCACACTTCTCTCTAGACTTCTCTAGCTTACTCTCTAACTCATTCTTCTCCCACTTCCAATAGTTGAGATCATAATAATGTTGAAGTTCATTAGCTTGATATGCCTTTATTTGTTCTTCAAACTTCTCAACTATCAAAACATACTCTCTTCTATCTTTCTCTAACCTTTTAAGGTCATCACACATGCTCTTATTGTGATCCCTGTACTTTTTAACAGTTTCAAGACAAGTTTTAGAGCAAAGGTTAGATTTTACCTCAGTGGGGGTTGTAGTGCTTGATGACTCTGAAACTTCAGCCATCAATGCTTGGTTCTGAATGGCCTCCTCTGCTTGATCACTCCAATCAAAGCCCATTCCTTCTTGTGAGACAAGAGCTTGAGATGAATTCCTTCTATAGTTAGTGGACTTTGGTTGATGATTATTTCTCCCATGCTGTTGGGCAGTTCCTCCTCTGCATTCTCTGGCAAAGTGTCCCAGATTATGGCATTTGTAGCATTCCACCTTGGATTTATCAAATCCAACACCATCTTCTCTTTTCATGGCAAAATTGTTTCTACCTGTTCTTTTGATGAATCTTTTGACTCTCATGGTGAGCATTGCCATCTGCCACTTGATATCCATCTCTTCAAGATCATCAACATTGATGTGCTCCAGATCATCATTGATAAGAGCAGATTTAGCATGACTAGCAAGGAATGCCTCCAAAACAGAATCATTGGACCCATCCTGTTTTGAGCCATAAGCAGCACTAACTGATTATGTATTAGTAGTAGAATCAGTAGTAGATGATAGGAAGGTAGCATTATGAGAGTATCCAGAAGGCCTTTTCTTAGATTCAACTTCTGCTTCAAATACCCTTAGATCATTGTAGAGATCATCAACCTCCTTATCCTCCAGATTATCATTATGTCTGAAAGATACAGTGTACATCACCCATTCTTCACCAAGAGATCTTAGAAATTTTCTGTTGACATCATCCTGGTCCATCTTGACACCAACAGTAGCCAACTCTCCAATCAACTTGTTAAATCTATCAAAGGTTTGAGTCATGGACTCATTCTTTGTAGACATAAAATTCTCATATTGTTGTTTCAGAATTGCCTTCTGATTCCTCTTAGTGCTTTTAGTACCTGAAAATCTCTTCTCCAATGCATTCCAAAGAATTTAAGCATCAGAACAGTTGCAGAATTGATGTTGATACTCATTAGGAATTGCCAAGAGGAGAGTGCTCAAGGCTTTCATCTCTGTCTGCCTCATCTTTCCTTCTCCATCAGTCTTTGGTGGAGGTCTCTTGCCATCTACGTCCATCTTTCCTCCATCAGAGGGACCATTCTCAATGATATCCCACATTGAGTAGTATGTAAGAAGAATGTACTGCCTGATTCTGATTTTCCACATGTCAAACTCATTGGGTTTGAGCATGGGTACCTTTGAAACAAGAACACTGTCTTGAGATCCGTCCATGATGATTTTTGATTTCTGAGTTGAAGGCTATGATACCACTTGTCAGGATTGAAATTCTAAATAAGAATTTAATAAACACTCAGAAACTTATGTTAAAGAAGTCGCGGAAAAACACTTTAACAATAAATCAATCAAACAGTGTATGAACTCAAATCACAAGTTATATTGATTTAACTTAATGATTACAAACAAAACCTCAATCTGTTGAACAGACTCAACAGACGTTCAATACTTCTCTATTGAAAGGACTTCTAAGAACCTAGAGGTTAATTCTCTCTGTTGGGTCAGAATATGCTAAGGATGGATACTACTGCTAGTTGAAAGGTATTACTATTGCTTGTAATTTTAATACTGCTAGTAGAATTAATACTGCTAGAAAAGTTAGTACTGCTACTTGAATAGTTAGTACTGCTTGGAGAGTTAGTACTGCTGAAAAGTTAGTACTGCTACTTGAATAGTTAGTACTGCTTGGAGAGTTAGTACTGCTAGTAGTTAATACTGTTGAAGATTACTACCGCAAGAATGGTTAATACTGCTCAATGATTAATACTGCTAAAAGAAGAGAAGGTTAGTGCTGCTTCTAAAGATACAGAATACTTGAAGATAAAGATGAGTTGGAGATATGGTTGAAGATAATTATGGTATTGATGCTGAAGATCAATTTTATTTTGATAATTATCTTGTACTCAGTCTTGTATATATAGTATAGAAGTCTTTGTTAGAATTAACAATTATTCATACGTTTTGTTTAGAGAGAATTAACCTCAAGATTAGTTTAGATCCTTTCTATAGAGAAGTATAGAACGTCTGTTTAGCCTATTAAACAGATTGAGGTTTTGTGTGTAATCATCAAGTTGAATCAATATAAACTTGTGATTTGAGATATATATACTGTTCCATTGATTTTCTGTTAAAGTGTTTTTCCGCAACTTCTTTAACATAAGTTTCTGAGTGTGTTATTTAAATTCTTGTTTGAATTTCGATCCTGACAAGTGGTATCAGAGCAAGAATATTCAGAAACCTTTAATCATGGACAGTTCAAGCGACAGTGTTTTGGTATCAAAGGTTCCCATGCTCAAACCCAATGAGTTTGACATGTGGAAGATCAGAATCAAGCAATACATTCTTCTCACAGACTTCTCAATGTGGGATATCATTGAGAATGGTCCTTCTGATGGAGGAAAGATGGATGCAGAAGGAAAGAGACCTCCACCAAAGACAGATGGAGAGAGGAAATTGAGGCAGAAAGAGATGAAAGCCTTGAGCACTCTGCTTTTGGCTATACCCAATGAGTACCAACATCAATTCTGCAATTGTTCTGATGCATAAATTCTTTGGAATTCTCTGGAGAAAAGATTTTCTGGTACCAAAAGTACCAAGAGAAATCAGAAGGCCATCCTAAAGCAGCAGTATGAAAACTTCATGTCTACAAAGAATGAGTCTATGACTCAAACTTTTGATAGATTTAATAAACTAATTGGTGAATTGGCTACTGTTGGTGTCCAGATAGATCAAGATGATGTTAACAGAAAATTTCTAAGATCTCTTGGTGATGAATGGACTATGTACACTGTCTCATTCAGACAGAATGACCAATTGGAGGACAAGGAATTGGATGATCTCTATAATGACCTTAGGGTATTTGAAGCAGAGGTAGAAGCAAATAAGAGGCCCTCTGGATACTCATACAATGCTGCTCTTTTATCATCCTCTACTGATACTGCTGCTAACACAGAATCAGTTAATGTTGCCCATGGATCAAAGCAAGATGGATCCAATGACTCAGTCTTAGAAGCTTTTCTAGCCAGTCATGCTAATTCCACTCTAATTAATGATGACTTACAACAGATAAATGTTGATGATCTGGAAGAGATGGATATCAAGTGGCAGATGGCGATGCTGGCTATGAGGGTAAAAAGATTCATCAATAGGACTGGAAGGAACAACTTTGCTCAGAAAAGAGAAGATGGGGTTGGATTTGATAAATCCAAAGTTGAATGTTACAAGTGTCACAAGCTGGGGCACTTTGCAAGAGAATGCAGAAGTGGAATGCCTCAACAGCATACTAGCAACCATCAACCATCACAGTCCACTAGCTTCAACAGTAGGAACTCTTCTCAAGCTCTTGTTTCCCAAGAAGGAATGGGATTTGATTGGAGTGACCAAGCAGAAGAAGCAGTTCAGAATCATGCTTTAATGGCTAAAGTTTCAGAGTCAGCAAGCATTGGTATTCCCACAGATGTAACTTCTAATCTTTGCTCTAAAATCTATATTGAAACTGTTAAAAAGTACAGGGATCACAATCAGAGTATGTGTGATGACCTTAAAAGGTTAGATAAAGATAGAAGAGAGTATGTTCTGATTGTTAAGAGGTTTGAAGAACAAATTAAGTCTTACCAGACTAATGAACTTCAACATTCCTATGATACAAACTACTGGAAGTGGGAGAAAAATCAGTTAGAGGTTAAGCTTAAAAAGTCTGAAGAGGAATGTGAGAAGATAAGGAGTGATTTTGAGAAAGCAAAGCTGAACATTGAGAAATATTCCAATGCTTCTAAAGCAATGGACTCACTTTTAAAAACTCAAGTCCATGACAAACTTAGAAGAGGAATAGGCTACAACACCACACCTCCACCATACAACAATAACTATATTCCTCCCACCTCTGATCTCTTAGAAAGACAGGACAAGAAGGAATTACCTGAAGGAGCCACTGAAGTAGATCCTTTAGACAGAGTAGTGATTGAGGCAGATTCTGAAGAAGAGGACTCTGAGAGTAAGAAGGAGAAAAACCACAAAGTTATTCCCTTAGAAAACCACATACTGACAAATGAAAGAGGGGGTAAACCTTTTGTCAAGAGTGAGAAAGTAAAGTCTGGGGAAGAGACTGTTAAGAATGTAAAAGTTGAGACCTCTGAGAGAGGGAAGGGAAAGGCACAAGGAGTTCATGACATGCAAACTACTGTTGTTCATCCCTGTACTTGTAAACAGAATCAGCCCCAAAAACATGATAAAACAAGGGGAAATCAAAGAAATAGAAATAATCAGTGGGCTTTAAAACAAGGAATTGATCTGAGAAAAATTAACAGACCAAAGCCTTGTTTTATTTGTGGCAGCTAAATCATCTAGCCAAACACTGTTATTTCAATCCTATTAACCAAAGGATCAGTTTTCAAAGAAATATACAAAATCCTGTTGGTTATAGGAAGCAAATAAGGAATCATATGGCTGTGAATGTGAGAAAGGCTCCTATAAAATCTCATGTTCAAAATAAGTTTGCTAATTCAAAGAAAAATACTCCAAATAAGCCAAGGAGTAACTTAAAGAAAAAGAAAGCAAACAACTTTGTCCAGATCTGGGTTCCAAAAGTAAAGAAATTTGTTAGTACTGCTGACAGAAATAATGCTGCTGCAAGCAATACTACTGCTAACTCAGTTAGTATTGTTAACAAAGTTAGTTCTGCTAACCCAATTAGTACTGCTAATGATGTTAGTACTGCTAACAAAGTTAGTACTGCCAATCAAGTTAGTACTGCTTCCAGTGACAGGCCCATTATTCTGACAAAGTATTCAAGCAATAAGATTCCTCAGTTTGATAATCTCATCCAGTCTGAATATGTTGATGAAAATGGAAAACCCAAGACCACTTTGGCTTGGGTTCCTATTAAAAACTAACTGTTTTATCTAGTGTGCAGGGCAACCAATAGCTCAATAGGAAGAGCATTTGGCATGTAGATAGTGGTTGCTCTAGGCACATGACAGGTAACATGGACTGCCTTCAATACTTCAAAAGATTTGATGGAGGACATGTTGTTGTTGATCCAGCAAGAGGTAAGATAAGTGACAAAGGTATGGTTTCAAAAGGTAAGTTGACTTTTGCATGATGCTGCTAACTGTGTTTAAGTGTTTCAAATTGTTTTGATTGGATACTTGGTACTCCTGGTTAAGTTAATATTGCTCTCTATATTACTCATGTTGACAGTTCAAATATGGTTAAGTATGGTTACTACTGCTAGGTGGTTTATACTGCCAGTGCAAAGTTACTACTGCTTACCTTATTTCTACTACTAATCAGTGTTATTACTGCTGGTCTGTGTTAATACTGCTAGTCTGTGTTAATATTGCTAGTCCGTGTTAGTACTGCCAGTATGTGTTACTACTGCTAATATGAGTTAATACTGCGAGTTAGTTAATACTGCTAGGGTACTTAGTACTGCTTCTAACTGAAACCCTTCACCTATAAATACCCTCTTTGTGACCTCCAAAATACAAACGACTCTTTGAACTTCCATTGTTTCTTCTTCTCTCTCTCGATTTCTTGCTTACCAGTGTCAACCCTAGTAACGATTTGAACGCTAGATTTAACCAGAACGATGGCAGGACGAGCATTCTTTGATGAACACAACGAGCTCGCCATGTTGCAGAAACCAAAGCAAGCTGAAGGTTTCCATGCCATAGTGGATTTCCTCAAATCCTCTCACATTGCCCACGCTCTAACTCTCAATCCCACAATCTATGTGGAACATCAAAGACAGTTCTGGGCCAATGCTGCTATTCAATCTGAAGAGGGCAAACAGGTCATCAAAACAAGGGTATGTGATAAAATCCTGACCATCATAGAGGAGTGTATTCGCATCCATCTACGATTAGATGATGCCTCAGGTATAACCTCTTTACCTGAGGAAGATCTCTTCCGAACTATTAGTCTTATGGGGTATGAAGGTCCCACTGATGTATTCAAGTTTTTCAAGAACAGATTTTCACCACAGTGGAGATTTTTTGTTCATACCCTACAACATTGCATTTCACGAAAAACAACTGGATGGAGTGAGTTTAGCAGTACCTTAGCTTATGCTTTGGTCTGCTTAGCTACCTCTAGAAAGTTCAATTTCTCACAAATGATTTTCAATGATTTTATGTCAAACCTGGATACCAAATCCAAAAGCTTTTATATGTATCCCAGGTTTGTACAAAAGATTATACTGAAGGAATTGACGGATCTACCCTCTTTTCAAGAGGTGTATGTACCAAAACCTCCCAAAGGGAAGGTATTCTCAAACATGAAAAGGCCCTCCAAGGACTTTTCTGGCCAAGACACCCCATTGTTCTCTACAATGATGGGTGTGTCACATTCCCATGGTGAGGCATCAGTGTCAAAGCCCTCATCTGACAACCAAACTGATGACCTACCTACACCACTCATTTCTAGTAATCCTCCTCAGTTTCCTATTGACAAGCCCACATCCCCCATCACCAAAATATATATAAGGAAAAAGGTAAAGAAGGTTCCTTCCCTTCTTGTACCTTCACCCCCCACAGCCTTCAAGCCCTCTAATGGAGCATTCTCCATTAGAGAATATCGATAGGGAAACCATAGGGGTGTCTCCCAATCCCAAGAAGGTGCTCACTAAGGAGCAAGTTGAGCATGTGGACAGTGAGGCTCACACTACTGACTTTGCACAAAGTGCAGAGCAGGACAGTGTGAACATTCCTAAGACCTTCCCCACGGCAACTTTGGGTGAGCAATCATCCAGAGGTCCCCGGTGCCAAGAAACCAAGGCGGTAGAAGGTGCCTCTGCTAGGCAGAGGACCCCTACTAAACGTTCTAGTGATCCTCCAAGGGTGGTAAACACACCTAAAGGTGGTGAGGATAGATATACCTATGATGAATTGATGGAAACGTTGGCAAATATAAATGAGGATGTCCTATCTCAGGGAAAACTCATAGAGGAGATGCAACAGATAATCCTCTCCCAACAGGTACAGATCAGCAACCTTAAGAAATTGGTTCTAAAGCAAGTGCAAAAGAAGAAAAGAACCAAGTTCATACTGAAAAAGAGGAGCATCCTTCATGATGCTTCCAAAAGGGGGAGAATAAGGGGAAGTCAAGAGTTGGATCTGACAAGCAAAGTCCTGATGGGATGAAGTCTACAGTTGAGGGGGAGCAGGGTAATGAAACAGGGCCAGCAGCAACTACAGTTGAGGGGGAGCAGGGTAATGAAACATGGCCAGCAGCAAAAACTTTCAAGCGAGCAGCACAAATTGGGCTAGCGGCAGTAACAGAGCCAACAGCAGTAATAGGGCTATCTGTTGAAGAGATAGAAATAGCAGAAACTCTTCTAAAGGCCAAAACAGACACTCCCAAAGCCACTCAAAAGGCCAAGGGAGTGGAAATTAAAGAAGGAGGTCTTGAGCAGAAAAGAAAAGAAATCAGTGAGGCAGAAATGAAAAGAAAAGGCAAGGCAAAAGTGGATGAATCTGTACAACCTCCCAAGAAGCTAAAACAGATAGAGATTGATGAGGAATTGGCAAAAAAGCTACAGGATGATCTAGAACAAGAATAAGAGACTCAAAAGGCCAAAGATAGGCAAATTGCTCTAAATCTGACAACTAAGCTGAATGAGGAATATCAAAAGAGCTTGAAAGCTGCAGCTGAGGCCAAGAAAAGTACAGTGAAAGCATCCAAGCACAGACTGCCAGCAAAGACTCAAAAAAGACAACCTTCTAAGACCTATTTGGACAATCAAGAAAGGAGAAAAATGATAAACTTTCTGAAAGGCTCAATTGGTGTAAAAGAAGAGATGTTTGCTAGCATGTTATACAGCAGAGTTGAAGAGCTATATAAAAAGGAAATGGAAAAGCTTCAAGTGGACTTCACTCAAAGGGTTGAGTTTGAAAGACAAATGAAAGAGAGACATGATCTCAATATCCAACAACCCTTCCCTGAGAGTGAGGAAACCACCCCATCAAAAGAAAAGGCTGAAGAAAAGAAGGAAGAACCTGTTGCTGTGGAAGTCAAATCTGCCAAGAGAGTGAAAACTATAGCTTCCAAGAAATAGTCCAAGAGGTCAAGGGTTGAAGGAGCACAAAAAGAGGCAGAACCATCTGTTACAGGTCATACAGAGCAATCAAGTCAAAGTGCACAACAACCAAGTCAATCTGATGTGCATTTTGGTCTTTACATGACTGTAACAGATGATGAACTAGTAAAAGAAGATCCCATTTCAGTTCAAGCCCCTGAAATCATCCACTGGGATATTCTAGAAGATCAAGGAAAAGAGAATTTCAGAATCAAGAGGATGGGTGATCACTTTTAAGTTTATTTTACTTGGGGTAAGATAGTCAGAAGTTGTTCAAGATCAGACTTGGAAGAAATGTTCAAAGTAGGAATGACTCTGTATGGGGATGTGCTGAAGACATCAGGGATGAACATCAAGAAACTAGCAATGGAGTATCTATGCATGATGTTCAGTCCAGACCTTGTCAAGCACGTAATCAAGGAAGTTTTCAAGTCTGTGGACAACTGGATGCTTATAGAAAGGTGTAGGGTGTATATCTTAACCATTGACAAAAGCTTCCATGAATATTACCTGGTGGATAAGATATATGACCATAGCCTAGCCAAGCTACAGGGGATGCTGAAAGCCAAACTAATCTGTCCTCAAGGTTCTGAAATGGCAAGGATTGTGATTAGCAGGATCATTAATCAAAGTCTGGGTCTGGATCCTAATTTGGGGAACTAAGCTGAAGTGTTGAAAGCATCATGAAGACTCTAAGTTGAAGAACTTAACTTCTCATCCTGAAAAGTTAAGTTAGGGGGAGATTGTTGGGTCAGAATATGCTAAGGATGGATACTACTGCTAGTTGAAAGGTATTACTATTGCTTGTAATTTTAATACTGCAAGTAGAATTAATACTGCTTGAAAAGTTAGTACTGCTACTTGAATAGTTAGTATTGCTCAGAGAGTTAGTACTGCTGAAAAGTTAGTACTGCTACTTGAATAGTTAGTACTGTTTGGAGAGTTAGTACTGCTAGTAGTTAATACTGTTGAAGATTACTACTGCAAGAATGGTTAATATTGATCAATGATTAATACTGCTAAAAGAAAAGAAGGTTAGTGCTGCTTCTAAAGATACAGAAGACTTGAAGATAAAGATGAGTTGGAGATATGATTGAAGATAATTATGGTATTGATGCTGAAGATCAATTTTATTTTGATAATTATCTTGTACTCAGTCTTGTATATATAGTATAGAAGTCTTTGTTAGAATTAACAATTATTCATACGTTTTGTTTCGAGAGAATTAACCTCAAGAATAGTTTAGATCCTTTCTATAGAGAATTATAGAACGTTTGTTTAGCCTGTTAAACAGATTGAGGTTTTGTGTGTAATCATCAAGTTGAATCAATATAAACTTGTGATTTGAGATATATATACTTTTCCATTGATTTTCCGTTAAAGTGTTTTTCCGCAACTTATTTAACATAAGTTTCTGAGTGTGTTATTTAAATTCTTGTTTGAATTTCGATCCTGACACTCTCTAAAAACAAACGTATATCAAAAATTGTATCTCTATCAAGGACTTCTAGACTATATATACAGAAATAATTACAAGATAATTATCAAAACAAAATTGATCTTCATTCCATAATTATCTTCATCTCTATCTCTAGCTCCTAGTCTTTCGTTCCAAGTCATTATCTTCATAAACAGCATTAACTTCATTCTCATCTAGCAGCATTAATCTTCAACAGCATTAACATCCTCAGCAATACTAACTATGCTTGCAGTATTAACTCCCCTCTTGCAGTAGTAATCTTCAAGCAGTACTAACTACTAGCAGTATTAACTTTCAAGCAGTATTAATACCTCTAGCAGTAGTAATTCTTCAACCCGCAGTATTAACTTTAAGTAGCAGCATTAACCATACTTAGCATATTTCTGACCTAACAAAGCCCTAACCCTAAAACGGACTGACATACCTGAAACCTACATTCAACAATTCTGGTTGAGTGCTAAGCATGAAAAACTAGACAAATACGGGTACTGTGTCATGGGTTATGCCACCCATCCTTCAACCACCAAAATACTGGATCTGGGAATAAACAGAAGGAAGGTCTTAGAGGCTTTTGGACTCCCAACTAGGACCCAACTCAATCTAGTAAGATTCTCAAATGAACCAACTGATGATGAAGTTGTAAAATTCCTCAAGTTAATTGGGTATGCAGCCCCAATTACCAAAAGAACTGAATTCAGACGTCAAAATCTTCCACCTTTGTGGAATGTTCTTTTTTCAATCCTTAACCGCTGCTTGACCTGCAAAGTTGGAAGTCCAGATCAATCCAGCCATACCATACTTGCAATCATGTATGGTATGTACTATGACTTGCCCCTAGACTATGTTGGCCTAATCTTCAGGTAGATCAGAAATGTTGTTGCCAAACAGGTAGACCAGGCAAGAGGCACAGAGCCAAAGAATCTGGTGTTCAACAGATTCTTTGCTATCCTTCTGGGGGATGATCTGCTAGGAGAAGGAAAACTACCCGCAGAAGAAAAAATGATCAAGATGTATGACATGAAGTAGCACAAACCCACGGTTCTGAAGACTGGATATCCTGAGGCCAAACCTCTATCACCCCGTATCCTAGCATACTTGGGTAGTGAAGAGGGTATTAGGACTTACATTTGTGGGCACAGGACTCCTGCATCGAGTCCTGCAACCCCCCCACGTATAGGATTCCAAGTGGGAGAGATTGCCATTTACTTAAGAGAAGAGAGCTCTGAGGAAGAAGAGGTAGATGTGGCCGCAGAGGCACAAGTGAGATCTGAGAGAGTAGAGCCTGAGAGTGAGGCGGGGAGTGAAAAACCCAAAAAGGAGAAAAAGAAAAAGAAAACCAAAAAGAGGGTTGTAGTTAAAGTGACCCCAAAATCCCCTGCAGAGGTTACCAAGCCAAATAAGAAGAAGGCCAAGATGGTCTCGGAGGGGGTAGTAACTGCAACAGATGTCACTACTGCAGAACCCCCTAAGAAGCCAACAAAAAGAAGGCTCATCAAACTGGCAACTTCTGAACCCATTGGGCATTCAAGGGAGGAACATGCAGAGGAGGCTGAAGAACCTCTGCAGAGGAGAAAAAGGAAAGATAGAATAGAAGAAGGATCTGAAGAAAAACCCTCTAGTCCTCTTCAAGTGGCTACAGAGATAGCAAAGGAAGTATTCTCTCTATACTCTGAGGGCCTAGGGAACAGAGAGGAGGTTGAAGTAAAGGACATAACAGGGATCTCTAGCTCTGGTGATGAAGAAGTTGAAGAGAACAAAAAATTGAAGGAGGAGAGTCAAGTAAAAGATGCCTTGAGCACACATCCCAACCAAACTCCCAGTGCAACCCACACCACTACTTCTGCAGTTCTAGTGCAGCAAAGTATTGAAACAGAACGGCACGGTCCGAACCTTACCCATACCGACCGGACAGAGGATTTTCCTTCATCCTCTGTACCACTCAAAGCTGGGGAAACTAAATCCACCCCATCCTCTCAACAGGATGAAGGTGTAGTTATAAGTGTCCAATTGCCCCAGGACACGACACTTCCTCACATAGAGGCATTTGTTGCCTCTGTCACGAACACGAGTGACCACAAAACCACTTCAGAGTTAGTGGTACGAGATCACGAAAGTTTTGTGGTTCTAGAACAACCACAGGACTTAATCAATAGGAATCTTGAGGGATCCTCTAAACCCTCCCCCAAGAGACCTATTGACAGAACTTCCATAGATGATTCCTTTGTGGAACATCGAGGATTGGAAGGAAATCCTCCAGAGCCTAACATTCTCACAGGCTTTGAAGGTGCCAAACACTCGTTAGCAAAATATGGGACATGTGTTGTTCCAGAGGTTACCACGGACTCCGACGTCACAAAGGGCGAGTTTAAAGCCTTTGCTGACATAGTGATCCAAAAACTTGATGAGTTGAAAAGCTCTCTCTCTCCAGCACACCCATAAAACTCCAATGCCCTTGCAGAGGCTCTGAGATCCAACACATAGGTTCTAAAAGCACTCCAACGAACCTCAGAGCAACACTCGGTCGAGATCAAAAAGCTGACGGAGACCTCTACCACAAAAGAAAATCTTAAGCATTGTGGTGAATCGATCAACATTCAGACTGACGCCATCAAGACCCTAGGGGATATATGCATGGAGGAAATGGGCAAATTTGCAACAGAGGTGACTCAATCAGGGGTGGATGACCTGTCCAAACTCAAGGAGGAAATAAAGAACATGACTCGCAGTGTCATGGTCCCCATTCAACATCAGACCTCAACCTCTGCTCCTTCACCATCCACATCTGCCACAGACATGTCAAGTCTCGCAACAAAAGAAGAACTAGAGACCATGAGAAGGATGCTTCTGCAGAACCTAAATCTCATTGGCTCTGACATCTCCAAAGAAGGTAAGAAAATGGCAGAGGATCTGAAGAAAATGGTCGTGACAATCAAGTTCAAGTCCGACTATGAAGTGAACAAACTTGGCCTTGCTGCAGAGGACGTGATGGCCAAAATCACGAAGCATACTGACATACACCTTTGTAGAAGGAAGAGGAAGGCACCTGCGTCTTGCCAGGTAGAGGCAGCGCAGAAGAGGGCCAACCATGATGATCAGGACACAGGTGCATCTGGCCCTGGCCATCATGAGGGGGATAAGGCCAAATCGATAATCATAGGCTCTGCCCCAATAGTTGTTGCTCCCCTACAAGCCCTACCCCTGCACAAAACCTCAGAGACACACAACACTCAGAGTCTCAATCCATGTGCCTCTGAGGAATTACACAAAGGAGCTACTTTGGTACAAGGCATTACTTCTGCAGGACCTCAGAAGGGAAAGGTGAGTGTTGGCTCTGAGGAAATCGCAGAAAAACTTGCAAGATTCATAGAACCTTCCAGTCCTGAGATGATGCCCACTGCACCAATCCCCAAAGTTCAATATCAATCTCCTGATCCAGTCAATGCCTCAGAGATAGCAGAGACCCATCCACAGAGTCCTATGAAGAAACCCTCTGAGCCAAAGAAGACGAAACCCCCAGAGCATAAAGAACAAGAGGACAGGGTAAAACAGATTGTTCAATCGATGGATGCCATGAGGATTCCCATCCCAAGACCTCCACCGAAAGAACTCAAATTTCACGAGAACATTTACACTTATCTCTACAGCGCATAGCCCGAGGCCATCTTCATAGCACCGAATCTACATCCTTTGAACAAATAAGACATCAGAAGGATGAGGTGTTTTCTACAGAGGACATTAAAACTGTGATGAGGATCACTCTACACTCTTTCTCCAACAAGTCCATAATGTACGCCAAGTACTTAGTCGAGAGAAAAGATGGGCGTCAGTACACATTCACAGATGCAAATCTAAAGAACCTATGCGCCTATGATCTTCCTCAACTGCATGCTTTCACTTAACAGAGACTTGAAAAGAGGAAGGAGTATATGATAGCAAATGGCAGAATCAAAGAGGTCATGCGCGAACACGTGAAGTATCATAGCAAAATGGACTTTGAGGTGGCTTTACAGCTTGGAGTCGAAAAGCTATTGATCACTAAACCAAATGACCAATTCCTCGGACTCGAAGATGTACCTTCAAATTCTCTAATCACAGAGCCTGAGTTCGGGTTTGTTTACAGAGACGATGATGGGCTAAAGAAGATGTTCAGGACAAATCAAAGTCACAAATATTCGAACAACACACTACTGAAAATCAAGTACACTATTCTGAGGAAGAGGGGTTCAGAGACTGTACAACAGGGGCCTGCAGAGAGAATGATCAAAGATATCGATGCGCAGATAAGGTACCGGGAGTTGATTTTGTCGATGAAAAAGACACTAGCTGAAAGCTTCACAAATCCAATAGATGATTTCCCAAGATAATCTTTGTAATAGAATAGCTTTTCATTCCTGCACACAAACTTAAATGTAACTGCCTTCTGGCATTTCTTTTTGAATGAAATTCTTGTCTTCAGAGGTTGAGTTCCTTTCACCTCTTTTAGTTTCTAACTTAGCTAAACACTCAACATTCCAAATCGTTATTTTTCAATACTTAGGGGAGATTGTTAGGAACTGCTGAAGACTGCTCAGAACTACCAAGCTCACCACAGAAGCCACAAGCTCAGAAGGCTCTGTCGACTTTCTGCCAGAGGACCCGAAACCTGGACGTTCAGATCACAAAGCCTCTAAGATCACTCACAGAGCCTCTGTGATGGCTAACCTCTGGAGATTAAAGACCGAAGATTTCGTGGATACAGTTCAAGACAAGGTCATGTGCAGAACACGTGAGGCCTGCTGTACGAAGATTCTCCAGATCATTTCTACGGTGCACGATTGTTTACCTTTCCAGGTGGCATTCCGTTTATGGAATGTCAGCCTTTGTCTTGTACTACGGGGTGCATCCTCCTTGTTTATTATAGGAGCACCACCTTTGATTTAAGATGAGAGCACACACTATTCTGAAACAGAGATTGTATTTTCCTGAGAATGTTTGCACATACCAGTGCGTGTTCTTGGTGTTCTTGGAGCAAATCAATGAAACAACTTCTTCAGTAAATTTCTTGTTGCATCTTACGTTTCTGTTCATTGTTTGTTTGTGTGTCTACTACCTTGCATGTTCTACTTTCTCTACATACTAAAACGCTTCCGCACTCTTATTGATTAGTCTGTGTGTAGTGAAAAGTTTATCAAGTTGAGAACTTCATTATTTGGGATCAAGATTAGTAATTTTAAGATAATTTATTTTAAACTTCAAGTAGGTAAAAGTTTTTAATTAAAAAAGAAAATAAAAAAAGTCAAATATAGTAGGCGCGAGTTTAAATTATCTTCCATTTTTACCCCTAATCATCTAAAAATTAAAAACTCTATTTAATATGAGTTGTTGGATCAAAAGAGATGGAGTGACCCAGATTTGTCCTCATGTGCACAATGAAAATTGAGTTTTCATTTGAACTTTCCTCTACACACACACACACACATATATATAAGTATATATATATATAATATTATGTATATGTTTGACTGATTACACACTCCTTGTGTAATAAAAAGCCATGAGATCATCTCAAATTCCCAATAGGTTTGAATCAATCGATATATGCTACTAATCAACAAGATATCTAAGTTGTAAAGTCCCACAGGTCCTCGAATGAAGTCGCTACTAATCAATCAAAACATTACTTTTGAGTAGGGCTAAGTTGTGACTTCCATCTCGAGCTTCGCCTCTATACTCCTCAAATTTTTTCTTCCTTCACCATTTTATCAGCTCTCTCTCTCTCTCTAAAACTCTCTATTTCTCTTTCTATAATACTCTGTTATCGGCGAATTACAATCGCTGATGTGATCATGGAGACTAATAACAACTCAATTTGTAGTATTAGCGCAAAATAAATGGGGTGTTTTTGGTACTGCGGATGTTGTTTACGGTTATATTGTGAATCGTTGATGGTTTGTGGCATGGATGAGTGACACGTCTGTGACATGTGGGAACAGAAGCTCTGCTATTGATGAATCAGGTTCCAATTTGAGATTTGACGGGCCGCATGTTAGAGTTAAATTTTATTCAAGATTAAAAGAAGGGTCTGTAATGTAATTGTTGTAAAGTGTGTGTGTGTGTGTGTATATTGTAAATGATGTAAAGTGTTGACCATGTGCTAAGTTCATGTTGACAATATAAATAGCAGGTCATAGTCTTGTTTAGTTAGCAGAACACACGCATATTTTGGAGAGATTACACTGTAAGAACACACACACTCAGAGCTAATTGTAATTAGCAACAAATAGGGATATAACTTGATTTAGGTGTTGTTTGATCAATAAAAAGAAAGTGTTCTTGATAATTCGTGTATTGATTAATAGCTAGAAACTGGAACTACATTTGGTATCAGAGTCTGATTCGACGAATTGACAGAAAATGGGTCGTAAACTGTGTTCTTGAGTTTTTGAGTGATTTTTTATTTCAAAAGTGTTTTTTGATTAAATTTTTGATTGAAAGTGGTCGTTTTATGATTTGAAATGAATGTGTGTGATTGAATTTCACTGATAAACTGATTTAGATCACTTAATTTTGATTTTGGTAAATTTTTTGGTTCGACGAGTCGTAAGTACTGTTTGATTAAGGAATTTGATTTTTGAGTCGATTTTTGTGCTAATCATTGATTTGGATTGATTCTAACACTAGTCGTGATTGTTTCTGTGAGTTTACAACAACTAATTCGAGGATTTGTTTGGATTTTGGACTTGATTTTGAATTTTAGGACCGAAACTCGAAGAACTCGCAAGATCCATTCTTTTCGTATGAAGAACTCGCATGCCATAGAATTCGCATAATCTTTCTTCAAAATTGTTTAAGTGCAGAATTCGAATATACTCTTGTGCGAAAAGTTGAAATTCGCATATGTCCCTTATACGAAAAGTTTGAACTGAAAAATCTCCAAGGACAAAATTCGTACACGCCTTCATGTGAAAAGTGAAGAACTCGCATATAGAAGGATACGAATTGTGAAGAATTCGCATATGTACCTTGTACGAATTCTTGAGCACTTCGCATATTTTTTTTGAAAATTTTTCTAAGTACAGATTTCGTATCAATGCGAAAAGTTTAGAGTTTGAAAAATTTTCTAAGTGAATAATCTGCATCTCCCTGTGATATGAAATGCTCATGCGAAAAGCTTGATTTTTTTTAAAAAAATTTCAAAGGCAAGAATTCGCTTCAGAGTCCTGTACGAATTGTGAAGAATTCGCAGATAGCTATATAGGAATTCACAGATAGCTATATACGAATCCTTAGATTTCGCATATAGGTTCATGTGAATTGTGTTGATTTCGCTTATCTCTTGTATGCGAATTATGGATGGTGTGCGAATTCTGATTTTAATTGTACGAATTCCTCTGTTCATGCGAATTCTGATGTTTGTTTTCATGTGAATTGCTTTCTAATCTCTGTGTAAGAATTCTATACTTAGAAATTTTTGGGAATTTGTTTTCTGAAAATTTTTAAGTCATGCCTATGTTGATTCTTTTTGTCGAATTAACGGTCAATTCTAGATAAATTCTTTTGCGGATTGTTAAAGATGTCTAAAGATCTTTTTTCTATGGTGTCGCAATCAAAGCCTCCGGTATTATCAGTAGGAGAGTACGCTCAATGGAAGAGACGAATGACTCAGTTTCTGAATCATAAAAATCGTGAATACATGAAATCTATTACTGAAGGACCGGTGAATCCTGAAGTAACTGTTCCTGGCCAAGCAGCCACTGAAACATCTCCAGAAATACAAGTTCGGTATGTTCCAAAACCGTATCAATACTACAGTGAGAGGGAGAAGAAGCTTGCCAAAATTGACGAGGAAGTCCTCATATACTTAACAATGGCAATCCCAAACGATATCTACAATCGAGTAGATAGTCATGAATCCGCGAAAGCGATGTGGGACGAACTTGAGAGGCAATTCCAAGGAACAGAGCGGTCCATTCAGGCTAAGCTGAACCAGAGCATCAACGCTTATGAATGTTTTCATGCTAAGGAGGGAGAAGCACTGATAGAGACGTACAACAGATTCAACGTGATCTTGAATGACTTACGGAGGAACGAGATGAACAAGTCAATCTCGGAGATAAACTACAAGTTCATCAAGAACTTGAACCCTGAATGGAGGAGCTATGCAATCAACCTCCAGATGACAAAGAATATGGCACAGGAGGATGTGAATGACATCTTCTCAACTTTATCCCAGCACGAGGATGAAGTAAAGTTGCTGAATGAGGAGAAGAAGATAGTCAAAGACTCACTAGCTCTACTGGCTGAAAGAAAGAAGGGTTCTAGTTCTCAATCCGTTTATGTGTCAAAGTCAAAGCTAAAAAAGTCAAAAGCTTTCCTCATTGAGCTTATCCAGTCCAGTTCTGAGTCATTAGCCAATGAAGTTGAAGTTCACTCTGATGATGATATCCAGAGATTTGCGGACAATCTTGCCTTCATCACTAAACAATTCCACAAGAGCTTTGGAAAGAAAAAGTATTCTCCAAAGCCAAGATATGAAGGATATAAGAAATAGAAGTCAGAAAAGTATAAGACCCGGTTTGGTAAGAGAGAAGAGAAGAGAGAATAGAAGAAGGAAGAGAAGAAAGAGGATAAGATAGATCCTAAATCTGGTTGGTGCTTCAATTGTGGAAAGGTAGGCCATTTTTCAAAAGATTGCAAGTTTAAGAGAGTTAAAAACTCCGAGTACTACGCCAAAAAGTCACTACTTGCCAAAAAGCAAGAAGAGGGGACAACATTAATGGTAGAAAAGGAGAACTGGCTTTATCAAAATTCAGATGATGATTCAGCTCACTTCACTCAAGTGTGCATGATGGCCAATGTGGATGATAATGCTAAAGCTTCCTCTAAACAGTCTAAAGGTGACTCCGAGGTAAGTACTAACTTTGAAAACTCTGAACTTGTTGAATCTCTAAAGGCACAAATCCAGAACATGGAAAAAGAATTTGAGACTTTAAAGAGAAAACTTATCTATGAACGACAAACAATGATGAGTTTTCGTGACGAAAACGCATTGTTGAATGTTGTCGTTGAGGACAAGGAACATGAAAAAGATGCTTTAAAGAAAGAAAGAGAAACATTGAAAATAAAGATTTCGGAACTTGAAAAGAACTTGATAAATTTAAATTCTGAAAAGGGTGAATATAAAATTATGATAGTCCAAGATCAATGAATCCTAGAGAGAGAAAGTAGAGAGAGAGCTTTGGAAGCGCAAAGTGTAAATTGTATTGATGTGTGCGTGAGAGTTCTTACAAGACACAAAGACCAAAGGGACTTAAATACCCTTGGTCAATACTACACAGAATAAGACATAAAACACAGTATTCGACCAAGTCCTATAAATACAATGATTACTATAAAATCAGACCTAACAATCTCCCCCTTAGTAATCATTGGCGCTTTGGTCTTCAAAATTCATCTTCTAAAACAGCACAGACCATTAAAGCGACTTTGTGAAGCTTTCTGACTTTTAAGAAAAATTTCTTCTCAGCATCTTTCAGATTAAGTTGTCTTTGCTGCTTGAGCTCTAGACGATACACCTCTTTTCAATGATCTTGAATGAACTGTGGTGTTCGGAGCAGGAACAGTAAAAGAATCATTTGAATCTGAGAGAATAGAATCTTTAAGCGATTCTTGATCAGCAGATAAACATTTGAGCTCTTTGTCTCTTTAACTTCTTCTTGACTTCTCCCCCTCATGACCTTGATGATCTTGATCAACTTGGTCATGTAAAAGTTGGAGACGAGATAGCGAAAGATCTGCAAAATCAAAGAAACAGAGAAAAACAGCGGAGGTTTGCGCTTCACGTTGGTTGCGCAAACTGAGGTTTGCGTTACACGTGAGTTGCGCAAAGCACGGTTTGCGTTTCACGCGGGTTGCGCAAAGCACGATTTGCGCGACCAACTGATGTCGCAAAGTTGAGTTAATCTTCAGAAAAAAAAAATTTACCTTTTGAAGCTCTTTGATTCCCCCTACACAAATACACTAGATATGACAATTCGAGTTAGCATTCATAAGAGAAAATCAGATACTCCCCCTCAAAAACAGATATAATCTTTGAAAAAAATATTCTCTTTGTTCACACCCCCTTGAATAATGCATAAACCCATTAAAATATATTTGTGAGAACACAATGATCAAATATTAATGTAGAAAGAAAAATATACTTAATGTAAATTTTGAAACGACTAAACATATAAAATTTTAAACACTAAACAAATTAAAGTCTACTCAGTAAAATATCACAGATTTATCAATCAGTTGAAATCAAGCGTGTCTTGTTGGATACAAGAACAAGTTTTATTGCATATCAAGTTAAAACATGTTCAGTTTCAAAAACTTCCAGCAATCTATTCAGTGTGCTCACATGCGAATCTTCAATTAGCTTCAAGAAAATGCAATTCTAAAAATATAATAGAGAACTTTGCATGTACTCACACTAATCCATCAAAAATTAAGATTATCACAATTTTATAGGTTTATCGCAACTTAAACATATCACCAAGTATCATGAGGTGTGTGCTCATTGGCATCTTTTTAGCAGTGTGCACATTGGCATCTTAACATGAGTGTGCTCTTTGGCATCTTTTAAGCTTGTGCACTTTGGCATCTTTTGATCAAAAAGTTTATTAAGTAAAGAACATGCCGTAAACGTAACTTTCTATCTGACCCTATTGCAGGATTTGGGTCAGCCGCTCCCAGACCAGTTGGCCTTAGGGGACTAGGTGTCAAGCACCCCTTGGAACTTACTCTCCCAGTTCAGAAAGGCTACATTGACATATCCTAAACCCATTCATACCAGTAGAACATGACTTTCGATCTGATTCTATAGAAGGATTTGGGTTCGATCACTCCCAGATCAAATGACCTTAGGGGACCAGATGACAAACATCCTGAAGAACTTACTTTCCCAAACCAGAAAGGCCAAAGGTACAAACTTTTAAACTTAGAGATTTCTGAATTTTAAGAATTTAATATTCATCTCAATCACTCAGTTTTACATAAAAGTACTTAGCCCATATTTTCATTACAATCAAAATTTTGACTTTTTAGAATTTTCCAAGCATTGTAAACTATAAATATCCCGAATCACACAACTTTAAAGCAGTAATAAAAGTTTCAAACATGTTGCTGACTTTTCGACTTTTGTAAGACTTGAAATTTGATCATATAAAAACTTTAATATAAACAAAAGAACTTGAAAATTTATCCTAGACACATATTTTATTCAAAAAAAAGAAAAAATGTAAAACTTTACTTTATAGAATAAAATTTGTAAATATTTAAAATTTTAAACTCAATATCCCGATGTTAAAAATTTTCCTTAAACACAAAATGTAAAGAATTCGACAAATTGATAGTTAGTTGGAACAAAATTAAATTCAGTTATTTCATCTTTCACATTATAAAAATAATTTGTGTCTCAAATTAAAAAATTGGGTTATACAAAATTAAGAAATAGTTGAACAAGCTCAGATTCTTGAAAAATAATGAGAAAAACTGGAACACATCATAATCAGAGATAAAATGCAGCGGAAATAAAAATGATGTACTCACGGTATCTCATTTAGTCAGAAGCTTAAATCATTGAAGAACGAGTTCTAAACTGATTTGTTTAGAAGTCGTAGTCTATGAAGAACGGGTCCTGAGCTGAAGTACGCAGAAACCAATTTCCCTTACTCCCCCTTAACATGTGATGCCTGCAACTTTAAATCAGATAAAGATTTGGGTACCCACTTAAATTTGGTCCCATGTTTGTTAGTTGCAGTTCTTATGGGGAAATAATTTAAAGAATTGAAACTAGAAGCACGAGAAAGATAATCAGAATAATATGCACAATCATCAGAAGATAAAGCATAATCATCTGAACTAGAATCAGAAGACGAATATGAGACATTTTTGGAAATCTGAATCATTTGCTTAATAGAGTATTTAGAAATATTATTACAAGAAGCAAATGAATCACTTTTATAATATTTGTCTACATATAAATCCTCATCAATCATAGAATCAGTAGATGTCCGCTTCATTCTCCAGATCTGCTTCTTTGACCGGCTCAAAGTCCTATCTGTAAGAATTGAATCGGAAGAATTAGAACAGTCAGAAATAACTTTATCTTGTTTCTTCGACTTCTTTGACCGTCTTCTTTTACGCTTAGGTTTATAATATTGATCATTGAGCGTAAAAGAATCATCAAGAATTTTAGACTTAATATTTAAATCAAAAGAAATAAATTTATCTAAGCAACCAATCTGATCAACTAATAAATCTGAATTTTCCTTGGAGTCTGAATTATTTGGAGAAAAGATTTTAAAATTTAAAACTTCCTTTTCGTTTTCCTTAGAATCAGAAGAAAGGTTAGAAATAGAATCTGATTTTTGAGAAAATAATTTTTCTTCAAGACTAGACATCATGAAAGAAAGAATAATATCATATTCAATTTTCTTCAAAATATTTTGATCTTCTATCTTATCTTCAAGATCGATGATTTTGCCTTCTAAAACTAACGAAGGAGTATATTTCTTCGAATCATAAAAGATTGGAGAAATATTTTCCCTATCAGAATCAGGAGCATAAGAAGGAACAAAATCATCAGACACTGAAGATTTGACGGGAAATATATCAATTAAACCTTTTCGACCTCTTCTTGATTTATCAGGAAAATATTTGGCATTTTCATAAGTATAAACAAAAGGAATTTCATTTTTCTTGTTATTTATCCTTTTCTCATTTTCGACTTCTAAAATTTGCTTTTCACTAGTCCAAAAGAGTTTAAACTGAGGAGCATAGTGTGCAAGAGTTAGATAATCGTATTTATATAAAGTAAATTAAGTTTGAAGTTTGCTTTCAAGAGAGAAATGAGGCTTATTGTAAGATTAAACAACTGGAAGATCTTAATCTGAAAAGAGGACAGACTTAGCAGACGTTAAACTTGTTAACAAACAAACTCCAAGACGTCAGATTTTATAATGCTAAAACAGGATTGGGTTTATCTAAAAACGATGTTTTAAAGAAAGCCCCGGAAAACTTGTATAATTTTGATAAATTGGGCTCAAAAGTAAAGAAAATCCCATATATTCATGACACTTTCGTTAAAGCTGAAACTCCGAAATCTGACACTTCGTACAAAGGTAAAGAGGTAGTAGATGATGATACGTCTAGTTGTGCTGATTCACAACCAGTTTTAAATTAGTTAGATTTAAATACAATGATTTAAACAAGAGCTATAAAAATAGAAAACTTGAATGCGTTGAGTTTGAATCATTGTTTTCCACGCCAACTTCTACTGAATCAGTCAACGATGAAAAAATTATTCCTGAGACTAAATGTCAGCACAACGAGTATGAATCGGACACTGATATTTGTGCTCAGGCTCTTATATCTGAATCTGTTACTTCTGAAACTTCAAGTGAAGTTAAGATTGAAGAGAATTCAAATGTCATGAATTCAAGCATTCAAAAGGAGCTTGTTAATAAAATGACTAAGGAGATTTTTGATGACATGATTAATTCCTCAGATACTGTCCCAATCTTGAAGAAGTTTGAATCAAACTCTATGATTGATCAAACATCAGATTTGAGAAACAAATCAAAAGTTTACAAAAGAATCTTGAGGAAATAGAAGATGAAAATTGTGATCTAAGATTTAAATTGGATAAATATTTTGAAGAGAACAAAGAGCTTTGTAAAGAACTGAATGATTTCAAAAATGATTTGTTCAAAAAGAATTTGTCTGATAAAAAGATGTTTGATGATCAAAAATGGAATGTTCGATCAAATCTAGAGTTTGAGACTTCAACAAAGCCTACAGTTGTTTACTCTGAATGTTCTGAATATTTACCAAGCATTTATGAAAAAGGCAAAACTTCTAGTGTTTGAAAAAGAATTCATCCTTGAAGAAGAAAACTAATGAAGTTTCTTTTCATGTTTCAGATCTGAGTAAAGGAGTTAGTAAAGGAGTTAGTAAAGGAGAATGGAGAAAGAAAGGCAGTGATAAGGAAGTTTGTAAAGATTTTGTTGGAAAAGATTGTACTGTTACCTATAGTGTTGAAGTGACATGTAAAAGTTCAAACGGAAATAAATGTCAAGATTGTTTGAATAATTGTACTTCTTTTGATAAATCAAAAATATTGACATTTGCTCGTAAGAACTTAATATGCAAACACTGTGGTGACAATGCTTTTTCAATGTACTCCATTCCTCCTAAGCCTAAAGTTGTTAAAAGAGCATTTAAACCTAAAACTGTCTCTAAGTCCTCAACACAACACGTTAAAGTGTTTCAAGCTAAGTCTGCTAATCTTTCTAAGAAACAACAGTTTCATGATTTTAATGTGAAAATGGTTGCCAAAGCCTAAATATGAATGGAGAGTCAAGGCCAAAGTAGATGATATAAAGAAACTGAATGATGCTAACAAAAAAAGACCCATCTAGATACGGTTAGCTAAAAGAAGTGATTTGTTCCTTTTTGCAGTCCTGTCATTTGTGGTTCGTTGACTCCGGATGCTCTCGACATATGACAGGATATAAGCATTTATTGCATAATTTTGTTGAAGAACCTGCAGGAACAGTCAATTTTGCAAATTTTGAGCTTCAAGGATTCATCAAAGGATATGGTTCGCTAAAAAATGGCACTGTAACCATCAAGAAAGTACTATACGTGGAAGGACTTGATCATAACTTGTTTATTACTAGTCATTTCTGTGATAGTAATTATCAGGTTCGGTTTCCAATCACTCATTGTTTTATTGAAGATCTGGACGGTTATGAGATCTTTCGAGCTAAACGTTATGGTAATCTTTATGTGGTAAATTTTCCAACGCTTTCGGCTACACGTCCTGTATGCTTACATGCAAAAACATCGTAAGCTCAAAGTTAGATATGGCATCGACGCTTGTCTCATCAGAACTTCAAGGCTATTGATAAGTTAACGAGACAAGGAATTGTGAAAGGTTTACCTGACATGAGGATTGAGAAGGATTCACTCTGTCCCGCATGTGAGATGGGAAAGATGAAACGAAGTTCACACAAACCAAAGATTGAATCTTCTTGCTCAACGCCTCTGGAATTAATTCATATGGACCTTTGTGGCCCCATGCATACTCAGTCTATAAACGGCAAAAAGTACATTTTTGTGATGATAGACGAGTATTCAAGGTATACTTGGTTGGAATTTCTGCGAAACAAATCTGATGCACCAGATCTGATCGTTGCCTTCATCAAGAAAATCCAAGTTCGCCTTCAATTGCCTATAAAGACATTACGTAGTGACAACGGCACAGAGTTCAAAAATGATACTCTTCAAAGTTATCTAACTTATGTTGGGATTTCTCACAACTTCTCTACTGCCTACACTCCACAACAAAATGGCGTAGTTGAAAGGAAGAATCGAACTTTGGTCGAAGCTGCAAGGACAATGTTGGCATATTCTGGTCTACCAATGTACCTTTGGGCTGAAGCTGTTGCAACTGCCTGTTTCACTCAAAACCAGACGATTGTGGTTAAAATATTTAATAAAACAGCGTATGAACTGATTAATAAAAGAAAACCGAATATTAAATATTTGTGTGTCTTTGGTTGTAGGTGCTATATTCTGAATGACTGTGATAACCTTGGGAAGTTTGACAAGAAAGCTAACGAAGGCTACTTTATTTGATATTCGCTCACGTCAAAAGCCTATCGTGTGTATAATCGACGGACCAAGTGTATCATGGAAAGCGTAAATGTATCATTTGATGAAAATACTACATTGACTTCTGAACAGAACAGTTCAGAACTCAAGCTTAAGGGAAAGGCTTTTGTTCAAAGCAGAATAGAACCCCAATTTACACAGATTAAGTCTTCTAACTCATCAACCGTTACATCTGAGTTAGATATGCTATTTCTTGATGCTTTTACGGACATATGTGCAGATTTTGACAAATCAGGCGCGCCCGCATCAACCTCAGAGGTCCCAGTAATTACTGAAGACATATCTGGACCTTCTGAACCAGTCACTACTACAACCTCTTCAGGTATATCTACACCGAATGTTTCTGACAATACTAATACTGAGTCTGCTTCTGCTTCTGCAGATACAAATTCTGGACGAGAAGTCCCGAGCACTTTCTCTGTCGCTCCAGAATTACCTACATCAGAAACACCTGAACAAGATGTTCCATCTACATCTGAGGTTGTACCTACTGTTATTGATGAATACAATAAGAAAAATACGCAAAAATCTATTCAACCACTTCCAAGCACAATTCGTTAGATGAAAGATCACCCACTGCATAATATTATTAGAGATATACAAAGTGGTGTAAAAACGTGTGCAACATCAGCTAACTTTTGTCTATACTCAAGCTTCCTTAGTTCCTTAGAGCCGAAATAGGTCTCTGAAGCTCTACGTGATCCTGATTGGATATTAACAATGCAAGATGAACTTCTACAATTCGAAAGAAATAAGGTATGGAGATTGATCCCACTACCGAAAGGTAAATCAGTGATAGGCACAAAGTGGGTTTTTAGGAACAAGAGGGATGAGGCTGGAGTTGTGGTAAGAAACAAAGCTCGTCTGGTAGCAAAGGGCTATTGTCAACAAGAAGTCATAGACTACTATGAAACATTTGCACATGTTGCTAGGATCGAAGCTATCAGAATCTTTTTATCTTATGCAGCACATAAGAACTTTACTGTTTATCAAATGGACGTAAAGTCGGCGTTTCTTAATGGCATTCTGCATGAAGAAGTCTATGTGTCTAAACTTGAAGGTTTCATTGATCCGCATCACCGTGATCATGTCTACGTCCTTGACAAAGCACTTTATGGCTTAAAACAGGCACCATGAGCTTGGTATGAAACTCTTACTCAGTTCTTACTCGCCTCAGGTTTTAAAAATGGTACAATTGATACAACCCTGTTCCTTAAAAAGAAAGGTGAGGATTTAATTCTAGTCCAGATTTATGTAGATGATATTATATTTGGGTCTAATAATCCAAAATTTTGCAAGAACTTTTCTAAAATCATGGAGTCTCAGTTTGAAATGTCTATGATGGGTGAGTTAACATTTTTTCTTAGAGTTCAAGTCAAACAGTCACCCGAAGGCATTTTCATAAACCAATCGAAGTATATTCGAGACATCATGAAAAAGTTCAACATGACTGATAATTCGGTAATGAAAACGCCTATGGATACCGGAACACTTTTAGACGCGGATTTGTCCGGAAAATCTGTTGATCAGAAAGTATACTGAAGTATGATTGGTTCATTACTATATCTAACAACTAACATACCTGATATAATGTTTGCTACATGCTTCTGTGCTAGATATCAGGCAAATCCTAAGGAATCTCACCTGATCACCGTTAAAAGAATACTTAGATACCTCAATGGCACTCCCGAGTTAGGCCTTTGGTATCCTAAGGATTCTAGTTTTGAATTAACTGCATATACTAATGTTGATCATGCAGGTTGCAAACTGGATAGAAAGAGCACCTCTGGATCATGCCAATTTCTAGGAGATAAACTTGTTAGCTGGACATCCAAGAAACAAAACTGTGTTTCTACATCCACTGTCGAGGCAGAATACGTAGTTGCGGCTAGCTGTTGTTCCCAAGTCCTCTGGATGAAGACTCAGTTGAAGGATTTTGGATATTCGTACAAGCGAGTTCCAATTTACTGTGATTCCAAGAGAGCAATTGCAATAACTGCTAATCCAATTCAACACTAAAAAATAAAGCATATTGATGTGCGCTACCACTTTATCAAAGATCATATGGAGAAAGGAGACATTAAAACGTACTTTGTTCAAACCGACTACCAATTAGTTTATCTTTTCACTAAACCGTTAGATGAAAAGCGATTCAAATTCTTAATCAGAAAATTAGGTATGTTGAATATGTCTGTTTGAATACCTATCCATGATATTCTTCAAATACTGACTAAGGCGGAATCAATTCTATAATGATTACCAATATCTTTTGTTTTGTAGGATATTTCGTGTGACTATGGCTTCTGGATATTTCAGTTCAGAACCCGTTCTCAAAAGTTTTTCTTCTTAAGGATGCTCAATAGATAACATCTTTCAAAAGGAGTTTTTATTTTGAGGGGGAGTTTCTAAGTTTTCACAGTTATATCTTTAAGGGAGAGTAGAGAAAAGAAAATTACACTTTGATTGTCATATTTTTCTAATGAGTTGACTTTTTATAGTTACCGAGGGGGAGTATCTGAGGTTTTGTCAAGGATGCTTAAAAGATAATATTCATTTTAGGGGGAGTTAAGGTGTCTACATTGAAGGTATACATTTCTGAATCTTAATCTCTATCACACTTTGAAAGAAGAACAACTTTCAAGTGTGAAAATTGGTTTCTTAAATGTTCAAACCACTTCCTATTCTTAAAATGTTTTCATGAATTGAGAAGTGTGCTTTTAAATGTTTTTGGATACTTTGTTGATTATCTGACCGTATATTTCCAAAAGATTAATACTTGTGTATTATCTTGTCTATATATTGTCAAGTATTCTTACACACATCGGTTCAGTACATTCTCATTGACTTTGTTTATTACCATGTCTCAAAAGATAAATCTTTCGATGGTAATACTCCCAGTTGTATTCAATGTTGCTTGATATCAGACGTCATTTCTACTTTTAACTGTGCTTTCATTGATAAATTGTTTATATCTCGTTCATATAAACAACTTTCGTTCTTTCATACCCTATTACATTTTTTTTTTCTTCATGATATTCGATCTGATTGAATCATTGTCAGATTCTCAAAACAATGAAATTGAATGATCATAAATGTTCAAAGTTTTGAGAGATCAAAAATGTTCACAGTGCTCAAATATCACTCTTATTATTAATACATTTTCTAGATAATGATATCTTGTGCTTCATTGTTAAGTTAACTGTTGAGCAACATATTCTTTTAGGACAAAATACATGGGATTCAGTGTGAGTGCTTAAAAGACTTCCATGGATTCACGTTAACCAGTGTTTCCTACCCCGGAAGTAATCCTTGAGTGAATGAGGGGAGAGGGGTCAAAAGATTGAGAGTGGGAGTGTGCCGAGGTAAAATGAAAAAGAGAGATTGGTTAGATGTGAGCTCAAATATTTAAAAGAAAGAGGGTGAAAGATCAGAGTAAAAGAATAATAAACTCGGCATCATACTTTTTCTGAGCTGGGAAGCCATATTATCTGTTGTTTCACAATTCTTCGTGAACGACATTGAAAAAGGCACTTAGCCCATGCCAACTCTTGCATAAAACCCCACCTGCTACTCATCTTTTTCTTAAAAAGAAGATGTTTCATTTTCAAGGGGAAGCAACACATCATCTATTGGATCTTCATTTAGAAGATGCTGGTATTGAAAAAGAAGGAAAGTTGGCCCACCTTCGACCCTTTCTCATGCACGTTGAGTCTATGTATAACTGTTGTTGTCTCAATGGTTTACATAATTTTGAACCTTTTAAAAGCAATCATTATGCTTAATTCTTTCATACACAAGCACAAACACACAAAAAATTCATTTTTCTGTCAGAACGTTCATAGATTAACCTTGTGTTTTCCAATGATTGAATGGAAGTCCTGGGGAGTGAACATCATTCAAGCTCCTTATATAGTACATTCGTTGTACTCAGTAACTTTGTGTTGCTGACAGGCATTTTAATTGTTTCATATGTTGATTCAGGGTTACCATTCCAAATTTGTCTGAATTTGAAAAGATTCAGATGAATACTTTTTAATGAATTGACGGCAGGCTGAGAATCTTAATATCAGATCAGATTGGGGAGATTGTCTATTTTCCTACATGGGGGAGATTTTTCATGAAGATTGCGCTTAAATTGTTATTTAGGGGAGATGATTTCAAAGACATAACTGACCGTGAAATGTTTTGATGATTCTAATTCTCAAAATTCATCAAAAAGGGGGAGAAAGTTCAAGATTTCAAAGTCTGATATGTTTTAAAGCGAAAGTCAAGCAAGATGTTACAAAGGGGGAGAATACAAGGATGAGAAATTAAAGTCAGGTGGTTGAATGTGATAAAGGGGAAGAAGTAAAAGTCAGAAAATTAAAGTCAAGAAATGTTTTAAAGTGAAGTTTGAAGATTCTTAAGTTGTCGAGCTTATCTGAAATTGCATTTTTACTCTAAGGGAGAAATTACAAAGTGTTAAAGGTTTGAAGACTTCAATGTTTTGTGAAGATTGTCAAAAGTAATTAGAAATCAAAAGGGAAGATTGTTTAAAAGTGCTATCAAAGGATAATGAAAGCTTCAAAGATGTGAATATGTCAAAGCTGTTAAAGATTCATTCTTGAAGATTTTTCTGAAGAAAGAAGACCTAAAGATTAATGTCAAATTTTTTTTAATCTTGAATCCAAAGGGGGATATTGTTAGAGTTAAATTGTATTCAAGATTAAAAGAAGGGTCTGTAATGTAATTTTTGTAAAGTGTGTGTGTGTATTGTAAATGATGTAAAGTGTTGACCATGTGCTAAGGTCATGTTGACCATATAAATAGCAGGTCATAGTGTTGTTTAGTCAGAAGAACACACGCATATTTTGGAGAGATTACACTGTAAGAACACACACACTCAGAGCTAATTGTAATAAGAAACAAATAGGGATATGACTTGATTTAGGTGTTGTGTGATCAATAAAAAGAAAGTGTTCTTGATAATTTGTGTATTGATTAATAGCTAGAAACTGGAACTACACCGCATTTAGAAAATAATCGAAAACCAGAGTCGAAATGTAAGCAACCAGAGAAAACCCTAAAAACGAATAGACAGAGGTGTGTGTGTGTGTGTGTGCACTATTAAGGATCACGACCGAGGGGGAGAGCTTGGAGTATAGAGATTGATGGAGAAAGTCAAATCTGAATCTAGAGATCGACGAAGGTGGTTGTTGGAGATGGAGATGTGTAACATCCCAGGCCAACCGTACCAGATATTGTCCGCTTTGTCCACACACCCGGACTCACGGTTTTAAAACGCGTCTGGTAGAGGAGGTATCAAGTCCCTTATAAGAAACTTTCGTTCCCCTCCCCAACCAATGTGGGATCTTACAATCCACCCCCCTTGGGAGCCCAGCGTCCTCGCTGGCACATTAGTCCGGTTCTCGACTCTGATACCATCTGTAACATCCCAGGCCAACCGTACCAGATATTGTCCGCTTTGTCCACACACCCGAACTCACGGTTTTAAAACGCGTCTGGTAGAGGAGGTATCCAGTCCCTTATAAGGCAACTTTCGTTCCCCTCCCCAACCAATGTGGGATCTTACAAGATGCTCCTTGCCCGAAGAAGGAGATAGTGATGTGTTGTGAGGGAAATGGCTCGCCGGAAAATGAGCGAGGGTCGCCGGAAAAACCATAGGGACGGAAGTGTTTTTATGTCTGGTGGGTAAACAAGATATATATATATATATATATATATATATATATATAATCATTAACCTAATATAATATATATATATATATAATTATAAACTATTTAAGTTTTTTATTGAAAATGAAAAAAAAAAAGTCTATGACCAAAACACCCCTAGTTTAATCAAGGTTTGGTTAATAAAGTTAGGGTAAGGGACCTAATATGTAACAAAAGTGAAACCACGATGATCGTAGCTGTAATTATTTCATTTGGAGGACTCAATCCAAAATTTTCATATAACCACAGGGACGAAATCTGTAATTTACTCTAAAATAACCGATTACTTTTTCAACCGGTTAACAAAACCCTTAACGATGTGTCCTCGAGGGTTTTCTTTTATGAAGGAAAGGAAGGTAAACGAACGGAAGGTAAGAGTGAAAGAAAAAATGTTGTATTCTAGAGTTTTTTTTAAGGATAGAAAAGAAAAGAGAAGAAAAATAATGTTGATTTTCCTACCAAAAATTTCCTCTCAAGTATGGAAGGAAAGAAAAGAATATAAAAAGATTAAAAGTATTTATAAAATTACACATATATACCAATCAATTATATTCAACTATAAAATAAATTAAGATAAATTTATAAAAATAATATATTTCCTTTCTTTTCATTTTTATCAATGACATAAAAAATTATTTTATTACTTTTAATCTCAAAAACATAAATCAAAGTATCTCTTTTTCCCCTCCTTATCATTTCGGGAGGTTTACTCTTAATTTGGGATAAGAAAGAATTTGATTGTGAGTTCTTTGTGATTGATAGGAACTTCATTGCGGTGGTGGGCAAGAGGATTGGGATAAATGGCCAAGTGGGCTTTATAAATGTTTACGGACCGAGGGATCCAAAAGATAGATTGGGAGTGTGGAAAAACATTGAATAGTTATGCAAGAAAAAAAGAAGTAAATTGGTGTGTCTTCAGGGACTTTAAAGATGTGAGGGGTGCACACGAAAGATTAAACTTGGTAACTAATGAAAAAAGTGCGGAAGAGTTTAATGAATTCGTCCACAAAAGCCAACTAGTGAAAATTCCTATGGGAGACCAAAATTTTACAAGGGTTAGCGATGATGGAAGGACACATAGCAAATTGGACAGATTTCTTGCATCAAATGAATTTTGTAGTCCGTAGACGAATTTGGGGGTAAAAGCTCTTGAGAGAAAATGCTCGGATCATTATCCGATCCTTCTTTATGTTAATAATAGTGGATTTGGGCCAAAACCATTCAAAGTTTTTGATATTTGGTTGCAAGAAGATGGGATTGAAGATGTGATCAAGGAAGCGTGGAATATGGAAGTTCGTTCGAAAGTGTCGGATTGTATATTTAGAGATAAGTTAAAAAATGTGAAAGTGGCGTTGAAGAATATGAGTGGGGAAAGATTCAAGGCTTTGGAGAATGTGTTAGAGAAAAATAAGGAAGAGTCAAAGTTATTGGAAAAATTAGCCGAAAATAGGAGCCTAGACGAAGGTGAACGAAAGTGATGGTTAGATGCACGTTGCAAGTGGTTGGAAGCGGAAACTAGGAAGATGGAGATAGCGCGTTAGAAGGCAAAAGTTAAATGGATGGAGGAAGGTGATGAAAACTTTAAGTTCTTCCATGCGATTATTAGAAGGGAGAGAAGAAACGGAATTCGGGGCCTTAATATTAATGCTCAATGGACGGAAGAACTGGAAAAGATTAAGGAAGGAATTTTTAATTTTTTCAAAAGCAAATTCTGCTCAGAAAATAAATAAAGTTTGAAATTAAGCCGAAAGATTAAAAAAATTCGGTAGAAGAACGGGAGAAAAAGTTCTCGGAAAAGGAGATTTGGGATGCGGTGAGAGCGTGTGGAAGCAATAAATCACCGGGACCGGATGAGATTACGATATCCTTCATAAAAAAGTTTTGGGGAAACATAAAAGATGATCTCGTAAAGGCTATTGTTAACTTTGGGGAGATGGCGGAAATAAGTGGAGGATGTAATGCCTCTTTTATAACCCTTATTCCAAAAAATCATAATCCAATTGGTCTCAATGAATTTAGACCTATTAGCTTGATCGAGATCTTCTACAAAATTATCGCCAAAATATTAGCGGAGAGAATGAAAAAGGTTATGGGTGGATTGATTGGAGATTCACAATCGGCATTCATAAAAGGTAGATACATTCTTGATGGAGTTCTCATAGAAAATGAAGTGGCAGACTATATCCGAAGAGAAAATAAGAAAGCGATGGTTTTCAAAGTGGATTTCGAGAAGGCTTATGATAGCGTGGAGTGGAATTTTTTGTTAGGCATGGTGGAAAATATGGGGTTCGGGAAAAAATGCGTGTAAATGGATAAGGGCATGTTTGATATCTTCTACCGTCTCGGTCTTGGTTAACGGGTCACCAACGAAGGAATTCCAAATGCAAAAAGGGCATAGACACGGAGACCCATTGGCACCATTCTTATTTCTGGTAGTGGCGGAAGGTCTCAATACTCTTATGTTGGAAGCAAAAGAGAAAAATGTATTCGAAAGGGGTGGAGGTAGGGAAGGAGAGAGTGGAGGTAACACACCTTCAATACGCCGATGATGTGATATTCTTTGGAAAGTGGAACACGAAAAATGTAAAGAACCTTATGAAGATTATGCATTGCTTCTTTTTGGTATCGGGTTTGAAGATAAATATCGCAAAGCGTAAAATTTTTGGAGTGGGAATGGGAGAGGATAAAGTGAATGAGTGGGCAAGAGGTATCGGTTAGACCTAGCAAAAAATGACACGACACGCTAACCAGACACGAACTCGACACAAAATAAACGGGTTTGGGTAATACATTTCAACCCGTTTAAGTAAACAAGATGACACGACACAAAAACTAAACGGGTAAGGTCAGGGTCAAAAAATTCAACTCGAAAATGACCCGAATAACCCGTTTATATATATATATATATTTTCTTTTTAATGCTTTGGATTTTTAATGTTTTAGATTTGGTTAGAACTTTTAAGTTTGAACTATAAAATTCGGATTTCTAATGCTTTCATTTGAACTTTGGACATGTATTTTTTTGTGAATTTTTGATTTTTAATTTTTAGTTTTATAAATGTTAAACAGGTTAGGCGGGTCGGGTTAGGGTTGAGATTTTCTGACTCGTTTATTAAACGGGTTGGGCTAGGGTTAGACACTCTCAACCCGTTTAACTTTGAACCCGACATGAACCCGACCCGACACGTTTGCCAGGTCTAGTATCGGTAGTGGACATGGAGTCTTATCGTTTATATATCTCGGACTTCCGGTGGGAGAAAAATGAAAAAAACAGAAAATTGGAAGGCAGTGGTACAAAAAATGAAAAATAAGTTGGTGGGTTGGAAAGCTTGGTTGATTTTGTTCAGAGGTAGACTTACGTTGGTTAAATCCATACTTGGAAGTTTATCGTTGTACTTCTTTTCGCTTTTCGTTCCCCACGAGGAGTGATTAGAGAGCTTGAGAGGGTGAGGAGTTCTTTCTTTTGGGAGGGGGTAGTGGTAAGGAAAATAACAAAAGTCTTGCTTGAATGGGTTAAGGTTTTAAAAGATTTCAAAAATGGAGGCCTCAATGTGGGAAGCCTTCAAGCTTCAAATTGGGGTTTGTTAGGGAAATGTTGGTGGAGATTTTTGTGTGAAAAAACGCCTTGTGGGTGAGAGTGGTGGAAAGCATATACAGGAATGGGGGAGGTCTTAAGGATGGGTTTAGGAGTGTTCGAGGGGGGGGGGCTCGGTATGGTCCAACATTATAAGTATTAAGGAAGAGTTAAGGAAAGTGGGGATTAATTTTGAGCTACTTTTGGAAAAATAATTGGGAATGGGAGGGTCACTAAGTTTTGGTCGGATAGGTGGATAGGGGGTGAAGAATTGGGAGGAAGGTTCAAAAGATTGTTAAGATTAGGCACAAACAAAGATGCCTTAGTAGTGGAAAGGGGGTATGGGTGGATAACAATTGGACGTGGTCGTGGTCGTGGAGGAGGGAAGTAGGAGAATTAGAGGCCCTAAAAGGTTTATTGCAAGATTGGAAACCAAAGTTGGAATCTTGGGATAAACATTAATGGTTACTTGGAAAGGATGGTTCATTTTCGGTTCAGGAGTTAAAGAAACTAATCGAAGAGGGCTCGTGTTGCAAGATTTATATAAAATAAACCTCTCAGACTTTGCACAAATGGAGAGTAATGCAAGTATACATTTCTCAATCCATTGTCGTCTTTTACAAGTAATAAAACGGTAAAATACCGAGTATCGATCCACGGGGAAAAAGGAGTAGGAAATTTAAAACAAAGTCCATAAAAAGAAATAATTTCAGATGACGATTTTGAAGAAATATTGTTGGGTTGGTTGATTACAAACTACTACGATAATAATTAATTAAAAAGGAAGCAAGGGTGTAGGGATTTGTTAAGATTTCAAAGCAAATAAATCGGATAGAATTTTGTGAAACACAACTCATCTTATCTAACCATCAACTTGTATAAGGCACTCTTTCGAGATTGACAAAGGCTCGCATCCGTGGACTAACTTTAATGTCTCCAAAATAAAGTAAAGTCTTGTCAATGGCAAAATCTATCCATTTTGTAATTTGTACGGAATGAAACAAGTTTCCTTGGTTCTAAGTAACTCTCTTGAGCCTACCTCCGTATCGTTCAAGTTGATGTGTTCAAGATGACTTATTTCTGAGTTCATCAAACTTTAACATTTTAACAATGATCATTTTTGTTAAGAGATATAATTTTTATCAATATAACTTTGAATGAATGGTTAGAACAATTTGTAATTAATCAACAAATTCCTACCATCAAAATAGGCTTTTTATCTTAACTTCACCCTACACCCGAGCTAAGGTTGTCAGCCTATCATTACTCGGTTTCCTTGCATTTTTTTATTTTTAAGAAAGACGAAAGACATGTGCTAAATAACGACAAATAAAAGGTTACAAGAAGCTAAACTTGTCTTACGAAACGAAAATCAACAAAGACGTAAAAAAATCTAAGTTACGAAAGAGAACTACGACAAAGTAAAGTAAATCAAGATAAAGTAAATCAAGATGGCTAAAATTTAGAACGTAAATGAGCTTTTTTCAATGATAGAGTTAAGCTAGACGAAGGCAAAGGAGATGCGAAGAAAAATAAATATAGACAATAACGTAAAAGCGTAAACTAAAAATGCATAAAAATTAGATGGCAAGAAGAAAAATACTAAAAGATTGATACATTAATTATAAAATAGGTTGAAAGTTCTTGGAAGAAAACTTCATCTTTTCACAAAGATACTTCATCTTTTCACAAAGATGAAGTAGCAAGATGTGAGGAATACATAGTGGAGAGGTTTCAAGTGGTAAATGGATGATGGGAAAATTATGAGATGATGAGATGAGATGAGATGATTGTGGGATGATTTATAAACAACAACACCCTCCTATTTATAAGGTCTTCAAGGAGACAAAATGATGAATAAAATCCAAAGGCTTAAACCAATGGTCCATGTGCTCCATACTTTAGCAACAAAAATCTCTTGGAAGATTTCAAGAAAATCACCAAATCTCTTAAGTTTTGTCCTCATCCAAAAGCATAAGCCTTCCATCATTTCCATCCTATAGCATCCCGAAACGCGTTTTCAATTCATCACTGTAAACCAAAAGATTAGCCACAAATTAGCATCAAAAGACAAGTGAATTTGGTCATTGGTTTACCTAAACTCCATAAATGTGAAAATCGAAAATATACATAAAAAAGACTCAATCTAACGACTTTTGACAAATTAAAGTAACGAAAAAGAAACTAAAAATGGTGTAATGCGTCAATTAAGTTGCCGCATATCACAACCCCAAACTAGAATCGTTGCTTGTCCCCAAGCAACACAAAAGACAACTAAAAAATGACTCAAGGATGAAAATTGAACTTGTCGTACCATGGATTTGTCATGCATGCATACCTTTCTATGCAATAGATAGCCTTTTTTAAAACACAAGACACACATCATCAAAAATTGCAAGAATGTTTACCATAAGCTAGCCAGGCATCTTTAATTGGTTAGACACATACATTACACATCTAATCTTGATAGAACATGGGCATTTGCATGCGACTAAAATCACGACCTTTTTTTTAATAGTATGCATTTTATGCTCTACTATTTTTCCTTTTCTTTTTCCTCCTTTTTTTTTTGTCTCTCATAGTATGCATTTTATGCTCTACTATTTCACACTAGGAGGCGTATGAGTTATGCTCAATTTTGTTTTTTTCGTTGATACCTCTCTTTTTGTACAAGCACTCTCCCACAACTTAAAATGAACAATGTCCTCATTGTTAGAATATGGGTGGTATGAGAAGGAAAGAAAGGAAGTGTGTGAGAGATAAAGAAGGGGGTTTTCAACTATTTCCCAAACTATATTTGTGCAATGTAAATGTCAAAAGAGGACCCAACAAGATATTAGGCTAGTTCTAGAAACCAAATGCAAGAATGATAAATGTGTGTTTTGATTGGATTATTTGGGCTATCCCTTAAGATATGTAGGTATGCATGAAATCTTTAAGTATGTACTATGTAGCAAGTTCAACAAAAAAAAGAACTACAACAAAGCTTAACTACTAGGACGCAAAATAAAAAAGAAAGCTAAAAAATAAAAATCTACCACAATGGAGAAAAGGAATAAACTTGCTTACTCCCGAGTAGGTACTGATGCTCCTAAGTGACGTCTGATGGCAAGAACTTGTGCTTGTCTGGCCAAAACCAATCCATTTAGTTCACAAAATGTCGCATACAGGTTCTCATGACCTTCCATTCCGTCAAAAAATGCTTTGATTCGCTATCCGTTCACCTTGAAAATACTACCATCTTCTGGGTTTATGAGATCCACAGCTCCAAAAGGGTAGATTTTAGAAATTTTAAATGGACCGGACCATTGACTTTTCAGCTTCCCGGAAAGAGTTTTAGTCGCGAATTAAAGAGTAACACATTTTGTCCCTCGAAAAATTCTCGTTTGTGAATTATTTTGTCATGCCAGTTTTTTGTCTTCTCTTTATAAAGTTTGACATTTTCATAGGCGAAATTCCAATGTTCGTCTAATTCACAAAGTTGCATTTTTCTTTTAATTCCGACTTCAGAAACATCCGTATTTAGCTCTTTAATTGCCCAATATGCTTTGTGTTCCAATTCCATAGGTAAATGACAAACTTTTCCAAAAACGATTTTATATGGAGACATACCAATGGGAGTTTTAAAAGCAATACGATAAGCCCATAGAGTGTCATCTAATTTGAATATCCAATCTTTTCTATGCGACTTTACGACTTTTTCTAAAATTCCCTTGATTTCTCGGTTGGATAATTCTGCCAAAACCATTGGTTTGGGGGTGATAGGCAGTGGCAACTCTATGCTTGATATTATATTTTTCCAAAACGCTTTTTAACAAATGATTTATAAAATGAATACCCTCATCGCTAGTTAAAGCATGGGGAGTACCAAACCTTGTAAAAATTTGCTTTTGGAGAAATTTAACAACGGTTTTAGCATCATTTGAGTTACATGCCACTGCCTCGACCCACATGGACACGTAATCAACTGCAACTAAAATATACTGGCAATTTCCTGAAATTGGGAATGGTCCCATGAAATCAATCCCTCAAACATCGAACAATTCAACCTCTAAAATTCCATTTAGAGGCATTTCATTCTTTTGGGAGATATATCATGTCCGCTGACATTCGTTACATGTTTTGACAAATTCTTGAGCGTCTTTGAACAATGTCGGCCAATGAAATCCAGACTACAACACCTTTGCAGCCGTTATTTGCCCTCTAAAATGCCCTCCATAATTAGAAGCAAGGCAATTTCGCAATACGGTTGGTACTTCGCTTTCAGGAATGTATCTTCTTAACACCTGATTTGCACATGATTTAAACAAAAATGGATCATCCCACAAATATAACTTAGAATCATGTATAAGTTTATGGATTTGTTGTTTATTAAACTCAGGGGGGATAATTCCACAAGCTAGAAAGTTGGCAATATCAGCAAACCATGGTGTTTCAAAATGTTTTCACACCAGGAGTCTCTCATCTGGGAATGTTTTTGTTATGCCCTTCTTTTCCAGTCCTTCAACATGCTTTTCAAGTCTAGACAATGATCTGCAACCTGATTCTCCACTCCCTTTCTATCCACAATTTCAAGATCAAATTCTTGCAGCAACATAATCCATCTTATTAACCTAGGTTTTGCATCTTTCTTTGAAATTAAGTATTTAATGTGTAACACCCTAAACATTAGAGTAAATTTAAAAATTGAAAAATTGGCAATACGACGTTTGTATTTGGAGTAAACCACCCAAATGGGCAAAAGTATGATAGCGTTTACGAAACCTGTAAAGGAATATGAAATCAACAAATAACTAATCTAAATAAATTCTATCTAGATTACATCGGTTGTCAACCCAAATTCCCAAAATGAAGTAATTGTTTATACGCCAATACTCCAAGTATCTATCATCTCAAAAATGCCTCAAAAGCCCACGCTCGTCACTCAATCCTTCGATACCCCACCGCTAAGGGAATCTGTTATACACGTCATTTGAGAAAAAGTGTTAGGCTTAACGCCTAGTGAGAACATACAATTTATATAAATGATTTGGAAATAGTTATAGGTCAACAATAAGTAACTTTTCAAAGACAATGGGTTTAGATAAGTAATGATTTCCACATAGTGACCTTGCGGTCCAAAATACATCTTGTCATGACGGGGGAGACACGATTTTCCAAGGATTGTGGCGGAACACAAAAGTAGGCCACATTCCATGTTATTGAGCTCACCATACTAGGATCAAGGCCACGAGCTCGCCGGCTCGTACTCAGATGTGGGGGAGGGCACCTAATGATCCTAATCATGCTCATTCGCTAGGATTTACATTTATTACCCACGGCTAGTATCCGGTCCCACATAATCGTACCAAGTTGCCACCCTAGGGTCCAATGTCTCAACTAGCTACAAATGGGGTTTAACCCAAAAATAAGCCGACTCTATACCTATGGATCCATTAGTAATAGTCTAGACTCGTCACAATTACATTTGTGACCAACTATAATCAAACATATAGTTTTCAATATCAATCATTTCCCAAAAATGCATTTCTATGTATAAACAATACCAAGTAAGATCAAATCCATCCAAGGGTAACATAATGACCATTTTCCATCCTTTAGCATAGATTCTTTTCAAAATACTTTTCTCAAAGATCTCATTGTTTTATGATGGTCATTATCCCAATATCAAATAATACATCTCTTTCTTCACAAAGATTCATTTTATCAAACAACTTCACTATATTATGAAATCACTAGAAATGTACCCTCGCAATGCAGCGGGTTTCTGAAATCTTGAACTCGAACCCTCGATCATTATTCATACTTTTTGTTAGTCTTTTTTTATTTTATTTTACGATTTTGAGAAACCTAGATTTAAAACAAAAATATATTTTAGTTTAGTTTAATTATGGTTTTTTATAAAAAATAATAATAAATTTTGTTACGGGTCAAAAAATGTTTAATTTAAGTGATAACTATATTTAAGATATTTTATATTTAAAATTAAAAAGATAACATACTTCAATAAAAAATAAAAATAAGGTGTTTTATCTCGAATTTTCTTATATTTATCGGTTAGTTATATCAATAGTTAAAAAATTTAGATATTTTATAAAATAAAAATAAGTGTTTATCAGCAGTTAGTTACACGAATTCAAATATTGAGCTTTTATAAGTTGTACTTATGTTTAATCAATTTGTACTTTTGGATTTTAAGTAGGGTGAGGATCATTGCACCCCCCTATAATCCTACTAAACTTATTGTCTCATGATTAGTTCTAATGATTATGCCTTTTACTTTTATTAAATATATTTTTTTGTTTTTTTCCTTACATTTTGTTAATATAAGTAAAAATATATTTGTTAAGTGTTTAATAAATAAAAATATACATTAATGTTTTTTTACCTTCTATTAAATATATTTATTCTTATTTTTTGTTAAGAGTTTTATAATACAAAGTTATAAATAAAAATACATTTTGTTATTGAAGTAACATTTTTTTCTAATCATCACAAAAATACGAGAAATAATTAAAGGACAACAGATTAATATTTATTACATAAAATACGATAAGTCTACAAAATCTTTTTCGGAACAACGAGGATTGAGTTGTCTATAATTTTCTAAACGTCTCATATACAGGGTTTCCCATGTAACTGCAGACGTAGCTTTATGGCGCACCCAATATCGTAAAATAGGAGGCATTGGGTGGTCTCCTTCTAAAATTACCATCACATAATGATTACCATTTACATGTGCAATTGTAATAATTGGATGTGATTGGAACTCTTCTGGACTTTTCCATAGAGGGAAGCAAGTCGAACATTCTCCATTGCTTAAAAAGTTGACGGTCACACCAAACATGTTGGCAATCAAGATGCTTGTCTCTGGCACAACCATCCAATGTTGCGGTGGTGCAGGCGAATCCTAGAAACACAATGAAGTATGCATTTCATTGAGACCATCGGTGAAAACTTTAGCATAAGCATTATATGAAGTCAATAACTCATCCAAAAGTTGTTGCCGAATGTAAAGCCAATGGTCTTCACCAAAACCAAGACAAGCAGCTATTGCTCGAAATCCACAGTTCCCGTCTCCTCTTACATCTCGTATATTTTTAACATAATAATGAAACATACTCGGGATTTGTTTCATTAATAGATTCCCCACTGGCTCCTCGTTCAAGTTTATTTTGGGAGAACTTTGACCTGATGGTTCTTTGTTCAAGTCTATTGTGTATGAACTTCGTTCCCACTGTTCCTTGTTTACATCCATATCATATGAACTGTGTCTCGCCGGTTGCTCGTTAAAATCCCAAAAATGTGTTGTGTTTACGCAACTATGTCTATGAGGAACATGATTTGAAAGATGATCACGCTTGATTTTGGGACGCCCACGGTTATTTTTCTTAACCACGGGTTCGACAACCTCCTTCAGTTTTCTTAAAAAGCTGAACTTGCTAGATTCTGATTGATGAGGAGAACTCTTTTCAAACATCTTACAGTCAACATTTCTATCTTTGACAGGCATGGATGACACAAAATCGAGCTTCCTCCAAAAAATATCAATCGAATGTAGTGGAATAGACATACTTGTATTCAATTAAATTGCTTAGAATTTCATTTAATTAGAAAAAAACATATATTAACTATATCTATAAAAATTTACCTGCACTGATATACATTACAAGTTCGTGAGCACATGGCAACCCAAAACATGTTCGCAACTGACAACCACAAAATTCTTGAGTTAACGGAAAACCACAAAATTCTTTAGCCCGATCAAGTTCGTCTGATATTTTTTTCATAACATATTTTCAGACAGAACCCTGTAAGTCTTGGAACAGTGGCACGTTAAATTCTCTCCAACGAAATATTCTACTTCTTTCAAAACTTTCTTTGATAGTTGTATGTTGTGACTGTACAATGTCCTCAATAATATAGACAAACCTGACTAAATCACACTTTGCCGTATCCAAGTATTTTTTTTAACTTTGCATGTTGACTCTCAACTCTATTTGTTGTTGAGTTTCCAAAGTTAAGATACTTGTCGGTCCAAAGAGAAACAAACCTTTCTGCGTACTTGTCTAGCCAAACTCTATGCAGATAATCAAGAACATCTAACAAGTGAAAAATGTTAAAGCACATATTTATTGGATTCAATATCATAATTATCTGAAGATGGAAATCTGAAGTCAAAGCTAATAAAGTCGTCTCAACAAATAGTCTAGGGTCCTTTTGTAATAAATAGTCAAAAGTGTGTTTTTCGTATTTTATTTATTTGGTTTATTATTAAGTTAATAGGTTGTTTTAGTTGTTGGGCCCAAGCAAGCCAAGCCCATTAGGCTTATGGCCTAAGTATAAATATGATTAGGTTAGTTGTAATTAGGGTTAAGAGAGCTAATTAGAAAAATTATCTTTGTGAGAGGAGGCTTATGGTGGTATTGGTGCGTCGTGAAGAACAAGAAGCAGAGAGAGTTTTGATTTTATCAAGAACACTTGTAATCCTTTGAATCAATTGAATAATCATATCAGGTTTGCATCATCGTTGTTGCTTAATTGTTTACTTGTTTGAATGATTACGTATTGGGACACACAATTGGTATCAGAGCAAGTTCCAGATTTGATTGAATAAGTTTTTGTCCGGTTCTATTTTCTGTCAAATATTCATAATTTTTTTTGTGTGATTGTTCATTCAAGTGTTTATTTATTGGGTTGTAATTGATATGCATATTCTATTGATTTGGTATTGTTGGATTTGATTATTGCATTGTTTTTTATTATCAATTTGGTGATTTTGGAAATTTTGGGTTCGGTCTTGAGTCGACACTGTGTCTTCAATCGAATCCTTCGTGGAGTGATTTTTATTGAAATTAACTGATTGTAATCTGTTCTAGTTGGTAAATTGATCATATTGGTAAAGTTTGGTACTTTAATTCGTGATATCGTGTGTTTTCTAGGCTGATTTTTGGTTTCTGGGTCGAAGGATTTAAAGAACATATCGGTCTTTCACTTCCGGTCGAATATCTTTTTATCGGTCTATAGCATTTGACCGGTACACTCACAGGTCCCGGTCTAAGCACATTATCGGTCAAACTATATCGGGCCTTTCACTTCCGGTCGAATACTGTTTATCGGTCTATAGCACTCGACCGGTACACGCACAATCCCGGTCATATCCTATTCCGGTCTAAGACCGTGTTCCGGTCAAAGACAATACCGGTCGAAGCTTTTGCATTCTATCGGTCTTATCCCTTATCGGTCTAAGCACTATCGGTCTAAGCATTCTACCGGTCTTTGCACTTCCCCGGTCGAACAAGTTACCGGTCGAACTCTCTACCGGTCTTTACAAGTTCCCGGTCGAACTCTCTACCGGTCTTTACATGTCTCCGGTCGACTCAATACCGGTCGAAGCACATCCCCGGTCGATTTTTACAAACTGTAATAGGGCATCTAAATGTCAAAAAAAATTCTCTAGGGGCGCTGCCCCCATACCCCCGCAAGGGCGTTGCCCTTTGACCCCACCCGCTAACCGGGTAGCGGGACCCCCGTGCTAAGTCTGCGAAGGGGGACAAAGTTCTGTTCATGATCAGTTTTTCTGAATTTCATTCTACGATTTTCAGTATTGTGTGATTTTATCTTGATTTCTAACGATCTCATCCAGTTGATTGTCTCAATATCAGATAAGTTTGATACTAATCGTATAAGTAAAGATGTCTCGGGAAGCTCTTGCTATTGGAACAGATGTGAAGCCACCAGTACTCTTCAAAGGGGAGTACGAGCAATGGAAGGATAGATTTTTGGACTTCATTGATCGACATGATTTGGGAGATGAAATCAGAAAATCTCTGAAAGACGGGATCATGACACCTCCGACCAAGGTTCTCACTGTAGCTGGAGAAAATGGTCAAGAAGAAGAGACAATGTATAAATTACCGATTGGTGAATATTCGGAAGATCAGTTGAACAGACACAAGGGTGACAAGCTGGCAAGATCATTTATTCTCCAAGGCATACCGAATGAAATATATGTCAAGATTGACAGCTACAACGCTACCAGTAAGCAAATGTAGGATCAATTGGAGAAGATGATGATCGGATCTAAAGTCGGCAACCATCTCAAAGTATCCACCTGCTTGAATAATTATGAAGAGTTCAAAGCCAAAGCTGGAGAGTCACTCGAAGCCACTTATGACAGATTTGTCACATTGCTGAACGAGCTCAACAAGAACAAGATCAGCAAATCTCACGTGGAGCTGAATGTGAAATTTCTCAGCAATCTTCAGCCTGAGTGGAAGAGGTTCACCCGACAAATGAGGCAGTTGAAGGATCTGCATGACATTCCTCTTCATGAAGTTTATGAAATCCTCAGACAGAATGAGGAAGAAGTAGAAGAGATCAAGGTTGAGATGAAAAAGGCTGACAAAGCAGTTGTTGATCCAGTTGCTCTTGTGGTTAAGAAGTCTAAGAAGAAGAAGGTGATAGAATCTGAATCGGAAGAAGTTGATTGCGAGGCAAAGTCTGACTCTGATGATTGTAATGAACTAAAGGAAGCCATGCTGTTGATAACCAAGGCTCTCCAAAAGAAGTTCTATAAAAAGCCAAACTCCAATAGTCAGAGATACTCGTCTGGTCCTAATAACTACAAGCATAAGGAGAAAGTTGAAGAAAGGAGACCAGAAAACAAGAAGAAGGATGAAGCTGAAGAGACCAAGAAGGAAGAACCGATTAAGTGCTACAATTGTGGGAGACTCGGTCATTTTGCCAAGGACTGTCGCAAATCAAAAGTCCGAAACTACGACTATTACAAGAATAAGATGCTTCTAGCCAAGCAACAAGAGGCTGGAAAAGCATTAATGGCCGAGGATGAATATTGGCTCGACCATTCGGACGAAGAATCTGAAGAAGGAGAGAAGGACGAGACAGCACATCTGTGTTTGATGGGAAAGATTCAGTCAGAAGCTGAAGCTGATTCTGATGATGGAGATAATGATGAGGTATGTAACTTAACTGAATTTGATTTACTGAACCAAATGAATGCCATGATGTCTAAACTCCAAGAGTTAGAGTCGAAACTGAAGCGTGAGAAAGGTGTCATAAATGAGAAAAATCAATCTATACATAAACTTAGTAATGATATTGCTGAGAAAAATGTATTAATTGAAACTTTGCACAAAAATATAGACACCAGCACTAAAGAAAAGACTATAATTCATAAAGAATTATCTGAAACTGATTCAAAGTTTAAAGAATGTGAGTTTAAATCTAGAGAGATTGCTAAAAGGTACTTTTCTACTTCAAAAGAGAATAAATCTTTAATAGAAAAGGTGAATGCTTTGGAAGAGAAATTACATTCTTTAGGTCAAACTGAACACACTATTCATTTGAACAAACCTAAAGAGAAACCTGATACTTGGGGACTTGGTTACAAGAACCCACATCATCTCAAAAAGGGTATATCTGAAGTGCCTGCACTTTATGACTTTGGGTTTATGTTGTTGGCTCCTCAACATCAGGAACTCAAACCCTTTTGGACTAGTCTGTCTGAAAAAGATAAAGCCAAGGAATATGATAAAAGAAAGAACACAACTAATGTTCAACTTCCATTTCGCTATGAGAAGTTGAATAACAGTTTTAGTTCTAATAAATCAAAATTTCTTTCAAATGATTATTTTGAGAGTTATTCTGTAAAAGAGTTGGAGGCTAAACCCATCGAAGGTAAGATTTACGTACCTCCTCTAGTTTTGGAAAGTAAAATTTCTGAACTCGAGAATACTCTTACAGAAGAAAGACTTTTGATGGACTTAGAACAAACTGTATTTTGAACAGTGTTCAAAGATACTGATTTTTCTAAATTCTCTAAGGCTTTAAATTCTGATGACAGATCTGGTTCACTTGAGAATGATCTTAATTTCTTAAACTCTGATGGTATTTTGAATGATTGTGTTGCTCAATTTGATTTTACCTCTAAACTTCCTGATCATTCATCTTGTGTTGTTAATTCTTTTGGATTACCCAGTGTGTTTGAAAAAGGTGAAACATCAACGAAAGTTGATAAATCAGTTTCTGTGAAATCAAAGAAAGCAAAAGGTAAGAAACAAAAATCTCAGCTTTCACAGAAAACGATCCCCACTGGTAAGCCAAAGAAGAAGCATTCTCTTAATTCTCATCATTCTAACTCTAAAGTTTCACATGTTTCAGATTGGAGAAAGCAAAGGGTTGGAGTTAAGACTGCATGGATACCGAAACAGAAGATAGACGAGAAAGCTAAATCTAGTTCTAGTTTTATTTTGAATAAAAAGACTTCTAGTAAAAATGATGTGATTGTGAATGTTGCTACTTTTAAATCTAATCTTGTTGATTCTCGCAAGAAGTACTCTATAAAGCAATTATTCCAGTTAGCACCATCAAATAAAAAGTTTTTAAATTATGGTGAATGTGATTATGCTTTTCGTAAATATTCTGATGTTTGGTATGGTTCATATAATGTTTCATCTTATCATTATCATTCGTCTTATCATGCTTCTGGTTTTCAAAGAAAAAGCGGACCCAAATTTAAATGGGTGCCAAAATCAAGTACTAACAGTGGAGGTCCCATTTTTAAATGGGTTCCTAAACTTCTTCTTTCTTGATTTGTGTTGTGCAGACCCGTCATATGTGGTACTTGGATAGCGGGTGTTCCAAGCATATGACCGGGCAGAAGAGTATGTTGTCTAATTTTATGGACAAATACTGCGGCACAGTTCGTTTTGGGAATGATCAGTTTTCACCTATTCTGGGATATGGTGATGTTGTACATGAAAATCTTACGATCAAGAAGGTGAGCTACGTTGAAGGCTTAGGGCACAACCTATTCAGCATTGGCCAGTTCTGCGACAAAGACTTAGAGGTTAATTTCAAGGCCAAGACATGTTCGGTACGCACTGAAGACGGGAAAGAACTCTTGGTCGGCACTCGCAAGTCAAACCTCTACACCATCAACTTGTCAAAGGTCCAGGCTGACAATCAGGTATGTCTACTATCAAAGGCCTCGATGCAACTAAGCTGGTTATGGGATCGACGGCTTTCTCACCTCAACTTTCGGTACATCAACAAGCTGGTCAGTGGCAAGCTAGTGAAAGGACTTCCAGAGCTGAAATATGAAAGAGAACATCTATGTGCAGCGTGTGAAAAGGGAAAGATGAAGAGAGCCCCACACAAACCAAAGCCTGAACCTAGTACCAGCTCTCCTTTAGAGTTGTTGCATATGGACTTATGCGGTCCTTTGCGAACGCAAAGCTTAGGAGGAAAGAAGTATGTGCTAGTTATCGTGGACGACTATACGCGATACACTTGGGTTAAGTTTCTACGGTCTAAAGATGAGACTCCCGATGTTCTCATTACGTTTCTGAAGACGACTCAAGTCAATCTGCAAAAACAAGTAAAGATTCTCAAGACTGACAACGGCACAGAGTTCAAGAACAAGATAGTTGAAGAATATCTCGAATCGGTCGGGATATCACATCAATACTCTGCTGCTCGCACGCCTCAACAGAACGGAGTCGTAGAAAGGCGAAATCGTACACTTGTTGAGGCCGCTCGAACAATGCTCAGCCAATCTGACTTACCTTTATTTTTGTGGGCTGAAGCTGTATCGACTGCGTGTCACACTCAGAATCGCTCCATGATACACCGCAGATTTCAGAAGACTCCGTATGCGTTGATCAACAATCGAACACCAACCATTAAATATTTTCATGTTTTTGGTTGTAAGTGTTTTGTTCAAAACGACAGAGAGAATCTGAACAAGTTCAGTGCTAAGGCGGATGAAGGCATCTTCGTTGGTTATTCCTCAACATCTACTGCATATCGGGTTTACTTGAAGAAGTCGAAGACTGTGTTCGAAAGCGTAAATGTTACATTTGATGAGGACATGGCTTCTGAGCACATCAGTTCAGAACCCGTAACTACTGGAGTATTAGCTTCTGGACCAACCAGTCCAGGACCTGCACCTCATGAGAACAAATCAGATGACTCTTCTTCGTCTACTTCTAAATTATCTGATTTGTATTTATTATTTGAACTGTTCTATGATGAATTTCTTGGATCTAAGTTGCCTAAATCTGTTGTGGTTGACAGGATAGAAGACTCGTTGACTATTCATCCAATCACTTCAGATATCTCTACTGAATCTAATTCCCCAATTCAGCAAGAAGTTCCAGTTCAAAAGCCTACTCCGACAATTGAAGTTGTGACCAACACTGATGAGACAGAAGTAGCTGACTCTGTAGGATGTACTGTAAGGACTGATCAACAGACTGCCCAAGTTGTACCTACTGCCACTTCTGCAACGACTCCTTCAACTGAAACCCCCGTTGATTCTGAACCATCTGAAGGCGATAACAGTGGATTCCTAGATGCTGACAATGATCAACATGCATCTAATCCACTCCCTCATGAACATAAGTGGACCAAAGAGCACCCGGTACATCAAAATATTGGAGATCCATCTGCATCGGTGCAAACTAGGTCTGCCACATCAAATCTATGTATGTATGAATCCTTTCTGAGCAAGATCGAGCCTACTCGCGTATCTGAGGCCCTTGCCGATTCAGATTGGGTAACTGCGATGCAAGATGAGCTGAATCAGTTTGAAGCACTGAAAGTCTGGAGACTCGTACCCAAACCGCAAGGTAAAACCATCATTGGTACAAAATGGGTGTTCAAAAACAAGAAAGATGAAGATGGTACCGTTATCCGAAACAAAGCACGACTTGTCGCCAAGGGATATAAGCAAGAGGAAGGAATAGACTACGATGATACTTATGCTCCAGTGGCGCGTATAGAGGCAATTAGGATGTTCTTAGCCTATGCAGCCCACAAGAACTTCACCGTTTATCAAATGGATGTGAAGACATCTTTTCTGAATGGAGTACTCAAGGAAGAAGTCTACGTCTCACAGCCAGAAGGGTTTGTAAATCCAGATAAGCCAAACCATGTCTACATCTTGGATAAAGCTCTTTATGGACTGAAACAAGCTCCTCGCGCCTGGTATGATATCTTATCTCAATTCTTGGTCAAGTCAGGTTTTACTAAAGGTACGGTCGATACCACTCTTTTTATTAAAAAGGATAAAGGCGATATCATTCTTATTCAAATATATGTGGATGATATTATTTTTGGTTCTACAAATCCTAAGTACTGTAAGAACTTTGCAAACCTCATGGTGTCACGTTTTCAAATGAGCATGATGGGAGAGATGAATTTCTTTCTCGGATTGCAAGTCAAACAATTTTCAACGAGGATTTTTATCAATCAATCTAAATACATTCTGGATATTCTTCGAAAGTTCAAAATGGAAAATTGTAAACCGATTGGTACCCCAATGGCACCTGGTACTAAGATTGGCACCGATCTTTCGGGAAAGGCTGTTGATGTTAGGACTTATAGAGGGATGATAGGTTCCTTAATGTATCTTACTTCTAGTAGGCCGGATATAATGTTTTCTACATGCTTATGTGCTAGATATCAGGCCAATCCTAAAGAACCCCATTTGTCTGTTGTAAAGCGGATTTTCAGGTATCTGAAGGGGACTGCAGATCTTGGTCTGTGGTATCCTAAGGATACAAGCTTTGAACTAACATCTTATTCTGACGCAGATCATGCTGGTTGCATGTTAGACAGGAAAAGCACCTCGGGTCATATACAATTCCTTGGAGATAAACTCGTCAGTTGGGCTTCAAAGAAGCAATTATGTGTATCCACATCAACGGCCGAAGCGGAATATGTAGCTGCTGCTAGCTGCTGTTCTCAAGTGTTGTGGATGAGAACACAACTGCGAGACTATGGATTTCATTTCAATAGAATTCCGATCTATTGTGATTCAAAGAGCGCTATTGCGATTACCGCTAACCCTGTTCAGCATACTAAGACCAAACACATAGATGTCCGGTATCATTTTATAAAAGATAATGTAGAAAAGGGGACAATTGAACTTTACTTTGTAAAAACCGATTATCATCTTGGAGATTTGTTTACCAAACCTTTAGACGAAAAGAGATTTAATTTTCTTGTCTCAAGACTTGGTATGCTAAATCTTAAGACCTAATTGGTAGTTACCTATTAAAGTTTCTTATTGTATCTCTTTATCATTTCTTTATTATTATTTCTGCATGATACCTGCTCTTTAACAGTTTGTTCATCATCTCAGGGGGAGTGCGAGAAGTATTTCATTGATGGTCAATGTTAGTTTGAGGGGGAGCATATTTAAATGCATTGTGCTTACTGATAATTGTTAGTGATGCATGATTCTAGGGGGAGCATACAAGTAAAGAGTATGGCTATGACTTCTGATTACTTCTGATCAGAACTCGTACACTAAGTGTTTTACTGCTTTATGTCATTTTAATTTTTGTGAATAAAGTTACTTTGACTAGACCTTAAGACTTTTGCAGATTGAGAGATGCTTACAAGATCATATCTTTATGACTTTAAGCTTGACTTCGCGAGATGTGAGACTGTACTCGAAAGGTATAATTTCTTTTCTTCATCTCATTCATGGTTGAAAAAAGGACAACTTTCAATCATAAGAAAACATGTTCTTAAATGTTCAAACCACTTCCCGATTCTCAAACAGATTTCTTGAATTGGAAGTGTGATTTTAAATGTTTTCTGATTTATCATTGAGCTTTAACTGATCAAGTTAAATCATCTGAGCAACATATGCTTCATAGGAAAACATGGGATCAGTGTGCTAGGACTTAAAAGAAACTTCTATGGATTCACGTTAACCAGTGTTTCCTACCCAAGAAGTTAATCCTTTAGTGATTGCATGTTAGGAGTCAAAAGAAATGAGTGTGGGATGTGTGATGAGAGAATATGTCAAAAGAGAGTTTGGTTAGCTGTGAGCTTAAAGATTAAAATAAAGAGGGTGAGAGATCAGAGTAAAAGAATAACAAACTCTGCACCAACTACTTTCTGAGCCGGGCAGCCACATTTCTAATGCTTCACAATTCTTGGTGAACATTATTGAAACAGGCAACTAGCCCATGCCAACTCTTGACATTACCCCACCAGCCACTCATTTTCTTCTCACCAAGAAAATGTTTCATTTTCAAAGGGGACGCAACACATATGCTATCTAATTTTCATTTGGAAAATCTGGATATTGAAAAGAAGGAAGTCTGCCCCACCTTCACACTTCATTCATGCACATTGAGTCTGTGTTTAACTAACTGTTGTCTCAGTGGTTTACACATTTTGAGCCTTATAAGCAATCATTATATGCTTAATTTATTCTATCACTTGCAAGAACACACAAAGAATTTGTTTCTTTGTCATAACATTCATAGAAATTACCTTTGTGGTTTTTCGATGATTGAATGGAAGCCCTAGGGGAGTGAACATCATAAAAGCTCCTTTATATTGTGTATTTGTTACACACGGTGACTTTGTGTTACTGATAGGCAATTTTAACTGATTCATTTGTTGATTCAGGTGTTACACTTCATTTTCTAATTTGTCTAGATTTGCAAAGATCTGGGTGAACATCTTAATGAATTGACGGATACTCAGTGGTTCTGTTTGGAAGATCAATGGTGGAAGAAATTTCTTGAAGACATGTTTTGATGAACTCTTTGCTCTTTTCATCAAAAAGGGGGAGAAGCGTTAATCAAGAAATGGAAGATATTCTGAAGATATGCTGAAATGAAGAAATTTTCTTTGAAGATGATTTGTTGAAGCATTCCGAGCTGAAACTAGAGATAATTTCTTTCCAAAAGATATTCTCATTGTTTGGAGAGATTGCTACATTCTAAAGACAAAGAGGAAGATTACATTTTCTGAGCTTAAAGAATGATCTTGATCCAAAGGGGGAGATTGTTAAAGCACATATTTATTGGATTCAAGATCATAATTATCTGAAGATAGAAATCTGAAGTCAAAGCTGATAAAGTCGTCTCAACAAATAGTCTAGGGTCCTTTTGTAATAAATAGTCAAAAGTGTGTTTTTCGTATTTTATTTATTTGGTTTATTATTAAGTTAATAGGTTGTTTTAGTTGTTGGGCCCAAGCAAGCCAAGCCCATTAGGCTTATGGACTAAGTATAAATATGATTAGGTTAGTTGTAATTAGGGTTAAGAGAGCTAATTAGAAAAATTATCTTTGTGAGAGGAGGCTTATGGTGGTATTGGTGCGCCGTGAAGAACAAGAAGCAGAGAGAGTTTTGATTTTATCAAGAACACTTGTAATCCTTTGAATCAATTGAATAATCATATCAGGTTTGCATTATCGTTGTTGCTTAATTGTTTACTTGTTTGAATGATTACGTATTGGGACACACAAAAAAACATAAATGTAAAATTAGAATGAATAAATGAATAAATTTGTTAAGCATATTAGAATTTCAAAAATTATGTAAATAATACCTATGTGTTCAACTAATAGTGCCTGAAGGTACGCATAGTTTTGCTTATATATTGTCTCTGTTGGGGATTCAACTAATGAATTCCATCTTGGTAGAAGACGACTCCAAGTTTGATGTGACTTTATGCGTTGCCTGCAATGCTTGGTGATATCATTTGAAATATGCCATCTGCAGAGTAAATTCTTACTATCCGGAAAAATATTCTCGCATGCTTTCATTAAAGCTAGATCTCTATCTGTGACTATAACACGAGGGGAAAAAGACTCGTCCATAGTCATTTTCAAGCACGTCAATGCCCAAGTATAGTTGCTTGTTTTTTCTTTATGCATAAATACGAACGCTATTGAAAATGTCTTATTTGTAGAAGTAACTCCAACAATTTCGAGGAAAGGAAGGTTATACTTGTTAGTATTATACGTGACATCCATTAGCACGACATGTGGAAATGCACGCCACATCTCCATTGATGTCGGATGAGCGAAGAATAATTCTTCTAGCTCATTAGTACCATCATTTGTACGAAAATCAAAGCGATAACCTTTATCCTGCAAAATATACATAAGATTTTGTATTGGAGTTCTACCTTGTTGCTCGGACATACGATACTTACGACGTGCATTGTATATGGTCCTTAAAGAAGATACATTATTCTCATTCTGCTCCTTCAATGTTGATAAAATATCACGTGGTTTCACATTCAACCGTGTCAAATCTGCAACTAAACGATATTCGTTATTAGAAAATCTCATTGCATATGCATGACCCTCAATATACGTTGCGGGTTCATGATTATGCTCATCACGTACGACCCTTAAAGTCCAAAAATCATTCATTTTTGAATATTTTGCTACCAATTTGAATGGACAATCAGTTTTCATTGTTCCAATGTCTTTTTTAGAATCGATTTTACTTCTTGATATATCACCACGGTCACACATGAGTACAACTTTAGACACATAACCACTTGGTCGAGTCTTTGATCGTTTTGTGACAATAACAAAACTAAGAGATCTTGCCAAATTTTGCACCCAAGCCATCAAATCCTCTCGAGACATAAACACCTAAAATCAAAAAGTTATTCATGTCAGTGATTGAATATATAAACAAATAAAATAATTCTTGTACATAACAACAATGCTAAATACTATACTTGGTCGGTGGAAAACTTTGACGTACTCGTCATCTTAAACACGATACCTGAAATTTTTTGTAAAGTATTACAAAATTAGTAAATGATCATAAAAAGAAATTTCTAACATTAACAAAGAAAAAAAGGGAAAAAAACTCAATCGTCCCCCACCCCACTTCCCTCTCCAACTAAAAACAAGTGTTGCATAAACTTGTATTTTTTACCTCAATTTGGTTGATTTGGTAACTCTTAATGTGTTAATTGATAGAGTTATATATATAACCAATTTACTCACCAACTAACAACAAACTGTATTAATATATAACCAATTTACTCACCAACTAACAACAAAATGTATTAATTACTTTAAAAATTTTAATTTATCAAAAAAATTAATTACGGTGCAATAATCCTCTACAAAAATTAATTACTTTTTTAAAAAAATTTATTTTTTTGAAAAACCAAAAAAGTAATTATGGAACATGGGGGGTTGTGAAGTAATTATGGAACATGGGGGGTTGTGTTGGGTACTTTTTTGACTTTGATTGTGTAGGGGGGGTGCTCAAAACACCACCCTTTTAAGTAATATGCATTAATAAGTGGTACCTAATTCATAAAAATTAGTTTTTAAGAGTTTAGCTTAAATGCTTTATAATATAGTATACATATATTAGTTAAAATTCAAAATTACAAGTTAATGAAACATAATTATAACTTATTAAAGTTCCATGTTTTTATTTGTATAACTAACTGCAAATAAACATATTAAATACATGATAAACACTATGAGATAAATTACCTATCTTATTTTTTTTAAATATATTTATTAGATCAATGCATGTTTTTATAATATAGTATAGATAATTATAACTAATATAGATATAGATATATTAAGAGCAAATCAAAAAATAAAAAATAAATATTGATAATAGTAATATTGATCAAATCATCCAATAAATATAAAAAATAAATATTGATAATAGTAGATAATATTGACTAAATCGTCCATTAAATATAAAAAAACAAATATTTATATTAATAAATGAGTATTTATTCCACAAATAGATGATGATGTGAGATACTGTGCTTGGATAAGTTGTACCAATGTATTATGAAATTGTAAATTAAGTAATTAGCTTTAATTAGTTGTATTTTGTGCTTAAAATATTGTAATTAAGAGTTTTTTATGTCTCTTTTATAATATAGTGTAGATTAATGAAACAAAACAAAGTCTTTCAAATAACTCCTCACCAATAAGCATGTGAAACCACATTTTACATCATATATGGTAAAACCCCTTTATCTTATTAATTAAAGATGAAAAACCTTAAAAATCTCCAAAACCCTAGTTTAGGTCAAAATCTTTAACAAGAATATAAAAGTAGGGAGATGATTAAGAGTTCAAAAATGTTATTTTGACATGTATGAAGTGTAAGAAAATGAAGTATGGACTCACAATGAGGGTTTATCAAAATCTTTGATGATTTAGGCCTTAAATCCTAGCTTGGAAGTGAAGATATTGATGGAGTGGTGGTTGAGCCTCTTTAAGAAGAACCAAAATCGCACCTTAGCCTACCTTTTTAGTTGAGAGCATTTAAGAAGAAGGAGAGAAAGAGTTATGGCAAAAAAATCCACAAAGTCGGATCTTAAATGCTCCCAGACACCCGCGGGCGATAGTGACACCGCGATTGTGCCATGGCATAATCGTCGGGCACAATCGCTGAGAATGTACCGCGGCTACACGAGTCAGGGCGATAGTGCCCTGGTCACTCTCGCGTGTCACTCTCGCGGAGAGTATACCGAGAGCAACCCAAGGACCGCGACTTTTCTCATGGCATTGTCGTCGGGCATTATCGCCCAGAAGGTACCGAAAGCCGAAAAATTCCCATTTTGCCCCTGAATCTCTTGTGCCCTGATACACAACGGAGATAATTCACATACTCATTAAAACAGAGTTAAAGGTCAAGGAAAGGTACAACGACGAGCTTTCTTACCGAAATTTTGGGGTGTTACAATCCTCCCCAACTTGGAAGCAATTTCGTCCTCAAAATCCGGGCTACACGAACAGGTGAGGATATCTCCGCTTCATGTCCTCCTCAGATTCCCATGTCACATTGGCTCCACGATGATGCTTCCATTACACTTTGACTATCGTGACCTCTTTGTGACATAATTTCTTGGACTTCCTTTCTAGGATAGTGTCGGGTTCCTCCACACATCGGTTACCCTCATCCACTCTTATCTCGGAGAGAGGAATGGCGTTGTCCTCTTCCGCTAAACACTTCCGAAGGTAACAAACATGAAACGTGTTGTGGATCCCACTCATTTCCGGTGGAAGTTCCAACTAATAGGCTTGCAACCCTACACGTTCAAGCACCGTGAATGGTCCATGGAAACGGGGACTCAACTTCTTGCGCTTTCCGAACCCGATAATGCCTTTCCAAGGTGACACCTTAAGCATCACGCGATCACCCACTTGAAACTCCATCGGTCGTGTCTTCTTATCGGCATAGCTCCTTTGCCGATCTTGGGCCTCTTTCAACCGTTCCCGAATGCCTTTCACTTTATCGTTCGTTTCTTTCATGATTTTGGGTCCGGTGAATTTTTTTTCTCTTGCTTCAAGCCAACACACGAGAGTTCGACACTTCCGCCCATACAACGCCTCGAACGGTGCCATCCAGATACTCGAGTGGTAGCTATTGTTGTAAGCGAACTTCAACAAAGGCAGATGAGAGTCCCAACTACCTCCGAAATTGATAACTCAAGACCTTAACATGTCTTCAAGAGTTTGGATCATTCTCTAGCTTTGACCGTCGATTTGCGGGTGGTAAGTCGTACTCAACTTTACTCGCGTTCCAAGCGCTTTTTACAAACCATCCCAAAAGTTCGAAGTGAATCGAATATTGAGATCCAACACAATAGATAGAGGCACCCCATGCCTTGAAACTACTTCATCGATGTAAATCTTTGCCAACTTGTCCATCGGTAGTGTCTCGCGCATGGCCAAGAAGTGAGCGCTCTTAGTCAACCGATCAACTATTACTCAAATGGTGTCGTGACCTCGAAGAGTTTTGGGCAAATTGGTCATGAAGTCCATGGTAATATGCTCCTACTTCCACTCGAGGATCTCTAAGGATTGAAGACTCCCATACAGTCGTTGATGCTCGGCTTTTACCTGTAAGCACGTCACACAACGCTCCATGTAACGTGCCACGTCAAGTTTCATTACCGGCCACCAATAATGTAGCTTCAAGTCTCTGTACATCTTTGTACTTCCCGGATGAATGGAATATTTGGACTTATGGGCATCCTCGAGAAGAATTTCTCGGTTGCCTCCAACCTTGGGTACCCATACATGGCCTTTAAACAATTTCACTCCACGACTATCCTCCGTTAAGAGCAAACGTTACTTTGTCATAACCTCTTCTTTGAGATTCTCCTCCAATAAGGATTCTACTTGAGATACCTTGATTCTCTCAATAAGGCTCAACGCTGGCTCGATTCTCGAAAAGGTAGCCCGAATACTTCCGCTATAGTTCTTCCGACTCAACGCATCGGCCACCACATTTGCCTTATCGGGGTGGTAAAGCAATTCGCAATCATAATATTTAAGTAGTTCGAGCCACCTTCTTTGCCTCATGTTCTACTCCCTTTGATCAAAGACGTATTTCAAACTCTTATGATACGTGTAGAGCGTACATTTCGTGCCATAGAGGTAGTGTCGCCATAGCTTCAAGGCGAACACCACCGTCGCCAACTCCAAATCATGGGTAGGATAGTTCTTCTCGTGAATCTTGAGTTGTCTTGAGGCGTAGGAGATCACTTTTCCTCTTTGCATCAACACGCAACCCAACTCCATCTTTGAAGCGTCAATATAGACCACAAAGTCTTCCGACCCATCGGGTAACGACAAAATTGGGGCTTCACACAACTTCTTTTGTAATGTTCGGAACGCCTTCTCTTGCGCTTCGGTCCAAACAAACCTCACATTCTTCGGAGTCAATGTCGTCAATGAATAATCGATTTTGGAGAAGTCTTGAATAAATCTCCGGTAATAGCACGCCAATCCCAAGAAACTCCGGATCTCGGACGGACTCTTGGGAGGTTCCCAATTCATCATGGCTTCAATTTTGGAGGGGTCCACCTTCACTCCATCTCGAGTGACAACATGACCCAAGAATTGAACCACTTCAAGCCAAAATCCGCACATGGAAAATTTGGTGTACAACTTCTCCTTTATCAACACCTCTAGGACTTCACGGAGGTGTTGCTCATGTTCCGACTCACTCTTGGAATACACGATTATGTCATCAATAAATACAATTACCGACTTGTCGAGGAATGGTCGGCATACTCTATTCATCAAATCCATAAACACCGCCGGTGCGTTAGTTAGACCGAACGGCATCACGAGAAATTCGTAATGGCCGTAACACGTTCTAAAGTCCGTTTTCGGGATGTCCTCTCCTCTCATCTTCACTTGATGATATCCTGAACGCAAATCAATTTTCAAGAAACAACCCGTTCCTTGGAGTTGATCGAACAAGTCGTCAATCCTCGGAAGCGGATACTTTTCTTCATTGTTGCTTTATTCAGTTCGCGGTAATCGATGCACATTCTCATTGTGACATCTTTTTTCTTGACAAACAAGATCGGAGCTCCCCAAGGCGACGAGCTTGGTCGTATAAAACCCTTCTCCAGAAGCTCTTGGAGTTGAGCCATCATTTCTTGCATCTCCGATGGCGCCAACCTGTAAGGGGCCCAAGCAATCGGAGCCGCCCCCGTATAAGATCAATCCGGAATTCCACCTGACAATCGAGTGGTAAACCTGGCAAGTCATCCGGAAAGATATCGGGAAACTCGTGCACCACCCTCACGTCTTCAAGCTTCTTCTTCTCGAGCTTGGCGTCAATCACGTATGCATTGAAAGATGAGCATCCCTTTACCAATCATTTGCGTGGCTTAGCCATGGTGATGATTGCCACATCACCCTTCCTCTTCTCGCCATAAATCACCACGGCATCGCCACCAGGATTAGGGAGTCAGATTAGTTTCTTGGAACATACAATCTCGGGATGATTGTTCACCAACCAATCCATGCGTCATCAAAACCACCAACGACCATCGGCATCAAATTAATCGGGAATTCCTTCCCTTCGATTCCAAGAGTGCACTCCCTCAAGACATCGCGGATCAACACTTGACTACCATTCGCTATTTCTACCACTAATGCATCCTCTAGACTATTAGTGGGCATAACAAGCCTTTAACGAAATGATTCAGATATGAAATAGAAACTATCACTAGAATCAAATAGCACACAGGCAGATACGGAGTTTAGGAGAAACGTACCCGATACCACGTCGATGGATGCCTTGGCCTCATCGGCTGTCATATGGAAAGCTCGGCCAGGAACCCTTAGAGGGTTCTACTTCTTCTTCGGGTCACTCCCCGTCTTCCATTTCGGACAATCCTTTCGAAAATGTCCCGACAACTTACATTCAAAGCATACAACTCCTTTGATCGGGCAATCTTTAGTAGTATGGTCGGGCTTCCCACACTTGGCACAAGAGTGGGGAGTGGTGTTACATTTTCCATGGTGCTTGCTTCGGCACTTCTGGCACCATCTAGCTTCTTGGCGATTGTCAAAATTTCGATTTCTAATGAAAGGTCGAGTCCTCTTGGGAGGTCCATAATTGCTTTCCCATTTCCGTTTCTCTCCTACCACCACCACAACCTTCTTCACCTTGTTTCTAGCGTAGACATCCTCCATGATCTGCGCCTTCTCTATGGTCTCACGGAGATTTGAGGCCTTAGAGTTGTGGACCATTGACATCATATCCGTCGGTAGGCCTTTGAGATAGGCCTTAATCTTTTCTTTCTCCGTTGGGGCCACATACCCCACAAGCCCCACTTCTCCATGAAACGACGGGTGTACTCCGTCACCGTCAAGTTCCCCTTTTTGAGAGACCATAACTCTTCTTGAGATCCAAGGCCCCCTCATTGAAGTATTCGTCCAAGATATTCTTCTTGAACCCGGCCCAAATCAGTTGAACCAAAATAGTAGGGGAGAGGGTGGACTTGGTGACATTCTACCAGGTGAGTGTCGTGTCTCTGAACATTTGGAAACAGAACTTCACCCTTTGATCTTCCCCGCACTCAGACGAGTCGAATGCCTGTTCGATCCCCTGGATCCACTTCATGCAGGCAACTGGGTCTTCAGAACAGGAGAACTCCGGTGGCTTACAGCATAGAAAGGACTTGTACATGCAAGCTCTCTTGCCTTTCCTTGCATCAACAGTTATTGGTTCCTCAGTTCGATTCACATGACCCATTCCACCGAATCCAATCACTTCAATATTTTCCGCAACCGTCTCATTTCTCCGGTTGCTCACATCCCGATCCTCGATCACCTTCAGAAGGAACTCTTGTTGTTTGGCCATGGCTTCATTCATCATCAACATCATGTTGGTCATCATCTCGGATTGGGGAGTTACATACCGAATAACCGGGTTGGACGAAGCCAGGTCCACCCGTGGAATGATCTATGGCCCTCCGCCTAGCAATGGTTGGGTAGATGGGCGTATAACGGCCTCAACCCTCTCCGGTTGATCAGTCATTGAAGCGATCGCCTCCCCACCATCCACACGTGTACGCGGCCTACAGTGCGTAGTCACCATCCTAAATCTGCCACACACGCACAAGAAGGGAGGTAAGAATCGGTTATACGAATTAAACACAAGGAAATGTACAAATACATTCATTAATCATCATAACGATAGTACATCAAGCATACTCACGTAACAATATATTCATAACAGCATTAGCTAAGTGAAATTAAGAACATATTTTACACAAGAAGTCCCGCTACCGTCGTTATAATTTTCAATTAGTGAACTTCCGTCGACTTCTTCTAAGACCGTCCTATCTTAGATATTCAACCCAAACTAGCCAATCATCACTTAACATAATCAGTCTAAGTCTAGACATCTTACATTCATGCCTAGTTCACTTAAACTAGAGCTCTGATACCAACTTGTAACACCCTAAAAATTAGAGTAAATTTAAAAATTGAAAAATCGGCAATATAACATTTGTATTTGGAGTAAAACACCCAAATGGGCAAAAATATGATAGCACTTACGAAACCTGTGAATGAATATGAAATCAACAACAAACTAATCTAAATAAATTCTATCTAGATTACTTCGGTTGTCAACCCAAATTCCCAAAATGAAGTAATTGTTTATATGCCAATACTCCAAGTATCTATCATCTCAAAAATGCCTCAAAAGCCCACGCTCGTCACTCAAACCTTCGATACCCCACCGCTAAGGGAACCTGTTATACACGTCATTTGAGAAAAAGTGTTAGGCTTAACGCCTAATGAGAACATACAATTTATATAAATGATTTGGAAATAATTATAGGTCAACGGTAAGTAAGTTTTCAAAGACAATGGGTTTAGATAAGTAATGATATCCACATAGTGACTTTGCGGTCTAAAATACATCTTGCGATGACGGGGGAGACCCAATTTTCCAAGGATTGTGGCGGAACACAAAAGTAGGCCACGTTCCAAGTTATTGATCTCACCATACTAGGATCAAGGCCACGAGCTCGTCGGCTCGTACTCAGATGTGGGGGAGGGCACCCAATGATCCTAATCATGCTCATTCGCTAGGATTTACATTTACGACCCACAACTAGTATCCGGTCCCACATAATCGTACCAAGTTGCCACCCTAGGTTCCAATGTCTCAACTAGCTACAAATGGGGTTTAACCCAAAAATAAGTCGACTCTATACCTATGGATCCATTAGTAATAGTCTAGACTCGTCACAATTACATTTGTGACCAAGTATAATCAAACATATAGTTTTCAATACCAATCATTTCCCAAAAATGCATTTTTGTGTATAAACAATACCATGTAAGATCAAATCCATCCAAGGGTAACATTATTACCATTTTCCATCCTTTAGCATAGATTCTTTTCAAAATACTTTTCTCAAAGATCTCATCATTTTATGATGGTCATTGTCCTAATATCAAATAATACATCTCTTTCTTCACAAAGATTCATTTTATCAAACAACTTCACTATATTATGAAATCATTAATGAAACAAAACAAAGTCTTTCAAATAACTCCTTACCAATAAGCATGTGAAACCACATTCTACATCATATATGGTAAAACCCCTTTATGTTATTAATAAAAGATGAAAAACCTTAAAAATCTCCAAAACCTTAGTTTAGGTCAAAATCTTTAAAAAGAATATAAAAGTAGGGAGATGATTAAGAGTTCAAAAATGTTATTTTGACATGTATAAAGTGTAAGAAAAGGAAGTATGAACTCACAATGAGGGTTTATCAAAACCCTAGAAATCCCCAAATGTTCTTGGAAAGCAAGAGTGGTTAAGGAGACTTTGATGAATTAGGCCTTAGATCCTAGCTTGGAAGTGAAGATCTTGATAGAGTGATGGTTGAGCCTCTTTAAGAAGAACCAAAATTCCACCTTAGCCTAGCTTTTTAGTTGAGAGCATTTAAGAAGAAGGAGAGAAAGAGTTATGGCAAAAAAAATCCACAAAGTCGGATCTTAAATGCTCCCAGACACCCGCGGGCGATAGTGATACCACGATTATGCCATGGCATAATCATCGGGCATAATCACTGAGAATGTGCCGCGGCCACACGAGTCGGGGCAATTGTGACGGGGTGATAGTGCCTTGGTCACTCTCGCGTGTCACTTTCGTGGAGAGTGTACCGAGATCAACCCAAGGCCCGCGACCTTGCCCCACGACTTTGCCCTTGGCATTGTCGTCGGGCATTATCGCCCAGAAGGTACCGAAAGCCAAAAAATTCCCATTTTGCCCCTGAACCTCTCGTGCCCCGATACACAACGGAGATAATTCGCATACTCATTTAAACAGAGTTAAAGGTCAAGGAAAGGTACAACGACGAGTTTTTTTACCGAAAATTCGGGGTTTTACATAATGGCAGCATGATTAGTTTGAACAATGACTTTTGTTCCCATTAAATAAGATCTGAATTTATCAAAAGCAAAAACTACGACTAATAATTCTTTTTCAGTTTTTGTGTAGTTAATCTGAGCTTCATTTAGGGTTTTACTTGCATAATAAACGAAGTGGAACACTTCTTCTTTCCTTTGGCCTAGGACAGCTCCTACAACCCAATCTCTTGCATCACACATGATCTCGGAAGGTTTTTCCCAGTTAGGAGTAACAATCACAGGAGCAGTAACCAAAGCTTTTTTCAAAGTGAGAAATGCATTTCTACAATCCTCACTAAAATCAAATTTTTGATCATGTTGAAGTAACAAGCACAAAGGTTTTGAAATTTTTGAAAAAATCTTTGATGAATCTTCTGTAAAAGCCTGCATGTCCAAGAAAACTTCTTATACTTTTGACAGTGGTTGGCTCAGGCAATTTTTCAATCACTTCAAGTTTTTTCTTATCAACCTCAACTCCTCCTTTTGAAATTAAATGACCAAGAACAATCCCTTCTTTGACCATAAAATGACACTTTTCCCAATTTAAAACCAAATTAGTTGCTTCACATCGTTCAAGACTTTTTTCAAGATTTTTCAAACATTGATCATATGATTTTCCATACACAGAAATATCATCCATGAAAATTTCCATGGAGGTTTCAAGCATATCAAAAAATATGGGCATCATACATCTTTGAAAAGTAGCAGGTGCATTACACAGACCAAATGGCATTCGTCTAAAAGCAAATGTACCATAAGGACAAGTAAATGTGGTGTTTTCTTGGTCTTCCGGAGCTATTGCAATATGGTTGTAACCTGAATAGCCGTCTAAGAAACAATTATACTCATTTCCTACAAGTCTGTCTAACATTTGATCAATGAAAGGTAACGAAAAATGGTCTTTCTGGGTAGCCTTATTAAGTCTACATTAGTCCATACAAATCCTCCAACCAGACACAACTCTAGTGGGAATGATCTCAGCTTTCTCATTTCTGATCACAGTGACACCTCCCTTTTTAGGGACACACTATATAGGGCTTACCAATGAGCTGCTTGTTGTTGGGTAGATTATTCCTGCATCCAACCATTTTAAAATCTCCTTTTTCACAACTTCCTTGATGACGGGATTCAACCTTCTTTGTGGTTCAGTGGAAGTGAAACTCTTATCTTCTAGGATGATTTTGTGTTGACAAATGGAAGGACTGATACCCTTAAGGTCAGAAATGGTCCATCCTATAGCCTTAGTGTGCAGTTTTAACAAACTTACCAACTGTTCTTCCTGATGTGTTTCTAGGGTGGATGAAATGATGACATGCAATTTTCCTTCTTTACCTATAAATGTGTATTTCAGGTGTGAGGGGAGTGGTTTTAACTCCAGGTCAGGTGGTGATTCAATAGATGGGAGTTAGGTCTTCATATCTTCACTTTCCAACAACTCAAAAGTTGCAGTCTCTTTTAAGTCTAAGGTTCCACTTTCCTCTTCCCGTTCTTCTTTCTCATCAACTTCAGTCTCTCTCAAGTCTAACATTTTTTTAATTCCTTCTTTATGGCACAAAGACTCAATATCACTTAAGGTAAAGAATTCTTCTCTATCATCAGGATATCTCATAGAGTTGAACACATTAAAAGTTACATTTTGCTCATTCACTCTCATATTCAATTCTCCTTGTTGAACATCAATCAAGGTCCTACCAGTTGCTAGGAATGGTCTTCCTAGGATAATTAGAATGTATTTATCGGCCTCAAAATCAAGAATGATGAAGTCGGCGGGAAAAATGAATTTTTCCACTTGGACGAACACATCCTTAAATTTTCCTTTCGGGTGAGTTATGGACTTGTCAGCTAACTGCAGGGTGACTGTGGTTGGTTTAGCCTCACCTATGCCTAGGGTATTAAAAACAGACAAGGGAATAAGGTTTATACTAGCTCCCAGATCACATAATGCCTTTCCAATCTCTTTCCCACTTATGTGAACAAGGAATAGTGAAACTCCAGGATCTTTCTATTTAGGGGGAATTTTATTTGAAAGGAGGGCACTACAACCTTCTGTTAAGGCAATAGTTTCATATTCACTCAACTTCTTCTTTTTGCTCAATATATCTTTGAGAAACTTTGCATAACTTGGCTTTTGTTCAAATGCCTCAACCAACGGAATGTTGATATGTAGCTGTTTAAACACGTCAAGGAACTTTTTGAATTGTAACTCCTCTTTTTGATTTCTCAACCTTTGCGAAAAAGGTATATACGGAGGGACAGGAGCTACAATGGCTTTCTCAGGAAATTGACCTAAAGGTGTTGGGGAGGCGGTAGGTTTAGAACTTTTGAGTATGGAAGTGACTGGTGATGTGACAAGATTGTCAATCTTAGTAGGAGATATTGAGGCTTCATCATGGAACGATACCATCTTTTATCCCTCTTCTAGAAATAATAAAGGGAAATCAGTTTTTTTAGGTAGTGGTCCTACGTCCACTGATTTTCCTTTATCTTAAATTGGGTGCGACAATATATGGAGTGAGTTTGGATGGTTTAACAGGCTTTTTCAGAGGATGACTTTCTGTTAAGTTCTTTCCACCACTCAAAGTCACTACTTTCACATCTTCTTTTATGGTTGGTCTTGGGATCTCTCTATCACTAAGTAGTGTACCAGGAGGCATGTTCTGTAACTCAAGTGCAAGTTGACTAATCTGAGTCTCTAGAGATCTTATGGTAGTGTTTTGATGGTTCATTGCTGAATTGGTTTGATTTATGAACCCTTTTAAAATTGTTTCTAAAAAAGTGGATGACTCAGCTTGCTGGTTAGGTTTTTTTTGAAAAGATGACTGGTGTAGTTGTTGATGAAAAGTCTGATGGTGATGGTTTTAAGGATGACTTTGGTGTTGTGGTTGAAGATTTGAAGTTCCTTGCTGCTTAGGTGCGGGTGGATTTAAACATGGACTATTCCAAGAAAAGTTTGAGTGTTGTCTCCAACTAGCATTGTAGATGTTGGTGTAGGGACCAGGTCTATTATGAACATAGTTTACGGATTCGGTATTTTGTGGACAATGTTCATAAGAGTGTTCCCCACCACAACAGACACACTGTACTGAGAGTACTGCTGAAATAGGTGTAGAAACAGTTGGATGCACTCCTTGGCCAGAAGTTAAGTTTTTTAGCATGGTGGTCATGGAAGTGAGTTGTGCAGTAATGCAATATATGCATCTACATCATGAATTCCAACAGTCTTCTTTTGTGGTTGGGCACGTGGATCAGCCCAATGTCCATTGTTTGTTGAAATCTTTTCAAGAATTTCATACCCATCATTGAATGTATTAGCTGTAAAGGCCCCTCCTGATGTCGCATCGAGCATTTGTTTAGCCATGGGGTTTAGACCATTATAAAACGTCTCGAGTTGAATACAGTAGGGAATGCCATGGTTAGGGCATTTTCTCAACAACTCTTTAAACCTTTCCCATGCATCAGGAATTGCTTCATCATCCAGTTGTTTAAACAAGCAAATTTCATTTCTGGATTTGGCATTCTTGGTAGGTGGACAATATTTTGGCAAAAACTTTTCAACCATGTTATTCCATGTTGGTACAGAACCCGGTGCCAAAGGATTAAACCATGATTTTGCCCGATCCCTTAAAGAGAACGTAAATAAAGTGAGTCTCAGAGCATCGTCAGATACTCCAGGAATCAGGAAAGCATCGGTGATCTCCATAAAATATTTTAAATGAGAATGAGGATCCTCCGATGGCATTCCGGAAAATTGTCCATTTGTTTGCAACATATGGAACATGCTGGGTTTTAGCTCAAAATGGAGGGCGGTCATATGGGGTCTAACTATCCCTGAATTTAATTGCTCAAAATTGGGGATAGCATAGTCCATAATCTTTCCCTCTTTGGAATTTGCAAGTTTAATTATGTTCGGAACTTCATTTCTTTGTTCATTGTTACCTTGAGATTCTACATCATCATCAACATGGTTATTGTTATGATTGTTCCCTTGATTTGGTGCATTTTGTTGAAAAGGGTGCTCAGGTGGGTTTCCAAAAATTGGAGGTGCATCATGAAATATTAGTGGTGGTCTTTGTCGGTTTTCTAAAAGCGGTGGTTGTCTAGGTCCCATATTTTCAAAACCTGGTGGAGGTAATTCCATGATTGGAGGATCTAAAGTCAATGAAATTCTTTGTGCTCTCCTTCTAATTTGGAATGTTCTTTCAATGTCCGAATCGAATTCGAACAACTCCCCACGTGGTATTCTTGGTATACACCAAAAAATTTATGACTCAAATGGTGTTAGAAAAATCAAATCCTTTACTTTACTTTAGAAATCTTTTAGCTTGCCTAATTCTCCGGGTGCCAAAAATTTGTTACAAGTTTTATATAGAATAAACCTCACAAACTTTGCACAAATGGAGAGTAATGCAAGTATACATTTCTTAATTCATTGTCGTATTTTACAAGTAATAAAACGGTAAAATACCGAGTATCGATCCACAGGGAAAAAGGAATAAGAGATTTAAAACAAAGTCCAGAAAAGAAATGATTTCAGATGGCGATTTTGAAGAAATATTGTTGGGTTGGTTGATTACAAACCACTGCGATAACAATTAATTAAAAAGAAGCAAGGGTGTAGGGATTCGTTAAGATTTCAAAGCAAATAAATCGGATAGAACTTTGTGACAAATAACTCATCTTATCTAACCATCAACTTCTATAAGGCACTCTTTCGAGGGTGAGAAAGTCTCGCATCCGTGGACTAACTTTAATGTTTCCAAAATAAAGTAAAGTCGTAGCAATGGCACAATATATCCCTTTTCTAAGTTGTACAGAATGAAACAAGTTTCCTTGGTTCTAAGTAACTCTCTCGAGCCTACCTCTGTATCGTTCAAGTTGATGTGTTCAAGATGACTCATTTCTGAGTTCATCAAACTTTAACATTTTAACAATGATCATTTTTGTTAAGAGACGTAAATTTTATCAATATAACTTTGAATGAATGGTTAGAACAATTTGTTATTAATCAACAAATTCTTATCATCAAAATAGGCTTTTTATCTTAACTTCACCCCACACCCGAGATAAGGTTGTCAGTCTATCATTTGTAACACCCGGAATTTTGTAAGTATAGTTTATCCCTAATAACCGTGTTTACAGTATTTCGGTATGCGGTCATTTTATAGATAAGCGTGTCTCCAATCGAGATTAGTGGAATTGTTAAAAAGAAAATCAAAATCAAGAATTAGGCCATTAGGGCGAGTTCCAAGTGAGTTGCGCAGACCTCAAACTCACATTAAACTAGCTTTGGAGGTTGTTTTGATTTTAAACCAAAATACCTTCCAAGCGACTTTCGAGTGAGTTGCATGATCCCAAACTAACTTCAAACCCACGCCAACCACTGTTTTGATTTTAAACCCAAATACCTTTCAAGCGAGTTTGAAGTGAGTTTCTTGACCTCGAACTAACTTCAAACTCACGTCGACCACTATTTTGTAGCTAAACCCAAATACCTTCCATGCGACTTTCAAGTGAGTCTCTTGACCTCAAATTAACTTCAAATTCACGTTGGCATTGTTTTGGCACTATACCCAAATACCTTCCAGGCGACTTTCAAGTGAGTTTCTTGACCCCGAACTAACTTCAAACTCACCCGAACCAAAAATTGGGTTTAAAACCCTTTAGACGTTTTTTTTCTCATTCACTCCCTTTCTCATCACCTACCCATTCTCCTCTCTCTCATTTTTGCCTAAACATTAATTACTCCTCCAAAAGCAAAATCTTCAAGAGTTTTATGAGATTGGAAGCTAGAGATTCAAGCCTTGTGGATGGAAACTCAAGATCTTCATCTTCTCCAACTATCTCTCACCATTGTTGACCTAGTTTTTGGAGCTTTTTCCTAAAAACAATAAGTAAGTCCATCTTAACTTTCAAACCTATATTCTTGTTAAAACCTTTCATTTTAACCTCCTAGAACATTTATTTTGATGTATCGTCATTGTTTTGAAGTTTTAACCTATTTTGGGTATTTTGGATTATTAGAGGATTTGACTAAGGTTTGTTATGAATCTGAGTTTGTGATTACTTTTGGTACATCCCTAGGCTTTGGTTGGGACCCAGATAAATTTTCTAGTGATGGACGTTTGTGGATCTAAATCCCTCACCAAAGAAAGCTCAAGATTGGGGTAAAACCTAGATTTAGCCTAAATCTAGCAAGGTGAGTTCAAGTTGATTTGTGAAAACGTTGTACATGCCAAAAATTTCCATTTTAAAGTGATTATGTGTACACATGATTTTATTTAAAGTTGGAATATTTGAAGAGTTTTACTTATTTGGGTTATTTGGTTTATAAATCTTGTGAAACCTCCACATTTGGGATTTCTTACATTTTGATAAATAAATCATGTTGATACGTTTCATTTATGATTTAATATATAAATGGAGGTCTTTTGATATAAATGTCCTTTTAGTATATTTAATCTTATAAACCATTTTGGAAAATGCATATTATGGTGTTACGAGGCATTTCGGAAAAATAAAGGTATGAGTTCATTTGGAAAAATAGTTTGTCTCAACCCATGATGAGTTTTGGACTAATCCTACTTTTGGTCGTTGTATTTGCATAATCGTTGGTTAATTTTGTTTTATGATTTACAATTACTTTTATGGTTTGATAAAGTAAATTGTTGAGATTTTGGCTCGGTTTTTCACTACGATGAGTCTTGAGGACATTTGTCCGGTTTAATAGCCCGTTGTAAAGTTTTGAGTATGATGACGTTTATTACATGTCATTTGAGGTGTACATGTTTTGAGTGCTTTGGTCATTCAATTGGAGTCATGTAGTGTTATAGATTGTAATGTAATGGATCCATAGACATATGAGTCGGTCTTTATTATTTTAAGAAAAAGGGCTATTGTTTCCTTATTGGTACCATAATTAGTCATGGGATTATCGAGGGCCTTATGGTGCGGGCTCGTGGATTCTAACATTTGGCCTTTGGCCCGTGATGTAATTTCTGAGTCTGTTTTTATGGAATAGTCATTTCCCATTTGTAGCTAATTGAAACATTGGGTCCTCGTAGGCAACTTGGTACGGTTATGTGGAGCCGGATACTACCCATGGGTCGTAAATGTAATCCTAGTGAATGAGCATGATTAGGATCCTCGGATGCCCTCATCCACATCTTAGTGAGAGTGAGCGAGCTCGTGGTCATGGTTCCTAGTATGGTGAGCTCAGTAACTTGGAAAGTGGCCTACTTTTATGTTCCGCCACAAGCCATGGAATTCGGGTCTCCCCTGTCACCGAAAGGTGTTGTTTTGGGTATTTAGTTTTATCCTTGTTTTTTGGTGAAGTTTTGAGTTTGGGGTATTCTCCATATACTATAATTTTGGTCGTTTGGTTTATAAAGTTTTATTCAAATTTCAATATTTGAGCATTTACCATTATTCATGTTTTGAGTAAGTGTTGGGTTGCATTACTTCATGAAAGAATGTTTTGGCGTTGAGGTGTTCATTTATAAAATGCGTATTATTGGAAAATGGGTCGTTCTCATATTTAAAGTAATGCATTTTGAAGGATCATGATTTAAGTTGCATTCTTTTCGTTTAACGATTTTTATAATCATGAGAACAAATTTTGAACTCACTAGGCGTTAGCCTAACCTTTTTATCTGTCGGCATGTGCATCAGGTTCCGTTTTGGGATTAGTTCTAGCGTTACTGTGAAGAGATGAGTGCTAGTTGTGTGCTCGAAGAAGTGAATAGCTTGGTGAAGACTTCCGCATTTACTTTGGATGTAGCGACTGTCATTGGGTTTTAGTAACACCCGACTTTAATTAGTCTTTATGTAAGACTTTATTCATTCTGTTGACGGTTAAATCTAGAATTGTATTCCTAGCGTGAACTTGTCGTAAGAGATTTTATCCTTCTTTGAGGTATTATTGAAAGTTTTAAATTAGTCGCTCTTTCCAAATTTGTGGGTGTTACAAGTTGGTATCAGAGCTTAAGTTTGAGAGAATTAGGTGTTGATTTTGGATGCCTAGACTCAAACCAGCGTTCTTTTAAGTGATTGAAAGTGAAATTGCACCATTAGGCACTTTAAGATAAGGATATTTTGAGGTTTATAGAGTTGTTAGAAACGGGAAACTCGTCGAGGGTAGCAAGGATGATCATGTACGGTACGTTCATAATTGCACCTGGCCAGTATTATGGTGAACCTACATGTTACCTGTGTATGCTTGAACTGCCTTGGTATGATGACCGTTGGGGTAGTGAGAGAGTTTCTAAGCGAGTAGCCGATAGAAGAGTTGATGTTTAGCATTGTCATTTTGGAGTGATGGTTATGCACAATAAATACATTAAGTTGACCATTTTGGGTCGGGGTTATCGGTTGGTTTAGAACCATAGACTTAGGGAATCGACATTATTCGAGGAGAAATTGTAAGATGAACCGATGAAATCTTCGATGATTGCCTTAAGATCTTTGAACATCCAGATGACGATAGCGTGATTGGGAAATTGAGGAGTGTGGTTTCGAGACGTTGAGTGCCGATCAAATTCATGCATATAACTCATTTCTGAAATAAATTGCACCAATTATTTCTCATGTTTCCAAATCACCATATGGATTATATTACGAAATCTTTGAAAAATGTTTAGCACACACAAATTTTTAAACCATGATTTTAAACATACATAAAATTATTTTATTGCATGTGGTTGTAAACTTTGTTGAGACTTTCTTTATTCTCATTGTTGTCCAACACTATTTTCGGATATTGTGAAGCCTGTATTTTGATGTTGTTTAGGGTTTGGACAAGTAACTGCGACTTATGACTTTAACATCATATCTCCTCCACATATGTTAAGGTTTTGGACGAATGGTTACCTTCCACTATTTTGGTGTTTAAGTTTTATTTGAGTTATATTTCATGCGTGTTTTGTTGAAATGTGTCACTTTATATCATATTGCAATAAAGGGAAATTTTTGGATTTATGACATTTAGTAATAAATTTGTCTTATGCTATTTGATTATTGAGAACAAAAATTTTGGCAACATTTAATTTTTTGGGTGCGATTGAGTTTCATTGAGTTTTATGGAAGTTTGTTGAGTCTTCTGAAGTTTTATTTTACGACATTTTGCGTCGCATGAATGAACTCTGAAATGCGTATACTTGATTTGTTGTGTGCGTTAATTTATGAGTTTTATTGAACATTTTTATCTCATGTGAGTTTCGGTTGAGAAAATGTTACCTTACGTCGTAATGAAAAAAATGGTAGTTTTGGAATTGTGAAACCGCAGGATTTTCTCTTTCGAGTTTTGTGCTAGTACGTTTCATTATATACTACGTGGAGTACAAATTGGTTTATACTTATGGTGTGAGTAAGTGTATGAGGAGTCTACGATAGTTCATACTAAATGTTTTGTTTTATGCACTTCAATTGTTGGTACTTTTATTATCATTTCCTATGAGTGCATTATATTAATTTATTGGAATGGATGACATTATAGCCACTATTTTTGAACTATTATGCATATCGTTTGTACATCTTGAAGCTTGAAGTCGATTTAAATTATTTTACGTATCAAACGAGTCACATGCATTTATCGTGTTACTAAGTTTTGGAAATAAACAGATGTATGTGGGTCTTGTTGGAAGTTTTATTCCACGTCATTTTATGATTAAATGGGAAATTTTTGGAACTTGATTACGTAAATTTCTCCTTCTGGAGTTTATACAAACATTTGTTACACACCGCTTTTGTGCGGGAAATTATTTTACGTACATGGCATAAAGTGATGGATATTTGGACCATAATGGTCCATTTGAAAAGGTTGTTGCGCATATTTTATTATTGTCGTTATTAACATGAGTAATGATCAAATGATTTTTCGAAATGGTTTTATATGTGTGGCGTTTGTGATCACTTTGCACAACTACCGAGTAAGTGGTAGTGAATTTTTACACGTATGATTAATTGTTATAAAGATTTTGCGTTTGAAAGTCTTATAAAATTTCAATTGACTTATTTGTTGAGTCTTTCTCTTGAAACCTTTAACTCATTAGTACCTTGGGAAGGTTAAGCAACCCCAGTTAAGAGTAAGGACGTGTAGAACCTCGGCAGTGGAAAGTTGGGTTTTCCAACGCGTGGTACTACTGTAAGCCGAGTGGTATCGCTTGCAGAGTCGATGTACTTTTTGTAACTGAAGAGTGAGGCTCGCGGTATCTCATGTTAATGTTTGTGGTAAATTGTTCGTTTCGACAACCTATGTTATGGAACCAGTCAGTTATTGCATAAGGGATGTGTAGAACCCTTTAGACACCGTGCTGATAACCTTGGTTTTGTGGGTAGGCTCAATGAATGAAATTCGTGTGTGGAGTTCTGTAGTATCTCGAATTTGGTGAAATTGTTTGGTGTTTAGGTGTATTTTGGGAGTTGTATAATCCTTGGCTCATAGACGACCGTCTATTTTGGAGTCTAATGGTACTCGTTAAAATTAAATGGCGGTTCAGTAGTAGGAAAAGTTGGATTTGGAATTTTGTTGGTTTCGGTAGTGATCAAACCTTGGATTGATTATGAAATAGTTTGTTATCCCAGATAACAATGCAAATCAAACGATGACAATCAATTCCATTAATCTCACTTTTATTTCACAATCAAATTCAATTACAATACGCTCAACACACTTTCTCTCTCTAACTCAGGAACTCTCACAATACTAATGAATTGTTACCACCCTACTACACGCACAACAAACCTATTTATACCAAGGACAAAACACGCATGCTACTACAGAAACAAAACGCGCAGAATACTAGAAAGCATAAAATACAAGTTTGACTTTGACTTTTATTACATTGACTTTGACTTTGATGCTTGAGATTTTTGACTTCAGCTTTGACTTCAATCTTCAGTCTTCTATGATCTTGTATCCAACATATTTATGCTCTAACAATCTCCCCCTTTGGATCAAGATCATTTCAAAAAGATTTTGCAAAACAATCTCCCACTTTGATCAACTTTATCTCCCCCTTTGTTTTGATAAACTTTGTCTTTAAACTTTCAGCAATCTTCCCAAAGTCTGTTATCCAAGAATATTAACATTCTCCCCCAAGGTTGACATAAACCTCTTTCAGACTCTTAGAAAGAAATTATCTTCAGATTTAGCACAATTTGCTTCAGCAAATTTATCTTCAATAATTCTGAAAACTTTGAATTATTGTTTTCAGCTTTCAACAATCTTGAATATCTCTCCGCATATACAATACAAACTGTTCTTTCCGCATATACGATACAAAATGTTCTTTTCGGACATTTCTTTAACATTGTTTTCTCCCCTTTTTGATGATTACGGCATCGAGATCATCAAAACTTTCAACAAGAAATGTCTTTGAGTTATCTGAACTGACCATTGATCTTTCATACTGAGCCTCTGATTCTCCGTCGATCCAAAATATATTTATCCGAATCTTTTCAAATTCAGACAAATTATGAGTGTAACACCTGAATCAACAAATGAATCAGTTAATATGCCTGTCAGTAACACAAAGTTAATGTGTGTAACAAATACACATTGGAAAGGAGCTTTTTGATGTTCACTCCCCCAGGGCTTCCATTCAATCATCGAAACACCACAAAGATATTTCTATGAATGTTATGACAAGAAAACAAATTCCTTGTGTGTTCGTGTAAGTGTTAGAAAGAATTAAGCACATGATGATTGCTTTTAATAAGGCTCAAAATTTGTGTAAACCACTGAGACAACAGTAATTAAACACAGACTCAATTGTGCATGATCGAAGTGCAAAGGTGGGGCAGACTTCCTTCTTTTTCAATATCCAGATTTTCCAAATGAAAATCAGATAGATTATATGTTGCGTCCCCTTGAAAATATGAAACACTTTCTTTTTAAGAAGAAAATGAGTGGCTGGTGAGGTTTTTATCAAGAGTTGGCATAGGCTAATTGCATGTTTCAATAATGGTCACGAAGAATTGTGAAACACTAGTAATGTGGTTGCCCGGCTCAGAAAAAGTTGGTGCAGAGTTTGATATTCTTTTACTCTGATCTCACACCCTCTTTCTTTTAATCATTGAGCTCACATCTAACCAAACTCTCATTTACATTTTAACTCGTCACATAACCCACACTCATTTCTTTTTGACTCCTCACACTCGATCACTAAGGATTAACTTCTTGGGTAGGAAACATTGGTTAACGTAAATCCATAGAAGTTTCGTTTAAGTCCTACACAATGAACCCATATTTTCCTATTAAAGCACAATGTTGCTCAAAAATGATTTAACTTGATCAGTTAAAGCACAATGTAGAACACATGTCAGATATATGTATGCTCATTAAGATATAATCATGAATATTTGAGCAATTTTAAACATTGAAGACTTTTCAAACAAGATAATTAAAAGAATGAAATGAATATAAGAAACTTGTTTGAAAATCTGACATTGTATCAAAAAGATCAAATAGAAATGATTTAGCAATTAAGGCTTAGGTCATCAAAAATTGATATTGTCTATACGAAACAAGAATATAGACATTCTTGAAAGAACGTTCAGAAATGAAATCACGCTCAAAATTTGAATAACAATCGGGGTGTCTTACCATCGAAAATATTGTTTCAATTTAGAGACATGGTAAGAACGAATTGAACAAAAAAAATTAAACCGGTGTGTGTGAATACTTGATAGTATATAGACAAGATAATACACAAGTATTAATCTTTGGAAACATACGGTTTGTTGATAATTGAAGCACAAGTAATAATGAAAACATTTAAAAATCACTCTTCAATATTCATGAAATCGTTTAAGAATCAGAAGTGGTTTGAACATTTAAGAATATGTTTTCTATGATTGAAAGTCGTCCGTCTTTCAACCATATATGAGATTAAGAATAGAAATAAACCTTTTCAGTCTGTCTTAAATCTCATGAAGTGAGCTTAAAGTCATAAGGATATGATCGTGTAAGCATCCTCTCAAATCATGCATCATTCAAAAAGTCGTCAAAGTACAAAATTTATTCACACAAATTTATTGAAAAGTAAATGACATAAAGCAGTAACACATTGAATGTACGAGCTCTGATCTCAAGTAATCAGAAGTTATAATTCTTAACTCCTCCTGAAATTATGCATCAGCAAATTTATCAGTGAAAAGCACATGATAGAGATCCACAACTCTCCCTGAAATGTAGATCACCATATCTTTCAAATGCATATTTCAGTAAAATATGTACTCCCCCTTGAAGGTTGATCTTCTCGTTTAAGCATCGGAGTACAATTCTCATATCAGCCCGGGAGTATCATCTCTTCTATCATTGAAGTGCGGGTCCTGAACTGTAGTATTCAGAAGCCAAACTTCGTTGAAGCACGGGTTCTGAGCTGATTTACTCAGAAGCCTTGGTTCTCTTACTCCCCCTTAACTTGTCGTGCCTACAACACAGAATCATCTTTCGGTTTTGGTACCCACTGGTATTTGGGTCCATGTTTGTGAGTTGCAGTTCTATTAGGAGTAATAGAATAAGAACCATACCAGTAATGATCACTAGTTTTATGAACAAAATCATATGTATGACAGTAAGAAGAATACCTTTTCATTGTAGACAACCTGATTAATTGATCTCTCGTGTAAGAAAAATTAGGTTTACCTTTTCGCACTTTGTTCTTCTTTGCATTTGATGCGTGTACAAATGATTTGTTTTCTTTATTCTCATCAGTCTTTTCCTCCTCGACTGGTTTCACTTTCCAAACTAGTTTTTCTTCTTGATATCTCCTTCTTCTTCTTCTTTGTATACCTAAACCATCTACATTTCGATCATAGAAAATGTTACTAGTATGAATCTGATCAAATGAGTTAACTGACCTTCTTGTAGAAACAGTTTTCTGATTTGAGCTTGCAGTTGTCTTGAATGAACATTCAGAATCAGCTGAATCATTTCTAGGTGTGTGGATTTTCGACTCTGGAGTCGTTTGCTCAGTCACCACCACCTTTGAAACAATGTCTTCAAGCTCTTTTATCTTTGAAGAGTAAATGTCTCTTTCTTTGACATGCAGGTCAATCTCTTTCTTGAACTCAGACTTCGCTTTCTGCTCTTTCAGTGAACTTATAGATAGTTCAGATAGCTTGTCAGTAAGCTTCTTAATCTCAGATTCAAAAATATTTCGTTCTTCTTCAAAATCCTTCTCAGCATTAGTTCTCCCATCAGATATTTCTTTGAACAACCCAACATTCTTTTGTTCAATTGCCTTTTTCTCCTTGGCAAATTTGTCTCTTTCCATGATTATTACTTTCTCAAAATCAGACACTTGTTGAGAAAGCTTTTTACATTTGAGCTCAACAGTTTTCTTCTCCTCAAAAGTCTTTCTTGAAAACTCGAAAAATTTCTTTGCAAATCTATTCTTTTCAGTCTCAAAAACATCTCTGTCTTTGGCTATCTTTTGTTCCAAATCTGATTTTTTCATTTGAAGCTCAGCATTAGCATTTTCCAAATTCTTAATCTTCTCCTCATAATTGTCAACAGAAGCTACTTGCTGTATTTGGAAAATCTTAATTTCCAAGTCAGAGATCTGTCTTTTTAGCTCAACATTTTCAGCTTCCAAACTCAATATCTTTTCATCATTCTGCCCAGAAGTCTGTTTCAGAAGATCTTCATTAATCGTCTTTAATGCACTGACTTTTTCTCTCAGTATCTTCCTTTCATCAGAATATCTTTTTGATCGTTTCGAGTAATATTCAACAGATGAAGCGAGATTTTTGTTCTCTAAACTAAGTTTGGCAATCTTTCGTTCATCATCATCAGAAAAATATCCCATCTTGAATCACACTATTTTGAATGATCGTCAGAAATTCAGAAATGAACTGGATCTGTAAAAGTCAAACTTGGTCAAAAAATTTAAAAATCAGAAAATATTCTAAGTATAAAACTCTTTGTCCCCCTCCGCAGACTTAGCACGGGGGTCCCGCTACCCGGTTAGCGGGTGGGGTCAAGGGGCAACGCCCTTACGGGGTCTGGGGGCAGCGCCCCAAAGAAATTTTTTTTTACATTTAAAAGCCATATTACAACTTTGAAAAATTCTCAGAAAAATATTCTAAGTACAAAACTCGCAGAATGAAGAAAATTTGAACTTCGTGCATACAGCTTTATGCGCATTTGTACTTCGCGCACACCGAATGATGCGAGTTCTAGATTCGCGCAAGCAGGCTCGTGTGTGTTCTTGCTTCGCGCACACCAAAGCTTGCGAGTTCTTGACACTTCTCGCAATCAACCTGGGCGTTCTGGACTTAGAAAATATTTTGGCACTTTACTTCGCGCTAAATGCAAACTCGCAGATTGTCACTTCTCGCACGATCCACTTCTCGCACACAAAATCAAGTGAACAGTACAAACTCGCAACTAAGGATGTGCGAGTTTCTACTTCTCGCACAAAGCACTTTGCGAGTTCTTCATTTCTAACGAGTTTTAGGCTTGTGCGAGTTCTTCGTTTACGTGTTTTCCAGATCTTGCGAGTTCTTGCCTCTGTCGAACAAAAACTTGATTTTTCGCACAAAAATCGATTCAAATCCTTACCAATTGCTTTGAAACTCTGCAGATCTCATCGATTTCATGTCTAGAACACTTTACAAACAACGAATTTTCATCTAAAGCACTTAAAAATACGAATTCGATCTATAACAGTACGTATCTAACACTTCGAACAAAAATCCAACAAAATCCAAAATTCACACTGACAGGTTGTGAATTTGGCAAAGCAATTCAAACGTAATTTGTTCTAAACATCCAATTGAGTACAAACAAGTCAAACTCAGATCAAAAACATCACAAAATTACAAAAATTGATTCTAAACAATGTTCTTGCGAGTTCTTGAAATGTCGATCAAGATTCTTGAATTTGATCCAAATATTTTTGAATTATTCTGCTCTGATACCAATTTTTATCCCAAATAACAATGCAAATCAAACAATGACAATCAATTTCATTAATCTCACTTTTATTTCACAATCAAATTCAATTACAATACGCTCAACACACTTTCTCTCTCTAACTCAGGAACTCTCACAATACTAATGAATTGTTACCACCCTACTACACGCACAACAAACCTATTTATACCAAGGACAAAACACGCATGCTACTACAGAAACAAAACGCACAGAATACTATAAAGCATAAACTACAAGACTTTGACTTTTATTACTTTGACTTTGACTTTGATGCTTGAGAGTTGACTTCAGCTTTGACTTCAATCTTCAGTCTTCTATGATCTTGTATCCAATATATTTATGCTCTAACATAGTTTAAAAACGTGTTGATCTGGACTGACTGGAAGTCGGAATCTTGTTAGAGCTATATTGTATTCAAGTTAAAAGATGGTCAAATGTGTAAATGTTTGTATAGTATGGGTGTTTATTATGTAATTGAGTTGTAAAATCAATGGGTCATGTTGACCATATAAATAGGTTGTCTAAGTGTTAGATAAATGTTAATGCAAAAATCCCTATCAATATCAAGTAATTCTCACTCAAGAATCAAGAATATGATAATGTTAGATCTAGAGAGAGAAAGTAAATCACACGTCTATGATATTATGATAAAGCTCTTACAAAACTTACAAGGCAAACCCCTATTTATACCACAAGCTATTACAAAGACTAACTTGACTAAGACTATGTTGACTTTACATCTTTGACTTTTCCTATTAAATCTTGGATACAATATTATGACCTAACAATCTCCCCCTTTGTATTCAAGATTTAATAAAAAATTTGACACTAGTCTCCAGCTCTTGATTCTTCAGCTTTTGTCTCTGACATCTTTGAACTTTGAAGCTTTAACAATCTTCAGTCTTTCAGCCTTTGAAGAATCTTGAAAAGTCTTTTTCACTTTGTATCTTTGAAAGTCAACATGTCTTGAATGAAACTTTGAAAGTCTTTGAAAACTTCATCTTTGAACTTTAAAACAGCTTTGAGGGATCTCTGACAAACATGTATCTTCATCACTGTGATCTCTGGACCGTCTTCGGAAAAACAAACTTTCATGAATCTTTTTCATCAGATCAGCTTTTGTCTTTGACTTTGAAATTGAAACATATTAAATTTCTCCCCCTTTTTGATGATTGTGAGCATCATGATCATCAAAACTTCTTCAATTTCAGCATTTTCTTTGATTTCCCCCTTTTTTGTAATGACAAACAATCTCCCCTTCATGATAATTTGACATTCTCCGCCCTTTGATCTAAGTATCCGTCAATTCATGAAATTTATATATTCGAATGTTTTCAAATTCAAACATAATGAACGTGGTGACCCTGAATCAACAAATGAAACAGTTAATATGCCTGTAAGTAGCACGGAGCCACTTTGTACAACGAATGTACATTGGAAAGGAGCTTTGGTGATGTTCACTCCCCCAGGGCTTCCATTCAATCATCGAAAAATCACAAAGGAATTTTCTATGAATGTTATGACAAGAAAACGTATTCCTTGTGTGTACGTGAAAATGTAGAATGATTGAAGCTACTCAAGCTTTCAACAGGCTCAAAGTGTGTAAACTGTTGAGACAGCAACAGATATTACACGGACTCAATGTGCATGAAAGAGGTGTGAAGGTGGGGCAACTTTCCTTCTTTTTCAATATCTAAATCTTTCGAGTGAAGATCAGATGGCAGATGTGCTGCGTCCCCAATTAAAATGAAACATTTCTTTTTCGGGAAAGAAATGAGTGGTTGGTGGGGTAATTGCAAGAGTTGGCATGGGCTCACTGCCTTTTTCAATGATGGTCACCAAAGAATGTGAACCAATTAGAAAATGTGGTTGCCCGGCTCAGAAAGTGGTTGGTGCAGAGTTCTGACATTCTTTTAACTCTGTTCTCACACCCTCTTTCTTTTTAACATTAAAGCTCACTTCTAACCAAACTCTCTTTTCCATTTTTCCGCTCCACACACTGAGAAAAACTCAACCGAATGAGTTATCTCCCCCACTCTTTGATTTATGACCCCTCAATCACTCTAGGATAACTTCCTGGGTAGGAAACACTAGTTAACGTGAATCCATGGAAATTCTGTTTAAGCTCACACACGAATCCCATGTAAGTCTTATAAAGAATGGTTGCTCAACAGTTTAACTTGAACAGTTAAGCACAGAGTGTATGATAACATTGTCAAAATATATGCTCATTAAAGATATGAATGAAATTTGAGCAATTGAACTTTGAAGATTTCTCAAAACAAAGATATTGAATGAATGAAATGAAATCAAGAGAATTGTTTTGAGAATCTGACAATGTAACAATCAGATCAAATGAAATGGGTAGGATATCAAAGAACTGAATATTTTGTTTATATGAACAAATATAAACAATTTAGCAATGAAAGCACAAATTTGGAAATGATGTTTGATGCTCAACAATATTTGAAATTCAAACGAGGGTATTACCATTGAAAAATTGATTTTATATGAGACATTGTTAGGTCTGATTTTATAGTAATCATTGTATTTATAGGCTTGGTCAAATACTGTGTCTAAAGTCATATTTTGTGTAGTATTGACCAAGGGTATTTAAGTCCCTTTGGTCTTTGTGTCTTGTAAGGATTTTCACACACATTAATCACATATTCTGTTTTGCGCATCAAAGCTCTCTCTCTCTCTCTCTATTTTCTCTCTCTAAAGATTCATTGATCTTGGACTATCAATTGGTATCAAAGCCATCTGAATCTTGAGAGGATTGAGAGATTGATTTTTAAAATCTGAATTTGTGGTTTAAATCGAAAATTTGATCGATTTTCTTGAATTTTTTCAAGAAAATCTCGTTTTCTTGATTTTCATCAAATTCGGATGTGTTTTTGAACGAATTTCATTGAAGATTAGTTTGTTGGATTCGATTTTGATTGTAGAAAACTTTTGATTCACATTGTTTTTCAACAAATTCGAGTTTTGAAGGTTGATTTTGAGGTTTTGTGATTTTCTGAAAAACCGTTTTTAACGAACTGTGTGTTTTACGAAATTTAGATTTTGTGGATTTTAATCGAAATTGTTGATTGAAATGTGTTGAAAAGGTGTTTTCGATCGTATTTGTATAAGAAAATTTCATCAAAATCGGTGTTGAAATCGATTTTTTAGAAGTTTTTGTGTTTTTTCTTTGGTTTGCGCAAGATCTCAACTTTGCGCAAGTTCTTCCTACTTTGCGCAAGTTCTTAGTTGGATTTGCGTGTTCTACTAATTTTGTTTCTTTGTTTCAGGTTTTCGCATCATGTTATATACGCAAAGTTAGTTTTGCATATCTTGTGGCTTCCGAGAATCTCAAGTTTGCGTATCCTCCTTAGTACGCAAAGCACGGTTTGCGTATTTGCCTACGTGCGCAAAGTCTAGTTTGCGTCTTCTTCCTGTTACGCAAAGCTCAAATTTGCGTATCCCTCAGCATACGCAAAGCCTAGTTTGCGCATCCTTCTTGTTCCGAAAGGCTTGGTTCTCGCATCATTTGGCTTACGCAAACTTCAGTTTGCGCATCCTTAGTGGTCCGAAAACCTCAGTTTGCGCATCCTTTGAGGTCCGAAAACCTCAGTTTGCGCATCCTTCGTCTTACGAAAATCTAATTTGCGTATCTCTCTAAATACGCAAAGCTCAGTTTGCGTACCCTTCAGCATACGCAAAGTTTACTTTGCGGATCTCACTGCATACGCAAACCTTCTATTTGCGTGTGTTCCAGTCTTAGAATATTTTTGATTCTTAAAAAAAAAAAAAAGTCTGGAAATTTTTTTTTTCTCTGAAGTTTGTCAACTATGGATTCTGCCAAGTTTGCTTTCCAAGCTCAGTTCTACAAGAATGATCTAATGATGCAATTGGGGACAGATACTCGTCTACCAGTCTTAATTAATGAAGATGAGTTTACACAGTGGCAAGATAGGTTCATTAATTTCATTGAACGTCAGGATAACGGAGAAAATATGATGAAGTCGTTTACTGAAGGACCATTCATCAGACCGAAAAATGACACTCCTTTGACAGTTGATGAAATCAAACTTGAAAAAACCGACAGAGAAGCAAAGTCAAATTTGATGCTAGCACTGCCTAATTCAATTTACAATAGAATTGATTGTTTCAAACATGATCCGAATATGATGTGGACTCAATTAGAAAAGATCATGCTTGGATCATCAGTTGCTACTCAAATACGCCAGACACGTTTCATGAATAATTTTGAGGAATTTAAGGCAAAGGACAATGAATCTCTGAAGGTTATCTTTGACCGATTCTGCACTGTGGTTAATGACCTGAGAAAGATTAAAGTGGAAAAGACTGATCTTGAACTAAATCTGAAGTTCCTCAACACATTGCAACCAGAATGGAATAAAACATGCCACAGATTGAGGAACGATGTCAGAATCTCCACTATACAAATCCAAGAACTATACGAGATTCTGATGACTGATGAGAGCTTGGTGATAGAGAAGAAGGCAAAACTTGAGAAAAAGAAGAAATCAGTAGACTCGGTTGCACTCCTCACAAAGCAATTAACTGAACAAGCGTTGTCTGATAACGCTTACAACGGGTCAACTGAAGATGATGGTGAGGCATTGCAGAAAGCTATGATCCTTCTCTCTCAACATTACCAGAAAAAGTTCCAACCTCGATGGGGTTCCAACACTTCTCGCTTCACTTCTGGTTCAACAGTCAAAGTGCCCGAGCCAAAATCTACTGCCTGTTATAACTGTGGAAAGTCGGGCCACTATTCAAAGGAGTGTCGAACGAAGAAGGTTAGAGACTCAACTTATTATAGAAAGAAAATGGAGCTAGCTGAAAAGAGAGAGAACGGAACTGCTCTGTTGGCCGAAGAAGAATTCTGGCTGGATCATTCCGATGATGAAGCTTCAAACGTCAAGATTGCTCATATGTGCTTAGTTGGAATTGATCAGTCAGATGATTCTGACACTGATCCTGATGAGGTATATTCTGAATTTGATTATAATTTCATTACCTCTCAGATGAATATCAAAGTTATTATCTAAAAAGAATTTAAATTCTGAAAAGTCAGATTTGATTGACAAACTGAAAATTTCTTTGAAAGATGAAAAATCTATTTTAGAAAATACTAAAGACATCTTTCAAAAGAAATTGGATGATTTGAAAAATTCAAATAAAACTTATCTTGAATCTTTGACGTCTATGACCAAATTAAAAGATGAATTTTCAGATAAAATAAATAAGTTAGAAGAAAAACTTTATCGAATAAACCAATCTGAACAAACAATCTTTATGAACAAACCGAGGAGTGAAGAAGATTTAAAACAAAGGTGGGGACTTGGTTTTGACAATCCTAATTGTTTAAACAAAGTGATAAACGAAGTTCCTACTTTATATAAATATGATTATCTAACTCTTGCACACTATGCTCCTCAGTTCAAATTTCATTGGACTAGTGAAAAGGAAGTGTTAGATCTCGAAAATGAGAAAAGGACAAATAATAAGAAAATCGAAATTCCTTTTGTTTATACGTATGAAAATGCCAAATATTTTCCTGAAAAATCAAGGAGAGGTAGAAGAATTTTAAATGATATATCTTCTGTTAAATCTTCAATGTCTGATGATTTTGTTCCTTCTTATGCCCCTGATTCTGATAAGGAAAATATTTCTCCAATCATTTATGATTCGAAGAAATATACTCCTCCGTTAGTTTTAGAAGGCAAAATCATCGATCTTGAAGATAAGATAGAAGATCAAAATATTTTGAAGGAAATTGAATCTGATATTATTCTTTCTTTCATGACGTCTAGTCTTGAAGATAAATTATTTTCTCAAAAATCAGATTCTATTTCTAGACTTTCTTCTGATTCTAAGGAAAACGAAAAGGAAGTTTCAACTTTTAAAATCTTTTCTCCAAATAATTCAGACTCCAAGGCAAATTTAGATTTATTAGTTGATCAGATTGGTTGCTTAGATAAATTTATTTCTTCTGATTTAAATATTAAGTCTAAAATTCTTGATGATTCTTTTACGCTCAATGATCAATATTATAAACCTAAGCGTAAAAGAAGACGGTCAAAGAAGTCGAAGAAACAAGATAAAGTTATTTCTGACTATTCTAATTCTTCCGATTCAATTCTTACAGATATGACTTTGAGCCGGTCAAAGAAGCAGATCTGGAGAATGAAGCGGACATCTACTGATTCTATGATTGATGAGGATTTATATGTAGACAAATATTATAAAAGTGATTCATTTGCTTCTTGTAATAATATTTCTAAATACTCTATTAAGCAAATGATTCAGTTTTCCAAAAATGTCTCATATTCGTCTTCTGATTCTAGTTCAGATGATTATGCTTTATCTTCTGATGATTGTGCATATTACTCTGATTATCTTTCTCGTGCTTCTAGTTTCAATTATTTCCCCATAAGAATTGCAACTAACAAACATGGGCCCAAATTTAAGTGGGTACCCAAATCTTTATCTGATTTAAAGTTGCAGGCATCACATGTTAAGGGGGAGTAAGGAAAATTGGCTTCTGAGTACTTCATCTCAGGACCCGTACTTCATAGACTTCGACTTCTAAACAAATCAGTTTAGAACTCGTTCTTCAATGATTTAAGCTTCTGACTAAATGAGATACTGTGAGTACATCAATTTTATTTCCGCTTGTAGATCCCAGTTTCAGTGCAATCAACAGATTTAAGAACAATGATGAACAGATGATAGGCCACAGCAACTAGTCATATGATTGATATAACTTCAAAGGGCTAAGGTTTACAGAGAGAATTTTCTGATAATAATATGTAAACCTAACAACTAGTAAACTGAATAATGAATTTCTCACCTAACAAATGAAACAGAATTAACTTTAAATACATGGGCTCGCAGTCCTAATGGGCTTATGGGCTTTAAGGCCCAACAAGCTTACAACTATTGCAACTTGACACAAACTACCCTGAACTTCTATTTAACGTTGAAAATGGCCCTAACAATCTCCCCCTTTAAATAGAAGTTGAAAGTCACGCCAGTTAGGAACAAAAATTTTCCGGAAACCAAAGCTGATCTCGAAATATCTGATTTGCGTTCTATATTCCAGTCGTTCTTCAATAGCATTCAGTGCTTTAAGAACAAGTGCTTTGTATGAAAAATCCAGTAATTGAACTCCTTTTTCATCTTGACTCAGCGCACGCTTCAACTTGTCTTTCAAAAACCTCAACGTACCATCACAAAATCTGGCAATCTGATCAAAACGGATAAAGCGTAGAACACCGTTGTTGTTCACATATGACATACCAAACTCTGGAAACTTTATAACTGTGAATGCAGGTACATTTAGAGCATCAGACGGAACACTCAGATCAGGCTTGAACAGATTAATCTTCGGTTGATCACTTTCTAACCCAATCTGAAAATCTTCCACCGAAGCAAGTTTCATTGCGCACTTCATGTATCTTTTCACTGTTTCTAGTGCATCAATGACTTCTCCGGGTCTGACGGTTCTGGTCTTTAAGTCACGTAATATGTACAGCAGATCTTGTGGCTCCAGACATGGAAAATCAGCATCAGAAAAGCAGTATTGTTGACCATCTTCTCTAGTAACCATAAAGTCCGTATACTTAACCTTCATGAAGTAGGCAGGTATAATCTTATCAACTGATACAATCCTGAGCTTTGTCTTGGAGTACTTGTGCTGGAACTTTCTGTACACGAACACAAGTTCACGCTGTTTTTCTTTATTTTTCACTGACTGTAGACCATGGATAACGACTTCATCATACTTTCTGATCCAGTGGGCAAAGATCTTTTTCTGACTTTCTTCGAGGAAAGGAACTTTGATTCGGACTCTTTCCCACTTGGATGGACGAACTGGAGTAGTTCTAACTGGTTCTCTAACTGGTGAAGCTGTAGGAGATCTCTCGGGAAAAACTGTAGAAGAAAAATCAGGGTGATTAACTGGATAGGTCAATAAAGGAATCACGGCAGAAGACTGATCATCTGGATGTAGTATTTCATCAATTTCTTCTTGCATAACCACCAGAGCTCTTTCAGTATTGGCACATTCTTCTGTCGTGTCCGTCACTTCATACGGATCTAGTATTATTGCCAAATCTTCAGGAACTATCGGAGAACCATCTTCAAATTCCTCAGGCTTTTCAACCGTCGGATAATCGTATAGTATCAAGTCTGTCACCGGTTCCCGTTCCTGTTCCTGTCTCTGTCCCTCTGTTCTTGTACCCGAACCCGTACCCTGTTCAACCTGTTCTGACTCCACTACATGTGTCTCCGGCTCAGATAGACGTTGGCGCTTCTCCCCCTCATGGTGATCAGGATCATCCTGATCATCATGTCGGCGCTTGAGCCGTTCTGCCTGGTTACGGCAGGTATCCTCCACTGCTGAAAGGCGTTCCGTCAAAACAGCTACGGTTTGCTGAAGTGACTGAAGCATAGCTTGCTGGATCTGGAAGGCTTCGGTAGAGACATTAGGCTGGGGTGTAGGTGGGGTAGGTGTGGATGCTTGAGAACGAAGTAGAGATAGCAAATCGGCATCTTGGGTGGGTTCGGTTTGAGATTGGGCTATAAGTTTGGCGAGAATGATAGATTTGAGGTCAGGTATGGAAAGATCCGTGGCTGATAGAGAAGGTGGAATAGGTGAGGTCTCCGGCTCAGTCGCAGGACCTTTGCCTTTGACCATGCGTTTGATGTTGTCCAACTCCTCCCTCATCATAGATTGGACAGCCTTTAGGGCGCCTCCATGTATTCCCTTGAGACAAACTCATGTGGGGTAACTCCGGGGTCACTTAGACTTCCCGTTGTAGCTACGACTGTTGAAGTCGAGCCGCCTACGTTCACGGTTGGCGTGATGATAGCCGTGGTAGGACTTCCACCCAATCCTTGTAACCTACCCGAAGGTGGGTTTACTATGGATGTTCCGGCCGGGCCACTTAGGCTACCGGCGATAGCCGAAAAAGGAATCTGTGTCCTAGGAATGGCATGAATAACAAGTGGCTCTAGACTCCGTGCATGCAAAGAAGGCGAGAACGGGGGCAGCTGTTCTCTTGTTTCAATATCGGCACCCTCCAAGTGAGAGCCCGATAGCGTATGTGCTAAATCCCCGTGAGTTTGTGAAACCACCATCTGTTGAGAGATGGTGGAGTGGCTTGGTGGGGCGTGCAAGTGCGCCGCTAGGTCCACGGCGGCTTCTTCAATACCCAGTCCCAACACATGAGACTGGATAGCAGATGTGGCTACCTGGCTAGATGTGGCTGGGGGGGATACAACCGAAGATGGTTGTCCCATCACTCGTGTACTCTCAGAATGCAGTTTACTTCGCCTTTCCCTCACACAGCTCACTTCTTGATGTTCAACTAATACTCCCTCCGCTCTCCTTATCGCTCCAGATGAGGGCTGATTATCGTCATCATCGGAGTCAGAAGACTCTTCATTTGATGTCGATGTTGCGGTTGGGGTTTCGTCTGAGTCGGAAATGGCTGTTGTTTCTTCAGTAGTAGCGACAGAGGAGGACTGAACTTGAATGGCTTCAAAAACTGTTGCCTCTTCTGTCGTTGGAGTACCTGTTGTTGGTGGCGAAGATGGTTGTCTCGAAGAACTAGGCTGGCTCGATCCAACGGCACTGCCCACGCCAGATCCCCTCACACTAATAGCTCTCGACACACCCTGTCCGGAAGCCCCAGCTGTCCGGACGCTCCTGCCTCTCGTTTGTGGACGCGGACCCTCACGTCGCTCAGGTCTTGCTCCCTGGGCAGGTCCTGCCGGTCCTGGCCGGACCATAGGAGCTGGAATGTTGTGTGTGTGCCTATAAGCTATCACACTCAGTGCCGTGGGACGAGCATGATCTAGTACCCCGACTGGGATTTGTCGGGCGACAACACCTTCCGGATCAGCACGGGAAGGAATCTTGCGAGTTGGATGTTGTGGGCACGTCGGGTGGGTGGAGCGGCGCTGTATCTCGGGATACAGGTTCATGTAGTTCCGGATGATTATCTGTAGGAACCGCATGAAAGGGACGAAGTTTGACCGCCGAGATGCAGTCGACCGAACTCTCTGAATGAGTTCAAACCATAGAAGATCGGCAAAGTCGACGTGGCGATTGAATGCCACCGCATGAAAGATGCGTAGAATCGGAGCGCTCGTCTGATCAATGCCTTTCGTTATAGACGAAAGACACCGATTGATATAAGTGAACAGAGTGTACCATAACGTCGATAGATGTTTGCGGTTGAATGTTGATGGTATGCGGAGTTCTGCGCCATATCCCAATGAGAGAAGATCGGTGCACAATGTAGCATCTGAGACAAGCGGGTCGAAGTCTTCTTGGCCAGCTACAGAGCCGGCGGTCGGTAACCGAAGAAATTGGCGGAATAGATCACTTGTGAGAAGCACTGGTGTGTGATCTATCCGACCTTCAAGATGGAAACCGCCATCGACTTCTAAGGCATGAAGGGAACGCCAGAATTGCTGTAGGTATAGAATTGGTACGGTTGCAGTTTCCGTTAGAGCATAGGCGATTGGATGGCCCCTGAGTATCTCGATGATGACCTGATGTTGAATAGCAGGTTGGGTTACATCGAGATGGTAGTTATTGGCTGTAAGAGGAAGGAACTGATCCTCGGGAATCAGTTCCGCATCTGCGATTGGATCAATCGCTGGTGGCTGGTTTTGTGCCATTGTACCTGTGAAGAATGAATTGATTAGTACGCAGGTTTAGAATAAGATAATAGCCGTTGGAGTTATACAGTCATGATTTAAATCACAACGGATAGTAACTCCAAAAATTGGAAGAACACAACCCTATTCGAGAATTAGGGTCAGTCACCAAGGCACCAAGAAACTGCACCAGCACAAATAACCACCAAGATCACCTCATAAACACGCTATTGAAAAGATATAACAATAAGCACATTAGAAATTGGATTCGACCGGATAAGATTGAACCGGGGTTCGACTAAGACCGGATAAGTGTATGATCGGAGTAGGCATTTGACCGGAGGTCAATTAGACCGGATAAATGTTCGATCGGATGAGGTGTTCGACCGGAGGTCAATAAGACCGGAGACATGTTAAGACCGGAGGGTAAGAAGACCGGAGGTCAAACGACCGGTGATTTAAACCACCGGATATGTGGTCGACCGGAGGGATCGTTTGACCGGGGGAGCCTTCGACCGGGGCGAAACCCTAGATCGGAGTATTCCCCCGGAGAAGATAAATCGACACTGATTCATCCAGATCAACTCCCACTATGAACTCGATCGATTATGATCGATCGATATAGTCTAAACACATACCTTGTAGATTGAAGGCGATGAAAACGTCGTATAGGGTCGAAGAATGCGGTCGAATGAGAGGTCCGGGCGAGAGAGATGAAGGCGAAGAGAGAAGATATTATCGATCGAATGAAGATGATGGCTTCGACCGAGGTTCTTATACCCCGGAGGGTGTTGGGCTTGGGCCGGTGGGGGGGGCGATTTGGGCCGAATCAAACCAAACAAACAACTCAACCCAAAATAAAACAAAAGACAACTAAGAAAAAAATATTTTTGGGATTTTCTTAAGTAAAAAAAACTGAAAGAAATAAAATATTTTTGACTTTTTCGAATACGAGAGAAACGGAAATAAGTTCACGAAAAAGAAAAAAAATAAACTAAACATAGCTCCCCCTCAAAGACTTACCAAGAGAAGGTCCAAACTCAGAACCCACTTACCTGCTCCCCCTCGAAAGGTGGACTCGTGTGACTTACCAACCATCTGACGCTAGTGCTCCCCCTGAACACATTACCGGGGTGTAGATCCATCACAATCAACTTGCACTTTTCAGAGAAGAAGAGACAAACTTTTTCCACGTGATCTTTTATAAAGTGATAGCGCACGTCAATGTGCTTCGTCTTCGTGTGCTGGACGGGATTGCTTGATATAGCAATAGCGCTCTTCGAGTCGCAGTAGATGGGAATCCTGGAGTAATTAAATCCATAATCTTTGAGCTGGGTGCGCATCCAGATGACTTGCGAGCAGCAACTGGCGGCTGCTACATACTCCGCCTCGGCGGTGGAGGTGGACACGCAGTTTTGCTTCTTGGAAGCCCAGCTTACAAGACGATCGCCCAAGAACTGAACATGACCCGACGTGCTCTTCCGGTCCAGCATGTTTCCAGCGTGGTCAGCGTCCGAGTAGGCTGTCAATTCAAAACCTGTCTCTTTTGGATACCACAAACCAAGATCAGCAGTACCTTTTAAATATCGAAAAATTAGCTTAACCGCAGCTAAGTGAGACTCTTTAGGTTTCGACTGAAATCTTGCACACAAGAATGTCGAAAACATAATGTCAGGCCGACTAGCCGTCAAGTACATCAGAGAGCCAATCATACCTCTATAAATAGTAGCATTCACATCCTTACCGTCAGGATCGGAGTGAAGCTTTAGAGTAGTGGACATGGGGGTTTTCATAGATGAAGATTGTTCCATCTGGTATTTCCGAAGAATATCCGAGATGTACTTAGATTGATTAATGAAAATTCCTGATTGTAATTGTTTTACTTGGAGACCCAGGAAAAAATTCATTTGCCCCATCATGCTCATTTGAAAATGTTTACTCATTAAGGCAGAAAAGTTCTGACAATACTTGGGATTCGTGGAGCCAAAGATTATATCATCAACATAGATTTGTACAAGAATGATATCATTCTTCTCTCTTTTAATAAATAAGGTAGTATCAATTTTACCTTTAGAGAATCCAGACTTGACTAAGAAGGATGATAGTGCATCATACCAGGCTCGTGGCGCTTGCTTAAGACCGTAGAGGGCCTTGTCAAGAAAGTAGACGTAATTCAGATTTTCAGTACTTACGAAGCCTTCGGGTTGCGAGACATAAACTTCCTCCTTGAGCACGCCATTGAGAAACGCGGATTTCACGTCCATTTGAAAGACGATGAAATTCTTGTGAGCGGCGTAGGCGAGGAACATGCGGATCGCTTCAATGCGGGCCACCGGTGCAAATGTCTCATCGTAATCAATTCCTTCTTGCTGGCGATATCCTTTAGCCACTAGACGCGCCTTGTTCCGAACAATGATGCCGTTTTCGTCCTTCTTGTTCTTAAAAATCCATTTAGTCCCGATCACCGTCTTGTTCTTAGGACGGGGAACTAGGCGCCATACTTTGAGGGTCTCAAACTGGTTGAGTTCCTCCTGCATAGCAATTACCCAGTCCGGATCAGTCAGTGCGTCAGAGACAGTGGAAGGTTCGATACGGCTGAGGAACGAGGAAAATAAGCAGTCATTGGCGGTGGTGGATCGAGTTTGAACTGGTGTGGAGGGATCACCAATGATCTGATGAAGAGGATGTGCTCGAGTCCATTTGGTAGTATGTGGATGTGGTTGATATGTTTGATGGGAGGTATCGGAATCCACATGACCACCTGGGGGTAAATCCTGAACTGCCTCGAGGGATGATGGCTTGTGAGATGTAAGCTTCGTAGTGGGAGTCGAACTAGGAGTAGAGGACGACTCAGCTGGAGATGAAACTATGGAATGTTCCGAGATTGCCGGAGAGGAAGCTTCGAGAGCACCTTCGACAGAAGTCGGTGCAGGAAGTTGAACGGAAACATGAGTTGGTTCAGTAGCACCGTCAGCAAGAGCTTGAGCAAGAGGGTGTCTATCACTTGAGCTCGGGGAAGCTTGATCATTGGCAGTAGAGGATGGAGCACCAGGCGAGGATGGACCACCGGAGTCGGTAGGGCCCGTGACTTGTGTCACTTCTGGTGCTTGAGCATTATTCCTGTCACATGACGTAGTATTAGACTTAACATTAAATAAGTCAGTATAAAAGAATTCAAACAGTAAATCCAAATCAGAAAGATGTGCTCTTGACGCATGATGTGGATCCACTGTAGATTGTGTAGCCTCCGTACGAAATTGTCCAGAAGCTAGCACACCAGTAAGCGCGGGTTCTGAACTGAGATGTTCAGAAACCATATCAGGGGCCTCATCAAAAGTCACGTTTACGCTTTCAACGACGGTCTTCGTCCGTTTGTTGTAGACACGATAGGCTTTTGCGTGCTGAGAATAGCCGATGAACACTCCTTCATCCGCTTTGAAACTAAATTTGCCAAGATCATCCTTATCATTTAAGACAAAGCAGGTGCATCCGAAGGCATGAAAGTAGTTGATGTTCGGAATACGTTTGTTGATGATCTCGTACGGAGTCTTGTTGAACCGCTTGTTAATGATAGACCGATTTTGAGTATAGCAAGCAGTAGCAACAGCTTCTGCCCAAAGAAATAGTGGTAGTTTGGAATGAGATAACATCGTGCGTGCTGCTTCGACTAGAGTTCTGTTTCGACGTTCTACCACTCCATTCTGCTGAGGAGTACGAGCAGCGGAGAAAGTATGCGAGATACCCACTGAAGTGAGATAAGTGGTGAGTAACTGATTCTTGAACTCAGTACCGTTGTCCGTCCTGATGGTTTGAACTACTTGGTTGAGACTGACTTGAATACTTTTCAGAAGAGAGATTATCAAGTCGGGAGTTTCATCCTTAGAACGGAGAAATCGGACCCAAGTGTAACGAGAGAAATCGTCAACCATCACCAGAACATACTTCTTGTGATTTATGCTTTGAACGCGCATCGGTCCACATAAGTCCATGTGGATTAGCTCAAGGGATCGAGAAGTACTCGGAACGGCTTTAGGCTTGTGAGACGCCTTTTTCATCTTGCCCTTTTCGCAGGCAGCGCACAGATGATCTTTTGCAAACTTGAGATCTGGCATACCTTTGACATGTCCCCCGAGCACCAACTTGTTGATGTTCTTGAAGTTCAAGTGCGAGAGACGACGATGCCATAGCCAACTTTGTTCAGTAGATGCTTTTGACAACAAACAGACTTCCTTGTCAGGTTTCAAGGACGAGAGGTCAATCGTATAGAGGTTGGTGCGTCGCGTTCCAGCAAGTATTTCTTTACCATCCTCAGTTCGAACGCTACACCGTTTAGCCTTGAAAGTAACCTCGAGATTCTTGTCGCAGAATTGACCGATACTGAAGAGATTGTGACCGAGACCTTCGACATAGGAGACTTTCTTGATCGTGATGTTATCTTTGACAATATCGCCGTAACCCCTGATGGGAGAGGAGTGATCATTCCCGAAACGTACATTCCCACAGAACCTCTCGGTGAAGTTTGTGAGAAGCTCCCTTCTTCCGGTCATGTGTTTGGAGCAGCCTGAATCTAGATACCACACATGACCTTCCTGCAAAACAGGTTATTTCTTTTTAGGTACCCATTCGTAAATGGGTCCTTTGGGGTTAGATTTAACACCCGACTTAGAGACCCGTTTATAATTGGGTCTTTGTCTTTCACGGGAAACATGATTATGAGAATTATTAGTAGCAATATGATATGAACCAAACCAATCAGATGCATAACGGCTATCAACAAAATCATTTGATCCACAATGAGAACAACACAAACAATCATGCGACAGTTGAAGTAATTGCGGAATAGAATAAACTTTTAAAGGAAAAGTTCCATTACAAGCAACTAGAGGTTGAGAAATAAACACATCATGGTTGTTATTGTTGTTTCTAGACTTTAGCACTGGATCAACTAATTCTGATGTTGCCGAGCTCTCTTTTGACTTCTTAGCTACCCAAGCATATTTCACTTCTTTCCGCCGACCAAACGTATCTGAAATGCCGTTAAACCCATAGTCAGAGGATTTGAAATTTGACGAGTGTGACATTTGAGAGCGACCGGTCTTTTTCTTCTTCTGTGAACGCCTTTTAGATTTAGACTTGGAAGGTTTTGAAGAACTGTTTACAGAAGGTTTTCTCGAGGCAAATGTAGAACATTCACCTTTATAAAATTTAACCGGAGGCTCACATGACTCATTTAAAAAATCAACATGGCTAGGTAGAGAAGGATTAAAATCAAATTGGCTCAAAGTGCTATCTAAACACACCTCAGAATTCAAGAATGCGGAAAATTCAAGTTCCTCATCAGAAAGGACCTTATCACATGAGGACTTCAGAGCATTTGAAGAGTTTGTTGAGTGCAGATCATATGCGGAAGCATTTTTACAATCAGAACACTGATCTGATTTAAGACTTTGAGGCTCTTTTCCTTTATTTGAAATGATCGGTGACGAGTCACCCATAAAAGCTTTGAAGGAAGATGAGTCAGAAGAAGGATAAGAGTTTTCAGACAGAGACGATAACTCTATTTGGAGAATGGAAGGCTGATCATGAGAGTCAACCTTGTGAAGTTGCACTTTCAGATTATCTGCTGCCATAGCAGTCAGTTGTGAGTACAACTTCTTTATTTCTGTCTGGTAATATTCTTTTTCTTCTTTCGACATAGTCTCCTTTTTGTTGGAACGGAGACACTCAATTTGAGATAAAAGACTTTGCTTTTCCTTTTGAAAATTTTCCCTTTCTAGTGCATACGATTCTTCTAGCTGAACAAGTTTCTTTTCTAAAAGCAGAGTTGGAACATAAACCTTGGGAGCTAGAGGTTCCTCCTCAGTTTTAACGATTTTAGTATCTAGTTCAGCTTGAGAGTAACTATGGAAAAAATCGGATGACAGGAAACGGGGTTTGTCAGTATTATAAGAAGCATTTAAAGTATCATAAACAAAAGGAAATGTCCTTTTAGAAAGAACAGAATTTTCTCTTCTCAACTTATCTTCAAAGTCTTCCTCCTCAGTGGGTGTGGTCCAATGTATCTTATATTAAGGAAAGATTTGCTTATTGGAAGTCTTGGAGAAAAACTTCCTTTTTGAAATGCTTGAGTGAGAAACACCATTGCTTCTTTCATCTTGGCAAGTTCTGGATCCGAATCGCTATCGGGATCTTCAGGTTCAGAATCACTCAGCACATGTTCTTTTCCAGATGATCGGCTGACGGGTTTGCCTCTTCTCTCAGATACGAGTGCTATTTGATCAGTTGCTGGCTTTTCTTCAGCTTTCCCAATAAGTTCCATCACTTCCTCTTCGTCTTGGAGCAGCATTTCATACAGTTCGTGAAGGTACAACTTCTCCAAGGTTTGAGTGTGACGAATATGGGAGACGAACGGTTTCCACTCAGACTGTAAGTTGTTCATAAACTTTATGTTGTTTTCCGTGTTCGTCTTTGTGATCTTACTTTTCTGAAGATCATTTAGAAGCATATTAAACCTTTCGTAGGTTTCCGTCAGCGTTTCACCCTTTCGTGCTTTAAACCCATCATATCTGGTGATACAATTTGTCACCTTTAGCTGGTTATTGATGTGGCTTCCCATCATCATCTTCTCTATTTGGTCCCACATCTTTTTCGATGAGTCCTTGAAACTATCTATACAAGCATAGATGTCATTCGGTAGACTTTGAAGAAGGTACGATTTTGCCAGCTTTTCTGCCTCGTACATATCCTTTTCTTCCTTAGTAAAATCACCAACAGATTTCCGAATCTGACGCTCTGGCCTTCCTTCAGCTGGGTTTCCCGGTACCACTTTCATTGGCCAATCTTGTGGACCCTCAGTCAGACATTTGTATATATCTTCATAGTTGGATTTTGCTTCTATGAAATTCATAAATCGGTCATGCCACTGAGGGTACTCTCCCCGAAAGAGCACCGGGGGCTTTTGGTCAGAACCGATGGCTAGAGCATCCCTTGAGTTCATCTTTACTTCTTAACTTAAGAGCACTTTTTCTGGATCAAACCTTTTGCCTATCTGCTCTGATACCAATTGTAGATCCCAGTTTCAGTGCAATCAACAGATTTAAGAACAATGATGAACAGATGATAGGCCACAGCAACTAGTCATATGATTGATATAACTTTAAAGGGCTAAGGTTTACAGAGAGAATTTTCTGATAATAATATGTAAACCTAACAACTAGTAAACTGAATAATGAATTTCTCACCTAACAAATGAAACAGAATTAACTTTAAATACATGGGCTCGCAGTCCTAATGGGCTTATGGGCTTTAAGGCCCAACAAGCTTACAACTATTGCAACTTGACACAAACTACCCTGAACTTCTATTTAACGTTGAAAATGGCCCTAACACCGCTGCATTTTATCTCTGATTATGATGTGTTCCAGTTTTTCTCATTATTTTTTCAAGAATCTGAGCTTGTTCAACTATTTCTTAATTTTGTATAACCCAATTTTTTTAATTTGAGACACAAATTTTTTTTTATAATGTGAAAGATGAAATAGCTGAATTTTATTTTGTTCCAACTAAATATCAATTTGCCGAATTATTTACATTTTGTCTTTAATGAAAATTTTAAACATCGGCATATTGAGTTTAAAAGTTTAAATCTTTTCAAATTTTATTCTATAAAGTAAAGTTTTACATTTTTTCTTTCTTTTGAATAAAATATGTGTCTAGGATAAATTTTCAAGTTCTTTTGCTTATATTAAAGTTTTTATATGATCAAATTTCAAGTCTTACAATAGTCGAAAAGTCAGCAACATGTTTGAAACTTTTATTACTGCTTTAAAGTTGTGTGATTCGGAATATTTATAGTTTACAATGCTTGGAAAATTCTAAAAAGTCAAAATTTTGATTGTAATGAAAATATGGGCTAAGTACTTTTATGTAAAACTGAGTGATTGAGATGAATATTAAATTCTTAAAATTCAGAAATCTCTGAGTTTAAAAGTTTGTACCTGTGAACTTTCTGGTTTGGGAAAGTAAGTTCCGTGGGATGCTTGTCATCTGGTCCCCTAAGGTCAATTGATCTGGGACTGATCGAACCCAAATCCTTCTATAGAATCAGATCGAAAGTCATGTTCTACTGGTATGAATGGGTTTAGGATATGTTGATGTAGCCTTTCTGATCTGGGAGAGTAAGTTCCAAGGGGTGCTTGACACCTAGTCCCCTAAGGCCAACTGGTTTGGGAGCGGCTGACCCAAATCCTGCAATAGGGTCAGATAGAAAGTTACGTTTACGGCATGTTCTTTACTTAATAAACTTTTTGATCAAAAGATGCCAAAGTGCACGAACTTAAAAGATGCCAAAGAGCACACTCATGTTAAGATGCCAATGTACACACTGCTAAAAGGATGTCAATGAGCACACATCTCATGATACTTGGTGATATGTTTAAGTTGCGATAAACCTATAAATTTGTGATAATCTTAATTTTTGATGGATTAGTGTGAGTACATGCAAAGTTCTCTATTATATTTTTAGAATTGAATTTTCTTGAAGCTAATCGAAGATTCGCATGTGAGCACACTGAATAGATTGCTGGAAGTTTTTAAAACTGAACATGTTTTAACTTGATATACAATAAAACTTGTTTCTTTATCCAACAACATATATTTGATTTCAACTGATTGATAAATTTGTCATATTTCACTCAGTAGAATTCAATTTGTTTAGTGTTTAAATTTTTATATGTTTAATGTTTTAAAATTTATATTCAGTATATTTTTTCTTTATACATTAATTTTTGATCATTGTGTTCTCATTAATATATTTTAATGGGTTTATGCATTATTCAAGGGGGGGTGAACAAAGAGAATGTTTTTCAAAGATTATATCTGTTTTTGAGGGGGAGTATCTGATTCTTTATATGAATGCTAACTTGAATTGTCAAATTTAGTGCATTTGTGTAGGGGGAGTCAAAGTGCTAATCAGGTAAAAAATTTCAGACTCCAAGTCAGATTTGCGCAATCAGTTGGTCGCGCAAACCGTGCTTTGCGCATCCTTCGTGAAACGTAAACCGTGCTTTGCGCATCCTTCGTGAAACGCAAACCGTGCTTTGAGCATCCTGCGTGAAACGCAAACCGAGCTTTGTGCAACTCACGAGTATCGCAAACCTCAGTTTGCGCAACCAACATGACGCGCAAACCTTCCCTGTTTTCTTTGTTTCTTTGATTTTACAGATCTTATGTTGTCTCGTCTCCAATATTTGCATGACCTAGTTGAACCAGTTCATCAAGGTCATGAGGGGGAGAAATCAGAGAAGTCAAGGAGATTTTAAAGAGACAAAGAGCTCAAAAGTTTATCTGTTGATCAAGATTCGCTCAAAGATTCTATTTTCTCAGCTACAACTTCTTCTTTTGTTGTTTCTGCTCCGATCACCACAGTTCATTCAAGGTCATTTAAAAAAGGTGTGTCGTTTAGAGCTCAAGCTGATGCAACGAAAACTCAATCTGAAAAATGCTGAGAAGAATTTTTTTTTTAAAAGTCAGAAAGCTTCACAAAGTCGCTTTAATGGTCTGTGCTATTTTAGAAGATGAATTTTGAAGACCAAAGCGCCAATGATTACTAAGGGGGAGATTGTTAGGTCTGATTTTATAGTAATCATTGTATTTATAGGCTTGATCAAATATTGTGTCTAAAGTCATATTCTGTGTAGTATTGACCAAGGGTATTTAAGTCCCTTTGGTCTTTGTGTCTTGTAAGGATTTTCACACACATTAATCACATATTCTGTTTTGCACATCAAAGCTCTCTCTCTCTCTACTTTCTCTCTCTAAAGATTCATTGGTCTTGGACTATCAGACATGGTAATAACAAATTCAAATGAACTGCTGAACCGATGTGTGTGAATACTTTACAGTATATAGACAAGATAATACGCAAGTATTGATCTTTAGAAACACACGATCAGTTAAACATTAAAGCTCAAAATTGAAAAACATTTAAAATCACACTTCTAAATTCATGAAATCTTTTGAGAACCAGAAGTGGTGTGAACATTTCAGAAAACGTTTTTCATGCTTGAAAGTTGTTCTTCTTTCAAACAATCATAGATCTAGGATTAGAAGATATTTACCTTTAAGCTCCCCCTCAAATCATGATAGAATGATTTAAGTCTTTTTAGCTCCCCCTGGATATTTGCAAAATATCCAAGTCTGAACATTGAAGAACGGGTCCTGATCTGTTGTAATCAGAAGCCATCACCTTTACTCCCCCTATAAGTTATGCATCTAAAATATGTCAGAAAAAGCACAAGATAGAGATCAAATACAACTCCCTTTTGAATTGTAGACCGTCATATCTTCCAAGTATATTATCAATGAAAAAGCACATGATAGATATCAGATACAACTCCCTTGTGAATTGTAGATCGTCATATCTTATCGGATGCAAAGTATTTCAGACAAGAATGTACTCCCCCTTGATGGTTGATTTTCTCATTCGAGTATTTGAGTACAATCTCTTATCATCGCAGGAGTAAGGTCTTTTGATCACTAAAGTACGAGTCCTAAACTGTTGTGTTTAGAAGTCAAACTCCGTTGAAGTACGGGTCCTAAGATGATTTGCTTAGAAGCCTTGACTCTTTGACTTGAAGGTCCGGGTTTTGAACTGTTGTGTTCAAAAGCCTAAGTTCTATGCTCCCCCTTAAACTTTGGGTGCCTGCAACACAGATTTAGCTTTTGGTACCCACTGGTATTTGGGTCCTGAAGTGTTAGTTGCAGTTCTTGTGGGGGTTACATAATATGATCCATACTAGTAATTAACAAAGTTTTTACTTACAAAGTCATGTGCTCCACAGTATGAACAGGAAATTTTCTTCTGAGCAACCCTGATCAAGTGATTAGTAGAGTAAAACATATCAGAATTACCAAAAGATTTACATTTGTGTGCACTGTTCTTGTTGGCATTGGTTGTGGATGCAGATGCTTTGTCATTCTTCTTCTCATTCGAAGAATCTTTAACCTTCCAGACCATATGTCCTTTCGTAGATTGCTTTCCAAGAGATTTTATATAAAATTTTGTTGAACCATCAACAGATTTGTCATAAAATATATTAGATGGTCGAATCTGATTTGATTTGACATTTTGTGGTTTGACACTTTTCTTTTTCAAAACATTTTTCTCATGAATAAAACTTGAAGTTGTTTTGAAAGAACAAACTGATTCTGTTGAGTTATCAACAGGTGATTGATCAATCACATCAACTGTAATCTTTTCTGACAATTCACTGTTTGTAGCTTCTAAGTCTTTTATCTTTTCAGATAAAATGTTTCTTTCAGAAGTCAATGTGTCAAACTTTTGTTTCAAATCAGATTTGGCATTCTATTCTTTTTGGACATCTGAAGATAGAACAGTTATTTTGGAATTGAGCTTAGATATCTCAGATTCAAAATGTAAACGTTCAAGCTTAAAATCTTTTTGTAAGTTCTTGGTTTTATCAGAAATTTCATTGAAGATCCCAACATTTCTCTTTTCAGATTTCTTCGTTTCAATCTCCAAAGACTTTTTCTTTTCTTGAAAAGCTTTTCTTTCTTTATCAAGTAAGTCTTGTAAAATAGAGATTTGTTTGGGAAGTTCAGTTGATTTGTCTTCAAGAACTTTTCTTTCCTTAGAAAATGTGTCTCTTTCAGTAATCAAAACTTTTTCAAAATCAGACACTTGCTTTGAAAGTTTAATACATCTAAGCTCAAGATTCTTTTTCTCTTGGTCAGCTTTCTTAGAAAGTTCAGATATCTTTTGAGTAAAAGATTTTTCCAGATCTGATTTAACTTTATCTGCTTGGAGGCTTGTTTTCAGATCATCATTCTTCTTCTCCAGAGCAGATATCTTCTCTTCAAAAGCCTTAAACTTGTTTTGAAGCTCAACTGATTCAGCTTGCAGTTCAGATGATTTTTGTTCAGTTGTCTTCAGTTGGCTTTGAAGACTTATAATCTTTCTCTCTTTCAGCTTGACTTCCTTTTCACAAGTCTGAATAGTATTCTCTTTTAGAACAATAATTTTCTCTTTCTCTTTTATATCCTCATCTCTTGCATTGATGATACCTGAAAAATTAGATAAAGTATTAATACACTGTATACAACCAGTTTTATCAGAGTTGAACAAATGATATTTCAACTCCTGAATCTGTTTAAGAAGCTCTGAATTCTGAATTTTCAGTGTATCTCGTTCAGATTCTATAACAGGTATCTCAGGCATGTACATAACAACATATTTTCTTCTCTCGCCTGTAGTTGACATCTTGAATGAGAAATCAGCTTGATAAGAATGATCGTTCCCAAACAATTCAGAAAAATTTGACTGAAAGTCAAACTTAGATCACAAAAAATATTCTCAGAAAAATTCTATCTCTGGAACTCTCAAAGCACTGAAATCCACAGAAACTCTCTCAAATCATATGAACTGAGAATCTACAAAACAAAATGAATGCTAAATGTGCAGAATACTTTGACTTAAAATTCGCAGATCAAGTTAACATGAACTTGCAAATCAATATATGTGAAGATGTTGGTGTTAAAGGATGTTTTGCGCGAGTAGAATATGGCGCAAACAAAGTTTTGCTCGAGTAGAAGATGGCGCAAAACAAACCTGAAACACACAGATTAATTAAGAATTATGTATGGTGCAAATGATGAAAACTATATGGCGCAAAAGATGAAATCTATTTGGCGTAAAAGTATGAAGTTTGCGCAAGTTGATGACTTCTGTGATTGGAGCAAATTAGATGTTGGTAGTGTTGCACAAAACAATTAAACTTTAATGGCACCCCACTAACACTTGAAAATGGTTATCAAATTGCACCGCCCCACAAACACTTCAAAATCAATTTGGTTGGCGCAAAAGTTTATGTGGATGGCGCAAAACACATCACTTGGATGGCGCAAAACCCATCACTTGAGTGGCGCAAGATTTGAAGAAGGTGGTGAATTTCTGCATCGAACAATCTGCAAATCATATACAGATTTCTTGAAACATGAACTTACAAATCACATTCACAAACTGAATTTCTGCATCGATTTTAACATAAATTCGCAGATCAATTAACCATGAATTCGCAGAATATGAATTCAGCGTGTTCTTCAACTTGATGTCTGCGTGTTCTTCCCTGAGTTCACAGATTTGATCCAAATCAATTCAAATCTGTAAATTGATTCTAGAAATCTGTATCACAATGATCGAAAATCACTTCTGAAAACATTTCTAATATCAATTTTCAGATTAAAAACAACAAACCACAAAAATCTGATCAAGAACAGTTTCAAACATTTCAACACAGAAACTTGCAAAAATTCGAAATTAAATGTGATTTATTGTGATTTTGACATTGAAATCTAAACAAGAAAGATTCACAAATATAAATCGAACTCTTATACAATCAGTTTCACAACCAAACAACAATTATTCAAAAGAAATTTGTGAAAAAGATCAAACTTCAGTGTTCTTGATATTTTCAAGAAAATTCAACTTTTTGATCCAAAAATTCCAGAAATCGATCCATCTTTTCTGTGATAATCTTTCTGAATTTGTTTGGTATAACTCTGATACCAATTGTTAATGCAAAAATCCCTATCAATATCAAGTAATTCTCACTCAAGAATCAAGAATATGACAATGTTAGATCTATAGAGAGAAAGTAAATCACACGTCTATGATATTATGATAAAGCTCTTACAAAACTTACAAGGCAAACCCCTATTTATACCACAAGCTATTACAAAGACTAACTTGACTAAGACTATGTTGACTTTACATCTTTGACTTTTCCTATTAAATCTTGGATACAATATTATGACCTAACAATATCATACGAATTACAACACACAACACAGACTTTGCACAAGTTAGAGAGAGAAACATTCTATCAAGTGAGATATGTGGCACAAAGAGACTTGTGACTAAAGGATTTGATGTAATCTTTGTAAAATCAATAAAATATCATTTCCTACATGTTTGTGTGATCATATTGAGTTAGAAAACTGGAACTACAATTGGAATCAGGGCATAATTCGATTAAAATCAACAAGAAAATGCTTCACACCCTGAGTTTCTAGTTTCGATTGATTTGTGAATTTCAGTGTGTAATTGTGTGAATTAGTGTTAGTATGATCATCGATTAGCATCATAGAATGGTTTTGTATTGATTAGATTCACTTTTGCACTATAATTTTACATTCAATTTGGATTTTTGTGATTTTCAGTTTTCACGAGTTCGAACACTGTTTCATCATGAAATTGTATTCTTGAGTTTAACTTTCTGAAATTCCTTGTTTGTATTTGGTTCTAATAGTGATCGTGAACAAATTGGAAAATTTTCAGATCAAGATTTGAAGATTTAATAGGGTTTCGATCGAATTTGAAGGATTTTTCATCGAAACTGGAAGAACTCGCATAACTTATGAAGAACTCGCAAGATCTGATCTTTTCGCACGAAGAACTCGCATAGTGAAGGATTTCGCACAGCTTTTATTTTTGAAAAAGACAAGTATGGAATTCGCATAAGAGTGGTATTTGCAAAGATGTCAAAATATCTTCTTTCCATGGGGTCACAATCAAAGCCTCCAGTACTTTCAATAGGAGAATATGCCCAATGGAAGCGCCATATGACTCAGTTTCTGAATCATAAGAACCGGGAGTACATGAAATCCATAACTGACGGACCCGTGAATCCTGAAGTTACTGTTCTGGGTCAAGCAGCCACTGAGACCTCTCATGAGATACCTGTTAGGTTCATACCTAAGCCATATCAGTACTTCAGCGAGAGAGAGAAAGAACTTGCTAAAATAGATGAAGAAGCCCTCATAAACTTAACGATGGCAATACCGAACGATATCTACAATTGCGTAGATAGCCGAGACTCTGCAAAAGAAATGTGGGATGAATTGGAGCGACAATTTCAAGGAACAAATTGGTCTATTCAAGCAAAGTTGAATCAAAGCATAAACGCCTACGAGGGATTTCATGCTAAGGAAGGAGAAGCTTTGATAGATACATACAACAGGTTCAACGTGATTTTGAATGACCTGAGAAGAAACGGAATGAACAAATCTATATTTGAGATAAACTACAAGTTCATCAAGAACTTGAACCCCGAGTGGAAGAGCTATGCTATAAACCTCCAAATGTCAAAGAACATGGCACAGGAGGATGTGAATGATATCTTCTCTACCTTATCTCAACATGAGGATGAGGTAAAGTTATTGAGCAAGGAGAAGAAGATGGTTAAAGATTCACTAGCTCTACTTGCTGACAAGAAGAAGGGTTCTAGTTCTGGTTCCGTTTCTGGTTCAAAGTCCAAACTGAAGAAATCCAAAGCTTATCTCACTGAGCTTACTCATTCCAATTCTAAGTATACGGCAGAAGAATTTGAGGTTAATTCTGATGATGACATTTAGAGGTTTGCTGAGAACTTGGCCTTCGTCACAAAGCAATTCAATAAAAGCTTTGGGAAAAAGAAGTATTATTCAAAGTCCAAGTATCAAGGTCAGAAGAAAGATAAGTATGAAAAGTTCAAGCCACGTTTTGGAAAGAGAGAAGAAAAGAAGGAGAAAATAGATCCTCAGTCTGGTAGGTGCTTCAACTGTGGCAAATTTGGTCACTTTTCAAAAGACTGCAAGTTCAAACATGTAAAGAATTCAGAATACTACGCGAAGAAATCTCTGATTTCAAAGAAGCAAGAGGATGGGTTAGTGTTGATAGCAGAGGAAGAGAACTGGTTTTTCTAGAGTTCTGATGAGGAAGATGCCCACTTTACCCAGGTCTGTATGATGGCAAAGCTTAATGCTGATGCTGAGCCTACTTCTGAGCAGTCAGATGTTGATTCTGAGGTAAGTACCAATTCTGAAAACTCTGAACTTGTTGAATCTTTAATGGCACAAATCCAACACATGGAATCAAAATTTGAAACTTTAAAGAGTAAACTTAGCTTTGAACGACAATCAATAATGAATTTTCGTGATGAAAATGCATTATTGAAAGTTGTTGTTGAGGATAAAGAGAAAGAAAAAGATGCTTTGAAAAAGGAAAGAGAAATTTTGAAAACTCAGATCTCGGAACTCAAAAAGGACTTAGTTAATTCTAATTCTGAAAGGGTGAATTCAAAATTAAGTTTGAAGTTTGTTTACAAGAAAGGAATGAGGCATACTGTAAAATTAAACAAATGGAAGACTTAAATTTGAAAAGAGGACAGACTGAGCAAACGTTAAATCTTTTAACTAACAAACTCCAAGACGTTCGGTTTTACAATCCAAAGCTGGGATTAGGTTTATCAGAAAATGACACTTTAAAGAAAGCCCCGAAAAACTTGTATAATTTTGATAAATTGGGCTCGAGTGTAAAGAAAATCCCATATATTCATGAAACTTTCGTTAAAGCTGAAACTCCTATATCTAACGCTTCATTTAAAGGTAAAGAGGTAATGGAAGATGATACATCAAGTTGCGCTGATTCTCAAAACAGTTTTAAATCGGTTGGATTTAAATACAATGATTTAAACAAAAGCTATAAAAACAGAAAATTAGAACTTGTTGAGTTTGAATCATTGTTTTCCACACCGTCATTTACTGAATCAGCAAACGATGATAAGATCACATCTGAAACCGAATGGCAGTATGACGATTATGAGTCTGATACTGATATTTGTGATCAGATCCCTTTATTTGAATCCATTATCTCTGACTCCTCAAATGAAGTTAAGATAGAAGAGAACTCAAATGTCATGAATTCCAGCGTTCAAAATGAGTTTGTTGATCAAATGTCTGAGGAGATTTTTGAAGACATGATAAATTCCTCGGATCCTGTCCCAATTTTAAAAAAGCTTGAGTCTAACTCTGTGATTGATCAAACACCTGATTTACTTAAACAAATCTCAGATTTACAAAAGTCTCTTGAAGAGTTAGAAGATGAAAATTGTGATCTTCGATTCAAATTGGATAAATCTTTAGAAGATAACAAAGAGCATTGTAAAGAAATAAATGATTTGAAAAATGATTTGTTTAAAAAGAACTTAGCTGATAAAAAGATGTTTGATGATAAAAAATGTAATGTTAGATCCAATCTATAGTTTGAGAATTCAGTCAAGCCTACAGTTGTTTATTCTGAATATTTGCCAAGTATTTTTGAAAAAGATGAAACTTCTGGAATTTTGAAAAAGAATTCATCCTCTAAGAAGAAAACTAATAAATTTTCTTTTCGTGTTTCAGATCTGAGTAGAGGTGTTGGTAAAGGAGAATGGAGGAAAAAAGATAGTGAAAAAAAATATTGTTCTGTTTTGTCTGAAAATGAGAGTATTGTTTCTAGTAGTGATGACAATTTGACATGTAATAGTTCTTCTGCAAATAAATGTCATGTTTGTTCAAATAACTGTAATTCTTTTGATAAATCAAAGATCTTGATATTTGCTCGCAAGAACTTCATATGTAATCACTGTGGTGACAACTCTTTTTCATATTACTCCACTCCTCCTAAACCAAAGACTGTTAAAAGAGTTCATAAAGCTAAATCTACCTCTAAGTCCTCAACACAACACATTCATGTATTTCAAGCTAAGTCTGCTAATTTTTCAAAGAAAAAGCAGTTTCATGATCTTAATGTAAAAATTATCTGGAAATAGTTGCCCAAACCAAGATATGAGTGGAGAGTTAAGGGCAAATTAGATTATTTGAAGAAACTGCATGATGCTAACAAATCAGGACCTATCTGGATATGGTTACCTAAAAAGAAGTAATTTGTTCCTTTTTGCAGGCCTGTCATTTGTGGTACATAGACTCTGGTTGCTCAAGACATATGACAGGATACAAGCACTTACTACATAATTATGTGGAAGAACCTGCGGGAACAGTTAACTTTGTGAATGCTAATCTGAAAGATTATATCAGAGGACACGACATGCTTACAAATGGCACCGTAACCATCAACAAAGTTTTATATGTTAAAGGACTTGATCACAACTTGTTCAGCACGAGTCATTTTTGTGATAGTTTGTATCAAGTGCGGTTTACTACAACTCACTGTCACATTGAGACTTCGGAAGGTTCAGAGATTTTTAGAGCTGAAAGATATGGTAATCTTTATGCGGTCAATTTTCCAACTCTTTCCGCTACAAGTTCTGTTTGTCTACTTGCTAAAGCGACGAAAGAACAAAGTTGGATTTGGCATCGCGCCTGTCTCATCAAAACTTCAAAGCTATTGATACTTTGGCAAGACAAGGCATTGTCAAAGGTCTTCCTGAGATGCGTTTCGAGAAGGATTTTGTGTCCTGCTTGTGAAATGGGCAAGATGAAAAGAAGTTCACGCAAGCCAAAGGTTGAATCCTCTTGCACAACGCCGTTGGAAATGATTCATATGGACCTTTGCGGCCCAATGCGGACTCAGTCAATTAACGGTAAAAAGTACATCTTGGTAATGATTGACGAGTACTCAAGGTATACATGGTTGGAATTTCTACGAGCCAAATCTGACGCACCAGAACTGATCATTGCCTTCATAAAGAAAGCTCAAGTTTTGCTTCAATTGCCAATCAAGAAGTTGCGTAGTGATAACGACACATAGTTTAAAAATGAGACTCTTCAAAGCTATCTCAATTCAGTTGGGATTTCTCACAGCTTCTCAGTTGCACGAACACCACAACAAAATGGCGTTGTTGAACGGAAAAACAGAAGTTTGGTTGAAGCAGCGAGAACTATGTTGGCATATTCTGGTCTACCACTATACCTCTGGGCTGAAGCCGTTGCAACCGCTTGTTTTACTCAGAACTAGACGATTGTGATTAAACGTTTCAATAAGACAACTTATGAATTGATTAACAAACGTAAACCGAATATTAAATTTTTACGTGTTTTTGGTTGCAGGTGTTATATACTTAATGACCGTGATAATCTTGGAAAATTTGACAAGAAGGCAGATGAAGGCTACTTTATCGGTTATTCTCTTACGTCTAAAGCCTATCGTGTTTATAATCTTTGGATCAGGACTATCATGGAAAGCATACATGTGTCTTTTGATGAAAATTCTACGCTGACTTCTGAACAACACAGTTCAGAACTCAAGATTAAGGGAAAGACTTTTGTTCATGATGGAATAGAACCCAAACCAAAACAAACTAAGTCATCTAACTCATCTACTGTTACATCTGAGTTACATATGTTTTTTCTTGATGCTTTTATGGATACATGTGCAGATTTTGACAAATCAGGCATGTCCGCATCAATTTCAGAGGTTCCAACAGTTACTAAAGACATTTCTGGACCTTCTGAACCAGTCACAACAACAACCTCTTCTGGTACATCTACACCTAATGTATCTGATAAAACTAATACCGATTTTGCATCTGCAGATACATATGCTAGACAAGAAGTTCCGAGCACTTCCTCTGTTGCTCCAAAATTACCTTCATCAGATACACCAGTACAAGAAGTTTCGTCTATTTTTGAGGTTGTTCCTGCGATAGTCGATGAATACAACGAGCAAAATACACGAGTATCTGTACAACCACTCCCAAGTACAAATCGATGGACAAGAGATCATCCCCTTCACAATATTATTGGTGACGTACAGAGTGGCGTACAAACGCGTGCATCATCAGCAAATTTTTGTCTTTACTCAAGTTTCCTTAGTTCCTTAGAGCCGAAAAAGGTTTCTGAAGCTCTTCGCGACCCTGACTGGATACTAGCGATGCAAGATGAGCTACTACAATTCGAAAGAAATAAGGTATGGCGGCTAATCCCATGTCCGAAATACAAATCTGTGATAGGCACAAAGTGGGTCTTTAAGAACAAGAAAGATGAGGCTGGAGTTGTCGTACGAAACAAGGCTCGACTTGTTGCAAAAGGTTACTATTAATAGGAAGGCATAAACTACGATGAAACGTTTGCTCCTGTTGCACGGATCGAGGCCATCAGAATTTTTCTATCTTATGCAGCACATAAGAATTTCACCGTCTACCAAATGGACGTGAAATATGCTTTTCTCAACGGTATAATGCATGAGGAGGTCTATGTAGCACAACCTGAAGGCTTTGTTGATCCACATCACCCAGATCATGTCTACGTTCTAGACAAAGCGTTGTATGGATTAAAACAGGTACCACGAGCTTGGTATGACACTCTCACACAATTCTTACTTGCCTTGGGCTCTAAAAAAGGTACAATTGATGCTACATTGTTCCTTAAGAAGCAAGGTGATGATTTAATCTTAATACAGATTTATGTAGACGACATAATATTCGGGTCTACTAATCCAAAATTCTGTAGAAACTTTTCAAAAACTATGGAGACTCTATTTGAAATGTCAATGATGGGTGAACTGACTTTTTTTCTTGGTCTTCAAGTGAAACAGTCCCCAGACGGTATCTTTATAAACCAATAGAAATATATTTGTGACATTTTGAAAAGGTTTAACATGACAGAGAGTTCTATAATGAAAACGCCCATGGCTACTGGCACGCTTCTGGACGCAGATTTAACCGGTAAATCTGTCGATCAGAAAACGTATCGTACCATGATGGGATCAGTATTGTATCTCACAGGAAGTAGACCTGATATCATGTTTGATACCTATTTCTGTACGAGATATCAAGCTAATCCGAAGGAATCTCACGTTATAGTTGTCAAAAGAATTCTTAGATACTTAAAAGGCACTCTCGAGTTAGGCCTTTGGTATCCTAAGGATTCTGGTTTTGATTTAACTGCATATACTGATGCTGATCATGCAGGTTGTAAACTTGATCGGAAGAGCACCTCTGGATTCTGTCAATTTTTAGAAGATAAACTTGTAAGTTGGACATCCGAAAAGCAGAATTGTGTGTCTACATCCACTGCTGAGGCAGAATACGTAGCTGCTGCAAGCTGCTATTCACAAGTCCTCTGGATGAAAACACAATTGAAGGACTTTGGATATTCTTACAAGCGAGTCCCTATCTATTATGATTCTAAGAGCACAATTGCAATAACTGCTAATCCCATTCAGCACTCAAAGACAAAGCATATCGATGTGCGCTACCATTTCATTAAAGATCATGTGGAGAAAGGCAATGTTGAAATGCACTTCGTTCAAACAGACTACCAATTACCTGATATTTTCACTAAACCGTTAGATGAAAAGCGTTTTAAATTCTTAATCAACAAACTCGGTATGTTGAATATGTCTGCTTGAATACTTACCCATGATCTGAGGGGGAGTTTATCTTACTTATGCTTAACTGCTTGTGCCTATGGGAAATCAGAACAGTTGCTTATATTTTTTACTACTGAACAAAGCGGAATCATTTTTATAATGATTACCAAAATCTATATTATTTTGCAGGTTATTCTTTGTAACTATGGCTTCTGAATACTTCGGTTCATAACCCGCTCTAAATTGTTTTTCTTCTAAGGATGATAATCAGATAACATCTTTTTAAGGAGTTTTTACTGTTGGTTTGAGGGAGAGTTTATGAAATCTTAGTTGTTATATTTTTAAGGGGGAGAAGTGAAAAGAAAATTACACTTTCACTGTCATATTTTTCTAATGAGTTGACTTTTTACAAATACCGAGGGGGAGTATCTGAGGTTTTTGTCAAGGATGCTTAAAAGATAATATTCATTTTAGGGGGAGTTGAGTTTTCTATTCTACAGGTAAATCTTTCTAAATCTCAAACTCTACCACATTTTTTAAAGAAGAACAACTTTCAGATGTGAAAAACATGTCTTCTTAAACGTTCAAACCACTTCGTGTTCTCACAAATATTTTTTGAATTTCGAAGTGTGATTTTAAATGTTTTTCATATCAAGTGCTTTGATGTTTATCTGACCATGTGTTTCTCAAAGATCAATATTTGTGTATTATCTTGTCTATACACTATCAAGTATTCTTACACACATCGGTTCAGTACATTTTTATTGACTTTGTTATTACCACGTCTCAAAAGTTTAATCTTTCGATGGTAATACTCCCGTTTGAAATTCTTATTGTTTGAGATCACACGTAATTTCTAAATAAATGTGTTTTCATTGTCAAATTGTTTATATCTTGTTCATATAAACAAATATTCGTTCTTTGATATCCCATTACATTTTTCTTCATGAAATTTGATCTGATAGAATCATTGTCAGATTCTCAAAACACTTCGCTTGAATTCGTTTCATTCATTCAATTTCATTGTAGATCTTAAATGTTCAAAATGCTCAAATCTCATTTTTATTATTCATGAACATACATTTTCTGATGATGATATCGTGTGCTTAACTGTCAACATAAACTGTTGAGCAACACATTTCTTTTTAGGACAAAATACATGGGATTCAATGTGAGTGCTTAAAAGACTTCCATGGATTCACATTAACCAGTGTATCCTACCTCAGAAGTAATCCTTGAGTGATTGAGGGGAGAGGGGTCAAAAGAATTGAGAATGGATGTATGCTGAGGTAAAATGTAAAAGAGATATTGGTTAGAAGTGAGCTCAAATGTTTAAAAGAAAGAGGGTGAGAGATCAGAGTAAAAGAATAATAAACTTTGAACCAAACTTTTTCTGAGCTGGGCAGCCACAAAATCTGTTGTTTCACAATTCTTAGTGAACTTCATTGAAAAAGGCGCTAGCCCATGCCAACTCTTGCATAAAACCCCACCTGCTACTCATTCTTTTCTTAACAAAAGAATGTTTCAAATTTTTTAAAGGGGAAGCAACACGTTATCTATTTTATTTTCATTCTGATGATTCGGATATTGAAAAAGAAGGAAAGTTGCCCCACCTTCGACCCTTGATCATGCACATTGAGTATATGTAATATTTGTTGCTGTCTCAATGGTTTACATACTTTGAGCCTTTAAGCTTTAATTGCTTCAATCATTGCTACACTTGCACGAGAACACAAGGAATAAGTTTTCTTGTCTTAACATTCATAGAAAATTCCTTTGTGGTTTTTCAATGATTGAATGGAAGCCCTGGGGGAGTGAACATCACAAAGATTCTTTCCCATGTGTATCTGTTACACACGGTGGCTCCGTGCTACTGACAGGCATAATAACTGATTCATCTGTTGATTCAGGGTTATCACTCCTAATTTGTCTGAATTTGAAAAGATTCGGATAAATACTTTTATGAATTGACGACAGATTGTTAACATCAGATCATACGAAGTTTATATTCTCGTTAGGGGAGATTGCTTATGAAGACTGTGCTTATATTGTTATTTGGGGGAGATAATTTCAAAGACAGAGCTGACGTTGAAATGTTTTGATGATTCCGATTCTCACAATTCATCAAAAAGGGGGAGAAGTTTCAAGATTTCAAATTCAGATGATTAATTAGTTACAAGGGGGAGAGTTTTCGAGATCAAAATCAAGAGAAAGTTGTGAAGCTGATTAAATTCAAATTTCAAGTCAAAGTAAAGTCTGATTAAGAGATTGTCTGAAATTGCATTTTTGTAACTAAAGGAGGAGATTGAAGAAAGTGTCAAAGTTTTTGAAGCTGTTAAAGATTTGAAGATTTCAAAGCTTTGTGAAGAAAGTCAAACAAGTTTTAAAGTTGACAAAGATTAAAAAGCTGAAGATTTTTCAAGAGAAAGAAGACCTGAAGATTATTGTCAAAAAAAATTTAATCTTGAATACAAAGGGGAGATTGTTAGAGCTATATTGTATTCAAGATTAAAAGAGGGTCAAATGTGTAAATGTTTGTATAGTATGGGTGTTTATTTTGTAATTGAGTTGTAAAGTCAATGGGTCATGTTGACCATATAAATAGGTAGTCTAAGTGTTAGATACCATACGAATTACAACACACAACACAGACTTTGCACAAGTTAGAGAGAGAAACATTCTATCAAGTGAGATATGTGGCACAGAGAGACTTGTGACTAAAGGATTTGATGTAATCTTTGTTAAATCAATAAAAGATCATTTCCTACATGTTTGTGTGATCATATTGAGTTAGAAAACTGGAACTACAAATTTGCCGTTGGGGAAGTATGGATCACCTAAGGTTGGGAGAATACCGAAGTCTTGTGGTTAGAAGCTACCTTAGAAAGTTAAGCGTTCACTCGGATATAAGTGTAATGTGCCTAAGGGGGCAATTTGTTGTGGGTATCAGCATAAAGTTATAGTAATTGTTCTGTCAAGTGGATTAAAGACAACTTCTCGTAAACAGAGACAGTCAATTATGGGAGCAACGTTAATTGGGAATATAGATTTCGAGGACGAAATCTCTTTTAAGGTTGGGAGGATTGTAACACCCGGAATTTTGTAAGTATAGTTTATCCCTAACAATCGTGTTTATAGTATTTTGGTATGCGGTCATTTTATAGATAAACGTGTCTCCAATCGAGATTAGTGGAATTGTTAAAAAGAAAATCAAAATCAAGATTTGGGCCTTTAGGGCAAGTTCCAAGTGAGTTGCGCAGACCTCAAACTTACATTAAACTAGCTTTGGAGGTTGTTTTGATTTTAAACCAAAATACCTTCCAAGTGACTTTCGAGTAAGTTGCATGATCCAAACTAACTTCAAACCCAATCCGACTACTGTTTTGATTTTAAACCCAAATATTTACCTTTCAAGCGAGTTTGAAGTGAGTTTCTTGACCCCGAACTAACTTCAAACTCACGTCGACCACTATTTTGTAGCTAAACCCAAATACCTTCCAGGCGACTTTCAAGTGAGTTTCTTGACCTCAAACTAACTTCAAACTCACGTTGGCCATTGTTTTGGCACTAAACCCAAATACCTTCCAGGCGACTTTCAAGTGAGTTTCTTGACCCCGAACTAACTTCAAACTCACTCAAACCAAAAATTGGGTCTAAAAACCCTTTAGACGTTTTTTTTCTCATTCACTCCCTTTCTCATCACCTACCCATTCTCCTCTCTCTCATTTTTGCCCAAACATTAATTACTCCTCCAAAATCAAAATCTTCAAGAGTTTTACGAGCTTGAAAGCTAGAGATTCAAGCCTTGTGGATGGAAACTCAAGATCTTCATCTTCTCCAACTATCTCTCACCATTGTTGACCTAGTTTTTGGAGCTTTTTCCTAAAAACAATTTGTAAGTCCATCTTAACTTTCTAAACCATTATTCTTGTTAAAACCTTTCATTTTAACTTCCTAGAGCATTTATTTTGATGTATCATCATTGTTTTAAAGTTTTGACCTATTTTGGGTATTTTAGATTATTAGAGGATTTGACTAAGGTTTGTTATGAATTTGAGTTTGTGATTACTTTTGCTACATCCCTAGGCTTTGGTTGTGACCCAGATAAAGTTTCTAGTAATGGATGTTTGTGGATCTAAAGCCCTCACCAAAGGAAGCTCAAGATTGGGGTAAAACCTAGATTTAGCCTAAATCTAGGAAGGTGAGTTCAAGTTGACTTGTGAAAACGTTGTATATGCCAAAAATATCCATTTTAAAGTGATTATGTGTTCACATGATTTTATTTAAAATTGGAATATTTGAAGAGTTTTACTTATTTGGGTTATTTGGTTTATAAATCTTGTGAATCCTCCACATTTGGGATTTCTTACATTTTGATAAATAAATCATGTTGATACGTTTCATTTATGATTTAATATATAAATGGAGGTCTTTTGATATAAATGTCCTTTTAGTATATTTAATCTTATAAACCATTTTGGAAAATGCATATTATGGTGTTACGAGGCATTTTGGAAAAATAAAGGTATGAGTTCATTTGGAAAAATAGTTTGTCTCAACCCATGATGAGTTTTGGACTAATCCTACTTTTGGTCGTTGTATTTGCATAACCGTTGGTTAATTTTGTTTTATGATTTACATTGACTTTTATGGTTTGATAAAGTAAATCGTTGAGCTTTTGGCTCAGTTTTTCACTAAGATGAGTCTTGAGGACATTTGTCCGGTTTAATAGCCCGTTGTGGAGTTTTGAGTATGATAACGTTTATTACATGTCATTTAAGGATTACATGTTTTGAGTGATTTGGTCATTCAATTGGAGTCATGTAGTGTTATAGACTGTAATGTAATGGATCCATAGGCATATGAGTCGGTCTCTATTATTTTAAGAAAAAGGGTTATTGTTTCCATGTTGGGACCATAATTAGTCATGGGATTATCAAGGGCCTTTATGGTGCGGGCTCGTGGAGTCTAACATTTGGCCTTAGGCCCGTGATGTAATTTATGAGTCTGTTTTTATGGGATAGTCATTTCCCATTTGTAGCTAGTTGAGACATTGGGTCCTCGGAGGCAACTTGGTACGGTTATGTGGAGTCGGATACTAGCCATGGGCCGTAAATGTAATCCTAGTGAATGAGCATGATTAGGATCCTCGGGTGCCCTCATCCACATCTTAGTACGAGTCGGCGAGCTCGTGGCCATGGGTCCTAGTATGGTGAGCTCAATAACTTGGAAAGTGACCTACTTTTGTGTGTCGCCACAAGCCATGGAGTTCGGGTCTCCCCCGTCACCGAGAGGTGTTGTTTTGGGTATTTAGTTTTATCCTTGTTTTTCGGTGAAATTTTGAGTTTGGGGTATTCTCCATATGTTATAATTTTGGAGGATTGAGTTTACTCATATTTTGGTCGTTTGGTTTATAAAGTTTTATTCAAATTTCAATATTTGAGCATTTACCATTATTCAGGTTTTGAGTAAGGGGTTGTTTGGCAGTTGCTGAATGGTTTAGTGTAGAATGATTAAGAGGTTTTTATGATATAGTGTAAAATGAAATATGGTTGTTTGCTAATTGTTCATAATGAAATCAGGGCTCTTAATGGTTAAGGGAGGGTCAGGATACAAAATCATTAAGAGGATTTTGGAACCATTAAGAGGCAACACTTTTTTTTGCCAAACAATATTTACCTCTTAGCGATTCAGAAGTTGCCTCTTAATTGCACCATTAAGAGGTAAACAAACAACCCCTTAGTGTTGGGTTGCATTACTTCATGAAAGAATGTTTTGGCGTTGAGGCGTTCATTTATAAAATGCGTATTATTGAAAAATGGGTCGTTCTCATATTTAAAGTAATGCATTTTGAAGGAACATGATTTAAGTTGCATTATTTTCGTTTAACGATTTTTATAATCATGATAAAAACTTTTGAACTCACTAGACGTTAGCCTAACCTTTTTATTTGTCGGCATGTGCATTAGGTTACGTTTCGGGATTAGTTCTAGCATCACTGTTAAGAGATGAGTGCTAGTTGTGTGCTCGAAGAAGTGAATAACTTGGTGAAGACTTCCGTATTTACTTTGGATGTAGCGACTGTCATTGGATTTTAGTAACACCCGACTTTAATTAGTCTTTATGTAAGACTTTATTCATTCTGTTGACGGTTAAATCTAGAATTGTATTCCTAGCGTGAACTTGTCGTAAGAGATTTTATCCTTTTTTGAGGTATTATTGAAAGTTTTAAATTAGTCGCTCTTTCCAAATTTGTGGGTATTACATCATTACTCGTTTTCCTTGCATTTTTTTTATTTTTAAGAAATACGAAAGACATGTGCTAAATAATGACAAATAAAAGTTTACAAGAAGCTAAACTTGTTTTACGAAACGAAGATCAACAAAGACGTAAAAAAATCTAAGTTACGAAAGAGAACTATGACAAAGTAAAGTAAATCAAGATGGCTAAAATTTAGAACGTAAATGAGCATTTTTCAATGATAGAGTTAAGCTAGACGGAGGCAAAGGAGATGCGAAGAAAAATAAATATAGACGATAACGTAAAAGCGTAAACTAAAAATGCATAAAAATTAGATGGCAAGAAGAAAAATACTAAAAGATTGATGTATTAATTATAAAAGAGGATGAAAGTTCTTGGAAGAAAACTTCATCTTTTCAAAAAGATGAAGTAGCAAGAGGTGAGGAATACATAGTGGAGAGGTTTCAAGTGGTAAATGGATGATGGAAAAATTATGAGATGATGAGATGAGATGAGATGATTGTGTGATGATTTACAAACAATAACACCCTCCTATTTTTAAGGTCTTTAAGGAGACAAGATGAAAAAAATCCAAAGGTTTTAACCAATGGTCCATGTGCTCCATACTTTAGCAACAAAAATCTCTTGGAAGATTTCAAGAAAATCACCAAATCTCTTAAGCTTTGTCCTCATCCAAAAGCATAAGCCTTCCATCATTTCCATCCTATAGCATCCTGAAACGCGTTTTCAATTCATCACTGTAAACCAAAAGATTAGCCACAAATTAGCATCAAAAGACAAGTGAATTTGGTCATTGGTTTACCTAAACTCCATAAATGTGAAAATCGATAATATACATAAAAAAGACTCAATCTAACGACTTTTGACAAATTAAAGTAACGAAAAAGAAACTAAAAAAGGTGTAATGCGTCAATTAAGTTGCCGCATATTAGCTCGGCCTTGAGCGATGATCCTGCGATTGAGACCAAATGGTTAAAGTCGGTTAAAAAAACGTCTTCATGTGGAGGGCTAGACTAGAGAGACTTCCGTGCAAAGTGATTCTCGATAGGATGGGGATGGATATTCCATCAATCCTATGTCCAAGGTGTGGCAACATAGTAGAGTCGGTAAACCATGCACTTGTGAGTTGCGAAGAGGTTAAAAAATATAGGTAGGAGTATGTCGTTGGTGGAAGATTGACAAAGATCGAATTGAATCGATTGAGGACCTGATCTGGGGGAATCTTCAACCGGTGCTTTGGGAAGAAATGGTGTGGTGCTTCTTGTATTTAAACTGGAATTATCGCAACCCGGTGGTTTTCAAGGACGAAAAGAGGAGAGTAGCTGATTTGTTTTTCGAATTTCAAAGATGCAGTTTCGAATGGATTGGGAGGAGGCTTCACAGCAGAAATTAGATTGGATTCAATGGCTAGAAGATCTGGTCGGGACGTCATAAAGTTGGACCTGTTGGGGTGCCGTACTTGAGGCTCGACCATTGATGGGTTAACACAACTCGCTTTGGGGCTGCTGGTATCGATCTCTTGTTGGTATCGACTGCAGGTAACTGTAGCTCTCTCTTGTTGGTCCGTCTCGGTATTGTTAAGGTGCATTGGGAGGTCCAGGTTTGTGAGGTTTGCTCCTGGCAAACTTCGGTGTTAATGTTGTTTTCTCTTTTGTTGGTTTCGACGGTTGCGACTTGCCGTTTGCTTGGTCGTTTCTTGTTGTTTAGATGGTGTAGGGTGGATTCTATATTCTTGTTCCCTTGTTGTTTGGTTTAATTTGATTGCTTTTCAAAAAAAAAAATTCCTTTACTTTTTTTTTCTTTCTATCCTTTTTTCTAAAGAATTTTCCCCTTCCTTTCTAAAATTCGAGAACACAACCTAAAGAGTTGTTTGGTTGGTTTTCCATTAAGTCTTGTATGGAAAAACTGTCTGTGTGAATTAATCTGTCTATATAGATCGGGAAGGTTTTTGTTTAAGAGGGTTTTTTACTTTTTTCGTATATGGAGGAAGCGTGTTTTTTAATTGGGAGAGACATATTTTGAAAAAAACTTGACTTTCTACATAAAACTCCCTCCTAAAAGCTTGTTGAGAAAGACACTTTCTATATCATTAGTCACGACCAAATAGTCATGTACAATTCACTGAATAAATTGTGAGTCTTCTTAAGCTTATTAAACTGTTAACAAACATGTCCTAAATTATAATTTTTATACTTGATTTCTACACTAAAAATCCGCCCAAAGTTGGTTTGTTTTCGTGCAATTTTCTCCAAAACAGAAACGCGATGTTTTATTTATTTGTCAAGTTAGTTTCAAGTTTTTAAACAGAAACCCTCGATAAACCCTACACTGAGCTGAGCTCTCTCGCGCCCTCTGACCATGAAAAAACAACGGCGACAAACAACAGAAGAATCATCCATGGAAGTATCCACCGACGCCGCTATCTCCTTCACCGGTGAGTCTGATGTATGCCAACAACTCCTAGACCGTTACGGCAAGTCCGCCGCACCTCAACACCGCCACCTCTGCGCAACCGCTGCCGCTACCCGCTCTATCATACAATCCGAATCCCTGCCACTCATACCACTTTCTTATTTCGCTGCCACCATTGATGCCCTCTCTGATACCTCCACAACAACCCATGATGCTGATGCAGTGTCTGCTCTGTCGTCGTTTTTGTCAATTGTGTTGCCTCTGGTTCCTGAGAAGTCTATAGCGACGTCCAAGGCGGCTGAGGCTGTTGAGATTGTAATTCAGCTGATGGAGAGTCCATGCGAGGGTTTGCCGGTTTCAAGTGTGAGGGCTTTGGTCAAGTGTTTGGGGGTGTTGCTGGAGTTTTGTAATTTGGACGATTGGAAGTCGGTTAAATTAGGTTTCCAGACGCTTATGAAGTATTCAATAGATAAGCGTCCAAAGGTATGTTGTCGCTATTTCTATTGGCTTTTCTACATTGTAAATATGTGCCAATGGGAACAATAATCAATGGTTGTAGTAGTAGGTAATAGGTTATCATTTTCCATAAATCAAATGAAGCTCATGAAGCGGAATGAACTCTCAAGTATTAGTATCTATATATCTACAATTTCCTATAAATGTCCTCTTCTTCTCTTGCATAAGCTATATTATCATAAGGAAAGAACTGGAAGTCAAATGTACAGGTTCACTATATTGGGTTTGCTTTTCTTCAAGGAACAAATGTCCTTTCAACAATTCTTTTTACCTTTACATTTCCCAACGCTATACAGTAGCATTGACTGAAGTTCACATCAGCAGAATTTGAGTATCTTTTATTAGTAGGGCAACTATTTACACTCATGTTATGTTATATCTGCTTATGCACGTGTTGAGGTCCCCGAACCTAATACTAACTTCGAAGCCAGAACTGTAAAGGCGCTGTAAGCCTTCTGATGCAATAACCATATTTGTGGGTAAAAGTCTATCACTTGCAACCTATGTGGATACGGTACTAGCTAACAAAAACTCACTAAGGTGATAGATTTTAATTTTCTTTTCTTCCCAAACAAAAGACATGAACATTGTTTGAACACTAGCGCAAGATAAATGAGAAAAATAGGTGCTCAAGGGCGAATGTGAGTATGCTAAAGTATTCTGTAGCACTTTGCTGGTCCCATTTATAATGTGTTCATGGTTCAATATAATATAAGATTTTAATATATATACATCATTTGCAATTTCATGTAAATTAATATCTGTTTGGTTCTTAGTGCATACTCAAAGTACCAGCTAATTCTGAGCTGATGATGTAATTATTCATGCTTCTTACGGCATAAATTAGACATCCGCTATAATTATTCTTCAGATGAAATTGTGATTTTCTTCCTTTTACAGGTCAGAAAATGCGCTCAAGATTGTGTTGTGAAGGCCTTCAAATCTTTTCAATCTCCTCCTGTAAAAAAAAGGGCAAGCAAGTTGGTATTAAAATCATTAAAAACTTATATGCCGTTGGCAGTTAAAACAGTTGCTTCAAGATCTGCAGATGGATCTAAAGATGAAAATTTATCGAAAGATGAACACTTAGAGGTTCTTCATACGTTAAATTTATTGAAATTTCTGGTCCCTCATTTACCTAGCAAAGTCATATCAGAGGCTGTTGTAGAGTTACAAAAAGCTATAAGTGCCAGGTTCTCAGCATTAACGAGGCATGTTTTTGATGTTATGGAGGAGATACTCCGATTCTTGGAAGTTGGATCGACGATTCCGGATATTGTAAAGATAGTCACAACACTTGCGTCATATATATCTATGAGACAGAACCCAGTAGACACCATTTTTTCTGCATCAGCTCTACTTGTGAATTTTCTTACCAAATTTCAAGTCGGAGATCCAGACAAATGGAATAGTCATTATTCCTTGGTCATCGGTTCTATAGCAGGTAGATTTATATCTTCGCTTGATATGATTAGTGATATGATTATATTTCTTGATTGGCTAAGGATGGGAACAATGAAGTGTCAACTTTCTAAATTCTAACATTGAAAATGTTCCATGAACTCATAAAAACTCATTAATCAAGGTGCAAGAAACACCTACAGATGCAAGATGAAACTCTGAGACATGCTGCGACATTGGGCATAAATAAGACAAAAATGTAGAAATAAAGAATAACTATGAATGAGTATAACAGATGTATGCTTTCTTTTTTTATTTCATCAAACATTTGCTTGTTGAGAAACTTGCATGACTTCAGTGCTTGTATTGACGAGAAGTGATGTTTACTCTATTTCAGAAACATTTCTTGTTGATCTTAGATGTTTTGTGGTATTCCACCTAGTTGTATTTGCAGTACTTGTACTAAATCTATCCATATACTTTCAGGTCTTCTGACATCCGAAGCTACTTGTACAAAGGCTTCGATTATTATAAAAGAAATGATAAACAATCATCTTGATGTAGATATCTTGTTGAGTTCGAAGATGATGCTTGCAGATGAAAATTATGTTGATTCCAAAGAATCAAGAATAATGAAATCTTTATGTGATGCGCTTCTTAAAGTTCTAAGTATTAATCGAGGAATTCCAAATGAGCATACTTTGGCTGTCATCTCTGTTTTATTTCTCAAACTCGGTAAGTAATTGTATTGAAGCAAACTCGGCGCATTCTTATTGCAAATTATACCTCTGGCTAATAGAAAACCTTTTGCAAATATACTTTTAAATGTTTTCTTTTATTTTTTTCATGTGTATCATTTGTTTCTTGTCTAAATAGGAAAGATTTATTATCACATCACATCTTTTATTCAAGGGTAACAAATCTAAAGTGTTACTTTTAATAGGAACTAGGAAGTAGTGATATTTTATACCAGTACCTATAGTTTCTATGTTAGTTTCCTGCTGAAAATTACCATATAAAATTTATAGAGTATATTGGACGAAACCACAGCTGTGGATTTCTGTATATTATTCTGAATAATGATAAAAACAGACTGCATAAATATATACACAACAGGACTGAACTAACTCCCACAAAAGAAGGAACAACTAGTCTACTTCTAAGCTATCTCCAACAACTAGATAAACACAAGAACCTAACTACCAATTCGAATTAGCTGGACAGATCTGGACAGATCGGCTTCAACAAAATTAATCATCAAAGTTGAAATATTTCATTGTTCTTGTTGCACACAAGGCAAAAGCTGAATGCATTTGAGCTTCTTATATGTTGAAGAACAAAGCGCTAGCATGCTAAGGATAGGTTAACTGCATGAAGATCAAGTGAATGGAAAAAGGAGAAAATAACTCTCATGAGTACTTACTTGATAGTAGACTGTCCGACATTAAAAGTATTAGCTATGTCTCATGTTGTTAAGCATGCCACTTTTTGTATACTAGTGGACTTGCACCAATTTTGGATATAAAGATAATTCCGTTGGAAAAGTCTGTTTTTGGGTTATGGTATGTTGCAGAACTAGTCTTGTATATGGTGGATGTTCTGAATGCCTTACAGGATAGGGATCAGTTGATGAGCTTTGTTTTTTTTTCCTCATGTAAATAAGCTAGCACATAGTAGAAGGAAATTAAGTGTTTGTTGTTCGATTGGTTAGCTATTCGACAATTTTTGTTAATCGTACTTCAAATATTTTTATTAAAAATCATTTATTGACATATTTATTTAAAGTATTTTTAATAAATAATTTTTCAAATAAAACATGTGAATCACAATAAATTTTAGAGTGAATTACACTTTTGCCCCTGAAGTTTGCCCAAGTAATGATTTGTCCCTTCTAACGGTTGCTAACTGATGGTGTTAACTCGAGAGACCTTGAGTGTTATGAAATTAAAAAGTTAGGGACCATCAGTGTAGATAGTTTGTTTTAGGGACCAAATAAAAAATTTAAGCAAACCAAACGGACCAACAATGTAATTCACTCTTATTTTTTTTTTTGAATGCTTCAATCCAAGATTGGTCGATGGTTTCATCTTCACTTATGTTCTTTCTCAATTGTATAATTTCTTGCTTCATAACGAAGTGGTATCATAGCGGTACTTTCCATGGTGCCTCCACAAGTGTACTTTGTAACCCAAAGGGTCAATCAGTAGAGGAAGAGATAGCAGCGATCAAGGCTTCCGTGACAAACCTGCAACAAACTTTGCAATAACAATTTAGGAGCAATTAACACCATCACTCGAATATTCTCGGAGATGGCAACATTCAATTACAGTCAATTATTAGGGAAGAAATACGAGCAACGCTTTTCAAGCCCTTCCAATGTTTCGCTGGACCCTTTCCAATGGAAGGCTTATCTAGTGGGGGAAGTAGTGGTGGAGGAACGGTGAACACAAGGGGAGGTGCAAGCTGGTGGTTTTGTAAATCGGACATGCCGCTATTCAACAGAGCAAATCGAGATTGGTGGATCATGAGCTTGAGTGACATTTCAATTTTTATCAGCTAAGCAACAAAGAGGTTGCCTTAAAGGGGGACACACTCCTTTGGTACGAATGGGAACATCGCCGCCGACTGATCCAACGTTAGGAGGAGATGAAATCTTTGTTTCCTTGTCAATTCCAATCATCAAGTGTGGGGTCTCTCCATGAGCAGTGGTTAGATCTCACCAAAATTGGATTGGTCTTGGAGTATCAACGGAGCTTTATATAATTATCGGCTCCTATAAATAATATCCCCGTTTGAAATAACGTTGGCTTGTCCATAAATGGACCAAAGGTTGAAAATTCATGCCGAGGTATGTGTTCTTGGGCCTTGAAACATGTATCAACTGATGGCCCTGACTCTCAAATTGGAAAAGATATTTCAATTGACCATGGGACGTAAAATGGAAACTCGAAACCTTCCATCTTAACAGAGTTGGGAAACCTCAACACCCAGAGGCTCACCGCTTTGTGGGGTGCTGATTGTTAATCAACATTAAACTCTCTTCCTTTCGGGGTACCCGCAGGGGTCACAACTCGGGAAAACAATCGGGGGAGGTTCGACAACCCTTTAGACCGAGAACTACAACATTAAAGGGAACGAAGACTTTGTTTTCGATGTGACGAGAGGTTTGTTAGGGTTACACGTTACACACACAATCACACAAACCGAAAGCAAGAGAAGAACACAATAATTTACGTGGTTCACACGATCAGGGTGATTGTGCTAATCCACGGGGGCAACTAGGGTTTTTCTTTGTATTAGGTGCTACAATGTACAATGAGATTAATATATAGAGAAACATAATTAGGGTAATCTCCTAATTAAAGAAACTAGGATTAGAGGGCCTAGGGTCGGCTCCCATCTGCGCCTCCCCCTTAATGGGCCGAAGCCTACATCCCAACAATCTCCCACTTGGAGGCTTCGAAACACGTTCACCGTACTTCTATAAACATCAACTGAGCTTGAGTTCCCCCTAGTTGCCACCTGCCTTCTCAACACTATTCATGAAGGCCAACTGAAGTCATACAAGACTTGGTGAACATGTCTGCTGGATTCTTTGCACCTGAGATATTCTTCAAATTCATCGTACCATCACGGATCAATTCTCTGACAAAATGATATCTCCTCCCAATGTGCTTTGTTTTCCCATGATAGACTGGATTTTTAGCAAGTTTCACTGCACTCTCATTGTCATGTCACAGTGTAACGAGTAATCAACTTGTTTTTTCCCAAGTTCTTCAAGAAAGTCCTTTAACCACACTAGCTCTTTACTGGCTTCAGCAACTGCCATGTATTCAGCTTCTGATGTTGATAAAGCCACACTTTTCTGAAGCCTGGACATCCAACTAACTGTTGTTCCTCCCATTGTAAAGACGTACCCAGTAGTGCTTTTAAATGTCTCTTTGCATCCACTCAAATCAACATCAATATATCTTCTGAGAACTGAATCTTTACCTTTGAAACATAATCCCAACTTTGAAGTGCCCTTCAAATACCTGAGTAACCATTTGACTGCTTCCCAATGTTCTCTTCCCGGATCTGACATAAAGCGACTAACAACCCCGACGGCATGGGCTATGTCTGGTCTCGTGCAAACCATGGCGTACATGAGACTACCAATAGCAGATGCATAAGGAACTTTAGCCATATCTGCTTTCTCATCTTCGGATCTAGGAGACTGATCTTTGGTAAGCCTGAAATGACTTCCCAAGGGTGTGTTTCTAGGTTTTGTTTTCTCATCGTTCATCTTGAATCTTTCTAACACTTTCCCGATGTATTTCTCCTGGGATAGTGTCAAAGATCCATCTTTCTTGATTCTAGCAATGCTCATACCGAGTATCTGTTTGGTTGGACCTAAGTCTTTCATTTTGAATTCTTCAGACATTTGTTTCTTTAACTTGCTGATCTCTTTCATATCTGCACCTGCAATTAACATATCATCTACATAGAGAAGTAGAATGATATAGGAGCCCTTGAATTTCTTCACATAACAGCAATGGTCCGTCTCACATTTGCTGTACCCGGTCCTTTCCATGAAGTTTGATAACTTCATGTACCACTGCTTGGGTGCTTGTTTTAGACCATACAAGCTCTTTTTCAGTTTGCAGACCCAGTCTTCTTTACCAGCAACCTGAAACTCCTCAGCCTGTGCCATGTAGATATCCTCTTCAAGGTCACCATGTAGAAATGTTGTCTTGACATCTAGCTGCTCTAGATGTAAGCCCTCTGCAGCTACAATACTCAAGATCAATCTGATGGTAGTCATTTTCACCACTGGAGAGAGTTTCATTGTAATCAATCCCTTTTTTCTGTTGAAAACCCTTGACCACTAAACGGACTTTATGCCGTTTAGACCCATCATGCTCTTCCTTGATTCTGAATACCCATTTGTTCTGCAACGTTCTTTTGTTGCGGAAGCTTGGTTAAAACCCAAGTTTTGTTCTTGTTTAGAGATCCCATTTCTTCTTTCATTGCACGCTCCCACTGCAACGAATCTTTCAGCTTAACTGCTTCAGAGTAACTTTCTGGTTCACCAATCTCAGTCAAAAGAATATAATTGACTGATGGAGTGTATTTTTCAGGAGGCTTAGAGACTCTGGTGGATCTCCTGACCCAGTATGATTCAACTGGTTGAGGCTGTATCGGAGAAGATGTTTCTTCTTCATCTCTGAGCTTTCACTGTCTTCATGAACATCTTCAGACTCATCATTATTCTGAAAATCAGGCTCAGTACTCTCACTATCCTGAGTATCTTCTGACCCTCTGATTCTGATGTCATCACTTTCAAACTCAACTTGTTCTTTCTGATCATTTGAGTTTACTGTGCTCCTGTCTTTATAAAGGTCAACCTCGTTGAACGTTACATGTTTACTTCTGACTACCTTTCTGCTTTCAAAGTCCCAAAGCCTGTAGCCCATACTATCTGAGCCATATCCAATGAAGGTGTATTTTTTGGCTTTTGCATCCAACTTGTCACCATCTTTCATCAGATCATAGGCGCTGCATCCGAACACTTTCAAGTGTTCATACTTTACTGCTTCACCTTTCCACTCTTCCTCTGGTATCTTGAAACTCAATGGTACTGATATTCCTCGGTTGATAAGATAAGCTGCAGTGTTAACTGCATCAACCCATAACGTCTTTGGAAGCCCGACATTAAGTCTCATACTCCTGGCCCTTTCATTCAAAGTTTTGTTCATCCTTTCTGCCACTCCGGTCTGTTGAGGAGTGCCTGGAACTGTCTTTATCATCCGAATGCCATGTTCAGCACAATAGTCAGTGAACTTTGTGCTAATGTATTCTCCACCATTATCCGACTTCAAGCACTTTACCTTCAGATTAGTTTCCAATTCAACAACAGTTTTCCATTTCTTAAAAGTATTGAAAACATCAAACTTGTTTTTAAGAAAGTAAACCCATACCTTGCGTGTTGAGTCATCGATGAAGGTCACATAGTAGTTCGATCCTCCCAAGGAAGAAACTGGTGTCGGTCCATAAACGTCCGTGTGAACAAGCTCTAATTTATAAGCTTTCGGTGTCTGACCCGTCTTCACAAAGGATACCTTCTTTTTCTTGCCAACAACACAGGATTAACAAAATTCTGAATCCATGCTTTTTAGATCAGTAAACTTCCCTTTTGCAACGAGCATCTTCATTCCTTTTTCACTCATGTGGCTGAGACGTTGATGCCACAATCTGGAAGGATTCAGCCCGCTGGTCATTGCATTCACCTCGCTATCAGGAACATCAACCATGTATAAGGTGCCTCGTTTTTTACCCTTGGCAATTACAAGGTTTTGTTTGACAACCTTCCATTGCCCATCACCGAAGGTAGTTCTAAATCCCTGGTTGTCCAACTGTCCAGTAGAAATCAACATTTTCTTAAGGCCGGGAATGACCCGAACGTCCTTCAAGGTCCAAGTGGTACCCAATGAAGTCTTTATGTCTGTGTCACCTATTCCTGTGATGTCAAGAGTGCGATGGTCAGCTAAACGAACTTTACCAAAATTACCTGTCCGTAGATTCTTCATCATCTTCGTGCTGTAAGTAGCATGAAAGGATGCACCGGAATCCAAGATCCAAGACTCTGCTGAATTCTCAACACAACAAGATAAGGGCTTCATCTGAATCATCAGTTGCTGCGTTCACCTCTCTGTTTCCATCTGATTTGTTTAGGGCATTGATTTCTGAAGTGCCCAGTTTCTTTGCACTTCCAACATTGGATGTCTTTCCTTGGCTTTGACTGGTTCCTCTTTCTAGACTTTGACCTGCCTCTGCCATTACCTCTTTGTCTTTCTACCTCTGCCTTCAGTGCTTAGCAAAGTACTAGATGATTCTCCAGAGCTCCGTCTCCTTATGTCCTCTCCTATGATGAAGTCACGTATGCCCTCAAAGGTGAGTTTAGAGGTTCCAGCTGAACCACTAATGACAGTGACAATTCCCGACCAACTTTCCGGTAACGAGGATAACAAAAGCAAAGCTTGGACTTCATCTTCAAACTTAATATCAACAGATAACAAGCGGGATATAATGGTATTGAAATCATTAATGTGTGAGGTAACAGACATACCTTCTCTCATTCTGGTGTTTACTAACTGTCTTATCAGAAATACCTTGTTAGAAGCAGAAGGTTTTTCATACATGTTTGACAAAACTTTCATCAATTCACATGCAGTAGTTTCCTTCACAATGTTAAGGCCACATTCTTGGCCTGTGTAAATCTGATAACAACCTTGGCTTTTCTGTCTAGAGCAGCCCATACAGCGTCTTCCATCTTCTCGGGTTTTATTCCTGTCAAGGCTTGATCTAAGTCCTTCTGACACAACAGATCCTCGATTTGCATCTTCCACCATCCAAAATCTTGTTCGTCAAACTTTTCAATCCTGGTTTTTCCGTCTTCAGCCATTATCCCAAATTGTTGGCGATAGACAAACAGAAAAACAAGGAATCTTTTAGCAGCGGCACGGGGCGGCGTGGGCGCGGCACGGGGCGGCGCGGGCGCGACACGGGACGGCGCGGGACGGGGCAGTGGACCGTGGCATGGTGAGGATTTCGGTGATTGAGTGTAACAGATCAAGAGCCTAAAGCTCTGATACCAGTTGTTAGGGTTAAACGTTACACACACAATCACACAAACCGAAAGCAAGAGAACACAAGAATTTACGTGGTTCACACGATCAGGGTGATCGTGCTAATCCACGGGGGCAACTAGGTTTTTTTTTGTATTAGGTGCTACAATGTTTACAAGTACAATGAGAGTAATATATAGAGAAACATAATTAGGGTAATCTCCTAATTAAAGAAACTAGGGTTAGAGGGCCTAGGGCCGGCTCCCATCTGCGCCTCCCCCTTAATGGGCCGAAGCCTACATCCTAACAAGGTTGAGTATCAAACATTGTTGCTACCTAGGGGAGCTTGGTGTTGTAGTTCAAGAAGAGGACGAGAGAGAGAACTAGTGGTAGATTGGGTGAGAAGACCCATTCTGTGATCAACCTGAACTTGGTATTGGCACTTACCAACTCCAAGGCATTAAAATTGAAAGGAACACTAGCCGGATTGGAGGTGGTGATGATGATCGACTCCGGGGCAAACCATAACATCTTGTCAATTGAAATTGTTTGGAAGTTCGAAAACCGGTTAGCAATACATGCTAACCGGGGAATTTGGCGTATCACTAGGCATAGGGGAAGGAGTCCTGGGACGGAGTCCTAGGGGGGGGGGTGAGTGCTAGGGGTGGTCTTAAAAGTGCAAGGGTTAGAGTTAGAAGTTCTTGACGATTTTCTTCCCTTTATGTTTGGGATTTGGGTATCCAGTCGTGGAATAGTTGGGAGTGGTAACCATTAATTGGAAAACCCAAGTGATGATGGAAAACCCAAGTGATGAAGTTCTGGATGAACGGGGTGGCGATCACATTGAAGGGCGATCCTTCTTTGAATTGGGCTCAGGTAACATTGAAGAACATGTTATGTACTATGACTAAGAAGGGTGGACGGTACCAGTTATAATTGAATTAGGTTGAACTAACAAAAGAACATTTCAATTTCTCCAACGTTTTTGGAGGAGGTCATTCGTTATTATCAATTTGAATGGTCTTGCGGTCTCCCTCTTTGATGGGACCATGAGCATGCAATCAACTTAAAGAGGGGGGTTGATCCGATCTCCATATATCTTATCCTTACCCTCAAGCACAGAAGGTTGAAATAGAGCGGTTGATGCAAGACATGTTACGTTTAAGGATCATTCAACCTTCTTGAAGCCCTTCTTTCTAGTCCAGTTTTCTTGGTAAAAAAGAAGGATGGATCGTGGAGGTTTTGCATGGAGTGTAGGGCGCTAAATAGGTTCACAATTACATACTAATATTCGATTCCGGTGACATCTGCCGGATGAATATGTGGATCGTAGATACTTTCCAAGTTAGATTTATAAATTGAAATACCACTAGATTTGGGTAAAAGATGAGGGAGTTACCAAAACCGCTTTTTGGACCATAGTTGTGAAAAGCGCGCCCGAGGTGCATAAGGCGCAAGCCCATGGGCTTTTTGCATGTCAAGGCGAGGCAAGGCGTGTATACGAGGCGCACCAAGGCGTTGTGCCTTGGCTGAGGTGCTGTATGGGCCTAGGTGGGGGCCTTATAAAGATTTACCCTAATTTTAAATAACTTTCTTGTCTCTTAGACTTCTACAAAAAGGAGTTTTTAAATAAGTTAAACCCTAATATTAATTATGTCTTATAATCTCCTAGACTTCTATACAAAAGAGTTATTAGATAAGTCTATTCAATTCTCATCTCCTACAAAGTAGAGTTATTAGATAAGTCTATTATTAAATAAGTCTATTCAATTCTCATCTCGTAGAACTTCAAGGCTCCCTATAAATACGTCCCATACCTTATACTTCTCCATCATGACTTTAAACCCAAAACTTCTTCCTCACGGCCTTAAACCCCTCTCTCTTCTAGTTGCTGCATTGGAGGCTTGTACTTGTACTTGAAATTGTGTATGTATGTATGTATATATATATATATATTTATTATTTTTTAAGATGCGCCTCACGCCTAGGCCCCAGGACCCCTTTGCATCTAAGTGCGCCTTGAGCCTTTAACAAATTTGTTTTGGACTCATGAGGGAGAATATGAGTTCTTAGTGATGCCTTTCAGCCTTACTAACGCCTCTATCACTTTTCAGTCGGTAATGAATGACATTTTCGTCCCTATCTCCAAAAGTTTGAGTTAGTATTTTTTAACGATATATTAGCATATAGCCATGATGAAAAGCAACACGTTGAATACTTAACAACGGTGCTTGATCAGTTAAAACAACACCAATTTTATGCAAATTGGGGAAAATGTGAGGTAGGAAAAACGCATGTTGCTTACTTCAGTCATTTTATATCAGCGGCATAAGTGGTTATGGATGCAGAGAAAAATAAAGCAATGATGTACCGGCCATTACCAACGAACATGTGAGATTTGCATGGATTTTTGGGTTAACCGACTACTATAAGGTATGCCAAACTAACCACCCCTTAATTGGCAAGCTTAAAAAGACAGTTTCGGGTGGACAACAATAGCTACTAAATCCTTCCATCAACTGAAGATAGCTATGACACAAGCCCCTAGTTTGGCTATGCTCGATTTCACGCAAACGTTCATATTAGAGACCGACGCCTCCGTGTCAGGAGTGGGGTTATTTTACTCCAAAACATGCATCCCATAGCGTATTACAGCCAAGTCCTTGGGGTTCGAAACTGCTTGAGGTCTTTTCTAAAAAAAGAACTTATGGCTATCGTTTTGATTGTTAGAAAACGAGGACACTACTTACTGGGGTGACACATTGTAACTAGACAAATCAAAGGAGCTTAAAGTATCTAATTGAGCAACGCGAGGTTAGGGCAGACTACCAGAAATGGTTGTGCAAGCTGTTGGGATTCTATCTCTAAATTTGGTACACACTGGGGTCGGGGGGCCACAAGTCGGGTAGTCCATGCCTTGTCTCGAGGGTTTGCCACCGAAGGTGTGACTATTTTCTCTTGCTTAGTCCCTACTAATAGTCTAACTAAAGAAATTGAGGCAGGCTCTTTTATTCAATGTGTTGAACATTATATTGAGGTTGAGGGTAAGATTCATGTCGGGTAGTAGCTGTCCTGTTCTGTCCTGTCCCATGTATCAAACGCAGCCTAAGGAGGGGATCACCTTAGGGGCAATGGAGGCTGTTAGCCATTCTGTTGGAAAAGGGCAAAGTGGGGGATAATCTGTCAGGGGCCTAGTATAATAAAGGGGAATGGGAGGAGTAGTGTTATGTAGAAATGGTTATTTTGTAAGGGAAGCATCTCGAATTGCTAGTTGTCTTTCTGCTTTATTGCTTCAATCCAAGCTTGGCCAACAATTTCATTTTTAATTCTATTCTTCCTCAATCGCATATTTTTCTGTTTCTTAACATATAGTGGTAAGATTAAATAATTATTTCTATTAAATACATAATGATTCTTGCCATCGTATGGTTTAAGTTTACTGTGCTTTTCAAATCAGATAATGTTTCGGTTTTCTATGTTATAACATCTGTTGTATGTATCATTGTTATTGTCATATGCACTTTATACAGATCATTGGTTTTATTTTTGATATTTAGGGAAGAGTTCTCATATCTACATGGGGAGCATACTTCTGAAGCTTGCAAGTTTTATGACAGTTGCATCTGGAAATACTTCTGATGTAAAGCATGTAAGTGTTTTTCAGAATTCGTTTCTATCTGTGTAGACAGATTTGCTTGAATTTTCAACCTATCGTAACCTTTCTACACTCTGTCCATGACTTTGATGACGTAGATTTAATAACATTAATTGTCCATAAAATTGTCTGTGATGTTATGTTGTTTTTAAGGAGAAGTAATCGATAAAATTATTAAAATAAACTGCAAGAAAACATGTGTTCGTCTCATTTTTCTTTACATTTTGACATACATATAAATGAAAGGTGGTCATGAAAGGTGAGGCATCCAAAATGCAATGTGCATATAAGTGCTGGCAAGGAATGCACTGGTACACTTTTAAATACAAAAGTGGTTCACTCTATTTGTAGTTCCTGAGGTTGTGAAGGGAACCAAACCATTGTACATAGAGGATGGCCGAGAAATATGCTGTAAATGTTGTAGTGCAAGTGTTTGAATGTTGTACTTCGCCATGTACGTCTAGTATGGATGCACTTATCTAACATCATGTTGTTCATGCTGATATTTGATATTACTATCTAACATCATGTTGTTCATGCTGATATTTGATATTACAGCTCCAGGAGTGTTTGGGGTCTGCTGTAATTGCTATGGGACCGGAGAAACTACTTGAGGCCTTGCCTATTGCCCTTGATGTCACTGATCTAACCTGCTCAAATATTTGGTTAATACCTATTTTGAAGGACTATGTTGCTGGATCATCCTTGGGGTTCTTTATAGAGAGTATAGTGCCTCTAGCTGAATCCTTTCAAGAGGCATGCCAAAAAGGTACTTCCTCGAATATATTACAGTTTTGGTTTCTTTTTAGTGGTGGTGTTGAACACATTGCTTTGTGATTCAACTTATTTTTTCCAATTATTCCCAACCATAACAAGAAGCCATAAAAATATGTTCCAAGTTTATCACTTTTCTACCATCCTTTGTATACAGTGCCTTCTTCATGGACTGCTTTAAGAGAAATCAATCCAAAAGGAACAACTCATAAGCAAATTGTGTGATTGATTACCCTTTACATCATTCGGTAGCACAACAATGGAATGAAAGTGCTTACCTTTTCCTCCGTTGTTTCTTAAAGAACTCATCGATGATTCCTCTAATCCTTTAAAGGCTTACATTTTCATTGGTGCAAATGTTTTCATATGATGCATTGTATTTCTGTTCATGTTCCTTTCTTTTCACAAAATCCATGAAGGGTTATAATGTAACGATACTGAGAACATAACTTCATCATGGAATAATTGTCCTTTTTGCCAGTTAAAAAGTCAGTAATTCGAGAAGAACTGCAGGCTCATGCCCGGGGCTGTTGGGAATTATTGCCTGCCTTCTGTCGCTATCCACATGACATGCATCAAAATTTTCAATCGTTGGCAAAACTTTTGATTTCATGCCTCAGAAAGGATTCCTTTATGCTTGAGAGTATTGCCATTGCCTTGCAGGTAATATCTCTAATTGGTTGTGTTGTAAAATTATTTTTTCCTTATGGTTCTTCTTGACTATTTTGCCCTCATATGCATGCATGCTTGCCTTTTCTGTAGCATCTTGTGAAGCAAAACAGGAGCGTCCTAAGTGCTGACCAGGGTGATGTTGAGGCATCCAAGCTTTCAAAGACGAGTTATTCGAAAAAAACTGCTACCAGGAACATCAAGGCCTTGGCATCATGTTCAGAGGAGTTACTTCAGGCTTTTACCAAAGTTCTAGTTAAAGCGCCTCTCGAGAAGCGTGCTTTCTTAAAGGTCATGATCGTTTTCTCCTTTCTTTAATTTTATCACTTCACTAATTTCTTGTTTATTTTCATCTGTCTGTTTTTCTTCTTCGATTTGATTGATTTAGTAACTTGTAGGAGTGTGTTTATTTTCATTAACAACTGCTACTTCATTGTCCTTTTTTCTTGTGTCACTGGCATGTGCTATGTATATATAGGAAGCAACGCTGCTTCTACCCTTGCCGAATCCCTGTACTGGGTGCTTTGGGGATATAGGTTTTTGGGGTTGTGTGTGCCACGTGCTATGTATATAAGGGGCAACGTTGCTTCTACCCTTCAAATCCCTGTATTGGGTGATTTGAGGACATAGTTTTCCGGCGGTGCATACCCCATATATTGACTAGATCCCCAAATTATTGGCTATGAATTTACGAGGATATGAGAATGTGAATAAGCACGAGGGATTTTGGCCTTTATGTTTTTGAAGTTTAAAAAAGAAAAAGTTACAATTGGAAACCAGGAAACAAAGGCTAAATTAAGAAATAAACTTGAGCTTTATGATTGTGGAAGAGATAAACGAGTGGCACAAGTTATTTTTTGTGATATTTCATGCTAACATGGACACACCATGATAAGACTTGGGTTGTGCCGAGTGTTTCTATCACATATGTAACATGTGTGTAAATACAAATTTAAAACCAAACCAATAAACCAAAAAAGTTATTTCTTGGTTCATACATTAAATATCTGATAGAAGCACCCAACAAGACCCAAGTCTTATCATGTATTTACTTCTATCTAGTGTGTCCATGTTAGGGGCTGTTTACCAAATCTTCCATTAAGTCCTGTATGGATAAATGTGTCTGTCTGGATAAATTGATGTTGTTGTTTACTTTTTTATCTGAATAACAGAAATGACCAATTTACCCCTGAATATGAATTATAAGTTGTTTTATAAATTGTTGTTTATTTTTTAAGCCATATATTCATAATTCATTGATATAATCCAAAAATCAAAACATAAATTCATAAAGTACTTAAAATTTCAAGTTCAAACACAAACTAGAAAAATTCAAACACAAAGTACCCAAATTCAAAACATCCGGACCCCTTCTGATTATAAACACAAAATCAAGTTGAAATCCATTTTACTTGAAATTGCTATGATAAAGAAAATATCTTTAATGTAACTTTATTATCCTTCTTTATTATCCCAATATCATCGTGCTTGGTAGCTTCCTTATTAAATACCATTTACACATCACTGACCGCAGCTTCGTAACCCTTTTGTGGCCCTTTGTTAGAGCTTGCATTTAAAATATAGTCGTGCTTCACACTTGGGTGGTATTTTGATTTCAAGATTACAGAGACTGGGTGAAGGATTAGTTGTCCTGTTCGTATATTAATGTCAATATTACATATTTTTCGCTTTTAATTATTATGTAATCTCAATATTACCTATTTCCAGTTTTACGCTGTCCACTTGATTTTGAGTTCATCACTAAAAAATGGATCGTATGTTTTTATTTTTGTCCTAGGATTAGGGTTTCAATTTGGGTTTGTGTTAGGATTGAAGTTGTTTGGTTTGATTTTGTGGTTGAAGAAGGGTAGAAATGTCAAGATTGTGGCTTAATGGGGACAACACCCCTTTCCCCACTTAGCAAATAAGCCGGAATTGTCTGTGCGAATAAGCCATTAAGCCCCAAGTAAACACTCCAAACGTCTGTGCTAATAAGCCGGTTTTGTCATTAAGCTCATTAAGCCTCAAGTAAACACCCCCTTAGTCTGAAGTAGCACAAAAAATGACTTGTTGTGCCGCTTGTTTTCTTTCTTCCATAATCATAAAGCTTAACTTTATTTCTTATTTTAGCCTTTGCTTCCATTCCACATTGTAAATTTTTTTTTAATTTTAATAATGGAAAGACAAAAAATTTCTTTCGCTACACACAGACATTCATATAAACGTACCCAATGTGTCAACTTATAAGAGTTCCTGAATGGAATCTACTTATAACGTACCTAGATACCTATATGGATTCTTGCAACGTAGATATGCATGTATCAATTTGTATGTGGATGTATGCATGTGTATGTGCGTGTATGTATGCTTGTACGTGTATGCATATGTGGTTACATCCCAAAGTCTCCAAACGCATACTACAAAATTATTGCCAAATACACATAACAAAAATAAATTAAACATCAAAATCTTGCAAGTCAACTTAATTTCCATATTTGGAACAAGCATAGTACAACATCAAGTATCCACAACTTGCATCTTTATGACACTTCAACGTACTTGCAACATCACAATCAATGTCTACATGGATTTACTCATCTACTAGCACATATGTATTCAAGGGACAAAAGGTGTTCAAAACGAAATTCATTCCCAAAGCAACTAATTTGCAACATGAACGACATCTATGCTATTTCATTGTCAATATACCTTATTGATCCTTATGAAACCATGTAAGCATGCCTTATAATTTCAATGAGCTAAAGGTTCAGGGAATTTAATAGATATAATTCTAACTTCACATGCTACGAAAACCCTCAACCCCATAGGAATGGCTTTGCCGGTTCTAGCCTTCTAGGACTGTGGCAATGGGAATAGGCCACCTGGATTAATGGTGCCTTTGGGTTGTCGATACCATTCAAAGACATACAAAGGTTCACATCTTCCTACCGAACTTGTTATCTCATCTTGTACCAAGAATCATACCAAACCTTTGACCATTTGCATCAAAACATAATTTTTAATTGATGACACACTAATCTTACCTGAGTTTAGCATTCAAAATCTCACAACTTTTGACATGCGTTAAACCATGATTAAATTTATTTATACCACAACTTCTCTTAAATGATTTCAATTGCTACTCCACAATCTTGAAACCCTAGGAGACAAGAATGCCAAAACCAATTCCTATCATAATCATTAAATAGAAGTTCAGATTAGCCACCCCCAAGAATATATCATAATCTAAAAAATATAAAAGAGAAAAGTAAGAGATTAGCAAGTAGTTCTACCTTAATTAGTTTGATATTCGCTTCTTTCTTTTTCTACTTTTAGTCCAAAGCCAATAAAGCCAATATCACTTCTTAAATCATCTCCATTTTTTTTAATTTTATGTGAATTTGCTCACTATTGTTTCTAACGTTTCTGCGAATAGCTCTATGAGACGAGAATTTTATATTTGTATGCTCCAATGTGAGTAAATTACCATTCTTAAGCTTCTCAAACAAAATATACATATGCTTTAATTTGATGATTTATCATTCCATTAAGTTACGTGGGTTAATTTCAATTAAGTTCATTGTGTTAGGGTAGTTAACTACTTCTCCGTTAAGCATTGATAAATAATAATCTACCTACTTACATTAAATATCAATATGTACTTTACACTACAAAATATGAATATTAACATAATATTTAATTTTTGTACTTTTTGCTCATCAAAATCTTTAGATGTACAATATGTGTTTTTGTGTGTGCGTGAATATGATACTTGTGTGTGCATACACTTCAAATTCGAAAAAATATATATCATTTTTGTGTGGTTTGTATGTTTGTAAATACCTGGAGGCAATCTAGGTGCCTAATTGCAAATTAATTTATCAACATCTATGTGCTCACATGAATTCCCCATAGATGATAGACTTGTCGTCTGCTGTTATCTTCTTGGTAGAGAGTGCAGACATATTTGTTTGTTACACATCACTTTTATGATCCATATTTTGATGTCAAAAAGGTATATGCTGTACTTTCTATACCGCATTTATTCCTATGTTCTAGGGCTTACTAAGAAAAAACAGTCTATTCAGAAGTTCCAGTGAACTGTGAAACTTGCTGGCATATGTTGGGGATTGTTTCTAATCCTTGGTTTCTCACCTCATGTTTAAATTTCATTTTCCAGGATACCATTGAATGCTTGGCTCTTATCACTGATTCTTCAGCAATAAAAAAGATCTTCATTTCATCCCTTAAAAGATTAAAGCTGAATGGTTCTGTAGATAAAGTGATGGATGATAAATCATCCACAAACAAAAATGCAAACAGGTATATGTATTTTTGTATTGGGTAATTGCATTGCTTGGATCTAATTGTGTATGGATTTATAGTTTTATCTGCTGCCTAGGGTTTTAACCATTTTAATCATATCATTTAACAAAGCGTAGGGGGATTTTGAAGATCTTTTCTTGGTGGGGGTTGTGAATTTCTAACACTACTTGGAATTATCAAAAGAAATGGATAGCTGTAATGGTCTTGACTGATCCTTTAAGATTTAGAATTGATGAACCAAGAGAGAACAGAACAGAGAGAGGGAAATAGAACAGAGAATTAGAGAACATAGAAAATCACATATTTGATCTTTTCATTATGCTCTGGAATACCGTTGTACGTCATTTGAACCATAGACACCAACTATTTTTCTTGCCAAACCTGACCAACTGCCTTCAACTAACTATTCAGTCAATGTCTGATGTTTTATTTCTCTTCGTCTCTCCTAAAATCACTTTGTTGCTACGTGCCCGTCCAGCTCACGACAATAGCCATCTTCCATGTTTGCCAAACGTTGATTTGGATCAATAGAAAACTTCCCAGTTCAATTTGTACTTCCCTGGACGCCTAATTCTAATAGGCAGTTGTAAAAGTTTCAAATAAGCAAGAACTCTTAATTTCTACAGCAAATGGCTCTATTTCTCAATGGTTACGTTCCTTGCTTCTAGGAGTTGAAGGTCAAGGGTATATTCCCTCCTGATTGAACATTTGGTTTTCTCTGAAATTACAGTCGGCTACTTTTGATAATGTTGGTATGGAGGTATTTGACTCTTTATTTCTGATAGTGTTGTTACCAAGGAATATGGGTATGGAGGCTGAAATGGAACTTTCTGAAAATTTTCTATTTCTTTTCACCCTTCTCAATTCTAGTTTTATTTTTTATTTATTTTATTTTTTACTTTTTGTATAATGTAGGTGGACGGCCATGATATTTTTGGTGTGAAATGGTTCTTATGACTCCTTACCAGATGAATGTAACAGAGAAAAGTAGAAATGAAAATGAAATTGTTTTAATCAAATAGAGCCTTTTTTTAAATCGAAATTAAAGTCGTCTTCTAAATAGTTTTCGTCCAATCTGCCTTTGTTCAGGTGCTTAATACTTGAGCTAGCATCATCTATTGTTGGAGCAGCTAGCTTGGATCTGGTTGATGTCATATACAACTTTATTAGGCAGAGTTTGCAGGTGTGCTAATGACCCAATTTTCTGCTAATTCTAACATGTTTGATGTTCTCCCTTTTAGAATCAGTATTTTAATTTTAAACAACCAAGAAAATACTATAATTCTGTTTTTTGTATAGGAAGAGGATGAAAACATCCAGAGTGAAGCGTATTCCACTCTTTACAAAATTTTGGAGGTAAGCACCAGTAGTATTTTACCCTTAAATGCTTTCAAGGATATCTTTTTCATTCTTGTTATTGTTGTAATCTTGTTCAGAAATCTTCTGGGTTCTGCTCTTCTAGATTTGAGGAACTTATGGAGTTATTACTTGGTTTGAAGTCTCCTGCTGATATTAGTTCACTTAGATGGCGGTTTTCGTGCTTTCGGACCTTGTTAATTCAATCAATTGAGGTTACATTCTCTTTGCTGCTGAAGTATTTTTTTTATCTGCTCTTGATTGTCAAGAGTTTTATTACATTGTTAGTCAATTCTCCTTAGATCTCGATGACAACTCTTTTTATGCAAAAGTTGACAAGTATTCCCTTCTAGATCCCATCTTCCCATCTTTAATTTTGAGTCCTAGATGATTTTACATAGTGAGCTTTGAGATAAAACACGTAGTGTACTAAGATTTAGAGGTGGATTAGGCTCGTTAGTAATATTAATCTATCTTTACAAAGTCCTTTGTGTGTTATTATGCTATATTGTTTTGATAGGGGCGTAGGGTAACCTAAATGTAACTGCAGGTGTACGGTGTCACTCAAGTACTAAGTAATAAACACAAGTGCCCAATTGTAGGGAATGGTAAGATTAAGTACCACAATAAAGTATATCAATTTCTAAATAAACAATTGAATATTTGACTTTGAGTTGGATTATCTAGGCTAATTAACCATCAGGTGGACAAGGGGACGATTAGAATCAAAATAGAGCACAAGTGTAATAGCAAGGTTGGAAGGATAGTTAGGGCATCAGATTTCATTTGAATTTTGTCATGAAAATGATTTCCTCATATTTCATTAGTAAAAGTTACCGGTTGAATGCAACAAACATGAATTTTCTTACTAGCCTCTATCAAGGTGTAACAAGATTTATGCTTTTTAAGTAACATGTAATTTTTTTGACAAACACTGAAACACACACAAATAAGCATAAGGGGCTATTTGGTTGGTTTTTCATTAAGTCTTGTATGGATAAAGCTGGCTGTGTGGATTAATCTGTCTGTATAGATTGAGAAGGCTTTTGCTTGGGAGGGTTTTTTCATAGATGGAAGGAGTGTGTTTTTTAATTGGGAGGGCCAAGTTTGGAAAAAACTTGGCTTTCTGCATAAAGCTCCCCCATAGAAGCTTACTGAATAAGCCTCTTTCAATATCATTAAGCCACTACCAAACAATCATGTATAGCTTACTGTGAGTCCCATTAAGCTGCTAACAATGCTAACAAACAGGCCCTAAGACTGTTTTAAAACATTACGTGGTATATTTCTATCCAATACCTCACCTATGTCATATCTCAAATCTAGTTGTAATCGAGCGAAATCACAACCAATTAAACGACACAATATGTCCAATAAAGCAAAGTATTGAGAAAAAGATGTAAAAACTAACCAACAAAGTTTTGACCTAACAAAAGTGTAGAAGTTATGTATTCGTATCTTAATTCCTAGTTTCGTTAAATCCCTAACATTAAATTGTTAGCTCATCTTAGAAACGAGAAATAACATCATACGTACAAGGAAACAAATCATTCCAAACATGGTTTCTCAACACAAGTTATAGGAAAAGAAAAGCTCTCTTTTATATGATGAATCCTAATTACCAACTCCATGTTTTCATCAATGCTTCTTTTCCACAATAAACGGTAGCTCTCTTTCAATAATCCAAAATCGCCTTTTGGCACCTTTAGGTCACTTTTTGACTTGGCATTTTTTGTCATCCCATCTTCAAAACCCTAGCTTTTCTTAGAAAAGCAGCTCAATGCTGAAAGCAACTTCATAAGCAACTTGAAAGTTGCCTAGTCTTCTAGTTCCAAAATATACATATGTGTGACTTGGAAGACGCTTGCGTAGGAAAGACAGCTCTCGGTACAAATTTAGCAACTTTCTAGCGACTTGCAAGTCTTCTGGCAAGTTAACCTAGCCTGTAAACTTCCTTCTTAAGATGATTTTGCTGGGGTGGTCTTAATTTTTTTTTTTGTCATTTTTTCCATTCATGACCTCTTATATGCCTGCAAATTACTTAGGGGTTGTTCAGTTGCAGCTTAATGTGATGAGTAGGCTTGTATAGCTTATTCGGTGTGTCCGTGAGAATTCTCACTTTTGTATATTTATTCCTCACCAAGATTGATACATTTATACATCATATTAAAACAAATAAAAGGAAAGGGATGCCCTAATCTAAATAAGGTAATACATATTTACACCATTGGTCCCTATATTTCTACACCCCCCTTCAAGTTGGGGAGTATATGTTTGTCATTCCCAGCTTGGAGCATAATCAAATATAGATCTTTGAAGTGCTTTGGTTAATATGTTTGCAGTCTGCTTCGGGGAAGGAGTATGCTCCAGGCCTATTATTTTTGCATCGACTTTTTCACTGATGAAGTGTCTGTCAACTTCTACATGCTTTATCTTGTCATGATGGACTTGATTCTTTCTAATGTTGATTGCAACTTTTTTTTATCATAGAGGAGTGTGATTGGCCCAGAGTTCTCTATCTTTAATTATTTTAGTAACCTTATAAGACACACGCATATGCCTTGTGACATTGCTCTGTATTCTGCTTCAGCACTACTTCTCGCTACAACTGATTGCTTCTTGCTCCTTCATGTGACAAGGTTTCCCCACACAAATGAACAATATCCAGATGTAGATCTCCTATCAACTGCCCATTCTGTATCAGTGAATACCTTGATTCCACGATCATGTCCCTTAGTGAATGCTAGTCCTTTGCCAGGCGCGTACCCTTCAGGTATCTAAGGATTTTGTATGCTGCCTCCATGTGCTCTTTAGTGGGACTGTTCATATATTGGCTTGCCACACTTACAAAGAATCCTATATCCGTCCTAGATAAGTTTTCCCACCAGCCGTTGATATCTTCCCTTGTCAACTGGAACACAATTCTGTTTGGTGCCTATTTTGTTGCAAGGGTCCATTGGTTTTACACCCTAACATTCTTGTTTCTTTAAGTAGGTCCAGGCCGAATTTACGCTCTGAGATCTAGCTACTTTCATTCCCAAGAAATACTTGAGACTTTCAAGGTCTTTTAATTCAAATTCTTTTGACAATAGATCTTTTAGATGAGCAATTTCCAACATGTCATCTCCAGTAACAACAATATCATCAACATAGACAATATGGATTGTTACCTTCTGATTTGAGGTATGCGTGACAAACATAGTGTGATCGGATTGGCACTATGCATATCCATCACCGTTTAGGACTTTTGAGAATCGGTCAAACCATGCTCGTGGGGATTGTTCGAGTCCATAGAGGGATTTTCGGAGTTTGCACACCTTCCGTTGTTTTCTGTCAGTGAGAAACCTTGTGGAATATCCATAGACTTCTTCCTCTTGATCTCCATTGAGAAAAGCGTTTTTGACATCTAGTTGGTGCAAGGGCCAGTCGAGATTTGCAGCGATCAACAGTAAGACTTTGATAGTATTCAGTTTTGCAACTGGAGCAAATGTTTTCTAGTAATCTATCCCGTATGACTGGGTGAACCGTTTAGCTACCAAGCGTGCTTTATACCTGTCAACTGTGCCATCTGCCTTGTGTTTTATGGAGAAAATCCATTTGCACCCAACCGTTTTTTTCCCTTGAGAAAGATCTGTAATTCCCCACGTTTGATTCTTCTCCAAAGCCTTGATCTCTTCAATGGTTGCATTCTTCCAAGCTGGATCCTGAAGTGCCTCATGAATAGATGATGGGACCTGTTCTTCATCAATTTTGGATACAAAAGCACGGTAACTTGGTGATAATGCTTTGTAGGATATGTAATTCTGAAAGGATACAAAGTGCAAGACCGAACACTTTTGATGGTGGAATCCCATATACGAGGGAAAATGGATGGGGCGACGATGACCATGAAGGGATGGTGGAAATAATGGATTTTTTTTTATATTTATACATAATCAGTAAGTGCTTATTTGTAAAGTCAACTCAACAATTACCAACGTCATGTCGGATATAACTCGATCATCAGGTAATTTGGTGTTTAAATAGGAAATGTTGGAACTTTGTTACATTAATTGAGAAAAAAAGTCATTCGTTACTGTAAATAGGAACTAAGTTGCCGTTTTACCAAACGATTACCAGGTAAGAACTTACCATCAAGTCACCGCCCTCGCTTACCTCATCGAGCAACATTCTCGGCTATCAAAATGGATTGTTGGTAACCTTGCTATGCCTCTTTTCGGGTAAGATTCTCAGTCCTTACTATGCTCACTCGGTAAAGTAAATAACACCCGGTAAGTGCTTACCTGGTAACGTTTGGTAAACCGCCCTTAATTGGGTAAGATTCTCGGTTCTTAATGAAGTGTTAAAGGTTTAATGGCATGTTTTTTTATGGGGTTGAAGGTTCAATTGGATGTCTATTATTCAAATTCGATCATTCAACATTTTTATTAAACAATAATTTACTTGGTATTTAATATACTTGGGTAAAATAGTATTTCTGACATTCAGGCCACAACAACCGAACAAGTTATCTTAAAGAATAGAGACAACTTAATTCATACATGGCTTAATGGAAAACCAACCGAACAACTCCTTACTAAAATATATCATTACAAACACCAAGCTCACTTGAAAACAAACCCATAAACAAGAATTTCTAAAGGTATAACCTGTTATAAAACAATGTTATCATTTTTCATAGATGGTTATATGGTAACCCTATATGCCGGTAATATAGTCATTCTTTTGAAGTTGGATGCTAGGTTATGATCATAGAACATGCAGTGTGTATCCTACCCAAATGCGCTTCTTTAATATGATGGGTCAAGAATGTTATCTTATTTTCTTCTCTCCCTCGATATTAATAATTTGGCTTTAATTCATGAAATCTCGTTGGTGTTCGGTAAAAGTTTATTCGATTTATCCATGATTACCACCGAGTAGAGTATTTAGACATGGACAACAATCAAAATTTAGGAAGTACAATAAACATAATTGTTAAAAGATCTTGGGGTTTTTAAAATCGAGGCTAGGCGTATTCACGAGGCTCACTAAAGGCCTGCGCCTTAGCACGCCTCATAAAAAGTTTTTGAATACCTAGTCAAACCGTAATATTAATTAAGTTTTCTATCTTCTCATCTCCTAACTTCTTAAATAAGGAGTTATTTAATAGATGACATAAGTCAAACCATAATATTTAATACCCGGCCATTAAAACTTCAAGCTTCCTTCTTTATAAATACCCGGACCATAAAACTTCTCCCTCACGGCTCATGCTTTAAACCCCTCCCTTGTGCCTGGTTGCTGCATTGGAGGTTTGTACTTGCTGCATATTGTTGTATGTAACTGTGTGTGTGTATATATATATATAGAGAGAGGGAGGATCAAACGAGAACAATAACTATTTAAAAGAACACGAGAACTAACAAAATCATTAGTGATTTTACATTAACGTGCAAAAAAGTAGGGGTGAACATGGTACGATACCATGTTTTTTTTCTCAATACCGTGTACCAACCAATTATAATTGTTACGCTAAAAATTATACCGTGTACCAACCAACTCTACTTGGTACCAACTTAATTGGTACCAACAATTTTCGGTTGGTTCATGTTGGTACGGTTTTGTACCAACATATCAAACTTTGAAGTTACAATTACTAACCTGATGTTCAAACATGTTGTTCAAAGTTGCTGCACAAAATTTGAAGTTACAATCTGTTGTTCAAAGCTGCTGCTCAAATTTTGAAGTTACAATTACAAATCTATTGTTCAAAATTTGTACCAACATCCCAAACTGATAATACAAATATTCAAAGCTTCAAATTGATAATACAAACTACAAAGTTCAAACATGTCCAAATTGATAACACAAATGACAAAGTAACAATTAAAACAGTAATTAGATAATCTAAGCATGTTCATTAACCAACCTATACTAAATAGATAAAGTAAGAAACATAAGTGAATAGAATCTAACAGAAGTGAACTACATCTAATAAAGTAAGAAACAGAAGTGAACAATTACTTGTATTGCTTGACACTCTCTTTCAACGATGGCAATAATAGAAGAGAGGATACAGGGAGATAGGGTTCATATTCATATTTCAGTTATGGCAATAATAGAAGAGATGCGACCTATCAATTGAAAATACAAACCTGGAGTGTCGATTGCAAAGAGAGGAGCAGACCGGAGGCGTGAGACAGAGACTTAGGGTTCGTAACTCGTAAGTAGACTGAACTCTGAAGAGAAGAAAAGAAAAACTAAAAAAGGGTTTTGCATTCGTTGACTCACACTGTTATGTGAAGACGTTAATTTAGTTGGCAAACATAACCAAATTCTAAAGTCTCAGTCCACTAACTAGTAACTAATTAGGCCCACTAAAGTCCACTCACTATATATGGGCCATTAAAAGAAAAACAATCAGATGATTTAAAATTTTAAATTATAAGAATTAAATATATATTATTTGATTTTCTTTTTAATAATTTATAAAAAATAATATATATATATATATAAGTCGGTACGGTATTACCGTGGTACACGATTTTCAATACCACGTACCGACCAAGTTATTGAAGTTGGTACGGTAGTACCAACCAATTTAATTGGTACCAATTGAGTTGGTACCAATTGAGTTGGTACCAATTGAGTTGGTACCAATTGAGTTGGTACCAATTGAGTTGGTACGGTTGGTAAAGAGTTGGTTGGTTTGTCATGGTACAAATTTGACACCCCTACAAAAAAGCCATGTGGACCTGAAGCCGCGGCCAAAGTCCTATTTTCGTGTGTCAATATAAAATCACTAATGATTTTGTTAGTTCTCGTGTTCTTTTAAATAGGTACTGTTCTCGTTTGAATCCGACTCTCTCTCTCTATATATATATATTGATAAGATGCGCCTCGCATTCCTAAGGCTCGCGCCTCGCGCTAGGCCCTAAGACCCCTTTGATCCTAAGTGCATCTTGAGCCTTTAACAACTTTGACAACAAAGTTATGAGTATATGGTTCCTTGGGAATATCCGCTTATATCCAACTCGGATTGAGTTGAAACCCGGAGGTCCAATTATATATGATTTATCAGGTGAGCAGGTCTGAGGACTCATGTATGCTAGTATATACGCGTCAAGCTCAGCTACACTCATGGAGACTAGAATCGGGATTTGGAGTATGATTTAAGTAATGGACATATAAGATTCTGGGTCATATCCACTCGGTTTTGAGTTGATCCCCACTTCTACAAATTGTTCATCCTCATTTTCATCTTAACAAAATATTATAGCGTCATTCTTAAGAGTTTCGATGCTGCAACAAATGATGTTTGGTGCTGGCCCTATTAGAAGTCTGAAATACATGGTCCATATGTTCTTGTTAGTTGCCTTGCATTAACCTTAAACGTGAATGTTTGCTTCGCCTTATTTATAGTATTTTTGATCTTTTACATTTAACAATACTCTTCTTATGTATTATCGTATCTTGTGATTTAATTATTAATTTTTTTTCTCAAATATAATTATATTGATGTCCATTCTAAATAAAAGTTGTTTGTTTAACATTCAAAGAAAGTAGAACAACAAATGAGCACGGAGGGAGTATTAGTTAATCTATCTTGATAGGTTTCTACATTACTTGAAATTGAGTTTCTTTTCAAAGGTCATTCTACGGAATGGTTGGATATGTGGTAATTTTTTTTGATGTGGTGATTATGCTGGTCTAAGAGTCGTGTAGCAAAAAGTATGCAGTTTTTACATATATTGAGTCCAAGGCGCCATTGTTGATGTTGCCTTTTTAATTAATTTTATATACCATGTAATATTTTCTCTAATAGTTACTTTGCTAATGAATTTCTGTAGAGAACTTCGGATGGAGAGAACACTTACGGTTTCCGTATGCTGAACGAAATTATAGTGACATTAAAAGATGTAAGATCTACTTTCAAATTACTTATGCCTTTTGTGTTTGCATTTCATTTAGGGAGTTGTTCTCTATCTCTTTTGATTGGAAATACTAGTACATCACCATGATGCCCCTTTCTACTGATTTGTTTCACAAATATATCATCTATATGGTTGTGGAGGAGGCAAGCAAAGTTATATGGAAAGTTGATAGAAAATGATTTGGCCCATGAATTTGAGTTTCTCGTATGGTAGATAGTTCTATCTATATCCATTTTTGTTGTTATCCTGCATTAGATGGATTATATTCGGGAGTTCGAAGTTGCCTGGTTCCATTGAGCCATTATGTTACTACTGATGAACAAAAAGGCCCTGCATGGAAATCAACAAAAATGGAGTGAGTGCAATCCAACGAACTTAAGGTCACTTCAGTAGCTGGCGAGATCCCTTATGAAGTTTCCAAGCATGGGTTGTGTGTTTATGTGAAACAAATTTAGGTTGTGATGTTCATAAGTAGTCTTAATGAACGCATCACGCTATTTGTCTATTTAATATTGTTTGATTGAATAACGTTCTAAAATAATTTCTGGCGGTTCATGACCTTTCCTGCTTCCCTCCTTTCAAATCTATATCTAGCCAATGGGGCTAACAATGGGATATCACCTGCTTCGAGGATTATGAAATGAAAGTCTTGTTGATGATAAAATCGTTAACCTTGTATTCTGACGTAAACATTCCCGTCTAACTAGTAAGTTATCATTGTTTTATATATGTGTGAACCTTACATACATAATCATGTTAACAGGCTTATAAAGGAGACTGAGGACGGTATGTGTGAGGAGAGTAGAAAGAGTGACTCTAGAGGGGGTAAGGAGGGGGGAAGGTCGTAGAGGACGTGAGATGAGCAATTGAGGTTGGACATGGTGGCTATTGATATTTTTAGGACATGACCTCTGATTGGAGACTTCAAGATGGAGGATTAGGGTAGCAGGCTAGGAATGGGGGGAACTATGGCTAGCGTAGTTGGGGAGAAGGGAGTTTGACAAGTTGGGAGATGGGTAGAGGGCGGCAGTTTAGATTTAGGTTGTGTTTCTACGGTCTACCATACTTACCTTTACTTTTTGTATGTGTTCAATGTTCCTCTTATTACTTACTTTTATCGTTCACCATATGCTAATCTTTATTCCTGCTTCCTGTTTGCTCATGCTCTTGCACAAGCCGTGGGTCTTGATGGAAACAACTGCTATACTCTTTGAGAAAGTGGTTAGGTCTGTGTACATCTCACCCCCCAAACCCTACTTTTGGGTCCTTTTTGTTTGGTTTTTATGCTTATAAAGGATCAGAATGAATACACACACAAGGAGCACAAAAGCAGAACCGTAAACATCCTCCCTAATTTATTGAACCTTTAGTGATCTTTCCAATAGTCACGTGTTAACGTTATAATTGTTGCAGATTCTTTTGATTAGTTTTCTACCGGTCATTTATAACTAACTCAACTCAGGAAACAAGACAACTCAACTTCTTAAGTTAATGATATTGATAAGAGCTCGCTGTTTGTCTAAACATGACATGACGTTTATTAATGGATTGCTAACATATTTTGGCTCGGATCATCTAACCTATACAATTCTTCAATTTATCCATCTTAATTTATTGTTCCTCTCTTTTATCTACCCAACATTTCTATCACGTGTGTTTGATATAATCTACTTTTGACCTCCAGTCCAAGGAAGAGAGCAGAAAAGTGGCATATGATATCCTTCTGGGGATGAGCTCTAGCTTGCAAAAAACATCATCTTCACCCGACAAAGGACCTTATTATGAATTCATCAGCATGGTAATTACACACTTCATTGATTTTGCTTTAGTAGATTGTTATAATCTATTCTATGAAGTGTTATAGATAATGAAAAAATATGATATGTCTAGAAGTAAGGTTACACAACTTAAGAGAGCTGGCAAGAAGTGAATTTGGTTACTTTATCTTTCACCTTGTAAATGTTGAAATCTTATGGCAAAGAAGGGAATAGGCAATGTGGTGTAGAAGAAGTTAGGGGTTTGCCATATGTATTGTATTAGCGTTCAAAGGCACTCTTGCTTGGCATGAAGGCCGTTGGTTTGTGTGTTAGAGCACAATGCTAAAGCTCCTAGGACTTCGAGGCAGTTTTTCACTAAACCTGTAAATAATCTCAAACAAAGCTAGTAGCTTAATTCCAATTCATAGTAACCGGCTTTCCAGTTTCTAACACTACTCTGGTTGAGCAGGTGTATTATTCATGCCCAACATTGAAAACAAAACAAAAATTTAGTTAACAAAACCAAAGAATAATCATAAAAAATAAACAAGCTTATCATATCCCCATACTTGTAGCGTGCATAAATTCCGAGTACGGAATTGATCATTGTCTCTCTATGCATTAATAGTAAAGGGTTAAATGCACGAAATAGCAACCTACTTTCATAAAGTTACTTATTATAGCATTGTACTTTGATTTTTTCTTATTACAGCAATGTACTCTCGATTTACTTTTTACTAGGTTAGGGCATTGTAATTTTAAACTTCTACCAATTTAGCAATGGTAACCTGTTACCTTTTAATTCAAATCGTGCATAAACAAAAAAACTCAATTCAATTTCTTTCATAGTTTGCTCACTTTCCCTCCCAAACGTGAAATTCAAGGGTATAATTTGTCAATCATCAAAACTCAAGAACAGTCCTCCCTTTTCACTCCATTGTCTCTGCAAATGGCTGCCGGCAACTGCTGCCACCGTCTCCGTCCACCAAACCAAAACCCATATCCTTCCTTTTAACTCCTCTCTCCAGAAAACCGAAACTCAGATCTGGGTTCTTAAGTCTACCAAAATATCCTTATATCACTATATCAGATCTGCTTGAAAAATCGTCGAGGGTCAACTTGATAGATCTGGGATCTTTTTGTAGTTTCATGTTCATTGATTGGGGAGAAGAAAGAAGCATAACAAGGAAAACCCAAAACAAAATTTAATCCATCTCCGACCATCCACTACTCCAGTCACCCTTGCTCTGAAAATGGAAACCGAAAACACAATCCAAACCCAAACTTCCCATGAACAATTTCAACCCAAAACCCTACATCAAAACCGAAACATAAATAAAAAATTCTATATTTGGGCTTTGTTCTTAAAATCTGTTGTGTTTTTTAATTTTCCGGGCACAATCTGATAAAAACAGAGGAAGATGGGGGGAATCTGTGTAGAACTTTTGTTGCTTTGAAGATTTTTTGAATAACAAAGTCAAACCCATCTCTCTGTTAATTGGTCATAATCATCCTACCTCCACCAATAAGGAAAAACATTTGAGAAGAGCTGAGATGGGGTGGAGTTGGAAGGAAGAACACCTGGATTTAACTTGGTGTCAATTGGGTTCTTCATCACGTGCCTCGATGTGTTGATAGAATAGGTCAACACCGACCTCTTCAAAGCTGAGTTTAAATGTGCCAATTGGGGTCTAAATGATCTTTAGAAAGGTTAGGTGTAACACCCCGTTATGTGGCTTGAACCCGAGATCTGAATGTGTGTCACATTTTTCTTTAATGATCATAATATGTAATGTATCAAAACTTTGTAAAAACTTGCGGAAGCGATAAACCATAAGTTTCTTTATACCGAAAATTTGTACAAAAGATGGAAACAACCTTGCAAAATAACAAACTTCTAACTAGAACATAAAGCCGATACGAGCATTACAACGATTACTATCGTTGTCAAAACCAAACAAATATTGTGACCACCCATCTTGAACTCTAATCCCGTCATATCTCTTGACACATACACTTTTAAGAAAATGTATTTTCCGGGCGATTACAAGTTTGATGCAATGCATTTATAAACCTTTGTATGTCATGTTTATGCTAGATTTCATGCTTTTAGTAAAAACATCATGCTCTTGTATATGCGCCAAACTGACAGCCGTGTATAAGGCAACCAGTAAGTAATTTCAAAGCCTCTTGTAAGAGCTTCAGGAGAGACTCACACCCCCTGCCACGGGTTCGAAACCCGAGTAATCCCGAATGATTTAACCGTTAATCGTCGTTTGTTTCGCCCTTTCATGCACCTAAACTCAACCAGATCATATACCCAGTTAACCATTCCGTAACCAACGTTCTTACAAGAACGAATTAACTCACATGCTCCATGTTTATGCATATGTTGAGAATATATCTTGGAAAATCATATTTACCATCAAACTTCTAACATGTAGCTTAAATTTTACATGTGACAAGTTTTACATGATAATTCTCAACCTGTTAATGTTTATCAAAGATAATGGTGCAGCAAAGATCATTTAACCATGTAAAATCATAGCATAAGTCATGTATGAACTTAATTAAAAAAAAATACATAGAGAGCATCGCATTTTAAACCAAAACCAAGTAGTCACCTTAGTTTTGATAAGTTTTGAAGGTTGTAACTGAAAGCTATAAAGCTGAAATACTTCTCTTTTGCACCTCCTCTTTTCCTCGAACTTAAACTTTCTTCTTCCTCTCTTCCTTACGTCTCCAAGGTGTTTGTGTGTGTGCTGCTCTTCTACTGGGAATGAAGTGTAGAGGATTTTGGAAAAAATGAAAAGGGGGAAGAGGAGAGACTAGGTATTTATAGGAGGTCTAAAGAGTTGGGCATTTAGTGCCTGGTAAAATCGCGGCTTGAAAGGAGGGATCAACCACCCGTTTAAGTGCCACCTCAAACATATAGTGGTCACTAATCTAAATTATACATATTATAAATATAAAGGAGGTCTCAAATACAAACCATGTTATTCATACTACCCATACAAACAAATCAATTCATTTTTATTATGGTTTGTATGAATGGCATGGTTTGTATTTGAAACTCCCTCTATATATAAGCATATATTTAGGATTTATTTATCCTAATAGTTGTTCCACTCATCTTATCGATATATTATATATGTATAGATACGTAGACGAAGGATCGTGTAAATAGGAGTTAAGGTAGGAAGTGTAAGAAGGGATTTGGATCCTTGATCGCTTTTAATTAGTGTTGATTTACTGGTTCAGATCAAGTCCCAAAATAACCCATGAATTAGCTTAGAAGGGAATTTCGATCTTCAATTAGGATTGATCCATTACCCTTCTCATGATAACTACTATTTTTACCGAAACCAACTCTAGATATGTATATATATAATAGGTATATAAGATTTAATTAAAGACAACTCTTTTTTTATATTAAAAAGAAAGTAACTCATACTTATTAATTTAAAATTATATTATTTAATTCTTCTTTCCTATTACATTAATAATTGTTATATTGACTCAAATTTTATATACATTTTGACATATATATATGCCAAAACGTAATTTGGACCCAATACAAATATATTTTCGATTTCTAACCGTACATCTCTTTACTATTGCTAGAATTTCTAACCTCACGGCCACTTCTTATGTTTACCCCTTAATGATCATATTACTTATAATTGTATTTATATAGTTCTTAACCATCGATACACAATAATTAACCGATTAATGAATCGGTTGTTCAAATAATTATTGTTTTGCTATAAATTATACATTACTTTCTTGAACTCGACCTTAACTGAGAACCTACTATTCATAGGATGTACTCACGATCAAGTTTTGATATGTCGAACTCTATCGACTAAATTTTATTTACTAATGCAATTATGGTTCCGTTATCATAATAGCGTCTAGGCTCGAAAGGTTGTTGCATTAGGTACCATTTTTTTGAAAATTTCACTAAATTTCAAGGACCAAAATTGTAGTTTACTCTTGATTCGATGTAGAATGTCTTGATGATAAAAGCAAATTAAAAGTATAATGATGTAATAAGAATGGACGATGTTATAATAAAACAAATTTTAAAGTAGAATGTTGTAATAAAAAAATGTCATATCAACAATATGTTACACGTGGACATCCCACGTGGACAATGACATGGCATAACAACTTGCTAACTTGTGACATGTGAGCGAAATTCAAATCGAAAGGTTATCCATTGCTATAATAGGTACATTTTCCAAAGTACAATGCTTTAATAAAGAATAATTTGAAAGTACATTGCTATAGTAAGGAATAATAAAAGTACAATGCTATAATAAGGAGTTCTATGAAAGTAGGTTGCTATTTTGTGCGTTTAACCCTAATAGTAAGTGTTGCAATGTTTTTAGTAAATCAAGATTCATGCAATTATACATGTCAATTCATTGTTGTAATGTTGTCTTTCACAAAGTAATATCGGTAAACTACCGAGTATCCTCCATAGAGACAGGAAAATCTTAACTTTCTTAAGTCAACCAAAAAAACATTTCAAAGGGCGAATCAAGGAGATATTTGTTGAGTGTGAGTTTACTGGATTAAAAAAATTGAATTAAACTATAAATTAGACTGAAATGATGCTAAAGTTGCCATAGCAAATAACTCATCTTATCCAACTATTAGCTTCTTTAAGGATTCTTTCGAGATTAGAATGACACTCATTCATAGACTAAGGGCCCGTTTGTTAGCAGCTTAATGAGCTTAATGGACTCACAACTTATTCGGTCAGTTATACATGACTGTTCGGTAGTGACTTAATGATTTAGAAAGTGGCTTTCTCAGTAAGCTTCTAGGGGGAGCTTTATGCTGAAACCCAAGTTTTTTTCCAAACTTGCCTTTCTGAATTAAGAAACATGAGCATTCCATTTATGATAAAAAAAACCTCTCAAACAAAAACCTTCCCAATCTATAGAGACTGATTAATCCACAAAGACAACTTTATCCATACAGGACTTAATGGAAACCAACCAAACAGCCCCTAACTCTCATATTTTTATCTAGAGTTGAAGTCCAAATAGAGAGCCTTAGCCCGTTTGATTGTTGCGAGCCGGAAAGTATACCGGCAGTCATGCACAAACTATATATATAAGCTATATGGTATGAAAACAAGTCTCCTTGATTCTAAGTAGCTCTTTCAAGCATATCTTCAAATTGATGTGGGCATCTTGGCTTATTTCTAAGTCCAACCCACTTTAACACTTTCAGACAAGTAATTAACTCATCTATTGATGTTTACAAGTTAACTTTCAATTAAAGGTTGGAAAGAATTGTTGTTAAAACTTTTATCATCAATATTGGTTTTAGTCTTAACATCACACACACCCAAGCTAAGGTCTTTAGCCTCTCATAGCATGGGTGGAAAACATTTTAAATATAAAAGTAAATACAAGCATTGACTAGAAATTAAACATGCAAAGGAATCAAAGATGACAAACTTGGAAGTAAATGAAAAAGTCTTGAAGTCTTTACTGCTTTCATAAGTGAAATACAATAAGTACTTGGAACCTTCTATCACTACTGATCATCTATGAAGCATGTACCAAGCATAATTTAAATTTAAGCTAATCTATCCCTTTTATAAGCACAAGGAAATAGACACAAAAGCAAAAACTCCCATCAAAAGTACAAAATCTTGTGACCAGTGGACAAACAATTATGGCACAAGGACATGCTTCCAAATAAACTATTAGTTTTATATAAACATGTTTACAAAAGCTAGCCAATGTCAGCTGCAGTTGTGGAACAAGATTTTCCAAAAATCCACAAAAGTCTTCATGATTACTTACTTCATTTCATCCGTTTCAGCCGGGCATCACCCTTCGGCAGTGCTATAGCAACCTGTTCTCAAAGAAGTTCAAAATTTAGCACCAATGTAATAAACACGTATTGAAATCTATATTTTATCTCCAAAACAGAAAGATGTAAACTCAAAACATAAAGGACAATATATGGGTTTTAGAAATAAAAATGAAGAGAAAACAAGGAGAAATGGTGCTATAGCATAACCAAGATTGATGCATATCAGTAACCAAAGGAAATAAATCATGAACATAACTCCAAGCTGTAAGGAATAAAGCAAAAAACGAGAATGTAAGATGGCAATATATTATGTATCGGGTTTATCTATAAAAACATGGTTCTAGATTATCTTGGGTAGTTCGTCTCAGCTTGTCAAGCCCATCATTGTACAATTTACTTATTGTCCTCACTAGTAATATGTCTTTTGCCAAGAAGAAAATTAATTCAAGATTAAAATTATCTATCGTGTTAGAATTTGTCTCTTTCTTGTGGCATTAAGGAAGTTATTGTGCTTTACACCTGCAATGAGCAATGCATGGCCATTGGGAGTTTGTACATGCTATAAAACGAGGAGATACCAAAATATCCTTGCATATCTCTAATGTCTGTTGATAATTTGAATGATAGGAATAATATATTATTACTTTTATTAAATAGGGCAAATGCTTATGTATAAATTATTAGTAAAACAACTAAATTTTTATTTTTGTCATTTAGTTAAAGTTTTGCTGGATTTAAGTTGCTGCTAATTCCAGGATCATCTTGTTTGGCTTATTTGGCCACTTTTTATTTATTTATTATCGAATTTCCTTCCTGCTTTTCTTGCTGACGGTGATGTGTAAATACTCAGATAATGGGCTATCTCTCTGGCTCTTCTCCTCATATAAAGAGTGGCGCTGTTTCTGCATTATCTTTAGTGATATATAATGACTCAAAGATTTGCAATTTGATGCCTGATCTTGTGCCATCGATCCTGGAGTTGCTGCATAGTAAAGCCATAGAAGTTATAAAAGTGAGTTTACCTTACTTGGATGCTAAAACCTTAGATGTGTTTTTTATTATGGATCTATATAACTTTATTTGTTGGGTCTCGCCAGGCTGTTTTAGGCTTTCTCAAGGTGTTAGTTTTGAGCCTTCAAGTGAGAGACTTGCAGAATTTCCTGTCTGATATCCTCAGTGGACTTCTACCATGGTCATCTGTTTCGCGGCATCATTTCAAATCAAAAGTATGTGTTAATATAACTACACGCTACTTTAGATTTTATCAAATCTTGTGGCATTTTATGCAGTGCTAAAAGCGTCAGTTGTCAAATATTGTTAAGAACATTGGACATTTTCTAGGTACTAACCTACAGTAGTTATTCCATCATACAAAATGATGGAAGGTGATTTGGCCTGCCTTGCTCAGTGGGGTCTTATATAGTTTTAGTTCAGTAGGGTGTACAAGGGAGGGCTAATGGACAACCAGAAAATTTCATGGATGTGACATTAGGAATAGACCACACCACATACATTTTAGTTATACCATCATCCAGTATTTGCTACCCTCTGAGTAGTTCCGTTACAGATGTGCTTTATTTTGGATGATGAAGGCCCTCATCTTTCTTCTTGGTTTACCTTTTTGATTGGCATTGATATGTTGGTTATCTCTTTGCATCTCAAATCATGCAATAAACAATAGTGGTTTTATTCTAGATTCATGGTATATGCACTCTTTTGTTCATCAGAATTCAACTCGCTCTTTGTTAAAAATGTTCAGAAAAGAAAAAGGCTATTTTGTCATTCACATTCTATTTTGTTAGTAGTTTTGCGCTGTAGCCTACTATGGTCCACCATTTTGGATACCTAATATGGGTGCTGAGTATGAAATGCAAAGCATGAGACGAAATTCTGCAATAAAATAAGAAATGATGGTACTTTGTGTAATATCTTTTAGAGGGCACTGGAGTTCTGCTTGAAGTGGTACCATTGAATCAAAACCTGAATTAAGAAAGGAGTCTCAGCACTCTGCATAGCAGGGCACATGTGATACCAGCGCTATTCATGCCCCAGATGTTATAGTAGCTGTACTCTCTTTTTCTTCACTTACGTTCACACTCTATATACACTGGGCTGATTGTTTTGTATATTATCATATATAATGAATTGCTGCTAAAAGTTCTAAAGTAGATCTACACACGTAGTGATAAATATGCATAAACTCAAGTTTTGCAAATGGTCTGCATTTTGGCAAATGCATTCCTATGCATGCTAGGCTTACTTTCATGATTTGTGAACTGTTTGTCATATCTCATAATTGTACTTTTTTTATTTGCTAATTTATTTCTCATAGTTGGTCATTTTGCAATTGAGTTTGCTCAAGTATTTCCAGAAAGGTAGTCAATCCTTTTGATAAAAAAATAATATGGAAATATTGGGAAAAAAGACCTAGATTTGCTCCATATCTGATTTGTACAGATTATATAAATAACACAAACTTATCACGTTCAAAGAAAAGAAAACATACATTCTCAATGAGTAAGGGGGTGTTTGGTTGGGGGTAGTAGAAGGTAAGGAATGGAAATGATAATGATTGATAATGTTTGGTTCAAACAAGGAATGAAAATGGAATGAAAAATGGTGTTTGGTTTAGAAAATATAATCAATGATTATAATAGATTTGGGTAAAATTCATTCCTCTTCAAATTGAGGGGAATAAGAAGCAATCAATGAAAATAAATCGAACAGACAAGAATTGTGATGGTTCCTCAAGATATGTGCTTCATTTGGGAGGAATAAGAATATCTCTCTCTTTTTTCATTTTATCTTCACATGTTCGATTTTTTAGGGTTAGAAAATTTGTTCTTCATTTGTGTGCGCGACGGATTTTCCAGATCTGAAAATGCTCGATGGATTTTCCAGATCTGTGTGCTCGATGAATTTTCCAGATCCTATTCATCTTTTTCTTTTTCTATTTGGAGATAAAATGAAGAAAATAAAAAAAGAGAAGTAGAAATGAAAATCGAGAAGACAGAGATGAAGATGGAGATGCCTGTTGTTTTCTTGGAGATGTTAGGTGTGAGGAAGGTCCTCATGAATGTGGAAGATGAATAGTGTGGAAGATGAATAGTGATTGCCTTGGATTTGGTTGCACCGCCAGTCTTCTCCTTTTCTCTTTTTATTTTTTTTTATTTTTTTACATTAATAATAAAGGAATTAGAAGTAATCTATACTATATTATAAATATGGCATAAAAAACTCTTAATTACAACTCACTAAGCTTTATGTACTATCATTTAAAGCTATCTACTTAAAATCTCTTAAAAATAACTACTAAAGTCTAATGTACTACCTGTAAAGCTTTTAACCCTAATTAATATATTTCATCCTTATCTCCCAAAATCCTTAACTCTAATCCCCAAACCCTAAAATTATGAAATTTGAATTCTGATAAACATAATCAAAACAGGATAAACATCTCAATTTAAATATAAAAAATTTAAAATATATAAGATAATTAATGAATTTTAACAAACTACTTAATTTTTTTTATATAAAAAACATTATATTGTTAAGCCTAAATTAAACAAATTTATATATAAAAAACCATTATCACTCAATAAAAACCATCCAAAATCGTACTGTAAATCAATAAAAAACAACAAAAAATAAAAATAAACATTAAAATCGTGATGTATTAAGCATTATGTACTATTATTTAATGATAATCTACTTAAAATCTCTTAAAAAACAATTAATGAAGCAATATGTACTACTTTTAAATGCTTTTAACCCTAATTAATAAATTTCATCCTTATCCCCCAAAATCCTTATCTCTAATCCCCAAATCCTAAAATTATGAAATTTGAATTCTGATAAACATAATCAAAACAGGATAAACATCTCAATTTAAATATAAAAAATTTAAAATATATAAGATAATTAATGAATTTTAACAAACTACTTAATTTTTTTTATATAAAAAACATTATATTGTTAAGCCTAAATTAAACAAATTTATATATAAAAAAACCATTATCACTCGATAAAAACCATCCAAAATCGTACTGTAAATCAATAAAAAACAAAAAATAAAAATAAACATTAAAATCGTGATGTATCTCGCTGCATTGCGCGAGTACGCTTCTAGTATAATATAATGGATTGAAAGTAAGGATTCCCATTCCACTTTATTATCATTATAAATCCCATTTTCATTCCTTAAAATGAACCAAACGCCCCCTAAGATTCGACCACATAATACATAAAAATGGCAAGAAAGTTCCGCACTAAAGGGGAAGGCATGCGATAATGCAAAAAATATTTGGGTTGCTTATAGAAAATCAAAAGAACTAGGTATTGGTGTTTGGAGCTTGACGGATTTACTTCAGTGCTACTCTCTTGATCCACCGTGGGTAAAAACTAAATAATCTTTGCTCCAACCTCGGTAAGATTACGAAAAAAATGGAAAACAAAATAGAGGATCGGGGAGGAAGATACATCATACATGGGGGACGAGAGAACATGAACGGTAGAGACAAGGTAAGATATAGTAGAAGCATGTATATGAAAAATAGTGTGAAACTCTAAAAGTGGGCAATATTTCTTTATTTTTATCTGTCACAATGGTTTTGGTCTGTAAGGTACTGTTTGGATGAAACTTGAGCTTGGCGCACCCACTTCATCTGGCCTTCCATTTGACTGTCTTATATTTATGTGTAAAGACAAAGCATTTTGATAGATACTTTTGTTTAAAATATAAGTTTTCTCAGTCAGAGCTAGTGGTTGATATCCAGTTTCTGCATTTAACAAATAGACATGTCTGCCTGCATGAAATCCATACATGATATTAGAAACCATACATGATATTAGAAACAAGCCTATATAATTAGGTGTGAAAATTGTGTATTGAGTATATTGAGAAAAACACTATAAATAGTTACAAGGCAATTTACAAGAAAGGAAATAAATAATTACAGAATGAATTAAGGAATGAGATTAATATGATTGATTGACCTTGATTCTCTCCAAGATATATGCAATTACTTATCATGGCCCCTCAAGATGGACGGCCGAAGAGAAAGTCCGATCTTGGCTAGAAGCATCTTTAAACGACTTCGTGGTAACGGTTTGGTTAAGGGGTCCGCCAGTTGATCGTCATTAGCCACATTGACCACTCGTAGAATGCCGGTTTGTACTCGTTCACGAATGAAGTAATAATCAACACCAAGGTGTTTCATACGTGATTGAAAAACCGGATTGGCGTTAAGTTTTGTGGCTCCAAGATTGTCACAATAGATAACTGGTATATTTGAACAAGGAATGTGTAACTCGCCCATAAGATGGTTGACCTAGGGAATTTCTGCTGCAGTTTGGGCTACACATCTATATTCAGCCTCCGTGGATGACCTCAATACCGAGTTTTGCTTCTTCGAGATCCACGAGATGGGGTTTTTACTGAGGTAAACAATATGACCACCGGTTGAGACGAAATCATCTCGATCACCTGCCCAATCGGCATCGTAGAAGGCATGAAGATGAAGCGAAGAATTAGAGTATATGTTGAGACCGAGATCAATTGTGCCTTGAAGGTATCGAAGTAGACGTTTCAAGGCTTGAAAATGCACTGTAGTTGGTTTATGCATGAACTGTGAGAGTTTGTTCACGGCAAATGCAACATCAATGCGAGTGAGAGATAAATATTGGAGACCGCCGACGAGAGTTCGATATTCTGTTGGATTATCAAGAGTGGTGCCCGTGCCGAGGGTGAGCTTGACGTTGAGGTCAAGAGGTGAAGAGACCGGTTTGCAATCAGGCATCTTTGCGCGATCAAGAAGTTCGGTGATGTATTTTCGTTGAGATAAGAATAATCCATAGGAGCACCTTTGGACTTCGACACCTAAGAAATAATCAAAGTCGCCGAGATCTTTGAGGGAGAACCTGTTCGCAAGGTTAGCGATGAAGTTGGATACTGTTGTCGTGCATGATACTGGAACAATTATGTCATCAACATACACAAGTACATAAATAGGTGGGTTAGTGCCTTTTGTAAAGAACAAAGAAGTATCCATGACCGAGTTTGTGAGTCCAACTTCGAGAAGATAGGATTAAGTTCGGTGTACCAAGCACGAGGTGCTTGTTTTAGACCATAGATTGCTTTTCGAAGCCGACAAACATGATGTGGTTTGGTCTTGTCAACAAAACCTTGGGGTTGAGCCATGTACACGTCTTCCTTGAGTGTGCTTTGGAGGAAGGCATCATTGATATCGAGTTGCCGCAATGGCCATCCATTAGTGGTGGCAAGAGTGAGGATGAGACGTACAGTTGAGGGTTTAATGATCGGGCTAAACGTTTCCGTGTAATCAAGACCGGGTCGTTGATGAAACCCTTTAGCAACGAGACGGGCTTTTAATCGTTCAACCGTTCTTTCTTTGGTATATTTTACCCGAAAGACCCATTTGCAACCTACTTGATTTTGAGCCGAAGAGGGAGGGACCAACTCCCATGTGCCGTTGTTGATAAGAGCGTTATATTGGGTGGACATAGCTTCTTTCCATGCCGGATCTGATAAGGCTTGTTTGACCGTTTTTGGCTCGTCGGGTGCAACTGAGCGTTGAGATTCAGTTTGTTGATTGGCTTAAAAATGTTGTTTTTAGCTCTTGTGGTGATGGTGCTGGTTGGATAAGGTGGCGGAGAGGGGGGGGGGCCGGTGTGGGTGTTGTTGGTTGGTGAGACTGGGTGAGAGGTTCGGACGTTGGGGTTGTTGGTGGTGTGGTGGTTTCTGGAGTTGGTGAAATAGGTGAGGATGGTGTGGGAGGCGATAATGGTGGTTGTAGGTGGGTGGCGGGTATGGTAGCGAACACAAAGGAGCACCATTCCTCGAGAGTTTCATTCGTCATGGGTTTAGTAGAATGGGATTGGGAGAACGGGTAAGTGTCCTCCACAAACCTTACGTGTCGGGATGAATAGAGACGATGGGTGGTTGGATCAAGACATAGAAAAGCATGTTGACTAGGTGAGTAGCCAAGAAAGACACAAGCGATTGATTTCGCGTCAAGTTTGTGTGGAGTGTATGGTCTTAGCCATGGATAACAGAGACAATCGAAATTGTGAAGGTTTGTATATTTTGGAGTTGTTCCAAATAGTTTTTGATACGGAGATTGGTTGTTGAGGGTTGAGGTCGGCATTCGATTGATAAGGTAAGCAGATGTAAGAGTAGCATAAGACCAATACTCTAACGGCATGGATGCGTGCGTGAGGAGGGCTAAACTCGTCTCGACTATGTGTCGATGACGACGCTCCGCATACCCGTTGTGTTCAGGTGTGTGTGGTGGTGAGGTGAGGTGAGTGATCCCATGATGGGCAAGATAAGGAGCAAGTTTTGTATATTCAACATCGTTATCAGAGTAGAGGGTTTTGATTTTTGTATTGAAGTAGTTTTCCACCAAGGCCTTGAATTTGGGAAAGATGATGGCAGTATCAGATTTTTTTTCATTGGATAAAGCCATACATATTTTGTGTAATGGTCTACAAAAATCACATAATACTTGAAGTTATCAAAAGAATGAATGGGGGAACACCAAACATCAGTAAAAATAACTTCAAATGGAGAAGACGTGATAAGAGTAGATAAACCAAATGGGAGTTTGTGACTTTTATTAACTAAGCAAGCATTACAATGCGAGACCGGAATATAAGAAACAACTAAAATAGATAATAATTGTTTTAAAATTGATGCGGAAGGGTGGCCAAGACGGTGGTGCCAATCAACATTCTTGGTGGTGTTGTAGACTTTAGGTGGGAAAGAAGAGGACTTTGGCCACTCATAAACTCCATCTTTTGTTGGACCTTGGAATAGAATCATCCCAGTGCTAGGTGCCTTGACAGAGAAAGAGTAAGGTGAGAATTAAATATTAACATTATTATCATGACAGAATTGACGAACTGAGATGATATTTTTGTGCATGGAAGGAACACAAAGAATGTTAGATAATTTAAATGAGTGAGAGGAGTGGAGAAGAGATGAACCGGTGTGTGAGATCGGTACTGCAGATCCATCGCCAATTACAATTTCATCCGATCGTAAGGTGAGTGAAGCGAGAGGTTGGCGATGTCGGTGGTGACATGGTGACTTGCTCCACTGTCTAGAAGCCATCCCGGTGTACCTTGAGAGGAAGCAACATTGTGGGTAGTAGTCGCATGAGCTTGGGGCCGGGTACGGTTGCCACGAAGTGGAAGGTGAATTCTAGGGTGGAGTTGCTTAAATAATGGACAGTAAGAAAGAACATGACCTTTCTCATTGCACCATTGGCACTTCCTTTCAAATGGTTTGAAGTGTTTGGGTGGTTGATTAAGGGATTGTTTGTTGTGGGTGAGAAAGGATAGGTTACGATTATTGTTCCATCGGGTGTTTGTAGGATTTGCCATGGCTGGAAATTCAACAGTTTTTGTTCGAGCCGCAAGCATAAGCTCCTTGTTTATGAGCTTTTCGTTAAGTTCTTCGAAGGAGATCGAAGAGTCACGTGCATGGACTGCATCGATGACCGATTGATAACTTTCATCAAGCCTGTCTAGGATACGATCGGTGACATCTTCTTGAGATATGTGAGTGCCCAAGAGTGCTAATTCATCGACGGTTCATTTGATCTTGTGCATGAATTCCTCAATAGAGAGCGATCCTTTGACGATGTTACGGAGTTGCGCTTTTAGTTGCTTGACATGACCACGGGATGGGTAGGCGTATGTGTTGGCTAGGATGTCCCATGCCTCTTTGGTTGTTGTGGCCCGAGTGACAAGAGGACCAAGGGTAGGCGATAGGGTGCCAACAAGTGCACCGAACATAAGCTTATCTTGACGAAACCAAGATGTATAGGTTGGATTTGGCTCGGTTTTATCAGCCTTGGTAACTGTTTTTGAGGGTGGTGGGTGTGATCCATCGACAAAGTGAAAAAGATCATACCCTATCAGAAGAGCTTTGGTCTGTGATTTCCACGTGAGGTAGGTTGTAGGAGTCTGTTTTTGAACGGAATGGACATTTACGACAGCAAGCGGTTTGGTTGGATCGCTGGTGTTTGGAATAGTGAGATAGGAGTCCATGGAGATGATGCAGAAGACAATGGATTAGTGATGAGAGGGGAGGGGAGGGGAGGGGAGGGGAGGATCAAAAGCTCTGAAACCATATAATTAGGTGTGAAAATTGTGTATTGAGTATATTGAGAAAAACACTATAAATAGTTACAAGGCAATTTACAAGAAAGGAAATAAATAATTACATAATGAATTAAGGAATTAAGGAATGAGATTAATATGATTGATTGAGCTTGATTCTCTCCAAGATATATGCAATTACTTATCAGCCTAGACATCTCCATTTCATAATACATGAGTAAGGATTTAGGGTTTTTTGTTTTTGTTTTTGTTTTTATTTATTGAAGTCTTCTATTAAATGATATTATGCAATCAGCTATACATAATAACCTAAAAAATAGAAAACACCCCATGCCTTACCACGTAGCGCGCCATAACTTGCCGCAACGCGTCTTATTGCTCCTTGTTGCAAGCCACACCTTATAGTTGCGCCACGGGGGTTAACTTGGCGCCAAAGCCACGCCTCGCCTCCAAACACGCCTTATCATCGCGATAATGCTATATTTAGAACATTAAGATTTATAGACTAGAATGACAATTAAATGTAGTCCCAAATGACCCTGGGATTGATATTTCTGTTCTCATTCATAGCAGGTATCCTCAACCAATGCATGTTATGTGATTAACAAATAGGAAGTATCATATATATGGGCTACATGGCCTTTATTTGTTGGATGCCAATGCTCTTTTACCATGTGATGCATCCTGTGAATAGAACTGACACATTCTTTCTCTTGATAACATAACACCCTAACTATCCATATTTACATTAATCTGATCTTATTTACCCATATCCTGTCTTTGCAATTACAGGTCACCGTCATCCTGGAGATTATTATGCGAAAGTGTGGTTCTGCATCAGTGAAATCTCTAGTACCTGAGAAATACCGAGATTTTGTTAAGAATGTTCTGGAGGTAATGTGCTAAAGTGCCAATAGCCAGCCTCTCCTTCAATAGCCATGTAAAAGTAATCTCAGGCTATCATTATGTTAGCTTAATAGAAGCCTCTCTCCATCCCTATGCTTAGTGTCGTGTTACATCTCACTCCTTTTAGCAATTAAAATTATTTATATCTCACCTTACACATATTTTCCCTTTAAGATTTACAAACAAATGTCTCAAACTCTCAATTATGAATCTGGAGTTTTGTTTATTTTTCTGGAATGGAGGTTATGTTTCTTCAGTGCAGGGGATATGCTTATGAAAATGGTTCCGTTTGATATTATGCATAAAAGTGATGTCATCGGTGTTGTTGAATTACAGAACCGTCAAGGCAAGACAAGTTCCCAGGAAGCTGTCACAACCAAAACAGAGGCAGAAAACTCTGATACAACTCCCAAGAGGTCTAACTTCATAAAGTACACTTTTCTTTGCTTGACTAGTAGTGGTTTATGACTGTGCTGTTAACACAATCTACTTTTATTGTTTTTGAGTATTTTTTCAGTACGCAAAAGAGGATACCGAGGAGTATCACCAACACCAAGGAGGAACATTCAAAGCAACCCCGGAAGAGGAAGAGGGATGATAAACGCAGCTCATATAAGCCTCGTAAGTTTCCAGCCGGAGGGAACACCGTTGATAGGAAGAAAGAAGTAAAACATTCAGGCAAAAGGAAAAGCGGAAATTTCAAAAGTGAGAGCTCTGGTGGGAAGAGACAGAAACAGTGGACAAAGAAAAATGCACCCGTTTCGTGATGTAGAAAAGAGTTTTTAGACACATGTTGCTGTCAGCCATCTAAATTCTGATACCAATACCTGCAACTCATTAAGCAACCTGAGTTTTCAATTTCTTGAGTAGTTGCAATTGGAGTGAAGGCTATTAAGGATGGATGATTGGTTGGTTGTCTCTGACCATGAGGAAAGCACCAATTTATACAAGACTTGTACATGAACTACAAGTTGGAAAGGACAGAATTCCATGTATGTTTTATCTTTACAGATGCATTTATTATCTAATCATTTAAGTTCATTTTTGGCATCTCCGTATTTTATCCTTTGGTCTGCATAAATCTTATCCTCCAGATCTTTAGAATATATTGAATTCATATGGCTTTGTTTGGTTCTTCAAATTGCAGATTGGGTTTTACTTGAAAGAAATCTAGCAAGGGAACATTTGTTGGTTGAGTTGTATCATGTTTTGTTTTGTTGTTTCACAGAGCTAGGGCATATATGTGTTTATGTATGCAGTGTGTAATGGTGTATGTAAATGCATGTGAAGGTTCAATTGGAAATCAATTAAGTTGTCAACTAGTAGACAAATCTTGTGTTTTCTTCTTTATTTGATTTAACAACTTAATTTCTTATTAAAATGATTAAATTTAATTCAATTCTTCCCATTGTTTAACTATATGATTTATTTATTTTATTTTTAATTAAAAACTTTTATCCCTTAATTTTCAAACTAAATTATCTCTAAAATTACTAATATTTTAATCAAACAAATTATGTCAAAAAAATGACCATTTCATTCTTTTTACTAATTCTTTTTTTTTTCATTTTAACCTTTTTTATTAGGAAATAATGGTATATATGTGTAATATATTATCAATATATATATATATATATACATGTTCATATGTATAAAACTCCTCGACACCATAAGTCTATAACTCGATATCACCTTCTTCGACATAGTAAATCTATAATTAACCTAACACCCATTAAGGCCGATCGAGAACCCATCGAGATTGATTAAGAACCCATCAAAACTAATCAAGAACCTATCTATTGACTTGGTATATAAAATCATAACCTACCACCTTCATTTTCCATCGAGACTGATCGAGAACCCATTTTATCTTTTATCAAGACGAATCAGGAACCCATCGAGACCAATCGAGAACCCATCAAGAAGATCGAGACTAATTGAGATCGATCGATATCAATCGAGACAAATCGAGAAACCATCCTTAGTGTGTGTTTGTGTGTGTAAAACCATAACCTACCACCTTCATTTGCTATCGAGATTGATCGAGAACCTATCAATTGATTTATTGTGTGTTTTTATGTGTAAAACCATAACCTACCACTTTCAACTTTTATCGAGATGGATGAGGAACCCGTCGAAATCAATCGGGAACCCTACTAATATTAATAACAGAGAGTTGACGTATACACGTGGAGATACATAAATATTCATGATGAATGTTATAGTGAACATGTATATTCATGATGAATATCATAATGAGAAATTGTATACACGTGAACATGTATAAATATTCACGATGAATGTTTTAGTGAAAGTGTATGTTAATGATGAATATCATACTGTATATGAATTGAAGAAGAGTTGTAAATACGTGAGCGTACAAAAATATTGAATAACATGTATATTCATGATGAATATCATACAAATGTATGAATACTAATGAGTTGTTGTATAAATATTCATAACTATTCATAATTAATATTACACAAATATACTATTTCACGTAAAAAAGAATAGCTAAAACGGAGGGAAAAAACTATATCAAAGAGAATGTATTGTTTTTTTAATGTAATTTGTTTGATTAAAAAAATTGTTATTTTTAAGATAACTTAAAGGGAAAATTGCATAAAATAACAACCTACTTTCATAAATTTCTTTATTATAACATTGTACTTTCATTTTTTCTTATTCCAACAATATACTTTCAAATTATTTTCTTATTAAGACATTGTACTTTGAAAAATGTACCCATTACAGCGTTGAGTAACCTATTCCCTATTGGCGGAATATAATAAAAATATATTTCTCTTTCATGTTAATCTTTTTTGGAGAATTCTTTAAATTTGTAGAAATTTATACCGTCTCTCCTACTTTCTTCATTTGAAATAAGTTTTGAAAAATCTTTGTTTGGAACAAAAACTTACCCAAAATCTTTATTGTCTTTCCTTTTGGAGGTGTTAGAGAAAAATCAACAATGGGGAAAAAATGAATGGGGAAGGATATGAGAAGGAAGTGTGATTTTTTTTATTAAACTGAATATTTTTTTGAGAGGAGAAAAGGCATGAAAGGGTAATGTGGAAGAGTAAGGTTCTGAATGGTTTTGCTTTTTTTCTTAGATATAAAATGGTTAGAATGATTTTGGAACCATTAAGAGACTTTAATTTTTTTGCCTAACAAGACTCATCTGTACGGGATTCAGAGGGTGCCTCTTAGGTAGCAAAAGACATGATTGCACTGGACTGGACTGGACAAGTTTCTATCTAGTGTTTGGTACGACTAGGACTAGATAGGACATGACTAGAGAAGTTGCCCTTAAAAGTTGTTTGATAATTTTATATAGATTAAACTATGATTTTCGTCCATGTAGTTTGATGTTTATAACGATTTTTCGTCCCTAGCCATTAAAAACTGATTTTTTTCGTCCCTATGATTTACTATTCGTTGCTTTTTTCGTCCCTTTGACTAACTTTGTTAAAAACATCCGTTAAATCAGGGACAAGTTGGTCTTTTTATCTTTTTTTCTTCAATTTTCCTTATTTTAATATCATGGTGTATAATATATATTTATTTATATTACAACTTTCCCAAAAAGATAACCCCCATTTCAAGGGAGTCTCCAACCCTTTTTCAGTGGAAATGTACTCCTTCTCCGATAAGTCAATCTCCATTCCATTCCCTGTGAAACCATGCCCTTTCTCCGGTAAGTTAATCTCCATCCATCCTCTTCACACCCTTTCCCGTCCCTCCCTTCTAAGTTCTAAGCACCCCTCCCCTTTCTTCTCCCGCAAAACGATGGTTACAACCACTTCAACTTTTTGCCAATGTCGATCGTTATTGCTAGCAAGCGATTTGGAAACTCTCGTGCTCTCTCTCTCTCTCTCTCTTTCTTTTGTCATCGTTATCAGTGTTGGGTTACGTGATCTCAAGCACAACGGAAAATAAAATCGTAACCCTCCAAGGACCCATACAAACAGAATTAATCGGGTGTTCTGATATTATACCTCACAGTTAATGAGACTTTGAATCACAACAACAGACAAAGCTTGATGCCTCCACGATATCCATGCGAACAATCCGAATCCTTTGCCTTCTCGTGATGCTAGTCACGGTTTCAAAACTTAGAAAGAAAGGGGAGCATAAAGTTGTAGGTGTTTTTTAAGAGAGAATTGCAAGAAACAAACTCTTGCATTCAACGTCGTACATTATATATGGATATGAAAGGTATGTCATAACCACCACCATCCCTACACGATACTTGAGTGTAACACTTTCGATAACCATCACTCCCTTATAAAGGTCATCCCTAGTCAGCTTTAATCAGATTAAATCAATACAAATCAGAAATAATAATTAAACGTTTTAATTATTGAAACTCCTTATTCGAATATGCTCAAAGTGTGTGATCCAATGGGTTCTCGACATGTTGGTAATAAATATAAATCTCGTATTTATAATTATAAACGATGAGCGGTATCCAATGTTCTAAAAAACTCGCCGCGCAGCCGCCATGGCGCGCCATGGCACCAAGGCTTGTGTCTCACGCCACGTTAAGTCCGTGGCACGCCATGGCCTAATGCACAATTTCGTAATGCAATATTTGATTTTTCTTTACGTTTTTAATGTCTTATTTGCAAGTTTATTTAATATATACCATAATTTAACTTGTTTATTACTATTGATTCATTGAGTAACACTACAAAACATATGTTTTTATATATAATGATATATATAAATTAGAAAAATGACGCCATAAGTCACGCCTTGAAAACGCCATGGCTTCGCCGTGGCTCCTAAGGCTTGAGGCTTGGCCTCGCCGCCACGCCACGCCTCACGCCATTTAGAACCTTGGCGGTATCTAGCAATACATCACTGTCACCCAAATGACGAGAATTGGTGATACAACAAATTATCGATTTGTAGTCAATTTTAGTTTACACATTTAATTCCTTTGTCCTTGATGTCTAGATTGAACACGAGACATTGAATGTGTCATTCTCGTTATGTCCAATCTCTAGGTTATTGATTCCCTAATATACAATAAAAACAGAAAATGATATCTCATATCATTTATCTGAGCATGCATGCATTTTCTTAGTATATATTTATCAAGGGGTCCAGAGACATCACTCCCGTCATAAAGGAGGGACAAATCCTATCTAGATACATGTTAGTTCTACCATATGATTTATAACATACCCAATAATAATTCTGTCACCCAGTTATGGAATTAGAACAAATGTCAAAATATACTACTCACACATAACAAACTCCATATTTCTCAAATCAAATAATTACATGTACATTGACCACATGAGAAACACTTATGACACTCACATGACATCAAATGTAGTGTTCTCATAGCGAGTCACGTCCAATACAAAAAATCTCCATTTTGTACCCATATGTAGATTCAATATCTCTATATGAATCCTTACATATGCTAGTCATTATCATATTACTTCAATCTTAAAACCCAAAATAATATTTAACTAGGGACATTTAGAATATATTATTCTAAAGTTATTTATTATGAATAATTAAAACACATAATATAACATAAACATAGTAAAATGGGCAGTGCCTTTTATTTATTTATTAATTTCATGAAACAAAATTCAAAATTACAATCATCGTATGATTAGCTTTTGGGCATTCTCTAACCCCACTTGCACTCAATCCAATCATCCATGCATCGTATACCAATGAATCTACAATGGCCATCATGCTTCTGCTGTGTTAACGACTTGGTTAGTGGATCAACAACATTGTTGTCAGTTTACACTCTTCTTATACTAACATCGCCTCGTTTAATAATCTCTCTAATGAGATGATATATTCTAAGAATATGTTTGGATCTTTGGTGAGATCTAGCTTGTGATATAGATATGTTGTTTTCGCATAATAACTCTATAGGACAATCACTGCTAGGAACAACTCCAAGTTGAGAAATAAATTCCTTGATCCAAATGGATTCCTTGGTTGCATCTGATGCTATGATGTACTCAACTTCCATTGTAGAATCAACTATTGTTGCTTGCTTGGAACTCTTCCAGCTCACAGCATCACCATTAAGGCAAAACACAAAACCCGACTACAATCGAAAATCATCTTTATCCATTTGGAAACTTACATCAGTGTAACCCTTTACACTCAAATCTTTTTCACTGCCATATACCACGAATGAATCCTTTGTTCTTCTTAAGTATTTTAGGATATTCTTGACAACAATCCAGTGACCATCACCTGGATTAGATTGGTATCTACTCGTCATGCTTAAAGCATACGATACATCAGGTCAAGTACATATCATGGAAGACATGATAGATCCAATTGTCGAAGCATATGGAATCTTACTCATTTGTTCACTCTCTTGAGATGTAGTAGGGCACTGCGTCTTAGAAACTGATATTCCATGAGACATAGGTAAGAACCCTTTCTTTCTATCAGACATGTTGAACCGTTTCAACACTTTGTCTATATATGTACTCTGACTTAAGCCAAGTAATTTCCGCGATCTATCTCTATAGATCCGAACGCCTAACACATAGGCAGCTTCACCTAAGTCTTTCATTGAAAAACATTTTCCTAACCAAACATTTATAGACTCAAGTGTCGGAATATCATTTCCAATGAGTAGTATGTCATCTACATACAATAAAAGAAATGATATGGTGCTCCTACTAACCTTTTTGTAGACACAAGGTTCATCCTCAATTTTTGAAAAGCCAAACTATTTGATCGATTCATCAAAACGATGATTCCAACTTCTTGAAGCTTGCTTCAATCCATAAATAGATCGTTGTAACTTGCATACCTTCGGGTTGTATCATATATACGTCCTCAAGTAACTTTCCGTTAAGGAAAGCTGTTTTGACATCCATTTGCCAAATCTCATAATCTCATAATCCATTTGCCAAATCTCATATGTCAGTATTTTTCTCGAAAACCCATTTACACCCTATAGGTCGTACCTCGTTGGGTGGGTCAATTAAGTTCCAAACTTGGTTTTCATACTTGGAGTCCATTTATATTCTCATAGCATCGAGCTATTTCTCGCAGTCAGTGCTTGCCATAGCATCTTGGTAACTAGTGGGCTCATCATCCATGAGCATCACATCCCAGATATGAGTGATGAGAAATCTATATCTCTCATGCTCATTCTGTTTCTACTAAATCTACGAGCACTTTGTGTTACAACATCAGACTGCCTTTCCACATCACTTTGTGGATCCACAATTACTTGTGATGTTTGTGTTGGTTCCATATGTGTTGACATATTTTGATCTTGAACAACTTCAAGTTGTACATTCCTCCCACTGATACCTTTGGAAATAAATTCCTTTTCCATCAAGACACTAGTACGCCCAACAAACACTTTATTGTCGTGAGGATGGTAGAAGTAGTATCCCATAGTTTCTTTGGGATATCCTACAAATATGCATTTATCTAATTTTGGTTCTAATTTAGTTGTGATTAGACGACGTACGTAAACTTCACAACCCCAAATATTCATAAAAGATAATTTAGGACTCTTCCCAGTCCATATCTCATATGGTGTCTTTTCAACATATTTTGATGGAACTCGGTTTAGTGTGAAAGTCGTTGTCTCTAGAGTATATCCCCAAAATGATGTCTGAAGGTCAGCTTGACTCATCATAGATCATACCATGTCCAACAGTGTACGATTCCTCCTTTCGGAGTGTTACACCTCAGAAATCAGAGTAAAATAAAACTTGGAATCCTGGCAACAAAACGGAAGTATTGCAATTAACTTCCCATAAATGGGATCAGTCCTTAAGACTTTACAAAACCTGAACAGATAAAGGGTTCATCAACAAACTAATCTAGATTCCTATATCAAGATTTCATCAGTTGACAGACCACAATTCATCAAAAGAATGGGACTTAACAAATGCCCAGATACAATACTAAATATCTCCAAAAACCTCGAGACTCAAAACTCGTCTCTCCAAAAACCCCGGCAACCCACCGCTAATGGAACCCTGTTACACATACCATTTGAGAAAAAGTGTCAGACTTAAAGCCTGGTGAGAACATACAGTTTATAAAGCTCAAAAGATATAAACATTTGTATCATAAGATAATATTTCCAAAGAGGTTAAATTTACAATTTAAGCCTTTTGCCACAACCGGGCTTTTCCGTTATAAACATGTCATAAAAGGACCGACAACAAAACATTTTACCAAGGATTGTGGCGTAACACAAAGTAGGCCAAAAATCCGAGTTACGAGCTAAACAATTGGAGTCCGCGGATACGAACACAAAAGTCCGTGCTACAACGTGAGATCAAGCCCCAAGCGCAAAACCAATGTATACTCCTTCGCTAGGATCACTATGAACCATGGCTAGTATCCGGCCTCACATAACCGTACCAAGTTGCCCCCGAGGAACATGTGATCCATAGATACAAATTTGGGGAATATAACATCCCAACAATACAGTCGACTCAAAACCTAGGGATCCACTAGTAATGGTACAGACTCGTCACAACAACATATGTGACCAACCATAAATAAACATATGGCATAAATACATTTTATAAACAAATGTTATTTCCAGTTCAACTCCTGGTAAGAAGGAAAATCATTAAAATAAGCTCTTTAATATTATTTTCGCATAATCGCATAACGTGCAAGTAAAACATCATTTTACTTTAACAAGATAAGATCCAAAAGGTAACTTTTGATATGTGTAAAGTTTAAAATGATAGTAGGAACTCACTTCTGTTTCCTTCTTCTTAACGAGGGCTACCTATGACAACACCGAAGGAATCGGTAAGTCGAAAACACAGATAACTCTCCCGCTTCCTGACATAGAACTCAAAATAACAGAAGCTACAACTAACATAACCTAATCCGGTCAAAAAGGCAAATACCGGTCGAAAGACAAATATCGGTCGAAAGACTACCGGTCGAAGACAACACTCCAGTCAAACCCATACCGGTCAAACGGGTTCCGGTCGAACACAACCCACCGGTCGAAGGGGTCCCGGTCGAACACAACCCACCGGTCGAAGGATACCGGTCGAACGCTCATCCGGTCAAAGGACTTCCGGTCGAACGCTCATCCGGTCCTTTACTCATCCGGTCGTCTTGTTCATCAAGAACAGTTCGACGCAGACCCAAATCCAAAAATGAGAAATACTCAGATCTCAAAATGAAACGGTTTAAAACCTTCACAACGAGATTCTACACGGCTAAAAGCATTCAGATCAAAGCATTAAGCTAGATTCGTACCTCGATTTGCCAGAAACGATCGACCCTCAAACACAGCTTCTCCTGCTCTTTCTTCTCTCTGGCTTCTCAAAACCAAACAGATCAAATAATGAGATATTAAAAATATCTCAGATTTAATTTCTATTTATATAGCCCAAGTTACAAATTACCCCCCTTGAACTTTGGGTAAGGGTCAACTTTTCACCTAACCCCAAAATTCAGGGTGTTACACGGAGACACCATTCCATTGTGGTGTTCCAGGTGGAGTGAGTTGTGATACAATACCACAATTTCTCAGATGATCAAGAAAAAATGGTCTAAGTATTCGCCACCTCGATCAGATCGAAGAATCTTAATACTCTTTCCAAGTTGGTTTTGTACTTCATTTTGAAATTCTTTGAATATTTCAAAGGACTCAGACTTATGTCGCATTAAATATACATAGCTGAACCTACTGAGATCATCAGTAAATGTAATGAAGTATCTATAACCACCTCTAGCATGTATGTTCATTGGGCCACATACATCATTGTGTATGGTTCTCAATACATCACTTGCTCTCTCACTTTGTCCAACAAAAGGAACCTTTGTCATCTTTCCAATTAAACAAGCTTCACACGTCCCATATGATTCAAAATCTAATTTGTTCAATAATCCATCTTTATGGAGTTTGGAAATGCGAGTTTCATTTATATGGCCAAGACAACAATGCCAGAGATAGGTTAAATTCGAATTATTCGATTTGACCTCCATTTTATCTATATCATAAATCGGATTATCCATATTAAAAACATAAAGACCATTAATCAAACTTGCGTCACCATAATATATATTACCAAAATAGAATGAACAACGTTTGTTCCTAATATTAAAGGTAAAACCTTTCCTGTCCAAACAAGATACATAAATTAAATTTCTAGAAATGGATGGTACGCAATAATAGTCATCAAGTTCTAATAATAATCTGGTCGGTGAAGTTAACAAAATAGATCCTACGACTATAGCAGCAACCTTTGCCCCATTTCCACCACGCAGATCAACTTTACCTTTGCTCAACCTTCTAGTCCTTTTTAGTTCTTGCATGTTTCTACAAATATGAGAACCACATCCAGTATCTAATACCCATGATGTATAAAAAGTAGAAAGATTAGCTTCTATCACATATATACCTGAAGTGGAAGTTACACTTTCTTTCTTCTTTTCCTGAAGGTAGAGAGGACGGTTCCTCCTCCAATGTTCTGGTTTGCTGCAATGAAAGCACTCACCCTCCTTAGGTACAGTTACCTTTAGTTTCTTAATGCCTCCTTATGGCTTCAAAGATTTAGAAGTGGGTTTGGCAATGGACTTTCCTTTGCCTTTCCCTTTCTTGTCCTTACGGACCATCAAAATGGTGGACTTATTCTTTGCAAGCTCTTGCTCGGATGTTCGTAACATATTAAGAAATTCTGGAAGGGATTTGTCAAATTCATGCATGTTATAGTTCATCATGAATTAACTGTGCTATTTGGCAACGATTGCAAAACTACATCAATAGCTAAGTCCTTTCGTAAAGAAAAACATAGTCTTTCAAGACGCTCAATATACCCAATCATTTTAAGCATATGAGTGCCAACGGGACTACCTTCAGACATTCTACAACGGAATAGTTCCTTGGATGTTTCGTACCTCTCATGTGTAGCTTGCTCTTGGAATAGCATTTTTAGGTGTTCGATCATATCGAACGACCCCATGTTTTCATGTTGCTTCTGAAGATCAGGTTCCATGGTATTAGCATTAGACATGAGACGTCCAAAGCATCTTCATCATGTGTTTTTAGAAGTGTCCCTTTCAATTCTAGGAGCACTGGAATTAGGCTTTTCAGGGATTTGTTTCTCCAAGACATACAGTTTCTTTTCAGGTTTGAGGACAATTCTCAAATTATGATAACAATTGATGAAACTTGTTCCATTTAGTTTTTCTTTCTCAAGAATCGATCGTAAAGTGTTTTTGTTTCCATTGTTGGTTTGTGCCATTGGTAATCTACAATAGAAAAGCAGAGTTCTTAGTGTCATGAAATTTTTATTATTTAATAAGGACTTTCTTCAAACAAGCTCCCACTATTTTAATCAAAACAACAACCCTCTTTTATAGTTTCAGAAAATGTCATAAGCTTTTTCTAGCGGGCCAAGATCCATATTCTCATTATCGATCAATTTAACTTTAGCTAACCGATAAACCAGTAATGTTTTAGGTAAGCAACAACATTGCTAATTACATCTCTATGTAACTCTTGGATAGGTGGGTGAATAACTTTTATTTAAATTCATCATATGAATGTTCCCAATACATGCCTCCAAATCCCTAATCCTATTAGGCTTAATTTGGTTAAGTCTGAACCAAAATGGCTTGTAGGAATTCTATGCTTACCTTATCTTACTAAGATTAAAGAGGGTATCCAACTTTAGCATGACCCACCCTCGATGATCAAAGTCTTGACAAGTGTCATGTTTGGAAGACATTTTAAACTTAATATTTTGGTGAGGGATTTTAGTTAGTTTGATTTTACCATTCTTTCTTTTGTAATAGATCGTCTCCTCATAGTTTGATTTAACCGGAATCCAGATTGGAAGATGATCACGAGGATCACTTGAATACCTTCCTTTCTTTGGCAGTTTAGGCCTTTCTGACAAAACCGGTTGAAATTTTACTATGATGTACTAAGACCTTATCACTCAAGATTGACGGTCCATTTTATATCTTATATAAATACCAATTTTTATTTTATCAAAACTCATTTTGATTTGTAAAACTCCTTTTAATTATATATTTTAAAACCATATTTTGTTTTAAAATATTGTAACAAGTATCATATACATACAACCACACATAATATATCACAATATATAAAGCGCAAAATAAAGCGTTAAAATAAATGTGAGATGGTTATAGCCCCCCTATGTGATATTCATAGAGCCAAGTATGAATATAATTAAATAAAATAAACTCCTATGGTTCTAAGTCTTCTCATCTTCATCACTTCATAACGCCTCCATCTCTTGCTTTCTTTTATACAAAAAGAACTTTACATTTCAAACAAAGAAACCTCGAGTTAGATTCGAGGGGATTGGATGAGAGAAGAATGTACAAAGAGAGTATATAGAAAAAGGCACGACATGCAAGTCGTATTTATCAAATATAATACACCCATGACTAAGGGCTATAACCATGTTATTCCCAGTTTATGTGCAAGATTAACAAGATGAACAATTTCTCAATTAAATGTCATTGATTTAGATTCCACAGATTACAAGTGATAATCCAAGAATCTCTAAATCCTAGAGAGAGAAAGTAGAGAGAGAGCAAGAAAGCGTAAAGTAGTAATTTTGATAAATGTGAGTGAAAAGACTAGTTACAAGACATAAAGACCAAAGGGACTTAAATACCCTTGGCTTATACAACATATATTCTAACAAAGCACAGTATTAGACCAAGCCTATAAATACAATGATTACTATAAAATCAGACTTAACAATCTCCCCCTTAGTAATCATTGGCGATGTGGTCTTTAAAATCCATCTTCTATATCAGCACGGACCATCTAAGCGACTTTTGCGAAGCAGCTTCTTGACTTAAAAAAAAATTCTTCTCAGCATCTTTTAAGCTCTGTTGTCTTTGTTGTCTTGACAAGACTGGACCAGTTTGTAATTAGCTTGAAGGAACAATTGGTTCATCAGCTTGTGCTCTAAACGAATCACCTCTTTTAATTAAACTTGAATGAACTATGGTGATCGGAGCTTGAACAACAAAAGACTAGTATGGCTGAAGAAATTAGAATCTTGATCAGCAGATAAACATTGAAGCTCTTTGTCTCTTTAACATCTCCTTAACTTCTCCCCCTCATGACCTTGATGATCGGGATCAACTTGGTCATGCAAATGTTGGAGACGAGACAACATAAGATCTGCAAAATCAAAATAAAGGAGAAAGAGGGATGGTTTGCACGACACATTGGTGGCGCAAAGTAAGGTTTGCGCTACCAACTGTTGGCGCAAAGCTGACAAAACTTAGAAAAAAATTTACTTGAAAAGCTCTTTGACTCCACCTACACAAATGCACTAGATATGACAATTCAAGTTAGCATTCATATAGAGAAACAGAAACTCCCCCTCGAAAACAGATATTATCTAATCAGAATATTCTCCTTTTTCACTCCTCCTCGAATAATGCACAAACCCATTTATAAAGATATGAGAACATCAACAATGTAAACATCAATGTAAAATATATATATATATATATATATATATATATTGAATATGTATTTTGAAACGACTAAATATATAAAAATTTAAACAGAAACAAATAAGATTCTACTTAGTAAAATATCACAATAAAATCCATCAGATGAAATCAAATGTATGTATTTGGATACAGAAACAAGTTTTATTGCATATCAAGTTAAAATATGTTCAGTTTCAAAAACTTTCATCAATCTATTCAGTGTGCTAGCATGCGAACTTCGATTAGCTTCAAGAAAATGCAATTCTAAAAATATAATAGAAAACTTTGCAAATAATCACACTAAGCCATCAGAAATTAAGACTTTCACAAATTTACAGGTTTATCGCAACTCAGAAATATCACCAAGTATCATGAGATGTGTGCTCATTGGCATCTTTTAGCAGTGTGCTCTATGGCATCTTAACATGAGTGTGCTCTTTGGCATCTTTTAAGCTTGTGCACTTTTGGCATATTTTGAATCAAGAAGTTTATTAAGTAAAGAACATGTCGTAAACGTAACTTTCTATCTGACCCTATTGCAGGATTTGGGTCAGTCGCTCCCAAACCAGTTAGCCTTAGGGGACTAGGTGTCAAGCACCCCTTGGAACTTACTCTCCCAGATCAGAAAGGCTACATTGACACATCCTAAACCCATTCATACCAGTAGAACATGACTTTCGATCTAGTTCTATAGAAGGATTTGGGTTCGATCACTCCCAGATCAATTGACCTTAGGGGACCAGATGACAAGCATCCCACAGAACTTACTTTCCCAAACCAGAAAGGTCACAGATACAAACTTTTAAACTTAAAGATTTCTGTATTTTAGAAATATAATATTCATCTCAATTACTCAGTTTTATATCTAAGTGCTTAGCCCATATTTTCATTACGATCCAAAATTCCGACTTTTTAGGTTTTCTAAGCATTGTAAACTATAAATATTCTGAATCACATATCTTTAAAGCAATATCTAAAGCTACAAACATGTTGCTGACTTTTCGACTTTTGTTAGTCATGAAATTTGAACATATAAAATCTTTAATATAAACGAAGCAACTTGAAAATTTATCCTAGACACACATTTTATTCAAAAGAAAGAAAATTGTAAAACTTTTACTTTATAGAATAAAATTTGTAAGGGTTTAAAATTTTAAATACAACATGCCGAGAATTAAAAATAAAAAATATTTGGTCGGCAAGTTTATATTCAGTTGAAACAAAATATAATTCAATAATATTATCTTTCACATAATGTAAATTGAATTTGTATCTCATTTGTAAAAAAAATTGGGTTGAACAAAATTCAGGAGATCAGTTTCATGAAAAGATTTGAGAAAACTGGAGAAACATCATTATCAGAGATAAATACAGCGGAATAAAGTAGATGTACTCACAGTTTCTTATTAGTCAGAAGCTAACAAGCATTGAAGAACGAGTCCTAGACTGACATGTCTAGAAGTCAAAGTCTTTGAAGCACGGGTTCTAAGATGAAATACTTAGAAGCCAAAATCTTGACAATGAAATCCGGGTTTTGATCTGCTGTGTTCAAAAGCCATTTTTCTCTTACTCCCCCTTGACATGAGATGCCTGCAACTTAGAAGCAATTTGAGATTTTGGTACCTACTTGAATTTGGGCCCATGAATGTTAGTTGCAGTGCTTATAGGGAAATATTTGTTAGATTTGACAGTTAAAGTACGAGAAAGATTATTAGAAAAATAAGCACAGTCATCAGATGAATACAAAGCATAATCATTTGAACTAGAATCAGAGGAAGAAGATGAGACATGTTTGGAAATTCGAATCATTTGCTTTCTAGAGTATTTTGAAATTTTATTACAAGTAGCAAATGAATCACTTTTATAAAGTTTGTCTACACATCTATCCCCATCAATCTGAAATTCATCCGATATCCGCTTCGCTCTCCAAATCTGCTTCGTTGACTTGCTCAAAGTCCTATCTGAAAGATTAGAATCAGAAGAATTAGAATTATCAGAAATGACATTATCTTGTTTCTTCGACTTCTTTGACCTTCTTCTTTTACGCTTAGGTTTATAATACTGATCATTTAGCGTAAAAGATTCATCAAGAATTTCCGAATTAATATTTAAATCAGAAGAAACAATTTTACCTAAGCAACCAATCTGATCAGACAATAAATCTGAACTTACCTAGGATTCAGAATTATTTTGAGAAAAATTATCAGATTTAGAAATTTCCTTTTTGTTTACTTGACAATCAGAAGAAAGGCTAGAAATAGAATCATGTTTTTGAGAAAATAAATTTTCTTCAAGACTTGAAGTCATGAAAGAAAGAAAGATATCAGATTCAATTTCTTTAAGAATATTTTGATCTTCCATCTTATCTTCAAGGTCAATGATTTTGCCTTCTAATACTAAAGGAGAAGTATATTTCTTAGAATCATAAATGATTGGAGAAATATTTTCCTTATCAGATTTATTGGCAAAAATATCAACAAAATCATCAGATACTGAAGACTTGACAGGAGATATTTCATTAAAACCTTTTCTGCCTTTCCTTGATTTATCAGGAAAATATTTTGCATTTTCATACGTATAAACAAAAGGAATTTCCTTTTTCTTGTTATTTGTCCTTTTCTCATTTTCGATTTCTAACACTTGCTTCTCATTCATCCAATCAATTTTAAATTGAGGAGCATATTGAGCAAGTGTTAGATAATCGTATTTATATAAAGTTGGGGATTTTTCAATCGCATTGTTTAAATAATGTGGATTTTCAAAACCAAGTCCCCATTTTTCTTTCAAAGCTTCATCACTCCTTGGTTTATTCATAAAAATTGTGTGTTCAGATTGGTTCCTTCGATATAACTTTTCTTCTAATTTATTTTATCCGAAAAATCATCTTTTAATTTGGTCATTTCAGTCAAAGACTCAAGATAAGTCTTATTTGAATTTTCCAAATCATCCAATTTCTTTTGAAAGATTTCTTTAGTATAAACTAAAATAGATTTTTCATCTTTCAAAGAAATTTTCAATTTGTCAATCAAATCTGATTTTTCTGAATTTAAGTTCTTTTCAGATAATAATTTTAAGCGAATATCATGCAAATCAGTTATGATTATGTTCATTTGAGAGGAAATGAAATTGAAATCAATCTCAAAATATACCTCATCTTCATCAGTGTCATCATCAGAAGTCTGATCATCTCCAATTAAACACATTTGAGCAATCTGGACATTGTCAGCTTCGTCTTCAGAGTGATCCAGCCAGTATTCCTCTTCAGCAAGTAGAGCAGTTCCATTCTCTCTCTTTTCGGCTAGTTCCAATTTATTTCTGTAGAATGCCGAATCCCGAACCACCTTTGCTCGACACTCCTTTGAAATGTACCCGACTTTCCACAGTTAAAACATGCAACAACTTTCTTAGCCTCGGGAACTTTGACTCTTGAACCGGAAGTGAAGCGAAGATTGTTGGAACTCGATCGAGGCTGGAACTTTTTCTGATAATGCTGAGAGAGAAGGATCATAGCTTTCTCGAGTGCCTCACCATCATCATCAGTGGCCCCGTCATAAGCATTATCTGATAATGCTTGTTCTGCCAGTTGTTTCGTGAGGAGAGCAATCGGGTCCACTGATTTCTTGTTCTTCTTATCCAGTTTGGCCTTCTTCTCTATGACAATGCACTCATCTGTCAGCAAGATCTCAAACATTTCATGAATATGCATGGAGGATATTCTGACATCATTCCTCAAGTGATGGAAAGATTTGTTCCATTCAGGTTGAAGTGCATTGAGGAATTTCAGATTCGTCTCAAGCTCAGTCTTTTCCACTTTTATTTTTCTCAGATCATTGATCACGGCACAGAATCTGTCATACACAGTTTTCAATGGCTCCCCATCCTTGGCTTTGAATTCTTCAAAGTTGTTCATGTAACAAGTATGTCGGAGTTGAGTAGCAACTGAAGAACCAAGCATAATCTTTTCAAGCTGTTTCCACATAAGATTAGGATGTTTTTTAAAACAATCAATCCTGTTGTAGATAGAGTTTGGCAAGGCTAGCATCAGATTTGCCTTTATATCACGATCAGCTTGATACTCCGATAACTCATTAGGTGAATATTCTTTGGTAGGCTTATACAGTCCAGAAGCCAACTTGGGTTTTTCAAACGGTCCTTCAGATAGAATGTTCATCATGTCATTTCCATTATTTTGACGCTCTATGAAGTTCAAGAACCGATCTTGCCACTGAGTAAACTCGTTTTCATCAATCAGTACCGGAGGACGATTTTCTGTACCCAATGACATTATGAGATCATTTTTGTAAAACTGAGCTTGATATGCAAACTTTGCAGAATCCATATATGATAATCTTCAAAAAAAAATGCTAAGTATGGACAGATTTGGCGCAAACTAGAGGTTTGCGTGAGAAGCTAGTGAAGCAATCTGAGATTCTCGCAAGTAGTTGGAGACGCAAACTGTTCTTTTCGTGAACAATGACTGGCGCAAAGCAGACTTTACTTGAGATGCTGAAGGCACAAACAAGGCTTTGCGTGAGATTTTGGTAACACAAAGCTGAACTTTGCGTGATGCTTTGATGAAGCAAACTGAACTTTACGTTTAATGAATCTTTGCATGAGCAGAACGTGGCGCAAACTAGACTTGCGAGATACACGAGTGACGCAAATAATGATTTGCGTGAGCAAAAGATGGCGAGAACTTGACTTCTCGTGAGTTGTTGAAGGCGAGAACTGAACTTTGCGTGAAAGGGAACTGACGCAAATTCAACTTTGCATGAGAGATTTCTGAACTTGATGAAAACCTGAAATATACTAAAACAAGATTAGGAAGAACTAGCGCAAAGCTCGAAGAACTCGCGCTAACTTGAAATCTGGCGCAAAGCGAAAGCAAAACACAAAAATCTTTCAGAAATTGATTTCAAAACGAAATTTGATAAATTTTCTTGCACAAACAAGTTCGAAATCAACTTTCTAACACATTTTAATCAAACTTTTCGATTAAAAACCACAATTTCGAAAATTCGTTAAAAGAACAAAACGTGAAAACCCATTTTTCAGAAACCAAAAAATCTTCAAAATCGACAATCAAAACTTGAATTTCTTGAAAATCGATGTGAATTAAAAGTGTTTATCAAACAAAATCGAATCCAACAAACCAATTTTCACAAGAATTCGTTCAAAAACAAAGCCGAATTTGATGAAAAATCCAAAAACGAGATTTTCTTGAAAAATTCAAGAAAATCGATCAAATTTTCAGATTAATTCTCACATTCAGTATTGAAAATCAATTCTCTCAATTCTCTCAAATTTAGATTGGCTCTGATACCAATTGATAATCCAAGAATCTCTAAATCCTAGAGAGAGAAAGTAGAGAGAGAGAGCAAGAAAGCGTAAAGTAGTAATTCTGATAAATGTGAGTGAAAAGACTTGTTACAAGACACAAAGACCAAAGGGACTTAAATACCCTTGGCTTATACAATAGATATTCTAACAAAGCACAGTATTAGACCAAGCCTATAAATACAATGATTACTATAAAATCAGACTTAACAACAAGTTCTCTCTCTACTTTCTCTCACTACAATATACAAAATGATACGCTCTTCTCTAATAAGCTCTCTAAGTTCATAATGCAAATACAAAGACAAAAGGTATTTATACCTCAAACACATTACAAGGAACAAACAACAAAACTAACTAAACATGCTTTGACTTTAGTTGACTTTGACTTTGCAATCTTGAAGGCTTTGACTTGAGCTTTTGACTTTCCACTCTTGATGATCTTGAAGACAACAATTTGTAATCTAAAAAACCATTCACCAAACAAATCACATTATGTATATTCAATCACATTGAAACATAAAATCGATTTGCAACACCACCGTATAAAAATAATACAAAATTCATACGATATCGAAAAAAGGTGATTCAAAGTTCTTTGGAAAACTAACAAAAAGATACACAATCTTTTATGTTTTAGGATTTCAAAGATATAGAACCCTTATGGTTTGAATTCCAAGTCAAACCCATAGTAGGTTCGATTTTCGAACAACATTGCGACACTATCAAACAACATTGCGACACTGTCGTACATTATATATGGATATGAGAGGTATGGCATAACCACCACCATCCCTACACCATTCTTGAATGTAAGATTTTCCATCACCATCACTCCCTTACAAAGGTCATCCCTAGTCAACTTTATTTATTTCCAACATAAATAATATCTGATTTTATTTAATCAGATTAAATCAATACAAATCAAATATAATAATTAAATGTTTTAATTATTGAAACTACTTATTCGAATATGGTCCAAGCATGTGACCCAATGAGTTCTCGACATGTTGGTAATAAATATAAATCTCGTATTTATAATTATAAACGATGAGCGGTATCTAGCAATACATCACTGTCACCCAAATGACAAGAATTGGTGATACAACAAATTATTGATTTGTAGTCAATTTTAGTTTACATATTTAATTCATTTGTCCTTGATGTCTAGATTGAACACGAGACATTGAATGTGTCATTCTCGTTATGTCCAATCTCTAGTTTCTTGATTCCCTAATATACAATAAAAACAGAAAATGATATCTCATATCATTTATCTGAGCATGCATACATTTTCTTAGTATATATTTATCAAGGGGTCCAGAGACATCACTCCCGTTATAAAGGAGGGACAAATTCTATCTAGATACATGTTAGTTCTACCATATGATTTATAACATACCCAATAATAATTCTATCACCCAGTTATGGAATTAGAACAAATGTCAAAATATATTACTCACACATAACAAAATCCATATTTCTCAAGTCAAATAATTACATGTACATTGACCACATGAGAAACACTTATGACACTCACATGACATCAAATGTAGTGTTCTCATAGCGAGTCACGTCCGATACACAAAATCTCCATTTTGTACCCATATGTAGATTCGATATCTCTATATGAGTCCTTACATATGCTCGTCATTATCATATTACTTCAATCTTAAAACCCAAAATAATATTTACCTAGGGACATTTAGAATACATTATTCTAAGGTTATTTATTATGAATAATTAAAACACAGAATATAACATAAACATAGTAAAATGGGCAATGCCTTTTATTTATTTATTAATTTCACGAAACAAAACTCAAAATTACAATCATCGTATGATTAGCTTTTGTGCATTCACTAACAATCAGATCATCACCCACACATCATATTCCGAAAACTGTGCCATGAGAATATGCTACTGAACTTGCCCTTGAGTTATTATTTTGAAAACCAAATTTTATTGGAGTTTGAGAAAGTTATCTGGTGTTGTCTATTAGTCAGAGTGTCTTCTTTCTTCCTTTCGTAGGTGGATGTCCACATGTTTCGTCTTTAGTATCAAATAGGTTTTGATCATATATAACATATAATTTCTTGATTTCAAACCAAAAATTGTTTCAAAAACGGGAAATTTGTGATGTTTTTGGTTGGTGTATTGCTCTTTGTTTGGCTCACCACTACAACAGGCACAAGTGGAGTTTTGTTGATCATAGATCGATAGAGGTCAACAATATTCATCTCCACAACAACATCGGTAGAGTTTTGATTATAGATGGCAACAATGGTGGATAGATTCTTTTCCACTAACTCCCCCATTTTATGCCATGATTCTAATGGCAGCATTTTGGTGAAGATTTAGATGAAGTGAGGAGTACATATTACGGCCCACCAACCTTTTCGTCGTTCGTTCTCGTTATCCTCCAACGACCAAATCGTTGCTTCTACAACCACTAATCATCGATCATCGTTATCTACACAACAATTGTGTGCGTCATGCCATTGACGACAACCATTGTTATTCTGTTGACGACTCAACAACCACCATAGTCAATCATTATCAATAATTTTCGTCTATATAGTCACCACCATCGATGGTTTTTCCTTGATCTTGAAATTGCATATTTTCACAGGAACTATTAGAACTAATAAATTTGGTTTTAACCGTGTGAAATCATATGCCATACTCCCACCATGATTACGACTTTGTTTCCACACACAAAGACGGGAAGGTGGTGTTGTTCACCAGAGAAGCAGGATTCTGGTGAGGTCACCGGTGGGTAGCGAGAAGGGACGCACGGGATAGGGGGTGTTGTAATCTGTATTCTTAATATATAATCATATATTACCTAATTTATAAAAAAAACTTATAAAAGACTACATTGCCCCTGACTTAAAGGGCATTGTTTATTAGAGTTAGGCTTAAGGACAAAAATGGAGACAAATTTGAAACCACAAGGACGAAAGATGCAAATTTTAAAGACCAAAGGACAAAAATAGCAAGAAACAATAAACCACGGGGACTAAAATCGTAGTTTACTCTTTTATATATCATATAATAGTTATAAATGACATAACTAAAGTAAATATTTAAATAATTTACTTTATAAGCATTTTTACACAATTTTCTTATACATAAATAATATTACGAAATTTGAATGAAGAATCTGATATAAGTAATGGTAGTTCTGTTAGAACTTAGTTTGGATCAATTTGTAATTTGATTTTGTTGAATTTGCTTGTAAGTATTGTATGAGGTCAAGGCGTGTTTGACTCATATAAATACCTTGTCTTTGTTTCATTTCCTTGTAATCTCTTGTAATCTTTTGTAATCTTTTGAAACCTTGTCATTGTAACTCATTCAAGTTAGATATATGACAAATGACTTGTGACCATACTTTCTCTCTCTAAATTTTCATTGTGTTCTTGATTAGATTTTGTTAGTGTATAATTGTATCCAAGATTTAAGTGTAGAAAAGTCAAAGTCTGTATGGTCAAAGTCTTGTAAAGTCAAACTTTGTGTCTTGAGAGTTTAAGCTTGTCAAGGTTGTTTTCCTTGTGAGTGTTCATGTTAGTTGACCTTATATATAGGTTTGTAGCTTTGTCAGAGTAGTAATGGTGTGAGTAAGCTTGTAACATTCATCATAAGTGAGATATACGATTGTGGACATTTTCTCTCTCTACTCTCTCTCTCTAGAATTGATTTGTAATTGTCAAATCTTGATAATTCAGATTGTTTGCTTGAATCTGGGAATCATACATTTACAGATTCTTATTCTTTAATTGTCAAATGCTTGAATCTAGAATCACAATTGGTATCAAAGCCTAATCAGATTAATCAAAATGCAACCAATTTGATACAAAGATCAAAAGTTACTGATCATCATGAGAAGTTCGCACATCGACTGAGTTTGGATTGATTTTTCTATTTTGTATTGTTTTTTGTTAAATTTCTTGTTGATTTGTATGCGTATAGTGTAGTAGAACACTTTTGATTCACATTGTAATCACAAATTCACTGTTTTTAAGTGTCAATTTCTCAAATTTGTGAGTTTGTAAGTTCTTGATGACATCGCACTATATTTTGATCTAATCTTGTTGATCTTATTGCTTCTTGATGCAATTGATGCCAAGGAATTGTTCTTGATAATATTGTGATCAAATTGACAAAATTTCAGAGGCTAATTCAAAGGATTGAATCGAATTCAGTGTATTACAGTGGTTTTTTAGTTTAAAAGTTCAGAATTCGCAAGATCTGAAGAATTCGCATGTTCTTGGGAAGAACTCGCATGCAACTGAAGGAAAAGAATTACTAAGGATAGAATCCGCATCCCTCGTGTATGAAAAGATAGGTTTTCGCATTGTATTTCATACGAAAAGTTGAAATTCGCATGAAGTGTTGTACGAAAAGTGCAAATTTCGCACCTTGAAGACCTAAAACTTTTCTAAGGGAGGATTTCGCATCGATACGTGAAGTGGACAAGTTTGAATTTCTCTAAGTCAGAAATTCGCATCACTTTATTGTGCGAAAAGTTCAAATTTGAAAAGTCAAGTCCAAAACTCGCATCCTTCTTCATGCGAAAAGTGGAAATTCGCATCTAACTACGTGTGAAAGTGAAGGATTCTTATCCTTTTGTGTGCGAGTTTTGAGCATATGTGAAAAGTTTTTCTTTTGTGTGTGAAAAGTTCACTTAGAAAATCTTTGAACTTTTTATGAACATTTTTCAAAGTTGATTTTTCTGATTGTCTGATTAACGATCATTTCAAGCATTTTATCAGATTATTTTTCAGGATGCCTTACACAGATGAGAAAGGGAATATTGTTTTGACAAACAAAGACTGTGTTGTGGCATACATGTCTGAGATACCAGTAATTGAAGCTGAAAATGAAAAGCTTAAACTTCAGAACACAGAGTTAAAAGCTGAGAATGCTGATCTGCAAGTCAGACTGAAGAAAACTGAAAAGCAGGTATCTACTTATCAGGCAAAGGGAGCTGAATGGATCAAGAAGGTTGAAGAGAGAAGTAAGAATGAGAAGGTTGAACTGGAAAATTTTTTAATCTGAGATTGTCTGATCTTTCTAAGAAAGCTGAGAAAGAAAAGAAAATTTTAGAACTCAGATGTATTAAACTTTCCAAGCAAGTTTCTGAGTTTGAAATGATTTTAATCTCTGAAAGAGATGTCTTTGAAAATGAAAAGAGAAACGTTGAAAAGAGAAATGTTGTGATTTTCAAAGAGATTTCAGAAAAAAAAAAATAAAGACTTGGAAAAGGATTTTGAAACGGAAAGAAAAGTTTTTGAAACTGAAATTTCCAAATTAACAAGCAAGCTAGCTACTTTATCTTCAGGTATTCTGAAAGGACAAAGGAGTAAGTCTGATTTGCAAAGCAAGTTTGATAAGCTTTGTAATGAAACATCTAAATTGACTGATAAAATCAAACAGCTGGAAATAGCAAATGCTGATTTATCTGATAAAATAACAACTGATATCACTGATTTATCTTCTTATGATGATGACTCAGCTAAATCAGCATGTTCATTTCAATCTGTTTCTAGCTTATTTCATAAAATGATTTTCAAGAAGAAACTTGTCAAATCAAATGTCTTGAAAACAGATCAGATTAAATCTCGAAGGTCATTCTATGTCAAATCTGTTGATAAAAAGGCTACTTATTTTTCAAAATTTGGAAAAACAGCATTTGGGAGAGATAAGATGATTTGGGTTGTAAAGGGATCTCCTGAAGTTGATAAATACCAGAAATCAAGTGCACAATCTTCAAAGGTACAAAAGAACAAGTCACCTAAAGGTAAATCTTTTGCTAAGCCTGATTTCACTAAGTCTGCAAATCATTTAATCAGATTAGCTAAAAGAAAAATATGTTGTTCTTATTGTGGCACTGATGATTGTGTACACAAAGCTCATATTCAAAACTGGTATGGTTCATATAGAATAACTTCAAATGATTGTGCATATCACATAAGCGGAAACAATTCTAAAAAGTTTCCAAGTACTAACAAAGAAGGACCTAAGTTCATATGGGTACCAAAACCTTTTAAACATGTGGTGCAGGAATCTACTGCTTAAAGGAAGCAAGAATGAAGACTTCTGAACACAATAGTTCAGGACTCAGTCTTCAAAGTTAAAAAATGTGAACTTTTGAGTAAAACAGCTCAGGACTCATACTTTAAAGTTTACCACTGAATGACACTTTGATTGTCAAATATTTCAAAGGGAGTATTTCAATATTTGAATTTTTAAATATTTAGGGGAGAATGTAAAAATGTTATATTTTTTGGGGAGAATGAAATGTTAAGTTTCAAGAACACTGAATGCATTAAATGTATGCAAGTATGAAAGGGGAGCATATATGTTCAAAACCAAAAAGTCCAGTTTAAGTCAAGGGGGAGCAAATCAGAAATCAATGTTCAAGGGGGAGCATATAAAAAGCGGGAGTAAGTGTGTTGTGTGTGTGCAAATGTTTTTTAAAAAGAAATTGAACTTAAAAGTTTCCATTTTTGGGAAATTTCCTTTTTAGGAAAGTTTCTATTTATGGAATTTTGGAAAATGTTTCTATTTTTGGCAAATTTCCTTGTTTAGAATGTTTTTGAAAAAGTCAGAAATTTTGCTAAGTCTAGAATTCGCACATAGTGGCATGCGAATTGTAAGAATTCATATCCTATGGCATGCGAATTTGTGGATTTCACATCCTGTTGCATGCGAAAAGCTACTTCTCGCATCCTTTGGTGTGCGAAAAGCAACAATTCGCATGCAGGGTCATGCAAATTTCTTTTTTGGAACAACAATCCGCATATTGTGTCATGTGAATTGTTCACACACTTTGTCTTATTTTTTCAAAGACAAATCTTTCCTTTGCCATGCGAAAAGAAAAAGGCCACTCAGATCATGCCACGTGTCATCTTCTTTCTTAGGTATAAATACGTGTTTTCTCTCTAATTCATTCACTTTTCTCACTTTACGTGTTTTCTCTCTAATTCATTCACTTTTCTCACTTTGGCTTATCATACATTTTTCTCACTTAGAGTTTTCTCTAAACCCTTGTGTTTGATTTTTCTTCTACACTTCAGATTTCTCGATTTTTCAGATTCAAGGATAGGATTTCGATTCTTGTTTTGATTTTTGTTGTTATTGTTATTGTTATTGTTGTTGTTTGTATTTATTTCTTGTAGGTTTACATTGACTAGAGTTTGAATTTAGGTTTAGTTTTCACGGGACTGTTCATCTTTTGAACCTTCATTGAACCGAGACCTTTGAACTTTGATCTTAAAATATGATAATGGACTATGTTTGTTGAAACTAAAACTTAATAACATGTTTTGATTTGGATTTCGAACCCTAGACATGGATTCTTATGGACAAATTTTGGACAAATTTTGAATTTTGATAATTGACTCTTCGACTGGATTCATGAGTGTTCTTGGTGTTCTTGAACAAAAACCATATAATCATACTCATTTGGACTTAAATATTAATATCAAATGTTAATTCATGGTTTATACATGTTTTCAAAATCATCTGAGCAAAAAGTTTGATTTTTAAGGGAAAATTCAAGATTTTCAAATCTAGGTTTCTTGTAATGTTCATGGGTTTTTGGATGAACATCATGTGCGTGTTCTTAAGTATGAATTTCTACACTTAGAAAATTTTTAGATTTGAAAATTCAAATTTTTCAAAGGCTCATGCGATTTTCTTTGAGTTGTCAAAATTCTTCAAGTTAAGAATTCGCATATAGTTCCATGTGAATTCTCTGAATTTCATTGATTAATATTCTTTCAAGTGTGGATTTCGCATATAGATTCATGCGAAATGTCTTGTCATGCGAATTCCATACTTAGGAAATTTTCAAGAAATTTAAAAAAAAAAAAAAACAAAGTTTGGCTTTTCACTGACAAATTGGACAACTGTCCATACCTTTCACTTTTTAGGTACTAAAATGGCTGATAACCAATATGAGGGAGCAACAAGTTCAAATGGATGAAAATTCACCTCGGGCATCTAGTAAATATCCTATGTCGTCGACAAATCTGACTACCAGTCTCAACCTGGTGTCCATCCTGATCTTATTCTGATCACACCATCTGAGAAGAAGTTGTTATCGCCAAACAATCACTCTGTTGATTTCAATCATCTGAAGATTGATCCTCTTGTTCTTGGCATTCTTTAAAATCATCCTCTCAGATATGCATTGGTTGCTCAAGATACTGTTCCTGAGCTATACTTGCAACAAGCTTGGAAGACAATCAGATTCCTTGGAAATGCTAGACTTCCACTGTTTGAAATCCAGATTGATCACTACAAATCAATTTTGGATTACCAGAGGTTAAGATTTATTCTGGATCTTCCTGAAGCTGTGTTAGTGCACAAATATGTTGGTTCCAAGATCATTGGTGTTTAAAAGTCAAAGCCCAAGTCAAAGCCTCTCATTGCAAAGTCAAAATCAAAGAGCTTAAAGAGGAATGTCAAAGTCAATTAGTTTAGTTATTGTTTTGTCTTTGTAATAGGAGGTATAAATAGTTTTTGTCTCTTTGTTAGACTTGTAGCACCTTGATAGAAATACACTTAGAAAGAGAAATATTGAGAGAGAAAACATATTATACGATTTGTAATATGTTGATTTGAGAATCAATAATATGGCATCTTGAATTGTAATTGTTGAACATCTTGATTTGCACATTGTATTGGGACACACAATTGGTATCAGAGCAAGCACGTTTCAAAAATTCTCAAGAATCTGTCGATTTTGAAGAACTCACAGAGGCACCTGTTCAAGAATCGAATGTTGTGATTTTATGATGTTTTTGATGTAAAATTGTTGCATTGTAATCGTTTTTGTGTTTAGAACATATCTTGTTTGAGTTATAGAGCCTAATTCACAACAATTTAGTGTAAATTTTGGTTTTTGTTGGTAGTTTGTTCGAAATTTTGAAAAAAATGTGTATAGATCGAATTTTAATCTTGAGTGGTTTTTAGTTGAAATGATGTACTGGATTTTTGTTCAAATTGTTGTCGAGGATAAATATGCAAAGTTTAGTGACCAAATTCATAGTATTGAAGGATTTAGAGTGGAAAAAGTAATCCCAGGCTCGAAAAGTTGAAGAACTCGAAAGATTCATATCTGAAGAACTCGCAGACAATGGTGAATGAATTCTGAAGAACTCGCAAGTCTCTTGACCTTTACTTGTTGGAATTTTTTTCTAAGGCAAGAACTAGCAGAGTGTGATTTACGACAAGTCTACAACTCGCAAGCTTCGATCTGCGACAAGTTACTGTTCAAGCTATTCAGTCAGCGACAAGTTCGAGAACTCGCACGTCAAAGCTTACGACAAGTTGTTTGCGACAAGTTTTTTGTATAAATTTTTTCTAAGTATAGAAATCGTATGCATTGCGACAAGTTTTTTGTCTGAAATTTTTCTAAGTGTAGAACACGCAAGTGGATTCATACGAGAAGTGATATTTTGTGAATTTTTCTACAGAACTCGCAAGCTTCAGCCTGCGACAAGTACATAACTCACAAGCTTTAGCCTGCGACAAGCAAGAACTCGCAAGCCTCTGTTTGCGACAAGTTAGAACTCGCTAGCAGTGCTTTGCGACAAGTGTGTAGTTTTGTGCTTTGCGATAAGTGCTCCTTAGTGATCTGCAACTTCTATACTTCGTCAAGTTTTGGCTATTTTCAGAATTTTGAAAATTTTCTGATTTTGTGTTTAAAGATCAGTGCAAGTGCAAAATGACTTCTAGAGATGCTCTTGCTATCGGTATAGATGTCAAACCACCCGTTCTCTTCAAGGGTGAGTATGAGCAGTGGAAGGATAGACTTTTGGATTTCATAGATCGGCACGACAATGGAGAATTCATCAAACAGTCTATTGATGAGGGTCTTATGAAACCAGTAACAACTATTGTTCCAGATGAAGAAAATGAGAGTTCTGATAGTGGAGATGGTATGGATCCCCGAGAGACTAAAACCAAAGAGATTGTTGTTGATTTTTCAAGTTATTCTGCTGAGCAAAATAAGAGGTATAAGGCAGACAAATAGGCTAGATCTCTACTTCTTCAGAGCATACCGAATGAGATCTACATCAAGATTGATAACTACAAAGCGACAACCAAGAAAATATGGGATCAACTTGAGAAGATGATGATGGGTTCAAAGGTAGGTTGTTATTCCCAAATTCTAGTTTCTAATCAAGATTAATCAAACAAACAAGATTAAAACACAATGAATTACCTGTTTGATTACTTTGATTTTCACAAGATTACACTTTCTCTCTCTAGAACTCTTTCTCTCTCTAAAACCGTATTCTCTCTCAAATCTCAATTCTTACAATACGTACGTTATGAAAAATGACAACTTCTACTAACAAAAAAATACAAGACAAGGTATTTATACCTACAACTAATACAAAGGAAATTAAAGTACAAAGTACAAATACATTGACTTTTATTACAAAAGACTTTGACTTTAATGAGATTTGACTTTCTTCAACTTTGACTTTCTTGAACTTTGATCTTCAGTATTCTTGATCTTGTATCCAACAGATTTATGCTCTAACAATCTCCCCCTTTGGATTCAAGATCACTGTTGAAAGATCTAGTAATTCAGTCTTCACTTTAAGCTCTGTCAATACAATTTTCCCTTTTTCTTTAACTGTATTCTTTCCAAAATTGTCTTCAATCAATGAACAATCTCTTCAAAACTTTCACAGAAAACTTTCAGTCTTTGGAAAGAAATTATCTTCAGAATTAGCTCGAATTGCTTTAGCAGAAAATCTTCAAAGAAAATTTCCTCAAATCTTCAGAAATTCTTTGATCTTCTTTAAATCTTTCCTTTGAACTTTCTGACTTGAACATTTCAGAAAATCAACTCACAAATCTTTATCAGATCTTGATATCATCTCCCACAAACTTCAAAACTTTAATATTTCTTGATACCATCTCCCCCTTTTTGATGATTTGAGCATCGATATCATCAAAACTTTCTCCAAGAAATGTCTTTGACCAATCTGATATGTCAAACTGAGCCTCTGATTCTGTGAGCCATAACCAAGTATTCATCTAGATCTTTACAAATCCAGACAAAATAAAAACATGTAACTCCTGAATCAACAAATGAATCAGTTAAAATGCCTGTCAGTAACACGAAGTCACTGTGTGTAACGAATACACAATATAAAGGAGCTTTTTGATGTTCACTCCCCCAGGGCTTCCATCCAATCATCGAAATACCACAAAGGCAATTTCTATGAATGTTATGACAAAGAAACAAATTCTTTGTGTGTTCGTGCATGGGTAGAAAGAATTAAGCATGATGATTGCTTTTCAATAAGGCTCAAAGTTGTGTAAACCACTGAGACAACAGTAGATAAACACAGACTCAATGTGCATGATTGAAGTGCGAAGGTGGGGCAGACTTCCTTCTTTTTCAATATCCAGATTTTCCAAATGAAAATCAGATAGATTATGTGTTGCGTCCCCTTTAAAATGTGAAACATTTTCTTTTTGAGAAGAAAATGAGTAGCTTGTGGGGTTTATTCAAGAGTTGGCATGGGCTAGTTGCCTGTTTCAATAACGTTCACGAAGAAATGTGAAACATTAGTAATGTGGCTGCCCGGCTCAGAAAGTAGTTGATGCAGAGTTTGATATTCTTTTACTCTGATCTCACACCCTCTTTCTTTTAATCATTAAGCGCACTACTAACCAAACTCTCTTTTCCATTTTACCTCATCGCACAACCCACACTAATTTCTTTTTGACTCCTCACACTCAATCTCTATGGATTAACTTCTTGGGTAGAAATCACTGGTTAACGTGATTCCATAGAAGTTCAGATAATTCCTAGCACAAAGAACCCATATTTCCTATAAAAGCATAATGTTGCTCAGATGATTTAACTATAACAGTTAAAGCTCATATACAAATGTCAGATGAATGTATGCTCAGAATATAATCATGAAGATATGAGCATTTTAAAACATTGAAGTATTTTCAAATAAGTATACTGAATGAATGAACATGAATGCAAAAGACTTGTTTGAAATTCTGACATTGTATGGAAATGATCAGAAATGAAATGATATATCAATCAAAGCTTAAGGTCAAGAATAATGGATATTGTCTATATGAACCAAGATATAGACATTCTTGAAATGACGTTTTGAAATGAAATGACGCTCAAAATTCTTTGAAGTACAAGCGGGGTGTCTTACCATCGAAAAAATTATGTTTCAATATGAGACATGGTAAGAACTATTTGAACAAGAAATCAAACCAGTGTGTGTGAATACTTGAAAGTATATGAAAAGACAATACACAAGTATTAATCTTTGGATAACACACGGTTTGTTTATCAATGAAGCACAAAAATAAAATGAAAACATTTAAAATCACACTTCCAAATTATAAAATCTGTTTAAAATTTGAGAAGTGGTTTGAACATTTAAGAACATGTATTCTATATCTGAAAGTTGTCCTTCTTTCAGATACATTTGATATTAAGATAAGAAATTTACCTTTTCGCTCAATCTTAATACTCATAAAGTCAGCTGAAGTCAAAAATGATATGATCGTGTCATCCTCTCTCATCCTGCATAAGTCTCAAAGTCTAGTCAAAATTTTATTCACAAAATTTATTCGAACAATAAAAGAACATAAAACAGTAAAACGATTAAAGAACGAGTTCTTATCTTAAGCAATCAGAAATCATAGTCTTACTCCTTTTGATAAGCTCCCCCTAAACTCATGCATTACAAAAATTTTGTTAGTTAAGTAAAATGCAGAAATCAGTTATGCTCCCCCTTAAAATAATGTAGATCATCTAAAACCTTCTCTTACTCCCCCTGAGATCATGAACAAACAATTAAAGTGCAGATATCCTTCAGACATAAAAATAAAGAAAATGATGAAAAATAACAATACGTAACTTTATTAGGTAACAACTGATTATGTCTTAAGATTTAACATACCAAGCTTATAGACAAGAAAATTAAATCTCTTTTCATCTAAGGGTTTGGTAAATAAATCTGCAAGTTGATAATCTGTTTTTACAAAATAAAGTTCAATTGTTCCTTTTTCTACATTATCTTTTATAAAATGATACCTGACGTCAATGTGTTTGGTTTTCGTATGCTGGACAGGATTAGCAGATATCGCGATTGCACTCTTCGAGTCACAATAAATTGGAATTTTATCAAACTTGAATCCATAGTCTCGCAGCTGTGTTCGCATCCACAAGACTTGAGAGCAGCAACTGGCAGCAGCTACGTACTCTGCTTCAGCAGTCGATGTGGAAACACATAATTGTTTCTTTGATGCCCAGCTAACGAGCTTGTCTCCAAGAAATTGAACATGACCTGAAGTACTCTTTCTGTCCAACATGCAACCTGCATGATCTGCATCTGAATAGGCAGTCAGTTGAAACCCAGTATCCTTAGGATACCACAGACCAAGGTCTGCAGTCCCCTTCAGATATCTAAAAATCCGTTTGACAGCAGCCAAATGAGATTCTTTAGGAGCAGCCTGATATCTAGAACATAAACATATTGAAAACATAATATCTGGTCTACTGGATGTAAGATACATTAACGATCCTATCATACCTCTATAAGTCCTAACATCAACACTTTTACCCGAAGGATCAGTGTGAATCTTAGTACCTGGTGCCATCGGGGTTCCAATTGGTTTACAATTTTCCATTTTGTACTTCCAAAGAATGTCCAAAGTGTACTTAGATTGGTTAATGAAAATCCCCGTAGAAAACTGTTTTACTTGTAATCCTAGAAAGAAATTCATCTCTCCCATCATACTCATTTGAAAACGTGACACCATGAGGTTAGAAAAGTTTTTGCAAAATTTTGGATTTGTAGAACCAAATATTATATCATCAACATAAATTTGAATAAGAATAATATCAGCTTTTTCTTTCTTGATGAATAAAGTAGTATCAACCTTACCTTTAGAAAAACCTGACTTGACCAAAAATTTAGATAAAACGTCATACCATGCTCGAGGGGCTTGTTTTAAACCATAGAGGGCTTTGTCCAAGATGTAGACATGATCTGGCTTATCTGGATTGACGAACCCTTCTGGTTGAGACATGTACACTTCCTCTTTAAGAATGCCATTCAGAAAGGTTGTTTTCACATCCATCTGAAAGACTATGAAATTCTTATGAGCTGCGTAAGCTAGAAACATGTGGATTGCTTCTATACGCGCTACTGGAGCATACGTCTCATCATAATCTATGCCTTCCTCTTGCTGGTAACCTTTGGCAACAAGTCTAGCTTTGTTTCTTATGACGATACCATCCTCATCCTTCTTATTCTTGAATACCCATTTAGTTCCTATCACGGTTTTACCTTCTGGTTTTGGAACTAATCTCCAAACCTTTAGGGCTTCAAACTGATTGATCTCTTCTTGCATAGCGGATACCCAGTCCGAATCAGCAAGAGCCTCTGATACTCGCGTTGGTTCAATCTTACTGAGAAATGAATCATGCATACATTGATTAAGAGTCGCTGATCTAGTTTGTACAGGCTTGTAAAGATCTCCAATTACTTGATGTAAAGGATGCTCTTTGGTCCAGCGATGCTCATGAGGAAGTGGAGTAGATACTGATTGAACATGATCATCATCTAGAAATCCACTATCAGAATCTTCAGTTTGAATAACAGGAGGGGGTTTTGCAGTTGAAGTTTCAGGTGCAGAAGCATCAGTTGGAACAACAGACTGTGGTTGTTGAGTAGACATGATATCACAGCCAACTGAAACAATTACTTCTGGCTCAGCAATTACTTGTACATCTTCAACTGTAGGAGTAATTGTAGGAATGTGAGTTTCTGACTGAACGGGGGATTCTTGTTCAGTTATGACATCTGAAATGACTGGATGATTGCAACTTGTGTCTTCAGACCTGTCAGTCATAGCAGATTTAGGTATATTAGATCCTAGAAACTCATCATAAAAGAATTCAAATAACAAATCTAAATCAGATAAATGTGAAACTGAAGTAGAAGCGTTATCCGAATTTTTCTCTGTAGAAACAGGTTCTGGACCGATCTGCCTAGAAGCTAATACTCCAGTGATAACGGGTTCTGAACTGATTTGATCAGAAGCCATATCTTCATTAAATGTGACATTAACGCTCTCAACAACTGATTTTGACTTCTTCAGATAAACACGATATGCTGCAGATGTTGAAGAATAACCGATAAAGATGCCTTCGTCCGCCTTAGCACTGAATTTATTCAGACTCTCTTTGTCATTAAGCACAAAACATTTACACCAAAATATGTGAAAATATTTGATAGTTGGTGTTCTGTTGTTGATCAACTCATATGAAGTCTTCTGAAAACGTCGATGTATCATAGACCGATTTTGAGTATGACATGCAGTCGACAAAGCTTCTACCCACAAGAATAGAGGTAAGTCTGATTGGCTAAGCATAGTCCGAGCGGCCTCGACTAGAGTCCGATTTCGCCTTTCGACTACTCCATTTTGTTCAGGCGTACGAGCAGCAGAGTACTGATGTGATATCCCGACCGATTCGAGATATTCTTCAACTATCTTGTTTTTGAACTCTGTGCCGTTGTCCGTTCGAAGAAACTTGACTTGTCGCTGCATTTTCACCTGGGTCGTCTTTAAGAAAGTAATGAGAACTTCCGGCGTCTCATCTTTTGATCGAAGAAATTTGACCCACGTGTATCTTGAGTAATCGTCCACAATGACCAACACGTATTTCTTTCGTCCCAAACTCTGAGTTCTCATTGGACCACACAAATCCATATGTAACAATTCTAACGGAGAACTAGTGCTTGGTTCAGGCTTCGGTTTATGTGCGGCTCTCTTCATCTTACCCTTTTCACATGTTGCGCATAAGTATTCTCGTTCATATTTCAGCTCAGGAAGTCCTTTGACCAATTTCCCACGAACCAGCTTGGTGATATAACGAAAGTCCAAATGAGATAAACGTCTGTGCCAGAGCCAACTTTGTTGCGTTGAAGCTTTTGTCATCAAGCATACTTGGTTGTCAATCTGTACTTTGGAAAGATTGATGGTATAGAGGTTTGTCTTTTGATGTCCACCTAAGAGTTCTGTGCCGTCTTCAGTACGAACTGAGCAACTCTTAGACTTGAAGTTGACCTCTAACCCTTTATCGCAGAATTGACCAATGCTGAATAAGTTGTGCCCCAAGCCTTCAACATAACTCACTTTACTGATCGTTATCTTGTCTTGAATAATGTCACCATATCCTAAGATAGGTGAAAGTTGATCGTTTCCAAATCTGACATTTCCACTGAATTTCTCTGTATAGTTAGACAATAAAGCTTTTTGCCCAGTCATATGCTTGGAACATCCACTGTCCAAGTACCACATATGTCGGGTCTGCAAGAGAAATCAGGAGACAATAACTTTAGGTACCCATTTAAAAACGGGTCCTAACAGATTAGCACAAGATTTTGGTATCCATTTGAAAATAGACCCTATGTTCTTTTGAAAACCTTTAAAAATATTTGATCTTGAAGAATACACATGATAAGATCCGAACCAATCAGAAAAATTATGAGAATAAGCAAAATCATTTTTCCGATAATAATAAGATGTAGTAGAAATAGGAGATAATTGAATCAATTGCTTTATTGAATACCGCTTGTAAGAAGTTACAAGGTTTTGTTTATTTGAAGCAAATTGATCAACTACATCAGTATCACTACTAACTGATCTAATACAAGAATTATCAGAAACTGATTCAGCTTTCTCATCACCCTTCCTTTTTGGTCGCCATTCAGTTCGAGCTTTCGACCTTTTCTTGCTTACATCTGAAACAAAAGATTTAGATTTATTAGGAAAAGCAGATTTCTGAGACTGAGTTTTCTTTTGTGTACCAGTGTGTTTCTGTTTCTGTAATCGCTGTTTCTTATGTTTCTTACCTTGAGAATAATAATCAGCAATTACAGAAATCGATTCACCAACTTTAGTTGATGATTTAGCAGTTTTAAGAACACTTGGTAACACCTTTTCATTTATAAGACAAGTAGAATGATCAGGAAGAGTAAAATTGACGTCAAACATATCAAATTCTTCCATGCACCCAACATCAGAATTTAGAAAATCATTTGCAAACTCAAATAAGTCACCATAATTATCAGATGAAGATTGAGATGCGTTAGAAACTGTAGAACACTTTGTAGATCTAGTTTGAAAAACAGTGTTCTTTATAACTGTAGAAAATACATTTTGTTGTATATCAGCCAAAAGTTTTTCATCAGATAAAACATTTTCAAGCTCGACTATTTTGCTTTCAAGAATAGATGTAGGAACATAAACCTTTGCAATCGCAGGTTTTGCCTTCATCTCAGAAGCGGAATAACTAACAAAATAGTCAGTTGAAAAAACTTTTGGTGTTTTTGAAAGATAACTATCATTTAACTTTACATAGTTAAATGGTAGTTGCATTTTCTTTTTATTCTTCCTATTTTCGGTTTCTTGGTCCTCAACTTCTTCTGGTAATTTAGTAACAAATTTGGGTTTTAAATGAGTATGTTTATCAGCACAAGCAAGAAAATCATAGTTATAAAGTGCCGGTTGTTTTCTGATGGCTTTCTTAAGATAATGGGGATTTTCATAACCAAGTCCCCATTTCTCTTTAACATCAACTTCTTCATTTGGTGCATTGAGAAAAATGGTTTGATCTGTTTGACCTCTCGTATAAAGTTTTGCTTCCAGACCATTTACCTTCTTATTCAAATTCTTGTTTTCAACCTGCAGTTTATAAACAGTTAGTGCAGATTCTGTCTTTTCAAACTCATATTTAGACACTTTACCTTCAAACTCAGAAATCCTCTTTTCAAAACAATCTACTTGAGATTTAGAATCAAAATCAGACTTGCGTAAAGAATCAATCAGATCTTTGTTTGAAATAACAGACGTATTAAGCTCAAAGATCTTCTTGTTCCTTTTAGTAACTCTTTCTTTTTCCTTTTTCAGATTATTTTGTAAATTTTGTAGCTCAACCACCATGGTTTCCATTTTGGTAATAAAATCTTTTTCAGTTAAGTTTAATACCTCATCAACTGTCTCATCATCTGACTCGTCATTCTTTACTTCTTTACCCCATGAGACAGATATGAGTTGTTTCTTCTTTCTTCTCATCTTCATCTTCGGAATGATCAAGCCAAAATTCATCCTCGGCCATTAGAGCTATTCCTGCTTCTTGTTGTTTGGCCAATAGCAGCTTGTTCTGATAATACTGAGAATTTCGAACTTTCGGCTTTCTACAGTCTTTTGCAAAATGACCCATCTTGCCACAGTTGTAACATTTGACTGAATCATTTGCTGGCTTTTCAGCAACTGTGTAGTCATTCACGAACTTCTTCTTCTCAACAGGTTTATTCTCAACATATCTATCCACTTCATATCTCTTTCCTTCCACTCTGTCTCAGTGCTCGTGGTTCTTTGAACTTGAAGAAGAATAGCGTTGAGAATTTGATCCCGGCTTCTTATAAAATTTCTTCTGAAATGCACGGGTCAGTAATATCATGGCTTGTTTCATACTTTCGCCATCATCACTATCTGTTACTGATTCTGACTCAGAACTTGTAAGAACTATCTTCTTTTTCTTCTCTTTCTTTTCTTTCTTCTTTTCTCCAGCTACCAAGGCAATAGGATCAGGAACTTTTTCTGCCTTCTTCTTCTCAGCTCTTTTCTCCTCCACTTCTTCCTCATTCTGACGTAATGTCTCATAAACTTCGTGAAGAGGTATTTCACTCAAATCCTTCATCTGCTTCATCCTACGAGTATGTTTCTTCCACTCAGGTCGTAGGATACTCAGGAATTTGACATTGTTTTCCAGCTGCTTCTTTTTGACTTTGTTCTTCGTCAGCTCATTCAGAAGCAAAGTAAATCTTTCATATGTGTCTTCTAGACTCTCATTCTCTTTAGCTTTGAATTCCTCATAGCTATTGATGCAGTTTGCCACCTTTATCTGATTTCCTATCTTTGATCCCATCATCATCTTTTCCAATTGATTCCACATCTGTTTAGCATCATGCTTGTAGCTATCAATCTTAATGTAGATGTCATTGGGAATGCTTTGGAGTAAAAGAGATCTTGCTTGCTTGTCAGCTTTATATCGACTCTTCTGTTCTTCAGAATACTGAGATAAATCAACTTTAACTTGTTTTGTCTTTTCTGCTTTTTCCACATCACCATGTCCACTATCAGAAGAATCATCATCATCATCAGGTACATTAACTGTGATTGGTTTCATTGGACCTTCGGTGATAGACAGAAGAATATTCTCTCCATTTGAATGCCGATCTATGAAATCCAAGAATCTGTCCTTCCATTGTTCATACTCGCCTTTGAATAGAACTGGAGGCTTAACATCGGTTCCGATTGAAAGTGCATCTTTGGAAGTCATCTTGTATAACCTGTTTGAAAAATATATCAATAAGAAACTAGAACTGATCGTTAGTCCAAATGAAACAATCAAGAAAATACAGAAAACTTGAAATATAAAATCAGAAATTTTAATCACAAAAAGAACTATGTCCCCCTAGGCAGACTTAGCACGGGGGACGTATTACAGTTTTGAAAAAATTCTCAAAAAAAAAAATTCTAAGACTTTCACACTTTGCGCTTCACACAGGGAACGCAAACCTCTACTTTGCGTGTCACTCAGGAAACGCATTCAACAATTATGCGTGTCTCATATGAAACGCACATCCCACTATGCGTGTCGCACATGAACCGTAAACCTCCACTATGCGTGTCAGGTATGAAACGCACACTTTGCTTATCCTTCTACTTTGTCAACTATGCGTTTCACAAAGGAACCGCACACCTTTTCTGTTCTTGTCGAGAAGCAAACGCATAACAAACTTTGCGTTTCAAGTTGCAAATGCAACACACACTGTGCGTGTCACTAAACACCCGCAAGGCACACTTTTTCTTAAATCCCTCTACTATGCGTTTGTCATTAGACCCGAAAACCTCAGCTTCTCGATTCTCAAAGAAACTCAAATCTTAAAGTCTCGTTTCTTAACAGAAACGCATATCTCACTTTGCTTGTCTTGATGAATATATCCGCACTCTGAATTACCCGCACAATTTGATGAATCAAACGCACATCTTGATGAGTCAAACGCACATCTGATGAATAACCCGCACAATTCGATGAACACCCGCACACCTTGAAAAACGTTCAAATTCACCAAAAACTCATTTATACCTAGAATTCAACCTCCAAACTTCGACAATTTGATCTTCTACACAACTCGAACACAATACTATCACTAATTTTCGATCAAATACACAAGAATTACAAAATTGAATCAAGAACAGTGTCAAGAACTCGTGAAAACAAAAACCACACAAAATTCAAAAATTCGAATGAATTACAGTGCAATTCTTGATAACACCTATACAGACTCGATCGATTACACTTTCCTAACAAAACCTAATCAATTACAACTCCAAAAACTCACTAAAACTGAAAATCAATCTGGACTTCGATGAACAGTACGAACATACGCATTTCTTGATTTTTCTCGATTTGGATCTGCTCTGATACCAATTGTTATTCCCAAATTCTAGTTTCTAATCAAGATTAATCAAACAAACAAGATTAAAACACAATGAATTACCTGTTTGATTACTTTGATTTTCACAAGATTACACTTTCTCTCTCTAGAACTCTTTCTCTCTCTAAAACCGTATGCTCTCTCAAATCTCAATTCTTACAATACGTACGTTATGAAAAATGACAACTTCTACTAACAGAAAAATACAAGACAAGGTATTTATACCTACAACTAATACAAAGGAAATTAAAGTACAAAGTACAAATACATTGACTTTTATTACAAAAGACTTTGACTTTAATGAGATTTGACTTTCTTCAACTTTGACTTTCTTGAACTTTGATCTTCAGTATTCTTGATCTTGTATCCAACAGATTTATGCTCTAACATAGGTAACCAAATGAAAGTGGCAAACTGCATCAACAATTATGAAGAATTCAAAGCCAAATCTGGTGAGAGTCTTGAGGACACATATGAAAGATTTGTTTCTCTTCCGAATGAACTGGCTAAGAACAAAGTAAAGAAGAAGCAGATAGAGAATAATGTGAAATTTCTCAGTGTGTTACAACCAGAATGGAAGAAGCATACTAGGAGAATGAAACAGATGAAAGATCTAAGTGAGATTCCTTTGCATGAAATTTATGAAACACTTAGACAAAATGAGAAGGAAGTAGAAGAGAAGAAAGAAAAGGAAAAGTCAGTACCTGATCCAGTTGCCTTAGTAGTTGAGAAGAAAAAGGAGAAAGAGAAGAAGGACAAGAAGAAGAAAAAGAAAGTTGTGATTTCTACTTCTGATGGATCGGATAGTGGCAACTCCGATTTCTATGCTATTGCTGACCCGAGCCTTTCAAAAGAAATTTTACAAGAAGTCGGGATTTAACAATCAAAGGTATTCATCTGGATCGAGGAATTTTGAACACAAGGAAAGGGTTGAAGGAAAAAGGTATGATGAAAGAAAGTCTGATGGAACAGAGGAAAGGAAGTATGTTAACAACTATGAGAATAAGGTGGAAGAACCGATAAAATGCTACAACTACGCAACTCAGAATACTACAAGAACAAGATGCTTCAGGCCAAACATAAAGAAGCTGACAAAGCTTTGATGGCCAAGGATGACCACTGGCTAGATTTCACCGACTCAGAAGGAGAAAGAGAAGACACTAGTCACATGTGTTTGATGGGAAAAGAAGTCAAGTATGATGAGTTTGATGAAGAGACTTCTGAAGAGGTAAACAATTTTTCTGAATCTGATTTTTTGATGAAAATGGAAACCATGATGGTCGAACTTCAGGACCTACAAGCTAAGCTTAAAAAGGAGAAAAGCAGAGTTGCAAAAAAGCGTCAAACAATTTTTTATCTCAATAAGAAAATTGTTAGGAACAAAAACTTGATTGACTCTTTGAATAAAGTTGCTACTAATTTTGAAAAACAAAAAACTTGTTTTGAAATTCAAATTTCTGAAGCAGTTTCCAAGTTCAATAAGTGTGAACTTGAGAAACAAGAGTTTGTTGTGAAATATAATAAGTTACATTTGAAAACAAAAATTTGCTTAAAAAGATAAATGGGTTGGAAGCTAAGCTTTACACTAGATGTCAAACAGATCAAACCATCCATTTAAACAAACCAAAGGAATATACAACTTTTAAATATAATTGGGGTATTGGATATGATAACCCACATTATCTAAAGAAAGCTATTCGAAAACAACCATCTTTATATAATTTTGATTTCTTACAAGCGGCTGATAAAAATCCTCATTTGAAACCCAAATTTGTCACTAAATCATCTGATGAGGTGGAAGCCAAGGAAGATGAAAATAGGAAAAACACAACAAAAATGCAACTACCATTCTGATATGATAAGCTGAATGATAGTTATCTATCTGAACAACCTAAATTTCTCTCAAATGACTATTTTCAAAGTTATTCTACCGAGGAATTGGAGGCTAAACCTGTTGAAGCTAAAATTTATGTACTTCCACTCATCTTGGAAAGTAAAATTTCTGAGCTTGAGAATACCTTAGTGGATGAGAGAATTTTGGATGATTTAGAAAAGATTGTTTTTTCCACTGTGATTTTCAATACAGACTTAAAATCTTTCAAAGCTCCTAAATTTGATGATGATGATGATGATGATAATGATGGATTTGAAGATGGATTTGATTTTTTAAATTCCGATGGTTGTGATGATGAATGTGTTAAGAATTTTGATTTCACTGCTAAACTTCTAGATCATTCTACTTTTGTTATTCATTCTGATGTTTTACCTAGTATTTTTGAAAAAGGTGAATCATCAACTAAAGTTGATGAATCAGTTCCTGTGAGTACCTACAATGCCAAAGGTAAGAAACAAAAGAAAAGGCGCTCACAGAAACAGACCAATACAGGTAAGCACAAAAAGAAGAAAACTCTCTAATCTCTTGATTCTTGCAAATCTAAATCTTCTATTTCAAATTTGAGATATAAAAGGTCCTAAGCTAGAATTGAATGACGATCTAAAAAGAAGATTAAAGAGCATACAAAATCATTTTCTGATAACGATTGTAATAGGGAGACTGGTAGTTTTTCTGATGTATTTGGTTTAGTTTCTTCTCATAAATCAAACCTTGTAACTTCTTACAAGACTTATACAATAAAGCAATTGCTCCATTTAAATTCGTCTACTATACAGTCTTATACATCTCGTAGAAATGATTTTGTTACTCGACAAAATTCTGATAGTTGGTTTGGATCATATCATGTTTATAATTCCTTAGTTTCAAAAGTTTTTCAAAGGTTAAAAGGACCTAATTTCAAATGGGCCAAAATCTTGTGCTAACTTGCTAGGACCCATCTATAAATGGGTACCTAAACCTCTTGTTGCTTGATTTCTCTTGTGCAAACACGTCATATGTGGTACTTGGATTCAAGCTTTTCCAAGCATATAACAGGGCAGAAAGATATATTGTCTAATTATACAGAGAAATTGTGCGATAATGTGAGATTTGGAAATGACCAGTTTTCACCGATACTTGGATATGGAGATGTTGTACAAGAGAACATAACGATTAAGAAGGTGAGCTATGTTGAAGTTTTAGGACACAATCTGTTTAGCATTGGACAATTATGTGACAAGGATTTAGAGGTAAATTTCAAGGCCAAGAGATGTTGTGTGAGAACGGAAGACGGTAAAGAACTTTTGGTCGGCACTAGGAAGTCAACCTCTACACTATAAATCTGTCAAATGTCAAGGCTGATAATGTGGTGTTTCTACTCTCTAAAGCCTCTATGAAACAGAGTTGGTTATGGCATAGAAGGTTGTCTCATCTCAACTTCAGATACATTAACAAGTTGGTGACTGGGAATTTAGTGAAAGGACTTCCAAAGCTCACATATGAAAAAGAACATATATGTGACGCGTGTGAGAAACGCAAGATGAAGAGAGCTTAACATAAGCCCAATCCTGAACCCAATACAAGTGCTCCTCTAGAACTGTTACATATGGATCTCTGTGGTCCAATGCGTACACAAAGCATAAACGGCAAGCGTTACGTGCTTGTAATGGTGGATGATTTTTCAAGATACACTTGGGTCAAATTTCTAAAGATCAAAATATGAGACGCCCGATGTCATCATATTATTTTTAAAGACCATCAAAGTGAACTTGCACAAGACATTAAGCTACTCAGAACTGATAATGGCACAAAATTCAAGAATAAGACAGTTGAAGATTATCTCGATTCGGTCGGGATAACTCATCAATTTTCTGCTGCCAGAACGCTAGAACAAAATGGGGTAGTTGAACGACAAAATCAGACTCTTGTTGAGGTTGCACGAACGATGTTGAACCAATCCAATCTACCTTTGTTTTTTTGGGCTGAAGTTGTCTCTACTGCATGCTATACTCAAAACTCTTTAATCATTCATCGACGGTTTGGTAAAACTCTGTATGCTTTGATTAACAATCGAATACCTAACATTAAACATTTTCATATCTTTGGATACAGGTGTTATGTGTTGAACGATAAGGAGAGATTGAACAAGTTCAGTCCCAAGGCCGACGAAGGAATCTTCATTGGTTATTCTCAAACATTTGCGGCTTACAGAGTCTATTTGAAGAAATAAAAGATTGTGGTTGAAAGCGTAAATGTTACATTTGATGACGAAATGGCTACTGTGCAACTCAGTTCAGAACCCGTGATAACAGGAGTATTAGCTTCTAGACAGATCAGTCCAGAACCTGCGGTTAAAGTTTCTAATCTTGATAAAGCGTCAACGTCTACATTTCATCTAACATAATTAGATTTATTGTTTGAACATTTTTACGATGAGTTTCTTGGTTCAAAAGTGACTAAACCTGTTGTGATTGATAGATCAGAAGATTCAAGTAATCATCATTCAATCACTTCAGATGTCTCAACTGAATCCGATCCCCCGGTTCAGATAGAAACTCCAGATCATATTCCTACTTAATCAGTTGAAGTTGCGCATGATAATGAAGAGACAGAAGTCACACAAACAGTTGGGTGCACAGTAATGCCTATCACAACAGACATCAAATGTCCAATCAACTGAGACTTATGTACCAATTACTTCAAATGAACCCCAACAAGAAGAACATACTGGATACTTAGATGATCAACATGACCATTCTACATCTAATCCACTCCCTCATGTAAACAAGTGGACCAAAGAGCACCTGGTTCATCAAATTATTGGAGATCCTTCAAAGCCATTGCAAACTAGGTATGCAACAACAAATGAATGTTTGTATGATTCATTCCTGAGTAAAATAGAACCGACAAAAGTTTCAGAAGCTCTTTGTGATCCAGATTGGATTACGGCCATGTAAGAAGAGCTCAACCAATTTGAGGCGCTTAACGTCTGGCGATTGGTGCCCCAGCCTGAAGGAAAAAGAATCATTGGTACCAAGTGGGTATTCAAAAATAAAAAGGATGAGGATGGTGTTGTGATTCGAAATAAAGCAAGACTTGTTGCCAAGGGATACAAACAAGAGGAAGGAATTGATTATGATGAGGTGTATGCACTAGTTGCATGTATTGAGGCAATTAGGATGTTCCTAGCCTATGTTGCACATAAGAATTTTACGGTCTATCAGATGGATGTCAAGACAACATTTCTGAATGGATTGTTAAAAGAAGAGGTGTATGTTTCTCAACTTGAAGGATTCGTAAGTGCTGAAAAACCAGATCATGTATATATTTTAGACAAGGCCCTTTACGGACTCAAACAAGCCCCTCGAGCCTGGTATGACATGTTATCTAAATTCCTTGTCAAGTCTGGTTTTTCAAAAGGTAAACACCTTATTCATAAAAAGGGAAAAAGTTGATATCATTTTAATTCAAATATACGTAGATGATATAATATTTGGTTCTACTAATCCAAAGTACTGTAAGAATTTTTCTGCACTCATGGTGTCACGTTTTCAAATGATTATGATGGGAGAGATAAATTTCTTTCTCGAATTACAAGTAAGACAATTTTCAACGGGGATTTTCTTAAATCAATCGAAGTATATTGCTGACATTTTAAAGAAATTTAACATGTCAAATTGTACTCCAATTTCAACCCCGATGGCACCAGGTACTAAATCAGAGCTGATCTTTCGGGAAAAGTTGTTGATCTTAGGACTTATAGAGGCATGATAAGTTCATTAATGTACTTAACGGCTAGTCGGCCTGATATTATGTTTTCTACATGATTATGTGCTAGATATCAAACTTCACCCAAAGAATCCCATCTTTCGATTGTTAAACGGATATTTAGATATCTGAAGGGAGTCGCAGATCTCGGTTTGTGGTATCCTAAAGATACAGGTTTTGAGCTAACAGCGTATTCAGACGCAGATCATGCAGGTTGTATGCTAGACAGGAAAAGCATATCGGGTCACATTCAATTTCTTGGAGACAAGCTCGTAAGTTGGGCATCAAAGAAACAACTATGTGTTTCCACATCAACCGCTGAAGCAGAGTATGTAGCTGCTGCAAGTTGCTGCTCTCAAGTGTTGTGGATGAGGACACAACTTCGAGACTATGGATTCCATTTTAACAAAATTCCTATATAGTGTGATTCTAAGAGCACCATAGCGATATCTGCTAATCCTGTACAGCACACAAAAACCAAACATAAAGACGTACGGTATCGTTTTATAAAAGATAATGTCGAAAAAGGTACAATTGAACTTTACTTTGTAAACACAGATCATCAACTTGTTGATTTGTTTACCAAGACGTTGGACGAAAAGAGATTTAATTTTCTCATTTCGAAACTTCGCATGTTAAATCTCAAGACATAATCTGTAATTACCTAGTATAGTTCATTTTTGTTATTTTTCTTCATTTCTTTATGTTTTAATCTAAACGATATCTGCACTGAAAGGTTTTGTTCATGATTTCAGAGGGAGTGTGAGCCAAAGTTTAGATGATCTACATTCTAGGGGGAGTTAGAGATTCTTTGCTTACATTTCACACTGACATATTTTGTGATGTATATTTTCAGGGGGAGTAAGGACAACGATTTCTGATTACATCATATCAGAACTCGTTCTTTATTTTTCTACTGCTTTTCATGTCTTTAATTTTCAATAAATGTTTTTGTTTTCAATAAGACTTTGTTGCTTTGACGACTTTTTGACTTCTTGTAGATTTTGAGGGGGAGCTTACATGATCATATCAATCATGACTTTGGAGCTAACTTTATGAGATTCAAGCAGAGCGTACGAAATATTATAATCTTAATCTCATATGTGTTTGAAAGATGGACAACTTTCAGACATGAAAACATGTTTCTAAATGTTCAAACCACTTCTCGATTCTTAAACAGATTTCATGAATTCAGAAGTGTGATTTTTAAATGTTTTCATTATTATGCGCTTTCTTGACTAACTAAGCGTGTGTTTCCAAAGATAAATAGTTGTGTATTATCTTTTCGATATACTGTCAAGTATTCATACACACCGGCTTAGTATTTTTTTGTTGACCATGTTCTTACCATGTCTCAAATTGAAACTAATTTTCGATGGTAAGACACCCCGTTTGAAATTCATTGTTAATTGAGCGTTAATTCATTCAAAGCGTTTCTTTCAAGAATGTCTATATTTGATTCGTATAGACAACTTTCAATTTTTCATAACCTAAGCTTTTATTGATATATCTTTCATATTTGATCTTTTTCCATACGTTGTCAGATTCTCAAAACATATCTATTGATTTCACTTCGTTCATTCAATTTCCTAGTTTTGAGAGGATCTTCTATGTTTTAAAATGCTCAAATCTTCATGATTATGTAATTGGGCATACATCTATCTGACATGTATTACATACTATTGTGATTTAAATGCAAAAGTTAAATTGTTGAGCAATTTCATGCTTTTAGGACAAAATACATGGGATCAGTGTGAGAGCTTAAAAGAACTTCTGTGGATTCACGTTAACCAGTGTTTCCTACCCAAGAAGTTATCCTAAGTGATCGAGAGGCGAGGGGTCATAAATCAAAGAATGGGGGAGGAATTTCATCCGGTTGTACAACCTCAGTGCGATGAGCGGAAAAATGGAAAAGAGAGTTTGTTAATGTATAAAAAGTGTTGGAAAGTAAATAGCATTTAAATAGTTTTGTAAATTGTAATTGTAAAGGGATTAATTGTAAAGGGCTTGTGCTTAATGATGTAATTAGGTGGTAGGTAGGTTATGTTGGACTATAAATAGGAGTGTTAAGCTTGTAATTCATTTAATAATTCAATATTACAAAATGTAGTTCCTAAAGTTCTCTCTCTCTCTCTAGATTAGGTTTTCATTTTCTAATAAACAATAAAGTCCTTCTCCTATCCTACCTACTCAATCTCATACATGAATATCTAGATCTCGGACCTAACAAGTGGTATCAGATCCGAACGATGAAATTTTTCTCGTAACGATTATCGATCTTGACATTTCGTGTTTATTAGCCCGATCTACAAGTAAGTTGTTCCAAAACTCAATTCCTCTTGAAGATTTGTTCTTAATGAGATTACAGATCTAGTACAATTTTTGGATTTGAATTTCGTTGAGTTTTGAGATTTTTCGAAGTTTTCGTTCGAAATTTTCGGTATTCTTCGCGTCAAATTTTTCGATCCGAAATTTTCTTGCATGAGTCAATCTAATGATCATAGATTTGTTCGTTATCGAATTTCGAGCATTCTACAACTTTTAGATTCGAATTTCGTCGAAAAATGAGCTAGATACGAGCTTCGAAAGTTCATTCGTCTGAAAATCTAGATCTGACCGGAATCTCGCCGGAATCTGAGGTTTGAGCTTAGATACTGTCATATCTCGTTCTAGATATGTTCTACATGTCAATCTTGAGTGTTTGATGTATTTTTTAGCAACAAATTCGATAAATTTTGATCCGATTACACACCTCACCGGAAAAATGTTTTCGCCGAAAAACGCGCTGTTCATCGCCGGGTTTTCGAGGTTAAAGCTGTGATATTGTCAAATTTATGTTACAGATCTGTTCTACAAAGTTTATCTAAGTTTTTTGATCGATTTTAAGCATAAAAAATCGAGATCTATGGTCTGTTAAAACACTCCTCACTGGAAAAACGTTTTCACCGGAAAAGCAACTGTTTTCGCCGGAAAGTTGTTGTAATTTTGGTCCAGATCTGCTTGTGATGTTATGTTGATTATTTGGCACGTGAATGGCAAAGGTTCTAGCAAGAAAATCGAAGTTTAGAGTTGTTGGATGAGTTCGCCGGAAAAACGTTTTTGGCCGGAAAATCTTCTGTTTTGTCGGAGTTTGCTGCATCTCGAACCAGATATGTTTAATTCATCATATTGATCAGGTTGCAAGTCATTTGAGCATAAAATAGATGATTTTGAGCTGTTGGAAAAGAAAAATTGAATAGTAAGTGGGTTTTATTGTGAAGAAGACAATGAATAGTGATTTAACGGGTTTTCGTTAGTCCCGTTAATTTTCTAACATTTTTGGTCCAAAATCCGTTAAATTTGGCCAAAATTGTTCCTCATTCCCTACATTATAGTGTGTGATTATTGTTCCCTCTTCAAGCATATCGTTTACGATTCTCAAGCCGAATTCTTACTCGACTCGCGGTTAACGACGATTCCTTTGTTATAAACTAAGATTGCACTCAGTTTTTCACGTCAAATTCACTCGTTATATTTCTTGTGCGCTTATCAAAACTAGTTGGATTTCAACATTTCAAGATGCTTTGTTGTGCACTTAGTCGAGCTTACGGTGTACATCAGATCCAGTTTTAAAGTCGAAACATCAAGAATGAGAGCAACTTTCAAGGGGGAGTCGAGCCTACAATTGTTAATGCATGCACTAAAGTTTTTCAAGAAAATCAAGGGGGAGAGGAGATTAGAGCTTGAAGATGATTTACTTTCCAAAACTTTAGGGGGAGAATGTTAATGTACAAAAAGTGTTGGAAAGTAAATAGAATTTAAATAGTTTTCATAGGAAAATATGGGTTCATTGTGTATGATTTCATTGAAACTTCTATGGATTCACGATAACCAGTGTTTCCTACCCAAGAAATTAATCCTTAGTGATCGAGTGTGAGGAGTCAAAAAGAAATGAGTGTGGGTTGTGTGACGAGGTAAAATGTAAATGAGAGTTTGGTTGGACGCGAGCTCAATGTTTTAAAAAGAAAGAGGGTGTGAGATCAGAGTAAAAGAATATAAACTCTGCACCAACTACTTTCTGAGTCGGGCAGCCACATTACTAGTGTTTCACATTTCTTCGTGAACATTATTGAAACAGGCAACTAGCCCATGCCAACTCTTGATAATAAACCCCACCAGCTACTCGTTTTCTTCTCAACAAGAAAATGTTTCATATTTTCAAGGGGACGCAGCACATTATCTATCTGATTTTCATTTGGAAAATCTGGATATTGAAAAGAAGGAAGCCTGCCCCACCTTCGCACTTCGATCATGCACAATTGAGTCGGTGTTTAATTATTGTTGTCTCAGTAGTTTACACAATAATGAGCCTTATAAAGCAATCATCATGTGCTTAATTCTTTCTAACACTTGCACGAACACACAAGGAATACGTTTTCTTGTCATAACGTTCATAGAAATTCCTTTGTGGCGTTTCGATGATTGAATGGAAGCCCTGGGGAGTGAACATCACAAAAGCTCCTTTCCAATGTGTTTTTGTTACACACAGTAACTTTGTGTTACTGACAGGCATTATAACTTATTCATTTGTTGATTCATGTGTTACACTCTAATTTGTCTGGATTTGAAAAGATCTAGATGAATACCTTATTTTGGATCTTCGGAGAATCAGAGGCTCTTGTGTTCAAAAGATCAGTGGTCAGAATTGATAATGACATTTCTTGGAGAAAGTTTTGATGATCTCAATACCGCAATCATCAAAAAGGGGGAGACAGAATCAAGAAATGGTTGTTTCAGAAATGTTATAGATGGGGAGAAGATCAAGAAATATTTGTGTTCAAGAGTATTTGTTTGAAGTTTGGCAAAGATTGAAAGTTCAAAAGAGCAAATTCAAAGTTTTCTGAAGATGTGCTGGAGTTACAGAAATTTTCTTTGAAGATTATTTGCTGAAGCAGTCTGAGCAAATTCTGAAGATAATTTCTTTCTGAAGTCTGAAAGATATCTGAGATATCCTTGGGAAGATTGGTGAAGAGCATATCTACCATCTTTAGGGAGATTGTTATATTCTTGGAGAACAGACTTTGGGAAGACTGCTGAAAGTATAAAGATTGTTAAAGTTGATCAAGGGAGGAGATTATTTTTACTGAGCTTAAAGAGAGAAGATTATACTGCAAAATCTTTTTAAGATGATCTTGATCCAAAGGGGGAGATTGTTAGAGCAGAAATATGTTGGATACAAGATCATAGAAGACAGAAGGTTAAAGTCAAGCAAGTCAAAGTTGTAAGTCAACTCTCAAGAAAAGTCAAAGTCAAATTCAATAAAGTCAAAGTCAATGTAATTTTGTTTTTAAGCGTGTAGTTTTGTTTTGTTGTTAGATATATAGATAGTTTGTGTTAGAAGTAAGTATCTAGATTTTGAGTAATTGTAAAGAAAAAAAGACAGAGGGAGTTCTAGAGAGAGAAAGAGTTGTGACTAGAGAGAGAAAATCATAAATAGGTTGTAATCTTGATTCGTTAAATTGAAATTGAAATTGAAACAGGTAGATTACATTTCTTGTTTGTTTTGATTGTCTTTGATTAGAACTTGATAGATTTGTGACTATCACTTTGATACCCCAACCATTTCACGTTCATATCTTATGATATTTGATCTGATTGATACATTGTCAAATTCTCAAAACAATTCTCTTGATTTCATATCATTCATTCAATTTCCTTGTCTTGAGAGATCTTCAAAGTTAAATTGCTCAAATTTCATTCTGATTTTTGATGAGCATGCATTTTGACAATGTTATCATATTTTGTGTTTCATTGTTCAAAGTTAAATTATTGAGCAACACATCATTTTAGGACAAAATACATGGGATCAGTGTGAGAGCTTAAACAGAACTTCCATGGATTCACGTTAACTAGTGTTTCCTACCCTGGAAGTAATCTTAGAGTGATTGAGGGGTGAGGGGTTTTAAATCAAAGAGTGGGGAGATAACTCATCCGATTGAGTTTTTCTCAGTGTGTGGAGCGGAAAAATGTAAAAGAGAGTTTTGTTAGAAGTGATCTTAAATGTTAAAAAGAAAAAGGGTGTGAGAACAGAGTTAAAAGAATATCAGAACTCTGCACCAACCACTTTCTGAGCCGGGCAGCCACATCTACTGATTGGTTCACATTCTTTGGTGACTGATAGGTGTTAATAAATTAACCCTATTACTGTGTTTTATTAGTATTTTATCTTTGTTTTATTTGCCCAACGTCCACTTTTAGTGTCATTTAGTCCAATTTACAGCTTTTATCATGTTTTTATGTTTTAGTATGCATTTCCATTGTTTTGGTTTTAACTTGAGCATTTTTGCAGATTTCTGATTTTTTGGCAGTGCTATAGGACCACTGCAGGAGCTGGAGTTATGCTATAGGACCAACTGATGATTCCTGCAGCCGAGATTGAAGCTTGGGCCGGGCTTGGAAGCCTTATTTTGGAGACTTTATGGCCAAGACAAGGGCTTACATCATCTTTTGTACCTTTAGCTTATTTGATACTTTTCTAGCTCCTATAAATATGTTCCTTATGTAACCTTAGAAACACAACCTTTGGGTTTAAGTATTCTCTAGCTTATTTTTGTCATCTTAAGCTTAAATATTTTGGGTTTCCTTGTCCTTCAAGAACTAAAATATTTCAAGCTTAAGAGTTGGTTATTTTGGAAGTATTAATCTAAGTGCTTTGGATTTCAAGTTCATCTTCTTAATCTTGTTCATTACTTTCTTAAATCTCATTTTTCGATTTGTGTTATTTAATATATCGAGATTTTGCAAGAGATTTTTACAAGTCTTTTTTGCACCTTGATTCTTGAATTTCATAAGCCAACCTCTAAATCTCTCAACTCTCGAGTTTTCCAAAGTGTGTTCTAAACAAAGTTTTTATAATCATCAAGAACAACCAACGCTTTTTGGTAAGAAAAACACTTGGAAATAAACATTAGTATTACTTTGGACTTCCTTCTCTTGTAAGCTAAGATCATTTCCAAGTATCAAGATATCATTTCAAAGTACAAAAGCTTACTTCCAAGTACCAACCGTTGACTTTTGTGACATAATTTAAGTGATTAGTTTTATAACTTGTCACTTAAGTTTCCAAGTCCTACATTTTATTACAAGTATTTTCTAGCTTCGTTTAACTTAGGGGCCGTTTACCCAATCACTTACCCAGTAAGCACTTATTGGTTAAATTCGACATTATCACCTACCTTAGCGGGTAAGATTTTAGTCCATTAAAACGATACCGTAGGAAAACAATTACCCGGTAAGTGCTAACCGGTTAAGAGTCGTTGCCATCACTTACCGGGTAAGACTTTCGTCAATTGCTTTCGCTCTTACTGGGTAAGATTATTGGTCATTGTCATATTCATCGGTTAATGCAATATAACTTGGTAAGCGCTTACCCGGGTAAGCGTTTTGTAAACGGCCCCTTAGTCTTTTTATTTTTGTTATTTTCCATTCTGCAATTTACATTATTGTCATTTATTTTTCTGCAATTTAAATTCCTGTAATTTACATTTCTGCAAGTTACTTTCTTGTCATTTACTTTTTAGCAATTTACATTATTGTCTTTATCTTTCAGTTATTTACATTCCAGCAATTTATTTTACTGTCATTTATATTCCAGTAATTTTTATTTTCAATATTTTTACCCTTCTGTTATTTCCAGTCCTTACATCATTCGAAAGAAGAAACCAAGCAATGATGGACAAATAGCCTAAGCTTGGGGTGTAAGGCAATGTTAAGACCGAAATCGGCGTGAAAATAAAAAGGTGTATTTATTATAGCATTGTTTTCTAACTATTTATTTCAGGTGATTATTGTTTCATTGAAGATCATGTTGAATTAATTGACAACTAATTTAATATGTGAAAATGCATTAACTTCCAGAGTTAAGACAAATAAGAAAACCTGATTTAATATGAGAGGACTATAAACAGCTATAACACCTGACAAGTGATATACTCATACGGTGTAGGGAGGTAACACTGTGCCGTGCTAGGATTCACGAGGTCTAACATAAGTGATATCGTATCGATAGCAGTGGATCGGTGTGCACTCTTTGGAGGTCGTCTGAACCGATAGTTGAATATTGTGACAATTTGCTATATCATCTTTTTGTTAAAATGCTTGTTTTAATCTTAACAAAGCTTTGCACCCTTTGCTTCCTCTTTTACGACTGATTTTCTAGTTGATAACTCAAACAAACCAACCAAAAGATTTTTCTTTGAATTCGCCATCTGAAATCAATTTTTAAATACTGGACTTTTGAAAAACTTTCACAAGCCTTCTCTGTGGGATCGATATCTGGTACTTTTACCATTATTACTTGTTACGAGACGATAGTAGTTCAAGGTGTATACTTGCGCCAAGTTCTATTTTAAGTGACTCTCACAAAAGGATTGCATAAATCTGACAACAAGTTTTTGGCGTCGTTGCCGGGGAAGCAAGCTAAAAGTTTTTCTATTCAAAGTAAAGTTTATAAAAGTTGACTTTTCTTCCACCTTTTTGAAAATCTGTGTATGCCAAGATTGCCGCACGGGGATTTCTTCCAGTTAGACCCTGACATAGAAAAAACGTTTAGACAAAGAAGGAGAGCGCAAAGAGTTGCTTCAGCTTTAACCTCTTCAGAAATGGATGAACGTGAAAATATTTTCGGCGAAGGAGCACGCCCTGGTCCTATTCCTAGGAACAATAATGGAGGTCCCGAGATAATTCCTGGGAATAACATTTTTGAACCCAGAAATGAGGATAATAATGAACCACCAATAAATCGATTTGAGGAAGAGGAACAAAACATTTTTAGGCTAGCAAATTCTAAAAATGCCTAAAAATGGCGGTATTATGGATTATGCTATCCCTATTTTAACCCAGTTGCACACAGGGATACTTAAACCTGTCATTAATACTGCCCATTTTGAACTTAAGCCTATAATGTTTCAGATGCTGCAAACCAATGGCCAGTTCGCTGGTATGCCATCTGAAGATCCTCATTCTCATTTGAGATCTTTCATGGAAATCACAGATTCGTTCCTTATCCCTGGAGTATCTGAAGATGCTCTAAGGCTCAAACTTTTTCCTTTTTCACTAAGGGATAGGGCACAATCCTGGTATAACTCTCTGAAACCAGACTCTGTGATTTCAAGGAACAATATGGCTGAAAAAATTTTAAAAAAATATTTTCCACCCACGAGGAATGCTAAATCCAAAAATGAAATTTGTACTTTTAGACAACTGAATGATGAAGCAGTTCCTGATGCATGGGAAAGGTACAAAGAGCTACTGAGAAAATGCCCTCACCATGGCATTCCGTACTGCATACAGCTAGAAACGTTTTACAATGGTTTAAACACCACTGCTAAACAGATGCTAGATGCTACTGCAGGTGGAGCTTTCATAGCTAGTACCTATAAAGAAGGTTATGACATACTTGAGAAAACACTAACAACAATGGACATTGGTCTGATCCACGTACACTTCCACCTAAGAAAACAGCAGGAGTACAGGAATTGGATGCGTACAAAGAATTAACTTCACAAGTGGCCACTATGGCATCTTTGCTCAAACATCTAACAAATCCAACTATACAGTCTAATACTTCTACTCCTACTGTTAACTCTGTGCAGTGTACTTACTGTGGTGATGATCATGCATTTGAGCATTGTCCAGGAAATCCTGAACAAGTCAGTTATGTCAATAACAACAAGAGTGGACCATTTTCTCAAACATACAATCCTGAATGGAGGAATCATCCCAATTTCTCCTGGAACAGTCCATCTCTTAACCCACCATTACCAAAGTTACAAGGCCAGTCCAATTTTCACTCACAAGGACAGTCTAACCATCACCCACAGTCATATCATAGACCTCAAAACAACCAACAGTCAAATTTCCATGCTCAAAATCATCAACCTTCTTTCCATAATAAGCCTACTCAGCATGCCGACTCATCTACTTCCTTGGAAGCAATGATGAAGGGGTTTATTACCCAAACTCAGGCATCAATGAAAAATCTTGAAACCTAAACTCAAGCTTCTATCAAGAATCTTGAGACTCAAATGGGACAAATAGCTTTGGAATTAAGAAAAAGACCCACAGGATCTTTGCTTAGTGATACGGAGACGCCTCACAGAGCTGGAAAGGAGCAAGTCAAGGTTGTAACTTTAAGAAGTGGGAGGCCTTTAGTAGAAAACATACAAAAAGAATCAGACCAAGCAGAGCCTGAAAAGAAAAAGATGAGACCAGATTCTGCTACTACATTACCTGTGAACCAGTCCAGTAGTACTAGTGAGCCCATTGATAAACCCATTAGTAGTCCAAACATTCCAAGTAGATCAGATTATCCAACACTATTCCCTAATGACCCCAAGGAATCCCAGAAACCCAAGAAAAGTATTGTAGTTGATGTGTCACAATCTGGTGACAGTCCTACCTTACCAACTCAGTCCAGTCCAGTAGTACCTTTTAGGACTGAAAATGAACCTGTAAAGGAACCTGTCCAGATACCTATTCAAGCACCTACTATTCATAAGATTACTCCCTCTACTTCAGTCACTCCTTACATTCCATATCCCAAAAGGTTAAGGAATCAACAGGAAGAAATACAATTTAAAAAGTTTCTTGATGTTTTTAAGCAATTACACATAAACATACCTCTGGTTGAAGCCATTGAGCAGATGCCAAGTTATGCAAAGTTTTTAAAAGACATTTTGAGCAAAAAGAAAAAGTTGACTGAATATGAGACTGTAGCTCTGACTGAAGGTTGTAGTGCTATGTTATCCAGTAAAATCCCTCCAAAACTGAAAGATCCTGGAAGCTTTACAATCCCATGTTCCATAGGAGGAAAAGAGGTAGGAAAGGCTTTATGTGACTTAGGTGCTAGCATAAACCTTATGCCTTTGTCTATTTTTAACACCTTAGGTATAGGTGAGGCTAGACCAACTACTGTTACTCTCCAATTAGCTGATAAGTCCATAGCCTAGCCTAAAGGAAAGATTGAGGATGTCCTAGTCCAAGTTGATAAGTTTATTTTCCCTGCTGTCTTTCTCATTTTAGACTTTGAAGCTGACAAAGATGTTCCCATCATTTTAGGCAGACCTTTCCTAGCCACTGGAAGAACCTTGATAGATGTCCAGAAAGGTGAGCTGACTATGAGAGTCCAAGATCAGGAAGTGACTTTTAATGTGTTTAATTCTCTCAGGTATCCAGAAGAAAAAGAAGAATGTTCTACCTTGAGCATAATAGAGACTTGGTGTCAAGAAAAAAGTTTGGGGAAAATTTTGGGGATAGGAGACTCTAATAGTGATGAGGAAGAGAAAGACTGTGAGGACTTAGAAATGCCACTAGAGATAGCTGCTTTTGAAACCTTAGAAAATGAGGATAGGAAAATTCTTGTTCCTTCCTTAGAAACTGCACCAGACTTAGAACTGAAACAACTTCTCGCACATTTGAAATATGCCTTTTTGGGAGACCCAGGGAAGTTGCCAGTCATTATTTCATCTTCACTAGAATCTGAACAGGAAGAGAGGTTGGTCAAAATGCTGAAACTCCATACCAAAGCCATAGGATGGACCATTGTTGATCTTAAGGGCATAATCCCTACCATTTGTCAACACAAGATTATCTTGGAAGACAAAAGTTTCACCTCAGTTGAGCCTCAAAGAAGACTCAAGCTTGTGATGAAAGATGTTGTTAAAAAGGAAATTTTGAAATGGTTAGACGCAGACATAATTTATCCTATTGCAAGTAGTACATATGTCAGTCATGTGCAATGTATACCCAAGAAGGGTGGGGTAACTGTTGTACCAAATGAGAAAAATGAACTTATACCTACTAGGATAGTGTCAGGTTGGAGAATATGTATGGACTATAGAAGACTTAACAAAGCCACACAAAAAGACCATTTTTCATTACCATTCACTGACCAGATGTTAGACAGATTAGCAGGAAAAGAGTTCTACTGTTTCTTAGATGGTTACTCTGGTTATAATCAAATTGCCATAGCACCGGATGATCAGGAAAAGACCACCTTCACATGTCCTTATGGAACTTTTGCTTTTAGAAGAATGCCTTTTGGATTATGTAATGCCCCAGCTACTTTTCAAAGATGTATGATGTCCATTTTTTCTGACATGTTAGAAAATTCCATGGAAATTTTCATGGATGATTTTTCAGTTTATGGGACATCATATGATCAATGTTTACAAAACCTAGAAAATAGTCTAAAAAGATGTGAAGAAACAGACTTGGTTTTAAACCGGGAAAAGTGTCATTTTATGGTAAAAGAAGGAATTGTGTTGGGACATCTCATTTCTAAAAGGGGTATTGAAGTAGACAAAGCAAAGTTAGAGGTAATTGAGAAATTACCTAAACCAACAACTGTCAAAGGGATCAGGAGTTTTTTGGGACATGCAGGTTTTTACAGGAGGTTCATAAAAGATTTTTCTAAAATTTCAAAACCTCTTTGTTTATTGCTACAACATGACCAAGTGTTTAATTTTAATGAAGACTGTAAAAAGGCCTTTAACACTTTGAAAAAAGCATTGGTCACTGCACCTGTAGTAATAACACCTGATTGGTCCCAACCCTTTAAGATTATGTGTGATGCCAGTGACTAGGCAGTTGGGGAAGTTTTGGGTCAAAAGAAAAGTAAAATATTCCACCCTGTTTATTATGCTAGTAAGACTTTAAATGAGGCCCAAATCAATTACACCACTACTGAAAAGGAATTATTAGCTGTGGTTTTTGCTTTTGAAAAATTCAGATCATACTTGATCGGTACCAAAGTGATTGTTCATACTGATCATGCTGCCATCAAGTACCTTATTTCTAAAAAAGATGCAAAACCTAGGCTAATAAGGTGGGTCTTGTTACTACAAGAGTTTGATTTGGAAATCATTGACAGAAAGGGTACGGATAATCAAGTGGCTGATCATTTGTCTAGACTGGAAAAGCAAGAAACACCTGTGAATAGTCATGATATTTGTGAGGCATTTCCTGATGAAAGGATATCGGCAGTACAACAGTCTGCTGAACCTTGGTTTGCAGATCTTGTAAATTACTTAGCTTGTGGTATCATGCCTAAAGAGTTTAACAAACACCAAAGAAAGAAACTTATTTTTGATTCTAAGAAGTATTTGTGGGATGATCCATATTTGTTCAAAATTTATGCAGATCAAATGATAAGAAGATGCATCCCAAAAGAAGAAGTGACCTCTGTCCTGCAACATTGCCATACAGGACCCTGTGGAGGATACTTTGGAAGGAATAGAACAGCAGCAAAGGTTTTACAATATGGGCTGTTTGGGCCTAGTTTACACAATGATGCTCATAACTTTGCAAAAAGTTGTGATGAGTATCAGAGAAGTGGAAATATTTCACAAAGAAATGAAATGCCTTTAAACGGGATTTTAGAAGTAGAATTATTTGACGTTTGGGGTATAGACTTTATGGGACCATTTCCACTTTCCAATAACTGTGCCTACATATTAGTTGTTGTAGACTATGTGTCTAAATGGGTGGAGACTATGGCCTGCCATTCCAATGATGCCCGGACAGTTGTCAAGTTCTTGCAAAAGAACATCTTTACTAGATTTAGTACACCTCGTGCCTTAATTACCGATGAGGGCATACATTTTGTGAACAATATGTTGGAAGAAGTTCTTGACAAGTATGGTATTAAGCACAGGGTGGCTACTGCCTACCACCCTCAAACTAATGGTTTAGCTGAATTATCTAATAGGGAGATAAAGGGAATATTAGCCAAGGTAGTTAAACCACATCGTAAGGATTAGGCCTCCAAATTGGATGATGCCATGTGGGCCTACCGGACTGCTTTCAAAACCCCCCATTGGCATGTCCCCCTACAAGTTAGTTTTTGGAAAAGCTTGTCACTTACCTGTTGAACTAGAACACAAAGCTTATTGGGCAATTAAAGAGCTTAATATGAGTTTGGATGAGGCTGGGAAAAAAAGAACTTTACAAATTTGTGAGTTAGAAGAGCATAGGAATTTTTCCTATGAGAATGCCAAGTTATACAAAGAAAACACTAAAAAATGGCATGATAAAAAGATTTGTCCAAAAGAATTCACCAAAGGTCAAAAAGTCCTATTGTTTAATTCAAGACTTAAGTTATTCCCTGGAAAGCTAAATTCAAGATGGACTGGACCTTATACCATTGCAAAAGTGTACCCGTATGGTGTTGTTGATTTGATAGATCCAGACAGGGATACGACTTTCAAAGTGAATGGGCAAAGAATAAAGCACTTCTTTGATCCCAACGATCTCATCCAACAACCTTGTGGGGTTGTTTTGCTAAAATGATCCACCCAAAAGCTTTCATAGTGTATATTAATTTTTAGTTTTATTTTTATAATTTTCTTTAATTTTTTTTTTCTTTTCCTTCCTTATTCTCTTTTAATTTTTAGATTAATTTTAAGTTTGTCATCTTTAAATTTTTTTAGTAACCTCTTTTTATTTTTTTATTATTTTTTTTAGATTAATATCATATTAATTGTTTTGTTGTTTTCACTTTAAAAAAATCGTAAAATAAATAAAATAAAATAAAACAAAAAAAAACAAAATTGTGGGCTTTCTTACAAAGTTAAAAGACCCGTGAGAAGATCCACAAACCCGAACCCGAATTGATTTTTGAAACACGAGAGGTCAAGCTGATGAAGAAAGAAAGGAGGCAGTAGGTTGAGTACAAAAGGAGCTGGTACTGAGAACTGCTTGGAAGATGGGCAAACAGGTTGTGGATCTACCCCCTGTTCCCACAACTATGCTGCAAAAGGAAGATATTCCTACTCACGCTGAGTAGGACAGGTTCTACCCTCTTCCCTTTTGCTCTAATTAATTTTAGATGCCCATTTTGCTATCTTTAGATAATATTCTTGTTTAGAATATTGATAGAAGTGATCACTGGGACTTAATCCCTGAGTTCAGCCCACTGTGATCTTGATCCGGTGCGGCTTTTGGTTTACTTCTCTGATTTGGCAAGTATCCCACACAAAGGTAGTCCCTTTCGTGTGTTGATTTGGATACTATGCAGGTTGTCATCGAAACACCAAAGAGGCAGTCCCTCTCTAAAATGGGCAATCCCCATTTTTCTGTCTTGAAGTCTTTTAAAATTAAGTCTCTGAGTCATTTTTAGATTTACCTGCTTGGGTTTTGCTGTTTTTAGTTCATATGTGTCTTGAGTCTTTTTCTTTCACAAAGATGAGATAAAAGATCTTTGGATCCCATTTTCATCTTTGCTTTTCTCTTTCGATGTCATTTTGGGAACTGGTTTTCTGAACATCACTATCTTAGTCACTTATACACCAAAAACATAATAAATTTGCTCCTAGATTACTTGATTTGATACTATAGCCACAATAATCCATGTGTCATTCACTTGTTTTCTTTTTAGTTACCTCTAAGACTTAGACATCTATTTTTGGGCTATAAACTTGACTAGATTCTATTGGGCTTTCTTTTCAATTACCCAATTTACAGCCCTATTTTACACAACTAAACAATGAGGACATTGTTTTCTTCAAAGTTTGGGGATAGGTGTCTTAAAAGCCACAAACAAATACATCCATACACTTGCATCACATGCACTTAAGACCAAAAGAAAATTCAGGAACAAAGTTCCATGTCTTGTGCACAAAAGAGTGTCAATGTGCACCAATTGTTTGAAAAGGACCAAAAGGTCTAAACATACCTCAATATGAGATGCATAGAAGAAAAATGGTGCTATGGAGTGAAATAAGAGATGAGGTAAAAGGCTAAGCATTGAAAAGAAATAGCCAAATGCTTGAAACCCAATCAAAGTCCCAACACAAATAGTAAGTCTAGTTTAGCAAAGAAAATGTTTGGCTAATTTTTGGTTTGGCATACTTAAAGGACCAAGTCTGGGGAAGTTGGTTTATGAAGGGCTATGGAGTTCAAGTGTCAAGTAAGATATGAGCAAAATTTTCAAAAAGAGCAAAATCAAAGTATATGTTGGCTATGTGGTGTGTATGTTCAAATTTGTTTTTAGTTTGTTAGTATTTTGAGTCTTTATTTTTCTTATTTTAGTTGTTTGAGGACAAACAACAGTTTAAGTTTGGGGATGTGATAGGTGTTAATAAATTAACCCTATTACTGTGTTTTATTAGTATTTTATCTTTGTTTTATTTGCCCAACGTCCACTTTTAGTGTCATTTAGTCTAATTTACAGCTTTTATCATGTTTTTATGTTTTAGTATGCATTTCCATTGTTTTGGTTTTAACTTGAGCATTTTTGCAGATTTCTGTTTTTTTAGCAGTGCTATAGGACCACTGCAGGAGCTGGAGTTATGCTATAGGACCAACTGATGATTCATGCAACCGAGATTGAAGCTTGGGTCGGGCTTGGAAGCCTTATTTTGGAGACTTTATGGCCAAGACAAGGGCTTACATCATCTTTTGTACCTTTAGCTTATTTGATACTTTTCTAGCTCCTATAAATATGTTCCTTATGTAACCTTAGAAACACAACCTTTGGGTTTAAGTATTCTCTAGCTTATTTTTGTCATCTTAAGCTTAAATATTTTGGGTTTCCTTGTCCTTCAAGAACTAAAATATTTCAAGCTTAAGAGTTGGTTATTTTGGAAGTATTAATCTAAGTGCTTTGGCTTTCAAGTTCATCTTCTTAATCTTGTTCATTACTTTCTTAAATCTCATTTTTCGATTTGTGTTATTTAATATATCGAGATTTTGCAAGAGATTTTACAAGTCTTTTTTGCACCTTGATTCTTGAATTTCACAAGCCAACCTCTAAACCTCTCAACTCTCAAGTTTTCCAAAGTGTGTTATAAGCAAAGTTTTTATAATCATCAAGAACAACCAACGCTTTTCGGTAAGAAAAACACTTGGAAATAAACATTAGTATTACTTTGGACTTCCTTCTCTTGTAAGCTAAGATCATTTCCAAGTATCAAGATATCATTTCAAAGTACAAAAGCTTACTTCCAAGTACCAACCGTTGACTTTTGTGACATAATTTAAGTGATTAGTTTTATAACTTGTCACTTAAGTTTCCAAGTCCTACATTTTATTACAAGTATTTTCTAACCCGACTAATCCCCGACGATCACGACCCAGCCCAATTAAGGGTACCACTATGTGGCAGGCCCATGATCATGGATGTCACAGGATGCTCACCACGGGGTTCGAACCTGGGTAGTCAGGGATACCATCCACTGACCCCCCCCCCCAGGATGTTACCTTACCACTGGGCTACAACATGAAGGACTTTCTAGCTTAGTTTAACTTAGTCTTTTTATTTTTGTTATTTTCCATTCTGCAATTTACATTATTGTCATTTATTTTTCTGCAATTTAAATTCCTGTAATTTACATTTTTGCAAGTTACTTTCCTGTCATTTACTTTTTAGCAATTTACATTACTGTCTTTATCTTTCAGTTATTTACATTCCAACAATTTATTTTACTGTCATTTATATTCCAGTAATTTTTATTTTCAGTATTTTTACCCTTCTGTTATTTCCAGTCCTTACATCATTCGAAAGAAGAAACCAAGCAATGATGGGCTAATAGCCTGAGCTTGGGGAGTAAGGCAATGTTAAGACCGAAATCGGCGTGGAAATAAAAAGGTGTATTTATTATAGCATTGTTTTCTAACTATTTATTTCAGGTGATTATTGTTTCATTGAAGATCATGTTGAATTAATTGACAACTAATTTAATATGTGAAAATGCATTAACTTCCAGAGTTAAGACAAATAAGAAAACCTGATTTAATATGAGAGGACTATAAATAGCTATAACACCTGACAAGTGATATACTCATACGGTGTAGGGAGGTAACACTGTGTCGCGCTAGGATTCACGAGGTCTAACATAAGTGATATCGTATCGATAGCAGTGGGCCGGTGTGCACTCTTTGGAGGCCGTCTGAACCGATAGTTGAATATTGTGACAATTTGCTATATCATCTTTTTGTCAAAACGCCTGTTTTAATCTTAACAAAGATTTGCACCCTTTGCTTCCTCTTTTACGACTGATTTTCTAGTTGATAACTCAAACAAACCACCAAAAGATTTTTCTTCGAATTCGCCATCTAAAATCAATTTTTAAATACTGGACTTTTGAAAAACTTTCACAAGCCTTCTCTGTGGGATCGATATCTGGTACTTTTACCATTATTACTTGTTACGAGACGATAGTAGTTCAAGGTGTATACTTGCGCCAAGTTCTATTTTAAGTGACTCTCACAAAAGGATTGCATAAATCTGACAACAGTGACCATCATTGAAACAGGCAGTGAGCCCATGCCAACTCTTGCAATTACCCCCACCAACCTCTCGTTTCTTTCTTAAAAAAGAAATGTTTCAATTTCTTGGGGATGCATCACATATGTTATCTGATCTTCACTCGGAAGATTTAGATATTGAAAAAGAAGGAAGTTTGTCCCACCTTCGCACCTCTTTCATGCACATTGAGTCCGTGTAATACTTGTTGTTGTCTCAACAGTTTACACAATTTGAGCCTGAAAAAGCTTGAGTAGCTTCAATCATTCATACACTTTCACGTACACACAAGGAATGAGTTTTCTTGTCATAACATTCATAGAAAATTCCTTTGTGGTTTTTCAATGATTGAATGGAAGCCCTTGGGGAGTGAACATCTCAAAAACTCCTTTCCAATGTACATCCATTGTACAAAGTGGCTCTGTGCTACTTACAGGCATATTAAATGTATCATTTGTTGATTCAGGGTTACAATTCTTATTGTATCTAAATTTGAAAAGATTCGGGTATATACATTTTATGAATTGACGGATACTCAGATCAAAGGGGCGGAGAATGTCAGTTTATCATAAAGGGGGAGATAGTTTTTCAAAGACTGTGATGACTTGAAAATTGTTTTGATGATTTTGTTGCTCATAATTCATCAAAAAGGGGAGATATTCAGGATTTTCTAGTCAAATGAAAATTTAAAGATTGTCAAAGGATTCATCTCATAAAAGGAAGAGATTTTCTGAAGAAAAAGGGGGAGATATTCAGGATTTTTAAGTCAAATGAAAATTTAAAGATTTTCAGAGGATTCATCTCATAAAAGGAAGAGATTTTCTGAAGAAAAAGAGGGGGAAATTCAGAAATTTCAAGTCAAATGAAAGATTGAGTGAAGTTTGAAAGATTATTCTCATCAAAAGAGAAGATTCAAATAGATTCTGAAGAAATTTCTTTTAAAGATGATTCAAGAAAGTTTGTTTTCCAAAGACAGTTCAGAGATCACAGAGATGAAGATACGAGTATTAAAAGATTCCTCAAGATCAAAGAAGCTTCAAGAATTTCAAATTTTTGTTCAAGACTTGATGACTTTACAAAGCAAAGTGAAAGACTTTTCAAGATTCTTCAAAGCATCAAAGATTGAAGATTGTCAGAGCTACAAAGTTTAAAGTTGTCAGAGATGAAGTTTTGAAGAATCAAGAGTTGAAGACTATTGTCAAAAAAAAAATTAAAACTTGAATACAAAGGGGGAGAATGTTAGTATATTGTTGTATCCAAGATTTATGTAGAAAAGTCAAAGTCATGTATAGTCAAATGGTGTCAAAGTCTTGTAAGTTTGAGTTGTATAAATAGCCTTTAGTGTGAGAGTTTTACAAGAAGTAGAAGTTAGCAAGGCATATGAGAGTTGTAGAGTTGTAAGAGTTTGTAACACATATGGCTTTGTGAGATATACGACTTGTTACTTTCTCTCTCTACTCTCTCTCTCTCTCTCTAGAATATTCATGCTTAATTGTCAAATCTATTGATCTTGATTGTTATTGCTTGAATTCATGGACTAACACATTTTATCAAAGATCATGTGATGAATGGTGATATAGAACTCCACTTTATCCCTACTGACTATCAGTTCGTTGATCTTTTCACCAAACCTCTTGATGAGACAAGATTCAACTTTCTCATCAGTGAGCTTGGAATGCTGAATCTTGAAGATTAATTCTATAACATTCATGCATCATGTCAGTTATAAAAAGCTACCTATCCTCATAATCCCTGATTACATATCTCTGACACAGGTATGTTCTCTCATTCTCTCTCGCTGAATCCTATTCAGTAAGACGTTTTCAAAAACCAAAACTTTAATCACTGAATTTATTCAAGTGGTTAAAAACTGTTTTTTAAACAAATCTTATCACTGATATTTCTCGTCAGTGATCCTTTAAAAAGAAAAACTTATCTCTGAATTTCTGTCAGAGATACTTTCTAAAAACGAAAGGTTTTTTTCTCTCTCCTATGACGTCATTCGAACCGATAATCCATGGCACGACTTTTTCTGACACGTTCGTCCGTTGCACTTCATGTCCAATCAACTTCGTGGGACGTGTCCGTGTCATGATGACCACCTTTTCCCGCTTAATTCTTTCTCTCTCCAAATATAAAAGGAATGCCATTTACATTTTTGCCTTTTACGCTCTCTAACAACTTCAAAGGCAAGAAAACTCTTTCGGCATTCAAGCAAAGAACTTAAGACCACTCATCTTCTTCAAATCTTCAACGACTTTAAGGTTCTTGTTATTAACTTTTATCATCTAAAAATCACTTGTTTAATCCTAAATCTTCTTTCATTTTGGATTTAAAGTGTTTCATTATTAAAATCATTTTCTTTATGATTTTATCTTATGCAAAAACCTTTGATTTTTAAGATTGTTCTTCTTCCTTCATAGAACATTGTTTTAACTACAAATATATGTTTTCAAGTTTCTTTCCTTATAAAACTTCTATTCTATTCCCCACTTGTCTCTAAATCCAGAAATGGCCACCCAAGCTACTCTCATTCCTTCCAAATCAGTCAAGTTCTCACTCACTGAATCTGAGGTTGCCAAGAACAACCATTTGGCAAGATTGGATGTCCCCGGTGACAAATATCCTCACCTACTGAATGTTGCCAACTTTCTGAAGGAATCTTGCTTGGGGTATGCACTGAAGGTTGACCCCGTTCCCTCCAAAGCTCTCCTTCAACAATTCTGGTACACTACTGACAAGGGTTTAGTGCAAAACAAGAAAGGCGAACCAATCCCTGCTATCACTTTCCAAACTTAGCATGGCCCTGGGAACATAACTGTTCTCGCCATCCGCACTGCTCTCCGTTTCCCCTCCAAAACTAAGTCAGGCTTCGACCCTCTACCCACTCACGCTGAACTTATTCAGTTTCTGGATCATATGGAATACCAATGGGACTTCAAGCCTCGCACTACAATCCTAAACAAGAAGCTGACAAAGATCCCAAAAAGCCAACATGCCTGCAAAACTAAACTTCATCTTCACTCACATCATTCAAAGCATGAGTGGAAAGGTTGGATCCCTGGACCAAGCGAGCAAAATTGAGGTCCAGATGGGATACTCTTTGATCGTTGGTCGACACTTCGACTACGCTGGAGCGATTTTTGACAATCTCATGTCAAAGATCGAGAAATTTGAAAGGGATACTAAAATTCCCTATGTCCGGTTCCTCTCTGCCATTCTCCACTTCCTCCTTGGTGACAAATATCCCAAGGACAGCGACTGCCATCTCTCCAAAGTTGGGCTCCGGGTTTTTGAGGTCAAGCAAGAAGAAAATGAGGTAAGTCTTCAAACCTTACGATTCCGTCTCTCTCAAACTTCTTCGACTTCAGTGGCTACACCGATGGTTCATTCATCAGCTATCCCCGTCACTACCACCCCTTAAAAACACAAATCAACAGCTCCTACTGGTCCTTCAAAGAAGGCCAAGAAGACTGTAGAGCATTCCCTCTCGACAAAGGTAGCTGAGGTAGTCTCTCCACAAACTACCTTATATGATTTCGTGGCTCGCTCTTCCACAGCTGCTCAACCATCAACCGTATCAGTGACAACCATCGTTGATACACCACCGGTGACCGCCCCAATTCCCTCAATGACTCAAGCACCAGCTGAGGTAATTTCAATAATCACCAGTGCTCGTTCTTCTATCCCCGCCATTTCTCCTTTTTCTATTTCTTTGGTCTCTAACCTCCCTTCTTTACAGCAGCCATCTCCAATCACTGCATCCGTAGGACCTGTTATGGCTCAAACATCTCTGCCCTTTTCTTCATTTGAAGGAGACATGAACTTTTTTAATATGTTTGACACATCAGGTAATACTAAAAACCTATACACTTCTCCACCCTCTCTAAATAAGCCTGAGAACCAATTTGCTCAACTGTTAACTTCTTTTTCAGGTCCTACTTTGGGTACCGTTGATACATTAGTGAACAAGCTCGCTGAAAAGGTGGAATCCCTCGCTACCTCTCTTAACACCAATACCACCACTGTCAATCAAGCTGGTGAAGAACTGAATAATCTCTCTTCCACCACCGCCACCAAAGTTGAGTTGACAACTCTTCAGCATGAAAGAGAACATGGCCCGAAATACAACTCAAATCCAATTCCTCATTGCCATGTTGATCATCTGACTGGCGAGATGAAGAACCTCAACAGCAAGCTGGAGAATGCCACTCAACTGCTCACTCAGATTCTATCAGCAGTGAATGCACCAACTCCCGCTTCAACTCCCTCCTTCACTGTGAACGACAGAGTGTCTCTGAATGTTGTTGTAGAATTTATTCATGAGGCCACTTCTTCTATTCCAGTGATAGAAAGACGTTTGGATAAGCTGGAGGCTGAATCCCGTTGAGTCCTTGTCGCTAACGCTGTTGGCGCCCCTTCTATTGACCTCCCCCATGATGATGACAAAGAGGGGAGAAGAATATAAATGAAGAAAATCCAGCGGATGCACAGGAGGAAACAACGGATGAACCTCTCTCCCATGCTGAGGGGGAGAAGGTCGCTGAAGAGAAGGTTTCTGAAGATCAAACCCCTCCTTCTTCTTCTCAAGCGCAGGAAGTATAAGAAGAAGAAGAAGAAGAAGACGAGGAAGAACTTAATCTTCAAGATCAAGAAGGTGACGACGACGTCATCGCTGACGATGATGAAGACGAAGACCCATCTTAGTGGTTCTCTGAAATAAACGTCTCATCAATGACAGCGATGAAAGGCGTTGTTATATCTGAAGCAGGGGGGAGACAGAAAGAAAAAGCTTCAGGTACCTCATCCCAAGGCAAGCAGAAGGGAATCGCTGCCAAGGGAAACCTGAAACTCCTTTCATCTTCTTAGGAGGAGATACCTTCTCAGGTATGTCTCTCCATATTACCCTTATCTTTCTTTTCTCACCATCCACCCATGTCTTTCTAGCCTTTATCTCTCTCTTCCTAAAAATAAACACTAACTCCTTTTTCTTTTTGATCAGACAGTTCTCTCCCCTGCTTAAGGGAACCTCTATTCAAATAATCCCAGCTCCAATAGTTGAAGAACCAATAATCCCAATCTCTGTAAATGAGATTGATGAAGAAGAAGAGGATGAATCGTTGAGTCATCCAAAAAGGCCCTCTCAACCTCTTCAAAGGTCAGAGGATGTTGCACAAAGTCGAGCAGAGATGATATCCAACCTGGAAAGTTTACGGTTGAAGATCCCTCCTCAATCCTCAACTGAAGAGCTTGACTTCCTGACTAAAGCTGAAATTGAAGAATCTGTCAGAGCTGAAAAACTGCTAGCTGAATGCCAAAAAGACGCTGATCTAGCTCAATGCCAAAAAGACGCTGATCTAGCTCTTCAGGTTCATTCATCTCTTTTCAAAGACGACAAGATGAAAAAGAATCCAGTGAAGGTTCAAGCTGCTTTGCTGAAAGAAATAGAGGAGGAAAACGCTAAAAGAAAAGAGATCGGAGATGCAAATCTAGCTTGGTGCATGAAAAAGCTTGACCATCGATCTGATCCAATGAAGATTACAGCCGTTACTATCTCTAGAAGGAAAAAAGAAGGATCGAGCCTCAGTCACCATGGAGATATTCAGAGAAGATGGAAGTTCAAAGGCTATGTTTTTATCAAGACTGGTGCACTTCAGTTATTCAGAGTGGTTAGAGTTCAGAGAAGCACTGAAGAAATCAAGATCAACATACAGAGGCCAGGTTAAAAATCTTCTTGAAGCTCTTATCAACAGGGTCGCTGACAACACAAATGTGCCCTCAGCTCCTCCATCTCAGCCAAGAACGGTTAAAAGAAAGCATGCATCTTCCTCTGAAAATGATGCAGTTATCAGAAATGAAACCTCCATCAAATTCTCCAAGGATGCACTGTTCGGGCCTCCTCCTGATCTCGCAGCTCTAGATCTATCACTGCCTCTTAGTGGACCTTATTTACCAGGGAAAGTGATAAAGAAGCCTTATGGAATCTTCTTCAGAGATGATGAGGAACAACTTAGATTTCAGAGAGTCTCTGAAATTCCTATCTGTCCACTAAGCCATCTGCAAGATCTTTTATGCTTGTGGTGTGGATACTCTCCATCAGCGGATCCCATCAAAGCTCTCATTCAACAAGAAGTCGTTGATCGAAGAAGGAAAGGAGAAAAAGTACCAGATTATATGATCTCTCCAGAGACCTCCTGAAAACATAGTTGATAGATTCTCTTCTACTTCTTGTAATCTATTAGTTAGTCTTACAGTAGTATAGGACTTCTCTTGTACTTAAATTTTTCATGATTCCACTTTGTAACTTCTTTTTACAATTTAATGAAAACTTCAGTGAAGTACTTAAACTCATCAGTACTGTAAAAGATCCCTCAAGATAGTAATTGGGACATGTATGTTACGAGTCTTGATTATCCTTTTATTTTGACTTAAAGTCATTTTCTTCATAGTTACTTTGTCATCATCAAATAGGGGGAGATTGTTGATCCAACTCTCTCAGTGATTTGATAATGAACCTCTGTTATACTTAGTGAAAATTACGTTTAACTTCTGTATGTATAAGTGTTTCACCATCAGTGATTAAATACTGAGTGTGTTTAGTATCGATGATGATTTCTCTTGTAAACAGTTAGACGTAATCCTTAAAGACAAGTTTCGCGACAAAAGAAGTTCACTGCTAAATCGAAGACAAAGTTGTTGAACAAAAGATAAGTCTACTCATGACCTGATGCGGATATCAGTGAAACCATGATAAGTCTACTTACACGCGAAGAAACATGAGGAAAAGCTTCAGCGATAGCTAAACTTCCTTCTATCCCTGTGAAGGAAGAGATATTCAGTGATCGAAGATCACATAGCTTATGCTCCAAGTTTCTTTTGTCTTACCCTTTGCACACATAGTACAACTGTCAGAAGAGATATACCTCTGCGATAGATCATACAACAACTCTGATATCTACACTGTTCACCATATGGCCAAAAGCACGTCTCCAAAAGTCAGACGCATGCAACCAACCATAGAAGGACACGTGTAAAGTACCCCTGCCATACATTTAATGCATAGGGTATAAATAGAAAGATCAAGACTCTGTCTGAGAGTTGCCTTCTATCTTTCTAAACATATAGAAACCCTTGTTTTCTATATTCTCTTAATCTGTATTCTCTATTTCTTGTGCACAAATCTGTGTGATTCTTAAGTTTGTTTAGATTAGGTTTTACTTAATCTTATTCTGCAACAAACTTGTAAATTGTAGTTTGATTTATCAATAAACAATTTATTAAACCTTTAAAATTTGTGTTTGTATTCAACCCTCCCCCCCCCCTTTTACAAACTTGTTAAGCACCTTCGGGATCAACTAATCACATGTCATTGTCCCCACTGATTATGTGTTGTCTTTTTCCCTAAAGATCACATGCCATTGTCCCCTACTAATAATTCTAACGTTTGCTATATATTTGGTTGTCTTTCATCAAGATTTATTCATTCAATCTCTCCTCAAACACCTTACAAAAAATTTCATATTTCACTAAAATGTCTTTCAGTGAAAACTCATCACTAGAATCAGTTGATGAATTTGACGCATGGTAATCACGAGTTCTTGAACAAAACTAACAAATTGATTGCGTGCTTAAGGATATCCTCATCAACTCCTCCAATCTGTTCATAGGAGATCAACCTCCAAGAGCAAGAAGAAGGTATCGTGACAGGCAACGCGAGATGGGTGAAGCGTGTTTGATGCAAGACTATTTCGTGGACAATCCGACGTATAATGACGCTATCTTCTGGAGAAGATTTCGAATGAGAAGACCTTTATTCTGTCGTATAGTTGATGTTGTGACTGTTAATGATGAATATTTTCAACGAAGACCTAATGCCACAGGTAGACAAAGTCTTTCACCATTGCAAAAATGTACTGGAGCCATGAGGGTGTTGGCGTATGGCACATCAGTCGACGCAGTTGACGAATATTTGAGAATGAGTGCAACCACAACAAGGGATGCTCTCATGAATATATGGTGTCATCTCATGTTTCGGTAATGAGTACCTCCGAAAGCCTAACAACGATGATTTGGCAAGACTACTCCATGTTGGAGATCAACGTGGATTACCAGGTATGATAGGTAGTATTGACTGCATGCATTGGGAATGGAAAAATTGTCCGAGCGCATGGGCTGGACAATATGTCGAAAGAAGTGGAGAGCCAACAATCATTTTAGAAGTCGTTGCATCATATGATTTATGGATATGGCACGTTTTCTTTGGAACACCAGGTTCGTTAAATGATATTAATGTACTTCATCGATCTCCTGTTTTTTATGATGTATTGACAGGTCGAGCACCAAAAGTTAGTTACATCGTGAATGGTCGCGAAAACGACAGGGCATATTATCTCACAGATGGCATATATCCTTCATGGTCTACATTTGTCAAGTCAATTACGTTTCCCACTATCGAGAAACACAAGTTGTTCGCTCAATGTTAAGAGTCTGCCAGAAAAGATGTTTGATAATCCCAAAATCACTAAATCATAGAGAGAGAAAGTAGAGAGAGTTTGAAAGCGCAGAAGTAAGTGTATTGAATAATGCGTGAGTTTCTTTTTTACAAACTACAAAGCCACAAGGGACTTAAATACCCTTGGCCAATACTACACAGTATATGCACTAAGAACACAGTATTAGACCAAGTCTATAAATACAATGATTACTATAAAATCAGACTTAACAATCTCCCCCTTAGTAATCATTGGCGTTGTGGTCTTCAATATTCATCTTCTAAATCAACTCGGACCATCTAAGCGACTTAACAAAGAAGCTTATTGACATTTAAAAAAAAAATCTTCTCAGCATCTTTCATTCTATGTTGCCTTTGCTGTCTTGATAAGTCTGGACCTGTTTGTAATAAACTTGAACGAGCAATCGGTTCATCAGCTTGTGCTCTAGATGATACACCTCTTTCAAATATACTTGAATGAACAGTGGTGTTCGGAGCTGTAACAGCAAAAGAATTATTAGCTGAGAGAATAGAATCTTGAGCGAATCTTGAGCAGCAGATAAACATTCAAACTCTTTGTCTCTTTAACTTCTCCTTAACTTCTCCCCCTCATGACCTTGATGATCTGGATCAACTTGGTCATGCAAATGTTGGAGACGAGACAGCTTAAGATCTGCAAAATTAGAATAAAGGAGAAAAGGGAGGGTTTGCGCTAACTGTTGATGGCGCAAACTCAGTTTTACGCTAGCTTAATGTGGCGCAAAGTTGGTTTTGCGCTAGAAGAAGGATGCGCAAAGCTTGTTTTGCGCTAGAAACTGTTGGCGCAAATCTGAGTTTTGCTCTACCAACTGTTGGCGCAAATATTACTTAAACTCAGAAAATTTTTACCTGTTAAGCACTTTGACTCCCCCTACACAAATGCACTAAATTTGACCATTCAGATTAGCATTCATATAGAGAATCAGAAACTCCCCCTTGAAACGAGATATGACCTGTCAGAAAATTCTCCTTATTCACTCCCCCTTGAATAATGCACAAACCCATTTATATAAAAAAAATATGAGAACACAGGAATTGAAACGTCAATGAAGAAAGAAAAATATACTGAATATTTTTTTTGAAACAACTAAACATATAAAATTTTAAACACTAAACAAATTAAATTCTACTTAGTAAAATATCACAGTTTAATCCATCAGATGAAGTCAAATGTATGTTGTTGGATACAGATACAAGTTTCATTGCATATCAAGTTAAGATATGTTCAATTTCAAAAACTTTCATCAATCTATTCAGTGTGCTAGCATGCGAACTTCAATTAGCTTCAAGAAAATGCAATTCTAAAAATATAATAGAGAGCTTTGCATGTACTCACACTAAGCCATCAAGAATTAAGACTTTCACAAATTTATAGGTTTATCGCAACTCAAACATATCACCAAGTATCATGAGATGTGTGCTCATTGGCATCTTTTAGCATTGTGCACATTGGCATCTTCACATGAGTGTACTCTTTGGCATCTTTTAAGCTTGTACACTTTGGCATCTTTTAATCAAAAAGTTTGGTAAGTAAAGAACATGTCGTAAACGTAACTTTCTATCTGACCCTATTGCAGGATTTGGGTCAGCCGCTCCCAGACCAGTTGGCCTTAGGGGACTAGGTGTCAAGCACCCCTTGGAACTTACTCTCCCAGATCAGAAAGGCTACATCGACACATCCTAAACTCATTCATACCAGTAGAACATGACTTTCGATCTGGTTCTATAGAAGGATTTGGGTTCGATCACTCCCAGACCAATTGATCTTAGGGGACCAGATGACAAGCATCCCACGGAACTTACTTTCCCAAACCAGAAAGGTCACAGGTACAAACTTTTAAACTTAGAGATTTCTGTATTTTAGATATAGAATTTTCATCTCAATCACTCAGTTTTACATCTAAGTGCTTAGCCCATATTTTCATTACGATCCAAAATTCAGACTTTTTAAGTTTTCTAAGATTTGAAAACTATATATATTCCGAATCACATAACTTTAAAGCAAAATCAAAAGCTTCAAACAGGTTGCTGACTTTTCGACTTTTGTAAGACTTGAAAGTTGAATATATAAAACTTCAATATAAACAAATCAACTTGAAAGTTTATCCTAGACACACATTTTATTCAAAAGAAAGAAAACCTGTAAAGCTTTTACTTTATAGAATAAAATTTGTAAAGATTTAAACTTTTAAATTCAACATGCCGAGTTTTGAAAAAAAAATCATTTAAAACAAATATAACAAATTCGGCAAATTGATATTTAGTCGTAACAAAATAAAATTCAATAATATATTCTTCCACATAGAATATAATAAATTTGTGTCTCAAATGAAATATTTGGGTTGTATAAATTCAAGAATTAGTTGAACTTGCTCAGATTCATGAAAAACAATTGAGAAAACTGGAACAACATCATATTCAGAGATATATGCAGCGGAATTAAGTAGATGTACTCACAGTTTCTCATTAGTCAGAAGCAAAAGGCTTTGAAGAACGAGTTCTAAACTGACATGTTTAGAATTCGTAAACCATTGAAGTACGAGTTTTAAGCTGATATACTTAGAAGCCATTTTTCTCTTACTCCCCCTTGACATTAGATGCCTGCAACTTAGAATCAATCTGTGATTTTGGTACCCACTTATATTTGAGTCCATGAAAGTTAGTTGCAGTTCTTGTGGGGAAAAACTTGTTAGATTTGACATAAAGGACACAAGAAATATTATCAGAATAACGAACATAAGAATCAGTAGAAGAGAAAGCATAATCATCTGAACTAGAATCAGAAGAAGAATATGAGACATCTTTTGAAATTTGAATCATTTGCTTTATTGAGTATTTTGAAATTTTATTACAAGAAGCAAATGAATCACTTTTATAATGTTTGTCTACATATCTATCCTCATCAGTCGTAGAATCATCTGATGTTTGCTTGACTCTCCATATCTGCTTTGTATGAGTGCTCACAGGCCTATCTGAAAATTTTGAATCAGAAGAATTAACAGAATTGTCAGAAATGACTTTAGATTGTTTCTTTGACTTCTTTGACCTTCTTCTTTTACGCTTTGGTTTATAATAATCATCATTTAGCGTAAAAGATTCATCAAGAATTTTCGATTTAATATTTGAATCAGAAGAAACAATTTTACCTAAGAGACCCAACTGATCAACCAATAAATCTGAACTTACCTTGGAGTTAGAAAAATTTTGAGAAAAAATTTCAGATTTTAGAAATTCCTTTTTGTTTACTTGAAAATCAGAAGAAATGCCAGAAATAGAATCTTGTTTTGTAGAAAATAATTTTTCTTCAAGACTTGATGTCATGAAAGAAAGAAATACATCAGATTCAATTTCTTTTTGAATATTTTGATCTTCCATTTTATCTTCAAGGTCAATGATTTTGCCTTCTAATATTAATGGAGGAGTATATCTCTTAGAATCATAAAATATTGGAGAGATATTTTTCTTATCAGATTTAGTGGCATATATATCAACATAATCATCAGACACTGAAGACTTAATGGGAGATATTTCATTTAAACTTTTTCTGCCTTTCTTTGATTTGTTAGGAAAATATTTGGCATTTTCGCTTGTATAAACAAAAGAAATTTTCTTTTTCTTATTATTCATCCTTTTCTCATTTTCGATTTCTAACACTTGCTTTTCATTCATCCAATCAATTTTAAATGGAGGAGCATATTTAGCAAGAGTTAGATAATCGTATTTATATAAAGTAGGGGATTTTTCTATCGCATTGTTTAAGCAATGTGGATTTTCAAAACCAAGTCCCCATTTTTCTTTTATAGACTCATAACTCCGCGGTTTGTTCAAATAAATAGTTTGTTCAGATTGATTTCTTCGATATAATTTTTCTTCCAACTCATTTATTTTATCTGAAAAATTAACTTTTAATTTGGTCATTTCAGTCAAAGAATCAAGATAAGTCATATTTGATTTTTCTAAATCATCTAATTTCTTTTGAAAGATGTCTTTTGTATGATTCAAAATAGATTTTTCATCTTCCAAAGAAATTTGTAATTTATCAATCAAATTTGACTTTTCTGAATTTGATTGTTTTTCAAACAATAACTTCGAGCGTAAATCATGTAAAGTAGAAATAAAAATATTAATCTGTGAATAAATGAAAGTAAAATCAGAAACAGAAGGTACCTCATCATCATCAGTGTCATCATCAGCACTTTGATCATCTCCGATGAAGCACATATGAGCAGTCTCGATATTATCAGCTTCATCGTCAGAGTAATCTAGCCAAAACTCTTATTCAGCAAGTAGAGCGCTTCCACTCTCTCTTTTTTCGGCCAGTTCCATTTTCTTCCTATAATATGCCGAATCCCGAACCTTCTTCACTCGACACTCTTTAGCAATGTGACCCGGCTTTCCACAGTTGAAGCATGCATCATGTTTCTTAACCTCGGGTACTTGAACATTCTTCGACCCAGAAATGAAGCGAGGAGAGTTGGAACTCAAACGAGGTTGGAACTTCTTCTGATAGTGTTGAGAGAGAAGGATCATAGCTTTCTGTAGTGCCTCACCATCATCTTTAGTGTCCCCGTCATAAGCATTATCAGACAATGCTTGATCAGCCAGATGGCTCGTTAGAAGTGCAACCGGGTCCACCGTTTTCTTATTCTTCTTGTCAAGTTTGGTCTTTTTCTCTGTGATTATGCATTCATCTGTCATCAGAATCTCGTAAAGCTCTTGGATTTGCATCGAAGATATCCTGACATCATTTCTCAATCGATGACAAGATTTGTTCCATTCCAGTTGAAGTGCATTGAGGAATTTCAGATTTGTTTCCAGCTCAGTCTTTTCCACTTTTATCTTGCGTAGATCATTCAGTACAGTGCAAAACCTGTCAAAGATAACCTTTAGAGACTCATCGTCCTTTGCCTTAAATTCCTCAAAATTATTCATGAAGCGTGTCTGGCGTATTTGTGTAGCAACTGAGGACCCAAGCATGATCTTTTCTAATTGAGTCCACATCATCTTTGGATCATGCTTGAAACAATCAATTCGATTGTAAATTGAGTTAGGTAGTGCTAGCATCAAATTGGACTTTGCTTCTCGATCGGCTTTTTCGCGTTTAACCTCTTCAGCAGTCAAGGGAGTGTCATTTTTAGGTCTGATGAATGGTCCTTCAGTAAATGACTTCATCATATTCTCTCCGTTAGTTTGACGCTCAATGAAGTTAATGAACCAATCTTGCCACTGTGTGAACTCATTTTCATTGATTAAAACGGGTGGACGAGTATCTGTTCCCAATTGCATCATAAGATCATTCTTGTAGAACTGAGCTTGAAACACAAACTTTGCAAAATCCATAAATGAAAAAATTTCAGAAAAAATGTTAAGTCTTGAATACAAAGACACTGGCGCAAACTTTGATTCGCGCTAACAGAGGATGGCGCAAACTTTCTTTTGCGTGAGAAGAAGCTGGCGCAAACTTAAATTTGCGCGAAACGTTGATGGCGCAAAATATATTTTGCGTGAGATGATTTCGATGAGAACCTCCTTTGCTTGACAATTAAGTGGCGCAAAACTGACTTGCGCAAGACTTAGAAGACGCAAGACTTGCTTTGCGTGAAGCTTTGATGGTGCAAACTAGACTTTGTGCTTGCTTAAGGTGGCGCAAATTTGGTTTTGCGTGAGGTGCTGATAACGCAAAATAGACTTTGCGTAATATGATCTGGAGAGAATCTGGCTTTGCGTGAGATATAGTATGGCGCAAAACAGATTTGTGTGAGATTAATATGACGCAAACTTTTACTTTTGCGCGAAGAACTTAGAACCCCTGAAACTTGGTGCAAAGATTGAATCTGGCGCAAATCTCGATGAACTGGCGCAAAGTCTTGATGAACTCGCGCAAAATCCAAATCTGGCGCAAAACATGAGAATCAAGTAAAACCTCCAAATTCGATTACAGAATCGAATTTAATAACAATTTCTCACACAGATAAGATCGAAAACTGTTTTTTAACAACTTCCAAACAACCAACTCGATCAAAAACCACAAAATTGAAGATTTATGAATTGAACAGTACGTTTCAACGAAATTTCAAAAACTCGAAAAATCTTAAAATTGATGATCAAAAACTGTTTTTCTTGCAATTTGATGTGAATCAAAAGTATTCTCCTAGTAAAACCGGATCCAACAAACCAAAAATCAAGAAAATTCGTTCACTAAACAGTCCGAATTTAGATGAAAAATCAAAAAATGAGATTTTTTTGAAAAAATTCAAGAAAATCGATCAAATTTTCTGATTCAACACAAATTCAGAATTCAAAAAACATTTCTCTCAAAACTCTCAGATTTAGAACGGCTCTGATACCAATTGATAATCCCAAAATCACTAAATCATAGAGAGAGAAAGTAGAGAGAGAGAGTTTGAAAGCGCAGAAGTAAGTGTATTGAATAATGCGTGAGTTTCTTTTTTACAAACTACAAAGCCACAAGGGACTTAAATACCCTTGGCCAATACTACACAGTATATGCACTAAGAACACAATATTAGACCAAGTCTATAAATACAATGATTACTATAAAATCAGACTTAACAATGTTGAACGAGCATTTGGAGTTCTACAAGCTCGTTTTGCATTTATTCAATACCTATGTCTTGTTTGGGACAAAGATAATATGAGACGGATTATGATTGTTTGTATAATTCTGCATAATATGATAGTTGAATACGAGCGAGAGACATACCTCCATTATTATGATCCGGCTGAATTTCTTAATGATATGCCTACAAATCGACAACCTAAAAGCTATACAGAAGATGATGGTCAACCGTTTGGATTCTCTACTGACCGAATTGGAAACATAGCCAGTTATATGGCTAATAGATAACAACTTCGTGATAGAGAAGCACATAATGCTCTAAAAAATGATTTGATTGAGCATATATGACAAAAATTCGACACTAATAATTAATTATGTCATTTATATATTTTAGATATGTAATTCCGTATTTCTTTTTATAACTTGTTTTAATTATTTTCAATTATAAGTTTTTTTAATTAAGATTATGATTTAAAGTATCAAATAGTTTAAAAATCTATTTTTTATATGCAAAAACAAAAAGAAAAAAAATGATAGATATGATAAAATATTAAAAATTAATATTTTTTAAAGAATATTTGAGATTGGATTGGATCGAATCACCGATTAAAAAATATGAAATTTGATTGAATTAGAGATTAGGTTGGTAGAAGAGAGAGAAGAGAAATTAATTTTTTAATAAAGATTTGATTGAATTGGATCAGAGTATAGATAATGATAGTCTTCGGGTGTTGTTACGGACACCCCCCCCCCCCCCCCCTCTCTATACCTCTTAACAAAAGTCAAAAGAACACCCTTTATCTCTAACAAAAGTCAAAAAACTTTTTAGGAAATTGTGATAATTAAAAGTTTTTTTACGAACAACCCCCCCTTCTATACCTCTAACAAAAGTCAAAAGAACACCCCCTTATCTCTAACAAAAGTCAAAAAGCTTTTTAGGAAATTGTGATAATTAAAAACTTTTTTTTTGTTCTCAAAAAATTAAATTTTTTTAAAAGCTGTGTAATTAAAAACTAATTTTTTGGGTTCTCAAAAAAGTAAATTTTTTTTAAAGATTGTGTAATTAAAACTAATTTTTTTGGTTCTCAAAAAAGTAATTACTTTTTCTTTTTACTATCAAAATCAACCATCAAAAACTGTAATTTTTATTAAATAGATAAAAACTCAATTAATTCATATTAATACAGTTTGTTGTTAGTTGTTGAGTAATTTGGTTATATAACTCTATCAATTAATACATTAACAGTTACCAAATCAACCAAATTGAGGTAAAAAATACAAGTTTATTGCAACACTTGTTTTTAGGTGGAGAGGGAAGTGGGGTGGGGGACGATTGAGTTTTTTCCCTTTTTTTCTTTGTTAATGTTAGAATTTTCTTTTTATGATAATTTACTAATTTTGTAATACTTTACAAAAAAAATTAGGTATCGTGTTTAAGATGACGAGTACGTCAAAGTTTTCCACCGACCAAGTATAGTATTTAGCATTGTTGTTATGTACAAGAATTATTTTATTTGTTTATATATTCAATCACTAACATAAATAACTTTTTGATTTTAGGTGTTTATGTCTCGAGAGGATTTGATGGCTTGGGTGCAAAATGTGGCAAGATCTCTTGGTTTTGTCATTGTCACAAAACGATCAAAGACTTGACCAAGTGGTTATGTGTCTAAAGTTGTACTCATGTGTGACCGTGGTGGTATATCAAGAAGTAAAATCGATTCTAAAAAAGACATTGGAACAATGAAAACTGATTGTTCATTCGAATTGGTAGCAAAATATTAAAAAATGAATGATTTTTGGACTTTAAGGGTCGTACGTGATGAGCATAATCATGAACCCGCAACGTATATTGAGGGTCATGCATATGCAATGAGATTTTCTAATAACGAATATCGTTTAGTTGCAGATTTGACACGGTTGAATGTGAAACCACGTGATATTTTATCAACATTGAAGGAGCATAATGAGAATAATGTATCTTCATTAAGGACCGTATACAATGCACGTCGTAAGTATCGTATGTTCGAGCAACAAGGTAGAACTCCAATACAAAATCTTATGTATATTTTGCAGGATAAAGGTTATCGCTTTGAGTTTCGTACAAATGATAGTACTAATGAGCTAGAAGAATTATTCTTCGCTCATCCGACATCAATGGAGATGTGGCGTGCATTTCCACATGTCGTGCTAATGGATGTCACGTATAATACTAACAAGTATAACCTTCCTTTCCTCGAAATTGTTGGAGTTACTTCTACAAATAAGACATTTTCAATAGCATTCGTATTTATGCATAAAGAAAAAACAAACAACTATACTTGGGCATTGACGTGCTTGAAAATGACTATGGAGAATGTTCGACTTGCTTCCCTCTATGGAAAGGTCCAGAAGAGTTCCAATCACATCCAATTATTACAAGTGCACATGTAAATGGTAATCATTATGTGATGGTAATTTTAGAAGGAGACCGCCCAATGCCTCCAATTTTACGATATTGGGTGCGCTATAAAGCTCCGTCTGCAGTTACATGGGAAACCATGTATATGAGACGTTTAGAAAATTATAGACAGCTCAATCCTCGTTGTTCCGAAAAAGATTTTGTAGACTTATCATATTTTATGTAAGAAATATTAATCTATTGTCCTTTAATTATTTTTTATCTCGTATTTTTGTGATGATTAGAAAAAAAATGTTACTTCAATAACAAAATGTATTTTTATTTATGATTTTGTATTATAAAACACTTAACAAAAAATAAGAAATAAAATAAGAAATAAATATATTTAATAGAAGGTAAAAAAACGTTAATGTATATTTTTATTTATTAAACACTTAACAAATGTATTTTTATTTATATTAACAAAATGTAAGAAAAAAAACAAAAAAATATATTTAATAAAAGTAAAAAACATAATGATTAAAACTAATCACTTAACAAATGTATTTTTATTTATATTAACAAAATGTAAGAAAAAAAACAAAAAAATATATTTAATAAAAGTAAAAAATATAATGATTAAAACTAATCAATATAATATAATGAGACAAGTTTAATAGATTTAGAGAGGGGGGGGGGGGGTGCAATGATCCTCTGAGCATCTTCAATGGTAAATTTAACAGGTTGTTGAATGACTTGATGAAGACTTGATGCCAAATTTCACTATTGGAGCAAAAACTTGAAGAATAGCTTGACATCCAATGACTTGGTGGATGTCAAGTGTTTGAGGATTTATAGAATATTTATATTTGATCCCTCAACAATCATAGGTTTACATTTTTAATTTTACACTTTCATTCAATAATAATTCATTTATTAAATATATAAAATATTATTATTATTATTATTATAAACAAAATACATTATTGGAACGCTTTCGTAAATATCGAAAATTCAAAAACACAAAAATTAAATACTTTTGTTTTTAGAAATCATAGTTTTAAGTATATATAGTTTATATTTATAAAAAAACTACATATTATTTTTAGAAACTTTTGTTTATTATATTGAAAAGTTCCAACTCTCACCCTCTTAATCTCCCTATATATATACACTCATATCCTATTCTTATATCATCATCTCATTCTCACGTATTTATGTTTTAAATAACAACAAATAATGGAAGGAGTTTTATAAAACATTTCAAATAGATGAGGATAGTTTATGTATATATATTAAAAATGAATTAAAAATGCAAAAAAAAACTTTTGAAAGACTTGACCATTGGAATAGTAATTTGAAGATGACTTTTTGATGACGTGACAAATAGATCAAATCTTTAGAAGACTTGACCATTGCGGATGCCCTCACCCTAGTCTTAGGGGTCGTTTGGTCGCAGATTCTGATGGAATTGGAATGTTGAATTCCATTGACCATATTCTATTACATCGTTTGGTTCATTCTTTTTAAGGAATGTTGAATTCCAATGAATTCCACAAATGAAGGAATTCAACATTCCTTGTGGGGGGGGGGGGGGGGGGGGGGGAGGTGGTATTTCATTGGAATGAAATGTCATAATTTTTTTTGGACAAAATTGCCCCTCATCCTAATATGCACCATCACCTCCGGCTACCAACACCGGCCACCACCGGCCACCATTGACCACCACCGACCACCACCACCGACGTCTATCAACACCGGCCACCACCACCACCACCTTCGGCCACCGCCACCGACCACCGCCACCGGCCACCATTGACCACCACCTCCGGCTACCAACACCGGCCACCACCTCCGGCCACTGCCACCGGCCACCGCCACCAGCCACCATTGACCACCACCTCCGGCCACCAACACCGGCCACCACCTTCGGCCACCACCTTCGGCCACCTCCGGCCACCTCCGGCCACCACCACCACCACATTCGACCACCACTAACCACCTCCGGCCACCGCCACCGACCACCAACACCAGCCACCATTGACCACCACCTCCAGCCACCACCACCACCACCACCACCTCCGGTCACCACCACCATCACCTCCGCCCACCATTGACCACCACCGACCACCACCACCTCCGGCTACCAACATCGGCCACCACCACATCCGGCCACCACCACCACCTCCAGCCATGGCCACCGGCCACCACCGCCACCGGCAACCACACTCTCTCTCCCCTCTCCCTCTCTCTCCTCTCCTCTCCCTCTCTCTCCTCTCTCTCTATCCTCTCCCTCTCTCTCCCCTCTCCTCTCTCTCTCTCCCTCTCTCCTCTCTCAATCTATCCTCTCTCTTTCTATCCTCTCCCTCTCCCTATCTCCTCTATCTCTCCTCCCCTCTCTCTCTCTTCTCTCTCTCTCTCATCATCATTCGTTTGCTAAAATAATCAAAACAATTTTAGTTAAAAATTAAACTATTTAATGACTATTTCATTAAAGTATTTTTTGTTGAAAAAATTAAAATAAACAAAAAGGGTATTTTGGTCATTTACCAAAATTCCATTCCAATTATGAAGCTACAATCTGTGAACCAAACAGAAAAATTCCAATTCATTTAACAGATTCCATTCCAATTATGTCAACCAAACAGGTGGTCAAACCTGATAACATTCTATTCCAATTTCTTCAAAGTCAAATTTATTTGACAAATTGCATTCCATCCAAAAACATTCTGCGAACCAAACGCCCCCTTAGGGACCAAATCCATAATTTCCTAAAAAAAATTATAAAAAATTTCTCAAAAGATATTTCTAAAAAGATAGGGGGATGGGATGGAAGAAAGGTAACAGTAACAACACAACTACGGAAATAGCTGCTGAAATTCGGAACCAGCTGCTGTAGATTGCAAATAAGACATCGAGAGGACTAAATGGGTGTTTGGGATTGCTTATTTAAGACAACTTATGCTTATTTTGAAAAGTGCTTATCAACTTATGTGGTGTCAAACCGGAGTTTTCTAAAAAGTGTTTGGATTAACTTATTGTGGTACCAAATCGTAATAAACTAATAAGTTGTTATTTGAAGGTGTTTGGGATTGCTTATACATATAAAATAACTCAAAAAGTCATAAACACTTTTGAAATAAGTTGATAAGTTAGAATAAAATGACTTATCAAAAATGACTTTTTAGCGGTTTGGCACCGCCGTAAGCTCTTTCTTTTCTTTCCATTCAAACACTCAAAAGAGCTAATCTCGACTCAAATAAGCAATCCCATTCCATTCAAACACTCAAAAGGCTAATCTCGACTCAAATAAGCAATCCCAAACACCCCTAAAAACACCAGACGGATTGGATTGGATTGGATTAACTGTCAGCAACATGGATGGCTGAGTTCGAGACGATTGGGAACGGCTATTGTTTGATTGATTGCTCTCATAGCCATATCCATGGAAGCCTCCTTACAGTTACAGCTGCTACACTCTCATCATCATCATCATCTTCTTCTCACACCCATCTATCCCCACATCAATTCACTCTCCCCACCGTTTCACCACAAACCTAGAAGAAAGCTTTTACTACTACAATGCTGCTCCAACAGCAAGAAGCTAGTGGGGTTCGTAGATTACGACAAAGGAGAACGACAAGTCTCCCTGCACGTCAGCGGTCTCCGGAAGTCCGATTTGTCCAAGCGCTACCGCTTGCGCCTCCAAGGTGACCGCTTTCAAAAGGATTGGGCCATTTCGGATCTCGTTTTCAAGATTTTGAAGCTCAATCAACGGGAAGACATTCATGGGTTGCTTAATCGATGGTCTGGTAGATTTGCACGCAAGAATTACCCCCTCCTTATCAAGGTAACTTCATTTAATTTTGGTTGCTTTCAATGTGCATATGTTTTCAAGCAAATACTCCTATATTTTGGTGTAAGCTACCTAAAAAATTTCCACTTTCGGATTAATATGAATTCTCAACATTGTACAAAACAAAACTTTGATGAGTACAAAAATACTACTTTCTGAAATTCAAAAAATGACGTGTATTTTTTCACCATGATATGCATACGTTTTAGAGCATTGGATTTAAAAGACTATTAATATGAGTTTGTGCGGTGCACAAGAGGAGACTAAAGATTATTTAAGAAAGATATTGATATGAGAGCTAGGGTTCTAGAAAACATCTTTAACATTGATGCTATAAGAATTACTGTTTATGAAACCAATTTGACTAACAACTCATTAGGCAGAGAAACCATGAGATGTATGCAAATTGAGAATGTTATATACCCATTAAACGAAATTAAACCAATGTGATTACCAACAGCAAAATCAAGTAGACATGCTTTATTTCCTCTAGTGGAAGCAAATATATAGCATTAGAGAAACTAGCAAATCATGGATGCCTATCACATATCACACCACCTCTTTCCTCCATTCTTTTAGAGGTTTGCTGTTGACCATCATGTATTGATAAATTATAATTACCAGCACTAAGGCATAAATGCCTCATAAATACAGAGAACACGTAAAGTAAGTACTCATTAAGATCAATAATCAAATTGTATAACCAATCTTTTAGTATTTTAAATTAAACTAACAAGAATATCACAGAGGTTGCATTTACGGCATTTTATCGAAGAATTGGAGGGCATCATCAAGCATGGTAATATTATAAACGATGAGCAACAAATCAAGCCACAAACATAAAGCAAATCACAATGAGAAACCAAGATAGGCACATTGGCAGATTGGAAAAGAGTCAAAAGACAGAAAGCCAGAAAGCCAGAAACCTTAAATCAAATATGAGAAAGGAGAAACATAAATTAAGAATCGAGAGGAGAGACTATCGGAAATCAAAAATCAATGGTCGAAATGAACCTAGGGTAGTGGTGGATTGGATTATCAATTGATGCCCTTTGGGCTGTGATGCCCAATGCCGTCGCCCTGGTTGCCCATGGCTAGGGCCGAGCCTGTCAATATGTTTGTTCATGTGAATTATATAACTTGTTTTTTCTCTTTCACAATCATGAATTCATGATACTTCAGTATCTTTTATATGTTAGACCAGGGGTGGAGCCATGATTTTGAATCAAGGGGAGCATCGGACATAGATAAATAAAGAATAAATATTAATGTTCTTAAAATGAAAAATTAAGGTGACCTAACTAAAATACGGTGTATGAGAGAGGGAGCCATATAGATGAATCAAGTGCATGGGTGAAAGAAATTAGGTCTGCATTAGTTTTTTTAATATTTGAGGGGGAGCACATGCCCCCTCTAGTTATTACATGGCTCCGCCAGTGTGTTAGACTGTGTTTCTAATTAGGCAAATTGCAGATTCTCATCTTGGCAAAAATAAAACAAAATTTCCGCTGCATGTCTTGATTACCTTGTCCCCATGAATTTTTGGTTAATAATTTGGGGATATAGTCAACGCCACATGGGATGCATGCCCTTGAAGAACTACAACCCCCAAAGGACCCAACATGGAGAGCTGGGGAAGGGATAGAAGCACCTGTTTCCTAGTTGTAGAACCTTATGTTCCAGGTCTGTCAAATACTTGAACATTTGAGTTTTGAAGAGAAGACATAAAGTAATGAAACACTGGTCTTAGATGTTAATATCTGAAAAAAATGATTTTGATCTAGATAGACCAAGCTCACATTCCAGCCATCATTGTGATGGTGAAAAACTTGGTAACTGTTGCAAGTACTGAAGTACAACTAAACCTGGCTGGCCCTATCAGAAAATAGGACCTTGTGTGGTATCCTAATTTATCTTTTTTATATTGTGTTGTCATTTTGCAATAATTTGTTATCCACTTGTTTGAAGAATCCGTATAATACATGGAGTGTGTTTCTTGTGGAGTGTGAATGATCAATTTTAGCGAAGCGGTTGTATGTGAAGTTCAGTCTCATACTTGTGTTCTTCATTTGCTAGTGTAGGAAATTAGCCAGACAGGTTCCATTGAGCACAGTAATCAAGTTTTCAAGTGGATGAAGAATCAGAAGAATTATTGCGCACGCAATGATATATACAATATGATGATCAGGTTACATGTAAGGCATAATCAAACAGATCAGGCACGTGGCTTGTTCTTCGAGATGCAAAAGTGGAGGTATGATTTATTTAGAGTACGTCTTACTTACCATTCAATTTCTGTATAATATGACCCACCCTTTTTCTTCATAGTTGTTGATCTTTTGTCATTCCATATCGTTTTGTAATATCTATTTATATTTGTTTATTAACTTCTTAATATCTGGCACATCATTCCATATTGATGTTTCTGACATTACTTTTGATTTTTCTCTTTTCCTTTCAGGTGCAAGCCAGATGCTGAAACTTACAACGCTCTCATAAGTGCACATGGTCGATCTGGCCAATGGCGTTGGGCAACGAATATCATGGAAGACATGCTTCGTGCAGCTGTGCGTACCTGTATTCTTCCCTTATAAGTAATCTTTGTTTCTGGCATGAGCTTCCTTATTTTCTTTGAAATCGAGATGTTTCTTTACTGGAAAAGTTTTTTATTTGTTATCAATATCCAACGAGGTAGTTATTTTCTATAATGGAAGACATGCCCTCCATTTCCACTCTCTACCTGCACGCACAAACATACATGTGCCTTGATCCAAATAATCTACTTCCTTATGTCTGAAAGAGATAGCTACACTTCTGGAAAATCAAATGGGTTGTTTTTCAAATTAAAGATTTTTGTGGATATAAATCCTTTTGAGAAAAGTTCGATGATGCCATTGAACTTTATAACTGGTATGCAAATTGAAAAGTGTTGGTGGTAATTAGAGCATCTCCAACAGATTCTCCAAAATTTTTCTATAATGGAGAATCAAAGTCCAAAATAACAAAAATTGCATTCAACTCCAACAGATTCTCCATTTTGGAGATGGCATCATTACTTATATTATTAAAATATTGTATATATCTAATAAAATATTATTTCTTTCTCCTACACATTTCATTTCAAGATTTCTTATTGGTGGAATATAATAAAAAAAATCTTTCTCATGGTAATCATTTTTGGAGAGTTCTCCAAATTTGGAGAAAATTACACTCTCTCTCCTACTTTCTCCATTTTGGAGAAAGATTTGGAGAATCCGTTGGAGCAAAAAAAGGCCCCAAATCCCCATTTTCTCCATTTTGGAGAAGCTGTTGGAGATGCTCTTAGTAACAAAATCCTTATGGATTTTGTACTAGGTTTGACATAAACAAGTTTATAGATATTCTTCTTTAAGGGAATAAAAGGACCAGAAAACTAGTTGTGCATCAGAATTATGAGAGTAAAACAGACAAGTTTGATAATTTAGCAAGAAAGATGAACAAGTGTATTAAATTCTATATTCGGGGCTAGTTGGATGATTATGAAGAAAATCATTATAGACTGCGTTAGTAAACTAAAAGATGAGGTAAGTGTATATTTAGTCTGTGCGACTTGGAAGCTGCACCAGTCCCGCACGGGACTGTGATTGAATGCTGCAGTAGATATAATGGCCAACCATCCTACTTGTAGCTGCCAGTGAGCACAATAAGTTACAAACCTTTTCTATTTTATGTTAGAAATGCTTACATGCACATGCAAGCAACACTTATAAGTTTAAGCCAACAATTATCCTTTTCAAGCTTGAATTTGTTTATTTGGATTCTGAGTTATTCTACATCTTTTTCCTTTACTTATTTTATTGATAAGATGATACTATGATAGTACCTCCTATTCATCTAATAAGGATAGTCTGACTTGGGATGCTCTTTGACTGCCTGAAAGATTGTAGTTTCATGGTACTGGTATCATGATATCATCCCATTTTTACGTCAAATTATATCTCATCCCCTTCAAGTGAGATTTTTAAATTTGTTAACTGAACCAAATTGTTTGTTGTTGTTAGTCAAATGCATCAGGGTACTCATTTTTTTGGTTATTTATGCAAATTTTTGTATTTCAGGTTCCTCCAACTAGGTCAACATATAACAATCTAATCCATGCCTGTGGATCCAGCGGAAATTGGAGAGAGGCCCTGAAAGTTTCCAAGAGAATGACAGAAAATGGGGTTGGGCCTGATCTTGTGACTCACAATATAATTTTGTCTGCCTTCAAAACAGGGTCTCAGTATCCGAAAGCACTCTCCTATTTTGAATTAATGAAGGGAACAAAGATTCGTCCTGATACCACCACTTTAAATATCGTGATCCATTGCCTCGTGAAACTGGGACAATTTGACAAAGCAATTGATATTTTTCATTCAATGAGGAAGAAAAGGGCGCAATGCAATCCAGATATTGTGACCTTTACTAGCATCATTCATTTGTATTCAGTTTATGGGCAAATTGAAAACTGCAAGGCTGTTTTCGACACAATGATTGCTGAAGGTCTTAAACCTAACATTATATCTTATAATGCACTTTTAGGTGCGTATGCTTCCCGTGGGATGAGTGAAGAAGCATTATCGGTATTTAATGATATAAAGCGAAATGGATATCGCCCAGATGTTGTATCTTATACATCATTGCTCAATGCTTATGGAAGATCACAACAACCTGAAAAGGCCATGGAAGTATTTAACATGATGAAAAAGAATAACTGGAAGCCAAACATAGTCACTTACAATGCACTGATTGATGCCTTTGGATCCAATGGTCTCTTGCCAGAAGCTGTGGATATGCTGCATGAAATGGAAAGAAATGGGGTGCAACCAAATACTGTTTCAGTTAGTACTTTGTTAGCCTGTTGTGGTCGCTACGGTCAAAAGGTGAAGATTGATTCCATACTTGCTGCTGCTGATTCACGAGGAATTTATTTGAATACTGTTGCGTATAATTCTGCGATTGGAAGTTATATGAACAACGGAGAATATGATAAAGCATTAGCTTTATACAGGTCCATGAGGGAAAAGAATGTTAAACCTGATTCAGTTACCTATAACGTGCTAATTAGTGGTTGTTCTAAAATGTCAAAATACACTGAAGCTCTTGAATTTCTTGATGAGATGCTGGCTTTGAAAATTCCTCTGTCCAATGAGGTTTATTCATCTGCCATTTCCGTCTATAGCAAACAGGCAAGTTGTTCTCCATCTCTAGTTCACACTTCTTATTCGAAGCAAATTGCCATTCGATCTCACAGTTTCTTCTCTCTTTGACACACATTATCAGGGCCAACTTTCCAAAGCGGAGTCCCTATTCTCAACAATGAAGATGACAGATGATGGTCCTGATGTTGTTACATATACAACAATGCTACATGCGTATAGTGCTGCAGGTAATATTCTTACATTTAACTGCTATTTTCAAAGCGTCAACCAGATTCAGAAGAAAGTTGTCAAGAATCTTGTTTTGTTGCAGAGAAATGGGATGATGCATTTGCATTGTTCCAAGAAATGGAAATGAACGGTGTCAAGCCAGATCTTATAGCTTGTTCAGCGTTGATGAGGGCTTTTAATAGAGGAAACCAACCTGCTAAAGTTCTTGTCATAGCTGAATTTATGCAGGAGAGGAAGATACCAATGAATGATGCCATCTACTTTGAGATGTTGTCTGCCTGTAGTATGTAAGTTTTATATGCTGTTAATATTCTGCCTGCAGTGTCAGTATTCATTTCACATCCCAATTTTACTACTTACAACCATGTACATTTGCAATGTTTTCGGCTACGCATCTTGTTTTTTGCTTCCCTCATGGCCGGATCCGAGTGCCAAAAAAACTGGCTTCGTTTCAAACGATTAGTAATTAAGACTACAAGGAAGGAAGTCCATTTCTTGGCTTGGCCTGCGTTCATTATACCTATCCCCTTTTAGAGAAAGAACTTGATTTCAATCTCAACAAAGAAATCAAAGCATAACTCTTTGCTTGTTGTCCTCTTATTTACTCAATTGTGGAGGTCTCTTGGGTGTCTTTCATGTTACTTGGAGTCAAATGTTGCTCATTCTTCACCATAAGTAATGCTTTTATTTGATTTTAGCCTACGAGATTGGAGGAAGACGATTGAACTAATTGGAATGATGGAGCCATCGTTCAATGTAATGTCCATTGGACTTCTGAATCAGCTTCTGCATTCTATTGGAAAATTGGGGAAGACCGAGACCATGATGAAGGTGATTGAATTTTATACTTCAAGCAACTACTTAGCATCATGACCAGTAGAGTGTCACCTATCTCATGCCCTCCTCTTTGTGATGATGTATGCAGATATTTTATAAGATAGTGGCAACGGGTGCTGAAATTAACAACTCTACTTATACGGTGTTGCTAAAGAATCTTCTGGCTGCTGGAAATTGGAGAAAGTACCTTGAGGTAACCTCCTCAAACTTCATTTAGCATTTGCTTGAGCTCTTTGTTAATATTAGATAAAATGCACCACTTTCTTAAAAGTAGTTGTTTAGGATAAAGATGTCTACGCACAATTGAACGAGGTCCACAAATAATAAGGTATCGGCTAATTCGCTAACACAACATCACAAACAATCAAGCACAACACATAAATGATATTGAAACTGAGAATTAATGTTGACACTTGACAGTGAGATGGATAGATGAAAATTAGCAGAAAATGGAATCCCTGAAGTCAATTCTATGCTGTTAATATCGGTGATATATCGCCGATATATCGCTGATATCTCGGATATCGGTCCTTGGCAAAATATCTGTGGGAAAAATCGCTAAAAATATCGGAGCCGATAATATCGTCGATTTTGGCCGATATTTACCAATATTTGAGCGGTATTTTGGCCGATATTTACCGATATTTGAGCGATATCGAGCGATATTTGAGCGATATTTTGGTCGATATTTACCGATATTTGAGCGATATTTTGGCCGACTTCTTCTTTCGCTGCTACTTTGGGGCTGCTTGTTGTCGTTGCTTTGATAGAGAAGGGTTGTTTAAGTTGATGTTTTGATGTTGAAACTATGTTTTTAATTAATGCATATGATATGTTTATGGATGCATACATATATATTATATATATAATTCTAAGAAATACTATATGAACCGATATTTTTGGACCGATATATCACCGATATACCACCGATATATCCGATATTTCAAGTATCGGACCTGACCGATATACCACCGATACCCGATATTAACAACATAGGAAGTCGTATGAAAAAAATCTCTTGATGCAAACATCTGTTTTGGCTAACATCACATAAGGTATCGGTAATCTTCCGGTCTTACTGAATTCACTAACACATACACACCCATATGCCTACGGTGCACATACATGAATATGTCCTTAAGCTCCGTGATTAAGGTAGATGTGCAACGAGTAAAGCATACGAGTCAAAGTTTAAGTTTCCACATTAAACTGCCATCCAAACTGTCGGATCCGGCGCACGATCAAGGGGGTCCCTACGAATCTTACCAAAAGAAAAGTTCTTACCCGATCCCGAGTCTATATATACATATATAGGGTTGGTTCCGGTAGGAAATCAAAATTTCGTAGGAAGCCTAGGAAGTACTTTGTTAACGGAGTGCCACGGAGTATGTCAAACTACGAGAATATTGAACAATGATGAGCAAACAAGAATGTTAAAAAGATTGGGAGAACTCTATGCTTCTATTACTCAAGTTGTGAAAATGTGAAGTGTGCTTTACAAATCAAACACTACCTCTATTTATACTCCTCTATGGATCTCTAAAGAACTCTATCTAGACTATTTTACTAGATATTTATAAGGAATATATATGTAACAACCCTCGTTTCCGCCTCTAAACCGAGACCCAACGAAGGGTGTTACGAACCGAGTCTCAACCATTTATATATAATTAAAATAAAACATATTACAAATAATGCGGAAGCAAAACATAGTTTATTTATATAAAACATACCACGATGGATCATAGTTACAAAGTACATATTTATCTTCTAATAAACACATACTAAGCTAAGTTATAAAAACCAAATTATACAAACCAAAACACCACCCGATTAAACCACGAAATGAAGCTTTCGATAATCCCTTCGAGACTTCCTTTTCACCTCTCAAGTAATCTTGTCCTCAACTGAGATACATATTTATAATTTTTAAGCCATTGATTGGCTTGTGATTACAAATCTCATTTCAATGCACAAAACATTTAGAAAATCAAATTATAGCCTCAAATAAGCTATTGTATCATGTATATGCATGTAAAACATTTAAACATTCATGCTTTCCGAATTTAATCTCTCCCGGTGGGTGTCGCCCCTTCCGGCTTTTATTCGGAAATCTTCGTCAAGGATCCGGGACCGTTTCTACGACCCCTTACCGCGGTTATACCGTCTCGGTGGTTCTTATTCCACTGGTGATCAAATTTTTTCCTTTATCATGCGTTTTAAAAATACATATAACATGTTATACATAGCTATATCATTTAAGGCTGTCCATATTCTTTATGATAACCAAATATGAACAAAACTTCATGAAAACATGTACACAAATATGTATCTCAGGTTTGGAGATCAAACCAAAAGAAAAGATAAGTAATCACCTTGGTTTTTGGCTAAATGACACTTAAATTCTGCAACCCTCTACCCTTGCTTGCTAATATCCTCTTTCAATTCACAAAATATGGAATTGTATGTGTGTTTGATTGTTTTCTGCTGGAAAAAGAACTTAAAAGAGACAAAAGAGGCTTATATTTATACTAGAGGTTAAGGTGCTTGTAACTAGGTTAGTCACTAGTTGATGTGGCATCCTCCCATGCACCATATGCCACCAAATAACACCTCAAGCTGCCACTAACAGCCCCTTTTTCCAGCCCCTTTTCTTTTGTCTTTAGTACATATAACAAATTTATTTATAATCCCTTTTAATTATTTATTAATACTAAATAATTCATTTTATTTATTTTATTTTATAAAATCCAGCAGCTGCCTTTTTATTTATTTATTAAAATTTCAGCAACTTTTTTTTTCATTAATTAAAATAGGCTGTTACAAATCTCCCCTCCTTACAAAAGATTCCGTCCTCGGAATCTACTTTCTTTAGAATAGATAGGGAAACTTCGTCCTCATTTCGTTCTCATTTTCCCAAGTGGCATTGCGACCTTTATGATATTTTCACTGTACTTTAACCAACGGAACCTCTTTATTCCTCAATCTTCGAATTGCTCGATCAATTATCCTTTCTGGTTGTTCCACATATGTCAATTTTTCATTCACTTGAATTTCATCCATTGGAACCTTCATTTCTTCATCAGCCAGACACTTCCTCAAGTTGGATACATGGAATGTATTATGTATCTTTTGTAGCTCAGCAGGCATTTCTAACCGATAAGACACTTCTCCGACCCTTTGAATTATTTGAAAGGGTCCTATATAACGAGGACTCAACTTTCCTCGCCTTCCGAATCTAATTAATCCTTTCCAAGGAGCAACTTTGAGCATAACTCGATCCCCCACTTGAAATTCTATATGCTTTCGTCTCTTATTTGCGTAGCTTTTCTGTTGGTCCTGGGCTGCTTGTAGCCTTTCCCGAATTTGTTTTACCTTTTCTGAAGTTTGTTGAATTAGCTCCGGTCCCGTCATTCCTTTGTTTTCAAAGTTATTCCAACACACTGGGGTTCGACATTTTCTACCATACAAGACTTCATATGGAGCAGCTTTTAGACTTGCGTGATAACTATTGTTGTACGAGAATTCTATTAGGGGTAAGTGATCATCCCAACCACCACCTAAATCAATTACACAAGCTCTAAGCATGTCTTCCAATGTTCTAATGGTTCGTTCACTCTGTCCATCAGTTTGTGGATGGTAGGCTGTACTTAAGTTTAGTCTTGACCCCATTTCTTTCTGAAAACTTCTCTAGAATCGTGATGTAAATCGGCTATCTCTATCTGATATTATTGATAATGGTACCCCGTGCCTTGAGACTATTTCATCAACATACAGTCTTGCAAGTCGTTCTACTGTATAACTTTCTTTAATTGACAAGAAGTGAGCTGATTTGGTTAACCTATCAACGATTACCCAAATTGAATCATTACCTTTCTTGGTTCGAGGTAATTTCATCACAAAATCCATAGTGATGTGATCCCATTTCCACATTGGAATCTCTAAAGGTTGTAACCCTCCAAAAGGTTTCTGATGCTCTGCCTTTACTTGAAGGCAAGTCATACATTTCTCAACAAAATTCCTAACATCCTTTTTCATTCCCGGCCACCAGTATAGTAACTTCAAATCTCGATACATCTTATCCATGCCAGGGTGAATGGAGTATTTGGACTTGTGAGCCTCACTTGACAAGACCTCACGGTGACCGCTTACCAATGGAACCCACAATCTTCCATTAAATCTTCTACATTCCTTGTTATCAGTTTCTAGGAATCTGGCTTGTCCTACCATACGCTCTTTCTTAATGTGTTCTTCGGTAAGTGCACTAGCCTGAGCTTCTTTTATTTTTACTAAAAATTCATGCATCACATCTATTCTCAACGCTTTAACTCGTGTGGGCTTCTCACGCTCCTTTCTGCTCAATGCATCTGCTACCACATTAGCTTTGCCAGGATGATATCGAATTTCACAATCATAATCTTTAAGTAATTCCATCCATCGTTGTTGTCTCATGTTTAACTCCTTTTGACTAAACAAGTATTGCAGACTCTTGTGGCCAGTATAGATGATGCAATGAGTACCATAAAGGTAATGTCGCCAGATCTTTAGTGCAAATACAACTGTAGCGAGTTCTAAATCATGTGTTGGATATTTCTTCTCGTTTTCCTTTAGTTGCCTTGACGCATAAGCTATCACCTTGTCGTATTGCATAAGTACACACCCTAGTCCTAGTTTTGAAGCATCGCTGTATACTATAAATCCTTCTGTTCCATCTGGCAGTGATAGAATGGGTGCACTACTTAGCTTTCCTTTTAAAGTATGAAAAGCTTGTTCTTGCTCTTTTCCCCATTCAAACTTTTTACCCTTTCTTGTCAATGCCGTTATTGGAGATGCTATTTTGGAGAAGTCCTGAATGAATCTACGATAATATCCTGCTAAACCTAGAAAACTTCGTATCTCTGACACACTTTTCGGAGCTTCCCATTTCATAACGGCACTCACCTTAGCAGGATCTACTTGTATTCCTCGTTCATTAACCACATGCCCGAGGAATTGAACTTCCTTCAGCCAAAATTCACACTTTGAAAATTTGGCATACAACTTCTCCTGCCTTAAAAGACTCAGTACTGCATGTAAATGTTTTCGATGTTCACCCTCATTCTTGGAATAAATGAGAATGTCATCTATAAACACAATCACAAACTTGTCGAGATATGGTTTACATACTCGATTCATCAAGTCCATAAAGGCAGCTGGTGCATTTGTCAACCCAAAAGGCATGACAAAAAATTCATAATGGCCATATCTTGTTCTGAATGCCGTTTTGGGAACATCTTCACTCTTGACGTTTAGTTGATGGTATCCCGACCTCAGATCGATTTTTGAGAAGCATTTGGCGCCTTGTAGTTGGTCGAACAAATCATCGATTCTAGGGAGGGGATATCTATTCTTTATTGTTCGTTTATTTAATTCTCGGTAGTCGATGCACATGCGCATCGACCCGTCCTTTTTCTTAACGAATAGGATCGGTGCACCCCAGGGTGACGTACTTTCTCGAATGAAACCTTTATCGAGTAACTCCTGTAACTGACTTCTTAGTTCTTGCATTTCAGATGGAGCTAATCGATATGGAGTTTTGGCTATTGGTACAGTTCCAGGTACTAAGTCAATCCCAAATCGTATCTGTCTGTCTGGAGGCAATCCTGGCAAATCTTCTGGAAACACATCTAAATAATCCTGTACAACCGGTACATCTTTTGCTTTTATCATTTCTGATTTTCTGTCACCGATAATATATGCTAAGAATGTTGGACACCCCTTCCTTATACAATGTTGTGCTCTAGCTGAACTTATTAGCATCATCCTAGTTTGCGGTTCGTCTCCGTTTACCACTATTGTTTTTTCTTCAGAAGTTCTAACTTCAAGTTTCTTTTGATCACAAATTATCTTGGCATGGTGGTTCCACAACCAATCCATTCCTACTATGACCTCAAATTCACCTAAAGTCATGGGTATTAGGTCAGTGGTCATTTGATGTCCGTCAATTTCTATTGTGCAATCTCTACAAATCTTGTTGATCCTAACATGGCTGTCATCAGCTAGTTCAACCTCAAAGCCTGGTTTTAGTTCCTTACTGTCTACTTTCAACTTTTGACAAAATGGAAGAGACATAAAAGATCTACTTGCACCACAATCAAACAGGATACGAGCAGGTTGATTATTGATAAGGTGCGTACCTGTCACTACGTCCGGTGTTTCATTTGCCTCTTTTTCTGTCATTTGAAATGCTCGAGCCTTCGCCTTTCCCTTGTTACCCTCTTTAATATTCCTGTTAGCCTCTGGATGTGGCTGATTTCTATTCTGTTCCCCGTTACCTTGAGGACAATCCCGTTTTAAATGTCCTTGTTTCCCACACCGAAAACATGCTCCTGTCTTTGCCCAACACTCACCAGGGTGATTCTTACCACAATGGTCACAAGGTTTCTTTTGATTTATTTTAACAAAATTCTGAACCCCAAACTTTGGTTTCTTATTCCAATTTTGGCCAACACTTTGTTCTTTTCGCTTTATTTGGAAAGAACCCTGATATGTAGGTGCCATATCCTTTTCGACTACCTTGGCGATGTTGACTGCTTTCTGAAATGTTTCTGGTAGTCCAGCCAGTACAAACCTTCGAATTTCGTTTCTTAATCCTGCAATGAAACAATCTGTTTTTCTTGCTTCCGTTGCTACTTGATGCTCCGCAAATCTTGACTTCTTTATAAATTGAGACACGTAATCTTGTACTGATAGGTTTCCTTGCCTAAATTGTAGGAACTCCTGTTCCATACGCTTACGGTCTATGGTTGAACAATATTCATTCAGAAATATTTCTTTGAATTGATCCCATAACAAAGGTGTAGTTTCCTCGGTATTTTTTATAGCTTTTACCGAATTCCACCAGTGCAATGCGTCTTCCTGAAGTAAGGTAGTTGCATACCTTACTTTTTGCGTTTCCAAACATTGACATGTTTCAAAGTTACTTTCTACTCCGGTTAACCAGTCCATGGCTTTATGGGGTTCACGTTCACCTTTGAATGGAGTTGGCTTGGTGCTCATAAAAGTTTTATAATTGACTTCTTTTGAGAGTATGTTATTTGGTTCTACCCTTGCATCTTGTTCTTTTGGGGTATTTATTAAACGGGCTGTCTCTTCCCTGTTTTTTTTTAATATTGCAGGTAGAACATTCTTCAAGAGTGTTTCTAAATCATTGTTCTTGCTTATACTTTCAGTCCTATCATTGTCTCTCATCGTCTCTGGTTCGGTGCTACTTGTTTCTGTTCCATCCAATCCTTTTCCTCTTTCGTAAGTTTGTTGAAACTGTGAAGCCATTCCCTGAGATAGGATATAGCAATATATACACGTTATCTTATGTTAGTCATTACTTTTTAACTGGTTTTTTTAATAGAAATTTTAATACACCATACATAACAAGCTATTTCCAAAAGCACAAGTACTTATACAAACATTTCCTTTATATACATATATATTTTACATCAATAGGAAATTACATTCATTGAGGTGGCATCTTTTCATGGGGTACAAAAGGTATTTACATAGAGCACACCTCATGTACCAAGATGTCCTAGCCTTTCTAGGGCTCATACATACAAAGACATCTCCAAAAAAATAATATAAAAAAAATACTAGTCTATAGTTAGTTGTACTTTCCCAAAAACCGGCTTAAAGCCATACAAAAACCCTTTCACATTTCATACCCTAGTTGGCTGCCCCTCATAGATGGTACTTAAGTCGAACCCATTCTCCATACGACATCACTTTGGTCTCTTCATAGGGATGAACATGGAACTTAGGTCGACGAGATATCCATGCAACTAAACTCGGTAGATAAGTGTATGAACCGACAACAACCTCCTTGATCATATCTTTAACATAGTATAATTTATCTTTCACAATTGTCCTTAGTCCTCTGCTTTTTATGATCAACTCACGATCCATCCAACGAATAACACATTGGTAATGGTTCCTTTGATTAACTAGCTCAGTCATCTCTTGAACTAATGCTTCAGTCACCCCTTGGTTATTGTTTTCTTCTATTTCATCATCACTAATAACGTTAACCGTGGTGGTGGGGGTTCAATTATATCCACATCTGTGAAATAGGGGTCCTTGTCAGTGTTCATGCTAGGATCTGTTTCGGAAGAAGTTGACATACCTGTTACACATGTTCAAGTGAGTTAAACAATTGATCATACCTTATATTTAGTCATTTTTTATACTTAACACACTTTTACATTCATAAAACATATTTCCAATAATTATGTACCAAGTTAAAACCTAAAATAGTGGCACAAAACTCACTAACAGACCCTTGGACAGCCCCGAACAGCCTTGGACAGACCCTTGGACAGCCCTGGACAGCCCCCTTAAACAGCCCCGGGACAGCCCCTCAAACAGCCCCGGGACAGCCCCTTAAACAGCCCCTGGACAGCCCCTTAAACAACCCCTTGTCTTATATTTAATCTCTGTTTTTATCATTCATCATTTTTAGGTTAAAAATACAATAGGTTTTAGGACTCAATTTTTATACATATATACCCTCAACTTGTTATTTGGTCCCTCATCCGTCCTAATAGATAACTTGATCCATCGGTTTTCAAATTTCCGTGTAGACTTTGAGTTTGAAAATTTCAAATCCCTCAAAAAGTTGGCTCTGATACCAAGCTTGTAACAACCCTCGTTTCCGCCTCTAAACCGAGACCCAACGAAGGGTGTTACGAACCGAGTCTCAACCATTTATATATAATTAAAATAAAACATATTACAAATAATACGGAAGCAAAACATAGTTTATTTATATAAAACATACCACGATGGATCATAGTTACAAAGTACATATTTATCTTCTAATAAACACATACTAAGCTAAGTTATAAAAACCAAATTATACAAACCAAAACACCACCCGATTAAACCACGAAATGAAGCTTTCGATAATCCCTTCGAGACTTCCTTTTCACCTCTCAAGTAATCTTGTCCTCAACTGAGATACATATTTATAATTTTTAAGCCATTGATTGGCTTGTGATTACAAATCTCATTTCAATGCACAAAACATTTAGAAAATCAAATTATAGCCTCAAATAAGCTATTGTATCATGTATATGCATGTAAAACATTTAAACATTCATGCTTTCCGAATTTAATCTCTCCCGGTGGGTGTCGCCCCTTCCGGCTTTTATTCGGAAATCTTCGTCAAGGATCCGGGACCGTTTCTACGACCCCTTACCGCGGTTATACCGTCTCGGTGGTTCTTATTCCACCGGTGATCAAATGTTTTCCTTTATCATGCGTTTTAAAAATACATATAACATGTTATACATAGCTATATCATTTAAGGCTGTCCATATTCTTTATGATAACCAAATATGAACAAAACTTCATGAAAACATGTACACAAATATGTATCTCAGGTTTGGAGATCAAACCAAAAGAAAAGATAAGTAATCACCTTGGTTTTTGGCTAAATGACACTTAAATTCTGCAGCCCTCTACCCTTGCTTGCTAAGATCCTCTTTCAATTCACAAAATATGGAATTGTATTTGTGTTTGATTGTTTTCTGCTGGAAAAAGAACTTAAAAGAGACAAAAGAGGCTTATATTTATATTAGAGGTTAAGGTGCTTGTAACTAGGTTAGTCACTAGTTGATGTGGCATCCTCCCATGCACCATATGCCACCAAATAACACCTCAAGCTGCCACTAACAGCCCCTTTTTCCAGCCCCTTTTCTTTTGTCTGTAGTACATATAACAAATTTATTTATAATCCCTTTTAATTATTTATTAATACTAAATAATTCATTTTATTTATTTTATTTTATAAAATCCAGCAGCTGCCTTTTTATTTATTTATTAAAATTTCAGCAACTTTTTTTTTTCATTAATTAAAATAGGCTGTTACAATATAAGCCCTTGAAAGGTATGGATCCTTCTAAAGAATGCTTTGACCCTCTTGATCCTTGCTTGGCTCTTCTTGAACCTTCACCAAGGTTTCTCTATCCTCTTGAGTGACCCGGGATGTTCCGGATTTCCGGAGAACCTTCAAGCGGGACGTGGCAGGAGGCTCACATAAGTTAACATGTTTAACATATGTTAACATTTCATGTTAATGTATATTAATTTATGTGAACTTACCCTAACTTATGTTAATAATTCCATGCTAACATCTGTTAACATTTTTCTATAACGTTCCTATGCTTCTCACCAAATTTTGATTTCCTTCCCCGAAACTGAAATGATGGGGATGCCAGCTCGTTCATCGATCCCAAGGGACGATGAAGCCCACCCGGGAGCTATTCGCAATAGGGGAGGTGAGGCTAGAGGAAAGGAGCAAACCCTACGTCTAATCACCGATACTCTACGGGACGATTGTGAATGTAATTAGTAAAAGTTTTTGTTCTGTGAAATTAGCGAACACGATCATGTTTCCTATGAAGGCACGTGTGTTGGTACTTCGCTAAACTTTCCGTTTCCGAAAACTGGCATTCATGATGGTGTTGTGACGATATACCAAAACAGTTTTTGGTGGCTAGCTTGGGGGAATTTCATTTTTAGCATCAGATTGCAAGGGGTATGTTTTTCCATTAGTATACACTCTCAAAAGTTAAAAGATTCATGATGTTCATGAAGAGTTCCATGTTCACAGCATAATTCGCCATTTCGCCGGAAGAATTTATTCCTGAAACCATCGGTGACAAAAGTGGGGGCTAATAATTCTATAAGGATAGTGATTCACACGTCCTCAAGATTATCATTTGTTTTTATCATTCAAATTATACACCCTTCAACACTTTTCTCAAACCTCTCCTCTTTCTGCCTATGTGTAAAATCCCTCAGCTGCAAACCTTTTTAGCCATACCAAAATGAAACAAATACCCTTTTATGCAAAAGATAGGTCTGCCCCTGTTTTAAAACAGCTATATTTTTCTTTCTCCACCCCCTGTTTTCTTATGTTTCTGCTGCTCGACTGCCCTTCTTTAGCAGTTGATGCTGTTTGGTCCAAAGTAAAAGGGCAAAGCTGCATTGCTCTTGATGGCGGTGAATCACCGTCTGATGTTGTTCGACATGGCTGCTGTTTGATGACAATGTTTCTGGTTCTGAAATGTTGCTACTCTGCTGCTACATTTTGCTCCAATAAAAGGATGTTCATGGTCGAAACTGCTGTTGATTGCAACGACGAGGCTGTCCCTGCTGGTGGTGGTTTAGTGTTTAGACAAACAAGGCTGCTGTGATTTACAGTGCTGCTTGGTCTCAAATGCTTCTGATTTGGTCGCAGAAAATGGGGCTGATTGCTATGGGGTCGATGCTACTGAAAGCAGCTTGCTACTTCATTTTTGGCAGCAGCTTACTGCTGCTATTTTGTGGCTAATCGAGGTGGGTGGTCTTTTGGGTCGTTGCTGCTTCGGGTGACTGAAAAACATGGGCTCAGCTGTTCTATTCTATTGCTACGAGGACAAGGCTATTGATCACAGAAGCCTGTCTTTTAGACCTCATTCTAGTCGCTGTTATAATCTTCATGCTGCTTCTGGTGAACAGGTTGTTAGAAAATGGGTAGGAGAAATAGGGTAAAAGAATCCAGCAAGTAACCGGATTGCTTGAGAATCGTGTGAGTTCACTATCCGAATTGATATTTCGACCCTATGCCTGGGTTTCATGAAATTCAATATGGGATAAGACTCAAGACTACTATCGATTTTAGGCACAAAATTGAGAGCAAATTACAGGAGAATATGTGAAAGCTGTTAAAAAACGTGTCTCCCAAAACGTAAGTATATAGGGTCTATGCTGTTAATATCGGATATCGGTGGTATATCGGTCAGGGTCCGATATTTGAAATATCGGATATATCGGTCCAAAAACATCGGTTCATATAGTATTTCTTAGAATTATATATATAATATATATGTATGCATCCATAAACATATCATATGCATTAATTAAAAACATAATTTCAACATCAACTTAAACAACCCTTCTCTACCAAAGCTGCAACAACAAGCAGCCCCAAAGCAACAAAAGAAGTCGACTAAAGCTCGTGTAGAAGAGAAGAGAAACCTCGACCAGAACAGAAGAAATCAGTAGGGGCTCGATATCGATAAATATCGGCCAAAAGCCGGTATTATTGGCTCCAATATTTTTAGCGATTTTTTCTCACCGATATTTTGCCAAGGACCGATATATGAGATATCGGCGATATTAACAGCATAGTATAGGGTATATATACTAGTTCCATTCGTAAAAGAAGGAAAATAACTGAAATGACAATCATGGCAAATTATTAGCAATTGGAAATAACTGCATAATAACTGTACAGTACTGCATAATAACTGTACAGTAACTGCTCCAGAGTTCTAGAGTTCTGGACGTGCAGGTCTAGAGCTCTGTTACATGAGGCCAAAAGTAGCCAATGACCAACCAGAGGCAGAGGCTCAAGGATAGTTCCAACCAGAAGCCTCTGGTCTGACCAACCAGAGGCAGGATAGTTCCGACCTGAAGCCTCTGGTCTCCGACCAACTAAAGATAGTCCCAACCATAAAGCCTTTGACCAACCAGAGTTCACTTTTCCAGAACTAACTATGAAAGCACGCTACTTAATCTAAGCCCAAAATTGATAAGAGCTGAAGTATTTCTTCATTCTGATCACGTTTTTCCACTACATTCCAAGTCCAAAATTTTGTAGAGGTTTTGGGGCGCTGTCCCAAACCCCGCGGGGGCGCCCCCCTTGACCCCACCCGCTGATCGGTCAGCGGGACCACCGCCAAGGGCTCTGCCCCTTGACCCTGCCATTTCGTCGTGTCCGGGATCAAACTCGCCTTATATACAAGTGTGCACTCTGCACCTCCTGACTTGTATTAGAACACAGTTTGAAACCCCATTGGCACTCGTGTTGCTTCCATTTTGTCTGGATTGAAGTTTTTTCCCTTTTTTCCATCTCTGTTCATCTTCTGGCACGCTGTGAGTGCGCTGTTCGTTTTTGTTTTTGTTCGTCGGTTTTCTGGCACCCTGTGAGTGCATTATTTGTCCAACTTCGACTTTCTGGTTCGTGATTCATTGGAAGATGACTGGAGAAGACAAACCATCTGGTAGTAACAGTGGTCCACGGGTACTCGAGATACTTCGAGTAAGCGTTAGACTCACTGACAACAAGCTTAATGGCACCAACTTCTTTGATAGTACGGTTATTATACCCGCGGAAGAATATGCTCGACTTTTAGGAACTGAGAATTCCACTGCTCCGACTGCTGCATTTGCTGAGACAGGTAACTCTAGTACATGCCTATTATCTTCTGCCTCCAAATGGGTCATTGATTCAGGTGCTTTAGATCACATGACAGGTAATCCCACTCTCTTCTCTAATTTCAGTAAACACACGTCTCCATCACATGTCACAATTGTTGATGGATCTACCCCACCTGTCTTTGGTTCTGGCACCATTGATCTTACCCCATCTGTTTCGTTATCTTCTGTACTGAGCCTACCCAATTTCTCGTTCAATTTGTTATCCGTCAGCAAAATTACCCGTGCTCTAAATTGTTGTGTCACATTCTTTCCTGATTTCTGTGTCTTTCAGGATCTGTCGAGGAAGAGGATTATTGGTAAAGGGCGGGAAACTAACGGCCTATACATATTTGAACATCAAATACCTTACTCTTTGCCTTGTTCCAAATCATCGTCTCCACTTGAAGTTCATTGTCGATTAGGTCATCTTTCTTTACAGAATTTGAAGAAGTTGTGTCCTGAGTTTTCTTCTTTATCTTCTCTACAGTGTGAGTCTTGTCAGTATGCCAAATATCAACGTATTCATTTAAGTCCTAGAGTCTGTGATAAGCGGGCCTCGTCCCCATTTGAGTTGGTCCATTCTGATGTTTGGGGACCATGTCCGGTCACTTCAAAACTTGGATTTACATATTTCGTTACTTTTGTTGATGATTACTCTCGTACTACTTGGCTTTACTTTATGAAAAATCGATCTGAGGTGTTTACCCATTTTTGTTCATTTTATACTGAGATTAAAACACAATTTAAAGTCTCCATTCAAACTCTTCGTAGCGATAATGCAAAAGAATATTTGTCTCAAACATTTCAGTTATATATGCTTCAAAATGGTATTCTTCATGAGTCTTCCTGTGTTGACACACCAGCCCAAAATGGGGTTGTTGAACGAAAGAATCGTCATCTCTTAGAGGTGGCTTGGGCTCTATTATTTCACATGACTGTTCCAAAACTCTTCTGGGCTGATGCTGTTGCTACTGCTTGTTTTCTCATCAACCAAATGCCATCTGTTGTTTTGGATGGAAGAAGTCCTTTCTCAGTTCTGTTTCCTACAAAATCATTGTTTCCTGTCGACCCAAAGATCTTTGGTAGTACCTGTTTTGTCCGTGATACCCGACCACACATAACTAAGTTGGATCCAAAATATTTGAAATGTGTCTTTCTTGGTTACTCTCGACTTCAAAAAGGGTATAAGAGCTTTTCTCCCATGCTTAATTGATACATTGTATCTCGAGATGTTACATTCCATGAGAATATACCTTTCCTATGTCCATTCCTTGCAATCCAAGAGATATCGATGATTTGTTAGTATATACCGTACTAGTTCCCGAATCCCCTATCCTATCCGACTCGACACAGCATCAAGAGCCTACTAAACCACCGATAGTTCATGTGTATAATAGGCGGCAACGACCTACATCAGATCCCGGCCCTATACCATCTTCGTCATCGTCTGCAGATCCTTCTAATGATGATCCTCCTGCTTCAAGTGATCCACCACCTTCCGATACACAGGATCCTGATCTTGATGTTCCCATTACCCTTCGGAAAGGTAAGCACTCATGTACTTACCCTATGTCTTCTATTGTTTCCTATGATAAACTTTCTTCTCGTTCTCGCTCTTTGATCTCTACACTTGATTCCTTTTCTGTTCCTAAAACGGTTGGTGAAGCTTTGGCTCATTATGGATGGCGGGATGCCATGATTGAAGAGATTAATGCTCTAGATCATAATAATAGATGGGATTTGGTAGAGTTACCTGCAGGTAAAAAGGCAATTGGCTGCAAATGGGTATTCACAGTGAAAGTTAATCCAGATGGATCAGTGGCTCATCTGAAAGCCCGATTGGTAACTAAAGGATATGCTCAGACTTATGGGGTCGACTACTACGAGACATTTTCTCCTGTGGCTAAGGTACCCTCCATCCGCTTGTTTATTTCATTAGCCGCTACTTATGACTCCTACAGCAACTGGATGTGAAAAATGCATTCCTGCATGATGATTTACATGAGGAAGTTTATATGGAGCAATCACCTAGGTTTGTTGCTCAGGGGGAGTCTGGCAGAGTTTGTAAGTTGCGTAAATCATTGTATGGTTTAAAGCAATCCCCTCGTGCTTGGTTTGGATGGTTCAATGCTGTAGTGACTGAGTTTGGCTTACGGAGGAGCTCTTATGATCATTCTATGTTCTTTACTTCATCCCCTTCTGGATGCATTCTACTAGTGGTGTACGTTGATGACATTGTGATTACTGGGAGTGATGAGATTGGGATCAAGAAGCTGAAAGATTTTCTTGCGTCTCGGTTTCAAACAAAGGATCTAGGTCCTTTAAAATACTTCTTGGGAATTGAAGTATCTCGTACTCGGAAAGGGATCTGTTTGTCTCAACGGAAATATTGTTTGGATGTATTGAATGACTCTGGGATGATTGAAACAAAACCATGTGAAGCCCCAATGATTCCGAACATGAAATTGAAAGCAGACGATGGAGATCTACTTGAGGATCCAGAAAAGTACAGAAGAATTGTGGGAAAGCTAAACTACCTGAGGATTACTAATCCTGACATCGCTTTTCCAGTCAGTGTTGTAAGTCAGTTTATGTCATCTCCAAGAACTCCACATTGGGAGGCCGTTAGACATATACTGAAGTACCTAAAAGGTGCCCCTGGTCTTGGCATTCTTTATCAAAATCACGGTCATCATGTCATAGAAGGGTTTACAGATGATGACTATAATGGAGATCCTACGAACAGGCGCTCTACGACAGGCTATTGTGTGTTAGTTGGAGGAAATCTAGTCTCGTGGAAAAGCAAGAAACAGAATGTTGTTTCCCGGTCAAGCGCTGAATCTGAATATAGGGCTATGGCCCAAACCACTTGTGAGCTAATATGGTTACGTAATCTGCTAGGTGAATTTGGGTTTGCTCAATCTAAACCAATGAATCTATATTGTGATAATGAGGCGGCTATCCACATTGCAAATAATCCCGTGTTTCATGAGAGAACAAAACATATTGAAGTGGACTGCCATTTCAATCGTGAAAAGCTAGAAGATGGAACCATCTCAACTCTCTTTGTTCGACCAGGAAGTCAACTTGCCGATGTCTTTACCAAAGCATTACCTGGTTCGCGGATCTCTTCTATCTGTAACAAGTTGGGCATGATTAATATCTATGCTCCAGCTTGAGGGGGAGTGTTAGAATGTAAAATATGTAATTTCTTTTCTTAGGCCTAATTAGCTCGTGAGCCCTTAGGGTTTTCTCTTTTAGGGTTTCATTTTTTTCCTAGCTTTCTTGCCTATATATATCCTTGTACTCTTTCATTGTATTTATAAGTAAATCAATAATATAATCTCTGATTACAATACCCAAAGCTCAAAGGTGGGGATAAAATATTCACACATAAGACTGAATATAGTTCATATAATGAACTATAAACAGTAGTTTCGCAGTTCATATGTTCAAATCACATACGTAAAACGAGCTCAAATTTTGCAAAATAATTCGCTAGTCCATATCCTATACTTATTAAAGGAGGTGGTCAAGTTATGATTTTTTTTTCTTTGATAACTCGGGAAATATCACTTTTTTTTTTTTTGGGGGGGGGGGGAGGGGGGGTGAAACTTTTGCTGCTCGCTCATTGTCACCTTTTTAGTAATTCACCGATGATATGAGGGTGGAGTTCAAAGGACCTACGTTATTTGTGACAAGCTCCAACCAGGCAACCACTTAAGCAAGCCAGCTGGATGATTTCCTTTACCAACGTTAAATAGAAAAATCAAGTACTGTTAGTCCTTGGGGAAGATTATCAGGATTCTCTTTGTGTTTTCTGCGCCTGTCAAAGAATTAGAGAAGGAAAATGCAGTTGCAAAATCCATCACAATTAAACTGCCAAATGTTGTAGCAACACTTTTAGTAAAAGATCAATTTATCATTCTCCTCACTCCTACAGGTATTGCAGTGGATGGAGGATTCTGGAGTTCAGCCTTCCGTTGAAATGTATCAAAGTATACTTGCTTTTGCACAGAGTAGTGGGCGCGAATTCTCTGTTATCATACAAGATAGAGTTGGTATGCTTCTCTCTCTATCTATTATTGCTGCAAGGTCATAAGAGTTCTTTAGTTTTTATGACAAAAGAACTTCAAGCTTTCAGTTGTTCTTTTTTCCTTTCAGTTTATTATTCATATGCACTTTTGGGACATATGTTTGGCTTGCCATACAAGTGTTATTTTTATGAAATAATTTTGGCTCTGCAGTATGTTAGTAATTTGTCAAAAATGCTCTCTGTTTGTGCTTGTGCTTGTGCTTGTGCATGCATTGTCATAATCTTTGGATGTTAGTTTGGATTGAACCATGAAGAGCAACCCCAATACAAGAAGACTCAGTTTTACAACTTTTTACTGCTTTTTTTCTTTTCTGGGGCGAGTCTTTCTTCGAAAAATATCCATTCAATGTGCTAAAAGACTATTTATGCGATGATCCGACTCAAACTGGTGGCATTGTACTCGGTGGAGTCGACACATGACTGTTCAAAATTTCGTATTCCTATTCCGTTTTTTCCTTGTTGGCATCATTGCTCCTTTACAAAATTGCTATTAACTCGGTGTCAACCTGCTTATTATCTTTACAGAGTTGTTGAGAAGAAAAACATGCATATAAGTCACAACAGATGAGGGTCAGGTAGGTAGGGTGATGCTTTCTTCGTGTAGAGTACAGTGGCAGTTGCAAGCTTGCTGAGTCCTTGAGATTTAGCAGGAGTTGCCGAAATCAGCTTAGAAAACCGTAACCTGATGGATCATTTGATGATGGAAAGTGAAAGTCTTGAACCTTCTATAAGTTCTTTACCTTCTAAAGCATGAAGGTGAGAGCGATGACAGTAGGGTGCATCCCCTTGGACGCAATGGTGTACGTTAAACAGACCGAGGTTGTGTGCAGAGAATAACGGAAGCCCACGACACCACTGCAATGTGTCTTAGACCTACGTCGGTTGGCTGCAGCATAAAATGTCTTGTAAATTTGTATAATTTGATTATTAGGATAATATTTTGATGGGACTCTTTTTTTTTTTCATATTTCAAGTGAATTTGTAGTTTGATCGCGGTCCTTATAAAACCATGAAACAATTGTTAGGGGTGACCAAGCCCAAGGGGCTGCAAATTTCCAAGGGCTTTTAGTCTACAGATTTGCTGGTTGCTGCTTCATCGTTCCGATTTCCAGGCCAAACAACAGTTACAAAGAATGAATAATCTTCATCATCACAACCGGAGATGGTGTAGCAGGAAGACTTCAACGGTGCATGTTGGGGTGAAAATGGTACGGTACCATGTTTTTGTTTTACAAATACCATATACCAATTAATTTTAATTGGTACGTAAATTTTTTCCCATGTGCCAACCAATTATGTTGGTAACAACTTTTTTCTGTTGGTATATGTACAAAATCGTATTGCAAAAATTGAAGTTACATATTATTTAAATTGACATCTTTACCAACTAGATCTAGATGTACTAATAATGTCGATCATTAATAGCATGTTGATATGTGTTGTACCATTTATTCTTACCTATACAAACATTCAAATAATCTTCATATAACACAAACATTCACTAATAGTCTAATACAAGCGGCAATTGAGGAGTGACAATGGACCATGGAGGTGTGGATGAACACTAAGAACAAAACTTTGTCTCGTTTGGTTTGCAAAAGTGGATTGGATTTGAAGAAATTTGAATTGAATTTTATTTCAAATTCATGTTTGGTTTGAAGGATTTCCTAGAATTGAAAATCCCGGGATTTCATTGAAATCACACAAACATAGGGTTTTGAAATCCCGTGCGTGGTTGATATTTCATGGGATTTGGTAGGATTGTATGTAATAATGTTTTAAAATATTTTAAAAACAATTGTTTTGTAATAATGAATTAATAAAAAAATAATTTAATTATTTTTATAATTAATTACGATTTGTTTTTATAAATTATTTATAAAAGATGAAATTCAATTCCATTTATAAACCAATATATACTGAAGATTCTAAATCGAAATCCCTCCATTCCAAATCCTTCCATAAGAACCAAATCCTTCAAAACCATTCCAACAACCAGATGTCCCCTAAGTGCGTGAGTGAATAAAAAGTTCAATCGATAGAATTATGGACAATCGAAACCTTATCGTAAGAACATTTTAAGAACTATGGGATAGCGAATAAGATTAAGTCCAAGAAAGTAACATAAAACATTAATATAAATGACTATCAAACTGAAGTGTCATGATACAGTTATAAATAAATGAGTATTAAAAACTAAATTCATTGATATCTATGAAGTTAGAGTTGATCTAAGAGAAAATATTATGTTGGTCTAAACCTAAAACTACATCGTATTAAGTATACATCACATTTCTACATTTTTTACGTGAAAATATAGATAAAAAAATAGACGACAATAACAATGCATTTATTTTTATAACAAAGAAAGTATATCAACAAGTGATAGTTTAAATAGAATGTGGTTCTTTGGTTCAAATCACCTATGATTTATTCTATGGGATGACCTTTTGACGTAACTGCTTCTAGTAAAGAAGCAGAACGACTAAGGAATTTAATTTATGAGATTCCATTGTAACCAAAGCCAGTATTACCGATATGTATACATTGTGATAGTGCTACCACCTTGGCTAAGGCATATAGTCAGGTTTATAATCGCAAATCAAGGCACCTGGGGCAAGATATAACATGGTTAAAGAATTAATCATGCATGGGGTGATATCCGTAGAGTTCGTAAGAACTCATAATAAGTTAGCCGACCATTTACCAAAGGGGTTACCGAGGGACTTGGTGCAGAAATCCGCAATTGGGATGGGTCTAAAGTCCTTATAAATTTCTAGTGATAAGATAACCAATTTCCCTTAATACAACGTTAAAGATTGAATTCAATATGTAAGGCTTATTAGTAGGAATTGAAGCACATGTTGTCATCATTCTAAGGTATATGCTTAGACCTGCAAGTGTTGATAGGTTGAAGTGTAACTTCTTAATGATTGAAAAATTACATATGCAGGTGCAAGATTAAAACAATCACCTATATGGATGTGAAGTGTGACTGCTTCAAGGAAGTTTTCGATTTGGGTTTACATATATTCATGAATGGATAAGGACACATGGATTTATAATAGTGTCAAGACATATTCTAGATTAGACAAACATTTGTGTATATTAACCACAAAGGTTGTGGCGTAGTGGTTGAGGCCCGAGGGGATGTGGTGGAATATCCCATCTGCCTAGGGCTCAATTCCAGACGTACATAACAATTGTGGTCACTGAGTTTATCATGGCTAATTTCTTACAGTCAAAATTTTCCGACATTAGTCCCCTTCCAAAAAAAACATTTGTGTATACTCCCTCCGTCCCAAAATAAGTGTCTACATTACTATTTTTGTTTGTCCCAAAATAAGTGTCCACTTTCAAAAGTAAATTTCTTCTTTCCCATTTTACTCTTAATTATGTGATGGAGAAATTTTCTCTCTCTATAATTAAGGGTAAAATTGTACTTTGGTTAATTAAAAAGTGTAATAATTACACACTCCTAAAACTGTGTGCCTTTTTCATTGTGGACATTTATTTTGGGACGAAGGGAGTATTATTTTCATGTATTCAAATGGGTTGATAGGTTCAATCTTTTGTACAACCCAATTCTCAAATATTTGGATTATGTGATGTACTAAGATGGTAATTCAATCTTCGTGAATTATCATTTATGTATTTGTTTTGAATTTATGTGTTTGGTTTACTTTCTTTGTAAATCAAACGATTACACTAGAATGGGGGGAAACGTAAATGGGGGAGAAACGTTGGTGCTTTTAGTGTCATCAATCATTTGGTGTAATTGTAATTGTAATTTACTTGAGATTGGTTGAGATGATGAGGCAAACAACGTGAGCCCCTAGATTAATAAAGAAATATAAATTGGGAATTTAATTTATTTTTATTATAGGATCTATTGGATCTATTTTTTTATATTATATTATAGGATCTATTTTAGGAGGTGCGGAGTGCACACTTACTAATGTTTCATCTATCACCTTAGATTGCCAAAAAATGGGGGTTAAAGGGGTCAAGCCCCTAGCGTAGTCTAAGCGGCAGCGTCCCTAGCGGTGGTCCCCGCTAGGAATTGTAAGAAGAGTCTTACTTAGGAATTTTAAGTTTCAGGATGAGGATGAATTTCAGAAGGTTGTAAACCTTCTTGAAATTGTTCCTGAAGTTGGTGAAATTTTGACCAAGTATAGTTCAAAGACAGTGTAGTCAGAGCCTTTGAGCCTTATGCTCAGAGCTCTGAGTCTTTGCTCAAATTCTTAAGTAATGAGGATCAGAGCCTCCGGTCCTTATGATCAGAACTCTAGACCTCTTCTTTCCCAAACTACTTGGGTGAAATCAATCCCGAAGAAAGTTTTAATATTTTTATGGAGAGCAAAAATTGGAAGAATTCCTACAAGATCGGTTTTGGATAAGATGGGAATTAAACTTGATTCTATTCTTTGTCCAAGATGTGGGAAGGAGGTTGAAACGATGGACCATGCACTCGCTAATTGTGAAGAGGTGAAGAATCTTTGGAAGCTTATGGGTAGATGGTGGAAATTAAACTTAGATTCAACGAACACTTTGAATGATCTCCTTGGGGTTGAAAGGCAATTGGGGAACGAGAAAAAAAAGAGCGAAGAGATGGACAACGGTGCTTTGGTGTGTGTTGTATTTCATTTGGACTAGTCGAAACAAAATAGTCTTTCAGAAAGATAGTATTTCATTCAGAAAAGACAAAAATAGTTCAGGATAGCAAACATTCTCTAGAATCTCTCTTATATTCAAACCCATAGCTGATAATAGAACTAGAATAGATAGTTTTTGTTGCCTACTCACACGAACCTATATCCTTGCTTTTATATTAATCTCTAATTCTAATCTTCCTCCCCAATATGATATTATGGTGCCGGTATAGACCGAAATTCCGTTATCATTCAATTCAGACCGGTAATTACCGGGACTTCGCAATATTTGATTGATCACAATTCTATATATTCCATTTACCATAAAAGCTCCCAGAGAAGTCATTAGAGGGATTTTTCCTATCAAAATTGTTTGTTCTTGGATATACCTACGCCTATCGTTTTTCCAAATAAGTCTCGCGGATACATATAATTCAGAAGAATATGTGAGTGATTCATACACCACATCTCTTTCCGTTATCAGGGGTTCTACCAATTGATATCTTTCCAAAAATAATTCAAAGTCAATTTCTTGATTTGTATCTTCAATTTTTGGAAACTTAGAAAGTTCTTCTGTCAAACCCTGATCAATGAACCTACAAAATCCTTCAAATTGTATCTGAGTGGACCAATTTTTTGAATTACAATTAAAGTCATTTGAATGGATTTCAAAGAGGGATGGAGAGTTAGCATTAGACTGGGTAAGGTGGTTGTCGGACCCTAGAGCTTCGTGAATCATGGTAGGGGGTAAGGATCTGCAGGGGCTGGCCAAGAGGGATCAGACTTGGGATTATGTCGAATTGGGACAACCTCTTGGTGCTATCCAATAGGCATCACGAGAGGAGTATGGAGGAAAGGTAGACTCGAGCAGAAGGCATTCGGGGATAAAGTTTATCTGGGCTAAAGGGCTGCCGGGCCTTGACGTTCTCGAGTGCAAAAGGGGGAGGGTGTGGTTCGGTGTGTGTTCGGCTATCAGGTGGGGTAAGAGCTGTTGTTTTTTCAATTTGGTGTTGCCCTACACTTCTGATGTTGTTCGATTGTTTTGATTCTTCTCTTCGGCGACAAGTCATGGGCTGTTGTCTAAGGGGATGCTGTCAAAGGGTGCTGTTGTCAAAGCAGATCTTCCCAACAGGGAGAAGTAGGGGGAGTTTTTTTTGCTGTCTTGGGGGATCGTCGAGTGGGTTTGGGTGTCGGGTATGGGGGCTGTTCTCGAGGGTGCTCATGGGGATGAATGGGTTTGCTGCTCGCAAACTATTCTCCTTTCGTTGATCTCTCTTGGCGTCGAGGTGTTTGGTTGTTTTCTGGTTTACTTTGGATCGGGCGGGGTTTTCCCGTTTTTCTTGTATTGTTACTCGGTTTTGTTTTTTGTTAATAAAGTTGTTTGTTGCCGCTCAAAAAAAAAAGAGAGCTCTAAACCTCTTCTAACGTGATGCTTCTGACTCAGGGCCTATGAGTCAGTTGTTATTATTTTCTAATATTATCCGCAAGTGGTTGCAATTTCACTGTCAAACTGTCGTAATCGTCGACTCTCTTATAAATACATAAACGATTGATATGGTGAATATAAATATATGAATTTGTGTTTTAATTTGTGTATGTAATTTCTTAATTATCCCAATACTAATTTCGTGTTAACCTAAGACATTCTAGGGGTGAAATATAGTATTTTTGAAAGTGATTTCCCATACAAGATCTAGGAATTTTATCCAAGTTTATTCTAACCAAAAAACCCAGATTCTCCAATATCAATTGAGGATGGATATAACAACTTAGTGGAGATGCGAGATTAGGGTACCATACTAGGTGGGGATCTGTAGATAACATAGACGAGATGAAGGGAATTGGAGAGATATGGCTGGGGATAGGGTTAGGGAATCGTTGGTTAGGGGTACTAGAGTCCTAAGTTTAAGAACACTGAGCTTCTTTACCTAGGTTATGTTATCTAAACTCTGGTTTTCATCTCTAAAGTTCCGAAATTACACCCGTAACTTTGTTTGTGTTGCCAGGGCCGTTCCTGACATTTTAGAGGCCCTGTACAAAAACCTAAACAAGATTGTATATTTTTTTTTCAGTTATATTATTAATTTTTTTTATTGTTAAATTCAAAAATAATTTCTTTTATATTAAAATGTATGTTGAGAAAATAAATAGAAATCAAACTGATTTTTATATCATTAAATTAATGATCATAAATCTTATATGATTAATCAGCTAATAACAATAAAATTATATTAAGATCCCACATTGGTTGTGGATGAGAACAAATATTGCCTTAAAAAAATTTAATAAGAATCACATAATGAGTATATTGTCCAATATATAAGATTTCAAAAGTTTTAATCTTTTTTGAAACAATCGATTGCCAATAAGATTTCAAAGGTTTTGAAAGATGATTAAAGAAATAATCGATAACAATCAATTTTTTTTTAAATATTCATTAAATAATTAAACAAAGTTAATAGAAAGAATTCATTGAAAAATAAAATAAATAAAGAATGCTAGACGTTTAGAGTGTTCGATGCAGTTTCGGGACTGTCCCCAATCACATAAGCGGGATATCCGAGACAACTCGTCCGTCCCTCACAGCTGAGGTAATTGGATGCTTGCTAATTGTACTTCTCTTCGCTCCCACAGGTCTGTTACACATCTGTTCTATGGACGGTATTTGGTATGTTCAGTTCAGTTCGGGTTTGCGTCTGGGTATGCTGTTTTTGCTGTTTGCTGTTTTCGGTTTTGTTCCAGTGCTTTAGTGAGGCTACTGCTTGCTGGGCTGTTTTGGTTTGTGTCTTACAAACCTGATGGCGCTGTGTTTGGTCTGGCTTAAGACCTATTAATTATGTAGTTTATTTTTTTGTGGTGGCAATAAAATTTCCATGTTGCCTTTTTAAAAAAAATAAATAAAGAATTACATTAAACTATAGACTGGATTTTATACCTTCAAAGTGAAAGAACCTAAGAACAGAAATTACAAATTTATGGTCACGACAACAAAATAATACCGAAAATAAATTGGGTATTTTAGCCTTCTAGAGGATAATTTAGAGGATAAAATCTAGTATGTATGTTTTAATCACAAGGTTTAACAGAAGATTTTCTATTAATAATAACGAAAATGAATAATAAACATTATATACAAAAATAATTGAAAAGAAATAAATATGAAACATGATTTAAGAGGCCTACACCAACTAAAATTAAAACAAATGAGTTAAGTTGATATTTTTGGTATTAGTTAATTAATAATTAATTAAAAAATAAAGGAATAATTAAAAAAAACTACATATAAAAGAAAACAAATAATAAACATTATATACGAAAAGAAATGAAAAGAAATAAATAAAAAAACATGTTTTAAGAGGCCTACAAAAACTAAAATAAAAACAAATGAGCTAACTTAATATTTTTGGTATCAATCAATAAATAAATAATTAAAAAAAATTAAAGGAATAATTAAAAAACTTTATAATTAAATTATTTTAAAAATCACAGTTTTATATATTTGAATTTATACATAAGTTACGTTGAAAATAATAATCGCAAAATTATTTAAGAAAGTGTAAAAAATATATATAAACTCCTTCCAAGAAAAATTGAAAACTTTATTTGATTCAGATGATAGTCATACTTCTAAATCTAAATATCAGATTCGTCTTTCTAACATTTTCTATGATAAACATGTTGATGGTTCTGGAAAAACAAGGAGTGTTAACCAACCAAGCCACGTGATAACTTGTTTAATTGAGTAGTTTATTTGTCCGAATTAATATACATAAAGAAAAATACAAAAATTGGAGGCCCTATATGGCACCACCACTCCACACACCTTGAAGAACGACCCTGTGTGTTGCAGTTTATTAAGAGTTTGAGTGTTATTGATTGTGAAGAATAAGCAAATAAGCAAGCAAAACATTACACTCGGATGTGAAATTCATAACAAGATGCAAAAAAATTTTGGAAACTCCAAAAATGAAGACATGGGTTTAGAAAATCACAAGAACGATTTTTATAATTTACTCTTTATTATTATTTTTTTGTAAATATATACTACGGCGGATTCGAGGACAATTCTACTCATCCGAGTTCCTGTAAAACTCGGCAATATTTATAATTTACTCTAATTTTTTTTAATGTAAATATATAGTTAATCGAGGACGATTCTACTCATGAGGGGCGGAACATAAGCTTCCAAACCGTAGGGGCCGAAGCTAATATATTATACAATTTCAAAATTACAAAAAATACATTATCCAAAGTTATAGCGTAGTAAAAACTCTAAAACTAGACGTTAAATATGAAAATATCAAACATCGCTTATTAAAGTGGAACCCATCGAACTTTCGCATGTGCAAAATGTTAAACATCACTTAGTAATTTTTCGTCTATAGCCCCACCAACCAAAAAACCAAATAAAGTACCATTAAATCAACCAAAAAACCAAAAAAGTCTCTCGAAATCAAACACAAAAAACGAAAAAATCCCTCAAAATTGACAAAAAAAAACTTAAAAAATCTCTCGAAATCAAATAAAAAACTTTAAAGTTTCCTCGAAACCATGGAATTAGGCTAAAAATACATCGGACGATTTTGTGGGACTGAAGAGAGCAATAAGTTAGGGTCTGTTTGTTAGCAGCTTAATGAGTTTAATGAGACTTACAGCTTATTCAGTCAGCTATATATGACTGTTTGGTAGTAGCTTAATGATATAGAAATTGGCTTATTCAGTAAGATTTTAAGGGGGAGCTTTATGCAGAAAGCCAAGTTTTTTTCCAAACCAGTCCCTCCCATTAAAAACACGTTCATTCCATCTATGAAAAAACTCTCTCAAATAAAAACCTTCTAAATCTATACAGACAGATTAATCCACACAAACAACTTTATCCATACAGAACTTAATGAAAAACCAACCAAACAACCCCTTAATCATGTTCAAGTAATTAATTGGAGATAATAAAGCAAAATTAAAGTTGTTCTTTACTCATCCGAGTTCCTGTAAAACTCGGCAATATTTATAATTTATTCTTTAATCTATTTTTTTAATGTAAATATATAGTTAATCGAGAACGATTCTACTCATCCGAGTTTCTATAAAACTCGGACAAAGATTCGGGTTTGCATTTGTGAAAGTTATGTCGAGGAGCAGGTGACAGGAGACACGTGTTTTGGTGAGGCCACATCAGCTACTGACTCATAAACAGTTTTAAACACTCCCCCCAAGTTACATTCATACCCTCGTTACCCCTTATAGCCGTTATGCAGGATTTCTACACAACAATCAAGGTCAATTTCGTCATTTCCAAATCACTCCTTCCTCTTCACTGTTGTTTTCATTTGGCTGACGATTGATTGAATTCAGTTCTCACACACACACACAGAGTTGTGTGATCTCTTGCAATTCTCTCTTTAGGGTTTTCAACCTTAACTACCAAATGGCTACTGCATCTTCTTCTGATCCTGTAATGAAATCGGAAGGCAGTGGCAGTGGCGGTGAAACTTCCGAAGCGGCGGCGGCGGCGGCGGCGACTGTTGCGGTGGCGGCGGTAGCAGGAAGGGGGAACAATTATCAGCAGCACTTGATGGTGAAGTACAGAGGATTGAAGAAATCGAAGAAGGAGAGAGGTTGTACGGCCAAAGAACGGATCAGTAAAATGCCTCCTTGTGCTGCCGGCAAACGCAGCTCTATCTACCGAGGCGTCACTAGGTATACAAATTAATCGAGAATTGCCATTTATTTATATCTATCTGTACAGTGTTCATCTTGTCAATTTATATGCGCATTTTTTTTTATATTTTTTTTAGTATAATCGTGTATAAGCAGTTAATTTAGGATAATTTTAGACATACTTGCCATTTGATGACTAGAACATGAGGGTTTTCTTCGGTGATCTCCTTTAGAATTTTTTTTGTGATGCTGGGATTGTACATAATATTTAGTCTGTGTATAGATATTTATGACTTATGAGTAAATTTATACTAACTGGTTGTAGACTGGTCACTAAAACATGAGTGTTTGTAAGAAGCTTTCAAACATTTAAAAACAGCTCTTTATTATATCACTTGGAAATTATTTGTAACTATCCTTTATACTGTCCCGGTCTTCATCCAGTAAAAGATTAGCTCGTGCCTCTTTACTCTAAAAAGAGACTATGACCGTGAGCCTTTTATCCCAAACAATTTGGGGTATTTAGGGGTAAGCTAAAAAAAATAAAACGAAACCAAATCAGAAGATAGTGAAACCGTTAATCCCGGTAAGGTTTGAGAACGGAATAGAATCCTTAGATGCTATCTAAGGCCATCTCCTATTCTCCCTTAGCATACATCATCAATGCAAATCTCTCTTCACTGCTTCCCTTGAATAACATCTATGTCTTTAAACAACCTCTTGGCACAAGTGTTCTCTTTGACTGGTGCATTTGAAGGTCTACGTTGGACATGACCAAACCACCTCAAATAATATTGCCTCTGCTTCTCCTCCACCGGCAACATCCCATCCATCACTTGTATATCCTTATTCTTAATCTTATGTTTGCCAAAATAAAAGGGCAAAAATTGTAGTGACGGAATGAATGTGATGTATACTACTTGTAGGATAAGTGTGGGTATATTATACCATCCTAGAGTATGCATGTCTTCTAGCATGTATACATCTCATAATCTAGGATGCATGAAGGAAGAAACATTTGTGGGCTTATGATGTTATTTGGTGGCATCACCATTTTAATAAAATAATAAACTCACAGAAACAAGATGTGAAATTCTTTAAGAAATGTACACACCAAAATTACACACTTGTTTGATTCTGGTATGAAGCTTGTTTTATGCATGATGTACTAAAAGAATGAACGTAATTAGTAGTATCTTTCATGATGTTTCACTCGTGTAAAGCCCAAATTAATTTTCATAGAATGTATATCCATTAAAATATTCGAAACTACAAGTCCGAAACTTATCACATGATATGGTGCAATTCCCTAATTATTTTTTGTGCTTCACATGTCCATGATGAAATAACCAATTCAAAATGTTCAAAGTTCAAATGAAAGAAAAGCATAACCCTAAAAGTTTCAATCATAACCTGTATGGATTTGAATAAAAATGAATGAACTCCCAATCAAGTAAGACAAATCAACTGAAGACAATAGGAATTGCCTATTGAAGTCCTGCAATTGTCTCAATGAAGAGATGGGTGGAAGGAGGATGAAGTGGCTTTCCCCGTGAGAGCGAGCGAGAGAGAAAGAGAGAGATCAGACAGTCTTATTATGTTGACCTAGACTTGGGATCCTTACACCACATAGATAGCTGAGAGTGAGAGTGAGAGCAGGCGTTTTACTCCAAATGGACCCTTGTCCAGTCTTAGGTGCTTAGCTTTTCGAAAATCAAGAATAGGGATGAATACAGATTGTTGGACCTGAATCTCAACCACACGGTTCAAAGCACTGTGCTATATGAACTCAGCTAGGTCACCTCTTCTAAAGTACATGCATATAATTTATTCATATGCAGCTTCTAGTGGGGAAGGAAGGCAACAAGTACAATTGTACAAAGTAACTTGCAATCTTAATTGGCTACTTTTTTTTATGTATACAAATATTTAGGTGTTGATTTTAGTTATTGATCAAAACATATTTTGTATTTAGCACCATTTAAGATATAAGCACCTGGGTTGTTGCTTCTCACTTGATTATAACTTTGTTCTTGTGCAAATGCTGCTAGAAGTAATGATTCTTCATAACCACGTCTTTAATTTCTACTACAACCATAGCCTACTGTTTTTTCTGTCAGGGTTACTATATTTTACATCCTCGTTTTCAGAGTTTTGATTATGTGTTTGTTGAATGCTTAAACGATACTAGGCATAGATGGACTGGCCGTTACGAAGCACATCTATGGGATAAAAGTACCTGGAATCAGAATCAGAATAAGAAGGGCAAGCAAGGTCTAATTCTTTCTCTGTTTGTACGTGTGTGTTTGTATGTCTGTGTAAATGTATATATGCTACAAGACACATGAAAGTTCATTTCTTTGCTCCTTGCCAGATGCATGGATTAAGTGTCATAATTTCTAATCTGATTTTGGTTTCCTTTTATATGGGTTCTGGACGTGGGTTTTGGCATCTATTTCAACAGTTTACTTAGGTAAGGATCTTAATTACATATTTTCATGTAACCTGATTTGATTAGTAGAAGAATGTCTACATTCACTTTTTATTTCTTATGGGCAAACAAAACATGTCTTTAGGTGCATATGATGATGAGGAAGCTGCTGCCAGAGCATATGATCTTGCTGCCTTGAAATATTGGGGCCCTGGGACACTCATTAATTTTCCGGTGAGAAATGGTCGTGACGTTTCACCTATGGTTTCATGAGTTATTGTATTCTTCCTCTTTAGTGTTCTTGAATATAATTTTTATTTAGAAGTGTATATAAGTTATTGAGTTTGTTCAATTGCCAAGAGAAAAGGGGGGCGGGTGCTAGAGCTCTATACCAACTTCGTAGGTGCTATATTGATCGACTTATTATATAGTTTCATAAGTATGATAAAGTTCTCTACAGGACCACAAGCATATAGTTTTATTCCATTTGTTATCTCCTATTATGTGCCTATTCTATCTGTAAAATAGTGATGAATACCGTTTCATCTTATTAAAATTGTAGTGTCATATTTGTGGTTGTTTCTCATTATCTCCCTGCACTGAATGTACATAATTTTGGTGCCAGGTCACAGACTATACAAGAGACCTTGAAGAGATGCAAAATCTATCAAGAGAGGATTACCTTGCATCACTCCGAAGGTATGCAATGCAACTAATACATGCATGTGCACGACTCTATCTGCCTGCTTGCTTTCTCTTATTTTCCACATGATGATTGCAGAAAAGGTAGTGGTTTCTCAAGGGGAACCTCTAAATGTCGTGGAATTTCGAGGTATGCTTCTAATGAAGGAATTTAAATAGTCGATCTAGTTTGTTTGCTTCAAAAGGGAGCCATGTGTGACTAAGCACACTATTGTTAGTAATTCCTACTGTTCCAGCTAGAATGCTATCAGATTTGCAAATGACTCTGGTCTGGACTGGTAATAAAAACTACAGGTATAATCCATGGGGAAGAGTTGGCAATGATAATATATATGGGTACTTGCAGGAATGGAAAAAAGCTATCATGATTGCAGAATAGTCCAAAGCAATAAATTGGTATTTCTTTGAGGGTTGTTGACAGAGTTTTTTCATAAAATAGAATGCTCTAAACTTCCTTACTGTTGGACAAAAGAAATCATTCAGTCACGTAGTACCTGCTAAATATGATTACAGACCATGTAAATCAACTAATCAAATAGATTAGAAAATAGAAAAATTCCCATTTTAAACTTATAAGTTGATCTGTTAGACTGTGGTGTCAGACTGTCATCTAACCATCTATAGATGGATAAAACTAATAACAAGGGTTATTTAAAATGGTGTTTATCAATATAATAAGTTAGCATTATTAAGTCAAATCCATATCAACATGATTAGCCTGTGAACCCAAGGATGCATTTAACCATAAGTTGGTTAGGATCCTTTCGATCTCGATAAATCAAGATGTGTTGATGTCTTTCACCCTTCAGTTTCTGCACTTGCTAACATACTTGAATTGATCCAGAAAATCAGAACATATTTGCAAACATTTTCTTCTTGATCCACATTGTTATTTGTACAGAAAACATAAGCATGATAGACTAGGAGTCTAGGATCCAAAAAAGAAAAAAAAAAGAAAGAAAGAAGGCAGTGCCACAATGCTAAAAGACAAAAAAATGAAAAGCATTTTGAAGAGGATTTTTATAAGGTATCTATCACCTAGATTAAAATGGCATGCTATAAGTGGTAGCCAGTATTCAGGTATTATAGAATATGTTGACGAAAGATCAATGAGTAAAGTCAGGGGAGCAAGAAGAGTCAGGCCTACCTTTAATTTCTGTGTGTGGGTCAAGGGGAAAAGCGATGGATTCAAATGATGAACCATCCTATTTTGCCTCCACTTGAGACTTGAGACATGCCCAAGATACCACATTAGCATGGTCTATTTTTGTTAATAATATCTCACGTGTGTCAAAATGTTCATGTATGTATGTGTAAGGAAGATATAATTGGAGATATCCCACATAAACAATAGTGCATAAGAGCATCTCCAACAGCTTCTCCAAAATGGAGAAGTAAAAAGTGAAAATCTCCAAAAAAAATCACCTTCATCTCCAACAGATTCTCCATTTTGGAGATTACACAATTAATTATAATATTAAAATATTCAATACAACTCATAAAATATTATTTCTCTCTCCTAAACATTTATTTTAAACCAATCTCATTGGTAGAATGAATAAAAAATAATTTCTCTCTCATGTGTAATCATTTTTGGAGATATCTCCAAATTTGGAGATTTTCATCTTCTCTCTCATGTTTTCTCCATTTTGGAGAAGGTTTTGGGGGAGTTGTTGGAGCAAAAAAACACCAAAATCTCCATTTTGGAGAAGCTGTTGGAGATGCTCTAAGAAGGTGGTCTTGCACACACAAGCTCCTTGTAGGTCCACCAAATGGGTTGACATGCTATTAGTGAAAGACAGCTTCCTTGAGCACTATTTGTCATGCAGGACACCTCAAATACTACCATTCCATATTTAATTTTAACATCTTCTATAATATGCTTTGCTTTTTGTTTTTTTGCCACAATTCAGTACTAGATGGGATTCACCCTTGGGTCGTATTGCTGGATCTGATTACCACAACTGCATGCATCAGGGTAAGCAAGGGTTTAGAGCCAAATAGATTCCAAGTAATTCAAGCACATCTTTTCCCTGAAACCATAGTGATACAAAGTTCACATTATTAAATCTTTCTTTACTTCCATTAGCTTCTGTGATTCATGCATAAACCATTCTGAAGTAGTTGTTGCAGGTGATGATGCAACAACAGAGAGCGAATATGTTGGTGGAGTTCGTATGGATATGAAAATTGATCTTACACCGCTCATTAAGTGGTGGGGACCCAACAAATCCCGTCAATCTGAATCTCATGGAAAGTCTTCAGAGGAAACGAATCATGATAGTTCTGAGGACATTGGAAGTGCACCAGAGTGGGTAACCCAACCCACCGAGCCCTATCAGCTGCCTCGTTTGGGTGGAAAACAACATAAAAGGTCTTCAGTATCTGCCATGAGTATATTATCAAAATCTCCAGCCTACAAACGCTTGCAAGAGAGAGCTTTGAAAAAGGAAGAAAAAGATGTCGAGAATGATGAGAATGAAAACAAAAATAACATCAACAAAATAGATTACGGTAAGGCAGTTGAAAAAGCAGGTCATGATACCGCAGGTGAAGGATTTGGAGTTACATTAGGGATGGAAGCTGGAGAATTGCCTCTTCAGAGAAATACATACCCGTTGGCTCCTTTCTTGTCTGCGCCACTTTTGACCAACTACAATACTATTGATCCACTGACAGACCCTATTCTTTGGTCATCCCTCGTCCCTTCTCTCCGCCCCAGATCTCCTCAGCCCATAGAGGTCAGAACTCATATTTATGTCTATTTTGTTAAATACCATATGCTTGCAGTTCTCTACTTGATTGACCTTTGTAAGAAACATATGACAGAAGACTGCTAGAAAGAATCAGTTCTTATTGAAAATGTATGGTTTAAATGGATCTATTTTGTTGGAAAATGCAGGTTATGACAATAAATCCAGCTTACTAATTGTGAAACGTTTAATCACTCGAATGTATCAACAGAGTCATTTGATTCTTTCCGTTAATGATTCTAAACAGACTCTTAGATTCTTTTAGCCTGACAAAAATTGATTGTGAAAAGCCCTAAAATTCTGAATAGGTTATGTGTTGCAAGTAATGGGTGTGAGATAGGTGGATATTGGGCTTTGGCATTTATATTTGTGTATATATATATACAAATAGTAGTAAAGAATTATCATATAATTCCTACATTAGGTATATAAAATAAACACTTATCATGTTTATGCTTCTAACTAGTATGCCCATATTATTCAAAGTTGTTATCATGTCTCCTTTCTCTCGAAACCATATGACATAGGTTTTACTTTAGATTTTGGCCTCAAAAGTCTACCTTTTTGCAATAAAGTTGAACCTGAAATGGTTATTTGGCAATTCCTAGCCTTAGTTTAAAGATTAGGCATTTGATACTTGTATAAAAAGCGGTTTTCTCAGTGCTCTTTTATTGGCCATGGCCCATGGAGATTCTAGCTGCCAGAGTTAACCTTGATCTATGTTTTATGCTTTTGTCCGTAAAAAATGAGAACACGTTGCTTTGTTCTTTTTATTTTTTCTAACATGCAACACAGTCTTTACTAATCGAATATTTATCATCAGGCTACAAAGACGGAAACCAGTTCAGATTATACCTTCTTCCAACAGGAGGACTTGCTCCCTACATGATCCAGTTTGTCCAAATTCTCTTGGGAAATCTGCAATACATGTACTATGCGAACGAGATCTACAACAATCTCATACTGCCTTAGAACAAGAAAATGTTGCCAGACGTGCTTGGTATGTAATGAGATTAGTTTTGTCTTAAAGAAAGTTGTAGGAAATATATACATACATATATATATATATATGTATGTATGTATATGTAAGTAGATGTTTATTATAGAAGTTGTATTTGTAAAGGGCACACACCGATATGATGTAAAGTAAAAGTTTTGAAAGATTTCAGAAGCTGTTGTAAAGATGTTTTAAATCACAAATAAGGGGTGTCCCAGTCTCTATACATACGTTTAAGGAGGTTGTTTAATGTTTAAGGTACACAAAAAGGTTACATATATATTCAAGATGTCACAATGGCGTTTTTGTCATGTATTTTATCGTATTCTTTATTCAAGTCTCAACTTGAGATATGGTTATTTAGTGTTTTGCCAACTATTTTACAAGCATCTGTTGCTTGAAGACTTGCCATTTGCAAAACGAAGCGATGATGAAGGGTCAAAGCTAACACTACTGACTGTTTGTATATTTGACTTGGTAGTGATAACTGTCTGTGGTCATAGAGATGGACATCATTGACCAGGTAAAGGTCAACCAAATAATTTTTTTAAGCAGTCTAGTTAGAGCATCTCCAACCTTAGCACCAAAAACATCAAATATGGTGGGTCCATCAACACAAAAAAAAAAAACTCAACTCCAACCCTCCTTTAAAAAAACACCAAATTTGTGGACCCCACATTAAAATAACATATTTTATTTACTATTATACTTTATTTTTAATAACCATAACCATTAAAAACAGGAATTAGATTAAAATAATTGAAAAAAAAAAGTGGAAAGTAGTGGGCCCAAGGGTTTTTAGCGGTCAATAGATGGCCGGCATATTTGCCGGATGGTTTAGGTGGCCGGCAAAAAAAAAAAATTAAATGCCGGCTGGTTGGAGTCTCTCAGCCGCCAAAAATACAGAAATAGCGTCACGTTGGAGATGCTCTTAGAGCAGAGGTTGTTGATACATTTCTCCATGTGGTCATCCGGTGTCAGGTCCTTATATAATAACCTAATTTCTTGTGTCGTTTTTTGTTCCATTCTTGATCTTTAATCATTCTTGAATTAATTTATAAAATATAAATATTGATTAAATTTAATAATTTTAAAATATATTTGTTAATTTTGAAACATTGATTATTTTTTTGGGTAGTTTTTTATACAAATTCTGTTTATTTTGTTTTAGTGAGTTTAATTTATAAATAAATAAATTAATTTACATAATTATCAATAAATGAACAATATATATATATAGGGTTCTAGTGAGAAGTTGAGGTTAACGTGATAAGCATGAGAAGTGGTTATCAACCGTTGGATGAGAAATAGATGCATGTTAGGATGCGATGCACCGAGATGCATGAGATCAATTACTTTCTAAGGCGCAATTCATGGGAGGGCATGAGATTAAAATTGATCAATGGTTCAGATCCACTTATCACGTTTCTCACGTTAACTCAAATTCTCACATGATCATTCGCCTATATATATATATATATATATATTCAATAAAGTTAACATATTCTTTTGAACAATATAAAATTAATGAAATTATTGCAAACATTTCTAATAATTTATTTAGTAAAAAAATGTACGTAGAAATTAAAGATTACGTTAAGCACTCCTAGAAAATGCATCGTAGTAGAGAATAATCAAATATTGCATTACTTGGAAAGCATTGAGTACATTAAGGAATCAAAGATCACACTACTTGTAAACATCGAAAAACATAAGACATAAGAAAATCAAAGATCACATTAAAATATAAAAATTACAAACCATATCTTTCTTTAATGTTGAGCTCCTATCAATATAAAAGATTTTAGGATCAACAAATATTGTAAGAGCACACTTAGTCATTAAGGAAAAGTTTTGTGAATAAAGATTAACTGATAAGCAATCATCAGCTAACAGATCATCTACCGTTGAATCACTGACAGGACATTTCATTCGATAGATAATCAGATGTTGTCTATCAGATGAAGTCAGAAGCTAAAACTATTAAGTGATGCAAACCATTCAAGATCAACTTATAATTGTTGAACATATCAGATGGAAGCCTACCCCTGGTCAACTTATGCTCATCAACTTCAAATGTTACTGCCTGACAGATGATATTCCTTAACAGATAGGCCAACTAATCAACTGAATATGTCATTACCTAAAGGTCTACCAGCTGAGGATTATCTCTCGATAGTATTATTGCTAAAAATGTATGTCCCCATAAGGGACAAGGAGAAGAATGGGACAATCTGACGTATCAACTCAAAAGTGTTTTTTCCCTCTAATCTCAACTAAAAAGGACAAACAACTTACTTACCATTTAATGCGGCATGGTTTACTTTTAATGCGCCATACTTTGCATTGAATTATGGCCGTAACAACTACAAGGAGGAAGCATGCAACATTCAACCGGATGAACAATGCATTAAAAGAGAAATATGACATCCTCTCTATACTCCATCATCATGTTGGTTTGTCTCATTGGTGAGGAGGTTGCCTATGAATAGGAAGTGGAGTTTTGAGGATCAATACGTGGAACCAGAGTTTAAAAGAGATCCTCTTGCTATTCTTCAAAACATCCAAGTTCATCAGGTGATCAACTACAGTCTTTATGCAAGATCATTTTTCTGCAGTAAATATATGTTGATAAAATACTTTGTAGTGTGTGATCAAGAGGGAATAACTTGTGATGCTCTGTTTGTTTTCTTGCATATATCTCATATTTTGTAAAAATCATTTGTTTCAATACAAGAATATTATAACTTTGAAAAATATTGTATTCACGCCATCTACTGTGTTATTGCCATATTACTTGACATTCGTGAAACATTTGATTTTTGCACAAATTTGTTCGTGCAAAGCAAGTTGAAGAGTCATGATAGTGGTATCCTTCATGATTTGTACTACTATTTATTATTTTCATGTTACTTTTTATTAAGTTAAATATTTATGTAATACTGCACTTTTTTCAACGTAGCAAAATTTATATTTATGTTTAATTTATTTTAAATAAGTTATTAAAATATAGTAATTAAAAAATTAACTTATAAAAAAATGTAAAATTAATAATTAATAATTATGAATTTGATATATATATATATATATATATATATGGTTGGGTTATTTTGTTAACCCAATTTTTTATACTAACCTTATTAACCTAATTTATAACCTTTGATCTTAGAATGAATGACCTAGATTAATTATAATTAAATAAACCAATTTAAAAAAGGTGAAAAGAGTAATTAATATAATGAACAAAGGTGCTTGAGGGTATTTAGGGAAAATAATATCTTTTTCAATTTGTAACCCCCGTGTATTAATTAGCCCAATTTGAAACCGACGTGATTGCTAATTGAAATCAAATGAAATCTTTATTTTTGAACATGTATGCATAATAAACAAGATAATTGGACATTTATTTTTGTACTTGTTTGTGGAATGTTCATTTGAATCATGAACATTAATGAACATAAATTTTGTATTAAAATATGAATACAGAACAAGGATGAACATGCAATATGAAAAAGTACAATGAACACATATAACGGTTACTCACTACGAAATTTTGTATAGGAACAATTATGAACCATGGTATTAAAATTTGCATGTTCATGAACACTACAGATTGCATTTTTTTTGTTCATTCATGAAACCGTACGAACCATGAACAATCATGATCATATGAAAACTCCATATATATGAACTATGGTGAATATATTGGATCTATATTCATGAACATGAACGAAAAATACATGTTAGTGTTCATGGCATAAGCTATTACATGCTAACATCCCTTACAAAGAAATCATGACATAAGATAAACATGAATCTAACTATGAAATATAATTTTTCGCACACATAAAAAAATCTTACCCATACAATCATCTCGATTGGATTCAATGTTTTCAACTCATTTGATGGGACTTCGACTGTCAACATAGTTATTGAGTTGCGTCTCATCATCTTCATCCATTATTATTATTATCATTGTCGAATGACCCTTTACATCGACTCCACGAAAGTCATCGTTAAAATACTCGCATTCGTAATAACGTTCGTCAAATCTTCTTGTTTATGTTTATGTTTATGCTAAACATCGATTTTACCAAACATGAATCCTTGTTAGTCATGTTGTACACCCATTTTGTCAATCCTAGTTGGTAAATTTTCAAAAACCCAAACATGTATCTTAACTCATTTTTTAAAATTAAAAATATGGCTACAATTAGGAATTATAGTATTGTAACTCCTAATTAAATGAATGCAATTATTAACAAAATAAAAGAATTCCAATAATGCCCTCATATATTTATTAGACATATATATCAAACCAAGACTCGCAATGACTTTCTATTGGTTGAAGAGGGTTAACAAAGTTAATATGAATGAGATGGTTAACAAAAAAACCTCCCCCTATATATATATATATATATAGGGTTAGGTTCAGGGGAAAACCCTAAATAAATAGAAGACCGAAAAATCACGAAAAAATGGATGAAAAGATATATCAATATGGATGTCAAATTAACGAGAAAAATATGATTGTTTTTTTGGTATAATTTATTTCGCTCGAATTTTGTTTATTTTTTTTCTTTTTTCGAATAAAAAACTAGGGGGCTAGAGTTTTTTAATTCAAAAAATATTGTTGTAACCGTCCATTTAATCACATCCATCAGATCATCTAATCTAACGGTTGATAAGATGTTTTTTAGTTTTTCATTTATTTGAGGTTTTTCCTTGAACCTCTGTCTATATATATATATATATATATATATATATATATATATATATATATATATATATATATTTATTTATTGAGGGAGGATCATGCGAGAAGTTAAACATTTTGCGAAAAAGCGAGAATTATTTAATCATATATGGTTATACGACTTGTAGGTGTGTTTAATCATGTATGATTAAACATCTATGTATTGCCAATATAACATGTGTTTAATCATATATGATTAAGCTTGTGTATCATATATGATTAAACACTTCTCCCTTTCTCGCAAAATACCTAGCTTCTCGTTTGAACCTGCCTCTATATTTATATATATATATATATATATATATATATATATATAATAAGTAAATTGTAAATAAATAAAGTTATATAATAATTTATAAATAAATAAAGTGAGAAGATTAGGTTCTTATTAAGACCCTCTATTGTGGAGCTTTTTGAAGTTTTTGTTTTATTAAGGTGGTGTTGATGTGGTAGAAAAAAAAAGTAGAATGATGAGTTTCTTATAAAAACATCTACTGTGAATGCTCTATAGACCAAGTACCGGTTATAAATATTGAGCGGTAGTTCATTGATAGAAGATAGGTTCAGAAGCGATACCCAAAGTCGACAATATCGATATTAAACCATAAAAAAATTAATTTTTATTTGTTTAAATTTACGATTTTTAAACCATAAGATAAATATTATTAGCAGCTTTAAATGATTTCAATTTTTGTTTAGTTCAATTTACGATTTTTAAACAATTTGCATATGTTTTAGAATATCAGGGTTTTTTTGGATTTATAAAATATAAATAAATATTATTTAGTCAGAGTAAAAAACATTTCATATTTTAAGAGATTTATATTAACAATGTTATTAAATAATAAATATTTAATAACTCAATATCACATAGTAGACAAAAATAAGTTGATACTAAAAAAAGTTAGTTAAATATAAAAAAATATTTAATATAGAATGAAAAGATAGTTAATAATTAAAAAAACATGGTCAATCATGTGGATCGAACCCACAACCTGTTCAGTTAAGAAATTTTTTCTTGCAAGTACATCGTCCTTTATTAGGCAACTAGGTTTGACCCCGTGTATTACACAGGATAATTTAAAAAGTTAAATCATGTTAGAAAACTTATCTTACAGATATGAATGATCATCGAAAGTACGATGCTATTTTTCTAAGTTTTTTTTTCCCTTCAGAGTTGTTTTTTTGCAGTTAGTTACAAAATGTCTTTGTTTTAGGCAGTTTTCACAAAGGATGTTTTGCAAAAAAATAATAAAAAATATGAATAAATATTATGAATTTATAAAACAAAATTTATAATAGAACGTAAATGAAAATATGGAAAACTACATAGTTAAAATTGATATGAAATTGCAAAAAAAAAATCACGACAATTTAGTGATTATTTGTATCAAATCTCATACTAATTTTAACAAATCTCATACTAATTACGACACATTAATTCGTATATATTTATGATATTTAATAATATAATTAAATCCAAAATTATATTGGACTCATTTTGAAGGTATTGACGAATCGATTACAATAGTATAATTTGTAAAAAACATAAAGATGTGAAAAATAAAAAAGTAAGGGATTAAAAATAAACTACATACCTAATTATAAGGGTAGTAAATATAAGATATAAATTAAAAAAAATTGAATTAAGAAAAGATTTAAGAAAGAATGAATGTGGATGTGCTAAATGAATTTATAATGTAAAATCGGTCCAGATACATGTTTAGACGGGAAAATGAAAAAATGAATTCACCAGAAGGCGACACGTGTCCTTCTAGGCGACACGTGTCATTCTAGTTACTTATTTATTATATGTATAAATAGATAAGGAAGAGAAGCAAGCAAGTAATTTATAGAGTAAATTATGGATTTGGTCCCTAAGATATGTTCAAAATTATGAATTTGGTCCTTTAACTTTATTTATTACAAAAGAACCCTCCACGTATGCAGTTTGTTATGGATTTGGTCCTTCACACTAATGGTCGTTTACTTTATTAGTTAAATACGAGGTAAATTAGTCTTTTTAGTTTTTTTCTTCATTTTAACATTTTTTTCAAACCACAGGGATTAAATCTATAATTAACCATTAACGAAAAAAGTCTCTTTATTTTCTATTATTTTAACATTTTTAGTTTTTCTTGGAATATTCATCTTTTCAGCTTAATTACCTTAAATCCTTTGTTCTTGTTCTTCATACATGTATGAAAGCTAACTAAACATAAAAAACAATCAAATTAAAAATCAAGAACAATTAAGAATCATAACTCAAAATAAAAACCAACCAAAAATCCTTACTTAAGATTAAGAACAATCCAATTATCCAAAACCCTAACTAAAAACAAGAACAATCCAATTATCTAAAACCCTAACTAAAATCAAGAACAATCCAGAACCCTAACTCAAAAAATCAAGAACAATCCAAAACCCTTTGAAATCGATTAATCAAGCATTTGGGTTCGATGTTTGGTTTCTTCCATTAATCACAATGTGTGGCTTAAAGATCTGGGTTCGACACTTGGTTTCTTTTGCAAAGGTCACAAATCTGGTCCATCACGTTTTTTTTCTATATGGTCGGAGCAGAAAAAGATACAAGGTGGAGGTTGATGGAGACCGTATATAAAAAGAAGAGAGATCGATGTTGGAGTAAGGCGTAGGGGTGTAAATAAGACGAGACAACTCGCGAGCTACTCGAGATAGACTCGGTCAACACTCGACTCGAATAGAGTCGACTCGAACTCGAACTCTACTCGACATACTAACGAGTCGAGTCGAGCGCACCTGATACTCGACTCGATAAGCTCGTGAGATACTCGAATATATTTTATATATAATTAATTTTATATTGTAATTTATAAAATATAATGTAATTTTTTAATAATAGTAAGAATTAATCGAGAGAGAAAAATAATTAGCGTTTGTTTCATGAATCAAAACAAAGCAAAATCACCTAAAAATTGTAATAAACAACTTCCATGGACTAAACTCAAGTAGATAAAAAAAAACAGAGGGACCAAAAATAAAGTTAACTAAAAATTATATGTATTTGGTGGATGATTAAAAAAAAACCCCAAAGGACCATTACAACTTACTACTTAGTGAGAGTTTGTGGTTAGGTGGTTGTTAAGAGCATCCTCATCCCACATCGCTTGCTAAGGAGCTCTTTTGCTTCATTTGTTGGTTATATATACAACCCTCCTCCCCTCAAAACTTAATTGATTTTCCATCAATTATGGTATTAGCCTAGTGATTTGAGCCTATTGGCTTGAATTCAATGTTTTGAGTTTATTTGGGCTTAGTGACTTGAGCCTATTGGCTTGGTTTAATAACCTTTTGTTATACATTAAATGAGCTTGAACTTGATTCGAGCTTTAAACGAGCTCGAGTTCGAGCTTCTTTTGAGCTTGAAATGAGCTCGAGTTCGAGCTTCTTTCGGAACCAACGGTTCCTGGAATGAAGAAAGTGGAACCGAAACCGGTTACACCAGTTCTTTATATTTGGGTACCGGTTTCGGCTTAGGTACCGGGTACCCGATGTCTATTTTTTTTAATTTTATCATTTCATGTTATAAAAAAGTTATCATTAGTCTATTACAAAGTCTCATCATAAAGAAATAAATACCATAAACGGTGAAAACTAATCCGATAAAAACTAAAAACTAATAATTACATAAATAATTGGAGAAATCGAGTGAAGGAAGCGGCCGTAACTGTAAGATGGTAACGCTAAAATGTAAATTAATAATTTCAATTTTAGTTTATTAAATATAATAAACATATAAAATAGTTTTTATTAAAAAAATAGCGGGTATCCGTCGGTTCCGGTTCTGGGTACCCAGCGGATCCCGGTAGGTACCTAGCGGTAAACGGTTCCAAAAAAATGAGAACCGGAACCGGAACCGGAACCGATCGATTCCGTATTTTAGGAAACCGGTTATGGAACCGGTAGTTCCGGAGCGGTTTCGGTTCTAAAGGTAGGTACCATGTTCACCCCTAGGGAAGATAGAGAGGTTTAAGAAATGGTTTTTAGGTAAGGGAAAATTTCCATATTTGGTCTCTGTGATTAAGAAAATGGTAAAATACAGAAAATTGAAATTTAAAACAATTAAATAATTATGAAATAAATAAAAAAGATAAAAGACCAATTTACCCTCATACTTAACAGACAAAATGGATGGTCGTTAGCATGAGGGACCAAATCCATAAGAAACTGCATACGTGGAGGGTTGTTAGTGTCATATTTGTAATTGTATCAAAGTTGAAAGGTGTAATATGTAACTTTACTGTGTGTCCCATTAATTAACGAATCAATCAAGCAAACAAATAAGCAATAATAATATGCAAACCTGATACGATTATACCAATGGATTGAATGATTACAAGCTTGAAGATCGATCAATCTCTCTCTGTTTTCCTCTCTCTCTCTCTCTCTCTCTCTCTCTCTCTCTCTCTCTCTCTCTCTCTCTCTCTCTCTCTCTCTCTCTCGGCGCTGCTCTCTCTCTCAATCTCTCTGTGTACGGCGCACACACCACAAAACACAACTCTCTCTAAACCTAATTAACACTAAATCATCTAACTAAAAACTTAGGCCGAATTAGCCTAATGGGCTTGGCTTGGGCACAACAGCTAATAACTATTAAATTAAAGGAAAGGACTAAAAACAAAAATACGGAAACACACTTTGACTATTTATTACAAAAGAACCCTAGACTATTTGTTGAGACGACTTTTCCAGCTTTGACTTCAGATTTCCATCTTTAGATAATGATGATCTTGAATCCAATAAAACTGTGCTTTAACAATCTCCCCCTTTGGATCAAGATCATTACAAAAAAAATTTAGCAATTCAATCCTTCTCTTTAAGCTCAGAAGATGCAATCTCCCTTTTTGTCTTCAGAAAATAGCAATCTCCCCAATCGATGAGAATAAAATCTCTTGGAAAGAAATTATCTCAAGTTTCAGCTCCAAATGCTTTAGCAAATCATCTTCAAAGAAAATTTCTTCAATTTAGCATATCTTCAGAAATTCTTTCAAAAACTTGTGTTCTCTCCATTTCTTGGTTGACGCTTCTCCTCCTTTTTGATGAAAAGAGCAAAGAATTCATCAAAACTTTTCTTCAAGAAATGTCTTCCACCACTGAACTTGCAAACAGAACCACTGATAATCCATCAATTCATAAAGATGTGCATCCAGATCTTTGCAAATCCAGACAAAATAGAAAGGTAACACCTGAATCAACAAATGAACCAGTTAAAATTGCCTGTCAGTAACACGAAGTCACTGTGTGTAACAAATACACAATATAAAGGATCTTTTATAATGTTCACTCCCCCAGGGCTTCCATTCAATCATCGAAACACCCCAAAGGCAATTTCTATGAACGTTATGACAAAGAAACAAATTCTTTGTGTGTTCGTGCAAGTGATAGAAAAATTAAGCATATGATGATTGCTTATAAGGCTCAAAAAGTGTAAACCACTGAGACAACAAATAGTTAAACACAGACTCTATATGCATTAGCGAAGTGTGAAGGTGGGGCAGACTTCCTTCTTTTCAATATCCAGATTTTCCAAATGAAAATCAGATAGCATATGTGCTACATCCCCTTTGAAAATGAAACATTTTCTTGTTGAGAAGAGAATGAGTGGTAGGTGGGGTAATGGCAAGAGTTGGCATGGGCTAGTTGCCTGTTTCAATAATGTTCACGAAGAGGTTGTGAAACATTAGTAATGTGGCTGGCCGACTCAGAAAGTAGTTGGTGTAGAGTTTAATATTCTTTTACTCTGTTCTCTCACCCTCTTTCTTTTTATCATTAAGCTCACAGCTAACCAAACTCTCTTTTACAAATTCTCTCATCACACATCCCACACTCATTTCGTTGGACTCCTTACACTCACTGACTAAGGATTAACTTCTTGGGTAGGAGACACTGGTTAACGTGAATCCATAGAAGTTCAGATAAGTCCTAGCACACTGATCCCATGTTATCCTATAAAGCATATGATGCTCAGATGGTTTAACTTTAGCAGTTAAAGTGCATAGATGAAGCATAAAACATTTAAAATCACACTTCCAATTTAAGAAATATGTTTGAGAATCGGGAAGTGGTTTGAACATTTAAGAACATGTTTTCTTATGATTGAAAGTTGTCCTTCTTTCAACCATAAATGAGATGAAGATACGAAATTATACCTTTTGAGTGCAGTCTTACATCTCACGAAGTCCAGCTTAAAGTCATAAAGATATGAGCTTGTAAGCATCTCTCAAACTGCAAAAGTCTTAAGATCTAGTCAAAGTAACTTTATTCACTGAAATTGAAATGACAGAAAGCAATAAAACTATTAAAGTACGAGTTCTGATCAGAGATAATCAGAAGTCATAGCCATACTCCTTTGACTTGTACTCTCCCCCTAAAATCATGCATCACTAACAAGTTATCAGTAAACACAATGCATATGTTAGATATGCTCCCCCTCAAAATAATATTGATCATGAATGAAGTACATCTCACACTCCCCCTGAGATCATGAACAAACTATTAAAGAGCAGATATCTTGCGGAAATAATGATAAAGAAATGATGAAAAGATACAATAGGAAACTTTAATAGGTAACCACCAATTAGGTCTTAAGATTTAGCATACCAAGCCTAGAGACAAGAAAATTGAATCTCTTTTCGTCTAAAGGTTTGGTGAACAAATCTGCAAGCTGAAAATCAGTTTTTACAAAGTAAAGTTCAATTGTTCCCTTTTCCACATTATCCTTTATAAAGTGATACCTGACATCTATGTGTTTGGTCTTAGTATGCTGAACAGGGTTAGCGGTAATTGCAATAGCGCTCTTCAAGTCACAATAAATCGGGATTCTATTGAAATGAAACCCATAGTCTCGCAGTTGTGTTCTCATCCACAAGACCTGAGAACAGCAGCTAGCAGCAGCTACATATTCTGCTTCGGCCGTTGATGTGGAGACACATAACTGCTTATTCGATGCCCAACTGATGAGTTTATCACCGAGGAATTGTATATGACCCGAGGTGCTCTTCCTGTCTAACATGCAACCAACATGATCTGCGTCTGAATAAGCTGTTAGTTCAAAGCTAGTGTCTTTAGGATACCACAGATCAAGATCTGTAGTCCCCTTCAGATACCTGAAAATCCGCTTAACAACAGACAAATGGGATTCTTTAGGATTGGCCTGATATCTAGCACATAAGCATGTAGAAAACATTATATCCAACCTACTAGAAGTAAGATACATTAAAGAACCTATCATCCCTCTATAAGTCCTAACATCAACAACCTTTCCCGAAAGATCGGTGCCAATCTTAGTACCAGGTGCCATCGGGGTACCAATCGGTTTACAATTTTCCATTTTGATCTTCCGAAAAATATCAAGAATGTATTTAGATTGATTGATAAAAATTCCCGTTGAAAATTGTTTGACTTGCAATCCGAGAAAGAAATTCATCCCTCCCATCATGCTCATCTGAAAACGTGACACCATGAGGTTTGCAAAATTCTTACAGTACTTAGGATTTGTAGAACCAAAAATAAATCATCCACATATATTTGAATAAGAATGATATCGCCTTTATCCTTTTTAATGAAAAGAGTGGTATCAACCGTACCTTTTGTAAAACCTGACTTGACCAAGAACTGAGATAGAATATCATACCAGGCGCGAGGAGCTTGTTTCAATTCATAAAGAGCTTTATCCAAGATGTAAACGTGATTAGGCTTATCTGGATTTACAAACCTTTCTGGCTGCGAGACGTAGACTTCCTCTTTGAGTACTCCATTCAGAAAAGCTGTCTTCACGTCCATTTGATAGACGGTGAAGTTCTTGTGTGCTGCGTAGGTTAAGAACATCCGAATTGCCTCTATACGCACCACTGGAGCATAAGTCTCATCGTAGTCTATCCCTTCCTCTTGCCTATATCCCTTGGCAACAAGTCGTGCTTTGTTTCGGATAACGGTACCATCTTCATCTTTCTTGTTTTTAAACACCCATTTCGTACCAATGATAGTTTTACCTTCAGTTTTGGGTACGAGTCTCCAGACTTTCAGTGCTTGAAATTGATTCAGCTCATCTTGCATCGCAGTTACCCAATCTGAATCGGCAAGGGCCTCAAATACGCGAGTAAGCTCGATCTTGCTCAGAAAGGATGCATACATACATAGATTTGATGTTGCAGACCTAGTTTGCACCGGTTTTGAAGGATCTCCAATGATTTGATGTATCGGGTGCTCTTTGGTCCACTTATGTTCACGAGGGAGTGGATTAGATGTAGATTGATCATTTTCAGCATCTAGGAATCCACTGTTATCTCCTTCAGATGGTTCAGAATGAATGGAAGTTTCAGTTGAAGTAGTAGTTGCAGAAGTTGCAGTAGGTACAGCTTGATCAGTCTGTTGATCAGTCCTTACAGTATATCCTACTGAGTCAGCTACTTCTGTCTTGTCGGTGTTGGTCACAACTTCAACTGTCGGAGTAGGCATTTGAACTGGAACTTCTAGCCGAATCGGGGAGTTGGATTCAGTAGAGATATCGGAAGTGGTTGGTTGAGTAGTCATCGAGTCTTCCATCCTGTCAACCACAATAGATTTAGGCACACGAGATCCAAGAAATTCATCATAAAACAGTTCAAATAATAAATCTAAATCAGATAGTTTAGAAGTATATGATGAAGCGCCATCTGATTTGTTCTCTTGAGGTGCAGGTCCTGGACTGGTTGGTCCAGAAGCTAGTACTCCGGTAATTACGGGTTCTGAACTGACGTGCTCAGAAGCCATTTCCTCATCGAATGTAACGTTGACGCTCTCGATCACAGTCTTCGACTTCGTCAAGTAAACACGATATGCAGTAGATGTAGAGGAATAACCAATGAAGATGCCCTCATCCGCCTTAGCATTGAACTTGTTCAGATTCTCTCTGTCGTTTAGAACATAGCACTTACAACCAAAAACATGAAAATATTTAATGGTTGGTGTTCGGTTGTTGATCAATGTATACGGAGTCTTCTGAAATCTGCGGTGTATCATGGAGCGATTCTGAATGTGATATGCAGTCGATACAGCTTCAGCCCACAAAAATAGAGGTAATTCAGATTGGCTGAGCATAGTTCGAGCGGCCTCGACAAGTGTACGATTTCGCCTTTCGACGACTCCATTCTGTTGAGGCGTACGAGCAGTAGAGTATTGATGTGATATCCCGACCGATTCGAGATATTCTTCAACTACTTGGTTCTTGAACTCTGTGCCGTTGTCAGTTCTTAGAATCTTGACTTGTTTCTGCAGATTGACTTGGGTCGTCTTCAGAAATGTAATGAGAACTTCGGGCGTCTCATCTTTAGACCGTAGAAACTTGACCCAAGTGTATCGTATGAAGTCGTCCACGATAACTAGCACATACTTCTTTCCGCCTAAGCTTTGCATTCGCATAGGACCGCATAAATCCATATGCAACAACTCTAATGGAGAGCTAGTACTTGGTTCAGACTTTGGTTTATGTGGAGCTTTCTTCATCTTTCCCTTTTCACACGCCGCACACAAGTTTTCTCTTTCATACTTCAGCTCTGGAAGTCCTTTCACTAGCTTTCCACTGACCAGCTTGTTGATGTACCGAAAGTTGAGGTGAGAGAGCCGTCGATGCCATAACCAGCTTTGTTGCATTGAGGCCTTTGATACTAGACATACCTGGTTGTCAGTCTTGACCTTTGACAAGTTGATGGTGTAGAGGTTTGACTTGTGAGTGCCGACCAAGAGTTCTTTCCCGTCTTCAGTGCGTACCGAACATGTCTTGGCCTTGAAATTCACCTCTAAGTCTTTGTCGCAGAACTGGACAATACTGAATAGGTTGTGTCCTAAGCCTTCAACGCAACTCACCTTCTTAATCGTGAGATTTTCGTGTACAACATCACCATATCCCAGAATTGGTGAAAACTGATCATTTCCAAAACGAACTGTGCCGTAGTATTTGTCTGTATAATTAGACAACATACTCTTCTGCCCTGTCATATGTTTGGAACACCCGCTATCCAAATACCACATATGGCGGGTCTGCACAAAACAAATCAGGAAAGAAGAGGTTTAGGTACCCATTTATAAATGGGTCCTATATTGTCAGTACATGATTTTGGCACCTATTTAAATTTGGGCCCGCTTTGTCTTTGAAAACCATGAGCATGATAAGAAGAATGATAACGATAAGATGAAACATTATATGAACCAAACCAAACATCAGAATATTTATGAGAAGCATAATCCAATCCACCAAAATTTGAAAACTTTTTATTAGAAGGAGCTAACTGGAATAATTGCTTTATGGAATATTTCTTGCGATAATCAACAAGATTAGATTTAAAAGAAGCAACATTCACAATCAATTCATCTTTACTAGAAGTCTTTTTATTCAAATTAAAACTAGAACTAGATTTAGCTTTCTCGTCTATCTTCTGTTTCGGTATCCATGCTGACTTAACCCCAAGCCTTTGCTTTCTCACATCTGAAACATTTGAAACTTTAGAGTTAGAATTATGAGAATCAAAAGAATGCTTCTTCTTTGGCTTACCCGTGGTGATCGGTTTCTGTGAATGTTGAGATTTTCTTTTCTTACCTTTTGCATTCTTAGATTTCACAGAACCTGATTTGTCAACTTTCGTTGATGTTTCACCTTTTTCAAACACACTGGGTAATCCGAAAGAATTCACAACACAAGATGAATGATCAGGAAGTTTGGAAGTAAAGTCAAACTGAGCAACACAATCATTTAGAACACCATCAGAGTTTAAGAAATTAAGCTCATTTTCAAGAGAATCAGATCTATCATCAGATTTTAAAGCCTTGGATAGTTTAGAAAACTCAGTATTTTTGAACACTGTAGAAAAAACAGTTTGTTCTAAGTCCATCAAAATTCTTTCTTCTGTAAGAGTATTCTCGAGTTCAGAAATTTTACTTTCTAAAACTAGAGGAGGGACGTAAAGCTTACCTTCGATGGGCTTAGCCTCCATTTCTTTTACAGAATAAATATCAAAATAGTCATTTGAAAGAAATTTTGATTTATCAGAACTATAACTATTATTCAACCTCTCATAACGAAACGGAAGTTGGACTTTAGTTGTGTTCTTTCTTTTAGCATATTCCTTGGCTTTATCCTCTTCAGACAGTTTAGTCCAGAAGACTTGAAGTTCAGGGTATTCAGGTGCCAATTTCATAAAACCAAAATCATAAAGAGCAGACACTTCAGATATACCCTTTTTGAGACAGTGTGGGTTCTCGTAACCGAGTCCCCAATTCTCTTTATCCTCTTTGGGTTTGATTAGATGAATGGTTTGTTCAGACTGACCCATAGTATATAATTTCTCTTCCAAAGCATTCACCTTTTCAATTAAAGATTTCTTTTCTTTTGAAGTCGAAGAGTACATTTTAGAAGGCTCTTTAGACTTAAACTCACATTCTCTATACTTTGACACAGTTTCAGATAACTCTTTATGAATTACAGTCTTCTCTTTAGCGCTGGTGTCTATGTTTTTGTGCAAAGTTTCAATTAATACATTTTTCTCAGCAATATCATTGCTAAGTTTATGTATAGATTGATTTTTCTCAATTATGACACCTCTCTCACGCTTCAGTTTAGACTCTAATTATTGGAGTTTAGACATCATGGCATGCATTTGGTTCAGAAAATCAGATTTAGTTAAGTCACATACCTCTTCATTATCACCATCATCAGAATCAGCTTCAGCTTCTGACTGCTGCTTACCCATCAAGCACATGTGTGCTGTCTCATCCTTCTCTCATTCGTCAGATTCTTGGTCCAAATGATCGAGCCAATATTCATCCTCAGCCATTAATGCTTTTCCAGCCTCTTGTTGCTTGGCTAGAAGCATCTTATTCTTGTAATAGTCGGAGTTCCGGACTTTTGGTTTTCGGCAGTCCTTGGCAAAGTGACCGAGTTTGCCACAGTTATAGCACTTTGTCGGTTCTTCCTGCTTGGGCTCTTCGGCTCTATCCTTGTTCTTCTCTTCTGGTTTCTTTTCTTCAATTTTCTCCTTGTGTTTGTAGTTGTTTGGACCAGACGAGTACCTCTGATTGTTGGAGTTAGGCCTTTTATAAAACTTCTTTTGGAAAGCCTTGGTTAACATTATCATGGCTTCCTTCAGTTGTTCACAATCGTCAGAGTCAGACTTTGCCTCACTATCAACCTCTTCTGATTCAGATGCTATCACCTTCTTCTTCTTAGACTTCTTCTTGACCACAAGTGCAACTGGATCAGCAACTGCTTTGTCAGCCTTCTTCATCTCAGCCTTGATTTCATCCACCTCTTCCTCATTCTGTTTGAGGATTTCATAAACTTCATGAAGTGGAATGTCGTTCAGATCTTTCAACTGCCTCATATGTCTGGTGAATCTCTTCCACTCAGGCTGAAGGTTGCTGAGAAATTTCACATTCAGCTCAACTTGAGATTTGCTGATCTTATTCTTGCTTAGCTCGTTCAGCAATGTGACAAATCTGTCATAGGTGGCTTCTAGTGATTCTCCAGCTTTGGCCTTGAATTCTTCATAGTTGTTCAAGCAGTTGGAGACTTTGAGTTGGTTGCCAACTTTAGATCCAATCATCATCTTCTCCAATTGATCCCACATTTGCTTGCCGGTAGCGTTGTAGCTATCAATCTTGATATAAATTTCATTCGGTATGCCTTGGAGAATAAATGATCTTGCCAGCTTGTCACCCTTGTGTCTCTTCTTCTGTTCATCCGAGTATTCATCAATCGGTAATTTATACTCTTTCTCTTCTTCTTCACCATTTTCTCCAGCTATAGTGAGAACCTTGGTTGGAGGTGTCATGATTCCTTCTTTTAGAGATTTCCTGATGTAATCTCCCAGATCATTTCGATCGATGAAATCCAAGAATCTGTCCTTCCATTGCTCGTACTCGCCTTTGAAAAGGACTGGTGGCTTAACATCAGTGCCGATAGCAAGAGCTTCCCGAGATGACATCCTTACTAATACTGATATTGATTTATCAAAGAACTGATGAGAAACTAATATGAAACTGATATTGATCGTTAGCCCAAATAAAATCAGATAAATACAGATAAATAAGGAAAACAAAAAAAATAGAATCCGGAGCAAAAAGGCAGAAATGCACCAAAAGATAGGGACGCAAAATAGGGTTTTCGCTAAAGGAAACTAGCGCAAAGATCAGATTTGCGTGATACAGGGCTGGCGAAAAAAAAAAACAGCTTGCACAAGAAGCAGGTCGCGCAAGATGAGGTTTGCATGACAAGTGGGTAGCGCAAAGAGGAGCTTTGCATGACAAGGGGATGGCGCAAAGGAGGGTTTGCGTGACAAGGCCGTGGCGCAAAGGAGGATTTGCGCAACACGTTGATGGCGCAAAGAAGAGACCGGGATCTTGTTCGACCGGAGAGGTGCCTTAACCGGTAACCTGTTCGACCGGACTTAAGAGTGGACCGGTCCTTAGTGTCGACCGGTTAGCTACTTGGATCGGAATTGACTGAGAGATTACCGGGCGACCGGTAAGGTGAATTCGACCGATAAGCTGTCGACCGGGGTAGATGTGGACTATGTGTGTACCGGGCGACCGGGATGGTGAGGTGTATACGACCGGTAAAGACCTTCGACCGGTATAGAGTGGTCGACCGATATGGTTTAATTGACCGGAGAGTGTGAGGCGCAAACCTGGTCGACCGATGTTTAGACCGGGACCGGTATGTTCTCAACGACCGGTAAGTTCTTGACACTTTCGACCTAGAAAACAAACTTCAAACCAGAAACCAATCGATAACACATAAATTGAATGCGATAATCAAACTTTTGAGTCCACAAACATAAATCGACCAAAACCCAATAAAAAACAACACTTTTACTCACCCAATTTTATAGAAGCAGTATTCGACTTATTTAAGAAATTGTCGAACCAGAAATCACAAAATCATCAAACAATCAATCAATTAATGCTTTAAAGTGCAATTAAACTCTCAGATGATATTCAATAGCATAAAACTCATCTAATCATATCGATTTCAAGCATAAAAACACATTAATTCAAGATTTTGATAATCGCACAGTGAAAATTGATAAACACAGTATAATCCAATAAACTTGATTCATTAGGCTCTGATACCAATTGTGTGTCCCATTAATTAACGAATCAATCAAGCAAACAAATAATCAATAATAATATGCAAACCTGATACGATTATACCAATGAATTGAATGATTACAAGCTTGAAGATCGATCAATCTCTCTCTGTTTTCCTCTCTCTCTCTCGGCGCTGCTCTTTCTCTCAATATCTCTGTGTACGGTGCACACACCACAAAACACAACTCTCTCTAAACCTAATTAACACTAAATCATCTAATTAAAAACTTAGGCCGAATTAGCCTAATGGGCTTGGCTTGGGCCCAACAACTAATAACTGTTAAATTAAAGGAAAGGACTAAAAACGAAAATACGGAAACACACTTTGACTATTTAATACAAAAGAACCCTAGACTATTTGTTGAGACGACTTTTCCAGCATTGACTTCAGATTTCCATCTTCAGATAATGATGATCTTGAATCCAATAAAACTGTGCTTTAACATTTACTTTTCTAGTATAAATAGCTTTGTTAGCTTTCATTTCTTTGTAACCTTGTAATTGAGAGAACCTTCTGAGTTTATTCTAGAGAGAGAGTTTCCTATTGCATGTAACCTTGTGCCATCAATACACATGTGATTTAGAACATCTTGATTTGTGATTCTATTTCTAAATCTTGTTTTACACTTGTTTTGGGATTAATAATTGGTATCAGAGCAAGTGATCCATTGAAAAGCTGAAAATCATTTTGCTATTTTTGGAAAGTAAGTTGTGAATCTTGAAAATTCACCAATTTAAGTGTTTTGATTGGATTTTGATTTGAATTGATTCAGAATCAACAATGCATATGATCTGAATCAAATTCGTGGAAAAAGAATTGTTGGGAAATCGATTTTAGAGGATTTTTGTGAGTTTTTGTTCGAAAAAGTCTTGCTACTGTTTTTGGATCAAAAGTACTTGAATTTGAAGTTTCTTGAAAAACTTTTATTCATTAAAGTTGTTCCTGTCATCATGTCAAGCATTAGTTGAAAGTTTGAGTGAGATTGGATTAGTTTTGAGAGTTTGTGAGAAAATCCTTCATATCTTCAAACTTGTAGAAGATTGTCTATGTTCATCTTTATCTCACATAAAAGTGTTCATACTTTGTTGCGCATACCTTCACCTGAACAATATCTTATCGCGCATCTCATACGAGATAAGATTTTTATCGCGTATTATATTCCTTTGACACGTGATAAGTTACCTCTTCGAGCGACAAGATTCTTATCGTGTGCTTAGTCCGCGACAATATTGTCTTATCGCGTGGTTTTGTTTCGTTGAGTGACAAGAAGTTATCGCGGGTTCAGTACTATAGCGGCGAGCCACAAATTTTCTACAGTCTTGTGCGACAAGTTCTCAGGACTTAGAGATTTTTCAGCAAAGACAAAATTGACAAAGAGTTGACTTTCCAATAGCTAAAATTTCATATTTTTGGAATCTAAAGATCATACAAGTGTTTAAACATGACTTCTAAGGAAGCTCTTGCAATTGGAACTAATGTCAAAGCACCTGTGTTGTTCAAGGGAGAGTATGAACAATGGAAAGATAGATTTTTAGACTTTTTGGATAGACATGACAATGATGAGTATATGAAGCAATCTTTGGAAGAAGGACTCATGCCACCAATTCCAGTTACAGTTCCTGAAGATGGTTCCTCTGGGTAAGAAGGTGAAGGTGCAGGTGCTAGAGTTAGAAGGGTTGATTACATGGATCCAGCTAACTATGATGCTGAACAGAAAAAGAGATACAAAGCAGATAAACAATCCAAATCTTTGTTACTTCAGAGCATTCCCAATGAGATATATGTAAAGATTGACAGCTACAAGGCAACTGGTAAAATGATGTGGGATCAGTTGGAGAAAATGATGATGGGATCAAAGGTAGGTAATCAGATGAAGGTAGCAAATTGCATAAACATCTATGAGGAGTTCAAAGCAAACGAAGGTGAAAATCTTGAGGATACTTAAGATAGGTTTGTTTGTTTTGCTATTGAATGAGTTGAGCAAAAACAAAATGAGCAAGACTCAGATAGAGAACAATGTCAAATTTCTCAGCATACTTCAACCTGAATGGAAGAAGTTCACTCGTCAGATGAAGCAACATAAAGATCTGAATGAAATCCCTCTTCATGAAAGTGTATGAGACTCTCCGTCAGAATGAAGAGGAGGTTGATGAGTTGAGGGCTAAGAAGAAAAAGATAGAGAAACCAGTGGCTGATCCTATTGCTTTGGAAGTTGCGAAAAATGAGAGGAAATCAATTCGGGGTAGATCAGTCTCAAGGAAAGAGAAGATTATCAGTGAGTCTAAAAAAGGTAGTGATGGTTCTGATTCAGATGATGGAGAGAACCTCAAGCAAGTAATGATCTTACTGACTCGGGCGTTTCAAAAAAAGTTCTACAAAAATACGGGGTCAAACAATAAGAGGTACTCATCTGGATCAAAGAACTATGAGCATATAGATAGGACTGAAGGAAAGAAGAAGTTTGAGGGGTCTAGCAAGAGGTTTGATGACAGAAAGTTTGAGGAAAAGAAGTATGTGAAGAAATATGAAGAGAAGAAGTCAGATGAGCTAGAAAGTGCTATAACTGCGGAAAGGTCGGTCATTTTGCTAAGGAGTGTCGAAAGCTGAAAGTGCAGAACTTCGACTACTACAAGAACAAGATTTTACTTGCGAAGCAAAAGGAGGCAGGCAAAGCACTCATGGCCGAGGATGACCATTGGCTGGATCTGACGAATTCTGAAAGTGAGAGGGATGAGTACACTTACATGTGCTTCATGGGTAAACAGGTAGAAGAAGTTGTCTCTGGTGATGACACTTCCGATGAGGTAAATGAATTTTCTAAAAGTGATTTTTTAAAGCAAATGCAATCCATGATGGTTGAGCTTCAGGAATTACAGTCAAAACTTAAACGAGAAAAGGGTGTCATTGAACAGATGCGTCAAACAATATATAAACTCAACAAGGAAATTGTTGAGAAGAATATGTTGATTGACTCTTTGAACAAGGCCACTGATACTTTTGAAAATCAAAAGACTGTTTTAAATAAACAAATATCTGAAGCAACTTCTAAGTTCAATCTTTGTGAACTTAAGAAGAAAGAGTTTGTTCGAAAATATAAATCTGTGAAATCCGTGAATAAATCATTGGTAGGAAAGATAAATGATTTGTGTTAGGACATAAAATGTCCAAGTTAGAAAGTTTTGTAAAGGGATTTACCTTTTAATCTTTGTATTGGGCTTTTAATGTGTAATTGGGCTTAGGCTTTAGGTTAGAACAAGTGAGAGAGGGGGAGGTATATATAGTTTATGTGTTTAGGGTTTTAGAGAATTAATTCATTATTCACAATGTAGCCGTCTTTGAGAGAGCGTGTGTTCTAGAGAGAGAAAGTGCACTTTCTCTCTCTAGGTTTTGTTCGTGTTCTTCATTTTCAATATGAATAAAAGGTATCTCTCCCAATCTTATCTTGTTTCTTATTAATTGATCATGAATTATTGTTTAATCTGGGATCTACATGTGGTATCAGAGCTGGATTGAATATTTTTTTCTTTGATTCGATCGTATTTCGACAAATTGTGATCGAGAACCCAAAATTTTTGAATCTGTGATTTTTTTTGGATTTGATTTTGGAATTGGTTTGATGACCGACATAATATTTTCTTTTGTGGTTAATGGAATCAATTATGTTTGGTAGCTGTTGAATTTATTTTTAAATCGGTGGATGTGAAAATTAAAAACGACGGTTGTGGATTGATTATAAGATGAATTTTATTGTAATATGATTGGATGCCATGAAACTGAAGATGTTTAATTACTTCCATAGTGGGTCGGTGATGGTGATTCAAACATATATGTATGTGGCGGCTTTGGTTTTTTTAATTGAGAATGAAAGTCATCCATGAGTTTTTGTTTTTAAAAGTGATTGGTTATTAATTCATAATGGGTCGGTTGATTAGTAATGGACGGTGGATGCAATTTTGTTGATGGTCGGTTGTGTTTTTGTTAATTCAACGATGGCTGCAAGTATTTTTTAAATGTGAAAGGCAACTATAATCTGCAAATTGTTCATTGTGCCTGGCGGTTGTTGGAATCAAAAGTGTAATTGGCGGTCGGTGAAGCATTTTTGTAGATGGCATCAATTAATCCATCCGTTTTTTTAAATTTAATGCAGAACCCGGGTTTCCTTATCACATGGCATCCGGGTTTGAATGTTAATCTTTACCATACGGGAGGTCCCTTATAATCTGGTACTGGGACTTAAAATTCATGACAACCGGATTATGCATTTATGGGCCGTGTATTAGGCTTAAGTGATCAAATGCCAACCAGGTTAATTAGTTTGGACATTTTTTTTAGCCGTATACAACAGATTTTTGGGCTTAACTGTTTTGGGCTTAATTGATTTATATTCTTTGCCATCCGAATATTAAATTGAAGAGACCGACTTTTGAGCAATATGGACCGTGAATGCTAGTTTTTGACGGATTTCTCTTGATGGCACCTTACAAATCGATTTTTGAAGACTTGGTTACTGAAATTTTGATGCTATTTTTCTTGGTAAGTGGATTTTGGTGAGTGTGCCATCTAGATTTGCATAAAGCTTTACAGGGCATTATTTGGCAATTCTCGAGAACCGGTTATTGATCCAAAAAGTGTGATCCGATTTATTTTTCAACAATCTGTTCACAAGGTTTTCCTTGAACGAATATGTGGCATCATTCTGATATTTAGTCTGTCACATTCTTCTACGCAACTGACTCAGATTCACAGAGCTCATGGTAGTCAAGATTCCCAAACATTGCGTGATTGGATTCAGTCTTCGATTGGATTGGATTGGATTGGATTAGCAACTTGAGTATCTGCAATCATCATTCTGGAGTTTTCTTGACGATGCTAGACCTTTGAGTGCTCTTAATCATTTTTCTGACCTGATCAATCATAATTGTAAGTGTTTGCAATCATTGTTTTGGTGCTTTGGCTGTAATCTAGAGTTTTGAGTGCCTATAATCATCCAGCTGATTTGTGAAGATTGGAGGTCCGGGTTTACTCATTCAGTATTCTGGAGAGTGTTAAGAAAATGAGCATTCTTCTTTAGTTGCTGAACAGTTGTTGATTGGTTCTTCTACCCTTGCCTAGTAGTGTTTGCTACACGATGCTTCCTCCTACGAGCTGATCAATACAAGTTCTTGAGCTGAACTCCTATTCAACTCGCGGTTCAAAGATAGATTCGTTGTTATAAACTGAAGATGCACTGTGGTTGTAACGCAAAACTCACACATTTCTTTCTTGTGGGCGTAACGAATGTTTTGAGTTTCTGGAGATAACAATTGTCTTTAGTGCACTCAATCGAGGTTATTGCGCACATCGAATTTGGTATTAAAGTTAAAACTTTGAAGGATAAGAGTTTCATTCAAGGGGGGCCTGAGCTATCTTGAAGATGTGCAACACTAAAGTTTTTCAAAGAAATCAAGAGGGAGAAGAGCTGGCGCTTCAAAAATGATGATTCCTTTACAAAACTTTAGGGGGGGGGGATTGTTAGGACATAAAATGTCCAAGTTAGAAGGTTTTGTAAAGGGATTTACCTTTTAATCTTTGTATTGGGCTTAAATTGTAATTGGGCTTTTAATGTGTAATTGAGCTTCGACTTTAGGTTAGAACAAGTGTTTAGGATTTTCGTGTTCTTCATTTTCAATATGAATAAAAGGTATCTCTCCCAATCTTATTGTTAAGTCAAAATATTGTATCCAAGATTTAATAGGAAAAGTCAATGATGTAAAAGTCAACAAAGTCTATGTCAAAGTCAAAGAAAAGTCAATGTTGTTTAATTCCTTAGTCTTTAAGTCTTGTAATAGATTTGTGGGTTCAAATAGGGTGTGCTTTGTAAGATTTGGTAAGGATCTTCATTGTAACATTTTTAGAGACATGAGATATATGAAATCAATATCTACTTTCTCTCTCTACTTTCTCTCTCTAGTTCTTAATTGCTTAATCTTGATGAGAATTGCTTGATAGTTTGGGATTTTGCATTCACAATTGGTATCAGAGCTATACCAAACAATCTTCAGAGAGATTTGCACAAAAATATAGATCAATTTTCTGGAAATTCTCATAAAAGCAGAAAGTTTTTTAGATTAGAACTGTTGATTCGAATTTCTTGTGATTGATTGATTTTAGATTGTAAAACTCAGTTCATTGAACTCATTTGTTGTTGTAGAATCGTTTTTGTTCTCACAATTTCATAGATTAATCAATAAATCAGGTTCAATTTTTTGGATCTTTGGTTTTTTCTTGAAAAATGTCGATCTCTGTTCTTGATCAAGTTTTTGTATTTTGTTGATTTTAATCTGAAATTGACATTGAAAATAGGTTTTATATGATTAATCGATCATTCTTGTGCAATTTCATGTTTTAATTTTCAGGAATGGAATCATTTTGAATCGATCTGTGGAACTCAGATTGCAAGTTCATGAAGAACATAGCCTGTTTCCATTGAATTTTTTTGAGAATTTCAGTTTGATTCTGCGAATTTCAGATTGTTTCAATCTGATTGTGACTTAATGGAAATCAATATTTGATTTGTATCATATTCGATTCACTCGAGTAGCAGGTTTAGAATTTATCTTTTGCGATATGATTGGCTTACAAGAAATTAGTGGAGCGGCTGTATTGAATCAAGTGGGTCGGTGAATTGCAGTATTGAATCTGTTTGTTTTGCTCTTATCACATCTTGCGCAAACATGAGGTTTGCGCCAATAACAGTTCACGCAAAACCAGCCTCATTTTTTTTATCCATCCAAGTGTTAGTTTGCAGGTTAAATACTTGATTGGAAGAGATTAAATTTGTGGGAGAAAGTAAATGGGTTGATGTAATTGAATTTCAATTTGAAATCAGTGGAGTTGAAAATGAGTATGGATGCTGCATCAAATTTAATTGGACCATGATTCATTTTTTTAATTGTTTGGCAGGTGCTTGATCATGGGTCGGTGATAGTGGCGCACACACACACTACACACACCGGTAGCACACACTACACACACACCGGTCACACACACTACACACACACCGGTCACACACACTAATTTCACACCGGTCACACACACTTATCATACACCGGTTACACACACTTCACACACACTGGTCGCACACGTTTTACACACTATCAGTTCATCGCGAAAATCTGGTTTGCGCCTTCTGCATAATTGATTTGTGCCACTCATATGTTAATTTTGCGTCACCAACATAAAAAGTTTGCGCCAACCATATCTAGCGCAAACTTATTCTTTGCGCTAACATCAAATGGGACGGTGGAGTGTTTGATTTGCACTGTGATTGGTGATTTTTTTAGTGGGGCCATCCATACATTAAGCTTTGCGCCAATCAAATTGTTTTGCATGTTTCAATTTGCGTCACTCTCTTGTCGCACAATTTAAACTCTGCGCCATCCAAGTGATAAACTTTGCGCCATTCACTTCTAGCGTAAATCTCATTTTTTTGCGCTAACTCTGTTATTTGATTAGCGTGTTCCAGTTTTTCAGATTCACACGATCTGTTAATCGATTTGAGCCAACATCAATTTTTGCGCCAGCTGAGTTTTGAGAATTTCAATTCCAAGTGATCTGACTTAAGTGCTTTGAGAATTCCAGAGATAGATATTTTTTTTAGAGATTTTTTTGTGCTGATCTAAGTTTGACTTTCAGTCAAATTTTTCTGAATTGTTTGGGAACGGTCATTCTTATCAAGTTGTTTTTTCATTAAAGATGACATCTATGGGATATTTTGCTGAGCTTGAAGCGAAGGTTGCAAAGCTCAAACTAGAGAACGTAAATCTTGGTTATGCTGTTGATTTTCACTCGAAAAAGTCAAAAGAATATTATGCTGAAATCATCATACTGAAAGAAGAAGTTAGTGCATTAAAGACAAGTAATGAAGATCTTCTGAAAAAGATTTCTGGGCTGAATAATGAGAAAATACTGAGTTTGGAATCTGAGAACACAGAGCTGAAGAGAAATATCTCAGATATGGTTAAAGACAAATCTGATCTTGAGAGTGAAAAGAAAGTTCTTTCAAAGAAGTTCTCAGATTTTTCAAGAAAGTGTTTTGAAGAAAATAAAGCAGTTGAGCTTAAATGTATAAAGCTTTCTCAGCAAGTTTTTGATTTTGAGAAAGTACTTATCTTGGAAAGAGAGAAGTTTGCCAAGGAAAAGAAGGCCATTGAACAGAAGAACGTTGGATTCTTCAAAGAAATATTCGGCCAAAGAAAGGATGCTGAGAAGGAATTTGAAGAAGAACGAAGCATGTTTGAGGCTGAGATCAAAAAGCTTACTGAGAAGCTATCTGAACTATCTGAGAATGCACTGAAGGAGTAGAAAACGAAGTCTGAATTCAAGGAAAATATTGACTTACTTGTCAAAGAAAGAGACAACTTTGCTTCAAAGATTAAAGAACTTGAAAAGACAACTTCAAGTTCAAATCAAAAAACTGTTTCTTCCAAGAGGTCAGTTAAATCTTCTGATCAGGTTCGTAGTACTAATCTTTTCTATGACAGAAATATAGATGGTTCAGGTACACATCAAAGTAGAAGGAGATACAAAGAAGAGAAAATGGTCTGGAAGAAGAAACAAGTTGAAGATGGAAAGAAAGATGAGCTGAAAGGTAAAAAGTCATGTGTTCATTCATATAAAGCCAAGAAGAACAATGCGCGTAAAGGTAAACCTGATCATATCTACTCGAGAGATCAATTAATCAGGTTGTCAGGTAAGAAATACTATTGTTCTTATTGCTGTACACATGATCATGTTCACAAAACAAGTGATCATTTTTGGTATGGTTCATATTTAATTACCCCCACAAGAACTGCAACTAACATTCATGGACCCAAATACCAGTGGGTACCAAAGCCGAAAACTAATTCTGTGTTGCAGGCACCTCAAGTCAAGGGGGAGTAAGAGAACCAAGGCTTTTGAACAAAACAGTTCAAAACCCGGACTTAAATGTCAAGACTAAGGCTTCTAAGTAAATCAACTTAGAACCCGTACTTCAATGGAGTTTGACTTCTAAACACAACAGTTTAGGACTCGTACTCCAGTGATCAAAAGACCTTACTCCGGTAATACTTTGCATCCGATAAGATATGATGGTCTACAATTCACAAGGGAGTTGTATTGATCTCTATTCTGTGCTTTTTCATTGACAATATACTTACGATATGACGGTCTACAATTCAAAAGGTAGTTGTATTGATATCTATCTTGTGTTTTAACTGACATATTTCAGATGCATAATTTAAGGGGGAGTACAGGTGATGGCTTCTGATTACAACAGATCAGGACCCGTTCTTCAAAGCTCAGATAAGGATATTTTGCCAATATCCAGGGGGAGCTTAATAGATCTATATCTTTCTATCATGATTTGAGGGGGAACCTAAAAGGTAAATATCTTCTGATCTAGATCTCTGATTGTTTGAAAGAAGAACAACTTTCAAGCATGAAAAACGTTTTCTGAAATTTTCAAACCACTTCTGATTCTCAAAAGATTTTATGAATTTAGAAGTGTGATTTTAAATGTTTTTCATTTTGAGCTTTAATGTTTAACTGACCGTGTGTTTCCAAAGATCAATACTTGTGTATTATCTTATCCATATACTGTAAAGTATTCATACACATTGGTTCAGTACTTTATTTGAATTTTTTATTACCATGTCTCATAACGAACAAATTTTTCGATGGTAATACTCCCGTTTGCTTTCAAATGTTGTTGAGCTTCAATCATTATTTCTAATCTTGTGCTTTCATTGCAAAATTGTTTATATTCGTTCATATAAACAAAATATCCAATTCTTTGATACCCTATTCATTTCATTTGATCTGATTGATACATTGTCAGATTCTCAAAACAATTCTCTTGGTTTCATTTCATTCATTCAATATCCTTGTTTTGAGAGATCTTCATTGTTCAAATGCTCAAATTTCATTCATATCTTTCATGAGCATACATTTTGACAGTGTTATCTTATCTGTGCTTAACTGTTCAAGTTAAACTGTTGAGCAACTATTCTTTTTAGGATTTACATGGGATTCATGTGTGAGCTTAAACAGAACTTCCATGGATTCACGTCAACCAGTGTTTCCTACCTCGGAAGTTATCCTTGAGTGATTGAGGGGTCATAAATCAAAGAGTGGGGGAGATAACTCATCCGGTTGAGTTTTTCTCATTCTGTGGAGCGGTAAAATGGAAAAGAGAGTTTGGTTAGTAGTGAGCTTTAATGATAAAAAGAAAGAGGGTGTGAGATCAGAGTTAAAAGAATATCAGAACTCTGCACCAACCACTTTCTGAGCCGGGCAACCACATCTACTGATTGGTTCACATTCTTTGGTGACCATCATTGAAACAGGCAGTGAGCCCATGCCAACTCTTGCTATTACCCCACCAACCACTCATTTCTTTCCCGAAAAAGAAATGTTTCATTTTCATTGGGGACGCAACACATCTGCTATCTGATCTTCACTCAGAAGATTTAGATATTGAAAAAGAAGGAAAGTTGCCCCACCTTCACACCTCTTTCATGCACATTTAGTCTGTGTAATATTTGTTCCTGTCTCAACAGTTTACACAATTTGAGCCTGATCAAGCTAAGTAGCTTCAATCATTCATACACTTTCACGTACACACAAGGAATAAGTTTTCTTGTCATAACATTCATAGAAAATTCCTTTGTGGTTTTTTGATGATTGAATGGAAGCCCTGGGGGAGTGAACATCACAAAAGCTCCTTTCCAATGTACATCCGTTGTACAAAGTGGCTCCATGCTACTTACAGGCATACTAACTGTTTCATCTGTTGAATCAGGGTTGAATCAGGGTTACATTGTTGATTATGTCTGAATTTGAAAAGATTCGGATATATACATTTTATGAATTGACGGATACTCAGATCAACGAGCGAAGAATGTCAAATTATCATGAAGGGGAGATTGTTAGTCTTTCAAAGGGGAAATCAAAGAAAGTGCTAAAATTGAAGAAGTTTTGATGATCATGATGCTCACAATCATCAAAAAGGGGGAGAATTTTACAAAGATTCAATTTCAAAGTTATAAAGAAAGAAGATTATGTGAAAAGATTTGTGGAGAAATTTCAGAAAGTTCAAGTTTTTCAAGATTGGTGAAAAGAAATCATTCCAAGATGATTCAATTTTCGAATGAAGATGATTTGAGGAAAGTTTTGAAGATGATTCAAAGATAAATCAAGATTCGTGAAAGTTTGTTTTTCCAAAGACAGTTCAGAGATCACAAGAGATGAAGATACAAGATCAGAGATTCCTCAAAGTTGTATCAATGTTCAAAGATGAAGATTTCAAAGATGTTTCAATGTTGAAGTTTCAAAAGTTTCAAGAGTTCTGTTTCGTGTTCAAGACATGTTGACTTTCAAAGCTACAAAGTGCAAAAGACTTTTCAAGATTCTTTAAAGGCTGAAAGATTGAAGATTGTTAAAGTTTCAAAGTTCAAGAGACAAAAGCTGAAGAATCAAGAGCTGAAGACTAGTGTCAAATTTTTATTAAATCTTGAATACAAAGGGGGATATTGTTAAGTCAAAATATTGTATCCAATATTTTATAGGAAAAGTCAATGATGTAAAAGTCAACAAAGTCTATGTCAAAGTCAAAGAAAAGTCTATGTTGTTTAATTCCTTAGTCTTTAAGTCTTGTAATAGATTTGTGGGTTTAAATAGGGTGTGCTTTGTAAGATTTGGTAAGGATCTTCATTGTAACCTTTTTAGAGACATGAGATATATGAAATCAAGATCTACTTTCTCTCTCTAGTTCTTAATTGCTTAATCTTGATGAGAATTGCTTGATTGTTTGGGATTTTGCATTCACACTTATCTTGTTTATCATTAATTGATCATGAATTGTTGTTGAATCTGGGATCTACAGTTTGGAAGAGAAGCTATATGCTAGAGGACAGACTGACCAAACTATTCATCTTAACAAACCGAAGGAATTCACATATTTCAACTCACATTAGGGTATTGGGTATAATAACCCACATTACTTGAAAAAGAGTATTTCAAAAAGGCCTATTCTTTATAATTTTGATTTCTTACAGTTAGCCAAGAAAAACCCAAGTTGAAAATCAAATGGACTAAATCTTCTGAAGATGTGGAAGCTCATAAAGATTTAAAAAGGAAAAAACTCTGTTAAAATGCAACTTCCATTTTGTATGATAAACTGAATGCCAATTATTCATCCGACCAATCAACTCTTTTATCACATGATTGTTTTAAGAGTTATTCAGATGCTGAGATGGAGGCTAAGCCTGCTGAGGGCAAAATGTATATTCCGCCTCTAGTTTTAGAAAGCAAAATTTCCCAGCTTCAGAATGATATTGATGAAGAATATTGGTTGAGTTAGGAAAAGCTGTATTTTTAACTGCTTTACAGAACACTGAGTTCAAATATGAGGTGAAAGTAAAGAATGAGTCTGAGTCAGGAAGAGTCTGTACAACCAGTTCTACTGATTCAGATGGATCTTCATGTAAATCCTTTATGGGCAATATGTTTTGTATTGTGAAACCTTCAGATTTTGAACAAACTCCTTTTCAAAAACAGTGTTCTAAAGAGTTTAAAGATTTTATGTTTCCAAAATCTTCCTGTGAATCACCATTCATGGATGATTCAGACTTATTTGAAAGTGATGTTGATTTTTTGAATTCTGAGGATTGTTTTGATGACTGTGTTGATGAGTTTGACTTTGCAACTAAACTTCCAGATCATAAAGATTTTGTAGTAAAATCTGAGGAATTGCCGAGTGTGTATGAAAAAGGTTAATCATCAACTAAGGTTGATGCTCAAGTTCCTGTGAGTGCTTAATATTCCAAGGGTAAGACAAAGAAGTACTCACAGAAACGGAAGAAAACTGGAAAGTCTCGGAAGAAGAAAACTCAGAGTTCTCATGTTTCTAACAAAGTTTCTTTTAATGTTTCAGATATAAGTTCGAGAAAACCTAGAGTGAGACTGGAATGGAGAGCAAAGAAATACACTGAGAATGTGGTGTCAGCAAAATCATCCATAACTTTGGATAGTAATAGGACAATTGATTTACGTAATGGTGTAGTTGATCAATTTGCTAATCATAAACAAAAACTTGTATTACCTTGCAAGATTTACTCAATAAAACAATTGATTCAATTAGCTAATACTCAGATTCGTTGTACTAATTGTGGTGTGAATGATTTTGTAGATAAGCGTTTTTCTAATTTTTGGTTTGGTTCTTATTGTGTTTATAATTCTATGAGACCAAAAGTTTTTCAAAGAAAAGGAGGACCCAAATTTAAATGGGTGCCAAAATCAAATTTGTCTACTAACCCGACAGGACCCATCTTTAAATGGGTACCTAATCCTGTGAAATGATTTGTTTTGTGCAGACCAGTTATATGTGGTACCTTGATTCCGGATGTTCCAAGCATATGACTGGAAGGAAGGAAATGTTGTCAAATTATACTGAAAAGTTCTATGGTAATGTATGTTTTGGAAACAATCATTTCTCTCCAATTCTTAGATACGGGAATGTAGTGCAAGAGAATGTGACAATTAAGAAGGTGAGTTATGTTGAAGGCTTAGGACACAACCTTTTCAGCATTGGAGAATTCCGTGACAAGAATTTAGAGGTTAATTTTAAAGCCAAGAGGTGCTGCGTTAGAACAGAAGATGGTAGAACTCTTGGTGTCAACCAGAAAGTCTAATCTCTATAATGTGAAGCCAGAAAGCGTAGTGTGCCTACTCTCTAAGGCTTCTATGCAAGAAAGTTGGTTATGGCATATGCGGATTTCTCATATTAATTTCAGATATATCAACAAGCTTGCCAAAGGCAGATTAGTGAAAGGTTTACCAGAGTTAAAGTATGAGAAAGAACACATGTGTGATTTTTGTGAAAAAGGTAAGATGAAAAGGGTTTCTCATAAGCTGAAGCCTGAACCGAACAGATATAATCCTTTGGAATTATGCATATGGATTTGTGTGGTCCGATGAGAACTCAAAGCATAAAAGGCAAAAAGTATGTACTAGTGATTGTGGATGATTATTCGAGGTATACTTGGGTGAAGTTCCTACGGTCAAAAGACGAGACGCCTGAGTTAATCATTTCATTTCTCAAGAGTGTTCAAGTCAACTTGCAGAGAACAGTAAGGATCATCAGGTCAGATAATGGCACAAAGTTTAAGAACAAGACATTTGAAGATTATCTCGAATCTGTTGGGATAACACATAAATTCTCTTTTGCTAGAACGCCCGGACAAAATGGAGTCGTCGAAAGATGTAACAGAACTCTTGTAGAGGCTACTAGAACAATGCTAAGCCAATCAGAGTTACCACTTCTTCTATGGGTGGAGGCTATTTCTACTGCTTGTTATACTCATAACCGATCAATCATACACCGCCGGTTTGGTAAAACGTCATATGCCATTATAAACAATAGAATACCTATCATTAAATATTTTCATATTTTTGGATGCAGGTGTTATGTGCTCAATGACAAGGAGAATCTGAACAAGTTCATCCCCAATGCGGAAGAAGGAATTTTCATTGGATATTCTCAATCATCGGCATCATACAAAGTGTATCTGAAGAAATCAGAGATCGTTGTTGAGAGCGTCAACGTAACATTGACGAGACTGTAGAGTTGGCTTCCAATCACAACAGTTCGGAACCCGTAATCACTGGAGTACTAGCTTCTGGACAGATCAGTCCAGAACCTGTGTCAAATATTACAAATTCAAATCAAGCATCAACATCTACATCTCATTTATCTGACTTAGATATGTTATTTGAACATTTTTATGATGAATTTTTAGGATCTAAGTTGTCTAAACCTGTTGTGTTTGATAGGGTTGAAGATCAAAGAGATGAACTTCTAGTTTCTTTGAATATTTCTACAGAACCTACTCCTCAAATTCAGACAAAAAGTCATCCAGTTGAAGCTACACAAAATGATGAACAACCAGAAGTTTCACAACCTATTGCTAGTTCTGAAGTGCCTATTCCACAGACAATAAATGTTCAACCAGTTGAAACTTCTGAAACTATACCTTCAATTGAACAAACAATTCAACTTCCTCAGTATGATGAATACTCAGATGATCAGAATGATTAATCTTCATACATTCCACTTCCCCACACTCATAGTGTACCAAAGAGCATCTAGTGAACCAGATTATTGGAGATCCATCTAAACCGGTGCAAACTAGGTCTGCTACAACAAACGAGTGTCTTTATGATTCTTTCCTGAGCAAGATTGAACCAACACGCGTATCTAAGGCTCTGGAAGATCCAGAATGGATAACTGCTATGCAGGAAGAGTTAAAGCAATTTGAAGCCTTGAAAGTATAGAGACGCGTGCCTAGACCACCACAAGGTAAAACCATAATCGACACGAAATGGGTGTTCAAGAACAAGAAAGATGATAACAAGATAGTTGTCAGAAATAAGGCTCGACTTGTAGCAAAAGGGTATCGACAAGAAGAGGGGATTGATTATTACGAAGCATACGCTCCAGTTTCTCGCATCGAGGCAATCAGAATGTTCTTAGCATATGCGGTGCACAAGAATTCTACTATCTTTTAGATGGACGTCAAGACGACCTTTCTGAACGACATACTTAAAGAGGGGGTATATGTTTCGCAACCAGAAGGGTTTGTCAGTGCAAAAAGACCGAGTCATGTTTATATTTTGGACAAACCCCTTTACGGTCTCAAACAAGCACCCCGAGCCTAGTATGAGGTACTATCAAAAATTTTAGTCAAGTCTTGGTTCTCAAAAGGTAAAATTGACACTACCCTTTTCATTAAAAAAAGAAAAAGGCAATATCATTCTTATACAAATCTATGTAGATGACATAATTTTTGGCTCTACGAACCCTAAGTATTGCAAAAGCTTTTCAGCCTTGATAGTGTCCAGATTTCAGATGAGTATGATGGGAGAGATGAATTTCTTTCTCAGATTACAAGTCAAACAATTTTCTACGGGGATTTTTATAAATCAAGCTAAGTATATTTTTGACATTTTAAAGACATTTAAAATGGAAAATTGTACATCGATTAGCACCCCGATGGCACCAAGTACAAAGATCGGAGCTGACCTTAACGGGAAAGTTGTTGATCTAAAGACCTACCGAGGTATGATAGACTCTTTGATGTACTTAACTTCTAGTAGGCCTGACATTATGTTCTCCACATGTTTGTGTGCGAGATATCAAGCCAAGCCCAAAGAGTCTCATCTTTCGGTTGTTAAGAGAATTTTTAGATATCTGAAGGGCACCGCAGACCTTGGTTTGTGGTATCCGAAGGATACATGCTTTGAACTCACTGCATATTCAGACGCAGACCATGTTGGATGCATGTTGGATAGGAAGAGCATCTCCGGACACATTTAATTCTTGGGAGATAAGCTTGTTAGCTGGGCGTCAAAGAAACAATTACGTGTATCCACTTCAACAGCTAAAGCAGAATATGTAGCTGCTGTCATCTGCTATTCTCAAGTATCATGGATGAGGACACAACTATGAGATTATGACTTCCAGTACAACAAGATTCCTATATATTTTGATTCGAAGAACGCAATTGCAATATCATCTAATCCTGTACAACATACCAAGATAAAGCCCATAGACGTCAGATATCACTTTATCAAAGACCATGTTGAAAAAGGTATAATTGAATTGTACTTTGTAAACACAGATTACCAGCTTGCTGACCTTTTCACTAAAGCTTAAGATGAAAAGCGTTTTAATTTTCTTGTATCAAAATTGGGCATGCTGAATCTAAAAACCTAATCTTTTCATAATTTGTGTTTGCTTAGTATAATTTAGTTTACAAATTTTCTCATGTCCTTATTTTTAATTTGAAAGATATATGCACAGAAGGTTTGCTAATTATTTCAGGGGGAGTGTGACTAAGATGAAGTGATCATTATCTGAGGGGGATCATATCATATTTTTCTTATACTAACAAAATTTTCTGTGTTAGACAGGTGCGTATCTTAAGGGGGAGTGTTTGGTAAGAATATCTGTGTTGAAACAAATTTTCAGCTAACCCTAGATGATGAAATTTATTTTTGAAAATTCTAGCATCATTGTAGGGGGAGCAAAATGGGTTTTCAAATTTTTGTTCTTATACCATTTAAAAGTTCGACATCTTTTAAAGTGGTTTATTTTTGGAAATATTGCAAATTTTTTAAAATGTCGAAGTGTTCAAATCTTATCACGGATTGCATAAGGGTGGATTTCTTATTGCGAATGTGTTGTGCGACAAGATTTCTTATCGCGCATGTGTTGTGCGATAAGATTTCTTATTGCGAATGTATCCCGCGACAAGATAGGTGACGTGCTTATCACGGGTGTGCTCCGCGATAACACTTTACCCTGTAAGAGCAGAAATATGTTTGATACAAGATCATGAAGACAGAAGGTTAAAGTTCAAGAAGTCAAAGGCTGAAAGTCAACTCTCAGTGAAAGTCAAAGTCAAAGTCAAAGTGTAATAAAAGTCAAAGTCTTTGTATTGTTTTGTTTGCTTGTTTTAGTTGCTTGATATAAATAGTTGTTTTTGCTGTTTAATAGATAGATGACTAGAGATTGTGTTCAGATTCTGAGAGAATTTTGTAGAGAGAGAAAGAGATGTTTAGAGAGAGAAAGTTGTAATCGTTTGCATTTTGGAATTGAAATCAAACAGGTAGATTTGATAATCTTGTTTTGTTATTTGTTGTGTGATTAGAAGTTTGAATCAGGGACACACAATTGGTATCAGAGCATATCCAGATTGAAATCAAGAAAAGTTGAAGTCGACACTGTTACATTAGGTTGCAAATTCGTTTTTAAGCTTTTGTATAAATTTCAGGTTGTAATCGAGTTCTTTAGATTCGTATATTGAATTAGAAAGAGTTTGTATAGTTTGATTCACAATTTGCACTGCAATTGATCATCAATTTTGATGAATTTGTTGTTGTCGAGTTTACAAGTTCACGAGCACTGTATTGGACCGATTTGTACATCTTGTTGTTTGTTTTTAAAATTTGTTGGTTGTAATCTGTTTTAGATGTTTAGGTGATCGAATTCTCAAAGTTTCAGTTTGTAATTCTATGTCTAGATAGGTTTTTGTGAATCTCAGATTGTCTTTTCATTCGAAAGGCCAAGAACACGCAAGTTCTTCAAGAACACGCAAGATCTACAAAACGCGCAAGCATCATCAGAAGAACGCGCAAACTGAAAGATTTTTGATTTTGGCTAGAAACGCGCAAAGTGCTATTTGCGAGTTCTAGAAACACGCAAATCGAAGTTTGCGTGTTTGATTCTTCAGTCTGCGAGTTTGATCATTTTCGAGTTTTGCGAGTTTATCTTGCGAGTTTGATAAAACATGCAAGTAGGCATTTGCGAGTTATCCAAACGCGCACGAATCATCTTGCGAGTTTCTCAGTGAACAGTGATCCGCGAGTTTATCTGTCTGCGAGTTTCAAGTTTTTTTTTGTGATCTGTGAGTTTCTCAGTGAACAGTCATCTGCGTGTTTAGGTGTCTGCGAGTTTCAAGCTTCTTTAGTTATCTGCGTTTTTCTGTACTTAGTCAATATTTTCAAAACTGTAATATGGCCTTTAAATGTGAAATTTTTTTCTCTAGGGGCGCTGCCCCCGGTTAGCGGGACCTCCGTGCTAAGCCTGCGGAGGGGGACATAGTTCTGATTGTGATCAAAGTTCCTGAATTCCTATTTCAAGATTTTTTTTTGTGATTTCATTTGGACTAACGGTCAATTTCAAGTTTCTTATTGCATATTTTGAAATCAAACAGGATGACATCACGAGAAGCTCTCGCTATTGGAACTGACATAAAGCCACCAGTACTCTTCAAGGGAGAGTACGAGCAATGGAAAGATAGGTTCATGGACTTCATAGAAAGACATGCATTGGGTGAACTTATCAAGACATCTTTGGAGGAAGGAGTTATGCCAATTCCAACAATGAGTCGTACTGTTGGAAATGAGCAGAGAGAATATCAACTTAAGTTTAATGAATTCACTGATGAGGAGAAAAAATAGAGCAATACCTGATAGATTGGCAAAGTCTTTCATTCTTCAAGGCATACCAAACGAGATATATGTCAAGATTGACAGTTACAATGCTAATGGAAAGAAAATGTGGGATCAATTGGAGAAAATGATGTTAGGATCAAAGGTTGGCAATCAGCTCAAAATCTCTAATTGTCTCAACAGTTATGAAGAATTCAAGGCCAAGGATGATGATTATCTAGAGGCTACTTATGACCGGTTTGTGACTTTGTTGAACGAACTCATCAAGAACAAAGTAAAGAAGTCACAAATTGAGCTTAATGTCAAGTTCCTTAGTATCTTGCAGCCTGAATGGAAGAGATTCACAAGGCAAATGAAGGACTTAAATGAAATACCCCTTCACGAAGTCTATGAAACTCTCAGACAAAATGAAGAGGAAGTTGATGAGATTATGTATGAAAAGAAAAAGGCAGAGAAGGTAGTTGTTGATCCAGTTGCTCTGGTTGTGAAAAAGAAGAGTGTAAGTCTTAAGAAGAAAAAGAAAGTGATAGTTTCTGAATCAGAAGCAGAGAGTGAAGATAACTCTGATTCAGATGACTATGAAGATTTGAAGCAGGCTATGCTCATGTTGACTAAGGCTTTTCAAAAGAAGTTCTACAAAAATCCAAGCTCAAACAGTCAGAGATATTCATCTGGTTCTAGAAATTATGAACATAAGCAGAAGATTGAAGGAAAAAGAATAGAGGAAAAGAGATCTGATGAAAAGCCGTACAAAGCAGAAGATAAGAAACAACCAGAATCTACCAAGTGCTACAACTGTGGTAAGCTTGGACATTTTGCTAAAGATTGCAGAAAGCCAAAAGTCCGAAATTCAGAATACTACAAAAACAAGATGCTTTTGGCAAAGCAACAGGAAGATGGGAACACATTGATGGCTGAGGATGAGTACTGGCTAGATCACTCAGATGAAGAGGTTGAGAAAGAAGAGACAACTCATATTTGTCTAATGGGTAAGATAGTGGATGAAGCTGGAGTTGAAGCAGAATCTGATGAAGAAGACTACGAAGAGGTATGTGATATGACTAAATCGGATTTTTTAAATCAAATGCATGTTATGATGACTAAACTCCAAGAATTAGAGTCTAAACTTAAGCGTGAAAAAGGTGTCATTAAAGATAAAAATCAATCAATACAGAAACTTAGCAATGATATTGCTGAGAAAAATGTTTTGATTGATGCTTTACATAAGAATATTGACACCAGCGCAAAAGAGAAGACTATAATTCACAAAGAATTATCTGAAACAGTTTCAAAGTATAGATTATGTGAGTTTGAATCAAAAGAGCTTAATAAAATGTATTCTTCGCTTTCAGAAGAGAACAAATCTTTACTTGACAAAGTTAATGCTTTGGAAGGAAAATTATACACTTTGGGTCAAACTGAACAAGCCATTCATCTAAACAAACCCAAAGAGAACAAAGAGTGTTGGGGACTCGGTTATGAGAATCCACACTATCTTAAAAAGGGTATATCTGAAGTGCCTGCACTTTATGATTTTACATTTTTAAGACTGGCATCACGATACCCTGACCTTCATGTTGAGTGGACTAAACTATCTGAAGAGGATGAAGCCAAGGAAAACGAGAAAAGAAAGACCACAACTAAAGTTCAACTTCCATTTCGTTATGAGAAGTTGAATAATAGTTATAGTTATCATAAATCAAAATTTCTTTCTAATGATTATTTTGAGAGTTATTCTTCAAAAGCGTTGGAGGCAAAGCCTATCGAAGGTAAAATTTACGTTCCTCCTCTCATTTTAGAAAGTAAAATTTATGAACTCGAGAATACTCTGACAGAAGAATTTTTTTTGATAGATTTAGAACAAACTGTGTTCTTAACTGTGTTGAAAAATTCTGATTTTTCTAACTCTTCTAAGACTTCAAATTCTGATGATATGTCTAGTTTACTTAATGATGGGTTTGATTTCTTAAACTCTGATGGTGATTTAGATGACTGTATTGCTCAATTTGATTTTAATACTAAACTTCCCGATCATTCATCTTTTGTTATTAATTATTTTGGATTACCAAGTGTTTATGAAAAAGGTGAAACATCATCAAAAGTTGATAAATCAGTTCCTGTGAAAGCCAAAGTTGCCAAAGGTAAAAAGAAGAAATCTAGGCATTCACAGAAACAGATCAACACTGGTAAGTCAAAGCAGAAGCATTTGTTTGTTTCTTACCGTTCTAACTCTGAAGTTTCAAAATTTTCAGATGTGAAAAGGAAAACGCATGGTGTTAAGTCTGAGTGGCAACCTAAGAAGAAGATGGATGAGAATACTACATCATTTTCTAGTACCGATTGTAATAAGAATACTACTAGTAAAGATGATTTGATTGTGAATGTTGCTATTTCTAAAACAAAGCTTGTATCCTCTTACAAGAAATATTCAAGACAACAATTATTCCAGTTATTTTCGTCTGCTAGAAAGTCTTCCAATTATGATATAAATGATTATGATTCTCGGAAATATTCTGATGTTTGGTTTGGGACGTATCATGTATACTCTTATCGTTCTAGTTCTTCATATGTTTTTCAAAAGAAAAGCGGACCCAAATTTAAATGGGTGCCAAAATCATGTGCTAACACTGTTGTATCCAAATACAAATGGATACCAAAGAAAAAGGATGAATTTGTGTTACAGGAATGTCAAGTATAGGCTGATTAAGGAACTATGGCTCTTGAATACAACAGTTCAAGACCCGCACTTCAAGGATCAAGAGATTTTACTCCCGAGCTGAATGATAATGTACTCCTACATACATATCTGAGGAAATCAATATTCAAGGGGGAGTATATATATATTTGTCTGAAATTTTATGCATCTGACAAAAATGATGTTCTACATTTGAGGGGGAGTTAATACATATCTTTTACACTGATAATTTTTCTGATGCATAATTTCTGGGGGAGTAAAGGTGATGATTTCTGATTACTTCAGATCATAACTCGTACTTTCAATGTTTTACTGCTTTATGTCTTTTATTTTTTTTAATAAATTTGTGAATAAAGTTGCTTTGACATGACTTTGAGACTTTTGCAGAATGAGAGGATGCTTACAAGATCATATTTTTATGATTTTTCTGTGTGACTTCATGAGATTTAAGACTGAACAACAAAGGTTAAATTTCTTATCTTAATCTCATATATGGTTGAAAGAAGGACAACTTTCAATCATAGAAAACATGTTTTTAAATGTTCAAACCACTTCCCGATTCTTAAACAGATTTCATGAATTGGAAGTGTAATTTTTAAATGTTTTTCAAGATTTACTTTTGCTTACATGATTATAATAAACCGTGTGTTTTCAAAGATAAATACTTGCGTATTGTCTTTTCTATATACTTTCAAGTATTCACACACATCGGTTTTAATTTTTTATTCAATATGTTCTTACCATGTCTCAAACTTGAAACATATTTTTCGATGGTAAGACACCCCGCTTGCACTTCAATGAATTTTGAGCGTCAATTCATTTCGAAGCGTTCATTTCAAGAATGTCTATATTTTTGTTTCATATAGACAATATCCATTATTCTTGACCATAAGCTTTGATTGTTATATCATTCATTTCTGATCATTTTTTCATACAATGTCAGATTTTTCAAACAAGTCTCTTGTCTTCATGTTTATTCTTTCAATATACTTGTTTGAAAATACTTCAATGTTTAAAAATGCTCAAATCTTCATGATTATATTCTGAGCATATATATACATCTGACATTTGTATATTTGTGCTTTAACTGATATAGTTAAACCATATTGAGCAACATATGCTTCATAGGAATATGGGTTCTTTGTGCTAGGACTTAAATGAACTTCTATGGATTCACGATAACCAGTGTTTCCTACCCAAGAAGTTAATCCATAGTGATTGAGTGTGAAGAGTCAAAAAGAAATGAGTGTGGGTTGTGTGTTGAGGTAAAATGGAAAAGAGAGTTTGGTTAGATGTGAGCTTAATGATTAAAAGAAAGAGCGTGTAAGATCAGAGTAAAAGAATGTCAATGAACGTTATTGAAACATGCACATTACTAATGTTTCACATTTCTTCGTGAACGTTATTGAAACAGACAACTAGCCCATGCCAACTCTTGTTAAAACCCCACCAGCCACTCATTTTCTTCTTAAAAAGAAAGTGTTTCATATTTTAAGGGGACGCAACACATAATCTATCTGATTTTCATTTGGAAACTCTAGATATTGAAAAAGAAGGAAGTCTGCCCCACCTTCGCACTTCGATCATGCACATTGAGTCTGTGTTTATCTACTGTTGTGTCAGTGGTTTACACAATGTGGAGCCTTTATAAACGCAATCATCATATGCTTAATTCTTTCTACACTTGCACGAACACACAAGGAATTTGTTTTCTTGTCATAACATTCATAGAAATTTCCTTTGTGGTGTTTCGATGATTGGATGGAAGCCCTGGGGGAGTGAACATCAAAAAGCTCCTTTCCTATGTGTATCCGTTACACACAGTAACTTCGTGTTACTGACAGGCATATTAAATGATTCATTTGTTGATTCAGGTGTTACACGAATATTTTGTCTAGATTTGCAAAGATCTGGAAGAATACATTGTTCGAATTTGCAACAAATCAGAGGTTCTTGGACAGATCAGAATGGTCAACGACATTTCTTGATAAAAGTTTTGATGTTATAGATGCTCTATTCATCAAAAAAGGGGAGATGATTTACGAAATGTCAAGATCAGAAATTTCAAAGTTAAAGATTTGAAGAAGACAAAGTTCAAAGTTTGAAAGATTGCACAAGCAAAGTCAAAATTGTTTGAAGATGTGCTGATTTTCTGAAATTTTCTTTGAAGATACTTTGCTAAGGCAAGTCGAGCTAAATCTGAAGATAATTTCTTTCTGAAGTCTGAAAGAGTTATGTGGTAATTTTTGGAAGATTATTGAAGATTGTTTCTACCATATTTGGGGAGATTGTTAATTTTGTTCAAAGACAGACTTAGGAAGAATAAAGTTAAACAAAAGGAAGAGATTGTCCAGATTGAACCAAAGGGGAGATTGATTTGCTAAATCTTTCAAAGATGATCTTGAATCCAAAGGGGGAGATTGTTAGAGCCAAAATATGTTGGATACAAGATCATGAAGACAGAAGGTTAAAGTTCAAGAAGTCAAAGGCTGAAAGTCAACTCTCAGTGAAAGTCAAAGTCAAAGTGTAATAAAAGTCAAAGTCTTTGTATTGTTTTGTTTCCTTGTTTTAGTTGCTTGATATAAATAGTTGTTTTTGATGTTTCATAGATAGATGACTAGAGATTGTGTTCAGATTCTGAGAGAATTTTGTAGAGAGAGAAAGAGAAGTTTAGAGAGAGAAAGTTGTAATCGTTTGCATTTTGGAATTGAAATCAAACAGGTAGATTTGATAAACTTGTTTTGTTATTTGTTGTGTGATTAGAAGCTTGAATCAGGGACACACATACCCACTTGTCTTGCATGTGTTGCGCTACAAGATTTGGTCCTTATCGTGTATAGCTTCACACGATAAGTTTGACTTAGCCAATTTCAAATTCAATTATTTTGGCGAGTCAATCATTTGTTGCCACGTGTCTCTTGAGTTCACATATATAAAAATGTGGTCGACGGTTTTCAGTTTCACCGTTCAAAAATATTCTAAGTGTTATCTTTGTTGCTCTCGAACTCTAGAACTACTGATTTTGATTTCTTGAACCATAATCTTTGTTTCAGAAATATTTATAGATCAAAGGTATCACTTTATGGATTGTTCATGTAATTTCATCTTTAATTCGAATCTTAATCGAACAAGTATCAATTTGGAACAGAAACCCTGAAAAAGTCGAACCGACCCTTCACATTTAACATAAAAAACTAACTTGAAAATGAATTTTATGATATTTGAATGTTAAAATCGTGTTCTTGACCTTGAAACGAGCATGGGGATGTATTTTTATTCTAAAAATCGTCCCTTCAAAATTTAGAGTTGGGCAGAATTTTAACAAGTGTTCATTGTTCATACTTGTCACAGACATAATGTCTTGAAATATTCATACTTGTCGCGGACAACTGGTATTCAAACTTGTCGCGCGTGATATGGGCGATAACCTAAGGTTATCGCATGTGCTATGCGCGACAAGCCCTCATACCTTTGTCACTCAACAACTCCTTGGAGTGTCACGTGACAAGATCCCAATACTTAGGAAATTTTTTAAAAAATTTAAATTTTTTAAAAAATTTTCAGAAGGCAAAATTTTCAAATATTTTTTATCACTTTACGCTAACAGTTTATCTTTCAGGTGATAAAATGGCAAACATAAACCATGATGTATATGATGATGAACATCTTATGCCATCAATGATATCTTCCATGCCATCAGTGAATGCTGGTAATCCTGATGACCAGCTCATTTTGAGATCTTAGTACCTGAAGATACAACCCAACAACCACACCTATGATTTCCACACCAAGTTTGACCATCAAATCATTTCTGAAATCATTAAAGGCTATCCACTAGCAAATGCATTCAACAAGAATGTGCAAGTCCGCATGATCTATTTGCAACAATTCTGGCACTCCATCCAGTATCATCCCATGCCAGACAACTTCTTTACTGGACAAGTTGATCACTATGAGACAAAGGGCCTATTTGTTTGCAGCTTAATGAGACTCACAACTTATTCAGTCAGCTATATATGACTGTTTGGTAGTGGCTTAATGATATAGAAAGTGGTTTATTCAGTAAGATTTCAAAGGGGAGCTTTATGCAGAAAGCCAAGTTTTTTCCAAACCAGTCCCTCTCATTAAAAAACACGTTCCATCTATCTATGAAAAAACTCTCTCAAATAAAAACCTTCTAAATCTATACAAACAGATTAATCCACACAGACAACTTTATCCATACAAAACTTAATGGAAAACCAACCAAACAGCCCCAAAGTTGACTATGTCCAGATTGAGGAGGGTACTTGGACTTCTAAAGGCAGATTCATTCCCAGGCAAAACCACTTTTGATGACATAGCCTCTGATGAGGAAATCTGTGCTGGTGTACTTGTCATGGGATATCTTGATGTGTTGGAGAGAGCTGCCAACTTCAAAAGATAGTTTCTACCTCAGCTGTGGTACACACTCTTCAGTATTGTGAGAAGATGCTTGACCAACAAGCATACCGGTTTCGAGAAATTAAATATATCAGTATTACGGATCTTTCAGGGGATAGCCTACAACAAGCATTATGACTATGAGGTGTTGTTATGGAATGAGCTAATAGATGTTGTGACAGACAAGGCATTCCTAAAGAAGGCAAGAAAGTTCATCCCATTCCAGAGGTTTCTGCAGATTATTATTCACAGCATGATGGAAAGCAACAAACAGATTCCAAGAAGGGAGACAAGAGAGAAAGGGCCTTCAAACACTATGATGTATCTAAAGCTATCCGACGTTTACTTCCCACTTTGCATGACTATACCTATCTCAGTCATTGCATATGCAGATCAGGGGGATGAGTGTGTAGTAAAGTATATAGGAGAGAAAGCACTGACGGTTCGGCTAGAACCGGAGGGACCTACCCACAGTGCCACCCATGCCTCACATGTGGGAGAGGGTATAGATATTAGGACTGAGCAGGGTCAAGGACAAGGGGTTCTTGATCAGGGTATGCAGAGGGAAGAGTCCAGTGAGGGGTATTGGTGGGGAAGCCCATCCTGATCTTGCAGCAGACACTGATGATATGTTGATTGATTTTAAAGATGATGGATTCCAGTCTGACAAAGACTTATTTGAGTCAGATTCTGATGATGCTACAGACATAGAGCTTGGTGATGATTCTACAGCTGATGATGATGACAAGGTGATGAACATGATGATGATGATAGGTCACATGATCCCTTAGTCCACTTGATTCCTCAAGATGTGGGTCTTGTACCCAGTATGTCTTATTCAGATGATCCTTCTGAGGAATCAGTCCATGATGATAATGCCATGGGCTTGGATATTCTTGTGTCCAATATTGATGAAGAGACAAGGGTGGATGAGGAGCATTAGGTGAAAAACCAAATGAGGTGAGCCAGAGTGAGATGGGGAGAAAAGAACATGGAGAGTGTGAGCCAAAGTCAGTAAAAGTAACAAATGATGACCTTAACCAAACCCTTTTCAGCCGGGAAGCCACATCTACTGCTCGTGAGCATGTGTTGCCTCCACACATTGAAGAAACCGTAGTGGTCCCAAATACGCAGTGCACAACCCCATCAAGCCACTCGGTTGCCTCACAACATGCTTCTGTTTCACATATGAACGAGGATATACTACACACTCTGCCGGGGTCTTACTTAGAGACCCCTATTATTGAAACAGAAGGAAACATTCCCTGCCATTGACTTCTTTGCATGCACAGAGTCTAGAGCTTCAACAACCTAGGATACAATCTGTCGGATTACTTCAAGCTGATAGCCTTTGTGGCACAGCTGGAACACCCGTAATGGTATCTATCATAGGTGCTTTACGAGGATCGGGTGGAAGTCTTGTCATTGAAAACAGACACAGTGGTTTCTACAACTACTGTTACAACTGGTAACCTAAGTGGTCCAGGTTTTGTTAGTTCACCCTCACCTTATTACATCAGTGCAAACTTATTGAAGTTGGGATTCCAGGCTATGAACAACACTATGAAGAAGGAGTTCAGTCAAAGAGATGTTGTTTTGGAGAAGCTGCAGGCAGATGTTCAGAGATTATTGAAAGGAAAATCTATGATTTCAGATGTTCAGACTCCTACTCCACCACCTCCTCCACCTCAGCAAAGCCAGGACCTCAATATTGATGAGATGAAGAGTCTCTTGTTTGCCATGGTTAGCCCCAATTCTGAAATGTAAAAGTATTGAAAATAATCTAAGCCCTATTCCATAGGACTTCCAGAGATAGCCTTCAGAGAGCAAGCCTGCCTCTGGAGATCATTCCAGAGTTAGAGAAACTCAGCAAGAAGACTTCAGAGATAGCTTTATCAGAGGTACCTACATCAGATCTCTGAAGACATTGTCTCTGAAAATCAAGCTGAAGAATTCTACAAGTGTTGACACAAGAACAGAAGACACGTCACTTAGTGATAAGATTTACCTTTTTAGATAGGTTACTGTTCAAGCATATCTTGAGCTTACCTTTTAGGTAAGACACTGTTCAAGCATGCCTTTAGTGTCAGAAAAGTACACTGTTCACTTTATGGTTCTATAAATAGGACGTGTATCTATTGCTCAAAGTGTGCCTTTCTTTACAAACTTGTAATAGAATTATTTCTTTATGTACTAAAAAGTGTACAAGAAGATCTTGTAAGATTAAATTCACCTTTTGGGTGTTCTTGATAATCTAATTGCATTATCCAGTGAATATTAGTTTGATCTTATATTTGCTTTATTGGATATATATTCTTATTACTGTGAGTACGAATCTTGCTTTAATTTAAACATTATTTGCTTCCGCTATTCTTATTCTGATTATATGTTTATATCATTGTTAAAAGACTGAATATGGGATCCAACAATTGGTATCAGAGCCTCTATGTTTTTCTTAAAACAAACAAGATCAAATCTGTATACTCGGATAGATTCATGTCTTTTTTATTCAAGTTTTCATAATCTGTGCATGTTCATATAAACTTTTGTTTATTCAAGAACCTCATATGCTCTAGGTTTGAAAACCACTCACAGTACTTCATTCTGGTAAAAGATCTTCTTTCAAGCATCATATATTCAAAACTTCATCTTCTTCTTTGCGAAAAAAAAATTATGGCAAACTCCAGTATAAGTGCCATATATACAACTGGATCTTTAACAAAACTTCTTACTCTTCTGAGGGATGAATAACCCCAATGGAAGATTAGGATGGTCAATTTCTTGGAAGGAATGGACAGGGAACTTATGAGATCTGCCACTGATGGACCTCACCAACCAATGGTTTTGGTACCTAGAGTTCCTGATACAACAACTACAGCAGAAATACCTACATTTTTTGAAAAGAAAACATCAAACTTCACTAAAGAAGAAACAAAAATGATGGAAAATTAAGGCTGCTAGACTGTTGATCATGGCTATTCCCAATGATATATTTCAAGAACTAGATTCTTGTGTGACAACAAAAGAGATTTGGGATCAACTGTTAAATCAACTGGAAGATGGCATTCAAACTCAGAAAAACAGAAGAACTCTTTGCATAAATGAATACCATGACTTTAAAGCACAACCTGAAGAAACACTGCACCAAACTTATTCCAGGTTTAATATTTTGATAAATAAATGCAAAAAGTATGGGGTCACAAAAACTAAAGAGGAGAGTAATGTACTTTTTCTGAAAAGTTTAATTGAAGAATGATCACAATTTTCCATGTCAATTCAAGCCAACCAAAATCTTGAATCATGGTCATTAACTGACATTTATGGTACCCTTGTTGCCCAAGAAAAGGAAGTTGTCAAACAAAAGACCAAGACCTCTTTAGGTGGACCTCTTGCACTTATGTCAAAAGAAAAAGGTGTTATAGAAGAAAGTCATGATGAAAGCAGATCCGAAAGATCAAAAGCTCCAAAAGAGAAATATTCTGAAAAAGAGCCCAAAAGAAAATCAAAATGGGCCATGATAGCTGAAAATAACAATATTTCATACTCAAACTCAGATGAAGATGAAGACATAAATGCTTTTGCTAAATATCTTGCTTTGATAACTCATCAATTCAACAAGAAATTTGGCAAGAAAGTGTTTGAAGGAAGGAGAGATGATGAAGAAAGAAGAGAAAATCAAGAAAGGAGATTTTAGAAGGAAGAATTTCATCAAGAACCTAGATCCACTCTGCATAGTGATCAAAAGGGTATCCAATACAACCATCATGAAGCTGTTCACAAACAAGACTACATCAACAATTTCAACATAAGTATCCTCAACCTCAGAGATACTACCAGCCACAACCCCAAAAGACAGAAGGAAGTGTCGCTCTTCCAACAAATCAGAATGATGGAAGATGCTTTAGATGTGGCAATCCAGACCATTTTTCTGCAAACTGCAGAGGTAGACTGATCAAGGATCAGGATTACTATAAGAACAAATACAAGTATAATGTCAAATAAAGAGTACTTGAAGCAGAAATGGAAGATTGGCTTTCAGATTCAACAAGTGATGGAGAAGAAGAGCCAACCAATCTCTGTGGTATGGGTATGACAGATGGTGATCAATCAGATGGATCATCACAGGACTACTCTGAAAAGGTAAATTCTCCATCCACTTCTGAAACTGAACTTGAATTAGATGTACTTAAACTAACATATGATTTTCAGAGCTTAAAGGAGAAACTATTTGAGGAAAAAGAAAAGAGAAAACAAGTCAAAAAAGATTTGAATTTTTATAAAAGAGAAAAGGATCTTCTGGAGTCAGAAAAGAAATAAATTTTTAATGAAAAATCTAAGCTTGAAAAATCTCAGAAATTAAAAGAAAAGTCGTTTTCTGAAAAATATAAAGAGCTTGAGAAGGTTTTAAAGGCTAAAGAAGAAGAAGTTAAGAAATCAGAGTATGAAAGACTCAATTCTGTTGCTTTGACCAATTTTTTCCAAAAGGAAAAGGAAGTTTTACATCAATCTCTGGAGAGAAAAGAACTTCAATTAAAAAGTTATCAAGATGCACAAGATGTGCACATTAAGATCAATTCACAGATGGATACTCAGGGCCTAGGATTCAATGATTTAGATCCTTTCACTAGAAAGAAGAAAACTTCTTTATCCTCCACTTTCTACATAGGAAAGGTCCAGAAGCCTGATTTTTCATCTCTGGAAAATTCTAATATCTTCAAGAGATTTAAAACTTCAGAGGCATCAAAACTCAGAGCTCTTAATTTTAAAAACACCTCCTACTCTAAAACTAAGATAGATTTAAAACCTATCTTGGAATCAAAGAAGGAAACTTTAAAAATTCATTTCATAAAACCTTAGAGCAATGATCCCAAAGAAATCTTTAGATTTGACTCCTTCATTACTCAAGAGCCAGAGGTCTCTGAAGCAAGTACCTCTGAAGCCCAATCTTAGAGTACACTTGATCCAGAAGCACCTCTGTATTCTCCAAAGTTAGATGAAATAATCAAAACTAGTTTTGAAGAAGATATCAGAAGAGTTTACAAGGAAAATGTCATATCTGATTTCATAAAAAAAATCTTGCATGAAAAAGATTATCAAAATTTCAAAACCCAGAGAGATTGTCAAAACTTCAGAGGTAGTCACCTCTGACAGAGTAAAAAGGGACTTTCTTGACTCTGACTCTGACTCTAAGGTTGATGAACAAATAATTTTTACACCAGAGAAGGTCATTCATAAACAGACACAGACTATTGGTTCTGGAATCATTAATAAATCTATCCTAATTCTTAAAGAAAAACCAAAAGTACCAATATGTTCTGATTTTCTTGACATGTGTCTTAAATAAAAAACTTCTCTAGAATTGAAAAAAGAATTAAAAGAAAAACCTCAGAGTAAAACCAAAACTTCACAATTCTATGCCTACATACCAATCAAATTCTCTCCTGAACAAATAGGCAAATGGCAAGAAATTAACCATTCTGTTCCTGTTTGTGCAGTGAGTCAGAGGGAAAAGAAGATGTTTTGGGCCAAGAAAAAGCAACTTGAAAAGAAGGCCAAGAAGTCTGAAGTAGTTAGGAATGCTTGTAATATTCCTAGTGCTAGTTCAGGAAAATTTCAAAAGAAACATGTACCAACTGTGTTTAATAAAATCAAAAGCTTTGCTCCAACTTCATCTTGTTCTGCTTATTGCAACTGCATAAATCTCATGATTAAGTTGAAAAACCACTTCAATGGTTCCCACTGCTTTCTGAACAAATCTCTGAAGAAGAAAGCTTCAAAGACAAAACCTCAGAAGCAAAAGAAAGACAAACCTGGCAAGGCATCACATAATGGTATGCCAAACAAAGAAAAGAAAACCCCTAAGCCTAACAAAAATGGACCCATTATGAGATGGGTACCTAAAACTCTTTAATCTGTCTTGCAGAAACAACATATGCCCATCTGGTATTTAGATTATGGATGCTCAAGGCATATGACTGGAGATAAGAAGTTGCTATTGTCGGTCCAACAATACTTTATAAGTTTATAGAATAACAACACAATAAGATTACCAACCTGTTTGATATTAAAATAACGATTACAGGATTGATCTATGAAGCTTGGATTTGTGTTCTCTATGTTTTCTCTCTTTTTCACCTTGATGTGTGTGTTTGTATGTGTGATAAGTGATCTGATCTTGAGAGACTAGAGATACACTTAATCTACCAAGTGTGTTGAACACACAATCTAAGTTAATATCTAGATATTTGATCTAGATATTAAATCTAATATAAACTAGAAACTAACTAATAATTAATAAAGCTAACTAATAACTTTATCTAACTATTACAATATTATAACTTAGATATTAAATCTAAGTAAACTAAAACAATTACATTGACATTTATTACAAATAGACATAGACTTTTATATCGAGAGTCGACGTTCCGGCTTTAGCTTCAGATTGCGATCTTCAGTTTGGATGATCTGGAATCCAATGAGACTGTGGTCTAACAATCTCCCCCTTTGGATCAAGATTATTTAATAAAAAGATTTATCCAATTCAGTCTTCTTGTTCAGCTCAGAAGATGCAATCTCTTTCTCTGAAATCAACATGTCTTCAATAGAATAATCTCTCCTTTTGAAGAGTAGACGTGATTCTTGAAACATGTGATCTTTGCCATTACTTCTGTAGTCATTCTCCCCCTTTTTGATGTTAAGTGCAACGACTTCATCAAAATTTGTGGTAAGAAATGTAAATCTGACGGTTAGAGCCCCTGATTCGTCAATTCATAAGAGATTCATCCAGATCTTTGCAAATGCAGACAAATTAGATGTGTAACACCTGAATCAACTAATGAATCAGTTAGAATGCCTGTCAGTAACACTAAGTCACTGTGTGTAACGAATACACTTTGGAAAGGAGCTGTTTGATGTTGACTCCCCCAGGGCTTCCATTTAATCATCGAAACACCACAAAGGTAATTTCTATAAACGTTATGACAAAGAAACTAAATCCTTGTGTGTTCGGGATTGTGTTTGAAAGAATTAAGCACGGATGATTGCTTATTGGCTCAAAATTGTGTAAACCACTGAGACAACAGTAAGTTAAACATAGACTCAATGTGCATGATTGAAGTGCGAAGGTGGGGCAGACTTCCTTCTTTTCAATATCTTGATTTTCCGAATGAAAATCAGATAGCATATGTGTTGCATCCCCTTTGAAAATGAAACATTTTCTTTTTGAGAAGAAAATGAGTAGATGGTGAGGTTTGATCAAGAGTTGGCATGGGTTAGTTGCCTGTTTCAATAATGATCACCAAAGAATTGTGAATCACTAGAATTGTGGCTACCCGGCTCAGAAAAAGTTGGTGCAGAGTTGTGATATTCTTTTAACTCTGTTCTCACATGCTCTTTCTTTTAAACCTTTTTGCTTTCTCTAATCACACTCATTCCTTTTATATTTGCACACTCAATCACTAAGGATTAACTTCTTGGGTAGAAATCACTGGTTAAGGTGATTCCATTGAAGTTGTGTTAATTCCTAGCACAATGATTCGTTGTTTTCCTATGATGCTTGTGATGCTCAGATTGGTTTAACTATTTCAGTTAAAGCACAATTTAGATCATGAAAACATTTAAAATACACTCCCAAAATATAAAATGATATGAAAAATCGGGAAGTGGTTTGAACATTAAAAACAATGTTTTCGATGATTGAAAGTTGTCCTTCTTTCAACCATATGTGAGATGAAGATATAGAATTATACCTTTACGTATGATCTCCCATCTCATGAAGCTAAGCTTTAAGTCATAGAAATATGAACTTGTAAGCTTCTCTCAAAAATTCTGCAAAAGTCTAATGTCAAGTCTAAGTAATAATTATTCACTTATATTGAAAAGACAAAAAGCAGTAAAACTTTTTAAAGTATGAGTCCTGACCTGAAATAATCAGAAGTCATGTCCGAACTCCTTTTTTGATTTGAAGAGCTGCCCCTAAAATCTTGTATAACAAAAAAAATTGGCATTAAAAGGTACATGCAACATTTTATGAGCTCCTCCTCGAAGTAATATTGACCAGATGTCAATTTCTTCTCATTCTCCCCCTTGGATCATGAACATTTTGATAGAATGACAGATATCAATCAGAGTTAAGAATGAAGAAATGATGAAAAAGTATACAATAGAAAACTTTGTTAGGTAATTACCGATTATATCTTAAGATTTAGCATACCAAGCTTAGAGACAAGAAAGTTGAACCTCTTTTCATCTAAGGGTTTGGTGAACAAATCGGCAAGTTGATAATCAGTCTTTCCAAAGAAAAGTTCAATTGTTCCTTTTTTAACATGATCTTTAATAAAGTGATACCTGACGTCTATGTGCTTTGTCTTCGTGTGCTGAACAGGATTCGCTGTTATTGCGATGGCGCTCTTGGAGTCACAGTAGATCGGGATCTTGTTAAAGTGGAAACCGTAGTCGCGTAATTGAGTTCTCATCCATAAGACCTGAGAACAGCAGCTAGCAGCAGCTACATATTCTGCTTCTGCCGTGGAAGTTGAAACGCAAAGTTGCTTCTTTGATCCCCAACTTACTAATTTGTCACCGAGGAACTGCACATGTCCTGACGTGCTCTTCCTGTCTAACATACAACCTGCATGATCTGCATCTGTGTAGGCTGTTAGTTCAAAACTAGTATCTTTAGGATACCACAGACCGAGATCTGCAGTGCCCTTTAGATATCTGAAAATGCGCTTTACAGCAGACAAATGGATTTCTTTAGGATTGGCCTGATATCTTGCACATAAGCATGTTGAAAACATTATATCTGGCCTACTAGAAGTAAGATACATTAAAGAACCTATCATACCTCGATAAGTCCTAATATCAACAGCCTTTCCCGAAGGATCGCTGCCAATCTTAGTACCTGGTGCCATTGGGGTACCAATCGGTTTAGAATTTTCCATTTGGAACTTCCGAAGAATATCCCTAATGTACTTTGATTGATTGATAAAGATACCCGTAGAAAACTGTTTTACTTGTAAACCGAGAAAGAAATTCATCTCTCCCATCAAGTTCATTTGAAATCTAGACACCATAAGGTTTGCGAAGTTCTTACAGTACTTAGTATTTGTAGAACCAAAGATAATATCATCTACATAGATTTGAATTAAAATGATATCGCCTTTTTCCTTTTTAATAGACAAAGTGGTATCCACCGTACCTTTTGAAAACCCAGACTTAACTAGAAAAGTGGAAAGGACATCATACCAGGCTCGAGGTGCTTGTTTCAGACCATAGAGTGCTTTGTCAAGAATGTAGACGTGATTCGGCTTCTCTTGATTGACAAAACCCTCTGGCTGAGAGACGTAGACTTCCTCCTTCAGAATTCCATTTAGGAATGCTGTCTTCACGTCCATTTGAAAGACCGTGAAGTTTTTGTGGGCTGCGTAGGCTAGAAACATTCTGATTGCCTCTAATCGCGCCACAGGAGCATATGTTTCGTCATAGTCTATTCCTTCCTCTTGTCTGTATCCTTTGGCTACTAGTCGTGCCTTGTTTCTGATGACGGTTCCATCTTCGTCTTTCTTTATTTTGAACACCCATTTCGTACCTATTATGGTTTTACCTTGAGGTTTCGGTACGAGTCTCCAGACTTTAAGTGCATCGAACTGATTCAGCTCTTCTTGCATTGAGATCACCCATTATGGATCAGCAAGTGCTTCCGATACGCGTGTTGGCTCGAACTTGCTCAGAAAGGAGTCATGCATGCACAGGTTCATTGATGCTGACCTAGTTTGCACCGGTTTTGATGGATCGCCAATTATCTGGCTTATCGGGTGCCCTTTGGTCCATTTTTGTTCATGAGGCAGTGGACTAGATGATTGTATGTCAGTTGTATCATCTATAAATCCACTTGTACCTTCTTCTGTTTGTTCTGGAGGAATGATTGTTTCAGTTGAAGTGGTAGGTTCAGAAGGCTCAGCAGGTACAACTTGATCTGGCTGTAGATGGACCTGTACAGTATCTCCTACTGTTTCAGCTACTTCTGTCTCTTTATCACATGGAACTTCTTCAACTATTGGAGTCGGCATTTGAATTGTAATTTCTTGTTGAATCGGGGCGTTTGATTCAATAGAGTCATCTGTACTGGTTGGATGAGTAGTCGTTAAGTCTTCCATCCTGTCAACCACAACAGATTTCTTTACATTAGATCCAAGAAATTCATCATAAAACAATTCAAATAATAAATCTAAATCAGATAAATGGTTAGTTGAAGTTGAAGCTTTGTCTGATTTAGTCTGTTGAGACGCAGGTTCTGGACTGAGTTGCCCAGAAGCTAGTACTCCGGTTATAACGGGTTCTGAACGTTGTTGTTCGGAAGCCATATCTTCATCAAAGGTGACGTTGACGCTTTCAATCACCGTCTTTGTCTTCTTTAGATAGACACGATATGCAGTTGAAGTCGAGGAATATCCAATGAAGATTCCTTCATCTGCGTTAGCACTGAATTTGTTGAGATTCTCCCTATCGTTTAATACGAAACACTTACATCCAAATATATGGAAATATTTGATTGTTGGTGTTTTGTTGTTGATTAACGCGTAAGGAGTCTTCTTGAACCTTCGATGAATCATGGAACGATTCTGTGTGTAGCACACGGTCGAAACAGCTTCTGCCTACAAAAATAGAGGTAAGTTGGAATGACTTAGCATAGTACGAGCAGCCTCGACTAGCGTTCGATTTCTTCTTTCAACTACTCCATTTTGTTGAGGCGTTCGAGCAGCAGAGTATTGATGTGAAATCCCGACAGATTCGAGATATTCTTCAACTTTGTTGTTCTTGAACTCTGTGCCGTTGTCTGTTCTTAGAATCTTGACCGGTTTCTGCAGATTCACCTGGGTCATCTTCAGGAATGTAATGAGGACATCTGGTGTCTCATCCTTTGAACGTAGAAACTTGACCCATGTGTATCGCGAATAATCGTCCACGATCACGAGTATGTACTTCTTTCCGCCTAAGCTTTGAGTGCGCATTGGACCGCATAGATCCATATGCAATAACTCTAAAGGAGCATTGGTACTTGGTTCTGGCTTCGGTTTATGAGGTGCCCTCTTCATCTTGCCCTTCTTACAAGCTGCACAAAGATGTTCTCTTTCATATCTCAGCTCTGGAAGTCCTTTGACGAGCTTTCCACTGACCAGGTTGTTGATGTACCGAAAGTTGAGGTGAGAAAGACGTCGATGCCATAACCAACTTTGTTGCATCGAAGCTTTCGATAGTAGACAAACTTGTTTGTCAGTCTGGACATCTGATAAGTTGATTGTGTAGAGGTCTGATTCTCGTGTACCGACCAAGAGTTCTTCGCCTTCTTCATTGCGAACAGAACAACTCTTGGCTTTGAAGTTGACCTCTAAGTCTTTGTCACAGAACTGGCCTATACTGAACAAGTTGTGTCCTAAGCCTTCTACATAGCTCACCCTCTTGACAGTTACATTGCCGTGTTGTACATCACCATATCCCATGATTGGAGAAAACTGGTCGTTGCCAAATCTTACTGTTCCACAATATTTGTCTTTGTAATTGGACAGTATCTCTTTTTGACCTGTCATGTGTTTGGAACATCCGCTGTCCAAGAACCACGTATGACTAGTCTGCATAAGAGAAATTAGAAATTTAGATTTGTATATGACAACATTGGAATATACACTTTGGTAATCGAAGTGCGGGTCTTGAACTGATTTGTTCAAAAGCCTATTTTGACTTTGATGTTCGGGTTTTGAACTGCATTATCCAAAAACCTATTTTGACTTTGAATAATGAGTCCTGATCTGTACATAATCAGAAGTCGCTTTCTCTTTATGCTTTGTGTGCCTGTAACACAGATTTCGCCTTAGGTACCCATTGGAATTTGGGTCCTGCTGTGTTAGCACATGATTTTGGTATCCATTTCAAATTGGATCCTATTTTCTTTTGAAATACATGAGAAGAATTGGTATGAGATGAATGCACATGGTAATTTCCAAACCAATCTTCAGAATCTTGATAAGATATAAATATATGTTGATCATAAAAAGAAGACTTTCGAGCAGATAAAGATAACTGAAATAATTGCTTCATTGTATATTGTTTACGAGGAACAACAAGTTTTGGGTTCAAAACAGCAATATCAGCAATTACAACATCTTTAGTAAGCGAAGTCTTTTTACAATTAACACTACTAGACGTTAAGACGGTCTTGTCAAGGTTCCGTTTGGGTTGCCACAGAATTTGCTTCTGGCCTTTGATTTCTCAGATCTGAAACATGTAAAGCTGGTGAGTTAGACCTTGGAGCAACAAACGAATGCTTCTTCTTGGAATTATCAGTAGTGGTCGGTTTCTGTGAATGCTGAGATATTTTCTTACCTTTAGCACTCTTAGCGTTCACAGAGACTGATTTATCAACGAAAGCTTTTGTTGATTTTGCACTGTTCACAGGCTTACTGGTTTTTCTTAAAGTTTTCTTCACAAAAGATGAATGGTTGGGAAGTTGTGTATTAAAGTCAAAGAGATTGCAACCATCATCTAAACTACCGTCAGAGTTCAAAAAATCAATTCCTTTATTTGATGAACCAGACAAATCATTAGAGTTTGAAGCTTTTGAAAGAACAGAATTTGAAAACACGGTTGTAAATATGCTTTGTTCAATATTTATCATAAGTCTTACATCTGATAAGGAAGTCTCGAGTTCAGAAATTTTACGTTCTAAAACGAGAGGAGGGACATATAATTTACCTTTGATAGGCTTCGCCTCCATTTCCTTTACAGAATAACTTGGAAAGAAATCACTTGAAAGTGGTTCCTTCTTTTTATATATTGGGTTTTCATCATAAGTATTATTCAACTTCGCATAATAAAATGGAAGATGAACTTTAGCTGATTTCATCCGTTTTTCCATTTCATTGGCTTCATCCTCTTTTGACAGTTTAGTCCAAAAGGTTTTAAACGCGGGGAGTCTGCGGGCTAATTGCATATTTAGATGATCATAAAGTCCAGGAACTTCAGACATCCCCTTTTCTAGACAGTGAGGATTCTTATAACCGATTCCCCATCTCTCTGTTTCCTCTTTGGGTTTGTTCAGAAAAATAGTCTGTTCAGTTTGACCCATTTTATACAACTTCTCTTCCAAACTTTTTAGTTTTCCTAACAAAGAAAAGTTCTCTTTTGTACAAGAAGCATGCAACTTTTTAAGCTCAAAAATATCTATTGCACCTTTTAGCAGTTGAGATTTAAGATCAAAATTATTGTCTTTTCCTTAGCATTGGTGTCATTTTCTTTATGTAAAACCTCAATTAATACTTTCTTCTCAGCAATTTCATTGCGAAGTTTCTGTATCAACTGGTTTTTGTCTGTCATGACACCATTATTTTGTTTAGGATTAGATTCTAACTCTCTTTGTTTCATACTCATGGCATGCATTTTATTCATGAATTCTAAATCAGATAGATTACATACCTCCTCTTCTTCATTGTCAGAATTAGCTTCAGCATCTGATTCTATCTTGCCCATCAAGCACATGTTGACAACTTCTTTTCTATCTTCATCATCTTCTTCTTCATCATCTGAGTGATCGAGCCAGTATTCGTCCTCAGCCATCAGTGCCTTGCCTGCCTCTTGTTGTTTTGCAAGAAGCATCTTGTTCTTGTAATAGTCTGAATTTCTGACTTTAGATCTGCGGCAGTCTTTGGCATAGTGACCTGGTTTACCACAGTTGTAGCATGTAGGCGGTTCTGGCTGACTTGATCCTTCAGCTTTGAATTTCCTTTCTTCCGGTCTCCTCTCCTCTATCCTCTTTCCTTCCGACTGAAACCTTCTCTCTTCTGGTTTCCTCTCCTCTGATCTTCTCCCATCAAATCTCTTCCCTTCGTATCTGCTACCTTCAATCCTTTCTTTATGAATGTAGTTGTTCGGACCAGATGAATATCTCTGATTATTTGATGTTGGCTTAGTGTAGAACCTTTTCTGAAAGGCACTAGTCAGCATCATCATTGCTTGCTTCAGCTGATCATTTTCATCTGATTCTGAGTTTGCACAACCTTCATTTTCTTCATCTGATTCATATACAGTCGCCTTGTTCTTCTTCTTTCTGACTACAAGGGCGACTGTGTCTTCAACTACCTTTCCTCTCTGTCTCTTCTCATCCAGAATTTCATCCACCTCTTCTTTATTCTGACGGAGGGTTTCATACACCTCGTGAAGTGGAATCTCATTCAAGTCTTTAATTTGCTTCATCTGACGAGCAAATCTTTTCCATTCAGGTTGAAGAATACTAAGGAATTTGATATTCAGCTCATTTTGAGGTTTGTGAACTTTGTTCTTGCTAAGTTCATTCAGCAATGTCACAAACCTGTCATAGGTTTCTTCTAAGGTTTCTCCCACCCTGCCTCTAAATTCTTCATAGTTATTTAGGCAGTTGGAGATCTTCAGCTGATTTCCAATTTTTGAACCCAGCATCATTTTCTCGAGCTGATCCCACATTTCTTTACCTGAAGCCTTGTAACTGTCAATCTTGACGTATATTTCATTTGGGATCCCCTGTAAGATGTATGACTTTGATAATTTGTCGCCTTTGGCTCTTCTGAGGTTATCATCTTGTAGCTCGTGATACTTCAGTTCAACCTGAGTAGGCACGTTATCAATTACACGAGTCGTCATTGGTGGTGTCATAATCCCTTCTTCAATAGATGTTCTGATATAATCACCCAGCTCGTGTCTGTCAATGAAGTTTAGAAACCTATCCTTCCACTGTTCGTATTCTCCTTTGAAGAGAACTGGTGGCTTGGTGTCAGTTCCTATTGCAAGGGCTTCTCTGGATGTCATCCTGTTTGATATAAGAGAAAAACTTGACAGATATGATCGTTAACTTAGGCAAAATTTGATCACACAAGAAATTTGATCACACAGCTATGCGGGTCTGAGCTATGCGGGTCTGAGGTATGCGGGTCTTTGAGGAATGCGGGTCCTTTGAGAACCGAAAAGTTCAGCTTTGCGGGTGCTTTGGGACCCGAGTTTTTTTTTTTTGAGGATTGCGGGTCCTTTGAGAGCCGCAAAGTAAGGAATGCGGGTTATGTTGGAACCGCAAAGTAAGAAATGCGGGTGCTTGAGACACGCAAAGTTTAGGTATGCGGGTCACTTGAGACACGCAAAGTAGAGAAATGCGTATGTAGTTGGACCCGCAAAGTTGAGAAATGCGGGTTATTCAACCTCTGGAATGCGGGTGTTCGACATGTTCTTCTGAAAATCGTATGAATCTTGTTCCTGAAACGATTTAGCAACACCAAACTCTACCAATATGTCTAGAATCACTTCTAGAACTGAATGTAAGCACTCGATCTCACTAAAACACTCTTTTTCGAAATAAGATCGATGGCACAGTAACTTACCCACTTCGACTGTTTTCACTTAAAATCACCAAATTGGAACTCGATTTAAGCTTAATAATGAAATCAAATAGCAACAACTCGATCTAGCATGTAGTACGATCACAACCTGATCGATTCTAACACCTATAACACTTAAAATCACAAAATCGAATTTTGTTCAAGAACACAGAGTCGTTTTTCTCATAAACTTGTTTTTGATCTTAATCAAGCTCTGATACCAATTGTCGGTCCAACAATACTTTATAAGTTTATAGAATAACAACACAATAAGATTACCAACCTGTTTGATATATAAAATAACGATTACAGGATTGATCTATGAAGCTTGGATTTGTGTTCTCTATGTTTTCTCTCTTTTTCACCTTGATGTGTGTGTTTGTATGTGTGATAAGTGATCTGATCTTGAGAGACTAGAGATACACTTAATCTACCAAGTGTGTTGAACACACAATCTAAGTTAATATCTAGATATTTGATCTAGATATTAAATCTAATATAAACTAGAAACTAACTAATAATTAATAAAGCTAACTAATAACTTTATCTAACTATTACAATATTATAACTTAGATATTAAATCTAAGTAAACTAAAACAATTACATTGACATTTATTACAAATAGACATAGACTTTTATATCGAGAGTCGACGTTCCGGCTTTAGCTTCAGATTGCGATCTTCAGTTTGGATGATCTGGAATCCAATGAGACTGTGGTCTAACAGCTATCATCTTTCAAAGAAAAATATGGATGAATAGTAACTTTTGGGGACAACATGCAAAGTCAGATTAGAGGATATGGGACAAGAGGAAATGTCTCTGTTTCCAAAGTTGCTTATGTTGATGTACTCAAGCATAACTTAATCAGCATAAGTCAACTCTGTGACCATGGTTTTGATGTGAAATTTCAAGAAAAATATTGTTCATTGCTTCACTAAAAACAGGTCAGGAAATGCTAAGAGCAGACTATTAAAGGTAATCTGTATAGAATGAACTTTATCAAACATATAGATACTGGTTCAGAGAAGCTCTGTCTTATCTCTCTGAACTACAAGGATGTCTGGCTCTGGCATAAGAAGTTCTCACATTTAAACTTCTCATCACTTGATAAGTTAGTTAAACTTAATTTGGTCAAGCGTCTACCATCTATGAAGTTTAACAAAGACCATCTTTGTTCTGAATGTGAGATGAGAAAATTGAAAAGATCATCCCACAAAACCAAGAGTGATAAGAATTGTCCCAGACCTCTGCACATACTTCATGTTGACCTCTGTGGTCCTATATTTGTGCAAAATCTGTCTGGTAAGAAGTATATTCTTGTACTTATAGATGAATACTCAAGATATACTTGGATTGAATTCATCAGAACTAAATCTGATGTATATGATATTCTGATAAGTTTGTTAAGAAGATTACAGGTTCTGTTCAACAGCAAGGTTCAAAAGCTGAGAAGTGACAATGGAACAAAGTTCAGAAATGCCAAAATAAATTCTTATCTTTCAGAAGAACGCATCACTCCAAACTTCTCTATAGCAAGGACACTTGAACAAAATGGTGTTGTTGAGAGAAAGAATAGAACACTTGTTGAAGCTGCAAGAACAATGCTTGCAGGATCTGATCTTCCAACTAACTTTTAGGCTGAAGCAGTATCAACTGCATGATTCACTCAAAGTAGAGCAATTATTGTCAAAAGATTCAAGAAAACTACATTTGAACTCATTAACAACAGAAAATCAAATGTCAAATATTTTCATGTTTTTGGGTACAGGTGTTACATCTTGAATGACAGAGATCATCTTGGTAAGTTTAACAAAAAGGCAGATGAAGGAAAGTTCATTGGTTATTCCTTAACCCCAAAAGCCTTCAGAGTATCAATCTCAGAACCAAGACTATCCAAAAATGTATCAATGTCTCTTTTGATGAAACCAAAAGCTCTGAAACTCAGAATAATCAATCCACAACAAAGCAAGTCTCTGAATCATCAAAGCCCAGAGAATCATAACTCAACAAGATATTTGAAGATTTCTTTGATGATGATGATAACTCTGAAATCATATTCAGAGACATACACAGAGCTACATCAAAGGAATCACAAACTTCAGGTATAAATTTTACTGGTCCCTCTGATAACACACCTTCTATTTCACTCAATACAGGTCCAAGTGAAACATCAAGACCAAATGATGAAGAACAAGAGTCTTCAGAAGAAGAAGGTGAATCAGAGACTTTTGAAGAAACTCCAGAGCTACAATCACCATCTCTGGAGATATCCTTAGAGCCTTTGAACAGCACTATAGAGATGCAAACACCCGCCATCTCTGAAATTCAAACACTACCACACATTCATGCTCCCATGACAAGATGGACTAAAGACTACCCCTATGAACAGATCATAGGATCTCCCTCAGATGGTGTCAAAACAAGATCTGCCACAATCAATGAATGTTATTTTGTAAACTTCTTAAGCATCATTGAGCCAAAGAAGGTAAATGAAGCTCTTGAAGATCCAAATTGGATCAATGCCATGCAGTATGAGCTTTAAGAATTTGAAAGAAATAAAGTCTAGACCCTGGTTCCACTTCCCAAAGAAAAATTTGCAATTGGAACCAAATGGGTTTTCAGAAACAAAAAACATGAAGATGGCATAATCATCAGAAACAAAGCTAGATTGGTTGCTAAGGGATATTTTCAAGAAGAAGCCATTGATTATGATGAAACCTTTGCACCTGTGGCTAGGCTAGAAACAATCAGAATCTTCTTAGCCTATGCTGCACACAAAAGGTTCAAAGTGTATCAAATGGATGTTAAATCTGCTTTTCTTAATGGAAAACTTAATGAAGAAGTATATGTTCAACAACCACCTGGATTTGAAAGTACAGAGTTTCCAGACCATGTTTATCATCTTGATAAAGCTCTGTATGGTCTTAAACAAGCCCCAGAGCATGTTATGCAACACTGTCCACTTTTCTGATTGAAAATGGATTTGAAAAATGAACTATTGATACCACACTGTTCATCAAAAGATATAAAAATGAGCAACTTTTAGTACATATATATGTTGATGATATTATCTTTGGGTCTACAAACAAAAAGTACTGTGATAAGTTTTCAGAGTTGATGAAGAGTGAATTTGAAATGAGTCTCATGGGAGAATTAACTTTCTTCCTAGGACTTCAAGTAAAACAAACATCATGGGGAGCTTTTATAAATCAAGCCAAATATGTCTCTGATATTTTGAAAAAGTACAAACTCAATGATTCAACTCCTATGAGAACCCCTATTGCCACTGGAGTCAAACTTGACTCTGATCTTTCAGGGAAATCTATGGATGTTAAAACCTACAGAGGCATGATAGGTTCACTCTTATACTTAACTGCCAGTAGACCTGATATAATGTTTGCAACATGTCTCTTTGCTAGATATCAAGCCAATCCAAAGGAATCTCACTTATCTGCAGTAAAGAGAGTGTTTAGATACCTCAGAGGCACACCATCTCTTGGTCTCTCTAGTATCGAAAACTCTCTGGTTTGAACTAACAACTTACACAGATGCAGATCATGCAGGATGCAAGTTAGATAGGAAAAGTACCTCTGGATGCTGTCAACTTTTGGGAAATAAGCTAGTGAGTTGGTCATCTAAGAAGCAAAATTGTGTATCAAATTCTACAGTAGAAGCATAATATGTTGCTGCTGCTAGTTGTTGTTCACAAGTCATTTGGATGAGTTCTCATTTTGTGTGAGTCAAGAAGTGCTATTGCCATCTATGCTAATCCAGTGCAGTATTCCAAGACAAAACATATTGATGTCAGGTATCATTTCCTTAAAGATCATGTCGAGAAAGGAACAATTGAAATGTATTTTGTTCCAACTGATCTCCAACTTGCTGATATTTTCACCAAAGATTTAGATGAACGAAGGTTCAATTTCTTAATAAGCAAGTTTGGCATGCTAAATATGTCTACTTAAAATCTAAAAAGTTGCATCAGAGCATCTGATACACACTTCAGAGGCTCTGATATTCAGAAGTAACAGTTTTGACTTCAGAGTCTCTGATACCTTCTTCAGAGTCTCTGATACTCTAAAAGCATGTTCAAATTCATCTCATTTTGTACACCTAAGCTCAATTCAAGGGGGGAGAATAGATAAGAAACCATCATCTGTCAAGGGGGAGCAAGAAATGATGGAAGGTAAAACAGCCAAAACCTTAGAGCCTCTGATCCTTCTCTGATACTCATATCAGAGCCTATTTTATCAGAAAATCACTTCAGAAGGAAAGGTATGTTATTCATTCTTATGCTTTACCTTACTCTTTTCTGCAAATCAAACTTGATTCTTTCAGAGAAACACATCTAAGAGACTATTAATTGGTCTCTGATAATATTCTTAGAGCCTCTGACAAAATATGCTCTGAAGATATATCAGAGCACTAAATTCTTAGTGTTCTTGGGTATTTATTAAATCAAGTTTTGGATTTTTGTTGTAAATATTTCTTTTAAATTTTTTTGAAGTTTTGAGAAAAGAATTTAAACTAATTCTTTCAAAAGAAAATTGATTTGTGTGGGTTATTTACTTGGATAACTATCATAATTTTTTTTAAAATAAATTATACAAAATGATAGCTATATGACGTAAACGTCCTTTCACTCTCACTCTCCACGTGTCAATATTTGAGTTGATGGATGATGGAACGTTTCTGACATGGGAACTCACAATCGCCGTTTCCATAGCCCCCTATCCTACGTCTCACGTCCATAAAAACCCACTCCACACCTCATTTTTCTTTTACGCTCTCAAAATTTCTTTCCAAACTTCATCTTTCTTTCTCTAGCAATTCATCTTCTTCTTCAAGAAAGCAAAAGTTTCCACCTGCAACAATGTCACAAAAACAGGAAGGTTCAGATGACTCAAGCTGAATAGTTCCTCACCGTGACCATGCTCAGTTCAACATTCCTGTGAAGCCAAACAACTTCTATCCCGAACTAAATCCTCTCAAGTTCGATGAACAATACATGCCAGTTCTCGACTTCTTTCAAAGATGTGAACTACATGACACACTAACTCGCTTCAACTCAAATGTTCCCTTGAACTATGTTCAACAATGGTGGTTCTCAAATGAATACATCGAAGATGTTGGAGGACTTGTTGGGTATATCGATGCTGGTTACGAAGATGTCACCATTCGCATCTCCCCAAAAACTTTAAGAAGAAGACTGTTCTTACTACAAGCTAGTGACCAGAAAATGAAGAAGTTTGAAAAACCCCATTCCCACGACACCCTCCTAGATTTTTTGTTTCACTTAGGATATAACAAAAATATCACACGACTAAATGAATTCAGAAGACAGAATCTTCCCCCTATCTGGAACTTCATGTTCAGTGTGTTAAACCACACACTGACCTGCAAACTAGGGAGCCAAGATCAAGCCAACCCTACCCTTCTAACCATCTTCTATGCACTATTTTTTAATAGAAGTGTAGACATGGCAACCCTGATTTATTCTGAGATTCACACTGCAGTCGAAAGGAAGAACAGAGCTCTCTCAAAGGGAACTCATCCACCAACAGTCTTGTTTCCCAGGTTTATTTCTTTAGTCATCAGAGGGGATATTAGAAAGTATACCCTTTCTGAAGAAGGACCAAAAACCCCTCTGTTTGTCATGAACAACTTTAAACCCACAACTATTCCTCCATACCCCTCTGAAAGACGATTTCCTCAGACTATGAAGGTCTATATTCCAGAAAATGACCCTGTTCTTTCCTATCTTAGCAATGTTGCCCCACCATCAGAGCCGATAGTGGGGTCCCTAACATACTTAGGTTCTGAGCCAGAGTTAGAAACTGAGAGTGAGCACTCTGATGCTCCTCTAGATGAGATCAGAGGACAACCCAGTGTGCCTCTTAAGAGAGAAGAAAAGAGGGTGCCTCTGACGCTGAGGAAGAGATTAGCTCTCTCAGAGTAGAGGACGGTGAGAATGAGAGTCCCAGAGAGGATGTGATTCTTAAACCTATAAGAGTCGAGGGAAGTGAGGTAGAAAAAGATGCCTTTGGAAGCACAAATGAGAGTACACCAAGCTAAACCCCCCGTGCAAAAAAATCTGCTATCCTAGGTGGTCCAACACCAAAGGACATTGAAAAAGAGGTGCACACCTTGAACCCTACCCACACCATCCGCTTAGAGGTACATCCTTCTGCTTTTGATGCACGCACCTTTGGGGAAGCCTCCTATCTAGCTAAGTCCTCCCAAAAAGACTTAGTTATTGAAAAGATAAGTACTTAGTTGCCCCAGAGTACATCACCATCCCCCAAACACCATGATGACTCTTTGGCTCATGACTTAGAGGACCATCCTTTAGCTCCAGAGGTCTTTAAGATCTCTCGTAGGGATTGTCTCACTAAGGGAAAATGGTTGGACCTAGTAGCACAAGGACAAACTTTCCTGGACACAAGTCGTCCAAACACATTCGGTTCTCATTCTCTGAATCTGACTCAGAGAATGATCAACCAATCAGAACTATCATAGAGAAATCCTCTAAAAAGGATTCTCAAGGATTGATAGGAAGTCCTTCTAGAGCCAACGACAAGCCAGCTCTGAATGAAGGCCCCTCTAGACTCAAAGGCAAATTGGATCCATGTGTTAGATCCAAGGTAACCCACTCTAACTATGTCACCAAGGAAGAGTTCAAAATCTTTGGTGATGAAGTTAGGGGATCCATGAAAGATCTAAAACTTTAGTTGGAAAAGACCTCAGAGGCCCCTGCCTTGAACTCTGATGTTGCCAAATTAACTTCAGAGGTCTCTGAGCTACGTGCTGAACTCTCCACTACCAACAACCGCCTCGCCTCTCTGGAAAAGATTGTCCAAGAAAACTCAACTGCAATATCCAAGGAAATCATAGAGGCCAAAGCAGATATAATCAGAGCTATTCCAGCTCCCTCTAATCCATCTCCCTCGGTCACCCATGAAGACTTGGCATCTTTCAATACTAAACTGCTCAAAGTCCTTACAGAGACGATAGCTCAGCTGCCAGTTTCTGTTGCTCAACCTTTAGAGACATCTAACTTGGTCACCAAAGCTGACCTTAAAGGATTTTCCAAGTTAGTGACTGATAAGATGCTCACTGTCTCGAGCAAATTTGTAGCCAAGGCGGGACAACAAACGAAGACAGTGCAGAATCTTCTTCAGAGCGTACTCACTCCAGAGGGAGTGTTGGAGTTAAAAAGAAAGGTTCCAGAGACCAAATGCACCGAGGAGGCCAAAAAAAATCCATGTTTGATGATCGTGATGATCAAAATGATGATGATCCACTCCAAGGATCATCAGATCAACAAAAGGGGGAGAGACAAGGAACTACAACAACAACAAAAGCAACTGGTTCTGCTCCCCCTTCTCTGCGAATAAAGACACTGAAGCACAAGATATGAATGAACCAGATAGGCACTCCACCTCTGCTGAAGAAAACCAATCAACAATCTTTAAGTATCTAGTGCCAGTGATATTCTTAGCACCTTCCACCACTTCAGAAGCATCATTACTTCCAGTAATAAACGCCACTCCAGAGACTAATGGTGCTCTGGATGATGATGAAGAAATGGTAGACTACTCAAGTAGTCCTTCTTCAGATGATGCTTTCTCCTCCCCTGAAAGTCCAATGATAATCATGCGAGATGGATTTAGGAGTGAATCTGGAGAAGAAGAAGATGCTACTAAGGAGGAGTGTGCTGACAAGAATGCTCAGCCTCACCAAACCACCACATCAGAGGCAGTGCATCAAAACATAGATGATACGCAGATAGAAGTATTGCTCCCCTCTGCAATAAACGAGACTCCTCCATCATCCCTACAAATCCAAAGGAAAGAACCAAAGACAGCTCAACAGTTGTCTGCTAAAGAATCAACAGTGGTTGTTGATGAACAAGTACTTCCAGAGGTACCAGTTCAGAAGACAAGCATTGGAATCCCTTCACTCTCTACCTTCACAAAACCTCCAGAGTTTCTCATCTCTACAGCAAAGACCTCAATTGAAGACCTTCAGATACCTATATTGTGAATTCAATATAGAGGACACACTGGCCTTCCCTCTGAACCCAAGAATTAGAGAAGGCATGGATGAGATAGAAAAAATGTTCATCAGAGAAGACAAACCGCAAAATAGATGTTCTATCAGAGTCACCTATTACAGAGATAAACAAGATATCTAAAAGAAAGTTTTCCTACAAAAAGATCATATACAAGCATTATGAGGTTATCCGTTCTGATGGAAAGGTTTACCAATTTAATGACAATGACCTCGTAAACCTAAACTCCTATGATTTGCCTCATCTCCATGCCCACTACTCTGCAAAATATGAAAGGGGGAAAATACGAAGTCCAACATGCCATGGAAACTCATATCAAACTTTGAGCAAGATTAGACTTCCAGATTGCTCTAAACCTTGGAGAAGAAAAGCTAAGGGTCACTGCTCCAGTTGAGACTTGTGAAGACTTGGAGAAATGCAAGACTGGCTCAATCATAGCAGAACCTCTAGGATTTGTCTTCAGAGTGAACAACATCAAGAATATTTTTCTTACATCAGAGGTGGCCAAGTACTCTGATGAGACCTTAAGAGGGATGCTGAGGATGATAATCATGAAGAAGAAAAGACACAGAGCTGACCTATTTGAGAAATTACACTTAGAGATTAGCTCAATGATTGAGTTCAGAGAGTTGATTATGAATTTTCATAGGATCTGTTCTGGTGTTAGAATTTAGTCTCTTTCCTTGTAATTTTTGTTTGTTATCTTCTCTCAATTTGTAACTTAAAATGTTTAGTGAGAAGTAACAATTAACAGAGGATGATTTTCTCCTCTTTGCTTTCTAGATTAAATTATTTATGCCATTTTACATTTTTTATTTTCAATACTTAGGGGGAGATTGTTATCCCCAATTATGAAATGTAAAAGTATTAAAAATAATCTAAGTCCTATTCTAGAGGACTTCAAGAGATAACCTTCAGAGAGCACACCTGCCTCTGAAGATCATTCCAGAGTTAGAGAAATTCAGCAAGAAGACTTCAGAGATAGCTTCATCAGAGGTACCTACATTAGAGCTCTGAAGACATTGTCTCTGAAGATCAAGCTGAAGAATTCTACAAGTGTTGACACAAGAACAGAAGATACATCACTTAATGATAAGATTTACCTTTCTAGATAGGTTAATGTTCAAGCATGTCTTGAGCTTACCTTTTAGGTAAGACACTGTTCAAGCATGCCTTTAGTGTCAGGCAAGTACACTGTTCACTTTATGGTCCTATAAATAAGACGTGCATCCATTGCTCAAAGTGTACCTTTCTTTACAAACTTGTAATAGAATTATTTATTTATGTACTGAAAAGTGTACAAGAAGATCTTGTAAGATTAAAACCACCTTTGGGTGTTCTTGATAATCTACTTGCATTATCCAGTGAATATTAGTTTATTCTTATATTTGCTTTATTGGATATATCTTATTACTGTGAGTACGAATCTTGCTTTGATTTAAACATTATTTGCTTCCGTTGTTGTTGTTGTTGTTGTTGTTGTTGTTGTTGTTGTTCTTCTTCTTCTTCTTCTTCTTCTTCTTCTTCTTCTTCTTCTTATTATTATTATTATTATTATTATTATATGCTTATATCATTGTTAAAAGACTGAATCTGGGATCCAAAAACCAAGCTACTATCAAAATGCAGTGTGGTAGATCAAGACAACATTGATTTAGTGGCTCTATTGAGAAGAGATGCAGAAATACAGAAGGAGACTATCACCAAATCAGACTTGTTGAGCTTCCAAGATCAGATGTCAGCTAAGTTTGATGATTTCAGCAAATCCATATCTACCTTATCCGAAAAGGTTTCATCCCTGGAGGCTACCTGCGGATCTCAGGCAGAGTAGAGGAAGAGAAAGCATGATGATCAGGATGATCCTGATCACCATGAGGGGAGAAGAGGCAGAGGTTATCTGAGTCTGCAAGGCTATCTGAGCCTGATACTACTATTTGTGAGAAACAGATTTCTGGTGCTGATACCAGAGAAGAGGGAAAGATAAGGGAGGAAGACCTCTCAGTGCCTATTGATGTAGAACCTAGGGCTGAAAAGCCTGGGACTGCTAGCACAAGGACTGAGGAGGATATTATGGGGGACAATTTATTTGAGGATGTAATAGATGTTGAATCAGATTCTGATGAGGTTAGGAGAATGGAACAGATGGAAGTAAGGATAAAGGAATAAGTGTAGAACTTGTTTGATTGTTCTGATGAGGAAACGCAAGAAGAGGGTGACTTTGATATGATTCAACAGTTCAATGAAGACATTCCCGAGATTCAGTCACAACCTTCTCCAAAGCCTGAGCCCACATCTACTACTACTGCTGATCGTAAGCCTCATCCAGAAGTTGGGAAAAGATACAAAAAAGCCAGGATCTTTACTCCTTTCCTAGAAGATACACAGAAAAAGATATTTGTCCATTAATTGAGACCATTAGATCTTACAAGAGTTTACAGTATCACTAGACTTCCTAGATGCACCAAATTGAGTACATACATTTGATGAAGTCAAAGGAGAGAGGCATGAGTTCGGTGTATTCTGATAAGAAGATAGTGGGTATCAATAAAATAGAGTTGAACAAGCTTCTGAGTGTTTGGTATCCGGAGTTCACAGTTGTGAGACAAGATGGAAAGGACTGGTTCTTCACAGAGGCCGATTTCAAGTTCCTGCATATGGATGATTTTGACTCTTTGTATGATATCCTATCACCAATACCAGAAAAGGCAGTGGCTCAGCAGACAACTTATAAAGTGGTGAGAAGGTATATCAGGAACAACACTATCTACTCTTATATTTTAGACATATAGATGGCCTTGGAATCTAAGCAACCAAATATCAATTTATTGAAGCCATGTCAGGAGCTTGACAACATTGAAGACCTTCCATTGTACATGATTATTGAGCATCCAAAGTTTGGGATTGTTTACATGAATGGAACAGGAAAGAAAAGACTTATGAGGTTTGATGAGATTGAGAAGTACTGTGATGGGACTTTGAAGATTATCAAGCTTCAATTTTCAAGTAAGCTTAAGATTGATGATAAAGAAGAAATGAAGATGAATCTTCAGGACATAAACTTGATTGAGGATGTTTTGGAGCTGATTGAGAAAATGCTAGATATCAGAAATTCTTTGAGAAGGTTTGAATGCTTATTTGGAATGCGGCCAAGATATGTCCCACTTGAGCTTCTTGATTTACCTTACTAGTTCACTTTGATACATAGGGGGAGAATGTTAGTGTCATATTTGTAATTGTATCAAAGTTGAAGGGTGTAATATGTAACTTTAATTTTTTAGTATAAATAGCTGTTAGCTTTCATTTCCTTGTAACCTTGTAATTGAGAGAACCTTGTGAGCTTATTCTAGAGAGAGAGAGAGAGTTTCCTATTGCATGTAACCTTGTGACATCAATACACATGTGATTTGGAACATCTTGATTTGTGATTCTATTTCTAAATCTTGTTTTGGGATTAATAAGGGTTCTGTAATAAATGAAGTTAAGGGACCAAATCCGTAAATTACTCTAATTTACATAAATTAGAAAAAAACACCTACCTTGCCTTGCATCAATGAATCATGGGTTTTTTTTTCTTCTCATACCTTTAGTCCAATTAGGCGATGCAAATCACTTTTTTTTCTTTAGGTAGTGTTTGGTACGCAGACTGGATAGGAGAGGAAAGAACTAGACATGACTAATTGTCTATCCCACGTTTGGCACGACTAGCCAGCTTTAAGCTTCAATAAAATTATGTCAGTTTCCATATTTGATAAGTTCCTTACTGTTTTCCTATTAGTATTGTGAACAATCTGGTATCAGAGCAAAGTTTGAGCGATAAAAGGGTGATCTTGAGAAAACAAAAAAGCATTAGAGATGGCAGTGACAAGCAACAACTTTCCCTCTATTCCCAAGTTCGATGGCATACGATCACTGGAGCATGCTCATGAGAATCTTCTCCGATCCAAAGAGTATTAGTCAGTTGTGGAACATGGCTATTCACAATTTGATGAGAAATAGACTACACATGCATAAAAGAAAACATTGGAGGGTCAGTTATAGGGCCGGTCAGGGTTGCCGGTATCAACCTTTTGCCCAATAAAAGAAAACATTGGAGGAAACGAAGTTGAAAGACCTAAACGCTAAGAATTACTTGTTTCAATCCATTGATAAATCAATTGTCAAAACTATCAGCATCCAAATAGCTTTGGGACTCCATGAAGATGAAATACCAGGGTAATGCTCGCGTACAACGAGCCCAACTCAATCGTCTCTGCAGGAACTTCGAGGTTCTCGAAATGAAGCAGGGAGAATCGATCACAGACTATTTTGGTTGAGTAACGGTGGTTGCAAATGAGATGTGGAACTATAGAGAATACATGACTGATGTCACAATTGTTGAGAAGGTCTGAGAATTCTCACGGAAAAATGGAATTATATAGTCTGCTCGATTGAAGAAGAAAAGGATATGGATCAACTTATTGTAGATGCCTTGCAAAGTTCATTCTTGTTCATGAGCAGAAGTTCAAGAAGGGCGTATAAGAGGAACAAGCATTGAAGGTGACCTATGAGGGGGATATAGTGCTCGAGGGCGTGGAAGGACAACCTATTAAGGAGGAAGAGGAAGACAATCCTAACGATAAGGCGACAATTGAATGCTACAAATGTGACACTCTTGGACACTTTCAATATGAGTGTCCAATGTGGGAAGAGAAGGCTAATTATGTTGAGTTTGATTTGTCGAAAGAGTTGTTGTTGATGAAGTCTACCGGCTTGCACCAAGGTATGAAAAATAATGTACGGTTTCTTGATTCCGGTTATAGTAACCATATGTGCGGGGATCGTTCGTTGTTTTGTACCTTGGACGAAACTTTCAAACAAAATGTGTAGCTAAAAATAATATGAGGATGGATGTAGTCGGAAAAGGAAATGTGGGGTTATTGTTGAAAGGAACAAGCTACATTGTAACATAAGTATTCTATGTGCCCGAATTAAAGAAACCTTCTTAGTGTCGGGCAGGTGCAAGCCTACAAGAAAAAGGACTAATAAATGTCAGATTTATCATACTCTGAAGGGCTTACTCATCCAAGCCGACATGACTTCAAATAGAGTGTTCACATTGTAACCCGCACACAATGAAGAATCGAGTAAAGAAGGAAGTTTGTCTACAGACAACAACTCAAAGTCAAGACATGGCTGAGCTTTGGCATCGGAGGTATGGTCATCTTGGTTACAACAAGCTTAAAACATTGCAACAAAAAACATGGTGAGGGGTCTACCTAAGATCAGCGAAACAAGTGTTGTATGTACAGATTATTTGAAGGGAAATAAGCATCAAAATTCCTTTTCCGAAAAGAAGTACATGGAGAGCCTCTCAAAAGCTCGAGCTCATTCTCCACTGATATCTCTGGGTCAATTTTTCCCATCTTAAACAGTCATAAGAGGTATCTAATATATTTTATTGATGATTGTACTAGAAAAGCTTGGGTTTATTTTTTTCGATAAATCATATGCTTTTCCATTTTTTAAAGTTGTTTAAAAGCCATGTAGAGAAAAAAACAAGTCTTGGTATTAAATGCCTAAGAACATATCGTGGTGGAGAATTTAACTCGGATGAGTTTAACAAGTTCTGTAAGAAAATGGAATTAAGAGGCAATTGACTTCAACCTACATGCCATAGTAGAACGATGTTGTAGATGTTCAAAATCGCACGGTTATGAACATGGTAAGGAGTTTGCTATGTGATAAAGGCATTCCCAAGACATTCTGGCCCGAGGCAGTCAACTGGAGCTTTTATGTACTCAACCGACCCCCACGTTATCAGTCAAAGACATGAATCCAGAAGAAAAATGGAGTGGCATTAAACCGTATGTAATATACTTCAGAGTGTTTGGAAGTGTTGCACATGCTCATGTTCCAGATGCTCGAAGGACGAAATTGGAAGACAAAAGTCGGAGTTGTGTTCTTTAGGGAGTAAGTGAAGAGTCCAAGGCCTACCGACTCTACGATCCAGTTTTGAGGAAGATTATAATAAGTCATGTAACGCCCTAAAATTTAGACATTTCAAAAACTTGAAAATTCCGCAATATAACGTTTATAATTTGAGGAGAATTAAAACCTGGAACATTTTGTATGCATTAAAGTTTCACAAATGACATCACCCCAAGAAAGGGGAAGAGTATAAGTGTTTACAAACCCAAATAAAATGAAATGGAAAGAGGACCAACAACCTACATAATCTAAGACATTCTAGTTTAGATTATAATTGGGTGTTGTCATCAAATCCCAAAATATCGTTAAGTGATAATGTTCGCTCTATATCTTTGTCAAATGCTATGTCCCCAAAAATGTCGTCCCGACTCTCCACTCAAGGTTTATCCACCCCTTGTCTAACCGAACCTGATACGAACACCAAAGCAAACAAGTGTTAGGCTTGGAGCCTAGTGAGAACATCCAAAGATATATAACATCAAGGAAATAAAGCATTTATGAACATTTAACAATAAGTAGATATGTAGTATTAATGAATCCTCCAACACCGAACCATATGCGACACGGGGAAGACCTGTTCCACCATAGGTTGTGACGGAACACAAGAGTAGGCCACAACCAATGTGGAACACATAGTCAGAATGGCTATTTACCGACGTCAACTCTATCCATGAATCTTTAGCCGTTAGAACATAAACTTTATCCATGAATCTTTAGTTCAATACAAATATGGTTTCAAGCTCTATCCAAGCCTTACCCCAAAGAGTCACCAAGTTCAACCCTATCCATGGATCTATACCTTGGGACCTCACCATTCCAAACTATACGTGATTCACCGACATAACAACTTGCATTTTGCTATAAATCCCAAAGACATAAATCTCATATAGCATCATGTTATTACAAGGTAAATCAAATAGACATATCCCACATTTCCTTTTATGTAATCATAACTCCTTTCAAAAATATAAACATGTTATCATAATATTTCATATATCCAAGAATCATTAACAACTTTAGACCAAGAACTCACCCATCTTACTTTCAAGCTATGAACCTAATCATATATTTCCCACATTTAGTTTCCACATATTCAATGGTACATAAATAACTCATAATCATCATTTTACTACCCTTTTAAGTCATCATATTTCTTGATATTCCAAGAATGTCAAAACCCTAGTTTTGACCCAAAAAGTTCTCAACGATTTATTTTAGCAAAGATGAAGCGAATAGTTAAAATAGCATAAATAAGGGTTTACATAAAACATGTAAGCATAAAATGAAAAGGATGAACTCACAAAATGGGTTTTGATAAAAAACCCCAAACCCTAGCTTGATTTTCTTGAAGGAGATGATGATGGAGGTAATGGTTAATGTTCTTAGCTTGAATCTTTGGTTGGCACACTTTGATTTGAACAATAAATGAGGGGAGTAGGGATTAGAGAAACCCTAGAATCGGTTTTGGTGAAGAGAGAGTTTTTGAGAGAGTATTAAATGAGATGTGTATGTAATAAATGAGATGTGTGCCAAAGATCCCGATTTTAATGACTCAAGGGCCGCAGGCGATAGTGACTCGCGACTATGCCCCGGGCATAGTCGTCTGCTACGAGGGCTTCGCGGTACTGATTCAGCGATTGTGCCACCACGATAGTGCCATGGAACTCTCGCCGGGCACTATCGCCTCGTATGTACCGCAACACATCTGACTCCAGCGATTGTGACACTGGCGACAGTGACCATGTCACTGTCGTCCAAGGCTCATGGGACTCGAATTTTCAGTTCTTTCGATCGCGATATGTATCTCGACATACACGAAAAATAAGAAAAACGTACGATACACATAAGTGACATACAAGGACAATTTGGAGGCATTTAAATGGAAATAAGATTCATCAAAAATCTCGGGCGTTACAATCCTCCCCAACTTGGAAAGGATTTCGTCCTCGAAATCGACACTCACACAAATAGGTGAGGGTATATGCTCTTCATGTCTTCCTCCGCTTCCCAAGTCATGTTGGCCCCCCGGTGATGCTTCCATTGAACCTTAACCATCGTGACCTCTTTATGATGGAGTTTGTTGGATTTATTTTCCAAGATGGCATCGAGCTCTTCGATGCAACGATTTCTCTCATCCACTCTTATATCCGAAAGGGGAATGACACTTTCCTCCTCCGCTAAGCACTTCTGAAGGTAACTCACGTGAAATGTGTTGTGGATTCCATTCATCTCGGGTGGAAGCTCCAATTGGTAAGCTTGTAGCCCAACAGGCTTGGTTATAGTGAATGGTCCGAGAAATCGAGGACTCAACTTTCCTTGTTTACCAAACCGAATGATTCCCTTCCAAGATGATACTTTGAGCATCACGCGATCGCCCACTTGGAATTCCACCGGTCGCCTCTTCTTATCCGCGTAGCTCTTTTTCCGGTCCTGGGCCGCTGTCAATCGTTCTCGGATACCCTTTACCTTATCCGTGGTTTCTTGCACGATTTCGGGTCCGGCAAATTGCTTCTCACCCGCCTCTAACCAACAAACCGGAGTTCGGCATTTCCGGCCATACAAGGCCTCGAAGGGAGCCATGCCAATACTGGAATGGTAACTGTTGTTGTAGGCGAACTTGACTAGAGGTAGATGAGAGTCCCAACTCCCGCCAAAGTCGATAACACATGACCTTAGCATGTCTTCGAGTGTTTGGATGGTTTGCTCGCTTTGACCGTCAGTTTGGGGATGGTAAGTCGTGCTTAACTTCACTCTAGTCCCCAACTCTTTTTGAAGGCCATCCCAAAAATTGGAAGTGAAACGGCTATCGCGATCCGACACGATGGACAAAGTTACACCATGTATCGAAACTACCTCGTTGATGTAAAGTTTGGCTAACTTGTCCATTGAAAGAATTTCTCTCATAGCCAGAAAATGAGCACTCTTGGTCAGGCGATCCACCACTATCTGTTGGGAACTGAAGAATTCATCAAGTATGGTTAATGCTGCTGGTTCAAAGTTACTACTGCTAGAAGACTTAAAGGTTAATACTGCTGAGTGTTACTACTGCTAGTATTATTAATACTGCTAGTCAAAGTTAGTGTTGCTTGAACAAAGTTAGTACTGCTTAGCTAGTTAGTACTGCTAGTGGTTAGTACTGCTTAGTAGTTAATGCTGCTAGAAAGAAATTAATGCTGCTGAAGATTAATACTGCTTATATGATGAAGATTCGTATGAAAGGATATACATGGAAGCTTAGAGATATACTTGGAAGATATTCTGAAGATATTTTATTAATTGTAATTAGCTTTTATCTTCAGTATATATATATAGTATTGTTTAGAATAGTTAGATAACTTTTGTTTTTCATTCTTTTAGAGAGAAAATCAACCTCAAGGCATAGATCCTAATTCTAGAGAAGTAGAATTCGTATTGGTGAGTCTGTTCATCAATATTGAGGTTGAGTGTGTAATCTTGTAACTTCAAAGCATTCAATACAAGTTTACAGTTTGTTCTTCATATATTTTGTATTGATTTACTATTTTATTGAATATCAAAGTGTTATTCCGCAAACTTCTTTGATATTGTTTCTGAGAATTAATTCTTGTTGAGAATTCGATCCTGACAAGTGGTATCAGAGCCTAACTCTCTCAGAAACAATTATTCATCATGGAAAATCTTCCAGAATCAAGCAGTACTTTGGTTTCTAAAGTTCCAATGCTCAAACCAAGTGAGTTTGACATGTGGAAGATCAGAATCAGACAATATATTCTTCTCACTGACTACTCAATGTGGGATATCATTGAGAATGGTCCTTCTGAAGCTGGAAGGATAGGACCAGATGGGAAAAGACCTCCACCAAAGACAGATGGTGAGAGGAAGATCAGACAGACAGAGATGAAGGCTTTGAGCACTCTGCTCTTGGCTATTCCCAATGAATATCAACATCAATTTTGCAACTGCACTGATGCTCAGATTCTCTGGAATGCTCTAGAGAAAAGATTTGCTGGAACTAAGAGCATCAAAAGAAATCAGAGAGATGTTCTAAAGCAACAGTATGAGAACTTCACTTCCACAAAGAATGAGTCTATGACTCAAACTTTTGACAGGTTCAATAAACTCATAGGTGAACTGGCTACTGTAGGGGTAAGGATGGAACAAGATGATATCAACAGAAAGTTCCTCAGATCTCTTGGGGATGAATGGACTATGTACACTGTCTCATATAGACAGAGTGACAATCTGGAAGAGAAAGAACTTGATGATCTATACAATGATCTAAGAGTTTTTGAAACTGAGGTAGAAACCAAGAAGAAGCCCTCTGGTTATATTCACAATGCTGCACTTCTTTCAGCAACAACTGATACTACTGCCAACCCTGAAGCAATTAGTACTGCCAGTGGAGTAAGTTCAGAAAAAGGCACTGAATCTATCTTTGAAGCCTTTTTGTCCAGTCATAGCAGCAATTCTCTGATTAATGATGATCTTGATCAAATTCACCCTGATGATCTGGAGGAGATGGATATTAAATGGCAGATGGCCATGTTATCCATGAGGGTGAAAAAGTTCATTAAAAGAACTGGAAGAAATAACTTCTCTCAAAGAAGAGAAGATGGAGCTGGTTTTGACAAAACCAAGGTGGAGTGTTATAAGTGTCACAAGAAAGGACACTTTGCTAGAGAATGCAGGAGTGTTGTTCCAAACAATAACCACCAACAAGCTCAGAATGGAGGATACAATCAGAACAAGAATCCTGCTCAAGCCCTGGTTTCTCAACAAGGAATGGGATTTGACTGGAGTGATCAAGCTGAGGAAGTCATTCAGAACCAAGCTCTTATGGCAGAAGTGTCTGATCTCCCTACTGAGGTAAGTTCTAATCTTTGTACTAAATCTTGCATTGACACTGTTACAAGATACAGGGATCACAATCAAAGTATGTGTGATGATCTCAAAAGATTAGAAAAAGACAGAAGAGATTATGTGTTAATAGTAGAGAGATTTGAAGAGCAAATCAAAGGCTTTCAAGCTAATGAACTTCAACACTCTTATGACACAAACTATTGGAAGTGGGAAAAGAATGAATTAGAAACCAAACTGTCTAAGTCCTTAGAAGAGAATGATAGATTGAAAGAGGAACTGTCAAAAGTTAAGCTTGACATAGACAAGTTTTCCTATGCTTCAAAAGCAATGGACTCTCTTCTAAAGGCTCAGATACATGATAAGATGAAGCCTGGTATTGGATACAACAATACACCCCCTCCTTACAATAATAACTATATTTCTCCTACATCAGACTTGTTAGAAACTAAGGAGAAAAAGGACTTGTCTGAAGAAGCATTTAAGATAGATCCTTTGGATGAAGTAGTAGTTAAGGATTTGACTGAGAAAGGAGCAAATGAGAACAGGGATAGTAATGTGAGTAAAAAGATACCATTAGAAAACAATATTATCACCAATGAGGGATGTGGGAAAATCTGGGTCAAGTCCAAGGAGATAGAGAAGACTAAAGGAAATGATAACAAGGTCCATTACAAACAAACCACAGTTGTGAATCCTGGATCTTGTAAACAGTGTGATTGCAATAAAGCCAAGAGCCTAAATTCTGGTTTAAAAAGAGGAAATCAAAGAAATTGGAATAATCAATGGGCTCAGAAACAAGGAGTTGATCTGAATAAAATCAATAGACCAAAACCTTGTTTTATATGTGGCAAGTTGAATCATTTGGCTAAGTATTGTTACTTTAACCCTATTAACCAACAGATGAACTTTCAAAGATTTGTGCAAAAATCTGTTGGTTATAGGAAGGCTGGAAAGAAAAATGTGATAAAGAAAAATGTTGAAAGCAAAGGCACTTTAAAGAAAAAGATTTTAAAAGAAAGTGTCAAAATGTGGGTACCTAGAAGTACTAACTGTGTTAGTACTGCTAACAATATTAGTACTGATAACACAGTTACTACTGCTAACAGTGTTAGTACTGCTGAAAAGATTAATGCTGCTAATACTGTTAATACCTCTTCAAAGGTTAATACTGCCAACACAGTTACTGCTGCTAACACAGTTACTACTTCTAACAAGATTAGTACTGCTAAGCATGCAAGTGTTGCCAAGGCAGTTAGTACTTCTAAGACCAGTACTGATTTTAGAAAAAACATTTCCAAGCCTATTATTGTAACAAAGTACTCCAAGAATGAGGAATTAAAGTTCAAAAATCTTGTCAAGAAAGAATGCAAGTATTTTGATGAGAAAGGGGTACCCAAGACCACTTTGGCTTGGGTTCCTAATTCATACTAATTGATTTATTCAATGTGTAGGGCAATCAACAGCTCAAGGGAAAGAGCATTTGGCATGTTGATAGTGGTTGCTCTAGGCACATGACAGGCAACATATCATGCCTTCAGGATTTCAAGCATATCAATGGAGGACATGTTGCATTTGGAGACAATCTTACTGGTGGTAAGATAAGTGGAAAAGGTAATGTCACCAAAGGTAAGATGATATTTGAGGATGTCTACTATGTTGATCAATTAAAATACAACCTGTTAAGTGTATCACAGGTTTGTGACAAACAACATAGTATATTATTTACTAATACTGAGTGTATGATTCTTGCTCCAGGGTTCAAGGTAGTTGATGAAAGCATGATACTACTTAGAACTCCAAGAAAGGACAATGTTTACTGTCTTGATTTGGACAATGTTGATAGTGATTCATCTCTAAATTGTCTTGTTTCAAAAGCCTCTGTAGATGAATCCTCCCTTTGGCACAGAAGGATGTGTCACATGAATTTCAAGACTATGAACAATCTTGTTCAAAATAACCTTGTAAGAGGTTTACCTTCAAAAGTCTTTTCATGTGATGATCATTGTGTTGCTTGTCTTAAAGGCAAACAACACAAAACTTCTCATAAGACCAAAGAGTTAAATTCTGTTTCTTCTTGTCTCCAGTTACTGCATATGGATCTGTTTGGTCCTACAAATGTTATGAGTATAGGCAAGAAATCTTACTGCTTGGTTATTGTTGATGATTACTCCAGATTTACTTGGGTATATTTTCTAAGAACTAAGGATGAAACTAGTGATCTTATCAAATCCTTTATTCTAAGAATTGAAAACCAAACTAATCAAAGAGTAAAAGTCATTAGATCAGATAATGGAACTGAGTTTAAAAATCATGATCTAAACACCTTTTGTGAAGAAAAAGGTATTGAGAGGCAATATAGTGCTCCAAGAACTCCTCAACAGAATGGTGTTGCTGAAAGGAGAAATAGAACACTAATAGAGGCTGCTAGATCTCTGTTGGCTGATTCAAAATTGCCAATTACCTTCTGGGCTGAAGCAGTTAATACTGCTTGTTATGTCCAAAACAGAGTTCTAGTGGTCAAGCAAAAGAACAAGACCCCATATGAGCTTTTAAATAAAAGAAAACCTTTTATTGGTTTCTTCAAACCTTTTGGGTGTCCTTGTACAATTCTCAATACCAAATCTCACTTAGGTAAGTTTGATAGCAAAGCAGATGATGGATTTCTTGTTGGATATTCATCTCAGAGTAAGGCCTACAGAGTTTTTAACTCTTCTTCTAGAATAATTGAAGAAAGTGACAATGTCAAATGCAATGAGAACACACCAAATCCTATTGGGTCTGGACCTCAGTGGCTATTTGACATTGATTCACTAACTAACTCTTTTGGTTTCAGTAATGAGTATACAGGAACAGGTAGTGGAGGATCATAGATCACACAAGTTCAAGAAGGTATATCTAAATCTGTGATTTTTCCCATACCCACAGTAAATTCTGTTGAAGACTGTGAAAAGGAATCATTTACTGAACCAAGTCAGAGTGAAGAAGACACTAGAGATGAGGAGACTCAAGAAAATAATGAAGTAGCATCTGAAAACACTTCAGTTGAGTTGCATGAATCTAATCTTGAGGCTGGACTGAATGAAGAACCTAGTCACAACACCAGAGTTCAAAAGAATCATCCTCCACAGTTGATAATAGGAGATATCTCTTCTCCTATGATGACTAGACATCAAAGCAGGCTTCAGGAAATGCAAGATCAACAACATACAGTGCTTTCTTGTTTTCTATCACAGCTTGAGCCTAAAAAGGCTCATGATGCTATGAAAGAATCCAGTTGGATAGAAGCAATGCAAGAGGAACTGTTACAGTTCAAGCTACAAGATGTGTGGGATCTAGTAGACCTTCCTAAAGGTCACAGAGCGATTGGCACAAAATGGATTTTCAGAAACAAGAGAGATGAAAGAGGTATTGTCATAAGGAACAAAGCAAGTCTGGTGGCTCAAGGCTATACTCAAGAAGAGGGTATAGATTATGAAGAAGTTTTTGCACCTGTGGCTAGGATAGAAGCAATCAGACTATTCCTAGCCTATGCTTCTTACATGAACTTCAAAGTCTATCAAATGGATGTAAAAAGTGCTTTTCTCTATGGCTCAATTGAAGAAGAAGTATATGTCTGTCAACCACCAGGGTTTGAAAACCCAAGCTATCCAGACAGGGTATACAAATTAAAGAAAGCACTTTATGGACTACATCAAGCCCCAAGAGCATGGTATGACACTTTGTCATCCTATCTCTTGGAAAATGACTTTGAAAGAGGAGTCATTGATAAGACTCTATTTATCAAAAGAAAGAAGAAGGATATCTTGCTGGTCCAAATCTATGTTGATGACATTATTTTTGGTTCTACAAGAAACAACATGTGCAAGGAGTTTGAGGATTTAATGCATCAAAGGTTCAAAATGAGTTCCATGGGGGAACTTACTTTCTTCCTTGGACTCCAAGTTCAACAGAAGTCAGATGGCATTTTCATCTGTCAATCCAAGTATGTGCAGGATATTCTAACCAAGTTTGGTTTTTCAGAATCAAAACCTGCCAGCACACCTATGGAAACACACAAGCAGATCACAGCAGATCTTGAGGGGGAGGATATGGATGTACATCATTATAGATCCATGATTGGCTCTCTCATGTATCTCACAGCATCAAGGCCAGATATAATGTTTCCAGTCTGTGTATGTGCTAGATTTCAAGTTAGGCCAAAGCAATCTCACTTTCAAGCTGTTAAGAGGATATTCAGATATCTCAAAGGGCAACCCAGATTGGGACTTTGGTATCCTCATAACTCACCTTTTGACCTAATAGCATACTCAGACAGTGATTTAGGTGGGGCAAACTTGGACAGAAAATCTACTTCTGGAGGATGTCAGTTTTTGGGTGCTAGACTAGTCTCATGGCAGTGCAAGAAACAAACCACAGTATCCACATCTACAACAGAGGCATAGTACATAGCAGCTGCAAGTTGCTGTTCTCAAGTCTTATGGATTAAGAATCAAATGTTGGATTATGGGGTAACCTTTCTACACACTCCAATCTTTATTGACAACAACAGTGCTATTAGCATTGTGAATAATCCAGTCAAGCACTCAAAAACAAAGCACATTGAAATCAGGTATCACTTTATAAGAGATTGTAATGAAAAGAAACTTATTCAAGTTGTCAAAGTTCACACTGATAATCAGTTTGCTGATCTATTCACTAAAGCTTTTGATGTGGGAAGATTCACTTTCTTGGTAACAAGTGTGGGAATGATAAACTCTGAATAATCCCCTTCTCAAAAAGTGGTTTTATATCTGTATAGTATTTCTGGAGTTACTAATCTTCTGTTTCAGGATTTGCATAGCAGTACTCAGTGTTTAGCAAGTTTAAAAGGAGTAAGTTAGTTAATACTGCTAGTGGTTAATACTTCTTTCAGTTAATACTGCTAGTGGTTAATACTGCTTTCAGTTAATACTTCTAGTGGTTAATACTGCCTTCAGTTAATACTGCTAGTGGTTAATACTGCTTTCAGTTAATACTGCTAGTGGTTAATACTGCCTTCAGTTAATACTGCTAGTAGTTAATACTGCTTTCAGTTAATACTGCTAGTGGTTAATACTGCTTTCAGTTAATACTGCTAGTGGTTAATACTGCTTTCAGTTAATACTGCTAGTGGTTAATACTGCTTTCAGTTAATACTGCTAGTAGTTAATACTGCTCTAGGTTAATACTGCTTATATTCCGAATACTATAAATACTCTTTGCCCGCCTAAAAGTTCATAACGACTCTTTGCATACTGTTCTCTTGCGCTCAAAACCTTTTCTCTCTCAAGTTCGAAGTTTTCAGGCAAGCTTCTCACTAAGATCAATGGCATCCATGACTTTCATCGACGAGCACAACGAGATTGCGATGCTACAAAAGCCAAAGCAAGCTGCAGGATTTCATCAAATTGTGGATTTCCTCAAGACAAGCCACATTGCTCATGCTCTTAGTGTATCCCCTACAATCTATATTGAGCATCAAAGGCAGTTCTGAGCTAATGCAACCATTGTTGTTGAGAATGGTGTGCAGATGATCAAGACAAGAATCTGTGATCAATCACTCACGGTTAATGAAGAGGTTATTCGCATCTGTCTACGTCTAGACGATGCCTCTGGTATAACCTCTATCCCAAATGATGAACTCTTTTCAAACCTTACAAGAATGGGGTATGGAGGCCCATTGGGAGTTTTCAAATTTTCTAAAGCAAAATTCTCACCCCAATGGCGTTTCTTTGTCCATACTCTTATGCATTGTATCTCCAAAAAGACTACTGGATGGAGTGAGTTCAGCAGCACTATTGCTTATGCTTTGGTGTGCTTGGCCACTGCCAGAAAGTATAATTTTTCTAAAATGATTTTCAGTGATCTTGTCTCAAACATGGGAAACAAAAAGAGCTTCTTTATGTATCCCAGGTTTGTTCAAGAAGTTATTACTCATGAATTGACGAATATACCTCAACCTGTTGGGGTATATGTACCTAAACCCCCCAAAGGCAAGGTTTTCTCAAATATGAGAAGATCTGCTGGGGACTCTGAAGGAGTTGACACCCCATTGTTCTCTACAATGATGGTGGTGTCCCAAACCAATGAAGGTATGGCATCAGGGTCAAGGCCCCCATTAGACCAATCCACTGCTAGCCAAGCCCAACCTTCCCTCTCAAAATCAATTCCCCAGTCCCTTCTTGAAAAACCAACATCTCCCATCACCCAAACTTACAAGAGAAAACAGGTAAAGAAGGCTCCTTCCCTTCTTGTACCATTACCCACTAAGCCTATAAGCCCTCTAAGGGAGAATTCTCCCCTAGAGAATATCCAAAGGGAAACCACAAGGGTGTCTCCCAACCCAAAGGAGGTGCTCTCTGAGGAGGAGGTAGAGCATATGGGTGATGAGGCTGCCACTACTCCTGCTAGTACAGAGGAGGAAAGTGGTAACATTAATAAGACCTCCCCCATGGCAACTTTGAATGAGCAATCATTTGAAGGTCCCTGGTGCCAAGAAACCACAGGGGTGGATAGTGCCTCTGCAAGGCAGAAGACTTCCACAAATAAAAGATCCAATGATCCTTCAAAGGAGGGTAACACTTCTGGAAAGGGTGAGGACAGATATACGTACGATGAATTGATGGAAACAATGGGGAACATCAATCAAGATGTTCTCAACCAAGGCAAAGAAATTGAAGAAATGAAGCTAGTAATTCTGTCCCAACAAGAACAGATTGCTAAGCTGAAAAGGATGGTGGTTAGTCTGGTACAAAGGAAGAAGAGAAAGCAATTCCAATTAAGGAGAAGGACCACTGAGGATGATGCTCCCAAAAAGGGGGAGATCAACATGGAAGAAGCCTCAAGAAAGGGGGAGCTTGATGGAGAGAAAGTTAATGTTGAGGGGGAGAAGCAAGCAGAAACAGTTACTACTGCTGACATTAATAAAGCAGAAGAAACTGTGAAAGTAGTGTTAACAGATCTTGAGATTGCAGAAACCTTACTACAAGCCAAGAATGATACTCCCAAGGTCACTTCAAAGACCAAAGGTGTAATCATAAAAGAACAAGGTGAAGTGATCAAGAAAGATAACAGTAAGAAGGAAATGAGCAAAGACAAAGGAAAAGCAAAGATGGTAGAATCTGATCAACCAATCAAAAAGCAAAGGTTGGTTGAATCAGATGAAGCCCTAGCTAAAAAGATGCAGGAGGATATTGAAAAAGAAGAAAGAGTTCAGATGGAAAAGGACAGGGAAATGGCAAAAGCTCTAGCTGCTGAACTGAATGAAGCTTATCAACAGAGTATGGCAACTGAAATTGCACAGAAGAAAGTTGTGGTTAAAACAGTTGCAAAGAAGAGAAGACCCTCAAAGACATTCCTAGGTACCCAAGAGAGAAACAAGATGATTATATTTCTCAAAGGTGCTGTAGGAGTCAAAAAGGAGATGTTCTCCAAAATGTCTTTTGAGAAGATCAAAGAGCTCTATGATTCAGAGATGTTAAAGCTTCAGGGAAGTGAAACTGCTAGGGTGGAGATGGAGAAGAGAATGAAAGAAAGTAATGACTTTGATTGTCAAAAGCCATTTCCAGATGAGCAAGAAACACCTCCTAAGAAAGAGTCCACCTTGGGAGAAAGTCTAAGGACTTTAAAGAGAACAAAAATGATGGCAAGGAGAAAGCCAATTAAAAAGCCTAGAGTATCTGAAGAAGAGGCTGATAAGGTTGCTGAAGAAGAAGGGGCACCTGAGTCATCTAAACAGACAGAGCCATCTAACACTGATGATGTAAATTTGTATATGGTAGTGATGGACAAAGTGCCTGAACCAATTTCAGCAGAGCCTGTAGGAGTTAAGCCTCCTGAGGTGATTCTCTGGGATACATTGACAGTGGATGGAAAGGAATACATAAGGCTGAAAAGAAAGGATGAAAAGTATGAAGTGTTTAACACATGGGCTAAAATTGTCAGAACATGCTCTAGATCAGATATTGAAGAGATGTTTGAGATAGGAATGAAGTTGTATGCAGATCTTCTAAAGGCTCCAGGGATTTCAATTACAAAACTGGTAATGGAGTATCTGTGTATGATGTTCAAACCTGAAGAAGTTAAGCACTTGATCAAGGATGTCTTCAAATCAGTAAACAGTTGGACTCTATATGAAATTAGTGGAGTATATACAGTGACTTTGGATTTAAATCACACTGAATATTTCCTAGTGGATAGAGTGTATAATCATAGCAGACTGAAGCTACATGCCATGCTGAAGAAAAAGTTAAGGTGTGTTCCAGATTCAGAAATGGCTAAATACTTGATTCAAAGAACCATCAATCAGAGTTTGGGATTGGATGCAAACACTGGAATTTAGACCATAATAGAGTTTTGGGAGCATCTTGAATAAAATTTGAAGAACTTGACTTCTCTTCCTAAAAGTCAAGTTAGGGGGAGATTGTTGGGAACTGAAGAATTCATCAAATATGGTTAATGCTGCTGGTTCAAAGTTACTACTGCTAGAAGACTTAAAGGTTAATACTGTTGAGTGTTACTACTGCTAGTATTATTAATACTGCTAGTCAAAGTTAGTGCTGCTTGAACAAAGTTAGTACTGCTTAGCTAGTTAGTACTGCTAGTGGTTAGTACTGCTTAGTAGTTAATGCTGCTAGAAGGAAATTAATGCTGCTGAAGATTAATACTGCTTATATGATGAAGATTCGTATGAAAGGATATACATGGAAGCTTAGAGATATACTTGGAAGATATTCTGAAGATATTTTATTAATTGTAATTAGCTTTTATCTTCAGTATATATATATATAGTATTGTTTAGAATAGTTAGATAACTTTTGTTTTTCATTCTTTTAGAGAGAAAATCAACCTCAAGGCATAGATCCTAATTCTAGAGAAGTAGAATTCGTATTGGTGAGTCTGTTCATCAATATTGAGGTTGAGTGTGTAATCTTGTAACTTCAAAGCATTCAATACAAGTTTACAGTTTGTTCTTCATATATTCTGTATTGATTTACTATTTTATTGAATATCAAAGTGTTATTCCGCAAACTTCTTTGATATTGTTTCTGAGAATTAATTCTTGTTGAGAATTCGATCCTGACATCCATATGGTATCGTGCCCTTTAAGAGTCTTTGGTAGTTTCGTCACAAAGTCCAAGGTGATGTGTTCCCATTTCCATTCCGAAATTTCCAAGGATTGGAGACTCCCGTATGGTCATTGATTTTCGGCTTTGACTTGGAGGCACGTCATAGACCGTTCCACGTAATTCGCCACGTCTAATTTCATGACGGGCCACCAATAGTTAAGCTTCAAGTCTTGGTACATCTTTGTACTCCCCGGGTGGATAGAATACTTGGATTTATGGGCGTCTTCGAGAAGTAATTCCCAATTGACCCCGACCTTAGGCACCCAAACTCGCCTCTTGAAGAGCTTCACCCCACAACCATCTTCGGTCAAGAGAAGGTGTTGCTTGACCATCACTTCGTTTTTAAGGTTCTCTTCCCGAAGAGCTTCGGTTTGAGACTCCTTGATCTTCTCGTTCAAGCTTGACACCAATTCGATTCGAGATAGGGAAGCTTGTAGGCTACCACTATATACTCCTTTCGACTTAAAGTATCCGCCACCACGTTCGCTTTACCGGGGTGATAAATGAGCTCACAGACGTAGTCTTTCAGGAGTTCTAGCCATCTCCTTTGCCTCATGTTCACCTCTTTCTGGTCGAAGATGTGATTTAAAATTTTGTGATCAGTATAGAGGGTGCACTTAGTGCCATAGAGGTAGTGCCGCCAAAGCTAGAGCGCAAAAACTGCCGCCGCCAACTCTAAATCGTGGGTGGGGTAGTTCTTTTCATGCACCTTGAGTTGCCTCGATGCATAGGCAATCACCTTCCCATGTTGCATCAAGACGCAACCCAACCCCATCTTCGAGGCATCGCTAAATACCACGAAATCCTCGGTCCCTTTAGGTAAGGATAAGATTGAGGCCTCGCAGAGCTTCCTTTGGAGAGTCCGAAAAGCTTTTTCTTGGGCATATGTACAAACGAATTTGACATTCTTTCGAGTGAGAGATGCCAGGGAAGAAGCGATCTTAGAGAAGTCTAGGATGAATCGTCGGTAATAACCCGCTAGACCCAAGAAGCTCCAAATCTCGGACGGACTCTTTGGAGGTTCCCAATTCATCATGGCCTCGATTTTGGAAGGGTCCACTTTCACTCCGTCCTAAGTAATAACGTGCCCCAAGAATTGGACCTCCTTTAGCCAGAAATCGCATTTCGAGAATTTGGCATAAAGTTGCTCTTTTCTCAATACATCCAGAACTTCGCGAAGGTGTCGCTCGTGTTCAAGTTCATCATTAGAATAGACGAGGATGTCATCGATGAACACTATCACCGATTTGTTGAGAAATGGTCGACACACTCGGTTCATCAGATCCATGAATACCGCCGGTGCGTTGGTCAATCCGAAGGGCATCACCAAGAATTTATAGTGCCCGTACCGGGTCCTAAGCGATGTCATTGTTCCTCACCCTCAGCTGGTGATACCCGGATCAAAGATCAATTTTAGAAAAACAACCCGCTCGTTGAAGTTGATCAAACAAGTCGTCGATCCTCGGAAGAGGGTACTTGTTCTTCACAATTGCCTTATTTAACTCCCGGTAGTCGATGCACATTCTCATTGTACCGTCCTTCTTCTTGACGAATAAGACCGGGGATCCCCAAGGTGACGAGCTCGGTCTTATAAAACCCTTCTCCAGAAGCTCTTGGAGTTATGACAACATCTCTTGCATTTCGGAGGGAGCTCTGGCGATTGGAGCCGCTCCCGAAACAAGATCAATCCGAAATTCAACTTGTCTTTCTGGCGGTAAACCGGACAAGTCGTCCGGGAAAACGTCCAGGAACTCCCGAACTACCTTTACATCTCCGATCTTCTTCTTTTCAAGCTTGGCGTCCAACACGTAGGCTAAGAAAGAGGAACACCCCTTTACTAGACACCTACGAGCCTTAGCCATGGTGATGATGGGTACGTCGCCCTTCCCCCTCTCACCATAGACAACCACATCCACCCTATCACTAGTCAGAATTTGAATCAGTTTCTTAGCACATAGAATCTCAGCTTGATTCTCGGCCAACCAATCCACCCCGATCACTATAGCGAATAACCCAATAGACATTGGCATGAGATTGATTGAAAATATATTTCCCCCGATTTCCAAGGTACAACCCCGCAACAACTCACGGACTACTACGTGACTACCGTTAGCTAACTCAACTACTAGGGCATCATCAAGAGTGCTAGCGGTCACCGCAAGATTTTGGCAAAACTAATCCGATACAAAAGAAAAACTGGCACCAGAGTCAAACAAAATACGAGCAGGTACAGAGTTGACAAGGAACGTACCCGAAACAACATCCGGTGAAGCCTTTGCCTCATCGGCAGTCATCTGGTATGCCCTCCCCGGCACCCTCGAAGGGTTCTCCTTCTTCCCTTGCGGTCCTCCCGCCTTCAATTTCGGGCACTCACTTCGAATGTGCCCCGACTCCTTGCATTCGTAGCATATGACCCCTCAGGTCGGGAAATTTTTGTGCATATGCCCGGCCTTACCACACTTAAAACAATTCGTCCCGCTAGAACTGCACGAGCCGAAATGTTTGCTTCGGCATTTCGGGCACCACCTAGCTTCCCGCCGAGGCTTGGTCGCCCTATTAATGTTGTTGTTGAATGCTCGAGGCTTCTTGGAGTGCAAGGAGTTGCCTTCCACTTTCTCTTTTCGGTGGCCCTGACCCTCTCCTCGCAACTCTGGGCATAAACATCCTCCAAGAGTTTGGCCTCTTCGATGGCCTCACGGAGTGTAGAGGGCTTAGCATTGCGAACCATGGACATCATGTCCGTCAGCAACCCCTTCAGATATGCCTTTACTTTCTCATATTCGGTTGGAGACGCTTGCCCTGCCAGATCAAGCTTCTCCATGAATTTCCTTGAATAATCTCTTATCAACATATTACCCTTCTTGAGGGCTCGGAACTCATCAACAATCCGATCTATAGCCCTCTCATTGCAATACTCATCCATGAGCTTCTTCTTGAATGCCTCCCAAGATAGTTGGGCAAGAACATTGGCATCGAGGGTGGATCTAGTGACATTCCACCAACAATATGCAGGACCTCTGAGCAATTGTAAGGCGAATCTAACTTTCTGCCCCTCCCCACACTTGTTGGAGCCGAAGGCCTACTCAGTTGCTTGGATCCAGTTCACACACTCGACTGGGTCATCGGATCCTGAGAACTCGGGCGGATTGCTACAAAGAAAAGTCTTGTAGGAGCAAGTCTTTTCCGCTCCCCTAGGCACCGACAATCGCATGCTCCTCCGTCCTTATCCCATTCCCGGTGTCATTTGAACCGACCACCATATTTTCAGCAACTATCTCAGGCCTCTTGAGACTGGCATCTATATCTTCCAACATCTTTAGAAAAGCCTCCTGCTGTTTCTACATAGCCGACGTCACCATTTGCATGACGTTGGCCATCATATCGGCCTGAGGGTTGGCCTCTTAAAGAATTGGGTTCGAGGGTGTCAAATCCACTCTTGGTACGTGTTCCACCTCTCCGGTGAAATCGGCAACATATTAGGAGGAACAACATTCACTGCCCTAACCGCTAGATTTGGTTCGGGCAAGCTATCATCGTACATCTCTCCCTCGACCAACGGTCGACTTCGAGTGTTCACAATGAACGAGTAATGGTTATCACACAAGCACGAGAAAGACTAAGGGATTCAATCGATACACAACGAAAACGTACAATTACATTCATCAATCATCATGATATGAGTAAGTCAAGCATGCTCACTTGACAATATATTTATAATGCCATTAGCTATGTGCAATTATGAAGACACCATACACAAGGATTCTCGTTACCATCATCACAATTCTTAACTTATGCGATTCCGTCGACTCTAAGACCATCCAATCTTAGAAGTTCTACCCCATCCTCACCAATCGTAACTTAATAACTCCAGTTTAAGTCTAGACATCTTACAAACATGCCTAGTTCGCTTAAACTAACGCTTTGATACCAACTTGTAATGCCCTAAAATTTAGACATTTCAAAAACATGAAAATTCCGCAATATAACATTTATAATTTAAGGAGAATTAAAACCTGGAAAATTTTGTATACATTAAAGTTTCACAAATGACATCACTCCAAGAAAGGGAAGAGTATAAGTGTTTACAAACCCAAATAAAATGAAATGGAAAGAGGACCAACAACCTACTTAATCTAAGACATTCTAATTTAGATTATAATTGGGTGTTGTCATCAAATCCCAAAATATTGTCAAGTGATAATGTTCGCTCTATATCTTTGTCAAATGCTATGTCCCCAAAAATGTCGTCCCGACTCTCCACTCAAGGTTTATCCACCCCTTGTCTAATCGAACCTGATACGAACACCAAAGCAAACAAGTGTTAGGCTTGGAGCCTAGTGAGAACATCCAAAGATATATAACAGCAAGGAAATAAAGCATTTATGAACATTTAACAATAAGTAGATATGTAGTATTAATGAATCCTCCAACACCGAACCATATGCGACACGGGGAAGACCCGTTCCACCATAGGTTGTGACGGAACACAAGAGTAGGCCACAACCAATGTGGAGCACATAGTCGGAATGGCTATTTACCGGCGTCAACTCTATCCACGAATCTTTAGCCGTTAGAACATCAACTCTATCCATGAATCTTTAGTTCAATGCAAATATGGTTTCAAGCTCTATCCAAGCCTTACCCCAAAGAGTCACCAAGTTCAACCCTATTCATGGATCTATACCTTGGGACCTCACCATTCCAAACTATACGTGATTTACCAACATAACAACTTGCATTTTGCTATAAATCCCAAAGACATAAATCTCATATAGCATCATGTTATTACAAGGTAAATCAAATAGACATATCCCACATTTCCTTTTATGTAATCATAACTCCTTTTAACAATATAAACATGTTATCATAATATTTCATATATCCAAGAATCATTAACACATTTAGACCAAGAACTCACCCATCTTACTTTCAAGATATGAACCCAATCATATATTTCCCACATTTAGTTTCCACATATTCCATGGTACATAAATAACTCATAATCATCATTTTCCTACCCTTTTAAGTCATCATATTTCTTGATATTCCAAGAATGTCAAAACCCTAGTTTTGACCCAAAAAGTTCTCAACAATTTATTTTAGCAAAGATGAAGCAAATAGTTAAAATAACATAAATAAGGGTTTACATAAAGCATGTAAGCATAAAATGAAAAGGATGGACTCACAAAATGGGTTTTGATAAAAAACCCAAACCCTAGCTTGATTTTCTTGAAGGAGATGATGATGGAGGTAATGGTTAATGTTCTTAGCTTGAATCTTTGGTTGGCACACTTTGATTTGAACAATAAATGAGGGGAGTAGGGATTAGAGAAACCCTAGAATCGGTTTTGATGAAGAGAGAGTTTTTGAGAGAGTATTAAATGAGATGTGTGCCAAAGATCCCGATTTTAATGACTCAGGGGCTACAGGCGATAGTGACTCGCGACTATGCCCCGGGCATAGTCGTCTGCTATGAGGGCTTCGCGGTACTGATTCAGCGATTGTGCCACCACGATAGTGCCATGGAACTCTCGCCGGGCACTATCACGCCGTATGTACCGCAACACATCTGACTCCAGTGATTGTGACACTAGCGATAGTGACCATGTCACTGTCGCCCAGGGCTCACGGGACTCGAATTTTCAGTGCTTTTGATCGCGATATGGATCCCGACATACACGAACAATAAGAAACACATACGATACATATAAGTGACATACAAGGACAATTTTGAGGCATTTAAATGGAAATAAGACTCACCGAAAATCTCGGGCGTTACAAGTCGTGATGGTGTTTTGAGGAAGACAAAAAGTGGAAATAGGACAAAAATTATGACGAAGACACTACACTCAAATTGGAGTGGCGTGATGCTAATGATAGGGAGATGAATAATGACTCAACTGTCCCTGAAAACAAAAATGTTGGAAGCAACAACGAAGAAAATGCACCTTCTGCCTCTACACCTATACCTGCACTAATAGTTTTTGGCTTTTTGCACTTACTGTTGTGAGACCAACTGCTGTGAATTCAAAAGTTTCTAGAGTCTCATGTGTGAGATCAAGTTCAAGGGCAAAAAGAACACCGATTTGGATGAGTGATTAGTCCATAGGAGAAGGTACATCTGGTGAATGGTGATGAAGAGCCGAGTCAAATTAGGCACTTTGTGTCAAAACAGATCCAAACATGTGACGCCCTAGTTTTTTTTCATAACATCATAACCTTTACATTTGCGGAAGCGTTCTGAAATCATTTCAATAGCCTAACATTTATAATGGCTATTTTAAGAACTATAACTCTTCATGTGATCCCTTTATGTCTTATCCTGATCTTACCTGAGATACATATATGGAATACGTAAGCTTTAAGCTTAGTGAGCAGTTATGGTTTCATGATGAAATCATCTTTCATAAAATATATGGTTTTAGTGCATAGAATAACAATTCAACACACTTCTCATAATTATGCATAATAACATTGACGCATGAAACCATTTCTATAAAAACATCATCATCTTTTAGTGCGAGATCTCATATGTGTAAGTATACCAAACATTCTCAACAGGATTCTAGATCCCTGGGTTTCGCGAAGGATCTTCCCCCATGGGGTTCCGCGAAGGATCTTCCCTCTAACGTCCTTTTTGCAAGACGTCCTCATTTCTTATACCCGTCGGGTATTTAACATGGCCACACTTTCACATGCACAAAACATTTCATATGCCATATCTAAAATACATGACTTTCTCATAAATGCATTATAAGCATAACCTTATCTCATGCAAGGCTAGCATGCCAAAACATCATTTCAAATATTAATCATGCATAAAAACATTTATATAACATATGTGTATCCCAGTAAATCTCATAACGTACTCACCTTGATTGCTTAACTGCAATGCTTGATTTACCTCATACCTCTAACTGTTGCTTTCTAATATTTCTAATATGATTTGTGTGGACTGAATTGTAACGAAGCTTTATATTTATAGTGAAAATATAACCATGAGGTGTGATTGGATGAGGAGGTGGCACTGTCGTCTATTTTCTTTTCTTTGTTGCATAAGGAATTTGACAACCAATTCATAGATATATAAATTTATATATAAAATATTTTTATTTATTATATACACTATTACGTTTATCTAATATAACTTTGTATACGTAATCCAAACCTCAATATGGACATATATTTAGGACCTATGCGATAGTACCTACCCATAGGCATGCTATTGCTATACCTTTTTTTATGAGTTGTACAAATTTTCGTAATCATATTTTGATCTTTTTAACATTTACGGTATCTAGATTTTTCAACGTATATAAATATGAAATTTGTATTAATCCGATATTTCTATAATCCATAAATCATACAACTTTATCGTTTCGCACAAGTGACCCTAGAATAAAAACTTTATTCTTTTTCGAATCTAAAAGCGTCATTACAATCTATATAAATCGCTGAGTCTAAATATTTACGCATCATATAACTTATAATTCATTTTGGCCTCTAAAATTAATAAAAACGATATATTTAATATCAAATCATTTCTGTAAATAAAACTATGTCGGTTATCAAATCTGAAAGTTTCATTGTGATGGTCATAAATCGCTGGTCACAAAAACATATTAGTTGCGTTTCATAAAAATCAATATGACTAGCTAATTTGAGTAAAATGATAAAATCGTTAAAATATAATTAATTATAAAATATTATTATATATATATATAAATATATCAAGGTTGATATATATATATATATTATTCAATTATTTAACTATTACTATCAATATATATATATATATATATATATATATATGTAGAGTGTAACGACCCCCGTCCCGATATATATAGGACATTTTCCGTTACACATATATATATATATATATATATATATATTCGTATAAACCCAAAAGATCCTCATTTGCAGAAAGAGGTTGGGAAAGTACAGAGCATGCTAAGTATATATATTAATTACAAAAATACAATTCCAAAAGCTTAGCATAACTATTAATTTTATAACCAAAAGTTATAACGTCACTAGAAGGAATTATCCCAAAAAGTCACTTGTGTAGCTCTCGTCACCTTGCCCCCATCCCGATTCTACATCAAGTACCTGCCGTGCAAAGAAAACACACGGCTGAGCGACATTGCTCAGTGAACGGATAATATATATAAAAAGAAAAAATAGTAATCCAAAGAATAAATTAATAAGATTAGGTACAATGAAAAATGAATTAACCATTTAAATCAACTTGGTTGGAATTATATACATTCAATGAATCAATAAACCGAAATCATGATGATCCGAAATATAACTCGAAAACAACTACAAATCCGAAACAACGGAAGTCAACATCAAAGTCTCAAATCATATAAGTTCTTAATTCCATACAACAAGGACACGTTGTCCGATGGTCAGCCAAACCAACCGGACTGTTGGAATTTAGGGGTACGGGCACACACCGCCTAAGTCCCACCGTGGATTTAACCACGGCCTCAAGATCTGGAACTAAATCTAGGATCGATCCATACTCCCTCGGGTAGCCTGTTCCGTAAAGGCCGGGTACAAAGTACCATTCGTTGAAGACGCCATAGTCTTTGTAGCCACTATGGTAGCATCCCAGACAAAGGTGCCCCAAAGTCCGGTGTTCGGAAAACAAAGTCCAAACCATGAAATTCAATTTCATTAAATCAAAGCATAACCCAAAAAGAGTTTCTAATTTCTCAATATGTTTTGATTTCGGAAATTCACATAAAAGTTCATGTAATGAGCAATTGGATTAAGACATATAAACTCATATCCGATAGAAGTTCGTTATCCGGCAAAATCCATAAAAGGAATCACAAACAGATCAAAAAGCATTTATATAATCAAAACACAACTAAAAGCAAAACTGATCAAGAGTTGAAAACAATTCCGGATAACCAATTCACATACCCACTTTTGTGGATATTTGGATTCATATTGAATCTTGTGGATGAAATGACCACATCAAATGGTCATTCCCGTGTCAAATAAGATTGAATCCGTACCTGAGATGATCCCTTTCCTATCTTTATAGTCTCCTGCAGTTCAACATGAATTCTTTGAATTATCGGTAACGGAATTTGGAATTCTATGCTCACACAAGTCAGAAGGGTCCTAAAATTATCTATGAACCTCCCAAAGTGATAATAATATCCTTAAGACACTTTAAACAAGGTAAACAAGAATTTACATGCCATTTAGAACACTAGATTTTATTTTCAAAGAAGAACACATTCTGGAAAATTAACAGCTTTCTGATACCTAAAGTTTCTGACTTTTACTCCCATTTAGAGACCAAAACAGTAGTTACCATCAAAATGAAAGTTGTTATGTGATCTCTTAGGAAACTAATAGTTTTGGATTCATCTCATTTGGATAAACCATCGATTTTATATGAATTTTACAAAAACAACATGTTGATCCCGAGTACAATGTGACCAGTCTCAAAAACACACTGTTTTTTAAAGCCAGAATCTGATCTTCGGATAAACTACAAAGTTGTTCTAGACACTCTAAGCATTCCAACGATATATCATACACCTTATTTGGATCAGGCATTTATTTTATACGAATTTTTGAACTTACAGGACAGAATCTGTTAGCACATGCAACTTCTATTGAAGCATTTCATCAAACACTTGGAGGACACAACTACAAATTAGAGCTCAAAGCTATATTCATGGTTACCAATACCAATCTTTGAACATTTTGAACCAATATAACATAGATTAAAAACATACAACTTCATGCAAAACCCAATTTCAAGATTAAAGACCCAAAATCAAAACATAACTTCAATTTGTGAAAGATTTTAGCTAAACTAAAAGAATCCATCCACTTTAAACAACCTAATTACTAAAACAAAGAGAAATACACATACTTAATATGTGTTCTAACATAAAAACCAAAAATTGAAGGTAACAAAGGATTACCTTAGTGTTTTTGACTTCAAAACTTCATAATTACACTTAAACTTCTTCAATTCTTCAAGAAATTTAATGATTTCTCCAATTCTCTCTCTAGTTCTCTCTTTCACTCTCTTTACACGTATCTAGCTTGAAGAACAAAGTAAACCTATTTGATCTTTTTCTTTTCTTTTATCTAATAACAACAAGTTTGAGGTAAAAGCTAATTTTAAATCCTCAAAATTATAAAAGAGTTACAAAATCTATCCTAACAATAGTTTCCTTAAATTTCAAGTTTTATATAAGTTCTAATTGACTAGTTTTGGCCCCTCAACATAGTCATTCTTAATCTAGAGTCTAAGGTACAACTAAGTAATGCATAAGGTACAATTTAATCAAGCACACATATGTATAATTCGAGCGATGGATTTCTGGGGTATTATATATATAGAGAGAGAGAGAATCATATTACATATTTTATCTTCTTAACTATTAATCAGATATATTTCTCTCTTATTTATTTCTAACAAATAAATTTTCTGAATATTCGAATTATCATATTTTCAATGACATCAATATTTTGATATTAACATCTTAACATTAAATTTGTATCCGATGTAAACATAACTTAAATTATCGATTATATATCATCATACTTAACATTTATTTTAAAGATTTAAGATAGTTAAATGGACGTAATTTTGTCATTATTACAATAGTGAAAACGGGGTGTTACAATTCTCCCCTCCTTATAAAAATTTCGTCCTCGAAATTGTATCGTAGATATGGCTCTTATTTCTCAATTCTTATTATATTTCCTAAATAGCTTCTGATTCATGATAATAACAATGACTATCTAACATCCAGAGCATTTATTTGTTTCAGAGTTTCTCAATTTCCGACTTAACAAAATATCAAATTTCATAAATATAATATTTTCTAACTTTCATCGTGTAACACCCCCGTCTCGCGTGGCTAAGGACGGAAGATGCCACAATTAGATTTAACACAAAACCTATTCCAGCTAAAAGTAATACAGAACGATTAATATAGTTTACCAAAGTTTATTTACAGAACCACCAACGGAGATAACAGTTTGTACTAAAATACATTCCCAAATACACATAAACATCATCTACATTAGTTATCAAAATCTTAACAAAACATATCATAATGCTTTATCTTTATTCTTGTCATCTCCACAACTCTCATTCCAAAAGTTCTACTAAGTCATTTACCTGCCGAGGACAAAGAAAACCTCGGTTGAGCTTAATACTCAGTGAACAGATAATAGTAATTAAACAATATACATGAGATATCAAGTTCAAGATGAAAATTAACATTTAAGATGATATTCCAGATTTAAGATGTTTCTGAAAGAAATCAAAGTCAAACAAATGCCTCGAAGGCATGTCAAAGGTCTAAAAACGAGCACACATCACAAGAACGCTTTGTTCCCAAAAAGGATGATTAGTCCGTTTGGGATCGAGTGAGGAAAGGGGTGCGGACACAACACAACAATCCTCTCAACAAACTCTCCGATAACTGTTCCTAGGATTGATCCATACGCCCTATATTTGACCGGTATCTAATCAGTCCGCTTTTAAGGACTATATATAGTGAGGACGCCATGATCGTTTTAGCCATCATGGAAGCATCTCAACATCGGTGTCCCCAATGTCAAGTCTATAGACAGAAATCTCAATAGATGCAATCCAACAAGTCAAGAAATCCATGTTCCAAATCTCAATTGAAATGATAGTTCAAAAGAAAAAATAATATTCAATTGTATTTAACAAGCATGAAGTCAAATTTGGAATCAATATATCCGGATTAAGAAACCTTATGCAAATGGCTATCCCCATGTCAACTAAAGTATGATATCCGTACCTGATAAGCATATGATGGAATACCACAATCGGATGCCCGTAGTGTTGATACTAGTTACACAAAGTCACCTTTACATAAAACAAGATATAATTACTATTTCGGTAGTAATAAATATATTTGCTTAAGTAAACAAGTCTTAGACCCTCTTTCTACTCATTATTGTCTCTAGAGTAGTTCTAGATAGTTTTAAGGTTGATTAGTATAAGATTCACTATATGGTACAAGTCGGATGTGCACAAGGTACAAACAAAGCTGCAGTTCAAGTTACTGCACATATCAACTTCTGTCTCTCTAAAGTTTTGATGTTTTACACATACTTAGAGGACAATTACACTTTTACTTATAAATGAAAGTTGAAATACTATCTCTTAGGAACCCAATCGCACAAGATTCACCTTATTTGGATCAATGACCAAATTTATATGAATTTTACAAAAACAGTGTGCAGATCCCGAGTTGCAGTTGACCAGTTCTGGAAACTCACGGTTTTAGGCCATTTAGACTCAAAATCAGCTCTTAGTGTAAACTACAAAGATGTTATAGACTCTTGAAGGTTTCCAACGGTATATTGCACATCTCATTTGGACCAACCAATGATTTTATACGAATTTTTGAAACAGGATGAAAGTTTTGATTCACCCCTGTACACAACAACTAATTTCACAACCAAACCCATTGAATTTCATTCTATCCAATATGCAAATAACACCAATACTTATCATCATCCTAAATGATCTTTTAAGTACAAAATCAAGACTTTTTAACCTAATAATTACAATTCACCATTAAAGACCTAACTTAAGCTAAAACCTTAAAATAATGGAATTCATACCAATAGTTTAACATACCTTGATTCCAATGATGATTTCAATACTCAAACAAACTTGAACCCTTCAATCTTCTCACAAATTTTAAACCTAAAATAGATTTTAAACCTAATGATTGAAGAAATTGACTTAAAGAGAAAATTCAACTTAGAATAGAAGAAATTAGACCAATACCTTTGAGTTCTTGAGTTTAATCTTCCTATCTTCAACTAATTAGATGATTCCTCCAACTGATTTGGTTTCATCGTTTGATGTTCTTGAAGAGAAGAGAGGAATCAGAGAGAAAGAAGCATTGCGTATAAGGGTTAAAGGTTTTAATGAAATTTTAGGAGTATTTATATTTTTCAATTTTCCACTTTGACCCCTGAAGTCTAATTTCTCAACTTTGTGCCCTAATAGGAAATCATTTAACATTTTAAGTCAAGTTTAGTTTCATTTTGTACGGGTCTGGTCCTTTATATGATATTGTATCACAAATTAATCCAAGGTACAAGTCGGTTAAGCATATGGTACAAACATATTATGCACCTTTCCACCCAAAGTTTACTTAACACAACTTGTACGAGTTAACGAAACACGGTTGTTATACATCGTTTTTCTCTAATTTCTTTATTTTTTTCTTAATGTTTTCTACTCTATAAATATCCTCATATACTATGATATAAATATTTTCTCGTAACATAGATCACAATTATTAAATGTCGCTCTCTTTTGGATACACTTAATTTCCCTATCATTTACATATATTCAAACATCTTCATTTACCGATATCTTAACTCCTCTACTCCTCTGCAAATTGGATATCTCCTACCAATATTTAATCATCAAATGATCACCTCATGTCAGTACTTATTCTTATATCAATGACTAAATTTTTTTCCCTAATCCACAATTGTCAATACCAAACATTAACTTATTGGACTGCATTTCCTGACACTAGATTCTTCGTCATAACTTATCATGGGGTAATAATTTCATCAAACATTTCTTTACTTGATGTTATTTACTATCTGAACATCCTCATATACTATATTCAAAATTACTTCTCGATCATGATTCCAAACTATCGTATACTTTTGGATAAAATTATATCTCCTACTATGTAGTTAAATTCCATCTAGATTCAAATTCCATCATTTAAAGATACTCTTGATTGTCTGAACATCAAATATCTCTTACTGATATTTGACAATCAGATTACTATTTATCCATATAACAATGGCTTAAATCTTAACTCTACTAACAACAATTGTCAATATCAGGTGTGATGTTTTTAAAATGTATTTCCTGATATTGGATTTTTTTTCTGCATAAAGTATCATATAGAAATGATTGAAGTAACCATATAAACTTCATTATCAAACTAGAAATTTTCTTTCACATTTAATAATCACAATTCTGTTTGCATACATTTCTCCTGTCATATTATATTGATATTATTATATTTCAAATAGTAGCATACAAAAAAAAATTCTTTTTAGCAACATCGTGCTTTTGTTGCGTACTCTGATTCTTTCCGAACTTCCCTTTTTCTTATCGCATTAGTAGTATAGCACACTTCCTTTGACATTGCTATTCAAACCATATCTTTTATCGCATAATTTACTGTCAGGCTAATAACTTTTTTTTTATATTTGTACATGCAAATTTCTAAAATAACCTTGACAACGTATACTGCTGAAAATGTATTCCCAGATTCAATCAAACAATATCTCAATACAAGATTTGACAATATTAATGTCTAGAGAGAGAGTAGAGAGAGAAAGCCACAATCTGTTATATCACAAGTCTGAATATTACAATGAATGTTCTTACTTGGTTTCTTAGAAACACACAAGGCACTAAGCCTATTTATACAGGAATGAAACTCTCATAAGCCTAAACTCTCATAACACTATACAAGATAATCTCACAACATAGTTCTCTCACAAAGCTAAAATATCATATTAACTATCCTAGACTTAGACTTTTCTCATTAAATATTGGATACAATTAATACACTAACAACTGCACACACCGGTTGTGATCCACCTGGCATGACCTACTTTGTCATGCTCTTACGGTCAACTTATATCCCAACATAACCCACTTGTTGTGCTCTTACAACAAACTTTTAACAACCACTACCATTGTATTTAGTAAAACATCTCCAGTTTCGTGTTCATGCATCTATGAAAACACATTTTAAAATCAACATCTCATAGCATGAACAAATCTTTTTTTTCCACGTTAACATCATTTATGCAATTATATCGGTTCTGTATGACTATACATTTAGTGTCGCTCCTTGCACGAGGTCGATTTCGAACTCGACATAAATTTCTATTGGTATTATAGGAAAATCTTTGACGAATATTCCTATATTTTCATTTATTATTGACACATTCTATACCTTGAATTCATGCTTAACATCTTTTACGTATCACATAAATGCAACATATCTTTCCTTAAGCACCTACTTATTTTGATCGCCAATATAATTCCTATTTCACAAATCTATTATGCATTGATTCTCCATTCAAGTTAGATGTATTAATCATATTCTTTTTACATATCACGTTAATGTCATTCTTTGTCAACTATTATATCCCAAATCATATCAAACTCATATAAACACATCAATTTAACAAGGTAACTCTACAATCTATATCGATTGAACAATCCTTAACAAAAAAATTTAACCTTTATCTGACCACTGTCAACAGGCACCACATAATTCTTATTCTAGTTGCTTAAGTTATCTATTCAAGTAGTGAAATTAATCTTCTAGATGTACTTGAGTTGAATAAACTGGGGCACAATAACTATTGACAAGAAATGCACCTAAAACATTGTCAGTGATTCCTTTGGCCTCGTTTGTTGTACTGATATATTCCAAAATCCTTACCTCTGGTTCCTCCTTCTCATTTCCACTCTTAACTAAACTTTCTCATGTCAACCTCTATATTATTGTTGAACTATGTTGAAGCTTAGGGCAACTTGATCCGATATCCCCATCATATCACACTTATGACAAGTACATCTCTCTATAGACTCCTTTTTTGTACGTCCTAACTTTTCACATATGTAGAACCCAATGCTATATTTGTACTCGGCACAGTCACAATCTCGCAAACTTATTATATATAAGATAGCTAACTCGGATCTCTATGCATATTTCTTGACCTTAGATGGTTAATCAATATATTTTCCACCTATAACATCCTTGGTTACAACCTCAAAGTCTTGTTCTTAACACAAACCTCAATCACATCCTCTAGTAGTTTCCAATGTTTTCATGAATTAACAAAACAATTTTCTTATTGTTTACTACTCCAATAACTCAGCCTTACCTCAACCGGTACCTTAGATTTGGCATATCAAAACACTTAGTAGCATGTTTACATTCATGACACCCTCACTTTCGTACATCGTTCTACCATTCATTTCTAGACATTCTTGTAAAAAAAATTGACAACATATAGGTGTTCCATATCCTATTTCTAAGTCATAGGTGTATATGCTAGATGTATTGATTCATAATACCTTCATTAACAATTTTGGAATAAATAATATGGACTCCTAACATAGTCTATTATTTTGAAACACGACCACATTGATCTAAACATATACTAAGTACCTTTGAGAATGATCCACTAAACTAGTTGAACCTGATCTGCATGATCATTAATTGTCATCTCGCATATATCTAACTATGTGATATTTAATCACCATTCTCCAACATAATGAAGAGAATCTTACTGAAATATTTTATCAGAGCATAAATTCAGGTCTTAAGTTTTTAATCTCGTGTGAGTTCATAATCTATTTCTCTTACTCCACGATTTTTTTTTTTAATTCTATTCAAATCACCACTTCTTACTTATCCATCTGACTACCAATATGAAATAGCCAGGTCGGTATCACGGGGAGCCAGGATATGTTCGGTGCAAATATAATCTGCGACCTTTTGGAATCCACAACTCAGCCGTTTCAACCTTTCTATGTTAGTGTATTAATTGTATCCAAGATTTAATGAGAAAAGTCTAAGTCTAGGATAGCCAATATGATATTTTAGCTTTGTGAGAGAACTATGTTGTGAGATTATTTTGTATAGTGTTATGAGAGTTTAGGCTTATGAGAGTTTCATTCCTGTATAGATAGGCTTAGTGCCTTGTGTGTTTGTAAGAAACCAAGTAAGAACCTTCATTGTAATATTCAGACTTGTGATATAACAGATTGTTGCTTTCTCTCTCTACTCTCTCTCTAGATATTCATATTGTGAAATCTTGTATTGAGATATTGTTTGATTAAATCTGGGAATACATTTTCAATTGGTATCAGAGCTATACCAAATAAATTCAGAAAGATTATCACATAAAAAAATGGATTGATTTTCTGAAAATTTTTCAAGAACACTTTTGTTTACTGTTTGATAAAATTCAAAATTAGTTTGTGAACTTTTGTGATAGAAAATGATATGAATGTGTTTGATTATTTTCATAGATCTTTTCTTGTTCATATAATTCACAGATTAATCAATTTTGCAGGTTGAATTGAACTTGATTGGATCGAATTCTGGAAATTTTCAAGAACGCAGTCGACTTTTTGGTTGTTCACTGATTGAATCAAATTCGTGTTTGATAATCGTTGGTTGAGTGTATAAATGATCAAAGTGTGATCGATTTTAGTCTAGAAACACATTGTATTCACAAAATTTCACAGATTAATCACAAGATCAGATTCAATTTTTGAATTCTTGGATTTTGTTGACAAAAATGTCGATCACTGTAATTGTAGATCGCACTGTAGTTTTGCATTTTTAGATAGATTTGTTACTTAGAAATGTGTTTAGTATTGGTTTTCGATTGTATTGGTACGATCTTGAGAATTAATTTGCAGGTTTAGAAAGTTTTGGATTGAATCTGTGATGAAGGAACAAATGCGCAAACTGATTTCATGAAGAACACGCACATCAAGCTTATGTGCTTTGCGAGTTTCAATCCATGTGATCTGAGATTTTCATTTCAATTGATCTGCAAGTTCCAATTAATTTAGTCTACGAATTCCAGAATTTGAGCGATGATGATTCATTTGATCACGATACAGAAATTAAATCTGTAAATTCGAGGTCACAGAAATTCATTCTGTGAATTCAAGACTGAACTAATTTTTGATTAGCGAGTTTCAAAATCAATTCGAAGAACATGCACTTTCATGAAGAACATGCTGAGTTCTTGTTCATGAAGCTTGCGTGTTTCAATTCCAAGTTTTTGTGAATTTCATTTACATCTGATTTGCGAGTTTATGATCTGCAGGTTTCAAATCCATTTGATTTGCGAATTTTAAACCGTATGATTTGTGAATTCAGGTTCAAGATTCTTGTGTAATTTGCGAATTTATGTTCAAAATCCATGCATTCTGCGGATTTCAAATTCATATGATCTGCTTGATTCTGCGAGTTCTAATCCACACAGCCTGCGAATTCTAATTGTCTTAAATTCCAAGCATTTGCGAGTTCCAGTTCATGAGTTTATGCAGCCTGTGAGTTTTATGAAGAACACACTGAATTCATGAGAAACACGCAAACAACGAGTTCCAATTGAAGCAATCTGCGAGTTTCAGTTCAAGCATCTGCATGTTTTCAGTGCAAGCAGTCTGCAAGTTTTTAAATAACTCAATCTGCGGGTTTTCAATTCATGTAGCTTGCGCATTTTAGCTTCATGAAGTCTGCAGATTTCTTGTCTATACAGCCTGCGAGTTCAAGTGTTTCAAATTTGTTCAGTCTACGAGTTTCATCCAATCAGTCTACAAGTTTTAGTCTTGCCAATTCGTTTGGTTTGAGAGTTCTAAGTGGTATCAGTTCAAATAATCTGCGAGTTTGAAAGTTCTAATACAAGTTACTTGAGAGTTCCAATGTTGAAAATCCATATGGGTTGCGAGTTTCAAGTTCATTTAATCTGGAAGTTAAAGTTCACATAATTTGCAAGTTTTCAAGTTACATGGTTTGCGGGTTCTAGAGCTTTAAACTCATCTGATTTGAGAGTTTTTAACTCATTTGACTTGAGAGTTTCACAAACACTCAAGTCTCTATTTGAGAGTTTTTCAGAAACACTCAAGCCATTATTTGAGAGTTTTTCTGAAACACTCAATCCTTTATCTGAGAGTTCTAGAGATAGAATTATTTTTCTGAGAAATTTTTTTAAGCTGTGATCTAAGTTTGACTTTCAGTCAATTTTTTTTGAATTGTTTGGGAACAATCATTCTTATCAAGCTGATTTCTCATTCAAGATGCCAACTACAGACGAAAGAGGGAATACTATACTTTCAGCTAGAGACATGGTTGTCTTGTACATGCCTGAGATACCTGTTATAGAGGTTAAACAAGACAAACTGAGAATTCAGAATGCAGCCCTTGTCAAACAGATTCAGGAGTTGAAGTTAAATTTGTCAAATTCTGATAAAACTTCTGTTTGTGCAAAATGTACTGATAATGCTAAATCTGATTTTGCAGGTATCATCAGCGCAAGAGAGAAGGAAATTAGAGAAAAAAAGAAAGAAATTAAAGATGGAGAGAAAATGATTACAATAAAAAAATATGCCATTCAGGCTCTTGAGAAAGTAATCATTAATCAAGGTCAAAGAGTCCATAATTACAAATCTTCAAAGCCAACTGAAGACAACTGAACAAAAATCTTCTGAACTGCAAGCTGAATCAGTTGAGCTTCAAAACAAGTTTAAGGCTTTCGAAGAGAAGATATTTGCCTTGGAGACACAGAATGCTAAACTGACAAAAAGCATCCAAGCAAATAAAGATAGATCAATTCTGGAGACATCTTCTATTCAACAGATATCTGAATTTTCAAAGAGAACTTTACAAGAGAAAAAGGATTTGGAACTGAGATGTTCAAAACGTTCTAAGCAAGTGTCAGAATTCGAAAAGATAGTAATAACTGAAAGAGACACATTTGCTAAGGAAAGGAAAGTTCTTGAAGATAAAACTACTGAACTTCCCAAACAGATCTCAGTTTTACAAGACTTATTAGAAAAAGAAAGGCAAATTTTTTAGGAAAAGAAAAAGTCTTTTGAAACTGAAAAGAAATTTCTGAAAAGAGAAATGTTGGGATTTTCAAGGATATTTCTGAAAAAACCAAGAACTTGGAAAAAGATTTTGAGCTTGAACGTTTAAATTTTGAATCTGAAATATCTAAGCTCACATCCAAAATAACTGCTCTATCATCAGATATCCAAAAAGAACAGAAGGTCGGGTCTGATTTGAAAATAAAGTTTGACACACTTACTTCTGAAAGAAACATTTTATCTGAAAAGATAAAGAACTTGGAAGCTGCAAACAATGAACTGTCAGAAAAGATTACAGCTGATGTGATTGATCAATCACCAGTTGATAATTCAACAGAATCAGTCTGTTCTTTCAAAACAACTTCAAGCTCTATTCATGAGAAAAATGTTTTGAAAAAGAAAAGTGTCAAATCACAAACTAAAACTGTCAAATCAAATCAGACCAGACCATCTAATCTGTTTTATGACAAATCTGTTGATGGTTCAGCGAGTTATTATGTAAAATCTCTTGGAAAGCAATTTAAGAAAAATCAGATGGTCTGGAGAGTTAAAGATTCTGAAGAGAAGAAGAAAGACAAAGCATTTGCGTCCACATCAAATGTCAACAAGAACAGAGCGCATAAAGGTAAATATTTTGGAAATCCCGATATGTTTTACTCTACTAATCACTTAATCAGGGTTGCTCAGAAGAAAATATGTTGTTCTTACTGTGGAGCACATGACTTTGTAAGTAAGAACTGTGTCAGTTACTGGTATGGATCATATTATGTTACCCCCACAAGAACTGCAACTAACACATCAGGACCCAAATACCAGTGGGTACCAAAAGCTAAAACTGTGTTGCAGGCACCCAAAGTTTAAGGGGGAGCATGATGTTTGACTTCTAGACAAATCAGTCTAGGACTCGTACCTCAAAGAACGGTGGCTCTTGAATAATTCAGTTCAAGACCCAGACTTCAACGTTAAAGGACTATGACTTCTAAGTAAAACAACTTAGGACTCGGTCTTTAAGGTTTAAAGATATGGATATTATGCAAGTATCCAGGGGGAGTTTATAAGACCTAAATCATTATATCATGATTTGAGGAGGAGATTAAAGGTAAATATCTTTTTATCTTGATCTCTGATTGTTTGAAAGAAGAACAACTTTCGAACATGAAAAACGTTTTCTGAAATGTTCAAACCACTTCTGGTTCTCAAAAGGTTTCATGAATTCAGAAGTGTGATTTTAAATGTTTTTCAATTTTTGAGCGTTAATGTTTAACTGACCGTGTGTTTCAAAAGATCAATACTTGTGTATTATCTTGTCTATATACTTTAAAGTATTCACACACAACGGTTCAGTACTTCATTTGACTTTGTTATTACCATGTCTCTAAACGAACCAATTTTTCGATGGTAATACCCTCGTTTGTTTTCAAATGTTGTTGAGTATCATTCATCATTTCAATCTTTGTACGTTCATTGCTAAATTGTTTATATTTGTTCATATAAACAAAATATCCAGTTCTTTGATACCCTAACCATTTTATTTGATCTGATTGATACATTGTCAGATTCTCAAAACAATTCTCTTGATTTCATTTCATTCATTCAATATCTTTGTTTTGAAAAATCTTCAAAGTTCAATTGCTCAAATCTCATGAGCATACATTTTGACAATGTTATCATATATTTTGAGCTTATCTGTTCAAGATAAACTGTTGAGAAACTATTCTTTTTAGGAAAAAATTACATGGGATTCGTGTGAGAGCTTAAACAGAACTTCCATGGATTCACGTTAGCCAGTGTTTCCTACCTAGGAAGTAATCCTAGAGTGATTGAGGGGTGAGGGGTCATAAATCAAAGAGTGGGGGAGATAACTCATCCGGTTGAGTTTTTCTCATTGTGCTGAGCGGTAAAATGGAAATGAGAGTTTGGTTAGAAGTGAGCTTTAATGTTAAAAAGAAAGAGGGTGTGAGAACAGAGTTAAAAGAATATCAAAACTCTGCACCAAATACTTTCTGAGTCGGGCAGCCACATCTACTGATTGGTTCACATTCTTTGGTGACCATCATTGAAATAGGCAGTGAGCCCATGCCAACTCTTGCATTAACCCCACCAACCACTCGTTTCTTTCTTAACAAAGAAATGTTTCATTTTCTTTGGGGACGCAACATATCTGCTATCTAGTCTTCACTCGGAAGATTTAGATATTGAAAAAGAAGGAAAGTTGCCCCACCTTCGCACCTTTTTCATGCACATTGAGTCCGTATAATATATGTTGTTGTCTCAACAGTTTACACATTTTGAGCCTGAAAAAGCTTGAGTAGCTTCAATCATTCATACACTTTCACGTACACACAAGGAATATGTTTTCTTGTCATAACATTCATAGAAAATTCCTTTGTGGTTTTTCAATGATTGAATGGAAGCCTTGGGGGAGTGAACATCACAAAAGCTCCTTTCCAATGTATATCCGTTGTACAAAGTGGCTCTGTGCTACTTACAGGCATACTAACTGTATCATTTGTTGATTCAGGTTTACAATTCCTATTATATCTGAATTTGAAAAGATTCGGATATATACATTTCATGATTTGAAGGATACTCAGATCAAAGGGCGGAGAATGTCAAATTATCATAAAGGGGAGATTGTTAGTTCATTACAAAGGAGGAGATCAAAGAATGTGTTGAAATTGAAGAGTTTTGATGATCATGATGCTCACAATCATCAAAAAGTGGGAGAGATTTACAAAGTTCAATTTCAAAGTTGAGATGTCAAAATTGGGGAGAAATTTCTGAAGATTTCAATTTCCTGAAGATAATTCTGAAAGATAAATTTCAAAGCTCAAGAAGATGTCAAAGTGAAGATAAATTTGAAAGTTCAAATCAAATTGTCAAACTTGTTTCGAGAAAGTTTGTTTTTCTAAAGACAGTAAAGAGATTAGAGTAATGAAGATACATTCAAGATTTCTGAGATGAAGATAAAGTTTTCAAAGACTCCTCAAAGTTTCAAAGGTATCAAAGCTTAGTTCAAGACATGTTGAATTTCCAAAGATGCAAAGTGCAAAAGACTTTTCAAGATTCTTCAAAGGTTGAAAGACTGAAGAATGTTAGAGCTTCAAAGTAAAGATTTTCAGAGACAAAGTTTGAAGAATCAAGAGCTGAAGACTTGTGTCAAATTTTTATTAAATCTTGAATACAAAGGGGGAGATTGTTAGTGTATTAATTGTATCCAAGATTTAATGAGAAAAGTCTAAGTCTAGGATAGTCAATATGATATTTTAGCTTTGTGAGAGAACTATGTTGTGAGATTATCTTGTATAGTGTTATGAGAGTTTAAGCTTATGAGAGTTTCGTTCCTGTATAAATAGGCTTAGTGCCTTGTGTGTTTGTAAGAAACCAAGTAAGAACCTTCATTGTAATATTCAGACTTGTGATATAACAGATTGTGGATTTCTCTCTCTACTCTCTCTCTAGATATTCATATTGTCAAATCTTGTATTGAGATATTGTTTGATTGAATCTGGGAATACATTTTCATTCTAGACACCATTCCATATGGTTATATTGACCAGGATAAGCAATTAGCAGAATAATCTGATTGAGTTTATATATAAGTTAGTTATTTTAAGGCAATGTTGTATTCTAAAACTCAGTGTCATCCTCAAAGTTTAAGTCTATATACCTAATCTAAGGCAACCCTAGTCCACTTAAACTAATGCTCTTATACCAACTTGTGACGCCCTGGTTTTTTTTTTCATAACATCATAACCTTTACATCTGTGGAAGCGTTCTGAAATCATTTCAATATCCTAACATTTATAATGGCTATTTTAAGAACTGTAACTCTTCATGAGATCCCTTCATGTCTTATCCTGATCTTACCTGAGATACATATATGGAATACGTAAGCTTTAAGCTTAGTGAGTAGTTATGGTTTCATGATGAAATCATCTTTCATAAAATTTATGGTTTTAGTGCATAGAATAACAATTCAACATACTTCTCATAATTATGCATAATAACATTGATGCATAAAACCATTTCTATAAAAACATCATCATCTTTTAGTGTGAGATCTCATATGTGTAAGTATGCCAAACATTCTCAACAGGATTCTAGATCCCTGGGGTTTCGCGAAGGATCTTCCCCCATGGGGTTCTGCGAAGATCTTCCCCCTGACGTTCTTTTTGCAAGACGTCCTCATTTCTTATACCCCGTCGGGTATTTAACATGACCACACTTTCACATGCACAAAACATTTCATATGTCATATCTAAAATACATGTCCTCATAAATGCATTATAAGCATAATCTTATCTCATGCAAGGCTAGCATGCCAAAACATCATTTCAAATATTAATCATGCATAAAAACATTTATATAACATATACGTATCCCAATAAATCTCATAACATACTCACCTTGATTGCTTAACCGCGATGCTTGATTTACCTCATAACTCTAATTGTTGCTTTCTAATATTTCTAATATGATTTGTGTGAATTGAATTGTAAGGAAGCTTTATATTTATAGTGAAAATATAACCATGAGATGTGATTGGATGAGGAGGTGGCACTGTCGCCTCTTTTCTTTTATTGTTGCATAATGAATTTGACAACCAATTCATAGATATATAAATTTATATATAAAATATTTTTATTTATTATATACATTATTACGTTTATCTAATATAACTTTGTATACGTAATCCCAAACCTCAATATGGACATATATTTGGGACCTATGCGATAGTACCTACCCATAGGCATGCTATTGTTATACTTTTTTCTGAGTTGTACAAATTTCCGTAATTATATTTTGATACTTTTGACATTTACGGTATCTAGATTTTTCAATGTATATAAATATGAAATTTGTATTAATATGATATTTCTATAATCCATAAATCACACAACTTTATCGTTTCGCTCAAGTGACCCTAGAATAAAAGCTTTATTCTTTTTCGAATCTGAAAGCGTCATTACAATCTATGTAAATCGCTGAGTAAATATATATGCATCATATAACTTATAATTCCTTTTGGCCTTTAAAATTAATAAAAACGATATATTTAATATCAAATCAATCATGTAAATAAAACTTTGTCGGTTATCAAATCTGAAAGTTTCTTTGTGATGGTCATAAATTGCTGGTATCAAAAACATGTTAGTCGTGTTTCATAAAAATCTATATGACTAGCTAATTTGAGTAAAATGATAAAATCGTTAAAATAAAATTAATTATAAAATATTATTTTGTATATATATATCTCACGGTTGATATATATATATATATATATTATTCAATTATTTAACTATTACTTTCAATATATATATATATAGAGAGAGAGAGAGAGAGAGAGAATCATATTACATATTTTATCTTCTTAACTATTAATCAGATATATTTCTCTCTTGTTTATTTCTAACAAATATATTTTCCGAATCTTCGCATTATCATCTTTTCAATGACATCAATATTTTGATATTAACATCTTAACATTAAATTTGTATCTGATGTAAATATCTCCTTATCGAAAAAACATAACTTAAATTATCGATTATATATCATCATACTTAACATTTATCTTAACGATTTAAGGTAGTTATATGGACGTAATGTTGTCATTATTATAATAGTGAAAACGGGGTGTTACAAAACATGTTATGAAGAAGCATCAACGGATGGAAAATGGATTAAGGCCATGAATTATGAGATAAAATTCATTGAGAAAAACAATATGTGGTATCTAACTTAGCTCCCGATAGGTGCAAAGAAGATTGGGGTAAAATGGGTTTACAAAACAAAAGTAAACGAACTAGGCAAGGTAGAACAGTACAAGGCCTGCTTGGGCGCAAAAGGTTACGCACAATAGTACGGGTTTGACAATGAAGAAGTGTATGCATCGGTATCTCGAATGGGTACAGTTCGAATGTTTCTTGCCTTAGCCGCACAAAGGGGATGGTATGTTTGTCAACTCGATGTCAGATCAACTTTCCTAAATGGAAACTTGATAGAAGATGTTTATTTTGATCAACTAAGAGGTTATGAGATAAAGAATGAAATGCACAAAGTTTACAAGCTCAATAAGGCATTATATGGCCTTAAGCAAGCGCCAAGGGCATGGTTTAGCCGCATCGAAACGTACTTCTCTAAAGAAGGTTTTGAGAAGTGTGAAAGAGCAAACTCTTTTCACGGAGACCGACACAAAAGGAAAGTTCTTGGTCGTTAGCCTTTACATTGACGATCTGATTTATGCTAGAAACGATAAGAGTATGGTACTTAAGTTTAAAAAATAAATGATGAATGAGTTCGATATGTCGATATGTCGGATCCAGGTAAGATGAGATTTTTTATAGGAATAGAAATCTTGTAACAACCAATACTAGCTATACTCGTTTAAAAGCATACAGAGCAACTAAGTAAACTTTATAACAAAATAGTAATAATTATAGACAATCGGACGTTAAGGTACATATATATACAATCCCAAAAGTAACTATACAAAAGTGAGGTTGTCCGGTAAATTAGTCTTCAAAATACCCACTCCTGGTCTCTCAACCTAGATAATGCCCCAGTCTATCTCTAGAACCTGCCACAGAATAACAAATGTGTTTGAGCAATAACTCAGTGAACATATCAAAATATTAACAATAAACAATATAGGGTAAGTACAAATTATCCCTATAATCATGAAACGATAAAATAAATCAATCGAATATCACAAATATATAACAAGGGGTTCACGTAATCACTTGTTCTGTGTTTCGTGTTATTCAAGTTCACATAAATCACCCGAATACACTAAAACCGTTGTTTCCAAAGAATGTACGGTTCGATGGGCATAAGTGAGAACTAGCAGTGTGGGCAGAACACCCACTAACCCTCGACTACTATTAAAGCAGTCCTAGTTTTGTTCTGTTCCTAGGATATCCATTCGCCCCCATGGTCGGATCAGGGCCAGCGTACTCTCCACACATACACAAGGACGCCATAGTGATTATAGCCACCATGGAAGTTGTAACACCCTCAATTCTAAAAATAGCAACTAATTTAAAATTTTCTAAATACATCGATAATTGATTCATCTACAATCACAATTTATAATTGAACCTCAATACACACATTCTATTCCATACATACAGTCTATAATAAAGACGGGTGCTACTAAAACCCAATAATAGTCGCTATCTCCAAACTGCGGAAGACTTCACCAACTACTTACACTTGCAGAAAGCTAAGGCTCAACTCTTCATAGCCGTTAGAACCAAACCCCAACTGGAACCTGATGCACATGCCGATAAATAAAAATCTTAGGCTTAACGCCTAGTGAGCTCAAAAGTTTTCAACATTTATAAATGAATCGTTAAAAAGGAAGAATGCAATTAAAATCCTAATCTTTCAAAATGATATGCTTCAATCATGAAAACGAATCATTTACTAATAATTATGCATTTTAAACGAAAGAGACACCAATATAATCGTTGACCAAACCAAAATGTTTAAAGAGCTAAAATTTCGATATAAAACGTTCTTTCGTAAACTTAGATTTAACCCAAAACTTGCTCAAAATGAGAATAGAGAGAGAGAACTCCCAATCTTATAAAATGCGGTTAAAATGTTATATCTCGAAATACCCAACACGGGTGGAACATGATACACCACTCTTAAACCATAGATGAAAATCTATATAAATAAATATCGTCGTAAACACGGACATTAGATCCAAAACTCACACGGCCATAAAATGGACGAAATCAAATACCGAAATGTGGAAATGACGTATTTCATTCAAACCTTAATATACGTGGGGGAAACCCAATATTAAGGCCATCATTACCGTCGACCACACAACCAACGATAATAAAGTATGACGTTAATATTTAAAATGCTAACGGACGACGACGGGGGAAACCCGTTTCCATCTTGGGTGACGAGAACACGTAAATGGGGTCACCCGTGATGTTACTGGATTTCACCACATATCCCGGACCTAGTTCCCATGCCATGCTAGACATTACAATCCTCAGCCCGTTTATGCCTCTCGCCATACTCCGTTGAGTTCCACCCCGAGGACTTACGGACATGGGTGCCTATCCAGTCTAGACGAGTTTCAACTCAGCAGCATCGCGCCACCTATTGCCTACTCGCTAGCGAACCCAAGTGGTCAATAAATGTAACCAAAATCTCAGGCCTTACAAAACAGACAGACTTACGTGCCTATGGATCCATTACAAAACTGTCTAACGTTACATGACTCCAATTGAAAGACCAAAGCTCCCAAAACATGTAACTCTCAAATGACACGAAATATGCGCCATCATATTCAAAACCCCACAACGGTTATTAATCCGGACAAATGTCCTCAAGACTCAATTTAGTCAAAACCGAGCCAAAGGCCCAACAATTTACGTAAATCTCCAACGAAAGCATTTGTAAACATTAGAACACGTTTAACCGACGGTGATGTAGACACCACGACCAAAAGTATAATTAACCCAAAATTTTTCATTGGTTGAAACAAAACGTTCTCCAAATGAACTCATACCCTTATATTTTCAAAATGCCTCATAATACAATAATATGCATTTTCCAAAAAGGTTTATAAAATGCCTCATCAATGAAACATATCAACATGATTTATTTACCAAAATACCCAAAAAATCCCAAAATGGGTGTTTCACCATGTTTATAAAACTAAACATCTCAAAACAACCAAAACTTATCAGCAGTTAAAAATTTGAGGTAAAACACAAACATTTTAAAATAATCATTTTGGCATGTACACCGTTTTCACAAATCAACTTGAACTCACCTTGCTAGATTTAGGCTAAATCAAGATTTTACCCCAACTTGAGCTTTCTTGAAAGAAATCCGAATCCATGACCAAACTTCTTCCAAAAACCTAGATCCACAAATTTTCAACCGTAAATAACCATATCCAACCATCTAGAATCTTTCCACAAAACATTTTACATGAAACCTCAACTTATATCGAAACCCTAATTTTCACAAATGAAGAGAAGAGATGATTACCTCAACCACAACTTGAATCCATCAATCAAACACTTCTAGGACACCAAAATGAGCCACAACCTCCCAATCTTCAAAATGGTGGAAAGTTGGATGAAACCCTAGAAGGCTTGGGTGAAGAAGGTGAAGATGAAAGGATCTTAATTCTAGCTTCCAAAACTTTGTTAGAAGATGAAGGAGCACTTGGTTTTTATGACAAAAACACCCAAAAATGAGTTAGGGTTCGTAATGGGAGGGTGAGGTTCGGTTGAGAGAGTTTTTAGAAGAGAATGGGTTAAGGAATGAATGAGAAAAAGTGAGAAAAATAGGTTTAATGGGGTATGGACCCCGACGGTGAGTATGCCCAGCGATTGTGACATGTGTCACTTTCGCCGGGCACTCTCGCGGAGAGTGTACCGCGGCCATAAGGCCCTCCGCGAGAGTGACACGCGCGAGTGACACATGTCACTTTCGCTGTCACTTTCGCCCAGGCTCCCCGAAGCCCGAAAATCCGATCTTTTTCGACACTAAGGCCCTCGACACTCTTTGGGACTTTTAGTAGTGTTTTCCCAACATGTATCCCACCGAACACAAGGTACAGAAATGCCTGGGTGTCCCTATACTTACTGAAAATTACGGGTGTTACAATCCTCCCAACCTTAAAAGAGATTTCGTCATCGAAATCTATATTTCAACAAAACGTTGCCCGCAGGATAGATTGTCCTTAATCCATATTCCAGAATCACTACCATAATCTTTATGCCGATACCCACGACAGCCGCACCCTTGGGCACGTTACACTTATGTCCGAGTGAACACTTAACTCACTAAGGTAGTCTTTACTCATAAGACTACGGTTGTCTTCCAACCTTGGGTGACACTTACTACTTCAAGAGTAGTTTGTACCCTCCATTTCACACCGACCAATTCACCTCAGCTCAACATACTTTTGGACCCAAACCAAAGCTCGACATCAACCTCCATGGAATCTTCTAAATTTTTAATGCTCCAAGATCGTCCTTCCGAGGTGTACCAATACGCTCTTCAGGTAACTGGTTAAAGTAGCTCCGACTATCACTCAACCCCGATCTACTCCCTACCTCAAACATTCCATCAATAAGATATTTACCATATCAGGGAAGCTTATACACATCGATACTTAATTACCAACATCTAATATTCCCTTAAATTCCACCACCGTGAGGCTAACATTCCTCATAATCCAACGGGAAACTTCCAAACATTCCAAAGATTTATTAACCTCAAAACAACAAGTCGACGCCTAAAATTAAAATGGTCGTACTGAAAACGTAGGTACACCGGCAAATATTTCATTCCAGATTTGCACTGCCAAATTACAGTTAACACCTAACATGGCACTAAAATTCTTAATCTTACATTTCTAACAAATGAACCACAACATTCCATTTAATCCTGAAGACTTGCCCCGATGGCACATCCCCCAACACATGCATGATGTCGAACGATCAACCCAATGTAACACCCCAAAATTTCATTATGTAAATCTAGTATTAACACTTCTAGCCGTAAGTACCGTTTAATCCTGTATTCTCGTGTTTAACTGTTAATCGTTAAGCATTGTGCTTTGGTCTAGTTCAGTACTTGGATTTTGGTGGTTTTAGGCACATCACAGGGGCTTAAGCGAGTTACACGCGGTTTGCAAGTCGCGGCATAACCCGCGTAACCCACTGTTGGATTTCAGTCTCAGGTACACGGGCGACTTGTGCCGTGACTTAAAGTCGCGGCATAACTCGCGGGAGTCCCCTGGTCACTTGTATTCGATTTTCTCCCTATTTCACCTCATTTACTCCTCTCATCTACCCATTTTCTCCTCTCTCAACCCTCATAACTCCTCTCATCCGAAATTAGGGTTTCAACTACCACCATTCTTCTCATTTATTGCTAGAGACTTGGGATTAGCATTTAAGAATTCAAGTTGGGCTAGAAGCCATCACCTCCATTGTCATCTTCTCTAAGGTTCTACCCTAGGGTTTTGGTTTTCTCCAAAATAAAACCCACTTGGTGAGTTATCCTTCCTTAAATGCTCTTGTATTTGTTTATTTCCATGGTTTTATCCTACTTTACTCCTATGTGTTACTTGTTTGTAGCTTTATAACCTAACTTGTGGGATTCTCAACTTTATGAACCCAATAGAGGTGAGTATGTTTAGTAGATTTCAATAACCTCTTTATTGGTAACTATGTGGTTTATATGTTCTAGATTTCATGCTTATATGTTGAGTTCATGAGGAAACTACTATTGTCATAATTTAATCCAACTGCTGATAACTTTATGAAGGAATGAGGTAAGGATAATGTGTGGATGTATTTACATGTATGAAATTATGAGGACCATGATATTCTGAGGAATAAGGAAGTAAATGTTTTATATGTGTAAGAGAGGTGTATATAATGTGTTATTTATTTAACAAACGTGGATCACCTGATAAGAATGTGGTACTACTCCTTGTGCACGAGGAGGTAGCAGCTTAATGTATGAATTTTGCATTAATCACGGTGTGTTACTAGCGAGTAGGCAATAAGGGATCTTGTATCCTTGAGGTGTAACTCGTCTAGATATGGATAGGCAATAATGTCCGTAAGACCTTGAGGTGTAAATCGACGTAGTAGGCAATAAGGTCAGTAAATACGGTCTGAGGTTGTGATGTCGTTATGGCATGGGAACTAAGATCGGGGCATGAGGTGTAATCCATTACCATCGCGGGCGATCCCACTTTCGAGTAAACATCGCCCCGATGGAAGCGGGTCTCCCTCGTAAATCAAGAGGTATTTCTTGTATGTTTATATTCAGGTTTAAGAAACTGATGACGGAGAATTGTTCCACGCGAGGCAGAGGAGTTCGGTAACATGATTATGGTTTTATAATGTCATGTTTATTACATGCATATTTATGGGATCTCACTAGGCTTCGTCCTAACACTTCTTGTGGTAGATCCTAACCGTGGAGGAATTTAGGATGTCGGCTTGGCTACCGGGCACGTAGGAGATCTTGAAGTGCCGGTCTTTTGGGGGTTTTTTGTGAAGAGCGTTAATAGGGATTTTTGCGACGCCCATTTTAATCTAGATTGGAATTGATCTTAGATTAAGTAGGTCGTTGTATTACTAATATCCCATTTCTTATGGCAACCCTTTTTACACAAACTAACCCGACTTCTCAAGGTTGTAGTTGTATTGAATACTGGGTTGTTGTTCTTTTGGAACATTAATTACCGGATGTTTGGATCTTCGAATTTTAGATGTCATGTTGCCAATTTTATGAAATTTTTATAAGTTGAAATTTTATAGTGTTACAATTTGGTATCAGAGCTCTAGTTTAAGTGAACTAGGCATGAATGTAAGATGTCTAGACTTAGACTGAGTATGTTAGGCAATGATTGTGAGATGGGTAGAATTTCTAAGATGGGTTAGTCTTAGAGTCGACGGAAACTATGGTTATCAAGTGTTGTGGCGATGGTAACGAGAACCTTTATGTATTATATGTTCATAATCTCACCTAGCTAATGTTATTATGAGGATATTTATACGTGATGGTGCTTGAAGTGTCGTTACTGTGACAATCGGTAATGTAGTAGTACGTTCTCTTGTGCTTGGTTTACTAATGTTATGATATTTGGTAGACGTAGTAGTACGTTTCGTGTTCAATTCTGTTAACCTCCTCCTTATTCATTCTCGTGCTTACGTGAACTGCCTTGGTATGTCGACCGTTGGGGAGGTAAGAAAGTTTCTGTATGGGTAACTATTAGAAAAAGTTAATGATTTTATTTTTTCGTTACTTGGAGTGACTGTAAGTATGGTGATTGCATTAAGTGGACAGTTTCGAGTCGGATTAGAACCATAGACTTTTTGAATCGAGGTATTCGAGGAGAAATTGTGAAGTGAACCTATGAAGTCCGTGATCTTTGCCTTAAGATGTTGAGCATCTGGATGACGATAGTTTAACTAGAGAAATCAAGGAGCGTGAGTTCAAGTTGATTTGTGAAAACGGTGTACATGCCAAAATGTCTATTTTAAAGTGTTTACATGTTTTATATGAAAATTGTTAACTGCTAATCATCTGATAAGTTTTGGTTAATTGGAAGTATTCAGCTTTATAAACTTATAAAACACCCACATTTAGGATTTTGAGCATTTTGATAAATAAATCATATAATTTGGGTATTTAAACGATATATTGTATGGAGCATATTTTGAGTATAAATGCATTTATTGGGTGTCATGGGATGATTTGAAAGGATAAATGGTATAAACCCACTTGGAAAATGTTTTGTTCCAATCTAAATCATGTTGGAGTTATTCGTGTGTGTTGAAGCATGGGTTGCATTATTTCGGGTCATTTACATTTGATTTAAATTTATGATTTTCAACGTTAGGTCTTTGGATTTTTTTGGGTCTTGGGGACACTTGTCCTGTTTTGATAGCTCATTGTAGAGCGCTTAGTTATGATTTGTATTTATTGCATCTTATTTGGGAATTTCATGTTTTGGAATGCGTTAGTTCATTCGTTTTGAGTCTGAGTTATCTCTCTTATGCTATAATCTTAGAAACTTGAGTTTACTCATATTTTGGTGTTTATTTTATAAAGCTTACTCGAATTTCATTATTCGAGCATTACCAGTATTCTCATTTTGAATAAGTGTGGGATTTCATTATTCCATGAAAGAATATTTTAGCGTTGAGGCATCCATTTATAAAATGCATATTATTAGTAAATGAGTTGTTCTCTTATTTTGTTAAATAAATCATTTTGATATATTTCTTTGACGATATAATCCATAAATGGAGGTCATTTATATAATTGTCCATTTGGTGCATACGATTTTATAAACCGTTGGAAAATGAATGTCATTGAACTATGAGTCGTTTTGGAAATATGAAGAGAAAGAGTTTATTTGGAAAACATTTTGTTTCAACCAATGAGAAGTTTTTGGTTAATTACCTTTTTGGGTCGTGGTGGTTGCATAATTGTTGGTCCAACGTATTTCGATGCCTCTATTGGCTTTTATTGGGTATTTATGTAAAATGTTGGGTCGTTGGCTCGGTTTTAACTAAATGGAGTCTTGAGGAAATTTGTCTGGTTTAAAAACAGTGGTGGAAATTTTATTAGCGTCCAGTGGTATTGTTTCCCCTTTTGAGTTAGTGGGAGCAGTTCAGTTGCACATATCATGTATGCATATTTTATTGGAAGTTTCCGTCATGGTATTTCAGCCAATGTTTTAGAACGATGAGAGCATGTTTATATTTGGCTTTGAACTCGAAAATGACACAAATTATTTCATGTTTTAACCGGGTGCATACACATACCAATCTACTAGCTTTGTGAAATAAACGGTCGCATGCAACTTTTGTTGTGAAATCTTATTTCGTGCCGCATTGGGACTAAAAGAGAGAAAACTTTAAGAGTCCGATATTATGAGCTTGTTGTTTTGAGTTTTGTAAACATTTTATTTATACAGTTTGGAATTAAACTAAATCACTCTTGCAATTACTCAAATCGCATGCATATGTCTTTACTAAATTTTGGGGAATAAACCGATGTATGCGAGTCTCGTTGAGAAATTTTATTTCATGACATCGCATGGTTAAATGTGGAGTCTTGGGATTTAATTTACTAAATATCCCCGTATGCAGTTTTGCACAAACGTTTTGTTATACACTGTTTCAGTACACAAAACTAATTGTCATGCGTGACACAACTTTATATATTGGGACCACAGCGGTTCCTTTGGAAAATATTGTTAAAGATATCTTTCATTGGTGTCAGTATCACCTTGATTAGTGATCAAATATTTTCTGGAACGGTTTTACGCGTGTAACGGTTGTGACCAATTTGTACACCTACCGAGTAAAAGGTAGCAGACTTTATTGTATAATTAATCTTTATAAAGCTTTTACATGTAGAGGTTTTATAAAAGTTAAACTGGCATAGTAGTTTAAAAAAAACCTTGAACTTATTAGAGCTATAGATGTAAGCCCTTGTTAGAGGTTATGCTTAAGGACTGAATGAGTCCTCAGAGCTTGAAGTGTTGGAGGACCTGACTTACGGTCAGTTTTGAGACTATAAATCCCATCTTGGTGAACTAGTCACGCAGAAGAATTTGAGGCGTTAGACTTATACTTTCTTCTAGTTAGTTAAGTAATGATATTTATGCTTCGTTAAACCTGCGGGTTAAAACCGTGTACGGTTGATTGGGTATGGTTGGTTTTGAATTTGGGGATTTATGGTACGACGACATGCTATGTATCTATGGTGTATCACCTTAATGGGTATCTGTGAACATTGATGATGTTATGTGGGCTAGTAAGGATGTTTGATTTGGGTGATTATTTCCAAGAGTAGGTGTCAACTTTGAATCGACATTACTAGTCGGGAATGAAATATTTGGTAGTATACCCATGTTGGCAGAATGGCCATTCCGAGGTTAGGTGTCGACACTCGATTTCGAGGACAATAAATGTTTATGTGCTTCAGTGTACTTCCGTTAGATATAGTGTGTCTGCAGGTCAAGCGGTAACATTAAGGACATTAGATGTTGTTGATTAAGAATCAATCATTGGTGTTTTGATAATTGTCAAGACTTTCGCTGATTTGGCAATTGATGCTTGAGCGCATGGCGGGAGTTGTGTAACCTTGGAGTTTGGGGTTAAGCGGCTATCTGTAGAGCGTAATGATATGTTTCTGGTGGAAACACAATGTTTGGGTCTATGGAAGTGTGGGAGCTCTTGCAGACATTGTGTCTGGGTCAGCTTTGAGGAACGAATTTAGAGGTATCGAAGGGAATTGTTTGCCTTGGAGTATTTTCGGTGGAAAGGACTAGTTAAGGTCGTAAATTGCTTTTGGGATAATATGAGCAATCTAAGGTTGGGAGACAACCGAGATTTAACGATTAAGAAAATGATTAATCAATAGTTGGATCATTTCTACAGAAATTGTTGTGTTAGTAAAAATCAAGAAAAGAGTGTAATGTGATTCAATGAAGGGCTATTAGAGGTGTGTAAGGTCAATTTCACACTGGGGTACCATTGGTGAGAGTGGTTAGCTCAGAGTCGTAAGTTATCTTGAGGTGTTATGTTCGATCTAAGGTTGGAAGGCAACCGAAAATTTATTGACGAGGAAAATGAATTGATAAGGACTCAATGCTCTTTACGTCATCGGAAAGGTGCATTGAACCTTATAATTTGAGTTCATGGCGGCTTGTTATGTGGAATTCAGTGGCAACATCAACGGGATGTAATTGGGATAAAATATGAGGTGAAGTTTAGTGAAAGCATTCCTTTTGGATAGGAAATCGATCGATCTTTCCAAGTGCGATGTTGGATGCTTGGTGGTGCCAGATTTTGAGGACGAAATCTCTTTTAAGGTTGGGAGGATTGTAACACCCCGAAATTTCATTATGTAAATCTAGTATTAAGACTTCTAGCCGTAAGTACCGTTTAATCCTGTATTCTCGTGTTTAACTGTTAATCGTTAAGCATTGTGCTTTGGTCTAGTTGAGTACTTGGATTTTGGTGGTTTTGGGCACATCACAGGGGCTTAAGCGAGTTACACGCGACTTGCAAGTCGCGGCATAACCCACATAACCCACTGTTGGATTTCAGTCTAAGGCACACGGGCGACTTGTGCCGCGACTTAAAGTCGTGGCATAACTCGCGGGAGTCCCCTGGTCACTTGTATTCGATTTTCTCCCCATTTCACCTCATTTACTCCTCTCATCTACCCATTTTCTCCTCTCTCAACCCTCATAACTCCTCTCATCCGAAGTTAGGGTTTCAACTACCACCATTCTTCTCATTAATTGCTAGAGACTTGGGATTAGCATTTAAGGATTCAAGTTGGGCTTGAAGTCATCACCTCCATTGTCATCTTCTCTAAGGTTCTACCGTAGGGTTTTGGTTTTCTCCAAAATAAAACCCACTTGGTGAGTTATCCTTCCTTAAATGCTCTTGTATTTATTTATTTCCATGGTTTTATCCTACTTTACTCCTATGTGTTACTTGTTTGTAGCTTTATAACCTAACTTGTGGGATTCTCAACTTTATGAACCCAATAGAGGTGAGTATGTTTAATAGATTTTAATAACCTCTTTATTGGTAACTATGTGGATTATATGTTCTAGATTTCATTCTTATATGTTGAGTTCATGAGGAAACTACTATTGTCATGATTTAATCCAACTGCTGATAACTTTATGAAGGAATGAGGTAAGGATAATGTGTGGATGTATTTACATGTATGAAATTATGAGGACCATGATATTCTGAGGAATAAGGAAGTAAATGTTTTATATGTGTAAGAGAGGTGTATATAATGTGTTATTTATTTAACAAACGTGGATCACCTGATAAGAATGTGGTACTACTCCTTGTGCACGAGGAGGTAGCAGCTCAATGTATGAATTTTGCATTAATCACGGAGTGTTACTAGCGAGTAGGCAATAAGGGATCTCGTATCCTTGAGGTGTAACTCGTCTAGATATGGATAGGCAATAATGTCCGTAAGACCTTGAGGTGTAACTCGACGGAGTAGGCAATAAGGTCAGTAAATACGGTCTGAGGTTGTGATGTCGTTATGGCATGGGAACTAAGATCGGGGCATGAGGTGTAATCCATTACCATCGCGAGCGATCCCACTTTCGAGTAAACATCTCCCCGATGGAAGCTGGTCTCCTCCGTAAATCAAGAGGTATTTCTTGTATGTTTATATTCAGGTTTAAGAAACTGATGGCGGAGAATTGTTCCGCGCGAGGCAGAGGAGTTCGGTAACATGATTATGGTTTTATAATGTCATGTTTATTATCTGCATATTTATGGGATCTCACTAGGCTTCGTCCTAACACTTGTTGTGGTTTTTGTTTCCTCACAGATCCTAACCGTGGAGGAATTTAGGATGTCGGCTTGGCTACCGGGCACGTAGGAGATCTTGAAGTGCCGGTCTTTTGGGGGATTTTTGTGAAGAGCGTTAATAGGGATTTTTGCGACACCCATTTTAATCTAGATTGGAATTGATCTTAGATTAAGTAGGTCGTTGTATTACTAATATCCCATTTCTTATGGCAACCCTTTTTACACAAACTAATCCGACTTCTCAAGGTTGTAGTTGTATTGAACACTGGGTTGTTATTCTTTTGGAACATTAATTACAGGATGTTTGGATCTTCGAATTTTAGATGTCATGTTGCCAATTTTATGAAAAAAAATTATAAGTTGAATTATTAGAGTGTTACATTCGCAACACTCACAGATACGAATTCGTAAGATATCCATCTGCGAATCCTTTCCTTAAACTTTTTTCAGATTAACCGTCTGCGAATTCTAATGAATCTGTGAATCCTTTAAGAACTTAACGAATTCTTGAGCCTTTGCGAATTCTTGGATGATCTTGCGATTTCTTGGATGATCTTGCGAGTTCTTCAGGAACTTAGCGAATTCTTCAGATCTCGATGAAAATATCCTTTGATCGTCTCAAAAACCACATCAAAACTTTGATTCTTGATCTGAAACTTCGACAATTCAGTCACCTAAACATCTAGAAACTAATTCTAGCAATGAATTTCGATTTACAACTCAAACAATTACAATTAGATCCAAATACAGTGCGAAACTGACTAGTGAACTCGAATGCAACAAATCTCAAAAATTAACAATCAATTACAGTGCAATTGTTCAAATCATCTACACAAACTCGATCTAGAACACTAAATGAACAAAACCTGATCAAATACAACTCGAAATTCACACTGAAACTCAAAATCGATCTGAACTCAACGAATACAGTGTCGGCTCCATAATTTTCAATTGATTTCGATTAGATTTAGCTCTGATACCAATTGTGATCCCAGATTCTAGCATATAATTCACAATGAGATTGACAAGAATAGATTTATTGATTAAATTGTATGGTTACAACAAAGTCACAGATCTAACTCGTAGTCATATATGTCACAGATACAGATTACTATTACGAGTTCTTCAGTTCTCTCTGACTACTCTCTCAGTATGGATGTGTGTGTGTGCATCTCTATCTTACACTCTGTTCATACTTACAAAGACAACAACTCTATTTATACCTAGTCAACCTTAGTTGAAATTACAACATAAAACCCCTCAACTATTAAACAATAACACACTAGACCCTCATTTTAATCTTGAATACAATTATGGTCTAACAGGTTGAGATCTTCCTTGGTGGGGAGCTCAAAGATATTGGACAATTTCCTTCGATTGATGCCCAAATCCAGTATCTTTGCAGTTGATAGATGAGTTGCATATCCGATGATACAGTGTCCATAACCATCCATTTTGGCGTGTCGAGCGCTTAACCAAAATTGTTGGATATATGATTCAGGGACATCGTTCCTTTTCATAGTTAGGGCCTTGACAAGGAAGTGGTTTTCGAGGATTTTAATGAGGGGTTCGGCTTCAGCAGGGAATCCAGAGGGATTCAAGGTGATGAAGTGGTTGTTGGGTTTGTTGTTCATTTGGGTCAGATGACTATCGTGCCTAGTGAATGATAGCATTCTGCTCGTTAGGACTTGTTCTTGACTAACAGAGTGTGATTCAGCTTGTTGTGCCACTGAGTATTGAGAGGCATTAGAGTTCTTAGAGTCGTGGGAGTTTTTGGATGAGCTGTTGTGAGAAGCCATTGTTGAAGCAGCGAAGGTTTCTTGCAAAGGAATTCTTTTGAGAGTAAAAGTTGCAGGTAAAGAAATGAGAGGAGACAGAGAAGGGTTTATATACTGTTTAGTAGATTTTAATAACCTCTTTATTGGTAACTATGTGGATTATATGTTCTAGATTTCATGCTTATATGTTGAGTTCGTGAGGAAACTACTATTGTCATGATTTAATCCAACTGCTGATAACTTTATGAAGGAATGAGGTAAGGATAATGTGTGGATGTATTTACATGTATGAAATTATGAGGACCATTATATTCTAAAGAATAAGGAAGTAAATGTTTTATATGTGTAAGAGAGGTGTATATAATGTGTTATTTATTTAACAAACGTGGATCACCTGATAAGAATGTGGTACTACTCCTTGTACACGAGGAGGTAGTAGCTTAATGTATGAATTTTGCATTAATCACGGTGTGTTACTAGCGAGTAGGCAATAAGGGATCTCGTATCCTTGAGGTGTAACTCGTCTAGATATGGATAGGCAATAATGTCCGTAAGACCTTGAGGTGTAACTCGACGGAGTTGGCAATAAGGGCAGTAAATACGGTCTGAGGTTGTGATGCCGTTATGGCATGGGAACTAAGATCGGGGCAAGAGGTGTAATCCATTACCATCGCGGGCGATCCCACTTTCGAGTAAACATCGCCCCGATGGAAGCGGGTCTCCCCCGTAAATCAAGAGGTATTTCTTGTATGTTTATATTCAGGTTTAAGAAATTGATGACGGAGAATTGTTCCACGCGAGGCAGAGGAGTTCGGTAACATGATTATGGTTTTATAATGTCATGTTTATTATCTGCATATTTATGGGATCTCACTAGGCTTCGTCCTAACACTTGTTGTGGTTGTTGTTTCCTCACAGATCCTAACCATGGAGGAATTTAGGATGTCGGCTTGGGTACCGGGCACGTAGGAGAACTTGAAGTGCCGGTTTTCTGGGGGTTTTTTGTGAAGAGCGTTAATAGGGATTTTTGCGACACCCATTTTAATTTAGATTGGAATTGATCTTAGATTAAGTAGGTCGTTGTATTACTAATATCCCATTTCTTATGGAAACCCTTTTTACACAAACTAACCCGACTTCTTAAGGTTGTAGTTGTATTGAATACTGGGTTGTTGTTCTTTTGGAACATTAATTACCGGATGTTTGGATCTTCGAATTTTAGATGTCATGTTGCCAATTTTATGAAATTTTTATAAGTTGAAATTTTATAGTGTTACACCCAACAATCCATATCCAACCATAAGCAATTAACCACACAAAGCCTTAACCCGAAGATTTATCGAAGCAGAAAGATCATCTCTTAATTAACTGGAAGAAAGCATAAATCTAATACCTCAATTATTCATGCGTGCATCGATTCATAACTGAAACCCCAAAATTCAGAACCGACTACAAATCGGATCATCCGACGCTTCAATTCCCAAGGACTCTTCTAGTCCCGAATTACAACTCCTTTCACGATAGGGTTTTAAATCTATAGCCCTAATGAGTTCAAGGTTTTCCGACTAGTATTCCAATTTGGAATTTTGTAAAACTTTTAAATGCAAAAGTTTTATAACAATTTATTATACGCGTAAAAATCTACTACCGCTTATTCGATAGGTTTCAAAATTGATCACCAACACTACGCATATAAAACCATTTCCAAAACTAATTTGATCAGTACTTATGCTAATATGGATAATAATAAAAGATGCACAACAAAATTTTAAATAGACTACCATTGTCCTAACATACATCAAATTATACCATATATGTGAAAATAATTTTCTGCACCAAAACACGTGCAATAAATGTTTGTACGACTCCAAAAAGGGAACTTCACAATTTTGACTTTAAATTCGTTCCTTTTAACCACAAAACGTCGCGGAATAATTTTTTTTTTCAACAAAGCCCATATACACCAACTTATTCCCCAAAACTCAGTAAAACGATTGGGACATACATAAATATCAAATCAAGTTTAACTTTGGTTCACACGGGTGAAACACACCTGTCCAAAATAGTAACTAGAACGACAAGTAAACTGATACTCATTTAATGCATTGCGGAGAATTTCTAACAGTAAAATCAATAACTGAAATATGTCCAGAACAAAAGTTTTATCTTAAATAACATAAATCTCTTATATGTTTACTCACACCAACAGTATAGTTTAATCCATATACGAATAGTGTACAACGATTATACTTGTATAAAGCCCAAAGATAAATCGTATGATATTGAAACTTCTCCAAAATAACATATGGGGTGACATCTATTAACAAAACCCATAAATTAACGCACGCAAAAATGTATGTACACACGTTCCAAAATTTATCTACGCGACGCAAAAGTCGTACGATAAGACACCATAAAACCCAACTGAATTTTCATAAATTCCAATTTGGAATTTTGTAAAACTTTTAAATGCAAAAGTTTTATAACAATTTATTATACGCGTAAAAATCTACTACCGTTTATTCGATAGGTTTCAAAATTGATCACCAACACTACGCATATAAAACCATTTCCAAAACTCATTTGATCAGTACTTACGCTAATATGGATAATAATAAAAGATGCACAACAAAATTTTAAATAGACTACCATTGTCCTAACATACATCAAATTATACCATATATGTGAAAATAATTTTCTGCACCAAAACACGTACAATAAATGTTTGTACGACTCCAAAAAGGGAACTTCACAATTTTGACTTTAAATTCGTTCCTTTTAACCACAAAACGTCGCGGAATAATTTTTTTTTTCAACAAAGCCCATATACACCAACTTATTCCCCAAAACTCAGTAAAACGATTGGGACATACATAAATATCAAATCAAGTTTAACTTTGGTTCACACGGGTGAAACACACCTGTCCAAAATAGTAACTAGAACGACAAGTAAACTGATACTCATTTAATGCATTGCGGAGAATTTCTAACAGTAAAATCAATAACTAAAATATGTCCAGAACAAAAGTTTTATCTTAAATAACATAAATCTCTTATATGTTTACTCACACCAACAGTATAGTTTAATCCATATACGAATAGTGTACAACGATTATACTTGTATAAAGCCCAAAGATAAATCGTATGATATTGAAACTTCTCCAAAATAACATATGGGGTGACATCTATTAACAAAACCCATAAATTAACGCACGCAAAAATGTATGTACACACGTTCCAAAATTTATCTACGCGACGCAAAAGTCGTACGATAAGACACCATAAAACCCAACTGAATTTTCATAAATTCCAATTTGGAATTTTGTAAAACTTTTAAATGCAAAAGTTTTATAACAATTTATTATACGCGTAAAAATCTACTACCGTTTATTCGATAGGTTTCAAAATTGATCACCAACACTACGCATATAAAACCATTTCCAAAACTCATTTGATCAGTACTTACGCTAATATGGATAATAATAAAAGATGCACGACAAAATTTTAAATAGACTACCATTGTCCTAACATACATCAAATTATACCATATATGTGAAAATAATTTTCTGCACCAAAACACGTACAATAAATGTTTGTACGACTCCAAAAAGGGAACTTCACAATTTTGACTTTAAATTCGTTCCTTTTAACCACAAAACGTCGCGGAATAATTTTTTTTTTCAACAAAGCCCATATACACCAACTTATTCCCCAAAACTCAGTAAAACGATTGGGACATACATAAATATCAAATCAAGTTTAACTTTGGTTCACACGGGTGAAACACACCTGTCCAAAATAGTAACTAGAACGACAAGTAAACTGATACTCATTTAATGCATTGCGGAGAATTTCTAACAGTAAAATCAATAACTGAAATATGTCCAGAACAAAAGTTTTATCTTAAATAACATAAATCTCTTATATGTTTACTCACACCAACAGTATAGTTTAATCCATATACGAATAGTGTACAACGATTATACTTGTATAAAGCCCAAAGATAAATCGTATGATATTGAAACTTCTCCAAAATAACATATGGGGTGACATCTATTAACAAAACCCATAAATTAACGCACGCAAAAATGTATGTACACACGTTCCAAAATTTATCTACGCGACGCAAAAGTCGTACGATAAGACACCATAAAACCCAACTGAATTTTCATAAAACTCATTAACGCTAAAATCAAGCGGTGTCAAAATTTTCATTTCCCATCATAAACAAAAACATAGACAACAATAAATCTAAAAATATCAAAATTCTAAAACTACAACGTAAGATAAAGTGGCCCCTTTTCAACAAAACTTACATGAGGCACGACGCCCAAAAGCTCGTAAATTTACACGCAATAAAATTAAAACCCACGCATTTCGAAGTACACTCACGCGCCCAAAACGTCGTAAAACAATATTCCATAAAATTCAACACGACTCGTACCGACTAAAATTCCCAAGAAATTCCGACTCAAAAACAAGGGAACAACTCTTCCTTTTAAACCTTAACATACGTGGAGGAGATCCAATGTCAAGGTCAAAAATTTCACAGTTACTTGCCCAATACCCCAGATGACATTATACACATATCTTATAATATCCAAAAATAGCGTTAAACACAAAACGTCGACGAAGAGATTTTCAATATAAATTTGCAACCGCGTGCAACAATCATGCCTGTTTAAGCTCACGGTTTAAAATCTGATGAGTGCTAAATGCTTTACCAAGACTTCGTAACATAACTCACTTTATACTTTGAAAACATGAGAAACAATTTATGCAAACTTTTCTAGGAATAAATTTCGTGCATGAATTTTGGTCGGCTCTCGGCATCCTAGGTCCACGCTTCCCCATTTCCTAGCCACGCTATCGACAACCGGATGCATCAAACATCCCTAAGCATTAATCACACCAATCTGATTAACTTACAATCTCTTCTTGAAATAGAGTCTCCTTATCAAGCCTATGGTTCTAATTTCAAACAATAACTCCGACACCAAAATAGTCAACTTAATGCATTCGTCGGGCTTAACTATCACTCCAAAGTGACAATGCTATAAACATCAACTCTTCCTTAGACTACTCACTTAGAAACTTCTTTACTACCCCAACGGTCATCCCACCGAGGTATTACAAGTGCACACATGTAGCATGTTGGTTCACCATGACACTGGTCAGGTGCCATTATGGACGTACCGTACATGATCATCCTTGACAAGTTTCCCGTTTCTAGCGACTCGATCAATCCCCAAAATATCTTATCTTAAGGTACCTAATGTGCAATTTCATTTTCAATTACCTAAAAGAACGTTAGTTTGAGTCTAGGCATCCAAAACTCAATACCTAATTCTCTCAAACTTAAGCTCTGATACTAACTTGTAACACTCTCAATTCTAGAAATAGCAACTAATTTAAAATTTTCTAAATACATCGATAATTGATTCATCTACAATCACAATTTAAGATTGAACCTCAATACACACATTCCATTCCATACATAAAGTCTATAATAAGGACGGGTGCTACTAAAACCCAATAATAATCGCTATCTCCAAACTACGGAAGACTTCACCAACTACTTACACTTGCACAAAGCTAAGGCTCAACTCTTCATAGTTGTTAGAACCAAAACCCAACTGGAACCTGATGCACATGTCGACAAATAAAAAGGTTAGGCTTAATGCCTAGTGAGCTCAAAAGTTTTCAACATTTATAAATGAATCGTTAAAAAGGAAGAATGGAATTAAAATCCTAATCTTTCAAAATGATATGCTTCAATCATGAAAACGACTCGTTTACTAATAATTATGCATTTTAAACGAAAGAGACACCAATATAATCGTTGAGCAATCCAAAATGTTTAAAGAGCTAAAATCCCGATATAAAACGTTCTTTCGTAAACTTAAATTTAACCTAAAACTTGCTCAAAATGAGAATAGAGAGAGAGATAACTCCCAATTTTATAAAACGCGGTTAAAATGTTATATCTCGAAATACCCAACATGGGTGGAACGTGATACACCACTCTTAAATCATAGATGAAAATCTATATAAATAAATATCGCCGTGAACACGGACATTAGACCCAAAACTCACACGACCATAAAATGGACGAAATCAAATACCGAAATGTGGAAATGACGTATTTCATTCAAACCTTAATATACGTGGGGGAAACCCAATATTAAGGCCATCATTACCGTCGACCACACAACCAACGATAATAAAGTATGACGTTAATATTTAAAATGCTAACGGACGACGACATGGGAGACCCGTTTCCATCTTGGGTGACGAGAACACGTAAATGGGGTCACCCGTGATGTTATTGGATTTCACCACATATCCCGGACCTAGTTCCCATGCCATGCCAGACATCACAATCCTCAGCCCGTTTATGCCTCTCGCCATACTCCGTCGAGTTCCACCCTGAGGACTTACGGACATGGGTGCCTATCCAGTCTAGATGAGTTTCAACTCAGCAGCATCGCGCCACCTATTGCCTACTCGCTAGCGAACCCAAGTGGTCAATAAATGTAAGCAAAATCTCAGGCCTTACAAAACAGACAGACTTACATGCCTATGGATCCATTACAACACTGTCTAACGTTACATGACTCCAATTGAAAGACCAAAGTTCCCAAAACATGTAACTCTCAAATGACACGAAATATGCGCCATCATATTCAAAACCCCACAACGGTTATAAATCCGTACAAATGTCCTCAAGACTCAATTTAGTCAAAACCGAGCCAAAGGCCCAACAATTTACGTAAATCTCCAACGAAAGCATTTGTAAACATTAGAACACGTTTAACTGACGGTGATGTAGACACCACGACCAAAAGTATAATTAACCCAAAATTTTTCATTGGTGGAAACAAAACGTTCTCCAAATGAACTCATACCCTTATATTTTCAAAATGCCTCATAATACAATAATATGCATTTTCCAAAAAGGTTTATAAGATCAAATACACAAAATGACACTTACATCAAATGGAATCCAATTACATATGTGAAATTATCAATGAAACATATCAACATGATTTATTTACCAAAATACCCAAAAAATCCCAAAATGGGTGTTTCACCATGTTTATAAAACTAAACATCTCAAAACAACCAAAACTTATCAGCAGTTAACAATTTGAGGTAAAACACAAACATTTTAAAATAACCATTTTGGAATGTACACCGTTTTCACAAATCAACTTGAACTCACCTTGCTAGATTTAGGCTAAATCAAGATTTTACCCTAACTTGAGCTTTCTTGAAGAAATCCGAATCCATGAGCAAACTTCTTCCAAAAACCTAGATCCACAAATTTTCAACCGTAAATAACCATATCCAACCATCTAGAATCTTTCCCCAAAACATTTTACATGAAACCTCAACTTATATCGAAACCCTAATTTTCACAAATGAAGAGAAGAGATGATTACCTCAACCACAACTTGAATCCATCAATCAAACACTTCTAGGACACCAAAATGAGTCACAACCTCCCAATCTTCAAAATGGTGGAAAGTTGGATGAAACCCTAGAAGGCTTGGGTGGAGAAGGTAAAGATGAAAGGATATTAATTCTAGCTTCCAAAACTTTGTTAGAAGATGAAGGAGCACTTGGTTTTTATGACAAAAACACCCAAAAATGAGTTAGGGTTCGTAATGGGAGGGTGAGGTTCGGTTGAGAGAGTTTTTAGAAGAGAATGGGTTAAGGAATGAATGAGAAAAAGTGAGAAAAATGGGTTTAATGGGGTCTGGACCCCGACGGCGAGCATGCCCAGCGATTGTGACATGTGTCACTTTCGCCGGGCACTCTCGCGGAGAGTGTACCGCGGCCATAAGCCCCTCCGCAAGAGTGACACGTGCGAGTGACACATGTCACTTTCGCTGTCACTTTTGCCCAGGCTCCCCGAAGCCCGAAAATCCAATCTTTTTCGACACTAAGGACCTCGACAATCTTTGGGACTTTTAGTAGTGTTTTCCCAACATGTATCCCACCGAACACAATGTACAGAAACGCCTGGGTGTCCCTATACTTACTGAAAATTATAGGTGTTACAGAAGCATTACAAGGTCGGTGCCCCACGACGAAGTGTCTGGGTAAAGGATCACAACTAATGTGATCTAACCGAATCACAAAGATATAACAACAATCGATGAACAAGTCAATATGGCTTGACTCTATCTAGTCGTGCCATTGTCAATTCGATAATATCACGGTCATTGGACCGAGTCAACAAATCATATTCATCACATTCCATTTGCACCTCAGCATTCAGAGTAAAACACCAGAACCGGGCCAACGATCCCTATTAGGGGCAGCAGACTTTGGAACCCTCCTAAGTCGTGCTCAACTAATGGACACCAAATGAAAGTCAACAGAGGAATGAAAACGAAGAAAATCCAAGAATCAACATCATTGAGGTATTTTCGTACCTCAAGTTCACTATTCGGTGAATCAAATTTGAATGGACTGACCTTCAACAAATAGGTCAATCCCGTTCCAAGATAATAAGAGATCCTTACCATTATACAGCCGAGATAATCAAACACGATGCTCGAATGCCAATGTTTCCAATCCTTGTTAATCAGATTTCCTATCACAAGTAATATACACTTAGAATTATACCATGATTACCTATATTTGTTTGATATCTTTATCTATTCGTACATTTATTTTAATTTAATTAATATTTATTAACTTCATGATAAACTTATAATTCATGTCTAGTGTTGGTTAGAGGATGGTGTGGGTTAATCAAACAAAGAAAACATTGTAGTCCCCTACCCATTTCAGCTTCTGTCCATCTCTGTGCTTGTCATTTTACTCATACTTAGGAGCTGAATTTAGTGTTAGTGTCTAAATGAAAGGGTAACTATGCCTCTTTTAGCCCCAATTCTGAATTGTCAAAGTATTAAAAATAATCTAATTCCTATTTTAGAGGACTTCCAGAGATAGCCTTCAGAGAGCAAGCCTGCATCTGAAGATCATTCCAGAGATAGAGAAATGCAGTAGAAGAACTTCAGAGATAGCTTCATCAGAGGTACCTACATCAGAGCTCTGAAGACATTGTCTCTGAAGATCAAGTTGAAGAATTCTACAAGTGTTGACACAAAGAACAGAAGACACGTCACTTAGTGATAAGATTTACCTTTCTAGATAGGTTACTGTTCAAGCATGTCTTGAGCTTACCTTTTAGGTAAGACATTGTTCAAGCATGCTTCTTATGTCAGGAAAGTACACTATTCACTTTATGGTCCTATAAATAGGACGTGCATCCATTGCTCAAAGTGTGCTTTTCTCAACTAACTTGTAAAAGAATTATTTCTTTATACTGAAAAATATACAAGAAGATCTTGTAAGATTAAACCACCTTTTTGGGTGTTCTTGATAATCTACTTGCATTATCCACTGAATATTAGTTGTTCTTATATTTGTTTTATTGGATATATCTTCTTATTACTGTGTGTGTGTGTGAATCTTACTTTGATTCAAACATTATTTGCTTCCGCTGTTCTTATTATTGTTATATGTTTATATCATTGTTAAAAGACTAAATCTGTGATCCAAAAATTGGTATCAGAGCTTCTTTGTTTTTCTAAAAACAAACAAGATCAAATATGTGTACTCGGATAGATTCATGTCTTTTTTATTCAAGTTTTCATAATATGTGCATGTTTATATAAACTTTTGTTTATTTAATAACCTAATATGCTCCAGGTTTGAAAATCACTCACAGCACTTCATTTTGATAAAAGATCTTCTTTTAAGCATCATTTCTTCAAAACTTCATCTTCCTCTTTGCAAATATGGCAAACTCCAGTATAAGTGCCATATATACTGCTGGATCTTGGACAAAACCTCCTACTCTTATGAGGGATGAATATCGCCAATGGAAGATCAGGATGGTCAACTTTTTGGAAGGAATGGATAAAGATCTAATGAGATCTGTCAATGATGGACCACACCTACCCATGGTTTTCGTACCTAGAGTTCCTGCTACTGCAACTACAGCAGAAATACCTGCATTTTTTGAAAAGAAAAATTCAAACTTCACTGAAGAAGAAACAAAAATGATGGGAAATGATTCCAAAGCTGTTAGACTGTTGATTATGGCTATCCCCAATGATATCTTTCAAGAACTAGATTCTTGTGTGACAGCAAAACAAATTTGGGATCAGTTGTTAAATCAACTGGAATGTGGCATTCAAACTCAGAAAAGCAGAAGAACTCTTTGCAGTAATCAATATCATGACTTTAAAGCACAACCTGAAGAGACACTTCACTAAACTTATTCCAGATTCAACATCCTGATAAATAAATGCAAAAAGTTTCGAGTTATGAGGACAAAAGAGGAGAATAATGTACTTTTTTTAAAAGCTTAAATGAAGAATGGTCACAACTGTCCATGTCAATTCAAGCCAATCAAAACCTTGAATCATGGTCATTAACTGACATTTATGACACCCTTGTTGCCCAAGAAGAGGAAGTTATCAAACAAAAGACCAAGACCTCTTTAGGTGGACCTCTTGCACTTATGTCAAAAGAAAAAGGTGTTCTAGAAGAAAGTCATGATGAAAGCAGATCCAAAAGATCAAAAGCTCCAAAATAGAAATCTTCTGAAAAGGAGCCCAAAAGAAAATCAAAAAGGGCCATGATAGCTGAAAATAACAATATTTCAGACTCAGACTCAGATGAAGATGGAGATATTAATGATTTTGCTAAATCTCTTGAAGGGTAGTCAAGAAAGATGAAGAAAGAAGAGGAAATCAAGAAAGAAGATTTCAAAAAGAAGAATATCATCAAGAACCCAAATCTACTCTACATAGTGATCAAAAGGGTAGTCAGTACAACCACCATGAAGTTGTTCAACAATTAAGACCTCATCAACCATTTCAACAGAAGTATCCCCAACCTCAGAGATACTTCCAACCTCAATCTCAAAAGACAGAAGCGGTTGCTTCTCTTCCTGCAAATCAGAATGATGGAAGATGCTTTAGATGTGGAAAATCATGCCACTTTTCTGCATACTACATAGGTAGACTGATCAAGGATCAGGACTACTACAAGAACAAATACAAGTACAATGTCAGAGAGAGGGTACTTATAGCTGAAATGGAAGATTGGTTGTCAGATTCAACAAGTGATGGAGAAGAAGAGCCAACCAACCTCTGTGGCATGGCTATGGAAGATGGTGATCAATCAGATGGATCATCACAGGATTACTCTGAAAAGGTAAATTCTCCATCCACCTCTGAAAGTGAACTTGAAATGGATGTACTTAAACTAACAGATGATTTTCAAAGATTAAAGCATAAACTCTTTGAGGAAAAAGAAAAGAGAAAACAAGTCACAAAAGACTTGAATTTTTATAAAACAGAAAAGGACCTTTTGGAATCAGAAAAGAAATAAATTTTTAATGAAAAATCTGAGCTTGAAAAATCTCAGAGATTAAAAGAAAAATCTTTTTCTGATAAGTACAAAGAACTTGAAAAAGTTTTAAAGGCTAAAGAACAAGTTAAGAAATCAGAGTATGAAAGACTCAACTCTGTGGCTTTGACTAATTTTTTCCAGAAAGAAAGAGAAGTTTTACATCAGTCTCTGGAAAGAAAAGAACTTCAAATCAAAAGTTATCAAGATGCACAAGATGAGATCAATTCATAGATGGATACTCAGGGCCTTGGATTCAATGATTTAGATCCTTTCAGTAGAAAGAAGAAAACTTCATTATCCTCAACTTTCTGTATAGGAGAGGTCTAGAGTCCTGACTTTCCATCTCTTGAAAACTCTAATATCTTCAAAAGAGTTAGAACCTCAGAGGGATTACAACTCAGAGCTCTTAATTTCAGAAACACTTCCTACTCTGAAACTAAGATAGATTCAAAACCTATCTTGGAATCAAAGAAGGAAACTGTGAAAGTTCATTTCTAAAAACCTCAGAGCAATGATCCCAAAGAAATCTTTAGATTTGATTCCTTCATCACTCATGATCCAGAGGTCTCTGAAGCAAGTACCTCTGAAGTCTAACCTCATAGCACACTTGATCCAGAAGCACCTCTGTATTCTCCAAAGTCAGATGAAATAATCAGAACTAGTTTTGAGGAGGATATTAGAAGAATTTACAAGGAAAATGTCATATCTGAGTTTATAAACAAATCTTGCATGAAAAAGATAATCAAAGTTTCAAAACCCAAAGAGATTGTTAGAACTTCAGAGGTAGTCACCTCTGACAGAGTTAAAAGAGACTTTCTTGACTCTGATTCTGATTTAGAGGTTGATAAACAGATAATTTTTACACCAGAGAAGGTCATTCATAAACATGCACAGACTATTGGTTCTGGAATCTTAAACAAATCTATTATGATTCTTAAAGAAAAAACAAAAGTACCAACATGCCCTGATTTTCTTGACATGTGTTTGAATGCTAAAACTTCCCTGGAGTTGGAAAAGGAAATAAAGGAAAAAGCCAAGAGTAAAACTGAAACTTCACAATTCTATGCCTATAAACCAATCAAATTCTCTCATGAACAAAAGGCAAATTGCAAGAAATTAACCATTTTGTTCCTGTTTGTGCAGTGAGCCAGAAGGAGAAGAAGATGTTTTGGGCCAAGAAAAAACAACTTGAAAAGAAGGCCAAGAAGTATGAAATTAGGAATACCTGTAATGTTCCTAGTGCTAATTCAGGCAAATTTCAAAAGAAAAATGTACCCACGGTCTTTAATTCAATCAAAAGTTTTGCTCCAACTTCATCTTGTTCTGTTAACTGTAAATTGTATCAATCTTCTGATAAAACTAAAAAATCACTTCAATGGTTCTCATTGTTTTCTGAATCAATCTCATAAAAAGCCTTCAGAGACTAAAACTCAGAAACAACAGAAAAACAATTATGGCAAAGTATCAAAAGATAGAATGCCAATCTCTGAAAAGAAAACTCCTAAACCTAACAAGAATGGACCCATAATGAGATGGGTACCTAAAACTCTTTAATCTGTCTTGCATAAACAGCATATGCCCATCTGGTATTTAGATTCTGGATGCTCAAGGCAAATGACTGGAGATAAGAAGTTGTTATCCTCTTTCAAAGAAAATCTGGAGGAGCAATAACTTTTGGTGACAATATAGGCCAGATTAGAGGTTATGGAGAGTTAACAAGAGGTAATGTATCTGTTTCCAAGGTTGCTTATGTTGATGGACTCAAGCATAACTTAATCAGCATAAGTCAACTCTGTGACCATGGTTTTGATGTGAAATTTCAAGAAAAATATTGCTCACTACTTCACTCAAAAACAGGTCAAGAAATGCTAAGAGCAGACATAAAAGGTAATCTATATAGAATGAACTATACCAAACATCTAGATACTGGTTCAGAGAAGCTCTATCTAGTATCTCTGAACAATGAGGATGCCTGGCTCTGACATAAGAAGTTTTCATATTTAAACTTCTCATCACTTGATAAGTTAGTGAAACTTAATTTGGTTAAGGGACTACCATCTCTGAAGTTTAACAAAGATCATCTTTGTTCTGCATGTGAGATGGGAAAATTGAAAAGATCTTCTCACAAAACCAAAAATGATAATAATTGTCCCAGACCTCTACACATGCTTCATGTGGACCTCTGTGGTCCTATCTTTGTGCAAAGTCTATCAGGCAAAAAGTATATTCTTGTTCAAATAGATGAATATGCAAGATATACTTGGATTGAATTCATCAGAACCAAATCTGATGTACCTAATATTCTAATAAGTTTGTTAAGAAGATTACAGGTTCTGTTCAACATCAAAGTTCAAAAGCTGACAAGTGACAATGGAATAGAGTTCAGAAATGCCAAGATTAACTCTTATCTTTCAGAAGAAGGCATCACTCCGAACTTCTCTGCAGCAAGGACACCTCAAGAAAATGTTGTTGTTGAGAGGAAGAACATAACACTTGTTGAAGCTGCAAGAACAATGCTTGCAGGATCTGATCTTCCAACTAACTTTTGGGCTGAAGCAGTATCAACTGCATGCTTTACCCAAAACAGAGCCATTATTTCAAAAGATTCAAGAAAACAACATATGAACTCATCAACAACAGAAAACCAAATGTCAAATATTTTCATGTTTTTGGGTGCAGGTGTTACATCTTGAATGACAGAGATCATCTTGGTACTTTTGACAAGAAGGCAGATAAAGGAAAATTCATTGGTTATTCTTTAACCTCAAAAGCCTTCAGAGTGTTTAAGCTCAGAACCAGAACTATCCAAGAGAGTATCAATGTCTCTTTTGACGAAACCAGAAGCTCTGAAACTCAGAATAATCAATCCACAACAAAGCAAGTCTCTGAATCATCAAAGCTCAGAGAATCAGATCTCAACAAGATATTTAGAGATTTTTTTAATGATGATGATAACTCTGAATTCATTTTCAGAGACATTCACAGAGCATCATCAGAGGAACCACAAACTTCAGGTACAATCCTTATTGGTCCCTCTGATAACACGCCTTCTACTTCACTTAATACAGGTCTAAGTGAAACATCAAGACCAATTGATGAAGAATAACAGTCTTCAGAAGAAGAAGGTAGACCAGAGACATCTGAAGAAACTCTAGAGCCACAATCACCATCTCTGGAAACATCTTCATAGCCTATGAACAGCACCACAGAGATGTCACCACCTATCATCTCTGAAGCTCAAACTCCACCCCACATTCATGCTCCCATGACAAGATGGACCAAAGATCACCCCCATGATCAGATCATAGGATCTCCCTCAGATGGCGTCAAAACAAGATCTGCCACAATCAATGAATGTTATTTTGTAAACTTTTAAAGCATCATTGATCCAAAGAAAGGGAATGAAGCTCTTGAAGATCCAAATTGGATCAATGCCATGCAGAATGGGCTTCAAGAATTTGAAAGAAACAAAGTCTGGACCCTGTTCCACTTCCAAAGGCAAATTTGCAATTGGAACCAAATGGATTTTCATAAACAAAAAGGATGAAGATGGCATAATCATTAGAAACAAAGCTAGACTGGTTGCTAAGGGATATTGCCAAGAAGAAGGCATTGATTATGATGAAACCTTTGCACCTGTGGCTAGGCTAGAAGCAATTAGAATCTTCTTAGCCTATGTTGCACACAAAGGGTTCAAAGTGTATCAAATGGATGTTAAATCTGCTTTTCTTAATGGCAAACTTAATGAAGAAGTATATGTCCAACAACCACCTGGATTTGAAAGTACAGAATTTCCAAAACATGTTTATCATCTTGATAAAGCTTTGTATGGCCGTAAACAAGCCCCTAGAGCATGGTATGCAACTCTGTCCACTTTTCTGATTGAAAATGGATTTGAAAAAGGAAGTATTGATACCACACTATTCATCAAAAGATATAAAAATGAGCTGCTTTTAGTACAGATATATGTTGATGATATTATCTTCGGGTCTACAAACCAAAAGTATTGTGATAAGTTTTCAGAGTTGATGAAGAGTGAATTTGAAATGAGTCTCATGGGAGAATTAACTTTCTTCCTAGGACTTCAAGTAAAACAAACATCAGAGGGCACTTTTATAAATCAAGCCAAATATGTCTCTGATATTTTGAAAAAATACAAACTCAATGATTAAACTCCTATGACAACTCCTATTGCTAAAGGAGTCAAACTTGACTCTGATCCTTCAGGAAAATATGTGGATGTTAAAACCTACAGAGGCATGATAGGTTAACTACTTGACTGCCAGTAGACCTGTTATAATGTTTGCAACATGTCTCTGTGCTAGATATCAAGCCAATCCAAAGGAATCTCACTTATCTGCAGTAAAGGGAGTGTTTAGATACCTCAGAGGCACACCATCTCTTGGTCTCTGGTATCCAAAACTCTCTGGTTTTGAACTAACAGCCTACACAGATGCAGATCATGCAGGATGCAAGTTAGATAGAAAAAGTACCTCTGGATGCTATCAACTTTTAGGAAATAAACTAGTGAGTTGGTCATCCAAGAAGCAAAATTGTGTATCAACTTCTACAACAGAAGTAGAATATGTTGTTGCTGCTAGTTGTTGTTCACAAGTCATTTAGATGAGGACTCAACTCAGAGACTATGGTCTTCAGTTTGATAGGATTCCCATTTTGTGTAACTCCATAAGTGCTAATGCCATCTCTGGTAATCCAGTGCAACATTCCAAAACAAAGCACATTGATGTCAGGTATCATTTCCTTAAAGATCATGTTGAAAAAGAAACAATTGAAATGTATTTTGTACCAACTGATCTCCAACTTGCTAATATTTTCACCAAAGCTTTAGATGAACGAAGGTTCATTTTCTTAATCAGCAAGTTGGGCATGCTAAATATGTCTACTTAAATCTAAAAAGTTGCATCAGAGCCTCTGATATTCAGAAGTAACATATTTTAGACTTCAGAGTCTCTGACACCTTCTTCAGAGCCTCTGACACTCTAAATTATGTTCAAATTCGTCTCATTTTGTATACCAAATCTCAATTCAAGGGGGAGAATAGATAAGAAACCATCATCTGTCAAGGGGGAGCATGAAATGATGGAAGGTAATACAACCAAAACTTCAGAGCCTCTTCTCCTATCTCTGATACACATATCAGAGCCTCTGATATTTTATCAGAAGATCATTTCAGAAGGAAAGGTATGTTCTTCATTCTTATACTTTACCTTGCTCTTTTCTGAAAATCGAACTTGATTCTTTCAGAGAAACACATCTAAGAGACTATTAATTGGTCTCTGATAATATTCTTAGCGCCTTTGTCAACATATGCTCTGAAGATATATCAGAGCACTAAATTCTTAGTGTTCTTGGATATTTATAAAATCAAGTTTTGAATTTTTTTTGTCAATATTTCTTTTAAATTTTATTTTGAAGTTTTGAGAAAAGAATTTAAACTAATTTTTTTTTCAAAAAGGAAAATTGATTTGTGTGGGTTATTTACTTAGATAACTATCATAATTTTTTAAAGATAAATTATCCAAAATGATAATTATCTGACGTAAGCGTCCTTTCACTCTCACTTACCACGTGTCAATATCTGAGTTGATGGACGATGGAACGTTTCTGACATGGGGACTCACAATCTCCGTTTCCGTAGCCCCCTATCCCACGTCTCACGCCCATAAAAATCCACTCCACACCTGGTTTTTCTTTTACGCTCTCAAGATTTCTTTCCAAACTTCATCTTTCTCTCTCTAGCAATTCATCTTCCTTTTCCAAAGCTTCAAGAACTCCCCAACCTGCAACAATGTCGAATCAACAAACTGGCTCCACAGACTCTAGCAGAATTGTCTCAAGCATGAATCTTGCTCAGTTCGATGTTCCAGTCAAGGGAAACAACTACTATCTCGATCTTACGCCTTCCAAGTTCGATGAACAATTTCGCCCTGTCCTGGAGTTTTTCCGCTCATGTGAACTCAAAGATGCCCTAATCACTTATGACGAAATGTTCCTCTCAGCTTTGTGCAACAATTGTGGTACTCAAGTGAGTACAATGAACAAGCTGAAGGAATCCTTGGCTATGTTGATCTTAGAGAAAGAGGAGTCAACATACGCATTTAGCCTGATACCTTAAGACGACGATTGTTTCTACTTGACACCACTGATCTTCAAATACCAAGGTTTGAAAAAAAAACCACTCAGGGTGTTCTTCTCCAGTTTCTTTATCATCTTGGATACAACAAGGAGATCACTCGATTGAGTGAATTCAGGAGACGACACCTCCCTCCCATCTGGAACTTTATGTTCAGTGTGCTATACCGCACACTGACATGTAAGATTTGTTAGAGAAAAGTATATGGGCAAAATGAATCAATCGAATGACCGGATTTCTTGAGAATCGTGTAAGTCACTTTCCGAATTGGTATTTCGACCCTATGCCTGGGTTGCACGAAATCCAATATGGGATAAGACTCAAGAACACACTCGTTTTTAGGCACAAAAACGAGAGCAAATTTGCTGGAGAGTATATATATAATTATTTAAAATCATGAGTCTAAAAGATAAGTATATACGATATATATACTAGTCCCATTCGTAGAATAGGAAATAACGGAAATGGCAATGATTGCAAATTACTATCAATTATAGTCGATTACAATCAATTTAGCTAACATTAAGGGCCGGAAATAACTGAGCATTAAATGTTCAGTAAATGCAGATTTAGTCCAAAAATAGACACCAGAGGCTCTGTCGTGCCAAAGAGGCTCAGCCTCTGCCGTTCCATCAGAGGCTCTGCCGTGCCATAAGAGGCTCAGACGTGCCAAAGAGGCTCAGCCTCTGTCGTGCCATAAGAGCCTCTGTCGTGCCAAAGAGGCTCTGCCTCTTGGACCACCGCCAGGGGTGCTGCCCTTTGACCCCGCCATTTCGTCGTGTCCGGGATCAAACTCGTCTTATAACAAGTGTGCACTCCGCACCACCTAACTTGTATTAGATCACAATTTGAAACCCATTAGTACTCGTGTTATAACCAATTACACTTAAATGCCTGGTGACACTAAAATCACCAACAATCCTCCCCCATTTTAGTGTAACCCATGAAATAACATATTAAATTAAACAAACCAAACTTGCACATAAATGAAAATATCGAAACGATTGAATTTCCACATTAGTATTTTACACATTCCAAATATTCGAGAATCAAGGTGTCCAAAGGATTGAACCCATCAACTCATTTGAATACCTGAAGATAAAATGCATACAAATTTCCTATACGTCCAGCAAATTAAAACATGACACAATTATAAAGTCATGTGTCCTAATCCTCTTATGATTGTATAAAGGCCAAGTCCCCAACCTTTTGAAATGCGGCTACACTTCACAATCACATAGGTAATTCCTTTACTTCGTGTACCTGCAAATACACTTTATCATTGGAATTATTAAGAAGATAAATTTCACCCTAACCACTGCAGGACTGAACACATACCTGGGATGATTCAACTTGTGTTCCAATTTATAAGTGTGAGCTTTCTACATTGAATTCAACTTCTAATGTCATATTAGAAGGGAATTGGGTGTCTCACCTTTATAAACTTATAAGGACTTTAATCACATCCAAATCGCAGACTTGTGCACTAAGTCTCTTGTCAGACCTTCAGTTAAATGATCTGCCAAATTTTGTTGAGTTCTAATAAACTCAATGGAAATTACACCATTCATGATTAATTATCTAATCATATTATGTCTAACACCCAGGTGTCTAGACTTACCATTGTAAACTTGGCTATAAGCCATAGCCAAAGTGTCCACACTGTCACAATGGATTTAAATAGGTGCAATCGGCTTTGGCCACAATGGAATCTCATAAATTAAATTCCTTAGCCACTCCGCCTCTTTACCGGCGGCGGCTAGTGCAACAAACTCAGATTCCATTTTTGAGTTTGTAATACAAGTTTGCTTTTTAGATGCCCAAGAGATGGCACCTCCTCCAAGCAAAAATACCCAACCACTAGTTGAGGAATGATCCTCCATGTTGGATATCGAACTTGCATCCGAATAACCTTCAAAAACCAAAGGATATCCTAAATAACTCAAACTATAATCCATGGTTCCCTTGAGATATTTGAATACTCTTTGAACCGCTTGCGAATGTTGAGTACTAGGATTACTAGTATACCGGCTCAATCGTCCCACGACATAAGCTATATCGGGCTTGTTGCTTGTCATGGTGTACATCAAGCTACCAATGGCCTTAGAGTATTCAAGTTGTGAAATAGCCTTGCCCATATTAGGCATTAATTTCACACTTGGATCCATGGGAATGCTTACAGGAGAACACTCACGGTAATTAAACTTATTGAGAATTTTCTCAATATAATGTGATTGTGTCATAACAATCCCTTTATTAACCCGTTTAATCCTTATACCAAGGACTACATCAGCCTCTCCCATGTCTTTCATGGAAAACTTAGATGACAACAATTTCTTAGTCTCATCTACTTGATTTTGGTCAGTTCCAAAAATCAACATGTCATCTACATACAAGCAAATGATCACGCCTGCACCAATAACATCAAATCTACTATAAACACATTTGTCGCATTGGTTTAAAGAAAACCCACATGACAAAATAACTTCATCAAACTTTTGATGCCATTGTTTAGGTGCTTGCTTCAACCTATACAAGGATTTCACAAGTTTACATACCTTATGTTCGTTTCTGGGCATAACGAAACCTTCCGGTTGTTTCATGTAAACTTCCTCTTGAAGATCGCCATTCAAGAAGGCTGTTTTCACATCTATTTGATGGATAATCAGATTGTGTATTGCCGCCAAGACGATTAACAATCTAATAGTCGAAATACGTGCCACCGAAGCATACGTATCGAAATAGTCAATACCGGATTTTTGCCGAAACCCTTGAATTACTAACCGGGCCTTGAATTTATCAATCGTCCCATCAATTTTCATCTTATTTTTGAAGATCCATTTGCATCCAAGTGGTTTAGAACCTGGAGGCAAATCCGATAACACCCAAATGTTATTCTCAAGAATTGATGATATTTCGTCATCAATTGCTTCCTTCCAAAAGGCGACATCTCGAGACTCCATCGTCTCTTTGAAAGTCTTTGGGTCATCCTCAATACTATAACAATAAGAGTATTGAAGCCCAAGCTCATCCCTTGAACCTTCCACCAAATACAGTTGGAAGTCAGGACCAAAATTTTTGGCAATTCGGCCTCTTTGGCTTCTTCGGACCTGCTATGTTTCTGGATTTGAAACACCATCCAAACTTTCTGGACTTTGCACTTTATTGGTGCTAGGAATCAGGTCCTTAGGCCTATGAATTGATGAAAATCGCATCACGCGACTCGATTATGGTGTTAATCGACACCGAATCATTAGGTTCGATTACGTAGAACCTATAAGCCATGGAATTTTCTGCATATCCAATGAATATACAATCAACTCCACGTTCACCCAAAGTTTTCCTTTTGGGTTCGGGTAGTTTTACAACAGCCCGACAACCCCAAATTCGAAAATAATTCAAATTCGGAGTTTTCTTGAACCAAAGTTCATATGGGGTTCTTTTATTCCTTTCATTTGGAACTCTATTCAAACATAACAGGTCGTTAACATGGCCTCTCCCCAAAATCCCTCACTCAATCCCGAGTAAGAAAGCATCGATTTTACCATTTCCTTTAAAACTCAATTTTACGTTCGGAAACCACGTTTCGTTGAGGTGTGTATGGTGTCGTTGTCTCATGGATAATACCAACTGATTGAAAATATTGGGGATCCATATATTCCCCTCCCCGATTAGTTCTAAGTCATTTAATCGAATTACCCAATTGTAGTTCAACTTTGGTTTTGTAAATTTTAAACTTATCTAAAGCTTCATCCTTTGCATGCAAAAGATATACATAACAAAACCGAGTATTGTCGTCAATAAAAGTGACAACATACTTTTTATTTCCCAAGGAAGGATGTTAGATCACATATCTATTGGATTCAAGATCATCCAATCTGAAGATCCAATCTGAAGCTAAAGCCGAAAAGTCGACTCTCGATATTAAGTCTAATGTCGTTTGTAATAAAATGTCAAAGTTTTTTTATTGTATTTTAATGTTTCTAAGTATTTAGTTTAGTTAGTTATATATTATCTAATTATTTAGATATTAGTTTAGTTAGTTTTTAATAGTTTAATATTGCAAGTTGTCTTGCAAGTTGTTGGTTGATAGAGTATCTTAGAAGCTAAGATCAGATCAGTTTTTAGATCACACACAACACACACACAAAAGGTGTAAAACACAGAGAGCTTCTAAAAGATCAAAGATCAACCTTGTAATCGTTGTTTTATCAATACAAACAGGTTGGTAATCGTTCATTTGATTTATCTGGTAAAGATCCTTGTTCAATCAGGGACACACAATTGGTATCAGAGCATAACCAGATCAAAATCAAATTTTCAAACTCGACATTGTTCTTCATTTCAAAATCATTTTCGAGTTTTAGTGTGTTTTTGGGGTTGAAATCGATCAGGTTGTGATCGAATAGGGTGCTAAATCGAGTTGTTGTGGTTTAATTTCAATATAGAACTGAAATCGAGTTCCAATTTTGTGATTTTGTTGTCTGAGTTCGACTTGAAAAACGACACTGTTCCATCGATTGGATTTTCTAAAAGTGTTTGTTTTCGAGATCAAAGGGTTATAACCTATTCTAGAAGTGTTAGTGGTCATTTTATTGCATATTGGGACTGCTAATCATGGAAAAACGGGCTAATTTTGAGAAATCAGATCGTTTTTTCGAGAACAGGGACGAACTCGTGCAAACACAGGGACGAACTTGCGCAAACCAGAATTTTGCGCCAACCTCAAGTCGCGAGAATTCGAGTTTTGCGCCAGCCACTTATCGCGAGAACCATACTTTTTGCCACAAGCTCGTCGCGTAAACCTCAATTTGCGCTACCAACGTCTCGCGCAAACCTTCCTTTGCGCTTCCAACGACTCGCGCAAACCTTAGTTCGTGCGACCCTCACTTCACGCAAACCTCACCTTGTGCAACATTTGACTCGCGCAAATCTCGAATCTCAAGTCTTGCGCCATCACCTACTCACGCAAACCTCAGTTTGTGCCACCCTCTGCTCGCACAAACCACCCTTTTGCGCCACCCTCAGCTCGTGCAAACCATCCTTTTGCGCTACTGCCTTTAGCGCATTTCTGGGTTTTGCGCCAATCACTGTTCTATACCTAGAATATTTTTCTGAGAATTTTTCAAAACTGTAATAGGGTCTTTAATTGTCATAAATTTTTTCTCTAAGTCTGCGAAGGGGGGCCCCCGTGCTAAGTCTGCGAAGGGGGACAAAGTTCTGTTCGTGATCAAATTTTTCTAAACTTCATTCTAAGATTTTCAGTATTTATCTGATTTTTTCTGGACTAACGATCAGTACAAGTTCTTATTGCATTATAATCAAAACAGAATGAATTCTAGCGAAGCTAATTTAATCAGTATGGATGAGAATACACCTGTACTTTACAAAGGAAAGATTTCTGCCTTGGAAGCAGAAAGAGAGGAGAAAGAGACAGCACACTTGTGCTTGATGGGTCAGATGAAGATAAAAACCGAAGTTGATTCTAATGGAGAGGTATGTGATTTAAGTGAATCAGATTTCTTAAATCAAATGCATGCCATGATGATAAAACTCTAAGAATTAGAGTCGAAACTCAAGCGTGAAAAGGGTGTCATAAAAGACAAAGACCAGTCAATACAGAAACTTAGCAATGACCTTGCTGAGAATAAAGTATTGATTGAGATTTTACATAGAAACAATGACACCAGCGCAAAAGAAAAGACCATAATTCTTAAAGAGAATACTGAAACAAAGACTAAATTGAGAAAGAGTGAGTTTGATTTCATTGAGCTTACGAAATTGTATTCTTCGTGTTCCAAAGAAAACGAATCTTTACTTTCAAAATTAAAAGCTTTGGAAGAGAAGTTATACAAATTGGGTCAAACTGAACAAACCATCCATCTAAACAAACCCAAAGAGAATATAGAGAGCTGGGGACTTGGTTATGAGAACCCTCATTACCTGAAAAAGGGTATATCAGAAGTGCCAGCACTTTATGATCTTACATTTTTAAAACTAGCTCGAAGAATCCCTGAGCTTGAAGTTTTCTGGACTGGACTATCAAAAGAGAATGAAGCCAAGGAAACTGAAAAACGAAATAAATCATCTAAAGTTCAACTTCCATTTCGTTATGAGAAGTTGAATAATAGTTATAATGATGATCCAATATATCAAAAGAAATATCTTTCAAATGACTTCTTTCAAAGTTATTCTGTAAAAGAAATGGAGGCAAAGCCTATTAAAGGTAAAATTTACGTCCCTCCTCTCGTGTTGGAAAGTAAAATTTCTGAACTCGAGACATCTTTAACAGATTAAAGACTTTTGATTGATATTGAACAAAAAGTTTTTTCAACTGTGTTCAAACATACTGTTCTTTCTAAGGCTTCAAAATCTAATGATAGTTTTGGTCTAACTGATGAAGGGTTTGATTTTCTAAACTCTGACGGTGTTTTAGATGAATGTATTGATCAATTTGATTTTAATGCGAATCTTCCTAACCATTCATCTTTTATTGTGAAATCATTGGGATTATCCAGTAAGTTTGTAAAAAGTGCAAAATCAACCAAAGTTGATAAATCAGTTTCTGTGAACACTAAGAAGAAGCATTCGTTTGTTGCTCAAAAGTCTAACTCACGAGTTTCAAATGTTTCAGAAATGAGCAAGAAAAAGCTCGGAGTTAAATCTCAGTGGCAACCAAAACAGGAGTTTCACGAGAATGCTAAATCTTTTTCGAATGTTGCTTGTATAAAACAAAAACTTGTCGATTCTCGCAAGAAATATTCTGTACAGCAATTATTCCAGTTATCTCAATCTACTAGAAATTTTTCAAATTATGGTAGATATAGATCATGCTTCTCGTAAAGATCCTGCTGTTTGGTTTAGCACATATCATGTTCCCTCTCATCATTCAAATTCTTCATTTGATTCTAAAACGCAAAGCGGACCCAAATTTCAATGGGTGCCAAAATCGCTTGCTAACACAGTTGGATCCAAATGGAAATGGATACCAAAGAAAAAGGATGATTCTGTGTTGCAGGTACCTACTGTCAAGAGGGAGTAGGAGAAAGAATATCGACTTCTGATTATGTACAGATTAGAACTCGTTCTTCAATGTCAACAATGGTTCTTGAGTAAATCAGCTCAAGACCCGGACATCAATGTCAATTAGGCTTCTGAATACTTCAGTTCAGAACCCGCTCTTCAACGAAGAATGACTTCTAAACACAACAGTTTAGGACTCGTACTTCAATGATCAAAAGACCTTACTTCCGAGCTGATATGAGATTGTACTCCGATACTCCAATAAGGAAATCAACCATCAAGGGGGAGTACATACTTTTCTGAAATTTTATGCATATTTTTTACACTAATAATTTTTCTAATGCATAATTTCAGGGGGAGTAAATTAAAAAGGTGATGACTTCTAGACAAAACAGTCTAGGACTCGTACCTCAAAGAACAATGGCTCTTGAATACAACAGTTCAAGACCCACACTTCAATGCTCAAAAGTCTTTACTTCAATTATTGTTTAATGGCTATCTAAATCTGTTGTATCGTAATTTCTCTTATGCAGGTCCGTCATATGTGGTACTTGGATAGCGGATGTTCCAAGCATATGACTGGACAAAAAGAGATGTTATCCAACTTTACAGAGAAGTATTGCGGAACAGTTAGATTTGGCAACGATCAGTTTTCACCAATACTAGGTTATGGTGATATGGTACATGACAAAGTCACGATCAAGAAGGTGAGCAATGTTGAAGGCTTAGGATACAACTTATTCAGTATCGGCCAGTTCTGTGACAAAGGCTTAAAGGTCAATTTCAAAGCCAAGAGGTGTTCAGTTCGCACTGAAGAAGGCGAAGAACTCTTGGTCGGCAAGAGAAAGTCAGACCTCTACACAATTAATTTGTCAAACGTCCAGACTGACAAGCAAGTTTGTCTACTGACGAAAGCCTCGATGCAACAAAGCTGGTTATGGCATCGACGGCTCTCTCACCTCAACTTTCGGTACATCAACAAATTGGTCGGTGGGAAGTTAGTGAAAGGACTTCCAGAGCTCAAGTATGAAAAAGAACATCTTTGTGCAGCGTGTGAAAAGGGAAAGATGAAGAGGGCTCCAAATAAACCAAAGCCTGAACCGAGTACTAACGCTCCGTTAGAATTGTTGCATATGGATCTCTGTGGTCCGATGCGAACGCAAAGTCTAGGCGGAAAGAAGTACATACTAGTTATCGTGGACGATTACTCGCGATACACTTGGGTCAAGTTTCTACGTTCAAAAGATGAGACACCAGATGTTCTCATCACATTCCTAAAGACGACCCAAGTGAATCTGCAAAAATCGGTCAAGCTTCTAAGAACAGAGAACGACACAGAGTTCAAGAACAAGAAGTTTGGAGAATATCTTGAATCTGTCGGGATTTCACATCAATACTCTGCTGCTCGTACGCCTCAACAGAATGGAGTGGTTGAAAGAAGAAATCGTACGCTAGTCGAGGCTGCTCGTACTATGCTAAGTCAATCTGACTTACCTCTATTTCTATGGGCTGAAGCTGTATCGACTGCGTGCTACACTCAGAATCGATCCATGATACACCGCAGATTCAAGAAGACTCCTTATGCGTTAATCAACAACTGAACACCGACAATCAAATATTTCCATATATTTGGGTGTAAGTGTTTTGTTCTAAACGATAGAGAGAGTCTGAACAAGTTCAGTGCCAAGGCAGACGAAGGCATCTTCATTGGTTATTCCTCTACATCAACTGCATACCGTGTATATCTAAAGAAGTCAAAGATGGTTATCGAAAGCGTCAACGTTACGTTTGATGAAGAGATGGCTTCCGAACAACACAGTTCAGAACCCGTTATAACCGGAGTACTAGCTTCTGGGCAAATCAGTCCAGAACCTGAGTCTCAAACGAACAAATCAGATGAAGCATCAACGTCTACTAATCATTTATCTGATTTAGATTTATTATTTGAACTGTTTTATGATGAATTTCTTGGATCTAATGTTAAGAAATCTGTTGTGGTTGACAGGAATGATGACTCAACGACTACTCATCCAACCATGTCAGATATCCCTATTGAAATTCCCGTTCAAATTCTAACTCCAACAGTTGAAGTTGTGACAAATGATGAAGAGACAAAAGTAGTTGTAACAGTAAGATGTTCTGTACAGACTAATCTACAGCCGGACCAAGCTGTACCTGCTGAGCCTTCTGCACCTATTACTTCAACTGCAATCATAATTCCTCCTGAATAAACTGAAGAAGGTACAAGTGGATTTATAGATGATAATATTGATATATATTCATATAATCCACTGCCTCATGAACACAAATGGACCAAAGAGCACCCGATAAGCCAGATCATTGGTGATCCAACAAAACCGGTGCAAACTAGGTCAGCGTCAATGAATATGTGCATGCATGACTCCTTTCTGAGCAAGTTCGAGCCAACTCGCGTATCAGAGGAACTTGCTAATCTAGAATGGGTGATTTCAATGCAAGAAGAGCTGAATCAGTTCGACGCACTTCAAGTCTGAACACTCGTACCAAAACCTCAAGGTAAAACCATTACAGGTACGAAATGGGTTTTCAAGATCAAGAAAGACGAAGATGGTACCGTTATCAGAAACAAGGCAAGACTTGTAGCCAAAGGATACAGACAAGAGGAAGGAATAGACTATGACGAAACTTATGCTCCTGTGGCTCTTTTAGAGGCAATCGAATGTTTCTAGCCTACACAGCCCACAAGAACTTCACGGTCTTTCAAATGGACGTGAAGACTGCCTTTCTGAATGGCATTCTAAAGGAAGAAGTCTATGTCTCTCATCCAGAAGGTTTTGTCAATCAAAAGAAACCAAATCACGTCTACATTCTCGACAAAGCACTCTACGGACTGAAACAAGCTCCTCGCGCCTGGTATGATGTCCTATCACAATTTCTAGTCAAGTCTGGTTTTACAAAAGGTACGGTAGATACCACTTTGTTTATCAAAAAGGAAAAAGCCGATTTCATTTTAATTCAAATCTATGTGGATGATATTATTTTTGGCTCTCCAAATCCTAAGTACTGTAAGAATTTTTCAAACCTTATGGTGTCAAGATTTCAGATGAATATGATGGGAGAGATGAATTTCTTTCTTGGATTACAAGTCAAACAATTTTCATCGGGTATTTTTATCAATCAAGCAAAATACATTCTTGAAATTCTTCGGAAGTTCAAAATGGAAAATTCAAAACCGATTGGTACCCCAATGGCACCAGGTATTAAAATTGGCACCGATCCTTCTGGAAAGGCTGTTGATGTTAGGAATTACAGAGGGATGATAGGTTCTTTAATGTATCTTACTTCTAGTAGGCCAGATATAATGTTCTCTACATGCTTATGTGCAAGATATCAGGCTAATCCAAAAGAAATCCATATGTCTGCAGTTAAGCGCATATTTAGGTATCTGAAGGGGACTGCAGATCTTGGTCTGTGGTATCCTAAAGATACTAGCTTTGAACTAATAGCATATACAGATGCAGATCATGTTGGTTGTATGTTAGACAGGAAGAGCACGTCAGGACATGTACAGTTCCTCGGTGATAAACTCGTAAGTTGGGCATCGAAGAAGCAACTTTGTGTTTCCACTTCAACGACCGAAGCAGAATATGTAGTTGCTGCTAGCTGCTGTTCTCAGGTCTTATGGATGAGAACACAATTGCGCGACTACGGTTTCCACTTCAACAAAATCCCGATCTACTGTGACTCCAAGAGCGCAATCGCGATAACAGCTAATCCTGTTCAGCATACAAAGACCAAACACATCGATGTCAGGTATCACTTCATAAAAGATCATGTTGAAAAAGGAACAATTGAACTTTACTTTGTAAAAACTGATTATCAGCTTGCAGATTTGTTTACCAAACCCTTAGATGAAAATAGATTCAATTTTCTTGTCTCTAAGCTTGGTATGCTAAATCTTAAGACCTAATCGGTAGTTACCTATTAAAGTTTCTTATTGTAAATTTTTCTTCATTTCTTCATTTCCGCAAGATATCTGCACTTCAATATTCTGTTCATGATCAAAGGGGGAGTATGTGAAGAAATTGACAGGTGGTCAATATTATTTTGAGGAGGAGCTCATAAGATTTCTGCATTTACCTTTTATGCCAAATTTTTGTAATGCATGATTTTAGGGGGAGCTCTTCAAGTCAAAGGAGTTTGGATATGACTTCTGATTATTCCTGATCAGAACTCGTACTTTAATAGTTTTACTGCTTTTTGTCTTTTCAATATAAGTGAATAAATTTTGCTTTGACATAAGACTTTTGCAGAATTTTTGAGAGATGCTTACAAGATCATATCTTTATGACCTTTAAGCTTAGCTTCATGAGATATAAGATCGCACGTAAAGGTACAATCCTTTATCTTAATCTCATAAATGGTTGAAAGAAGGATAACTTTCAATCATTTGAAAACATTGTTATTAAATGTTCACACCACTTCCCGATTCTCAACATGAATTCATGAATTGGAAGTGTGACTTTAAATGTTTTCAAGATCAACATTGTGCTTTAACTGAAATAGTTAAACCAATCTGAGCATCATATGCATCATAGGAAAACAAGATTTATTTGTGCTAGGAATTAACACAACTTCTATGGAATCACCTTAACCAGTGATTTCTACCCAAGAAGTTAATCCATAGTGATTGAGTGTGAAAAGTCAAAAGAAATGAGTGTGTTAAACAAAGAAAGAAAGTTTGGTTAGAGTGAGCTAAATGTTTAAAAGAAAGAGCGTGTGAGAACAAAGTTAAAAGAATATCACAACTCTGCACCAACTTTTTCTGAGCCGGGCAGCCACATTACTAGTGTTTCACAACTCTTTGGTGAACATTATTGAAACAGGCAACTAGCCCATGCCAACTCTTGATCAAACCTCACCATCTACTCATTTTTCTACTCAAATAGAAAGTGTTTCACATTTTCTAAGGGGAAGCAGCACATTTGCTATCTGATTTTCATTTGGAAAATCTGGATATTGAAAAGAAGGAAGTCTGCCCCACCTTTGCACTTCACTCATGCACATTGAGTCTGTGTTTAATTTACTGTTGTCTCAGTGGTTTACACAATATTGAGCCTTATAAGCAATCATCCATGCTTAATTCTTTCTATCACAAGTACGAACACACAAGGAATTTGTTTCTTTGTCATAACGTTTATAGAAATTACCTTTGTGGTGTTTCGATGATTGAATGGATGCCCTGGGGGAGTAAACATCAAAAAGCTCCTTTCCAATGTGTATTCGTTACACACAGTGACTTAGTGTTACTGACAGGCATTTTTAACTGATTCATTTGTTGATACAGGTGTTACACGACTAATTTGTCTGGATTTGCAAAGATCTAGATGAATATCTTATGAATTGACGAATCATAGGCTACGAAAGATAGACATTTCTTGACATAAAGTTTTGATGAACTTCTTACTCTTTTCATCAAAAAGGGGGAGAAGGGCCGAACCAAGAAATGTGGAACGACACAAGATTAGAGCAAGTATTCTGAAGACATGCTGAATTGCAAGAAATTTTCTTTAAAGATACTTTGCTACAACTAGAGATAATTTCTTCCCATCATCTGAAAGAGAGTTTATCTACATCAAAAGGGGAAGATTGTTACATTCTGAAGACTAAGAAGGAGATTGCATCTTCTGAGCTGAAAAAGAAGAAGATTGAATTAAACAGATCTATTGGATAAATCTTTTTAAATAATGATCTTGATCCAAAGGGGGAGATTGTTAGATCACATATCTATTGGATTCAAGATCATCCAATCTGAAGATCCAATCTGAAGCTAAAGCCGGAAAGTCGACTCTCGATATTAAGTCTAATGTCGTTTGTAATAAAATGTCAAAGTTTGTTTTATTGTATTTTAATGTTTCTAAGTATTTAGTTTAGTTAGTTATATATTATCTAATTATTTAGATATTAGTTTAGTTAGTTTTTAATAGTTTAATATTGCAAGTTGTCTTGCAAGTTGTTGGTTGATAGAGTATCTTAGAAGCTAAGATCAGATCAGTTTTTAGATCACACACAACACACACACACAAAAGGTGTAAAACACAGAGAGCTTCTAAAAGATCAAAGATCAACCTTGTAATCGTTGTTTTATCAATACAAACAGGATGGTAATCGTTCATTTGATTTATCTGGTAAAGATCCTTGTTCAATCAGGGACACACAAAGGAGTGGAGTGGAAATCACATAGATCACTGTGTACAAGCTCCAAAACATTCGTATTCCATTTAACGTTCGAAAAAGGTTGTTTTGTAACTTTTGTGAGCATGCGAGTTTGGCACCTCTCCGCATTAATGTCAAAGGCTGGAATTAATCCATCTTTTGGCATTTCATGCATCCTTCTAAAATTCACATGACTTAATCTAGCATGCAATAACATTGAATCAACAATTTTAGAAGAAGGTGATGACGATATAAAAACAGAATTTTCAGAACATAAAGTTGTATTAATCACATTTAGACAAAACATGCGATTACATAGATATCCAAAACCAATCAAACGACCACCTCGAGATAGGATAAACCTATTCGATTCAAACACTTATTTAAAACCAAGATTATTCAAACAACTACCACTCACTAAGTTCTTACGAAATCTAGGCACAAACAAAACATCAAACAATTTAACATTATTTCTAGAAGAAAACTCTAAATTAACTACTCCAACTCCACAAATTTGTACATTCGACTCATTTCCCATATTCAGCACCGAACCGTCTTCAACCGGTGTCAATTTCTCGAACCAGCGACGATCCTTGCAAATATGGCTTGTCGCTCGCAAGTCGATCCACCATGCATAGTCATCATCCTGCATATAAAAATACTCAGGTATAAGTGAAACATAATTCTTGACAGAATTATCAAAGTTAGTCAAAAATTGGCCTCCTTTCACTTGATCGCGATCATTAGACCCCAATCCACTTCCACTCAAACCAGCACCATTATTGTTCAACTTCACCCGGCAATCACGTTTGTGATGACCCACCTTTTTGCATCTCTAACACACCAAATCCTTTTTCTTTTTAACGGATTTGTTGGGTCCATCAAACTTATGTTTCTTGCCTTTTCCGTTGTTGTTGGAGTTGGCTTTCTTCTCCTCAACCATGTGAACCGAGGGTTGTCCAGATTCAACTTCCCCTAGGATTTGTCATTTTCTTGCACCCAAAGAAATTCTTCGATGCACAAATGAATCCCAAGTTGAACCAATGATAGTTCCTCTTTTTGATGTTTCAAGTTATGCTTAAAATCTTTCCAAGAAGGTGGTAGTTTGTCAATCACACTCGACACAACAATAGATTCATCCATATGCATGTTGTGTAGTGTAAATTGACCCAAGATATGAAGGATTTCATTATATTGTTCCATTACGGGCCTCGAGTCCACCATTTTATAACAGTTAAAATCGCTAACCAATAACTTCTTACTAGAAGCATCTTCAGCAATGTACTTGGACTCGAGGGAATCCTATAATTCCTTCGCACTTGCCACGTTTTGGTAGATGTCAAAAGGGAATCACACATACCGTTTAAAATGTGTCCTCTGCCGATATAGTCATCATTCTCCCACTTGCTCCTTCTCCTTGTGTACTCCAGAGTCTCATCCTCCATCACTTCTTCATAGGTGTACTCAGCACATACACTACCTTCAGAGCGGTCAGTAGAAAATACATCTTTTTCTGCGAGCGTCTGAAGTCGGTAGCTTTAAACTTCTCCAGCTTTCCAAACTTTGAGGTCATCTCTTTCACAGAATCAGCCATGACCGACATGTCGAGATACCAATTCGATTGTTAGAGAAAAGTATAAGGGCAAAAGGAATCGATCGAAAGACCGGATTTCTTGAGAATCGTGTAAGTCACTTTTCGAATTGGTATTTCGACCCAATGCCTAGGTTGCACGAAATCCAATATGGGATAAGACTCAAGAACACACTTGTTTTTAGGCACAAAAACGAGAGCAAATTTGTTGGAGAGTATATATATAATTATTTAAAATCGTGAGTCTAAAAGATAAGTATATACGGTATATATACTAGTCCCATTCGTAGAATAGGAAATAATGGAAATGAATGATTGCAAATTACTATAAATTATAATCGGTTACAATCAATTTAGCTAAAATTAAGGGATGAAAATAATTGAGCATTAAATGTTCAGTAAATGCAGATTTAGTCCAAAAATAGACACCAGAGGCTCTGTCGTGCCAAGGAGGCTCTGTCGTGCCAAGGAGGCTCTGTCGTGCCAAAGAGGCTCAGCCTCTGCCGTGCCATCAGAGGCTCTGTCGTGCCATAAGAGGCTCTGTCGTGCCATAAGAGCCTCTGTCGTGTCTTAAGAGGCTCTGTCGTGCCAAAGAGGCTCTGCCTCTTGGACCACCGCCAGAGGCGCTGCCCCTTGACCCCCGCCATTTCGTCGTGTCCGGGATCAAACTCGTCTTATAACAAGTGTGCACTCCGCACCACCTAACTTGTATTAGATCACAGTTTGAAACCCATTAGTACTCGTGTTATAACCAATTACACTTAAATGCCTAATGACACTAAAATCACCAACATAGAGAACTATCATAGAGAAATCCACTAAAAAGGATTCTCCATGATTGATGGGAAGTCCTTCCATAGCCCACCTCAAGCAAGCTCTGAATGAAGGCCCCTCTGGATTCGAAGGAAAATTGGATCTATGTGTTGAATCCAAGGTTACCAACTCTGATTATGTCACCAAAGAAGAGTTCAAAATCTTTGGTGATGAAATCAGAGGATCCCTGAACGATCTAAAACTTCATTTGGAGCAGACCTCAGAGGCCTCTGCCTCAAACTCTGAAGTTGCTAAATTAACTTCAGAGGTCTTTGAGTTGCGTGCTACACTTACCTCCACCAACAATTGCGTTGATTCTCTAGAGAAGATGGTTCTCAACAACTCAACTGTCATATCCAAGGAGATCTCAAAGGCAAATGCAGAGATCATCAGAGCCATTCCAGCTCCCTCTTCTCCAACTCCCTCTGTCACCTCTGACGATTTTTCGAAATTCATGACTGAATTGCTCAAAGTGCTCACAGAGACAATCGCAAAGCTGCCAGTTCCTGCTACTCAATCTTCAGAGACAACCAACTTGGTCACCAAAGCTGACCTTCAAGACTTCTCCAAGTTGGTTACCAACAAAATGTTGATTGTCTCAAGCAAATTTGTTGCTAAGGCAGGCCAACAATCGCAAACTGTGCAAAAGCTACTTCAGAGGGCACTCACTCCAGAGGCGGAGTCGAAGTTATAATGAAAGGTTCCAGAGACCTCGTGTGCTGAGGAAGCAAAGAAGAAGGCGAAGTTTGATGGTTTTGATGATGACCATCATGATGACCAACCTCAAGGATCATCAAAACATCAAAAGGGGGAGAAACAAGGTTCTCTCAGAGTTGAAGCAAGTGGCTTTGCTCCCCCCTCTTCTGCAAACAAAGAAAAAGGAGTACAAGAGATGAGTGAACCAGAGAGGCAGTCCACCTCTACTTAAGACAACGAAACAACACTCTTAAAATCTCCAGTACCAGTAATATTTTTGGCACCTTCCACCAATTCTGAAGCAACATCACTACTTCCAGTAATAGACGCCACTCCAGAGACAATTGGTGCTCTGGATGAAGATGAGGAAATGGTGGATTACTCAAGTAGTCCTTCTTCAGATGATGGTTTCTCCTCTCCTGAACGTCCAACGATAATCATGCGAGATGGATTTGGGACTGAATCTAAAGAAGAAAACATTGCTGAAAAAGAAGAGTACACTTATCAAAATGCTCAGCCTCACTAGATTGATACATCAGAGGTAGAGCTCCAAAACGAAGACGACACGCAGATTGAAGTGCTACTCTCTTCTGTAATAAATGAAACACCTTCATCATCCCCATAAGTCCAACAGAAGGAACCAGAGACAGCTCAACAGTTGTCTGCTGATGAATCAATAGTGGTTGTTGATGAACACGTACCTCTAGAGGAACCTGTTCAGAAGACAAGCATTGGGATCCCTGCATTCTCAAGATTTACAAAGCCTCCAGAGTTCCTAACCACAGAAGGAAAGGCATCAGTAGAAGATAACTTCAGATACCTATATTGTGAATTCAATATAGAGAACACACTTGCCTTTCCTCTGAACCTAAGAATCAGAAAAGGCATGGACGAGATTGAGCAGAGGTTCATCAGGGAAAAGACAAGCCGAAGAGTAGATGTTCTCTCAGAGTCACCCATTAAAGAGATAAACAAGATCTCTGAAAAGAAGTTTGCCTACAACAAGATCATATACAGGAACTACGAGGTCATCCGCTCTGATGGAAAGGTCTATGAATTTAATGATAATGACCTTGTGAACCTGAACCCATATGATATGCCTTTACTCCATGCCCACTGCTCTGCAAAATATGAAAAGGGAAGACTATTCAGAATGGGTCAATACGAAGTCCGACGTGCTATGGAAGCTCACATCAAACTTAGAGCCAGATTAGACTTCCAAATTGATTTAAACCTCGGAGAAGAAAGGCTAGGGGTCACTGCTCCAATTGAGACCTGTAAAGACTTGGAGAAATGCATGACTGGCTCAATCATAGCAGAAGCTTTGGGATTCGTCTTCAGAGTCAACAATGTCAAGAATATCTTCCTTGCATCAGAGGTGGCTAAGTACTCTGATGAGACTTTAAGAGGAGTGCTAAGGATGATAGGTGTGAAGAAGAAAGACACGGAGCTGACCTATTTGAGAAACTACACATGGAGATTAGCTCAATGATTGAACTTAGAGAGTTAATCATGAAATTTCATAGGATCTGCTCTGGTGTTAGAATTTAGTTTCTTTCCTAGTAATTTTTGTTTGTTATCTTCTCTCAGTTTGTAACTTAAAATGTTAAGTGAGAAGTAACAATTAATAGAGGATGATTTTCTTCTCTTTGCTTTTTAGTTAATTTATCTCTGCTATTTTGCATTTTTTTTTATTTTCAATACTTAGGGAGAGATTGTTAACCCCAGTTCTGAATTGTAAAAGTATTGAAAATAATCTAAGTCCTATTTCAGAGGACTTCCAGAGATAGCCTTCAGAGAGCAAGCCTGCCTCTGAAGATCATTCCAGAGATAGAGAAATGCAGCAGAAGAACTTCAGAGATAGCTTCATCAGAGGTACCTACATCAGAGCTCTGAAGACATTGTCTCTGAAGATCAAGCTAAAGAATTCTACAAGTGTTGACACAAAGAACAAAAGATAGGTGATAAGATTTACCTTTCTAGATAGGTTACTGTTCAAGCATGTCTTGAGCTTACCTTTTAGGTAAGACACTGTTCAAGCATGCTTCTTATGTCAAGAAAGTACACTATTCACTTTATGGTCTTATAAATAGGACGTGCATCCATTGCTCAAAGTGTGCTTTTCTCAACAAACTTGTAAAAGAATTATTTCTTTATACTGAAAAGTATACAAGAAGATCTTGTAAGATTAAACCACCTTTTTGGGTGTTCTTGATAATCTACTTGCATTATCCAATGAATATTAGTTGTTCTTATATTTGTTTTATTGAATATATCTTCATATTACTGCGTTTGTAAATCTTACTTTGATTTAAACATTATTTGCTTCCGTTGTTCTTATTATTGTTATATGTTTATATCATTGTTAAAAGACTGAATCTGGGATCCAACAATCTTTATCTATTTGTACCTTTATTTTAATTTAATTAAGATTTATTAACTTCATGATGAACTTATAATTCATGGCTAGTGTTGGTTAGAGGACGGTGTAGGTTAATCAAGAAAACATTGCAGTCCCCTGCCCATTTCAACTTATGTCTATCTCTGTGTTTGACATTTTACTCATACTTAGGAGCTGAATTTAGTGTTAGTGTCTAAATGAAAGTTGTAACTATGCCTCTTAAGATTCCAATCGCACTAGATTCATGTTGTTTGAAACTATGATCGATTTTATGTGAATTTTCTACTAACAGTGTGCAATTCCCGAGTTTACAGAGACCAACTACTGTAATTTGGTATTTTGGCACACTTAGCTCAAAATTAGCTCTAGGACTCTTCATAGCAATTGTACTAGGCATACTAAGGTTTCCAACGGTATATCACACACCTTAATTGGATCAATGGTTAAATTTATACATATTTTTAAAGTAACTTGCAGATTTTTGTTAATGTTCCAACAGCATCATATTAAACTTGTTTAACATACCATTCACTACCATTTGATTTGATAACCATTCTAAGCCTATATATTAACAAAATTAGAGTATTTTGTTTTAGTTTAACAACACTTGACATCATATAAACCAAAACATACTTGAATATTAACTTACCAAGTGTCTAACTCCAAGGTTTTACAAAATTCTTATCTCAAAGATGATTACACCTCTTCAGGTGTTGATTCCTCCAAACCCTTATAAACTCTAGCCTCTAACAACAAGAATACACACAAACTTAATATGTGTTTTTATCAAATAACCTAGATTTCAAGACTCTAAACTTACCCAATGGTTTACCTTCATGATTTAGCTTCAAATCTTCAAAATCTCATTATTTTATCAAGGATTAAAGCTTAATTTCATGGAGAAATGTTTGGTTCTAGGGTTTGAAAAGAAAACGTGAAGAAGAAGATAAAATATGATTATGAGATTATTAATCTCAAATTTTGTTTTTATATTTTTTTATTTTTCATAGTCCCTCAAGTTTCATAAATTGCATATTTATCACGTTTGGAGAATTTCTTCACATTTTTGGTTTAATTATAGTTTCACTTATCCATGTTTAACGCCTCTAATGGTTATGTTTGACAAAGTTAGTTCGGTTTAAGTTCATATGATATATGTACAAGCATACAAAGCAATGACCAACTCCAAACACTAACTTTTCACTTAAAGTTTGATATAAAAGTTAGGTTATTATAAGTCTGACAACATTCGAAGGTATATTTATTAATCAGAGGCATTATGTGCAGGAAGTTCTCAAGAAGTTAAGAATGGAACGAGGCAATCCTATTGAAAATCCAATAATTCATGGCTGCAAGCATTCTCGAGATGAAGATGGAGTGGAGGTAGACAACTCTCATTACAGGAAGTTGGTGGGTAGCATGACGTATATGACAACTACAAGGACATATATTATGTATGCAGTGAGCTTGATCAACAAGTGCATGTCAAAACCAACAAAGCTTCATTTGTTTGCTGCTAAAAGAATTCTACGTTATTTACAAGGAACTTCTAGTTTAGGGTTGTTTTACAAGAAAAATGGAAATAAGGAGTTACTTGGATTTACTGACAATGATTATGCTGGTGACAAGAGTGATAGTAAAAGTACTTATCGTTATGCTTTTACCTTAAGTTTCGTTGATGTAGCCTGGTCGTCAGGCAAGCAACCAATTGTTACTTTAAGCACCACCAGGCCAAATATATGGATGTTGTTGAATGTTCTACATAAGCAATATGGATGAAGAGGATATTGGAGAAGTTGAAGTACAAGGGGAAGAAAGGCACTGTCATTTTCTGTGACAATAGCTCAACCCTTAAGCTAGCCAAGAATCATGTCTTTCATGGCAGGAGCAAACACATCCAAGTACGGTTTCATTTCTTACGTGATCTTACAAATGATGGAGTCATAATTTTGAGGCATTATGGTACATATGATCGACTGGCATATATGCTCACCAAAGCAATGAAGTTGGAAGCGTTTAAAAGGTTTAGAGAGCAACTTGGAGTATGTGATGCACCTGTTTAATCGAATATATTAGTTTGAAATGAGTGATAAGCATTTTTGTTTGTTCAATTGAGTTTGAAATGTGAAAATGCATCTTTAAGAAGCTCAAAATGGCCAAGAGACTGAGCTAGAAATGGTTTCTATAATAGAGAACAGGAACAATCAAAGAAATTCTTAGAACCAAGTGATATCTGCATAAGAGTTCAAGTTTCTTTCATGAAATCAAGGTTTGTTGACCATTTAACAAAAAAGACAAGGGTCCTCATGGTATATTTTTGGGAAAAGTCTATAAAAACCTAGTGAACTTCCTTATTTTGAAAGATCAAGGATCAAGTTACTAGGACAACTTTTTTGCACAAATAAATCCTTGGACATTAACCTGTCAAATACATCTTATGACCTAGTAAATTGGTTAATGTGATAAAATAATGAAAAAAACCCGAAAAAGGATCCATCAGACATTCATATTTTAAGCATCAAAACCCTTTACATGTTTTTAACAAATAAATCGTTACATTTATAAAATGAAAAGAATATATTATCTCCATTAACGTACAAAAGTTGCACCTAAAACATAACAGATGAATAGGGCCAAAAATACCAAAACAGAACCTACAAAATATGAGGTTTCCTCCATCAAAAACAGAAATATCTGGCCACCACACACCAAACACATCCACATACAACAAACACAACCAAATCCACCAAAAATCAAAATAAAAGAACCAAACCCACAACAATCATACTTAACCATCAAGAACAATAATCAACTCCAAGAACATCAATCAATGTATAAATTTATTCAAAATTTATGTTATACAAAACTTATATGAATCAAAAACCTTAAATCTTGATGAACATCCTAATTTTAAATCAAAAAAAGTTGAATAAAAAAGCATCAGGTTCCATAGTTGGTTCCAAAAGAACCTAATTCTAAATAATAAAAACTGGTTCCAGAGATTTCGGTGCAGATGATATCAGATTCCAGATATGAGTTTGTTGAAGATGCCACATGTTCCCCATCGAAGCATCCACGGTTCCAGAAGCGAGGTCGAGTTTTTGCAACCCCAGGTGAGGGCAAGAAACCATGAGGAAAAGAGATGAAAGGAGAAGAGGGAAGGAGAAGGGGAGCCGAGGAGGGGGTTGTTCACGTCGCAGGAAATGGGTGGAGGGGTTGGGCTGGATGCTCGGGGAGAGGGGTTCTTAACTGTTGCAGAAAAGGGGTGAAGGGGGAAGGCTGGAGATCGGTGGGAAGACAGATGATGTAGGTGATGATACCGGAGATGGAGGACAGAAACGTAGGCGGTGTTTGACGGTGAAGGCGCCAGAGGTGTGGGGAGGCGATAGAAGTGCAATTTCCAAATGTCCAAGGACTTATTTGTTAATAAAATTGTCCAAGCAATTAATAACTCAAAAAAAGAAAGTGCATTTGGGTTTTTATAAACCTTACCCTATAACTTTTTCAGGAACTACATATATAAACTCATCCATATAGATTATCCCATATATCTTAATCCAAAAAGGCTGTAACCAACTTCAAAACTAGGCCAACTCATTTGCTAGCTAAAACAGATTGTCATGATCACTCCATTGGTAACACGTTCAGGATACCCCCAGCAAAATTTACGCATGCTCATACTTTATGCCCTTCATGTTTCTTATTAACCAAACCAAACAAGCCTACTTGGAGGTAAAATGTAAGCAGACCCAACCTCTACCCTAAACGGCAGAATGGTTGTTTCCATGAAAACCCTAGGCTAGTGAAAAATGTATGAAAGGGAGAAATTCGTCTATGCTAAAATTTGAAAATAATTACTGCATTGGATGTTTGATTGGTTAAATATTCTTATTCTTTCTATGGATCCCCCATAATTAAGCAAATGGGACCACCAACCAAATCTTCATTCTCCTCAACAATATAACGGAACCATGAAATGAAACATCATGAAATGAGAAGGAACATATTAGACAGAAAACCACAAGGGTTGTGACGTATTGGTTAAGGTCCTTGGGGATGTTGTGGAATATCCCATTTGTCAAGGGTTCGAATCCATGCGTACACAACAATTGTGGCAACTGAGGTTTAATCAGGCTGATGTCTTATAGTCATAATTTGCCAAGGGATTAGTCTAGGCATAGCCTAGGATACCCTTCCCAAACAAAAAAAAAACATATTAGACAAACTTTGAGAGCAAAGATTAAATTGGTGTAACAAAATCATGTATTAATTGCACTACTAAATACTAAATATAAAATACAGACAGATTATAATCTTAATTAGCGGATAATTGAAAAGATGTATAAAGATAAAAGCATGTACTTGTGTCAATTTTCACGTTGCTGGCTGGTGGTCCACTGTATCAATGCCCTGGAAACAATTGAAAGGACACCATGAGTCGGGTTTGAATTATACTATACCGCCAACAGATGAAAGAAAATCCATGGTAAATGCATACATACGTAAAAAGCAGCAAAACCCTCATGCCAAGACTTGTTGGCCATTAAATGAGATAGACATTATTTGTAATCGGCATTTATAAGCACGAAACGACCATAAAGAGTTTTAGAAGCACATTCACCAAATTCCAGCAGTGAGGAAGATTCTCAGTAAAGAAGGAAGCCATTTTGATTAGTTAATAATACCACAAAATCATCAATCGATGAAAGTAGAACAAACTGAAGACGTCAACGTCTATAGGAGACTAAATATACAAATGAGTTTCTTTGCTTCCGAGCTATTATTAAGAAATACGAAATTGAGATTTCTCAGGACTATCTCTTTTTTGTAAGAACCAATGGAAGCTACAAGGATCAGAGGGATACTAAGAGGCCAAAAAGGTATTGCAGATAGCTTTAACATTTACAACAACAGTCATGACCAAACACTCTGCTGGAACAGGCATGCTCATCTAGTTGAAATAATTCCTGTATCCTGTGTTCTCCAACAACTGTTTAAGAGGAATCTTGTATCATCATTAAGATAGGCATCTAAATCATATCCACAAGACTCCATCTTCTTTATAAGATCAAAAGCAAGCTCTTTTTCATATTGGGAATGAAGAAGGGACTTGAGCAAATTGTTGCAAATTCGTGGTTTCAAGATGAAACCTTTCTTCAGAGAATATAGAAAAACTTCGATAGCCAAGTTCAATTTTCTTTGTTTACACAGAGCGTCGATCAATATCACACAACATGGGGGAGTCACATTTATATTGTATTCCTTGAGAATATCAAACAACTTTAAAGCTTCCACTGTGTTGTGCGCCTGACACAATCCGATAAGCCATATTGTATAAGGTGCTGAATCGAAATCTCCCAACTTAATATCCATATCAAGTAATAACCGAACAGGCCTCTCCACTTCTCCTTTCTGGAGTTGCTCTTCAACCAATTTCATCGTCTTCTCTTCTCGTTTGGGCATGCTACTTAAGAACTTCAACCAGAGGCTGAAAGCTGCAAAGATCTTCTTTTTTCGGCAAGACCATTTCATGAGAGACCTATAAATTGCTGCAGTAGGTGTACACCCATTCTTCATCATTTCTTCTAACAGCATAAAAGCATCATTCTCTCGGCCAATGCTATGGAGACCATTAATGAGTGTTCCATATGTAACTGAATCAGGGGATTTTCCCTTTAATTGAAGTTCCTTTAAGAGCTTCAAAGCACCATCGATTTTCCCTAATTTGCAGAGGCCATTAATCAAGATATTGTAAGTCGTTATATTTGGTAGGATTGCCGTATCAGCAAGTTGTGTGAGAAGCTTGTATGCTTTAAGGGTTAACCCTGATTCACACAACTTTGTCACTAATGTCTGAAGGCTTCCACTATCAACAACCCTATCTGCACCTTGAGTAAGCCGGAGAAATAATGAAGGATTTCTTCCAATCTCCATCCTGTAGAACAAATGGTGAGCTTTCTGAAGCTCCCCAGACTTACAAAGCCCATCAATAAGAGCATTGAAAGTGGCAACTGAGGGAATACATCCAAGCTTCTCCATCTCATCAAATATGTTTTGTGCCTCCCCCACCAGACCATGTTTGCACATGCCAGATATAAGAATAGTATAAGTACAAGAGTCTGCAAATTGATTAACCTCTGAAATTTCCAGTTTGAGGGAGCGAGCTTCGTCCAAGAGGCCCTTATCACAAAACCCTTTGATAAGGGTATTATAGGCTCGAGTATCCGGTACCAATTCTCTATTGCTCATATTCCTCAACAACTCAAATGCGTCCTGCACTCTGCCATCATCACATAACCCTCGAATCATGATTGTGTACAAGATGACATCAGGTGTGATGCCCGTCTCCATCATTTTCTGAAACATACCATGAGCTTCTTTGAACATCCTAGCCCTAAACAACCCATCAATCAAACAACTATAACCATTTAAATCAAGATCATAACCATCCTTCTTAAAAGCTTTTAAAAGAACAAAAGCTTCCTCCATCCTACCCAACTTACAAACCCCATTAACCAAAGTATTGTATGTAATAAAATCAGGCTTACAATGACTACTTCTCATGTTATTAAACAATCTATAGGCATCATCCATCCTCTTTGCTTGACATAACCCCGAAAGCACGATTGTATAAGTGATCTTACTAGGCATAATACCTTTCTGCGTCATTTCATCGAACAGTTCAAGGGCATCAGAGGTCTTCTCACTTTTACATAACCCATTGATCAGAATACTATAAGTTGAACAATTCAAATGAGAATTCAACTTCAACATCATATTATACACAGCCAAAGCTAACAAAACCATACCTTTATTTACCAATATATGAAGAATCAAATTGTAAGTAAATAAATTGGGCTCACAATCAAAATCTTTCATTTTACCAAATGACTCTACTGCTTTCTCAGCATTATTCATCTTCCAGTACCCATCAATCAAAACCGCAAAAGCATCAGAAGATATCCGAATCCCACAGCTCTTAATATCTTCAAGAACCTTCCAATAAGCATCAAACATATCAAAAGTACTTGAAACGAGCATGTCAATCAACAAATTATGAGATTCCCAGCTTCGAAACTGCTTTCGTTTCGCAGCCCACACGAAAAACCGGAAACAAAGACTTGGGTTCTGTTGTTCTTGCAGCACCGAGGTGATGATGCCAGGAGAGAGAAATGGGACTACTTGTTCGAGTGCAGTTTCCATAGGATCCACTGAATTGACGATGTTTAGGACTTCGCTGGAAATTGCAGCTTCGCGAGACGATGATGAGAAATAGTGGCATCTGGATTTGTAAATTAGGGATGAGAACTTCTTCATGGATTAACGACGTGATTGGATGATGAACAAGTATTAATTGCAGCTATCTTCTTCGTGGGTAGTACCACCATTGTTGTCTCATTAGGGTTTGTGTACAAAGAATTGATGATGTGCAGATTTGGGTTTTAAGATTTGTAGTCACCGCAGCGGCAGCGATGAGTTAAAAATGCGACTAATCACGGCAGGTCCCGAATCGCACCACAAACATAGCAGGACTAACTTTTTTTTTTAATAGCAATATTCTTTTAAAATATTTTTTATTAGGCTCCTGTACTTTGAAAATTTTACGCAATTATAGCATTGGATAACAATTTAGGGGCTGTTTGTTTACTTTTTAATAGTTATATTAAGAAGCAACCTCTGAATTACTAAGAGGTGAATCTTGTTTGGCAAAAAAAGCGCTACCTCTTAATGGTTTCAAAATCCTCTTAATGGTTTAGTATCATCACCCTCCCTTAACCATTAAGCGCCCTGATTTCATTATGAACAATTAACAAACAAGCATATTTCATTTTACATTATATCATAAAAATCTCTTAATCATTCACACCACTTAATCATTTTGTACTAAATCATTCAGCAACTGTCAAACAACTCCTTAATCTAAATTTACTCATTGTACCAAGTTCCATACCACCTCATGTACATGTCCAGGACATTTCTTATTACAACCTTATATTATCAAAATTATTTATTATAATATCATCACTTCTTATTACAACAACCTACTTTTAGTTTAATATTTTTATTATTTAATCAAACATGTTTATCAAAAATTAAATATGTTTATAAAATATCACTATTCACGAATAAAAATGTTCACAAAAGATCATCCATTCATCATGTTCATCGTGAATTTTGTGTTGTAGTTTGTAATCCAAAAACTAAACAAATGGAACATCTTAAAAAAACAAAAAAGAACCATCTTAATTACATTCGTCTAACTACAACAATATTTAATCAAGTTGAATCACCTTGTCACAACTACTACCTTCTCCATTTTTCTCAACGGTATTCTTCCGTAGGTTGTTCAAAGTTATCCTTTCACTTGACCTCGTCTTTTTCGGGATGAGCTTTGGTCGTGATTCAACTTAACTTGGAGATTTCACATTACCTTTTTAGCACCCTTTTGTGAACCCGTTTCGCCTCGTATACACCCTTCACTACTTTGTCTACCAACATTAGGGGGTTGTTTAACAAATTTTCAATTATGTCATGTATAAATAAATTTGTCTGTCTCGATAAAAATGTGTTGTTGTTTACCTTTTATCCTGAATCAACTGTCTGAATTACATAAATGACCATTTTACCCCTTAACATAAAATAAATATTATTTGATAAGTTTAAATGATAAAAATCAACTTAAATTTCAAGTTACAAGAAAAGCCAATTAACACAATTTTTAAAATTTATTCAAATAATATATTATTTATAAACCTAATAAAAATTAACCCTAATTCTTAGTAGTGGTGGTGTTAATGGGATCCAGAGAAGGCACTGCATTCATGAAAGGATGAGGAAGCAAAAACCACAATAGAAGTAACGATGAGGTATGAATTTTAGGAAGAAGCAACGACGAGGAACCAACGCCGGAGAGAAGCAAGTATGAGATAATAGAGAGAATGAGTTGTCTGTTAGCAGTAGATGAGAAACTGAGAAGTTTCTGGTCGAAATCGGCTAGGGTTTTTTAAGGTCAAAATCGAAAACCACAACGACGATGAGGATGGAGATGATGATGATGGAGAGGAAGATCGAAATCAGCTAGGGTTTTTGCAAGAGATGAAGTTTGGAGATGGTGATGATAGAGATGAATGAGGCGGGTTTGTAATTTGGAAGGAGGTGTTTGTAATCTGGAAGGGATGCGTACAAGGGGTAGTGATGTCTTTTCTTTGGCTAAATGGGGACAACACAACATATCCATCTGTGCGATTAAGTCACCTTCTGTGCGAATAAGCCACAAGTAAACAACCTAAAAGAGTTGTGTGAATAAGCCAGTTACACCATTAAGCTCATTAAGTCGCAAGTAAACACCCCCTTAGTCTTAGGCCTGCCCAGTGGTCTGACGTCTTTCAATGGTGCATCTTTTTTTTCATTCTTACATGATCTATTGTTATAGCCTGCTTCATTACACTTCGTACATGTCATTCTTTTTCCTTGTCTTCCAATTTGCCCAGTTGAAGTTAGTAATTTTTCCACTGCATCCTTTGTCTTTTAACTTTTGGCCTTCCAGACATTCTCCTTGGCAATGGTGACAAGGGGCTGATGTGATTGGTTTTTGGTCACATTTTGATTCCATTTAAAGGCCTTAAATAATGATTATATGCCGGAAGAAACATGGTTTTTCTAAAACAATATGGAACGTAACTTTCTGGAACCTTGTTTACGTACAAGATCACAACCATGGCATGGGCACAAGGCAAACCTAATAGTTGCCACATCCTGCAAGTTCATGATCTATCATCTACATCAACTATAAAAGCATCCAACTCACTTTTTATCTGAAAAAGATCACCTCTGCATGGAAGTACATGCCAAAATCTACATGAAAATGGGAAATAAGTGAGTTTGTGAGCAATGAATATTAAAGTATATAAGTGACAAAGCAGTAACTTTGTTGTTCCTTTAAGTGCTTAATTTTTTCACTAATAGTCGGGCTTATATCATCCACCTATTTTGCAACTCTCTCTCTCTCCCTCCCTCCTTTTATCCATTCTTTCAATCATCATCACTCTAATAGCTTCAAGCAGTGTAAGGATTGGTTTTCTTCTACCATTTACCAATAGCAGGGCTGGTCCAATGGTTATGGATGCCCTGGGCGAAGAGAAAAAATATGCCCCTAATCCAATAAACAAAGAATACACAAATTTCTAAAGGGTTTGGAACCTAGCTAGACGGTTTATTCCCGCGCCGATTTTTTATTTGAAAAAAAAAGTTACAAAATGGAACATAAACCAAAACCCCCAAACAAATTGAAGATTCTTGCTATATTCTTTTGGGTTGTCTAACAACATATATGACCCAACGATGTGTCATGTATATAGATATAATTAATGAAATGATGAGAAAGCCAATATGTATGCATAATCACATGGTCTCTCTTGATGTTTTAGCAGACGAAAGGTTATTTTTCTGGAAGAGGGACAATATGGCTAAATATTTATTAACCTAGAAGTTGTAGAAGGAATCATACATGGAAAATATTTGCAAACTTGAGTCACAGATAGAATACGGAAAAACAAGTAGAGGAACATACAAGTCATTTTGGATGATGAATTTAGGTTAAAATTGTATAGAGCTTTCTTGTGACCTTGACATGAGCCCCTTAGAAAGAAACACATTTTAAAAATAAGGCAAGAGTAATGTCTTGCATGCTAAAACATCAAAAGTCCGCAAGAAAGCAAGAAAATCACCTAGAGGCGGGAGTAAATAAGTAAAATCAAAACGAAAAGCACCTGGAGGCTAGATTTTTTGTGTCCAATAGAATCAGGACTATGTCAAATCTGCTTATCATATGTTTACTATAAACAGATAAACAAATAACCTAATAATAAGCATTAAGCAAATAAACTAATAATAACCAATTAACCTAATAATAAGCAAATACACATATTACCTAACAACCTAATAAGCAAACCAAGAAACCTAAGAAACAAATAAACATCAAAAAGATTAATAAGCAAATCAAGAAACCTAGAAACAAATAACATCAAAAATACTAAATAAGCAAACAAGAAGCAACCAAGCAATCATCAAATATGCAAATAAGTGAATAACCAAGCAACTAACCAATAATGCAAGATTGAACTTTCAGCTTTCAAGACCAATATCCAATTTCAAGCGAATAGCCATCACCAAATAGGAAATATTAAATATGAAAATCACTAATTCACCAAATATGCAAATAACCAAGCAAATAACCACGATGCTAAGACTTGGGAGTAAAATCAGAAGGAAAACACCTGGGAGACTAGGTCGACTTGGGAGAAAAATCAAAATCTGAGAGAATGAGAATCAAACTCTTGCAAAATCAACCCTAGCCCTGAAAACCATATTTCTTCCAAAATCAGACTCGTACTCGATCTAGGATTCACAGTGCTCTGCTCATGATTCACGAACAGGTTACAGCCTTACAGGACGATTGTTGATGGTGGATTTTGGTGGTGTGTTGCCGGTCCTCTAAGATTTATACTTGTTTGATGTTCGATGTTCGTGCCTGGACTCGTTGGACTGGATTTGAGAGCGACGTTTTGAGAGAGAGAGAGAGAGAGAAAGAGAGCCGACTATTTTTTTTTTGAAGGTTCTTGGAAATGAGCCTACTAAAACCACTTTATACTTGGACCTGTGATGCCCAGGGCCTTCGCCCATCTCGCCCAATACATGGGCGGACCCTGACCAGTAGTGAGTTAAAACACTCACTAATGCTATTTTCGACAACATCACAGGCTCTATGCGTCTCAAAAAATGTACACGACCAAGTATGAGGTGCTTTCTCCTTAAGGTACAAATATGCATCAAGGTTAGCCACTTTGATTTCACATAAAAAAAATCAATAGTTAATATGCATTATAACTTAAAAAAACTTAAAAGCACCTTAAAACAGCTTCAAAAACACCTTAAAACAACTTCAAAATGCTTAAAAACATCTTAAAATTGCAATTTTTGCATGATAATGTAAAAAATTGCACTTTTTTACTCTAAACCAACTTAAAAACACCTTAAAACAACTTCAAAATGCTTAAAAACACCTTAGAATTGCAGTTTCTACACAATAATGGTTTTTTACACTTAAACGACTTAAAAACACCTTAAAATAGCTTCAAAATGCTTAAAACAGTTTCTGCACAATACATTAAATTTCAGTCATCGTCTCTTCAAATTGTTTGCTCATAGGACGCTTTGGAGGTTGCCCAAAAAAGGTTTCTGAATTCTACACCACTAAACCTCTTCCTAAAATTTGCATAAATGTGTCTAGCACATTGTTTGTGTTCAAATAGTGGGAGCACGTCCTTGAGGGTGCGTTTGGTACGTAGAACATGATGGATCAGGATAGACTTTTCCTAAGTTTGGCGTGTTTTAATATGGAACACGCTAGAATAGAAGTGGAACACACATGGTCCCTCTCAACCCCCTAGAACTAGATAGAACAAGGTTATTTTTTTGCCAATATACCCCTGAAAATTAGACGTGATTCACGTTCTCTCTATTCACACCTCCATTTCTCATCTACTCATCGGCTCCATCTCCATCTCTTATCTGCTCGATCGAATCCTCACGTAACATTTTCTCATCCATTTGCTCATCGTCTCCATCTTTCTGATGGGTGTTTCTCAATCGATTTCAGGTCTGAAAATCATTTTTTGTTGGAAATTTCTCTGTTGTTAATCGACTCCTATCGACTATGTTGATCGATTTTTTTCTGTTGCTGTTAATATCAATCGACTCCCATTTTCTCATCGTCTCCATCTTTGTCATGTCCTGTCTTCGTACCAAACGCACCCTGATAGTCTCAATCAGCCCATGTTTCAAGAAACAAAAAACACTTATTTTTTTTATTATTAAAAATGCTTACAAAAGCGGGAAAAAACAATTAAAATGACACAAAAAGGCAAAACAAAATGTACCTTATGTTGATATGAAATCAAAGCCCTACCAATACCATCATTCAAAGATAGGTCTTCTTTGAACAAGTCAATAGACCACATCCAGTTTTCTTTGTTTTCAATATTCACCACTATCCAAGCAATTGGGAATATCTGATTACTCATCTTGACCAATAGTCGAAAGCAACTCTCCTTTGCATATTGTCTTTAAAAGGCATCCATCAAGCCCAATTACTCTTCTATAACCACTAATCCAACCTTCCTTCAATCCTTGTAAACATATATAGAAGCCTTGAAAGTAAGTCTTCCCATCGGGGTTGACTTCAACACTCATTATTATTGTAAATCCAGGATTGGTTCTTCTACATTCGTCGTACTCCTAAAGTTTATCATTACATTTCTTCATACCTTTCTCAAATTCACTAATCGTATGCATCTGAGCCCTAGCACATTGGTTGATGCTCACTAGACACTAGTATTTCTTCATCACATCGGATTGCAATTTCACTAACATCATATTAGGATTTTCCCTCAATTAATTGGCAAACTTCTTAGCAATAAATTTATAGTTCATCAATGAACCAAATTTTAAGTTTCTTGCACACATATGATCACCCACAAGAGATTTCACTTAGAACAGTCTCTCACTTTCCATCCAAGATGCCCATAATCTCCAAGTGTATTTTGGTTGATTATCACTAACTTCCCTTCCATATCTTGCTAATAGCTTAGTGTGGTCATTTCTTTCGAACCATATTTGGTAACTGTTGGCTAATGCATAATTTGTTATGCATTCTTTGAGTTGCGTTGGACTTTCATATCTCTCACCTAATATAGGTTTCATAATCTTCCAATGTGTTTTCGGATTATGCATTGGATATTTTCCACCTTCTTGTACTAGATCATGTTCCTCATCATCATTATTCACATTGGTCTCAACAATATTATCCCTTTTTAATTCCCCACTAAGATAAAAACTTTTCGGTGCTCAAAAGCCATCAAATCTTCGTCTCTCACATTATCGTCCACTTCTCTAATATAATATTGTGTCACTAAACTATGCCCAATTTTTTTGTCTAAATTCAATAATTTATCTTCACCTTCGGATATATAATTTAAAGAAGCAGCACCGGAAACATCATCATCATCATCATCACTAGATGAATTATCACTATCATTATCATTATCACTACCATCTTGTCTCAACTACTCTATTAAATCTTCAGCAAAATCATCTAATACACATCGATTTTCTCCATACTTTTGCGTCCATATTCAACAAAACTCTTAAAATCCACATTACATTTAAGCATTCTCAAACCATTTTCTAAGCCCTTACCTGGAACACAAAAATATATTTTTTCACACAACGTGTGTGCTTCATTCTTCAAAAAGGCAACAAAATCTGTTAGTGTGTATGCCTAAAATCCAATCATTGGATGATTCTGTTTAGACATTGTGTTGTGATATTAATTAATGAAAGACATTGCACAATTATTATTATTATGGATTATTCTGTGTTATATCTAAACGTAATAATAACCTTAGAATAGTGTATTCTAAAATGTCCCTAGTCAAGTATTAATTTGGGTTTAGGTTGAATTAATACACTACGACTAGTATATGCAGGGATTATAGAGATACAGAGTCCACATTTGGGTACAATATGGGATCTTGTGTACCGTACGTGACCCGCTATAAGAACGTTTCAGTAATATGAGTTCCATAGATGCTTCTCATATGGCTATTGTACTAGTTAGTCCTTTGACTTGAGATCATGAAGTTTGCTTTGTATGAGTGATGTATTTTGATAATTAATTCTAATCATTCAGTAACTGGGTGGCAGAACGTTTGTTGGGTATATCGCTTATCACTTAGTAGTAATGGTATGGATCGAGATAGGATTTGTCCCTCTTATACGTCGAGAGTGATATCCCTAGGCCCCTCGATTGAATAGTACTTAGAAAGTGCAGACATACTCTGATGATCAGTATAGGATACTGATAATCAATATATGATACTGATATATGTCTTATCAGTATATTCTGGAATCGAGAAACTAAGGATCAAACATAGCGAGGATGACACCTCCATGCCTCGTGTTCAATCTAGATATCTAAACAAATGGACATAGATATGTACACTATAATGATCACACAGTTTGCTGATTAGGTGAATCACCAAACTTTATCATTTTGGTATAGATGTATTGCTAGATGTCGCTCTTCGTTTGTAAGTATAAATAGGATTCATAATTATTGCAACATGATAAAGTCCCAAGGGGTCACACGCATTAAATGTATATCTGAATAAGAAGAACATATAATTAAATACTTGTATTTAATTATAATCTGATGTATAAGAGATAAAATTGGATATTATTTTCTTGTTTGACAAGAAGGGATGTGACTGACAAGTGGTGACTTTTCAGTAAATTGTGTAAAGAAAAAGCAACTTTAGAAGAAATGAGATATTCTGAAAGTTATGCCACTCTCTCCAATAAGCAATACTATAGGATATGTATCATCATTTGCATATATATATATATATATATATGGGAGAGTCCTTTGAGAGATAAAAAATGAATATGGGAGAGTCTTTTGAAAAATTGATAAATTGTTCAAAAGACTCTTTGTCTCTCTCTCTACATCCCAAAACTGCTCTCCCTTTCCTCCAAGGAGTTGGAGATCGTATCTAGCATTCGGGAAGGAAGAGCATAACCTCTCTTAGCGTAGGACGTCAAGAAGATTAGGGGCATTTGTGTGGATACAGTGGAGGCAACATGTTGAGTTTGTTGCTCAGATTCATATATGACATCAAAGGTTTGTTGCTCGTACTGGTAAAATTTTGAAACACACATCCTACCCTGTTTCGTATGGATTCTTGGAGGAATACGGTTATGTTCCGCTGAGTGTATGGTTCCCGTAATCCAACAAAATCAATGTATTCTATGTTGCTAGTGTCAAAAAGTTCAAAACATTTTCTCAATCCATTAGCATATTCAAATGGCTGAAATACAAAAACACCTGTGTAATGTACCTCGAAGGATATTGTTGTAGATGTTGATGAAGATGCCATCCTAAAGATAAAGAAACATAAAAAAAATTGAGCCATTTTCGGATTACATATCTATTTATACCGTATTAAACTAGTTCAAGTCAAAAATCCTGACATCAGGTAATCAGAAGCACTACAGTAAATATATCAAAATCCAACTATACATGTTACTCTAAAAATGGCCCTTGGGAGAGAAGGAGGTTTCGATATACATTGGATAAAGAGTGTCCACGTCTAGCCGACATAGGACTCTTAAACAAAACTCATCTTTCTATGAGTTTCAAAATCATAAGAACTATGGACCAGGCTCTTTAGTTTGCATATGAATGAACCTTGTAATGAAAGGGGGAGACATCTACAAAGATCAATTTCAAAATCATCAAAGGAGATATCAAAAGGTGAAGATAATTCTGAAAGATTAAATTAGATGAATGTTTTGTCAAAGAATTCAGAAGATGATTTCTGAATAAAGATGATTCGAGAAAGTTTGTTCTTCCAAATATGGTCAAGAGATCAAAGAGCTGAAGATACAAAGTTCAAAGATTCCTAGAAGTTTCAAAGATTTCAAAAGATTCCTGAAGATTTCAAAGAAGTTTAAAGATTTTTTTAAAAAGTTCAAATGTTTCAAGACTTCAAATGATTCGTTTCAAGACTTGTTGACTTTCCAAAGCTGCAAAGTGTAAAAGACTTTTCAAAGATTCTTCAAAGACTGAAGATTGTTAAAAGCTTCAAAGTTCAAGACTGTCAGAGACAAAAGTTGAAGAATCAAGTACTGAAGACGAGTGTCAAATTTTTTTTAAATCTTGAATACAAAGGGGGAGATTGTTAGTGTATTATTGTATCCAAGATTTAATAGGAAAAGTCAAGTCAAGATAAGTCAACAAAGTCAAAGTTTAGTTTAGTCAATCTATGAGTTTACTTAGGTGTTAAGCATGTAGTTTTAGTCCTTGGTATAAATACCTTGGTTTGTAATAGTTTGATAGGAGGTTCATCATTGTTAAATACATATGACTACGTTTCTCTCTCTACTCTCTCTCTAGAATTAACATTGTCAAATCTTGTTTAGATTGAGATTGCTTGATTGTGATTGGGAATACAATTTCAGAAAGAAAATGCATCATTCCAAGATAACACAAAAGATCAAATAAAAATTACCCTAGGCCCAAAGAAAACTATCAGGTGGGTTGTAGAAACAAGTTAGCTCTTTATAAAAACACTTCAATATATTCAACTTCTCAATTATATGTCTGAATATGTTGGAAGCCTACATATGATAACAGGAGATATTCCTTCCATTCAAGTACGAGAACAACAACGAAATACTGCTAGAGCACCGAGAGCAGGATCTACACGAGTAGCCAAATAAAAAAAAATCTATTACTGCTACAAAATGTCATCGCCAAGACATAAGCATATTATTAGCCATATTTAAAAAATGTCATCGCCAAAACATAAACAACTTCATAATTGATAAGATTTTAGGTTATTAGGACAAAATTGGTAACTGCATTAAAACTCACAATGGAAACCAACACCAAAAAGGAAATCATAGCACAATGGAAATCTGTAATGATCTTATATGCTGCTTTTGGCTACATGGTCGCTTGCTTTCTGTAACTTAATCGAAAAAACACAATGGAAACCACAACACTCATGAGGGAGAATATGATGAGGGCGATGAGGGATAGGATGAGGATCGATGAGGGAAAGAATGAAGGTCAATGAAGGAGACGATGAAGGAGACGAGGGTTTAGAGTCGATCAATGTGTGAATGAGATGAGAGTTTAGCGAATTGGAATAGTCAAGCGAGGGAAGGATTAACAGGTTACCCAATGCTATAATGGGTAAATGTTTCAAAGTGCAATGTCGTAATAAAAGATAATTTGAAAGTGCATTGCTGTAATAAGAAAAAAAATAAAAGTACAATTCTATAATAAAGAAATTTACGAAAGTAGCTTGCTATTTCGCGCATTTTGCCCAAATAAAGAAAATAAGAGTTACTACGATTTTCGTACCTATGATTTGTTAAAACTATAACTTTGATCCTTGCATTTTAAAAAATACGATACACTAGAATTATAACAATGTTTCTTACAGGTTTTGTTCCAATTTGCATAGATTTACGTTGTTTTATTTGTGCCTAAAACAAGCCTAATTCTTCTGTTGAACCACCATTGATACCTAAATTCAAGCTCCAATTTCACATTGTTGTAACCCAATTTTTTTATATGTATCGTTTTCATTATTATACTAAGCTAGACTTATGATTTTCTAGTAATTTAAACGAACCAAATCGGCCCACAAATGTGTTTGAGATGGCTAACTAAAGCGTACAATATAGGAGGAGGAGTCCATGAACGTGACATGTGAGGCTGCTCTGTGGTGGATGTTGTTGAAGAGAGACAATGGTGGTGTGGTATAGGAGGAATTGGAAGAGGGTGGTGGTGATAGAGCTTGACAGTGATGGAGACCATGAACAGAGACAGAAGAGAGGGGATGGTGATGGTCGGATCTGTGTATCACTATATATGTGTGTGTGTAGAGATAGAAGGGGGGTTGGGTTAATTTCATACCTTGGTTAGATTTTGAATTAGGATTAATCTCGACCATCAATCTTTATTTGATCCAAGATCTCACATAAATAATATTTTTTAATTAAAATGGTTAGATAAGTTGATTAGAGGCAATAAATAAATAAATTATCATTTGATTTTTTTTAATTTTTTAATTAAAACTTCTACCCCATTAATCTTTAAATTAAATTATGTTAAAATTAATTAATATTTTAATCAAACAACTACATAAAAAAACAAGCATTTTATTCTTTTCGATACGACATCCATCTCGATATAGAAACTTTCCATAAATGGAGACTTTCTAAAAATGACATTTTTACACTATTTTTATTCCAAAAACTTTTTCACACACACAACACACTTACAACCCTTTTCAGATTTTACCATAAAGCTCCACCTTGACTTGATGTCTGTTCCTTTTGTTCCTTGACATTTGATGTATTTGTCTGTCTGATTTTGCTGCTGGGCTCCCCCTTGACATTATGTGGACCTTTTGAACATATGTACATATATGCTCCCCCTTCATATCTGCATCCAGATAAAAATGTGACAATTAAGAATAGTACATTCTCCCCAAACATTTCATTCTCTTATAATGCAAAATATGACATTTAATCTTAAAAACTCCCTGTTATGATTTGGCAATCAAGATCATCAGTATCTTGACATTGAAGTTTGAGTCCTAGACTACTTTGTTTAGAAGTCATAGTCTTGAACATTGAAGATTGGGTCCTAAACTGCTATGTTTAGAAGCCATAGTTTTGCTCACTCCTTCTTGATTGGAGTATCCTGCATGCATCACAGGTTGAATAGGTTTTGGTACACAAATGAGTTTGGGTCCAGTCTAGTTAGTATGTGGAACCTTTAGTGAGTGGTTTCCACCTCTGTGATAAGCAGTATCAGTAAACTTCTTCTTTGAAAAATATCTTTTATAGATGTGTGCTTTATGAACAAAATCATTACTGCAACAGTATGAACAACAAAGTTTTCTTTTTGCTAACCTGATTAGATGCTTGTTTGACTTGATAGCATCAGGTGCAAAAGATTTACCTTTTTGTGCTTTGTTCTTCTTTTTCAATTCAGCTTCTGCAGATGATTTCTGATATTTGCCTGATTCAGGAGAACCTTTAAAAACCCAAACCATCTTCTCTTTCTTGGAAGCATTTAATCCATAAGCACATCTATCAACAGATTTGACATAAAATGGACTAGAAGGTTTAATCTGATTTGGTTTTAAAAATTCAGATTTAACATTTTGTTTCTTGAAAACCATCTTTTGATACAAGCTATCTACTGATTGAAAGGAGCACACGGATTCACTTGCATCACCATCATAAGAAGATAATACATGTGTATCAGATGCTAACTTGTCAGATAAATCAGCGTTAGCTTTCTCAAGTTGACGGATCTTGTCATTCAACTTGGCTTTTTCATTACAAAGCTTGTCAAATTTGCTTTGAATTTCAAATTTAGTCTTCTGTCCCTTTTGTATATTTGTTGACAAGACAGTTAATTTGTCAGAAAGTTCAGAAATCACAGATTCAAAATGTTTTCTTTCAGCTTCAAAATCTTTCTCCAAGATCTGATTTTTATCAGAAATTTCTTTGAACGGTAAAGTGTTTTTCTTTTTAGAATTCTTTCTTTCTTTGTCAAAGATATCTCTTTTAGTTATGACAATTTTTTCAAAATCAGAAACTTGTTTTGAAAGTTTGGTACATCTGTGTTCTAATTCTTTCTTCTCTGATTCAACTTTACTTGAAAGTTCAGATAATTTTAGATTGAAGATTTTTTCCAGTTCAGCTTTCTCTTTCTTGAATCTTTCATCAACTTTCTTGATCCATTCTTTTCCTTTTGATTCATAAGTTGATACTTGAGCTTCAGCTTTTGTTAATTTGACATTCAGAGTGTCAATCTCTGTTCTGAGCTTTGAATTTTGACTTTTGAGCTTTTCATTCTCCGCTTCTATCTTTGGAATCTCCGACGTGTATGACAATGCACATTCCCTGTTGGTAAGACAAAGATTTCCTTTCTCATCAGTATAAGGCATGATTAAAATTAATGAACAATTATGCTTGAAATGATCTTTTATTAGAAAAACAACAAAATTTAAAGTGAAAATACTGAAAAATCAATTAAAATGAATTTTAAGACAATAATTCGTAAGACACATTCAAAACACAATTCGCAAGGCAAGAATTCGTAATGCACACTCAAGACAAAATTCTCAAGACAAGAATTCATAAGAAGGACATAAGTAAGGATACGAATTGTGAACTTTTCGCAAAATGACTTGTGCGAGTTCTTCACTTTTCGCAAGAAGGCTTATGCGAGTTCTTTAGCTTTTTGCAAGAAGGCCTATGCGAGTTCCTTGAATTAGTAATAGACACAGTTGCGAATTCTTCAGAATTCGTGTCTCTCATAGATGCGAATTCTTCACTTTTCGTATAGGACACATGTGCGAATTCTTTACTTAGCCATTTTTCTTCTTCACGGATGCGAATTCTTCAGACTGCGAATACTTTACTCTGCGAATTCTTTCCTTGTAAACTACAAGAATAGGTATTCTGCGAATTCTTTCACTCTGCGAGTTCTACTTGTGAGTTCTTCATGAAGTTAACGAATTCTTTAGATCTCAGCTTTATTTTGTAACTTTCTGCTCGAAATCCACCCAAAACTTGATATTTGATCCTGAAACTTTGTAAGATCACTCTTTATATCATCAATAACAACCCTCTGGAGTGAATTTTCATATTAATCACAAACGAAGTGGGAATTGATCTTTGACAGTCTTCGAGAAAAACTTTCCAAAACATACACTGATTGATTCAATTCAATCAATCTGCTAATCGATTGAGTTTCTCTCCAACACCAAAAATGTTCTACTACAATATGCGAACATTGTAAGCACAAATTCACATAAAAAACTCCATGAAATCAAGAATTCAATTTCAATGGAACAGTGTATTACCGAATTTGGAAACTGTGATCAATCTTTCTTGAATTTGATACTTCAAATCTTCTCTGTTGTTTCTGATTAAGCTCTGATACCAATTGTGATCCCAAAAATCAAGTCATAACAATCAAAATCATGCACAAGAAATATAACAATCAAAGAAATCAAGATGAGAGAAAATGTGCCTGTCATATATCTCACAAAAATACGCTTACTAGATTACAAAACTACACTTTAGAAACTTACAAACACAAAGGAAACAAAGACTTATATATGGGTCAAACAAGCCTTGACCTCACATAAAGTCAACAATACAAAAGATAATACTAACACTCTAATTGACTCAAAACTCTAGGTCTAACAGAAAATCTAACCAAGACTCAGTGATACCTGAAAAGCATCTCAGCGATTCAATCCATCACTAATCAATGAGTCTTTATCTACAAGATTTGATTTTGTCTCATCCTCTTACACAAAAGGACGAAGGTACAACAATACGATTGTTTTCTTGTCTGCAATCGTGCTTACCAACTATTTTCCCTTACTATTCATATGCGGCTAAAAGCATGCTAGAGTAAAAGGACAAGGACATGCATCCACTCATCTAATGACACATAGATTGTACCCTCTAACTTGCATTTAATGCAACAGGTATAAATAGCAAAGAAGACTCCTCTTCTTTGCTAAGACTTCATTCTGCTTCTAACTCTTTTCTCTCTTGTTCTTCTTTATTCTTATGCAAGAAACTTAGTGATTCTCATAGATTGTTTAGAATAGGTCTACCTTTTCTATTTGCGCAACAATCTGTAAATTCTATTTTGATTTATCAATAATCAATCAAAGAATTTTAAAAGTAAAATTTGTATTTTTATTCATCCCCCCACCTTCTACAAACTGTGATCTCTTGTAAAGCCCGTTTGGGACCAACAATATTTATGTATGTGCACGTGTATTCAACAACTCTTTACTATTCATACATCAGTATGATATTCATCAAGAATATACTTTTTCCCTATAAAGTTCATCATGAATGTACATGCTATTCATCATGAAATTGTATGTATGTTCACGTGTATACAACAACTCCCAAGTATTCATATAAGTATGATATTCATTATAAATATTAATTTTCAATATAATATTCATTATGAATATACTATAGTTCCAACCCTATATACTCAAATTTTTCTTTATTGGGTTCTCGATTGGTCTTGATGGGTTCCCAATCGGTCTCGATAAAAGATGAAAGTGGTAGGTTATGGATTTATTCACACAAATACACAATAAATCAATCAATAGGTTCTCGGTCGGTTTTGACGGAAAATGAAGGTAGTGCGTAATGGTTGTACACACACTAAATCAACGGATGAGTTCTCGATTGGTCTCGATGGGTTCTCGATCAGTCTCAATGGCTGTAAGGTTACGGTGACGGAAAATGTGGTGTCAAGTTATGGACTTACGTCGTTGAAGAAGGTGTTGGTGGGTTACGAACTTACAGTGTCGATTTGTTTGTATACACGTGAATGTACATGAATATTTATAATGAATATTGGACATATATACCATTTCACGTAAAAAATAGTTAAAACATATAAAAAAACTTATATCGAGATGGATGTCATATCGAAGAGAATGAAATGCTCGTTTTTAATGTAATTTTGTTTGATTAGAATATTAGTTATTTTTAAGAAAATTTAATTTAAAAATTAAGGGGGCTAGAGTTTTTAATTAAAAATAAAAGAAAAAATCTAAATGGGGTTTTGCAATTGAACCTAGGGGTGACAATAGGTCAGGTTCGGTTCGGTTCGGTTCGAGTTCAACCCATTTATTAAACTAGTTGAAAATTTCAACCCAACCCAACTTGTTTAATTAAATGGGTTGAGATTTTAACCCAAACTAACCCAACCTGTTACCTAAATGGGTTGACAACGGGTTGACCTGTTTATTATTTTCTCAACCCAACCTGTTAAATAAATGAGTTGAACCTGTGTTGACCCATTTAGCTGACACACAACTTTAAGGTGACGATGTATCCCATATCACATAACTGACTGATGCTTAAGAGATTGTGCATCAGACCTTCAACATATGCCACTTTATTAAAGGTGATGGAACCATTTGAGAGTGTTCCATAGCCTTTAGTGAAACCTTTAGAGTTATCTCCAAAGGTTATGGAGTGACCCTTCTTAAACACATAGTTAATAAGGAGAGATATGTTGTTGGTCATATGTCTTGAGCACCCACTATCTAGATACCAGATTTGTTGATGCTCAAACACCTGCAATCACAGTGAAATCAGTTCTTTGGTACCCATTTTGAAGTGGGTGCTTTAGGTTTAGAAGAAGAAGAGGAAGATCCATCAATGTTTTTTCTTTTAATACGTTCCTTTGGACAATCCTTTGCCAGATGAAAAGTATCACCACAATTATAACATTTTCTGTAAATGAAACTTTTCTTTGAATTCTGACCAAGATCCTTGCCTTGACTTTTAACATAAGAAACTAGGTTTGGACCCAAGAAACCCTTTTTCAAAATCCGGAAGAGATGAACTAGAGATTCCCTTAAATTTAGATTTCTTTAAGTTTAGAAAATGGGGGATAAATTTGGTGGGGAGAACAGGAGGTTCGATTTTGGAAAAATGAGGGGTCAATTTTCTCTTTATGGGTAGATCGGCAGAGACTATCGATTTTCCTTTCTTAAAGATTGAGAACTTCTTCACAAAAGGTTGAGAGTTTCTCTTTGGGATCTCAAAGGGTTTTGGATCAGAGAAATAAGAAACTCATCAATGTTCAAAGATTTTAGAAGATCATGGATAGGTTTGTCAAGATCATTTGAGCCTTGAGCCTCCTCATTTTGAGTTTGAGGAACGATTTTCTTGGCCATAATGAACACGCCGAATTTTAAGGCTTCAAGTAGTTTAGAGGAATCCACAGAATGAGGGTCACTTGAATCAGGATCGGTGAACTCACAAAAAGAAGGAAGTTTAGAAGAAGAAGAAGAAGGAGCTTAAGCAGAAGATGAATCAATATCCATTTTTCCAAATCCAAGACCGGATTTGTCATCACATGACATTTGATCTTGAAAGATCTTTTCAGGATTCTTAGAGGAGCTTGTCCATTTTCTCACAGTTTCTTGCTCTCTCTTAAGACGTTAAACATCTTATTTTTCTCTTTTGCAAGAATAAAATTGATGGTTTTCAAATCTTCAAGTTCAGCTTTGATTTTGTCAAAATGCTTTAGATGTGAAAGACATATTTGAAGTTGAGAAGAAAGAGATTTTATTTGAGCATTAGCCTTTTTCTTTGCATCTTTTGTGTTAGAGCATATATTTGTTGGATACAAGATCATGAAGACTGAAGACTGAAATTCAACCAAGTCAAAGCTCAAGTCAACTCTCAAGAACAAAGTCAAAGTCTATATTTGTAATAAAGTCAAAGTCAAAGTCAAAGTCAAAGTCAAAGTCATATTGTATTTTGTTTTAATTGTGTTTTGTAAGCGTGTATCTTGTTAGACATATGACTAGTGGAGTAGTGGTTAGTAGTTAGAAGTTGAGATTGTACGTTCACATACTGAGTTTCTAGAGAGAGAAAGTGACAGAGAAATTGTATACGAATTCTAGTAATCAAAGTGAAACAGCTTGAGTACTTGATTTGATTCTCATCTTGTTATTGTAAATAGATTGCAATTAGAACTTGATAATATTTGGGAAATAATAATTGGTATCAGAGTAGAATTCAAGTTGAAATCGATCAAGAAATATGGTTTTCGGCACTGTGTATTGAGTTTGGATCGAATTTCGACTTTTTCTGAGTTTTTGTGAGTCTAATTGATTAGATTGAGTTCGTAGAATGTATTAGAACAATCTTGTATAGGTGAATTGAATTCTTGCACTGTAATCTTGGTTAATTCTTTGATTTTACGATTTTTGAGTTCACGAGTTCAAGAAGCATTGTACAAGATCAATTTGTAAGTATGAGTGAATTTTATTGAAATTCATTGGTAGATTTCGATTCTAGAAGTGTTGGTAATCGAATTGTCGAAGTTTCAGATCAAAAATCGAAAAATTGATGGGGTTTTGAAGAGATCAGAGTGTATTTTTTTCGAGATCTCAAGAACTCGCATAACTTTGAAGAACTCGCACCAAGAACTCGCATCTAAGAGGATTTCGCATAATTATGCTTTGAATGAAAATCTCACGAGTGTAGAATTCGCATATGTGTGTTATGCGAAATGTATTGAACTCGCATATGTGTATAGTGCGAAAACCTCAGAATCCGTACAAGGTTATATGCGAATTGTCAGAATTCGCATAAGTCTGTTACACGAAAAGTTTTTTGTGAAAATTGTTCAAGGCAAGAATTCGCATAAGTCTTCTGTGCGAAAAGTGAAGAACTTGTAGATAGTATCATACGAATCCTTAGAATTCGCATCAGAGAGATATACGAATTCCTCAGAATTCGTATAAGAAGTTTTTAAAATCTCTTTAGTCCAGAATTCGCATAATTCTGTTGTGCGAAAAGTTTTATGCGAAAAGTGTGTATGCAAAAAGTTTGTTTTTCAAAATATTTCTAAGTCATGTTTTCGCATAAGGTTGTATGCGAATTCCTAGAACTCGCATATAACTGCGTATAAACTCTAAATTGTTTTTGTATGCGAATTCTGTAGTTAGTGTGTGTAGTGTGCGAATTCTTGGTTATTTGTCTTGTGTGTTAATTCTATAGGTTGTCTGTGTGCGAATTCTTTGTGTTTCACTCTAGTGTGCGAATTCCATACTTGGTAGATTTTTTGGAAATTTATTTTCTAAAAATTCTTTCTAAGATTTTCTGTATTTTGTGATTCACTTGGACTAACGATCATTGTCAAGTTTTTATTGTACATTTTTGAAACAGGATGACTTCAAGAGAAGCACTCGCTATTGGAACTGATGTGAAACCTCCGGTATTATTCAAAGGAGAGTATGAGTAGTGGAAGGACCGTTTTCTAGATTTTATTGATCGAAATGATTTGGGGAACTATATCATAATATCTCTCAAGGAAGGAGTCATGAAACCTCCAACAAAGACTCATACCGTTGTAAAAGAAAATGGAGAAGAGGAACAAAAAGAGTACCCACTACCACTTGAGGAGTGCACAGATAAACAGAGAAAGAGACAGAAAGCTGATAGATTGGCGAGGTCATTTATTCTTCAAGGAATTCCGAATGAGATCTACGTCAAAATTGACAGTTATAATTCCACGGGTAAACAGATGTGGGATCAGCTAGAAAAGATGATGCTAGGATCAAAATTGGCAACCAACTCAAAGTCTCTAACTGCTTAAATAACTATCAGGAATTCAAAGCTAAAGAAGGTGAATCTTTGGAGGCCACATATGATAGATTTGTGACTCTTTTGAATGAGCTTAGTAAGAACAAAGTCAGGAAATCACAGATTAAACTCAACGTCAAATTCCTTAGCATCTTGCTGCCAGAGTGGAAGAGATTCACTAGGCAGATGAAACAGATGAAGAATTTGAATGAGATTCCACTTCACGAAGTATATGAGACTTTAAGACAAAACGAAGATGAGGTGGAGGAGATCAAAGATGAAAATAAGAAGGCTGAGAAAGTGGTTGCTGATCTAGTTGCTCTGGTGGTAAAGAAGAAATCAGTAAGTTTAAAGAAGAAGAAGAAGGTCATAGTTTCTGAATCCGAGGAGGTGGATAGTGAAGAAAATTCTGATTCCGATGACTGTGAGAATCTGAAGCAGGCGATGCTACTATTGACTAAAGCTTTTCACAAGTTTATAATAAGCCTGGATCTAACAGTTAGAGGTATTCTTCGGGTTCAAGGAATTATGAACACAAAGAAAGGATTGAAGGGAATAGATTTGAAGAAAAGAAGCATGAGGAGAAGAGATATAGATCCTAAGAGAAGAAAGAGCCAGAACCAACAAAGTGTTATAATTGCGGAAAACTCGGACACTTTGCTAAGGATTGCAGAAAGCCTAAGGTCTGAAACTCCGAATACTACAAGAATAAGATGATCTTGGCCAAACAGCAGGAGGCTGGCAAGGCTCTTATGGCTGAAGACGAATTCTAGCTAGATCACTCAGATGAGGAAGGAGAGAAAGAAGAAAAAACCCACTTGTGCTTTATGGGTAAGACAGATATTGAAGCTGAAGCCGATTCTGATGGAGTAGACAACGAAGAGGTATGTGATATGTCTGAATCAGATTTTCTTAATGAAATGCAAGCTATGATGGTTGAACTCCAGGAATTAAAGTCTAAATTTAAATGCGAAAAAGGTATCAATAAAAAGAAAAACCAGTCAATACTGAAACTTAGCAAGGATATTGCTGAGAAGAACGTATTGATTGAGGCTTTACATAAAAACATTGATACCAGCGCGAAAGAGAAGACTATAATTCACAATGAACTATCTGAAACTACTTCGAAATATAAACTGTGTCAATTTGAAGCTAAAAAGGTTGCTAAAAGGTGTTCATCTTTATCAGAAGAAAACAAATCTTTAACTGATAAAGTGAATGTTTTGGAAGAAAAACTTTACACTTTAGGTCAAACTGAGCAGACCATTCACCTAAATAAATCAAAAGAGAGTAGTGAGTGTTGGGGTCTTGGTTACGAGAACCCACACTACCTCAAAAAGGGTATTTCTAAAGTGCCTGCGCTTTATGATTTTGGATTTTTAAAACTGGCACCACAATACCCCAAACTCAAAGTTAAGTGGACTAAACTGTCGGAAGAGGATGAAGCTAAGGAAAAAGAGAAAAGAAAGAACAAAACTAAAATGCAACTTCCATTTCGTTATGAGAAGTTGAATTATAGTTATAGTTCTGATAAATCAAAATTTCTTTCTAATGACTATTTTGAAAGCTATTCTTCAAAGGAGTTGGAGGCTAAGCCTATTGAAGGTAAAATTCATGTACCCCCTCTCGTGTTAGAAAGTAAAATTTATGAACTCGATAACACTCTGATAGAAGAAAGGATTTTGATTAATCTAGAACAAACTGTGTTTTCTATTGTGCTTCTAAATTCTGATTTTTCTAAAACTTCCAAAGCTTCAAAATCTAATGATTTAAATGGTTTACTTGATGAAGAGTTTGATTTTCATAACTCTAGAGGTGATTTAGAGGAGTGTGTTGCTCAATTTGATTTTAGTGCTAAACTTCCTGATCATTCACAGTTTGCTATTAATTCTTTTGGTCTACCCAGTGTGTATGAAAAGGGTGAAACATCAACGAAAGTTGATGTAGCAGTTTCTGTGAATATCAAGAATGCTAAAGGTAAAAAGAAGAAATCTAGGCATTCACAGAAACAGACAACCACTAGTAAGCCAAAGAAAAAGCAATCTTTCAAATCTTACAGTTCTAACTCAGTTTCAAATGTTTCAGATGTGAGAAAGAGAAAATCTGGAGTTCGATTAGAATGGCAACCAAAGAAGAAAATTGACGAGATTGCTAAATCTTTTTCTGATCCTGATTGTAATAGAGTAACTACTAGTAACACTGATGTAGTTGAGAATGTTGCTTTCACTAAACAAAAACTTGTAACTTCTTACAAGCGTTATTCAATAAAGCAATTGTTCCAATTATCTCCGTTTACTAGAAAGTTTTCTACTTCTCATAGAAATGATTTTGCTTCTCGGCAATATTCTGATGTTTGGTTTGGCACATATCATGTCTATTCTTATCATTCTCATGCTTCAAATGATTTTCAAAAGAAAAAAGGACCCAAATTTAAATGGGTGCCAAAATCTTGTGCTAACACTGTATGACCCATCTATAAATGGGTACCTAAACCTATTGTTTCGTGATTTCTCCCGTGCAGACCCGTCATATGTGGTACTTGGATTCTGGTTGCTCCAAGCATATGACTGGGCAGAAATATTTATTATCTAGTTATATAGAGAAATATTGTGGAACAGTGCGCTTCGAAAATGATCAGTTTTCACCTATTCTGGGCTATGGTGATGTGATTCAAGACAACATGACGATCAAGAAGGTGAGTTATGTTGAAGGTATAGGACATAACCTATTCAGCATTGGACAGTTCTGTGACAAAGATCTAGAGGTTAATTTCAAGGCCAAAAGATGTTCTGTGCGTATTGAAGACAGTAAAGAACTCTTGGTCGGCACGAGAAAGTCTAACCTCTACACGATTAATCTGTCAAAAGTCCAGACTGACAATGAGGTGTGTCTACTGTCAAAAGCCTCGCTGCAACAAAGTTGGTTATGGCATCGAAGGCTTTCTCACTTGAATTTTCGTTACATCAACAAACTGGTCACGGGAAATCTTGTGAAAGGACTTCCAGCGCTCAAGTATGTTAAAGAACATCTCTATGCAGCGTGTGAGAAGGGCAAGATGAAGAGAGCTGCTCATAAGCCGAAACCTGAGCCGAGTACAAGTTCATCCTTAGAGTTACTACGTATGGATCTTTGCGGTCTAATACGTACTCAAAGCATAAACGGAAAGAAATACGTTCTAGTGATTATAGACGATTACTCGCGGTACACTTGGGTCAAATTTCTGAGAACAAAAGATGAGACGCCCGAAGTCATCATCACATTTCTGAAGACTACTCAAGTGAATCTGCAAAAGACAGTCAAGCTTCTTCGTACATATAATGGCACAAAATTTAAGAACAGAACTGTAGAAGATTATCTCGAATCAGTCGGGATAACACATCAGTTTTCTGCTGCCAGAACGTCTGAACAGAACGGAGTTGTATAAAGACGTAACAGAACGCTAGTCGAGGCCACTTGAACTATGTTGAGTCAATCGGATCTACCTCTGTTTCTATGGGCTGAAGCTGTATCGACTGCTTGCTACACGTAGAATCGATCTATAGTCCACATCCGGTTTGGTAAAACGCCATATGCTTTAATCAATAATCGTACACCTAGCATTAAACATTTCCATATTTTTGGATGCAGGTGCTTTGTATTGAATGACAAGAAGAACTTAAACAACTTCAGTCCGAAGGCAAACGAAGGCATCTTTATCGGCTACTCTCAAACGTCTGCAGCCTACAGAGTCTACCTGAAGAAGTCGAAGATCGTAGTTGAGAGCATAAATGTTACATTCGATGAGGATATGGCTTTTGTTCAAGACAGTTCAGAACCCGTTATTACTGGTGTACTAGCTTCTGGGCAGATAAGTCCAAAACCTGTGCCTACTGATTAGAAATCAGATGAAGTGTCATCGTCTAATTCACATTTATCTGATTTAGATTTAGTGTTTGAATTGTTTTATGATGAATTTCTTGGAACTAAAGTGACTAAACCTGTTGTGGTTGACAGATCAGAATTTTCAAGAAGACATCATCCAACCACTTCAGAGATATCTACTGAATCCAATTCCCCGGTTGAAGCTATGAACATTCATGAAGAGCCAGAAGTTGCTGAGTCAGTTGGATGCACTGTAAGGACTACTCAACAGTCAGTAAATGTCCAACCAACTGAAGCTTCTGCACATAACACTTCAACTGCACCCCTATCAATTACTGAACAAACTGATGAAGCTGAAAGTGGATTTTTAGATGAAAATCATGATCAATCTACATCAAATCCACTCCCTCATGAACATAGGTGGACCAAAGAGCACCCGATACATCAAATCATAGGAGATCCATCTAAACCGGTGCAAACTAGGTCTGCTACTTTAAACATGTGTATGCATGACTCATTCTTGAGCAAGGTAGAGCCAATATGTGTATCTGAAGGTCTAGCAGACTCAGACTGGGTAACTGCGATGCAAGAAGAGCTGAATCAGGTAGAAGCACTAAAAGGCTGGAGACTAATGCCTAAGCCTGAAGGTAAAACCATTATTGGCACAAAATGAGTATTCAAGAATAAGAAATACGAAGATGGTATCGTGACCAGAAACAAAGAAATATTAGTGGCTAAAGGATATAGGCAAGAGGAAGGTATTGACTATGACAAGACTTATGCTACAGTGGCGCGCATCGAAGCTATAAGGATGTTTCTTGCATATGCCGCACACAAGAACTTCACCGTCTACCAAATGGACGTGAAGACTGCCTTTCTCAACGACATCTTAAAGGAGGAAGTCTACGTCTCTCAGCCTGAAGGCTTTGTCAATCCAGAGAAACCGAATCACGTATATATTATGGGCAATGCTCTTTACGGTCTGAAGCAAGCCCTTCGAGCCTGGTATGAAGTGTTATCTAAATTCTTAGTCAAGTCTGGCTTCTTGAAAGGTAAGATCGATACTACTCTTTTTATCAAAAAGGAAAAATCCGATATCATTTTAATTCAAATATATGTGGATGACATCATATTTGGCTCAACAAATCCAAAATACTGTAAGAATTTTTCTAACCTCATGGTGTCAAGATTTCAGATGAGTATGATGGGAGAGATGAATTTATTTCTCGGATTACAAGTCAAACAATTTTCAACGGGGATTTTTATCAATCAAGCTAAGTACATTTTCGATATTCTTAGAAAATTCAAAATGGAAAATTGTACACCTATTGGAACCCCGATGGCACCTGAAACTAAGATTGGCACTGATCATTCGGAAAAAGATGTCGATGTTAGAACCTACCGATGTATGATTGGTTCTTTAATGTATTTAACATCTAGTAGGCTAGATATAATGTTCTCTACATGTCTATGTGCTCAATATCAGGCTTCTCCTAAAGAATCCCATTTGTCTGCAGTTAAACGAATTTTTAGATATCTGAAGGGCACTGCAGATCTTGGTCTGTGGTATCCTAAGGATACAAGTTTTGAACTGACAACATATTCAGATGCAGACTATGCAGCTTGTATGCTTGACAGGAAAAGTACATCGGGTCACATACAATTTCTAGGCGATAAACTCGCGAGTTGGGCTTCAAAGAAACAACTTTGTGTATCTACATCAACAGCTAAGGCAGAGTATGTCGCTGCGGCGAGATGCTGTTCTCAAGTGTTGTGGATGAGAACACAACTCCGAGATTATGGCTTCACATACAACAAGATCCCGATCTACTGCGATTCGAATAACGCAATTGCAATATCTGCGAATCCTGTTCAACATACCAAGACCAAACACATTGACGTGAGATATCACTTTATCAAAGATAATGTGGAAAAATGTACAATCGAACTTTATTTTGTAAACACAGTTTACCAAGTTGAAGATTTGTTCACCAAACCACTTGATGAAAAGAGATTTAATTTTCTCATTTCAAAGCTTGGTATGCTAAATCTCAAGACTTAATCTGTGATTACCTCTTAAATTTATGTTATTGTTATTTTTCTTCATTTCTTTATTCTTAATCTGAAAGATATCTGCACTTAAGCTTGTTCATGATCTCAAGGGGAGTGTGAGATGATACAAGATAAGATGATCTACATACATTCGAGGGGGAGTTCATAAATTATGCATATGTTTATCACTGATAAATTTTTTGATGCATAATTTCATGGGGAGTAAGAGTCAAGGAATATGGAATATGACTTATGGTTACATCTGATCAGAACTCATACTTTCAAAGTTTTATTGCTTTATGTCATTTACTTTTCCATAAATTTTTGTGAATAAAGCTTTGTACTTTGGCAGACTTGTGATTTTTGCAGAATTGAGAGAGAGCTTACATGATCATATCATATATGACTTAGAGTTGACTTGATGAGATTTAAGACTGAGCAAAAGGTTTATTTCTAATCTTAATCTCATATGTGTCTGAAAGAAGGACAACTTTCAGATATGAAAACATGTTCTTAAATGTTCAAACCACTTCTTATTCTTAAAACGGTTTCATGAATTTAGAAGTGTGATTTTAAATGTTTTCAATTTTTCATGTGCTTAAATGTTAATAAACCGTGTGTTTCCAAAGATAAATACTTGTGTTTTATCTTTTCCATATACTGTCAAGTATTCACACACACCGGTTTAATTTTTCTGTTGACAATGTTATCACCATGTCTCAAATTGAACAAAATTTTCGATGGTGATACACCCCGATTGAATTCAAAGTTTGAGCGTGATTTCATTTCAAAACGTTTCCTTCAAGAGTGTCTATATTTTGATTCGTATAGACAATATCCAATTTTTGCTGACCTAAGCCTTAATTGCTAAGTCATTCTATTTGATCTTTTTCAAACAATGTCAGATTTTCAAACAAGTTTCTTGTATTCATTTCATTCATTCAATATACATGTTTTGAAATGTCTTTAATGTTTCAACATGCTCAAATCTTCATGATTATCTTAATGAGCATAAAGATATCTGACTTGTATTTCACATTGTGCTTTAACTGCAAAGTTAACCCAATTTGAGCAACATTGTACTTATAGAATTATATGGGTTCATTGTGTGAGCTTAACTGAACTTCTATGGATTCACGTTAACCAGTGTTTTCTACCCAAGAAGTTAGTTCTTGAGTGATCGAGTGTGATGAGTCAAAATATCTGAGTGTGGGTTTGTGTGATGAGATAAAATGGAAATGAGAGTTTGGTTAGAAGCGAGCTTAATGTTTAAAAAGAAGTAGGGTGAGAGAATAGAGTAAAAGAATATCAAACTCTGCACCAACTTTTTCTAGGTCGGGCAGCCACATTTCTGATTGTTTCACAATTCTTTGGTGAACGTCATTGAAACAGGCAACTAGCCCATGCTAACTCTTGATAAAACCCCACCAGCTACTCATCTTCTTCTCAACAAGAAGATGTTTCAATTTTTTTCAAGGGGACGCAACACATAATCTATTTGGTTTTCATTTGGAAAATCTGGATATTGAAAAAGAAGGAAGTCTGCCCCACCTTCTCACTTCGATCATGCACAATCGAGTCTGTGTTTAACTGTTGTTGTCTCAACGGTTTACACAATTTTGAACCTATCAAAAGCAATCATCTGTGCTTAATTCTTTCAAACACAAGCACGAGCACACAGGAAATTCGTTTTTTTGTCAAAACGTTCATAGAATAAACTTGTGTTATTCGATGATTGAATGGAAGACCTGGAGGAGTGAACATCAAAAAGATCTTTTTCATTGTGTATTCGTTACACACAGTGACTTAGTGTTACTGACAGGCATTTTTAACTGATTCATTTGTTGATTCAGGTGTTACACTCATAATTTGTCTGAATTTGCAAAGATTCGGATGAATATCTTTTGGATCGATGAATAGTCAGAGGCTCTTGTGAAAGATCATTGGTCAGATCAGATTTGTAAAAGACATTTCTTGTGAAAGTTTTGATGATGTCAATGCCATTTCATCAAAAAGGGGGAGAGGTAATCAAGAAATGTTATAGATGGGAGAAATGATCAAGAAATAGTTGTGAAATAAAGCTGTTAAAGAAGGTTATTGTGAAAGTTTTGTCAAGAAAGTTAATTTGAAGAAATATTGTTGAAAGCTGAAACAGAAAGTTCAAAGATTTCAGAATGGTTGCTGAAATTTACTGAAATTTTCTTTGAAGACAATTTGTTGAAGCAAACCGAGCTAAATATGAAGATAATTTCTTTCCGATGTCTGAAAGAGGTTTTTACATCCTTGGGGAAATTGTTACTGTTCTTGAAGATAGACTTTGGGGAGATTACAAAAAGTTTTTGATGACAAATTTATCAAAGAAAGGGGAGATTGCTCAAATGTTTAATTTTCTGAAGATAATTCTTGTTGAAAGAGTTCTACAAGGAGGAGATTGTAATTTTGTGCTTAAACGGGGAGATTGATTTGCAAAATCTTTTAGAGATGATCTTGAATCCAAAAGGGAGATTGTTAGAACATATATTTGTTGGATACAAGATCATGAAGACTGAAGACTGAAAGTCAACCAAGTCAAAGCTCAAGTCAACTCTCAAGAAGAAAGTCAAAGTCTATCTTTGTAATAAAGTCAAAGTCATTTTGTATTTTGTTTTAATTGTGTTTTGTAAGCGTGGGTCTTGTTAGATATATGACTAGTTAGAAGTTGAGATTGTACGTTCACAGACTGAGTTTCTGGAGAGAGAAAGTGACAGAGAGATTGTATACGAATTCTAGTAATCAAAGTGAAATAGGTTGAGTACTTGATTTGATTATCATCTTGTTATTGTAAATAGATTGCAATTAGAACTTGATAATATTTGGGAAATAATAGATACTAAACAGAGTTTCTCTGAGTTAGTGTATGTGTGCTTTGTGAAGTTCGTGCGATAGAGATTACCTCTTCTATCAGCTCTGAGCATTTCTTGACCTGTGTTTGAATGTAACAGAGAACAATATTTCTTTTGAAAATTTACATCAAAACCATGATCACACAGTTGACTTATGCTGAGTAAGTTATGCTTTAGCCCATCAACATAAGCAACTTTTGAAACTGAAACATTTCCACTTGATAATTCTCCATAACCTCTGATCTATCCTTGTTTGTCATCTCTAAAAGTTACTACTCCTCCAAATTTATCTTTGAAAGAGGATAGTAACCTTTTATCCCCAGTCATATGCCTTGAGCATCTAGAATCAAGATACCAAATGGGCATATTATGTTTCTTCAAGACAGATTAGAGGTTTTTAGGTACCTATCTCATAATGGGTCCATTTTTATTAGACGTTGAAGTTTTTTTTTAACTTTTGGCTTTCCATCCTTTGATGATTTGCCAGGATGATTTTTCTGATGCTTATGAGGCTGGGTCTCTGATGTTTTCTTCTTTCGAGACCCATTCATAAAGCAATGAGGATCAGAGAAGTGATTCTTTAGTTTGAGTAGAATATTGATGCAATTGCAATTAACAGAACATGGTGATGATGGTGCAAAGTTTCTGATTTCATTTAGAACCTTGGGTACATTTTCAAAACTATCTGTTCTAGCACAAGGAATTTTACAAACATTCCTATCTAGTCCAGATTTCTTGGAATTGAATTTGGCCTTCTTTTGAAGATGAGTCTTTCCTTTGGAGCAAAAAGTCTCCTTTTTTCTTTTGCTCACTGCACAATTAGAAACAAAATGATTAATTTCTTTCCATTTTCCTTTTTGTTCAGGAGTGAACTTTATAGGTTCATAGGCATGAGACTTTGAAGTATTTGTTTTACTCTTTGTTCTTTCTTTCATCTCTTTTTCTAATTCTAGAGAAGTTTTGGCTTTTAGGCACATATCTATAAAATCAGATGATAATAGTACTCTGAGTTTTTCTTTTGAAATGAGAACAGGTTTGTTTGAAATTCCAGAGCCAACAGTTTGCTTGCTTTTATGTATGACCTTTTCTGGAGTGTAGAAGATTTATTCATCAATCTCTGAATCAGAATCATGAAAATCCCTTTTGATTTTGTCAGAGGTGACTACTTCTGAAGATTTACCAATGTCTCTATATTTGGAAATTTTGATGATCTATTTGGTGCAAAGTTTATTTTTCAAATTAGATAGAGTATTTTCCTCAAAAACTTTTCTAATGTCTTCTTCAAAGGTTGTTCTGACCTTTTCTTCTAAGTTTGGAGAGAACAAAGGTGCTTCTGGATTAAGTAAGCTCTGAGTTTTGATTTCAGAGGTAGTTACTTCAGAGACCTCTGGCTTTTGAACAATGAAAGAGTCGAATCTGAAAAGTTCTTTAGGATCATTGCTCTGAGCTTTATTTTCTGTTGAAGGAACTTCAGAAACTTCTTTATTTTTATCCAGAACAGTTTTGAAAGTTGTTTTTGATTCAGAGTAAGAAATGTTTCTGAATTTCATATTTCTAAGTTTTGATCCTTCAGAAGTTTTGATTCTTTTGAAGACATTTGAATTTTCCAGAGATGGGAAATCAGGCTTCTGGATTTTTCCAATGCAAAAGTAGAAGACAAGGATGTTTTCTTCTTTCCAGTGAATGGATCCATCTCATTGAATCCTAAGCCTTGAGTGTCCATCTGAGAATTTGTCTTTATATGTACATCTTGAACATCTTGATAATTCTTGATTTGGAATTCTTTTCTGCCATAAGTACCATTTCTTTCACATTGTACTTGTACTTGTTTTTGTAGTAGTCTTGATCTTTGATTAGTCTACCCTTGCAATTTGCAGAGAAATGGCCTAGTTTACCATACCTGAAACATCTCCTATAATTTTGGGTAGTTGGAAGAGCACTACCTTCTGGTTTCTGAGATGATTGTTGGAAGAATCTTTGTGGTTGTTGGTACTGTTGTTGTGATCTCTGATATTGAGCAGGTTCTTCGTACGAGTACTGAATAGCCATCTGATCACTGAACTGAGTTAATCTTGGATCTGCATGGTGTCCTTCTTTCTGAAATCCTCTTCTATCTCCTATGCTATCTCTTTCATCTCTTCTTTTCTCAAATACCTTTTTGCCAAATCTCTTGTTAAACTGATGAGTGATTAGAGCAAGAGACTGAGCAAAGGCATTGATTTCCTCATCTTCTTCTTCATATGATTCTGATGTTTTGACTTCATCTGCAATCATGGCCTTTTTTACTTCCTTTTTAAATCCTTTTCAGAATACTTTTCTTTTGATCCCTTTGATCTCTTGGCTTTATTGTCTTTGGGATTTTCCTCTAAAACACCTTTGTCTTTAGACATTAATGCAAGAGGTCCACCCAAGGAAGTTTTGCCATTTTGTTTAACAATTTCCTTTTCTTGAGCCAAGTGTGCCATAAATATCTATAAGAGTCCATGATTCAAGATTTTGATTTGCTTGAAGTGACATAGACAACTGTAGCCATTCATCATTTAAGCTTTTCAAGAAAAGTACATTGTTTTCTTCTTTGGATCTTATGACCCCACACTTTCTGCATTTATTGATCAAGACATTAAACCTGGTGTGGGTTTGTTGTAAAGTTTCTTCAGGTAGAGCTTGAAAGTAATGATACTCATTATTGCACCGTGTCATTCTATTCTTTTAGGTTTTAATGCCCCTTCAAGTTGACTTAATAGTTGGTCCCATATTTCTTTTTCAGTGACACAGGAGTCAAGTTCTTGAAAGATGTCATTTGGTATTGCCATGATTAAAAGACGAATAACTTTTGAGTCATTCTCCATTTTTGTCATTTCTTCATCAGTAAACCCAATTGTCTTTTTCTCAAAATATGCAAGAATTTCTGCAGTTGTTGCTGCTGCAGGAACTGTTGGAACCAAAACCATTAGTTGGAAAGGTCCATTGTTGATAGATCTTATTAGATCTTTGTCCATTCCTTCCAAGAAGTTAACCATCCTAATCTTCCATTAGGATATATCTCTCAGAAGAGTAGGGGGTTTTGTCAAAGACCCAACAGTGTAAATGGTATTGATACTTTGATTTGCCATTTTTGAAAAGAAGAATATGATGAGGTTTAAATGAGATGAAGCTTGAAATCTTTAAACCAAAGCTAAATTTGTTAGGTTTTAACAAGATAGAATACTATGAGTAGTTTTCATACCTGAAACATATAATGTTCTTGAGTAAACAGTAGTTTTAATGAACATGCACATATATGAGAACTGGATCATAAGACAAGAATCAATCCGAGTAAATCATATTTAATCTTATTTGATTTAAGAAAATCAAACAAGCTTTGATACCAATTATTGGATCCCATATTCTTTCTTAATGATTTAAACAAACAAACATATGAGATTATAGCAGAAGCAAAGATTGTTTAAACCATATACTTGATCCGTACTCAAAGTAACAAAGATATATCCAACATATAAATAAAGAACAAGTCTAATATTTACTGGACAATAATATAGATTATCAAGAACACCATAAAGGTGGTTTAAATCTTACAATATCTTCTTGTACAATTCACCGTACAAAAGATTAATTCTTTATACAAGCAGGTAAGAAAAGCACACTTTAGAACAATGGGGTACACGTCCTATTTATAGGACTAAAAAGGTGAACAATGTACTTTCCTGACACAAAAGACATGTGTGAACAGTGATCTAGCTAAAAGGTAAATCTTATCATTTGATGGCATGTCTTCTGAGCTTGTATCAAGACTTGTAGAATTGTTCAGCTTTAACTTTAGAGAGAATTTCTTTAGAGAGCTATGATGAATCTATCTCTGATGTCTTCTGCGCTGATGAGCCTATCTCTAAAATCCTTCAGAGGTGGGCTTGCTGTTTCTAGAAGCTGTCTCTAGAAGTTTTCTGGAAAAGACTTACAATACTTTCAATACTCACTACAAGAAACTGCACTTTTACCGATGGATTTGGGAAGTTCGTCGGTAAAAAGTGATTTTTACCGGCAACTTACATGAAAGCCTCCGGTAAAAGTTCAACTTTTTGCCGAAGGAAAATGCCACCGGCAAAGATGCGCTTTTGCCGACGAATTTCGTATAAGTCGCCAGTAAAAGTTATTTTTATCACAGATATCTCAAACCGCCAGCAAATGTATTTTATCATAATTAATAAAAAATTTCACTTAAATTTTTGCCGATGGAAATCCCAAACTCACCAATAAAAGTATTTTTATATTATTATTAAAAAAAAATCACTTACACTTTTACCGACGAACTTTATAAATCCTTCACCAATTATATTTTAATTTCATTATTATTTTTATTTAAAAATTGTTATTTTTAACAATATATCAATAATTGTTTTAAATCCATTAGATTTTATTTATAAAAAAACTAAAAATTAAAATTTTCCTAAAAAAATTTCCCACCCTTTTCTTCCCCCTTTTAACTAGTGATGGCCAAATGGGCCCGGCCCGATCGATTAACCGAGCCCGACCCGACTGAAAACCCGGCCCGGCCCGGTGTCAAACCGGTTTGCAGCCCGAAAACCTAGACCGGTTTGGGTTTTTGGCGGCCCGACCCGGCTCGGCCCGAAACCGGTTCCCGGCCCGGGTTTTGGCCCGGCCCGGCCCGACCCGATTTTCACATTAAAAAAATATAGCCGTTTTCTAGCCGTTGGTATGCATTTTTTGACCCTTTTTTTGGTGTTTTTTTACCCCTCCAAACCCATATAAATACTTGTGTTGGTTATGGATAGTGACACCAACTTACAAAACGCAAAAAACGCATACAATTCTCATTTATCGGCTAGTAACCGAGGACGATGCTAGTAATGCCGGTGGCGTCTCACGTTACGACGATGAAGAAGAAGAACCAAACACCGACCGCCTTGATGATAATACGGCTGTTGATCGACTGGAAAAGTACGGAACTCTTGAAGACTACAATCCAGAGTATAATCCATACTATAATCCATACAATCCATAAAATTACAATCCATGGGGATGGGGTGAGGGTGGGAGTTCGGGAGCGGGACCTTCGGGTTCGGGTTATTAGAATTTATGTATTGTAAGTTTGTAACTTAAAATTATAAATAAAATGTATTTTTAAAGTGTATTTTAGAGATTTATTATAAATAAAACGTATTTTTAAAGTGTATTTTAGTGATCCAATCCAATTTTTATTTTTTAAAGTTTAGTAATTAATTATTATATAAAGTAAATTATTAAAAAATAAAAAAACGTAGCCCGATCTTGGCCCGGTTTTGGGCCCGGCTCGGCCCGGTTTTTGTTAAACCGATTTACCCCAAGACTAACCGGGCCACCCCTTTCCGGGTGAAACCCGGCCCGAAGCCCGTTTGGACCCGGTTTTTGCTTTCACTGTAGAGGCCCGAAGCCCGTTTTGGCCCGGCCCAGCTCGGCCCAAGCCCGATTTTTTGCCATCACTACTTTTAACCTCCACGTTTCATTCAAATTTAAAATGAAATTCAAACACTTTTTATTCCCACGTTTGAAAATCACATAACATAAATTTCTATTTCACTTCTTCTTATTTCCAATTTCTTATTTCTCATGATTCAAAACCCAAAAACCCTAAATCTAATGATGACCATGCTATTCTTATCTTCTCCGCGTATTCTACTGATCACTACACATTGTTTCATTTTTTGTTTTCTTCCTTGTATTTCGGTTATTGTTATTGCTTTGATGGTTTCGTCCTCTTTGTCTATAGGTGATGAGTGTTAAACAACTTCCAACGAAAGAAGCAAATTACTTGTTGGTCCTTCAAAATTGAAGAAGTGATCTTCAGTGGTGGTAAATACTTGTTGATCTTGTACAAACACATATTTTACATTACCATGTTTTTGTTTTTTTAGTATGTTTGTTTAAATTTCATAAATACTTAATGGTGTTAAACTATTGGTTAAAGAAAATACATTTGAACATTGAAAAACCGTTAGCGGTGATTATAAATTGTTTACCTTTTTTTAAGGTAGGCTTCGATTATCCAACCACAATAGATGCAAGAGATGAGAAACGCAAAAGATAAGGGAGATAAGAAACCGCTAAAGAAAAATGTTTTGACGGATTCAAGGTGTCATGTCTTGATTCGGTGTGTTGCAACATTCGTTCTCTTCGACATGACCTCCACCTCCACCGCGATCGTTAGTTATATTCGATATTGAGACAAGTAATCAACTATCAACGAGGAATTGATGGTGCAGAAATATTGATTAGTACTTTTTCTTTTTATACTTTTTGTCAAATATATCTAAAAAATATATTGGTTTGGTTTATATTTAAAAGAGATTTATGTAAGGGGTTTTGTTGTTAATTTGTAAGTTTATGTTATAATCTGGCTTTATTAATCAAAATAATAGTACCATCAAAAGTTAAAATAAATGGATAAAAGACTAAGTTTACATTTTTTTACTTTTGTCTACAAAGTTTGCCCTAGTGTGTCGGCAAATATTTCAATGTAAGGTCAATACAAACTTTTTGCCATCGGGTTTTGAACCGATAATTCGTTCAGAGATAGGGCATACCTTAGATTCAGAAACTGAGATGGATGCATAAAAAATGTTGTATTCAGAAATTTAGCCATGATGCATAAGTGTGCTTGCTCTGTTCTTCATCAGAAGAGGAATCAGAGATCCAATTTTCTTTCTTTGCCATGAGACTCATTTGGCTGTTGTTGTACTTGTACTTGTTATTGTAATATGCAACATATTTTACAAGTTTTCCTCTACAATCTTGTTAGTGCACATATTTGTTGGATGCAAGATCATGAAGTTTGAAGATCAGAGTCAAGCCAAGTCAAAGCTCAAAGTCATCTCTCAAGCAAGAAAGTCAAAGTCTTTGTAATAAATGTCAAAGTCAAAGTTTGTGTTTTGTTTCCTTATTGTTATTGCTTGGTATAAATAGTCATAGATTTTGTCCTTGTAATCAAGTAAGCTTGTCTGTGTGAGAAGAGAGTAATACGTGTAGAAAGACTAGAGAAGAATTTCATTGTATATTTTCTAGTGAGAGAAAGTAGAGAGAGAAAGTGAATCTTGTAACCTCTGGAGATTGAATATCAATGAAATGTGATTAGAAAATCATTCATCTTGATTGTTATTCTTGTTTTGCAATTAGAACTTGATAAAATATGGGTTTAACAATTGGTATCAGAGTAGACAAATTTTCAGAAACTTGATCGAATTCAAAGGTTTTTGGGTCGATTTTTCAAGAACTCGCAAACGGACAGTGGAAATTAGATTTTTGGATTTCAGTGTTGTTATTGGGATTAGAATTGGTTGTATAGATTCGTTTATACATCTAGAACAGTTTAGCTTTGGTTACTTCGTCAAATTTACATCTATTTGATGTGAATTTTGATTTTTTTGCAAGAATTCAGTTCGAGTTTGTAAACTTACTGTATCTGAATCAAATTGTAATTTTTTGTTGTTTTAGCTTGAAATTCATCGATTGCATTTGGTTCGTAAGCTGTTACAGAAGAGTTCTGCAAAGTTTCAGAGTTTTTGGTGAAGGATTCAGTCGAAATCTGTGTGAAAAATCAAGTTTTTGGACGAACATTGAAGAACACACAAGATCTATCAAATGCGCATATGAAGAAAATGCACGACAAAGAACTCACATAACTATGAAGAACGCACAAAAGCTTAAAACTCGCAAAACATGAAGAATTCGCAAGCTGAGACGTGCGAGAAGTAGAAACGAGCATTACCCTGTGTGCGCGTTTCTACTGTTCATCTCTATTTGGTGTGCGCGAAGTGACATCTTGCGCGAAGTTGAGTCTTGCGAGAAGTGGATTGTGCGAGAAGTGGACAGTCTGCGAGTTTACGTTTATCGCAGAGTAAAAAGTGTGAAATTTGTCTAAGTCCAGAACGCGCAAACATATTGTGTGAACTGTGTGCGCGAAGTGCCAAGAATTCGCACGTAGTTACCTATGCGAAGCAAGAACTCGCACGAGCCTTCTTGCCTGAACCTCAGATACTGTTTTTGTGCGAAGTTCATTTTTCTTTGTTCTACGAGTTTTGTACTTAGAAAGATTGTGATCAAAGTTCTGAATTTCTAACGATCATTTCAAGTTCTTTTTGTAACAGTTTTAATTCAAGATGGGATATTTTTCTGATGATAATGAACAAAAGATTGCCAAACTCATATTAGAGAACAAAAATCTCACTTCATCTGTTGAATATTACTCGAAACGATCAAAAAGATATCATGATGAAAGGAAGGTACTGAGAGAAGAAGTGAATGCATTAAAAACGATTAATGAAGATCTTCTGAAACAGACTTCTAGGTTGAATGATGAAAAGGTATTGAGTTTGGAAGCTGAGAACACTGATCTGAAAAGAAAGATCTCTGACTTGGAAAATCAGATTGTCCAAATCCAGCAAGTAGCTTCTGTTGACAGTTATGAGGAGAAGATTAAGAATCTGGAGGATGCTAATGCTGAGCTTCCAAAGAAAATATCAGATTTGGAACAAAAGATTGTCAAAGATAGGGATGATTTTGAGAGTGAAAAGAAAGAGTTTTCAAAGAAGTTCTCAGACTTTTCAAGAAAAAGTTTTGAAGAGGAGAAAACGGTTGAGCTTAAATGTTCCAAGCTTTTTCAACAGATATCTGATTTTGAGAAAGTAATAATAATGGAAAGAGACAACTTTAAGAAGGGGAAGAAGACCATAGAACAGAAGAATGTTGGAATCTTCAAGGAAATATCTGGTGAAAGTTACAATGCTGAGAAGGGCTTTGAAGAAGAAAGAAATAAAGAAGCTTACTGATAAGTTATCTGAACTGTCAGTTTATGCATTGAAAGATCAGAAAGCGAAGTCTGAATTCAAGAAAGAGATTGACCTACACATCAAAGAAAAGAACAGTCTATCTTCAAAGATAAAAGAGCTTGAAGATATTCATTCAAGACAACTGCAAGCTCACATAAGAAAATTGTTTCTTCAAAAAGGTCAGTTAACTCATATGATCAAATTCGTACTACTAACATTTTCTATGATCGATATATAGATGGTTCAGCTATACAAAGAAGGAGAAGAAGGAGCTATAAAGAAGACAAACTGGTTTGGAAAGTGAAACCAGTAGATGGTGAAAAGGATGATGAGAAGAAGAATGAGAAGAAAAGTAACAAATCATTTGTACATGCTTCAAAAGCAAAGAAGAACAATGTGCGGAAGGGTAAACCTGATCTTGTTTACTCGAGAGATCAATTGATCAGGTTGTCTAAAAAGAGGTATTGTTCTTACTGTCGTACTTATGAATTTATTCATAAAACTAGTGATCATTAATGGTATGGTTCTTATTCAATTACTCCTAATAGAACTGCAACTCACAAACATGGACCCAAATACCAGTGGGTACCAAAGACAAAGGATGATTTTGTGTTGCAGGCATCTCAAGTTAAGGGTGAGTAAGAGAACCAAAGCTTCTGAATACTACAGTTCAGGACCCGTACCTCAAAGATTAAAGAGTTTGACTTCTAAACACAACAGTTTAAGACTCACTCTTCAATGATCAAAAGAAATGATGCTCCCGGGCTGATAAGAGATTGTACTCCGATACTCAAATGAGGAAATCAACCTTCAAGGGGGAGTACATATTTTTATTAAAAATATGAATTCACAAGATATGATGATCTACACTTCAGGGGGAGTTGTATCAGATCTCTGTCATGTTTTCAATGACATATTTTATGATGCATAATTTTAGGGGGAGTATATGTCTTCTGATTATATCTGATCAGAACTCGTACATTCAAAGTTTTACTGTTTTATGTCATTTATTTTTCAATAAATGTTGTGAATAAAGCTTTGTACTTTGACGATTTGTGACTGTTGCAGATTTGAGAGGAAGCTTAAATGATCATATCTTATATGACTTAGAGTTGACTTGATGAGATTTAAGACTGAGCGAAAAAGGTTTATTTCTAATCTTAATCTCATACATGTCTGAAAGACGGACAACTTTCAGATATGAAAATGTGTTCTTAAATGTTCAAACCACTTCTGATTCTTAAATGATTTCATGAATATAGAATTGTGATTTTAAATGTTTTCATTTGATATGTGCTTAAATGCTTATGAACTGTGTGTTTCCAAAGATTAATACTTGCGTATTATCTTTTCCATATACTTTCAAGTATTCATATATACCGGTTTAATATTTTTGTTGAATTTGTTCTTACCACGTCTCTAAATTGAAACAAAATTTTGATGGTAAGACACTCCGATTGAACTTCAAAGAATTTTTTAGCGTGATTTCATTTCTAAACGTTCTTTCAATAATGTCTATATCTTGGTTCGTATAGACAATATCCTATTTTTGCTGACCTAAGCCTTAATCGATAAATCATTTCTATTATGATATTTTTCATACAATGTCATATTTTCAAACAAGTTTCTTGTATTCTTTTCATTCGTTCAATATATTTGTTTGAAATATCTTCAACGTTTAAAATGCTCAAATCTTCATGATTATCTCATCGAGCATATCGACATCTGACTTGTATATATATGTGCGCTTTAACTACAAAGTTAAACCATTTTGAGCAACATTGTACTTTTAGGAATATTACATGGGTTCATTGTGTGAGATTAATTGAAACTTCTATAGATTTACGTTAACCAATGTTTCCTACCCAAGAAGTTAATCCTTGAGTGATCGAAGAGTGAGGAGTCAAAATAACTGAGTGTGGGTTGAGTGATGAGGTAAAATGTAAATAAGAGTTTGGTTAGAAGCGAGCTCAATGATTAAAAGAAAAAGGGTGTGAGAACAGAGTAAAAAGAATATCAAACTCTAAACTAACTTTTTCTGAGCCGGGCAACCACATTTCTAGTGTTTCACAATTCTTCGTGAACATTATTGAAACAGGCAACTAGCCCATGCCAACTCTTGATATAAACCCCACCAGCTATTCATTTTCTTCTTAAAAAGAAAATGTTTCATATTTTAAAGGGGACACAACACATATACTATCTGGTTTTCATTTGGAAAATCTGGATATTGAAAAAGAAAGAAGTCTGCCCCACCTTCGCACTTCGATCATGCACAATTGAGTCTGTGTTTAACTGTTGTTGTCTGAATGGTTTACACGATTTTTGAGCCTTATATAAGCAATCATCTGTGCTTAATTCTTTCAAACACTTGCACGAGCACACAAGGAATATGTTTTCTTGTCATAACGTTCATAGAAATTCCTTTGTGGTTTGGGGGAGTGAACATCACAAAATCTCCTTTCCATTGTGTATTCGTTACACATAGTGACTTCATGTTACTGACAGGCACTTTAACTGATTCAGGTGTTGATTCAGGTGTTACACTCATAATTTGTCTGAATTTGCAAAGATTCAGATGAATATCTTTTTAGATCGATAGATGGTCAGAGGCTCGGCATGAAGGATCAGTGGTCAAATCAGATTATCAAAGACATTTCTTTTAAAGTTTTGATGATTTCATGCTTCATTCATCAAAAAGGGGCAGACAGAGTTAAAGAAAAGTTTGTTCAAGAAATGTTAAAGACGGGAGAATTGATTAAGAATTGATTGTGAAAGAAAGATATTAAAGAAAGATTGTTGAAGTTTGTTCAAAGCTGAAAGAGTTCAAAGATTACTGAAATTTTATTTGGAGATAATTTGCTGAAGCAATCAGAGCTATGTGTGAAAGAGGTTTTACAACCTTTGGGAGAGAATGCTACTATTCTTGAAGAACAGACTTTGAGAAAAGTGTTGAAATCTTTGAAGATTGTTTTTATCAAAGAAAGGGGAGAATGTTCTTAGCATAAAAGGGGAGTTTGTACCTCAATGATTATGTGTATTTCTGAAGATGATCTGAATTGACAAGAAGTCTAAAAAGGGGAGATAAAGTTGAACTTAAAGAGGGAAGATTGAATTGCAAAATCTTTTAGAGATGATCTTGATCCAAAGGGGGAGAATGTTAGTGCACATATTTGTTGTATGCAAGATCATGAAGTTTGAAGATCAAAGTCAAGCCAAGTCAAAGCTCAAAGTCATCTCTCAAGCAAGAAAGTCAAAATCTTTGTAATAAATGTCAAAGTCAAAGTTTGTGTTTTGTTTCCTTATTGTTATTTCTTGGTATAAATAGTCATAGTTTTTGTCCTTGTAATCAAGTAAGCTTGTCTGTGTGAGAAGAGAGTAATACGTGTAGAGCAGATTAGAGAAGAATTTCATTGTATATTTTCTAGTGAGAGAAAGTGAATCTTGTAACCTCTAGAGATTGAATATCAATGGCATGTGATTAGAAAATCATTCATCTTGATTGTTATTCTTGTTTTGCAATTAGAACTTGATAAAATCTGGGTTTAACAAATCTGCAGCAAATTGAACAGGTGTGCCACATCTATAGCATTTGTCTAACACCTTCTTGACGTCCTTCTTATTTCTGGTATCTTCTTTCGGGTAAGATTTGTGAGGTCTCTAATCTGAGACTGTCTTCTGGAATCTCTCTCCACTATGTTCTCTTCCGTATTCCTTCTTACGGGGTTTCTTCCCAAGTTTTCTTGAAAATTCTTTTGTGATCAAGACTAGAGATTGTACAAATACACTAAGATCATCATCAGTGTAATGATTGCCTTCCTCTTGCCTTTCTTCTTTGAACTATATCTAGATCTGCTCTTCTTTGAATTTTTCTTCTCTTCAGAAACAAGTGCCAAACGACCTCCCAGAGTTACATTTTTTATAATCTCCTTCTATTGGACAACTAGAATGCCATAGATATCAAGAGACCATTCTTTAAGATTCTGGTTTGCCTGAAGAGATATGGAAAGTTGGGTACATTCTTCATTTAAGCTTGTTAGAAATAAGATTATTTTCTTCATTAGATCTGATGACATCATTTTTCTTACACTTGTTGATAAGTGTATTAAAACGATCATAAGTCATCTGAAGAGTTTCCTCTCAAAGAGTAGAGAAACTGTTGTACTCATGTAGATACTAAACTATTCTATTCTTCTTGGTCTTGGCACCTCCTTCAAGATGATTAGCAACTTCATCCCAAATTTCCTTGGCAATCTTACATGAGTCCAGAGATTGGAATATATCGTTGTGAATTGCCATGATGAGAAGTCTCTTTGCCTTTCTATCAACTTCAATTTTGTCAACATCTTCCTTAATCCACTGTTCTTCTTTCTTTGGAGTATAATAGGCAAGGATATCAGTTGTTGTACCTGTAGCAGGTACTCTAAAAACAAGAACAAATGGAATATAAGGTCTATTTAGTAATGATTTGTACAAACTGTTGTCCAAACCTTCCAGAACTTTGATCATCTGAATCCATTGTGGATATTCCTCTCGTAAAAGAATAGGAGGTTTAATGAGAGATCCAACACTATAACCAAAATTTCAAGAAGAATTTTCAATTTGTAGACTAGATCAACACAAATTTGTTCTTCGAAATGAAATTAAACACTAGAATCACAGAATTTAAGCTCCGAACACAAAAAATTGTGAATACAGGGTTTTACAAATGAAATTCACATATTCGAAGAAATTTCCAATGAAATTGAGAAAATAATCAAAAACATATTTGATCGATTTGATTTTCAATAATCAATCAACTCTATACCAAGTGTAGGTTCCAGATTTTTCAATTTGTAGATCTAAATCAAAGAGTAAAGTAGAAGCACAAATAAGATCTAATATGGCAATAAAACGGTAATGAGATGAATAGGAATGAAATCACCAGAGAGATTGAGTCATCAACATCATATGTATTGATCTGAGATAGAATTACACTTCGGATGAATTGATATTTATAACGCTCATAATGAATTACTCAATTGTGTGTGTAAAAGTGTGTCTCACAAAAGCTTACAAGTAAAAGAGCATGAACTGTTTTTATAGACTAAAGCTAAGAAAGTCAATGCACTGGCCAATTAGTAGAATCCAAGTGTAAAGTGCATTAACAAACTTTGGGCAACAATAGTTGAGTTTTCGTAGTTTTATACTTGGTGGCTTGGGCTTCATGTTGATCCAGAGATAGGATCCAGAGTTGCCAGGTGATCTTCTGGTTAGACATCTCTAGATGATCTTCAAAGAGCAGTCTATGGAAATCAACTTCTGTTTCTCTTACAATACTTTTACAACTTAAATTTGGGGCTAACAGTATGAATTACGAATTCGGTCCTGTGGTATGCAATAAAAATTGACTAACATCCTTATACTCAATTAACTAAGGATTTGGTCCACGTGGTTGTCATTTTTACGAGGCTATAGTCCCTGAACCAAACGGCCATCCACTAGCCTCTGTTAACTCAAGTACAAAATGGTTTATTTATCTTTTTTTTTCTTTTGTAGTTTAATAACAAATTAAATTTATATATATACACACACACACGCGCACAGTAAATTCAGAAAGCCAAAGACCTATCCTCCTCACCAGCTCACCAACCAACGATGAACCATGTCTTCCCATCTCCTACCTGCAACCACTGCCACAACCTCAAACCTTTTTCCTAACCCATCTATATTACTGACCACCACCGACCACCACTAATCCCCACACCGACATCTGCTGACCATCACCAAATCTACATTGATTATTCAACAAAAAAGGGAATATATGAATTATCAAAGAAAAGCCCTATACTCATTTAGTAAATCCTATTAAATCAAAAGGAAAAGAGGAAGGGGTTCACAAGACCTATCAAGATTAAGGCATTTTACGGTAACTCTCTCAGACGTTCTTGGCTGATGAAGGATGCACATTTATAGTCCTAGAGCTTTGATTATAGGGAGTAGTAAGATAATATCTTATCACCTCCTCGTGTTCCTCTATCACCATTGATTTCTTCAAAATTTTCTCATCCACCAATATGTTCTTTTGCACTAGTGGTTTCACCAAGACATTGATTTAAGAATTCCTGATGTCTTCCTTTGGGAGGATATCATTAATATATGAAAATGGTTGGGTTTCTTCTTCATATGGAATAGTAAGGAACAGGAAAGGTTGAATAATGCCAATGCAAAAGAAGCCAAACAGGGGAGGTAAGTAGGGTAAATCTTCGGTGAAAGGGAAGGAAGGGGAGGGAGGGAGGTAGGGTTAAGTCGCCAGTGAAGAGGGGCGGAAGTGGGTTAGTCAAACTATTACAGGCAATATCTACCTCTCTCTTATATGTGTGTGTATATATGTATAATACTCTATATGTTGATCCAAACTCTCTCGGTGATTTGATAATGACTCTCTAAATTACTTAGTGAAAATTATGTTTAACATTTGAATGTATTAGTGTTTCACCATCAGCAAGTAATTACTGTGTATGATCAGTATCGCTGATAGGTTCATTATTATCTATTAGACGTAATCCCTGAAGAAAAGTTTTGGGACAAAGATGTTCACTGCTGAATCGAAGACAAAGCTGTTGAACAAACGACAAGTCTACTCATGATCTGATGCGGACATCAGTGAAACCAAGACAAGTCTATATCACGCAAAGAAATCTGAAGAAAAGCATCAACACTCACTGAACTTCCTGTTAACTCACTGAATGAAGAGATATTCAGTGACTGAAGATCACGAAGCTTATGCTCCAAGTTTCTTTTGTCTTACCCTTGCACAAAAAGTACAACTGTCAGAAGAGACATACCTCTGCCATAAGTCGTACAACAACTCTGAAGAACTAAACTATTCACCATGCGGCCAATAGCATGTCTCCAAAAGTCAGAGACATGCAACCAACCAAAAGGTGACACGTGTAAAGTACCCAATCATGCATTTAATGCATAGGGTATAAATAGAAAGGTTGAGAATCTCTCTCAAAACGATCTATTTATCTCTCTCTTAGTGAACCGAAGATAGAAACCCTTGATTTCTATATTCGCTCAACCTTCTTCTTTATTTCTTAAGTGCAAACAACTGTGTGTTTCTTAAGTTTGTTTAGATTAGGTTTTTACTTAATATTATTTCGCAAAAAACTGTAAATTGTGATTTGATTATTCAATAAACAATTTATTAAACTAAAAATTTGTGTTTGTATTCAACCCCCCCCCCTTCTACAAATTTGTTAAGCACCTTCGGGACCAACAAGTGGTATCAGAGCAGATTGTTTAATCTCATAAACAAGATCTTGCTTTATTCTCTTCCTTGCTATTCTCAAATGGCATTAAATACAAACTCAAATTATTTTGACAATGGTTCACTCTCTAAACCTCCTCGGTTTAGCAGAGACAACTTTGCTCTCTGAAAAAATCGAATGATACTATTTCTAGAATGTGTAGATCCTACTATACCTGAATATGTGGAAAATGGTCCATATGAACCATTTATGATTATAGAAGCAGTCCCTGCTACAGCTACCACTCCTGCTATCCCTGAAAGATATGCTCCAAAAGAAATTAGACAATGGAGTGATGAAGATAAGAAGAAAGTAGGATTAAATGCAAAGGCAAAAACCATTATCTCTATGGCCTTGCTTGATGAAGCTTTTCATTCCATCATGCATCACAAACCTGCTAAAGAAATGTGGGACACTATATGGGTTCAATACGAAGGTACCACTGAAGTCTAAGAAACCCGAAAGATCAACTTGGTAAGACAATATGAAATTTTCATCTGTGGTAAGAATGAGTCTATATCTGATGTTCACTAAAGATTTAACTGCTTATTCATTGATCTACGGACTGTTGGAAGGACCTACTCTAGCTCTACGGTCCTAATAAAATTCTTGGAATGTCTTCCTGAAAGCTGGGACAGCTATTCAATGTGTCTCAAGCTGACCAAACACTTAAATCATATCTCTCTTAGCACTCTATATGGGATCTTGCTCAATTATGAGCAATCAAATCTTCTGAAAAAGAATCTTGTCAAAGATTCTAAAGACTCCAAGAGCACCCCTATTACTCTAGTCTCTTCAGAGATTGTCCCATCTCAACAATCTACTCTTACTATCACTGAGTCAGATTCTGACTCCGAGAGTACATCAGACACTGAGCTTTCAGAGTTTGATGAATCTCTAGCACTCTTGACAAACTCTTTTAAGAGATTTTCAAGAAAGAGCAATTTCAGAAGAAATAAGCCTCTCTCCCTATCTGAAAAGCCTAAGTCAACCCCCGTTGATAAGGCTACTGCTAGTTGCTATAACTGCGAGAAAGTTGGCCATTTCGCCAGCGAATGCAAGTTAAAGAAAGTCTTCAAACCTTCCACATATAGAAAATCCAACGATAGAAAATACCTCAAGCTGGAAGAAAAATATCAGAAACTAAAAGGCTTCAAGCGAAAAGGTATGGGTCTTATCACTGAAGAGCATGATTGGGCTGAGTCAGAAGAATCAAGTTCTGATAAACAAGAAGATGCTAATATCTGTTTTATGGTTGAGATTAAAGAATAAATGAAAGAACCTGCTGGAACATCCATGGGCTACATCTCCCCTCAGGTATCAATCTCTACCAATCCTTCCCTCTCTGAAACTGAGAGAAGTCGTGCGGTTTACGTGCTGATGATTGACTTGTACAATACACTGAATGGCAAAACCTTAGCTGAAAACAAAAATATAGATTTAACTGAACAACTAGAGAAATTTCATTTAAATATCAAAGAAATAACTCTTTTAGAGGAAATATTAAAAGATCAAGTCATGGTCAATGAAATTATCAGCATTGAACGCGAGCAAGCCATCGTTGCTCTTAAAGCTGAAAAGGCTACAGTTGAAGGATGGTGTAAATCCTCAACTAAGGTCACTGAGATCTTAAAAGCTCATATTCGTGCTCATGATAAAACCGGTCTTAGGTATATATCTGATAAAGATGAATCTGGCAGAGACTGTTCCATGCTTAAGTTTGGAATGTTTGTCTCTTCCATTCCTAACACTTTCTCATCTCAGTGCTCCTCGTCTTCCAAACCTATACCTGAGGACTTATCAAAAAGCTCCAAGCTTATTGATAAAGGGAAATCCATTTCCCATCATTCTCAAAAGGCTACAATGATAGAAAAGCTGAAGATGATCCCTTCTAAACCTTCAACAAATCAATCTTCTAGTTCTGGATCTAAGATTACTGGAAATATTTAGATATCCTCTCCAAAGCTAAAGTTTGATCAAGCCTAAGAAATCAGAAGAACTAAAAGTTCCTCCGAAATCTAATGCTAAGGGCATTCTTCGATCAGGCCCGACTCATTTAAAGTTTACTAATGCAAATGCTCCTGATCTTAAGGCTACTTTCAGCTATAGAAAGTGTTATCTCGGTGGACTTACTGAACACATTTCCAGTAAATGTCCAAATGCCACAAAAGCTGAAAAGATAGCTAAAGTGAAGATGAATGCCTACAAGTCTAAGAAGGTCACCAAAGTTGAGAAATCTGCCAAGGTGAAAAATGCCACTAAGGTTAAGAAATTAACTAAAGTGAAGGTTACCACTGACGCTGAATCTTCAGATGCCGTGAAGATTGTTGAACCTTCCATCTCCACTATCCTCCTGGACCCATTGAAAAGTGGGTGCCAATAAAAAATTAAATCTTCCTTATGTTTGCAGGGATCAAAGGGTATCTGGTATTTAGATAGTGGATGCTATCGACATATGGCTGGCCAAAGAGACCTGCTCACTGAATAAAAGGAAGAGAAAGGTCCCTCAGTGACCTTTGGTGGAAATGGAAAAGGCTATACCAGAGGGTTTGGTGTGCTCAGCAATGGTACAACTACCTACCGAAGAGTCGCTTATGAAAATGGACTGAAGCACAATCTTCTTAGCATCAGTCAGCTATGTGATAAAGATTACGAAGTATGCTTTTCTAAGAAAGCATGTTCAGTGTTTGACAAAAACATAAAGCTTGATCTCAGAAGTTATGGTATGGAAAATATTGATGTAATAAATATGGACTCTACGACCACTGAGAATGTATGTTTTATGTCCAAAGCCTCATCATATGTCAACTGTCTATGGCATAAGAGGCTCTATCATCTCAACTTCAAAACACTGAACACTCTCTCCTCAAAAGAACTAGTCTCCGGTCATCCTCAGCACTCATATGCCAAAGAATCTCTTTGTTCAACATGTGAAAAAGGAAAACAAACTAAAGCTAGTTTTAAGTCTAAACAAGTCTCATCAGTGACAAATCCTCTTCAACTCCTACATATGGATTCGTTTAGCCCTGTCAACATTCAATCCATTGCTGGAAAGAAATACACTCTTGTCATAGTAGATGAATACTCTCGCTATACCTGGGTAATCTTTCTCCGTTCTAAAAGTGAAACTCTAGAAGAACTTATATCTTTTGTTAGAAAGATGGAAGTACTGAACAACTTAACTGTTCGCTCAATAATAAGTGATCATGGAACTAAATTAAAAACTAGTTCCCTAAACAACTTCTTTGAAAGCAAGGGCATCTCACACAATTTCTCATCAGTGAGAACCCCTCAGCAAAATGGTGTCGCTGCAACATCAATGCTCAGCGATTCTCATCTTCCAACTCAGTTTTGGGCAGAAGCTGTTAACACGGCCTATTTCACTCAAAATAGGTCACTGGTTGTTAAACGATTCAATAAGACAGCCTATGAACTATTCCATGGAAGAAAGCCATCTATCAGTTTTCTCCACATCTTTGGTTGTCAGTGCTTTATTTTAAACAACAAAGATACACTTGGAAAGTTTGATCCAAAGTTTGATGATGGAATTTTTCTCGGATATTCATCAATCTCCAAAGCCTACAGGGTCTTCAATAAGAGAAGACAAACTGTAGAAGAAACAATTCATGTCACCTTTGATGAATCAAGATCAGCGAATTCTAAACCTATCGCTGATAATGATGAACTAAATGCTTGGATGGTTTCTCATTAAGGGGAAACTGAACCTCTTTTCAATTCACATCATCATGCACATTATATCAACGATGATGATGATCCAACCATCATACCTCCTAACACTGAATCCAACTCATGGGTTTCAGCTGTTCCTCTAAACACTTTCCCTTCATCAGATCCTCCAACCTTTGAATCACCAAACATCTCTGAAGACCTCTTAGTGAATAATGTTTTATCTTAAACACGACAATTGAAAACTGATGAACCTCAAGCTCAAGCTTCTTCATCAATGAACATTCCTATCACTGATCAAATGCCTGATTAAGAGATCATGCTCCTGCTCAGAGATAGACCAAAAATCACCCTATAGATCAAATCCTTGGTGATCCAGATGCAGGTATTCAGACACGACGAAGTTCAGGTAATATTTGTCTCTTTGTTAATTTTCTTTCTCTCATAGAGCCAAAAAGAACTGATGATGCCCTCAGAGATCCAAACTGGGTCAGCGCTATGCAAGAAGAGCTGACTGAGTTTGAGAGAAACAATGTATGGAATCTCGTTCCCCAACCATCTGACAAATCTGTTATTGGCACCAAATGGGTGTGTAGAAACAAGTTGGATGAAAATGGGACTGTAACCCACAACAAAGCTAGGATAGTTGCTCAGGGATATAGACAAGAGGAAGGCATACACTATGATGAAACCTTTGCCTTTGTGACTAGGCTCGAAGAAATTCGATTATTCTTAGCCTATGCAGTTAACAAAGATTTCAAAGTATTCCAAATGGATGTCAATTTAGCATTCCTAAATGGAAAATGAATGAAGAAGTCTATTATGAACAACTCCAAGTTTCTCTGACCCTAAGCATCCACACTATGTATATAAGTTGGATAAGGCTCTCTATGGGTTAAAACAAGCTCCTCGTGCTTGGTATGACACTCTCTTCTCTTTCCTTATCTCTGAAAGATTTGAACGTGGCAAAATTGTTAACACATTATTTTTCAGAAATATAAAAGATCATATTATTCTTGTTCAAATATATGTTGATGACATTATATTTGGTTCTATTAACCCATCTTTGTGTACTCGTTTCGCTGAAAGAATGAAGAAAGAATATAAAATTAGTATGATGGGTGAACTAACTTACTTTCTTGGATTACAGATCAAGCAATCTGAGAAAGGTACGTTTATTCATCAGGGTAATTATGTTAAAGACATGCTGAAAAAGTTTGATCTTACTCAAACCTCAGCAATGAAAACTTCTATGGCACCTCCACTGACATTAAATAAGGATCCCTCTGAAACCTGTTAATGTCACTACCTATAGAGGAATGATAGGCTCACTGTTGTATCTTACTGCGAGCCGCCCTGATATCATGTATTCTACTTGTCTCTGTGCACGATATCAATCAGAACCCAAGGAATCCCATCTGATCGCTGTAAAGCGAATTTTCAGATATCTTAAGGGAACTCCTAACCTCGATCTTTGGTACCCCAAAGACTCAGGGTTCGATCTCACTGGCTATTCATATAGTGATTTTGCAGGTTGCAAACTAGATTAAAAAAAGAGCACCACCCGAGGTTGTCAACTCCTAGGTGGAAAGCTGGTAAGTTGGACTAGCAAAAATAAAAACTCAGTATCCACTTCCACAGCTGAAGCTGAGTATGTAGCCACTGGAAGTTGTTGTGCTTAGGTCTAATGGATGAGAAATCAGCTATTAGACTATGACCTTCAGCTTTCCAAATTTCCAATCTATTGTGACAACACTAGTGTTATCGCTATAGCAAACAATCCAGTGTTACACTCAAAGACGAAACACATTGAAATCATATATCATTTTATCAGAGATCATGTGATGAATGGAGACATTGAACATCATTTTATTCCCACTGACTATCAACTCGCAAATTTTTTTACCAAACCTCTTGATGAGACAAGATTCAACTTTCTCATAAGTGAGCTTAGAATGCTGAATTTTGAAGAATAACTCTTCAGCATTCACGCATTAAGTCAGTTGTAAAATTCTCTCTCATCTCATCATCTCTGACTAAGATCTCTCTGAAAGTCAGGTATACTTTCACATCCTTCCTCACTGAATCATATTCAGCGAGATGAAAATCTCAAAATCTTAATCACTGAATTTCTTGAAGTGATTAAAAGCTTTTTGAAAAAGAAAACTTATCACTGACATTTCTTATCAGTGATCCTTTGAAAGTAAAACATATCTCTGATTTATATTGGAGATACTTCACAAAAAAATTGAAATGACACACTCTCTCTCTTATGACGTCATTCGAACTGACAATCCATGACACGCCTTTTTCTAACACGTTCGTCCGTTGCCCTTCTTGTCCAATCAACTTCGTGGGACGTGTCCGTGTCACGATGAGCATTTTTTCCCACTCTTAATCCTTTCTCTCTCCTCACTCTCACATATAAAAGGCTTTCCATTCATAACTTTACCTTTTATGCTTACAAAGCATCAAAAAGAAAAACATTGCTCTCGGCATTCAAGCACACTAAGAACTCAAGAACATTTGAATCTTCAAATCTTCAAGACTTCCAGGTTCTTGTTCTTCACTTCTTTCACCTCAAAAACCCTTGTTTAATCCTAAAATTTGCATCTCTTTGGATTAAAAACTGTTTTTCTTCTTAAAATCATATTTTCTTCATGATTTTTTTTTCAAAAACCTTTTGGTTTTTAGGATTGTTCATGTCGCCTTCTTAAAAACGAAACTGGACTTTTTGAACAAACTTCCTTACAAACTTTATTCTTAAAAAGGAAACTGGTAAACTTTCTAATCATTTCCTTTATTCCTAAGAGTTTCTTTGTTCTACCATTTTCTACCAGTATAGAAGTGGCTTCCCAAACTACTCTCATCAAGTCCAAAAACGTGAAGTTTGAACTCTCAACATCCCAACTCACTGGAAATAATCACTTGGGACTTATGGACCTCCCCAAGAACAAACCTTCTCCTCATTTACAGTATGCCATTGACTTCCTCAAGGCATCCCCTCTTGGCTACGCGATGAAGGTAGCTTTTCTCCCATCCAAGACTCTTCTTCAGGAATTCTAGTTTACTACTGAAAAGGGAGAAGTCCTGAATAAACAAGGAAAGCCTATCACTGCTATCACCTTCCAGACTCATCATGCACCTAGTATTATCACTTCTTTGGTCATCCGTACCGCTCTTTGCTTTCCTTCTCTCACCAAATCTAGTTTCGACGCTTTGCCCACTGATGAGCAACTCAATCAATTCCTCGACAACATGGGCTATCAATGGGACTACAAACCTCGCACTTCCATCCCTGACAAAAAGCTCACCAAGATTCTGAAGGCAAAGATGCCCTCTGATTTGAACTATGTCTACTCTCACATAACTCAATGCATGAGTGGCAAGATGGGTTCGCTAGATCAAGCAAGAAAAGTACAACTTCAAATGGGCTACTCAGTGATTGTTGGCCTATACGTCGGTATCATTTTTGATGGCTTGCTGTCAAAGATTGAGAAACCTGATTGGGAAATCAAAATTCCCTATGTCCGGTTCATCTCAACTATCTTTCACTTCTTCTAGAAGGATCGCTACCCAACGGAGAGTGACTGCAAGTTCTCCAAAGTAGGCTCCAAAATCCTCGACATCCCCACTGCTGCAAACGAGGTAAGTCTTCGCACTATACACTCCCTTCTCTCTCAATCTTCTTTTCCTTCAGTGGCTACGTCGATGGTTTTTTCATCAACTACCCTGCCACTACAACCTCTTCAAAACGCAAATCATCATCTCTCTCTGGAACCTCTAAAAAGGCTCGGAGAACTGAAGAGCCAACCTCTCAAATACCAACAACTGGGGTCGTCTCTCAACAGACCACCCTGGATGGTTTCATGGTTTGCTCTACCACTGTTGCACCCTCAACGATTTCTCAATGGCATCTACCACTGACTATGTGGTAATTTCAACTCCTACTTCAACGCCTCCCCACAATACTGAGGTAACTACTATAATCCACAATGCCTCTCTCTCTTTCTCATCCCTTTCTCCTTCTATATCTTTGGTCTCTGACATACCAAATTTACAGCAGCTAGCTTTTCAGGCTGCACAACTAGGACCTGGTGGCCTCCCTCTCAGAGGTTTTCCTCAAACAAACTTGCCACCCTCTTCTTTTGAAGGGTACATGACCTTTTACAACATGCGTGACACATCAGGTATCACTACATCCCTACATACTTCTCCAACACTTCTAAATAAGTCTGAGTCTTCCTTTGCTCAAACACTAACTTATTTTACAGGTCCTAGTTTGACCACAGTTGATGCCTCGCTACACAAAGTCAGCGAGAAGGTGGAATCTATAGTTACTTACATCAACACCAACACCTCAACAGTAAATGTTGCAGGTGAAAAGTTCCAGAACCTGTCCTCCGCCAACTCCACCAGAGCTGACGCATCTCATCTCTCCTCACTACAAATAGAGGTCAACGTTCTGAAAGACCATATGCCTACAAATACTTCTCAGCTGCAATCCTTGAATGGCCACGTTGACAATCTTTTTGGGGTTGTGAAGACACTCACTGGAGAGGTGAATACTCTTAGTGAGAAAATCGACAGTTCCAATAAACTATTGGCCGATATTCTGACCAAGCTGAATGAACCAGCTCCAGTCTCAGAACCCTCCTTCACGGATGATACAGCATGTTGCTGACTATGACAACTGACTTCGTCAACATTGCAACCTCCTTCATTCCAGAAATAGAAGATTGTTTGAAAACACTGGAGGCTGATGTTCCCACAAACCTTGATGTTAATCCTACCGCTACTGTTGTACAAACCTCTTCTGATGATTACAAAGAGGGGGAGAAAGCAACAACTGAATAAAATACAGAGGCTACATTGGCTGAAATGGTAATTGTGGAAGAACCTCCCTCTCAGGCTGAGGGGGAGAAGACAGTGGAAACTTCAATCGCTGAAAAACAGGTACCTCCTTCCTCTTCTTCAGCGCTCTTAGAAGAACCTCTGGAAGAAGAAGAGGAAGAGGAGGATGAAGACGAAGAGGAACTCGATATCAAAGATCAAGGCTCCAAAGACTCCATCATTGATGATGATGATGATGAGGACCCATCCTTATGGTTCCTTGCGTCCACTATCGCTTCAGCCCCAACGATGAAGTGCGTAGTAAAAAATGAAGCAGGGGGAGCTACCTTCTCAGGTATGTCTCTCTATTGTCCCTCTATCTTTCTTTACTTACTATATACCCCTGTCCTTCTAGCCTTTATATTTCTCCTTCCTCATATATACACTAACTCCTTTATTTTTGCTCAGACATTTCTCTCCCCTGCTTAAGGGAACGTCTCTGCAAATAATCCCAACCACTCAAGATGATGACACAATAATCCCAGTCTCTATCAGAGAGACTGATGATCAAGAAGAAGACGATGAAGAATCCCTAAGCCATCCACAAAGACCCTCTCAATCTCTCCAATAGTCAAGGGATGATACTCAAATACGCTCAGAGATGACTTCTCATCTAGAGAGCTTACAGCTGAAAATCCCTACTCAATCTTCTACTGAAGAAATTGATTTCCTTTCACCGGAAGAAGTTAAAGAGTCTATCAAGGCTGAACGATTAGTAGTTGATTTCCAAGAAGACGCCTCTCTAACCCTCAAGGTACACTCAACCCTGTTTAAAGACACAAAGCTAAAGAAGAATTCGGTGAAGGTATAAGTTACTCTTCTAAAGGAGATAGAGGAGAAGAACAGAAAAGATAAAGAAATCAGTGATCATGATCTAACTTGGTGCAAACAGAAGCTTGACCATCGATCTGATCCATAAAAAATCTCAGTTGTAACAATCTCAGGGAGAAGCAAGAAGAACCGACTCTCTATCACCATGGAGATATTCAGAGAGGATGGAACCTCAAAAGCCATGTACTTGTCAAAACTGGAACACTTCGGCTACTATGTGTGGTTAGAGTTCAGAGAAGCACTGAAGAAATCAAGATCAATGCACAGATCCCATGTTGAAAATCTTCTTGAAGCTCTCATCAACAAGGTCACTGCAAGAATGAATGTGCCCTTAGCTCTTCCACAGAAGCCAAGAACAGTCAGACAAAAGCAAACCACCTCTTTTGAAAATGATGCTATAATCACAAATGAAACATCGATCAAATTCGACAGTGATGCATTGTTCGGACCTCCTCCTGACCTCTCAGCTCTAAATCTATCACTACCCCCTGGCGGACCATTTATAGCAGGGCAAGTGATAAAGAATCCTTATGGACTGTTCTTCTGAGATTATGATGAAAATCTCAGATTTCAGAGAGTCTCAGAGTTTTCTCTTTGTCCTTTAAATCATCTATAGGATCTTCTCTACTTATGGTGCAACTACTCTTCATCAGGGACCCTCATCAAAACTCTTATTCAAAAGGAAGCAACTATTCAAAGACAGAGAGGAGAAAAAGTACCTAATCACATGTTCACATTAGGAGAACTCTCTGTCATGGAAGAACCCACACAGTTGATAGATTCCCTTTTATATCTTGTAATCTATTAGTTAGACTTACAGTAGTATTGAATTTCACTTGTACTTGTAATTTTCATACTCTTCTTTGTAATCTTTTTTGCAAATCAATTAAAATTTCAGTGAAGTACTTTACATCATCAGTACTGTAAAAGATCCCTCAAAAGAGTAATTGGGACATGTATGTTATGAGTCCTGAATATCCTTATATTTTGAGATAAAGTAATTTTCTTCATATTACTTTGTCATCATCAAATGGGGGAGATTGTTGATCTAAACTCTCTCGATGATTTTATAATGACTCTCTGAATTACTTAGTGAAAATTATGTTTAACATTTGAATGTATTAGTGTTTCACCATCAGCGAGTAAATAATGAGTATGATCAGTATCGCAGATAGTTTCATTATTATCTGGTAGACATAATCCCTGAAGATAAGTTTTGAGACAAAGATGTTCACTGCTGAATCGAAGACAAAGTTGCTGAACAAAAGACAAGTGTTAGGTCCATTGAGATCAAAATTGATTGAATGATTAAAACAAACAAGGATAATTGGGGCAGAATATGTAGTTTTATTAAACATTGAATGTAAAACTACACTACAGAGAGAATTCGTACACAGGCTACATTGTTGAAAAATGAAAGTTAACTACAAACACACTAAACAGACTCTATATATACCCAACACCCTTGTACACAATAAGCCCAAACCCATTACAATAGTTATACATAAACTCAGTGTGCATGAGAAAGGGTCAAAGGTGGGCAACTTTCCTTCTTTTTCAATATCAGTATCTTCTGAGTGAAGAACCAACAGAGTATGTGCTGCTTCCCCAAAAAATGTGAAACATTCTCTTTTTAAGAAAAGAATGAGCAGCTAGAGTGGTTTTATGCAAGAGTTGGCATGGGCTCACTGCCTTTTTCAATGATGGTCACCAAAGAATGTGAACCAATCAGATTATGTGGCTGCCCGGCTCAGAAAGAATTGGTGCATAGTTTAATATTCTTTTACTCTGATCTCACACCATCTTTCTTTTAAACATTTAAGCTCACTTCTAACTAATCTCTCATTTCCATTTTACCTCATCACACACCAACACTCAATTCTTTTGACCCCTCTCCCCTCAATCACTCAAAGGATTACTTCCGGGGTAGGAAACACAGGTTATCGTGAATCCATGGAAGTCATTTAAACGCACACACTGAATCCCATGTATTTATCCTAAAAATAATATGTCGCTTAATGATTTTCTTGACAAATAAGCACAAGAAATCATAGTCAGTGTATGTATGCTCATGAATGCTAAGAACGAAATTTGAGCAATTGAGAATTTAAGATATCTCAAAACAATTTGAATGAATGAATATCATGAAATGAATAGAAATGTTTTGAGAATCTAACAATGATTTAAATCAGGTCAAATATTTCATGAAGAATTATAGTCGGGTATCAAAGAACGAAAGTTGTTTATATGAAAGATATATAAACATTTTAACAATGAAAGCACATGTAATGAGAAATGACGTCTGATCTCAAACAATTGTGAAAAGCAAACGGGAGTATTACCATCAAAATATTTATCTTTTGAGACATGGTAATAACAAAGTCAATAAAAAAATGTACTGAACCGATGTGTGTATGAATACTTGACAGTATATACACAAGATAATACACAAGTATTGATCTTTTGGAAACACACGGTCAAATAATCATCAAAATATCCAAATGAAAATAATTTAAAATCACACTTCGAAATTCATAAAACATTTGAGAACGCGAAGTGGTTTAAACATTTAAGAAAATGATTTTTCACAAGCGAAAGTTGTTCCTCTTTCAACAAGTGATAGAGTTTAAGAATTTAGAAATATATACCTTTTGTGTAGAAATTCTCAACTCCCTCTAAAATTAATATCATCTGGTAAACATCCTTGACAAAACTTCAGATACTCCCCCTACGTATCTGTAAAAAGTTACGTCATCAGAAAAATATTACAATCAAAGTATAAAGAAATTTATCTTCTCCCCCTAAAAGATATGACAGTGAAATTTTCATTAACTCCCCCTTGAAATAAAAAACTCCTTTAAAAGATGTGATCTATGAAGCATCCTTTCAGAAGAAAAACATTTGAGAACGGGTTCTGCACAAAAGTATTCAAAAGCCATTATTACATATTCTCCAGTGAGAATAGTAATTGTTAAGTCTAAATATTGTATCTAAGATTTAATAGGAAAGTCAAAGATGTAAAAGTTAACATTGTCATAGAGTTAGAAAGTCAAAGCTTGTTTAGTTTCCTTAGTCATTAAGGTTTGTAATTGTATAGGTGGTATATATAGGTTTTGTCTTTTTGTAATCCTGTAACAACGAATCTTAAGAATCGTATTGTATTATCAGATGTGTGATTGTAATGCAAGATCTACTTTCTCTCTCTAGTTTCTCTCTCTAGTTCTTGATCTTAAATGTTATATATTGAGTAATTGCTTGATTGTTTTGGGATTTTATGATTAACAGTAATTTCATCTTTACCAATGAAGAACGGGTCCTGATCTGATGTAATCAGAAACCATCATTTGATCTTTGAAGATCGAGTCCTGATATGTACATGATCAGAAGTCATAGTTCTTTGACTTTAAAATCCGAGTCCTGAGCTGATTTACTCAGAAGTCTCTGTTCTTCTCTCCTTAATCTTTAGATGCCTGCAACACAGGTTTAGCTTTTGGTACCCACTAGTATTTGGGTCCTGATTTTTTAGTTGTAGTTCTATTAGGAGAAATAAAGTAAGAACCATACCAGCTATTTTCATAATTTTTGTTTACAAAATCATTTGAACCACAGTAGGAACAACTAATTTTCTTTTGTTCTAACCTGATCAGTTGATTTACAGTATACACAAGATTAGGTTTGCCAAAAGTTTTACCTTTAGGAATACTGTTCCTTTTAACATTTGATGTATGCACAAATGATTTTTGTTCTTTCTTCTCCTCTGAGGAACCTTTAAACATCCAAATCCACTTTTCATTTTCTTTTTCATCTTTCCTTCTCCAGAACCTTTTCTTCTAAGACTTATTCTTCTTGATGTTACCTGAATCATCAACATGTTTATCATAGAAAAGGTTAGAAGGACGAATATGATCTTTAGATTTAAAAGTATGACTATCATCAGAATCAAATAAAGGATTATTAGAAACATTTGTAAAACGTGAACTTGAAGTTGTTTTGAATGAACATTCTGAATCAGATTGATCATCTCTTGGTGATAGGACAATTGATTCTGGAGTCTTTGACTCAGTCAGCTTCACCTTGAACATGATCTCTTCAAGTTCTTTTATCTTTGAAGACAAACTGTTTCTTTCCTTTGAAATCAGATCAAACTTCTTTTGCAGTTTAGACTTCGTCTTCTTTTCCTTCAAAATAGTTGATGACAGCTCAGATAATTTCTTTGTAAGCTCCTCTATCTCAGTCTCAAACACTTTCCTTTCTTCTTCAAAGTATTTTTCTACATTCTTTCTCTGTTCAGAAATCTCCTTAAATACATCAACACTCTTCTGTTCAGTTTTCTTCTTCTCTTTCTCAAATTTGTCTCTCTCCAAGATAATAACTTTCTCAAAGTCTGAAACTTGTTGAGAAAGCTTTATACATTTCAGCTCCACTGATTTCTTCTCTTCAAAAGTTTTTCTAGAAAATTCATAAAACTTCTTAGCAAATTCTTTTCTTTTTTTTCAATCTTCTTTTCATCTTGAGAGATCTTTTCTTTCAGTTCATTAATCTTCTTCTGAAGCTCAGCATTATCTCTTTCAATTTCCTTTCTCTTCTTCTCAATCTTCTTCATATCATCTTGGGCTTTTGTGTTGTCTTTCTCTTGGGTTGCTTTTTCTTTCATCATGTTGATTTCAACCTCAAGACTGAAAACTTTATCTTTCAAAGAATCTCTTTCAACAAAAATTTGTGAATTCATTTTTCTCAGCCCTTCACAAGTTTCACTTGAGATGTTTGCTCTTCTTCTCAGTTCATCTAGCTCCCTTTGCATTGATTCCTTATTGGACCAGCTTGAGCTAGAATTAAGACTTTCAGATTTTTCAAGTTTTGCTTGCAGATTTGAAATTTCCTTCTCTTTTGACTCAATGATTCCTGCAAAATCAATTTTGGAATTAGTAATGCATACTGAGCAAACAAAATCTTTCTTTAGATCTTTATCATCTTTCAGTTTGTTAATCTGTTCTAGAAGAGATGAGTTCTGAATCTTCAAATTCTTGTTCTCTGATTTAATATTTGGAATTTCTGGCTTATATAACCATATACAATCTTTGTTAACTCTATTTCCCTTCTCATCAATATAAGACATTTTGACAATCTGCACACACAAAAATTAGCTAGTATTGATCTTTATTTCAACAAATTGAGATTAAAAGATGTAAGACTTAAAAATTCTCAGAAAATGAAATTTCTAAAAACTTCAAGTACAGAATTCACATACAATGAGATCAAGTAGCAACTCGCATGAAAAATGTGATAGAATTCGTATGACTCACAGAATTCGTATAAACAAGCTACAATTCGCACAAGTCTAGAATTCGCAGACAAAAGATACTCAAAACAAATCAATTCGCATGAGCTTATATGCGAAATCTTAAAAATTCGTATAAAGCTTTCTGCGAGTTCTTTACAATTCGCACGTATCTCTTATGCGAAATCCAACCTTAAAAAAATTTGATTTCAAACTTTTCGCAAACAGAATTCGTATAACACGAGGATACGAATCCTTTACTTAGACAAATTTCGAAATATCACAAACTTTTCGCATCTTGTACGAATTCTGAACTTAGAAAGAATTTTGAAAAGTTATGCGAATTCTTATGAATTCGTACAAGGCACACCTGCGAATTCTTCAGAATTCGTACATAGCTATGTGCGAATTATGTGCAATTCCTATATAGTTGCTTGCGAATTCTTGCCTTAAAACTTTCAGAAAATCAACTTTTCGCTCAAAGGCTTCTACGAATTCTTGCTTTTCTTATATAGAGATATACGAATTCCACACTTAGATGATTTTTTTAAGATATCCTATGCGAATTCTTTAACTTTTTGTACACCACAGTGATACGAATTCCATACTTGATGAATTTAGTTAGAATTTTAAGCGAGTTCTTTCTGCGAATATTAAGTCCTGTGAGTTCTTCGTACGAAAAGTACGGATCTTGCGAGTTCTTGAGTTTATGGTCCTAAAATTCAATTCTAGTCCAAAATCCAATCGAAAACTTTGATCCAGAGGCTGTAACTTCACAAAGATAATTAGATTAGTACATAGAACAATCCAATAAAATCTCAAATCCAAATTCACACTCAAACATCGAAAATTATGATGCAACAGTAAACGAACTCGTTCGAACAAAATTTTCAAAAAATCACAAATTGATTATCCAAATCGATTTTCCAATGAAATTCAATCACATAAAGATGTTCTAAGACATATTTCGACCAATTTTCTACCAAAAGATTTATCAAAAACACTTTTAAACACAAAAATCCAATCAAGAACTCAAGAAACAGTGCGAACTCGTTTTTCTCAAAATTGTTGAATCTGTGCTCTGATACCAAATGTGATCCCAAATTACTAGCATACAATTAATCACAGATTAACAAGAACAAAATTATTGATCAAAGTCTAAGTGTCACAGATCTCACTTTTGAATGTTATACAAATTCTCTCTGTGTTCTCTCTGATGTGTGCATGACTTGTGTTATCTGAATAAGCGTATCTACAAGATTACAAAGGGAACAACTATTTATACTAAGTCAACATTAGTTGACTTTACAACTCAAACCTTACACTTTCAAACTATTACATAATTGACCCTCTATTTTAATCTTGAATACAATTCTAATCTAACAACAAGTCTACTCATGATCTGATGCGTACATCAGTGAAACCAAGACAAGTCTACATCATGCGAAGAAATCTGAAGAAAAGCATCAGTACTCACTGAACTTCCTGTTAACACACTATTAGAAGAGACATACCTCTGCCACAAGTCGTACAACAACTCTGAAGAACTACATTATTCACCATACGGCCAATAGCATGTCTCCAAAAGTCAAAGACATGCAACCATCCAAAAGGTGACACATGTAAAGTACCCTACCATCCATTTAATGCATAGGGTATAAATAGAAAGGTTGAGACTCTCTCTCAAAACGATCTACTTCTCTCTCTCTCTTAGTGAACCGAAGATAGAAACCCTTGATTTCTATATTCCCTCAACCTTCTTCTTTATTTCTTAGTGCAAACAACTGTGTGTTTCTTAAGTTTGTTTAGATTAAGTTTTACTTAATCTTATTCTGCAACAAACTGTAAATTACGATTTGATTATTCAATAAACAATTTATTAAACTGAAAATTTGTGTTTGTATTCAACCCCCCCCCCCCTTCTACAAACTTGTTAAGCACTTTCAGGATTTTTGTGTTTAAACAAGGAAAAGACAAAAGAAATGGTGAAAAGACCAACATCGCCCCTAAGTTAATTGGGTTAGCAGATTTTTTAAAATTCCGTTGATGAGAAAAACTCCTGTCATAAAAAATGACAACCACAAGGACCAAATCCTCATAATTCACTCTATAATAAATTTCATTCTTATAAACATGTTTAAAGAAGAGTAATTTACACCTTGCATCCTTGTGGTTTACTTAGAATCTCGATACGGTCTCTATTTCAAAATAAGTACACTCAACGTTCTATGGTTTGCATTTCATATTGAGTTGGGTCCCTCACACTAAGGTCGTTAAATCCAGTCCGTTAACTTGGGGCCAACTTGGTCTTTTTCCCATTTTTCTTATTTAAAAAATAAATATATAAAAAGACTTTGAAACCTCCATTAGTAACTTGCCATGTGTCCCTCCTTCTCTTCCTTCTTCCCTCACCCACGATCGTCGCTGATGTGTTTTAAAATTTGTACCACAAGCGTACGGGTGTGTAGCATACGGGTCGATCACAGGGAGACGATGGGCTAAACACGGACTCGTTCCAGACTATGACCTAGCTACGGGAATTATCAAAATTTGGATTTTTTTTAAATTAAAACTAATTAAACAGATAAACGAATGGAGCAAAGCAAACTAACGGACATTGGGTAATGTCAACTTCAGATTTTTGGTATTGGTGGGAATTCATTCTGCAAAATTACTTCAACCCTCTTTCGAGGTGGAAAAGATTTTCTAAACCAAGACTCATATTTTCTTTCGCAATATGTGTACGTTGGGAAGAAACATTATGATTTAAAACGAATATTTTTCCCAATCAACGTCCCTAACTATTTATCATGTTAGGACCATTGTCATTGATCAATTTAATCTAAGTAAAAGACTGAACATTCGTTCATATCTAAAACTAATTGAATTTAACTAAAGACGTTTTATAAAAAATTGGTTAATCAAACATTAGCTTTCGTTATATGAAAAATCAACCAATTAAAACTCAAAAGTTTATTATAAAAACGATTGATCAATACCACAACGTCTATCCAAAGTGACGATTACCCAAAAGAACGATAACTAAACTACGAAATAAAACATAATATAAATCTAAACAAAACAATAATATTAATCTACGAAAGCTGTAAAGATCGATCTAAGGAGTGTCACTCTCCAATAATCGTTTTTAGCCTACGAAAGCGTTACATTAAATTAAGAGCGGTGCAAGAAATTAAAAAGGGAGAAGTAAATAATAGGGAGAGAGATCCAAACATATAAATAAAAAAAGGAGAAACGAAACGTTACAATGGTGTTAAATGTTGATGAGAATCTGTCACATTCCATCTTCATCTTCGATCCGTCGAAACATCGCATCTTCATCGACTCAAGGAACGAAGAATTACAAGTATATGAAAAACTAAATCAAACCTAAATCTAAATCTAAACTAAAAGGATGAAGAACAAAAGAGGGAAAAAAAGAACAAACTAAGTCCAAACCTAAAAAAGAAAAACAAAGAAAAGAAAAAGAAAAGAGAGAATCCAAAATCTAAACAAAACAAATCTATATAAATAAACAAAGTTTCAATTCAGCTCCCTCAACTTTGCAGCTCTTTCGGAAACAACCTTCTTGATTCCTATTATTTCAAAAGATCCTTTGATGAATCATTTCTTCACATTTTGGTCCAACTTTGTTATTCTTCTTGGATTTGCCCACCAAATAAAGATCGATCAAAAACTTTAAATCCATCGTCATCCATTTCACGCTTTCAATGTGAATTACCTGTCAAAACACGAGAAAACCACAAAAATGCCAATGTAATATCCCCAATCGATTATTAAACGAAAATTAACTAAAAATAAAGTAAAAACTATATGTAAATGACTAAACACGACACAAAATACAATTTTAAACTAAAATGATGCATGCATAAAATGCACTTAACAGTCTCCATCCTCTCCCTCCCCCCTTCCATCCATCTTCGGCCTTCTTCTCCAGCAAAGTCGATGATCTACCTGTAAATATTGCATACCCAGAGACACAAACACACATGCAGCCTAAAACACACACACAAAGAATCATACATACCACATACACACCCTTGCAGACCTAGAAAAAAACATACACACATACACACACTCTTTCAAACCTAGAAAACACATACACTTGCAAAACCAAAACACACACACACCACCATTTAGGCTATGGAGTACGATAGACGTGGTGGTTTCAATCAACGATGGAAGAGGTTGGTCGATGATAAAGTAAAGAGGGGGAGATGGTGAAGGGGATGGAGGAGGCTACAATTTGGTATTGAAACAGAGGAATGAACATAGGGGCAAAGTTGATGGTTGGAGATGGGTGTGGACATGGGCGACACCATATGAAGGAGAAATGGATTGCACGATAGTTTGCACGTTTTGCATGTATATATTTAATATGTTAGCTGAGAGAGGATGGGTTACATACATGTAGTTATATATATATACACACATATGTGTGAGCAGGGAGAGGAAGGGTTGATATTTATATATATAATACTTATATATTAGTAGGAGTAAGAAAGAAAGAAGGTTGCATATGGCGGTGGTAGTGGTAGGGCACTTGGCATTATCTAAGTGGTTCTTTAAAAAAGTGTTTTTAAGTAGTAGATAAATTAACAAATATACCCTCAAGTTAATATATTGTACTTTAATGGTGTTAGGGACAAGGACCCAACTTGAAACAAAATACAAATGACGGGGATGCTCAATGTTCTTATTTTGAAGGAGGGAACGTATCCAGATTCTGAGCAAACCATAAGGACCCACGGTGTAATTTACTCTTTAAAAAATTAAGAGTGAATTACACTGTTGGTCCTGTGGTTTGCTTAAAATTTGAATTTGGTCACTCAAATGGACTATCTACATTAAAGGTTCTTAACTTTTCAGTTTCCTTGCATCCATGGTCCCTCGAGTTACCACTGATAACGAAGTTCTATAAAATGTAGAAAGTGAAATGACCACATAATTAAAAGTCACTAAAGGTCCATTAAAACTGATCTCAAAACATAGACATAGAGGTTCAAAAAAGAATACTAAATATGATGGCAAGTATCACAGATCTACAAGAAAATTTGAAAAACTGATGACTGTTTCAAGTGGATCGGAACCTAAATAAGACTATTGTTATAGTGATATCGGTGCATTTGTTGAGTCTCTAGCAATAGTTACCAAATAGTTAAACAAGAAGTTTGTGAGAAAGTCAAAGGAATATAGAACTAAATCTAGGAAGACTTTTGAGGTGAGAATTCAAAAGGGAGTCCATACTACAAAATAGAAATGAAGTACAAAAGGAACCACATAAGATTGACATTGAAATAGCCTATTTCTAGAGTTTTGGCCAGTTGAGTCAACCCATCGTAGCCATTCATCTTCTTCTCATCAAAGAGATATTTCATCTTCTCACAAGGATTTTGCACCACAATCTATCTTCACCTACTCGAGATGTGGAAGATATTGAAATTTGAGGAAGACAACCATAGTCCCAACTTGATGAAAATGTGTACATGTAATATGTTCTTCCTAGATCCACAAGAGTTCATACTGTTGGGCCTAATATGCCTGTTTCAGAAGGCTATATTTATTTTCACAAAAGCATAAGTGTCGGTCCAACAATACTTATCAAGTTTATAGAAACAACAACACAATATGATTACCAACCTGTATTGATTATAACAAACGAGTTACAAGGTTGATCGATTAAGCTTTGATTGTGTTCTCTATGTTTTTCTCTCAAATACACCTTTAAGTGTGTGTTTGTATGTGTGAAAAAATTATCTGATCTTGAGAGATTGAGATACACTTAATCTAACCAAGTGTGTTGAACACACAATCTAACATAATATCTAGATATTTTAATATCTAGATAATATCAAACAAACTAGATATTAAAACTAATAACTAACTAAGTTACCTAATATAACTAATAACAATAAACATGGATTACATTGATTACTTTGACATTTATTACAAATAGACATAGACTTTAATATCGAGAGTCGACTTTTCGGCTTTAACTTCAGATTGCGATCTTCAGATTGGATGATCTTGAATCCAATGAGACTGTGTCTTAACAATCTCCCCCTTTGGATCAAGATCATTACGAAAATGATTTTAGCAATTCAGTCTTCTTGTTCAGCTCAGAAGATGCAATCTCTTTCTCTAGCTCTTAAATCAGCATGTCTTTTTCTAACAATCTCCCCCTTTGAAGAGTGGACGTGATTCTTGAAACATGTGATCTTTGCCATTTCTTGTGTAGTCATTCTCCCCCTTTTTGATGTTAAGTGCAACGACTTCATCAAAATTATTTGTAACAAATGTCTATCTTGCAGTTAGAGCCCCTGATCCGTCAATTCAAAAGATATTCATCCAGATCTTTTCAAATCCAGACAAAATAGTCGTGTAACACCTGAATCAACTAATGAATCAGTTAACATGCCTGTCAGTAACACTAAGTCACTGTGTGTAACGAATACACATTGGAAAGGAGCTGTTTGATGTTGACTCCCCCAGGGCTTCCATTTAATCATCGAAATACCACAAAGGTTATTTCTATAAACGTTATGACAAAGAAACTAATTCCTTGTGTGTTCGTGCTTGTGTTAGAAAGAATTAAGCACAGATGATTGCTTATAAGGCTCAAAATTGTGTAAACCACTAAGACAACAGTAAGTTAAACACAGACTCAATGTGCATGATTGAAATGCGAAGGTGGGGCAGACTTCCTTCTTTTCAATATCCAGATTTTCCAAATGAAAATCAGATAGCATATGTGTTGCGTCCCCTTTGAAAATGTGAAACACTTTCTTGTTGAGAAGAAAATGAGTAGATAGTGAGGTTTGATCAAGAGTTGGCATGGGTTAGTTGCCTGTTTCAATAATGTTCACCACAGAATTGTGAAACACTAGTAATGTGGCTACCCGACTCAGAAAAAGTTGGTGCAGAGTTGTGATATTCTTTGAACTCTGTTCTCACGCGCTCTTTCTTTTAAACAGTTTGCTTACTCTAATCACACTCATTTCTTTTCGCTTCTCACACTCAATCACTAAGGATTAACTTCTTGGGTAGAAATCACTGGTTAAGGTGATTCCATAGAAGTTGTGTTAATTCCTAGCACAATGATTCTTGTTTTCCTATGATGCATGTGATGCTCAGATTGGTTTAACTATTTCAGTTAAAGCACAATTTAGATCATGAAAACATTTAAAGTCACACTTCCAAATCATGAATTCAGTTTAAGAATCGGGAAGTGGTTTGAACATATGATAACAATGTTTTCTATGATTGAAATTTGTCCACTTATCAACCATATATGAGATTAAGATAAAGGATTATACCTTAACGTGCGATCTTATATCTCATGAAGATAAGCTTAAAGTCATAAACATATGAACTTGTAAGCTTCTCTCAAAAATTCTGCAAAAGTCTTATGTCAAGTCAAAGTAAAATTTATTCACTTAAAATGAAAAGACAAAAAGCAGTAAAACTTTTTAAAGTACGAGTTCTGATCAGAAATAATCAGAAGTCATATCCGAACTCCATGACTTGAAGAGCTCCCCCTAAATTCTTGCATTACAAAAAAAAAATTTGGCATTAAAAGGTACATGCAAAATTTTATGAGCTCCCCCTCGAAGTAATATTGACCACTTGTCAATTTCTTCTCATTCTCCCCCTTGGATTATGAACATTATATAGAAGTGCAGATATCAATCAGAGTTAAGAATTTAGAAAACTTTTATAGGTAACTACTGATTAGATTTTAAGATTTAGCATACCAAGCTTAGAGATAAGAAAGTTGAACCTCTTTTCGTCTAAGGGTTTGGTGAACAAATCGGCAAGTTGATAATCAGTTTTTACAAAGAAAAGTTCAATTGTTCCCTTTTCAACATGATCTTTAATAAAGTGATACCTGACGTCTATGTGCTTAGTCTTGGTGTGTTGAACAGGATTCGCTGATATTGCGATGGCGCTCTTGGAGTCACAGTATATCGGGATTTTGTTGAAGTGGAAACCGTAGTCGCGCAATTGAGTTCTCATCCATAAGACCTGAGAACAGCAGCTAGCAGCAGCTACATATTCTGCTTCGGCCGTGGAGGTTGAAACACAAAGTTGCTTCTTCGATGCCCAACTTACTAGTTTGTCACCGAGGAACTGTACATGTCCCGACGTGCTCTTCCTGTTTAACATACAACCTGCATGATCTGCATCTGTGTAGGCTGTTAGTTTAAAACTAGAATCTTTAGGATACCACAGACCAAGATTTGCAGTGCCCTTTAGATACCTAAATATGCGCTTTACAGCAGACATATGGATTTCTTTAGGATTGGCCTGATATCGTGCACATAAGCATGTTGAAAACATTATATCTGGCCTACTAGAAGTAAGATACATTAAAGAACCTATCATCCCTCGATAAGTCCTAACATCAACAGCCTTTCCCGAAGGATCGGTGCCAATTTTAGTACCTGGTGCCATTAGGGTACCAATCGGTTTTGAATTTTCCATTTGGAACTTCCGAAGAATATCCCTAATGTATATTGATTGATTGATAAAAATACCAGATGAAAATTGTTTTACTTGTAAACCGAGGAAGAAATTCATCTCTCCCATCAAGTTCATCTGAAATCTAGACACCATAAGGTTTGCAAAATTCTTACAGTACTTAGTATTTGTAGAACCAAAGATAATATCATCTACATAGATTTGAATTAAAATGATATCGCCATTTTCCTTTTTGATAAACAAAGTGGTATCTACCGTTTCTTTTGAAAACCCAGACTTGACTAGAAAAGTGGAAAGGACATCATACCAGGCTCGAGGTGCTTGTTTCAGACCGTAGAGTGCTTTATCGAGAATGTAAATGTGATTCGGCTTCTCTTGATTAACAAAACCCTATGGCTGAGAGACGTAGACTTCCTCCTTCAGAATTCCATTTAGGAATGTTGTCTTCACGTCCATTTGAAAGACAGTGAAGTTCTTGTGGGCTGCGTAGGCTAGAAACATTCTGATTGCCTCTAATCGCGCCACAGGAGCATATGTTTCGTCATAGTCTATTCCTTCCTCTTGTCTGTATCCTTTGGCTACTAGTCTTGCCTTGTTTCGGATAACGGTACCATCTTCTTCTTTCTTTATCTTGAAAACCCATTTCGTACCTATAATGGTTTTACCTTTAGGCTTTGGTACGAGTCTCCAGACTTGAAGTGCATCGAACTAATTTAGCTCTTCTTGCATTGAGACCACCCATTCTGGATCAGCAAGTGCCTCTGATACTCTTTTTGGCTCGAACTTGCTCAGAAAGGAGTCATGCATGCACATGTTCATTGATGCTGACCTAGTTTGCACCGGTTTTGATGGATCGCCAATGATCTGGTTTAGCGGGTGCTCTTTGGTCCATTTATGTTCATGAGGCAGTGGATTAGATAATTGTATGTCAGTTGTATCATCTACAAATCCACTTGTACCTTCTTCGGTTTGTTCAGGAGGATTGATGGTTTCAATTGAAGTGGCGGGTTCAGAAGGCTCAGCAGGTACAGCTTGTTCTGGTTGTAGATTGATCTGTATAGTATCTCCTACTGTTTCAGCTACTTCTGTCTCTTTATCAGTTGTCACTTCTTCAACTGATGGAGTCGGCATTTGAATTGTAATCTCTTGTTGAATCGGGGCATTTGATTCAATAGGAATATCTGAACTGGTTGGATGAGTAGTCGTTAAGTCTTCTATCTTGTCAACCACAACAAATTTCTTTACATTAGATCCAAGAAATTCATCATAAAACAATTCAAATAATAAATCTAAATTAGATAAATGGTTAGATGAAGTTGAAGCTTCGTCTAATTTATTCTGTTGAGATGCAGGTTCTGGACTGAGTTGCCCAGAAGCTAGTACTCCGGTTATAACGGGTTCTGAACGTTGTTGTTCGGAAGCCATCTCTTCATCAAAGGTGACGTTGATGCTTTCAATCATCGTTCTTGACTTCTTCAGATAAACTCGGAATGCAGTTGATGTCGAGGAATAGCCAATGAAGATCCCTTCATCCGCCTTAGCGCTGAAGTTGTTAAGATTCTCCCTATCGTTTAGCACGAAACACTTACACCCAAATATATGGAAATATTTGATTGTCGGTGTTCGGTTGTTGATTAACGCATAAGGAGTCTTCTTGAACCTTCGATGTACCATGGATCGATTCTGTGTGTAGCACGCGGTCGATACAGCTTCTGCCCACAAAAATAGAGGTAAGTCTGATTGACTTAGCATAGTACGAGCAGCCTCGACTAGCGTCCGATTTCTTCTTTCAACCACTCCATTTTGTTGAGGCGTTCGAGCAGCAGAGTACTGATGTGAAATCCCGACAGATTCGAGATATTCTTCAACTTTGTTGTTCTTGAACTCTGTGCCGTTGTCTGTTCGTAGAAACTTGACCGGTTTCTGCAGATTCACCTAGGTCGTCTTTAGGAAAGTGATGAGTACATTTGGTGTCTCATCCTTTGAACGTAGAAACTTGACCCATGTGTATCGCGAGTAATCGTCCATGATCACGAGTATGTATTTCTTGCCGCCTAGACTTTGAGTTCGCATCGGACCGCATAAGTCCATATGCAATAACTCTAACGGAGCATTAGTACTTGGCTCAGGCTTAGGTTTATGTGGTGCCCTCTACATCTTGCCCTTTTCACAAGCTGCACAGACATGTTCTCTTTCATACTTGAGCTCTGGAAGTCCTTTGACGAGCTTTCCACTGACCAGATTGTTGATGTACCTGAAGTTGAGGTGAGAGAGCCTTCGATGCCATAACCAACTTTGTTGCATCAATGCTTTCGTCAGTAGACAAACTTGCTTGTCAGTCTGGACATTTGATAAATTTATTGTGTAGAGGTCTGTTTCTCGAGTACCGACCAAGAGTTCTTCGCCTTCTTCATTGCGAACTAAACATCTCTTGGCTTTGAAGTTGACCTCTAAGTCTTTGTCACAGAACTGGCCTATACTGAACAAGTTGTGTCATAAGCCTTCTACATAGCTCACCTTCTTGATAGTGATATTGTCATGTTGTACATCACCGTATCCCATGATTGGAGAAAACTGGTCGTTGCCGAATCTTACTGTTCCGCAATATTTGTCTTTAAAATTGGACAGTATCTCTTTTTGCCCTGTCATGTGCTTGGAACATTCGTTGTCCAAGAACCACGTATGACTAGTCTGCATAAGAGAAATTACAAATTTAGATATTCATATGACAACATTGGAATAAACACTTTGATCATCGAAGTGCGGGTCTTGAACTGATTTGTTCAAAAGCCGATTTTGACTTTGATGTTCGGGTTTTGAACTGCATTATCCAAAAACCTATTTTGACATTAAAGAACGAGTCCTGATCTGTACATAATCAGAAGTCGCTTTCTCTCTAAGCTTTGTGTGCCTGCAACACAGATTTAGCCTTAGGTACCCACTGGAATTTGGGTCCTTCTGTGTTAGCACAAGATTTTGGTACCCATTTCAAATTGGGTCCTCTTTTCTTTTGAAATGAATTGGAAGAATTAGTATGAGATGAATGCACATGATAATTTTTAAACCAATCTCCAGAATCTTGACAAGGAATAGAAACATGTTTATCATAAATAGAAGACTTTCTAGCAGATAAAGATAACTGAAATAATTGCTTCATTGTATATTGTTTATGGGAAACAACAAGTTTTGAGTTCAAAAGAGCAACATCAGCAATTAAGACATCTTTACTAAGCGAAGTCTTGCTACAATTAACACTACTAAACGTTAAAACGGTCTTGTCAAGCTTTCGTTTCGGTTGCCATTGAGAATTTACTTCTGGCCTTTGCTTGCTCAGATCTGTAACATGTGAAACTGGTGAGTTAGACTTCTGAGTAACAAATGAATGCTTCTTCTTGGAATTACCAGTAGTGGTCGGTTTCTGTGAATGCTGAGATAAATTCTTACCTTTAGCACTCTTAGCGTTCACAGGGACTGAGTTATCAACTTTCGTTGATTTTGCACTGTTCACAGGCTTACTGGTTTTTCTTGAAGATTTCTTAACAAAGGATGAATGGTTAGGAAGTTTTGTATTAAAGTCAAATTGTTCAAAACAACCATCTAAACTACCGTTAGAGTTAAGAAAATTAAGCTCTTTATTTGATGAACCAAACGTATCCTCAGAGTTTGAAGCTTTTGAAATAACAGAATTTGAAAACACAGTTGAAAAAACAGTTTGCTCAATATTTATCAAAAGTCTTTCATCTGATAAAGAATTCTCGAGTTCAGAAATTTTACTTTCTAAAACGAGAGGAGGGACATATAGTTTACCTTTAATAGGCTTCGCCTCCATTTCCTTTTCAGAATAACTTGGAAAGAAATCACTTGAAAGAGTTTTCTTCTTTTGATATATTGGATTTTCATCATAACTATTATTCAGTTTCGCATAACAAAATGGAAGATGAACTTTAGCTGATTTCAACCGTTTTTCCGTTTCATTGGCTTCATCCTTTTCCGATAGTTTAGTCCAAAAAGTTTTAAACTCAGGGATTCTGCGAGCTAATAGCATATTAAGATGATCATAAAGTCCTGGCACTTCAGACATCCCTTTTTGTAGACAGTGAGGATTCTTATAACCGATTCCCCAATTGCCTTTGTTTTCTAACGGTTTGTTAAGATGAATGGTTTGTTCACTCTGACCTAATGAGTACAACTTCTTTTCCAAAGCATCTATTTTTGCAATTAAAGTTTTGTTTTCTTCAACACATGAAGAATGCAATTTTGTAAGCTCATATTTATCAATCTCACATTTTAGCAGTTTAGACTTGAGATCTGAATTCTCTTTAAGAATTATTGTCTTTTCCTTAGCGTTGGTGTCATTATCTTTATGTAAAACCTCAACCAATACTTTCTTCTCAGCAATTTCATTGCGAAGTTTCTGTATCAATTGGTTTTTGTCAGTTCTAACACCATTTTCTCGCTCAAGATTAGATTCTAACTCTTTTTGTTTTAAACTCATGGCATGCATTTTATTCATAAACTCTAAATCTGATAGATTACATACCTCTTCTTCTTCATCATCTGAATCAGCATCAGCATCTGATTCTATCTGGCCCATCAAACACATGTTGACGGCTTCATCTTTTTCTTCATCCTCTTCTTCTTCATCTGAGTGATCAAGCCAGTATTCATCCTCAGCCATCAGTGCCTTGCCAGCCTCCTGTTGCTTTGCAAGAAGCATCTTGTTCTTGTAGTAGTCGGAGTTTCTGACCTTTGATCTGTGGCAGTCCTTGGCAAAGTGACCGATTTTGCCACAGTTGTAGCACGTTGGTGGTTCTGGCTGACTGGATCCTTCAGCTTTTTCTCTCTTCCGGTTTCCTCTCCTCTAATCTCTTTCCTTCATACTGATACCTTCTCTCTTCAGGTTTCCTCTCTTCTGTTCTCTTTCCCTCAAATCTCTTCCCTTCATACCTACTGCCTTCAACCCTTTCTTTGTGGATGTAGTTGTTCGGACTAGAAGAGTATCTCTGACTGTTTGAACTTGGCTTTGTGTAGAACCTTTTCTGAAAAGCACTTGTCAGCATCATCATTGCTTGCTTCAGCTGATCATTTTCATCTGTGTCAGAGTTTGCATTAGCTTCATCTTCTTCTGATTCGTACACAATCGTCTTGTTCTTCTTCTTCCTGACTACAAGAGCGACTGTGTCACCAACTGTCTTTCCTCTCTGCCTCTTCTCATATAGAATTTCATCCACCTCTTCTTCATTCTGTCGGAGGGTTTCATACACCTCGTGAAGTGGAATCTCATTCAAGTCTTTAATCTGGTTCATTTGCCTAGCAAATCTTTTCCATTCCGGTTGAAGAATGCTCAGGAATTTGACGTTCAGCTCAATTTGAGATTTGTGAACTTTGTTCTTGCTAAGTTCGTTCAGCAAAGTCACAAACCTGTCATAGATTTCTTCTAAAGTTTCTCCCACCCTGCCTCTAAATTCTTCATAATTATTTAGGCAGTTGGAGATTTTAAGCTGATTTCCAACCTTTGAGCCCAGCATCATCTTTTCAAGCTGATCCCACATTTCTTTACCGGAGGCCTTGTAGCTGTCAATCTTTACGTATATTTCATTTGGGATTCCTTGTAAGATGTATGACTTAGCTAATCTATCGCCTTTGGCTCTTCTGAGGTTATCATCTTGTAGTTCATGATACTTAAGTTCAACCTGAGTCGGCACATTATCAACTACACGAGTCGTCATTCGTGGTCTCATAACCCCTTCTTCTATAGATGTCCTGATGAAATCACCCAGCTCATGTCTGTCAATGAAGTTCAGAAACCGATCCTTCCATTGTTCGTATTCTCCTTTGAAGAGAACTGGTGGCTTGGTGTCAGTTCCTATTGCAAGGGCTTCTCTGGATGTCATCCTGTATTGAGCTTTGCGGGTCTAGTTGGAAGCGTACACTGAGATATGCGGGTCTAGTTGGAAGCGCACACTGAGATATGAGGGTCTGAGGTTTGCGTGTCTGACTTGGAACCGAGAAGTGAGCTGATATGTGCTTTGCAGGTGCTTTGGGAGCCGAGAAGTATGCTTTGCGGGTCCTTTGGGACGCGCACAGTAGGACTTTGCGGGCTGTTCTTCCTCTGGTATGCGTGTGTTCGTCCTGAACTTCTAAAGATCGACTAAAAACTGTTCCTAAAACGATTTAGCAATACCCAACCCTACCAATGTGTCTAGAAACACTTTTAGAAAAGAAAGTAAGCACTCGATCTCTCTAAAACACACTTTTTCGAAATAAAATCGATGGCACAGTGAACTTACCCACTTCGACTTTTTCACATAAAATCCACAAATTGGAACTCGATTTAAGCTTAAAAGTGAAATCAAATATCAACAACTCGATCTAGCATGTAGTACGATCACAACCTGATCGATTCTAACACCTAAAACACTCAAAATCACAAAATCAATTTTTCTTGAAGAACACAGAGTCGTTTTTCTGAAAACTTGATTTGATCTTAATCAGGCTCTGATACCAATTGTCGGTCCAACAATACTTATCAAGTTTATAGAAACAACAACACAATATGATTACCAACCTGTATTGATTATAACAAACGAGTTACAAGGTTGATCGATTAAGCTTTGATTGTGTTCTCTATGTTTTTCTCTCAAATACACCTTTAATTGTGTGTTTGTATGTGTGAAAAAATTATCTGATCTTGAGAGATTGAGATACACTTAATCTAACCAAGTGTGTTGAACACACAATCTAACATAATATCTAGATATTTTAATATCTAGATATTATCCTAGATAATATCAAACAAACTAGATATTAAAACTAATAACTAACTAAGTTACCTAATATAACTAATAACAATAAACATGGATTACATTGATTACTTTGACATTATTACAAATAGACATAGACTTTAATATCGAGAGCCGACTTTTCGGCTTTAGCTTCAGATTGCGATCTTCAGATTGGATGATCTTGAATCCAATGAGACTGTGTCTTAACAATAAGGCCTAGTAATCTTAGTTTAGTAACGAGTTTAGGAAGTTTGGAGTGAAACAACTAAGAGTTGGGTAGTCTTAGGAATCTTAGTTAATCAAATGGCATCTATATTTCATCCACCTCCATTTTCCTCTCATACACCTTCTATATCCCCAACACTCCATGTTGTACATCGTAACTAGTCTGATGATTCTACTATATAAAAATTTCCCTTCAACATTAGTAGGACATTTATGTCATATAACATTTATTGGCATCCCTCCATTTAATTTAACCATCAAGCTTTTATGTAGTAAATAACATTGTGAGTCAATATTTTAATGTTGAGTCAATATTGTATTCAAGATTAAATGAGGGGTCAAAGTGTAATATTGTAAAGTGTAAGGGTTTTGTTGTATTTGATTGTAAGTCAAAGTATTTGACTTTGACATTTAATTGAGTTGTAAGGTTAATTCTATTGACCATATAAATAGTGTTTGGTTCTTGTAATCTAGAGAGTACGCACAAAGTATTTGCATAAGTCTTAGAGAGAGTATTTTTGTATATGTGAGACTTGTGGCACTGTGAGATGTTTGGCACAAAGGAATCATTGTAATTGTTGTTAAATCAATCAAAGATGATTTCTACTATATTCAGTGTTTGATTTGTGAGCTTGGAAATGGACTATCAAACATCATCCTTGACCCACCCTCATTTATGAATCATAAATCGTAGAAACTTGAAATTGACCTTTACCATGCTCCCGTATACTAATTTCTATTCCCCTGATCATTACACTTCCTATTGAAATTGCACTAAACATATCATGTCTTGGACCGGCTAATGCAGAGGCCTTGAGTCTCTAAATCCACCCTTCATTATTTTGGGGAAAGAGGACGACACCTCTGGCAATTTCCGCCCTTCATTGTTCCAACCTAGCGTTCACCTCTCTCTATGTTTCAATTACCAACACAATCTCACTAGTAAATAACATACATCACGAAACACACTATTGGATCATTTAAGAAATCTCATCCAAAATCATGACCAAGAATTAAGCTTAGTGTCAATACTCAGGTTGTGTTTCTGTATAAATATATATACATATATATAATATTTTTCGCATAGGTTATACATAATGTTGATTTAGAAGTTTATTGTTATCTTCAAATAAAAGGAAAATCACATAAAAAAACACTACTTTCATAAAATTGTTATTTTTTTTTTTGGAAAATATACTTTTAAAAAACACATTGATATTTTCTTTTCTCATAAAATGTTTGAAAAGTGTCTGTTTTAGAAAATAGTGTCAATATTTAGACCCTTAAATAAATTATTTTTTAACCATAAACCTTTATATTTATTTTTCAAAATTTGATGATAAGTAAATAAAAGAATTTTCTATAATACAATTTACCTTCAATTAAGAAAACAAACTAATATTCTATCATAAGGTACAAGGACATCATGTATTAGTATTATTTAATATAGCCCATGATATTAATGTTCCAAGTATAGGTAATAATAAAATAAGAGAACAAGAAAACCATCAGATCATGTGTAAATTCACAAGTGATTTTACACTAACGGTCAACGTAAGGGTGTGTGGAAAAGTCGTGTGAATCACATGCAGGGGCGGACCTACCCTATGGGGTATGGTTACCCGTGAAACCATAAAAAAGTAGGGCTAAGTGTAATTTTTTAGGGTATATAAGTGTGAAATTATAAGTTTTTTGGGATGAAACCATAAGATTTTTTGTAACGAAACCATAAATATTAAAATCTTTAGGGGGTTTAAATGAAAAAAATAAGAAGTAAATCATCCATGATGGTAATGGTTGGAAATCTGTAACACCCGTAATTTTCGGTAAGTAAAGGTCACCCGGATGTTTTTGTGACTTGTAAATGATGGGGTTTTGTTGGGAAACCTTTATTTAATGTCCCGTAGAGTGTCGGGGGTATTGGCATTGAAAGAGTTGAGTTTCGGGGCTTGGGAGGGGTTCCGCGACAGTACCCGACGACTATGACAGTGACATAGTCGCACTATCACAATCGCTAAGAATGTACCGAATGATGTACACCCCAGCGATTATGCCCAGAGACTATGTCACTGTCATTGTCACCAGGTGTACCAGGTTGGTTAAAATCGCGAATTTCAGTGTTTGGCTCATTCCCACTTCTTCTCCTCAGTTGTATTTTCTCTCAAGAAACTCCCCCAAAACGTCCCTACCCCATTTCTGGCTATCCTTAAAGATTGGAACCTAGAATCAAGGGTTCATCATCTCCATCCATTTCTCCAAGGTTATGGCTAGGGTTTCTAAGTTTTCACCAAAACCTAAGGGGTAAGTTTATCCTCTCCATTTCTAAACCTTATTGTAAGATATAATTACTCCATTGATGATTTCCTAGTGATTGGCTTCTCAAATTTCGGATTTGATGATTTTGGGGAAGTTAGGTCAAAAAATTAAGGATTTGGCCAAATTGGGGATTTTGATGTAAAATGTTTGGGGATCGACTCTAAATGGTTGAAATATGTATATGTATATTTATGGTTGGAAAATTGTGGATCTAGGTTTTTGAAAGTTTTGGCTTGAAGATTCGAATTCCTTCAAAGGAGCTTAAGTTGGGGAGAATCTAGATTTAGCCTAAATCTAGCAAGGTGAGTTCAAGTTGCTTTGTGAAAACGTTGTACATGCCAAAAATGTTTCTTTGACGTATTTATGTGTTTTACTTGGTAAATGTAAATGTTCGATCACCTGATGAGGTTCACGTATTTGGTACATTTCGATTTATAAAGCTCGTGAAATACACATATTTGGGGTTTTTGGACACTTTGGGACGCTAACGGAAGATTAACCCCTTTAGAATCTCTAAATCTACTAGAAGTTTCGTCATAGATTTTGTAACCAGGATTACTTTATCAATTGTTTCAAGTGTGGCGATTAATTGAAGTTTATGCATTCTTAGTTTCATTGAATTTATAAATCATTTGGAAGTTACATGTTATTGTGTTATAAAATATTTTGGGATAAATAGCATGTCTTCGTTTGGAAAATGTCAGCAATAGGTTGGAGCTAATCATACGTTAGGAGCATGAGTTTGCATAAATGTTGGTTAAATACATTTTAGTAAGTATCATGTCTTTTCAATAAATGATCAATTGAATGGGTGAGTTTATGGCTCGGTTTTTGACTATGTTAGGTCTTGGGGGCATTTGCCCGATTTTGATAAGCTCGATGTAGAACCTTGGGTTATGAATTGCAGTATTGCATTTTAATTGAAATTTACATGTTTTGAGGGTGTTTGTCATTCATTTGGAGTCATGTAATGTTTTAGACTGTAATGCATTGGATCCATGGGCATAAAAGTCAGTCAGTTGATTTATTGGGAATTCTTCTTAGACCATTGAGAGCTCGAGGTATAGATCGTTGGTGGTTAAACTCGACAACCTTAGTGCTATGATAGAATAAGTGAATCCTTCTTAGACCATTTGGAGCTCGAGGTATAGATCGTTGGTGGTCGAACTCGATAACCTTGGTGCTATGATAGAAGCAGTGAGTCCTTCTTAGACCATTGGGAGCTCAAGGTATAGATCGTGGGTGGTTGAACTCAATAACCTTGGTGTTGTGATAGAAGCTCCATAACATTATATGTGACCTACTTGGTGTTTTGCCACATTACATGGAACCAGGTCTCCCCCGTCACCGAAAGGTGTTGTTTTGGGTATTGTATTTTAATATCCATGTTTTTGGTGACGTTTTATATATATATATATATATATATATATATATATATATATATATATATGGATTTTATCCATGATTTATGGGTTGAGTATTATGTCCCACCCGTGTTTTGGGTGTTTCGAGAAATAAAGTTTTATCCACGTTTTTATAAATTGGAGTTCAATTTCTATTCACGTTTTGAGGCAGTTTTGGGTGCATTACCTCATCAAAGAATGTTTACATTGGGACATCCGTCTTTAAAACATGTGCATTCTTGGAAATGGGTCATATTCATATTTAAAATAAATTGTTTGGAAGATTATGATTTAAGTGGCATTTTTTCCTTTTAACGATATATTTACTCAGGATTGAAAACTCTTGAACTCACTAGGCGTTAGCCTAACCTTTTTATTTGTCGGCATGCGCATCAGGTCCCGGTTGGGGAATGGTACTAGTTACACTATGAAGAGATGAGTGCTAGATATATGCACGAGATAGAGTAGCTTAGGGAAGTCTTCCGCATGTATCTTGGGAACAACAACTTGTATTTGGGTTTAGTAACATCCGACCTTTAATTAGTCTCTATGTAAGACTATGTTCATCTTGTTGATGGTTAATTCTAGAATCGTATTTCAAGTATGGTTTTGCCGTAAGAGATTTTATTTAAATTGGAGCTATTATTGAAAATTTTAAATTAGTTGCTCTTTCCAAATTTGAGGGTGTTACAAAATCCGTTACACTTTTGACCCTTCAAAAACTTTAGTGATTTTAAATTACCTACTTTCCCTTTTCCCTTTTCCCTTTTTTATTTTATACCCTTATCATATTAGTTAATTATTAGCTAAAATACATTAAAAAAATACATATTTTTTACAAATTACACCATTAAAAAGGTCTCGTCGAAACCTTTGAAATGAGCCCAAAATTAAATATTTTTAAAATTAAGACAAAATATTAAATAACATATTTTTAACGTTAATTGCAATCTTGTATGGTAAATATTTAATATCTATTAAATGCACATTTTTAACGTTAATTGCATTCATGTATGGATCCGCCAGTAGATGGCTAACGGCTTTTTGAATGATTCGGTCATTTGTTCCATAGAAAAAGAAGCGTTTGTGTTGGGTCAGAATATGCTAAGGATGGATACTACTGCTAGTTGAAAGGTATTACTATTGCTTGTACTTTTAATACTACTAGTAGAATTAATACTGCTTGAAAAGTTAGTGTTGCTACTAGAATAGTTAGTACTGCTTGGAGAGTTAGTACTGCTAGTAGTTAATGCTGTTGAATATTACTACTGCAATCATGGTTAATACTGCTCAAATGATTAATACTGCTAAAAGAAGAGAAGGTTAGTGCTGCTTCTAAAGATAAAGAAGACTTGAAGATAAAAATGAGTTGGAGATATGGTTGAAGATAATTATGGTATTGATAATGGAGATCAATTTTATTTTGATAATTATCTTGTACTCAGTCTTGTATATATAGTATAGAATTCTTTGATAGAAATTAATTCATACGTTTTGTTTAGAGAGAATTAACCTCAAGAATAGTTTAGATCTTTTCTATAGAGAAGTATAGAACGTCTGTTTAGTCTGTTAAACAGATTGAGGTTTTGTGTGTAATCATCAAGTTGAATCAATATAAACTTGTGATTTGAGTTCTATATATTGTTCCATTGATATTTGTTAACGTGTTTTTCCGCAACTTCTTTAACATAAGTTTCTGAGTGTGTTATTTAAATTCTTGTTTGAGTTTCGATCCTGACAAGTGGTATGAGAGCTTGAAAATTCAGAAACCTTTAATCATGGACAGTTCAAGCGACAGTGTCTTGGTATCAAAGGTTCCCATGCTCAAACCCAATGAGTTTGACATGTGGAAGATTAGAATCAAGCAGTACATTCTTCTCACAAACTTCTCAATGTGGGACATCATTGAGAATGGTCCTTCTGATGGAGGAAAGATGGATGCAGACGGAAAGACACCTCCACCAAAAACAGATGGAGAGAGAAAGTTGAGGCAGACAGAGATGAAAGCTTTGAGCACTCTGCTTTTGGCTATACCTAATGAGTACCAACATCAATTCTGCAACTGTTCTGACGCACAAATTCTTTGGAATTCTCTGGAGAAAAGATTTTCTGGTACTAAAAGTACCAAGAGAAATCAGAAGGCCATCCTAAAACAGCAGTATGAAAACTTCATGTCTACAAAGAATGAGTCCATGACTCAAACTTTTGATAGATTTAATAAGCTAATTGGTGAGTTGGCTACTGTTGGGGTTCAGATAGATCAAGATGATGTTAACAGAAAATTTCTAAGATCTCTTGGTGATGAATGGACTATGTACACTGTCTCCTTCAGACATAATGATCAATTGGAGGACAAGGAATTGGATGACCTCTATAATGATCTTAGGGTGTTTGAAGCAGAGGTAGAAACAAAGAAGAGGCCCTCTGGATACTCATACAATACTGCTCTTTTATCATCCTCTACTGATTCTACTGCTAATACAGAATCAATTAGTACTGCCCATAGATCAAAGCAAGTTGGATCCAATGACTCAGTTTTAGAATCTTTTTTAGCCAGTCATGCTAATTCTTCTCTAATTAATGATGACTTAGAACAGATAAATGATGATGATCTGGAAGAGATGGACATCAAGTGGCAGATGGCTATGCTAACTATGAGGGTAAAAAGATTCATTAAAAGGACTGGAAGGAACAAATTTGCTCAGAAAAGAGAAGATGGGATTGGAATTGATTTGATAAATCCAAGGTTGAATGTTACAAATGCCACAAGCTGGGGCACTTTGCAAGAGAATGCAGAAGTGGAATGCCTCAACAGCATACTAGCAACCATCAACCATCACAGTCCACTAGCTTCAAAAGTAGGAACTCTTCTCAAGCTCTTGTTTCCCAAGAAGGAATGGGATTTGACTAGAGTGACCAAGCAGAAGAAGCAGTTCAGAATCAAGCTTTAATGGCTAAAGTTTCAAAAAGCACTGATATTCCCACAGAGGTAACTTCTAATCTTTGCTCTAAAACCTGTATTGAAACTGTTAAAAAGTACAGGGATCACAATCAGAGTATGTGTGATGACCTTAAAAGGTTAGAAAAAGATAGAACAGAGTATGTCCTGATTGTTGAGAGGTTTGAAGAACAAATTAAGTCTTACCAGGCTAATGAACTTCAACATTCCTATGATACAAACTATTGGAAGTGGGAGAAAAATCAGTTAGAGATTAAGCTTAAAAAGTCTGAAGAGGAATGTGAGAAGATAAGGAGTGAGTTTGAGAAAGCCAAGCTGGACATTGAGAAATATTCCAATGCTTCTAAAGCAATGGACTCACTTTTAAAAACTCAAGTCCATGACAAACTTAGAAGAGGAATAGGCTACAACACCACCCCTCCACCATACAACAATAACTATATTCCTCCTACCTCTGATCTCTTAGAAAGACAGGACAAGAAGGAATTACCTGAGGAGCGACTGAAGTAGATCCTTTAGACAAAGTAGTGGTTGAGGCAGATTCTGAAGAAGAGGACTCTGAGAGTAAGAAGGAGAAAGACCAAAAAGATATTCCCCTAGAAAACCACATTCTGACAAATGAAAGAGGGGGTAAACCTTTTGTCAAGAGTGAGAAATTAAAATTTGGAGAAGAGACTGTTAAGAATGAAAAAGCCGAGACCCATAAGAGAGGAAAGGGAAAGGTACAGGGAGTTCATTACATGCAAACCACTGTTGTTAATACTTGTACTTGTAAACAGAATCAGCCCCAAAAACATGATAAAACAAGGGGAAATCAAAGAAATAGAAATAATCAGTGGGCACTAAAACAAGGAATTGATCTGAAAAAAATTAACAGACCAAAGCCTTGTTTTATCTGTGGCAAGAAAAATCATCTAGCCAAACACTGTTATTTCAATCCTATTAACCAAAGGATCAGTTTTCAAAGAAATATACAAAATTCTGTTGGTTATAGGAAGCAAATAAGAAATCATATGGCTGAGAATGTGAGAAGGGCACCTATAAAATCTCATGTTCAGAATAAGTTTGCTAATTCAAAGAAAAATACTCCAAATGAGCCTAGGAGTAATTTAAAAACAAAGACAGCAAACAACTTTGTCCAGGTTTGGGTTCCAAAAGTAAACAAATCTGTTAGTACTGCTACTTCAAATAGTATTGCTGACAGAAATAATGTTGCTGCAAGCAATACTACTGCTAACCCAGTTAGTACTGCCAATCAAGTTAGTACTGCTTTCAGTAACAGACCCATTATTGTGACAAAGTATTCAAGCAATAAGATTTCTCAGTGTGATAATCTCATCCAGTCTGAATATGAATATGTTGATGAGAATGGGAAACCCAAGACCACTTTGGCTTGGGTTCCTATTAAAAACTAACTGCTTTATTAAATGTGCAGGGCAACCAACAGCTCAAGGGAAGGAGCATTTGGCATGTTGATAGTGGTTGTTCCAGGCACATGACAGGTAACATGGTCTGCCTTCAAAACTTCAAAAGAATTGACGGAGGACATGTTGCTTTTGGTGATAATCCAGCAGGTGGTAAGATAAGTGGAAAAGGTAATGTGTCAAAAGGTAAGATGATCTTTGAGGATGTATACTATGTTGAGCAATTAAGATACAACCTGTTAAGTGTATCACAGGTCTGTGACAAGAAACATAGCATATTATTCACTGATACTGAATGTATTATCCTTGCTCCAGGGTTCAAGGTAGTTGATGACAGTATGATACTACTTAGAACTCCTAGGAAGGACAATGTTTATTGTTTAGACTTGGAGAGAGTAGTTTCTGATTCATCTCTAAATTGCTTCTTTTCAAAAGCTTTAGTAGATGAATCATCTCTTTGGCACAGAAGGATGTGTCACATGAACTTTAAAACAATGAATAAACTTGTGAAAAACAACCTTGTAAGAGGTTTGCCACAAAAGGTATTTTCATGTGATGATCATTGTGTTGCATGTCTTAAAGGCAAACAGCACAAAACTTCTCATAAGTCCAAAGAGATAAATACAATTTTTCACCTCTTAATTTACTGCATATGGATCTGTTTGGACCTACAAATGTGATGAGTATTGGCAAGAAATCCTACTGCTTGGTTATTGTTGATGATTTCTCTAGATTCACTTGGGTCTATTTTCTGAGGACTAAGGATGAGACAAGTTGACTGATCAAATCCTTTGTTCTTAGAATTGAAAATCAAACAAATCTAAGAGTTAAAGTCATTAGGTCTGATAATGGAACTGAATTTAAAAATAATGACCTAAACAGCTTTTGTGAGGAAAAAGGCATTGAGAAACAATATAGTGCTCCTAGGACTCCTCAACAGAATGGTGTTGCTGAAAGGAGAAATAGGACTCTGATAGAAGCTGCTAGATCTCTGTTGGCAGATTCAAAACTTCCAATCACTTTTTGGGCAGAAGCAGTTAATACTGTCTGCTATGTTCAAAACAGAGTTCTAGTAGTAAAATCCCAAGATAAGACACCTTATGAGCTTTTTAAAAAGAAGAAACCTTTTATTGGATTTTTCAAACCATTTGGGTGTCCTTGCACAATTCTCAATACCAAAACTCACCTAGGCAAGTTTGATAGCAAAGCTGAGGATGGGTTTCTTGTTGGTTATTCATCTCAAAGTAAGGCCTACAGAGTTTTTAACACCTCTTCTAGGATTATTGAAGAAAGTGACAATGTCAAATGCTATGAGAACACACCAAATCAACTTGGTTCAGGTCCTGATTGGCTATTTGACATTGATTCACTGACTAATTCTTTGAGTTTCAGTGATATGCATAATGCAAAAACAGGAACAGAAAAGGCACAAGTACAAAGACAAGAGTTTGTGTTGTTCCCAACACCTACTGTTGATCCTATTGAATTCTGTGACCAAGATAAGAAAGATAATTCAGATTCAAAGGACACTGAACCTGCTCAGAATGAAGAGGACAGAGGTGAAAAGAAATATCAGCCCTCAGATTCAGGAATCAAAGGTCCTGAGATGCCATTTTTGGAAGAAGAAGACACAGATGGTGATTATTCAGTGTATGGTGGAAGCTCTCCAGAAAGGAATGAAACCAATCTTGGAGTCAATCTTAATGAAGAGGCTGTCAATGCTACAAGAACCCAGAAGAATCATCCTCCTCAATTAGTGATTGGTGACATCAATTCTCCAATGATCACAAGGCAACAAAGCAAGTTAGGGGGATTGAAAGATCTACAATCAGGTTTATTATCTTGGTTTCTATCACAGGTTGAACCCAAAAAGGCATTTGATGTAATGAAGGATCCAAGCTGGATAGAAGCAATGCAAGAGGAGCTACTGCAGTTTGTGCTGCAGGATGTATAGGATCTGGTGGATCTTCCAAAGAGACACAGAGCAATTGGCACAAGATGGATCTTCAGGAACAAGAAAGATGAGAGAGGAATAGTAATAAAGAACAAAGCCAGACTAGTGGCACAAGGGTATACTCAAGAAGAGGGTATTGATTATGAAGAAGTATTTGCACCAGTGGCCAGGATAGAAGCAATCAGGCTATTTTTAGCCTATGCTTCTTTCATGAAGTTCAGGGTCTACCAGATGGATGTAAAGAGTGCTTTTCTGTATGGAAAAATTGAAGAAGAAGTGTATGCCTGTCAGCCTCCAGGATTTGAGAATCCAAATTATCCTGACAGAGTATACAAATTGAAGAAGGCACTCTATGGGCTACATCAAGCACCAAGGGCATGGTATGACACTCTGTCTACCTATCTCTTGGAAAATGGTTTTCAAAGAGGAATCATAGACAAGACTCTGTTCATTCAGAGGAACAAGAAGGACATCCTAATAGTGCAAATCTATGTGGATGATATTATCTTTGGATCCACAAAAGATCAAATGTGCAGAGATTTTGAAGATTTGATGCACAAGAGATTCAAAATGAGTTCTATGGGTGAACTTACCTTCTTCCTAGGGCTACAAGTTAAGCAGAAGAAAGATGGGATATTTATAAGCCAATCCAAGTATGTGCAGGACATTCTTAATGAGTTTGGATTCTCATATTCAAAGCCTGCAAGCACACCCATGGAGACACACAAATAGATCACTGCAGATCTTGAGGGGGAGGATGTGGATGTTCATCACTACAGATCCATGATTGGCTCTCTCATGTATCTCACTGCTTCAAGACCAGATATCATGTTTCCTGTTTGTGTGTGTGCAAGATTTCAAGTAAGGCCTAAGCAGTCACACTTTCAAGCAGTCAAGAGGGTATTCATATATCTCAAAGGCCAACCAAGATTAGGTCTTTAGTATCCTCATGACTCACCATTTGACCTACTTGCTTATTCAGACAGTGACTTGGGTGGTGAAAATTTGGATAGAAAGTCAACTTCAGGGGGATGTCAGTTTTTGGGTGCAAGACTAGTATCATGGCAGTGCAAGAAACAAACCACAGTGTCCACATCTACAACAGAAGTAGAGTACATAGCTGCTGCAAGCTGCTGTTCTCAAGTACTCTGGATTCAGAATCAAATGCTGGACTATGGTATGACCTTTCTTCACACTCTAATCTTCATAGACAACAACAGTGCTATTAGCATTGTTAATAATCCAGTCAAGCACTCCAAAACAAAGCATATAGAAATCAGGTATCATTTTATCAGAGACTTTAATGAAAAGAAGATAATTCAGGTTGTGAAAGTTCATACAAGTAACCAATTTGCTGATCAATTCACTAAAGCTTTTGATGTGGGTAGATTCACATTTTTGGTCACAAGTGTGGGCATGATAAACTCTGAATAAGCCTATTGTCTTATGTCTTATGTACCTGTATAGATTCCTTCCTGTCTACTTTCTCATATTGTATTGTGCATGATGCTTCTAACCTTGTGTGTTTCAGTGTTTCAGATTGCTTCAAATGGATACTAAGTACTTCTAAATCAGTTAATACTGCTCGCTATATTACTCATGATAATTTTTCAAAAATGGTTAAGTATGGTTACTACTGCTAGGTGGTTTATACTGACAGTGCAAAGTTACTACTGCTTGACTTATTTAATACTGCTAATCAGGGTTACTACTGCTGGTCTGTGTTAATACTGCTAGTCTGTGTTAATACTGCTAGTCCGTGTTAGTACTGCCAGTATGTGTTACTACTGCTAAAATGAGTTAATACTGCGAGTTAGTTAATACTGCTAGGGTACTTAGTACTGCTTCTAATTGAAACCCTCCACCTATAAATACCCTTTGTGACCGCCAAAATACAAATGGCTCTTTGAACTTCCATTGTTTCTTCTTCTCTCTCTCGATTTCTTTCTTACCAGTTTCAACCCTAGTAACGATTCGAACGCTAGATTTAACTAGAACGATGGCAGGACGAGCATTCTTTGATGAACACAACGAGCTCGCCATGTTACAGAAACCAAAGCAAGCAGAAGGTTTCCATGCCATAGTGGATTTCCTCAAATCCTCTCACATTTCCCATGCTCTAACTATCAATCCCACAATCTATGTGGAACATCAAAGGCAGTTCTGGGCCAATGCTGCTATTCAATCTGAAGAGGGCAAACAGGTCATCAAAACAAGGGTATATGATAAACCCCTGACCATCACAGAGGATTGTATTCGCATCCATCTACGATTAGATGATGCCTCAGGTATAACCTCTTTACCTAAGGAAGATCTCTTCCAAACTCTTAGTCTTATGGGGTATGAAGGTCCCACTGATGTATTCAAGTTTTTCAAGAACATATTTTCACCACAGTGGAGATTTTTTGTTCATACCCTACAACATTGCATTTCACGAAAAACAACTGGATGGAGTGAGTTTAGCAGTACCTTAGCTTATGCTTTGGTCTGCTTAGCTACCTCTAGAAAGTTCAATTTCTTACAAATGATTTTCAAGGATTTTATGTCAAACCCGGATACCAAATCCAAAAGCTTTTATATGTATCCCAGGTTTGTACAAGAGATTATACTGAAGGAATTGACGGATCTACCCTCTTTTCAAGAGGTGTATGTACCAAAACCTCCCAAAGGGAAGGTATTCTCAAACATGAAAAGGCCCTCCAAGGACTTTTTTGGCCGAGACACCCCATTGTTCTCTACAATGATAGGTGTGTCACATTCCCATGGTGAGGCATCAGTGTCAAAACCCTCATCTGACAACCAAATTGATGACCTACCCACACCACTCATTTCTAGTAATCCTCCTCAGTTTCCTATTGACAAGCCCACATCCCCCATCACCAAAATATATATAAGAAAAAAGGTAAAGAAGGTTCCTTCCCTTCTTGTACCTTCACCCCCACAGCCTTCAAGCCCTCTAATGGAGCATTCTCCATTAGAGAATATCGATAGGGAAACCACAGGGGTGTCTCCTAACCCCAAGAAGGTGCTCACTAAGGAGCAGGTTGAGCATGTGGGCAGTGAGGCTCACACTACTGACTTTGCACAAAGTGCAGAGCAGGACAGTGTGAACATTCCTAAAACCTTCCCCACGGCAACTTTGGGTGAGCAATCATCCAGAGGTCCCTGGTGCCAAGAAACCAAGGGGGTAGAAGGTGCCTATGCTAGGCACCCCTACTAAACGTTTCAGTGATCCTCCAAGGGTGGTAAACACACCTAAAGGTGGTGAGGATAGATATACCTATGATGAATTGATGGAAACGTTGGAAAATATAAATGAGGATGTCCTATCTCAGGGCAAACTCATAGAGGAGATGCAACAGATAATCCTCTCCCAACAGGTACAGATCAGCAACCTCAAGAAATTGGTTCTAAAGCAAGTGCAAAAGAAGAAAAGAACCAAGTTCATACTGAAAAAGAGGAGCATCCTTCATGATGCTTCCAAAAAGGGGGAGAATAAGGGGAAGTCAAGAGCTGGATCTGACAAGCAAAGTCCTGATGGGATGAAGTCTACAGTTGAGGGGGAGCAGGGTAATGAAACAGGGCCAGCGGCAAAAACTTTCAAGCGAGCAGCACAAATTGGGCTAGCAGTAGTAACAGAGCCAGCAGCAGTAATAGGGCTATCTGTTGAAGAGATAGAAATAGCAGAAACTCTTCGAAAGGCAAAAACAGACACTCCCAAAGCCACTCAAAAGGCCAAGGGAGTGGAAATTATAGAAGGAGGTCTTGAGTAGAAAAGAAAAGAAATCAGTGAGGCAGAAATGAAAAGAAAAGGCAAGGCCAAAGTGGATGAATCTGTACAACCTCCCAAGAAGCTAAAACAGATAGAGATTGATGAGGAATTGGCAAAGAAGCTGCAGGCTGAGCTAGAACAAGAAGAAGAGACTCAAAAGGCCAAAGATAGGCAGATTGCTCTAGATCTGTCTACTAAGCTGAATGAGGAATATCAAAAGAGCTTGAAAGTTGCAGCTGAGGCCAAGAAAAGTACAGTGAAATCATCCAAGCACAGACTGCCAGCAAAGACTCAGAAAAGACAACCTTCTAAGACCTATTTGGCCAATCAATAAAGGAGAAAAATGATAAACTTTCTGAAAGGCTCAATTGGTGTAAAAGAAGAGATGTTTGCTAGCATGTCATACAGCAGAGTTGAAGAGCTATATAAAAAGGAAATGGCAAAGCTTCAAGGGGACTTCACTCAAAGGGTTGAGTTTGAAAGACAAATGAAAGAGAGACATGATCTCAATATCCAACAACCCTTCCCTGAGAGTGAGGAAACCAACCCTTCAAAAGAAAAGGCTGAAGAAAAGAAGGAAGAACCTGTTGCTGTGGAAGTCAAATCTGTCAAGAGAGTGAAGACTATAGCTTCCAAGAAACAGTCCAAAAAGTCAAGGGTTGAAGGAGCTAAAAAAGAGGCAGAACCATCTGTTACAGGTCATACAGAGCAATCAAGTCAAAGTGCACAACAACCAAGTCAATCTGATGTGCATTTTGGTCTTTACATGACTGTAACAGATGATGAACCAGTAAAAGCAGATCCCATTTCAGTTCAAGCCCCTGAAATCATCCACTGGGATATTCTAGAAGATCAAGGAAAAGAGTATTTCAGAATCAAGAGGATGGGTGATCATTTTGAAGTTTATTCTACTTGGGGCAAGATAGTCAGAAGTTGTTCAAGGTCAGACGTGGAAGAAATGTTCAAAGTAGGAATGACTCTGTATGGGGATGTGCTGAAGACATCAGGGATGAACATCAAGAAACTAGAAATTGAGTATCTATGCATGATGTTCAGTCCAGACCTTGTCAAGCACGTAATCAAGGAAGTTTTCAAGTCTGTGGACAACTGGATGCTCATAGAAAGGTGTGGGGTGTATATCTTAACCATTGACAACAGCTTCCATGAATATTACCTGGTGGATAAGATATATGACCATAGCCTAGCCAAGCTACAGGGATGCTGAAAGCCAAACTAATCTGTCCTCAAGGTTCTGAAATGGCAAGGATTGTGATTAGCAGGATCATTAATCAAAGTCTGGGTCTGGATCCTAATTTGGGGAACTAAGCTGAAGTGTTGAAAGCATCATGAAGACTCTAAGTTGAAGAACTTAACTTCTCATCTTGAAAAGTTAAGTTAGGGGGAGATTGTTAGGTCAGAATATGCTAAGGATGGATACTACTGCTAGTTGAAAGGTATTACTACTGCTTGTACTTTAATTACTGCTAGTAGAATTAATACTGCTTGAAAAGTTAGTGCTGCTACTAGAATAGTTAGTACTGCTTGGAGAGTTCGTACTGCTAGTAGTTAATGTTGTTGAAGATTACTACTGCAAGCATGGTTAATACTGCTCAAATGATTAATACTGCTAAAAGAAGAGAAGGTTAGTGCTTCTTCTAAAGATAAAGAAGACTTGAAGATAAAGATGAGTTGGAGATATGGTTGAAGATAATTATGGTATTGATAATGGAGATCAATTTTATTTTGATAATTATCTTGTACTCAGTCTTGTATATATAGTATAGAAGTATTTGATAGAAAATTAATTCATACGTTTTGTTTAGAGGGAATTAACCTCAAGAATAGTTTAGATCTTTTCTATAGAGAAGTATAGAACGTCTGTTTAGTCTGTTAAACAGATTGAGGTTTTGTGTGTAATCATCAAGTTGAATCAATATAAACTTGTGATTTGAGTTTTATATATTGTTCCATTGATATTTGATAAAGTGTTTTTCCGCAACTTCTTTAACATAAGTTTCTGAGTGTGTTATTTAAATTCTTGTTTGAGTTTCGATCCTGATTGTTTGTCTTGGTCACGAATGAAGACATAATCAACGCTTCCAAAACATGAAGTCACGTAGAGAACTATTGTAGGCAGTATCTTATATCTTAATTTGTGAAATTATATTTTTAGCTACACTTTTATGTTAGTAGTATATAATGTGGAAATTATTTTGTGACATCATATCCAAAAATTCTTGGAATCGCCTCTGATCATATATGATTTTACACATGATTTTAATATAAAATTAAATGTGATTCGATCGTTTTTTTCTAATTCTCTTATTTAGTTATTGTTCTCGTATGAACCTGATTTTCTCTCTATATATATAGATATATAGAGAGGGAGGTTCAGGGAAAAACCCTAAATAAATGAAAACAAATAGAAAATATCTTATCAAACCTTGAATTAAAGGAAAAGTTCAGAAAACCCAACAAGCTATCCCAAAAACCCCTCAACTTATTTTTTGAATAAAAAAACATTAAACTTTTTCATTTTGTATGATTAAGTCCTTGAACTGTTTTTTTGAATGAATAAACCATTAAATTTTCTCATTTTGAACGATTAAGTCCCTGAACTATTTTTTTTAATTAAAAACCCATTAAACTTTCTCATTTTGAATGATAAAATCTTTGGACATTTTTTTCAATAAATTAAACCATTGAACTTTTAAACATCGGTTACTCACATCCTTTTAACCAAAAAAAAAACTACATGTAACCGACTAAGAGAGTTTTAAAGTAAAAAGAAACCAAAATCAGTTATATCGTTCCTAAACCCTACATCATTCAAACCTTACGTAAATACCGGTATTACTCCCCTTTGCCACTCTCGTCGCCCCATCCACGAGGCCCCTTGTGCTATGCGAGATGGGTGGTGGCCCAGGGTAGTAGAGGCCCAAGGGCATTAAAGTCCGATACTTTAATATGCTATAGTATGCACAGTTTCCCATTTTTTTCTAAAAACTTTTACTGACATACGCTCTCGCCTCTCGATCTGACGCTCTCACTCTCTGCTCTCGACTTTAGAATCTGCTCTCGGTCTCTTGCTCTACCCCTTAGCCTCACACCCTCGCTCTGTGCCTATGCCTCTCACCCTCGCAGCGGTTCTGCCCTATTGCCCTTCTTGGCCAGATGTTTCCTTTATGATTTAGTGATAATGATTAAGTTATTAGGTTTTTCATCTATTTGCTTATTTGCCTATTTGGTTATTTAGTTATTAGATTATTTGCTAATTTGTTGTTTACTTGTTTATTATTATTAACTATGGCTTTGAATTTCTTGCTTAAGTATTACTTTTCACTGCTTTACAAAAAAAAAATCTCATGAATGTAGGTCCTTTTATATGAACTAGTATTGGGTCCATGCATTGCATGGCAGCGATACATTTGTTACAAAATATGTAACAAAGTTAGATGAAAGATATTTATTTATATACCACTAATGAACGATAACCGAAATACACCACATTTCAACATTTGAGAATACTTAAATCTTATAAAGTCTCTCATTCACTCTTGGTTTCGACGACTACAAATTGTTATTACAAAATATATATATATATATATATATATATATATATATATATATATGTAAGTTGATATAAAACATAAATTGTTAATCGATAACAAATCAAATGCAATATAAAACAATAAATCAACAAATATATTCTGATGTTTTATAGTTTTAGAAGTAGACTATTTTCATTTATATGGTTTTTTTTGGCAGAGGGAATTTTAAACACTTTATAATAATTTATCGCTTTCTCTTGGTTGGCAATTTTTCTTACCAAAAAATAATAGCTCTTTTGATTCTGGTACATTCATATCGTTTTCTGGAATTGAATTCAACTATTTCTTAAGTACGTAGGATTCAACAACTGCAATTTCAATTTTCGTGAATTTTTTATTCCTGAAAAAAATAACTCATCTTGAACTCCAAAAGTCAATCAACGTAGTCGATTGTCCAATTCTAATTGACAATCATTTGAACGTAGTGACTGGCCTCTCTATCTAATGCTACTACACTAAAGCTTGATAGACCAGATTTAGTTATTAATAATTTTTCAAATTTTGTTCTAGGAGATTATTTTAGGGAAATTGACCAATATAGCCATATTAGATGAACCTATTTAGTTTTTAGCCCACTTTTTGGCAGTTGCACACATAGGTGATCGATTGTTCTCTTAATAGGAAAAGCAAATAAAAACATAAGGATTCAGACGATGAGAAGACCAACCAAGAGAAAGTAAATAAAAATATAAGAATTCATATGATGATTTGACACTAGAAGAATTACCATCTCAAATTTAAGAAGTGTTAACCCCATTTTGTCGATGAGTTCATAAAGAGCATCAAGGAAGAAACATTGCAAAGTATGTAGCATTCTTCTGGTTTATAGTATTTGTTGTTATATGATCGTACCACATTGATGTCAAAGATACACATAATTAGTTATCAAAAACTATATTGAAAGTTTGCTTTCTATACCAAAGACTATAATAATATTTTAACTCTTGGAGTTCCTATGTGAATCTAACGAAGATGTAATGATGTACTAGGGCACAAGATGCCTAAAGAGGGACAATCTTATATCTAGTAGTGAAACGATGGATAGACTGTCCAAGTCAACAACATCCTTCCATTGCGACTTTGATTGTCTTGCCGTTTTACTAACATGTTATTCATATTTACATCATGTTTCTTAATTTTTAGACAGTTCTTTTAACAAACAGTTGCAAAGAGAAACCATACATCACAATCTAATCAAATTCATAACTTCATATAATAGAAGAAATAAACAGGAGTGGCACATTACAAAATTGAACAATTTATTTAAATAATAGTTCCTAATGCAAGTTCTGGATCTACAAACCAATTTATTTAAGTAATTATATATGTAATTTGCTTTTAAAACATACACAAAAGTAATACACCCACTTTCATTTATCATTAGAAAATTCTTATATGAGAATAATTATTTACATAATGCAATCTGATTTTTGTAATTTTGTTGGCAATCTAATATATAATAAAATTTAGGATAGTAGCATCATCGGTTCCACATCCTTAAACAATATTTTTTTCAGCACCCTAAAGTAAAATATAATAAAACTTAAGTGTAGTAACATATGCAATAAAATGTGTATATATATATATATATATATAGGGTTCAGGTTCAGGTTCAGGTTCAGGTTCAGGTTCAGGGGAAAACGTAAAAAAAAAAAAAAAACTGAGGAACATCCTGGTATCCCTTCATCTGGACGGTATGCACTTGTGCATACAAGTAATTTGTAATATGCACACGTGCATACACAAATGCATAATGCACGCATGCATAAAAACCAAAAAAACAACTTAATTTACTTATATACACAAGTGCATATGGTAGCAGATTATCGTGTACTGCACAACGGGGGCACAATATTACCCAGTGAGAGCACAAGTATATACTTTCACTGGAATCGCTACAAGTAATATAATGGTACAAGTACCGAGTATTGTATCCACAGGGACTGACTTACTGAGAAACAGAGATTTTCATGAACTTCTTGCACAAGTTTCGAGTGTGAGAAAAATATTTGTTTGGTTGATTAATGCTAAGAGTACGAAATAAAATTTATAATTAAGAAATGGGTACGGGTGTAAGTTTTTCTTGAGATGGACGTAGTGACAAATAGTTAGACCTTTTGTAGTACGGAAAATCTATAAAAAGCCCGATCTCTCAAAAGTGGATTTTTAAAGACCGGTCCTACAAAATGCCCATAAAGTGTCCATCGTCACCAACTCTTAATCTTACCGATTTAATTACGTTGATAAAAATCAAGTTCTACCGGTACAGAGATTTACACCCAAATCTCTTTGTGATATAAATCTCCTTCGACGTTTGAACCATAATAAATCATGCAAAACCCGTATCTCTACGTAATTATCAAAGACTCTCTCAAATCTTTGTGCATCCCTTAAGCTGTATTTCGAATCCGCCCCTCTCGAGGTATAGATTTAATATTAACACTTCAAAGTGATCGGCTTATCAGCGTTGAGTTTAAGTCTCGACTTAAGTGACCAAGCTTAAGAGCTAGTAACGATGGCCACACCCAAGTATTGCCTACTAGTTTCAAGTTGGCTCACACCCTTACCCAAAAGATGGTTAGTTCATAATAAAAAGCATAATAATAAAAGACATAATAATAAAATGTATAAAAATAAAGAGCATATAGATAATAAAAGACTTGGAAATAATAAAAGACGTAAAGAAATAAAGGAAATACTTGTTACTCTACTTGCATAAAATTAAAGTTAAGCTACAGACATGCCCACAGCGGGAAACCGAGGGCAGAAACGAAAATACAAGAAATTAAATGCTTAAAATTAAATGCAACCTTCTGAACTCTAAAACTCTTCCAAGGAGAGAGTTAATAGAACTGGAAAATGTTGAGATGTGATTTAATGCTAGGCTAACAACCTATTTATAAGAGAAAACTAAGCTTTTACCCAATGGGTAATACCCAAAAGTTAAAGGGTTAATAACCATTGGGTAAAAGAGTACAATGATTGAAGATTCCTCCAACTAGCATCCACCCTCTTATTTCCAGATAATTTCCAGCCTTGAATACTGCAATACCCCCAGAATATGAATATGAATACGCAGTATAAATACCGTATGCATCCTCGGGTGCCCTCGGTGGGCAGACAGTGCCCACAGTCCCACAAAAACGAGATTTTCTTGACAAAACTGCATCCTTTGGTGTTTTCATCATATTTGCAAACTTTAAAGAACAAAGGAAATAGATGGAAGCAAAAGTGGCTAGAAAGGTGAATAACGAGTTCTGAGAGCCTATGTATTTTCGTTCTCATCTTTGGAATCTACTTAATGTAGAGATGTATCGGTTTAATAACGAGTTCGTCGGATTTAATCATCGTGGGTTGAAAGGTACCGAATTTGGGGGAATTTGTACTGTTCGCGACAGTGCCCGCGAGAGTGACAGGATGTCACAATCGCGAAGGCACAATCGCCGGGGGACTAGAGCTCTCGGTACGTCTCTTGCGATAGTGTCATGCGAGAGTGACATGGTCACAATCGCGGGGCACTATCGCCCAGTGTGTACCGCGGGTGGGTGGTTTCCCGCGACTATGCCCTGCGACTATGCCATTGGCATAGTCGCCATGTCACTATCGCCGACAGGGGTTCTGAGTAAAAAAAAACCAAGTCGCGATTTTAGGTCATTTTATCTTATTTTGAAGGAGGCAGTAGCGTTTTTCTCTCTAGAGGGCTGGTAAGTTCGACCTTCTTCCTTCCTTAGCATTTATGTCTCTCAACTACTTCAATCCATTGATCATTTATGTGTTCTAGGGAGGTGTGAATCATCGTAGTGCTAGTGAAGCTACCTCAAGTTCTCAACCCATCTTCTCCTTACTTAAGCTTTGGATTTTAGGGTTAAACTCCAACCCTATAAGGTGAGTTCATCCACTTTTATAAAACGTTATACATGCCAAATGTGGGTTTTAAATGCCTAAACATCTCTTTTTTATATACTTGATTTGTGGATTTTGTACCAAGTCTAACTTTTGGAGATTTTAGGGTTTTATGACAATTTATGGAATATGATTATGTGAGCTTGTTGATGTTACTATTAACCTACCTCCATTTGGGAAAATGTATTTCAAAGGATGTCTATATTCATATGTCACTTATGGTTTTAAAGAAAATGATATTCTTGTGGTTAACTGCTGATAAGTTTGTATTTGGGAATTTATCATGGTTAAAGGGTATGGCTTGTAATAGTCATTTATGTTTCAACTAAAGTTATTCGGTAAGGAATGGAAATTGCTTCGGGAAAATTATTTTTTATGTCCTTTATGCATAATTTGCATTTGTTGGAATATTTGTTGGGCACTATGAGCATTATTTGGCTTATTTGATGCATTTGGGAGTCATGACCCCGTATTTGGTTTGTTGTTGTTCCAGCGTTGGGACGACTAGTTTTCCACGTCGAGGCACGTTAGGCATCGGATGTGGTATAAGTCCTTCGTGCTCAAGTATTACGATATTGGATGAGAAGCTCGACGTAGGAACCCCTCGGGGTTGAACTTGAGTTTCCGTGGGTGTATGTTTAAAGCCACTGAGCCTGACATCCCTTGCGCATACTTTATTTGTGTATTGGCTTTACTGGCTTATCGAATGGCTTACTTTTGTGTTCCGTCATTTGTGTTAGTAAGCGGGTCTCCCCCGTTAACCCAAGAGGTACTTGCTATATTTCAAAGAGCATTATTGTATCATTCTATTATCATCATTGTACAAAAGAAATTATTTTACTCATCTTTACGTTGTTTACGTAAACTGCAATTGTTTGATCTCACTAGGCTTTAGCCTAACACTTTTCTTAAAATGACATGTATAACAGGTCAGGTTTCCGGTGGGGTTCGTCGGGAATGAGTGGATGGCTTTGAGACCAAGAGCGGTCTTTTTGGGAGATGTGTAGACCGACGTTTTGAATTAGCGAGCATACTTTTGGAAGAATAGCAACACCCGGTGTTAATCTTTCTTAATTAAGTTAGATTATTAGGTTGTTAGTATATTCTTCATTCGATTCATTGTATTGGTTATAGTTTGCTTCCCCGTTCTATCGGGATGATACTTTGGGGTTGTTTACAACAGGTTTTTATATTCCCAGGATTTCCAGTTTATAGCCGTCATATTGCAGAATTTTCGAATTTTAATTCCGCTAAATTTTAGGGTGTAACAGTGTATATGGCTATGATTTATCTCTCACTCCTTTCTTCCCCCCAAACTTGAGGTAAACTACTAAAAATGGGCTTTGGGTTTTTCTTCTTTTTTTTTCAAAATTGGGCCCCCTTTAATGAATTGGGCCATAAACCCCATATGTAAATATCTATTTATTGGGCTCCACATGTCTTCTCATTTGAAGACTTATTTTATATGTGTATTATTCTTTTTTTTTTGTGATCAAAATTTTGAAAATGATCATAACTCTCACAAAATATCCTAATGTTCACCCCCCCCCCCCCCCAAAACTTAGGACACATCAATGTCCTCATTGGTGGAGGTAAAAAAAAGAAATTAATGGCAAAAGGTTGGGTTACAAAGGAAAGTGTTTCGGCTAGAAATTCAATAACGACCTACGTCCTTTTAATTTCCAATCCCAATGATTTCCAATGAAAGTTGTACCTGAAATTTAAGATGTATAATACCGAAAGTGACAGAAAACATTAAGAATTATATTGAAAATCCATCAATGAGTAAGTACAAAAGGAAAGGGTTAGCACGAGTTCCGGATTTTCAACACAATACCTACGGTCAGAATAAACAACAAAAGGAGTTAAAGTTTGCAAAAGATGAATCCCACACCAAAAGACTATTCTGTCAATGGAGGCTGCCCACTGTGGGATGCAGTGGGTACTGTCGACGGTTCACTTGCAGCAGGTTCGGAGGTCGGTTCGGCAGCGGCTTCTGCAGCATGTTCGTCAATACGTCGTGGAGGCGGCATCCTAACTTGCGGAGGGCATACATATGATGGAAATCGCGGCAAATTAGCGGCATGCATAACATTTTCATCAACGAGGAACTTGCGGTGCACATGATTCAGTCCCTTTGGTAGGACCACATCAACGTCGATCGACGTTCATGCTCAAGCTGGCGTGCTTCGAGACGGTCCAAACGAGTGAGGATCGTGTCAAGCTTTTTATTGAGATCGTCATTTGGGGGGCGGGCGTCGAGACGTCCAGCCGCTGGAGGATTGTGTCAAGCTTCAGATTTAATTCTTCATTTTGACATGCAAGAACAGTCAACCAAGTTTCTGAGCCATAACCTGCATCCGTAGGATGAAGAGGATAGGATGGGCCGGTTGGGCCCGTTTTGGACGGTCCAGGGGCAGCAGCATGCATGGCGTCTTGAGGTAATCTAGATGGATGTTGCTGAGGTGTGGGGGGGATAACCTGTGGACCGGTAGTTGGTTTTCCGACGAGTGCACGCTGACGGCGTTCAATGGTACCTGCATCAAGAAGTGAGGTAACAGACACGACCTCGTCCGTCATGTAGGCCGGGACTTTGGCACGAGTGAGCAGTTTGGTGATGAGCCCCGGGAAAATAAGTCGGCTTGTAGTACGAGCGGTCGAAGTCCCAATAGCCGCATGAGCAATCGGACCCACATCAACGGGCACTTCTTTGAGAATACAGTACAACAAAATACACTTATCCCTAGAAAGTGTAGCATCGTGGCCGGTAGGGATAAGGTTGTGACGTAAGAACTGGAACCATAACGCTGCCTCCGGTGACAGATTCCCACCCAAAATAATTCGACGACGGTTATCCAAAGTCCAACCGTGGCCGGGAAGTGTCAGAGTGCTAGCAATTTCTTCCTCAGATAACTGTTGGTGCCTTTGAAAATACTGACTGAAAGAGCATATAAATGGAGCATCCAAACCCAAGACTTTATTTATCATTGCACCGGACCAGTCAACGCTACGGCCCCGAACGGTGAGGGGGTTGCGTTTGCACACACCAACAGCTGCTAAAAATTCTTTGACCCACGTGACATTTGCCACACATGGGGAAGGGATCATATTCATCCACTTCATAGCCAGCAAATGGTGCTTCACGTGCATTACATCTTCGATCAACGCGGAAACGAAGGCACGCTCGAAAAGAACCTTATTGTGCTCGATGGAAGTATACCTTTTCGAGATGAGATTGCAAGGTCGTAGTTTTCGACCTTCATGTGCTTTGATCGACGCGGTTGCCTTGCCTCCACCTCTTTGCTTTCTGGGATTTTTGCTTTGCCTTTTCGATCTGGCCCCCTCCGTGCAACAGTAGCTACACGCGCCCTTTTTCTTGGTTGCCTTTTCACAGGCCGGCTCGAATCAGATAGCTCCTCCTCGCTAGGAACATAAGTGTCATCTTTGTCGGGGCTTTTGTTGGTCTTATCAGCTAGCGGGGACAGGTTCTTCTTCGTGAGATGAGGCATAATCCTCACCATCACTAGACAATGGGGATTCAGTGGCGGTTACCTACTCCATAGGTTTGGGTAAGAGATTTTTAGGAAAAGAGGGTAACAAATTGGTCTGTGCAGGTGAGCTAGAATTTTCGAAGTCGAACTGTAGTTCATCTTCGAAGGGGTCAGATTCTGGGGGATGGGTTTCATTTAGGTCGAAAGGATGGGGTTGGTCTTTGGAGACTCCGGCAGTTAGGTAGGGTGGTGGTACGGTGGTAGTGGGTGAGATAGTGGTGGTGGTGAGGGAGATAAATAACAGTTTAGGTTTAGGGGTAGGGTCGATTTTGGGCGAGAAGGGTGTTGTAGATTTAGGGCTTCGCCAGTTCGGATAAGAAGATGGAGGGGGAGGGGGAAGGATGCACGTGAGTACCTCATGAGATTCCACAAAGTTACGGATGAATGTCGCCTGAGAAGATGATTCATCGTCGGCGGCACTGGCGACGGAGGAACCCACGGCGGTGATGGCTCCGATGGTGGAAGATCCGGCCAAAATGGAGGCTGCAGGTACACCAGGGGGCGGTGGAGCGGTGAAATCGAGGAGAGGAGTCTCGTCGGCAGTCTAGAGTCGTCGACTCCAGCGACATGGAACGACGTTGGGGTTTGGGGTGAGTCTCTTTGCTTTGGCCATGGAGTGGAAGGGGAAAGGTTGCTCTGAAGAAAGTGACCCTTAGTTTTACTTTTAGAAGACCTTTGAAAACAAACAAAAAATCCGGTTGCCAATAAAGGAACACAGATGGGTTTTTGTTGTAGACCCCACTTTTCCAAAAGAAAAACTTAATAAATAATCCCAACTTTTTTTCTCCTCCATAAAAAATATTTGAGGTAATCATGGCAAGTACAAAAAAATCTTTTTGGAAGATTATCCTTTTACCCTAGATAGCCAAGTGGCTTCTCTTAAATTTTTTATAATTTAAGGAAATGATTGCCAAAATAACTTCAGATTTTTCCAAAAAAAATTCCTTTTCAAAACTCCCGCTCAAAATCACCAGCTCCACACTGCCCACAGTGGGCACATACTACCCTCGGCAGACACAGAAGAGAAAAATTTTTACAAATTAAAAAAAAAACTTTTCCTACCTGCACACTATTTACAAGAAAAGTTTCAACAATTCAAGGGTTAAGTTCATTGGGCTTGGGCACCCCGTTTGGGAGGTAGTGCTTAACCCGATGTCCGTTAACTTTGAAAGTGTTGTTATCCTGAGGATTCAACAAGTCTATTGTGCCAAACTTTCCTACATCCATGATGGTAAAAGGACCTGACCAACGCGATTTCAGCTTCCCAGGGAACAACTTCATTCTTGAGTTAAAGAGAAGCACTTGTTGTCCTTTTTCAAAAATTCTTTGGTTTATCCTATGATCATGCCAGAGTTTTGTCTTTTGTTTATAAATTTTGGCATTTTCGTAGGCATTGTACCTTATCTCTTCTAACTCAGTTAATTGAAGTTTCCGCTTTTTCCCCGCAACATCCTCACACAGATTTAATTCTTTTATGGCCCAAAAAGCTTTGTATTCGAGTTCCAAAGGTATATTACACGCTTTCCCAAATACCAATCTGTACGGGGACATATCTAAAGGGGTTTTAAATGTTGTTCTGTATGCCCAAAGTGCGTCATCCAACTTGAGTAACCAATCTTTCCTATCAGGTTTTATGACTTTTTCCAAAACTGATTTTATTTCCCGATTTGAAAGTTCCGCAAGACCATTTGTTTGAGGATGGTATGAGGTGGCCACTCGGTGTTGGATATTATATTTGCTCAAAATTGTGCTTAACATTTTGTTTACGAAGTGTGTCCCTTCATCACTAATTAAAGCTCGGGGAGTGCCAAATCGTACAAAAATATTTTTATGATGAAAATTAACCACAGTTTTAGCATCGTTTCGAGGACATGCAATGGCTTCTACCCATTTAGATACGTAATCAACCGCAACCAGAATGTATTGGTTGGTAAAGGACATAGGAAATGGTCCCGTGAAATCTATGCCCCTAACATCAAAAAGTTCGACTTCTAAAATATTATTTAAAGGCATTTCATTCCGTTGGGACAAATTTCCTACTCTTTGACATTGGTCACAACCTTTGACGAACTCAAATGCATCTTTAAATAAAGTGGGCCAAAAGAAACCACTTTGAAGAATTTTTGCTGCCGTACGTTGACTACCGAAATGACCTCCGTACGGTGAAGCATGACAATCGTTCAAAACATTTTTCATTTCGAAATTTGGGATGCATTTTTTTAAAACTTGATCTGCACCAAGTTTATACAAAAATGGGTCGTCCCAAAAATACTGTTTGCAATCATGTATGAATTTCTTGAATTGTTGTCCCCTCATGTTGCATAGCTTGATTCCACTTGCCAGATAGTTTGCAATATCTGCATATCATGGGAGATCTTTTTCAAAGTGGTGATGGATGGCTAAAATGTGCTCGTCTGGGAAAATTTCCTTTATGTCATGATTTTCACCACTTGACACGTTATGTTCAATCCTAGAAAGATGATCGGCCACATGATTATCCACTCCTTTCCTATCAACTATCTCAAGGTCAAATTCCTGTAATAGAAGGACCCACTGAATAAGCCGTGGCTTAGCATCGGTTTTGTTAAAGAGATATTTAATAGCGGAGTGGTCAGTGTGAACGATGACTTTTGTACCGATTAAATAGGATCGAAAACGGTCAAAGGCAAATACTACATCAAGCAATTCTTTCTCGGTTGTTGTTTAATTTATTTGAGCTTCGATAAGAGTTTTGCTTGCATAGTAAATGGGGTGGAAAATTTTATCTCTTCTTTGCCCTAAGACAGCACCCACAGCCCAGTCGCTTGCATCACACATTACCTTAAAAGGCATGGTCGAATCTAGGGCTATCACAATGGGTGCCGAAACAAGGGCGGCTTTGATTGTTTCAAAAGATTTGGTGCATTCTGGAGTAAAGTCGAAAGCTTGGTCGGCATGCAATAAATTACAAAGGGGTTTTGCAATTTTTGAAAAATCTTTTATAAAACGTCTGTAAAACCCCGCATGCCCCAAAAAGCTTCTAATGCCTTTAACCGAACTTGGTTCGGGTAATTGCATTATTACCTCAAGCTTTGCTTTATCCACTTCTAAACCTTTTTTAGAAACCATGTGACCCAACACAATTCCTTCTTGTACCATAAAATGGCATTTTCCCAATTTAAAATTAAATCGTGTGTTTCACATCTTTCCAAACTCTTTTTCAAATTTTCAAGACAATTTTCGAATGATGTACCGATAACTGAGAAATCGTCCATAAACACTTCAATGGAATCTTCAATCATGTCCGAGAAAATAGACATCATGCAACGTTGAAACGTTGCGGGTGCATTGCAAAGACCAAATGGCATTCGGTGAAACGCAAAAGTTCCGAAGGGACAAGTGAAGGTGGTCTTCTCTTAATCTTGGGTGCAATGTGAATTTGATTGTACCCCGAATAACCATCCAGAAAGCAATAAAATTCCTTTCCGGACAATCTATTTAGCATTTGGTCTATAAATGGCAAAGGAAAATGGTCCTTTTCGTGGCTAGATTCAATTGTCTATAATCCATGCAAATTCTCCACCCAGTGACGGTCCTTGTTGGGAGAAGCTCATTTTTCTTATTGGTGATTACTGTGGTACCATCTTTCTTCGGTACACATTGTACCGGACTCACCCAACCACTACTTGAAATGGGGTAAATAATACCCACATCTAGCCATTTTAAAATTTCTTTCTTAACGACTTCTTTCATGATCAGGTTAAGTCTCCTTTGTGGTTGCACCTTGCCAACTCTATTTTCTTCCAAAAATTATCTTATGTTGGCAAAGGGATGGAATGATTCATTTGATGTCAGCTATTTTCCAACCTATGGCCTTCTTGTGGTTTTTCAACAACTCAATTAATTTCACTTCCTGTTCACAACTTAAATTGGAAGAAATAATTACAGGCAACTTTTCCTCTTCCATAAGATAAGCATATTTAAGGTGATTAGGAAGTGGTTTTAACTCTAGATCGGGAGCTTTGATTATAGAAGGAACCTGGGTTGGTCTATCATTAAAGTCCAACTGCTCAAATGCATCTATAACCTCTATCAAATCCTCTTCCGAAATATCTTCCCCTATGCAATCAATCAAACTTAACTCAAAATCATCGCCTAAGGAATTTAGGTAGGAACAATCTTTAATCTCACCATTAAACTTAAGGGACTTGAAAACATTGAAAGTGATTTGCTGGTCATTTACTCTCATAGTCAACTCACCCTTCTGCACATCTATCAAAATTCTACCAGTTACCAAAAATGGTCTTCCCAAAATGATTGGGACATCCTTATCTGCCTCATAGTCCAATACTATAAAATCGGCCTGAAAAATGAATTTATCGACTTTCACCAAAATGTCCTCAATTTTCCCTTTCGGATAGGCCAAAGACCTATCAGCAAGTTGTAAGGTGACAGTGGTGGGTCTGACTTCTCCAATCCCTAATTTCTTAAAAACCGACAAAGGCATGAGGTTTATGCTTGCTCCCAAATCACATAGGGCATGTCCTACTTCTTGTCCCCCAATTGTACACAGGATAGTAAAACTCCCCGGGTCTTTTAGCTTTGGAGGGATTTTGCAAGTAAGAAGTGCACTACATTCTTTGGTCAAGGTAACAGTTTCAAATTCTCCCAGCCTTCGTTTCTTGTTGAGAATATCTTTTAAAAATTTAACATAATTTGGCATTTGCTCGAGAGCCTCTACCAAAGGAATGTTAATGTGAAGTTGTTTGAAAACGTCCAAAAACTTTTTAAATTGTTCATCAACATTTTTGGTTTTTAATATCTCAGGGAAAGGTAAGTCTCTCAAATCCGGAACAGATTTGCTCTTATCGGGAGTGGATGAGATGAGTGGTTCTGAAGTGGGTGCAGTCTGTGCTGGACAACTTGGGATAATTGGGCCCGATGTCTGGGCCACGGATTCTGTTTTTGGTGCTTCACTAGAGGATGGGAATAGGTCTGGAAAGTTCGAGGCATCAAACAAATGTGAGTCCTTTTGCACTACTGGTACGGGAGATGTTTTCTCGACTTTTCTAGACTCGCCTATGTTTTCAATCTCTCTAATACTTATGGCCTTGACGTGTTCCTTGTGAATGCCTTTGGGATTTTCCGTGTCACTAGGCAAAGTCCCAAGTTGGGTTTCAAAACCCCTCAAAGTTGCATTGGTTTGTGTTAAGACTAATTTTGTAGTAATCATTGTATTTATTCTCAGTTGTCTTTACTGTTCTAAGTGTGCTTATCTGTATTGGCTAAGACCTGGGGTATTTAAGTCCCTTAGGTGCTTTGTGTTTGTAACTTTGGAACCATACTTTGAATATCAGTTTACATTTGGAGCGTATACTTTATCTCTCTACTTTCTCTCTCTAGGATTTAGAGATTCTTGGACTTTCAATTGGTATTAGAGCTTTCTAGATCTTGAGAGGATTGAGAGAAATCGTTTTTAGATACTGAATTTGTAGAATAAGCGGAAAATTTGATTGATTTTCTTGATTTTTCAACAAAATCTCGTTTTTTCCTTGTTCATCAAATTTGGATAGGTTTCTGGACGTTTTTATGTGTAATTTGTTTCATTAGATTCGTATTTGTTAATCGATCATATTTGCTTCACATAATCTTGCATGAAAACCAAGTTTTGATCGTTGATTATGAGTTTTAAATAGTTTCTGGAAAAACTCGTTCTCGTACTGTTTCATCATCGAATTTGTGATTTAGTTGTTTTTAATCGATATTGTTGGTCAAAAGTTGTTAGAAAGTGTTTTTCGATAATCAGTGTGTGATTTTCTTGGTTTAATTTCAAAGTTTTAATCGTTCTTGCAAATTTTTTCTTGTATTCTTCGTTTTGCTCAAGTTCTTGTAGATTTGCGCAAGATTCATATAGGTTTGCGCAAGTTCTTAATTCTTTGCGCAAGTTCATATAGTACTAATCCTTGTGTTAGCTGTATTTCAGGATTATCGCATCAAGCTATATACGCAAAGTTCATTTTGTGTATCAAGTGTTATCCGAGAATTAAGGTTCTCGTATCATCAAGCTTCCGAAAAGCTCAGTCTTCGTATCTCAGTTCGAGAAGTCTAGTTCGCGTTTCAAGCTTATTGCACAAAGTATCGTTTGCGTATCCTTCTGCTTGAGAGAACTTCAGTTTGCGTATCGTTCGACTTACGCAAAGTTTGGTTCTCGTATCGTTCGTCTTACGCAAAGCTTAGTTTGCGTATCCTTCTTCTTACGCAAAGCTTAGTTTGCGTATCCTTCTTCTTACGCAAAGCTCAATTTGCGCATCCTTCGTGTTCCGAAAAGTTTAGTTTGCGCAATCTTCTTGTTCCGGAAAGCTTGGTTCTCGCATCACTCAGCTTACGCAAAGTCTAGTTTGCGGATCTCACTACTTACGCAAATCTTCAGTTTGCGTGTGTTCCAGACTTAGAATTTTTTTTCTGACTTTCTGATTTTCTCAAAGATGTATTTGCAAGCTCAAGTGTACAAGAATGACCTGATGATGTCATTGGGGTCTGACACACGTCCTCCTGTACTGATCAACGAGAATGAATTTGAACAGTGGCAGGATCGATTCATTAACTTCATAGAAAGACAACCGAATGGGGATAACATGATGAAATCTCTGACTGAGGGTCCTATGGAGAGGCCGATGAAAGTTATACCAGCTACAGCAACTACTCTGGCTTCAACTGTAGAGAAGTCTCTGAGGGAGTATGATGCTGATGAATTGTTGAGATATCAAGCTGACAGTCAGGCAAAGTCCAATCTGATTCTTGCACTACCAAATTCGATCTACAACAGAATTGATTGTTTCAAACAGAATCCTATGCTTATGTGGACTCAATTGGAAAAGACCATGCTTGGTACAGCTGTGTCAACTCAATTGCGTCAGACCAGATACATGAATAATTTTGAGGAGTTCAAAGCTAAGGATGGAGAAAGTCTGAAAAGCGTATTTGGTAGATTTTGGGCAGTCATCAATGATCTGTATAAGATCAAAGTGACAAAGACTGAGTTAGAGTCCAATCTGAAGTTTCTGAATGCACTACAACCAGAGTGGAGTAAATCATGTCACAGGATGAAGAATGATGTCAGAATCTCCACTATGCCAATTCAAGAATTATATGAAATACTGATGACTGATGAGAACATGGTTCTGGAGAAGAAAGCAAAGTTGGATAAAAAGAACAAGCCAAAGACCGTGGATCCAATTGCTCTCTTAGCAAGTCAGTTAGCCGAACAAGCCTTGACAGATGATGCTTATGATGGTTCCACAGAAGATGATGGTGAAGCCTTGGAGAAAGCAATGATACTTCTATCGCAACACTATCAGAAAAAGTTTCAGCGTAGAACTGGATCCAACAATCTCCGTTTCACTTCCGGCTCAAAGAGAGTTGAACCTGGTGCACCATCAAAGGCATACACTCCAAAGTATGAACCGGTGAAGGTGGTTGAACCGAAAAAGGAAGAGAAAAAAGTGATGAACTGCTTCAATTGTGGCAAACCGGGTCATATAGCAAAGGATTGTAGAGTGAAGGTTGTTAACGACTCAGCTTTCTACAGAAAGAAGATGGAACTGGCTGAGAAGAGAGAAAACGGAACTATTCTGATGGATGAGGAGGAATACTGGTTGGATCATTCAAATAACGAGGCTGAAAATGAAGAGACTGCAGCAATGTGCTTCATCGGTGATGATAAGAGCGATGATGAAGAAGATGATACCTCCACTGATGATTCTGAGGTAATTTGTGACTTACATGTGAACTTTGTTTCTTCTCAATTGAACGTTATTGTCAATGCTTTACATGATTTTCGTTCTAAGTTCATTTCTGAAAAGCTTGATAATCAAGAAAAGTCTGTTTTGATTGAAAAGTTGAAAATTTCTCTGAAAGATGAAAAGATTATTTTAAATGACACAAAAGAGAAATTTCAAAAGAATTTGAATAACTTAGAATTATCAAATCAGACTTATCATGATTCTTTGACTGAATTGACTGATTTGAACAAAAGTTTATCTGATAAAATAATTGTGTTAGAAGAAAAATTGTATAAGAGAAATCAAACTGAGCAGACTATATATATGAATAAGCCTAGGAGTGACGAGGCTATAAAAGAAAGGTGGGGACTTGGTTTTGAAAATCCTCATTGTCTAAACAATGTTATTTCAAAAACCCCAACCTTATATAATTTTGATTATCTAACTCTTGCGAATTATGCTCCTCAATTTAAAATTGACTGGTTAAATGAAAAACAAGTTTTAGAAATTGAAAATCATAAGAGGATGCATAACAAGAAAATGGAAATGCCATTTGTTTATACGTCTGAAAATGCCAAGTATTTTCCTAAGAAAATGAAGAAATCCAAAAAATCCAAAAATGTTTTAAATGTCAAATCTTCCAATAAATCTTCATTATCAACTAATTTTGTTGATATATATGCTAACACTGATAAGGAAAATGCATCTCCGGTGTCGTATGATTCTAGGAGATACATTCCTCCATTAGTGTTAGAAGGTAAGATAGTTGATCTTGAAGATAAATTGAAAGAACAAATTCTTCAAACTGATTTAGAAAATGATTTATTTCTTTTTATAATAAAAACAAGTTTTGAATACAAAATTTCTTCTGGATTTTCTAAAGATTCTAAGGAAAATACTCAAGTTCTTACAAATAGTGTGCATTTGCGCAACCAGTTGGTTACGCAAACTGACACTTTGCGCAAGCCGTTGATCGCGCAAAGTTCAGTTTGCGCAACCAATGCATTGCGCAAACCTCCTCCTGACTTGTGTTTTTCAGAAAATTCTCATTCCAAGGCAAGTTCATCTATGTCGAATGCTCAGGTTGATTTCTTAGATAAAGTTTCTTCTTCTACTTCAATTGTTGATGATTCTGTAATGCTAAATGATTAGTATTATAAAACAAAAACAAAGCGTAAAAGAAGAAGGTCAAAGAAGTCAAGAAAACATAATAGTGTCTTGTCTGAAAATTCTAATTCTTCTGATTCTTCTGTTTTAGATCGGACTGTGAAGAGATCACAAAAGCTGATATGGAGGATAAAGCAGAAATCTATGGAGTCTGAATTGTTAGAAGATACTTGTGTAGTGAATCTTTGTGACAATGATACATTTGCTTTTTGTAATAAAAATACAAAATATTCAATTCCGCAAATGATTCACATTGCAAAGCATGTTTCATCTTCTTCTAGTTCTGATTATGATGATTATGTTTATTCCTCTATTGATGATTGCTTTCATGAGAATTATAAAAATAATTTTTCAAAAAGTAAAAGACACAAATCTAACAAAAAGGGACCCATAAGCATATGGGTACCTAAATCTGTGTAGTTTCTGTATGTGCAGCTTAGTCATTTATGGTATCTGGACTCGGGGTGTTCCAAACACATGACTGGCAATAAATCACTACTTTCCAATTATTAAGAAAAATGTTGCGGTCGTGTCAAGTTTGGAAACTGTGAGACTGCTCCGATTCTTGGTTATGGTGATCTTGTTCAAGGTAATATAACTGTCAAGAGAGTCAGCTACGTTGAAGGCCTAAGTCACAACTTATTCAGCATCGGACAATTTTGTGATAAAGATCTTGAAGTTAGCTTCAAATCTAAAAGAGTTGTGGTGAAGAATGAGAGTGGCAGAGATTTACTAGTGGGAAAAATAAGATCCAACTTATATACCATTGATCTTTCCAAGATCAAAATTCCTTCAGATATCTGCTTGGTTTCTAAAGCTTCTGTTCATGAGAGTTGGATTTGGCACAGACAACTAGCACATCTCAACTTTAAGTATATGGATCGCTTGGTCAAGAATGATTCAGTAAGAGGTCTTTCAGTTCTCTGTTTCCAGAAAGACCACCTCTGTCAGGATTGTGAGAAAGGAAAGATGAAGAAATCTTCTCACAAACCAAAGCCTGAACCCTGTACTTCAGACATACTTGACTTACTGCATGTTGATTTATGCAGACCGATGAAGACAAAGAGCATTGGTAAGAAAAGATATGTCTTGGTTGTTGTTGATGATTACTCTAGATATACATGGGTAAAGTTTCTCAAGTCAAAAGACGATACTCCTGAAGTCCTCATCAACCTCATCAAAACTATTCAGACAAATAAGAAAAAGCAAGTCAAGGTTGTCAAATCAGACAATGGTACTGAATTCAAGAACAACACTCTTCAAGCATTCTACGAGGATCAAGGTATACAACAACAGTTTTCTACTGCCAGAACACCGCAACAGAATGGGGTTGTTGAAAGAAGAAACAGAACGCTTGTAGAGGCTGACAGATCAATGCTTGCTTATTCAGGTCTTCCTTTGTCTCATTGGGCTGAAGCTGTGTCAACTGTCTGTCATACTCAGAACCGCTCAATTCTGCATCGTCGTTTCAAAAAAACACCATAGGAGCTGATGAACGGTATCAAACCGAACGTCAAATATTTCAAGTCATTTGGGTGTAAATGCTACGTTCTGAATGATAGAGACAATCTGAACAAGTTTAGTCTGAAGGCAGATGAAGGTATCTTTCTGGGTTATTCTTCTAATTCTGCTGCTTACAGAGTGTTTCTGATCTCCGCAAGAAAAGTGATAGAGAGCATAAATGTCAAATTTGATGAAGCTGCCGATTTGGTTTCTGGTCAACCAGGCACAGAACCCGTACTTACTGGGAATTCAGCTTCTGAACAACACAGTTCAGAACCTGCACTTCAACAGACAAATCAGGATCCTTCTTCTTCTATTATTAATCTTTCTGATTTAGATTTTCTCTTTGAGAATTTTTATGATGATGTTCCCAAGTCTAATTCTGATAATGTTTCAAATGTTTTGAATCAGGATACTGCGAGGGCATCTACATCCAATTCCGCTGCAACTATCTCTGACATTGATGCTATTCCAGTCCCTCCTTTCATTCAAACCAGTATTTCTAAATCTGATCAAGTACAATCAGAAAATGAGCAATCAGAACCGGAACATGTGATCACTGAACCTATTCAAGAAGAATTTGCTCAAGATCAATCTGTTCAAGAAGAACAAGTTCAGAATGAAGATCAAGCTGCTAATGTTCAACCAACACTTCCAGAGTCTGATTCTGAAGTTGTTGAACTTCCCCCTCCTCCTGTTGAGACAGTATCCATATCTTCATCTGAAATAGAGGCTCATGAACCTCTCCCTCATCAATTAGAACTTGTTCAAGAAACTATTGATCCTCTCCCTTATACCACAAAATGGACAAGATCTCATCCAATTCATCAAATTATTGGAGATCCTCAAGCTAGTGTGTCTACACGTTCCAGGACGGCTACATCCAACGAATGTCTCTTCACTTGCTTTCTAAGCAAGATTGAACCAACAAAAGTTTCTGAAGCGTTGGAAGACCCGGATTGGATTATAGAAATGCAAGAGGAGCTCAATCAATTTGACGAACTCAAAGTTTGGAGACTTGTACCAAGGCCGAAAGGAAAGAGCATAATTGGTACCAAGTGGATATTCAAGAATAAGAAAGACAAAGATGGTATCCTGATTCGCAACAAAGCAAGACTGGTAGCCAAAGGATACAGACAACAAGAAGGTATTTGTTGATCCAAACTCTCTCAGTGATTTGATAACGACCCTCTTCTATACTTAGTGAAAATTACGTTTTAATATGTATTAGTGTTTCACCATCAGCGATCAGACTGAGTCTGTTCAGTTATCGCTGATAGTCTTTCTTATAAACATTTCTATGTATTAGTGTTTCACTATCAGTGATTAGACTGAGTCTGTTCAGTTATCACTGAGTTTCTGATGTAAACAGTAACGTAATCCCTGAAGACAAGTCTCGCGTCAACATATGTTCATAGCTGAATCAAAGACGAAGTTGCTGAACAAAGAGAAGTCTACTAGTGACCTGATGCGGATATCAGTGAAGCAAAGACAACTCTACATATACGTGAAGGAACATGATGAAAAGCTTCAGCGATTGCTGAACCTCTTTATCTCTGAAAGAAGAGATATTCAGCGATCAAAAGATCACAAAGCTTATGTCTCAAGTTTCCTTTTGTCTATCCTTGCACAAACTAGTACTATGTGTCAGAACGGACATGTCTTTGCCATCATACGTACAACAACTCTGTCAACTACACTGTTCATGACCCGGCCGAAAGCATGTCTCCCAAAAGTCAGACTCCCAAAGCCAATCTATGAACGCCACGTGTAAAGTGCCCTGCCATGCATTTAATACATAGGGTATAAATAGGAAGCTCACCCCTTCATCTGAAGGTGTGCTCAATCCTTGAACTCCATATAGAAACCCTTGTTTTCTATATCTCTTAATCCCCCATTCTCTGAATTTCTTGTGCAATCATCTTAGTGTTTCTTAAGTTTGTTTAGATTAAGTCTGTCTTAATCTTATTCCGCAACAAACTTGTAAATTGTATTTTGATTTATCAATAAACAATTTATTAAACTTTAATTTTTGTGTTTGTATTCAACCCCCCCCCCCCCCCCCCCGTCTACAAACTTGTTAAGCACCTTCGGGACCAACAAGTGGTATCAGAGCAGTTTGTTTAATCTAATAAACAAGATCTTTCTGTATACTCTTCCTTGCTATTCTAAAATGGCACTAAACACAAACACAAACTACTATGATGATGGTTCACTTTCTAAACCTCCTCGATTTAGCAGAGATAACTTTTCTCTATGGAAAAATCGAATGATGCTATTTCTTGAAGGTGCAGATCCTACTATCCCTGAATATATAGAAAACGGACCCTATGAACCTGTTAGAATTATAGTTGCGGTTCCCGCTACTGCCACCACTGAAGCTGTCCCTGAACGATATGTCGTTAAGGAAATAAGACAGTGGAGTGATGAAGATAAAAAGAAGGTAGGCATAGATGCAAGAGCAAAGACCATTATCTCAATGGCTCTGCCTGATAAAGTTTTCCATTCCATCATGCATCTGAAAACTTCTAAAGAAATGTGGGAAACCATATGTGTTCAATATGAGGGCACCACTGAAATTCAAGAGACTCGAAAGATTAACTTGGTAAGACAGTATGAAAGTTTTATCGCTGGTAAGAATGAATCTCTTTCTGACATTCATCAGCGGTTTAACTGCCTAATCATTGACCTAAGAACTGTTGGAAGGACCTATTCTAATTCTGAGGTCCTAACAAAATTCTTGGAAAGTCTTCCTGAAAGCTGGGACAGTTATTCAATATGTCTTAAGCTGACAAAAGACTTACATACTCTCTCTCTCTAAGCACTCTGTATGGAATATTGCTCAACTATGAGCAATCTAATCTCCTGAAGAAGAATCTTGTAAAAGATTCTAAAGACTCCAAAAGCACTCCTGTTGCTTTAGTCTCTTCAGAGATAATTCCATCTCAGCGATCTACTCTCACCATCACTGAGTTAGATTCTGAATCTGAGGATCTATCAGACCCTGATCTTTCAGAGTTTGATGAGTCCTTAGCACTCTTGAAAAACTCTTTTAAGAGATTTGCAAGAAAGAGAAACTTCCGAAGAAGTAAACCTCTCTCTCTTACTGAAAAGCCAAAATCAACTCCGGTTGATAAGGCTACAGCCACTTGCTATAACTGCGAAAAAATTGGACATTTTGCTAGTGAGTGCAGGTCGAAAAAGGTCTTCAAACCTTCTACCTCAAGAAGATCCAGTGATGACAAATACCATAAGCTGAAGAACAAATATCAAAAGCTGAAAAGCTATCAGCGAAAAGGTAAAGGTCTCATCGCTGAAGAACATGACTGGGCTGAATCAGAAGAATCATCTTCTGATGAAGAAGAAGTCGCTAATCTTTGCCTCATGGCTGAGATTAAAGAAGAAGTAGAAGAACCATCTGAACCTTATATGAGCTACATATCATCTCAGGTATCTATCTCTACAAATCCCTCTCTGCCTGAAGCTGAGAGAAGTCGCGTTGTTGATGTGCTGACGATTGACCTTTATAATGCTCTAAACGACAAAACTCAAGCTAAAAATAAAAATGTTTATTTAACACAAGAGCTAGAGAAATGTCATGAAAAGATCAGTGAACTAAATCTTTTAGAAGAAAAGTTGAAAGATCAAGTCATTATAAATGAAATCATCAGCATTGAACGCGAACAAGCCATCGCTGCTCTAAAAGCAGAAAAGGCTCATGTTGAAAAATGGTGCAAATCATCAACAAAGATATCTGAGATAATAAATGCTCAAACTCCTGAAAGTGATAGAACTGGTCTTGGTTTTTGGACACCACAGGATGATCCTAAAGAAGAAAGTTCCTCGCTTAAGTTTGGAACTTTTGTCACATCTTTCTTTGACACTTCTTATAATCAACTCTATCCCTGTTCTTCTTCAAATCCCATCACTGAGAAAAAATCCAAAGACACTAAGTCTACGGAAAAAGGAAAGTCCATTCTCCTTCCTCAGAAGGCAACTAGGAAAGCAAAGCTGAAAATTCCTTCTAAACCTTCAGCTAAGCAATCCTCTAACTCTGTGATAGAAATTTTTGATCTCTGTCCTCCAAAGCTAAAGATTGACCTTAGACCAACGAGATCTGAAGAAATGAAAATCCCTCCCATATCTCATGAGAAAAGCCTTCTCGGACCTGGTCCTGCTCATCTTAAACTTGCAAAACCTTCTACTGATCCTAAAACCATTTTCAAATACAGAAAATGTTATCACTGTGGTTTTACTGATCATATTGCAAGTAAATGTCCAAATGTCACCAAAGCTGATAAAACAGCTAAAGTGAAGAAAAATGCCTCTAAGGCCAAGAAAGTCACCAAAGTTGAAAAATCAACCAAAGTGAAATATACCACTAAGGTTAAGAAATTAACCAAAGTGAAGATTACCACTGAAGCTGAATCTTCATCAGCTGTGAAGACTGCTGAATCTTCCTTATCCACTAACTCTGAAGGACCCATTGAAAAGTGGGTACCAAACAACGCTTAATCTTCCTTATGTATGCAGGGATCAAAGGGCATCTGGTATCTCGATAGTGGATGTTCTCGTCATATGACTGGACAAAGAGACCTGCTCACTGAATACAAGGAAGAGAAAGGTCCCTCTGTGACCTTTGGTGGAAATGGAAAAGGATTTACCCGAGGGTTTGGTGTCCTCAGCAATGGGACAACTACCTTTCGAAGAGTCGCTTATGTAGATGGACTGAAGTACAACCTTCTAAGCATCAGTCAGCTATGTGACAAAGACTACGAAGTTCGCTTTTCTAAGAAAGCATGTTCAGTGGTAGATGAAAAAGGAAAACTTGCTCTCAGTGGTTATCGCATAGAAAATGTCTATGTAATAGATATGGACTCTACTATCACTGAAAACTTATGTTTTCTCTCTAAGGCCTCTTCTGATGTCAACTGGCCATGGCATAAAAGGCTCTCTCATCTAAATTTCAAAACCCTGAATTCTCTCTCATCTAAGGAATTGGTTTCTGGTCTTCCTTAGCACTCATATGCTAAAGAATCTCTCTGCTCAGCATGTGAAAAAGGAAAACAAACAAAAGCTAGTTTTAAGTCGAAACAAGTTTCCTCAGTGACAAGTCCTCTTCAGCTCTTGCATATGGATCTGTTTGGCCCTGTCAGCATCCAATCAATAGCTGGAAAGAAATATACGCTTGTCATTGTAGATGAATATTCTCGCTACACCTGGGTTATCTTTCTTCGCTGTAAGAGTGATACTCCAGAAGAACTAATATCTTTTGTGAAAAAGATGGAAGTGCTGAACAATCTTACTGTTCGTTCAATAAGAAGTGATCATGGAACTGAATTCAAAAATAGTTCCCTGAACAAATTCTTTGAGAACAAGGGAATCTCTCACAACTTCTCTTCAGTAAGAACACCTCAGCAAAATGGAGTCGCTGAAAGAAGAAACAGAACGATCATAGAAGCTGCTAGATCAATGCTCAGCGATTCTCACCTCCCTACTCAATTTTGGGCAGAAGCTGTAAACACTACATGTTTTACTCAAAACAGATCGCTGATAATAAAGCGATTTGGGAAGACAGCTTATGAACTTTTTCTTGGAAGGAAGCCTTCTATCAGCTTTCTTCATATCTTTGGTTGTCAGTGCTTTATCTTAAACAACAGAGATCAACTTGGAAAGTTCGACCCAAAAGCCGATGATGCAATATTTCTAGGATATTCCTCCATCTCCAAAGCCTACAGAGTTTTCAACAAAAGAAGACAAACCGTAGAAGAAACAATTCACGTCACTTTTGATGAAACTTGCTCAGCGAACTCTAAACCAATCGCTGACAATGAAGAGTTAAATGTTTGGATGCTTTCTCACTACAGAGAAACAGAACCTTTCTTCTCAAACCATCAACATTCTGATCCTCCAGCCGCTTATGATGATCCGAACATTATACATCCTACCGCTGAATCCACATCATGGGTCTCAGCAGAACCTCTAAACACATTACTACCATCAAATCTGCCTTCGTCTGAAAACCTTTCTAGTGAATCTACTCAACAGTTAATCGTTGATGAACCTCAAACGTCCTCATCAGTAAACATTCCAATTGTTGATCCAACCTCTGAGTTAAGCAATCATGCTCCTGCTCAGCGATGGACCAAAGATCACCCAATAGATCAAATTCTTGGTGATCTCGAAGCAGGTATTCAGACACGACGAAGCTCAGGTAATATCTGTCTCTTTGTAAATTTTCTCTCTTTAATAGAACCAAAGAAGACTGATGATGCCCTCAGAGATCCAAACTGGGTCAGCGCTATGCAAGAAGAGCTGACTGAGTTCTCTCGAAACAAAGTTTGGAATCTCGTTCCTAGACCATCTGATAAAACTGTAATAGGCACCAAATGGGTGTTTAGAAACAAGTTAGATGAACATGGAACTGTAACCCGCAACAAGGCTCGACTTGTTGCTCAGGGATACAGACAAGAGGAAGGCATAGACTATGATGAAACCTTTGCCCCTGTGGCCAGGCTCGAAGCAATTCGACTATTCTTAGCTTATGCAGTCTATAAAGACTTCATCGTTTATCAAATGGATGTAAAATCAGCGTTCCTAAATGGAAAGCTAAATGAAGAAGTCTATGTAGAACAACCACCAGGGTTTTATGACCCTAAGTATCCAAATTATGTTTATAAATTGGATAAGGCTCTCTATGGTCTAAAACAAGCCCCTCGTGCTTGGTATGACACTCTCTCATCTTTTCTTATCTCTGAAAATTTTGAACGTGGCAAGATTGATAATACGTTATTTTTCAGAAAGATAAAAGGTCATATAATTCTTGTACAAATATATGTCGATGACATAATATTTGGTTCTACTAACCCATCTCTGTGTACTCGCTTCGCTGAAAGAATGAAGAAAGAATATAAAATTAGTATGATGGGTGAGCTGACATACTTTCTTGGTCTTCAGATTAAACAATCTGACAAAGGTACTTTTATCTGCCAAGGTAAGTATGTTAAAGATATGCTGAAGAAGTTTGATCTCACACAAACTTCAGCGATGAAAACTCCTATGGCACCACCCCTGACACTTAACAAAGATCCTTCTGGTAAACCTGTTAATGTCACTGCCTATAGAGGAATGATAGGCTCCCTGTTGTATCTAACAGCGAGCCGACCTGACATTATGTACTCTACCTGTTTATGTGCACGCTATCAATCTGAACCCAAGGAATCCCATCTGATCGTTGTAAAGCGAATTTTCAGATATCTGAAAGGAACTCCTAACCTCGGTCTTTGGTATCCCAAAGACTCAGGGTTCGATCTAACTGGTTATTCTGATAGTGATTTTGCAGGCTGTAAACTCGACAGAAAGAGTACCACTGGTGGATGTCAACTCCTGGGAGGAAAGCTGGTAAGTTGGACAAGCAAGAAGCAAAATTCTGTGTCCACTTCCACAGCTGAAGCTGAATACGTAGCAGCTGGAAGCTGTTGTTCTCAAATCTTGTGGATGAGAAATCAACTATTAGATTATGACCTTCAGTTGTCAAAGATTCCTATCTATTGCGTCAGCACTAGTGCTATCGCTATAGCAAATAATCCAGTGCTACATTCAAAGACGAAACACATTGAGATCAGATATCACTTTATCAGAGATCATGTGATGAATGGTGATATTGAACTTCACTTTATCCCTACTGACTTTCAGCTTGCTGATTTATTCACCAAACCTCTTGATGAGACAAGGTTCAACTTTCTCATCAGTGAGCTTGGAATGCTGAACCTCGAAGAATAATTCTTCAGCATTCATGTATTGGGTCAATAATCAAAAAGTTCCCCTTTCATCATTCTCTGATAAACATTCTGACTCTCAGGTATGTTCTCTCATTTCCCTCAAAGATGTTTTTCTTCAAAATATAAACTTTAATCACTGAACTTTCTTCAAATGATTAAAAGTTTTTTGAAAAATACATTAATCACTGATATTTCTAGTCAGTGATCCTTTAAAAGGAAAATCTATCCCTATCTTTACAATCAGGGATACTTTCAAAAAGGAAAATCTATCGCTGACTTTTCTTCAGTGATAATTTCAAAATGGAGAAATGTACAGTCTCTCTCTTCTATGACGTCATTTGAACCGACAATCCACGACATGCCTTTTCTGACACGTTCGTCCGTTGCTCTTCTATCCAATCAACTTCGTGGAACGTGTCAATGTCATGATGATCCTTTCTTTTCCCGCTTCATTCCTTCTCTCTCTCTTCTCTCTCTTCGTATAAAAGGAATTCTTCTCTCCTTTATACGGTTTACGCTTTCAAAACTGTCAACGCAAGAAACATTTTCTCTCTCAAGAACACTCAAGCAAGTAAACCCAGAACATTGAATCTGTAACTCCTTTTCTTCAAGATAAACAGAAATGACACAGTCTTCAATCGTTGCTTCCAAGCATGTACGATTCGCTCTCACTGAAGTTGTGATTACTAAATGTAATCATTTGGCAAGACTCGAGTTCAAAGCTGACAAATACCCACATCTGGTGGAAGCTGCTGAATTCCTCAAACAGTCATGTATAGCTTACGCGATCATTGTGGATCCTAAGCCTTTCAAGACTCTACTCCAGCAGTTCTGGTTCACTGCTGATGCAACTGAACTCACCAACAAGAAAGGTGAACGAGTCCCTGCTATCTCTTTCAGCACGGACTTGGGGCCAGGGAGCATGACCGCTCTTAGCCTCAGGAAATCTTTAAGATTCCCTGACAAACCAAAGAGTGGGTTCGACGCACTCCCCACTGATGATGAGCTGATATCATTTCTGGACGCAATGGGCTATTGTTGGGAAAACAAACCGAGATCTTCTATTCCCAACAAGAAGCTCACCAAGATCCTCAAAGCTCAGATGCCCTCACAACTGAACTTTATCTTCTCGCACATAATTCAGTGCATGAGCGGGAAGAGTGGTTCGCTGGATCAAGCCAGCAAAACACAACTGCAGATGGCCTACTCCGTTATCGCTGGTCAAAACTTTGACTACGCCACAGCAATCTTTGAAGACCTGAGGTCAAGATTAGAGAAGCCTGAACGAGATCCCAAGATCTCGTACGTACGTTTCATATGTACGTACATCAAGTTCCTCTATCCCAACACCTATCCCACCAAAGATGATGGCACTTTTGCCAGGCTTGGTCAACGATCACTGGAGGTAAATCCAATTGCCGACGAGGTAAGTATCTCTCTCCTTCGCTCTCGTCTCTCTCTCCATTCTTCTTCATCTTCAGTGACCACGCAGACGGTTCCTTCGTCTGCTATCCCTGTCGCTACCACTACTTCTAAACGACCATCAGCTAGTCCGATTGGTCCTTCCAAAAAGGCCAAAAAGACTAAGGAAAGTACACCCTCTAGTACTATACCTGAGGGAGCTTCTCAACAAGGTACCTTAGATGCATTTGTGGGTCTTTCCTCCACAACTCCAGCAGTCACTCAACCTGCCGTGTCAGCGATTTCGATCACTGTCACATCATCAGTGACCCCACCTACTATCTCATTCGTTGAGATTAACCCCAACCCTACTTCTATCCCCAAAACTCTTGCCTTTTCTACTCATTTGGTCTCTGAACCCGCTACCTCTTCTTTACCTATAGGACCTGAACATCAAACTTTTGAGGAATATATGCAGTTCTACAAAATGTTTGATACGTCAGGTACACCTATAATCCTAAACACTTCTCTCCCCACCTCTCCAAATAAGCCCGTATCTGAACTAAAATTATTTTCAGGTCCTAGTTTGGCGTCTGTTGACACGCATGTCAACAGTCTGGGAGAAAAGGTGGACGCTCTCACCAACACCATCAACGACACCACCAGCGCCGTCAATCAGGTTGGTGAGGAGCTGAAGAGGTTGACCACGACCTGCTCATCTAAAGCTGAGAACTCCCAACTTTCAGCTGTTGAAGAACAAGTCGTCCAACTCAAAGAGTCCTCTCAACTCTTTCAGGGGCGATTTGAGTCTCTTACCACTGAAGTCCGGGGTCTCTCTTCAAAGGTTGACCTCTGCACGTCCCTTCTTCAGCAAATACAACAAAAGGTGAATGCACCAGCTCCAGCGCTGCCTCCCTCCTTCACTGAAGATGATCGGACCAACCTCAACATCGCTGTGGAATTCATCCATGATGCCACGTGCGACATCCCTGCGGTTGAAGACCGGGTCAAGCGTCTGGAAGCTGACGTCCAAGTGCTAAAATCTTCAACAGCTACTCCAGCAGCTGAACAAACCCCTACCGTTGATAATGACAAAGTGGGGGAGAAAGCTGAAGAAACTTCTATCGCTGCTGCTGGGGAAGCTAAGACTCCAAAGAAACCTCCCTCTCAATCTGAGGGGGAGAAGGTAAAAGAATCCTCATCTATTCATTCTATTCTCTTTGAAGATGATGAGGAAGAAGACGATGAAGAGGAAGATGATCTAGATCTTGATGATCAAGAAAAGGATCAACCCTCCAATAACGACGACGACGATGAAGAAGACCAATCTATGTGGTTCTCCAAGCCGAACGTCGCATCAGGGACAACTTCGCAAGAGGTTGTCAAAGCAGGGATGAGAGGTGATACATCTTCAAGCGCTCCTTCGCAAAGCAAAGAAAAGCAACCAATCGCTGAAGAATGCTTGAGGACTGGATCACAATCTGAGGGGGAGCATCCTTCTCAGGTATGTCTTTCAATTGTACCACTCCTACTCTTTCCAAACCCCTATTTCCTTCTAGCCTTTCTCTCTCTTTTTCTAAAAATATACACTTATCCCTTCTTTCCTTCTTTTTCTATCCAGACAGTTCTCACCCCTGCTTAAGGGTTCTGAACTACAAATAATTCCAGCTACTATCGCTGAAGAAATAATCCCAATCTCTATCACTGAGATTGATGAAGAAGAAGAAGAAGAATATTCCCTGGTCCATCCAGGAAGGCCCTCTCAACCATCTCATTGGTCAGAGGAAGTGGTGAAGAAAAGAGTTGAAATGATCGCTCAACTAGAAAGTCAACGGCTGAAAGTCCCTCTTCAAACATCCACAGTGCTCGACTTCCTCACTGAAGCCGAAAGAGAAGAATCTGCCAAAGCTGAGAAGTTGATCGTTGAATGCATACAAGATGCCAAGCTCGCTTTAAAGATCTTCTCTAGTCAAGGACAAAAAGCTGAAAAGCAAGCCTGTGGAAGTTCAAGCTGCACTGCTGAAAGAAATTGAAGAGGAACGCTCCAAAGAACAAGAGATCAACGACAGGTCTATCGAATGGTGCAAACAGAAGATGGATTATCGTTCTGATCTTCTTCCAATATCAGCTGTGACTATCTCTGGTCGCAAGAAGAAGGATCAACTCTTAGTGACCATGGAGATTACCAGAGAGGATGGAACCCAAAAAGCTATGTACGTATCCAAACTTGAGAGCTTCGGATTTACGGAATGGTTAGAGTTCTGGGATGCGCTGAAGAAATCCAAATCTACATACAGAGGCTACGTTGAAGGACTTCTTGAAGCCCTCATAAATAGAGTCACTTCTGTACTAAAGCTGCCATCTCCTCTTCCTCCCAAATCTTTGAAACCCAAGGGAAGAATTGGGTCCTCCTCCTCTAAAGACGTCGCCATCATCGGGAATGAAACTTCTATAAAATTTTCAAGAGATGCACTGTTTGGTCCTCTTCCCGATCTTTCAGTTCTGGATCTATCTTTGCCTCCTGGTGGTCCTTTCCAAGGTGGTCAAGTAATTGACGATCCTTATGGAGTGTTCTTCAGAGATGATGATGAGGAACTCAGATTTCAAAGAGTCTCTGAGATTCCTATCTGTCCTCTGAATCATCTCAAGGATCTCTTATGCTTATGGTGTGACTTCTCCCCTGCTGCTGAGAAAATCAAAGAAATTATCAGCCAAGAATCTTTGGAACGAAGACAGAAAGGAGAAGAAATACCTGAGTATATGATCAATCCTCCTAAATCTTCTTTTAATAGCTGATAGATTAGTTTCCTTTTCTGTAATCTGTTAGTTATACTTACAGTAGTTAGTTATTCACTTGTACTTATGATTTTCATATCTTGTAATTCTATCCCTGAATTAAATGAAAATTGCAGTGATGTACTTAACCCTATCAGTACTGTAAAAGATCCCTCAAAATAGTAATTGGGACATGCATGCTATGAGTCCTTTTTATTCCTATATTTTGAATCATAAAGTAATTTTCTTTAGTTACTTTGTCATTATCAAATAGGGGGAGATTGTTGATCCAAACTCTCTCAGTGATTTGATAACGACCCTCTTCTATACTTAGTGAAAATTACGTTTTAATATGTATTAGTGTTTCACCATCAGCGATCAGACTGAGTCTGTTCAGTTATCGCTGATAGTCTTTCTTATAAACATTTCTATGTATTAGTGTTTCACTATCAGTGATTAGACTGAGTCTGTTCAGTTATGTTGGTCCCGAAGGTGCTTAACAAGTTTGTAGAAGGGGGGGGGGGTTGAATACAAACACAGAAATTAAAGTTTAATAAATTGTTTATTGATAAATCAAAATACAATTTACAAGTTTGTTGCGGAATAAGATTAAGACAGACTCAATCTAAACAAACTTAAGAAACACTAAGATGGTTGCACAAGAAATTCAGAGAATGGGGGATTTTTAGAGAGATAGAAAACAAGGGTTTCTATTTTGGAGTTCAAAGGATTGAGCACACCTTCAGATGAAGGAGTGAGCTTCCTATTTATACCCTATGCATTAAATGCATGGCAGGGTACTTTACACGTGGCATTCATAGATTGGCTTTGGTAGTCTCACTTTTGGAGACATGCTTTTGGCCACTTTATGAACAGTGTAGTTGACAGAGTTGGTGTACGATTTGTGGCAGGGACTTGTCCGTTCTGACACATCGTACTGGTTGTGCAAGGTAAGACAAAAGAAAACTTGAGGCATAAGCTTTGTGATCGTTGATCGCTGAGTATCTCTTCTTCCAGAGATAAAGTTCAGCTATCGCTAAAGCTTTTCCTCAGGCTTCTTCGCGTAAGTAGATTTGTCTGGTCTTCGCTGATATCCGCATCAGGTCACTAGTAGACTTATCTATTGTTCAGTGGCTTCGTCTTCGATTCAGCTATGAACTATGTTGACGCGAGACTTGTCTTCAGGGATTACGTTAACTGTGTTACATAGGAAACTATCAGTGATAACTGAACAGACTCAGTTTGATCGCTGAAAGTGAAACACTAATACATATTAAATGTTTACAGAAAGGTCATCAGCGATAACTGAACAGACTCAGTCTGATCGCTGATGATGAAACACTAATACATATAATAACGTAATTTTCACTAAGTATAAAAGAGGGTCGTTATCAAATCACTGAGAGAGTTTGGATCAACAATCTCCCCCTATTTGATAATGACAAAGTAACAAAAGAAAATTACTTTTTAATTCAAAATATAGGAATAAAAAGGACTCATAGAATGCATGTCCCAATTACTATTTTGAGGGATCTTTTACAGTACTGATAAGGTTAAGTACATCACTGCAATTTTCATTTAATTCAGGGATAGAATTACAAGATGAAAATCATAAGTACAAGTGACTAACTAACTACTGTAAGTATAACTAACAGATTTCAGATAAGAAAACTAATCTATCAGCTATAAGAAGATTTGGGAGGATTGATCATATACTCAGGTATTTCTTCTCCTTTCTGTCTTCGTTCCAAAGATTCTTGACTGATAATTTCTTTAATTTTTTCAGCAGCAGGGAAGAAGTCACACCATAAGCATAAGAGATCCTTGAGATGATTCAGAGGACAGATAGGAATCTCAGAGATTCTTTGAAATCTGAGTTCCTCATCATCATCTCTGAAGAATATTCCATAAGGCTTGTCGATTACTTGACCAGCTTGGAAGGGACCACCAGGAGGCAGAGATAAGTCCAGAACTGAAAGATCAGGAGGAGGACCAAACAGTGCATCTCTTGAAAATTTGATAGAAGTTTCATTCCTGATGATGGCGACATCTTCAGAGGAGGAGGACCAAATTTTTCTCTTGAGTTTCAAAGATTTGGGAGGAAGAGGAGATGGCAGCTTTAGTACAGAAACGACTCTATTTATGAGGGCTTCAAGGAGTCCTTCAACGTAGCCTCTGTATGTAGATTTGGATTTCTTCAGCGCATCCCAGAACTCTAACCATTCCGTAAATCCGAAGCTTTCAAGTTTTGATACGTACATTGCTTTTTGGGTTCCATCCTCTCTGGTAATCTCCATGGTCACTGAGAGTTGATCTTTCTTCTTGCGACCAGAGATAGTCACGGCTGATATTGGAAGAAGATCAGAACGATAATCCATCTTTTGTTTGCACCATTCGATAGACTTATCGTTGATCTCTTGTTCTTTGAAGCGTTCCTCTTCAATTTCTTTCAGTAGTGCTGCTTGAACTTCCACAGGTTTGCTTTTCAGCTTTTTGTCCTTAACTTGAGAGGATTGAATCTTTAAAGCGAGTTGAGCATCTCGTTTGCATTCAGCGATCAGCTTCTCAGCTTTGGCAGATTCTTCTCTTTCAGCGTCAGTGAGGAAGTCGAGCTCTGTGGATATTTGAAGAGGGATTTTCAGCCGTTGACTTTCTAGTTGAGCGATCATTTCAACTCTTTTCTTCACCACTTCCTCTGACCAATGAGATGGTCGAGAGGGCCTTCCTGGATGGACCAGGGAATCTTCTTCTTCTTCTTCATCAATCTCAGCGATAGAGATTGGGATTATTTCTTCAGCGATAGTCGCTGGTATTATTTGTAGTTCAGAACCCTTAAGCAGGGGTGAGAACTGTCTGGTTAGAAAAAGAAGGAAAGAAGGGATAAGTGTATTTTTAGAACGAGAGAGATAAAGGCTAGAAAGACATAGGGGTTTGGAAAGAGTAGAAAAGTGGTACAATTGAAAGACATACCTGAGAAGGATGCTCCCCCTCAGATTGTGATCCAGTCCTCAAGCATTCTTCAGCGATTGGTTGCTTGTCTTTGCTTTGCGAAGGAACACTTGAAGATGTATCACCTCTCACCCCTGTTTTGACAACCTCTTGCGAAGTTGTCCCTGATACGACGTTCGGCTTAGAGAACCACATAGATTGGTCTTCATCGTCGTCGTCGTCATCGGAGGGCTGATCCTTTTCTTGATCATCAAGATCTAGATCATCTTCCTCTTCATCGTCTTCTTCCTCATCCTCTTCAAAGAGAATGGAGTGAATCGATGAGGATTCTTTTGCCTTCTCCCCCTCAGATTGAGAGGGAGGTTCCTTAGCTTCCCCAGCAGCAATAGAGGTTTCTTCAGTTTTCTCCCCCACTTTGTCATTATCAGCGGTAGGGGATTGTTCAGCTGCTGGAGTAGCTGTTGAAGCTTTTAGCACTTGAACGTCAGCCTCCAGACGCTTAACTCGGTCTTCAACCGCAGGTATGTCGCATGTGGCATCATGAATGAATTCCACAGCGATGTTGAGGTTGGTACGATCATCTTCAGTGAAGGAGGGAGGCAGCGCTGGAGCTGGTTCATTCACTTTCTGCAGAACTTGCTGAAGAAGGGACGTGCAGAGGTCAACCTTGGAAGAGAGACCCTGAACTTCAGCTGTAAGAGACTCAAATCGTCCTTGAAAGAGTCGAGAGGACTCTCTGAGTTGGACGACTTGTTCTTCAAGAGCTGAAAGTTGAGAGTTCTCAGCTTTCGATGAGCAAGTGGCGGTCAACTTCTTCAGCTCCTCACCAGCCTGATTGACGGCGTTGGTGGTTTCATTGATGGTGTTGGTGAGAGCATCCACCTTTTCTCCTAGACTGTTGACATGCGTGTCAACAGTCGCCAAGCTAGGACCTGAAAATAATGTTAGTTCAGATATGGGCTTATTTGGAGAGGGGGGGAGAGAAGTGTTTAGGAGTATAGGTGTACCTGACGTATCAAACATTTTGTAGAACTGCATAGATTCCTCAAAAGTTTGATGCTCAGGTCCTATAGGGAAAGAAGAGGTGGCAGGTTCAGAGACCAAATGAGGAGAGAAGGGAAGAGTTTTGGGGATAGAAGTAGGGATGGGGTTAATCTCAGGGAATGAGATAGTAGGTGGGGTTACTGATGATGTGACAGCGAGTGAGATCGCTGACACGGCAGTATGAGTGACTGCTGAAGTTGTGGAGGAAAGACCCACAAAAGCATCTAAGGTAGCTTGTTGAGAAGCTCCCTCAGGTATAGTACTAGAAGGTGTACTTTCCTTAGTCTTTTTGGCCTTTTTGGAAGGACCAATTGGACTAGCTGATGGTCTTTTAGAAGTAGTGGTAGCGACAGGGATAGCAGACGAAGGAACCGTCTGCGTGGTCGCTGAAGATGAAGAAGAATGGAGAGAGAGACGAGAGCGAAGGAGAGAGATACTTACCTCGTCGGCGAGTGGCTTGACCTCCAGTGATCGTTGACCAACCCTGGCAAAGGTGCCATCATCTTTGGTAGGATAGGTGTTGGGATAGAGGAACTTGATGTACGTACATATGAAACGTACGTACGAGATCTTGGGATCTCGTTCAGGCTTCTCTAATCTCGACCTCAGATCTTCAAAGATGGCTGTGGCGTAGTCAAAGTTTTGACCAGCGATAACGGAGTATGCCATCTGCAGTTGTGTTTTGCTGGCTTGATCCAGCGAACCACTCTTCCCACTCATGCACTGAATTATGTGCGAGAAGATAAAGTTCAGTTGTGATGGCATCTGAGCTTTAAGAATCTTGGTGAGCTTCTTGTTAGGAATGGACGATCTTGGTTTGTTTTCCCAACAATAGCCCATTGCGTCCAGGAAGAATATCAGCTCATCATCAGTGGGGAGTGCGTCGAATCCACTCTTTGGTTTGTCAGGGAATCTTAAAGATTTCCTGAGGCTAAGAGCGGTCATGCTCCCTGGCCCTAATTCCGTGCTGAACGAGATAGCAGGGACTCGTTCGCCTTTCCTGTTTGTAAGTTCAGTTGCATCAGCAGTGAACCAGAACTGCTGAAGTAGAGTCTTGGAGGGCTTAGGATCCACAGTGATCGCGTAAGCTATGCATGACTGCTTGAGGAAATTAGCAGCTTCCACCAGATGTGGGTATTTGTCAGCTTTGAAGTCGAGTCTGGCCAAATGATTACATTTAGTAATCTCAACTTCAGTGAGAGCGAATCGTACATGCTTGGAAGCAACGATTGAAGACTGTGTCATTTCTGTTATGGAAAGAGGCATAATAGAAGAAATGATTTAGATTAAAAATAATATGATTACCAGTTTCCATAGAAGAAGGGAAACTGGAAAATTATCAAGTTATTTTTAAGAGAAAAAAATAGTGTTCTGGGTAGAAAGAATGAAGAACACTTTAAAACCAAAAGGTTTTTATTTAAAAACATAAAATCAGAAGGAATGATCTTTAGTTTTAAAAAAACATTTTATAAAATCCATGGAAAGCGATTAGGATTTTAAAAGAATAAAAAGCATATGAACAAAGCATATAAACATGAAATAAACCTGTGTATCTTGAAGAAAAAGAGTTGCAGATTCAATATTCAGGATTTACTTGCTTGAGTGTTCTTGAGAGAATGTTTCTTGCTTTGAAAGTTTTGAAAGCGTAAACCGTATAAAGGAGAGAAGAATTCCTTTTATACGAAGAGAGAGAAGAGAGATAAGAGAGAGAATGAAGCGGGAAAAGAAATCATCATGACATTGACACGTTCCACGAAGTTGATTGGATAGGAGGGCAACGGACGAACGTGTCAGAAAAGGCATGTCGTGGATTGTCGGTTCAAATGACGTCATAGAGGAGAGAGACTGTTCATTTGTCCGTTCAAATGATCACTGAAGAAAAGTCAGTGATAGATTTTCCTTTTTAAAAGTATCCCTGATTGTAAAGATAGGGATAGATTTTCCTTTTAAAAGATCACTGATTGAAAATATCAGTGATTAATGTATTTTTCAAAAAAAAAGCTTTTAATCATTTGAAGAAAGTTCAGTGATTAAAGTTTATATTTTGAAGAAAAACATCTTTGAGAGAGAGAGAACATACCTGAGAGTCAGAATGTTTATCAGAGAGAATGATGAGGGGAACTTTTGATTACTGACACAATACATGAACGCTGAAGAATTATTCTTCGAGGTTCAGCATTCCAAGCTCACTGATGAGAAAGTTGAACCTTGTCTCATCAAGAGGTTTGGTGAAAATATCAGCAAGCTGAAAGTCAGTAGGGATAAAGTGAAGTTCAATATCACCATTCATCACATGATCTCTGATAAAATGATATCTGATCTCTATGTGTTTTGTCTTTGAATGTAGCACTGGATTATTTGCTATAGCGATAGCACTAGTGCTGTCGCAATAGATAGGAATCTTTGACAGCTGAAGGTCATAATCTAATAGTTGATTTCTCATCCATAGGATTTGTGAACAACAGCTTCCAGCGGCTACGTATTCAGCTTCAGCTGTGGAAGTGGACACAGAATTTTGCTTCTTGCTTGTCCAGCTTACTAGCTTTCCTCCCAAGAGTTGACATCCACCAGTGGTACTTTTTCTGTCAAGTTTACAGCCTGCAAAATCACTATCAGAATAACCAGTTAGATCGAACCCTGAGTCTTTGGGATACCAAAGACCGAGGTTAGGAGTTCCTTTCAGATATCTGAAAATTCGCTTTACAGCGATCAGATGGGATTCCTTGGGTTCAGATTGATAGCGTGCACATAAACAAGTAGAGTACATGATGTCAGGTCGGCTTGCTGTAAGATACAACAATGAGCCTATCATTCCTCTATAGGCAGTGACATTAACAGGTTTTCCAGATGGATCCTTGTTAAGTGTCAGTGGTGGTGCCATAGGAGTTTTCATCGCTGAAGTTTGTGTTAAATCAAACTTCTTCAGCATGTCTTTAACATACTTACCTTGGCAGATAAAAGTACCTTTGTCAGATTGTTTAATCTGAAGACCAAGAAAATATGTCAGCTCACCCATCATACTCATTTTATATTCTTTCTTCATTCTTTCAGCGAAGCGAGTACATAGAGATGGGTTAGTAGAACCAAATATTATGTCATCGACATATATTTGTACAAGAATTATATGACCTTTTATCTTCCTGAAAAATAACGTATTATCAATCTTGCCACGTTCAAAATTTTCAGAGATAAGAAAAGATGAGAGAGTGTCATACCAAGCACGAGGGGCTTGTTTTAAACCATAGAGAGCCTTATCCAATTTATAAACATAATTTGGATGCTTAGGGTCATAGAACCCTGGTGGTTGTTCTACATAAACTTCTTCATTCAGTTTTCCATTCAGAAAAGCTGATTTTACGTCCATTTGATAAACGATGAAGTCTTTATAGACTGCATAAGCTAAGAATAGTCGAATTGCTTCGAGCCTGGCCACAGGGGCAAAGGTTTCATCATAGTCTATGCCTTCCTCTTGTCTGTATCCCTGAGCAACAAGTCGAGCCTTGTTGCGGGTTACAGTTCCATGTTCATCTAACTTGTTTCTAAACACCCATTTGGTGCCTATTACAGTTTTATCAGATGGTCTAGGAACGAGATTCCAAACTTTGTTTCGAGAGAATTCAGTCAGCTCTTCTTGCATAGCGCTGACCCAGTTTGGATCTCTGAGGGCATCATCAGTCTTCTTTGGTTCAATTAAGGAGAGAAAGTTTACAAAGAGACAGATATTACCTGAGCTTCGTCGTGTCTGAATACCTGCATCTGGATTACCAAGAATTTGATCTATGGGGTGATCTCTGGTCCATCGCTGAGCAGGAGCAAGATTGCTTATTTCAGCGATAGGATCAACAATAGGAGCAGTCACTGATGAAGATGCTTGAGGTTCATCAGCTAGTAATTGTTGAACATTAGATACACCAATGCTTTCAGAAGGGTTTTCAGACGTAGATGGATTTGATGGTAGAAGTGTGTTTAGAGGTTCAGCTGAAATCCATGAGTTGGATTCAGCGGTGGGAGGTATGATACTTGGTTCTTCATCAGCAGCTGGAGTTTCAGTGTGCTGTTGGTTTGAGAAGAAAGGTTCAGTTCCTTTATAGTGAGAGATCATCCAAGTATTCAGTTCTTCATTGTCAGCGATTGGTTTAGAATTCGCTGAGCGCGTTTCATCAAACGTGACATGAATGGTTTCTTCTACGGTTTGTCTTCTTTTGTTGAAAACTCTGTAGGCTTTTGAGATGGAGGAATATCCTAAAAATATTCCATCATCGGCTTTTGGGTCGAACTTTCCAAGTTGATCTTTGTTGTTTAAGATAAAGCACTGACAACCAAAGATATGAAGAAAGCTGATAGAAGGCTTCCTTCCAAGAAAGAGTTCATAAGCTGTCTTCCCAAATCGCTTTATTATCAGCGATCTGTTTTGAGTAAAACATGCAGTGTTTACAGCTTCTGCCCAAAATTGAGTAGGGAGGTGAGAATCGCTGAGCATTGATCTAGCAGCTTCTATGATCGTTCTGTTTCTTCTTTCAGCGACTCCATTTTGCTGAGGTGTTCTTACTGAAGAGAAGTTGTGAGAGATTCCCTTGTTCTCAAAGAAATTGTTCAGGGAACTATTTTTGAATTCAGTTCCATGATCACTCCTTATTGATCGAACAGTAAGATTATTCAGCACTTCCATCTTTTTGACAAAAGATATTAGTTCTTCTGGAGTATCATTCTTGCAGCGAAGAAAAATAACCCAGGTGTAGCGAGAATATTCATCTACAATGACAAGCGTATATTTCTTTCCAGCTATTGATTGGATATTGACAGGGCCAAATAGATCCATATGCAAGAGCTGAAGAGGACTTGTTACTGAGGAAACTTGTTTCGACTTGAAACTAGCTCTTGTTTGTTTTCCTTTTTCACATGCTGAGCAGAGAGATTCTTTAGCATATGAGTGCTGAGGAAGACCAGAAACCAGTTCCTTAGATGAGAGAGAATTCAGGGTTTTGAAGTTTAGATGAGAGAGCCTTTTATGCCATAGCCAGTTGACATCAGAAGAGGCCTTAGAGAGAAAACATAAGTTATCAGTGATAGTAGAGTCCATATCTATTACATTTTCTCTTCTATAACCACTGAGAGCAAGTTTTCCTTTTTCATCTACCACTGAACATGCTTTCTTAGAAAAGCGAACTTCGTAGTCTTTGTCACATAGCTGACTGATGCTTAGAAGATTGTGCTTCAGTCCATCTACATAAGCGACTCTTCGAAAGGTAGTTGTCCCATTGCTGAGGACACCAAACCCTCGGGTAAATCCTTTTCCATTTCCACCAAAGGTCACAGAGGGACCTTTCTCTTCCTTGTATTCAGTGAGCAGGTCTCTTTGTCCAGTCATATGACGAGAACATCCGCTATCGAGATACCAGATGCCCTTTGATCCCTGCATACATAAGGAAGATTAAGCTTTGTTTGGTACCCACTTTTCAATGGGTCCTTCAGAGTTAGTGGATAAGGAAGATTCAGTTTCAGTGGTAATCTTCACTTTGGTTAATTTCTTAACCTTAGTGGTATTTTTCTTCACTTTGGCTGTTTTATCAGCTTCGGTGGTATTTGGACACTTGCTCGCAATATGGTCAGTGAATCCACAGTGATAACATTTTCTATATCTGATGGTGGATTTATAACCAAAAGGTTTTGAAAACTTAAGATGAGCAGGTCCAGCTCCAAGAATACCTTTAGCACGAGATCTGGGAGGAATTTTTATTTCTTCAGATTTCACGGGCTTTAGATCAACCTTCAGCTTTGGAGGACAGATATCAAAGATTTCTGTCACTGAGCTAAAAGGTTTATCCACTGAAGGTTTGGAAGGAACTTTCAGTTTGGTTTTCTTGGAAGCCTTCTGAGGAGGGAGAATAGACTTTCCTTTATCTGCAGGCTTAGATCTTGCAGATATCTCCTCAGGGATGGAATTAGAAGAAGAACAGGGATAGAATTGATTATAAGAAGTGTCAAAGAAAGATGTGACAAAAGTTCCAAACTTAAGCGAGGAACTTTCTTCTTTAGGATCATCCTGTGGTGTCCAAAAACCAAGACCAGTTTTATCACTTTCAGGAGTTTGAGCATTTATTATCTCAGAGATCTTTGTTGATGATTTGCACCATTTTTCAACATGAGCCTTTTCTGCTTTTAGAGCAGCGATGGCTTGTTCGCGTTCAATGCTGATGATTTCATTTATAATGACTTGATCTTTTAGCTTTTCTTCTAAAAGATTTAGTTCACTGATCTTTTCATGACATTTCTCTAGCTCTTGTGTTAAATAAACATTTTTATTTTCAGCTTGAGTTTTGTCGTTTAGAGCATTATAAAGGTCAATCGTCAGCACATCAACAGCGCGACTTCTCTCAGCTTCAGGCAGAGAGGGATTTGTAGAGATGGATACCTGAGATGATATGTAGCTCATAGAAGGTTCAGATGGTTCTTCTACTTCTTCTTTAATCTCAGCCATGAGGCAAAGATTAGCGACTTCTTCTTCATCAGAAGATGATTCTTCTGATTCAGCCCAGTCATGTTCTTCAGCGATGAGACCTTTACCTTTTTGCTGAAAGCTTTTCAGCTTTTGATATTTGTTTTTCAGCTTATGGTATTTGTCATCACTGGATCTTCTTGAGGTAGAAGGTTTGAAGACCTTTTTAGACCTGCACTCACTAGCAAAATGTCCAATTTTTTCGCAGTTATAGCAAGTGGCTGTAGCCTTATCAACCGGAGTTGATTTTGGCTTTTCAGTAAGAGAGAGAGGTTTACTTCTTCGGAAGTTACTCTTTCTTGCAAATCTCTTAAAAGAGTTTGTCAAGAGTGCTAAGGACTCATTAAACTCTGAAAGATCAGGGTCTGATAAATCCTCAGATTCAGAATCTAACTCAGTGATGGTTAGAGTAGATCGCTGGGATGGAATTATCTCTGATGAGACTAAAGCAACAGCAGTGCTTTTGGAGTCTTTAGAATCTTTTACAAGATTCTTCTTCAGGAGATTAGATTGCTCATAGTTGAGCAATATTCCATACAGAGTGCTTAGAGAGAGAGTATGTAAGTCCTTTGTCAGCTTAAGACATATTGAATAACTGTCCCAGCTTTCAGGAAGACTTTCCAAGAATTTTGTTAGGACCTCAGAATTAGAATAGGTCCTTCCAACAGTTCTTAGGTCAATGATCAGGCAGTTAAACCGCTGATGAATGTCAGAAAGAGATTCATTCTTACCAGCGATAAAACTTTCATACTGTCTTACCAAGTTAATCTTTCGGGTCTCTTGGATTTCAGTGGTGCCCTCATATTGAACACATATGGTTTCCCACATTTCTTTAGAAGTTTTTAGATGCATGATGGAATGGAAAACTTCATCAGGCAGAGCCATTGATATAATGGTCTTTGCTCTTGCATCTATGCCTACCTTCTTTTTATCTTCATCACTCCACTGTCTTATTTCCTTAACGACATATCGTTCAGGGACAGCTTCAGTGGTGGCAGTAGCAGGAACAGCAGCTATAATTCTAACAGGTTCATAGGGTCCGTTTTCTATATATTCAGGTATAGTAGGATCCGCACCTTCAAGAAATAGCATCATTCGATTTTTCCATAGAGAAAAGTTATCTCTGCTAAATCGAGGAGGTTTAGAAAGTGAACCATTATCATAGTAGTTTGTGTTTGTGTTTAGTGCCATTTTAGAATAGCAAGGAAGAGTATACAGCAAGATCTTGTTTATTAGATTAAACAAACCGCTCTGATACCACTTGTTGGTCCCGAAGGTGCTTAACAAGTTTGTAGAAGGGGGGGGGTTGAATACAAACACAGAAATTAAAGTTTAATAAATTGTTTATTGATAAATCAAAATACAATTTACAAGTTTGTTGCGGAATAAGATTAAGACAGACTCAATCTAAACAAACTTAAGAAACACTAAGATGGTTGCACAAGAAATTCAGAGAATGGGGGATTTTTAGAGAGATAGAAAACAAGGGTTTCTATTTTGGAGTTCAAAGGATTGAGCACACCTTCAGATGAAGGAGTGAGCTTCCTATTTATACCCTATGCATTAAATGCATGGCAGGGTACTTTACACGTGGCATTCATAGATTGGCTTTGGTAGTCTCACTTTTGGAGACATGCTTTTGGCCACTTTATGAACAGTGTAGTTGACAGAGTTGGTGTACGATTTGTGGCAGGGACTTGTCCGTTCTGACACATCGTACTGGTTGTGCAAGGTAAGACAAAAGAAAACTTGAGGCATAAGCTTTGTGATCGTTGATCGCTGAGTATCTCTTCTTCCAGAGATAAAGTTCAGCTATCGCTAAAGCTTTTCCTCAGGCTTCTTCGCGTAAGTAGATTTGTCTGGTCTTCGCTGATATCCGCATCAGGTCACTAGTAGACTTATCTATTGTTCAGTGGCTTCGTCTTCGATTCAGCTATGAACTATGTTGACGCGAGACTTGTCTTCAGGGATTACGTTAACTGTGTTACATAGGAAACTATCAGTGATAACTGAACAGACTCAGTTTGATCGCTGAAAGTGAAACACTAATACATATTAAATGTTTACAGAAAGGTCATCAGCGATAACTGAACAGACTCAGTCTGATCGCTGATGATGAAACACTAATACATATAATAACGTAATTTTCACTAAGTATAAAAGAGGGTCGTTATCAAATCACTGAGAGAGTTTGGATCAACAAGTTATCAGCGATCAACATATGTTCATAGCTGAATCAAAGACGAAGTTGCTGAACAAAGAGAAGTCTACTAGTGACCTGATGCGAATATCAGTGAAGCAAAGACAACTCTACATATACGCGAAGGAACATGATGAAAAGCTTCAGCGATTGCTGAACCTCTTTATCTCTGAAAGAAGAGATATTCAGCGATCAAAAGATCACAAAGCTTATGTCTCAAGTTTCCTTTTGTCTATCCTTGCACAAAATAGTACTATGTGTCAGAACGGACATGTCTCTGCCATCATACGTACAACAACTCTGTCAACTACACTGTTCATGACCCGGCCGAAAGCATGTCTCCCAAAAGTCAGACTCCCAAAGCCAATCTATAACCGCCACGTGTAAAGTGCCCTGCCATGCATTTAATGCATAGGGTATAAATAGGAAGCTCACCCCTTCATCTGAAGGTGTGCTCAATCCTTGAACTCCATATAGAAACCCTTGTTTTCTATATCTCTTAATCCCCCATTCTCTGAATTTCTTGTGCAATCATCTTAGTGTTTCTTAAGTTTGTTTAGATTAAGTCTGTCTTAATCTTATTCCGCAACAAACTTGTAAATTGTATTTTGATTTATCAATAAACAATTTATTAAACTTTAATTTATGTGTTTGTATTCAACCCCCCCCCCCGTCTACAAACTTGTTAAGCACCTTCGGGACCAACATTATTGACTACGATGAGACATTTGCGCCGGTAGCCCGACTTGATGCTATTCGTATGTTTCTGGCATTCGCTGCTTATCGGAACTTCACTATATATCAGATGGATGTGAAGACAGCTTTTCTAAATGGGAAACTGAAAGAAGAAGTATAAGTTTCTCAGCCAGAGGGGTTTGTTGATAAAGATCATCCGGATCATGTTTATTTTCTCGATAAAGCACTGTATGGCCTAAAACAAGCACCGCGTGCATGGTATGATGAGTTGTCAGCCTTCTTAATCAAATCCGGCTTCACCAAAGGAACAAATGATACTACTCTTTTCATTTATAGATGTAACTTGGATATTTTCTTAGTACAAATATATGTAGATGATATTATTTTTGGTGCGACTCATAAATCTTTATGTACTTGGTTTTCTGATCTTATGACTTCTAGATTTCAGATGAGCATGATGGGAGAAATCAATTTCTTCCTCAGATTACAAGTGAAGCAGCTTCCAGATGGAATCCTCATCAACCAGTCAAAGTATGTATTTGACATCTTGAAGAAATTCAAGATGGACAAATCTACTTCAATCGGCACGCTGATGGCTCACGGTGCCAAAATCGGACTAGATCCAGATGGAAAAGTTATTGATCAAAAGACATATCGAGGAATGATCGGATCACTAATGTATCTCACAGCAAGTTGCTCGGATATAATGTTCTCTACGTGCCTGTGCGCCAGATTCCAAGCCAAGCCTAAAGAATCTCATCTATTAGCAGTCAAACGCATTTTTAGATATATTAAAGGAACTCCTTATTTAGGTTTATGGTATCCTAAGAGTTCTGACTATAAGTTGATTGCTTATTCTGATGCAGATTTTGGCGGTAATTAATTGGACCGGAAAAGTACTTCAGGCCACCTTCAATTTTTGGGTGACAGACTGATAAGTTGGGCGTCGAAAAAGCAAAACTGTGTTTCTATATCAACTGCAGAGGCAGAGTACGTCGCCGCAGCTAGTTGTTGCGCTCAAGTTCTATGGATGAAGACACAACTACGGGATTACGGGATGCTGTACAAAACAGTGCCTATCTATTGTGACAGCAAGTCCGCAATTGCCATTTCAGTCAATCCGGTCCAGCACACCAAGACCAAGCACATAGATATGCGGTACCAATTCATAAAGCATCATGTGGAAGAATGTACTATTGAATTATATTTTGTACCAACTGAATATCAACTTGCTGATATCTTTACAAAAGCCTTAGATGAAAAACGTTTTAACTTTCTGCTTTCAAAACTTGGCATGTTGAATTTAAAAGTTTAAATCTTTACAAATTTTATTTTATAAAGTAGAATTTTACAGATTTTCTTTATTTTGAATAAAATGTGTGTCTAGGATCTTTTACGAGTTCTTTGTTTATATTGAAGTTTTATACGTTCAACTTTCAAGTCTTACAAAAGTTGAAAAGTCAGCAACATGTTTGTAGCTTTTGATACTGCTTTAAAGATATGCGAGTCGGAAATTTTTTATAGTTTACTTTGCTTAGAATTATAGATCGGAATGAAAATATGGGCTAAGCACTTAGATGTTGACCTGAGTGATTGAGATGAATTATAATTTCATAATATACCGAAATCTCTGAGTTTAAAAGTTTGTACCTGTGACCTTTCTGCTTTGGGAAAGTAAGTTCCTTGGGATGCTTGTCATCTGGTCCCCTAAGGTCATTTGGTCTGGGAGTGATCAAACCCAAATCCTTCTATAGAACCAGATCGAAAATCATGTTCTACTGGTAAGAATGGGTTTAGAATGTGTCGATGTAGCCTTTCTGATCCGGGAAAGTAAGTTCCAAGGGGTGCTTGACACCTAGTCCCCTAAGGCCAACTGGTCTGGGAGCGGCTGACCCAAATCCTGCAATAGGGTCAGATAGAAAGTTACGTTTACGGCATGTTCTTTACTTACCGAACTTTTTGATTAAAAGATGCCAAAGTGCACAACGCTTAAAAGATGCCAAAGAGCACACTCATGTGAAGATGTCAATGTGCACACTGCTAAAAAGATGCCAATGAGCACACATCCCATGAAACTTGGTGAAATGTTTGAGTTGCAATAAACCTGTAAATTTGTGAAAGTCTTAATTTTTGATGGCTTAGTGTTAGTACATGCAAAGTTCTCTATAATATTTTTAGAATTGCATTTTTCTTGAAGCTAATCGAAGTTCGCATGCAAGCACACTGAATAGATAGCTGGAAGTTTTTGAAACTGAACATGTCTTAACTTGATATGCAATGAAACTTGTTCTTGTATCCAACAACATATGTTTGATTTCAACTAATTGATAAATCTGTAAAATTTTACTGAGTAAACTTTAATTTGTTTAGTGTTTAAAATTTTATATGTTCAGTTGTTTCAAAATTTATTTTCAGTATTATTTTTCTTTTTACACTGATGTTTATATGGTTGTGTATCCATATTTTTGTCAAATCTGGTCTGTGCAATTTTCTAGGGGGAGAGAACATCTATCTGCAAATTTGAACAAGAATCTGTTTTTTTGAGGGGGAGTGAAAATAGCTGATAAATTACTTCACGTGCTGATCAGAAATTCATCAGGTAAGTATTTTATGATATTTCTACACAAATGCTTTTCAAATTTGGTAAATTCTGTGAATTTGTGTAAGGGGAGTAAAAAGAACTTGACAGGTAAGTTTACTGATTTTTTTAGGAATGTTATTTTTTTTAAAGTGTTATTTTTTTATGTAAATTTTTTTTAGTATTAAGTGTTTTTAGTATAAATAGCTTTTGTCTTGTTCATTTTCACTTTTCTCGCTCTCTTTCTCTTTTGAAATCTCATTCAACTGTTCATCTTCCCTCTCTTTGTCGATTCATAATCTGTATTTTACAGGTTGTTTCAATCGAATCAGGTATGTGTTCTATTTTCTTTTTGTATTTGATTTGTAGCTATGTTTAGTTTAGCATTGATTCTACTTGATTTTGGTTTCATTCATGTTTTCTTACTGTGCGATTTTATTTTTTTACTGTTCATCGTCTTCATCAGAATCGAGTTGTTTTTTATCAAATCAAGTATTGGGTTTGTCTTAGATCACTAATTCGACTATCAGGTATGTGATTTCTTTCTTTGATTTTGTGTTTATTAGCTTTAATTTCGTTGTTTTTTGAGTTTTAGGGTTTGAACTCACGAAAACTAGGTTTTCGTATCAAGTAAGGTATACGCAAAGTCAAGTTTGCGTAACCCACAGGACACGCAAAGTCCAGTTTGCGTATCCTGTTGGTCACGCAAAGTGTACTCTGCGTATCATACTTGACACGCAAACCTCGATATTTTTGTGTTGTTCGTTTAGTTTAGTTTGCGTATCATTTAGGACACGCAAAGTCTACTTTGCGTAACCTCTTTGACAAGCAAACCTTGTTTCTCGTGTGTTTATTTGTTTCTTGTTTAGTTTTCGTAACACTTAGGATACGCAAAGTCTACTTTGCGTAACCTGTTGGTCACGCAAAGTCTACTTTTCGTAACCTTCGTGTCCCGCAAAACTTTGTGTTTTGTGTTGAAAGTTTTTCAGGTCTTGTTTACGCAACAAGTTCATCACGCAAACCTTAGTTTGCGTAATGAACTGAATACGCAAACCTCAGTTTGCGTATCATGCCTGTTCCGCAAACTGTTCTTTTCGTATCACGTTCATTGCGCAAACCTCCCTTTGCGTTTCTCACATGTTGCGCAAACCAGACTTAGAAAAATTTTCAATTTTTCAATTTTCTTACTTTGTTTAATTTTTCTTCGTTTTTGTTTTCCAGGTCTATTCAATGTCTTCTAACACCCATACTGATCCCATGATCCAAGACGAGAATGTCATTCTCGAGGATCCATCTGATCAAGCTTCACATGAGACGCCGATGCCGTCTGTTCCTTCAGTAGGGGCAAATCTGTCTGCATCACGCCGAACGATGTCTTCCCATTCATGTTGTATATTCTGCCATACAAGCCGAACAACTATTTTCTGGATTTTGACAGAATTAAGATACATCCGGTGATTCGAGCGATTCTTAGAGGACATCCATTTGCACAGGCTCTTACATCATGTGCTGAAGTTCCAGAGGTATACATTCAGCAAGTCTGGCATACAATTACCAAGAATGAGCTTGCACGCCCACACCGCTTTGATCTACAAATTGATCAGTATGATTCCTTTCTTTCATACAAGCGTCTACGACTGATACTGGAGCTTCCGGAGCCCAACTCCAGACCAGGCCGAACTACATATGACAACTTTCCGTCTGAAGAAGATGTTCTTGCCGGTATTAGAAATCTTTGATATACTGGCAGATTAAACAGAGTTAGTGACTTTGACAAGTCACATCTTCCTCCAGTTTGGTATGCTCTTTTCTCTGTTCTCATCAGATGTCTTACGGCAAAGCATTCTAGAACGGACAGTTCTAGTCTTCTATATCTCCGTTTGTTCCATGCAGTCATCTATGACTTGCATGTCGACTACACTTTCATTTTCTGGACAGAACTCTCAGAGAGGGTACAAGACTAGCTTACAAACAAGAAGCGCAAATTCATTCCTTTTATCAGATTCTTGAAGTTGATCGTTAGAAGTGTACTCAGAAGCAATCCAGCTATTCCACGCAGATTATCTTGGCCACAGGTTCCTGATACAGAAATGCTCTACATTCAAAAACAGAAGCAGTCATTCAACTACTCTATGACCATTCCATTTGCTTTAATTGCGAACTACACTGATATGACAGATGATAGCGTTATTGAGTATTTCATGGAGAATGAATTCATGGAAGCTGCACAAAATGAGCCATCCCATGACACACAAGCTGCTGTTGTTCAAGAGGTTGAGGTTGAAGAAGTTGTTGCTGATAAAGAGATTGAAATAGAAACAGCTGTTGAGCAAGAAGCAGAACAAGAAGCAGTTGCAACTCAACAAGATGATGAAGTTCTAGCTGATCTTGACTTTGAGGATGAAGATGGTGATAATGTTGATATTGCTATTGATGCTGATGTTATTGCTGATGAAGATGAAAATACAGATGCTGATGATGCCATTCATGAAGATATTTCTGGCAATGAAGATGATGATAATGATGATCATGATGGTGATGATGCTGATCAACCGAGTCTTCGGGTCTATGCAAGACAATCCAAGGAACCAGAAGTTGGTATTTCAACAGAAGTTGTATCAGAATATGAATCTGTTCATGTTAATCCTTCAGTTGCTCGTATTCAAGTAGATGAATTGGATATAGCGTTTGCTCAATTCTCAGCTCCGGTACAGAGTCAAGCTCCAGCTACTTCTCTTGCGGCTATTCAGTCTACAACCGTTTCAGCTGTAGATCTTTCTTCTGTTCAAGCTCAGGTTTCTTCTGAGAAATTCTCTTCTTTGAATGAGTTAATTCAAAAGATGAGTGAGCAGTTTGAAGAGCACAAGCAAGCAAAAATTCAGAAATTGCGTGCTTTCTTCAAGGGAAAAATGCCGGAAATTGATACATTCTCTATCCCTGAAGTAATTCCGTTCAGACGCCCATCTGGGGTTGTGATTAGAGAACCATCTTCTGCACCCGTCTCAACTACTGCTCCACCGATTGTATCTCTTCTGATTCCTTATTTGTTTACACAGTCTACGGGCATTTCTACATCAGCTCCTACTGGTTCATCTTCATGATCTTCTCTTCATGATCTTCCAATTACCGAGTTGACAGACTTACTATATGCTCGCCTTCTTTCGATGTCACCACCTGAACATCAAGATCAAGATTTGATCTCTCTTCTAAGGAATTTCCAGCCTACGCCGCCTCCAGTTCCTTCATCTGATTCTGACCGGATTACTGCTTTGTCTGAAGAATTAAAGTCTTTCCGATCAGAAGTTCAATCCAGCTTTGCTGATCTTAGGTCCTTTATGACTCAAGCTTTTTCAGAACTTTCTAACAAGGTTGATCATCTTGAACAGAGTTGCAGGATTGAGGTTGGCCCGTCTCTTAAACGCCGGCATGACCAGGATGATCCCGGTCCTCAAGATCATGAGGGGGAGATGAATAAGAGACAGCGGGTGGAGGGTTTGTCTGTTAGAGAGGATCAGTCACAAAAAGATGCAGTTGATAAAGAGAAGAGTACTGATAACGTTCAAGACTGTAGCATTCAAGATCTTGTGAATGTTATGATAGAAAATGCTGACTTGTCTTCTATGCCTAATGTACTGAATATTTCTGAGCACAATATTGAAAATAATACGCAGATTGTTGTGTATGTGGATCCAGATGTTTCAGCAAGGGCTCAAGAGATTGAAGATTCAGAGGCAGCTAATGATATGAGATCATTCTTTGCGAATTTCATAGAAATAAATTTAGACGATGATGAAGATGTCAGATTTGAGAAAATTTTCCAAGTCAAAGAAAAGGAGTGTGATGACTTAATCATCATTTCTGATACAGAAGATGATTCTGTGTTTTTGAATTCAAAGGACGAAGAAATTGCCGACATGTTGTACAGTGATCTTCCTACTCATGATGAGGTTCCTGAATCATCTCCAGTTACTGAAGCAACTCAAGTACATGAAACTGCAGCTACTTCTACTCCTGTTGTTAGTTCAGATCCAACTACCACCGTTCCTTCAAGCTCATTTGAAGTTGGCCAGTCATCTAGAGCACAAGCTGATGTTCCTCTCTCTGAACCCGTGATTCCACCGACTATCCTGGAAGAAGGACCAGCTTTGACCAGACAACAGAGACAAAGAAGTTTGCAACGTAGATATTTGGCTTCCAGGCAAAGATCAGCTTTTCTAGAAGATACTCAGAGTAACATCTTTGTTTCTAGAAGAAGACTGATCAACATTTATGCAATTCTTGGAGTTGAGAAAGAGTCAGATGCCTATCAGTATGAATATTTAATGTTCATTAAGTGCCAGCGCAAAAGGAATAATACCGTTTCTTCTCCACACTTGATTGTTCGAGTCATCAGTGTCACGATAAACAAGTTTGTGAATATCTGGTATCCTGACTTTGAAGTTGAAAGAAGAGATTGCAGGCGGTATAAATTCTCAGAGTTAGATTTTACTGATCTTTCCATTGATGATATTGAGTTCTTATATGATCATTTCAGGAATCTCTATCATAGAAATCAGGATGTTTCTCAGGCATTGTTCGTTATAAAAAGATTCATTCGACGGCAAATCCGATTCTTCAGAGTTTTTGATTTCCAGATGGCCGTTGAAAGCTTTTAGCCGGTTGTAAATCTTCAAAGACCCAATCGAAGCTTTCCAAACTTAGAGTCTTATCCTCTACTCACCATTGTTCAAGATCCTTATGGAGTTGTCTACAAAAATGGCTCAAATGAAAAATGTTTTTTCAGATTTGAAGAAATTGCTCATTACTCTGATGGAACCTTAAAGGTGATCAGGTTTTAGTTGGAGCAACGTCTAAAAGAGGCTAAAAGAAGATTTTTGGAAACAAGAAGTAATGCATTTCTGGTTGATAATGATGAAATTCGTCTCCTCAAGAAGACTTTGGATTCTATTCAAGAAAGATTGAATTTCCGCTCCACTCTGCGACGTTTTGAAGTGTTAATTGGACTGAATAGACTTTTCAAAGAGAAGAGCGTCAATGATTCACCAAAGTCGCTTAGATGGTCAATGTTGGTTTAGAAGATTGATTTTTGAAGACCAATGCGCCAATGATTACTAAGGGGGAGATTGTTAAGACTAATTTTGTAGTAATCATTGTATTTATTCTGAGTTGTCTTTACTGTTCTAAGTGTGCTTATCTGTATTGGTTAAGACCTGGGGTATTTAAGTCCCTTAGGTGCTTTGTGTTTGTAACTTTGGAACCATACTTTGAATATTAGTTTACATTTGGAGCGTATACTTTCTCTCTCTACTTTCTCTCTCTAGGATTTAGAGATTCTTGGACTTTCAGTTTGGTTTATAAAACCTTTAAGCAATGATTCGATTGAACCATTACCGTCCGCTGCATTTTGTTGCCTAGGTGCATGTGAGTGTGAAGACTGCCCATGTTGATAATTATGAGGTTGTGAAGACTGTCCATGTTGATAATTATGAGGTGGGCCTTGATGAAATCCCGGGGGATTTGGTGGTTGGTTTTGGACTTGACTTGCCCCAGGGGGTTGAAGTCCTTGATTTCCAGTCCAAGAGAAGTTCGGATGATTTCTCCAATTCGGGTTGTATGTTTGGGAAAACGGATTATTTCTAGACTGATTCCCCGACATAGTTTACCGAAACAGGGTTACCGGGACAACACTCAAAAGGATAATTTTCACCGCAAAAAGTGCACGTTTCAATTAAAGCTTGATTTATTGTCTGCACATGACCTTTTTCTCCATTAATGTTCAAATTGTTTTTAACCAAATTAGTCAAAGCTACAATTTGTACATTTAAAGCGGTGATGGCATCAACCTCATGAACTCCTGATGCAATTTTAGGAATTACAGCACGAGGGTTCGACCAATCAGTGTTATTATTGGCAACTTTTTCCAAAATTTCATACCCCTCATAGTATGTTTTTGCAGTAAAAGCTCCACCAGTCGTGGCATCGATGATGATTTTAGCAGCATTAGAAAGACCATTATAAAATGTTTCTAATTGGATGCAGTGAGGGATTCCGTGATGAGGGCATTTTCGAATTAAATCTTTGAATCTCTCCCATGCATCTGATACTACTTCATCTTCCTCTTGTCTAAACATTAAAATTTCATTTCTGAATTTCACGTTTCTGGTGGGAGGAAAGTATTTTTTTCAAAAAAATTTCAGCTAAACTCGTCCAAGTATCAATTGAATGAGGTGGCTGAGAATTTAGCCAGACTTTGGCTCTGTCTCTTAATGTATAAGAGAAGAGTGTCAACCGTAAGGCTTCTGCGGAAACTCCGGGAATGACAAAATGATCCGTCATTTCTAAAAATGATATTAAATGAGAGTGCGGATCTTCCGAAGGTAATTCTCCAAATTGACCCATTGCTTGGATCATTTGGAACATTACCGGTTTCGGTTCAAAACTTTGTGCAGCAATATTGGGCCTAAGAATACCCGACTTGAGTTGATCAAATTCGGATGTTGCATAGTCCCGTATTCCCCTTTCTTTGTCATCGGCAATTTTAATCGTTGTTTCCACAAGCGGAGGTGGAGGATTTTCTGCCTCTTCCGCCATGGTTTGATTTAAAATTGGATTTTGTCGATTTCCTCTACCTCTTCTTCTTCTTTTAAAAGTCTTTTCAATTTCAAGATCAAGAGGTACGAGTTCTCCATGTTGCAGCCGTGGCATACAACACGAAATACTGTTTTTAAAAATGAAACAAGCGACACAGGCTCAAATGAAAATCAAGATCTCAGGATAAAAATCGTGTCAGTCCCCAGCAACGGCGCCAAAAACTTGGTAGCAGATCATCGTGTACTGCACAATGGGGGCACAGTATTACCCAGTGAGAGCACAAGTATATACTTTCACTGGAATCGCTACAAGTAATATAATGGTACAAGTACCGAGTATCGTATCCACAGGGACTGACTTACTGAGAAACAGAGATTTTCATGAACTTCTTGCACAAGTTTCGAGTGTGAGAAAAATATTTGTTTGGTTGGTTAATGCTAAGAGTACGGAATAAAATTTATAATTAAGAAATGGTTACGGGTGTAAGCTTTTCTTGAGATGGACGTAGTGACAAATGGTTGACCTTTTGTAGTACGGAAAATCTATAAAAAACCCGATCTCTCAAAAGTGGATTTTAAAGACCGGTCCTACAATATGCCCATAAAGTGTCCATCGTTACCAACTCTTAATCTTACCGATTTAATTACGTTGATAAAAATCAAGTTCTACCGGTGCGGAGATTTACACCCAAATCTCTTTGTGATATAAATCTCCTCCGACGTTTGAACCATAATAAATCATGCAAAACCCGTATCTCTACGTAATTATCAAAGACTCTCTCAAATCTTTGTGCATCCCTTAAGCCGTATTTCAAATCCGCCCCTCTCGAGGTATAGATTTAATATTAACACTTCAAAGTGATCGGCTTATCTGCGTTGAGTTTAAGTCTCGACTTAAGTGACCAAGCTTAAGAGCTAGTAACGATGGCCACACCCAAGTATTGCCTACTAGTTTCAAGTTGGCTCACACCCTTACCCAAAAGATGGTTAGTTCATAATAAAAAGCATAATAATAAAAGACATAATAATAAAAGACATAATAATAAAATGTATAAAAATAAAGAGCATATAGATAATAAAAGACTTGGAAATAATAAAAGACGTAAAGAAATAAAGGAAATACTTATTACTCTACTTGCATAAAATTAAAGTTAAGCTACAGACATGCCCACAGCGGGAAACCGAGGGCAAAAACGAAAATACAAGAAATTAAATGCTTAAAATTAAATGCAACCTTCTGAACTCTAAAACTCTTCCAAGGAGAGAGTTAATAGAACTGGAGAATGTTGAGATGTGATTTAATGCTAAGCTAACAACCTATTTATAAGAGAAAACTAAGCTTTTACCCAATGGGTAATACCCAAAAGTTAAAGGGTTAAGAACCATTGGGTAAAAGAGTACAATGATTGAAGATTCCTCCAGCTAGCATCCACCCTCTTATTTTCAGATAATTTCCAGCCTTGAATACTGCAATACCCCCAGAATATGAATATGAATACGCAGTATAAATACCGTATGCATCCTCGGGTGCCCTCGGTGGGCAGACAGTGCCCACAGTCCCACAAAAACGAGATTTTCTTGACAAAACTGCATCCTTTGGTGTTTTCATCATATTTGCAAACTTTAAAGACCAAAGGAAAGAGATGGGAGCAAAAGTGGCTAGAAAGGTGAATAAAATGAAGGAAAAAAGTAACGAATAACACTAAAAAATGAGGGTTATCAGCATACCATCCAGATAATTGGATACCATGGTGTTCCTTAGTTTTCTATTTTTTTGAGGTTTTCCCCTGAATCTCTCTCTCTCTCTCTATATATATATATATATATATATAGAGAGAGAGAGAGAGAGAGAGAGTTGAGTTATTTTTTTAACCTTGTAATTGTTATTAACTTTGTGAACCAATCCTCACCATTGATGATGAAATTTAATTTAAATTAATATGCATTTAAAGTGTTTTATTTAAATGATCAATATATTGAACCAGCGTGAAAAGGGTATTTTTGGAAAAATATTTCCCCAATATTTTGAGACATAAAGTTTGGCTCATTAATTACTCTCAATCAAAATTGAAACCGACGTACGTTGGATGTTCAAGAATGTTCATATGTTTGAATGTTCATATTATTATTCGTGAATGTTCATTGACATACATTATTATTGTTCATGGATGTTCATATGTTTAAATGTTCATATTCTTATTGTTCATGAATGTTTATATGTTTGAATGTTCATACTATTATTGTTCATGGATGATAATTTTTGTAACTCCTCATTAATGAGGCTAAAAAAGCTACATGAAATGCCAACTTTACTTTAAGCATTTAATTAATGAGTTTAATCAATCAAAGATTTTGAAGCTTTCTTATTGGTCAATGGTGGTTAGCATAGTTAATAACATTTTATTGGTTAACAAAATAACCTACCTATATATATATATATATATATATATATGAAGTTTCCAAGAAACATCTTGAAGTCCCTACATCACCTCTTAAGTTGAAATTTTTTGGGACATCAACAGAGAAATGTTTGAAGGTGGAGTCTTAGCTGGAAATTTGGGTAAGTTGGTGGATCATTTGGAAATCTGAAAACCATCAAGTTTGGGGGATACAATTTCATTTATCGCCGTTATACTGTTTGATCTCATCCAAAGTCGCCTCCATTTTTATGTTTTTTGCAAAAATGCAAACATAGCTCTAAATAATGCTCGTGTTGAGGTGGTTCATTTTGGAATATGGGTCATGCTATTAATTGTTTCGATAATACTGAAATTTGTCAGTTTACTTGCTTGATAGTTTAACTCTTTAGTTAATTTTCCATCTCAACGGGAAAAAGTTCAGACAACCCTCAAAATTATGATAATGTGTATTAACACTCAGTGATAAGTTATGGTGATTTTTTATATGTGTTGAATGGTAAATATGATTTTTTTTATGTTTCCTATAAAATATTGATTTTGTAAGCGTACTTGTGATTTCGCGTAAACAATTCAAGTTGGATGCATGGTAGTCATCAGAACTCTAATTCCTAATCAAGTGCCAGACGGGCAAACTTCCTTCAGTGTTGAGTGTCATCATATACGGAGGGATTTAAATCGATTGCATTGTGTAGAAGGGGAGTTAAATTAACTACCGTAATAGTTCTTCATGGGTCCGATTATGATAAAGTTGATCAAAATGTTCATTATTCTTAAATACTTACTTTTCCAGCCTGTTGTAAAGCTAATAGAAACCCAACTATGTTCATCCATGTTTCTCCATGAATATGTGCCTTTGACCAAGTTCTCTTTTATTGCAATGAAACAATAGTTGTTGATCCAAACTCTCTCAGTGATTTGATGATGACCCTTTATACTTAGTGAAAATTACTTTAAGTTGTTGTATGTATTAGTGTTTCACCATCAGCGATTATACTGAGTTTGTTTAGTTATCGTTGAGTGGTTTACTATGTATCAGTTTTTGTAATCCCTCAAGACAAGCCCCACGATCAAGAAGTTCATCGCTGACATCGAAGATTAAGTTGATGACAAAGACAAGTCTATAAATCATTTGAAGTGGCATTCGGTGAAACAAAGGCAAGTCTACAACGCATGACAAATCAAGATCAAGCCTCAGCTATAGTCTCTCAGTATTAGTGATCTTTGATCACTGACCAATAGCTATGATTGATCATGAAGCTTGCTTATCAAGCATCGCGCCTAGGTTCGGCTACCTTTCTCCTTACCACGGTTGTAGACGTCCTCCATAAGTTAGGCTTCTTCGACTGACTCATAGAGAGTGGAGGCCTTAGACACTCGGACCATTGATATCATGTTCGATGGAAGGCCCTTGATGTAAGCCTTAATCTTTTCCTTCTCAGTCGGGACCAGATGTCCCATCAATCCCAACTTATCCATAAACTGCTGATTGTACTCTTTCACCAACAAATTGCGTTTCTTTAAGTTTCAGAATTCTTCCTCAATTAGGTCCATTTCCCTCTTATTGCAGTATTCTTCCAACACTTTCTTCTTGAAAGTCGCCCAACTCAACTTGGACAATATTGTGGCCTCTAGAAAAGTGGAGTAGAGATTCCACCATGTGAGGGTCGTCCCTCTAAGCATTTGGGATCCGGACATTGCTTTTTGACCCTCGCCGTACTCACTAGTCCGGAAAGCTTTCTCCATTTCCCGAATCTAGTTCATGCAGACAATCGGGTCATCCGCACCTTTGAACTCGGGTGGTCGACAACTGAGAAAGGTCTTGAAGGAACAAGTTTTCCCCTCTTGCCTCGTGTCCAAAGTCACCAAGCCATCTGTGGGAATTTCATTGTCGGTACCCCCGGATCCCGCCACCACAACGTTCTCGGCAACCGTCTCATGCCTACGGTTGTGGGTATCTCGGTCCTCCAACAGTTTCAGGAATAATTCTTGTTGTTGGGCCAAGGGCCTTATTCATGGTCGACATCATCCGATCCATCATCCTTGTCTCCGTCGTCACCTCTTCCATAATGGGTTCCGACGTTTTCGGATGGTGTTGGGGTATGTGCTCGATCCTTCCACCCAACACATTGTCCAATGGTGGAGGCTCTTCCGTGGCGGTTACCCAAGGTTGATCGGTCGTGGATGTCGTTGCCTCATGACCCTCCGGTCTATTCCGAGTAGTAACCATTTCAGTCTGCCACACAATCGAGAATGGAGGTGAGAGATAGGCTATGAGAATAAAACATAAAGAAACATACTACTACATTCATTAATCATCATAACAACAGTAATCTAAGTACGTTACATAATAATATATTCATAATAGCAATATCTAATTGAAATTATGAACATACTACAATAAGAATTCTCGTTACCACAGTCACAATTCTCAATTTGTGTTACTCCATCGATTCTAAGACCATCCTATCTTTAGAGTTCTACCCAATCTCACAATTCATATCTTAATCGTTTTCAGCTTAAGTCTAGACATCTTACATTTAAACCTAGTTCACTTAAACTAGGGCTCTGATAGCAACTTGTAACACCTTAAAAATAGGGGTTAATTTAATCCCGAATGAATGCGGAAAAGACATCATATAAATAAAGTGTGTCACCCTAAAGAGGGGAAATAGTAAGGCGTATACAAACCCAAGATGAATTAAAAGATATAAATCGAAAACCTATTAATATAAATCAAGTTATTTTAGATTACATTCGGGTGTCGTAATCCTTCCAAAATAGTATCCAACAAAACAATTCACACCGGTCTATTCTTCTCCAAAAATGCTAACTCTTGACCACTTGGCTGTCCACTCATTCCCTAAAATCCCCGCAACTAAGATGACTTGTCATACATGACATTTAAGAAGAAGTGTTAGGATAACACCTAGTGAGAACAAACATTTATTAGCGACAAATCTAAAGCCTTTTGGAATGTGATTTATTTTGATAATCCGGAAACTTAATCAAAAGGAGAAATCATTAGCAACCATACCACATTTAATCCAATAACAATTGCCTTTATGAGCTCAACTCCTCTAAGTCTATTGCTCTAAAAAACACCAAGTCAACCTCTCTAGGTCTATTATCGGGAAGTTCCAAAACAGGAACTTATGCACCAAGGAATTACATCTTACTGCCCATGAGATGTTGCCGGACCATATGATCCACACCTTACTTACCATGATGACTCAATGCCTATTCCATGCTAAAATGATGGACTCAATGTCTAAATCACAACATTAAGACCACTGTGCCTATGGATCCATTGCACTAAAGCTAAAACCGAAACACAAGGAAATACACCAACTCTTAACAATGTATATTCACTTTGACACCAATACTCATTCACAAACTACACATAATTTAGATGTAGTAACCTCCCAATCTTGGAGGATGTTTATATAATTCCAAGACCTCACCAAATACCATGAATGGACATTATTTCAACATAAATAATCATTATTCACAAACTTGGGTCAAAATCCCAAATCATCATGAAACCCTAATTTAGTTGGGTTTCTTCATATCCCATAATTATAAAACAAGTGTAGAAATATTATTAGGTAGAGATTATTAATCACCTCCCATCCCATTCCAACCACATTTATTGAGGTCAACCCCTAATATCTCCCAAAAGCAAGTTTGAGGTCAAGAAATCTCAAAATCAAATTATATGAGTTAAGAGATGTGTAGAAGTTTGAAATGCTAAGATTTGACATGTATGAAGTTTATAAAAGTGAATGAACTCACCTTGGTAGGTTACAATACAAATAACTTATAAAAAATGGATGATTTGAGAGAGAAATGAGAGGAGACTTGAAGCTTCAACCACTAGTGTTCTTAATCAATGCTCACCAACCTAAAGCAAAAGCATAAATAATCTCATTAACTCATCCTAAGTGCAATAAATGGAGAGGAGTGATGAGACCTAACTTGGCTCCAAGAAAATCGTCCAACACAAGCCCTGGAATGAAATAAATAAGTTAAAATCGGTTTGCTGAAGTTTAAAAGGGCTAGAATACGACATCGATTGTGCCCGGCTACTATGACAAATGTCATAGTCGCTGGCATTATCGCCCGCTACCCCCTCCTCTCGGTACCATCTCGGTGACTTTGCCATGCGACAGTGACAGGGTGTCACAGTCGCTAGCATTGTCTCCAGCCTCCCCTGGCTCACGGTACATCCTTGGCGACTTTGCCAAGTGATAGTGACAAGATGTCACAGTCGCTGGCATTGTTTCCGACTCTGTACCGAGCCTGAGTTCAGCCTTGACTTTTCTCTACGACACCTCTCAAACATAATGCGAATATCATGGTTGGCCCAAAACGTTTAATATGAGATGAGACTTGACCAACTATCATTAATAAAGCATTTGGGAAGCATAAGACACAAAAGGGTACTAACCGAAATACGGGTGTTACAGTACAAAAGCAAACTTGCTTTTTGTCTATAATCGTACAACCACCCCTTTACACTACACTGTTCACTTTACGGCCAAAAGCGTGCAAAAGATAAAGTCAAAAAGCATGAAGCCAATGGAAGATGGACACGTGGATTGCAGTCTCTGCCATGCATTTAATGCATAGGGTATAAATAGGAAAGAAGCCTTCATTTTGAAGGAGTCCTTAATCTTCTTTGTGAAACTTGCAGAAACTCTATTTTCTGCAAACTCTCTTCTCTCTATCTCTCACTCTTGTGCAAGAAAGCTTAGTGATTCTTGAATTGTTTAGATTAGGTTTACCTTATCTATTTCCGCAACAATCTATAAATTATGTTTTTGATTTACTCAATAATCAAGAAACAAATTTAAAAAGTAAATTTTGTGTTTGTATTCAACCCCCCCCCCCCTTCTACAAACTTCAAACCTTGTAGAACCTTAATCGGGACCAACAATAGCCATTAAATAGTGGCGTCACCACAACAAAAATTATCATTAACATCTAAAAGACATATTTAAATTTACATTTTAATAATAAAGTACTTGAAATGGAAATCAATTCAGCTTGTAATCTTAGCATGTAATTAAAGATTAGAAACAAAACAGTACATTGGAGGCAGTAGTGATATAACAAAAAGAAAGCTTTGAGGGGCTCTCATGGAGGTGAACTTGGAACATAAGTACAGAAGATGCCACATATGTAATAGGAAACATCATGCAAAACCACATAGTTTATAGCATGATTATTCAAAGATAGAACCTCAACAGGGTACATCATATTATTGCTAAAAGACTGCATTTTGGCACATGAATTGGTAAAGGAAGAAGGACCGAAGTATGTACAAAGGGTCCTATGTAACCCCTAGAGAAACCTCGTTGAGGTTGCAAATTGTGTATATTTATTACTAATATTTTTACTTTGTTGGAACCATTCATGATTTCCATGATCATGTTCTCGTAAATGTTTTTCTTCAAGGTTGTTGTCAACATACTTAAAATATGAACGTTTGGAGTTATTTAGCTTTAATATAAGAGAAGATCAATAGTTGGAGGAGATGAATGGTTTGAAGTTATGTCACTTGGATTAATTTAGAAGAAGATGAATGGTTTGGAGTTGAATGCAAATGTTAAACAAAAGAACATAGATTGACAAAAGAGATAGTAGTGGATATTGTGAGATGAAGGAGAAAAAAGAAAAATGAGGTTCTAGGTTTTAGGATGTTTCACGTCAAACACTCGTGGTTTCTTCTTTAATATATATTGATTGATTCCTTTGCCTGAGGTTACATATTACCTTGTGATAATCATGATATGTATGCTTATATTAGAATTGCACATGTGCAAAAATTCAACATAACTAATATACCTGGAAAAGTTTGTGCGACCATTTACAACACTATTCCCATTCCGAATTGCTTATGTTCCCCATGTTTTAACTTTCTTTTTTGTTCGGGGTTTTGGTTTATGTCCCACGTTGTAAGTTTTTTTTTCAATAAAAAAATGGTGTTGGATGAGCTGCCTAGCCTGACTAGGTTCCAAAGCTCCTAAAAATTTGTGTGCTCTTTGTTTCTTGGATTAGGGGCATTTTTTTGACTCTCCGTATAGGGTATCCAAAACCATAGAACCGGCTCTGGGCCCGTCGTTTTCTGTTTTCCATATCGCCTATCACGTTGTTGAAACCTGTCATCGATCTCCCTTTTTTTGATCATTTTTTTTTTCCTTTTGATTTTCCCTCTTTTTGATATGTTTTTTGTCTTTTGATTCTCCATCCTTTGATAGATTAAAAAATAGATCAAAAAGATATATATATATATATGGGTTAGTTCAAACGAGAACGTTAACTATCTAAGAAAACACGAGAACGACGGGTAATGTATAAAATCATACATGATTTACGTACAAAATCATATATGATTCACGCGACTTTTCCCTTGCGACTTAAGTCGCAGCTAAAGTCGTCTGCGTCCATTTTTGCCGTTGATATAAAATCACATGTGATTTTGCACATAATTTGTTATTCTCGTGTTTTTTTAAATATATAGCGTTCTCATTTGATCATCTCTGTGTGTGTGTGTGTGTGTGTGTATATATATATATATATAGGGAGGATTATGCGAGAAGAAATATGGACCGCATACCTTATTTAATAAATATATGAAATAAAACATATTAAATTAAATTAAAAAGTGTACGATTATCATTTTGTGTATAACATTGTCCATAACCGTGGGAACAATCTCTAATAAATCGGGATGAGAGTTTTCTTCAAACCAATTTCATCACAAAGATAAATCTGTAACAACTTGATTATAGGTTTTTATCACATCTGATAATTTGTTCGATGATCGTATCAATCATATATGATAATTATAAATATTTTTGTTAATCATATATGATTATATATAATAACATTTATAAATTTTATAGTAAAACAAATGTTAAAAATTTTAATAATACATCACTTAGAGCATCTCCAACAACTTTGCTAAAATAGAAAAAAAAAATATGTTTTTGTTCTCTAAACCTCTCCAACAACTTTGCTATCTTGTTTGATATAATAAAATAAACTTAAAAAATTTCTAAGTTTAGAGAATTCTCTAAAACTTGATGGTAGGAAAGAGAAATGATTATTTTATTCAATCTCACCAATGAGATTCAATTTTATTTTAAGTTTTTTTAAAAAATGTATTAGGATGATAAATTAGATAATATTATAATAATATAAGTTGTTTTAAAATCTCTAAAATAACAAATCTATTGAAGTTGAATGTAATACTTTTTAGAGATTCTTACTTTCAAATCTCTATTTTAGAGAAATTATAGAAAATCTGTTAGAGTTGTTGTTATACTTGCAAACAAATACTATCACATTTATTGTATTGAGTGATAACTAATAAATAAATATTAAAATATGTTGTGTAGCATAAAAACTTTGACCGACGCCGCCAAAGTGGTCCCAAGGTCCAATAGTTTTTACCGACTTAAACACAAAAAGATGGCTGTATTTTCGAGCACAACTTGCGTGCCCTGTGTCTTCTAGACAACAAAATATTAATAGAAATATATAACTTTATTCAAGTTTGCGTTTTGTTTTTTGTCATTAATTTAAGGAAAAGTTCAAAAAATCTCAATTGACTTTAGTGTTTGGGTTGATTAAGTCCTTGGATAATTTTTGGAACAAATAAGTCCTTAGACATTTCAAAACACACTAAATAAATTCTTGAACTTTTTAAAATCTGTTAAATACATCATTATTACTTAAAAATGTAACTTGCAACCTACATAACAGATAAAACTACAAATTAAAAAAAAAAGATGTCACCTACTTTATCCCCCCTACAGATTAAAAAATGAGAAAATTAACTAAAATAGTCGATCTCATCAACCAAATTCATTTTTTAAACATTTTTCAAAATCTATTTTTAAAGTAGTCTAAGTTTATGCATAATTTTTTTTGCCTTAAGAATTGTTTTTGGCAAACAAAAAATTAGAAAGCATTTTTATAATATGTTATTTAATTTACTTTATATCTAATTTACTTTATATTTTCTGTTTTTTTAATTTCAGTTAACCCTTTATTATATTAACACACATAATCGTATATTAACTAAAATACATAAAAAAAGAATATGTTCTTTTTTCATATTACACCACTATAATTGTCTCGTCAATGCGTTTAAAATGAGCCTAATATTGAATTTTTTTGGATATAATCTCATATTATTAAATATCATAAATACGTACGAATTATATTTAATATTTACATTTTCTATCCTTTTAGGTTATTTATTTAATAATATAATATTAATCTGTAACTATAAGTATTAAAAATAGTTCACGTATTGACCAAACGATTATAATGGTGTAATTTGTAAAAGAAGAAACCAATTTTTATATATATTTTAGTTAATATATGATTATGTGTGTTAACATAATAAAAATATAAAATGAAAAAGTAATGCATATAAAATAAATAAAATAACTAATTATAGCTTTATAAGGATGCAAAGTGTAATTTTTTTCTAAAACTATAAACAAAGTGAATATTTATACATAAAAATTTCTATGTAAGAATGTTTTTTATTTATTTTTTGGAAAAAAAACAATCCTTACGTAGAAAAAAAAAACATTATGTGCAAACTTTAACTATTTTAGAAGAAAAAAAAGGTTTGAAAAATGGTTAAAAAGTAAACTTGGTTGATCAGATTGACTTATTTCAGATAATTTCCCCATTTTTAGTTTATAGGTGGATAAAATATGTGACATTTCTTTTTTAATTTGTAGTTTTACCTGTTATATAGGTTGTAAGTTACATTTTTTAAGTAATAAGGATGTATTCAACAGGTTACCAAAAGTCCAAGAATTTATTTGACAGGTTTTGTAATGTCCAAAGACTTATTTGTTCGAAAAAACTGTCCAGGAACTTAATCACTCCAAACCTTAAAGTCCATTAGGTTTTTTTGAACTTTTCCCTTAATTTAAAATTCGACGATTTAATTATCAATTTTACTAAATAATCTTATAATCATATTTATCCACTAATCGATTCTTGATATATTAGTATTGATAATTAAATAAATACAGTGAGGATCATACAAAAATGTTATCTATTTAAAATAATAAGAGTATAATTCTAGGCCAATTATTTCATTATAAATAACACCTTAAATAATTAATTCTAAAAATAAATAAATAAGGGTATATAACTAATTTAGTTATATAAAAGTTATTTTAGGTATTTATTTAAAATTCTACTTTTACCATATTTTTGAAATCTAATATTATTTAATTTTTTATTTAATAAATTTTTTTTATATTTAATTCATTTAAAATAAGTGTATTTAATTTTCATTTAGACAATTCATTTTTTTATTTAAAACATTATTTTAAAAAAAATATACAATTTTTCATCAAAATCACATGTAATTTACAATGAATTAATTTTTTTCAAAATGTTTTGCTAATCATATGTGATTAAAAATTTGGAAAATAATAATTCAAATTAAAATTGAAAAAGAAAAATAATGAAACAAAACCATATGTGATTTTTAGCAAAACACATTTAAAATGTATAAGATCATATGTATTTCAAAACGTAATTCATAATTTTTATCAAAATCACATGTGATTCACAATGAATTATTTTTTTTCAAAATGTTTTCCTAATCATATGTGATTTAAATTTGAAAAATAATAATTCAAATTGAGATTAAAAAAGAAAAATAATGAAACAAAATTATATGTGATTTTTAGCAAAATACATTTAAAATGTATAAGATCATATGTATTTCAAAACGTAATTCATATTTTTTTCAAAAAATCATATATGATTCACAATGAATTAACTTTTTTTCAAAATGTTTTTCTAATAGTGGATATCAAATGTGATTTTTGACGAAAATTGTAAAAAAAAATTAAATAAATTAATTCAATAAAGATAAATATTTAAAATGAATATTTAAATCAGTCATATATTAATGATGTAAAAATAATAAGTAAATATATTAAAAAAATCATGAATAAATACCTTAATTAAATTTATTACATAATTTATTTAGAAATAAACGAGTTTCCATATATAACGTATATACAACAAATGACACATATGTCATTTTGGGTGATTTTTAAGAAAGTTTTAATTAAGGTATTATTTAATGAAATTATTGACTCAGAATTATTCTCTTATTCTTTTAAATAGGTAACATTCTCATTTGAACCCGACTCTATATTATGTTATAGAACATTTAATTTTTACTATTTAACTTTTTTTAATTTTTTCAAGAATACCAATATTAAAAATAATATATACCACAAATTAAGAATGCTTGTAGAAACTTTCAATGATATAACATTTCAATTTTATTCATTTCGTAAACAAAAAATGGAAACTTGAATGTTTGGAAACTCATTTTTTTCATCATATTAACGAATCAAGATTTGGAAATTCACATATTTATCTCAATTTAAAAAAATATAATTTACCTTAATAAAATTAGTTTTAAATTAAACAGTTTATATTAAAAAAAAAAGGTATTTTGTATTTTGTAATTTGATACTAATATTGATATATATGTATATACTAGTTATGTACCCATACATTGTAATGAGATCTAAATGTTTTGCGGAATTGTTGTGGTTTTAAAATGTGAGAAAAAAAGGTAAATACCACATTTAAAAATTTCCGTTGTCAACGATCAACGGCCCCTTGGGCCTTGGCCATCAATGTGACCTCTAGTTATCCTATTCGACTTGTTCACATGTAAGAAGTATGCGTAAAATATAGTACATGACAAAATACAAAATACTTATCTGGAGATGTTGATAAACTCAAAATTTTCAACCTCAATCATAATTTATGTTCCTTTTTTTGTATGCTTTTAGTTATAACAATGATATTTGATTACTGGTATATCAAAAAGATTGTTAAATGTACTGATTTGTTTTGACAACCAACTGCAATTTGGTTTATTGCTCATGTTAAAACCATTTTTGGGACTTTGTATTTTTCTTTTTACAAATTAAATTAAAGTTTGTTATGCTCTATCACATGTGAATGATCGAGTACAAATAAGATGGAATCAAAGTAGATAAGTAATTGCAAATTTCATGAGTGCTCCATGTTTACATGAAGAAAATGTATACTACTTATAATCATTATTCTGATGTATGGTAATCCTTAAAATTTAATTATTCAAAAGTATGGTAACCGAACAACATGTTTATTCAAAGACTTAAAAGTACAAGATCAAATGTGTCCGTAAATTTTACATAATAAGGGGCTTTTTACCAAACAGTTACAGGGTGAGAGCTTACCTACAAGCTTCACCACCCTCGCCTTTTCGAGTAACATTTTTTGCCATCAAAATCGATGTTTGTAAGTGTCAATTGAACGGTAAAATCTAAACGGGAAATAATTTTCTCTCTCAAGCGGGGAGAAACAATGTATATATCTCATCTGCCAAATTATTAGCTATTTCAACAATATAAAAATGATTATGTTGAATAACCCTTGGATTACTAAGAAAATTTCTTGCTCGAGAAATTTTAGATTTCCCCTTCAGTGACAAATCAAAGTCAGTCAAGCAATGTGTAACACCCGCAATTTCAAGTAAGCTATAAGACGCCTCTCATCTTAAAATGTCAATTTTTAAGTTGTATTTTAGAACGAGAAAGCTTATTTATGTTTCTTTGTCATCGGAATGTCGCTCGTGCATGAAAAATAAGATTTTTGGGGCTTCAGTAGGGGTGGTGCAACTGTGCCCAACGACTGTAACAGTGTCGATGTCGCCAAGGGCAATGTCGCATGGACTAGGTGACTCTCGGTACACTCAGAGCGAGAGTGCCCAACGATTGTGACATTGTCACTCTCGTCGTGGCACAATCGCGGAAGGGCTTATGGACGTGGTACAAGTGCTATGAGAATGACCCCACGACTATGCCATGGGCACTATCGCCTGGCAAGGTCGCGGGCGGGATCCAGAATGCCATTAAACTCGAAATTTCTGCCTTTTCTCCCTCATTTCACAACCTAAACTCTCAAGAACTCTCTCTCTCTCTCTCTCTTCATTAATCGACCAATGAACACTTATTACTCTATTTCTACCCTACTTCAAGCATTTCCACCTTCAAGTTAAGGATTTGGGAGGCTAAGATCAAAGAATCTTCATCCTACCATCTTGTCAACTTTCAAATACTAAGATTTCCAGGTTTTTCATAACAAAACCTAGTAAGGTGAGTCATTCTACAAACTTTCATCTTTATATACATGTATAATGTCATAAATCACTCATCTCAAGGTTTTAGTTCATTTTCTTCTCATTTGGTTGATTTTGGAAATCTAGGTCAAAGGGTTTTGTTGACTTTGGGGCAAAATGATATTATGAGCATGGCAATATGTTTTAAATGTGCAAATGATGTCATATTTCTATTTGGAGGAATTTTAGATGAAAAGTATGCTATGGGCTAAAACCCTATGTTGTTAACATATAAACAATGAGTTTCATTGCTTAAATATTATACTTGTGCAAATGTACATGTTATGTTGAATACACTTTGGTGAACATATTGGAAAGGCCATTTGAGTGACTATAGTGTAATGGGTCCATAGGCACTAGTCGTTTTATATGAATGGGATGTTGTTTTTCATTATGGCTAGACATGGGGTTTTGATTGTTGGGAACTCGAGCTATAGACCGTAGGTGGTTGAATGCGATAACCTTGTGACCCATGAATCTTAAATTCTAGCAAGTGAGTCCTTCTTAGACCATTGGGAGCTCGAAATAAAGATCGTGGGCGGTTGAACTCGATAACCTGTGGTGCTATAATAGAAGCTCCATAACATCGTGATGTGACCTACTTTTGTGTTCCGTCACTCTCAATGGTAAATCGGGTCTCCCCCGTTACTTTGTGGAACCTTACTCCCTTCCAAGGGCAGATGAGGTTTGAATCTATTAACGAACTATTGTTGATATCATGCATTGGTATTAAATATTTTCTTAACGTTATTTTATAATTGATTGAACTCACTAGGCGAAAGCCTAACACTTGTTTTCTTAAATGACATGTATATTCAGGTTCTTTGAGCGGAGGGGTTCCAAGGATTGAGGGGGGATGTACACTTGCCGTCTTGGGCATTTTTGAGGTTGATAGATTTTAGTTAGCAAGCGATATTTGGAGACGTCAAACTCTTGGTGATGATAGCGACACCCGTCCTTAATCTAGCTAGTTTAGTTGAGATTAGTAGGTTGTCGTTTACCATGCATATTTGTTTGTAAACGCTAATACAATTTTTCCTTTTTGGGTGATGATTATATGTCTTTGTAGTAATTGGTTCGTTAAATCCAGGTTTTAAATTACTATCATTTTTAGGGGTGTTACACAATGCATGTCACAGTTACAATACTAAAGCACAAAATAGTAAGACAGAACAATCAATTTGTGTATGAAATCAAGCAAGCGATAGAGAACCCCAATTATGCAAGAAAACCATTGACAAACTGATGTTATCCAACATTAACAAACTACTTAATACACTGCTAAGCTATTGATTGTAGTTTTTAATTTTTAATTTTTATAATTCCAACATAATTTTCAATTTGAACATTCTCATTGGTACCTTTTCTCATCACAACCATAATAAACCACAAAAAGGTTAATTACTTCATTGCCTAATATTAAAAAACGTGTCACCTCATTTTCCTGAATGTTTTGACAATTTCTACATTTCATGGTTGAACTTGACTTCATAATCTCCAAAAATGTATCATCAATCATCCATGACCTATCTCACATTTGTTATTAGTAAACAATTACAAAAGAGATGAAGAAGGTGTGTTGTTAAGAGTAAACCAAGTTAAAGCCGACTATTATCCAATAATAACACATATATCTAGGGAAACCATATTACCTGCATAGGCAATCCAACTCCAAGTCTGGTCTTGATATAAGTAGTATATTTGTAAAACCCGTAATTTTTGATAAGTAAAAGTCATCTTGTGGTCTTTTGAGGTTTCAAATTCAAGGGTTTTGTGTTGGGATTTGTTGTTTTTAGTTCCTTTGAGAATCGGGGGTGTTCTGTGAGAGAAAAGTCGAGTTTTGGGGCTTGGCACAGGCCCAACGACTATGACAGTGTCATTGTCTGCTGGCAAAGTCGCAGGATGAGGTATGCCCTTGGTACAGTCCATGCGACAATGCCCTGCGACTTTGACACTATCATTGTCGCATGGCAATGTCGCCTACGGGCACAGGGGCTGGTTAAATTCTGTTTTCCAGCCATTATTCTCATTCCTCACTTCTAATCTTTTCCCTTTCTCTCCCAAATCGTTTCCCCTTCTTCCCTCACAAACCCTAACTCATTTTGGGGCCATTTCCTTAGGTTTTTAAGGTGTTCTATCATCATCAAAGCTTATGACCCCAACCTCAAGTGCTAGATCAAATGTTTTTCCCCATTTATTGAGATTTCTAGATTTTGGGGTTTTGCTCAAAATCTTAGAGGTAAGTTCATCCTACTCTTTTCTAAATATTCACTTAAGTTATATATGCCCCACTGATGGTTTCCTAGTATTCTGTTTCTCCAATTTTGGTTTGGATGATTTTGGAGAATTAAGTCAAATTAGGGTTTTTGGCCAAAATGAAGATTTTGATATAAGATGTTTGGGGGAATGATTCTAAACACTTGGATATCTGTATTTATGGTTGAAAACTTGTGGATCTAGGTTTTTGGAAGTTTTGGCTTGAGGATCCAAGTTTCTTCAAAGGAGCTCGAGTTGGGGAAAATCTAGATTTAGCGTAAATCTAACAAGGTGAGTTCAAGTTGATTTGTGAAAACGTTGTACATGCCAAAATGTCCATTTTAAAGTGTTTATGTATGTTACATGAAATTATCAGTTGTTGAATTATTTGGTGGGTTTTGATTAATTGAGGTGTTTGGCTTTATAAACCTTGTAAAACACCCACATTTGAGATTTTTGGGCATTTTGATAAATAAGTCATAAATGAAACTGTTTTGAATGGAGATTATTTGGTCAAAATGCACTTTTAGTGTTTGTTGGATATATGTATCGTTTATGTAATGGGACGTTTTAAAAATATGGGCGTGTGAGTCATTTGATTTTAGTCATTCCTAACCTTGTGAAGATTTTAGAAATTGTAAACCTTTTTGGTTTTGGGCCGAAGGCCAATTGTGATTTGAGAGACAAAGATTTTGGGAAAAGATGTAATTTGGTTTATGTAACCATAACGTTTATTATTCCTTTTGGGGCTTGATTTATACTTAGATGAGTCTTTGGTGTATTTATTCAATTTTAGTAGCTCGATAAGGAGCCTTTGACGTATGGTGTACCTAGTTGCATCTTATTTGAGAGTTACATGTTTTAAATGTGTTAGTTCATTCGTTGGAGTCATGTAACATTTTAGATTGTAATGCATTGGATCCATAGGCATATGAGCCAGTCCGTTGGTTTAATTGGGAACTTTATCCCTATTTTGGGACTGGAAATATTTATGGTTAGCGAAGGGATCGAGGTATAGATCGTGGGTGGTTGAACTTGATGCCCGTGTAATCCAGTCTGTTTATTCATCATGGACTTTTGATGTCCATGTTTGATTCTAGTGAGTGGTCCCCAAGTCATGTTTTTATGTAAGCTTGCGTTGGTGCTCTGCAAAGTCGTATACGGATCTAAGTCTTGCGGTGGTGCCCATGGTGATAGGGATACGGGGACTTGTGGCTTTTGTGATGACACTCATCTAGAGGTCGAATAGACACTAGGGTCATTTGGGTATCTTACGGTGGTAGCTCGGTAGGGAGCCGTATACGGGGATCCATGACTCTATGTGAATCTCGGGAATATTGATAAGTGGCTTAACTTTGTGTGTCCGCCACATTCGATGGAATTCGGGTCTCCCTATCACCGAATGGTGTTGTTTTGGGGTATTAAGTTTTAGTATCCATGTTTTCAGTGATGTTTTATATATATGGATTATTATCCATGATTTATGGTGTTGTTCTAGATTCAAGCTCTAATCAAACATAGATTGCACACACAATTAAGCCACAAGTCATATTCATTGATTTCTGAAATGCTTACAATGAATTCTCTTTAAACAGTGTAGTGACTTTCTCTCTCTAGAACAATGATCTTTAAATCTGTATGTGTGTGCATGCGTGACTTAATGGTTACAAGGACAAAACTATATATACCTAGTCAACAATGTTGACCTTACAATACTTAACAAATAAGGAAAGTCAAACACCCTTGACTTTGACACAACTAACAAAACTAGACTTTACAACTTATACAATTTTGACCCTTTTACTCTTGAATACAATATTTGACTCAACATTCTCACCCTTTGGATTCAAGATTAAAAAAAATTTGACACTAATCTTCAGGTCATCTTTCAGTTGTAAAATCTTCAACGTCTTTAACAACTTCAAAACTTTTGAAAAACTCCCTCTTTTGAATTATTCTCAACAAGATCACTCCATCTTCCTTCACAAACTTTGTCACTTTGAACAATATTTAACACTTCATAACTTTGATATCTTCTTCAATCTCCCCCTTTGATAGAAGATCTTCATATTTGCTTTAAACTTTGGACTTTCTTCATCAAACGTCTTGCTTTAACACTTTGACTTTCACCTCTTTGTAACATTCGCTTGCTGACTTTGCTTTCTTCTGAAATTGAACTTTGAATTATCTCCCCCTTTTTGATGAATTTTGAGACATCAGAATCATCAAAACATCATCAATTTCAACATCGTCTTTGATAAAATCTCCCCCATATATCAAAATAACCATAGTATTCATGATAAGCAGAAACTCCCCCATTCAATATGATTAACAATCTCCCCTAAAGAGAATCATCAAAACTTAAGCAATTTCAACATCTCCCCTTTTTTGATATGATATTCCCCATGTATCAACAAAAGCATAGTCTTCATGAGAATCAGAAACAATCTCCTCGAATGAATAATATGCAATCTCCCCGAAGAGAATTGTTTCTCCAAATGATCTGAACAAGAATCCGTTAATTCATGAATGTATTTATCCGAATCTTTTCAAATTCAGACAAAATAAGATTGGTAACCCTGAATCAACAAATGAATCAGTTAATCTGCCTGTAAGTAGCATAGAGCCACTTTGTCTAACGGATGCACATGGGAAAGGAGCTTTTTGATGGTTACTCCCCCAGGGATTCCATTCAATCATTGAAAAACCACAAAGGAATTTTCTATGAATGTTAAGACAAGAAAACTTATTCCTTGTGTGCTCGTGCAAGTGTAGAAATGATTGAAGCAATTAAAGCTTGAACAGGCTCAAAATATGTAAATTGTTGAGACAACAACAAGTATTACATATACTCAATGTGCATGATTGAAGGTCGAAGGTGGGGCAACTTTCCTTCTTTTTCAATATGCAAATCTTCCAAATGAAGATCAAATAGTAGATGTGTTGCTTCCCCAAAGAAATATGAAACATCTTTTTGTTGAGAAAAAGATGAGTAGCAGGTGGGATTAATGCGAGAATTGGCATGGCCTAGTTGTCTGTTTCAATGAAGTTCACGAAAAAATTGTGAAACAACAGATTATGCGGATGCCCGACTCAGAAAAAGTTTGGTGCAGAGTCTGATATTTACTCAGATCTCTCACTCTCTTTCTTTTAAACATTTGAGCTCGCTTCTAACCAAACTCTCTTTTACATTTTACCTCAGCATACACCCACTTTCTTATTTTGACCCCTCTCCCTTCAATCACTCTTAGGATTACTTCCGGGGTAGGAAACACTGGTTAGTGTGAATCTATGGAAGTCTTTTAAGCGCACACACTGATTCCCATGTATTTTTTCCTAAAAATATGTTGCTCAACAATTTATCTTGACAGATAAGCACAAGATATCACTGTCAGAAAATATAAGCTTAGCAAAAATAAGAATGAAATCTGAGCACTTTGAACTTTGAAGATCTCTCAAAACAAAGAAATTGAATGAATCAAATGAAATCAAGTTGAGTGTTTTGAGAATATGATAATGATTCGATCAGATCAAATATCATGAAAAATAACTTGGGATGTCAAAGAATTGAAAGTTGTTTATATGAACAAATATAAACATATTAACAATGAAAGCACAATTAATATGAAATGACGTCTGATGTCAAATAATTTAGAATAAAAACGGAAATATTACCATTGAAAGATTTAACTTTTTGAGACATGATAATAACAAAGTCAATAAAAGTACTGAACCAATGTGTGTAAGAATACTTGACAGTATAAAGATAAGCATAAAAGTACTTATATGAAAAACATTTAAAATCACACTTCGGAATTCATAAAACTTTTGAGAACATGAAGTGGTTTGAACGATTAAGAAATTGTTTTTCACATCCGAAAGTCATTCTTCTTTCAAAATGTGGAAGATAAAGAATCAGAAATACTTACATTCGGCATAGGATTCTCTCCCTTTAATGAATAACACTCTACACATATTTGAAAGAACTGAATCTCCCTTTGACAAAAACATCAGATGTACTTCCCCTTTATATTTGTAAAAAGCCAAATCATTAGAAAAGAATAATATGAATATGACAATGAAATTTATTTTTCTTTTATCTCCCATAAAAAATATGACAATGAAAATTTTAACTATCTCCCCCTAAAATAGACAACAAATACTTCCTGAATAAGATAAATCTTGTCAACTTCAATAAGAGTGAAAACATTAAAGTATGTGTTCTGAATTGAATTATTCAGAAGCCATCATCACATATTCTCCGTTGAGAATAGTAACTCCCCCTAAATGTAACAATCAATTTATCTTTTAATATCCTCCTGAAAAATCAGAAAATATATTAGTAAAAATAAAAAACATTTAATCTCCCCCTTAACATTTGCATAATCCTTAATCATTAAACCGAGTTCTTAATTACTAGAATTGAAGTAAATTCAGAAGTCAAACTCCCCCTGAAAATTTGCGTTCACAAATTTATCAGAAGTAATAAAATGTACTCCCCTTGAAGATTGAACATCTTTTATGCATCGTAGTATACCTCTTTTGATCTTTGAAGTGTGAGTCCTAAGCAGATGTCTTTAGAAGTCTATATTCTTTATCATTGAAGACCGGGTCTTGAACTGCTTTGTTCAAAAACCAATGTTCTTTACTCCCCCTAGACTTTAGGTGCCTGCAACATAGATGGAGCCTTTGGTACCCACTGATATTTGGGTCCTGATTTATTAATTGCAGTTCGATTAGGAGAAACGTAGTAAGAATCATACCAGTAATTCACATAATTTTTACTAACGAAATCATTTGCACCACAATAAGAACAATTAATTTTCTTTTGTGCTAACCTGATCAACTGATTGACAATATATACAAGATCAGGTTTGCCAAACGATTTACCTTTCGGAACATTGTTCTTCTTTGCATTCGGTGTATACACAAATGATTTCTGATCCTTCTTCTCATCTGAGGATCCTTTTCTTTTCCAAACCCACTTTTTTTTGGTATTTGTCATTTTAGATTTACCTGAACCATCAACACTTCTATCATAGAAAAGGTTAGAAGAACGAATATGATCTTTAGGAGTTACTGACCTCTTAGAAGAAACATGAGTATGGTAAGAACTTGAAGCTATTTTGAATGAGCATTCAGAATCAGCTAGATCATCTCTTGGTGATTGAATAATTGATTATGGCATCTTTTGTTCAGTCAATTTCACCTTGAACATGATTTCCTCAAGCTCTATTATCTTTGCAGACAAGTTGTTTCTTTCCTTTGAAAGCAAGTCAAACTTCTTATGTAACTCAGACTTCGCATTCTTTTCCTTCATTGTTGTAGTTGATAGCTCAGATAGCTTCCTTGTAAGCTTCTTTATTTATGTTTCAAAAACGTTTCTTTCCTCCTCAAAATCTTTCTCCACATATTTTCTGAAAGTGTAATTTTCCCAATTCAATCAAGCAATTCAAAACAAGATATGACAATTATGGTTCTAGAGAGAGAGTAGAGAGAGAAACAGTCAAGTCATATGTGTATTGATCTAACAATGAATACGTACAATGCTTAGTTCTCAACTACACTCACAACACTAAGCCTATATATACCTATGATAAACTCTCACAAGCTTACATATAATACAAACTCTCACAACATAGAAACTCTCAAACAACTAAAGTTGACTTTGACTTACATTGACTCATACTTTTCACATTAAATCTTGGATACAATTTATACACTAACATTCTCCCCCTTTGTATTTAAGATTTAATAAAAATTTGACAATCGTCTTCAGCGCTTTGATTCTTCAAACTTTGACTCTAACAGCTTTAAACTTTGTAGCTTTGACGGTCTTTAGTCTCTGATGATTTGAAGAATCTTGAAAAGTCTTTCACATTTAGCATCTTTGGAAAGTCAACAAATCTTGAACACGAATCTGAATTCTTGAAACTCCTTTGAAACTTCTTTGAAATCTTCATCTTTGAACTTTGAGGAATTTTTGATTTCTTATCTTCATCTCTCTGATCTCTGGATTGTCTTCAGAAAACCAACTTTCTCGAATCATATTTGTTTCTTCAGAATCTTTTGAATCAAAATTTCATTCAGACTTTCATCTGTCTTGAAGTGTCACTTAATCTTCATTTGACTTGAACTTTCTGAAATTCTCCTCAAGTCTTTTTCACTTTATGACTTTGAAATTTAACTTTGTAAATTTCTCCCCCTTTTTGATGAATTGTGAGAATCAAAATCATCAAAACTCATTTCAATGTCAGCTCAGTCTTTGAGACTTCTTCCCCAATTTAAACAATGTAGAACAGTCTTCATGATCTGAACATTCTCCCCTGATTGATCTGATAACGAGCCGTCAATTCATGAATGTATTTATCTGAATTTTTTCAAATTCAAACAAATTGGAATGATAACCCTGAATCAACAAATGAAACAGTTAGGAATGCCTGTCAGTAACACTAAGTTACTGTGTACAACGAATGTACAATTTAAGGAGCTGGTTTGATGTTGACTCCCCAGGACTTCCATTCAATTATTGAAAAACACAAGGTATTTTATGTGTGATTGTGCATGTGTTATGAAAGAATTAGCACAATGATTGTGTTTCTTAAGGCTCAAATTATGTAAACCATTGAGACAACAATGATTATACGTAGACTCAATATGCATGATGAAGGGTCGAAGGTGGGGCAATTTTCCTTCTTTTTCAATATCAGTATCTTCCGAATGAAGAACCAATAGCATATGTGCTGCTTCCCCAGAAAATGTGAAACATTCTCTTTTTAAGAAAATAATGAGTAGCTTGTGGGGTTACATGCAAGAGATGGCATGGGCTAGGTGCCTTTTTCAATGTCGTTCACGAAGAATTGTGAAACAACAGTTTATGTGGCTGCCCGACTCAGAAAGATTTGGTGCAGAGTTTGATATTCTTTTACTCTGTTCTCATACCCTCTTTCTTTTAATCTTTTAAGCTCACATCTAACCAATCTCTCTTTTCCATTTTACCTCATCACACACCAACACTCAATCTTTTGACCCCTCTCCCCTCAATCACTCTTAGGATTACTTCCTGGGTAGGAAACATTGGTTATCATGAATCCATGGAAGTTTTGTTAAGCTCTCACACTGAATCCCATGTATTTATCCTAAAAACATGCATTGCTCAATGATTTTCTTGACATTAAGCTCAAGTAATCAATGTCAGTGTATGTATGCTTCACAATATCAATGTGTGAGCTTTTGAACATTTAAGATTTCTCAAAACAATTTGAATGAATGAATAATCATGAAAGAATAGAAATGTTTTGAGAATCTGACAATGATTAAGATCAGATCAAAATTCATGAAGAATAATATTTTGGGAAATCAAAGACGTAAGATGTTTATATGAACAATATATAAACATATTAACAATGAAAGCACATGTAATGATGAAATGATGTATGATTCAAACAACAATGAATATCAAACGGGAGTATTACCATAGAAAGATTAAACTTTTGATGCATGGTAATAACAAAATCAATATGAAGTACTGAACCGGCGTGTATGAATAATTGGCAGTATATAGATAAGATAATACACAAGTATTGATCTTTGGATACACACGGTCAGTTAAACTTTAAAGCTCAATAATGAAAAACATTTAAAGTCACACTTCTAAATTCATGAAATCTTTTGAGAACCAGAAGTGGTTTGAACATTTAAGAAAACATTTTTCATGTTCGAAAGTTGTTCTTCTTTCAAACAATCAGAGATTAAGATAAGAAGATACTTACATTTAAGCTCCCCCTCAAATCATGATAGAATGATTTATATTCTGATAAGCTCCCCCTGGATATTTGCATAATATCCTCATTTTAAACATTTAAGAACGGGTCCTGATCTGTTGTAATCAGAAACCACACTCTTGACATTATGGTGCGGGTCTTATCTTGACATTTAAGTACGGGTTTTAAACTGCTTTGTTCAAAAACCATTGTTCATGCTCCCCCTTAAACCTTGGGTGCCTGCAACACAGATTCAGCTTTTGGTATCCACTAGTATTTGGGTCCTGATGTGTTAGTTGCAGTTCTTGTGGGGGTTACATAATAAGAACCATACCAGTAATTGACAAAATTATTACTTACAAAGTCATGTGCTCCACAGTAAGAACAACAGATTTTCTTCTGAGCAATACTGATCAAATGATTAGTAGAATAAAACATATCAGAATTACCAAAAGATTTACCTTTATGTGCACTGTTCTTTTTGGCTTTGGATGTGGATGCAGATGTTAAAAATTCTTCTTCTTCTCATCAGAAGAATCTTTAACCCTCCAGACCATCTGTTCTTTCTTAGATTGTTTTCCAAGAGATTTTACATAGAAGCTCGCTGGACTATCAACAGACTTGTCATAGAATAGATTAGATGGTCGAATCTGATTTGTTCTGACATTGTTTGATTTGACACTTTTCTTTTTAAAAACATTTTCATGAATAGAACTTGAAGTTGTTTTGAAAGAACAGATTGATTCTGTTGAGTTATCAACAGGTGATTGATCAATCACATCAGCTGAAACTTTATCTGACAATTCAACGTTTGTAGCTTCCAGGTTCTTTATCTTTTCGGATAAAATGTTTCTTTCAGTAATAATTGTGTCAAACTTCTGTTTCAAATCAGATTTAGCCATCTGTTCTTTAAGAATGTCTGAGGATAGAACAGTTAACTTGGATGTGAGCTTAGATATTTCTGATTCAAAGATTTGACGCTCTTGTTCAAAATCTTTTTCCAAGTTCTTGTCAATATATGTACTTTGGCTTAATCCAATTAAGCATTTCGATCTATCATGATAGATCATTATACCAAGGATATAGGTTGTCTCTCCTAAATCCTTCAATGGAAGATAGCAGATTTGATGGCTTTAAAGGCGTTTGGAGCTTTGTAGAAGTTCCTGCATGATGGCTTTAAAGGCGTCATCCGACTTGGGAAGATAGCAAATTTGATGGTTTTAGTAACACCCGACTCGATTTGATTCTATGTTTGAGAGATTAGATTGTTCCATTTAGCACTCTCATGTATCTCCTACTCTTCTTTCCTTTGAAAACTTTAAGGAATCTATTATAAAAGTTTTATATTTTTAAAGTATTTTGGAAGTTTTAAATTGTCTGTTATTTTCTTTTTTTAGGGATGTTACAATTTTCTCTCCATAACATAACTTACAGGTTGTTTACCAAATTTTTTATTAAGTTATGTATGGGTTAGGTTGTGTTTACCGGATAAATTTGTTGTTCGGGTAAAAATGTGTTGTTGTTTACTTTTTTTTTATGAATTAACCATCTGAATAATTGAAATGACTATTTTACCTATTAGTACCAAAATTGTAGAAACATCAAAAAATTCCATATTAGCAATTTTATCAAAAAGTGAAGAAAAATCAGCAGTATAAGATCCAAATTCTGAAGGATACAACAATTGAAGAAAATCAACAAATCCAAATGAGGAAAAACCACAAAGAAAACCCAAGTTCAGATCGATCTTAAGGGAAACCCACATGAAAGTGAATCCCAAATTTTAAGAGATTCCAAAATATATTTTGAGTTTTGTTCTTGATGATTTAGGGGCGTTCAAACAGGTGATGAAAAACAGCAACAAACCTACATGAGCATGAGAACAATTAGATATTAGGGTTTCAATTTTGGGTTTTGTTCTTCGTGATGCAAGGGTGTCGAAGTCGAGAGAGATGAGGAGAAAGAGATGCAGGTTATGATTTCTGGAATGGGATGCAAGTTCGATTTCGAGAAAGAGATGCAGGTTTTGATTTCTGGAAGGAGATGCCAGTTCGATTTCGGGAAGGAGATGCCTAGGTCGTTGCTTTATTGGGGAGAGATGAATAGAGAAGTGACCTGCACACCTTTTTTTCTAGAGATTTTTTGTATTGTAGGCATAAGGAAGATAAATTTTTGGCTGAATGGGGACAAGAGAGCATAGCAAGCTGTGCGGATAAGCCAATATATTTTCAATTAAGCCACAAGTAAACACCTCAATATGGTTGTGTGAATTAGTCGGTTTAGACATTAAGTCCGTTAAGCCACAAGTTAACAACCCCTTACACATACAAAATTGAATATGCACACAAGCTGAACACGTAGTGAACAAATTTCCTACAATACTATTACATTTTGTGAACACACTTTAAATCTATGAGATCTGATGTAGTTTGTAAATATATTGTAAACACCAACTAAATCAATAAAATTAAATCTAAATATACCAATTATGAACACCATGTGCATATCATAATAAAAAAATTCTTAAGCTTCTTCACATTATGCTCACAATGTATTCACCTTGTGTGTAAATTTAATGTGAATGTGTGTATGTTATGGAGAGAGAAAAGAGGAAAGAGGAGAGAGAGAAAAAAAAAGATATGTATGGAAATTCTTGAATAAATTATTAAGAGTAAATTACACTCTGGTCCGTGTGGTTTGCTCAGAATCTGGATATGGTCCATATTTTGAAATAAGTACACTGGACGTCCTTGTGGTTTGGATTTCGTTTCACGTTGGGTCCCTGACAGTAACTCCGTTAAATGAAATCTGTTAACCGAGGGGTAAATATGTCATTTAATGTGTTGTCTCATTTTAAATTAAAAACAAAAAATTATATTATGTATATAATACACACATATGAAACCTGCATGTGACGCCCCGTTTTTTTCCATCCATAGCCTCATAACCTTTACGTCTGCGAAAGCGTTCTAACAATAGCCTAACACGTATAACGGCTATTTTAAAAAATATAACTCTTCATGCGATCCCTTCATGTCTTATCTTGATCTTACCTGATATACATATATGGAATACGTAAGCTTTATGCTTAGTGAGCAATTATGGTTTCATGAAGAAATCATCTTTCATAAAATATATCATTTTAGTGCATGAAATGTTAATTCCATACACATCTCATAATTATGCATAATAACATTGATGCATAAACCATTTATGTAAAAACATCATCTTCTTTTAGTGCGAGATCTGATATGTGTAAGTATGCCAAATATTCTCAATAGGATCCTAGATCCCTGGGGTTCTGTGCAGGATCTTCCCTCTGAGGTACGTTTGCAAGACGTCCTCCATTCTTATACCCCGTCGGGTATTTAACATGGTCATACTTTCACATGCACAAAACATTTAATATACCACATGTAAAATACATGTCTTTCTCATAAAATGCATTATAAGCATAACCTTATGTCGTACAAGGCAAACATGCCAAAACAACATTTCAAATATTCATCCTGCATAAAAACATTTATATAGCATATATGTATCCCAATAAATCTCATAACTTACTCACCTTGATTGCTTCACTACAATGGTTGATTTACCTCATAACTCTAACAGTTGCTTTCTAATATTTCGAATATGATTTGTGTGAATTGAATTATGACAAATGTTCATATTTATAGTAAGATGTAAGCATGAGGTGGTGTGATAGGAATGATGACTCGATGAGGAAGTGGTCAATGCCGCCTTTTTTTTCTCTTCTTATTGCATACGTAACCTAATAACCAAACATACATATATTTAATTTATATATTTATAATATTTTTATTTATTATATATACACTATTATCTTTATCGAGTATAACTTTGCATACGTAACCTCAAATCTCAATTTGAACATATATTTGGGACCTATGCGATAGTACCTACCCATAGGCATGCTATTGTTATACTTTTTTCTGAGTTGTATAAATTTTCATAATTATATTTTGACCTTTTTGACATTTACGATATCTAGATTTTTCAACGTATTTAAATATGAAATTTGGTATGAATTCGATATCTCTATTATCCATAAATGACACATTTCTATCGTTTTGCTCAAATGACCCTAATATAAAAACTTTATTCTTTTTCAAATCTGAAAGTTTCATTGTGATCGTCATAAATCGTTGGTCACAAAAACATATTAATCGCATTTCATAAAAATCCATACGACTAGCTAATTTGAGTAAAACGACAAAACATTTTAAATAAAAATAATATTAAAATATTTAATAAAAATAATAATAATATATACATATAACGATTCATATATATATATATATTCAATTATTTATATATATATATTTGGAATTATATTATATATAATTTTCATCTCCGTAAATATATTTTCTCTTGTTTATTTCCAATAAAGTATTTTTAAATCTTCGAATTATCATCTTTTCAATGATATCAATATTTTGATATTAACATATTAACTTTAAATTTGTATCCGACGTAAACATCTCCTTATCGAAAAACATAATTATCGATTATATATCATCATATTTAACACTTATCTTAAAGATTTAAGATAGTTAAATGGACATAATTTTGTCATTATTATAATAGTGAAAACAGAGTGTGACACTGCATCCCCAAATCCAACCTATCCTCACCGGCGTACCACACGACTACAACATCTCCGGTCATCGTCTCCCTCACCATTCGGTGGCGCCTCCCTCTGGTTCTCCTCCCCCTCCTCCAGGCCTCCTTCTCCGTTCACCTTCACCACCTCCGACCTCCTTCTCCGTTCACCTTCACCCTCACGGCCACTATGAAACCCACCTCTTGTTCACCTCCCCCACCTCCCGCCCTCCTTCTTCGTTCACCTTCACCACCTCCGACCTCCTTCTCCGTTCACCTTCACCCTCACGACCTCTGTGAAAACCACCATTGGTTCTCCTCCCCCACCTCCCGACCTTCTTCTCCGTTCACCTTCACCACCTCCGACCTCCTTCTCCGTCCACCTTCACCCTCACGACCACTATGAAACCCACCTCCTCCCTTCTCCTACAACAATGAACATCACCTGAAACTCCATTGTAAACAAGTACAACTACATTTTTCCTGGGGTTCTGTCCCCTTTTTCCAAAAAAAAACTACATTTTTCTATCAATGACCAAATAAATGACCAGATACACCTTTCAGGTAAAATGTTAACCATATAAAGTGACGAAATAATTAAACCTTTCAGGTAATACAAACATTTGGATCAATTTTGAGTTTTTTTTCTTTTAATGTTTGCTTGTCGTTCTTCTTGCTAGATGGTCCCGATCTTGACCCTATATGAACGGGTTTTCTTATAACATTTCTTGATCTTGATCTGCTGATAAGAGAAACCGTTTTTATTAATAGGTAATCCTGATCTTCGTTTCTTAGGAACACTATATTAAATTCAATAAAACCCGTCTGGAACCTTGCGTGAAACGAAATGTAAATCACATGGATCCCTGGTGTACTTATTTCAAAATAGGGACCATATCCAGATTTTGAGCAAACCACTTGGACGTGTAATTTACTCAATTATTAATTTTTATTTAATAAATAACGATAATTATCTTATTAATTAATAATATTAATTATTTATAAAGTGTGACTTACGATGATTCTCATGGTCTCGAAATGTTTAGAGTCCATAAATAATTAAGCCCCTACAATGACGGGGGGCTTTAAGGGCTATGGGGGCCATGGCCCCTCTGCTTTTCACCTTCTTAACATAGATAATTGTTTAATTCCTATATGAAAAATCTTGGCCCTCCAAACTCCAATACTATGTTTCAAATTCTAGTTTCCCTATCAAAAACCTAGCAATACTCCAATAGTTACCTATAAACAAATAAAAAAATTTAGTATATAATAACTTAAAAAACAATACAATATATTAATATAAGAAGCTAAATTAACAAAATAATTTAGTCATTAATCAATATCTATATCTATATCTATACTATATTATAAAGCAGAGATAAAAAACTCTTAAATACAAATTACTACTGCAGACTTTTAACACCCACCAATTTGGTATGTGCAGGACCTTCCTTTTATGCAGATCTTTTCATGTATCACTATTAATTAATATATTATATTACTATAAATTTGTTTTAATGATGCTATTAAATATGTAATTGGTTATTTTTTCTAGATGTCATTAAAATATATAAGATAATAATTGAATTCTAACAAAATACTTAAATTTTTATATAAAAAACATTATATTATGAAGACTAAATTAAACAAATTTATAAAAAAAAACATTATCACTTTCTCAAAACTATCCAAAATCGTACTGTAAATCAACAAAAAACAAAAAATAAAATGAAACATTAAAATCGTGATGTATCTCGCTGCATTGCGCGAGTACGCTTCTAGTATAATAAATCAATTAACAAAATGTGATTTTATTTTGTCATTTAACTTAAATTTGTTTTGTCGGCATGTTATAATGGATGAATAGATCTCATTATTAAATTGCATACTGTTATATTTGATATCTTTATTGAGTTTCAGGGTGTTACGATATTTTAATATAATTTTTTTAAGAAGTTAATTAAATTATGTTATATAGACAATGTATAACACTTTATTATTCAAAAATAAATTGATGATATATTGAATACTTGATATTATTTGTTACATTATGTTTGACATGTAGGTTTAATTTATATTAAAAATCAATATATTATTCATGTGTCTAGAAAAGAAAATATGCAAATTCTTTTCAAAAAATAGACAACATATATAGAGTGAGAATATCTCCGAATTTGATTATTGTTCCGATTACTAGATTTAGAGATATTAACATATTATATTATAAGAGACAATAGGGATGTACCACTTGGTAATATATTTTAGTTATAATATATATGATGTTACAATTGATTAATTTTAGAGAATTTAATTAAAATACCCAAACATCAAAAATCAGTACCTAAAATGCCCAAAATCTTGAAGTTTTTGCCAAAATATCCAACAATCTCGTGTTTTTGGGCCGTGTAAATGGGAAAACGCGGGGTTGAGAGAATGGGCCGTGTATTCAAATAAAACGCGGGGAGAACACGGGGTCCTTCGAGTTGGGTCCGCGTATTGTGACAAAACACGGGGTTACCCCGCATTTTAATGGTGTATCGCGGGTTGGTTTTGTTTTTCACGGATATATATTAACATTTTATACCCCTATAATTATTTAATTAGTTTACTTTATACCTTTTACTTTTCTATTTTTCATTTTTCATTTTCATCATATTAACACATATAATCGTATATTAACTAAAATACGTTAAAAAAATACGTTTTAATTTTAACAAGTTACACCATTGTAATCGTCTATTCGATACCTTCGAAATGAGCCCAATATTGAATATTTTTGGATTTAATTATTTAATTATATATCATATATACTACATAAAACGTATTAAACGTATGAATATGTTATTCTTCTTTTTACTATAAAACATAAAACGTATTATATACCATATATACTACATATTTTTGGACAAGTTATTCATAATTTATGTTATTCTTCTTTTTACCATTTTACTAATAACGATATTTTTCATTTGCTACTGTTGAAACGTATGAATATGTTTGTTCGTTTTTTTATACAATTGCTACAACAATTCAATCGTGGCATCCGGGAAAAACAAAACCAACCCCGCGATACACAATTAAAACGCGGGGTAACCCCGTGTTTTGTCACAATACGCAGACAAAACTCAAAGGACCCCGTGTTCTCCCCTCGTTTTATTTGAATACACGACCCATTCTCTCAACCCCGCGTTTTCCCATTTACACGACCCAAAAACACGGGGTTGTTGGGTATTTTGGCAAAAACTTCAAGATTTTGGACATTTTGGGTACTGATTTTTGATGTTTGGGTATTTTAATTAAATTCCCTTAATTTTAACATGTCTTTTTGGTCCTTTTATATTTTTCAACTAGTTTTTGTCAAACGTGATTAATTCATTAGTTAGTTTTTCAGCTCAAAACTAGCTTTTTAACCAACATCTAACTTATTAGCTTGTGTGCCAAACATAGCCTAAGAGCCGTAACAAAAATATCAAAAGGAAATCAATAAGCTTGTTCGGCCCCTTTGGGTTCTAAGACTTGTGCTCCGCCCCTGAGCCCCTATATATGTACTTCAATTTTTTAACTGGTTTTTAAAATTTCAATCACGAGTATATTTACATTTGAGTGTATTAATATAATAGTGTACTATATATCGTTTACATTATTGTTGCATATTGCAACTTATTAACATGGTGAAACTTATAAAACTAAGTTTCTTGTATAGTTAAAAATATTACTCACAGTTTCTTGGATTCACATACGTCAAGTATTCATGGTGAAAACGAAGCTGTAAAACTTTTCCAACTCTATTTTGAGTATCTGATCATAAACTTTTTATATAAAACTAGGAAATTTATATGAAAGTAAAAATTTTAATATAATTATATTATTGAATAACAAATAATATATATATATATATATAAACTTATATATGACATATAAATTGGCCGTCTTATATCATACCTTAGAAAACGCCTCATTCTTGCCGTGGCGTTTGAAAAATAAGGCTTGTGACGTCACGGCTTACGTCATTTTAAAAACGGAGAAAAACACAAGTTGTAGGTACGTAGAGTAAGGTTGAAGGGAAACGACGACGTATAGGGTGAACCCCCGCGGTGGCGTAACTCCAAAGTGGTTTGGGAAGGAAATTTGTTACCCTGTTGACGGAGCACCGTAATGATGGAGAGGAGGATAGAGGAACTCCTCCGTCAGCACCAACTTCCAAATTTCATAATTCAACTTCTTCTTCTTGCACAATACACAGTCGTTTATTCTCTTTCTCAGTTCCATTTCTCTCTCACACAGTTTCACCCAAAAACACACACTGGCGTTTACATTAAAATCATCTGCTCCTGATTATATTTGGTAGCAGAGTAGGGATTTGGATTCTAATGGAGGAACGGACAAAGGGGAAGAAGATGAGTAGTAGTTCAGGGAGACAACTGAAGGCTATGCTTCGGAAGAACTGGCTTCTCAAAATTCGTCATCCTTATATCACTCTTGCCGAGGTTATTCAATCAATCGTTTATCACTCTGTGTTTTTGCAAACTTAATTACTTCGGATTTATTGTTGAATTCGAGTTTATATGCTATTTTCCAAACGATCGTCATGCAATCTGTTGAATTCAGTCAGTTGAATGTGTGCTCTGGGGTTTTCCTGATCATCTTTGTGCTTAATCTTCTTTCTTTTGAAAGAATACGTTTCCTTGTTTCCTTTTGCATCCTATGTTTTCACCTAGCCAGAAGGCAAAAATCTGATTGACATGCACACACATAATATTGAAATTTCATTAGAATATAGTTCATTGAAGAGTATAAGCTTTGTAACCATCAAACGCCCCACAGTTCCTTTATGCAAAAACATATATTAGTTATTATGGCATTTTCTTTATAACTATACCATATCACATCAAAAAGGAAATATAAAAAGATTACTTTGGTGGTAATATTGATGGTTTCTGTGTATTTACTTACCGTTGGCGGAAAGACTCCGCCCGCCTGATTCTCCTTGTTAAGTGTAGATATGGTATGCAATTTAGATACACTTTTTTGTAACTAAAAGTAATCATTATAAAAACTGCATTTCATCAAAGCGGTACTTATTCAGAATATCTGGAGCCATAGATGTGATGTTAAACATTTATAAAGAAAATTGAAACTCAAAGTTCTTGAGGAAATACTTGGGGGTAAGTTATGAGAATTTGATTCTGGGTACAAAATCTAAGCAGCTATTATTGGAGTGAATTGTTTTAGTGCTTTCTATTTGCAGCTTTAGTCCTGGTGGGGGCTTCATCTATGCAATAGGCAGAACTTAGAACCTAACAAAGTGACATTTTTTCTATTCTATGGCCAGATTTTGCTTCCCTTGGTGGTGATGTTGATGTTGATAGCCGTAAGGACACAAGTTGATACAAAGATCCACCCTGCTGAATCGTATGTGTTAACAGTCTTTATTCCATCCCCATGGTTTATTAATCAATTTCTTTTACATTCGAAAGCTTAAATACATCTTGACATTTCCGTGTTTGGTTAGAAATGGCACCCGTTAAGGATTGATCACTCAAGAACCACAAGGCACATATTCTGTTACTGTCAGTTCTTTAAATCGTACTACTCGTTGGAGAAAATTTCTTTTCCCCCCAAATTAATTCAAGTTATATGAGTTACCAGACTGCAAGATTTCAGTTTGATCCAAGCAGAGACTTGTATATGTGAGATAGTCTGTAACACATTTCTTTGCTAAAAATAAAATGAGAACTAATCTCAAGGCTTATTGTCTTACCCAAATGCATAGCTGATGTAAGGTTAAGCACATGTATACATTTTCATCTTGCTTCACATTCTTTGAACATTCAACTTTCAAGGATAGTTGATGAAGATGCGTGAAAATGACCAAGTGAAATAAGATTAGCATGGTTAATCTGATGCCATTATCTGCTTCTTTGGGGTGTGACCTTATGTTGCAAAGTCTTTGTAGGTACATTCAAAAAGAAACATTTGTGGATGTGGGGAAGAGCGATATATCTCCAACTTTTAATCAAGTTCTGGAATCATTGTTCGCCAGTGGTGAATATTTGGCTTTTGCACCTAACACAAGTGATACAAGGTTGATGATTGACATTTTATCATATAAATTTCCCTTAATGAAGGTATGCTGAACTGATGATCTTGTTTCTATATTTTGGTATTTACATTTCTTTACTGAATAATGCTGTATCCCTCTAATTATACTCCTAAAATACGTCCTAATTCACACTTGGCATAGTTTAAACACCAGATGACCCACCTGCAAAAGTTTGAACACCATTAGATTACGCTAAGTGTCAATTAGAAGGATTACATCTCTCTTTATGCTCTTGTTACCGTTTAGATGTTGTTTTCATATGCTTTATAATTACTGATGTTTGTTTGTACGTTCTAACAATTTATTATCTACATAGCAGTCATGCCTTTGCTCTGTGCTTCCTGAATTTTACCACTAGTGCTGGCAGACATAGATTCAAGAAATTAACAAATATCTAATAAAAAAACCAATTGAATGGTAACTATTGCCATTCATTGGCAACCCCGTCTGCTCTTTACCAATTAAGTACTCCAAAATGATTATTAACTAGTAGGTAGCTCCATTTTGGCTATCCAAGATGCCGAACTATAAGTAAATTACATTATGACCCTATTTAAACTTTTTCTGTATTACTCTTTGGTAGACTGCTAAGATTTCACCTCCATCTGTATTTTGTAGTGCCATAGCCTGTTTTCGGTATTATGTAGAATGGTATAATCTGACGAAGCATGTGAAATTCTTGAATATCCCTTCTATACTTGTTAGCAGGTTTGACATGATGTCGCTTGTAGTTGAAAGAGCACAGCCAAAGATATAGTATTTGGAAATTATTATTAAGAAGTCTGTTACTTAGAATATTATTCAACCATCATTTTCTGCTGTCTTGAAAAATGAAACAACAGCTTACTACTGTTCCATTATTTTTAAGCCACTCACAGGGACACTTGCAAAATACCTTGTGTATCAAAATAGTTTATGATCAGTAATATTTCATACGTTGTTTGCTTTCATATTCTGTTCTGTTTATAGATTCAGGTTTCTTGTCTAGACATAAGTTTGTAGCAGTGTTGCTTTTTGGGAATGCCTAAAACCATTTGCTTTGAGGCCTCTTTCTATAAGACCAAATACATCATGTTTTCTTAATTCTGTGATGGAGAGAATTAAAAGTTCATGTTAGAGATGATTTGGTGGTTTTTAAGTTTAGTTTCTCTATTCATATGTATATCTACATTCATACTTGCAGCTGGTTACGAAAGTTTACAAAGATGAATTAGAGCTCGAGACTTATTTAAAATCACATCTCTATGCAGCTTGCAGTGAAGTAAAGTGAGTGATATCCTTCTTTCTCTTTCTCTCTCTTTCTCTTTATGCTATCTTGTTTGCATTTGCTGGCAGTATTCAAATATAAAATGTCATTGAATATTTTGTGGGCAGTTACTAAAAAGTAGGAATAGCATGTGGAAAGTCATGATTCGCTGTCAATATTTTTCGATTATGCATGAAAAGGGAGACTGTCTTATGAATTTCTCACAATTTACAAGTGCACTAATGGGCTATTTATACAAGGTGTTTGGGGGAAAAAGATGGCAACTACCGAAAAGGCAAAAATGTTGCAATCTACTCCTAAACTTTAGGACACAAAATATCTACAATCTAACTTCTAGGAAGTATTAAGATTCCTGGTATTGACTGACACCGATGAAGGAGAAAGATCATTTGCTCTAGGAAACATGGGGTGGATCAGAAGACAGTAAGTCCACAATAGGCTATTGCACAAAAGTGTGGGGAAATCTAGTCACTTGGCGAAGCAAAAAGCAATCAGTAGTGGCAAGAAGCACTGCTAAGGCAGAGTATCGGGCAATTGCTCAAGGGGTCTGTGAACTAATCTGGATAAAGAAGCTTTTGAGAGACTTAATGGTCCCTATAAATAGTCCTATGAAGCTATACAGTGAAAACAAATCAGCAATAAGTATAGTTAATCCTATCGAGTATGACCAAATGAAGCATGTGAGAATTGATAGGGGTTTTATAAAAGATGAAATTGATTCAGGTACAATTCTTATCTCTCATGTTCCATCAAAGCAGCAAGAAGCTGATGTTCTTTACCAAGGCACTCTCCAAACCAGCATTTGAAGCTTTAGTTGGCAAGATGGGAATAATTGATATCTATTCCACAACTTGAGGAGGAGTGTTGGAAAGTATATTAGGAAGTTATTATATTCAGCTATAAAAATGTGCGAGTAATCTGTTGTAATAAGGAAATTGCTGATTGATTTCTTTGTGATTTCCTCAACCTCTCCTCTTCTAGGTAGCTGCTTGTTTATAAATTGTTTGTATTCCGTGTTTTGAAAAAGGTAACAAAGTATACTCTTTTCACAACCTCTTTGTTCAGAGAATAATCCTCTAATTGTTCACTCTTCTTGGTCGTATTAAGTATTATGTTGTTGTTGGTTTGATATGCGATTTTGTAGAATCAAGTACATGGCGTTGGAAAATGTTTTAGAAACAGATATCTAACTAATGTTATTTGCTTTCCATTAGTTGCGGCCAGTAACATTGGAAGCTAATTGCACTATTATTTTTTCCCTTTCTCGACTACTGTTTATTTTCTTGCTCTTCTCTCCATTCATTGACTAGACAAAATGACACATACGAAAACACAAATGGTCAATCCCAAGTACCTAGCATTTTAAGGATTACTGAAAATTTTGTGCTTAATTTATTTCTCTTATATGGTTGCCTTTGAAAATTTCATGATGCTCATGTATAACTGCGTTTGTACTGAATAGAAGGGCCGATTCCCCACTTGTTTGTAGTTTCTTGGTATAATTAGCACCCTCATCATATTAGGTGTGATTTCAGCTTGATATATGATTACTAAAGAGATTTGTTTATTCTTGGTATAGGAACTGTTCGAATCCAAAAATCAGAGGAGCAATAGTGTTTCATGGGCAAGGTCCTTATTTATATGACTATAGCATTCGTCTCAACCACACATGGGCTTTTTCAGGATTTCCAGATGTTAAAAGCATCATGGATATTAATGGTCCCTATGTCAATGACTTGGAACTGGGACTCAATCAGATACCAATTCTGCAGTATGGCTACAGCGGTTTTCTAACTGTATGATTCAATTTTTAATCTGGGTTATTTACGATATAAGTTGAATTATATCATTTCATGCTAAATAAGGGGTGGTGATTGGTGAAGACAAAGCTATTACTATTATTGCTTTGTAAGTATATGATTCTTCTCCAAATCAGCTGAAAAGACATATATATTGGAAAGGAAGAGTCCTTTCTGCTTAGTGTTGCACATTGCTTGATGAGATTTATAGTGCTCTAATAGTTCCTCCATTGTTTTGCAGCTCCAACAAGTCATGGATTCATTTATCATTTTTTATGCACAACAAAAGGTGGTTAATGTAGTAAGTGAAGATACCTTGGACCCAAGTAAGTCGCCATTGTCCAAATATATTGTGCCTAACTCACTCAAGATACCATGGAGTCAATTCACGCCATCAACCATAAGGCTAGCTCCGTTTCCAACTCGTGAATATACTGATGATGAGTTCCAGTCCATCATCAAGGATGTCATGGGAGTCCTGTATGTATCTGATATGTTATGTTGGTATTTTGTGAGCTTGTTAATTCAGTAGAATTATTAATGTAGATATTTTCTTCTCTATCAGTAGGAATTTCTTTTTTCCTATTTGACATAGTTGGTAATGGCAGGTACTTACTGGGGTTTCTTTTTCCAATCTCTCGCCTAATCAGCTATTCAGTCTTTGAGAAGGTTTAATATATTTCCCTGGTTTTTATATTAATCGTATATGCCAACAAAATTCAACTTTCTTATGTATGTATACCTGTATCTTGAGTTTACCAATTAGCTTGTTGCTTCAGAATGTTCTAAACTGAGCTTGCTTTGGACTTTAATACTTCAGGAGCAGAAAATAAAGGAAGGCCTCTACATGATGGGACTGAAGGATGAGATATTCCATCTTTCTTGGTTTATTACATACGCTTTACAGGTGATTTGCTTTTAAAAGGAGTTACTAAAGGATTACTGTTGTTCCCTTGTTTTTGCATAACATGAGTTAAGTTTGTAGAGGCTCTATTTATACAAGACTTAATTGATTATATTAGGTGACTACCATCTGTTTCTTATAATTTATGTTTTCTGCAGTTTGCAGTTTCATCGGGAATCATCACTCTTTGCACAATGGGCACACTGTTTAAGTACAGTGACAAGTCATTGGTATTCATGTATTTCTTTCTGTTCGGACTCAGTGCAATAATGCTATCCTTCCTGATCTCTACTTTCTTCACACGAGCAAAATCAGCTGTGGCAGTTGGAACTCTTGCTTTTCTTGGAGCCTTCTTTCCTTATTATACAGTGAATGATGAAGCTGTTTCGATGTAAGTTGTCGAGATATGAGAGTACCAGGCCAATTTGATGTTGTGATCAATGCTTGATGCCAGAAGTTCTTTCAGAATGTATGTTGCTCATTATGAACATTTGTTTACTTGTAGGGTTTTAAAAATATTGGCTTCTTTGCTTTCACCAACAGCATTTGCTTTAGGGTCAGTCAATTTTGCAGATTATGAGCGTGCACATGTTGGACTCCGTTGGAGCAACATTTGGCGGGTATGTTCTCAGAGCCATTCACTTTCCCACTTCAAACATATGCCGTTGTTTAGTTCATATCTGAATTGACTAGGTTTCTACCCTGTAGGCATCTTCTGGAGTGTGCTTTTTAATCTGTCTGATTATGATGGTGGTTGACTCTTTACTGTACTTTGCAGTTGGCCTATATCTGGATAAGGTATTTTTTTTGTTTTCCCACTTTTTTTTTAATTTTGGGTCCTAAATCAATGAATCCATGCTGAAAATCAGTTTTACAGGTGCCAATGACCTGTATTAAACTTTTAACGATATAACAAGATATGATCTTTATCAATTCATTGGACTTAGGTTTCATTTATTAACATGCCATACCTATTGTAATGAAAGTTGTAGCAATCAATATAAGATGAGCATCCTAATACGAGGACAATGTATTTTCACATCTTCCTCTTTGTGGGTGACGATTATCAATTTATTAGATACTAATTAAGGGTCTATCTTTAACATTTACATAATCAGGTTCTTCATAAGGAGAATGGAATGGTGTACCCATGGAACTTCATCTTCCCAAAAGGCTTTTGGAGGAAGAGAAATGCAAATACAAAGTTTGCTTCCAGTTTAGAAGTTAATGGTGATAATCATTCCAAAGAGAAGTGCACTTCTTCTCAGTCGACAATGGAAGCGATAAGCTTAGATATGAAGCAGCAAGAGGTGGATGGCAGGTGGACATCTTAGATATGAATTTCTATGTACTCTAGTTTGCACACACACACACACACACACACATATATATATATATATTGTTCTACTTGTCTGAGTGCTTGCCTAGGAACCAGGATGATATAACCCCTGTAGAGTCTAGAGGCCATATTTTCAATAATAATCATACTTTGTATTATTTTACTGATTTCTTCTATATTTTTATTAAATACAGTGGGAGCTTTGACGTCACCTGCTACTCAATATGTTTTTTCCTAACTAACTTCAATGTAGACAAAAGAAAATCAAATGCAGGTTATATAAAACCTACTATTACAGGAAGCAACGTTCAAGGGTTCTGATAATATGGGCTGATTACATGGAATTGTGGCTAGTTCTGAGTGCCAATGTGCATCTACTCGTTAAATGTCCAAAGTTACACACACAAGGATACAGTTACAAATCGAAAAATTTAAGTATTTACGATATAAGTCATGATGCATAATAGTGTTCCCTGTCATATGTTGTTAGGAAGAGGACACTTTTGTAACTGGTTTTAGCATTCATACATCATAGGAACCTTGTTATGTATAGTTAGAGACTAAAACGTCCAGCCTCTCTGCCTCAACATGTCACACTCCATATATTTTGTCTCATGTGTAGTGTCATGCATAAGTTCTTGATGATGCCCATTGAAATAGTAAAGATTGTAAAGACTAGACAATCACCCAACATTCCCTTGTGATTGTTTTGCCTATCTCTCTCCATTATAGATTCATACATATTCTCTTATATCCAAGTTCTTTGTGGGAGTAATTTTATTTACATCCATTTTCTCTAGGAAGTAATTTTCTAGATCCATGTTGTTTTTGCAGATGCATACAAATCAGGAACCTGCACAAGGTGTATAGTAGCAGCAAGGGGAAGTGTTGCGCTGTTGATTCTTTGCAGCTTACATTATATGAAAACCAACTACTTGCACTTCTAGGTAGCTGCATCCACTTTACTTGATGTACATCTCATCTTACATGATATAGCACAGCTTTATGTACAGGTGCTATAAATTTCATCAGAACGAAATTGTAGAGATTTACATATAACATACGCCTGCATAAGATATCTATGTGTAGATTTACTCTTCATTTGGTTCTCCTATATTTCTTTCTGGCTTTGAGTGATAACTTTTTCTATATTGAAATACATGCTAATTGGTTTTTGTAGGACACAATGGTGCTGGCAAGAGCACAACTATTTCCATGCTCGTTGGCCTTCTTGCTCCTACTTCTGGAGATGCCTTGGTTTTTGGAAGAAGTATCTTAACAGACATGGTAAACTTATTTTCCGGAGTTTTTTGGTTATATATTATCATGAGTGCTAGAAATTTCTCTCTTTTTGTGCCTTTTTATGTCTCTTTGCTTGAATTGCTTCTAGGGTTTGTAGAAAGTTCTTGGCAGTGTAAGTGATTAAACTGCGACACGGCAGGGAAATGATGAACAACAGGCACACTGGTTGTGTTATTTCCTTCCCATTACATGTTTTTCATGTGAATCTTAGAGAGCTTCGCTTACTGAAGGAGCTTAAGCGTTATAATGCAGTAAACACGGTTTATGTCATAATGGAATCAGAAGGATGAAAGAGTCATTGTCTGTAGCTGTGGTTCTCAAAGTTCTATTTGTTCTTTATAACCTTGTTTTTGAAAAAAAACTTAATATATAATGTTTTTTTGTGTGGATGCAAGCATGTACTGCTGGCATGAAACATAACTTGAGTTACCATATTAACTTATGCTCTGCATAGTCTTTTGAATAACAAGCTGCCTTGTGTTCTCTCTTTTATCACTTCTATTTTCCTTTCTGTCTCCTAGTGCCAAGTTATGGCCTCAATATGTTCTCTTCAATTCTTTCATACTCATTCTGTACCTAAGTGAGCTATGGGGCAGTAAATGGAAGTTGTTGGTTTTGTGAATGAAAGAAGTTTTTTAATAACTTCATCTAATTCTTCAGCACTCAATAGACTTTACATGCAATGGGACAACTTGAAAGGAGGATTGTGACAAAACGAAAGAATATTCCTGCTGCCTTGTTGTATCTTATTTCTTGTTCTTTCGTGCTAATGGTTATCTTCACAAAGTACACCAAATAAGTTGTTTTTGTGGAAAATTGTTTCAAATTTCTAGTGACATTTTTATTCTTTTTATTATTACTATTATTATCTATTTTATTTTTCTGCAGGATGACATAAGGAAGAATTTAGGTGTTTGTCCCCAATATGACATCCTTTTTCCAGAGTTGACGGTAAGTAAGCACCTTGCATCTTATGTTGGGTCTTTGGGATTTCTTTTGGCTGATTATTTTTTGATCGGCATCAACTAGTATCATACCTGAATGATTGATTCTGTATGGACTATTAAGTCTTCATCTCATTAGTAGATAACATATTGCATGATTCTTATGAATATTGTTTTCTTTCTTTTGTTTCTCATTTTATCAACATCCCTTTTTGTGATTGTTGAATCCTTTCCTTTTTAACACTTTTTGAAGTCTTGTCCCTTCTCTTTGTTGCCTTTTCTTGTTTAGCATGATTCAAGATTGTTATATATGCATGCTTTCTACAACCCCTGGACTTGATGTGTCAAATGTCACTCTCTTGCTGGTTTGGTGAAATTGGGAAAGGACCCCTAACAGTATTACATCTCGTGGCATGTTGACTGGAGGCCCTTTGTAACTTGATTTACTTGATTGAAAGAACAGGGATGACTGGAAGAGAAATTGAGAGGGAGGGAATTATGAGGTTGCCCTATTCAGTTACCCTATTTAGGTATTCCACCAACTTTCACATTCTGCAACAACTTCCCTCTTAAATTTTCTTAAGCTTCAGCTGAGTTAATCACCTTCTATGGACATTTATCCAGTTCACCCCTTCATAAGAACATTAGGATCCTCTTTATTCTATATACCACTTACTATTAGTTCCTAATACTTACATATCCCTTTCCTTGAACGACACCTCGTCTTTAAGGTTGGGAATATTGAAACTTGCTATTCTAATGATTCTGTAGCTTAGCAACTCAAGTAGGTGGGAAGTCTAGACTTGTAAGGTGCAACCACCACGACTTCCATTCAAAGAGCTTTCTAGCTCACTCCTGTTGATGCTTATTTGAGGTGCATTGATTAATTCAAGATCATCCCACATGTATGTATAATTGATTTAGGTTATCAAACCAACCTGAGGTTATTTGATTCAAAAGATAAACTAAAATGAACCTAAAACTAAATAAAATATTGGATATAAATACAATTTAAAACGCAAGCTAATATATGAAATTTTATGGATGAGCGTGTGAAGTAGTTTAAGGTAGAAGTAGAACAAAATTTTAGCCAACAATTATTGAACCATAGAATTAGATTTAGTAATTATGTAGATTAAACTACTTGGGTTCTTTCGTAAATGTCCAAAAGATGATGACAGTTCCAATAGATATCCCTTGCTATGGATTGAAAATCTCGAAGCTAAGTTTTGAATATGACATCAAATTCAAACTATTGAATATTCCAGGAACTGGCATTTGAGAGCCCTTGGATCTAGCTTTCCTCGATTATGGTTGTGAATATGGACATGTGACACAACCAAATATTTGAGGAGAAATATTATTTGTGGTTTGTAGGTGAGGATAGAAAGTGGAAAGTTTCTCCATGTGGCTTTGGAATTTTATGACATGGGTTGGCAAATCCTTGATCAAGTTGGTAGAAAGAAGGGCTACTCCCTAGTTGTCTCAAGTAGGTTATCCATCTTTCTTTTTGCTAAACTGTTCTGTGGACGGGTGGTAACATAAGAAGGTTCATGTGCAATTAAATGTCTTTGTGTTTGATCGAAATAGATCTTTGGCATTGTCTCACCTAAACTTCTTATTCTGACCCCAATTGGTTTTTTCTGTCAATTGAATTTTTTTTAGGAAGGACATGACTTCCATTTGACTTTTGCTTAAGCAAACAACCATGTGATTTTGGTATAACCATCTTGTGGCAGAGACATTTGGAATGTTAGAGGGCCCCCAATTATCGCTATGAACAAGGTCAAATGGAAACTGCCTTAGTTTATTACTTATTCAAAATGAGACACATCTGTTTTTAGCAATTTCACATGCTTCACAGCGAAATTGCCTTAAATCAACACAATGGAACGAAGAGGGAAACAATATTTTTATGACCATGCATGAGGGATACAAAGACGATGATGAAACCAAAATTTGTTTGTATTTGATGAGAATGGTTGGTTATTAAAGAATGAGGCAGGTTGATGCTCTTGTTGATGTGTCAAGGTGGTACCGTGGTAGAGACCATATCTTTCTCTAGCATGTCCATTTGTCCTCCAATCCTTGTCTTGAGATACACGACAATCAGGTGAAAAATCCCATCACGGGTGAAAAATACTTTATAACTTTGAGTCTTGGTTATGTTTTTGGATAGAAACGAGATTGGTAGACATGGTAGGAACATGAAGGACAATTTTTAAGGCGATTTATGAATTTAGTCTGATATCTCATACCTTGACCACTACGATTAGAGATTTTCTGTAGCAATGAGAGTAATTGGGAAAGAGGTCGAACAACTTGTTATGTGATCGGTGCATTACCTGGGATTGGCAGAGGATTTATCTGAGACATTTAATCCAAAAAAGAGAGAAGACTTACCTGAATACAAGGAACAAGTACCTTAATGTTTTTTCGAGATAATTGATGAGGCTCTTTAGTCTACCAATTTCTTCTTGGTTGAAGTCACTAGGCTCTGATGTTGATGTTTCTTGAACTGCAGCAACGTTCGTTTGTCATTTACCTTGAAGAATGATGCAAAACCAATTGGGACCACTTAAGATAATTCCTCTCATTGGCCTATATGCTGGTTGATGAGAATCGACAAATATCAAATCAAGAAGAAGAATAATGGAGAAAATTGGATATCTGTGATTAAAATTGAAAGGAATTATAATAAGGAAAAGAACCAGGGAATCCTCCCTCTCTCTATGCACTAATGCAAGAGCCAATAAAAACTTAGGAAACTATTCTCTACCAAAAAGTGTTTACCCTCCCCCTATTTAAAGATAAAAAACTCTCTCCTCAAACCCACGTCTCGCCACTTTCCTTTTCTGCTTTCTTGGGCCTTCTAGAGTATACTTTTAAAATACTTGGTTTATTCTTATTATGGTCCAATCCAACCAAATCTGTATCATTACCCTGCCCTTCCAATGAAGTCTTGTCTTCTAAGACTTGCTTCTGGAAATTGACTTTTAATAGTCATCGCGTCCTCCCATGTTGCTTCTTCCTACGGGCGATCTTTCCACTTAATCAACCATTGTACAATTGATTCGTTGTGAACATTAACTGTACGTACTGCGTGAATAGAATCTCGAAACAGTATATCGGAAGAGCTTATTTCCTATTCAGGTGGAAGGTTTTGCTCCACTGAATCAGACATCACCGCCTTTTTGAGTAGCGAAACGTGAAAGAACGGATGCACTCTGGAAGACGCAGGCAACTCTAGTTTATACGCTACTGGACCAATTCGATCCACGACCTTGAAAGGCCCAAAGTAACGAGCTGCCAACTTTTGATGAATTCGATGAGCCACGGTCAACTGTCGATAAGGCTTCAACTTCACATAAACCCATTCGCCAACATTAAAATTCACCTCACGTCTTTTTTTATCTGCTTGTTCTTTCATTATCACCTGAGCACGAGATAAATGTAACTTGAGTTGTTTAAGTGCTTCATCACGATCCCGTAATTCTTGGCTCACGGCTTCTACTCGGACCTACCCTGGAATAAACTGAATTATTGTGGGTGGTTTTCGCCCATAAACTGTTTCAAAAGGCGACTTCCCCGTTGATCCATGAAAGGTAGAATTATACCAAAATTCCGCTCAAGGAATCCATATTGGCCATGAACGGGGTTGGTCAATAGCAAAACATCTCAAATATGTTTCCAAACAACGATTGATGACTTCAGTTTGACCGTCTGATTCTGGGTGATATGCGGAACTCATATGTAATTGAGTTCCTTGTAGACGGAAAATTTCTTGCCAAAACTGACTAAGAAACAATGGATCACGGTCGCTAACGATCGACTTGGGAACTCCATGATGACGAACCACTTCCCGAACAAAGATCTCGGCTATTGACTTTGCTGTATATGGATGTTTTAGAAGAATGAAGTGGCTGTATTTCGAAAGACGGTCTACCACCACTAAAATTGCATCAAAACCTTTAGATTTAGGTAAGCCCAAAATGAAATCCATTGAGAGATGTTCCCAAACTGTATCCGGAATATCCAAAGGCTGCAAAAGACCCCTCGGTGTGGTAGAGTTCGATTTGCAACGTTGACACACGTCGCACGACTTCACAAATTGCTGCACAGTAGCCATCATTCCTGGCCAATACAGATTAAGTGCTAAACGACGGTAAGTTCGATAATAGCCGGAATGCCCTCCGGAAGCTGATTCATGGAATTCTTTGATTAAGGTAGCAATAAATTTCGATGTACGAGGAATCACCAAACGATCCTTATAATAAAGAATTCCTTGTCGAACCGTGTAACCAGAGTGACAATTAGGATCCTGTTGCAATTCTTGAATCATTTTCTGAATATCAGCATCCCTACGGGCTTCTTCAATAAGTTGGGCCCCTCGGACCCACACTGGACAAGATGTTATCGAAGTCAGCTCACCTTCCTCGGCCCTACGTGACAGCACATCAGCAGCCCTATTTTCATGACCAGGCTTATAGCAAATATCAAACTGGTAACCAAGTAATTTAGCCACCCAGTTCTGTTGCCCGGGGTTAGTAATTCGTTGCTGTAACATAAACTTTAAGCTTTTCTGATCAGTATACACTGTAAAACATGTTCCCAATAAGTACGCTCGCCAATGTTGAACCGCCAACACCAAGGCCATGATCTCCCTTTCATAAGCCGACTTGGATAAATTACGTTCACTCAAAGCCTTGCTAAAATAAGCGATTGGACGCTGTTCTTGCATTAATACTGCTCCGATTCCTTTACCCGACGCGTCACACTCAACTATAAATGGTTGCGTAAAATCAGGAAGCGCCAATAGTGGAGCCGTAACAATGGCAACTTTAAGTGCTTCGAAGGCTTGATGAGCTTCCGAGTTCCAACAGAAAGCATCCTTCTTTGTGAGATCAGTGAGCGGTTTCACAATGCTACCATAGTGGCGAATAAACTTTCGATAATATCCCGTAAGACCCAAAAATCTCCGCAAGCCTTTTAGTTGTTTCGGAACTGGCCAATCCAAAACAGCCTCGATTTTTTTCGGATCCATTGACACTCCTTTGCCACTTATAATATGACCCAAGTAATCGATCGATGATCGCCCAAAGGAACACTTTTTATGATTTACCACAAATTGATTTTCAAGTAAAGCGTGTAACACCACCGTTACATCCTCCATATGTTTTGACCAAGTCGGGCTATAAATAAGGATATCATCGAAGAAAACCACCACATACTTACGTAGAAAGGGCCGAAAAATGTCATTCATAACAGCTTGAAAGGTTGCCGGCTCATTTGTGAGCCCAAACGGCATCACCAAATACTCATAGTGACCGTCATGGGTACGAAACGCCGTCTTATCAATGCTATCCGGCTGCATTCTGATTTGATTATAACCGGACTTCAAATCCAGTTTAGAGAAAAAAGATGCACCCTTCAATTCATCAATAAGTTCCTCGACTACCGGAATAGGAAACTTATCAGGTATCGTGGCTTTGTTGAGAGCACGATAATCCACACACACCCGCCACGATTGATCTTTCTTTTTGACCAAAATTACGGGGCTGGAAAACGCACTTTTACTTGGTCGAATCATACCAAGATTCAAAAGTTCCTCTACTTGCTTCTCAATTTCCACCTTTTGAATGTGGGGATATCTATACGGTCGTACACAAATTGGTTCATGAGACTTGATTAAAGAGATTCTATGATCGTGAGCACGCTGTGGAGGTAATCCGGTTGGATCCCGAAATACAGCTGAAAAATGGTCAAACAAAGATTGTAAATCGTGTTGTTGTGCTACAGATAACTCTTTCTCCTGTTCGTTTTGACCAGATGGAACCATATTCGGAAGACAAGCTTGAGAAGGATTGTCTAGTGACAACCACAGGCGAAGAGAAGCTTGAGAGACTTGTACTTTAGATAAGCCTTGGATGCACACCGACTCCCCTTGGAATACAAATTTCATGGAAGATTGTTCCCAGTTATGGATCACTTCTCCCAAGGTCTTAAGCCACTCCATGCCTAAAACCATGTCTAAATGCCCCATGTCAAATACCAAAGCCTCCACCTCGAATTCACATGTCCCCACACGTACCTTAAGATGCGTACAACGTTGACGAATAAAGATTTTATGGCCATCGCCCAACTGAATGTTGATGCCATCAAAAAATTCCGAAGATAACCCAAACGCAGTCACCAATTTTCGTGAGATAAAATTATGTGTGGCTCCGCTGTCCATCAAAATCACCACTGAATACCTGCTATTGCCCCCTCAAACTTTAAGGTTTTGCCACCTGGTGATGAATCAACACTAGCACCCAAGAACTCTAAAGCCATACATAATCCAGTTGAAGGAATTTCCTCCTCTTTAGTGACTGGTTCCTCTATTGTCTCGATGGTCTGAAACTCGCCGTCCCCATCTACAGATTCATCGTCGCCCAAGAGAAGAACTCGCAATTTCCCTTCGGGGCATTTATGAGCAGGACCGAATTGCTGCCCACAACGGAAACACAAACTCTTCTTACGTCGCTCCTCCCATTCTGTACGAGTAAGTGACCGAATACCCCGATTGCGATTAAACAATTGGCCATAGTCCGAAGAAGGACCCCCGACAGTACGCGGATTCGGCGGTACACGACCTACATTGTTGCGTGTAAGTGGGCTCTTCTCACTAGAAAGAGAACTATTGGGCCCTTTGTTCTCATAACGGCCCAAAGGATTGGATTTGAAATCCGATTGGGAGGAAAAACCCAATCCACCTCCTGCCTGATATCGAAACCGGGATTGGGAAATATTCCCGGTAGAAGGCCGAAGCATCTCTTCGATATCCTTAGCAAGATACATGGCATCAAGACGAGATTGAGGTCGGTGGAGACGCACCCATCGTTTCACATCATCTCGTAAACCCGCAATAAAGTAACCCAAGGTCTGTGTCTCTGGTAATCGAGGTACCAAGGATAGCAAATATTCGAAATCATCTATATAATCATGAGTAGAAGATACCTGTTTCATCGTCGCCAATTGTTCGAACGGATTATGAATCTCCAATCCCGAAAATCGTTGGAGTAGTTCGTAGGTCAATTGTTCCCACGTAAGGGGATCGTAAATCTGTTTCACAATCGTAAACCAGTGTTGGGCTACACCCACCATACTTAACTGGGCCAGTCTAATACGAATGTGAGGGCGTACCGTGAATATCGAAATACAACTCTGCCTTCTGAATCCATCCTTGAGGATCAAAACCATAGAACTCTGGAAGCTTAATCTTCTTTGCGGCCCAAGGGACTAACTAGGGAGGACCCGGTTGCGACCCTGAAGTTAAAGAACTCCCTCCCTGCATTAACGGAACACCGTTGTCCTGAAGCAACGGTGGAATGACAGAACTGCCTCCCTGGTCTATCGGAATACCGCCTCCCCGAGGTGTCGGGGAATTGTGAGACCCACCAGAAACCACAGACGGTCCCCCACTTTCAGAATTAGGTTGTTTACCTTGTTGCTTGACCCAAGACATTACAATTTTTCGAAATTCCTCCTCCTCCCCACGATCTGATTCCCAAGCTTGAATCGCAGTTTTGATCTCCAGAACATTAGATTGAAGCTTCTGCAGTTGCTCTTCATGTTGATCCAAACGGTTTTGTTGAGAACGGGTTTCCATGGATGAAAAACGGCAGGTCACGGTAGGTCGGACCAATGATGAGAATCGACAAATATCAAATCAAGAAGAAGAAAAATGGAGAAAATTGGATATCTGTGATTAAAATTGAAAGGAATTATAATAAGGAAAAGAACCAGGGAATCCTCCCTCTCTTTATGCACTAATGCAAGAGCCAATAAAAACTTAGGAAACTATTCTCTACCAAAAAGTGTTTACCCTCCCCCTATTTAAAGATAAAAAACTCTCTCCTCAAACCCACGTCTCGCCACTTTCCTTTTCTGCTTTCTTGGGCCTTCTAGAGTATACTTTTAAAATACTTGGTTTATTCTTATTATGGTCCAATCCAACCAAATCTGTATCACTGGTTATATGCTTTATAGCTTCCTGGATGCTGAGATTGAACATGCTTCTTGGCTTTGGATGCTTTAAACATCGTCATACTTGGGTTTCTTTAATCGGCAGGAAGGGATAAAACCAACAGCTACTAAGACTTTGCTAATGAAAAATAGACGAGGAATGAAACACAAAGGAATAACTGAACTAATCAGAGAAGAGATTACAATTAGGCTGATAAAAAACGTTGTAAGTACTCCGTTTTATGGCAGAAAACAGATGCTGGAACTCAGTAGCAATGAAGGCTGCTTACAAAAAGAAAAATATTCCAAGAAAGTACTTTAAGACTGAATATCATTACAGAGTAAGAATAATGTTCGTTTCTTACTTTTCAGTGTGTATGATGTTGTATATAATTATATATACATGGCTATTCCCAACTTATTCCAATGATTTGTGGAATCTAAACAAATCAAATCAAATCCTACAATTTATGGGATCTAACAGATTAGGAAACTCTCCTAATTCTTGAGTAACAATATTCCTATAAATAGAAAATTTTCTACCCGGTTTTCTCCAACAACATCCAAAAAGGAATAGGAAGTTACTTGAGAGGCTTGTACCACCAGCATCTAAACTTCTAGCTACATGTCGTTTAAAAAATGTATATGGATAAAAATCTCAATCATGTCATGGTTGTTTTTTACAATTATTTTTCTCATAATTTTAAATATGATCGATAGTTAGGTTGATCATACTAATCTGATAGCTGATTCATCAACTTTATTATTAATGTGATTGATGTTCCCCAATATATTTGACTAATTGCTTATAAACAATGTGGAACACGTGTGTTTTGATTAGTCTATTTAAAATTCTAGATAAGGATGGTTGCTTATATTACTGCCTTATGGCATCTTAAACTTTTCAATGTGAGTGTGCTAGTTTTCATTTTATTTGTATCACCTTGTTCAAGCAAGCAGGGGTTTCTTGATGTAATATTTTGATAGTTCTTTTATCTTATTTGACATGTTTAAAGGCATATGTTTTTATTCTTGATATCCTTGCAGATTATAACTTGACTTTGCTTATTCAGGTGAAGGAACATTTGGAAATTTTTGCTAATATAAAGGGAGTGAATGAGGAATCCTTGGAGAGCAGTATAACTGAAATGGTTGATGAAGTTAGTTCCTGAACTACACTAAGATAGTTTATTCCCTTAAAGTCTGCACTGTAACTCATAGTTATGACACATTATTATTTGGTTCTGCTTGATTTAAAATCAGAATCTCATCATATCTGTCCTGATCATATAGTGTGGCACTCTGCATATGATTAATCCTCTACTTTGCTAGAACTGATGTTGCTAATTCTTGATAGACCGTGTAAATTAAGATGTAGCTAAGAGCATGGACCATAGTATTGACTATTATTTCAGTAGTTTGCAATTTGTTTGCACGTTGCTGAATCTACTCAGCCTATATGCTAATTGCTTCATCATCTTGTTTGTAACTACATTTATTGCATGTCATCAACAGGCTTTTTATACTTATTTTTTGCATGCTTCACTAGATTTACAGTTTCATCTTAACCAATATGGAGTTGGTGATAGGTTGCTCCTGGACTCTTTGTAGCTTATATTAATGAAACACATCTTCATCCAATTGCCATCTTCATGTAGGAAATTTTACAATACAAGGCAATGATTTCATTTTATCTAATAGAGTTAACATCATTAGAACTCTTCCTTGTTAGATTAGGTATTTGTGATTCTTTGAGTTCATTGATAGTGGGAGATCACAAGAGAAAAATACATCAAGATTGTGATAACTTTAGGCTTCATTTGTTTTGCTCACTTATCTCCACCAATTTATTTTGTGGGTCATATTTTCTTGATGTGAGGACTGGAGATGGGAGCCGCAAAATGATAATGGAAAGTGGAGGGAAATAAGGAAAATAAATGAAGATGGAGAACAGTGTGAAATATGATGCTTCCTTCCACATGCATACTTGTCTTCTCTTGGATTAGCAAAGGGGAATATGTTTGCTTGCTTAGTTTAACTATATCCATATGTTGTTTTCAAAATCTTCTTTGGCTATTAGGTGGGATTGGCAGATAAACTTAATACTTTTGTAAGTGCTCTTTCTGGAGGCATGAAAAGGAAGTTGTCCCTTGGCATAGCATTGATTGGAGATAGTAAGGTAAGGTGTAGATACAAACGAGGTGTAATATTTGTTTGTCAGTCGTATAATTTTTGTTCTTTTTTTCCTTAGGTTGTTATTCTTGATGAACCTACTAGTGGAATGGATCCATATTCAATGCGGTTGACATGGCAACTTATCAAAAGAATAAAGAAAGGCAGGATAATATTGTTAACAACACACTCAATGGATGAAGCTGATGTACTTGGCGACCGGATAGCAATTATGGCTAATGGGTCTTTGAAGTGCTGCGGAAGGTTTCTATCAACTTTCCTTGTATTTATGCAAATATCAAGACCTGTGATTTTTGTTGTTGATCAGAACATTTCTTTAATTGTTTCTGTTGAACAGTAACAAGTTATATCACTGGGCATTTATGCATTAAACAAGAACAAAGAACCTTCCATTTCTTAAATAACTGGATTTCTTAGTATGGTTCTTAAACTTTTTTTCTGTTTCCAAATAAAAACCTATGCTTCATTCTCGATGTGAAACATTCTATGTAGATATATAGTCTTGATTTTTGTTTCCAGCTAATGTAATAGTGTCCGAAAATATTGTTTTTTACTTTTACATTGACGGATTACTTTTTCATACTTTATAGAGAAAACAAGAATTGTCAGAAAGAAGATTTATAAGCAGGAGAATGTAATAGCTCTGTATTGAAATCATCATGATTTCAAATTTAACGTTCCTTTTTGTGCAGTTCCCTCTTCTTGAAGCACCAGTATGGGGTTGGTTATACTCTTACCTTGGTGAAGGTGTGTTATCTTTTCTCCTGAACTTGCTTTGGTCTCCTAATTGTGGTTTAATTATAATATATTACTCTTCCACATTTATTTATTTCCACTTTGTGTATCTTGTTTTCAGACTTCGCCTGGGGCATCTGCAGCTGCTGATATTGTCTACAAACATATTCCATCGGCAACATGCGTGAGCGAAGTATTTCTCAGACTTTACTTGCTTAAATGTTACAGTATGAGATGTTATGGTTGCTTAACTGATGTTACCTGTGATTGACCAATGTTTTCTCAATAACGCATTGAAAAGCATTTTGATCAATATCTTCTGTGTCTACAACGTACTCCTTTTAGTCTGCATTCAGCAAATATGTATGCCACCATGTTGATGTTGACTATTTCAATCTGTCGATACAGGTTGGAACTGAGATTTCCTTCAAGCTTCCTCTAGTATCCTCTGCTTCCTTCGAGTACATGTTTAGGGAAATTGAAAGCTGCATGTCAAAGTCAGATCCTCGCTTAATAAGCTTGGAGCATGTGGATTGCATGGATTTTGGTATAGAGAGTTATGGAATATCTGTGACGACCTTAGAGGAGGTATTCTTGAGAGTTGCAGGATGTGACATCAATGACGAGGAGTGCCTGGAGGGAAAAACTAGTGTAGCTGTGCTTGATTCTACTCCCTCACAAACCTGTGATGGTTATGTTGAGGATAAAAGATCAAGTTCCAAAATTTTTGGAAATTATATACTTGTGATTGGGCTAATGCTTTCCACTGTTGGTAGAGCCTGTACACTTTCCCTTGCTGCAGCCTTGAGTTTTTTAAATTTCGTAAGTATGCAATGTTGTTTCCCTTCTGTCATTACGAGATCAACATTCTGGAAACATTCTAAGGCATTGCTCATAAAGAGGGGGATATCTGCTCGGAGAGACAGGAAGACAATTGTTTTTCAGTTGTTAATTCCTGCTATCTTCTTGTTTATTGGTCTTCTCCTGTTAGAACTAAAGCCACATCCTGATCAACCATCCATAACTTTCACAACTTCCAACTTCAATCCACTACTTAGTGGTGAAGGTGGTGGTGGTCCTATTCCTTTTGATCTATCTTTGCCTGTCGCACAAGAGGTATCCTTCCTTTTCATGTCCTTGTTTCTTTTTCTCAGGCTTACCATTTGTTGTTTGTGTAATGCTTTCATCTTGTGCTTTTGATGAACAGATTTCACATTATATAGAAGGGGGTTGGATTCAAAGGTTTAAAGAGAGCAAATATAGGTTTCCTGATCCTAGCAAGGCATTAGAAGATGCTATTGAGGCAGCAGGGCCAACTTTGGGGCCAATCCTTCTTTCCATGAGTGAGTTCCTGATGTCCAGCTTCAATGAATCCTATGAGTCAAGGTGCGTTATGTTGAAGTTTTCTGTTGCTTCTATTGCGTTTGGTGATATCATGCTTCCGTTGAGTTTGAATTTGATGTATGTCACAAAGTTAATGTTAAATTCAGCAAAAGATATAATTGGCATGTGTTAGTAGTTCGGTACAATTTAGAAATTGTTGCAGCTTTTCTGTCTAAGAGTTAGAGTGTTATGCACCTACGCACAAGGCCCAAGCCCATCATTATGTTTAGATATTCTAGAATAATCTGGTTAGTAAGTGGTATAAAACGGAAAGGGTGTAGAAGGGGGCATCAAGAAAATTAGAGAGTATCATTTTGGGAGAGCTCTAGCTCTCGAAGAGCCAGTAACCATCAGGTTTCACAGCTGCATTCCATCGGCACCTTAGATAATTTCAGTTTCTCTCAGAGTTTGATTGATTCTGTCCGACTCATAACAAATTGGTATCAGAGCATTTCAGAATCCACGGCTCTTGATATGAGGGTTGTTTCCACGAAGAAAGGGATTGGAATTCAGTCCATTGTTTCAGATTTTTAACAACAGCTCTGAGATCAGATGATGATATTCAATCAAGTCCTCAATCAGAAGCTGACAGAGATGGTGACAGAAAATGGCCAATTTCATGCTATTCTTCGTGAAGAGGTACGTAACACTCTATCCAAAAAGAAACCTCTAAATCGCTCTACCTACTTCAGGAAGCCCTCCACCATTGGAGATCACATCTGGTGATTTCACCCCAAAGGTGAGGAGGCTGTCCAAACTTCTGATCTCGGCCTCGAAACCATGTGGTCACAACAGTGACTAGAAGTGGAATAGAAGAGAAGGATTTTTCAGTGACTAGAAATGGAGTAGAAGAGAAGGATAAAAGAGAGGGAAGAAAGAACTGATAAATGGAGAAGGGTCAGTAGATTCAATGTTCAATGATGGGGGTTTCAATTCGATGAAGAAACGATTTGCCAACAGTCCAGAATCGGAAGAATATGTTTATAGTTGGAGGGTCATCTAATTACCTATTCGATGGTGGAGGCAACAAATCGACAATGAGTTCTTCAATAGATAGTCCAGAAACGAGGGAATTGGATTCATCTCTAGATTAGATCCATTTCTGCTGGATATGTATCGCCCAAACCCTAAGGTCAGTTTACTGGTGGAATCATCCACCAAACTGAGTTCGATTTTGAGTGGGGTGGGGATTTGGACGGTTTCCTCGATCCATGATTCATCGATCACTAGAAAAGACGTATCAGACTGTGATCAGGTTTGGCCCAATCCATGTATGAGCCGTGGGACGGTCCAAGGCAGCCCCAACCCATTTTCATCAAAGCATCAATTTCTTTTTGGGCCGACTTCTCACCTCGCCAATCTGGATAATTGTCTATTTCAATCCTTACCTATTTTGTTCCTCTGATAGGATATCATATTCTTGATGACTAGTGATGGTTATCTGAAAGGCTGAAATGGTATTGGGTGCTCACTTTGGTTTTGTAGATTGAATTCTTTCTTCTTGCATTTGCTTCATGTACTTTGTTGGTGTTCTTGGCAATCTACTGTGGGCCTAATAACATGTTTTGTCTTATCTTTTGGCATGCAATCAGGAGTCATATGTGAGGAACAATCTTGTAGGTTAATAATACTGTAAGGCCTCACAACATGAGCTTTTAGAAGAATTGTTGGTTTAACATTCTTTATGTTAATGTTTGGATATGCAGAGAGGAAACCTCCACCTGAAGTATCTTCCATATCTTTTATACCCTGAATAGGAGGCATACTATGGTTCACAAATGTGGTTTGATTCCTTAACATAGTTACATAACAAACGGACCCGTATTTGTTTCCCACAACTCCACCACGAACAACTTGAGGGTAGGAAGAACCATTTGTAGACTTGTTAAGGGGTTCAGCCAAAGGCTACTGGTTGAGTTCTGTTCCTTCAGTAGCTTCGGTTCTTGATGCTTTAGGGTGCTCCCAAACCCCATATATTGTGCTTGAGCCACGCATAAAACTTCCAAGGAGGGCTTTCCCACTTTGTTACTCGATGCACACAACTCTGAATTAGGTTTTGGCCATGATCTTCCTCTGTACCCAAACCACTCCTAGCACTCATGCTCGTAGCCCTTGATCCCTTATCGTTGTTCATCCTATCATTCGCATCCATTGATAACTTCCCGACTTTGTTTCTCAAACCACTCGTCAACTGTGACTTGGAGAGAAACGAAATTAACACTAGATTAACAACAAGAAATTACAATAAAACGTAAAGAGTCAAGAGCTTCCATGAACTGGAAACCCTAGTAAGATAAAAAAACGCCCCAAAGAGATAGAAGTCAGAAAGTCAACAAAATACGACCTCACTCACACAGAAATTGTTGTAACATGCAAGATTGTAAAGTCCTTTGGTGCTGTGGCCTTTGTGTATTTTCTAGGGCTCTATCTTAGAATGAACTTCAGGATGGTTATGGGCTTTTACAAGATGTGACATCACAATTAGCTTACAATGTTTAGCAGTAGTATAATGTACTTCCTATATTTCTTTTGACAGAAACTTTTGCTCTCGCAAACATTAGCACTTATTGTAGGATCTTTTTTTGTGACCCTCCAAAAAGTTGAATGTGTTTGCTTTATGATGAATTCATCGTGTGGTAGTCATAAGTTATGTGCTATGTGGTACCTACGTAAGTTCTTGCATTTGGAAGCATGTTAGTACTAAAATGACAACACTTATCAGCTTTATGCTCATCTTGATGCAGATATGGGGCCATTGTAATGGACGCTCAGAATGATGATGGTAGTATAGGGTACACGGTTCTACACAACAGCACTTGTCAGCATGCTGCTCCAACCTTTATCAATTTAATGAATGCGGCAATTCTTAGGCTTGCCACACTAAATGGGAATATGACCATACAAACACGTAATCATCCACTGCCAATGACAGAAAGCCAGAGCCTGCAACGTCAAGTATATTATTCTTTTATCTTTGGTTAAATCCTCCCAATAGATGATGAGACCTCTTACCGGTCCATATAGAATATTTCTCATGAATCTAAGTTTATAATAGAACATCCTCTATTGATATGTGCATAAACATGGTTTTTTTTTTCTTTTTTTTATGCAACATAGACTTTCTATGCCTATGGTATATGTTATATTCTTTCCCCAAGTTCCTTTTTGTAGAGCCATTAAGGTGTCCTGGTGTAGCATTTTTTCTTAATTTAACGATGACATATATAGTCTTGAGAAGCTCTGTATATTACATAGTTCTCCTAATGCTCGTCTATTTTGGATGCTTATGTAGTTTACGTTAATTCTAGATAATTATCATTTAGCTTTGTTCAACATAATATGCAATCAAAATACTAGGGATATTATGTAACACTCTCAAATTTGGAAAGAACGACTAAATCAAAAATTTTCAATAATACATCAAATAGACGATAAATCCTTTTATAGAAAATCAATACTTGGATTACCTTTGTTAACAAATCTAGATTTAACATCAATGATATATAAACCAAGCCTTACACAAGTCTAAATTTAGGGGTGGGGTTACTAAGACCCATCAATGATCACTATTTCCACAACTGAAAGATGTCCCCGGACCCGGATAGCTAATTACTTCTCGTGTCTATATCTAGTACTCATGTCGTCACAGTGTCGCTAGTACCATTTCCCAAAGGACCTGATGCACATGCCGACAAAGAAAAAGAGTGACTTAACGCCTAGTGAGTTCAAGCAGTTTTCACCAGTTATATAAAACGGTAAAATGAAAGGAGTGTTATTTAGACCACAATTTCCAAGATAAAATGTATTTAGAATAAAAGTGATATCTTTCCTCACAACCCACCATTTTCGTGATGAAAACATGGATAAGACTTTATTATCAAAACATTAATATATGGAGGCATAGTTTTAAAGTACGGAATCGTGAGGCGAGGCGGTTTCCCTTGGTGAGGCGAGGCGTAAGCCTCGAGGCGGTCCGAGGCGTAAGCCCCGAGGCGGAAAACAAATAAAATTCATAAAATATATAATATGTAAATAATAATCTCATACTAAACCATGAAAGTCATAAAAGCCATAGAATTACTACTTATAAGTACCAAAAACATAATTAAATGATTCAATAAGACATAATTTCACGAAACGTGATCCATGACGAAAGCTCCACCATCATATTCATAATCACTGTCATCCTCCTCTTCTAAATCTACGTGAATACTCTTCCTCTTCAATGATCCCGAACTTTGACCTTCATCCTCAATTGCATCGTTTGCTTCAACCGATAGGCTATCTTCGTCTTCTTCATTTTCTGGATCTACTATCCACTCATCATCCGAAGGCACATCTTCAACAATCAAAGGGTCTTCTTCGTCTTTTAATGATAGTTTCCTCATAAAATTATATTTCAACCTCCTATTGTACATAATGTACACCAAGTCATTCATCTTGCTTGTGCTTAGACGGTTTCTTCTTTTAGTGTGTACTTGGTTGAACGTACTCCAATTACGTTCACAAGCTGACGCCGAACAAGTAAGACCAAGAACTCTTATTGCAAAAGCTTGTAGCTCCGGTACCTCATCTCCATAGCTATCCCACCATTGAACTACATATATATTAATGACAAAATAAATTGAGTAGTTAATAATTAGTTTACTTAAAGTCTTAAACTATAATAAAAAAAAAGAAATAAAAGTCTGAGTATTTACTGGGTGGACGTGTTGGGTAAGTGCTCAAAGAAGAAGTGAATCTAAACAATCCTCGTTTGTACTTATACACTTGAAGTTGATTATCAACCTTCGTTATTGTTGCCGAGTCCTTTAACATTCTCGCCATGCAATTGTATAATCCGCGTTTAATCTCCGGATGATTGGAGACATTGGTGCTCCATCTAAATCGAGGATTAAGATAATACGTAGTTGCATGCAAGTCGCGATGCAACTGTTGCTCCCACTTTGCATCAATTATGTCCCAAATTTCTTTGTAGGAAGACACTTCTTCATTCAAGTTCTTGGCTATTTTCTCTTTTGCCTCATCCATAGCCCCATATATGAACCCCATTGCAGGAGTAGTCTCACCATCAACTAACCTCAAAACGTGTACAAGTGGGCAGTGGCTTTGTGGTTTTAATGGAATAAACCACACTAGGCCAAAAAGTACGCTCATCCATTATTATCGTCTTCACAGCCTTCCCTTATGATCTTTTTGCCCACGCACAACTTGCCCATTCTTTTGAAGCAAACATCATTTGTAGCGGTTGTTTTAACTCATACATGCTTTCTAGAGTCAGAAAAGCAGTGGCGAATCGGGTGGCAGCGGGTCGGAGAACGTCTTTGTTTGCAAATTTTCTAGTTAAACATAACACCCATTGATGATTGTGGATGAAAGTGCTTACTTTTTTTGCTTTAAGCAATGCATTTTTCTGTTGTGGCAATTCTCCAATTTTTTCAAGCATCAAATCTATACAGTGAGCCGCACAAGGAGTCCAATACAAGCTCTTCCTTTTTTCCATCAACAAATTTCCAGCCGCTTTATAAGCACTTGCATTGTCAGTAACCACTTGGACCACAATGCCTTCTCCAATCTCTTCTATTACATCATCTAACAATTTGAATAACTTCTTTGCATCTTTAACACAATCGGATGCATCCACGGTTTTCAAAAAAACGGTGACATGAGGATTGTTGACCAAAAAGTTGATGAGACTCCTATTTCTTATATCCGACCAACCGTCGGATAACAAAGAAACCCCCGTCGTTTTCCATGTCGCTTTTATGTCGTCAACGATCTTGGTTGTTGTCTTCACCTCTTCTTTTAGGACCCAATTGCTCATCTCATGCATGGATGGAGGTTTCAATCCTCGACCATAATTTCCAATAGAACGCACCATGCTATAGTAAGACGGACTTCACGCACAATTGAATGGTATTCCATTCTCAAAGAAGAATCGCCCAATATCCGCACAAACTTGATTACGATGCTCTTTCGTGCTTGTTGGCGTTTGTTTGGCATTCACGTCGACATCGTCTCTCTTATTCTCCACAAACCGATCCATCGACCCTCTTATACCTCCATAATGGAGGGGATCCAATATATAAAAACCATAAATTACGAATATTCACCAAACCCAAACAATAGTAAAACATGGATAATACACTATCCAAAAATATTCCTTAACAGCAAAAGGGGAGACCCGTATACATTGAGAGTGACGGGAACACAAAAGTATGCCACTCGAACAACGTTGTCGCATAACACTTCACGACTTCTAGTCCAAACATCCATACGACTTCTTAACAAGTTTCACCTCACGAGTCGGTTAACCTTAGTGTGTACTCCCACTGGTAACACCTCAAGGCTCGACACACTTAGTGAGTTAGGTTTTTTTTTTTTTTAAAACCTCTTAATGGCTCTTAAGTCTGAATCATTCAGACCTTTTTACACACCACCTCTTATTAATCATAACTAAAATAAGACTTCAGACTATAGACCTCTTAAAAAACAAACGACACCTTAGTGTCTACCTCCAAGGTAACACCTCAAGCGGCGGAGTTCTTAGTGCCTACCTCTAAGATAGCACCTCAAGACTCAACCCTCTTAGTGCCTACTTGAAAAGATCATCCAATATATAATGACAAACAAGGATATATACTTTGTACTCAAAATGAAAGACTAGTGGTCTAGCCACAATACTCATCATATCCAATAAAATTCCCAATTTACAATGAATCCAAATGAATGACCAACACACTCAAAGCGTGCAATTCACAAATAAATATGCCATAGCTGCATATAACTTCAAAAACCCAAACCACAAGGGCTGTGGTGTGGTGGTAAAGGCTTGGGGAGTTCATAGCGCTCAACCCGGGTTCGAGCCCCACTCGCAGCACTTGTGGCCACTGAGGATAAACTCAGGGCTGCACGCTTTAGCAGCTGGGCCAAAGGCCCTAATTGCCAGGGATTAGTCTGGGCCATAGGCCTAGGATACCCTTTCCAAAAAAAAACTTCAAAAACCCTAACATATAGCAATTTAGGGGCTGTTTGGCAGTTGCTGAATGGTTTAGTGCAGAATGATTAAGAGACCACTTATGATATAGTGCAATATGAAATGTGGTGGTTTGGTAATTGTTCAGAATGAAATTAGTGATTTAGATGCAGTTATGAGGCCCAAGATACAAAATGATTCAGAGGGTTTTAGAACCATTAAGAGGCAGACTTTTTTTTTCCCAAACAATATTCACCTCTTAGCGATTTAGATGTTGCCTCTTAATGGAACTATCAAGAGGTAAACAAACAGTCCCTTAATCCGGATAAGTGTCCCCAAGGCTCATTAGAGTCAAAACAGAGCTAAAAGCTCAACAACCCGATTGATTATACAATAAAAAATCATCAAAAGCAATAAAACGTATTTAACCGATGTTTATGCAAATACTTACTCCAAAGACATGATTAACTCGAAAACACATCATTGGCCAGGAGAAATCATTTTCCATATTGATCCATACCATTTATATTCCAAAATGTCCCATAGTACGACAATATGGATTTTCCAAACCAAATACACTAAAAGTGCATTTATCACCAAATAAACTCCATTTATAAAATAAATCGTCAAAGACTCCACACATGATTTATTCACCCAAATGTCCTAAAACCCCAAATTTGAGCATTTCTCAAGATTTAATGATTTATAAACTCATTGTAGTAAATGCAAACCTCATCAAATGATAACCACATTTGATAAATATCAAGGAAACATTTCAATACATCAAAATAGACATTTTTGGCATGTACATGGTTTTCACAAAGCAACTTGAACTCACCTTGCTAGATTATGTTAAACCTAGGTTTCAAACTCATCTCTTGCTTCCAGAATGGTGAAGACTTTAGATCCACAAACATCCATCACTAGAACTTTGTCTAGGCCACAAACAAACCTATAATACACCGAGAGTAACCCCCATAATCAGATCCATAGAAACCTTGGTCAAAAACTCAAATCACCCAAAACACCCAAAACTAAAAATATTGAAGATACATCAAAAGGGATGTTATAGGAGACTAAAATGGAAGATTTTAACATGAATAAAGGTTTGAGAAGGTTGGAATGGACTTGCAAACGTTTTCAGGAAAAACGCAAAACTAGGTCAACAATGGTAAAGAGAGAGTGGAGAAGATGAAGGTCTAAAGCTTAAACCCACAATATATGATCTTTAACTTCCAAACTCTTGAATATCCTTAAGATCCAATAAAAGATGGTTTTAGAAACCTAGGGCCGAAGTGTATAATGAGGGAGAATGGCGATTAGAGGAAAATGTTTGGATACGAAATAAAAATGGAAAGGGCGCTGGAAAAATTGGTTTTAAAACAAAGATGAAAGAAATCGGTCAACAAGGGCATGGGATCGGTCAACAAAGGGGGGCTTGTCAAAGAAAAATGGAGAAGAGAGGAAGGGTAGGCGTGATCAAAAGGGAAGTCAACAGGTAACAATCGGTCAAAGAAGCTTTTCCCATGCCATGCGCTTCCAAAATGACCCTGGGTCGCACGACACCCTGGTCTCGCGCACCAGTTCGCCCCTTCCTGCTTCAACTTTCCAAAACTTCTGCATTTAGTCCCTGGCCGTGAACAAATTTTCAGGGGTGCGAAACATGCTAAAAATTTAAGGTTTTTCTTCGATAAACTTATCCCCAAACACCAACCACTCAAGAATCAATCTAAGGGTTATTTCTAGGGTAAATCTTCATTCAAAACATGGAAATAAATATACCGAAAAATCCGGGTGTTACATATTAAGATATCTACGTTCTACTTTCTTAATTAGGGATGTATAATATGTCTCATCTATTTTCCTTTTGAATGATTGTGTGAATTTCAAGTTCCAAGTATCTTTTCTACTGATATTATTTTAGAAATAGTGCCGCCTTCATTCCTATATATATTTAAAATCTGAATTTTATGATGAATTGTAGGATCTGGATGCATTCTCTGCAGCTATTGTTGTGAGTATCGCCTTCTCTTTCATTCCTGCTTCTTTCGCTGTCGCTATTGTGAAGGTATGTTACTCTCCAATTGGCTTTTTATTTGTTTTTCTTGAAAAGATGGTTTATCTTAACTACTGCGTTAGTATAGCCAAATGGGTCATAATGTTGTGCCCTTTTGGATATGTTCTAAGAGATGTAGTAAGATCTAGCTGAAAACAGAAATGAACACTCTAAGATGCTTTATAGCTCCAACACTCAAGAAAATTACACTTTTGAAGAATCAAACTTGTGAAACCTTAGTGTAAGCAAAATTGATTATAAAAACTTGTCAAACTAGGGCAATATAAGATGCTCAAGTTGGTGGGTCATGGACTCGATTTGGATTGCGTTCATCACTTGCTGCTTCCCAAACTGCCTTGTGTCATAAAAACATGTCCAACATGAATGGTATTTGAGGAAGACATGAATGGCTCACCAAGAAGGCAATATCATGTGTAGTAGCTATGAGAAGTATCTATATTTCTGAGATACTCAATAGCCTTATTATTTGGATAGAGATTTGACATTTGGAACCATTTGGGAATGGGTTGCTTGACCATCAAGCATACCTACAAACAAGAATATCAAGAGCATTTGAGACTTCCTAGGTTCTAAGCCTAAAATTGTTTCAATATGAAAACTTTAGAGCTATTCTGTAATTAAATTGTGATCTCCTTAGAATAAATGTGCGACCTCAAAAAAAAATTGATTTTGCTGGCAAGGTCGATTCCTCGGGGTCGGCTTTCAATTAATATTTTTGGGTAGCATAATCCTGTACTCAAGTTTCTGATAATGCAACATAAAATAGTCATATGCACTTTGAGTCATCCCTTGAGTTTTATGGGCATCCGAGAATCGAGAGAACCAAACCCACAAGCATCTTGCAGCCTTTAAAGAGATGTTTTTAACCAACATACCTCATGTTGGTACTTGTGACTTTTCAATACTAGTTGTAGTTGCTACTCTATATGGAGAAAACAACCTCAACCAAGTCAAAGTCAAACAGGGCAGAGAAGTCAAGAATCCCAAGAATTCAAAAGTGTGAACAATCAATACTTCGTAATATGGAAAATGGAAAGATAAACCGAATCCTCAGTGTAAAATATATAGCAAATAAGAAAGCAATATACTTGATGCAAAATAAAAGTGTAGATATATAGAGAGAGGGGAGGGGAGGGGGAGAGAGAGAACAACACCGGTATTTACATGGAAACCCAAAATGGGTGTAAACCATGGGTGGAGGAGACCACCGAGGGAAGTTCACTAATAATAAAGATGATTACAATGCTTGGAATGGAGAAACAATGGAGAAAAAATAGGATGAATATAACGGATGGAAAGGACCTAAAAGGCAATATAAACCGCCAGACACTGTATGCTACTTGGCCATATGACTTAAGGTTGCATGGCAAGATCGCCTGTGTCTCCAAGCTTGCTGAACACGATTTGCCCAGCTCACCAGGATGCTCGTGGAACTCAATGCGAAGGGACTTGAGGTCGCATACAACACCAGTGTGCAAGTCACGGAGAATGTACCATGGGTTTGCTGGAATCGATCAGCCATGCTGCACAACTTACCTCAGCAATCTTAGGTCGCTTGACCATGGTCTTGTACAAGTCTCTGATGCATGTACAAAACTCTGATGCAGGAACTTTGGAGGCACAAAAAATAACACTAACAACCCTCACCTACCATAAAAATAAGGTCTATTTGGGCCATTTTCTAAACCTTGTACTTGGGCCCACAGGTTATGACTTGCTGGCCATATTTGGTAAAATAATTTGTGTTACCTGTAAACAAATAGTTTACTAAATATTGTTCTTGGGTATAAGTCAATACATGTTTTATGCAGGAGCGTGAAGTAAAAGCAAAGCATCAACAACTAATTAGTGGGGTATGCTTTTTTCCTTAACTCCTCTTTTGTTGATTAAACATTTGTATCAGCAATAACTGTTTCAAAATTCACTCTTTAACTGGGTTACCATTACTAATACTCAGGTATCCATATTGTCGTATTGGGTATCGACATATATTTGGGACTTCATAAGCTTCTTGGTTCCTTCCTCTTTTGCAATGCTTCTCTTTTACATCTTTGGTGAGTCTCCAAACTCCCATTTTATTTACATTTTTCGAGGCATATTTTAAGTATTTACATCAGTAGTATCTGTGTATAGAATAACAATTCGAATGCCCATATCTTCAACTTCTATCTATCTAAAGATGAACCTGAAAATTCACTGAGTTTTTTGTTTCATACAATTTTATTTATGCTGGCCTTAAATAATTGAATATTTATTGCACTACCCTCTTGCAAGATGAATGTAGCAAGCAGTAACATGCTATTTTAGGATGTCTGCTCCAAGACTCATAAATTTTGTAGCTCCTATTTCTGAGTTTTCGTCTCGCACAAAGTTCTATCAGCATAAAAAAGGTTCTAAATGGCATGAGGCGCAGCGTGGTGGCGAGGTCAAGTCTCAATCCTTGCATGAGGCGCAGCATAAGGCTGCAAATTTGTATGTAATATATAGAATTATATATACACAGATGTTTTCTATATATTATTCAATTAGGATAACGATATTAAAAAATTTACATTCATATTTGAAGAAGACAAAATCATATAAATTTTTATTATAAAAATAGTCTTTGATTAAATATTCAAAATAGAACTTAGAAGAGTAATTTTACAACTTCTTTTTAATCATGAGTTCATGACGTGTATGAATTCGTGAAATTGTGAGTGACGTGATTAGGTAAATCTATAAAAGTGTAAAATTACAAATGCTATTTTTTTAATATAATTTTTTTTGGTAAAAAGTCACGCCTTGTTAAAAACGCACGCCATGGCGTGAGCCACGTCTTATAGAAATGCAGGGCCGTTCCAATCTTTTCGGAGGCCCTGTTACATTTGTACCTAAGGTTGTAAATGAAACGAAAGTTCATAAACCATTCGGCTGAAAATTCATTTATTTAATAAATGAATGAACATGAACACATTTTTTTGTACGTTTAATTAAATGGACAGACATTAACTATGGCCTTGTTTGTTCATTTATCATCGTTTATTTATATAAATATACTTATATATTATGACCTTATGTAAACTGATTAATTAATTTTAGTTTTTAGTCCATTTTTATCCTTCCTAGCTAAGTTCACCAGATTTTACATTTTGTTACGTAATCTTAGATGAACAAAATGATAAAGTAATGGAGTTTTTTCTTGTTCATTTGTGTTCGTTCGTTAATTTTCATTTAGGTTTGTTTAAATTCATTAAGTTCGTTTACGTTCATTCATTTTTATATCTTAACGAACGAACATGAACGAACAAGAACAAACACATTTTTCTAATGAACAAACATGAACGCAAAAAATTACGTTTGTTTACCATTTGTGTTCGTTCATTTGTTCTGTTAACTTAAACGAAAGAACATGAACAAACTTGTATTCGTGTTCGTTCGGTTCATTTACAGCCCTACCGGCTATACCGAGACTATAGACCAACTTGACGAGTTTAAGCAAATATTATCGTTCTTTCAACTTTATTCAAAACAAAATCTTCAATAGCTTTTTTGTAATCAACTTTCCGAAAAAAAGGTGATGGTTTTTATGTAACAAAGTTGTTGAGAATCATATTCATCACAAATATAAGAGCAAGTCAAACAAATTATCATTTATAAAGGAAAAAAATTAGGAGTAATCATAAATATAAAGCTAAAATATATCTACAAAATGGGCCCCAAACAATTTGGGGGCCCTGTTCCAAGTATCCACTTGCACACCCTAATGCACGGCCTTGTAGAAATGGTATAGGCCTTATCGTAAAGATGCGTCTTACGCCATATTGCGCCATGGCGGACGCTATGTCGTGTCTTTTTGAACCCTGAGCATAAATAATTGATTCCTCATTGAATTGATAAAACAATTCTATTGGGGACTTCAGTTTTTCTAAGGGATACATAAACCATGGGCACATCCACTTGCACCATTGATTATTTGGTTGAATGTGAGATGTCTAATGTGATGCCAGATATCACATGCAAATCCACCTGCCCTCTAACCCGGAGTATAGCATATGCGATGAATACATACTTGTGGTTGTAATCCTTTAAAAAAGACCACATACACTTGCAGCCAACTGGTTTCAAGTAAATATCCAATAGGTCTAATGTTGTTTTATTCACAAAATAATATATGTAACTATGATTATATCCCTAATTGTTTCTCCAATTCTCATAAGAATAAATCTAAAATTAATACGAAGCACCACTGCTCTAGTTGGAGCTGGGAGCATACACATATCCAACTATCCGAAAACAAATGCTCCTCGAGCAGAGAAGTTGGAGCATAGCCAACTTGACAAACCAATAAGAAGCCAAATTCTAAAGTAACCTCCTCTTCTGTAGCTAAAAAGAGCCTTAAAACCAATGCAAATGAAACTAAAACAGCAAAGCAATCTGAGCCTAGTATGAGTAGGAACAGAATACCTACTGTAACTCTATCTTTAGTTAGGAGAAGCGTAAAGTTAATATGACATCTAGTTTAGCACATCTAACCAGAGAAACGTTTTCTTGATCATTTTTTTCTAGTGGATTGTGTTTGTGACAGTAACTTGTGGTGTTGTTTATTAAAATTGTGTGTCAAAAGGCATATATGTCAATGTCTCAATGATTCCCTGGAACTTTATGGAGAACTTTAGTAGTAAATAAATGCTAAAATCCAAGCCTGGAAGAATTGTGATGGTTAAAAATGGCTAGAAATCTATGTTTTTTTATCCCTGTTAGTAGTGTATCTAAATTAGAGTTTTCTATTTCTTTTCTTACATGTGTGCTCTCTTCGTTCATGAAGGCTTGCTCTTTTTGCTCATCTTTCAAGCTTGAGATGCATGTAATTTAGTGCATTCTGCTAGAAAAATGGGCCTGATAGGAACTTTATCAATTCAGAGTTGACTCTTTTATGTGAATGTGCCTGAATGTGCACCTACAAGCAGAAACCGCATGGTAGATCTTATAATCAGAATGTCAGTGATTTTCACTGGGCTATAAAATTTACAGAGTATTATGTGATGACATAACTTCATTGAAAACCTTTAGCTTCTATCCTTCATCAAAGCGATTATGCACTATAGAAACATAGTGATGAACTCAATTATTTGTGATCTTTGCGATAAGGTTTCATCAGCATGCAAAGTCAAACATCCATCTTATGTTAAGAAGAATATATTTTCTCATCTTCTTTATGTTCTTCAGGAAATATAATACTCATCATTGACCAGCATCACCATATCATTAACCATGGTTTTCAAAATCAGTTGAGGCCCAAAAACGGCTTTAAGACGTCGCCTCTTGCTAGTTGCCTTGGGCGTACGCTTTGCAAGGGTGAGGTGGGCAGTGAGGCGTGTGCCTCTTAGGAAAAATCAAACCTTGAATTGAATGAGTTTTTATTATATTGATAAAAGACAGAATACAAGCCCTATATATAGGAAAAATAGTTACACTTTAATGCCCTAAACAATTACACTTTAATACCCTTAATAATAATAACTTAGTCTAACATTCCCCCGCAAGTTGAGGGCGGGGAACGACCTGCAACTTGGACCGTAGAAACTCAAATCTTTGTGAAGACAAGGGCTTCGTAAAAACATCAGCAATTTGGTCATCAGTGGAGATAAACTTGACATTCAGTTTTCCTTGAGTAACTTGTTCACGAACATAGTGGTAATCAACTTCAACGTGCTTTGTGCGGGCATGAAAGACTGGATTTGCAGAAAGATAGGTTGCGCCAAGATTATCACACCAAAGTGTTGGTGCCTTACTATGCAAACCGAGTTCATGAAAAAGGGACTGTAACCAAATCAGTTCTGCGACAGTGTCAGCAATAGCCTTATATTCAGACTCGGTTGAAGATCGAGAGACAGTTCGTTGTTTGCGAGCGGACCATGAAATAAGATTTGAACCCAAATATATAGCATATCCCCCGTGGATCGACGATCGATAGGGCAGCCAACCCAGTCTGAATCTGAGAATGCTCTAAGATTAGTAGCCAAGTGAGAGTCAGAAAAAGCTTGAAGCCGAGACCCCGTGTTGTGACGAAACAATAAGCCGAGGTTGATCGTGCCCTTCAGATAACGTAGGATCCGTTTGACACCAGCCCAATGATTCTCAGTAGGAGCATGCATGAACTGACATACCTTATTAACCGCAAAGGCAATATTAGGACGAGATAAAGTGGCATACTGAAGGGCACCGACTGTCTGTCGATACCACGAGGGATCATCAAGTAAGGGGCTGTCATCAGGTAAGAACACTTGAGAAGTACTCATAGGAGATGAAACAGGTTTGCAATCCGCAAGACCAGCCCGTTGAAGAATATCAAGAACATATTTCCGTTGAGACAGAACCAAATCAGAACCATGATGCACCACTTCAATGCCTAAAAAATAATGTAGTTGACCCAGATCCTTAAGGGCAAACAGAGAGTTGAGATAATCAATGATGGTAGTTACAGCGCCTGGGTTATTACCGGTGATGATAAAGTCATCGACATACACAAGGAGATAGACAAGCGTGCCAGAAGAGTTGAGAATGAATAGTGATGGGTCAGTGTTGGACCCATAAAAACCCAGTTGATGAAGAGCGGTAGACAATTTTGTAAACCAGGCCCGAGGAGCCTGTTTGAGCCCATATAAAGACTTGTTTAGGAGGCACACATAATCTGGCCTGTCAGGATCAATAAAACCACGAGGTTGTCGCATGTAAACCGTCTCCTGAAGATCACCATGTAAAAAGGCAGTCTGGATATCTAACTGACGCAGAGACCATTTATTTGTGACGGCCAGTGATAAAACAGTTCTGTTAGTAGCATGTTTGATTACTGGGTTGAAAGTCTCGTGATAGTCAACCCCATATTGTTGATGGAAGCCCTTGGCAACAAGTCGGGCCTTGTACCTGCTAATCTGTCCATTCTGATCCGTTTTCAACCTGTAAACCCATTTACAATCAACCACGTTAATATTAGGAACAGGAGGAACTAGTGTCCACGTTCCATTCCGATGAAGCGCAGTCAACTCGTCAGCCATTGCTTGGCGCCATTCTAGGGACTTGTTAGCAACGGTAAAAGAGGTAGGTTCAATAGGGAAGGTGGGAGTAGTGGTGGCAGTGTAGGCAGCAGGATCATATCGGGTGGTTTGTTTAGGATTGGGGCGAAGATTAGGAGGCCGAGGCCGAGGGGCTGGAGGTGGTTGGGTGGGGGTGGAAGTTGGGTCTGGTGAGGGCCCGGGAGTAGTGGTTTGGGACTCAGGAGTAGTTGAGGTGGCAGTGGAGGGAGAAAAGGATGTGGTAGAGGGTGAGGGTGGTGGTGATGTTGGTTCGGGTGGTGGAGGTGGTACGAAATGTGGTGGTGGTGGTGGTGAGTTGGGTTCGGTTGGAAAACCGGGTGGTGGGTTAGGGAAAATAGATATGTATGGAGAGTCGGACCGTGATGGGGATTGGGTAGGAGTAGGTGGATGATAGGGAAAAACATGCTCATTGAAACGAACATGTTTGGCTATGTATATCCGTTCGGTGGAAGGATCAAAGCACCGGTAACCATGGTGGACAGGACTGTAGCCAAGGAAGACACACAGAGTGGAGCGAAAGTCAATCTTGTGACGGTTATACGGACGAAGATAGGGAAAACATTGACATCCAAAAACTCGAAGAAAAGAGTAATCAGGTTTGCGTTTAAAAACATGTTCATAGGGAGATTTGTTGGAGGAGACACGAGAGGGGAGTCGATTGATTAAGTACACGGCTGTTTCAAAAGCAAATTGCCAGAAGCGTTGAGGAAGACTGGATTGGGCCAGGAGGGTAAGTACAGTTTCCACAACATGACGATGACGACGTTCTACAATGCCATTTTGTTCGCTTGTATGAGGGCAAGAACGTCGATGAATTATGCCAAGGTTGCGACAGAAGGTAGTGAGGGGAAGAAACTCTCCCCCCCCCCCCCCCCCCCCAAATCAGATTGAATGCACTTTAACTTGGTGTTAAATTGGCGTTCAGCCATTTTAATAAAGTTGGTTAAGACTGTGTAAACATCATATTTGTGAACTAAAGGATAAAACCACATGTATCTAGAGTGGTGATCAACACACAACAAAAAAAAACGATAACCATCGAAGGATGTGGTATGCGAATGGCCCCAAACATCACAATAAACAAGATCCAAAAAATTATTGCTACGAAAATTGGAATCGGATAAAGATAATTTTGAAGACTTTCCTAGTTGACAAGAAGAACACAAGTTATTTGATAATTTGTCCGAAACAGGTAAAGAACAATGAGAAATAATTGAACAAAAAACTTGAGCATGAGGATGTCCCAATCGTTGATGCCAAATGTTCGAGGAAGCTTTGACATTAGTAAATGCAAACTTGGGTAAAGACTTGAGCTTAGGAAGACGGATGGAGTACAACCTCTGTTTACTGGGGCCCGTTAGGAGGATAGTGCGTATAGACTCGTCCTTGACAACAAAATAAGACGAGTGAAATTCAAAGAAAACATCATTGTCTACACAAAATTTTTGAACGGATAAAAGGTTTTGTTTTAGTTCAGGGACATGAAGTATATTGGATAATTGAAAGGTTTTGTTAGGGGAGTAAAGTTTTGAGGAACCAATATGAAAAATGGGTATAGAGTTACCGTCACCAACAAGTAAAGAATCGTTACCGAAGTAGGCCTCGGAGTTGTCAATGCTAGATAGATCTGGAGTGGCATGGTGATTTGCGCCAGTGTTGGGCTTCCAAGCGGATCCTGATTGCGAACCGGCATCCGAGTAAGTAGCATAGTTGGCCTGTGGCGCTGCACGAGATTGATTAGGCTGGTTAGGACACTGAGAAGGTAGGTGACCAATCCCACAACGGTTACAATGACCATACACCATGTTTTGAGTAGAAGCCCAAGAGAATTGACGTGTGCCATTACCATCACGATTGCGAGAGTTGAAAGCAGCCCGTGAGTTGCCACGTGAAGATCCACGAGAACCGCGACCACCACGGTTGTTATTGAAAGACCGGGATCCAAAATAAGCCTGTGGTCGTGGTGAAGGTGCAGGGTTTAGTTGATATCCCAATTGAGAGGCCATGAGTTGAAGATTATGAAGCTGCTGCTGAATGGAGTCGAGATTGGGCTGCTGTAGGGGTGTAGAGGCAGTCGTAAGGGGCTGCTGAGTAGGAGAGGCAGTCGCCAAAAAGGCCTTGTAGAAATGGTATAGGCCTTATCGTAAAGATGCGTCTTACGCCATATTGCGCCATGGCGGACGCTATGTCGTGTCTTTTTGAACCCTGAGCATAAATAATTGATTCCTCATTGAATTGATAAAACAATTCTATTGGGGACTTCAGTTTTTCTAAGGGATACATAAACCATGGGCACATCCACTTGCACCATTGATTATTTGGTTGAATGTGAGATGTCTAATGTGATGCCAGATATCACATGCAAATCCACCTGCCCTCTAACCCGGAGTATAGCATATGCGATGAATACATACTTGTGGTTGTAATCCTTTAAAAAAGACCACATACACTTGCAGCCAACTGGTTTCAAGTAAATATCCAATAGGTCTAATGTTGTTTTATTCACAAAATAATATATGTAACTATGATTATATCCCTAATTGTTTCTCCAATTCTCATAAGAATAAATCTAAAATTAATACGAAGCACCACTGCTCTAGTTGGAGCTGGGAGCATACACATATCCAACTATCCGAAAACAAATGCTCCTCGAGCAGAGAAGTTGGAGCATAGCCAACTTGACAAACCAATAAGAAGCCAAATTCTAAAGTAACCTCCTCTTCTGTAGCTAAAAAGAGCCTTAAAACCAATGCAAATGAAACTAAAACAGCAAAGCAATCTGAGCCTAGTATGAGTAGGAACAGAATACCTACTGTAACTCTATCTTTAGTTAGGAGAAGCGTAAAGTTAATATGACATCTAGTTTAGCACATCTAACCAGAGAAACGTTTTCTTGATCATTTTTTTCTAGTGGATTGTGTTTGTGACAGTAACTTGTGGTGTTGTTTATTAAAATTGTGTGTCAAAAGGCATATATGTCAATGTCTCAATGATTCCCTGGAACTTTATGGAGAACTTTAGTAGTAAATAAATGCTAAAATCCAAGCCTGGAAGAATTGTGATGGTTAAAAATGGCTAGAAATCTATGTTTTTTTATCCCTGTTAGTAGTGTATCTAAATTAGAGTTTTCTATTTCTTTTCTTACATGTGTGCTCTCTTCGTTCATGAAGGCTTGCTCTTTTTGCTCATCTTTCAAGCTTGAGATGCATGTAATTTAGTGCATTCTGCTAGAAAAATGGGCCTGATAGGAACTTTATCAATTCAGAGTTGACTCTTTTATGTGAATGTGCCTGAATGTGCACCTACAAGCAGAAACCGCATGGTAGATCTTATAATCAGAATGTCAGTGATTTTCACTGGGCTATAAAATTTACAGAGTATTATGTGATGACATAACTTCATTGAAAACCTTTAGCTTCTATCCTTCATCAAAGCGATTATGCACTATAGAAACATAGTGATGAACTCAATTATTTGTGATCTTTGCGATAAGGTTTCATCAGCATGCAAAGTCAAACATCCATCTTATGTTAAGAAGAATATATTTTCTCATCTTCTTTATGTTCTTCAGGAAATATAATACTCATCATTGACCAGCATCACCATATCATTAACCATGGTTTTCAAAATCAGTTGAGGCCCAAAAACGGCTTTAAGACGTCGCCTCTTGCTAGTTGCCTTGGGCGTACGCTTTGCAAGGGTGAGGTGGGCAGTGAGGCGTGTGCCTCTTAGGAAAAATCAAACCTTGAATTGAATGAGTTTTTATTATATTGATAAAAGACAGAATACAAGCCCTATATATAGGAAAAATAGTTACACTTTAATGCCCTAAACAATTACACTTTAATACCCTTAATAATAATAACTTAGTCTAACATTCCCCCGCAAGTTGAGGGCGGGGAACGACCTGCAACTTGGACCGTAGAAACTCAAATCTTTGTGAAGACAAGGGCTTCGTAAAAACATCAGCAATTTGGTCATCAGTGGAGATAAACTTGACATTCAGTTTTCCTTGAGTAACTTGTTCACGAACATAGTGGTAATCAACTTCAACGTGCTTTGTGCGGGCATGAAAGACTGGATTTGCAGAAAGATAGGTTGCGCCAAGATTATCACACCAAAGTGTTGGTGCCTTACTATGCAAACCGAGTTCATGAAAAAGGGACTGTAACCAAATCAGTTCTGCGACAGTGTCAGCAATAGCCTTATATTCAGACTCGGTTGAAGATCGAGAGACAGTTCGTTGTTTGCGAGCGGACCATGAAATAAGATTTGAACCCAAATATATAGCATATCCCCCGTGGATCGACGATCGATAGGGCAGCCAACCCAGTCTGAATCTGAGAATGCTCTAAGATTAGTAGCCAAGTGAGAGTCAGAAAAAGCTTGAAGCCGAGACCCCGTGTTGTGACGAAACAATAAGCCGAGGTTGATCGTGCCCTTCAGATAACGTAGGATCCGTTTGACACCAGCCCAATGATTCTCAGTAGGAGCATGCATGAACTGACATACCTTATTAACCGCAAAGGCAATATTAGGACGAGATAAAGTGGCATACTGAAGGGCACCGACTGTCTGTCGATACCACGAGGGATCATCAAGTAAGGGGCTGTCATCAGGTAAGAACACTTGAGAAGTACTCATAGGAGATGAAACAGGTTTGCAATCCGCAAGACCAGCCCGTTGAAGAATATCAAGAACATATTTCCGTTGAGACAGAACCAAATCAGAACCATGATGCACCACTTCAATGCCTAAAAAATAATGTAGTTGACCCAGATCCTTAAGGGCAAACAGAGAGTTGAGATAATCAATGATGGTAGTTACAGCGCCTGGGTTATTACCGGTGATGATAAAGTCATCGACATACACAAGGAGATAGACAAGCGTGCCAGAAGAGTTGAGAATGAATAGTGATGGGTCAGTGTTGGACCCATAAAAACCCAGTTGATGAAGAGCGGTAGACAATTTTGTAAACCAGGCCCGAGGAGCCTGTTTGAGCCCATATAAAGACTTGTTTAGGAGGCACACATAATCTGGCCTGTCAGGATCAATAAAACCACGAGGTTGTCGCATGTAAACCGTCTCCTGAAGATCACCATGTAAAAAGGCAGTCTGGATATCTAACTGACGCAGAGACCATTTATTTGTGACGGCCAGTGATAAAACAGTTCTGTTAGTAGCATGTTTGATTACTGGGTTGAAAGTCTCGTGATAGTCAACCCCATATTGTTGATGGAAGCCCTTGGCAACAAGTCGGGCCTTGTACCTGCTAATCTGTCCATTCTGATCCGTTTTCAACCTGTAAACCCATTTACAATCAACCACGTTAATATTAGGAACAGGAGGAACTAGTGTCCACGTTCCATTCCGATGAAGCGCAGTCAACTCGTCAGCCATTGCTTGGCGCCATTCTAGGGACTTGTTAGCAACGGTAAAAGAGGTAGGTTCAATAGGGAAGGTGGGAGTAGTGGTGGCAGTGTAGGCAGCAGGATCATATCGGGTGGTTTGTTTAGGATTGGGGCGAAGATTAGGAGGCCGAGGCCGAGGGGCTGGAGGTGGTTGGGTGGGGGTGGAAGTTGGGTCTGGTGAGGGCCCGGGAGTAGTGGTTTGGGACTCAGGAGTAGTTGAGGTGGCAGTGGAGGGAGAAAAGGATGTGGTAGAGGGTGAGGGTGGTGGTGATGTTGGTTCGGGTGGTGGAGGTGGTACGAAATGTGGTGGTGGTGGTGGTGAGTTGGGTTCGGTTGGAAAACCGGGTGGTGGGTTAGGGAAAATAGATATGTATGGAGAGTCGGACCGTGATGGGGATTGGGTAGGAGTAGGTGGATGATAGGGAAAAACATGCTCATTGAAACGAACATGTTTGGCTATGTATATCCGTTCGGTGGAAGGATCAAAGCACCGGTAACCATGGTGGACAGGACTGTAGCCAAGGAAGACACACAGAGTGGAGCGAAAGTCAATCTTGTGACGGTTATACGGACGAAGATAGGGAAAACATTGACATCCAAAAACTCGAAGAAAAGAGTAATCAGGTTTGCGTTTAAAAACATGTTCATAGGGAGATTTGTTGGAGGAGACACGAGAGGGGAGTCGATTGATTAAGTACACGGCTGTTTCAAAAGCAAATTGCCAGAAGCGTTGAGGAAGACTGGATTGGGCCAGGAGGGTAAGTACAGTTTCCACAACATGACGATGACGACGTTCTACAATGCCATTTTGTTCGCTTGTATGAGGGCAAGAACGTCGATGAATTATGCCAAGGTTGCGACAGAAGGTAGTGAGGGGAAGAAACTCTCCCCCCCCCCCCCCCCCCCCCAAATCAGATTGAATGCACTTTAACTTGGTGTTAAATTGGCGTTCAGCCATTTTAATAAAGTTGGTTAAGACTGTGTAAACATCATATTTGTGAACTAAAGGATAAAACCACATGTATCTAGAGTGGTGATCAACACACAACAAAAAAAAACGATAACCATCGAAGGATGTGGTATGCGAATGGCCCCAAACATCACAATAAACAAGATCCAAAAAATTATTGCTACGAAAATTGGAATCGGATAAAGATAATTTTGAAGACTTTCCTAGTTGACAAGAAGAACACAAGTTATTTGATAATTTGTCCGAAACAGGTAAAGAACAATGAGAAATAATTGAACAAAAAACTTGAGCATGAGGATGTCCCAATCGTTGATGCCAAATGTTCGAGGAAGCTTTGACATTAGTAAATGCAAACTTGGGTAAAGACTTGAGCTTAGGAAGACGGATGGAGTACAACCTCTGTTTACTGGGGCCCGTTAGGAGGATAGTGCGTATAGACTCGTCCTTGACAACAAAATAAGACGAGTGAAATTCAAAGAAAACATCATTGTCTACACAAAATTTTTGAACGGATAAAAGGTTTTGTTTTAGTTCAGGGACATGAAGTATATTGGATAATTGAAAGGTTTTGTTAGGGGAGTAAAGTTTTGAGGAACCAATATGAAAAATGGGTATAGAGTTACCGTCACCAACAAGTAAAGAATCGTTACCGAAGTAGGCCTCGGAGTTGTCAATGCTAGATAGATCTGGAGTGGCATGGTGATTTGCGCCAGTGTTGGGCTTCCAAGCGGATCCTGATTGCGAACCGGCATCCGAGTAAGTAGCATAGTTGGCCTGTGGCGCTGCACGAGATTGATTAGGCTGGTTAGGACACTGAGAAGGTAGGTGACCAATCCCACAACGGTTACAATGACCATACACCATGTTTTGAGTAGAAGCCCAAGAGAATTGACGTGTGCCATTACCATCACGATTGCGAGAGTTGAAAGCAGCCCGTGAGTTGCCACGTGAAGATCCACGAGAACCGCGACCACCACGGTTGTTATTGAAAGACCGGGATCCAAAATAAGCCTGTGGTCGTGGTGAAGGTGCAGGGTTTAGTTGATATCCCAATTGAGAGGCCATGAGTTGAAGATTATGAAGCTGCTGCTGAATGGAGTCGAGATTGGGCTGCTGTAGGGGTGTAGAGGCAGTCGTAAGGGGCTGCTGAGTAGGAGAGGCAGTCGCCAAAAAGGCCTGGGGAACTTGTGAATTGGTTGGCAAGATCCTTGTGATCATATAATCATGGTCACTTAATAAGCCATGCAATTCATTGAAGTTGACAGGAGGGGAACGAGCCAAGAGATTTGCCTTGAGACCATTGTATTCTTCACGAAGCCCTGCAAGAGTTAGCATAACCAGATCTTTGTCTTTCATTGGTTCGCCTATATTGGCTAGGGCAGTTGCATATTCTTGTGCTCTGCTGAGGTATTCGGCAGGTTTTTCATCACCCTTCATGGTGATTCGAAGTAATTGATTTTTAAGAGTAAATTCATGGGATGAAGTAACCGGGGCATATGCTCGTTCTAAAGACAGCCATATCGGGAGGTTTTACCTTGAATGTGTTGAAAAGACTCTTCTGACACGGTAGAGATGATGAGCATACGGATGTGGGCATCGTTGGAGACCCATGGTTGGTAGCTTGGATTGTCTGTAATAGCAGATTCATTTGTAATCTTCGGTTCTGGACACGGAATAGTGCCATCAACATAGCCAAAAAGATTGTGAGAAGTAAGAAAAGACTCGACCATTGATCGCCAATAACCATAATTCGTAGGTTTTAGGGTAAAAGCAAACTTGTGAGAATTATGGGTCGTCTTTTTTTGATTGGTGAGAGTTAAGATTGCAGCCATGGTAATGTTTTGGCCGGAGGTTGCATCGGCAGGCTGGAAGAATGCCGGAAGTTGCGACGGCTGAATTAGGGTTTGGAGGGAGGATTATGATCGGCCAAAGAATTGAAGCCGAAAAGGTAGAGATTTGATTTAGCTCTGATACCAAATCAAACCTTGAATTGAATGAGTTTTTATTATATTGATAAAAGACAGAATACAAGCCCTATATATAGGAAAAATAATTACACTTTAATACCCTAAACAATTACACTTTAATACCCTTAATAATAATAACTTAGTCTAACAGGAAATAAGGATTTTCGTGTTTCTTATGCCTTGCATGCAGCGGGAGACCCAGGATTTTTGCCGAGCGGTTGCACCTTTAAGGTCGATCAAAGGCCAACGAAGTATGTGTTTTTAGGCGAATTCCACCTTTTCGAGCGACTTTTTAAGTTTTTTTTGGTTCACTTCGAGGGATTTTTTTTAGGTTTTTGGTTGATTTCGTGGAACTTTTTTGGTTTTTTGGTTGATGTCTTATATTTTCTAATATCCTGGAGCACCCCACAAAGTTCAGTGTGTGCACCCTTCATACCCCAAAAAAATCTATTTGCAAAAATCAATTGAGAGGGTGCACGACACTCGCTAGGGTTGCATGCGTGTCTATTTGTTTTTCATTTTTTAACCTCTTCTCATTATTTATTAAAAGACTTAAGAGTCAAACCCAACCCTAAAGTTCAAAAGTTGTGGCTTCTCTTCCGCTTTCTCAAAGCGAACCACTTCTCCCTCACATATTTAACCTCTTTTCTTTATTTAATAAAATTCTTATGAATATGCAATATCTTTTGTGTTAGTATTACTATGTTAATATATTATATATATAAATATATATATTTTGTTTGTATTTATTTTAATTGTTAATAGAGATCATCTATGATATGTGTATGTACAACTTTTTTTTGTTAGTAACTTAGTATGTATGAGTGGATATATATATATGTATGTATGTATATTGTGTATCAGTGCATGTGTAATATATATATATATATATATATATATATATATATATATATGAACACTTTCATTTTAAGAAAACATGAAAACACCCTTATCACATTTCATAATACATGCGAGGGGTCCTGGTGATGTGCGGCGACTTGGCCTGCGACCTATCCACATCTCTGATTTTGTATCACATGTGATGAACTATAGTAAAATGGTGTTTTCTTGTACAGAAGGTGTTCCCGTTTGAACCCTTCCTTCTCTCTCTCTACATATATAATTATATATATATAGGGAGAGGTTCATTTGAGAAATGGTAAATATATGAGAAATAGAGAAGTAATCTTAGCCATTCTTCTGGTCAACATTTGCGGCTTTGACCGCGAAGCACCGGATAATTCCTTGTGTGGTCTATAGAAGGTAGAGGGGTAATTTCGTAAAATACACGGGATGAGTTCATATATGAATCTGTATGAATCACAAAGATTCATATATGAATCTGTTAATTAGTCAACTGATTCATATATGAATCTTTGTGATTCACAAAGGTTCATATATGAATCTTTGTGATTCACAAAGGTTCATATATGAATCACAAAGGTTCATATATGAATCTGTTAGTTAGTTCAACTGATTCATATATGAATCACAAAGGTTCATATATGAATCAGTTAAAAGAGTTCAGTTGTTAATTGAACTGGTTCATATATGAACATATAGTTCATATGTGAATTATACATGTTCATATATGAACACAGCATGTGTGTTTTGTAAAATTTACGAAATTGTCCTTCTATTTTTGGGATAGCCGCAACTTTTAACCGGTCAAAGCCGCAACTTTTGACCGGTCAAAGCCGCAATATTTGACTAGTCAAATCCGATCTTGACCATATGAATGGCTAGGATTACTTCTCTATTTCTCATATATTTACCATTTCTCAAATGAACCAAACACTATATATATATATAGATATATATATATATAGATATATATATATATAGTAACTTAGTAGATGTATGTTTTGTGTTTACGAATAAATTGTATGGGACTATGTTTTACATGTTATATTTTTCTAAGTTTTCCACTTCGTGGCTTACACCTCGGATTGCCTCGAGGCTTATGCCTTACCAGGCGATTCCTTACTTTAAAACCTTGCTATCAGCCAGCTAGGCCAAAATGAAATGTCTTGCAAAGTGATTTTTCTTGTGTTCCGTTATCGGATTATGAGATTGGTTTTCATGTTAAATATATTCTTCATTCTCATTCTATTTCAACAAAGGTCTCCATACATTACTGCACTTATCCATCTTCTCTTGTAATTTATGGTAATACCGAAATGCCTTTCTTTATCTAAATTTTCTGAAGGAACTTGTTTGAGTACTCTCATGTCAACATTATTGCACTTATCCATCTTCTCTTGATATGTCAAAATCGTTGTTGTCTTTGTAGGCCTGGAACAGTTCATTGGAAGTGGTTCTCTATTTCCTACCATCCTCATTCTGTTGGGATATGGTTTTGCAATTGCATCTTCAACATATTGCCTAACCTTTTTCTTTTCAGAACACAGTATGGCACAGGTTGAGTTAGCATGAAATTGCGAAACAATAATATAACATGTTTTTGTTGATGCTGATTTCTTTATCATATTTGCAGAATGTGGTACTCTTGGTCCACTTTTTCACGGGGATTGTTCTTATGGTAATATCATTCATTATGGGATTCATACCAGCGACTCAAGACATGAATTCTTTTCTCAAGGTTTGAATACATAGTAATTTGTCAGTGTAGATCAATAAAGGTGCCATTTTTTAGCTAAGATGCTTCAGCTTAAGACTCAAAGCACTTGCATTGCATTAGACTTAGTCTACTGTTTGGGTGAGTGATTTTAGTGCTTCTGTTGCTTTTTGATCATTCTGCCAGAATTTACAAACCTTGTGCTTATGGCTTAAACCTTGGGCTAATTTGTGAACATAACTACAGAGTTTGATTTGGTCTTCCAAAGCAAAAAATGAGCCTAAATTATTTATTTGTTTGTTATTTTATTGATTGAACCTTCCATCCCTGGACCACAAAATTGATATATGGCAATGTATGACCTGGAGCTACAATTGGATTGACTAGTATAATACTAAATGTGGCCTGCATATTTCTATTAGTGAACTTGGATTTTCTGACATCTTTAACATATTGGACCAGAACTTCTTTAGATTATCTCCAGGATTTTGCTTCGCTGATGGACTAGCTTCCCTAGCTCTATTACGTCAAGGAATGAAAATTGGATCAAGTAATGGATATTTTGGGTGGAATGTCTCCGGTGGATCTATTTGTTATCTGGCTGCCGAGGTGCGTCTCTGATTCCTTGACTGATGGCCTTCATTTCCTGTATTAATAGAATCTTTGAACTTTACACTACATGTGCTCCTACAACGTAATGTCAATAAAATCTTACACTGCATGTGCTCTTACAATGTAAAGTCACTGTTCTTAGTAGCCTTCACATTAGCAGACGCATATATTCTGCAATCATTGTTGTAAAAAGGCTACCTGGCCTTGATGTGTAGTAAGATGCTGCGTTGATTCAAGCTGTTAAACCTTCTATTTTTGGGAGCACTATCTACTACATATTCCTTGAAAATTTCCCTTTTTTGCACCAAAAATCTTACCATTAGGACAAATATTTGAATCTTCACTCGGGTTAGCGGGGGAGTTGTTATGGCCGGTTTCTTTCGTATTTTATTGAAGCGTTTTTTATTGGGATATTTTTTTTAAGGAATTGGTTAATAAAATATGAAAAATCAAATTTTTTTATGACTCCCCAGGTATTTCAATTGCGCTCATATTCAATATCCAGGGAAAAGCAGAATAATTAATGGAAGAACAGGGTATCCTTTTGAAAATTCTTTCCCCTGATCCCGCTACTAAGAAAGAGATTCACAAGAAATTTCCTTACCTGTCCAATTTCTAACCCCAATTTATTTAGAAATTTTCGGGACTTTTTTTTATCAATCAAAACCCCTTCCATCTGGATATACCAAGAAAGATGTATGGTCTAATGAGGCTCCCTGACCTCTGATATCCATATAAAGGACACTATCTCTTTTTTAGATAGGAAATGTGATAAAGATCCACCATTAAAAGTGTACTCAAGAAGGAAAGATCGAGTCACAGCTGAAAAAGGGGGACAACTGTATTCTATCTTTGGAAACTGGCTGAATCCTCTCGGTCAAATCTCTGGATGATTTTAGGCAATCAATTTAATTAATGATTATCCAGGAAATTAGGGTGTAGAATCCTGCCCTTAACTTCTACCCATAATTCTAGTATTTGATTAGTATAAAAATAAGTGGCTAGTTTTTCATGATTGGGATTGAGAATTATCCTTTGATTTACTTGTTCTTGTAATCGAAGACCGTGCCCCTCTTGAATCGGGCCACTATCCTTTATTTCTAATAAAATTCAGCCAACCTTCATTTTCATCAATTATGTACCTATCATTTGGTTCCATTGCCGGGAAACGAAATGGTGCAAACCCGGAATAACTAAAGCGATGGCAGCACCCAACCCGAAGCGATTTCTGCTCAATTAGCTGCCATAGCCGCAAAGTTGGAGTCAATTGATACGCTGAAAGCAGATATAGCAGCCCAGAGAGAGGAGATTGCAGCTTTAAAGGTAAGAGATCGTTCCCAAGGAGGCAAGAGTGATGAAGGGGAAAGTTCCTGGAGGGTCCGACAACCATATAGGCCCTATAACAAAATCGAATTCCCAACTTTTAGCGGAGGAGACCCTCGCGGGTGGTTGCTGAAAGCTGGAAAATATTTCAGGTATTATCAAATACCTGATGAGGAGAAGGTTGAAGTGGCCTCAATGCATCTAGAGGGTGATGCCTTGTACCTTTACTCTTGGCTCTCTAACGACCAACCCATCCCTTTTTGGGAGGAATTGACCCAATCGTTTACAAAAAAATTTGGTCCTGCAGAGTTCCAAAAACCGGATGAATTCCTATGTAGCATCAAACAAACTAGTTCAGTTCAAGAATACCGGCAGGGGTTCGCTAAGAGATCCTCTCGGGTCTCAAATTGGCCTGAACATTGTCTCTTAGGGGTGTTCTTGAATGGTCTTAAAGATGAGTTGAAATCCGATGTAAGGATCCACAAGCCACGTATGGTGTATAGTGCTATGAGCCTAGCTCTGGAGTTTGAATCTAAACTCTCATCTAACCGGCCAGGAAAAAGTACTTCTTGGACTTCAAGTTCAAAAAATACTCGATCAGATTCCAAAACAACACCCTTCACCCTAGGTCCAACATCAACCCAACCAAAAAACACCTCCCGGATCTCCGACACAGAGAAACAAAACCGATTCTTGAAGGGAGAATGCTTCAGATGCGGCGACAAATATGGACCAGGTCATCGATGTAAAGCCAGTACCCTCAAGGTGTTAGAGGCAGAGGAGGATATGGAGGAATCACCGGTAACAGAACTCCCTAATCCCAATTCTGACCAAGAAGAAACGGCCGAAATCAGTTTGCATGCTATCTTAGGGAAACCCCACCCTACTACGATGAAGGTCCGAGGTAAGCTTCATTCTACCGAAGTTCTAATTTTAATTGATGGTGGCTCTATACATAATTTCATTTCAGATGTTTTGGTAAACGAACTCAAACTGACCTCTGAACCAGTGGCACCGTTTGGTGTCCAAATCGGTAATGGGGATGTAATTTGGTGCAGCCACATTTGCAAAAATCTTCCAGTACAGGTCAATGAGCTTAAGATCACTCAAGACTTTCACCCCTTTTCTCTTGGTGGAGCTGATTTAGTATTGGGTATCCAATGGTTAGCCACACTAAATACGGTCCAAGGTAACTGGAAAGAGATGTTCATGATCTTTAAGATCGACGGGAAACAATACAAGTTGCAAGGTGTTGCATCCGGGCCTCAAAAATCGTCTAGTTTTCAACACCTAGCCATTGATCCAGAAATTTCGCTATGTATACCAGCCCCACTTCAGCCTATTGTTACACAATACATGGCTGTTTTTGAAGAACCTCAAGACTTACCCCCTGTTAGATCACAAGATCATTCAATCCCGCTCTTGCCAAACTCAACCCCACCCAATATCCGCCCTCACCCTTACCCTCACTCCCAAAAAGTTGAGATAAAAAAACAGGTGGAACAATTGATGGCAACCGGCTTTATACAACCGAGCATAAGTCCTTTCTCAAGCCCGGTTTTACTAGTGAAGAAGGACAATACGTGGCGAATGTGCGTCGATTATCGGGCTCTTAACAAGATAACTATAGCTGATAAATACCCGATACCTAACATCGACGAGTTACTTGATGAATTGTATGGAGCTACGGTGTTCTCAGAACTCGATTTGCGGTCGGGTTATTATCAAATCCGAGTGATAGCCCCGGATATTGAAAAGACAGCTTTTCGTACCCATTCGGGTCATTATGAGTTTAAGGTTATGCCTTTCGGCTTAACTAATGCTCCTTCCACGTTTCAGGCTGTTATGAACGATTTATTTCGCCCTTATTTACGACGTTTTATAGTTGTGTTCTTTGATGACATTTTAATTTACAGCTCAAGTATGGAGCAACACAAGTCTCACCTAGAACAGGTCTTGAAATTGCTGCATGACAACCGATTCTTTGCCAAATTATCGAAGTGTTGTTTTGGGCAAGAACAAGTTGTGTTTCTGGGACATGTAATCAGCTCGGAAGGAGTTAGTGTGGAGGAAGAAAAGATTTCAGCAGTAAAGTCGTGGCCCATTCCATCAACAGTAAAAGAGGTGAGAGGTTTCCTTGGGTTAACCGGCTATTATAGGTGTTTTGTCCGAAATTATTGACTTATAGCCCGACCACTTACTGCATTGACCAAGAAGGACGGGTTCCTTTGGTCGGAGGCAACCCTTAAGGCCTTTAATGACCTGAAACAGGCGCTGCTGACTATACCTGTTTTGAGGTTACCAGATTTCTCTAAACCCTTTGTTATAGAGTGTGATGCATCATCAGATGGGGTCGGGGCGATACTATCACAAGAGGACCATCCCGTGGCTTATTTCAGTAAAGGATTCTCTCCATCTAACCGCTTTAAATCGGCTTACGACAGGGAGCTGTTGGCATTAGTCCTCGCGGTCCAAAAATGGAGCCATTACTTGCTTGGCCGACATTTTCTCATTCGCACCGATCACTATACCCTTAAGTTCTTATTAGAACAACGCATCACCACTACAGAGCAGCAAAGGCTTTTGCTAAAACTCATGCCTTATGATTTTTCAATTATTCATAAGGCTGGGAAAGAGAACAAGGGGGCAGACGCCCTGTCTCGCCAACCCCACTCGGGAGAATTATTAACGCTTATCATCCCTTTTTGTGTTGAGGTGGCTGATATCAAGGCAGGATTGCAAACTGATTCATTTACTAGCGAACTGATCACGAAGTTGCAAACAAATCCTTCATCCGTCCCTGATTTCTCGCTGGTGGATCAGCTTTTGTTTCATCATGGACGGATGGTGATTCCGGGGATACACAGTCTCAAACTCAAGCTATTACAAGAAGCACATGACACTCCAATCGGTGGTCATGGAGGTTTTTTAAAAACCTACAGAAGACTATCTTCTCGTTACTATTGGCCAAAGATGAAACTGGATGTCAGGGAGTTCGTCCAACAATGTATAATCTGTCAGCAACAAAAGTATCAGACGTTGGCTCCAGCAGTACTTCAGCCCCTACCTATTCCCAATAGGATTTGGGAAGACGTTTCCATGGATTTTATCGTTGGATTACCGCCATCTAGTCGTTTTGATACTATTTTAGTTGTAGTGGATCGTTTAAGCAAATATGCTCACTTTATTTGCTTATCTCATCCCTATACGGCTAAAGGAGTAGCAGCGGTTTTTTGTAGGGAAATAGTCAGGTTGCATGGCTTTCCCCGATCCATCGTGTCTGATCGAGATGCTGTCTTCCTCAGCAACTTTTGGCAAGAATTGTTCCGATTAAGTCAGATGAAACTAAAGCTGAGTACAAGCTACCACCCTTAAACGGATGGCCAAACCGAAGTTCTGAATCGCTGCCTAGAAGCTTACTTACGTTGCTTTGCTAGTGAGCAACCAACCAAATGGAGTGCGTACTTACCTTGGGTCGAATATTCATATAACACGAGGTACCACACGGCCACCGACACAACTCCATTCTCTGTTGTGGATGGTCGAGAACCCCCTTCGCTGTTCCCCTATGCGGAAACGCAGAGCTGGAACAACAGTTAGTTGATCGGGATGATATGATAAAGCTTCTTCGCCAAAACCTCCAAAAGGCCCAAGACAGAATGAGAAACCAAGCAAATCAGAAGCGACGGGAACTCACGTTTCAGGTTGGTGATTATGTCTTCTTGAAGATTCAACCGTATCGCCAAAAGACCTTGGCTAAACGTCGTTATGAGAAGCTGTCTCCAAGATTTTTTGGACCATATCGTGTTAAAAGAGCAGTGGGTCCAGTTGCTTATGAGTTGGAATTACCACCCGAAGCTAGAATCCACCCGGTATTTCACATTTCGATGCTTAAACCTGCCCATGGCTCTTTTTCTTCGATACCAGTTATCCCATTACCCATCACCAAAGACTGGGAAATTGATTTACAACCTAACTCGGTCATCACTCATCGATGGGTCTATGAAGTGGGCCAACCTGTCCTCGAATTGTTGATTTCATGGTATAATCGGCCTGTAGAAGAGGCAACATGGGAAACCTATGATCTAATGGCTGAGCAATTCCCTACATTCCGTCTTGAGGATAAGACGTTTTACCGGGAGGGAAGTAATGATAAAGATCCACCATTAAAAGTGTACTCAAGAAGGAAAGATCTATTAGCTGTAAATCAACTGCTCTAAATCAGCTGTATCAATCTTATATTTTTAGAATTAGTCTTATCTATTTTAGGTTGTAAATTTGATCAATGATCCTCCCTAAATGAGTGGAGATTTGTACCTGATTTGTAGCTTCTCCTTTTGTATTTATATTCGAATTATTGTGAATAGAATTCATCTTGGGAAAATACATTTGCCTTCATGGTATCAGAGCTAGACTCGATACCCTAGCTCTCATTCTTCTCAAACCACCATAGATCAAACCACGGTTTGATTTCTTCTCTGCCATCACCTTTTAACTGCTACCCATGGGTGCCAAGCCTGAAAATGTCACCAAGACCCTTCACCCTATTTACACCGTGACCAACATTCAACACAAGGTCCGGGTGCTTGACGGTACGAAGGTCTCATACTCTTCGTGGGTCAAGTTATTTCAACTACATACCAAGGGATACAAAGTCATGTCACACATTGACGGGACACCGCCTCCGGCCGAAACTGATGCAGAGTATGAAGCATGGACTGAAATTGATGCGATTGTATTGCAATGGATCTACGGGACGTCCGATGATTTACTGGTTCGTGTCTTGATAACCGAGTCGACTGCCCACGAAGCCTGGTGTCGAATCAAAGCCATTTTCCTCAACAACAAGGGCTATAGGGCGGCGGCCCTAGAGCATGAATTCAATAACCTCACATTAAAATCCATGCCGTCGCTTGAAGCTTACTGTCAAAAACTCAAGGAACTGGGCAGTCAACTCAATGACGTGGATTGTCCAGTTAATGATCAGAGGCTCGTTCTTCAACTTGTTAGAGGACTTCCGGCAGAATATGACAGCGTGGCCTCGTATATCAATTGTAGTATGCTCGAGTTGGAACATCACCGACAAACTGCCCGGGAAACCATGTCTACACCGACTGCCATGGCTGCTGTTTCCACCGAACCACCGCATGATCCTTCAAACTATGTCAACAAAAGACGCCCCAATAACAGGCCCAGACATAGGCAGCCCAATAGCTCCTCCAGCGGTTCCTCCTAATCAGGCCCTAGGCGTGGTTCAGGCCAGCCTCAATTGACTCAGTCGCCATGGAACTCTCAGCCTAATCGGCTGCCCAATTGGGCCTATTGGAGCCCACCGCCATGTCCGTATCCCACTAACCCTGGATGGGCCTCTCCTTGGGCTGGATCTCCTATGCCAGCCTGGCCCACACCTCGCGGCTCACTTGCACATCACAAGTCAGGCCAAAAACCCAGCTGTGAACCAGGTTAATCTTACTACCTTTAATCCACTTGAGCCAACTCAACTTGGCGAAGCACTTCAAACAATGACCATGGAGCTGGTTGATGATCAATGGTACATGGACTCGGGTGCAACAGACCATCTCACGAGCAACCAAGGTAAGATTTCTAAACCCTCGTTAAATTGTCCCATTGGCTCAATATTTGTTGGTAATGGTGCTTCTGTGCCGGTTCGTGGATCGGGTTCCTCCACCGTATCAACACCCTCACGTAACCTACACCTAAACAACATTCTTTACACACCCAACATCATTAAGAATCTCATTTCTGTTCGTAAATTTTCTGTTGATAATGATGTTTCCATTGAATTTGATCCCCATGGGTTTTCTGTAAAGGATTACCAGAGTGTGGTCAGATGCTGTCCCGCCACAATAGCTCCAGCCGACTATATCCTCTCACTTATCCGGTCACCACCACCACCGTTTTCACCTCCGGTACTCGAGACTTTTGGCATGATCGCTTGGGACATCCCGGTCTTCCTGTTTTGGATTTTCTTAGTTTGAATAATATTATTCCATGTACTAAACGTAGTAGATCTTTGGTTTGCAATTCTTGTCAGCTTTCAAAGCACAAACGATTACCGTTTTCTGATTCTAATTCTACTACCGTTTTACCGTTTGATATTGTTCATTGTGACTTATGGACATCTCTTGTCTCTCCAGCAAAACAGGTTATAAATATTACATGGTTCTTCTAGACGATTTCACGCAATATACTTGGGTTTTCCCAATGAAAATCAAGTCTGAAACTTTTTCCAAATTTTCTCAGTTTCATAAATACATCCAAACTCAATTCAATATGACAATTAAAGCTTTTCAATGTGACTTAGGGGGTGAATTCGATAACCAAAATTTCAAATCTTTTGCTGAAACAAACGGTCTACTCTTCCGCTTCTCTTGCCCTCACACTTCCCAACAAAATGGGAAATCTAAGCGTATGATTCGTAGACTTAACGAGATCATACTTACACTTCTCACACACGCATCTCTCCCACCCCATTTTTGGGTTGAAGCATTACATACCGCGTGCTATCTCCATAACATTCTCCCCACCAAACTCTTAAAATTCACCACCCCTATGACCGCCCTTTATCATCGACAACCTTCCTATGACCACCTACGGGTTTTCGGTTGTGCGTGTTATCCTAACACAACCGCGACACGGAAACACAAGTTGGAACACCACTCCACTCGTATTTTCCTCGGGTACCCCACCAATTTTCGCGGGTATCGGTGGCTTGACCTTTCTTCCGGCAAGGTCCTCCTCTCTCGTCACGTCACTTTCGACGAGACATCTTTTCCACTTTCTGACAAACATCCCTCTGCACCCTTCGACTACTCATTCCTCGAGTCTGACCCATCTCCTACCATCTTTGACCCACCATCCACTTTCCCACCTACTCCCTGCCACCTGCCCAAAACCCTTCTGCCCAAAACACTTCCCCATCTCCCATTCTTCAACAAGCCCCTCCTATCCAGACCTACCACCGTCGGAATAAACAACCACCAGTCACCACAACCCCCCCACAACCCTCCTCACCTACTGCCCCAACGCCACAGCCTCCACCAACTCCCCCGCCGCCACCACCACCACCACCACCACCCGCACCATCCCACCCCATGATAACCCGTTCCCGAGCATCCAGATCTCAACATCCTGTTAACCTACATACTACTGCCCACACTATAGTATCTCCCATACCAACTTCCCACATCAAAGCCCTTTCCGATCTACATTGGCACGACGCCATGACCGAAGAATATCGAGCTCTAATGGACAATCACACGTGGGACTTAGTACCTCGGCCCCCTGATGCAAACATTATTCGATGCATATGGTTATTTCGTCACAAGTTTAACGAAAATGGTACCTTACAGCGATACAAGGCCCGGTTAGTTGTTAACGAGAAATGTCAACAGGTCGGAATCGATTGTGATGAAACGTTTAGTCCCGTCGTCAAACCGACCACAATCAGAACGGTGCTCAGTCTAGCTGTCTCCCGGGGCTGGTCAATTCACCAACTCGATGTTAAAAATGCATTTCTTCACGGGGACTTAAATGAAACTGTATATATGTTTCAACCTCCGGGGTTCACCGATACCACTCACCCTAATTATGTATGCAGGTTACGGAAGTCTCTTTATGGACTTAAACAGGCCCCTCGGGCGTGGTACGACAGATTTGCTACCTATATTACTAAGTGTGGTTTTCGGAGTACCGTCAGTGACACTTCCCTATTTGTCTACAAAAAGGGACATGACATGGCCTATTTACTGTTATATGTTGACGACATCGTCCTCACGGCCTCTAATGATCAACTTCTCACCAATATCATCGCTCTTTTATCTCGTGAGTTTGCTATGTCAGATTTAGGTACTCATCATTTTCTGGGGATCCAAGTTAAACATAAAGATGGCGGCCTGTTCCTTTCACAAGAAAATTATGCCGCTAACATTCTATCCCGGGCTCATATGGCGGATTGCAAACCCAGTTCCACTCCTGTTGACACTTCCCCTAAAATGAGTGCAACAAGTGGTGAACTACTACCTGACGGGACACATTATCGCCAATTGGCAGGAGCTTTACAGTATCTTACCATCACCCGTTCGGACCTTACATATGCAGTACAACAAATTTGCTTATTCATGCATGCCCCACGTGATCCACACTTCCAGTTCCTCAAAAGAGTTCTCCGTTATCTTAAAGGAACAATTACTTATGGCCTCCGTATCTCACCCTCCAAATCGACCCAACTCATTGCATATTCTGACGCTGATTGGGGGGGGGGGGGTGCCCCGACTCTCGCCGCTCCCGGATACTGTGTTTTCTTAGGGGATAATCTGGTTTCCTGGTCATCAAATGGTCATCAAAACGTCAGGCAACCATATCACGATCAAGCGCTGAGGCAGAATACCGTGGGGTTGCAAATGCAGTTGCCGAAACGAGTTGGCTGCGCAACTTACTTATTGAACTATATGTTCCCACTCGCAAGGCAACATTTGTTTACTGTGATAATATATCGGCTGTATACTTATCTGAAAATCCCGTCCAACATCAGCGTACAAAACATGTGGAACTTGACATTCATTTCGTCAGAGAGAAGGTCAGAATTGGTGCAGTCCGGGTTTTACATGTTCCAGCCGATTTTCAGTATGCCGACATCTTCACCAAAGGGCTACCACGTCATCTTTTCAACCGTTTTCGGTCCAGTCTGTGCATTTGTCCTTCTACTGCTCAGACTAAGGGGGTGTATTAGCTGTAAATCAACTGCTGTAAATCAGCTGTATCAATCTTATATTTTTAGAATTAGTCTTATCTATTTTAGGTTGTAAATTTGATCAATGATCCTCCCTAAATGAGTGGAGATTTGTACCTGATTTGTAGCTTCTCCTTTTGTATTTATATTCGAATTATTGTGAATAGAATTCATCTTGGGAAAATACATTTGCCTTCAAGATCGAGTCACAGCTGAAAAAGGGGGACAACTGTATTCTATCTTTGGAAACTGGCTGAATCCTCTCGGTCAAATCTCTGGATGATTTTAGGCAATCAATTTAATTAATGATTATCCAGGAAATTAGGGTGTAGAATCCTGCCCTTAACTTCTGCCCATAATTCTAGTATTTGATTAGTATAAATAAGTGGCTAGTTTTTCATGATTGGGATTGAGAATTATCCTTTGATTTACTTGTTCTTGTAATCGGAGACCGTGCCCCTCTCGAATCGGGTCACTATCCTTTATTTCTAATAAAATTCAGCCAACCTTCATTTTCATCAATTCTGTACCTATCAAAATGTAGTTCGTAGCAATTGCGTTTATGGACTTTCAGTTAGTGTCATGGCCTGAGGTTTTCAATACTAGATACGCCCCACTAGCCTTCAACAAGAAAGCATTCACCAAGGAACACTCTAGATTAATATAGAGATCTACATTGTACTAGCTCTACCTTGTATCATGTAGAATGTTTAAGATGCTTGTGGGAGCTATCGAGGTAGGAGGGGTGTTGGAGAACCTAGAATGTTCTTGGGTCTAGATTATTCCATGGAGGGGGTGGAGCTTCCTATAAAAATGGAGTCCTCATTTGTAACCTCCCAGAAAAGTGTAGGGATCACCTATTGGGAGAAACTAATAAATACAAAGTGTTCATCTTGATATGGCGGTTTTTGATATGTAACAACCATACAATGTGATAAGATAGTTTTTCATATCATAAGGTGAACCATACAATGTGATAAAATAGTTTTTTCATATCATAAGGTAGGTCATTAAGTTTTGGATGTTATGTATAAGTTCAAACTAGATCTTCTCTTATCGGTCAAACATGCATTTTGAAATTTAGAATACTTCTAATTTCAGTAGTGGCCCATAGTTGTATGATGCCTTCTCATTTTGTCATCTATTCAAAGCAAGAACGGTGTGGTCTCTTCAATCATCTATTCCTATTTTGCTTGTTTCCTTCCTTTAATAGTTAACTTGTTTTCTTTGAAAGCTGAAATCTGTATTAATACTCGAAACTTGGATAAGATCCTATTTACCCATGAATTTTAGTGGTTACTTTTTGAACTAAATTCCATTGATTAATGAAACTAGAATATTCATTTCGCATAAGTTTAAATTGACGAACAAATTTTCTTTTATCTGTTACAGGGTGTCATTTATTTCCTTTTAACAATTGGGCTCGAATTTTTCCATCCCCACCAATTAACTTCATTTAGCATTTTGGAGTTTCTAAGAAGTTTCAGAAGAACCAGTCCCACTATTTCCGATGCATATTCTGAACCCCTTCTGAGATCTTCCACAGAGAGTGCTGCCACTGATCTTGATGAAGATATAGATGTCCAAACCGAACGAAATAGGGTCCTTTCAGGTCCCATCGATAAAGCTATCATCTATCTGCGCAATCTGCGGAAGGTAATATTGCTCCTTCGGTTTATCTTCACAAATGAGATCATTTCCTTTCCGTTTGCTCCATCTTTTATCAGATGATTTTCTATCCCGTAAGTGATACACCATGCAATCCATTTTGTTGATGTACGTTGTATATTAGGTATTTCCTGGAGGAAGGAACCACGGTAAGAAAGTTGCGGTCCATTCATTGACTTTCTCGGTTCAAGAAGGAGAATGTTTTGGTTTTCTGGGGACAAATGGAGCGGGGAAGACCACTACTTTGTCTATGCTATCAGGTGCAACATATTGAAATGATATAACATCTTTTACATTTCTGTGAGGACTTTTAAATTAAATAAAATACTAGCTCAAAACAACATATAACATCATAATAACATTTTCTGATGTCTTATTATTCACTTTGCTTTTGGTTGAAGTTTTAGTATGCTCCAATTAGTAGTTTTGCTTGATATGCTTTTTAACCAAAAGGTTTGAAATTGTTTATGTTTAGAAAATCAAATTTGTGAAAGTACATCTATTGGCAGTGCCGAGCATAAGTGATGTTTAACGTTAATTGCCCCAGAAATTGTGATCTTTCTCAATGCTATTAGACGTGTTATTTACTTATTGGTGGAGGGCGTGAGGGAGATAAAGTTCACCAAATATTGTGATCTATCTCTCTCATTTTCTGTTTCCATTAGTCCTCTTAAGTTTCCAGTAACGGTGTGCAAATTAGTAAATTATGTGACTTTTCTATCAACAAAGTGGGAGATGGGACTCGATCCCACCCATCTCCAAGGTATTTCCACCTGTAGTTATCATACAAGTTAAAAACTCCATTTTTGGTCTCAAGTTATCTAGAGACTAGTTCTTGTGGACTTCCTCTAAACATCCTTCTTCACAAACTTTTGTACCCTTGGTATAAATCCACTCATGTTCTTCATCTAAGTGCAACATTACTTTAGCTGTAATGTCTTTTGTAGCTTATTAATACGTAGTGCTTCCTACATCCCAAAATAGATGCAAAAATTTCATGTTTTTGATTGTCTCAACATTTCCTTTTTTGGTGAACTTCCTCTCCAGTATTACTTATTTGCCCTTGTGTATTCATTACAAGATCATAATAACATTGATTTTGGCCAACAAGTTTCTCTATTATGTCTTTGTTGTGGGGTATTTTAGATATTTAATTTATGGTCAACCTCTTTCATTGAACTCTGGGCATGGTAAATGTTGAACTTATTTTGGGATGGATGGAGTACGTTTGTCTTCACTTTAAAATCGATGACCTGCTGAATGTTGTTATAAAATCATTTGCAGGAGAAGTATTTCCTAGTGATGGAACTGCATTCATTTTTGGTCAAGATATGCGACTTAACCCCAAAGCTGCTCGCCAGCATGTACATCTTCATTATCTTTCCTGTTTCGTAGGTTTTTTCTAAATGATCAGAGTACATCTATACACATTTCATTTTATAACACTTAGCTTGATGAATTATGTTTCAGATTGGGTATTGTCCACAATTTGATGCTCTGCTAGAATTTCTTACTGTCCAAGAACATCTTGAGCTCTATGCAAGAATAAAAGGCGTCCCAGAATACATGCTGGAAAATGTATGTTTCATATGACTGCTTTATCTTTTTTGTGCTCGATCTCCATGAGAGAGGGAGACACTGGATATTTCTTGCTTCAGGGGTCCTTAAATAGATAATATTTTAGAGGTCAAGTTGTTAATATCATTTCCCTTGATATATTCATTGATTACAATTTACAAACTACTAGGTGTCCATACAACAACTATGGGGGAGTGTTCTATTTTCACTAACCTTATAAAGTGATTTATGTGTGCAAGTGATTGTATGCATTTGAAGATTGGATGCATGTAAGGGTGTTGAAATACCCGAAACCGAATAATTCATTCGAACTAAATGAAGTTGTTAATATCATTTGCCTTAGTGTGGAGAATGTTAAATGCCGAATATACTGACTGAATAACACCCCTAGATGCAAGCCATCATATCTTTAAAAAAATGAAACAAGTAAATATAGGAAAATTCGTTGTGTAGATTCCCTAGCAATGTACATTTCTTGTGGAAGCTTTTCCCACATAAAAGCCCCTTATAGATCCATTTACCTGTTCTATCTGGACCCTATGCATGGATGGTAATAAGTTGACAATCACTATTCATGACGTGGCATTTTAACTATCCTGATATGTATTATATGCGTAAAAGTTGCAATTACTGATGTTTTAAATTATTTGATTTATGGTTAACTTATTGGTTTATTTGCTTGATAAGTTAATCTTGGTATGGCAGGTTGTAATGGATAAGTTGGTAGAGTTCGACTTGTTAAGGCATGCTTCTAAACAATCATTCACCCTAAGTGGGGGCAATAAACGCAAGTTATCTGTTGCAATTGCAATGATTGGAGATCCTCCTATTGTATTTTTGGATGAGCCATCCACAGGTAATTACTCTTGCTTTATGCCAATTCTATCTTACATCTTAAGGATATAGGAATGTAGGATTTATGTATTTGTGTTCCATCAGCTCATAATTTATTTAAGGATGAATTTTGGTTTTCCTGAACCATTTTTTTGTGGTATCAGATCTCTAGTAAAACACTAGCTTCACCTTTTAATCTGCCATGAACAAACAGCTTTACCATAACTTTTGTGGGCCACCAGACCACCACATAATTCGTCCGACTTTTCGTCATAACCCTTCTGTGAGCGGCCTTGCTTTCCTCATCTAGCAATCTCGCTATGAACAGTGCTCTCCTTGTCAATCAATTCTAGTGAATATGACCATCACAACCATCTTTCTAGCCCTGAAGACTGTACTCTTCAATTTCTACCATCGTCTGTTTGCTACATTGCTTCTGTGTTAACTACATCTATGGTTTTCTTCAGCACCACCGTCAGTCAAACCCAAGATTTGTCATGAACACCAACCCTCTTTGTTGATTGTGATGATTATTGATTGCTTCTCTGGGTTGTGAAATTGATCATGTCTATGTTGTTGTGCCTCATCCCATCATATTAGACCACTTACTCTGCTGCTTTTGCAGCCTCTGTAAATATATCATGTTAAACTACTTGTTCATCTGGGCTCATCTCATCTTATTAAACCACATCCTACAGGCCATAGGTCACCATTCTAATGGCATATTTATGTTTTCCAAGCACCATTTCTTCACATTTTTATATTACCATTTTCTAGTAGGCATGGAGTCTTAATCTTTTGTATAACATTCTACTTCTGTTATGCAATGGATGCAAATAGAGATAATGTCAACTTTGCCAAGCATTCACATTTGAATTTGCACTGTTTACACTAAGTCTGTAATGTACATCTTTTGACTTCCAGATATACAGATTGCACTATATCTATATTCTGTTTTTATCATTTTCTGAGTATAGGATTTACATACCTTATTTGATGATTTTCTAGGAATGGATCCTATTGCAAAACGGTTTATGTGGGAAGTTATATCTCGTCTATCAACTAGAAGTGGAAAGACAGCGGTTATTCTAACTACACACAGCATGAATGAAGCTCAAGCACTTTGCACAAGAATTGGGATAATGGTAAGAAGAATTTGATTATACATATGATTTTAGACGATAAACTCTAATAGGTCAACCGCCTGATGTAAATTCAGGTTGGCGGAAAGCTAAGGTGTATTGGCAGTCCACAGCATCTAAAAACGCGATTTGGAAATCATCTTGAACTGGAGGTAATTGATGATTTAATTAAATATAATTATATATTGCTTTTTGCATTTTAGTTAAACTACCACCTTGTATTCAGGTCAAGCCTACTGAAGTAAGCTCTGTAGACTTGGAAAATCTTTGTCATCTGATTCAAGAAAGGCTTTTTGACATCCCTTCTCATCCAAGGACCATCTTTGGTGACCTTGAAGTTTGTATTCGTGGCGATGACTCAATAACGCCCGAAGATGCTTCAGCCACAGAGATTAGTTTGTCGAGAGAAATGATAATCTTGATTGGAAGCTGGCTTGGCAACGAAGAAAGAATAAAGACTCTTACAGATACTGTTGGCTGTGGTGGGGCTTTAAATGAGCAATTACCTGAGCAGTTGGCTCGTGATGGTACATTCTATTGCACTTTTTTCATTCTCTTCTGTTGATTTTTTGTTACTTCAGATTGCAAATATATATATATATATATATATATATATATATATATATATATAGGGATGGGTTCTGGTGAGAAGTTGAGGTTAACGTGAGAAGCGTGAGAAGTGGTTATCAACCGTTGGATGAGAAATGCATGCACATTAGGATGAGATGCACCAGATCAATTCCTATCTAAGCCGCAATTCATGGGAGGGCATTTGATTAAAAGTGATCAACGGTTCAGATCCACTTCTCACGCTTCTCACACGATCCTTCGCCTATATATATATATGTTTATACATATAGATAAACTTGGTAAAGATGTCTTGTATATTATATTGTAATTGGTAGAATACAAGAGTATTTATAGGAGAAATATTTACAGACTACACCCTCTAAGTATGCAAAGTTTGTCTAATATTCCCCCTCAAGCTAAGGCCGGGAATCGACTCTTAACTTGGACTTCAAAAAAAGAAAACGCTCAGATGACAATGGCTTTGTGAAGACGTCGGCTATTTGATCATGTGTTGAAATGAATTGAACCGACAGTTTTCCTTCCGCAACTTTTTCTCGAACGAAGTGAAAATCAACTTCTACGTGCTTTGTTCGCGCGTGAAAGACAGGATTCGCAGACAGATATGTGGCTCCCAAGTTATCACACCATAGAGTTGGAACCGATTTCATTGGAACGCGAAGTTCTCGTAACAAGGTTTCAAGCCAAGTTAATTCAGCCACCGTATCTGCTAATGCCTTGTATTCCGATTCTGTGGATGACCGAGATACAGTCTTTTGTTTTCTAGCAGCATACGAAACAAGATTAGATCCAAGATATATCGCATAACCGCCCGTGGATCGACGGTCATCTGGGCAGCCAACCCAATCCGCATCAGAAAAGGCACTTAAGGAGTTGAACGCAACATCAGTGTAAGCATGCAACACGGAGGACGATGAATGAGAGATTAAGAGGCCATGGCTCGCCGTACCGTGAAGGTATCGTAAGATACGTTTGACCGCAGACCAATGATTCACAGTGGGTGAGTGCATAAATTGACATACTTTGTTGATTGCAAAGGTAATGTCAGGCCTCGATAGCGTAACATACTGCAAGGCACCCACCATCTGTCTATATTTCACCGGATCATCAAAAGGAGCGCTATCACCAAGAGAGTGGTACACGGCGACGGAACGGGTTTTGATTGTGAGAGGTTTGCTCGTGCTAACAACTCGTTTATGTATTTCCGTTAAGAGAGAATGAGATCAGAGTCTCGGCGTGCAACCTCAATGCCCAAGAAGTATGATAAGGGCCCCATGTCTTGGACTGCAAATGACTTGCTCAGGTTATGAACGATGTGGTCGATGGCTTTGTTGTTGTTTCCTGTCAAAATAATGTCATCGACATACACAAGCATATACATAAGTGTACCATGAGCCGAGTAAATAAATAATGAAGGATCCGTTTTGGAACCCCGAAAACCAAGAGAGATCAGAGCAGAAGAAAGTTGTTGAAACCAAGCTCTCGGTGCCTGTTTGAGACCGTATAGAGACTTGTGAAGCAGACACACATGATCCGGTTTGCCCGGATCAACGAAACCTTGGGGCTGTTGCAGATACACAGTTTCCTTTAGATCACCATGTAAAAAGGCATTTTGGACATCAAGCTGTCTGAGAGACCATTGGTTGGTAACCGCGAGTGAAAGAACAACTCGAATCGTGGTGGACTTTACCACTGGACTGAAGGTTTCTGTATAGTCAATGCCCGGTTGCTGGTTAAAACCTTTTGCAACAAGACGCGCTTTGTAGCGCTGAATTGCCCCATGCTGATCTCTCTTGATTTTATAAACCCATTTGCAAGCTATCACATTGGCTTTGGGAACACGAGGAACAAGTGTCCAAGTGCCATTTCAGATTAAAGCCGAGTATTCATCCGCCATAGCTTTACGCCAGTTCTGATCTTTGTTGGCAACGACAAAGGTGGTTGGTTCTTGGAACGAGGTATTGGTGGATGTGTGAAAGGCTGATGGGTCGTATGGTTTTGTCTTTTTTGGATTTTGCCGAAGATGGGCCGGTCTTGAGGGCTAGGAAGGAGGGATGGTGGTAGAGGTGGAGGGCTGTGGTTGTTAGTCTGGTATTGGATGGGTAGGTGTTGGAGGAGGGATTGGAGGGGTAGGGACTGCTGGAGTGGTGGTGTACTTGTCAAAGGCAGGAGTTGTGGTGGTATGAGGGTCGGTGGAGGTGCGACGGGAGTAGGTGTGAGTTGGTAAGGGGCTGGTCGGTTGTGGAGGAGTAGTATGTAGAGGGATGTTTGGTTGAGAAGAGGAGTTTGGTGAGGAAGTTGTAGGAGTAGGTGTGGTTGTTTGTGTGGCAGGTATGGACGTAGGATAGGAGAAGATATAGGGGTTGTTGGGAGAGAATGTGGAGGTTGTGGTAGGAGGTGTAGAAAATGGGAAAGAGTTTTCGTTGAACCGAACGTGACGGGTAATGTAAATGCGTTCGGTGTCGGGGTCAAAACATTGATATCCATGATGTGCGGTTCTATAGCCAAGAAAAATACAAGAAGTGGATCGTAGATCCATCTTGTGGTGATTATATGGTTACCAACATGCAGACTGTCATCCCCGTAGTAGGATTCGGCAGAATCAAAACCCGTCATATCCGGTGCAACATGGTTGTTTGAACCTGTGTCCGGAAGCCAAGAGGTGGACGCTTGTGAGCGATAATCAGCGTAATTGGCGGTCAGTTGTCTCGTCCGAAAGGTAGATGGGTCGCGGTTCGGGCATTGTGATGGAACATGTCCAATTCCACACCTGTTACATGTGCCATAAACTGTGTTTTGGTTAGAAGCCCAATTAAACTGACCTGGATTGCGATTTCTTCCTCCTGATCGGTTTCGATTAAAGTTGTTACTACGACCTCCACGTCCGCGATCACGGCTGCTATTAGAGGGACCATATCGGTTTGTGTAAAAGGCCTGAGAAGTCGGTGTGGATGATATATTGGAGACCGACTGTAGTTGGAAACCATGGCGTGAAACAAGTTGTTGCAAGGCTTGAACTGTATCAGTTTGGAGAGAGGAACCGGCTGCTATAGCAGCCGTGAATGCTTGAATTGGGGTAACGTCTGGAACCGGTTTCCGTATCAAAAACTCATGATCGGCCAGAAGTCCAGGAAGTTCTGAAAACACAGCAGTGAATTGTCTTGCAAGGAGACTTTGTTTGACTCCGTTATATTCATCCCGAAGACCTGCAACCACTAGCATAACAATGTCTTTTTCTGACATAGGTTGTCCGATATTAGCAAGAGCAGTGGCATACTCCTGTGCCCTAGCAAGATAGGCTGAAGAGGTCTCGTCACCCTTCATTTGTATTTTTAACAACTGAGCTTTTAACGTGAACTCTCTTGAAGAGGTATGAGGTGCGTAAGCACGTTCAAGAGCCAACCAGAGATCACGAGAAGTCGTACCTTGAACATGTTGAAAAGATGCCTCCGAGATGGTTGACATGAGTAGCATACGGATGTGGGCGTCATTGGATATCCAAATCGCGTGACTAGGGTTTGGCGTAGAGGTAGAAGTAGCGGCTTCTCCTTCTTTTCCAGATGATGCGATCAGCGGCATAGGGCATGGGATTGTGCCATCAACGTATCCAAATAAACCGTTTGTAATGAGAAACGGTTGGATCATAGCCTTCCAATAACTATAATTTGTAGGGGACAACGTGAAACCAAACTTGTGAGAGTTGTGGGTAGTTTTCTCGGTAGAAGAAAAGGCTACGAGAGGGGTTGTCGTTAGGATCGACTGCTATTGTGTTCACGTCGGAAAGTACTGTTCACGCCGGATGTACTGTTCACGGCAGAGCACTGTTCACACCGGGTTTTTTTTCCGGAGCGGCGGCTATTAGGGTTTTGGGAGCGGCGGCTATTAGGGTTTTTGGAGCGGTGACTCTGATACCAAGATAAACTTGGTAAAGATGTCTTGTATATTATATTGTAAATGGTAGAATACAAGAGTATTTATAGGAGAAATATTTACAGACTACACCCTCTAAGTATACAAAGTTTGTCTAATACATATATACTTCTTGTGTGTACTTGAACCTAACTAGAGTTGCCTGGAAACATATATATTTTATGTAATTTATATTCAGTATATTTTCTTCCAGCGAGCGTGCAAAAAATATATATTACTTATATAATGCCTTGTTAGAACTTGTATTTATATTCTCTATTTTGAAAAAATCTGGTTTCTTGTCAAAGGTATACTCATTTCTGTGGTTGGTTTTAACTCGTATTTATATTTGTAAATCTCGTATATCACTAGTTGGTGCTTGATGTATAGGTGGTCTCCCACTACCAATATTCTCGGAGTGGTGGTTAGCGAAAGAGAAATTCTCAATGATAGATTCGTTCGTTCTAGCTTCATTTCATGGGGCAACTTCTCAAGGTTCCAATGGATTGAGCGTTAAATATCAGGTACCTGTGGTTCATCAATTTATACTCGACACTTTTCTTTATCGTGCCCTTGTATTTTCAGTTTGTTGTTGATGGAAAAAACATGTAAATCTTGTGCGTTGAACAGAGGATATCTCAAAGGCTCATTCATGTTGTTTTGGGCCAACATGTTGGTAATCAATCAGTTGGCTTACTCCGTCATAGATTGTAACTTTGTTTCTTGTCATATGAAATCTCTACAAGTTGTCATAAACTTTAGTGTTACTCTGTTTGTACATGTTTACAGTTGCCACGGGGAGAAGACTTCTCACTTGCCGATGTTTTTGGTCTCATAGAGCGGAACAGGTCAAATAATGTTACTCTCTCTCTCACACACACACAGATAGACACATCTAATTGCTTCTAACTAAATTTTGTTGGGTGCAGAAACCAACTAGGGATAGCAGAGTATAGCATCAGCCAATCAACTCTTGAAACCATTTTCAATCACTTTGCAGCCAATCCATGAGGACAGACAGACAACCCTTTCAATGTTGATGAGAAAGAGTAGTATAGTTGGAACAAAAAATGTATGTAAATTAAATTAATGCTGCTGGGATTGTGATTATACTTTCAATCAAGTATGGATTTTCTTGTTATCATGCAAATCCTTGTATAGAATGTTTGTCTTCATTGTATTTACAATATTTCGTATTTTAAATTTTCAGAATAAACCAATTTGAGCAGGGTTAAGTTTTGAATATCTGACGATTTGGTCACTTTTGATAACTGAATCCAAGATCTTTTGCTTCATAACACATGGAAGACTTGTCAATAAGCTAACAGATAAGTACGGATTTGGGATCATGTGAGATAGTCCAGCTTTTGTTCTCTCATCGAATCTTAACAGCATAAACCGTTTGAATCTTTACATGAATATAAACCCGAAATTCACATTGAAAACACGTAAAACACGACAAACCTTCACAGCAAGAAAAACCTCATGTTTTCATGAAAAGTTTTTGGTCTAATGTCCCGACATCCCTCCGTCAGAGTATGAATGTAATTTGTTTTGAAAGTAAAATATATTTTTGATACTTCAGGATTCTTTTAAAATTACACGGTTGATTCCTATCTCACCAGTGAAATTAAGGTATTATAATTTATTTTAACAATACTACATTATAAAACATTTGAGAAAAACTCTTAAAAACAAATTTTTATGTATAAAATACTGTTTATTGATACACATTACTTAAAATTCAAGATTACAACTAAATGATGCATGAGTATAATTTTCTAAAGCTACAATTTTAAATTGATAATTAATCGATAAACATAATGAAATAGGATAAACATCTCATTTTAAATATAAATAATCTAAAATATAATTAAGATAATCATTTAATTCTAACAGAGTACTTAGATTATTATTTTATAAAAAAATCATTATATTATTAAATCTAAAATAAATTACATCATTATTAAATCTAAATTAAATTATAATACAAAATTAAATTAAAAAAAATTATAAAAAAAATATTATCGTTTTCTCAAGACCACACAAACCTGATTATAAAATCAACAAAGACAAAAAAATAAAATGAAACATTAAAGTCAAGATGTATCACGCTGCATTGCACGAGTATAATTCTAGTATTTTCTAATTGAAATTCACATTATCTTCTTAGCTATGTATATTTACGTGATTGATGGACATAAATAAAAATATGAAAAATTGGGATAGATAATATTTATCCAAAAATAACTGAATCTTTGAGGATATAGATATAATTTTTTTCGAATTCAAGAAAACTTGATCAATTTGTTCATTAGCAACACCTTCCAAGGCATTTTAGTTGTTTCTTATTAATCAAATTTTTAATCAAATTGAATGTCTAAAGAAACCGTCGAATATACATATTCTTTTGTGTAAAGTTTAATGTTAGTTCTTATGGATTAGTGAAAAGTCTGAAAGTGGATCAAAACTTTAATAAGTCTAAAAAATAATATTTGGGTTTACATTTTGCTCTAAAAAGTAGTTTAGGGTCACTAACTTTGTTAAACCTCAATCAATACATATGATGATGGTAATTCACATCTTGGTGATATCATTATTACTCATCTCATTTTTTACTGTTCTTGCCTAATTGATCTATAGCTGTTTTCGCTCATATTTCCTAAATCAGATCATTAAATTGAGATCTCGGATCCAACAATTGGTATCAGAGCAGATTGATTAACTCTAATCAAATCGATTGAATATGTGTTGATTGGTTCTCAATTTTATTAGGCATATTCTTCGAATCTGAGTTTTTTTTTTTGAGAGGAAAGCTTCGGGAAATTTTATAAGACGCAAAAGAAAGGCCTAAGCCAAGTACAAAACAGGGTTGTTTTGTACTAAGATCCGTGTTCGAGTTCAATTTTCTGTGAAACGGTGGTTATTTTCGATTTGAAGAACAATTTGTATTGATTCTGTTAAAATCATGGCAAATAATTCCTAGAACTCAACCTATAGTGTAGGTTCTTTCACTAAACCTCCAACCCTTCTTCGAGAAGAGTGCGCTCAATGGAAGATCTGCATGATTAATTTTCTTGAGGGCTTGGATGTAATTTGTGCAAATCTATGATTAATGGTCCTTTTGTGCCTATTGTTCTTGTTCCGGAAGTACCTACACTGTAACAACCTGAACATTTATATAAATAATAAAATAACATTCTTACTAAATACTGTCCCAAGCTTACATTTTCAAAGTACAATATTCACATCTATCTCTTACTACACAACTGAGTTCAAAAAGGTAAACTACTACAGGAAGTCTTCTATCTCCTGCTTATAGCTCATATCTTCTCTTTACCCTTATCTGTACCTGTTACTTTTCGATAACCTGAAACATGATTAAAATTTTGAAATAGCGAGGGTTAGACCAATGGTCTAGTGAGTCCCCTCCGATCACTACTGCAACAGTTCAAATATTATTTAAAACATTTAAACAAAACTTTATATCTCAAAACATAATTTGCTCTTTTAATTAAACTTTAAAACACTTTATGCTTCGCAGGCATAACTCAATCTACTGGCCATCACTGACCACTTTTTACGCTTCGCAAGCGTACCTTAAGCTATTGACCAACATTCCCGTCAAAGACGGTATGTCTGTCTCGCACTGCCTTATTTTAGGGACACACCCTAATGGCATAAACGGGCCGCACTCCCCGGTACGAGCAGGCGGGTCACACTTCCCGACTTAGGTCAGACTTCTGACTCAAATGTATGCATACACCTAATCCTGACTGTATATAAAACAAGTTTATATAAACTGAGCATAAACATGCCAAACTGATTAAATCAATCTTTTGCTGTAATTCTGTATAACTTTCAATACTATAAATGCGCAGTTTATAAAACCCACATTTATCAAATAACTGCTAAAATCATAAAAGATTTAGTTTGAAAGACTCACCTCTGATTCTTCTTGATTAACTCTGACTTCTACCGATTAACACCACCTACGATGGTATTAAAAACAAAGGTAAGCTAACTGGTGACTAACACCCTTTCCTTCTAAAAACACATCAAATACAACATACTGCTACTATTCCGGTCAAAACCATCCTGATCAAAACCTCTTAGGACAGATTAACAAAATACCGGTCGAATTCATACACTGATAAACACCGGTTAAATCACTACACTAGTTGAGTCTCTATATCGGTTCTTTACAACCTACCGGTCAAACAATATACCGGTTCTTTCACTTTATCGGTCGAATACAACTACCGGTCGAATACAAACTACCGGTCGAATACAACCTATCGGTCGAATACAACCTATCGGTCCTTACATCATCTTCCCGGTCGAACACATACTTAAGTCGACGACTCACAGTTCGAACCCAGAAAACTTTTTGATCATTAAATCGATCAAATACACGGTTAAAATCTTGATTAACAAGACTATTTACCGACTATAACATGCAGAAAGAAGTATTAAGCTAAAATCATACCTCTATTTGACCAAAAACGATCAATCCTTCAAGATCTCTTTCTCTCTGCCTTCTTTCTTTGTACTCTTTCTTTCTAAGTCGGTCTCAAAATCAATTCAGTATGATAATGAAACAAATATTTGATACTTAGGTTATATATAACCAATGTTTCAATAAACCCCCCTGAACTTTGGGTCTCGCTTAACTTTTCACCCAACTTCCAAAATTAATAAAAATTTCGGATACGGATATTACAATCTTCCCCCTTTAAGAGAATTCCATCCCCGGAATTCTATCGCTAAACAAATGGGGATACTGAGATTTCATATCTGCCTCTACTTCTCACGTGGACTCTTGTCCTTGGTGAAATTTCCACTGAACTTTCACTAAACGAATCTCCTTGTTCCTCAACTTCTTTATTTTGAGGTCCGTAACTGCTACGGGCTCCTCAATAAAACTTAGTTTTTCATCTACCTAAATATCTTCTAAAGGAACAACTATATCTGCTTCTGCCAAACACTTCTTCAAGTTTGACACATGAAATGTGGGATGAATCCCACGCAAACTTTCTGGTAGATCAAGTTCGTAAGCCACTTCACCAACACGTCCAGTGATGATAAATGGTCCAACAAACCTTGGTCTTAACTTTCCTTTCTTTCCAAATCTGATTACCCCTTTCCAGGACGAAACTTTCAACATTGCCTTATCTCCTATCTGAAATTCTATCGGTTTCCTTCGTTTATCAGCATACATTTTCTGACGATCTTGAGCAATCTTTAATCTTGCTCGAATCTGGTCAACTTTATCAGCTGTCACCTGTACAATTTCTGGTCACGCTAGCTGTCTTTCACCCACCTTATTCCAACATAAAGGTGTTCTACATTTTCGACCATACAAAGCTTCGAACGGGTCCGCTTGTATGCTAGCATGATAACTATTGTTGTAGGAAAATTCAATCAACGGCAAATGAATTTCCCACGAACCATTAAAATCGATAACACATGCACGAAGCATATCTTCCAATGTCTGAATAGTTCTCTCACTCTGGCCATCAGTTTGCGGATGATAGGCCGTACTCAGCTTAAGTTGAGAGCCTAATTCTCTTTGCAAACTTCTCCAGAAAGCTGATGTAAAACGAGCATCCCTGTCTGACACAATGGACGACGGTACTCCATGTCTGGTTACTATCTCGTAGATATATAATCGAGCCAATTTCTCTAGTGAGTACGTCTCATTGATCGGTAAGAAATGAGCTGACTTTGTGAGTCTATCCACTATCACCCAAATGACATCATGCCCCTTAGGTGATCGCGGTAACCCAGTAACAAGATCCATAGTAACCTCGTCCCACTTCCAAACTGGAATTTCTAACGACTGAAGCTCCCCACAAGGTCTCTGATGTTCAGCTTTAACCTTTAAACATGTCAGACATCGTTCAACGAAGTGAGCAATATCTTTCTTTAAACCTGGCCACCAATAGCTTTGTTTCAAATCTCTATACATCTTATTGGTTCCTGGATGTACTGAGTAACGGGATCTATGTGCTTCTTCCAATACTTTCTGCCGCAGATCTCCTGCTTTTGGAATCCATACTCTCTTATTGAAACACTTTACTCCGCGATTGTCAACTACTAACGAGTTAACAATCCCAACTATTCTTTCACTTTTCAAATTTTCTTTTAACGCTGCTTCTTCTTGATACTTTATAACTTCTTCTAAGAAATTAGAAACAACATCAATTCGAAATGCTACAACTTCTGTTATTTCTCCATGTTCTTTACGACTTAGAGCATCTGCTACCACATTAGCCTTGCCTGGATGGTACAAAATATCACAGTCATAATCACTTAATAGCTCCATCCACCTACGTTGCCTCATATTAAGCTCCTTCTGATTGAAAAGATATTGAAGACTCTTATGATCTGTGTAAATCTGACACTTGATCCCATACAAGTAATGCCTCCAAATTTTCAAAGCAAAGACTACAGCTGCCAACTCTAAATCATGAGTTAGGTAATTCTTTTCATGTTCTTTCAGCTGTCGAGATGCATAAGCAATTACCTTACCTTCTTGCATTAACACACATCCCAAACCTAACTTTGAAGCATCGCTATAAATTACGAATCCTTCCGTTCCGTTGGGTAGAGACAAAACAGGAGCACTACTTAAACTCGCTTTCAATTTACCGAAAGCTTCTTTCTGAGCCTCTACCCATACAAACTTGACATTCTTTCTAGTTAATGCTGTTAGTGGCATAGCTATCCTTGAAAAGTCCTGGATGAACTTTCTATAATAACCAGCCAATCCAAGAAAACTTCTTACTTCAGATGGTGATTTCGGTGCTTCCCACCCTTTAATGACTTCAATCTTAGCCGGATCAACCTTAATCCCATCTTTTGACACCACGTGCCCTAAAAACTGAACTTCTTTCAGCCAAAATTCACATTTTGAAAACTTGGCGTACAATTTCTCACGCTTAAGCAATTCTAAAATCGATCTCAAATGAGTTTCATGATCTTCTTTGGAACGTGAATAGACCAGTATATCATCTATAAAGACTATGACATACTTATCTAAAAACGGACTACATACTCTATTCATCAGATCCATGAAAGCTGCTGGCGCATTGGTCAAACCAAATGGCATAACTAGAAACTCATAATGTCCGTACCTCGTACGAAATGCAGTCTTAGGTACATCCTACTCCCTCACCTTCAACTGGTGATATCCAGATCGTAAATCTATTTTCGAAAAATAACTCGCTCCTTGCAGTTGATAAAAAAGATCGTCAATCCTGGGAAGTGGATACTTATTTTTGACAATCAACTTATTGAGCTCACGGTAGTCTATGCACATTCTCATAGACCCGTCTTTCTTCTTAACAAACAATACTGGCGCTCCCCATGGTGAGGTACTAGGGCGAATAAACCCCTTGTCTAACAACTCCTGCAGTTGAGTCATCATTTCTTTCATCTCTGCCGGTGCCAGTCTATACGGTGCTCTTGCAATCGACGCTTCTCCGGGTACTAAATCAATACGAAATTCCACTTGCCGATCAGGAGGCAAAGTGGTTAAGTCTTCCAGAAATACTTCTGGATATTCACTGACTACCGAAACTGACTCTAATCCCTTCTTTTCCTTCTTAGCATCTATTACATAAGCTAAGAACCTCACACACCCTTTTACTAAACATTTCTTAGCCTTAATCATAGAAATCAAACATGACTTTCTATCCCTTCGATCTCCAAACACTACTATTTCTTCTTTTCCTGGTTGCGCTATACGAATCAATTTCTTATTGCATACTATATGAGCATCATTAGACGCCAACCAGTCCATTCCCACAATAACATCAAATTCTCCCATACCCATTGGGTACAGTCGAAGTGGAAATGAATGCCCATCAATGACAATACTACTCCCATCAAATACTTCCTCCACTAAGATTTGACTATTATCAGCCACTTCTACTTTCAATTCATGCTTAAGCTTCTTAGGTTTCTCATTCAATTTATGCACATAATTTGGAGACACAAACGAACGATTTGCGCCTGAATCAAACAATACTTTTGCATAATTCAAATCTATAAAGAAAGTACCTGTCACTGCATCAGGTATCTCCGCCGCTTCTTCTGCTGACATATTGAAAACTCTAGCTCTCGCTTTAGCTGGATCCCCCTTTTTCTCACTTCCTTTTTCTACATTTCCTCCGACCGATCCCTTTTTCAACTGTGGACAATTGGTTCTGATATGATCAGGATATCCACACTGATAACAAGACCTCAAACTCTGGCAATCCTGAGCCAAATGCCCAACCTTCCCACATTTATAACAGCCCTCTTGATCAATCTTACATTCTCCCTTATGCCTTCGGTTACACTTGCTACAGGGCTTATTTTCAAACTTATTAACAGAACGCTGATCAAACTTTGCAGACTTAAACGGTTTGGAATCACGAACTGTTCCTTCCCATTTTCTTTTATCTCCACTTCTTTCTGTAGCTTGCCTATTCTTTTCTTTCTCTCTCATTTCGGCTGCATTTACTGCCATTTGAAAAGTAGACGGTTCCTTATTCGAGACAAATTCCCGAATATCACTTCTTAATCCAAAGACGAAACGTTCTACTCGTCTTTCTTCATTAGGTACATAAATTCCTGCAAATCGATACTTTTCAATAAACTTTGTGGCATATTCTCGAACTGACATACTCTTCTGCTCTAAACCCAGAAACTCTTCTTCCAACTTTTTAATTGCCGCCAGAGGGCAGAACTGTGCTTTAAATCTTTTCACAAACTCACCCCAAGCCATTTCTTTAGCTACAGTCGAACTTTAACCTCCGGATTCCACATCCCACCATATTACCGCTTCATCTTTCAGCATTGACAAAGCATAGACTAATCTATCTTCTTCCTCACACTTACTCGTATCAAATGCTAGCTCCATACCTTTTACCCATCTTAACGCTACCACGGGATCACATTCCCCTTTATATGTAGGAGGCTTGCAAGCAGCAAACTCCTTAAAACTACATCCTTTCACAACTACAACTTTAACTGACACAATGGGACTTGACTGAAGGTGACTACCCACTCCAGTTACTGGTGATTCTGCTACCTCCGTCACTACTTTATCTTCACTCTTTTCTTTACTTGAAGAAACTTCATTAGTACGCTAAGCCAACAAAGCATTCAACGTTTCTTGTAACTTTCTCATTTCTGCAGTAAAGGTTTCTTGTGAAACAAAACCTTGCGTTCTACCTCCACCCCTATTTCCTGTCTGTTTTCGACCCCTCACAGAAGCCGAACTTTCTTGATTAGAAGTTTCTTGCTCAACTCTTACCTCTACACTTTCATCCTGACGAATACCACGACTAGTCTTCCCACCTCGAGTTCCCACATTGGAAACTCTTGCCTGAGTAGCTGCTTTCTGAACTGTCTTACCTTTAGGTCGACCGCGACTCTTTCCTTGGATAGCAGTCGGGTTGACATCAGTAATTCTCTCTTCGGCAATGACTTCATTATCTGGCTCCATTTCAGGATTCAACATAGACCTACTCCTCGTCACTCGCTCAGACATACTTCTGATAAGAAGAAACATAAGATATTCAATCTAACATGCTACACATTACGGCAGTTTAAGCATAAACATGTACTTGTAAATTCACAATTATACTGGCCAGATGGAATTCCAAATTTACCTTACATGCTAGTCCTTACTACCTTAATGTTATCTTCCTATAGTCTTCCTACTACTCAGTTGTGCTTCTACTATCTCAGTTTAAGTCTAGGCCCATCTGGTCACCTAGATCCCTTAAACTAATGCTCTGATACCAATTGTAACAACCTGAACATTTATATAAATAATAAAATAACATTCTTACTAAATACTGTTCCAAGCTTACATTTTCAAAGTACAATATTCACATCTGTCTCTTACTACACAACTGAGTTCAAAAAGGTAAACTACTGCAGGAAGTCTTCTATCTCCTGCTTATAGCTCATATCTTCTCTTTACCCTTATCTGTACCTGCCTTCTTTCTCTGTATTCTTTCTTTCTAAGTCGGTCTCAAAATCAATTCAGTATGATAATGAAACAAATATCTGATACTTAGGTTATATATAACCAATGTTTCAATAAACCCCCCTGAACTTTGGGTCTCGCTTAACTTTTCACCCAACTTCCAAAATTAATAAAAATTTCGGATACGGATATTACATACACGTACCACTCCTGAAAAACCTACGTATCATACTCCAAAAGATGAGGAATTATAGAGCAAGGAGGACATCGAGAAGATTGAAATCAATAAAAAATCCAAGAGGTTACTCATTATGGCCATCCATGTTGAAAATTTTAAATCACTTTTACATATATTTCCATATTTTTCTAACGATCTAGAGAGAGAGAGAGAGAGAGAGAGCTTCTTGAGATTATTACACACACTGTGAGTGAATCAATGTGAGAGTACCGAAGATCAATCCAAGTAATAGATCTCAATCAACATATGATGATGGTGATTCAAACATCCTGTTGATATCATTATTACTCAGCTTTTACTGTTCTTGCCTAATTGATCTACCACCGCTTCCGTTCATATTTCCAAAATTGGATCATTAAATTGAGATCTGGGATTCAACATTTGTAGCTGATCCACACACAAATACATGTTGATATCCCACCAGGTTTCTTTACTATATAAATTCTAAAAGGCTAAATTCTAAAATTTCAACCAGTTAGAATTGCTTTAGTGTAACACCCCGATTTCGAAAAGTATCGTTTCAAGTTAATACAGAAATCGGCAATTGTAAGGGAAAAATAAGATATAGGATTTTGGACTTGAATCCTATATTTTATAGTCTTGATGTATTAATGATTCAATTACGAGTCCAACGGTCCTTTCCGGAGCGAAAACGGAGTTATAACGAAGAAGTTATGACCAAAACAGCGATTAGACGCGAGAAATGGGGATTTCGGAGGCCCGCGGGTTGGTGGGAGACCCTAGGCCGCGACCTAGGACATGGAACCCTCTGGATGTGTGTTGGGGAAGCGTGCGGCTTACCCCGCGGCTTCCAAGTCCCGGCCCAAGCCGCGGGAAAAGATCTGAGGGTTTTATACGCGATTTTTGGAGGTCTAACTTCATTTCCTATAACTTTCTCATCCTAGCTCTGATTTCAGTGATTCAAGTTGCCACGGTTTCGTTTTTAAGATCTTTTAAAAGTCATATTGTTAGTTTTGGGATGATTAAAGAGTATTTGGTGGTGGATTGCAAGCAAAGGTCAAGAACTCATCATCATCACCTTCATCTTCAAGAATTTGGGGGTTTTCTAGGTTTTTTACCAAAACCTAAATGGTAAGTTTCTCCCATTCTACTTCCAAACTTCTTTATGGGTTATATATATTGTCTATTGATGTCAACCTAGTGTTGTATTTCTCCAATTTCGGTTTGGAAGATTTTGAGAAAAGTTAGGTCAAACTAGGGGTTTTTGACCAAAACGGAGATTTGTATATAAGATGTTTGGGGAATGATTCTAAACACTTGAATATGGTTATTTATGGTTGGAAGCTTTTGGATCTAGGTTATGGAAGTTTTGACCTTGAAGATTCAAGTTTCTTCAAAGGAGCTCAAAGTGGGGAAAAGCCTAGATTTAGCCTAAATCTAGCAAAGTGAGTTCAAGTTGCTTTGTGAAAACTATGTACATGCCAAAATGAGTATTTTGAAGTAAAAATGTGTTTTACTTGGTAATTGTCAATGTGTTGGGTATTTTGATAAGTTTTCATATTTGATAAACTTGAGTTGTTTTAATCTCATAAAATGCCCATATTTGGGATTTTGATATCTTGACAAGTAATAGTGTGATTTATGCATTTTTGGTGATTTTGTACAAATAAAGTCTATTTTATGATTTATATATCTCTAGTGATTTTGTAAAAATGAATCCCAGTTCATGATATATGCATCTTTAGTGTACTTGATTTCGTAAACCCCTTTGGAAAATGATACGTCCCAATCCGCGTAGATTTTTGGGTTTATCACATCTTTGAAGTATGTGTCTATATAAACGTTGTTTAGATACGTTGTATTATTGGGGAAAAGTTATTTGTTGGTCAAATGGGTTTTGAGCATTTAAACTCGGTTTTGACTTAAATGAGTATCGTGGACATTTGTCCCAGTTTTAATGGCTCTTTGAAGAGTCAGATTCTATATACATCTTAATGCATGTTATTGCATATTCATGATAATTACAGGATCGAGTGCTTTAGTCATTCACGTTTAGTCATGTAATCTTAGACTGTGTTGCGTTGGATCCATAGACATGTAAGTCAGTCTTATTTGATGGTCAATTGGGTGGTACGGGGTTGGACTCCGGGATTCATGTTTTACGACCGAAACTTTACAAGTAGGCACTAGGAGGGCTGAGTCCGGTTGAGCTATTATGACTATGGGTAGTCCTCTGATGGGCATTTGGGACCTTCGCCATGTGGAGCAATGCCTTCGTTGTATCCCCCGTGTGCCGAGCCTTTGGCAGTAATCCCAGTGGTATTCGCTAAGGTCAACTGTGTCTTTGGGTGGAACTTGTCAAGAAGTCGTAGGGACACTTGGGCGTTTATGTCGTGAGGTGTCATACGATTAACGTTGTATGGGTGGCATACTTTTGTGTTCCCTCCACTCTCAACGGATACGGGTATCCCCCGTTGTCGGCCCGTAGTATTTTGGATATTCAATTGTCCATGCTTTAATATTTGGATTTCATTTCATTTTATGGTCGCGTGAGTATTAAATTCAGTTTCATGTTTTCGATGACATACCATATCTTTATGGATTGTTTTCCGCTATTTAAGGGTCGAGTATTATGCCCCACCCGTGTTTGGGTGTTTTGGGATATGAAGTGTTATCCATGTCTTCACAAATTGGGTGTCAAATTATAATCCCGTTTTGGGTGAGTTATGGGTTGCATCGTTTTATAAAGAATGTGTGTTTGGGAGCATTGTCTTTAAAAATGCATATTATGGGGAAAATGTGTCGTTTCCATTTTAAAGTAAACCATTTCAAAGGATCTTGAATTGAACTGAATTCCTTTCTTTTAAAGATATATCCATTCATGTTAAAACTCTTGAGCTTACTAGGCGTTAAGCCTAACCTTTTTATTTGTCGGCATGTGCATCAGGTTCCAGTTGGAGGTTCGGACTCTAGTAGCCTCATGAAGAGTTGAGCCTTAGCTTTATACAAGAGTAAGTTGTTGTTGAAGTCTTCCGTAGGTTGGAGATAGTAACTGTTATTGGATTTTAGTAGCACCCGTCTTTATTATAGATTGTGTGTATTGAGGTTAAATCTTAAATTGTGATTGTAGATGAAGCAATTATTGATGTATTTAGAAAATTTTACGTTTGTTGCTATTTCCAGATTTTAGGGTGTTACATTTAGCCTAACACCTTATTTATATTAACTGAATTGGGAAAATTGCATCAAAATGGAACAAACTTTGGTCTAATTCCTATTTTAGGGAACCAACTTTGGAAATTATCATTTAAGGGTCTAAAACAAACTTTTTATATATTTAAGGATCTCCTTTACCCTCTAACCTACTAATAATGACATGGTGTAAGTAAATACCAACTAAAATTTCACATCATAATTAATAATAAATAAAAATATTGACATGGCATATTTTGTAAAAATTTAAATTCATATGTATTATCACCATGTAAAATTGTTTTGCATTAAGAGAGAGAGGAAAAAAAACCCCAACACTCTTCAATCTTCATCCCAAAGTCACCCCTTTTCCTTTTCTCCGCCCCCTAAATACCACCTCTGTAATTTTTCTCCCTTTCTCCACCGCCTGCGCCATTTTTCTTCCCCTTTCGACGACTTCTTTTTCTATATGATGCAAAAGTTATCTTTTCCTTTCCCTCCTAATCTATCATACTTAAAAATACTAACAAGTATCAGATTCAAGAAATTTTATCCTTGATAGATTTTCTCTATTGTTAAAACTATTTGAACCTGACATCATAAATCAAGTACAAACAACATCATAAAATCAAATTATAGTTAGACGAACAAGAAAATAGTTTTAGATTCTTTTGGGAGAAGATGGCCGGAGATGATGTCGTTGGTGGTGGCTGGAAATGGAGATGGCTATTTTCGGTGGTGGCCAGGAGAAGATGGGGCATTTTAAGTGGGGAAGGGGATGAAGATCTAAGAATAACTTGAGGTAGATTTAGGGACGATTTTTTTAATTTACTATTTTTTTAATAATTGATTATTTGGCTTTTTAAATCTACATAATATGTTTTTAATCATTAGATTTGCCACATCATATCAATGTAACCGGTTACCTACTAAACCGGTTAATCAAACCCTTAAATAAATGAAAAGTTTATCTAAAGCCCTAAAATGATAATTTTCAAAGTTGGTTCCCCAAAATAGGAATTATACCAAAGTTTGTTCCATTTTGATGCTATTTTCCCTAACTGAATTATAGATAGACTAAACTCAAATAAGGTTATGTAATTATGTGTAATACTTATATATGATTATCTTAAACTTTAATACAAATATATACATTTACAGATGGCATCCCATAATTATCATAATTACGTCTACACCCTATAATTATCATAATTAAAATTTAACACATATTTTTCATAATTATCCTTGAAGAATATTTATTTCCATAGTCAACTTGATTTAATCTGGGTTTCTACAAATGGAAGCAAACCTACTCTGTGTGTGCGATCCTATAAGTTCACATACTACTCAACAGTATTTTTGTGTGACACGTGTAGTGGGCATAGAATAACTTACACTCTCCACTTGCACACGATACAAAGTAACACATAAGATGGTAAGGTCCAACAACACGTCACCGCCCCTAAGGCTATGTAGATGTGCTTTTCCTTCGAGCAATCTAATTGATCCAATCAGTCATATGGTAGTACCATTCCTTATCCTTTTGCTTCACGATATATTGGTTTTGAATTTAAGGTGTAGATCTATCTCATTCTTAATAGTTCAAAGATTATGTTTCTCGATCCCAACATATTTGATTTAGACAAGTGTTATTAGTTCAACTAATCCACTTGTCTTTGACCATGTAAATCAAATTATGTCATCGAGGGGCCCAAAAATATCTCTCTCAACTTGAGAGGAGCAAATCCCATATGTAACAACTTATACGCAATTTATGTTATACCCAACCTTAGCCCTTATGATTACTCGGTTAAGGGTAATGTTAGACCATATCAAAGTATAACACTCCTTATGCATTAGGTTCCAATGCACATCTCAAATATGAGGATAAGAGCGCCCACCATTTCAGGACACACCTTATGACGCCGATCTATGATGTGATCCTAATTGTGGATTTTGTCTAACGCTTGCGCATTACCATGTTCATGTGACTCTGGTTGCACCCAATGCACTTCTAACTTGGACTATGACCAGGCTTCAAAATGATCTTTATTGATTTGTCCCTTGGTAATAATCGATCAAGGACAATTTTAAATAATATGATCATCATTTTATTTACGAATACTTAAATATGCTAATAATGAACATATAAATGTTTAATGTATATGCTCATATCCAATGCCAAAACATATAGAAACATAACTGTTTTATGTTTAAAATATTAAAGTTCACTAAAGTTACAGACCGGATGAATGTTCTACAATAATTTTAAGCCTATTGCACCAGAGTAAGCATCATGCCTGCTCTAACTTATAGCCTTAAGAGATGATATCCCAATTTTTTAGTCGACTCTGCTATTGTGCCTGTATCTCTTCCAGTTCACAGCACCACCATTTAAGACAAATACGTATCGCGATTGTAATTTAAAGTCATTTTTGTTGGCTTGGAGATTAGCATCTGTATACCCTTAGATATACAGATCTCTTTTCTGATCGCCGTACAATAAGAACATATCCTTACTTCTTCTCACATACTTTAGGATATTATTCACTGCTACCCAGTGAACATCACCTGGATTTGACTGATATCTTCTCGTAATGCCTAAAGCATACAAGACGTTCAGTCTAATAGATTACATGGCGTACATGATTGAACTGTTGACTGAAGCATAGGGAAAACCTTTCATACAGTTCATGTCCTCTTTAGTACTAGGATACTGAGTCTTACTCATTTGTATGCCATATACCATTAGCAAGTTTCCTCTCATGGAACCCTTCATCTTGAAGCGTTTCAAAATCTTTTCAACCAGAAGATGATCTAGCCAACCAGAGCATCTAGATCCCTCTTTCACCTTTAGGTTCAACATAAGGCTCAAACTCTCTAAGTGCTGTTACCCTATTAAAGCCTGCCACGTCAGCTAGAAGCGGTTACTACACTTTTTTACACGTGGAGCTTCAGGATTGGCTTATGAGTCGACTTTCTTGATTTAAGTTATAAATAGGATATTTGCCTGAAGTACTATGTGCGTTCCTTACCAATTTCATATCCTGAGTGAATCTTTGTAACAAATGTGTGTGTGTGTGTGTGAGAGAGAGAGAGAGAGAGAGAGAGAGAGAGAGCGAGAATTCTAGAGATTATTACACGCACACTAGTGTGTTCTTGGTGTCCATCTTGTATCTCGAAGAATTCTTGAATCAATATCAGTGACTATGATGGCTTCCGAAATCGGTTATTCTTCTGTCTTCATAGTTTACTGTTTTAGATCTTATATGTGATATAATTTTACTTGCTTCTGCTCATCTTTTCTTTTATATCACATTCAAGTAAAATCTGGTAGGTTATAGGTTCATCATGAACTATATCCTCACTGCCATTGAGATAACCATACCTCGCAAGCTCTTGAGAAATCTTACCCGATCTTCGATTTATTTGTATCTCGTTATTACCTTCAACAACTTGTTGAGGCTCAACATCTTGTTGATTGTCAGTGTCAACAGTTGTCGTCTCATCTTATGGCTCTTGAAGTTCTTCAAGATCTATTGTCCCCCCCGGTTGTGGTTCTTGTTAGAAAATCATTTTCTAAGAACTCACCATGGTGCACAACAAATACTTTTTCCTCGTTGGGTCCATAGAAGTAATGTCCAATCATTTCTTTTGAATATTCCACTAGGATGCACTTTTTAGACCTAGAATCAATGTACCAGAAGCTTTTCACTTAACATAAGCGTTACAACCCCATATTTACATATATGACAGTTGGGATCTTCCGGGCCATAATTTGACAGGGTTTTTATCAGATTTTTTTGGTTGGTGCATTTTTTAGTATTTGGGTAGCTGTTTCTAGAGCATATGTAACAGTCCTAAAAATAGGTGCTAATTTAAACCATTAAAAGTGGGACATAATAGAACTTGACATGAAATATAATCACCCAAAATGGGAAAATAATAATGGAGTTTACAAAAAATAAAGGATCAATAGCTAACAACCTACTAATCTAACCATCTTCTAAAGTTTAGATTATAAACGGGTATCGCTTTCATCATCAAAAGAATTCTATCAAATCTATCTCAAAGTATTGTCCCAAAAGATTGATGCCTCCCAAAAGTTGCCCCTAATTGCAATAGGTTCTCCACTCAAACATTTGTCGTCCCGCTAACTTGACGACCTGATATACATGCCATTTTAAGAAGAAGTGTTAGGCTAACACCTTGTGAGATCAAACAGTTTATATTTACTGAAATAAAGGTAAAAATCTAAAAATACAAACTTGTCTTAAAAATCAATAAATCATTTTCCTCTTTTAAGCAAAACATATAACAAATACATCTCACGATGAACAAGGAGATCTGATTTACCGTTGATAGTGACGGAACACAAAAGTAGGTCATGTATCTATGTTCAATGATCCCTACTATGGATTAATGGTTATCCATTTAAACCTCTCAAGGTTCATGGCATAAGACCCTCGAGTGATCCTAGATTTCACTCATTCACAAGAAGTTACAATTATTGATCATTGGCCGATTCCTGACTCAAGGAGCCCACATCTTATTATCCATTAATATAACACCCTTAAAATTGAAAAAGCAACTAAATTAAAATTTTCAATAATAACTCAAAGAAAGATCATAAGTCCATACTTGGAAGGCTTCACCGAACTACTCACCCTCGAGCATAAATCTATTTCTCATCTCTTCACAGTATCGCTATAACTAATCCCAAAACAGAACCTGATGCACATGCCGACAAATAAAAACGGCTAGCCTAACACCTAGTGAGTTCAAGAATTTTCATCACTATATAATCAATGAAACAAAAAGAATATAATTTAAATCATGATTCCCATTATGCAAAACGTTTAGAATAAATAGTGATGTCTTTCCCAAGAATCCCATTTCACGTGTTAAAGAGCTTAAATAGAAATACTCCGAAAATATGAACCTAACCCTTTACTCACGCTAAACATAAATAGGATAAAATTCAAATATCAAAGCATGACAATAATTACTTAATCTAAACCTTAATATATGTGGAGGGGGTCCAATATTAAAGTCATCAATAGCAATTACTCGCAAGAGACTCAAACAATATTAATGCATGCATATTATAATATCCAAAAATAATGTTTGACAACAACGGGGGAGACCCGTATCCATTGAGAGTGGAGGAAACACATAAGTTTGCCACTCATACAATGTTAATCGCATGACATGTCCCGACATGAAGTCCAAATGTCCCTACGAATCCTCATCAAGTTTCACCCAAAAAGTCGGTTAACCTTAGTATCTCTCCTCATGGATTTTCACCAAAAGTCCCGGCAACATTCGAGGACTACAACCATGATATTACCCGAATGGAGGAGGTCCTAGTGCCTACCCACACAGGGTAGCACCACCCCGGACTCAACCCTGTGTCTACTCGAAAGGTTAATGTCATATAACATGGGTCCGGGAGTCAAATCCCGCAACACCCAGTTGACCATCAAATAAAGACTGACTTACGTGCCTATGGATCCAATGCAACACAGTCTAAAATTACATGACTAGATAGGAATGACCAATGCACTCGAGCCTGTAATTATCATTAATATGTAACAAGATGCATTAAGATCAAATCATAAATGGAGCTCTACATTGAGCCATCAAGACTGGACAAATGTCCTCAAGACTCTTTTAAGTTAAAACCGAGCTAACACGCTCAAAATTCATTTGACCAACAAGTAACGATCCCCGAATAATAAAACACATTTAAACGACATTTATGCAACATATTTCAAATACAATATAAACTTAAAACATGAATTTGTTGGGACAACTCATTTTCCCAATTAAAACCCTCATCATAATCCCAAAATATTCCATGACACAACGACGTGTAATTTCCAAACGATTTATAAACCAAATACACCAAAATCACGTTTACGTCAAATAACTTTCATTTGTGCAATAAATCACTAAAAGAATATATGCTTGAGGTTTACACGTTAAAACACCCGAAAACCAATGATAGACATTTTAAAAGATGTAACAACCCAAATTTACCAATTATGAAAACTTTGTCAAATACTCAACACATTTAATAAATATAAAGTGAACACAATATTACTTCAAAAATACACATTTTGGCATGTACATATTTTTCACAAAGCAACTTGAACTCACCTTGCTAGATTTAGGGTAAATCTAGATATTACTTCAACTTGAGATCCTTTGAAGAAATTTGAATCCTCAAGCCAAAACTTCCAAAAACCACTTTGGTTTTGAGCAAAACCTATTAAACCCCAAATTCTCTAGTGTTGGATATAAGAACTTGATCTTCCATCCAAAGTTGACATCACTAGCATGAGATGGAGAAGGAACACTCAAATCTTCATGGAAAAGCTTCCAAAATCGATTAGGGTTTGTGTGGGAAGAAGGGGAAACGATTTGGGAGAGAAAGGGAATAGATTAGAAATGGAAAATGAGAAGAATGGGTGAAAATCGGGATTTAATCAGCTCCAGGTGCCCGTGGGTGACATTGCCATGCGACAATGACAGTGTCACAGTCGCATGGAATGTACCGAGGGCACTCTCCCTCTTGCGACTTTTCCAGGTGATAGTGACACAGTCATAGTCGCTTGGCATAGTCGTCGAGCCTGTAACGAGCCCCAAAAATCGTCTTTTCTCAACGCCAATACTCCCGATACTCTAAGGATCTCAAAGTAATGTTTTCCCAACATAAATCCCTCCATTTACAAGCTACAAAATGTTCGGGTGACCTTTACTTACCGAAAATTATTGGTGTTACAATCCTCCCAACCTTAGAACGATTTCGTCCTTGAAATCTATTTCTACTCAAGACATTCCATTACCACCCTTAGCACTTATTGGGTTTCCCCGGTCCCCAAGAAGGTAATGAACCAATTGTAGACCTCAAAGATGTCATTCTCCCAAAATGACCATCTCCCTTCCCAAGGGATTGTCTCCAATCCACTTCATCCTTTTTTCTAACGCTTGATGACTTCCCGACGCAACTGCCATACTGATTTTCGTGAAGATTCTCACATCTAATATTCGTCTTGACGCGTTACACTCATACTAGAGTGTACATCAAACTTTATTGGTGCGATTTCTAATCATGAGATCTCGGTCACCTTAACCTTAGGTGACACATACTACCTCAAGGGTAGCTTGTGACCTCAACCTCTCTTTGAAAAATCCGTTCCGGTTCAACAATATTTTGGATCCGTATTCCGATCATCAACACCCGACCCAATGAATCCCCAAAATTCCTTAATCATTCGCCCTTGTTATTGGTAAAGCCATCCTTCTAGGGACACGCCAAAACGTTTTTCCACGGGGTCGGTTTATTCAAATCTGACGATTTCGCAACTCCCAAACTGTACGCAAAAATCAATCATCTAGTCGATATAAACCTTTACCATATCAAGAAATCTTAATCATTGATACTTAATTACTAACATCTGACATACTTAAAGTTACCGCTTAAATTGCAAACACACAGGGTTCATCAGGAATGTTCTGAAGCACCCCAACAGTCATTGTCCTCAAAATCGAATGTCGACACCTATCCTCAAAACAACTATACCGTAAACGTGATGTACCACCAAATATTTCATTCCGGATTTGCGTTGTCGAATTTAAAGTTGACACATAACATGGAACTAAAGTTCCACTCTTACATCTCTAACAAACGAGCCACAATATTTCCTTTATTCACAAAGGCTCATTAAGGTGATACACCACCAACACATAACATGATGTCGAGCGAACAAACAACCCATCAAATCAAATCCAACCATACGCAAATAATCACACAAGGCTTCAACCCGAAAACTTACCGAAAGGGAAAGATCACCACTTTCATATCTGGGATAATAATATAAATCTACTACTTTAAATAGTCATACTTGATCAGACTTCATGAGGTTGAATTTCCACAATTCAAATATGCCAACCATTCGGATCATTCACATTTTCAATTCCCAAGGGCGTCTCTAGTCCCTCATCACAACTCCTTTCTCAAGAGAGTTTAAATCTATAGTTCTAATGAGTTCAAGATTTTTCAACTATATGACTCAACAAATATGCCAATTGAAATTTTATAAGACCTTCAAACGCAAAATCTTTATAACAATTAATCGTACGTGTAAAAATTCACTACCACTTACTCGGTAGTTGTGCAAAGTGGTCACAAATGCCACACACATAAAACTATTTCGAAAAGCATTTGATCATTACTCACGCTAATAATGACAATAATAGAAAGGCGCAATAGCTTTTCAAATGGACCACTATGTTCCTAATATACATTAATTTATGTCGTGTGTGTAAAATAATTTTGTACACCAATACAACGTGAAATATATGTTTGTACAAACTTCCAATAGAGGAACTTCACAATTTCAAGATCCAAATTCTCCATTTTAACCATAAAACGATATGAAATAAAATTTCCAACAAGCCTCACATACATTAGTTTATTTCCCAAACTTAGTAAAACGATAGATGCATACGAGTTGGTCGAAACGTAAAATTATTTAAATCAACTTCAAACATTTAAGTTGCACAAACAAGACATTCTTTGTTCCAGAATAGTGGCTACCATGTCATGCATACCAATAGACCAGTAAAATGCATTACGGGACACAATAACAGTAAAACCCAACAACCCAAAAAGAATGTTCAAAGCTAAAGTTCAACACGAAATAACCTTGTATAAAACCCAAAAGTGCAACTACGAAATATGAAGACTCTCAAGACGTCTCTTGCCGTTGCAAAATGACGTGTGCAAAACCAGCATGAGACATGAAGCTCAATAAAAACTCATAAGTTTACATTTATCATAATTAAAGCTTACGCAATCCAAAGTTCATCTACGCGACGTAAAATGTCGAAAAATAGAACTCCATAAGACCCAACAAAATTTCCATAAAACTCAATCACCAAAATAATGGAAGGTAACTCTTCATCCAAAACCTTAACATACATGGAGGAGATCCAATGTTAAAGTCATAAATTGCAGTTACTTGCCTAAGACCCCAAACAACATTAAAACAGGGATATTTCAATATCCGAAAATAGTGTTGGACATCAACGAGGATAAAGAGAGTCTCAACAAAGTTGTAACCCTGTGCAATAAAACAATTTTATGCATGTTTGAACTTATGATTTAAAATCTCATGCGTGTAAAACGTCTTTCCAAGCATTCCAAATATGACTCGCATGATGGTTTGGGAAAGTATGAAATACTTTGTGCAAAATATTTTTAAAAACAAGTTTCGTGCATGAATTTTGGTAGACCCAAAATCTTAGGACTGAGCTCAACAAGTCCAACGATCAAACTACCGACATCCGGATGCTCAACATCTTAAGATAACGATAGGCAACTAAATTGGTTAACCTTACAATTTCTTCTCGAAAAAAAATCAATTCAATAGGCCTATGGTTCTAATTCAACCAATTGCCCTGACCTCAAAATGGTCAACTTAATGTATTCATCATGCTTAACCATCACTCCCAATGACAATGCTATAAACATCAATTTCTTCTATCTACTACTCCTCAGAAATTCATCTACTACTCCATCGGTCATCGCATAAAGGCGGTTCAAGCACACACATGTAACATGTCAGTTCACCACGACACTGGCTAGGTGCAATTATGAACGTATCGTACATGATTATCCTTGCTACCCTCGTCACGATTCTCGATTCTAGTGTCTCTATCAACCCAGAATAGCCTATCTTAAAGTGCCTAATGGTACAATCTCACTTTCATCACTTAGAAAAACACTAGTTTATGAAATTCATCTACTACTCCATCGGTAATCGCATAAAGGCGGTTCAAACACACACATGTAACATGTCAGTTCACCACGACACTGGCCAAGTGCAATTATGAACGTACCGTACATGATTATCCTTGATACCCTCGTCGTGATTCTCGATTCTAGTGTCTCTATCAACCCCAGAATAGCCTATCTTAAAGTGCCTAATGGTATAATCTCACTTTCATCGCTTAGAAAAATGATAGTTTGAGTCTAGGTATCCGAAATTAACACCTAAATCTCTCAAACTTAAGCTCTAATACCAACTTATAACACCTTTAAAATTGAAAGAGCAACTAAATTAAAATTTTCAATAATAACTCAAAGAAAGATAGTAAGTCCATACTTGAAATAATATTCTAGGTTTAACTGTTAACAAAAAGAATAAAGTCTTACACATAGACTAATTAAAGGTCGGGTGTTACTAAACCCAAATACAAATTACTATACCCAAGATAACGGCGGAAGGCATCACTAAACTACTCACCCTCGAGCATAAATCTATTTCTCACCTCTTCACAGTATCGCTATAAATAATCCCGAAACAGAACCTGATGCACATGCCGACAAATAAAAAGGGTTAGGCTAACGTCTAATAAGTTCAAGAGTTTTCATCACTATATAATCAATAAAACGGAAAGAATATAACTTAAATAACGATTCCCATTATGCAAAACATTTAAAATAAAAAGTGATGTCTTTCCCAAGAATCCCGTTTCACGTGTTAAAGCGCTTAAATAGAAATACTCCAAAAATATGGAACTAAACCCTTTACTCACGCTAAACATAAATAGGATAAAATTCAAATATCAAAGCATGAAAATAATTACTTCATGTAAACCTTAATATATGTGGAGGGGGTCCAATATTAAAGTCATCAATAGCAATTACTCGTGAGAGACCCAAAGGATTAAAGCATGAATATTACAATATCCAAAAATAATGTTTGACAACAACGGGGGAGACCCGTATCCATTGAGAGTGGAGGAAACACATAAGTTTGCCACTCATACAACGTTAATCGCATGACATGTCCCGAGATGAAGTCCAAATGTCCCTACGAATCGTCATCAAGTTTCACTCAAAGAGTCGGTTGACCTTAGTATCTATCCTCATGGATTTTCACCAAAAGGACCGTCAACATTTGAGGACTACAACCATCGCATTACCCCGAATGGCGGAGATCCTAGTGCCTACCCACACAAGGTAGCACCACCCCAGACTCAACCCTCTGAGTGCCTACTCGAAAGGTTAATGTCATATAACATGGGTCTGGGAGTCAAATCCCACAACACCCAATTCACCATCAAATAAAGACTAACTTACGTGTCTATGGATCCAATGCAACACAGTCTAAAATTACATGACTAGACAAGAATGACCAATGCGCTCGAGCCTGTAATTATCATTAATATGTAAAAAGATGCATTAAGATGCAAATCATAAATGGGGCTCTACATTGAGCCATCAAGATTTGACAAATGTCCTCAAGACTCTTTTAAGTCAAAACCGAGCTAACATGCTCAAAATCCATTTGACCAACAAGTAATGATCCCAAATAATAAAACACATTTAAACGACATTTATCCAATATATTCTTCAAATACAATATAAACTTAAAACATGAATTTGTTGGGACAACTCATTTTCCTAATTAAAACCCACATCATAATCTCAAAATATTCCACGACATAACGACGTGTAATTTCCAAACGATTTATAAACCAAATACACCAAAATCACGTTTCGTCAAATAACTTTCATTTGTGTAATAAATCACTAAAAGAATATATGCTTGAGGTTTACATGTTAAAACACCCGAAAACCAATGATAGACATTTTATAAGATGTAACAACCCAAATTTACCAATTACGAAAACTTTGTCAAATACTCAACACATTTAATAATTATAAAATGAACACAACATTACTTCAAAATACACATTTTGGCGTGTACATAGTTTTCACAAAGCAACTTGAACTTACCTTGATAGATTTAGGCTAAATCTAGATATTACCTCGACTTGAGATCCTTTGAAGAAATTTGAATCCTCAAGTCAAAACTTCCAAAAACCACTTTGGTTTTGAGCAAAACCTATTAAACCCCAAGTTCTCTAGTGTTGGAGATAAGAACTTGATCTTCCATCCAAAGGTGACACCACTTGCATGAGATGGAGAAGGAACACTTGAATCTTCATGGAAAAGCCTCCAAAATCGATTAGGGTTTGTTTAGGAAGAAGGGGAAACGATTTAGTAGAGAAAGGGAAAAGATTATAAGTAAGAAATGAGAAGAATGGGTGAAAATCGGGATTTAATCAGCTCCAGGTGCCCGTGGGCGACATTGCCATGTGACAATGATAGTGTCACAGTCACATGGCATAGTCGCATGGAATGCACCGAGGGCACTCTCCCTCCTGCGACTTTGCCAGGCGACAGTGACACTATCATAGTCACCAAGCCTGTACAAAGCCCCAAAACTCGCCTTTTCTCAACGCCAATATTCCCGATACTCTAAGGATCTCAAAGTAATGTTTTCCCAACAGAAATCCCTCCATTTACAAGCTACAAAACGTCCGGGTGACCTTTACTTACTGAAAATTATGGGTGTTACAATTATGACCTCATGGTTATTTCTTGCTACAAAACAGGAGTGTTCTTCCAATACACAAACCGAATCCTATGCCTATGAATTCATTACATTTAGTCAAGTTATACAAAAATATCTTGTTAAGTTCATTCATAACCAATCCCATAACTTTACATCCAAGGCGTAACCATGTAAGTAAAATCACTATAGTTACCTTCCAAATCCAATCATTTCTTAAAACCCTGAATTGTAGGTTTTACAAATACATTTCATGAACATGATAAATTATTGGAACAAAACCATAGGAACTTCAAATTTTCCTTCACAACAAACTAAAATGCCTAAAATACCAAGTTTTGACCTAAATGGTCAAAATCTTTACAAAGTTCATGAGGTACAAAATGAGGCATTTAAGTAGTTAAGATATAACATATTTTGGCACATATAAAAGTTTAGAAGAGAAGAAACCCACAATACTAGGTTTTGGTTAAAACCTAGAAATCACCAAACCGTAGAAAAGATGAGAGCACTTGGTTTCTTTGAAACTTCACAAATCCACCCTTGAGTCTTGCTCTAAATGTTCATCAAAGCCTTCAACCACAACTAGATTGTGAAATAAATGCTCTAGGGTTAGAATTTATGAGGGGAGATAAATGGGGTGAGAAAATCGCCTAAGATGAGATAAAATCACCTAGGAGAAACCCTGAATTCGTACTATGCAGGAAAAGTTGGACTATAGATTTTTATACCCAAACTGGGCTTGGGCGACTGTTGGTCAGATTTATGCAACCCCAAAAGGCTACAGTAATTGGTAAACCACGCAAGTATACATGTTCTCCTAATATCGTCTTAAAACAAGTAATAACGGTAAGAATTCCAGATATCGATCCACGAGGACAGGAAAGTAAGGATTTTCAACAAGTCAAACTTAAAGTAAGATTTCAGATGGTGATTTGGAAGCAATATTTGTGAGAGTGAGTTAACAACTAATAAAAATGATTTAAAGCAGTAAAAGAAAAGCAAGGGTGCAAGTTTAGGCTGGAGTTTAACAACAATGTGTTTAGGAACATTGCTACAGCAACACCCGTTGTGATATTACAGCATTGGTTCTCAACCGCACTACTAAATTGAACAGTCCCCTTTCGAGGTTCAGATTAGACTATTTACCGGCAGTACCATGCATTCGGGTAACCTAACTAATGTCGTACAAATCTTAGTGTTATTTTCATATAGTTTGCAACCCGTTAAGGTTGACGCAGTTCTTTATAACCAATTATAACACTTCAGTTTTCTAAAAGTTTACGTTGGCTTGCATTCAAGTCCAACTCATCCAATTGAAACAGCATAAGTCACCTTGTCAAGAATTACTTGGATGAAACTTAGAAACAAGAGTTGAATAGTGAGGTTGATAGCCAATAGCGAAAGCAATCTTCCACTACCACATAGGTTTTTATCTCCCAAACCTTCACTTACACCCAAGCTAGGGTATTAGCCTATCATTGCTTGAAATGGTAAAGACATGTATTTAAATGACGTAAAAGTAAAGTGCAAGAAAAGTAGAGTTGTATGAAATGTAAGGTTGCAAAAAACGTAAAGTGTGAGAAACGTAAAGTGCATGAAATGTAAAAGATGCCGAAATTAAAACTTGCAGAAGTGTAAATGTGCTGGAAATCTTAAAGTGATCAAAGTGAAAGTGTGCTGGAAATCGTAAGTTGTTGTGGGAAGTAAGAAGGTTGTTTTAGCAACATGCAACAGTAACCAAAAGATTAAGAACTTGAAATTAAAAATGCAACATTATACAAAAGAGTTAGAGAGATCAAAGCTTAGAGAAGCTTGATCTCCCGCCTCTGGGTTTTGGGTTTTTTGAACTACTACATCTTCATCCTATTTATACTGAGGTAAAGGATTCAAAAGATGCTTATAAGTACAAGAAATATTATCCAATGGTTAATAACCAAGCATCTTAAATCAACTCTTAGTACTAGCTATGTAAGGCATCTTGCAAGAGAATCAATTCCCTAAAAGCCTGCTGATAACTTCTCCCAAAAGATGCTCTATTCAAAGGTTGAGAGCCAAAGATATCTTCAACGATGATCATGATTTGGTCAGCTTTTGTTGCTGTGGTAATGCTTGCTGTAGCAACCTACTGCAGCAACATTTTTGTCAAAACTTTATCCACAATAAGAAAGAATAGAACCAATTTCTAGAACCTAGATCCAACCAATCTTAAACCATAAAACAAGAACAAAATGACTAAATATGTGATTGAGAAGACAAAAATAAGATAAAATAAAATCCTAAAAACGTACTAAAAGTGGGTATGAATATACACACATCACACCCCACACACTTGAATTGTTGCTTGTCCTCAAGCAACGAAAATGACAAATAAAAATACTCAATATAAAAAAAGAAGAAAAAAGGTGAGTGATAGAGGTCAAGAGCATAGCCTATCATAAATTGAAGTTCCTCCAAACCGAAAAATTCAGCACCATAAGCCAAGATTCATGCTTCCTTTTGTTAGGCACAAACCATCTTTTAAACATATAATCATTTGGACTTTTATGGTTTTTTTTTTCAAATTTCTTTTTCGGCTTTTGATCTCTCCCTCAAACTGCCTTCAAGTACCGGTTTGGTATGCTGTAGCACATAATAAGTTGCTACAACATATTTTATACTTTCAACTTTGACTTTTCTTATCATAACTCATTCTTTTGAGCTTATTTTATGCTCATTGATCTTTTATTGCTTAGAAGTGATATATTCCCTCCACCACACTTGAATTTCTCAAAGGTGCAAGGGAAAAAGTGTATGGATTGTGTTTAAGAAAGATGGACTACATTAAGTTTTTCAAAAATGGGTGCCAAGTTGCTGCCCAGGAAGGCATTGCTTGGTTCTAGTAGAAAAAAAATAAGGATGGATTAGAAACAAAAAAAATTTATTCGGGCTATGGTTTGCGAAAAAAAATTATTAGTTACTACCACTCAGACTCAGAATAATGTAAAAAAATATCACAGACTCATGGATCCTAAAAAATAAAAGAAGAAATAAAAATAAACACTATGTAGCTAAAGTTAAGAAAAAATGGACATGTCCTACTCATGAGGAGTAGGTGTTGTTGCTGCAACACTGCTTCTTGGTTTTACAAGACGTTTCTCTTTCCACTTATGCTTCTACACTTCTCTCAAAACTTCTTTCCCTTCATCATCAGGGCAGATGGATTCAACATAACAAACGTGGGAACATTCATCACTCTCACCAGCGCATCTCGTTGCATGAAACACATTGAGGGTGACTTCTTTATTATGCATATCGATGGACTCTTTGAATGGTAACTCATACTTTTGATTTTTCAACCTTGGAAGGTGGAGTACATAGGATGGAAGATCTGGAACATGACTCACACCTTTGTGATCTGGGTTTTGACTAAAGGATGAGTGAGTGACGATAATCTTTGCCTCTGTTGGTGTTGTAGCAATAGGATCAAAGCATAACAGACTTGTTATAACATCACTTTGCACAAATGATTCCATTTTGACTTCATCTGGGAATAACAATGGAAAGTCAGACCTTTTAGGAATTGATGCAATAAACTATATAACTCTCATTCTTATTGGTTGGGTGGGAAAACTAACAACATCAAGGGTTGTTGTTGTAGCATCAAAGAACGTTGTTGCAGCAACTGTAACTGTTGCTACAACATCCATTTCAGTTTTCCAAAATACATTAGTAAGTCCTTAAATGCAGTGTTTTCTACAAGATACTCTTCATCAAAAATAGTCACAACCATCTTATGTTCTCTCTCACTCTCATCAATTTTTTGGTCTCACTAGGAATGATTCCACTAGGCCTACTTCTCACCTCACGAGCTAATTCTCCAACTTGTTTTTGTAGATTTCTTATGGTTGCTTGCGTGTGATTAATGAAGTTTTTCATCATTGTTTCCAATGATATGGAAGAATTAGGTGGTGGGTGGACTAGGCTATTTTGAAAAAGTGGATAAGTGGATTTTTGTTGAAAAATAGGCTTGTGGTTGTCAAAATCACTAGGATGATGCTGCTGGAAACCTAGGGGTCCTTATGGTTCATTAACATGTTGGTTCATTAACTCGGACCTCAACGATAAAAAAAAGACCTTACTCCAGTTTTTGCATCCGATGGATATGATGGTCTACATCCCAAGAGAATTGATCTGATCTCTATCCTATACTTTTTCATTGATAGATTTTTCTGATATGATGGTCTACAATTCAAAAGGGAGTGTCTGATCTCTATCCTGTTTTAACTGATATATTTTAGATGCTTAATTTAAGGGGGAGTAAAGGTGATGACTTCTGATTATTTCAGATCAGAACTCATACTATAAAACTGTTTTACTGCTTTCTGTCTTTTATTTTTGAATAAATGATGTGAATAAAGTGGCTTCTGATCACATGACAGATCAGGACCCGTTTTTCAATGATCAAAGAAGGATATTATGCTAATATCCAGGGGGAGCTTAAAAGATTTAAATCATTATATCATGATTTGAGGGGGAGCTGAAAAGGTAAATATCTTCTGTCATAGATCTCTGATTGTTTGAAAGAAGAACAACTTTCGAACATGAAAAACAGTTTCTTAAATGTTCAAACCACTTCTTATTCTCAAAAGATTTTATGAATTTAGAAGTGTGCTTTTAAATGTTTTTCAAATTTTGAGCCTTAATGTTTAACTGACCGTGTGTTTCCAAAGATCAATACTTGTGTATTATCTTGTCCATATACTGTCAAGTATTCACACACACCGATTCAGTATTTTATTTGAAATTGTTATTACCATGTCTCAAATTCGAACCAATTTTTTGATGGTAATACCCCCGTTTGAATTTCAAAGTTGTTGAGCATCATTCATCTTTTTCATATTTGTGCTTTCATTGATATATTGTTTATATTTGTTCATATAAACAAATTTCCAATTCTTTGATACCCTAATCATTTTGATTTGATCTGTTTAATTCATTGTCAGATTCTCAAAACAATTCTCTTGATTTCATTTCATTCATTCAATATCTTTGTTTTGAGAAATCTTCAACGTTCAAATGCTCAAATTTCATTCATATTTTTAAATGAGCATATATACACTGACATTTGATTTCTTGTGCTTTACATATCAAGAAAATTATTGACCAGCATGTACTTTTAGGAACATGGGATTCAGTGTGAGTGCTTAATAGATCTTCCATGGATTCACGATAACCAGTGTTTCCTACCCCGGAAGAAATCCTTTGAGTGATTGAGGGGAGAGGGGTCTAAAAGAATTGAGTGTGGGAGTGAGCTGAGATAAAATGGAAATGAGAGATTGGTTAGATGTGAGCTTATATGTTTAAAAGAAAGAGGGTGTGAGAACAGATTTAAAAGAATATCAGAACTCTGCACCAAACATCTTTCTGAGCCGGGCAGCCACATTACTGATTGGTTCACATTTCTTTGGTGACCATCATTGAAATAGGAAAATAGCCCATGCCATCTGTTGCATATAACCCCACCAGCTACTCATTCTTTTCTTAAAAAGAGAATGTTTTACATTTTCTGGGGAAGCAGCACATAATCTATCGGTTCTTCTCTTGGAAGATACTGATATTGAAAAAGAAGGAAAGTTGCCCCACCTTCGACCCTTTCTCATGCACATTGAGTCCATGTACAATCATTGCTGTCTCAGTGATTTACATACTTGGAGCCTTATGAAACACAATCATTGTGCTAATTCTTTCAAACACAAGCACGAGCACACAGAGAATTTGTTTTTCTGTCAGAACATTCATAGAATTACCTTGTGTTTTTCAATGATTGAATGGAAGTCCTGGGGAGTCATCATCAAACCAGCTCCTTACTTTGTACATTCGTTGTACACAGTAACTTTGTGTTACAGACAGGCACTTCTAACTGTTTCATTTGTTGATTCAGGGTTACCATGTGTAACATCCTAAAAATGGGGGTCAATTTAAAAATTGGAAATTTGGCCATATAACGTCTGCAAATGGTATAAACCAATCTACCCAAAACGGGAGATCCAATAACCTGTAATAAAGTATACAACCAAACGGACTAATATATGTCAACCCAACACGAGGACTATAATGCGGTAATTACAACCCATGGCAAAATAGAGAATAAACTCGACAACCTAATAATCTAACTTGAGTGAGCAAGATTAAAGTCGAGTGTCGCTATTCTCCCAAAATTAACAATCTATGCTTCCAAAAATATCGGTCACTAAATCATCAAAAGACCGCTCTCGAACCCAAAGTTGTCCACTCAATCCCGACGCATCCCATCGCTAGAGTGACCTGCCACACATGACAACCAATAACAAGTGTTAGGCTAAAGCCTAGTGAGAATAAATAAACGAAAGTTAAAATGAACGATAAACCCGTTTGAAGTCATGTAGCCGATCTAGCCGATCTAGCCGTGAGCTAAATCAAGGTAAAGCCAATAAACCATTAGTATTCAACATATACTGACAACAGTTCAAAACCACATAGCGAGCTCAACTACTCCAAGTCTTTTGCTCGAAAACATCAAGTAACCACTCCAGGTCTATTCTTGAGAGTTCCCAAAACAGGGCAACTCGAGCACAATGGGATTACACCATACTGTCCATGGGACGCTGCCCGACCGTATAGGCCCACACCCTACTTACCATGGAGCCCGATGCCTATCCTGTGCCAAGGGTAACCAAATGTCCGGACAAGACATTGGGGTACCGTGCCTATGGATCCATTGCACTAAACCAAGAACCGACTCATCATCACAACCATATATAATCACGTATATAATTCATGAGACCAAATTCCAAACATATGAGCTACTAACATGGCTCATCTCCCATTTGTTAAGAAATTTCATAAATGTACTCCCATCGATGATGACACCATAATCTCATTTCAAAGGTCATTATGTCCAATAATAAATCTCATATATTATATATTCGCAAAAACCTAGTTTTCATTTCATGTGATACCAATGCCCCAAATAGCAAATATTAGTTAACAAATGATTGAATGAATATAAACACCATTATTTTCTTTAACATACCATTCCATAAAACTTGTTTAGTCAAGTAATCATAGTGTATTCAAAACCCTTAGTTAGGTCAAGACTCAACAAAATCCAACTATGATTAAGAGATAAGGAAAGGTTGTAATACAACAACTAAAGCATTTATGAGGGAGAAGTGCCTAAAAAACTCACCTTGCAAGGGTTATACACCAAACCCTAATTGATACTTGAGAGAAGGAAGAAATGACACTTGATCTTCTTAACCACAAGCAAGAACCTAACATTAAATCCACCAACCAACCATAAGTAACAATACTTAGAGCATTCAATGATGGGGGCTGGAAACCCTACCTTTTGCTCTCCAAAATCGCCTTCCAAAGCTTCCCAAAAAGACCCAATGACTTAAAATCCCGAAAAATGAGCATTTAAGACCCTGCTGCCCGCTCGCGATAGTGCCACGCGATAGTGACACTGTCACAATCGCGTGTCACAATCGCCCGAATAGTTGGACCCTCGGTACAGTTTCAGCGGTAGTGCCACGCGATAGTGACACTTGTCACAATCGCTGGTCACTATCGCGCCGAGCCAAACACCTACGGTACAACTCTCGCGAGAGTACCCCGCGAGAGTGGCCTCTATCACAATCGCGGGCACTATCGCCCCAGGCGCACCGTGCCCCATCTTCACCCGATTTTGACCCGAATGCACGCGAAATCAAAAGTACGGTATTATAAATGAGTTTATAAATAAACTTAGTACATACCGAAACGAGGGTGTTACAATCCTCCCCAACTTGGAGGAGATTTCGTCCTCGAAATCTTGACTAGGTGAAGAGGTGAGGGTATCTCCGCCTCAAATCTTCTTCAGCCTCCCAAGTCACATTAGCACCCTGGTGGTGCTTCCATTGGACTTTCACCATCGTGACTTCCGTGTGGCGAAGTTTCTTCGTCTTCTTCTCCAATATTGCTTCCGGCTCTTCTATGCAACGATTTCCTTCATCAACTCTGATTTCGGAAAGTGGAATGACACTCTCCTCTTCCGCTAGACATTTACGGAGATAACACACATGAAAGGTGTTATGGATTCCACTCATTTTCGGAGGGAGTTCCAACTGATAAGCTTGCAATCCTACTCACTTAAGCACTACAAAGGGCCCAAGGAAACGGGGACTTAGCTTTCCGCGTTTTCCAAAGCGTATAATCCCTTTCCAAGGAGACACCTTCAACATAACACGATCGCCCACTTGGAATTCTATCGGTCGACGCTTCTTGTCAGCATAACTTTTCTGCCGATCTTGGGCCGCCTTCAAACGCTCACGAACACCCCTCACCTTATCTGCCGTCTCTTGCACAATTTCAGGTCCGGCAAACCGCTTCTCCCCCGCCTCTAGCCAACATACGGGAGTTCGGCATTTGCGACCGTATAGAGCTTCAAACGGTGCCATTCCAATGCTTGAGTGGTAGCTATTGTTGTACGCGAACTCCACCAAAGGTAAGTGCGAGTCCCAACTACCCCCAAAGTCGATTACACACGATCTCAACATATCTTCTAACGTCTGGATTGTTCTCTCTCTCTCTGTCCATCGGTTTGAGGATGATAGGCCGTGCTCAACTTCACTCGCGTGCCCAATTCCTTTTGCAACCCATCCCAAAAATGCGACGTGAACTGACTGTCCCGATCAGAGACAATAGATAACGGTACACCATGACGAGATATTACTTCGTCGATATACAGTTTTGCCAACTTATCCATGGGCAAAGTCTCTCGCATAGCCAAGAAATGGGCACTCTTGGTCAAACGATCCACGATCACCCAAATGGTGTCGTGACCGCGCAATGTCTTCGGCAATTTCGTCACGAAATCCATCGTGATGTGCTCCCATTTCCATTCCAGAATTTCCAACGATTGCAAACTCCCGTAAGGTCGTTGGTGCTCGACCTTCACTTGCAAACAAGTCACGCACCGCTCCACGTACCGCGCCACATCAAGCTTCATGACCGGCCACCAATAGTGTAACTTTAAGTCCCGATACATCTTCGTGCTTCCCGGATGAATGGAATACATCGATTTGTGGGCATCCTCGAGGAGAAGTTCCCGGTTGCCCCCGATCCTAGGCACCCAAACTCGCCCATTGAAAAGCTTTACCCCTCGACTATCCTCCGTTAAGAGTAGACGTTGCTTTGACATGACCTCCTCCTTGAGATTTTCTTCTAGCAAAGCTTCCAATTGCGACACTTTAATCCGATCGATGAGTGTTGATGTCAACTCGATCCGTGTGAAAGTAGCTTTAGAATTTCCTCCATAATCCTTTTGACTAAGAGCATCGGCGACAACGTTTGCCTTACCCGGGTGGTAAAGCAACTCGCAGTCATAATCTTTTAATAATTCCAACCATCTTCGTTGCCTCATGTTTAATTCCTTTTGGTCGAAAATGTGCCTCAGACTTTTGTGATCCGTAAAAAGGGTGCACTTTGTGCCATAGAGGTAGTGCCGCCATAACTTTAAAGCAAACACCACCGCCGCTAATTCTAAGTCGTGCGTTGGGTAGTTGACTTCATGGACCTTAAGTTGTCGTGACGCATAAGCAATCACTTTACCCCTTTGCATTAGAACGCATCCCAAACCCATTTTTGACGCATCGCTGTAAACCACGAAATCTTCTGTTCCTTTGGGTAGAGAGAGTATGGGAGCTTCGCAAAGCTTATGTTGCAGAGTTCGGAACTCCTTCTCCTGACCCTCGGTCCAAACAAATTTCACATTCTTTCGAGTTAAGGCCGTCAATGCTGAAGCTATCTTAGAGAAGTCTTGGATGAATCTTCGGTAGTATCCCGCCAGTCCTAGGAAACTTCGGATTTCGGACGGACTTCTGGGCGGTTCCCAATTTATCATGGCCTCAATTTTAGTGGGATCTAGCTTCACTCCTTCACTCCTTCCCTTGTAACCACGTGCCCCAAAAACTGCACCTCTTGAAGCCAGAATTCACACTTTGAAAACTTTGCATAAAGTTTTTCTCGTCTTAAAACCTCTAACACCTCCCGAAGGTGTTGCTCATGACTCTTCCCGTCTTTGGAATAAACCAATATGTCATCAATGAACACAATTACCTATTTGTCGAGAAAAGGTCGGCACACACGGTTCATCAAATCCATGAATATAGCCGGCGCGTTGGTTAGACCGAACGGCATCACTAGGAACTCATAGTGGCCGTAACGTGTTCTGAACACCGTCTTCAGGATGTCGCTCTTTTCCACCTTCACTTGATGATACCCCGACCGCAAATCAATCTTTGAAAAGCAACCTGCACCTTGTAGTTGATCAAACAAGTCGTCGATCCTCGGAAGCGGGTACTTGTTTTTCACCGTAGCCTTGTTCAGTTCTCTGTAGTCGATACACATCCTCATTGAGTCGTCCTTCTTCTTGACGAACAAGACTGGTGCTCCCCAAGGTGACGAACTTGGTCGAATAAAACCCTTCTCCAGAAGGTCTTGGAGTTGAGTCATCATCTCTTGCATTTCGGTAGGAGCCAGGCGGTAGGGAGCTCGTGCAATCGGGGCCGCCCCCGGAATGAGATCAATTCTGAATTCCACAAGTCGATCGGGTGGCAAACCGGGCAAGTCCTCCGGGAATACATCGGGGAACTCACGCACCACCCTTACGTCTTCTAACTTCCTCTTCTCGAGTTTGGTGTCGATAGCATAAGCCAAGAAGGATGAGCATCCTTTCGCCAGAAATTTCCGCGCTTTGATCATTGAGATAATCGCTACCTCACCTTTTCTCCTTTCACCATAAATGATCGTCGCCTCACCATTTTGTAAGGGTAGTCGAACCATTTTCTTGGAACACACAATCTCGGCGTGGTTTTCCGATAACCAATCCATTCCTATTACCACATCGAACCCACCTAATTGCATAGGCATCAAACTAACCGGAAATTTTCTACCATTAAATTCAAGAGTGCAATTCCTTACTACTTCTCGAATTATCACTTGGCCCCCGTTAGCTATTTCTACCACAATGGCTTCGTCTAAACCACTCATAGGCATGGCAATCTTTTGACAAAAGGTATCGGATATAAATGAGAAGCTAGCACCCGAATCGAACAATACACACGTAGGTACGGAGTTTAGGAGAAACGTACCCGATACCACATCAGTAGAGGCTTTGGCTTCCTCAGACGACACTTGAAAAGCTCTTCCGACCACTCTTGGAGGTTCCGTCTTCTTTCCGCCGCTTCCGCCGGTCTTCAGTTTCGGGCATTCATCCCGAATATGACCCGACTCTTTACACTCGTAACACAAACGCCCCTTAACGGGACAATCCTTATACGCATGTCCGAGCTTTTCACACTTAAAGCAAGCCCCGGGAACAAAGTTACATGGACCGTAATATTTGTTTCGGCACTTGGAACACCACTTAGCATCGGGTCTAGAATCTGCCTTCCGGTGGTAGTTGTTGTTGTTGAACGGTCTTGGTTTCTTGGAGGCTAAGGAATTTCCTTCCCATTTTCTCTTTTCGGCTAGGCGAGAACCTTCTTCCCTTTTTAAGGTAGAAGCGTCCTCCAATAATTGTGCTTCCTCAATCGCCTCCCTGAGTGTAGAAGTCTTCGATACCCTTACCATTGACATCATGTCGGATGGAAGCCCTTTAATGTAGGCTTTGATCTTTTCCTTCTCGGTAGGGACCAGGTGTCCCACTAACCCCATCTTGTCCATAAACAACCGGGTGTACTCTTTCACTGACCCGCTACCCATCTTCAGATTTTGAAATTCATCCTTTATTCGGTCCATCGACCTCTCGTTGCAGTACTCTTCAAGAAGTTTCTCTTTGAATGTGGCCCACGACAATTTGGCCAATACCGTCACTTCAAGAGAAGCGGAATACACATCCCACCAAGTGAGGGTCGTCCCCCTCAACATTTGTGAGCCAAAAACTGTCAGGATCGAATTCTTAACAAGAATTAATACTCAGAAACTAATATCAAAGAAGTTGCGGAAAAACACTTTGATATTTGATAAAACAGTAATCAAACACAGTATATAATTATCAAACAGTAAACTTGTATTTAATGCTTAAAGTTACAAGATTACACACTCAACCTCAATATTGATGAACAGGCTCACCAATACGAATTCTACTTCTCTAGAATTAGGATCTATGCCTTGAGGTTGATTTCTCTCTTGAAAAACAATTATCAAAAGTTATGAAAAGTTCTCTCTATCTATTCTAAACATTCTATACATATACTGATAAAAAGATAATTACAAAGAATAAACAAATCTTCAGTATATCTTCCATGTATATCTTCTAAGTATATCTTCAGTATATCTTCCATCATTATCTCTAAGCTTTCCATAATCTTCAGTTTATCCAGCTGTCATCCTTTCCATACAGATCTCCATCTTATAAGCAGTATTAATCATAAGCAGCATTAATACTTTGAGCAGTATTAACTCTAGCAGTACTAACCATGCTCAGCAGCATTAATCTCTTCAAGCAGTACTAACTTTGAACTAGCAGTATTAACTGAAAGCAGTAGTAACCACTAGCAGTATTAACTGAAAGCAGTATTAACTAGAAGTATTAACTGTTTTCTTCTAGCAGCATTAACTTTGTCCAGCAACATTAACAGAAGTAGTAACCATGTTAAACTAGAAGTAGTAACCATCCTTGGCATATTTCAGACCCAACAATCTCCCCCTAACTTAACTTTTCAAAACTTAGAAGTTAAGTTCTTCAGTATAGGGTCTTTATGATAATTTCAAAACTTTCTGCAATTACTAGTTCTTCTTGATTCAGTTTCTGCTGTTATCTTCTTTTCTGTTTCTGTTGTAGTTACTGCTTTGTTTCATCTTCTTCACTTATCTCCCCCTCAAAATAAGATTTCATATCAACTTGATTCTCCTTCATATCAACTTGATTCTCCTTCTCAATTCTTCTCAAGTTCAGATGTTTAAGTCTCCCCCTTTTTGAAATAATCATGATCTTTTCATCTCTTTTATCTCCATAATTTGATTGTGAACTTTCAGACAAATTGTACCAAGTGAATCCATCAATTCTTTGTAGTTAAATCTGTCCTCACCTCCTTTAGGTGTGTTTACCACCTTTGAAGGATCCTTGGATCTTTTAGTAGAGATCTTCTGCCTAGCAGAAGCACCTTCTACTCCCTTGGTTTCTTGGCACCTGGGACCTTTAGATAATTACTCATCTAAAGTTGCCATGGGGAAGGTCTTAGATATGTTCACACTGTCCTGTCCTGCACTTTGTGCAAAGTCAGTAGTGTGAGCCTTACAACCCATATGCTCTTGCATCTCCTTATTGAGCACCTTCTTGAGGTTGGGAGACACCTCTATGGTTTCCCTTTGGATATTCTCTAAAGGAGAATCCTCCCTTAGAGGGCTTAAAGGCTTAGTGGGTGAAGGTACAAGAAGGGAAGGAGCCTTCTTTACCTGTTTTCTTTATCTGTTTTATTGGTGAACTTGGCTTATGAAGTAGAGACTGTGGGATAGATATAGAGTGGGAAGGTTGGGATTGGCTAGCAGTGGGAATGTCTAATGAGGGCCTTGACCTGCTGCCATACCTTTTTCAGTGTGGAACACCACCATCATTGTAGAGAACAATGGGGTGTCAACTCCTTCAGAGTCCCTAGCAGATCTTCTCATGTTTGAGAAAACCTTGCCTTTAGGGGGTTTAGGTACATATACCTCATCAAAATGAAGTATGTCCGTCAATTCATTATTAAGTATTTCTTGTACAAACTTTGGATACAGATAAAAGCTTTTTGATTGATATCCAGGTTTGACATAAAATCAATGAAGATCATTTTTAGGTATAGAAAACTTACATTAGCAGTAGTAGCACTTATCAGCAGCATTAACACAGACTGGCAGTAGTAACACATACCAGCAGTATTAACACAGTCTGACAGTATTCACTGAACTAGAAGTACTAACTACCTTTCAGTATTAGCAACCTGAAACACTTACAGACACAAGGTTAGTAGTACCATATACCATAAAATTTTCAAAAGTTACTTTATCTTTTGAAACTATACCTTTTTCACTTTTCTTACCTTCTGCTGGATCAAAAGTAACATGTCCTCCATCAAATCTTTTAAAGAATTTGAAGGCAATCCATGTTCCTTGTTATGTGCCAAGAGCAATCATTATCTTCATTCCAAAATGCTCTTCCTCTTGAGCTTTTGATTGCCCTGCACACTTGATAAATCAGTTAGTCTTTGATGGAACCCAAGCCAAAGTGGTCTTGGGTTGACCTTTCTCATTAATATAATCTGTCAGTTTGGTCTGAATTAGTTGTTTAGGAATCTCATGACTGGAGTACTTTGTCAAGATTATAGGCTTGGCTGCATTACTACTAGAAGCAGCACTAGCTTTGTTAGCAGTACTAACTTGGTTAGCAGTACTAATCAAGTTAGCAGCACTATTTTTGTTAGCAGTACTATCTGGGATAGCAGTACTAACAGGTTTCTTTGCAATTGGAACCCAAACTTGAACAGAGTTTTTTGCTTTCTTTGTCTTTAAATTACTCCTTGGCTTATTTGGAGTATTTTTCTTTGGTTTAGCAAACTTGTTCTGAGCATGTGATCTTATAGGTGCTCTGTTCTCAGCCATATGATTCCTTCTCTGATTCCTATAACCAAGAGAGTTTTGTGGTTTTCTTTGAAAAGTGACTCTTTGGTTGATAGGGTTGAAATAACAGTGTTTGGCAAGATGATTCAATTTGCCACAGATAAAACATGGTTTTGGTCTATTGATTTTACTCAAATCAACTCCTTGTTTTTGTGCCCACTGATTATTCCAGTTTCTCTGATTTCCCCTTGGTTTATCATGTTTTTGGGGCTCAGATTTATTGCAAGAACACTGTTTACAAGGGACAGGATTCACAACTGTGGTTTGCTTATAATGGACCTTCTCAGACTTTCCCTCAGTCTTTTCTATGTCTTTAGACTTGATCCAAGCCTTTCCACATCCCTCATTGGTGATAATGTTATTTTCTAGAGGAATCTCACCACTCACAGTGTTCTCATTACTCTTTTCACTAGAGTTCTCTACTTCAGAGTCTGTTTCAACCACCACTTTGTCTAAAGGATCTACCTTAGTGGCTCCAACAGGCAATTCCTTACTATCCTTGGTCTCTAGTAAGTTTGATATAGGAGGAATGTAGTTGTTGTTGTATGGTGGTGGTGTGGTGTTATAGCCTATTCCTCTTCTAAGTTTGTCATGGATTTGAGTTTGGAGCAAAGAGTCCATTGCTTTAGAAGCATTGGAAAATTTCTCAATATCCAGCTTGGCTTTCTCAAACTCACTCTTTATCTTCTCATCTCCTCTTTAGACTTTTTCAGCTGAAGTTCTAGGTCATTCTTTTCCCACTTCCAGTAATTTGTATCATAATAATGTTGAAGTTCATTGGCTTGGAAAACTTTGATCTGTTCCTCAAAACTCTCAACAATTCTTATATAGTCTTTTATATCTCTCTCTAATCTTTTAAGGTCATCACTCATTGTCTGGTTGTGATCCCTGTACCTTTTAACAGTTTCCATACAAGTTTTAGAGCAAAGATTAGACATTACCTCTGTGGGGATTTCTGTGCTTGAAGAATCTGAAACTTTAGCCATTGATGATTTCTGATTTCAAGGAAGAATGATGATTGCAGGTTTCTGAGGATACTTGCTCTGATACCACTTGTCAGGATCGAATTCTTAACAAGAATTAATACTCAGAAACTAATATCAAAGAAGTTGCGGAAAAACACTTTGATATTTGATAAAACAGTAATCAAACACAGTATATAATTATCAAACAGTAAACTTGTATTTAATGCTTAAAGTTACAAGATTACACACTCAACCTCAATATTGATGAACAGGCTCACCAATACGAATTCTACTTCTCTAGAATTAGGATCTATGCTTTGAGGTTGATTTCTCTCTTGAAAAACAATTATCAAAAGTTATGAAAAGTTCTCTCTATCTATTCTAAACATTCTATACATATACTGATAAAAAGATAATTACAAAGAATAAACAAATCTTCAGTATATCTTCCATGTATATCTTCTAAGTATATCTTCAGTATATCTTCCATCATTATCTCTAAGCTTTCCATAATCTTCAGTTTATCCAGCTGTCATCCTTTCCATACAGATCTCCATCTTATAAGCAGTATTAATCATAAGCAGCATTAATACTTTGAGCAGTATTAACTCTAGCAGTACTAACCATGCTCAGCAGCATTAATCTCTTCAAGCAGTACTAACTTTGAACTAGCAGTATTAACTGAAAGCAGTAGTTACCACTAGCAGTATTAACTGAAAGCAGTATTAACTAGAAGTATTAACTGTTTTCTTCTAGCAGCATTAACTTTGTCCAGCAACATTAACAGAAGTAGTAACCATGTTAAACTAGAAGTAGTAACCATCCTTGGCATATTTCAGACCCAACAATCTCCCCCTAACTTAACTTTTCAAAACTTAGAAGTTAAGTTCTTCAGTATAGGGTCTTTATGATAATTTCAAAACTTTCTGCAATTACTAGTTCTTCTTGATTCAGTTTCTGCTGTTATCTTCTTTTCTGTTTCTGTTGTAGTTACTGCTTTGTTTCATCTTCTTCACTTATCTCCCCCTCAAAATAAGATTTCATATCAACTTGATTCTCCTTCATATCAACTTGATTCTCCTTCTCAATTCTTCTCAAGTTCAGATGTTTAAGTCTCCCCCTTTTTGAAATAATCATGATCTTTTCATCTCTTTTATCTCCATAATTTGATTGTGAACTTTCAGACAAATTGTACCAAGTGAATCCATCAATTCTTTGTAGTTAAATCTGTCCTCACCTCCTTTAGGTGTGTTTACCACCTTTGAAGGATCCTTGGATCTTTTAGTAGAGATCTTCTGCCTAGCAGAAGCACCTTCTACTCCCTTGGTTTCTTGGCACCTGGGACCTTTAGATAATTACTCATCTAAAGTTGCCATGGGGAAGGTCTTAGATATGTTCACACTGTCCTGTCCTGCACTTTGTGCAAAGTCAGTAGTGTGAGCCTTACAACCCATATGCTCTTGCATCTCCTTATTGAGCACCTTCTTGAGGTTGGGAGACACCTCTATGGTTTCCCTTTGGATATTCTCTAAAGGAGAATCCTCCCTTAGAGGGCTTAAAGGCTTAGTGGGTGAAGGTACAAGAAGGGAAGGAGCCTTCTTTACCTGTTTTCTTTATCTGTTTTATTGGTGAACTTGGCTTATGAAGTAGAGACTGTGGGATAGATATAGAGTGGGAAGGTTGGGATTGGCTAGCAGTGGGAATGTCTAATGAGGGCCTTGACCTGCTGCCATACCTTTTTCAGTGTGGAACACCACCATCATTGTAGAGAACAATGGGGTGTCAACTCCTTCAGAGTCCCTAGCAGATCTTCTCATGTTTGAGAAAACCTTGCCTTTAGGGGGTTTAGGTACATATACCTCATCAAAATGAAGTATGTCCGTCAATTCATTATTAAGTATTTCTTGTACAAACTTTGGATACAGATAAAAGCTTTTTGATTGATATCCAGGTTTGACATAAAATCAATGAAGATCATTTTTAGGTATAGAAAACTTACATTAGCAGTAGTAGCACTTATCAGCAGCATTAACACAGACTGGCAGTAGTAACACATACCAGCAGTATTAACACAGTCTGACAGTATTCACTGAACTAGAAGTACTAACTACCTTTCAGTATTAGCAACCTGAAACACTTACAGACACAAGGTTAGTAGTACCATATACCATAAAATTTTCAAAAGTTACTTTATCTTTTGAAACTATACCTTTTTCACTTTTCTTACCTTCTGCTGGATCAAAAGTAACATGTCCTCCATCAAATCTTTTAAAGAATTTGAAGGCAATCCATGTTCCTTGTTATGTGCCAAGAGCAATCATTATCTTCATTCCAAAATGCTCTTCCTCTTGAGCTTTTGATTGCCCTGCACACTTGATAAATCAGTTAGTCTTTGATGGAACCCAAGCCAAAGTGGTCTTGGGTTGACCTTTCTCATTAATATAATCTGTCAGTTTGGTCTGAATTAGTTGTTTAGGAATCTCATGACTGGAGTACTTTGTCAAGATTATAGGCTTGGCTGCATTACTACTAGAAGCAGCACTAGCTTTGTTAGCAGTACTAACTTGGTTAGCAGTACTAATCAAGTTAGCAGCACTATTTTTGTTAGCAGTACTATCTGGGATAGCAGTACTAACAGGTTTCTTTGCAATTGGAACCCAAACTTGAACAGAGTTTTTTGCTTTCTTTGTCTTTAAATTACTCCTTGGCTTATTTGGAGTATTTTTCTTTGGTTTAGCAAACTTGTTCTGAGCATGTGATCTTATAGGTGCTCTGTTCTCAGCCATATGATTCCTTCTCTGATTCCTATAACCAAGAGAGTTTTGTGGTTTTCTTTGAAAAGTGACTCTTTGGTTGATAGGGTTGAAATAACAGTGTTTGGCAAGATGATTCAATTTGCCACAGATAAAACATGGTTTTGGTCTATTGATTTTACTCAAATCAACTCCTTGTTTTTGTGCCCACTGATTATTCCAGTTTCTCTGATTTCCCCTTGGTTTATCATGTTTTTGGGGCTCAGATTTATTGCAAGAACACTGTTTACAAGGGACAGGATTCACAACTGTGGTTTGCTTATAATGGACCTTCTCAGACTTTCCCTCAGTCTTTTCTATGTCTTTAGACTTGATCCAAGCCTTTCCACATCCCTCATTGGTGATAATGTTATTTTCTAGAGGAATCTCACCACTCACAGTGTTCTCATTACTCTTTTCACTAGAGTTCTCTACTTCAGAGTCTGTTTCAACCACCACTTTGTCTAAAGGATCTACCTTAGTGGCTCCAACAGGCAATTCCTTACTATCCTTGGTCTCTAGTAAGTTTGATATAGGAGGAATGTAGTTGTTGTTGTATGGTGGTGGTGTGGTGTTATAGCCTATTCCTCTTCTAAGTTTGTCATGGATTTGAGTTTGGAGCAAAGAGTCCATTGCTTTAGAAGCATTGGAAAATTTCTCAATATCCAGCTTGGCTTTCTCAAACTCACTCTTTATCTTCTCATCTCCTCTTTAGACTTTTTCAGCTGAAGTTCTAGGTCATTCTTTTCCCACTTCCAGTAATTTGTATCATAATAATGTTGAAGTTCATTGGCTTGGAAAACTTTGATCTGTTCCTCAAAACTCTCAACAATTCTTATATAGTCTTTTATATCTCTCTCTAATCTTTTAAGGTCATCACTCATTGTCTGGTTGTGATCCCTGTACCTTTTAACAGTTTCCATACAAGTTTTAGAGCAAAGATTAGACATTACCTCTGTGGGGATTTCTGTGCTTGAAGAATCTGAAACTTTAGCCATTGATGATTTCTGATTTCAAGGAAGAATGATGATTGCAGGTTTCTGAGGATACTTGCTCTGATACCACTTGTCAGGATCGAATTCTTAACAAGAATTAATACTCAGAAACTAATATCAAAGAAGTTGCGGAAAAACACTTTGATATTTGATAAAACAGTAATCAAACACAGTATATAATTATCAAACAGTAAACTTGTATTTAATGCTTAAAGTTACAAGATTACACACTCAACCTCAATATTGATGAACAGGCTCACCAATACGAATTCTACTTCTCTAGAATTAGGATCTATGCTTTGAGGTTGATTTCTCTCTTGAAAAACAATTATCAAAAGTTATGAAAAGTTCTCTCTATCTATTCTAAACATTCTATACATATACTGATAAAAAGATAATTACAAAGAATAAACAAATCTTCAGTATATCTTCCATGTATATCTTCTAAGTATATCTTCAGTATATCTTCCATCATTATCTCTAAGCTTTCCATAATCTTCAGTTTATCCAGCTGTCATCCTTTCCATACAGATCTCCATCTTATAAGCAGTATTAATCATAAGCAGCATTAATACTTTGAGCAGTATTAACTCTAGCAGTACTAACCATGCTCAGCAGCATTAATCTCTTCAAGCAGTACTAACTTTGAACTAGCAGTATTAACTGAAAGCAGTAGTTACCACTAGCAGTATTAACTGAAAGCAGTATTAACTAGAAGTATTAACTGTTTTCTTCTAGCAGCATTAACTTTGTCCAGCAACATTAACAGAAGTAGTAACCATGTTAAACTAGAAGTAGTAACCATCCTTGGCATATTTCAGACCCAACAATCTCCCCCTAACTTAACTTTTCAAAACTTAGAAGTTAAGTTCTTCAGTATAGGGTCTTTATGATAATTTCAAAACTTTCTGCAATTACTAGTTCTTCTTGATTCAGTTTCTGCTGTTATCTTCTTTTCTGTTTCTGTTGTAGTTACTGCTTTGTTTCATCTTCTTCACTTATCTCCCCCTCAAAATAAGATTTCATATCAACTTGATTCTCCTTCATATCAACTTGATTCTCCTTCTCAATTCTTCTCAAGTTCAGATGTTTAAGTCTCCCCCTTTTTGAAATAATCATGATCTTTTCATCTCTTTTATCTCCATAATTTGATTGTGAACTTTCAGACAAATTGTACCAAGTGAATCCATCAATTCTTTGTAGTTAAATCTGTCCTCACCTCCTTTAGGTGTGTTTACCACCTTTGAAGGATCCTTGGATCTTTTAGTAGAGATCTTCTGCCTAGCAGAAGCACCTTCTACTCCCTTGGTTTCTTGGCACCTGGGACCTTTAGATAATTACTCATCTAAAGTTGCCATGGGGAAGGTCTTAGATATGTTCACACTGTCCTGTCCTGCACTTTGTGCAAAGTCAGTAGTGTGAGCCTTACAACCCATATGCTCTTGCATCTCCTTATTGAGCACCTTCTTGAGGTTGGGAGACACCTCTATGGTTTCCCTTTGGATATTCTCTAAAGGAGAATCCTCCCTTAGAGGGCTTAAAGGCTTAGTGGGTGAAGGTACAAGAAGGGAAGGAGCCTTCTTTACCTGTTTTCTTTATCTGTTTTATTGGTGAACTTGGCTTATGAAGTAGAGACTGTGGGATAGATATAGAGTGGGAAGGTTGGGATTGGCTAGCAGTGGGAATGTCTAATGAGGGCCTTGACCTGCTGCCATACCTTTTTCAGTGTGGAACACCACCATCATTGTAGAGAACAATGGGGTGTCAACTCCTTCAGAGTCCCTAGCAGATCTTCTCATGTTTGAGAAAACCTTGCCTTTAGGGGGTTTAGGTACATATACCTCATCAAAATGAAGTATGTCCGTCAATTCATTATTAAGTATTTCTTGTACAAACTTTGGATACAGATAAAAGCTTTTTGATTGATATCCAGGTTTGACATAAAATCAATGAAGATCATTTTTAGGTATAGAAAACTTACATTAGCAGTAGTAGCACTTATCAGCAGCATTAACACAGACTGGCAGTAGTAACACATACCAGCAGTATTAACACAGTCTGACAGTATTCACTGAACTAGAAGTACTAACTACCTTTCAGTATTAGCAACCTGAAACACTTACAGACACAAGGTTAGTAGTACCATATACCATAAAATTTTCAAAAGTTACTTTATCTTTTGAAACTATACCTTTTTCACTTTTCTTACCTTCTGCTGGATCAAAAGTAACATGTCCTCCATCAAATCTTTTAAAGAATTTGAAGGCAATCCATGTTCCTTGTTATGTGCCAAGAGCAATCATTATCTTCATTCCAAAATGCTCTTCCTCTTGAGCTTTTGATTGCCCTGCACACTTGATAAATCAGTTAGTCTTTGATGGAACCCAAGCCAAAGTGGTCTTGGGTTGACCTTTCTCATTAATATAATCTGTCAGTTTGGTCTGAATTAGTTGTTTAGGAATCTCATGACTGGAGTACTTTGTCAAGATTATAGGCTTGGCTGCATTACTACTAGAAGCAGCACTAGCTTTGTTAGCAGTACTAACTTGGTTAGCAGTACTAATCAAGTTAGCAGCACTATTTTTGTTAGCAGTACTATCTGGGATAGCAGTACTAACAGGTTTCTTTGCAATTGGAACCCAAACTTGAACAGAGTTTTTTGCTTTCTTTGTCTTTAAATTACTCCTTGGCTTATTTGGAGTATTTTTCTTTGGTTTAGCAAACTTGTTCTGAGCATGTGATCTTATAGGTGCTCTGTTCTCAGCCATATGATTCCTTCTCTGATTCCTATAACCAAGAGAGTTTTGTGGTTTTCTTTGAAAAGTGACTCTTTGGTTGATAGGGTTGAAATAACAGTGTTTGGCAAGATGATTCAATTTGCCACAGATAAAACATGGTTTTGGTCTATTGATTTTACTCAAATCAACTCCTTGTTTTTGTGCCCACTGATTATTCCAGTTTCTCTGATTTCCCCTTGGTTTATCATGTTTTTGGGGCTCAGATTTATTGCAAGAACACTGTTTACAAGGGACAGGATTCACAACTGTGGTTTGCTTATAATGGACCTTCTCAGACTTTCCCTCAGTCTTTTCTATGTCTTTAGACTTGATCCAAGCCTTTCCACATCCCTCATTGGTGATAATGTTATTTTCTAGAGGAATCTCACCACTCACAGTGTTCTCATTACTCTTTTCACTAGAGTTCTCTACTTCAGAGTCTGTTTCAACCACCACTTTGTCTAAAGGATCTACCTTAGTGGCTCCAACAGGCAATTCCTTACTATCCTTGGTCTCTAGTAAGTTTGATATAGGAGGAATGTAGTTGTTGTTGTATGGTGGTGGTGTGGTGTTATAGCCTATTCCTCTTCTAAGTTTGTCATGGATTTGAGTTTGGAGCAAAGAGTCCATTGCTTTAGAAGCATTGGAAAATTTCTCAATATCCAGCTTGGCTTTCTCAAACTCACTCTTTATCTTCTCATCTCCTCTTTAGACTTTTTCAGCTGAAGTTCTAGGTCATTCTTTTCCCACTTCCAGTAATTTGTATCATAATAATGTTGAAGTTCATTGGCTTGGAAAACTTTGATCTGTTCCTCAAAACTCTCAACAATTCTTATATAGTCTTTTATATCTCTCTCTAATCTTTTAAGGTCATCACTCATTGTCTGGTTGTGATCCCTGTACCTTTTAACAGTTTCCATACAAGTTTTAGAGCAAAGATTAGACATTACCTCTGTGGGGATTTCTGTGCTTGAAGAATCTGAAACTTTAGCCATTGATGATTTCTGATTTCAAGGAAGAATGATGATTGCAGGTTTCTGAGGATACTTGCTCTGATACCACTTGTCAGGATCGAATTCTTAACAAGAATTAATACTCAGAAACTAATATCAAAGAAGTTGCGGAAAAACACTTTGATATTTGATAAAACAGTAATCAAACACAGTATATAATTATCAAACAGTAAACTTGTATTTAATGCTTAAAGTTACAAGATTACACACTCAACCTCAATATTGATGAACAGGCTCACCAATACGAATTCTACTTCTCTAGAATTAGGATCTATGCCTTGAGGTTGATTTCTCTCTTGAAAAACAATTATCAAAAGTTATGAAAAGTTCTCTCTATCTATTCTAAACATTCTATACATATACTGATAAAAAGATAATTACAAAGAATAAACAAATCTTCAGTATATCTTCCATGTATATCTTCTAAGTATATCTTCAGTATATCTTCCATCATTATCTCTAAGCTTTCCATAATCTTCAGTTTATCCAGCTGTCATCCTTTCCATACAGATCTCCATCTTATAAGCAGTATTAATCATAAGCAGCATTAATACTTTGAGCAGTATTAACTCTAGCAGTACTAACCATGCTCAGCAGCATTAATCTCTTCAAGCAGTACTAACTTTGAACTAGCAGTATTAACTGAAAGCAGTAGTAACCACTAGCAGTATTAACTGAAAGCAGTATTAACTAGAAGTATTAACTGTTTTCTTCTAGCAGCATTAACTTTGTCCAGCAACATTAACAGAAGTAGTAACCATGTTAAACTAGAAGTAGTAACCATCCTTGGCATATTTCAGACCCAACAAAAACTGCTTTCTGCCCCTCTCCACATTCGCTCGATCGGAATGCCTGTTCCATTTCTCGAATCCAACTCACACAGCCCGATGGGTCATCCGAACCCTTAAACTCCGGTGGTTGGCAACCCAGAAAGGCCTTGAACGTGCAAGTTTTTGCCACTTGCTCAACTCTAGGGGTTGCGGTGACTTCATTAGGGTTCATAGGTCCTGGACCTCTGGACCCCGCTACAACAACGTTTTCGTCCACCACTTCAGGCCTTCGGTTGTTAATATCACGATCCTCTAGGAGTTTGAGGAACATTTCTTGTTGCTGGGCCATCACTCGGTTCATAGCTACCATCATGCGGTCCATCATCCTTGTTTCCGCCGTCACCTCCTCCATAACGGGATCATCCGTTTCTAAGTTGCGAAGAGGAATGAACTCGGGCCCCCCGCCCAACACATTTACCACATGAGGAGGTTCTTCCACAGCAGTCACCCTCGGTTGGTTGGCCGTGGATACTGTGGCCTCTTGACCTTCCGGTCGATTTCGGGTATTAACCATGATTCTGCCACACACAAAATACCACAGAATGAGAGACAAGCCCACAAAAGTAACATAAGGAACGTACTATTACACTTATCAATTATCATAACAATAGTAGATCAAACATACTCACGTAAAACATCTTCATAATAATGTTAGCTAAGTGAAATTATGAACACATTATACGTACGAGTTATCGTTACCATCACTACAACTTTCAACTTGTGCAAGTTCCGTCGACTCTAAGTCCAACCTATCTTAGTAGTTCTACCCCCTTCTCACAATTCATAGCTTAACAGTCACAGTTTAAGTCTAGGCATTCTACCTTCATACCTAGTTCACTTAAACTAAAGCTCTGATACCAACTTGTAACATCCTAAAAATGGGGGTCAATTTAAAAATTGGAAATTTGGCCATATAACGTCTGCAAATGGTATAAACTAATCTACCCAAAACAGGAGATCCAATAACCTGTAATAAAGTATACAACCAAACGGACTAATGTATGTCAACCCAACACGGGGACTATAATGCGGTAATTACAACCCACGGCAAAATAGAGAATAAACTCGACAACCTAATAATCTAACTTGAGTGAGCAAGATTAAAGTCGGGTGTCGCTATTCTCCCAAAAGTAACAATCTATGCTTCCAAAAATATCGGTCACTAAATCATCAAAAGACCGCTCTCGAACCCAAAGTCGTCCACTCAATCCCGACGCATCCCATCACTAGAGTGACCTGCCACACATGACAACCAATAACAAGTGTTAGGCTAAAGCCTAGTGAGAATAAATAAACGAAAGCTAAAATGAATGATAAACCCGTTTGAAGTCATGTAGCCGATCTAGCCGTGAGCTAAATCAAGGTAAAGCCAATAAACCATTAGTATTCAACATATACTGACAACAGTTCAAAACCACATAGCGAGCTCAACTACTCCAAGTCTTTTGCTCGAAAACATCAATCAACCACTCCAGGTCTATTCTTGAGAGTTCCCAAAACAGGGCAACTCGAGCACAATTGGATTAAACCATACTGTCCATGGGACGCTGCCCGACCATATAGGCCCACACCCTACTTACCATGGAGCCCGATGCCTATCCCGTGCCAAGGGTAACCAAATGTCCGGACAAGACATTGGGGTACCGTGCCTATGGATCCATTGCACTAAACCAAGAACAGACTCATCATCACAACCATATATAATCACGTATATAATTCATGAGACCAAATTCCAAACATAAGAGCTACTAACATGGTTCATCTCTCATTTGTTAAGAAATTTCATAAATGTACTCCCATCGATGATGACACCATAATCTCATTTCAAAGGTCATTATGTCCAATAATAAATCTCATATATTAAATATTCCCAAAACCCTAGTTTTCATTTCATGTGATACCAATGCCCCAAATAGCAAATATTAGTTAACAAATGATTGAATGAATATAAACACCATTATTTTCTTTAATATACCATTCCATAAAACTTGTTTAGTCAAGTAATCATAGTGTCTTCAAAACCCTTAGTTAGGTCAAGACTCAACAAAATCCAACTATGATTAAGAGATAAGGAAAGGTTGTAATACAACAACTAAAGCATTTATGAGGGAGAAGTGCCTAAGAAACTCACCTTGCAAGGGTTATACACCAAACCCTAATTGATACTTGAGAGAAGGAAGAAATGACACTTGATCTTCTTAACCACAAGCAAGAACCTAACATTAAATCCACCAACCAACCATAAGTAACAATACTTAGAGCATTCAATGATGGGGGCTGGAAACCCTACCTTTTGCTCTCCAAAATCGCCTTCCAAAGCTTCCCAAAAAGACCCAATGACTTAAAATCCTGAAAAATGAGCATTTAAGACCCTGCTGCCCGCTCGCGATAGTGCCACGCGATAGTGACACTATCACAATCGCGTGTCACAATTGCCCGAATAGTTGGACCCTCGGTACAGTTTCAGCAGTAGTGCCACGCGATAGTGACACTTGTCACAATCGCTGGTCACTATCGCGCCGAGCCAAACACCTACGGTACAACTCCCGCGAGAGTAGCCCGCGAGAGTGACCTCTGTCACAATCGCGGGCACTATCGCCCCAGGCGTACCGTGCCCCATCTTCACCCGATTTTGACCCGAATGCACGCGAAATCAAAAGTACGGTATTATAAATGAATTTATAAATAAATTGAGTACATACCGAAACGAGGGTGTTACACCATGTTCATTACGTCTGATTTGGAAAAGATTCGGATATATATCTTTCATGAATTGATGGCTCTCAGATCAAAGCGCGCCAACTGTCAAAGGGGAGATTGTTATTTGTATTAAAAGGGGGAAATCAAAGTCTGTGCTGAAATTGATGAAGTTTTGATGATCAGGATGCTCGTAATCATCAAAAAGGGGGAGAATTTTACAAAGATCAATTTCAATGCTGAATCGTCAAAGTTCAAAATGCTTCTGCTGATTCAAAGAAAAGATTCTGAAGAAAGATTTTTCAAAGTTAAATCAAGATGTTTTTGTGAAAGTCTGTTCTTCCAAAGATGATCCAGAGATCTGAGTGATGAAGATACAATTTTGTTCAGAGTTGAAAGAAATTTTCAGAAGTTTCAAAAGTTGTTTCAAAGATGAAGTATCCAGTTCAAAGAAGTTTAAAGAATTCAGTTTTGTGTTCAATGCTTGTTGACTTTCAAAGCTTCAAAGAGAAAAAGACTTTCCAAGATTCTTCAAGAGCTGAAAGAGTAAAGACTGTGAAAGCTTCAAAGTTCAAAGTTAAAGTCACAAAAGCTGAAGAATCAAGAGCTGAAGATCAGTATCAAATTTTTATTAAATCTTGAATACAAAGGGGGAGATTGTTAAGTCTAAATATTGTATCCAAGATTTAATATGGAAAGTCAAAGATGTAAAAGTCAACAATGTCAATGTCTTGTATAAGTCAAAGCTTGTTTAGTTTTACTTAGTGGTTAAGTCTTGTTATAGATAGGTGGTATAAATAGGTTTTGTCTCTAAGATTCTTGTAACTACGATTCTAGAGAGCATCTCATACATTGTAAAGGTTTAGAGACTTGTGATTGGGAATTCAAGATCTATTTTCTCTCTCTAGATTCTCTCTCTAGTTCTTGATAATATTGAGTAATTGCTTGATTTTTTGGGATTTTATGATTAACAGAACTCGCATGGCATTAGATGTTTGAAAGATTCTAAGTGAGGAATTCACAAGGTGTTATATACGAGAAGTGACAAATTCGCATCTGCCTATATGCGAGAAGGATGTATACGCATTCAGTGCTATACGAAAAGTGAGACTTTAGAATTCGAAGGAAAAAATTTGCATCAAGAACGATACGAGAAGTGAGGAATTCGCATCGTACATCATACTAAATTTAGGATTTCGCATAGCATATCATACAGATTTTGAGGAATTCGCATCTCAAAGTTGAAAATTTTCTAAGTATAGAATCCGTATCGATACAGAAAGTTTGAGAAGGGTGAATTTTTCTAAGTATAGAATTCGCATCACTCCTTCGTGCGAAAAGATTCAAGTTTGGAATTTTTCTAAGTCGGGAATTCACATACTTCCTTATGCGAAAAGCTTAAAATTCGCATCATTCAGCGTGCGTGAAATGAGAATTCGCATCCTTTGGTGTGTGAATTCTATCTTTGTGCGAAACGTTTCTTCTTTGGTATGAGGATTTTGTACTTGGTCATTTTTCTGACTGAGCTTTTCAGAAATTTTGATATTTTCTGATTCTGTGTTTAAAGATTTGTGCAATTATCAAGATGACTTCTCGAGATGCCTTGGCAATAGGAACTGATGTCAAACCACCAGTACTGTTCAAAGGAGAGTATGAACAATGGAAAGATAGGTTTTTGGACTTTATAGGCAGACATGAACAATGGAAAGACGGGCTCATGAAACTTCCCACAAAGCTTCTCACTACAGAAGAGGAAGGAGAATAGGTAGTTACCAAAGAATATCTTATGGATATAGATGAATATACTAACAAACAGAAAAAGAGGCACAAGGATGATAGACTGACAAGATACTTTCTACTTCAAGGAATTCCTATTGAGATTTATGTGAAAATAGACAACTACAAAGCTACTGGGAAACATATGTGGGATCATCTTGAAAAGATGATGTTAGGTTCAAATATTGGTAATCAGCTGAAGGTTTCTAATTGCCTTAACAACTAGGAAGAATTTAAGGCAAAAGAAGAAGAGAATTTAGAGGCAACTTATGACAAATTCGTCACTATTCTGAATGAGCTGAGCAAGAACAAAGTAAAGAAATCTCAGATTGAGCATAATGTAAAGTTTCTGAGTCTCTTACAACCTGAATGGAAAAGATTTACTCGACAAATGAAACAAATGAAAGATCTCAATGAGATTCCATTACATGAGGTTTATGAGACTCTACGACAGAATGAAAAAGAGATTGATGAGATAAGAGCTGAGAAGAAGAAAGCTGATAAACCAGTGGTTGATACAGTTGCTTTGGTAGTCAAGAGGAAGGAAAAGATATATGTTAATCTGAAAAAGAAGAAAGTGATTGTTTCTGAGTCTGAGGAAGAGAATAGTGATGAGTCTGATTCTGATGACGGTGAGTGTTAGGGTGAATTGTATGTTAAATAGAAGTTCGGGGTGTGAACTATAATTTATTTAAAGTTGTTTAGTTAATGGGCTTTTGGGACCAAAAGGCTTCCACACCATATTTATTGTTTGTTTAACCTAGTTTTCTAGGTTAATGGTCATACATAGGTTTACTTAGCCGTATTGATATTCTCTCTGTAAACCTAAACCCTTTATTGATAAATTTAATCATATGACCAGAAATTGTGATTCAGTCATTTTTTGTTATTGATTATTATCTGTGATTGCACTGTTTCTGGGATCTACAATTGATATCAGAGCAAATAGACAAGATTTTTGATCCAAAAGGTTTGTCTAAAACCCTTTTCTTATCGATTTTTGTGTTATCGATTTGGTTATCTTGAACGTGTTCTTCATATTTTGAATATCTTGAGTTGTTAGTGTTTAGCCATTAGATTGAATATGAGTTTGTGTTTGGTAAGAAAAATCCGTGTTGGTTTTAAAAGGTTAGTGATTGTCGATTTTGATTAATCGACTAACCCATATTTCCTTTTTCTATGTTCATCTTAGTTCATAAAATTGAAGCTACTAGTCTGTGTAGTTAGTGGTTGTTTGTTAAAATTAATTCTGTTTTTAGGTCATAAATCTAAAACGTTGATTAATTTTGTGCTAAAAGATTGCTTTTTTGGCGAATTTGTGGGTTTATCGCCGAATTTTTCGAAGAACAACCCAGACTCGTACTCCCGGATTCATTTGTCCCGGTTCTTAGTATTGTTTTCACCCGATACCAAAGGTCCACCCCGATACCTTGCTTGTTCACCTTCATCTTCCAGGGTCTCGTACTCCCGGGTTCCTGCACTCCGGGGTCTCGTACTCCCGGGTTCCTGCACTCCCGGGGTCTCGTACTCCTAGGTTCCTGCACTCCCGGGGTCTCGTACTCCCGAGTTCCTGCTTATCCAAAGATACACAAGTCCCTGACAGAAGGACCGCCTCTTACTCTAATGACTGAAATACCTACAAATGAGGTTACTGGTGCACCTGTTCATACAGTCCCAAAGACAGTCGCTCAAATGACGGGTCCATAAAAGAAACTGTATGAAGGGGAACGTCTCGCAAAAATGTACATTCTCCAAAGCTTGACAAACGATGTATACACAAGCATCGACAACTACAAGGACACAACAAAAGGAATGTGGGACCAGATTCGCAAAATGATGATTGCCAGTAGAATAAGCAATCATTTGAAAGTCACTAGCTGCATTGCCCGATACGATAGCTTCAAGGCGAGAAAAGGCGAGACGCTCACTGAAACATACGAACGGTTCAACCACCTTCTAAACGAGCTGCACAAAAACAAAATCAGTAAAACGAACACTAAGAACAACATCAAGTTCATGAATAACCTCCATCCGGAATGGAAGACGTTTGTTTCACATATCCACCATACTCAAAGCCTGGAGAATCTTCCCCAGCATGAACTATTTGAAATGATTTTATAAGACGAAGATGAAGTTCTCGAACTGATGGGAAATCAAAAGTCTAACGAAAAGCAAGTGGCTGATCCCTTAGCACTCGTCTCAGACAAAAGAAATCGTTCTTACAGTCGAGCCTCCGAAAAGGAACCAGTAAAAAGTGATTCTAAACCAGAAGACACTAACAGCGATTCAGATCCAGAATACACCCAGATCAAGGAAGCTGTGTTGTTCCTATCTCAAGCCTTTTAGAAAAAGAAGTTCTTCAAAAAGCCATCTTTAAACAATTAGAGGTACTCTACTACACCGCACAAGCGACATGATCCTAAGGAGAAGAATGAAGGCAAGAAATGAATTGATGAATTAAATAAGGTCGAGAAGAAGCATGATGAGAAAACTAAGGATGAGACGTTCAAATATCTACAACTGGGGTCATCTGGGCCACTTTGCCAAAGAATGTCGAAAGCTAGTAGTTCGGAACTCCGAATACTACAAGGCCAAGATGTTGTTGGCTAAAGAAAAGGAACCTGGTAAGGCTCTCATGGCAGAAGATGACCATTGGCTCAACCTATCTGATGAAGAAGAAGATGATGCAGAAGCTCACATGTGTTTCATGGGTAAGCACTCATCACAGTCTGATACAGACGATGATGATCGCGATTCCACATGTCAGGTATGTTCCCCTATCCATAAAACCTTAATTAATTAGAAGGAAATCACCAAGCAAAAGTTAGACTCTTACAAGCGAACCTCAAAAGAAAAATCTCACCTAATTTCCACTTTAGAAACACGAGTATCCACACAGAAAAGACCCTAGAGGATCTTCTCGCAGAAAATGTTGGACGATTGTGTGAAATTTCAAGTCTAAAGGAACGATGTGAGGATTTTTCAAAAGAGTCCAAGAAATTAAAGTCCAAAGTAGATGAACTTACTGATAAACTTCGTTTGTCAGAAAATGAGAAAATTGAGATTGTCAGTCAACGTGTTTCGTGTGAAAATAAAAATAAAAACTTAACTGAAAAGTTAAAGGATCTTGAACTGAAACTGTATAAAATTGGTCAATCTGAACACACAATTCATCTGAACGCACCTAAAGAACTCCAACACTCTAATCAAGAGAAGGGTCTTAGTTACGATAACTCGCATTATCTGAAAAAGGCTTTGTCCAATGTGCCCACTTTATATGCTTTCGAATTTTTGTGTTTGGACAAGACTTATCTAGAGTACAAAATCAGATGGACCGGGTCACTTGATGATGAGGATCCGGAACTGGAAACTTTGAGAAAGAAAAATACTGTCACTATGCAACTTCCTTTTGTGTATGATTCATTGAATGCATCATATGACACCGATAAACACACTTTTCTGTCAAATGACTATTTTCGAAGCTACTCTTTGGCTGAACTTGATTCAAAACCTGTTGAGGAGGAATCAATGGACCACAAAATCTATGTTCCACCTCTGATTTTGGAAAAGAAAATCATTCAGCTATAAGAGTCATTTGCACAAGAAAGACTCATTTTTCAAAAGGAAAAACAAGAGTTATTATCCAAACTTGAGTTCCTCAATTCTGATCAAAAGGAATCTGGATCTAGAGAGGAAAAGGAACATCTTCAGACAGAGATAAACAAGCTTATTTCACAACTGTCTGCCTTGGCAGCAGATATGATAAAAGAGCAACTTCATAAAGTTCATCTTTAAGCTAAGCCTGATATACTCCAAGATGAGAAAATTAATCTGTCAGAAAATTCCTATCCACCCTCAGACACCTCTTCCTGTAAAGCCTTTTTGGGTGATTCTTCACTAAATTCTTCTGATAAAGGAAAAGAGCCTCAGTTACAATTTTTCCAAAAGGATCATCATTCTGATTCTCAAAATGCTTCCGCCAATGATCCGCTTCAAAGCAGAAATTCTTTCAGTTTCCTGAATCCCACAAAGTGATAAGGTTCCTTCTGATGAGGAAATGGAATTTTCAACATTTCTGAATTTCGAGGTATGTCCAGACAGTCAATTAGACCAATTTGATTTCAACCCTTTACTTCCAAATCATGTTGATTTTCTGAATTCCATGTGTGAGCCTCCGATAAATTTTTACAAGGGCGAGAGTTTCAAATCAACCCCTCCAAACACTTCTGTGAACAAATATTCTAAATCTAAATCAAAAAGTCGTTCACAAAAGAAGAAAAAGACCGGACGCTCAAACAAGAGACAATCCTCAAAGTTCAAAAATTATGACTATGAATTTAACGGTATTTCAGATACTTTTGGTCGAAGGAAAGAAGTCAAATACGAGTGGATAGCTAAGAAGTCTAAGGAGAGCACGGTGAAGACGGAATCAGTTAATCCAGTTTTGAATTCTAGGAAAAACAATAACAGTCATGATGATTTTAATTTTAAAACTTTGGTTGAACGTAATGGATTGTTTCCTTTGAAAGTTTATTCCATTCAGCAATTAATTCAACTATCTCATGATTGTGTTTGTTGTTCCAATTGTGGATTGAATGATTTCATTGATCGTAGATTTGCATCAGATTGGTTTGGTTCTTATCATGTCTTTAATTATCGCTCAAAGTTTGATGCACCCCGTCGAAGGAATAAACCCAAGTCCAAACGGGTATCCAAGACAGGTGTTCCCCCTAACGCGAAAGGACTCATTTACGAATGGGTACCTAAAAAGTCTTAACCTGTTTTGTAGAACGGTCATGTGTGGTATTTAGATTCAGGCTTCTCCAAACACATGACCGGAAGAAAAGAGCTTCTCACGAACTTCACCGAGAAATTTTGTGCCAATGTGCGTTTTAGGAATGATCAATACTCTGCATTTTTTAGGGGTCTTAAGGGTTGTTGTTAGGTCCATTGAGATCATGATTGGATTGAATGATAAAGATAACAAGGAATCATAGGGTAGAAATCTGTAGATTTATTCATACTGGAAATTAAACTACACTACTGAGAGCAAACAAGCCGTATGTCTACATTGTGAATGAAAAACTTTACCCAAACTAAGCTACATGATTCCTATTTATACCCCAAGACTGTTGGGAACTGAAGATTTGATTAAGTATGATTAATGCTGCCAGTACAAAATGGTTACTACTACTGAGATAAGTTACTACTGTTGAGCAAAATTAATACTGCTGAGCATAGTTAGTCCTGCTGGTGAAGATTAATACTGCTCAGAGTGTTAATGCTGCTGTGACTTAATACTGCTTATGTGATAATCAAGATACGCGCAGATCAAGGCTTGAAGATAATCATGGAAGGTTTGAAGATAATTATGGAAGAATATACTGAAGATATTTTATGTTTTGTAATTATCTTTTATTTTCATTATATGTATAGATGTTTTCAGAATAGTTTTGATATACGAGAATTCTAAGTTTTTGTTTAGAGAGAGAATTAACCTCAAGGTTTACAATCCTAGTTCTAGAGAAGTAGAATTCGTCTTGGTGAGCCTGTTCATCAAGATTGAGGTTTTGTGTGAAAGCTTGTAACTTTAATCATTCAATAAAGTTTACAAGTTGTGATTTATTCTTTACTGTTTCATTGATAGTTTGAATATTAAAGTGTTTTTCCGCAACTTCTTTAATATTGTTTCTGAGTTTAATTATTCTTGTCAAGAATCAGATCCTGTCAAGTGGTATCAGAGCCTAATATTCTTAGAAACCTTCATTCATCATGGACAACACAGTTGAATCAACCAGTACTCTTGTTTCAAAGGTTCCCATGCTCAAACCTAATGAGTTTGACATGTGGAAAATTAGGATCAAGCAGTACATCCTCCTTACAGACTTTTCTATGTGGGACATTGTTGAGAATGGTCCCTCTGCTGAAGGAAAAATTGGACAAGATGGAAGAAGACCACCTCCAAAAACTGATGCTGAGAAGAAAGTGAGACAATTGGAGATGAAATCCTTAAGCACCCTGCTTTTGGCCATTCCTAATGAGTATCAACATCAATTTCATCACTGCACTGATGCTCAGATTCTATGGAATGCTTTAGAGAAGAGATTTGTTGGCACCAAGAGCACTAAGAGGAATCAAAGGGATATTCTCAAACAGCAATATGAGAATTTTACATCTTCAAAGAATGAGTCTATGACTCAAACTTTTGATAGATTCAATAAATTAATTGGTGAGTTGGATACTGTTGGAGTTCAGATGGAACAAGATGATGTCTACCGAAAGTTCCTCAGATCTCTTGGAGATGAATGGACCATGTACACTGTCTCATTCAGACAGAATGACATGTTGGAAGAAAAGGAACTGTATGATCTGTATAATGATCTGAGAGTGTTTGAATCTGAGGTGGAAGCAAAGAAGAAGCCTACTGGATATGTTCATAATGCTGCACTCCTATCAGCATCAACTGATTCTACTGCTAACCCTGAATCAGTTAATGCTGCCAGTGGAGTAAATCAAGAAAAGGCAATGAATCTGTGTTTGAAGCCTTTTTTTCCAGCCATGGAAACTCTTATTTAATCAATGATGACTTGGAACAGCTTCATCCTGATGATCTTGAAGAGATGGATATTAAATGGCAGATGGCCATGCTTTCTATGAGGGTGAAGAAGTTCATCAAAAGGACTGGAAGGAACAACTTCTCCCAAAGAAGAGAAGATGGAGCAGGCTTTGATAAGTCAAATTTGGAATGTTACAAGTGTCACATGAAGGGACACTTTGCCAGGGAATGCAGAAGTGGAATGTCTCAAAACAACCACCAACAAGCTCAGACTGGAAGCTTCAACCAGAACAGAAACTCTGCTCATGCTCTTGTTTCTCAACAAGGAATGGGGTTTGACTGGAGTGATCAAGCAAAAGAGGCAATTCAAAATCAAGATCTCATGGCAGAGGTATCAGATCTCCCAACTGAGGTAATTTCTAATATCTGTTCTCAAACTTGCATAGACACTGTGAAAAGGTACAGGGATCACAACTAGAGTATGAGTGATGACCTCAAGAGGTTAGAAAAGGATAGAAAAGACTATGTGAAAATTGTTGAAAGGTTTGAGGAACAAATTAAAGGTTTCCAAGCCAATGAACTTCAACACACATATGATACAAATTATTGGAAGTGGGAGAAAAATGATTTAGAAATCCAACTAACAAAGTCTAGAGAGGAGAATGAAAAGTTGAGAGGAGAACTAGCCAAGGTTAAGCTGGATGTGGAAAAGTTTTCATATGCTTCAAAAGCCATGGATACAATTCTAAAGGTCCAAATCCATGATAAGCTTAAACCAGGAATTGGATACAATACCACACCACCACCATACAACAACAACTACATCCCTCCTAAATCAGACTTGCTAGAGACCAAGGATAGGAAGGACTTGCATGAGGGAGCCACTAAGATAGACCCTTTAGATGAAGTAGTTGTTGAGGACAAGACTGAGAAAGAAGCTGGTAAGAGTAAGGAAAATACTGTGAGTGGTGAGATTCCCTTAGAAAATAACATTCTTACCAATGAGGGTGGTGGAAGGGATTGGGTCAAATCTGATGGTGTAGAGAAGACTGAGGGAAAGTCTAAAAAGATCTATTACAAGCAGACTACAGTTGTGAATCATGTTCCTTGCAAACAGTGTGCAGGTAATAAATATGAGCCCCTAAAACATGATAAAAGGAGGGGAAATCAAAGAAATTAGAATAATCAGTGGGCTCAGAAACAAGAAGTTGATCTGAGTAGAATCACCAGACCAAAACCTTGTTTCATATGTGGCAAATTAAACCATCTTGCCAAGCACTGTTATTTTAATCCTATGAACCAAAGAATAAATTTTCAAAGATCTGTGCAAAAACCCTTTGGTTATAGGAAGAATGAAAGGAACCATGTGGCTAAGAAACATGTTAAATCTAAAAGCCACATGAAGAAAAAGACTGTAAACGAAAGTGTCAAGATGTGGGTTCCCAAAAGCACTAAAACTGTTAGTACTGCTACCACAAATAGTGCTACTGACAAAGATAGTGCTGCCAGAAGCAATACTACTGCTATCAATGTTAGTGCTGCTGATAGTATTAGTACTTCTAAAACTAACATTGTTAGTACTTCATCAAATATTAATACTGCTAACTTTGTGAGTACTTCTAAAATTAGTACTGCTTCTAGTGCTTGTGCTTCTAGACCAATCATCTTGACAAAGTACTCCAGTCAAGAGGATTCTAAATTTAAAAATCTCATAAAAAAGGAGTGTAAGTACTTTGATGAGAAAGGGAGACCCAAGACAAACTTTGGCTTGGGTTCCCAGTCAATACTAATTGATTTATCTTATGTTCAGGGCAACCAGAAGCTCAAGGGAAAGAGCATTTGGCATGTTGATAGTGGTTGCTCTAGGCACATGACAGGGAACATGGCTTGCCTCAAGAATTTCAAGAAAATTGATGGAGGGCATGTTGCCTTTGGAAATACTCCAGATGGAGGAAAGATTAGTGGTAAGGGAGATGTAACAAAAGGTAAGATGACCTTTGAAGATGTTTTCTATGTTGAACAGTTAAGATACAACCTGTTAAGTGTATCACAGGTTTGTGACAAAAAGCATAACATATTATTCACTGATTCATAATGCATTATCCTTGCTCCTGGATTCAAGGTAGTTGATGAAAAGATGATACTACTAAGAACTCCTAGAAAGGATAATGTCTATTGTTTGGATATGGAAAATGTTTCAAATGATTCATCCCTAAACTGTCTTGTTTCCAAAGCCTCTTTGGATGAATCATCACTTTGGCACAGAAGGATGTGTCACATGAACTTTAAAACAATGAATAAACTTGTTAAAAACAACCTTGTAAGAGGTCTGCCTTCAAAAGTCTTTTCATGTGATGATCATTGTGTTGCTTGTCTCAAAGGCAAACAACACAAAACTTCTCATAAGTCCAAAGAGTTGAACACAATTTCCTCTTCTCTTCAGTTGTTGCATATGGATCTGTTTGGTCCTACAAATGTCATGAGTATAGGTAAGAAATCATACTGCTTAGTTATTGTTGATGATTACTCTAGATTTACTTGGGTATATTTTCTAAGGACTAAGGATGAGACAAGTGGACTGATCAAATCCTTTATTCTAAGAATTGAAAACCAAACAAATCAAAAGGTAAAAGTCATTAGGTCAGATAATGGTACTGAATTTAAAAATCTTGATCTAAACACCTTTTGTGAGGAAAAAGGAATTGAGAGGCAATACAGTGCTCCTAGGACTCCACAACAAAATGGTGTTGCTGAGAGAAGGAATAAGACACTGATTGAAGCTGCTAGATCTCTGTTAGCTGATTCAAAACTTCCAATTACTTTCTGGGCTGAAGCAGTTAATACTGCTTGCTATGTCCAAAACAGAGTTCTAGTAGTCAAGACTAAAAACAAGACACCATATGAGCTTTTTAATAAAAGAAAACCATTTATTGGATTTTTCAAACCTTTTGGGTGTCCTTATACCATTCTCAATACCAAAACTCACTTAGGAAAGTTTGATAGCAAAGCAGATGATGGTTTTCTTGTTGGTTACTCATATCAGAGTAAGGCCTACAAAGTGTTTAATTCTTCTTCTAGAATAATTGAGGAAAGTGACAATGTCAAATGCAATGAGAACACACCAAATCCTATTGGTTCAGGTCCTCAGTGGTTATTTGACATTGATTCACTAACTAACTCTTTGGGTTTCAGTAGTGATGATCATGCAGGATCAGGAAGTAGAGGATCAGGGGATGAACAAGTACAAGATATTATTCCTAAGTCTGTGATCTTTCCCATTCCTACAATGAAACCTGTTGAAATCTGTGAAAAGGAGACTGTTACTGAACCAATTCAGAGTGAAGAAGAAAGAAGAGATGAGGAGAATCCAGAGCATGAAGAGCCAAAAGCAGCTGATGAGATTCCCTCAGCTGACTTAAATGATTCCAATTTAGATGTGTAAATTAATGAAGAACCTAGTCTTCAGACAAGAACTCAAAAGAATCATCCTTCTGAGCTGGTAATAGGAGACATCACTTCTCCTATGATGACTAGGAATCAAAGCAGACTTAAAGATTTGCAGGATCAACAGCATACAATACTCTCTTGCTTTCTATCTCAGATTGAGACTAAGAAGGCTTATGAGGCAATGAAAGATTCAAGTTGGATAGAAGCCATGCAAGAAGAGTTGCTACAATTTAAATTGCAAGATGTTTGGGACTTGGTGGACCTTCCAAAAGGTCATAGAGCAATTGGCACCAAGTGGATTTTCAGAAATAAAAAGGATGAGAGAGGAATAGTAATCAGGAACAAAGCAAGGCTAGTAGCACAAGGGTACACTCAGGAAGAAGGCATAGACTATGAGGAAGTTTTTGCTCCAGTTGCACGGGTAGAGGCAATTAGGCTGTTTCTAGCCTATGCCTCATTTATGAAGTTCAAGGTATACCAGATGGATGTGAAGAGTGCCTTTATATATGGAATAATTGATGAAGAAGTATACGTTTGTCAGCCCCCTGGATTTGAAAATCCATCATATCCTGACAGAGTATACAAACTTATGAAAACACTTTATGGTCTACATCAAGCCCCAAGAGCATGGTATGATACTCTGTCTACCTATCTCTTGGAAAATGGGTTTGAAAGAGGAATAATTGACAAGACCCTTTTCATTAGAAGAAGTAAGAAGGACATCCTACTTGTTCAGATCTATGTGGATGACATCATATTTGGATCCATAAAAGATCAGATGTGTAGAGACTTTGAAGAGTTGATGCACAAGAGCTTCAAAATGAGTTCAATGGGTGAACTCACCTTCTTCCTTGGGCTTCAAGTGAAACAACAGAAAGATGGGATTTTCATAAGTCAATCAAAGTATGTGAAAGACATCCTAGATAAGTATGGTTTATCAGACTCAAAGCCAACAAGCACACCAATGGAAACACACAAACAGATCACTGCTGATCTTGAGGGGGAGGATGTTGATGTCCATCTTTATAGATCAATGATTGGATCTCTCATGTATCTCACAGCCTCAAGACCAGATATCATGTTTCCAGCGTGTGTGTGTGCCAGATTCCAAGTCAAGCCAAAGCAGTCACATCTTCAAGCAGTTAAGAGGATTTTCAGATACTTAAGAGGGCAACCTAGATTAGGTCTTTGGTATCCTTATGAATCCACTTTTGATTTGATTGCATATTCAGACAGTGACTTGGGTGGTGCTAATATGGATAGAAAGTCTACTTCAGGGGGATGTCAACTTTTGGGTGCAAGACTAGTATCTTGGCAGTGTAAGAAGCAAACCACAGTGTCCTTATCCACAACAGAAGCTGAGTACATTGCTGCTGCAAGTTGCTATTCTCAGGTTCTATGGATTCAGAATCAAATGCGGGACTATGGGGTAACCTTTCTTCACACTCCAATCTTCATTGACAATAGCAGTGCTATCATCATTGTTAACAATCCAGTCAAGCACTCCAAAACAAAGCACATTGAAATCAGGTATCACTTTATTAGAGACTGCAATGAAAAGAAGCTTATTCAAGTTGCTAAAGTTCATACTGATAATCAGTTTGCTGATCTATTCACTAAAGCTTTTGATGTGGGTAGATTCACTTTCTTGGTCACAAGTGTGGGCATGATCAACTCTGAATGAGCTCATGATTAATAAGTGATTGTATACCTGTTATTTGTTTATTTTGTTTGGTGCTACTAATCATCTTTCTCAGGAACTGTATTTCCTTGCTCAGACTAACACAAGCTTAAAATGTGTAAGTATTGTTAATACTGTCAGTGCAGTTTTAATGCTGCCAGTGCAAAGTTAATACTGCTAGTTAGTTAATACTGCTAGTTAGTTAATACTGCTAGTTAGTTAATACTGCTAGTCTGAGTTACTACTTCAGGTATGTGTTAATATTGCTAGTAGTTAATACTGCTTTCATTTAATACTGCTCTCAGTTAATACTGCTCTTAGTTAATACTGCCAGTGGGTTAGTACTGCTTTAACTGAAAATAGGGTTAATACTGCTTCTTTCCCGAATCATATAAATACCCTCTTTGCCCGCCTAAAAGCTCACAACGACTCTTTGAATACTGTTCATCTTCTCTCTAACTCTTTTCTCTCAAGTAACCAGTGTGTTTCAGTCAAGAATCTCCAGACCGATGGCATCTATGGCATTTATTGATGAACACAATGAGATCGCAATGCTTCAAAAGCCTAAGCAGGCTGATGGATTTCATCCCATAGTTGATTTTCTCAAGTCCAGTCATATAGCTTATTCTCTTACTATGTCACCACCAATCTTCATCGAGCACAAGAAGCAATTTTGGGCCAATGCCACCCCTGTTACTGAAAATGGTGTGCAGTTCATCAAGACAAGGGTGTGTGACAAACCCTTGATAGTCACTGAAGAGGTCATTCGCATCAGTCTACGTCTAGACGATGCCTCAGGTATTACCTCTATCCCTAATGAGGACTTGTTTTCCAATCTCACAAGAATGGGGTATGAAGGCCAATAGCGTGTTTTCAAATTTTACAAAGCTAACTTTTCTCCCCAATGGCGGTTCTTTGTTCATACCCTTATGCACTGTATTTCTAGAAAAACTACTGGATGGAGTCAGTTCAGTAGTACCATTGTTTTTGCTTTGGTCTGCTTGTCCACTGCCAGAAAGTATAATTTCTCAAAAATGATTTTCAATGACCTTGTGTCAAACTTGGATAATAAAAAGAGTTTCTATATGTATCCAAGATTTGTCCAGAAAGTTATCACCACTGAATTGACGGATATACCTCAGTTAAATGAGGTATATGTACCTAAAATCCCTAAAGGCAAGGTCTTTTCAAATATGAAAAGATCTGCCAAGGACTCGGAAGGAGTTGACACCCCATTGTTCTCTACAATGATGGTGGTGTCCCACAATCAAGAAGGTATGGCATCAGGGTCAAGACCCTCACTAGACCATCCCACTGAGAGCCAAACCTAACCTTCAACCACTATATCACTTCCTCAGTCTCTTGTTTATTAAGCCAACACCAGTTATAGCCAAAACATATATTAAGAGAAAGGTACACAAGGCTCCTTCCCTTGTTGTACCTCCTACAAACCCAGAACCTCAAAGCCCTCTAATGGAGCATTCTCCATTAGAGAATATCTATAGGGAAACCACTGGGGTGTCTCCCAACCCCAAGGAGGTGCTCACTGAGGAGATGCATGAGCATGTGGGTGAGAAGGCTGCCACTACTCCTGCTAGCACAGAAGAGGCCAGTGGTAACATCACTAAGACCTTCCCCATGGCAACTTTGGGTGAGCAATCATCCAAAGGTCCTGGGTGCCAAGAAACCAAGGGAATAGGTGGTGCTTCAGCCTGGCTGGATATCCTTATTAACCATTCCAATGATCCATCAAAAGGGGGTCACACTCATGGAGAAGGTGAGGATAGATATGACTACCACGAATTGATTTCAGCCATGTCCAAAATGGCAACTGAACTGGATTCTCAGAAGCAGGTTGTAAATGAACTCAAGAAGGTCATCATCAACCAGCAAGAAGAAATCAACACATTAAAGCAGTTGGTTAAGAAAGTGATTCAAAAGAAGAAGAAGCAAAGATTTGTACTCAGAAGAAGGAACCCAGTGGATGATGCTCCCAAAAAGGGGGAGTCAGAAGCTAAGGTCAATAGGGAGTTTGATGTGCAGAATAAGGGGGAGATACATGGAGTTGAGGGGGAGTTTGATGTACAAGCAGTAGAAACAGATTCAATGTTTGAAGAAGCAGCAGTAACAGATAGAGCAGCAGAAACAGTTAATGCTGCTGAAGCAAGCAAAGCAGAAGAAACAACTAATGCTGCTGAAATAAAGGAAGCAACATAAATTGTTAAAGAGATATTAACAGACCTCCTTAGCAGCAATTTGGAAGAAATTGAGGTAGCTGAAGCATTAATCAAGGCTAAACATGATACTCCTAAGGTCACTTCAAAGACCAAAGGAGTTGTCATCAAAGACAATGCTGAGGTTATCAAGAAAGCAAGTGTTAAGAAGGTAGCAAGCAAAGACAAAGGCAAAGCCAAGATAGTGGAATCTGACCAACCACTTAAAAAGCAAAAGCTGATTGAGTCAGATGAAGCTTTAGCTAAGAAGATTCAGGCAGAACTTGAGCAAACAGAAAAAGATCAAATGGAAAAGGATAGGGAGATGGCAAGAGCTCTAGCTGCAGAGCTTAATGACACATTTCAAAAGAGTTTGGCAACAGAGATAACACAGAAGAAATCTGCAACTCTAAAGAAGACGGTGATGATAAAAAAGAGTGCAAAGAAGAGACAACCTTCAAAGACCTACCTTGGCACTATAGAGAGAAAGAAGATGATCACTTTCCTCAAAGGTGTTGTGGGAGTCAAAAGGGAAATGTTCAATAAAATGCCATTTGAACAAATCAAAGGTTTCTATGATGCAGAAATGACTAAGCTTCAAGGAAATGACAAAGCCAGAGTTGAAGTGGAAAAGAGGATGAAAGAGAGTAATGACTTTCAAATTCAAAAACCCTTTCCTGATGATCAAGAATCACCAAGGAAGGAAGCTACTCTAGGTGAAAGTTTGAGGACTCTGAAAAGAACTAAAATGATGGCTAGAAGGAAATCTGCTAAGAAACCTAGAGTGGATGAGGAAGAAGCTGAGAAAGAACAAAAGGTAGCTGAAGAAGAAGAGGCACCTAAGTCTGATGAAAAGAAAGCTCAATCTCAGGAAGAACCATCCAGTACTTATGATGTAAATATGTACATGGTGGTGATGGAGAAAGTGCCTGAGCCTATAACTGCTGAACAAGTTGGTGTCAAGCCTCCTGAGATTACTCATTGGGATACTATGGAAGTAGATGGAAAGGAGTATATCAGGCTGAAGAGGAAAGATGACAAGTTTGAAGTGTATCCTACATGGGCCAAGATTGTAAGAGTATGCTTCAGATCTGACTTAGAGGAAATGTTTGAGGTGGGGATGAAACTATATGCTGATAAATTGAAAGCTCCAGGGATACCTATTACAAAACTTGTGATGGAATATCTATGCATGTTATTCAAGCCAGAGGAAGTTCATCATGTTATCAGAAATGTTTTTAAAACCATTAACAACTGGACTCTGTATGAAAGAAGTGGAGTATATGCACTGGCTATGGATACAAGTCACTTTGAATACTTCCTAGTGGATAGAGATTACAACCATAGCAGGTTAAAGTTGCATGCTATGTTGAAGAAAAAGCTTGGTTGTGCACCAGATTCTGCAATGGCAAGATACTTGATTCAGAGAACTATTAATCAAAGTTTGGGGCTGAATTCTGATATAGGATTATGAGCAATGGAGTTTTGGGAGCATCTGAAGAACTTGACTTCTCTTCTCTAAAAGTCAAGTTAGGGGGAGATTGTTGGGAACTGAAGATTTGATTAAGTATGATTAATGCTGCCAGTACAAAATGGTTACTACTGCTGAGCCAAATTAATACTGCTGAGCATAGTTAGTGCTGCTGGTGAAGATTAATACTGCTCAGAGTGTTAATGCTGCTGTGACTTAATACTGCTTATGTGATAATCAAGATACGCGCAGATCAAGGCTTGAATATAATCATGGAAGGTTTGAAGATAATTATGGAAGAATATACTGAAGATCTTTTATGTTTTGTAATTATCTTTTATTTTCAGTATATGTATAGATGTTTTCAGAATAGTTTTGATATACGAGAATTCTAAGTTTTTGTTTAGAGAGAGAATTAACCTCAAGGTTTACAATCCTAGTTCTAGAGAAGTAGAATTCGTCTTGGTGAGCCTGTTCATCAAGATTGAGGTTTTGTGTGAAAGCTTGTAACTTTAATCATTCAATAAAGTTTACAAGTTGTGATTTATTCTTTACTGTTACATTGATAGTTTGAATATTAAAGTGTTTTTCCGCAACTTCTTTAATATTGTTTCTGAGTTTAATTATTCTTGTTAAGAATCAGATCCTGTCAAAGACCTTGTATACATTTTAAGCCCTAACCCATATACAAGGACCAATACAAAAACTTACGGATTACTTTACTAAACTTCTAAACTAAACATATTTATGTTCTAATTTAGATTTGGGTTTCTTTTTATAGAAATTTTCATCTAACCTAGGTTCAGTTTTCACAAAATTTCCTCGCGGATTGCTCTCTTGGTGTACTCTCCCTCTGTGATTTTCCTTCCTTGAACTCACTGCCACAGAAGCATAAAATTTGTCATTTTTAAGCCATTTTCCCTTCTGTTGCCATGTGAGTTTTTCTTGAAAAGGCTTTATAGGTTTAAGAGCGTTGGGCTTCTGAGATGACAAAGCTTTTTCCTTGTTTAACTTTATAGGGATCATTATCAGTGAACCCTATACCTCTTCTGCCTACTTGAGTGTTAACCTTTTCATGCACCTTCTGTGCATCCTGATACTTCCTTATGAGCAAGTCTCTGTCGAGCAAGTCTTGGTGTATGACTTCTCTTTCCTTTTGAAAAAAGTTCTTTAAAGATATAACATTTAAACTATCACTTTCACCGTTCCTTAGCTCTTTAATCTTTCCTTTCAAAGCTTTATCAAGTGAAGAGACCTTTTCTTTTAATATTTTATTTTCAGAAATATGCTCAGAAACAAGTGAGCACTTTTCAAGATAAAGTTTATCATTCTCTTGAGTGAGAAGTCTAGCCTCTGGATCATAGAAAGCAAGCTTCTTCTCTAGCTCTGAGGATGTGTTTTTACAAGTAAGAAAATCATTTTGAAGTTCAAAAAGTTTGTTTTCAAAGTCTTAAGAGATAGAGTCAGAAGTGGATACCTCACTATCAACACCAGAGGTGTTGACTTCTGCCATTCCACATAAGAGTGCATTCGTGTCCCTTTCATCTGAGGACACGTCGGTCACAAGATTTTCTTGTTCGACCATCAGTGCCCTCTGCGTTTAGTGAAGCATCCTTCGTTCTGTTGACATTAATTTGTCCTGCACTCTTGTTAGGTCCAATGATCACAGTTTAATTGATTAAGAAAGAATTAACAAGAGAATTGGGAGGGAATTTGTTGTATTATTCACTAAGTCTAGAGACAGTCAAAAGGTTTCTCTCTCTAGAAACACATACAATACAAACGGCTACATTGTGTAATGACTTACTTACCAATCTACTACAAACAAATCCCTATATATACCCCAACACCCTTGTTTACAATTTAAGCCCAAACCCAGAGTACAAGGCCCAAATTACACAATGTGATTACTTTACAAAACTTCTAAATAAAACATTTTATGTTCTAACATTCTCCCCCTAAATTTTGTAAAGAAATCATCCTCTTCAGCTTCAGCTCTTCTCCCCCTTGATTTCTTTAAAAAACTTACCATTGCTTAAACATCAAAGCATCTCTGGCTCCCCCTTGAAAACAACTCTTATCCTTGACGTTTCAACTTTAATACCAGATCTGATGTAGATAATAACCTCGACTGAGTGCACATAAAGACAACTTTTATCTCTTGTAAATCCAACACATTCGTTATGCCCACAAGAAAGAAATGTGTGAATTATGACGTGACAACCAAAGTTCATATTCACTTTATAACACCGGATCTATCTTTGGATCACAAGTTGAATAGGAATTCAGCTTAAGAACTTATTCTGATCAACTTGCAGGAGGAAGCATCTTGTAGCAAACACTATAATGCAAGGGTTAGAAGAATTACTATGATATTTGTTCTACAACTGATGAAAGAAGCTCATTTTCTTACTGATTTTCCGAAAACTGAATGAACGAACTCAGAACTCCTTTCCTCACTCAAGATTTTGAATCACAACCAAAGCATCAGAACAATGATTGTAGTCATTCACACTTGTAATTGATCAGGTCAGAAGAATGATTAAGAGCAATCAACGGTCTAACATCGTAGAGAAGGACTCCAGACTGATGATTGCAGATACTCAGGCTGCTAATCCAATCCAATCAGAGACTAACTCAAACATCCAGCATCTGAAAATCTTGACAAGCATGAGCACTCGTTAAAATTTAGATCAGTTGCGAAAAATATGTGACCAACGGAAGATAGGAATGATGTCACATATGCATTACGCGAAAAATCTCATGAACAGGGCAAAATTGTAGCAAAATGGGTTTAGAACAGTCAATTTTCGCATAACACCAAAAACTTTTCGCATAACACACACAATTTGTAGATCATTTAACATTAAGGGCATAATTCGCATGAGGCTTTAGCTGAAATCTCCACAATTCGCATAGGTCTGCGTGCGAATTCTAGCTTTTCGCATATGCCTATGTGCGAATTCCTCGAAATTCGCATATGACTTCAGACGAATTCCATACTTAGAATATATTTTCATCTTGGAAGCCACTTCTCTCATATAACTACATGTGAATTCTTGACATTTTGCATCAAGCGACTTGCGAATTCTTCACTTTTCGCACATGACTACCTGTGAATCCTGACTTAAAAAAATTGTTGTGTCCAAGGATGTTTCATGAGAATTCCTCAATCTTTTCATCATGCAAATTCTTTATGCAAGTTCTTCATGCGAGTTCTTCGATAGTCATGCGAATTCTTGAGATCTACGATTGTTTTCCCAAAAATCTTCGAATTAGGCTTCAGTTCATCAAATTTGAGTCTGAGAATTTGTATACATGTTCGAAATCAACATTGGAGCATATTTGTAGTTAATGATCTTGTCTGGAACGCACTCTAAAGATAAATTCCATCATCACACAGTATAGTACAACTTTCGAACCAAACATCTCAAATTCTATCAATTCTTCAAAATTTGTTGAAATTGAATAATGTAATTGACTCTCTATGATTTGACTATGAGAATAGAGTCAATTTAACATCAAAGTTCGACCAATTAAGCTCTAAAACTGAGAATTGACAAATCCACAGAAACTGTACATGCGAAGTGAACTGTTCAATCAAAAACTTGTGATCTTGATGGAATCGATGAAAGATTTCTTCGATTTAGGCTCTGATACCACTTGTTAGGTCTAATGATCACAGTTTAATTGATTAAGAAAGAATTAACGAGAGAATTCGGAGGGAATTTTTTGTCTTATTCACTAAGTCTAGAGAGAGTAAAAAGGTTTCTCTCTCTAGAAACACATACAATATAAACGGCTACATTGTGTAATGACTTACTTACCAAACTACTACAAACAAATCCCTATATATACCCTAACACCCTTGTTTACAATTTAAGCCCAAACCCAAAGTACAAGGCCTAAACTACACAATGTGATTACTTTACAAAACTTCTAAATAGAACGTTTTATGTTCTAACAACTCTGTTGTGAAGTGTCTTGGTTTCCCGCACTTGAAGAATCCTTCGTTCTGTTGGGCAGTCTTTTCACCTCCTATACCATCTGACCTCTGAGCACCCCTCTGTGGGTACTCAACCATCTTCTATTGCTCCACATACCTTATGTCATCTCTCTTTTCTTCATGCTCTTCTCTCCCAAACTTCCTTTGATCGTGTTCACCATATCCTCTTATGTCGTCTCTCTCATCCCTGCCTCTGTTGAACATGGGCTTCTTCCTCAGGCCTCTGTTGTACTCCTTGGTCATAAGGGCCAGAGTCTTGGCCATAGAAGCTATGTCTATTTCCTCCTCAGAACTATCATCATCCTCACTCCCAACTACCAGAACTTTCTTCTTCTTTTTCTTCAGAATCTCCTCTCCAGCTTTCTCTTTCTTTCCTTTCCCCTGACCCTCTGTTGCTTTACCCACCAGTGCAAGAGGTCCACCAATCTGTTCTTTAATCTTTGAAATGTGATTCTCTTGGATTACCAAAGTCCCAAAGAGATCAGAGATGGACCAAACATCAAGGTCCAGAGTTGCTTGCAGAGACATAGTCAAATGCAACCATTCATCATTGAGGCTCTGAAGAAACCTGACATTGTTTTCTTCAGGGGTTCTGTGGATGCCATATCTCTTGCACTTGTTGATCAGGGAGTTGAATATGTCATAGGTGCTCTAAATGGTTTCATTATGCAGAGCATTGATAGCATAATACTCATTGATGCACAAGGCTTTGTTGTTCTTTTGAGTCTTAGCACCTCCCTCAAGCTGTTTTTCAAGATCTAGCCACAGATCTTTTGATGTTTCACAAGAGTCCAATGACTGAAAAATGTCGTTTGGAATGTCCATGATGAGTAGCCTTTTGGATTTCTTAGCAATTTCATGTAGAGCACTCTCTTGTTCACTCCACTCACCAATGGGCTTGGGATGTTGATAATCAGGGACCTCTAGGGTAGTGGCAGTTGCAGGTACCCTAGGAATAGTGGTCATGGGAATGAAAGGAGGATTGTGAAGGAACTCAACAAGTCCAGCATCCACTCCCTTAAGAAAGTGGACCATACGGATTTTCCATTGGGTATATTCATCCTTAGGAGAGTAGGAGGTTTGGACTGAGATCCTAGACTGAAAAAGTTTACTGTGTTTGCCATTTGTAATGAAACAAAAATGGTGACAAAAACAGGGTATGAATGAGGTGATTTGAACAGGGATGAAAAAAGAAAATAATATAGTGAGAATACGATGAAATGGAGTCGATTAAATCAGCTTACAAGCTTTGAGTTGTTCCAAAAAGAGAAACTGATCTATTCTTGAATCTAAATCAAACTTGTTGATAGAAACTCAGAAAACAGAGTATGTTCCTTTTGAGTGAGAACCAAGATGAAGAACAACTCAAAATACTACCAAACAACAAGAAATCATGGATAGAACAGGGTCCTTTGATATTAATGATCAAAGTCTACTCTAATACCAATTGTTGATCCCAATATGATGTTCTATCCAGATGATAATCCACTAAACTACATAAACCAGAGTAATACGAGTGCATAAGAGATTTTTGATGTAGTAGAATGGTTTAGTTTGGTAGTAAACACACAAGTAGTTAACAAAGCAATCAATAAACAAGATAGGATTTAGTCACTGAATCAAAAGCTTCATTAACTTGGAAGATACACCAACAACACGCACAGGTGTGTGCAAAAAGCTCTCAAAAGATAATACTGAAATTACAAGGTGCTCTCTAATGTGTGTGCTCGCATGATTACAATTCAGGAGGTACTCCCCTCATATAGAACGAGGAGCACATAATAGTACAAGACATAGGCTGACATTCCATATGAGGAATGCCACCTGGAAAGTAGAAATATCGTGGAGTTGCATACCATGATCTTGAGAATCTTTGTACAACAGGCTCACGTGATCTGCACGTGATCTTGTCTTGACCATTGTGTCTTGAAATCCTTAAGTCTTCCATCTCCAGAGGTTGGCCATCACAGAGGCTCTGTGGTCACTCACAAAGGCTTTGTGATCTGAGAACGATCTTCTGGTTATGAACTTATCGGGTAGATGGTTGACAGAGCATCTGAGCTTGGCACTTCTGTGGTGCATCTTGGTGTATTTGGCAGTCTTCTGAAGTTTCTACACTTAGTCTATTTTTTAATACTTCTATACAATGAAATGGAGCTAACACTCCCAACCTTAAAAGCGATTTCGTTCTCCAAATCTAACCCCAACCAACACTTGAATACCACACTCATTGAACTTCCTCGATTACCAAATGAAACTCGGTTGTTTCATACAACAACCAAAACTCAACAAAAGAGTTTACCCGATCATCGCTAATATACCTTTTCTTTCTCTACAACACCCTTGAACCTTAGGATACGCATGAGACACTCACGAATAATATACAGTTTAGAGCATAAACCCAATATATGGCTCGTTACTCATTCATTCCAAAGAGAATAACGACCAAAGAATCAATTAAAACAACGATCTAATATACTATAAAGAACGAAAGCAGTAGATCACTATTCTATTTCTAAACAATATGAACATATTAAGAACAGTAGAATAGAACTGAATCCTAGGAACCAACAATATCCCTAACTCACGACTAGAGACAACACACTATATTTCTAACATCTGCTTTTATATATCTAAAAATTATTTTTCTTAGCATCCATAAGTGTCAGAGCATGGACTCAAAGGGTCTAATAAAAATCTGGAGAATATACTTCAATCAATCAAAGATGACATAAGATGGCCTAAAAATTATAGATTTTAAGGTCAGGAGGATAGGTCAAAACCATGTGATTTTCTCCAATATCATGGTCATACGACTAACCTTCTCCAACAACATTCCCTTAATTACCATTTTTATCTCAACATCATATGATCACTTAGTACAAACCTGGAAGTCTTAAGCCTAACAGATCCTGAATCTAGATACCACACTTGCACATGTTGTTTCTGCAAGACAAATTGAAGATCAAAGAATTTTAGGTACCCATTTCATAATGGATCCTTTCTTGTTAGGCTTTTGTACTTTCTCTAGGTTCTCTGGTTTCCCGATCTTTGTTGGTTTGCTAGGCTTAGGTCTTAGGTTTGTTATTTTTATTCTTGGACCCAGAAATATTGTAATGAGGGCCAGAGAAATGTTTGTTTAATTGATGTAAGAGTTCTAAGCAATAGCATGAGTGAGCACAATAATATGGTTGATTAAAAACTATGTTTGAATTAAAAAATTAGAAACATTAGCCTTCTTTTGGTTATCTATCCTAGCATCAGTATTTCTATTGAACTTCCTATCTAGTCTAGACTTATTATTTTTAAATTGGATTTCTTCTCTTGATGGGCTTCTTTCTCTAACCATTAATCGTTTCTTCTTAGACCTTTCACTATTTCAGGAAGAACAAAATTGTCATTCATTATCCATTTTCCTTTCCATTCAGGTGTGAAATTGATAGGCATGAAAGGATAAGGTCTTGAAGATGATGGCACACTTTTTATCTTGGATTTTTCTTGCATTTCCTTCTCCAATTCAAGAGATGATTTTGCTTATAAGCATAGATCCAAGTAGTCAGGACATACAGGGATCCTAGAACACTGTTTCTGAATAAGGATAGATTTGATCAGGATCCAAGAGTCAAGCTTAGCCTCTTCTGGTCCTTCTACAAAAATCTCTGGTTGTAAATCAGAAGACTCTTCATCTGAATCAAATTCAAATTCAAGAAAATCCTTTTTGGGTTTTCAAGAGATAGGCTCTGATAGATAGATGTCATAATAATTTTCTTCTCTTTGAAGATTTAAAATTGGATCTTTTACTATGCAAGGAACAATTTCAGGTTCACGAGACAAGTTCTGCTCCCAGGATCTTCTTAAGTCTTCTTCAAAAACTCTTTTTAATTATTCCGCTGTGAATATACGCACAAATTTTGTTACCTCTGAGTTTAGCATGCCCTGTTCATTAGAACCAAAGGTACTGGGTTAAGATATAATAGAGACTTGAGTCTTGAATGAATCAAAATTGAACAATGTTTCCAAATCAAGTTTATGGACAGTCTCTGGATCCTTAATTAAGAAATTAGAAATAGATTGGCATTCGATCAATGAATCAGAAGAGGACTCCTTGATCTCTGGCTTTGAAGCTTCTTTATGTCTAGAAGCATCATCATATAAAATTTTTGAACTTTAATTTTCTAACTTTTGACTCTTCAGAGGTTTTTCACCCTCTTGAACACAGAAGATTTTCTTAGTGATGGAAAATCAGGTTTTCTACCTTCCCTATACAGAAGGTGAAAGACGGATATGTCTTTTTGTATCATGTGGAGGGATCTAAGTCACTGAAACCCAATCCCTAAGATCCATTTCAGAGTTGATTTTAATGTGCACATCTTGTGCATCTTGATATCTTTTAATCAAAATTTTTTTTCTTTGTAGAGCTTGAAGCAGAACTTCTCTTTCCCGTTGGAACTTTTTTTAAGAGCCATAGAATTGAGCCAACCAGACTTGCAAGCCTTTATCTTCTCTTCCTTCTCCTTTAAGGCCTTCTCTTGTTCTTTGCACTTTTCACGAAGGAATTCTCCGTAGAAACTTTTAATTTTTCAATCTTGTTCTTTTTCGTGGAAATTTCTTCGTTCTGTTCTAAAATTTCCTTTTCACTTTTGAAAAATATCAAGCCTTTTTGAGCTTGTTTTCTCTTGTTTTCCCAATAGAAAGTTTCTGTTTGATCTTTTGAAAATCCTCAGTTAGTTTTAAAACATTCATGTCAAGTTCATTTTCATTATTTTCATCCTGACTAGAGAAGGAGTATATTTGAGCATCAAATTTAGAGGACTCTGATTTGTTGTCCACCATATGTGCTATGCCACATAAGTGCGCTTCCTCTGGTTCATTATCTGACATTGAGTCAGAGACCCAGTTTTTATAGTTCTTCCATGAGACTTCTCTCTATGAGGTTGTATTTGTATTTGTTCTTGTAGTCATATGAGTCTTTGATCAAACGACCTCAACAATTAGTAGAGAAGTGACCAGCTTTGCTACATCTGTAGCATCTGTCATTGTTTTGATTGGTGGTCCCAAGAGGAGTAACAAGTCTATTAGGGTTTATAGAAGAAGGGGTTGAATGCAAACACTACTTTTTCACTTTTCAAATTCTCTTATTGATTTGAAATAAGAATCAATACGATGAATTTACAGATTGTTTGCGGAAGAAGATAAGCTACAACCTAACCTAAACAATCTAACTTTGTTGCTAAAGAGCACTAAAAATCTTTAAAATGAAGTGTAGAAGAACACACAGACTTTTGCGCAAAAAACACTTAGAGAGGATAAGAGAACCAAGGTGAATAAAGATTGTAATGATACTGAGAAACAAGGTCTCCTTAGCTTTTCAAACCATGTGCATTTAATGCAAATTGCATGTATAATCCATGTATCACATCATTCACATGGGGAGAGGTTTACATGTACTCCCTCTTCTTGAGTGGAAAGACATTAGTCACATATGAACAATGTACTAGGGTGGTTAGTCAATCATGAAAAGTAACAACAAAATGGTTTTTGTATTGTACCTTTTGTCACATGGAAGCATGGGTTTTGACTTTTGCAAGAGTGGGTAAGACAAACGCTTGATTCAAAAGATGTTGGTTTAGCTAAGGATATGGAATGGTGAAGACTTCTTTAGCTACTGCTATGATCTTGAGTAAAACAGTTCACATTACTTTAGACAGGATGTATCACTAGAACCCTGCTTCAGGTCTTCGTGTCTTTGTCTTCAACTATATTTCAATATGTCTTTGTGTCTTTGTCTTCAGCTATATTTCAATATGTCTTGACTTAGTTGCTGATTGTGCTATCAGTTTAGAACTTACAACAGGTATATAATAATTATTAAAAATCATCATCAAATCACAGAGGAGAGTTAGAAGGATCAACATTTACACCCTCTCATGTTTTTGAACTCACATTTTCACCCCCATAATTTTAAATATCAATATTTTATTTCAAGATTTGTATATTCTCAAATAAATACTAAATATTTTCAAAATTAATTTAACATCTCAACAACCTTATATCTACAATCTAAAAGATCATTTTATAACACAACGCTCCAATTACATTGAATATGATATTTCTTCTAATTTTCTGGATGTTACGTATATGACATCGATGCCGATATATATTTTTATTTGTTTTTTTTTCGTGGTTCTTCGGTTCTTTCTTTGTTTAGGTTCTGCCAGATTTAACCCATATACACAAACACGCACATATATACATAAATGTATATATGGAAATTAATTAATGAAAAAATCTTGCATTAAATTGATATTTATATCTTTCATATTCATCACATTATAAAAGGAATAATCAGCAAAATGTTAGTAGCACACAATATCATTATCTTTGCATAGAACTATGTATATCAAAACTAGGTAGAAACAATTTTTATCTAGTCTGAAAAGTCATGTATGATTTGTTGAGAAAGATCATCGTGTAACACGAAGGCTGGAGACAATTTCCTACAACATTTTCGTGTTCATGAAATTTCGTCAAATAAAATGATTTGAAGCATCGCGGGTGCTTGTTTTGACGAAATGTTATGAACATTGACGATGTGGTAGAGAAATTTCATATTGTAGCACTAATTTTGTAAGATTTATATCAAAACTGTTTGTTGTTTTGTCATTTCATCTTACATCTCATTTCTATGTGATGACGTTGTTAGATCCCTGCTTTTCTAACCTAGATCTACGTTTCTTTATTCACTTACATCTGAGTCCAGATCATAGCTCTCTAGTATGATACATAACGGTTAGATCCACATATGTGAGTTTATGAATAGTTTTCAAGTGTTTTTTTCGTTTATTTCTTGAGTGTTGGATCATATGTTCTTAGATTTGGTCTGGTAAGTTCATGAGATGTTATCCCCCTATGTAGATCCATCTTCTTGGCAAGATCTTTATAGATCTAGGCATATTATATGGTTTTTTGTTTGATCTGAGTGTGAGATGATTTTTTTTAGATTTGTTTCAACCTTATGTAGATAATCTGACTGTTTTGGTGAATTTTTAATTTGAACACTAGATCTTATCTTTGAATATAATGTCTACTTTCTTTTCCACAGATGTGTGGTGTTTCCCTGTAAGTTCCACAGTATTTGGTTTGTATGACTGACTTCCATGCGATCAACCCTTTTGCACATGCAGTGGTTTTAGCATTTTTGGCTACCTATATATTATTGTTTTCTTCTATGTGTGTAACAGTTTTCTCTACGTGTGCACCTTATTTTGATATCATCGAGGCTTCTACTTTTGCATAGTACCATGTTGGTGGTTGAGAGGCAATTTAGTCGTCGATTTTGTTTATCCAAAATATAGATATCATGGTCCTTTAATCATGATATGTTGATATCTTATGTTTTTTGGTTGCTATTGTATTTTCAACTAACTCTTACCCTTTGTGCAAGTTCTTTGGCGGATTAGGCAAGATTTGCTAGTGTAAAACTTTTGCTTTGTCTGTTATCCTTGTGTTGGCTTCTTTTGGTTTGTTTTTTTGTTTCTCGGAATTCCATTTTTGTTTAACTTCTATTTCTTTCAGTCTTTTATGTTTTTCGGTTTTTAGTTCTATAAATATGAACTCTACCCTTTCTCTTTAAACCACGTAGCATTGTAAGTTCTCATCTTACAACTTTGAATCTGTAGCAAAGATTGATGGTTGGTTGGCTTTCGTCTTCTTGGAATATATAGGGACCTTTTAAGTTAATATTTTTTTGGCAACGGGAGAACTGTCGATAACAAGGGTTGCCCCGACAACAACGCCCCTCTATTCCCGTTTGTTCAAGGTTTCCTTTTTTGTGGATTTTTTATACTTTATGTATGGATATGATTTTAGCAAAAGGATCGAATTTCTGGATGTTCAATAAATATTCCAATTGACAAGCGCGATTGATGTTCTGAGAGTTGATATAATCTAGCCACGAAAATCGAGAGTTTATTTCTTTCAATTTTTGTTTTCTTGGGAAAACATAGATCCATCGATCTCCATTTGTTTTGGTCTTTGTGTTTCTTGGAATTCCTTTTTTGTTTAAGTTGAGTTTCTTTCAGTCTTATGTGTTTTATATTTTCCGATTTCTTGCTCTGTAAATATGAATTCTTCATTTTCTCTTTAAACCACATACATTGTAAATTCTCTATTTCCAACCTTGAATCTATAACAAGGATTGATGGTTGGTTGCCTTTAGTCTCCTTGGCATATATAGGGACCCTTTATATAATGTCCGTTTCGGGATGGTGAGAGCTCTTAATAACGAGGGATACCCTGACAACAACACCCCTTTTTTCCCGTTTCTTCAAGGTTTCCTTCTCAGGGGATTTTTCTTTTTTACTTTCCTAAGAATATGGATTTAGAAAAATGATCCAATTTCTCGATGTTGAATAAAGATTCCAATCCACTAATGCGGTTGATATTTCAAGAGTTGTTATGATTTATCCACAAAAATGGAGAGTTATTATGATTTAGCCACGAAAATCAGAAGTCTGCTTCTTTTAGTATTTATTTTCTTGTGAAAACCTTGATCCATCAATTTCCATTTGTTTTTGGCATTTCTTTCCTAATGGAGAAAATGAACTTGATTCCGAGTGCAACGATTTTAGATATAGCGACAATGGTGGGATGGTTTGAGTTCATTTCTTGAATTGATGCATGGAATAGTTGTTGTATATCATCCTCAAAATTAGAAAATAACAGACAACTAAATTCTCCAATTCCTTCACAATAATACGATTTGAATAATAAAATACTTAATGTTTACAAATGAAGAAGAACAAGATATCTATCAGAGTTCTAAACTGGATTGTCTAATACTCGAATCCTCAAACATAATTAGAATAAGTCAGGGTTTACTAAAACATCAATTCTGCTATCCTCAAACTGGAAAACGCCTATAAGGACATTCAACTAGAACCTCTATAAAGCTCCGAAAGCAACTGAAATCCCACTAGTACATGATATACAAGTCGATGAGAAAAATTATTAGACTTAAAGCTTAGTGAGTTCAAGAAGTTAGTAATATAAATAAAAAATAGAAAAACTGAAAGATTTTCTTGAACCACCAACTCCTTTATTGAAATCGTATTAAAATCAAAAAGAAAAACATTAGAAAACCCACCATAACACCCGCATTTTTTGTAAGTAACCTGTTGGTGATTATTTTCCCCTAAAGCTTAATTTCAATATTTTGGTCATTTTCCATTTCACAAGATAGTGTGTGGACCAACATTAGAAAGCTCGTTGCATTTCGAGTCTTGGCGCGGAGAGCATCGAGTTGAGTTTCAAGCTCGGTATAGAGTCGGCGACAATGCCCGCGACTGTGACAGGTTGTCACTATCGCTTGGCATAATCACTAAGGTTGTACCGTGATCCTGGTGAAGCCGGCGACAATGACAACGATTTTGACATCCTGTCACTCAACTCTCGCTTTGCATAGTCGCCAAGTTTGTACCGTGAAGGGGGTATGGGCAGCTAGTATGATAGGCGACTATGACATGCACTGTCGCGAGGTGGCCCAGGCCCTTAATTGCCCCAAATCCAATTTTTAACTCATTTTCCCCATTCTCTCTTGCTTTTGGATGAATTTCTCTCCCAAGGCTTGGTAAGCTTCTTCTTCCCTCATTAAATTCTCTTAGATGAAGGCGTTAAATGAAGCTATATGGTTGATTTTGGTTGATTTTGGTTTTAGGAACTCAAGTGATTAAGGGTCTAAGTTCATCTCCACTTCTCTCAAGTTCTCATCACCTAGGGTTTGTTCATACATCTTACCAAGGTGAGTACATACATGTTTTACATCTTACCAAGGTGAGTACATACATTTTACCAAGGTGAATATTTAAACTCTTATATACTCTCAAACTATGGGGTTTTGGATTTTGGCAAACTTTTGACCTAAAGTTGATTTTAAGAGATTTTAGGGTTTTGGGTGTGGATGAAAGTATTTGGAAATGTATTTGGCCTATGATTTAAGTATGCTTAATGTATTTACATGTTCAATCATCACGTCATCCTTGTTTTTATTGAATGTTGAATGAACCCAAGTAAAACTAGGGTTTGAGAAGGTTTGGACTATGATTTAAGGATATGAGTTGTGGCTTGATTATTGAGACAAGCCTTATATCGACATATGGTGGATTTGGTCCATATGTGAGTTTCCTCCCCTCATATTGGTAAATTGTTTATGGATATTTATTGGTATGAAATTGATATACATGAACCAATGGTGTTGTTTTAGTTGTGTCAGTCTTGGTTTTAACGCAATGGATCCATAGGCACAGTGTTCTTAATTGTCAGGATCGAAATTTGAAACAAGAATTTAATTAACACTCAGAAACTATGTTAGAGGAGTTGCGGAAAAACACTTTAACAGTAAATCAATGAAACAGTGTATAAACTCAAATCACAAGTTATATTGATTAACTTAATGATTACAAACAAAACCTCAATCTGTTGAACAGACGTTCAATACTTCTCTATTGAAAGGACTTCTAAGAACCTTGAGGTTAATTCTCTCTAAAACCAAACGTATATAGAAAACTATCAATGTATATTCTAAACTATGCCTTCTATATAGTATATATACAAGACAGATTACAAGATAATTATAAAAGAAAAATTAATCTTCATGATCCAGTCCATAATTATCTTCAAATCTCCTTGACTTTCGCATTAATCAAATCATTCCATCATTATCTTCTCAGCAGCTTTATTCTTCATAAGCAGTAGTAATTTCTCAGCAGTATTAACCATCTTCCAGTACTAACATGCTAGCAGTACTAACCATGTTAGCAGTATTAATCTCACCAGCAGTAGTAATATTGAACTAGCAATATTAATTACACAAGAAGTAGTATCTGGCAGTATTAATCATCCTTAGCTCATTTCAGACCCAACATTAATGTCTTGGTTTTGACATTGAGTTCACCATTTAGGCATAGAATAGGCATCGGGTCACCATGGTAAGTAAGGTGTGGGTCTATATAGTCGGGCAGCGTCCCATAGGCAGTAAGATGTAATTCCAATGTGCGTAAGTTCCCATTTTGGAACTACTCAAGGATAGACCATTGACTTGATGTTTTCGATGTGCGTAAGTTCCAATGTGCGTAAGTTCCCATTGGCAACGTCCCATTGACTTGATGTTTTTGAGCAATAGACTCAGAGGAGTTGAGCTCTCTAACATGATTAATCTTTGTTTGTATTTTGGTGATCACTAATGGTTTACTTGTTTCATTTGATTTAGCATCACGACCATATCCACCCATACAACTTCGAATGGCTTTGTATTTATTATTTTAATTAATTGTTCTCACTAGGAATTAGCCTAACACTTTCTTCTTTCGTTGTCATGTATGTCAGGTCATCTTAGTGGCGGGGCTCGTCGGGATTGAGTGGATGACCAATTGGTCGAGAGTGGTCTTTTTGAAGATTTATTGACCGGCATATATGATTTTTGGGGACATACCATTTTGGAAGAATAGTGACACCCGACTATAATCTATTTTTGACAAACTTGGATTATTAGGTTGTTGATTTATATTCTTCATTCTATTTGGATTTGTAAACGCCATAGTTTATTTCCCCTATTTTAGGGTGGTACACCTTGATTTTAGAATGTCACGTCCGCATTATTCAGGTTTAAATTGTTCCTTATTTTTAGGGCGTTACAGATTTCCTTCATTTATAGACGTCATATTGCTGAATTTTCGATTTTTAAATTACTCTAATTTTAGGGCGTTGCAAGTTGGTATCATAGCTCTAGTTTAAGTGAACTAGGTATGCATGTAAGATGCCTAGATTTACGCTTAGATTATTAAGCTATGACTTGTGAGATTGAGTAGAACTCTTAAGATAGGATGGTCTTAGGGTCAACGAAAATTATGCTAATTGAGAGTTGTAGTAATGATAACGAGAATTCTTATGTATCATATGTTCATAATTTCACTTAGCTAATGTTATTATGAAGATGTTTTACGTGAGAATGCTTGATCTAATGTTGTGATGACAACTAATGGATGTGATAGTATGTTTCCTCGTGTTTAATTCTTATAGCCTCTTTCTCACTCCTATTCTCGCATGTGTATGGCAGACTGAATGGTTAATACCCGGAATAGACCGGAGGGCCACGAAGCAACGACATCCATGGCTGACCAACCGCGGGTGACTGTGGCAGAAGAGCCTTCCCGTTTGAACGAGGTGTTGGATGGAAGAACCGAGCACATTCCCCAACGCAACTTAGAGACATCGGAGTCTATTATGGAAGAGGTGACGACGGAAACCTAAATGATGGATCGTATGATGTTGGCCATGAACAAGGCCATGGCATAACAACAAGAGTTATTCTTGAAGCTATTGGAGGACAAAGACACCAACAACAGTAGACATGAGACGGTTGCCAAGAATGTCATAGTGGAGGGATCCGGGGGTACCGGAAATGATATCCCTACTGAAGGTTCCGTGGCCTTGTATACAAGACCGGAAGGGAAGACTTGTTCCTTCAAGACTTTTCTAAGTTACCGACCGCCCGAATTCAAAGGTGTCGATGATCCGATTTTGTGTATGGACTGGATCCAGGAAATGGAGCAAGCGTTCCGGACTAGTGAATGCGGCGAGAACCAAAAATCGAAATTTGGATCCCAAATGCTGAGAGGGGCTACCCTCACTTGGTGGAATGTCTACTCCACTTCCATAAAGGCCGCAATCTTGGACAGTTTGAGTTGGGCGACTTTTAAAGAAAAACTATTGGAGTAATATTGCAATGAGAGGTCAATGGACCGGATTGAAGAAGATTTCCGGAATTTGAAGAAAGGTAATCTGTCGGTAAAGGAGTATAACTGTCTGTTCATGGATAAATTGGAGTTGGTAGGACATCTGGTCCCAACCGAGAATGAGAAGATTAAGGCCTACTTCAAGGGCCTTCCATCGGACATGATGTCAATGGTCCGAGTGTCAAAGGCCTCCACCCTTCGTGAGGTAATTGAGGAAGCCCAACTAATGAAATACGCCTACAACTGGGGTAAGGAGGAAGGTAGCCGCCTAGTGTAGAAGAGGAAGTGGGAAGGAAGTTCTATGCCCTCCAAGAAACCAAGACACTTCCACAACAACAACCAACGTGGAGCCGATCCTAGGCGTGATGCTAGGTGGTGTTCCAAGTGCCGAAACAAGCACTTTGGCCCATGAAATTTTGTTCCTGGAACTTGCTACAAGTGTGGAAAGTCGGGTCATGCCTTTTGTGATTGCCTCGTCAAGGGACATATGTGCTTCAAATGCAAAGAGTCGGGACATGTGAGGGCAGAATTCCCGAAACTGAAGATGGGAGGAGCCGGTGGAAATAAGGTGGATCCTCCGAGAGCACCCGATAGAGCTTTCCAGATGACAGCAGACGAGGACAAGGCATCAACCGACGTGGTATCGGGTACGTTTCTCCTAAACTCCATACATACGTGTGTATTATTTGACTCGGGTGCCAGCTTTTCTTTTATATCTGATGTGTTTTGTCAAAAGCTTGTCATGCCCATTAGTCGTTTAGAAGATGCTATAGTGGTAAAAATAGCAAATGGTGATCGGGTAGTAATTCGTGATGTCTTGAGGAATTTCACTCTTGAGATTTAAAGGAAGAAGTTTTCCATCAATTTATTTCCTATGTTGATCGGCGGATTCGATGTGGTGGTTGGAGTGGACTAGCTAGCGGAGAACCAAGCTGAGATCGTGTGCTCCAAGAAGTTGATCCGACCACCCGTTTCGGGTAACGGGACGGTAGTAACCTAAGTGAAAGAAGGAAAGACGAAGTGGTGATTATCTCCATGGCCAAAGCGCGGAAATGTTTAGCGAAAGGATGTTCATCCTTCTTGGCATACGCGATAGATACCAAACTCGAGAAGAGAAAGCTTAAAGATGTAAGGATGGTTTGCGAGTTCTCCAATATTTTCTCGGATAACTTGCCTAGTTTACCACCCGATCGCCATGTAGAGTTCCGGATTGACCTTGTTCCGGGGGCGGCTCCGATTGCTCGAGCTCTTTATCGGTTAGCTCCTTCCAAGATGCAAGAGATGATGACTCAACTCCAAGGCATTCTTGAGAAGGGTTTCGTGAGACCGAACTCGTCGCCTTGCGGAACTCCAGTCATATTTGTCAAAAAGAAGGATGACACAATGCGGATGCGTATTGACTTCAGAGAATTGAACAAGGTGATGGTGAAGAACAAGTATCCACTTCCAAGGATTGACAACTTGTTAGACCAACTTCAAGGAGCAGGTGGCCTCTCAAAGATTGTTCTCCGTACGGGATATCACCATGTAATTGTGAAGGAGGACAACATTCTGAAGACAGCGTTTAGGACGCGATACGGCCATTACGAGTTCTTAGTGATGTCATTCGGCCTAACCAATGCACCAGCGGTATTCATAGACTTAATGAACCGGGTTGCCGACCTTTTCTCGACAAGTCGGTAATAGTGTTCATTGACAACATTCTGGTGTACTCCAAGGACAAGGCAGACGAAGAACAACATCTCTGAGAAGTTTTGGAAGTGCTTAAGCGAGAAAAGCTCTACGCAAAGTTTTCAAAGTGAGACTTTTGGCTTCAGGAAGTGCAGGTTTTGGGACATGTATTCACCAAGGAAGGAGTGAAAGTGGATCCCGCAAAGATCGAGGCCATGATGAACTGGTAACCTCCCAAGAGTCTGTTAGGAATCCTAAGTTTCCTAGGATTGGCGGGATACTACGGGAGATTCATTCAAGATTTTTCCAAGATAGCTTCATCGCTGACGACCCTAACTCAAAAGAACGTGAAGTTCGTGTGGATCGAGAGTCAAGAGAAGGCGTTTCAGACTCTAGAAAGGAATCTTTGCGAAGACCCAATCTTATATCTACTGGAAGGATCGAAAGATTTTGTAGTGTATAGTGATGTTTTGAAGATGGGCTTGGGGTGTATTCTAATGCAAAGAGGCAAGGTGATTGCCTACGTGACAAGGAAACTCAAGGAGCATGAAATCAACTACCCTACCCACGATTTGGAATTGGTGGCGGTGGTGTTTGCTCTGAAGTTATGGCGACACTACCTCTACGGTACGAATTGCACTCTCTATACGGACCATAAGAGCTTGAAACACATATTCGGCCAAAAGGAATTGAATATGAGGCAAAAGAGGTAGTTGGAGTTACTAAAGGACTACGACTGTGAGTTGCTTTACCATCCGGGTAAGGCAAACGTCGTTGCCGATGCTTTGAGTCAGAAAGACTACGGGGGAAGTTCTCAAGCCACCTTTTCACTGATTGAGTTGGGGTCAAAACTCATCAGGAGAATCAAATCATCACAAGTCGAGGCCTTACTTGAGGAGAACCTCAAGTAGGAAGTTATGACAAAGCAACACCTACTTTTGATGGAGGATAGTGAGGGAGTAAAACTGTTCAACAGGCATGTTTGGGTGCCCAAGATCGAGGGAAATCGGGAGCTTCTCCTGGAGGATTCCCATAAGTCAAAGTATTTTATCCATCCGGGAAGCACGAAGATGTACAGAGACTTGAAATTGCACTATTGGTGGCCGGTCATGAAGCTTAAAGTGGCGCGCTACGTGGAACGATGTGTGACTTGTTTGCAAGTGAAGGCCGAACTCCAACGACCCTATTGGAGTTTACAATCTTTGGGGATTCCGGAATGGAAATGGGAGCATATCACCATGGATTTTGTGAAAAATTGCCAAAGACTCTAAGGGGCCATGACACAATTTGGGTGATAGTGGACCGACTGACCAGATGCGGCCATTTCCTAGCTATGTGGGAAACCTTGCATATGGAAAAGCTAGAAAAGTTATACATTGATGAAGTGATATCTCGTCATGGTGTGCCATTATCTATTGTCTCGGATAGCAATAGTCGGTTCACATCACATTGTTGGGATGGTTTACAGAAAGAATTGGGCACCCGTGTGAAGTTGAGTATGGCCTACCATCCCTAAACCGACGGCCAAAGCGAAAGGACGATTCAGACGCTTGAAAATATGTTGAGATCTTGTATGATCGACATCGATGGTAGGTGTGACTCGCAACTACCTTTGGTGGAGTTCTCGTACAACAATAGCTACCACTCGAGCATTGGAATGGCGACATTTGAAGCACTGTATGGAAGAAAGTGCCGAACTTTCGTATGTTGGTTTGAAATGGGAGAGAAACAGTTTGTCAGTCCCAAAATCGTTCAAGAAACGGCGGACAAGGTTGAGGGCATTCGCGAGCACTTTAAGGCGACTCAGGATCAACAGAAAAGCTACGCCGACAAGAAGAGGCGGCTGATAGAATTCCAAGTGGGAGACCGAATAATGTTAAAAGTGTCCCCTTGGAAGGGAATTATCTAGTTTGGGAAGCGCGGGAAATTGAGTCCCTGTTTCCTTGGACCGTTCACGGTGATTAAGCGAGTAGGACTTCAAGCCTAACAATTGGAACTCCCTCCGAAGTGGAACCCATAACACGTTCCACGTCTTTTACCTTCGGAAATGTCTCGCGGAGGAGGAGAGCATTATACCACTCTCTGATATTAGGGTGGACGAAGGGAACCGTTATGTAGAGGAACCTGATGCGATATTGGAAAAGAAGACGAAAAAGCTTCGTCATAAGGAGGTCACAATGGTCAAGGTGCAATGGAAGCACCATCGTTGAGCCAACGTAACATGGGAGGCCGAAGAGGATATGAAGCAAAGATATCTGCACCTTTTCACCTAGCTAAGATTTCGGGGATGAAATCATCTCCAAGTTGAGGAGGATTGTAACCCCTGCATTTTTGGTAAGTAACCTTTGGGTGCTTATTTTCCTCTAAAGCTTAATTTCAGTATTTTAGTCATTTTCCATTTCACGAGCTAGGGTGTGGGACCAACTTTAGAAAGCACGTTGCATTTTGAGTCTTGGCGTGGAGAAAATCGGGTTAAGTTTCAGGCTCGGTACAGAGCTGGCGACAATGCCCCCGACTGTAATAGGTTGTCACTCTCGCTTGGCATAGTCGCCAAATTTGTACCGTGAAAGGGGTGTGGGCAGCGAGTATGACAGAAGACTATGACCATGTCATAGTCGTGGGGCACTGTTGCGAGCAGACCCCAGGCCCTTAAATGCCCTAAATCCGATTTTTAACTCATTCCCCCATTCTCTCTTGATTTTGGACGAATTTCTCTCCCAATGCTAGGTAAGCTTCTTCTTCCCTTACTAAATTCTTTTAGATGAAGGCATTAAATGAAGCTATATGGTTGATTTTGGTTTAAGGAACTCAAGTGATTAAGGGTCCAAGTTCATCTCCACTTCTCTCAAGTTCTCATCACCTAGGGTATGTTCATACATCTTACCAAGGTGAGTACATACATGTTTTAGACTTCATACATGGTAAGCTTCTAGTATTTAAACTCTTATATACTCTCAAACTATAAGGTTTTGAATTTTGGCAAACTTTTGACCTAAAGTTAATTTTAAGAGATTTTAGGGTTTTGGGTGTGGATGAAAGTTTTTGGAAATGTATTTGGCCTATGATTTAAGGATGTTTAATGTATTTACATGTTCTATCATCATCATCCTTGTTATTATGGAATGTTGAATGAACCCAAGTAAAACTGGGGTTTGAGAAGGTTTGGACTATGATTTAAAGTTATGAGTTTTGGCTTGATCATTGAGACAAGCCTTATATAGACATATGGTGGATTTGGTCCATATGTGAGTTTCCTCCCATCATATTGGTAAATTGTGTATGAATATTTATTGGTATGAAATTGATATACATGAACCTATGTTGTTGTTTTAGTTGTGTCAGTCTTGGTTTTAGTGCAATGAATCCATAGCCACGGTGTTCTTAATGTCTTGGTTTTGACATTGAGTTCACCATTTGGGCATAGAATAGGCATCGGGTCACCATGGTAAGTAAGGTGTAGGTTTATATAGTCGGACAGCGTCCCATCGGCAGTAAGATGTAATTCCAATGTGCGTAAGTTCCCGTTTTAGTACTTCTCAAGGATAGACCTAGAGAGGTTTACTTCATGTTTTAAAGCAATAGACTTAGAGGAGTTAGCTCACTAAGGTGATTAATATTTGTTTGTATTATGGTGATCACTAATGATTTACTTGTTTGATTTGATTTAGCATCACAGCCATATCCACCCGTACAACTTCGAATGGTTATGTATTTATTATTTTAATTAATAGTTCTCACTAGACATTAGCCTAACACTTGTGTTAGGTCTGATTTTATAGTAATCATTGTATTTATAGAGCTTGGTCTAATACTGTGTCTTGTGCCATATACTGTGTTGTATTTGCCAAGGGTATTTAAGTCCCTTTGGTCTTGGTTTGGTGTAAGAACATTCACGCACATTATTGAGATTTCCTACTTTGCGCACCAAGTCTCTCTCTCTCTACTTTCTCTCTCTAAAGATTCATAGATCTTGGACTATCAATTGGTATCAGAGCATTCTAGATCTTGAGAGGATTGAGAGAAATCGTTTTTTAGATACTGAATTTGTAGATTAAGTAGAGAATTTGATTGATTTTCTTGATTTATCAAGAAAATCTCGTTTTTTCCTTGATTCATCAAATTTGGTTAGGTTTCTAGTTGAATTTGTGCGAATTTGGTTTGTTTAGATGCGTTTTTGTTAATCGATCATACTTGATTCACATTATTTTGCATAAAAACCATGATTTGATCTTCGATTTTGTGTTTTTGTGATTTTCTGGAAACTCGAAGTTCTCGTACTGTTTCATCACAGAATTTGAGGTTTTGTAGTTTTTAATTGATTTTGTTAGTTGAATTGTGTAAGAAAGTTGTTTTCGCTCATCATTGTGTGAATTACTTGTTTTAATTTTATTGTTATAATCGATCTTGCGCATTATATTTGATATAGGTTTGCGCATTATTCATATTGGTTTGCGCAAGTTCATTGTTCTTCTAATCTTTGTGTTAGTGTATTTTAGGTTTTCGCATCGAGATATATACGCAAAACTCATTTTGCGTATCAAGTGGCTTCCGAAAAGCTCACTTCTCGTATCATTAAGCTTCCGAAAGCTTTCAATGTTGGGGTTCAGTTTGCGGCTCAATCTTATTATGCAAAGCATAGTTTGTGTATCAAGTGTCGTCCGAGAAACAAAGTTCGCGTATCAGGCTATATACGCGAAGTGTCAGATCTGTTCAAGTCAATTTTGCGTATCTCTCTAAATACGCAAAGCCCAGTTTGCGTACCCTTCAGCATACGCAAAGCCCAGTTTGCATACCCTTCAGCATATGCAAAGTCTACTTTGCGGATCTCTCTGCATACGCAAACCTTCTGTTTGCGTATCTTCCAGACTTAGAATTTTTCGGACTTTCTGATTTTTGTCAAGATGTCTTTGCAAGCACAAGTGTACAAGAATGACCTGATGATGTCATTGGGGTCTGATACACGTCCTCCAGTGCTGATTAATGAGAATGAGTTTGAACAGTGGCAGGACCGATTTATTAACTTCATTGAAAGACAACCGAATGGGGAGAATATGATGAAATCACTGACTCAGGGTCCTATGGAGAGTCCAATGAAAGTTATTCCAGCTACTGCAACCACTGCTGCTACAACTGTTGAGAAAGCATTAAGGGAATATGATGCTGATGAGTTGTTACGTTATCAAGCTGACAGTCAGGCAAAGTCCAATCTAATTCTTGCACTGCCAAATTCGATATACAACAGAATTGATTGCTTCAAACAGAATCCTATGCTGATGTGGACTCAACTGGAAAAGATTATGCTTGGTACATCTATGTCAACACAGTTGCGCCAAACAAGGTATATAAATAATTTTGAAGAGTTCAAGGCTAAGGATGGGGAAAGCTTAAAGAGTGTATTTGACCGATTTTGGGCTATCATCAATGATTTGTACAAGATCAAAGTTACAAAGATTTAATTGGAGGCTAACTTGAAGTTTCTGAATGCATTACAACCAGAATAGAACAAGTCATGCCATAGAATGAGAAACGATGTTCGAATATCTACTATGCCAATTCAGGAATTGTACGAAATTCTGATGTCTGATGAGTCAATGGTGATAGAAAAGAAGGCAAAGTTGGATAAGAAGAATAAGCCTAAGCCAGTGGATCCAATTACACTTCTTGCAAGTCAACTGGCCGAGCAAGCATTGACAGATGAGGCTTATGATGGTTCTACTGAAGATGATGGTGAAGCCTTAGAGAAAGCCATGATTCTTCTTTCTCAACACTACCAAAAAAAGTTTCAGCGAAGAACTGGATCCAACAATCTCCGTTTTACTTCTGGCTCAAAGAAAGTTGAACCTGGTGCACCATCAAAGACATACACTCCAAAGTATGAACTGGTTAAAGTAGCTGAACCGAAAAAGGAAGAGAAAAAGGTAATGAACTGCTACAACTGTGGGAAATCGGGTCATATAGCCAAAGATTGTCGGGTGAAGGTGGTCAAAGATTCTGCTTTCTACAGAAAGAAGATGGAACTGGCAGAGAAGCGAGATAATGGAACTATTCTGATGGCTGAGGAAGAGTATTGGTTGGATCACTCAGACAACGAAGCTGAGAATGAAGAGACAGCTGCTATGTGCTTCATCGGGGATGACAAGAGCGATGATGAAGATGAGGATACCTCAACAGATGAATCTGAGGTAATTTATGAGTTTCATGTTAATTTCATTTCTTCTCAATTGAACGTCATTGTCAATGCTTTACATGATTTTCGTTCTAAGTTCATTTCTGAAAAGCTTGTTAATCAAGAAAAGTCTGTTTTGATTGAAAAGTTGAACATTTCTCTGAAAGATGAAAAGATCATTTTAAATGACACAAAAGAGAAATTTCAAAAGAATTTGAATGACTTAGAATTATCAAATCAGACTTATCATGATTCTTTGACTAAATTGACTGATTTTAACAAAAGTTTATCTGATAAAATAATTGTGTTAAAAGAAAATTTGTATAAGAGAAATCAAACTGAGCAAACTATATATATGAATCAACCTAGGAGTGACGAGGCTATAAAAGAAAGGTGGGGACTTGGCTTCGAAAATCCGCACTGTTTAGAATTTGCTAAAACAAAAGTCCCTACTTTATATGAATATGATTATTTTTGTCTTGCAAGATATGCTCCTCAGTTTAAATTCTTTTGGACAACTGAAAAGCAAATTTTGGAAGATGAAAATGAGAAAAGAATTAAAAATAAGAAGATGGAAATGTCATTTGTTTATACGTCTGAAAATGCCAAGTGTTTTCCTGACCAATCAAAGAAATCCAGAAAATCCAAAAATGTTTTAAATATCAATTCTTCCAATAAATCTTCATTACCAACTGAATTTGTTGATATATATGCTAATACTAATAGGGAAAATGTATCTCCGGTTTCTTATGATTCAAGGAAATATATTCCTCCATTAGTGTTAGAAGGTAAGATAGTTGATCTTGAAGATAAATTGGAAGAACAAAGTCTTCAAACTGATTTAGAAAACGATTTATTTCTTTTTATAATGAAAACAAGTTTTGAAGACAAAATTTCTTCTAGATTCTCTAAAGATTCTAAGGAACATATTCAAGTTTCTAAAAATAATGTGCATTTGCACAACCAGTTGGTTACGCAAACCGACACTTTGCGCACGTCGTTGGATACGCAAAGTTCAGTTTGCGCAACCAATGGGATGCGCAAACCTTCTCCTGACTTGTGCATTTTTCAAAATTCTCACTCCGAGGCAAGTTCATCTATGTCGAATGCTCAGGTTGATTTCTTAGATAAAGTTTCTTCTTCTGATTCAATTATTGATAATTCTTTAACGCTAAATGTTCAATATTATAAAAAGATACGTAAAAGAAGAAGATCAAAGAAGTCAAGGAAACAGGATAGTGTCTTGTCTGAAAATTCTAATTCATCTGATTCTTCTGTTTCAGATCGGGCTGTGAAGAGATCACAAAAGCATATATGGAGGGTTAAACAGCAAACAGTAGAATCCGAATTATTAGGAGTTAAATGTGTAGATAGTCTTTGTGAATCTGATACATTTGCCATTTGTAATAAAAATACAAAATATTCGTTTCAGCAAATGATTCATATTGCAAAGAGTGTCTCATATTATTTCTCTAATTCTGATTCTGATGATTGTGTTTTTTCCTCTATTGATGATTGCTTTCATGTTTATATGAATGATAATTCTGTGAAATATAAAAGACACAAATCTAACAAGAAGGGACCCATAAGTATATGGGTACCTAAAATTGTGTAATTTATGTATGTGCAGCTTAGTCAATTATGGTATCTAGACTCGGGGTGCTCCAAACACATGACTGGCAACAAATCATTATTGTCCAATTTTAAAGAAAAATGTTGCGGTCGTGTTAAGTTTGGAAACTGTGAGACTGCTCCAATTCTTGGTTATGGTGATCTTGTTCAAGGTAATATAACTGTCAAAAGAGTAAGCTACGTCGAAGGCCTAAGTCACAACTTATTTAGCATCGGGAAATTCTGTGACAAAGAGCTTGAAGTCAACTTTAAATCCAAAAGAGTTGCAGTGAAGAACGATAGTGGCAAGGATCTTCTGGTGGGAAAAAGACGTTCAAATTTGTATACCATTGATCTTTCTAAGATCAAAATCCCTTCAGATATATGCTTGCTTTCTAAAGCTTCTATTCAAGAAAGTTGGATTTGGCACAGACGTTTAGCTCACCTCAACTTTAAGTATATGGGTCGCCTTGTCAAGCATGATTCAGTGAGAGGCCTTCCAGTTCTTCGTTTCCAGAAAGACCATCTCTGCCAGGATTGTGAGAAAGGAAAGATGAAGAAAGCATCTCATAAGCCAAATCCTGAACCATGCACTTCGGCTATTCTTGACATACTGCATGTTGATTTATGCGGTCCGATGAAGACAAAGAGTATAGGTAAGAAGAGATATGTTTTGGTGATTGTTGATGACTACTCAAGGTATACATGGGTAAAATTTCTCAAGTCAAAAGAAGAGACTCCTGAAGTTCTCATCACTCTCATCAAGACAATCCAGACAAATAAGCAAAAGCAAGTCAAAGTGGTAGGATCAGATAATGGCACTGAATTCAAGAACAGAACTCTCCAGGCTTTCTATGATTCTCAAGGTATACAACAACAATTTTCTGCTGCTCGTACTCCGCAACAGAATGGGGTTGTTGAAAGAAGAAACAGAACGCTTGTTAAGGTCGCCAGATCAATGCTTGCTTATTCAGGGCTTCCTTTGTCTCATTGGGCTGAAGCCGTATCAACTGCCTGTCATACTCAGAACCAATCAATTCTGCATCGTCGATTCAACAAAACACCGTATGAACTTATGAACGGGATCAAACCGAACGTCAAATATTTCAAGTCATTCGGGTGTAAATGCTATGTTCTGAATGACAGAGATAATCTCAACAAGTTTAGTCCAAAGGCAGATGAGGGTGTATTTCTGGGCTATTCTTCTAATTCTGCAGCTTACAGAGTCTTTCTAATCTCAGCTAGAACGGTGATAGAGAGTGTAAATGTAAAATTTGACGAAGCTGCTGATTTGGTTTCTAGTCACTTAGGCTCAGAACCCGCTTTTACTGGCAATTCAGTTTCTGAACAAATCAGTTCAGAACTTATTCTTTCACCGATTAATCAGGATTCTTCTACTCCCTCAATTATTTTTTCTGATCTTGATTATCTGTTTGAAAATTTTTATGATGATGTGCCTAGATCTAACTCTGAAAATGTCTCAAATGTTTTGGATCAGGAAATTGAGAGCACATCTACTCCCAATTCCGCTACATCTATCTCTGAACCTGATGCTGTTCCAATTCCTCCTGTTGATCAGACACAATCAGAAACTGAGCCTATTCATGAAGAACCTATTCAAGAAGAATCTGTACATGAACAATCTATTCAAGAGGAATCAGTTCTGGAAGAAGTACAGAATGATGTTATTCAACAAACTCTTCCAGAATCTGATACAGAAGTTGTTGAGCTACCTCCTCCTCCAGTTGAAACTGTGTCTATCTCTTCAACTGACTTCGAAGCTTCTGAACCTCCCTCTCAACAATTAGAAGTAGTTCAAGACATATTGATCCTCTTCCCACACCACAAAATGGACAATATCTCATTCAATTCATCAAATTATTGGAGATCCTCAAGCCAGTGTGTCTACACGTTCCAGGACGGCTACTTCCAACGAATGTCTCTTCACTTGCTTTTTAAGAAAGATTGAACCAACAAAAGTTTCTGAAGCGTTGGAGGATCCGGATTGGATTATAGCAATGAAAGAGGAGCTCAATCAATTTGACGCACTCAAAGTTTGGAGACTTGTACCACGGCCGAAAGGAAAGAGCATAATTGGAACAAAGTGGATATTCAAGAATAAAAAGGACAAAGATGGTATAGTTGTGCGTAACAAAGCAAGATTGGTAGCCAAAGGATATCGACAAGAAGAAGGTATTGACTACGATGAAACATTTGCACCCGTCGTCAGATTGGAATCTATTTGGATGTTTCTTGCCTTCGCTGCTTATCGCAACTTCACCGTATATCAAATGGATGTCAAGACAACATTTCTCAATGGAAAATTGAAAGAAGAAGTCTATGTATCTCAGCCAGAGGGATTTGTTGACAAAGATCGTCCTGATTACGTATATTTTCTCGATAAAGCTTTGTATGGTTTGAAACAAGCTCCACGGGCGTGGTATGATGAGTTGTCAGCCTTCTTGATCAAATCCGGCTTCACCAAAGGATCAATAGATACCACTCTTTTCATTTATAGATCAAACTTGGATATCTGCTTAGTTCAAATATATGTAGATGATATTATCTTTGGTGCGACTAACAAATCTTTATGTACTTGGTTTTCTGATCTAATGACTTCTAGGTTTCAGATGAGCATGATGGGAGAAATCAATTTCTTCCTCGGCTTACAAGTGAAGCAGCTTCCAGATGGAATCTTCATCAACCAGTCAAAGTATGTATTTGACATCTTGAAGAAATTCAAGATGGACAAATCTACTTCAATCGGTACGCCGATGGCTCATGGTGCCAAAATCGGACTTGATCCAGATGGAAAAGCTGTGGATCAAAAGACACATCGAGGAATGATCAGATCACTGATGTATCTCACAGCAAGTCGCCCGGATATAATGTTCTCTACGTGCCTATGTGCCAGATTCCAAGCAAAGCCTAAAGAATCTCATCTTTTAGCAGTCAAACGCATTTTTAGATATATTAAAGGAACTCCTTATTTAGGTTTATGGTATCCTAAAAGTTCTAACTATAAGTTGATTGCTTATTCTGATGCAGATTTTGGTGGTAATCAGTTGGACCGGAAGAGTACTTCAGGTCATCTTCAGTTTTTGGGTGACAGACTGATAAGTTGGGCGTCGAAGAAGCAGAACTGTGTTTCTATCTCGACTGCAGAGGCAGAATACGTCGCCGCAGCTAGTTGTTGCGCTCAAGTCCTATGGATGAAGACACAACTTCGGGATTACGGGATGTTGTACAAAACAGTGCCAATATATTGTGACAGCAAGTCCGCAATTGCCATATCAGTCAATCCGGTCCAGCACACAAAGACCAAGCACATTGATATGCGGTACCATTTCATAAAGCATCATGTGGAAGAAGGTATTATTGAATTATATTTTGTACCAACTGAATATGAACTTGCTGATATCTTTACAAAAGCCTTAGATGAAAAATGTTTCAATTTTTTGCTTTCAAAATTAGGCATGTTGAATTTAAAAGTTTAAATCTTTACAAATTTTATTCTATAAAGTAAAATTTTACAGATTTTCTTTCTTTTGAATAAAATGTATGTCTAGGATCTTTTACAAGTTCTTTGTTTATATTAAAGTTTTATATGTTCAACTTTCAAGTCTTACAAAAGTCGAAAAGTCAGCAACATGTTTGTAGCAGCTTTAAAGATATGTGAGTCGGAATTTTTATAGTTTACTTTGCTTAGACTACCTAAATTGTCAGACTTATAGATCGGAATGAAAATATGGGCTAAGCATTTAGACGTTGATCTGAGTGATTGAGATGAATAATAAATTCTTAAAATACAGAAATCTCTGAGTTTAAAAGTTTGTACCTGTGACCTTTCTGGTTTGGGAAAGTAAGTTCTATGGGATGCTCGTCATCTGGTCTCCTAAGGTCAATTGATCTGGGAGTGATCGAACCTAAATCCTTCTATAGAATCAGATCGAAAGTCATGTTCTACTGGTATGAATGGGTTTAGAATATGTCGATGTAGCCTTTCTGATCCAGGAAAGTAAGTTCCAAGGGGTGCTTGACACCTAGTCCCTAAGGCCAACTGGTCTGGGAGCAGCTGACCCAAATCCTGCAATAAGGTCAGATAGAAAGTTACGTTTACGTCATGTTCTTTACTTAATAAACTTTTTTATTAAAAGATGCCAAAGTGCACAAGCTTAAAAGATGTCAAAGAGCACACTCATGTTAAGATGCCAATGTGCACACTGCTAAAAAGATGCCAATGAGCACACATTTCATGATACTTGGTAATATGTTTGAGTTGCGATAAACCTATAAATTTGTGAAAATCTTAATTTTTGATGGATTAGTGTGAGTACATGCAAAGTTCTCTATCATATTTTTAGAATTGCATTTTCTTGAAACTAATCGAAGATTCACATGTGAGCACACTGAATAGATTGCTGGAAGTTTTTGAAACTGAACATGTTTTAACTTGATATGCAATAAAACTTGTTCTTGTATCCAACAACACATGCTTGATTTCAACTGATTAATAAATCTGGGATATTTTACTGAATAGACTTTAATTTGTTTAGTGTTTAAAATTTTATAAGTTTAGTCGTTTCAAAATTTTATATTCAGTATATTTTTCTTTCTACACTAATCTTTGATCATTGTGTTCTCATAAATATATTTTAATGGGTTTATGCATTATTGAAGGGGGGGTGAACAAACAGAATATTTTTCAAAAATTATATCTATTTTTGAGGGGGAGTTTCTGATTTTCTTTATATGAATGCTAACTCAAATTGTCATATCTAGTACATTTGTGTTAGGGGAGTCAAAGAGCTTAAAAAGGTAAATTTTTTCTAAGTTTAAACCTTGCTTTGCGCATCAAGCATGACACGCAAATCTTGTTTTGCGCATCAAGCAAGACACGCAAACCTTGTTTTGCGCATCCAGCTTGACACGCAAACCTTGCTTTGCGCATCCTCCGTGGTACGCAAACCCAAGTTTGCGCAACCAACGTGATGCGCAAACTTTCCCTGTTTTCTCTGTTTCTTTGATTTTGCAGATCTTAAGTTGTCTCGTCTCCGACATTGGCATGACCTAGTTGAACCAGTTCGTCAAGGTCACGAGGGGGAGAAATCAGAGAAGTCAAGGAGATTTTAAAGAGACAAAGAGCTCAAACATTTTTATCTGCTGATCAAGATTTGCTTAAAGATTCTATTCTCTCAGCTACAACAAATTCTTTTACTGTTTCTGCTCCGAACACCACAGTTCATTCAAGGTCATTCAAAAGAGGTGTATCGTCTAGAGCTCAAGCAGCAAAGTCAAATTAATCTGAAAGATGCTGAGAAGAAATTTTTTCTTAAAAGTCAGAATGTTTCACAAAGTCGCTTTGTTGGTCTGTGCTGTTTTAGAAGATGATTTTTAAAGACCAAAGCGCCAATGATTACTAAGGGGGAGATTGTTAGGTCTGATTTTATAGTAATCATTGTATTTATAGAGCTTGGTCTAATACTGTGTCTTGTACCATTTACTGTGTTGTATTGACCAAGAGTATTTAAGTCCCTTTGGTCTTGGTTTAGTGTAAGAACATTCACGCACATTATTGAGATTTCCTACTTTGCGCACCAAGTCTCTCTCTCTACTTTCTCTCTCTAAAGATTCATAGATCTTGGACTATCAACTTGTTTCTTTGGTTGTCATGTATGTCAGGTCATCTTAGCGGCGGGGCTCGCCGGGATTGAGTGGATCACCAGTTGGTCGAGAGTGGTCTTTTTGAAGATTTATTGACCAGCATATATTATTTTTGTGGACATACCATTTTGGAAGAATAGCGACACCCGACTATAATCTATTTTTGACAAATTTAGATTATTAGGTTGTTGATTTATATTCTTCATTCTATTTGGGTTTGTAAACGCCATAATTTATTTCCCTTGTTTTAGGGTGAGACACCTTGATTTTATAATGTCACTTCCGCATTATCCAGGTTTAAATTGACCTCTATTTTTAGGGTGCTACAGGTTTCCTCCATTTATAGACGTCATATTGCCGAATTTTTGATTTTTAAATTACTCTAAATTTTAGGGAGTTACACCCACCATTACCACAATAAAACCAAATAATAAAAACACCCATTTTAGATTAAAATCCGATACCAAAACTGTCGAGAATGTGGATAAGACTCATGCTCCAAATCATAAAAATACATATAACAACCTTTACCCAAAAGCACCAAAAGCATAGATAACTCAATACCCAAAACAACACCTTTCGGTTATGGGGGAGACGCATTTCCATTGACTATGGTGAAACACAAAGTGAGCCATGTATCAACGTTATTAAGTAGTACCATAAGGTCCCGGTCCCGGTGTGGAACTCATCTCAAGGTTCTACCGAAATATCAAATGTCCTAGAGCTCGAACCCACACAAGTTCATCTCTTCAATACCCCCAACCTTAGTTCCTACTTACACACCTTAGAGTTACACAATCAAGATAATGGTCCCGAGGCTTGACTCTACACGAATTCATCCCTACAATAAACTCGATGACTTAGAATCAACTCTACTAGGCTAAAGCCTCAACACAAGGGTCCTAGTGCCCAACTCATCACAAGTCCATCACCATAATACTCAAGGTCCCGTAATTTGACTAAACCAGAGATCACCTATGCACTACCCATAGTCCCGGATTCCAACCCTATACAGGTTCACCTCCACAATATTGAGAACATCGAAACTTCTCATTTATCACAAAAGACTGACTTACATGCATATGGGTCCATTGCAGTACATCCAACAATTAAATGACTTGTCATTGAATGTTAAACGCAATCAAGATATGTAATTCCCATTAATTACGCAAAATATACAATTCACGTTCAAATGTCACCATTAAACACTTTAGGTTGGGGAAACATCCCAAAAACACATTTGAACCAATATTAAGTAGATAAACTTTACCACTAACTTGGATACTCAAAAACCCACATGATTCCATATAAATCATTTATCCAATATTTACGCATACATATGTTCCAAAATCATGATTAATTATGCTTCCTTAACGTTAATCCCAATGAAACATACTTTATCATCATAAACCTCAAGTAATTAAACCCATGAAAACTGTACCCCATAACATCTCATTGATTCCTTTGTAAAACTTTCCCCAATGATTTTAGAATATAAATACTCCATTCCTGCAGCCTTGCCCTTATTGCCCTGCCTACCTCGGCAGGCATATCTACTACAGAATATCTGATACAACCCCCCAAATATAACCCGGTTAACCAAAAAGTCGGGTGCTATTTTGCCCCACATAAGTTTCGCACCCATTCGGTTGTAATAAACCGGGTTGTTTTGGTTGCGAAATATAGGCATAATAATAGTACCCGGTTCCATAGAAGAAACCGGGTTCCATTGAGTTAAAACAGGCGTTTTTTGTAGAGATCCTACTCGTTGCTTTGAGGAAACCGGGTACCATTAACCCCCGCGTTTTTTTAGAAATCCTACCCGGTTGATTTGAGGAAACCGGGTACTATTTACCCCCAGTTTTAGAAATCCTACCCGGTTGATTTGAGGAAACCGGGTACCATTAACCCCTGCGTTTTTCTTTAAATCCTACCCGGTTACTTTGAGGAAACCGGGTACTATTTACCCCGTATTTCTCTAGGTTATATGCCTCCCTACCCTATTTATTTTCTCCTTCCAATCACTTTTTACGGCTACCACTTTGTACAGCTACATTCATACTCCTTTTTCTTTTCTTTTTTTCCATATCCCATTAATGAATATGAAGATCTTGTAAGGTAAAATTGTTAATTCTTTATTTTTCTCCTCACATATATATACACACACACGTATATTTATATATATATATATATATATATATATATATATTTCATTAATGTAAGTGTGATATAATAAATAAGTAATGATGTTGGTTTTTATATTTTGTAGGACCGTTTGTGCAATCGAATTACAAGAATTCATTTACTCGTTAGAGTAATTAGAAATCGGTGGAACAAGGTAAATATTTGTCATCTTAAATTTTAGTTTTTCAGTATTGCATGAACATATTTTAGTAACAACATTGCATATGCTTTAGATTTTTTACCCGTTTGAAATAATCTAATAGAGATTACTTTCAGATAGTCCCCGTTTTGGGACTGCTTTTTGAATAATTTGTCTCATTTAGGATGTGAATACGGATTAGTCGATTAAGTATTTAAGAGAAATTCGGTAGATATTTCCCATTGCTCCTACGAGTATGTGTTTCAGACGCATATTTGGGGAGCCAATGGGAAATGCTGTCGAATTTTTTTTAAATACTTAATCCGCTAATACGTATTCACATATGAGACAAATTATTCAAAAAGTGGGTTAGGATTGACCACCTGCAATTTGTTCTATTCATGCATTGCATGCATTTCATTAATAGTTTGTTTTCTAGATTACAGATGGATCGTGATACCTGGATGTACAAAATACCACGTGCTACCACCGAATATTTGACCAATTTGGATGAGTTTATTAAAGCTGCTGAAGATAATCGGGTGAACAATGGGGAACATTACATTTGGTGTCCTTGTAAATATTGTCATAATTTGCATAAGTTTACTGATTATCATGTAATTCAAGGACATCTGATATGTCGTGGGTTTATGGAAGGTTATACGATTTGGTCATGACATGGTGAGGTGTTTGATGATCGTAACACGAGTCGTGATTGTAATATAAATGATAACGATGATTTAAACAATAGCAGTAGTGATAATATATACGATATGTTACATGATGTGGAACATAATGTTGTTGATAAGCATTATGAAGATTTTCAACAATTGTTTGTTGATTCTGAAAAATCGTTGTATGTCGGTTGTACAAATTTTACCAAGCTTTCAGCAATTTTGAAATTATTTAACCTAAAAGCAAGCAATGGTTGGAGTGATAAAAGTTTCACTAGTCTATTGGAGATTTTGCATGAAATGCTTCCCGAAGATAATGAGTTGCCTGTTTATTTATACCAAGCAAAAAAATTAATGTGTCCAATGGGGTTGGAAATTGAAAGGATACACGCATGTCCAAATGATTGTATGTTTTACCGAAACGAGTATGCAAACCTACATGAATGTATTAGATGTGGAGTAGGTGGTGTTCATAGCTCATATTCTCCTAATAAGTAAACGATTGAAAAGATGAAACAGAGTAAAAACATCTAAAATTCTGCAAAAAGATTAAATCTAAATAACAACAGTTAAACTTGAACTCATCTTCTTCCAAAGGATTAATGTGATTGTTCAACTGTTGATACAATATTTGAGATTTCAGAAGCCTTATATAATTGTATTTATAATTTGAGAAGCCTTATATAATTGTATTTATAAATAGAAAAACCTTATATAATATTATTTATGGGATAATTTGCTCAACTGTTAGTATTACCAAATATGTTAATAATTTGCATGCCACTTTAATTCAACGAAGTATTGATTTGCAGATATGTCGAATGACACTAGGCCATCGATATCTAGGGAATCTCTTGATTCTCAGCCAAGCAGCACAAACGGGAGCCATGGTTCTCTACCAAGCAACATAGACGGGAGCCATGGTTCTCAGCCGGCACAACCGACACAACAACGACGTAAGAGAAGTGTTACGTTGTTGAAAAAACATAAAAAGAACGCAAATCTTCATGTCAAGTTCAATAAACATGGGGAGTTTATTGGTAAATATGAACGTAGATTCAGTAATTGGGTAGGGGTCACCACAAGATCAATGGTTTCTATTACTGAACCATCTTGGGACAAAGTGGAATACTTATTCGGGCCCTCCCTAATCCGAATTACAGTCGTTATATCGGCGTTGGGAGTCCCTCCCTAATCCGAATGAAGGAATACTTATTCGGGCCGAGGCCGGTGTATTTGGGGCTCAATCATTTGAGTTTATGATATTCCGTGAGGACATACATTCTTTAGTTAAGAATGCTTGGCTCGATCATACCATTATTGCATGGTTCCAGATGTAAGTCAATGATTAGTACAAATTCATTCATATGATCACAATATTTTACTTTATTATATTGTCGTTTTTTAGGTTTTTACATGGGGTTATGAAAAAAATGAGAAGAACCGATGTGGTTTTATATGTCCCTCTTGGATTCATGTCGATGAATGCATATCAAACAAGGATGGTGTTATAAGTAAAATGTCTAGTGTGATGTCTCACAATAGAGAATTGTGGTTTTTTCTCGCACCATACCTACAGAGGTACCATATGCTAACATATTTATTGTTATAGTGCTTGCGGTTTATCCATTTCTTATTTATACTAATGGTTTTGAACATTACCAACCACCACTGGATCCTCCTTCTGATCATTCCTCGTCGTCGCACTGCGTATATATTGGATTCGTTAATGTCTAAAGAAAAGACCGCGGACTTCTACATTGTCAAAGAGCACGTGGAAGCGTAAGTAATTCTTAAATTTGTATAGAATTGATTTGTCTTTCTATAATTTCTAACACTATTATTGTTAATGTTTTTTGTAGCGCTGTTACAAGGTATCTTGATGAAGGAGGGTCGTGTGATACCGATAAATCCATGCCATTTAGATGGGAGTTCTCAAAGGTAATTCATCTCACCATACATCTACACAACTAATTTCATAGTTGGTTTAATCTAATTCATACATTTTTTTGTCAATTTAGTGCAATCAACAAACATCCGGTTGGGAGTGTGGCTACTATATCATGCATTTTATGTTAAATTTTGTGATGTATCATCAATCACAGTTTCTAAAGAAGGTACATATTTGTTAAAAAAAATTTTATTGTGTCTATTGCATTTAACATTGTCGTCAAATAACAATTTTGGTTTTCATTTGCATGTAGGTACCATGGTACGACATGACTCCCCTGACAGAAAGAATGACGAACATTATGGTTGTGACATGGGATAAACACTTTTCTAGCACTTATCTAAAACATCTAAAGAATTGATATCGGTTAGTTTCTTGGGCATTAGCCACCCACTTCTTTTGCTTAGTTTTTTTACATACTTTATTTCTAGATTCATTAACTATTAAGGTAAATGTACCAACACTATCCAAGCATTTATTAGTTTTTGTTTGTGACCATCCAAGTTGTCTTCTACAAAACATGCTACCAGTTAATTTGTCAATTTGTATTTAGTTAATAAATACAACTTATGGACAAATGGGGATATACTACAAATCTTACTAACACGTGAAATACAACCTTTGACTCGACATGTAGTTTTTTCCAAGGTTTATGCTGGCTAGCTTTCCATGTTGCAATTACTTTTAATATTTGCATTGGATTTTGGTTTTTTGTTGCAATAGTCTGGTTTGTCATTGTTACTAATTGATCTCGGTTTACTAACTGTGTGAAATAATTACATTTATAGGCATTTTGACGTTCATATGGCATTGGTATGGAAGCTCGCTTGGTTCAAACAGTTGATGTGGATACTGGCTTATCGTTTGACTATTTTTGGCACCACTTGAAGTTGCAATAACGGAAACATATTATTGTTGATAAACCAGTTTTTGTGAGGTCATTTTTGTAAGTTGCACTTTTTATTCTCATACAAGATTTGAACTTTTGTGCTTGTTTTGGTTGTCATTAACCTACTCTTGACTTATATGAGTAATCTATTGATTGTGTTGCCATTTTTTATACATTTTATGTAAATACTTTAAATGACTTTAGAATACTAGATCTGATTTCCAACATTGTGTTGATATTGCATCCATTTTTATTTGTGTTTAGTCTTTTAATAGGTTTTAGGTAGCATATCAATATATGCTAAATTAAAAAAAATACAAATCCTATCCGGTTTATTAAACAGAACCGGGTTCCATTTGATGTCCCTTCCCGCTCTCTCTATACAATAATAGTACCCGTTTGTTTGGAGGAACCGGGTAGCATTAAACATATTGTACCCGGTTATTACAACCGGGTAGCATTACATGCCATAATCGTACCCCCTTAGATAGTACCCGGTTGTGTAACCGGGTACCATTAAGTTTAGCAACCGGGTACCATTAACTATTTTGTAGTAGTGATACCCCGGAACCAAGGTGTAAAAATGACTTTTACCTCAACAAATAAATATAAGTGGTCAACAAATGTCGCTCTCAACAAATGAACATTCTAGGGTTTCATAAAGGCAAAATTGCCCAAATACACAAATGTAGCAATTTCCCAACACCATGTGATAAAACTTTAGGCAAAACAATTAGCAGTTCATATAAAAGTGTTTTACATGGTTTTTATTACCAAATATTCCCAATTTACAAATAATCATAAAACCATATACTCGTGTAATAAGTCCATAGAAATGTATTTAAAACCTCAAAATAAGGATATTTTCACATATTGAAAGTCCCATGCAAGAGTTGGTTTTAAGATAATTTTCCTAAGTATGGAAATCTAGATAGAAGGCCTAGATATCTGAACATGGTATTCCGAGTTATAGATGTTGAAAGTGTAAGTATTGTAGTCTGCAATGAAAAGTCGGACATTTGAAAACTTTAGAGTTCGTAAAATTGCCTAAGTGAAAGAGGTTTAAATATCTGGAGCATATGCATCAGAGTTCGGGTAGAAAGTCTGAAAGGCTTATTCAGACTTTAAGCTTATGTGATAAAGTTCAGACATCTGATTATTTTGTCTTACTGGTCATTCCTTTTCAGTCATGTATCTTTAATTTGTTTTTTGAACATTGTATAAATTCTATTTTCTTTTTAGAGAGTTGGTTAAGAATACTGTTGATACATATATTGTATTGTCTTGTATATTTCTCTCTATAATCCTATTTATAACCTTGTAACCATTTTGATATCGATGACATATGCTTTACAAGCCCCAAACTGTATTCTATTTGTGATTTATACTGTTCAGTGTTGATTAAATTGCATTTCAGATCATCTGAGACCATCAATTGGTATCAGAGCAGAAAACTGTTGATTTAGAATTCTTGGAATTGTCGGATCCGGTGCAAAAACGGTTGTCTGAGCGGATTGGAATGATAGATGATTTACATAGATATCAAATAGTATTATGGATGGGATTTTGTTTCCCAAATCTTTGAAGAAATACTCAGCAAAGTTCATGTTTGTTTGAAAGATGAGTCCACAGGCTAATCTGCTTATGTAACTGGGGCATTGATCATATGTACTAGTTTTGCTGCTCAAGCAGTATGTTAGTTGTGAGAAAAATAAATACCAAACACTACTCATATTTTTCTTAGAAGAGTACTGGTAGCATATATGAAAGGATAGACTTTTCTGATAGATGCAATCTAATCTCAATAGTAATGTAAGCTAAAGTAGAACAAAGATGGAGCCATAAGTCATTCGTATTGATTGAATAAATGCTTAAGGATTATAGAGAAAAATGTACAGGGATAAACTATTACAAACTAGAATAATTGTATGAATAAATTGTTACCAACTAACTCTCTACAAGAACTATTTATATACGAAGGAAATGTGAAAGATACATTGCTATAAAATACAAACTAATCAGAACAGGACAGGTGTTCTAATATGGTCTAAGAATCCTTTGCATATGATTTGAAGAAGTTCTAGTATGCTCCGACTCTGAGAAGAGTTCTTCAGACTTCATTTAGATTTTTGAGTCTTTTTACTCAGAACTCTGAGTCATTAGGTTCAGATCTATGAGTCTTCACACTCAGATCTCTAACACTTCTTCTTCAAATTTTTCTGAGTCTTCAACTCAGACCTAGACTTTATCTTTGAATCAACTTGAACTTTACAATATCCCCCTTTATATTCAAAGATTCCCTGTAATTAAAGGAAGGAATTTGATAAGTATGAGTTCTCTAATGTTGAAATAGGATTTGATCACATTGTTGATTCTTCTGACTTCTGAATTCCTTCTACTTTTCTTCAGACCTTGTTGCATAAGCTTTAAAGTTCCAATGCAATACTTAGTACACCCACTGGCTCTAAAGAAGCAATTCTGATTCTCATACATGTAAATTATGCCATATTCAGGCATAGAAAAAACATGCCCCATCTGATAATTTTCAATCCCTACAAAATATTTATTTTGCATTCAGATTAACTTTGGTTTCTTTAATACAAAGGTAACTGAAAATATTTATCAGTAGCAAGTGTGATAACTCTTATCATAGCCTTGTTAACACATTCCAGAGCGCATTTGTGCACAAAATTTCTATCTTCTAGAAGTAGAATCAAACACCTCAAATCCCATAAATGATACCAATTCAATTGAGAGAAATCAGCTTTTGTGAACATGTAATTCTTTGATCTTCTCTGAGCACATCAAATTGAGGATATTCAGTAGTCTAAAACTTTATATGCTTTGCATCTAGAGCTTTATTATTTTATAATTTGAGATTCACTCTGTAGTTCTTGTAATCATTGCATATCAATACATATGACATTCTAGTCCAAATCTATATTCTTATCTTGATTGATTTGTTTACATTGTTGAATTAGATCTACTTGGGACTCACATATTTATACTTCCTACTATTGAGGACATTGCAAATCCCTAAGTTGGGAAGCGGAAGTTTGAAACTTTTTGTTCTTTACGGACTCTCCTTTCCCGGCATTGACAGCAATACATATCTTTAAGTTGGGTAGGAGGGAATTTAAATTTTTTTTTTATTTATTCTTTGGTGTTTTTAACTCTTCAATTAACCGAGATAGTTGCATATCATATCCACATCATTACCAAGTGTATCACATCCTATTTTAACTGATTTATAAAGTCTATTCCTGCATAACATGTTTGAATGTGCTGAAATGAGCACGTTGTTGAATCACCCTAATTAAAAACCAAATTTGAACCATGAAGGTCAAAACTGGAAAAGCATGAGTTGAATGTGTGTTACAGGTGAAAACATGAGTGGTATTGAATACTTGAATAACATATGAGCCATAATCATTCTTTAAAATATAGATCTAAACGTCAGCGAAATATGGTTTTTTGTGTACTTTATAATCAAGTTAAGTAAATCAGGACATATGTAGGCAACAAGGCTCGAAAATATCTAAAAGTTTCAACAAAGAGTGCAAATGAAAATATAGGGGAAGATTAATATCTTTGAATTGAGTGGTTGGGATGCAAAAAATAGTACATGTCACCTAAAAAGTTAGAGGGGTGCTCGACACCTAGTCACCTAAGGCCAATTGGCTTGAGAGCGGCTGACCCAAATCCTGCTAATGGATTAGTTATAAAGTCATGTTATACTTGTATAAATGAGCATAAATGAAGATATATATCAGTGGCCTTTCTAGTTTATGAGATTAAGTCCTAGGGGTGCTCGACACCTAGTCCCCTAAGGCTGATTGGCTTGGCAGCGGGTGACCCAAATCTTGCTAATGAACTAGTTAGAAAGTCATGTTTTAGGGGTATAAATTCAAATAAATAAATAAAATATCAAAAGATACAAATTAACATACATCTCAAAAACCTTGGTGATAAGGCAAAGTTGCGATAAACCGATAAATCCATGAAAACCTAAACTTTAGGCAATCTGAACAAGTAGAAAATTGTAGCTTTTTATGTTTAGAAATGCATATACTTGAAAATCAGTACATTTCAAATGCAAGAAAATCGAATAGATCTAACATAGGGGTTGAAAAAATGAACTTTGGTACTTGGTTTTAAATAGAGACTGATAAGTGCTCAATTTATCACATTTTGATCACTTCTTATTTCTATATTTACCTTTATTTCATTTTTCCCAATCACAAATCGAGTCTTTTATTCTTATTTTATCATTTTATTGAGTTTGGAGCTAAGTTGGAGAAAATTAATCTTCTTTTATGCTTAATCCCGAAAAGATGCTAATATTTTGATGTTGCAGTAGGAGTCGCAGCATGGGGACAACTGTCAAGACTAGAGACTTCATCATCTTTTTGGTTGAAGTAATGATCCGTTGGATATGAATTGTATCTTCAGCTGAAAATGGAGCAAGGATAAGAGAATATAAATGATGAAGATCTCTTTTGTCTCCTTAAAGGAATCTTAGTACTATGTAGTTTGACATAAGATGCTTTGTTTTTTTTGCTTTTTCACATGTGACTATGTACTTTAGATGCTTTCTTAGATTGTGAGGTAGTGAGCTTCTCCTACTATAAATAAGAGAGCTCCCATTCATCGTAATTTACCCCAGTTAGATAGCCCACATAGATATCCTAACTTGCTACTTTCTAGTCTTTTAATATTTAGTCTTTTATAATTCGGTATGCTACTATTCAGTGTCACAACATTGTTTATAACATCTTTACATTTCTTGTCATTTACGATTCCGCTTTACATTTCTGGTTTACATTTTTGTCATTTACATTTATGCATTCCAATTCCAGTCATTTACATTTATGCACCAAATTTATATCTCTCCAATAATGTCATACATCATGTGTAAAGCGATGATGGGGTAAGTCCTTAGCTTGGGTGCAAGAGACGGTTGGGAGATAAAAGCCTATGTAACAATGGATAATTGCTTTCGCTGCTAGCTATCAACTTCACTATTCTCCTTGTTTCTGAGTTTCATCCAAGTACTTTTTGATAGGGTGACGTATATTGTTTTACTTCGGTGAGTTGGACTTGATTGCAAGACAATGTAAACTTTAGAACACTAAGGTGTTATAGAGGGTTGTGACAAACCACCACAATTTTTATTGGTTGTAAACTATACAGGGAGAACGATAATATCTGTGTGGAATTAGTTAGGTTTCCAAATTAGGCACTGATGGTAACATATCCTAATATTAACCTTGTATAAGTGTTATGTGAACCGATAGTGAGTTTGAGAACTAGTGTTGCAACACCTGCTATAGCAAGGTTTCCATTACATAGTTGCTTACAACTCCAGACGGAGCTTACACCTTGCATTCTTTTAATCTGTTTTAAGCACTTTTAATTACTGTTAACAACACTCAAAGATCATTCCATGGAATTCACCATTTGAAATCTTACTTTGACTTTGACTTGTTAGAAATTCTTACTTTTCTGTCTCTATGGATCGATATATGGTACTTTGTACCATTTTATTACTTGCTTCAAACGATAGTGATTTAGCATGTATACTTGCGTGTTATTCCATTTCTGATTTTCGGGTTATGTAATCCAAGAGCCAAGTTTTTGGCACCATTGTCGGAGATGGCCAAAGCTAATGATTTTTTTAGTCATTTTTAAAGTTTGGTTTTTCTACCACCTGTTAATGTTACTTTAATGGAGACAAGCATTGCTGATTCTCGGGGTAGGGGAATCTTAGACTATGTTATTCATGATTTCAGTCAATAATATTCAGGGATACTAAGACCACACATTGAGGTAACTCACTTTGAGTTCAATCCTATCATGATTAAGATCTTGCAAATTAATGGCCAGTTTAGTGGTTTGCCATCTGAAGACCCTCATTTGCACTTAAAATCTTTCATGGAAATAACTGATTTTTTAAAAATCCCTGGAGTTTCTAATGATGACTTACGGTTGAAGTTGTTTACATTTCTTTAAGGGATCGAGCAAAGTATTGGTTTAACTCTTTACAAGCAGGTTCCATCGTATCTTGGAATGATCTTGTAGAAAGCTTTTTGAAAAGGTATTTTCCTCTCACTAGAGAAGCTAAGTCCAGAAATGAGATAATATTTTTTAAACAAATGGACGATGAAGCACTACCTGATACTTGGGAAAGGTATAAAGAGTTGTTGAGAAAATTCCCTAACCATGATATTCCTTATTGTATTCAGCTAGAGACATTTTACAATAGTTTAACCACCGTTGCAAATCAAATGCTTGATGTTGCATCAAATGGAGCTTTCACAGCTTGTACCTATAATGAGGGACTTGAAATACTTGAAAGGATCTCAAATAATTATCTTTATTGGGATCATCCACAGACATTAATACAACAACAAACAATTGGGTCACATGAAACAGATGCATATAGTGCACTTGTAGCACAACTCACATTTATGGCTAAAATGTTAAAAAAAACATGAACGGTGGCCTATATGTGCAGTATGTTACTGCAGAATCATATCCAGTTGTAAATGATATAGCATATGTGTTATGTGGAGGAGGCCATCTATTTGAGCAATGTCCATCCAACCCAGATTCAGTCAACTATTTTGGTAACCATGCTAGAGGAAGTGACTATTCTCAAAATTATAACAAAGGGTGGATGCAACATCCGAATTTTTCTTTGAATAGTCAAGCCTTGAACCAAAAAGTTAGTAAACCACAAGGACCCTTAGGTTTTCAAAATCATCATCTTAGTGATTTTTACAGTCACAAACCAATGTTTCAACAACATTCCACTCATCCGGTTTTTCAAAATAACCAAGCCCACCCACTACCTGATTCTTCCACATCATTGAAAACAATGATGAAAGATGTCAAAAATCACATGCAAGTAACCATAAGAAATCTAGAAACCCAAGTTGGAGAGTTAGCTCGTGAGGTAAGAAATAGGTATAGTGGAACCATCCCTAGAAAGACCAAAAAACTTGATGAGAGTGAGAGAGAACATGAAATGGTTGTTACTATGTTTGATGTAGAGGATCTTGTAAAAGACACCTACTTAGAAAACCTACAGATTTTTCCTGAAAAACAAACTGAAACAGATGTGGCAACAACATTTACAACTGTTGCAGGAACAATTTTTGATGTTACAGCAGCAACCCCTGATGTTGTTAGTTTGCCCACCCAACCAGTAGGAAAGAGAGATTTAAAGGTTATTGCATCTATTCCAAACAAATATGATGTAACGACCCAAAACATTCAAGAGTCGAACATAACATTTAATAAAAATAATAAGCCAAAAATGGCCCCAAGTCTACAAAGAAATCTTAAGGTTTGCGGATAATCAACGTAATTCCCAACTGAGAATACGGGTAAATAAAACTAAAATGAAAGTCTTCTAGTCCAACTCCAGTTCACACTTTCTCCTTGCCCTTATCTGTCCTTCTTACATCGCGCCTGCTGAAAAGGTTTTTAGTTTGAAAGAGCGAGGGTTAGACCGAATGGTCTAGTGAGTTCCCTCTAATAACGGTTCACAACCAAAGCATCATATAAAAGATTTATAAGCAATTATAAACCAATTCAGTTTTATAAATATAACAACATTCATAAACTCGCTTTTGGCACACACTACCGTCACTCGAAAGTAATAGCCTGTCTGACTCATATTGCCTTAATCTGGGACACACCCCCCATTGGCATAAACGGAACATACCCCCTGACTTTGTCCATACAGCTCACAATAATGTATGCATACATTTAACCAAAAACGAAAACATAAATCACATTTAAAAGAAATCTTGCATGTATAAAGCTCACGTAATAAAAAGATGCTTTAAAGTAACTTCCACATGTATTTAAACACTTAAAAACCACAAAAGCATTTAGTTAGAAAAACTCACCTGACGTTCCCCGCTAAAGATTTCTCGCGCACTCTTTAAGACCGGTCACACGACCTATTGTACAAAACGATAAAGGTCAATAAATCTCAACTTATCTTTCCGCCCAACGGAAACCTCACGACTCAAGGTCCATTTCTCTCTAATAATCATAAGGATAATTAACTACGATATTAACTCCCTCACCCGGCCCATAAAGGATAACACCGACCCAAAAGAAAAGCTAATAACACGGCCCAACATAATTATGGACTTGGGACAAGGGTTCTGGTTGTTTGGATCACGGAAGTGGGCTGAGGCTCGTTAGGTTTGAGACCCGGTTGCTAGCGACCGGGGTCTCCCCCGTTTCCTTCACGAGATCGCCCGGGTTCAAGCCACCTTGAGTCACTCGGCCCTCCACCCGGGGTCACCCGGCTTCCCACACCGGGGTCTCCCGGCATTGAGCCACCTGAGGTCGCCCGACTTGCATATTTCGGGGTCGCCCGACCCTTCTTTCCAGTGCCGTGGGCAGCCAATGGTTAAATTTCCCGGTCGCCGCTTACTCGATATCCCAACCCATGATTCGATTGGGTTTCTTCCCAAATCAACACCCTTTATTCTATATCATTTCCTTCCTTATTGATCAGTGCTAGGACAAGACTAATAAGATTACCCTTCTCTTACTCAAGCCGATCAACTACACTAGCCCCAAATCTTACAACTTCCTACTTAGAGAAGAATATGACCTCCCAATATTTCAAACCCAAAAGAAAACTTGCAATAATCTTCCAAACCCAAAATACAAGAAGAAAAAGATAGTTATGAGCTTACCTTGATTGATTTTGATGCAGACCCTTATTCCCAAAGTGAGAATGCTCTTCTCCCTACCTTATTCCCAAAATTGCCCTTTTCTTTCCTTAGCTACTCCAAACCGCCAACAATAGTGAGAGAGATTTAGGAAATGAGAGTTAGGGTTAAAAAATCTCTTTTTCCATATTTACAACATAGTACCTCGCACTTACGGCTTATGACAAAACTCGCTCTTTCTTCTGGATTTATTAATTTGACCACGGTTATTACATCTGACTTCCTATTGTTATTCCCAGATGAAGTAAAAATGGAATCATTTGTTCAGAGTGATACTACAACAAGTCTGTTATGCTTTGATTCTATTACTACAACACCAACAGAGGCAAAGACCACCGCCACTCATTCATCGTTCAGTCAAAACCCAGATCGCAAAGGTGTGACTCATGTTCCAGATCTTCCATCCTATGAACTCCACCTTCCAAGGCTATCGAAAAGATGAGTTACCATTCAAAGAATTCATTGATGTGCACAATAGTGAAATCACCTTCAACATGCTTCACGCAACAAGATACCTTGATGAGAATGAAGAATGTTCCCCCGTTTGTTACGTTGAATCTGTTTGTTCTGATAAAGGAGGAAAAGAAGTGTTGAGAAAAGTGTGGAAACATAAATGGAAAGAGAAACATCTGCCAAACCAAGGAGAAGAACTGCAACAACACCTACTCTTCAGGAGTAGGATTTGTCCAATTTTTCTAAACTTCAGCTCCATAGTGTTCATTTTCTTTTCTTCTTTTTTCTTTTAGGATCCATGAGTCCAGGAAATTTTTCTATACATTATTTTGAGTCTAAGTGGTAGTCACTAATATTTTTTTTTTGCAAACCATGGTCGACAGTTTTTTGGTTCTTAATCTATCCTAAGTTTTATACTAGAACCAAGCAAGGTCTTATTGGGCAGCAACTTGGCACCCATTTTTGATAAACTTAGAAGATGATTTTGGCCATTTTTCTTAAACACAAGCCATACATTTTTTTCTTTGCACCTCTTAACATAAGCTTGTTGTGATCCTCAATAAGGACATTGAGAAATTCAAGTGTGAGGGAGAGAATATATCTCTCCTAAGCTGAAAAGATCAAGGAGTATAAAATAAGCTCGAAAAGAATGAGTGAAGACAACAAAAGTGAAAGAATAAAATATAAAACATGTTGCAACACATATATTATGCGCTACAACATACATACTAGTACTTAAAGGCAGTATGAGAAAAAGAATTGAGGATAAAAAGTAAAACACCCCTATAAAAGTCCTAATGATTCTATGTTTAAAAGATGGTGTTTTCCTAAGAAAAGGAAACTTGAATCTCGGCTTATGGTACTAAAACTTGCGGTTTGGATGAACTTATATTTATGATAAGCTATGGTCTTTGTTTGAGTTTATTGACCTCTATCACTCAACTTTATATATATATATATATATATATATATATATATATAGAGAGAGAGAGAGAGAGAGGGAGGTTCAAGGGAAAACCCCAAAAAAATAGAAAACTGAAGAACGCTCTAGTAGTCATTCATCTGGACGGTATGCACTTGTGCATACAAGTAATTTATAACATCCACATGTGCATATGCACAAGTGCATAATATGCACATGTACATAAAAACCAAAAAACTAATTAATTACTTGTATGCACAAGTGCATACCGTACAGATGGAAGGCTACCAGGGTGTTCATCAGTTTTCCGTTTTTTTGAGGTTTTCCCCTGAACCTGACCCTATATATATATATATATATATATATATATATATATATATATATATACCGAGTCTTTTTATTTGTCATTTTCGTTGCTTGGGGACAAGCAACAATTTAAGTGTAAAAGTGTGATAAGTGCATAATTTATCACATTTTGATCATTTCTTATTTCTATATTTACCTTTATTTCATTTCTCCAAATCATAAATTGAGTCCTTTATTCTTAATTTATCATTTTATTGAGTTTGGAGCTAAGTTGGAGAAATTGATCTTGTTTTATGCTTAAACTCGAAAATATGCTAATATTTTGATGTTGCAGCAGAAGTCGTAGCATAGGACAGTTGTCGGGACTAGAGACTTCATAATCTTTTTGGTAGAAGTAATGATCCCTTCGATATGAACTATATCTTCAGCTAAAAATGGAACAAGGATAAGAGAATATAAATGATGAAGATGTCTTTTGTCTCCTTAAAGGAATCTTAGTACTATGTAGTTTGACATAAGATGCTTTGCTTTTGGCTTTTTCACATGTGACTATGTACTTTAGATGCTTTCTTAGTTTGTGAGGTATTGAGCTTCTCCGAGTATAAATAGGAGAGCTCCCGTTCATTATCATTTACCCCAGTTAGGTAACTCACATAGTTATCCTAACTTGATACTTTCTAGTCTTTTAATATTAAGTCTTTTATAATTCGGTATGCTACTATTTAGTGTCACATCATTGTTTGTTGCATCTTTACATTTCTTGTCATTTACGATTCTGCTTTATATTTCTGGTTTACAGTTATGTCATTTACATTTATGCATTCCAATTTCAGTCATTTACATTTATGCATTTAATTTATGTCTCTCCAATAATGTCGTACATCATTTGTAAAGCGATGATAGGTAAGTCCCTAGCTTGGGTGTAAGAGACGGATGGGATATAAAAGCCTATGTAACAGTAGATAATTGCTTTCGCTACTAGCTATCAACTTCATTATTCACTCCTTGTTTCTAAGTTTCATCCAAGTACTTCTTGATGGGGTGACGTACATTGTTTTACGTGAAAGAGTTGGACTTGATTGCAAGAAAACGTAAACTTCAGAACAATGAGGTGCTATAGAGGGTTGTAACAAAGCACCTCAATCTTATTTGGTTCTAAACTATACGGGGAGAACTATAATATTTGTGCGCATCAGTTGCGTCACTAATTAGGCGCTGCTGTTAACCTATCATAATATGAACCTTGTATAAGGGTTGTGCGAACCGATAGTGAGATTGAGAACTAGTGCTGTAGCAAGGTTCCCATTACATAGTTGCTTACAAATCCATCCAGAGCTTACTCCTTGCTTTCTTTTAATCTGTTTTAAGCACTTTTAATTACTATTAACAACACTTAAAGATCATTCCTTGGAATTCACCATCTGGAATCTTACTTTAACTTTGACTTGTTAGAAATCCTTACTTTTCTGTCCCTGTGGATCGATATCCGGTACTTTGTACCACTTTATTACTTGTTTCAAACGATAGTGGTTTAGCATGTATACTTGTGTTTTATTCCATTTGTGATTTTCGGGTTACATAATCGAAGAACAAGATACTCGTCAATTAACCCAAAAACATTCATTCGTTGAAATTATTTTTTGAATAAGTCTTGACGTTATTTAGGACGAACAAGGTATTAAGTTAGAGAGGTTTAATAACTTCATTATTTGTGTGTGTTTTAATTCCTAAAACATGAATAATTACGATTTAACTATTGGATGTGATTAAGGTTCTTTGATTTTGTTAGCTCCATCTATGATGTATAGAAGTATTGGAAAATAGGCTAAGTATAGGAACCTCAGAAGACTTTTGCCAACACCAAGACTCAATAGAAGTGCAATGGTCAGAACCTCTGTCGACCATCATCCACAAAGAACTTAACCAAAAGATGATCTTCAGACTCTGTAACCCTTCACAGAGCCCCTATGGTGGCAACCTCTGGAAGATGAAAGACTTGTGCAATTGATGAAGAAACAAGCCCATTCGCATATCACGTGTTTCCCCGTTCTCCGAAGATTCACCATATCAATAGTACACACACGTTGTCTCTACTTTCCAGGTGGCATTTTGTTTATGGAATGTTAGCCTTTGTCTTGTACGATTGTGTGCTCTACTTTCTGTATATGTAGGGAGCACCTCCTAAATTCACAATGCACACACACAATTGACATCCACACTTGTCTAATATAGAGAAAATCTGTTGAGAGCAAATATTTGCACACACAACTGCGTGTTCTTGCTGTATTTGGCAAGATCGATGTAGATGAACTTTCAGTGAATCATTCTTATTATTTATAGTTATCTTTGTTGATTGTTTATGTGTGCTTACTACCAAACAAACCTTTCACTTGCATTAAATCGTTTCCGCATATCATTCTGTTTGCATTGTTTGGTTTATATCATTGTTAGACCCAAACTGGGAACCTACAGATTTTTATATGTTTTCTGATAAAAAAAATGTTGGTAGGAAAACATGGCAAAAAAAGACGAATTCCAAGGTTTATAGGGAAAAATAACAGAGATGAGAAAGAATGGAATAAAAGAAAATTTGACGTTTTAATAAACAAAAAAAAAGTGGTGGAGTAGTAAGGTCATGCATTAGATGTTGTAGGTCATGAGTTAGATTCCTGTTTACAACAAATTATTATTTTTTTATTTCAACAACATATTTTTCAGCCCAGTTCACATGTCAGCTCAGCTCAGCTCGTCATTAGGACTTAGGAGCATTATGGTAGAATTTTGGTTATAAAATAAAAAAGGGAAGGAGGCAACAATTGTTGTTTCTCTTTCTTTAAAAGAAATAATAATACTCTCATTGCATTTGATTTGATTGAACGGTAATGGTGATTAAAGATTAAAGATTCTATATTTTATTAGTTGATGATTGAAGATACGAGTTTGATAATTTAGTGGATATGTAAGGCTAGGTATGTACTGAGGTCGTCCTAAAAGTTAAACCCTAAGTGTAACTAGATTCTATTCTATTTTATTGGTTTGGTTTGGTTTTACAATTGTAAAAGTATGGATTTTTCAAAGGAACAATATGTAACAAATATTGCTCCATTTTTATTGATTTACTATCCGAAATTTTCATATGTGTTTGAATGATTATATATCTGAATAGATTGGCAATCCAGAGATAGTCCATTGGTATCTCTCACCGTACCAGACACAATAGTTTAGATGTTAATTTGGGGGGGGGGGGGGGGGGGGAGGGGTCAGTTAGGATAGTTATGGATTATACCGAGTGAGGGATCTATTTCATATTTATATTAGTTTAAACACTGCATGTTAAATCAATGAAATCAATTGGGTTTGAGGACACTTTAGTTAGTAACGATTATGGATGATCTTGGTTTTCGTTTTTATAAAAAATTAATTTTTAATTCCTTTTTAGTGATTTAATTCAATGTTCCAATCTCCCAAAGCTTTAAAGTAGTGTCATTTGTAATAATTAGATTTCGTTTTTTAGTTAGTTGTCTTTGAGATTAATTGATTAATTTTGAGTAGTCAATCTTTGTGACACACATTCATTCAGTCTAACACAAACAATCATCTTGACCACTGACTCCCTAAAAATATACCAGATTTACCATCTTTACTGATATAAATTAGGTTAAAAAATTAAACCATCTTGCACATTTAACGACTCGTGCAGCTCTTTACAAAGTTCTCAATAACCCCTCTTGGAAAATTTCTGTGGATAATGAATACAAAGCTTTGATTAAAATTAAGACATGGTATCTTGTCCCTTATATTCTTCCTTATATGAATGTAGTAGACACCAAATGAATTTTTCAATACAAATTCAACCTTAACAACACTCTTAATAAATGTGAGGCCCATCTTGTTGCCAAAGGCTTCCAACAGTACCCGGGTATTGACTTCTTTGAGACGTTTAGCCTAGTCGCTAATTCCTCTACTATTCGTATTATGTTCTCGCATGCTTTCACCTTCAACTGGGAGATTCAACAAATTGATATTGACAATACTTTACTAAATGACTCTTTACACTAGAAAAAGTCTACATGTCACAACCTATTCACTACATTGATTATTCCTAACCTTCTGTTGTATGTTATCTTCATACCATATATGGGCTCAAACAGGCATCTCGTGCTTGGTCACCCAAACTTCGATGGACTCTTCTTCAACTGATCAGTTTAAAAAAAACGAATCCATATTTCTTCTATTCTAACTAGAAAGGTGCTATCTTGCTCATTTAGACTATGTAGATAATATTTTTCTCATAGGAAGTAATGCCTCTTCTTTTCTTAACATCATTCAATCTCTTAAAACTCACATTTCTCTTAAAACTTTGGTTCTCAATTCTTCTTCCTTGGGTATGAGACAAATAGAGGTCCAGATAATATATATATTTTTCTCAAACCAAATATACTATTGATCTTCTTGCAAAGACCAACATGTTACAAGCAAAACCTTGTCCAACTCCCATCTATCAAGGCAACAATATCCATCCAAGTGTTTGGTCCCTGTTTGAGCATGTTTCTTTAAATAGAAGCATAATTGAGGCATTGCAATATCTTACGCTTTGTACATATATAGCCTTTTCGATGAACAAATTGAGCCAATTTTTTCAAGTTCCCACTCTTAATCATTGGAAGGCTTGTAAACATATCTTAAGGTATATTATAGGTATCAATAAGGAAGGCATACAATTTTCACCGGTTACTAACCCTGCCACTGAATGTTATTGTGATTCTGATTGGGATAGATCATTAGACAACAACAATTCCATTTTAGGGTATCTGGTATATTTTGGTGGTAAGTTAATTATTTGGTCTTCCAAAAAACAAAGACAATTGTCAAGTCAAGCATAGGGGCATAATACAGATGATCATTGGCTTAAGGTTGCACTGATATTGCATGGCTCTTATCTCTCTGCTAATAAGTTAGAGTTAAGTATATTGAACCATCAATAATATGGTGTGACAATTCCTGAGCAAGACAATGGGCTCTGAATCATGTGTTCCATGCCAGATCAAAAACATTGAAATAGATGTTCATTTAGGGGTTGTTTAGAATTTTTTTTTGGAAAGGGTATCCTGGGCTATGACCCAGACTAATCCCCGGCAATTAGGGCCTTTGGCCCAGCTGCTAAAGCGTGCAACCCTGAGTTTATCCTCAGTGGCCACAAGTGCTGCTAGTGGGGCTCGAACTCGGGTTGAGCGCTATGAACTCCCCAAGCCTTTACCACCACACCACAGCCCTTGTGGTTAGGTTGTTTAGAAGTTGCTGAATGGTTTGATGCAAAATGGTTAAGTGGTTAGAATGATCAAAATGCTCTGTATGATATAGTCATTGTTCTGAATGGATAGTCTGAATGACAACAAATTACCATTTTAACCGTTTGTATGATTTAAATTAAATTTCTTCACTTTCTATCTCTTATTGAAATTATATAATTTAAATTAAACACCACCTCCTTTTTAAATCAAAATTATATTAATTACAATAAATTTTTAAATCAAAAAATTTATATAAAAAGCAAACATTTTATTTCTTTCATTTGACACGAGTATCATTATATGTTTTTACATTTTCTTTAATAATTGCAATTTTTACATGAAACAACAAAAGTGATTTAACTAGTATGTTGTTTCACCTTGTGAAACAACATTTTAGTATTTTACATTACATTTCACGTCATTTTGGTTTATTTTCACATTGTGAAACAACAATACATTGTTTCACCATGTGACTGCACTACATTGTTTCACCTTAACAACATTGTGTTGTTTCACAATATGAAACAACACTTTAGTGTCTCACATCACATTTCTCGTCAACTTTTGTTTTGTTTTGTTTTGTTTTCAAATTGTGAAACAATACTACATTATTTCACCTTCTGAGACAAAAAATTTATTGTTTCTTTTTAGCAACATTATATTATTTCACAATATGAATTAACACTACATTGTTTCACCATGTGAAACATCAATACATTGTTTCACATTAGTAACACTATGTTGTTTCACAATATAAAACAACACTTTAGTGTTTCACATCACATTTCACGTCAACTTTTGTTTTCAAAATTTGTGAAACAACACTATATTGTTTCAATTGTGAAACAACATTTTATTGTTTCACATTAACGACATTATATTGTTTCACAATATGAAAAAACACTTTATTGTTTCACTTTCACATCACATTTTACATCAACTATGTTTTGTTTTCACAATCTCAAACAACACTAAATTTGTTTAACTTTAGCAAGATAGTATTATTCATTGTGTGAAATAAAACTTTGGTGTTTCCAAAATTCCAGATGATTTTGTAATTACAATATACTGTTAGAGCATATATTTGTTGGATTCAAGATCATAAAGAATGAAGATCAATGCCAAACAAGTAAAAGCTTCAAAGTCAACTCTCAAGCATGAAAGTCAAAGTCATTGTAATAATGTCAAAGTCAAAGTTTTGTTTGTTTCTTTGTTGTTAGTATAAATAGCCTTTTGTCATTGTCTTTGTAATAAGATGGTGAGATATACACACAGAGCATATTAGAGAAGAGGTGATTGAATATCATTCTAGTGAGAGAAAGTTGTTGTAGTGAGAGAAAGTGAAATTGTAATCTTTGTGATTTGGAAATCAATGACATATGACTACGAATTGATCATCTTGATTACTGTTTATGATTTAGAACTGAATTCTAGGAATAACAATTGGTATCAGAGCAGATCCAATTAGTAATCAAGAAAATCGATTGAAAAGAAAGTTCGTCACTGTTTCATCAAGTTCAAATTCATTTTTGAGTTTTTGTTGTTGATTCGAGTTGTAATTGTATGATTTGTGGTCGAATTGTGTTTTAGATTGAGTTTGTATAAGTTTTGTATCGATTTGCACTGTAATTTTTCATTATTTTGATGAATTTGTTGGTGTTATTGTTCACGAGTTCGAACACTGTGTCATAGATTGATATGTACATTTGAGTGTATTTTGTTGAAATTCGTTGATCGAATTTGTTTCTAGATGTATTAAGGGACAAATTGTCAAAGTGTCAGTTGGTAATTTGAAGATTAGATATGATTTTGAGTGGTTCAGAGTGGTTTTTCTCTTGAGATCTGAAGAACTCGCAAGATATCTCAAGAACTCGCATGGATCACGAAGAACTCACACATTGTTCAAGAATTCGCAGATTTTTCATAGGTTTCGCATAAATTTTTGAATTCTGAAAGTTCACAAGTACATAATTCGCAAGTGTGTATCTTGCGAATTGCACAGATTTCGCATCTCAGTGTGTTGAGAATTCTTAAGAATTCGCATTGTTCTTTTTACGAATTGCTCAGAATTCGTATAGTGTGTGAAAAAAAAATTCTTAAGGAAAGAATTCACTGATCTTTGTCTTGCGAAAAGTTTTGAAATAGTAGAATTCGCATAAGACTGTTCTACGAATCCCTTGGATTTCGCAGAAGAGTGCTTTACGAATTCTTGTAGTTCTTTCTCAAAGTATTGAATTCGTATGTTTCTACCATGCGAATTCTAATTTGGTCTTATTTGCAAATTATTGGCAAAAACTGAGAAGCTTAAGAATTCTTGTTGTTTTCACTTTGCTTGCGAATTCTGAAGGTTATTTCGTATTGTATGAGAATTTTGTGAGTAATATTGTGTTTTGCGAATTCTTTGCATCTTCAGTGTAGGATGCAAATTCTGTACTTGAAGAATTTTGGAAATTTAATTTCTGATATTCTTTCTAAGTTTTACTGAATAAATCAGTTCAGGACCTGTACTTCAACGAATTTTGACTTCTAAACACAATAGTTTAGGACTCGTACTTTAATTATCAAAAGATAAGATACTCTCAAGCTAATAAGGGATTGTACTCCGATACTCAACCTTCAAGGGGGAGTACATATTTTTTACTAAGATATGCATTCGGAATATATGATGATCTACACTTCAGGGGGAGTTACAGATCTCTATCATGTGATTTTTCACTGACATATTTTAGATACATATTTTCAGAGAGAGTAAGAATTATGATTTCTGATTACTTCAAATCAGAACTCGTACTATCAAAGTTTTATTGCTTTATGTCATTTACATTTCAATAAAAAAAATTTGTGAATAAAGCTTTGCACTTTGATGACTTTGTGACTGATGCAGATTGAGAGAATGCTTACAAGATCATATCTTATATGACTTAAAGCTTGACTTCATGAGATTTAAGACGTACCAAAAGATTTATTTCTATTCTTAATCTCATATGTATCTGAAAGAAGGACAACTTTCAGATATGAAAACTCGTTCTTAAATGTTCAAACCACTTCTGATTCTAAAACAAATTTCATGGATATAGAAGTGTGATTTTAAATGTTTTTCATGATTAATTGTGCTTACTTGTTTATAAACCGTGTGTTTCCAAAGATTAATACTTGCGTATTATCTTTTCTATATACTTTTTACACACATCGGTTTACTATTTTTGTTGCATATGTTCTTACCATGTCTCTAAATTGAAACAAATTTTCGATGGTAAGACACTCCGATTGAACTTCAATGTTTGAGCATAATTTCATTTTGAAACGTTCTTTCAAGACTTGTCTATATTTTGGTTCGTATAGATAATATCCAATTTTTGTTAACCTAAGCCATAATTGTTGTATCATTTGATTTTGGTCATTTTTCATACAATGTCATATTTTCAAACAAGTTTCTTGTTTTCATTTCATTCATTCAATATGCTTGTTTGACATATCTTTAATGTTTAAAATGCTCAAATCTTCATGATTATCTTATTGGGCATACATACATCTGACTTGTCTTTTATATCTTGTGTTTTAACTGACTAGTTAAACTAGTTGAGCAACATATTCTTATAGGATAATACATGGGTTCATTGTGTGAGATTTAACATAACTTCTATCGATTCACGTAAACCAGTGTTTCCTACACAATAAGTTAATCCTTGAGTGATAGATTGTGTGAGGAGTCTAAATACCTGAGTGTGGGTTGAGCGATGAGGTAAAATGTAAATGAGAGTTTGGTTAGATGTGAGCTCAATGATTAAAAAGAAAGAGGGTGAAAGAACAGAGTAAAAGAATATTGAACTCTGCACCAACTTTTTCTGAGTCGGGCAACCACATTACTAGTGTTTCACAACTCTTCATGAACATTATTGAAACATGCAACTAGCCCATGCCAACTCTTGATACTAACCCCCCCAGCCACTCATTTTCTTCTCAATAAGAAAATGTTTCAATATTTCAAGGGGACGCAACACATAATTAATCTGGTTTTCATTTGGAAAATCTGGATATTGAAAAAGAAGGAAGTCTACCCACCTTCGCACGTAGATCATGCACTATTGAGTCTGTGTTATACTGTTGTTGTCTCAATGGTTTACACAATTTTGAGCCTTATAAAAAGCAATCATAATGTGCTTAATTCTTTCTAACACATGCACGAACTCACAAGAAATATGTTTTCTTGTCATAACATTCATAGAAATTTCCTTTGTGGTGTTTCGATGATTGAATGGAAGCCCTGGGGGAGTGATCATCAAAAAGCTCCTTTCCAGTGTGTATTCGTTACACACAGTAGCTTTGTGTTACTGACAGGCATCTTAACTGATTCATTTGTTGATTCAGGTGTTACACTCATCATTTGTCTGAATTTGCAAAGATTCAGATGAATATCTTTTGGATCGACGGAGAATCAGAGGCTCAGTATCAGAAAGATCAGATCAGGTCAAAGACATTTCTTATAGAGTTTTGATGATTTTATGCTTTAATCATCAAAAAGGGGGAGAATAGATCAAGAGATGTTGGTTGAAAAGAAAAGTTTGTATCAGATATGGGGAGAAGATCAAGAAATATTTGAAATGTATTCAAGAGTTATTCGTTTGATAAAAGAAACCTGAAGCTGAAAAGAGAAAAGTTCAAAGTTTAATGAAATTTTATTTGGAGATAAATTTGTTGAAGTAATCAGAGCTATATCTGAAAAAGGTTTCTTATTACTTTGGGGGAGAATGTTAAAGTTTATTGCATAAGGTGTTTATCAAAGAAGGGGAAGAATGTTATAATCATAGAAGGAGAGATTGGTTTTTTCAAAGACGGTGTTCATTTTTGAAGATTATCTGAATTGTCAAGAAGTCTATAAGAGTAAGATAAAGTTGATCAAAGTGGGAGATTGTAATGTTTGTACAGAAAGGGGGAGAAGATTCAAATTGAGCTTAAAGAGAGAAGATTGAATTGCAAAATCTTTATAGAAATGATCTTGATCCAAAGGGGGAGAATGTTAGAGCACATATTTGTTGGATTCAAGATCATAAAGAATGAAGATCAATGTCAAACAAGTAAAAGCTTCAAAGTCAACTCTCAAGCATGAAAGTCAAAGTCATTGTAATAATGTCAAAGTCAAAGTTTGTGTTTGTTTCTTTGTTGTTAGTATAAATAGCCTTTTTTCATTGTCTTTGTAATGAGATAGTGAGATGTACACACGGAGCAGATTAGAGAAGAAGTGATTGAATATCATTCTAGTGAGAGAAAGTGAAATTGTAATCTTTGTGATTTGGAAATCAATGACATATGACTACGAATTGATCATCCTGATTACTGTTTATGATTTAGAACTTGAATTATGGGAATAACATATATTTATATTACTATATTTTCTTTTCCCATGTGATTTTTTTATTATTTAAAATAGTCAAATATATTTTTTAAAGATGTATGTTTTTCTATACGGTGCCATTAAATAATGTATATGTGAGAAAATAAGGGGGGGAAATTAAATTAATAATACAATCAACTAATGAAATATAAAGATTATTATCAATTAATGAAAATTAAAATATCTTGTTATTGCATATAAATTACGTTGCATAAGAGTGAATAAAAATAAAATAATAATTGATTCTAAATTTTAATATCTATAAAAAAAGGAAATGAAAAATAATCAAGAAAAGGAAAATTACAATCATGTCCTTCCTTAATTATAAATGGAACATTAAATAAGGTTGTTAGATTTAAGTGATTAGATGGTTGAGATTTGTTTTTAAAGTTCTCAATATTTTTATGGTTTTCATTTGATTATCGTCCTATATATATGTGTGTGTGTATATATATATATATATGTATGTGGATGATCATGCGAGAATGCTATTTATTTAAAAGAATAAGAGAATAATTCTAGATCAATTATTTCATTTAATAATACCTGAAATAATTAATTTTAAAAATAAATAAATAAGGGTATAAAAGTTATTTAATTATATAAAAGTTATTTTAGGTATTTATTTAATATTTTACTTTCATTTAAAGTAAGTGTATTTAATTTTCATTTAAAGAATTCATTTTTTTATTTAAATCAATATTTTAAAAAAATTACAATTTTCATCAAAATCACATATGATTTACAATGAACTAAGGGGTTGTTTGTTTAGCTTTTAATGGTTCAATTCAGAGCCTACCTCTTAATTGGTAAGAGGTAGAGAGTGTTTGGCAAAAAAAAAATTGTCCTCTTAATGGTGACAATTGCCTCTTAACCATTTTGTAGCTAGGGCTTCCCTCAACCATTCAGACCTTAACTATTTCCATTTCTACCTTTCACAAAACAATCGGCTGCATAACAATCCATCCTCCTTCCACGCATATCATCCCTTCCACGCAGGTATCTCAACAGCTCTTGTCGGTGTTTTTTCCCGATGTTCATTCTCGTTCACAACCGTCTCTCAGGTATCTCAACCCTCTTTCTTTTTTGTTCTTTTCTCGACTATTTTTGCTTATTTTTGTTCACCGTTTGCCGTTAACGCTCCCGGTGTTCCTTCCCTTTAGTCGACGCCTCCCTGCTGATTTATTTTCCCTCTTTCTTTGCTTTTGTTTTCTTGGTTGTTGTTGTTGATTTTTGCTCACCGTGCGTTAACCTTCTCGGCGTTCCTTCCTTCAGTCGACACCTCCCTCCTAATTTATTTTCCCTCATTGTTGAGTTTGTTGATATCTTCTCCATTAGGATAAAGAAACTAGTTTTGCTGATTTTGTTTGTTAGCTCCACTCACATTGTATAGAAGTATTGAAAAATAGGCTATGGGAATCGCAGAAGCCTGCCGCTGAACACTCAAGTACACCACAGAAGGTGCAAAGCTCAGAGGTTACTCTGCAGAAGATCTACCAGAAACCTGAATGATTCTTGGATCACAGAGCCTCTGTGATCACTCACAGAGCCTCTGTGAAGGCCAACCTCTGGAGATCAATGTTGAAGTTTTTCTAAGAGATCAAGACAAGACCACGTGCAGAACACGTGAGACCTGCTGTACGAGGATCCTCAAGATCAAAGTAATGTTCATCCCACGATGTTTACTTTCCAGGTGGCATTCCGTTTATGGAATGTCAGTTTTTGTCTTGTACTAAGGGGTACATCCCTCTTGTATATTAAGGGAGCACCACCTTAGAGGAAAGGTAACACACACGAAAATAGCAGTCTGTATAATCCTTGAGCACTTTTTGCACACACCAGTGCGTGTTCTTGGTGTTCTTCAGTAATCAATGAAACAGTTCTTTGAGTAACTTTCTTGTGATACTTTACTTCCTGTTCATTAATTACTTGTGTGTTTACTACCTTGCATGTTCAATCTTTCCTACACGTATTAAACGCTTCCGTACTCTATTTACTTAATCTGTGTGTAGTAAAAGGTTAAATCAAGTTAAAGAACGTCAAAACTGGGACCAACAATTGGTATCAGAGCAAACTTTGATTTTCAACATCAAAGGATCCTGTTCTATACTTGTTTCCAGTACTCAAGGTACAAGTGTGTTCTTCATTCAAATACAGATTCAAAGCTAGTTGGTTGATCATCTGCCTTTACTGTTATACTCTTTCTGATTCGTGCCATACCTTGTTCTCCTCTCTAAAACTAAAATGGCAAACACTGTCAACTACTTCAGTGCTGGATCTCAGTCCAAACTTCCCACTCTTCTAAGGGATGAATATCCTCAGTGAAAGATCAGGATGGTACACTTCCTTGAAGGTGTGGATCCTGGTCTGGTTGAATTTCTTCACAATCCTCCTTTCATCCCAATGACAACTGTTCCTCGTGTTCCTTCCACTGCCAATACTCCTGAAATTCCTGAATATCAACACCCCAAACCTGTCCTTGAATGGAGTGAAGAAGAAAAGGCACAACATGAGCTTGCAAAGAAAGCCAAAAGACTAATCATAATGGCTATCCCAAATGATATCTTTCAATCTCTTGACTCATGTGAAACTTCAAAGGACCTATGGTTAGAGCTGGAAAAACAACTTGAGGGTGGTGCCAAAACCCTCAAGAACAACAGAGCCTTATGCATAAATGAATATTTTGCATTCAAAGCTCTGCCGGGTGAATCCATTCAAAGCACTTACAATAGATACAATTCTTTGATAAACAAGTGTAAGAGGTATGGGATCCACAGAACCTCCGAAGAAAACAATGTCAGATTTCTACAGAGCCTTAATGATGAATGGATTCATCTAACCATGTCCATGCAAGCCACGTTGGATCTTGATGTTTGGTCCATATCTGATCTCTTTGGAACACTGATTAGCCAAGAGAACAGAATTTCCAAACTATCAACCTCTGTCGGAGGTCCTCTGGCTCTTGTGGGTAGTACCTCAGAAGGCAGAGACAAGGGAAAGAAGGATAAGGCAGCTGAGAAGGCACAGAAAAAGGAAGAAGAAAAAGGTACTCGTAGTAGAGAGTGAAAGTGAAGAAGATTCCGAGGAGATTGACATGGCTGCTTTGGCCAAAACACTTGCACTAATGACCCGACAGTTCAATCGTGGTCTCAAGAAGAAGCCGCAGTACAGAGGTAAAGAAGAAAGAGATGACAGAAGCAGAGGGTATGGTGAGGCAAAGAGAAAGGAGTGGTCTGAGGAACCAAGGCAAGAAGAAAGGAGTGGACAGAAGTCAGACGGCAGAGCTGGTGACAAATTCCCGAAGCAAACTGAAGGCTGCTTCAAATGCGGGAAACCAGGCCACTATGCAGCAGAGTGCAGGTCCTCTGCCAACACAGGGAAACCCACAAGAGACGCTGCCTTCTATAAAAAGAAAGCAGAGTACTACACTCAGAAATCCCTAATGGCAGAACAAGAGAACCTTGTAACCGATGAATCATCTGATGAAGAAAACAACGCACTCTTCTGTGGAATGGCAGAAGTCCACTCTTCTGACAATGAGAGTGAGGTATCCACTTCTAACTCTTGCAACACAGACTCTGAAATCAAACTTCTTGAAATACAAAACGATCTTCTAGCTGTAAAAACACTTGCTCAAATCTTGAGAAAAAGCTTGCCTTCTTTGAAAGAGAAACTAGGCTTCTCACAGAAGAGAAGGATAAGCTTTATCTTGAAAACAAAACTCTTACCTTTGAGCATATTTCAACAAAAAGGGGTTTCAAAGATAAAATCACAAATCTCGACAAAGCTTTGAAAGAAAAGGTCAAAGAGCTAAAGAAATGTGAGAGTGATCGTTTAAATGCCATCTCTTTGAAAAATTTCTTTCAAAAAGAAAGAGAAGCTCTTCATCGAGATCTGTTAGACAGAGATCTCAAAATCAAAAGGTATCAGGATGCTCAAAAAGTCACTGAAAAGGTCAACACCCAAATTGGCAGAAGAGGCATAGGGTTCGATGATGTCGATCCCTATACTGGAAACGAAAGAAACAAATCTTTAGAAAACATCTTCTGCGTTGGAAAATCGTTAAAACCAAGTCTTCCAAACCTTCTATCCACATTTAAAAGGCGAAAAACATCCGAAGAACCACATCTGAGGAATCCTCTGTTGATGGTAGATACATGGTATGGAAATAATAATCCACCTTCTTCACTCTCATCAAAGAGAAATTCTATTCCAAAGAAATATCTGTCTCAAAAACAGATAGGAATCTTCAGATTCGGTCATCCAGAGACACAAACTCAAATGGCTTTTGTATGCATGATGACTCCTGAAAAGGATTTGTCCTCTGAAGCTCCAGAGTTTGTTCCGGCCTCTGTGGAAGAAAAAATATTTAAAAGATTTTTAGAAAACAACTTGAAAAGAACTTATGAAAATCATTTTCTCAACCATCCTGATTTAACCTCTGAAATAAGAGAAATCTTTGAGCAAGATCTACAAAACTGTCTTAACGCTCCTATGGTCATTCCGTGTATTTCAAAAACTCTAAATACTTCAAAGGACACCAATGGACAAAGCAAGGCACTTGCAAAAGGTCAGGATCTCATTCACAGAGACTTCCTCGATTCAGACTCTGAGTCAGAATCAGAGTCCTCTGTTGAAAATGAGACAAGTTCTGTGGAACTTGAGATACTCCCCTGTGGTACAGAGAAGAGTAAACTTACCTCTGGCATTCTTAATAGAACAGTTCTTCCCAAAAGGAAAACCACAGGTGTACCTATATGTCCTGATTTCCTGGACATGTGCTTGCAAGCAAAGACTTCTCTTGAGCTTGAAAGATCTGAAAAGAACAAGATCTCTCATGATTCAAAAGCTCCAAGACCATTAAAACCTTTTCAAGAAAAACTCACTTGGCAACAGAAGAATAAATGGCCTAAAATTGATAAACTTGATGCTTCTGTTGCAGTGAAAGCAAGGAAAGAAGATCAAGGGAGAGTACAACCAAAGAGCCACTCAAGAAGAGTCTTTAAAAAAACTCAACCTAGATTAGACAAAGCTTTCTGTAAAAAGAAACCCAAATCTAAAATGGGTTGTAGTAAAATTTGCTCTGTACCCTCCTTTGAAAAATTTAATGAAATTTTCAAGAAGTTTGCTTCAAATGTTCCTTATTGTAAATGCTTTGATCTTATGCATTCTTTGAATCAACATTTCTCAAGGCCCTCTTGTCTTATATCTCACCCAAAACCCAAGAATGCAAAATTCAAGGGTGAGATGAGACAAACTGGTACCTCTGCAAATGGGGATAAATCCAAAACCAAAGATGTTAAGGCATCTTCAAAGTCTCCTAACAACAATGGACCCATTTGGAAATGGGTACCTAAATCTCTCTAATCTGTCCACAGAAGAAACAGCATGTGCCTATCTGGTACCTAGACTCCGGGTGCTCAAGACACATGACTGGCGACAGAGGGTTGCTTTCCTCCTACAAAGAAAAACATGGAGGAGGATCTGTGACTTTTGGAGATAACAAGAAGGGACAAATAAAAGGCTATGGAGTCATTGCCAAAGGAGACATCGATGTCAACAAAGTTGCCTATGTGGATGGCCTTAAGCACAACCTTCTAAGTGTAAGTCAACTCTGTGACAATGGGCTCGATGTGATGTTCAAAAGACAGTACTGCTCTCTGTTGAAGGAAGATACAACCATAGAGCTTCTGCGTGCCAAAAGACGAGGTGATTTATACCTCATGGACTTTAAATCAACTAACAGAGAAGAAAAGCTCTGCTTAGTCTCAAGTAAGAATGAAGAAGCTTGGCTCTAGCACAACAGGTTCTGTCATCTAAACTTTCACACACTTGACAAACTTGTGAAACTAGATCTTGTAAGTGGTCTACCAAGTATTAGATTCAACAAGGATCATCTATGCTCAGCTTGTGAGATGGGCAAACTCAAAAGGGTTGCCCACAAAACTAAGTCTGACATATCTTGCACCAGACCTCTGCAGATGCTTCATGTTGACCTCTGTGGTCCTATATCTGTGCAGAGTTTTGGTGGCAAGAAGTACATCCTTGTACTCATAGATGAATTCTCTAGATATACTTGGGTTGAATTTGTTCGAAAGAAATCAGATGTTCCTGAAGTACTAATCAATCTTATCAAGAGAATACAAGTTCTTTATGACTGCAGGGTACAGAGAATCTGAAGTGACAATGGGACAAAGTTTAAGAATTCAACCATTGAAGCCTATCTTTCGACAGAAGGCATATCACAGAACTTTTCTGCTGCAAGGACTCCACAACAAAACGGTGTTGTTGAACGAAAGAACAGAACACTAGTGGAAGCCGCAAGAACTATGCTCGCTGCTTCAGGGCTCTCTATTTCTTTCTGGGCAGAAGCCATTTCAACCGCATGCTTCACTCAAAATCGATCCTTGATCGTGAGGAGACATGCAAAGACACCATATCACTTACTACACCAGAGGAAGCCAAACATTAAGTACTTCCATGTCTTTGGCTGCAGATGCTTTGTACTGAACGACAAAGATTAGATAGGGAAATTCATTCCCAAAGCCGATGAAGCCAAATTTGTTGGCTATTCATCAAACTCCAAGGCATACATAATCTATGTACTCAAATCCAAGCATATACTCGAAAGTATTAATGTTTCATTTGATGATTCTTTTCAGGTGACTTCTGAGCAAATCAACTCAGGACTCAAACTTCAGGATGAAGATTCTGGTGGATCATCACGAACAAATGATCTTCATCATCTATTTGAAGAGATGTTCAATGATGATGAACCCTCTGAAGGTGACCACAGAGCCTCTGAAGCCGAAGCCTCTGAGGACCAAACAGGTACTTCTCTAACTGGTCCTAGCAATACTTCACCCTCTTTCAGTAATGCTGCAGGTACAACCATCGAGGGGGAGCACTCAGAGGACAATACGAATCAAGGCCCCAAGCTCAGTCAAAATCATGGTCATCTTCAAAATCTTTCTGAAGGGTCAACACCAGATCAAGGATTCGCAGAGGTCTCTACCTTAATTCATGATGAACAACCAAGTCCTGTGGCAAGTACGAATGATCAATTCCTCTCAACAGAGAATGATCTAAATCAAGATGAACATGCCCCTGAGCTAACCACAGAAGTTTCAAATGATCACCTGCCTCGAATGATCAAATGGACCAGAAGTCACCCACAGAGCCAAATTATTGGTGACACTTCTAACAAGGTCCAAAATCGATCGAGTACTGCAAATTTTTGTTACTATACAAATTTTGTAAGTATCATCGAACCCAAAAAGATATCTGAAGCTCTTGAAGACCCAAACTGGGTAGAAGCTATGCAAGATGAGCTTCTGCAGTTTGAAAGAAACGAAGTATGGACCCTAGTGCCTCTGCCAAAAGGCAAAACCGCAATAGGGACCAAATGGGTATTCAGGAACAAAAAGGATGAAGACGGTGTGGTGATCAGAAAAAAAGCAAGACTGGTGGCCAAGGGATACTGTCAAGAAGAAGGCATTGACTATGAAGAAACCTTTGCCCCTGTGGCACGACTCGAAGCAATAAGAATCTTTCTTGCCTTCGCAGCCCACAGAGGTTTCAAAGTATATCAAATGGACGTCAAGTCAGCCTTTCTGAATGGGCAGATTCAAGAAGAAGTATATGTCCAACAACCACCAGGGTTTGAGAACTCTAAGTACCCAAATCACGTCTACTTTCTGGACAAGGCTCTGTATGGATTAAAACAATCCCCCAGAGCATGGTACGATAGACTTTCAAACTTCCTGCTTGCAAACGGTTTCGAAAGAGGTACTACTGATACGACTTTATTCTATAAGAAGAGAAAAGGTGAGATTCTGCTTGTACAAATTTATGTTGATGACATTATTTTTGGCTCTACAAATGATTTATATTGCAAAAAGTTCGAGTCATTGATGAAAAGTGAGTTTGAGATGAGCATGATGGGAGAACTCACATTCTTCTTAGGATTGCAAGTCAAACAAACCACAGAGGGTATTTTCATAAACCAATCAAAATATGTCTCTAACATACTTGAAAAATACAAGCTCTCAGACTCTTCACCAATGAAAACTCCTATGGTCACTGGATCCAAGCTTTACGCAGATCCAGAAGGCAAATCTGTGGAGTGTAAGCTCTACAGAGGAATGATAGGATCTCTGCTGTACTTAACCGCGAGTAGGCCTGATATAATGTTTGCCACATGTCTATGTGCAAGATTTCAAGCTAATCCCAAAGAATCTCATCTTCATGCTGTCAAGAGGATCTTCAGATACCTAAAAGGGACCAAAAATCTTGGTCTCTGGTATCCGGAGAACTCTGGCTTTGATCTCATGCTTATACAGATTCGGATTACGGAGGATGCAAGCTCGACAGAAAGAGTACCTCTGGGAGTTGCCAATTCCTAGGAGGGAAACTGGTAAGTTGGACTTCCAAGAAACAGAACTGTGTTTCGACCTCTACGGCAGAAGCAGAATATGTTGCTGCTGCAAGTTGCTGCTCACAAGTTCTGTGGATGAGGACCCAACTTAGAGACTATGGATTTGATATCGAAAAAATCCCCATCCTCTGTGACTCCAAAAGTGCCATTGCGATCTCTGCCAATCCTGTGCAGCACTCTAAGACCAAACATATCGATATCAGGTATCACTTTCTGAAACATCATGTGGAGCATGGGACAATAAAGATGTACTTTGTGCCCACAGACTATCAACTTACCGACCTTTTCACAAAGGCATTGGATGAGAAAAGATTCACTTTTCTAGTTGGCAAAATTGGTATGCTCAACATGAGTTGACCACAGAGCCTCTGTACCCCTGCACAGAGCCTCTGTTGCACATATTTGTATATAACATATTCCTTGTTTGTAACTAATCTCTTTGACTTTCTTTATTATTTTATTTTCTGCAAATCTATGTCTTGTGCAAATCTTATCTTTATATGATCCAAGCATAGTTGAAGGGGGAGCAGAACGAACCATCAAAGACCAATCGTGACTAGTCAAGGGGAAGTAAGACAGTTCTGCGCAACAGACTACAGAGTGAGGTTAGTCCATCTGAACCAAGGGTCAAAACTCTTTCTCGAGAACTATGCACTCAGAAAGATCCCACTTTGTACTAATTTTTCTGTCAAAACTTTGAAATGATTAAATCTTTGAAAATCTTTCCTAAAAAGGAAATTTTTGGTCTCAGAACCTCTGAGGTCGATCACAGAGCCTCTGTGATCTATCACAGAGTCTCTGCACCTCTGAACTGAGGGTGCTTGAGCAAATGCACTTTAAAAGGATCATTTCATCGCACTTTTCTCCCTCTTAAAAAGCTCTTCTGATAACCTTGCCTATGACCTCAGAAGCCTCTTATCCCCAGAGCTTCTGTCATTCTCATCACTTGAGAAAATCAGGTCATGTGCTGCGGGTTATTTTTTTGAAACTCACTGTCACGTGAGAATAGAAAATGCCAGGCGCGTGAGAATAGGGTGGCGCACGTCCTAGATCGTGCACCGCCATCATCTGACGTGGCAACATTTGATTGGTTCGTAACCTGTACCGTCGTTTTTATGAAACGTCTTCTTATCCGTTTCCACTCATCACGGATTTGAAATCTTTATTTTTTACCGCTCAATTTTTTTTTACCTTCCCCTGTATAAAGCCCCTTTTACCTCTTCATTTTCATTTTACCTACATCTTTCTCTCTCAAGAACTTCTAGCAAAAAGCCTTTCTTCTTCTCCTCTATTCTTTCAATGGCTTCTCCCTCAACTTCCTCCAAGAACTCTAATGGATCCAAGAAATCCAACAACTCTCATCACTCGATGGTTCAAAAAGTTGATTCAGACTCCGTCGACCAAGAACATGTGCTTACCAGCAGGATGTTATCCTTCACCAGGCATGACTATCACTCGTCCCAAATGAATAATAAGCCAAACAACCACTTTGTCACCCTAAATCCCTCTGGTTTTCCCACTGAAGCTGCACCATTGATTCAACTCCTCAAGAATCATTTACTGGTTATAGCCCTCACATTGAAACGAGATGACATCCCGGAATCTTATATCCAACAGTTCTGGCTAAGTGCCCGCCATGCCAAAATGGACAAATATGGACACTGCATCATTGGCTATGCAACCCATCCTTCAACTGCAAATATGGATCAATCGTAGGAAACTCTCCGATGTATTTGGACTTCCCACCAAATCTGATCTCAACCTGCGTAAATTCTCAGAGGAGCCTACAGAGGAAGAGATACTAGAATTTCTGAGGTTCATTGGCTACGCAGTTCCAATCACCAAAAGAACAAACTTCAGGAGACATAATCTACCCCCTCTGTGGAACGTTCTTTTCTCTATTCTGAACTGATGCCTAACATCGAAGGTTGGAAGCCCGGACCAATCGAGCCATACAATTTTGGCTATAATGTATGAGATTTACTACGATCTCCCACTGGACTACGCTGGACTCATTTTCAGGGAGATCCAAAATGCTGTGATTTCCAAACAGCAGGACCAAGACAGAGGGACATAACCAAAGAACATCGTGTTTGGACGTTTCCTAGGACTGCTTCTAGGCGATGACTTGATCGGAGAAGGAAAGCTACCAGCAGAGGATAAGAAAATCAAACTATATGAGATGAAGTCTCATAAACCCACCACCATCAAAACAGGATATCCAGAAGCCAGACCTCTGTCAACAAAGATGTTGACTTATTTGGGTAGTAAAGAAGAGGTTAGGGAATACATACGAGGGAACAGGACACCAAAACCACGTCCTGTAACCCCCCCTCGCGTAGGTTTCAAAGTAGGAGACATTGTAGTTTACTTGAGAGACGAGGGAATACAGACAGAAGTTGAAGCCACAGAGGCTAAAGTGAGTGAGAAAGAGAGCCCATTAGTTAAAGGGGAGGGGAGTGAGAGAAAGACGAAAAAGAAAAACAAGAAAAAGAGAGTCGCAGAGGTAGACACTCCAAAATCCTTGGCAGCTAAAAAGAAAGCCACAGAAGAAACTGCAGAGACCAGAGTCTCTGAGAAAAAGAAAAGAAAATTGAGGACGCTTGCCGAAAAGGAACAAATATTGGAAGCCCTCAAACACAAAAGGAAAGATCTGGATGAATACCTTGCTGAGAAAACCGCACCTGCAGAGGGTCAGACAAATCCCCTGCAGAAGGCAAGAAGAGCCCTAGTCCTTGAAGATTCCCCTGAGGATGGAACTCAGAGCCCAATTCAAATAGCCTCTGCAATAGCACGCGAGGTCTCTCTTCAATACTCTGGAGGACTAGGGGAAACCGTGGAAATGAAAATAGATGACGTGACAGGAAGGTCACAGAGCGAAGATGAAGGAGAAGAACCAAGTAAAAAATCGTTGGAGGAGAGGGAAACAAAAGATGCCATTGGCACACCACCAAAACCAACTCCTAGTGCAACCCACACTTCTACCCCTGCAGTTCTAGTGCAGAGGGGTATTGAAACAGGACCGCACAGTCCGAACCTTACCTATGCCATCCGGACAGAGGATATTCCTTCATCCTCTGTACCACCTTTCGGGGAAACCAAAACCACCTCACCCTCTCAAAAGGGTGAGAGTGTTGCTCTGCGTGTCCATTTGCCCCAGGACACATCTCTTTCACACACAGAGGTATTCGTTACCTCTGTCACACACAAGAGTGACACCCAAACCACCTCAGAGTTGGTGGTGCGAGATCACGATGATTCTGTGGCTCTAGAACAACCACAGGATCCATTCAACATCGATCTTAAGGGAGTCTCTGAACCCTCCCCCAAAGAACGTGTTGACATAACTTCCATAGGTGCTTCCTCTGTGGAACATCGAGGATTGGAAGGAAATCCTCCAGAGCTCAACATCAAAACAGGCTCTGAAGGTGCCAAAGACTCGTTGGCCAAATCTGGATCATGTGTTGTTCCAGAGGTTACCTCTGACACCTTTGTCACAAAGGCCGAGTTTAAAGCCTTTGTTGACATGGTGCTCACAAAACTTGCCGAGTTGCAAAGCTCAACCTCCAGAGAGTCCCAAGCCCTTGCAGAGGCCCTAAAAGCCAATACTGAAGCTCTGCAAGCACTCAATACAAACTGCGCGAAAAAGGATGATCTTCAAGCTTGTGGACAAGCCATCATCGCACACTCCCATCAAATTCAAGTTTTAGGGGATCTTTGCACAGAGGAGTTCCCAAAATATGCTACGAACGGAGTTCAGACCGGAGTGAACGAAATGGCCAGGCTCAGAGAGGAAATAAGGGACATAACTCGCAGTGTTATGGTCCCAGCTCACACACAAGCATCAACCTCTGCCCCAGACCCCTCTGCGTTTGCAACAAAAGTCGACTTGAAAAACATGGGAAATATGTTTCTGCAAAATCAAAAACTCCTTCAATCCAACTTCAACGACCAAGGAAAGAAGCTGTCAGCTGACCTGAAGCGATCCATAGCCACATTTCGTTTCAAGTCAGACATCGAAATCAACGCTCTGTCATTGGCTGGAGAGGACGCAATCAAGAAAATCACAGATCATGTCGATAACAACCTTTGTACGCCAAAGAAGAGAAAGGAACCTGTCACCTGCCAAACCCAAGCAGGGCAGAAGAGGGCACGGCATGAGGACCAAGATCCTGATGCCTCCGGCAGTAGTCCTCATAAGGGGGAGAATCTGTAATCCACAAAAGAAGCACCAATATCAGTGGCTCCCCTAAACCAAGTCCCTATGAGCTCAGAACCTGAACCATAGAGAATAACTAAACAAAAGGTCTCTGCAGCCCCCTCTCCCACCATAATCCAAATCAAAGAAACCCCACCAACTGCCAAAGACAAAGGCAAGGCAATAGCTACAAAACCTCTGAAAAAGGTCAAGTCTCCTCCTCCCTCCTCTGAGAAACTACTAAAGAGCTCTTTTGATGCTTTCAAAAGAGTGAAACCTGAAGAGGAAGACTGGGCCTTTGATCTACAACCTCTGTCGGAACTCCCCATCTTACAACCACTTGACACACCATCAAAGGATAGAGTTGCAGAGGTTATCCAAGGCTTTGAGAGCCTAAGAAGACCCTTCCCTGTTCCTCCAAAGAAAGACATCGAAGAAGAAGTATACAAATACCTCTATAGCCGCGGAGCTCAAGATTTTCCAACTGTCAGACTCTCAGAGGAAGCTATATCAGAGGAGCGAAGGAGATTCTATAAAGATAAAGCCAAGCCAAAATCCAAAGTCTTCAACATGGCCAAAATCACAGAGGTTGTGACAATCAAGCTTGGACACACAAAGTGTAAGAACTTCTGGTTCAGTGAATACGCCGTGAAAAGGGAAGATAAGAAGATATGGACTTTCACAGACGCAGATCTACCGAATCTTCACCCTCATGATCTTCCAGAGCTATTCAAGTGGACAGATGATAAGTTTGGCTGGAAGAAGGAATACCAAGAAGCACATCTCACAATCAAGAGGGTCATGAGAGAAAAGTTGTTGTTCTATAGTATAGCTGACTTTCAAGTGGCACTTGACTTGGGACTCAAAAAGGTCAGCTTCCCTCCACCACAAGACAACTTACCACCCTCTGCCAATATTTTACCAAACTCCATCATCACTTCACCTTCTTTTGGCTTTGTGTACTTAAACCCCAAAGGAGAAAGGAAATTATTCATGGGGATAGAAAGCCAAAAGTACTCAACCGAATCTCTGCTGCTCATTCAAGAACTACTTATCAAGCACACAGGAACTCCACTTGTATCCACAGAAGCGGCAGATGTCCTTCTGTCAAACATAGATGCAACCTTAAATTTCAGATTCCTGTGCGTGTGCTATTACAGAGAACTGAAGAAAGAAGGTGGGTTTGGAAAGAAAATCAACGATTTTCCAGACGCCAAAGTATAGGCTCTGATGACTTGTAATCATTTTTATTGTCAAATGTAATTGCCTTCTGGCATCATCTTATTTTAAATAAAAATCAAGATTCAGAGGTTGAGTTCCTTTCACCTCTTTTGCTTCTAGTTTAGCCATCGCTATAAATTCCAAATTTTTATTTTTCAATACTTAGGGGGAGATTGTTAGCTCCACTCACATTGTATAGAAGTATTGAAAAATAGGCTATGGGAATCGCAGAAGCCTGCCGCTGAACACTCAAGTACACCACAGAAGGTGCAAAGCTCAGAGGTTACTCTGCAGAAAATCTACCAGAAACCTGAATGATTGTTGGATCACAGAGCCTCTGTGATCACTCACAGAGCCTCTGTGAAGGCCAACCTCTGGAGATCAATGTTGAAGTTTTTCTAAGAGATCAAGACAAGTCCACGTGCAGAACACGTGAGACCTGCTGTACGAAGATCCTCAAGATCAAAGTAATGGGCATCCCACGATGTTTACTTTCCAGGTGGCATTCCGTTTATGGAATGTCAGTTTTTGTCTTGTACTAAGGGGTACATCCCTCTTGTATATTAAGGGAGCACCACCTTAGAGGAAAGGTAACACACACAAAAATAGCAGTCTGTATAATCCTTGAGCACTTTTTGCACACACCAGTGCGTGTTCTTGGTGTTCTTCAGTAATCAATGAAACAGTTCTTTGAGTAACTTTCTTGTGATACTTTACTTCCTGTTCATTAATTACTTGTGTGTTTACTACCTTGCATGTTCAATCTTTCCTACACGTATTAAACGCTTCCGCACTCTATTTACTTAATCTGTGTGTAGTAAAAGGTTAAATCAAGTTAAAGAACGTCAAAACTGGGACCAACATTGTTGCTACTATTGATTTTTGCTACTGTTGAATCTTGTTGTTGCTATTGATTTTCATTGCTACTGTTTATTCTTGTTGCTTGAATCTTGCTGCTACTGTTGATTCTGCTACTGCCGATTTTTGTTGATTTTTTGATGGTTTTTTAAACACAATATGCTACTGTTATTAGGATAAACAAACTAGTTATTTTCATGTGTAATAAATCATTTTGAGGGTTAAAATGGTAATTTGTTATTATTCAGACTGTCCATTCAGAGCCGTTACCAAACAACGATATTTCATTCTGCACTAAATCATACAGAGCCTCTCAACCATCCCGACCTCTTAACTATTCTGCACTCAACCATTCAGCAACTACCAAACAACCCCTAATTTTTTTCAAAATGTTTTCCTAATCTTTTGTAATTTAAAATTTGAAAAACAATAGTTCAAATTAAAATTGAAAAGGAAAAATAATGAAACAGAATAATATGTGATGTTTAGCAAAACACATTTAAAATGTATAAGATCATATGTATTTCAAAATGTAATTCATAATTTTTTTCATCAAAATCACATGTGATTCACAATGATATAACTTTTTTCGAAATGTTTTTCCCAATCATATGTGATTTAAATTTTGAAAAAAGAATGATTTAAATTAAACATTGAAAAAGAAAAATAATGAAACCAAAATCGTGTGTGATGTATAGCAAAACACATTTAAAATGTATAAAATCACATGTACTTCAAAACGTATTTCATAATATACACATCACTTGTATTGTTGTAAATAACTTACATTCCTTTTCTACTATGATCAATATCACATATGATACATTGACGAACATTAGCAAGTCTTTTTTAGAAAAAAAAAATGTCGATTAGTTGTGGATATCACATGTGATTTTTGACGAAAATTGTAAAAAAAAATCTTTAATAAATTAATTCAATAAAGATAAATATTTAAAATGAAAAATTTAATCACACTTATTTTAATGTTGTAAAAATAATAATTAGATAAATAAAAAATTAATCATGAATAAACCTTAATTAAATTTATACATACTCGATATAGAAATAAATGAGTTTCCATATATAATATGTATACAACAAATGACATATATGCCCTTTTAGGTGATTTTTAAAAAAAGTTTTATTTAAAATATTATTTAATGAAACGATTGGCCCAAAATTATTCTCTTATTTTTTTTAAATATGTATCATTCTCGTTTGAACACGACTATATATATATATATATATATATATATATATATATATATATATAAGGCTAAATCAAATGAGAACCACAAATATGTTACAAAAATGTGAGAACCGTTATAAAATATTTTTTCACATGATATATTTTCACCAAATGCTTGGATTTAATATATTGCTTCATATATATTTGTTTCATAATATGATAGTTTTGCATGTATTTGTTTAATCACATGAATATTTTTTACGTGTATTAATCATTTCACTAGGTGAATCAAATTTTATTTTTCACGTGTAATATTTTCACAAGGTAAACAAAAATATATATGAAACAATACCTTAAATCATAGGTTTTTATGAAAAAAATAATGTAAAAAATATTTTTATATCGGTTATCGCCCTATATATATATATATAGGGTCGGGTTATAGTGCAAACCATCATATTTGTAAAAACTATACAAACCCATATGAACCATGGATCTCATTATAAGATTAATTTGATCTAATTATGTTAACAATGAAATTATTTTTATTTTAAAAATTAGAAAAAAAGGTAGGGAAGGGCATGTTAGAATTTTGGAATCAAATTACAAATAAGGAAATCGGAATTCGTTGTTATTATTTTCTTAACTATATGATGAAACACAGTGGCGGAATGAAACTCAGGGATATAACGATGATGAAACCCATTCTTGTAATTGAACACATTTTTTTTTATGAAACATGGTTGTTTAATGAAACATAATTGTATAATGAAACACAATTTTTATAATGAAACACGGTTGTTTAGTGAAACATAATTGTATAATGAAACACAGTTGTACAATAAAACACAATTGTTTTGATTAATGAAACACAGTGCTGATTAATCATGGTGGCTCTGATGAAACTAATTCATCTATGTTCGAATTTAAAATTAATAAAACTGATTCCCAATTGGAAATAATAATATTAATATTACTCAAAATATAAATTCAATAATTATCAAAAAAAATCTCTTCCTAAAAAAGACTTATCTTTTCCTCACAATACCAAATTTACAACCTAATTAAAATTATATTAATCAATGAAATAATATCATAATTACCTTATTGCCCTTTTCAATTAAAAAAAAGGAAAACAAAAAGAAATTATTTCATTATCAAATTAAAGTTTACATGGTTTCTACAAATGAATGTGGTTTGCATTTGATCACTCCCTTATATATGTAACACCTCGAATCTTAAGTTTGAGTTTTTGGTTCGACCCCGAATTCATACATGGTTTGTTGTTAGTCAAGGTGGGTGAAAATGAAGAAAAAGGAGGTTCCATTAGTGCTTGGCGCGGATCACCGAGCGGATGGAAACGCGCGACCATCAGCGTGGGACTCTGCCCAACTGCGACTCCAGTGCTCCGCGCGGATCACCGCGCGATGAAACTGCGTGGGCACTCACGTACGCGTGCAGATACCTGATAAATAGAGTATGTAACACCCGTAATCTGGAGATTTCCCTCGGTGTTAATTCGGGAATCGTCTGACTCGTGGGAAGTAAAGGTATCAAGAAATTAGATACGTTTTGCTATAGAATCATCGAGGATCAAATCAGGTGCGAAAACGCGAGAAAACAAGGTTTTCTAGGCGTCGTGAGTTGGCACGCGACTTTGGGTTGCGGCCCAAGTCGCATAACTCACTGGATGTGAGTTTTGGGGAAACGGGCGGCTTATGCCGCGACTTAAGGTCGCGGCATAACCCGCGGAGCGCCCTGTTGAGCTAAAAACCCGATTTTCAGCCATTTAACCTCATTTCTCTCAACCTAAACCCTAAATCTTCTACCCTTTTCTCTCTCAATCCTCAAATGTCGAACCTCTACCTATTTTGAGGGTTTTCCCTCCTCAAACCACATAAACCTTCTTCATCTAACTAGTTGGGATGATAACCCACAAAACCACCATCTTCTTCTTCCTCATCAAGTTCAAAGTGTTGGAGCTCGGGTTGAAGAGTTGGATTGGGTTTCCTCGGAAAGTATCGTCATCTTTAATGGTAAGCTTATTTGATTTAAGGTTATAAATATTCTTCGGATGTTTCTCTAGTGTTGGGTTTATCAGATCTCGGATTTGTTAGTTTTGGAGAAACTAGGGTTTTGATCTCGTTTAGGGATTTTGGTATATAATGTTGGGAAATGTTTCTATGTGGTTGATTGTGGATATTTATGGTTTGGGGTGTTTGGATCTAGGTTTTGGAAGTTTTCGGCTTGAGGATTCAAGCACCCTTCAAAAGAGCTCGTTGGGTGAAATCTAGATTTAGCCTAAATCTAGCAAGGTGAGTTCAAGTTGATTTGTGAAAACGGTGTATATGCCAAAATGTCTATTTTAAACATTTATGTGTTTACATGAAATTATCAACTGTTGGGTTATTTGGTAACTTTTGTTTACTTAAAGTGTTTAGCTTATTAAACCTTGTAAAACATCATATTTTGGATGTTGGGATATTTTGAAATGTGTCACAAAGGAACATGTTTTGGTGATTATTGGATAAATGGATATTTGGTCAAAAAGGCACTTTTACGTGTTTGTCGAGTTTTATGCATCATTGATGAAATGGGGTATTTTGGAAATGAAAAACCTTTTGGGTTTTGGGCCGAAGGCCAATGGTAATTTGAGGATCAAAGATTTTGGAAAAAAGGGTATTTTGGTCTATGTAACCAAGTTGGCTCTCGTATTTTAGCCAAACGTTCATAATGCCTTTTGGGGCTCGGTTTACACTTAAATGAGTCTTTGGAACATTTGTTCAGTTTTGGTAGCTCGTTAAGGAGCCTTGGACGTATGGTGTACTTAGTTGCATCTTATTTGAGAGTTACATGTTTTGAATGAGTTAGTTCATTCTTTTGAGTCATGTAACGTTTTAGACTGTAATGCATTGGATCCATAGGCATATGAGTCGTTATGTTCATCATGGAGTTTTAATGTCCATGTTTGAGTCTAGTGAGTGGCCCCCAAGTCATGTTGATTATGTAAGCTTGCGGTGGTAGCTCGGATGAGCCGTATACGGATCTAAGTCTTACGGTGGTGCCCAGAAGGAGCCGGATACGGGGACTTGTGGCTTTGGTTGTGACACTCATTAGAGGTCGAGTAGACACTAGGATCAGTGGTGTCTTGCGGTGGTAGCTCAGAGGAGCCGTATACGGGGAACCATGGTCTTATGTGAAGCTCGAGAACATTGATAAGTGGCTTAACTTTGTGTGCCCGCCACTTTCGATGGAATTCGGGTATCCCCCGTCACCGAAAGGTGTTGTTTTTGGGTATTGAGTTTTATTATCCAAGTTTTCGGTGGTGTTGTGTATATCTGGGTTTATCCTAGATTTTATGGGTTGAGTATTATGTCCCACCCGAGTTTTGGGTGTTTTGGGACATGAAGTGTTAATTACATTTTCATGAATTTAAGTATCGAACTATGACCCCGTTTTGGGTGAGTTTTGGGTTGCATCGTTTTATAATAAATGCGTGTATTGGGAGCATTGACTTTAAAAGTGCATTTCATGGGGAAAATGTGTCGTTTCCATTTTAAAGTTAATTATTTGGAAGGATCTTGCTTCAAACTAAATTCCTTTCTTTTGAAGATATATTCTTTATGTTAACACTCTTGAGCTCACTAGGCGTTAAGCCTAACCTTTTTATTTGTCGGCATGTGCATCAGGTTCCCGTTGGAGATAGTGACTATGCTTGGGTATTAAGTCTTCCGCAAGTTGGAGATAGTGACTATGCATGAGTATGAGTAGCACCCGCCTTTATGGTCCGTTTGTATAGATTGTTTATGTGTATTGCAGTTGAATCTAAATTTGGGGTTGTAGATGATTCATTTATTGATTTATATAGAAAATTTTAATAAGTTGCTATTTCCATATTTGAGGGTGTTACAGAGTAATCGGCCCCCAAACCTTCATTTACTCCATATCTTCATTTAAGAGCTATTTGGGTCGCGATTTTGCCTCAAGAAAAGGCTGATAAGTCCCTCCCCTTCATCCTCTACCATTAATGCCTTCCATCCACTTCAACCCTTAATCATTTATCGTATTTAGGTTCTATTGAGCATTCATTGTACGGATCCAAGCTTTCTCATAGATCTCTTCTTCTTTCTCATAGATCTCTTCTTCTCTCATTAGTTCTTGGTATTTTAGGGTTCTTAAGCTACAACCCTACAAGGTGAGTTCATCCTCTTTTATAAACTTTATACATGTTAAAATGTGGATTTTAACTTTTTTAACATCTCCATTTTTGATTTATTTGAGTTGGGTGAGTTTTCACTAAAACCTAATTTTAGAGATTTTGGGGGTTGTGTGGAAGGGTATGATTTTAAGGTCAAGAGTATGCATTTTGGTTTAGTTGTGGATTTTGATCATGAGAAACATGTTTTCTATAATTTTTTGATTAAATACTTAGAAATCAAGATTTGGGTTTTGAAATATGGTATGTATTATTGAATGAGGATTTAGGTAAAGTGATTTGGTGTGTGTGTGTGGAAGTACCATGTAACAATTTGGAATGGAACCTCCGGAAATTTGGGAGTAACTATATGAATTATTTATTTTGCACTAATGGTGGTATTTTAATTGTCGGAAATTATTGATTGGTTTTGTGGACATTGAATGGATTATTTGGTTGCATTTGGGCGTTATGAACCCACTTATATATATAATCTTTGATCCGATGATGGAACACTAGTTTTCCACATCGAGGCATGCTTAGGCATCAGATGAGGTATAAGCCCTACGTGCTAGTACGTGATATTGGGTGAGGATCTCAACATAAGGACCCTATGTGGTTGAAGTTGAATTTCCGTGGGTGTACGTTTAAAGCTACTGAGCCTAACATCCATTGCGGGTACTTTTATGTGTTTCGTTTTACTAATACGTCAAGTGGCTTACTTTTATGTTCCGTCACTTATGTTAGTAAGCGGACCTCCCCCGTCAACCCAAGAGGTATTTGTTTTAAAGTTGAAATTTATCTATATGAATTCCACTGGCACTTCTTAAATTATTTCATTTGAAAGCACTGATTTTCCATTGCAAATGTTTGATCTCACTAGGCTTTAGCCTAACACTTTTTCTTAAAATGACATGTATAACATGACACTTTAGCAGTGGGATTCCTTGGGCTTGCATTGAGAGTCGTTGAAGGATAATAGCATCTTTGAATATTATTGAGGCGTACGTTGTTATAGTGATGATATTCTTTTGGAAGTGAGATGTTGACACCCGTGCGTAATCTAGAAGTAGTTGGTCTAGATTAGTAGGTTGTCGAGTTCAATCTCACTTGATGTCTTGTGTAAACGTCATACAATTATCCACCTTTTCGGGTAATACTACTTTGATGAACTCGTTTATTCCGCCTTTATTTTAGGCATAAATTAACCACCATTTTAGGGTGTTACAATATATATATATATATATATATATAGGGAGATGTTCATTTGAGAAATGCTAAATGTATGAGAAATAGAAAAATAATCCTAGCATTTCATTCTGTCAAGATCGGCTTTGATTTGTCAAATATTGCGTCTTTGACTGGTCAAAAATTACGGCTTTGACTGGTCAAAAGTTGCGACTATTCCAAAAATAGAAGGACAGTTTCGTAATTTTTACAAATACACGGGACAAGTTCATATATGAACCTGTATGATTCACATATGAACTATATGTGAACCAGTGTAATTCACATATGAACTCTTTTAACTATTCATATATGAACATTTTGTGATTCATATATGAACTAATTAACTATTCACATATGAACTAGTTAACTATAGGTTCATATATGAATCAATTAAACTAATTAACAGATTCATATATGAACCTTTGTGATTCACATATGAACTAATTAATAGTTCATATATTTATTAGTTGAAAGAGTTCATATGTGAATTAACTGGTTCATATGTGAACATATAATTCATATGTGAATCATACAGGCTCATATATGAACTCGTCCTGCCTATTTTACGAAACTACCCGTTTATCTTCTACAAACCACACAAGGAATTATTTGGTGCTTCACGATCAAAGCCGCAATTGTTGACCAGATAAAGGGCTAGGATCATTTCTTTATTTCTCATATATTTAGCATTTCTCAAATGAACCTAATCCTATATATATATATATATATATATATATATATATATATATATATATATATATATAGTGTTTGGTTCATTTGAGAAATGGTAAATATATGAGAAATAGAGAAGTAATCCTAGCCATTCATATGGTCAAGATCGGATTTGACTAGTCAAATATTGCGGCTTTGACCGGTCAAAAGTTACGGCTTTGACTGGTCAAAAGTTGCGGCTATCCCAAAAATAGAAGGACAATTTCGTAAATTTTACAAAACACACGAGTTGTGTTCATATATGAACATGTATAATTCACATATGAACTATATGTTCATATATGAACCAGTGCAATTCACAACTGAACTCTTTTAACTGATTCAAATATGAACCTTTGTGATTCATATATGAATCAGTTGAACTAACTAATGAATCTGTATGAATCACAAAGATTCATATATGAACCTTTGTGAATCACAAAGATTCATATATGAACTCATCCCGTGTATTTTACAAAATTATCCCTCTACCTTCTATAGACCACACAAGGAATTATCCGGTGCTTCGCGGTCAAAGCCGCAAATGTTGATCAGATGAATGACTAAGATTACTTCTCTATTTCTCATATATTTACCATTTCTCAAATGAACCTCTCCCTATATATATATATATATATATATATATATATATATATATATATATATATATATATATATATATATGGGCGTTCAAATTCAACTCATTTACATGATGCAACATTTGCAACTCATCTATCCACCACTCATTTTATGTAATTAAAAAAAATGAAAAATGCTTAAAATAAAATATGTGGTGGATAAAGGAATTGCAAGGGTAATCCCCTGTCTATATATATAGGGATTAAAATTAAACACCACCTCCCTTTTAAATCAAAATTATATTAATTACAATAAAAATTTTAATCAAAAAATTTAGAGTAAACTACGATTTTCGTCGATGTGGTTTGATGTTTATAACACTTTTCGTCCCCGGTCTTTCAAAACTGTCTTTTTAGTCTCTGTGGTTTTTATTTGCTTCCATTTTCGTCCCTCCATCCAATTTTATTTAAATTAAGTGTTAATTCATTTAAAAATTGAATAAGCAAATTACATATTTGGTCCTTGTGGTATATAAATTTTTATATTTTTATCTTAGTTTACATTTCTTTTACTTTTTCTTTATTTATCATATTTCATCAAGACATTTATTTTTCTATTAATTATATTGTATATTTTCATAATTATTATAACTTTAGTTATAAAAATAATCAAATAACTTCATTAAAAATATTGATATATACATGATATTTTTTTCAAAGCTTTAAGTTTAAATCTCCTAAAATTGATATTTTTTTATCTATTGATTTATTAAAGATTTTACATTTATTTTAAATTACCATTGGAAAAACTTTAACAAAATTTGAGAAAAAATTGTCTTATTTTATAACAACCGGTTCTTTATTGTTAAATTCACTTTACTCCCACTCTTTCATATTTTCATTTAAACTTTACTTTTATAAATTAATCAAATATGTTTAATATTTAAAATAAACACACACACACACACACACACATATATATATATATGAAGGTTATAAATAACATGAGATATAAGGCTTGTGTTTGACGTCACATTAATCTTGTGGCACGTCATGGCCCATTGCATCATTTTTCTAACACCATATTGAAATCTTTTTATCATTTTATTGTCTTATTTTTTGTTTTTAATATATAACTTAATTTAAAATGGGGTGTGTGTGCTTATGTGTTTATATGTGCGTATGTTTTATTTAAATATTAAACAAATTTGATTAACTAATAAAAAATAAAGAATAAATGAAAATTTAGAATAATGGGAGTAAAGTGCATTTAACAAAAAACATCTTGTTGTAATAAAATAATATTATTTTTTTCTCGAATTTTATTAAATTTTTTCCAAGAAAAATAAATGTCTTGATGAAATACAATAGATAAAGAAAAAGTAAAAAAATGTAAACTAGGATAAAAATGTAAGCATTTATATACCACAAGGACCAAATATGTAATTTTCTTATTCAATTTTTAAATGAATTAACACTTAATTTTAATAAAATTGGATGGATGGATGAAAATGGAAGCAAATAGAAACCATAAAGACTAAAAAAACAGTTTTGAAAGACCAGGGAAGAAAAGCGTTATAAACATCAAACCACAGGGACGAAAATCGTAGTTTACTCAAAAATTTATATAAAAAGCAAACATTTTATTTTATTTAATTTGACACGAGTATCATTATATTTTTTTTACATTTTCTTTAATAAATTACAAATTTTACATTAAACAATAAAAATGATTTAACTCGTATGTTGTTCTTAAACAACATTTAAGTATTCCACATCACATTTAACGTTATTTTGGTTTACTTTCACATTGTGAACAACAGTACATTGTTTCCCTAAGTGAAACTACCCTACGTTGTTTCACATTAATAACATTGTGTTGTTTCACAATATGAAACAACACTTTCGTGCTTCCCATCACTTTTCACGTCAACTTTTGTATTGTTATCAATTATGAAACAACAGTACATTGTTACACCTTGTGAAACAACAATTTATTATTTCACTTTAGCGACATTATATTATTTCACAATATGAAGGAACACTACATTGTTTCACCATGTGAAACAACACTACGTTGTTTCACATTAACAACATTGTGTTGTTTCATAATATGAAGGAAAACTTTAGTGTTTCAAATCACATTTCATATTAACTTTTGTTTTGTTTTCATTTGTGAAATAACACTACATTATTTCACCTTGTGAAACAAAAATATATTGTTTCACTTTAGCGATAATATATTATTTCACAATATCAAATAACATTACATTGTTTCACCATGTGAAACAACACTACATTGTTTCGCATTAGCAACATTGTGTTGTTTCATAACATGAAACAACACTTTAATGTTTCACATCATAATTCACGTCAACTTTTGTTTTCACAATTGTGAAACAATACTATATTGGTTCACCTTGTGAAACAACATTTTATTGTTTCATTTTAGCAACATTATCTTGTTTTACAATATGAAATAACACTTTAGTGTTTCACTTCCACATCACATTTTACATCAACTATGTTTTATTTTGACAATCTCAAACAACACTAAATTGTGTGAATTAAAACATTGGTGTTTCACATTGTATCATTCATTGTGTGAATTAAAACTTTAGTATTTCCGGAATTCAAAGGTACTTTAGTATTTCCGGAATTCAAAGGTGATGTTTTAATTACAATATCTTTATATTTACTATATTTTTTTCCTATATGATGTTTTTATTATATAAATAGTCAAAAATATTTTATAAAGATGTATGTTTTTCTATAAATTACCATTAGATAATGTATATGTGAGCTAGTAAGCGGATAAAAAATTAAATTAATAATATAATGAACTAATGAGATATAAAATATTATTATCAATTAATGAAAATTAAAATATCTTATTATTACATATAAATTACATCGTATAAGATTGAATAAAAATAAAATGATAATTGATTCTAAATTTTGATATCTATCAAAAAAAGGGAAATAGAAAATAATCAAGACAATGAAAAATTACCATCATGTCCTTCGTTAATTATATATGAAACATTAATTAAGGTTGTTAGATTGAAGTGATTAGATGGTTGAGATTAGTTCATTTTTGTGGTTCTCATTTGATTACCGTCCTATATATATATATATATATATATATATATATATATATATATATATATATATATATATATATATATATATATATATATATATATATATATATATATATATTGTTTGGTTCATTTGAGAAATGGTAAATATATGAGAAATAGAGAAGTAATCCTATATGAACCTCTATTTCTCATATATTTACTATTTCTCAAATGAACCTCTCATATATATATATATATATATATATATATATATATATATAAAAGACAAACAGATAAACCAAACAGAGAATTATGCAATAATATGGATTGGCTTGATTTCACTTAGGCAATAATTGTGCTTGGGGATAATATGGATTTTAAATAGTTCTATGATAGCAACTCTTATAGAATAAGAGGAAAATCATGGTCACTATTTGTTTGAACATTAGCCTGTTTAAAATTTTGCAGTCCTCAAACATGGATACCATAGGAGTATTGAACACACAAGGATAATGGAAAATTAGATAAAGGATTCTATCCAAGGTGCTCATAATTGTTGCTAGATTAAGTTTGAGAAGAAAAGCAAAAAATTTATATGAAGGATTGTTGCATGCAGTTGTGATCCCTGTTGGACTACTGTTCTTGCTGTGTGATCCCTATTGGAGTACTTCTTGCTGTTGTGATTCACTCGACCCACAAGTAAACTAGCTAACAATCTAGAATTAAAATCCAATAATACCTAAAGCATGAATTGTGTTTATTATCGGTATCGATAGATGTTTTCTTTTCCCTCCATTTGCAAATCTCACAGTGCAAATAACGAGAAGTAAACCCCTATAATTCAACAAATTGCTAGTTCTGGCCAAACACAAATTAGAGATTCTTGTCACCTATCAATGTAAACCCCCAAATAAAGTTAAAGAAAAACATCTCATTTACCCTTTTAGCATACAAAAACGATTGAATCATCAGAATAAAACAACATGCAAAGTGTGAAATCATTAAAATTAACCCACAAAACCCGCAAAATACATAATTAAAAGTAAAACACATGTAGCTAGCTATTGTTTATATGTTGAAATTTTTGAAACTTATGATTATATTCCAATACATAATTAAACTGGAATCAGGAAATTCAACTTACTGGTTGAATTTCTACAGAAAATTAGAGGCGTTTTAAGAGGCGCCAAATTGAAAATCACAATAAAAATATATGATTTGGGAGGACCAAAAGGAGACAAGATCAACCATCTGTTATGGTGGCCTGAGAGCAATGACATAAGGAAAAGAGGCTTGAGAGAATTAGCGTCGTGAGAGGCGTCGTGCATTGAATAGCAGGGAAGACCGTGTCAGCTGGGACTCAGTGGTAGTTGTAGTCATCCAGAGGTTAATTTTTTTTTTTTGCCAAACAAGATTCTCCTCTGAACGAATAAGAGGTTACCTCTTGTTAAGTGCATTTTATAATGCAACATTTTAGCTTAAAATTGCATTTTGTGTCGTGTTTAGTCCTTTGCATATAGATTTTATTTTATTTTCAGTTAATTTTCGTATAATCATTGATTGAGGATATTACTTTGATATTTTGTGGTTTTGTCGGGTTTTGATAGGTAATTTACTCTGAAAGCGTCGACTTGGATGACGATGGATTTAAAGTATTTGATCGATCTTTATGTGGTGGCCAAATTCAAGAAGATTGATAAAGTCAGACCAATTTAAAAGAAATAAATTCAACAAAGGAAGTTTGGAAAGAAAATAAGTCAAGAGGGTGACTTTTGAAAGTAAAGGAATCTTGGAGGGGCTGAATTAAAAATATGCATTTTATAAAGAGAGAATTACAGTTTTGGTCCCTGAGGTTTGGTCATTCTTTGAAAGTGGGACCTATACTTCAATATCTCAAATAGTGGTCCCTGAGGTTTGGATTTTGCTCAGAAAATGGGACATCCTCACTAACTTCGTTAAAAAACTCAGTTAGAGCCATGGGTATTTTCGTCCAATCATGTTTTATCCCCTTTTTTTACTTTTTATTTGTTTTTTTCTTGTGTTGTAAGAACCATAATAATCTAGGATCTGTTGGGTAAATAATCTTCATCATCGGCCACAAAGAAGGATGTTTGACCAAATAAAGTCAAAATAAGACTTTGGTATGAACAGAGGCAACCACCATTATCATCCCCACTGAAATTGCTTCATGTTCTCTAAGTGGAGTTGTTTACGATTACAAAATACAAAATCCAAATGTTCTCAAAAAAGTTAAATGCAGAAGAATATCATCACAACCTCGATAATTTTCCGGTAACAAGCTCCGATTACCTCCGAATCAGAAAATAAAAAAAAACAAACAGATTAATCGGAAGCAGTACCAAAAACATTGAAAAACATTGAAGACGAAGGGGGAGGGTGGAAAGGGGACCTGCGTTTCTTAACCAAAAGTTAGAACACGTTTCAATTCCTCTATGATTTGGTCCTTGTGGTTTTGTCCCCGTGGTTTGGCCCTCTGATTTGGTCCCTGTGTTTTTTCCGGCTGACGATGCTCACCGGAGTTATACAAGGGTCGAACTTGATCCCTGTTCCAATTCCATCATCAACTTCATCTTCTTCCTCTTCTTGATCTTGTTAGGATTAATATAAGGTGGGTTATTTTTATATTTGTAAGTAATCACCATCATCAACTTCATCTTCTTCAATCTCTTTTATATATACATACATATTCACGGGTACTGCACCAAAACCAGTGTGTTTCCTTCTGTAACACCCTCGAAAATGAACAGAGCAACTAATTTAAAACTTCCAAATTATACAACAAAAAGGATATAATCTATTTTACAATCATCACTTGAGACACCTCAAAAGAATATTGGATTTAACTTTAACAACTAAAAGGTCAAGTCTCGCAGAAAGACTGATCAGAGTCGGGTGTTACTAAAACCCCAAAGAAACAGTTGCTCTTATCAACAACTAACGCGGAAGACTTCATCAAGCTACTCACCCTTGCACAAACTCTTAGCACTCAACGCTTCACCAAAAAGCTAAAACCTCTTCCCCCATCCGGAACCTGATGCACATGCCGACAAATAAAAAGGTTAGGCTAACGCCTAGTGAATTCAAGAGTTTACAACATGAAATAAATATATTTGTAAAAGGGAAATAAAGCAGTTTAAATCACAGACTCTCTGACAGATTTACTTTAAATAACAAACGACACCATTTTTCAAAAGTACATCTTTAGAACAAAGAACCCAAGATGAACCTTCTCTCGTAAAGACCACTTTAATCCCAAACTCAACCAAAACGTGAATAATAAGCAAAGCTCTTAATTTATAAAAATATGAAATAAAACATTACTTCTCGAAATCCTTCAAACGTGGATGTCATAAAACACAACCCATAAATCTTGAGTAAACAATTCCCCATAAGTAAAACGTCACCGAAAACATGGATAATAAAATGACACAATAAAATACCTAAATAGCACCTTCCGGTGACGGGGGATACCCGATTCCATTGTACGTGGCGGAAAACAAAGTTAAACCACATAACTATGTTGTCGAACTACACCTCAGATCGTAACCGCATTGCCTGCTCTGCCGAGCTACACCTTAAGGATACGTGATCTTATTGCCTGTTCGGTCTCTAGGGAGTTTCATCCTCGGGGTCCCCACTGACCCTTAGTGCCTACTCCCTATCAGTCAAGATAGGAGCCTCAACTCCTTACTTGATAACACTCGATGTCTAACCCTCGTGCACAAGAATTAGAACATCAAACTCCAAACCCAAGGTCCCGGAGTACAACCCATAAAGAAACCTCTCCGCAAAACGACCGGGACAACACCAATGCCAACACGACATTATTTCCCACGGTGAGAATCCCAAGAGTCCTCACCGATACATATAACTGACTCACATGCCTATGGATCCAATGCGACACTGTCTAAAATACATGACTCCAAATGAATGACGCACGCACCCAAAACATGTATTATCCAAAATAAAATGAAATAAATGCAACTCACACCCCAAAGCTCCACTTAGGTTATTAAACCGGACAAAAGTCCCAAAGTCCTGACAAAGCCGAAATCCGACATAAAGACCCAACAATTACGTAAATCTCCACTGGGCGCCAATATAAACATCAAAACACGCTTGACCAACATTTATGAAAATACTACGACTCAAGAGTAAATAACCCAAAGCTCCTCGTTGGTGGAAACAAATGTTTTCCAAATGAACTCATTCTCTTCGCGATACCCAAAATGACTCATAGTACCATGATATGCATTTTCCAATGGTTTATAAAATCGTATGCACCAAATGGACAAATATATAAATGACCTCCATTTATCTCTTACATCATCAAAGAAACATGTTAACATGATTTATTTATCAAAACGCCCAAAAACCTCAAAGATGGGCGTTACATAAGTTTATAAAGTTAAATATACCCAAATAACCAAAACTTATCAGCAGTTAACAATTTAGTGTAAAACATAAACACTTTTAAAATAAGCATTTTGGCATGTACACCGTTTTCACAAATCAACTTGAACTCACCTTGCTAGATTTAGGCTAAATCTAGATTTCCCCCCCCCCCCCCAACTAGAGCTCCTTTGAAGAACACTTGGATTCTCAAGTCAAAACTTCCAAAAACCTAAATCCATACATATTCAACCATAAATAAACATAATCAACCACAAAGAATCGTTTCCCAAACCATATACATGAATACCTCAACTAATACCGAAACCCTAACTTCCATAACTGAAGAGAATAGAAGATTACCTTAACCCAAGCTTGAATCCACAAACCAAAACACTTCTAGTTCACCAAAATGGTTACAAACCTCCAATCTATGAAAAGAAGCACAAAGGGTGGATGAAACCCTAGAAAACTTTGGTGAAGAAGATGAAGAGGGAGGGATGAGGATCTTACCACCACAAAATACTCTTGTATACTCCAATAAACTTCCAATCTCTTGCTATATCCTTGAAGAGCTCTAAAAAAAGAAACCGTAGAAATTTGAATCACCCAAATCGGAGTTGGGATGAAGGAGATATGAAGGAATGAAGTTTGGTGGCTGAAAATCGGTTTTAAGCTCGTCCAGGGGGTTTCGCGACTTGTGTCGCGACCTTAAGTCGTGGCATAAGTCGCCCGCTTCCCCTGGTTTTCTTCTCGATACTGTTTTGGCCATAACTTCTTCGTTATAGATCCGATTTTGCTCCGGAATGAACCGTTGGACTCGTAATTGAATCCTTCATCCATCTAGACTATAAAATCCAGGATTCAAGTCCAAAATATTTTATCTTATTTTTTCCTAATATATCGGTTTCGGTATTAACTCGAAATGATACCTTTCGAAAATCGGGGTGTTACACCTTCCTTTCCTTTCTGCTACATACATCAATGGCAATGGCGATGGCCTGCAACCTCAATTTCAATTTCAAAGAAATCATGCAATATATTTGTTAGTTCACTTTTGTTGACTAGAATTTAACTCAGTTGACCAGCACACCATCATTGACCAGTTCTGCAACTTTTACTTCTTCTTTCTTCTTCTTCTTCTTCTTCAACGAGCAACCTGTTTGATCACCTCCATACAAACTTAAAATTTTATGGTAATTATTTGAATTAAAGATTAAAACATGCGTAAAAACACATTTTATGAAGACTTAACAACCAATTTGGATCAAAATCTCATATTTAACAAAATTTGTCAAGAACAATGAAGAATACTTTGAAAATCAAAAATTTCAAAACTCAAAATTTGAACTTGAAACTTGAAATCAATAGTTAAAACATGATTAGAAACACTTTTGATGAAAAACAAATCACAAAAACGCATCAAAACATCAAGATTTTGCAAAATACTCAAAAAAATTCAACACAGAGAAGTTTTTCTCAAGAACCAAAAAAATTTCAAAAATCTCAAGTTCTTCCAACCTTGATGAAATCCTGAGATGAAAGCGATGGAAAACAGATAGAGAATGATTAAGAATTAGTTAGAAATCAAAATCTAACACAAAATTAACAAATCAATGAAAAAAAATTTGGAAACCCATTGATGTTCTTCGTTTTCTTCAAAATGCAAGATTTTGTCAAATTTCTTCAACCTTTTGTTAGGACTGAAAGTCCTAGTGCGTGGAAAGTTATATAAAGTATTTATATAGTTTATTGTTTTATTTATCGAGTTGTAAAATCCTTTTATTGTTACTTGGATTATTTGGTATAATGGGCTTGTGCTTTACTTGTAATAGGGCCAGAGTATATAAAGCTTTGTTTAGATTGGGTTTAGGGTTAGACTTGGAGAAATAGTATTGTGCGCTTATCAGGTTTTGAGAGAGAGTTTTGGTTTTCAATCCTATGTTTGTAACTCTCTAAATCATTCAATACAATTAATCTTTCAATTCATCATTGTTACTTGATCAACTGGGATTCACAATTGGTATCAGAGTAAAGAGACGAAGATTTGATTAATAAAAGGTAAAATTTTTCATCTCTCTGACTGATCTGGCGATCGTTTTTTTTGTATCTGGGTTAGTTGGTTTTTGCTAAATTCTTGGGTTTGTTTGATTCCAATCTTATTAGTCTAGTTAGATTAAGTGCTAGTGCACAAATATGTTGGATCCAAGATCATGAGAATTAAAAAGTCAAAGTTCAAAGTCAAAGCCTTCTTATGCAAAGTCAAAGTCAAGAAACTCAAAGGATAAAGTCAAAATCTTCTAAAGTCAACTAGTTTAGTTTGTTTAGTTTCCTTTGTAGCTTGTTGGTATAAATTGTTTTTGTTCCTTTGTTAGAATAGTAGCACTTTGAAAGATTTATGTTTTAGAGAGAGAAATATTTCACAAAGAGAGCATCTTGTAAACTGTTGAAATTGAAATCAATAGTAATGGAATTTGGAATGGATTGACGTTCATCTTGATTGAATTACACAAACTGGGAATAATAATTGGTATCAGAGCAAACACAATTCAGAAAAATACTCAAGAATCTGTTATTTGTGGTCGTTTTTTAAGAACTCGCAGAGGCATTTTTTTAAGAAATCGATTTTTGTGATTTAGTAATGTTTTGGATTGGAGATTGATAACTTTGTACTCGATTTTGATTCTAGAACAGATTTGATTTGAATTGTTTAGCCTAATTCACAAAAATTAAGTGTGAATTTTGGTTTTTGTTGGTATTTTGTTCGAAAGTTTGAAAAGTCTGTGTTTCAATCGAATTTCTTTATAGAGTAGATTTTAGTTGAAATGATGTACTAGATTTTTGTTCAGATTGTTGTCGAAGATAAATCTGCAAATTTTCATGGTGAAATTTGAAGTTTTGAAGGGATTTGAGTGGAAAAAGTGATCTCAGCTTCGATATTCTCAAAAACTCGCAAGATTTAGAGAAATCGCAAGCTTCTTGAAGAACTTGCAAGCACCATTTGAAGAACTCGCAAGCTTCATGGTTATTTGAGTTTTGAGTGTTCGAATTTTTCTAAGTCAAGAACTCCTAGAGATTGGTGTACGACAAGTCCAGAACTCGCAAGGTGTAGCTTAAGACAAGTTACTTTTCGCAAGCCTCGATCTTCGACAAGCTACTGTTCACATTCTTCAGTTTGCGACAAGTTGAAGAACTCGTATAGTGAAGCTTACGACAAGTGTTCCTTTGCGACAAGTTTTTTTCTCTGAAAATTTTCTAAGTATAGAACTCGTATGCATTGCGACAAGTTTTTTGTCTTAAATTTTTCTAAGTATAGAACTCGTATGCATTGCGACAAGTGATTTCTTACATTTCACTAAGTACAGAACTCCCAGATAGGCACTTGGGTCAAGTAAGAACTCGCAAGGCGTGCTCTGCGACAAGTAAGGAACTCGTATATAGGCGTTTGCGACAAGCTGGTTATCGCAAGCAGTGCTTTGCGACAAGTTTGAATTTCAAGGGTTTTGCGACAAGTGTTTCACTATGATCTGTGACTTCTATACTTAGAAATTTTTTGGCCTTTTTCAGAATTTTGAAAACTTCTGATTTTGTGTTTAAAGATCAATGCAAGTTCAAGATGACTTCAAGGGATGCTCTTGCTATTGGAACTGATGTTAAACCATCCGTTCTTTTCAAAGGGGAATACGAGAAGTGGAAAGATAGATTTCTGGATTTCATAGATTGACACGATAATGGAGAATTTATCAAACAGTCCATTGATGTGGGTCTTATGAAACCAGTTACAGCTATTGTTCTGGATGAGGAAAATGAGTGTTCTGATAGTGGAGATGGTATGGAGCCCCGAGAGCCCAAAACCAAATAGATTGTTGTTGATTTCTCAAGTTATTCTGTCGAGCAAAAGAAGAGATATAAGGCAGATAAGCAGGCAAGGTCACTACTTCTTCAAAGCATACCGAATGAAATCTACATCAAGATTGATAGCTACAAAGCCACAACCAAGAAAATGTGGGATCAACTGGAAAAGATGATGATGGGTTCAAAGGTAGGCAACCAAATGAAAGTGGCTAACTGCATTAATAACTATGAAGAGTTCAAGGCGAAATCTGGTGAAAGTTTAGAGGAAACTTATGAAATATTTGTTTCACTTCTGAATGAACTGGCCAAGAACAAAGTTAAGAAGAAGCAGATTGAAAACAACGTCAAGTTCCTAAGTATTCTTCAACGAGAATGGAAGAAACACACACGGAGAATGAAACAAATGAAAGATCTGAATGATATTCCACTACACGAAGTTTATGAAATACTCCATCAGAATGAGGAGGAAGTAGAAGAACAAAGAGAAGAGAAAAAGAAAAGTGAAAAGTCAGTAGCTGATCCGATTGCTCTTGTGGTGGACAAGAAGGAAGAGAAGATAAGAAAGACATGAAGAAGGAAAAGAAAGTTGTGTTCACTGAGTCTGAGTAGAGTAACAGTGATGACTCCGATTCTGATGATGGAGAAAATCTGAAGCAAGCTATGCTATTGCTGACCCGTGCCTTTCAGAAGAAGTTCTATAAGAAATCGGGTTCTAACAGTCAGAGATACTCTTCAGGATCACAGAATTATGAACACAAGGAGAGGATAGAAGGAAAGAGGTATGAGGAAAGAAAGCCCGAAGAGAAGAAGTATGTTAACAACTATGAGAAGAAGGTGGAAGAACTGATAAAATGCTACAACTGTGGGAAAATCGGTCACTTTGCCAAAGACTGTCGGAGGACCAAAGTTCGCAACTTAGAATACTACAAGAACAAGATGCTTCTGGCCAAGCAGAAAGAAGTGGGCAAAGCTTTGATGGCCAAGGATGACCACTGGCTATATTTTACCGACTCGGAAGGAGAAAGAGAAAAGAATGCTCATATGTGCTTGATGGAGAAAGAGGTGAAATTTGATGAGTCTGATAAAGAGACTTCTGAAGAAGTAAACAATTTTTCTGAATCTGATTTTTTGATGAAAATGGAAACAAGGATAGTCGAACTTCAAGACCTACAAGCTAAGCTTAAAAAGAAGAAAAACAGAGTTGCGAAAAAGCGTCAAACAATTTTTGATCTCAATAAGGAACTTGTTGGGAGCAAAAACTTGATTGACTCTTTGAACAAAGTTGTTACTGAGTTTGAAAAACAAAAAGCTTGTTTTGAAAGTCAAATTTCTGATGCAGTTTCCAAGTTCAATAACTGTGAACTTGAGAAACTAGAGTTTGTTGTGAAACATAACAAGTTGCAGTTTGAAAGCAAAGCTTTGCTTAAAAAGATAAATGGTTTGGAAGCCAAGCTTTACACTAGAGGTCAAACAGATCAAACTATTCATTTAAACAAACCAAAGAAATTTACAACTTTTAAAGATAAATGGGGTATTAGATATGATAACCCACATTATCTAAAGAAAGCTATTCGAAAACAGTATGCTTTATATAATTTTGATTTCTTACAAGTTGCTGATAAAAATCCTCACTTGAAACCCAAATTTGTCATTAAATCATCTGATGAGGTGGAAGCCAAGAAAGATGAAAATAGGAAAAACACAACAAAAATGCAACTATCATTCTGCTATGATAAGCTGAATGATAGTTATCTATCTGAACAACCTAAATTTCTCTCAAATGACTATTTTCAAAGCTACTCTACTGAGGAATTGGAGGCTAAATCTGTTGAAGCTAAAATTTATGTACCTCCACTCATCTTGGAAAGTAAAATTTATGAGCTTGAGAATACCTTAGTGGATGAGAGAATTTTGGTTGATTTAGAAAAGGTTGTGTCTTCCACTAGGAATTTCAATATTGATTTAAAATCTTCTAAAGCTCCTAAATTTGATGATGATGGTAATGATTTATTTGAGGATGGATTTAATGTTTTAAATTCCGATGATTGTGATGATGAATGTGTTAGGAACTTTGACTTCACTGCTAAACTTCTAGATCATTCTACATTTGTTATTCATACTGATGCTTTACCTAGTATTTTTGAAAAAGGTGAATCATCAACTAAAGTTGATGAACCAGTTCCTGTGAGTACCTACAATGCAAAAGGTAAGAAGCAAAAGAAAAGGCGCTTACAGAAACAGATCAATACAGGTAAGCACAAAAAGAAGCAAACTCTCAAATCTCATGATTCTTACAAGTCTAAATCATCTATTTCACATTTCAGATATAAAAGGTCCGAAGCTAGACTTGAATGGCGACCTAAAAAGAAGATTGAAGAGCATACAAAATCATTTTCTAATAAAGATTGTATTAGGGATACTGGTAGTTTTTCTGATGTATTTGTTTCAGTTGATTCTCATAAATCAAACCTTGTAACTTCTTACAAGATTTATACAATAAAGCAATTGCTCCATTTAAATCCGTCTACTATACAATCTTACACATCTTGTAGAAATGATTTTGTTACTCGACAAAATTCTGATAGTTGGTTTGGATCATACCATGTTTATAATTCCTCGATTTCAAAAGTTTTTCAAAGGTTAAAAGGACCCAATTTCAAATGGGTATCAAAATCTTGTGCTAACTTGCTAGGACCCATCTATAAATGGGTACCTAAACCACTTGTTTAATTTCTCCTGTCCAGATCCATCATATGTGGTACTTGGACTCAGGTTGTTCCAAGCATATGACTAGGTAGAAAGATATATTGTCTAATTATACAAAGAAATTCTGTGGCAATGTAAGATTTAGGAACGATCAGTTTTCACCAATCTTGGGATACGGAGATGTCGTGCAAGAGAACATAACGATTCAGAAGGTGAGCTATGTTGAAGAATTAGGACACAATCTGTTAAGCATTGGTCAGTTTTGCGATAAAGACTTGGAGGTAAATTTCAAGGCCAAGAGGTGTTGTGTTAGAACTGAAGACGGCAAAGAACTCTTGGTCGGCACACGAAAGTCAAACCTCTACACAATTAATCTATCCAATGTTAAACCAGATAATGTTGTATGTCTACTGTTGAAGGCCTCTATGCAACAGAGTCGGTTATGGCATAGAAGGCTATCTCACCTTAACTTTCGATACATAAACAAGTTGGTAACAGGAAATTTAGTCAAGCGTTTGCCTGAGCTTAAGTATGAAAAAGAACACTTGTGTGACACGTGTGAGAAAGGCAAGATGAAGAGAGCTTCACATAAACCCAAGCCTGAACCCAGTACAAGCGCTCCTCTAAAATTGTTGCATATGGATCTATGTGGTCCAATGCGAACACAAGGCATAAACGGCAAGCGTTACGTGCTCGTAATGGTGGATGATTTTTCAAGATACACTTGGGTCAAGTTTCTGAGATCAAAGGACGAAACTCATGAGATCATTATTTCATTTCTAAAGACCATCCAAGTACACTTGCAGAAGACATTCAAGCTTATAAGAACGGGCAATGGCACAGAATTCAAGAACAAAACAATTGACGATTATCTCGATTCAGTCAGGATAACACATCAATTTTCTGCTGCCAGAACACCAGAACAGAATGGGGTAGTGGAAAGACGAAATAGAACTCTAGTAGAGACCGCTCGCACTATGCTTAGTCAATCTGATCTACCGCTATTTCTGTGGGTTGAAGCTATGTCTACTGCTTGTTATGCTCAAAACAGATCTATCATTCATCGTTGGTTCGGTAAAACTCCGTATGCTTTGATTAACAATAAAATACCTAGATTTAAACATTTCCATATCTTTGGATGCAGGTGTTATGTGTTGAACGATAAGGAGAGCTTGAATAAGTTCAGTCCTAAGGCTGACAAAGGAATCTTCATTGGTTATTCTCAAACATCTGTGGCTTATAGAGTCTATTTGAAGAAAGAAAAGATTGTGGTTGAGAGCGTAAATGCTACATTTGATGAAGAGATGGCTTCTGAGCAACTCAGTTCAGAACCCGTGATAACAGGAGTATTAGCTTCTGGACAAATCAGTCCAGAACCTGTTTCTAAAGTTTCTAAGTCTGATAATGCTTCTACGTCTACTTCGCATCTTTCAGAGTTAGATTTATTATTTGAACACTTTTATGATGAGTTCTAGGATCAAAGGTGACTAAATCTGTTGTGATTGATAGGTCTGAAGATTCAATCAGTCATCATCCAATCACTTCAGATGTTTCAAATGAATCAAGTTTCCCGATTCATACAGAAACTCAAGTTCAAGTTCCTACTCAATCAGTTGACGTTACACATGAATGTGAAGAGTCAGAAGAATCTCATTCAGTGGGATGCTTTGTAATAACTACACAACAGACAACAAGTGTTGAACCAGCTGAATCTTCTGCACCAATTACTTCAACTGAACCCCTACAAGAAGAATATGATGGATTCTTAGATGATCAACATGATCAATCCATATCTAATCCACTTCCTCATGTACATAAGTGGACCAAAGAGCATTGGTTCATCAAATTATTGGAGATCCTTCAAAGCCGGTGCAAACTATGTCTGGAACAACAAATGAATGTATGTTTGATTCATTTCTTAGTAAGATAGAACCGACAAAAGTGTCAGATGCTCTTAGTGATCCAGATTGGATTATAGCTATGCTAGAAGAGCTCAACCAATTTGAAGCGCTTAAAGTCTGGAGATTGGTGCCCCGACCTGAAGTAAAAACAATCATTGGCACCAAGTGGGTATTCAAAAATAAAAAGGATGAGGATGGTGTTGTGATTCGAAATAAAGCAAGACTTGTCGCCAAGGGATATTGACAAGAGGAAAGCATTGATTATGATGAGACGTATGCACCAGTTGCACGTATTGAGGCAATTAGGATGTTCCTAGCCTATGTTGCACATAAGAATTTTACGGTCTATTAGATGGATGTCAAAACAGCCTTTCTAAATGGATTGTTAAAAGAAGACGTATACGTTTCTCAACCTGAAGGATTCGTAAGTGCTGAAAAACTAGATCATGTCTATATATTAGACAAGGCCCTTTACGGACTCAAACAAGCCCCCTCGAGCCTAGTATGACATGTTATTTAAAGTCCTTGTCATATCTGGCTTTTGTAAAGGTAAATTTGACACCACCTTATTCATAAAAAGCGAAAAAGCTGATATTATACTAATTCAAATATATGCAGATGATATAATATTTGGTTCTACTAATTCAAAGTACTGTAAGAATTTTTCTGTACTCATGGTGTCACGTTTTCAAATGAGTATGATGGAAGAGATGAATTTCTTTCTCGGATTACAAGTAAGAAAATTTTCAATGGGTATTTTCATAAATCAGTCGAAGTATATTGATGATATTTTAAAGAAATTTAATATGTCAAATTGTACTCTTATTTCAACCCCGATGGCACTAGGTACTGAAATTGGAGCTGATCTTTCGGGAAAAGCTGTTGATCTTAGGACTTATAGAGGCATGATAGGTTCTTTAATGTACTTGATGGTTAGTTGGCCAGATATTATGTTTTCTAGAATCTTATGTGCTCGATATCAAGCTTCACCCAAAGAATCCCATCTTTCAGCAGCTAAGCAGATATTTAGATATCTGAAGGGAACAACAGATCTTGGTTTGTGGTATCCTAAAGATACTGGTTTTGAGCTAACAAAGTATTAAGACGCATATCACGCATGTTGTATGCTAGACAAGAAAAGCACATCGGGTCACATTCAATTTCTTGGAGACAAGCTCGTAAGTTGGGCGTCAAAGAAACAATTATGTGTTTCCACATCTACTGCTGAAGCAGAATATGTAGCTGCTGCAAGATGCTGCTCTCAAGTATTATGGATGTGAACACAACTTCGAGACTACTGATTCATGTTCAACAAGATTCCAATATATTGTGATTCGAAGAGCTCTATAACCATATCAGCTAATCTTGTTCAACACACGAAAACCAAGCACATCGACGTGCAGTATCATTTTATTAAAGATAATGTTGAAAAAGGTACAATTGAACTTTACTTTGTAAACACAGGTTATCAACTTGCTTATTTGTTTACCAAGCCGTTGGACGAAAAGAGATTTAATTTTCTCATTTCGAAACTTGGCAAGTTGAATCTCAAGACATAATCTGTAGTTACCTAGTACAGTTTATTTTTGTTATTTTTCTTCATTTCTTTATGTTTAATCTGAACTATATCTGCATTGAAAGGTTTTGTTCATGATTTCAAGGAGAGTGTGAGACAAAGTTTAGATGATCCACATTCTAGGGGGAGTGATAGATTTTTGCATATATTTTACACTGACATATTTTGTGATGCATATGTTTAGGGAGAGTAAGGACAATGACTTCTGATTACATCAGATCAAAACTCGTTTTTTAATGTTTTTACTGTTTTTCATGTCTTTAGTTTTCAATAAATGTTTTTGTTTTCAATAAGACTTTGTTGCTTTGACCATTTTTTGACTATTTGCACATTTTGAGGGGGAGCTTACACGGTTAGTTAATCATGACTTGAGAAGGAACTATGATTGCTATATTCATAATTAGATTGTTTGAAAGAAGGACAACTTTCAGACATGAAAACATGTTCTTAAACATTCAAACCACTTCTTATTCTCAAAATGATTTCATGAATTTAGAAGCGTGATTTTAAATGTTTTTCATTTTTTGAGCTTCAATATTTCACGAACCGTGTATTTCTAAAGGTTAATACTTGTGTATTAATTTTTCCATATACTGTCAAGTATTTATACACACCGGTTTAGTACCTTTATTGTATATGTTCTTACCATGTCTCAAAATTGAACCTAATTTTCGATTGTAAGACACCCTATTTGATATTCCAAGTTTGTTGAGCGTTAATTCATTCAAAGCATTTCTTTCAAGAATGTCTATATTTGGTTCTTATAGACAACATTCAATTTTTCATGACCTAAGCTTTTATTGTTAAATCTTTCATATTTGATCTTTTCCATACATTGTCAGATTCTCAAACTAGCATCTTGTATTCACTTTGTTCATTCAATTTCCTTGGTTTTGAGAAAATCTTCCATGTTTAAAATGTTCAAATCTTCATGATTATCTTATTGAGCATACATAGATCTGACATATGTATTGTGTTTTAATTGTTGAAGTTAAATGATTAAGCAACATCATGCTTTTAGGACAAATTCATGGGAATTGTGAGAGCTTAACGAACTTCTATGGATTCACGATAACCAGTGTTTCCTACCCAAGAAGTTATCCTGAGTGATCGAGAGGCGAGGAGTCAATATCTGAGTCTGGGTGTGTGATGAGATAAAATGAAAAGAGAGTTTGGTTAGAAGTGAGTTCAAATGATAAAAAGAAAGAGGGTGTGAGAACAGAGTTAAAAGAATATGAAAACTCAGCACCAAAATTTTTCTGAGTCGGGCAGCCACATAATTTGTTGGTTCACATTCTTTGGTGACTCTCATTGAAACAGGCAACTAGCCTATGACAACTCTTGATTTATACCCCACCAGCTACTAATCTTTTTCTTAACAAGAAGATGTTTCAATTTTGATTGGGGACGCAACACATAATCTATCATCGTCATTCGGAAGATATGGATATTGAAAAAGAAGGAAAGTTGGCCCACCTTCGCATTTCGATCATGCACAATTGAGTCTGTGTATTATTACTACTGTTGTCTCAGTTGTTTACACACTTTGAGCTTATTTGAAAAGCCTATGTCGCTTCAATCATTCTACATTATGCACGAGCACACAAGGAATACGTTTTCTTGCCTTAACATTCATAGAAAATTTCTTTGTGATTTTTCGATGATTGAATGGAAGCCCTAGGGGAGTGAATATCAAAAAGCTCATTTTCAAAGTACATTCGTTGTACTAAGTGGATTTGTGCTGCTTATAAGCTTTTTAACTGATTCATTTGTTGATTCAGGTTTTCACTCTTATTTGTCTGAATTTGAAAAGATTCGGATGAATACATTATGAATTGACGGATGGTTCAGATGTTCGTGTCAAAAGATCAGATACTAAAAGATCATGATCAGATACTGGATTCATGACATTTCTTGAAGAAAGTTTTGATGATTTCTTTGCTCTACTTCATCAAAAAGGGGGAGAAATAATTTCAAGAAATGTTGTCTGGAGAACAGATTGTAACAGTTACGAGGAGACATGATCAAGAAATGTTGGATTTGGAGAAAGCTCGTTGTTTGGAATATGGGAGAGATTCAAGAAATTGTCAAGAAATGCAATTTATGGGGATATTGTATAGAATGGAAAGAGAAGAATCAAAGAATTCTGAAAGTTTGCTTAAGAGTATTGAAAATTTCTTTGAAGATTATTTGCTGTAGCAAAGTGAGCTAAATCTGGAGATAATTTTTTTTCAAAGTCTGAAAGAGGATTGCTATACAGCTTGGGGGAGATTGTTAAAGTTCTTGAAGAACATTATCACAGACTTAAAGGAAGATTGTCATAGTTCTGATAAAATTCTTAAACAGAAGAAAGGGGGAGATTGATTTTCAAAAGAGGAGATTGTTTGTCAAGCTACAAATAACAAGAAGATTACATGTTTGCATGATAAAGGTGGAAATTGAACCCATTAAAGATCAAACAAGAGGAAGATTGCTCGTTAATGTTGAATTTCTTTTTGAATCCAAAGGGGAGTTGACTAGCTCATTATTGTGAAGATGATCTTGAATCCAAAGGGGGAGATTGTTAGTGCACAAATATGTTGGATCCAAGATCATGAGAATTAAAAAGTCAAGGTTCCAAGTCAAAGCCTTCTTATGCAAAGTCAAAGTCAAGAAGCTCAAAGGATAAAGTCAAAGTCTTCTAAAGTCAACTAGTTTAGTTTGTTTAGTTTCCTTTGTAACTTGTTGGTATAAATTGTTTTTGTTCCTTTGTTAGAATAGTAGCACTTTGAGAGATTTATGTTTTAGAGAGAGAAATATTTCATAGAGAGAGCATCTTGTAAACTGTTGAAATTGAAATCAATAGTAATGGCATTTGGAATTGATTGTCGTTCATCTTGATTGAATTGCATAAACTGGGAATAACATTAAGGTTTTGGTAAAGTTTCATCTTCTGATTCGTAGTATTGTTGTCGAATTTTGATTTTTATAGATCTAAAATTTTCAGTCTGTGTTCTTGAGTTTTTATTCAAAATCTTTGATTTTGCTTCATAATCAATAGAACAAGGTGTTAGTAGTCTGGGTTTAGCCAATTAGATTTGTTCAGATTCATTGGTTGTCGATTAAAATTTGTTTAGAATCATTTTAGAATGTTTAGAGTCGATAAATTAAACTCGTGTCTCATTCATAACCCGGGCGCGCCTTTGTTCCTCCTCCAACTCGGGTCCCCTTACATCTGGGTGATCACCTCATCCGGGTGTCTCCTAAACCCATGTGCCACTTGTTTCTCGCCACCTCCCGGCTGTGTCCTTCCCACCCGGGCGATACACAAACCCCACACCCGACCCTACACTTACCCGACCCCCCGCATTCTTCTCCCAAGTCCGATTCCCTCCCAACGATTTCCTCTCACCACCGCTTCTTACCCCTCACCCTCATCTTCAATCCCACCTCACGCCAACCCCGCACCCGCGTCCCAACACCCGCGCCTCTTCCCTCCCTCTCCTAACTCTCACCTTAGACCCGCACAACACCCCAGACCCGCATCCCTTCCTTCCACCTCTTCGCCTCACGCCTCAAACACGCCTCACTCCCTCCGAGACCCGCATCCGGCTCACCTTTAGACACTCACCCGATTCCCTCCCACAACCTTTACCTTTGTCCTTCACTCGGAATCACCTCATCTAGTATACAACCACACCCGATTTATCCTCACCCGACTCATCCTTGAAACCCGGATCCCACCAGTTCCAACTCCGATTGGTTTTACCAACACTTTTATCCTCTGATTTTTTTTCTGTTTTTCTTTAAATTAATTTTACATTAACTGTTAAATTAGTTTTCTGAGTCTGTGTATTTCTGAGTTGTGTCTTATCCTCATCTTAAAGTTTCTTTTTCTCGTTAGTTAGTGTCTTTCGTTTCATATTTCCTTTATTGAATTAAATCGCGGTCGTCTTACGATCACTTTGTTCAAGTAACAATGGAAAAATTAGCTATGTATGTAAATGGTAAATTCATACAATCATGTGATGAACCTGAGGAAGTTCTAAAAACTTTTGAAAAGAAAAACAAAAATTCAGATGATTCGTTGAAAAATGAAATCAGTGCTTTGAAAAATTATAATCTCGAACTCAAACAAAAGATTTATGATCTTGAGAAGGAGATTGAAAAGGACAGAAAAGATTTTGAGAATGAAAGGAGTGGTTTCACTAATGAAAGAAAGGGGTTTGAACGGAAAATTCTTCATCTTTCAAAGAAGATTTTCGAGGAAAGAAAGACTTTTGAGTTTCAAAATGCTAAACTTTCAAAACAGATTTCTGATTTTGAAAAGATTTTGATAATTGAGAGAAATAATTTTGAGATAGAAAGAAAATCTTTTGAGAATAAAAAGAAAGAGCTTGAAAAGAAAAATGTTGTTATTTTCAAAGAAATATCTGATAAACGCAACAGTATAGAAAAAGACTTTGAAAGTGAGAGGAAATTTTTCAAAACATAAATTCATAAGCTTTCACATAAATTGTTTACATTAGCGACAAAGATTTTGTAAGAGCAGAAGGTAAAATCCGATTTACAAAAACAATTTGATTCAATTCTCGAAGAAAGAAATGTTTTATCCGTAAAAGTCAAGAAACTTGAAGAACTCAACTTCAAAGCTGATTTATCTGAACAAGCCAGTACTGATACTGTTGTTCAGTCTCCTTATTCTTCAAGTTCAACTTCTACAACAATTTCTTCGAAGAGTTGTGTCAAATCAAATGAATTTTCAAAAGATCAGATTCACCCTTCAAATCTTTTCTATAATTCTCTTGTTGATAATACAGACAATCAAGTGTTTTGAAAAGTCAAAATGGTTTGGAGAAAGAAATCAACTACAGAAGACAGTGATGGAAACACGTCATACAAATCTCTTATAGTTGATCCAAAGTCAACGACTCGTGTCTATTCCACAACTAAGTTGATCAGTCTAAACCGAGCAAATATCTGTTGCACTTATTGTAGAAATAATGACTTTGTGGATTTCAGATATGTCAATAGCTGGTATGGTACTTATAGTATCCCCAATCCTCAGTTTCATAGTTTCAAAGCTAAGACAACTAACCGTCAAGGATTCATCAAAGCATGGATACTAAAAACCAAAATCGGTCTAATCTGTTTTAAAGTAATGTCATGTGTGATTTAATTCAGATTATTCACGTCACATGACTATAATCAAGGGTTATGCCATCTTTTGAGGGGGAGTACCAGGTTTTTCCTAACTTTTATATCGACTTATGAACACTTTAGTTTAGGACTCGTTCCTAAATGTTTGACACCTCTCAATGTTTACATCAATGTTCTATTTTGGCGAGTTAAAGGAGTGTTATGATTTATAAAGTTTCTATGGTCCATCCAGAACCGGAAGGACCTACCCAAGAAACACATCCCATTCATAGATATCAATGAGGGTCTAGCTTGATATATGAGTTCGGAGCGAAAAGAATATATGGTAGGATGTGACAGGACTTAAAAGAATAATTGGTCCTTACCAAACCGAGTTAGTTATCTGGGTTACCATATAATCTATTCATTCTCGTTCTTTGGAGATGAATATTGAAACAGACATGGACCCAATGTCGATAACTCGTGTCACCCCACCTAGCCACTCAAGTATCTCTTAAAAGATAATTGTTTCATATATTTACGGAGATTTAGCACATAATCTATCTATTCCTCACTCGCATGTCTTAGATATTGAAAAAGGAAGACATCAGATCCGGTATCCGAACTTCATATTCTACTCACTGTGTCAATTGATTTCTAACTTGTACATGTCCCAGGTTGAATCAATCTTTGAGCCGAAAATATACTTGAATTTAATTCTTTCATACACGCACGGATCTTTGTGATTCCAATCGCATATCTTTGTGATATTTCCGGAACAGTTTGAGAAGCATAAATGTTTAAATTTTACTTCAGTGATAACTGGAAGTCCTATCAGAGATACATCGATGCTAACTCTGAAAATAGGCCACACAGTTATTTTAATTGTTGTGATAATAGTTACTAATGTGTTTTTGTGTTAGTTGATTACCCCATCTTGGTTACTAAATGTTTTATCTTATCTTTTGCTACTCATCCGGTTAGTCTTTGAAGACATATGATGCTCATGATGCTCCTATTCATCATGAGGGGGAGAAACGATATAAAGATTCAAAGACACAGATCATCATATTGAGGGGAGTTAGCAAAAGCTGAGGGGGAGTATCAGGGAGTACCAGGATTTTATTGAATTTTATTATTTTCTTAAATCTGAGGTTGAAAAGCCATGGATTTCAAGATTGCATTGGTTCTTCTATCCTTTATCAAGTGGTGTTTGCTACAATTTGATTCCTCCTACGAGCATATTTATTCTACAAGTTCTTAAGATGAAAGTCAATTCAACTCGCGGTTCAAAAACAAATTCTTTGTTTTTAAACTGAAGTTGCATTATGGAATGTCATGTAACTCGCACATTATCTTTCTTGTGTGTTGATCCGATGTGTTGAGTTTCTACAGTAGAAAGATACTCAATAGTGCATTCAGTCGAGATCATTGTACATTGAATCTGGTTACAAAGTTGAAACTATGATGACCAAGAGCTTTATTCAAGGGGGAGCTTGGAAAGACATGAAGACAAACAACACCAAAGGTTTTTCAAAGACTCGAGAGGAAGAGAAGATCAAGTCCTAAAGATTTCCAGAAGATAAATCCTTTATACAACTTTAGGGGGAGATTTCTAGGACTGAAAGTCCTAGTGCGTGGAAAGTTATATAAAATATTTATATAGTTTATTGTTTTATTTATCGAGTTGTAAAATCCTTTTATTGTTATTGGGTTTATTTGGTATAATGGGCTTGGGCTTTACTTGTAATAGGGCTTAAGTGTATAAAACTTTGTTTAGATTGGGTTTAGGGTTAGACTTGGAGAAATAGTATTGTGCGCTTATTAGGTTTTGAGAGAGAGTTTTGGTTTTCAATCATATGTTTGTAACTCTCTAAATCATTCAATACCATTAATCGTTCAATTTATCATTGTTACTTGATCAACTAGGATTCACACCTTTGATCTCCAAAATCTTCTTCAAATCTACCGATTAAGCTCTGGTCCAAGACTGTGAGTAAACTTCATTGAAGTCGATATGGGTTTGAGAGATGGTCGTGTGATTCAGTGAAGTCCATATGGGTTTGGGAGTTAATTACATTACATGCCCTTAAAATTTGATGGTTTTATAAAAATAAGAAAAAAAATAAAGAAAAATGTAAAAATGGGGACAAAGAATGGTAGGATGAAAATACCCCTGGCTCTAACGGCCATTCTTAACGAAGTTAGTGAGGAGGTTTCATTTTCAGAGAAAAATCCAAACCTTAGGGACCATTATTTGAGATAGTGAAGTATTGGTCCCACTTTCAAAGAAATGACCAAACCTTAGGGACCAAAACTGTAATTCTCTCTTTTATAAATGAATTGTAGGGTTTGATTGACATGATCCTTCTCTTCCTCACCCACGGCGGTGTACCGTTTTTCTATTTTTCTTTGCTTTTATTTTTCTTTTTCTTTTGTTTTTAGTTTTAGTCTTTTGTTTATATTTAGGGATGAATTGTTAGGTTTTAGTTTTTTTTTCTTTTTCTTGTAAGTTCTTTAGTTTAGATTTTAGGTTTTGTTTAGTTTTATTTATTTATTTGTAATCCTTTGCTTCTTAAGTCTTTCGTGATGTGAAGAAGATGCGGTATTTTGGCGGATTGACGATAAAGATGGAATGTGACAGATTTCATTCAACATTCAACATTCGTTGTAATGTTTCATTTTCTCCATACTTTATGTTTATATTTCAATTTAATAATTAGTTAACTTTTATTTTATCTATCATTAATGTTTTTCTCCTTATTATTTATTTCCCGTGCCTTTTAATTTTACGCATCGTTCTTAAATTCATTTACTGCTTTATTAGGTTAGAAACGATTCTTGGAGAGTGACACTCCTTGGATCGATCTTTATAGTTTTCTTAGATAATTTTACTGCTTTCATTATATATTCGTTATGTTCAGTTTCATAGTTTAACTTTCGTTCATTTGGGTAATCGTCTTTGGATCGAAGGTCTTGGTATTGATTAATTGTTTTTAAAACAGATATTGAGTTTAAATCCATTTCGATTTTAACGAAAGTTGAAATTGATTTAATTGGATTTTAACAAATCATTTAGTTAATTCGATTAGTTTTTGATGAAACAAAAGTTTGGTCTTTTATTTGGATCAAATTGATCAATGACAACGGTCCTAACATGTAAATAGTTAAGGACGTTGATTGGGAAATATATTCATATTTAGTCCCAAGGTTTCTTCCTAATGTGTACATATTGCGAAAGTAAGTATGTATCTTGGTTAGAAAAAAATTTCACCTCGAGAGAGGGTTGAAGTATTTTTGAAAAATGAATTCTCACCATTACCAAAAGTTTGAAGTTGACATTACCCAGTGTCTGATCTTAGTTGTTTTATGTTTTTCTTGTATATTTATTTTATGTTTACTTAGTTTAAAATATCAAAATCAAAATATTGATAATTCCCGTAGCTATGCCATAATGTAGAACAAGTCCGTGTTTAGTCCATCGCCTCTCTATCATCAACCCGTATATGCTACACTTCTCGTACACTTGTGGTTATAAATTTTAAAACACATCAAGTTTTTGGCACCGTAGCCGGGGAGACAATCAGGCTAACATGGACTTTGTTTTGGACATACTAGTGGAGTTCAGTTAATTATGTTTAATAGTGTCGGGTGACGGACCGTTGAGACATGTTTTTTTCTATGATAGATATAGTTTTCACCATTAGAGGTGATGTGTGATGCTAACTCAATCTTGTTTAATGCGTTTCACGTGCTATTTTTAATTTTACTCGGATTCAGTATTTTTATGTCAAGCCAGACATCATCGATCCTTCTTTCATTACCCTTTTTTAATTCTCGGCTTTGGGTTTCGTAACTTGTTTTCTAATAAAAACACACTGGTTATCCGGTGTGACTTTTATGTGTTTACGTGACCAGTATGAATTGGTGACCATTTAAGTCAATCATTTGATTTTCACCGATTTGTACAATCTATTCCCCCTCCTGTATTTAATTCTTGGTTTGAAGTCAAACTCGTGACTTTAAACGAGTCTTCGTCATTCCTTTTATTTTCTTCATTGTTTTTTGCGTTTTTCGAGTCTAAAACACTTGAAAAATTAACCGTTAAGTATTTTTGACAGTTTGTAGTCTCTTAACTTTCTTTCTCCCCTCACGGGCGTGAAGGATCCCTTCACTGGCGCGAAGAAAAATGATCCTAGAAGCCATTTAGGTTATGTCCGCCGTCACTGGCGTGAAGTATTTCTTCACTGGCGCGGATAATTTTTTTTAAAATTTTTATTTTTTTTATTTCTACCTTATCTGATTATTTATTTATTGTTTTTTTTACTTTATTTTATTTAAAAAAAGGTTTTATTTTTCTTATATTTGTTAAAGTTAAAGAGAGGATTTTCTTTTATTTTAGAAATTCAATTTTTGTGAAAAGAATAAAAAAAAAGTTTTATTTTATTTTATCTTATTTAATTTTTTTCCCTTTATTTTTCTTTTTTCTTTTTCTTTTTCTCCCACTCGTTATCTCTTCCTTTTTTTACCCTTTAAACCCTATAGTTCTAACCCCACCATCCAAGGTGTCTTCTCTTTTTCATTTCCCCCTCCGAATATCTAACTCTTGGCATCCGTCATCTCCCCACTGTGGCAGCGCTGACAACCGTCAAATTTGCTTTTGTTTATAAATCATGTTTTTGCAGGTGATCAAGTGCTTCTAGGAGCTTCAAAGTATCAAAGAGAGGCAAAGTCTTCAATTTCATGCATCCGGTAAATATGCTCTTTTAACCTTATGCGAATATGTTGACTTGTTGTGTCATTCGAGTAGTACTTGAATTGCATTATTCTTGCATTAGTTGGGTTGCCACCATATGGCAAATGATATGATTTGATAACTTTGCACCTAAATTCATCCATCGTACACGCACATGATGTCAAACCATTTCCCTCATGTTGATTCTTTTATCCTTACCCGTAGTAAAAAATTGAGAACAATGCTCATTTTTAGCTTGTGGTGGGATATCTGTTTTTTTTGTACTTTGTTCTCTTTTATTTGAGCATTCATGCATTTAGTCATAGTCCATGCATAAATTTTCCATTCTTGGTTGCACTTTGCATCATATCATTGCATAGCATAAAAAATTTTAAAAATCTAAAAAGATTTTTGGCGTTTCTCCACGATTTTAGAGTTCGTAGTAACCACCCTCACTTGATATCAATCTTTTAATTAGGCATACTAATGTGCTTTATGATTTATTTTGACCATGATATAATTTTTTTTAGAAACACGGTTTTCCTTTAGTTAGTCACTTGCACGCATTACTTTGCATATTGTTCAATGTAACTTTTAGGATTAGCTTTCTTACTGTAGTCCCCCTACACTATACCTATGACTACTTGGATGGATTTTACCTTGTGAGAATTTAGGCGTTATTGGATTGACACATATATAATCAATCCCATTTTCTTTTCTTGTGTGTTACCTCTCATCGAGATGTATTTCTAGGTTTTTGATTCGTTTCTCGTCTAAAATTATTATAATTTTTACATAGAGGCCATCTTTTCTCAAAACCATCTATATATACAAAAACACAAAAAGATTTCCCTTTTGTACCCAATTTTGAGCCTAAGCACTTACCCTTTTCTTGAACACCAAACACACCTAAACCACAAAAAAAATGCACATATAGTTCTCATTTCCAAAATTTGAAAACGGATTGAAGCATATAGTAGAGTAGTATACACAAGCATAGCTTGTGGGTTCGTAAAAAAAGAAACAAAAAAAAGGCAAAAGAAAAGTAAAAAAAGAAAAATGCAAAAAAATAATAATATGCATTTAAATAGTTGCAAGGAATAAGTCGAAATCCATTGAAAGTTGTAGAAATGAACTATTATATGCACAAAAATAATTCCTTGAAATCGAATAAATCTTCAAACCCCAATAACCAAACCCAACCCTTGCCGTAACCCTTAACCTTACCCGAAAGTCCTCGTCTTATGCAATTTTTATGAAAATCTTTAGACTTAAGAATTGTTTCAAACGCGTCAAAAATGCATTTCATATTTCTCGATTGGGTAGGTGTTGAGTGTATACACATCCCTAACACATTCAAGAGTGATTTGAGCGAAATCGTAAGTTTCTATCCATGTAGATCATCTTTCCCTTCCCTTAGCGGCTATGGTAATTTTGTGAAGTCCTATTACGTGTGTTTTTTTTGTGATATGCTTTGTTTGGTGTTGTGTTGGTCTAACATTTTGGTGAAATATGTGTTTCTACAACTATTTTCAAAATGAACACGTGGTAACAAGTTGCATTTGTACATAGGGAAGTCTAAGCATTAAATTGTGTCTAGTGAGATCGTGTATTAACTCGCTTTAATATTTGTGGAGATCGTTACTTGTTTTCTTTTTCTTCTTTTTCACCCATTCTGTAATAAATTCTAATATCTTTCTTGGGAACAAAAAAAGTTTAGTTTGTGGGTGTTATGCTAAGTGCATTTTATACATGCATCATTTTAGCTTAAAATTGCATTTTGTGTCGTGTTTAGTCGTTTGCATATAATTTTTTTTTATTTTCAGATAATTTTCATATAATCATCGATTAGGGATATTACTTTGATGTTTTGTGGTTTTGTCGGGTTTTGATAGGTAATTTACGCTGAAAGCGTCGACTTGGATGACGGTCGATTTAAAGTATTTGATCGATCTTTATGTGGTGGCCAAATTCAAGAAGAATGATAAAGTTGGACCAATTTAAAAGAAATAAATTCAACAAATGAAGTTTGGAAAGAAAATAAATCAAGAGGGTGACTTTTGAAAGTAAAGGAATATTGGAGTGGCTGAATTGAAAATATGCATATTATAAATGAATTGTAGGGCTTGATTGACAAGATCCCTCTCTTCCTTCCCCACGGCGGTGTGCCGTTTTTCTATTTTTCTTTCCTTTCCTTTTAATTTCTTTTGTTTTTAGTTTTAGTCTTTTGTTTATATTTAGGGATGAATTAGTAGGTTTTAGTTTTATTTCTTTTTCTTGTAAGTTATTTAGTTTAGATTTAAGGTTTTGTTTAGTTTTTTATTTATTTATTTGTAATCCTTTGCTTCTTAAGTCTTTCGAGATGTGAAGAAGATGCGATATTTTGACGGATCGACGATAAAGATGGAATGTGACATATTTCATTCAACATTCAACATTGGTTGTAATGTTTCATTTTCTCCATACTTTATGTTTATATTTCAATTTATTAATTAGTTAAATTTTATTTTATCTATCGTTAATGTTTTTCTCCTTATTATTTATTTCCCGCGCTTTTTTAATTTTAAGCATCGTTCTTAAATTCATTTATTGCTTTATTAGGTTAGAAACGATCCTTGGAGAGTGACACTCCTTGGATCGATCTTTATAGTTTTCTTAGATAATTTTACTGCTTTCATTATAGATTCGTTATGTTCTGTTTCATAGTTTAACTTTCGTTCATTTGGGTAATCGTCACTTTGGATCGAAGATCTTGGTATTGATTAATTGTTTTTAAAACAGATGTTGAGTTTTAATCCATTTCGATTTTAACGAAAGTTGAAATTGATTTAATTGGATTTTAACAAATCATTTAGTTAATTTGATTGGTTTTTGATGAAACGAAAGTTTGGTCTTTTTTACTTGGATCAAACTGATCAATGACAACGGTCCTAACATGTAAATAGTTAGGGACGTTGATTGGGTAATATATTCATTTTAAGTCCCAAGGTTTCTTCCCAATGTGTACATATTGCGAAAGTAAGAATGTATCTTGGTTAGAAAAACTTTTCCACCTCGATATAGGGTTGAATTATTTTTGAAAAATGAATTCCCACCATTACCGAAAGTTTGAAGTTGACATTACCCAGTGTCCGATCTTAGTTGTTTTATGTTTTCTTGTTTATTTATTTTATGTTTACTTAGTTTAAAATATCAAAATCAAAATATTGATAATTCCCGTAGCTAGGCCATAGCCTAGGACAAGCCCGTGTTTAGTCCATCGCCTCTTTGTGATCGACCCATATGCTACACTTCCCATACGCTTGCGGTTATAAATTTTAACACACATCACCTCTTAATAGCATCATTAAGAGGTAAACAGACAACCTATTGATTTGTGACAGTTGCATATAGAGAATACAAAAGAAGCTACTTGTTGTCTCTCAACCATAGTGCAACTTGACAGGGCATGATAAAGAGAATACAAACAAAAAATAATATTTCAGCTCTATTTACAACCTAGCACCCGTTTCACCTCAGCAATGTCTTTGTACCTTCTGATCCAGTAAAGAATATTTTGTTTTACTTTATTCCCTCGTGTCTAATCGGTATTTTGATGGAAGATCTTTTGTATGTATGTCTTCTTTTTCCCTGTAATATGATCGATATCAACATACAAAGGTTTCTTCATTGTTCTCTCTTTTTCCTTAACATAACTCTAAGTTTGTAATGATTTGTTTGGCAACGAACCTACAAACATCAAATGCATAAATCATTTAAGCATTATGACAATGAATATGGGTAAGATGTGAATTAAATAAAATAAAATATGCAATTGGTATGGGTAAGTTTGTTCAATCGCAAAAGGTGGTGCAAAGGGGGATTAAAAAGTGTAAGCTTATCCTTCAAACTCTCATGGCTTCATTTCTTAAGAATATATTCATATGCATGTTTACTTATTCGTATGCATGTGTGTGTTGGGTTTTTGACATAATGTGTTGTTGGTTTTAGTAGTGGGTCAAATAAGTTCCACATCAAGTTTTTTAAAATTTCTCTTTTATTTGTTGTGCAATAGACTATTTTTGTGGAGTTATGGATTGTTGCTTTAGGGGCTGTTTGACAGTTGTTGAATAGTTTAGTGTAGAATGATTAAGTGGTGTGAATGATTAAGAGGTGTGAATGATATAGTGTAAAATGAAATATGGTTGTTTGCTAATTGTTCATAATGAAATTAGGGTCCTTAATGGTTAAGGGAGGGTCATGATACAAAATCATTAAGAGGATTTTGGAACCATTAAGAGACAGTCCTTTTTTTTGCCAAACAAGATTTACCTCTTAGCGATTCAGAGATTGCCTCTTAGTGTTCTATGGCTATTCAAAGGCCAAAACTTATCAATAAAACTCATCTGATTCAAGAATGATACACAACAATTGAACAATATCAACATGATACGATAAACTTAAACCCTCATTTAGTAGTATATTAGGATCTATGTACATCCTAAAAGACCCATTTTGTTATAATGGTTAAAAGGAATGTTGGTACCAACATTTGTTCTTCCTCAAGTTAGTTTCTTCTACTCACTACAACAAAATATAATTTATAGGATGCTTAAAATGTTTAGGCGTCCTAATAGCATACTTTATAGGACTCTAGTTTTTAGGACCAAACAATAAAGGCCATATGTAAAAGTGTTACAATAGGTTTATTGTACCCTTTTAGGCGTTTTAACAAAATTTTAGTACGTTTTTAAAATAAATTGTCGTATTAGCTATTTTATAGGACAAATTTGAGAAGTGTCCTAAAAATTAAACTTTTTATACGACATTTGTGTTTATAGAAAAACTTTTTCAAATAGTGTCATATAAAATAAATTACACAACACATTATTTTAAGAACGTCCTAAAAAACTTGTTAAAACACCCAACAACATCATATAAACCTAGTAACACTTTTAAATAGTATGTTTTTTTGTTTGATCCTATTAGCTTAAGTCCTATAAAATAGAACATTTAAACATTTTATGTTTCCTATAAACCTAAGCGTTATTATAGTGACTCTTGTCATATTGCAAGCAATAAACACAACGTGTGTATGCCGTAGAGATCCACCTCCAGAAATAGAGTCGGGCAAAAGGGAAGACAACATCCATAGGTTATGTGTTTGAAAGACGAGTATATGTAATTATGTACCTTTCTCAGTCCTCTCCTTATAGATATAGAGGCCATTGTGGACCGGTATACATGATAAAGCGTCAAGGATGGTACAAAGTAGTTTGTCCTTGAGACTGAAAGACCAAGACCACTCATTAGTTCCTCGTTCTTTAAGTGTTTCCAAATCAAGCATCACAAAATGAACTGAAAACATTGACAAAATACCAAAGAATACATAACTTACTGAAACATTAACATGAAACAGAACAAGAACAAAAACCTGGTGTTTCATATGGTGGTTGTTTATACATGGATAGACGTATGCATTGGAGTTGAGGAAGAAGTAATCCACATCCTGAGGACTAGTTAAATAACCAATCGAAAATTATCTACTAAACCTCAGGATGCAGATTACTTGATCCTTGCCCAACATAACATATTATTTAGTGAGAAATATGATTTTCAATGTTGACAAGCATGATATAGAATACAAGTTGGTGAAGAAAGAAGTGATGCCCATAACTAGAGTGATTAGGATCTATTTATAATCCTCCTCATAGTTGAAGGATCAAAATGGGGTCTCTTGCCCCTCAAATATATGTAAATATATGCTATAAACAAAGATGCAAAGTTATGCTTTTGATGAAAACTACAATGTACGGATGTCATAAACCATTGGTTTAATATCAATCATGACAACTAAAGAGAATAAAGTGAAACAAAAGCAAAACTTCATATTTAGCACGTAAAAACTAAATCAAACCAACGAAACAACGTATATCATACACAATATAGGTTGTGGGTATATGATGTATACAGACTGTGCTCCGTACCCCATGAAGGCCTGTGGCTTAACAAACAAAGATACAAGGAGACAAGTGGAAAAACTAGTATAATGGCATAAGTGTGTGTGTGTGTGCGCAAACACGCAACAACACAAAGCAAGGAAACATGAGAGACATATATAGGATAAAAGAAACAGGAAGAAAAATAAAGATCGGCATACAATCATGGTCTGTTTGGTTTGCCGGATTTGGTAGGATGAAGGGATTTGAAATTTGAATTTCATTACTATGATGCGTTTTGTTTGAAGGAAAGTTTGTATTTGAAATATGGAGATTTCAATAAAATCCCACAACCGATGGATTTAAAGGTTTATTGACGGGGACCCAAGGCCCCGTGGTCCACTTTTGTGGACCCTACAAGCCCTACCTCATAGACTTGCACCGGAAAAGACATCCTGTCTCCCCCCGGATTCGAACCCTGGTAAGGGAACCCCAGGTAGGAGCGTTTACGGAAGGACGGTGGCCACTAGGCCAAAGACCTAGTGGTTACCGATGGATTTAGAAATCAATTGTAGATGACTATCATTTAAATTCCAAATCTCATGGATTTTAATTGTCTCCATCACATCTCTATTGTGCATTTTTTTTTTCAAATTTGCCCATCCATCCCCTCCAAAGAAACAAATTATTTATAAAACAAACAAACATTTACATAACATTAAATTTCCTTTGAAATTTAACAAACCAAACAAGATTTACAAAAGAATAGAATTCATTCCAAATCTTACAAACCAAACACACTAAAGATTACAAATCCTTCTATATTTCCAAATTCTTCAAAACATTTCGTTGAAAAAGTGGAAATCTGAAGTATGCGATACATAATGTTTTAGTTGGTTTACCCTACTTTACGTAATAAAAAGTGGTATATAATTGATCTGCTTGTTTACTTTAATAGTAGTAGCATCAACTTTAAAACATCAGCTTCAGTGGAGTAGGATTGTGTCACAAACAAAGAGAGATCTGAATAATAAGGTGCTTCAATATAAGATGGAAAAGAGCATATATGTAATTTGATTCTGTTCTTGTTTAGCCAATAATTAAGTAAGAACCTTTCTTTATTTTGATAACGATATTGCTGCCTTGACTGCTTTCTATACACAATATGACTATTCTAAGAATAAAAATCACATATCCAAACTCCCATCTCCCATTCTTTTTTAATCAATATTCATGTAAAAACTGTCAATATTGAAAGATGTTATACTTTTATTTAATTTATTTTTGTTTTGTTTTGTTTTTTCAATAAATTAATGATGTGTCTTCATATGATTGATGAACACGGAAGAAACTATTAAAAAATTAACATTACAATTACGGTTTAAATAAAAATCAAAACTTTATTAATTATAACTTATTAAACCGGATGTATAGTATACCAAAAAGCTGGAACTTATACCGTAATAATCAAATCAATCATCTGCGATAGATTCAATATAAAAGAAAGTAGTAGAAGCTGTTCACAATGTGAACGAAAAATAAATAGAGTTCAAGAAATTAAAACCAACCTAGAATTTGCAGATGATATATCTATAATAAGCCTCACGAAATTAAAAGTATCATGTCCTTATGATTTTGGCAATATTCTTATGTTGTAAATGTATCAGTTTCCTAGCCCGAAGATTTGATGCAAGTTTGATTAAATACTAATGGAAATAGTGGTTAACATTAAGCAAAAAAATGCAGAAAATGTAGAAAAGTTTGAAGATGATGGCAGTAGGCCATGCAGAGAGAATAGGGAACATGACTCATTTTCACTGTGTTTTTCATTTATACTAGAGATATGATCAGATAACTACCTTATCACATACTTAAAATTCTCCACTTACCAAAAAATCGAAGCTAACACATAGAGTGGGAGACTAAGGTGTCGTTTGTTTTTTAAGAGATTTAAAGTCTGAAGTCTTATTTTAGTTATGATTAATAAGAGGTGGTGTGTAAAAAGGTCTGAACGATTCAGACTTAAGAGTCATTAAGAGGTTTTTAGACAACCCCTAAGCCTCAAACTGATTTATTTTATTTTTTATAAATAAAAAACATGTTAAAATAATTTGAATTTCAAAACTGAAAGTATTTACTAAAAGATAATTACCGTGATTAATTATCTAATATGTTCCTCTAAACTGTTTTATAAAAAGAAAGTTCTCAAGGCTCCTCAGCTCTGATGCATCATGCAAAGTGCACCTCCTCACGAATCACGTGTGTGCGTGTTGTACTATCATAGAACCCCACCATAAGCCCAACAAAGCATCTAAAGTCGACTAGGAAATCTAGGCATATAAAGTCATCCAAACTTTAGTTTTCTACGGACGTGGGATGGAAAAGAACTTTCAAACTTGCATTTTTAACATAAAAGTTTCAACACGAACATGTAGTTTTATAACCATTCTAGATGTCTTGTTGCATGTTAGTACTAAAAAGACTACCCTGAACAAAGGATGCTAATCTATTTCCATCTTGTTTTACATCATATTCAAAGAGATAGGAACATAAATGGTTATATCGTCTAGATGGATTGGTATCCGTCAACACGAGTTGTTATTGATCTTGAGTTCGACTTGTTAATGCCAAAAATCGTCCTAAGGGAGACTTAAGGTCGGTGTGGAGCTTTAACAACTAAAGTAAGCGATCGATCGACAAATCGTACGACAGTGATAAAAAGTAAACGAAAGACAGAGATTTTGGTGACGCGGAAAACCCCGCCTAGGGTAAAAACCACGGACGATAGCTGAGATCGTCAAGTGCACTATGGACGTCAAACAGGGATGTCATCCTTTAGAATGAGCTATTAACAATACAATTAACAATGTTATAATAAAAAAATACACATGTCGTAAGATTGTGCAATCAGTCGTGTGACGGAGCACTTCATCGAGAGTTCTTGCTTGAGAGCTTTTTGTATGCTTGATTATGCTTGAATGTTGTATCTTAGGTGTGTCAGATTGCTCAAGTGTTGTTGAATGTAGAGTATTTCCAATGCACTTGGTTTGATCAGATGTGTTCAGCTGTCTCAAATGATTCTTCAAGGTTGTATATATAGCATAGGTCTTCATAAATGTGCATTTAATGTCCAACAATATTCTCTTTCAATGGTTTTGATGACGATCGACCGTTATGACCGTTGGTCATAAAGATGCTTTAAACATGCAATAAAGATTCATAAAAGAAAACGGCCGTGGATAATAAATGACTTATAATCGTTAGTTACATTACACATATCGTAAGATATGAACTATCGCGAGATTGTCCGGTTGTGGTCATACCGTCGTCATAAGTGGCGATCATGGTTCTCGATGTGCATGTCTTTAGGACCTTATAATCCAAGAATTGTCTTAAGATCTGAAGATGTTTGGTCTTCTTGCGTCGGTTGTGACTTGAGAAATTTTGCCCAAACACGACTCAATTATCATAAACTACTACAAAATAGGCCATTTATGACATTGTACGGTCATTGAGCATCCTAATAGTGTTCTTAACATGACTTTTAAGTTTTAAGACCAATACCTATGCATCCTATATAACAAGGGTGGATCCACTAGTAATGAATGTCGGTTTTTGGAACACCACAAAGGTACCAAAACATATAAAGTAATGCCAACCAACAACGAACGCGGAAAACATATTAAGATCGAAAGCACAACAAACAATCAACGAATTGAAAAGAATTGTGAGAAACACACAAAGCACAAAAGATTTATGCGGTTCCACCACCGATATGGTGATGTACATCCATAGGGAAGAGAATGAACTTTGATTGATGAAGAACACCCACACACCGAAGAGAAATTAGAAACCGAACACTAAATTGTGTATAATTTCTCTCAGTATTTCTCAACTAAAACTAGGGCTTCTAAGCTCTCAGTTTTTGTTTTCTATCTGATAGGAAATCAAGGGGTTATTTATACTAATCCACAAGTGGAATCCCAATTTGATCCTAATGCTAAATAAAATCTAGGAAAATCATAATTATCTTCGCGCATGCTCGAGCCTGATTATAAGGTTTGGTCGTGCCTAAAGACCCAAATGTTTATGTTTCACACTACGCTAGTCCATGCTCGATCATAAGGTGCGGCCGTCTCAGAACATTCACAACTTATGTTAGGGTTAATTACTCTAAAGTTTTATTAGCTTGTTGGGCCTAAAAGCCCATAAGCCCATCTTTGTAAAGCCTGAGTATATAAAGGTTGTTTTAGATTCATTTGTTAAGTTTTCAGTCTCATAATTTCAGATTACTAGTCAATAGGTTTACTTTCTCTGATCAGAAATCCTTTCTGTAAACCTGTAACCCTTTGATTGCATATTAATCATATGATTAGTAGTTGTGACTCAAATCTTATTCATCTTTGATATTATTTGTTGCTGATTGCACTGTACTGGGATCTACAATTGGTATCAAAGCAAAGAGACTAAAGGTTTGATCCAGAAAAAGGTTTGTCTAAAACCCTATAATCAATTATTTGTGTTAATCGCTTTTATCTGTTTTAATTGATTATCTGTTTTTTGAGTTCTATCTGTCGATCTGTTTGTTTTCTGGAAAAGTGTTTATCAGTTTGGGTCAATAGATATTTTTGTTAATAGATTACTGTTTATGCGTTTTATCGATCGTTGGTTTTTTTTTTTTGAAAAATCATTAAGAGTTTATCGGTCTTTTATCTTGTTTGATTGATTTATCGGTTCTTCTGTGGTTATTGTTTATCGGTCTGAGTTAAATATTTTTCTAGAAAATTAATACTCTCGGTCGATAGGTTGATAAATCGATTTCTTGGTTTTTCTGTGTTAATCTGCTTTTCGATCGATTGTTTTCTGGGTTGAGTGTTCATCGAGTTCTTCGGTGTTCTTCGATTTTGTCGATCTTTATCTAATATTATCGATCCTATTTGTTAATAGAACTTGACCGATAGACTTTTGACCAATAGACATCCTTCGACCGGGACGTTGTAATTACCGGTCATTGTGTTCGACCGATACATTGTAATTACCGGTCATTGTGTTCGACCGATACATTGTATCTACCGGTCATTGTGTTTGACCGGGACTTTGTTCTCTCGGTCCTTCGTTCGACCAGCACCTGCTTCGATCGGTACCTACTTACCGGTCTTTGTCCTTTGACCGATACTTTGTCACTTCCGGTCTTTTGGTTTGACCGGCCTTGCTTTGACCGACTTTTGGATTCGACCGATAAGTTGTCTATACCGGTCCTTTGCTAGACCGGTATGTTGTCTATATCGGTCTTTTACTTGACCGATACCCAGCTCGATCGGACCCTGACTCGACCGGGTCCTTGTCTTTTTCTGCTTATTTTGTTATTGTGTTTGGATCATCCTGCTTGTCTCACGATCGTTACAGTGCTTTTAAGTTAAGAGATTTAAGATGAATTCAAGAGACGCATTAGCTATTGGTTCGGATCAGAAGCCCCAGGTTCTCTATCGAGGGGAATATCCTCAGTGGCACGATCGCTTCATGAACTTCATTGAATCGAAATCAAACTATGAAGCCATTTACAAGTGTCTGACAGAGGGGCCACAAGACTGGCCAATGAAAATTGTACCGGGAAACACAGAAGAAGGTCGACCTGAAAGCAGTGTTCCAAAAACTATCACTGACTTTACAACTCAAGAAAAGGATATGCATTATGCTGAAAAGCATGCAAAAACATATCTTCTACAAAGTCTACCCAACGACATCTATGCTTGCATCGACAGTTATAAAGAGTCTGCAAAGAAAATGTGGGACCAGATTGAGAAGTTGATGATGGGGAGCCACATCAACAATCAGCTGAAGGTGACAAACTGCATCACCAGATATGATGGATTCAAAGCAAGAAAAGGCGAGACACTGACAGAAACCTATGAAAGGTTCAACATGCTTCTGAATGACCTCCAGAAAAACAAGATTACAAAGACGAACACTGAGAACAACATCAAGTTCATGAACAACCTCCAGCCTGAATGGAAGCCGTTTGTCTCTCATATTCGTCATACTCAGACCCCGAAGAAGCTTTTTCTACATGAACTTTATGAAATGCTTCTCCAGGATGAAGAGGAAGTTATGGAACTAATGGGGAATCAGAAAGCTGAAGAAAAGCCGGTAGTTAATCCGTTAGCACTCGTATCTGAGAAAAGAGTGAAGTCTATCAGTCGTTCGTCTGAAAAGAATCCAGTGCAAAGTGAGTCTGAACCCGAAGATCCTGATAGTGATTCGGATCCTGAACTCACTAAGATGAAAGAAGCTATGGTATTCTTGACTCAACAATTCCAGAAAAGGAAGTTCTTTAACAAGTCTTCCAACAAGCAAAGGTTTTCCACTCGCCGTGACCTTCAAGAGAAGTCTGAAGGTAAGAAACGTGTTGAAGTTGGAAAGAAGTCTGACAAGAGACACGAAGAAAAGCCAAAAGATGAGCCGATCAGATGCTACAACTGTGGTAGGTTAGGCCACTTTGCTAAGGATTGTCGTAAACCTTTTGTGCGCAACTCCGACTATTACAGAGCCAAGCTGCTACTGGCCAAAGAGAAGGAAGCTGGTAAGGCTCTCATGGCTGAAGATGACTACTGGCTACAAGTCTCTGATGAAGAACCTGAAGATGCTGAAGCACACTTGTGTTTCATGGGCAAGCATTCATCATCATCTGACACTGATGATGAAGATCGAAACTCTCCATGTCAGGTATATGCTCCTTATCACGAAGCTTTAATTGATCAGATGCAACTTGCTATGAATAAACTAGACTCTTTCAAGCTACTCATAAAAGAAAAAGAACAACTCATCTCATCTCTAGAAAAACGAGTTGTTGCACAGTCTGAATGTATTGAAAATCAAATTTTAGAAATCTCAAGCAATCTGTGCACAATTTCTAATTTACAAGAAGAGTGTGAGAGTTGTTCAAAAGAATCACAAGAGCTAAAGACCAAAGTAGATGATCTGACCGATGAGCTACGCATGTCCGAGAATGAGAAAATTGATATTGTGTCTCAAAACGTGGCTTATAAAAATGAAAATCAAAGATTATCTAATCAGTTAAAGGAGATTGAAAAGAAGCTTTTATAGAATTGGTCAATCTCATCAAACGCTAAATCTAATTGCACCAAAGGAACCCAAGTATGCGAATACGGGTATCGTTTACGATAACCCATATTATCTGAAAAAGTCCCTATCCAAAGTTCCTACGATTTATGCGTCTGAATTTTTTGGAATAGACAAGACATTTCAAGAATACAAGATCAATTGGACCAAACCAATTGAGGATGAGGACTGGGAAGAGGATAAGTTGAGAAGGGAGAACTCTACTAAAATGAAACTTCCTTTTGTTTATGATTCATTAAATGCATCTTACAACGAAGAAAAACCTTGTTTTCTATCAAATGACTATTTTAGAAGTTATACTCAAGCTGAACTTGATGCTAAAACAGTTAAAACTGAGGAGGAATCTCTAGATCATAAAGTTTATGTTCCACCTCTGATTTTAGAAAAGAAAATTGTTCAGCTAGAAACGTCATTTGAACAGGAGAGGGACAATTTTCAAAAGGAAAAACAAGACCTTTTATCTCAAATTCAGTGCCTCACTTCCAATAAAGAGGAATCTGTGTCCGATAAGGAAAGAGAATACTTTCAGACAGAACTAAAGAAGTTAAACTCACAACTGGCTGCCTTGGCAGCAGATCGTCTGAAGGAGCAATTTCACAAGGCTGAGCCTCAAGCTAAGCCTATAATTCTCCAAAGTGAGAAACCTACCCTGTCTAACAATTCTTATCCTGCCTCCGACACATCTTCCTGTAAAGCCTTTTTGGGTGACTCGTCACCAAATCTTTCAAATAAAGGAAAAGAGCCTCATGTTTTAGAAACGGATCATTGTTCTGATGTTAAAAATGCTTCCGCCTATGATCCACTTCAAACAAATTCTTTCGATGTCCTAAATTCCTCAAGCGATAAGGCCCTTTCTGATGAGGAAATGGAATTTTCAGCATTCTTGAATTCCGAGGTGTGTCTAGACAGTGATTTGACCCAATTTGATTTTAATCCGTCTCTACCAAGTCATTTTGATTTTCTAAACTCTTCTAGTGAGACTCCGGTAAAATTTTATAAGGGTGAATGTTCCACATCCGCCCCACAAAAACCTTTTGTGAACGATTCTTCAAAGTCAAAATCCAACAAACGTTCACAAAAGAAGAAAAAGACCGGTCGCTCCAAAAGACAACAATCTTCAAGCTTCACATCTTCTGACTATAAGTTTAACGGTCTTTCAGATACTTTTGGTCGGCGCAAAGAAGTTAAATACGCTTGGGTAGCTAAGAAGTCAAAGGAAAGCTCGGCGACACCATAATTAGTTGATCCAGTTTTAAAGTCTAGGAAAAACAATAACAATCATGATGTTTTTAATTCAAAACCTTTAGTTAAATGTAATGGAACTTTACCTTTAAAAGTTTATTCTATTCCACATTTACTTCAACTGTCTCATGATTGTATTTGTTGCTCTTATTGTGGATCGAATGATTTTGTTGATCGTCGTTATGCATCTGATTGGTTTGGCTCGTATCATGTTGATAATTATCAGTCTCAGTTTGATATTACCCGTCATAGAAAAAGTCCCAAGTCTAAACGGGCATCCAAAACGGGTGTTAAATCTAACCCCAAAGGACCCATTTACGAATGGGTACCTAAAAAGAAATAACTTGTTTTGCAGGACGGTCATGTGTGGTATCTAGATTCAGGCTGCTCCAAGCACATGACCGGAAGAAAGGAGCTACTCACAAACTTCGCCGAGAAGTTTTGTGGAAATGTAAGGTTTGGGAACGATCATTATTCTCCCATCAGGGGATACGGAGATATCGTCAAGGATAATCTCACGATCAAGAAAGTGTCCTACGTCGAAGGACTCAGTCACAATCTCTTCAGCATCAGTCAATTCTGCGACAAGGATCTAGAGGTCACATTCAAAGCAAAAAGGTGCAGCATTCGGACTGAAGATGGAAAAGAGATCCTTGCTGGAACACATCGCACCAACCTCTACACGATTGACCTCTTGTCTTTGAAAACAGATAAGGACGTTTGTCTGATGTCCAAAGCATCTGCCGAACAAAGCTGGTTATGGCATCGTCGTCTCTCGCACCTAAACTTCAAGACGATTAATAAGTTGGTGCTCGGTGGACACGTCAAGGGAATGCCTGATCTTAAATTCGAAAAAGATCATTTGTGTGCCGCCTGCGAAATGGGAAAGATGAAGAAGGCTTCTCACAAGCCTAAAGTCACTCCTAGTACTTCACGGTCCCTTGAACTCATTCACATGGATTTATGTGGACCGATGCGCGTCCAAAGCATCAATCATAAGAAGTATGTCCTGGTGATGGTTGACGATTTTTCTCGCTACACATGGGTCCGTTTCCTCCGATCAAAGGATGAAACTCCCGAATTGATCATCTCTCTCCTGAAGAGTATTCAAGTCAGTCTCAACCTATCAATCCAGACCATAAGGACGGATAACGGCACATAGTTCAAGAATCAAGTGCTCACTGGTTACTTGACTTCAGTGGACATAACGCATACTTTCTCAGCTGCTCGCACTCCTCAGCAAAACGGGGTAGTAGAGCGTCGGAACCGAACTCTTGTCGAAGCAGCTCGCACGATGTTATCTCAGTCCAAGCTACCGCTATTTTTATGGGCAGAAGGAGTTGCTACCGCTTGCTACACTCAAAACCGCACTATCATCAACAAGTGGTTCAACAAGACACCGTACGAGATCATCAATAAACGCATCCCGAACATCAACTATTTCCATGCATTCGGCTACACATGCTTCGTACTGAATGACAAGGATGATCTCGGCAAATTCAGCCCCAAAGCAGACGAAGGAGTGTTCATCGGATATTCCCAGCAAGCCAAAGCTTACCGTGTCTACAACAAACGGACGAAGACCGTCGTTGAGAGTGTGAACGTGACTTTTGACGAGGCCACTGATATGGCTTCTGAACACCTCAGTTCAGAACCTGCTATAACTGGCGTGTTAGCTTCTGGACAAATACGTCCAGGATCTACACAATCTCCAGCAGATTCACATCAAGCGTCTACGTCAAGAGCACATCTTTCTGATTTGGATTTACTTTTTGAGTATTTCTATGATGACTTATTTAATATTAAGTCTAATACTATGTCTTGTAACAGGAATGCTGCTCAAGCACCAGAAGAAACTCATGTCACTGGTCCAACCGACTCAGGTGGCCCATCCTCGCCTGGTGCTCCTTCATCTTCTGTCAATGATTCTACATTCCCGAGCTCGAGTGATCCTCCTCCTATCCAAGATCCTACTGTCGCACCGGTAATAGTAGGCCCTCCTTAACCGACACCTGTGGAAGGCACTCCTGAAGTTCCCATTCCAGCAATCCCGGATCCTCCTCTAAATGCATCCCCAGCTGAGTCGTCCTCTGCGGCACTCTCGACTCCAACTAAGGATCTTCCATCTCACAGGTCTTCATCACTCGAAGCAGTTCAGGATTTACCGCCCGGTGGTTATGTGGACCCCGATACTTCTCAACGGACATATCAACCTCTTCCACACGCCCTTCATCAGATAATTGGTGATCCCAAGACACCTGTTCAGACTCGATCTACTACTGCGAACGATTGCTTATTTTCTTCGTTCCTCAGCCGTATCGAACCTTCCACCGTCTCTGAAGCGTTGAATGATCCAGACTGGGTGATCGCCATGCAAGAGGAACTCAACCAATTTGAGAGCCTCAAAGTGTGGCGCCTTGTTCCCCGACCAAAGAACAAGACGATGATTGGGACGAAATGGATTTTCAAGAACAAGAAGGACGAAAATGGAATCATTGTCCGGAACAAAGCGCGTCTAGTGGCTAAAGGATATCGCCAACAAGAAGGAATAGATTACGAGGAGATGTTTGCACCAGTTGCCTGTATTGAAGCAATTCGCATGTTCCTCGCCTACGCCGCTCACAAGAACTTTATGGTATTTCAAATGGATGTGAAATCCGCGTTTTTGAACGGTGTTCTCAAAGAGGAAGTGTATGTCTCGCAACCCGAAGGCTTCGTGAGTTCTGAATCTCCGAATCACGTTTATTTTCTTGACAAGTCCTTATACGGTCTTAAGCAAGCGCCACGAGCCTGGTATGACGCTCTCTCATCCTTCTTGGTTAAATCTGGTTTCTCTAAAGGTAAGATTGATACTACCCTAATTATTAAAAGAGAAAAGGAAGATATCATTCTTGTACAGATTTATGTTGATGACATAATCTTTGTCTCCACAAACCCCAAGTACTGTCAGAACTTTTCTGCCCTTATGAGTAAACATTTTCAAATGAGCATGATGGGGAAAATGAATTTTTTCCTGGGTCTTCAAGTCAAACAATTAGCAACAGGAATTTTCATTAATCAATCTAAGTACATCTCGGATATTCTTCGGAAATACCAGATGGAAAACTCTTCACCTATGAAAACCCCCTATCTACTAGTTTAAAGCTACACTCCGATCCTGATGGAAAGGATGTGAATGCTACAACTTATAGAGGTATGATAGGGTCTCTGATGTACTTGACGGCGAGTCGGCCAGATATTATGTTCTCGACATTTTTATGTGCACGATTTCAGTCGAAACCTAAAGAGTCTCATTTAGCTGCGGTTAAGCGTATTATCCGATATTTAAAAGGTACTGCTGATCTTGGTTTGTGGTACCCAAAAGAGACAGGTTTTGAATTGACAGCCTACTCGGACGCTGATCATGCTGGAAACATGTTGGACCGGAAAAGCACTTCGGGTCATGTCCAGTTCCTGGGAGATCGTCTCATCAGCTGGGCTTCGAAGAAGCAAAACTGCGTGTCCACCTCGACCGCCGAGGCCGAATATGTAGCATCCGCCAGTTGCTGCTCGCAAGTTATATGGATGCGCACCCAGCTGAAAGACTATGGTTTTAACTACTCGAGGATCCCCATCTACTGTGACTCCAAGAGCGCCATTGCAATATCTAGCAATCCAGTCCAGCACACGAAGACGAAGCACATTGATGTTCGTTATCACTACATAAAAGACCACGTGGAAAGAGGTACTATCAAACTCTACTTTGTTAATACAGAGCATCAGTTAGCAGACCTGTTTACCAAAGCTTTGGACGCAAAACGCTTTAATTATCTTGTGTCCAAGCTAGGTATGCTAAATCTGAAAGTTTGATCCTTTCACAGCCCTCAACGAGTCTCATTCAATAACGAATGACTATGTCTAATGCCCAGTGCCTTGTATCTGGTTGCTCTAATCCACACTCATTCGTTCGATGTTTTGGTTAGGTTCTCTAGTCCTCCATTCGAGGGGGAGCAGGTAAGTTCTTTTCCTGCGTTTCGAATTCCTCGCGGTAATCGTCGAGGGGGAGCTCAGTCTCGTAAGATATTCCATGTTCCAGGGGGAGCATTTTTTTACCTTAATTTTTTTTTGTTTGTCCATTTTTTTTACAAGTTTTGTTTCGGTTCTCATCTTCCGTTTTTTTTATCTCTTCAATTTTTTTAGGATTAAAGTTTTTTTAAGTCGTGCGTTAAAGTTTTTTTATATATAAAATATAAAAAATATTAGTTTCGTTTTGTTTTATTGGTTTAAGTTTTTTTGTTTGTGTTTTTTCATTAAAATTTGTCCGGGCCTGTTATTTTTTTCATCGGCCCAAACCGAGCTCCGGCCGAACCTGGCCCGCTAACAAACGACCGGGGTTGTTTAAAATCCCGGGTATTTTCAAATCCCTCATTCTCTCGATCTCAATCTCTCGTTTATCTCTGCATCTCTATCGATCTCTCTCCTTACTCTCGATTTCTCTTTCGACCGGCAATCGACTTCGATCTCTCTCGCCGTCGATCTCTCGTCTCCCTTGTTTCGATCACCACCAGGTAAGGCAATAGTTACTGCTCTCGATCTTCTGTGCTTTATAGACCTCCGGTCGACGCCTTTCCGGTCGATAGTTTTGTCTCGAATCCCGGTCGAGGGTTTCGACTCCTCCGGTCGATCCTTCGTTGACCCTCTCTCACTCGAAATCAACCTCGGTTGATGTAGGGTTTATTGTTTTTGAGGCCACGACTTTGGTCGTGGTTAGTCTTAGGGTTTTACGATTATATAGTCTAGGTTTTCTTGATCTCGTTGCTATTATGTTTCAATCCATCTGGGGTTATATTGAATCTGTAATACCGGTCGTTTGGGGGTACTGAGATTCGACCTGGATCTTATCGATCGAATGACCAATACCGGTCGAATGACCAATACCGGTCGAATGATTAATACCGGGTGAATGACCTTCTCGGTCGAACCCTTTTCGGTCGAATACCTTTCTCGGTCTAAGTCTTTACCGGTGGAAGACCATTTCGGTCGAATGTTCATACCGGTCAAGACCTCTTCCGGTCGAAGACCTCTTCCGGTCGAGTATTCTTACCGGTCGAAGGCCATCCCGGTTAAATGACTCTATCGGTCGAAGACCCTTACAGGTCTAAGCCTTTACCGGTCGATTACCTTTACCGGTCGAAGCTTGACCCCGGTCCTTTTGGTGTTCTTAAATGCACACAGTATTGTGTTTTTGCTATCTGTGCTTAACTGCTATATTTTCTAGGATGTAAGATTGTGAGGTGAATCTGTGAGTTGAGTTTTTTTTTCTATGTGGTAGTGCGTGAATTGGTCGCGGACCTTACTTCACGAATTAGGGTTTGTTTTTCCAATAAACTGGAGTTAGTATAGGTTGTGGTTTAAACCATGGACATGTAACTCCAACGCCATCTTGTTTTCAATATATGTGAGTACTAACCGATTTATTCTTCACAGGTATAATGGCGCAAAACCCACCACCAGCGATTGACCCAATGGCCGATGCCGAACTGATTCCCGAGGATCAGGTCATTCAGCTCACACCCAACAACTATCATCTCGATGTAACCCAACCTGCCATTCAAAATCAGGTCATCATCGAGATCCTCAGTGGGCATCCTCTATTATATTTTCTAACGGAGACGGAAGTGCCGCTCTTATACTTACAGCAGTTTTGGTGGTCTTTACATGCTTTGGAGGCCAACGATGGTTTCCAGCTGGAAGGTCGGATTGATCACACACCAGTACTACTCACTAGTGATCTCTTCCGACAGTTCCTTCATATGCCGACTGCCGCTTCAGTTTCGGGGCGTAATAGCTTCGACCCGCTCGTATCAGATCCAACTCTATGCGCAAACATCATGTCTCTCGGTTACGGCGCAGATCTACGTCTTCCATCTGGGTTCAACCGCAAGTACCTTTCCACTATCTGGTACACCATGTTTACTTACCTCAATCGATGTCTTTCGGCTATCACGAAAGGCATCGACCAGACGAGTATTCACATTCTCCGCCTATTCCATTCAGTAGCATTCCATCGCCATGCAGATTTTGCCAATTTCCTATGGTACGATATTGTTCAGAAAGTTCGGACGAACGCGACGAAGAGACAACACTTCATACCTTATATGAGGTTTTTCCAGCTGATCATTCGAAGCTACATGAATCTGTATCCCGAGATACCTCGCCGTTCCACGCATCCTACATGTCCGCATCACCCAACTCGCAAAATACCCTCGCGGCCTGATCCAGAAGGTGTTGTCGCTCGACAAATCCCAGTCGAGTTGTTGGCCTATGCTCGTCCTACGGCACTGAGTGTTATAGCGTATAGGCACACACACAATCTTCCCGCTCCTATGGTCCGACCAGAACCGGCAGGACCTCCCCAGGGAGCAAGACCTGAGAGGCGTGAGGGTCCGCGTCCACGCACGAGAGGTGGTAGCATCCGGATAGCTGGGGCTTCCGGACAGGGTGTGACGAGAGAACATACAGTGAGGGGAACTGGAGTGGGCAGTGCCGTTGGACCAAGCCAGACCAGTTCTTCACGACGACCACCGTCACCGACACCGACAGAATCTCAGATGGCAGAAGAGGCAACAGATACTGCAACCATTCACGTTCAGTTCTCTTCTGTCACAGCATCTGAGGAAACAACAGAACAAACCGACTCTGAGGAAACTGCCACCGCAGCATCGGACTCAAATGACGAGTCTTCTGACTCTGATGGTGACGATGATCAGCCCTCGCCTGGAGAAACAAGGAGAGCGGAGGGAGTATTAGTTGAAAATATAGAGGTAAGTAGAGAGAAGGAAAGGAGGAACAAGATTCATCATGAGCGTACACGAGTGACGGGGTACCCATCAACAGTTGTACCCCCCTAGCCACATCTACCCAGGTAGCCACATATGCTACCCAGTCTCATGCGTTGAGACAGGGTATTGAAGAAGACGTCGTGGACCTAGCGGCGCAATTGCACACCCCAACCAGCCACTCCATCGTCTCTCAACAGACGGTGGTTTCAGTTTTGCACGGGGATATAGCACATACGCTACCGGTCTCTCACTTGGAGAGTTCCGGTATTGAAACAAGAGAACAACTGCCCCCGTTCTCAACTTCTTTCGGTGCACAGTGTCTAGAGCCGTTTGATGTAATTTCTCCTATTCCTAGGACACAAATCCCATTCTCGGCTACTGCTGAAGGCCTTCGTGGCCCAGCCGGAACACCTATAGTAACTCCAACTTCGGTTAGTTTACGAGGATTGGGTGGAAGTCCTACCACAGCTATCATTACGCCAGCTGTGAACGTAGGTGGCTCAACTTCTACAGTCGTAGCTACAACTGGAAGTCTGAGTGACCCAGGAGTTACCCAAACTGAGTTCGTATCAAGGGAATATATGGACGGCGCCCTAAAGGCTGTCTAAACCATGATGAGGGAGGAAGTAGATGCTCTGAAGCGCATGATCAAAGGCAAGGGTCCAGCAACCGAGCCTGAACCTCTACCTCCTACACCACCCTCCATTCCATCTACCGAGATGACAATCGAGGACCAAAAATCCATACTCCTAGCCAAACTTCTTGCCCAATCTCATACAGAACCCTCCCAGGATGTCGATCTTCTATCGCTTCTACGTGCTCAAGCATCCACAACTACCCCACCACTACACCAACCCATCATATCTCCAAAAGCCTTCTAGCTGCAGCAAGCCATGCTTCAGTCATTGCAGCAAACCATAGCTGTATTGAATGAACGCCTATCAGCTGTGGAGGATACCTGTCGTAGCCAGGCAGACAGGCTCAAGCGCCGGCATGATGATCAGGATGATCCTGATCACCATGAGGGGGAGAAGCACCAACGCCTAATAGAGCCGGAGACACAGTTTGTGGAATCAGTTCAAGTGGGAACGGAACAGGGTTCGGGTTCTGGTACTCAAACAGAAGGGCAGGGACAGACACAAGAACAGTGTATGGATTTGGTGCTGTATGATATTCCAAGGGTTGAAAAGCCTGAGGAATTTGATGAAGGTTCTCCGATTGTACCTGAAGACTGGGCGTTAATTCTTGATCCTTATGAAGTTACTGACCCGACATAAGAATGTGCAAACACTGAAAGAGCTCTGGTAGTTATGCAAGCTGAAATAGACGAGATTCTTCATCCAGACGATCAGACTCCTGTCGTGGTACCGTTGTTGACTTATCCTGTTGATAACCCTAATCTTCCTAATACATATATTCCCGTCAGATCTCCTCCAGCTTCACCAGTTAGGGAATCAGAAAGTACTCAGCCAGCTCCACCATCCAAGTGGGAAAGAGTCAGAATCAAAGTTCCTTTCCTAGAAGAAAGCCAAAAGAAGATCTTTGCCTACTGGATTCGTTCATATGATGAAGTTGTACTTCATGGTCTACAGTCTGTGAAAAACAAGGAAAAGCAGCGTGAACTTGTATTCGTGTATAAGAAGTTTCAAGGAAAGCACTCCAAGACAAAGCTCAGGATTACATCAGTTGACCGGATTCAATTTGCCTTTTTCATGAAAGTAAAGTATTCAGACTTCATGGTAACGAGAGAAGATGGTTAGAAGTATTGTTTTTCTGAAGCTGACTTTCCGTGTCTTGAACCACAAGATCTGCTGTTCATTCTTCGAGACTTAAAGACCAGAACCATCAGACCCGGGGAAGTCATTGATGCACTCAAGACCGTAAAGAGATATATGAAGTGTGCGATGAAACTTTCCTTTGTGGAAGATTTTCAGATTGGGTTAGAAAGCAACCAGCCAAAGATTAATCTGCTGAAGCCTGATTTGAAGATTCCGTCTGATGCCCAGAATGTGCCTGCAGATACAGTGATAAAGATTTCAGAATTCGGCATGACATATGTGAACAACGAAGGTGTTCTATGCTTTATCCGATTCGATCAGATTGCCAGATTCTGTGATGGTACATTGATGTTGCTGAAAGACAAGTTGAAGCATGCACTTAGTCAAGATGAAAAAGGGGTTCAACCTTTGGATCCTAAATACAAGCCACTAGTTCTTGAAGCACTGGGAGTTATTGAAGAGCGACTGGAGTACAGAACGCAAATGAGATATTTCGAGATCAGTTTTGGTTTTCGGAAGATTTATGTTCCAAACTGGCGCGATTATCAACTTCTATTTAAAGGGGGAGATTGTTAGGGTTAATTATATGTTAAATAGAAGTTCAGGGTGTTTTTTGTAATTACTCTAAAGTTTTATTAGCTTGTTGGGCCTAAAAGCCCATAAGCCCATCTTTGTAAAGCCTGAGTATATAAAGGTTGTTTTAGATTCATTTGTTAAGTTTTCAGTCTCATAATTTCATATTACTAGTCAATAGGTTTACTTTCTCTGATCAGAAATCCTTTCTGTAAACCTGTAACCCTTTGATTGCATATTAATCATATGACTAGTAGTTGTGACTCAAATCTTATTCATCTTTGATATTATTTGTTGCTGATTACACTGTACTGGGATCTACAACTTCCTGTTTTGCAAAGTAACATTACGCATGCTTGTGCTTGAATAAAAGGTTTGGTCATGCCAAAAACTCTAATACTTTTTATTTCGCATATCCTTGTTTTGTATTACAATTTTCAAATGCAACCACCAAATTTTCCATTTTTAACATAAATTATCTTACTCCTTCAACGATGGTTTTGTGATATCATAGATTCTCGTTGCGGGAAAATTGAGAAGGAATATAAAAATGGTGAAGTTTAACAGCGATTAAGAAAATAGGGAAAGAAACGGTCTAAAATGGAGTGGTTAGAGAAAGTGGAATGAGGATCTATGCATTAGCCAATGAGGGGGATCTAGAAATTGGAAAGAATGTGGGAATAGTTAAGGGCATTGCTAATAGCACTCCTTAGTAGGGGTGTTGAATGCATGGGAATGGAGCCAATCATTTTTAAGGGGGAAATTGGCCCAAATAGCCATATTCCTCACACACTTTCACCTCCTAGCCATTTCTCTACCAGATTTACGCATTTGGCCCTATGTCCGCAATATGTAAGGTAAACGACAAAAAAATGGCGGCTCTACCCAAGTTCGCAACGGGTCGGGTCGGATAGGTCCGCCATCCGCAATAAATGTCACGTGGCACCCTCTCAGGAACCCTAATGTAGGTCCACAATTGCGGACCTGTGGAATTTATTGTTTTTAATATCTATTAATTGTATACGGTCCCCACAACTACCCAAATTTTTATATAAAACCAGATATATGGTCCCTCCATATCCCACACCCATTTTTTTAAAGAAATACATTGAAGAGGCTTAGTTTTTGTTGGATCTTGGTACGTGCTTCCCCAAATCAACACGTGTGAACAATGGTAGGAAAGGTAAGTCTTCTAAACCATTACTTTTATAGCACCGCAACCACATCCGCAACACCACCGCACCACCACCGCACCACCTCCGCAACACCATCGCCCCACCACCTCATCACCACCGTAATCCCACTGGATTGCAGACCTGGAATTTTTTTTTCCTATTCTAGTGTATGTATATTGTTCTAAATTGTTTGAATCTGTTTGGTTTGAGTTTTTTATTCTTCTAATTATAATTAACTTTAATTATTGACATTTTAGGTCCCTAAACGTTAGTTTATGACAATTTATGTGCCTAAACTTAAAAAAATGACACATTAGGTTCCTTAACATTAATTTATGACACTTTAGGTCCCTAAACTATAATTTTTACAACTTAGGTCCCTAAACTTTAATTAATGACATTTTAGGTCCCTAAACCTTAATTTATGACACTTTAAGTCCCTAAACTTTGATTTTTGACAAATTAGGTCCCTAAAATTAAATTATTGACACTTTAGGTCCCTAAACCTTAGTTTATGACAATTTATGTGCCGAAACTTTAAAAAATGACACTTTAGGTTCCTTAACATTAATTTATGATACTTTAGGTCCCTAAACTTTAATTTTTTACAATTTAGGTCCCTAAACTTTAATTATTGACATTTTAGGGCCCTAAACCTTAATTTATGACACTTTAAGTCCCTAAACTTTGATTTTTGACAAATTTGGTCCCTAAAATTAAATTATTGACACTTTAGGTCCGTAAACCATAATTTTAGACACTTTAAGTCCCTATACTTTAATTTTTGAAAAATTAGGTCCCTAAAAGTAAATTATTGACACTTTAGGTCCCTAAACCTTAGTTTATGACAATTTATGTGCCTAAACTTTAATAAATGACACATTAGGTTCCTTAACATTAATTTATGACACTTTAGGTCCCTAAACTTTAATTTTTTACAATTTAGGTCCCTAAACGTTAATTATTGACACTTTATGTCCCTAAACCTTAATTTATGACACTTTAGGTCCCTAAACATTAATTTTTTACAATTTAGGTCCCTAAATTTAAATTATTGACACTTTAGGTCCCTACACCTTAGTTTATGACAATTTCTGTGCCTAAACTTTAATAAATGAAACATTAGGTTTCTTAACATTAATTTATGACACTTTAGGTCCCTAAACGTTAATTTTATACAATTTAGGTCCCTAAACGTTAATTATTGACACTTTACGTCCCTAAACCTTAATTTATGACACTTTAGGTCCCTAAACTTTAATTTTCTACAATTTAGGTCCCTAAAATTAAATTATTGACACTTTAGGTCCCTAAACATTAGTTTATGACAATTTATGTGCCTAAACTTTAATAAATGACACATTACGTTTCTTAACATTAATTTATGACACCTTAGGTCCCTAAACTTTAATTTTCAACAATTTAGGTCCCTAAACTTTAATTACTGACACTTTAGGTCCCTAAACCTTAATTTATGACACTTTAAGTCCCTACACTTTGATTTTTGACAAGTTAGGTCCCTAAAATTAAATTATTGACAATTTAGGTTCCTAAACCATAATTTTAAACACATTAGATCCCTAGACTTGTATTTATGACACTTTAGGACCCTTAACTATAAAATATGACTCTTTAGGTCCCTAAAATTTAATTTTTTACATTTTTGGTCCCTTAACTTTAATTTTAGACACTTTAGGTCCTTTAACCTAAAAATATGACATATTAGGTCCCTTAACTTTATTTTTATGCACTTTAGGTTCTTTAACTTTAAATGTTGATAGTTTATGTCCTTTAACATTAATTTTTGACAATTTAGGCCCCTTGTTTGACGTTGAGGTCAAAGTTGACCGTGGTAGAACATATTAAGAGTATGTTGAGCCTACGAAGGCTGGAGATCTTTCGTCAAACGGTTTTTGGTCACTGGTTGTTGTTGGAGGAGTATGCCTATGACCTATTACTCATGTACACCGTCTTACGGATGGAGATCTTCCCGGATAATGATGTGGAGGATAATATGTTCTTCGAGGTAGGAGGACATGTGCTGAGATTTGGGCGGGAGGAGTTCTGTCTCGTGACAGGACTCCGCTTCGGAGAGTTTCCGTCATTGCTAGAGAGGCAGACACAGAGGTCCCCCATTGTTCTCCGTCGGGTTTTGGTGATGTGGAGAGGTTGCTGATCCGCCATGTAGATAGGAGATTTTCATCACTGGGAGATGGAAATTAGCTTACGGATGATGACGTTATCCGTGTTTGCTTGATCATGATGATGGAGGTCTTCTTTCTTGGTCGACAGGGCGATTTACCCGTTTCCGCCACCGTGCTTACTGTAGCACAGGATTTTCGGTTTTTGAACCGATTTCATTGGGGTTCTTATGTCTGGGAACCCCCCTTTTCGACAGATGTCCGGTGCCATCCGGAGACGTACAGCTGAAGTTGACACTCACAGTTTTTTTACACGCATTTAAGGTTAGTTGATTTACTATTATTAAACTTATATATGGTTAAAGCATTCCATATTTTAACAACTTGTAACTCCTAGGTTTGGATCTTGGAGACATTTCATGCCGCTTCCTGGTATTTCACGATGCATCCCAGGATTCCTAGGGGTGTTCGTTGGACTACGATGATTGTCCTTGATAGTAGACATATCGCGATTATACGTGATGCGTCATAGGTAAGTATTTTTAAATAACTTAAAATATTAATTATGTTAACGTCAAAAGCTAACATTATAGATTATGAATATTAGGAGGGTCGGGCATCGATCATCCTTCTTATGGTGACACCTGAGGAGGAGGCATTTCAGTGGTATCAGATTAGCCATCCATTTTTCTAGGGGATGGAGGAGCAGGAGATAAAGAGGACGAGAGTCAGCGGTGATGGTGATGACAATGATGATGACGATGATGGCGACGATGATGACGACGACGATGATAGTGGTGATGGTGGTCACGGTGTTGGTTTCCACCACGACGTTAGTGTGGGGGGGGGGGAGGATGGTGGCCCAGAGATCCATCAGTCATCCCAACATATGACTGGTATATAGAGACTTTGGAAAAACTTCAGCCGATTTCCAATAACAGAATAGAAGGGAGAGGAATTTGACGAGGCATATGATTGGTATATAGAGACACATGAATACGAAGGGCCCCTCTCTCGTAACCATACACCTTCTCAAATGATGCCGGCGGGGATGAGGGAATCCATACTGCAATCAGAGATAGAGATTTCCAAGCCCAAAGACCTATGGCGGAAGAACAGGGCCGAGCAGTTAGGGTTAGAGACCATCGTCGAGGGAAAAAAGCAGACCGTGACGGTGGTGCAGAGAGAGATCAGGGAAGACGAGAAAAAAAATAAAGAATATCAAACAAAACTATCCCGACATAGAGGACATGATCAGTGAAAAGGGTGATTGGATCATTGGGTGTAAAGCTCTCTACCCAAAGGGATACTAGTTTACCTTTCGGTTCTATCCTTTTGTGTTTGAATGTTCATGTTCCAAACTTTGTTTAAATTAACCTGGTCATGTAGTAGGCGATAGATTTCCGTTGCTCGGTTGTATCCTTTCGTTAAGCAATAAAGTGTAGCATTTTGTTTACTATCATGGTACACGAACAATCTAAGAAAACAAGAAGATTATTCATTATTATCAATACGTTGATTACATATATGGTTACTCGTTCAGATCAACGTTTAAATCAAAAGTCTGATGTCTATAAGTGCCTCCATAATCGTCGGTAGGCGTTGGTTGAGTAGTGCGGCTACCAGATACTCTTTGGCTTCCACGATTCACTGGTGCAGGCGCCTGACATTGAGCCCGAGTATGTATGATTTCTATACATCGAGTACATCTCCTCGGTATAGGATCCTAACCACGAGATGGGATACGATCGTGGTTACTTGGTCTATCAGTGCGTCTCTTGTAGACCGGTGGTTTAGCGGTCATATGCGGAGTGTCTAGAACAATCCATGTATCAGGATGCCCAGGCGGATGTATGAGCTCTGAGTATGTAGCTCGAAAATTATCCACTTTGAAGTAAGGCGATACCAGGTGGATGACATATGTACACCGTTCATGTATGGAAACGGCGATTGCATGACTGCAAGGTGAACCAGAGATCTGCCATTTCCTACAAGAGCAACTATAATGATGGTAATCCACTTTTGCACCCCTACGGGAATCTTGAACTTCGTATAGGCCATGACCTATTTCATGGACAATAAGCCTTTCCGACTTCACCTGTCTCCTATTTCATGGACAATAAGCCTTTCCGACTTCACCTGTCTCATTCTAACAATTTTTTTATTTTTAGGGGGAGAGCATTAACCTATCTCGCCGCAGCAAAACGAAAGATTAAAATCTTGCAAATATGTTGTGAATTTTTGTGACAAACGAAAATAACAGTGGAGAAGTGTCACTATGAAAATCTGCTTTGTTCCGACGAATTGAATACCAGTTTTGTTGAAATTCTCGGAAGTAATCGATAAGGGACACGATAGGAAGTTTCCGAACAAAATGAGACAATGCATTGACTGACTCGGCGCTGTTTAAAGTCATTATGTTGTAACGCATTCCGGGGAAATAGGCCCGTGACCATTTCTCCTTGCCAACCGCGTCCATAAGTGGCGCTCCTACATGTATAACGTGTCATAGAGCTTCCATTTTACGTTCGAACTCCTCCTTCGTGTATGCTTTACACGTCTTCCAAAACATATTCTTCCTCAACTTAGCCCTATTGTTCGTGCTTTTTACGTTCATTAGCAAATGGTGACAACACAAACCATGATGGGTATTTGGGTACATCGTGTTGATAGCTTGGCTTATGGATAAAGCCCTGTCGGATATGAACACCAACCCTTCTGGTTATTGGATACATTCCTTCAACATCGTCAAAAACCAAGTCCACGCCTCCCCACTCTCAGACCTACCCACTTCGAAAGCGACCATCACAATTTAGTTATTGACATCCATAGCAATGACAAAGAACATTGTGCCCAAGTAAGGACCCTTCAAATAAGAGTTGTCTATTATAAGGACACAACGCAAATGTCCCAGAAACGACCAAATCTACATAAATTAAAGACAACATCTATTAATGCAAAAAAATATACTGGCCATGGCAAAACATTAGAAAATACGTACCGAGAAGGCAAGGGCAGTAAAGCACATCTCAAAACGTTCTGTACTCTCTGTCTTTATTCGGGTGAAAGTACCAGGATTATTAAACTCCAAATTATAGAAGAACGTAGGGAGTCAGCTAAACGATTTGTGGAGGGTACCTCGCACCAGGGGTAGCACATAAGCCTTCGCACTCCAAGCTTGCCAATACGAGATATCTAGGTGCATGTCCACCTTCATGTCATTCACAATGTCGGATCCACGTAGTCTCCGACTATCATCCTTCACCGTAGGCAAAATTAGGAGTCCCAAAACTCTGTTATTGGCGTTACGGTGGTTAGGATGCATTTGGGTCCTTGAACAAGTTACAGATGAAAGAAAATCAAGTTGATGAAAAAATTTCACGGATAGCAAAACTGCTTAGCTTCCCTTTTCAAGCTTGGTATTCTTATTAAAAAACTTCACAAATTCAAAATTGTTCAAAAGTATTCAATAGGTTCACCCACTCAACTGTACAACTGACAATTATCTGGGGAAAAAATAATGCAAATCCTCAATGAAAACGTACATCAAAAACAAGAAAAACACAAAAAATGGGGACACATTGCGGACAAATTGCGGACGTAGCCTAGGTCCGCAATGGCGATGCTAGGTCCGCAATGGAGGACCTGGAAGTGAAATAGGGTTTCTGAGAGCGTGCCACGTATCCTGTATTGCGGACTACCCGGGCCGACCCATTGCGGACCTAGGATGAGCCGCCATTTTTTTGTCGTTTAACAGTTGTATTGCGGACCTGTAGGTCGGCCATTGCGAACCTAGGGCCAAAACTGTAAATCTGGTAGAGAAATGGCTAGGAGGTGAAAGTGGGTGAGGAATATGGCTATTTGGGCCAATTTCCCTATTTAAGGTATATACCATCACATCCACTTGATATATATATATATATATATTATTTTTTGTTTATATATATATATAATATATATGTGTGTGTGTGTGTGTGTGTATTTTATTACTTTCCATTTATTTTATAAATTTGTAACTTTTGATTTTATTATAACTTTGTAAACTATATTTTTCTTTATGTTAGTCAAATTCCATTAAATGCAAAAAAAACCGATTACAGAAATATAAATAAAAGTGATAATTTTTTTTTATTAAATATATAATATTAAAAAGAAAAATTGCATTTATTTTTGCTTTGTTAATTTATTCAAATATAAAGCTTCACATATATATATATATATATATATATATATATATCTTCACATATATATATATATATATATATATAGATATAGATAGAGGGGTGTTCAAATGCAAACTTTTTAATGGTGCAAACCCATGCAACTCACTTATCTAACACATATTTTATTTTCCCATTTTTTTATTAAAAAGGTAAAAACAAAATATGTGGTAGATAAGTGGGTTGCATGGTTTGCACCATTAAAAAGTTTGTATTTGAAGGTGCCTATATATATATATATATATAGCCTTAGGTTCATTTGAGAAATAGAGAAGTAATCCTAGCCATTCATACGGTCAAGATCGGGTTTGACTGGTCAAAAATTGCGGCTATTCCAAAAATAGAATGAGAGTTTCGTAATTTTTACAAAATACACGGGACAAGTTCATATATGAACCTGTATGATTCACAAGTCCATATGTGAACCAGTGTAATTCACATATGAACTCTTTTAACTGATTCATATATGAACCTTTGTTATTCATATATGAACTAATTAACTGATTCATATATGAACTAATTAACTGTAGGTTCATATGTGAATTAGTTGAAAGAGTTAACATATCCATATATAAACATTTATGATTAACATATGAACTAATTAACTAATTCACATATGAACGTAAGGAATTATACAGGTTCATATATGAATCATACAGGTTCATATATGAACTCGTCCTGCTTATTTTACGAAACTACCCTTCTATTTTCTATGGACCATGCAAGGAATTATCTAGTGCTTCGCAGCCAAAGCCGCAAGTGTTGACCAGATGAATGGTTAGGATTACTTCTCTATTTCTCATACATTTACCATTTCTCAAATGAACCTCTCCATATATATATATATATATGCTAGATATGAGGAAGGATCATGCGAGAAGTTAAACATTTTGCGAGAAGGCGAAAAGTGTGATATCATACATGATTACATGACCTGCGGGTGTGCTTAATCATATATGATTAAACGTCTATGTATTGTCAATGTAACATGTGTTTAATCATATATGATTAAGCTTGTGTATCATATATGATTAAGCACTTCTGGCCTTCTCGCAAAATGTTTAGCTTCTTGTTTGAACTTGCCCCTATTATATATATATATATATAAGTGTGTGTGTGTGTTAGCCTGGAATTTTTTTCCCTCTCCCTCTCCCTCTCCCCCTCTCTCTCCCTCTCCCTCTTCCAAAGCTTTTTTTCACAAAGAAAGAAAAAGAAAAGTGTGGGTGCGTGGAAATTGTCGCATGAAGAAGAATTTGAAATGTGAATTTATTTAGAAAATTCCATTCTATAATTTAGTCTAGATTTGTTTTTAGTAGTTAGCTAAAATTATGGTTAATAGAGTTTTGATGGTAAATCCTTCTTTTGGGTTATATTTTTTAGATTTTCAATTTTAAAGTATTGAGGTGAGCATCTCCTTTGATGCTCTCCTTATTTTGAAGCTTGGTTTTAAGTTGTTGATAATTATGGAATATTCATATTAATTTTATTTTGGTATTGAAGGTAGTTTCAAAGTGAATTTTTTTTATGGTCCGAAGGTTATGTTTATGCAAGTTTTGATTAGCTATGAGTTGGGGTTTGATAAGTTGTAAAAGTTTGTCCTTCCACTCCATTTGGCATGGTATTTTACAACCATAACTCATACTTCATTTGTTTTTTTTTCATTTAAAAAATTGCATTAATTATTGAAGTGTTTGATTTAATAACCACATCTTATTATTAATAAAAACTTGTGGGCTAAATTTAAAATATCAAGTATAGATTAAAACTTGGAAGAAAAAGAAAAGTATTACAAAGTTGAAGACAAAAAAAATAGTATTCTATGTTTTCTGAATTATTAAAGAATAATTTTAAATTGTCTGAAAATAGTATTTATACTTCTTTCGATCAGATCAAGGTGTACCAGTTGAACACTGGATGACAATGCCTGAAATAGGTGTCTTGATTGCTTCCAAATATAATGTGATATTACACGTTATAAGTATGGACGACAGTGGGATGTTGTTAGATTTGTTTTTATAGTAATCATTGTATTTATTTTCTAGCTTTTACTGTGCTTAATGTTCTTTTCTGTTTTGTAACGGCTAGGGGTATTTAAGTTCCCTTAGAGCCTTTGTTTTGTAACTTTGGCAATCACTTTCATTACATCAGTTTAAACTTTGTGCTTCATACTTTCTCTCTCTACTTTCTCTCTCTAAAGAATCAGTGATCTTGGACTCTCAATTGGTATCAGAGCAATCTGAATCTTGAGAGAATTGAGAGATTGATTTTCTGTATCTGAATTTGTGATTGAAATCGAAAATTTGATTGATTTTCTTGAATTTTTCAAGAAAATCTTGTTTTCTTGATTTCTCATAAAATTTGGATCTGTTTGTGGTCGAATTATATTGATCTTTGGTTCATTAGTCTCGATTTTGATAATCGATCATTGTTGCTTCTTGTATTTTTATATAAAAATCTTGTTTAGACTGTTAATTTGGTGATTGTGGTATTTTCTGGAAAAACGCCGTTCTCGTTCTGTTCTTTGTCGAATATTTAGATTTTGTTGATTTTAATCGAAATTGTTTGATAAAATTTGTTAGAAAGAAGTTTTCGAAGTTCAATATATGCTTTTCTTGATTAATTTTCAAAGTTGTAGTTGATCTTGCGTGAATTGGTTGAGTTTATGAAGTTTGCGTCTCATTCATGTTAGTTTTCACTTCATTCATATTAGTTTGTGTTTTATCCATATGAGTTTGCGTGTGATTCATATGCTTTGTGTCTCATTCATTCATTTCATAGATTTTGTGATCTAACTCGTGTGTTAGTAATTTTTTTCAGGTTTGCGGTTGTCATTGGAAACGCAAGCCAAGTTTCTCGGTTCTAGTCTGACACGCAAACCATCAGTTTGCGTTTCTCTCTTCAAGTGAAAAGATCTTAGTGCATCAAGTTTTCGCGTCTCTTGCAACGCAAAGTTCATCACCCGCAAAGTAAAAGTTTGCGTTTCATACCTGCAACGCAAAGTCTTTGCCCGCAAAGCTTCATCTTGCGTTTCACGAAGCAAAGGCAAAGCTCAGTTTGCGTTCCCCTCTGCAATTGCAAGACCTTCTTTGCACTCCTCATTGCAAACGCAAACCTATAGTTTGCACGTCTCTCATACTTAGAAATTTTTTCCAAATTTTCTGATTTTTTTACAAGATGTCTCTACAAGCACAAATCTACAAGAATCATCTCATGATGTCTCAGGGGTCTGATACTCGTCCACCAGTTCTCATCAATGCGAATGAATTCGAACAGTGGCAAGATCGGTTCATCAACTTTATTGAAAGACAACCGAATGGGTAGAACATGATGAAATCACTGACTCAGGGTCCTATGGAAATACCAAGGAAAGTTATTCCAGCTACAGCAACTTCTGTTGCTACCTCTGTTGAGAAAGCTTTAAGGGAATATGATGCTGATGAGATGTTACGACATCAAGCTGATAGCCAGGCCAAATCAAATCTGATCCTTGCTCTTCCCAACTCCATCTATAACAGAATTGATTGCTTCAAACATAACCCAATGATGATATGGACACAACTTGAGAAGATTATGCTTGGTACTGCAATGTCTACTCAGTTACGACAGACCAGGTACATGAACAACTTTGAAAAGTTCAAGGCCAAGGATGGGGAAAGTTTGAAAAAATGTTTTTGATCGATTCTGGGCTGTTATCAATGATATCTACAAGATTAAAGTTACCAAGACTGAGTTGGAGGCTAACTTGAAGTTTCTGAACGCTTTACAACCTGAGTGGAACAAGTCATGCCACAGAATGAGAAACGATGTCAGAATTTCAACCATGCCAATTCAGGAGTTATACGAAATCTTGATGACAGATGAATCTATGGTAATGGAGAAGAAGGCGAAACTGGATAAGAAGAACAAGCCTCTGTCAGTAGATCCTATTGCTCTTTTAGCTAGCCAACTGGCTGAGCAAGCTTTGACTGAAACAGCTTATGATGGATCAACGGATGATGATGGCGAAGCTTTAGAAAAGGCCATGATACTTTTGACTCAGCACTTTCAGAAGAGATTCAAGCACAAATCTGGTTCAAACAACCTGCGGTTTACTTCTGGTTCTAAAAAGATAGAACCTGGTGCTCCTTCAAAGACATACACTCCAAAGTATGAACCAGCTAAGGTGGTTGAACAGAAGAAGGATGAGAAAAAGGTGGTTAACTGTTTTAACTGTGGGAATCCTGGACATATGGTTAAGGACTGCAGAGTCAAAGTGGTAAAGGATGCGGCTTTTTACCGAAAGAAGTTGGCTCTTGCTGAAAAGAAAGAAAGTGGAACCATCCTGTTGGCCGAAGAAGAATACTGGTTGGATCATTCAGACAACGAGGCTGAAAATGAGGAAACTGCGGCCATGTGCTTTATAGGAGATGACAAATCTGATGATGAGGAAGAGGATACATCATCTGATGGTTCTGAGGTAATATCTGAGTTTAACTATAATTTCTTTTTATCTCAAATGAATGTTTTTATCACTGCTTTGCATGATTTGCGCTCAAAGTTTGTTTCTGAAAAGTTTAAAAATCAAGAAAAGTCTGATTTAATCGAAAAACTGCAAATTTCTTTAAAAGATGAAAAGTCAATTTTAATTGACACAAAAGAGAAATTTAATAAGCAGTTGGTCGAGTTAGAAAATTCAAATCAGACTTATCGTGATTCGTTGACTGAACTGACTTCTTCAAATAAAATTCTTTCTGACAAGATAATTGTTTTAGAAAGGAAATTGTATAAAAGAGAACAGTCTAAGCAAACCATTTAGATGAATAAACCAAGGAGTGAAGAAGCCATAAAAGAAAAGTGGGGACTTGGTTTTGAAAACCCGCATTTTTTAAATCATGCTAAAAATGAAGTTCCTACTTTATATGAATATGATTACTTTACTTTTGCAAGATATGCTCCTCAGTTTAATTTCTTTTGGACAAATGAGAAACAAATTTTGGAAGAAGAAAATTTGAAAAGAATGAAAAACAAGAGGATGGAAATGCCATTTGTTTACACTTCTGAAAATGCAAAGTATTTTCCTGATCAATCTAAGAAATCCAGAAAATTTCAAAATCTTTTAAATGTCAAATCTTCCAATAAATATTCATTTTCAACAGATTTTGTGGATATTTTTGCTAACATTGATAAGGAAAATGTATCTCCGGTGTCTTATGATACTAAGAAATACATTCCCCTATTAGTGTTAGAAGAAAAAATTGTTGATCTTGAAGATCGATTGGAAGAACAAAATCTTCAAACTTGTTTAGAAAACGATTTATTTCTTTTTATAATGAAAACAAGTTTTGAAGATAAAATTTCTTCTGGATTTTCAAAAGATTCAAAGGAAAATGCTAAAGTTTTGAAAAACAATGGCCATTTGCGTTTCACATTGGAAACGCAAACTGAAAGTTTGCGCATGCAGTTAGAAACGCAAAGCTCAGTTTGCGCTTCCAATGGGAAACGCAAACGTCCTCCAAACTTGTGCAATTTTGAAAATTTTCACTCCGAGGCTAGTTATTCCATGTCAAATGCTAAGACTGATTTCTTTGATAAAGTTTCTTCTTCTGATTCAATTATTGATAATTCTTTACTGCTAAATGCTCAATTTTATAAAAAGAAGCGTAAAAGAAGAAGATCAAAGAAGTCAAAGAAAAATGATACAGTCTTATCTGAAAATTCTAATGTTTCTAATTTTTCTTCTTCAGATCGGACTGTGAGGAAGTCTTCAAGGCAGATTTGGAGGATGAAACAACCAATTTTAGAATCTGAACTATTAGGAGTTAACTGTGTAGACAATCTTTGTGATTCTGATACATTTGCTACATGTAATAATAACCCAAAATATTCTTTTCAGCAAATGTTTGATATATCAAAGAATATCTCATATGCTTCTTCTAGTTCTGATTCTGATAATTGTGTTTTATCTTCTATTGATAATTGCTTTCATTCGTGCATGAAAAATAAATCTGTGAAAAATAAAAAGCTTAAATCTAACAAGGGACCCATAAGTATATGGGTACCTAAAAAGGTGTTGTTTCTGTGTGTGCAGCTTAGTCAATTATGGTATCTGGACTCGGGATGTTCAAAACATATGACTGGCAACAAATCTCTTCTGTCTAATTTTAAAGATAAATGTCGCAGTCGTGTGAAATTTGGTAATTGTGAGACTGCTCCGATTCTTGGTTATGGTGATCTAGTTCAGGGTAACATAACTGTCAAAAGAGTAAGCTACGTCGAGGGTTTAAGTCACAACCTGTTCAGCATCGGCCAATTCTGCGATAAAGACCTTGAAGTCAGCTTCAAATCCAAAAGAGTTGCAGTGAAGAATGATAATGGCAAGGATCTTCTGGTAGGAAAAAGATAATCAAATTTGTATACCATTGATCTTTCCAAGATCAAAATTCCTTCAGATATCTGCTTGCTTTCTAAAGCTTCAATTCAAGAAAGTTGGATTTGGCACAGACGTTTAGCTCATCTCAACTTCAAGTATATGGATCGCTTGGTCAAGAATGATTCAGTGAGAGGTCTTCCAGTTCTCCGTTTCCAGAAAGACCATCTATTCCAGGATTGTGAGAAAGGAAAAATGAAGAAAGCTCCTCACAAGCCTAAGCCTGAACACTTCACTTCGGCTATTCTTGATCTTTTGCATGTTGATTTGTGTGGTCCGATGAAGACGAAGAGTTTAGGACATAAGAAATATGTTTTGGTGGTTGTTGATGACTACTCCAGATATACTTGGGTAAAACTTTTGAAGTCAAAAGACGAAACTCCTGAAGTACTCATCAACCTCATCAAGACAACTCATACAAATAAGCAGAAGCAAGTGAAAGTGGTAAGATCTGACAATGGCTCTGAATTCAAAAACAATACTCTTCAGGCATTCTATGAATCTCAAGGAATACAACAACAATTTTCTGCTGCACGTACTCCGCAACAGAACGACGTTGTTGAAAGAAGAAACAGAACGCTTGTTGAGTCTGCCAGATCAATGCTTTCTTATTCAGGTCTACCTTTGTCTTACTGGGCTGAAGCAGTTTCAACTGCCTGTCATACACAGAACAGATCAATTCTGCATCGTCGTTTCAACAAAACACCGTATGAACTTATGAACGGGATCAAACCGAACATCAAGTATTTCAAGTCATTCGAGTGTAAATGCTACGTTCTGAATGACAGGGAGAATCTCAACAAGTTTAGTCCAAAGGCAGATGAGGGTGTATTCGTGGGTTATTCTTCAAACTCTGCTGCTTATAGAGTTTTTCTGTTCTCTGCAAGAAAGGTCATAGAAAGTGTCAATGTAAAATTTGACGAAGCTGCTGATTTGGTTTCTAGTCACTCAGGCTCATAACCCGCTTTTACTGGAAATTCAGTTTCTGAGCAAATCAGTTCAGAACCTGCTCTTTCACCGGATAACCAGGATTCTTCTACTCCCTCTCCTAATATTTCTGATCTTGATTTTTTGTTTGAAATTTTTTATGATGATATGCCTAGATCTAATTCTGCAAATGTTTCTAATGTTTTGAATCAGGAAACTGAGAGCTTATCTATTCCAAATTCCGCTGCATCTATCTCTAACAATGATGTTGCTCCAGTCTCTCCTATTCAACAAGAACCGACACAACAATATTTTGTTCAATCAGACAATGTTCAATCAGAAGCTGAGCTTATTCATGAAGAACATACTCAAGAAGAGTCAATTCAAGATCAACCTGTTCAAAGTTAATCACTTCAGGAAGAAGTACAAAATGATGTTGTTTAACAAACTGTTCCCGAATCTGATTCAGATATTGTTGAGATACCTCCTCCTCAAGTGGAAACTATTTCTATCTCTTCATCTGATGTAGAAGTTTCTGAACCTCCCTCTCTTCAATTAGAAGTGGTTCAAGATGTAATTGATCCTCTCCCTCATACAACAAAATGGACAAGATCTCATCCAATTCATCAAATTATTGGAGATCCTAAAGCCAGTGTTTCTACACGCTCCAAAACGGCTACTTCCAACGAATGTCTCTTCACTTGCTTCCTAAGCAATATTGAACCTACAAAAGTTTATGAAGCATTGGAAGACCCGGATTGGATTATTGCTATGCAAGAGGAGATCAATCAATTTGATGCGCTCAAAGTGTGGAGACTTGTACCAAGGCCGAAAGGAAAAAGCATAATTGGTACAAAGTGGATATTCAAGAACAAAAAGGATAAAGATGGTATCGTCGTGCGGAACAAAGCAAGGTTGGTAGCCAAAGGATATCGATAAGAAGAAGGTATTGACTACGATGAAACGTTTGCACCAGTTGCCAGATTGGAAGCTATCCGAATGTTTCTTGCCTTCGCTGCTTATCGAAACTTCACAGTATATCAAATGGACGTCAAGACGACATTTGTCAATGGAAAGCTGAAAGAAGAAGTATATGTATCTCAACCAGAGGGATTTGTTGACAAAGATCGTCCAGATTATGTATATTTTCTTGATAAAGCACTGTATGGTTTGAAACAAGCTCCACGGGCGTGGTATGACGAGTTGTCAGCTTTCTTGGTCAAATCCGACTTCACCAAAGGATCTATCGATACTACTCTTTTCATTTATAGAACTAATCTTGATATCTGCTTAGTACAAATATACGTAGATGATATTATTTTTGGTGCGACTAACAAATCATTGTGCACATGGTTTTCTGATCTTATGACCTCTAGATTTCAGATGAGCATGATGGGAGAAATCAATTTCTTCCTCGGCTTACAAGTGAAACAGCTTCCTGATGGTATCTTCATCAACCAGTCAAAGTATATATTTGACATCTTGAAGAAATTCAAGATGGAAAAATCTACTTCAATCGGAACGCCGATGGCTCATGGTGCCAAACTCGGACTCGATCCAGATGGAAAAGTTGTGGATCAAAAGACATACAGAGGGATGATCGGATCACTGATGTATCTAACTGCCAGTCGCCCGGACATAATGTTCTCCACGTGCTTATGTGCCCGATTCCAAGCTAAACCAAAAGAATCTCATCTTTTAGCAGTCAAACGCATTTTTAGATATATTAAAGGAACTCCTTATTTAGGATTATGGTATCCTAAAAGTTCTGACTATAATTTGATTGCTTATTCAGATGCAGATTTTGGTGGTAATCAATTGGACAGGAAGAGTACTTCTGGTCATCTTCAGTTTTTAGGTGACAGACTGATCAGCTGGGCGTCGAAAAAGCAAAACTGCGTTTCAATATCAACAGCCGAAGCTGAATACGTCGCTGCAGCTAGTTGCTGTGCACAAGTACTCTAGATGAAAACGCAACTTCGTGATTACGGGATGCTGTACAAAATAGTGCCAATTTATTGTGACAGCAGGTCTGCAATTGTGATATCGGTTAATCCAGTCCAGCACACCAAGACCAAGCACATAGACATGAGATATCATTTTATAAAGCATCACGTGGAAGAAGGTACTATTGAATTATATTTTGTACCAACTGAATATCAACTTGCTGATATCTTTACAAAAGCCTTAGATGAAAAACGTTTCAATTTTTTGCTTTCAAAATTAGGTATGTTGAATTTAAAAGTTTAAATCTTTACAAATTTTATTCTATAAAATAAAATTTTACAGATTTTCTTTCTTTTGAATAAAACGTATGTTTAGGGTCTTTAACAAGTTATTTGTTTATATTAAAGTTTAATATGTTCAACTTTCAATTCTTACAAAAGTGGAAAAGTCAGCAACATGTTTGTAGCTTTTAATACTGCTTTAAAAATATGTGAGTCTGAATTTTTATAGTTTACTTTGCTTAGACTACCTAAATGATCAGAATTATAGATCGGAATGAAAATATGGGCTAAGCATTTAGACGTTGATCTGAGTAATTGAAATGAATAATAAAATCTTAAAATACAGAAATCTCTGGGTTTAAAAGTTTGTACCTGTGACCTTTCTGGTTTGGGAAAGTAAGTTCCGTGGGATGCTTGTCATCTGGTCCCCTAAGGTCATTTGGTCTGGGAGTGATCAAACAGAAATCCTTCTATAGAATCAGATCGAAAGTCATGTTTTACTCGTATAATGGGTTTAGAATATGTCGATGTAGCCTTTCTGATCCGGGAAAGTAAGTTCCAAGGGGTGCTTGACACCTAGTCCCCTAAGGCCAGCTGGTCTGGGAGTGGCTGACCCAAATCCTGCAATAGGGTCAGATAGAAAGTTACGTTTATGGCATGTTCTTTACTTAGTGAACTCTCTGATTAAAAGATGCCAAAGTGCATGCGCTTAAAATATGCCAAAGAGCACACTCATGTTAAGATGCCAATGTGCACACTGCTAAAAAGATGCCAATGAGCACACATCTCATGATACTTGGTGATATGTTTGAGTTGTGATAAACCTGTAAATTTGTGAAAGTCTTAATTTTTGATAACTTAGTGTCAGTTCATGCAAAGTTTTCTATATTAATTTTAGAACTGCATTTTTCTTGAAGCTAATTGAAGTTCACATGCGAGCACACTGAATAGACAAATGGAAGTTTTTGAAACTGAACATATCCCAACTTGATTTGCAATTATACTTGGTCTTGCATCCAACAACATATGCTTGATTTCAACTGATTGATAAATCTGTGAAATTTTACTGAGTAGACTTTAATTTGTTTAGTGTTTAAAATTTTATATGTTCAGTTGTTACAAAATTTATATTCAATATGGTCATCTTTCATACTGATGTCTTTATGTTTGAGTATCTGTATTTTTTTTTTGGATATGGTCTGTACAATTTTCAAGGGGGAGAGATTATCTGATAAAGTTATCTGAATTTTTTCTGTGGTTGAGGGGGAGTAAGGAAGAAAATTTTCTGTGCTGATAAGAAATTAAACAGAGGGAGTAAAGGAACCTGTCAGGTAAAATTTTTCTTTTAAGCTGTATTTTTTTTAGGAATATTTTTTTTAGAAATTTTATTTATTTTTTAAGTGTATTTTTTTTAGAGTTATTTTTTTTAAGTTTAGTATAAATAGAGGTTAGTATATGAATATTCTCTTTTATTGCTTCCTTTATCTTTTGAACTGTTCATCTTCTTCCCTCCTATTCTCTGTGCGCCGACCTCCTCTTTTTCCTTTGATTTTCGATTGTTGTTCACTTCGATCAGGTATGTGTTCTTATTTTATTTTGATTTGTTGTTATGATTAGCTTAGCATCGTTTTTAATTTCGTGTTTGATTTCGTACTGAATGGTTGTCGTTCGTTCTGTGTACTGTTCATTGTCTTCGATATTCAGATTCGAGTTTCTTTGTTCAAATTGAGTCTTGGGTTTTGTTTAGAACTACTAATCGATCTTCAGGTATGTTTTCGTTTACTCTATTTCATGTTTTCTTGCTTTAATTTTTAGGTTTTGTGGTTTTCGGGTTTTTGACTCGCGAAAAGTAGGTTTGAAGTTCAAGTATGATAGACACGCAAAGTGAACTTTGCGCGTCTAGCTAGAAATGCAAAGTGAACTTTGCGCGTCTAATCGCAAAGTCTACTTTGCGCGTCTAGTTAGAAACGCAAAGTGAACTTTGCGTGTCTAACTAGAAACGCAAAGTGAACTTTGCGCGTCTAAGTAGAAACGTAAAGTCTACTTTGCGCTTCTAACTTGTTAATCAAACCTTTTGTTCTTTCAAGTTGCAGTTTACGTATCAACTAGGACACGCAAAGTGTACTTTGTGTTTCCTCTTTGACACGCAAACTCTCTTTTTGTGTGTGTGTCTTGTTTTATTTTTAGGTTTTATATCAAGTTTGTTTGTCCCCGCAAAGTGAACTCTGCGCGTCTAGTTAGAAACGCAAAGTGAACTTTGCGCGTCTAACTAGAAACGCAAAGTGAACTTTGCTCATCTAACTAGAAACGCAAAGTGAACTTTGTGCGTCTAACTAGAAACGCAAAGTCTACTTTGTGACTCTCAGATGTACTTGCCGCTTAGGTCCACTCTGCCAGCGTGGTACCAACATGTTGTTTTTACACTTGGGTACATTAATTGTAACCATTATGTGAAATTAGACATGGCAGAAGGATACCCGTTTCCTACTATTGTAGCACATTTTTTCCATTACAGTTATCCATGTGCTGTTGGATGGGCTACCCCGTATTCAGAGCGAACACAGAAATACATGCGACTTTTACGTGTTAATTGTACTACGGAGAATTTTATTTTAGAATAACCGAATGTAATATAGATTATTTTATATTTTTAGATTAAATTACAAATTTGGTCCCTGTGGTTTCTATTTATAACATATTTGGTTCCTAGAATTTAAAAATTACAGTTTTGCCATTCGAATATGCAAAAGCGACCGCATTTGGTCCCTGACTCTAACAACTGTTAAGAAAATCAGTTAAGTCAGGGGTATTTTAGTCTTTTTCAACTTTCTCTTGTTTTTTCTTTAGAAAATAAACTCAGGGACCAAATTTGTAGCTTACTCAAAAAATATGATTAATTATAAGGATATATATATATATTGAAGATGTAGGTTGAAGAAGATGAACATCCCCCTCCCCTAATCGGAAGTCAACCCCTTCTCCGACCATCAATCCTTCACCGATAGCTTCAGGTCATTCGACGGTCGGATCTTCTACGGGTTTGCAATGTTCAAAGGCATGTGGGAGTTTGATTCCCAGACGGTGGAAGCTTCTGCCTCCGGTTTTTCGGACCTGAGAAAGTACAGGTTGACAACGGTTAACTGGATTCATGATTTTCTGTCGACATTTGTGTTGGTGACGGTGGCCATGAGAGATCGGAGTGTGGTGAGTTGCTTTTATCCACGACCGAGTCATGAAGCTCTAGAGGTTCTTGATATCGTTCCAGTGTCATCAATTTCGAAAAATCTACCATTGCCCTGTCGAGATTTGTTAATCAAGGGTATTATTCCCAAATTCAAGTTCTAATTGCAATTATGATACACAAAGATGACAATCACAAACAATCAAACTACCTGTTTTCAATTCCAATTCAAACTGAATTCGTATACAAACTCTGTTAAAACTTTCTCTCTCTAGAAACTCAATCTGCGTACAATTCAACTAGTCATCTACTAACTACTCTCACACTACACTAACTCATATCCCTATTTAAGACAAGAATACAACAAGACAAAAACAAAATTACAAGACTTTGACTTTGACCTTTTATTACAAATACTTTGACTTTCGACTTAAGAGTTGACTTGCTTGACCTTCTGTCTTCATGATCTTGTATCCAACAAATATGTGCATTAACAATCTCCCCCTTTGGATTCAAGATCGTCTCTAAAAGATTTTGCAATACAATCTCCTCGTTTTTATTAATCTTTAACACTTTGATCTCCCCTTTGTAGATCTTTTAGCAAAATAGACATTGAAGCTCAGTCTCCTTTTTATGCTCATAACAATCTCTCCTTTCTTTGATAAATCTGTCTTCAAAAACTTTTTATACTCTCCCTAAAGTATGTCTTCAAAAAAAATAACATAGCAAACTCCCCAAATTTGTAAAGATCTCTTTCATACTCCAGAAAGAAATTATCTTCAGGTTTAGCTCAAATTGCTTCAGCAAAAAGTCTTCAAAGAAAATTTTAGTAAAATTCAGCTTGTCTTTAGAATTCTTTAAACTTGCTCTTTCTGCTTTCAACAAACTTTCTTCAAATTGACTGTCTTGACATAAATTTCCTCTTTAAGCTCCAACTTTTCTTTATCATATCCCACATTTCTTGATCATCTCTCCCCCTTTTTGATGAATGAAGCACTGAAATCATCAAAACTTTCACAAGAAATGTCATGAACCAATTTGATCTGACCACTGATCTTTCACAAGAGCCTCAGACTATTTATTGATCCAAAAGATATTCATCCGAATCTTTGCAAATTCAGACAAAATATGAGTGTAACACCTGAATCAACAAATGAATCAGTTAGAAATGTATGTCAGTAACACAAAGTCACTGTGTGTAACGAATACACATTGGAAAGGAGCTTTTTGTTGTTCACTCCCCCAGGTCTTCCGTTTAATCATCGAATAACACAAGGTTAAACTATGAACGTTCAGACAGAAAAACGAATTTCCTGTGTGTTCGTGCTTGTGTATGAAAGAATTAAGCTTGATGATTGCTTTTCATAGGCTCAAAATTGTGTAAACCACTTAGACAACAACAGTTAAACACAGATTCGATTGTGCATGATCAAAATACGAAGGTGGGGCAGACTTCCTTCTTTTTCAATATCCAGATTTTTCAAATGAAAATCAGATAGATTATGTGTGGCGTCCCTTGAAATATGAAACATCTTCTTTTTGAGAAAAAAAAGAGTAGTTGGTGGGTATTTTATCAAGAGTTGGCATGGGCTAGTTTTATGTTTCAATGATGTACACGAAGAATTGTGAAACACCAGCAATGTGGCTGCCTGACTCCGAAAAAGTTAGTGAAGAGTTTGATATTCTTTTACTCTGTTCTCACACCCTCTTTCTTTTAATCATTGAGCTCGCTTCTAACCAAACTCTCATTTCCATTTTACCTCATCACATAACCCACACTCATTTATTTTGACTCCTCGCCTCTCGATCACTAAGGATTAACTTCTTGGGTAGTAAACACTGGTTAACGTGAATCCATAGAAGTTCTGTTAAGCTCACACAATGAACCCTTGTAATCCTAAAAGCACAATGTTGCTCAAACGATTTACTTGGCAGTTAAAGCACATATATACAAGTCAGATGCTTGTATGCTCATAGATGTAATCATGAAGATTTGAGCATTTTTAAACATTGAAGATTATTCAAAACAAGTATATTGAATAAATGAAAATAATACAAGAAACTTGTTTGAATATCTAACATTGTATGAAAAAGATCAAAATCGAACATATTTAATCATTCATATTTGATCTTATCAAACAAGGCTTAGGTCATGAAATATATGTCTATATGAAACAAAATATAGACATTCTTGAAATAAACGTTTTGAAATGAAATCATGCTCAAACTTTGAATATCAAACGGTGTGGTCCAAGATTTACTAGCATAAACACATACAGATTATCACAAAACACTTTGTTTATTAATCACATGAATTACATCAAGCCATAGATCTATTAGTGATTAACCTTTCAAGATAGAATGTGTTTGTGTGTGTACTCAATGTGTACAACTATGTGTTCTTACTCTCTCTCAACTACCACCAAGATTACACCTTCACTTTCACACACTTACTTACACGTCTACTAGAAACAAAACAAAGACTTGCTTATATATAGGTCAACATGACCAAGCAAGGTCAAACCTTCTAGAAACAATTACAACTCACACATAAACACTAATTTCAACAATGACCCTCATTTAATCTTGAATACAATTTCAGTCTAACAATCTCCCCCTTTGGATTCAAGATTAAAATTTTTTTGGCAATAATCTTTAGGTCTTCATATCTTCAGATTTAACTTCAACTTCAACTCTTTTCTGGCTTTGACATCTCAAAACTTTGACAATTCTTCAAACTTTGACTTCAATCAACTGAAAACTTTATCTCCTCTGAAAACTTTAAAACTTCAATCTGATCTTGAACTTTGATTATTCTCCCCCTTTTTAATGATTTGTAAGAATCAAAATCATTAAAACATATCAAGATCAGACCTGTCATTGAAATAACTTCCCACCATCTGATAAGCACATCCTTCATGAACTTTCATCTCCTCCTTATGATAATAGACAATCTCCCCCAGATAGGAAAATTATTAATCTCTCCAATACATGATGTAATAAAATCTGTCATCTGATCTGAAAGAGCCGTTGAACCATGAATGTATTCATTTGAATCTTTTCAAATTCAAACAAAATAAGAGTTGTAACCCTGAATCAACATATGAAACAGTTAGAAATGTCTGTCAGTAACACGAAGTTACTGTGTACAACAAATGTACAATATAAGGAGCTTGTTTGATGTTGACTCCCCAAGACTTCCATTCAATCATTGAAAAACACAAGGTAATTCTATGAATGTTCTAACAGAAAAACAAATTCTCTGTGTGATCGTGCTTGTGTTTTGAAAGAATTAGCACAATGATTGTATTTCATAAGGCTCAAAATATGTAAATCACTGAGACAACAATGATTGTACATAGACTCAATGTGCATGAGAAAGGGTCGAAGGTGGGGCAACTTTCCTTCTTTTTCAATATCAGTATCTTCCAAGTGAAGATCCGATAGATTATGCACTGCTTCCCCAGAAAATGTGAAACATTCTCTTTTTAAGAAAAGAATGAGTAGCTGGTGGGGTTGTATGCAAGAGATGGCATGGGCTATTTGCCTATTTCAATGATGGTCACGAAAGAATTGTAAACCAATCAGTAATGTGGCTACCCGGCTCAGAAAGATGTTTGGTGCAGAGTTCTGATATTCTTTTAACTCTGTTCTCATACCCTCTTTCTTCTAAACATTTAAGCTTACATCTAACCAATCTCTCATTTCCATTTTACCTCAGCTCACTCCCACACTCAATTCTTTTAGACCCCTCTCCCCTCAATCACTCAAAGGATTTCTTCCGGGGTAGGAAACACTGGTTATCGTGAATCCATGGAAGATCTATTAAGCACTCACACTGAATCCCATGTTCCTAAAAGTACATGATGTTCAATGATTTTCTTGACATGTAAAGCACAAGAAATCATATGTCAGTGTATATATGCTCATCAAAGATCAGAAATGAAATTTGAGCATTTTAAACATTTAAGATATCTCAAAACTTTATATGAATGAATAATCAATAAAGAATAGAAATGTTTTGAGAATCTGACAATGATTAAGATCAGATCAAATTATCATGAAGAAAAATATTTGGGAATTCAAAGACGTATGTTGTTTATATGAACAATATATAAACATATTATCAATGAAAGCACATTAAAAAATGAAATGACGTTTGATTCAAACAACTGTGAATACCAAACAGGAGTATTACCATAGAAAGATATATCATTTGATACATGGTAATAACATAATCAATTTGAAAATACTGAACCAGTGTGTGTATGAATACTTGACAAAGTATATAGAAAAGAAAATACACAAGTATTATTCTTTAAAGAACACACGGCCAGATAAACAATAAAATTCACAAGTATCCAAAAATCATTTAAAAGTCACACTTCTCAAATGAGAAAAACATTTTAAGATTGTGAAGTGGTTTGAACATATTAAAAACATTTTTCACAAGTGAAAGTTGTTCTTCTTTCACAAGTGTTAGAGTATAAGGATTTGAATGTTATACCTGTGGATTAGAATCCTTAACTCCCCCTGAAATGAATATAGCAATTAAAATATCCTTCAATAGATATCCTCCCCCTTGATATCTGTAACACATCAATCTTTTAGAAATATTATAATAAAAATATATAGCAATATAAGATCTAAACACCCTTTCAAACGAAAAACTTCCTGAAAAGATGTACTCAGGAAAGCATCCTTCAGAAGAAAACATTTGAATACGGGTTTTGAACTGAATTGTCCAAAAGCCATTGTCACATAAAATATCCTGCAAGAAAAAGATTTTGGTAATCATTATACAAATGATTCCGCTTTAGTCAGACAACATATGATGAAATATCCAAAATATATTCAAATAAAGTACAAAGTTAGAAAACTCCCCCTGGAATCATGAAGTGGCATTTAACATACCAAGTTTGCTAACTAAAAAGTTAAACCTCTTTTCATCCAATGGCTTGGTGAAAAGGTCAGCCAACTGGTAGTCTGTAGTCACAAAGTGCATCTCAATATCGCCCTTCTCGACATGATCCTTTATAAAATGATAACGCACGTTGATGTGTTTTGTCTTGGAATGCTGCACTGTATTAGTAGTAATTGCAATCGCACTCTTAGAATCACAGTAAATAGGGACTCGTTGGTAAGTATAACCGAAATCTTTTAACTGTGTTCGCATCCATAGAACTTGTGAACAGCAGCTTGCGGCAGCTACATATTCAGCCTCAGTGGTGGATGTAGAAACACAATTTTGTTTCTCAGATGTCCAACTAACCAACTTATCACCTAAGAACTGACAAGAACCAGAGGTGCTCTTTCTATCCAGTTTGCATCCTGCATGATCAGCATCAGTATAGGCAGTTAAATCAAAAGACGAACCCTTAGGATACCAAAGGCCTAACTCAATAGAACCTTTAAGATACCTAAGAATCCGTTTTACGGCGACCAGGTGTGATTCCTTCGGATTAGCTTGATATCTCGCACATAAACATGTAGCAAACATAATATCCGGTCTACTCACAATTAAGTACAACAGTGAACCAATCATGCTATGATACACTTTTTGATCTACTGATTTGCCAGAAAGATCTGCATCTAAAAGTGTGCCCGTTGCCATCGGTGTTTTCATCACTGAACTGTCACTCATGTTAAATTTCTTAAAAATATCTCGAATATATTTTGACTGATTAATGAAAATGCCTTCGGGTAATTGTTTCACTTGAAGACCAAGGAAAAAATTTAGTTCGCCCATCATTGACATTTCAAAACGAGATTCCATGATTCTTGAAAAGTTTTTACAAACCTTTGGATTTGTAGAACCGAAAATTATGTCATCTACATAAATCTAGATTAGAATCATATCATCACCTTGCTTTTTCAGAAAGAGAGTAGTATCAATTGTACCTTTCTTGAATCCTGAAGCAAGTAAGAATTGAGTTAGAGTTTCGTACCAAGCTCTTGGTGCCTGTTTGAGTCCATACAGAGCTTTGTCTAAGACATAGACATGATCAGGGTTCTTTGGATCAATGAATCCTTCTGGTTGAGCAACATATACTTCTTCATGCAATATCCCATTTAAAAATGCAGATTTTACGTCCATTTCGAAGACAGTAAAACTTTTATGCGCTGCATAAGATAAAAATATTCGAATTGCTTCCAGTCATGCCACAGGACCAAACGTTTCTTCATAATCAATCCCCTCCTGTTGACAATAACCCTTTGCAACAAGGCGAGCTTTGTTTCGAACTACAACTCCAGATTCATCTCTCTTATTTCTGAAAACCCACTTTGTTCCAATAACAGATTTTCCTTCTAGAAGTGGTATAAGTCGTCAAACTTTGTTCCTCTCAAATTGCAGAAGTTCATCTTGCATCGCCAATATCCAATCTGGATCGCGCAAAGCTTCTGAAGCTTTCTTCGACTCTAGAGAACTTAAAAAACTTGAATATAGACAAAAATTAGCTGATGCTGCACGCGTTTGTACACCAGACTGTGCATTACCAATAATATTATGAAGTGGGTGAGCTCGTGTCCATTTCATTATACTTGGAATTGGATGAATGTCATCTTGAGTATTATCTTCCTCATATTCATCATATACGACAGGTAAGTTTTGATCAACCCCAGATGTGCTCGGGACATTTTGTACAGCCTCTTCTGAAGTAACAATTTCCGGAGCAATAGAAGAATCACTCGGAACTTCTGCTGCAGAATTTGGATCTGCATTCACAGAATCAACATTAGTACCTTCAGAATTGATACGTGTAGATGTACCTGATGTGGTTGATATTGTGACATTTTCAGAAGGTCCTGAAATATCTGCTATTATAATTGGAACCTCTGAAGTTGATGCGGATATGCTTGATTTTTCAAAATCTGCACAGATATCCATAAAAGCATCAAAAAATAATAAGTCTAATTCAGCTGTAATTTTATTTGAATTAGAAGACTTATTCTGTTTGACTTCGGGTTCTATTCCGTCTTGAATATAAACATTTTGTTTAAGCTTGAGTTCTGAACTGTTGTGATCAGAAGTCAACGTTGATGATTCGTCGAATGACATATTAATGCTCTCCATGATCGTCTTGGTTCGTCTATTGTAGATCCGATAGGCTTTAGATGTTAACGAATAACCAATGAAATAGCCTTCGTCAACCTTCTTGTCAAATTTACCGAGATTATCTCGATCATTGAGAATATAACACCTACAACCAAAAGTGCAAAAAAATTTAATATTCGGTTTTCGACGATTAATAAGTTCATACGCTGTCTTTTTATGTCTTTTGATAACAATCGTGCAGTTTTGTGTGAAGCACGCAGTGGCGACGGCTTCAGCCCACAGAAACATTGGCAATTCGGAATAGGCTAACATTGTCCTTGCAGCTTCCACCAGTGTTCGATTCTTCCTTTCAACTACGTCGTTTTGTTGAGGAGTATAAGCAGCAGAAAAGTTGTGAGAGATCCTAACAGATATGAGATAACTCTGAAGCTTTTCATTTTTGAATTCCGTGCCATTGTCACTTCTCAAAGATATAACCAGCAATTGTAGTCGAACCTGGATTTTTTTTATGAACTCAATGATCAGCTCTACTGCATCTGATTTGTTTCTTAAAAAATCCAGCCAAGTATATTTGGAGTACTCATCTATCATGACCAAAACATATTTCTTACCATTGATAGACTGAGTTCTCATCGGGCCGCAAAGGTCCATATGTATCAATTCAAGAGGTGTTGAGGATGAGAATTCTGTCTTTGATTTATGAGATGTTCGCTTCATCTTTCCCATTTCACATGCGGGACAAAGAGAATTCTTCTCAAACCTTAGTTCTGGTAGACCTTTGACAATACCTTGTCTCGCCAGCTGATTAATCGCATCAAAGTTTTGATGAGACAGACGCCGATGCCATATCCAACTTTCAGCTCGTGAAGCTTTTGTAATCAGACAAACAGGTCTTGATGCAGAAAGTGTTGGAAAATTCACAGAATAAAGATTTGCATTCCGCTTAGTTTTAAAAACTGCACGACCATCTTTATCTTCAATATAACAGCATTTATCAGTAAACCGAACTTGAAATTGACTATCACATAATTGACTTGTACTGAAAAGATTATGATCAAGTCCTTCTACGTATAGTACTCTTTTGATCGTCACGATGCCATTTGTTAACGATCCGTGTCCTCGAATGTATCCAGTAACCTCAGAATTTGCATAGCTTACAGTACCGGCAGGTTCCTCAACATAATTATGAAGTAGATGCTTAAATCTTGTCATATGGCGCGAGCATCCTGAATCTATATACCATGTATGTGAGGCCTGCAAAAAGAACAAATTACTTCTGCTTAGGTACCCATATCCATATGGGTCCTTTCTTGTTAGCTTTTTGCAATTCATTAACATCATTTACCTTAGCCTTAATTCGCCACTCATAGCGAGGCTTAGGTACCCATTTCCATATCATTTTAACATTAAGCTCATGAAATGTTTTCTTTTTCGAAAAATGATCAAACTTACAACGAAAATTTTTAGCCTGATGTGTTAAGGATTTTGAAACTGATTTGACATGAGATGTTTTTCTGACAACTTTAGACTTAGGATAAATGGAAGGAATGATAAATGCATTATCATGACAGTGTTTGCAGATAAAATTCTTACGTGCAAATGTCAAAAGCGTAGATTTATCCAATGAAGTACAATTATTCATACAACTTTGACATTTGGAAACGTTTGAATTTTTACACATCAAACTACCACTATCACTGATATTACATTTATTTTTAGCAACTTTATTGTCCTTCACGTTCTTCATACTTTCTCCTTTACCATTCTGCCTTTTTACATCTGAAACAGGAAACAGAATCTTGTTAGTTTTCTTTGAAGAAGATGATTTTGGCTTTGAATTACAAGAAGTTTCTCCTTTTTCAAAAATACTCGGAGGATATTCAGGAGTAGTAGTATAAACAACTGAAGTTTTAGAATTGATAGTCTCAAACTCTGGATTAGAATGAATATTCCAGTTTGGAGATTCAAACATCTTTTTATCTTTTAGATTTTGCTTAAACAAATCATCTTTCAAAACATTTATCTCTCTAGAGAGTTATTTGTTTTCTTCAAAAGACTTGTCAAGTTTGAATTTGAGATCAACGTTCTCATCTTCTAACTCTTCAATGGTCTTTTGAAGATTTATGATTTGTTTTTCAAAATTAGATGCTTGATTCACTTCAGAGTTTGATTCCATCTTTTCTATAATAGGAACAGGATCTGGAGCATTCATCATTTCTGTAAAAATCTCCCCAGTCATGATTTTTGAAAAATCAGAATTAAGGTTTTGATTCACGATATTTTCATCTTTTGACTCTTTTGAGGAATTAGAAGTGAATGAATTAGATAAAGAAATTTGATTCTCAACATCAGTTTCTGAATCGGTATATCATACTGACACTGAGATTCAGTACTATTTGCTTCAATCTTGGCTGACTCTGTTGGTAAACAAGGAAAAAATAATGACGTAAATTCACTACATTCTATCCTTTTTGTTTTGTAACTTTCATTCAAATCTTTATAAGCAAAACCAACAAAATTTAAACTTGAAATTGATTCAACACAAGATGAAGTGTCATCATCATTCACAACTTTACCTTTTACAAAAGTATCATGAATATCGGGTTTTGTAGGAGTAGAGCCCATTTTATCAAAATTATACAAATTTTCTGGTGCTCTTTTCAAAACATTATTTGGTTCAAAACCTAAACCTTTTTTAACATTATAAAATCTGACATCTTGGAGTTTGTTTGTTAAAAGATTTAATGTTTGCTCAGTCTGTCCTCTTTTCAGATTTAAATCCTCCAGTTGCTTAATTTTACAATATGCCTCGTTTCTTTCTTGAAAACACGCTTCAAATTTTAGTTGAAAATCACCTTTTTCAGCATTTAAGTTTACAAGATCTCTTTCAAGCTCAGATATTTTTGAATTTAAAACATCTTTGTCCTTTTTCAAACAATTTTTCTCGGACTCTTTTTCCTTAACAACATATTTCAACATTGCATTTTCATCACGAAAATTCAACATTGTTTGTCTTTCATTACTAAGTTTGACTTTCAAAGATTTAAACTCATCTTTCATGAATTTAACTTGAGCCTTTAAGGATTGAATACGTACCTCGGAACCACAGTCGGAATGATCAGAAGATGATCCAATGTCCTCATCCACTTTGGCCATCAAACACACTTGAGTAAAGTGTGGAAATTCATCATCAGAACTCTTGTAGAACCAATTTTCTTCTTCCGCCATTAAGTTCTGACCATCTTCCACCTTCTTTGCTAACAGTGTTTTTCGAGCATAATATTCCGAACTCTTTGTACGCTTGAATTTGCAATCCTTGGAAAAATGACCTGGTTTTCCACAGTTATAGCATCTTCCATATTTTGGCTCAGTCTCTTCTTTCTTTCCTTCTCTCTTCTCTTCTTGTTTTTCTTCTCGCTTTTCATCTCTTTTCTCTCCTCTTTTCTCATACTTCTTTTCAGATCTCGGTTTGTACTTGTCTTTCTTGTAACTCTCATATTTCGACTTGTACTTGTTCTTTCCAAAGCTTTTAAACTGCTTTGTGAGAAGAGCCAGATTTTCAGCGAATCGTTGCATATCCTCATCTGAATTTTCTTCACTTTCAGTAGAAGATTTATCAGTGCTTGAATCAGTGACTTCAGTTAGGAGAGCTCTGGACTTCCTTGACTTTGACTTGTAAGAAGAACTGAACTTGAAACTTGACCTTTTCTTACGTTCAGACATTAAGGCTAGAGAATCTTTGACCATCTTCTTTTCAGCACCCAGCTGCTTTACTTCATCCTCATGTTGAGATAAAGTTGTGAAGATATCATTGACGTCTTCTTGTGCCATGTCCTTAGTCATCTAAATGTTGATAGCATAGCTTTTCCATTATGGGTTCAAGTTCTTGATGAACTTATAATTGATCTCTGATTCTGACTTGTTCATTCCATTTCTCCATAGATCATTCAGAATCACATTAAAGCGATTGTATGTCTCCAACAAAGTCTCTCCTTCTTTCGCATGGAAACCTTCATATGCATTTATACTCTGATTCAGCTTTGTCTGAATTGACTTCTTTGATCCTTGAAACTGTTTCTCCAATTCATCCCATAAAGCTTTTGCAGATTCCCTACTATCTACGCGATTGTATATATCATTGGGAATTGCCATTGTGAGATAGATAAGTGCTTCTTCATCTATCTTATATCTAGCTTTTTCTACTTCACTGAAAAATTGATATGGTTTTGAAACATATCGATCTGGAATTTCTGGAGATGTAGCTGTGGCTGCTTGTCCAGGTACAAAAGTTTGTGGCTCAATTGGACCATGTATGATAGACTCCATATAATCTCTGTTCTTTAGATTCAAGAACTGAGTCATCCTTTTCTTCCATTGTGAATAATCTCCGACAGATAAGACTGGAGGCTTCAGATGAGATCCCATAGAGAGTAATTCATTTGCCATGATTGAAAGATGTATATACCTACACAAGATGAAAAAAAAATATTAGCTAGTAAAGATCTTTAAATCCAATCAAATCAAGAAAACTTTTGAAAAAAAATTTAAGTACAACTCAGTGTGAAACGTAAAACGTGTGAATAGTGTGAAACGCAAACCACACTTCTCGTTTGTAGTATGGAATGCAAACCTTGACTTTGCGTTTGCAGTATAGAACGCAAACCTTGACTTTGCGTATGTAGTGTGGAGCGCAAATCTTTGCGTTTGTGCTGTGGAGCGCAAACCTTACTTTGCGTGTGTGTTAAGGAGCGCAAACGCCACTTTGCGTTTGTGCTGTGATGCGCAAACTGAGCTTGATCAGTGAGACAAACGACTTTGCGTGTTCAGATACTCGCGTAAAGATAACTTTGCGTGTTCAGTGTGTGATACGCAAACAACATTTTGAGTTTGTGGAGTGATACGCAAAGTACAAATCAAACACAAATAGACTTTCGATGAAAGTTACGCAAACCAGGATGAACATGCGCAAGCCAGGATGAACATGCGCAAACTTTGACGAACACACGCAAACCTCTAAAATCGATCAAAATCACACCAAAAACTCATCTAGACTTCGAATTTCGATATGAAAATTTGACAATTTATTTACCAACACATTTCGAACACAATTCACCAAATTGATTCAAGAACAGTACATGAAACTCGTGAACTCGAACTCAACAAAAATCACAAATTCAGACTCGATTACAGTGCAATTAAAAAATCTATCCAGACATACTCGATCGATTATACAATACGAACATAACCTAATCAGATTCAACTCAAAAGTTCCACTAAAAATCAAAATTGATTTTGACTTCGTGAACAGTAACGTGAACAGTGTTGACTCAAAACATTTTCTTGATTTTCAAATGGATTTGGCTCTGATACCAATTGTGGTCCAAGATTTACTAGCATAAACACATACAGATTATCACAAAACACTTTGTTTATTAATCACATGAATTACATCAAGCCATAGATCTATTAGTGATTAACCTTTCAAGATAGAATGTGTTTGTGTGTGTACTCAATGTGTACAACTATGTGTTCTTACTCTCTCTCAACTACCACCAAGATTACACCTTCACTTTCACACACTTACTTACACGTCTACTAGAAACAAAACAAAGACTTGCTTATAAATAGGTCAACATGACCAAGCAAGGTCAAACCTTCTAGAAATAATTACAACTCACACATAAACACTAATTTCAACAATGACCCTCTTTTAATCTTGAATACAATTTCAGTCTAACAAACGGGGTGTATCACCATCGAAAATTTTGTTCAATTTGAGACTTGGTGATAACATATTCAACAAAAATTAAACTAGTGTGTGTGAATACTTGACAATATATGGAAAATATAATACACAAGTATTTATCTTTGGAAACACATGGTTTATTAAACAATGAAGCACATAACAATGAAAACATTTAAAATCACACTTATATATTCATGAAATCTTTTTAAGAATCAGAAGTGGTTTGAACATTTAAAAATATGTTTTCATAACTGAAAGTTGTCCTTCTTTCAGACACGTATGAGATTAAAAGTAGAAATAAACCTTTCGCTTAGTCTTAAATCCCATAAAGTCAACTCTAAGTCATATATGATATGATCATGTAAGCTTTCTCTCAATTCGACAAAAATCACAAGTCTGTCAAAGTACAAAGCTTTATTCACAAAATTTATTAATAAATAAAATGACATAAAGCAATAAAACTTTGAAATTACGAGTTCTGATCAGATACTCCTTATCTCTAACTCCCCCTGGAATTATGCATCAGAAAATTTATCAGTGATAAACATATGCAAAATTTATTAACTTCCCCATAAATGTATGTACTCTTATCATCGTCTCACACTCCCCCTGAGATCATGAACAAAGTTAAGTGCAGCTATCTTGCAGATTAAAAATAAAGAAATGAAGAAAAATAACAATAACATAACTTTAGTAGGTAATCACAGATTAAGTGTTGAGATTTAACATACCAAGTTTTGAAACGAGAAAATTAAATCTCTTTTCATCTAGAGCCTTGGTAAATAAATCAGCAAGTTGGTAATCTGTGTTTACAAAATAAAGTTCGATTGTACCTTTTTCCACATTATCTTTGATAAAATGATATCGGACGTCAATGTGTTTGGTCTTGGTATGTTGAACAGGATTCGCAGATATTGCAATTGCGCTCTTCGAATCATAGTAGATCAGGATCTTGTTGTATTTGAAGCCATAATCTTAGAGTTGTGTTCTCATCCACAACATTTGAGAACATCAGCTCGCCGCAACGACATACTATGCCTCAGTTGTTGATGTAGATACACAAAGTTGTTTCTTTGAAACCCAACTTATGAGTTTATGGCCATAAATTGTATGTGACCCGACGTACTTTTGCTGTCAAGCATACAACCTGCATGGTCTGCATCTGAATATGTTGTCATTTCAAAACTTGTATCCTTAGGATACCACAGACCAAGATCTGCAGTGCCCTTCAAATATTTAAAAATTCTTTTAACTGCAGACAAATGGGATTCTTTTGGAGAAGCCTGATATCGAGCACATAGACATGTAGAGAACATAATATCTGGCCTACTAGATGTTAAATACATTAAATAACCAATCATCCCTCGTTAGGTTCTAACATCGACAACTTTTCCCAAAGGATTAGTGCCAATCTTAGTTCCTGGTGCCATTGGGGTTCCAATAGGTGTACAATTTTCCATTTTAAATTTTCTAAGAATAACGAAAATATACTTAGCTTGATTTATAAAAGTCCTCATCGAAAAATGTTTGACTTGTAATCTGAGAAAGAAATTCATCTCTCCCATCATACTCATCTGAAATCTAGACACCATGAGGTTAGAAAAATTCTTACAGTATTTTGCATTAGTTGAGCCGAATATAATATCATCCACATAAATCCGAATTAAAATGATATCGACTTTTTCCTTTTTGATAAAAAGAGTAGTATCGATCTTACCTTTAGAGAAGCCCGACTTGACTAGGAATTTAAATAATAATTCATACCAGGCTCGAGGGGCTTTCTTCAGACCGTAAAGAGCTTTATCCAGAATGTAGACGTGATTCGGTTTCTCTGGATTGACAAAGCCTTCATGCTATGAGACGTAGACTTCCTTCTTTTAGATGCCATTGAGAAAGACAGTCTTCACGTCCATTTGGTAGACGGTGAAGTTCTTGTGAGCGGCATATGCAAGAAACATCCTGATAGCTTCGATGCGCGCCACTGGAGCATAAGTCTCGTCATAGTCAATACCTTCCTTTTGCCTATATCATTTAGCCACTAGTCTTGCTTTGTTTCTGATCACAATACCATCTTCATCTTTCTTATTCTTGAATACTTATTTTGTGCCAATAATTGATTTACCTTCAGGCTTAGGCACTAGTCTCCAGACTTTTAATGCTTCAAACTGATTCAGCTCTTCTTGCATCGCAGTTACCCAGTTTGAGTCGGCTAGAGATTCAAATACACGTGTTGGCTCTATCTTGCTCAGGAATGAGTCATGCATATAGTGATTAAGTGTAGCATACCTAGTTTACACCGGTTTAGATGGATCTCCTATGATCTGATGTATCAGGTGCTCTTTGGTCCACCTATGTTCATGAGGGAGTGGATTTGATGTAGATTGATAATGATTTTCATCTAAGTATCCACTTTCAGTTTCTTCTTGTTCAAGGAGTGATTCCGTTGAAGTATTATGTACAGAAGCTTCAGTTGTTATAGCATTATCTGGCTGTTGAGTAGTCGTTTCAGTGCAACCAACTAAATCAGCAACTTCTGTCTCGGCAGTTTCATGTACATCTTCAACTGAAGGAGTATGTGTTTGAATCGGAGTTTCTTGCTGAACCGGGGGAACAGTTTTAGTAGAGACATCTGAAGTGATTGGATGATGACTGCTTGACTCTTCAGGTCTGTTAATCATAACAGATTTAGGCAATTTAGAACCCAGAAACTCATCATAAAAGAATTCAAATAATAAATCTAATTCAGATAAATGATATGTAGAAGTAGATGGTTTATCATAATTAGTCGTATTAAGTACAGGTTTTGGACTGATCTATCCAGAAGCTAGTACTCCTGTAAGTACAGATTTTGAACTGCTTTATTCAAAAGCCAACTCTTCATCAAATGTGACGTTGACGCTCTCAACCACAATCTTTGACTTCTTCAAATACACCCTATAGACAACAGACGTTTGAGAGTAGCCGATTAAAATGTCTTCATCAGCCTTTGGACTGAACTTGTTCAAGTTCTCTTTGTCATTCAGTACAAAGCACCTGCATCCAAAAATATGAAAATGTTTAATGCTAGGTGTACGATTATTTATCAAAGTGTATGGCGTTTTACCAAACCGGCGGTGAATTATTGATCGATTCTGTGTGTAGCAAGCAGTCGATACATCCTCAGCCCATAGAAACAGATGTAGATCCGATTGACTTAGCATAGTTTGAGTGGCCTCGACTAGCGTTATGTTACGTCTTTCTACAACTCCGTTCTTTTCAGACGTTCTGGCAGTAGAAAACTGATGTGTTATCCCGACCGATTCGAGATAATCTTCTATAGTTTTGTTCTTGAATTCTGTGTCGTTGTCTGTTCGTAGAAGCTTGGCTGTCTTTTGCAGATTCACTTGGGTGTCTCATATTTTGTTCTCATAAATTTGACCCAAGTGTACCGCGAATAATCGTCCACAATCACTAGAACGTATTTCTTTCCATTTATGCTTTGAGTACACATTCGACCGCAGAGATCCATATGCAACAATTCAAGTGGAGAACTTGTACTAGGCTCAGGCTTTGGCTTATGAGCAACTCTCTTCATCTTGCCTTTCTCGTACGCTACGCACATATGTTCTTTCACGTACTTAATGTCTGGAAGTCCTTTGATTAATTTTCCCGTGACTAGTTTGTTGATGTAACGAAAATTCAGGTGAGAAAGCCTTCGATGCCATAACCAACTTTGTTGCAGCGAGGCTTTTGACAGTAGACACACCTCGTTGTCAGTCTTGACTTTTGACAAGTTGATTGTGTAGAGGTTTGACTTTCTCGTGCCGACCAAGAGTTCCTTACAGTCTTTAGTACGCACAAAACAACTCTTGGCCTTGAAATTTACCTCTAAGTCTTTGTCACAGAACTATCCAATGTTAAATAGGTTATGTCCTAAACTTTCAACGTAGATCACCTTCGTAATCGTTACGTTGTCTTGTATAACGTCACCATATCCCAAAATCGGTGAAAACTGGTCGTTCCCGAAGCGCACGTTCCCGCAGTATTTCTCTGTCTAATTAGACAATAAATCTTTTTGCCAGGTCATATGCTTGGAGCAATTAGAATCCAAGTACCACATATGACGGGTCTGCATAGGAGAAATCAGGGAACAACAACTTTAGGTACCCATTTAAATCTGGGTCCTATCAGATTAGCGCAAGATTTTGGCACCCATTTGAATTTGGGTCCTCTTTTATTTTGAAAATCATGATAAGCTCTAGAATGATAAACATGATAAGTACCAAACCAATCATCAGAATATCGACAAGAAACAAAATCATTCTGTCTATATTTAGATGACTTAGTAGTAGACCGAGATAATTGGAGTAATTGCTTTATTGAATATTTCTTGTAAGGAATTACAAGTTTTTGTTTAATAGAAGCAATAATACCAACTACATCAGAATTACTATCAGTCGGTCTACTACAAACAATATATCAGGACATGATTCTGCTTTCTCATCAACCTTCTGTTTTGGTCGCCACTCAGTTAGTTCTTCAGACCTTTTCTTTTTCAACTCTGAAACAAAAGATTTAGATTTGTTAGGAAAATTAGATTTCTTAGTTTGTCTTTTCTTGAGATTACCTGTGTTAGTCCGTTTTTGTGAGCGTCATTTCTTTTGCTTCTTACCTTTTGCATAATAATCAGTACTCACAGAAACTGATTCACAAACCTTGGTTGATGATTCACCTAGTTCATACACACTAGGTAAAGCTTCAGAGTTCATGAATATAGCAGAATGATCTGGAAGTTTAGCATTGAAATCAAACATATCAATTTCATTAACACACCCATCATCAGAATTTAGAAAATCCTTTACACATGCAAATAAGTCATCAAAATCATCTTTCGAAGTTTGAGGTGCCTTAGAAGATGTTGAACACTCTTTGGATTCAGATTTAAAAACAATGTTCTTCATTACAGTAAAAAATACAACTTGTTCAATATTAATCAAAATTCTTTCATCAGATAAAGCATTTTCAAGATCAATTATTTTGCTTTCTAAAACAAGTGGAGGAACATAAATTTTGGCTTTAATAGGTTTTTCCTCCAACTCTTTTGTAGAATAACTATCAATGTCAGTGTATAAATTGTATCCAAGATTTAATGTGGAAAGTCAAAATTTGTAAAGTCGAAGTCAATTCAAGTCTCTATAAAAGTCAAAGTTAATGTTGTTTAAGCATTGTGAGTGTTTCTAGCATCACATATAAATAGTCCTTGTGTTGTGAGAGTTGTAAGCAACCAAGAGCTAAGACTTGTAATTGTCAACATTGTGAGATATACGACTAGTTGTTTTTCTCTCTCTACATACTCTCTCTCTAAGAACATAATTGTCAAATCTTGATTTAGATTGTTTGAATTGCTTGGAATCTGGGTTTTTACATTTACAATTGGTATCAGAGCAGACAGAAATTCAGAAATCTTGATTGATTTGAAGATTTTTGGGCCGATTTTCAAGAACTCGAAAACGAACTATGGATATTCAAATTTTGGGCTATTGTGTTGTTTTGGATTTGAAACTAATTATTTTGAAATCGATTTGATGAATAGAAAAATTTTGGTTTGTATTGTTTAGTCTAATTCATAGCAGGTTAAGTGAATTTTGAATTTTATTAAATTTTTGTTCGAAGGATAAGAAACGCACTGTTCTAGATCGATTGGTAATATCTAGTGTATTAGTTTGAAATCAATTGGTTGTAATTGGTTCGTGGTATGAAATAGAAGATTCCTGCAAAGTTTCATATCATTTGGTGAAGGATTTCAGTGTGAAAGTTCAAGTTTTTGTTCGTAAAGTGAAGAACTCTCAAGATCAGGAAAACACGCTAATGAAGAAAACGCAAGTCAAAGAACTCGCACATGCTTAAAACACGCAAAAGAATGAAGAACTCGCAAGTTGTGATGTGCGAGAAGTAGAAACGCGCAAACCCTTTGTGCGAGTTTCTACTGTTTATTTCTTTTGTCTTACGAGAACAGTAATCTGCGAGAAGTTATAGTTAGCGCGAAGTGAAAAGTTGAAATTTTTTCTAAGTGTAGAACGCGCAGACGCATTGCGCGAAGTGGCTTTTCCATGAACTCGCAAGAAGCTCTCTGCGCGAAGCTAAAACGTGCAAGACTCTGTGTGCGTGAAGTTAAAACTCGCACATCTCTTTGTGCACGAAGCTTGTTCTCGCATCCTTCAATGTGCGTGAACCTTAAACGTGCACATCATTGTTTGCGCGAAGTTTATTTCCTTTGATCTGCGAGTTCCATACTTAGAATATTTTCTGAGATTTTTTTAAGCTGTAATATGGCCTTTAAATGTCAAAAAAATTCTCTAGGGGCGCTGCCCCTCAACCCCGCAAGGGCGTTGCCCCTTGACCCCACCCGCTAACCGGTTAGCGGGACCCTCGTGCTCAGTCTACGGAGGGGGACATACTTCTGATAGTGATCAAAATTTTCTGATTTCTGTTAACGATCATTTTCAAGTAATTTTTTTTTTCAGATATCAAGATGTCTACTATATTTTCAGGGAGAGATTGTGCCATCATGTACATGCCTGATATACCGGCAATAGAGGTTGAACGTGATAAACTGAAGGATCAGAATTCAGCTCTTCTAAAACAGATTCAAGAGTTTAAATCTAAGTTGTTAAACTCTGATAAAACTTATGAATGTGCTAAATGTATTGATCATTCTAAATCTGATTGTGCAGGTATCATCAGAGAAATAGAGAAAGAAATTAAAGAGAAAGAGAAAGAAATTAAAAGGAAAGAGGATATGATTGTGACTATTGAGAAAGAAATTAAACTAAAAGAGAGAAAGATAACAAATCTTCAAAACAAGCTGAAGACAACTGAACAACAGACATCAAAATTTAAAGCTGAATCAATTGATCTGCACATCAAGTTTAAAGCTTTTGAAGAAAAGATATCTGCTTTGGAGACAAAGAATGCTAATCTAATGAAAAGCCTTCAAGCAGATAAAGACAAAACAAATCTGGAGAAAGATTCAACTCAAAAGCTTTCTGACTTTCCTAAGAAAGCTATTCATGAGAAAAAGGATCTGGAGCTAAGATGCATTAAACTCTCCAAGCAAGTGTCAGAGTTTGAAAAAATCTTAATTAATGAAAGAGACAGGTTTGCTAAAGAGAGAAAAGTTCTTGAAAACAAAACAGTTGAACTTCCCAAACAAATATCAGTTCTGCAAGACTTACTTGAAAAAGAAAGAAAATCTATTCAAGAAAATAAAAAGTCTTTTTAGATGGAAAAGAAAAATGTTGAAAAGAGAAATACTGGGATTTTCAAAGAAATTTCTGAGAAAAACAAGAACTTGGAAAAAGATTTTGAGCAAGAACGTTTAAACTTTGAATCTGAAATATCTAAGCTCACATCCAAGATATCTGTTCTATCATCTGACATTCAGAAAGAACAGATAGCTAGAACTAATTTGAAGAAGAATTTTGACACACTTTCTGATGAAAGAAACATTTTGTCCGAAAATATTAAACAACTTGAAGTTGCAAATCTTGAATTATCAGAAAAAAAAATTATGCTAACGTGATTAGTCAATCACCTTATGAGAATTCAACTGAATCAGTTTGTTCCTTTAAAACAGCTTCAAGTTCCATTCATGAAAATGTTTTCAAAAAGAAATGTGTCAAACCAAACATTGTCAAATCAAATCAGATTCGTCAATCTAATCTATTTTATGATAAATCTGTTGATAGTCCGGCGAGCTTCTATGTCAAATCTCTTGGAAAGCATTCAAAGAAAGGACAGATGGTCTGGAGAGTTAAAGGTTCTTCAGATGAAAAGAAAAATGACAAAGCATCTGCATTCACATCCAATGCCCAAAAGAACAGAGCTCATAAAGGTAATTCTTTTGGTAAACTTGATACAATTTACTCTGCTAATCATCTTATCAGGTTGGCTGCAAAGAAAATATGTTGTTCTTACTGTGGAGCAAATGACTTTATAAGTAATAATTTTGTTGATTACTGGTATGGTTTTTATTATGTTACCCCCAAAAGAACTGCAACTAACACATCAAGACCCAAATACCAGTGGGTACCAAAAACTAAATCTGTGTTGCAGGCACCTAAGGTTAAAGGGGGAGCAAGATGTAGGCTCTTGAATAACACAGTTCAAGACCCACACTTCAATGTCAAGAATTGTGGTTTCTGATTACAATAGATCAGGATATGACTTCTAACACAGTGAAAGGATTATGACTTCTAAACACATCAGTTTAGGACTCAGTCTTAAATGTTTAAGGATAAGGATATTATGCAAATATCCAGGGGGAGCTTATCAGAATATAAATCATTTTATCATGATTTGAGGGGGAGCTTAAATGTAAGTATCTTCTGATCTAGATCTCTGATTGTTTGGAAGAAGAACAACTTTCAAGCATGATAAATGTTTTCTTAAATGTTCAAACCACTTCTCTATTCTCAAAATATTTCAAGAATTAAGAAGTGTGATTTTAAATGTTTTTCATAATTGAGCGTTAAGGTTTAAAAGACTGTGTGTTTCCAAAGATCAATACTTGTGTATTATCTTGTCTATATACTGTCAAGTATTCATACACACCGGTTCAGTACTTCATATTGATTTTGTTATTACCATGTCTCATAAAGAAAAAAAAATTCGATGGTAATACCCTCGTTTGTAAATCACTGATTGTTGAGCATAAATCATCATTTCAATCTTTGAGTGTTCATTGCGAAATTGTTTATATTCGTTCATATAAACAAACCATCAAGTTCTTTGATACCCCAACCTTTTCACGTTCATATCTTATGATATTTGATCTGATTGATACATTATCAGATTCTCAAAACAATTCTCTTGATTTCATTTCATTCATTCAATTTCCTTGTTTTAAGAGATCTTCATTGTTCAAATGCTCAAAATTCATTCATATTTTTAATGAGCATCCATTTTGACAATGTTATCATATTTGTGCTTAACTGTTCAAGATAAATTGTTGAGCAACCATTCTTTATAGGACAAATTACATGGGATCAGTGTGAGAGCTTAATCAGAACTTCCATAGATTCACGTTAGCCAGTGTTTCCTACCCCGGAAGTTATCCTAGAGTGATTGAGGGGTGAGGGGTCAAAATCAAAGAGTGGGGAGATAACTCATCCGGATGAGTTTTTCTCATTGTGCTGAGCGGTAAAATGGAAATGAGAGTTTGGTTAGTAGTGAGATTAAATGTTCAAAAGAAAGAGGGTGTGAGAACAGAGTCAAAAGAATATCAGAACTCTGCACCAACTACTTTCTGAGTCGGGCAACCACATCTACTGATTGGTTCACATTCTTTGGTGACCATCATTGAAAAAGGCAGTGAGCCCATGCCAACTCTTGCTTTAACCCCACCAACCACTGGTTTCTTTCCCGAAAAAGAAATGTTTCATTTTCTTGGGTACGCAACATATCTGCTATCTGGTCTTCACTCGGAAGATTTAGATATTAAAAAAGAAGGAAGTTTGCCCCACCTTCGCACCTCTTTCATGCACATTGAGTCCGTGTAATACTTGTTGTTGTCTCAACAGTTTACACAATTTGAGTCTGTTCAAGCTTAAGTAGCTTCAATCATTCATACACTTGCACGTACACACAAGGAATAAGTTTTCTTGTCATAACATTCATAGAAAATCCCTTTGTGGTTTTTCGATGATTGAATGGAAGCCCTGGGGGAGTGAACATCACAAAAGCTCATTTCCAATGTACATCCGTTGTACAAAGTGGATCAATGCTACTTACAGGCAATTCTAAATGTATCATTTGTTGATTCAGGGTTACAATTCTTATTTTGTCTGAATTTGAAAAGATTCGGATTAATACATTTTCTGAATTGACGAATACTCAGATCAAAAGGGCGGAGAATGCTATTTTATCATAAAGGGGAGATTGGTTTTCAAAGAAAGTGATGAAATTGAAGAAGTTTTGATGATCATGATACTCACAATCATCAAAAAGGGGGGAGAAATTCTGAAAGTTCAATTTCAAAGCCATAGAGAGATATCAAAATGAAAAAGACTTCGAGAGAAATTCTGAAAGTTCAATTCAATCAAGTATGATGAAAAGAAATTATTCAGAGATGATTCAAAGACAAGTCAAGATGATTAAAGAAAGTTTGTTTTCCGAAGACAATACAGAGATTTCAAAGATGAAGATACAAGTTTTGAAAGATTCCTCAAGATCAAAGAAGTTTCAAGAATTCAAGTTTTGTTCAAGACTTGATGAATGTTTAAAGACTTTGTGAAAGATTTTTCAAAATTCTTCAAAGCATCAGAGATTGAAGATTGCCAAAGCTTCAATGTTTAAAGATGTCAGAGTCAAAGTTTGAAGAATAAAGCGCTGAAGACGATTGTCAAACTTTTTTGTTAAATCTTGAATACAAAGGGGGAGATTGTTAGTGTATAAATTGTATCCAAGATTTAATGTGGAAAGTCAAAATCTGTAAAGTCAAAGTCAAGTCAAGTCTCTATAAAAGTCAAAGTTAATGTTGTTTAAGCATTGTGAGTGTTTCTAGCATCACATATAAATAGTCCTTGTGTTGTGAGAGTTGTAAGCAACCAAGAGCTAAGACTTGTAATTGTCAACATTGTGAGATATACGACTAGTTGTTTTTCTCTCTCTACATACTCTCTCTCTAAGAACATAATTGTCAAATCTTGATTTAGATTGTTTGAATTGCTTGGAATCTGGGTTTTTATATTTTCAATCAAAATAATTATTCGAAAGAAGTTTTGGTTGTTCAGAAATATAACTATCATTCAGCTTTTGATAGCAGAATGGTAGTTTCATTTTTGTTGTTTTCTTTCTATTCTCATCTTCTTTGTCCTCAACCTCATCAGGTGATTTGGTAACGAATTTGAGTTTCAAATGAGGATGTTTGGTAGCCGCTTGTAGAAAATCAAAGTTATACAAGGCTGGCTGGTTAGACCAATTAGTCTAGTGAGGTATTCTTTGTAAGTCTATATATAAAATATCAAGAAATCATTAATATAAAGCATTCATCAATACCATTCATGCCCTCAAGCATAATGTCTCACTTCTTGCCTTTAATCACAATAAACTCTATGCCCTTAAGCACAATACAATCTGTGCCTTTAAGCACAATATACATTATAATTAACCATTCACAAAATTCACGCAATTAATAATCTTACTAACAATAACTTCATTATTAGAAAATATATATATTCTGGTTCGAAAATAGTTAAAAGAAAACTCACCTGGGTGATAATATGATTTACTTTCACACACACTACTATCATCACTACCAGACTTCACAAACAGATAACAGGATATGAATTAAACACATACAAATTTAAATCTACAAAATTATATCTAAGATAAAACTCTTACTACAATCATACGAACCTTAAATCATAATCGAAACACCCCTAATATAAATTGAATACAAACGATTGTCGCACACCTCAAAAATGTCGCACCCTACATTTGGGATAAACACAGATGTTGCACGACATATGTGAGACATTCTCAAATATCGCATGACACACGTGAGACATTCTGTCAAGATCGAAATTCTAAACAAGAATTTAAACTAAACACTCAGAAACTATGTTAAAGAAGTCGCAGAATAACACTTTAACAATAAATCAATCAAACAGTGTATGAACTTAAATCACAAGTTATATTGAATTAACTTAATGATTACAAACAAAACCTCAATCTGTTGAACAGACTCAACAGACGTTCTATACTTCTCTAACAAAAGGATTAATAGTAATCTTGAGGTTAATTCTCTCTAAACGTATATGCAAAACTTGTTTTTCTATCAAAAGCTATTAGACTATATATACAGAACTGATTACAAGATAATTACTAAAGAAATATTGATCTTCAACATCCATTCCATAATTATCTTCATCATTATCTTCAGCTCCTAGTCTTTTGTTCTAAGTCATCATTATCAACATCATCCTCATAAGCAGTATTAATCATCCAGCAGCATTAATCTTCAAGCAGTACTAACTCTCCAAGCAGTAGTAATACTACTAGCAGTAGAAATCTTCAAATAGCAGTATTAATATCTTCAGCAGTATTAATCTTTAACACTTCAGCAGCATTATCCAGACATAGCTCATATGTGACCCAACAATCTCCCCCTAACTTAACTTTTGACATCCAGAAGTTAAGTTCTTCAGATTAGGATCTTCATGATGATTCCAAAACTCCAGATCAATTTCTCAAATTAGGATCCAGACCTAGACTTTGATTGATAGTTCTTCTGATCACTATTCTGGCCATTTCTGAACCTTTGGCACACACCAGCTTGGATTTCAACATCCCTTGCAGCTTTGCTTTGCTGTGGTCATATACCTTATCCACCAAGTAGTATTCATGATAGCTCTTATCAATGGTTATCACAAAGACTCCACAATTTTCAAACAGCATCCAGTTATCTATTCTTTTAAATCCATTCTCAAGATGCAAGTCTTTGATAACATACTGCACTCTTTCAGGATCAAACATCATGCACAAATACTCCATGGCCATATTTTTAATGTTCATCCCTGCTCCTTTCAGTAAATCCCCATACAAGTTCAAACCAACCTTGTACATTTCTTCCAAATCCACCCTGTTACAGCTTTTGATTATTTTACCCCATGTAGCATACACTTCATAATGATCACCCATTCTCTTTATTCTGAAATACTATGTTCTTTTATCCACTAGAGTATCCCAATGGATAATATCTTGAGCTTCCACAGAGATGGGATCAACTTTCACTGGTTCTTCATTTGATATTGTCATGTACAACTCAAACTGTTCCTCAGGTTGTCTTTGTTATTCTGATTGTTGACTTGTTGGCTCTTGATTTTGAACTGAAGTTTCAACCTGTTCTGCAACAGTAGGTGTTTCAGCTTCTGTTCTTGCAATGTCCTTCTCTTTCTCAACTTCTTCAAGTCTTGGCCTCTTTTCCTGTTTCTTTGAAGCAATAGACTTCATTCTCTTAACAGCTATGATCTTCTGGGCTAGTGTTTATTCTTTCTTGACTTCTGCCCTTTCTTTTGTAGGAGTTCCTTCTTCACTGTCAGGGAAAGGTTGTTGAATATTCAGATCATGCCTTTCTTTCATCTTTCTTTCAAACTCAACCCTCTGACTGAAGTCTCCTTGAAGTTTAGCCATCTCCTTTCTGTACAAGTCTTCAATTCTGCCATAAGACATCTTAGCAAACATTTCTTCTTTGACTCCAACAGACCCTTTTAAGAAGTTTATCATTTTTCTTATTTCTTGTGTTGCTTGAAATGTCATTGAAGGCTTCCTTTGTCTTGTCTTTGATGGTTTCCTTTGCCTAGATGCTTTCATGGTAACTTTCATCTCAGCAAGCTTCAAACTCTTCTGATATTCTTCATTTAGCTTTGTAGACAAATCTAAGGCAATCTGTTTGTCTTTAGTTGTTTGGATCTCTTCCTCCTTTTCAATCCCTTCTTGCATCTTCTTAGCTATCTCTTCATCCAGCTCTATTTGTGAGGATTTCTTTGATGGTTTCACAGGTTCAACCACTTTTTCTTTCCCTTTCCTTTTGGCCTTTGCCTCACTGACCTCTTTCCTTTTCTTGTCTGATCCTCCTTCTTTGATCACCACTCCCTTAGCCTTTTGAGTGGCCATGGGAGTGTCAGTATTTTTCCTCACCAGAGTCTCTGCAATTTCTATTTCCTCTACAGACAAACCAGTTTCTGCTGCTACCTTCTCTGTTTCTACTGCTGGTTCTACAGTTTCTGCTGCTGACTCAGTTACTACTGCTTTACCAATTTCTGCTGCTTTCACAAAAGTTTTTCCTGCTTGTTCAGTTTCTGCTTCTTTCTCAGTTTCAGCACCAATCTCCCCCTCAAACTGAGATTCCATGCCAACAGGGCTTTTCTTTTCACTTTCATCCTCTTGAGTCTCTCCCTTTTTGGAAGCATCATGATCAATGCTCCTCTTCTTCAAAACAAAGTGGGTTTTCTTCTTTTTGTGCACCAATTTGAGTACCATCTTCTTGAGTTTCGAAATCTGCACTTGTTGAGAAGTAATCACCTTTTTCAATTCTTTTATCTCCAAATCGTGATTGTGAACTTCCAGACTTATTGTACCAAAAGTATCCATCAATTCTTCATAGTTATATCTGTCCTCACCTCCTTTAGGTGTTTTTACCACCCTTGAAAAATCCTTGGATCTTTTAGTAGAGGCCTTCTGCCTAGCAGAAGCACCTTCTACCCCCGTGGTTTCTTGGCACCTGGGACCTTTAGATGATTGCTCACCTAAAGTTGTCGTGGGGAAGGTCTTAGAGATGTTCACACTGTCCTGATCCACACTTTGTGCAGAATCAGTAGTGTGAGCCTTTCTGCCCACATGTTCTTCCTTCTCCTTAGAGAGCACCTTCTTGGGGTTGGGAGACACCCCTATGGTTTCCCTTTGGATATTCTCTGATGAAGAATGCTCCATCAGAGGGCTTGTAGGCTTTGGGGGTGAAGATACAAGAAGGGAAGGAACCTTATGTATCTTTTTTCCTTATATATGTTTTGGTGATGGGGGATTTTGGATTCACAATAGGTATATGAGGAGTATCAATTGAAATGAATGGTGTGGGTAGGTCATCAGTTGGGTGGTCAGATGTGGGCTTTAACCCTGATGCCTCACCATGGGAATGAGACATAACCATCATTGTAGAGAACAATGGTGTCTCTTGTCCAGAAAAGTCCTTACTTGGTCTTTTCATGTTGGAGAATACCTTCCCTTTGGGAGGTTTAGGTACATACACCTCTTGAAAAGAGGGTAAATCCGTCAATTCTTTGTTAAGTACTTCTTGTACAAACCTGGGATACATATAAAAGCTTTTGGTTTTGGTATCAAGATTTGACATTAAATCATTGAAAATCATTTGAGAAAAATTAAACTTTCTAGAGGTAGCTAAGTAGACTAGAGCATAAGCTAAGGTACTGCTGAACTCACTCCATCCAGTTGTTTTTCTAGAAATACAATGCTGAAGAGTATGAACAAAAAATCGCCATTGAGGTGAACATTTGCTTTTAAAAAACTTATAGACCTCAGTTGGACCTTCATACCCCATTCGACTAAATACTTGGAAGAGATATTCCTTGGAAAGAGAGGTAATACCTGAGGCATCATCTAGTGGTAGATGAATGTGAATAAAGCCTTCTGTGATGGTTAGAGGTTTATCACAAACCCTTGTTTTGATGACCTGATTGCCATCATCAGTGTGAATGGAAGCATTGGCCCAGAATTATCGTAGATGTTCCACATAGATTGTGGGATTGACAGTTAATGCGTAGGCGATGTGTGAGGATTTTAGGAAATCCACAATCTGATGAAAACCCTCTGCTTGCTTGGGTTTCTGTAGCATTGCCAACTCATTGTGATCATCAACAAATACCAGTCCTGCCATCGTTCTTGGATTGAATCACTACTAGGGTTTATGCACTGGGAAACAAGAATTCGAGAGAGAGAGAGAAAGAACACTCGTAGGAAATTCAAAGATCCGTTTGGATTTTGGCGGTCAGAAAGGGTATTTATAGGTGGAGGGTTTCAGTTAGAAGCAGTACTAAGTACCTTAGCAGCATTAACACATACCCGCAGTATTAACTCATATTAGCAGTAGTAACGCATACTGGTAGTATTAACACATACCAGCAGTAGTAACACTGATTAGCAGTAGAAATAAGGCAAGCAGTAGTAACGTTGCACTGGCAGTATAAACCACTTAGCAGTAGTAACCATACTTAACCATATTTGAACTGTTAGAAAGAGTAATAGTGAGAGCAGTATTAACTGAACTAGAAGTACTAAGTATCCAATTCAGCAATGTAATCTGAAACACTTAAACACACATAGTTAGTAGCACCATGCACAATACAATATGAGAAAGTAAGCAGGAAGGAATCTATACAGAAATGGTAGATAAAGAAAATCAAAAGAGGCTTATTCAGTGTTTATCATGCCTACACTTGTGACCAAGAATGTGAATCTACCCAGATCAAAAGCTTTGGTGAATAGATCAGCAAATTGGTTACTTGTGTGTACTTTCAAAACCTGAATTAGCATCTTTTCATTGCAATCTCTAATGAAATGGTACCTGATTTCTATATGCTTGGTTTTAGAGTGCTTGACTGGATTATTAACAATGCTTATAGCACTGTTGTTGTCAATGAAGATTGGAGTGTGAAGAAAAGTAACACCATAGTCCAACATCTGATTCTTAATCCATAGAACTTGAGAGCAGCAGCTTGCAGCAGCTATATACTCTGCTTCTGTTGTAGAGGTGGACACTGTGGTTTGCTTTTTACACTGCCATGAAACTAGTCTTGCACCCAAAAACTGACATCCTCCTGATGTAGACTTTCTATCCAAGTTTGCACCACCCAAATCACTATCAGTATATGCATGTAGATAAAATGGTGAGTCATGAGGATACCAAAGACCCAACCTAGGTTGTCCTTTGAGATATCTGAAGATCCTCTTGACTGCTTGAAAATGAGATTGCTTAGGTCTTACTTGAAATCTGGCACACACACAGACAACAAACATAATATCTGGCCTTGAAGTTGTTAGATACATGAGGGAGCCTATCATAGATCTATAATGATGAACATCTACATCCTCCCCCTCAAGATCTGCAGTGATCTGTTTATGTGTTTCCATAGGTGTGCTTGCAGGGTTTGAATCTGAAAATCCAAACTTTGTAAGGATATCGTGCACATACTTGGATTGACTGATGAAGATACCATCTTTCTTCTGTTTAACCTGTAGCCCAAGGAAGAATGTAAGTTCACTCATTGAGCTCATCTTGAATCTTTTGTGCATCAACTCCTCAAACTCCTTGCACATATAATCTTTTGTGGATCCAAAGATGATGTCATCCACATAGATTTGCACAAGCAGGATGTCCTTCTTCTTTCTTTTGATGAACAGAGTCTTTTCAATTATTCCCCTTTCAAACCCATTTTCCAAGAGATAGGTAGACAGAGTGTCATACCATGCTCTTGGTGCTTGATGTAGCCCATAGAGTGCCTTCTTTAGTTTGTATACTTTATCAGGAAAGGTATGATTCTCAAACCCTGGAGGCTGACAAACATACACTTCTTCATCAATTGTCCCATATAGAAATTCACTCTTGACATACATCTGAAATACTCTGAACTGTATGAAAGAAGCATAGGCTAGAAATAGCCTAATTGACTCAATTCTGGCTACTGGTGCAAATACTTCTTCATAATATATTCCCTCTTCTTGTGTATACCCTTGTGCCACAAGCCTGGCTTTATTCTTTATTACAATTCCTCTCTCATCTTTTTGTTCTTGAAAACCCATTTAGTACGAATTGCCCTTTGTCCTGGTGGAATGTCAACTAGATCCCACACATCTTGCAGCATAAACTGCAGCAGCTCCTCTTGCATTGCTTCTATCCAGCTTGGTTATTTCATTGCATCATAGGCCTTCTTGGGTTCAATCTGAGATAGAAAACAAGATAACAACCCTGGCTGCAAGTCTTTCAATCCTCCTATCTTACTTTGATGCCTTGTGATCCTAGGAGAATTAATGTCACCAATCACCAACTGAGGAGGATGATTTTTCTGAGTTCTTGTTTGATGTGCAGCCTCCTCATTGATATTTGCATCCAGATTAGAGTCATTCTTCTCAGGAGTGCTTCCACCAAAAACTGAAGAATTTTCTTCATCAGTATCATCTTCGGACAGTATGGGCATCTCAGGACCTGTGTTTCCTGAATTATGAGCATCCTCTTTATCACTCTTATTCTCTTCATCACCTTTATCCTCTTCATCACCTTTATCATCTGCATCCTGTTTTGATTCAGAGTCACCTGTGTCTGAATCATCTTTCTTATCTTGCTGGCAAAATTCAACAGGATCAACAGTAGGTATGGGGAACAACACAAACTCTTGTTTCTGTGCTTGTACCTGTTCTGAATTTTTTCCTGCAGTTTGCACATTACTAAAACCCAAAGCATTAGTTAGTGAATCAATGTCAAACAACCAATCAGGACCTGTACCAATTTAATTTGGTGTGTTCTCATTGCATTTGACATTGTCACTTTCCTCTATAATCCTTGAAGAACTATTAAATACTCTATATACCTTACTCTGAGAGGAGTATCCAACAAGAAATCCATCCTCAGCTTTGCTTTCAAACTTGCCTAAGTGAGATTTGGTGTTGAGAATTGTGCAAGGACACCCAAAAGGTTTGAAAAATCCAATAAAAGGTTTCTTCTTGTTAAAAAGTTCATAAGGTGTTTTTCCTTGGGATTTGACTACTAGAACTCTGTTTTGGACATAACAAGCAGTATTAACTACTTCTGCCCAAAAAGTAATTGGTAATTTTGAATCTGCCAACAGAGATATAGCAGTCTCAATCAATGTCCTATTTCTCCTCTCAGCAACACCATTTTGTTGAGGAGTTCTAGGAGCACTGAATTGTCTCTCAATACCTTTAGTCTCACAAAAGTTGTTTAAGTCACTGTTTTTAAATTCAGATCCATTATCAGATCTGATGACTTTAACTCTTTGATTTGTTTGGTTTTCAACCCTAAGAACAAAGGATTTGATCAGTCCACTTGTCTCATCCTTAGTCCTTAGAAAATATACCCAAGTGAATCTAGAGAAGTCATCAACAATGACTAAGCAGTAGGATTTCTTTCCAATACTCATCACATTAGTTGGACCAAAGAGATCCATATGCAATAATTGAAGAGGTGAAGAGATTGTATTTATTTCTTTGGACTTATGAGAAGTTTTGTGTTGCTTGCCTTTAAGATAAGCAACACAATGATCATCACATGAAAACACTTTTTGAGGTAAACCTCTTACAAGGTTGTTTTTCACAAGAAAGTTCATTGTTTTAAAATTCATGTGACACATCCTTCTGTGCCAAAGAGATGATTCATCTAAAGAAGCTTTTGAAAACAGACGGTTTAATGATGAATCAGATGAAACATTCTCTAAGTCCAAACAATAAACATTATCCTTTCTAGGAGTTCTAAGGAGTATCATATTTTCATCAACTACCTTGAATCCTGGAGCAAGGATAATACATTCAGTCTCAATAAATAATATACTATGTTTCTTGTCACAGACCTGTGATACACTTAACAGGTTGTATCTCAATTGCTCAACATAGTACACATCTTCAAAAGACATCTTTCCTTTTGAAACCATACATTTTCCACTTATCTTACCTCCTGCTGGATTATCACCAAAAGCAACATGTCCTCCATCAATCTTTTTGAAGTTTTGAAGGCAGGCCATGTTACCTGTCATGTGCCTAGAGCAACCACTATCTACATGCCAAATGCTCTTCTTCTTGAGCTGTTGGTTGCCCTGCACATAAGATAAAACAATTAGTTTTTAGAGGGAACCCAACCCAAAGTGGTCTTGGGTTGCCCTTTCTCATCAACATATTCATAATCAGTAATCTTAGTATGGATGAGATTACCAGAGTTAGGAATCTCATGGCTGGAATACTTTGTCAAAATTATAGGCTTGGCAGTATTAACACTGGTAGCATCACTATCCTTGTTAGCAGTACTAACTTGGTTTGCAGTACTAACTTGGTTAGCAGTACTAACTTGGTCAGCAGTAGTATTGCTATCAGCAGTAATATTTCTGTTAGCAGTACTATTTGAAGTAGCAGTCTTAACAGGTTTCTTGACTTTTGGAACCCAAATCCTGACAAAGTTGTTTGCTTTCTTATTCTGTGAGTTACTCCTTGATTTGCTTGGAGTGTTTTCTTTTGATTTAGCAAACTTATTCTGAATATGAGATTTCAAAGGTGTTGTTTTCACATTCTCAGCCATGTGGTTCCTTTTTGATTTCTTCCTATAACCAAAAGAATTTTGTATTTGTCTTTGAAAAGTAAATCTTTGGTTAATAGGATTGAAATAACAGTGTTTGGCTAAAAGATTCAATTTGCCACAAATAAAACAAGGCTTTGGTCTATTGATTTTGCTTAGATCAATTCCCTGTTTTTTAGCCCATTGATTATTTCTATTTCTTTGATGTCCCCTTATTTTATCATATTTATGGGGCTTGTTCTGTTGACAAGTACAGGGATTTACAACAGTAGTTTGCATATAATGATTTCCCTGTACCTTTTCCTTTCCTTTCCTAGAGGTCTCAGCTTTGTCACTCTTACCATTCTCTTTCTCTGTCTTGGACATCTCCACTTTCTCACTCTTGACAAATGGTTTACTCCCCCTCTCATTCGTAAGAATGTGGTTTTCTAAGGGAGTTTCTTTATGGTCTTCCTTATTCTTCCCCTCAGTATTCTCTTCTTCAGACTCTGTCTCAACCACTACTGTATCTAGTGGATCTACTTCAGTGGCTTCTTCAGGTAATTCCTTCTTATCTTGTTTTTCTAATAGGTTTGAGGTGGGTGGAATATAATTGTTATTATAAGGTGGAGGGGTGTTGTTGTAGCCTATTCCTCTTCTCAGTTTGTCATGAACTTGAGTTTTGAGTAAAGAGTCCATTGCTTTAGAAGCATTGGAATATTTCTCAATGTCTAGTTTGGCCTTCTCAAATTCACTCCTAATTTTCTCACATTCCTCTCTAGACTTTTCTAGTTCAATCTCTAACTGATTCTTCTCCCACTTCCAGTAGTTGGTATCATATGAATGTTGAAGTTCATTGGCCTGGTATGACTTAATTTGTTTTTCAAAATTCTCAATGATCAAACTGTACTCTCTTCTATCTTTCTACAAACTTTTAAGGTCATCACACATGCTCTGATTGTGATCCCTGTACTTTTTAACAGTTTCAAGACATGTTTTAGAGCAGAGGTTAGATTTTACCTCTGTGGGGATTGCAGTGCTTGATGACTCTGAAACCTCAGCCATCAATGCTTGGTTCTGAATTGCCTCCTCTGCTTGATCACTCCAATCAAAGCCCATTCCTTCTTGTGAGACAAGAGCTTGAGATGGATTCCTGTTATAGTTAGTGTACTTTGATTGTTGATTGTTGCCTCCATGCTGTTGAGCAATTCCTCCTCCGCATTCTCTTGCAAAGTGTCCCAGATTATGGCATTTGTAGCATTCCACCTTGGATTTATCAAATCCAACACCATCTTCTCTTCTCATGGCAAAGTTGTTTCTACCTGTTCTTTTAATGAATCTTTTGACTCTCATGGTGAGCATTTCCATTTGCCACTTGATATCCATCTCTTCAAGGTCATCAACATTGATCTGCTCCAAATCATCATTGATAAGAGCATATTTAGCATGACTAGCAAGGAATGCTTCCAAAACAGAATCATTGGATCCATCCTGTTTTGAGCCATAAGCAGTGTTGACTGATTCTGTACTAGCAGAAGAATCAGTAGTAGATGATAAGAGAACAACATTGTGAGAGTATCCAGATGGTTTCTTTTTAGATTCAACTTCTGCTTCAAACACTCTTAGATCATTGTAGAGATCATCAAGTTCCTTATCCTCCAGATTATCATTCTATCTGAATGATACTGTATACATGACCCATTCTTCACCAAGAGACCTTAGAAACTTTCTGTTGACATCATCCTGATCCATCTTGACACCAACAGTGGCCAATTCTCCAATCAACTTGTTGAATCTATCAAAGGTTTGAGTCATAGACTCATTCTTTGTAGACATAAAGTTTTCATATTGTTGCTTGAGAATAGCTTTTTGATTTCTCTTAGTGCTTTTAGTACCTGAAAATCTCTTCTCCAATGCATTCCACAGGATTTGAGCATCAGAACAATTGCAAAACTGATGTTGGTATTCATTAGGAATTGTCAAGAGCAGAGTGTTCAAGGCTTTCATCTCAGTCTGCCTCATCTTTCTTTCTCCATCAGTCTTTGGTGGAGGTCTCTTGCCATCTGCTCCCATCTTTCCTTCATTGGAGGGACCATTCTCAATGATGTCACATTAAGAAGTATGTGAGAAGAATGTACTGCCTGATTCTGATTTTCCACATGTCAAACTCATTGGGTTTGAGCATGGGGACCTTTGAAACAAGAACACTGTCATGTGATCCGTCCATGATGATTTTTTATTTCTGAGTTCCTTAAGCTCTGATACCACTTGTCAGGATTGAAATTCTAAACAAGAATTTAAACTAAACACTCAGAAATTATGTTAAAGAAGTCGCGGAATAACATTTTAACAATAAATCAATCAAACATTGTATGAACTTAAATCACAAGTTATATTGAATTAACTTAATGATTACAAACAAAACCTCAATCTGTTGAACAGACTCAACAGACGTTCTATACTTCTCTAAAGAAAGGATTAAAACTAATCTTGAGGTTAATTCTCTCTAAACATATATGCAAAACTTGTTTTTCTATCAAAAACTATTAGACTATATATACAGAACTGATTATAAGATAATTACTAAAGAAATATTGAACTTCAGTATCCATTCCATAATTATCTTCATCATTATCTTCAGCTCCTAGTCTTTCGTTCCAAGTCATCATTATCAACATCATCCTCATAAGCAGTATTAATCATCCAGCAGCATTAATCTTCAAGCAGTACTAACTACTAGAAGTACTAACTCTCCAAGCAGTAGTAATCTTCAAATAGCAGTATTAATATCTTCAGCAGTATTAATCTTTAACACTTCAGCAACATTATCCAAACTTAGCTCATATCTGACGCAACACATTCTCAAATGTCACACGACACACGTGGGACATTCTCAAATATCTCACGACACACGTAAATTTGAGACATTTGAGAATGTATCACGACACAAGTATGAAGTACGATATCACAGACACAAAAACATCACTTTGATCGAAATTTAACATATCAAACTTAATTACTTGCCCAAAACACTGAATAAGCTAAAATTCAAACCTTAACTATACCCATAAATTTTACTTCTAAAAATACTTCATGAATAACATTAAAACTCAAACCCACCCACTAAATTTACCTTAGAAACTAAAAGAGGACATATAATAGAGAAACTTACCTTAACAATATATCAAAATCGATCCAATATCTTCAAACCGAAGTCTTCTTCTCCTGGGCGCTTTTCTCCAAAGATCTCTCACAAATCTCTTCCTTTAAACCTCCTTTAAAAATAAGATAAGAATACAGGAGGTGACTCCTTTATATATGTTACTCTAATTGCATAATAAAAGCCTCTACTTTCCTCGAATAACTAACTAGCCCCCCTTAACTTAAATAACATTAACCAAAACTCACCCCTAACCTATAACACATAATTATAAAACTCCCCTTAACTTAATATAACGTAACTTACCCGAGTTATCACAGATTATCTTTCATATTATTGGAAAAATATAATTGTTAGTTTAAAAACTTCCAAATATCTTAATAGCATGCCTCTCACTGCTTTATATGGAACTCTTCACAATTTTGAACAAACCAAGATTTTAAAGAAAAATTTGTTCCACGAAACAAGAAACACAAACATTCTACGAATTTCAAAAGATTAGGTCAAATGTCAAAAGGAGCATATGATACTGAATCTGATTTTCTTGAAGATAATTTTGGAAATTCCACATTTAATCCTAACGAGAATTCTGATGATGGAATGAAAACCTATCCATTTAAGATCTAATCGACTCTCTCTCTCTCTCTCTCTCTCTTGTTGCCTCAAACTTTAACAAAGTTTCCAGACAAAATAACTTTCCAAAAAAGTCGAAAAGATTCTTAAAGAAACCATCATTTGTCAATCAAAACATGTCCTCTCATGGAAAGTCTAATGATGAGTGCTTTAACTGTGGAAAGAAATGACATTTGTCGTCGATTGTTGATTAAGAAACCAATGACATTATTCTCTAGATATTCTCAAGGATCTCAATCTTCCTATAAAGGAATGAGAGATGAAAGAAACAATGAAAAAGTGAAGTTCAAATAACATTAAAGAAAAGAAAAGGGCATGATGGCTGAAGAACATGTATGGGAAGAGCATTCGACCTTATTTAACAATGAATAGGATGAAAAGGAAAACTTGTGTTTTATAGCTCATTTATCTGAGTTAAAAGATAATGACAAGTTCAAAATGAAGGTCTCCTCATCAGAGTATGAAAACCAGTCATTAGGTATATCCCTCTCTCTACACATATGATCGTCTTTATGTTAAGATATGCAATGCTCTTGGTCTAAAGAAAAAGCTAAAAATAAGGTTGAAAATTAACAACAAAACTATTTGAATGTCTTGAACAACTTAAAGATTTTGACAAAGTCAAAAATGAATTAGAAGATCTCAAAGTTGTATGCAAATATCTTAACAAAGAAAAAATCTCTTAACAAATAATCTTGAGAAAGAAACCCACCATAATGAACTGGAATCATGCATCATAGGAAAATTTTGGAATACCAGATACCCAATCATGGTTATGGATTAAGATTTTTCTCTTCCATAGATTCTGATAAAGATTTGATTGATTTTTCTTTCTTTGGAAGAACTTATTTTTCTAACCATCCATCCTGCAAATCTTTAAATTCTGACAAAGGAAAGAACAAAAGAAATAAGGTTGAAAATTTTTCTTTTCAAAAATGGGGTGATTGACTGATTGTGTGTCAAAAGAATACAAATGTGAATTTGTTGGTTCTACATCTTATCCCCCTCAAAAGGTTTCAGATAAAAGGAACAAAAGTCCTAGTAATTTTTAAATTCCCAAAAGGACTAATGGAAAGGGAATCCTTGGGTCAAATCCTACTTTGTATCACATGTTTCCTCTCAATAGATTCTCCAAGTTTCCTTAAAAGAAATTTCAAAGGTTTCAAAGATCATCGTCTTCTAGAAAATGCTACAACTGTGGAAAACCTTTTCACTATGCAAAAGATTGTCCTCATTATAAAATTGACAGATATCCTAAAGAAAAAAAAATCAACGGAACCCATCAAGAGATGGGTACCTAAAAAATCAGATTCCGATTCAACATGGATAGTACTCTCCTATCCTTTAGATTCCTTTTCTTGTTCTAATGAAGCATTTCCTAAAAAGAAAAACCAACATTCAAAACAAATCAAATTAAATCTTGAAAGTTGTCATATTAGACGTGAGGAGGTGGTTTTTGTAAAAGTTGTATCTTCAACCGTCATGATCTGTCTAATCGTGTAGGCCTTATATCGTTACCCTTCCTCTTCTTTCCTTCCTCTTCCTTATAAATACCTAAATCCATCTTTTCTTATCACTCAAAATCTCTCTCTCTCTCTCTCTCTCTCTCTCTCTCTCTCTTTCTTAAGAAACCAAAAGTCAAGAAACCTCAATCTTCAAATCCTATTTCATATCAAATGGCCTCTCAACTTGTTGGAACCACTCTTTCAAAATAATATGTCAAGTTTACTCGTTCAAACTACGTTGGGCTGCTAGAAAAACATGATGATAATCAAGATTATCAAGATATGATTGCTTTCTTGGCAAAGAGCCCTGTAAACCATGCTATTACCATATCTCCACCTTCATCTCAGATGAGCACGTTTCATCTAGGGAAATTCTAGTGTTCCTGTGTTCATTCATTGGTTGATGATTCCATCATTACGTCAATTATCAGTAATAAAGATGTCATCATCATTGTTGATGATGTTGCCAAAATACTCCATCTTCCATCATCTTCTTCTACAGAATATGAAAGCCTATGTTATGACGAAGAACTTGAAGATGTTCTTCACATTCTTGAATATCACTCAAAGGAAGAAACCAAAGATGCTAATGTCGCTGGAACAATTCTTTTCAAACATATATCCAGGCTATGGAACTTCTTTACTCATCTTGTTCAATGTCTGAGTATGAAAATTGGGGGATATGATCAAACTCCAAGCAATGTCACAAGACCTGCACATGCTCTAATTTTTCAAAGAAATATCAATTTTGGGAAATATTTCTTCGAAGAATATTCAGAAAAGTGACAATGAAATCCAAGAGGAAATCCTAGGTTCCTTGCGTTCAATTTCTGGCACTCCCTATTGCTGACAAACTTAGGCCTTGTTTGTTTTTTGAAAATAAGCACTTAAATGCCCCTTGTCACTTTTTCGGTCAGATGTACACTAATTAAGTGTGTTTGTTTTTTCCACCAATTCAGACCCACTTAACACTTTATTCCCATTGACCGAAAAAGTGATAACCTTGTCACTTTTTTTTCACTTATCTCCACATCTCTCTTTTCCCCAAATCAAACGAACTCCAAATCGAAGTCCAAATAAAACGATCTCCAAATTGAACTCCAAGATCATTTAATCGAAGCATGGGGCAATCGCTTTTCTCTAAATCGAACAAAGTCCTCCTCTTCTCATCTCTAGATCGACAGCTTCGAATCCAAATAGGGACTTGCAGGTTCGAATCTATGGATTAAATTTTATGGTTTTGTTCGATTTTATACTTCGATTTGTGGTTCTATCGAATTCATCTCAGTTTTAACTTTTGTGCTTCTGTCGATTTCATCTCTGTTCGATTTTAGGCTCTTGTCGATTTGTGCTTCTGCCAATTACATATACTGGGTTTGATCTAAAGAATGATTTTTCGAAGAATGATTTGTGCTTCTGTCGATTACATATAATGGGTTTGTTCTCAAGAGTCAATTTATGCTTCTGTTGATTTGTGCTTATGGCAAGATTGATTTTTCCAGAATCAATATTGGAATGCTTTGTAACTTATGGGCCCTTTTTTACTTTTCTGTTCATATGTGGGCATGTAATGGAGAATGGAGATGAGATATGTGAGGATGTAGACTAGAATACTAAAACATCAATTTGTGCACCTAGAACATTCCATGCTTTCGAATGAGTTGATAGTTTATATTATACATATGGACTAAGATCATCTCTTGCTTCAGGTGCAAAAGGGTCCCAGAATTTGGCAATGAAAGCCAATCTTATGACCAAAATTGGCATATCAACTTTTGACTGGGATAATAATCAACTTGATCATAGAGGGGAGTTCTTTTTTACTGTGGCTAATGGGGATTGGGGAGGGGACATTTGTGTGACACGCTGCTTTAATACACATACATGCTTTTGAGTCTTTAGCTACTGTAGTGGTTTTGTACCAATCCATAGAAGCGTGCTTTATTTTTGCCTCATGCTTCATTCTCATAAACTTCCCAAGCTTTTTTTCGTTTATCCCCATTTCGCTCAAATCTTTGTCTTTCTTTCTAAAATGATAATTCTTCACAAAATCTTTTTACAAGTCGGGGGTCTTCACAGAAAAAATCTCCACTCTCCCTCCACAGATCCGGATTTTCTGGGTTCGTTTGATTTGGTATGGTTGGTGTAGGTTAATTGTGCTTTCACCTCTACTACTCATCATGTTTACTAGAACTTGCCCTTGAAGCCTTCATTCATTCATCATCTTTTGCCTTTTGGGTCCCTTTTCTGCTTTTAGTTGATGTCATTTTATCATACCTTGTGCTCTAAAACTTGTAATATACCCTTCTTGGTGCCAAGTATGAGTAATTCATAGTGTCCACATATAATTCTGGATATGATTTCAATTGCTTCCAAGTCTATGCATAAGGTACAAGTACTAATGCATGAAATAATATACAATATAGAATAGAAGATTGTGTAATATATGTTGATATGTATTTTTCTTTATTAAATTATCAATGTTTTGGGACAGGCATTCTTGAAAATGATGGAATCCATCATAATCATGCTATAATAATTGGAAAATGAATTGGGATTTTTTGGTTTATAATTGGAAAATCTCTTTTCGAAAGTTGTTAGCAACATCATTTGTTTAATTACTGTTTTTGTAGGTGAGATTTGTTTGTTTGACAATTGTTGGTATTAAACATGCAGGTATATGGGGTTAAAGATTTTGAGAGATCGAATGCGCACTTGATTTCTGCTATTCATGGATTTGGATTTGGATTTGTATTTGTACGTAAATATGTAGTAGTAAAATTGTGTCGATTCATTCTTTGAAAGGCTATAGATTGTGAAAACGTGTTGTATGATACAAATAGATTGGTCTCTTGACCCTAATTTAGATCGAGAAACCAGTAATTCACAAATGTATGAAAGTTGAAAGGGTATCAATTGGACTTCAATATGAATGAACTTGCTATCACTCTTTTGTGCAAATGATAAAGATCCTTTGTGCTTGTTTTGATGCAATTTATGGTTTCAGACCTAAGTATTTGTAAATACGATAATTGTAGTATAATTTAATAAATTCAATAATATCACATTTTCAGGGATAAAGACAATAGTATGTATTCAGAGTTTTCAGCTTATAAAAACAAACAATCTTTTTTATTCAGATTTCAGACTTCAGCACCATCACTTGAAAAACAAACAGTCTTTTTTATTCATATTTCAGACTTCAGCACCACCACTTAAAAATCAGAAGTGAAATCAGACTTCAGATTTCAGCACCACTTAAAAAACAAACGCCACCTTAGACAAGATATATCAATTCCATCCGAAGAAGATCAATATCTTGACATCAATAATATCACTCCCAACATTTTCCAAAAGAATCCGAACACTTCTAAACCAATGATGGCCACATGTATGACTTCTTTTGCTAGATCTCCAAGACCAACTTAGAACTCTTCTATTGATAGGGATGCAACAAAATGCTTTCTAATAGCCAAAATTGCATCTCTAAAAGAGAAACAATCTAAGATAACCTCTTATCTCTCACCTTCTTCCAGGACATCCAAGAAATCTAAGAAATCTGATACCTCCTCGAAAAATGCTTCAGATTCCTCTAGACGAGTCTTGGCAACTACTTCCACACCTTCTTCCAAAGTAACTACAAATCCGAAAGAACCTTCGGAATCTACCCAAGTTACTCTACCTTCCACTCAAAAACAGAAGTTACAATCCTTAGCCAAACTGGGAACTTCAATGAAGGCCCCTTTAATCTAAAGGACCAAACCATCTAAGCTATATAAAGGCTCCCAAAAGCCATCGGATATTGAAATTGGCCAATCACGGTCCACAAAATTTGCTCACCTAACAAGATCCTCAGTATCTTCCCAACAAGATATTGTTATACAAAAGGAACAGTCTAAAAAGTTCATTATAGCACCCATGTTTGTTGTTGATATGACTATGGATTCACCCCAAATTCGATAACCTTTACTCACTACACCTTCAGATCTTTCCACAGTTACACTTGCACAGTCCAATGAACCTATAGTTCCACAAGTAGGAGAGGACAATTCGTATCTAATGGCTCTTTTGTAAAGTATACATGGTACTCATGAACACGATTAACCTGATATTGGCAGTATGGCTCAATCAACAATCATCACATCTGTTTTGTCACCCATTGTCTTATATTCATCATCCTCCGGAAAAAAGGATCAGATTGTATCAAGCTCTCCATCTTCAAGTATTCAAATTGTTGACAGAAGTCAAGATCAGAACGGATTCACTCTTCCTCCTTAGAGAGTTGTCAGATCTCAGCCTATTTTCACTTCATCGGATGCAATTACTAAAATCCCATTTATTGGTAGATCTCAACCATCGACTTCAACTGATCCAAGATGTAGTCACATCCATCAAGTCAAAACAATCTATGCTCTACCAGCTTAAATGATTGATCAACTAATTGTGTTCAATCAATAAAATCAGTTAAATGCTTCACAATATGCCATTCTCTCCAAGAATCTTTCAAAACAAAATTGATTTCTTGAAGAACGTTGCAGACTGTTGGATGAGGCTATTAAGAGATAAGCTGAGGAACATTAAGGACTTTGAGAGAAATACTCAGAAAGATGGAATCTCTTGAAAAGGCTCAAAAACAAACCAACAAGACACTATATGATGATGACTTAAAAGAAAAACAACAGTTCTTTAAATCATTCTATCTTGGTTCTAGAGTCACATCGAATTCATAATGATTCACAGAAGTCCAACATATTCTCTATAACTCAGGATCTAGAAAACTCTATTAAGCTTGTGAATATAGAGTTGGAAAACCTAGCAAGGAAATCAGATCAGATGAAATATGGCACTCTCTCACTTCACTTCATGAAAAGGTGGATAATCAAGAAGATCTGCTATGTGACATCCTTAATAAGGTCAATCAGCATCACTCGTCGGCAGAACTAATCTCCCAAAGTACTTTCGATGCTAGACCAAGATCATCTCCTCATTCATCTGATGAACCATTATATACTATTCCAGATTCCGACAGAGAAATATTTTACATTACTGAAAGACGAACTAATAAGATGAATGATCAATTCAATCATACTGTCTTTCAACTCAAACATGCTTTATTCAATCTAAGTGATAGCGAGGGGGAGAAGAGTTCGGATTCCACTAGCACCATATCGGAATATCAACCATCCCATGAATCACCTTCTAGTGAAGAATTTGACTTGGAACCAATTGTTCCAACATAAGAGATGTAGAAAAGTCATCAATAGAAAAGTCATGATCAGGATGCAACTCAAGAGGAACCTCAAATTCAGGGGAGGAAACTCTAAAATATGTTCAAGAAGAACCCCAGATTCTGGAGAAGGATGCTCATGATGTAGCTCAAGAGATACCTTGAGTTCAGGGGGAGAAAGTTTAAACCGTGAATGCTCAAATTGAGGGACAAGAGTCTCTAAATCAGTTAAACATTAAGAACATTGCAAAATATGTAGTGTTTGACACTAACTCAGACTCTATGTACTCATATCCGATTTTAAAACCAATCTAGAGGAGTTTATTCAACCACCACTCAACCAAAAATTTCTATGCACATTCCTCCCTCATGTTCAACACAAAAGGAACCCAATACTGGTATGTCTTCTTCAGTTTTAGACAAAGGAAAAGGAATTATGATTGTTGAAATGGAGGAAGAATTGATAAAGATAAAGAAAGAGGAGAAACTTCAAAGAATCAATCTGATGGATGCTCTTCGAACGCCTCCTCCAACTCCTCCCAAGACCAACATAAAAGATCTAAATCTTTCGAATGAAGAACTGGTTGCTGCCAAAGTTCCTTAGATAGAAAGGGATGAAAAATGTGAGGAATTTAACAAAATCTTCTCAAGAAGGAGCCTCAAGTCAAAAATCATCAGTGTCACAACCATCAGATGTAAGAAAAGTAGGTTCAAGGAACCACTTGTTAGAGTTAGACTGAAAATAGAAGACTGGAGTAGAAAAAATGAAGACATACACTGGCTATGTATTTAGGGTTACACTTATTGGCTAGAAATTCTTGGAGCCATCAATCTAAACAAAAGCATGTACAAGTCAGTTATTGTCAAATGAATACAAGATCTTATAGAAGAAGTACATGAAACCAAGAAAGTATAGTTTTCCGAATCCGTCTATCTTCAAAGGATCATTTCAAACCTTTGAAAGATCAACCCCATCCGCTCCTCCAACTGTGTCAATCTCTCTCTCTCTCTCTCTCTATTCCACTCAATATTCTAGTTGATGATAAAACCATTCATTCTTTGGTTCTTTCAGGCAGTCTTCCTTACACAGGCAATCTCGACCTTTTTCTTCCTCCTGGGATGTACTTTTATGATTCTTTTGTAGATCACATATTCCAAAGATTTGTAGAACATCCTCTTGCCAGTAAACAACACCTTCAAACTCTACTCCGAATTGTACTAACTACTGAATTGAGAAAGGCTTTACCAACGGAGTCAAATATATTCTTCTAAGTAGGGAAGGGAAACCCGACAATAGAGAAATGAAGTTTGAAGACCTCATATTTGAGGAATAAAATTGTTGAATGAAATGTAAGCTTTCACTATAACAATAACGGATATGATCAGTTTAAATGAGAGTTTATATTTCTCAATGAATTACTATGTTATTGCTTTACTTTATTTACTATTGAAATCTGAAGAAAAGAAAAGAAGAAGAAGAAGAAAAATAAAAGAAAATGGAAGAACACAAAATAAAAAGGCAAAAACAGAAAAAAGGCAAAAAGAATCAAAAAATGGATCAACATAATTTATGAGTTTGAATTTTTCTATGGTGAGTTTTTGTACTATTTTATTTCTAAGTATTTAAAAAAAAGACATATATTTGTACTATTGACAACTAGGGGGAGATTGTTAGTCTTAATCAACCGATTTGTGAATAATAAAAATAGACATCCAATCATAAAACACTTAGAAATATATTGTTGCTCTTTACCATAAAAAGAGAGTGTATCTGATGATTATATCATCCATCAGATATAGTTCAATTAAAGTCATCAATCCGAAAACTTCAAAAGATATAATTAAATGTTTTCGGATTTGACGTCATTGGATTTATAACCAAGAATATCTCAATAGAATTTCCAATCTACACCTTGGGAATCCGATAAAAGTTTATCATTCTTATCAAATTTACAAGGCACTTCTAAAATATTCTAAGTCTTTGCCATCCGATAGACTTTACTTCATAAATATCTATAACTAAAACTGTTGTATAGATTATATTTTAGAATAGGTAAAAATAGGATTTTTACTTGTAAAAGTCTTTGAACTATCTGTATTGATTCAAAGTGTGAAAAGCCTTCAACAAAATTGAAGACTAGTTGAAGAGAGGTCAAGGTAGTCATGAAAGCGGATTGGTTTGTCATCTAGACGAAAGAAGATCAATACAAGATAGTGTCAACAAGTAGTCTGACAAATACTACTATTGGCAAGCCGGATTTTGATGTGCAAACTTGTCCAGCAAGTTTCGCTCACCAACTCTTCCTATCTCTCATGCTAGTTTGGGAACATGCAAATGCATGTCAGCCAAAGTAAGTTCTAAAGCATTATTCAATTTGTGCTATATTTCCTTTACGGTTTCCTCTGCATATCAAAGGATGAGATGGGTTAACAAGTGTCCACATCAACTACAAAGGCTAAAGTGAAAAGTACAAACATGCAAGGATTAGCAAATCAGATGATGACACCTATTAAAGTTGAAGGAGAGCATTTAATGCAACGAAGGTTATAAATGTCTTCATTGTCATTGTTTGCAAATCACCCATTTTGAAAGAACTTCTCTACGAAGCTTTAAAGTAAATTCGGCATCACAATCTGAAGACTATCTTATCTTTCAGATCTGAAAGAGAACCTTCTTTCTTCTCCCTTTCAGTGTTGGTAAACTTGTCACCAGTCAAACAGTTTAGGATCACAGGTCTTACCTTCCTAGCTTCTGCAACATATCTGTAGTTTTATATTTGAATAAAATATAAAATTAAAAAGTGAAAATTTACTGTGTTTGTATTCACCCCCTCCTCCTTTTACAAACACCTTCTTGGCAAGTCATAGTGATCCAAGACCAACAATACGTATTCATTGTGTGCGACCCTATAGGTTTATGTACTCTTCAGCAGTATTAACGTGTGTTGCGTGCCATGGACATATAAAACTGTAAGGGGCATTTGACTGACGGAAGCTGAAGGAATTGGAATGATCAATTATGTTGACCAAATTCAGTTCGGGCGTTTGGTTTAACTATGGAATGGAATTGAATTTCACACATTCCACCATTCATGGATTTGGTCAATCCATCACAATTGAGAAGGAATTTAATTCCATTCCATCCCATTTTTTTCTCAAAACGACAAAACTCTCTTCATCTTCCCTACTTGATTACCCAGGCCCATATGAACCTCCGCTGACCACTGCCGATCCCCACTGATCTGAACTACCACCAACCACCATTCTGACCACCACCGACCACTGTTCTGAACCACCGTTGACGACCAACGATCTGAGCCACCATCGACCACCGATCTGAACCACCGCTAACCACCATTGACAACCGATATGAACTACCGTCGACCACCAACGATCTGAACCACCGCCGACCACCAACGATCTAAACCACCGCCGACCACCATTATAAACCACCGCCGACCACCATTATAAACCATCGCCGACCACCAATCTGAACCACCATCGTTCTAAACCACCACCGACCACCGTTTTGAACCTATGTCGACCACTGCCCTAAACCACCGCCAACCACCATTGATCTAAACCGTCGCCGACCACCACTGATCTAAACCACCACCAATCTGAACAACCGCCCACACTACCCCCGATCTGGACCACCGTCGACGTTGATCTGAACCACCATTCCAATTACGAAGCTACATTATGTGAACCAAACAGACATATTCCAATTCCTTTAACAGATTCAATTCCAATGTATGTCAACCAAACAGGTGGTTAGACCTAATAACATTTCATTCCAATTCCTTTAAAGTCAAATTTCTTTGACATATTCCATTCCATCCAAAAACATTTTTGAACCAAACAACCTCCCCCCCATTACAAAAACCATAGGTAATTAGGTGACATAATGAGAATGAAATATTTATTAAATCTTGAAATATAGTGAGTTTAGTTTTCCCACATTGGTGATTTAAGATGAAAAATTGTATGAAAAAGGTGAGTATATGTTGACAAGAGGAGATTATGTATTTTCTTCCTGACAACTCATATGGTTAGCTAATTTTAGTCGACCCTATTTTTTGGAAAAAAGAATAATCTTCAAACTATTGGTAACAACTATAGTAATATGGTTGTGAAACACATCATTTGAGTTCTAAAAAGCATAACAAAGCTATTAATGATGCATGTCAATCTCTTCGTACAACAAACGATTATCAATATATGTAAATTAACCACTTACGGAAATCATTCGTTGTTTTAGATTGAATCCCATTAATTGTCAGCCGGAAAATTACGTTTTATCTAAACTCGGTTAACTATTACCTTAAAATTTTCTAACTGTCGCACAACGCACTGAGCCAACACTAGTATTTATGTATGGCAGAACCCGTTGTTTAAAGGCTAAAGTAGGTATATAATCTTAAGTAAGATTTCAATTAAATCCACGACCTCCCACTACTAAAATTAATCGTATTACCGACGGCTGAAACAGTCGGTAAACCGTCGGAAAAAGGCTTTAGCGACGGTTTTTCGACGGGAATGACCGTTGGTAAAAAGATGGTCGGTAATATTTAGCGACGGTTTTCCGATGACAACTACCAACAACTTACCGACGGTTCCCGTTACCGACGGTTTTCCGACGGTATTTACCTATTAAAAATAAATATAAAATAAAATGAAAAAACCAACCGTCGGTAAGCCATCGGTATATCACCAATTTTTCCGACGGTTTTCCGACGACTTATTAAAAATAAATATAAAATAAAATTAAAAAGATACCGTTGGTGGGCCGTCGGTTTGCCGTCGGTAAATACCGACTGTTTTTTCCCGTCGGTAATTGCCGTCGGTATTTCACAATCTTCTAGTAGTGTCCTGATCAATTAAAAAATGACTCCACATGAGAAAGTCATATATATAATTAAAATCTCATTTGATGTTATAGGGTTGGGTTCCGATGAGAGGTTAAGTTAATGGTGAGAAGTGTGAGAAGTGGTTATCAACCGTTGGATGAGAAATGGACGCACATTAGGATGAGATGCTCCAAAATACACCTTCTAAGCCGCAACTCATGGGAGGGCTTGAGATTAAAAGAGATCAACGGTTCAGATCCACTTCTCACCGTTAACTCAACTTCTTATATCATCCTTCGCCTGATGTTATATACCTAAATATATGAATAAGTCTCTATTAAAAATAATATGGACATTAGTATTTACTTATTTGTAAGTAATTAACATTTCATCTTAAATATTATAATTTAATGACGATAATATATTGTATTAAATACATCACCAATGATTATAGTTCCATTTTAAGTAACTATATGTATCATTTGCTTTAGAAACTAACACAAAAGTAACACCCATTTAATTCTACATTTATTGCATGATCGGGTGTGCAGAATTACAAACAAAAGTAAAAACAAATGAACACACATTTTTCATAACGGCACGGAAAAGTCTTTTCACATATTAATATTTAAAACAATTAGAAAAACAAGAAAATCTAGACACATTCTACACTACCCATGTGTCATTTTGATAGATTCTAGCTTAATTGAGCCAAACTTTATCAGGTTGAGTTTGATGATTATTTGAGTTCGACTTGAAAGTTTATCAACCTTTTTTAGCCTTTAAGTAGGTGTATATACTAGTTAATGACTAATATTAAAAAAAAGTAATGTATATTTTTGTGACGAAATGGAAATTATTTTATCGAGCATAGTCTTGTTGGATATCTTGAAGCTACCCGAGCTTTCAAATCTTCATTGCGTCAAGCACAAGCTTGTGTTAAGAAATCTCGTAGAACTATCAAATCATTCTACATTATGAGATTTAAATTAAATCTATGACCTCCTGGCTTATTAAAAATGACAGCATATTCACGAAAAGACCATGCATTTAATTAAAATCTCGTTTAAGGTTATATACCTAAATATCTTCTTACCCTAACACCAGCTAGTTGATCTCAAGTTGACTTAGCTCGTTTATAACTTTAAAACAGGATTTTGACATCTATAGATCAATATCTCTTATTATCTTGCTTGAAATTGGAGACAGAGGAAATGACATTATATCATAAATCAAGAAAAATGAGAACTCCGTTTCGTCAATGTAATATGGAAAAATCATCGGAGCATTTGACTACATGAAAGTTGGAAGGAATATACAACAATGATGAACCAGAAAAGGAGGTTACAAAAAATAAGTAAAAGGATCATGACTTCGGTTCTGGTTTTGGGAATGTGAACATTCACTAACCTATAATTTGATATTATATAAAGTAGGGACGGGTTCATTTAAAAGACTTACTATTTTAGGAATCTTGGAACTATATATTTTGTGTTAGGAAAAATGTGTGCCTCATAAATACAAAGCTAGCAAATGATTTCTAAGGTTCCAAACGAGTAGAAATTCAAGTGCACAATTTACCCAACAAAAAATGCGGATAACAATAGTTTAGATGTTGCACAATAATTTTCTAATGTAGAAAAATAAACCCACGAAATATAGATAGTAACAAAACGTTATTATCTATAATTATAGCAAGTTCAAAACAAATAACACCGGGATTTAACGTGGTTCCACTATCGGTGTGATAGAGTACATCCACCAAAGAGAAAGAGCAAAAATATTATTACCAACCAAGGAGATTACAAAGTGCTTATACAAGGATCTTGAGATCCACGCCCAACTAACAAATATTCAAAAACACCACCGAATATCTAGAACACTCTCGACCTCACATATACTAGCATATCGAAAGGATATACTAGCGAGAGTATTATGGTGTTGCAACTAGAGGAAGCTTAAAAGGAAGGGATGATGAATAGGTTGGAGGGGAAGGGGTATTTATAGGAAGGAAGAGGAGTGGGGACCAAGGAAAGAAGGAGGATTAGTAAGCAAGTTACCAAGCTTGGCCTTTCCGTCACATGTATCATCTCCAAATAAAAATAACATAATTAAATATTATAACACTCCATCATGATGCACGTGATCCTCGATAGCGAAACGAATCCCAGTCCAACCAATACGAGTTCTTCCAACGGTTGATCATAGCAAGTAGATAGCAAAGTAAATTGGTACGAGGTAGTAAAGTGCATTCTAACCGTGACGAGCTTTGGCATGGACATCAACCGTCAAAGTTACAAGCAAACAAATAACCTCAAATGCACAATCCACTTAAACAAGGTAGAGCATAAGCAAAGCTCTAATCACTTAACAAAGTAATTCCTTCAAAGATGTCATGTTGTCACCTGTGGTAATATCTTCTCTCTCTCGAGCAAAGTTCCCAACGGCACTAACACAAACGGAGATGGATCAAGTTTGAGCAATGCTCAAATTTAGCTGGCGGTAGCGACTTAGTGAACATATCAGTGACATTGTCGTATGTCAGGACTTTCTTCAAACATATGATCTTCGCTTCATGTAATCTTACAAGATATGCATCACGCACATTTATGTGCTTTGTCCGAGAGTTGAAAGCCAAATTAGTAGCCAAATGAATGGCACTCTGATTATCACAGAAAATGTGCACAGAAGGTTGCTCGAAACCTAAGCCATTCATTAATTCTTTTAAATGGACCGCTTCCTTTGCAGACTCAACCGCCGCAACAAGTTCGACATCTATGGTCGATAATGCGATAATGGACTGTAACCGTGATCTCCAACTGACGGTTGTTCCACCCAATGTAAATACATAACCGGATGTGGATCTCCAACCTACTAGATCAATTGCATAGTCAGAATCACAAAATCCAACAATTTCATAGTCATTGTGCATACCAAATATAAGACCATGTGTATTGTTCCCTTCAAATATCGGAATGTCGTTTTAACGGCTACCCAATGTGATCGACTCGGATTTGCAATAAACCGACTCACCACTCCAACACAATGTGCAAGATCGGGACGAGTACACATCATGGTATACATAAGACTCCCGAACGCACTAGCATATAGAACTTTTGACATTTCGGTCTTTCCCTTTAGGGGTGTGCATCGGGCGGGTCGGGTGGGCAAACTAAAAATCTGACCGGATTTCGGATATGGAAATCAAGACCCGAATTTTAGGTTTCGGATTTCGGATTGTTTCGGGTTCGGGTTGATCGAGTTTCGGGTTGATGTCGGTCGGGTTCGGCTAAAATATAATGCAAAAATTATATATAAATTCAATCGGATTTGAGGATGAATTCAATCGATTGAGAGATTGATGAAATCGGTAGTAAGTTTAAAAATTATAAAACATTTCAATAGACTAGAATTTATGATTTTCGAAAGATAATTTGATAAATAAATACATTTATATAATATTTAAAATATATATGTATATTGTCTCGAGTTTTCGGATAGATAGGGTAGCCAAAGATCAAACTCAATCCGATCCCAAATATCCCCCCAAAAGTCGGGTTTCGGATTGTCGGATTTCAGGGTATTCGGGTTTTACAAAAACACCCTGTTTTCGGTTCGGGTTCGGATTTCGGACTATTCAGGTTTTGCACACCATTTCCCTTGTCATCCTTCGGAAAATCTTCACTTGTAAGCTTGATGTTCTTCAGTAGCGGAGTGATAGACGTCTTGGCACCATCAAGATTGAACCGCATCAATATCTTTTGGATATACGCCCATTGTGTCAATCTAAGTGTTTGAGACTTTCTGTCCCGCATGATTTCCATGCCCAAAATCTTCTGCATCGCGCCAAAATCTTTTATTTCAAATTCTGAACTCAACTTATCTTTCAGACGTTCGATCTCTAACCGGTCCTTGCAGGCTATAAGCATGTCATCTACATAAAGAAGTAAGTGAAAACGCCAACGCTTTGTCTATGATAGACACAAGCGTCCTTTTCATTTCGCTCAAATCTCAGATTGAGCATAAACAAGTCAAAACTTCTTATACCACTGACGAGGCGATTGTTTAAGTCTGTAGAGGAACTTTTTGAGCTTACATACGTAATTCGGTTTGCTTTCGAAAACAAAACCATCAGGTTGCTTCATATAGATAGTTTCCTCTAAGTCTCTGTATAGGAAGGCGGTCTTCACATCTAACTGTTCTAGCTCCAAATCGTGAATAGCCACGATTGCCAAAAGAATACGAATAGATGTATGACGTACAACGGGAGAAAAAAAATATTTTCATACTCGATACCTTTCCGTTGTGCAAATCCTTTAGCAACGAGACGATCCTTGTACCGACTGTCATCTGTGACTTTGAAAACCCACTTGCAACCAATATCATGGTTGCCATTCGGCAATAGACATTAGTCCCAAGTTCTGTTCTTCGAGAGAGCTTCCATCTCTTCTTGCATGGCCCCAAGCCATTTTGAACTGTGGGTTGAGGCCAACGTCTCCTTTATATCAAGCGACTCATCTTGCCCTACATGCAAATCAAACTCCAGCTAATCTGTAAAACTCATGTTAGCAAAATCCCAATCTCCATACCTATTAGGCGGACGGATAGTTCTTTGACTATGCCTGGTAGGTGCAATAACTGGGATTGTATCGCTGTAACACCATGATTTTTGGTTCGGAACACTTTGAAACGAGGTGTGTGTATATATATATATATATCAAAAAGAAGAATCATATCTCACTCGTCTTAGCCCCAATTTAAGTTATTCGAGTTCTTATGGAAATTTAACACACATAACTACAATATTGGTGTTTTTAGTTTTGACAAATTCGAGTCGCATCAGATCCCAAATTGATACCGAAGTTGGGAGAAAGATTAGATCTTGTGAAATGAAGAATATATAAATTAAATCAGCTACTTTAACCAAATCATGGTAGTATCTTGGTGGTAAGGGCACTACCTTTATCTGCAGGTTGTCTTGAGCTTGAATCTTGTAGAGAGCATGCTTCTTATTTATTTATTTTATATGAGATATCATTGTCGGCCCAAGTATATGCAGGCCCAACAACCGACCCAAGACCTTATAATATCAATATTAGGGCACCAAGAATTTATTAAAGAAAAATAAACTATAACTTTTGGGTGGCTTAAAGGTACAGCTGCTCTTTTTTACATTTTTAGAAGGAAAAAAAAATTATATATATATGTGTGTGTGTGTGTGTGTGTGTGTGTGTATATGTGTGTGTGATTTTATTATTTGATAAGGATGATTGAAGATCCAATTTAAGGTTTCTAATAGATATGCAAGATAGCTTTTTTAAGGGAAGTTTGAAGAACACTGAGTTACTTGATGCTTGTGATTTCTAGAAGTTGGAAGGTATGAACATCCCAACCATTTAACCTAAAGTTTTTCTAGTTATTATTTAAAATTTAGAGTTCTTGAAATAATATAATTTTGATGTTATTAAAGTTATTTGTTGGAAGAAATATCTTATATGGTAAATAGTGATTTGTTAGTATTTTGCAAATGAATTAAATGGAAGAATTTACTTTTGGTGATAAGTTCATTTGGGGTTTAAGGATTACAAATTTGAAAGTTTAAATTTTATAACTTTTAAATGGTTTTGATGAATTAATCTATAGGAAGTATGATTAAATGGTTTTATATAATTTGAAGTTGATATGGTTTATTTTAGGTGTGGTCCATATATTGTAAAAATCATAATAAATCGTTCGTAGATCGGTTTGAGGCGTGTAATATGTCTTTGGAACCGTTGAGATGTCCTTAACAAACTGTATGTTTTCATGACGGGATTAAGTAATCAATCTTCAAATATTCATATAAAATTGGTTTAAATACGTTGGGGGTGATTCTTGATGAATTGGAACGGTCATAGGGTTGTTTAAATATTTTGTTTAGAGTCATTTCATTGATTTGGTGATTATACATTGTTTATACATTGTTTATCTAGGTAGCGAGAAATGTGTGCAAACTGGATAAAAACTAGGTTTAACATAACCTAGCAAGGTGAGTTCAAGTTGCTTTGTGAAAACTATGTACATGCCAAAATGTGTTTTTTTTAAGTAATAATGTGTTTACTTTATATATATCAAATGTGTTGAGTAATTGACAAACTTTTCATAATTGGTAAATTTGAGTTGTTAAATTTTATAAAATGTCTATCATTGGTTTTTGGATATTTTGATGTGTAAACCTCAAGCATATGTTCTTTTGGTGATTTAGTGCACAAAGCAATGTTAATTGACGTTAACGCAATTTTGATATATTTGATTTATAAACCGTTTGGAAAATGCACGTCATTGTGTCATGGAATATTTTGGGAATATAATGAGAATTTTAATTTGGAAAATGATTTGTCCCACCAATTTATGTTTTTATGTTGATAATGCATTTGAAGAATGTATTGTATAAACGCCGACTTAATGTGTTTTATTTTTTTAATGACATTTATTGAATGGTCAAATAAATTGTTGAACTTTTGATTCGTATTTTACTTTAATGAGTCTTAGGGACTTTACGATTATAAACTGCTCTATATCGAGCTTTTAAAATTATATACATTTGAAGCATATTTCATTGTTAACTATATATCTTGAGAGTGTTGTACATTTTCTTGGAATTTTATGTGTTAAGGCATATTTAATTATTAATTACATGTTTTGAGGATGTTGGACACCCCTTTGGAGTCATGTAATTTAGACTATGTTGCATTGGATCCATAGGCCAGGAAGTCAGTCTTTATTTGATGGTCGAATGGGTATTGGGGGGTTGGACTCTGGGACCCATGTTTTGTGACCTTAAACTTTTCAAGTAGGCAGGAGGGTTGAGTCTGGAGGTGCTACCTATCGGACCTCCGCCGCTTGAATTCCTTAAATGTGTCTGGCCTTGAGGTGGAATTTGTGGGAATAGACACTAAGGTCAACTGACTCTTGAGGTGAAACTTGTTAAGGAGTAGTAGGTACATTTGGACGTCTAGTTGCGAAGTGTTATACGATTAACGTTGTACGAGTGACATACTCATGTGTTCCCTTCACTCTCAACGGATACGGGTCTCCCCCGTTGTTGTCAAACATTATTTTCGATTGTTGTAATATGCATGTTTCAATATTGTTTGGGTTTTGGCGAGTAACCGCATTTTATGACTTTGACTTATTGGATCCTCTCCATATATCAAGGTTTTGAAATAAAAGAATTATTCCCATGTTTTGGTAGTTGAATTTTAATCTTATTGTACTTTGTGTGAGTATTTGGTTTGGTTCCATGTTTATGGAGCGGTTCTATTCGAGCATTGTATCACGAAAACGGGGTTTGGAATGAATTTCACTTTCTATTCTAATCGCATTGCATATTGGGAGTTGAGATTTTAAATAATATTATTTCCGTTTTTCCGTCTTATATAATTGATATAACTCTTGAACTCACTAGGTGTTAAGCCTAACCCTTTTTATTTGTCGGCATGTGCATCAGGTCTTCGTTGGGGATAGGTACTAGTGACTCTATGAAGAAATGAGTGCTAGTTATAGGCACAAGAAGTAATTATCAATTTGGGGATGTCTTCCGCTTTTTGAAATAGTGACCGTTGTTAGAGAGTAACACTTGCCCTTAATTTAGACTATATGTAAGGTCAGAATTATTTATTGTTAATGCTAAGTCTTAGATTGCCATTATAGGTAATAAAGTGTTGACTTTTAGAAAGGAATTATTCCTTATTTGATGTATTATTGAAAATTTAAAATTAGTCGTTATTTTCATATTTGAGGGTGTTACAATCGCCATCGTCTACACCATCATTCAAAATCTTTTCTTCAGAATCACTAGTAGAAGTCACTGGCAGAATGACTTCTTCAACATTAACGGGTGATTCTGAGCTAATATCAAGAGTGGATGAACTGGGAATATAAGGACTGTCTACTGTCTCTATATCATCGGCATTAGAAGCAATAGTAGTAACGACTTTCGGATCTTGAGAGGACTGAGGATCCTGTGACTTCAATGGTACTATTTCATCAAACATGACATGTCGAGAATGAATCACTTTACGAGTCAAAAGGTTCTAGATTCGGTAACCCTTGATACCATCTGTATAGCCGAGCAAGAATCCTATGGTGGCTTTAGGATTTAGCTTGTCCTGGCCTGAAACATGAAAATAAACTGGATAACCAAATACACGTATGTATTTCAAACAGATGATTCTTTTACCTCTCCAAACCTCTTCCGGAATCTTTCCCTCGATGGTCGTACAAGGTAACTATTGATAATGTGCACCGCGTTGTGAAGTGCTTCGGTCCAAAAACATTTGGGGAATCCCGAAGTCGACAACATACATCAGACCTTTTCAAGCAAAGTCCTATTCATCCGCTCGGCGGCCCCATTAGATTGAGGGTCGCCAGGTGTGGTGTAGTGATGGTGGATGCCTTTACGTGAACAAAAATCTTTGAAGTTACCACTAGTAAATTCTCCACCGTTGTCAGATCTCAGTACTTTCAACTTCTTGCCAGTCTCGACCTCTACTCGTGTCAACCAAGTCTTGAACGTATTGAAGACATCTGACTTTAACTTCAACATATACACCCAAAGGTTATGTGAGAAATCATCAATAAACGAAATGAAGTATTTACCTCCACTGAGGGATGGAGTACTGGATGGTCCCCGGACATCTGTATGAACATAATCGAGGATTCCTTTAGTGTTGTGTTTTCCAAAAGCAAAAGAAACATGCGTCTGCTTTCCTTTGACACATCTCGAACCAAAATCCAGGCTAGCAGGTACGACAATTTTAATGAGTTTTCGCTTGCGTAAAATCTCCAAGTTCTTCTTCGATGTGTGGCCCAAACGAAGATGCCATAAGCGAGAAACATCGAGATTCTTTGAGCTTTCGGCGACATACGATTCAGAACAAATATTTTCACTAATCAAGTGGAAAAGATTATTTTCCACCTGTTCGCCTTTCATTACAATAATACTCCCTCGGGAGATGCGCAAACTCCCATCGTCAATCCGAATCTTGCAACCCAATTTGGACAGTTATTCAACAGAGATCAAGGAACTAATCATGGATAGAACAAACTTGACATTATTCAATGTCCGAATACATCCATAGAACATTTTGATCTGCATAGTACCGATATCTTTAGTAACACACGAAGTACTGTTTCCCATATAAATACTGCTACCTTCAACTTTTTCGAAGGTGGAGAAACAGTCTCGGAATGGTGTCATATGGCAAGATGTACCGGTATCTAACACCCATCGCCTGTCACCTTGCAGTGGTGTAACAGTGGCAGAGAAGCCATCTTGATCCTCTTCGGCTGCAACAGCTGATGATTCGGCATTGTCTTTGTCTTTTTTCTAAGACTCGAACAATGTTTCACCCAATGACCTAGCTTGTGGCAATAGTTACAGTTGCCACGTGTCTTTGATTTCCCACGAGAACAAGGCCAGCGGGACTGAGAGCGCCCACGACTTCTTCCTTTTGAAGACTACTGATCGTCTAGGCCTTTGTCAGCAAATAGGCCTTGACTGTAATTGTTCTCTCTGGGATTGTTACCGATCCTCATTTGAATGATTTGATCTTCATAAATCATTCCTGTTTTCACATCAGACAAAGAAAGAGTTTATCTTCCATATATAAAACTGTTAGTGAATTGGAAATATTTCTCGGAAAGTGAATTCAACAAGATCAAAGCAAGTGTTTCATCATCTTTAGCAATAAGTGCATCTGTTGCCTTCAACTTCGTAATGATATCTTCAAATTCGGTCATATGATCTTTAATGGTTGTGTCTTCCTTCATTTTGAATAAGATACACGACCGCATCAGTAACAATCTGTTGGTCAAAGTTTTATTGAGATATAAATTCTCAAGCTTGCTCCAAATACCTGCAGCTGTCTTTTCAGACACAATCTCAAATATAACATTTTCTCCCATAGCCATCTGCAAAGTAGTAAATGCCCATGCTTCCATTTTTTTAGCCTTAAGTTCAGACATGTTAGGGTTTAACTCGTCTTTAGCAAATACTACGGGATGCGGGGATGGACTCCATTTTTCCTAAGTGCGGCAGATGTTGTGAACTACCATTTACCAAAGTCACCGTCACCATTCCAATTCTGTATACGAATACCAGCCCCAGACAAATTAAATGTACCTTCTTAGTACGGCTTTTGGGTTTGGTTTGAGGAACCATCACCAAATGGGTTTTCTACTTCGGCCATAGAGAAAAAAAAAGTGAAAACTAGTTTATGTATATTTTCTACACAAACCCAAATCTAGATCCGAAGCTCTGATACCAATTGTTAAGAAAAATGTGTGACTCACAAATACAAATCTAGCAAATGATTTCTAAGGTCCCAAACGAGTAGAAATCCAAGTGCACAAATAACCGAACAACAAATGCAGATAACAATAATCTAGATGTGGCACAATAATTTTCTAATGTAGAAAAATAAACCCACGAAATATAGATAGTAACAAAACATTATTATCAATAATTATAGCAAGTTCAAAACAAATAACACCAGGATTTAGAGTGGTTCCACTATCGGTGTGATAGTGTACATCCACCAAAGAGAAATAGCAAGAATATTATTACCAACCAAGGAGATTACAAAGTGCTTGTACAAGGATCTTGAGATCCATGATCAACTAACAAATATTCAAGAATACCACGGAATATCTAAAACACTCTCAACCTCATATATACTAGTATATCGAAAGGATATACTAGGGAGAGTATTATGGTGTTGCAACTAGAGGAAGCTTAACAGGAAGGGATGATGAATATGTTGGAGGGGAAGGGGTATATATAGGAAGGAAGAGGAGGAAAGAAGGAGGATTAGTGAGCAAGTTACCAAGATTGGAGGCCAAGCTTGGCTATTCCATCACATGTATCATCTCCTAGTAAAAATAATATAATTAAATATTATAACATTGTGCGTATTCATGATGGGTATTATTTATCACGAATATTTATCACGACATTTATCATGATTATTTAATCACGTTATTCATCATGAATTTTGGTTTCTGGGTAACTAAGGTTGAATTTGGTACATGGGACAGGACGATGGGACAAAACTCCCACGTTTGGAGTGACATGGGACAGGACAAAAATTCACTGTCTCACGTTTGGCGCGACATAGGACAGGGACAAGGACTGGACAAGATGGGACAAAAAATGGTCTTTTCTTGTTCCACCAAAAAAGGTGGAACAACATGGGACAAAAGTGAGGTAGAAACTAGAAATTACTGATCTACTGCAATTTGATATATAATCTTAATATGGTATTAGTCTTGAGGGTCACCACTACGCATCACCGTCGTCACCACCATCGGCGGCCACCAGTAGCCACCGCCAACCACCGTCAGTCATCTCTACCTATTCCTCCTCTATAACAACCTCCTCCACCATCTCCACAGCCATCGTCCATCACCACCACCACTACCATCGTCGACCACCTCCACTAAAATCGATCACCACCACCAATGCCGCCACCACCATCGATGGCCATCAATAGCCACCGCCAACCATTGTCAACCACTTCCACCTCTTCCTCCACCATAACAACTTCCTCCACCACCTCCCATCACCACCTCCACCGATCACCATGACCCATTGCCGCCACCTCCACCGACGCTCCCCGCCAACCACCGTCGGCCACCTCCGCCTCTTCCTCCATTACAACCACCTCTTTTACCACAGTCCACCGCCACTACCACTACCATCCTCGATCACCCATACCTACGCCACATCAACCACAACTACCTCCTATACCACCACTATCCACTATCTTTCACGTCCTTCACAGCTACCGTCCTTCACCAGCCACCCATCACCTTTATCTTTACCTGTCGCTGCAGCTATGCCTCCGTCAATTCATAAAGATCTTCCAAATTGAATCAAATATTATATTTTCTTTATATGGATCGGATTTTTTTCTAACTACCATAAATTATTTCAGATTCTTAATTGAAATTTCATACCATTGTTTTTGTATGTATTTATATCTATGAAAGTTGTGTAAAAAAAATAAAAATGTATTTAATTAAATTATTTAAAGATATACTTTATCTATGTCATTTATAACTATTATATGACATATAAAATCATCAAAAAACTTTTAAGGAAACTTGTCCAGTCCTGTCCTATCTAGTCCTAATCGTACCAAACATAAGACTGACATTTCTCTTGTCCAGTCCAGTCCTAGCCTCTAGTCCAATCCTGTCTAGTACGGTCCAGTTATGTCCTGTCTAGTCCTATCCAATCATGTCTGTGTACCAAACTCTACCTAAATGAAAACCCCCCATATAAAGTATATGTAAGTTATTATATTCCCACGACACGTGTCACACAGGGATACTGCTGAGGAGTATGTAAACCTATAGAGTCGCACACAAAGAATACGGTTTGTTTCCATCTTTAGAAACCCAGATTAAATCAAGTTGATTAAGAAAACAATTATTCTTGGAGAATAATTATAAAAATATGTGTTAAACTGTAATTATGATAATTACAGGATGAAAACATAATTATGTTAATTACGGGGTGTTATCTGTAATTGTATATATATAATTATATTTAAAGTTTAAATGATAATTATATATATATATATATATATATATATATATATATTTGAATTTGAATATTAAAGATAACCACTAAACCTTATTTAAACCTTATTTGAATTATAGTCTAACTATAATTCTTCTGGTATAAATAGGGCGTTAGGCTAAACCATTTAGGAGATGATTTGAAACCAGAATTAGCCTTTCAAAGAAATACAGAAAATAAACATTTTCTTTTCTGTAAAACACATATAGATCAAGGGTTCTTGGGCTAGCACCCGGTGGAGACGGGAAACGTGTTCGTGTGTGGACTACTGATAGAGGAAACCTATTTTGGCTTATTGGTGCTCCGTTTCAATCCCGACTGATCTACTATAAGGTACATATTCTGAACACCCTATGGTGTGTTTTATTTAATTAAATGCATCATTGGATCCGATTGGGTTTTAAGCATTTAGAAAATTTTTCTATCTATAATATTTGTAACCAAATTTATTTATTTTTCCACTACGTTTAAAGGTTACAAATCATAATAAAACCCAACAGTGGTATCAGAGCCACTTTGATTGCATTTATTTAAAGAGGGAATAAGAGTATTATATGGCAATATACATAGTATATATATATGACCCGTCCTTATATATCAGACCACATATTTTCAAAGGGGACTCAAAAGTCAAAAAATGTTTTAGAAACCCTAATCGATGACCACCCTCTTCATCAGCTGCTAGGGGTTTAATCAAAATCGTCGTCGGTCATCACCGGCCGTCGCAGATCCCTTGTCTGTTGTCGTTGATGAGACCATGATTGTGGAAGGATGGTCTCATTGCACGCCGTCGGGTAAGTAGAATAGCCGTTGATAGTCGGCCATTCGCCGATTGTTGTCGGTTTTTTGAGAAATATGTTGTCGGCATAAGCTGCTTGTTGTTGGTGATTCCATCGCCTAACGTTACAGCCTTGGACCACGGTCAAGACTGTGGGGGCTTGTGTTGTCGTTGGTCATCGTCGGTTCTTCGTGTTGGCCATCGTCGGATTCCTGCGGCTTCTGCCAGCCAATCGTCGCTGGCCTTCGTTGTCTCTCAAGTCTTCTATCATAGATCTAGAATAGGTTCTTGGGAATATTCCCAAGCTGTTGGTATGCTCCAGCAAGGTCCTAAACGGTCGCGAAGGGGTGTGTCTAGGTCGCCGTCGTTCGCGATTGGTGGCAGTGGTTTTCGTTAAGCATTTGGCCATCGGCATGCGTGTCTTAGCGGCCATAGTTGGCATCTATGCTTGGAGTTATCCACCAGTGCCAATTTTGTACGGGTCAACCTAAGATCGAAAAATGGTTCTCATCTTTTTGGATGTTTTCCTCTGTCCATCGTTGGTCGATTGCGACTGTTGACGTTGATTGTTTCTCCTTAAAAACTGTTGTCCTCCTCACTTAAGGCGTTCTGTGATTGGACTTAGACCATCGTTGGACCATCTCCCTCAGAGTTTGGTCGGACAATTTTTTTTACCATCGCCTGTTACACGGCTAAGATCTCCGTTGTCGGCACAGGTGTTGTGCGGCTAGGGTCTTGGGTGTTGGTGCTGGTCTTCCCTCGTCGACCTACAATGGCTGTTGTCGCCCCACAGCTTGGTGAGGCACGGCTCGAGGTGGCTCTGACCACGAGCATCATATTAGTTTTTCTTGGCTATCACTTGTTTTTGGCCCCTAGTTCGGTCGCCATCGCTGGTCAATAGACTAAGTGGTTGGATCATTAATTGTATTCAAGATTAAAATGTAGAGAGGGGTCTTAACTGTAATTGTTTATATTTTCCTAGGGAGTATTTTGTAGTTATTTAGGCTAGTCCTTGCCTTGGTCATGTGGACCTATATAAGGCATTGTTTCTTTGAGAATCCATAAGGCATCATTTGAATATTACACACACAAGGTAGTGACTACACCAAGAACACACACTCACACTTAGACTTATGACACAAGAGATTTATGGCTATTTTGAATGATTCATCTTGATCTCTTATCTTTATTGTGTTGTGTTATCATTAATCAACTAATATATGGGCCTAACATTTGGTATCAGAGCCAAGAATCAAGATTATTGGATTGAAAAGTGTATTTTTCGAAAATCTCAATGTGTGAAAATCATTTTTGAAATTTATTGTGTTTTTTAGATTGAAAATGATTGGATTAGGTACGCATTATGTTACAGAACATCATCAGATTGCCTGATTCCATTTAAAAACATCAATAGATTGATATTTTGAAGATTTTCGAAGTTTTTGTTCTAGTGGAGTTCGATCACTGTTCCATTTGAATCTGTGCTCATAAGTTATTTTTGGTGATTAATATTAATTGGGGTTTGATCATAGTGTATTGGTGAATGAATTGTGTGATTTTTACACTAACATTTAACCCTTTGATGTGTTTCTGGATTAAAAGTCGAGTACAGGGACGTTTTTGTGAAGAACTCGTAAGTTCTAGGAAGAACTCGCAAGATATCTGAATTCACAGAGATAGTTGATTTTGTTTAAGTATAAGATTCACATGTGTTTGTATTACGAAAACCTTAAGACTCGCAAGAACCTTATCTACGAAAGTTAGGATTCGCAGGACTTCTAAAAGTTGAAAATTTGATTAAGTATAAGTTTCGCAGGTGCCTTGGCTGCGAATACTGAAGAACTCGCACACCTCTAGTTTGCGAATTCCATAAGATTCACATGTTGTGTCTACAAATCCTCAACCTTTAACTTCCAAAAAAAATTTCACTAAGTAAAGGATTCGCAGGTTCTTATAATCTTAACTCCATTCAGGATTAGAGAGTTAATTTGCGAAAGTTAAGTGGAAGATTAAAATTTTTCTAAGTACAGGACTCGTAAGTCTGTGTCTTGTGAATTCTTTCTTACGAAAGCTTTGTTGTGCGAATTGTGAGAACTTACAACCTGAAACATTTTCTAAGTATAGAACTCGCAACTCTATACTCTGCGAATTCTACTTGCGAAAACTAGTGTTCTAAAATTACTCTAAGGAAAGGATTCGCTAGGTATTGCTTTGCGAATTGATAAGGTTTCGCAGGTCTACTGTTTGCGAATTCTAGGTTTCGCAGAAAGCCTGGTTGCGAATTCTACCTGTCTTGTTTGCGAATTTTGAAGTGTTTCCTTTTGTCTCCGAATCTTTCTGTGGTTCTTATGGCTTGCGAATTCTACACTTGAGTATTTTTAGAAGTTTATCTTTCAGGAAATTTTTGAGTGTAGATTTTACCCAATTATTGATTCAAAGATCTTATTAGTTGATTTAAATTGTACAGATAAGTTTGCATACTAATCCAACTGCTAGAGATGACGAATCAACTCCTTTCCATGGGATCTCAGTCCAAACCACCAGTCCTATTAGCCAATGAGTACCAACAATGGAAGAAACGAATGATCCAGTTTCTGAATCACAAGGGCAGAGATTACATGGAATCTATCACTTCTGGTCCTGTAAATCCCATGCTTAGAGTGCCTGGTCAAGCTGCTACTGATACCTCTCCTGAGATCCCTGACATATTTGTTCCAAGACTATATGAATACTTCTCTGAACGAGAGAAAGAGTTGTATAAAATAGATGAAGAAGCTCTCATCTTTTTTACTATGGCCATTCCTAATGACATCTACAATCGTGTAGACAGCAGAAGTTCTGCAAAGGAAATATGGGATGAGATGGCAAGACAATTCGAGAGTTGTGAAACTTCAATTCAAGCTAAACAGAATATATGCATCAATGCATATGAGGGATTTCATGCAAAGTAAGGGGAGACACTGTTGGACACTTACAACAGATACAACATCATCTTGAATGATCTGAGGAGGAACAACATTATCAAATCTGCTTCTGAAATAAACTATAAGTTTATTAAGAACTTGCACCCAGAAAGGAAGAACTTGCACCCAGAAAGGAAGAACTTTGCCATCAACCTTCAGATGTCAAAGAATATGGCCTAAGAGAATGTGACTGACATCTTCTCTATACTTAATGATCAAAGCTGGAAGGTAAGATCTAATCCAGAATTTGATGAGTCTACAAAACCTCCAGTCATTTATTCTGAATGCCCTGAGTATCAACCAAGTAGTTTTGAGAAGGGTGAAACTTTTAAGAAAAAGACTGACAAGGTTTTTGTTTCTGTTTCAGATCTGAATGGTAATGGAGTTTGGAGGAGGAAGAAGTATAAAAATGATTGTTTAAATGTTTGTGAAACTGATGTTGAAAACAGTTGTAAACAAGACAGTAATGATTTGAGATGTACTTCTTTTGATGAGAATGAATGTCAAATTTGTTCCGATAAATCTAAATTTATGACATTTGCTTGAAAGAACTTATATTTCAAACACTGTTGGGACAATTCCTTTAAATACTACTCCACTCCTAAGTCCAAGAAAAGCAAAAAGAAAGCTAAAATGAACTTTAACTCCAATTTTTCCACGCAACCTAAAGTTTTTCGTGCTAAGGTTACTAATCCGAGATCCAAAAAGCAACTACATGAATTAAATATTAAAATGGTTTAGAAATGGGTTCCAAAACCACGATATGAATGGAGAGTAAAAATCAAATATATTGATATTCGTGAACTGATTGCAGCTAACAGCAAAGGACCCATTTGTATATGTGTACCAAAGTGAAACTAATTGTTTCTTCTGCAGACCTGTCGATTGTGGGTGATAGATTCAAGATGTTCACGCCGCATGACAGGATTTAAGCATCTACTACATAACTATGTGGAGGAGCCTACTGAAACAGTACGTTTTGCAAATTTTGAACTAGAAGGACATGTTAGAGGATACGGAACTCTTGATAATGGAGTTGTGAAGATACAGAAGGTGTTATATGTTGAGGGCCTTGATCATAATTTGTTCAACACCAGTCACTTCTGTGATATGAAATAGCAAGTCCGCTTCACAACATCTCATTGCTATCTTGAGGATCCATATGGTTACGAAATCTTTAGAGCTGAGCACCGTGGAAATCTATATTATGTAGATTTTCCAACACTGTTCGCCACACGTCCTGTATGCTTACTAGCTAAAGCTTCTAAAGCACAATCATGGACGTGGCATCGCCGCTTGTCTCACCAGAATTTCAGATCAATAGCTAAACTTCAGAGACAAGGTCTGGTAAAAGGTCTACCAGAAATGAGGTTTGAAAAAGACTCACTATGTTCGGCATGTGAGATGGGCAAAATGAAGCGAAGCTCATTCAAGTCAAAGACTGAATCATCAACCTCATCTGCGCTATAACTTATTCACATGGATCTTTGTGGCCCAATGAGAACGGTGTCTATCAACGGAAAGAAACATATTTTAGTGATGATAGATGACTATTCAAGATACACATAGCTCGAGTTTCTTCGGAACAAGTCGGATGCGCTAGAACTGATTATTGCTTTTATTAAGCGTATTCAAGTACGTCTACAATTTCCAGTTCGGACACTTCATAGTGATAACGGTACGGAGTTCAAAAATGACACCTTACAGAGCTATCTCATCTCTGTGAGAATTTCACAAAACTTCTCCGTAGCCTACACTCCACAACAGAACGGCATTGTTGAACGAAAGAACTGCACCCTTGTTGAAGTTGCTCGTACTATGCTTTTGTATGCTGATCTACCAATGTATCTCTGGGATGAGGCGGTCGCGATAGCTTGCTTTACACAGAATCATACCACAGTGGTCAAACGTTTCAATAAAACTTCATATGAGTTTATCAACATTCGTAAACCTAATATCAAATTCCTTCGTGTCTTTGGTTGCAGGTGTTACATTCTAATAAAGCGTCAAGGACTTTCAAAATTCGATAAGAAAGCAGATGAAGGCTATCTTGTTGGATACTCGTTGACATCCAAAGCTTATCCGATTTACAATACAAGAACCAAGACGGTTGTTGAAAGAATGAACGTATCCTTCGATGAGAATTCTACTCGGAATTCTGAACACAACTGTTCAGAACTCGGACTCAAGCACAAAGCTTCAATCCAACCCAGAATAGAACCAGCTTCCAAACCGTCTACTTCTTCTAAATCCAACTCTATTTCATCTGAGTTAGATTTTTTGTTTATTTATGCCTTTGATGAAATATGTGCATACTTTGATAAAGGCATAACAACGTCAACGCCAAGTTCGGAGGTTCCTACTCTTGTTGAAGACATATCTGGACCTTCTGAAGAAGTCACTGAAACTGCAACCCCTTCAGGTACAACCACACCGACAGTTTCTGATTCGACTAATACTAAATCTGCTTATGTAGATATTCCTTCTGGGAATGAAGTCCCGAGTACTTCAGCTGCAATTCCCAAAGCTTCAGTATCAGAAACTCCTGTACAAGATGTCCTGAGAACATTTGAGGATCTACCTCCAGTTTATGATGAACATAATGAGACAAATATGCAACAAACCGTTGAGTCTTTGCCAAGCACACACAGATGGACAAAGGATCATCCTCTATACAACGTGATAGGTGACGTACAATCTGGTGTCAAGACACGTGCTGTGTCAGCAAATTTCTGCATGTTCTCAAGCTTCCTTAGTTCCCTAGAACCAAAGAAAGCATCATAAGCCCTACGCGATCCCAATTGGATTTCTGCTATGCAAGATGAGCTTCTGCAATTCGAAAGAAACAAGGTTTGGCGCTTGATCCCACTACCTCAAGGTAAATCAGTTATTGGAACTAAGTGGGTGTTTAGAAATAAGAAGGACGAGGCTGGAGTAGTGGTAAGAAACAAGGCTCGGTTGGTGGCAAAAGGGTACTATCAACAGGAGGGCATTGATTATGATGAAACGTTCACCCCTGTTGCGAGGATCGAAGCGATCAGAATCTTCTTAGTATATGCAGCACACAAAAATTTTACTGTCTATCAAATGGACGTAAAGTCAGCTTTTCTGAATGGAGTTCTGCATGAGGAGGTTTATGTTGCTCAACCTGAAGGTTTCATAGATCCTCATCACCCTGATCATGTCTACGTGTTAGACAAAGCGCTTTATGGTCTCAAACAAGCACCACGAGCATGGTATGAAACTCTTACTAAATTTCTCCTAGCTTCCGGTTTCAAGAAAGGTACAGTTGACACTACCTTATTTCTAAAAAGGCAAGGAGAGGATTTGATTCTCATACAGATTTATGTTGACGACATTATATTTGGGTCGACAAATTCGAAATTCTGCAAGAACTTTTCAAAGATCATGGAAACGAAATTTGAAATGTCGATGATGGGTGAATTGAATTTCTTTCTTGGTTTGCAAGTAAATCAATTACCCGAAGGCATTTTCATTAATCAAGCCAAATACATTAAAGATATGTTAAGAAAGTTCAATATGTCAGACAGTTCTGTCATGAAAACACCAATGGCTACTGGTACACTCTTAGACGCAGATTTATCTAGTAAACCTGCTGATGATCAGAAGGTGTATCATAGCATGATTGGTTCTTTACTTTATCTGACTGCAAGTCGTCCAGATATCATGTTTTTAACCTGCTTTTGTGCGAGATATCAAGCTTATCCCAAAGAGTCGCACTTTAATGTTGTCAAGCGAATCTTTAGATATCTTAAAGGCACTCCTAATTTAGGCCTTTGGTATCCAAAGGATTCCCGTTTTGATCTCACTGCCTTTACAGATGTTGACCATGCAGGATGTAAGCTAGACCGTAAGAGTACTTTTGGATCATGTCAATTCATAGGAGACAAGCTTGTCAGTTGGACATCAAAGAAACAAAACTTGTTTCTACATCCACTGCTGAGGCAGAGTACGTAGCTGCTGCCAGCTGCTGTTCGCAAGTCCTCTGGATGAAGACCCAGTTAAAGGACTTTGGGTACAACTACAAGCGAGTGCCTATTTATTGCGACTCCTAGAGCGCAATTGCTATAACTTCTAACCTGGTCCAGCACTCAAAGACCAAGCATATAGATGTACGCTATCACTTCATCAAGGACCATGTAGAAAAAGGTGATATTGAAATGCACTTTGTTCATACCGACTTCCAGTTAGTTGACCTTTTCACCAAGCCGTTGGATGAAAAGAGGTTCAAGTTTCTAATCAGCAAACTTGGAATGTTGAACATGTATACTTAGACCTTTCTCAGAAGTCAAGGGGGAGTTTTTTGTATCTTAATCTTGTTTCTTGTTTATTGATTCTCAAACAGTTGCTATTCATATCTTTTACTGACGGAAGAGGAATCATTTTTATAAATGATTACCAATATTCTCTTTTACAGAATACTTCAAGTGACTCTGGATTCTAATTACATCTGATTAGAACCCGCACTTCAATGATTTTCTTCAAAAAGGGATACTTTAAAGCTCACATCATTCTAGAAGTTTTTGCGTCGAGGGGGAGCTTAACTGTCAAATAGTTTTGTTTTGAGGGGGAGAAATGTTGTAACTTTAACAGTTATATCTGTTAGAGAGAAAAGATATGCTCGTTGATATTGTCATATTTTTCTGATGAGTTGACTTTTCACAGGTTATAGGGGGAGAACCTGCGTTTTTTTCATAGAACTCAACAGATAATATCTTTAGGGAGGTTAAGGATATCATAATCAAGGTATATCTTTGTAATCTTTAGACTCCATGACATCAACTGATCATGTGTTTCCAATGACAAATACTTGAATACTTGTCATTTCTTCATACTTTACCAGGTATTCTTACACACATTGGTCAGTACACTCATTTTCTTGTCTTTGTGATTACCACATCTCAAAAGATAAATCTTTTGATGGTAATCCTCCCGTTTGAAATTTCTTTGTTTGTTTAAAAATCATACGTCATTTCATTTTCATGAGCTTTCATTGCCAATATGTTTATACATTGTTCGTATAAACACCTTACGTCTTTGGTCTTCCAAATCTTTGTTCTTCATGATTAATTGTGCTTTATTGTGCTTTCATGTACAAATGATTGTTGAACAGCATGTTCTCTTAGGAAAATACGGGATTCAGTGTGAGCTTATCAGAACTTCCATGGATTCACCCTAACCAGTGTTTCCTACCTCGGAAGTAATCCTGAGTGATTGAGGGGAGAGGGGTTCATTAAAAATAGAGATAGGGAGAGTGATGTGTTAAAATGCAAATGAGAGTTTCGTTACAATTGAGCTCCATTGATTTAAAAGAAAGAGGGTGAGAGATCAGAGTAAAGGAAAAATAAACTCTGCACCACATCTTTTCTGAGCCGGGCAGCCACATAATCTATTGTTTCACAGTCTTTGGTGAACAATATTGAAACAGGCAACTATCCCATGCCACGTCTTGCATCTAACCTCACCAGCTACTCATCTTCTTCTCAACAAGAAGATGTTTCATTTTTGAACGGGGAAGCAGCACATACTCTATCTGATTATCACTTAGATAACTCGGATATTGAACAAGAAGGAAAGTTTCCCTACCTTCGACCCTTTCTCATGCACATTGAGTCTTTGTATAATTTGTTGCTATCTCAACAAGTTTACATACTTTGAGCCGAAGTTAAAAAGCAATCATCTGTGCTTAATTCTTTCATACACATGCACTAGCACACAGAAATTTGTTTTATGTCAGAACGTTCATTGATAACCATGTGTTATTCGATGATTGAATGGAAGTCCTTGGGAGTCTACGTCCCAACCAGCTCCTTATATAGTAACTTCGTGTTACTTAGTAACTTTGTGTTACTGACAGGCACTTCTAACTATTTCATTTGTTGATTCAGGATTACAACTCCTAAATTGTTTGAATTTGCAAATATTCAAATAATTACATTTTATTAATTGACAGTCAAATATGTTCCTAAAAACTGAGCTCAAATGTTGATTTGGGGGAGATAATTCCAAGACTGGCCTACTTTGAAATGTTTTGATGATGCTGATTCTCAACACTCATCAAAAAGGGGGAGAATATTCAAGGATTTCAAAGTCAGATCTGAGTTACTTTGTTCCAAAGAAAGTTTGTTGAAAATTGTTGAAGAATTCAAGTTTTTCAAAGATTTCAAAGTGTCTGAACCTATCTGTATTATCACAAGTCAGACTGAAGATGATCGTCAGAAGGACACTTCATTCCAATTTCAGCAAAAAAGGGAAAGGTTACAGTTTCCTCAAAGTGGTGAAGACTGTGAAGAGCTACAAGTTCTGAAGCTGTTAATGTCATATCTGCCACAGTTTTCAGGAGAAGTGAAGACCGGAAGAAAATTGCCAATTTTTTTTTAATCTTGAATCCAAAGGGGGGGGGGATTATTGGATCATTAATTGTATTCAAGATTAAAATGAAGAGAGGGTCTTAAGTGTAATTGTTTATATTTTCCTAGGGAGTATTTTGTAGTTATTTAGGCTAGTCCTTGCCTTGGTCATGTGGACCTATATAAGGTATTGTTTCTTTGAGAATCCCTAGGGCATCATTTGAATATTACACACACAAGGTAGTGACTACACCAAGAACACACACTCACACTTAGACTTGTGACACAAGAGATTTATGGCTATTTTAAATGATTCATCTTGATCTCTTATCTTTATTGTGTTGTATTATCATTAATCAACTAATATCTGGGCCTAACATTTGGTATCAGAGCCAAGAATCAAGGTTATTGGATTGAAAAGTGTATTTTTCGAAAACCTCAATGTGTGAAAATCATTTTTGAAATTTATTGTGTTTTTTAGCCTGAAAATGATTGGATTAGGTACGCATTATGTTATAGAACATCATCAGATTGCCTGATTCCATTTAAAAACATCAATAGATTGATATTTTGAAGATTTTCGAAGTTTTTGTTCTAGTGGAGTTCGAACACTGTTCCATTCGAATCTGTGCTCATAAGTTGTTTTTGGTGATTAATATTGATTGGGGTTTGATCGTAGTGTACTGGTGAATGAATTGAGTGATTTTTACACTAACATTTAACACTTTGATGTGTTTATGGATTAAAAGTCGAGTACAGGGACGTTTGTGTGAAGAACTCGCAAGTTCTAGGAAGAACTCGCAAGATCTCTGAATTCGCAGAGATAGTTGATTTTGTTTAAGTATAAGATTCACATGTGTTTGTATTACGAAAACCTCAAGACTCGCAAGAACCTTATCTACGAAAGTTAGGATTTGCAGGACTTCTAAAAGTTGAAAATTTGATTAAGTATAAATTTCGCAGGTGCCTTGGCTGCGAATACTGAAGAACTCGCACACCTCTAGTTTGTGAATTCCCTAAGATTCGCATGTTGTGTCTACGAATCCTCAACCTCTAACTTCCAAAAAAAAATCATTATGTAAAGGATTCACAGGTTCTTATAATCATAACTCCATTCAAGTTTAGAAAGTTAATTTGCGAAAGTTAAGTGGAAGATTAAAAAATTTCAAAGTCCAGGACTCGTAAGTCTGTGTCTTGCGAATTCTTTCTTACGAAATCTTTGTAGTGAGAATTGTGAAAACTTACAACCTGAAACATTTTCTAAGTATAGAACTCGCAACTCTATACTCTGCGAATTCTACTTGCGAGAACTAGTGTTCTGAAATTACTCTAAGGAAAGGATTATCTAGGTATTGCTCTGCGAATTGTTAAAGTTTCGCAGGTCTACTGTTTGCGAATTCTAGGTTTCGCAAAAAGTCTGGTTGCAAATTCTACTTGTCTGCGAATTCTACCTGTCTTGTTTGCGAATTTTGAAGTGTTTCCTTTTGTCTACGAATCTTTCTGTGGTTCTTATAGCTTGCAAATTCTACACTTGAGTATTTTTATAAATTTATGTTTCTGGAAATTTTTGAGTGTAGATTTTACCCAATTCTTGATTCAAAGATCTTATTAGTTGATTTAAATTGTACAGATAAGTTTGCATACTAATCCAACTGCTAGAGATGTCGAATGAACTCCTTTCCATGGGATCTCAGTCCAAACCACCAGTCTTGTTAACCAATGAGTACCAACAATGGAAAAAACGAATGATCCAGTTTCTGAATCACAAGAGCAGAGATTACATGGAATCTATCACTTCTGGTCCTGTAAATCCCATGATCAGAGTGCCTGGTCAAGCTGCTATTGATACCTCTCCTGAGATCCCTGACAGATTTGTTCCTAGACCATATGAATACTTCTCTGAACGAGAGAAAGAGTTGTACAAAATAGATGAAGAAGCTCTCATCTTTTTGACTATGGCCATTCCTAATGACATCTACAATCGTGTAGACAGCAGAAGTTCTGCAAAGGAAATATGGGATGAGCTTGCAAGACAATTCGAGGGCAGTGAAACTTCAATTCAAGCTAAACATAATATGTCCATCAATGCATATAAGGGATTTCATGCAAAGGAAGGGGAGACACTGCTGGACACTTATAACAGATACAACATCATCTTGAATGATCTGAGGAGGAACAACATTATCAAATCTGCTTCTAAAATAAACTATAAGTTTATTAAGAACTTGAACCTAGAATGGAAGAACTTTGCTATCAACCTTCAGATGTCAAAGAATATGGCCCAAGAGAATGTGACTGACATCTTCTCTACACTTTCCCAACATGAAGATGAAGTGAGATCAATCAACAATGAGTCCAAGGATCTGAAGGACTCATTGGCTCTTATTTATGGGAAAGGAAAAGGTTCTAGTTTTGGTCATGTTTCCTCTTCAAAGTCAAAGAAGAAAGTGCTGAAAGCATTTGTCACTGAGATTACTAAGTCAGACTCTATAACTAGTGAGGAGGAACTGGAGGTCAATTCTGATGACGATATACAGAGATTTTCTGAAAACTTGGCCCTGATTACGTGCCAATTCAAAAGAACCTTTGGCAAAAAGAAGTACTATTCAAAGCCGAAGTATGAAGGTTACAAGAAGGACAAGTCTTAGCTGAGGTACAAGCCAAAGTATGGAAAGAGAGATGAGAAGAGAGAGGAAAGAAGAGAAGAAAGGAAAGAAGAAAAGAGAGAAGAGAAGAAGAATGAAGCGGGAAGGTGCTTCAACTGTGGAAAGTTTGGACACTTCGCCAAGGACTTCAAGTTCAAAAGAGTCAAGAACTCAGAGTACTTAGCAAGGAAGTCTTTGATTGCCAAGAAAGTGGAGGAAGGGAAGGTGCCCATGGTCGAGGAGGAGAACTAGCTGTTTCAAAGCTCGGACGAGGAGGAGCAAGTACACTTCACTCAAGTCTCCTACATGGCAAAACTTGATGATGATGATGATGAGACTTCTGAGGTTCATTCTGGGGATGAAAACTCTGAGGTAAATGAAAACTCTGAACTCATTGAATCACTTATGGTCCAAATCCACAGCATGAAAGATGAATTTGAACTGTTAAAAAGTAAACTTAGCTCAGAACATCAAACAGCTTTGAGTTTTCGTGATGAAAACGCTCCGCTGAAAGTTGTCGTGGAAGAAAAGGAAAAGGAGAAAGATAATTTAAAACCTGAAAAAGAATCCTTAAAAAGAAAAATATCTGGTTTGGAAAAGGATCTTGTTAATCTTAACGCTGAAAAAGGTGATTTTAAAATTAAATTTGAAGTTTGTTTTCAAGAGCGAAATGATGCTTACACCAAGATTAAAAAACTGGAGGACATAAACATGAAATGTGGTCAGACTGGGCAAACATTAAATTTGTTGACCAATAAACTTCAAGATGAAAGATTTTATAAAGTTAAACCAGGTTTGGGTTTGCCAGTAAATGATGTTTTGAAAAAGGCCCCGAAGCACTTGTATAACTTTGACAAACTTGGCTCCACGGTTAAACCCATTCCTGACATTCGTGCGACTTTCGTTAAAGTTGATACTTCTAAACCTCTTACAGATACCAAAGGTAAAGAAGTAATAGGAAAGGATAAGTCTTGTGGTACTGATTCGCAAAATTCTTTTAAATCGGTTGGTTTTAAATATAGTGATTTAAACAGGAGTTATGAGACTCGAAAGATTGAATTTGTTGAGTTTGAATCACTATTTACCACACCTTCAAATGAATCAGTCAACAATGACAAAATCCCGCCTGAGACTGAATGCAAATACGATGAATATGAATCGGATGCAGATCCATCAATTATATCATCAGTTTCAAACCCTATTACTCTTGAACCTATACTTGTTGAAAAGGTTGAAGAAGAGGCCAATGTCACGAATGAATCTTGTTTCAAAAATGATAAAACGGAGTTTGTTGAGAACATGACTGAAGCAATATTTTCTGAAATGATGAATGCTTCAGACCCTGATACCGTTTCTATTTCAAAAGAGTCAAATTTTGTGAGTGATCATACATCTGATTTGATGAAACAAATTGACATGTTGCAAAAATCTCTTGATGAAATTGAAGATGAAAACTTTGATCTCAAATTTAAACTTGAAAAGTCTTTGAAAGACAATCAAGAGCTTTACAAAGAGATCAATGATTTGAAAGTCACTTTGTTTAAAAATGTTTCAAATGATAAACAGATGCTTAATGATCAAAGCTGGAAGGTAAGATCTAATCCAGAATTTGATGAGTCTACAAAACCTCCAGTCATTTATTCTGAATGCCCTGAGTATCAACCAAGTATCTTTGAGAAGGGTGAAACTTCAGGTAATTCAAGAAAAAGATTGCCTTTTAAGAAAAAGACTGACAAGTTTTATGTTTTTGTTTCAGATCTGAATGGTAATGGAGTTTGGAGGAGGAAGAAGGATAAAAATGATTGTTTAAATGTTTGTGAAACTGATGTTGAAAAGAGTTGTACCCAAGACAGTAATGATTTGAGATGTACTTCTTTTGATGAGAATGAATGTCAGATTTGTTCCGATAAATCTAAATTTATGACATTTGCTCAAAAGAACTTTTATTGCAAACACTGTTGGGACAATTCCTTTAAATACTACTCCACTCTTAAGTCCAAGAAAAGCAAAAAGAAAGCTAAAATGAACTTTAATTCCAATTCTTCCACGCAACCTAAAGTTTTCCGTGCTAAGGTTACTAATCCCAGATCCAAAAAGCAACTTCAGGAATTAAATATTAAAATGGTTTGGAAATGGGTTCCAAAACAACGATATGAATGGAGAGTAAAAGTCAAATCTATTGATATTCCTGAACTGCTTGCAACTAACAGCAAAGGACCCATTTGGATATGGGTACCAAAGCGAAACTAATTGTTTCTTTTGCAAGCCTGTCGATTATGGGTGATAGATTCAGGATGTTCACGCCGCATGACAGGATTCAAGCACCTACTACATAACTATGTGGAGGAGCCTGCTGGAACAGTTCGTTTTGCAAATTCTGAAGTAGAAAGACATGTTAGAGGATACGGAACTCTTGATAATGGAGTTGTGAAGATACATAAGGTGTTATATGTTGAGGGCCTTGATCATAATCTGTTCAGCACCAGTCACTTCTGTGATATGAAATACCAAGTCCGCTTCACAACATCTCATTGCTATCTAGAGGATCCAGAAGGTTATGAAATCTTTAGAGCTGAGCGTCGTGGAAATCTATATTATGTAGATTTTCCAACACTGTCCACCACACGTCCCGTATGCTTACTAGCTAAAGCTTCTAAAGCACAATCATGGATGTGGCATCGCCGCTTGTCTCACCAGAATTTCAGATCAATAGCTAAACTTCAGAGACAAGGTCTGGTAAAAGGTCTACCAGAAATGAGGTTTGAAAAAGACTCACTATGTTTGGCATGTGAGATGGGCAAAATGAAGCGAATCTCATTCAAGTCAAAGACTGAATCATCAACCTCATCTGCGCTATAACTTATTCACATGGATCTTTGTGGCCCAATGAGAACGGCGTCTATCAACGGAAAGAAATATATTTTAGTGATGATAGATGACTATTCAAGATACACATGGCTCGAGTTTCTTCGGAACAAGTCGGATGCGCCAGAACTGATTATCGCTTTATTAAGCTTATTCAAGTACGTCTACAATTGCCAGTTCGGACATTTCATAGTGATAACGGTATGGAGTTCAAAAATGACACCTTACAGAGCTATCTCATCTCTGTGGGAATTTCACACAACTTCTCCACAGCCTACACTCCACAACAGAACGGCATTGTTGAACGAAAGAACCGCACCCTTGTTGAAACTGCTCGTACTATGCTTGCGTATGCTGATCTACCAATGTATCTCTGGGCTGAGGCGGTCGCGACAACTTGCTTTACACAGAATCGTACCACAGTGGTCAAATGCTTCAATAAAACTGCATATGAGTTGATCAACAATCGTAAACCTAATATCAAATTCCTTCGTGTCTTTGGTTGCAGGTGTTACATTCTAATAGAGCGTCAAGCACAAAGCTTCTATCCAACCCAGAATAGAACCAGCTTCCAAACCGTCTACTTCTTCTAAATCCAACTCTAATTCATCTAAGTTAGATTTGTTGTTTATTTATGCCTTTGATGAAATTTGTGCAGACTTTGATAAAGGCATAACAACGTCAACACCAAGTTCGGAGGTTCCTACTCTTGTTGAAGACATATCTGGACCTTCTGAAGAAGTCACTGAAACTGCAACCCCATCAGGTACAACCACACCGACAGTTTCTGATCCGACTAATACTTAATCTGATTCTGCAGATATTCCTTCTAGAAATGAAGTTCCGAGTACTTCAGCTGCAATTCCTAAAGCTTCAGTATCAGAAACTCCAGTACAAGATATCCCGAGAACATCTGAGGATCTACCTACAGTTTATGATGAACATAATGAGACGAATACGCAACAAACCGTTGAGTCTTTGCCAAGCACACACAGATGGACAAAGGATCTTCCCCTACACAACGTGATAGGTGACGTACAATCTGGTGTCAAGACACGTGTTGCGTCAGCAAATTTCTTCATGTTCTCAAGCTTCCTTAGAACCAAAGAAAGCATCAGAAGCCCTACGTAATCCCAATTGGATTTCTGCTATGCAAGATGAGCTTCTGCAATTCAAAAGAAACAAGGTTTGGCGCTTGATCCCACTACCTTAAGGTAAATCAGTTATTGGAACTAAGTGGGTGTTTAGAAATAAGAAGGACGAGGCTGGAGTAGTGGTAAGAAACAAGGATCGGTTGGTGGTAAAAGGGTACCGTCAATAGGAGGGCATTGATTACGATGAAACGTTCGCCCCTGTTGCGAGGATCGAAACGATCAGAATCTTTTTAGCATATGCAGCGCACAAAAACTTTACTGTGTATCAAGTGGACGTAAAGTCAGCTTTTCTGAATGGAGTTTTGCATGAGGAGGTTTATGTTGCTCAACCTGAAGGTTTCATAGATCCTCATCACCTTGATTATGTCTAAGTGTTAGACAAAGCGCTTTATGGTCTTAAACAAGTACCACGAGCATGGTATGAAACTCTTACTAAATTTCTCATAGCTTCCGGTTTCAAGAAAGGTACAGTTGACACTACCTTATTTCTAAAAAGGCAAGGTGATGACTTGATTCTCATACAGATTTATGTTGACGACATTATATTTGGGTCGACAAATTCGAAATTCTGCAAGAACTTTTCAAAGATCATGGAAACGAAATTTGAAATGTCGATGATGGGTGAATTGAATTTCTTTCTTCGTTTGCGACTAAATCAATTACCCGAAGGCATTTTCATTAATCAAGCCAAATACATTAAAGATATGTTAAGAAAGTTCAATATGTCAGACAGTTCTGTCATGAAAACACCAATGGCTACTGGTACACTCTTAGACGCAGATTTATCTAGTAAACCTGCTGATGATCAAAAGGTGTATCGTAGCATGATTGGTTCTTTACTTTATCTGACTGCAAGTCATCTAGATATCATGTTTGCAACCTGCTTTTGTGCGAGATATCAAGCTAATCCCAAAGAGTCGCACTTTAATGCAGTCAAGCGAATCTTTTGATATCTTAAAGGCACTCCTGATTTAGGCCTTTGGTATCCAAAGGATTCCCGTTTTGATCTCACTTCCTTTACAGATGCTGACCATGCAAGATGTAAGCTAGACCGTAAGAGTACTTCTAGATCATGTCAATTCATTGGAGACAAGCTTGTCAGTTGGACATCAAAGAAACAAAACTGTGTTTCTACATCCACTGCTGATGCAGAGTACGTAGTTGCTGCCAGCTGCTGTTCGCAAGTTCTCTGGATGAAGACCTAGTTAAAAGACTTTGGGTACAACTACGAGCGAGTGCCTATTTATTTCGATTCCAAGAGCGTAATTGCTATAACTTCTAACCTGGTCCAGCACTCAAAGACCAAGCATATAGATGTACGCTATCACTTCATCAAGGACCATGTAGAAAAAGGTGATATTGAAATGCACTTTGTGCATACCGACTTCCAGTTAGCTGACCTTTTCACCAAGCCGTTGGATGAAAAGAGGTTCAAGTTTCTAATCAGCAAACTTGGAATGTTGAACATGTATACTTAGACCTTTCTCATGACTCAAAGGGGAGTTTTCTGTATCTTAATCTTGTTGCTTGTGTATTGATTCTCAAATAGTTGCTATTCATATCTTTTACTGACGGAAGCGGAATTAATTTAACAAATGATTACCAATATTCTCTTTTGCAGAATACTTCAAGTGACTATGGCTTCTAATTACATTTGATTAGAACCCGCACTTCAATGATTTTCTTCAAAAAGGGATGCTTTAAAGCTCACATCATTCTAGAAGTTTTTGCGTCGAGGGGGAGCTTAACTGTCAAATAGTTTTGTTTTGAGGGGGATAAATGTTGTAACTTTAACAGTTATATCTGTTAGAGAGAAAAGATATGCGCGTTGATATTGTCATATTTTTCTGATGAGTTGACTTTTCACAGGTTATGGGGGAGAACTTGAGTTTTTGTCATAGAACTCAACAGATAATATCGTTAAAGATATCATACTCAAGGTATATTTTTCTAATCCTTAGACTCCATGACATCAACTGATCATGTGTTTCCAATGACAAATACTTGAGTACTTGTCATTTCTTCATACTTTACCAAGTATCTAAATAACCTAATTCCATAGACAGTTGCTTGGCCATTTATGGAAATAGGTGAAATATGGATCTTAGCTCAAATTAAATGATTTTTGAAAGGTTAATCCATTTATTCGCTTCCTAAGGGCAGTCCTTAGGCATGAAAAGAAGTTCTATGTTCTTGAAAACCCACCTCCAAATGCTCCTTCCAGAAATGCTCCAACTAAAGTCAGAACTGCTTATGATAAGTACCAAGATGACTCTCTGATTGTTGGTTGCCTAATGTTAGCCACCATGACTCCTGAATTATTACGGGATCATGAAACATGACTGCTTGGGATATGATATCTTCACTGAAGTCTATTTTTCAGTTACAAATAAAGCGGGAGAGATTTGATACAGTTAAAGCATTGAGTACTTGTAAAATGACTGAGCATTCGTCAGTTAGTACCCACATTTTGAAAATGAAAGGATACTTTTATCAACTGACCCGTCTTGGTTTCCCATTGGGTCAAGAGTTGGAAATCGATATGGTTCTCACCTCTCTACCCAAAACATATAAGCAGTTCGTTAAGGACTATAATATGAAAGGTTTGAATAAAACTCTCATAGAGCTTTACAACATACTTAAAACTACTGAGAGGGATATGAAATCCAAGTTGGGTTCGACCAAACCAAAACAAACTTTGATGATCAAACCTGACAGTAGAATAGTCAAGAAAAAGGGGGAGATAACCAAGGGTAAAACACATGTTGGAATCTCCAGCATAGATAAGGGCAAAGGAGAAATTCCTGAGGTTGCAGTATGGTATAATTGTTTTCACCATGGGCACCAAATGAGAACTTGTCCAGTCCGATTGGCAGAAATCAAGTAGCAGTAGGCTAACAGAGTCGGACCTTCAAGTATGTTTACCATTTTGATTTATTCACTTCTGACTAAGTGTTACATATTGGGTATGATACTCATATTAGTACTATTTTTCAGGAAATAAGAAGTGAAGAGAAGATGAAACCAGACCAAATGGAGCTAAGTTAGTTGTTGTTCAAAGGGACATATGATATGAACTTTCCAGATGGTCTTAGATTAACACTTAGCAAGTGTCTTCATGTACCTAGTGCTACTAGGAATTTAGTTTCATTTTCTCAATTCAACGAACCGAATTTATGTTTTCAGAAATAAATTTTCGTTTTATTTTAATAAATGTTTTATGAAATCAATAGTTGTAATTATAAATCAATATAACAAATTAAGCGGGGCTTAAATCTGATCTATTTGTGACATTTAAACAAGAAACACATAGCCAAACTCCAGGCGGACGGAGAGTTGGAATCATATGATACATGTGTGTCTTGTTAGTCAAGATGACAAAAGAACCTTACAAAAGGTAAACATTTTAGGGTTACAAGAACAATTGGTGTTAACCATACTGATGTATGTGAGCCTTATAAGTTCTTTCACAAGATACAGTCATCACTACTTCATTACATCCTACTGTTGACTTCAGTAGACATAGGTATGTTTACCTAATAGAACAAATATAAAAGCTTTGAGATTTTCAAAGAGTTTTAGAAAAAAGTAGTGAGTAAACTTGGCAAAAGATAAAGATGTCTCAATTAGATCGAGGTCATGAATATCTAAGCCAATAGATCATCCTAGAGATTTTGGGAATGTATCCCAATTGACTCCTCATGGAACACCGCATAACAACGGTGTATCCAAGAAGAGAAATAGAACTCTGCTGAACATGGTTCACTCTACGATGAGTCTCACCACTCTGCCTAAAGATTTTCTAGGGTTATGCCCTAGAAAACAACTACCCAAATACTAGTTTATGCACCAACCAACAAGGACCAATAAAATTCACTCTTAGAATATGAATTGGGAAGATCCCAAAGTTATCATATTTGAGAATATAGGGTTATAATACTTAAGCTAAGCATAATTCAAAGGTCTAAAAGGTACATCTTTATGTGATATCCAATTGGATATTATTTCTACAGGTCCAGCGAGAACAAAAGTTTTGTTACGCACCCTGGTGAGATCTTAGAAAAAGACTTTCTATCAAGAATCACAATGGGGACACAGTAGATCTTGAAGAAATTCAAGAACCACAAAGATGTGACGACGGTTGACACTAACATTCAACAAGTTGTTGAGCTTCAACAAGCCGTTGAAGATAATAAACGAGATACAAAACAATCCGAAGATCGGATTACTAATAACTACTGATAAATGGTAGGATGCCATGAAGACTAATGTTAAAGCCACATTCCTTAAAAGGAATTTTGAGCGAGGGCGTATACAAGGCTTTAAAACATCAAACCTAAAAAATTGCAAGTTGCAAAAGTCCATTTATGGACTAGGACAATCATCTCGTAATTGAAATCTTGTATATACAAGAAGGTCAGTGGGAGCATAACAGTATTCTAGATCCTATATGATCATCAGAAGTGACATCCCAGTTCTTGAAGATGTAAAATAATGGATTAGGAGAGTATTTCACGATGAAGGATCTAGAAATGACAAAGTCCTTGGTATAAAGATCTATCGTGGTAGATGAGAGTGTTTAATTGGATTAAGCCAAAGTACATACATTGACAAGATCTTGAAACGCTTCAAGATGAAAGGTTTCAAGAGAGGAAACTTTCCAATAGTACATAAGGTACATCTGAGCAAAACTCAGAGTCCTAGAACCAAAGAGGACATGAACCGTATGAAGGGTGCTCCCTGTACTTCAGCCAACGGTTCAATCATGTACACCACGTACTAAGACCGGACGTCTCGTATGCCTTGAGAATGACAAGCAGATATTAGTCAGACCCAAGTGATGCTCACTATATAACAGTGAAGAACATTCCGAACTGAGAAGAACTAAAGATATGTTCTTATTGTACAACGGTTATGAAAGAGATCTGTGTGTTTAAGGATACATAGATGCTAGTTTCCAAACCAACCGTAATGACTTAAATTGTAATAGGGATATATGTATTGAATTGAGGTACTATGAGCTATAAGAACTTACATGCAAATCTACTTGTCAAGCCTATGTCTCAAAACAATCATGATGTTCATGTTATAGGCTTGAGGATTTTTCCATATTTAATAATAATTTTAGTAAACTTTAAACTCTCTAGAACATTAAAACAGTTATGTTTTTATCTGATATGACATACTAGGTATGAGTATATACATTAAACATTTTTGTGTTCTTTATTAGCATGTTTAAGTGTCCATAAATAAATATGATGATCATATTATTTAGAACTGTCCTTGATCGATTATTACTAGGGGACTAGTAATAAATCAAGATCATTGAAGTCTGGTTATAGTCCACGTTGGAAGTACACTAGGTGCAACCAGAGTCACTACGTTTGTCGGTGCACAAGGCGTTGGACAAGACCCACGGTCAGGATCACCTCATAGATCGGCGTCATAAGGTGAGTCCTGAAATAGTAAACACTGTTTTTCCTCATACCTGAGATGTGCATTAGGATCTAATGCACAAGGAGTGTTATGCTTTGATATAGTCTAACGTTACCCTTAACTGGGTAATCATAAGGGCTATGTTGGGTATAACATGAAGTGTAGTTAGTCGTGTACATGCAATATGGGATTTGCTCCTCTCAAGATGAGAGAGATATTTCTGGCCCTCGATTACATAGTTTGATTTACATGCATGAACAAGTGGATTAGTTGGACTAATGGCACTTGTATAATCAAATATGTTAGGATCGAGAAACATATTCTTTGAACTATAAATGATGAGATAGATCTATGCCTTAAGTTCAAAACAAAATATCGTGAAGCAAAAGGATAATGAATGATTATACTATATGATTGATTGGATCAATCTAATTGCTCGAAGGTAAAAGCACATTTACATAGCCTTGGGGGCGGTGGCGTGTTGCTAGAAGCTTACTATCGTCTATGTTACTGTGTATCGTGTGCAAGTGGGAGAATGTAAGTTATTATATGCCCACGACACGTGTCACACAGGGATACTAGGGGTGTCAATTTTGTACCGAGACAAACCAACCAATTTATGTACCAACCGTACCAATTTAAGTGGTACCAATATAATTGGGTGGTATACCGTACCAACTATCTAAACTTGGTTGGTACGTGGTATTAGAAGTCGTGTACCACGGTAATACCGTACCGTACCGACTTTTTTTATTATTATTTACTAATTAAAGTTTTGTTAATAGTATAACTAATTTTGATTTTTAAATTTTAAATTATTATATTTTAAATTTTGCTAAATTATAATATGGATGGATATACTAAACTTGGTTGAATTCATTTGCGTAACCCTTTCAACCTTATTATATTCTCTACACCTTCACAATCCATCATCACTACTCAGTGATCGTTACTATTAAACTACTAGTGATTGTTTGTATTACATGAAAGTTATTTGAATGTTTGTATATGTATGGATAAATGGTACAACACATATCCATATGTTATTTGAATGTTCGATAGTTTTAGTGCATCTAGATATAATTGGTAAAAAATGTCAATATAAATAAATTTGTAACTTCAACTTTTACGATGTTGGTACAAAACCATACCAACATGTACCAACCGAAAAAAGTTGGTATCAATTTAGTTGGTACCATGTATAGTTGGTTGGTACATGGTATAAAATTTTATATACCAATTATAATTGGTTGGTACATGGTATATGGAAAAAAAAATATGGTACCATACCATGTTCACCCCTAAGGGATACTGTTGAGGAGTATGTAAACCTATAGGGTTGCACACAAAGAATACGTTTGTTTTCATCTTTAGAAACCCAGATTAAATAAAGTTGATTAAGAAAACAATTATTCTTGAAGAATAATTATAAAAATATGTGTTATGAAAACGTAATATGTTAATTACGGGGTGTTATCTGTAATTGTATATATATAATTATATTTAAAGTTTAAAAGATAATTATATATATATATATATATATATATATATATATATATATATTTGAATTTGAATATTACAGATAACCACTAAACCTTATTTGAATTATAGTCTAACAATAATTATTCTGGTATAAATAGGGCGTTAGGCTAAACCATTTAGAAGACGATTTCAAATCAAAATTAGTCTTTCAAAGAAATACATAAAAGAAACATTTTCTTTTCTGTAAAACACATATAGATCTAAGGTTCTTGGGCTAGCACCCGATGGAGACGGGAAACTTGTTGGTGTGTGGACTACCGATAGAGGAAACCTATTTTGGCTTCTTGGTGCTCTGTTTCAATCCCGACTGATGTACTATAAGGTACATATTCTAAACACCATATGGTGTGTTTTATTTAATTAAATGCATCATTGGATCCGATTGGATTTTAAGTATTTAGAAAATTTTCTATCTATAATATTTGTAACCAAATTTATTTATTTTTCCGTTGCGTTTAAAGGTTACAAATCATAATAAAACCCAACAATATACATGTCATGAAAATAATGGTATATAGTAATGTTATATTATTTTACAAATTTTCATTTACCAATCCAACAAGAAATAGTGGAAAAAGCACAGTGGACATAAACCTCAACATTTTAACATTGATCTGTAAAAATCTAAACAATACATAATTTTGCAAAGTATAAAGATTTTATCTTTTTAAAGGTAAATTAAATGAAAATGCAACATGCTTTGTCCTAATTCCTATTTTGTGTAACATATTTTATTTCGGTAACTCAAGGGCTAAGATGTGATGTCTCAGCATTTATACCAAAGTAAGTTGTATTTAATGCATTTTAATATGTAAACTAGATACCAAAATGTTTGAAATGTCACACCTAAGGTACCAACGTGAAGGTTTTGGAAATACATCATAGTCTTTGAGATAACAAAATGAAATACGTCACACCTAAGGTACCCAAATGTTTTATACCAAAGTACGTTACATTTCATGTTTTATACCTACGGTACCCAAATGTTTTATCCAAGTTATCCAATACAAATCATGTCTAGCTCAGTTGGTTTCCCCAAGGGCGGTAACATCCTGGGGGGGATTGTGGATGGTATCCCAATCTACCTGGGTTCGAATCCAAGGGGAGTCAATTTGAGGGCATGAGGAGTACCCAGTCCTTGGGTTGGTCCAGTCTTTGAGTGGGTTGCCCCCCAGCCCAGTCTTAGACTGTGGTTGGGCTCTAGGTGCAGCGTAAGCTGGGCCGGGACAGCGGTGGATTAGTGGGCTGCCCGTAGATGTCCGATACCGCCGGGGAGGTGTGCGTGCGTGTGTTTGTGGTAGTCGTTCGTTGGTTTGATGCCGCTATGCCTTCCAAAAAAAAGTAGATACAATTATAACAACTAGATCGTAAACAACATATAAATAAATTTTACATGAAAACAAATCCCAAACATATAATGACTTTCATTTTAGGTTAGGATTCATGGTGATATTCTCATATTATTGTTCACTAGAAGTGTACTTGCACAATATTGCTAGATACATCATGATTTTAATACTTCATTTTATTTTCTATTTTTTGTCGATTTACATTACGATTTTGGTTGATTGTGAGAGATTGATAATTATTTTTTTATATAAATTTGTTTAATTTAGACTTAATAATATAATGTAATTTATTTTGGTTTAATAATATAATTTTTTTTATAAAATATTCTGTTAGATTTTTTTAATTATATTTTATATTTTTATATTTAAAATTTGATTTTTATTCTATATTTAATTATGCTGAGAGTTATTTTAGGAGAGTTAAAGTGGGAAATGATTTTAGAAGAGTTAAAATGGTTAGAGATAATGATTGAAAATTAATAAATAGCATTAAGTGTAGTATATACAGCTTTAATGGTTGTTTTTAAGTAATTAGCATTAAATAGCTGTACATTAAGCTTAAGACTTGTTTTTAAGAGTTTTTTATGCCATCTTTATAATATAGTATAGATATGAGAGAGAGAGAGAGAGAGAGATACAAAGTGTGTACCAAATAGAAACGTGTACAGGTATGCTCTATAAACAATTCCATCTCTTTCGTATATGTTTCACATGTATTATTTCATATATGAAACAATACTGCATATTAAGTATGTCAAACAATAGATGTTAAATTGGTTCTCCCGACTCACGAATCTCAACATTTTTTTAGTTCTCATTTGATTTACCCCTTTTGGTTATGAGCATCATCAACGAAACCAAGAACAAACATTCAATGTTAAGTCAACTAACGCTATGCTATTAGAACACTAAGATGTACATCAGATCAAACTACTCGATATGAATCCTTTCGTTACCTAAGCATCAGAGAAAGAAAAAAAAAAAGGAACACAAGGCGTCTGAAACAATGCCCGTTAACAAAAACAAAAAAAGGACTTGAAACAGCAGGGCTTCTCTACTTTGAAAAGGAAAGTTAGAAACAGTTTCTATGACCCAAACCCATGGGCGAGGTCATAAAAATGGAAATGAGAAGAAACAGTGGAAAATAGAAATAAGGCCTCTGCATAACCGATGATCATGATGATTAATTGTTAGAAAGGAGAGGAGGTTGTCCTTCGGAGTTGATACTTTGGTTCGGGAGGCGGTACACATGGCAAAACCTTCTCCACCTCCTGCAAAAAAACGATACCATGGTAAGGAAATTAGGAAAAAAAAAATTATGTAAACAAAATCAAACCAAACAAAACAAACCCAATAAATTCCACAAAGTGGTAGGATGTATGCAGACTCTCTATACCCCAACGAGTAGAGAGGTTGTTTTCATGAAGACCGCTGACTTAAACGAAACAATCCAAACAAACACAGTAAATCCCACCTGAATGTGGGGAAACGGGGAGGGTAAGATGTATGCAAACCTGACCTCTACTCCAAAGAGTTGAGTGGTTCATTCCTTGAAGACCCCTGACTTGTAAAATAAAAATAAAATAACAAGAGAGCAAGCTATAGGAACGAGTGTGTGCAATCAAGTAATTGGCACATTTAAACAAACAAGGCAAGACAGTAGGGAAAAAAATAATGAAAAATAAAGCACAATACTGACACCTACTGATACAGAAAGATTTAATGTGCTATATGCAATGATTTATGCAAAGCATCAAGAATAAACAGACAAGAAAACCAGAAACTGGAATGTGTCCAGGTAGAGAGATCTCAGTTAATAGGATTGAAAATATTTCACAGCAAAAAAATTGAACTTATTCAACATTTTCATGGCATCAAATATTGAATCATTTCATGGTATCAGATCCAAACTACTTGATAATATCCGATTCGAGATGGATGGTCTCCCAAAGAAATCAATAGGCAACGAGAAAGATTGAGGCCAATTTTCTGTATTACTCCAATGCAAATTACAATATTAAATAGCAATTGCCGAAAAAAAACTACCACTAGAAACTAGGAAATATTAACAGTAGTGGGAATTATGGAAGAAATGGGAAAATGCATATAACTGATTGAGTTAGTGGAGATGCTTTGACTGATTCATTCTTGAAATCGGATGGGCTTCTGGATCAAACGCTTAGGCCTGGAAGTAGCAATTGGTGCAACTTGTTGGGCTAATCCGTGAGTGGGCTGACTTGAAGCTGTATCAATGCCTTCCCCCTGAAAATCGACCTCGTCCTCGAGGGTTGTTAGAAAGTCCGGAAACCGGAGCTTGAAGTCTCGTAATTCTTCCCATGTGGCTTCTGATAAATCTTGTTGCTCCCACTTGACGAGTATTTGATCCTGGCCGTTATCCAGGGAACGATAATTGAGAACAGACTCTGGTTTGTATGTTCCATTTTCCGTCCCAGGAGTCCAATCGAGAGGAAGAGTATCTATTGGGATCGTTTCATGGCTTGCCTTCAATAAGGAAACGTGGAACACCGGGTGGATTCTGGATGACAATGGCAACTGTAGTCGATAAGCTACCGGTCCAATCCGTTGAATAATCTTGTAAGGGCCAAAGAACCTCTTTGATAGCTTCCTGTTATCACGTTGTTGGACAGATTGTTGGCGAAAATTCTGTAGTCGCAGGTATACCAGATCGCCTACTTTGAACTCTTTATCCATTCGCTTCTTATTGGCCTGTTTTACCATCTTATCACGAGACTTTGTTAGCGCGTGTTTCAACAACTCAATTACCTTTTGATGCTCTATAAGAGATTGGTCGATTGAGGCAACGGGATTAGAGCCGGGTTTGTAATCGTGTATAGCTGTGACGTCTCGACCATACATTGCCTTAAATGGGGTCATCTGGATTGACGAGTGAAAACTCGTATTGTACCAAAATTCCGCGAGATAAAGATAGCGTTGCCACGTCTTTGGTTCTTCAGAAGCGAAAGCTCGTAAATATGATTCGAGGCATCTATTAACGACTTCGGTTTGACCATCCGTTTGTGGATGATATGCACTCGAATGGTGAAGTTGAGTACCAAGCTGTTTGAACAATTGCTTCCAAAATTGGCTAAGAAAAAGTGGGTCTCTATCCGAAACGATTGTTTTGGGTAAGCCATGAATACGATATATGTCTCGTAAAAACGTGGCCAGCGACACTGCATTAAAGTGGGTGGGAAGGGCTATGAAATGGGCGAACTTTGAAAGGAAAGGTCTACAATTACCCAAATAGCGGTTTTTCCATTCGAAGGGGGTAAATGAGTGATGAAATCCATCGATAAGTCTTCCCATGGGTTCGATGGAATTGGCAACGGCTGGAGGAGACCGTAGGGCTTGTGGGTTGTAGGGCTTGTGGGTTGGGTATTTTACGGTTTGGCAGGTTGAACATTTGTGTACGAACTCGGTTACTTCTTGTTTTAAGTTGGACCAAGAGAAAGTGGCAACGAGCCTACGGAATGTAGCCTCAATTCCTGCATGTCCTCCTAATGGTGAAGCATGAAATTCCTGCAAAAGTTTAGACCGGAAGTCCTTGAGGTTGGGAATAAATAATCTGTCCTTGACATATACCAAGCCATCTCGGATGGAATGAGCAGGAAGTGAAGATGGATCTTGTTGGATGCGATTGATTAGGTCTTTGCCTTGGGTATTGGTGTGGAAGTAGGACCGTAATTCTTCAAGCCACGAAGCTGTTGGAGCAGAAAGTACGTGGCAAGTTGAAGTGTCCAGCCGACTAAGAGCATCAGCAACCCTGTTTTCTTTTCCGAGTTTATAATGAAGCTCGAAATCGTACCCCAATAGCTTGGTTATCCACTTGTGTTGTGGGGTTTGGACCGTTTGAGTCAGCAAGTGTCGCAAGCTATGATGGTCGGTGAAGACTCGAAACTTCTGACCCAACAAGTATTGACGCCATTTTTTAACTGATTCGGTGATTGCAAAAAGTTCTCGAACATAAGTCGAATCGGCTTGCATTCGGGTGGAGAGCTTTTTACTAAAGAAGGCGATCGGCCGATCTTTTTGCGATAAGACGGCACCAATGGCACTACCTGATGCATTGTTGTAACATCGAAGGGAGTAGTGAAATCGGGCAGGGCTAAGGTTATTACGGATGTCATCGCCCTTTTCAGCTTGTTGAAGGATGTTTCTGCGTCTGGGGTCCAAGAAAAAATTGGGTTTTTTAGTAGGTCTGTCAAGGGTGCCGCAATTTGAGCATAGTGAGGAACAAACCTGCGGTAAAAACCTGTTAGTCCCAAGAAAGCCCGAAGAGTAGTGAAAGAGTTTGGAGTGGGCCATTTCTGGATGGAAGCTAATTTGTCTGGGTCAGCTGTTACCCCAGAGAATGAAATTCGATGCCCAAGGAATTGTATTTCTGTAGCTGCGAACTCACACTTTGATGCCTTTGCTTTGTATTGGTTGGACAGAAGAATTTCGAAGACAAGTTGGAGATGTTTGTAGTGGAGTTCCAGAGATGAACTATAGATGAGAATGTCATCAAAGAACACCAAAACAAAACGGCGTAAGAATTTTCGAAAAAGATCATTCATGGCGGCTTGAAACGTAGACGGAGCGTTCGTTAGGCCGAATGGCATAACTTGGAATTCATAATGTCCGTCGATGGTGCGAAAGGCAGTCTTGTGGACATCGGAAGGGGAGACGCGTATTTGGTGATAACCGGCCCTTAAGTCGAGTTTTGAAAAGATTGTAGCACCGTGTAATTCATCGAGGAGTTCATCGATGGTGGGTATTGGGAAACGGTCGCGAATGGTGACCGCATTGAGGGCGCGGTAATCGACGCAAAATCTCCATGACCCGTCTTTTTTCCGAACTAAGAGAACGGGGGAAGAGAAAGGGCTTTGGCTTGGTTGTATGACCCCGTCATTAAGCATTTCGGTTATGAGGGTTGTCATTATTTGTTTTTGGTAGTGGGGGTATCGATATGGTTTTACGTTAATTGGTTTGGTGTTAGGAAGTAGGGGAATGTGGTGATCATGAGGTCTCGGTGGGGGAAGTGAGGAAGGTGGTTCGAAAAGGGTGTGGTATTTGCTAAGAAGGTTGGCTATGTTGGGATCTGAATGTGTGAGTGGGTTGTGGTTGATGATAGGTTCGGTGTTAGAGTTGGGATGGTGGTGGAATATCATAGTGTGAAGAGAGGCTATGGAGTTTTTTCGTAACAGACTGTGAACAGAACTTGATGAGACTTGGGTAGCTAATGGTTCACCACGAAGAGTACATGGCTGGCCATTGAAGGTGAATGATATTTGGGGGATGGAAAAATCAGCTGTGATCGGTCCTAAAGAACTTAACCAGGCCATTCCGAGAACTATGTCCGCGCCTTCGACTGGTAGGACAAAAAGAGGCACCGAGAAGCTTGTTTTATTGAGTTGAAGCTTGGCTTGTGGATAGAACCCGTCGCATTGTAAAAACTGCCCGTTGCCAATCATGACCGGAAATGGCGTGATGGGTTGGATTCGTTGTACGTGGGAAGGAGGTGAAACGAGATCGATTGGCGGCGAGCTTATCCTCGATTAATTTGGCTAAGCCGTAAGTTTGGTGAAGTGATTGAGGGTTGTGTAAGGTGATTTCAGATTGGATGTCGTGACGTAACCCTGAGATAAAGCAGTTACGTAAGGTTTGAGGGGAGAGTCCAACAATGCGATTGCTTATCTTTTCAAATTCTGACTGATAAGCGGAGACCGTAGTAGTTTGGCGAAGTTTGAACAATGTGGCCTCATGATTTTCGTAAGTGGAAGGACCAAAGCGGAGCTCAAGGGCCCTGGTGAATTCTGGCCAAGTTCCCAGCAGTTGGTTGTTGGCTAGGTGCTTATACCAACTTAAGGCTTCACCTGTAAAATAGAAAACTGTGAGGGACAACCGTTGGTTAGGAGGAATGGAGTAATATGTGAAGTAATTCTCGGTCTGGAATATCCAATCAAGGGGATTGGATCCGTCGAATGTGGGAAGTAGGATTTTTGGTGGTCTTGGGTTGTTTGGTGGTGGTGGTGGTGGTGGGTTACCGGTGGGTGGTAGGTCGGTTCGGTGGGAAGGGCCGGCTTGATTAAGGGCTGATATTAAAAGGGAAGTTTGTTCGTATTGGGTGGCTAATTGTTTGACGATGAGGTCGAGTTGAGATTGCGAAGTGGTTTGACTAGCGAGGATTTGATCGTTGCCGACCGAAGTTGTGTGAATGAGTTTGGTGAGTGAGTCGACCATGGCAGCCATGGTTTCTTCCAGTGGAGGTGGTTCTTTACGGGGAGGCATTGTGAGAGCGGGAATGAAAGCACCAATGATAATATCCGATTCGAGATGGATGGTCTCCCAAAGAAATCAATAGGCAACGAGAAAGATTGAGGCCAATTTTCTGTATTACTCCAATGCAAATTACAATATTAAATAGCAATTGCCGAAAAAAAACTACCACTAGAAACTAGGAAATATTAACAGTAGTGGGAATTATGGAAGAAATGGGAAAATGCATATAACTGATTGAGTTAGTGGAGATGCTTTGACTGATTCATTCTTGAAATCGGATGGGCTTCTGGATCAAACGCTTAGGCCTGGAAGTAGCAATTGGTGCAACTTGTTGGGCTAATCCGTGAGTGGGCTGACTTGAAGCTGTATCACTACTCTTCGTTTTGCAGCATCCGTCACCACCAAAAAGATCTTAACGGGAGGCTTGTAAAAAGTTTTAGAAAATATGATTTTGCGAGAAACATTTGGTTCTAAAAGTCAAAGAGTTAAAACGTAGATGGTAGAAAAGCAGGTAAAGATAGTCGAAGAAAGGGTAATAAGCAAAATAACCAAAGCACGTATGCACAGGAAAGGCATATGAGAAGGTTTTCTTTTTTTTTTTGGAAGGGTGTCCTAGGCTATGCCTAGACTAATCCCTTGGAAAATTATGACGGTAAGACATCAGCCCTGATTAAACCTCAATGGCCACAATTGTTGTGTACGGCTGGATTCGAACCCTGGGCAGATGGGATATTCCACCACATCCCCCAGGGCCTTAACCAGTACGCCACAACCCTTGTGGTTGGCATATGAGAAGGTTCTAAACCACTAAACTAACTGAGGATGAAGTAGCCAAAAACTAGGATTTTCCATGGACTGACCAAAACCTATAATTTGACTGTCAGCTTGTGAAAACCCGAAAAGCTCAATATGATTTCGACAAGATATATATGCTCCAACTTTAAGACAAGTGTCAGAAAAATCTACATAATTTACCCGTGTTGAGTATTATTGTAATAGTTAGCCATCATTATCAATTATGGCTCCTAGATTACTCACTTGTGAAAAAATCATCAGAAAACTATGCCAAATGTTCAAGGTCAAACAGATACTAAGAGGAAGAAAGAACAAAGTAAAATTGTCTACTTCATCTGTATCTATTTCTAAAAGAAAATGAAAACATCCACGCTCAAACCGAAGATTTTTATGTTAAAGAGTTACCGATTTGTTTTTCGTTATCATGATTATTGCTTATAAATATACCGATAAAATTAGCGATACCATAAATATTTAACAGTTAGTTGAAAAAATCTTTTTAAGCAAATTATCCATGATATATAAAAGTGAATAAGATAATTTGCATATAGTATGCATGACTTTTGTCTTGAAAGTAAAAGAAACCTAGATGCCCATACTGTCTCCATTCTCATTGGTGTTTCACTCTCCCCATGAGGCTTTCATTAACTCCAATTTGTGCACTACTCTCTCCATTCTCCAATTCAGAAGGGTATCCAGGCGTTTGGCCTTCCTGGAGATCAGGGGTTCAAACCTCACAAAAGGTGAGTAGGGTGTTTGAGTTTATTTGTTGCATTTGCGGTATATAAATATTGAAAAAAGAAATTAACTTGCAAAATGAAACCAACAACTAGACATCTGGAATCAAAAGTTGGAACTCACAAGAAGGAACCGTTGTAAATATTATGTTTGGAAATGTTAACAAACTGATACACAGTGTGTCTCTCTAAGGATGTGTTTGGTACCCAACAGGACAGTTGTTCAGCGTTTGGTAAGACAAGAATGGACAGAGACAAAACATGACTTGTAAAATGACCAATTTACCCCTAATGAGTTGTTTAGTGTTTTTTTAACCAAATAATCAATCTAAATGAAAATCCCAAACAAGAAAAATCAGGATTTGCAAAACTAAAACTATCAAGTGTTGAGGTGGGATGTCTTGGGTCATACTCCTAAAAAATCCCATAAATTCGAGGTGTGAAGCTCAAAATGCATGCTATTTTTCTCCTATAAAACCTAGCCTACTTCAGTTGGTATCAGAGCATAATTTCTTAATGACTTCTTAGTCCTCCAAACTATAACTTGAAAAGCTACATTCACAAGCAGAAGAAGATAATATACATTAAAGATGAGAACAAAAATTTCAAGAAAAAGAGAGAAATTCCTAAAATAGATATTAAAGAGACGAAGAATGAAACTGGTCATGTTTAGTCCAAGCCTCGTATCAAAGCAAGCAAAGAGCAAAACGACATGACAGTACTCGAAGCTTCATCAAGTCCATTTTCGAAGAATTTCCAATAACACATGTTGCTGGACATACACTAGTATAATCGTTCTTCCAGCACTCCCACATATTTAAGATTTTGAATCATTTTTTCTCAAATGGAGATGAGAACTTGGACAATATGGAAGTTATTTAGAATGCTATTGGGGTTCAATTCGATAATTAATTGGATAGTAACTGGTTTAAATTGTAACTCTAAATGGAGAATAATCACATTTTCAGCTACCATCCCCACATAACAAGAAAAATCCGTTACACATAATCGAATCATGGGCTCAAAGGCAACAGATGGTCTTTGACATCCCAAAAACAGTTTGATCCTTCAACATAAAAGGAGACAACTCATCCACAGTTGAGGATACTCATGACATCCCAACAACCAATGTTAAGGGTCTTAGTATGTAACAACCTTCAAAGAACATGTATATACACACATATTGTATGAAAATGTCAAGTTTTTAACAAAATGGAAAATAAAGTCAACTTACAGGGGTAATTGTGTAAATATATAAGAGCACCAATGATTAGGGGGCTGAATGTTCAAAACAGAAATACGAGGACCTGTTTTTCCATACTGTCGATGATTTGAAATTTAAATTAGGGCAAAAACAGCCACTTTGTGCGGTTGTAGTTGGAGCAGAAATTTGTGTATGTTTTGCATAAAAGTTACATCAACATGGTCACGTTTCAATTTCCCATAGAGGAACGATATGAAACCCCTAAATTAATAGAGAGAAAACAAGAGAGAATCAGGGGCAAAGAAGACAAGAACAACCGAATACGATTCGCGAGTTCATACGTAGAATTAAGGCTCAAGACGCAAAACAGGAGTAGCTTACGGGCCTATTAGCTAAAACAGGGATACATGCTATGTAAAGTTCATCTTTTCATGCACATGTGTTTACATTGTTTCAAGAAAGGTGTTTATATGCATGCAAAATTGGCGTTATGTTTTATGGCAGCATGGTATGCATTCAAATGGCATGTTCAAAGTATTTTAATAGCAGTTTTGCATGTATAGCACACGCATGCTAGTTGAAATATTTTAAAGGCAGTGACAGTCACTTAAATAATGTTAGATCGAAGTGCTTGTGGGAATTATCCAGGATGTAGGATGACAGTTTATGGAGGGTAACCAAAGGGAAAACAATGGTGGGTACATGTGATGAGTAGCGTGTGCTTAGATAATTTGTCTGGCAGTTATGTAAATCTTATCTATGCATGTTTGACACATTAGATACAAACCGTGAACTCACTAGGCCCCAGAATTACGTAGTATTGCATGTATCTCTGGTAAAAGTTAGCAGGAGGTCGAAAAGGGTAAGAAATCAAAGTATGGGCAAACGAGATCAGTTATAGCTTCAGGTTACAGTTTCATTGTGTACATAAGTTTTGTAGTCCCATAGTAGTTTGTAATTGTTGCAAATCTCTCAATTATGGGAAGATTTGATTAGTATTTTATTTCCTATTGTATAGTTGTTTTTTTAGGCTGTATATTTCTAGGATTCCTAGCATAGTTTCCTTTCTTACTTCATTGTACTCCTATACATTGTACCTCCTCTTTGTTAATACATACAAGAAATACCTACTATTTCTGTGATGGTATCAGAGCAGGAACCCTAATTCCTGCAGCAGCCATTCAGCCTTCCCTTCCCCAACCCTAAATTCCTACGGCCGTACTCTTCCCACTACTGTCAAAACAGAACCATGTCAGACGATTCAGCCATCTGTTCTTCAAAGAATGTCTTCCGCTGCCACTCACAACCCTACCTCGGAATTTCACTCCATTCAAATCACTACTATTAAGTTGAATGGAGAGAACTTCTTGCACTGGTCTCAATCAGTGAGGATGTATATTCATGGTAGGGGAAAGATGGGCTACCAAATCGGAGAAAAAAAAAAGAGCCTGCTCTTGGTGATTCCGGCCATGTCTCATGGGATGCTGAAAACTCGATGGTGATGACATGGTTAGTAAATTCCATGGAAGAGGACATAAGCTCCAACTATATGTGCTATCATACAGCAAAAGAGCTTTGGGACAACGTCAATCAGATGTACTTAGATCTCGGAAACCAATCTCAGGTATATGAACTCACCTTAAAACTAGAAAGAATTTGCCAAGGTGAGGACACTGTCACCAAGTATTTTAATTCCTTGAAAAGACTGTGGCAAGATTTAGATCTTTTCGATGATTATGAATGGAAGTGTACTGATGCTTGCAATTATTATAAAAAAATGGTGGAGGGTAATCGCATTTTTAAGTTTCTTATTGGTGTTAATATGGAGTTCGATGAGGTTAGAGGCAGGATCATTGGTCGACAACCTCTTCCCTCAATGGGAGAAGTATTTTCTGAAGTACGGCGTGAGGAAAGTCGCCGTCTTGTGATGCTTAACCCTAAACCTTCAAGCACCAGTGCTGAAAATTCTGCCCTATGTAGTTAAAAATGGGCAAAATATGAACAAAAAAAACCTCGTTTTCTATTGAGAAAACTCGTGTGTGGTTTGATCATTGTAATAAGCCACGTCATACACGAGATACATGTTGGAAAATCAATGGAAAACCAGAAAATTGGAAGGGATCACATGAAGGGCGGTTCAATAAAGCACCTACAACACATGTGGCAGATTCGGGATTCCTCAACAAAGAGCAAATTGATCAACTCCTACAACTGTTGAAGACCAACTCAGGTTCATCTAGTACTCCTAATGCTTCTGTCGCACAAACAGTGAACTGTAAAGCCTTCTCTTGTCATTCTTTTCCTCACTCCACTCCTTGGATCATCGATTCAGGAGCTTCTGACCATATGACCAGCATGTCTAACCTATATAATTCGTATTTTCCTTCTCGTCATGAAAAAATCCGTATAGCAGATGGGTCTTATTCTCCAATAGCCAGCAAAGGCCTGATAAATCTGTCGGAAAGTATTTATCTTAAGGATGTCTTACACGTTCCTAAACTAACATATAATCTTAAACTATCCAAAGATTCTAATTGTCGAATTACCTTATTTGACTTTCATTGTACCTTTCAGGATATGAACTCAGGGAAGATGATTGGCAGTGCTAAACAGATCGATAGACTCTACTTTCTTGATGATCAAGGTTCTAAAAATAATGGAGCTCAAGTTTTCAGTAGTATTCATTCTAATCCTGCCAAGAATCAGATTATGCTTTGGCATTATAGGCTAGGACACCCTAGTTTTCTGTATCTTAGTAAGTTATTTCCTAGTTTGTTTAAAGGTTTGGATAATTCTAAATTAGTTTGTGAAAAATGTATTTTGTCGAAGAGTCAAAGAACTATTTATCGTCCTAAAGGTTATCAAGTTTCAAAACCTTTTTATAAAATCCACAGTGATATTTGGGGACCTTCAAGGATTAATACACCATCTGGAAAAAAGTGGTTTGTAACGTTTATTGACGACCATACTCGTCTGTCTTGGGTATACCTAATGTCGGAAAAATCCGAGGTTGAAGACCTATTTAAAAGGTTTTACTCAATGATTGAAAACATTTTTGAAACAAAAAATTAAAATTCTTCGTACAGATAATGGATCTGAATACCTTAAAGGCGCTCTTGAAAGATATTTTATTGAAAAAAGAATTCACCATGAAACTACTTGTGTTGACACACCTCAACAAAATGGAATAGCTGAGCGAAAAATTAACATCTTCTTGAGGTCTCTCGGGTCATTATGTTCTCAATGAATGTTCCTAAATATTTGTGGGGCGAAGCAATTCTAACTGCTTCTTACCTTATCAACAGAATGCCTACTCATGTTCTAAACTATATTACTCCTATAGATTGTTTAGAAAGTCACTTTTCTTCATCAAATATTCCTTTGAGTATTCCCCTGAAAGTTTTTGGTTGTACAACTTATGTGCACATAAGTAGTAATAGATCTAAACTGGATCCAAGGGCTGAAAATTGTATTTTTATCGGCTATGCTCCAAATAAAAGAGGATATAAGTGCTTTAATCCAAAGACAAAAAAACAGTCGTCTCTATGGATGTTACCTTTCTTGAAAACCAGCCCTATTTTAAAAAAAAAATCCTCTTCAGGGGGAGAACTTAGAAGAAGAGTTTTTTTACTATTGACTCTTGTGACCCTACTTCTACACCAATTATTGTTCCTACAAACGAACCTTTAAACACAGAAGGAACCACTAGTTTGGAAGACATAAGTGATCCTGAACCTATTCTGCGGTTCTGCCAAACATTCATGAATCTTCGACAGGGGGAGACATACCATGTGATGATCCAATTGAACAAGACAAAGAGCTCCTCACATACTCAAGAAAGAAGGGTCATCAAAAAGGAAAGCAAACCACGGTACCAATAGCACCTGCTCAATCATCTACTTCAAGATCTGAATCTGAAACTCAAGGTACTCATAAAACCCAACCTGTTCGTACCTTAAATCCAGTCTCTCCTTCAGTGACTAATATTGAAGATAGTGACTTGAATATTCCAATAGCTATCAGAAAATCAAAGCGTTCTTGTACTTCTCATCCTATATCCAAGTATCTTTCTTACAATAATCTTTCTCAAAAACATAGTGCGTTTATTACAAAGTTATCTAACCAGTTTGTTCCAAAAAACATACAAGAGGCACTAGATGACCCTAATTGGAAATCAACAGTGATGGAAGAGATGAATGCTCTAAAGAAAAATGGCACGTGGGAAGTTACTGATCTACCAAAAAATCAGAGAATGGTTGGGTGCAAACGGGTGTTTAATGTGAAATGCAAGGCAGATGGGAGTATTGAGAGATACAAGGCAAGATTAGTTGCTAAAGGTTTCACCCAAACATACGGTATTGACTATCAAGAAACGTTCACGCCTGTTGCAAAACTCAATACCATAAGGGTGTTAATATCTCTAGCAGCAAATTGTGATTGGCCTCTACACCAGTTAGATATCAAGAATGCATTCTTGAATGGCGATTTACAAGAAGAAGTGTTTATGAGCCTACCTCCAGGGTTTGAAAAGTTGTTGGGACAAGACAAAGTATGTAGAGTCAAAAAATCCTTGTATGGCCTTAAACAGTCTCTAAGGGAGTCTCCAAGGGCCTGGTTTGAACGATTTGAAAAGGCAGTGAAAAGTTATGGCTATCATCAAAGCCAAGTTGATCGCACAATGTTTTATAAACGATCGGAAAAAGGTAAGATCTCTATCTTAATCGTCTATGTGGATGATATAATCCTGACCGGTGATGATTACGAAGAGCTAACCAATTTGAAAAAGGGGTTAGCCCGAGATTTTGAGGTGAAAGGTTTAGGACCACTAAAATACTTCCTGGGTATGGAGTTTGCCAAGTCCAAGAAGGGCATCTTTGTTAACCAACAGAAGTATATCCTTGATTTCTCAGTGAGACCGGTCTCTTAGGTTGTAAACCTATCGATACTCCCATAGATCCTAACCTCAAACTTTATCCTGCTAAAGCTGAAGAAGTAATTGACAAGGAGAAGTTTCAGAGGCTAGTTGGAAAATTGATCTATTTATCGCATACACGGCCAGATATAGCATTTGCAGTAAGCCTATTAGCCGATACATGCACTCACTTGGACGAGAACATTTTGATGCAGCCTATAGGATATTAAAATATCTTAAAGGAAGTCCTGGAAAAGGTCTTATGTTCCGGAAAAGTAATAATCTTCAGATAGAAGTATTTACTGATTCTGGCTGGGGGGAAAGTACTACGGATGGGCGATCTGCTTCAGGCTAGTGTACAATTGTTGGAGGTAATCTAGTTACATGGAGAAGTAAAAAACAAAATGTTGTGGCACGGAGTAGTGTAGAGGCAGAATTCAGGTCTCTAGCTCATGGGATTTGTGAGGCAATATGGTTGAAACGATTGTTTGGAGACTTGAAAATTCCTATCATTCAGCCTATAAAAGTGTATTGTGACAATAAAGTAGCCATCCTAATTGTTCACAACCCAGTTCTACATGATAGAACCAAGCATGTTGAAATCGACAAGCATTTCATCAAAGAAAAGATTGAAAGTGGGTTGATTTGTATATCATTTGTACCAACTACACATCAGATAGTCGATATCCTCACAAAAGGGCTACCTATGAGACAATTCGAATATTTAATTAGCAAGCTTGCCATGCCATGGAAGACATCTTTGAGCCAGCTTGAGGGGGAGTGTTGCAAATCTCTCAATTATGGGAAGATTTGATTATTAATTTATTTCCTATTGTATAGCTGTTTTTTAGGCTGTGAGTAATACCTACTATTTCTGTGAGTAATAGCTTCTGCTACAAATGTATCTGAGTCATGATTTGTGTTTCATGGCGGGTTAGTCTTGTATTGAACTATAAATGTTACCCCAGAAGAGGGGGGATTACATTGTATTTTCTTAAGAAAGAAAGACAACCACCTTTTCCGAAGAGAGAACATCATAAAAATTTCTTAATTTTCCTCCCAAACATCAAATATATCACCATTCCCCCCCCCCCCAAAAGGGCCCAAACCCCAATATAAAAAACAAATTAGCCCAGTAAATCTCAAGCAGATGTAGGGTCTGAAGGGTAGGATATATATTGACTTTGCCTCTATCCCAAGGGGTAGAGAGGTTGTTTCTGTGAAGACCCCTGATTTGCAAAACAAAAATTAAAAGAAACAAGTAGGCAGGCTACAAATGAGAATGTGTGCAAAGAAGCAACAAATACAGTTAACCAAAAAAATGCAGTGAGCATAGATGTGAGGGGAATAGGTAAGACTAGTGTACATCAAACAGTTCACAAGTAGAAACAATAATAGACAAGGAAGGTAGGTAGGAAAAACTAAGACAACATTTTCTTGAACGCAAGGCCCCCTAATTAACAAAATGAATGCAAATAAAATGTTAATGCTTAATAATGTGGTTGTACCCCTTTATATATTTGTTTTAGCCCTTAGATGAGTTGATCAATAGACATGGTATCATAACTTATATTTAGTAGATCATGGTTCATATACTCCTTTCCAAGTTTTTATCATGTGTGTTTTAATTTACATATAATCCGCTTTGTTTGTTTTCTTGCATAGTCATGCACCTCAATGTGGTTCTCCACTTACAACCCACACTTCCATGTGAGGAGATGTTAAATGAAGCTTGAAGTTGCATAAACACTTTAGGAGCCGTTTACCAAACGTTTACTTGGGTGTCACTTGACTTGGCAGGTGGAGACCAAGAATCTTCCCGGTAAGAGCCATAGCAAGGACCGAGAATCTTACCAGATAAGTGAGGGAGAAGACTCTTACCATATAAGCGCTTACCAACGATCTATTTTATGGTCAAGAATGTTACCCGATAAGGTAAGTAAGGGTGGTGACTATTGTCACTAAGCACTTAAGTGGAAAGCGCTTACCCATTAAGAGTTTGGTAAACGGTCCCATAGTTGTCTGTTCGAACCTATGATCAAGGTAACGATAAAAGAAATCAATTCCACCCTGGTAATAGGACCTTAAACAATCTCTTTCCCTGAAACCAGGCTGCAACTCACAAGACAAAAAAATTGAAGTTGTACCGAATAGGCTAGGTCTGGCTAAGAAAATGAAAAATCTTTAAACAAGCTCTTGTGACTAATTTAAGACAATATTAACACTGTGAATACTACAAGAGGTATCAGATTCAGGCACCCATAAGGGAATTGCTGCTAAATTGTTGATCTTCCCTTAGAACATGACAAAAAATACCCTTGATAAAAAAAAGGTCATATACCACTTAAACTAATGAACACGAAGAAGATGAAGATGCACACAAAATGGAAAGTGTGTCACTCCTTTTGAGATTCGAGTCCGGTATAGTACTTATCGATGATAGTGGCTGACAATGAAATAGGTTAATATCTATATCTAAGGGCTCGTTTGGTATGCAGGATTTGGTGGGATGGTGAGATTTTAGAATTGGATTCTATCCCAATCCCACGTTTGGTTTAAAAGAAAGTCTGGAATTGAAATCCGGGAATGGGATTTCAATGAAATCCCTCAAACATGGGATTTATAAATCCCATGAGGATAGTTCGTATTTCGTGAGATTTCATATGATTTGTTTGTAATAATGTGTTAAAATATGTTAAAAAACACTTGTTTTGTCATAATCAATTAATAAAAAGATAACTTAAATATTTTCATATTTTGTTTTTATAAATTACTTAAGAATGGAATTCAATTCCATTCCAAATCCTACAAACCAAAAACACCAATGATTCCAAATCTCTCCAATTCCAAATCCTTCCATGAAATCTAAAACCCTCAAAAACATTATGTCAAACCAAACGGGCCCTAAGGTATTTAGGATGGAAAAAACTATTATACCGGAAAAAAATTGGCCCCAACAACAATATTGACAATGATTGTGTCATGATCTTGAGACAAATTTAAGAACAGAGCCCTGAATTAGTCAACCTATAGCTGGGTGTGGCAATTGTCACTGAATTTACAGGAACTTTACAATTGGCTGGCTTACCACCTAAATCAGCCTCTATCAGTGGCAACAGATCTGACCTCCGTAGTTACATCATGGTGGAGACAATTTATGAGGAAATGCACATATTACATATTCTTGTTTAGTTTTCTCCAGATACTCATGGATTTCACATCATTTATAGAAAATACAAATTTCAATCGGTGCCCAGGACCATGAAAAATGCATAGATGCCATAAATCCAATAAAAACACCTATCAACCAGAACCAGCAACCTTCAAACCTAAGCCAAACTTATAATTGGCCGCACAGACTTTTTCTTTATCAAAAAGCATTACAGTATTTATAAAACCCTTGGTCCAACTAACCAGTTTTCCCACGCAGAAGCTAACTAAGTGACTTCAACGAACAACTGAAACGTTTATTCAGAATGTTTACACTAGTGAAAAACAGACATGTCTATAGAAAGACATAAAACTAGTCGAAGATGATGATAAAAAGGCGTGACCATTGCACCATTCATTTTATCAACTAAGAGTCTCATGATATTTTAAAGCCTAAAATGAGCTTCAAAAATTCTCACTAGTTATGAACATTTCAACTCAACAGGGGCTTGATCAAATAGTTGGTAAAAGACTGTAAAAGTGAACTATATGATCTATCTTCTCGAACTTGAGTCATAACTTATGCAATACTTTTTCTGTTTTATCACCCAATTTCAAACCCGACGAGTAGTTATGCTTACTTTATGGTCTCACAACTAGGTTTCAGAAAGAACCAAGAGAGTTACATGAAGGAATGAAAAGTCTCCACTTAAAGAAACCCATTTCGGTGACCAATAATGACCATTTTGCCAAAATGAAGGATCAAAAGACACATCTTCATAACACTTTGAGAGAGAGAAGAGGGAAAAAAGCACATATGTACGTCAACTTATTTAAAACCTTATAAGTGAATAGGATAGAGTCCACAAATAACAAAATAACCATAGACCAAGCATGCAGTATTAGCAATAACCATGAATTCACTAGGCTCTAGGTATAGAGTCCTCAATTACTATATAGGCAATGAATTTTAAGAAACAGAGATACCTTCTGCCTCCTGAGTCTTTCATTTTCCTCTTCCAAACGTGAAACTTTGTTCTCCAGTTCATGTGTGTAAGCCTGTTCAGCCATTCCACAGATTTTTTATCACATGGTTACAATAGGAAATTAGAGTAAGAAAACGGTACTTGGCTGGAATCACAAAAACACAATTGAAAATTGAAAATCATACCTGTTTTCTTGCTCGTGAGCGTGCAGCAGACTCCCTATTTTTGATCATTCTCTTTTGCCTCCTTTCCACAGTCTTCTCAATCACAACTCCAGAGGCAACTCTTTTCCGTCCAGCCATGTGTGTGTCTGATAAACCGCCCATCAAAGGCGTAGGAGACATTGTCATATGGGTCTCAGGATAACCCATCTCCATCACTGAGTTAACAGCAATCGGAAGGGGCGGTTGAACTTGATAATGGCCTGGCATAAGCACTTGCTGCTGCTGAATTGGAGTAACTTGGTATTGCATCCACTGTGTTTCTTGTGACACAATCGGTTCAACTCCTATAACCGAAACCGGGTTTTTCTTACTAGGAGAAGATTCGGCAACAATCCCTGCCTTCACCAAAAAGTCCTCAAGTGTCATCTCGCCAAGAGTGGGTTGTCTCTCACTACTACCCTTCCTACCAAAATCCTTAAAACAACTATCGTTGTTAATGTCATTATCATTAGCATTCTTCTTCTTTTTCTTCTGACCCTCTTGGATATCTTGCCACACCTCATCAACGGTCTTCTTCGTTAGATCCGGAACCAGCGAAAGGCTCAATTGTCTAGGCAGAGAGGAACCTGAAGCAAGTTGGGTGAGTTGGGTGTGGTGAGAGGGGCCATGATTAGCTTCAGCAGTCCAAACACTCTTAAGAAGTTCATCAAGATTCATACTACTTAGAGGTTTCCCTAAATCCCCTAATTGCTGCTGAACCTCATCCAAAGTTAGGTTATATAAAGACCCTTGCCTTGCCAATCCATCCAACATAGGTTTTTGGGTACCACCATTCGAACCCATCGTCTGAGTCCCCATAAACCGAACCCCCAGCTATATATATATATCTAGTAATAAATCAGAAATCAAACCTCAAATGCTAATAATAATTAACAATAACTCCTAATCTGTAATGTTAAAAGCGGAAGAAAACCACCCAATTCACACGAATCGTGAAGCGAATACTAATCAAAGTTGCATGATGTCCATTTCTAATGTTTAGACTAACAGAAATTGGAAAAATTGGGAATAGAATCACGGGAAACACATGTGATCGAGTAAAGAGATGAAGAACTCACTTGAAACCCAAAACCCTGAAAGATAATAAATGTCCGTCGTTGAGATTTAGCTGCTGCTGCTTCTTCTTCTTGTTCCATGCAGCAGCTGGAGCAACAGGAGCAGATGGCCAACAAAAAGAAAACAAATCATTTTATTCATAGTGAATGAGAACATCATGAGATGTAATATTATTAAATTTGGTTAATCCAACATAATCAAAGCATTTACACATTCCATATTCTCTTGTTTTCAGGTCGACCCTTTGGGAACCATTTCTTGATAAAATAACCCACAATAATTTTTATCTTTTTTAGTTTTTTTTACAATGGACAAGTTCAAAAAATCCCAACAATAAATTCCTCTACTTTTTTTTAAACTTTCACATTTTAAATGATTAAGTTTTTTAAACTATTGTTGCGATGAAAAATCATTAAACTTTCTCATTTTAAATAATTAAGTCATTTGAATATTTTTACTTAATAAATAAATTATGAAAAGGCAAATTGCATGAAAAGGTAACATATTTTGTCTTAATTTCTATTTTGGGTAATGTACTTTTAAAACATCCGTTTTGATACCTAAGATGTGAATTTCAAACCTTTAAGTACCCGATTAACCGGTTACCATGTTGATGTGGCAAATGATGTGGCATCCAACTCAATATTATTTGCTGACATGACTAGTGACATGGATTTTTAAATCTAAAATTAGTTTTAAATTTATCCTCATATTTCAATTTTATAAATATATAAGTTACAAAGAATTATAATATTTATTACTAATTTGAGATTAAAAATCCATGTCAGCAAACAATATTGAGTTGGATGTCACATCACTCGCCACATCAGCATGGTAACCGGTTAATGCTTAAACATATTACTCAGGTACTTAAATGTTTGAAACTTCACATCTTAGGTACAAAAACCGATGTTTTAAAAGTATGTTACCCAAAATAGGAATTAAGACAAAGTACGTTACATTTTCTTGCAATTTGCCCATTATGAAACTTTTAAAATTTGGTTACCTACATTATTGGAACAAAAAAAAAACTACTTGTAGCCGACTAGGAAGGTTTTAAAGTAAAAAAGAAACTTAAATCAGTTCACCGTTCCCTAAACCTACGACGTTCAAACCCCTCGTAAACAACGGTATCGCTCCCCCTCGCCACTCCCCATCGCCACATCGTTGTCTGTTTTCCATATCACCTATCACGTTGTTTCTTTTTACTTTAAAATCTTCCTACTCGGTTCCTACTCGGTTACAAGTGTTTTTTTTTTTTTGTTAAAAGAATGTTGGTAACTGTTAATGCCAAAAATCGTCCTAAAGATGACTTAAGGTCGGTGTGGAGCTTTTAACAACTAAAGTAAGGATCAAGCGACAAATTGTGCGACCAAAGATAAATAAAGAAAGAATACAAGAAATTTGGTGACTCAGAAAACTCCATCGAGGGTAAAAACCGCGGACGATAGCAGAGATCGTCAAGTGCACCATGGACGTCAAGCAGGGACGCCGTCCTTTAGAAGTAGCAATTAACAGTACAATTAACGATATTACAGATAAAAGTAAACAGATCGTGAGTTTGTTGAATGTGTCGTGAAGTGTAGCACTTCGTCGAGAGTTCTTAACTGAGAGAAAAAAGCTTAAGTATGCTTGAGCGCTGTGAATCCGATGTGTTTCAGATGTCTCGAATGGTTCTTCGAGCTTGTATATATAGCTTCAGGTGTCGTAAATGCGCATTGAATGCTCCAACGGTCCTAACAATGATTGCTCTTGATGATGCTTGTTCGTTATGATCGTTTGTCCATAAATGTACATTAAACCTGCAATGATGAGTCATAAAAGATAACGGTCGTTGATAATAAATGAGCTATAATCATTAGTTTACGTTACAAAGGTCGTAAGACATTCGTCTGTCGAGAGATTCTAGGTCGTGGTCGTAGGAAGCTTACACGACCATCGCTCAAAGTAACGACCAGGGTCGCCAATATGTGTGGTCTTCAGGACCTTATCTTAATACAAGAGTGGTCTTAAGATTGGAGGCGTTTGGTCTTCTTGTGTCGGTCGTGACTTGTGAAATTTTACCCAAACAGTTTGCCCCCAAAATTTAAAAATTAGGCGACCAGTCAACTTTTTGACTTTTATAACTGGATTCGACACTTGTCGACTAATGGAACTGAATCGGTTCCTCGAGATCCGAAGCGATTTTCGAGGGAAAGTGTGCAGTCGTATAATGGTCGTGACATCATGGCTATTTGGAGCGCGCATGGTGTTAGGTGTAGGACACATGTCGTCCATCCGCAGGGGAGGACGAAGAGTCAATGACAGGTAGTGGTGTTCATCTAAATCGCCAAACCGCATAAACCGTCCACACCGCACCGCAAAACGCGGTTTAGAACTTCTGCGGTACGGTTTGCAGTTTGCATTTTTACAAGCGCGGTGCGGTTTGCGGTTTTGAGTTAACAAACTGCGGTTCAAACCGCACCGTACATTATATATATGTATACATTTTTGATTTTATATATTACACGCACATATATGTATATATAAAATAATTTCAATATTTATGTAATATGTATTTAGGAATCGGACATGTTGAAAATTTTTATTTTTTGGACTACAGTTACGTTATCGTTGATTTTAAAATGAAGTTTTAATCTTATAATTATTAGATTGTGGGTGTAAAGTGCGTTAGGTACAAACCGCATAAACCGCACTGCACCGTATTGCACGGTGCGATTTGGTGTTGTTTGAGGTATATGCGGTGCGGTTTGCGGTTTTACCCCAAACCGCACCGCGAACAACCCTAATAACATGCGTCGGTCATTCGATCGCTCGACCTGTCACCGAATCACGTATAAATAGCATGGATCAGCCAAATCCTTTCCTTTTTACGCGATCAAGTTTTTAGAAAGAAAGACCTTCCCGAATCCTTGCCAAAAACATGTAATACACACAAGATTGTTACCAAAATTGATCGAGGTTTAAAGCCCCATATAAGGTACGGTCTTCTATAACCATGTATGCGTTTTAAGATTTTAACCCGTAAGCCTAGGAGAGATTTGGGAGGTTTTTTGGTTTTCAGGCCGCAGTAGCTTCCGTCCCTGATTTTCTGATGGCTCTCGAACCTCCTAGTACTGTCAAAGGGGTGGAGGAGATAAAGGCCTTCCGGCATCTGGCTAGGATTCCAGCCGACGTGAGGCTGAATGCTCCAGACCAACTAACGCCGGAGCAATGTCCGAATGGGTACTTTGTTTCGTACGAGTATCCATTCAAGATAGGGTTCCATTGGCCTTTTACTCCTTTATCGAGGTCGTTTTTTACGTCCTTCGGCCTATCACCAGGGCAACTGATACCCCAGTTCTGGCGAATCGTTCAAGTGATTGAACGATTGACAGCTGAATAGGCGTCGTCCTTTACTGTCAACGACCTCCTCTTGGTTTATACGATCAAGGTGGAGGCAAACAACATGTACAACCTCTTTTTGAGGTTTAGAGGGGACCGCACTTTGGTCCAGGCGACTGCGGTCAATGACCGTAAATGGAAGATGCGATATGTCTTCGGTCGCTTGTCGTCAATTGGTGACGACGTTTAATGGCTCACCACCGGGTGGAATACCATGGGTAAGACTCAGAGTCTTCTTTTTGCTTTCTATCGTTAGTTTCTAGTTTGTCAGTATAACGATTCTTTGTTTTTTCAGCGACCAACTTTTCTGGAGTCGCCCCTTTCTCAGACTCGGTTACAAAGGTCGAGAGATTTCTCGAGTATAGTGTAGAGTATCGATCTTTCTTTACTCGTCCTTCTGCTGACGAGGATGAGGACAACGACGTACAATACGTCGGGACTTCTGTCGTTGAGACAGTTGAAGATAAAGAGGAATCTGCCGAGGAGATTCTGGAGGAGATAATGACGGGTAAGTCATTTCCTTATTGTTATTTCAAGTCGTAGGGTCTAGTTGTAGAACATCACTTACTAGTCGCAAGACTATGTGAGTTCTAGTCATGAGACGTCACTCACTTGTCTAGAGGTAGTTTAAGATCTAGTCTGCAAGACGTCACTTACTAGTCCTAAGACTATGTGAGGTCTAGTCGTGAGACGTCACTCATGGGTTGTAGGTTTATGTTGGGTATAGTCATAAGATTTCACCTACTGATCGTAAGATTATGCAGGGTCTAGTCGTAAGACGTCACCTACGTATCGTGAGTTTATGCAAGGTCTAGTCTCATGAGACGTCACTTACTTGTAATTTATAATGTAAGGTCTAGTCGTGAGACATCACTTACGTGTATGTAAGTTTTGAGACATAACTTACTTTATATTTTTCTTGTTTTCAGGAGGATCGACTCCCACGAAGACGACGAGCCTTTCAAAGAGAGAGGCTCTTGCTCAACTTTCCCGAAAAGGGCGAGAGATTAAGAGGAATGCACCTCCGACAGTTGGGTCGGGGTGAAAAATCCTAAGATGGTCCTGAGGAAACCATCTTCGAAGAGCAGTGGTCACGGGGCCACTATGTCCAAGAAAGCGACGACGCCTCCAGTGGTGGACGCTGAACCGATCTCTCAGGCTCCACCGGCGGGGGTGGAGGGTCGGTCTCCCTTGTCGCAGAACAAGGGAAAGGATCCTCAAATCGATGAGAACCCGACCCAAATAGCGGTAAACTTTACTTTACCAGGCGACTTCATGTCGTCCGGAAAGTTGAGTAGGAAGGAGCTTTTCCCGCATTTGGGGAAGTTCCTTCTATCGGCTTTTCACGACCGATACAAAGATGTGTCGGTCGATGACCTGGGAGCCCACGTCGCAGGGTTATCCTTCATGGTAAGCAATCTACAATTACTTGAAATTTTCATTTGTTTTGCTTCGATCGTACAATCTAACATTTGTCGTACATTTTGTGCAGACACTCGAGGCGGGGTTAGTCCTCAATACACGTCTCGACAACATGGAGAGGTTAGTCCCGACTGCCTTAGCCAAGGAGAAGGAGGCTTTGGCCAGAGCCTTAGAGGCGGAGGCGAAGGATAAGTCGGTCGAAGCCCAAAGCGAGGAGTACTCCGTGCGTCTCGACGAAGCTCTCAACTATCTGGAGGAGGCGGATCCTGACAAAGAGGAGCTCCGGGAGCGACTGAGGGAGACCCTAGGTCATGCGTCCGTGGCGGTGGCGGAGTCGAATACGTCCAAGGCAACCTTGACCGCGAATGAAAAAGAGGTCGAGGCCCTTAGGACGGAGGTGGTCGTGACCAAGCAGCAAGTCGCCGACCTTGAAGAGAAAGTGACATCTATTGAGGCATTCACATGACTCAGGGTTCGTGCGGCCATCATGCAACACCACTTGATGGGGAAGGACCCCATGGCAGCGGCTGAGGAAGAAGTGAAGTTCTTCCTACAATCTGTCGGGGTCGAGAGAGATCTCGACTCTGAAGATGAACAAGAGGACGAGGTTGATGGCGATGCCTCGAGAGGTAGCAATGCTGAAGGTGCATCCCAACAGTAGTAGCAAGAGCAGGGGCAGTCGACTTCTTAGTTTTTAGCTTTTATTTCTTTTGTTTTCTCAATTGGGCGACCGTTGGAGGTTGTGCCAATTTTGTAATCCTTTTCGAATATCAATGCAAGGAAACTTTTGTCATGAACTTGTCGTAACTTTAGTTGCCGTAAGATTCAAACATATAATGTATAAGTAATTCATGATAAACGAAAGATAAGTAGGGTTTAGTCGTAAGACGTCACCTACGTGTATACAAGTAATGTATAAGTAACTTACGACATTATGATCAAGCATAAGTTAATGAACTCACGATTGTGCAAGTTTAATAATTTAATAAGGAACTTGCGATTGGCGCAAATAATAAACCTGTCGATCAATCAAGCCATATAATTTGCGATCAAGGCAAGCAATAAACATAGCGAACGATTAGATCGTTCTCGGTTCAAAGGACTTGTAGACAAGGCAAGTAATAAATGCCAAAACCAAGATAGAGTTTAAGGAACTTGCAATTACAACAAGGCTTCAACGATAGGTTATAGATCGTGCGACCTGGTCGCGATGTGATCGTGTCACCTTAAATAAAGTCGAAAGTTCGACTGATCCTACGATGAAACAACATTAGAGGGGTCATTGGCTAGGCCAACGACTCTTCGATGGTTAATTCAGTAATCTTTATGAAAAGATAATCGTAGGAAAAAAATGGAATTAAAAGAAATACTTCTTTAAATGTACCTCATTCTAGCTTCGTGAGATATCCCGATTGTCGAGGGTTTGGAGTCGATAAGCTCCTTTTCCAAAAACTTCGGTTATTTGATAAGGACCTTCCCACTTGATGGATAACTTACCTGCGTTTGGCTCCTGAGTGTTCTGCAACACTCGTCGTAGGACGTAGTCGCCTACTTGGAAGACTTTAGTCTTGACAATCTTGTTGAAGTATCGTTCGAACGTCTGTCTTTGAGACACCATCTTAATCATCGCAGACTCCCTTAGTTCCTCCAATGTTTCTAGGTCGTAGCTTAGGTCGACTAAGTTGTGATCGATCGACGTGTGTTGTGAGGTTGGCAGTTGGGTCTCAACTGGCAATACTGCTTCGCAACCATAGACTAGAGAAAAAGGGGTCTGTCCTGTAGACGTACGAGGTGTTGTACGATTGGCCCAAAAAAATGTCGGAAGTTCTTCGACCCACTTGCCTTTAGCTGCTTTGAGTCTCTTTTTGATATAATTAATAATCATCTTGTTTCTTGACTCGGCAAGTCCATTTAACTGAGGTTAGCAAGGTGTCGAGGTCGTAAGTTTGATGTTACGATCCCTCGCAGAACTGCTGAGTTATGTCGCTTATGAATTGCGATCCGTTGTCACATTTGATTTCAGATGGGGTTCCAAACCTGCAGATGATGTTAGTCTGGATAAAATAGATGACCTCTTTGTCCTGAATTTGGGAGAAAGTAATCACTTCTACCCATTTTGAAAAGTAATCCGTAAGGACTAGTAGAAATACCTTTTTGCCCCGAGGCTAGAGGTAATTTGCCGACAATATCTATTCCCCATCGCATGATGGGACATGGAGTTAAAGTCGAATGTAGGGGCTCAGTGGGTTTATGAGACATACCTAAGTGACGCTGACATGCGTCGCAACTTTGGACGTACCTTATACCCTTGTCGATATATTCGATTTACTAGACTGCGACCACCTGAGTGGTTGCCACATTCTTCGTCGTGCATTTTCTGTAAAATTCTTTGGATTTGGATTTTATCGACGATGCATCAAAGATTTAGTCCTATCGACGATCGTCGATAAAGTTGTCCTCTGATCAGGTTGTATCGGGATGCCCTGAATATGATCTTCCAGGTTTCTATTTTGTCATCGGGAAGCTGGTCTTGTATAAAGAATTTTCTAATATCGTTGGATCAGTTATCTTCCTCAGCTATCATGTGAATGTGTTGTTCGTTTTCGATGGATGGTGTCTCCAGATGAACGATTGGGACGACGTCAAATGGGGATTGTCCAAGTGTCGACCCAAGATTAGCTAACGCGTCGGCTTGGGTGTTTTGGTCCCTTGGAATTTGTGTTATGGTGAAATGTTGAAAAACTTCAGATTTGGCTCTGGCTACTTTAAGATAAGTTGTCATTTTTTAATCTTTCTCTGCGAATTCCCCATTCATTTGATTGACGACTAAGAGGGAGTCGCTTTTGACGTGAAGTCTTGTTGCCCCCAGGTCGTGATCCATGTTTATTCCCGTGATCAGTCCCTCATATTCGGCTTCATTGTTTGTGGTTCTAAAGTCGCATCGTATGGAGTACACCATCTTTCCCCCTATGGCGATTTTAGGATGACGCCAAGACCTTCCCCCCGGACGTTGGACAATCCGTCGACGTGTAAGGTCCAAGTTGTGTCGTCGAGAGTCGCCACAGGTTCTATTTATACGTCTAATTCTGGGTTGAAGTCGACAATGAAGTCGCCCAATGCCTGTGATTTGATCGTTGTCTTGGGTTTGTACTCGATGTTGTAACTACTGAGGTAGATACTCCATTTTGCTAGTTGTCCTGTCAACTCAGGTTTCCTCAAGACAGACTTAAGGGGAAAATTAGTGACGACAGTTATAGGATGAGATTCAAAATAGTGTCATAGATTTTTTGCAGCTGTCACTAAAGACAACAGGAGTTTTTCCATGGAGGAATACCTAGTTTCAACATCGAGAAGAGATTTACTTACGTAATAGATCAGGAGTTGTTGCTTTTCTTCCTCTCGAGTTAGGACGACACTTATAGCATTTGAGCTGACTGCTAGATAGAGTTGGAGGACCTCATGGTTCTTTGGTTTGGACAGTAGAGGTGGCGACGCCATGTATTCTTTAAGTTTTTGAAGCGCATTTTCGTGGTCATCCGTCCACTCAAAGCCCCCGTTTTTTCTCAAGACATTGTAAAAATAAATGACATTTATCAAAAGATTGAAAGATAAACCTGTTTAACGCCGCGACTCGTCCAGTAAGTCTTTGGACTTCTTTAAAATTACGCGGGGACTTCATGTCCATAATTTCCTTTATCTGGTCGGTATTGGCCTCGATCGCTCGACGGGTGACCATATATCCCAAGAACTTTCCTACGCTCACCCCGAAGGAACACTTTGCAGGGTTGAGTTTCATGTGATAGTCTTTAAGGATGTCGAACGACTGCTTTAGGTGATCGATGTGATCAATCTCTTGTTTTGATTTGACTAGCACGTCGTCAATGTATACTTCCATTGTGTCGCAAAGACGTTCTTTGAACATCTTGTTGACCAGTCGCTGGTACGTTGAACCTGCATTATTACGACCTGAAGGCATAACTTTATAACCGTGAATACCTTTGTCTGCTTGTTTACTCCTTTGGCATTGTTAGAGCACATATTTGTTGGATTCGAGATCATAAAGAATGAAGATAAAAGTCAAGCAAGTCAAAGCCTCAAAGTCAACTCTCAAGCATGATAGTCAATGTCAAATGTAATAAATGTCAAAGTCAAAGTATTGTGTTTTGTATCTTGTGTTGTAATGTTGCTAGTATAAATATTTCTAGCCTTGTCTTTGTAAGTAAGTAGTTCATACGGAGCAGATCAGAGAAGGTGAGATTGCATATCATTCTAGAGAGAGAGAGAGAGTGTGTGTGTGTGTGTATGTAGTGAGAGAAAGTTGTGATTATAATCGTTGATTTGAATCAATGACATATGACTAAGAGATTTACTCGTCTTGATTGTTTGTAGTGATTAGAACTTGAATTTAGGACATTATCAATTGGTATCAGAGCAGATCCAAATAGAAATCAAGAAAATTTGGAAGTCGACACTTTTCATCGAAGTCCAGATTTAATTTTGAATTTGAGTTGGTAATTCGAGTTGTAATTGATTGTTTTATGTTCGAATTGAGTATTAGATTGAGTTTGTATAGGGTAATTCGAATTTTGCACTGTAACTTTTCATCAATTTGATGAATTTGTTGGTTTTTGTATTCACGAGTTCAAACACTGTCATAGATCGATATGTACATTTGAGTGAGTTTTGTTGAAAATCTTTGATTTTAATATGTTCTAGATGTATTAGGGAACATATTGTCAAAGTTTCAGTTTGTAAATTGAAGAATAGATTGATTTTTGAGCGAATCGGTGTGGTTTTCATTCGAGATCTGAAGAACTCGCAGAGTCTTCAAGAACTCGCAGAATTGCACGAAGAACTCACTAAACCAAAGGGTTTAAAAGAAAGTGTGAAGATTTCGTTGAATTGATGGATTTCACAGGGTTCATAAAGGATTTCGCATTATTATGAAATATATCAAGTATAGAATTCGTAGAGGAGTTACTTGCGAATTTCATAAGATTCGTATAAGTGTGTATTGCGAATTGCACAGGATTCGCAAGTCAGTGTGTTACGAATTACATAGAATTCGCATAAGCTTGGTTACGAAAGTTTGTGTGAAAATTGTTTTAAGGAAAGGATTCGCAGGGAAGAATTACGAATTCTGAGTATCTTTGCTTGCGAATTCTGAAGTGTTTTGTGCTTACGAATCCTTATTGCTTACGAATTCTTGGTGTGAATTATGTGTGTGTCACTGTGACTTGCGAATTCCTTGTATTTCAGTATAACATGCGAATTCTTGACTTAGTGCATTTTTGGAAACTTCAATTTCTAATTTTGTTTCAAAGTTTTCTGTATTTTTGAGATTTCATTTGGATTAACGATCAAGTTCAAGTTCTTTTTGTGATAACAGGTGTAAAGATCAAGATGTCATCAAAAGAAGAGATTGCTAAACTGAAAGCCAAGATTGCCTCTCATGAAAAGAAGATTGTACAAAAGAATGAGAAACTTGAAAAGTTATATATTGAAGTTGTTGTGTCTAAAGAAAATATTGAGTACTATAAGCAGAAAGAAAATGATCAAGTTGCTACTTTTATTAGTCTTAAAAAATGGATGCATTCACATATGGGCTTACTGAAAAAGGCAACTAGTTCGGGAAATTTTTCAGATTTCTTTGCTGCATATAAAGAACATATAACTCAAATTGAAAGAGAAGTTCTTCATGCTTTGAAAGAAGATAAATGGTTGGAATCTGAGAAATTAAAGACTGAGAATGTTGAGCTGATTAGAAAGATCTCAGACTTGGAAAATCAGATTATCCAAATCCAGCAAGCAGCATCTGTTGAAAGTTATGAGAAGAAGGTAAAGAGTTTGGAAGATGTTAATGCTGAGATTCAAAAGAAAATATCTGATTTGGAACAAAAGATGGTCAAAGATAAAGATGATTTTGAGAGTGAAAAGAAAGGATTTTCAAAGAAGTTCTCAAACTTTTCAAGAAAGAGTTGTGAAGAGAAGAAGACAGTTGAGCAGAAATGTATAAAACTTTCTCAACAGGTTTCAGATTTTGAGAAAGTAATCATTCTAGAAAGGGAAAAGTTTGACAAAGAGAAGAAGATCATAGAACAGAGGAATGTAGGGATCTTCAAAGAAAAATCTGGTCAAAGAACAAATGTTGAGAAAGAATTTGAAGAAGAAAGACAGATGTTTGAGGAAGAGATTAGGAAGCTTATGGAGAAGTTATCTGAACTATCTGAAATTGTATTGAAAGAGCAAAAAGCGAAGTCTGAATTCAAGAAAGATATTGACCTGCTTGTCAGAGAAAGAGACAGTTTATCTTCAACGATAAAATAGCTTGAAGATATTGTTTCCAAGGTGGTGGTGACTGAGCAAACGACTCCAGAGTCAAAAATCCACACACCTAGAAATGATTCAGCTGATTCTGAATGTTCATTCAAGACAGCTGCAAGCTCACAAAAGAAAGTTGTTTCTACAAAAAGGTCAGTTAAATCATATGATCAGATTCGTACTACTAACATTTTCTATGATCGAAATATAGATGGTTCAGGTACACGAATAAGAAGAAGAAGGAGATATGAAGAAGATAAGCTGGTCTGGAGAGTGAAACCAGTAGATGAAGAAAAGAATAATGAGAAGAAGGATGAGAAGAAAAGTAACAAGTCATGTGTACATGCATCAAATGCAAAGAAGAACAAAGTGTGGAAAGGTAAACCTGATTTTACTGACATGAGAGATCAATTAATCAGGTTGTCTACAAGGAAAAGGTATTGTTCTTACTGTCGTACTTATGATTTTGTTCATAAAGATAGTGATCATTACTGGTATGGTTCTTACTCAATTACTCCCAATAGAACCGCAACTCACAAACATGGACCCAAATACCAGTGGGTACCAAAGCCAAAGGATGATTATGTGTTGCAGGCATCTCAAGTCAAGGGGGAGTAAGAGAACTGTGGCTTCTGAATAAGTCAGTTCAGAACACGTGCTTCAATGAACCGAGGCTTCTGAATAAATCAGTTCAGGACCCGTACTTCAACGGAGTTTGACTTCTAAACACAACAGTTTAGGACTTGCTCTTCAATGAACAAAAGATGTGCTACTCCCGTGCTGATATGAGGATTTTACTTCGATACGTAAACGAGAAGATCAACCTTTAAGGGGGAGTACATATTTTTATGAAAATATGCATTCGAAAGATATGATGATCTATACTTCAGGAGGAGTTATAGATCTCTATCATGTGCTTTTTCACTGACATATTTTAGATGCATAATTTCAAGGGGAGTAAGAATTATGATTTCTGATTGTTTCTGATCAGAACTCGTACATTCAATGTTTTACTGCTTTATGTCATTTATTTTTCAATAGAGTTGTGAATAAAATTTTGTACTTTGACGACTTTATGACTTTTTGCAGATTTGAGAGGAAGCTTAATGATCATATCTTTATGAGTTTGAGTTGACTTTATGAGATTTAAGACGGAACGAAAGGTTTATTTCTAATCTTAATCTCATACGTATCTGAAAGAAGGACAACTTTCAGGTATGAAAACATGTTCTTAAATGTTCAAACCACTTCTGATTCTTAAATGCTTTCATGGATATAGAAGTGCGATTTTAAATGTTTTCATGATATTTGTGCTTTAAATGCTTATAAACCATGTGTTTCCAAAGATTAATACTTGTGTATTATCTTTTCTATATACTGTCAAGTATTCACACACACCGGTTTAATTTTTTGTTGAATTCGTTCTTACCATGTATCTAAATTGAAACAAATTTTTGATGGTAAGATACCCCAATTGTTATTCAAAGTTTGAGCGTGATTTCATTTCTAAACGTTCTTTCAAGAATGTCTATATTTTGAATCGTATAGACAATATTCAATTTTTGCTGACCTAAGCCTTAATCGATAAATCATTTCTATATTGATCTTTTTGATACAATGTCAGATTTTCAAACAAGTTTCTTGTATTCATTTCATTCATTCAATTTTCTTGTTTGAAAAGTCTTCAATGCTTAAAAAAATGCTCAAATCTTCATGATTACATCTCTGAGCATACATATATCTGACTTGTATTTCATATTTTGTGCTTTAACTGACAAGTTAAACCAGTTGAGCAACATCTACTTATAGGAAATACATGGGTTCTTTGTGTGAGCTTTAATGAAACTTCTATGGATTTACGTTAACCAATGTTTCCTACCCAAGAATTTAATCCTTCGTGATTGAGTGTGAGGAGTAAAAAGAAAGTGTTTCATCTTTCAAGGGGACGTAACACATATTCTATCTGATTTTCATTTGGAAAATCTGGATATTGAAACAGAAGGAAGTCTGCCCCACCTTCACTCTTCGATCATGCACGATAGAGTCTGTGTTTAATTACTGTTGTCTCAGTGGTTTACACAAATTTGAGCCTTATAAAAAGCAATCATCATGTGCTAATTCTTTCAAACACATGCACAAACACACAAGAAATATGTTTTCTTGTCATAACGTTCATAGAAATTCCTTTGTGGTGTTTCGATGATTGAATGGAAGACCTGGGGGAGTGAACATCATAAAAGCTCCAATGTGTATTTGTTACACACAGTGACTTCGTGTTACTGACAGGCACTTCTAACTGATTCATTTGTTGATTCAGGTGTTACACTCATATTTTGTCTGAATTTGAAAAGATTCGGATAAATATCTTTTGGATCGACAAATCAATTGACCATTTTAAAATCCCTCATATGATGGATTTGGAAATCCTTGGCTTTGGGCATGGATTTGAAATCCAAATCCGATGGATTCTAAAGCGTGATCCAGACCAATGTTTTAAAACCCGATTTTTTGATTGACCCGGTGTGGTAACCGGGTCACGGTTTAAAATCCCGCAAACCAAACACGCCCTAAGAGTAGGTGCGGGAATTAAGCTAAGGACGACAGGTGAGTTTTTCTGAACTAAACCTTTTTAGTAACGAAAGCATGTAAAGTTTAATTTTAAACTTTGATTTATTTACGATGGCATGATTATTATGAAATGATTTAAGTGTGTTATAAATCGTTGATGTTTAAATGTATGCATACATTATTTGTGGAGATTGTGACCTAAGTCGGGGAGTGTGGCCCGTTTATGCCATTGGGGGTGTCCCCCAAAATTAAGGCAGTGCGAGTTAGACACACCGTCTTCGGCGGTAGTGTGGTCAGTAGCGTGATTTATTCTATGCAGAGAGGTTTCTTGTCCAGCTCTTGCCTCTATGCTTCTAGCTCGACGAACGACACGAGTCGCCCGTCCCCCTTGAGTTCCTGCAGCTGGTTCATTCACTTGAGTGGTTATTTTCTTAGTTGTCTTCCCCTTAGGTCGGCCGCGACCCTTCCCGCGGTTTGCAGCTGCCTGAGGAGGAGCAACTGGTCCATCCTCAACTGTTTACGTATTTTATTTATTAGTTTTAAGTTAAAATAAGTTTAGTTTTAGTTGTTGGGCCTAAACCTTGTCAAGCCCATTAGGCTTATTAGCCTAAGTATAAATTGTCTTATTTTAGTGGTAATTAGGTTTAGAGAGCTTAATTAGAGAATTAATTTTGAGAGAGGTTTAGTCTGGTGGTGGTGCGCCGTACACAGAAGAAAGAAACAGAGAGATTTCGATTTCAAGCTTGTAACCTGTTGAATCGTTTGATTAATCGTATCAGGTTTGAATTATTGTGTTAATTATATGTTTATTTGATTGAATGATTACTTATTGGGACACACAATTGGTATCAGAGCTAAACAGATTGAATTGAATAAGTTTTTGTTCGGTTCTATTTTTCTGTCAAAGATTCATAATTTTTATTGTGTAATCGTTCATTCAAGTTGTTATTGGCTGGATTGTGTTTGTTTTGTCTATTATCATGATTGGGTATTGGTTGATTTGAATATTGCATCGATTTTGATTATCAAAGTGATGATTTTTGTTTTCTGGGTTTGGTTTCAAAAATCGAATCCTTCATATAATTTTTATTATTGAAATTAATTGTTGCAATCTGTTCTAGTTGTTTAATCTATCGAATTGGCAAAGTTTGGTAGTGTAATTTTGAGTTTTCGATTGCTTTCTAGACTGATTTGTGTTTCTGGGTCGATTAACATCAAGAACATACCGGTCGCCCGACATTCATATTGGTCGACTTGGTTTGCGTATTACACTATACCGGTCTTTGTGAATATCGGTCATTTTCCTATCGGTCGAATACCTTTTAACGGTCTATAGCATTCGACCGGTACACACACAGTCCACTTCGGTCTAAGCTATATCGGTCTAATCTATTTCCGGTCGAAGACCTATATCGGTCTAAGCACACTTTCGGTCTTCGACACTATCGGTCTAACCATTGTATCGGTCTAAGTTAATACCGATTGAAGCATAGTGTCGGTCGAACAACCATCCGGTCTAACATCATATCGGTCTAAGCAATTTACCGGTCGAATCCCACTTTGCGCATCCTTCTTGATACGCAAACTGTACTTTGCACATCCTTCTTGATACGCAAACCTCTACTTTGCGTGCGCAAGTACTGTTCACACTATTCACTGTTCACTTTTGCGAATTTTGTTCCAGGTTTGCACAGTTCGATTTTTCAATTTTTTTGCAAACTGTAATATGGCCTCTAAATGTCTGCGAAGGGGGACAAAGTTCTGTTCGTGATCAGATTTTTCTGAATTTCATTCTAAGATTTTCAGTATTGTGTGATTTTATCTTGATTTCTAACGATCTCATCCAGTTGATTGTAATCATATCAGATAAGTTAGACTACTAATCGTATCAGTAAGAATGTATCGGGAAGCTCTTGCCATTGGAACAGATGTGAAGCCACCAGTACTCTTCAAAGGGGAGTACGAGCAATGGAAGGACAGATTCTTGGACTTCATCGATCGACATGAGTTGGGAGATCTTATCAGGAAATCTCTGAAAGAAGGAATCATGACACCTCCGACCAAGGTTCTTACTGTAGCTGGAGCAAATGGCCAAGAAGAAGAGACAGAGTATAAATTACCGATTGGTGAATATTCGAAAGATCAGCTGAACAGACACAAGGGTAACAAGCTGGCAAGATCATTCATTCTCCAAGGCATACCGAATGAAATATACGTCAAGATTGATAGCTACAACGCTACCGGTAAGCAAATGTGGGATCAGTTGGAGAAGATGATGCTTGGATCTAAAGTTGGCAATCAACTCAAAGTTTCCACCTGCTTGAATAATTATGAAGAATTCAAAGCTAAAGCTGGAGAATCACTTGAAGCCACTTATGATAGATTCGTCACATTACTGAACGAGCTGAGCAAGAACAAGATCAGCAAATCTCACATGGAGCTGAATGTGAAATTTCTCAGCAACCTTCAGCCTGAGTGGAAGAGATTCACCAGACAAATGAGGCAGCTGAAGGATCTGCACAACATTCCTCTTCATGAAGTTTATGAAATCCTCAGACAGAATGAGGAAGAAATGGAAGAGATCAAGGCTGAGATGAAAAAGGCTGACAAAGCAGTTGCTGATCCAGTTGCTCTTGTGGTCAAGAAATCTAAGAAGAAGAAGGTGATAGAATATGAATCAGAAGAGGCTGATAGCGAGGCAAAGTCTGACTCTGACGATTGTGAGCAACTGAAGGAAGCCATGCTTATGTTAACCAAGGCTTTCCAAAAGAAGTTCTATAAAAAGCCAAACTCCAATAGTCAGAGGTACTCGTCTGGTCCGAACAACTACAAGCATAAAGAGAAAGTTGAAGAAAGGAGACCAGAAGACAAGAAGAAGGATGGAGCTGAAGAGACCAAGAAGGAAGAACCGATAAAGTGCTACAACTGTGGTAGACTCGGTCATTTTGCCAAGGACTGCCGCAAATCAAAAGTCCGAAACTCCGACTATTACAAGAATAAGATGCTTCTAGCCAAGCAACAAGAGGATGGAAAAGCATTAATGGCCGAGGATGAATACTGGCTCGACCATTCGGACGCAGAATCTGAAGAAGGAGAGAAGGACGAGACAGCACATCTGTGCTTGATGGGAAAGAACCAGTCAGAAGCTGAAGCTGATTCTGATGATGGAAATAATGATGAGGTATGTGACTTAACTGAATCTGATTTTTTGAACCGAATGCATACCATGATGTCTAAACTCCAAGAATTAGAGTCTAAACTGAAGCGTGAGAAAGGTGTCACAAATGAGAAAAATCAATCTATACATAAACTTAGTAATGATATTGCTGAGAAAAATGTATTGATTGAAACTTTGCACAAAAATATAGACACCAGCGCTAAAGAAAAGACTAGAATTCATAAAGAGTTATCTGAAACTGTTTCAAAGTACAAAGAATGTGAGTTTAAGTCTACAGAGCTTGCTAAAAGATACTTTTCTACTTCAAAAGAGAATAAATCTTTAATAGAAAAGGTGAATGCTTTGGAAGAAAAATTACATACTATTGGTCAAACTGAACACACTATTCATTTGAACAAACCTAAAGAGAAACCTGATACTTGGGGTCTTGGTTACAAAAACCCACATCATCTCAAAAAGGTTATATCTGAAGTGCCTGCACTTTATGACTTTGGGTTTATGTTATTGGCTCCTCAACATCCGGAACTCAAACCTTTTTGGACTAGTCTGTCGGAAAAAGATAAAGCCAAGGAATATGATAAAAGAAAGAACACAGCTAAAGTTCAACTTCCATTTCGCTATGAGAAGTTGAATAACAGTTATAGATCTAGTAAATCAAAATTTCTTTCAAATGATTATTTTGAGAGTTATTCTGTAAAAGAGTTGGAGGCTAAACCCATCGAAGGTAAGCTTTACGTCCCTCCTCTAGTTTTGGAAAGTAAAATTTCTGAACTCGAGAATACTCTTATAGAAGAAAGAATTTTGATGGACTTAGAACAAACAGTTTTTTCAACAGTGTTCAAAACTTCTAATTTTCCTAAAATCTCCAAGGCTTTAAATTCGGATGACAGATCTGGTTCACTTGATAATGAGTTTAATTTCTTAAACTCTGAAGGTGTTTTAAATGATTGTGTTTCTTAGTTTGATTTTTCTTCTAAACTTCCTGATCATTCATCTTGTGTTGTTAATTCCTTTGGATTACCCAATGTTTTTGACAAAGGTGAAACATCAACGAAAGTTGATAAATCAGTTTCTGTGAAATCAAAGAAAGCAAAAGGTAAGAAACAAAAATCTCGGCTTTCACAGAAACCGATCCTCACTGGTAAGCCAAAGCAGAAGCATTCTCTTAATTCTCATCATTCTAACCCTAAAGTTTCAAATGTTTCAGATTTGAGAAAGCAAAGGGTTGGAGTTAAGACTGCATGGATACCGAAACAGAAGATAGATGAGAAAGCTAAATCTAGTTCTAGTTTTATTTTGAATAAAAAGACTTCTAGTAAAGATGATGTGATTGTGAATGTTGCTACTTTTAAATCTGATCTGGTTGATTCTCGCAAGAAGTACTCTATAAAGCAATTATTCCAGTTAGCACCATCTAATAAAAAGTTTTTAAAATATGGTGAATGTGATTATGCTTCTCGTAAATATTCTGATGTTTGGTATGGTTCATATAATGTTTCATCTTATTATTATCATGCGTCTTATCATGCTTCTGGTTTTCAAAGAAAAAGCTGGCCCAATTTTAAATGGGTGCCAAAATATAGTACTAACAGTGGAGGTCCCATTTTTAAATGGGTTCCTAAACCTCTTCTTTCTTGATTTGTGTTGTGCAGACCCGTCATATGTGGTACTTGGATAGCGAGTGTTCCAAGCATATGACCGGGCAGAAGAGTATGTTGTCTAATTTTACGGACAAATACTGCGGCATAGTTCGTTTTGGGAATGATCAGTTTTCACCTATTCTGGGATATGGTGATGTTGTACATGAAAATCTTACGATCAAGAAGGTGAGCTACGTTGAAGGCTTAGGGCACAACCTATTCAGCATTGGCCAGTTCTGCGACAAAGACTTAGAGGTTAATTTCAAGGCCAAGACAGGTTCAGTACGCACTGAAGAGGGGAAAGAACTCTTGGTCGGCACTCGCAAGTCAAACCTCTACACCATCAACTTGTCAAAGGTCAAGGCTGACAATCAGGTCTGTCTACTATCAAAGGCCTCGATGCAACAAAGCTGGTTATGGCATCGGCGAATTTATCACCTCAACTTTCGGTACATCAACAAGCTGGTCAGTGGAAAGTTAGTGAAAGGACTTCCAGAGAGCTGAAGTTTGAAAGAGAACATCTATGTGCAGCGTGTGAAAAGGGAAAGATGAAGAGAGCCCCACACAAACCAAAGCCTGCACCGAGTACCAAATCTCCATTAGAGTTGTTGCATATGGACTTGTGCGGTCCTATGCGAACACAAAGCTTAGGAGGAAAGAAGTATGTGCTAGTTATCGTGGACGACTATACGCGATACACTTGGGTTAAGTTTATACGGTCTAAAGATGAGACTCCCGATGTTCTCATTACGTTTCTGAAGACGACCCAAGTCAATCTGCAAAAACAAGTCAAGATTCTCAGGACTGACAACGGCACAGAGTTCAAGAACAAGATAGTTGAAGAATATCTCGAATCGGTCAGGATATCACATCAATACTTTGCTGCTCGCACGCCTCAACAGAACGGAGTCATCGAAAGGCAAAATCATACACTTGTCGAGGCCGCTCGGACAATGCTCAGCCAATCTGACTTACCTTTATTTTTGTGGGCTGAAGTTGTATCGACTGCGTGTCACACTCAGAATCGCTCCATGATACACTGCAGATTTCAGAAGACTCCGTATGCATTGATCAACAACCGAACACCAACCATTAAATATTTTCATGTTTTTTGTTGTAAGTGTTTTGTTCTAAACGACAGAGAGAATCTGAACAAGTTCAGTGCTAAGGCGGATGAAGGCATCTTCGTTGGTTATTCCTCTACATCTACTGCATATCGGGTTTACTTGAAGAAGTCGAAGACTGTGATCGAGAGCGTCAATGTTACATTCGATTAGGATATGACTTCTGAGCACGTCAGTTCAGAACCCATAATTACCGGAGTATTAGTTTCTGGACCAACCAGTCCAGGACCTGCACCTCAAGAGAACAAATCAGATGGCGCTTCGTCGTCTACTTCTAATTTATCTGATTTGGATTATTATTTGAACTGTTCTATGATGAATTTCTTGGATCTAAGGTGCCTAACTCTGTTGTGGTTGACAGGATAGAAGACTCGATGACTACTCATCCGACCACTTCCGATATCTCTACTGAATCAAATTCCACGATTCGGCAAGAAGTTCCAGTTCAAAAGCCTACTCCGACAGTTGAAGTTGTGATCAACAACGCCGAGTCAGAAGTAGCTGACTCAGTAGGATGTACTGTACGGATTGATCAACAGATTGACCAAGCTGTACCTACTGCCACCTCTGCAACTACTACTTCAACTGAAACCCCCATTCATTCTGAACCATCTGAAGGCGATAACAGTGGATTCCTAGATGCTGACAATGATCAACATGCATCTAATCCACTCCCTCATGAACATAAGTGGACCAAAGAGCATCCGATACATCAAATTATTGGAGATCCTTCTGCACCGGTGCAAACTAGGTCTGCAACATCAAATCTATGTATGTATGAATCCTACCTGAGCAAGATCGAGCCTACTCGCGTATCTGAGGCCCTTGCCGATTCAGATTGGGTAACTGCGATGCAAGATGAGCTGAATCAGTTTGAAGCACTGAAAGTCTGGAGACTCGTACCCAAACCGCAAGGTAAAACCATCATTGGTACGAAATGGGTGTTCAAAAACAAGAAAGATGAAGATGGCACCGTTATCTGAAACAAAGCACGACTTGTTGCCAAGGGATATAGGCAAGAGGAAGGGATAGACTACGATGATATTTATTCTCCAGTGGCGCGTATAGAGGCAATTCGGATGTTCTTAGCCTACGTAGCTCACAAGAACTTCACCGTCTATCAAATGGACGTGAAGACAGCTTTTCTGAATGGATTACTCAAGGAAGAAGTCTACGTCTCATAGCCAGAAGGGTTTGTAAATCCAGATAAGTCGGATCACGTATACATCTTGGATAAAGCTCTTTATGGACTTAAACAAGCTCCTCGCGCCTGGTATGATATTCTATCTCAGTTCTTGGTCAAGTCAGGTTTTACAAAAGGTACGGTTGATACCACTCTTTTTATTAAAAAGGACAAAGGCGATATTATTCTTATTCAAATATATGTGGATGATATTATTTTTGGTTCTACAAATCCTAAGTACTGTAAGAACTTTGCAAACCTCATGGTGTCACGTTTTCAGATGAGCATGATGGGAGAGATGAACTTCTTTCTCGGATTGCAAGTCAAACAATTTTCAACGGGGATTTTTATCAATCAATCTAAATACATTATGGATATTCTTCGGAAATTCAAAATGGAAAATTGTAAACCGATTGGTACCCCAATGGCACTTGGTACTAAGATTGGCACCGATATTTCGGGAAAGGCTGTTGATGTTAGGACTTATAGAGGGATGATAGGTTCTTTAATGTATCTTACTTCTAGTAGGCCGGATATAATGTTTTCTACATGCTTATGTGCTAGATATCAGGCCAATCCTAAAGAATCCCATTTGTCTGTTGTAAAGCGGATTTTCAGGTATCTGAAGGGGACCGCAAATCTTGGTTTGTGGTATCCTAAGGATACAAGCTTTGAACTAACATCTTATTCAGACGCAGATCATGCTGGTTGCATGTTAGACAGAAAAAGCACCTCGGGTCATATACAATTCCTCGGAGATAAACTTGTCAGTTGGGCTTCGAAGAAGCAATTATGTGTATCCACATCAACGGCCGAAGCGGAATATGTAGCTGCTGCTAGCTGCTGTTCTCAGGTCTTATGGATGAGAACACAACTGCGAGACTATGGATTTCATTTCAATAGAATCCCAATCTACTGTGATTCGAAGAGCGCTATTGCGATTACTGCTAACCCTGTTCAGCATACTAAGACCAAATACATAGATGTCCGGTATCATTTTATAAAAGATAATGTAGAAAAGGGGACAATTGAACTTTACTTTGTAAAAATCGATTATCAGCTTGCAGATTTGTTTACCAAACCTTTAGACGAAAAGAGATTTAATTTTCTTGTCTTAAAACTTGGTATGCTAAATCTTAAGACCTAATCGGTGGTTACCTATTAAAGTTTCTTATTGTGTCTCCTTATCATTTCTTTCTTATTATTTCCGCATGATACCTGCTCTTTAATAGTTTGTTCATGATCTCAGGGGGAGTGTGAGAAGTATCTTATAGATGGTCTATGTTAGTTTGGGGGCGAGCAATTCTGAATGCATTGTACTTACTGATCAATTTGTTAGTGATGCATGATTTTAGGGGGAGCGAAAAAGTCAAAGGAGTAAAAGCTATGACTTCTGATTATTTCTAATCAGAACTCGTACACTAAGTGTTTTACTGCTTTATGTCATTTCAATTTCTGTGAATAAAGTTACTTTGACTAGACCTTAAGACTTTTGTAGGTTGAGAGATGCTTCAAAGATCATATCTTTATGACTTTAAGCTTGACTTCGCGAGATGTGAGACTATACTCGAAAGGTATAATTTCTTTTCTTCATCTCATTCATGGTTGAAAGAAGGACAACTTTGAATCATAAGAAAACATGTTCTTAAATGTTCAAACCACTTCCTGATTCTCAAACAGATTTCTTGAATTGGAAGTGTGATTTTAAATGTTTTCTGATTCACCTTTGAGCCGTAACTGATAAAGTTAAACTACCTGAGCATCATATGCTTCATAGGAAAACATGGGATCAGTGTGCTAGGACTTAAAAGAAACTTCGATGGATTCACGTTAACCAATGTTTCCTACCCAAGAAGTTAATCCTTTAGTGATTGCATGTGAGGAGTCAAAAGAAATGAGTGTGGGATGTGTGATGAGAGAATATGTCAAAAGAGAGTTCGGTTAGATGTGAGCTTAAAGATTAAAAGAAAGAGGGTGTGAGATCAGAGTAAAAGAATTTTCAAACTTTGCACCAACTACTTTATGAGCCGGGCAACCACATTTCTAATGCTTCACAGTTCTTTGGTGAACATTATTGAAATAGGCAACTAGCCCATGCCAACTCTTGTCTTTACCCCACCTACCACTCATTTTCTTCTCAACAAGAAGATGTTTCATTTTCAAAGGGGACGCAACACATATGCTATCTGATTTTCATTTGGAAAATCTGGATATTGAAAAGAAGAAAGTTTGCCCCGCCTTCACACTTCACTAATGCACATTGAGTCTGTGTTTAACTACTTGTCTCAGTGGTTTACACTATTTGAGCCTTATAAGCAATCATCTTATGCTTAATTTATTCTATCACTTGCACGAACACACAAAGAATTTGTTTCTTTGTCATAACGTTCATAGAAATTGCCCTTGTAGTGTTTTGATGATTGAATGGAAGCCCTGGGGGAGTGAACATCATATAAGCTCCTTTATATTGTGTATTCGTTACACACAGTGACTTTGTGTTAATGACAGGCAATTTTAACTGATTCATTTGTTGATTCAGGTGTTACACTTCATTTTCTAAATTGTCTAGATTTGCAAAGATCTGGATGAACATCTTAATGAATTGACGAATAATCAGTGGTTCTGTTTGCAAGATCAGTGGTGGAAGACATTTCTTGAAGACACGTTTTGATGAACTCTTTGCTCTTTTCATCAAAAAGGGGGAGAAACGTCAATCAAGAAATGGAAGATATTCTGAAGATATGCTGAAATGAAGAAATTTTCCTTGAAGATGATTTGCTAAAGCATTCCGAGCTGAAACTGGAGATAATTTCTTTCCAAAAGATATTCTCATCGATTGGAGAGATTGCTACATTCTGAAGACAAAGAGGAAGATTACATTTTCTGAGCTTAGATAATGATTTTGATCCAAAGGGGGAGATTGTTAAAGCACATATTTATTGGATTCAAGATCATAATTATCTGAAGATAGAAGACTGAAGTTAAAGCTGATAAAGTTGTCTCAACAAATAGTCTAGGGTCCTTTTGTAATAAATAGTCAAAGTCTGTTTACGTATTTTATTTATTAGTTTTAAGTTAAATAAGTTTAGTTTTAGTTGTTGGGCCTAAACCTTGTCAAGCCCATTAGGCTTATTAGCCTAAGTATAAATTGTCTTATTTTAGTGGTAATTAGGTTTAGAGAGCTTAATTAGAGAATTAATTTTGAGAGAGGTTTAGTCTGGTGGTGGTGCGCCGTACACAGAAGAAAGAAACAGAGAGATTTCGATTTCAAGCTTGTAACCTGTTGAATCGTTTGATTAATCGTATCAGGTTTGAATTATTGTGTTAATTATATGTTTATTTGATTGAATGATTACTTATTGGGACACACAGTTAGTCCTCACTACTCTATCACTCTCCTTCCTAAGGTCATCCTATAATCTCAGTTGTGACTTACTCCCTAAGTTTAAGTCTAGGACCGTCCGGTCACCTAGATCCCTTAAACTATGGCTCTGATACCAACTGTAACAACCCAAACAATAAAGGCAAGATAACAATTTAAATCTTAATAATAAAAATAATATCTCATGCCAAAGCGGCCCCAAGCGTACAAATTTAATTTTCAAGGTTTGCAAAGACAACCTATACACAACTGAGATATTATAAAGAATATTCTAAGATGAAAGTCTTCTATCTCTTCCCACTACATCTTATCTTTGCCCTTATCCGGCCTTCCTAATTCGCGCCTGCCTGAAAAGATTTTTAGTTTTGAAAGAGCGAGGGTTAGACCGAAGGTCTAGTGAGTCCCCTCTAACAGATAAGCAACAGATAATAACTTTCTAGAAATTCAAATTAACAGATTTATAAACACATAAGGAGAATCAGAGGCTCTTGTTACAGATCAATGGTCAGAAAAGATTTTAAAGACATTTCTTGTTGAAAGTTTTGATGATCTCGATGCCGCAATCATCAAAAAGGGGGAGAAAACAATGTTAAATAAATGTCCGAAAAGAACAGTTTGTATCGTATATGGGGAGAGATAATAAAGAAATGTTAGAAGAAGTTGAAGATATGTTCAAGAATTGATTGTGAAAGAAAGATTGTTGAAGTTTGTTCAAAGAATTTTGAAGATGAGCTGATTTTAGAGAAATTTTATTTGGAGATAATTTACTGAAGTAATCAGAGTTGTGTCTGAAAGAGGTTTTACAACCTTTGGGAGAGAATGATATTATTTTTGAAGAACAGTCTTTGGGAAGATTGCTGAAAGTATAAAGACAGAGTTTATCAAAGAAAGGGGAGAATGTTTTAAGCAGAAAAGGGGAGATTGTTTCTCATTGATTATGTTTATTTCTGAAGATGTTCTTAATTGACAATAAGTCTACAAGGGGGAGATAAAGTTGATCAAAAGGGAGAGAATGTATAAACTGAGCTTAAAGAGAGAAGAATGAATTTCAAAATCTTTTTCAGATGATCTTGATCCAAAGGGGGAGAATGTTAGAGCTCATATTTGTTGGATTCAAGATCATAAAGAATGAAGATAAAAGTCAAGCAAGTCAAAGCCTCAAAGTCAACTCTCAAGCATGATAGTCAAAGTCAAATGTAATAAATGTCAAAGTCAAAGGCTATGTTCGGCAAACTAGCTTATAAGCTAGCTTGTAGCTGATAAGCTAGCTTTTCAAAACGCTACTTTAAGTAGCGTTTCAATAAGCTAGCTTATGGTCATCCAAACGTGTACCAGGAAAAAAAGGTAGCTTATAAGCTAGCTTTTTTTGCCGAACATAGCCAAAGTATTGTGTTTTGTATCTTGTGTTGTAATGTTGATAGTATAAATATTTCTAGACTTGTCTTTGTAAGTAAGTAGTTCATACGAAGCAGATCAGAGAAGGTGAGATTGCATATCATTCTAGAGAGAGTGTATATAGTGAGAGAAAGTTGTGATTGTAATCTTTGATTTGAATCAATGACATATGACTAAGAGATTTACTCATCTTGATTGTTTGTAGTTATTAGAACTTGAATTTAGGACATTATCAGGCATACACTGGAAAAGTAATCTCCCCGAGGGTGTTAGCCATGTCACCTTTGAATCTTACAAGGACTGTCGAACGTCGCACAATCTCCGCCTTCAAGATTAAAAGAGGGGTCAAAGTTGTAAAGTGTTGTAAAGTTGTATTTGTTTGTTAAAAGTCTTGTAAGTCAATGTATTTGACTTTGACATTAGCTTGAGTTGTAAGGTCATAGCATTGATCATATAAATAGTTGAGTCTTTGTTGTAATCATATGATAAGACAAGAGATCAGAAAGAGCTTAGAACACGCACATATATAGAGAGAAAGTTTGCTAAATAGGTATATGGCTCACTGTTAGATCTGTAAACAAGAAAACATTGTAAACATTGTTTGAATCAATACAAGAATGATTTCTACATATTATGTGAGTGATTGTTAGCTTGGATCTGGAACTTTCATTTGGTATCAGAGCTTAAATCGGATCAAATCAACTGTCAAAAATGAAGAACTCGCATAGTTCACTGAGTTTTTGATCGATTCCTTGTTTTTGCATTGTAATTATTCAATAAATGCTTGCACTGTAATCGCAATATGTTTTAGAACAATTCTTGTTCAATCTGTAATCCAAATTGCACTGTAAATCACTGTCAATTTCTCAATTTTTGAGTTTTGTCGAGTTTGAAGTTTTTAAGCACTGTATTCCAATCAATATGCATTCTTGTGTTGATTTTGTTGCAATTAATTGATTGTAACCTGTTTTACATGTTCTCGTGATCAAATTGGTGAAATTTCAGAAGCAATTTCGAAGTTTTGATTGGTTTCTTGATTGATCAGAGAGTTATTGAGCCGAAACACGAAGAACTCACAAAATCTGTACTTTTCGTATGATATTGGAAAGATTTCGCATGGCTCTTGGATTTTGAGAAGGCTAAGGGAGAATTTCGCATAGTGCTTTGTGCGAAAAGAATGAATTTCACATCGTTCTATATACGAAAAGGAGGTTTACTTTAAGTATAATGGTTTGACTATTGGAAAGTCAAAACCGTAGGTTACAATCAAAGAAAGGTGTTTTGGAAAGTTTAAAACCCTACGTTTAATGGTTTGATTATTTAAAAGTCAAACCCTAGGTTTCAATGAAGTTAGAAGTCTATTGAATGACTTAAACATTACATGTAATGGTTTGGAATGAAAGAAATGAGTATAATATGCAAACATATGTTTTTTAAAATTTTGGCGGCATAACGACTATAAAATGAATGTTTACGTATATCAACCTAATGTTTGCCTAACAATTGGCAACCCAACTAAAATAAATAAATAAAATCAAGCATAATCAAATCCTAAATCATACTAAATCATCAAGCTTTTCGGGTAAACTCTAAACCAAATCATACCAAAATATCACATTACATACCATTACACCCTAGATTTATTTTAGTAATGGCAGATTCATAAACACACACAGATTCATAAACATGGCAGATTAGTGTTTATTAACATTCACAGATTCATAAACACAAACAGTACATACCCAAAATAGTAAACTAATCCAATAGCATAAAATCAACTAAACACATAGATTCAAATTTAACTAATTCATAAACACATATTCAATAGCATAAAATCAACTAAAACTAATTCATAAACACACACAGATTCAAACAGTAAATAAACTAATTCATAAACACACACAGATTCAAATTTAACACTACATATCCAAAATTGGTACAATAGCATAAAATCAACTAAAACTAAAAGTGCAGTATCACTGACCAAACTTTAAACAATCTTTGTAGCTCCTTCACAACGGAAATTGCAGCAGATTCCAAAACCTAACAGAGAGATTCATTAACACACACACACACACTTTCCAATCAATTCATAAACACATGTATAGATTCATTAACAAACACACACACATAGTGAGAAAAATACCCTTGATGTAGAACAGATGAAAGAAAAAATATTCCAAATACCCTTGATGTAGAACAAATGAAAGAAAAATATCCCAAACACACACAGAGTGAAAAAAATACCCTTGTCACAATCACATACATCAAAAAATAGTGAAAGAATGTATATACCCTTGATGTTTAAACGGGGTGGCTAGAGACGGTGATGGTGGCCGGAGACAGTGATGGTGGTTGTGGAGCTTCACAGGTAGCCGACGTTCGAGAAATCAAGAGAGGGATACAGGTCGCTGGAGAAATCGAGGGTATGGAGGTCGCCGGTGAGTGAGAGGGACGTCGAAGGTGAGTGAGAGGGATGGAGGTCGCCGATTAATTTGAGATGAGAGTTCGAGCGACGGAGGGCTGTGGTTTGTGGAAATCAAATTAAAGAAATTAGGGGTACTTTATGCCCACTCTTTTTTTTTAGAAATTTCATAAAATCACCGACGGAAAAATTCGTCGGTAATTACAGAGGGAATTTAACCGTCGGTGAATACGGACGGATATCATTTTTTTTAAATTAAAATAATTACTATTAAATTATTAATAGTTATATTAAATTATATTGTTTTTTAAGTTATTATATATTATTTAATATTAAAACTATTAAATAAATTATTAATTTATTAAATTATATCTAAATTGACTAAAATACCCCTGAACTAACTGGACTTAACGGAAACAGTTAACGGCCGTTAGGAGAAGGGACCAAAAGTGTTATGAAATTGTGTCATTTTGTAACAGTTTTGGTTCATCCTTCTAACGGTCGTTATCTTTTCCCGTTAATTCCAGTTAGACTAGGACCAAAATTGTTATACACACATACATACATCTATAGACATACATACATTCATACATACATACATACATACATAAATACATACATACATACATATATAGACATACATACATACATCTATAGACATACATACATGCATACATACATATATAGACATACATACATGCATACATACATATATAGACATGTACATGACATACACACATTTATATGCATACGACATATACATACAAGCAATACATATGTATACAATACACCTATAAACATACATACATACACATGATATACATATGATATGCATACGACATATACATAAACATGATATACATATACAATACATCTATAGACATACATATATACATACATACATACACACATACATAGACATGATATAGACGTATGTGCTATATACATACAAGCAATACATATGTATACAATACATCTGTAGACATACACACATACATAAACATGATATAGACGTATGTGTTATATACATACAAGCAATACATATATATACATACATATATACACACATACATAGAAATGATATAGACATATGTGCTATATACATACAAACAATACATATGTATACAATACATGATCTATAGACATACATACATACACACACACATATACATAGACATGATATAGACATATGTGTTATATACATACAAGCAATACATATGTATACTATACATGATCTATAGACATACATACATACATAGACATGATATAGACATATGTGTTATATACATACAATTAGCAATATATACATATGTATACAATACATGTTTTATAGACATACATACATAGAAACATACATAGACATGATATAGACATATGTGCTATATACATACAATTAGCAATATATACATATGTATACAATACATGATCTATAGACATATACATACATACATGATATAGACATATATACACACATTTATACACACACACACACACACACTTATATGCATACGACATACACGTATATACATGATATACATATATATGTACTATATACATACAAGCAATACATATTTACATATATATACATATACATATACATACGTACATACACATATAGATATGTACATGATATACATACACACACTAATATGCATACGACACACATACAAACATAATCAACGAATCACTGAAAAAATTATTGGGAAAAAAAAAATTATTTACCAACGGATTACCGACGGATTTTCTAATGGCCGTCGGAAATCCGTCGATAATTTGCGACGGATTACCGATGGGAGGTTGAAAAAAAAATGATTAAATTAATAAGCTTATCGACGGAATCCAATATTTAAAAAAATAAAAAATAAAATAATTTTATGTCCGTCGGTGATCCGTCTGAAATGTTTATATTTACCGACGGATTTGTAAATAGTCGCAAATAGCTTCTTTCCGTCGGTGTTCCGTCGGAAATTACCGACGGAATTTGGCCGTCGGTAACTTTTGGTCGGTATTAATCAATTTTCTAGTAGTGTTAAGGGGGTGTTTGAGATTGCTTATTTGAACCGCTTTTTAGCTTATTGCGGTGTGGCACCGAAGATAAACGTTTTATAGTGTTTGGATGGAGATAAATTAAAAGGGCTTATAGCGATGCCAAATTGCTGAAAAGTAGTTTTTGATAAGTCATTTGGTTCTAACTTATCAACTTATTTGAAAAGTATTTATGATTTTTTTGGTTATTTTATATGTATAAGCAATCCCAAACACCCTTAAATAACAACTTATTAGCTTATTACTTTTTGATACCACAATAAGCTAATCCAAACACTTTTTAGAAAACTCCGATTTGACATCGTATAAGTTGATAAACACTTTTCAAGGTAAGCATAAGTTGTTTTAAATAAGCAATCCCAAACACCCCTTAAATATCCTTAGAAGGGTATTTTCGTTGTTGTCTGAGTTTTGAATTGACTTCTTCTCATTCAGTCATTACGACGTGTGAAGAAATCTGCCAATTCACTCTCTAATTATTGCCACCATTGAGGTAAATCCGGCTGTTAAATCTTGATTTTTTATTCTTTCAACGATCCAAAATTCTGTGTAATTCATCCACTTCATCATCGCCGCCGTTGATTTTTTCATATTTTTCTGTAAGTAATTTCGATTCTCGATTCTATGATGATAGTCGGCATCGAATTTTTAGTCCGACGTGAAATCTTTATTTTTCCTTCATTAAAGAACCAACACAGTTTCTATAAGTCTTCTCCTTAATCAACATTATATCTAAGAATTTTCTTTGCATCATTGCTTTTTTTTTGTATCGATGTATATAATTACTGAATTTATATGTTTTATTTGTATTGTAGTTGATCTATTTCTTATTCAGGGGCGGCCCTGAGGGTGTGTCGGCGGTGCCGTCGCACGGGGCCTCCAATTGTCGGGGGCCTCCGTATTTTTAAAAAAAGCTATACTAATATTAGTACATAAATTAATTGATGCATTCTTTTAACATAACTTGTGTTTGGTGGAGTGGCAAGGTAATCATAGGAAAAGATGTACAATACCCACGTTCGAATCATGCGGTAGGGCTTTTTAAGTTTTTTAAATTTTAACTTGTGTTTCCTATGTTTTTAAAAACTTTAATGATTTTTTTTCCCAACTCTTCATTAATCCGATAAATAAATTATGTAATAACCTTTTATTTTCCTAATTAAACTTTTTAATGATTTTTTCTAATTTATTATTAATCTGATAATTTAGTTATGTCATTTTATAATAAATTGTTTTATAGTTTATTTTTCAAACCTAAATTCCATAATTCTTAATTTTTTTTCTTCAATCTTCATTCGTCGTCATCACCAAACAACATCTTTCTTTGCCCTTTTCATTTCTAAAGTTCTTGGTACGAAATTGGATTTAATAACTTTTATTATTAAGCATTTTTTATCAAGGTCGTTCCTTTGGGTGTGCGAAGTGGTGCTACCACACAGGGCCTCCGATCGTCGGGGGCCTCGGGATATTTTTTGACTTTTTACTTGAAAGAATATTACTATATTAACTATTTAATACAAGCATTAAAAAAAACAACTTGCCAACATAGTGGCAAGGTGTTATTAATGCTTGGTAGCCGCCTCGCCTATAGATCATGGGTTCAAGTCCCCCTATTGTAACCTAAAGTTTTTGTGTTTTTAATTATTTTTGTTTTATCACAAATATTTTTGGGAGAATTAAATGTATAATATTTTTAATAATTTCTTTATTTTCAGTTTTTTTTGTTGGTAAGTATGACCTAAATATATAATTCAATTTAATAAGTTCTTTATATAATTTATTTTCTAAATTAAAAAATAAAACTCATAATTCATATTTTACTCTTTAATTTTGTTTTCAATCTTTCATTCATTATCATCACCTAACAAGTAACGTCTCCATTTAGTTTTTTTTCTTCCCTTTTCGAGATCTAGGTATAAGGATTTAGACCATTTGCAACAACTATGCTATAGTATATGTTAAAAGAGAAGGTAAAAATCTTTAAAACTTAATTTTTGGGGGAGTGATATATTATTTTAATTGTTTCCACCAATGAGGTTGAATGCATTACAGGTTTTTATAATATTTTTAGAGATTTCAAATTTAAAGTAATTGTGTTGGAGTTGGATGTAATATTTTTTAGAGACATCATATTTATATATTATCTATTTTAGAAAAATTATAGAATAGTTGTTAAAGATGTTTTGAATAACTTTGGTTGTTTAGTGTCCTTTTAATGATTTATCTTATACTTTTCTTTGAATATTTAATAGAATTTATATTTTTTTTAGTATTTGTTGCTTTTTTCTACATTATTTTTGGTACATTTTTAATTTTTAATATATTATTTTTTAATGACATTAATAAAAGGTTCTTGTTGATAAGGATTTTGTAATTCAATTCTATATAAAGATGGTTGTTTATTTATATTCCCTCATGACCTCCTCACTTACTTACATACAATGTTATTTTATACCTTCTACCTCACTCACAAGCCAAAGAATTATAAAAGTTAAAAAACATTAACATTAAACGTTAACAAATCAATAATAAATTTTGAATCCACACTAACATAATAACATTAAAAATTAAACTTTAATGTAAAAAAAAAAGATAAATAATTTGTTCAAAATTCAAAGATGAGTTATCGGTTTGCTTATTATAAGACAAATTTCGAAATATAGTAAAAAATAATTTAATAAATAATATAATTAAAAAAATTAAGTGCACGTTTAGTTTTTCGCACAGGCCTCCAAAATATCAGGAACGACCATGCCTTTACCAAGTTGAAAGAGGAAACAAGACCAATATTCACATTTGAAGCGTTAGAAGCAAAAAACTGATGTGAGTCGTAACTCATACTCGTGTTTGATCTAAGAATATATTGATCTTTTTTTGTAACCATGCATTGGTTATGCTCCTCCCCAAAGAAATATACTCTATAATATCTTCTTAAAACTATTTGCCAAAGAATCGTAAGCAAGCCTTCTCTTAGCACTTCCCTAATACAAACAAAATACTTTGTTTTCACAAATCCTTTACTATCCCTTGCTTGTGAAGAATTCCGAGCTTCAAACCTAGTAGCCTTTGCATACTTCTCATAAGCATCAAACGCATCTTTCAATGAGTAAAAACTCGAACGAACAATAGGTTTAAAAACATCACAAACTTCTGAAATAATGGAGAAAGACGTGTCCCATAGGAAGTGACATCATTAGTGCTGACTATCGTGTTGAAATATTCCCTAGAATAACACAATAGATCTTCAACTAGTAACTAGTTCATGTTAATTCAATTAGCTTCGACTAACAACTTATTGTTTCATAATGATAAAACCTCCATTTGTTAAACTTCGATTTAATAAGTTATCGTAAACTTTGTTTTTGTATATGACACAATACCTCAAGGTCATTGGATACTTTATAAGAAACATTTCACTATTTCATATTTTCTCACCATACAACTCTTCAAGTTTGTATCAATGTGTTTGTGCACGTATTTCTCCACTAATGTGACTCAAAACATAATCATCCAACAATTGCCTTATATGCATACAAAACAATTGCCTTAGCAGATACACGTAAACGAAATTTCTTAACATTAAGAAGATATTTAATTTTACCTTTCCACGTATGCTAATTAGAACCATTCGGGTGCGTTTGCCGTTTGGTATGTAGACATGATAGGATAGAGCATGACATGACAAGACATAACAGTTGTTGGACAGGACATAACAGATAAAATGACAATAATGAGTTGTTCATATATTTTGATTAATTTATTTAGTTTATTAAACTATAATGAAATAAATATTTTTTAATAACAAAATATATCATTAGAAAGTTTTCATCAAAACGATTAAAATGACACCAAAATAAAAAGTTTATGTAGTTTCCAATTTTTATTTTATACCTTATATATTATTATTATTATTATTTAATAAATTATATAAATTAACCAAAATATAGAAAACGTTTAAAAATAATATTTTGAGGGTAGTAAATTGAAAGTTTAAAGAGCATAAAATATAATAAATAAAATTTAAAGAATGAATAAAATGTGTATCCTTCAACATCCTCATCGGATTTATATTCCCTAGTATCTTCTTTTTCACTGTCGCTCTTCTCTAACAACTCACTGTCGCTCTTCTCTAACAACTCAGTGTCATCTTCTTCATAAATGAGTTGATGTCTTGAACTAGAAGTAGCCTTTGCCTTTCCCTTTCCCCTTCTGATTCCACTTCCGCTTCTACTAGCATTCACTTCTTTGTTCCGAACATTATAGTTATGCTCGTAAACTCCTAAAGCTCTAGCAACATCACCCCATGTCAATGAGTCATCTTCAAACACATATTATTCTTCTTCATCATCTTCATCTTCATCATCATCATCATCATACATTATTCCAATCAATCACTCGTTACTTTCATCAATGTCATTTACAGAAATGTCAAGATGATCGTATTGACGCTTCAATGCTCAATTATATTTGACATACACCAAACTGTTGAGCCTAGCTGGTTCAACTCTATTTCTCCTTTTGTTATCTAGCTACAAAATATGCAAATCAATGGTTAAACATATTTATAAATTATAATAACTATTATGCCAAATTAGTAGGGATGAGCCTCGAGGACCATTTTCCTGAACCGAACTGGTACCGGCCCGAACCCGAACCGGTACCGGTACCATGTAATCGGTTCCAAGATTTCGAAATATTCGGTATTCGGTACCGGGTTTTTTCCCGGAAAAAAACGAACCCGAACCGGAATATTAAGAGACATTGACTTTTTAAATTCCTAAACTATGCATATCATCTCCTAAACTAACCTTCTCTTTTCCTAGTCGAGATATATCATCTTCTAAAGTAACCAAATATTCTCCATAAGTTCCTATATCTTTTCCAATTTTTTTATAACCATAAAAAAATCGGTCCTTACATACACCATCAAAAAATCAAAGGTATGAAAATGTATATTGTTGAACTTTTGATTGTTTGGGATTGGTATTGATACACATTTGAAACATTATGAAGATATTTTGGTTTGCGATTGGTTTTGATACCCATTTGACGCATTTTCATATTTTCGGTCCTAAGTGGTCCTAGTACCGATTTTCCCGTTCCGAAACCGAACCGGTACATACGGTTCGGTTTCGGTTTTCGGTCCTACTTTTTAGTCCCAAAAAAAATCGGTACCAACCGGTTCGGTATTGGTCCGGTCCTGAGCTCATCCCTACAATTTAGTTACTTACAAGGCTATATATACTCTAATTACGCTCACAACTGCCACTACACGTAAGACTAAGAACTTTGATAGAAAAAAAAATTAAGTGAGGAGTTTGATTACCAGAAGAACCCCACCACTCGGCTGCAAACAAGGTTGATGAAATAAAAAGTTATTACATCTAAATATCTAATATATGTAAATTAAAAAAAATATTTAATCGTCAGTAGTAGAAATTTACCAGGTGACTTTGTGCCTCTTTGTCGTATGCAAATAGGCATTCCAAATATACCTTCTGCATTTCTATATGTTGCCAATTGTTATTTTATTTTGGTCTTCATGACTTGACACTAACGTTTCAATGCTTTTAAGTAAGAGGACCCTTTAACTTAAGGAAGTAGACGATGCTACTCCAAAACATTGACATCGAAACGATGCTTCCCACTCTTTTACCAGCTTGCTCTTTTGAATATTTACTCTTGTTCCAAATTTCGGAAGTGAACATCTTCCTTAAGTTTGCTTTCTGACATTGTATGGACCAAAAAGTAATGTAAGCAACAGCAAACCTAGTAAAGCAGCAAACCTAGTAATGCAGGTCTAACAACTCCCTTTCCCGGTGAACTTTCTCATCATGTTCCCTACACCGGTACGGTTATAAATATAACCATTTAGCGTCATTGCCCTCTTCAATGTAACACGAACTCTCGGCATCTTTCCAATATCTTCAAGCATCAAGTGTATGCAATGAGCAGCGCATGGTGTCCAATACAAATATTGACATTTTTCCATTAATAAACCTCCTATACATATATAATATATTGTTAGATAATTAATTATAAATTCAAGTCTTAACTCTTATAAGAAATTAATATTTTTACCTCCTGCTACATATGCGAATGCATTGCCGATTACAACTTGAACAACATTTTTGTCTCCAACCTCCTCCACCATTTGATCGACAATCATAAATAATTGTTCGACATTCTTGACAACATTTGAAGCATCAACCAACTTGACAAATATTGATCCTTCAGAGAGTTAACAATAAAATTGATGATATCTTTATTAGCAACTAAGTCTTTCCATCCATCACACATTAAAGAGCAACCATATTTTGCCCATTTCTCGTGATGAACTTGTTTGACCATTTGATCGATTGACTGGATGGCTTGAAACCCATCCCACATTGTGCCACTGTTTCCATTACTATATGGAAACTATCATAATTCACAACACTAAATGGCAATCCGACATCATAAAACCAATTTGCAAGCTCTTTACAAGCTTTGTCCCGCAACTCCTTTTTACAAATTTCGTTAATGGTCGTTTGAGTCGTTTTTACTTTTCTATTTTGGACAACTTGTTCTCGTGGAGGGGTGAAATACATATCCATGGGGCCTTTAACGCCCTTTTGCTTCTGATAGGTCGGGATTACACCCTTCCCACACGGACCACAAGTGTACGGTGTCGTATCAAGTAATACGTACGGAAGTACGAGTATCGAACTGTAGGAACTTGGTGTTAATTACCACAAGACTATATCAACTATTAATTAGACTAAATCAAAAGGTTGGTTTGTATCAGCTAACTGCTGATAAGAATTATCTAGAGAAAATGAAGCAGGCACGAAAATACTATTCAAGCAATATTTCACACCACAAGAGATTACTTAAATGATTAGAGAAAGGGCTACGGGTCGGATTTCATCTGGATCTCACCAACAAGCACATGATACACATTCAATGAGCTAATACATAAGGTTGAATTTAGTGATTCCAATTGTACTCACTACTCTCTCTCGAGTAATAGCAAGAATAAATCATGCAATATCTATTATCATCTCTCGATCGATAAAAAGAAGCATTCAATTCATTAAGCAAAGAATCACAACAAAAAACTAGGATTTACTTGGTATATCTCTATCTAATATCTCTCCCTAGGTTTATCTAACTTTTATCAAATTGTAAATCCAATTTCTCAATAGGAAAAAACAATCAATAAGATAAATAAGATAGATAAACTTCAACCAACAAGTGTAAAAACTCAAAAGATTGCATTAATCATATATTCAACGGTGAAAAAAAACCAAAATCCATCCTTCCTCCAACCTTAAAAGGTTTAATTCATGTTACTAATAGCAATTAAAACCATAGTAGAGAAGATCGCAACACCCAAAAACTTTGTTTCTCAACAAAAACAAATGGAATGAATAAAAACTCCCTCGATGAATGATACTCGCTACCAATTTTCTGATCCAATTGTTGTTCCACCGTCTCAATCATTCAAATATGTCTTTTCGGCTTCCAAAACGTCTCCAACAATCTCCCTATGCGCCTAGCCTCCGTAGATCTCGAGATAACCCTAGACAATGATTTCCTGCAGCTTTTTATACCGTCAGACTACGCCTGCGACTATGACGCGCGACTATGACCATGTCATAGTCGCATGGTCATTGTCGCCGTTGGCCACCCACCTACGATACATGAGGTGCGACTTTGACCAGCAACAATGACCTGGACCTGAATTGTGGTCTCTTTTTTCGCTCGTTCGCTTGGTTCGATATTGTCTTCAACCGGAACATCAAAATGGAACATAAATAAGCATTTTTTCCTTCCACTTGACATCTTGTATGCCTACACAATACTTGCACAAAATATTAGTCCGAAATACCAATTATTACTTCAAGACGAGCCGTAAACTTATGATTCGGAGAGTAAAAACCCGTCATATAACGAAGTTATCAACAACTCCTAACCTAGCTTTTGCTTGTCATCAAGCAAAAATTGGCGTAAGGAAATATAATAATGAAATAATAGCAAGCTTACCAAGGCAATGGGTTTTCGAAAGGGGACAATATGAACGATCATTTTAAACAATATACATGAGGGAAGACTAATACGAATTTAATAAGAACCAACATGCGTTTCCTAGCTTCTTGGCTAATTAAATTTGGATAAAACTAATATTGACATGAACTACTATCAAGCACATGTTCGTTAAGATCAATTTCATCATGTACACAACTAGTGGAGAATTTCGCTTCGACCCTAACCTCACGGGATGCTCTCTTAACACTTGAATCCTAGGTTCACACTCATCACAAACACATGCGGGCGAGTTAATGTACAACCATTTAGCAAGATCATCCACATGTAATAAAATAGAAACACGCTAAAGTCAAATAAGATATCATGGAAGGAATTGAGTAGTACGATATGAATTACACATGTATTGTTCACAAATCATGTTTTCTAAAAGATCAATCGGGGCTTAAGGGGATGTAAAACGGGTTAAGAATAAGGAATATACAGAATGGTCATGGCTTCATTAGTCCTAAGTGCATCAAAACTAAGAGTAGCTTCACATTCTCTTCTTATTTTACACAACCACACATCCAAAGCAAGACTTCCATCAATCATGGCTACATGACAACTTTATTCTGATTTTTTTTTCAAGAACTCTTTCACGACTTTTATCGATTCAACCCCAGAATTGTTCTGACGCTATTGGCCATCTTTCTCAATCCATGATGCACTTAGACTACGGGGTAGGTTAGTGTATCCGGCTAAGTCAAAGTATTTAGGCTTAAATAACGGCTACAAAGTGGTTACGGGATCACATATCAAATTGAAAGAATTGAAACGTGTATAAAGATGGTGAACAAGTTTGAAGCATCGCTCAGAAATGAAGGCATTAAAGCTCAAAATCTCACCAGGGTGGTCTCTACTAATGTCCACAATTAGTGTACACAACTACACTATCTCTCTACAAACATGACTCAACAACAGTATGCATGTTAAGAAAAGTTTTTCCAATTCACTTAACCAATAACCATCAACACATATATTCATTCCGATTAAATAAGCATTATATACAACCCATGCATTTCTAATGATCAAAATAAAAGTTCATACAAGTCGACCCACTAAAAAGATCAAAACGACAACTCCAAACCTTTGAGACACATTGTCCCCAATGTGCCCCATTAGTTACACAGTTGGTTCTGTAGAATTTAACCATCACCTTGAAAGTGTACATACACTAACGGAGAGACAACATTAAAAAATGGAAGAGAAAACAAACCGGTCAGTCGTCACTTTCCTAACGAGGCCGCGATGATGATGGTCCGGAGCCGGGGTCTCTAGATCGTCGCTGATATGTGACGTTATAATGTCTCTCATCTAGAACCCGATCAAGGCGCTGGTTGATTTGCCTCACCTCCGCGCTAGTCCTATGCTGACCCTCGCTCAACCGCTCTACAGCTTAACTAAGCCGCTCCAAGGATGGTATCACATCCTGCCGTCTACCAATCGGAGGTGGTGGTGGTCTAGCACCCCTACCCGCGACGCCCTGTCTAACTTCATCTTGAGGATGCGCAGCTGCACCACGTCCCCTGTTTCTGTATCTTCTACCTTCCGTAGGAAGGTTGGGTAAACCATGATGGGTGCAGAAATGATTATAGGCTTTCTTGCCTATATCTGACTTGGGTGCTTCAAGTGCACCTTCATCAGACGCTGCTGCTATCCCAGCCCTCCTGCAAAAATAAGTGATAAGACACGAAAAGTAAATGAGACTGCGCATCTTACAACCAAATTTGAGGATCTGGTTGAAGATGATGTGGCCAACATCGAACATGTAGTTGTGTTGGATGGCAAATAGGATCTGGGCGGTTTTCATTGAGACATTGGTGCGGTGGCTGGATGGTAACAGGCTGCATTTTATGAAGACAGTCCAGAATGCGACGTCCGGGTGCAGGTCACCATGGTTCATTGATTCGTCCCCTTGGCCCCACATGTCCGACCCGTCATGGCGTAGGCTACTTGATAAATCACCAATAGAGTAGTGGCGAACAACATCGTCAGGCATGCCACCATGGTCGTCAAAATCACGAGCAACCTCATCGGGGACAGCCGGGGCATGTAGATACTCATTGATGGCGGATGCTGAAATCTCCACCTGAGTGTCCCTAACCCAGATGATCCCCTCGGTGAGGAAGACTTCCGGAACCAATCATGGATGGTATCTCGGCGGAGTACGAATATAGTGTTCCCAACCACGAGCAGTGACTATGCCCGGAATGGACGTCGAGTCAAGCCCCTCTAGTGCTATGCCTCTCTCTGGCCAGAAGCCACGCGCACCGATCTGAGCATATCTATCTCCGTAGTGTGCGTTTGGCGCGCTCGCCAATTCCAGCTGCTCGTCTGCATCCAGCCTGTCGAAGATTTCGAATCGATCGCGTCTGAGGAAGTTGCTGCGCACCATGATGAAATCTACAAGAAAAATTGGAGAGTTAAGCCACGAGTAAATTTTTTACAAAAAAAAATGGTAACGTGTATCACGACTTAGATTACTCTTAGTCAAAGTAATACCAACACCAAAAATCCTCCAGTTAAGCATAAAACAATTACCCGAAACAAGTTGCATGGCATGATCAAAATAATGTGTCATGTGAGCATAATACCATACCATCAACTAAGCAAGATTAATCAACCACATTAAGCAAAACCAAGATGATATAAACTATGTAGCAACTCAATGTGGGAAATGAGGTCAAAAGAAGCATGCATATAAGAATTTAGGCAATTTAGCACAAAATGCATCTTAACACACTTGACTCAAAAAGCATGACAATAGAAGATTTTAGGTAAACTTGTTTGCAAGAACTTGAAAGGTTCAATTAAACTAGCCAAATAACCCCAAAATCACAATGTCAAAATCATACAAGCATAAAGTCAAAATTGTGCCCTAGTTTCAATCCATGGTGAATTGGCAAGATATGAACAATGTGGAGTTAACTGATGCATTTACATGATAATAAACAACTCCAAACCTAGATCATTGCATAATTTTACAAAAAATTGACCATGGAAGAAAATGGTGACCTAACCTTGCAATCTCAACAATGTAGGTGAAGTGGGAGTGAGAGAGAGAAAGATTACTTACTTGACAGGTGTAGAATCACAAAGAATCAAGAAAAATGGAGGAGAAATCGATGAGATGAGTAGGGAGCTCAAGAAATCGCCAAAGTCGCCCAAGAACAGTGTCAAAATCGCCCTAATTGAATCTGTGTTTTGTGCGTGTGGAGGTTGGAAATCGACAGAGTTTAAAAACCCTAAACCTTTCGGCAACATTGACACCGCGACAATGCCCAGGGCAAAGTCACGGGTCATAGTCGCAATCTATGTACCGTAGGTATCCAGGGTTGTGCGACTATGACACTGGCGACAATGACAATGTCATTGTCGCTGGTTGGGTCTAGGCTACTGTTTCTTAAGGCTAAAATGATAGATTTCGGGCACAATTAATACTGAGAACAAAGCTAAGTTGGACACTAACAATTAACCAAAAAATAAAACTAACCTCGGTGGGTTGCCTCCCACCCAGCGCCTTATTTAGTGTCGTGGCACGACCTTGTTCGATTTTCAACTTGGCTCGATTTCGCTTGCAGAATTGGATTGCCCATACCTTCGGGTTTTCTTGATTCTCCCCACACCCGTTCTCCCCGTATCAACGATTTTTGTACTATCAGGCCTTCTTCCCGATTCATCTTTGAATTCTACCTTTTTGAGAAAATGGAATATTATCTTGTCGTTCCCAACTCGGAGAGTCATCACACCTTCTTCCATATCTATCAGAGCCTTGCTTGTAGCCAAGAATGGTCTTCCCAAAATCAGTGGCACCTCAACATCTTCGTCCACGTCTAGAACTACAAAATCAACTGGGAAGTAGAATTTCCCGACCTTCACTAAGATATCTTACACAATTCCATATGGTTAGTTCACCAATCGATCTGCTAATTGGAGTGTCATGTTTGTTGGCTTCACATCCCCCAAGCCAAGTTTCCTGAAAATGGGTAAAGGTAGCAAATTAATACTTGCTCCTAAATCGCATAACACTTTATTGAAATTAACAGTTCCGATTTGCACGGGTATAGAAAAACTCCCTGGATCTTGAAGCTTCGGAGGTAGCTTGTTTTGAATGATTGCACTGCACTCCTTAGTAAGTGCAATTGTGGCACCATCATCAATCTTCCTATTTTTGGATAGGATGTCTTTCATGAACTTGAGGTATGATGAAATTTGTGCCAAAGCATTTGCAAAAGGAATGTTAATATGCAATTTTTTAAATATCTCAAGAAATTATGCAAAATTAACATTATCCTGATGTGCTTTTAATCTGTTCGGAAATGGCACTTTTGGTGTCACAGGGTTGGCCGATGCTCTCTCCGTCACTCGCTCAGTTTCCTTCTTCTCTTCTTTTCCTTCCGGATTCTCCATTTCTCTTCTCTCATACACTTCCTCTTCATCTTTCTCATCTTCCACCACTGGTTCACTGATTAGCGTATTGTTCAATTCCTTACCATTCCTCAAATGAATTGCATTGCAAGTCTCCCTTGGTTGCCTCTATGTTTGACTTGGGAGTTGACCTGGTACTCGAGATTGCAATGCTTCAGCAATTTGCCCCACCCGCCTCTCCAATATCAGGATGGAAGCAGTGTTCTGATCAGTAGCTGCTTTGACTGTGTTAACTGTGGATGTGATCCCTTCGACTGTCGAATCCATCTTTGTCATGAATTTCATCATCATTTCTTCTAACCCCGTCTTCTTCTCTGAAGTTTGTCCCTCGTCTTGTCTCCTTTGGGTATGCCCTGGATGACGATACACATTATTAGAATTAGACGAAGAAGGAAAATTAGAGTTATTACCATAACCTTGCTGAATTCCCGCGGTCTCTTTTTAGCCGTATGGTGGTTGGATCCAAGAGAAATTGGGATGCTTCCTCCAACCCTCATTATATGTATTAGAGAAGGGGTCATTCCGCTGACGGTTGCAATTTTTAAGAAAATTCACTTGTTCTGGTGAGTCGAATGGTGAAAACTGCTCCATTATACCATCATTTGAGGTCTGGCCTTGAATGGAAGATCCCTTCAACTGATTTGTGATCGTGGCCAATTGTGCTTTTATTTACCAAAGCTCATCAGTATCTTGAGACTTAGCTACCCTTCGAACGTCTGATCTTTGTGTGGCATAGCTATGTTCGGCCAAGTTTTCAATCAACTCCCATGCCTCTTCGTAGGTCTTATTCATTAACGCGCCTCCCGCAGCTGTAGTGATGTCATTTTTGAATTGGGGGTGTAATCCTCCAAAGAATGCTTGGATGACTACCCACCCGTGTAAACTATGGTGTGGACATCTCTTCAACATGCCTTTGTACCTTTCCCACGCCTTACATAGGGATTCTTGATCTCATTGTGCAAAGTGAGTAATCTCGGTTAGTAACTGGGCGGTACAGTCGGGCGAAAAGAACTTGTTCAAAAACGCAGTAACCATCTCATTCCACGTACTAATCGAATTGGGTGGCAAATTTTCCTCCCATGTTGCCGCTCTGTCTCGAAGAGAGAAGGGAAATAACCTGAGTTTAATGGCATCGTCAGATACTCCGTTCCATTTGAAAGTATTGCACACCTTTTCAAATGAACGGAGATGACCGTGAGGATCTTCAGTTGGTCCTCCCCCAAATTGGTGAGATTGGAGTAGTTTGATCGTCCCGTGCTTGACCTCAAAAGAATTTGCAGCTACATTCGGAGCTTGAAATCCTCTTAATCCCACCACCGCCACTGGTGTTGCATAATTCCTCATGGGAATTCGATCTGGTGGTGGTGGATTGTTGTTATTAGCATTGTTGTTGTTGTTGACTGGAATCTCCCCGTTTGCATTATTGTCGCCCATAATTCTGCGATTCCGGTCTCTTGCCTCTCGACGAAGCTATCGTGCGGCCCTTTCGATCTCTGGGTTTAACGGCTCGAATTCTCTGAATAGTCTCCTTCTTGGCATAAGCCAAAAGGAATCCTACAATCAAAAACACAAGTCGTAAGTCTCAAAACAATAAGACTGAAAAATTAAGATGTCTAATCTAATAATCTCTATAGAGTATAGTGATATCAACACAAAACAAGTTCCCCGGCAACGGCGCCAAAAACTTGATAGGTCGGGTTTACACCCTTCCCACACGGACCGCAAGTGTACGGTGTCGTATCAAGTAATACGTACGGAAGTACGAGTATCGAACCGTAGGAACTTGGTGTTAATTACCACAAGACTATATCAACTATTAATTAGACTAAATCAAAAGGTTGGTTTGTATCAGCTAACTGCTGATAAGAATTATCTAGAGAAAATTAAGCAGGCACGAAAATACTATTCAAGCAATATTTCACACCACAAGAGATTACTTAAATGATTAGAGAAAGGGCTAGGGGTCGGATTTCATCTGGATCTCACCAACAAGCACATGATACACATTCAATGAGCTAATACATAAGGTTGAATTTAGTGATTCCAATTGTACTCACTACTCTCTCTCTCTCGAGTAATAGCAAGAATAAATCATGCAGTATCTATTATCATCTCTCGATCGATAAAAAGAAGCATTCAATTCATTAAGCAAAGAATCACAACAAAAAACTAGGATTTACTTGGTATATCTCTATCCAATATCTCTCCCTAGGTTTATCTAACTTTTATCAAATTGTAAATCCAATTTCTCAATAGGAAAAAACAATCAATAAGATAAATAAGATAGATAAACTTCAACCAACAAGTGTTAAAACTCAAAAGATTGCATTAATCATATATTCAACGGTGAAAAAAAAACCAAAATCCATCCTTCCCCCAACCTCAAAAGGTTTAATTCATGTTACTAATAGCAATTAAAACCATAGTAGAGAAGATCGCAACACCCAAAAACATTGTTTCTCAACAAAATCAAATGGAATGAATAAAAACTCCCTCGATGAATGATACTCGCTACCAATTTTCTGATCCAATTGTTGTTCCACCATCTCAATCAATCAAATATGTCTTTTCGGCTTCCAAAATCGTCTCCAACAGTCTCCCTATGCGCCTAGCCTCCGTAGATCTCAAGATAACCCTAGACAATGATTTCCTGCAGCTTTTTATACCGTCAGACTACGCCTGCGACTATGACGCGCGACTATGACGCGCGACTATGACCATGTCATAGTCGCATGGTCATTGTCGCCGTTGGCCACCCACCTACGGTACATGAGGTGCGACTTTGACCAGGTCATTGTCGCATGGACCTGAATTGTGGTCTCTTTCTTCGCTCGTTCGCTTGGTTCGATATTGTCTTCAACCGGAACATCAAAATGGAACATAAATAAGCATTTTTTTCCTTCCATATGACATCTTGTATGCCTACACAATACTTGCACAAAATATTAGTCCGAAATACCAATTATTACTTCAAGACGAGCCGTAAACTTATGATTCGGAGAGTAAAAACCCGTCAGATAACGAAGTTATCAACTTGTTAGATTATTGGGCTTGTAACTTTCTACTAACGTGACGAGGTCCACCAACTTCTTGAACATCATCGTCCTCGTTATCCCCGTATGTATGGATATCTTCAAAATCAGGTAACACTTCACTCTCACGTTTACGTTTTTCTTTGGCGTTCATATACTCTCTAATTTCCTCTCGTACATGATTCGGTACTTTTGTACATCCTTCCATAATTTGATATCCACCAACAATATGTCATATTGCTTTTCTCGGTATATTCCTCCGTTTGTAACAACGTCACAAAAATGACATTTTACGGCGCCCGAACGTGTACCTTTTGTGCAATACTTCCAAGATGGATATCCGCTACCACTTGATTGTGATTTATTTTGAGAGTCGATGACCTAATATATTGCTTCTAACCAAAACTCATAACACTTAACATAATTCCCTATTTCAAAAACATGTTATATACAAAAATAGAATGCAAAAAATGGCAGTTGTGAATATTCTTTTATTCTGTGATTGTTATGTGATTGTTATGTGATTCTGTGATATTTTGTGTTGATTATCAGAGAAAAAAAATGGCAGTTGTGATATTTTGTGATTCATAGCCTTGCCTAACAGCCATAACAAGTAAAAACAGAATTAACAAGCCACTGTAAGTTTTCTAACAAGGTGTTGTATGTTTTTGCTGACTAGAATAAAAAAAGTAGCCTTATCAAGTTGTTGTATGTTTTTTTAAAAGGATGTTACTGTATGTGTATATTTTAAAAAAAAGGCAGCCTTAACGATGTATGTTAGTAGTATGTGTGTATGGTTTTTTTAAAAGGTGACCTTAACAAGTTGTTGTATGTTTTTAAAAAAATGGCAGCCTTACAAATTATGATTAAAAAGACAGAAGTTAAACAAAAATGTGTTTAAATGTCATTTTGTGTGTCGACTTATAAGGAAAAAATTAGAATCAAAAGTTAAACAGAAGACAGAAGTTAAACAAAAGTGTGTATGGTTGTGTGTGTCGACTTACAATCAAAAAATTTAGAATCAGAAGTTAAACATAAATAAACCGTACAAAAAAATAGTAAACATACTTGCATGTAGCAATAGGTACAATCCTCCAATGTAGCAAATACACGCCTCCAATGTAGCAAGTTAGCAACCAGAAGAAGTGTGTAAGGACGTGAGAAAAAGGTTTTGGGCTTAAAGCCGTGAGGGAGAAGAATGAGATATGGGTTGTATTTATAGGGCTTAAAGTCATGAGCGAGAAGAATGCAATATGGATTGTATTTACAGGGAGACTTATCTAATTACTCTTTTCTATAGGAGATAAGAACAGAATAAATCATAGACTTCTCACTTACCTAATAACTCTTTTTCGTAGAAGTCTAGGAGGTAAAACATTAATATTAAAGTTGATTTATTTATTAACTTTTTTCTGCAGGTGTCTAAGAGACAAAGCAAGTAATTAAAAAAAATAAATATTCATCAACCGCGCCTAAGCCCAAAATACACCTCATCCAAGGCTTTGCGCCTTGCCTCGACATGTAAAAAGCCCACAACTTTGCGCCTTATGCGCATCAGCACGCCTCAAGCACGCTTTTCACAACTATGGTTCGAAGTGACGGTCAAAATACCAATAACAATCTTAGTAGAAGAGGTCTCCCTTGGTGTGATCATTGTTGAAGAACTGGGCACTTAAAGGAGACGTTGGAAGTTGCATGGAAAGCATACTGATTGGAAGCCATATAAAGACCAAGACAAATAGAGACCAAGAAGCAAGAGGTAATGCTACCATTTTTGAAGCCCTCTCACCCACATAACCTCACTCCCTTAAGCAAAGAGAAGTTGGAACTTCTCCAACAACTCATACAAAAAACAAACAACCTTGTTCAAAGCTCCAACAGCATTGCACTTCATACCACAAAATCATCCTCATCGCTTTGGATTGTATACTCACGTGCATCCGACTACATGACAACTACATGACATGTGAAGTATCACTTTTCTCAACCTATTCTCCTTGTACCAGCTTTCAAAGCGTATGTATTGCCAATGGTACACACACCAAAGTGGTTGGAACAGGTAACATCAATGTTATTTGTGCCAGAACTGTGTGATTTGTGCCAGAACTTGGTTGTAATCTCATATCAATTAGCAAACTAACTCATGACTAATATTGTGCAACTAAACTCCTTAATTCTTATATATACCGGGACTTGAGCTCTGAAGACGATTGACAATGCTGATGTGCATGTAGGTCTTAATGTTATAGATGTCAACATTCCTTCAACTCATTTGGTCAACCATTGTTGGGGAGGGGGTGCAGAAAATCGATGGAGAGAAGGATGAGAGAGTGATCGGATCTTGGATAAGAATTCGAGATCGCGTGAGATCTTGCTTTCCTTAAGTGATATTTCGACCCTATTCTGCCTGGGTATCATGAAATTCACTCGAGGATAATCTCAAATTCACCGGTATCGATTCTGGCATAAATCGATCCTATTTAAACACCAAGAGAATCGTAACCGATCCTATATTATTAATGATAATAATTTCTCATTAAATGAGATTGATTGTGGACATTAATGTTGGCGGTTACAAATTGAAGTCAAATGGAGCAGTTACAAAACAAATTCACAAAGCACCGCGCGGGTAGCCGTGCGGGTTAATTCGCGGCACAACACACGCGTGCCACTGTTTTCATCCCCACTACACAGAGCACCGCGCAGGTTAACCCACGGCACAACTCGTGTGGGTCACTGTTTTTGTCCCACTTCTAGTGCACGACGTGGGTAGCCACGTGGGTTAACCCGCGGCACAACCCGCCCGAGTCACTGTCTCAGTTACAAAACTGATAAAACTGCCAAACGTGACCATCCAACTATCCCGGGTCATAGTTAGCTTACACGAGTGTGCACTCCACACCTCCTAACTCGTGTTATAGCTTAGCTACTAACCCTATTATTATCTTGTGAATCCAATTACCCAAAATGAACCGATGATTTCACTAAAATCACCAACATTCCTCCCCCATTTTAGTGCAATCCTTGATTCACAAACAACAATTATTATAGGAAACAAACTCATGCATAAATATTACATCTTAAATATTACAATTATTATGTGAATCCAATCCTTCCCCCAATCCTTGATTCCATCTTAGTATATTACACATTTCAAATACTCGAGAATCCGGGTGTCCTATGGATTGAACCCTTCAACCCATTTGAGTACCAAAAAATAACATACACATGAATTTAAAGATTCTCTAAAGTTTAAACTTGACACTATACAGGCCATGTGTCCTTATCCATTCGTGAGTGCATCAAAGCCAAGTACAAGCTTCTTGAAGCGGCCACACTTCGCACTCATATAGGTAGTTCCTTTCATCATGCACCTGCACATGCATTTTTACAAAAGAACAATTACCTCCTTCACTTGCAATACCGAGCACATACCTTGGGATGATTATTTTGTGCTCCAATCCCTTAGAGTGAGCTTTCCCAATGAATTCAACTTCTAACGTTGTATTAGAAGGGAATTGTGTATCTCACCGTTAGGGATTTAAATGGACTTTAATCCCATCCCTATTACCGACTTGTGAACCAAGTCCCTAGCTAACCCCTTCGTCAAGTGGTCCTCTAGATTTTGTTGCGACCGAACAAATTCAACCGAAATCACCCCATTCGTGATTAGCTAACGAATCATGCTATGTCTAACACCTAAGTGTCTAGACTTGCCATTATATACTTGGCTATAAGCTTTAGCCAAGGTAGCCACACTATCACAACTGATAGAAATATGTGATATTGGTTTCGACCATAACGGAATTTCATGGACAAAATTCCTTAGCCACTCCGCCTCTTTTCCGGCAACGGCTAATGCCACAAATTCCGACTCCATAGTCGAACTCGTGATGCAAGTTTGCTTCTTGGAAGCCCATGAGATGGCACCCCCCCCCCCAAGCAAGTACACCCAACCTCTCGTAGAAGAGTGATCTTCTAAATTGGTGATCCAACTTGCATCCAAATATCCCTCTAATATTGAAGGAAACCCGACATATGACAAACCATAATCAATGGTTTTCTTCAAATATTTAAATACTCGTCTAATCTCTTGCCAATGATGAGTACTAGGATTACTAGTATACCTACTCAATTTGCCTACGACAAAAGCGATATCCGGCCTAGTGCTTGTCATGGCATACATCAAGCATCCAATAGCCTTTGAATACTCGAGTTGTGACACCGCTTCACCCAAATTGGGCATAAGCTTCACACTCGGATCAAATGGAGTACTCACCGGAGAACAATCAAAGCAATTAAATTTCTTTAATACTTTCTCAATGTAATGAAATTGCGTAATTGCAATCCTTTTGTTCTCACACTTGATCCTTATTCCAAGGATCACCACCGCCTCTCCCATATCTTTCATATCTTTCATGGAGAAACTTGATGACAAAAACTCTTTGGTTTTATCAACTTGATTTTGGTCGGTGCCAAAGATCAACATGTCATCAACGTATAAGCAAATGATTACTCCGTTACCGGATGTGTCAAATTTGCTATATACACACTTGTCCGCTTGGTTTAACATAAATCCGTTGGACAAGATAACCTCATCAATTGTTTGATGACATTGTTTGGGTGCTTGTTTAAGCCCATACAATGATTTTACAAGTTTACACACCTTATGCTCCATCCCGCGCATAACAAAACCTTCCGGTTGTTTCATGTAAACTTCTTCCTCAAAGTCACGATTCAAGAATGCCGTTTTGACATCCATTTGGTGAATCACTAAATTGTGGATAGCTCCTAAGGCTATCAACAATCTAATCGTGGAGATTCTTGCAACCGGGGCATAGGTATCAAAATAATCGATTCCTTCCCGTTGCCTAAAGCCTTGGATTACTAATCGAGCTTTGAACTTGTTGATTGATCCATCGACTTTCATCTTCCTTTTGAAGATCCACTTGCATCCCAAAGGTTTACAACCCGGTGGCAAGTCCGATAATACCCAAGTATTATTCCCCATGATGGAATCCATCTCATCATTTATTGCTTCTTTCCAGAAAGCAATATATTGAGACTTCATAGCCTCATCAAATGATTTTAGATCTTCCTCAATACTATAACAGTAAGAGAATTGTGACCCAATCTCATCTCATGATCCTTCTACCAAGTATACTTGGAAATCCGGACCAAAGGATTTTTTGATCCTTCCTCTTTTGCTCATTCGAAGCATCAGAGATCCGGTTGGAACAATTGCTTGTTCTTCAACCTCACTAGTTACACTAGTACTTGGAACAAGGTCCTTCGGCCTAGGTATTGAAGATAATCTATTCTCATCAAATAAAGCATCTCTCGATTCTATAACGGTGTGAATCGCTATAGAATCATTAGGTTCAATAATATATAACCTATAGGCCTTGGAATGCTCGGCATATCCAATAAAGATGTAATCAATACCTTTCTCATTTGCAATATAAACAGAATTTGAATCAAACTTATTTTTATTCAAACTCAACATAAACATATTATTATTCGAATAACCAAATCCTACAAAAGAGCCACCTTTTGACAAGGTAAACTTGTCGGACTCAAAAACTTGCTTATATCCTAACTTATTCAAGACACTGCCGGATACCAAATTCTTTCGAATTTGTGGTACAAACAAAACGTCTAAAAGTTCAATAATTTTGCTAGAACTAAACTCTAGCCTAACTAAGCCACGTCCAAGAATGGGAGCATTTGACTCGTTCCCCATGTGTAGCACAGATCCATCTTCAACCGGTTCCAAGGAAGTGAACCAACGTCGATCCTTGCACACATGACTCGAGGCACCCGTGTCAATCCACCAAGCATCATCATCATCCTGCACGTAAAATAATTTGGATATTAGTGGTACATAATTCAAATTTGAATTAAAACCAAAGTCAATAAACTGACCTTGCTGTGGGTGTTGATCCTTGGATCCTTGCCCACCACCACTTGTGCTTGCTCTATTCTTGTTCTTGACAACCTGACAATCCCGCTTAAGATGGCCGGTCTGTTAGAACATAAATATGTTCTATTTTAGAAGTTTAGTAAAGTAATCCATGTAAATGTATTGGGCCTTGTAATGGGTTTGGGCTTAAAATGTGTAATAAGGGATGTGGGGTATAAATAGAGTCTGATAGTTAGTTTAGTTTGTAAGTTTCATTTTCACCATGTAGACATCATACGAATTCTCTCTGTAGTGTAGTTTATAGTTTTACATTATGTGATAAATAAAACTACATATTTTGTCCCTATAATCTTTGTTCATCTCAATCAATCAATCTTTGATCTCAGGGAGTTAACAAGTGGTATCAGAGCCGAACGCATAATTTTTCTACGCACGATCGAGATCAGATAGCATTGAAAGACCAGTCACTGTGGATTTTTCGAATTTGTTGATTTGGTGTTAAATTGAATGTTGTTGGGAATTGAAGAATTGCATAAGTACAACACAAGTAAAGTTAATGCTGCTAGAAGAAAATAGTTACTACTTCTAGTTAGTACTTCTGTGATTAATGCTGCTAGTTGCAGATTAATGCTGCTCAACAAGTTTAGTACTGCTAGTTCAAAGTTAGTACTGCTTGAAGAGATTAATACTGTTGAGCATGGTTAGTACTGCTGGAGTTAATACTGCTCAGAGTATTAATGCTGCTGAAGAATAATGCTGCTTATGTGATAAAGAATTCGCATGGAAGGATGACAGCTGGATAGACTGAAGATATTCATGGAAGTTGGAGATAAAGATGGAAGTTTATATTGAAGATCTTTTTATGTTTAGTAATTATCTTTTATTCTTCAATATATGTATAGATTTGTTTAGAATAGCTAAGTAACTTTTGTGAAAATAATTCTAAGTTTTTTTTTTGTACTAGAGAGAGAATCAACCTCAAGGCATAGTTCCTAATTCTAGAGAAGTAGAATTCGTCTTGAAAGAGCATGTTCTTCAAGATTGAGGTTGTGAGTGAAAAGCTTGTAACTTAAATCATTAAGTAAAGTTTGCAAGTTATTCATCAGATTTACTGTTTGTTTACTGTTTCATTAAATATCAAAGTGTTATTCCGCAAACTTCTTTGATATTGTTTCTGAGTATTTATAATCCTTGTTAAGAATTCGATCCTGACAAGTGGTATCAGAGCCAGTATTCTCAGAAACCTACATTCAAAATCACATCATCATGGCTAAAGGTTCAGAGTCTTCAAGCTCAGAAATTCCTACAGAGGTAACATCTAATCTTTGTTCTAAATCCTGTATTGAAACTGTTAAAAGGTACAGAGATCACAACCAGACAATGAGTGATGACCTTAAAAGATTAGAGAGAGATATAAAAGACTATGCAAAAATTGTTGAGAGTTTTGAGGAACATATTAAGAGTTTCCAAGACAATGAACTCCAACACTCATATGACACCAACTACTGGAAGTGGGAGAAAGATCAGTATGAGTTGAAGCTGAAACAGAAAGAAGAGGAGAATGAGAAAATAAAGAGTGAGTTTGAGAAAGCCAAGCTGGATATTGAGAAATTTTCCAATGCTTCAAAAGCAATGAACTCTTTGCTCCAAACTCAAATCCATGACAAACTTAGAAGAGGAATAGGCTATAATACCACACCACCACCATACAATAACAATTACATCCCTCCTATATCAGACTTGCTAGAGACCAAGAATAGGAAGGAATTGTCTGATGAAGCCACTAAGGTAGATCCATTAGACAAAGTGGTGGTTGAAACAGACTCTGAAGAAGAAAAATCTAATGATAAGAGTAAGGAGAACACTGTGAGTGGTGAGATTCCCCTAGAAAATCACATTATCACCAATGAGGGATGTGGAAAAACTTGGGTCAAATCTAAGGACATAGAGAAGACAGAGGGAAAGTCTGGTAAGGTCCATTACAAACAGACCACAGTTGTGAATCCTGTCCCTTGCAAGCAGTGTACATGCAATAAATCTGAGCCCCCAAAACATGATAAACCAAGGGGAAATCAGAGAAACTGGAATAATCAGTGGGCACAAAAACAAGGGATTGATCTGTGTAAAATCAACAGGCCAAAACCTTGTTTTATCTGTGGCAAATTGAATCATCTTGCCAAATATTGTTATTTCAATCCTATTAACCAAAGAGTCACTTTTCAAAGACAACCACAAAACTCTTCTGGTTATAGGAATCAAAGAAGGAATCAAATGGCGGAGAAAAGAGCACCTAAAAAGTTTCATGCTCAGAACAAGTTTGCTAAAATAAAGAAAAATACTCCAAATAAGCCAAGAAGTAATTTAAAGACAAAGAAAGCAAACAACTTTGCTCAGGTTTGGGTTCCAATTGTAAAGAAACCTGTTAGTACTGCTATTCCAGATAGTATTGCTAACAGAAATAGTGCTGCTAACTCAGTTAGTACTGCTAACCAAGTTAGTACTGCTAACAAGGCTAGTGCTGCTTCTAGTAGTAATGCTGCCAAACCTATAATCTTGACAAAGTATTCCAGCCATGAGATTCCTAAACAACTCATCCAGACTAAACTTACAGATTATATTGATGAGAAAGGAAAACCCAAGACCACTTTGGCTTGGGTTCCCTCCAAGACTAACTGATTTATCAAGTGTGCAGGGCAACCAAAAGCTCAAGAGGAAGAGCATTTGGAATGCAGATAGTGGTTGCTCTTGGCACACAACAGGTAACATGGACTGCCTTCAAATTCTTCAAAAGATTTGATGGAGGACATGTTGCATTTGATTCAGAGGGAAGTAATAATAAATGCTCAGGGCATGAGTTAAAAGATAAGTTGCCTTTGAAAGATTTCATTGAGCATGATACTACTAACCTGTGTGTTTAAGTGTTTCAGGTTGAAGTTAGTAATACTCCAGAGGGAGTAATGATCATGAAGGATCAAGAAGAAAAGGATCAGGGGATGAACAAAGTAGTAAAAAGTATGAGTAAAAGGATGGTGTCAAAAAGTGTAAGGGTAGTAAATGCTGTCAGTGCAGTTTTAATACTGCCAGTGCATTTTTAATACTGCCAGTGCATTTTTAATACTGCCCGTGCACAGTTAATACTGCTAAGTAGTTAATACTGCTAGTTAGTTAATATTGCTAGTGGTTAATACTGCTTTCAGTTAATACTGCTCTCAGTTAATACTGCTAGTTAGTTAATACTACTAGTGGTTAATACTGCTCTTAGTTAATACTGCTAGTTAGTTAATACTGCTAGTGGTTAATACTGCTTTTAGTTAATACTGCTCACTGTTAATACTGCTTTCACTAAATTTTTAGGGTTAATACTGCTTATAATCCACAAGCTATAAATACCCTTTCCCCGCCTAAAAGATCATAACGACTCTTTGTCTACTGTTCATCTTCTCTCTCACTCTTTTCTCTCAAGTATCCAGTGCTCGCTAGTGAAGAATCCTTGCGTACAGATGGCTTCAATGGTGTTTATTGACGAGCACAACGAGATTGCGATGCTAAAGAAGCCGAAACAAGCCGATGGATTCCACCAAATTGTGGACTTTCTCAGGTCAAGCCACATTGCTCATGCTCTCACTGTATCGCCAACTATTTACATAGAGCATCAAAGGCAATTTTGGGGTAATGCCACCATTGTTACTGAAGATGGTGTCCAAATGATCAAGACAAGGGTATGTGAAAAACCCCTAATAGTTACTGAAGAGGTGATACGCATATGTCTACGTCTAGACGATGCTGCAGGTATAACCTCTATTCCTAATGAGGAATTATTCTCAACTCTTACAAAAATGGGGTATGGAGGCCCATTGGGTGTGTTCAAGTTCTCAAAAGCTAAATTTTCACCCTAATGGCGTTTCTTTGTCCATACCCTTATGCATTGTATCTCTAAAAAGACTACTGGATGGAGTGAGTTCAGTAGCACCATTGCTTATGCTTTGGTGTGCTTGTCCACTGCCAGAAAGTACAATTTTTCTCAAATGCTTTTTAAAGATCTTGTCTCAAACCTGGGAAGTAAAAAGAGTTTTTATATGTACCCCAGGTTTGTACAAGAAGTAATAACCCATGAATTGACGGATATACCTCATTTTGATGGGGTATATGTACCAAAAATTCCCAAAGGTAAGGTCTTTTCAAACATGAAAAGATCCCCTCTGGACTCAGAAGGAGTTGACACCCCATTGTTCTCTACAATGATGGTGGTGTCCCACACTGAAGAAGGTATGGAAGCAGGGTCAAGGCCCTCATTAGACCATCCTACTGCTAGCCAATCCCAACCTTCCCACTCTATATCTATCCCACAGTCCCTACTTCATAAGCCCACTTCTCCAATTACCCAAACTTATACAAGGAAACAGGTAAAGAAGGCTCCTTCCCTTCTTGTACCATCACCCACTAAGCCTTCTAGCCCTCTAAGGGAGAATTCTCCCTTAGAGAATATCAATAGAGAAACCAAAGGAGTGTCTCCCAACCCCAAGGAGGTGCTCACTGAGGTGGAGGTTGAGCATATGGGTGCTAAGGTTGCCACTACTCCTGCTAGCACAGAGGAGGTCAGTGGTAACATACATAAGACCTTCCCCATGGCAACTTTGGGTGAGCAATCATCCAAAGGTCCCAGGTGCCAAGAAACCAAGGGGGTGGATAGTGCTTCTGCTAGGCAGAAGACTTCCACTACAAAAAAATCCAATGATCCATCAAAAGAGGGTAACACTTCTGGAGAAGGTGAGGACATATATAACTATTATGAATTGATGGAAACCATGGGAAACATCAACATGGATGTACTCAAACAGGGCAAAGATATAGAAGAACTTAAACTTATAGTTCTGTCCCAACAAGTCCAGATTGCCAAGCTAAAGAAAATGGTGACAAGGTTATTGCAAAAGAAGAGAAGAAAACAGTTTGTTCTAAAGAAGAGGAACAATGCTCAAGATGCTTCCAACAAGGGGGAGAAGCAAGAAAGGGAAACACAAAAAGAAAGTTCAGCTGAAAAGAGAGTTGAAGTTGAGGGGGAGACAGAGGATGCAATAGAGGCAGAAACAGAAGTTGCTCAAGCAGCAGAAACAGAAGTTGCTCAAGCAGCAGAAACTGTTAATGCTGCTGAAACAGCAGAAACAGTTAATGCTGCTGAAACAAAAGAAGCAGCAGAAACAGAAGAAGTAGTAACAGGGCTCTCTGTAGAGGAACTGGGGATTGTAGAGACATTGGTTAAAGCCAAGAATGACACTCCTAAGGCTAGTCAAAAGGCCAAGGGAGTGATCATTAATGAAGGAGGAGGCTCAAAGAAAAGAAAAGAATCAAGTAAAGCAACTTTGAAAGATACAAAGGGAAAGGGAAAGGAAAAGCTTATTGAAATTGAACTGCCTTCAAATAAGAGGAGTCAGATTGAAATGGATGAGGAGATGGCAAAGCAGCTTCAAGAGCAAATGGAAAAGGAGGAACAGATTCAAACAGAAACAGATAGAGAGCTTGCAAAGATAATGGCCAGAAAACTAAATGCTGAGTATCAAGAAAGTTTAAAAGCAACAACTGAAGCCAAGAAAAGCTCTGTGAAAGTGTCTAAGCAGAGAATGCCAGTAATGAAGAAGAAAAGACAACCTTCTAAGACCTTTTTGGCCAATCAGGAAAGAAGAAGAATGATTAACTTCCTGAGAGGTGCAATTGGTGTCAAAGGGGAAATGTTTACCAACATGGCATACAGTCAGGTTGAGGATTTGTACAAGAAAGAAATGACCAAGCTTCAAGGGGACTCATCTCAAAGGGAAAAGGCTGAAAGAAGAATGAAGGAAAGGCATGACCTAAATATTCAACAACCATTCCCTGAGGAAACCACACCTTCAAAGGACAATGCTGAAGAAATGAAGGAAGAACAAGAGAATGCTGGTATAGAAATTAAATCTGCAAATAGGGTGAAGACAATTTCTTCTAAAAGGCAGTCTAAAAGGCCAAGAGTGGAAGAAAGAGCAAAAACTGAAGCAAAACCTTCAGTCACACCTTTAGCAGAACCTGTGCAGAACCCAGAACAGTCCAAAGAGCAATCAAATGAGCATGTGGGGTTGTATATGACTATAGTAAAACCTGTACAGTCTGTTCCAATCTCCATGAAGGCTCCAGAGATCATCTTTTGGGATATTCTAAGAGACAATGGAAAGGATTTCTTTAGACTCAAAAGAAATGGTGGTGCATTTGAAGCATATTCAACATGGGGGAGAGTAATCAGAGGTTGTTCAAGAGCAGACATAGAGGAAATGTACAAAGTGGGAATGAAACTCTATGAGCCTGTGTTGAAAGGTACTGAAGAAAATCTTCTCAAAGTAGCAATGGAATACTTATGTATGATGTTTGATCCAGAGAAGGTAGTGCATAGGATTAAAGATCTTCATCATGAGTATGTGTTCAAAAAGATTGATCATTGGATACTTTTTGAAAACTGTGGTGTGTACATGATTACAATTGATAAATGTTATCATGAATACTACCTAGTTGACAAAATATATGATCATAGCAAGCAGAAACTTGAAGGAATGCTGAAAGCTAAGCTAGTATGTACTAAGGATTCAGAAATGGCCAGAATTGTGGTGAGAAGAACTATCAATCAAAGTCTGGGCCTAGATCCAAATTTGGGCAACTGAATGTGAGGTGTTGAAAGCATCTTGAAGACCAGATCTGAAGAACTTGACTTCTCTTCCTAAAAGTCAAGTTAGGGGGAGATTGTTGGGAACTGAAGAATTGCATAAGTACAGCACAAGTAAAGTTAATGCTACTAGAAGAAAATAGTTACTACTTCTAGTTAGTACTTCTGTGATTAATGCTGCTAGTTGCAGATTAATGCTGCTCAACAAGTTTAGTACTGCTAGTTCAAAGTTAGTACTGCTTGAAGAGATTAATACTGCTGAGCATGGTTAGTACTGTTGGAGTTAATACTGCTCAGAGTATTAATGCTGCTGAAGAATAATGCTGCTTATGTGATAAAGAATTCGCATGGAAGGATGACAGCTGGATGGACTGAAGATATTCATGGAAGTTGGAGATAAAGATGGAAGTTTATATTGAAGATCTTTTTATGTTTAGTAATTATCTTTTATTCTTCAATATATGTATAGATTTGTTTAGAATAGCTAAGTAACTTTTGTGAAAATAATTCTAAGTTTTTTTTGTACTAGAGAGAGAATCAACCTCAAGGCATAGTTCCTAATTCTAGAGAAGTAGAATTCGTCTTGAAAGAGCCTGTTCTTCAAGATTGAGGTTGTGAGTGAAAAGCTTGTAACTTAAATCATTAAGTAAAGTTTGCAAGTTATTCATCAGATTTACTGTTTGTTTACTGTTTCATTAAATATCAAAGTGTTATTCCGCAAACTTCTTTGATATTGTTTCTGAGTATTTATAATCCTTGTTAAGAATTCGATCCTGACATACTTTGTTGCTAAATTGATTATGAGGTTATGGACGATCATCATTAAATCAATGAATTTGTTTAATTTCAACAAATTTGAAGGAATTGGTCGATTTTGAGTATTTTTGTTCGAAACTTTTGTATTCACTGTGTTGTGATCAAATGTTGTTTTAGAGTCGAATTTAGACAAGATCATCAACATCAAATGTGCCCCAAAGTTGTTTTCGAACCTGTTCTCAAAAGCTCATCTCAAAATTCGAAGTTTTGAGGTTGAATTTGAAAATTTCAGTGGAAAACATTCGAGATCCACATAATTCGCATGATCAGATGAATAACTCGCATGGTTTGAAAGAATTCACATGGAAGATTTTGGAAGAATTCGCATAGAAGAATTCGCATAGAAGAATTCGCATGCTGAAAGTTTGGAAGAATTCGCATGCTTGAATTCACATGGTCCTTGATGATGATATTTTTCTTTAAGTACATAATTTGCACAAGAGTTATATGCGAAATGTTTAAGAATTCGCATCATTAAATTCTTTGAAGATGAAATTTTGTAAAGTGTGGAATTCGTACAGAAGAGTTATGAGAAAAGCATAGATTTCGTATGTGTGAGTGATGCGAATTGTCAGGAATTCACAGATGTGAGTTATGCGAGAAGTAAGGAATTCGCACATAGGTGCTTGCGAAAAGTAAGAATTCGCATGCATGCCTATGCGAATTCTAGAGTTTTCGGCTAATGCCATCATGCGAATTGTGCTTAATTGGAATAGTGATCTGCGAATTGTGACCTTTATGCGAAAAGTTTTGATGTTTTTGAGAAATTTGACTGTTCCGAACCCAATTTGCTACAAGTTTGCCCTGTTCCCGAGCTTTTTATGCGTGATGCATATGTGACATCACTCTTATCATATGTTGGTCACATATCCTTAGCAACTGATCTAATTTTCATGAGTGCTCATGCTTTTCAAGATTTTCAGATTCTGGATTTTCAGATTTAGTTTCTGATTGGATTGAGTTAGCTGCCTGAGCATCTGCAATCATCAGTCTGGAGAGCTTATTTTGTGGTTAGACCGTTGAGAGCACTTTATTATTCTTTTGACCTGATCATTCAGTAGTGTGAGCGACTGCAATCATTGTTCTGATACTTGAGTTGTAATTCAGAATCCTGAGTGCTTATAATCATCCAGCTAATTCGTGAAGAAAGGAGTTCTGGGTTTGATTGTTCAGTGTTCTGGAAAGCAGTTAGAAAATGAGCATCTTCTATCAGTTGTTGAACAGTGCTTGCCTTCTAACCCTTGCCTTGTAGTGTTGCTACCGGATGCTACCGCCCGTAAGCTGATCAGATGACGTTCTTAAGCTGGACTCTTATTTCAACTCGTGATTCAAAGACAGATCAGATGTTATACACTGAAGATGCACTTGATTGTCATTCCATAATTCAACACATATCATTCTTGTGGGCATACGGAATGTGTTGGGTTTACAAGAGTCAAAAGTTATCTTTATGTGCACTCAGTCGAGGTTATGGTTTACATTAGATCTGGTATTATAGTTGAAACTTCAAGGATAAGAGCTACTTTCAAGGGGGAGCTAGAGGAGCTTTGAAGTTTATGCAATGCTAAGTTTTATAAAGAAATCAAAGGGGAGAGGAGCTGAAGCTGGAGCTGAACAAAGAATGATTACTTTACAAAACTTAGGAGGAGAATGTTAGAACATAAATATGTTCTATTTTAGAAGTTTGGTAAAGTAATCCATGTAAATGTATTGGGCCTTGTAATGGGTTTGGGCTTAAAATGTGTAACAAGGGATGTGGGGTATAAATAGAGTCTGATAGTTAGTTTAGTTTGTAAGTTTCATTTTCACCATGTAGACATCATACGAATTCTCTCTGTAGTGTAGTTTGTAGTTTTACATTTTGTGATAAATAAAACTACAGATTATGTCCCTATAATTTTTGTTCATCTCAATCAATCAATCTTTGATCTCAGGGACTTGATTGATTGATTGAGATGAACAAAGATTATACGGACATAATCTGTAGTTTTATTTATCACATAATGTAAAACTACAAACTACACTACAGAGAGAATTCGTATGATGTCTACATGGTGAAAATGAAACTTACAAACTAAACTAACTATCAGACTTTATTTATACCCCACATCCCTTGTTACACATTTTAAGCCCAAACCCATTACAAGGCCCAATACATTTACATGGATTACTTTACCAAACTTCTAAAATAGAACATATTTATGTTCTAACACGGTCATCCCATAGGTCCAACAGGTTAATTTAACCTTTTTGTTGGGCCCTTTCTTGGCTTCATTGAACTTGCGTTTTCCCTTGAAATTGTTGGACTTTACCTCTTCCACCATGTTCACCGAAGGGACATAAACCTCTTTTATCCTAGGTTTCTCAGTCTCTTGCGCCCGAAGAGATTCCTCTATGCGCAAGTGACTACCGAGTTGTACAAGAGACAACTCTTCTTTCTTGTGTTTCAACATATGCTTGAAATCTTTCCAAGAGGGAGGCAATTTATCAATTATGCTCGATACGAAGATGGATTCGTCCATCTTCATATTGTGTTGAGCATATTGGCCTAAAATGCGTAGGAACTCATTATATTGCTCCATCACAGGCCTTGAGTCCACCATTTTGTAATTATTAAAATTACTCACGAGGAACTTCTTACTAGAAGCATCCTCGGCCATGTATTTGGACTCAAGAGAGTCCCATAGCTCTTTAGCAGCTTTGACATTTTGATAAATGTCAAAGAGGGAGTCACACATACCATTTAAGATGTGGCCACAACATATGTAGTCGTCGTTTCCCATTTGTCGCGACGCCGGGTCATCTCCAACATCTCGTCCTCGATCACTTCCGACATCGGCGTGCTCAACACGTACACGACCTTCAACGTTGTCAGCAAGAAGTGCATCTTCTTCTGCCATCGTCGAAAATCGACGCCTTCAAACTTCTCCAGTTTGGTGAACTTAGACGTCATATCTCTCACGGATTGATCACTCGCCATCTCTCTCACGATGAGAAAATATCACTTAAGATTGTTGGGGAGGGGGTGCAGAAAATCGATGGAGAGAAGGATGAGAGAGTGATTGGATCTTGGATAAGAATTTGAGATCGTGTGAGAGCTCGCTTTCCTTAAGTGATATTACGACCCTATTCTGCCTGGGTATCACGAAATTCACTCGAGGATAATCTCAAATTCACCGGTATCGATTATGGCATAAATCGATCCTATTTAAACACTAAGAGAATTGTAACCGGTCCTATATTATTAATGATAATAATTTCTCATTAAATGAGATTGATTCTGGACATTAATGTTGGCAGTTACAAATTGAAGTCAAATGGAGCGGTTACAAAACAAATTCATAGAGCACCGCGCGGGTAGCCGCACAGGTTAACCCACGGCACAACCCGTGCGGGCCACTGTTTTCGTCCCAACTTCACAGAGCACCGCACGGGTAGTCGCGCGGGTTAACCCGCGACACAACCCGCGCGGGTCACTGTTTTCGTCCCACTTCTAGTTCACGACGTGGGTAGCCGCGCGGGTTAACCCATGGGACAACCCGCCCGAGTCACTGTCTCAGTTGCAAAACTGTTAAAACCGCCAAACGTGACCATCCAACTATTCCGTGTCATAGTTAGCTTACACGAGTGTGCACTCCACACCTCCTAACTCGCGTTATAGCTTAGCTACTAACCCCATTATTATCTTGTGAATCCAATTACACAAGATGAACCGATGATTTCACTAAAATTACCAAAAACCATAAGAATTCGTTGAGTCATAATTAGGGGTGTAAATGATGCGAGTCGAGTTCGAGTATCATTAAACTCGACTCGAACTTGAAATAAAATTCTCAAGCTCGAACTCGATGCGAAAACTCGCGAGTAGTGAAAATCTAAGCTCGAACCCGACTCGATAACCAATTCCCAAGCTTGAACTCGAACTCGAACTCGAACTCTTTTCAAGCTCAAAGCAAGCTCGAACTCGAATCAAGATCGAACTCGTTTTTTAGCATAACAATATTAAAAGTTCAAAATAAATCTACATTAGTAGCAAAATAGATCCAGAAAATTAGAAGTTTACAACCAAACACAAAATAAAACCGAAACTAGTTGCAAGATATAACAAAATTCAAAACAAAGTCAAGAAAATTACGATATTAAAACCGAGTACATTATAAATCCATCAAAATCAAAACACGATAAGTTAAAATCGATCTCATTTCAATTCAATTGTCGGGTTCCTTGAATGGTATTGAAATGAAGATTTTCTTTGGTTGTTCTTCACCCTCCTACAATAAAAACAAAAACAAATAGTATACTTATTGAAAGTGAAGATAAATAACTAAAGATATTTAGACATTTACCTTATTCTTCCTTTTCACTCCATGGAAGGATCTACACTAATCACCCGTGCACATCAACATTTGCACCGTTTCAGGAGCAAGATAAGCTCTATAAGGATCTATTACACGACCATCGACACTAAAAGTTGCCACCGAAGCCACGGTAGTTACAGGAAAGGCCAAGATATTTATAGCCATTCTAGATAAAATTCGAAACTTGTTTGATTGTTCCTTCCACCAAGCTAAGACATTAAATTTGTGGTCTTGACTAAAGAAACACCCCTCTTCTAGATACATATCAAGCTCAGATTTCACACGGGTTACTGATGTCTCCCTACTAAACACATCTAACAAAAGTTCAGATAAACCACTAGATCCATCATTTCCTTCACGAGTATTTGGTCCAAATTCACACTCTTCACTTTCATCCACGATAGAAGAAGAATACATTCTCACATATTCATCAAAAAAACTCATACCTAACCTACTTGACTTTATTAATATTTTTCCGAGCTACATTTGGTGGAAACATTTTGGGCCATGCAATCTCTGTAGCTCTCATTTTCAGTCTAGGGTCTAACACGGTCCCAATCGACATTAACATGTTACATTCCCCCTAATATTAATCAAATCTCGCTTTCATGTACTCTACCATAGTTTTAACAAAATCATCGTTCGACTGTGATTGTTTATCCAACATAACTTTAATCCTTTGTACTTCAGCAAGAAACAAGTTAGAAGTTGGATATTCAGAACCAGATATTGAGTTAGTAGCATCTTTAAACACTTTCAATATATCAAGCAATTTTGCAATTTTACCTTACTCCTCCTCATCAGGACAAGAAGTATAATTACGGTCATGCAAAGCATATCGAGGAAATACCTGTCTAAACTTGATGGCACAATCTAACATGTCGTATGTTGAATTCCAACGTGTCTTGCATTCAAGAACAAGCTTTCGAGGCTTCATGGACTTTCTCGATAATGTCCTTCATTTGTTGAAGACCATGTTGAACCATAATGTTGAGAATGTGGGTGCAACATCAACCATGAAACAATCTTCCACCGCAAATAAGCCTCCCATTTGATTCAAAATTGTCCTTCAAAATTGTAATACAAGAATCAATTGCAGATGCATTGTCCACATAAATTGTAAAAACCTAACACGAATACACAAAGATTAAGCTTTATTAGGACACAAATCATAAATAAAATAAAACACATATATACACTATATTAAGCAAATCAATTGCAGATGCATTCCCACTCCTTTAGGCATGTCAAGATGCAATTAACTATATTTGCGCCCTTACGTGGAGGAGGCAAATGAACAAAGTTAATCACCCTCTTTTGAAACTTCCAATCAAGATCCATAAAATGAGCAGTAATCACCATGTATTCAATTTTTTGTGGCTTTGACTTCCACAAATCTGTAATCAAAATTATTCATTCCACTCTCTTGAACAAATCTTTTAGTTTTTTCTTCTCAAACTCATAGACTTTGAAAGAGTCTGCTCTAATAGTAACTCGGGATACACGGTTCCATTCAGGTATTCCTCTTTTCATCATCAAGTTAAAGCCTTCCTCCTCTACAATATTGAAAGGATGCTCATGCATAGTGATCTAATGGGCTGTCGCCTCTCGCATCTTTAACATGTCAAGTTTGCCATTATGTAAAGCACTAACATATCCAGATTGATTTGTATCGGTGCTTGAATCAGATGGCAAAAAATGAACCAATTTTTGTTGTCTCACATGTTTCACTTTCATAACACATGATTCCAAGTGTCGATGCATATGGGTGGTGCTCTTAGATTTCAAAAGAGAAAGGGGAGTTTTACAATACTTGCACTTTACTTTTCATTGACTTTTTTTTATCATTTCAGGTTCAAAAAATTCATCCCACACTTTTGATCTTCTTGGTCTTTTAGAGTTATGAACAGGGTTATGTTGGGTCTGAAAGATGTCAAGGATGGATACTACTGTTGAATGTGTTAATATTGCTAGTTCAACATGGTTACTACTTCTGAAGTTAATACTTCTGAGGTTAATACTTCTGAAGTTAATACTGCTAGAAGAACTTGGTTAATACTTCTGAAGTTAATGCTGCTAGAAGAACTTGGTTAATACTTCTGAGGTTAATACTTCTGAAGTTAATACTTCTGAGGTTAATACTTCTGAAGTTAATGCTGCTAGAAGAACTTGGTTAATACTTCTGAGGTTAATACTTCTGAAGTTAATACTTCTGAGGTTAATACTTCTGAGGTTAATGCTGCCAGTTGAAGTTAATGCTGCTGGAACAAAGTTAGTGCTGCTCTTCAAGATTAGTACTGCTGGAGTTACTACTGCTAAGAGATTAATACTGCTCAGAGTATTAATGCTGCTTATGATTAATACTGCTTATAAGATGGAGATCTGTATGGAAAGGATGACAGCTGGATAAACTGAAGATATTCATGGAAGCTTAGAGATAATGATGGAAGATATTCTGGAGATATTGTATAAATTGTAATTATCTTTTATCTTCAGTATATATATTGTATTGTTTAGAATAGTGAGATAACTTTTGATATTATTATTCATTCTAAGTTTTTGTTCTAGAGAAAATCAACCTCAAGGCATAGTTCCTAATTCTAGAGAAGTAGAATTCGTCTTGAAAGAGTCTGTTCTTCAAGATTGAGGTTGAGTGTGTAATCTTGTGATTTTAATCATTCAATACAAGTTTACAAGTTGTTAATCATATTTACTGTTTGTTTACTGTTTCATTGAATATCAAAGTGTTATTCCGCAAACTCCTTTGATATTAGTTTCTGAGAATTTATACTTGTCAGGATCGAATTCTCAACAAGAATTATGGATACTCAGAAATAATATCAAAGAAGTTGCGGAAAAACACTTTGATATTCAATGTAACAGTAAACAAACAGTATATGATTAACAACTTGTAAACTTGTATTGAATGATTAAAATCACAAGATTACACACTCAACCTCAATCTTGAAGAACAGACTCTTTCAAGACGAATTCTACTTCTCTAGAATTAGGAACTATGCCTTGAGGTTGATTTTCTCTCTAGAACAAAAACATAGAATGAATAATTACCCTAACCATTCTAATCAATTCTATACATATACTGAAGATAAAGATAATTACAAAAGAATAAAATATCTTCAGTATAATCTTCCATCATTATCTCCAAGCTTTCCATACTCTTCAGTCTATCCAGCTGTCATCCTTGTAATTCTGATCTCCATCTCATAAGCAGTATTATTCTTCAGCAGCATTAATACTCTGAGTAGTATTAACTCCAGCAGTACTAACCATGCTCAGCAGTATTAATCTCTTCAAGCAGTACTAACTTTGAACTAGCAGTACTAACCATATTTGAGCAGCATTAAACTTCAACTAGCAGCATTAACCACAGAAGTACCAACAAGAAGTAGTAATTGTTTTCTTCTAGCAGCATTAACTTTACTTGTGCTGTACTTGTGAAATTCTTCAGTTCCCAACAATCTCCCCCTAACTTGACTTTTAGGAAGAGAAGTCAAGTTCTTCAGATATGATCTTCAAGATGCTTTCAACACCTCTCATTCAGTTGCCCAAATTTGGATCTAGGCCCATACTTTGATTGATAGTTCTTCTCACCACTATTTTGGCCATTTCAGAATCCTTAGCACATACTAGCTTAGCTTTCAGCATCCCTTCAAGTTTCTGCTTGCTATGATCATATATTTTGTCAACTAGGTAGTATTCATGATAACATTTATCAATTGTAATCATGTACACACCACAGTTTTCAAAGAGTATCCAATTATCAATCTTTTTGAACACATACTCATGATGAAGATCTTTAATCCTATGCACCACCTTCTCTGGATCAAACATCATACATAAGTATTCCATTGCTACTTTAAGAAGATTCTCTTCAGTACCTTTCAACACAGGCTCATAGAGTTTCATTCCCACTTTGTACATTTCCTCTATGTCTGCTCTTGAACAACCTCTGATTACTCTCCCCCATGTTGAATATGCTTCAAATGCACCACCTTCTCTTTTGAGTCTAAAGAAATCCTTTCCATTGTCTCTTAGAATATCCCAAAAGATGATCTCTGGAGCCTTCATGGAGATTGGAACAGCCTGTACAGGTTTAACTATAGTCATATACAGCCCCATATGCCCATCTGATTGCTCTTTGGACTGTTCTAGATTCTGCACAGGTTCTGTTGAAGGTGTGACTTAAGGTTATGCTTCCTTTTCAGCTTCTTCCACCCTTGTCCTTTTAGACTGCCTTTTGGAAGCAATTGTCTTCACCCTTTTTGCAGATTTTGTCTCTACACTTACAAACTCAGGCTCTTCCTTCTTTTCTTTTGTAGGTGTAACTTCCTCAGGAAATGGTTGCTGAATGTTTAGATCATGTCTTTCCTTCATTCTTCTTTCAGCCTCTTCCCTTTGTGAGGAGTCCCCTTGAAGCTTAGCCATCTCTTTCTTGTACAGATCCTCAACCTGACTGTATGCCATGTTGGTAAACATTTCCCCTTTGACACCAATTGCACCTTTCAGGAAGTTAATCATTCTTCTTCTTTCCTGATTGGCCAAAAAGGTCTTGGAGGGTTGTCTTTTCTGCTTTTGAATTGGCATTCTTTTGACAGGTAACTTCTTGGCCTGAGCTGTTTCTTTTATGCTTTTCTGATATTCTGCATTTAACTTTCTAGCCATGAGCTTTGCAAGTTCTCTATCTGTTTCTGTTTGAATCTGCTCCTCCTTTTCCATTTGATCTTGAAGCTGCTTTGCTATCTCCTCATCCATTTCAATCTGAGTCTTTTTCTTTGAAGGTAGTTCAGTTTCAACTATCTTTTCCTTTCCCTTTTCCTTCAAAGTTGCTTGACTTGTTTCTTTTCTCTTCTTTGAGCCTCCTCCTTCATTAATGATCACTCCCTTGGCCTTTTGACTAGCCTTAGGAGTGTCATTCTTGGCTTTAACCAAAGTCTCTGCAATCTTCAGTTCCTCTATAGAGAGCCCTGTTACTGCTTCTTCTGTTTCTGCTGTTTCAGCAGCATTAACAGTTTCTGCTGCTTGAGCAACTTCAGTTTCTGCCTCTATTACATCCTCTGTCTCCCCCTCAACTTCAGTCTCCCCTTCAACTTCAACTCTCTTTTCAACTGAACTTTCTTTTTCTGTTTCCCTTTCTTGCTTCTCCCCCTTGTTGGAAGCATCTTGAGCATTGTTCCTCTTCTTTAGAACAAATTGCTTTCTCCTCTTCTTTTGCAATAACCTTGTCACCATTTTCTTTAGCTTGGCAATCTGGACTTGTTGGGACAGAACTACAAGTTTAAGTTCTTCTATATCTTTGCCCTGCTTGAGTACATCCATGTTGATGTTTCCCATGGTTTCCATATTGATATTCTCTAAGGGAGAATTCTCCCTTAGAGGGCTAGAAGGCTTAGTGGGTGATGGTACAAGAAGGGAAGGAGCCTTCTTTACCTGTTTCCTTGTATAAGTTTGGGTAATTGGAGAAGTGGGCTTATGAAGTAGGGACTGTGGGATAGATATAGAGTGGGAAGGTTGGGATTGGCTAGTAGTGGGATGATCTAATTTGAACAGGGTTATCATGCTCGGCTTCTTTATTTGTGGTGTTAAGGGGTTCACAAGGCTCTTCATTAACCTCCATGGACACATCCTCATTTGATCCCTCATGAACATTCATATGTAAATCTTCATTTGAAACACCAACTGCCGTAGAAGATACTTGTGGTTCACTAGACATCTCTAGAATTATAAATGCATATTTAAATAACTTAGTAAGTAAATAACATACTTCAACTAAAACAGGCTCCAACTTAGTAAGTAAATAACACACTCCAACTAAAACATTAGTAAGTAACCAAATTAAAACATGCTCCAACTAAAATATTCAGATTCTAGCTACAACTAAAACATTAAGTAAATAACCAAATTAGTCACAAAAAGTAGCTAACATCTTACAACTCTAACAAAAGAAATCGATGATAGGATGATAGCTAAAACAAGTATGTAATTAAGGGTGATCCATAAACGTGAGTTGCTACATTACTAAAAAAAGCCATGTCCCAGTAAATCAAAAGTTCCAAAATGGTTTATGTTCTTTTTACAACTAAGTTTATCAGAGTCAAAATAACGCCCATGATAGGGCTCCAAAAGTCACTATCAACGCCTTTGATGAGGCTTCATAAATCATGACAGACCCATGCTTTCTTGTAAAATTTTATAGCCTTCAACATAAAAGAATCAAAAGTCCACTTTCAGAACTCGAATATTCATCAAAACAAAATATCAAGTCTGATTTCAGTGTTGAAATATTTCGATGAAATAGAACCCAAATCCGCTTTTAGAGCTCACAAAATTTACAAGTCGTGTATATATCCATCCTAGAGAATTATATGCATTTCATGAGAACAATGCAAAACGTCTAAGCATTTCAAAAGTTTCCATAAAAGAAAGTAACTGCGTACAAGTTCATTTAGATATTTATAAGTATTCATATATAAGATAAACTTTTTTAATGTAAACTAGAACATCTATTTGCATAGCTTACTAACGATATCACACTTGGAAGGTATGGGTAAAAAGTTTATTTTATACGAGGGATGAAAGGAGCAACATACAAAGAGATGTGAGAGGCTCCGGTCGTGATCGTCGTCGGTTCGTTTCCAACAGAGAGAGAAGGCAGAAAGAGCTCTCGTCGACAGAAAGAGGTTCGGTCGTCGTCGGTGTAGAGAGGTCTGGTCGTCGTCGTTGGCGGCAAAGAGGTCCGGTCGTTGTTGCCGGCGACTTGTTTCCAACACAGAGAGGCGTGGTCGCGTGGAGGTTGGAGTTTGAAAATTCAAAGTAACAGAGAAAGTGAGAATGGCGGATATGGTCTATGGATGTGAATCTAGGGTTTGAATTTGTTTTTTAGGGAAAATCGAAAACGTGTTTGTTATTCAAAATTTTTAAGTACCTCCTTTTTTTAGAGTTTTTTTTTTTGTTTTAAAATTCAATTTTCAATTTTCATTTATTATCTTAACATTAATGTATTGTATTAAAATAATAATTATTAAATTTTTTTACATTATACTTTATAAATTATAATATAAGTTAATTATATATATAATATATATTTGAGTATCTCACGAGCTTATCGAGTCAAGTATCAGGTCGCTCGACTCGACTGGTTAGTATATCGAGTCGAGCCTATTCGAGTCAAGTGTTGACCGAGTCGATCTCGAGTAGCTCGCTAGTTGTCTCGTCTCATTTACACCCATAGTCATAATTTTAAGTCTTCTAGTCACTCTAATAAAGAAAATTAAATCATGATGTGGCACTTTCGTCTAGATCATCCCAATTTTTCATAATTGAAACATTTGTTCGTATTTCTCTTCATCAATAAGAACCCCAAGTTATTTCAATGTAAGGTTTGTCACATGACCAAGCATACTAGTAATGCATACTCATCACGATCATACAAACCAAGTCACCCTTTATCCCTTGTCCATGGTGACATTTGCGGGTCGGTCCGTATTCCAAGCATAACCAGTGCAAGATGGTTTTTATTATTAGTTGATGACCATACTAGATTATGTTTTGGACATTCCTTATGAAAGACAAATATGAAACCAAACACATATTTCAACACTTTCATGTCATGGTTCAAAATCAATTCCATGCTCAAATTCAAATCCTATAATTTGATAATGTTAAAGACTTCAATTCTATCTCCAATCTCATGGTGTTGTCCAACAAAGTTCGTGTTCCCACACCCCCACAACAAAATGGTGTGGTAGAACATAAAAACCATAACATTCTTGAGGTTGCCCGATCTTTAATTTTCCAAGGAAATGTTCCTACGAGATCCTTGGTGAAGCCATTCTCACCGCAACATATCTAATCGAACGAATGCCCTCTCGAGTCCTTGAATTTCACCCACCATTGCAAAAATTCCAAGGTCTACCACCTACCTCTCATCTTTTGGCACAAGTCCTTTCAAGTTGTTTGGTTGCAGTGCATTCGTGCAAATCTACCCTCAATATCGTGGTAAACTTGGTGCTCGTGCACTTAAATGTATCCTTCTTGGATATTCAACCAAGTGTTTCTCTCGTACCACCCGTAAGTTCTACAATACAATGGATGTTACTTTTTTCGAAGATATTTCATTCTACCTACATTTTGTAACTCAGGAGGAGAATAACATACATGAATTTCAGATTCACCAACTCAAGTTCACTTCACCTTTATCTCCTCTATCAATAGCTTGTAGTACTCTAACATGTATGGATCTAGACTTGACCCTGGATCTTAGTCAAATTCTATACCCGATCAGTCACCCAATGTCTATCCTAAACACCTTCTTCTTCTTGATGATGTTGTCGAAGTTTATGAAGAAAAAATCCAGACATGCCTGTAACAAGAAAACATACAAGATGATGAAATTTTTGATTCACAATCAAGTTCTACTTGTGACCCTACATTAGATCTCCCTATTTCCCAAAGAAAAGGGGTAAGATCATGCACCCAACATCCCTTTCGCATCTACATATTTTACAACAAATTGCCTCCAAACTTTCTGGCATTCGTCACATCCCTAGACAAAGTCACAGTACCTAACTTTCTTTATGAGGCTCTAAGGATTTAGAAATGGCACGAAGCAATCTTGGAAGAGTATAATGCTCTAATAATACCTAGGTGTTAACTAATTTACCACCCGTAAAGAAGACAGTAGGTTGCAAGTGAATTTTCTCAGTTAAACAAAAAGCAGATGGGAGTATAGACAGAGACAAAGTCCGTATAATGGCTAAGGGGTTTACTCATTCATATAGGATTGATTATCAGGATATTTTTGCTCTTGTAGCCAAGTTTAACACAATTCGTGTTCTATTGTCCATTGAAATTAATCAGGATTGGTAGTTATTCTTCCAACTTGATGTCAAGAACACCTTCTTGAATGGAGATCTGATCGATGAAGTATATATGGACATCCCTTCTGGATTTGAGAACAAGGAGAACCATGGTAAGGTTTGCAAGTTGAAGAAAGCATTATATAGACTCAAATAGTCCCCTAGAACATCATTTGATAGATTCACCGAAGTCCTTAAAAATGACGAATACTCCCAAACACAAGCAGATCATACATTTTTTGTCAAACACTCCTTAGATGGAAGAATCACAACCCTAATAGTATATTTTGACAACATAGTTCTTACTGGAACCATCAAGAAGAAATGAGGAGACCTAAGAGGATACTATCTAAAGAGTTCAAGACTAAAGACCTTGGTTTTCTAAAATATTTTATGGAAATGGAAGAAGCAAGGAGTTGTCAAGGCATCTCAATCTCTCAGCACAAGTATGTGCTCGACCTTTTACGTGAGACTGGCATGATCGAGTGCAAACCAATTACTATGGATCCTAATACCTAGCTAAGGCCTCAGACAGATGAATCGACAACTGATAAGGGGCAATATCAGCAATTGGTAGGTAAGCTAATATATCTAACTCACACATGGCTTGATATAAGTTTTATTGTCATCATTGTGAGTCAATTTCTTTGAAACCCATCACTTGATCATTTGAAGGATGTGAACCGCATTCTAAGATATTTGAAAAAAGATCAAACCGAAGGGACTCATGTTCAGGAGATCTATCAACTGGAAGATGTTTGTACTGATGCAAACCGGGGTGGATCCCCGTGTAATGGAAGATCCACATCTGGATACTATTTTGTTTGGGGAAATCTCGTGACATGGCGTAGCAAGAAATAACCGGTAGTAGCACGAAGCACTGCCAAGATAGAGTTCCAAGCTTTAGCTTTGGGCATCTATGAAGGAATTTGGTTACAACGATTACTAAAAGAACTTAATGTTGGAACCTCGAACTCTATCATGATCATGTGTGACAACCAACCAACAATTGCAATTGCCAAAAATTCAGTCCAATATGATCCTAGCAAGCATGTAGAGATTGATTAGACACTTTATCTATGAGAAGGTCGAAAATAAGACAATCTCACTCACACATGTTCCATCAAAGAGGCAAGTTGTTGACATTCTGACTAATGTTGTGTTTCAGGTCGGTCTCACTCAACTAAGTACCTTACTTGGTTTAGAAAACATATATCATCTAGCTTGAAGGGGAGTGTAAGAAATCAAGCTAGGGATATCATATAATATGCATAAGCTGATTCTTAGGGATCAATTACATAATTGTTGATTCTCTCTTTATTAACAGAATTCGTATGATCTTTTAGAGGTTGATTGATATGAGTCGTTCCAAATTTGCTTGTATATAAATATGTACATTGTATTTAAGTTGAAATAGAAGTTTTCTCAACCAACTTCACTAGCAATTCATTTTAACCAAAACATATCATCGTCCACTTTTAACACATTCAAATACTATTAAAGTACATGACTTGATCCAAACACAACATAAAATATGAACAAAGTCTTATAACAATAAATTCGATCTTCATTTTGCATTAATTGTCCCGCAATTTCTTCTTTTAAATGAGTTATATATGTTTCGTAAGTTGTACTCCCATATGATTGAACATCTTCACCATTATCATCATCCCAATGTTCATCATATTGATCATATTCAGAAAATAATTAACTTATCACATAACCATCATTCCTTATAAAGTTGTGAACGCAAAACATGCAATAACATACCTTTGAACCTCAGATGAAAACAGGGTCATTCTCTTCAAGATTGGAAAACATGTTTTCAAGACATCATAAGCACGTTCAATGACATTTCTAAGATTTGCATGAATGGTTAAACTTTTCATATTTGTTCACCAGACGTCAGCAATGAAAATCTATAAGCTAGTAGCTAAAATTATAGTACGATGTTATAAAACATCCACTATGTGTATACGCAACATCACAAAGATAATATTATCTTAAAACAATAAATATAATAGTTAATAATGTAAATATAGTACATATATTACCTCTAAATTGTAAATATTTTGCGGAGGAAATGAATATCCAATATCTACATATATTATTTATAGCTTGAGACAACACTCTAGAATCATATGCAACCCAAACCATGTTGAAGTCTCAAATTGCTAAACATTTCGATAACATCCATCCCTTCTTGTTCCTCTATATATATATGTTGTTCCTGAATGGGAAAATTGCATCAAAATGGAACTAGCTTTGAGTTGATTCCTATTTTAGGGAACCAAGTTTTAAAATCTTCATTTAAATGTCTAGATGAAAGTTTTCATATATCTAAGGGTCTCGTTTAGGTAACCGATTACCTTAACATGATGTGGCAAATAAATAATTTATTGAACTTACATGGAAATTAAAATAAGAGTAAATTACACTGTCATGTGGTTTGCCTAAATTTTGGATTTGGTCCCTAAAGTAAACTATCTATGGTGGTGGTTCCTAACTTTTTAATTTACTTTCACTCATGGTCCTTCAATAGTTAATGACGTTAATGTCATCCAACCCCTTGTTTAAATCAAGGGGCAAATCAGTAATTTAATAAAAAAATAATTTCACCATTAAATATAAAAATCAACTTCATAAAAGATTTCAACGGAAATCACATCACAACCCCTGGTTTTCTCTCTCTCTCTCTCTCTCTCTCTCTCTCTCTCTCTCTCTCTCTCTCTCTCTCTCTCTCTCTCTCTCTCTCTCTCTCACCACAAGAACCAAACAAACATGAAAAGAATTTGAAACTTGTCTTCAACCTACAAAATATCCCATTTCCAACACCCAAACAAAAATCCATCAATTTTTTTCTTCATCTTCATCTTTGGTGGTTTCCGGTTTCTCCATTTTTTTCAACGAGTTCTTCCGCCGGTTCAGTTTCTCTCTCTCTCTCTCTCTAACCATCGATTTTGGTGAAACCAAAAAGATTTATGGTTTTTGATCTTTTGGGTTTTTTTTTTATTTTTTATTTTTGATGAATCTTTGATTATGGAATGTGTTTACAAAAACCCATCAATTTTTTTTCTTCATCTTCATCTTTGGTGGTTTCCGATTTCTCCATTTTTTTCAGGCGAGTTCTTCCGCTGGTTTAGTTTCTCTCTCTCTCTCTCTCTCTCTAACCATTGATTTTGGTGAAAACCAAAAATCTTTATGGTTTTTGATCTTTTGGGGTTCTTTTGTTTTTGATTGTTGATGAATCTTTGATTATGGAATGTGTTTATAAACGGTGGAATTACTGTTTGATAGTGACGTGTACTAGTTTCCCCTCCATTGCCACTATTATGATGTTCTTGATCAATCTGAATGTGCCTTCTTTTAGAGGGTGGGTACATCTGCAGTTGGTCCAAACTTGAAAATTCATTCTCCAAATCACTTCCAAGACCACATAATTCATCATGGGACTTGCACCATACAACCCACAAAACTTGTTCTCATTTTGAACTTGAGTCGCAGTAGCAGTGGTGGCATTATTGTTGGCCTTCAATCCAAAGCCTCCAAGGAACGAAGAATGGTTGGTTGTAACGAAAAAAGCTTTTTTTGATCTTCTGGGGTTTTTTGTTTTTGATTGTGAGGAACTTTGAAAGAATGCAACACCGTAGTTCGTCGTGGGAATACTTGCCGGTGTGGTTCGATCCGACATGAGATGAGTGCTTGCCGTCGTCGTTGTCTTCATTGTCGATGAAGACGATCGAATGATAAAAGAGTTAGGAGGCGAAAGAGATTTCCGTTGAAATCTTGAAGATGATGTTGATTTTTATATTTAATAGGGAAATCTTTTTTTTATTAAATTACTGATTTGCCCCTTGATTTAAACAAGGGGTTGGATGACATTAACGTCGTTAACTATAGAAAGACCATGAGTGAAAGTAAATTAAAAAGTTAGGGACCACCACCACCGTAGATAGTTTACTTTAGGGACCAAATCCAAAATTTAGACAAACCACAGGTGTAATTTACTCTTAAAATAACCATGTCATAATTACCAAAAAAGTAAAAAAAAAAAAAAAAAAAAAAAAAAAAAAAAAAAAAAAAAGATTAATTCACCAAGAAGATCCGAGGGTTTTATTATGTGTATTTAAAAAAGAAAACTAAAACAATCAACCCTTCAATATCCAGATAGATTAGTCGGGTGGCACCCTTGAGTGGGAGCCCAGATACCCCGAGAACGTGTGTGTGTTAACTTGTCGTTCAAAAAAAATATCCAAATAGATTGTCACCCACCAACCAAGATCAAAATATTCAAAACCACAAAACCCTTTGCCTACCCATCCCCTTCCGGATCAAAAATTGTGCTACACGGTTATAGTATATCACAAGTACAACATCTTGTATATGTCGCCTAATCACAAGCAAAGGAACCTCAACGGGGCCACTGCTATCTCGTCTATGCCGCCTGCCGTATCCCGCCTCTTAGAGGAATCACTCGCAAAGGAAACTTTTCGAACACCCTGTTGTTTTTTAATCAAAGAAGGTTGCAATTTGGCAACAAAATGGGGAATTGTTGTTTGGTGTTTAGAGGCAGAGGGTGGTTGGGCTGTTCATGGCAGTGGTAGGCGCTGGAAGATTATTCCGGTCAAAACCGCCTGTATATTCCATATTTCTTCTTCTTTTTAGTTGATTTAGGGTTTAAATTTTAGGGTTTTCTTTTGCTTCTTTTATGTGTTTTTTTAAATGAGAAGTGGTGAACTTGTGTTTTGATTTAGTAGATTTGAGTTGGATTAATTCAAACCTGATTATTATGTTTTAATTTTGTGAATAAGATGTGTTGAATTTGGTTGATGTTGATCTTTTTATAGGTTGAATATGGGTTGAATAATCATATTCATGTTCTTGAATGTTCATGTTTTTTTCTTTTTTAACCAATTGTATGATAAAACTAAAATTTTCATGTGTTTGGAAAACTTTACGATGAATTTAACCGGATGAAATCTAAAACAAATGCAATTTATAACTATCCAAAATCAAAGTTTATAAAAATATGACTTGAAGTCTTTGGTATTTATAAAAGAAATCACGATGCCATGTCACTATTTCAATCTTTTTAAATTTAAAATATGACATGGAGTTTACTTGACATTCATTAAAAATAAATTATAAACATGCCATGTCATGTTTACATGAGCCATGTCATGTTTAGTAGGTCATTAGATTGATAAGACCCTTAAATACATTAAAAGTTTGTTTTAAACCCTAAAATGATCCAATTTTCCCTTCCTGAATCGGAACAAGAGCATGTATTAAAATTCCATCAACACACCAAATGTACTACGAAAATCATACAACTATTATTGTATTATTATTTAAGAGAAAAGTCTAAAAAAAACTCAACAAACTATCTGATTTTGAATGATTAAGTCCTTAAACTATTTTTTTAAATGATAAAACTCTTAAAGTTTCTAAAACCGGTTAAATATATTGGGAAAAGTCTAAAAAACACAACAAACTATCTGATTTTGAATGATTAAGTCACTGAAATATTTTTTTCAAATAAAATTTTGAACTTTTTCCTAAATATTTTTACCAAATAAATTCTTGAACAAATAAATTTCGAACTTTTTTTGAAGAAACAAAAACGTGAACTTAATTTTTGAACAAATAAATCCAAACTTTCTTTGGAACAAAATAATGAACAAAAAAATATATACAATTTTTCTCACCGACAACAAAGTAAAATGAACCAATTAAACAGAAAAAATATTAAACCATTTTCATTACTAATTCCGAAACATTCAAAAGTTATGCCTAAAGCAATTACTCATCCCTTCACAAAATATACCAAATAAACGTCAATCCTTTCACAAAATATACCAAATAAACGTCAATCATTTCACAAAATATACCAAATAAACGCCAATCATTTCACAAAATATACCAAAAAAAAACGCTCATCCCTTCATAAATATACCAAAAAAATGCCCAAAAGATATGTTTATCCCACTAAGAGGAATATACCAAAAATATGTCATTTACAATAACAAAGTGATGTCTAATCTAAAGTAAGAGTCTCATCAACTTGACTTTCGTGTACACCATCAACTAAATGAATGAAACACATACCTGCAAAGGAAATACCGTTTGGTATAAACCTGTTAGTGGGATGAACATCTCTTTTCGCATTCTTTTGGTATGTTTGTGAAGGGATGGATATTTTTTTGGTATATTTTGTGAAATGATGAACGTTTTTCTGGTATATTTTGCAAAGTGACGGGTAATTTTTTTTTATGTATCTATTTATGCTTTAGGCATAACTTTTGTTAGAGAAGAGCGACATTGAGAAGATATTGGGGAATATAAATCCGATGAGGACGTTGAAGAATACACACTTTCATTACGTTATTAAGAGATACATAGCTGAAGATGCCTTCAAACCTTAGGTTAACTAAGACAATAGATTTTGAGGATGCAAAAACATTAAGATACAAGTAGTGTTCAATATTTGAACAAGTCGCTATTTGATATCCTATGCATTTGAACAAGTTATTTGGTTGTGTTTGGTATTTGAACAAGTTGTTTGGTTGTGTTTGGTACTTGAATATGTTGGTTGGTATTTGATTATGTTGAACAAGTTGTTTGCTTATTTCATATGTTTTTATTTAGCATTTAACAAGTTCAACATATATGATAATCAAAAACTTATACTTTTATTGTTATTTGATTGCACCAATTCTACTTTCGATCAAGACATTTGAAAAGAAAAAGAGATAATACATTCACAATGACTAGACATCATTTTATGGTTGAGTTACTTTCAGGTAATAGTAGACAATGCATTGAACTGTTACAAATGCCACATAAGAGCATCTCCAACCGCACGGTAAATCAAAGAATTTGCCGTGCGGTATGCTCCAACCATCCGCTATCACCAAATTTTTTTTGCCGGCCGTGAACCCTATACGGCAAATTTTCCGTTCAAATTGGAATTTGCCGGCCATGAATTTTGGGAGGACCCACCACTATTTGTTTTTTTTTTCATATTTTAATATAAATTTGATTTGATTATGTATAAATTTGTTATTAAAATAGTTTTTAGTAAACTAAATATATTATTTTAATGTGGGTCCATAAGTTTGGTGTTTTTTTAGAGTATGGTTGGAGTTGAGGGTTTTTTTTGGTGTTAATGGGCCCACCAAATTTAGTGTTTTTTGGTGTTTTTTTTAGTGTTAAGGTTGGAGATGCTCTAATGCATTAGGTCGAGTATGTGAGCACTTTAAAACAAAAGGTTAGGTTAAAAGATAGCAAACATATATCGATCGAAGAGAAGATGTTATCTTCTTGATGATTATATGTCCCAATCAACATTATGTAGTGGTGAAACGCACATTACAACACTCAACACAAACAAATATATATATATATATATATATATTACGAAGTACTGAATACAATGATTGGGTTTGCTACAGAGATTATAGTTCCTTCATCATTCAATCTTAATATGGACGTCCTAATATGAGGGTAGGATAAATATTTAAGGTAAATAATAATAGAATAATAGTTGTATGATTTTGAACTAAATTTATTTTGATTGCTAGCTTTAACATAGGGTGCGATTGGTGTCTTGAAAGAACTTCAATACATGATATCATTCCTATTCAAGAACAATATTTGTATAGAGGAAGAGGAAAGTTTGAATGTTATCACAATGTTTGGCAGTTTGCGACTTCAACATTGTTTATACTTTCGTTGTTGTCGGATGGAAAAGGTTGCACATGATTCTAGAGTGTTGCCTAAAGCTATATGAGAGTGGATATTGGTTTTCCTTCCTCCTCCTCCTCCAACTATATTTACTAGTATTTAAAAGGAATATACTTGCTATATTCATAATATTAAAAATTATATATTATTCTCAGATAAATATTACTTTTGTGATGTTGTGTATATGAATATACTCGATGATTTATGGCATTGTACCATCATGTTAAACATTAGCATGGACAATTTCGACGTAGACGAGGTGAATATCTATGAAAAGTTTATTATCATACAAAACTAAGAAATGTCATTGAACATGCTTGTGATGTTTGAGAGCACGTTTCCAGTCTTGAAGAGAATGACATGTTTTCACCGAAGGTTCAAAAAGACGTTATTGTATGTTCTACAATTCACAAGTTTGCAGGGAATGAAGGTTTAAGCGATGAGTTATTTTCTAAATATGAGCAAACCAATGAACAAGGGGACAATGATGAGGCCAAAAAGGTTCAATCACATGGGAGTACAACTAATCACGCATATATGGCTAGTTAAGAGAAAAAATTTTGGGGACAATTATTGAAACATAAAGATTCATTTAAGTTGTTATGAGATTTTATCGGTATTTTGTATGGTTTTTTAATAGGATTTGAATGTGTTAAAAATGGACAAGAATATATTTTGGTTAAAATGAATTGTTAGTTTTACGAGTAAAACTGAAAAATTCTTTGTATATAAATTCAATATTATAATATTCAGATGGGTAAAATACACAATTATACACATTCACACATTTATTAGTTTAGAAAAACAAACGAGATAACAAACTATCTCATTGATCCCACTTTCCGACTTCAGCATCACCTTTTATTAATAAGTGAAATAGAGTTGAACACCTCTTAAAAGACAAACAACACCTAAGAGTATTTTCCAAAAAAACAAAACAATACCTAAAATTTAGAATTATCAATCTCTACTCTAAATATGACATAATTATACACCTACAAGGCTACTACAACATAAGAAACATAAGGTTCACTTGCACAATATTTTCTACAACTATGTCCAAGACCAAATGAATCATAGAAAAGTAATTGTGAGAGTAGCATATATATAACCAAGGTTCAGTCAGCAAAGGCTAAGAAGAAAAAAGAAAAATAAACATAAACACAAAGAGACTTAATAGCTCATTTGATATTTGTCCATAGATGATATGAGTGATTAAAGACCAATGTCCTTAAAATAGTTTAGAAACAAGTACCTTTTTTTGATTTACTTACACACTCTATTTCATTGTTCTGGTGGACTTGGCTCATCAAACCATCTTGGGGGATCAAATCCTGATCCACCTGAAACAAAAAAAAAATCATTATGCATTTCATCCTACACGCATAAACATGTTACACAAGTTACAGTACTGTAGTTATTTCCGTAAATTATCCGAATGGATACAGAATAAACATCCAATTAATGTGAAAATGGTTTTTCCAAATATATAATTACCTAAGGGATTGCAACGACAGAGCCGCCATGTGGTTAAGATTGTGCCCTTAACAACGCCATACTTTTTGTAAGCAATCATGGAGTACTCACTACAAGTCGGGACATATCGACAACTTTTCGGCATTAATGGCGAGATTTCCCCTGTCAAGATAACCAAAAGAGATGTACCCATGATGTATATAATGAATATCAACATTTATGTATCATAATTTTCAAAAACCAACCGATGGCAATATTTGACTAAGCAAACTTAATGTTCATCCTGTTTCTCACTTTTGTAGAACCTCAGCATAGACAATGCCACTTTGACTCCTAAATCTTCATTGTTGTAATCTGTAAAAAAATCACAAATTAATTGCATTATGGAAGTATTTGATCAAACTTAACAACCGACTAAGAAATGTACATGACTATAAGTGGACATCTAAATTACTCTTTAACAATGACAATACAACTAAAAGTCGATACGATCAATAAGTTGCAAGATAACAAGCAAACGGGTAACTTCCATTTTAAAGTTTCGAACAAGAGGAAAAGGTCAAAATCAATATGGGCCATCCAAAATAGAAACTAGTTATTGTTGCACTTTTAGTAGAAAATATCGATATGGACTTCGAGATCTTATTACAACTTCTAATTGTTTGAAATATTTGTTATATCCTTCGCTTGGTCATCAAAGTTTTCGCTAAAATTCAGGGATCCCACTTACTTTATTGGGTAGTCATCAAAATAGCATAATATAAATGTCTGCGTAAGGCACCTTTTCACAGATTTAAAAAATCTGATTTTTAGGAAAATCCACACAAGGCAGAATCTTCGTTAGCTCATCTAATCTCTTAAACAACGCAATAACATGATTAGAACTTATAAACTAAGGAAGACTTTATCACACTTCCTATGTGGGACAAGTGATGTGCCTTAAGAACTTATATGTATATATATAGAAGGAGGATCAAACGAGAACAATAACTATTTAAAAGAACACGAGACCTAACAAAATCATTAGTGATTTTACATTAACGTGCAAAAAAGTCACGTGAACCTGAAGCCGCGGCCAAAGAACTTTTTTCGTGTGTTAATGTAAAAGCATTAATGATTTTGTTAGTTCTCGTGTTCTTTTAAATAGTTATTGTTCTCGTTTGAACCTGACTCTCTCTCTCTCTCTCTATATATATATATATCTCACAATACAAGGAAGATTTCACTATCATTTCTATTGGGACGTAATCTCACTATGAAGACTACATATACAATAATCCCCCACTTAGTTTTCATTCAATAAAATCAATCATGCATAAGTAAAAGTAGCTTTCGGTTTGAACTTCAACTTACTATAAATTATTCAAGATTTTAACAGCTTTCTAGCCGAGATTTATATATTAAAACCAGAATAATCACAAACACAATTGATTATCAGGAGATGTTAATAATCATACAACACCATCATGGCCATGTGCTCAACCCGGATTCATGAACATTTACAAAAGTTGACCCAAACTTTTGTTAGAAGTGGTACCACCTCTTATGTTCATATAGGTGAAATTCTTTAAACACTGAATTTCATTAAGAGTTTATCACTCACCCTTAAACCATATACTAGTTTAACTAGTATGAACCTAGTTGGATGTCAACAACTTGTTGTTACCACATTTAACCTTTAGCTAAGGGTATACTTAGAAAAATGTTGTGCTTCGGTTGTTGTCAACTAATCAAATAGGTCTTTAACCCCATTTCACGACTTTTTCCAAATACCATATCCTTTGAAAATCCTTTGGTAAAAGAATCAACCAAATTATTACGCGTTCTTAAATACGTAGCTGTTATTATTCTATGGGATATTAACTCTCTAGCATATGCGTATCTCAAACTAATATGTCTAGATTTTCCATTATAAATTATTGGAAGAAATAAACAGCCATTAAGTGTTTTCACCTCTAAAATCAAACATTTATCTCCTCCTGGAAGTTTGATGATTGCGCATACATACAAAAACATAGACCCATCCACAAATAGATCTCACCTTGTGTACTGCTCTGGTCGGATTCTTTTCCCAATTCATCAACAATTGGAAACTGCAAGCAGCGGCTTCTTCGAAATCTCTTCAATACGAAAAACATATAAGTGAATATGAACCAGAAATACAAAACGGAGTTTAGAAGTCCGGCCCAATTACTCGATCACAAATCGTAATTCAATCCATAAACTGTCAAAACCTCCATAAAATACATCTTTTTTTTGTCTTCGCAAAACTGGATTTGTCCAAATTGAACCCCCAAATATCGATCATCAATTTTGCCAAACTACAAACGGTTAATTTAGAAATAAAATGAGCAAATAGTATTGAGAGGGAATGGTACCGAACGCAAACGGAAGGGAAACCGAGCCGGAGAACTTCGAGTTTTCTGATGGATGCGGAATTTGGGAGAAATTGTGCGATTAGGGTTTATGATGGCAGTGAAAGATTTTGGGTGAACATTAAGGGACCAAACAAGCGCCATTTTGACTCCTGTGAAGTCTCTAGCGCAGATGAGTCGGGTAGAACGGGATTTTTATATTCGAGAATGCATTTGAATAGCAATGTTTTCTTTTTGCTTTTCTTTTTCAGATTATGTAGATTATAAAGCGTCGGTTGGGTTTCGGTAGTTATTAACCCTTTAATGCATATTAGGATGACATGCACCGAGATAAGACGTACCGGATCAATTCTCTAACGAAACACAAATAATCGATGGGTTTGAGATTATAAGTGGTTCAGATCCACTTTTCATGTTTCTCACACCATCCTTCGCCTATATATGTATATCTATATCTATCTATACTACTTTAATATTGGTTTACACCAAATGTCTTAAAGACAAGTTTTAAAGCATAAAATACTATCAATTCAAGCATGAAATTCAAAAAACTCTTAATTACAAGATTTGATGCATGATGTACAAGTGAAAACACTTGTTTTTTACACAACCACCCTTAGTACGAGTCTCAGCCCCTTCTACTCTTCAGTGTCAGCCCATACCTTCAATACCACTCTTTCTTCTTCTCTTCTGATCTTTCACGTCTCACAGTCTCACACCATACTGAGAGTACAAACTCAACCACACTGAAATGGAAGATTTATACATTTCCTTCTACCTGCTACTTGATAGCTCCCAAATTTCACGCATAAAAATCTTCTACCTGCCAAGATTTATCATCGGTGAAATCTCCTCTCTCTCTCTCTCTCTCTCTCTCTCAAGCTTTGTCTATGTTGAATTTGATTTTAAGAAACCTACACGACTTCTCCTCTCCGATTTTGATTTCAGGTATTCTATGAAAAACCCTAACTCTTTCTTATTTTACCTGATTTCATCGATTGGTAACTCTTGTTTTTTTATTTTTCTTTTGATTTGGGTTCACGATTTGCAACTCGATTTGGGTTCACTGGCTTCATCCAGAAACGAATCGATCTTCACACGTTCATTTCTTTCCATCTCCATCACACTTGGCTCTGCAGATTTCTTTATAGTCAACCTTGTTGATCTTCTTCTTGAACATTCCTAGTGCTTTATTTTAAAAAACAGACTCACTTTATTCTTCAACTTGTCCAATGATTTTTTATGCTTTGCAAGTTCTTCATAGATCTTTTGATTGTGAATAGACAAAGCACGTTCATCCCTGTCATCTAAATAGATGTTAACCAGTTAAAAAACAGAATATAAAAAGCAAGGCATTAAGGTATGGGGAGAAAAGACAGCACTCAAGTTAGCAAGTAGAACATAGTGGCAAGGGGAGAAAAAAGAAACACTAGACTTGAAGATATGGTGAAAAGAAGAAGTGCCTAACCTTCTAAAGGAACACCATTGTCATTTCTGAAGAGATTTTCACAGCTTGGGTCCTAATTATTTTATATGATACAAAAAATTAAGCCTATAAAAGTTTTCAATATCAATTAAAAACATTGTACATATAGTTAAGTCTTTAACCTCCGAAAGATACCCATAACTATCAGAATCATTTGAAACAATGACATTGTCATCCTTAGCAAATAGGGCATCAAGAGAAATAGACATGGTACTTCACTTTCAGAATCCCTGTATTTAAAACAAGGAGATTATTTAAGCACAAAGATAATTTAACGTCAAAATGCATCTATCTCCTTGTTGATCATAAAACTACTGTATGTATTTTTATAACATCAAGGTATTGAGATTAGAGTAGAGGTACCAAAGGATTTTGAGTAAAGCTTATGGGTGGTTGTTCTACATTGAACCTAATTGCTAAGACCACTAAAAGAACTAAAAGTAAAGACATACTTTGTTACCAGTGTAATTTGTAATTTGTCTTAACAGTAGAACTTGCAACCTAATTAACCAAAGCACTCAAAGTTGTTGAGATAGGAATACATACAAAAATCACTATAATTGACAAATTTACGTGATCTTAAATACATCACTATAATTGACAAAAATCAATATAGTTGTTGAGATAGGAATACATACCTAATTAACCTAATTTACGTGAAGTGCTTCTTTCTCTTTTTAAATCAACAGGTAAGGAATTCGAATGTATGTTTTTAGGAACAAATCTTAGGAGGCGTTTGGTTCGCAGAATGTTTTTGGATGGAATGGAATATGTCAAAGGAATTTGACTTTGAAGGAATTGGAATGGAATGTTGTCAGGTTTGACCACCTGTTTGGTTGGCAGAATTGGAATGGAATCTGTTAAAAGAATTGGAATCTGTCTGTTTGGTTCACAGATTGTAGCTTTAGAATTGGAAAGGAATTTTGGTAAATGACCAAAATACCTTTTTTACATTTTATTTTACTTTCTGCATCCATCATTGATAGATAGATGTCAACCGATCTACATTTTATTTACCAAATCGATTTTCCTTCAAACATGAAAAATCGATTTCAATCGACTGTGAACATTACCAAATCGATTTACAGAACCCAACATCTTTCATAAATCGACTACCAAATCGACTATTGTAATCGATTTTCAGAACCAGTAGCTTTCAGAAATCGATTACCAAATCGATTTGAATGAAATCGACTACCAAATCCAAATAGAGAAATCAAATTGAAGAAGAGATACATAGAGAGAGAGAGAGAGAGAGATAACCTCCGTGCTGAATGGAGAAGATGATTCGAGTTCGAACCTGCAGAAAACGTCCAGGGGTCGAAGTCGATAATGGAGAAGACGATTGAGAGAGTATTTTTATGTCTGATATGAACCCGTCGTCGGCTGTGAATTGTGAGAAAAGAAAGAGTAGGGTTTATTTGGAGTGAGGGTATTTTTGGAATTAAAGAAATACCACATTCCATTCCATTGAAATCCATGGCTTTTAGGATGGAATGTTAAATTCAGTTATCTATGGAATTTAATGGAATTGGTAGATTCCATTCCATTGAAAAACTTGAACCAAACGAAGGAATGGAATATGGTCAAAGGAATTTAACATTCCAATTCCACCAGATTCCATCAAATTCTGCGAACCAAACGCCCCCTTAGGGTTTTTGATTGATTCATGCTTTAATGTGGCCGATTGGTGTTTCAAGACCAGGGTCCATCGAGGTAATAGAGATTAGTTTGTAACAGTTTTTTAGTTTTGTAATTAGTTTTTTTTTTAAATTTAAATGGGTTTATGTCAATAGCTTTCTTCTTGAAGTAGTCTGGACTTCTTCTGTAGCATCGTCAGACAGGAATTTCAAACGGTCGACGAGGTGTATATCTCAGTAAGGTTGATTTTCTTCTTTTGTGGTCAAAACACATGCAGTAAGGTACCCATCATGTACCTTTATGTTTTATTTTCTTCCAATTTATATTTCTTGTTTACCATATTCATCAACCGATTTATTGAGCTGCTTCCGGTATATTCATTCCCTGTTTTGGTTATGGGTTTGGCATTATTTGATCCCTTTTTGGGCTTCTTTAGGTCTCCTGCGTCAAGCATTTCTCACGTAACCATTCTATTTCTGTCCTCCAACTCACTGATGTTGCTCTTCCTCTCAGGATACATTGTTTATGGAAAATACTATGTTTCTGTGTTGTCACTTTTTTCACTATTTTTGTTTTATTTCATGACCATCAACCAAAGTTTAACATCGTTTATACTAACTTTTGATTTTCCGTGGGCTACTCTCTAGAATTGCTTATCCAAAGAATTATAGATTGCAAACAAAAGATTGTTGCAAGTATTTACATAATCTTTTGTTGTTTTATATCTCTAATGAGCCTTCATAGAAAACTACCCACCAGTCCTCTTTGGTTTGTTTGTGTTTAGCATCATTGGTTAGTCCCCGTCTTCTGAAAGCATTTTCTTATTTGGTTTGTCAGGTGCTTTTGGGTTGCTTTCTTGCTTTAGTCTCCACCCACCGAAATCGATCCATTGAGGTAGTTAGTTTTCCATATTGGAATCGACTTTTGTATTGATTGCTTTTTAGTTGCTTTCTTGAAATCAATTTTTCTATAGATTAGTATTAGTTTATTTCTTGAAATCGATTCCATTTTAGTCTCTACTGTCACTAATACTCTCGGTCACTCATGGTGAAATCGATTCCATTTTAGCTGCATTTGCTCTTCTTTTTTTTTCCTGGTTTGAATCCACAATTAAAGCTTGTGTTTGAAGCTCGCAACTGTCACTCATGGTGATTAAGTTCCTCGAGGGTTACCCAAGCGGAAAGTTCGGTAAAATGATACCATTTAAGGTAGGTGAACTTTTAAATGGCGTTTAAAGCATCTTTTTATTGCATTTGAACTAATGAATAGTTTTCACCAACCAATAACCATCCATAAGATTGAACAAGTGCAAATATTGCCAAGCCTTTTTAACAACTTTGAGGAAGCTACAATTTTTATATGTGGAGTATATATTAAATATGCATGTTGATCAAGTGGGATGTCAAATAAAGAATAAAGTGGGATGTCAAATCTGGTAGGTTCTGGTTTTTGATTTTTTAATGGCCTAATTTGTGAACACTTTATTGCATTCTACCAATATCAAAACATGCAAGTTAAATTCTGAATTCAATTTAAGGAAAACTACTGGAATTGGTACATAACGGTCAGCGGTTGTTTGTTTTTTAAAAAAATCTCTTAATATCTCTTAAGTATGAATCGTTCAGACCTTTTTACACACCACCTCTTATTAATCATAACTAAATTAAGACTTTAGACTTCAGACCTCTTAAAAAACAAACGACACCTCAGTAGAGTTGAAAACAGATATTTTGAACGATTAATTTTATAAAGTCGACCTTTTTCCCATTTTACGTGTGTAGTAATGTTATGACAGTGTTTATAAGATTTATTATAAGGGATTTTTCAGATATAAACTATGGGATGAAATTGTCGGTTTAGAGTATTCTAATGCTATGCATTTAATTGAGTTACAAGTGTGTAATGACTTGTAGTTTGACTTGGGAACTTTTCTTCTTGATTTTAGGTGGAAAGGTGTTAACCGCTATTACAGACCTTGGTACTCGGTTCATATTGAATGTAAACGCCAAAACCAGATATAATATATGCCACTCTTTTTGGTCAAGAAATCCTCTTTCAGCTTCAATTTTTTTACTGTTATACGGGAACACTTGGTTAACTCTAATTTGATGGATTCCGGAAAGGACATTTGAAGAGCACAAGAAGTTGGTAGATGAAATCTTGAAAATAGACCAGAAAAGGCACAAGAAGTTTGAATTTGCTGGCATTGACTACGAGTGCCTGTAAATCATAAGAACCTATTGATCCTTGGTTATCAACATCGTGACGATAAACAGGTGGGAAGTAATGAGCATGTGCCAAAGAAGGATTGAAGACCAAGCTTAGTTCAAGGTTGGAACTTGCAAAGTATGCATCTTTCGCATTCTTTTTCTTTATAAAACCTCATTTGCATCCTTAGTTGGGGTTAACCTTGCATATATTTTTTCAGGTAGGTGTCGAAATGAAAATAAACAATCTTTGATCAACTTACCAACAAGAAGCAGGACAGTTTTTTTTGTCGTGTGTTTCTGTAGATGTAGTCTCCTTGGCCTTTGTGGGATTGATTTTTTTATGGGTTTGTAGATCTAGCTTATAGTAAAGTAGAAGATGGTTTATGTCAAATGTAGTCGACACTTGGTATTTCAATGGTTCATGTTAAATCGATAAGTCTTATCTGAAACTGTTAATTGTATTTCAATGTCTTCTTTAAAGTCTATTTCGAGTCCAATGCATTTGAAAATGTAAAACAAATTCTTGATTGATCAACTTTTGCTTGATCAATCAAATGCATTTGTTTATTTGTAACCTCTATGTTTGTTTACATCTATCCAGATTTCACATTCCGCCGCATTGCACGGGCACATTACTAGTATACATAAATAGAGAGAGAGGGAGAGAGAGAGGTGGGTTCAAACTGGAACACTAATTATTTAAAAAAAACATGAGAACAACAAATCATGTGCAAAATCACATATGATTTTACATTAACGGCCAAAAAAATGGACTTAGGTGACTTTGGACGCCAATTAAGTCGCGGGGGTGGTCAAGTCACGTGAATCATATATGATTTTGATAGTTATCGTTCTTGTGATTAGTTTTTTCTTATAGATTTGTGTGTGTGCGTGTGTATGTATAATGTACGTCTGGGACATGGTCAACTTGCGTCTTTACCCGTTATACATGTTTTAGAGCATTTCCAACAATTATTCAATATGGAGAAAATAGAGATTTCGGGTATAATATTGTTCCATGAGATTCCTCAAAACTTTCTCCAATATGGAGAAAAGATGAAAGAGGGTGAAATTCTCAAAATTTGGAGAACTAAAAAATTAACATAAGAGAGAAACATTTTTTTATTATATTTCCACCAATAAAAAATATTGATGTTAAATATCTATAAGATAGAAATAATATTTTATTACATACTAGACATATACCCGTGCGATGCAGCGGAATGTAAGTAAATAACGAACAATTAATGCTATTTCCTTATATACATTTCATCAATAATCAACCATGACCTAAGAATCACAACTTATGAAATCTAAACCCATAAAGATATTCAATAATTAGTTTATATTACGATTATTGACGAAAAAAATTATAATGATATTATTTATAATAAGAATGAAACGTATTTTTAACGTGCTAACGGTGGAAAAAAATAAAACGTTTGGATAGAAAAACAAATTATTTCGTCGATATTCATGATATTTAATAGTACGGTTAAATTAAAAAATATTCAATATTGGGTTCGTTTTGAAGATATTGAGAAGACGCTTATAATGATATAATTTGTAGAAAAATGAACGTATTTTTTCATTGCATTTTTGTTAATATATGATTATTTGTGTTAATATGATAATGATGTAAAATAAAAATGAAAAAGTAAGGGATATAAAGTAAATTAAATAAGTAATTGTAAAGGTGATAAATGTAACATTGTAAAAGTGGTAAATGTAATTGTATAAAAGTTTGTACAATAACCGTTTTAGTTTTTTCATTATATAGTATAAATTCTGATATTTAATAGTACGACTAAATTAAAAAATATTCAATATTGGGCTCGTTTTGAAGGTATTGACGAGACGATTATAATGGTATAATTTGTAAAAAAAGGAACGTATTTTTTCATTGCATTTTTGTTCATATACGATTATTTGTGTTAATATAATAACGGTGTAAAATGAAAAATGAAAAAGTAAGAGATATAAAGTAAATTAAATAAGTAATTGTAAGGGTGGTAAATGTAACATTGTAAGGGTAGTAAATGTGATTGTACAAAAGATTGAGGGTGGTAAATGTTATTGTACAAAAGATTGTATTAGAATTTTCATTATATAGTATAGATATACAATATTTTAATAATATAATCAATGTTGGTGTGTAACCTTAAATAAAATTGTAATTAAATCTACGAGCTTCCTATACGATAAAACCAATTTGTAGGACGTCTTAGATTTTATGCATTACCGCCATATATTAATAACACAATTTGTAAGACACGCTTATGGTAAGATTGTTGGTAAAAAAAACCATTGTCCCTTACCGAGCAAGCATCAATTACCCGATTAAAGACAATAGTTGCCCAACATAAGTCATAAAAAAACAGATACAGAATGTAGTTATAGTATGATACATATGCTACAAAGGTGTCGTCTCATGAGTTGATTGAGTTTTAAAGGCCAAAAAATCTTATAATTCATACAAAATTAACTAAAAAAATCCTATAATAATTCAATACAAAATATTATGTAGGCATCGTCAATCACGTTCTAATCCGCTTTAATCTGCTCCTCATTATCATCTATTGATGTCTTTTCTGAAACTAGTTGCCCAACCTTCACATACTTCTCCTCGAACTTAGCTTCCCAGTCTTCCAGAACTTCAAGCTCGGATGAACTGAGACCCTCGATGTTCCCAGTAAGGTCCGAAGGCTCAAATGACATTAGAGCCAATGCCCGGCTAGCATCCCGACCAGCAAATAACGCGTAAGGACCACCAGGGCCGTAGAACATCCTGAAACATTAGTTTAAGATATCCATTAGAATTGGATACCGCGTTTTCAAATTTACTGAGGCAAGAGATGATCAATAGGGGTACACATGGGTTGGATTGGACGATTTGCAACATTTAAACAAAACAACCAAATGTTTGGAAAACTCTCAACCCAACCCTATCCTACCCTTGCGGGTTGATTCATATTGAGCTGGGTTGGGTTCAGTTGGGGGGTTAATACTACATAAATTTTGTTCATCTTTGTCTTCGATTTTGGATCACTTAAGAGTATTGTCCATTGCTCGATTCACTCCTATACATTAAAAAGACAAATCCTGAACAAGAGGTAGTTCCAAGACAGCAGGTTCTTTAAATTCATCAGCCACGTAATTATTGACATGATTCCAGTCAGAGGCTAATATAATACTTGTGTAAAACAAATATGAGCAAGTAAAAATCACATAAACTAAGTGATACACAAGTACAATACAATGGCAGTAAGTCAAACTACATAAAAGTGGGTTTGGCTATTACATTGCAAGCGAATATTGTTAATTTGTGTAAACAATAATTGTAGCAACTAATGAACCCAAAATAATAACTGATAACCTAAGTGATAACTAATAGCCGAAGTGAGCATTGGCACACATCTTGTCGGGGTCCACATTAGTTAGACACGGTCCCTTTCTCCTCTGTATATATTGGAACCTCCTTTGACTACTTAAGGGCTAGTAATATGATGGGATTCAAAATATCTACACAAAGGATTTATCAACTACATATATACACTAATCAACTAAAATTGGACAATGATGATGTAATTGATATAATTATAGGAGCATAAGTATGTAATTTAGAAAAGTGTGAAATTACAATTACATTTTCATCTATCATTACATAATTGAAGAGTAGAGATGAAAAAAACTTTTGATTCTCAACAACTTTCCACCTCTTCTTCCTTTTAGATACAAAATTACATGAAACAAAAAGGGAATTGTGTCTCCAAAATAAAGAAAAAGTATGACCAAGAACAAAAATGACAAAAAAGGGACAAAGAAGGTTAAAAGTCGATATTTGAAGCCAAAGCTGAATTGAGAACCACAGTTGAAAGTTAGAATCAAAATCAGAATGGTCGTTGAAATGAAGGTTAAAAACAAGGATGGAAATGACGAATAGTTGTTGTGAGTAAAAAATGAAAGAAATTCTTCAGTACACCACAGTGAGGCCATTGCTCTCCTCCACCTTAGGCATATTTAGGTTCCAGCACCTCATCGTAAGGTGTTGTACACCCTTAGGGCAGACCCAATGAACAATCCATTTTTTACACCCAACCCATCTTTTATACCATCTCTCACCAATGAACACACCATATTTTGCACCAAAAGTGTACTTCATTTACATCATAATTTTGTGGTCACAACTCATGTGTATGGGTCAACGGCGCAGCTCGCCGCACACAAAAAGGATTGCACCACCAAAACTCCCAATATGGTGATTCGGTAAGGGTTAGAGCACCCCTACTTCCTAGGTTTAGCCATTGGTTTACACTTGTAGATGACTTCTTCATAAAAAATGATAAATATGGCAGCTCTTGTCAATCATCATTGATGAGTGAGGACTTCCTACGATAACATAACACATTTATGCAACAAAGTTACTTGCCCCTTCGAGTGAAAATGGTTATGTTGTTTGATCATTATTTTTAGTCAAAGAGGACTTACCAACCAACCCAAACCAAACGGACACAATAGATCCAATGCAGAGGGAGGATTTAGGATGTACGCAAACCTTGCCTCTACCCAAAGGGTAGGGAGGTTGTTTCCGTAAAAACCCCCGGCTTTTAAAACAAAAATAAAAGAAAACAAGCGAGCAAGCTAAAAGTGAGAGTGTGTGCAAACAAGCAACATGTACATGTACATTAAACAGAAAATGCATTAGAGACATATGTGAGGGAAATAGGTTAACAAAGAAAGAAACGATCTAAAGATTAGTGTACGACAAACATATAGAACCTAAAAAATAGGAAAAACTAAAACAACCCTATATCAGATGTAAGGCCTTTGTAACCTAACTGCCACCACGCTACCTCTCACCCTGTCTCACCCTCTATCTACACCAAAATCCCCTCCTCTCGTCCATGCTACTAATCCCTATCCATAGTCATCTACCATAGTCATGCGTCTCCAAGAACTCCTATCAGAGGTCATGTCCTCGGAAATGTCTAAAGTAGTCATGTCCATCCTAAAGGACCTAAACTGCTCATCCCACATACTCCTAGGTCTTCCCCTCCTCCTCATGTCCTCGACCATCATACTCTCTACACTCTTCACCGTGGTTCTAATCTACCTCCTGCGTACATGTCCAAACCATTGGAACCTTCCATCTCTAAGTTTATCTATCATCTACGTCAGAAAGGCCTCGTTCAGTATTTTGTCCAACATGGGAGCATTCTCATCTATGCACCTTCTAACTTCTTCTCATGGGCCTTCCTCATTGCCAACGACATATACAACATAGCAGGTCTGAGCTACCCTAGAATTTCCACTTCAATTTTAGGGAGACTTTCTTGTCGAACAACACTCTCGCCGAAGACGACTTACCAAATAGATGAATATTAGTACTAGTTGAAATTCCATAGGCAAGAGAGCTAGCTAGGTAGGAGTGTTCTAAGGAGCAACCATTAAAGCATTACAAATTATGCCAAGTAATTCATGCAATTACAAAATGCCCAAGTGAAAAGACTCGTGGAGCGAATATTGACAACAAATTCTTTAGAACTTTTAAAAAAAATAAGAGTATATATATATATTTTAGGATTGGATACCTTACATTGGCAAAACTATCCCTTTTATGTTGCAAACTCCCATCTTTTAGATGAATGTATATGTGTGTTCAATAAGTTCGGCTTAAGCATCGGTGTTTAGTACAATTCTATTGGAGGAGTGATACCATGACTATCAAGGATTGGACAATTGGGCATCAGTGTCGATAGTTGGAAAACTAGGTGTGTGTGTGTATGAGAACGTATTTTGAGGTTGAAAGTCAACAACAAAAAGAAGGAACTTAAGGAGGGAGAAGATTAGTGAGTTGTGATGCTTTCTAGCAAGAAGGATGAAAGAAGATGTTAGACTTGTGCATGGGCTTTTGCCCAATTTAATAATTAGGGTTTCTAACTAATGAAATTGTTTATGTAATACTTCAGGTTTAGTAAATAGGAAATGGTTTATTCCCTGCAAATAAGAGAATTACCAAATCATTGAGGCATTAAAAAACAATTGGTTGATAAATTATAAGTTTCAAGGGTTTTGGAAGAGATGGCCAACCACTCAAAGCACAGCCAACCATCGTATTTCTCTTTATCATCAACTTAATTCCATAAAACTATCGGGTCCTTTCTAATTGGTATCAGAGCAGTTTCTGATACCAATTGCAGCCAATAACGTGGTAGAGGTGGAGATTGGAAAGATCTATTCAACTATGATGAAGGAAAAGATTGAGGTGCGATTTTCATAGATTTTTGAGTTAATGTGCAAGTTACTAAAGGCCGACATTGAAGAAGTTGATGTGATTCTGTTACTTTTGTTCTTGTATTTGTTTCTGAAGCTAGAAAGGCTAGTTGTTCTTTTATCTTAGGATAAAAATCTTGGGTAAAAATCATTTCATTATTGGTTACCCTTTTCAATTCTTAAAGAGGAGCATGGTTTGTCTTGTTGAACTTTTTGAAACATTTGATTCAAAGAGTACCTGCTAATCCAAAGCAATGGGGTAAGTTTACTTTCTCAGACCATCTCCAATAATTTGCACCATTTCTTGCACAAAATGGAGTGAAATTTGGTGTAAACAATAATTCATCTCCATCCCATTGCACCATCTTTAACACCCAATAAAATATTTCAAGTATATTCCTAACTTCTATAGATTTTCAATAATACTACTATACTAGGTGCGCAATTAATTAAGTGATCCTAAGAAGGGATTTTTACAAAACTGGGGTTGTTTGTTTTTTAAAAAAAACCTCTTAATGACTCTTAAGTCTGAATCGTTCATACCTTTTTACACACCACCTCTTATTAATCATAACTACCTCTTAAAAAACAAACGGCACCTAAGCAAAAGTTAAACCTGCTGAAAATCCCCAATGTTTTCCTTTTTGCCAATTATCAAGTTATCAATTTTTGCACAGCATCACTGTTACAAAATTATTGATACTAATTGCTTTTCCACAAGATGCATTCAGACCATGAATTTTGAACGAGTAAAAGATATAGAATTGCATTCAGAAGGATCGTTGTTACCTGGAGCGAGAAACATCATAGATCTTTCCTTTAATCGCCATCAACAAGGGTTTGTTAGGATCAGAACCGTTATAAGGTCTCAATTCCTCCTCCGTAATGCTTCCTATTTGAACTGGTTCACGAAGTGATATGTTGTGCTCACGTTTGACAGCCAGGTAGTCATCTGCTGCCACGAACATGCCGGTGACAAGTTTATAGGCCACCACCATCATTGCCGATATCGTGAAAAACGCCGTTGGTGATAGCCCCGTGTATTGGGTGATCGCATCCGTTACCATGGTATACACCGCCATCTGATTTCCACTTGAGAGAAATATTTTGACTTGTGTTGTTTTGTCGAATAGACTAAGGCATCCCAACCATACAAAGGCCTCGTGATCTCCACCTACTTCACATGTCATATGCATACGCTATGATGTCACTCCTTAGTTGGCGTTTGGTTTAGGAATAGAATCTGTCACAAAAATTGGAATTTAATCATGTTTGAACATGAGTTTGATTGGCAGAAATGGAATAAAATCTGTCAAAAAAATTAATTTATATGTTTTGTTTATTGAATATTATATTGGTGATGTCATGGAGGCGTCGATGGTGTCAATGGTGTTGTGGTGGTAATGGGTTGGTGCTTACGACGGTGGTGAAAGTGACAACAACGACGGGTGGTGGTGGCGACGACGACTATGGCGATGGTGACGACAAGTTGTGGTGGCGGCGGTGGTGACAGGTGGTAGAGGCGACGGTGAAGATAGGTAAAGGTGGTGCTGGTAGTGGCGACGACAATGATTGTGGTGGCGGTGGTGGAGGTGATGTTTACGACAGTGGTGGCGGCAAAGACAAATGATGGTGGTGGCGGCGGTGACGGGTGGTGGTAGTGACGATAGGTGGCGGCGGCAATGACTGTGGTGGCGGTGGTGGAGGTGATGTTTACGACAATGGTGGTGGCAACAACGACAAATGATGGTAGTGTTGGAAAATTTTACTAAAAATATGTTTTTTTACTAACTTTGGACACATATAAATACATGTATATGTAGTGTATATATCTAACTCTTAGTGGTTTTGTGTTATCCTATATGAGAGCTTCGAAACGATATATTATATGTCCAAAACGGAATATGTGTGAATGAGATATCGATGCTCAAAGTTGAGTATTTGGAATGTGTCTCGAAACAGTGGCTGCGCAGGTTGTGGCGCGGGTGAACCCGCGCAACCAACCGCGCCGAGCACTGGAATGTAAACACGAACAGTGGCCCGCGCAAGTTGTAGCGCAGATGAACCCGCGCGACCAACCGCGCCAAACACTGTTCACGTTTTATAACCCCATCGAAACCATTGATGATGCACAGTTAATTCATTTCATTATTAGTTAATTATCGAATTAAGTATTTCGGTTATAACGTTTTATTCATTTAATTACGAATTAATTACAATGATTAATTTGTTTTATTATCGGTTAATGACAATTAATCATTTCGGTTTCGAATCGTCAATATAAATTGAGGGGCCGGTTCACATTCCATAGTAAGACAATCACAACAAAACACTCTCACATATCTCTCTCTAAAATTCATAGTGAATACTATAACTTTGGTGGAGTTTCAAGGCAAGTGGTCATCTCCGGCAGAACTACTGCTTTGGCTGTTGTACCCTGGGAACAGACGGCGAATTTGTTTAAGGGAATCGTGTGTAATACGAGCCTCAACCTCTGTTCTATATCCTCTTCCATTTTCTTTACCAGTGTCTTAAAATCATTGTTGATTAATTTTATGAGTTGTTAATCATTCGTTGATTAATTTTATATTATTATATGTATTATTAAAATACATATAGAAATATTAACAATCTTAAACATAATTTATCGAGTTTATCTCGATTTGTTTCGAATCGAGTTGTGTTTCGATTTAAGGATATGAGGATATGACGCTATGGTTGTATAAACAAATCGATATTCGAATTTAATTCGTTTTTTGTTTAAAAGAATTTTAATCGACTTTGGTTCGATTTAATTCTTTTTATGTTTTGTGTAAACAGATTCTAAATCGTATTTGTCAATTTAAATAATTATTGTTTGTAAACAGTTTCTAAAATCGAGCTTGTTTCGATTTTTGTGGAGAAATATTCTAAATCGATATTGTTTCGATTTTGTGGAATAGAATCTAAAATCGAGTTTGTTTCGATTTTTGTGGAGAAATATTCTAAATCGATATTGTTTCGATTTTGTTGAAAAGAATCTAAAATCGAGTTTGTTTCGATATTGTGGAGAAAGATTCTAAATCGATTTTGTGTAAATAGAATCTAAAATCGAGTTTGTTTCGATTTTGTGGAGAAATATTCCAAATCGATTTTGTTTCGATTTTGTGGAAATAAAATATAAATTGAGTTTGATTCGATTTGTGGAAAAAGATTATAAATCAAGTTTGTTTCGATTTAATCCCTTTTCTATTTGTATAAAAGGATTCTCAATCAAGTTTGCATTTGATTGAATTCTTTTTTGTTTTGTGTAAACAGATTGATATTGAGGTACTAAATCGTTCACATGAAATTTGTTCCACGATGGTGAACGAGTATGTGGTGACAATGATCACGGATCTCACGGCCATGGTCTCGGAGGTGAATGTGATTGGTGCAAACTCTAGAGAATGGTGGATTGATACCGGAGCGACTCGTCATGTGTGTCATGACAAGAGAAACTTCAACACCTACAAGGATGTTGATGATGGGCAAAAGCTCTTTATGGGAAATACCGCCACCGCCGATGTCAAGGGTGTTGGAGATGTCATTTTGAAGATGATTTCTGGGAAAGAGCTCAAGCTTAAGGATGTTTTGTATGTCCCGGAGCTTCGGAAGAACCTCGTTTTGGGTTGGTTGCTAAACAAAGTTTGGTTTCAAACTAGTGTTTGAGTCGGACGAATTTGTTTTGTCCAAAAGTGGTATGCATGTGGGTAAAGGATATGCCTTGAATGGTATGTTCAAGTTAAATGTAAGAGTTTTCAATGAAAAGAATAAAGCAACTTCAAGTTCTGTTTATTTTCTTAAATCTCCAAATGTTTGGCATGGCCGTTTAGGACATGTATTTTTTAATTCCATTCGACGTTTAATTAAATTAAACTGCATACCAAAATTTGTTATTGACTCAAATCACAATGCCCCACATGTGTAGAAGCCAAACTTACTAGAACATCTTTCTAATCGGTTGAAAGAAAAACTGAACCCCTTGATTTAATTCACACTGATGTGTGTGATTTAAAATCGGTTCTAACTAGAGGTGGGAACAAATATTTTATCACGTTCATCGATGATAGCACGAAATATTGCAATATATATTTACTTAAGAGTAAAGATGAAGCAATAGACAAGTTTGTCATGTATAAAAATGAAGATGAAAATCAACTTAACAAGAAAATCAAGGTCGTTAGAAGTGATAGGGGAGGTGAATATGTTTCACCGTTTGTTGAGTTTTGTTCTAACAATGGAATTCGACATGAATTCACAACACCCTACTGTGTGTCCCTGATTGAACAAGGATCTTTACCAGATAAATCAAATAAACGATTACCAACCTGTTTATATTAATCTTATCAACGATTACAAGGTTCGGTATAACTATCTTGAGAAGCTCTCGTTTACACCTTTTGTGTGTGTGTATTGTGTCTGATCTGGTGATTGCTTCTCAAACTCACCTTACCTAATATCTAACAAAACAACTATAATATCTAGATACTATAATATCTAGATATTATTTCTAAACTAATAAAATAACTAAACTAACATAATATTAACTAACTAATAACAATAACAATAAAAATACAATTCAAACTACTTTGACTATTTATTACAAACGACATTAGACTTTTATTTAAGAGACGAATTTTCTGCTTTCGCTTCAGATTGCGATCTTCAGATTGGATGATCTTGAATCCAATGAGACTGTGCTCTAACAATCTCCCCCTTTGGATCAAGATCATTACTAAAAAGATTTATCCATTCAGTTCTTCTCTTTCAGCTCAGAAGATGCAATCTCCCTCTTAGTCTTCAGTATGTAATAATCTTCCCCTTTGATGTAGATAAACTCTCTTTCAGATGTTGGGAAGAAATTATCTCTAGTTGTAGCTCAGATTGTTGTAGCAAAGTATCTTCAAAGAAAATATCTTGCAATTCATCATGTCTTCAGAATACTTGTTTTTGAAGAATTCAATCTTGGACGTGATTCTTGAAACATGTGATCTCCCACATTTCTTGTGTTGGTTCTTCTCCCCCTTTTTGATGAAAAGAGTAAGAAGTTCATCAAAACTATATGTCAAGAAATGTCTGTTATTCGGAGCCTCTGATCCGTCAATTCAAAGATATTCATCCAGAGCTTTGCAAATCTAGACAAAATAATCGTGTAACACCTGAATCAACAAATGATCAGTTAATGTGCCTGTCAGTAACACTAAGTCACTGTGTGTAACGAATACACAATGGAAAGGAGCTTTTTGATGTTCACTCCCCCAGGGCTTCCATTCAATCATCGAAACACCACAAAGGTAAATTCTATGAACGTTATGACAAAGAAACAAATTCCTTGTGTGTTCGTGCTTGTGATAGAAAGAATTAAGCACTTGATGATCGCTTATAAGGCTCGAAATTGTGTAAACCACTGAGACAACAGTAAGTTAAACACATACTCAATGTGCATGAGTGAAGTACGAAGGTGGGGGCAGACTTCCTTCTTTTCAATATCCAGATTTTCCAAATGAAAATCAGATAGCAAATGTGCTACTTCCCCTTTGAAAATGAAACATTTTCCTTTTAAGAAGAAAATGAGTAGTTGGTGGGGTAAATCAAGAGTTGGCATGGGCTAGTTGCCTGTTTCAATAATGTTCACCAATGAAATGTGAAACACTAGAAATGTGGCTGCCCGACTCAGAAAGTAGTTGGTGCAGAGTTCTGATATTCTTTTAACTCTGTTCTCACACCCTCTTTCCTTTAATCATTTAGCTCACTGCTAACCGAACTCTTTTTGCTTTATAGCTCATTATCCAATCCACACTCATTTCTTTTGATTTCTCACACTCAATCACTATGGATTAACCTCTTGGGTAGGAAACACTGGTTAACATGAATCTGTAGAAGTTATGTTAAGTCCTAGCACAAAGATTCCGTATATCCTTAAAGAATATGTTGCTCAAACTGGTTTGTAATCATGTAAGCTCATGTAAAACATTTAAATTACACTCCCAAAATATAAAATCTGTTGAAAAATTGGGAAGTGGTTTGAACATTTAAGAATGAAAACATGTTCTTAATGATTGAAAGTTGTCTTTCTTTCAACCATATATGAGATTAAGATAAAGGATTATACCTTAACGTGCGATCTTACATCTCATGAAGCTTAGCTTAAAGTCATAAAGATATGATCTTGTAAGCGTTTCTCAAAAATTCTGCAAAAGTCTTAAGTCAAGTCAAAGTAACTTTATTCACTGAAATTAAAAAGACAAAAAGCAATAAAACAAGGAAAGTACGAGTTCTGATCTGAAATAATCAGAAGTCATATCCTAACTCCTTTGATTTGTAAAACTCCCCCTAAAATCATGCATTACAAAAATTTGACATTAAAAAGGTAAATGCATAAATTGGGTAGTCTTCTCCTCAATACTATTGACCATGTATGAGTTTCTTCTCATACTCCCCCTTGGATTATGAACATAATATTTGAGGTGCAGATATCATACAAAAATAAGAATGAAGAAATGATGAAAAAGTATACAATAGAAAACTTTGATAGGTAACTACTGATTAGGTCTTAAGATTTAGCATACCAAGCTTAGAGATAAGAAAGTTGAATCTCTTTTCGTCTAAAGGTTTGGTAAACAAATCTGCAAGTTGATAATCAGTTTTTGCAAAGAAAAGTTCAATTGTTCCTTTTTCGACATTATCTTTGATAAAGTGATACCTGACATCAATGTGTTTGGTCTTGGTGTGCTGAACAGGATTCGCTGTTATCGCGATGGCGCTCTTTGAGTCACAGTAGATCGGGATTTTGTTGAAGTGAAAACCATAGTCACGCAGTTGTGTTCTCATCCATAAGACCTGAGAACAACAGCTAGCAGCAGCTACATATTCTGCTTCGGCCGTTGAAGTTGAAACATAAAGTTGCTTCTTCGATGCCCAACTTACGAGTTTATCACCGATGAACTGTATATGACCTGATGTGCTCTTCCTGTCTAACATACAACCAGCATGATCTGCATCGATATATGCTGTTAGTTCAAAGCTAGTATCTTTAGGATACCACAGACCAAGATCTGTAGTCCCCTTCAGATACCTAAAAATACGCTTAACTGCATACACATGGGATTCTTTGGGATTAGTCTGATATCTTGCACATAAGCATGTAGAAAACATTATATCTGGCCTACTCGAAGTAAGATACATTAAAGAACCTATCATCCCTCTATAAGTCCTAACATCAACAGCCTCTCCAGAAGGATCGGTGTCAATCTTAGTACCTGGTGCCATTGGGGTACCAATCGGTTTTGAATTTTCCATTTTGAACTTCCGAAGAATTTCAAGAATTTATTTTGATTAATTGATAAAAATACCCGATGAAAATTGTTTGACTTGTAATCCGAGAAAGAAATTCATCTCTCCCATCATATTCATCTGAAATCTTGACACCATGAGTTTGGAAAAATTCTTACTGTACTTAGGATTTGTAGAGCCAAAAATAATATCATCCACATAGATTTGAATAAGAATGATATCGGCTTTTTACTTTTTAATGAACAAAGTGGTATCTACCGTACCTTTTGTAAAACCAGACTTGACTAAAAATTGAGATAGGACATCATACCAAGCGCGAGGAGCTTGTTTCAGTCCGTAGAGTGCTTTGTCGAGAATGTAAATGTGAGTCGGTTTCTCTTGATTGACAAATCCTTCTGGCTGCGAGACGTAGACTTCTTCCTTTAGAATGCCATTCAGAAAGGCGGTCTTCACGTCCATTTGAAAGACAGTGAAGTTGTTGTGAGCAACATAGGCTAGAAACATTATAATTGCCTCTAAACGCGCCACAGGAGCATAAGTCTCGTCGTAGTCTATTCCTTCCTCTTGTCTGTATCCTTTAGCTACAAGTCTTGCTTTGTTTTTGATAACGGTACCATCTTCATCTTTCTTTATCTTGAAAACCCATTTCGTACCTATAATGGTTTTACCTTGAGGTGTTAGGACACAGTCTCATTGGATTCAAGATCATACAATACGAAGATCGCAATCTGAAGCTAAAGTAGAAAAGTCGTCTCATTAATATTAGTCTAAGGGGTTGTTTGTTTTTTTTAAAAACCTCTTAATGTCTCTTAAGTCTGAATCGTTCAGACTTTTTTACACCCTATCTCTTATTAATCATAACTAAAATAAGTCTTCAGACATTAGACCTCTTAAAAAACAAACGGCTCCTAAGTCGTTTGTAATAAAATAGTAAAAGTTAGTTGTTATTGTATTTTATTGTTATTAAGTAATTAGTTAGTTTAGTTATAATATCTAGATATTATATTCTAGATATTATATTGTTAGTTGTTAGATAATATCTAAAATAGATATTATGTAGGTAAAGCAAGTGTGTTAGAGAAGCTAGAGTTGTAGAAGATATCAGATCACAATATACACACACACTAAAGGTGAAAACTAGAGAGAACACACAGAAAAGCTTCAATAGATCAATCTTGTAACCATTGTTATTAATCAAACAGGTTGGTAATCGTTTATGTGTATGAGTCGGTAAGAACTTGATAGTATTGTGGACCCACAATTGGTATCAGAGCCAAGTTTAATTGATTGGAACTAGTAGCACCATAAAGAATTTCTTCATCATCGCTAGGAATTGTATTGTTGGGATCCATCGAACGGCAAAGCGGCTGAGGTGTGGATTGCATAGGCGGTTGAGGAGGTGCAAACGACATCGCAAGGGGCTGGAGTACATCAGAGTACAAATCTCCAAACTCATCGTCGTCTTCCATTAGAGAAGAGTGTGTTAGAATGTTTACACGAGAGATCAAATGATCAGGTTATCAGGTAAGGAAAATTCTTGTTCTTACTGTCGTACACATGATCCTGTTCACAGAACCAAAGATCATTACTGGTATGGTTCTTATTCCATAACCCCCATACGAACTGCAACTAACACTCATGGACCCAAATACCAGTGGGTACCAAAGAAAACTAAACCTGTGTTGCAGGAACCTACTGTCAAGGGGGAGTAGGAGAAGAATGGTTCTTGAGTAAATCAACTCAAGACCCGGACATCAATGTCAAAGTGGTTTCTAAGTAAATCAGCTTAGAACCCGTGCTTCAAAGAAGAAGACCTTACTCAAATGCTGATATGAGAGTTTGTACTCCGATACTCCAACGAGGAAATCAATCTTCAAGGGGGAGTACATATTTATTTCTGAAATTTTAAATGCATATCTTTTCAAATGATAATTTTTTCAAATGCATAATTTCAGGGGGAGTAAGAGAAGTTATTTGTTTTACTGCTTTTTGTCTTTTCAATATTAGTGAATAAAGTTTCTTTGACTTGACTTAAGACTTTTGCAGAATTTTTGAGAAGAGCTTATACGATCATATGTTTATGACTTTAATCTAAGCTTCATGAGATGTAAGATCGCACTTAAAGGTATATTCCTTTATCTTAATCTCATATGTGATTGAAAGAAGGGCAACTTTCAATCATTGAAAACATATTCTTAAACGTTCAAACCACTTCCCGATTTTTTTCATAAGATTTTATATTTTGGGAGTGTACTTTAAATGTTCTACATGATCTTACATGATTATAAATCATTTTGAGCAACACATTCTTTATAGGATATACGGGATCAGTGTGCTAGGAATTAACACAACTTCTATGGAATCACGTTAACCAGTGATTTCTACCCATGAAGTTAATCCATAGTGATTGGGTGTGAGGAGTCAAAATAAATGAGTGTGGATTGGATAATGAGCTATCATGAAAAAGAGAGTTCGGTTAGCAGTGAGCTAAATGTTTAAAAGAAAGAGGATGTGAGAACAGAGTTAAAAGAATATCACAACTCTGCACCAACTTTTTCTGAGCCGGGCAGCCACATTTCTAGTGTTTCACATTTCATTGGTGAACATTATTGAAACAGGCAACTAGCCCATGCCAACTCTTGATCAAACCTCACTATCTACTCATTTTCTTCTTAATAGGAAAATGTTTCATTTTCAAAGGGGAAGCAGCACATATGCTATCTGATTTTCATTTGGAAAATCTGGATATTGAAAAGAAGGAAGTCTGCCCCATCTTTGCCCTTCACTCATGCACATTGAGTCTGTGTTTAACTTACTGTTGTCTCAGTGGTTTACACAATTTCGAGCCCTATAAGCAATCATCAAGTGCTTAATTCTTTCTACCACAAGCACGAACACACAAGGAATTTGTTTCTTTGTCATAACGTTTATAGAAATAACCTTTGTGGTGTTTCGATGATTAAATGGAAGCCCTGGGGGAGTCAACATCAAAAAGCTCCTTTCCATTGTGTGTTCGTTACACACAGTGACTTAGTGTTACTGACAGGCGTTTCTAACTGATTTGTTTATTGCTACAGGTGTTACATAACTATTTTGTCTATATTTGCAAAGATCTGGATAAATATCTATTGCATTGACGAATCAGAGGATCTTTATGAACAACATTTCTTGTCATCAAGTTTTGATGAAATCGTTACACTTCTCATCAAAAAGGGGGAGAAGATCTACCCAAGAAATCACATGTTTCAAGAATCACGTCCAAGATTAGATTCTTCAAAGAGCAAGTATTATGAAGATATGCTGATTCGAGAGAAATTTTCTTTGAAGATACTTTGCTGAAGAATTTCGAGCTGAAACTAGAGATAATTTCTTCCCATGAACTGAAAGAGAGAAAAACTACATCTTTTGGGGAGTTTACTATATCTTGAAGACTAAGAGAGAGATTGCATCTTCTGTGCTGAAAGAGAAGATCGTATTGCTAAATCATTTTCGTAATGATCTTGATCCAAAGGGGGAGATTGTTAGGACACAGTCTCATTGGATTCAAGATCATACAATACGAAGATCGCAATCTGAAGCTAATGCAGAAAAGTCGTCTCATTAATATTAGTCTAAGTCGTTTGTAATAAAATAGTCAAAGTTAGTTGTTATTGTATTTTATTGTTATTAAGTAATTAGTTAGTTTAGTTATAATATCTAGATATTATATTCTAGATATTATATTGTTAGTTGTTAGATAATATCTAAAATAGATATTATGTAGGTAAAGCAAGTGTGTTAGAGAAGCTAGAGTTATAGAAGATATCAGATCACAATATACACACACACTAAAGGTGAAAACTAGAGAGAACACACAGAAAAGCTTCAATAGATCAATCTTGTAACCATTGTTATTAATCAAACAGGTTGGTAATCGTTTATGTGTATGAGTCAGTAAGAACTTGATAGTATTGTGGACCCACATGAGGTTTGGGTACGAGTCTCCAGACTTGAAGTGCTTTGAACTGGTTCAGTTCTTCTTGCATTGCAGTCACCCATTCTGGATCAGCAAGAGCCTCTTGTTAAGTCTAAATATTGTATCCAAGATTTAATAGGAAAGTCAAAGATGTAAAAGTCAATATTGTCATTGTTTTAGACAAGTCAAAGCATGTTTAGTTTTACTTAGTGATTAAGTCTTGTTTAGTTTATGTGATATAAATAGGTTTGCTTCCTTGTAATCTTGTAAGCACGTCATTGTAAGATTCAGACTTGGGATTGGAATTCAAGATATACTTTCTCTTTCTAGTTTCTCTCTCTAGTTCTTGAGTAATTGCTTGATTGTTTTGGGATTTATTGATTAACAATTGGTATCAGAGCTAAACCAAACTTTTCAGAAAGAATTTGATCAAAGATTTGAATTGAAATATGGTTTTTGAGATCGAAAATTGAAATTTTTTGAAATTTTTTTCAAGAACTCGTGTTCACTGTTTCATCCGAATTTTGTTGGTAAAATCGTTTTTGTTGCAAGAAAATGGAATCATTGAGTTCGATTTGTGTTGTTGTTTGTTTCTTGTTTTGATTTCATCTCATAATTCGATCAAATTCATTGTCAATTCTTGATTTTTGAATTTTCTTGAAATATCGAACTCGAACTCTGTTCTTGATCGATTTGTGCAATTTGTTGATTTTAATCTGGATTTGATAGCAAATTTGTGTTTAGTAGTGTTTTTTCGATGATTCTGATATATTTTTGAGATCAAATTTGCAGGTTTGAATTGATTTGAGTTAGAAAGAGCCAAGATTCACGGTTTGTGCAAGTTCATATGATTTGCGCAAGTTCATCTTCATGTTCATAGACGTTTGCACGAGTTCATAGACGTTTGCGCGAGATTTGAGATTTTTTGTTTGCATTTGAAGCTTATCACGCAAAGCAAAGTTTGCGTATCCTTCGACTAACGCAAAGCTTCATTTGCGTATCTGGCAGCTCACGCAAAGCAACGACTATCGCAAATCGACTTTGCGTATTACGTGGATCACGAAAAGCATAGTTTGCGTAAACAACTCCTCACGCAAAACTCATCTTGCATTTCGCTTGGCTTGCGCAAAGCTCTCTTTGCGTTACAAGGCACTAACGCAAACCATACTTTGCGTATTCAGTGGGTCACGAGAACCGTACTTTGCGTCTTACACTGAAAGCAAAAACCTCGACTTTGCGCAATACACTTATTTCGAGAAGTGTACTTTGCGTATCACGCTGAACACGAGAACCTTACTTTGCGCAACACATAGCTCTCGCAAAACTCTACTTTGCGCTATTTCAAGTATTGTTTAATTTTTTGTGCTAGATTTCAATTTGATCTGATTTTTGATTTTCTGATATATAGTTTGGAACGATCATTCATATCAAGCTGATGAACTCATTCAAAATGGGATATTTTGCAGAACTTGAAGAGAAGATTAGAAATCTGAATTTAGAGAAAATAAATTTGGGTCATGCCGTTGACTTTCACTCTCAAAAGTCAAAAGAGCATTATGAAGAAAACATAAGACTGAAAGAGGAAATCAGTGCTTTAAAGAATATCAATGAAGATCTTCTGAAAAGATCTTCTGGGCAGAATGATGAGAAGTGTTGGGAACTGAAGAATTAATCAAGTATGATTAATGCTGCTGGTTCAGAGTTAATACTGCTAGAAGACATAAAGGTTAATACTGCTGAGTGTTACTACTGCTTAGCTAGTTAATACTGCTAGTGGTTAGTACTGCTTAGTAGTTAATGCTGCTAGAAGGAAGTTAATGCTGCTGAAGATTAATACTGCTTATATGATGAAGATTCGTCTGAAAGGATATACATGGAAACTTAGAGATATACATAGAAGATATACTGAAGATATTTTATTTATTGTAATTATCTTTGTATTCAGTATATATATTGTATTGTTTAGAATAGTTAGATAACTTTTGTTTTTCATTCTTTTAGAGAAAATCAACCTCAAGGCATAGATCCTAATTCTAGAGAAGTAGAATTCGTATTGGTGAGCTTGTTCATCAATATTGAGGTTGAGTGAGTAATCTTGTAACTTCAAAGCATTCAATAAAAGCTTACAGTTTGTTATTCATATTTTCTGTGTTGATTTACTGTTTCATTGAATATCAAAGTGTTATTCCGCAAACTTCTTTGATATTGTTTCTGAGAGTTAATTCTTGTTGAGAATTCGATCCTGACAAGTGGTATCAAAGCCTGATTTCTCAGAAACAACTATTCATCATGGAAAATCTTGCAGAATCAAGCAGTACTTTGGTCTCAAAAGTTCCAATGCTTAGATCCAATGAATTCGATATGTGGAAGATCAGAATCAAGCAATATATTCTCCTCACAGATTACTCTATGTGGGACATCATTGAGAATGGCCCATCTGATGAAGGAAAGATTGGTGAAGATGGCAAAAGAACCCCTCCAAAGACAGATGCAGACAGGAAGACAAGGCAGACAGAGATGAAAGCCTTGAGCACACTGCTCTTGGCCATTCCAAATGAGTATCAACACCAATTCTGCAATTGCACTGATGCACAGATGCTCTGGAATGCTCTAGAGAAGAGATTCTCAGGTACCAAAAGTACCAAGAGAAATCAAAAGGCAATCTTAAAGCAACAGTATGAAAACTTCATCTCAACTAAGAATGAGTCCATGACTCAAACTTTTGACAGGTTTAATAAACTAATTGGTGAACTAGCTACTATGGGAGTACAGATTGATCAAGATGATGTGAACAGAAAGTTCTTAAGGTCCCTTGGAGATGAATGGACCATGTACACTGTGTCATTCAGACAAAATGATCAGTTGGAAGAAAAAGAACTTGATGATCTGTACAATGATCTTAGAGTATTTGAAGCTGAGGTGGAGGCAAAGAAGAAGCCCTCTGGATATATTCATAATGCTGCACTCCTATCAGCATCAATTGATTCTACTGCTAACCCTGAATCAGTTAATGCTGCTAATGGAACAAATCAAGATAAAGGCACTGATTCTGTGTTTGAAGCCTTTCTTTCTAATCATGGAAATTCCTCTTTGATTAATGATGACTTAGAACAACTCCATCCCGATGATCTGGAAGAGATGGATATTAAATGGCAGATGGCCATGCTCTCCATGAGGGTTAAGAAGTTTATAAAGAGGACTGGAAGAAACAACTTCTCCCAAAGAAGAGAAGATGGAGCAGGGTTTGATAAATCAAAGGTAGAATGCTACAAATGCCATCTGAAGGGACATTTTGCTAGAGAATGCAGAAGTGGAATGTCTCACAACAACAACCATCAACAAGCTCAATCTGGAAGCTTCAATAACAACAGAAACTCTGCTCAAGCCCTTGTTTCTCAACAAGGAATGGGGTTTGATTGGAGTGATCAAGCAGAAGAAACTATTCAGAATCAAGCTCTTATGGCTAAAGTATCTGATCTCCCATCTGAGGTAAGTTCTAATCTCTGCTCTAAAACTTGCATAGACACTGTTAAAAGGTACAGGGATCACAATCAGAAGATGAGTGATGACCTTAAGAGATTAGAAAAAGATATAAAAGACTATGTAAGGATTGTAGAGAGATTTGAAGATCAGATCAAAGGTTTTCAAGCCAATGAACTACAACACTCATATGACACCAATTATTGGCAGTGGGAGAAAAAGGATTTAGAACTTAAACTGACCAAATCTAAAGAGGAGAGTGAAAAACTGAAAGAGGAGCTAACCAAGGTTAAGCTTGATGTAGAAAAGTTTTCCAATGCTTCTAAAGCAATGGACTCTTTACTACAAAATCAGATTCATGATAAGCTGAGAAGAGGAATTGGGTACAATGCAACACCTCCACCATATAACAACAATTACATTCCTCCTACTTCAGACCTGTTAGACACCAAAGACAGAAAGGACTTGCCTGAGGGAGCCACTGAAATAGATCCCTTAGATGAGGTAGTTGTTGAGGATAAGACTGAGAAAGAGGTTGGCAAGAGTAAGGAGAACAAGGTGAGTGGTGAGATTCCTCTAGAGAATAACATTATCACCAATGATGATTGTGGAAGGGCTTGGATCAAATCCAAGGACATAGAGAAGACAGAGGGAAAGTCTGGTAAGGTCCATTACAAACAGACCACAGTTGTGAATCCAGGTCCTTGCAAACAGTGTGCATGTAAGAAGAATGAGCCCCAAAAACAGGACAAAAAGAGGGGAAATCAAAGAAACTGGAATAACCAGTGGGCACAAAAACAAGGGGTTGATCTGAGTAAAATCAATAGACCAAAACCTTGTTTTATCTGTGGCAAATTGAATCATCTTGCAAAATTCTGTTATTTCAATCCTATGAAACAAAGGATGAATTTCCAAAGATCCATGCAAAAACCCTTTGGTTATAAGAAAATTGAAAAGAATCATGTGGCTAAGAAAACTGTTAAAACTAAAAGCCACATGAAGAAAAAGTCTGTTAAAGAAAGTGTCAATATGTGGATACCTAAAAGCACTAAAACTGTTAGTACTGCTACCACAAATAGTGTTGCTGACAATGATAGTGCTGCTAGAAGTAATACTACTGCTAACAATGTTAATGCTGCTAACAAGGTTAGTACTGCTAAACCTGTTAGTACTGCTAAACCTGTTAGTACTGCTAACTCTGTTAGTACTTCTAAGGTTAGTACTGCTTCTAGTGTTGGTTCTGCTAAGCCAATCATATTGACAAAGTACTCTAATAAAGAGTGCTCTGAGTTTAAAAAACTCATTAAAAAGGAATGTAAATACTTTGATGAGAAAGGGAGACCCAAGACCACTTTTGCTTGGGTCCCCAATCATACTAATTGATTTATTTAATGTGCAGGGCAACCAACAGCTCAAGGGAAAGAGCATATGGCATGTTGATAGTGGTTGCTCTAGGCACATGACTGGCAACATGTCATGCCTTCAGGATTTCAAGCATATTAATGGAGGACATGTTGCATTTGGAGACAATCTTACTGGTGGTAAGATAAGTGGAAAAGGTAATGTCACCAAAGGTAAGATGACATTTGAGGATGTCTACTATGTTGATCAATTAAAGTACAACCTGTTAAGTGTATCACAGGTTTGTGACAAACAACATAGTATATTATTTACAAATACTGAGTGTATGATCCTTGCTCCAGGGTTCAAGGTAGTTGATGAAAGCATGATACTACTTAGAACTCCAAGGAAGGACAATGTTTACTGTCTTGATATGGACAATGTTGATAGTGATTCATCTCTAAATTGTCTTGTTTCAAAAGCTTCTGTAGATGAATCCTCCCTTTGGCACAGAAGGATGTGTCACATGAATTTCAAGACTATGAACAATCTTGTTAAAAATAACCTTGTAAGAGGGTTACCTTCAAAAGTCTTTGCATGTGATGATCATTGTGTTGCTTGTCTTAAAGGCAAACAACACAAAACTTCTCATAAGACCAAAGAGTTAAATTCTGTTTCTACTTGTCTCCAGTTATTACATATGGATCTGTTTGGTCCTACAAATGTTATGAGTATAGGCAAGAAATCTTACTGCTTGGTTATTGTTGATGATTACTCCAGATTTACTTGGGTATATTTTCTAAGGACTAAGGATGAAACAAGTGGTCTTATCAAATCCTTTATTCTAAGAATTGAAAACCAAACTAATCAAAGAGTAAAAGTCATTAGATCAGATAATGGAACTGAGTTTAAAAATCATGATCTAAACACCTTTTGTGAAGAAAAAGGTATTGAGAGACAATATAGTGCTCCTAGGACTCCTCAACCGAATGGTATTGCTGAAAGGAGAAATAGGACACTAATAGAGGCTGCTAGATCTCTGTTGGCTGATTCAAAATTGCCAATTACCTTCTGGGCTGAAGCAGTTAATACTGCTTGTTATGTCCAAAACAGAGTTCTAATGGTCAAGCAAAAGAACAAGACCCCATATGAGCTTTTAAATAAAAGAAAACCTTTTATTGGGTTCTTTAAACCTTTTGGGTGTCCTTGTACAATTCTAAATACCAAATCTCACTTAGGTAAGTTTGATAGCAAAGCAGATGATGGATTTCTTGTTGGATATTCATCTCAGAGTAAGGCCTACAGAGTATTTAACTCTTCTTCTAGAATAATTGAAGAAAGTGACAATGTCAAATGCAATGAGAACACACCAAATCCTGTTGGGTCTGGACCTTAGTAGCTATTTGACATTGATTCACTAACTAACTCGTTTGGTTTCAGTAATGAGTATACAGGAACAGGTAGTGGAGGATCAGGGATCACACAAGTCTCAGAAAGTATATCTAAATCTGTGATATTTCCCATACCCACAGTGAATTCTGTTGAAGACTGTGAAAAGGAATCATTTACTGGACCAAATCAGTGTGAAGAAGAAACTAGAGATGAGGAGACTCAAGAAAGTAAAGAATCAGAAGTGGCATCTGAAAACACTTCAGTTGAGTTGCATGACTCTAATCTAGAGGCTGGACTGAATGAAGAACCTAGTCATAACACAAGAGTTCAAAAGAATCATCCTCCACAGTTGATAATATGAGATATCTCTTCTCCTATGATGACTAGACTTCAAAGCAGACTTCAGGAAATGCAAGATCAACAGCATACAGTGCTTTCTTGCTTTCTATCCCAGCTTGAGCCTAAAAAGGCACATGATGCTATGAAAGAATCTAGCTGGATAGAAGCAATGCAAGAAGAACTGTTACAGTTCAAGCTACAAGATGTATGGGATTTAGTAGACCTTCCTAAAGGTCACAGAGCAATTGGCACAAAGTGGATTTTCAGAAACAAGAGAGATGAAAGAGGTATTGTCATAAGGAACAAAGCAAGGCTGGTGGCTCAAGGCTATACTCAAGAAGAGGGTATAGATTATGAAGAAGTTTTTGCACCTGTGGCTAGGATAGAAGCAATCAGACTATTCCTAGCCTATGCTTCTTACATGAACTTCAAAGTCTATCAAATGGATGTAAAAAGTGCTTTTCTCTATGGATCAATTGAAGAAGAAGTATATGTCTGTCAACCACCAGGGTTTGAAAACACAAGCTATCCAGACAGGGTATACAAATTAAAGAAATCACTTTATGGACTACATCAAGCCCCAAGAGCATGGTATGACACTCTGTCATCCTATCTCTTGGAAAATGACTTTGAAAGAGGAGTCATTGATAAGACTCTATTTATCAAAAGAAAGAAGAAGGATATCTTGCTGGTCCAAATCTATGTTGATGACATTATCTTTGGATCTACAAGAAACAACATGTGCAAGGAGTTTGAGGATTTAATGCATCAAAGGTTCAAAATGAGTTCCATGGGGGAACTTACTTTCTTCCTTGGACTCCAAGTTCAACAGAAGTCAGATGGCATTTTCATATGTCAATCCAAGTATGTGCAGGATATTCTAACCAAGTTTGGTTTCTCAGAATCAAAACCTGCCAGCACACCTATGGAAACACACAAGCAGATCACAGCAGATCTTGAGGGGGAGGATATGGATGTGCATCATTATAGATCCATGATTGGCTCTCTCATGTATCTCACAGCATCAAGGCCAGATATAATGTTTCCAGTCTGTGTATGTGCAAGATTTCAAGTTAGGCCAAAGCAATCACACTTTCAAGCTGTCAAGAGGATATTCAGATATCTCAAAGGGCAACCCAGATTGGGACTTTGGTACCCTCATAACTCACCTTTTGACCTAATAGCATACTCAGACAGTGATCTAGGTGGGGCAAACTTGGACAGAAAATCTACTTCTGGAGGATGTCAGTTTTTGGGTGCTAGACTAGTCTCATGGCAGTGCAAGAAACAAACCACAGTATCCACATCTACAACAGAGGCAGAGTACATAGCAGCTGCAAGTTGCTGTTCTCAAGTCTTATGGATTCAGAATCAAATGTTGGATTATGGGGTAACCTTTCTACACACTCCAATCTTTATTGACAACAGCAGTGCTATTAGCATTGTAAATAATCCAGTCAAGCACTCAAAGACAAAGCACATTGAAATCAGGTATCACTTTATAAGAGATTGTAATGAAAAGAAACTTATTCAAGTTGTCAAAGTTTACACTGATAATCAGTTTGCTGATCTATTCACTAAAGATTTTGATGTGGGTAGATTCACTTTCTTGGTAACAAGTGTGGGAATGATAAACTCTGAATAATCTTCTTCTCAAAAAGTGGTTTTATACCTGTATATTTTTATTCTTGGTGTTACTAATCTTCTTTTTCAGGATATGCATAGCAGTACTCAGTGTTTAGCAAAGTTTAAAAGGAGTAAGTATGGTTAATACTGCTAGTGGTTAATACTGCTTTCAGTTAATACTGCTAGTGGTTAATACTGCTTTCAGTTAATACTGCTAGTGGTTAATACTGCTTTCAGTTAATACTGCTAGTGGTTAATACTGCTTTCAGTTAATACTGCTAGTGGTTAATACTGCTTTCAGTTAATACTGCTAGTGGTTAATACTGCTTTCAGTTAATACTGCTAGTGGTTAATACTGCTTTCAGTTAATACTGCTAGTGGTTAATACTGCTTTCAGTTAATACTGCTCGTGGTTAATACTGCTTTCAGTTAATACTGCTAGTTAGTTAATACTGCTAGCCGTTACTACTGCTAGTAGTTAATACTGCTCTAGGTTAATACTGCTTATATTCCGAATACTATAAATACTCTTTGCCCGCCTAAAAGTTCATAACGACTCTTTGCATACTGTTCTCTTGCGCTCAAAACCTTTTCTCTCTCAAGTTCCAAGTTTTCAGGCAAGTTTTCACTAAGATCAATGGCATCCATGACGTTCATCGACGAGCACAACGAGATTGCGATGCTACAAAAGCCAAAGCAAGCTTCAGGATTTCATCAGATTGTGGATTTCCTCAAGTCAAGCCACATTGCTCATGCTCTTACTGTATCCCCTACAATCTACATTGAGCATCAAAGGCAGTTCTGGGCTAATGCAACCATTGTTGTGGAAAATGGTGTGCAAATGATCAAGACAAGAATCTGTGATCAATCACTTACAGTTACTGAAGAGGTTATTCGCATCAGTCTACGTCTAGACGATGCCTCTAGTATAACTTCTATCCCAAATGATGAACTGTTTACAACTCTTACAAGAATGGGGTATGGAGGCCCATTGGGTGTTTTCAAATTTTCTAAAGCAAAATTCTCACCCCAATGGCGTTTCTTTGTCCATACTCTTATGCATTGTATATCCAAAAAGACTACTGGATGGAGTGAGTTCAGCAACACTATTGCTTATGCTTTGGTGTGCTTGGCCACTGCCAGAAAGTACAATTTTTCTAAAATGATTTTCAATGATCTTGTCTCAAACATGGGAAACAAAAAGAGCTTCTTTATGTATCCCAGGTTTGTTCAAGAAGTTATTACTAATCAATTGACGGATATACCTCAACCTGTTGGGGTATATGTACCTAAACCCCCCAAAGGCAAGGTTTTCTCAAATATGAGAAGATCTGCTGGGGACTCTGAAGGAGTTGACACCCCATTGTTCTCTACAATGATGGTGGTGTCCCAAACCAATGAAGGTATGGCAGCAGGGTCAAGGCCCCCATTAGACCAACCCACTGCTAGCCAAGCCCAACCTTCCCTCTCAAAATCAATTCCCCAGTCCCTTCTTGAAAAACCAACCTCTCCCATCACCCAAACCTACAAGAGAAAACAGGTAAAGAAGGCTCCTTCCCTTCTTGTACCATTACCCACTAAGCCTATAAGCCCTCTAAGGGAGAATTCTCCCCTAGAGAATATCCAAAGGGAAACCACAAGGGTGTCTCCCAACCCAAAGGAGGTGCTCTCTGAGGAGGAGGTAGAGCATATGGGTGATGAGGCTGCCACTACTCCTGCTAGCACAGAGGAGGAAAGTGGTAACATCAATAAGACCTCCCCCATGGCAACTTTGAATGAGCAATCATTTGAAGGTCCCTGGTGCCAAGAAACCACAGGGGTGGATAGTGCTTCTGCTAGGCAGAAGACTTCCACTACTAAAAGATCCAATGATCCTTCAATAGGGGGTAACACTCCTGGAGAAGGTGAGGACAGATATAACTATGATGAATTGATGGAGGCAATGGGCAACATCAACATGGATGTACTCAAACAAGGCAAAGATATAGAAGAGCTTAAACTCATAGTTCTGTCACAACAAGAACAAATCATCAACTTGAAGCAAATGGTAAGGAAACTGATTCTGCAAAGGAAGAAGAAACAATTTGTGCTCAGAAGGAGGAAACCAGTGACTGATGCTCCCAAAAAGGGGGAGTCAGAAGCTGATGCCAAAGCTAAGGGGGAGCAAGAGGAAAAACATGATGTTGAGGGGGAGAATGAGCAAGCAGCAGAAACAGAGCCAGCAACAGAAACCATTAATATTGCCAGTTCAAGTAAAGCAGCAGAAATGGTTAATACTGCTGAGCTGAAAGAAGCAGCAGAAACAGTAAAAGAGGTCCTTACAGAGCTTGAGGTTGCAGAGACACTCATCAAAGCCAAACATGATACTCCCAAGGTCACCTCAAAGGCCAAAGGAGTTGTCATAAAAGAAAGAGGTGATGCAGCAAAGAACTCTAGCATTGAGAAGGTAATGGGTAAAGAGAAGGGTAAGGCAAAGCTAGTTGAATCTGATAAACCAATGAAAAAGCAGAAGCTGATTGAATCAGATGAAGCTCTAGCTAGAAAGATACAAGATGAATTTGAAGAAGCAGAAACCATGCAAGTGCAAAAGGATAGAGAGATAGCTAAAGCAATGGCTGCAGAGTTAAACAAAGCCTATCAACAAAGCTTAGCAACAGAACAAGCCAAGAAGAAAGCCACATCTTTGAGGAAGCCTGCTAAGATCAAAATGGCTGCAAGGAAAAGACAACCTTCAAAGACATACCTGGGTGCTCAAGAGAGAAAGAAAATGATTACTTTCCTCAAGGGTGCAGTAGGTGTCAAGGTAGAGATGTTTTCAAAGATGTCTTTTGAGAAGCTCAAAAAGATGTATGATGCTGAGATGATAAAGCTTCAAGGGGATGATCTTGCAAGGGTTGAAATGGAGAAAAGAATGAAAGAAAGCAATGATTTCTTACAAAAACCATTCCCTGATGAGCAAGAAACTCCAGAGAAGGAAACAACAATTGGTGAAAGTCTAAGGACTTTAAAAAGAACAAAGATGATTGCCAGGAGAAAGCCTACAAAGAAGCCTAGATTAGTGGAAGAAGAGGCTGAAAAGGTTGCTGAAGAAGAAGTGGCACCTGAGTCATCTACAATGAAAGAACCTGCAAGTACTGAGGATGTCAAGATGTACATGGTTGTGATGGACAAAGTGCCTGAACCAATTGCAGCAGAACCTGTAGGAGTTAAACCTCCTGAAGTCATTCACTGGGATGTTTTGGAAGTAGATGGTAAGAAGTATATCAGACTGAAGAGAAAAGATGAAAAGTATGAAGTCTACAGTACTTGGGCTAAAATTGTCAGAACATGCTCAAGGTCTGATATTGAAGAAATGTTTGAGATAGGGATGAAGTTGTATGCAGATCAGTTGAAAGCTCCTGAGATTTCAATTACAAAACTGGTGATGGAGTATCTGTGTATGATGTTCAAACCTGATGAAGTGGAGGAGATCATAAGGAGTGTTTTTCAAGCAGTTACCAATTGGACTTTGTATGAAACTAGTGGAGTATATTCTGTGACTTTGGATAGAAATCACATTGAATACTTCCTAGTGGATAAAGTATACAACCATAGCAGATTGAAACTTCATTTAATGTTGAAGAAGAAGCTTGGATGTGGTGAAAATTCAGAAATGGCTAAATATTTGATCCAAAGAACAATTAATCAAAGTTTGGGATTGGATGCAAATACTGGAATTTAGGTCATGATGGAGTTTTGGGAGCATCTTGAAGAAGATCTGAAGAACTTGACTTCTTTTCCTAAAAGTCAAGTTAGGGGGAGATTGTTGGGAACTGAAGAATTAATCAAGTATGATTAATGCTGCTGGTTCAGAGTTAATACTGCTAGAAGACATAAAGGTTAATACTGCTGAGTGTTACTACTGCTTAGCTAGTTAATACTGCTAGTGGTTAGTACTGCTTAGTAGTTAATGCTGCTAGAAGGAAGTTAATGCTGCTGAAGATTAATACTGCTTATATGATGAAGATTCGTCTGAAAGGATATACATGGAAGCTTAGAGATATACATAGAAGATATACTGAAGATATTTTATTTATTGTAATTATCTTTGTATTCAGTATATATATTGTATTGTTTAGAATAGTTAGATAACTTTTGTTTTTCATTCTTTTAGAGAAAATCAACCTCAAGGCATAGATCCTAATTCTAGAGAAGTAGAATTCGTATTGGTGAGCTTGTTCATCAATATTGAGGTTGAGTGAGTAATCTTGTAACTTCAAAGCATTCAATAAAAGCTTACAGTTTGTTATTCATATTTTCTGTGTTGATTTACTGTTTCATTGAATATCAAAGTGTTATTCCGCAAACTTCTTTGATATTGTTTCTGAGAGTTAATTCTTGTTGAGAATTCGATCCTGACAAGAAGATAAAGAAATTGGAATCTGAGAATGCTGAGCTCAGAAAGAATATATCTGATTTTGAGCAAAAGCTTGTTGAAGAAAAAGTTGATTTTGAGAAAGAAAGGAAAGGATTTTCAACTAAGTTCTTAGATTTCTCAAGGAAGTGCTTTGAAGAAAAGAAGACAGTGGATCTTAAATGCATAAAACTTTCTCAACAAATTTCCGATTTTGAGAAAGTGCTTATTTTGGAAAGAGAGAAGTTTGAGAAAGAAAAGAAGGCCATAGAACAATAGAATGTGGGATTCTTCAAAGAACTATCCGGCCAGAGAAACGATTCTGAGAAAGGATTTGAAGAAGAACGATGCATATTTGAAAATGAGATCAAAAAGCTGACTGCCAAGCTATCTGAACTATCTGCTAATGCGCTGAAAGAGCAGAAGACGAAGTCTGAATTCTCGAAGAAGATTGACCTACTTGTGAAAGAAAGAGACAAATTTGCTTCAAAGATCAAAGAGCTTGAGAAATCTGTCTCAAGATCAAATCAGAAATATGTTTCTTCACAAAGGTCAGTTAAATATTTTGATCAGATTCGTCGAACTAACATTTTCTATGATAGATATTTAGATGGTTCAGATACATCTCCAAGAAGAAGAAGTTACAAGAAAGAGAAACTGGTCTGGATGAAGAAATCAGTCAAAGATGACAAGAAAGATGAGCTGAAAGGAAACACATCAAGTGTACATGTTCATAAAGCCAAGAAGAACAAAGAGCATAAAGGTAAACCTGACCTTAAATACTCAAAAGACCAATTACTCAGGTTTCCAGGTAATAAATTTTATTGTTCTTACTGCTGTACACATGATCATATCCACAAGACCAGTGATCATTTTTGGTATGGTTCTTACTCTGTTACCCCCACACGAAATGCAACTAACATTTCTGGACCCAAATACCAGTGGGTACCAAAGAAGAAAACTGATTCTTTGTTGTAGGCATCTCAAGTCAAGGGGGAGTAAGATAACTTTGGCTCTTGAGTAAATCAGCTCAAGACCCGGACTCCAGAGTAAGAGAACATGGATTTTGAACACAGCAGTTCAAAACCCGCACCTCAATGTCAAGATTATGGCTTCTAAGCACATCAGCTTAGGACCCGTTCTTTAACGGAGTTTGACTTCTAAATACAACAGTTTAGGACTCGAACCTCAGCGATCAAAAGACCTTACTCTTGTGTTTTTTCATCCGATGGATATGATGGTCTACATCCCAAGAACGGGAGTGTCTGATATCTATCCTGTTTTAACTAACATATTTCAGATGTTTAATTTATAGGAGGAGTAAAGGTGGTGGCTTCTGATCACATGACATATCAGGACCCGTTTTTCAATGACCAGAGAAGGATATTATGCTAATATCCAGGGGGAGCTTAAAAGATTTAAATCATTATATCATGATTTGAGGGGGAGCTGAAAAGGTAAATATCTTCTGATCCTAGATCTCTGATTGTTTGAAAGAAGAACAATTTTCAAGCATGAAAAACAGTTTCTTAAATGTTCAAACCACTTCTTATTCTCAAAAGATTTTATGAATTTAGAAGTGTGCTTTTAAATGTTTTTCAAATTTTGAGCTTTAATGTTTAACTGACCGTGTGTTTCCAAAGATCAATACTTGTGTATTATCTTCTCCATATACTGTCAAGTATTCACACACACCGGTTCAATATTTTAGTTGAAATTGTTATTACCATGTCTCTAAATGAACCAATTTTTCGATGGTAATACCCCCGTTTGCATTCCAAATTGTTGAGCATCATTCATCTTTTACATATTTGTGCTTTCATTGATAAATTGTTTATATTTGTTCATATAAACAAATTTCCAATTCTTTGATACCCTATCCTTTTCATTTGATCTGATTGATACATTGTCAAATTCTTAAAACAATTCTCTTGACTTCATTTCATTCATTCAATATTCTTGTTTTGAGAAATCTTCAAAGTTCAAATGCTCAAATTTCATTCATATTTTTAAATGAGCATACATTTTGACAGTGTTATCATACATCTTGTGCTTAACTGTTCAGTTAAACTGTTGAGCAACAATTTTTCTTAGGAATAACATGGGATTCGTGTGTGAGCTTAAACAGAACTTCCATGGATTCACGTCAACCTGTGTTTCCTACCCAGGAAGTTATCCTTGAGTGATTGAGGGGTGAGGGGTCAAAATCAAAGAGTGGGGGAGATAACTCATCCGGTTGAGTTTTTCTCATTGTGTGGAGCGGAAAAATGGAAAAGAGAGTTTGGTTAGAAGTGAGCCAAATATTAAAAAGAAAGAGGGTGTGAGAACAGAGTTAAAAGAATATTAGAACTCTGCACCTACCACTTTCTGAGCCGGGTTGCCACATCTTTTGATTGGTTCACATTCTTTGGTGACCATCATTGAAACAGACAGTAAGCCCATGCCAACTCTTGCATTAACCCCACCAACCACTCGTTTCTTTCTTAACAAAGAAATGTTTCATTTTCTTTGGGGACGCAACATATATGCTATCTAATCTTCAATCGGAAGATGTAGATATTGAAAAAGAAGGAAAGTTGCCCCACCTTCGCACCTCTTTCATGCACATTGAGTCCGTGTAATATCTGTTGCTGTCTCAACAGTTTACACATTTTGAGCCTGAAAAAGCCTAAGTAGCTTCAATCATTCTACACTTGCACGAGCACACAAGGAATATGTTTTCTTGTCATAACATTCATAGAAAATTCCTTTGTGGTTTTTCGATGATTGAATGGAAGCCCTAGAGGAGTGATCATCACAAAAGCTCATTTCCAATGTACATCCGTTGTACAAAGTGGCTCCGTGCTATTTACAGACAAGCTAACTGTTTCATCTGTTGAATCAGGGTTACACTGTTCAGTATGCCTGAATTTGAAAAGATTTGGATATATATCTTTCATGAATTGACGGCTCTCAGATCAAAGCGCTCCAACTGTCAAAGGGGAGATTGTTATTTGAATACAAAGTGGTGATAAAAGTCTGTGCTGAAATTGATGAAATTTTGATGATCATGATGCTCTCAATCATCAAAAAGGGGGAGAATTTTACAAAGATCAATTTCAAAGCTATGAAGATTTGTCAAAGTGAAAAATGCTTCCGCTTATTAAAAAGTCAAAAGACTCTGAAGAAAGTTTGTTCAAAGATAAATCAATATGATTTGTGAAAGATTGTGTTCTGAAGACAATCCAGAGATCAAAGAGATGAAGATACAAGTTTGTTCGAAGATCAGTTGTTTCAAAGTTGTCTATGTTTTTCAAAAGTTTCAAGATTTCTGTTTCGTGTTCAAGGCATGTTGACTTTCCAAAGCTTCTAAGTGTAAAAGACTTTTCAAGATTCTTCAAAGGCTGAAAGAGTAAAGACTGTGAAAGCTTCAAAGTTCAAAGCTAAAGAGACAAAAGCTGAAGAATCAAGAGCTGAAGATCTGTATCAAATTTTTATTAAATCTTGAATACAAAGGGGGAGATTGTTAAGTCTAAATATTGTATCCAAGATTTAATAGGAAAGTCAAAGATGTAAAAGTCAATATTGTCAGTGTTTTAGACAAGTCAAAGCATGTTTAGTTTTACTTAGTGATTAAGTCTTGTTTAGTTTATGTGATATAAATAGGTTTGCTTCCTTGTAATCTTGTAAGCACGTCATTGTAAGATTCAGACTTGTGATTGGAATTCAAGATCTACTTTCTCTCTCTAGTTCTTGAGTAATTGCTTGATTGTTTTGGGATTTATTGATTAACACCTCTGATACGCGATTTGGCTCAATCTTGCTCAGAAAGGATTCGTGCATACACATATTCATTGATGCTGACCTAGTTTGCACCGGTTTGGTTGGATCACCAATGATCTGGCTTATCGGGTGCTCTTTGGTCTATTTATGTTCATGAGGGAGTGGATTATATGAATATATATATATATATATCAATATTATCATCTAAAAATCCACTGGTACCTTCTTCAGGTTGTGCAGGAGGAATGATGGTTGTAGTTGAAGTAGTAGGTGCAGAAGGCCAGCAGGTACAACTTGTTCAGTTTATAGATCAGTTCATATAGAACATCCTACTGTTTCAACAACTTCTGTCTCTTCATTTGTCACAGCTTCAACTGTTGGAGTTGGCATTTGAACTTGAATTTCTTGTTGAATCGAGGAGTCGGATTCAATTGAGATATCTGAGCTGGTTGGATGAGTAGTCGTTAAGTCTTCCATCCTGTCAACCACAACATATTTCTTTACATTAGATCCAAGAAATTCATCATAAAACAGTTCAAATAATAAATCTAAATCAGATAAATGATTAGTAGACGTTGATGCGTCATCTGATTTATTCACTTGAGGTGCAGGTTGTGGACTGATTTGTCCAGAAGCTAGTACTCCTGTTATCACGGGTTCTGAACTGTGTTGTTCAGAAGCCATTTCTTCATCAAATGTGACGTTTACGATCTCGATAACTGTCTTTGACTTATTCAGATAAACACAGAATGCAGTAGATGTTGAAGAATAACCAATGAAGATTCCTTCGTCCGCCTTGGCACTGAACTTATTAAGACTCTCCCTACCATTTAGAACGTAACACTTACACCCAAATATATGGAAGTATTTGATTGTCAGTGTTCGGTTGTTGATCAATGCATAAGGAGTCTTCTGGAATCTGCGGTGTATCATGGATCGATTCTGAGTGTATCACGCAGTCGATACAGCTTCTGCCCACAAAAATAGAGGTAAGTCTGAATGACTTAGCATAGTACGAGCAGCCTCGACTAGCGTACGATTTCTTCTTTCGACCACTCCATTCTGTTGAGGCGTACGAGCAACAGAGTATTGATGTGATATCCCGACTGATTCGAGATATTCTTGAACTGTTTTGTTCTTGAACTCTGTGCCGTTGTCTGTTCTTAGAAGCTTTACTGGTTTCTGCAGATTTAACTGGGTCGTCTTCAAGAATGTAAGAGAACATCAGGTGTCTCATCCTTTGAACGTAGAAATTTGACCCAAGTGTATCGCGAGTAATCGTCCACGATAACTAGTATGTAGTTCTTTCTGCCTAGACTTTGCATTCGCATCGGACCGCATAAGTCCATATGAAACAACTCTAACGTAGAGCTTATACTCGGTTCAGGCTTTGGTTTATGTGGAGCCCTCTTCATCTTACCCTTTTCACATGCTGCACAAAGATGTTCCTTTTCATACTTGAGCTCTGGAAGTCCTTTGACTAGTTTTCCACTGACCAGCTTGTTTAGATACCTGAAATTGAGGTGAGAGAGCCTACAATGTCATAGCCAGCTTTGCTGCATCGAGGCTCTTGATAGTAGACATACCTGACTGTCAGTCTGTACCTTTGATAAATTGATGGTATAGAGGTTTGATTTGCGTGTGCCGACCAAGAGTTCGTTTCCTTCTTCAGTGCGTACCGAACATCTCTTGGCCTTGAAATTTACCTCTAAACCTTTGTCACAGAACTGGACGATGCTGAACAAGTTGTGTCCTAAGCCTTCAACATAGCTCACCTTCTTGATCGTGACTTTGTCATGTACCATATCACCATATCGCAGTATTGGTGAAAACTGGTCGTTGCCAAATTTAACTGTCCCGCAATATTTCTCTGTAAAATTGGATAGTATCTCTTTCTACCCTGTCATATGCTTGGAACATCCACTGTCCATGTACCACATATGACTGGTCTGCACAAAAGAAATTAACAAACAAGGGGTTTAGGTACCCACTTAAACATGGGACCTTCATGGTTAGTACAAGATTTTGGTACCCATTTCAAATTGGGTCCTCTTTGCTTTTGACATGTATTAGAAGCATTAGAATTATAAGAAGGCACATGATAAGTTCCATACCAAACATCAGAATCTGTACAAGAAGCATAAGCATGTTTATCATAATTGGAATACTTTCTAGCAGATAGACGTAACTGGAATAATTACTTCATAGAATATTTCTTGTGAGAAACAACAAGATTCGGTTTTGAATTAGCAATATCCACAAAAACATCTTTACTATTCGTAGTCTTATTACAATTAACACTAGCAAAAGATTTAGCAGTCTCGTCAAGCTTCTGTTTTGGTTGCTATACAGACTTAACTCCTTGCCCTTTCTGGCTCATATCCGAAACAATTGAAACTGTTGATTTAGACTTGTGAGTTTCAAGAGAATGCTTTGTCTTTGGCTTACCAGCAGTGATCGGTTTCTGTGAATGCTTAGATTTTGGCTTCTTACCTTTAGCATTCTTAGCTTTCACAGAAATTGACTTATCAACATTCGTTGATGTTTGGCTTTTAACAAACTTACTGGATAATCCAAATGAATTCACAACAAATGACTTATGATTAGTAAGTTTGGCACAAAAATCAAATTGATCAAAATAATCATCTAAAGCACCATCAGGGTTTAGAAAATCTAACCCTTCATCAAGTAAACCAAACATGTCTTTAGATTTTGAAGCCTTGGTTGTTTTGGTAAGAACAGAATACTTAAGTATAGTTGAAAACACATTTTGTTCAATTTCCATCAAAATTCTTTCATCTTTTAAAGATTTCTCAAGTTCATAAATTTTACTTTCTAAGACAAGAGGAGGAACATAAAGTTTACCATTGATAGGTGTAGCATCTAGTTCCTTTTCAGAATAAGTTTGAAAGAATTCATTCGAAAGAGATTTTGATGGAACAGAACTGTAACTATTGTTCAACTTCGCATAACGAAATGGAAGTTGTAATTTAGTTGTATTCTTTCTCTTCTCTGTTTCTTTGGCTTCATCCTCTTTAGACAGTCCAGTCCAGAAGACTTCTAGGTCAGGGAATCTATGAGAGAGTCTTAAGAAAGTAAAATCATAAAGTGCAGGCACTTCAGATATACCATTTTTAAGAAAGTGGGGATTCTTATAACCAATTCCCCAATTCTCTCTATTCTCCATGGGTTTGTTCAGATGGATGGTTTGTTCAGTTTGACCCTGTGAGTATAACTTCTCCTCTAAAGCATTTAGTTTTGCAAGTAAAGTTTTGTTCTCTTCAGAACACAAAGAATACTTTTTCGTAAGCTCACAGAAATTAAGCTCACATTCTCTCAATTTAGAGTTTGTTTCAGTTATTTCTTTAAGAATTATTGTCTTTTCTTTAGCGCAGTTATCAAAGTTTTTATGCATTGTCTCAATCAATACTGTCTTCTCAGCAATATTCTCGCTAAGTTTTTTATTGACTGGTTTTTGTCATTGATAACACCTTCTGTTCGCTTAAGTTTCGACTATAACTCTTGGAGTTTAACCGACATGGCATGTTGTTGATTCATGAAATCTGATATAGATAAATCACATACCTTAGTTTCATCATCATCAGAATTAGCTTCCGCTTCTGTTTCCATGTTACCCATCAAGCACATGTTTGCTGTCTCGTCTTTCTCTTCATCCTCATCTTCCTGGTCTGAATGATCTAGCCAGTATACATCTTCTGCCATCAATGCCTTACCCACCTCCTGTTGCTTTGCAAGAAGCAATTTGTTCTTGTAGTAGTCGGAGTTTCTGACTTTGGGTTTTCGGCAGTCTCTGGCAAAGTGACCTGTTTTACCACAGTTGTAACACTTGGGAGGTTCTGACTGACTGGATCCTTCAGCTTGATCCCTTCTCTCTTCCGGTTTCCTGATGACTTTGTGCGAGAAGTTGTTGGCGCAAAAGTGAAGTTTTCGTGATAAGTGGTTGGCGCAAACGAAGATTTGCGCGAGTAGTTGGTGGCGCAAAACTCGTTTTCTCGCGACTTGAGGTTGGCGCAAAAGACACCTTTTCGCGAGTTCTTCACTGATCTTGCGAGTTCTTCCCCTGTACTTCGAAAAATCGATTTATTTTTCCAATAAACCTATCTAGAAATCGATTTGCAATCCCAAACTTTGACAAATCGATCACTAGCACATCTAGAACATATTACAATTGATTGATTTCTAAAACAAACACTTTTTGATGATAAAATCGATTGAACAGTGCTTTTTAGAAACCGAACACAGACTTGACAAAATCAACAAAATGCAAGTTGATCTCTGTTCTATACTGAAATTAATGTATACCCAAATGATCAAGACCCCAAATCGATCACAATCTGATCGATTTCGACTCCAAAAACACACTTAATCTCAAAAATGATTTTGAAATGAAGAACACAGTGTCGTATAAATTTTTTGATTTGAATCTGATTATAGCTCTGATACCAATTGTGTGTCCCTGATTGAACAAGGATCTTTACCAGATAAATCAAATAAACGATTACCAACCTGTTTGTATTAATCTTATCAACGATTACAAGGTTCGGTATAACTATCTTGAGAAGCTCTCGTTTACACCTTTTGTGTGTGTGTATTGTGTCTGATATGGTGATTGCTTCTCAAACACACCTTACCTAATATCTAACAAAACAACTATAATATCTAGATACTATAATATCTAGATATTATTTCTAAACTAATAAAATAACTGAACTAACATAATATTAACTAACTAATAACAATAACAATAAAAATACAATTCAAACTACTTTGACTATTTATTAAAAACGACATTAGACTTTTATTTAAGAGACGACTTTTTTGCTTTCGCTTCAGATTGCGATTTTCAGATTGGATGATCTTGAATCCAATAAGACTGTGCTCTAACACCTACTCACCTTAGCAAAACGGTATTGCTGAGAGAAAAAAATCGTACCTTGAAAGAGATGGTGAATGCCATGTTGATTAGTTCTGGTTTAAGTTAGAACATGTGGGGGGGGAAGCTATTTTGTCGGCTAATTATCTTTTGAATAAGATACCCCGCAAGAAACAAAATGAAACACCGTATGAACTTTGGATGGGTAGGAAACCATCTTACAAGTACTTACGAGTGTGTGGGTGCCTAGCTAAAGTGGTTGTACCTCCGCCTAAGGTACAAAAGTTAGGACCCAAAACAGTGGATTGTGTACTCACTGGATATGCACAAAATAGTAGTGCTTATCGATTTCTTGTGTAAGAATCTAAAAAATCCTGAAATACAAAAGAATACAATTATGGAGTCAAGAAATACTTCATTCTTCGAAGACGTGTTTCCTTGTTTGAACAAGGAAGATCAAACCTCATCTTCTAAAGATAAAGAAACTGTTCGAGAGGAAGAACAAATTCTATCTGAGGAAGAAATGGTGGAACCTAGAAAAAGCAAACGGGCTAGGGTTGAAAAATCGTTTGGTCCCGATTTTCTTACCTACGTGGTAGAAAGTGAACCCAAAACCTATCGTGAGGCGGTTATGTATTCGGAGGGACCACAATGAAAAAAAGCCATCAAGAGTAAGATGGAATCTATCTTACAAAACCATATATGGGAACTAGTGGACCTACCTCCGAGATGTAAACCACTAGGTTACCGTTGGATCTTTAAAAGAAAGATGAAAGCTGATGACAGTATTGACAAATACAAGGCGAGATTAGTGATCAAAGGATATAGACAAAAGGAAGGTCTAGATTATTTTGATACTTATTCATCGGTGACAAAAATAACATCCATTAGATTGGTGTTAGCCATTGCAGCCATTAGAAATCTGCAAATTCACCAAATGGATGTGAAAACTGCTTTTCTAAACGGAGATTTAGAAGAAGAAATTTATATGGAGCAGCCTGAGGGATTCATTGCCCTGGGACAAGAGAATAAGGTTTGTAAACTTATTAAGTCCTTGTATGGCCTATAGCAAGCTCCAAATCAATGGCATCAAAAGTTTGATCAAGCCATGTTAGAAAGCGGTTTTAAGATAAATGAGTGTGATAAATGTGTTTACATGAAAGACACCACTCACAGCTATGTCATCTTGTGTTTATATGTTGATGATATGCTTATCATTGGAAATGATGACAAAATGATAAAGTCCACAAAGGATATGTTGAAATCCAAGTTCGACATGAAAGATATGGGTTTAGCGGATGTGATTCTTGGGGTCGAGATCACAAGAACCCAGAATGGTCTGGTGTTAAATCAGAAACATTACGTGGACAAGATTCTTGAGAAATTTAATGAAGGATATACTAGTATAGCTAGAACTCTGATTCACACTAGTCAACATCTATCTAAGAATAGAGGGGAAGGTGTTGCACAAGTGGAGTACTCAAGAATAATTGGTAGTTTGATGTATCTTATGGGTTGTACTAGACCTGACTTAGCATATGAAGTGAGCAGACTAAGTTGGTATACTAGTAATCCCAGTTTAGAACACTGGAAGAGTATTACTAGATTGTTAAGATATTTAAGATACACATGTGAGTATGAACTGCATTATGGAAGATATCCAGTGGTGATCGAATGATACAACGATGCAAATTGGATATCTGATATAAAGGATTCCAGATCTACAAGTGGATATGTGTTTACACTTGGAGGTGCGGCTATATCTTGGAAATCATCCAAGCAAACTTTTATAGCCAGATCCACGATGGAATCTGAATTTATTGCCTTGGATAAATGTGGTGAAGAGGCAGAATGGCTACGTCATTTCATGGAAGATATTCTCAGATGGCCTAAACCGGTAACGACCATATGTATACATTGTGATAGCCAATCGGTAATTGGTAGAGCTCAAAGTACAATGTATAATGGGAAATCGAGGCACATTATACGTAGACAAAATACGATTCGACAATTACTCTATACTGGAGTTATCTCGATTGACTATGTGAAGTCAAAGGATAACATTGCGGATCCGCTTACGAAAGGCCTAAGTAGAGATTTGTTTTATAAGTCGTCGAAAGGAAGGAGTCTAAAACCTTTGAATGAGTAATTCATGCAAAGGAAACCTTACCCAGAAGACTGGAGATCCCAAGATCTGTGTTCAAAAGGACAACCTAGTTGTATGAATAAGGGAGGTCACTGTGGGGGAGTTAATAAACTTCCTAGTCCAATTATGGAATCAGGGACAATGAGGCTAAGCGTATGGCTTTTAATGATAATTGAAGATCACCTATGTGAGAGAGAAGTGGGGTCGCTTCGAAGGGAATTGTGGGGGCTCAATTCCTGACAGCTCTCGCTGAACCAGGCTAGTGTTCATGACCATAACGAACACGACTATGAGGATATGACCTTGTTAGGAAGAGTTCTGTGTGAAATGTATTGTCGTCTACATAAATGACAGTTCAGTTCAAAGACATCGAGTCTACTGACAGCTAGGAGACTAAGTGTGTTTCACAAGGGAAGGTTCAAAGGGTAACACCTACCTATCCTATGCAGGATTCAACCATTTGAAATTTCGTAGGAAATTTTCGTATGCAAAGATCAATCTCCATTCATGTGGGGGATTGTTGGAAAATTTTAGTAAAAATATGTTTTTACTAACTTTGGACACATATAAATACATGTATATGTAGTGTATATATCTAACTCTTAGTGGGTTTGTGTTCTCCTATATGAGAGCTCCGAAACGATATATTATGTGTCCAAAATGGAATATGTGTGAATGAGATATCGATGCTCAAAATTGAGTGTTTGGAATGTGTCTCGAAACAGTGGTTCGCGCGGGTTGTGGCGCGGATGAACCCGCGCGGCCAACCGCGCCAAACACTCTTCACGTTTTGTAACCCCATTGAAACCATTGATGATGCACAGTTAATTCGTTTAATTATAAGTTAATTATCGAATTAAGTATTTCGGTTATAACGGTTAATCCGTTTAATTATTAATTAATTATCGAATTAAGTATTTCGGTTATAACGGTTAATTCGTTTAATTACGAATTAATTATTGTTAGATCTGTTTTTATAGTAATCATTGTATTTATTTCCTAGTCTAGAATGTTCTCTATGATGTAATCTGTTTTGTTAAGGCTAGGGGTATTTAAGTCCCCTTAGAGCCTTTGTTTTGTAACTTTGGAATTTTGAATATCATATTACATTTTGGAGCGTATTGAATTTCTCTCTCTACTTTATCTCTCTAAAGATTTAGAGATTCTTGGACTTTCAATTGGTATCAGAGCAATCTGAATCTTGAGAGATCAGAGAGAATTCGTAATTGATATTGAATTTGTGGATTAAAGCAAGAAATTCGATCGATTTTCTTGAATTTTTCAAGAAAATCTTATTTTTTGCTTTTTCATCAAATTCGGTTTGGTTTGTGGTTCAATTTGTTTGAATTTTGATTGTCTGAATTCGTTTTTGATAAGAAATCATTTGTTATTCACAACAATTTTCAAAATAATCATGTTTTGAAGTCTGATTTTGTGAAATTGTATTTTTCTGAAAAACGTATTTTCACGATCTGTTGTTTTTTGAAAATATCAATTTGTGGTGTTTAATCGTTTCTGTTAATTGGAATGTGTTAGAATTGTGTTTTCGATCAATATTGTGGATATTTGTTGATTTGGTTTAATGGATATAATTGTTGTTGTGGAAATGTTCTTGATTTTTTGAACTTTGCGCGAGATCTAAACTTTGCGCTAGTTCTTCACAGGTTTGCGCTAGACTCATCTACTTTGCGTCATACTCATCCAAGGAATTCTTCAAAGTTCGCAACAAATTCTGTTCTGATCACTTTGCGTCTCGAGTTTATAGCGAAAAGTACCCTTTGCGCTTCATATTGTTCACGAGAAGTATACCTTGCGTTTTTCTCTAGTCACGCAAAGTTTACTTCGCGTTACACCTTGGTAATGAGAACTTCAGTTTGCGCTTCAATCACATCACGCAAAGTCAGTTTGCGTCTTTAGCGTGTAACGCAAAGTCAGTGTGCGTCTTCAGTGTGTAACGCAAAGTCAGTTTGCGTCTTCAGCGTGTAACGCAAAGTCAGTTTGCGTCTTCAGCGTGTAACGCAAAGCTCATCTTGCGTTTCCTTCAGCTCGCGCAAAGTCCACTTTGCGCCACCATCGTATCACGCAAACCTCAAGTTTGCGCCAGTTTGTATCTTTAAGTCTTGGAACTTTTCAGATCAAGTTTGTGTTCAAATGTCTCTGCAAGCACAAATTTACAAGAATGACATCATGATGTCATTGGGATCTGACACACGCCCTCCAGTACTGATTAATGAGAATGAGTTTGAACAGTGGCAGGACCGGTTTATTAACTTCATTGAAAGACAACCGAATGGGGAGAACATGATGAAATCACTGACTCAGGGTCCTATGGAGAGGCCAATGAAAGTTATTCCAGCTACTGCAACCACTACTTCTTCAACTGTTGAGAAAGCTTTGAGGGAATATGATGCTGATGAGTTGTTACGATATCAAGCTGATAGCCAGGCCAAATCAAATCTGATTCTTGCTCTTCCAAATTCGATATACAACAGAATTGATTGCTTCAAACATAATCCTTTGCTGATGTGGACTCAACTGGAAAAGATTATGCTTGGTACAACTATGTCAACTCAGTTGCACCAAACAAGGTATATGAATAATTTTGAAGAGTTCAAGGCTAAGGACGGGGAAAGCTTGAAGAGTGTATTTGACCGATTTTGGGCTGTCATAAATGATCTGTACAAGATCAAAGTTAAAAAGACTGAATTGGAGGCTAACTTGAAGTTTCTGAATGCTTTACAACCAGAATGGAACAAGTCATGCCATATAATGAGAAACGATGTTCGAATATCTACTATGCCAATTCAGGAATTGTACGAAATTCTGATGTCAGATGAGTCAATGGTGATAGAAAAGAAGGCAAAGCTGGATAAGAAGAATAAGCCTAAGCCAGTGGATCCAATTGCACTCCTTGCAAGTCAACTAGCCGAGCAAGCATTGACAGATGAGGCTTATGATGGTTCTACTGAAGATGATGGTGAAGCCTTAGAGAAAGCTATGATTCTTCTTTCACAACACTATCAGAAAAAGTTTCAGCGAAGAACAGAATCCAACAATCTCCGTTTCACTTCTGGCTCCAAGAAGATTGAACCTGGTGCTTCATCAAAGCCTTACATTTCAAAGTTTGAGCCTGCAAAAGTTGTAGAACCAAAGAAGGATGATAAGAAGGTCATAAACTGTTACAACTGTGGTAAACCGGGTCACATCTCCAAAGATTGTCGGGTAAAGGTGGTCAAAGATTTTGCTTTCTATCGTAAGAAGTTGGAACTGGCTGAGAAGAGAGAAAACGGCACTATTCTGATGGCTGAGGAAGAGTATTGGTTGGATCACTCTGACAACGAAGCTGAAAATGAAGAGACTGCAGCAATGTGCTTCATCGGGGATGACAAAAGTGATGATGAAGAAGATGATACTTCTACTGATGATTCTGAGGTAATTTCTGAGTTTCATGTCAATTTCATTTCTTCTCAATTGAACGTTATTGTCAATGCTTTACATGATTTGCGTTCTAAGTTCATTTCTGAAAAGCTTGATAATCAAGAAAAGTCTGTTTTGATTGAAAAGTTGAAAATTTCTCTGAAAGATGAAAAGATCATTTTAAATGCCACAAAAGAGAAATTTCAAAAGAATTTGAATGACTTAGAATTATCAAATCAGACTTATCGTGATTCGTTGACTAAACTGACTTCTTCAAATCAAAATCTTTCTGATAAAATAATTGTTCTAGAAAGGAAATTATATAAGAGAGAACAATCTGAGCAAACCATTTACATGAATAAACCTAGGAGTGAAGAAGCTATAAAGGAAAAGTGGGGACTTGGTTTTGAAAATCCGCATTTTTTAAATCATGCTAAAATAGAAGTTCCTACTTTATATGAGTATGATCATCTTGGTCTTGCACGATATGCTCCTCAGTTTAAATTATTTTGGACAACTTAAAAGCAAATTTTAGAAGATGAAAATGAGAAAAGAATGAAAAACAAGAGGATGGAAATGCCATTTGTTTACACTTCTGAAAATGCCAAGTATTTTCCTGACCAATCAAAGAAATTCAGAAAATTTCAAAATGTTTTAAATGTCAAATCTTCCAATAAATCTTCATTACCAACTGAATTTATTGATATATTTACTAATTCTAATAAGGAAAATGCATCTCCGGTGTCTTATGATACTAAGAGATACATTCCCTCATTAGTGTTAGAAGGTAAGATAGTTGATCTTGAAGATAAATTGGAAGAACAAAATCTTCAAATGGATTTAGAAAACGATTTATTTCTTTTTATAATAAAAACAAGTTTTGAAGACAAAATTTCATCTGAATTTTCTATCAATTCTAAGGAAAATACTCAAGTTAGTAAAAACAGTGTGCATTTGCGTCACCCGTTGGTAACGCAAACCGACACTTTGCGTCAGACGTTGGTCGCGCAAAGCTCAGTTTGCGCCACCAAAGGGTCGCGCAAACCTCCTCCTGACTTATGTTTTTCTGAAATTTCTCACTCCAAGGCTAGTTCTTCAATGTCAAATGCTCAGTCTGATTTCTTGAATAAAGTTTCTTCTTCTACTTCAATTGTTGATGATTCTTTAACGCTAAACGATCAGTATTATAAAACAAAAACAAAGCGTAAAAGAAGAATATCAAAGAAGTCAAGGAAACATGATAGTGTCTTGTCTGAAAATTCTAATTCTTCTGATTCTTCTGTTTCAGATCGGACTGTGAAGAGATCACAAAAGCTGATATGGAGGGTTAAACATCAAATAGCAGAGTCCGAATTATTAGGAGTTAAATGTGTAGAAAGTCTTTGTGAATCTGATACATTTGCCATTTGTAATAAAAATACAAAATATTCAATTCAGCAAATGATTCATATTGCAAAGAGTTTCTCATATTCTTTTTCTAATTTTGATTATGATGATTGTGGTTTTTCCTCTATTGATGATTGCTTTCATGAGAATTATAAAAATAAATTTTCAAAAGATAAAAGACACAAATCTAACAAGAAGGGACCCATAAGCATATGGGTACCTAAATCTGTGTAGTTTCTGTATGTGCAACCTAGTCATTTATGGTATCTGGATTCGGGGTGCTCCAAACACATGACTGGCAACAAATCATTATTGTCCAATTTTAAAGAAAAATGTTGCGGTCGTGTTAAGTTTGGAAACTGTGAGACTACTCCGATACTTGGTTATGGTGATCTTGTTCAAGGTAATATAACTGTCAAAAGAGTAAGCTACGTCGAAGGCCTAAGTCACAACTTATTTAGCATAGGGCAATTCTGTGACAAAGAGCTTGAAGTCAGCTTCAAATCTAAAAGAGTTGCAGTGAAGAACAATAGTGGCAAGGATCTTCTGGTGGGAAAAAGACGCTCAAATTTGTATACCATTGAGATTTCTAAGATCAAAATCCCTTCAGACATATGCTTGCTTTCTAAAGCTTCTATTCAAGAAAGTTGGATTTGGCACAGACGTTTAGCTCATCTCAACTTTAAGTATATGGGTCGCCTTGTCAAGCATGATTCAGTGAGAGGTCTTCCAGTTCTTCATTTTCAGAAAGACCATCTCTGCCAGGATTGTGAGAAAGGAAAGATGAAGAAAGCATCTCATAAGCCAAATCCTGAACCCTGCACATCGGCTATTCTTGACATACTAAATGTTGATTTATGCGGTCCGATGAAGACAAAGAGTATAGGTAAGAAGAGATATGTTTTGGTGATTGTTGATGACTACTCAAGGTATACGTGGGTAAAATTTCTCAAGTCAAAAGACGAAACTCCTGAAGTTCTTATCACTCTCATCAAGACAATCCAGACAAATAAGCAAAAGCAAGTCAAAGTGGTAAGATCAGATAATGGCACTGAATTCAAGAACAACACTCTTCAAGCATTCTACGAGGATCAAGGTATACAACAACAGTTTTCTGCTGCCAGAACACCGCAATAGAATGGGGTTGTTGAAAGAAGAAACAGAACGCTTGTAGAGGCTGCCAGATCAATGCTTGCTTATTCAGGGCTTCCTTTGTCTCATTGGGCTGAAGCCGTATCAACTGCCTGTCATACTCAGAACCGATCAATTCTGCATCGTCGATTCAACAAAACACCGTATGAACTTATGAATGGTATCAAACCGAACGTCAAGTATTTCAAGTCATTCGGGTGTAAATGCTATGTTCTGAATGACAGAGATAATCTCAACAAGTTTAGTCCAAAGGTAGATGAGGGTGTATTTCTGGGATATTCTTCTAATTCTGCAGCTTACAGAGTCTTTCTGATCTCAGCAAGAAAGGTGATAGAGAGTGCAAATGTAAAATTTGATGAAGCTGCTCATTTTGTTTCTAGTCACTCAGGCTCAGAACCCGCTTTTACTGGCAATTCAGCTTCTGAACAACTCAGTTCAGAACCTGCACTTTAACAGTCAAATCAGGATTCTTCTTCTTCTATTCTTAATCTTTCTGATTTAGATATTCTATTTGAAAATTTCTATGATGATGTGCCTAGATCTAACTCTGAAAATGTCTCAAATATTTTGAATCAGGAAACTGAGAACACATCTACTTCCAATTCCGCTGCATCTACCTCTGAACCTGATGTTGTTCCAGTTCCTCCTGTCGATCAGACACAATCAGAATCTGAGCCTATTCATGAAGAACTTGTTCAAGAAAAATCTGTACATGAACAATCTGTTCAAGAGGAATCAGTTCAGGAAGAAGAAAAGAATGATGTTATTCAACAAACTCTTCCAGAAACTGATCCAGATGTTGTTGAGTTACCTCCTCCTCCAGTTGAAACTGAGTCTATATCTTCAACTGACTTAGAAGCTTCTGAACCTCCCTCTTAACAATTAGAAGTGGTTCAAGACATCATTGATCCTCTCCCTCATACCACAAAATGGACAAGATCTCATCCAATTCATCAAATTATAGGAGATCCTCAAGTTAGTGTGTCTACACGTTCCAGGACGGCTACATCCAACGAATGTCTCTTCACTTTCTTCTTAAGCAAGATTGAACCAACAAAAGTTTCTGAAGCGTTGGAAGACCCAGACTGGATTATAGCAATGCAAGAGGAGCTCAATCAATTTGACGCACTCAAAGTTTGGAGACTTGTACCAAGGCCGAAAGGAAAGAGCATAATTGGTACCAAGTGGATATTCAAGAATAAGAAAGACAAAGATGGTATTGTGATTCTCAACAAAGAAAGACTGGTAGCCAAAGGATATCGACAAGAAGAAGGTATTGACTACGATGAAACATTTGCACCCGTCGCCAGATTGGAAGCTATTCGGATGTTTATTGCCTTCGCTGCTTATCGTAACTTCACCGTATATCAAATGGATGTCAAGACAACATTTCTCAATGGAAAATTGAAAGAAGAAGTCTATGTATCTCAACCAGAGGGATTTGTTGACAAAGATCGTCCTGATTACGTATATTTTCTCGATAAAGCTTTGTATGGTCTGAAACAAGCTCCACGGACGTTGTATGACGAGTTGTCAGCATTCTTAGTCAAATTCGGCTCCACCAAAGGATCCATAGATACCACTCTTTTCATTTATAGATCAAACTTGGATATTTGCTTAGTATAAATATATGTAGATGATATTATTTTCGGTGCGACTAACAAATCTTTATGTACTTGGTTTTCTGATCTAATGACTTCTAGGTTTCAAATGAGCATGATGGGAGAAATCAATTTCTTCCTCGGCTTACAAGTGAAGCAGCTTCCAGATGTAATCTTCATCAACCAGTCAAATTATGTATTTGACATCTTGAAGAAATTCAAGATGGACAAATCTACTTCAATCGGTACGCCGATGGCTCATGGTGCCAAAATCGGACTTGATCCAGATGGAAAAGCTGTGGATTAAAAGACATATCGAGGAATGATCGGATCACCGATGTATCTCACAGCAAGTCGCCCGTATATAATGTTTTCTACGTGCCTATGTGCCAGATTTCAAGCCAAGCCTAAAGAATCTCATCTGCTAGCAGTCAATCACATATTTAGATACATCAAGGGAACTCCTTACTTAGGTTTATGGTATCCTAAAAGTTCTGACTATAAATTGATTGCTTATTCTGATGCAAATTTTGGTGGTAATCAATTGGATCGGAAGAGTATTTCTGGTCATCTTCAGTTTTTGGGTGACAGACTGATAAGTTGGGCGTCGAAGAAGCAGAACTGTGTTTCTATCTCGACTGTAGAGGCAGAATACGTCGCCGCAGCTAGTTGTTGTGCTCAAGTTCTATGGATGAAGACACAACTTCGGGATTACGGAATGCTGTACAAAACAGTGCCAATATATTGTGACAACAAGTCCGCAATTGCCATTTTAGTTAATCCGGTCCAACACACAAAGACCAAGCACATAGATATGCGGTACCATTTCATAAAGCATCATGTGGAAGAAGGTACTATTGAATTATATTTTGTACCAACTGAATATCAACTTGCTGATATCTTTACAAAAGCCTTAGATGAAAAACGTTTCAATTTTTTGCTTTCAAAATTAGGCATGTTGAATTTAAAAGTTTAAATCTTTACAAATTTTATTCTATAAAGTAAAGTTTTACAGATTTTTTTTCTTTTGAATAAAATGTATGTCTAGGATTTTTTACAAGTTCTTTATTTATATTAAAGTTTTATATGTTCAACTTTCAAGTCTTACAAAAGTCGAAAAGTCAGCAACATGTTTGTAGCTTTTGATATTGCTTTAAAGATATGTGAGTCGGAATTTTTATAGTTTACTTTGCTTAGACTACCTAAATAATCAGAATTATAGATCGGAATGAAAATATGGGCTAAGCATTTAGACATTGATCTGAGTGATTGAGATGAATAATAAATTCTTAAAATACAGAAATCTCTGAGTTTAAAAAGTTTGTACCTGTGACCTTTCTGGTTTGGGAAAGTAAGTTCCGTGAGATGCTCATCATCTGATCCCCTAAGGCCAATTGATCTGGGAGTGATCGAACCCAAATCCTTCTATAGAATCAGATCGAAAGTCATGTTCTACTGGTATGAATGGGTTTAGGCTATGTTGATGTAGCCTTTCTGATCCGGGAAAGTAAGTTCCAAGGGGTGCTTGACACCTAGTCCCCTAAGGCCAACTGGTCTGGGAGTGGCTGATCCAAATCCTGCAATAGGGTCAGATAGAAAGTTACGTTTACGACATGTTCTTTACTTAATGAACTCTTTGATTAAAAGATGCCAAAGTACACAACACTTAAAAGATGCCAAAGTGCACACTCATGTGAAGATGCCAATATGCACACTGCTAAAAAGATGCCAATGAGCACACATCTCATGATACTTGGGTGATATGTTTGAGTTGCGATAAACCTGTAAATTTGTGAATGTCTTAATTTTTGGTGACTTAGTGTTAGTACATGCAAAGTTTTCTATAATATTTTTAGAACTACATTTTTCTTGAAGCTAATCAAAGTTCACATGCGAGCACACTAAATAGACAGATGGAAGTTTTTGAAACTGAACATGTTTTAGATTTTCTTATTGGCTTTGATTTGTATTACATTGTTCTTAAGTGGATTTTGGTTTCTTTGTCGATTTCTTACTGTGCTATTTCTTTCACCGTTCATCGTCTTCTACTTCAGATCGAGCCTTTTAGCTCAAATCGTGTGTTGGGTTTGCCTTAGTTGCATATTTCGATAATCTGGTATGTGTTTTCTTACTTTAATTTCTTGTTTCGTTATTTTGTTTTTTGTGTTTTGTATTGTTCGTGACTGTTCATCTTTGGATTTTTCAAATTTTCCTAAATTTGAGTTGATTACTGATTTAATCAGTCTTTAAGTAGTATAAATATGTTTTTAGTCTTTTGTTATGGAATTTCAAACACTTCTTTTGGTTTTAATTCGATTTATTTGAAGTTTTGAAAAAAATTCAGAGATGAACTAACGCAATGTAATGTGTTAGGGTTTATGTAAGTTTGCGTTTCCAATGGGTCACGCAAAGGTAAGTTTGCGTTTCACGTTGGTCGCGCAAAGATTACTTTGCGTTACCAACGGGTTACGCAAAGTTCACTTCGCGTAACAAGTAGGTCACGCAAACCTTTTTCGTGTTGTGTGTGTGTGTGTTTTTGTTTGAAGTATAGTTTGCGTAACAAGTAGGTCATGCAAAGCTTACTTTGCGTTTCTAACGAGACACGCAAAGTTTACTTTGCGTGATCAACTTGAAACGCAAACCCTCTTTTCTTGTGTTGTTCTGTCAAGTGTAGTTTGCGTATCATATTGGTTGCGCAAAGTTCACTTTGCGTTACCTGTTGGTGACGCAAAGTTTACTTTGCGTCACCTATGTGTCACGCAAACCTTGTTTGTTTTGTTTGTTGATGAAAATTTTTCCAAGTACAGTTTTCTTTACAAGGTACTCTCGCAAAGTTTACTTTGCGTTATGCACTGGTCACGCAAACCTCAGTTTGCGTTTCAAGTTGACACACAAACTTCTCTTTGCGTTTCTAGTTCATCACGCAAACCTTCTTTGCGTTTCCTTCTTGTCACGCAAACCATACTTAGAAAATTTTTCATCTTTGTGTTTTTCTTCTTTTGTCTTATTTTTCTTCGTTTCTGTTTTCCAGGTTATTCAATGGCTTCTCAAACCAACACTGATCCAGTAATTCAGGATGAGAATGTTATTCTTGATGATCCTTCTGATCAGGCTTCTCATGAGACGCCTATGCCGTCTGTTCCCTCTGTTGGAGCGAATCTGTCCGCTTCTAGACGTTCACCAAATGATGTTTTTCCAACGATCATGTACATGCCGTACAAGCCGAACAATTACCACGTAGATTTTGATCGAATCAAGATTCATCCGGTGATACGCTCAATTCTCAAAGGTCATCCACTTGCTCCTGCTCTCTCTTACTGCGCAGATGTTCCTGAAATTTATCTACAGCAGGCGTGGCATACCATTACAAAGAATGAGCTAGCTCGACCTCACCGATTCGATTTACAGATTGATTAATTTGATTCGTTCTTATCATACAAGCGTCTGCGGCTTATATTAGAACTTCCAGAACCGAACTCTCGACCAGGGCGCACTTCTTACGATCAGTTTCCTTCTGAAGAGGATGTTCTTGAAGGAATCAGAAATCTGGGTTATCTGGGCAATCTGACTCGGGTCAGTGACTTTGATAAGTCAAATCTTCCTCCAGTCTGGTACGCATTGTTCTCAGTTCTCAACAGGTGCTTGACTTCTAAGCATTCTGGCACTGACAATGCCAGTCTACACTATCTGAGGTTATTCCATGCAGTTGTCTATGACTTGCATGTCGACTATACCTACATCTTCTGGACTGAGTTATCAGAGAGAGTTCAAGACAAGAAGACAAACAAGAAGAGAAAATTCATTCCTTTTGCCAGATACATGAAGCTAATTGTTCGCAGCATGCTAAGAAGTAATTCAGCCATTCCTCGTCGCTTGAATTGGCCTCAGATCCCTGATTCTGAAATGACATATATTCAGAAACAGAAGCAATCATTCAACTTCTCGATGACTATTCCGTATGTGCTCATCGCACAGTATGCTGACATGACAGATGACGATGTTATTCAATACTGTATGGAGAACGAATTTTTGGAAGCAGATCAGGAAGAGCCGATTCGTGATGACCATGCAGAACCGTCACATGTTGAACATGAATTTGAAGTATCTATTTCCAATCAAGAGGTTCAAGCAGCTGCTACTCATCAAATTGGTGATGTTCTTGCTTCTATTGCTACTGAACTTGATGTTCATGATACTTCTTCTGTTGCTGCTAATGCATTTACTGATGATAGAGATAAAGATGTTAATGATGGTGCTGTTCTTGCTAGTGATAAAGATGAGGATGAAAGTGATTCTGATGGTGATGATAGTGATCATGCTGATCAACCGAGTCTTCAAGTTTATGAAAGGAAGACCAGGACACCGGAAGTGCTTGTTCAAGAGGATATTATTTCTGAAGCCGAATCCGTTCCTATCAATCCGAGAGTTGCTGATATACATGTCGATGAACTTGATTTAGCATTTGCTAATGTTTCAACTCATCATCGGGTTCTAGATACTGCTGTTTCTCCGTCTTCTCTCGAGCCTTCTTCCAGTGTCGAGACTTCTTCAGTCGAGGTACGGGATTCAACAGCGAAATTTACTAATCTGAATGATGTGATTCGACAGATGAATGAGCAGTTTGAAGAGCACAAGAATTCGGAAATTCAGAAGTTACGTGCTTTCTTAAAGGGTAAGATGCCAAAGATTGATACATCCTCAATTCCTGAAGTAATTTCTTTCAGACGCCCATCTGGGGTGGTTATTAGAGACTCGTCTACTGCTGTTCCATCATCTGCTCCTGCAATCATGTCTATTCCTCAACCTCCACCGTTTTTACAGTCTACTGGTGTATCTACTTCTACATGTCCTCCTGTCTCGACTTCAAGAACTCCAGTCTCCGATCTTCCAATTTCAGAGTTGACATATTTGCTCTATGCTCGACTTCTCTCTATGTCGCCGCCTGAACATCAAGATCAAGATCTTATCTCTCTTTTACGGAACTTTCAACCTAATCTGCCTCCAGTTTCTACTTCTGATTCCGACAGGATTTCTGTGCTATCTGACGAATTCCATGCTTTTAGATCTGAAGTTCGAACAAGTTTTTCTGATATCAAAACTTTTATGTCTCAAGCCTTCTCTGATTTATCTAACAGGTTTGATGTTCATGAACAAAGTTGCAGATCTGAAGCTGGTCCGTCTCTGAAACGAAGACATGACCAGGATGATTCAGACCATCAAGGTCATGAGGGGGAGATGAGTAAGAGACAAAGAGTGGAAGGGTTGTCAGCAAGAGAAAATCAGACACAAGAAGAGGCTTCTGACAAAGGAAAAAGCACTGATAATGTCTAGGATTGCAGTGTTCAAGATCTAGTGGATGTTATGCTTGAAAATATTGATTTATCATCCATTTCAAATGTTATGAACTTTTCTGAACAAAATATTGAAAATAACATGCAAATTGTTGTGTATGTTGATCCTGACTTTTCTCAACAGCCAATTGATATAGAGGATTCAGAAGCTGCAAATGACATGAGGTCATATTTTGCAAACTTCATAGAGATAAATTCTGATGATGATGATGATGATATCAGATTTGAGAAGATCTTCCAAATTAAAGAAGAGGATTGTGATGACATAGTCATTATTTCTGATACTGAAGACGACTCTATGTTTATGGATGCTAAGGATGAAGAAGAAGTAGACATGTTGTATAGAGATCTTCCTTCTCAAGATGAGGTTCCTAAAACTATTCCTGAAGCTTCTCAAGTTCCTGAATCTGCTCCAGTTATTTCTACTCCTGTTGTTAGTTCTACTCCGACTACCTCTGTTCCTTCAGGTACATTTGAAATAGGTCAGTCGTCTAGAGCACAAGTTGATGATCTTTCTTCTGAACCTGTGGTTCCTCCGAATATTCAAGAAGAAGAACCAGACTTGTCCAGACAGCAGAGGCAAAGAAATCTTCAACATCAGTATATGGAATCAAGACTGAGAACTGCTTTTCTAGAAGACACTCAGAGAAATATCTTCGTTTCTAGAAGAAGGCCAATCAACATTTATGCTATTCTTGGTGTTGAAAAGGAGGAAGAGGCATATCAGTATGAATATTTGATGCTAATCAAGTGCCAACGCCGTAGAAACGACAGCGTTTCTTCTCCACATCTGATTGTCCGAGTTATCAGCGTCACAATAAACAAGCTAGTTAATATCTGGTATCCGGAATTCGTAGTGGAAAGAAGAGATTGCAATCGATATACCTTCTCTGAGGCAGATTTTTCTGATCTTTCTATGGATGATATTGAGTTTCTATATGACCATTTTAGGAATCTTTATCACGGAACTCAAGATATTTCTCAAGCTATGTTTTCTATCAAAAGGTTTATTCGACGGCAAATCCGATTCTTCAGAGTTTTTGATTTCCAGATGGCCGTTGAAAGCTTTCAACCAGTTGTAAATCTTCTGAGGCCCAATCGAAGCTTTCCAGACTTAGATTCTTATCTTTAATTCACCGTAGTTCAAGATCCATACGGAGTGGTCTACAAAAATGGCTCAAATCAGAAATGTTTTCTCAGATTTGAAGAAATTGCTCATCACTCAGATGGAACTTTGAAGATGATCAAGCTTCAGTTGGAACAACGTCTGAAAGATGCTCAAAGAAGATTTTTGGAATCAAAAATCAAAGCTTTTCTGGTTGATAATGACGAGATTCGTCTTCTTAAAAGGACTCTGAATACAATTCATGAGAGATTGAATCTCCGCTCAACTCTAAGACGACTGGAAGTTTTAGTTGGTTTGAATAGACTTCGTCAAAGAGAAGAGCGTCAATGATTTTTCCAAAGTCGTCTGGTTGGTCAATGCTGATTTAGAAGATTATTTTTGAAGACCACGGCGCCAATGATTACTAAGGAGGAGATTGTTAGATCCATTTTTATAGTAATCATTGTATTTATTTCCTAGTCTAGAATGTTCTCTATGATGTAATCTGTTTTGTTAAGGCTAGGGGTATTTAAGTCCCCTTAGAGCCTTTGTTTTGTAACTTTGGAATTTTGAATATCATATTACATTTTGGAGCGTATTGAATTTCTCTCTCTACTTTCTCTCTCTAAAGATTTAGAGATTCTTGGACTTTCAATTACAATGATTAATTTGTTTTTATTATCGGTTAATGACAATTAATCATTTCGGTTTCGAATCGTCAATATAAATTGAGGGGCCGGTTCACATTCCATAGTAAGACAATCACAACAAAACACTCTCACATATCTCTCTCTAAAATTCATAGTGCATACTATAACTTTGGTGGAGTTTCAAGGCAAGTGGTCATCTCCGGCAGTACTACTGCTTTGGCTGTTGTACCCTGGGAACAGAAGACGAATATGTTTAAGGGAATCGTGTGTAACACGAGCCTCAACCTCTGTTCTATATCCTCTTCTATTTTCTTTATCAGTATCTTAAAATCATATATAGTTGATTAATTTTATGAGTTGACATTCGTTGATTAATTTTATATTATTATATGTATTATTAAAATACATATAGAAATACTAACATGTGGTGCGACATGTAATAACAGGTGGTGTGGTGGCGGTGGTGACGGGTGGTGATAGCAGTGGCGGTAATGGGTGGTGCCGGCGGTAGCGATGACGACGGTGGTGACATCCATCGTGGTGGAATAGAATGAAATGCAATAATATAAAGGCGTATAAATGTATAATAGTTTTTCGTAAAAAATGACAGGAAGGAATTGAAATTCCATGCTATAATTTAAGGAATTTTCATTCCATCATTTGTGGAATTTGAATTCCTTATTTAAACTCAAAAGATGAACCAAACGCATGAATGGAATTTGGTCAATTCCTTTGACCATTCCAATTCCTTCAAATTCTGTCGGATTCCAACAAACCAAACGCCTACATATCGTAGGATTGGATATAGGGACGTAGAGAAAACCGTCAAAACCCAATTAAACCCAACTCACCAAACCACTAAACCGTCAACCTGTCAAACCATCAATTAAAAAGCCAAACTCAACCCGTCCAATCCTCCGCTAATCTATACTATATTATAAAGCATTTGTAAATTAAAAAAAAACTCTTAAAAATAACTGTTAAAGCTTAATATACCGTTATTTAATGTTAATTACTTAAAATCTCTTAAAAACAACCACTAAAGCTTCATGTACTACATTTAACGCTATTTATTAACTTTTAATCATTATCTCTAACCACTTTAACTCTCCTAAAATCACTCCCCACTTTAACTCCCCTAAAATAACTCCCCGATAACTAAATACATGAATAAAATCAAATTTTAAATATAAAAAATCTAAAATATAATTAAGAAAATCTAACAGAATATTTAATGTTTATTTTATAAAAAAATATATTATTAAACCTAAAATAAATTACATTATTATTAACTATCGAAAAAACTCTTAAAAACAAGTTTGTATGTATTAAGTACTGTTTATTGATACACATTACTTAAAATTCAAGATTACAAATAATGATGCATGAGTATAAATTTCTAAAGCTATATGTTTGAATTCATAACTAACTGATAAGCATAATCAAAACAGGATAAACATATCAATTTTTAAATATAAAGAATTTAAAATATATAAGATAATCACTGAATTATAAAAAAATACGTAATTTTTTATATATAAAAAACATTATCTTATTAAGCATAAATTAAACAAATTTATAAAAAAACCATTTTCACTTTCTCAAAACAATCCAAAATCGTACTGTAAATCGATAAAAAAAACAAAAAATAAAAGAAAACATTAAAATCGTGATGTATCTCGTTGCATTGCGCGAGTACGCTTCTAGTAATATATAAGAATAAAAAAAACTAGCCTATTTAGTTTTTTTGTAACATTTTGTTCATGAACAATGGTCTCGTACGTTTATTTACTTTCGTTCACGTTCGTTCATTTATGTTCGTTCACGTTCCTTTATGTTCGTTTACGTTTGTTTATATATTAGATTTTATATTTATATATTTTGACATTAATAGGTAAAATGATTAATTAAATTTTTAGGATTCCTTTTTTATCCCTCCTAAATTTACCAAGTTTTTCATTTTGTTATGTTATTTTTTAGGAACGAAATGATGATTAATGGTGGTTATTTTTGTTCATTTGTGTTCGTTCGTTTGTTTATGTTCATTTTTGTTTGTTCGTTTATGTTCATTTATGTTCGTTCGTTCGTTTAGCATTTTAATGAACGAACATAAACGAACACGAACAAACATATATTTTTAACGAATGAACATTAACACAAAAAAATTCGTTTGTTTATCGTTCGTGTTCGTTCGTTTGTTCGGTTAAATTAAACGAACGAACACAAAAGCCTCCGTCCGTGTTCATTCTGTTCGTTTACATCCCTAACCGTCGTACTTGATTGATGATTTTAGGCTGTCTGGAACATCTATTATTCAAAATTTTGAAGTATTTGATTGGTGATTTGAAGTACTTGCTTCTAAAACTTAAGGATTTAATTATATATTTGGATTATTATAATAAATAATAACTTTATTTTGAATATTTTTAGAAGTATTTGTCGTATTTCATTCCTTAATTTTATGTATACTACCAAACCGTTCAACCCGCCCAACCCATCACAACCCGCAAGGATTGGGTTGGGTTGGGTTATACTTTTGAATGAGTTTTGGTTGGGTTGAGATTTTTGCAAACCACCATAAGTGGAGTGGGTTGTAAAAATGTTCCACACTGCCCAACCCAACCTAATGATGGTGGTTGATCTTTGATCCTACCATGATGAATGCTTTAGTCTCATTTTTTTGACAAACGGGTACCATGGTTGTTGATCTCAGATATGGCCAGATTAGCTACCAATCTGAGACTATCTTTGTGTTTAAAATCTGATCGGTTTTTGCACTCTAATTGCTCGATGAATTGCCTGAGCAAGTTTTGGTTCAATTTTGGGATGATATTATGAAAATCATCATGTTGACAAATTTGTGGTGCTAAAGTAAATTGATCATATCTCATTCATCAAGGCACCAATTGAGGCGATTCAAAAGGCCCTGATAGAAAACAGATGGATTAAAACCTTTCATGTTTTGAGCATTCAAAGATTCAAAATTGTAGAGGGGTCATATGCATCATTGAAGTGGACAACAATGTGCTGATGCAAAGCTATTGGACAAATCTGCTTGACTGTGGTCTGTGGTAAATTGATCATATCGTATTCGTCCGATCTTAAAAGAAGGTGATTCCAGATTCTCTGAATATATAACAAACCAATGCACACTTTTTATGTTTTGAGTTTTTGCAAACTCCAGAGCTATCATGGTCTAAATTAGTGTCAAAGTTGGTGTAAAATTGTTGTCAGAGGCTGTCCTTCCAAATTTGTGTAGAAAGTATAAGTTGTTGTGTAGGATGTTCAGAGGTCGCATACTTAGAGGTTGCATACTCAGAGCTCGCATACTCAGAGGTCGCCTACTCAGAGATTGCACTCAGAGATTGACCAAGAGGACTCTCGATGGATCAGAGGTAGGTGGATTAGAGATTGGTGGGTCAGAGGTCGGTGACTTAGAGGTTGCAATGATTCAGAGCCTGTAACCCCAACTTTTTGTATTTGCTGACAGCTTTGCGCTGTCTCAGAAAAATGGGCACAACTTTCTCCTAGAAGCTCTAAATTACATGAATCCAGTTGAGTTAGAAAGTTAAAACACAGATGCATGACTTTGAAGTTTTGAGTTTTCTCAAATTGCATGAGCTGATATGCCTAATCCACTGTCAAAGTCTACATAAGGGTGCTGGACCGAAAGCATTGTAGTTCACTCGTACTCTTCCTGATTTCAGAATAGTGTCCTCTCGTATGTTCTTCATGGATTCAAACTAATATTGTGACATATTTAATGTCACTCCCTCCTCCATTCTTCAAGATTAAAGCTCAGAGTTGAACGTTTACTCAACGAGGTTTGAAGACTCAAATTTTCTGTTTTGACGACCATTTTGCACAACTGAGGGAAAACTTGCACAACTCACTCAATTTTCATCCAAAATGGATGAATCAAAGTTTTTTGAAAAGCTAAGAGGCTGGACTGCTGGAGTTCAATGTGTATGTTTTATGTTTTCTCTCAATCAGAATCCTTGATTGGTCAAAAACAGTGGTGAAGTTGAGTCATAAGGTGGACATAAAGTGTAAAATGTCTCGTTTTTTTCAAGAATATGGGCCTACACTTGAGGGGGAGCTTTTAATGTTTTGAAGGCTTGAAGAGTGGCATACCAAAATTTCTAAAGAAAGCAAGGGGGAGTTTATATTATGATGCTTTCTTTATAAAACATTAGGGGGAGATTGTTAGATCAAATTAGCCCCAATTTGATAAAATGTTTCATAAAGAAATTGTTTTTGGGCCTTGTAGTTAGCTTTATGAGCTTGATCTAATATCTTGTAAATGGACCCTATATAAAGGTGTCCATGGCTCATTTTCTCTTTGAGAAACTTGGGAAAAAATACACTTTACACACACAGACTAGGTGTTTATGAGAGTCGATTAAATTCCTAGTGTGGTGTTCTTACAATTTCCCCTCCATGTTAATCAATCCAAACATATGAGATATGATTTTGATAATTATTGTTGTTAATTTCCATCTTCTATCTACATTTCTATTGAGTTCTTCATTTGTTATCTAAAATGGGATCTAACACAATGTATACACCTAATTGGATAGTAGGATAACTTGTGTTTAATATGATTAGGACTGAACATGACCGCTCCTATTGGGTGAGCCTTATTTTAAAAACTTTGTAATTTGTGATGTCCGTAAGATTTAGGTTGTGTTTGGAAAACTAGCTGATAAGCTAACTTATCAGTCTTAAGCTAGCTACTGAACACGTTTGGCAAAAAAAAAACTTATAAACATGTAAAATGATCAAAAAGGGCATATTGAAAAAAAATCAATTAAAATACTTCATAATATAATAAAAACAAATTTCTAATAATATAATTAAAAAATTGTAATAATATAATATGCCAATTAATACAAACAAAATAGTATCAAAAATTTAAATAATATAATATGTTAATTAAAATAATTTATAATTGATTATTATATACATATATACTATAAATTTTGAATTTGTTAAAACAAACTTTAGAAAACATCTACATTAATTTGTAATTTTAAATAACCATTACATATGTAACACCCCAAAAATAGGACAACAAAAATTTTCAAAAATGGAAATGTGGTATATAAATATCAAGATACGAGCCATCCCAAATAGGGTAAAACAAAACACGTCTGTTAATTACAAGTTTGTAACCAATGGGTATAAATATAACAACCCACTAATCTAATTCTTTATAAGAAATAAGATTACATTTGGGTGTTACCTAAACCACAAAATAAAGTTCTTTAGAAAGGGCGTCCCATAAATGCTCCCCAAGCTCACTTCTATAGTTCGGCTAGACCTTCTTGGCGACACGTCGCTAGAACATGACATACATATCGACACCAAATAAGTATTAAGCCAAAAATCTTAGTGAGCTTTAATATATAACAAATGTTGACGAAAAATAGTTATAACTCATTTGTACACTATAATATCATCCATTTGGAATCAACGGGGGAGACCCGTATCGCTTTAGCAACTTTCACCTCAAGAGTCGGTTTACCTTAGTGTCTACTCTACACAACAAGGCCCAACATACTTAAGGATTACCGTCCAATACAATACCTTGAGCAGTGGAGATCCTGGTGCATACCTCCAAGGTGGCACCACCAGACTTAACCCCTCATAGTGCCTACTTGGAAAGTTCATCCACAAACATCAATTAATTAACACTATACATGTACTCCAAGTAAGAACGTATATGTTACTAATCAAGATAAACTAGTAGTCCAACCACCATATGCAATGTATGACATGTATTTTCTAAAATATCCAAGGACCTCCATCTAGGTCAAATATAACATATATCACTACATATGGCATTCCCAACATTTAGAACCAAATGTTAGATCACAGATTTTTTGGATTCAAGATCATAAAGATTGAAGATTCAAGATTCAAGAAGTCAAATTTGGAAAGTCAACTCTCATGGAAAGTCAAAGTCAATTTTTAACAAAAAGTCAAAATCAATTGTATTTTGTTTTATTTCCTTTGTATTTGTAGTAGGTATATATAGTGTTGTTTTGCTCTTGTGTAGGTGTGTGTGGTGGTAAGGAAATTAGGTTTACATATCAGAGAGAGATTTGTAGAGAGAGACAGAGCCGTCTAGAGAGAGAGAGAGAGAGAGAGTAAGAGAGAAAACAATTTGTAATCTGTGATTTTGGAATTGAATCAATCAGGTTTGTGAATCATCTTGTTTGATTGATTAATTGTGAATTAGAAACTTGATTTTAGGGAATCACAATTGGTATCAGAGCAGATCTGAATTGAAATCAATTTTTCAGAAAATATAGTCGAACACTGTTCATCGTTTTTCAGATTTGGTTTTTGAGTGTTTATGCATTTTTCGAGTTGTAATTGATCAGGTTATGATCGAATTGTGTTATCAATCGAGTTTGTATGATTTGATTCATCAATTGCACTGTAATCGATAGGATTCTTGGTGATTTTGGTGTTTTTGGTTTTCATGAGGTCACGTACACTGTTTCATTGATCGATTCATACTCAGATTGTTTGTTTTGAAATTAGTTGGTTGTAATCTGTTCTAGATGATTAGGTGATCAATTTGTCAAAATTTCGATCTGTAAATCGAAGTCTAGATAGATTATTGGTTGATTCAGGGTCGGTTTTCGAAGCTTAAGTGAAGAACTCGCAAGTAAAGGGGAAGAACTCGCAAGTTCTTAAAGGATTCGCAGATCTACGTTTTGGTCCAGATTCATGTGTTAATTTGTGTCTAGCGCAAAGTCTATTTTGCGCCACTGACCTTGGCGAATTTCAGAGTGTTGCGCCATCTTCACTTAGCGCAAAGAATATTTTGTGCCACAGCCTTTCTCAGTGCTAAGTCTTTTTTGCGCCATTGCCTTTAGCGCATATTTGGAACTCGCTAGCTTCAGTTAGCGCAAAATTCAAGAACTCGCAAGCTTCAGTTCGCGTAAACCTCAGAACTCGCTAGCTTAAGTTAGTGTGAATCTCAAACTCGCAAATCACTGTTTGCGCGAAGTTGGTTCTAATTTCATTCTTTGTGCGCGAAGTCTAAAACGCGCAAATCACTGTGTTTGCGTGAAGTTTATTTCTGTGAATGTTGAGTTTTCATACTTAGAATTTTTCTGAGATTTTTTTTGTGGGTTGACCAAAATTTGACTTTTTTGTAATACAATATATTTCTGAGATTTGATTGATTTCATTTGGACTAACGATCAATTTCAAGTTTCTTATTGCATAATTTTTCAAAACAAGATGACATCAAGAGAAGCTCTCGCTATCGGAACTAACACAAAGCCACCAGTACTCTTCGAGGGAGAGTATGAACAATGGAAAGATAGGTTCATGGACTTCATAGACAGACATGCATTGGGTGAACTTATCAAGATATCTTTCGAGGAAAGAGTTATGCCAATTCCAAAAACGACTCGTACTGTTGGAACTGAGCAGATAGAATATGAACTTAAATTCAATGAATTCACTGATGAGGAGAAAGATAGATCAAGAGCTGATAAACTAGCAAAGTCTTTCATTCTTCAAGGCATACCAAACGAGATATATGTCAATATTGACAGCTACAATGCCACCGGAAAGCAAATGTGGGATCAACTGGAGAAAATCATGCTTGGATCAAAAGTTGGGAACCAGCTCAAAATATCCAATTGCCTCAATAACTATGAAGAGTTCAAGGCTAAGGAGGGTGAATCACTGGAGGCTACTTATGACCGGTTTGTGACTTTGTTGAACGAACTCAGCAAGAACAAAGTAAATAAGTCACAAATTGAGCTTAATGTCAAGTTCCTTAGTATCTTGCAGCCTGAGTGGAAGAGATTTACCAGGCAGATGAAGCAAATGAAGGATTTGAATGACATACCACTCCATGAAGTCTATGAAACTCTTAGACAAAATGAAGAAGAGGTAGATGAGATTTTGGGTGACAAGAAAAAGACTGAAAAGGTAGTTGTGAAACAGAAGAGTGTAAGTCTTAAGAAGAAAAAGAAAGTGATACTTTCTGAATCAGAAGAAGCAGAGAGTGAAGATAACTCTGATTCAGATGACTGTGAAAGTTTGAAGAAGTTTTACAAAAATCCAAGCTCAAACAGTCAGAGGTATTCTTCTGGGTCTAAGAACTATGAGCACAAGCAGAGAATTGAAGGAAAGAGATTGGAAGAGAAGAAACCAGAAGAAAGAAAGTTTAGAGCTAAAGAGACAAAGCATCCAGAACCAACTAAATGCTACAACTGTGGAAAATTGGGTCATTTTGCTAAGGATTGTAGAAAGCCAAAGGTTCGAAACTCTGAGTATTACAAGAACAAAATGCTTCTAGCCAAGCAACAAGAGGATGGCAAAGCATTGCTGGCAGAGGATGAATTTTGGCTTGATCACTCAGACGGAGAAGATGAGACAGAAGAGAAAGAAGAGATAGCACATCTGTGCCTAATGGGAAAGATGGTGAATGAAGCTGAAGATGAAGCTGAGTCAGCTGAAGAAGAAATTGATGAGGTATGTGACATGCCTGAGTTTGATTTTGTAAATCAAATAAATGTCATGATGATTAGACTTCAAAAGTTAGAGTCAAAGCTTAAGCGTGAAAGAGGTATCAACAAAGACAAAAACCAATCAATACAGAAACTTAGCGATAATATTGCTGAGAATAAAGTATTGATTGAGACTTTACATAAAAATATTGATACCAGCGCTAAAGAAAAGACTATCATTCTTAAAGAGTTAGCTGAAACAACTTCAAAATATAGACTGCGTGAGTTTGATTCAAAATAGCTTACTAAAATGCATTCTTCGCTTTCAAAAGAAAACAAATCTTTACTTGAAAAAGTGAATGCTTTGGAAGGAAAATTATAAACATTGGGTCAGACTGAACAAACCATTCATCTAAACAAACCCAAAGAGAACAAAGAGTGTTGGGGACTCGGTTATGAGAATCCACACTATCTTAAAAAGGGTATATCTGAAGTGCCTGCACTTTATGATTTTACATTTTTAAGTCTAGCATCAAGATACCCTGATCTTCATGTGGAATGGACTAAACTATCTGAAGAAGATGAAGCCAAGGAATATGAGAAAAGAAAGAACACAACTAAAGTTCAACTTCCATTTCGATATGAGAGGTTGAATAGTAGTTATAGTTCTGATAAATCAAAATTTCTTTGAGATGACTATTTTGAGAGTTATTCCTCAAAAGAGTTGGAGGCAAAGCCTATTGAAGGTAAAAATTATGTTCCTCCTCTCGTTTTAGAAAGTAAAGTTTCTGAACTTGAGAATACTCTGACAGAAGAAAGAATTTTGATGGATTTAGAACAAAATGTGCTTTTAACTGTGTTGAAAAATTCTGATTTTTCTAATTCTTCTAAAGCTTCAAATTCTGATGATATGTCTAGTTTACTTAATGATGGGTTTGATTTTTTAAACTCTGATGGTGATTTAGATGAATGTATTGCTCAATTTGACTTTAATTCTAAACTTCCTGATCATTCATCTTTTGTTGTTAATTCTTTTAGATTACCAAGTGTGTTTGAAAAAGGTGAAACATCAACGAAAGTTGATAAATCAGTTCCTGTGAAAAAGAAAATTGCCAAAGGTAAGAAGAAGAAATCTGGGCATTCACATAAACAGATCACCACTGTAAGTCAAAGAAGAAGTGTTTGTTTGATTCTCACCGTTCTAACTCTGAAGTTTCAAAATTTTCAGATGTGAAAAGGAAAAGGCATGGAGTTAAGTCTGGGTGACAACCTAAGAAGAAGATGGATGAGAATACTAAATCATTTTCTAGTACTGATTGTAATAAGAATACTCCTAGTAAAGATGATTTGATTGTGAATGTTGCAATTTCTAAAACAAAGCTTGTATCTTCTTACAAGAAATATTCACGACAACAATTATTCCAGTTATATTTGTCTGCTAGAAAGTTTTCCAATTATGATAGATATGATTATGCTTCTCGGAAATATTCTGATGATTGGTTTGGGACATATCATCTATATTCTTATCATTCTAATTCTTCATATGTTTTTTAAAGGAAAAGCGGACCTAAGTTTAAATGGGTGCCAAAATCATGTGCTAACACTGTTGAATCCAAATACAAATGGATACCAAAACCAAAAGAGGAATTTGTGTTACAGGACAGTCAAGTCAAGATTGAGTGAAAGAAATGATAGCTCTTGAATACAACAGTTCAAGACCTGCACTTCAATGATCAAAAGATTTTACTCCTAAGCTGAATGATATTGTACTCCTTGGTACATATTTGAGAAGATAAACATTCAAGGGGGAGTACATATTTGTCTGAAAGTTATGCTTTTCATAGTTATGGTGATTTACTGTTGAGGGGGAGTTAATGCTTATATTTTACACTGATAATTTTTCTGAAGCATAGTTTCAGGGGGAGTAAAGGTGATGATTTCTAATTATTTCTGATCAGAACTCGTACTATAATCGTTTTACTGCTTTATGTCTTTTAATTTTGAATACATTTGTGAATAAAGTTGCTTTGACATGACTTTGAGATTTTTGCAGTTTGAGAGATGCTTACAAGATCATATCTTTATGACTTTAAGCTTGACTTCATGAGATTTAAGACTGCACGATAAAGGTTTAATTTCTTATCTTAATCTCATATATGGTTGAAAGAAGGACAACTTTCAATCATAGAAAACATGTTCTTAAATGTTCAAACCACTTCTCAATTCTCAAACATATTTCATGAATTAGAAGTGTGATTTTAAATGTTTTTCAAGTTTTATTTATGCTTACATGTTTACAAACCGTGTGTTTCCAAAGATAATTACTTGTGTATTGTCTTTTCCATATACTTTCAAGTATTCACACACACCGGTTTGAGTGTTTATTCAATATGTTCTTACCATGTCTCAAATTTGAAACATATTTTTCGATGGTAAGACACCCCGCTTGTATTTCAATGAATTTTGAGCGTCAATTCATTTCGAAGCGTTCTTTCAAGAATGACTATATTTTTGATTCATATAAACAATATCCATTATTCTTGACCATAAGCTTTGATTGTTATTTCATTCATTTCTGATAATTTTTTTCATACAATGTCAGATTTTCAAACAAGTCTCTTGTCTTCATGATTATTCTTTCAATATACTTGTTTGAAAATACTTCAATGTTTAAAAAATGCTCATATCTTCATGATTATATTCTGAGCATATATATACATCTGACATTTGTATATTTGAGCTTTAACTGATAAAGTTAAACCATTTTGAGCAACATATGCTTCATAGGACAATATGGGTTCTTTGTGCTAGGACTTACATGAAAACTTCTATGGATTCACGATTACCAGTGTTTCCTACCCAAGAAGTTACTCCATAGTGATTGAGTGTGAGGAGTCGAAAAGAAATGAGTGTGGGTTGTGCGTTGAGGTAAAATGGAAATGAGAGTTTGGTTAGATGTGAGCTTAATGATTTAAAAGAAAGAGGGTGTGAGATCAGAGTAAAAGAATATTAAACTCTACACCAACTACTTTTTCTGAGCCGGACAGCCACAATTCTAATGTTTCACAATTCTTTGGTGAACATTATTGAAACAGGCAACTAGCCTATGCCAACTCTTGATTATAACCCCACCAGCCACTCATTTTCTTCTTAAAAGGAAAATGTTTCATATTTTTCTGGGGAAGCAACACATTTATTATCTGATTTTCATTTGGAAAATCTGGATATTGAAAAAGAAGGAAGTCTGCCCCACCTTCGCACTTCAATCATGCACATTGCATTTGTGTTTATCTACTGTTGTCTCAGTGGTTTATACAATATTGAGCCTTTATAAGCAATCATCTGTGCTTAATTCTTTCTATCACATGCACGAACACACAAGGAATTTGTTTTCTTGTCATAAAGTTCATAGAAATTGCCTTTGTGGTGTTTCGATGATTGGATGGAAGCCCTGGGGGAGTGAACTTCAAAAAGCTCCTTTCCAATGTGTATTCGTTACACACAGTGACTTCGTGTTACTGACAGGCATATTAACTGACTCATTTGTTGATTCAGGTGTTACATTTCTGTTTTGTCTAGATTTGAAAAGATCTGGATGAATACATTGTTCGAATTGGCAACGAATCATTGGCTCATTATCAAAGATCAGTGGTCAGAAAGAATTTCAAATACATTTCTTGGAAGAGGTTTTGATGTTGTCGATGCCCTATTCATAAAAAAGGGGGAGAACATAATGTTTGAAGAAATGTCTTAAAGTCAAGAAATGAGTAAGAAGTTAAAGATGGGAGAAGTATTCAAGAAATGCAAAGTTTTGAAGATTGTGCTTATCAAAGAAGGGAGAATGTTCTATGCAAAAGGGGAGAATGAATTTTCTAAAGGGGAAATTGTACTTCAAAGATTATCCTTATTTCTGAAGATGATCTGGATTAACAATGAAGATTAACAAGAGAAGATTGAATTGCTAAATATTTTTAGTAATGATCTTGATCCAAAGGGGGAGATTGTTAGATCACAGATTTGTTGGATTCAAGATCATAAAGATTGAAGATTAAAGATTCAAGAAGTCAAAGCTGGAAAGTCAACTCTCATGGAAAGTCAAAGTCAATTTGTAATAAAAAGTCAAAATCAATTGTATTTTTTTTTATTTCCTTTGTATTTGTAGTAGGTATATATAGTGTTATTTTGCTCTTGTGTAGGTGTGTGTGGTGGTAAGGAAATTAGGTTTACATATCAGACAGAGATTTGTAGAGAGAGACAGAGTCGTCTAGAGAGAGAGTAAGAGAGAAAACAGTTTGTAATATGTGATTTTGGAATTGAATCAATCAGGTTTGTTAATCATCTTGTTTGATTGATTATTTGTGACCTTGAAACTTGATTTCAGGGAATCACACCAAATATCATGGAACTAAGATACAAACCACAAACAAGTGGTTTCACTTTTCTTCATATTCGTACATGAGGTTATACAACTAAGACATCAAAGAATAGGTAAATACTTGAAATAAATCTAAAAGTGTAGTTAATATAGACATCATGACATGTATCTAGTTTTACAAAACATTTAAAGCTCACATATTAGGTTTTTGAAGGAAAACCTAGAAAACTTATCAAACCCTAGAAATGTAGGTGAAGATGAAGTTAAGACTTGGTCTTTCTTGAACCTTCACTCTTGGTAGCCAAAGGAAGCAGTAATGCTCAATAATTGCTTTTGATTACCACTAGAACCAAATTTAATAAGGAGGGGGGTTGGGGTGAAGAAAATCGCACCTAAGGGCTCAAAAATCGTTGTCCAAAACTGATCTGGTGGGAAAAGTGAAGAGAAAAACGGGCTAGAGGGTTTTATACCTAAAAAATGCCTTGAGCGATTGGGCCAAGCGAATGTGGCAGAGACACTATCACAACACACTATCACTTAGAGTGTACCACACACATCTGTTATACCACGATAGTGACGCGCGATTGTTCCAAATGGTACTCTCGCTGTCATTATCGCACCAAACGTACCAAAGCATTACATACCCCAACGATTGTGACGTACGATTGTGCCCAAGGGAACTCTCGTTGTCACTCCCGCACAAATGGTACTGAGGGTCCAAACTCACTTTCTGTATTCGTTTAGCCAATCTCCTAGGGATGATATGTAGTGCTCAATAGGGGTGCTCACGGGTTGGGTTGATCGGGTTGAAGGCATTTCAACAACCCAACCCAATGTTGGCGGTTTGACAATTTTCAACCCAACCCAACCCAAACAAAAGTGCAACTCAACCCAACCCAACACGTTCGGGTTGGTCGGGTTGGTTTAAGCGAAGTAAAAACAATATTGAAAACATAAAAATAAGAAAAAATTTCTTTGAAATACGATCCATCATTCAAAAGAATATACGAGTTCATCAAATCTTTAGGTATTATATATAAATTTCCAATAATATCCTCTTATGAGTTCAATTGCTCGTTATTGACGACTTGTTTTTGGTAACTTATATGTTAAAGCACATATTTATTGGATTCAAGATCATAATTATCTGAAGATGGAAAGCTGAAGTCAAAGCTGATAAAGTCGTCTCAACAAATAGTCTAGGGTCCTTTTGTAATAAATAGTCAAAAGTATGTTTTTCGTATTTTATTTATTAGTCTTTTTGTTTTTTTATATAATTTAGTTAATAGTTTTAGCTTTTGGGCCCAAGCCATGCCAAGCCCATTTAGCTAAGCCTAATTATAAATTAGATTAGGTTAGAGTTAATTAGGTAAGAGGCTTAATTGAGAATTTAATTATTGAGAGGAGGCTGTGTGGGGTTGGTGCGCCGTGAACAAGAAAGAAGTAGGGAGATAGATCGATTTCATCTTGTAACCTGTTGAATTGTTCGATTAATCAATATCAGGTTTGCATTATTGTGTTGATTATATGTTTGCTTGATTGAATGATTACTCATTGGGACACACAATTGGTATCAGAGCTAGTACAGATTGAATTGAATATTTTTTTGTTCTGTTATATGTCAAAGATTCAATTTTTAGCATTGTGTGATTGTTAATCGAGTATTTTTTTATTGCTTAGTGATCGGTTTGCTTATTATCTCGTTTGGGTAATGTTTGATTTGAGTATTGAATTGAATTTGATTGCTTATTTGGTGAATTTGGATCTGTTTGGTCGTCACGAGCACAACACTGTCCAATTCTTTGATTTTTCATAGAGTGGTTATTATTGAAATTAATTGTTAGCAATCAGTTCTAATCGTTTAATCGATCGTTTTTGCAAAGTTTGGTTGTTCAATTTTGAGTATTGATTAGTTTTTGGGTTGATTTCTGTGTTTCTGGGTGGATAAGTCTCAAGAACATATCGGTCTAAGCCTATATTGGTCGAACAATATCGGTCGAACTTTATCAGTCTTTCACTATCGGTCGACCACACCTTATTGGTCGACCAATACACACACAGTCCACCCCGGTCTAAGCACACTATCGGTCTAAGCATTCTACCGGTCGAACAAGTATACCGGTCGAGCACTCCACTGTTTACACCAATCACTGTTCCTATCTTAGAATTTTTTTTTCTTCTGAGAATTTTTCAAAATTGTAATATGGCTTTTAAAAGTGGAAATTTTTTCTCTAGGGGCGCTTCCCCTCGACCCTGCAAGGGACCCCCGTGCTAAGTCTGCGAAGGGGGACAAAGTTCTGTTCGTGATAAGATTTTTCTGAATTTCATTCTAAGATTTTCAGTATTGTGTGATTTTATCTTGATTTCTAACGATGTCATCCAGTTGATTGTATCAATATCAGATAAGTTAGACTACTAATCGTATCAGTAAGAATGTCTCGGGAAGCTCTTGCCATTAGAACAGATGTAAAGCCACCAGTACTCTTCAAAGGGGAGTACGAGCAATGGAAGGACAGATTCCTGGACTTCATTGATCGACATGATTTGGGAGATTATATCAGAAAATCTCTGAAAGAAGGAATCATGACACCTCCAACCAAGGTTCTCACTGTAGCCGGAGAAAATGGTGAAGAAGAAGAGACAAAGTATAAGTTATCGATTGGTGAATATACGGAAGATCAGCTGAAGAGACACAAGGGTGACAAGCTGGCAAGATCATTTATTCTCCAAGGCATACCGAATGAAATATATGTCAAGATTGATAGCTACAATGCTACCGGCAAGCAAATGTGGGATCAATTGGAGAAGATGATGATTGGATCAAAAGTCGGCAACCAGCTTAAAGTTTCCAACTACTTGAATAATTATGAAGAATTCAAAGCCAAAGCTGGAGAATCACTCGAAGCCAGTTATGACAGATTTGTCACGTTGCTGAATGAGCTCAACAAGAACAAGATCATCAAATCTCAAGTTGAGTTGAATGTGAAATTTCTCAGCAACCTTCAGCCAGAGTGGAAGAGATTCACCAGACAGATGAGGCAGTTGAAAGATCTGAACGACATTCCACTTCATGAAGTTTATGAAATCCTCAAACAGAATGAGGAAGAGGTGGATGAAATCAAGGCTGAGATGAAAAAGGCTGACAAAGCAGTTGCTGATCCAGTTGCTCTTGTAGTAAAGAAGAAGTCTAAGAAGAAGAAGGTGATAGAATCTGAATCAGAAGAGACTGATAGCGAGGCAAAGTCTGACTCTGATGATTGTGAACAACTGAAGGAAGCCATGCTGATGTTAACCAAGGCTTTCCAAAAGAAGTTCTATAAAAAGCCAAACTCCAACAGTCAGAGGTACTCGTCTGGTCCGAATAACTACAAGCATAAGGAGAAGGTTGAAGAAAAGAGACCAGAAGACAAGAAGAAGGATGGAGCTGATGAGTTCAAGAAGCAAGAACCGATGAAGTGCTACAACTGTGGCAGATTCGGTCATTTTGCCAAGGACTGTCGAAAACCTAAAGTCTGTAACTCCGAATATTACAAGAATAAGATGCTTCTAGCCAAACAACAAGAGGCTGGAAAAGCATTAATGGCGGAGGATGAATACTGGCTCGACCATTCGGATCAAGAGTCTGAAGAAGGAGAGAAGGATGAGACTGCACATCTGTGCTTGATGGGGAAGAACCAGTCAGAAGCTGAAGCTGATTCTGATGATGGAGACAATGATGAGGTACGTAACTTAACTGAATCTGATTTTCTGAACCAAATGCATGTAATGATGTCTAAACTCCAAGAATTAGAGTCTAAACTGAAGCGAGAGAAAGGTGTCATAAATGAGAAAAATCAATCTATACACAAACTTAGTAATGATATTGCTGAGAAAAATGTATTAATTGAAAATTTGCATAAAAATATAGACACCTGCGCTAAAGAAAAGACTATAATTCATAAAGAGTTATCTGAAACTGTTTCTAAGTATAGAGAATGTGAGTTTAAGTCTATAGAGATTTCTAAAAGGTATTTTTCTACTTCCAAAGAAAAGAATTCTTTAATAGACAAAGTGAATGCTTTGGAAGAGAAATTACATTCTTTAGGTCAAACTGAACACACTATTCATTTGAAAAAACCTAAAGAGAAACCTGATACTTGGGGACTTGGTTACAAGAACCCACATCATCTTAAAAAGGGTATATCTGAAGTGCCTGCACTTTATGACTTTAGGTTTATGTTGTTGGCTCCTCAACATCAGGAACTCAAACCCTTTTGGACTAGTCTGTCTGAAAAAGATAAAGCCAAGGAATATAATAAAAGAAAGAACACAGCTAAAGTTCAACTTCCATTTCGCAATGAGATAGATCGATTTCATCTTGTAACCTGTTGAATCGTTCGATTAATCAATATCAGGTTTGCATTATTGTGTTGATTATATGTTTGCTTGATTGAATGATTACTCATTGGGACACACAATTGGTATTTGAGCTTAAAGAATGATCTTGATCCAAAGGGGGAGATTGTTAAAGCACATATTTATTGGATTCAAGATCATAATTATCTGAAGATGGAAATCTGAAGTCAAAGCTGATAAAGTCGTCTCAACAAATAGTCTAGGGTCCTTTTGTAATAAATAGTCAAAAGTATGTTTTTCGTATTTTATTTATTAGTCTTTTTGTTTTTATATAATTTAGTTAATAGTTTTAGCTTTTGGGCCCAAGCCATGCCAAGCCCATTTAGCTAAGCCTAATTATAAAATAGATTAGGTTAGAGTTAATTAGGTAAGAGGCTTAATTGAGAATTTAATTATTGAGAGGAGGCTGTGTGGGGTTGGTGCGCCGTGAACAAGAAAGAAACAGAGAGATAGATCGATTTCATCTTGTAACCTGTTAAATCGTTCGATTAATCAATATCAGGTTTGCATTATTGTGTTGATTATATGTTTGCTTGATTGAATGATTACTCATTGGGACACACATTATAGATTTTAAAGGAATATATAAATAATTTTAGAAAAGTCGTTAAAACGTTTATCGGGTTGGTCGGGTTACTTTGAGGCTAACCTAATATCAACCCAATAGATTCAGGTTGTCCTAATTTTGTATCAATTATATATCGGGTTACCTCGGGTTAATTTTTTTTCAGGTTGATCGGGTTGGGTTGATCAGGTTGGTCGGGTTAGTCGGTTTTTTTAGCACCCCTAGTGCTCAACTTAATCTTCGTGCCCAACTCTTTTTTGTAGACCGTCCCAAAACTTAGAAGTAAATCGACTATCCCGATCTGAGACTATTGACAATGGTACACCATTCCTTGAAACCACTTCGTTGGTGTAAAACTTTTCTAACTTTTCCATCGTCAACATCTCCTGCATTGCTAAAAAGTGAGTGATTTTGGTTAAACGATTCACCACCACCCAAATCGTATTGTAGCCTCTCAACGTCCTTGGAAACTTTGTCAAGAAATCCATGGTGATGTATTCCCATTTCCACTCTGGGATCTTCAAGGATTGAAGACTCCCGTATGGCTTTTGATGTTCCACTTTGACTTGAAGACAAGTAACATATCTATCCACATAGTTTGGTACATTAAGCTTCATGGTCGACTACCAATAATTTAACTTCAAATCTTTATACATCTTCGTGCTATCGGGATGAATGCAATATTTAGATTTATGAGCGTCTTCTAAGAGTATTCCTCGGTTTCCTCCCAAATTCGGTACCCATATCTGACCTTGGAAGAGCTTGATACCACGACTGTCTTCTGTTAGTAGGTCATGCTGCTTCACCATCCGTCTTGAGATTTTCTTCTCGAAGTGCCTCGACTTGGAACGCCTTGATTTTCTCGACTTGGCTTGATACTACGTCGATCCTCGTGAGTGACATTTGGATGCCACCACCATGACCCTTCCGGCTTATAGCATCCACTACTACATTTGCCTTACCGGGGTGGTAAAGCAACTCACAATTGTAATCGTTTAACAATTCTAGCCACCTCATTTGATGCATGTTTATCTCCTTTTGATCGATTCAAACTCTTATGGTCAGTGAATAGGGTAAACTTCGTCCCATATAAGGAGTGCCGCCACAACTTAGATGCGAACATTACCATCGCCAACTCCAAATTATGGGTTGGATAATTCTACTTGTGTTCCTTGAGTTGACGTGACGCATAAGCTATCACTTTTCCTCTTTGCATTAACACACATCCAAGACCCATCTTTGAGGCATCGCTATACAACATAAAATCTTCCGATCCCTCAGGTAGGGATAATATTAGCGCCTCGCAAAACTTCTTTTGAAGAGTTCTAAAATCTTGCTCTTGCCTCTCAGAACACACAAACTTAACATTCTTTCATATCAATGCCATTAGTGCTGAGGCGATCTTTGAGAAGTCTTGGAGGAATCTCGGGTAGTAACCGGCTAATCCTAAGAAACTTCTAATTTTTGTAGGACTCGTGGGCAGTTCCCAACTCATCATTGCTTCAATCTTGTCCGGGTCCACCTTTACTCCGTCCTCAGATACTACGTGTCCCAAAAACTGGACTTCTCGGAGCCAAAATTCGCAGTTTGAAAACTTGGAGAACAGGCTCTCTCTCAGTGGAACTTCTAGGACCTCCCGCAAGTGTCGTTCGTCTTTGGATTCATTCTTTGAGTAGGCAAGGATATCGTCAATGAAGACTATCACCGAATTGTGGAAGTAAGGACGACAAGATCGGTTCATCAAATCCCTAAACACAACAAGAGCATTTGTCAATTCGAATGGCATTACTAAAAACTCATGGTGTCTGTATCTTGTTTGGAAAATCATCTTCGAGATGTCGTCACTATTTACTATCACCTGATGATATCCAGACCGAAGGTCGATTTTAGAGAAACATCTCGAACCTTACAATTGGTCGAAGAGGTCGTCAATTGTAGGAAATGGGTACTTGTTCTTTACCGTCACTTTGTTCAACTCCCTGTAATCTATACACATCTGCATAGATTTGTCCTTCTTTTTCATGAATAGTACTGGAGCTCTCCAAGGTGAAGAACTCGGTGTTATGAACCCCTTCTCTAGTAATTCTTGCAGTTGAGTCATCATCTCTTGCATCTCCGTTGGTGCTAGATGGTAAGGAGCACGAGCAATTGGAGCCGCTCCGGGGATGAGATCGATACGAAATTCCACCTGGCATTCCGGCGGTAAACCGGGAAAGTCTTCCGGAAAGACGTCTGGATAATCACGAACCACTTCAAAATCCTTGATCTTCTTCTTTTCTAACTTTGCATCCACTATGTAGTCCTAATACGAGGAACATCCCTTGGATAGGCATTTGCGCGCTTTAGTAACAAGATGATTGAGGTAGTTCCTTTACCCTTTCTCCATAAATTATCACCATCTCACCTCTTAGCAAAGGCACCCGAATCATCTTTTTAGAGCAAAAGATTTTGGAACGATTTCTAATCAACCATTCCATTCCTATTACTACATCGAATCCCCCTATAGACAAAGGCATCAAGCTTACCGCAAACAATTTACCATGTATCTATAAGGTGCAACTATCAAAACATTCACGAATCAAAACTTGGTTTCTGTTGGCTGCTTCCACTACGAGTGCATTAGATAAGGCGTTAACAGGAGTGGCAAAATGTTTGCAAAAAGAACTCGATACAAATGAACGGTTTGCACCCGAATCAAACAAAACACGTGTAGGCAAGGAGTTAACTAAGGACGTACCCGATATTACGGCGGCGGTCTCCCTCGCCTCTGCGGTAGTCATTTGGAAGGCTCGACTTGGTGCTTTGGGTGGATTCTCTTTCCTTGCCGGGATCCACTTGGATCTCCCCAGTTGCTTCCCACAAGCTTTGGGTATTCTCTCTTAACATGCCCCGGTTTGTGGCACTCAAAACAAACCGGTCCCAGAATGGGGCAATCGCTGCTCATGTGGTCCTTCTTCCGATACTTGAAACATTCAGTCGAACTTTGGAACATGAAACAAGGACATGCTTCCCCTACCACACATGATTTAAAGAGAAAAGTTTGTTACAAACCTCTGATCCTCAACCAACTTCAACACTCTTTCACTTACCTTTTTATGCTCCAGAATTGCCAATTCATTCTACAAAAAGATAAAAAAAAAAATACCACTTGCAACAGAAATAAATTCAAAAACTACAAAAAATCATAAGTTCACTTTGTCGAAGGAAGTTATATATATTTCTCAAAAAAAAAAAAAATTGTTGGACATTATTAGTTTTTGCTACTAACTTCCATGGTTACCAAGTAATATTTCATCTACTCCTAGTTGTTGCAAACTTGACCTCAATCGGTATTATCATTCTTCAAATTGCAACATGTCACATGAAATGAAACACTTCTCCGGAAGTTTGTAAGGATATACCACTTGCCAAGTTTATATATTAGAGCATAAGTGGAGCAATAGACCTATTGACATCCGCGAACGGTAAACCATGCACGAAAGTCCCATAAACAATTTACAATTTACATTTTCAGGAGTTTGGCAATATATCCTATGAAAATAGAGTCAAACCTTGATCTGGATTGATAATATTTGACTTCACTGTTGTACAGAGTAAGCAACCTATAACTCAAACCATCCAAAATGAGATCTCAGTTTCTCACCATGGGACGTCAAGAAAACAACAGTTGATTTATTCCTTAAAAGTGATTGATCTTTGACATTTCAATGCTTAATATAGAATGATGATGCACTCAAACTGCACTTGTTAAATAGTGGGAGACAGGACATGTGTCCCTTACTATAGCAGGTGATATTCGATGCTATAAAATACATAGTAAAGTTGTAAAAGATTTATGGATAAATTTCTCTAAATGTTGACAAAACAATGTAGATGATGCTATGTGGCACTCATTGTGGGGAAGACTAATTGGAAAAAAAAGCTTATATTTTGCATGGACACATTATGATCAGGTCCAATAAGACAAAAGACCATACAGATGTAAATTTTGTCCAACCACAATGAGGATAACCGTCTGGAATCTGTAACATATATACTAATTAAAGATTGATATTGATTGTATTTTCCCAAACACTTCTACACATTGCAACAAACTGAAGAAAGAAATCCAAAAGAAACGTAGTCCAAAAAACGAATAGAAGTGAGATGATAATCAAAAGAAATGTTGACTCAAAAGAATAGAAGTGAGACGATAATCAATTGCCATCTGACGATAGATTTTAGGTTTCAACAGGGATACCTCGAGTTATGATGTGCAGCCAGAATATGAGAAGAAACCGATGGCGTTAGAAAGTTTAGCCACTAAATCAAACTATACCTGACTCATAGGACTTGTTAGAATATTGTCAAAGTGAAGAACAAAAGTAGACATCGTAAGAAAATTAAATTTGAACATATCATGACCAAATAGAAGATGGAGATCATCTTACCAGACTAAAATCGTGAGATGGAGACAATGTTATTGAATATCAAACTTTGAAGTTAAAGAAGGATAATAGGGAAGAGGATAATCTGATTTAGAAACATATGTAAAAAGTTTAAAATTTGAATATGAAGGAGGGGGTTTTCCTCTTAGTCTTGAGCAAGTAGCAGGTAGCCAAACAGTATGGCTCTGAGATGTCAATAAGAGGTAGAAGGGAAAATATGGGCTGAGCTTTGTACTATAGGTATGGGTCAGTTTGAAAAACCTTGATAGGTGTCAGATGTGAAAATCCTTACATCAAGTATTTGTAAAATATGCTTTATAAGGTGTACTTAAGAGATTTTGAATTGTATGCATTGAAGTGTTGTACTTTTTGTTTACATGGTTGTAATTAAGAGTTTTGGTTTAAATGGTTATTAATTAATGTAGTATATATATATATATATGTATATATATATATAGAAAGAGAGAGAGGTGGGTTCATACGAGAACAACATCTATTTAAGAAAACACGAGAACAAGCGAGTACATACAAAATCATATATAATTCACGCGACTTTGCGTGCGACTTTAGGTCGCGCCCAAAGTCGATCGCGTCCGTTTTTTTGGGTTAATGTAAAATCACATATGATTTTGTACATGATCTGTTGTTTTCTTGTTTTCTTAAATAGTTATCTTTCTCGTTCGAACCTTCCCCCCCCCCCCCCCCTCTCCCTCTCTATATATGTATATATATAGGGAGAAGTTCAAATGGGAAATGCTAAGTGTGTGAGAATTAGAGAAGTAATCCTAGCCATTCATACGGTTAAGATCGGATTTGATTGGTCAAAATTTGCGGTTTTGACCAGTCAAGAATTGCGGCTTTGCAGAAAATAGAAGGGCATTGTCGTACCTTTTACAAATAGGCGACAACAATGTTCACATATGAACTATATGTTCATATGTGAATCTGTGTAATTCACATACGAACTATATTTTAACTGATTCACATATGAACACTTGTGATTCACATATGAACCTATCGGTTCATATGTGAATCAGTTGAACTAATTAAAAAATTTACATATGAACTAATTAAATGATTCTTATATGAACTAATTAACTGATTCACACATGAACATATAGTTCATATGTGAATGACACAGGTTCACATATGAATATAGTTGCCTCCTATTTGTAAAATTTACGACATTACCCCTCTTCTATAGACCATGAGAGGAATTATCGGATGTTTCACAGTAAAAAAACCGCAAATGTCGACCAAATGAAGCACTAGGATTACTTATCTATTTATCACACACTTAGCATTTCTCCTTTGAACCTATGAATATATATATATATATATATATATATGAATATATATATATATATATATATATATATATATATGAATATATATATATATATATATATATATATACGAGCCTGATTGTCGAACCCTCTTCATATATGCCTGAAAAAGCAAACTACATAACCGTTACACTTGCAAACTCCTTCTCAGAAGAGTGGAAGTTCGACACAATCGTTTATAACAAGTCATTGTAGTGGGGGATCACCTCTATGTGACTGTTGCAACTCGATCTCCTTAACTATTTCCATGCCAACTGCATTTTCAAATATAAAAGCAAGGTTAAGTACAATGTGGGTTAGAAAAAAATTCAAATACGTTCTTTGAGGACTTTCAACAAGTGGTAAGCGATACATAAAACAAAAGAATAAATTACAAAATCGACGACTTCACATAGGAATAAAAACCCACAACTTCATCACATGTTAACAAACCTAATATCAGATAACTACCAGAAAACTAAAATCGATTTTAAAGAAGAAACTCCAAAAAGTGTGAATGCATATCCACTGAAGCTCAGTATCAATGAATCCATATCGATCTGGATCGAAGACTCTTCTTGGAGATGATGGTTATGTAGAAAGGTTAGAGATGTAGAAATCTAGCCATGGAAACACCAGTTAAAAATAATACATTAATCACATATGGCTAGAACAGTTAAAAACCCGATACGTTAATCACCTCCAAAATACAAAAAAGCTATTTGTGAATAACATGTACAAATTGCTTAAGACTAACCTAATAATGTCATACCAACAGCTCCAATAATTAGAAAAGAATACTGACCTGTTTGTTTGCTATGGAGAGGGAGGAACAACGGGGAGAGAAGAACGAGACGATAGAGATAGCACAGGAGGACGCGAGATTCGATCTTTGTCACTGATTTTGGAATGAGGGAGCATATGTTTGGAAGAGAGACATATGGTTTTTAAATCAGAAAATTTTGAATTTTGAAAACTGAAACTAACATGTGATGTCTAAAAAAGTTAAAATTTGAAGAGAAAGAGTAAAGTCAGATTTTTAGGTAGTGTGAATTCCAGATCCAAGCTACAATTATACTCTAGAATGTAGAAATCATCTTTCTATTGAATATGAACAATGATTACAATGATATCTTAATCACAAATCTCTCAGATTGCCATATACCTATTTCTCACAAGTTTCTCTCTCTAAGATCTATGTGTGTGTTCTTTCTCAATTGGTACACACCTTGTTTACAAAAGACAAAAACCTATTTATATGGCCAACATGACCTTACAACACTAACTATTGTCAAATTCAAAAATGTTGACTTACAAAGCATTTAACAAATAAACCCTCACACTTTACAACAATTTACACTTTGACCCCTCATTTAATCTTGAATATAATCTTGACTTAACAATCTCCCCCTTTGGATTCAAGATTAAAAAAAAATTGACGATAATCTTCAGGTCATCTTTTAGCTGCAAAATCTTCAACACAAAATCTTTAACAACTTCAAATCTTTGAAAATATCTCTCTTACTCTGATATTCTTTATAAAGTTGAAATCTTCATAACTTTGACAACTTCTTCATTCTCCTCTTTTTGATCACAAATACGACAAACTTTCAGAAAATCTCTTCACCTTGATAATCATCAGACTTTGCTTTGACTTAAGATTTGAATTCTCTTTGCTTTACGACTTTCAATTGACTTGACTTTCTTATGAAATTGAACATTGAATCATCTCCCCCTTTTTGATGAATTTTGAGAAATCAAAATCATCAAAACTTAAGTAATTTCAGCATCTCCCCCTTTTTGATTTGATCTTCCCCATATATATATCAACATATGCAAAATCTCCATGATAATCAGAAAAAAATCTCTAATGAATATAATATGCAATCTCCCCAAAGAGAATAGTTTCTCCAAATGATCTGAACAAGGATCTGTCAATTCATGAATGCATTTATCCGAATCTTTTCAAATTCAGACAAATTTGGAATGGTAAACCTGAATCAACAAATGAACCAATTATGATGCCTATAAGTAAGAGCCACTTTGTGCAACAGATGCACATGGGAAAGGAGCTTTTGTGATGTTCACTCCCCCGGGGCTTCCATTCAATCATTGAAAAACCCCAAAGAAATTTTCTATGAATGTTAAGACAAGAAAACATATTCCTTGTGTGTTCGTGCAAGTGTAACAATGATTGAAGCATTTAAAGCTTGAACAGGCTCAAATAATGTAAACTGTTGAGACAACAACAAGTAATACACAAACTCAATGTGCATGAAAAAGGGTCGAAGGTGGGGAAACTTCCTTCTGTTTCAATATCCATATCTTCCAAACGAAGATTAGATAGTTGATATGTTGCATCCCAGAAAATATGAAACATCTTTTTGTTAAGAAAAAGACGAGTAGTAGGTGGGGTTTTAATGCAAGAGTTGACATGGGCTAGTTGCCTGATTCAATGAAGTTCACGAAAGAATTGTGAAACAACTGATAATGTGGTTGCCCGGCTAAGAAAAAGTTTGATGCATAGTTTGATATTCTTTTACTCCGATCTCTCACCCTCTCTCTTTTAATCATTTGAGCTCTCTTCTAACCAATCTCTCTTTCACATTTTACCTTAGCACACACCCACTCTCTATTCTTTTGACCCCTCTCCCCTCAATCACTCGGGATAACTTCGTGGGTACGAAATACAGGTTAACGTAAATCCATAGAAGTGTTGATAAGCTCTCACACTTGACCCATGAATTTTTTCCTAAAAAAATTTGTTGCTCAACAATTTTTCTTGACAGATAAGCACAAGATATCATTATCAGAAAAAGTATGCTCATTAATAATAAGAATGAAAGTTGAGCATTTTGAACATATAAGATTTCTCAAAACAATGAAATTGAATGAATGAAATGAAGTCAAGTTAAATGTTTTGAGAATCGGACAATAATTTGATCAGATCAAATATCATGAAGAAAGATATTGGGATATCAAAGAATTTGAGATGTGTTTATATGAACAAATATAAACATATGAACAATGAAAGCACATGATAAAAAAATGACATCTGATACTCAAACAACAATGAATTTCAAACGGGAGTATTACCATAGAAAGATTTATCTTTTAGAGACATGGTAATAACAAAGTCAACAAAAATATACTGAACCGATGTGTGTAAGAATACCTGACAGTATATGAAAAGATAATATACAAGTATTAGCCTTTAGAAACACACGGTCAGTTAATCATGAAAGCACTGATATGAAAAACATTTATAATTACACTTCGAGATTCATAAAAACTTTTGAGAACACGAAGTGGTTTGAACGTTTAAGAAACCGTTGTTCATATTTGAAAGTCGTTAGTCTTTCAAAATGTAATAGAGATTAAGATTTAGAGTGATATACCTTCAACGTAGAAATCATAAATCCCCCTAAAATGAATATTTATCTTTTAAGCTCCTGTTTTATTGTTCTGTTGGATCAGTAATTGTATTCAAGATTAAATTATAAAAGGGGTCTAGTTTGTAATAGTGTTTAATACCTTTAGGGGGTATTTTAGCTGATATCTAGAAATTGATTAGGTCATGTTGACCTACGTATAAAAGGTATTATTCTCTAGATTTCGGTAGACATTATTGAAGATTAAGGAGGTCGTATTCTCTGTATTGTACACGCATCAAGAGGTATCTGTACACCAAGAACACAAACGTATTTATCTGATTAATCAAGAGATCTATGGTATATTGTTTTGATTTATTCATCTCTTGTTCTTTATTGTGTTGTGATTGTTTATCAACTATAATCTGGGTTTAACAAGTGGTATCAGAGCCAAAGAATCAAGCCTTTTGGATTAAAACAGTATTTTTCGAAAACTTACTGTGTGAAAATCGATTTCATGGTTTAATGTGTTTTTATGCATAAAATCGATTTGATTAAGTGTGTTTTATGTTATAGAACAACATCAGATTGCCCTGTTGGATTTAACAGCACAAATCGATTGGATTTTTATGATTTCTAAAAATTTTGTTCTTGAAACTGTCGAGTACTGTTCCAACTGATTTCAAGCATAAAAGTTGTTTTTGGTCATTGATTTTGATTGGGGTTCGTTCATAGTATGTTTGTGGATGATTTGTGTGAATTTTACACTGTGTATCAACCGTTTGAAGTGTTTTCTGGATTGCAAATCAAGAGAGGGTCGAACAGTTGAAGAACACGCCAGATCTCCTTTTTGTGCCAACATCATCTCATTGTGGTTATCTTCAAGATCAAAGTCATTCACTTTTCGTGCCAGTCTCATGGGATCGTCTTCAGATTCAATGTTCTGCGAAAAGTCCTTTTTGCGCCTCATCTATTAGCGAGAATTTCAATTTGCGCTACTCCTCCACACCGGTCCACATCGGTCGGGGGAGACATCGGTCCACACCGGGCGATACAGGACACCGGTCGGCACAGGACACCGGTCGCGACACCCACACCGATTGTCATCAGTTCTTCGCGCAAATCTATAGTTTGCGCCACCTTCTCTTCGCGCAAAGTCTTTCTTCGCGCGACCCACTTTTCGCGCAAAACCAACTTGCCTCTCTCTGCTTCCAGCCTTAGCGAGTTTCTGATTTTTGCGCTACTATAGTTTGCGCAACAGTTCTTTAGCGCATATCTGGATTTCGCGCCAGCTTTGCTTAGCGTAAACTGTCTTTTGCGCCACTGTTCCTAGCGCATTCTGTGATTTGCACCAGATTTTCCCATTTTCATTTTTCAGTATTATTCTGTATTCATTTGATTTTATCAGGACTAACGATCATTTTCAAGTTTCTTATTGCATATTTATTTGCGAAAGCTTCAGGATTCATAGATGTTGCTTGCTAATTTCTTTGTGTTTTATACTGTTTGCAAATTCTACATTTGATTACTTTTGGAAATTTATTTTTCTGAAATTTTTGAGTATAATTTTTATCTGATTCTTGATTCTAAGATCTTATTAGTTGATTTAAGTTGTACATATATCATCATGCCTTACACAGATGAGAAAGGAAATATGGTGCTTACAAACAGAGATTGTGCTTTAGCATATATGCCAGAGATTCCAGCATTGGAAGCTGAGAATGAAAATCTGAAGATTCAGAACTCATCTCTTCTTGATCAAATTAATAAGTTGAAAGATGATAAATGTTTAAAGAAAGACTTTGTTTGCTCAGAATGCATCTCTAACTCAAAGATTAATTTTGCAGGAATTATTGAGTCGAAAGAAAAGGAGATCTTAAATCTTCAAGTAAAGCTAAAGAGATCTGAAAGTATTAATTCTAGCTCAAGTTGGTCAAAGAAGGAATCAATGCAAAGAGAGCTAAATGAACTGAGAAGAAGAACAAACATTGCTTGTGAGACATCTGATGGGCTGAGAAAAATGAATTCTCAAATTTTTGCTGAAAGAAACTCTTCGAAAGATAAAGTTTTCAGTCTTGAGGTTGAGATTAATATGATGAAAGAAAATGCAACCCAAGACAGAGACAACATAGAAGCCCAAGATGAGATGAGACAGATTGAGAAAGAAAGAAAATAATTTGCTAAGAAATTCTCTGATTTCTCAAGAAAAGCCTTTGAAGAGAAGAAATCATTAGAGCTTAAACGTGTTAAGCTTTCTCAACAAGTTTCAGACTTTGAGAAAGTTATCATTCTTGAGAGAGACAAAGCTGAGAAAGAGAAGAAGATAGCTGAGCAGAATAATGTAAATAAAGACTTTTCTAAAGAAAAGAAAGTTTTAGAGACTGAGATAGCTAAGCTGACAAGAAAGTTATCTGAGTTGTCAACAAACTTTCTGAAGGAAAAGAAGAGAAAATTTGAGTTGCATAAGAAGTTTGATCTGATTGCAAAGGAAAGAAACAGTTTGTCATCAAAGATAAAGGAACTTGAAGAAGTCGTATTCAAGGTGAAGCTAACTGAGCACAAAACGCCAGAGTCAATAGCTCAATCACCAAGAGATGATCTAGCTGATTCAGAAGGCTCACTCAAAACAACTTCAATTTCTCATTTTTCAAATGTTTCCAATAATCCTTTGTTTTGTGAAATTGATGATCATACTTCTGAACATAAAGATCAGATTCGTCCTTCTAATATTTTCTATGAAAAAGATGTTGATGGTTCAGGTAATTTCAAGAAGAACGAGTCTCGGAAAAAAAGGTTCTAGAGAAGGGAAGATGAGAAAGATAGAGGACATTGGATCTGGAGAGTTAAAGAATCTTCGGAGGAGAAGAAGGAAGAAAAATCATTTGTACATACATTCAATGCTCAAAGGAAAAATGCTCCGAAAGGTAAAACTTTTGGCAAACCTGATCTTGTTTACACTATAAATCAATTGATCAGGTTAGCACAAAAGAAAATTAGTTGTTCCTACTGTGGCTCAAATGATTTTGTAAACAAAGATTATGTAAATAACTAGTATGGTTCTTATTTTATCTCTCCTAATAGAACTGCAACTAATAACAGGACCCAAATACCAGTGGGTACTAAAAGTTAAATCTGTGTTGCAGGCACCCAAGGTTTAAGGGGGAGAAAGAACAATGACTTCTGATCACTACAGATCAGGACTCTTACCTCATTGTCAAAACATTGACTTCTAAGTACAACAACTTAGGACTCGATCTTCAATGACAAGAATAATGACTTCTAAACAAAGCAGTCTAGGACTCATACTTTAGAGAAAGAACAATGGCTCTTGAATAATTCAGTTCAAGACCCGTTCTTCAAGGATAATTCAAGTGAAAATGGATTCTAATCATATCTGATTAGAACCCGTACTTCAATGTTTTGCTTTCTATTTCATTTGATTTAAAATATATATATATATATATATATATTATTAAGTTGAGCGGGAGCTTAATTGTCAAACACGTTTAGTTTGAGGGGGATAATTGTACTGTCAAACACTAAATGTCTTTGACTTCTTCAAATATTTATTCTTCATGTTTATTTGTGTTCCTTTGTGCTTTCATGTACAAAAGGCTATTGCACAACACATTCTTTTAAGAAAATACATGGGATTTGATGTGTGAACTTAATTGAACTTCCATGGATTCACGATAACCAGTGTTTCCTACCCAGGAAGTATTCCCTAAGTGATTGAGGGGAGAGGGGTCAAAAGATTTGAGTGTTGGTGTCTGAAGAGGTAAAATGGAAAAGAGAGATTGGTTAGAAGTGAGATTTAAAAGATTAAAAGAAAGAGGGTGAGAGAACAGAGTAAAAGAATATCAAACTCTGCACCAAATTCTTTCGGAGCCGGGCAACCACTTTATCTGATTGGTTCACATTCTTTGGTGACCATCATTGAAAAAGGCACCTAGCCCATGCCATCTCTTGCATACAACCCCACCAGCTACTCATTCTTTTCTTAAAAAGAGAATGTTTCATATTCTTTGGGGACGCAACACATATGCTATTGGTTCTTCATTTGGAAGATACTAATATTGAAAAAGAAGGAAAGTTTCCCCACCTTTGACCCTTTCTCATGCACATTGAGCCCTTGTATAATTTGTTGTTGTCTCAACAAGTTTACATACTTTGAGACTACATTGAAAAGCAATCATCAGTGCTTAATTCTTTCATACACATGCACGAGCACAAAGAAATCTGTTTTTGTCAGAACGTTCATAGATAACCATGTGTTATTCAATGATTGAATGGAAGTCCTGGGGAGCCTACATCAAAACCAGCTCCTTCTATAGTAACTTCGTGTTACTTAGTAACTGTGTGTTACTGACAGGCATTTCAAACTGAATCATTTGTTGATTCAGGGTTGCCTCTTATTATTACTTGAATCTGCAAAGATTGAAATAATCACTCTCTCTATCTGGGGGAGACTGCTCTTATTTCCACACAGGGCTCTATACATGAAGACTGCGTTTAATTGTTGATTTGGGGGAGAAAATTCCTAGTTTGTTTTGAAATGTTTTGATGATGCTGATTCTCACCACTCATCAAAAAGGGGGAGAATACAAGATAAGAATTTTTGAAAGACTGCTGAAGAATTCAAAGATATCAAAGTGTCTGAGCTCATTTGATATATCAAAAGTCTGGGTGAAGATGATCGTCAGAAGGACACTTCATTTAAAGAAAGAGGAAGATGAAGACTGTGAGCTACAAGTTTTGAAGCTGTAAACGTCATATCAGATACAGTTTTCAAGAGAAGTGAAGACCCGAAGATAATTGAATTTTTTTTAATCTTGAATCCAAAGGGGGAGATTGTTGGATCAGTAATTGTATTCAAGATTAAATTATAAAAGGGGTCTAGTTTGTAATAGTGTTTAATACCTTAGGGGGTATTTTAGCTGATATCTAGAAATTGATTAGGTCATGTTGACCTACGTATAAAAGGTATTATTCTCTAGATTTCGGTAGACATTATTGAAGATTAAGGAGACCATATTCTCTGTATTGTACACGCATCAAGAGGTATCTGTACACCAAGAACACACACACGTATTTATCTGATTAATCAAGAGATCTATGGTATATTGTTTTGATTTATTCATCTCTTGTTCTTTATTGTGTTGTGATTGTTTATCAACTATAATCTGGGTTTAACATGTTCATATGTTTATGTTTGTTCATATAATGTGACCCAGATTACTAGCATATATTTCACAAAAACAGATTAAGAACACAATATTATTGATCAAATCATATTATTACAATTAGTCACATGTCTCACTTTTAATCACAAGTCTCACGTAGTTCACTGTGTGTGTTATGAGTGTGCGAATCTTACCAGACCTCTGAATTCGTATCTTTGTGTGTGCGTGACTTAAAATCTAACAAAGAAACACACTATTTATACTAAGTCAACATTCGTTGACTTTACAACACAAGACCTTGAACTATCACACATTTACAACTTTGACCCTCTATTTAATCTTGAATACAATTCTAGTCTAACATAAAAACACATCTCAAATGACCTCTGATACTCAAACAACAATGAATTTCAAATGGGAGTATTACCATCGAAAGATTTATCTTTTAGAGACATGGTAATAACAAAGTCAACAAAAATATACTGAACCGATGTGTATAAGAATACTTGACAGTATATGAAAAGACAATACACAAGTAATAGCCTTTAGAAACACACGATCAGTTAAACATGAAAGCACTTATATGAAAAAAAACATTTAAAGTCGCACTTCGAGATTCATAAAAACTTTTGAGAACACGAAGTGGTTTGAACGTTTAAGAAACCGTTTTTCATACCTGAAAGTCGTTAGTCTTTCAAAATGTAATAGAGATTAAGATTTAGAGTGATATACCTTCAACGTAGAAATCATAAATCTCCCTAAAATGAATATTTATCTTTTAAGCTCCCTTTGACAAAAACATCAGATACTCCCCCTCTGTATCTGTAAAAAGTCAAACATTAGACAAGAACAATATGAATATAAAAAGAAATATATTTGTCTTTTCTCTTCTCCCTCTTAAAAATATGACAGTGAAAGTTTTACTAACTCCCCCTAAAACAAATAATAAAACTTCCTGAAAAAGATATATCATTTCAGCTTCAGTAAGAATGAAAACATTTGAGTACGAGTTCTGAACCGAATTATCCAGAAGCCATCGTCACATATTCTCCGGTGAAAATAGTAACTCCCCCTAAAAGTAACAATAAATTTATCTTTTAATCTCCCCCTGAAAAATCAGAATATATATCAGTAAAAATATAAAACATATAAGCTCCCCCTTAACATTTGCATAATCCTTAATCAATAAAGCGAGTCTTGAATTACTAGTATTGAAGTAAATTCAGAAGTCAAACTCCCCCTGAAAAATTGTATTCACAAATTTATCAGAAGAACCCCTTGAAGGTTGATCATCTTTTATGTGTCGGAGTACAATCCTTTGACATTGAAGTCCGAGTCCTGAGCTGCTTCACTCAGAAGTCATCATTCATTGAAGTACGAGTTCTGAACTGTTGTATTCAGAAGTCTATCTCTTTATCATTGAAGACCGGGTCTTGAACTGCTTTGTTCAAAAACCAATGCTCTTACTCCCCCTTTAATTGTTGTACCTGTAAAACAGATTTGACAGGTTTTGGTACCCTCTTGTATTTGGGTCTAGACTGGTTAGATTTTGGAATCCACTTCTCATTAGATTCAAATATTTTAAGTTCATTTTGTTGAGAAGTGATTCTGTAAGTTCCATACCAATTATGAGCATAATACTTACTTACAAAATCATCAGTTCCATAGTAAGAACAACAAATTTTCAGTTATTCCCAATATTCAAGTTCTAATTGATACAAACAATCAAGATGATAATCAAAATCACAAGTCTTTGATTAAACCATCAAGATTACAAACTCTCTCTCTACTTTCTCACTCTAGAAAGATATACAATGAACTCCTTCTCTCATAAGCTATCTCTCTACAATCTGAAATCTACTCACTTGCGTACACGCTTACCATAAATGATATACACGCTCTTACAAAGGAAACAAGGTATTTATACCTCACAAACAAATACAAGAAAACAAAATACAAATGTTTGACTTTGACTTTTATTACAAATAGACTTTGACTTTAATGAGAGTTGACTTTTCCATCTTTGACTTCTTGAACTTTTGTCTTCAATCTTTATGATCTTGAATCCAACAATTCTTTTGGGCTAGCCTGATTAAATGATTCACAAAATATAAAGAATCAGTCTTACCAAAAAAATTACCATTATGAACATTGTTCTTTTTGTTCAGTTGAGGTGTAGGAACAAATGACTTTGAATTATCTTTCTCATCTTTCCCTCTCCAAACCATTTTTTGTTTAGACTTGTTCTTTCTGATAGTACCTGAACCATCAATAGATTTAACATAGAAAAGATTAGTAGGACGAATCTGATCATTATGATTGGACACATTATCATCTGAATCAACAAATAAAGGATTGTTAGAAACATTTGCAAAAAGTGAACTTGTAGCTAATTTGAATGAACACTCTGAAGCAGTTGAATCATTCATGGGTGATTGAGCAATTATATCTGGACTTCTTTGTGCTCTCAAATCCACCTTGAAAATGATTCCTTCAAGTTCTGTGATTTTGTTTGACAAATTGTTCCTTTCTTCAGACAATATATCAATCTTCTTCTGTAATTCATACTTCGCCTTTTGTTCTATGAGTGCAGTTGCTGATAGTTCAGATAGCTTCTTTGAAAGCTTGTTGATCTCTGTCTCAAATACCTTCCTTTCTTCTTCAAAATCATTTTCAACACTTTTTCTTTTATCAGATATTTTTTTGAATAATCCAACATTCTACTGTTCTGTTAACTTCTTCTCTTTCTCAACTTTGTCTCTTTCCATGACAATAACTTTCTCAAAATCTGACACTTGTTGAGAATTTTTTTTACATTTAAGTTCAACTGTCTTCTTTTCTTCAAAAGATTTCCTTGAAAAGTCAGAAAACTTTTGTGTAAAAGCTTTTCTTTCTTTTTCAAATCCTTCTCTTTCTTTCTTCTCTTTGAGAACTTGAGCTTCCAATTCAGACATTTTATTTTTCAACACAACATTCTCTTTCTCTAAACCATTTCTTTTCCTCTCAATCTTCTTCATCTCTTCTTGAACATTTAAGTTTTCTTTCTCTTGGGTTGCTTTCTCTTTCAGCATGTTTATTTCAACCTCAAGATTAAAAACTTTGTCTCTCAATTGGTCTCTTTCAGAGAAAATTTGTGAGTTTATCTTTCCCAGTCCATCACATGTTTCTCCAGCAATGTTTGCTCTGGTTCTGAGATCATCAATCTCTCTTTGCATTAACTCTTTCTTGGACCATGTAGAATTTGCATTACTTGCTTTCAAAATTTTGGACTCCTCTTCAGATTTCTTCAATTTGATTTGAAGATTAGAAATCTCTTTCTCTTTTGATGCAATTATCCCTGCAAAATTAATTTTAGAGTTAGAAATACAATCGAACAAATAAAATTTTTCTCTAAAACTTTAGAACTTTCTTTCAGTTTAATAATTTGATCCTGAAGAGATGCATTCTGAATTTTCAGATTCTCATTTTCAGCTTCAAGGGCTGGAATCTCTGGCATATAAGCGATAGCGCAATCTCTCTTGGTTAGAACAATATTTCCCTTTTCTTCAATGTAAAGCATCTTGAAATACCACCGAAATCACTGCACAATCCGCACACCAAGCAAACTTGAATTAGCACAAGGACGAAATTCGCACACCACTGAATCACTGAACTCAACTTTTCGCACCTAACTTGATGCATGAAGTAACATTCCACACACCTCTTTATGTGAAACATAGCTTTTTGCATGCCTTGTTATGCGAGTTCCAACTTTTCGCACATAAAAACTTATACGAATTCCATACTTAGTCAAAATCCCAACTTCAAACTTCATGTATCGATGCGAGATTTGGACATAGAAAAAATTCAAGCTTCTCTATGCGAGTCCCTCAAAATCCTTATGAAGTTAGATACGGATTCCTGAAATTTGTATCCATCACGATGCAAGTTTCTCCCTTGAACTTTCAAAAAACACACTTTTCGTATGAAGCTTTGTGCATATTCCTCACTTCTCGTACAAGGATGATACGAATTGTGTTCTTTTCGTACAAAACACTGTGCGATTTTCTTCCTTAGATTATTTAAAACACCCAGTGTAATGCGATTTCCATCACGATCATGAGAATCTTTTAGATCTTGCGAGTTCTTCGATGTTAAGCTCAAAAACACTTAATTCGATCCAAAATCCAATCAATTCTTCGACTTAGCTTCTGTAAATTCACCAATTCGATCACTTTTACAAGTCAAACAAGATACAAACAATGAATTACTATAACAACGACTCAAAATACATCATGATCATGAATATAGTGCGTAAGAACTTGAAAACTCGAAAAACACAAAATCAAGAAAGTGAATAAAGATTACAGTGCATTTGTGTAATCAAATCGACTAGGATTTGTCTAAAACACCAATCGATCACTAAACAAGCAACAATTTGGCAATTAAAACACAAAATAAAAAAAATCGATCACAACAGAGTAACAGGGTGCGAGTTCTTCATTTTCTTGTTGATTTGATCCAAATTTGCTCTGATACCAAATGTGAATTCCAGATCCAAGCTACAATTATACTCTAGAATGTAGAAATCATCTTTGTATTGAATATGAACAATGATTATGTCAGTCCACAATATAATCAAGTTCTTATCAATATAAACACCTATATGATTTACCAACCTGTTTGATTAACAAACGCGGATTACAAGATTGATAGATTTCTCTTTTGAAGCTCTCTGTGTTTTTCTCTCTGATGAAGAGTAAACGTGAGTGTGTGTGTTGTAATCTGATTGTGTTGTTATTTCTTTCTCAACACACTAACTAACATAATATCTAATTCTAAATAATATCCTAAAATATCTAATAACTTAGATATTTAGGAATAATAATAAAATACTAAAACTAACTTTGACATTTTATTACAAACTGACTTTAGACTAATATTAAGAGTCGACTTTCTAGCTTTAGCTTCAGATTGCGATCTTCAGATTGGATTATCTTGAATTCAATAGATCTGTGCTCTAACAATCTCCCCCTTTGGATCAATATCATTACTAAAAAGATTTAGCAATTCAGTCTTCTCTTTCATCTCAGAAGATGCAATCTCCCTCTTAGTCTTCAACAAGTAGCAATATCTTCAGATTTAGCTCAGAATGTTGTAGCAAAGTATCTTCAAAGAAAATTTCTCTCAAATCAACATGAATTCAGAATACTTGCTCTAAACTTGTGTTGTTCACCATTTCTTGTGTAGCTCTTCTCCCCCTTTTTGATGAAAAGAGCAACAAGTTCATCAAAACTTTTATGTCAAGAAATGTTTATCTTAAGGAGCTTCTGATCCGTCAATTCAAAAAATATTCATCCAGATCTTTTCAAATCCAGACAAAATAATCGTGTAACACCTGAATCAACTAATGAATCAGTTAAAATGCTTGTCAGTAACACTAAGTCACTGTGTGTAACAAATACACATTGGAAAGGAGCTTTTTGATGTTCACTCCCCCAGGGCTTCCATTCAATCATCGAAACACCACAAAGGTAAACTCTATGAATGTTATGACAAAGAAACAAATTCCTTGTGTGTTCGTGCAAGTGATAGAAAGAATTAAGCACTTGATGATTGCTTATAAGGCTCAATATTGTGTAAACCACTGAGACAACAGTAAGTTAAACACAGACTCAATGTGCATGAGTGAAGTGCGAAGGTGGGGCAGACTTCCTTCTTTTCAATATCCAGATTTTCCAAATGAAAATCAGATAGTAAATGTGTTGCTTCCCTTTTGAAAATGAAACATTTTTCTTTTAAGAAGAAAATGAGTAGCTGGTGGGGTTAATCAAGAGTTGGCATGGGCTAGTTGCCTGTTTCAATAATGTTCACCAAAGAAATGTTAAACACTAGAAATGTGGCTGCCCGACTCAGAAAGTAGTTGGTGCAGAGTTCTGATATTCTTTTAACCCTGTTCTCACACCCTCTTTCTTTTAAACATTTAGCTTACTCTAACCAAACTCTCTTTTTCATTATTGCTCATCACACAACCCACACTCATTTCTTTTAAATTTCTCACACTCAATCACTATGGATTAACCTCTTGGGTAGGAAACACTGGTTAACGTGTATCCATAGAAGTTGTGTTAAGTCCTAGCACACTGATCCCATGTTTTCCTATGAAGAATATGATGCTCAAAATGGTTTAACTTATTAGTTAAAGTACAAATTATATCTTGAAAACATTTAAAGGAACACTTCCAATTCATGAAATCGTTTTTGAGATTCGGGAAGTGGTTTGAACATTTAAGAACATGTTTTCAATGAATGAAAGTTATCCTTCTTTCAACCATATATGAGATTCAGATAAAGGATTATACCTTTACGTGAGATCTTACATCTCATGAAGCTAAGCTTAAATTCATAAAGATATGAACATGTAAGCGTCTCTCAAACTGCAAAAGTCTTAAAGTTAAGTCAAAGTAACGTTATTCACATTGAATTAAAAGACAAAAAGCAGTAAAACAATGAAAGTACGAGTTCTGATGTGCAGATATCCTAACTCCTTTGACTTGTAAAACTCCCCCTAAATTCATGCATCACAAAAATTTGACATTAAAAAGGTAAATGCAGAAATTAGTGAGTCTTCTCCTCACATTAATATTGACCATCTGTCAATTTCTTCTTATACTCCCCCTTTGATCATGAACAAAATATTTGATGTGCAGATATCATTCAGAAAAAAAGAATGAAGAAATGATGAAAAAGTATACAATTAGAAAACTTTGATAGGTAACTACTGATTATGTCTTAAGATTTAGCATACCAAGCTTAGAGACAAGAAAGGTGAACCTCTTTTCGTCTAAAGGTTTGGTAAACAAATCTGCAAGCTGATAATCAGTTTTTACAAAGAAAAGTTCAATTGTTCCTTTTTTGACATTATCTTTGATAAAATGATACTTGACATCTATGTGTTTGGTTTTGGTGTGCTGAACTGTTATCGCGATGATGCTCTTTGAGTCACAGTAGATCGGGATTTTGTTGAAGTGAAAATCGTAGTCGCGCAGTTGTGTCCTCATCCATAAGACCTGAGAATAGCAGCTAGCAGCAGCTACATATTCTACTTCGGTCGTTGAAGTTGATACACTAAGTTGCTTCTTCGATGCCCAACTTACGAGTTTATCATCGAGGAACTGTATATGACCTGACGTGCTCTTTCTGTCTAGCATACAACCATCATGATCTGCATCTGTATATGCTGTTAGTTCAAAGCTAGTATCTTTAGGATACCACAAACCAAGATCTGCAGTCCCCTTCAGATACCTAAAAATGCGCTTAACTGCAGACAAATGGGATTCTTTGGGATTGGCCTGATATCTAGCACATAAGCATGTAGAGAACATTATATTTGGCCTACTAGAAGTAATATACATCAAAGAACCTATCATCCCTCTGTAAGTCCTAACATCAACAGCCTTTCCAGAAGGATCAGTGCCAATCTTAGTACCTGGTGCCATTGGGGTACCAATCCGTTTAGAATATTCCGTTTTGAACTTCCGAAGAATATCAAGAATGTATTTTGATTGATTGATAAAAATCCCCGATGAAAATTGTTTGACTTGTAATCCGAGAAAGAAATTCATCTCTCCCATCATATTCATCTGAAATCTTACAGTACTTAGGATTTGTAGAGCCAAAAATAATATCATCCACATAGATTTGAATAAGAATGATATCGGCTTTCTCCTTTTTAATAAACAAAGTGGTATCTACCGTACCTTTTGTAAAACCAGACTTGACTAAAAATTGAGATAGGACATCATACCAGGCGCGAGGAGCTTGTTTCAGTCCATAGAGTGCTTTGTCGAGAATGTAGACATGATTCGGCTTCTCTTGATTGACAAATCCTTCTAGCTACAAGACGTAGACTTCTTCCTTTAGAATGCCATTCAGAAAGGTGGTATTCACGTCCATTTGAAAGACAGTGAAGTTCTTGTGAGCTGCGTAGGCCAAAAACATTCGAATTGTCTCTAAACGCGCCACAGGAGCATAAGTCTCGTCGTAGTCTATTCCTTCCTCTTGCCTGTATCCCTTGGCAACAAGTCTTGCTTTGTTTCTGATAACGGTACCATCTTCATCTTTCTTGATTTTGAAAACCCATTTCGTACCTATAATGGTTTTACCTTGAGGTTTGGGTACGAGTCTCCAGACTTCTAGTGCGTCGAACCGATTCAGCTCTTCTTGCATTGCAGTCACCCTGTCTGAATCGGCAAGAGCCTCGGATATGCGAGATGGCTCGATCTTGCTCAGAAAGGATTCATGCATACACATATTCATTGAAGCTGACCTAGTTTGCACCGGTTTGGTTGGATCGCCAATGATCTGTCTTATCAGGTTCTCTTTGGTCCATTTATGTTCATGAGGGAGTGGATTATATGAATATATATCAATATTATCATCTAAGAATCCTCTGGTACCTTCTTCAGGTTGTTCAGGAGGAATGATGATTGCAGTTGAAGTAGTAGGTGCACAAGGCTCAGTAGGTACAGCTTGGTCCATCTGTAGAACAGTCTGTACAGAACATCCTACTGATACAGCAACTTCTGTCTCTTCATTATTTGTCACAGCTTCAACTTTTGGAGTCGGTATTTGAACTGGAATTTCTTGCTAAATTGGGGAGTTGGATTTAGTAGAGATATCTGAACTGGTTGGATGAGTAGTCGTTGAGTCTTCCATCCTGTCAACCACAACAGATTTCTTCACATTATATCCAAGAAATTCATCATAAAACAGTTCAAATAATAAATTTAAATCAGATAAATGATTAGTAGACGTTGATGCTTCATCTGATTTGATCGCTTGAGACGTAGGTTCTGGACTGTTTTGCCCAGAAGCTAGTACTCCGGTTATCACGAGTTCTGAACTGTGTTGTTCATAAGCCATATCTTCATCAAATGTGATGTTTACGCTTTCAACAACTGTTTTTGACTTCTTCAGATATACACGGAATGCAGTAGATGTAGATGAATAGCCAATAAAGATGCCTTCGTCCGCCTTGGCACTGAACTTGTTCAGACTCTCTCTATCGTTTAGAACATAACACTTACACCCAAATATATGGAAATATTTGATTGTCGATGTTCGGTTGTTGATTAACGCATAAGGAGTCTTCTTGAATCTGCGGTGTATCATGGATCGATTCTGAGTGTAGCACGCAGTCGATACAGCTTCAGCCCACAGAAATAGAGGTAAGTCAGATTGACTTAGCATAGTACGAGCAGCCTCGACTAGCGTACGATTTCTTCTTTCGACCACTCCATTCTGTTAAGGCGTACGAGCAGCAGAGTATTGATGTGATATCCCGACCGATTCGAGATATTCTTGAACTGTTTTGTTCTTGAACTCTGTGTCGTTGTCTGTTCTTAGAAGGTTGATCGGTTTTTGCAGATTTACCTGGGTCGTTTTCAGGAATGTAATGAGAACATCAGGTGTCTCATCTTTTGAACGTAGAAATTTGACCCAAGTGTATCGCGAGTAATCGTCCACGATAACTAGTATGTACTTCTTTCCGCCTAGACTTTGCGTTCGCATCGGACCCCATAAGTCCATATGCAACAACTCTAACGGAGAGCTTGTACTCGGTTCAGGCTTTGGTTTATGTGGATCTCTCTTCATCTTTCCCTTTTCACATGCTGCACACAGGTGTTCTTTTTCATACTTCAGCTTTGGAAGTCCTTTAACTATCTTTTCACTGACCAGCTTGTTTATGTACCTAAAGTTGAGGTGAGAGAGTCGACGATGCCATAGCCAGCTTTGCTGCATCGAGGCTTTAGAGAGTAGACACACCTGTTTGTCAGTCTGGACGTTTGACAAATTGATTGTGTAGAGGTCGGACTTTGAGTGCCTACCAAGAGTTCCTTGCCATCTTTAGTGCGAACAGAACACCTCTTGGCCTTGAAATTTACCTCTAAGCCTTTGTCACAGAACTGGCCTATACTGAAAAGGTTGTGTCTTAAGCCTTCAACGTAGCTCACCTTCTTAATCATGACGTTTTCGTGTACCATATCACCATATCCCAGAATTGGTGAAAACTGGTCGTTCCCAAATCTAACTGTCCCGCAATATTTATCTGTATAATTGGACAGCATCCCTTTCTGCTCTGTCATATGCTTGGAACACCCGCTATCCAAGTACCACATATGACGGGTCTGCACAAAAGAAATTACAAAACAAGAGATTTAGGTACCCACTTGTAAATGGGTCCTACAGTATTAGTACATGACTTTGATACCCATTGAAATTTGGGTCCTCTTTGCTTTTGAGAATCAAATGAAGAATTAGTATGATAAGAGTGAACATGATATGTGCCAAACCAAACATCAGAATCTTGACAAGAAGTAGAAACATGTTTATCATAATATGAAGACTTTCTAGCAGATAAAGATAACTGGAATAATTGCTTCATAGAGTATTTCTTGCGAGAAACGATAAGTTTTGGTTTCAAAATAGCAACATCAGCAATCAAAACATCTTTACTAGGCGTAGTCTTATTACAATCAACACTAGAAAAAGATTTATCAGTCTCGTCAATCTCCTGTTTTGGTTGCCATTGAGATTTAACTCGTAGCCTCTTCTTGCTCAGATCTGAAACATTTGAAACTGTTGAGTTAGATTGTTGAGCAACAAATGAATGCTTCGTCTTTGGCTTACCAGTAGTGAGCGGTTTCTGTGAATGCTAAGATTTCTTCTTAGCTTTCGCATTCTTAGATTTCACAGAAACTGTTTCATCAACTTTCGTTGATGATTTACCTTTCTCAAACATACTGGATAATCCAAAGGAATTCACAACAAAAGATGAATGGTTAGGAAGTTTGGCACTAAAATCAAATTGATCAAAACAATCATCTAAAACACCATCAGAGTTTAAAAAATCATACCCTTCATCAAGTAGACCAAACATATCTTTAGATTTTGAAGCCTTGGTTGATTTAGAAAGAACATAATTTTTAAGCACAGTTGAAAACACTTTTTGTTCAACTTCAATCAAAAGTCTTTCATCTGCTAAAGATTCCTCAAGTTCAGAAATTTTACTTTCCAAAATGAGAGGAGGGACGTAAAGTTTACCTTTAATAGGCTTCACCTCCATTTCTTTTACAGAATAACTCTCAAAGAAATCATTTGAAAGAGATTTTGATTGAACAGAATCATAACTTTGATTCAACTTCCCATAAAGAAATGGAAGTTGAAATTTGGATTTGATCTTTCGTTTTTCGGTTTCCTTGGCTTCATCCTCTTTAGACAGTCCAGTCCAGAAAACTTTAAGGTCAGGGTATCGTTGAGAGAGTCTTAAGAATGTAAAATCAAAAAGTGCAGGCACTTCAGATATACCGTTTTTAAGGTAATGAGGATTCTCATAACCCAGTCCCCAATTCTCTCTATTCTCTTTGGGTTTGTTTAGATGAATGGTTTGTTCAGTTTGACCCAGTGAGTATAACTTCTCTTCCAATGATTTTAATTTTGCAAGTAAAGAAATGTTTTCTTTGGAACACTATGAATACATTTTCATAAGCTCTTTTGAAATCAAACTCACTCTTTCTCAATTTAGTCTTTGTTTCAGCAACCTCTTTAAGAATTATGGTCTGTTCTTTTGCGCTGGTGTCAATGGTTTTATGTAAAGTCTCAACCAATACTTTCTTTTCAGCAATATTCTCTCTAAGTTTCTGTATTGATTGGTTTTGTTCATGGATAACACCCTTTTCGTGCTTAAGCTTCGACTCTAACTCTTCGAGTTTAGTCCACATGGCATGCATTTGATTTAAGAAATCTGATTGAGTTAAATCACATACCTCATTTTCCTCATCATCGGAATCAACTTCAACTTCTGTTTCCTACTTGACCATTAAGCACATGTGTGATGTCTCCTCTTCTCTTCATTCTCATCTTCCTGGTCTGAACGATCTAGCCAGTACTTATCTTCTGCCATCAATACCTTTCCAGCCTCCTTTTGCTTGGCTAGAAGCATTTTATTCTTGTAGTAGTCTGAGTTTCTGACTTTGGGTCTTCGGCAGTCTTTGGCAAAATGTCCAAGTCTACCACAGTTGTAGTACTTTGGAGGTTCTGGCTGACTAGTTTCTTCAGCTTTATACCTTCTCTCTTCCGGCCTTCTTTCATCTACTCTCTTACCTTCAATCCTCTCTTTGTGAACATAGTTGCTTGGACCAGAAGAATACCTCTGACTATTTGAGCTTGGCTTTTTGTAGAACTTTCTTTGAAAAGCCTTAGTCAACATAAGCATTGCCTGCTTCAGTTTTTCACAGTCATCCGAGTCAGAGTTTGCTTCACTTTCAATTTCTTCTGATTCAGACACAATCATCTTGTTCTTCTTCTTTTTCAAAACAAGAGCAATTGAGTCAGCACTTGTCTTTTCAGCATGTTTCTTTTCATCCATGATTTCATCCACCTCTGCTTCATTCTGTTTGAGGGTTTCATACACCTCATGATATGGAATCTCGTTTAGATCCTTGATTTGCTTCATTTGTCTGGCAAACCTCTTTCATTCAAGCTGGAGAATGTTTAGGAATTTGACATTCAACTCTATTTGCGATTTGGTGACCTTGTTCTTGCTTAGTTCATTCAGCAAGGTCACGAATCTGTCATATGTTACTGCTAGTGACTCTCCAACTCTGCCTTTGAATTCTTCATAGTTGTTTAGGTAGTTGAATATCTTCAGCTGGTTTCCAACTTTTGAACCTAGCATCATCTTCTCTAGATGATCCCACATCTATTTGTTTGAAGCTCTGTAGCTGTCTATCTTCACATATATTTCATTTGGAATGCCTTGAAGAATGTAAGACTTTGCTAATCTATCACCTTTTGCTCTCTTTAGGTTATCACCATCGAGCTCATCATACCTAAGTGGATAATCTATCTCCTGAGTACCCTCCATACGAGTCTTCATAACAGGTGCCATAATTCCTTCTTCTAAGGATTTCCTGATGAATACTCCCAAATCATGTCTTTCAAAGAAGTCCATGAACCGATCTTTCCACTGTTCATACTCTCCCCTGAAGAGTACTGGTGGCTTTGTGTCAGTTCCGATAGCTAGAGCTTCTTTTGAAGTCATTGATTCAGATTGAAAAAGACTAAAGCTGGTACTGGCGCAAAAGACACACTTTGCGCTAAAGGTGGCTGGCACAAAAGAGTTTTGCGCGAGGTGTAGGTGGCGCAAAAGACAATTTACGCGAGATGAGGGTCGCGCGAAACAGAACTTTGTGCGAAGTGAAGGTAGCGCAAACTTTAGTTAGTCTGGAAGATGGAGTTTTGCGCTAGACGTTAGTGGCGCAAACTTGAACTTTGCGCGATAAGCTGATGGCGCAAACTTTTGAAGATAGAGATTTGTGCGAGATGTTGATGGCGCAAACCTAACCTTTGCGCGAGTAACTGATAGCGCAAAAGTAACTTTGCACGATTAACTGATAGCGCAAAAGTAACTTTGTGCGAGTAACTTTGAAGTACTTCTTTTGAATCTGGCGCAAACCTTGCTATGAACTGGCGCAAACTTGAACTTTGCGCGAGTTCATCCCTGCAGCTTCGAAAATCGACTATAATCCAGAATAAACCTATCTAGACTTCGATTAGCAGTCCCAAGTTTTAACAAATTGACCACTAACACTTCTAGAACAGATTACAAGCTTTTGATTTAAAAAAGAAACTCTTTTCGAAGATTTGATCTATGGAACAGTGTCTACGAACTCGTGAACAGTTTTGCAACAAAATCACAAAATTTGAATCGATTGAAGATCTATACTGATATTAAACAACACCAACTCGATCTAGACCACAAATCGATCACAACTTGATCGATTTCAACTCCAATAAACCACTAAAAATCAAAAATGATTTTGAAATGAAGAACACAGAGTCGATGGTTTTAAAACTTGATTTGAATCTGATTTAGGCTCTGATACGAATTGTCGGTCCACAATATAATCAAGTTCTTATCAATATAAACACCTATATGATTTACCAACCTATTTGATTAACAAACGCGGATTACAAGATTGATAGATTTCTCTTTTGAAGCTCTCTGTGCTTTTCTCTCTGATGAACAGTAAATGTGAGTGTGTGTGTGTGTTGTAATCTGATTATGTTGTTATTTCTTTCTCAACACACTAACTAACATAATATCTAATAACTTAGATATTTAGGAAAAATAATAAAATACTAAAACTAACTTTGACATTTTATTACAAACTGACTTTAGACTAATATTAAGAGTCGACTTTCCAGCTTTAGCTTCAGATTGCGATCTTCAGATTGGATGATCTTGAATCTAATAGATCTGTGCACTAACAGATTACAATGATCTCTTAATCACAAATCTCTCAGAGTGCCATATAACTATTTCTCACAAGTTTCTCTTTCTAAGATCTATGTGCGTGTTCTTTCTCAATTGGTACACACCTTGTTTACAAAAGACAAAAACCTATTTATATGGTCAACATGACCTAACAACACTAACTATTGTCAAAGTCAAACACATTGACTTACAAAGAATTTAACAACTAAACCCTCACACTTTACAACAATTTACACTTTGAACCCACATTTAATCTTGAATACAATCTTGACTTAATAGGAAGAAAAAGGAAGAAAGTCAAAAACATAAAAAAGGAATGTTCAACATTTCAAGCAATTATATGTTGTACATCATGCATCAAATGTTGTTTTTAAGAGATTTCATAAAAAATGCTTTAAAACGTAGTACCTTGTGCTTGAAGGGTTGCAGTTAAGAGTTTGGTGTATATGCTTATTAATATAGTATAGACATGATGTTTTTTTAATTAAGTCTTCTATTGTATGTATATGATGGCTTGAATCCTAAATCGCAAGAGAAACCTAGACCCCTTCATAACCTGCAACCTTCCACGATGCTCAATTAGTTTGAACCCTAAATCGCAAGCTTCGATTAAAAAGGAGGTGTTGCACCTTCTTGATAAATCATTATCAATAACCCATTTTGTAGCTTGTATTTAAATCATTATATTGAAATCCCACATATTTGAAATCTGATGACTGTGAATCAACACAACTAGATTGGTAATCATCTATAACTTCTTTACCTTTATTTGGAGTATCAGATATTAAAGTCTCGGCTTTGACAAACGTGTCACGTATGTTTGGAATCTTCTTGGCATTAGGACCCATTTTGTCAAAATTATATAAATTTTCTGGATCCCTTTTTAAACATCAGTTTCAGACAAACCCAAACCCAATTTCGAAATGTAAAATCTTACATCTTGGAGTTTGTTTGTCATAAGATTCAAAGTCTGTTTAGTTTGTCCACGTTTTAAATTTAAATCCTCCAGTTGTTTAATTTTACAATAAGCCTCGTTGCGTTATTGGAAGCAAACTTCAAATTTAATTTTATACTCACTCTTTTCGGAATTCAAGTTCATCAAGTCCTTTTGGAGCTCAGTGATCTTGGTTGTCAAATCAGCATTTTCTCTTTTTAAATCATTTTTCTCATTTTCCTTGTCCTTGATGACAACTTTCAAGGCTAAGTTTACTCGAAAATTCATCTCGAAAATTAAACTCGAAAATTCATCATTGTTTGTCTTTCAAGGCTAAGTTTACTTTTAAGCACATTAAACTCATTTTCCATGTTTTGAATTTGAGCAATTAAAGATAGAACTACCTCAGAGTTTTCTGATTGCCCACTTACCTCATAATCATTATCAGAATTGTCAACAGTAGGCAGTGCATCCTCTTCCACCAGGGTCACCATAGAGATCTATGTAAAATGAGCTTCCTCTTCGTCCGATGTTTTACAGAGCCAGTTTTCTTCTTCGGCCATTAGCACTTTGCCATCTTCTTGCTTCTTTACCAGTAATGACTTCTTCGCATAATACTCCGAGTTCTTTACCTTTTTAAATCGGCAACCCTTGGAAAAGTGTCCGTACTTTCCACAGTTCAAACACCTTCCACTCCAGGGAGCAATTTTCACTTCCTTCTTCTCTTCTTTTCTCTCATCCTTCTTTCCATACTCTTTCTCAAAACGGAGCTTGTTTTTCTCAGTCTTGTCTTTCTTCTAACCTTCAAACTTTGTCTTTGAGTAGTACTTCTTTTTGCCAAAATGTTTGTTGAATTGCTTAGTGATCAAGGCAAGATTTTCCGCAAACCTCTGAATGTCCTCATCAGAATCCACTTCTTTCTCTTCAACAGATGACTCAGAACTTGATGTCGGCAACTCTGTCAAATAAGCCTTTGACAACTTTGATTTGGACTTTGACCCGGAACTAGCTTTCACAACTTTCTTATCAGCAAGAAGAGCTAAAGATTCCTTCACCATCTTTTTTTCTTCACTTATGAGTTTCACCTCATCTTCATGCTGAGCTAACGTCACAAAAATATCATTCACGTCCTCCAAATCCATATCTTTAGACATTTGCAAGTTAATAGCATAACTTTTCCATTCGGGATTGAGGTTCTTGATGAATTTGTAGTTTATCTAAGATACAGACTTGTTCATTTCATTCCTTCGCAGATCATTCAATATTACATTGAATCTGTTGTATGTGTCTACCAAAGCTTCACCTTACTTAGCTTTGAAATCCTCGTAAGCGTTGATACTTTGATTTATCTTCGCTTTGATAGATCGGTCTCTGCCCTGAAACTGAGGCTCAAGTTCATCCCACATAGCTTTGGTTGATTCACGACTATTCACACGGTTGTAGACATCGTTGGGGATGGCCATTGTAAGTAGAATGAGTGCTTCCTCATCAATCTTGGCCTAAGCTTTCTCCTTCTCAGTATAGTACTGATATGGCTTTGGTACATATCTCTCTAGATTTTTTGGAGAAGTTTCAGTTGTTGGCTGACCCGGAATAGTAACAACAGGGCTTACTGGGCCTTCAAGGATAGATTTCATAAGTTCCCGATTCTTATGATTCAAAAACTGAGTCATCCGACGTTTCCATTGTGGGTATTCCCCAATAGATAAAACCATAGGCTTGGACCGAGACCCCATACTGAGCAAATCCTTAGACATATTTAAAATTCTGTAAAACAATCGCTTGGAACGATCGTTAATCAGAAAATCAACAAAGATCAACTTAGACAAATTTCTAGAAAAACTCCAAAAAAATTCTAAGTACAAAATCCTGACACCACTAAGTTCCTTGAACTTTTCGCACACCAAAAATCACAAACTATTCGCACAGGAGCTGAAATTCGCACGCCAAAGAACAAAAGTCTCAACTTTTCGCACCCAACTATATATGCGAGAAGTCACTTTTCGTACACCGTTATATACGAATTACACCTTTTCGCACGCCGTTGGATGTGGATTCTGGCTTTTCGCACAACTAGGGATGCAAATTTCTGACTTAGAATCTTTCAGTCTTTGAACTTTTCGCATGAAAAAATGATGTGAAATCCTGACTTAGCCAAATTCACCACTCTCAACTTCAAGTATCGATGCGAATTGTGGACTTAGAAAAATTTTCTTCTTCACTATGTGAATTCCTCAAAATTCGTACGTAATGGGATGCGGATTCCCACTTTTCGTATGAAGGCACATGCGAAATTCTCCCTTAGCAAAATAAAAGAATCACTTTTCGTACGCTGCACCATTCGAATTCTAGCTTTTCGTATATAGCTAGATGTGAAATGCTTCCTTTTCGTATATAGCCCTATGCGAAAACCTCCCTTAGCCTTTTCAAACTTCACTAGCCATAAACTTTACTAGCCATGCGAAATCTACTGAAGAACATACGAGAAGTCTGAATCTTGCGAATTCTTGGGTTTTCGGCTCACAAACACTGAAATCAATCCAATTTTCAATCAAATATCCAAATTAGCCTCTGAAATTCCACCAAATCGACCACGATTAGATATAAAAAATGTTACAATTGATCGATTTCATCAAGAACAACAACAATTACAAATCAAATGGAATTACAGTGCGTGAAATGTTCAAATTGTTACAAACACGAAATTGAGAAATTAACATTCATTTACAGTGCAATTTGGATTTCAATTTGAACAAAAAGTGTTCTAAATCATAGTGTGATTACAGTGCAAGCATTAATCGAACAATTAAAATGCAAAAACAAGGAATCGATCAAAAACTCGGACGATGCGAGTTCTTCCCATTTTGAACAGTTGATTTGATCCGATTTCTACTCTGATACCAAATGATAGTTCCAGATCCAAGCTATAATCAATCACACACACTAACTATAGAAATCATCATGAATTAATTCTCTTTTTATTACAATGATTTCGTAATCACAAGTAGTACAAGGTGCCACAAGTCTCACGTATATTTCTCTCACTATGAGATGCGTGTTCTTGTGTGTGTCTAATCTCTCTTGTTACATGATTACAAAGAACTCAACCTAATTATATGGTCAACAACATTGACCTTACAACACAAAGCAACATGTCAAAGTTAAACACTTTGACTTACAAAGCTTTTTATAAACACTTACAACTTTTCAACTATTTACATCTTTGACCCCTCTTTTAATCTTGAATACAATATTTGACTTAACAACCTCCCCTTTGGATTCAAGATTAAAAAAAATTGACGATAATTTTCAGGTCTTCTTACAGTTGTAAAAACTTCAACACAGAATCTTTAACATCTTCAAACCTTTGAGAATCTCCCTCTTTGGAATTCTTTTCAACACAAATACTCTGTCTTTCTTCACAAACTTTAAATCTTCTTCAATCTCTCCCTTTGATCATAAACAAAATTATCTTCAGAAACATTGTTGAAATCTTCAAACTTTCTCAGTTTTCAATTTTCACTTTCACTTTGAGTTCTTTTCGCTTTACGACTTTCACTTGACTTTGCTTACTTCTGAAAATGAACTTTGAATGATCTCCCCTTTTTTATAAGATCAACATAATTCTGACTTTGAAATTCTTGAAATATCTCCCCCTTTTTGATGAATGATGAGAAATCAGAATCATCAAAACTTTTCAATGTCAGCATTGTCTTTGATATAATCTCTCCCATATATCAAGATAAGCATAGTCTTCATGATATAGAGACAATCTCCCCTTGAGAAACTATCTACAACTGATCGGATATGAACATGTAGCCGTAAATATGAACATGTGGCTACCCGTCTCAAAAAAGATTTGGTGCAGAGTTTTATATTCTTTTACTCTGATCTCACACCCTATTTCTTTTAAACATATGAGCTCGCTTCTAACCAAACTCTCTTTTCCTTTTTACCTCATCACTCACCCACTCTCTTTGATTTTGACCCCTTTCCCCTCAATCACTCTGGATAATTTCTTGGGTAGGAAACACTGGTTAACGTGAATCCATAGAAGTTCTTTTAAGCGCACACACTGATTCCCATGTATTTTGTCCTAAAAATATATTGCTCAACAATTTATATTGACAGATAAGCACAAGATATCACTGTCAGAAAAGATATGCTCATTAAAAATAAGAATGAGATTTGAGCATTTTGAACATTTAAGATCTCTCAAAACAAGGAAATTGGATGAAAGAAATGAAGTCAGTTAAGTGTTTTGAGAATATGATAATGATTCGATCAGATCAAATATCATGAAAAAGACTTTGAAATATCAAAGAATTGAAAGTTGTTTATATGAACAAATATAAACATATTAACAATGAAAGCACAAGTAATGAAATGATGTCTGATACTCAAACAACAGTGAATTTCAAACGGGAGTATTACCCTCGAAAGATTTGTCATTTAGAGACATGGTAATAACAAAGTCAATTGAAATTACAGAACCGGTGTGTATGAATAATTGACAATATATAGACAAGACAATACACAAGTATTAGTCTTTTAGAAACATACGGTCAGTGAAACATTAAAGCACGAATATGAAAAACATTTAAAATCGCACTTCTAAATTCATGAAATCTTTTTAAGAATAAGAAGTGGTTTGAAAGTTTAAGAAACCGTTTTTCATACCTGAAAGTCGTTCTCCTTTCAAATATGTTAGAGATTAAGAATCAGAAAGATATACCTTCAGCAAAGAATTCTCAATTCCCCCTGAAATGAATATCTTATCTTTTATGCTCCCTTTGACAAAAATAGCAGATATACTCCCCCTCTATATCTGTAAAAAGTCAAATCATTAGAAAAGACTAATATGAATATGACAATTATTAAACCCAGAATTCAAGTTCTAATCTAACAAACAATCAGGATGAACAATTTCCAAAGTCATATGTCATTGATATTCAAATCAAAGATTACAATTCTCACTTTCTCTCTCTACATACTCTTTCTCTCTCTAGAATGATATGCAATAAAACCTCTTATCTGATATGCTCTGTGTGAATGATGATACCTACTGATTACAAACACCTCAAGGTATATTTACCAACTAGAAACAACAAGGAAAACAAATACAAGACACTTTGACTTTGACTTTGACTTATTACACTTGACTTTAACTTTGATGCTTGAGAGTTGACTTTGAGCATTTACTTCCTTGAACTTTGACCTTCAGTATTAATGATCTTGTATCCAACAAATCTGTGCTCTAACATTCTCCCCCTTTGGATCAAGATCATCTTTAAAAAGATATTACAATTCAATCTTCTCTTTTAAGCTCAATTTGAATCTTCTCCCTTTGATGTAAACAAGATCTTCTCAAGTAATCAACATTCTCCCCCTATTCATATGAAAAATCGACATTCTCCCCTTTCTTTGATAAATTCAGTATCTCCAAAAACTTTCATTAATCTTCCCAAAGTTGTAAACAAACCTCTTTTTCAGACTTGAAAAGAAATTATCTTCAGATTTAGCACACTTTGCTTCAGCAAGTTTATCTTCAACAATTCTGAAAACTTTAAACTCTTACTTTCAGCTTTCAACAATTCTTGAATATCTCTTGATATTCTCCCCCAACTTTAACATTTATGACTTCAAAAAATTCTTGAACTCTTCAAACATATCTGATACAAACTATTCTTTCCAGACATTTCTTTAACATTGTTCCCCCCCCCCCCCTTTTTGATGATTACGACATAGAGATCATCAAAACTTTCTCCAGGAAATGTCTTTATCTATTCTGACCATTGATCTTTTGAACTGAGCCTCTGATTCATCGTCAACCCATAAAGATATTCATCTGAATATTTTCAAATTCAGACAAATTGGAATGTAACACCTGAATCAACAAATGAATCAGTTAAAATGCCTGTCAGTAACACAAAGTCACTGTGTGTAACGAATACACATTGGAAAGGAGATTTTTGATGTTCACTCCCCCAGGGCTTCCATTCAATCATCGAAACACCACAAAGATATTTCTATGAACGTTATGACAAGAAAAACAAATTTCCTTGTGTGTTCGTGCAAGTGTTAGAAAAAAATAAATAAGCACATGATGATTGCTTGTTATAAGGTTCAACATTAAACCACTGAGACAACAGTAATTAAACACAGACTCAATTGTGCATGACCAATGTGCGAAGGTGGGGCAGACTTCCTTCTGTTTCAATATCCAGATTTTCCAAATGAAAACCAGATATATTATATGCTGCATCCCCTTGAAAATATGAAACATTTTCTTTTTAAGAAGAAAATGAGTGGCTGGTGGGGTTTTTATCGAGAGTTGGCATGGGCTAGTTGTTTGTTTCAATAATGTTCACGAAGAATTGTGAAACACTAACAATGTAGTTGCCCGACTCAGAAAAAGTTGGTGCATAGTTTAATATTCTTTTACTCTGATCTCTCACCCTCTTTCTTTTTAACCATTGAGCTCGCGTCTAATCAAACTCTCTTTTTCATTTTACCTCTTCACACAACCCACACTCATTTCTTTTTGACTCCTCACACTCGATCACTAAGGATTAACTTCTTGGGTAGGAAACACTGGTTAATGTGAATCCATTGAAGTTTCATTTAAGTCCTACAAAATGAACCCATATTTTCCTATTGAAGCACATTGTTGTTCAGATGGTTTAACTATAACAGTTAAAGCACAAATTATGAAATACAAGTCAGATGTCTGTATGCTCATAGATATAAACATGAAGATTTGAGCATTTTTAAACATTGAAGATTTTTCAAACAAGATAATTGAATGAATGAAATGAATGCAAGAGACTTGTTTGAAAATCTGACATTGTATCAAAAAGATCAATATCGAAATGATTTATCGATTAAGGCTTTGGTCAGCAAAAATTGATATTGTCTATACGAATAAAAAATATAGACATTCTTGAAAGAACATTTAGAAATAAAATCGCGCTCAAACTTTGAATAACAATCGGGGTGTCTTACCATCGAAAAATAATGTTTCAATTTAGAGACATGGTAAGAACGAATTCAACAAAAATTAAACCGGTGTGTGTGAATACTTGACAGTATATAGACAAGATAATACACAAGTGTTATTCCCTATATTTAAGTTCTAATTGCTACACAAACACAATCAAGATGAGAATCTAAATCACATTCATTGATTTCAATCACATATTACAAATTCTCTCTTTCTCTCTACATATTCTCTCTCTACAAGCTTTCTTACTCTAGAATAATATGAATGAAGCTCTTCTCTGATTCGTGTGTGTTCCTGATACAAAGACAAACAAAGGCTATTTATACCCACTACCAAATACCAAGAAACAAACAAATACAAATGTTGACTTTGACTTTTATTAACAAATGACTTTGACTTTCACTAGAGAGTTGACTTTCAGCCTTTGACATCTTGAACTTTAGTCTTCAATCTTTATGATCTTGAATCCAATAAATCTATGCTCTAACAATCTCCCCCTTTGGATCAAGATCATAACTAAAAAGATTTAGCAATTCAATCTTCTCTCTTAAGCTCAATTTGAATCTCCCCCTTTGATGTAAAAACAAATCTTCTCAAGAAATCAACATTCTCTCCCTATTCGTATGAACATTGACGTTCTCCCCATTCTTTGATAAACACTGTCTTTCAAAAACTTTCAGAAATTTACTCAAAATCTGATCTTCAAAAATAGTAACATTCTCCCCCAAGGTTATAAACAAACCTCTTTCAGACATTGAAAGAAATTATCTTCATTTTCAGCTCTGAATGTTTTATCCAACTTTCTTCAAATAAACTTTCTCCAAAATCTGCTTGCTTTCGAAATTCTTTGAACTTTCGCTTAAGTGGATTCTAGTTTTACATTTCCCTTGTAAGCATATACTTTGAACAAACTTCAATTCTGAAATATCTCTCTCCATATCCAATACAAATACTTCTTTCCGGACAATTCTTTCAACTTTAACATTTCTTTGAAATACACATTTCTTGATCTTCTCCCCCTTTTTGATGATTAGAGCATCTATATCATCAAAACTTTTATTCCAAGAAATGTCTTTGACCATTCTGATCTGTCAAACTGAGCCTCTGATTCTGTGATCCATAACCAAGTATTCATCTAGATCTTTGCAAATCCAGACAAAATAAGAACATGTAACACCTGAATCAACAAATGAATCAGTTAAAATGCCTGTCAGTAACACGAAGTCACTGTGTGTAACGAATACACAATATAAAGGAGCTTTTTGATGTTCACTCCCCCAGGGCTTCCATCCAATCATTGAAATACCACAAAGGCAATTTCTATGAATGTTATGACAAAGAAACAAATTCTTTGTGTGTTCGTGCACGTGTAGAAAGAATTAAGCACGAAAAATTGCTTTTTAAGGCTCAACATAGTGTAAACCACTAAGACAACAGTAGATAAACACAGACTCAATGTGCATGATTGAAGTGCGAAGGTGGGGCAGACTTCCTTTTTTTTCAATATCCAGATTTTCCAAATGAAAACCAGATAGATTATATGCTGCGTCCCCAGAAAAATATGAAACATTTTCTTTTTAAGAAGAAAATGAGTAGCTAGTGGGGTAGTAAGCAAGAGTTGGCATGGGCTAGTTGCCTGTTTCAATAACGTTCACCAAAAATCGTGAAACATTAGTAATGTGGCTGCCCGACTCAGAAAGTATTTGGTGCAGAGTTTGATATTCTTTTACACTGATCGCACACCCTCTTTCTTTTAATCATTAAACTCACTACTAACCAAACTCTCTTTTCCATTTTACCTCATCACACCCACACTCATTTCTTTTAGACTCCTCACACTCAATCTCTATGGATTAACTTCTTGGGTAGAAATCACTGGTCAACGTGATATCATAGAAGTTCAGTTAATTCCTAGCACAAAGAACCCATGTATGATCCTAAAAGAACGTGTTGCTCATAATGATTTAACTTTAATAGTTAAAAAATCATATATAAATGTCAGATGAATGTATGCTCATAAAATATAATCATGAAGATTTGAGCATTTTTAGACATTGAAGCATTTTCAAACAAGTATATGAAATGAATGAATATGAATACAAAACTTTGTTTGAAAATGTGACATTGTATGAAAAATGATAAGAAATGAATGATATAACAATCAAAGCTTAAGGTCAAGAATAATGGATATTGTCTATATGAAACAAAAATATAGACATTCTTGAAATGACGTTTCGAAATGAAATATCGCTCAAAATTCTTTAAAGTACAAGCGGGGTGTCTTACCATCAAAATTATGTTTCAATATGAGACATGGTAAGAACAAATTGACCAAAAAATAAACCGGTGTGTGTGAATACTTGAAAGTATATAGAAAAGACAATACACAAGTATTTATCTTTGGAAACACACGGTTTATAAACTTTGAAGCACAAATTAAAATGAAAATATTTAAAAATCACACTTCCAATTTATGAAATCTGTTTAAGAATCAGAAAGTGGTTTGAACATTTTAAGAACATGTTTTCACTATTAAAGGGCATATTACAGTTTTAAAAATTTCACAGAAAAAATTCTAAGTATGAAAACTCGCAAATCACTGTGGAACTCGCAGAAGCTCAAAACTCTCAGAACACTGAAACTCGCAGATTGTTGAAACTCGCAAGTCGCTGAAACTCGCAAGTCGCTGAAACTCGCAAGATACTATTCACTAATAAACACGCAGATAGAGACGTGCGCGTTTGAGAAACTCGCTAGTCACTACTAGCGTGTTTTGATAAAACTCGCAGATCAACCAAACTCGCAGATCACTATTCCGGCTCAAACTCGCACCCTTCGATTAGCGCATTTGTAGAACTCGCTAATCACTATGTGCGCATTCTGGTCCTTAGAAAAATTTCCAACTTTTCCAAACTCACAGACTTCGATCAGCGAGTTTCTAGAACTCGCTAACAATGCCTTGCGCGTTTTGACCAATACTAATGTTCTTCAGCTTGCGCGTTCTAACGAAGAACTTGCGCGTTTTGTAGATCTTGCGCGTTCTTCAGTTTCCTTGCGTGTTCTTCATCTGTTTTGCCAAAAATCAATCTAAACTTCGAATTTCAGCACGAAACTTTGAGAGATCGATCACATGATCATCTAGAACACAAAACGAGTACTAAATTTCTATTACAAACACTCAAAATACAAATTGATCGATGATACAGTGCGTATGAACTCGTGAACAAAAACTTCAACAAAATCCAAAATTACAAATCTATTACAGTGCAATTGACAAATAAAATCATACAAACATGATCGATTATACTATATGAACAAACTCTGATCGATTTCAACACCTAATTTGCACTAAAACTCGAAATTCAATTTTAACTTCGATGAACAGTGACGATGAACAGTAACAACAAACTTTTCTTGATTTCTTGATTTGATTTCGATTTGGATATGCTCTGATACCAATTGTTATTCCCAATATTCAAGTTCTAATTGATTATCAACAATCCAGATGAGAATTCGAAATCATATGTCATTGATTCATTCATCAAGATTACAAACTTACAACTTTCTCTCTCTACTTTCTCACACTAGAATAATATTCAATGAACTCTTCTCTAATATGCTCTCTCAATCACAATCTGAATTCACACACTTACAATCTTACTTACGTACTGATTATAAAGGAAACAAGGTATTTATACCTCCAACAATTACAAAGAAACAAAATACAAATACATTGACTTTGACATTAAGTGAGAGTTGACTTTTCCAGCTTTGACTTCTTGAACTTTTGTCTTCAATCTTAATGATCTTGAATCCAATAAATCTGTGCTCTAACAACAAGTATTAATATTTGGAAACACACGGTTTGTTGACCATTGAAGCACAAGATAAAATGAAAACATTTAAAATCACACTTCTATATTCATGAAATCGTTTAAGAATCAGAAGTGGTTTGAACATTTAAGAATATGTTTTCTATGATTGAAAGTCGTCCTTCTTTCAACCATATATGAGATTAAGAATAGAAATAAACCTTTTCGATTCGTCTTAAATCTCATGAACTCAGCTTAAAGTCATAATGATACGATCATTAAGTATCTTTTCAATCTGCATCAGTCATAAAGTCCGTCAAAGCAACTTTATTCACAAAATTTATTGAAAAATAAAATGACGACTTGTGAAATTGACCATTAGAGAGCAATCTAAGCGGAAGGAACACGAAATGGGTAGGAAAAAACATTTCAGAAAAAAACAGTTTCATTGATGAGCTTTAGAAGAAAAGAAAGTCTGATACTACCTGATTTGATGTTCTCCTTGATCTACACCAGCACCTTCTCCCGGTCTTAGCCACTTGGGCTCTTCAAATGCCCTCCTCTTCGGTATTTTCGGTCGTTGGCTTCCACAAACAACAGTTGTTGAATAAAAAATAACCAGGGGCAGAAGGAGCACCATTTACTAAAACAGAGATCTTGGAAGATTCTAAACATGCTTTGATCCAACCTCTCCACTTAACACCGAAACCCATATTCTACATCATACCAAGGAGGAATTTCTAGTCAACCGTATCGTATGCCTTCTCGAAGTCGACTTTGAAAATCATCCCTTTCTTTTTCACCTTTTTGAGGTAAGTCACCAATTCATTGGCTATTAACACCTCATCAAGGATGAATCTTCCTTTAAGAAAGGCACTTTGTTCTTTGATGATTACTTTACTCACGACCACTTTTAGTCTCTCCGACAGCACTTTCGCCACAATTTTATAAAATATCCCGATTAGGCTAATTGGCCTAAAATCATTTAGGTCAAGCGGGCTATCGATTTTTGGGATCAAAGTGATGAATGAGGTATTACACCCCTCACTTATATCCCCCTTTTCCATAACCCAATTTATTGCCGCCATCAAGTCCTCTTTAAGCATTCCCTAATATGCTTTTATAAACCCGATAGTAAAACCGTCTGGCCCTGGGGATTTATTACTACCGCAATTCCAAATTTCATTCCAAACCTCTTCTTCCGATACTTTTTTTCAATACTTGTGGCTTTTCTTTGAAGTCCAACTTACGAGCTTGTCGCTTAGAAATGGACAGGAACCCGATGTGCTCTTCCGGTCTAGTTTGCAACCTGTGTGATCTGCAACAGTAAAAGCGGTAAGATCGAAACTAGACTCTCTCGAATACCAAAGGCCTAACTCGGGAGTTCCTTTGAGGTATCGAAGTATCCATTTAACGGCTATAATATGGAGTTCTTTAGGGTTCGCCTGATAACGTACGAAAAAACATGTAGCAAACATTATATTCGGTTTATTGGCCGTCAAATACAATAATTAGCCAATCATGCTTCTATACGTCTTCTGGTCAACAGATTTACCGGCTAAATATGTGTCCAGGAGAGTTCCAGTTGCCATGGGCGTCTTCATTTTGGAACAATCGACCATATTGAACTTTTTTAAAATATTTTTTATATATTTAGACTGATTAATTAAAATGCCATCAGGGGACTACTTTACATGTAAACCAAGAAAGAATGTCAGTTCTCCCATCATGCTCATTTCAAATCTAGTCTCCACTATTTTTGAAAAACTCTTGCAAAATTTTGGATTTGTAGAACCGAAAATAATGTCGGCTACATAAATCTGAATAAGAATCAAATCCTCACCTTGTTTCTTCAGGAAAAGAGTACTATCGATTGTACCTTTTTTAAATCCAGAGGCAAGAGGAAATTGTGTCAAGGTTTCGTACCATGCTCTCGGCGCTTGTTTAAGACCATAAAGTTCTTTGTCGAGAACATATACGTGGTCAGGATGATGAGGGTCAACAAAGCCTTCGGGTTGATTAACATAAACTTCCTCATGCAAGATCCCATTTAAGAACAATGATTTCACGTCCATTTGATAAACTTTGAAATTTTTGTGGGCAGCATAAGATAGAAATATCCGAATAGCTTCTATCGTCGCAACAGGGGAAGATGCCTCATCATATTCGATACCCTCTTGTTGACAATATCCCTTTGCGACCAACATTGCTTTGTTCTGAACAACAATTCCAGCCTCATCTTTCTTATAACTGAAGACCCACTTCGTTCCTATAATAGATTTGTCTTTGGGTCGTGGGAATAGCCACTAGACCTTGTTCCTTTCGAATTGGAATAATTTATCTTGCATCGCAAGAATCCAATATGGATCTTGTAGTGCCTCCGAAACTTTCTTAGGCTCAAGAGAACTAAGGAAGCTGGAATATAGACAGAGTCTGCCGATGCAGCACTGGTTACCACTATCGATGTCTCCTATAATATTATGTAGGGGGTGATCTCTAGTACATCTTGTGGTACTAGGCAGGGGTTGAACATGAACTCTGTTATTCTCTTCGTTGTATTCATCGACTATTGCAGGTACAACTTCTGATGATGTAGGAACTTCTTCAACAGGTGATTCTGATTGTGGTACCTCCGGTATGACGGAAGAAGTGCTCAGGATTTCATTACCAGAATTTGTATCTATATGCACAAAACCACTGTTAGATTGATCAGAATCTGTAGGTGTTGAAGTACCTGAAGAAGTTGTTGTGACAGGTTCAGACGGTCCAGAAATATCTACACTTGTAACGGGGACCTCTGAAGTAGATGCGAATACATTGGATTTATCAAAGTCTGCACAGATATCCATAAATGCATCAAAAAATAATAAATCTAACTCAGATGTAGACATTTTAGAGTTAGAGTCAAAAGACTTGGTCTCTTTAGAAACGGCTTCTATTCGGTCTTGAATAGAAGCCTTTTCCTTAAGTTTGAGTCCTGAACTGTTGTGTTCAGAAGTCGATGTTGAATGTTCATCAAAAGATACATTGATGCTCTTCATGAAGGTATTGATGCGTCTGTTGTAAATACGATAGGCTTTGGAAGTCAAAGAATATCCAAGAAAGAAGCCTTTGTCCGCCTTTTTTGTCGAACTTACCAAGATTATCACGGTCGTTTAGGATGTAGCATCTGCAACCAAATACACAAAAAAATTTGACATTAGGTTTTCTATTATTAATAATCTCATACAGTGTCTTATTTAACCGTTTATTTATGATCGGCCGATTCTGAGTAAAGCACGCAGTAGAAATGGCTTCAACCCACAAATACAGAGGTAGTTCTGAGTAAGCTAGCATTGTTCTCGCAGCTTCCACTAGAGTCCGATTATTGCGCTCTACAACTCCATTTGCTGAGGCGTATGAGCGACAGAAAAATTATGAGAAATTCCTACGGACTAAAGATAGCCTTGTATCGGAAGTTGTAGCAAGACTTGCACTTTTTTAATAAAGGCAATGATTATATCAGGTGCGTCAGACTTGGTTGTCAAGAATTCTAACCACGTATCTTTAATATTCATCAACCATGACAAGTATATACTTCTTTCCACTGATTGACTGAATACGCATTGGGCTGCAAAGATCCATATGTATCATTTCGAGTGGAGACTTGCAGGAAGATTCCATCTTTGCTTTGTGGGAACTTCATTTCATTTTTCCCATCTCACATGTTGAACACAAGGAATCTTTCTCAAACCGCATTTCTGGAAGACCTTTGACCATGCCTTTGCTTGCTAGATTATTTATTACTTTGAAGTTCGGGAAAGAGAGACGACGATGCCATATCCAACTCTTTTCTTTTGAAGCTTTTGCAATCAGACAGACTAATCGAGTAGCAGATAGAGTCGAAAAATTTACTGCGTATAGGTTCCCGTAACTCTTAGCTTTAAAAACCTTAGAACCGTCAGGATCTTATATGTGACAGTGCGTAATGGTAAACCTAACTTGGTAGAGGCTATTTGTTAGTCCAGTGAGATCAATGATTGGATTGATTGAATGATAAACAAGGAATCAAAGGGATAGAAATCTGTAGTTTATTCAACAGAAAAGTAAAACTACACTACTGGAACAAAAGCAGCCGTAGACTACATTGTGAATATTGAAGGTTGATTACAAAATGAAAGTTAACCTAAAACTAAGCTACATTATTCCTATTTATACCCCAAGCCCTTGTATACAATAAAGCCTAAACCCAATACAAGGCCCAATACAAATAAGTAGATTACTTTATAAAACTTTTAAAGTGAACATAAAATATGTTCTAACATTCTCCCTCTAAGTTTTGTAAATTAATCATTCTCTGATCAGCTCCAGCTTCAGCTCCTCTCCCCCTTGATTTCTTTAAAAAAACTTAGTGTTGCATAAACATCAAAGCATCCTTAAGCTCCCCCTAGAATGTAGCTCTTATCCTTGGAGTTTCAACTTAAATATCAGATCTGATGTAGACGACTAAGTGCACATAAAGACAACTTTTGACTCTTGTAAATCCAACACATTCCTTAACGCCCACAAGAATGATATGTGTGGATTATGGAATGACAACCAAGTGCATCTTCAGTGTATAACATCTTGTTAGATCACAGTTTTATTGGATTCAAGATCATCAATTTCTGAAGATGGAAATCTGAAGTCAAAGATGGAAAAGTCGACTCTCAACAAATAGTCTAGGTCCTTTGTAATAAATAGTCAAAGTTTATTTGTGTATTTTCGTTTTTAGTCCTTTTCCTTAAAATAGGTTTTTGGTTTAATATTAGGTAATTAGGTTTTGTTTTGTTGTTGAATCTGGTAGTAGCCGCACGTATCAATTGAGAGAGAATAGAGTGAGAGCTGCGACGCTAGAGAGAAACCGAGAGAGAGCTTGATCGAGAAATCTTGTAACCATTCGAATCGATTGAATAATCATATCAGGTTTGCTTAATCTTATTGTTTAATTGTTTTGCTTGATTGAATCGTGAATCACAGGGACACACAATTGGTATCAGAGTAGCTTCAATTGGTTAATTAAAACAAAGAATTGTTTAAAACAAAGAATCTAAAGAATTAAAAAGAATCTTCAGTTAATTTGTTTAATTAAACTGAATTAATTTGTTTAACAAAGAATTGGTTAATTTGTTTTAAACTGAAGATTCTTTTCAATTGGTTAATTGTTTAATTGTTTTGCTTCAATTGGTATCAGATGCACAATTGGTTATTCTGAAAATGATTATTTTGAGAGTTACTCTGCAAAAGAATTGGAGGCTAAGCCCATCGAAGGTAAGCTTTACGTCCCTCCTCTAGTTTTGGAAAGTAAAATTTCTGAACTCGAGAATACTCTTACAGAAGAAAGAATTTTGATGGACTTAGAACAAACTGTTTTTTCTACAGTGTTCAAAAATACTGAGTTTTCTAAATTTTCCAAGGCCTTAAAATCTGATGATAGATCTGGTTTATTTGATAATGAGATTAATTTCTTAGACTCTGATGGTGTTTTAAATGAATGTGTTGCTCAATTTGACTTTACTACCAAACTTCCGGATCATTCATCTTGTGTTGTTAATTCTTTCGGTTTACCTAGTGTGTTTGAAAAAGGTGAACCATCAACGAAAGTTGATAAATCAGTTTCTGTGAAATCAAAGAATGCAAAAGGTAAGAAAAGTAAATCTCAGCATTCACAGAAACCGACCACCACAGGTAGGCCAAAGAAGAAGCATTCTTTTGAAACTCACAGTTCTAACTCGAAAGTTTCAGACATTTCAGATATGATCAAGAAAAAGCTTGGAGTTTAGACATCATGGCATGCATTTGATTCAGAAAATTAGATTCAGTTAAGTCACATACCTCTTCATTATCTCCTTCATCAGAATCAACTTCAGCTTCTGACTGCTGCTTACCCATCAAGCACAGGTGTGCTGTCTCGTCCTTTTCTCATTCTTCAGATTCTTGGTCCGAATGGTCGAGCCAGAATTCATCCTCGGCCATTAATGCTTTTCCATCTTCCTGTTGCTTGGCTAGAAGCATCTTATTCTTGTAGTAGTCGGAGTTCCGGACTTTAGGTTTTCGGCAGTCCTTGGCAAAGTGACCGAGTCTGCCACAGTTGTAGCACTTTATCGGTTCTTCCTGCTTGGGCTCTTCGGCTCTATCCTTCTACTTTTCTTCTGGTCTCTTTTCTTCAACTCTCTCCTTGTGTTTGTAGTTGTTTGGACCAGACGAGTACCTCTGAATGTTGGAGCTAGGCTTTTTATAGAACTTCTTTTGGAACGCCTTGGTTAGCATTAGCATAGCTTCCTTCATATTTTCACAATCGTTAGAGTCAGAATTCGCCTCATTATCAGCCTCGTATGATTCAGATGCTATCATCTTCTTCTTCTTAGACTTCTTCTTGACCACAAGTGCAACTGGATCAGCAACTGCTTTGTCAGCCTTTTTCATCTCAGCCTTGATCTCATCCACCTCTTCCTCATTCTGTCTGAGGATTTCATAGACTCCATGAAGTGGAATGTTGTTCAGATCTTTCAATTGCCTCATCTGTCTGGTGAATCTCTTCCACTCAGGCTGAAGGTTGCTGAGAAATTTCACATTCAGCTCAACTTGAGATTTGTTGATCTTGTTCTTGATTATCTCGTTCAACAATGTGACAAATCTGTCATAGGTGGCTTCAAGTGATTCTCCAACTTTGGCTTTGAATTCTTCATAGTTGTTCAGGCAGTTGGATACTTTGAGTTGGTTGCCGACTCTAGATTCGATCATCATCTTCTCCAATTGATCCCACATTTACTTGCCAGTAGCGTTGTAGCTATCAATCTTGACATAAATTTCATTTGGTATGCCTTGGAGAATAAATGATCTTGCCAATTTGTCACCCTTGTGTCTTCTCTTCTGCTCATCAGAGTATTCACCAAGCGGTAATGGATACTCTCTCTCTGTTTCTTCACCATTCTCTCCAGCTACAGTGAGTACCTTGGTTGGAGGTGTCATGATTCCTTCTTTTAGGGATTTTCTGATGTAATCTCCCAAATCATTTCGATCGATGAAATCCAAGAATCTGTCCTTCCTTTGCTCGTACTCCCCCTTGAAGAGTACTGGTGGCTTCACATCGGTTCCGATAGCAAGAGCTTCCCGAGATGACATCCTTACTGGTATGATTTAGCAAAGAACTGATAAGAAACTTGAAATGATCGTTAGTCCAGATAAAATCAAGTAAATACAGATTAATAATGAAAAAGAGAATCTAGAGCAAAAAGGCAGGAATGTGCCAAAAGGCAGTGGCGCAAAAGAAGATTTTGCGCTAATAGAGTCTGGCGCAAAGTGGACTTCGCGTGAACTTGAAACCCTTGAGTTTTGAGCGAGAGGATGGTGGCGCAAAAATCAGTTTGCGTGAGACGAAGCTGGCGCAAAAGTCAGATTGCGCGAAAAGCAGGTCGCGCGAGATGAGGTTTGCGCGAGTAGTTGGTCGCGCGATTTGGAGTTTTACGTGACACGTTGATGGTGCAAAAGTGAGATAGTCGACCGGTATCAAGTTGTGACCGGGGTGTTGTGCGACCGGACTGTTGTGCGATCGGGGAGTACCTTCGACCGGTATTACCTTTGACCGGGGTCGGTGACCGGTATGGACCGGTGTCGACCGGTGTTGAACTTTGACCGGAGTCTAGAATGGCGCAAAGTAAAGTTTGCGCGAACAACAGGTGGCGCAAACGTTGTTTTGCGCGAGAAACTAATGGTGCAAAAAGGAAACTTTGCGCTAACAGCTGGTGGCGCAAATGTTTTTTGAATTTGGCGAGAATTACTTATGAACTGGCACAAAACGTATGAACTGGCGCAAACTCGCTGTTCTTCCCTGTACTTCGAAAAACGGCTCTGATAATTCTAAAAACCAATCTAGACTTCGATTTACAGTCCCAAACTTTGAAAAATAGGCTCACAAACACATCTAGGACTGAATACAATCAAATAATTTCAATAATCATCAAAATTATAAGAATTGATTGATGAAACAGTGTCAACTCGTGAAAGACCAAAAACACCAAAAATTATCAAATAGACAATCAATTAATGGCAATACTCAAATAAACCAATACCAATTCAATAGAATAAGCAAATCGACTACAACCCAATCAATAACAGCTTGAAAGAACAATCACACAATAAAAAAAAAATTGAATCTTGACAGATGAACAGTACCAAAAAAAAACTCTTTTTTATTTCAATCTGTTAAGCTCTGATACCAATACATCTGATATGTCTTTGAGCCATGAGTTGAAATTAGAATTCAGCTTAAGAACTTCATCTGATAAGCATACGGGCGGTAGCATTCGGTAGCAACACTACAAGGCAAGGGTTAGAAGGCAAGCAAATGTTCAACAACTGATAGAAGATACTCATACTAACTTCTTTCCAGAATACTGAATAATCAAACCCAGAACTCCTTTCTTCACGAATCAGTTGGATGGTTATAGGCACTCAGGATTATGAATTACAACTCAAATAGCATAACAATGATTGCATTCGCTCACACTATTGAGTGATCAAGTCAGAAGAATGATAAAGTGCTCTCAACGGTCTAACCACAAAAGAAGCTTTCCATATTGATGATTGCAGATGCTCAGGCAGCTAACTCAATCCAAGCAGAGGCCAAATCATCAAATCCAGAATCTGAAAATCTTGACAGACATGAGCACTCGTGTAAGAATAGATCAGTTGCTAGAGATATGTGACCAACGTATGATAGGAGTGATGTCACATATGCATTACGCGTATAAAGCTCAGGAACATGGCAAACTTGTATAAAACTGGGTTCAGAACAGTCAGATTTCTCAAAAATACACAAACTTTTCGCAAACACCATCAATTCGCAGATCACAGTAGCAATTGAGCACAATTCGCAAGATGGCATAGCCTAAACCCCAAAATTCGCAAAGGCTTTCCTGCGAATCCTCAACTTTTCGCAAGCCTCACATATGCGAATCCTCGCCTTTCGCAGACCACATACCTTCGAATCCTCAGAATTCGCACCATACTAACCTGTGAATTCTTAACTTTCGCAATACTCTAATCTGCGAATTCTCTACTTAGAACATTTTTCAAATATGGAAGCCACTTTTCGCATAGACAACATCTGCGAAATCTTGACATTTCGTATCAAGTGGCCTGCGAATCCCTTAGAACTCGCACACAACGTAATACAGAGTAGTCTGCGAATCCTTTAACTTTCGCACATAACTACTTGTGAAATCCACACTAGTAAAAATTTGTAGTATCCAAATGTTCTTTTTGCGAATTCTTCCAACATCTGCGAGTTCTTCAAAGAAATCCTGCGAATTCTTGTAGATCTGGAACGATTTTCTGACTTTTTTTAAATCCAACCTCTAAACATCGAATTTTGAGCTGATTCTTTGTATGCAGGTTCGAAAATAACTGTTGAGCACATTTGTAGTTGATCACCAAGACTAATTTCGACTCTAAGCAACAAATCGATCCAACCACAGTGAATGAATATTTTCGAACAAAAGAACTCAAAAATCGACCAATCTGACTTTCTGGAATGAAATTGGAACTTGTTATTAATTCAATAATGATAAACTATAACCACTGAATCAATTTAACATCAAAGAACAACCAATTTCACAACAAATCCAGAAATCAAAAAAATTATCGACTGTTCTATTCAAAACCCAATCAGATCTCGATCGTCAAAGAAAATTATCTCTGTTAAGCACTGATACCAATTGTTAGGTCCATTTGAGATCAATGATTGGTATTGATTGAACAAGAATAACAAGGATTAAAGGGATAGAAATCGGTAGTTTTATTTATACGAAAAGTAAAACTACAACTACTTAGAACAAAAGCAGTCGTAGACTACATTGTGAATATTGAAGGTTGATTATAAAAATGAAAGTTAACCTAAAACCTAACTACAAGATTCCTATTTATACCCCAAGTCCCTAGTATACAATTAAGCCCAAACCTAATACAAGGCCCAATACAAATAAGTATATTATTTTATAAAACTTCTAAAGTGAACATAAAATATGTTCTAACACTATCACATAATTGACTTGTACTAAACAGATTGTGATTAAGCCCTTTTACATACAAAACTTTCTGTATGGTTACAGTGTTGTTTTTGAGCATGTCGTACACTCTGACATAACCTTTCAACTCAAAATTAGTAAAACCAAGTGTTCCTGCAGGATGTTCAACATAATTGTGCAGTAGATGCTTGAACCCTGTCATATGCTTTGAACATCCGGAATCAATTATCCACAGATGACAGGCATGCAAAAGAACAGACTACTTTGCTTTAGGTACCCATATCCAGATAGGTCATTTGGTGTTAGCATTCTTTAACTTTTGGAAATCGTCAACCTTGCCTTTAATACACCATTTATATTTGGGCTTAGGCAACCATTTCCAAACCATATTAACCTTTACATCATTAAATTCCTTTTTCTTTGAAAACTTGTTTTGTTTAGCCTTGAATACGTGAATCGGTTGAGTCGAGGCTTTGGAAAAAGTTTTGGCACGAGGAAAGCTTTTGACTTTCTTTGGCTTAGGAATAGCGGAGTGAAATGAGAACGAATTGCTACCACAGTGATTGCAAATAATGTTCTTTTGAGCAAATGTCATGGTTATTGATTTATCAAACGACTTACATTTATTTGAACAAAACTGACATTTATTTGTCTCAAAACTGTTACAAGCAAAACTACAATCACTATCAGTCACAATGCTCTCTTCTTTTGATACAAAAATACATTTTTCAGAAACATTTTCAACAACTTTCTGTTCAGAAAATTTTCTTCTCCACTTTCCCTTTCCCTTCACCTTTCCATTTACATCTGAAAAACCAAAAGAAACTTTATTAGATGAATTCTTTGAAGGTGAGTTAGTTTTCTTAACACCTGAAGTTTCACCTCTTTCAAACGCACTTGTCTGTTTTTGAAATTCTGATGAATAAACAACTATTGGTTTAGCAAATGTCACAAACTCCGGATTAGATCTAACATTCCATTTCTTGTCATCAAACTCTTTTTGATATGATAAGCTCTTTTTGAACAAGTCATTTTTGAACTCATTTATATGTTTACAAAGCTCTCAGTTTTCTTCTAAAGATTTATCTAATTTAAAACGAAGATCACAGTTTTCATGTTCAACTTCCTCGAGAGTCTTGTGTAAATCAGATATTTGCTTTTCAAAATCAGAAGTTTGATATAACACGAATTCGGACTCAAGCTTTTTTATAACATGAACAGGATCTGAAGAGTTCATCATTTTATCAAAAATTATTTCAGACATATTTTCAATGAACTCAGACTTTCTATCAAAATCAGTGACATTCGATGACTTTTCTATCTTATCTCCTTTCGAGGATTCAGAAGTAGTAGATTCAGACAAAAGATTTTGATCACAAGTGTAAGTATCTGACTCATATTCGTCATACTGACACTTGGTTTCAGGAATTATTTTATCATCGTTGACTGATTCATCATTTGTAAAAGGTGTGGAAAATAATGATTCAAATTCTACGAATTCCAGCTTTCTGGTTTTTGTAGCTTGTATTTAAATCATTATATTGAAATCCCACATATTTGAAATCTGATGACTGTGAATCAGCACAACTAGATTGGTCATCATCTATAACTTCTTTACCTTTATTTGGAGTATCAGATGTTAAAGTCTCGACTTTGACAAACGTGTCACGTATGTTCGGAATCTTCTTGGCATTAGGACCCATTTTGTCAAAATTATATAAATTTTCTGGAGCCCTTTTTAAAACATCAGTTTCAAACAAACCCAAACCCAATTTCGGATTGTAAAATCTTACATCTTGGAGTTTGTTTGTTAGAAGATTCAAAGTCTGTTCAGTTTGTCCACGTTTTAAATTTAAATCCTCCAGTTGTTTAATTTTACAATAAGCATCGTTGCGTTCTTGGAAGCAAACTTCAAATCTAATTTTATACTCACCCTTTTCGGAATTCAAGTTCACCAAGTCCTTTTGGAGCTCAGTGATCTTGGTTGTCAAATCAACTTTTTCTCTTTTTAACTCATTTTTCTCATTTTCCTTGTCCTCGATGACAACTTTCAATAATGCATTTTCATCTCGAAAATGCATCTTTGTTTGTCTTTCAAGGCTAAGTTTACTTTTAAGCACATTAAACTCATTTTCCATGTTTTGAATTTGAGCAATTAAAGATTGAATCAGAGTTTTCTGATTGCCCACTTACCTCGGAATCATTATCAGAATTGTCAGCAGTAGGCAGTGCATCCTCTTCCACCTTGGCCATCATACAAATCTATATAAAGTGAGCTTCCTCTTCGTCCGAAGTCTCATAGAGCCGGTTTTCTTCTTCGGCCATCAGCACTTTGCCATCTTCTTGCTTCTTTACCAGTAATGACTTCTTCGCATGATACTCCGAGTTCTTTACCTTTTTAAATCAGCAATACTTGGAAAAGTGTCTGTGCTTTCCACAGTTGAAACACCTTCCACTATAGGGATCAATTTTCTCTTCCTTCTTCTCTTCTTTTCTCTCCTCCTTTCCATACTCTTTCTCAAAATGGGGCTTGTATTTCTCAGTCTTGTCTTTCTTGTAACCTTCAAACTTTGTCTTTTAGTAGTACTTATTTTTGCCAAAACGTTTGTTGAATTGTTTAGTGATCAAGGCAAGATTTTCCGTAAACCTCTGAATGTCCTCATCAGAATCCATTTCTTTCCCTTCAACAGATGACTCAGAACTTGATGTCGGCAACTCTGTCAAATAAGCCTTTGACAACTTTGATTTGGACTTTGACCCGGAACTGGAACTAGCTTTCACAACTTTCTTATCAGCAAGAAGAGCTAAAGATTCCTTCACCATCTTTTTTTCTTCACTTATGAGTTTCACCTCATCTTCATGCCGAGCTAACGTCACAAAAATATCATTCACGTCCTCCAAATCCATATCTTTAGACATTTGCAAGTTAATAGCATAACTCTTCCATTCGGGATTGATGTTCTTGATGAATTTGTAGTTTATCGAAGATACAGACTTGTTCATTTCATTCCTTCACAGATCATTCAATATTACATTGAATCTGTTGTATGTGTCCACCAAAGCTTCACCTTACTTAGTTTTGAAACCCTCATAAGTGTTGATACTCTGATTTAGCTTCGCTTTGATAGATCGGCTTATGCCCTGAAACTGACGCTCAAGTTCATCCCACATAGCTTTGGTTGATTCACGACTATCCACATGGTTGTAGACATCGTTGGGGATGGCCATTGTAAGCAGAATGAGTGCTTCCTCATCAATCTTGGCCTGAGCTTTCTCCTTCTCACTATAGTACTGATATGGCTTGGGTACATATCTCTCTAGAATTTCTAGAGAAGTTTCAGTTGTTGGCTGACCTGGAACAGTAACAACAGGGCTTACTGGGCCTTCAAGGATAGATTTCATAAGTTCCCGATTCTTATGATTCAAAAACTGAGTCATCCGACGTTTCCATTGTAGGTATTCCCCGATAGACAAAACCGGAGGCTTGGACTGAGACTCCATATTGAGTAAATCCTTAGACATCTTTAAAATTCTGTAAAAGAGTAGCTTGGAACGATCGTTAATCAGAAAATCAACAAAGATCAACTTAGCCAAATTTCCAGAAAAACTCTAAAAATTTTCTAAGTACAAAATCCTGACACCACTGAGTTCCTTGAACTTTTCGCACACCAAAAATCACAAACTATTCGCACAGGAGATGAAATTCGCACGCCAAAGAACAAAAGTCTCAACTTTTCACTCCCAACTGTATGCGAGAAGTCACTTTCCGTACATCGTTATATGTGAATTACACCTTTTTGCACGCTGTTGGTTGCGGATTATGGCTTTTCGCACAACTAGGGATGCGAATTTCTGACTTAGAATCCTTAAGTCTTTGAACTTTTCGCACGAGAAAGATGATGCGAAATCCTGACTTAGGCAAATTCACCCCTCTCAACTTCACGTATCGATGCGAGTTGTGGACTTAGAATAATTTTCTTCTTCACTATGCGAATTCCTCAAAATTCGTACGTAATGGGCTGTTGATTCCCACTTTTCATATGAAGGCACATGCGAAATTCTCCTTTAGCAAAATAAAAGAATAACTTTTCGTACGCTGCACTATGCGAATTCTAGTTTTTCGTATATAGCTAGATGCGAAATACTTCCTTTTCGTATATAGCCCGATGCGAAAACCTCCCTTAGCTTTTTCAAACTTCACTAGCCATGCGAAATCTACTCAAGAACATACGAGAAGTCTGAATCTTGCGAATTCTTGGGTTTTCGGCTCACAAACACTGAAATCAATCCAATTTTCAATCAAATCTCCAAATTAGCCTCAAAAATTCCACCAAATCGACCACAATTACATATAGAACATGTTACAATTGATCGATTTCATCAAGAACAACAACAATTACAAATCAAACAAAATTACAATGCGTGAAATGTTCGAACTGTTACAAACACAAATTTGAGAAATTAACAGTGATTTACAGTGCAATTTGGATTTCAATCTGAACAAAAAGTGTTCTAAATCATAGTGCGATTACAGTGCAAGCATTAATCGAACAATTAAAATGCAAAAATAAGAATCGATCAAAAACTCAAATGATGCGAGTTCTTCCCATTTCGAACAGTTGATTTGATCCAATTTCTTCCCTGATACCAAATGATAGTTCCAGATCCAAGCTACAATCAATCACACACACTAACTGTAAAAATCATCATAAATCAATTCTCTTTTTATTACAATGATTTCGTAATCACAAGTAGTACAAGGTGCCACAAGTCTCACGTATATTTCTCTCTCTATGAGATGCGTGTTCTTGTGTGTGTCTAATCTCTCTTGTAACATGATTACAAAGAACTCAACCTATTTATATGGTCAACAACATTGATCTTACAACACAAAGCAACATGTCAAAGTTAAACACTTTGACTTACAAAGCTTTTTACAAACACTTACAACTTTTCAACTATTTACAACTTTGAACCCTCTTTTAATCTTGAATACATAACAGGTTTTGTTTCGTCAGACATGGAAATAGGTTTTGGGTTTAGTTTTGTTTCGTTGCTTTTGACTTTTGGGTTTTTTTTTTGTCCAAGAAGATGACTGAACAAGGTTGGGGTGGGCTGGTAGATGGTAGGTTTGATTAATGACCAAAGACAAAAATAAAGTAAAAAGAAAAATAATTTATTAATAGAAAATGGTAAAAAGATGAAAATTACCAAAAAAAACCCTAGAGTTAACGGACCTTTTTAACAAGATTTGGTTTTAGGGAACAAAAAAACAAAATGGTAAATACAGTGACCAAAATTATAATTAATTCAAAATAGGGATGAGAGTTAAGAGTGTGTGACAACCACGAGGACCAAAAGTGTAATTTACTCAAGATAAAACTATATTTCGAAGACAATTTAAAATATAAATATAAACGTTTTAGGATGAACGAGTAGTATAATTTCTTTATTTTGAGGTCGTAAAGAGACACTTCTTTAGACCTAGCAAAAGCATCTGCTATTGAATTTCCCTACCTGGTTTCGTTTGATATCATCAAATTTGGCCTTTTTTTTCCTTTGAAAATGGTGTATTAGACTATGCCTAGACTAATTCTTGATAAATTATGACTATAATACTTGATTAAACCTCAATGACCACAATTGTTGTGTACGTCTGGATTCGAACCCTAGGTAGCTGTGATATTCCACCACATCCCCTAAGACCTTAACCAGTACGTCACAAATAAATATAATATTTCAACTCGTATTTCAAAATTCAAAGTCTTATAAAAATACAAAAGACCCAAAAGGAAAGTTAAAACCATCCTTATAATTTATTATAAAACCATAATCATAAAAATCAAACCTAAAATCCACATTTTATTTTTAAACATAGGTGAAATACATCAAAATAAAAGTTATTTTAAAATGTTATGAAATGAAATCCCTATTTAAAAATCGTGAAAATCTTATTTAAGAGACATGATTAAGAATGAGAATTGAATTAGTTTTATTTTAATTTCATAGAATTAAATTAGTTTTATTTAAAAGAAACAAGTATCAATTACTTAAAAAAAAAAACATTAACATACAAGGAAAATAAAATATATAAAATCTAAAAAATAAAGATTTTTAATAAAGATATAATAGGAAGTTTTATTTATAGTTTTAAAACAACATTTTTATTACAAGATTGGTTAAGCATATCATTATTTCATGTAACACATATATGGCTGGGAAACAAACAACAAAAGCACATGGGATGCCAACAAGGGAATAAAGATATTATTATTCATGACTCATGAGTGCTTGTTGAACGTTGCTGGGTCCTTCACAATTGTCACAGCACAAGTTGCAGCTGTCATCACGTAATTTGTCACACTCCCCAATATTATCCTGCATTTAGGTTTTGCTTAATATCTTTTCAAATTATGCTTCAAAATAAAAGAATACTAGCAATTCTATTAGATTACTCTTTTCTAAATTACCTTTGTAACAGGCCTTCAAAAAGATTGGAACGGATTTACATGTCTTACGGTGTTGAGTCCGTAAGATACTGTTTAAACCCGACTCTAAGGGTGTGTTTGGTTCATGGATTTTGAATGACTAATTCCTTTGACCAAATTCCAATTCCTTTGTTTGATTCACATATTGATTATGATGGAATTCTTTGAATTCCATTGAATTCCACAAATCAAAGAATTCATCATTCCTTAGCTAAAGTGAAAGAATTGAATTCCATCCAATTCTTACCAACCAAACACGTGGTCAAATTCCATCAAATTTCATTTCAATTCCTTCAAAGTCAAATTCCTTCGATGGAAACACACCCTAATACCCTAACAGTATTATGTTAGAATATGTGAATTCTTTTAGATTGATTACTTTTTAAAAGAGTACTTGAAAAAGGAGAATTCCAATATTAATAAAGGAGAAATTGTTCAAATTTAGGCAAACAAACATAAAAGTAAAGAGGAAAGGTACCTTTGGATGGTGCTGAGTCCTCTACTACCCATAACCAAAGAATCCAGTTTCAGATCATCAATGGCTTCCACCAGTTTCTCTCTTGCATCTCCCCAAAACAATTTCGCCACCACATGTATCTATATATCAACCAGTGTTCAAACTTAAAATCATAAGAAAATACCATCAAATACAGATTAATTAATACTACTAAAGAAGAAGAATATATATATATATATATATATATATATAGTTGAGTTTTGGAGTTAAGTTGAGCTTAACTTGACAATCTGTTCGATGAAAAATGGACGCATATTTGGATGAGAAATGGACGCATATTTGGATGAGATGCACCAAAATGATTAATAACCACTTCTCACGTTTTTCACCGTAAACTCAACTTCTCGCCGAAACCAACCTATATATATATATATATATATATATGTAAATCGGAAAACCTCTTTTTGTCTAGCGACGGTATCAAGCATATCCAGAACTTCCATGTCCATCTTCACATCGTATTTCGTCATCACTTCCGGCTCACGGAACTCCACCAATGGAATCAACGCTAAAAACATCAACGTACAACAACCACCACCACAAAACATAAAAATTAAGATGAAGAACTACAACAACAACAACCACAAAACAGAAAAATTAAGATGAAGAACTATATATACTACTAATCACTTCACTTCGCCAACTGAAATCGCATCGGATGGATAAATAGATGAAGCGGAACTTACGAGAACCAGTGGTGGCCCAGAGTTGATTTCGTGATTCATCGGTGGGGGAATGAGTTTTGACATGGATGATGAAGAACGTATCGCCTTCATCAGCTAAGTTGTCGATTGCCCATTTCAAAGCAACTTTACTGCTATTTGAGAAATCCATGGCTATGCCTACCTTCCGATCCTTCACCATCGTTACACAAGTCAGAATGATCTTCGACGTATGAGAAGCAGATCTGCAGAATTGGATTTTGTTGATGATCTAATCTTTTAAACTAGGGAAATGGGATTACTTGTATAGTTTTGAAGTGGACAAAGGAACCCGAACCCGGACCCGGACCGGGAGACGGTTTTTTTTGAATGATCCATCCGGGTTACGCATGTGACGATCTTATCCAATTATGTGAAGCACGACTAATTGGATCTAGTATAACTAGTGTTATAACCCTCCGTTGGTCGGGTATACGATATAATTTTTAATTTATATTCACTTATTTGAATGATATGTCTTTAACTAACACCGATAAAACAATTAAAATATTGCAACATAATAAATAATATTTTAAAGAAGAAGTAAAGTCCACATGGCTAGTAAGATATATAATAAAGCAAATAAAACATAGTTTTACAACTAATTCACTTAGTTTCGTCCGGTTCACTTTATCGATATGTTGCATTTAAGCCAACACCGGCATACTCAACCACAAGGGTTGTGCCGTATTGGTTAATACCCCTAGGGGATGTTGTGGAATACCCTATCTGCCCAGGGTTCGAATCAAGGCGTACACAACAATTGTGTCCACTGAGGTTTAATCATGGCTGACGTCTTACAGTCATAATTTGCGAAAGGATTAGTCTAGGCATAGTCTAGGACATCCTTCCAAAAAAATAAAACACCAGCATACTATACTCCTGTTGGACGTCTCCCAATTCCATTTTAAATTGCACCAGTCCGATGGTGTGGTTCAACATTATATAGTAATAGAAAATTAGAAATGTAAAACAACACAGGCCTAGAATAACATGGAAGTAAACTTTTTATAACTTCTCAAAATAGGCCGGAACTAACAACCCTTTAACACCAGTAAAAACGACTTTATGGAAATAGTCATCCTCCTATAGAACACCCTCCACAATCGTGCAATCTAACCCACCAGATGCAAGATAAATGCCTCACTTGATGTTTCTTAGAATGATGGTAACACAATCAACTTGATGAAACATGTTACTAATAAATGCATCTTTGTCAACCGAAAGAGCTTTCTTCTTGCATTCTTCCATGATACACTTAATAAATTTCGATTAATATCAATTTTTAAACATATTTTTTAAAGTGAATAATTTGAAATTTTGGAATTTTTAACTTATTTTTTTCTTCAAAGTAAAAAGAATAAGGCATATATCTAAATTTGAACAACTTTTCAAAATTAAATGCTAAATAAATGAAAACTTTGGAATTTTAACCTGATACAAAGTCTCCAAACTCAGACTATCCACTATGGTGATCCAATCCAATCTAGAAACACAGAAAGACAAATTTAGATTATTAAAGAATTATAAAAAATAGACCCAATGTCCCAATCTTGCTCAATCTGCTTCACAATCCGGTCTTGGATTGGAGACTTGCTTTTTATTTTTTTTTATTTTAATTTGCCATGTGTAATATTTCTATTGGTTAATATTATATTTTATTTAGATAAAACTTATCACATTAAAAAGATCAGTTTAACAAAAAAATTTAAAAATAAAAAATATATCACAATTCATAATTTTCAATTCTCTACAAATAGAGACCAATATTGACATATTTTCATCACACCAATCTTTTTCTCTATTTCGTATTTCCTTTTCTAACTTGTTTTAATTGTTTTCAATTATAAGTTTTTTTAATTAAGATTATGATTTAAAGTATCAAATAGTTTAAAGAATCTATTTTTTATATGCAAAAACAAAAAGAAAAAAAATGATAAATATGATAAAATATTAAAAATTAATATTTTTTAAAGAATATTTAAGATTGGATTGGATCACTGATGGATGTAAAAAAATATGAGATTGGATTGAATTAGAGATTGGATAGGTGGAAGAGAGAGAAATTAATTTTTTAATAAAGATTGGATTGGATTGGATTGGATTGTGGATGTGGGTAGTCTCATAACACCTGTCTTAGCTTTTAGAAAATCACGCATGTATTAGTAGTTTATACATAATCAGGTCCGTTCCTGACATTTTATAGGTCCTGGGGGAGATGTTAGAAAAGGGCCCTCGATAATTATCAAAATAAAATCTTTGATTTTTATCACAAGGAATAAAATTTAATTCAAAAAATACTAAAAAATCATATAAAAATCGTTTTCCTGAGTATTCTTATACGCAAAATCAATTGATAATTATTATTAAATTAATATTATCTGTCATCTTAATTTTACATAGCATTATTAATATGTTCCGACGTCAAAAACATCCTTACGATGTACATTTACTATATAAAATGGCATAAATTTTGGGTTAAAATGTTGACTTTCGGAGTAATACTCTATGTAAATCAATATAAATCAGTTGGGTTTCCATCTCATCTTAGATTAATGTTTTTCATCACTGCTTTAAACTTTTAGGGTTGAAACAAACTTTTTCGGAACCAATATCAATCTTAAAATCAAAAACCATTTTGGTTATAAGCTTATAGCTTAAGACTTTATTATTATTTTGGAGAGAGGAGTGTAAGGTGCCGTTTGTTTTTTAAGAGATCTGAAGTCTTATTTTACTTCTGATTAATAATAGGTGGTGTTGGAGTCTGAAATATGAATCAACAATAATGTATGTTTGTGTAACATCTGGAGGCATCTTGAGAGAAAAAAGAGCATATGAACTGAGATGGCGATAAGAGGTTTTAAGAAGTTAGGTCATCACTTCTTATTTCGGACGTATTTAAGAGTTAAAAGGTTCTGAAAACTGAAAAAAAAACAAACAGTCTAAATGTAAAAAGGTCTGAACGATTCAGACTTAAAAGTCATTAAGAGGTTATTTTTTTTAAAAAAACAAACAACCCCTAACTAAGATTCATGCACTCAATGATAAGTAATAAATAGTCAATAATGCTTGAAAAATAAGGGTATAGATATAAGTTGAACCGTCTCATATGGTTGATAAGTTTTTTCAAAAGGTAAGATCATGCTATCTTAATTAATAACAAAAATCTACTATATTCTAATATAGATATAAAATTCACGTGGATGGAATAAATTAAAAAAGTCGGTGAAAGATGAATAGTGGATAATATATCAGTATTTTCTAGGTAAATAGTTTTAGACTTTGATACTAGATTAAAAAAATGTAGAGAAACAATACGTAATACTATAAAATGAACGACCAATTAATTTTTTACATATTTTTTTCCATTGTAATTAATTAATACATGTTTAGGCCCTTTATAATACAAATTCTTACAAATTCTTTTGGGTCCCATTAGACTTTGGATTTCTAAAGGCTTAGTGGGAGATGAATGATGGAGAATATATCAATTTTTTTAGGAAAGTAGTTTTAGACTTTGGTACTAGATTAAAAACTTAGAGAAACAAAAAACAATACTATAAAATGTACGACCAATTAACTTTTAACATATTTTCTTTTCCGATGTAATTAACTAATACATGTTTGGGCCATAATGTAATACGAAATTCTTTTGGTGTTATTAGATATTTAAAAAATATGTCTCTTTTATTTACTATTTTTTACTACTACTATATACTAAAAAAATTGGGTCCCTATTTCTCGTGGGTCCTGGGCGTACGCCCGGTCCGCCCTCCCCCAGGCACTGTACATAATCAAGCACTTAATTAAATAATAGACCCCCAATTTTTTTGGAATAATGGTATGGAACTCACAGTAAAATTTTAGTTAAATAAAATAAAATTTACAAAATCAAATAGGCACAATGCCAATGAAATGCTTAAGAAAAAACATCAAAAAATGCCTTATAAAGTGGACAATTACATTCTTTAAAACCCAACTAAAAAAGAAGTCCAAACCAAAACCAAAACTCCACAAAAAATACAATTCTAAAAAAATAGTGAAAATCCACATCCAAGCCTAATCAGAAGAATTGAGATCCACCACACTTAGAACCACAGTGCAATTAACAGAAGCCTTATAGTCCACCAAATTCACAAGCCTTCCATATTAGTCGGTCACTCTGTCCTGATATGAGGAAGCGATGAGGAGCACAGTGATCAATCCATATGTCCAGGTCGCATGGGCAACATATTGATCTGAAAAATTCCAAAAAATCAATCCAGCACAAGAATTCACCAGACTCATCAAATCAACCATTTGAGCAAAAAATATTTAATTTTTGCATAAATAAAACCATCCATAAAAACTTCCCAAATATTAAAAAACAATCCTTATATCAACCCCTCTACAATCTAACCTTCTTATCCTTCGAACCCATATATACTCATCAAAATGACTGCACCTCCAAGATATTATAAACAACAGCCGTAGAGAGCAGACTCAACTAAAAGCAAAAACCTCTTTAACCCAAAAAACCAACAGCTGCACAAATGTAAACAAAAACCAATTGGCAATATGGTCTCTGGCCATTGCAATCCAAAATTCTAAACAAGAAATGAGCACCTTTAACGTTAACCCGCAACCACAACAAAATTTTTTAGCAACATTGAAATTATAATCCATCAAAACTCCATCCAAAAACTCCAAAATCCCAAACCAAATGGCATCAAACCTGTTGAAGATGCACACCCCAAGGCTGGACCCAAGCAAAACACCGTTAAAGCAACAGATGGTTATGAAGCAAAAAATGTAAAACTGATTTGGTTAAGACTTCTCATAACATAGTATAATAAAACGATTAAACCATGATAGCAGTTGAAACCAAAATCTACACTACAAAAGCTCAAACAGATTGAACTTGAGCATAAAATGAGCAAACCATAAGAATATCTCATCTTAGTATAACCAGAAATCATAAACAAATTCAACCAAAGAAAGAGATGTCAAACTCTGATGCTTGTTCCCAACCCCCAATTTTTTCTTGGCACTTTAGTAATAAGGTTTGCTGTTAAAATCAAAGCTATGACGGAAGAAGTATAAAGAATTTTCTTTTGAGTGATGATTGAACTTCTAGCTATGACGGAAGAAGTATAAAGATTTTTCTTTTGAGTGATGATTGAACTTCTTGAATTTTGATCATATTCTATGAACCGTTTGTGTGTGATGATGCTACAGATTGAGGTGAATCTGACGATAAAGAAAGTGCATTATCCACAAAAATGGTTCATATCTTCAAACAATCCGATTTATACTGGCTGATTGTTGATAATTAAGTTTGTAAAACAGAATGAATTTCAATGGCATCTGTTAAAATATATAAAAATGACTAAGCCAGGATTCTTAGAAAAAGATAGTTTTTCATACGTGTGTTACTGTCTATGAATGAAAAATCAAGAATCCAACATGCAAGACATCTCACTTAAATTCGATATACCGAAACTAAATTACAACAAGCAGTTGCAGCGATGGTTCGATGTAACAATCCAAGCAACCAACAACCAAGAGTATAGACTTGCAATTCCTCTAACCAATACAACAATTGTATCACACTTTGCATATCCTCTTAGAAATCAAGGAAATTAGAAATCATACTGAATTGAAAGAGATTAAAACGAACAATGTAAGGATTTAGTGATAATCTCTATAACAACAGTATAAGGTAGTATAGATAATGTACCAAACATTCAAAATAGCATCTACCCCTAAGTAAGTTTGACAGTATCCACACAAACCAAATCCTCTACAAATAAAATATCTAGCCAAATTATAAAGATGGGCAACATTATTTCAAAATAGATGCAAACCAACTCCTGGTATTATCATAGCTACAACAACCTCCATCACATCATTAGAGCATAGCAATCCATCCATACCCTGGTGTTGCATTGATGTTCTACCTGTTGCATATGATTCTATAAAAGAATGATTTTCAATCTTTATCACATGATCAAATTATTATTTAAATTCCACTAGGATGCAATATTGAAGATCTTAAAAATGTCAAGAACCTATATTGATACACATGTATGTAGGATATATCGATCTTATTATGCAACAATTTATGTTTTCAAAATAACTTAAGCACACATGTAGGATATATCGATTGTATTATGCACCAATTTATGTCTACAAAATAATTTAAGCCAAGAATTATCAATTAGTTAATATGATGGTATTACTTGGTGTGTGGCTTTATGCAAGATATGAACTTACAAGTTATCACAAACAAAATTACCTCCAAGAACATACCTTTCGGTCTTCAAGATTAGCAACATCATTGTTAACTGTTCTGCAAATACTTGCTCCAACCAATGTTTGGTTTAGAAAAATAGATTCAGATATTGGATGGTGAATTGGAAATTTATGTTTTTGCCAGTAAGGAAACACACGTCCTACAACATGCACAATAGAGAACTTCACAAACACAAGCTTTGAATTAAAGATCAAAATAATAAAATATGTGCATAGTTCGAGCTATATTTTTCTATGGAGGTAATCCAATTTGTATTATGATGATCAAGGATGGAAATTCTCATGGTGACCAAAGGCCTCTTAATACATAGACATTTAATTATATGTCTAGACATAAGTAAGTTCCCTTTTAGAAAGTAATCAATCAAATTATACGAAAAAATAGATTATAACTCAATATTTTAATATTCCAGCAAGAACAATACCCAACAAATTCAAGGACTCACACCGTGTATAATTATCCATCAAAAGATCATATATGTGTCATGTAGACGTTTAAAGAAAACAACAAAACCTCATTAAATTATATGAGTCAAATTAAATTATATGAATTCAATTGTGGGAAGACGGTGACTGTTGTCCTTTTACCTTTTTTTAACTTAAAACCAAATATCCATACAAGAAATATGACAATTCATCATTCTAATTCATAAAGTATACTTGTATTGTTTCTGAAAATGTTAAAAAAAAATATATAAGACCTCAAAATGTTAAAAAAATATTACCTTGACATAAGTAGTATTGAAATCATTCTCTTTAAGAAATGAAACAAAATCTTGAAAATTTTCTTAGGTGGAACGATAATGACCGTTATGAGGCCAGATTGCCTGTTGAATAATCAGAAACAGAATAAAATTAGACACAATTTTGATGTAAAGAAAAACTGAGTGACACCATTCTCAGAAACTAATCTCACAGCTACCAGAGTGGCTCCTTCTTCCAGTTCATAATCAAGTGTTTGAAACGGAGTGTTGTAGATCAAAGATTTAAAACATGTTAGTAGCAGACAAGAAGAGAAGGGATCACCATATTAGCAAAAAAATGATGAATCCAACAATAGTTAGAACCGTGAATGGAGGGAAACGAATGATATTCAAATTTTGAAATCAGTCTAATGAATGTGATGTTCATCTACAAAATCAAAAAACAAAATCTCAAATCAAAGAGTTAGTTTTTTTTAATGATACCTCAAGGCCCAAATCAAAATCATCTCATGACACCCAATAGAATGCATTTATACTCAAAAATATGCTCCATGCAATAAATCATTTAAATACCCAAAATATATGATTTATTTATCAAAATGCCCAAAATCCCAAATGTGGTGTTTTTATAAGTTTATAAAGTTGAATACTTCCAAATAACTAAAACTTATCAGATGATTAGCAGTTAACAATTTCATAAAAACATGTAAACACTTTTAAAATAAACATTTTGGCATGTACACCGTTTCCACAAATCAACTTGAACTCACCTTGCTAGGTTAAGTTAAACCTAGGTTTCAATCCACAACCATTGGCCTCCAAAAGCATAGATCCCACCGAAAGCTTTCCGAAGACATCCATTCCAACTCTTCAACTCAAGTTTCCAAAACCTAGATCCACACATCTACAAGATTGCCTTCACGACACAAGTCATCAAATCAAACCCACGAGGAAGGATGAAAGGGAAAAGGATGAAATCATCAAACCCTAGCTTAACATTGAGAGAGATGAGAAGATTGCCACCACAAAATACCCTTGGATCTTCCAATAGACTCTAAATATCTTGCTATATCCATGAAGAGCTCTCAAAAACGAAACCATGGCAACTTGAATCACCAAAATCGGAGTTGTGATGAAGAAGATATGAAGAAATGAAGTTTGGTGGCTGAAAATCGGGTTTTAAGCTCGACCAGGGGGTTTCGCGACTTACCTCGCGACCTTAAATCGCGGCATAAGTCGCCCGCTTCCCCTGGTTTTCTTCTCGTTCACTGTTTTGGCCGTAACTTCTTCGTTATAGCTCCGATTTTGCTCCGGAAAGAACCGTTGGACTCGTAATTGAATCCTTCATCCAACACGACTATAAAATCTAGGATTCAAGTCCAAAATCCTTTATCTTATTTTTCACTAATATATTGGTTTCGGTATTAACTTGAAATGATACCTTTCGAAAATCGGGGTGTTACAATCCTCCCAACCTTGAAAGATATTTCGTCCTCGAAATCTGGCACCGATCAAACACCCAACGTCTCCCTTAGCGAGGTCAATCGGTTCTCTGCCCAAAAGGAATGCCTCCACGATACCTTGCCCCATGTACGAAACGATCACATCCCATTTAAGGCTATCACTATCTTTCTCATAACAAACCGTCACAACTCGATTCTAAGGTTCGATGTATCTTACTGCTGACTGAATGAACATCGAGTCCTTATCAACCACTTTCCTATCCTTAAAATCTCAGCGGTCTCCCAACCTTAGGTTGCACATATCCCCCCAAGAATACTCCAAAGCGAACTTATCCCTTAGAAACTTCTAATTCCGACACATCAAGGTCTCCTCAATAATTGATTTATACATAAGGTTTACTTCGACATTCTGATCCAATTCCTCAATAATCCATACTATAAAAGATTCATCATCCTTTCCTTGACGACATTTCCTAACACCAGTTAGGTTCGATCCAAACACAACCATCAATCCGTTCCTCAACTGTCACGACACAACATCGGTAGACAACGGATTACCCCAACTCCACGGTTACTCAAATCCTAGGGTGCAGTCAAACATCGGTTGATGAATTAGTGAAACCTCGTTGATTATAAAATTACCAATGATCGATTCCTAATTTCCGTCACCTAATCTTCTTAAGGTTACCACTTAAATTGCTAACGCACCGGTTTCATCGGAAGTACGACGAAGCATCCCAACGTTTATTATCCTCAAATCGAATGTCGACACCTATAATCAAAACTTTTACACCTCAATCGTGGATATACCACCATAAATTTCCTTCCATTTTTTTACACCGATGATTCAAAGTTGACACTTATCATGTCACTAAATTCGAATCTTACATTTCTAACAAACGAATCACAATATCTTCTTTATTTCTGAAGATTTTCCAAGAAGACACACCACCGACACATACTTGATGTTAACCAGCGGCCCATCAATTCAAATCTAGCCATATGCAAGCAACCACCCAAAGTTTTATCCTGAGGATTTACCGAAACAGAAGGATCACCTGTTACCTAACGGGGAGAAAGCATAAATCTAATACCTCAATTACTCATGCATGACCCGATTCAAAATCTGGAACCCAAATTCAAGGTTGACCACAAGTCGGATCATCTGACACTTCAGATCCCAAGGACTCCTCTAGTCCCTTAATTTGCAACTCCTCTCATGATAGGGGTTTTAAATCTACAACCTTAATGAGTTCAAGGTTTTCAACCAGTATGCCAATTTAAAATTTATAAAACTCTCAAATACATAAGTTTTATAACAATTAAACGAGCGATAAAAATACACTACCGTGCATTCGATAGGCTTCAAAATTAATCACCAATACTACGCATATAAAACCATTTCCAAAACTCATTTGATCAGTACTTACATTCGTAAAAACGGTAACAAAAGATGCACAACAAAATTTTCAAACGAACTACCATGGTCCTAGTATGCATCAATTTATACTATGCATATGAAAAATAACTTTCCGCACTATAACATGAGCAATAAAAGTTTGTACAACTCCCAAAAGAGGATTTCACAACTTCAACTTTAAAATCTTTTACTTTAAAACACAAAACGTCGGGAGATAAAATTCCCAACAAGGCTCATATACGGCCGTTTATTTTCTTTAAATTTAGCAACACAATAGGAACGTAAATAATTTTTTTTTATTTGAGTTCAAATTTTGGGCCGCACAGATAAAACGTACTTACCTAAAGTGGTAACTACAACGACATGCAAACCAGAAATTCATTTCATGCATTGCGGAAAACTCCTAACAGTAAAATCAATAACTGAAATATGTTCTGGGCAAAAGTTCTATCTGAAACAACATAATTCTTTTATACTATTACTCACGCCAACAATATAATTTAAATCAAATACGAAAAGTATACAACGATTACACTTGTATAAGGCCCGACGATAAATCACATGATATTGAAACTTCCCCAAAATAACATATGGGATGACATCTAATAACAAAACCCATAAATTAATGCACACGATAATGCATGTACACACGCTCCACAATTTATCTACGCGACGCAAAAGTCGTACTATAAGACACCATAAAACCCAACCGAATTTTTCATAAAACCCATTAACGCTAAAATCAAGTGGTGTCAAAATTTTCATTTCCCAACATAAAAAGCATAAAACGACAATAAGTCTAAAAATGTTAAAATTCTAAAACCACGACGTACGATAAAGTGACCCTTTTTCACAAAACTTTCATGAGACACGACGCCCAAAAAACTCGTAAATTTATGCGCAAAAATTAAAACCCATGCATTTCTAAGTACACTCACGCGCCCAAAACGTCGTAAAGCAAAAGTCCATAAAATTCAACACGACTCATACATAATAAAAATCCCAAGAAAATTCCGACTCAAGAATATAGGAATAACTCTTCCTTTAGAACTGTAACATACGTAGAGGATATCCAATGTCAAGGTCCAAAAATTCTACAGTTACTTGCCCAATACCCCAAATAACATTAAAACACGGATATTACAAGATCCGTGAATAGTGTTAGACACGAAACGGGGATAAAGAGATTTTCAATGAAATATTTGCAACTACGTGCAACAATCATGCATGTTTAAGCTCACGGTTTAAAATCTGATGAGTACTGAATGCTTTATCAAGACTTCGTAACATAACTCACTTTATACTTTGAAAACATGAGAAACAATTTATGCAAACTTATTTAGAAATAAATTTTGTGCATGAATTTGGTCGGCACTTAACATCTTAGGACTACGCTTCCCAATTTTCCGTCATACTATTGTCATCCGGTTGCATCAAACATCTTAGAGCAACAATCCCACTAATTTGGTTAACTTACAATTTCTCCTCGAAATAGAATTGGTTTGACGAACTTATAGTTCTAATCCAACCAATAATTCTGACTCAAGATGATCAGCTTAATGCATTCACCATGCTTACCGTCACTCCAAGTAACGAATACTAAAATCATCAACTCCTTCTAATGGCTACTCATACAGAAACTGCTTCACTACCCCAACAGTTATCATACCAAGGCAGTTCAAGCATACACACGTAACTCGTAGGTTCACCATAACACGGGCCAAGTGCTATTATGAACGTACCGTACATGATCATCCTTGCCATTTTCGGCGTGATTCCCGTTCCTAGTGACTCCACTCCCCTCGAATTATCAAATCTTAAAGTGCCTAATTGTTCAATCTCACATTCAATCACCTAAAATTACGCTAGTTTGAGTCTAGGCATCCAAAGTCAACACCTAATTCTCTTAAACTTAAGCTCTGATACTAACTTGTAACACCCTTAAATTTGGAAAGAGCGACTAATTAAAACTTTCAACGATACCGTAAAGGATAGTAAAATCTCTTACTACTAGTCCATAAAAGAAATACAAATCTAGGTTGAACCATCAACAAATAAATTAATTCTTACATAAAGACTAACTAAAGTCGAGTGTTACTATATCCCAATGACAATCGCTATATCCAAATATAAGTGCGGAAGACTTCAACAAGCTAATCACCTCTTCGAGCAACCGACTAGCACTCATCTCAACACAATGCCATTAGACTAATCCCGAAATGAAACCTGATGCACATTCCGACAAATAAAAGGTTAGGCTAACGCCTAGCGAGTTCAAGACTTTTATATCATGATTATAGAGGAAAACATAAAATGAAAATATTGTAACTTACAATCATGATCCTTTAGAATGATTTTACTAAAGAAATTAAAAGAACAACTCATTTACTAATAACATGCATTTTATAACTGGATGCTTCGACGTCAAAACATTCTTTCATGAAATAATGAAATCCAACACTTATTCAAAACGAAAATAATGGTAATGCTCGAGTAATGAAATTCAAGTAAGCTTTATAAAATAAACGACCAAAATATGAGTAAACTCAAGTTTCTAAGATTATAGCATAAGAGAGAGAACTCAAGCTCAAAACGTAGATATAAATTGACTCCCAATTTATGATAATGTAAATAATACTTCATATCCCAAAACACCCCAAAACACGGGTAGGGATTAATACTCAACCCATAAAATGTGAAATGAACTCAAGTATGAAAAATGTCACCGAAAACAAATATATAAAAGACTAAGCCCAAAGACAACACCTTTCGGTGACGGGGGAAAACCCGATTCCGCATAATGTGACATGCACAAAGTAAGCCACACGTTACGTTAAATTGGTATAAGTATCGGGTTTCTATACGTTGTTATTCTTATTTCCGAAAGATACCAACAATTAAGGTTTGCTGATGATTTCAGGGGGAGTGTGACAAGATAAGATGATCAATATTCTAGGGGGAGCACAAGAGTTTTTCTACTAACAATTTTTTTTTGTGTTATACAGATGCATTTAAGCAAATTTTCAGATAGAGCAAAAGAGATTAATGATTTCTAGATATATCAGTCTAGAACTAAATCTTCATAGATTTTGACTTCTAGTCATTGAGATCAGGGCTCGATCTTTAATGTCTATGACTTTTGTTTTTGACTATGACTTTGATATGTTTCTCTAATTTTTGTGCAGATCTTATCAAGATAAAAATATTGTGCACAAGTTAAGGGGGAGCTTATATGTTTTTAAATTAGTTACTTATAATTTGAGGGGGAGCTATGAGATTTATGCTGAATGTAATTATTTTCTGATCTCAAACTTAGATTACTTAAAAGAAGAACACCTTTTAAGTATGAAAACTATTTCCTTAAACGTTCAAACCACTTATCTATTCTCAAAAAGATTTCATGAATTTAGAAGTGTGATTTTAAATGTTTTCATATATGAGCTTCTTTTGATTCACTGACCGTGTGTTTCCAAAGATTAATACTTGCGTATTATCTTTTCTATATACTTTCGAGTATTCATACACACCGGTTCAGCTTTCTTATTGAGCTTTGTTATTACCATGTCTCAAAATGAAATAATTTTTCGATGGTAATACTCCTGTTGTATTCCATGTTTGTTGAGCATCATACTCATTGAATTTTACGAGATTCTTCCATGATTGTTTATATTTGCTCATATAAACAAATTCCAATTTTTTCATGACCTAAGTTTTTCATGCTTATCATTCATATTTGGTCTTTCTGATACATTGTCAGATTCTCAAACAAGTATTTCGAATTCATTTTATCCGTTCAATATTTTTGTAGTGAGAAATCTTCAAAGTTCAAATGCTCAAATAATGATGATATTTTTGCGGAGCATACATTCATTTGACATTATGATTCATATTATGAGATTTATAACTGTTCAAGTTAAACTGTTGAACAACACCATTCTTTTACGACAAACTTTCATTGGATCAGTGTGAGAGCTTATTATATTGCTATGGATTCACGTTAACCAGTGATCCCTACCCAAGAATTTATCCTTGAGTGATTAAGGGGTGAAGGGTCTACATCAAAGAGTGGGGGAGGAAGTTCATCTGTCGCTAAGAGGAAAAATGAAAAAGAGAGTTTGGTTAGAAGTGAACAAATTGAAAACAGATAAAGGGTGAGAGAACAAAGTTAAAAGAATATGAGAACTCTGCACCAACCACTTCTATTAGTCCCAAATATGCAAGTGTTTACAATCAAATCAATCACAAATCTCACTTGTATTGAACTTGAATCAAGATTACAACTTTCTCTCTCTACAAACTCTCTCTGTCTCCAATGAATTCTCCAATATGAGTTCTAGTTGCTAATATTCTTGCTACAAGATTAACAAACAAGCAAAACCTATTTATACCTACAAGCTACAAACAAGGAAACTATAACTAATAATGCAATTAACAAAGGTCTTGACTTTGACTTTCTTCTTTAAGCAGTTGACTTTGACTTTCACTTTTGAGGCTTTGACTTGAGACTTTTGTCTTCAATCTTGATGATCTTGAATACAACAGATATTGAACTAACATTCTCCCCCTTTGGATTCAAGATCATGCTTCAAACGAGATTTATCTTTGATAAACAATCTCCCTCTTTTTGAAAAACATTCTCCCTCTTTGTAATAATCTCCTCTTTTCAGGTAAACATCTAAAACATCATTCTCCTCCTTTGGAAGAAAAATTTCTTTGAACATCTTCAACAACAATCTCCCCATTTCGTTATCAAAAATCATCTTTCCAAAAACATTTTCCTTCTTTGTAAACATGAAATACCATTAGTAAAGAAATTATCTCCAGTGTTTGCTCACTTTTCTCTTCAAACAATCTTTAAAGAAAATTTATGTGATCTTCTCAGAATTCTATGAATTATCACATTCTGAAATGTCTTTCGTTCTCCGAAACTGCTTTATCTTTCTCTATGTTCTTCTCCCCAAAAACCATTTCTTGATAACTTCTCCATTTAATTTCTTTATCTTTCGTAGAAACTGCTTTTTTATTCTTTATCTCTCCCCCTTTTTGATGAATGTGATCATCAACATCATCAAAACTTTTCATGAAAAAGCATTCTATCTTTCATTCTTTTTTTTTTCTGACATCATACCATCTGACCTTTCGCACTGAAATAAGTAACATCCGTTAATTCATAATGATTCCGAATCTTTTCAAATTCAGAATTAAGTGTAACGCTAAATCAACAAATGAATTTGTTAACATGCCTATAAGTAGCACGAAGCCACTTAGTACAACAAATGTACTGGACAAGGAGTTTTGTTGATGATCACTCCCCAGGTCTTCCATCCAATCATCGAAAAACACAAGGTAATTCTATGAATGTTCTTACAGAAAAACAAATTTAATGTGTGTATGAGCTTGTGCATGAAAGAATTTAAGCATTATGTGCTTTATCAGACTCAAAATTGTGTAAACTGTTGAGACACAACAAGTTTTCCATGACTCAATGTGCATGATTGAAGGTCGAAGGTGGGGGAAACTTCTTTCTTTTTCAATATCCAGATTTTCCAAGTGAAGATTAGATAGATTATATGCTGCATCCTCATGACAAATTGAAACATTTCTTTGTTAAGAAAGAAATAAGTGGCTGGTGGGGTTAAAAAAATCAAGAGTTGGCATGGGCTCACTACCTGTTTCAATGATGTTCACGAAAGAATTGTAAAACAATCAGTAATGTGGCTGCCCAGCTCAGAACGTAGTTGTGCAGAGTTATCATATTCTTTTAACTCTGTTCTCACACCCTCTTTCTTTTTATCATTTAACTCACTTCTAACTAAACTCTCTTTGCCATTTTACAGCTTATCATAATCAGAAAAACTCAACCCTATGAGTTATCTCCCCCACTCTTTGATATATGGCCCTTCACCTCTCAATCACTTAGGATAACTTCTTGGGTAGGAAACACTGGTTAACGTGAATCCATAGAAGTCTTTTAATCTCACACAATGATTACATGAAAATATTGTCCTAAAAGAATAATGTTCAATAGTTTAACTTGAACATTTAAAGCTTAGAAATATGAATCACACTGTCAGTGAATGTATGCTTAGCAAAAATATCATGAATATTTGAGCATTTTGAATCTTTGAAGATTTCTCACAACAAGTATATTTAATGAATGAAATGAATACAAAAGACTTGTCTGAGAATCTGACAATGTATCCGAAAAGATCAAATATGAATGATAAACATTAAAAGCATATGTCATGAAAGAATTGGAATGTGTCTATATGAACAAATATAGACATTCATGAAAGAATCACTTATGTTTGAATGAATGTGACGTTTGAATGAATGTGACGCTCAGCAAACATTGAAATTCAAACGGGGTGTATTACCATCGAAAAATTGGTTCAATATGAGACATAGTAATAACGAATATCAACAAGAAAGACTGAACCAGTGTGTATAAATACTTAACAGTATATGGAAAAGATAATACACAAGTATTGATCTTTGGAAACACACAGTTAGTTAATCATTGAAGTTCATATATGAAAACATTTAAAATCACACTTCTAAATTCATGAAATCTTTTTGAGAATCGAGAAGTGGTTTGAACAATTAGAAACATGTTTTCATACTTAAAAGTTGTCCTTCTTTTAAGTAAATCGAGTTTGAGATTAGAATATACTTACATTAAGCTTAAATCTCATAACTCCCCCTCAAAGTCATGATTAAATGAATAAAATCTTGTAAGTCCCCCCCTCAAAATCTGCATAAAATCAAAAAGTCGTCAAAAATATCAAATTCATAGACAAAGAAAAAAAACCATTGAAAAATGAGTCCTGATCTGAAGTAATCGAAGTCAATATTTCACTAAAGATCGAGTTTTAAACTGATGTGTTTAGAAGTCTTTTACTCCCCTTGAAAATTTGCATGAAATACATCTGAAAAATTAGAAAAGTTTGTCAGTAGGAAATATAAAGAATATATGCATTAATACTCTTTCTTGAATATTGATCATCTCAACTTAGTCATTGAAGATCGAGTCCTGAGATGATTTACTTAGAAGTCATAAATCTTATCTTATTTGAAATATGGGTTCTGAACTGTATTATTCAGAAGCAATTATGTTCTTTGAAATACGGGTTCTGAATTGAAATATTCAGAAGCCAAACTTCTTACTCCCCCTATACTTGAGGTGCCTGCAAAACAGATGGAGTAGCTTTTGGTACCCACTGGAACTTGGGTCCATATCTGTTAGTTGCAGTAAGAACAAAATCATTTGTATGACAGTAAGAACAACAAATTTTCTTTGGTGCTAACCTTTCAAATGATTTGTAGAATAAACAAGATTAGGTTTAACAAAAGATTTACTTTATGAACATTGTTCTTTTTGGCGTTAGATGTGTGCACAAATGATTTCTGAACATTCTTTTCATCGGAAGAACCTTTAACTCTCCAGACCATCTTTTCTTGAGCATTGTTCTTTCTAAATTTTCCTGTACCAACAACAAATTTATCATAGAAAAGATTAGAAGTACGAATTTGATCCTTAGGATTGATTGAACTTTTTGTAGAAACAATTGTATGATGTGAACTTGAAGCTGTCTTGAATGAACATTTTGAGTCAGCTGAATCATTTAGAGGTGATTGAGCAATAGTATCTGGACTCTTTTGTGCACTCAATTCTACCTTGAAAATGATTCATTCAAGTTCTTTGATCTTGGTAGATAAACTGTTTCTTTCTGTAGAAAGTAGATCAAACTTCTTCTGTAATTCAAACTTCACATTCTGTTCTTTCATAGCTATTGTTAATAATTCTGACAGTTTTCTTGAAAGCTTCTTTATCTTCGTTTCAAATATCTTCCTTTCTTCTTCAAAATATTTTTCCACACTTTTTTTATCTGATATTTCTTTGAAGAATCCAACATTCTTTTGTTCAAATATCTTCTTCTCTTTCTCAAACTTGTCTCTTTCCATAATTATAACTTTCTCAAAATCTGACACTTGTTTTGAAAGTTCTCCACATTTGAGTTCAACAACTTTCTTTTCTGCAAAAGTTTTTCTTGAAAACTCAGAAAATTTTTGTGCAAACATTTGTTTTTCATTCTCAAATCTTGTCTTTTCCTTTTCAAACTCTGCTTTGTCTCTAGCAATTTGCTGTTACAGATCTGAAATCTACTTTTTCAGCTCAACAGTTTTACTGTCCAAAGCCTTTGAATTGTATTCACTTTTCTTGATATCATCTTTATTATATCTGACAATCTTAGCTTCCAATTCAGAAATCTTCTTTTCTAGATCAACATTTTCAATCTCCAAAGCTTTTGCTTTCTCTTCAATTATCTTGATCTTATTATTTTGCTGTAAATCAAAGATCTATTGTTTGAGATCATGATTGGTTTTCTTCAAAGTACTGATCTCACCCTTTAATATCCATCAAACTCTTTCTTATTCTTCTTGATCTGACTTAAACTTTTGTTGAGCTGATCATTTTCTTCTCTCAAACTTTTGACGATACGCAAATGTGTTTGCTTTTGATGTCCAAGTTCTGAAATTTTACGTTTTAGTTCTCTCTCACGACGTGGTTCAGAAGTATATTCCTCAACAAAATACAAATCATTCATTGTCACTGATAACACTTGCAATGACCATTTACAAAAATCAGAAAAATTTCTCAAAACATAAACTTGTCGCAACCAACAGGAAACACTTGTCGTAGACTGAAGAGTTAGACTTTTCGCAAACCATTGATCAAACTTGTTGCAAATCACTGTTAATGAACTTGTCGCAAGCTACTATACACGAGTAGTAGTTTGTCGCAAGCGCTTAGACATGAGAAGTAGATTAGTCTCAAACAACTAAATCCGAGTTCTGAACTTATCGCAAAGCACTTGACCCGAGAACTAACTATTCATAAATGCTTATACCCGATAAATGCACTACTCACAAGCCTAAGGACACGAGTTCTGACTTGTCGCAATGCAAATGATCCGAGAAGTTAGCTTGTCGTAAGACGCGTGATCCGAGAACTTTACTTATCGCAACACGAAGAACCTGAGAACCACACTTGTCATTTTTCAAAGAACCCGAACAATAACTTGTCACAAATCGAAGCTTGCGTCAAGTAGACTTATCGTATGGGCCTTGATGCGAGTTCTCACTTGTCGTATGCAATGTGATGCGAGTTTTATTATTAACCGATTTTCACCCAAAAAATTTCAACAACACATGAACCTTGCGACAACTCTTTGAATCTTGCGAGAAGTTTAAAGAACTTGCGAGTTCTTCAGATCTTGCAAGAAGTCGATGCTAAGTCACTGATTCGGCCAAAAAACCTTCAATTCTTCAAATTAATCCACGAAACTTTGCAGATTAGTCCACAATATGATTCTGAACAAACTTTTAGTTAATGATTTCAACTAAAGTTCACTCCAAATCAAATTTCGATCCAAACTCAGTCTCTGAACTTTCTCGAACAAAAACCAGCAAAAAAATCCAAAATTCACACGAATTGATGTGAATTTGACAATACAACCTAAACAAGAAATGTTCTAATACATCAATCGAGTACAATTCAATCAAGTTTCAATCAAAAACACCACTAAGCAACAAAATTCGATTCTTGACAGTTGAAACTTGCGACTTTTTGAAAAACATCAACAATTCTTCAAATTTGATCAATTTTTCTTATTCTTGTCTGCTCTGATACCAATTATTAGTCCCAAATATGCAAGTGATTAGAATCAAATCAATCACAAATCTCACTTGTATTGAACTTGAATCAAGATTACAACTTTCTCTCTCTACAAACTCTCTCTCTCTCTGCAATGAATTCTCCAATATGAGTTCTAGTTGCTACTTTTCTTGCTATAAGATTAACAAAGAAGCAAAACCTATTTATACTTACAAGCTATAAACAAGGAAAATATAACTAATAAAGCAATTAACAAAGGCCTTAACTTTGACTTTCTTCTTTAAGTAGTTGACTTTGACTTTCAATTTTGAGGCTTTGACTTGAGGCTTTTGTGTTCAACCTTGATGATCTTAAATACTACAAATATTGAACTAACAACTTCTGAGTCGGGCAACCACATTACTAACTGATTCACAAATCTTTAGTGACCATCATTGAAAACGGCAGTGAGCCCATGCTAACTCTTGATTTTATCCCCACCAGCTACTCATTTCTTTCCCAACAAAGAAATGTTTCAATTTTTATGGGGACGCAACATATATGATATCTAATCTTCACTCGGAAGATTTGAATATCGAAAAAGAAGGAAGTCTACCCCACCTTCATACTTCAATCATGCACATTGAGTCTATGAAAAACTTGTTGTGTCTCAATAGTTTACACAATTTGAGCCTGATAAAGCACATAATGCTTAAATTCTTTCATACACAAGCACATTCACACAGAGAACACGTTTTTCTGTCACAACGTTCATAGAAATTCCTTGTGTTTTTTGAGGATTGAATGGAAGCCCTGGGGGAGTGAACATCAATAAAACTCATTTCCAAATTACATTTGTTGTACTAATTGGCTCCGTGCTACTTACAGGCATCATAATTGTTTCATTCGTTGATTCAGGGTTACAACTCAATTCTGAATTTGAAAAGATTAAGAATTATTTTTGGAATTGATAGATGGTTCTAATGTTCAAAGAGGAAAGATTAGATGGTGATTTGTAAGTCAGACAGGAAGAATGCTTTTTCTGATTAAGTTTTGATGATCTTGATGCTCACAATCATCAAAAAGGGGGAGAGATAAAAAAAAGGGAGACATAAAGAAAGAAAAAGAGACAGACAAAGAAAGAAACCGAAAAGAAGATAATTATGCAATTTCAATTTCAAGTTTGAAGGGAGATAAAGAAAGAGAAAGAAGTTTGATTGTGTTAATTCTTAGTCATGGGAAGATTCAAAGGTTCTAGATGACATGTTTCAAGAAATCTTGACACAAAGACTACTGAAAGTTATTTGATAAAGTGTTCAAGACTTCTTTTTGTGTTTACTACATTTTGTATTTTTTCTATCAAACACAACATTTTTTTAAATCTTCTTGAGTAGATTTTTTGTTCTTTACAGCTACTTGATCTTCAATCAAATTTTCTTCATCTAAAGAACAATCACTTTTCTAATCTTCTATTCTTGAATGAGATTTTGCAATTTTTAATGTTAAACTTTAAATAATTTTAATATATCTAACTAATGAAAAACATGTTTTGACATAAACCACAAAATATGATGCAATGTTATTACCTTCTGAAGCTGTTGGTGGTGATTCAAAAAAGGTTTTCTTTTTATGTTCCTCTTCATATGCAGACTCTGTTACATATATAAATATCAATAAATAACTTTTATCTCTTTATGTTCAACTATTATAAAACATATACAATTACTTTCTATAACTATTTACAATCAATAATGTCACAATCAATAACTTCAATTCTAAATTAAATCTTAAAGTTAACATAAATAACAATTTATAAATTGTCAGGATCGAATTCTCAACAAGAATTAATTCTCAGAAACAATATCAAAGAAGTTTGCGGAATAACACTTTGATATTCAATGAAAAAGTAAATCAATACAGAAAATATGAATAACAAACTGTAAGCTTGTATTGAATGCTTTGAAGTTACAAGATTACTCACTCAACCTCAATATTGATGAACAGGCTCACCAATACGAATTCTACTTCTCTAGAATTAGGATCTATGCCTTGAGGTTGATTTTTTCTCTAAAAGAATGAAAACTAAAGTTATCTAACTATTCTAAACAATACAATATATATACTGAATACAAAGATAATTACAATAAATAAAATATCTTCAGTATATCTTCTATGTATATCTCTAAGCTTCCATGTATATCCTTTCATACGAATCTTCATCATATAAGCAGTATTAATCTTCAGCAGCATTAACTTCCTTCTAGCAGCATTAACTACTAAGCAGTACTAACCACTAGCAGTACTAACTAGCTAAGCAGTACTAACTTTGTTCAAGCAGTATTAACTACTAGCAGTAGTAACACTCAGCAGTATTAACCTTTAAGTCTTCTAGCAGTATTAACTCTGAACCAGCAGCATTAACCATACTTGAGTTTTTCTTCAGTTCCCAACAATCTCCCCCTAACTTGACTTTTAGGAAGAGAAGTCAAGTTCTTCAGATGCTCCCAAAATCTTCATTGATCTACTCCAATATTAGGATCCAGTCCCATACTCTGATTGATAGTCCTCTGAATTAGATACTTGGCCATTTCTGAATTTGGTGCACAACCCAACTTCTTATTCAACATGGCATGAAGCTTAAGATTTGTATGCTTGTAGACCCTATCCACCAAGTAGTACTCCATGTGGAAAGTATCCAATGCTAGTTCATAGACTCCACTCCTTTCATAGAGAGTCCATCCTCTAACAGTTTTGAACACATCTCTGATTAAGTGCTTCACTACTTCTGGATTGAATAACATACACAAGTATTCCATGACCAACTTCACTATAGGTAACCCTGGAGCTTTCAACTGATCTGCATAAATTTTCATCCCCACTTCAAACATTTCTTCCAAATCAGATCTTGAACACTCTCTGACAATTTTGTTCCAGGTGTTGTATACTTCATACTTCTCATCATTTCTTTTCAATCTGATGTATTCTTTGCCATCCACCTCCATAATATCCCAATGGATAACTTCAGGAGGTTTAAATCCAACAGGTTCAACTGAAATAGGCTTTGGAATTTTATCCATTACCACCATGTACATGTTTACATCTGAACTCTGTTGTATTTCTTCCTGAGTTTTAGCTTCATTCTGAGGTGCCTCTTCTTCTTCAGTAACCTTTTGCTCTTCTTCTACTCTAGGCTTCTTTACACTTTTCTTTCTTTTAGCCATCATTTTGGTTCTTTTCAGAGTCTTTTGAACCTGCACTAAAGTAGCTTCCTTCTTCTTTTCTTCCTTGTTCTCTGCCCTTTCTTTGATAGGAGTTCCCTCTTCACTTTCAGGGAATGGTTGATGTATATTCACATCATGTCTTTCCTTTGCCTTCTTTTCAAACTCCACTCTATCCTTTTCATTATTTTTCAGCTTCCCCATTTCTTTCTCATAAAGATCCCTGATTTGATCAAAAGTCATCTTCACAAACATTTCTTTCTTTACCCCAATTGCACTCCTCAAGAAAGTTATCATTTTGTTTCTTTCCTGAGTGGCAAGGTAAGTTTGTGAAGGTCTTCTTTTCTTTGCACTTGATTTGACTAACATGGCCTTTCTCAAGCTTATTGCCCTTTGCTTAGCTTTCTCTGTTTCAAGCCCTTTCTGATAAGCTTCATTTAATTCAGCAGCTAGAGCCTTTGCCATCTCCCTGTCTTTTTCAACCTGAACTCTTTCTTCTTTTTCAATATCCTTCTGCATCTTCCGGGCTAGAGCTTCATCTGATTCAACCAACCTTTGCTTCTTGACTGGTTGATCAGATTCCACCATCTTTGCTTTTCCTTTGTCTTTGTTCATTGGCTTCTTACTGTTATCTTTCTTGCTCACTTCTCCTTTTTCTCCCCCTTCATTTATTACCACTCCCTTTGTTTTGGGAGTGTCATTCTTTGCTTTGATGAGCATTTCAGCTACTTCAATTTCTGTTGGAGATAACTCTGTTACTACTGCTTGTGAAGTTTCAGCAGTATTAACAGTTTCTGCTTCTAACTCCCCCTCAATACTGTTCTTCCCCCCATCATGCTCCCCCTCAACTTGTTCTTTTTCCTCATTCAGGTTTACTTCAGCCTCTGACTCCCCCTTTTTGGGAGCATCAGACACTGGTTCCCTTCTCTTTAGCACAAATTGTTTCCTTTTCTTCTTTTGAATCAGCCTTGTCACCATCTTCTTTAGTTTTGCAATCTGGACTTGTTGTGACAGGATCACCAGCTTCATCTCCTCTATTTCTTTTCCTTGTTTCAGAACATCTATGTTGATGTTACCCATTGTCTCCATCAATTCATCATAGTTATATCTGTCCTCACCTTCTCCAGGAGTGTTACCCCCTATTGAAGGATCATGGGATCTTTTATTAGTGGAAGTCTTCTGCCTAGCAGAAGCACTGTCCACCCCTGTGGTTTCTTGGCACCAGGGACCTTCAAATGATTGTTCATTCAAAGTTGCCATGGGGGAGGTCTTATTGATGTTACCACTTTCCTCCTCTGTGCTAGCAGGAGTAGTGGCAGCCTCATCACCCATATGCTCTACCTCCTCCTCAGAGAGCACCTCCTTTGGGTTGGGAGACACCCTTGTGGTTTCCCTTTGGATATTCTCTAGGGGAGAATTCTCCCTTAGAGGGCTTAAAGGCTGAGTGGGTAATGGTACAAGAAGGGAAGGAGCCTTCTTTACCTGTTTCCTCTTGTAAGTTTGGGTGATAGGAGAGGTTGGTTTTTCAAGAAGGGACTGGGGAATTGATTTTGAGAGGGAAAGTTGGGCTTGGCTAGCAGTGGGTTGGTCTAATGGGGGCCTTGACCCTGCTGCCATACCTTCATTGGTTTGGGACACCACCATCATTGTAGAGAACAATGGGGTGTCAACTCCTTCAGAGTCCCCAACAGATCTTCTCATATTTGAGAAAACCTTGCCTTTGGGGGGTTTAGGTACATATACCCCAACAGGTTGAGGTATATCCGTTAATTCATGAGTAATAACTTCTTGAACAAACCTGGGATACATAAAAAAGCTCTTTTTGTTTCCCATGTTTGAGACAAGATCATTGAAAATCATTTTAGAAAAATTATACTTTCTGGCAGTGGCCAAGCACACCAAAGCATAAGCAATAGTGCTGCTGAACTCACTCCATCCAGTAGTCTTTTTGGAGATACAATGCATAAGAGTATGAACAAAGAAACGCCATTGGGGTGAGAATTTTGCTTTAGAAAATTTGAAAACTCCCAATGGGCCTCCATACCCCATTCTTGTAAGATTTGAAAATAGTTCATCGTTTGGGATAGAAGTTATACCAGAGGCATCGTCTAGACGTAGACTGATGCGAATAACCTCTTCAGTAACTGTTAGTGATTGATCACAGATTCTGGTCTTGATCATTTGCACACCATTTTCCACAACAATGGTTGCATTAGCCCAGAACTGCCTTTGATGCTCAATGTAGATTGTAGGGGATACAATAAGAGCATGAGCAATGTGGCTTGTCTTGAGGAAATCCACAATCTGATGAAATCCTGAAGCTTGCTTTGGCTTTTGTAGCATCGCAATCTCGTTGTGCTCGTCGATGAAAGTCATGGATGCCATTGATCTTAGTGAAAAACTTGCCTGAAAACTTCGAACTTGAGAGAGAAAAGGTTTTGAGCGCAAGAGAACAGTATGCAAAGAGTCGTTATGAACTTTTAGGCGGGCAAAGAGTATTTATAGTATTCGGAATATAAGCAGTATTAACCTAGAGCAGTATTAACTACTAGCAGTATTAACTGAAAGCAGTATTAACTACTAGCAGTATTAACTACTAGCAGTATTAACCACTAGCAGTATTAACTACTAGCAGTGTTAACCACTAGCAGTATTAACCACTAGCAGTATTAACTACTAGCAGTATTAACCACTAGCAGTATTAACTACTAGCAGTATTAACTGAAAGCAGTATTAACTACTAGCAGTATTAACTGAAAGCAGTATTAACTACTAGCAGTATTAACTACACTTACTCCTTTTAAACTTGCTAAACACTGAGTACTGCTATGCATATCCTGAAAAAGAAGATTAGTAACACCAAGAATAAAAATATACAGGTATAAAACCACTTTTTGAGAAGGAGATTATTCAGAGTTGATCATTCCCACACTTGTTACCAAGAAAGTGAATCTACCCACATCAAAAGCTTTAGTGAATAAATCAGCAAACTGATTATCAGTGTGAACTTTTACAACTTGAATAATTTTATTTTCATTACAGTCTCTTATGAAGTGATACCTGATCTCAATGTGCTTTGTCTTTGAGTGCTTGACTGGATTATTTACAATGCTAATAGCACTGCTGTTGTCAATAAAGATTGGAGTGTGTAGAAAGGTTACCCCATAATCCAACATTTGATTCTGAATCCATAAGACTTGAGAACAGCAACTTGCAGCTGCTATGTACTCTGCCTCTGTTGTAGATGTGGATACTGTGGTTTGTTTCTTGCACTGCCATGAGACTAGTCTAGCACCCAAAAACTGACATCCTCCAGAAGTAGATTTTCTGTCCAAGTTTGCCCCACCTAGATCACTGTCTGAGTATGCTATTAGGTCAAAAGGTGAGTTATGAGGATACCAAAGTCCCAATCTGGGTTGCCCTTTGAGATATCTGAATATCCTCTTAACAGCTTGAAAGTGAGATTGCTTTGGCCTAACTTGAAATCTTGCACATACACAGACTGGAAACATTATATCTGGCCTTGATGCTGTGAGATACATGAGAGAGCCAATCATGGATCTATAATGATGCACATCCATATCCTCCCCCTCAAGATCTGCTGTGATCTGCTTGTGTGTTTCCATAAGTGTGCTGGCAGGTTTTGATTCTGAGAAACCAAACTTGGTTAGAATATCCTGCACATACTTGGATTGACATATGAAAATGCCATCTGACTTCTGTTGAACTTGGAGTCCAAGGAAGAAAGTAAGTTCCCCCATGGAACTCATTTTGAACCTTTGATGCATTAAATCCTCAAACTCCTTGCACATGTTGTTTCTTGTAGATCCAAAGATAATGTCATCAACATAGATTTGGACCAGCAAGATATCCTTCTTCTTTCTTTTGATAAATAGAGTCTTATCAATGACTCCTCTTTCAAAGTCATTTTCCAAGAGATAGGATGACAGAGTGTCATACCATGCTCTTGGGGCTTGATGTAGTCCATAAAGTGCTTTCTTTAATTTGTATACCCTGTCTGGATAGCTTGGGTTTTCAAACCCTGGTGGTTGACAGACATATACTTCTTCTGCAATTGACCCATAGAGAAAGGCACTCTTTACATCCATTTGATAGACTTTGAAGTTCATGTAAGAAGCATAGGCTAGGAATAGTCTGATTGCTTCTATTCTAGCCACAGGTGCAAACACTTCTTCATAATCTATACCCTCTTCTTGAGTATATCCCTGAGCTACCAGCCTTGCTTTGTTCCTTATGACAATACCTCTTTCATCTCTCTTGTTTCTGAAAATCCACTTTGTGCCAATTGCTCTGTGACCTTTAGGAAGGTCTACTAGATCCCATACATCTTGTAGCTTGAACTGTAACAGTTCCTCTTGCATTGCTTCTATCCAGCTAGATTCTTTCATAGCATCATGTGCCTTTTTAGGCTCAAGCTGTGATAGAAAACAAGAAAGCACTGTATGCTGTTGATCTTGCATTTTCTGAAGTCTGCTTTGGTGTCTAGTCATCATAGGAGAAGAGATATCTCCTATTACCAGCTGTGGAGGATGATTCTTTTGAACTCTGTTGTTATGACTAGGTTCTTCATTCAGTCCAGCCTCAAGATTAGATTCATGCAGCTCAACTGAAGTGTTTTCAGATGCCACTTCATTATTTTCTTGAGTCTCCTCATCTCTAGTGTCTTCTTCACTCTGACTTGGTTCAGTAATTGATTCCTTTTCACAATCTTCACCAGAATTTACTGTGGGTATGGGAAAGATCACAGATTTAGATATACTTTCTTGAACTTGTGTGATCCCTGATCCTCCACTTCCTGTTCCTGTATACTCATTACTGAAACTAAAAGAGTTAGTTAGTGAATCAATGCCAAATAGCCACTGAGGTCCAGATCCAACAGGATTTGGTGTGCTCTCATTGCATTTGACATTGTCACTTTCTTCAATTATTCTAGAAGAAGAGTTAAATATTCTGTAGGCCTTACTCTGAGATGAATATCCAACAAGAAATCCATCATCTGCTTTGCTATCAAACTTACCTAAGTGAGATTTGGTATTTAGAATTGTACAAGGACACCCAAAAGGTTTGAAGAAACCAATAAAAGGTTTTCTTTTATTTAAAAGCTCATATGGGGTCTTGTTCTTTTGCTTGACCACTAGAACTCTGTTTTGGACATAACAAGCAGTATTAATTGCTTCAGCCCAGAAGGTAATTGGCAATTTTGAATCAGCCAACAGAGATCTAGCAGCCTCTATTAGTGTTCTATTCCTCCTTTCAGCAATACCATTCTGTTGAGGAGTCCTAGGAGCACTATATTGCCTCTCAATACCTTTTTCTTCACAAAAGGTGTTTAGATCATGATTTTTAAACTCAGTTCCATTATCTGATCTAATGACTTTTACTCTTTGATTAGTTTGGTTTTCAATTCTTAGAATAAAGGATTTGATAAGACCACTTGTTTCATCCTTAGTCCTTAGAAAATATACCCAAGTAAATCTGGAGTAATCATCAACAATAACCAAGCAGTAAGATTTCTTGCCTATACTCATAACATTTGTAGGACCAAACAGATCCATATGCAATAACTGGAGACAAGTAGAAACAGAATTTAACTCTTTGGTCTTATGAGAAGTTTTGTGTTGTTTGCCTTTAAGACAAGCAACACAATGATCATCACATGAAAAGACTTTTGAAGGTAACCCTCTTACAAGGTTATTTTTAACAAGATTGTTCATAGTCTTGAAATTCATGTGACACATCCTTCTGTGCCATAGAGAGGATTCATCTACAGAAGCTTTTGAAACAAGACAATTTAGAGATGAATCACTATCAACATTGTCCATATCAAGACAGTAAACATTGTCCTTCCTTGGAGTTCTAAGTAGTATCATGCTTTCATCAACTACCTTGAACCCTGGAGCAAGGATCATACACTCAGTATTTGTAAATAATATACTATGTTGTTTGTCACAAACCTGTGATACACTTAACAGGTTGTACTTTAATTGATCAACATAGTAGACATCCTCAAATGTCATCTTACCTTTGGTGACATTACCTTTTCCACTTATCTTACCACCAGTAAGATTGTCTCCAAATGCAACATGTCCTCCATTGATATGCTTGAAATCCTGAAGGCATGACATGTTGCCTGTCATGTGCCTAGAGCAACCACTATCAACATGCCAAATGCTCTTTCCCTTGAGCTGTTGGTTGCCCTGCACATTAGATAAATCAATTAGTATGATTTAGGAACCCAAGCCAAAGTGGTATTGGGTACCCCTTTCTCATCAAAATATTTGCATTCTTTCTTGACAAGATTTTTGAACTTTAACTCCTCATTCTTGGAGTACTTTGTTACAATAATAGGCTTGGAACTATGTTTGCTAGAATCAGTACTAGTTTTAGAAGTACTAACTACCTTGGCAGCACTTGCATGCTTAGCAGCACTAACTTTGTTAGAAGTAGTAAATGTGTTAGCAGCAGTAACTGTGTTAGCAGTATTAACTTTTGAAGAGGTATTAACAGTATTAGCAGCATTAATATTTTCAGCAGTACTAACACTGTTAGCAGTAGTAACTGTGTTAGCAGTACTAATATTGTTAGCAGTACTAATACTGTTAGTACTTCTAGGCACCCACATTTTGATACTTTCTTTTAAAATCTTTTTCTTTAAAGTGCCTTTACTTTCAACATATTTCTTTATCACATGTTTCTTTCCAGCCTTCCTATAACCCACAGATTTTTGCACAAATCTTTGAAAGTTCATCTGTTGGTTAATAGGGTTAAAGTAACAATACTTAGCCAAATGATTCAACTTGCCACATATAAAACAAGGTTTTGGTCTATTGATTTTATTCAGATCAACTCCTTGTTTCTGAGCCCATTGATTATTCCAGTTTCTTTGATTTCCTCTTTTTAAACCAGAATTTAGGCTCTTGGCTTTATTGCAATCACACTGTTCACAAGATCCAGGATTCACAACTGTGGTTTGTTTGTAATGGACCTTGTTATCATTTCCGTTAGTCTTCTCTATCTCCTTGGACTTGACCCAGATTTTCCCACATCCCTCATTGGTGATAATATTGTTTTCTAATGGTATCTTTTTACTCACATTATTATCCCTGTTCTCACTGGCACTTTTCTCAGTCAAATCCTTAACCACTACCTCATCCAAAGGATCTATCTTAAAAGCTTCTTCAGACAAGTCCTTTTTCTCTTTAGTTTCTAACAAGTCTGAAGTAGGAGGGATATAATTGTTATTGTAAGGAGGAGGTGTATTGTTGTATCCAATACCAGGCTTCATCTTGTCATGAATCTGAGCCTTTAGAAGAGAATCCATTGCTTTTGAAGCATATGAAAACTTTTCTATGTCAAGCTTAACTTTAGACAGTTCCTCTTTCAGCCTATCATTCTCTTCTAAGGACTTAGACAGTTTGGTTTCTAACTCATTCTTTTCCCACTTCCAATAGTTTGTGTCATAAGAGTGTTGAAGTTCATTAGCTTGAAAGCCTTTGATTTGCTCTTCAAATCTCTCTACTATCAACACATACTCTCTTCTGTCCTTTTCTAATCTTTTGAGGTCATCACACATACTTTGATTGTGATCTCTGTATCTTGTGACAGTGTCAATGCAAGATTTAGTGCAAAGATTAGAACTTACCTCAGTGGGGATATCAGACACTTCTGCCATAAGAGCTTGGTTCTGAATGGCTTCCTCAGCTTGATCACTCCAGTCAAATCCCATTCCTTGTTGAGAAACAAGGGCTTGAGCAGGATTCTTGTTCAGATTGTATCCTCCATTCTGGGCTTGTTGGTGGTTGTTGTTTGGAATAGCACTCCTGCATTCTCTAGCAAAGTGTCCTTTCATGTGACACTTATAACATTCCACCTTGGTCTTGTCAAAACCAGCTCCATCTTCTCTTCTTTGAGAGAAGTTATTTCTTCCAGTTCTTTTAATGAACTTTTTCACCCTCATGGATAACATGGCCATCTGCCATTTAATATCCATCTCCTCCAGATCATCAGGGTGAATTTGATCCAGATCATCATTAATCAAAGAATTGCTGCTATGACTGGACAAAAAGGCTTCAAAGATAGTTTCAGTGCCTTTTTCTGAACTTACTCCACTGGCAGTACTAACTGCTTCAGGGTTGGCAGTAGTATCAGTGGATGCTGAAAGAAGAGCAGCATTGTGAATATAACCAGAGGGCTTCTTCTTGGTTTCTACCTCAGTTTCAAAAACTCTTAGATCATTGTATAGATCATCAAGTTCTTTCTCTTCCAGATTGTCACTCTGTCTATATGAGACAGTGTACATAGTCCATTCATCCCCAAGAGATCTGAGGAACTTTCTGTTGATATCATCTTGTTCCATCTTCACCCCTACAGTAGCCAGTTCACCTATGAGCTTATTGAACCTATCAAAAGTTTGAGTCATAGACTCATTCTTTGTGGAAGTGAAGTTCTCATACTGCTGCTTTAGAACATCTCTTTGATTTCTTTTGATGCTCTTAGTTCCAGCAAATCTTTTCTCTAGAGCATTCCAGAGAATCTGAGCATCAGTGCAGTTGCAAAATTGATGCTGATATTCATTGGGAATGGCCAAGAGCAGAGTGCTCAAAGCCTTCATCTCTGTCTGTCTGATCTTCCTCTCACCATCTGTCTTTGGTGGAGGTCTTTTCCCATCTGGTCCTATCCTTCCAGCTTCAGAAGGACCATTCTCAATGATATCCCACATTGAGTAGTCAGTGAGAAGAATATATTGTCTGATTCTGATCTTCCACATGTCAAACTCACTTGGTTTGAGCATTGGAACCTTAGAAACCAAAGTACTGCTTGATTCTGTAAGATTTTCCATGATGAATAACTGTTTCTGTGAGAGTTAAGCTCTGATACCACTTGTCAGGATCGAATTCTCAACAAGAATTAATTCTCAGAAACAATATCAAAGAAGTTTGCGGAATAACACTTTGATATTCAATGAAAAAGTAAATCAATACAGAAAATATGAATAACAAACTGTAAGCTTGTATTGAATGCTTTGAAGTTACAAGATTACTCACTCAACCTCAATATTGATGAACAGGCTCACCAATACGAATTCTACTTCTCTAGAATTAGGATCTATGCCTTGAGGTTGATTTTTTCTCTAAAAGAATGAAAACTAAAGTTATCTAACTATTCTAAACAATACAATATATATACTGAATACAAAGATAATTACAATAAATAAAATATCTTCAGTATATCTTCTATGTATATCTCTAAGCTTCCATGTATATCCTTTCATACGAATCTTCATCATATAAGCAGTATTAATCTTCAGCAGCATTAACTTCCTTCTAGCAGCATTAACTACTAAGCAGTACTAACCACTAGCAGTACTAACTAGCTAAGCAGTACTAACTTTGTTCAAGCAGTATTAACTACTAGCAGTAGTAACACTCAGCAGTATTAACCTTTAAGTCTTCTAGCAGTATTAACTCTGAACCAGCAGCATTAACCATACTTGAGTTTTTCTTCAGTTCCCAACATAAATCAATAATACTTTGATAGATACCACTGATGTAACCATTTAAAAGGGAAAAACTAAATATAATATTCTTAATTGAAATATGACCTAATTATTTGAATTCACATTCAATTTCTTTCAAAAAGCATCAAATATTTCTTGAATTATATTATACCTTCATCAGAAGACGTGGATTGAAGTTCTTTACTATCTGAATCTTTTTCTTCAAGAAAAATTGATGCAGCTTGCCTGACTTCATATTCTCTTATACTTTTTGATATTCTAAAATGTGTTATTACCATATTCATGGCAAATTCAAAATATTTACAAAAATTAGGATTCTAATATCGATTTCATGAAAAAAGGGAATAAAATATAAACTTCGTTTAACCTGGTAATCTAGATAAATGTCGCAATAAGCAAAATGATCAAAATTAAAGATATTCGGGATAATCAAAGTTGATTGCACGCACTTGAAACTCTCTTCTCATTGTTCAGCAAAAAAGAAACAATTTAGGAAATATTAGATTGACCCGAATCCGAAATAATTTTTATATATTATTATTATTTATGGGGCCCACTTGCTTATTCCAATTTAAGAAAGATGGACCTTATTGACCCGGATCCGGAATTCTTTAAGGTAGCGTACGCAGACATGATTGAACTGGACTGGACAGGACAAAATTGGACAGGACTATATAGGACAGGAGAAGAGGCTGGGACTAGACTGGGCTGTACAAGACTGGACAAGACAAATATATATCTTGTGTTTGATACAATTAGGAATAGATATGACAGGACTAGATAAGTTTCCCTAAATGTTTTTGATGATTTTGTATGTCATAATGACACAAATAAAATATATCTTTAAATAATTTAATTAAAAACCATTCTTACTTTTTTACATAATTTTTATAGATATAAATACATACAAAAACAATGATACGAAATTTGAATGAAGAATCTGAAATAATTGATGTTAGTTTGAAAAAAATCTGATTCATAGAAAGAAAATATGATATTTCATTCAATTTGGAAGATCTTTATGAATTGGTGGAGACATGTAAAGATAAAGGCGATGGGTGACTGGTGAAAGCGATGAGCACTTTGTAGATAGTGGATAGGACATGAAAGATAGTGGATAGTGGTGTTGCAAGAGTTATAGGTGGTTGACTATGGTGGTGGTTGCGGTGGACTGTGGTAAAATAGGTTGGTGTAGTGGAGGAAGAGGCGGAGGTGGCCGAAGATTGTTGGTGGTGATGGTCGATGGTGGTGGCGACAATGGGTGGTGGTGATCGGTGGAGGTGGCGATGGGCAGTGGTTGTGGAGGTGGTAAAGGAGGTTGTAGTGGAGGAAAAGGTGGAAGTGGTTGACAATGCTTGGCAGTGGCTATCGGTATCCGTCAATAGGGGTAGTTGGCTATTGGGGGTCGTGATGGGTGTTAGTGGAGGTGGTCGATGAATATGATGGTGGTGCTGGTGGCAATGGCCGATGATTATGGAGGAGGTTGTTATAGTGGAGGAATAGGTAGAGGTGGCTGACAGTGGTTGGCATTGGCTACTGGTGGCCGCCAATAGTGATGGTGGCGACGATGGGTAGTGGTGAGCCATAAGACTACTAACAACAATTTTTATAAATTTTCAAAATACACTAATACATAAATTGTATTTAATTGTAACAAAATAAAATAAATTATATTATTAGAATTTTTAAAATTTCTCTTAAACTTAGATTATAATGATTTTTTTAAACATTATGTATTATAACTTAATGTTAAATTTCTTTATAAATAACTTTATAACTAAATAATTAATATACTTTTATTAAATTTAATACAATACTAATTTATTTATTTTCAAGGGTTATCTCATTTACTAAAAAAAAATTATCTTTCAATTTTTTTCAATTAAAATGATTACGTTTAATATATGGAAATTCAATAATTAATTAAAACGAAGAGACGGTTTAATAAACCAACGCGTTCCTTCATCGGTATAAATAGTAGCGATTTCTAGGGTTAGAATCATCTGAATCATTTCAATCACTATTATCTTTTGGATCACTCTCCAAACCCTAAATATGCCTTCTTCTTTGAAATCAAGCAAATGTCATAGCAAAGAAAGGACGATTGAACTACTCCAAGACATGTCTGAAGACGTGCTAGTGTATAATTGTATCCAAGATTTATTGTAGAAAAGTCAAGATCATGTAAAGTCAAAGTCTGTAAAGTCAACCAAGTCAAGTCTTGTTTAGTCATAGTTTGTTTAGATTGACCATATATAATGTCTTGTGTGTTTGTAACATGGTGAGAAGTCTAGTAATTGTCAATATTGTGAGATATATGACTAGTTGATTTTCTCTCTCTACATATGTCAATCTTGATCTTGATTGAATTACTTGAATCTGGGAAAATACTTTTTCAATTGGTATCAGAGCCTATCCCAATCAATTTCAGAAGCATTTTCATCACTTGGATTGATCGAATTCTTCAAATTTCAAGAACACGCAGAACGTGTCTTATTGTTTACTGTTGGATCAAATTTTATTTGGATTATTGTTCTTTGATTGTGAAAATGTTTCCATAGGATTCGTGAGTTTTAATAGAATAGTTTGTATTCAATTTGTTTCAAGAATTACTCACAAATTTAGATAGAATTTCTGAATTTTTGGATTTTCTTAAAAAAAACCATGTCGATCACTGCAATTTGGATTGATGCACTGTAATTAGAATTGAAATTCGATCATATTGGTACAGGCTAAAGATCAATTTGCAGGTTGAATCAGTTTTTGGATCGAATCTGTAAGTAGAAGTAAAGAACGCGCAAGATCTGTGATACGCGCTAATGAAGAACACGCTAGATTGAAGAACACGCATGATGAATGTGAATATGATTTATGCAAGTTTGTTGTTAGTTCGCGCATAAAGTGGTTGCGAGAAGTGAAAACACGCACAATTCATCTTGCGAGAAGTGATATGAATAGTGATTTGCGATTTTACTAGCTTTGCGAGTTTGCATTTAGCGAGTTCTACATTTTCCAAAATTGTCTAAGTATGGAACGCGCAAGGGTTATTTGATTTGCGAGTTTGTGTTCGTTTGCGAGAAGCTAAAGTTGATCAAATATTCTAAGTCCGAAACGCGCACGAAGTTCTCTGCAAAAAGTTAAAACACGCACGACATTGTCTGCGAGTTTTGTAAACGCGCACACTGGTATCTGCGAGAAGTTACTTCGCGCACGTGGAGGCTTGAGAGTTCTAGAAACGCACAAGTAGCTGTGAGCAAGTTCTGAAAAAGCGCACAAAACGTTTAGCGAGAAGTTCAAGGAACAGTGCTTTGCGAGTTCTATTGTCTGCGAGTTTTTGTGATTTGCGAGTTCTGGTGATAGAATTTTTCTGAGATCGATTTCAAGTGGTGATCTAAATTTGACTTTTTAGTCAACTTTTCTGAATTGTTTGGGAACAGTCATTTCATTTCAAGCTAACAATCAATTCAAGATGTCTACTGTTTTAGCAGGGAGAGATGTTGCTATTATGTAAATGCCTGAGATACCGACAATAGAAGTTGAATGGGATAAACTGAAAGATCAGAATTCAGTTCTTCGAAAATAGATTCAAGAGTTTAAATCTAAATTGTCAAATTATGATAAAATTCCTAATTGGGAAAAATGTGCTAATAATTCTAACTCTGGTTTTCTAGGTATCATGAAGGCAAGAGAGAAAGAAATTATAGAGAAGGAGAAAAATATTGCAATAAAAGAGAATATTATTGAGACATGTGAGAAAGAAATAAAGCTAAAAGAGAGAAAGATAATGAATCTTCAAAGCCAACTGAACAAAAATCATCAAAACTGCAAGCTGAATCAGTTGATCTTCAACAAAAGTTTAAGGATTTTAAAGAAAATATATCTGCTCTGGAAACAAAGAATACTGATTTGATGAAAAGACTCCAAGCAGACAAAGACAAAACAAATCTGGAAAAAGATTATACTCAAAAGCTTTTTGACCTTTCTAAGAAAGCTATCAAAGAGAAAAAGGATCTTGAGCTAAGATGCTTTAAACTCTCCAAGCAAGTGTCAGAGTTTGAAAAGATCTTAATTACAGAAAGAGACACGTTTGCTAAAGACAGAAAAGTTCTTGAAGACAAAACGATTGAACTTCCCAAACAAATCTCAGTTCTGCAAGACTTACTTGATAAAGAAAGAAAAACTTTTCAAGAAAAGAAAAAGTCTTTTGAAACTGAAAAGAAAAATGATGAAAAGAGAAATGTTGGGATTTTCAAAGACATTTCTGAACAAAACAAGAACTTAGAAAAAGATTTTGAGCAAGAACGTCAAATCTTTGAATCTAAAATATCTAAGCTCACATCCAAAATATCTGTTCTATCCTCTGACATTCAGAAAGAACATATGGCTAGAACTGATTTGAAGAATAAGTTTGACACTATTTCTGAAGAAAGAAACATTCTATCCAAAAAGATAAAGGACTTGGAAGCTGCAAATGTTGAATTGTCTGAAAAGATTTAAGCTAATGTGATTAATCAATCACCTCTTGACAACTCAACAGAATCAGTTTGTTCTTTCAAAACTGCTTCAAGTTCCATTCATGAGAAAAATGTTTTCAAAAAGAAAAGTGTCAAACCAAACATTGTCAAATCAAATCAGATTCGTCCATCTAATCTGTTCTATGATAAGTCTGTTGATAGTCTAGCGAGTTTCTATGTTAAATGTCTTAGAAAGCATTCAAAGAAAGAACAGATGGTCTGGAGAGTGAAAAGTTCTCCTGATGATGAAAAGAAGAATGACAAAGCATCTGCATCCACATCCAATGCCAAAAAGAACAATGCACACAAAGGTAAATCTTTTGGTAAACCTGATATGTTTTACTCTACTAATCATTTGATCAAAATTGCTCAAAAGAAGATTTGATGTTCTTACCGTGGAGCAAATGACTTTGTAAGTAATAATTTTGTCAATTACTGGTATGGTTCTTATTATGTTACCCCCAAAAGAACTGCAACTAACACATTAGGACCCAAATACCAGTGGGTACCAAAAGCTAAATCTGTGTTGCAGGCACCCAAGGTTTAAGGGGGAGCAAGACATTGGCTCTTGAATAATTCAGTTTAAGACCCGAACTTCAAAGTTAAAGGACTATGACTTCTAGATAAAACAATCTAGGACTCGGTCTTTAATGTTTAAAGATAAGGATATTTTGAAAACATCCAGGGGGAGCTTATCAGAATATAAATCATTTTATCATGATTTGAGGGGGAGCTAAATTGTAAGTATCTTCTGATCTAGATATCCGATTGTTTGAAAGAAGAACAACTTTCAAGCATGAAAAATATTTTCTTAAATGTTCAAACCACTTCTGGTTCTTAAAAGATTTCATGAATTTAGAAGTGCGATTTTTAAATGTTTTTCATTATCGATCTTTAAAGTTTAACTGACCGTGTGTTTCCAAAGATCAATACTTGTGTATTATCGTATCTATATACTGCCAAGTATTCATACACACCGGTTCATTATTTCATATTGATTTTGTTATTACCATGTATCAAAAGTTTAATCTTTCTATGGTAATACTCCAGTTTGCTATTCAACGTTGTTTGAAATCAGACATCATTTCATCATTACATGTGCTTTCATTGATATATGTTTATATTTTGTTCATATAAACATCTTACGTCTTTGATTTCCCAAAATATTATTCCTCATGAATTTTGATCTGATCTTAATCATTGTTAGATTCTCAAAACATTTCTATTCTTTCATGATTATTCATTCATACAAAGTTTTGAGAAATCTTAAATGATTAATATGCTCAAATTTGATTCTGATTTTTGATGAGCATACATATACTGACAAATGATTTCTTGCGCTTAAATGTCAAGAAAATCTTTGAGCAACACATTCTTTTAGGACAAATTATTTGGATTCAATGTGTGAGCTTAAATGACTTCCATGGATTCACGTAAACCAGTGTTTCCTACCCCGGAAGTAATCTTTTCAGTGATTGAGGGGAGAGGGGTCAAAATAATAGAGTGTTGGTGTGTGATGAGGTAAAATGTAAAAGAGAGATTGGTTAGAAGTGAGCTTAAATGTTTAAAAGAAAGAGGGTGAAAGAACAGAGTAAAGGAATATCAAACTCTGCACTAACTTCTTTCTGAGCCGGACAACCACATAAACTGTTGTTTCACAATTCTTCGTGAACGACATCGAAAAAGGCACCTAGCCCATGACATCTCTTGCATACAACCCCACCAGCTACTCATTCTTTTCTTAAAAAGAGAATGTTTCACATTTTCTGGGGAAGCAGTACATACTCTATTGGTTCTTCACTTGGAAGATACTGATATTGAAAAAGAAAGAAAGTTGCCCCACCTTCGACCCTTTCTCATGCACATTGAGTCTATGTATAACCACTGTTGTCTCAATGGTTTGCATAATTTTGAGCCTTAACAACAATCATTGTGCTAACTCTTTCATAACACAAGCACGAGCACACGGAAAATATGTTTTTCTATCAGAACATTCATAGAAAATACCTTGTGTTTTCAATGATTGAATGGAAGTCCTGGGGAGTAAACTTCATCTCAAGCTCCTTCCATTGTACATTCGTTGTACACAGTAACTTTGTGTTACTGACATGCGTTCCTAACTGTTTCATCTGTTGATTCAGGGTTACAACTCATAATTTGTCTGAATTTGAAAAGATTTGGATAAATACATTCATGAATTGACGGCTCATTATCATATCAGTTGGGGGAGAATGTTCATACTTTACCAAAAGAGATCATGAAGATTGTACTAAATTGATTAATTGGGGGACAAGTTTCAAAGACCGAGCTGACTTTGAAATAAGTTTTGATAATTTTGATTCTCACAATCATAAAAAAGGGGGAGATATTTTAAAGATTTCAATTTCAAAGCGTAAGAGGAAGAGATTTTCTGTATAAAAAGGAAAGATACTTTCTGGAATTTCAAATTCAAGACAAATGAAAGTCAATAGATTCTGAAGATTATGTTTCAAAGATAATTCAAGAAAGTTTATTTTCTGAAGACGATCCAAAGATCAGAGAGATGAGGATACAAGATCAAAGATTCCTCAGTCAATAGTTCAAAGTTGTAAAGTTCAAAGATCAAAGATGTTTCAAAATTTCAAATGGTTTGTTCAAGACTTGATGACTGTTCAAAGACATTGTGAAAGACTTTTCAAGATTCTTCAAAGCATCAGAGATTGAAGATTGCTAAAGCTTCAACGTGTAAAGCTGTCAGAGTAAAAGTTTGAAGAATCAAGCGTTGAAGACGATTGTCAATTTTTTGTAAATCTGGAATACAAAGGGGGAGAATGTTAGTGTATAATTGTATCTAAGATTTATTGTAGAAAAGTCAAGATCATGTAAGGTCAAAGTCTATAAAGTCAACCAAGTCAAGTCTTGTTTAGTCATAGTTTGTTTAGCTTGAGAGTTGATGGTCCTTGACCATGTATAATGTCTTGTGTGTTTGTAACATGGTGAGAAGTCTAGTAATTGTCAACATTGTAAGATATATGACTAAGTTCATTTTTTCTCTCTACATACTCTCTCTCTCCAAGATCTTAAATTGTAAAATCTTGATCTTGATTGAATTACTTGAATCTGGGAAAATACTTTTTCAAGACGATATTGTTGTTTCCTAAATGTCTAAATCTATTATCAAGGCAATGTTTCGACAAAACAAGAGGCTTCTGCAAAAATCAAAGGATCTTGAAGATAAGTTGTTAAAGGTAATGATGAAGAATGCCAAAATAAAAAACGATTTGTGGATGGAAAAGAGGGCTTGCAAACTCAAGTAAAAGGACCTCTGTGATAAAAATCCCGAGTGGTGTCAGAAGATATGTGAAGCTGAGAATCTGAAAGAGGCCTTAAGATCTTTCAAAAACAAGTGTGGTTGCAAAGCGGGGTGCTCTAATGATTCTAGTAATTAGGGTCTTTTTATGGTTTTTATAGAATTTTTGGTAATCCTCGTTTATTTTGAAATGAAAATATGAATGTATTTTCTTATCTTTTGATCGTTTATAAAAATATGCATCATTTACTTTATGTGTTATATTTCAATCGTTCGTATTCAATTTTGTTAGCATTTATTCAATATGAATCGTTTTTATTAAAGTTCAGGAACCTTCAATAACGTTCAATTACCTTCAATAACGTTCAATTACTTTCAAAACCCATCCTCTATGAAGTAACTTCAATAACATTCAACAACATTCATTTACCTTCAATAACAATCAATAAAGTTTAATAACGTTCAATTACCTTCAATAAGATTCAGTAAAGTTAAATAACATTAAATTACCTTGAATAACATTCAATTACCTTAAATATGATTCAGTAAAGTTCAAAAATATTCAATAAAGTTAAGTAACGTTAAATAATAATAAGTAATATTCAATAAAGTTATATTACAATTCAATAAGATTCAGGAAAATTCAACAATGTTCAATAACATTCATTAAAGTTCAATAACATTCAATTGCCTTCAATAAGATTCAATATAGTTAAATAACGTTAAATTACCTTTAATAATGTTCAATTACATTCAATAACTTTCAATAACCTTCAATAACGTTCAATTACCTTTTAAAACCCATATTCTAGGATGTACATTCAATAACTTTCAATTACATACTTTAAAAGCCTACAATAGGTGCAACTATGATGAATGTGTTTATATGTTGTGTTAGAGCACATATTTTTGCCTTCAAGATCATCTAGGTTGAAAGTTAAAAGCCCAAGTCAATGTCTCAAGAATGCAAGTCAAAGTTACTCTAAGTGGAAAGTAAAAGTCAACCAAAGTCAGTTTGTTTGATTAGTTTAGTTGTGTATTCCTTGTAATATGTCTAGGTATAAATAATTGTATTTGTTAGTGGAACTTAATTAAGAGCGTACATTGGAGTATCATATCACATATTCTAGTGAGAGAAAGATTGTAAGAGAGAGTGTTCTGTACTATCAAGTTCAAGAATCAATATATGATGTTTTGGATTGAATTTCATTGTTAATCATCTTGATTGCACATAATCTGGGAACAACAGTTGGTATCAGAGCAGACGAAAATCAGAAATCAAGATCAAATTTGAAGATTTTTGTTGATATCCTCAAGAACTTGCAAAAGTTATTGTGCAGATTCAGATTTCTCAGAATAGTGATGTTTTTTATCTGAAATTGATTCATTTGCATTCGATTTTATGTTTGGAACAAGTTTTGTTTGAATTGTATAGCCTAATTCACAATAAATTTGTGTGAATTTTGGTTTTTGTTGAATTTTTGTTCGAAGTCGTGTAAAGTCTATGTTTGGATCAAAAGTTGTAATTTTGTTGTTTTTAGTTGAAATGGTGTATTAGATTTGTGTTCGATATCATATGGAGGATCAATCTGCAAAGTGTGGTGATCAATTTCGAAGGCTTGAAGAGTTTTTGATTGAAAAAGTGGTTTCAGACTCGAAAAGTTGAAGAACTTGCAAGATTTGAAGAAGTCGCAAGATTCATATCTGAAGAACTCGCAGACAATGGTATACGATTTCTGAAGAACTCGCAAGTCTATTGATCTTTTGATTGTTCGAATTTTTTCTAAGGCAAGAACTCGCAGAGCGTGATCTATGACAAGCTCAGAAGTCTCAAACTTCGACCTTCGACAAGTTACTTATCGCAAGTCTCTATCTGCGACAAGCTACTTTTTACTTTCTTTGGTCTGCGTCAAGTTCGAGAACTCGCACGTCAAGGCTTACGAAAAGTATCCGCGACAAGTTATTTGTCCGAAAATTTTCTAAGTATAGAACTCGTAAGAAGATTCATTCTCAGAACTTGCAAGCTTCAGCCTGCGACAAGTCCAGAACTCGTAAGCTTCAGCCCGCGACAACCAAGAACTCGCAAGCCTCTGTTTGCGACAAGTTAAAACTCGCTAGCTGTGCTCTGCGTCAAGTGTGTTGAACAGTGTTTTGCGACATGTGCTCCTTAGTGCTTTGCGACTTCTATACTTAGCCAAAATTTTGACAAGTTCCAATATGATTTTTTAATGTCAAATTTTTTTTCTCTCGCGGCGCTGCCCCTAGACCCCGCAAGGGCATTGCCTCTTGAGCCCACCCGCTAACCGGGTAGAGGGATCCCCGTGCTAAGTCTGCGGAGGGGGATAAATTTCTAATTGTTATGAATTATTTCTAATTTTTGTTAACAATAAGTGCAAGTGTTATCAAGATGGGATATTTTTAAGATGAAGAAGAAAATGCAAAACTCAGAAAGGAGAATGAACTACTTACTTCATCAGTTGATTATTATTCAAAAAGATCTAAGAAATATCATGTTGAAAAGAAACTGCTACGCGAAGAAGTAAATGAGTTAAAGAAGATTAATGAGGATCTTCAGAAGCATACTTCTTATCCTCAACGATTAGAAGATGGAAAGAACAATGAAGAGAAAGCAAAGGCTTTGAAAAATGAGAATACTGAGTTGAAGAGTAAGATCTCAGATTGTTAAACTCAAAGAAAAAGATTGTGTCAAGAAGAATGAGGAGACAACTAAGGGTTTAGAAAAAGCTAATGTAGAGCTAAGAAAGAAGGTTTTAGAGTTGGAACAACAGATTACCAAAGACAGAGATGAATTTGAAAAGGAAAAGAAAGGATTTGCACATAAATTCTCTGAATTTTCAAGAAAGACTTTTGAAGAAAAGAAAGCGGTTGATCTGAAGTGTGCCAAACTTTCTCAACAAGTGTCAGATTTTGAGAATGTGATCATTATGGAAAGGGACAAGTTTGCAAAAGAGAATAAGATAGTTGAACAGAAAAATGTTGGAGTTTTAAAAGAAATATCTGATCAAAGAAGGAATGTTGAGAAAGATTTTGAAGAAGAAAGAAAGGTTTTTGAGACAGAGATTAATAAGCTTACAAGGAAGTTATCTGAACTTTCAACAAAGTCAATGAAAGAACAGAACACGAAGTCTGAATTTCAGAAAAAGATTGATCTGCTCACCAAGGACAGAAACAATTTATCTTCCAAGATAACAGAACTTGAAGAAATTGCCTCTAAGGTGGTTTTGACTGAGCAGAAGATTCCAGATTCAGTTCTTCAAACACCTAGAGATGATTCAACTGATTCTGAATGCCCAATCAAGACAACATCAAGTTCACATTGTAAAACTGTTTATACAAAAAGGTCAATTAATTCTACAGATCATATTCATACTACTAACCTTTTCTATGATAGGAATGTTGATGGTTCAGGGCCATTTAGAAGAAGGAATGGTACTGAGAAGTTAGTATGGAGAGTGAAAGCATCTTCTGACGAGAGGAATGAGCACAAATCAATTGAGCATACATCCAATGCCAAGAAGAACAATGTGCATCAAGGTAAACCTGATCTTGTTTATTCGATAAATTAATTAATCAGGCTAGCTAGAAAGAAAATTAATTGTTCTTACTGTGGCTCAAATGATTTTGTTGGTAAAGATTATGTTAACTAATAGTATGGTTCTTATTATATTACTTCTAAAAGAACTGCAACTAACAAACCTGGACTCAAATACCAGTGGGTACCAAAGCCCAAAGATTCATCTGTGTTGCAGGCACCTCAATTCTAGGGGGAGTAAAAGAACCATGGCTCTTGAATAACACAGTTCAAGACCCATACTTCAATGTCAAAGAGTTTGAATTATAGACAAAGCAGTCTAGGACTCGTACCTCAAAGATCAAGTTTGAGTCCTAAACACAACAATTTATGACCCGTACTTAAAAGATCAAAAAAGATTGTACTCCGATGCATAAAAGATGATCAAGCTTCAAGGGAGAGTATATATATCATCCTTTATGATATATATTATGAATGCAATATTTCAGGGGGAGTAAATGACTTCTGATTAGTTTAGATCAGAACTTGTTTTTCAGTGTTTACTTTGACAAAGACTTTTATACTTTGACGACTTTTTGACTGTTTGCAGAATTTGAGGGGGAGCTTACATGATCAAATCTATCATGACTTTGGAGTTGAGTTTATGAGATTAATGCTGAGCATAAAGATTATTTTACTCTTAATCTCATTGTGTTTGAAAGATGGACAACTTTCAGGTTCTTAAACAGATTTCATGAATTTAGAAGTGTGATTTTCAAGTGTTTTCATTATTATGAGCTTTCTTGACTAACTAACCGCGTGTTTCCAAAGATAAATACTTGTGTATTATCTTTTCCATATACTGGCAAGTATTCACACACACTGGTTTAGTACTTTTATTGACTACGTTCTTACCGTGTTTCAAATTGAAATTATTTTCGATGGTAAGACACCCTGTTTGATATACAAAGTTTGTTGAGCGACTTTTCATTCAAAATATTTCTTTCAAGACTTGTCTATACCTGTTCATTTAGACAACATCCAATTTTTCATGACCTAAGCTTTTAATGATAAATTATTCTTATTTGATCTTTTGATACATTGTCAGATTTTCAAACAAGTTTCTTGTATTCATTTCATTAATTCAATATACTTGTTGTGGGAAATCTTTAAAGTTCAAAATGCTCAAACCTTCAAGATTATCTTATTGAGCATATTTTCATCTGACATATGTATTGTGATTTAACAACAAAAGTTAAGCTGTTCAACAACATTTTGCTTTTAGGACAATTTACATGGGAATTGTGTGAGCTTTACTGAACTTCTATGGATTCACGATAACCAGTGTTTCCTACCCTTGAAGTTATCCTTGAGTGATCGAGAGGCGAGGGGTCAATATCTGAGTGTAGGTGTGTGATGATATAAAATGAAAAGAGAGTTTGGTTAGAAGTGAACTTAAATGATAAAAAGAAAGAGGGTGTGCAAACAGAGTTAAAAGAATATCATAACTCTGCACCAAATTTTTCTGATTCAGGCAGCCACATTACTGTTGTTTCACATTTCTTTCGTAAACTTCATTGAAACAGGCACTAGCCCATGCCAACTCTTGCTTAAATCCCACCAGCTACTCATTTCTTTCTCAACAAAGAAATGTTTCAAATTTTACTGGGGAAGCAGCACATAATCTATCTCGTCTTCTTTCGAAATATGTGGATATTGAACAAGAAGGAAAATTGCCCCACCTTCGACCTTTGATCATGCACATTGAGTCCGTGTAATACTGTTGTTGTCTCAATGGTTTACACATTTTGAGCCTTTTATAGATCATTCATGTTTAAATTCTTTCATACACAAGCACAAACACACAGAAAATTTGTTTTTCTGTTAGAACGTTCATAGAATAATGTTGTGTTATTCAATGATTGAATGGAAGACTTGGGGAGTGAACATTAATAAAACTCCTTGTACAGTACATTCGTTGTACTAAGTGACTTCGTGTTACTTACAGGCATAATAACTGATTCATTTGTTGATTCAGGGTTACCATTCCTATTTTTTCTGAATTTGAAAAGATTCGGATGAATACTTTGTGAATTGACGGATGCTCAGAGGCTCATATGGAAAGATCAGTTGGTCAAAAATCAGAAAATGATTCATGTCATTTCTTGAAGAAAGTTTTGATGATTTCTATGCTCTACATCATCAAAAAGGGGGAGAAATAATTTCAAGAAATGTTGTATGGTGAACAAGTTTGTAATAGTTTTGGGGAGAAAGTCAAGAAATGGAAAAGAAGTTATTAAGGGAGATAATGAAGAAATGAGAAAGAAATTGTTGATAAAGTTCAAGATTTCAAGAATGTTCAAGAAATTTTCTTTGAAGATTATTTTGGAAAGAGAAAAGTGAGCTACAACCGAAGATAATTTATTTACTAAAGATGATGGTGTTTGTCAAATTCTTAGGGGGAGAATATTAAAGATCACAAGAAGGGGAGATCAATATTCAAGTGGAGATTACCAATTTTCATCTCAATAGGGGGAGAATGATGATTGCCTGAGAGGATTAGTTTTTGTCCCAAAGGGGGAGAATGTTCTTGAAAGGGGGAGAACGTGCTTTAAAGATGAAATTCATTTGAAGATAAGTTCAAGTTTATCCAAAGGGGAAGATTACTTGTTTTTGAATCAAAGGTGGAGAATTTGTTTTGAAGATGAATTTGTTTTAGAAGATGATCTTGAATCCAAAGGGGGAGAATGTTAGAGCACATATTGTTGTCTTCAAGATCATCTAGGTTGAAAGTTAAAAGCCCAAGTCAAAGTCTCAAGATTGCAAGTCATAGTTACTCTAAGTGGAAAGTCAAAGTCAACCAAAGTCAATTTGTTTGATTAGTTTAGTTGTGTGTTCCTTGTAATATGTTTAGGTATAAATACTGTTAAGTCCTAAATTCAAGTTCTAATCACAGACAATCAAGATGAACAATTAATAGTCATATGTCATTGAATCAATCATCAAGATTACAAATCTCACTTTCTCTCTCTACATACTCTCTCTCTCTAGAATGATTTTCTATACAATTATTCTCTAATTCGCTCACAATGATACACAATGAATTCTTCATTTACAAAGACAAGGCAAGACTATTTATACCACCACACAATTACAAGAAAATAAAACAATTACACTTTGACTTTGACTTATTACACAAAGACTTTGACATTAATGCTTGAGAGTTGACTTTGAAGCTTTGACTTTTATCTTCAATCTTTATGATCTTCTATCCAACATATTTCTTCTCTAACATTCTCCCCCTTTGGATCAAGATTATCTCAAAAAAAAAAAAAAATATTGCAATTCAATCTTCTCTCTTCAAGCACAGTAGAAACTTCTTTTGATATAAACAAGATTTTCTCAAGCAATCAACATTCTCCCCCTTTTATGCTTATAACAATCTCCCTCTATTCATATGAAAAAAAATGATATTTTCCCCTTTCTTTGATAAACACAGTATCTCCAAAACCTTTCAGCAATCTTCCCAAAATCTGATCTTCAAGAATATTAACATTCTCCCCCAAGGTTATAAACAAGCATCTTTCAGACACAGCTCTGATTGCTTTAGCAAACTATCTGTTAGTGTATAAAAGTCTTGGAAAGTAAATGTATTTGATTTGTTTGTAATTGTAATTGGGCCTATTGGGCTTATGTAGTAGATGGGATTGGGCTTACAATTTGTAACAAGGGTAGTAGGTAGTGTGGACTATAAATAGTAGTTTGTTTGTAATAATTCATTACAATTTCATAATTTCAAAATGTAGTTTCTAAAGCGCTCTCTCTCTAGATTATATTTACTTTCTCTCTCTAGAATAATTATTCTACTCCTATCCTATCTAGTTACAAACATAAAATGATCTGGATCTCGGACCTAACAAGTGGTATCAGAGCCGAACGATGAAAATTTTCTCGTAACGATTATCGATCTCGACATTTCTTGTTTTTTAGCCCGATCTACATGTAAGTGCCTTCAAAACTCAATTCCTCTTGAAGATTTGTTCTTGATGAGATTACATATCTACTACAATTTTTGGATTCGAATTTCATTGAGTTTTGAGATTTTTCGAAGTTTTCGTTCGAAATTTTCGGTATTCTTCGCGTCAAATTCTTCGATCCGAATTTTTCTTGCATGAGGAAATTTCATTTACATAGATCATCTCTTTGTTGAAAATCGAGCATCCTACATTTTTTAGATCTGAATTTCGATGAAAAATGAGTGAGATATGAGGTTTTAAAGGTTGTTCGCCGGAAAAACGCACATGACTGGAATCTCGCCGGAAAATTGAGGTTTGAGCTGAAAAACTGCCAAATTTTCGTACAGATCTGCTACTAATGTTTATCTAGATTGTTTGTGAGTTATTTGGTGTATTTTGAGCATAAAATCGAGAAGATATGATCTGTTGAACATCACCTCGCCGAAAAAACGAGTTGACCGGAAAAGCTACTGTTCATCGACCGGAAAAGCTACTGTTCATCGACCGGAAAAACGAGTTTGATCTGTGATTTTGTCAAAATTACGTTCCAGATCTATTATTAACGTTTATATTGATCGATTCTCAATTGATTGATGAAATATTGAGCATGAGATCGTGATTTTTGTCTGTGGAATTCATTCTTGCCGGAAAGTCGCTGTCACCGGAAAATTGACTGTTTCGACCGGAATTTTTCTGTGAAATCGTCCATATCTGTTTGTATATTCTTTTCGATCATATTTCAAGTAAATGGCAAAGGATTCAGCAAGAAATTAAAGGTTTTGAGTTGTTGGAAGAAGATCTCGCCGGAAATTTTCTGTTACATCGCCGGATTCTCACTGCCATTCTCTTTCACGATGCATGAAATTTTTTTAATTGATGATTAAAAAGTCATTTGATGCAACTAACAGCCTACTTGATTGTGAAATGTTGAAAGTAATGTGAAGTAGAAAGAAACATATCGTGGTTTTGCTTGAAAGAGAAAGATGAATAGTGAACTTAACGGACCGTTAGTGTTCCGTTAGTTTTCTAACATTTTTGGTCCAAAAGTCAGTTAAATTGGCCAAATTTGTTCCTCATCCCCTACATTGTAGTGTATGCCTATCGTTTCCTCTTCGAGCATCTTGGTTATGACTCTCAAGCCGAATTCCTACTCGACTCGCGGTTAACGACGGTTCCTTTGTTAAAAACTAAGGATGCACTCGGTTTGTCACGTCAAACTCGCTCGTTATCATTCTTGTGGGCTTATCGAAACGAGTTGGGTTTCTACATTTCGAGATGTTTTATCGTGCACTTAGTCGAGCTTACGGTGTACATCGGATCCGGTTTTAAAGTCGAAAACGAAGAATGAGAGCAACTTTCAAGGGGGAGCCGAGCTTATAATTGTTTATGCATGCACTAAAGTTTTTTCAAGCAAATAAAGGGGGAGAGGAGATTAGAGCTTGAAGATGATTTACTTTCCAAAACTTTAGGGGGAGAATGTTAGTGTATAAAAATCTTGGAAAGTAAGTGTATTTGATTTGTTTGTAATTGTAATTGGGCCTATTGGGGTAGTAGATGAGCTTGGGATTACAAGTTGTAACAAGGGTAGTAGGTAGTGTGGACTATAAATAGTAGTTTGTTTGTAATAAGTCATTACAATTTCATAATTTCAAAATGTAGTTTCTAAAGTTCTCTCTCTCTCTCTAGATTAGATTTACTTTCTCTCTCCAGAATAATTAGTCTACTCCTATCCTACCTAGTTACAAACATGAAATGATCTAGATCTCGGACCTAACAAGTGTTTCTCTCACAACTCTCTCTCTAGAACATAATTGTCATATCTTGATTTGTGTGTCCGATTCTAGTTCTAATCACAAACAATGATTAACTAACAAGATTAGAATCAATTAAACCAACCTGTTTTGATTGAATCAATTCAAGAGTTTACAACTTTCTCTCTGTTGCTCTCTTTCTCTCTCTAGCTTTCTCTCTCTAGTTCTTGATATAATCAGCGTGTTATGACAACTAACTAAACAATTATTCATATACCTACTAACAAGGAAGTAAAAGAAACAAGGTATTTGACTTTGACTTATTACAAAACAACTTTGACTTTCACTAAGAGTTGACTATCTCAGCTTTGACATTCTTGAACTTTGACTTCAGTCTTCATGATCTTGTATCCAACATAATTCATGCTCTAACAATCTCCCCCTTTGGATTCAAGATCACTGTTGAAAGATTTTGCAATTCAGTCTTCTCTTTAAACTCTGTCAGTACAAACTTCCTTTTGAAACAAGTTCTCTTCAACTGTATTCTTCCCAAGTCTGTCTATGAAAGATATAACAATCTCCCCAACTGCGGTAAAAACTTCTTACAGACGATGGAAAGAAATTATCTTCAGATTTTGCTCGGAATGCTTCAGCAAATAATCTTCAAAGAAAATTTCCTCAAAATCAGCACATCTTCAGAAATTCTTTGATCTTCTTCAAATCTTTACTTTGAATTTTCTGACTTGGACATTTCTTTAAAAAATCATCTCCCCCTTTTTGATGAAATGAACATCGATATCATCAAAACTTTTAGTAAGAAATGTCTGTAACCAATCTGATCACTGATCATTGAAGAGCCACTGATTCGCCGATCCAAAACCAAGTATTCATCTAGATCTTTGCAAATCCAGACAAAATAAGAACATGTAACCCCTGAATCAACAAATGAATCAGTTAAAATGCCTGTCAGTAACGCAAAGTCACTGTGTGTAACGAATACACATTGGAAAGGAGCTTTTTTAATGTTCACTCCCCCAGGGCTTCCATTAAATCATCGAAACACCACAAAGGCAATTTCTATGAACGTTTTGACAAAGAAACGAATTCCTTGTGTGTTCGTGCTTGTGATAGAAAGAATTAATCAGTTGATGATTGCTTTAAGGCTCAAAAATTGTGTAAACCACTGAGACAACAGTAGTATAAACACAGACTCAATGTGCATGATTGAAGTGCGAAGGTGGGGCATTGTGTGTCCCAATATGTAATCATTCCATCAAGTAAACCAATAAACAACACAATAATGCAAACCTGATATTGATTAATCAAACGATTCAACAGGTTACAAGCTTGAAATAGAAATCTCTCTGTTTCTCTCTTCTATGTACGGCGCACCACGACCACAAGCCAGCCTCCAAATAATTAATTTTCTAATTAAGCTCCCTTGACCTAATTATCACAAAACTAATCTAATTTATATTTAGGCTATATTAGCCTGATGGGCTTTGGCTAGGCTTGGCCCAACAACTAAAACAATTATAAACTAAATAACTAAAAACTAATAAATAAAATACGGAAACATACTTTAACTATTTATTACAAAAGGACCCTAGACTATTTGTTGAGACGACTTTATCAACTTTTACTTCAGTTTTCCATCTTCAGATAATTATGATCTTGAATCCAATAAATATGTGCTTTAACAATCTCCCCCTTTGGATCAAGATCATTCTTTAAGATCAGAAAATGTAATCTTCCTTTTTGTCTTCAGAATGTAGCAATCTCCCCAATCGATATGAGAATATCTTTTGGAAATAAATTATCTCCAGATTCAGCTCGGAATGCTTCAGCAAATCATCTTCAAAGAAAATTTCTTCAAAGCAGCAAACTATGAACCAAAATTTAGACATTCTTGAAATGAACGTTTCGAAATGAAATGACGCTCAAAACATTGAATAACAAACGGAGTATCTTACCATCGAAAAATATGTTTCTATTTGAGACATGGTAAGAACGTTTTGAACAAGAATTCAAACCGGTGTGTGTGAATACTTAAAAGTATACAGAAAAGACAATACGCAAGTAATTATCTTTGGAAACACACGGTTTGTTTATCAGTTAAGCACAAAATAAAATGAAAACATTTAAAATCACATTTCCAAATTATAAAATCTGTTTAAGAATCGGGAAGTGGTTTGAACATTTCAGAACAAGTTTTCTATATCTGAATGTTGTCCTTCTTTCAGATACATTTGAGATTAAGATAAGAAATTTACCTTTTCGCTCAATCTTAATTCTCATAAAGTCAGATGTAGTCATTAAGATATGATCGTGTCAGCTTCTCTCGTTCTGCAAAATTCTCAAAGTCATGTCAAAGACAAATTTATTCAAATGTAAAAGACATAAAGCATTAAAACAGTTAAAAGTACGAGTTCTGATCAGAAGTAATCAGAAATCATAGTCTTACTCCTTTTGATATGACTTATATGCTCCTCCTAAAATCATGCATCACAAAAAATTTGTCAGTGTAGTAAATGCAGAAATTAGATAAACTCCCACTCAAAAGAATGTAGATCATCTTAAAGTTCTTCTCACTCTCCCCCTGAGATCATGAACAAACTATTAAAGTGCAGATATCCTTCAGAAATAATGATAAAGAAAATGATGAAAAATAACAATACTTAACTTTATTAGGTAACTACCGATTATATCTTAAGATTTAGCATACCAAGCTTAAAGACAAGAAAATTAAATCTCTTTTCATCTAAGGGTTTGGTAAATAAATCTGCAAACTGATAATCAGTTTTTACAAAATAAAGTTCAATTGTTCCTTTTTCTACATTATCTTTGATAAAATGATACCTGACGTCAATGTGTTTGGTCTTCGTATGCTGGACAGAATTAGCAGATATCGCGATTGCGCTCTTCGAGTCACAATAGATCGGAATCTTGTTATATTGATAGCCATAATCCCGTAGTTGCGTTCTCATCCACAAGACCTCAGAACAGCAGCTGGCAGCAACTACATATTCTGCTTCCGCGGTCGATGTAGAAACACATAGTTGCTTTTTAGACGCCCAACTAACGAGCTTATCTCCCAAAAATTGAATGTGACCTGATGTGCTCTTTCTGTCTAACATACAACCTGGATGATCTGCGTCTGAGAAGGTTGTTAGTTCAAAGCTAGTATCTTTAGGAAACCATAGACCGATATCTGCAGTCCCCTTCAGATACCTGAAAATACGTTTTACTGCAGACATATGGGAATCTTTAGGATTAGCCTGATATCTAGCACATAAACATGTAGAAAACATTATGTCTAGCCTACTAGAAGTTAGATACATTAAAGAACCTATCATTCCTCGATATGTCCTAACATCCACAGCTGTTCCTGAAGGATCAATGCCAATCTTAGTACCAGGTGCCATCGGGGTACCAATCGGTTTACAATTTTCCATGTTGAACTTCCGAAGAATGTCCAAAATGTATTTTGATTGATTGATAAAAATCCCCGTTTGAAATTGTTTGACTTGTAATCCGAGAAATAAATTCATCTCTCCCATCATACTCATCTGAAAACGTGACACCATAAGGTTTGAAAAGTTTTTACAGTACTTAGGATTTGTAGAGCCAAAAATAATATCGTCTACATATATTTGTATAAGAATGATATCAACTTTCTCCTTTTTAATGAATAAAGTAGTATCAATCGTACCTTTCGTAAAACCAGACTTGACCAAGAATTTAGATAGCACATCATACCAGGCGCGAGGAGCTTGTTTGAGTCCATAAAGGGCTTTATCCAAGATGTAGACGTGATTAGGCTTATCTGGATTCACAAACCCTTCTGGCCGCGAGACGTAGACTTCCTCCTTAAGTAAGCCATTCAGAAAGGCTGTCTTCACGTCCATTTGATAGACGGTGAAGTTTTTGTGAGCTGCGTAGGCTAGAAACATCCGAATCGCCTCTATACGCGGTACTGGAGCATACGTCTCGTCATAATCTATGCCTTCCTCTTGCCTATAGCCCTTGGCGACAAGTCTTGCTTTATTACGGATTACGATACCGTCTTCATCCTTCTTGTTTTTGAACACCCATTTCGTACCGATAATGGTTTTGCCTTCAGGTTTAGGTACGAGTCTCCAGACTTTAAGTGTTTCGAACTGGTTCAACTCTTCTTGTATAACTGTCACCCAATCTAAATCAGCAAGTGCCTCGGATATTCGAGTAGGCTCAATCTTGCTCAGAAAGGAATCATGCATACACATATTTAAGGTAGCAGACCTAGTTTGCACCGGATTATGTAGATCTCCAATAATTTGGCTTATCGGATGCTCTTTGGTCCACTTTTGTTCGTGAGGGAGTGGATTAGATACAGATTGATCATGATTATCATCTTTAAATCCACTATCAGGCTCTTCAGTTTGAGTAGTTGGAGGGGGGTTGCAGTTGAAGTTTCAGGTGCAGAAGCAGCAGTTGGAACAGTAGATTCTTGCTGTTGAATAGACAGTGTATCACACCCAACTGATACAGTTACTTATGGCTCAACAGTTACTTGTATATCTTCAACTGTAGAAGTATTCGATGAAATGTGAGTTTCTAACTGAACGGGGGATTCAGGTTCAGTTATGACTTCTGAAGTGACTGGATGATTGCAACTTGTGTCTTCAGACCTGTCAGTCACAACAGATTTAGGCAAATTAGATCCTAGAAACTCATCATAAAAGAATTGAAATAACAAATCTAAATCAGATAAATGTGAAAGTGAAGTAGAAGCGTTATTCGAATTGTTCTCTGTAGAAACAGGTTCTGGACTGATCTGCCCAGAAGCTAATACTCCAGTTATCACGGGTTCTGAACTAAGTTTTTCAGAAGCCATTTCTTCATCGAATGTGACGTTAACGCTCTCGACGACTGTCTTTGACTTCTTCAGGTAGACTTGATATGAAGTAGATGTCGAAGAATAACCAATGAAGATACCCTCATCCGCCTTGGCACTGAACTTGTTCAGACTCTCTCTGTCGTTAAGCACCAAACACTTACACCTAAATATGTGATAATATTTGATTGTTGGTGTTCTGTTGTTGATCAACGCATATGGAGTCTTTTGAAAATGGCGGTGTATCATGGACCGATTCTGAGTATGAAACGCAGTCAACACAGCTTCTGCCCACAGGAATAGAGGTAAGTAGGATTGTCTAAGCATAGTACGAGCGGCCTCGACTAGCGTACGATTTCGTCTTTCGACTATTCCATTTTGTTCGGGCGTACGAGCAGCAGAGTATTGATGTGAAATCCCGACCGATTCGAGATATTCTTCAACAATCTTGTTTTTAAACTATGTGCCGTTGTCGGTTCTAAAGTAATGAGAACTTCGGGTGTCTCATCTTTTGATCGTAGAAATTTGACCCACGCGTATCGCGAATAATCGTCCACGATAACCAACACGTATTTCTTTCCACCCAAGCTCTGCGTTCGCATTGGACCACACAAATCCATATGCAACAACTCTAACAGAGAGCTGGTACTCGGTTCAGGCTTCGGTTTATGTGGAGCTCTCTTCATCTTTCCTTTTTCACATGCTGCACATAAGTGTTCTTTGACGTACTTGAGCTCAGGAAGTCCGTTGACTAACTTTCCACTGACCAGTTTGTTGATATACAAAAAGTTGAGGTGAGAGAACCGTCGATGCCATAGCTAGCTTTGGTGCATCGAGGCTTTAGAGAGTAGAAACACTTGATTGACAGTCTGAACCTTTGACAGATTTATGGTGTAGAGGTTTGACTTGCGAGTCTCGACCAAAAGTTCTTTTCCATCTTCAGTGAGTATCGAACACTTCTTGGCCTTGAAATGCACCTCTAATTCTTTGTCGCAGAACTCGCCAATACTGAATAAGTTGTGCCCTAAGCCTTCTACATAGCTCACCTTCTTTATCGTTAAGTTCTCGTGTATAACATCACCATAGCCCAAAATTGGTGAGAACTAGTCGTTTCCAAACCTTACATTGCCGCTGAATTTCTCTGTATAATTAGTCAGTAAATCCTTTTGCCCGGTCATATGCTTGGAACAGCCACTATCCAAGTACCACATATGACGGGTCTGGAAGATAAATCAGGGAAGAACAATTTTAGGTACCTATTTAAAAACGGGTCCTAACAGATTAGCACAAGATTTTGGTATCCATTTAAAAGTGGATCCTCTTTTCTTTTGAAAATTCTTTGAAAATTTTGATTTAGAAGAATATACATGATATGATCCAAACCAATCATTTGAATTATGACAATAAGCAAAATCATTTCTCCGATAATGATAAGATTTAGTAGTAGTAGGAGATAATTGGATCAATTGCTTTATTGAATAACGCTTGTAAGAAGTTACAAGGTTTTGTTTAGGAGAAGCAAGTTGACCAACTACAACATTATCACTACTATCAGATCTATTACATGAATTATCATAAATTGATTCAGCTGTCTCATCATTCTTCCTTTTTGGTCGCCATTCAGTTCTTGCTTCCGACCTTTTCTTTCTTAAATCTGAAACAAAAGATTTAGATTGATTAGGAAAATCAGATTTCTGAGATTGATTTTTCTTGCGTTTACCAGTGTTGTTCTTTTTCTGTGAATGTTGTTTCTTATGTTTCTTACCATTAGCATAGTAATCAGCATTCCCAGAAACTGATTCACCAACCTTAGTTGATGATTCACCCTTTTCATGTACACTTGGTAAAGCTTTTCCATTTATGATGAAAGTAGAATGATCTGGAAGTGGAGCATTAAAATCAAACATATCTATTTCTTCTATACACCCATCATCAGAATTTAGAAAATCATTTGCAGACCCAAATAAGTCATCAAAGTTATCAGTACAAGTGTGAGGTGCTTTTGAAATTTTAGAACACTTTGTAGATTTAGAATGAAAAACAGTGTTCTTTAAAATTATAGAAAACACATCTTGTTCTAAATTCACCAAAATTCTTTCGTCAGATAAAACATTTTCAAGTTCAACTATTTTTCTTTCTAATATGAGTGGAGGAACATATACTTTTGCATTTACAGGTTTTGCCTCCATCCCAGAAACAGAATAGGTAGCAAAATAATCATTTGTAAGAACTTTTCATAGCTAAATGGTAATTGCATTTTCTTTAAATTCTTTCTATTGGCATCTTCTCTTGCCTCAACTTCTTCTGATGCTTTGTTAACAAATTTGGGTTTTAAATGACAATGTTTACCAGCAGCACAAAGAAAATCAAAGTTATATAGTGTTGGTTGTTTTCTGACAGCTTTCTTTAAGTAATGGGGGTTATCATAACCGAGTCCCCATTTCTCTTTAAGGTCAGCCTCGTCAATAGGTGTATTGATAAAAATAGTATGGTCTGTTTGACCTATAGAATGAAGTTTGGCTTCCAGACCATTTACCTTTTTTTCTAAGTTCTTGTTATCAACCTGCAATTTATAAACAGTTAGTGCAGTTTCTTTCTTTTCTAAATCAGCCTTAGAAATTATCGATTCAAACTCATAAATCTTTTTTTCAAAACAATCCTTTTCAATTTTAAAATCAGACGCAGATTTGCGTAGAGAATTAATTAGATCTTTGTTCCCAATAACTGATTTATTAAGTTCAAAGATCTTCTGATTTCATCTAGCAACTCTGTCCTTTTCCTTTTTCAGTTTAACTTGAAGATCTTGAAGCTCGACCATCATAGCTTCTATTTTGGTCAAGAAATCATGTTCAGTTAAGTTTATTACCTCATCAACAGTTTCTTCATCAGAATCATCCTCTTTATCTTCTTTTCCCATTAAGCAGAGATGAGCAAACTCTTCTTTCTCTTTTTCTTCCTCTACATCGGAATGATCTAACCAGAATTCGTCTTCAGCCATTAATGCTATGCCAGCTTCTTGTTGCTTGGCCAATAGCATTTTGTTCTGATAATACTGTGAGTTGCGAACCTTTGGCTTTCGACATTCTTTAGCAAAATGTCCAATCTTGCCACAGTTGTAACATTTGATTAGATCATTAGCTGGCTTTTCAGCACCGGTATAATCATTCACATATTTCTTTCTTTCTTCTGGTTTCTTCTCAACAAATCTGTTTCCTTCTACCATTTCTCTATGCTCATGGTTCTTGGAGCTGGACGAAGAGTATCTCTGAGAATTGGATCCCGGCTTCTTGTAGAACTTCTTTTGGAATGCTCGGGTCAGTAATAGCATTGCTTGCTTGAGACTTTCTCCGTCATCTCCATCAGATTCAGATTTTGATTCAGAACTGGTAATAACTTTCTTCTTCTCTTTCTTTTCTTTCTCCTTCTCTTCGGCCACTAGTATAATGGGGTCTGCAACGTTTTCTGTTTTCTTCTTCTCACTCCTTTTCTCTTCCACTTATTCTTCATTCTGTCGCAAAGTCTCGTATACTTCATGCAATGGTATGTCACTTAGGTCCTTCATCAGTTTCATGCGACGAGTGTGCTTTTTCCACTCAGGTTGTAAGATGCTAAGGAACTTGACATTGTTCTCTATTTGTTTCTTTTTAACCTTGTTCTTTGACAGTTCATTTAGAAGCAGAACAAACCGTTCATAAGTGTCTTCTAAGCTCTCATCCTCTTTTTCTTTGAATTCTTCATAACTGTTTATACAGTTTGCGACTTTCATCTGGTTCCAAACCTTCGAACCCATCATCATCTTTTGAAGTTGATCCCACATCTTTTTAGCATTGTCCTTGTAGCTTTCTATTTTGATGTAGATGTCATTCGGGATACTTTGAAGAAGTAAAGATCTTGCTTTCTTATCAGCATTGAAACGGTTCTTTTTTTCTTCAGAATATTGAGCAAAATCTTTTGGAACAGTTTTCATTTTCTGTTCTCTGTGCTCGTCACCATCCTCACTGTCAGATGAGTTATTATCTGGTATTTCAACAGTGGGTAACTCCATGGGACCATCTTTGATGGACAAAAGTATGTTTTCTCCGTTTGGATACTGATCCACAAAATCAAGAAATCTGTCCTTCCACTGCTCGTATTCCCCTTTAAACAGAACCGGGGGCTTGACATCAGTGCCAATTGAAAGAGCATCTCTGGAAGTCGTCTTGTCTGTACCTGTTTGAACAAATATGCAATAAGAAACTAGAAACTGATCGTTAGTCCAATTATGAAATCACAAGAATATAGAAATGATACTGAAAATAAAATTTTGAAAAAATTTGACTAAGTCCTGAAACTCGCAGATCACAGAATCTTAAAACTCGCAAAATCCTGAAACTCGCAAAACACTATTCACGGAGAAACGCGCTAGACGCTGTTAGCGCGAAATTAGAACTCGCTATATGTGACTTGCGCGTTTTGGAAACTCGCAGGCTGCTTGATGCGTGAAGTTAAAACTCGCTAAACGTTACTTGCGCGAAGTCAGAACTCGCTAACCACTGATCGCGCAAAGGTAGAAACTCGCTAAACAAAGATCGTGCAAAGCATAGAAACGCACTAGACGTTGTTTGCGCGAAAGAAGAACTCGCAGAGTGAAGGTAGCGCGAAGTATAAAACTCGCAATGTTTGCGCGTTCCAACACTTAGAAAATATTTCGAGGATTTCAAACTCGCAAAACCTCAAACTCGCAGACTTAGAATTGCGCGTTTCTAGTTCGCGCAAAACACAATTTGTGCATTTGTCAGTTCGCGCAAAACAAGACTTTGCGCGTTTCTTGGTTTGCGCAAAATAAGACTTTGCGCGTTTCACTGTTCGTGCACAACACGACTTGTGCTTTTGCTTGTTCACGCACAACACGGCTTGCGCGTTTGTTGTTCGGGCACAACACTACTTGAGAAAAATGATGAACTCGCATATAACTTTCTGCGCGTTTTTGGCCCAATCTCAGAACTCTTCAGTCTTGCGTGTTCTTCAGATGAACTAGCGCGAAACTCAGATCTTGCGCGTTCTTGAGTTTTCCTTGCGTGTTCTTGATATGATCGATCAAAAATCAATCTAAACTTCGAATTACAGCTTGAAACTTTGAGAGTTCGATCGCCTAATCATCTAGAAAACAAATCTAGTACAAAAATTCAATTACAAACACTCAAATTACAAAACGATCTATGAAACAGTGCACTGAACTCGTGAACTCTAAAAACACCAAATTCATCAAATTGATGATCAAATACAGTACAATTGATGAATTAATCTATACAAACTCGATCGATTATACTATACGAACAAAACCTAGTCGAATTCAACACCTAATTCACACAAAAACTCAGAAATCAATTCTGACTTCGACAAACACAGTACGAACTCAATTCTTGATCTGATTTCAAAAATGGATCTGCTCTGGTACCAATTATGTGTCCGATTCTAGTTCTAATCACAAACAATGATTAACAAACAAGATTAGAATCAATTAAACCAACCTGTTTTGATTGAATCAATTCAACAGTTTACAACTTTCTCTCTGTTGCTCTGTTTCTCTCTCTAGCTTTCTCTCTCTAGTTCTTGATACAATCAGCGTGTTATGACAACTAACTACAACAACTAACTAAACAATTATTCATATACCTACTAACAAGGAAGTAAAAGAAACAAGGTATTTGACTTTGACTTATTACAAAACAACTTTGACTTTCACTAAGAGTTGACTACCTCAGTTTTGACATTCTTGAACTTTGACTTCAGTCTTCATGATCTTATATCCAACATAATTCATGCTATAACATGATTAGATTGTGCTTGATTGAATTGGGATTCATACACTTTCAATATCTCCAAATAAAATTTCAGTAAGATCCTTAACAATTCTGAAATCTTTGAGCTCTTTCAGCTTTGAACAACAATCTTTTTTTCGCATTCAATTCTTGAAATTTGTTGATTCTCTCTCCCCATATATGTTATATAAACTATTATGTTCTTTCTAGACAATTCTTCCAGTCATTTCTTTAACTTTGTCATCTCCCCCTTTTTGATGATAGAAGCATGAAATCATCAAAACTTTCAACCATAAATGTCTCTGGAATCTTTTTGACCACATATCTTTCATACTGAGCCTCTGATTCAACGTCAACCCATAAAGATATTCATCTAGATCTTTTCAAATCCAGACAAATTAGGAATGTAACACCTGAATCAACTAATGAATCAGTTAATATGCCTGTCAGTAACACGAAGTCACTGTGTGTAACGAATACACATTGGAAATGAGCTTTTTGATGATCACTCCTCCAGGGCTTCCATCCAATCATCGAAACACCACAAAGGAAATTTCTATGAATTTTATGACAAGAAAACAAATTCCTTGTGTGCTCGTGCAAGTGTAGAAAGAATTAAGTACATGATGATTGCTTATTATAAGGCTCAACATTGTGTAAACCACTGAGGCAACAGTAATTATAACACAGACTCAATTGTGCATGATCGAAGTGCGAAGGTGGGGCAGACTTCCTTCTTTTTCAATATCTCCATATTATCCAAATGAAAATCAGATAGATTATGTGTTGCGTCCCCAGAAAAATATGAAACATTTTCTTTTTAAGAAGAAAATGAGTGGCTGGTGGGGTTTTTATCAAGAGTTGGCATAGGCTAGTTACCTGTTTCAATAATGTTCACCAAGAATTGTGAATCATTAGTAATGTGGCCGCCCGACTCAGAAAGTAGTTGGTGCAGAGTTTGATATTCTTTTACTCTGATCTCTCACCCTCTTTCTTTTTAAAACATTGAGCTCGCTTCTAACCAAACTCTCTTTTTCATTTTACCTCGTCACACAACCCACACTCATTATTTGACTCCTCACACAATCGATCACTAAGGATTAACTTCTTGGGTAGGAAACACTGGTTAATCGTGAATCCATAGAAGTTTCATGTAAGCCCACAAAAAGAACCCATGTTTTCCTATAAAGATCAATGTTGCTCAATATGGTTTAACTAGAACAGTTAAAACACAAAATATACAAGTCAGATGTCTGTATGCTCATAGATATAATCATGAAGATTTGAACATTTTAAACATTGAAGACTTTTCAAACAAGTATATTGAAAGAATGAAATGAATAAAAGAAACTTGTTTGAAAATCTGACATTGTATGAAATGATCAGAATCAAATGATTTATCAATTAAGGCTTGGGTCAACAAAAATTGATATTGTCTATATGAACCAAAAATATAGACAGTATTGAAAGAACGTTTTAGAAATGAAATCACACTCGAACTTTGAAATGCAATCGGGGTGTATTACCATCGAAAAATATGTTTCAATTTAGAGACATGGTAAGAACAAATTCAATAAAATTTAAACCTGTGTCTGTGAATAGTTGACAGTATATAGACAAGATAATGCACAAGTATTAATCTTTGGAAACACATGGTTTATTAAACATTGAAGCATAAGTAATTATGAAAACATTTAAAATCACACTTCTATATTCATTAAATCGTTTAAGAATCAGAAGTGGTTTGAACGTTTAAGAACATGTTTTCTATGATTGAAATTCGTCCTTCTTTCAACCATATATGAGATTCAGAATAGAAATAAACCTTTTCCGCTTAGTCATAAATCTCATCAAGTCAAGCTTAAAGTCATAAGAATATGATCTTGTAAGCATCCTCTCAGTCTGCATCAGTCAAAAAGTCATCAAAGCAACTTTATTCACAAAACTTTATTGAAAATTTAAAAGACATAAAGCAGTAAAAACATTGAATGTACGAGTTTTGATTAGAAGTAATCAATAGTCATAATTCTTTACTCCCCCTGAAAATATGCATCTAAAATATGTCAGTGAAAAATCACATGATAGAGATCTACAACTCCATTTGAAGTGTAGTTCATCATATCTTCCAAATACATATTTCCAGAAAAATATATATATACTCCCCCTTGAAGGTTGATTTCCTCGTCTGAGTATCGGAGTACAAACTCTTATCATCCCGGGAGTATCATTACTTTTGATCTTTGAAGTACGAGTCCTAAACTGTTGTGTTTAGAAGTCAAACTCCGTTGAAGTACGGGTCCTGAACTTATATATTCAGAAGCCTTAGTTCTCTTTACTCCCCCTTGACATTAGGTGCTTGCAACAAAAAATCAACTTTTGTCTTTGGTACCCACTGGTATTTGGGTCCATATTTGTGAGTTGCAGTTCTAGTGGGAGTAATTGAGTAAGAACCATACCAGTAATGATCACTCGACTTATGAACAAAATCATATGTGTGACAGTAAGAACAATACCTTTTTCTAGATAACCTGATCATTTGATCTGTCGAGTAAGTGAGATCAGGTTTACCTTTCAACACCTTGTTCTTCTTAGATGTTGATGCATGTACACATGATTTGTTACTTTTCTTCTCATCCTTCTTTCCTTTCTTTTCTTCCTTCTTCTCATCTTCATCTACTGGTTTTACTCTCCATACCAGTTTCTCTTCATTAGATCTCCTTCTTCTCCTGTGTGTACCTGAACCATCTATTTTCCAATCATAGAAAATGTTATTTGTACGAATCGGATCAAATGATTTAACTGACCTTCTTGAAGAAACTGTTTTCAGATGTGAGCTTGTGGCTATCTTGAATGAACATTCAGAATCAGCTGGACCATTTCTAGGTGTGTGGATTTGTGACTCTGGAGTCATTTGCTCAGTCACCACCACCTTGGAAATAATATCTTCAAGCTCTTTTATCTTTGAAGTAAAACTATCTCTTTCTTTGACAAGTTTGTCAATCTCTTTCTTTGTTGGGAACTGAAGATTCTACTAAGTGTAGTTACTACTGCCAGAACAAGTTGAAGATTAATACTGCTGAGTGTTACTACTGCTAGTGTTAATTAATACTGCTAGTCAAAGTTAGTACTGCTTGAACAAAGTTAGTACTGCTTAGCTAGTTAGTACTGCTAGTAGTTAATACTGCTTGCAGTTAATGCTGCTAGTTGAAGTTAATGCTGCTGAGCATTATTAGTGCTGCTAAAGAGATACGGATGGAAAGTACTACAGCTGGATATACTGAAGATATACTTAGAAGATATACATGGAAGATATACTGAAGATTTGTTTATTCTTTGTAATTATCTTTTTATCAGTATATGTATAGAATGTGTAGAATAGATAGAAATAACTTTTGATAATTATTTTTCAAGAGAAAAATCGACCTCAAGGCATAGATCCTAATTCTAGAGAAGTAGAATTCGTATTGGTGAGTCTGTTCATCAATATTGAGGTTGAGAGTGTAATCTTGTAACTTTAAGCATTCAATACAAGTTTATTGTTTGATCATTATATACTGTGTTTGATTACTGTTTTAGTAAATATCAAAGTGTTTTTCCGCAACTTCTTTGATATTAGTTTCTGAGTATTAATTCTTGTTAAGAATTCGATCCTGACAAGTGGTATCAGAGCTAATTCTCTCAGAAACAGTTATTCATCATGGAAAATCTTACAGAATCAAGCAGTACTTTGGTCTCAAAAGTTCCAATGCTCAGATCCAATGAATTTGACATGTGGAAAATCAGAATCAAGCAATATATTCTCCTCACAGATTACTCTATGTGGGACATCATTGAGAATGGCCCATCTGATGGAGGAAAGATTGGTGAAGATGGCAAAAGAACTCCTCCAAAGACAGATACAGATAGGAAATCAAGACAGACAGAGATGAAAGCCTTGAGCACACTGCTCTTGGCCATTCCAAATGAGTATCAACACCAATTCTGCAATTGTACTGATGCACAGATGCTCTGGAATGCTCTAGAGAAGAGATTCTCAGGTACTAAAAGTACCAAGAGAAATCAAAAGGCAATCTTAAAACAACAGTATGAAAACTTCATCTCAACTAAGAATGAGTCCATGACTCAAACTTTTGACAGGTTTAATAAACTAATTGGTGAACTAGCTACTATGGGAGTACAGATTGATCAAGATGATGTGAACAGAAAGTTCTTAAGGTCCCTTGGAGATGAATGGACCATGTACACTGTGTCATTCAGACAGAATGATCAGTTGGAAGACAAAGAACTTGATGATCTGTACAATGATCTTAGAGTTTTTGAAGCTGAGGTGGAGGCAAAGAAGAAGCCTTCTGGATATGTTCATAATGCTGCACTCCTATCAGCATCAATTGATTCTACTGCTAACTCTGAATCAGTTTATGCTACTAATGGATCAAATCTAGATAAAGGCACTGATTATGCATTTGAAGCTCTTCTTTCTAATCATGGAAATTCTTCTTTGATCAATGATGACTTAGAACAACTTCATCCTGATGATCTGGAAGAGATGGATATTAAATGGCAAATGGCCATGCTCTCCATGAGGGTTAAGAAGTTTATAAAGAGGACTGGAAGAAACAACTTCTCACAAAGAAGAGAAGATGGAGCAGGGTTTGATAAATCAAAGGTAGAATGCTACAAATGTCATCTTAAGGGACATTTTGCTAGAGAGTGCAAAAGTGGAATGTCTCACAACAACAACCATCAACAAGCTCAATCTGGAAGCTTCAATAACAATAGAAACTCTGCTCAAGCCCTTGTTTCTCAACAAGGAATGGGGTTTGATTGGAGTGATCAAGCAGAAGAAGCTATTCAGAATCAAGCTCTTATGGCTAAAGTATCTGATCTCCCATCTGAGGTATGTTCTAATCTCTGCTCTAAAACTTGCATAGACACTGTTAAAAGGTACAGGGATCACAATCAGAAGATGAGTGATGACCTGAAGAGACTAGAAAAGGATATAAAAGACTATGTGAGGATAGTAGAGATATTTGAAGATCAAATCAAAGGTTTTCAAGCCAATGAACTACAACACTCATATGACACTAATTACTGGAAGTGGGAGAAAAAGGATTTAGAACTTAAACTGACCAAATCTAAAGAGGAGAGTGAAAAACTGAAAGAGGAGTTAACCAAGGTTAAGCTTGATGTAGAAAAGTTTTCCAATGCTTCTAAAGCAATGGACTCCTTACTGCAAAATCAGATTCATGATAAATTAAGAAGAGGAATTGGGTATAATGCCACACCTCCACCATATAACAACAATTACATTCCTCCTACTTCAGACCTGTTAGACACCAAAGATAGGAAGGACTTGCCTGAGGGAGCCACTGAAATAGATCCCTTAGATGAGGTAATTGTTAAGGATAAGACTGAGAAAGAGGTTGGCAAGAGTAAGAAGAACAAGGTGAGTGGTGAGATTTCTATAGAAAACAACATTATCACCAATGAGGATTGTGGAAGGGCTTGGATCAAATCCAAGAACATAGAGAAGACAGAGGACAAGTCTGGTAAGGTCCATTATAAACAGACCACAGTTGTGAATCCAGGTCCTTGCAAACAGTGTACTTGTAAGAAGAATAAACCCCAAAAACAGGACAAAAAGAGGGGAAATCAAAGAAACTGGAATAATCAATGGGCACATAAACAAGGGGTTGATCTGAGTAAAATCAATAGACCAAAACCTTGCTTTATCTGTGGCAAATTGAATCATCTTGCAAAATTCTGTTATTTCAATCCTATGAACCAAAGAATGAATTTCCAAAGATCCATGCAAAAACCCTTTGGTTATAAGAAAATTGAAAAGAACCATGTGGCTAAGAAAAGTGTTAAAACTAAAAGCCACATGAAGAAAAAGTATTCTGTTAAAGAAAGTGTCAATATGTGGATTCCTAAAAGCACTAAAACTGTTAGTACTGCTACCACAAATAGTGCTGCTGACAATGATAGTGCTGCTAGAAGTAATACTACTGCTAACAATGTTAATGCTGCTAACAAGGTTAGTACTGCTAAACCTGTTAGTACTGCTAAACCTGTTAGTACTGCTAAACCTGTTAGTACTGCTAAACCTGTTAGTACTGCTACACCTGTTAGTACTGCTAACTCTGTTAGTACTTCTAAGGTTAGTACTGCTTCCAGTATTGATTCTGCTAAGCCAATCATATTGACAAAGTACTCTAATAAAGAGTGCTCTGAGTTTAAAAACCTCATTAAAAAGGAATGTAAATACTTTGATGAGAATGGCAGACCCAAGATCACTTTGGCTTGGGTCCCCAATCATACTAATTGATTTATTTAATGTGCAGGGCAACCAACAGCTCAAGGGAACGAGCATATGGCATGTTGATAGTGGTTGCTCTAGGCACATGACTGGCAACATGTCATGCCTTCAGGATTTCAAGCAAATTAATGGAGGACATGTTGCATTTGGAGACAATCTTACTGGTGGTAAGATAAGTGGAAAAGGTAATGTCACCAAAGGTAAGATGACATTTGAGGATGTCTACTATGTTGATCAATTAAAGTACAACCTGTTAAGTGTATCACAGGTTTGTGACAAACAACATAGTATATTATTTACTAATACTGAGTGTATGATTCTTGCTCCAGGGTTCAAGGTAGTTGATGAAAGCAAGATACTACTTAGAACTCCAAGGAAGGACAATGTTTACTGTCTTGATTTGGACAATGTTGATAGTGATTCATCTTTAAATTGTCTTGTTTCAAAAGCTTCTATAGATGAATCCTCCCTTTGGCACAGAAGGATGTGTCACATGAATTACAAGACTATGAACAATCTTGTTAAAAATAACCTTGTAAGAGGTTTACCTTCAAAAGTCTTTTCATGTGATGATCATTGTGTTGCTTGTCTCAAAGGCAAACAACACAAAACTTCTCATAAGACCAAAGAGTTAAATTCTGTTTCTTCTTGTCTCCAGTTATTGCATATGGATCTGTTTGGTCCTACAAATGTTATGAGTATAGGCAAGAAATCTTACTGCTTGGTTATTGTTGATGATTACTCCAGGTTTACTTGGGTATATTTTCTAAGGACTAAGGATGAAACAAGTGATCTTATCAAATCCTTTATTCTAAGAATTGAAAACCAAACTAATCAAAGAGTAAAAGTCATTAGATCAGATAATGGAACTGAATTTAAAAATCATGATTTAAATACTTTTTGTGAAGGAAAAGGTATTGAGAGACATTATAGTGCTCCTAGAACTCCTCAACAGAATGGTGTTGCTGAAAGGAGAAATAGGACACTAATAGAGGCTGCTAGATCTCTGTTGGCTGATTCAAAATTGCCAATTACATTCTGGGCTGAAGCAGTTAATACTGCTTGTTATGTCCAAAACAGAGTTCTAGTGGTCAAGCAAAAGAACAAGACCCCATATGAGCTTTTAAATCAAAGAAAACCTTTTATTGGTTTCTTCAAATCTTTTGGGTGTCCTTGTACAATTCTAAATACCAAATCTCACTTAGGTAAGTTTGATAGCAAAGCAGATGATGGATTTCTTGTTGGATACTCATCTCAGAGTAAGGCCTACAGAGTTTTTAACTCTTCTTCTAGAATAATTGAAGAAAGTGACAATGTCAAATGCAATGAGAACACACCAAATCCTGTTGGGTCTGGACCTCAATGGCTATTTGACATTGATTCACTAACTAACTCTTTTGGTTTCAGTAATGAGTATACAGGAACAGATGGTGGAGAATCAGAGATCACACAAGTTCAAGAAAGTATATCTAAATCTGTGATTTTTCCCATACCCACAGTAAATGAAGACTGTGAAAAGGAATCATATACTGAACCAAGTCAGAGTGAAGAAGACACTAGAGATGAGGAGACTCAAGAATCAGAAGTGACATCTGAAGACACTTCAGTTGAGTTGCATGACTCTAATCTAGAGGCTGGACTGAATGAAGAACCTAGTCATAACACAAGAGTTCAAAAGAATCATCCTCCACAGCTGGTAATAGGAGATATCTCTTCTCCTATGATGACTAGACATCAAAGCAGGCTTCAAGAAATGCAAGATCAACAGCATACAGTCCTTTCTTGTTTTCTATCCCAGCTTGAGCCTAAAAAGGCACATGATGCTATGAAAGAATCTAGCTGGATAGAAGCAATGCAAGAAGAACTGTTACAATTCAAGCTACAAGATGTATGGGATCTAGTAGACCTTCCTAAAGGTCACAGAGCAATTGGCACAAAGTGGATTTTCAGAAACAAGAGAGATGAAAGAGGTATTGTTATAAGAAACAAAGCAAGGCTGGTAGCTCAAGGCTACACTCAAGAAGAGGGCATAGATTATGAAGAAGTTTTTGCACCTGTAGCTAGGATAGAAGCAATCAGACTATTCCTAGCCTATGCTTCTTACATGAACTTCAAAGTCTACCAAATGGATGTAAAAAGTGCTTTTCTCTATGGGTCAATTGAAGAAGAAGTATATGTCTGTCAACCACCAGGGTTTGAAAACCCAAGCTATCCAGACAGAGTATACAAATTAAAGAAAGCACTTTATGGACTACATCAAGCCCCAAGAGCATGGTATGACACTCTGTCATCCTATCTCTTGGAAAATGACTTTGAAAGAGGAGTCATTGATAAGACTCTATTTATCAAAAGAAAGAAGAAGGATATCTTGCTGGTCCAAATATATGTTGATGACATTATTTTTGGTTCTACAAGAAACAATATGTGCAAGGAGTTTGAGGATTTAATGCATCAAAGGTTCAAAATGAGTTCCATGGGGGAACTTACTTTCTTCCTTGGACTCCAAGTTCAACAGAAGTCAGATGGCATTTTTATATGTCAATCCAAGTATGTGCAGGATATTCTAACCAAGTTTGGTTTCTCAGAATCAAAACCTGCCAGCACACCTATGGAAACACACAAGCAGATCACAGCAGATCTTGAGGGGGAGGATATGGATGTGCATCTTTATAGATCCATGATTGGCTCTCTCATGTATCTCACAGCATCAAGGCCAGATATTATGTTTCCAGTCTGTGTATGTGCAAGATTTCAAGTTAGGCCAAAGCAATCTCACTTTCAAGCTGTTAAGAGGATATTCAGATATCTCAAAGGGCAACCCAGATTGGGACTTTGGTATCCTCATAACTCACCTTTTGACCTAATAGCATACTCAGACAGTGATCTAGGTGGGGCAAACTTGGACAGAAAATCTACTTCTGGAGGATGTCAGTTTTTGGGTGCTAGACTAGTCTCATGGCAGTGCAAGAAACAAACCACCGTATCCACATCTACAACAGAGGCAGAGTACATAGCAGCTGCAAGTTGCTGTTCTCAAGTCTTATGGATTCAGAATCAAATGCTGGATTATGGGGTAACCTTTCTACATACTCCAATCTTTATTGACAACAGCAGTGCTATTAGCATTGTAAATAATCCAGTCAAGCACTCAAAGACAAAGCACATTGAAATCAGGTATCACTTTATAAGAGATTGTAATGAAAAGAAACTTATTCAAGTTATCAAAGTTCACACTGATAATCAGTTTGCTGATCTATTCACTAAAGCTTTTGATGTGAGTAGATTCACTTTCTTGGTAACAAGTGTGGGAATGATAAACTTTGAATAATCTTCTTCTCAAAAAGTGAGTTTATACCTGTATATTGTTATTCTTGGTGTTACTAATCTTCTTTTCAGGATATGCATAGCAGTACTCAGTATTTAGCAAGTTTAAAAGGAGTAAGTCTAGGTAATACTGCTTGTGGTTAATACTGCTTTCAGTTAATACTGCTAGTAGTTAATACTGCTAGTTGAGTTAATACTGCTCGCGGTTAATACTGCTTTCAGTTAATACTGCTAGTAGTTAATACTGCTAGTTCAGTTAATACTGCTCGTGTGTAATACTGCTCGCGATTAATACTGCTAGTTAGTTAATACTGCTAGTAGTTAATACTGCTAGTTCAGTTAATACTGCTCGTGGTTAATACTGCTCGCGGTTAATACTGCTAGTTAGTTAATACTGCTAGTTCAGTTAATACTGCTCGTGGTTAATACTGCTCGCGGTTAATACTGCTAGTTAGTTAATACTGCTCTAGGTTAATACTGCTTATATTCCGAATACTATAAATACCTTTTGCCCGCCTAAAAGTTCATAACGACTCTTTGCATACTGTTCTCTTGCGCTCAAAACCTTTTCTCTCTCAAGTTCGAAGTTTTCAGGCAAGTTTTCACTAAGATCAATGGCATCCATGACATTCATCGACGAGCACAACGAGATTGCGATGCTACAAAAGCCAAAACAAGCTGAAGGTTTTCATCAGATAGTCGACTTTCTGAAGTCGAGCCACATTGCTCATGCTCTTACTGTATCACCTACAATCTACATTGAGCACCAAAGGCAGTTCTGGGCTAATGCAACCATTGTTGTGGAAAATGGTGTGCAAATGATCAAGACAAGAATCTGTGATCACTCACTTACAGTTACTGAAGAAGTCATTCGCATCAGTCTACGTCTAGACGATGCCGCTGGTATAATGTCTATCTCTAATGATGAACTGTTTTCTAATCTTACTAGAATGGGGTATGGAGGCCCATTGGGTGTTTTCAAATTCTCAAAAGCAAAATTTTCACCCCAATGGCGTTTTCTTGTTCATACCCTAATGCATTGTATCTCCAAAAAGACCACTGGATGGAGTGAGTTCAGCAGTCCAATTGCATATGCTTTGGTATGCTTGGCTACATCCAGAAGGTACAATTTCTCAAAGATGATTTTCAATGATCTTGTATCAAATATGGGAAACAAAAAGAGTTTCTTTATGTATCCCAGATTTGTGCAGGAAGTAATTAACCATGAATTGACGGATATACCTCAACCTGTTGGGGTATATGTACCTAAACCCCCAAAAGGCAAGGTTTTCTCAAATATGAGAAGATCTGCTGGGGACTCGGAAGGAGTTGACACCCCATTGTTCTCTACAATGATGGTGGTGTCCCAAAACACTGAAGGTATGGCAGCAGGGTCAAGGCCCTCATTAGACCATCCCACTGCTAGCCAAGCCCAACCTTCTCACTCAAAAACAATTCCCCAGTCCATTCTTACAAAACCAACCTCTCCAATTACCCAAACTTATCAAAGAAAACAGGTAAAGAAGGCTCCTTCCCTTCTTGTACCATCACCCACACAGCCTTTAAGCCCTCTAAGGGAGAATTCTCCCTTAGAGAATATCCAAAGGGAAACCACAAGGGTGTCTCCCAACCCAAAGGAGGTGCTCTCTGAGGAGGAGGTAGAGCATATGGGTGATGAGGCTGCCACTACTCCTGCTAGCACAGAGGAGGAAAGTGGTAACATCAATAAGACCTCCCCCATGGCAACTTTGAATGAGCAATCATTTGAAGGACCCTGGTGCCAAGAAACCACAGGGGTGGATAGTGCTTTTGCTAGGCAGAAGACATCTACTAATAAAAGATCCAATGATCCTTCAATAGGGGGTAACACTCCTGGAGAAGGTGAGGACAGATATAACTATGATGAATTGATGGAGACCATGGGAAACATCAACCAGGATGTCATCAAGCAAGGAAAAGAAATAGAGGAGATGAAGCTGATTATTCTATCTCAACAAGTTCAGATCACCAAACTGAAGAAAATGGTGACAAGATTGTTACAGAAAAGGAGAAGGAAACAGTTTGTGCTAAAGAGGAGGACAAGTGTTGAAGATGATTTCAACAAGGGGGAGAATTCAGAGGCTGAAGCAGAAAAAGAAAGTATTTCTGAGATGGGATTTGAAGTTGAGGGGGAGAAGGAAGCAGAAACTGTTAATGCTGCTGAAACCTCACAAGCAGCAGTAACAGAGTTAACACCAACAGAAATTGAAGTAGCTGAAGTGCTAATCAAAGATAAGAATGACACTCCCAAAGCAAAGGGAGTGGTCATAAATGAAGGGAGAGACAAGAAATCAGAAAAGAAAGACATGGCTGCAGACATAAAAAGAAAAGGGAAAGAAAAGATGATAGAATCTGATCAACCATCTAAAAAGCAAAAGATGATTGAGTCAGATGAAGCATTAGCAAAGAAAGTGCAAGAAGAGTTAGATCTAGCAGAAAAGGAACAGGTTGAAAAAGACAGAGAAATGGCCAGAGCACTAGCAAATGAGTTAAATGAAGCATTCCAGAAAGGGTTGGAAACAGAGAAAGCCAAGCAAAGAGCAATAACCTTGAGAAAGAATATGATGGCCAGATCAAGTGCAAAGAAGAGAAGACCTTCACAAACTTACCTTGCCACTCAGGAAAGAAACAAAATGATAACTTTCTTGAAAAGTGCAATTGGGGTAAAGAAAGAAATGTTTGTGAAGATGACTTTTGATCAAATCAAGGATCTATATGAGAAAGAAATGGAGAAGCTGAAGAGCAATGAAAAGGATAGAGTGGAGTTTGAAAAGAAGGCAAAGGAGAGACATGATATAGATATGAATCAACCATTTCCTGAAAGTGAAGAGGGAACTCCTATAAAAGAAATGGAAAGGGAAAAGGAAGAAAAGAAGAAGGAAGCTACTCTTGTACAGGTTCAAAAGACTTTGAAAAGAACCAAGATGATGGCCAAAAGAAAGAAAGATAAGAAGTCTAGAATAGAAGAAGAACAAAATGTTGCTGAAGAAGAAGTGGCACCTGAGTCATCAAGCCAGCAAGGGTTATCAATCAAAGATGATGTAAGCTTATATATGGTAGTGATGGACAAAGTGCCTGAACCAATTTCTGCAGAACCTGTTGGAGTGAAGCCACCAGAGATCATTCACTGGGATGTTCTGAAAATGGATGGAAAAGATTACATCAGACTAAAGAGGAAGGGTGACAAGTATGAAATATTCAATACTTGGATCAAGGTTGTCAAAACATGCTCTAGATCTGATATAGAAGAGATGTTTGACATAGGAATTAAGCTGTATGCAGACCATCTGAATACTCCAGGAATTTCTCTTACAAAACTGGTGATGGAGTATCTATGCATGATGTTCAAACCTGAAGAAGTGAACCAGGTAATCAAGAGTGTGTTTAAAGAAGTCACAAGTTGGACTCTATATGAAACTAGTGGAGTATATGCAGTGACTTTGGATAGAAATCACACAGAATACTTCCTAGTGGATAGAGTATATAATCACACCAGACTGAAGGTTCATGCCATGCTAAAGAAGAAGTTGGGTTGTGCACCAAATTCAGAAATGGCCAAGTATCTCATTCAGAGGATAATCAATCAGAGTTTGGGACTGAATCCAGACTTAGCAGCGTGATCTTGGAAGTTTTGGGAGCATTAAAAAGAGCATCTGGAAGAATATCTGAAGAACTTGACTTCTCTTCTAAAAGTCAAGTTAGGGGGAGATTGTTGGGAACTGAAGATTCTACTAAGTGTAGTTACTACTGCCAGAACAAGTTGAAGATTAATACTGCTGAGTGTTACTACTGCTAGTGTTAATTAATACTGCTAGTCAAAGTTAGTACTGCTTGAACAAAGTTAGTACTGCTTAGCTAGTTAGTACTGCTAGTAGTTAATACTGCTTGCAGTTAATGCTGCTAGTTGAAGTTAATGCTGCTGAGCATTATTAGTGCTGCTAAAGAGATACGGATGGAAAGTACTACAGCTGGATATACTGAAGATATACTTAGAAGATATACATGGAAGATATACTGAAGATTTGTTTATTCTTTGTAATTATCTTTTTATCAGTATATGTATAGAATGTGTAGAATAGATAGAAATAACTTTTGATAATTATTTTTCAAGAGAAAAATCGACCTCAAGGCATAGATCCTAATTCTAGAGAAGTAGAATTCGTATTGGTGAGTCTGTTCATCAATATTGAGGTTGAGAGTGTAATCTTGTAACTTTAAGCATTCAATACAAGTTTATTGTTTGATCATTATATATTGTGTTTGATTACTGTTTTAGTAAATATCAAAGTGTTTTTCCGCAACTTCTTTGATATTAGTTTCTGAGTATTAATTCTTGTTAAGAATTCGATCCTGACATTCTTGAATTCAGACTTCGCTTCCTGCTCTTTCAGTGCACTTTCAGATAGTTCAGATAGCTTCTCTGTAAGATTCTTGATCTCTGCCTCAAAGATATTTCTTTCTTCTTCAAAGTCCTTCTCAGCATTTGTTCTCTGACCAGATATTTTTTGAAGATTCCCACATTCTTCTGTTCAAATGCCTTTCTTTCCTTTGTAAATTTTTCTCTTTCCAAAATAATAACTTTCTCAAAATCAGAAATTTGTTGAGAAAGTTTTATACATTTCAGCTCAACTGTCTTCTTCTCTTCAGATGCTTTTCTTGAAAAATTTGAGAACTTCTTTGAAAATCCCTTCTTTTCACTCTCAAAATCATCTTTATCTTACCATCTTTTGTTCCAAATTAGATATTTTCTTTCGAAGCTCAGCATTAGCAGCTTCCAAAATTTTAATCTTCTCCTCATAACTTTCAACATATGCTTCCTGGATTTGGATCTTCTGATATTCCTAGTCAGAGATTTTTCTTTTCAGTTCTGTGTTCTCGGCTTCCAAAAATTTTACTCTTGATGACATCTTTGGTCCTACCATCATCTCCTCAAGTTGTCCCCACAACTGTTTTCCTGTAGCCTCTTTACTCTCTAATTTGATAGAAATCACTTTTGAAATCTCATCTGAAAAACTATGCAATATAAAAGATATGGCTAATTTGTCAACTTCATATCTCTTTTTCTGCTCATCTGTGTTCAGATCACGTAACATTGGAACCTCTCTTTGTTCTGTGTATCCATTTCCTTTTAGAAAAGTGCCAATCCTTTTTGGAGTTTTCATTTTTCCTTCCCTCAGAGATAATCGGATATAATCACCCAATTCATGTTGGTCAATAAAGTCCAGGAAATGATTTTTCCATTGTTCATACTCTCCTCTAAAAAGCACCGGTGGCTTCACATCCATATCGATTAAAAGATTCTCTCTGGAAGTCATCCTGTTATCACAAAAAGAACTTGAATATGATCGTTAGTCCAAAATGAAATAACACAAAATACATAAAATTTGAAATAGAAATTCAGAAATGAAGTTTCCAAGAATTCAACAAGTCTAGAATTCGCAAGCTATATTGATGCACAAGAAATTCGCAAAACAAAGAAACACACACAGGATTCACAAGCAACAGAAACACTTTAGATTAAAGTCAGAATTCGTAAACTCAGAATTCGTAAGCAAAAGAATTCGTAAGTCAACAGAATTCGCAAGCACAAAATATTTTAGAATTCGCAAGCGATAGAAAACCAACAAGAATTCGTAGGCCCTTCAGAATTCGCAGACTACACTTTTGCGAATACCAACGAATTCGTAGAAAAGCTTATTGCGAATCCTATACTTTTCACAACACATATGAATGCGAATCCTGTGAAATTCGCAATTAACTCCTCTGCGAAATCTATACTTGTGAATTTCCAGAAATTAAAACAATCTATGAAAACCACTTAATCTGAGAAATTTCTTTGTGAATCATGTGAAACTCAACGTATCTGCGAGTTCTTCATCTGAGACGAAAAACCGATCTGATCTGCCCATAAACACATCTAAACATCGAATTACAAATCCAAACTTCGACAAAATGATCAACAACACTATTAGAACCTATTCCTACCAACTAATTACAACAAGATTTACACAATGTGCATATTGATCTTTTGACAGTGTTCGAACTCGTGAAACTCAAAAGCAACAAATTCATCAAATTGAAGAAGAATTACAGTGCAATTCGTGAATCAATCTATACGAACACAATCTAAAACACAATTCAATCATTAATCAACCAAATACAACTCGAAAAACACACTAAAATTCAGAAATTGAATCTAAATTCAATGACACAGTGTCGACTCCATTTCTCGATTGATTTCAATATGGATCTGCTCTGATACCAATTGTTAAGTCCTAAATTCAAGTTCTAATCACAGACAATCAAGATGAACAATTAATAGTCACATGTCATTGAATCAATCATGAAGATTACAAATCTCACTTTGTCTCTCTACATACTCACTCTCTCTCTAGAATGATTTTCTATACAATTCTTCTGTAATTCGCTCACATTGATACACAATGAATTCTTCCCTTACAAAGACAAGGCAAGACTATTTATACCACTACACAATTACAAGAAAATAAAACAATTACACTTTGATTTTGACTTATTACACAAAGACTTTGTCATTAATGCTTGAGAGTTGAATTTGAAGCTTTGACTTTTATCTTCAATCTTTATGATCTTGTATCCAACATATTTCTGCTCTAACAAATACCTTTGTCTTTGTATTTGTTAGTGGAAGGGGAGCCTAATTGTGTGCATACATTGAAGTATCATATCACATATTCTAGTGAGAGAAAGATTGTAAGAGAGAGTGTTCTATACTATCAAACTCAAGAATCAATATATGATGTTTTGGATTGAATTTAATTGTTAATCATCTTGATTGCACATAATCTGGGAACAACATTGAGAGTCCAAGATCTAAGAATCCTAGAGAGAGAAAGTAGAGAGAGAGTGCTTTGGAAGCGCAAAGTGTGTATATTGATAATGTGTATGAGTTTCTTACACCAAACCAAGACCAAAGGGACTTAAATACCCTTGGTCAAATACAACACAATATGACTCTAAACACAGTATTTGACCAAGCCCTATAAATACAATGATTACTATAAAATCAGACTTAACAAACATGCTGAAACTTCTTGATGAGTCTTTCCTTTGAGGGGGGTTGCAAGTCGACGATATGCAACAAATTCAGATTTTTGATAACATTCAATTACCTTCAAACCCCATACTTTAACATGTACCTTCAATAAGATTCAATAGAGTTCAATGACATTCAATAAGATTCAATAAAGTTCAATAATGTAACAACCCAAAAATGATATGCAATAAGAGTACATTGGTCCCAACAATCTAATTCAAAGCAATACAATATTCTCAAGGTTTAGAAGCGGGTAAACACTTACACAGCTGAGATATTAAAAGTCTAAAACTAACTAAAAGGGTATTTTCTAGCCTTGATTCTGCTATTAACATCACAACTTCTCCTTTCCCTTGGACGAGCTCTCGACTACATTCTTACCTAAAAATGGTTTTAAGTTTTGAAAAACGAGGGTTAGACCATGAGGTCTAATGAATTCTCTCTCAAAAGAACAGTTCAAAATGTCCCAAAAACACAATGAAATCCAACATAAGGCCCTTTATAAACAATTAATACCATCAACACATACACAAGTATTTGCACAGTGTTCATAGCCACTCATCACTTCTTGGTGATGTCCACTCTCGGGGCCCAAGTAGATCCCCATGGCCCTCAGTCGATGCCATGCCTATGTGCACATGAAATGGTTTCATGGCACAAGGATATGTATATATTCATATGTCTCCCAAGGAATTTATATAATTCCATGGTACCCTAATCCCACTGTGCAATCCCCACACAAAACCAATTCATCATTTCATGCTATAAATCATATAGATGATGCATGCTCAATATCAAATCATTTCAAGTAAGAGTATCTTCAAAGCATTTATGAGTGAAATCTATGCCATCATGTCAAACCATAATCAGTGATTAAAAACATGTATCAATCATTCGTCAATTAAGAAAAAGGTTTAAGGGAACTCACCTGAGCTTCGACGAAACACCACACGTCTTAGAACTCAAATAAGACCAAACCGAACACCTGAACTAGAAGACATAAGAATGGTTTTAAACCATCTAAATAATCCTAGAATCATCTATTTCAGTTCCTAAGACAATCCCCGAATCGATGCCACAATCCTAGCCTAAAACGAGAAATGAAGCAAAAACTGAAAATTGGCACAACAGTGCTCAAAGAGACTTTGGGGCGACCTAACCCACTACAAGGTCGCATTGGGCACTGCCTGGACCTGCACGAAGGTTTCAGCAAAAATCCCTAAAGCCTCTTGCACCCAAACCTTTCCAAATTGGTTTTAAGCCCCAAAATCGATAGAATCAACGTTCTAAACCATTTTAACCAATATCCTAACATCAAAACCACATTTAAACCACCCAAAATCCACCTCTCAGTCTCACATTTAAAACCAAAAACACAAGCTCTTGACATTCTTGAAGATACCATTGAAATGGTGAACAATCTCAATGCAATCAATTAAAAGACTATCAAAACCAATTCAATCATGCTTTTACCAAGGTTTTCAACCCAAAAACTAATAGAAATGAAGAAACCCACATTCTTAATCCAAACCTCCATTAATGGAGCTATAGGCTTAAAGAGGGTGAAGTTACCTTAGAGAAGATGACCCTCTTTCCTTGCTTTTCTTCAAGATTGCACCAAGTTGTATCAAACCTTCAAGCCTCCATTGCTCTCCCTGATTTCTCTCCAAAACCGTATTCACCAAATGAGGATGATAAGAGGGTTTTCCCCTCTTTAACCTCTTATTTGCTAACTAGTCCCTGAAAACATTGAAAATTTCATTTACCCCCTCAATCTTCCATATACTTCAGATTTATAGGTTTAAGGTTATTACAAATAACAATTCAACAACATTTAATAAAGTTAATTTACCTTCAATAAGATTCAAACAAATTCACATTTTTTATAACATTGAAATAAAGTTTAATAACATTCATTAAAGTTCAATAACCTTCAATAAAGTTCATTTATAATTCAAATAGCGTTCAATAAGATTCAATAAAGTTTAATAATATTTAATAAACTTAAATTAGCTTCAATAAGAATCAATAAAGTTCAATAATATTCAATTACCTTGAAACAAATTCACATTTTTCATAAAATTCAAATAAAGTTTAATACGTACAATAATACTCAATAAAGTTCAATAACGTTATATGACCTTCAATAAGATTCAACTACCCATTATGTAACAAGAAGCTTCAATAACGTTCAATCACATTCAATAAGATTTAATAAAGTTTAATAAAGTTCAATTACAATTCATTAAGCTTCAGTAAAGTTCAATAACAATTCAATAACATTCAATAAAGTTCAATACAATTAAATAAATTTCAATAACAATAATTAAAAAATCTTTTTAAATTTCAATTATTTATTCAAATATTGATTAGTTTTCCTTTATATTTAATTTTGAAAAGAACTTTTTTTATTTTTCTATTTTTTTCAATTAAAATAATTATATTTAAATAGAAGTTGAATAATTAAGTAAAACGAAGCGATGATTTAATAAACCAACACGTTCCTTCATCGGTATAAATTGTAGCGATTTCTAGCGTTAGAATCATTTGAATCATTTCAATCACTATTACCTTTTGAATCACTCTCAAAACCCTAAATATGGCTTCCTTTTCTGAATCAAGCAACTATCACAACAATGAACGGACAATCGAACAACTCCAACACATGACTGAAGATGTTCTTGTTGTTAACCAAATGCCTCATTCTGTAATCAAAGCAATGTTTAGGCAGAACAAGAGGCTTCTGCAAAAATCGAAGGATCTTGAAGATCGTGTGATAAAGGTGATGATGAAGAATGCCAAATTAAAAAAACTCTTTGTGGAAGGAGAAGAGGGCTTGCAAACTGAATCAAAAGAACCTCTCTGATAAAAATCTCGAGTTAGGAAAGAAGATATGTGAAGTTGAGGATATGATAGTGGCCTTCACATCTTTCAAAAACAAATGTGTTTGCAAAGCAGGGTGCTCTAATGCTTCCAGTAATTAGGGTTTTTTTTTAATTTTATTTTATGGTTTTTGTTAATGTTCTGGTAATCATGATTTCGTTTGTAATGAAAATGTATGTATTTAGTAATCATGGTTTCTTTTGATGATTTATATAAAAATATGTATCCTTTACTTTTTGTGTTATATTTCAATCATGAATATTCAATTTGTTAGGGCTTATATCCTATATCCTATATCCTATATCAATATTAATAGTTTTTATTAAGTTTAGTGACATTCAATAACTTTGAATAACCTTTAAAAACGTACAATTACATTCAAAAACCATACTCTAGGAAGTATCTTCAATTACATTCAATAACCTTCATTTACCTTCAATAAATTTCTCAATAATGTTCAATTACATTCAATAAAGTCAAATAACGTTAATTTAACTTCAATAACATTCAGTTACCTTCAAAACCCATACTCTAACAAATACCTTCAATAACGTTCATTTACGTTCAATAAGATTCAATAACAATTCAATAACATTCAATAAAGTTAAATTACCTTGAATAAGAATCAATAAACTTAGGGGATGTTTACTAACCGCTGACCAGACTGACTCGGTCAACACATCTGACTCGATCAGCAGTCAAACTGTTTACCAAATCTCGAATCTGACCGCGATCTGACCGAGAATCTGACCGAGCTCTTACCGAGCCAGATCAAAAAAGTCGCTTACCCGGGCCAGTTTTCTAATTTCCAAGGTTCTCCTGCCTGTGTCTGTGTGATCGAATAGGGTTTTCACGCTCTTCATACAAGACGTCGCTCCTCCGCCTATCGCCGCCTCCCTCCTCCGCCTATCGCCGCCTCCGCCCTTCTCCCTCGTCGCTCTCAACCATCTTCACGACGCCGTAGCAACAGGTTTTCTTTCTCTCTTTTTTGTTCATCGATTTCTTCCTCTTTTTTTTAAATCAATTTCTTTCTCTATTTGGACGATTTCTAATTTGAACGATTTGGACGATTTCTGGGTTGAACGATTTGCTTTTCATTTATATTGATTTACATAAAAGAATCATCAAAGGATCGTGAGTGCATAACTTTGCTGGCATTGTAAAATAAGAAGAAGATGACAGATAACTGGTTGTTTTGTATGCTTGTTTTCGATGCTGGTGGCTTTTTATAGTTTAGATGTTGATATGAGGAAGAAGAATGCTATTGTCTTATTTTCTTTCTGTCTTTTTTGTTCACTGATTTCTTCCTCTCTTTTTTTAAAAAAAAATCGATTTCTTTTTCTATTTGGACGATTTCTGATTTGAACGATTTGGACGATTTATGGGTTGAACGATTTGGACGATTTCTGATTCACTGATTCATTTTATCAGGATTTCTGATTTCTGATTTCTGATTCACAACCCCTATGTCTGGGTTTTGTTTATTTTATCAGCATCCCCAACAAACATATATGTTATGTAATTCATGAGATTAAAATGGTCATTTTGTTGTTGGTAAGCACTTACCACAAAACACTTGAAAACGCACTTACCCGGACAACACTTACCAGCCTCTTACCCCAGACAACACTTACCCGGGTTAGCATTCTTACCCAGACAACACTTACCCAATAAGAGTTAGTAAACAGCCCCTTAAGTAACATTCAATTACATTCAAACAAATTACCATATTTGATAACATTCAAATAGAGTTTAAAAACATTAAGTAAAGTTCAATAACGTTCAATAATATTCAATAAAGTTCAATAACAATTAAATGAGATTTAGTAAAGTTCAATAACAATTAAATAATGTTCAATAAGGTTCAATCACCTTCAAATAAGATTCAATAAAGTTTAATAACGTTAAATTAACATTCAGTTACCTACAAAATCCATACTCTAACAAGTACCTTCAATAAGGTTGAATTACGTTCAATAACATTCAATACTATTCAATAAAGTTAAATTACCTTCAATTACCTTCAAACAAGTTCACATATTTGATAACATTCAAATATAGTTTAATAACATCGACTAAAGTTCAATAAATTTCAATTACCTTCAACAACATTGAATAACAATCAAATACTTTCAATCAAATTCAATTACCTTCAAAACTGTAACAACCGTGATCGTAAATGGTTAATTTTGAGTAAAGTTGTGGCTAAAGATAGGAATAAGAAGACTTGGGGGTCTAGAATGCAATTTTTGGGAAGATATATAAGGGGGTGAAATCCCCTAATTTCTCCTCATTGCAATCTTGGAGGCGACTGAAATTTGGTAAAAGGGAGAACGAAGAAGAAGCGACAAGGGTACTTGGATTGTGAGGTGCAAGAGGATTTGTTGGAAGATTTTTCATTGGAGGTGTGCAAGGGTGAGTTTGGTGTGTGAAGTATTTATTGACCAGGTGAGTTCCCTGGAACCTTTTTACCAAAATGTGTTGACTTGCATTTGAATCTCTAATTATGGTTTTACGTGTAAATATGACTTTTTATTCACGAATGTCTATATATTTTCTTACAAGAAACGAAATATCTTGTGAACGTTGAACTAGCCTGTTATGGATTTATTATTGAATAATCGTGCTAATTATTTGTTGAGCATGCTTATGTGGACTCGGGTTGCATAGTGGAAATGTTGTACCTTGGGATTGTTATGACCCCTCGGGAGAGAACTTTAACCCTGATATGTGTGAAATTCGTTTTCCGCACCCGTGGGGAGCGGCGAGTGTACTTGGTCCCTGGAGGCGAGAGGGGAATCTGCTTGGGCCCCGATCGTGGTTGATGGTTGTTGTAGACGGATGGTAAATGATCACTGTACAATACCCACATTCGATGTTTTGGTCATTTTAATGGTTTTCTTTTGGTATAACTACTATTCTACTTAATGTTTATAACTGTTTTAAAGAGGGAATTCACTAGACATCATGGTCTAACCCTCGCTTTTACAACTAAAAACCATTTCAGGTAAGAGAAGTTGTGGAGTGTCCTCTAAGGGAAAGAATAAGGTATGAGTTAGAGACTCGAGAGCTAATCTGGGAGCAGTAAGCAGCTTAGTTCCTTAGTACTGCTTAGTATTGATATTCTCGGCTGTGGAAGGGTGTTTTTCCTGCTAGTTATGAAGACTCTGTTATAAATTTGAATTGTATTGAGACCCGTTTGGGATTTTATATTTTATATGTATGGTTGAATTTATTTTGGGTTGTTATATTTGGTATCAGAGCCATAGTTTAAGAGATTTATGTGACCAGACGAGCCTAAACTTAAACTGTGAGTTGAGGGACACAATAGAGATATAGGATTCCTTTAAGTGCACTAATGATAAATCTCACTCTAAGTGCACTAATGATAAGGTAACAAGGACTGTCATGTAAGGTAAATTTGGAATTACATCTGGCCAATGTAACTGCAAACTTACAGGTACTGTTGAGTCAAATATTGTATTCAAGATTAAAGAGGGGTCAAAGTTGTAAATAGTATGAAGTTGTAATTGTTTGTAAAGTGTTGTAAGTCAAAGTGTTTGACTTTGACATATTGTCTTGTGTTGTAAGGTCACTTAAGTTGACCATATAATGTAACACCCTCAAATTTGGTAAGAGCAACTAATTTAAAATTTCGGTATAACATCAAGTGAGGAACAAAATATTCTCCTACCAATCAAAACTTTATATACCTCAAGTTAAAATTCTATAATGAACCTCAACAAATATCAACTTCAATAAGATACAAGGACTAAACCGAAGTCGGGTGCTACCTATCCCCTATACAAGTTGCTCTTCTCAACACTAACGCGGAAGACTTCACCAAGACACTCACTCTTGCACATACATCTAGCACTCATCACTTCACAGAAACACTAGAACCATTTTCCCCATCCGGAACCTAATGCAAATGCTGACAAATAAAAAGGTTAGGCTAACGCCTAGTGAGTTCAAGAGTTTTCAACATGAAACAAATACATTTGTTAAAAGGAAAGAATATGATTTAAATCATAGTCTTTCAAAAGGATTTGCTTTAAATATTAAACGACCCATTCTCCAATAGCACACACCTTTAAAACAAGTAACCCAACATGAACATTCTATCTTAAAACAACTTCAATCCGAAACTCACCCCAAAACGTGAATATAAAATAAACTCCCAATTTATAAAAATGCGGATAAGAACTTTATTTATCGAAACACCCAAAACGCAGGTGGGCATAATACTCAACTCATAAATCTTGAATAACAACCATATACGCAAAACGCCCCCGAAAACATGGATAATAAAATAACACAATTTAATACCCAAATAACACTTTCCGGTGACAGGGGAGACCTGATTCTGCTGTATGGGGTGGAACACAAAGTTAAGCCACATAGCCATGTTATCGAACTACAACTCGGATCGTAACTGTATTGCCTGCTCTGCCGAGCTACACCTCCAGTCGGACTGTATTCCAAGTCCTAAAAACACCGTATCCTCCATCGAGCTACACCACAAAGATATGCGATCCTATTGCATCTTCATTATCTAGTGGAGTTTCATCCTCAGGGTACTCATTCGAACCCTAGTGCCTACTCCCTAGCATTCAAGATAGGAGCCTCAGCTCCTTACTTGATAACTCGTGATGGCTAACCCTCGTGCACAAGATTGAGAACATCATATCCCAAAACCCATGGTCCCGAAGTACAACCCCTGAAGGTTCCTCTCCGCAAAACAACCGAGACAACAACAACGCCAACATGACAAATTTTCCAAGATGAGAATATCAAGACTCCTCACCCTTAAATATGACTGACTTACATGCCTATGGATCCAATGCATTACAATCTAAACACATAACTCCAAATGAATGACACAAACACACTCAAAAAATGTACCTTCCAAAATATAATGCAATAAATGCAACTCACAAAAAAAATACCGTATTACACTATTCAAGCCGAAAAAATGTCCTCAAGACCCGACACAGACGAAAACCATGCTGTAAGCCCCAAAAATCAACTGACCATATGTTAATACCCCTAAAACATAATAAAACGCAATTGATCGACATTTATGCAAACACACGTTCCAAAATACATGAATAATTCATACGCAATTTAGATTAGGACAAATCATTTTCCCAATGAGCCTACACCATTTATTCTTTTTAAAAAGTTCAAGAAATGTTGGTTGAAAAGAGAGTTAATATAAATTGAGGGGAGAAAATAATGTTAAAGAAATGTCCGGAAAGAACAGTTTGTATCAGATATGTTTAAAGAGTTCAAGAATTGTTTGAAGTCATAAATGTTAAAGTTGGGGAAGAAGATCAAGAAATATTCAAGATTGTTGAAAGCTGAAAGCAAGAGTTCAAAGTTTTCAGAATTGTTGAAGATAAATTTGATGAAGCAAAATTTTGCTAAATCTGAAGATAATCTCGTTTCAAGTCTGAAAGAGATACTGAGTTTATCAAAGAAAGGGGAGAATGTCAATTTTTCATATGAATAGGGGAGAATGTTGATTACTTGAGAAGATCTTGTTTACATCAAAGGGAGAAGATTCAAATTGAGTTTAAAAGAGAAGATTGAATTGCAATATCCTTTTAGAGATGATCTTGATCCAAAGGGGGAGAATGTTAGAGCACAGATTTGTTGGATGCAAGATCATTAATTCTGAAAGTCAATGTTCAAAGAAGTCAAAGCTCAAAAGTCAACTCTCAAGTATCAAAGTCAAAGTCTATTGTAATAAAAGTCAAAGTCAATGTATTGTATTTTTTATCTTTGTAATGTTGTAGGTAGTATAAATAGTCCTTGCCTTGTAATCTTTGTGTAACATTTAGGAAGTAAGTGTGTGAGCAGATTAGAGAAGAGGTAATTGTTTATTCATTCTAGAGAGAGAGAGAGAGAAAGCATGTAGGGAGAGAAAGTAAGATTTGTAATCTATAGATTTGGAAATCAATGACATATGATTTTGATTCTCATCTTGATTGTTTGTGTATGATTAGAACATGAATTCAGGGACTATCACTTTTAAAAACGTCCCATAACTCAAAAATCAATCTTTTCCCCAAACACACACTAAATGTACATTTATACACAAAACATCTACTTCCGCAAAAGAACTCATTAAAACATAAATACTTGAGATTTATTTGTCAAAATGCCCAAAATCCCCAAAGTGGGTATATTACAGAGTTTATAAAGTTAAACACTTCGAATAATCCAAACTCATCAAATGACTCAACAATTGATAATTTCATGTAAAACATATAAACATTTAAAATTTGATATTTTGGCATGTACACCGTTTTCACAAATCAACTTGAACTCACCATGCTAGATTTAGGCTAAATCTAGATTTTTCCCTAACTTGAGCTTCCTTTGGTGAAGACTTTGGACCCATCAACATCCACCTCTTGAAACTTTATCTGGGTCACAACCAAAGCCTAGAGATGTACCAAAAGTAACCCCAAACTCAGATTCATAAGAAACCTTAGTCAAATTCCCTATCATCTAAAATACCCAAAGTTTGTCAGAACTTTAAAAATATGGAAGATACATCAAAAGGGATGTTCTAGTAGGTTAAACTGAAAGTTTTTAACAAGAATAAAGGTTTAGAAGGTTAATATTGACTTACAATTCGTTTTTAGGAAAAACCCTAAAAACTAGGTCAAGAATGGTGGAAAGCTTGGTGAGGAAGATGAAAAAGATAAAGATGTTGAGCTTCCACCCACAAGGCTTGAATATCTAGCTCCCAATCTTCTAAAAGCACTTAAAGATTTTGATTTGGTGAAATAAATATGCCAATTGAAATTTTATAATACTTTAAGACGCAAAATCTTTATGAAACTTAATCGTACGTGTAAAAATTCACTACCACTTACTCGGTAGTTGTGCAAAGTGGTCACAAGTACCACACACATAAAACTATTTCAAAAAGCATTTGAGCATTACCCACGCTAATAAAGACAATAACAGAAAGGCGCAACAACTTTTCAAACGGACCATTATGGTCCTAAAATGCATTAATCTACGTCGTGTACATAAAATTATTTTCTGCACCAATACAATGCGAAATATACGTTTGTACAAACTTCTAAAAAGGAACTTCACAATTTCAAGATCCAAATTCCCCTTTTTAACCATAAAATGACGTGAAATAAAATTTCCAACAAGACCCACATTCATTGGTTTATTTTCCCAAACTTAGTAAAACGATAGATGCATGCCATTTGGTCGAAACATAGAATAATTTAAATCGACTTCCAACATTTAAGTTGCACAAACAAAATGTTCTCTGTTCCAAAATAGTGACTACCATGTCATGCATACCAACAGATCAATAAAATGCATTATGCGTCACAATAATGGTAAAACCCAACAACCCAAAAAGAATGTTCAAAGCAATAATTCAACACGAAATACCCTTGTATAATACCCAAAAGTACAACTATGTGACATGAAGACTCTCAAGGTGTCTCGTGCGGTTGCGAAATGACACGTGCAAAACCCGCATGAGACAATAATGTTAAACAACACCCCGAAAGTTAATGCACACAATAATTCAGTATACATGTTTCAAGGTTCTTATATGCGACACAAAATGTCGTAAAATGAAACTCCATAAGACCCAACTAAATTTTCATAAAGTTCGATGACACTAAAACCCAAGCGGAGCCAAAATCTTCGTCTCCCACATAAAGCATAAGACGAAGTTATGACTAAGATGTCATAATTCCAAAGATTTCCCTTTTATCGCAATTTAATATAAAGTACATTTTTCAACAAAACTTGCATGAGACACGATGCTTATTAAACTCATAAATTTAACGCAACATAATAAAAACTTACGCATTTCATAGTTCACTCACACGTCGAAAAACATCGTAAAATAATACCCTATAAAACTCGTACAGACTAAAATTTCCAATAAACTCAGACGCAAAAACATGAGAATAACTTTTCCTTTAAAACCTTAACATACTTGGAGAAGATCCAATGCCAAGGTTAAAATCTCGCAGTTACTTGCCTAATACTCCAAATAACATTAAAACACTGATATTACACTATCCGAAAATAGCGTTGGACAAAAAAAAACGGGGATGAAGAGATCTTCAATAAAAATTTGCAACTACGTGCAATAAAACAATTTCATGCATGTTTAAACTGACGGTTCAAAATCTGGTACGTGATAAACATTTTTCCAAGATTTCATAATCTAACTCACTTTATAACTTAAGAACATAAGAAACAATTAATGCAAACTTATTTTAGAAATAAATTTCGTGCATGAATTTGGTCGACACTCAACATCTCGAATTCATGCTCCTCAATTTCCAGTCATACTATTGTCATCCGGATGCTTAAAACATCTTAAAGCAATAATCAAATGTTTCATCCGACCATCCTACAATTTCTTCTCGAATAATGCTGATTCCATAAGTCTATGGTTCTAATGAAACCAATAATTCCGACCCGATATGGTCCACTTAATGTAATCATCATTCTTAACTGTCACTAAAAGTGACAACGCTATAAGCATTAACTTCTTCAAGCCACTACTCCTCAAACACTCATCCACTACCCATCGATCCTCAAAAAGGGCGGTTCAAGCACACTCATGTAACATGTATGTTCACCACGACTCTGGCCAGGTGCAATTATGAAAGTACCGTACATGATTATCCTTGCTACCCTCGACATGATTCCCGATTCTAGTGACTCTATCGACCTCAAAATATCTTATCTTAGAGTGCCTAGTAGTGCAATCTCACTTTCACTACTTAGAAGAAAGCTAGTTTGAGTCTAGGTATCCAAAATCAACACCTAATTCTCTCAAACTTATGCTCTGATACCAACTTGTAACACCCTCAAATTTGGTAGGAGCAACTAATTTAAAATTTCGTTATAACATCATGTGAGGAATAAAACTTTCTCTTACAAATTAAAACTTTATATATCTCAAGTTAAAATTCTATAATGAAACTCAACAAATATAAACTTCAATAAGATATAAGGACTGAACCGAAGTCAGGTGCTACCTATCCCCTATACAAGTTGCTCTTCTTAACACTAATGCAGAAGACTTCACCAAGCCACTCACTCTTCCACATACATCTAGCACTCATCACTTCACAGAAATGCTAGAACCATTTCCCCCCATCCAGAACCTGATGCACATGCCGACAAATAAAAAGGTTAGGCTAACGCCTAGTGAGTTCAATAGTTTTCAACATGAAACAAATACATTTGTTAAAGGTAAAGAATACAGTTTAAATCATAGTCTTTCAAAAGGATTTACTTTAAATATTAAACGACTCATTCTCCAATAGCACACACCTTCAAAACATGTAATCCAACATGAACATTCTTTCTTAAAACAACTTCAATCCCAAACACACCCCAAAACATGAATAGAAAATAAATTCCCAATTTATAAAAATGCGGATAAGAACTTTATTTTCCGAAACACCCAAAACGCGGGCAGACATAATACTCAACCCATAAATCTTGAATAACAACCATATACACGAAACGTCACCAAAAACATGGATAATAAAATAACACAATGTAATACCCAAATAACACTTTCCGGTGACGGGGGAGACCTGATTCCGTTGTACGGGGCGGAACATAAAGTTAAACCACATAGCCACGTTATCGAACTACAACTCGGATCGTAACTGTATTTACTTCTCTGTCGAACTACTCCTCCAGTCGGACTATATTCCAAGTCTTAAAAACACCGTATCCTCTATTGCCTGCTCCGTCGAGCTACACCTCAAAGATACACGATCCTATTGCATGTTCATTCTTTAGTGGAGTTTCATCCACAGGGTACTCATTCGACCCCTAGTGCCTACTCCCTAGCATTCTAGATAGGAGCCTCAGCTCCTTACTTGATAACTCATGATGGCTAACCCTCGAGCACAAGAATTAGAAAATCATATCCCAAAACCCATGGTCCCAAAGTACAACCCCTGAAGGTTCCTCTCCGTAAAACAACCGGGACAACAACAACGCCAACACGATAAGTTTTCCAAGATGAGAATATCAAGACTCCTTACCCTTAAATATGACTGACTTACATGCCTATGGATCCAATGCATTACAGTCTAAACACATAACTCCAAATGGATGACACACGCATTCAAAACATGTACCTTCCAAAATATAATGCAATAAATGCATCTCACACAAAAAATACCGTATTATGCTATTAAAGCCGGAAAAATGTTCTCAAGACCCGACACAGATGAAAACCAAGCTGTAAGCCCCTAAAATCAATACCATATGTTAAGACACCAAAAACGTAATAAAACGCAATCGACCAACATTTATGCAAACACACGTTCCAAAATACATGAATAACTCCAACGCAATTTAGATTAGGACAAATCATTTTCACAAAGAGCCTACACAATTTATTCTTTTAAAAACGTCCCATAACACAAAGTCAATCTTTTCCCCAAACACACACTAAATGTACATTTATACACAAAACATCTACTTCCGCAAAAGAACCCGTTAAAACATAAATACTTGAGATTTATTTGTCAAAATGCCCAAAACCCCCAAAGTGGGTGTTTTACAAAGTTTATAAATTTAAACACTTCAAATAATCCAAACTCATCAAATGACTCAACAATTGATAATTTCATGTAAAACATATAAACATTTAAAATTTGACATTTTGGCATATACACCGTTTTCACAAATCAACTTGAACTCACCTTGCTAGATTTAGGCTAAATCTAGATTTTTCCCCAACTTAAGCTTCCTTTGGTGAAGACTTTGGACCCATCAACATCCACTTCTTGAAACTTTATCTGGGTCACAACCAAAGCCTAGAGATGTACCAAAAGTAACCCCAAACTCAGATTCATAAGAAACCTTAGTCAAATCCCCTAATCATCTAAAATACCCAAAGTTTGTCAAAACTTTAAAATATGGAAGATACATAAAAAAGGATGTTCTAGTAGGTTAAAATGAAAGTATTTAACAAGAATAAAGGCTTAGAAGGTTAAGATTGACTTCAATTCGTTTTTAGGAAAAACTCTAAAAACTAGGTCAACAATGGTGGAAAGCTTGGTGAGGAAGATGAAAAAGATGAAGATGTTGAGCTTCCACCCACAAGGCTTGAATATCTAGATCCCAATCTTCTAAAAGCACTTGAAGATTTTGATTTGGTGAAATAAATGGGTTTGGACCGATTTGGAAGAGAGGGGAGTAGGGTTGGTGAAGAAACAAATGAAGAAATGAGAGGAAAAGTCGGATTTAAATGAAACTTTCAGCCCAGATGGTCACGGGCACGAGCAAATGGCTGTGTGGGCGCGAGCGATGGTCGCGATCGCAAGCAAATGGTTGCGCGGGCACGAGCAGTGAAAATTTCGACCAAGGATTGATTTTTTTCCAAAAGAGATATCCAATCCAACCAACACTCCTAATACTTCTGAAAGACCAATTTAAGGTTAAATTACCTATTAAGCTTGAAATTATACTTACCACAAAAATTCGGGTGTTATATTCAAATAGGTTTTTGTTCTTTGTAAATCAAAAAAAGTAGAATCAATTACAAGAACTCGCATAAGCTTTAGAGAGAGAAAGTAACGTGAGACTTGTGGCACTCTGTATCACTTGTGACTAGGAAATCATTGTAATCCTAATTCATGATCTAATACAAAAAGATTTATATATCTGAGAGTGTTTGAGTATCTTGGATCTGGAACAACAATTGGTATTAGAGTCTAATCAGATTTAATCAGAGATCGAGGAAATGAAGAACTCGCACATCACTGTTTGTTGGATCGATTTTGATTGTTAGTGCTGATTTTGTTGAATTTCTTGTTGAATTGTATTCCTACATAGTTATAGAATACATTTCATTTGAATTGTAATCACCAATTCACAATTTTAAGATGTGGATTGATTGAATTTGTAATTTTCTGTGTTCGAAGTTTCTACACACTGTATCTTGATCATTTGTATTGGTTGTTGATTTTGTTGAAATTAATCGTTTGTAATATGTTCTAAATGTGTTCGAGAGCAAATTGATGAAGTTTAGAAGGATTTTTAAGCTGAATTTTATGTTTTGAGTTCGTAAACTCAAGAATTCGCAAGATCCACACAATTCGCATGTTCTTGAGAAGTTTTCGCATGGCTCTGGAAGTTTAAAGAAAGTTAAGGATAGAATTTGCACGTACCTGTGTATGAAAAGAGTGAATTTCGCACGAAGCTATATACAAAAAGAAGAAATTTGCATAGCATGGAGTACGCAAAGTGATTTTTGATTTGTTAAGGGAGAATTTCGCATCCTTCGAGATACGAAAAGTGAGAATTCGCATCTCACTTTGTGCGAAATTTGAGGAATTCACATCTTAAAGATCTGAAAAGTTTCTAAGTCTAAATTTCGCATCGATACGTAATGTTGAGAGGGTTGAAATTGGCTAAGTCAAAAATTTCATCATTCCTTCTTGCGAAAAGTTCAAGTTTAAAAATTTCAAGTCCAAAATTCGCATCATACTGTATGCAAAAAGCTAGAATCCGCATCCTTTTGCGTGCGTAAAGTAGGATTTCACATCCAACTCTGTGCGAAAGTGGAAACTCGCATCTAGTTGCGTGTGAAAAGTAAAGGATTCTCATCCTCGGTGTGCGAATTCTTGAAGTGTATGCGAAAAGTTTGTTATTTGTTGTGCGAAAAGTGATGTAATCTCAGTGGTGTGAGGATTCTATACTTAGATTTGGAAATTCTCTGGAAATTTTTCTAAGATGAGTTTTTGCTGATTATATGATTAACGATCGTTCAGGGCTACTTTCTTACAGAATTTAAAGATGTCAAAAGATCTTCTCAGTATGGGGTCTCAGCCCAAGGCTCCAGTTTTGTCTGTCAGAGAGTATCCACAATGGAAACGCAGAATGATTGTTAGATCATAGTTTTGAGTCAATTTGTAAGTGTGTTTACCTTTTAGTATGTTGACTTTTATTGTATGCTTTTATAGAGGTCAAGTCTATGTTTGACCCTATATAAAGCCTTCTTTAGTCTTGTTTTTGTACGCTTGTAATTTCATTGAGTCATTCCATGTTTGTACTGCTGTTGTGAGATATATGACAACTTAGACTTGTGACTCAAATTCTCTCTCATCTTAATCTTTGATTGTTAATTGTTTTGATATGATTGCTTGAAACCTGGGATCACAATTGCTATCACAATTCTTAACTTCTCGCATAAGCTGCATACGAATTCTCACAATTCGCATAAGGTAGGATGCAAATTCTCAACTTTTCGCATACGACTACCTGCGAATTCTTCACTTAGAAATCTCTTTGACCACATGAATTCGTATCGAGATTTTCGTACATCACTAGCATGCGAATTCTACACATTTCGCAACACTCTGTTATGCAAAATCTATACTTAACAAATTTCATCTTCAAAGTCCAATGCGCGAATTCTGAAACATGCGAATTCTTCAAAAACTTCACTATACGAAATCTTTTTCTGCGAGTTCTTTAAATTTATGCGAGTTCTTCATTCTGATCATGCGAATTATGTGGATCTCGAACGTTTTTTTTAACTTTTCTTCAAATTATTCTTCTGTGCTTCGAATTTTGAGATGTGCTTTTGAGAGCAGGTTCGAAAACATCAATGGAGCATAATCGTAGTTGATGATCTGATCCAAAAACGACTCTAAACCACAATTCGATCCAACCACAGTGACATAAGTTCTCGAACAAGAATTCTCAAATATTCGATCCAATCAACCAAAATTGATGAAATAAAACAATGCAATTGATTCTATTAGGTTCGATTCTATCCACAGAACCAATTTGACATCAAAGAACATTCAATTTATCATCAAATCATAGAAAATCGAAAAATTTCAACAATGATTGTTCTTCAATCAAACAGATCTCGATCGTGCGTAGAAAAAATCTTCTTTCGGCTCTGATACCAATTGTTAAGTCCCTGAGATCATGATTGATTGAATTAACAAAGATAACAAGGAATTGGGATTGGAAATATGTAGTTTTATTAATACTGAAAGTAAACTACAACTACAGAGAGGATTTCGTACAATGTCTACATTGTGAATGAAACTTACTTACAAACAAACTAAACAGAATCCTTATATACTAGCCTAACACCCTTGTTACATTTAAGCCCAAACCCATTACAAGGCCCAAATACAATACATGTAGATTACTTTAATAAACTTCTAAACTAGAACATATTTATGTTCTAACAATGATTTAGTTTTTCAATCATAAGAATCGAGAACTCATGAAGTCTATTATAGAAGGCCCGGTAAGCCCAGTTGTAACTATACCTGGTCAGCGAGTGAAACATCTCCCGAGATTTTAGTGAGATATGTACCAAAACCCTATGAGTACTACAGTGAAAAGGAAAAAGCTCAGACCAAGATCGACGAAGAAGCACTTATTCTGCTCACCATGACCATACCAAACGATGTCTACAACCGTGTGGATAGTCCTGAATAAGCTAAATCTATGTGGGTTGAACTCGAGCATCAGTTGCAAGGTATTGACCAGTCTATCAAGGCAAAGCTCAATCAAAACATCAATGCCTACGAGGGTTTTAAGGCCAAGGAAGGTGAATCTTTGGTGTTCACGTATAACAGATTCAATGTCATATTGAATGATCTGCGAAGGAACAGAATGAATAAGCCGATATCTGAAATAAACTACAAGTTTATTAAGAATTTAAATCCAGAATGGAAGAGTTATGCAATCAACTTGCAAATGTCTAAAGACATGGATTTAGAGGACGTCAATGACATCTTTGTGACTTTAGCTCAACATGAGGATGAAGTAAAACTGATAAGTGAGGAGAAAAAGATGGTGAAAGAATCTTTAGCACTCCTTGCTGAAAAGAAAGTTGTGAAGTCTAGTTCCAGTTCCAGTTCCAGTTCAAAGTCCAAGCGAAAGATTTCAAAAACTTATTTGATTGAGTTAACAAGTTCAAGTTCGGAGTCATCTGTTGAGGAAAAAGAGATGGATTCTGATGAGGAAATACGGAGGTTTGCAGAAAATCTTGCTTTGATCACTAAGCAGTTAAACAAACGTTTTGGCAAGAAAAAGTTCTACTCAAATCCAAAGTTTGATGCGTACAAAAAGAATAAGATTGTGAAGTATAAGCCCCAGTTTGAGAAGGAGTATGTTAAGAAGGATGAGAGAAAGGAAGAAAAGATAAATCCCCAGAGTGGAAGGTGTTTTAACTGCGGAAAGCATGGACATTTCTCGAAAGATTTCCAGTCCAAGAAAGTTAAGAACTCGGAATATTATGCTAAGAAGGCTATGTTGGCCAAGAAGCAGGAAGATGGCAAAGTGTTAATGGATGAAGAGGAGAATTGGCTATGTGAGACTTCGGATGAAGAGGAAGCTCACTTCACTCAGATTTGTATGATGGCTAACGTAGAGGTAGAGCCTCAACCTATTACTGATAATTCAGATGATGATTCCGAGGTAAGCGGGCAATCTGAAAACTCTGAGGTACTTCAATATCTCATTTCTCAAATTCAGTTCATGGAAAATGAATTTAATGTGCTTAAAGAAAAACTTAGCCTTGAAAGACAAACAATGATGAATTTTCAAGACGAAAATGCATTATTGAAAGTTGTCATCGAGGACAAAGAAAAAGAGAAAAATGATTTAAAAAGAGAAAAAGTTGATTTGTCAACAAGATCACTGAGCTCCAAAAGGACTTGGTGAACTTGAATTCCGAAAAAGGTGAGTATAAAATTAAATTCGAAGTTTGCTTTCAAGAACACAACGAGGCTTATTATAAAATTAAACAACTGCAGGATTTAAATTTAAAGCGCGGACAGACTGAACAGACTTTGAATCTTTTGACAAACAAACTCCAAGATGTAAGATTTTACAATCCGAAATTGGGTTTGGGTTTGTCTGAAATTGATGTTTTAAAAAGAGCTTCTGAAAATTTATATAATTTTAACAAAAATGGGTCCTAATATTAAGAAGATTCCGAATATACGTGACACGTTCGTCAAAGCCGAGACTTTAACATCTGACACTCCAGAAAAAGGTAAAGAAGTTATAGATGATGATAAATCTAGTTGTGCTGATTCACAATCATCAAGTTTTAAATCTGTGGGATTTCAATATAATGATTTGAATACTAGCTACAAAACCAGAAAGCTGGAATTCGTAGAATTTGAATCATTATTTTCAACACCATTTACATATGATGAATCAGTCAATGATGATAAAATTATTCCTGAAACAAAGTGTCAGTATGACGAATACGAGTGAGATACTGATACCTGTTGTCAGAATCTTATGTCAGAATCTACTACTTCTAATGCCTCAAAGGGAGATAAGATGGAAAAGTCATATGATATCACATATTTCACTAAAAAATCTGAGTTCATTGAAAACATGTCTGAAGAACTTTTTGATCAAATGATGAATTCTTCAGATCTTGTCCCTATTTTAGAAAAGCTTGAGTCCGACTCCGACTCCGACTCTGAATCAAATCAAACTTCTAATTTTTAAAAACAAATATTTGATTTACAAAAGACTCTCGAGGAGGTTGAAGATGAAAACTGTGATCTTCGTTTTGAATTGGATAAATCTTTAGAAAAAAATCGAGAGCTTTGCAAACAGATAAATGAGTTAAAAATGATTTGTTTAAAAAGAAGTTATCAGATAAGAAGGAGTTTGATGATAAGAAATGGAATGTTAGATCGAATCCGGAGTTTGTGACTTTAGCCAAACCAACAGTTGTTTATTCTCAAATTTTTGAAATACAACCAAGTGTGTTTGAAAAAGAAGAAACTTCCGGTGTTAAAAAAATTAACTCATCTTCCAAGAATTCATCTAATTCAGTTTTGTTAGTGCATAAATATGTTGGATCCAAGATCATAGGAATTAAAGTTAAAGCTCAATTCAAAGCCTCTCATTGCAAAGACAATGTCAATTCAATAAGGAAATGTTAAAGTCTTTAGTTTTGTTAGTTTGTTTTAACTAGTTTTTGTCTTTGTAATCTTGTAGATATAAAATAGGTTTTTTTCCTTATTAAGCTTGTAGTTCCTTGATAGAATATCTTTTAGAGAAAGAAAGTTTGAGAGAGAGCATTTCATACAGTTGTACTCTGTGAATTCAAGATCAATATATATGGCAATTGTTATTGAATCTCTTGTTGTTCTTGATTGATTTGCACACTTCTGGGAATAACAAGTTTCCTTTGGTATTTCAAATGTGAATGGGAAAGTTAAGGGAAAGTGGAGAAGGAAAACTTCTGAACAGAAGAAAGTTTCAAATGTTTCTAAAAATTGAAATTTTGTACTTAAATGAGAGAGTAATAGTGATTGTAATGTCGCTTGTAATAGTTTTGAAGCAAATAAATGTCATTTTTGTTCGAATAAATGCAAGTCTTTTGATAGATAAAAATTTATGATGTTTGCTCAAAAGAATATTATATGCAATCACTATGTAAGCAATTCTTTCTCATTTCACTCCACTATTCCTAAGACAAATAAAGTCAAAAGCTTTTCTCATGCCAAAACTTTTTCCAAAGCCTCGACTCAACCGATACAAATCTTCAAGGCTAAGCAAAACAAGTTTTCAAAGAAAAAAGAATTTCAAGATATAAATGTTAAAATGGTTTGGATATAGTTGTCGAAGCCCCGTTACGAATGGCGTATTAAAGGCATTGTGAACGATTTTCAAAAATTAAATAATGCTAACACTAAAGGACCTATATGGATATGGGTACCTAAAGTTAAGTAGTTGGTTCTTTTGCAGGCCTGTCATCTGTGGATAATTTATTCCGGATGTTCAAGGCATATGACAAGATTCAAGCACCTACTGCACAATTATGTAAAATATCCTTCAAGAAACGTTGATTTTGCTAATTCTGAGCTTAAAGGGTATATCAGAGGATACGGGAAGCTAAAAAACAGCACTGCAACCATACATAAAGTTCTATATGTAGAAGGGTTGGATCACAAATTTTTTAGTACAAGCCAATTCTGTGATAGCCTCTACCAATTTAGGTTTACAATAACACACTATCACATAGAAGATCCTGATGGTTCTGAGATATTCAAGGCTGAGAGATACGGGAACTTATATGCAGTAAAATTTCCGACTCTATCTGCTACACGATTAGTTTGTCTGATTGCCAAAGCATCAAAGGAAGAGAGTTGGATATGGTATAGACGTCTCTCTCATCAGAAATTCAAAGCAATATACACTTTAGCAAGAAAAGGAATGGTCAGAGGTCTACCAAAGATGCGTTTTGAGAAAGACTCATTATGACCTGCGTGTGAGATGAGAAAAATGAAGTGAAGTTCCCACAAAGAAAAAATGGAGTCCTTATCTAAATCGCCACTCGAAATGGTTCATATGTATCTTTGTAGCCGTATGCGTATTCAGTCAATCAGTGGAAAGAAATACATCCTGGTTATGGTTGATGAATGCTCGCGGTACATGTGGTTTGAATTCTTGAGAGCCCAGTCTGACGCACCTGAGATAATCATTGATTTCATCAAGAAAGTACAAGTTTTGCTACAATTACCAATCTAAAAGCTACGAAGCGACAGTGGTATGGAGTTTAAAAATGAGACCCTATAAAGCTATCTTCAATCAGTAGGTATATCTCATAATTTCTTTGCCACTCGTACGCCTCAACAAAATGGAGTTGTAGAGCGCAAGAATCGGACTCTGGTGGAAGCATCGAGAACAATGTTGGCTTATTCAGGACTACCTCTGTACTTGTGGGCTGAAGCCGTTGCTACAACATGTTTTACTTAGAATCGCACAATCATCAATAAACGGTTAAATAAGACAACATATGAGATTATTAATCATAGAAAACCTAAGGTCAAGTTTTTTCGTGTATTTGGTTAAACTTTAGGAAAAGGATTCTATTCAAGAGCAAGTAGAACCGGTTTCAAAAGAGACTAAGTCTTCTGATTCTAACTCTAAAACTTCTACCTTTAATTTAGATTTGCTATTCTTTGTTGCATTTCTGGATATCTGTGCAGATTTTCATAAATCTAATGTATCCGCATCAACTTCAGAGGTCCCTGGTACAATTGTAGATATTTTCGGACCATTTGAACCTATCACAACAACTTCTTCTGGTACTACAACCCCTTCTAATTCTGATCAATCTAACAGTGGTTCTGTTTCTACAGATAAAAATTCTAGTGTTGAAGTCCCGAGTATTTCTTCCGTCCTACCAGAGGTACCACAATCAAAATCACCTGTTGAAGAAGTTCCTACAACTATTGAAGTTGTACCTGTGATAGTTGATGAATATAATAAATAGAACAACAGAGTAAACGTTCAACTCCTACCAAGCACAACAAGGTGGACAAGAGATCACCCCTTACATAATATCATAGGCGACATCGACAGTGGTGTTAAAACCCGTGTTGCATCAGCAAAATTCTTTTTGTATTCTAGTTTCCTTAGTTCACTTGAGCCAAAAAAAAAAGTTTTAGAGGCACTATAAGATCCAGATTGGATTCTTGCGATGCAAGATCAATTACTCCAATTTGAGAGGAACAAGGTCGGGCGACTAATCCCACACCCTAAAGATAAATCTATCATTGTAATGAAGTGGGTCTTCTGGAATAAGAAATATGAGGCTGGAATTGTTGTTCGTAATAAAACAAGATTGGTCGCAAACGGATACTATCAATAGGAGGGCATTGACTATGATGAGACATTTGCACCTGTTACGAGGATAGAAGCTATTCGGATCTTTTTGTTTAATGTTGCCCATAAAAACTTCAAAGTCTATCAAATGGACGTCAAATCAGCGTTCTTGAATAGGATCTTGCATGAGGAATTTTATGTAAATCAACCCGAAGGCTTTGTTGACCCTCATCATCCTGACCACGTATATGTTCTCGTCAAAGCACTTTACGGTCTAAAACAAGCGCCGAGAGCATGGTACGAAACCTTGACACAATTCCTTCTTGACTCTGGATTTAAGAAAGGTATAATCGATACAACTCTTTTTCTGAAGAAACAAGGTGAGGATTTGATTCTTATTCAAATCTATGTAGATGACATTATTTTACAAATCCCAAATTTTGCAAGGATTTTGTAAAAATAATGGAGACTATATTTGAAATGAGCATGATGGGAGAACTGACATTCTTTCTTGGTTTACAAGTAAAGCAGTCCCCAGATGGAATTTTTATTAATCAGTCTAATTATATAAAAGATATTTTGAAAAAGTTCAACATGGTCGATAGTTCTACAATGAAGACGCCCATGGAAACTAGAACTCTCCTAAACGCAGCTACATCTGGTAAATTGTCGATCAGGAGACGTACAGGAACATGATTGGCTCATTATTGTATTTGACGGCCAGTAGACCGGACATAATGTTTGCAACATGTTTCTGTGCGCGTTATCAGGCAAACCCTAAAGAATCCCATCTTATAGCCATTAAACAGATACTTCGATACCTCAAAAGCACTCCCAATTTAGGACTTTGGTATTCGAAGGAATCCGATTTCGATCTTACTGCGTTTACCAGTGCAGATCACGCAGGCTGTAAACTTGACTGGAAGAGCACATCGGGTTTCTGTCAGTTTCTGAGTACGTTGCTGCTTCAAGCTGCTGCTCTAAGGTGATGTGGATGATGACCCAACTAAAATACTTTGGTTACACTTACAAGCATGTTCGTATTTACCGTGACCCGAAGAGCACCATCGCAATAACAGCTAATTTGGTGCAACATTCAAAAACAAAGCATATCGATGTCCGTTATCATTTTATCAAGGATCATGTCGAGAAAGGTGATGTAGAGATGCACTTTGTCCAGACTGACTACCAGTTGGCTGATCTGCTAAACCTTTGGATGAAAACCGTTTCAAGTTTCTGATCAGTAAACTCGGTATGCTTAATATGTCATCTTGAGTCTATTAGGATTTCTAGCATGATTCTAGGGGAGTTGATCTTGTTTATGCATATTTCTAGGGGGAGTTCGAATATCTGGTTATATTTTTCTTATCTACTGACGAAGGCGGAATCATCACAGATAATTACCTAATTTTATTTATATTTTGCAGCTCAAAAGGATGTGACAATGGCTTATGAATAATTCAGTTCAGAACCCGTACTTCCATGTTTTCTTTTTACTAAAGCTGAAAAGATCCATCTTAATCAGGCAATATCTTTTATTTGTTTAAGGGAGAGATAATTAAAATGATACAAAGTTTAAACTTTCCCTGTTATATTTTTCAGGGGGAGAATAGAGAACCGATGTTAATTGTTATATTCATATTGTTCTCTACTAATGATTTGTCTTTTTACAGATATCAAGGGGGAGAATATATGAGGTTTTGTCAAAAGGGGAGCGTAATAGATAGAATATTTATTTTAGGGGGAGTTAAGAATTCCATACTGAAGGTATATCTTTCTAATTCTTCATCTCTAACATATTTGGAAGAAAAACAACTTTCACGTATGAAAAACGATTGCTTAAACGTTCAACCCACTTCTTATTATTTTTAAATGATTTCATGAATTTAAAAGTGCGATTTCAAATTGATAATCCAAGATCAACTAAATCTTAGAGAGAGAAAGTAGAGAGAGAAAGTGTAGATGCGCCAAATGTAGTTCTATTCAAAATGTACAATCCAAAGTTACAAGGAACAAAGCCACAAGGGACTTAAATACCCCTGGCCAATACAAGACATATAAGCTCTAAAATCACAGTATTAGACCAAGTCTATAAATACAATGATTACTATAAAATCTGACTTAACAATGTCCCCTTAGTAATCATTGGTGCTCCGGTCTTCCATGTAAGTTGTTATATCCATCTTCAAACTTTAATCAGACCTGTTAAGCGACTTAGCGAAGCTTCTTGAAAAAAAAAATTCTTCTCAACATCTTTCAATTTATATTGTCTTTGTTGTCTTGACAAGACTGGGCCTGTTTGAAATAAGCTTGAAAGAACAATCGGTTCATCAGCTTGTGCTCTAAATGACACACCTCTTTCAAATGTACTCGAATAAGTTGTGGTGGTCGGAGCTGGAAAAATAGAAGGACTAGTATGGCTGAGAAAAAATAGAATCTTGAGCGAATCTTGAGCAACAGATAAACGTTTGAACTCTTTGTCTCTTTAACTTCTCCTTAACTTCTCCCCCTCATGACCTTGATGATCTGGATCAACTTGGTCATGCCTACTTTGGAGACGAGACAACTTTAGATCTGCAAAATACAGAATAAAGGAGAAAAGAGAAGGTTTGCGCTACATGTTGGTGGCGCAAACTTAGTTTTACGCTAGTTGAAGGAGGCGCAAAGTTGAGTTTTGCGCTAGCTGAAGGAGACGCAAAGTTGAGTTTTGGTGAAAAAATTCACCTGTTAAGCTCTTTGACTCCCCCTACACAAATGCACTAAATTTGACAATTCAAGTTAGCATTCATATAGAAAATCAGATACTCCCCCTCGAAATGAGATATGATCTTTCAGAATATTCTCCTTATTCACTCCCCCTCGAAAAATGCACAGACCCGTTGATACAGATATGAGAACACAAGGATCGAAACATCAATGTAGAAAGAAAAATATACTGAATATGTATTTTGAAACAACTAAATATATAAAATTTTAAACACTATACAAATTAAATTCTACTTAGTAAAATATCACAGATTAATCCATCAGTTGAAGTCAAGTGTATGTTGTTGGATACAGATACAAGTTTCATTGCATATCAAGTTAAGACATGTTCAGTTTCAAAAACTTTCATCAATCTATTCAGTGTGCTAGCATGTGAACTTCGATTAGCTTCAAGAAAATGCAATTCTAAAAATATAATAGAGAACTTTGCCTTTACTCACACTAAGCTGTCAAGAATTAAGACTTTCACAAATTTATAGGTTTATCGCAACTCAAACATATCACCAAGTAACATGAGATGTGTGCTCATTGGCATCTTTTAACATTGTGCACATTGGCATCTTCACATGAGTGTGCTATTTGGCATCTTTTAAGCTTGTGCACATTGGCATCTTTTAATAAAAAAAGTTTGGTAAGTAAAGAACATGTCGTAAACGTAACTTTCTATTTGATCCTATTGCAGGATTTGGGTCAGCCGCTCCCACACCAGTTGTCCTTAGGGGACTAGGTGTCAACCACCCCTTGGAACTTACTCTCCCAGATCAGAAAGGCTACATCGACACATCCTAAACCCATTCATACCAGTAGAACATGACTTTCGATCTGATTCTATAGAAGGATTTGAGTTCGATCACTCCCAGACCAATTGACCTTAGGGGACCAGATGACAAGCATCCCACGGAACTTACTTTCCCAAACCAGAAAGGTCATAGGTACAAACTTTTAAACTTAGAGATTTCTGTATTTTATATATATAATTTTTCATCTCAATCACTCAGTTTTACATCTAAGCGCTTAGCCCATATTTTCATTACAATCCATAATTCTGACTTTTTAGGATTTCTAAGCATTGTATACTATAAATATTCCGAATCACATAACTTTAAAGCAGGATCAAAAGTTTCAAACATGTTGCTGGCCTTTCGACTTTTGTAAGACTTGAAAATTGAACATAAAAAAAACTTCGATATAAACAAAGCAACTAGAAAATTTATCCTAGACACACATTTTATTCAAAAGAAAGAAAAATTGTAAAACTTTTACTTTATAGAATAAAATTTGTAAAGATTTAAACTTTTAAATTCAACATGCCGAGTTTGAAAAAACATTTTTCATTTAAGACTAATGTAAAGAATTCGGCAAATTGATATTTAGTCGGAACAAAATAAAATTCAATAATACCTTCTTCCACATAATGTATAATGAATTGGTGTCTCATATCAAAGTTTTGGATCTGGTCGAACTTGCTCAGATTCTTGAAAATTTTTGAGATAACTGGAACAACATCAGAGTCAGAGATAAATGCAGCGGAATAAAGTAGATGCACTCACAGTTTCTCATTTGTCCAGAAGCTAAATGCATTGAAAAACGAGTCCTAAACTGATATGTTTAGAAGTCGAAGTACATTGAAGTACGGGTTCTGAGCTGATTTACTCAGAAGCCATTGAAGTACGGGTTCTGAGCTGATTTACTCATAAGCCATCGTTCTCTTACTCCCCCTTGACATTAGGTGCCTGCAACTCAGAATTAATCTTTGATTTTGGTACCCACTTGTATTTGGGTCCATGTTTGTTAGTTGCAGTTCTTATGGGAGAAAACTTGTTAGATTTGACATAGAAAGCACGAGAAAAATAAGCAGATGAATGAACAGAATCATCAGTAGAGGACGAAGCATAATCATCTGAACTTGAACCAGAGGAAGAATAGGAGACATCTTTTGCAATTTGAATCATTTGCTTTATTAAATATTTGAAAATTTTATTAGAAGTAGCAAATGAATCATTTCTACAAAGTTTGTCTACATTTCGATCCTCATCAGTCACAGATTCATCAGATTTCCGCTTGATCCTCCATATCTGCCTTGTAGGAGTCCTCAAAGTCCTATCTGAAATATTTGAATCACAAGAATTAGAATTTTCAGAAATAACAGTATCTTGTTTCTTTGACTTCTTTGACCTTCTTCTTTTACGCTTTGGTTTATAATAATCATCATTTAGCGTAAAAGATTCATCAAGAATTTTCGATTTAAGAATTGAGTCTGAAGAAACAATTTTACCTAAGAAGCCCAACTGATTAGACAATAATCCTGAACTTGCCTCGGAGTCAGAAAATTTTTTAGAAAAGATTTCAGATTTTAGAACTTCCTTTTTGTTTTCTTTAAAATCAGAAGAAAGACCCGAAACATAATCTTGTTTTTGAGAAATTAATTTTTCTTCAAGACTTGACGTCATGAAAGAAAGAATTACATCTGATTCAATTTCTCTTTGAATATTTTTTCTTCCATTTTATCTTCAAGATCAATGATTTTGCTTTCTAACACTAATGGAGCAATATATCTCTTGGAATCATAAGAAACTGGAGATATATTTTCTTTATTAGTGTTAGTGGCACATATATCAAAATAATCATCAGACAATGAAGATTTAATGGGAGTTTCAGCATTTAACCTGTTTCTGCCCTTCTTTGATTTTTCGGGAAAATATTTGGCTTTTTCGCGCGTGTAAACAAAAGGAATTTCCTTTTTCGATTTGTTCAATCTTTTCTCATTTTCGATTTCTAAAACTTGCTTTGCACTAGTCCAATGAAATTTGAACTAAGGAGCATATCTTGCAAGAGTTAGATAATCGTATTCATATAAAGTAAAAAACTTCAGTTTTAGCTTTGTCTAAAAAATGCGAATTTTCAAAGCCAAGTCCCTATTTTTCTTTCATAGACTCATAACTCTGTGGTTTATTCAAGTAAATAGTTTGTTCAGTTTGCTTTCGTAGATATAATTTTTCTTTCAACTTATTTATTTTATCCGAAAAACTTTCTTTTTGTTTGGTCATTTCTGTCAAAGAATCAAGATAAGTCATATTTGATTTTTCTAAATCATCTAATTTCTTTTGAATGATTTCTTTTGTATGAGTTAAAATAGATTTTTCATCTTTCAAAGAAATTTGTAATTTTTCAATCAAATTTGACTTTTCTGAATTTAATTGTTTTTCAGATAATAACTTTGAGCGAAGATCATGTAAAGCAGTTATAATGATATTCATCTGTGAGGATATAAATTTGAAATCGAATTCAGAAAGCACCTCAGATTCATCAGTTGAATCTTCATTATCATCATCAGTCTGATCATCTCCTATGAAGCACAAATGAGCAGTTTCCACATTGTCAACTTCATTGTCGGAGTGATCTAGCCAGAATTCTTCTTCAACTAGCAGAGCGGTTCCATTCTCTCTCTTTTCGGCTAGTTCCAATTTCTTTCTATAATATGACGAATCCCGAACCACCTTTACTTTACACTCCTTTGCTATGTGACCCGGTTTTCCACAGTTGAAGCAATCAACTTTCTTAGGCTCAGACACTTTGACATTCTTAGACCCAAAAGTGAAGCGAAGATTGTTGGAACCCGAACGAGGTTGGAACTTCTTATTGTAGTGCTGAGAAAGAAGAATCATCGCTTTCTGAAGAGCTTCGCCATCGTCATCAATTGCACCATCATAAGCATTCTAAGTCAATGCTTGTTCAGCCAGTTTGCTCGTGAGAAGTGCAACCGGATCCACTGTCTTTTTGTTTTTCTTGTCAAATTTAGATTTCTTCTCTTTGACTATGCTCTCATTTGTCATCAGGATCTCATAAAGTTCTTGGATTTGCATAGAAGATATCCGGACATCATTCCTCAAGCGATGACATGATTTGTTCCATTCCGGTTGAAGAGCATTAAGAAACTTCATATTAGTTTCTAATTCAGTCTTTTCCACTTTTATCTTTCGCAGATCATTCAGCACAGTGCAAAATCTATCAAAGATAACCTTCATAGTCTCATCATCCTTTGCCTTGAATTCCTCAAAATTATTCATAAAGCGTGTCTGGCAGATTTGTGTAGAAACTACTGACCTAAGCATAATCTTTTCTAACTGAGTCGACATCATCTTCGGATCATGCTTGAAACAATCAATTCGATTGTAAATGGAGTTAGGCAATGCTAGCATCAGATTGGACTTTGCTTCTCGGTCGGCTTTTTCTCGTTTAACCTCTTCGGCAGTCAAGGGAATATCATTCTTAGGTTTGACAATGGTCCTTCAGTAAATGATTTCATCATGTTCTCTCCATTAGCTTGACGCTCGATGAAATTAATGAACCGATCTTGCCATTGGGTGAACTCATTTTCATTGATTAAAACTGGAGGACGAGTTTCTGTTCCCAATGACATCATAAGATCGTTCTTGTAAAATTGAGCTTGAAACGAGAACTTTGAAATATCCATATCTTCAGAAAATCTGAGAAAAAAAATTACAAGTCTTGTTGCAGAGAGAATCTAGCACAAAACTGGAGATTTGCGCTAACACTTACTGGCGCAAACTAGGTTTTGCGTGAACAGAAGGTGGCGCAAACTTGTTTTACGCGAGACGTTGATGGCGCAAAGACAAACTTTGCGTGAACTGAGACTGGCGCAAACTTTACTTTTGCGCTAGAAGTTGGTGGCACAAACTGTACTTCGCGTGAGATGTAAATGGCGCAAAAGAGTTTTGCGTTAGACAGAGATGGCACAAACTTTCACTTTGCGTGAGATGTAGATGGCGCAAACTGGACTTTGCGCGATGTGCTGATGGAGAGAACTTGAACTTTTCGTGAAGAGCTGGATGAAAAAACTGAAGAAACTAGCGCAAGAACTGGATGAACTAGCGCAAAACTCTGATCAATATGGCGCAAAACTCGATGAATCTGGCGTAAAACACGATGAACTGGCGCAAACCTGTGATGAACTGGCGCAAAACTCAGATCTGGCGCAAAACACAGAAATTCAAGAAACAACTTACAAAATCGATTACAAAAACAAAATTGAAGAAATTTTCTCACACATAAGTGATCGAAAACAGTTTTCTAGCAACTTTGAATCAAACAAATCGATCAAAAACCACAAAATCGTGAAGTCGTGAAATGAACAGTACGCTGATCGACTTTTCTAGAAAATCAAAATTTCTCAAAATTGAACTTGAAAAAGTGAATTTCTTGTAAAATGATGTGAATCAAATATGTTCTAACAAAGATTTCGAATCCAACAAACCAGATTACAAGTAAATTCGATCAAAAATCAGTCCGAATTTGATGAAAAATCAAAAAATGAGATTTTCTTGAAAAAATCAAGAAAATCGATCAAATTTCCTGATTCAAACACAAATTCAGAATCAAATTTCGATTCTCTCAGATTCAGATTAGGCTCTGATACCAATTGATAATCCAAGATCAACTAAATCTTAGAGAGAGAAAGTGTAGATGCGCCAAATGTAGTTCTATTCAAAATGTGCAATCCAAAGTTACAAGGAACAAAGCCACAAGGAACTTAAATACCCCTGGCCAATACAAGACATATAAGCTCTAAAATCACAGTATTAGACCAAGTCTATAAATACAATGATTACTATAAAATCTGACTTAACACAAATGTTTTTCATATCAGTGCTTTCATGTTTAACTGACCGTGTGTTTCTAAAGATTAATACTTGTGTATTGTCTTGTCTATATACTGTCAAATATTAATACATACCGGTTCAGTATTTTCATTTGACTTTGTTATTACCATGTCTCTAAATGACAAATCTTTCGATGGTAATAATCCCGTTTGCATTTCACTTTTGATTGAATATCAAACATCATTTCTAAATTTTGTGCTTTCATTGTTCATATGTTTATATTTGTTCACATAAATAAATTTCAATTCTTTGATACCCCAACCTATTCATGAAAACTGATCCAATTCATACATTGTCAGATTCTCAAAACACATAACTTGACTTTATTTCATTCATTCAATTTCTTTATTTTGAGAGATCTTCAAAGTTCAAATGCTCAAATTTCATTCTTATATTTCTTGAGCATGACATATGTCTAACATTGTTATCATTCTTTGTGCTTATCTATCAAGATAAATTGTTGAGCAACATGTACATTTTTAGGACAAAATACATGGGAATCGGTGTGGGTGCTTAAAAGACTTCTATAGATTCACAATAACCGATGTTTCCTACCCACAAAGTTATCCCGAATGATTGAGGGGAGAGGGGTCAAAATCAGAGAGTGGGTGTGTGATGAGGTAAAATGTAGAAGAGAGTTTGGTTAGAAGTGAGCTTATATGTTAAAAAGTAAGAGGGTGTGAGATCAGAGTCAAAAGAATATCGGAACTCTGAACTAGCTTTTTCTGAGCTGGGTAGCCACATAATCTGTTGGTTCACATTTTTTCGTGACCTTCATTGAAACAGGCACTAGCCCATGCCAACCCTTGCATTAACCCCACTAGCTACTCATCTTTTTCTCAACAAAAAGATGCTTCATATTTTCTGGGGATGCAACACATCTACTATCTGATCTTTTCTTGAAAGATTTTCATATTGAAAAAGAAGGAAAGTTGCCCCACCTTCAAACCTCTTTCATTCACATTGAGTCCGTGTAATACTTGTTGCTATCTCAACCGTTTATAATTTTTGAGCTTGTTAAAGCTACTTTAGCTTCAATCATCTAAACGTGCACGAGCACACAAGGAATAAGTTTTCTTGTCATAACATTCATAGAAAATTCCCTTGTGGTTTTCAATGATTGAATGGAAGCCCTGGGGGAGTGAACATCAAAAAGCTCCTTTCCAATGTGCATTTGTTGTACAAAGTGGCTCTGTGCTACTTACAAGCATATAACTGATTCATATGTTGATTCAGGGTTACTAGTCCTAATTTTTCTGAATTTGAAAACATTCATATGAATACATTCATGAATTGACGGTTATTCAGATCATTTGGAGAAACTATTCTCTTCGGGGGAGATTGCCTATCAAACTCAACAGGGGAGATTGTTTTTGATTATCCTAAAGTGTTCTATTATTCTGAAATGGGGAAGTTTGTATCAAAGACGATACTGACATTGAAAAGTTTTGATGATTCTGATTTCTCATCATTTATCAAAAGGGGGACCTATTTCAAGAAGTTTCAAAGTCAAAATTATGCTGATCATATAAAAAAGGGGGAGAGTTTTCAAAGTTGAATTTTAGAAGAACGCAAAGTCAGATGAAAGTCATAAAGCAGAGAAAGTTCAAGGTTTTCAAAGTCTGATTTCTATTACTTTGATCAAAATGGGAAGATAATTCAAGTTTTCAAAGTTCAAACTTCAAAGCAAATGAGAAGATAATTTCTGAAAGATTGATACACATCTTCTAACAAGGGGGAGATTGAAAAAGTTATCAAATTGTTGAAGAATTCAAAGTTGTGAAAGTTTTAAAGTTGAAGAATTTGCATATGTGAGAAGACCTGGAGATTAGTGTCAATTTTTTTTAATCTTGAATCCAAAGGGAAAGATTGTTGAGTCAAATATTGTATTCAAGATTAAAGAGGGGTCAAAGTTGTAAATAGCGTGAAGATGTAATTGTTTGTAATGTGTTGTAAGTCAAAGTGTTTGACTTTGACATATTGTCTTGTGTTGTAAGGTCACTTAAGTTGACCATATAAATAGGTTTTTGTTCTTTGTAAATAAAAAAAAAAGTAGAATCAATCACAAGAACTCGCATAAGCTTTAGAGAGAGAAAGTAACGTGATACTTGTGGCACTCTGTATCACATGTGACTAGGAAATCATTGTAATCACAATTCATGATCTAATACAAAATGATTTCTATATTTGAGAGTGCTTGAGTAGCTCGGATCGGGAACAACAGGTGCATGTATGTGCTTATATGGCCTTATTATGCAACGTTATGGTTGAGTGTTTGTTATGTATGGTTATTTCAGTTCTCCTCATGTCGGAAAGATCAACAAGGAGAAGGTCAGTGCCTGTTGAGGTGGAAATTCCAACCAACGAGGTCCTTGCTGATGGGCCGGTGGACCTACCTAGGCAAATGACTACTCGTGGGAGGGGAAAGGGTCGCGGAAGGGGTCGAGGTCGATCATCCCAAAGGGCTATGACCCAAGTTGAAGAAAGCACCACTGGGACCCGAGGTCGGGCTAGGACCCGTGTTCCTCGTAGGGCGAGAAGTGTCGAAATGCCGGTGGACCAGGAGGTGTCGTAGCAAGGGAGCTCCACTACTGGGAGAGGTCGAGGAAATGTAAGGGGCCGCGGTCGGGCTCGAGCTCAAGCCTTTGTGACAAAGAGGCCTTTGTCATCGAGATGGGAACAGTTCATGTTAGATATGTTTGAATCAATTTGTTGAATATGTTTGACTCTTTTGTAATGTGTTGTTTGACCTTTTGTATCCTTGTGTTTGTATGAGGGTATGGATTGTATAACCCATTTAAATACTTTCCTTGTCTTTTGTGTAAGTAACTAAGCATGTAATCTTTGTTTCCAAGTCTTGTAAGCTTTCTTTGTGAGACATATGAATACTTAGACTTGTGACAAATTTTCTCTCTAAAATCTTTCTTTAATCTTGTTCGTTGATTGTCAAATATGCTTGAAATCTGGGATCACAATTGGTATCAGAGCTAAATCAGATTGAATTGGAAGAATCAACAACATCAATTTTTGCAGAAAAATCGATTTCCATAATTGGAAAGGTTACTGTTCACGAAGACACTGTTTCATTGATCAAATTTTGATTTTGTGATGTTTTGTTTGTAAAATTTATTGCACTGTAATCGCCTAGTATTGTAGAACATTTCTTAAACACATTGTAACCACAAAATCACAAACGCCATTTTTCATGTTAAGGGAGAGACAAACAAATGAGAACAAACCAGAGGTCAAGTCAAGGGAAAGCAAAGACAAGAAAATCATGTCAAGTCAAGGGGGAGCTTAATACAGAAATATTTTCAAAAGGGGAGTAAGTTCAAAAGAGTAAGTGTGTTTGTGTGTGTACAACTTTTTGGAATTAAAATGAGCTTAAAATGTCAATTTTTGGAAAATTTCTATTTTTAGAAAGTTTATATTTTTGGTAAGTTTTGAAAAAGTTTCTATTTGTAGCAAGTTTCCATGTTTAAAATGTTTTTCAAAAGTTGGAAATGTTGCTAAGTCCAGAATTCGCATACAGTGTTATACGAATTCTAAGGAATTCGCACACTGTAGCATGCGAATTGATGTAATTCGCATAATATGGCATACGAATTCCAACTTTTCGCATGCCTCTATATGCGAACAGTGAGGAATTCACATCCTTTGCCATCCGAATTGTTGGTTTTGCACAAAATTCGCATATAGCTTCATGTGAATTCTCACACACCATTGTCTTATCTCTTTGCAAGACAATTCGTATTCCAGTGTCATGCGAAAAGTGATTGGTCAATCAAATCGTGCCACGTGTCTATTCACTCTTTAAGTACAAATATGTTACTTATCATTTTTCTAATCACTTTTCGAAGTATAAGCGTTCATATGAATTATTCAGAGCACTTAAGCCCTTAAACCCTCTCCTACAACTTTCGTTTCCAGATCCTTGTTTTTCAAAGTTCTTTGATTTCAGGTGGTTATTGATTTCATTTTTGCTCTGTTTGTTGTTTGTTGTTGTTTGTTCCTTTGATTTCTTGCAGGGTACCTGATAGGGTTGGTTTATTAACCCTATTATGTCGCTTTTTAGTAGATTTTACACTCGTTTTATTTGCCCATTTAGTCTCTTTGTGTCCCTTTTTATTGTTATTAAAGCCTTTTAGTAATCCTTTAGGTTTGTGTTTGATTATGTTGTTTTCTAGTTATTTTTAGTCTAATTTAGTTTTAAATGTTTGTGTTTTTAGATGATGGAATTACCCTGCAACTTCCTGGAGGAGTTAGTTGAATGCTGATTTCAAAGTTGCAGGAGTGCTGAAGAATTAACAGTTGGGCTGCTGTGTTTTTGGACTGCTACCGAAGTATGGGCCGAATGCAAGTGATAACCGGGCCAAGCAGATGATCTTAAAAACTGAATTTTTGAAAATTTCTAGGGACTTGCCTTTTGGTTATTATATTTTGTGTAATTTTAATTGCTTTGGACCCAAGTTAGTTGTTAGTAATAATATGTATGCCTTGTTATGGCTTAAGGAGTAACATTTTTAGACTAGAAGTGTGCTACTTTTACTTAAACATCCAACACTAGATCTCATCTAGTGTTTAGTTTTAAATTTCCTTGTTTGTGGTTAATCTTGGTGGTAGTTTTAATATGTAAGTATTTTTCGAAGTAGTTTAATTTTCTTGCGTTCGGTCTTCTTTTCTAAAAATCATTTTGTAGTGTGAAATTTATTCCATCCGTGGTACTCTTTTGTTTTCTCAAAGACTTCAAGTTAGTTTTCTCAATCCCAAAGTTAGTTAATTTTCGGTTACTCATTTAGTTACAATCTCAAGCTTTTACTCTCTTTTCTCTAACCAATATTCTTCTAAAATTCAAAAGTGTTCCCTAAGTTACTAAAATCTGTTTTCTGCAAGTTCCAAGGCAAGAAATCACCTTTTGTGATATTACTTGGGCTGCAAGTTTCGTAGCTTGAAGCCCAAGTTACTGCAGCAGTCCTGCAGTATTTTTCTGGATTTTCCTACTTCCATTTTCTGCTTTCATCTTTACATTTCTGCAATTTACTTTACTACAATTTTACATTCCAAGTCATTTACTTTACTGCAAATTTACTTTTCAGCAATTTATTTTACTGCAATTTACTTTCCAACAATTTATTTTACTGCAATTTACTTTCCAGCAATTTTTTTTTACTGCAATTTACATTTCCAGCAATTTACTTTCAAGTCATTTACTTTCCAGTATTTTACTTTTCAGTCATTTCAATTCCTGCAATTTACATTTCAAGCTAGCAGCTAGCATGAGCTAAACTCCTTAGCTTCGGATGTACGGCAGAGTTAAGACCAGAATAAGTATGAAAGTAAAGAGGTGTATCAAATATAACACAATTATCCACTATTTATCTCAGGTGACTAATGTTTCATTGAATGTTACATTTAAATTAATTGACAACTAGTTTTGTATATGAAAATGCATTAACTTTGAGAGTTAAAGATAAATATAAAAATCTGAGATAATATGAGAATGATATAAATAGCTATAGTATCTAACAAATGCTATACTCATACGCTGTAGGATGGTAACACTGTGTCGTGCTAGGATTCACGAGGTCTAACATAAGTGATATCTTATCGATAGCACATCAACCTGTGTGTACTCCTGGGAGACCATTTGAACCGATAGTTGATACTATGACAATACTGCAGGATTATCCTGTAGGATTGTCCAGGTGTTATAACATCTTTTCATTGGACTATTTGTTTTCTGTCTTAACAAACCTTTGCATCCTAAGCTTGTCTCTAAAATTGATTTACAACTCACAAATCAAACCCCTCATAAAAGATTTCCTTGAATTCGCCATCTGAAATTGGTTTTTACAAATTGGACTTTTTGAAAGAGCTTTCACCAACCTTCCCTGTGGGATCGATACTTGGTACTTATACCATTATTACTTGTTACGAGACGATAGTAGTTCAAGGTGTATACTTGCACGAAGTTCTATTTTAAGTGACTCTCTCCTTATTCCATCACAACAAGTTTTTAGCACCGCTGCTAAGGATATTGTTTGGTGATAGCAAGTTTTTGGCGCCGTTGCCGGGGAAGCACACTGAAAGAATTTTCATTTTAAAGTAAAGTTTATAAAAATTAATTTTTCTACCACTTTTTTTTAAAGCTAGTTCATGCCCAGATTGCCACACGGGGAATTTTTCCAATTTGATCCTGACATAGAAAAAACGTTTAGACAAAGAAGAAGAGCGCAAAGAGTTGCTTTAGCTTTAACCTAGCCAGAAATGGCTGAACGTGAAAATGTGTTTGCCGAAGAAGAAATGCACCCCGGACATATTCCTAGGAACAACAATGATGGTCCTAGGGTTATCCCTAGGAATGAAAATAATAATAATAATGAACCACCAAGAAATCACTTTGAGGAAGAGGAACAAAACATTTTTAGTCTTGCAAATTCTAAAAATGGTGGTATTATGGATTATTCTATCCCTATTTTAAACCAACTACATTCAGGGATTCTTAAACCAACTATTAATACTGCTCATTTTGAACTCAAACCTATAATGTTTCAAATGTTGCAAACCAATGGTCAGTTCGCTGGTATGCCATCTGAAGATCCTCATGCTCACTTAAGATCTTTCATGGAGATCATAGACTCATTTCTCATCCCTGGAGTATCTGAGGATGATCTAAGACTTAAACTTTTTCCATTTTCACTAAGGGATAAAGCAAAATCTTGGTACTCTTCTTTAAAACCAGATTCTGTGATTTCATGGAACAATATGGCAGAATAAATTTTAAAAAAAATATTTTCCACCCACAAGGAATGCTAAGTCCAAAAATGAGATTTGCACTTTTAAACAAATGGACGATGAGCCAGTTCCTGATGCATGGGAAAGGTACAAAGAGCTACTGAGAAAATGCCCTCACCATGGCATTCCCTATTGCATACAACTAGAGACATTTTACAATGGTTTAAACACCACTGCCAAACAAATGCTTGATCCTACTGCAGGAGGAGCTTTCACAGCTAGTACCTATAATGAAGGTTTTGACATACTTGAAAAGATCTCTAACTACAATGGGCATTGGTCTGGTCCACGGACAACTGCACCTACAAAAACAGCAGGAGTACAGGACATAGATGCATACAAAGAATTAACTTCACAAATGGCCTATATGGCATCTTTACTTAAAAATTTGACTAATCCATATGTGCAGACTAATGTTGTTACTTCTACTGTCAACTCTGTGCAGTGTACTTACTGTGGTGATGACCATACATTTGACCATTGTCCAGGAAATCCTGAACAAGTCAGTTATGTCAATAACAACAAGAGTGGACCTTTTTCTCAAACATATAATTCTGAATGGAGAAAACATCCCAATTTCTTCTGGAACACTCCTACTCTTAACACACCACTACCAAGGCTGCAAGGCCAGACAAATTTTCACTCACAATCACAAGGATAGAACAACCATCACTCACATGGGCAAAACAATCATTACCCACAGTCACTTAATAGATCTCAAAATAACCAAGATACTAATTCCCATACTCAAAACCATCAGTCTTCTTTCCAAAACAAGCCCAATCAGAATGCTGACTTATCTACTTCTTTAGAAGCAATGATGAAGGGGTTTATAACCCAAACTCAGGCTTCTATCAAGAATCTTGAGACTCAGATGGGGCAAATGGCTTTGGAAATGAGAAAAAGATCAGCAGGCACTCTTCCAAGTGATACTGAGATACCTCATAGAGATGGAAAAGAGCATATAAAATGATGTGACCTTAAGAAGTGAAAAGAACTCAGAACATACCCAAAGAGAAACAAACAAAGCAGAGCCTGAAAAGAAAAAAATAAGACCAGATTCTGCTACTACATTACCTGTGAATCAGTCCTCTAGTAGTAGTGAGCCCAAGCCCATAGCTAAGCCCATTAGTAGCACATCCATTCCCAAGAGATCTGATTTTTCAAAAACACTGTTTCCTGATAAACCTGAACTAGTCCAAAAGCCCAAGGAGAGTATTGTAATTGATGTGTCATACTCTGGTGGCATTCCTACAGTACCATCTCAAACTAGTCCTATAGTGACTTGTAGGAATGAAAAAAAGCCTAACTTAGAACCTGTTCAAACACCTGTTCACACACCTATTCAGAAACCAATCCAAGCACCCATTCCAGCACCTACTCTTCCTAAGACTCCACCCTCTACTTCAGTTGGTCCTTACATTCCTTATCCCCAAAGGTTAAGGAATCAAAAGGAAGAACTTCAATTTAAAAAGTTTCTTGATGTTTTTAAACAACTGCATATAAACATACCTCTGGTTGAAGCCATTGAGCAGATGCCAAGTTATGGAAAATTTTTGAAAGAAATTTTGAGCAAAAAAAAAAAGCTGACTGAATATGAGACTGTAGCTCTGACAGAAGGATGTAGTGCAATGTTATCCAATAAAATCCCTCTAAAGTTGAAAGATCCTGGAAGCTTTACAATCCCATGTTCCATAGGAGGAAAAGAAATAGAAAAAGCCTTATGTGACTTAGGTGCTAGTATTAAGCTCATGCTTCTCTCTGTTTTCAGTACCATTGGCATAGGTGAAGCTAGGCCCACAACAGCTACCCTCCAATTAGCTGATAAGTGCATAGCTTACCCAAAAGGTAAAATTGAGGATGTCCTGGTCCAAGTTGATAAGTTTATATTCCCTTTTGATTTTATAATTTTAGACTTTGAAGCTGACAAGGATGTTCCCATCATTCTAGGCAGACCTTTCCTAGCTACTGGAAGAACCTTGATAGATGTCCAAAAGGGAGAATTGACCATGAGAGTCCAAGACCAGCATGTGATATTTAATGTATTTAATTCCCTCAGGTACCCTGAAGAAAAAGAAGAGTGTTCTACTTTAAGTTTGATCGAGACCTGGTGTCAAGAAAAAAGTTTGGGGAGGATCCTTGGGATAGATGAATCTGACAGTGATGAAGAAGAAAAAGATTTTGATGACCTAAATGTGCCATTTGAGACTGCTGCCTTTGAAGTATTAGAAAATAAGGATAGGAAGACTCTTGTTCCCTCCTTAGAAGTGGCACCAGACTTAGATCTAAAACAACTTCCTTCACACCTGAAGTATGCCTTTCTAGGAGAACCACGGAAGTTGCCTGTCATTATTTCATCCACATTAGAAGTTGATCAAGAAGAAAGGTTGGTCAATATGCTAAAACTTCATATCAAAGCCATAGGATGGACTATTGCTGACCTAAAGGGCATAAGCCCTAGCATTTCTCAACACAAGATTATCTTGGAAGACAAAACTTTCACCTCAGTAGAGCCTCAAAGGAGACTTAATCCTGTGATGAAAGAGGTAGTTAAAAAGGAAATTTTGAAATAGCTTGATGCAGGTATAATCTATCTTATTGCAAGTAATACATGTGTCAGTCCTGTGCAGTGTGTACCCAAAAAGAGTGGAGTTACTGTAGTACCAAATGAAAAAAATGAACTTATACCCACTAGGATAGTCTCTGGTTGGAGGATTTGTATGGACTATAGGAGGCTTAACAAAGCTACTCATAAAGACCATTTTCCATTACCCTTTGTAGACCAAATTCTAGATAGATTATATGGGAAAGAGTTTTATTGTTTCTTAAATGGGTACTCTGGTTACAATCAAATTGCTATTGCACCAGATGATCAGGAAAAGACCACCTTCACATGTCCTTATGGGACTTTTGCTTTTAGAAGAATGCCTTTTGGATTATGTAATGCTCCTGCCACTTTCCAAAGATGTATGATGTCTATTTTCTCTGATATGTTAGAAAACTCCATGGAAATTTTCAAGGATGATTTTTCAGTTTATGGGACATCATATGATCTATGTTTACAAAACCTGGAAAAGCGTCTTAAAAGATGTGAATAAACTGACTTGGTTTTAAACTGGGAAAAATGTCATTTTATGGTTAAAGAAAGCATAGTGTGAGGACATCTCATATCCAAAAGAGGCATAGAGGTTGATAAAGCAAAGTTGGAAGTAATTGAAAAATCACCTAAACCAACAATTATCAAAGGGATCAGAATTTTTTTGGGACATGCACGTTTTTACAGAAGATTCATAAAGGAATTTTCCAAAATTTCAAAACCTCTCTGTTTATTGTTACAGCATGATCAGGTGTTTGATTTTAATGAAGACTGTAGAAAGGCTTTTAACACTTTAAAAGAAGCACTGGTCACTGCCCCTATAATAACAACACCTGATTGGTCCCAACCCTTTGAAATAATGTGTGATGCTAGTGACTGGGCAGTAGGAGCAGTTTTAGGTCAAAAGAAAAACAAAATATTCCACCTTGTGTATTATGCTAGTAAGACTTTAAATGAAGCCCAGATCAATTACACAACTACTGAAAAGGAATTATTAGCTGTGGTTTTTGCTTTTGAAAAATTCTGATCATACTTGATGGGTGCCAAAGTGATTGTTCATACTGATCATGCAACCATCAAGTATCTCATTGCTAAAAAAATGCAAAACCTAGGTTGATAAGGTAGGTCTTGCTTTTGCAAGAATTTGATCTGGAAATCATTGACAGAAAGGGTGTGGATAATCAAGTGGCTGATCATTTGTCAAGATTGGAAAGACATGATAAACCTGTGTATGATGGTGAGATCTGTGAAGTATTTCCAGATGAAAGAATTTTGGCCATGCAACACTCTGCAATACCTTGGTTTGCAGACCTTGAGAATTATCTGGCATGTGGGATTATTCCAAAAGAATTTAGAAAACACCAAAGAAAAAAGCTCATTTTTGATTCAAATAAATATTTATGGGATGACCCATTTTTGTTCAAGATTTGTGCAGATCAGATGATAAGAAGGTGCATACCAAAAGAAGAAGTGACTTCAGTCTTACATCATTGCCATGCTGGACCATGTGGAGGACATTTTGGAGGAATTAGGACAGCAACAAAGGTTTACCAATCTGGGTTGTTCTGGCCTACTTTGTACAATGATGCTCATAACTTTGCAAAAAGTTGTATAGAATGTTAAAGGAGTGGAAACATCTCACAAAGAAATGAAATTCCCTTAAATGGAATTCTAGAAGTAGAGTTATTTGATGTCTGGGGCATAGACTTTATGGGACCTTTTCCTCTTTCCAACAATTGTGCTTACATTTTGGTAGCTGTAGATTATGTGTCCAAGTGGGTGAAAGTTGTGGCTTTCCATTCCAATGATGCTAGGACAGTTGTCAAGTTGTTGCAAAAGAACATATTCACTAGATTTGGTACACCCCGTGCTTTAATTAGTAATGAAGGCACTCATTTTGTAAACAACTTGCTAGATAAGTCCTTAACAAGTACAACATTCAACATAGGGTGACTACTTCTTATCATCCTCAAACCAATGGTTTGGCTGAGTTGTCAAATAGGGAGATAAAAGGAAACTTAGCCAAAGTAGTCAAACCACACCGAAAGGATTGGGCCTCCAAGTTGGATGATGCCCTGTGGGCTTACCGGACTGCTTACAAAACCCCTATAGGAATGTCTCCTTATAATTTGGTTTATGGGAAGGTTTGTCATCTGCCTGTGGAATTAGAACATAAAGCCTATTGGGCCATCAAAGAGCTTAATATGAGTTTGGATGAGGCTGGGAGAAAAAGAACTTTCCAACTCTGTGAACTGGAAGAACATAGGAATTTTTCCTATGAAAATGCTAAGCTTTATAAAGAAAACACAAAAACATGGCATGATAAAAACATTCTTCCCAAAGACTTCAGTGAGGGTCAGAAAGTCCTTTTGTTCAATTCAAGATTAAAACTTTTTCTTGGAAAATTAAATTCATGATGGACCGGACCCTATTGTGTTTGTAAACCCAATACAAACAGATTTCAATCAAAAATCTTGAATTTATTTCATGAATTCTTCACTTTCTCTCTCTACAGTTTCTCTCTCTACAATATCTCTCTCTCTACGTATTCTCTCAAGGATATTACAATATCAAAGTTCTTACTACAACTAAACAATACCTATTTATACCTCTAATATTACAAAGCAACTAATTTAAACCTATTTGACTTTACAAAGACAATTACAACACCTTTGACTTTTGTTGACTTTGACATTTTACAACTCAAGTACAAACAATTACATTTTGACCTTTACTTTTAATCTTGAATACAATTTTAGTCTAACAATCTCCCCCTTTGGATTCAAGATTAAAAAAAAATTGACAATAATCTTCAGGTCTTCTTATCTTCAGAATAATCTTCAGCAAACAATCTTTATCAACTTTGAATCTTGAAAACTTTAACAACTTCAACAAACTTTGAAACTTTTAAAACCTTTGACAGCTTTAGCACAATCTTCATTCCCCCCCCCCCCCCCTTTGTTTACAACAATACCATTCTCTTTAGCACACCAAACTTTGCTATAATCTTCTCAAACATTCAAATCTTCAAACTTGACTAACTTCAAAACTTTCAAACTTTGTCTTCACCTTTCATTACATCTTCTAAAATCTAACTTTGAAAATCATCTTTCCCCCTTTCTTGATAATCACCTGAATTTGAACTCTGATTTATCTCCCCCTTTTTAATGATTTGTGAGAATCAAAATCATTAAAACTCGTTCAAGGTCAGCTCGGTCTTTGAATGATCTCCCCCAAATAATCAAATAAGTACAGTCTTCGTGATCTTCCCCTTTGATAAAATGTACAATTTAAGGAGCTTGAAGTGATGTTCACTTCCCAGGACTTCCATTCAATCATTGAAAAACACAAAGTATTTTCTATGAACGTTCTGACAAAAAAACAGATTTTCTGTGTGCTCGTGCATGTGTTATGAAAGAATTAAGCACAATGATTGACATTTAGGCTCAAAATTATGTAAACCAATGAGACAACAAAGGTTATACATAGACTCAATGTGTATGAAAATGGGTCGAAGGTGGGGCAACTTTCCTTCTTTTTCAATATCAGTATCTTCCAAATGAATAACCAATAGATTATGTGCTGCTTCCCCAGAAAATATGAAACATTCTCTTTTTAAGAAAAGAATGAGTAGGTGGTGGGGTTGTATGCAAGAGATGGCATGGGCTAGGTACCTTTTTCAATGTCGTTCACGAAGAATTGTGAAGCAACAGTTTATGTGACTGCCCGACTCAGAAAGATTTGGTGCAGAGTTTATTATTCTTTTACTATGATCTCTCACCCTCTTACTTTTTAATCATTTAAGCTCACATCTAACCAATCTCTCATTTTTATTTTACCTCTTCACACACCAACACTCAATCTTTTTACCCCTCTCCCCTCAATCACTCAGGGAATACTTCCTGGGTAGGAAACACTGGTTATCGTGAATCCATGGAAGTTCTTTTAAGCTCTCACATATTGAATCCCATGTATTTGTCCTAAAAGTATGCGTTGCTCAATGATTTTCTTGACATTTAAGCGCAAGAAATCAATGTCAGTGTATGTATGCTCATAACAGATAAGAATGAAATTTGAGCATTTTAATCATTTAAGATTTCTCAAAACTCTGAATGAATGAATATCATGAAATGATTATAAATGTTTTGAGAATCTGACAATGATTTAAATCATATCAAAATTCATGAAGAATTAATATTTGGGAAATCAAAGACGTAAAATGTTTATATGGACGAAACATAAACATGTAAACAATGAAAGCACATATAAAATTGAAATGACGTTTGATTCAAACAACATAGAATACAAACAGGAGTATTACCATAGAAAGATTTACCATTTGATACACGGTAATAACAAGTTCAAGAAAAATGTACTGAACCGATGTGTGTATGAATACTTGACAAAGTATAACGACATGACAATTACGCAAGTATTTATCATTGGAAACACACAGTCAGATAGTCATCAAAATAACCAAAAATCATTTAAAATCTCACTTCACAATTCATGAAAAGATTTTAAGAATAGGAAGTGGTTTGAACATTTAAAAACCATTTTTCACAAGTGAAAGTTGTTCATCTTTCAACAAGTGATAGAGTTAAAGATATAGAAAGATATACCTGTAATGTATAGTATCTTAACTCCCCCTCAAATGAGTATTATCATTTAAGTATCCTTGATAAAAACTCAGATATCCTCCATCTTGATATCTGTAAAAATTCAAGTTATTAGAAAAATATAACAATGAAAGTACATTTAGCTAATATCTCCTCCCCCTAAAAGATATAACAATTAAATTCACTAACTCCCTCTCAAATCAAAAAACTTCTAGAAAAGATGTTATCAATGAAGCATCCATTTAAGAATGGATCCTGATCTGATGTAACCAGAAACCATAGTTCTGAAACATTGAGGAACGGGTCTTGAACTGAATTATTCAAGAGCCATTATTCTTTGAAGCACGGGTTCTGAACTGATTTATTCGGAAGCCTTGGTTCTTTCTCCCCCTTAAACCTTGGGTGCCTGCAACACATATTTAGCTTTTGTGTCTACTGGTATTTGGATCCAGATTTATTAGTTGCAGTTCTATTAGGAGAAATATAATAAGAACCATACCAGTAATTCACATAACCTTTACTTACAAAATCATTTGAGCCACAATAAGAACAATTAATTTTCTTTTGTGCTAACCTGATCAGTTGATTTACAGTATAAACAAGATCAGGTTTGCCAAAAGTTTTACCGTTCGGAACATTGTTCTTCTTTTCACTCGATGTATGCACAAATGACTTTTCTTCCTTCTTCTCCTTCGAGGAACCTTTCACTCTCCAAATCCACTTTTCTTTGCTATTTGTCTTTTTAGATTTACTTGAACCATCAACATTTCGAACATAGAGAAGATTAGAAGAACGAATTTGATCGTTATGCTCAGAAGTATGATTTGCATCTGAATCAAATAGAGGATTATTAGAAACATTCATAAAACGTGAACTCGAAGCTGTTTTGAATGAACATTCTGAATCAACTTGATCATCTCTTGGTGATTGAAGAAGTGATTATGTCGTCTTTGGCTCAGTCACCTTCACCTTGAACATGATCTCTTCAAGTCCCTTTATCTTTGAAGACAAACTGTTTTTTTCCTTTGAAATCAGATCAAATTTCTTTTGCAATTCAGAATTCGTCTTCTTTTCTTTCAGAATAGTTGGTGATGGCTCAAATAATTTCTTTGTAAGCTCCTCTATCTCAGTCTCAATCACTGTCCTTTCTTCCTCAAAATCTTTTTCAACATTATTTCTCTGTTTAGATATCTCCTTGAATACACCAACATTCTTTTGTTTAGTAATATTATTTTCCTTCTCAAATTTGTCTCTCTCCGAGATAATAACTTTCTCAAAATCTGACACTTGTTGAGAAAGTTTTGTACATTTAAGTTCTAATGATTTCTTCTCTTCAAAGGACTTTCTTGAGAAGTTAGAGAACTTTTGAGCATATGATTTTCTTTCTCTTTCAAACTCTTCTCTTTCTTTCCTGACAATCTTTACACCTTGAGAAAATTTGTCTTTCATTTATGTAATATTTCTTTGAAGTTCAGCATTTTCTTTTTCAAACTTTTCTCTTTCAACTCGAAGATCTGGACTTTCAGATTTATCTTTCAGACTTTTTATTTCTGATTCAAGCGTAGAGACTTTGATTTGCAACTCAGCTTTTTCAGCTTTAATCTTTGAATTTTCTCTGTCACATTCATTTGCCATTCTGGTGTATATCGATAATTGTCCAAGAAGATGTTTAATAGTCGCTTTAGCCTCCAAAAGATTCATCTTATCATAATCAAAATTTAAACCTTGAAACATCTTGAAATCTATAAGAATATGATCGTCAAAAGAAAACTTCGATTAGAAGTTCAATATTGTGCACACTCTTGAAAATATTAATACAACAATTAAAATCAGAAAAATTTTCAGAAAATTAAAATCTGAGAAACAAATTATAAAATTTGTCTTCCAAAAATTAATTCTGAAAAGTCAGCACGAAAATATTTTGAACTTCAATCTCCAAACCTGCAAAAATATGAAAGATATATCAGTTACGCTCGAAAACAGATAAAACAACCAAAAATGATATGAAACAGACTAAAAATGAAAAGAAAACAAAAAACAGGGACTAAACACGACAAACATGAAAAATCAACAAAAAAGGACTAAAAATAAGCAAAAATGACTAAAATATAAAGAAAATACGAAAATAGGGACTAAAACCGACAAAATACTAAACTAATACAAAAAACGAGGACAAAAAGTGAAAAATACTAAAACACGACCAAAAACGAGAACTAAAACGACAAAAACACAAAAAATATAAAGTCTAGGGACTAAAAACGTAAAAACACGATACTTAGAAACTAGAGGGACTAAAAATGACAATAAATGAAACTAAAAACTAAAGGGACTAAAATTGTAAAAACCTAAAAATTAAAAACTACAAGGACTTAAAGTGACAGTTTCTCAAAGTTGTAATTTGAGGGATTAAATTTGTCAAAACTCTAAACTAACACTAGAGGGACCTAATCTGCCAAAACTAAAAATTATTTAACAAAACTAACAGATTTAACTAAAAAGAACTAAAAATGTAACAAATTTTAACAAAATTCTAACAATGGTTAACAACAGGGACTAAACTTGCTAAAACCAAAAACTAGTTAACAGACCTAACTAGGAACTAACGGAAAAGGACTAAAATTGTAACACAAACTAACAAAACTAACAAACTAGGACCAAAATGTGACAAATTTAACAAAACTAACGAACTACTAACAGAACTTCGTCAAATCACTGTTCATCTTCTCCAAAAACGAACTGTGAACTTCCCATCGTGATTTCTTCTTCGTTTCTCGATGAAAATCAGTAAAACTTGTTGAAAAACACTCCTTTTTCAAGCCAATATCGAATACAACAAAAAAATCTGATCATGCAACGTATTATAGACTGTGTATCGATGCTAAGAAACTCCGGCGAATACGAATTTTCCGGCAAACTTCCTTGGACTGTTAAAGACTGTAATAACCTGCAAAAATAATGGAAGTCATTAAATCAACAAGATTATGAAGCAAAGGGATCGAAAATAGCAGTTAACAGTCGAATTTCGGCAATCCCGTTTTTCTGGTGAGGTTGCTGGCGAAACTCCGGCGAACCTTCAAACACGAATATGTCGCTCGATAATTGATCAAAATTGATTCTGAAACCTGTTCTGAAATCCTTATGACCAGAGGAACAAGTTAGGATCAATAAGATTGATCAAAAACATCTCAAACAGAGACCCACTTGAAAAACACAACTGAAAAATTTTCTGAAAAGTTTCTATCTTCAGAATTCGTAACTATGAGAAGAATTCGTATGATTTTATCAGAAAATGACTAAGTAAAGAATTCGTAAGTGATCTTATGTGAGTTCTTGAACTCCATACGAATTTGTTTGATCTATGTGAATTCCTTGCGTGAACAGTAGCATGTGAATTCCTTTTTTAGTGTGGTTTGCGAATTCTTTGTTCAGTCTGCGAATTTCTTGAACAATCAGCAGCCTGAGAATTCTGCTAATGAGATATATTTCTGCGAATTCCTTTAATCAGAATGTTATACGAATTCCTTTGAACACAGTGATGCGAATTCTGTTGACACAGTGAGACATACGAATTCTTTATAACACAGCTACCATGCGAATTCTATCACCAATGATGCGAGTTCTATGATTTTCTGCGAGTTCTTCAACTGGATGTGTACGAGTTCTTCATATGAACATCATTTTCCAGCAGTGAAACGTGAAAACATTTTGAAAATCTTTCATATAACCTGCAATATTTCACAAACAACTTGATTATGCTTACAAAAAAAAATTAGACACCAAGCTCTGAAATCTTATGCGAGTTCAAAATAATCTGAAGTCATGATTACATATTCTCCGGTGAGAATAGTAATACTCATTTTGCTAAGGTATACCCTATGGTGTCATTGAGTTGATTGATCCAGAGAGGGGTACTACTTTCAAAGTCAATGGACACAGAGTCAAACCTTTCTTTGATCTTGTTCAAACCCTACAATAACCTTCCATGGTTGTTGCCCCTTTAGTATAATATTATCTTGCCTTGTTTTAAATATTGTTGTTAGTATTAGTCTTATTAGTTGTATTATTTTTTTGATAGTATTATTAGCATTAGTATTTTTAGTACTAATTTTAACAATAGTTAGTATTATTAGTATTAATTGGGGTAGAGTTTATTTTATTTTGGGCTGAAATCGAAAAGGCCAAATACCTGAGCCCATCTGAATTTTCGTATATATTTAATAAGGCCCATATTCGGTATGTGTATTGCTAAAATCATCAGGCTGTTTGCCAATCCAACTTGGCCCATTCGAAAAATAAAACATTTCGGCCCAGTTAGAATTAAATTAATTTAATTGTTTAAATCGGGCTGATTCATTTCTTTATATATCTTTGTTAATACAGGCCCAAGATCCGACCCGCTTCAATTCTGTCATTCGGAACTCCTCAACGGAAAAAAGGAGATGACGATGGGTGATGACATCACCCTATCTACTCTTTACTTTTTCAGGCAGGTACATCGCAGATTGTACCATTTCCGGCGAAACAACTCGATTTTGGTACGATTGAAGGTTCCAACCATTTCTAAACTTGGTTATCTGCTAAAACCGACCATCAACCGTACTTCTGAACATCGAAAACCGCCAAACTGCTCTCAAATCCGAAGGTTCTTCCTTCTGTTATTCGAATCAAATCACACCCTCTTTTCACGACCCTTCTCTCTAAATCACTGATAAATCGATCCTTTCTCCCCAAGCAACCATTCATCCTTGAGTTCTCTAAATACCATCCCTGATTCGATTTCTATGGCAATCACAAAATCTAAACCTCGAAAGAGATCGCATGCAGAGTTGAAAGGGGATGAATCATCATCTGAAAATAGCCCTAATAAACATCCTTCTCCTTCTAAGAAGATTGCTAAAGAGAAACAACCACCAGCGAAGAGGCTTACTCGGAGCTCTAGTCAGTTTAAAACCAAAACGATGACTGAAGACAAAGGTTCTGCTATTGCCCTAACTGGAGATTCAAGGGAGAAGAATTCCAAGGAAGTTGATTCTGAGGCTGTGATATCCAAACTCTCAACCACTGCCCCAGATGCACTCGCTGCAGTCGTCGGAGCAGAAGTTCAGACGCCGGAGACCACTCCTGTTCAAGCTAAGATGATCATTCCCGCTGAAGCAACAAGTGTTGCAGTCAACCCCTTTCCAACCGAAGGTATTATGTTTTCTACTCTTCTCCAAGTGCACCGAATCAATGCCATACCCGACCTTTCTACCATGGCTCAAATTAGCACCCTTAGAGCATCTGTGGATAAAGCATTTGCCTCAATGGATGAGCTATTAGGTCGAAAAGCAAGCCAAGTCACCACTGTTAACACCACCATTACCAAAAATCTCGATACACCCCCTGTAATCTGAAACTCCCATACCCCCACCCCTTACCACTCCTATTCCTACTCCTGCAAACTCCCCTTTGATCACCGTTGTTGTAACCCCTAAAGTCACCAAAACCCCTCCTTTAGTTTCCCCTTCCAAAATCCTAGATGATACACTTTCTGAGCTCTTGGGGATTAATATTACCCCCAAGAACCAAGATCAACACTCTGTGAATCCCACACCCCCTGTCCAATATCAACTTATAGATGAGCCAAGTGAGGAAACATTGGAACCAAGCCTTATAGCCTCTCAGAATACTGAACCACTTGGAACCCCTGTGAAAAACCCCTATGTGAATATGGCCATTGGTAGCCCTGTTGATGAAGCTACACCACAATTCAATATAAGGGCAGTTGAGCATTCACCATCTATAAACCATGTATCCCCTGTGCACACTGCTAGTAAAAAGCCCAAAGCTAAGAAGAAGAAGAAACAGACCACGGAGGTGGAGGTTGCAGAAGATACAAAGGTGGAAGACATTTCTCCACCAAAGAGGATCACAAGACAAGGAGCCCAATCCATGGCTCAACCTGAAGGTTCCAACAGAGCAGTCCTACAGAAGTATCATAGTACTGCTGGAGGAAGTAAAGGTAAAGCTTCTAACCATCTGAGAGACAACTTGTTATGTTGCAAATTGGCTCTCAAAAAGTACCCCTCCTTTGATGAGAGAGTGAGACAACCTCCTAAAGGATTCCCAAGGGTTATCATCAAGGCCCACCCATCCATTCAATCTATAATAGATGGTTTAGGCTGGCATAAACTATGTGAGGTCCCTGAAAGTTACAATGAGGATTGGGTTAAGGAATTCTATACTGAGGTTGCAGTGACTACAAAAGCAGAGTTGAGAGTGAGAAAGACCAAAGTCTCCTATTCTCCCAAAGCCATAAATGACTACTTTGGCTTGACACCCCCTGAAGATTCTGAGTTTAACATAATGCAGGTTGGGGTGTCCAATGATGAGTTGACTGTTATCTTGAATAGGATTGCAGTTGAGGGAGCATCTTGGAAAATAAAGGGTATATGTAGGACCTTTAAAACCAAACTCTTGAAGCCTGAAACAAACATCTGTAGTTACTTTATTAGGCACACTCTCCATCCCACTACACATGATACCGACCTCTGCATGGAGATAGTGTTTCTTCTGTATTGTATTTTAGAGCAGAAGACATTTAATGTGGGGAGGCTTATATGTGAGAATATAAGAGGATGTTTAGATAGGACCAATGGTCAGCTACTCTATCCTTCCATCATTCATGGGATAATGGCCCAAGCCAATGTAAGGACCCTCACCACTGACTGTTTTATGAAAGAAGATAACAAAATGGATAAGAAAACTCTAGACAGGCTCATGAGGTTCACCAATAACCCAAGACCACCAAGCATCATTGAGGCAGTAGAGGAAATGAAGAACACCATCCTGGGAGAAGTTCAGAAGGCAACTGCATGGCTCAAGAAAACATTCAAGGCAAGGACTAACAAGCTGAAAGGCAAGATCAATGGACTCCAGACTGAGGTGAGAGCACTCAAGGAAGAAAGAGTGAAGTGGTTGGAGTACAGAAGGGAGAAGGACAGAGTGAAGAAGAGAGAATGGTAGAAGATGAACCCTGAGAAGCAGATGACACTACCACTCCTACTCATTATAAGTAGGACAGGTTTTGTCTTCTACCCCTTTTTATTTTAATAGTCATTTTTCTTATGATTGGTTGTTTTTAGTAGTAGTCTTTTAATATTTTAGAATGTGTATGTCCCCTTTCGGATTATGTGCATGTTTGAGAATGTGTATATTGGGATTTGTTTATTCTTTTGTGTCTTTCGGTGTGTCTAGTTAGATTAGTTAGTGTTTCTTTTCTTGGTAAAAGGACAATTGTTTTGGATTTGTGTTCTAGAAACAAGTTTTAACATTGGCTTGAACCACCTTGAATCCATGACAAAGTCATGCTTTGACTCTTTGTTGTTTTTTTAGATTAGTAGGTTGTGTTTTTAATGAGAATGAGGACTTAAAATTCCCCATTTTCATCTTTGCTTTTCTGTTTCATTTTGGGCTCTGATTTTCTGGATAGATGATCTTAGTTTCCATTTGTAAACAAGATTTTCATTCACCACATGTTCATAGCAAAAATCTTCTTGAAATCATAGCCACAATAATCTTATGCATGTCCATTTAAGCAAAAGACCATCATTTTTGGACTTTCCAACAGTTTACTAACCTGTTAGGTTTAGTCATCATTGGGCCACATTTCTTTGGGCTTTCATTCAAATCCTTTAAGATCATTTGTTCTTTTAGACAATGAGGACATTGTCACTCTCAAGTTTGGGTAGGGTCAATGTGTTGAAAAACATACTTCTTGAGAATGTAAAATCCCAGTTTAATCAAGCACAATCCAATTATTCAAGATATGACAATCAAGATTTAGAGAGAGAGAATCACAAGTATATTGATATATGACAATTGCACGTATGACACTTAATTCCAAAACTTACATACAACACTCATAACAAAGACTATTTATATGAACTCAGAAACTCTCACAAGACTAAACTCTCACAACATGACTTCTCTCAAGTCACTAATGTTGTCTCTGTTGACTTTACAGACTTAGACTTTTCTCACTAAATCTTGGATACAATTTATACACTAACATTCTCCCCCTTTGTATTCAAGATTTAATAAAAATTTGACAATCGTCTTCAGCGCTTTGATTCTTCAAACTTTGACTCTGACAACTTTAAACTTTGTAGCTCTGACAGTCTTTAGTCTCTGATACTTTGAAGAATCTTGAAAAGTCTTTCACATTTAGCATCTTTGGATAGTTAACAAGTCTTGAACACGAATCTGAATTCTTGAAACTTTTGAAACAACTTTGAACTATTGATTGAGGAATCTTTGATCTTGTATCTTCATCTCTCTGATCTCTGGATCGTCTTCAGAAAACAAACTTTCTTGAAACATCGTAACTTTCTTCAGAATGTCTTCACTTAATCTTTGACATTTGACTTGAAAATCCAGACTTTCTCCACAAGTCTTTTTCACTTTATGACTTTGAAATTGAACTTTGTAAATTTCTCCCCCTTTTTGATGAATTGTGGGAATCAAAATCATCAAAACTCATTTCAATTTCAGCTTGGTCTTTGAAACTTCTCCCCCTTTTTAAACAATGTAGAACAGTCTTCATGATCTCTTTTGGTAAAATATGAACATTCTCCCCCAATTGATCTGATAATGAGTCGTCAATTTATGAATGTATTTATCCGAATCTTTTCAAATTCAGACAAATTATGAGTTGTAACCCTGAATCAACAAAAGAAACAGTTAGGAATGCCTGTTAGTAGCACAAAGACATTGTGTACAACGAATGTACAATGGAAGGATCTTGAGATAACGTTCACTCCCCAGGACTTCCATTCAATCATTGAAAAACACAAGGTATTTTCTATGAATGTTCTGACAGAAAAACAGGTTTTCTGTGTGCTCGTGCTTGTGTTATGAAAGAATTAAGCACAATGATTGTTGTTAAGGCTCAAAATTATGCAAACCATTGAGAGAACAATGATTATACATAGACTCAATGTGCATGAGAAAGGGTCGAAGGTGGGGCAACTTTCCTTCTTTTTCAATACTAATATCTTCCAAATGAAGAACCAATAGTGTATGAGATGCTTCCCTAGAAAATGTGAAACATTTCTTTTTCGGGAAAGAAACGAGTGGCTGGTGGGGTTAATGCAAGAGTTGGCATGGGCTCACTGCCTGTTTCAATGATGGTCACCAAAGAATGTGAACCAATCAGTAGATGTGGATGTCCGACTCAGAAAAAGTTGGTGCAGAGTTTCCATATTCTTTTAACTCTGTTCTCACACCCTCTTTCTTCTAAGCTCACTTCTAACCAAACTCTCATTTCCATTTTACCACTCAGCACAATGAGAAAAACTCAACCGGATGAGTTATCTTCAACAACATTCAAATAAGTTCAATAAGATTCAATTCCGTTCAATTAGATAAAATTACCTTCAGTTAACTTCGATTATATTCAACTTAATTCAATTCCATTCACTTGCATTCATTTTAAATCATCATACACTTTTAATTCCAATCATTTACTTAATTTCAGTCATATACCATCAAACAAATTGTTTATATCAAAATAACCTTCAAATAACAAACTGTCAATCTCAAATAACTAAAATAAAGTTCAAATAACATTCAACTAAAATCGTTTACAAATTATCAAATTGCAAATGTATTAAAATATCCATTCATCCCATTTTCTTAGATCTTGTTTGAACACGAGACATTACTACTTGTCTCTTTGCCAGTCTTCTTCTTCCCTTCCTTTTATCTGATATGAGATTTTCTGCACCATCCAAACATTCATTCACTGGATTTTGTTCCTGCACAGAATTATGATTTTGAACACTAATTGAGACAATTGCATTCGCAGCTTCAATATCCATCAATTCAACTTCAAAGTTTTCTTCTTTCTCTTTTTCCTCCATCCAACACTTCTCCTTCTCCTTCTTTTTCTCCATGTTCTTCCCTTTTTTCTTCTTCTTCTCCTTCTTTTTGAGCTTCTTATTCTTGCCCAACCACTTCTACATCTTCCACATCCTTTTCTCCTTTTTCTTCTTCCCCTTCTTCTATTTGAGCTTCTTACCCTTCTTTTTCTCCATCTTGTAATAAACGAGATCTTAATTTTAAAGAACTTGGATGTTTAGTGGGATTTTTGTTGGAAGCCTAACGCCCAAGGACTAAATTGTAATTATTAGGAAAGGGAATAAAACCCGAATACCCTTATCTCCTAACCATTTCAATTGTGGAGGCTCAGAGAACGGTGTGAGTTTTGAGTGTGCGCTTTTGGAGGAGAAATCAAGAAGGGTAGCTGGTTTTGCAAGGGATTTCTGCTCCCATTCTTCTTCAAGTTAAACTCTATTACTCCATCTCTTTTTGTATTGATGAAATCTATCCTAGTTGAGTTTTAGGGGATAAAGAGTTAAGCATTTGATAGATTTCATTGAAAATTTGGTTTATTAATGTTGGTATAATGTTAAGGAAGGTTTTGGCTTACAACCCCATCAAATTAGAAGCTTAAACTTGAGTTGGTATGGACTAAAACCTTAGATTTGAGGTTTCTATTTGTAATAGTCTGCATCCCCGGGAATCGCCTAAACCCGGAGGGGTAGTACCCGGGTAGTGGCCAAAACCCAGGTGAGTGATGAATCTGGATGAGGCCACGTCCGGTTATGATAAAACCCGGACACGGCGTAAAACCCAAACACAGGAAAAACCCGGGTAAGTGGAACCCGGGTGAGACCGGGACCGAGAACCCGGATAAGGCGAGTTCCCGGACGAGCCGAACCCGTATGCGGTGGGTAATACGGATGGAGTATCCGGTAATCCCAGGTCCGGACTAGTGGGTATCCGAGAGCTATTTTCCGGAAGTAGTGGGTTTTATTCGCCGATATTCATTAGTTTCTCGAGATAAGATTGAGGTGTGTTGGAGGGCATCTTAAGGGAGTTAGGGATGATCGGGTGACTTATCACTCTTTTTAAATTTAGTCGTAGGTATTCAGCTTATCGGTCGAAAGCATAAGTAAGGAGGAGCTAAGCGTGGACGACAGGTGAGTCTTTGTAACTGAATATGTTGTTGATGTACAAACTTTAACGCATGGGGATGTTTATGAAATTGCATGTTTTACATTTATTTAAGATGTGATAAGATATGTATGCATACATGTTGAAAGTGGGCATGTTATGGCTTAAGTCGGGGGGGGGGGTGTCCTGCAAATGCTCATACCGGGGGGTGTCCCGTTTATGCCAATGGGGGTGTGTCCCAGTTAAAGGCAGTGTGATCCAGACATGTTGTCACAGGTGTGTGTGATCTTAGCATGTGCCATCTACATGTGTCGTTCATGCGTTTAATGTTTTATAGTTGTGAATTGTTTATAAATGCTTATAAACTATTTAAATGGTATTCGTGGCGCGAAAGTTTGTTTCTAGAGGGAACTCACTAGACCTCATGGTCTAACCCTCGCTTTTCAAAAACTAAAACCATTTTCAGATAAGGGTTTAGTGAAAAGTTCGTCCAAGGGATAGAAGGGAGGTGATGTCATGGAAGAGTCTTGGTAGAAGCTCGAAGTTATCGGTAGATGTTAGTAAATCTCAGTTGTGGGAGTATTTCACTGCGGAAAATTTGAGTTGATTATAATGTATTTAGTTTAATTGATACCATTTTGGTTGTAATTATACATTTATGTTATTGTGGGTTTCGGGTTGTTACACATCTTCTTCTCCTTTTTCTTCTTCTCCTGCTTTTTGAGCTTCTTCTTCTTGCCCAACCTCTTCTACATCTTCCCCAACTTCTTCTCCATCTTCTTTTTCTCCTTCTCCTTCTCCTTCTCCCTCTTCTTCATCTCATTTTTTTCTTCTTTCTCTTTTTCATCATCTTCTTCTTGTTCTTCTTTTTCTTCTACTTCTACTTTATCATCATCATCATTCTTTTTCTTCCTCTTCAACTCTAACTTCCTCAAATGTTGATTCAAAAACCTGTAATTTTTTTGGAACAAATGACATTAAACAAAATATTATTCTATGTATTGGATTTTGAAAATTTTTTATTACCTTCTTTGAATTTGAATCTTCAGCTTCTTCATTAATATCAAACACAATCTTTGATTTTAACTTCTTGATCATGCATTGAAGATTGTTGTCATTGGGATATTTTTTAATAGCTTCAAACAATGTTTTTTCAACATCCTTTATTATGGGATGTATTATTTCCATACAACTGTTGATATGCTCAAAAACATCATGAGAATGAAAAAATTACCTTGAATATAATTAACTTATTTAAATAAAAATATTCAAATAGATAACAAAAAAATAGTTTAATAGCTTCAAGTTATTCATTTCATTTGGAATTGAATCATCTTCTACTGAATCTTCAAATTCTCCTCCTCCAAACATATCATGACTCATTTCAAAAGCTTCCCTTTCTTTTAGTGAAGATGTAGTCCAGCTTTTCAGTGATGGTCTTGTTCTTGTAATTCCCATATCTTTTGTTTTTGTAGAGTCCACATAAAGGAGCTATAATAACACCAAAGAAATGAATATGTTAACGACTTCACTTAAATTCATCTTTATTTCTATTATAATATTATCTTCATCGTTATATACAAAAATAATTAAATCTTAATGCATATAAAAATAATTTATCAAAAAAAATTAAACTAATAGTAAATTGGTACCGTTAAGAAAGTCATCGGTCCGCAATATTAGTAGTTTGAGTCCCTTTTCTCCTAATCTTTCTTATTGTTCTTTAAACAATCAATGACAACCCTATACCAATCCATTTGTTTGATGTCAGTATCTTCAGTAAGGCAATGAAAGAATCTTTGGTTTACATTTCCAGATTGCATTGCTTCCTCAAGACAGCTTCCCATAAGGACAAGAAAGTTTAGTTTGAACAATCTTCCAGCATCTTTTGACTCCTTCAATAGCTTGACAACTTGAATTGGCTTTATCTCACTGTTATTATTAAACTGCTTTCTCCACTCACTTACAACATTGTCACTTGCCAATGCTCTTTCTCTATTAATTCTAATATTACCCATTAGAAGACCTAACATATCATGGACATTCTTCCTTGTGATCTTGATTTGCATTTTCCAAGTTTAAGGTCATTGTTGATGAATCAAATCTATCGACTATGTAATATGCCATCTTTGTAGGAAGCAATTGTTTCTGTGTGTCATTCTTCTTAATACTTTTTATTGCTAATTCTAATTGTGAAAGGGAGCTTCTCAAATTTAACCATTCAAAAACTTTAACTTTATAATCTTCATTGGAAGTAATTGCTCTTTTCACCTTTCTTTCATTAACATCTCGTTCTTCTTCTTTTACTTTTCTCTATACAATTTTTTTCTCAATCTTCTCAACCTTAATTTCATTTCCTGTTTAATTAAAAGTACATAACATTCAATTCAAGAGTACATAACATTCAATTAAGAAATATTCAACAACATTCATTTTATATAACATTCTAGTAAAGAATTCATAGAATACAATACAAGTAAACAGTATTTAATTACCTTCAATTATATTCAAATATGTTAATAACTATTCAATTCTCTTCAACAAATATCAATTACATTGAAATGAATCTAATAACATTCAGTTAAGTTCAATAACATGAAAATAAAGTTAAGTAACAATCAATTACTTTCAATTAATTCATCTTAATAGAATTTGAGTCAATTATACATAAAGTTAATTCAACTATAATCACATATATTCAATTTAAAGCATCTATTTCATAACATTAAATTAATTAAAATACCATCAAGAAAGTTCAATAAGATCCAATAACGTTCAATTACGTTCAATAACCTTCAATAAAGTTAACATTCAATTACCTTCGATTACTTTCTATTACATTAACTTAATTCAAATTAACTCAATTCAGAGATAAAAATCATAAAGCCATGAAATTTAATTTTTGTACACAAGATCAATTTTTTTGTACACAAGACATGAACTTCTTTAAACATCATTGAACATTGAAAAATTAAACAGCTTTAACATTCTACTATCTTTAAAAAGCCAAAAAAATCAATTTATGTTCAACAAAGAACAATATTTTTTTCTTAGGTATCTAAAATTTTCCAATACTCTATAGGAATTTCATAGATCTAAGTTAAATATGCTTACGTGAAGTTGTTTCCTTCAATAAGCTAGCTATCCTTGAACTTTTGGTACTCATTGTTCTATCTGTTGTAAATTAGGTTACAGATACAAAAGTAACTAAAAAATAAAGAGATTTTTAAAAAAATTGTAGAAATTAAGAAGAACCTGAAAAGTTTAGTGTTACTTACAGATTTTTGAGTAGATTCAGAGAAATTTTAAGAATCTTAAGAAAGTTCTCCGAGATTTGACATGAAATCGTCGATTATTGTTCAAAATCAGCCGATTTCGCCTTCGCCGGAAAATTGTTTACTCGCCGGAAAATTTCTTAGAGAGATAACGAAACGTCGATTTCACGTATTAAGTGTGTGTTTTTTTGTTACCTAAAACAGTTGGAGTACAAATCCCTTTGAGATAAAATTAGAAAACTACCTTCAACCTATTTTTTATGTTAACATTAAATTCCAGCCATTGATCATTCACTAATTTTAATCCAAGGGTAAGAAACCACTTCTCACTAAAAAAGACATTCTCACATGATCCCACACCTATTAGGTTATTTATTATTTAACAATTATTATTTATTTTTCATTTTTCTAATGTTTTTTCCTTGAAGGATCCATCAAACACTCAAAATAAATAAATATTTATTAAAAAAAATCATTTTTCGGTTGTTTTTTCCTTAGACATGGCCCATGAAACCATCAAAACTAGTGTTATACCCGTCCGTTGGTCGTTGGTCGGGTATACAACATGACTTTAATCTAGATTCGGTTCTTTGATTGGTCGGTCCTGTGGTAATCTTGGGGGCTTCTCCAAAAGACATCCTAGATGTCAGGATCTTAATTCTTAACAAGAACACACACTCAGAAAATAATATTAAAGAAGTTGCGGAATAGCACTTTAATATTCTGAAAACAATGCAACTGTAAATCAATGATCACAACTTGTAAACTTGTATTGAATGATTGAAGTTACAAGATTAAACACACAACCTCAATATTGATGAACAGACTCACCAATACGAATTCTACTTCTCTAGAATCAGGGTTCTAACCTTGAGGTTGATTCTCTCTTAATAAGCTAATAACTCAGAATAATTGTTCTCACAAAAGTTAACGAACTATTCTAAACAAATCTATACATATATTGAAGATAAAAGATAATTACAAAATAATAAAAGATCTTCAATATAAACTTCTATCTTTATCTCCAAACTTCCATGAATATCTTCAGTCCATCCAGCTGTCATCCTTCCATGCGAAGTCTTTATCATATAAGCAGCATTCTTCTTCAGCAGCATTAATACTCTGAGCAGTATTAACTCCAGTAGTACTAACTATGCTCAGCAGTATTAATTTCTTCAAGCAGTACTAACTATGAACTAGCAGTACTAATCTTGTTCAGCAGTATTTATCTTCAACTGGCAGCATTAATCACAGAAGTAGTAACCATGTTCTTCTAGCAGCATTAACTTTACTTAGCATTTCTTCAGTTCCCAACACTAGACTATCTCATATGGCATCTTAACCCCTTTCTAGTAATGTGCGAGAGATATAGAGAAATAACTAATGCATTCAAACCATTGTCCAAGCCACTACAACATAATTTAACCAATATGGTAATTCTACCTAAGATACAACTCATATTTAAGTAAATGTCGACATTTCTCAAACAAAAATATGGATCATATTGAGGTAACAAATTATAACACCTTCAAGATACTATGTCCAGTTGTCCACCATATCTCATTACTTGAAAATTACAGTTGTATATATAAATAAAGAGTCTCCCTTATTTAAACAAACACACATCCTATGAAACCTCATGACAGCATGTGATACTTTATGATGCTAAGAAATCCTTGGAAGGTAATACTTATCTTCCTTGCTTTGTTTACTTATCTTCCTTGCTTTGTTTCTGATCAATGATCCAGATTCCGGTCTAAATAATCCAATATTATTATTATTATTATTATTATTATTATTATTATGTTAATCAGCTATTGTATTACTATCAACCCGGTCCAAATTAAGGTTTTGGTTCTTTAGGAATGTTGGTAATCACATATTATAGTTTCAGCTTCCTATTGTTGGTTCTTGGAGAACAAAGTTATTAGTTCTAAGGTGCTAAGGTTGTTAACTAATTTGAGTAGAACAAATTTATTAGTTCTGATAATTAGATTATTGGAAAGTTCTTCTGTTGTGAACAGGGAGACAAAGGTGAGCTCGACCCAACCTGTTTGCCTAAAAGTATGAGCTTCATGAAATCTGGTCCTAATGGACAAAAATGAGCAAAATGATAGCAATGAATGGCATATTTAGTTTATACAGTTAAACCCTAGACAACTAAAAGTTACCATCTTTAAGTTCTTGAACCATGAATCAAGAGATGGATATTTTTGGAACGATGGATAGTTACAATTAATATGCCATTAATTGTCATCTAACAGTAAAAGGAAAAAGAAGTCAGCATCAATGGCCTTTCTTCTACTACTACTACTACATAGATATTTTCTAGCTGCTAAAGTAATTGGTTGTTTAGTTAGGTTTAGCTCGCTGGAAAATATGCATGGCACATGGTTAACCACTCTACACAACTTCTGTTCGATGGTATTCTTATCTTGCTTCCTCTTTGCTTTCTCCTACTCTGTCCTGCAATTATTAGAATTACCAAAATTAGTAATTTTTACTGTTTTTATAGTTGAGTTGAGAACCAACCGCCAAATAAAGGAATAGGCAACATTCATAAACAAAGGGATGATATAGGATGATATACAGAGTAGAACTGATCACAGTATGAGGCAACTAACCTCTCCAATCCACATTAACATTTCTAAACTTGAAGGTTTATGCAAAACTGCATTAGCATCTTCATAGAACTTCCTAGAAGTCAGTTACACAAGCATGTGAATACAAAATAAAAGGATGAGATTGTGAGCACGAATGTATAATGTAACACCCCGATTTCCGAAAGGTATCATTTCAAGTTAATAAAGAAATTGGTATTTTAAGGGAAAAAGAAGATATATGATTTTGGGATTGAATCCTAGATTTTTATAGTTTTTTGGATAAATGATTCGATTACGAGTCCAACGGTTCTTTCCGGAGCAAAATCGGAGTTAAAACGAAGAAGTTATGGCCAAAACAGTAATCAGACGCGAAAAATGGAGGTTTTCGGAGGCCCGCGGGTTGGTGGGCGACCCTAGGCTGCGGGACCCTCTGTATTGATATTTAGTAAGCATTCGGTTTACCCCGCGGCTTCCAAGCCACGGGCCAAACCGCGGGAGACGATCTGAGGGTTTTATACGCGATTTTTGGAGATCTAACTTCATTTCCTCATAACTTTTTCCTCCTATATCCGATTTTGATGATTCAAGTTGCTATGGTTTCATTTTTGAGAGATTTTCAATGTTAGATTGTTAGTTTTGGGAATATTCAAGAATATTTTGTGGTGGATTGGAAGCAAAGGTCAAGAGCTCATCATCATCACCTCCATCTTCAAGAAATTTGGGGTTTTCTAAATTTTCACCAAAACCTAAGTGGTAAGTTTATCCCCTACTTTTCTAAACCTTAATAGGTGATTTACATGCTTCATTGATGATTTTCTAGTGTTTGTTTTCTTCAGTTTCAGTTTGTAAGATTTTGGAAGGTTTGGGGTCAAAATTAGGGTTTTGACCAAAATGGAGATTTTGATGTCATGTGCTTGGGGATTGATTCTAAAAGGTTGAATGTGATCATTTATGGGTGAAATTTGTGTATTTAGGTTTATGGAGGTTTCGACCTTAAAGATTCAAGTTTCTTCAAAGAAGTTCAAAGTGGGGTAAAATCTAGATTTAGCCTAAATCTAGCGAGGTGAGTACAAGTTGATTTGTGAAAATGTTGTACATGACAAAATGTCTATTTTAAAGCATTTATGTATTTTACATGGAATTAACAACTGTTGAGTTATTTGGTAACTTTTGATTATTTGAAGTGTTTAGCTTATTAAACTCTATAAAACACCCACATTTGGGACTTTTGGGCATTTTGATAAATAAGTCATAAATTAAAGTGTGTTATTATTTCATTTCATGCATGAAGATTATTTGGTAAAATGTGTGTCAGTGTTGGTTGGAAATAGGCATAATTTGGGTTATGAGAGGCTTGAAAACAACAATGGACGAGTCCTTGGGTTTCGGTCATTTTCGACCTTGTGAATAATTTTGGAAACTTTAAATCTCTGTTTTGGGGAAAAGATGCATTTTAAGTATTTCAAAGAGTAAACTCTGAGCAATTGAGCATGTGGCTATGCTATAATCTTGTTTGGGAAATGATCTATCTTATTCTAAGTTGTGTTGGAGTTGGTCGTGTACTTTGGAGCACGTGTTTTCATAAATATTGGTCGAGTGCGTTTTATTACATTATATTTCCTATGACAATGAGTCATTTGGTTGTTTGAGACTGTGGCTCGGTATTTTATTATGATTGGGTTTAGGACATTTGTCCACTTTTGATAACTCGACTTCGAGCTTTGGTTGCGATATTGGATGAGGGACTCAACGTAGGGGCTTTTTATGGTTGAAGTTGATATCCCGTGGGTGTAAGTTTAAAGCCACCGAGCCTGACATCCCTTGCGTGTGCTTGTGTTTTTATGACTAGTCTTAACAACATAAAATGGGGCTTACTTTGTGTACCGTCACATTTTGTGGAATCGGGTCTCCCCCGTCACTGAAAAGGGTTGTTTTGGGTATTGTGTTTATTATCCATGTTTTCGGTGACGTTTTACATCTACGGATTTTATATATATGATTTATGGGTTGAGTATTACGCCCCACCCGTGTTTTGGGTGTTTTGGGATATAAAGTTTTATCCGCTTTTCTCCTATTGGGAGTTTGATTTCTATTCTCATTTAGAGTGAGTTTTGGGTTTAATTTAATTTACAAAAGAACGTTATATGTTGGTATCTTGTCCTCGAAGTAGTTTGGATTTGAAAATGTTTATATTGGTGTTCCTTTGCCCAAAATGCATATTATTAGGGAAAACGAGTCGTTTTCATATTCAAAGCATATCATTTTGAAATATTATGATTTAAATTGTATTACCTCTTTTCAACGATATTTTATTCATGTGGAAAACTCTTGAACTCACTAGGCGTTAGCCTAACCTTTTTATTTGTCGGCATGTGCAACAGGTTCCGGTTGGGATTAGCTCTAGTGACACTGAGCTAAGAGGAGTGCTAGTCGTGTGCTCAAGAGGTGGATATCTTAGTGAAGTCTTCCGCACTTGTTTTCGGGAAGAGCAGCTTATAGTTGGGATTAAGTAACACCGACTTTGGTTTAGTCCTTTTATAAGACTGGAGTTTATATTTGTTGAGGTTATATAGAAAGTTTTATTTTGGTGAGTTATCTTTTACTTGATGTAATGTCGAAATTTTTAATTAGTTGCTCTTACCAAATTTGAGGGTGTTACAAGTTGGTATTAGAGCCAGGTTTGAGAGATTTAGGTATTGATTTTTGGATGCCTAGACTCAAACTAGCGTTCTTATAAGTGATTGAAAGTGAAATGGTGCATTAGGTACCTTAAGATAAGACATTTTAGGGTTGATCGAGTCGCTAGAAACGGGAAACTTGTCGAGGGTCGCAAGGATGATCATGTATGGTACATTCGTAATGGCACCTGGCCAGTGTTATGGTGAACCTACATGCTACATGTGTATACTTGAACTGCCTTGGTATGATGACCGTTGGGGTAGTGAGGGAGTTTCTAAGCGAGGAAGCTAAGGAAGAATTGATGTCTATAGCAATGCCACTTTGGAGTGATAGTTAAGTGCGTTGGACGCATGAAGTTGATCATCTTGAGTCAGAATTATTCATTGGATTAGAACTATAAGTTTGTTAGACCGACTCTATTTCGAGGAGAAATTGTAAGTTAACCAATTAGTGGGATTGTTGCTCTAAGATGTTTGATGCATTCGGATGACAATAGTATGAACTGAGGAGCGTGATTTCGGGATGCCAGTGCCAACCAATTTTATGCACGAAATTCATTTCTAAAAATAAATTGCATCGATTATTTCTCATATTTCCCGAATCATAAAGTGAGTTATATTATGGAACATTTGAAAAATATTTGTCACGCGCCGGATTTTAGACCGTGAGTTTAAACATGCATGAAATTGTTTTATTGCACGTGGTTACAATTTGTCATCAAAAATCTCTTCATCCCCGTTTCATGTCTAACACCATTTTCGGATATTGTGAGATCCATGTTTTAATGTCATTTGGGATATTGGGCAAGTAATTGTGGAATTTTTAGCCTTGACATTGGATCTCCTCCACGTATGTTCGGGTTTTAAAGGAAGAGTTGCCTCCCTGTTCTTGAGTCAAAATTTTCTGGAGAATTTTGGTCTGTATGAGTCGTGTTTAATTTTATGGAGTATAGTTTTGAAACCTTTTGGGCGCGTGAGTGTACTTTGAAATGAGTGGGTTTTAATTTTATTGCGTGTAAATTTACGAGCTTATTGAACGTTGCATCTCATGAAAGTTTTGCTGAAAAAGGGTCACTGTATCTTACGTTGTGGTTTTAGAATTTTGACATTTTTAGACTTATTATCGTCTTATGCTTTTATGTTGGGAAATGAAAATTTTGTCACCGCTTGGTTTTGGCGTTAATGAGTTTTATAAAAATCCGGTTGGGTTTTATGGTGTCTTATTTTGCGACATTTTGCGTCGAGTAGATAAATTTTGAAATGTGTATACATGCATTATGGTGTGCGTTAATTTATGGGTTTTGTTAATAGATGTCAACCCACGTGTTGTTTTGGGGAAGTTTCATTATCATGTGATTTATCTTTGGACTTTATACAAGTGTTAATCGTTGTATACTATTCGTATTTGGATTAAATTATGTTGTTGGTGTGAGTAAACGTATAAAAGATTTATGTTGTTTCAGATAGAACTTTTGCTCAGAACATGTTTCAGTTGTTGATTTTACTGTTAGAATTTTTCCACAATGCATTAAATGAATTATTGGTTTACATGTCGTTGTAGTTACCGCTTTGGACAAGTGCGTTTTATCTGGGCGGCCTAAAATTTGAACTCGATTTAAAATTTATTTACGTTCCTATCGTGTTGCTAAATTTGGGAAAACAAACGAACGTATATGGGCCTTGTTGGGGATTTTATCCTCCGACGTCTTTGTGTTTTTTTTAAGGAAAAGATTTTAAAGTTGAAGTTGAGAAATTCTATTTTGGGAGTTGTACAAACTTTTATTGCACATGTTATAGTGCGAAAAAATTATTTTCATATGCATAATATAAATTGATATAAGCCAGGACCATGGTAGTCCGTTTGAAAATTTTGTTGCGCATCTTTTGTTACCGTTTTTATTAATGTAAGTATTGATCAAATGAATTTTTGTAATAGTTTTATATACGTGACGTTGGTGATCACTTGTACACCTACCGAGTAAACAGTAGTGGATTTTTATGTGTGCGTTCTAAAGATTTGTGCACTTAGAAGTTTTATAAAATTGTTGACATAGTAGTTGAAAAACCTCGAACTCATTAGAGCTGTAGATTTGAACCCCTCCCATGAAAGGAGTTGTAATCAGGACTAGAGGAGTCCTTTGAAAAGGAAGCGTCGGATTAACCAATCCGTGGTCAGTTTCGAATTTTGGATTCTAGTCTATGAATCGGTACACGCATGAATGATTGAGGTAGTAGATTTGTGTATTCTCCCAGATATTTAAATGGTAATCTTTCTGTTTCGGTAAATCCTCGGGGTAAAACATTGTGTGGTTGCTTATATATGGTTAGATTTGAATTGATGGGCCGCTGGTTGACATCAGGTATGTGTCGGTGGTGTGTCTTCTTGGAAAATCTTCAGTAATAAAGAAGATATTGTGATTCGTTTGTTAGAAATGTAAGATTTGAACTTAGTGCCTTGATTAAGTGTCAACTTTAATTCGAAATTGCAAAGCTAGAACGAATAATCGGTCGTATATCCACGTTGAGGATAGTTGCTTTGGGGATAGGTGTCAACCCTGTATTCGGAGGACGATGACTGTTGGGGTGCTTCAGTGTACTTTTGTGGAACCTAGTATGTTCGCAAGTTAAATGGTGACCTTGAGGATGTTAGAGGTTGGCAATTAGGGACTGATCTTTGGTAATTCCGTAATCATCGAGGTTTTCATTGATTTGGCAACCAGTGCTCAAATACATTATGAGAGTTATGTAACCGTGGGATTTGGAGTGAACCACTATCTTCAGTCATTATGCTTGCCTCAGTTTGCGGAACGGATTTTTATGCATTAGACCAGACTGGACTGGTGTTAGGAATTTCGTCAAGGAAAAGACGATAGATTTTCAGTGGTGTTGATTATTGGAGAAATTTGATGAGAATGCTGAGGTAGACTTTAAGTACAAATCGATCATGGAAGAGACCTTGATGTGTCAGAATTGGAAGTGGTGATTCTATGACATCAATGGATGGTCAACTTAAATGTTTTATAAGGGTTCCTTCACTACCCGAGTAAGGTCGGCGTGGCCGCGAGTACTCAGAACTGAAAGAAGTATGGGCAAGCGATGGTTTGATTCCTTCTACAAGATGGTTGCTGTTAGAACATATTTTATGTTATATTTAGAAGTTTTATAAAGTAATCTACATTTATTGTATTGGGCCTTGTAATGGGTTTGGGCTTAATTGTATACAAGGGAGTATGGGGTATAAATAGAAATCTTGTAATAGATTTTAGGTTAACCTTCATTTGCAATGTAGCCGTATGATTGATTTCTCTCTAGTAGTATAGTTTACTTGCTTTCAATAATATACTGATTTCTATCCCTTGATTCCTTGTTCTTCACTAAATTAATCCAATCATGATCTCAATGGACCTCACAAGTTTTTTTTTAGAGAGAGAGTGTAGAGAGAGAAAGTCACAAGTCTATTAGTCACAAGTGTATACGTACAATTCAGAATGTTCAAAGGGTTACAAGGAACTCTCACACAAAGCTATTTAAACCACTAGACTTCTCTCAAGACATTACAATGAAATCTCACTACATGTTTCTCTCAAAAGTCAAAGTACATAAACAAAAGTCAAAACTAACTTGATCTAAACAAATACAGTAACAGTTGCGTTTGGAGGCAAAGAAATAATAGAACGTCACTCCATAAATGACGGTTAGAAGTATCTAAGGAAAAAGTTCGCTTTGGAGTATTCTTGGTGGAACTATTCTTGAGGTGATATGCGCAACCTAAGGTTGGGAGACAACCGAAATCTTAAGGATAGGATAGTGGTTGTAGGGACTCGATGTTCATCCCATCATCGGTAAGATATATCGGACTTTGAAATCGAGTTGTGACGGTTCATTATGAGAATTATAGTGACAACCTTAAATGGGATGTAATCAATTTCGTACATGAGGCAAGGTATCGTGGAGACATTGATTTTGGGTAGAGAACCGATTGATCTCGCTAAAGGTGACGTTGGGTGTTTGGTCGGTGCCAGATTTCGAGGAAGAAAACTCTTTTAAGGTGGGGATGATTGTAACACCCCGATTTCCGAAAGGTATCATTTCAAGTTAATAAAGAAATCGGTATTTTAAGGGAAAAAGAAGATATATGATTTTGGGCTTGAATCCTAGATTTTATAGTTTTGTTTGATAAAGGATTCGATTACGAGTCCAACGGTTCTTTCCGGAGCAAAATCGGAGTTAAAACGAAGAAGTTATGGCCAAAACAGTAATCGGACGCGAAAAATGGAGGTTTTCGGAAGCCCGCGGGTTGGTGGGCAACCCTAGGCCACGACCTAGGCCGCATAACCCTCTGTATTGATATTTAGGAAGTGCGCGGTTTACCCTACGGCTTCCAATCCACGGGCCAAATCGCGGGAGACGATCTGAGGGTTTTATACGTGATTTTTGGAGATCTAACTTCATTTCCTCATAACTTTCTCCTCCTAGATTCGATTTTGATGATTCAAGTTTCTATGGTTTCGTTTTTGAGAGCTTTTCAAGGTTAGATTGTTAGTTTTAGGAATATCTAAGAATATTTGGTGGTGGATTGGAAGCAAAGGTCAAGAGCTCATCATCATAACCTCCATCTTCAAAAAATTTGGGGTTTTCTAAATTTTAACCAAAACCTAAGTGGTAAGTTTATCCCCTCCTTTTCTAAACCTTAATAGGTGATGTACATGCATCATTGATGATTTTCTAGTGTTTGTTTCCTTCAGTTTCAGTTTGTAAGATTTTGGAAGGTTTGGAGTCAAAATTAGGGTTTTGACCAAAATAGAGATTTTGATGTCATGTGCTTGGGGATTGATTCTTAAAGGTTGAATGTGATCATTTATGGGTGAAATTTGTGTATCTAGGTTTATGGAGGTTTCGACCTTAAATATCAAGTTTCTTCAAAGGAGCTCAAAGTGGGGTAAAATCTAGATTTAGCCTAAATCTAGCGAGGTGAGTACAAGTTGATTTGTGAAAACGTTGTACATGCTAAAATGTCTATTTTAAAGCATTTATGTGTTTTACATGGAATTAACAACTGTTGAGTTATTTGGTAACTTTTGATTATTTGAAGTGTTTAGCTCATTAAACGTTATAAAACACCCACATTTGGGACTTTTGGGCATTTTGATAAATAAGTCATAAACTAAAGTATGTTATTATTTCATTTCATGCATGAAGATTATTTGGTGAAATGTGTTTCAGTGTTGGTTGGAAATAGGCATAATTTGGGTTTATGAGAGGTTTGAAAACAACAATGGATGAGTCCTTGGGTTTCGGTCATTTCCGACCTTGTGAATATTTTTGGAAACTTCAAATCTCTGTTTTGGAAAAAAGATGCATTTTAAGTATTTCAAAGAGTAAACTCTGAGCAATTGAGCACGTGTCTATGGTATAATCTTGTTTGGGAAATGATCTATCTTATTCTAAGTTGTGTTGGAGTTGGTCGTGTACTTTGGAGCACGTGTTTTCATAAATGTTGGTCGAGTGCGTTTTATTACATTATATTTCCTTTGACAATGAGTCATTTGGTTGTTTGAGCCTGTGGCTCGGTATTTTATTATGATTGGGTTTAGGACATTTGTCCAGTTTTGATAACTCGACTTTGAGCTTTGGTTGCGATATTGGATGAGGGACTCAACGTAAGGGCCTTTTATGGTTGAAGTTGATATCCCGTGGGTGTAAGTTTAAAGCCACTGAGCCTGACATCCCTTGCGCTTGGAATCATTACGTCCATTGATGGAACGCTAGTTTTCCACATTGAGGCACGTTTAGGCATCAGATTGGGCTATAAGTCCTACGTTCTGGTACACGATATTGGGTGAGGGACTCAACTTAAGGGCCTTTTATGGTTGAAGTTGATATGCCGTGGGTGAAAGTTTAAAGCCACCGAGCCTGACATCCCTTGTGTGTGCTTGTGTTTTTATGACTAGTCTTAACAACATAAAATGGGGCTTACTTTGTGTACCGTCACATTTTGTGGAATCGGGTCTCCCCCGTCACTGAAAAGTGTTGTTTTGGGTATTGTGTTTATTATCCATGTTTTTGGTGACGTTTTACATCTACGGATTTTATATATATGATTTATGGGTAGAGTATTATGCCCTACCCGTGTTTTGGGTGTTTTGGGATATAAAGTTTTATCCGCTTTTCTCCTTTTAGGAGTTTGATTTCTATTCTCATTTAGAGTGAGTTTTGAGTTTAATTTAATTTACGAAAGAACGTTATATGTTGGAATCTTGTCCCCAAAGTAGTTTAGATTTGAAAATGTTTATATTGGTGTTTATTTGCCCAAAATGCATATTATTGGGGAAAACGAGTCGTTTTCATATTCAAAGCATATCATTTTCAAAGATTATGATTTAAATTGTATTACCTCTTTTCAACAATATTTTATTCATGTGGAAAACTCTTGAGCTCACTAGGCGTTAGCCTAACCTTTTTATTTGTCGGCATGTGCAACAGGTTCCGGTTGGGATTAGCTCTAGTGACACTGAGCTGAGAGGAGTGCTAGTCGTGTGCTCAAGAGGTGGATATCTTAGTGAAGTCTTCCGCACTTGTTTTCGTGAAGAGCAGCTTATAGTTGGGATTAAGTAACAATGACTTTGGTCTTGTCCTTGTATAAAACTAGAGTTTATATTTGTTGAGGTTATATAGAAAGTTTATTTTGGAGAATTATCTTTTACTTGATGTAATGTCGAAATTTTTAATTAGTTGCTTTTACCAAATTTGAGGGTGTTACATATAATATATTAAAAAATATAAATTTATATGTCCAAGATTTCAAGTCGGTTCAGACCGCCAAACAACTGCTTAAACCGCACATTGGACTGTCCAATTTGGCAATATTCCGAATCAGAACGGACTGCCAAACCGTCAAAACGATCTGATTTGGTTTGTTCTCACCGGTTTTTGCAGTCCATCGATTTCTTAATTTGAACACTCCTAATGAAAATAAGTGAACCATTTAATTTAAACAAAAGCTATCGCAAATGGTTTAAAGGTGGATTTGCAGAATAGATTTCAAGGATCTAGAGTCAAATCTTCATAACCTAGACAAGCGTATTAAAGAACATGACAAGAAGTTATCATAGAATTAGTTAAGTCATAAGTGTATTATTTTCACACCACTTTGCTCACATCGCTTTGATATTGAAGCTTTGCTAATAATATCTCACTACAATTTTTCAAATACAAATGTAGTGTAATACAGTATCATATATCGTTATTTCAAATAGAAGTCTAGTAATATAACTAATACTCCCTCTTTTAACCCAAAAAGAAGCATAGTTTGATTTTTGATCTCAATCATATATATATATATACACACACACACATATATATGACCCAACCCTATATATATAGTGTGGGAGAGAGAGAGACGTGAATGATCATGTGAGAAAAAGAGTTAAGGAACCCAACCCTGTGTGTGTATATATATATATATGTGTGTGTGTGTGTGTGTATGTGTGTGTGTATACTTGCAGTTAAGACAATATTTTTTTCCTGAGAAGATTATCAGTGAGACCTTAAGGGGAGCTGTGTTGGATGAATCCAATCATCTATGTGATAAGCACAAAGTGGTTGTTCAATAAAATCCTCTACCTCTAGCTACATTAGCACTTGAATATCAAAAAGGAGACGAATTAACCATGAAACTCAAGTAAGATTGTGAAGTTTATTATATTTTCATCTATGGTGCTATAAAGGAATAGACGGATGCGATTATCTAATAAATCACTTATTGGGAGTGGATTTTCTTTCCATTCATTGAAAAAAAAATCATGATCCCCTTCCAAACTAAACATGGATCTTTCAATTCATTTGACCAAAGACAGGCAAGATCGCACAGACATTATGGCTGAGAATCCTGAGTGGTTGCCCACCCAAACCTACCAAATATCCAATGCTCCGACATTACTATGCCCCGTCTATCTTTTCATCCATGGACATATTAGTTCAAGGGTGATAGAATATTCATGTTCATATTGTATATCATTGATGATTAAACTGATATTTCTAAGATTTGACACCAGACACGTACAGGCACATATGCATACTTCAAAAAAATAAGGGTTGTAAAATTCCTTTCATGATTGTTGATTAAGATCGCTAATACACACATCAAAAGAACATGTCTTGATGGGAGTTCATAGCTTCTACTTGTGCGGAAAGTATACAAGATAAAATAGGTATACATTGCCTGCAATGCCATTATCCATGATATATATATAACATGATATCCTCCCTCACAAACTTGGTCTAACTTTTAAATATTGTGTCATGTGTTGATATGAATCAGTCTTAAAAAAGTATGAACTATGATATGATTTTTTTAACTTTTTGATGCCAAACCTAGTACTGCCAAATGAGAAACCAGTAACGATTCTAACTTTTTGAAATCATGGGGTTAAAGTGAGAGACCTAAACTTTATTTCTTTGTTTACATCTATACTCAAGTATGACTGAGAAATCATTCAAAACAATATGGACATTAAAATAAAATAATAAATGTCACATGTAGCTTTGCATCAAACGATCTAATGCTCAACTCCCCTAAATGCCAAATTGAATTTTATCAGTAACCTCAATATTTGCAAACATTGGTATGACATGCTACACACACCTTGTTTTCTGCATCAATATTTCTTCACACCAGGCACCAACATGTTTTTTTCCTAATGAAACTAATTATATTCTGGGAGGAGCATTGTCGATAGCGTTCTTCAGTGAAAATAGATGTTGTTAGCGCACAGATCTATTGGATTCAAGATCATCCAATCTGAAGTTTGCAATCTGAAGCTAACGCCGGAAAGTCGACTCTTAAGATTAGTCTAATGTTAGTTTGTAATAAATTGTCAAAGTTAATTATTATATTTTGTATTATTCCTAAATATCTATTTATTAGATATTTTAGGATATTATTAGTTTTAGATATTATTAGATATTATCTAGTTAGTTGTTAGGTGAGATAAAATAATATCTATCACAACATAATCTAAGATCTGAGTTTACTGTTCATCAGAGAGAAAAACACATAGAGCTTCAAAAGAGAAATCAATCAATCTGTATTCCATGTTTGTAATCAAATTAGGTTGGTTAATATATGTGTTGTTGTTTTAATAAGAACTTGATAATATTGTGGACCGACAAAACCAGATTCAAATCAAGTTTTAAAAACATCGACTCTGTGTTCTTCATTTCAAAATCTTTTTCGAGTTTTAGTGTGTTTTTGGAGTTGAAATCGATCAGGTCTTGATCGATTAGTGTGCTAGATTATTTGGGTAGTGTTTAATTTCATTATAGAGCATCTATCGATTCCCATTTTGCGATTTTAGTGTCTAACTGTTCACGACTTCAAACTGCTTGTTCCATCGATTTAAACTTCAAAAAGTGATTGCTTTTCAGATCTAAAGGTTGTAATCTGTTCTAAAACTGTTAGTGGTCAATTTGTTAAAATTTGGGACTGCTAATCGTTGATAAACAGGGTTATTTGAGCGATCAGATCGATTTTTTAAAGAACAGGGACGAACTCGCGAGAGTTGAAAGTTTGCGCCAGTTCATAGTGACTTTTGCGCCATCAATTACTAACGTAAAACTTGCTTTGCGCCATCAACGTCTTGCGCAAAAGTTCTTTCGTGCGACCAACTGCTCACGCAATCTTCAAAACGCGCGACTTACTTCTAATGCAAACTTTGTTTTGCGCCAACCACGTCTCGCGCAAAACTTCCAGTTCGCGCGACCCGACTCTCGCGCAAAAACTCCTTTTTGTGCCAGCTTCTTCTAATGCAAAGTTTACTTTTGCGCCACCTTCACTTAGCGCAAATTTGTGCTTTTTGCTCCAGTTCCAGACTTGGTTAAATTTGGAAATTTTATTTCTGAATTTTATTTGATTTTATTTGGATTAACGATCATATCTGTCAAGTTCTTTTGTTACAGAAATCATGGATGATGATTTTATTGCTCCACCTAGAGAGAAAAGTCTGTCTCAGAAAATTTCAGATCTTCAAGAACAGTACAAACTAGATCAGATGTCTATTTCAAAAGAATTTTTATCATCTGCAACTGATATAAAATCTACTGTTTTAGAAAGAGGAAAATATGAGCAGTGGAAAATCCATTTCTTAGACTTTATTGACAAACATGAATTGAATACTTATATCAGATTATCTTTGCAGGAAGGGATGATGAAAATTCCAACAATGTTCAATTCTTTCCGAGGAACTTCTGGATGGTTGGAAATGAAAGAGGTTCCAATATACCTTAATGAATACACAGATGAGCAGAGAAGGAGACATGAAGCTTATAAATTTGCCAAAATTCTTATCTTGAAAGGAATTTCAGAAGAGATTACTATTCAAATGAATAGCAGACTTAGCAAATGGGCTACAACAAAACAGTTATGGGATCAGCTTAAAGATATATCAAAATTATCTCCAAAAGAAAAGGTAATGGATTTGGAAACTGAGAATGATGAGTTGAAAAGAAAGATCTCAGACTTAGAAGATCAAAGTGTCCAGATCCTGCAAGCAGCTTCTGTTGTAAGCTATGAAGAAAAGATAAAGGATTTGGAGAGTACAAACACTGAACTTCAAAAGAAAATATCAGAGTTTGAGAAGAAGTTCTCAGATCTTTCCAAGAAGAGTATTGAAGAGAAGAAGGTGATTGTGCTTAAAAGTATAAAGCTTTCTCAACAAGTTAGTAACTTTGAGAAAGTAATCATTTTAGAAAGAGATCAGTTTGCCAAAGAGAAGAAGGCAATAGAACGAAAGAACGTTGGATTCTTAAAAGAGATATCAGATGGAAGAAAGGGTGCAAAGAAGGAATTTGAAGCTGCAATTAGAAAGCTTAATGCAAAGCTATCTGAACTTTCTAAGTGTGCACAAAAAGAGAAGAAAAAAAGTGTGAGCTTGAGATGAAGATTGACCTTCTTGTCAAAGAAAGAGACAGTTATTCTTCAAAGATTAAAAATCTTGAAAATATTATTTCAATGGTGGTGGTGACTGAGCACAAGACTCTTTCAAGCTGATACGGAATGCTCTTTCAAGTTAGCTGCAAGTTCAACATCCAAATCTGTTTCTTCAAAAAGGTCAGTTAAATCTTCTGATCAAATTCGTAGTTCTAACCTTTTCTTTGATAGAAATACAGATGGTTCAGGTACACATCAAAGAAGAAGAAGCAGCTACAAAGAAGCTGAACTGGTTTGGAAAAGGCAACCAGTTAAAGAAAAGAAGGAAGAAAAGAAGAAAGATGAGCTGAAATGTAAAAAGTCATGTGTACATACGCAAAATGCCAAGAAGAACAATGTGCGTAAAGGTAAACCTGTTGGGAACTGAAGATTTAACCAAGTATGATTACTGCTGCCAGTACAACATGGTTACTACTGCTGAGACAAGATAATACTGCTGAGCCAGATTAATACTGCTTGAAGAAATTAATACTGCTAAGCATAGTTAGTACTGCTGAAGATTAATACTGCTCAGAGTGTTAATGCTGCTATGATTTAGTACTGCTTATGTGATAATCAAGATATACGCAGATCAAGGATTGAAGATAATCATGGAAGGTTTGAAGATAATTATAGAAGAATATACTGAAGATCTTTTAAGTTTTGTAATTATCTTTAATTTTCAGTATATGTATAGATGTATTCAGAATAGTTTTGATATACGAGATTTCTGAGTTTTTGTTTAGAGAGAGAATTAACCTCAAGGTTTACAATCGTAGTTCTAGAGAAGTAGAATTCGTCTTGGTGAGCCTGTTCATCAAGATTGAGGATTTGTGTGAAAGCTTGTAACTTTAATCATTCAATAAAGTTTACAAGTTGTGATTTATATTTTATTGTTACATTGATAGTTTGAATATTAAAGTGTTTTTCCGCAACTTCTTTAATATTGTTTCTGAGTTTCATTATTCTTGTTAAGAATCAGATCCTGACAAGTGGTATCAGAGCCTAGTATTCTCAGAAACCTTCATTCATCATGGACAACACAGTTGAATCAACCAGTACTCTTGCTTCAAAGGTTCCCATGCTCAAACCTAATGAGTTTGACATGTGGAAAATTAGGATCAAGCAGTACATCCTCCTTACAGACTTTTCTATGTGGGACATTGTTGAGAATGGTCCCTCTGCTGAAGGTAAAATTGGACAAGATGGAAGAAGACCACCTCCAAAAACTGATGCTGAGAAGAAAGTGAGACAATTGGAGATGAAAGCCTTAAGCACCCTGCTTTTGGCCATCCCTAATGAGTATCAACATCAATTTCATCACTGCACTGATGCTCAGATACTATGGAATGCTTTAGAGAAGAGATTTGCTGGCACCAAGAGCACTAAGAGGAATCAAAGGGATATTCTCAAGCAGCAATATGAGAATTTTACATCTTCAAAGAATGAGTCTATGACTCAAACTTTTGATAGATTCAATAAGTTAATTGGTGAGTTGGCTACTGTTGGAGTTCAGATGGAACAAGATGATGTCAATCGAAAGTTCCTCAGATCTCTTGGAGATGAATGGACCATGTACACTGTCTCATTCAGACAGAATGACATGCTGGAAGAAAAGGAACTGTATGATCTGTACAATGATCTGAGAGTGTTTGAATCTGAAGTGGAAGCAAAGAAGAAGCCTACTGGATATGTTCATAATGTTGCACTCCTATCAGCATCCACTGATTCTACTGCTAACCCTGAATTAGTTAATGCTGCCAGTGGAGTAAATCAAGAAAAAGGCAATGAATCTGTTTTTGAAGCCTTTCTGTCCAGCCATGGTAACTCTTCTTTAATCAATGATGACTTGGAACAGCTTCATCCTGATGATCTTGAAGAGATGGATATTAAATGACAGATGGCCATGCTTTCTATGAGGGTGAAGAAGTTCATCAAGAGGAATGAGAGGAACAACTTCTCTCAAATAAGAGAAGATGGAGCAGGCTTTGATAAGTCAAAGGTGGAGTGCTACAAGTGTCATATGAAGGGACACTTTGCCAGGGAATGCAGAAGTGGAATGTCTCAAAACAACCACCAACAAGCTCAGACTGGAAGCTTCAACCAGAACAGAAACTATGCTCAAGCTCTTGTTTCTCAACAAGGAATGGGGTTTGACTGGAGTGATCAAGCAGAAGAGGACATTCAAAATCAAGCTCTCATGGCAGAGGTATCTGATCTCCCAACTGAGGTACTTTCTAATCTCTGTACTCAAACTTGCATAGACACTGTTAAAAGGTACAGGGATCACAACCAGAGTATGAGTGATGAGCTTAAGAGGTTAGAAAATGATAGAAAAGATTATGTGAAAATTGTTGAGAGGTTTGAGGAACAAATTAAAGGTTTCCAAGCCAGTGAACTTCAACACACATATGATACAAATTACTGGAAGTGGGAGAAAAATGATTTAGAAATCCAACTGACAAAGTCTAGAGAGGAGAATGAAAAGTTGAGAGGGGAGCTAGCCAAGGTTAAGCTGGATATGGAAAAGTTTTCATATGCTTCTAAAGCCATGGATTCAATTCTAAAGGTTCAAATCCATGATAAGTTTAAACGAGGAATTGGGTACAATACCACACCACCACCATACAACAACAACTACATCCCTCCTAAATCAGATTTGCTAGAGACCATGGATAGGAAGGACTTGCATGAGGGAGCCACTAAGATAGATCCTTTAGATGAAGTAGTTGTTGAGGACAAGATTGAGAAAGAAGCTAGTAAGAGTAAGGATAACACTGTGAGTGGTGAGATTCCTTTAGAAAATAACATTCTTACCAATGAGGGTGGTGGAAGGGATTGGGTCAAATTTTATGGTGTAGAGAAGACTAAGGGAAAGTCTAAAAAGGTCCATTACAAGCAGAATACAGTTGTGAATCCTGTTCCTTGCAAACAGTGTGCAGGTAATAAATATGAGCCCCTAAAACATGATAAAAGGAGGGGAAATCAAAGAAATTTTAATAATCAGTGGGCTTAGAAACAAGGAGTTGATCTGAGTAGAATCATCAGACCAAAACCTTGTTTCATATGTGGAAAATTGAACCATCTTGCCAAGAATTGTTATTTTAATCCTATGAACCATAGGATAAATTTTCAAAGATCTGTGCAAAAATCCTTTGGTTATAGGAAGAATGAAAGGAACCATGTGGCTAAGAAACATGTTAAATCTAAAAGCCACATGAAGAAAAAGACTGTAAACAAAAGTGTCAAGATGTGGGTTCCCAAAAGCACTAAAACTGTTAGTACTGCTACCAAAAATAGTGTTGCTGACAAAGATAGTGCTGCCAAAAGCAATACTACTACTATCAATGTTAGTGCTGCTGATAGTATTAGTACTTCTAAAACTAACATTGTTAGTACTTCATCAAATATTAATACTGCTAACTCTGTTAGTGCTTCTAACAAGGTTAGTACTGCTAAACCTGTTAGTGCTGCTAACTCTGTTAGTACTTCTAAAATTAGTACTGCTTCTAGTGCTTGTGCTTCTAGACCAATCATCTTGACAAAGTACTCCAGTCAAGAGGATTCTAAATTTAAAAATCTCATGAAAAAGGAGTGTAAGTACTTTGATGAGAAAGGGAGGCCCAAGACCACTTTGGCTTGGGTTCCCAGTCAATACTAATTGATTTATCTTATGTGCAGGGCAACCAGCAGCTCAAGGGAAAGAGCATTTGGCATGTTGATAGTGGTTGCTCTAGGCACATGACAGGGAACATGGCTTGCCTCAAGAATTTCAAGAAAATTGATGGAGGGCATGTTGCCTTTGGTAATACTCCATATGGAGGTAAGATTACTGGTAAGGGAGATGTAACAAAAGGTAAGATGACCTTTGAAGATGTTTTCTATGTTGAACAGTTAAGATACAACCTGTTAAGTGTATCACAGGTTTGTGACAAAAAGCATAGCATATTATTCACTGATTCAGAATGCATTATCCTTGCTCCTAGATTCAAGGTAGTTGATGAAAAGATGATACTACTAAGAACTCCTAGAAAGGATAATGTCTATTGTTTGGATATGGAAAATGTTTCAAATGATTCATCCCTAAACTGTCTTGTTTCAAAAGCCTCTTTGGATGAATCATCACTTTGGCACAGAAGGATGTGTCACATGAACTTTAAAACAATGAATAAACTTGTTAAAAACAACCTTGTAAGAGGTCTTCCTTCAAAAGTCTTTTCATGTGATGATCATTGTGTTTCTTGTCTCAAAGGCAAACAACACAAAACTTCTCATAAGTCCAAAGAGTTGAACACAATTTTCTCTTCTCTTCAGTTGTTGCATATGGATCTGTTTGGTCCTACAAATGTCATGAGTATAGGTAGGAAATCATACTGCTTAGTTATTGTTGATGATTACTCTAGATTTACTTGGGTATATTTTCTAAGGACTAAGGATGAGACAAGTGGACTGATCAAATCCTTTATTCTAAGAATTGAAAACCAAACAAATCAAAAGGTAAAAGTCATTAGGTCAGATAATGGTACTGAATTTAAAAATCTTGACCTAAACACCTTTTGTGAGGAAAAAGGAATTGAGAGGCAATACAGTGCTCCTAGGACTCCACAACAAAATGGTGTTGCTGAGAGAAGGAATAGGACACTGATTGAAGCTGCTAGATCTCTGTTAGCTGATTCAAAACTTCCAATTACTTTCTGGGCTAAAGCAATTAATACTGCTTGCTATGTCCAAAACAGAGTTCTAGTAGTCAAGCCTAAAAACAAGACACCATATGAGCTTTTAAATAAAAGAAAACCATTTATTGGATTTTTCAAACCTTTTGGGTGTCCTTGTACCATTCTCAATACCAAAACTCACTTAGGAAAGTTTGATAGCAAAGCAGATGATGGTTTTCTTGTTGGTTACTCATCTCAGAGTAAGGCCTACAGATGCAATGAGAACACACCAAATCCTATTGGTTCAGGTCCTCAGTGGTTATTTGACATTGATTCACTAACTAACTCTTTGGGTTTCAGTAGTGATGATCATGCAGGATTAGGAAGTAGAGAATCAGGGGATGAACAAGTACAAGATATTATTCCTAAGTCTGTGATCTTTCCCATACCTACAATGGACCCTGTTGAAATATGTGAAAAGGAGACTGTTACTGAACCAATTCAGAGTGAAGAAGAAAGAAAAGATGAGGAGAATCCAGAGCGTGAAGAGCCAGAAGTAGCTGATGAGATCCCCTCAGCTGACTTCAATGATTCCAATTTAGATGTGGGATTTAATGAAGAACCTAGTCATCAGACAAGAACTCAGAAGAATCATCCTCCTGAGATGGTAATAGGAGACATCACTTCTCCTATGATGACTAGGAATCAAAGCAGACTTCAAGATTTGCAGGATCAGCAACATACAGTACTCTCTTGCTTTCTATCTCAGATTGAGCCTAAGAAGGCTTATGATGCAATGAAAGATTCAAGTTGGATAGAATCCATGCAAGAAGAGTTGCTATAGTTTAAATTTCAAGATGTTTGGGACTTGGTGGACCTTCCAAAAGGTCATAGAGCAATTGGCACCAAGTGGATTTTCAGAAATAAAAAGGATGAGAGAGGAATAGTAATCAAAAACAAAGCAAGGCTAGTGGCACAAGGGTACACTCAGGAAGAAGGCATAGACTATGAGGAAGTTTTTGCTCCAGTTGCACGGGTAGAGGCAATTAGGCTGTTTCTAGCCTATGCCTCATTTATGAAGTTCAAGGTATATCAGATGGATGTGAAGAGTGCCTTTCTATATGGAACAATTGATGAGGAAGTATATGTCTGTCAGCCCTCTGGATTTAAGAATCCATCATATCCTGACAGAGTATACAAACTTAAGAAAGCACTCTATGGTCTACATCAAGCCCCAAGAGCATGGTATGATACTCTGTCTACCTATCTCTTGGAAAATGGGTTTGAAAGGGGAATCATTGACAAGACCCTTTTCATTCAAAAAAGTAAGAAGGACATCCTACTTGTTCAGATATATGTGGATGACATCATATTTGGATCCACAAAATATCAGATGTGTAGAGACTTTGAAGAGTTGATGCACAAGAGCTTCAAAATGAGTTCAATGGGTGAACTCACTTTCTTCCTTGGGCTTCAAGTGACACAGGAGAAAGATGGGATTTTCATAAGTCAATCAAAGTATGTGAAAGACATCCTAGATAAGTATGGTCTATCAGACTCAAATCCAGCAAGCACACCAATGGAAACACACAAACAGATCACTGCTGATCTTGAGGGGGAGGATGTTGATGTTCATCTTTATAGATCAATGATTGGATCTCTCATGTATCTCACAGCCTCATGACCAGATCTCATGTTTCCAGTGTGTGTGTGTGCCAGATTCCAAGTCAAGCCAAAGCAGTCACATCTTCAAGTTGTTAAGAGGATCTTCAGATACTTAACAGGGCAACCTAGATTAGGTCTTTGGTATCCTTATGAATCTACTTTTGATTTGATTTCATATTCAGATAGTGACTTGGGTGGTGCTAATATGGATAGAGAAGTCTACTTCAGGAGGATGTCAACTTTTGGGTGCAAGACTAGTATCCTGGCAGTGTAAAAAGCAAACCACAGTGTCCTTATCCACAACAGAAGCTGAGTACATTGCTGCTGCAAGTTGCTGCTCTCAGGTTCTATGGATTCAGAATCAAATGCTGGACTATGGGGTAACCTTTCTTCACACTCCAATCTTCATTGACAATAGCAGTGTTATTAGCATTGTTAACAATCTAGTCAAGCACTCCAAAACAAAGCACATAGAAATCAGGTATCAATTTATTAGAGACTGCAACGAAAAGAAGCTTATTCAAGTTGCTAAAGTTCATACTGATAATCAGTTTGCTGATCTATTCACTAAAGCTTTTGATGTGGGTAGATTCACTTTCTTGGTCACAAGTGTGGGCATGATCAACTCTGAATGAGCTCATGTTTAATAAGTGTTTGTATACCTGTTATTTGTTTATTTGTTTGGTGCTACTAATCATCTTTCTCAGGAAGTTTATTGCCCTGCTCAGACTAACACAAGCTTCAACAGTGTAAGTATAGTTAATGCTGTCAGTGCAGTTTTAATGCTGCCAGTGCAAAGTTACTACTGCAGGTTCATTATTACTACTGCTAGTCTGAGTTACTACTTCAGGTATGTGTTAATACTGCTAGTTAGTTAATACTGCTCTCAGTTAATACTGCTCTCAGTTAATACTGCTCTCAGTTAATACTGCTCTTAGTTAATACTTCCAGTGGGTTAGTACTGCTTTAACTGAAAATAGGGTTAATACTGCTTCTTTCCCGAATCATATAAATACCCTCTTTGACCGCCTAAAAGCTCACAATGACTCTTTGAATATTGTTCATCTTCTCTCTAACTCTTTTCTCTCAAGTAACCAGTGTGTTTCAGTCAAGAATCCTCAAGACCGATGGCATCAATGGCGTTTATTGATGAACACAATGAGATCGCAATGCTTCAAAAGCTGAAGCAGGCTGATGGATTCCATCAAATAGTTGATTTTCTCAAGACCAGTCATATAGCGTATGCTCTTACTGTGTCACCACCAATCTTCATCGAGCACCAGAAGCAATTTTAGGCCAATGCCACCGCGGTTACTGAAAACGGTGTGCAGTTTATCAAGACAAGGGTGTGTGACAAACCCTTGATAGTCACTGAAGAGGTCATTCTCCTCAGTCTATGTTTAGACGATGCCTCAGGTATTACCTCTATCCCTAATGAGGATTTGTTTTCCAATCTCACAAGAATGGGGTATGAAGGCCAACAGGGTGTTTTCAAATTTTACAAAGCTAACTTTTGTCTCCAATGGCGTTTCTTTGTTCATACTCTTACGCACTGTATTTCTAGAAAAACTACTGGATGGAGTCAGTTCAGTAGTACCATTGCTTATGCTTTGGTCTGCTTGTCCACTGCCAGAAAGTATAATTTCTCAAAACTGATTTTCAATGACCTTGTGTCAAACATGGATAATAAAAAGAGTTTCTATATGTATCCAAGATTTGTCCAGGCAGTTATTACCACTGAATTGACGGATATATCTCAGTTTAATGAGGTATATGTACCTAAAATCCCTAAGGACAAGGTCTTTTCAAATATGAAAAGATCTGCCAAGGACTCGGAAGGAGTTGACACCCCATTGTTCTCTACAATGATGGTGGTGTCCCACAACCAAGAAGGTATGGCATCAGGGTCAAGGCCCTCACTAGACCATCCCACTGATAGCCAAACCCAACCTTCAACCACTATATCACTTCCTCAGTCCCTTGTTCTTAATCCAACACCAGTTTTAATCAAAACTTATGCTAAGAGAAAGGTATACAAGGCTCCTTCCCTTGTTGTACCTCCTACAAACCCAGAACCTCAAAGCCCTTTAATGGAGCATTCTCCATTAGATAATATCAATAGGGAAACCACTGGGGTGTCTCCCAACCCCAAGAAGGTGCTCACTGAGGAGATGCATGAGCATGTGGGTGAGAAGGCTGCCACTACTCCTGCTAACACAGAGGAGGTCAGTGGTAACATCACTAAGACCTTCCCCATGGAAACTTTGGGTGAGCAATCATCCAAAGGTCCCAGGTGCCAAGAAACCAAGGGAATAGGTGGTGCTTCAGCATGGCTGGAGATCCCTATTAAACATTCCAATGATCCCTCAAAAGGGGGTAACACTCCTGGAGAAGGTGAGGATAGATATGACTACCATGAATTGATTTCTGCTATGTCCAAAATGGCAACTGAACTGGATGCTCAAAAGAAGGTTGCTAATGAACTCAAGAAAGTCATCATCAACCAACAAGAAGAGATCAGCAGCTTAAAGAAGTTGGTTCAAAAGGTGGTTCAAAAGAAGAAGAAGCAACGTTTTGTGCTCAGAAGGAGGAACCCAGTGGATGATGCTCCCAAAAAGGGGGAGTCAGAAGCTGAGGTTAACATGGAGAATGCTAAGAATAAGGGGGAGAAACATGGAGATGAGGGGGAGTTTGCTGAAACAGAAATAGGGTTTGAGAAAGCAGCAGAAACAGTTAATGTTGCTGAAGCAAACATAGCAGCAGAAACAGTTAATACTGCTGAAAAAAATGAAGCAGCAGACATTGTTCAAGAGATATTAACAGACCTCCTCAACAGCAATTTGGAAGAAATTGAGGTAGCTGAAGCATTAATCAAAGCTAAACATGATACTCCTAAGGTCACTTCAAAGGCCAAAGGAATTGTCATAAAAGATAATGTTGAGGTTATCAAGAAAGCTAGTGTTGATAAGATAGCAAGCAAGGACAAAGGCAAAACCAAGTAAGTGGAATCTGAACAACCACTTAAAAAGCAAAAGCTTATTGAGTCAGATGAAGCTTTGGCTAAGAAGATTCAAGCAGAACTTGAGATAGCTGAAAGAGATCAAATGGAAAAGGATAGGGAGATGGCAAGAGCTCTAGCTGCAGAGCTTAATGAAGTTTATCAAAAGAGTTTGGGAACAGAGATGGCACAGAAGAGATCTACAATTCCAAAGAAGACTATAATGATCAAATTGGGTGCAAGGAAGAGACAACCTTCAAAGACCTACCTTGGCACTCAAGAGAGAAAGAAGATGATCACTTTTCTCAAAGGTGTTGTGGGAGTAAAAAGAGAAATGTTCACTAAAATGTCATTTGAACAAATCAAAGGCTTGTATGATGCAGAAATGACCAAGCTACAAGGAAATGACAAAGCCAGAGTTGAAGTAGAAAAGAAGATGAAAGAGAGGCATGATCTTCAAATTCAAAAACCCTTTCCTGATGATCAAGAATCACCAAGGAAGGAAGCTACTCTAGGTGAAAGTCTGAGGACATTGAAAAGAACAAAAATGATGGCTAGAAGAAAACCAGCTAAGAAACCTAGAGTGGATGAGGAAGAAGCTGAGAAAGAACAAAAGGTAGCTGAAGAAGAAGACACACCTAAGTCTGATGAAAAGAAAGCTCAATCTCTGGAAGAACCATCCAGTACTTATGATGTAAATATGTACATGGTGGTGATGGAGAAAGTGCCTGAGCCTATAACAGCTGAACCAGTTGGTGTCAAGCCTCCTGAGATTATTCACTGGGATACCATGGAAGTAGATGGAAAGGAGTATATCAGGCTGAAGAGGAAAGATGACAAATTTGAAGTGTATCCTACTTGGGCCAAGATTGTAAGAGTATGCTCCAGATCTGATTTAGAGGAAATGTTTGAGGTGGGGATGAAATTATATGCTGATAAGCTAAAAGCTCCAGGGATACCTGTTACAAAACTTGTGATGGAATATCTCTGCATGTTGTTCAAGCCAGAGGAAGTTCAGCATGTTATCAGAAATGTTTTTAAAACCATCAACTGGACTTTGTATGAAAGAAGTGGAGTATATGCACTGGCTATGGATACAAGTCACTTTGAATACTTCCTAGTGGATAGAGTTTACAACCATAGCAGGTTAAAGCTTCATGCTATGTTGAAGAAAAAGCTAGGTTGTGCACCAGATTCTGCAATGGCAAGATACTTGATCCAGAGAATTATTAATCAAAGTTTGGGGCTGAATCCTGATATAGGTTTATGAGCAATGAAGTTTTGGGAGCATCTGAAGAACTTGACTTATCTGTTCTAAAAGTCAAGTTAGGGGGAGATTGTTGGGAACTGAAGATTTAATCAAGTATGATTACTGCTGCCAGTACAACATGGTTACTACTGCTGAGACAAGATACTACTGCTGAGCCAGATTAATACTGCTTGAAGAAATTAATACTGCTAAGCATAGTTAGTACTGCTGAAGATTAATACTGCTCAGAGTGTTAATGTTGCTATGATTTAGTACTGCTTATGTGATAATCAAGATATGCGCAGATCAAGGATTGAAGATAATCATGGAAGGTTTGTAGATAATTATAGAAGAATATACTGAAGATCTTTTAAGTTTTTTAATTATCTTTTATTTTCAGTATATGTATAGATGTATTCAGAATAGTTTTGATATACGAGATTTCTGAGTTTTTGTTTAGAGAGAGAATTAACCTCAAGGTTTACAATCCTAGTTCTAGAGAAGTAGAATTCGTCTTGGTGAGCCTGTTCATCAAGATTGAGGTTTTGTGTGAAAGCTTCTAACTTTAATCATTCAACAAAGTTTACAAGTTGTGATTTATATTTTACTGTTACATTGATAGTTTGAATATTAAAGTGTTTTTCCGCAACTTCTTTAATATTGTTTCTGAGTTTCATTATTCTTGTTAAGAATCAGATCCTGACAAAACCTGATTTTGTCTACACGAGAGATCAATTAATCAGTTTGTCAGGTAAGAAATTCTATTGTTCTTATTGTCGTACACATGATCCTGTTCATAAAACGAGTGACCATTACTGGTATGGTTCTTACTCAATTACTCCCATAGGAACTGCAACTAACACAGTTGGATCCAAATGGAAATGGATACCAAAGAAAAAGGATGATTATGTGTTGTAGGCACCTACTATCAAAGGGGAGTAGGAAGAAGAAAATGGCTCTTGAATACAACAGTTCAAGACCCGAACTTAAATGTCAAGAGGAGGCTTCTAAGTAAATCAGCTTATAACCCGTACTTCAACGAAGCATGACTTCTAAACACAACAATTTAGGACTCGTACTTCAATGATCAAAAGACCTTACTCCTGTGCTGATAAGAAATTGGACTCCAATACTCGAATGAGGAAATCAACCATCAAGGGGGAGTACATATTTGTCTGAAATTTTAAATGCATATCTTTTACAAGATGATAATTTTTCTATGCATAATTTCAGGGGGAGTAAAAGACTTATGACTTCTGATTATTTCAGATCAGAACTCGTACTTTCATTGTTTTACTGCTTTTTGTCTTTTAATTCAATGTGAATAACGTTACTTTGACTTGAGTTTAAGACTTTTGCAGTTTGAGAGACACTTACATGTTCATATCTTTATGACTTTAAGCTTAGCTTCATGAGATGTAAGATCGCACGTAAAGGTATAATCCTTTATCTTAATCTCATATATGGTTGAAAGAAGGATAACTTTCATTCATTAAAAACATGTTCTTAAATGTTCAAACCACTTCCCGAATGTCAAAACGATTTCATGAATTGGAAGTGTGCCTTTAAATGTTTTCAAGATATAATTTGTACTTTAACTGATATAGTTAAACCATTTTGAGCATCATATGCTTTCTAGGAAAACATCGGATTTTATTGTGCTAGGACTTAACACAACTTCTATGGATAAACGTTAACCAGTGTTTCCTACCCAAGAGGTTAATCTATCTACTCATTTTCTTCTTAAAAGGAAAATGTTTCATTTTCAAAGGGGAAGCAGCACATTTGCTATATGATTTTCATTTGGAAAATCTGGATATTGAAAAGAAGGAAGTCTGCCCCACCTTCGCACTTCACTCATGCACATTGAGTCTGTGTTTAACTTACTGTTGTCTCAGTGGTTTACACAATATTGAGACTTATAAGCAATCATCAAGTGCTTAATTCTTTCTATCACTTGCACGAACACACAAGGAATTTGTTTCTTTGTCATAACATTTATAGAAATTACCTTTGTGGTGTTTCGATGATTGAATGGAAGACCTGGGGGAGTGAACATCAAAAAGCTCCTTTCCAATGTGTATTCGTTACACACAGTGACTTAGTGTTACTGACAAACATGTTAACCGATTCATTTGTTGATTCAGGTGTTACACGACTATTTTGTCTGGATTTGCAAAGATCTGGATGAATATCTTTTGAATTGATGGATCAAAAGATCCTTAAGATAGACATTTCTTGAAATAAAAGTTTTGATGAACTAGTTGCTCTTTTCACCAAAAAGGGGGAGAAGAGTTACACAAGAAATGGGGAACAACACAAGTTTAGAGCAAGTATTCTGAAGACATGCTGATTTGAGAGAAATTTTATTTGAAGATACTTTGCTACAACATTCTGAGCTAAATCTGAAGATAATTTCTTCCCATCATCTGAAAGAGAGTTTATCTACGTATTTTGGGGAGATTGCTACTTGTTGAAGACTAAGAGGGAGATTGCATCTTCTGAGCTGAAAGAGAAGACTGAATTGCTAAATCTTTTTAGTAATAATCTTGATCCAAAGGGGGAGATTGTTAGCGCACAGATCTATTGGATTCAAGATCATCCAATCTAAAGTTTGCAATCTGAAGCTAACGCTGGAAAGTCGACTCTTAAGATTAGTCTAATGTCAGTTTGTAATAAATTGTCAAAGTTAATTATTGTATTTTGTATTATTCCTAAATATCTATTTATTAGATATTTTAGGATATTATTAGTTTTAGATATTATTAGATATTATCTAGTTAGTTGTTAGGTAAGATAAAATAATATCTATCACAACACAATCTAAGATCTGAGTTTACTGTTCATCAGAGAGAAAAACACAGAGAGCTTCAAAAGAGAAATCAATCAATCTGTATTCCGTGTTTGTAATCAAATCAAGTTGGTTAATATATGTGTTGTTGTTTTGATAAGAACTTGATAATATTGTGGACCGACAGATGTTCTTTCCTTAGTATGGCACAAGATAATGAACTACAAAAAGTTGTATTGTAGAGTAAAGTTAAAGTAAAACTGCTCAACTTCTACATCCTTGTTCCGTACAATTTTCTCAATCTTGGTTTGGTTGTCAGAATACATGGAATCAGGAAATTAGAGATTCAGGAAAAGACTTGATTTTGGTTGTAGCTTCATGATAGATTCAGGATAAGGTTTAATTTTGGTTATCAGGACTTGTAGCTTCAGGGAAAAGATCCATAGTCTTTGCTTTGTCCCTTGCCTTTTTCTTAGACATCCTTCTATGTTTTACTTTAATGGTGGAAGGTGTCTCTCCTCCTAAATATCCAAAAGCAGAAAATCGCTTTTTATCATATTGTTCATCGTCAGCTTCAAGATAAATCAAGTCCATAATAAAAATATGATAGTATGAACTCTGATTTCCAAACTTTGAGTTTGAAGTATGGAAAAAAATCTTTTTGTAATCATAAAAGAACTATGAAGATGTTAAATTCGATAAGAACCTGATGAACCACTAATGGAATGCACCATCTACATGTAATGATTTCAGATGTCTTAGCTCCTTTCTAATAGCAACACGGTCTATCAACCGGCATAATTTGTTGATCTAGCTGCCCCGTAGAGTAAAATTATATACATATATATATATATATATATTGAATTAATTAATCATAAATGTAGCATAGGGTATAAAGATTGTCCTTTTTTTGTATTTTCTGTTGATTATGTTGTGAGGTCTAGTGAGATCATAATTGATTGATTAGAAAAGATAATAAGGAGAATTGGGATGAATCTATAGTTGTTTTATTGATCACAGAAAACTAAACTACAAACTACAGAGAGCGTATAGAATTCGTATGTCTACATGGTGTAAAATGAAAGTTACAAAATACTAACTACAAGATTCCTATTTATACCAGCCCAACACCCTTGTTACATTTAAGCCCAAACCCATGTACAAGGCCCTATACACAATACAATAATTACTTTACTAAACATCCTAAAATAGAACATATTTATGTTCTAGCATTCTCCCCCTAACTTTTGTAAAGTAATCATTCTCTTTTAAGCTCCAGCTTCAGCTCCTCTCCCCCTTGATTTCTTTAGAAAACTTAGCATTGCATAAACTTCAAAGCTCCTCTAGCTCCCCCTTGAAAGTAGCTCTTATCCTTGAAGTTTCAACTATAATATCTGTTAGCTCCACTCACATTGTATAGAAGTATTGAAAAATAGGCTATGGGAATCGCAGAAGCCTGCCGCTGAACACTCAAGTACAACACAGAAGGTGCAAAGCTCAGAGGTTACTCTGCAGAAGATCTACCAGAAACCTAAATGATTCTTGGATCACAGAGCCTCTGTGATCACTCACAGAGCCTCTGTGAAGGCCAACCTCTGGAGATCAATGTTGAAGTTTTTCTAAGAGATCAAGACAAGACCACGTGCAGAACACGTGAGACCTGTTGTACGAAGATCCTCAAGATCAAAGTAATGGGCATCCCACGAGGTTTACTTTCCAGGTGGCATTCTGTTTATGGAATGTCAGTTTTTGTCTTGTACTAAGGGGTACATCCCTCTTGTATATTAAGGGAGCACCACCTTAGAGGAAAGGTAACACACACGAAAATAGCAGTCTGTATAATCCTTGAACACTTTTTGCACACACCAGTGCGTGTTCTTGGTGTTCTTCAGTAATCAATGAAACAGTTCTTTGAGTAACTTTCTTGTGATACTTTACTTCCTGTTCATTAATTACTTGTGTGTTTACTACCTTGCATGTTCAATCTTTCCTACACGTATTAAACGCTTCCGCACTCTATTTACTTAATCTGTGTGTAGTAAAAGGTTAAATCAAGTTAAAGAACGTCAAAACTGGGACCAACAATTGGTATCAGAGCAAACTTTGATTTTCAACATCAAAGGATCCTGTTCTTTACTTGTTTCCAGTACTCAAGGTACAAGTGTGTTCTTGATTCAAAGACAGATTCAAAGCTAGTTGGTTGATCATCTGCCATTACTGTTATACTCTTTCTGATTCGTGCCATACCTTGTTCTCCTCTCTAAAACTAAAATGGAAAACACTGTCAACTACTTCAGTGCGGGATCTCAGTCCAAACCTCCCACTCTTCTAAGGGATGAATATCCTCAGTGGAAGATCAGGATGGTACACTTCCTTGAAGGTGTGGATCCTGGTCTGGTTGAATTTCTTCACAATCCTCCTTTCATCCCAATGACAATTGTTCCTCGTGTTCCTGCCACTGCCAATACTCCTGAAATTCCTGAATATCAACACCCCAAACCTGTCCTTGAATGGAGTGAAGAAGAAAAGGCACAACATGAGCTTGCAAAGAAAGCCAAAAGACTAATCATAATGGCTATCCCAAATGATATCTTTCAATCTCTTGACTCATGTGAAACTTCAAAGGACCTATGGTTAGAGCTGGAAAAACAACTTGAGGGTGGTGCCAAAACCCTTAAGAACAACAGAGCCTTATGCATAAATGAATATTTTGCATTCAAAGCTCTGCCGGGTGAATCCATTCAAAGCACTTACAATAGATACAATTCTTTGATAAACAAGTGTAAGAGGTATGGGATCCACAGAACCTCCGAAGAAAACAATGTCAGATTTCTACAGAGCCTTAATGATGAATGGCTTCATCTAACCATGTCCATGCAAGCCACGTTGGATCTTGATGTTTGGTCCATATATGATCTCTTTGGAACACTGATTAACCAAGAGAACAGAATTTCCAAACTATCAACCTCTGTCGGAGGTCCTCTGGCTCTTGTGGGTAGTACCTCAGAAGGCAGAGACAAGGGAAAGAAGGATAAGGCAGCTGAGGAGGCAAAGAAAAGGAAGAAGAAAAAGGTACTCGTAGCAGAGAGTGAAAGTGAAGAAGATTCTGAGGAGGAGATTGACATGGCTGCTCTGGCCAAAACACTTGCACTAATGACCCGACAGTTCAATCGTGGTCTCAAGAAGAAGCCGGAGTACAGAGGTAAAGAAGAAAGAGATGACAGAAGTAGAGGATATGGTGAGGCAAAGAGAAAGGAGTGGTCTGAGGAACCAAGGCAAGAAGAAAGGAGTGGATAGAAGTCAGACGGCAGAGCTGGTGACAAATTCCCGAAGCAAACTGAAGGCTGCTTCAAATGCGGGAAACCAGGCCACTATGCAGCAGAGTGCAGGTCCTCTGCCAACACAGGGAAACCCATAAGAGATGCTGCCTTCTATAAAAAGAAAGCAGAGTACTACACTCAGAAATCCCTAATGGCAGAACAAGAGAACCTTGTAACCGATGAATCATCTGATGAAGAAAACAACGCACTCTTCTGTGGAATGGCAGAAGTCCACTCCTCTGACAACGAGAGTGAGGTATCCACTTCTAACTCTTGCAACACAGACTCTGAAATCAAACTTCTTGAAATACAAAACGATATTCTAGCCTGTAAAAACACTTGCTCAGATCTTGAGAAAAAGCTTGCCTTCTTTGAAAGAGAAACTAGGCTTCTCACAGAAGAGAAAGATAAGCTTTATCTTGAAAACAAAACTCTTACCTCTGAGCATATTTCAACAAAAAGGGGTTTCAAAGATAAAATCACAAATCTAGACAAAGCTTTGAAAGAAAAGGTCAAAGAGCTAAAGAAATGTGAGAGTGATCGTTTAAATGCCATCTCTTTGAAAATTTTCTTTCAAAAAGAAAGAGAAGCTCTTCATCGAGATCTGTTCGACAGAGATCTCAAAATCAAAAGGTATTAGGATGCTCAAAAAGTCACTGAAAAGGTCAACACCCAAATTGGCAGAAGAGGCATAGGGTTCGATGATGTCGATCCCTATACTGGAAACAAAAGAAACAAATCTTTAGAAAACATCTTCTGCGTTGGAAAATCGTTAAAACCAAGTCTTCCAAACCTTCTATCCACATTTAAAAGGCGAAAAACATCCGAAGAACCACATCTGAGGAATCCTCTGTTGATGGTAGATACATGGTATGGAAATAATAATCCACCTTATTCACTCTCATCAAAGAGAAATTATATTCCAAAGAAATATCTGTCTCAAAAACAGATAGGAATCTTCAGATTCGGTCATCCAGAGACACAAACTCAAATGGCTTTTGTATGCATGATGACCCCTGAAAAGGATTTGTCCTCTGAAGCTCCAGAGTTTGTTCCGGCCTCTGTGGAAGAAAAAATATTTAAAAGATTTTTAGAAAACGACTTGAAAAGAACTTATGAAAATCATTTTCTCAACCATCCTGATTTAACCTCTGAAATAAGAGAAATCTTTGAGCAAGATCTACAAAACTGTCTTAACGCTCCTATGGTCATTCTGTGTATTTCAAAAACTCTAAATACTTCAAAGGACACCGATGGACAAAGCAAGGCACTTGCAGAAGGTCAGGATCTCATTCACAGAGACTTCCTCGATTCAGACTCTGAGTCAGAATCAGAGTCCTCTGTTGAAAATGAGACAAGTTCTGTGGAACTTGAGATACTCCCCTGTGGTACAGAGAAGAGTAAACTTACCTCTGGCATTCTTAATAGAACAGTTCTTCCCAAAAGGAAAACCACAGGTGTACCTATATGTCCTGATTTCCTGGACATGTGCTTGCAAGCAAAGACTTCTCTTGAGCTTGAAAGATCTGAAAAGAACAAGATCTCTCATGATTCAAAAGCTCCAAGACCATTAAAACCTTTTCAAGAAAAACTCACTTGGCAACAGAAGAATAAATGGCCTAAAATTGATAAACTTGATGCTTCTGTTGCAGTGAAAGCAAGGAAAGAAGATCAAGGGAGAGTACAACAAAAGAGCCACTCAAGAAGAGTCTTTAAAAAAACTCAACCTAGATTAGACAAAGTTTCTGTAAAAAGAAACCCAAATCTAAAATGGGTTGTAGTAAAATTTGCTCTGTACCCTCCTTTGAAAAATTTAATGAAATTTTCAAGAAGTTTGCTTCAAATGTTCCTTATTGTAAATGCTTTGATCTTATGCATTCTTTGAATCAACATTTCTCAAGGCCCTCCTGTCTTATATCTCACCCAAAACCCAAGAATGCAAAATTCAAGGGTGAGATGAGACAAACTGGTACCTCTGCAAATGAGGATAAATCCAAAACCAAATATGTTAAGGCATCTTCAAAGTCTCCTAACAACAATGGACCCATTTGGAAATGGGTACCTAAATCTCTCTAATCTGTCCATAGAAGAAACAGCATGTGCCTATCTGGTACCTAGACTCCGGGTGCTCAAGACACATGACTGGCGACAGAGGGTTGCTTTCCTCCTACAAAGAAAAACATGGAGGAGGATCTGTGACTTTTGGAGATAACAAGAAGGGACAAATAAAAGGCTATGGAGTCAATGCCAAAGGAGACATCGATGTCAAAAAAGTTGCCTATGTGGATGGACTTAAGCACAACCTTCTAAGTGTAAGTCAACTCTGTGACAATGGGCTCGATGTGATGTTCAAAAGACAGTACTGCTCTCTGTTGAAGGAAGATACAACCACAGAGCTTCTGCGTGCCAAAAGACGAGGTGATTTATACCTCATGGACTTTAAATCAACTAACAGAGAAGAAAAGCTCTGCTTAGTCTCAAGTAAGAATGAAGAAGCTTGGCTCTGGCACAACAGGTTCTGTCATCTAAACTTTCACACACTTGACAAACTTGTGAAACTAGATCTTGTAAATGGTCTACCAAGTATTAGATTCGACAAGGATCATCTATGCTCAGCTTGTGAGATGGGCAAACTCAAAAGGGTTGCCCACAAAACTAAGTCTGGCATATCTTGCACCAGACCTCTGTAGATGCTTCATGTTGACCTCTGTGGTCCTATATCTGTGCAGAGTCTTGGTGGCAAGAAGTACATCCTTGTACTCATAAATGAATTCTCTAGATATACTTGGGTTGAATTCGTTCGAAAGAAATCAGATGTTCCTGAAGTACTAATCAATCTTATCAAGAGAATACAAGTTCTTTATGACTGCAAGGTACAGAGAATACGAAGTGACAATGGGACAGAGTTTAAGAATTCAACCATTGAAGCCTATCTTTCGACAGAAGGCATATCACAGAACTTTTCTGCTGCAAGGACTCCACAACAAAACGGTGTTGTTGAACGAAAGAACAGAACACTAGTGGAAGTCGCAAGAACTATGCTCGCTGCTTCAAGGCTCTCTATTTCTTTCTGGGCAGAAGCCATTTCAACCGCATGCTTCACTCAAAATCCATCCTTGATCGTGAGGAGACATGCAAAGACACCATATCACTTACTACACCAGAGGAAGCCAAACATTAAGTACTTCCATGTCTTTGGCTGCAGATGCTTTGTACTGAACGACAGAGATCAGATAGGGAAATTCAGTCCCAAAGCCGATGAAGCCAAATTTGTTGGCTATTCATCAAACTCCAAGGCATACAGAATCTATGTACTCAAATCCAAGCATATACTCGAAAGTATTAATGTTTCATTTGATGATTCTTTTCAGGTGACTTCTGAGCAAATCAGCTCAGAACTCAAACTTCAGGATGAAGATTCTGGTGGATCATCACGAACAAATGATCTTCATCATCTATTTGAAGAGATGTTCAATGATGATGAACCCTCTGAAGGTGACCACAGAGCCTCTGAAGCCGAAGCCTCTGAGGACCAAACGGGTACTTCTCTAACTGGTCCTAGCAATACTTCACCCTCTTTCAGTAATGCTGCAGGTACAACCATCGAGGGGTGCACTCAGAGGACAATACGAATCAAGGCCCCAAGCTCAGTCAAAATCATGGTCATCTTCAAAATCTTTCTGAAGGGTCAACACCAGATCAAGGATCCGCAGAGGTCTCTACCTTAATTCATGATGAACAACCAAGTCCTGTGGCAAGTACGAATGATCAATTCCTCTCAACAGAGAATGATCTAAATGAAGATGAACATGCCCCTGAGCTAACCATAGAAGTTTCAAATGATCACTTGCCTCGAATGATCAAATGGACCAGAAGTCACCCACAGAGCCAAATTATTGGTGACACTTCTGACAAGGTCCAAACTCGATCGAGTACTGCAAATTTTTGTTACTATACAAATTTTGTAAGTATCATCGAACCCAAAAAGATATCTGAAGCTCTTGAAGACCCAAACTGGGTAGAAGCTATGCAAGATGAGCTTCTGCAGTTTGAAAGAAACGAAGTATGGACCCTAGTGCCTCTGCCGAAAGGCAAAACCGCAATAGGGACCAAATGGGTCTTCAGGAACAAAAAGGATGAAGACGGTGTGGCGATCAGAAACAAAGCAAGATTGGTGGCCAAGGGATACTGTCAAGAAGAAGGCATTGACTATGAAGAAATCTTTGCCCCTGTGGCACGACTCGAATCAATAAGAATCTTTCTTGCCTTCGCAGCCCACAGAGGTTTCAAAGTATATCAAATGGACGTCAAGTCAGCCTTTCTGAACGGGCAGATTCAAGAAGAAGTATATGTCCAACAACCACCAGGGTTTGAGAACTCTAAGTACCCAAATCACGTCTACTTTCTGGACAAGGCTCTGCATGGATTAAAACAAGCCCCCAGAGCATGGTACGATAGACTTTCAAACTTCCTGCTTGCAAACGGTTTCGAAAGAGGTACTACTGATACGACTTTATTCTATAAGAAGAGAAAAGGTGAGATTATGCTTGTACAAATTTATGTTGATGACATTATTTTTGGGTCTACAAATGATTTATATTGCAAAAAGTTCGAGTCATTGATGAAAAGTGAGTTTGAGATGAGCATGATGGGAGAACTCACATTCTTCTTAGGATTGCAAGTCAAACAAACCACAGAGTTTTCATAAACCAATCAAAATATGTCTCTGACATACTTGAAAAATACAAGCTCTCTGACTCTTCACCAATGAAAACTCCTATGGTCACTGGATCCAAGCTTTACGCAGATCCAGAAGGCAAATCTGTGGAGTGTAAGCTCTACAGAGGAATGATAGGATCTCTGCTGTATTAACCGCGAGTAGGCCTGATATAATGTTTGCCACATGTCTATGTGCAAGATTTCAAGCTAATCACAAAGAATCTCATCTTCATGCTGTCAAGAGGATCTTCAGATACCTAAAAGGGACCAAAAATCTTGGTCTCTGGTATCCGGAGAACTCTGGCTTTGATCTCATGGCTTATACAGATTCAGATTATGGTGGATGCAAGCTCGAGAGAAAGAGTACCTCTGGGAGTTGCCAATTCCTAGGACGGAAACTGGTAAGTTTGACTTCCAAGAAACAGAACTGTGTTTCGACCTCTACGACAGAAGCAGAATATGTTGCTGCTGCAAGTTGCTGCTCACAAGTTCTGTGGATGAGGACCCAACTTAGAGACTATGGATTTGATATCGAAAAAATCTCCATCCTCTGTGACTCCAAAAGTGCCATTGCGATCTCTGCCAATCCTGTGCAGCACTCTAATACCAAACATATCGATATCAGGTATCACTTTCTGAAACATCATGTGGAGCATGGGACAATAGAGATGTACTTTGTGCCCACAGACTATCAACTTGCCGACCTTTTCACAAAGGCATTGGATGAGAAAAGATTCACTTTTCTAGTTGGCAAAATTGGTATGCTCAACATGAGTTGACCACAAAGCCTCTGTACCCCAGCACAGAGCCTCTGTTGCACATATTTGTATATAACATATTCCTTGTTTGTAAATAATCTCTTTGACTTTCTTTATTATTTTATTTTCTGCAAATCTATGTCTTGTGCAAATCTTATCTTTATATGATCCAAGCATAGTTGAAGGGGGAGCAGAACGAACTATCAATGACCAATCATGACTAGTCAAGGGGGAGCAAGACAGTTCTGCGCAACAGACTACAGAGTGAGGTTAGTCCATCTGAACCAAGGGTCAAAACTCTTTCTCGAGAACTATGCACTCAGAAAGATCCCACTTTGTACTAATTTTTCTGTCAAAACTTTGAAATGATCAAATCTTTGAAAATCTTTCCTAAAAAGGAAATTTTTGGTCTCAGAACCTCTGAGGTCGATCACAGAGCCTCTGTGATCTATCACAGAGTCTCTGCACCTCTGAACTGAGGGTGCTTGAGCAAATGCACTTTAAAAGGATCATTTCATCGCACTTTTCTCCCTCTTAAAAAGCTCTTCTGATAACCTTGCCTATGACCTCAGAAGCCTCTTATCCCCAGAGCTTCTGTCATTCTCATCACTTGAGAAAATCAGGTCATGTGCTGCGGGTTATTTTTTTGAAACTCACTGTCACGTGAGAATAGAAAATGCCAGGCGCGTGAGAATAGGGTGGCGCACGTCCTAGATCGTGCACCGCCATCATCTGACGTGGCAACATTTGATTGGTTCGTAACCTGTACCGTCGTTTTTATGAAACGGCTTCTTATCCGTTTCCACTCATCACGGATTTGAAATCTTTATTTTTTACCGCTCAATTTTTTTTGACCTTCCCCTGTATAAAGCCCCTTTTACCTCTTCATTTTCATTTTACCTACATCTTTCTCTCTCAAGAACTTCTAGCAAAAAGCCTTTATTCTTCTCCTCTATTCTTTCAATGGCTTCTCCCTCAACTTCCTCCAAGAACTCTAATGGATCCAAGAAATCCAACAACTCTCATCACTCGATGGTTCAAAAAGCTGATTCAGACTCCGTCGACCAAGAACATGTGCTTACCAGCAGGATGTTATCCTTCACCAGGCATGACTATCACTCGGCCCAAATGAATAATAAGCCAAACAACCACTTTGTCACCCTAAATCCCTCTGGTTTTCCCACTATGCAACCCATCCTTCAACTGCAAAAATTCTGGACTTAGGGATAAATCGTAGGAAACTCTCCGATGTATTTGGACTTCCCACCAAATCTGATCTCAACCTGCGTAAATTCTCAGAGGAGCCCACAGAGGAAGAGATACTAGAATTTCTGAGGTTCATTGGCTACGCAGTTCCAATCACCAAAAGAACAAACTTCAGGCGACAGAATCTACCCCCTCTGTGGAACGTCCTTTTCTCTATTCTGAACCGATGCCTAACATCGAAGGTTGGAAGCCCGGACCAATCGAGCCACACAATTTTGGCTATAATGTATGGGATTTACTACGATCTCCCACTGGACTACGCTGGACTCATTTTCAGGGAGATCCAAAATGTTGTGATTTTCAAACAGCAGGACCAAGACAGAGGGACAGAACCAAAGAACATCGTGTTTGGACGTTTCCTAGGACTGCTTCTAGGCAATGACTTGATCGGAGAAGGAAAGCTACCAGCAGAGGATAAGAAAATCAAACTATATGAGATGAAGTCTCATAAACCCACCACCATCAAAACAGGATATCCAGAAGCCAGACCTCTGTCAACAAAGATGTTGACTTATTTGGGTAGTAAAGAAGAGGTTAGGGAATACATACGAGGGAACAGGACACCAGAACCACGTCCTGTAACCCCCCCTCGCGTAGGTTTCAAAGTAGGAGACATTGTAGTTTACTTGAGAGACGAGGGAATACGGACAGAAGTTGAAGCCGCAGAGGCTAAAGTGAGTGAGAAAGAGAGCCCATTAGTTAAAGGGGAGGGGAGTGAGAGAAAGACGAAAAAGAAAAACAAGAAAAAGAACCCAAATTGAGGATGTTTGCCGAAAATCCTTGGCAGCTAAAGAGAAAGCCACAGAAGAAACTGCAGAGACCAGAGTCTCTGAGAAAAAGAAAAGAAAATTGAGGATGCTTGCCGAAAAAGAACAAATATTGGAAGCCCTCAAACACAAAAGGAAAGATCTGGATGAATACCTTGCTGAGAAAACCGCACCTGCAGAGGGTCAGACAAAGCCCCTGCAGAAGGCAAGAAGAGCCCTAGTCCTTGAAGAGTCCCCTGAGGATGGACCTCAGAGCCCAATTCAAATAGCCTCTGCAATAGCACGCGAGGTCTCTCTTCAATACTCTGGACGACTAGGGGAAACCGTGGAAATGAAAATAGATGACGTGACAGGAAGGTCACAGAGTGAAGATGAAGGAGAAGAACCAAGTAAAAAATCGTTGGAGGAGAGGGAAACAAAAGATGCCATTGGCACACCACCAAAACCAACTCCTAGTGCAACCCACACTTCTACCCCTGCAGTTCTAGTGCAGAGGGGTATTGAAACAGGACCGCACAGTCCGAACCTTACCTATGCCATCCGGACAGAGGATATTCCTTCATCCTCTGTACCACCTTTCGGGGAAACCAAAACCACCTCACCTTCTCAAAAGGGTGAGAGTGTTGCTCTGCGTGTCCATTTGCCCCAGGACACATCTATTTCACACACAGAGGTATTCGTTACCTCTGTCACACACAATAGTGACACCCAAACCACCTCAGAGTTGGTGGTGCGAGATCACGATGATTCTGTGGCTCTAGAACAACCACAGGATCCATTCAACATCGATCTTAAAGGAGTCTCTGAACCCTCCCCCAAAGAACGTGTTGACAGAACTTCCATAGGTGCTTCCTCTGTGGAACATCGAGGATTGGAAGGAAATCCTCCAGAGCTCAACATCAAAACAGGCTCTGAAGGTGCCAAAGACTCGTTGGCCAAATCTGGATCATGTGTTGTTCCAGAGGTTACCTCTGACACCTTTGTCACAAAGGCCGAGTTTAAAGCCCTTGTTGACATGGTGCTCACAAAACTTGCCGAGTTGCAAAGCTCAACCTCCAGAGAGTCCCAAGCCCTTGCAGAGGCCCTAAAAGCCAATACTGAAGCTCTGCAAGCACTCAATACAAACTGCGCAAAAAAGGCTGATCTTCAAGCTTGTGGACAAGCCATCATCGCACACTCCCATCAAATTCAAGTTCTGGGGGATCTTTGCACAGAGGAGTTCCCAAAATATGCTACGAACGGAGTTCAGACCGGAGTGAACGAAATGGCCAGGCTCAGAGAGAAAATAAGGGACATAACTCGCAGTGTTATGGTCCCAGCTCACACACAAGCATCAACCTCTGCCCCAGACCCCTCTGCGTTTGCAACAAAAGCCGACTTGAAAAACATGGGAAATCTGTTTCTGGAAAATCAAAAACTCCTTCAATCCAACTTCAACGACCAAGGAAAGAAGCTGTCAGCTGACCTGAAGCGATCCATAGCCACATTTCGTTTCAAGTCAGACATCGAAATCAACGCTCTGTCATTGGCTGCAGAGGACGCAATCAAGAAAATCACAGATCATGTCGATAACAACCTATGTACGCCAAAGAAGAGAAAGGAACCTGTCACCTGCCAAACCCAAGCAGGGCAAAAGAGGGCACGGCATGAGGACCAAGATCCTGATGCCTCCGGCAGTGGTCCTCATGAGGGGGAGAATCTGCAATCCACAAAAGAAGCACCAATATCAGTGGATCCCCTAAACCAAGTCCCTATGAGCTCAGAACCTGAACCACAGAGAACAACTAAACAAAAGGTCTCTGCAGCCCCCTCTCCCACCATAATCCAAATCAAAGAAACCCCACCAACTGCCAAAGACAAAGGCAAGGCAATAGCTACAGAACCTCTGAAGAAGGTCAAGTCTCCTCCTCCTTCCTCTGAGAAACTACTAAAGAGCTCTTTTGATGCTTTCAAAAGAGTGAAACCTGAAGAGGAAGACTGGGCCTTTGATCTACAACCTCTGTCGGAACTCCCCATCTTACAACCACTTGACACACCATCAAAGGATAGAGTTGCAGAGGTTATCCAAGGCTTTGAGAGCCTAAGAAGACCCTTCCCTGTTCCTCCAAAGAAGGACATCGAAGAAGAAGTATACAAATACCTCTATAGCCGCGGAGCTCAAGATCTTCCAACTGTCAGACTCTCAGAGGAAGCTATATCAGAGGAGCGAAGGAGATTCTATAAAGATAAAGCCAAGCCAAAATCCAAAGTCTTCAACATGGCCAAAATCACAGAGGTTGTGACAATCAAGCTTGGACACACAAAGTGTAAGAACTTCTGGTTCAGTGAATACGCCGTGAAAAGGGAAGATAAGAAGATATGGACTTTCACAGACGCAGATCTACCGAATCTTCACCCTCATGATCTTCCAGAGCTATTCAAGTGGACAGAAGATAAGTTTGGATGGAAGAAGGAATACCAAGAAGCACATCTCACAATCAAGAGGGTCATGAGAGAAAAGTTGTTGTTCTATAGTATAGCTAACTTTCAAGTGGCACTTTACTTGGGAGTCAAAAAGGTCAGCTTCCCTCCACCACAAGACAGCTTACCACCCTCTGCCAATATTTTACCAAACTCCATCATCACTTCACCTTCTTTTGGCTTTGTGTACTTAAACCCCAAAGGAGAAAAGAAATTATTCATGGGGATAGAAAGCCAAAAGTACTCAACCGAATCTCTGCTGCTCATTCAAGAACTACTTATCAAGCACACAGGAACTCCACTTGTATCCACAGAAGCGGCAGATGTCCTTCTGTCAAACATAGATGCAACCTTAAATTTCAGATTCCTGTGCGTGTGCTATTACAGAGAACTAAAGAAAGAAGGTAGGTTTGGAAAGAAAATCAACGATTTTCCAGACGCCAAAGTATAGGCTCTGATGACTTGTAATCATTTTTATTGTCAAATGTAATTGCCTTCTGGCATCATCTTATTTTAAATAAAAATCAAGATTCAGAGGTTGAGTTCCTTTCACCTCTTTTGCTTCTAGTTTAGCCATCGCTATAAATTCCAAATTTTTATTTTTCAATACTTAGGGGGAGATTGTTAGCTCCACTCACATTGTATAGAAGTATTGAAAAATAGGCTATGGGAATCGCAGAAGCCTGCCGCTGAACACTCAAGTACACCACAGAAGGTGCAAAGCTCAGAGGTTACTCTGCAGAAGATCTACCAGAAACCTGAATGATTCTTGGATCACAGAGCCTCTGTGATCACTCACAGAGCCTCTGTGAAGGCCAACCTCTAGAGATCAATGTTGAAGTTTTTCTAAGAGATCAAGACAAGACCACATGCAGAACACGTGAGACCTGTTGTACGAAGATCCTCAAGATCAAAGTAATGGGCATCCCACGATGTTTACTTTCCAGGTGGCATTCCGTTTATGGAATGTCAGTTTTTGTCTTGTACTAAGGGGTACATTCCTCTTGTATATTAAGGGAGCACCACCTTAGAGGAAAGGTAACACACACGAAAATAGCAGTCTGTATAATCCTTGAGCACTTTTTGCACACACCAGTGCGTGTTCTTGGTGTTCTTCAGTAATCAATGAAACAGTTCTTTGAGTAACTTTCTTGTGATACTTTACTTCCTGTTCATTAATTACTTGTGTGTTTACTACCTTGCATGTTCAATCTTTCCTACACGTATTAAACGCTTCCGCACTCTATTTACTTAATCTGTGTGTAGTAAAAGGTTAAATCAAGTTAAAGAACGTCAAAACTGGGACCAACAATATCAGATATGATGTAGACAGTATCCTCAACTGAGTGCACATAAAGACAACTTTTGACTCTTATAAACCCAGCACATTCCGTAAGCCAACAAGAATGATATGTGTTGAATTATGGAATGAAAATCAAGTGCATCTTCAGTGTATAACATCTGATCTGTCTTTGAACCTCGAGTTGAAATAAGAATTCAACTTAAGAACTTAATTTAATCAGCTTACAGATGGTAGCATCCGGTAGCAACACTACAAGGCAAGGGTTAGAAGGTGATTACTGTTCAACAACTGATAGAAGACGCTCATTTTTTGATAGCTTTCCAGAATACTGAACAATCAAACCCAGAACTCCTTTCTTCATGAATTAGCTGGATGATTATAAGCACTCAGGATTCTGAATCACAACTCAAGCATCTGAACAACGATTGCAGTCGCTCACACTACTGATTGATCAGGTCAGAAGAATGATAAAGAGCACTCAACGGTCTAACCACAAAAGAAGCTCTCCAGAATGATGATTGCAGATGCTCTGGCAGCTAACTCAATCCGATCAGAGACTAAATCCGAACATCCAGTATCTGAAAATCTTGATAAACATGAGCACTCATGAAAACTAGATCAATTTCTAGAGATATGTGACCAACATATGATAAGAGTGATGTCACATATGCATTACGCGTAAAAAGCTTGGGAATAAGGCAAACTTGTAGCAAATTGGGTTCAGAACAGACATTTTTCTCAAAAAACATCAAAAAATTTCGCATAATACTAACAATTCGCAGATCACTATTCACTGAAGCACAATTCGCATGATGACATCAGCTGAAAACTCCAGAATTCGCATAGGTCTACATGTGAATTCTTACTTTTCGCACGCACCTATGTGCGAATTCCTTGCTTCTCGCATGACTCACACTTGCGAATTCCTCACAATCCGCATCACTCATACATACGAAATCTTAACTTTTCTCATCTTACTCCATGTGAATTCTAAACTTAGAATTTTGATTAACCACAAGAATTCGTATCAACTTTTCGCACAAGACTAGAATGTGAATTATGTACTTTTCGCACCTCTCTGATATGTGAATTCTATACTTGACAAATTTCATCTTCAAAGTCCTTCAATATGCGAATTCTGACACGTGAATTCTTCAAACATTTCACCATGCGAACTCTTCTATTTTTTTGACCATACGAATTCTTTAAACGAGTTCTTCATGTGAGTTCTTTGTGTATCATACGAATTCTGTGGATCTCTTTTTCATTTTACCTCATCACACAACCCACACTCAGTTATTTTGACTCCTCACTCTTCGATCACTCAAGGATTAACTTCTTGGGTAGGAAACACTGGTTAACGTGAATCCATAGAAGTTTCAGTTAAGTTCTCACAATGAACCCATGTTTTCCTATAAGAACATGTTGCTCAAAAATGGTTTAACTTTGCAGTTAAAGCACAAAAATATACAAGTCAGGTGTTTGTATGTTCAATGAGATAATCATGAAGATTTGAGCATTTTAAACATTGAAGACTTTTCAAAACAAGTATATTGAATGAATGGAATGAATACAAGAAACTTGTTTGAAAATCTGACATTGTATGAAAAAGATCAAAATCGGAATGATTTATCAATTAAGGCTTAGGTCAGCAAAAATTGGATATTGTCTATACGAATCAAAATATAGACATTCTTGAAAAAAAAACGTTTCGAAATGAAATCAACGCTCAAACATTGAAGATCAAGCGGGGTGTATCACCATTGAAAAAAATGTTCAATTTGAGACATGGTGATAACATATTCAATAAAAAATTTAAACCGGAGTGTGTGAATACTTGACAATATATGGAAAATATAATACACAAGTATTTATCTTTGGAAACACATGGTTTATTAAACAATAAAGCTTATGAAAAATGAAAACATTTAAAATCACACTTCTATATTCATGAAATCATTTAAGAATCAGAAGTGGTTTGAACATTTAAGAACATGTTTTCATATCTGAAAGTTGTCCTTCTTTCAGACACGTATGATATTAAGATTAGAAATAAACCTTTTGCTCAGTTTTAAATCTCATCAAGTCAGGTCAAAATCATAATAGATATGATCGTGTAAGCTCTCTCTCAATTCTGCAAAAATCAAAAGTCGTCAAAGTACAAAGCTTTATTCACAACATTTACTGAAAAATAAAATGACATAAAGCAGTAAAACTTTGAATGTACGAGTTTTGATCAGATATAATCAGAAATCATATACTCCCCCTGAAATTATGCATTAGGAAAAATATGTACTCCCCCTTAAAGGTTGATCTTCTCATTCATATATCGGAGTACAATCTCATATATGCCCGGAGTATAACATCTTTTGTTCGTTGAAGTACGAGTCCTAAACTGTTGTGTTTAGAAGTCAAACTATTAATAATTGAGGAACGGGTCCTGAACTGTAGTATTAAGAAGCCTTGGTTCTCTTACTCCCCTTTAACTTGAGGTGCCTGCAACACAGATTCATCTTTCGGCTTTGGTACCCACTGGTATTTGGGTCCATGTTTGTGAGTTGCAGTTCTATTAGGAGTAATAGAATAAGAACCATACCAGTAATGATCACTAGTTTTATGAACAAAATCATAAGTACGACAGTAAGAACAATATTTTTTTAGATAACCTGATTAATTGATCTCTTGAGTAAGCAAAATCAGGTTTACCTTTTCGCACATTGTTCTTCTTTGCTTGTGATGCACGTACAAATGACTTGTTTCCTTTCTTCTGATCCTTCTTCTCATCATTCTTTTCATCATTCTTTTCATCATCAACTTGTTTAACTTTCCAAACCAGTTTTTCTTCTTTATATCTCCTTCTTCTCCTTTTTCTGAATGTATCTGAACCATCTACATTTCTATCAAAGAAAATGTTAGTAGTACGAATCTGATCATATGAATTGACTGACCTTTTTGAAGAAGCAGTTCTTTGATGTGAGCTTGAGGCTGTCTTTTTAGAGTCAGCTGGATCATTTCTAGGTGTGTTGATTTTTGACTCTGAAGTCTTCTACTCAGTCACCACCACCTTAGAAACAATATCTTCAAGCTCTTTTATCTCTGAAGATAAATCTTTTCTTTTCTTTAATGAGCAGGTCAATCTTTTCTTGAAACTCATACTTCGTTTTCTGCTCTTTCAAAACACATGTTGACAGTTCAGATAACTTGTCAGTAAGCTTCTTTATCTCTGATTCAAATATATTCCTTTCTTCTTCAAAATCCTTCTCAGCATTCGTTCTCTAGCCAGATATTTCTTTGAAGATTCTAACATTCTTCAGTTCAATGGTCTTCTTCTCTTTTTCAAACTTGTCTCTTTTCATTATGATCACTTTCTCAAAGTCAGATACTTGTTGAGAAAGCTTGGAACATTTAAGCTCAATCGTTTTCTTTTCTTCAAAACTATTTCTTGAAAACTCAGAAAAATTCTTTACAAACCCTTTCTTTTCGTTTTCAAAATCATCTCGGTCTTTGTCCTTCTTTTGTTTCAAATCAGAAATCTTCTTATTTAGCTCTTCATTAGCACACTCCAAAGCCTTAACTTTCTCATCATATTTATCAACAGAATCTGGTTGCTGGACTTGGACAATTTGATCTTCCAAGTCTGAGATCTTTCTAATCAGCTCAGCATTCTCAGTCTTCAATTTCTCAGATTCCAACCATTTATCTTTTTTCAAAGCTTGAAGAATTTCTCTTTCAAGTTGAGTTATATGTTCTTTATATTCAGCAAAGAAATCTGAAATTTTTCCTGAACCAGTTGCCTTTTTCAGGAAACCTGTATGTGCATGCATCCATTCTTTAAGACTATTGAAAATAGCAACTCGGTCACTTTCTTTCTTCTGATAGTATTCAATCTGATTCATCTTTCCAGGCAAAGATTGGTAATAGCTATCACGCTTTTGAACAATCTTTTCTTCGAGAGAAACAATCTTGGCCTTAAGTTTAGCAATCTCTTTTTTTGATGTCATCTTGAGCTTTACATTGTTTTCCATTAGAACTTGAAATGATCGTTAGTCCAAGTGAAATCAGAAAAATACAGAAAAACTTAGAAAGAAATTCAGAAATGAAATTTCCAAAAATCTCTAAGTATGGAATTCGCACAATAGAGTGAAGTAAAAGGAATTCGCACACAGAATTCGTATGCAGAATTCGCAAACAACACTATCTCTTAGAATTCACACATAAGTAAAAGTAACACAGAATTCGCGCAAACACACACTCACATCAGAATCCACACACTAAAAGAAATCAGAATTCGCATACAACCAGAATTCGCATGAAGTGTTATGCGAGTTCTAAGAATTCGCATACAACTCTATGCGAGTTCTAGACTTAGAAAATTTTGAAAATCAAACTTTTCGCATACACACTTTTCGCATAAAATCTTTTCGCACAACACACTAATATGAATTCTAGAGTTAGAAAATTATTTGAAAAAGCACGAATTCGTATCTCACACTTATGCGAATTATGAGGAATTCTTATATAGTTTGATGCGAATTCTTAAGAATTTGTATCCTACCTTATACGAATTCTACATTTGGAAGAATTTTCACAAAAGCTTTTCACACAAATGACTTCTGCGAATTCTGACAATTCGCACGAAACAAACATGCGAATTCTAGGCATTTCTCAATACACACACATGCGAAATCTATGCAATTCGCACAACACCCATCTGCGAATTATACACTTGAATATTTTCATAATCAAATATTATGCGAAAACAATAGATCTGCGAATTCTAGATGTAAAATCTTGGAATTCTATGCGTCTTCGAGATATGCGAGTTCTTAAGTATTCTGTGAATTCATCAGATCTTTGGCCAAAATACCCTCTGTTTCACTCAAAATCCTATCAAACCTTCAATTTTCAATCCGAAACTTCGACGATTAAACCACTAATACATCTAGAATCAAATTCGACCAAAGAATTACAACAAAATACACTCAAACTTACAAATTCAATCCAATACAGTGCAAAGAACTCATGAACTAAAAACTCGAAAAATTTCAAAATTGATGATCAATTACAGTGCAAACCAACAACAAACCAATACAAGATTGATCTAAAACATAATTTGAACCCAATCTAATCAATAAAACTCGCAAATTCACACAAAAATTCGAAATTTGATCTACGACTCAATGAACAGTGTCAACTCCATATTTTCTTGATTTCAACTCGGATTTGCTCTGATAACAATTGTTAATTCCCAAATATCAAGTTCTATTCACAATTTCAATCACAAACAAGATGACAACAATAGATTAACTACCTGTTTTCAATTCCAAATCAAGATTCGTATACAAGTTCTTTGTTTTATACTTTCTCTCTCTACTAACTCAGTTCACACGTATTATATCTCTAACATGCAACTTCCACTCTGACTTGTTGTTACAACTCTAACCCTAGTCACAAGTGTATTAAAGGAAAAACAAAACACATGCTTACAACACATTACAAAGACACAAGATACAAGACTTTGACTTTGACTTTTATTACAAGGGACTTTGACTTTGCTTTGAGAGTTGACTTTGAGCTTTGACTTGCTTGGCTTTGATCTTCAGTGTTAGTCCCGAAGGTGCTTAACAAGTTTGTAGAAGGGGGGGGGGGGTGAATACAAACACAGAATTTAAAGTTTAATAAATTGTTTATTGATAAATCAAATACAATTGCAAGTCTGTTACAGAATAAGATTACGTAGAACTCAATCTAAACAAACTTAAGAAAACACTAAGATGGTTGCACAAGAATATAGAGAATGGGAGATTTTAGAAGTATAGAAAACAAGGGTTTTTATATCTTAGAAAGATGAAGGCTTCCAGTGGTCCTTCTTAAGAAGAGTTGATCTTTCTATTTATACCCTATGCATTAAATGCATGGCAGGGAACTTTACACGTGTCCTTCATTGATTGGTAGAGAGAGTCTGACTTTGGGAGAAATGCTTTCGGCCGTATCATGAACAGTGTAGTTGACAGAGGAGTTGTACGATTTATGGTAGAGGTATGTCCGTTCTGACACATCATACTAGGTGTGCAAGGGAAAGACAAAAGAGACTTGAGGCATAAGCTAAGTGATCATCGATCGCTGAATATCTCTTCCTTCAGAGATACAAATGAGTTCATCTATTAGCTGAAGCTTTTCCTCAGATTTCTTCGCGTGTATAGATTTGTCTTGCTTCATTGATATCCACATCAGATCACTAGTAGACTTGTCTTTGTTCAGCAGCTTCGTCTTCGATTCAGCTATGAACATCTGTTGACGCGAAACTTGTCTTCAGGGAATACATCTAACTGTTTACATAAGAAATTATTAGTGATACTGAACATACTCAGTATTTAACAGCTGATAGTGAAATGCTAATACATATAAATGTTTACAAGAAAGATCATCCGTGATAACTGAACAGGCTCAGTCTGATCGCTGATGATGAAACACTAATACATATTGTTTAAACGTAATTTTCACCAAGTATAGAAGAAGGTCTTTATCAAATCACTGAGAGAGTTTGGATCAACAATCTCCCCCTATTTTATAATGACAAAGTAACTGAAGAAAATTACTTTTTAATTAAAAATGAGGAATAATCAAGACTCATAACATACATGTCCCAATTACTATTTTGAGGAATCTTTTACAGTACTGATAGGGTTAATGTTAAGTCTATTTTGAATAGTAATCAATGTATTTATTTTATGTGGTCTAAACCGTGTTTAGTTGGTTTATCTGTTCTGTTTAGGCCTTGGAGTATTTAAGTCCCCTTGGTGCCTTTGTTTTGTAACTTTGGAACCTCATTTGAATACATAGTTTACATTTGGCGCATACTCTCTCTCTCTCTACTTTCTCTCTCTAAGAATTGGTAGATCTTGGACTTTCAATTGGTATCAGAGCAATTCTGAATCTGAGAGGATTGAGAGAAACTGATTTTCGTTTCTGAATTTGTAGATTAATCAGAAAATTTGATCGATTTTCTTGAATTTTTCAAGAAAATCTCGTTTTCTTGATTTTTCATCAAATTCGGACTGGTTTGTGATCATTTTTTCTTGAAATTCGGTTTGTTGAATTCGTTTTTAATAGGAGAACATTTTTGATTCACATCGTTTTTCAAGAAAATAAGTTTTTGATAATCAATTTTGAGATTTTAAAAGTTTCTGGAAAACTCGTTTTTGCGTTCTGTTGATTTGACGAATTCTTGATTTTGTGAATTTTGATCGAAATGTTTGATTGAAAAGTATTAGAAAGTTGTTCTCGAACTTGTTTGTATAAGAAAATTTCATCAAATTCAGTGTTGTAATCGATTTTTGAAAGAATTTTGTGTTTGATCTTAAGTTTGCGCCAGTTCATATATGTTTGCGCCAGTTCATACTAGTTTGCGCTAGTTCATACTATTATTATAATTGTTGATCTAATCTTTGCGCCAGTTTATCTCAGGTTTATTTCAGATTTCTTCTCGCAAAAAGTTGAAGTTTACTTCTTCAGTTTATCACGCAAAGAATTTGTTTGCGTCTTCTGCACATAACGCAAAGTGCAATTCTCATCATCAACAATTCGCGCAAAGTAAACTTTGTGTAATCCTCAGTTCTTCAGATCAGTAGGAAGTTCGCGTAACTCTTTGTTTGCGTCATATACTGCTCACGCAAAGTGACATTTGCGTCTCTAGCTTCTCACGCAAAGTTTGGTTTGCATCTTCAACGCCTCACGCAAAGTTTGGTTTGCGTCTTCAACGCATCACGCAAAGTTTGGCTTTCACCATCTTCGCCTCACGCAAATCCTAGTTTGCGTCTTCCTCATCTCACGCAAAGTTTCATTTGCGTCATTTATTGCTCACGCAAAACTTCAGTTTGCGCCAGTTTACCAGTTCTCAGACTTAGAACTTTCTGACTGTGATTCTGTCAAGATGTCTCTACAAGCTCAGTTATACAAGAACGACATAATGATGTTTTTAGGATCAGAGACTCGCCCTCCTGTTCTGATAAATGAAAATGAGTTTCAACAATGGCAAGACAGATTCATCAATTTCATAGAGCGACAACCAAATGGTGAAAATATGATGAAGTCTCTTACTGATGGACCAATGGTAAAGCCGATGAAAGAAATTCCTGCCATTAGAAACATAGCTGCTACAAGGGTTGAGAAAATGATCAGTGAATATGATGCTGAAGAGCTTTTGCGACACCAAGCTGATAACCAAGCAAAGTCTAATCTAATTCTTGCTTTGCCTAATTCAATCTACAACCGAATTGACTATTTCAAGCAGAATCCGATGCTCATGTGGACACATCTAGAAAAGATAATGCTTGGATCAACTATTGCCACTCAACTCCGTCAGACTCGGTACATGAATAACTTTGAGGAGTTTAAGGCAAAAGATGGAGAGAGTCTGAAAAGTGTGTTTGATAGATTTTGGGCAGTGATCAATGATTTATACAAGATAAAGGTGACAAAGACTGAATTGGAGGCAAATCTGAAGTTCTTAAATGCTCTTCAACCAGAATGGAGCAAGTCATGTCATAGGATGAGGAATGATGTCAGAATTTCCACAATGCCAATTCAAGAAGTGTATGAAATCTTGATGACTGATGAGAACATGGTAATGGAAAAGAAAGCAAAAATTGATAAGAAGAATAAGCCAAAGACTGTTGATCCGATTGCTCTTCTGGCTAGTCAATTGGTAGATTAAGCATTATCTGAAAATGCTTATGATGGGTCAACAGATGATGATGGCGAAGCTCTTGAAAAAGCCATGATCCTTCTCTCTCAACATTATCAGAAAAAGTTCCAGCACAGATCAGGATCAAACAACCTTCGTTTCACTTCTGGTTCAAAGAAAGTGGAACCTGGTGCTCCCTCAAAGCCATATGTTCCAAAGTATGAACCTGCTAAAGTGACTGAGCCGAAAAAGGAAGATAAGAAGACAATGAATTGCTTCAACTGTGGAAAACCGGGGCATATTGCAAAAGAGTGCCGAGTGAAGGTTGTCAAGGACTCTGCTTTCTACAGGAAAAAGTTGGAATTGGCTGAAAAGAGAGAAAATGGAACTATTCTGCTTGCTGAGGAGGAATACTAGCTTGATCATTCAGATAATGAAGTAGAGAATGAGGAAACAGCTGCAATGTGTTTCATTGGGGATGATAAGAGTGATGATGAAGATGAGGATACTTCAACAGATGAATCTGAGGTAATTTCTGAGTTTGATTACAATTTTATATCATCTCAAATGAATGTGATTATTAATGTTTTACATGATTTACGTTCAAAGTTCTTATCTGAAAAGCAAATAAATCAAGAAAAATATGTCATGATTGAAAAACTGCAAATTTCATTGAAAGATGAAAATTTTATTTTGATAGATACAAAAGATAAGTTTCAAAAGAAATTGGATGAATTAGAAAATTTGAACAAGGCTAATCTTGATTCTTTGACAGATATGACCAATTTGAATAAAACTTTTTCTGATAAAATAATTGTTTTAGAAGGAAAATTATATAAGAGAAAACAAACTGAGCATACCATATATATGAATAAACCAAGGAGTGATGAGGCAATCAAAGAAAGATGGGGACTTGGTTTTGAAAATCCACATTGTTTAAACAATGTTATCACAAAAACCCCCACTTTGTATAATTTTGATTATCTAAATCTTGCACATTATGCTCCTCAATTTAAAATTGAGTGGATGAATGCAAAGCAAGAATTAGAAATTGAAAATCATAAAAGAATGAACAACAAGAAAATAGAAATACCATTTCTTTATACTAGTGAAAATGCCAAATATTTTCTTAAGCAATCAAAGAAGTCCAGAAAATCTACAAATGTTTTAAATGTCAATTCTTCTAATAAATCTTCATTATCAACTGATTATTTTTATATATATGCCAATAACACAAATAAGGAAAATATATCTCCGGTTTCTTATGATTCTAGGAGATATATTCCCCCGTTAGTGTTAGAAGGTAAAATAGTTGATCTTGAAGATAAATTGGAAGAACAAAGTCTTCAAACTGATTTTGAAAACAGTTTATTTCTTTTTATCATGAAATCAAGTTTTGAAGATAAAATAAATTCTGGATTTTCTATCGATTCTAAGGAAAATACTCGAAAAGTATCAAACAGTGTGCATTTGCGCCAACCTTTGGTAGCGCAAACTGTCAACTTGCGCCAGCCGTTGATAGCACAAAGTTCGGTATGCGCCACCAATGGGTTGCGCAAACCTCTTCCTGACTTGTGTGTTTCTGAAAATTTTCACTCCGCGGCTAGTTCAACTATGATGAATGCTCAGATTGATTTCTTAGATAAAATTTCTTCTTCTAATTCAATTGTTAATGACTCTTTTATGCTAAATGATCAGTATTATAAACCAAAGCGTAAAAGAAGAAGGTCAAAGAAGTCAAAGAAACAAGATAATGTCTTTTCTGAAAATTCTAATTCTTCTGATTCTTCTATTTCAGATCGGACTGTGAAGAGGTCAACTAAGCTGATATGGAGAGTCAAGCAGACATCAAATGAATCTGAAATTTTAGAGGATAAATGTGTAGATGATCTTTGTGATAAGGATACATTTGCCTTTTGTAATAAAAACACAAAGTATTCAATACAACAAATGATTCACATTGCAAATAATGTCTCATATTCTTCTTCTAGTTTTGATTCAGATGATTATGTTTCTTTCTCTATTGATGATTGCATTTATGAGTTTTCTAAAACTAAATTTTCTAAAGATAAAAGGCACAAATCTAACAAGAAGGGACCCATAAGCATATGGGTACCTAAATCTGTGTAGTTTCTGTATGTGCAGCTTAGTCATTTATGGTATCTGGATTCGGGGTGTTCCAAACACATGACGGGCAACAAATCACTACTTTCAATATTTAAAGAAAAATGTTGCGGTCGTGTTAAGTTTGGAAACTGCGAGACTGCTCCCATTCTAGGTTATGGTGATCTTGTTCAAGGTAATATAACCGTCAAGCGAGTCAGTTATGTTGAAGGTATTAGCCACAACTTATTCAGCATCGGGCAATTTTGTGATAAAGATCTTGAAGTCAGCTTCAAATCTAAATGTTTTGTTGTGAAGAATGACAGTGGCAGGGATTTACTGGTTGGAAAAAGAAGATCCAATTTATATACCATTGATCTTTCCAAGGTTAAAATCCCATCAGATATCTTCTTGCTTTCTAAAGCCTCTGTTCATGAAAATTGGATATGGCACCGACGACTAGCTCATCTCAACTTTAAATACACGGATCGCCTGGTCAAGAATGATTCAGTGAGAGGTCTCCCAGTACTTCATTTTCAGAAAGACCACCTCTGTCAAGATTGTGAGAAAGGAAAGATGAAGAAAGCATCGCACAATCCAAAGCCTGAACCCTGCACTTCGGACATTCTGGATTTATTACATGTTGATTTATGCGGACAGATGAAGATAAAGAGTATCGGAAAGAAAAGATATGTCTTGGTGGTTGTTGATGATTACTCACGGTATACATGGGTTAAGTTTCTCAAGTCTAAAGATGAAACTCCCGAAATTCTCATCAACCTCATCAAAACAATTCAGTTCAACAAGCAAAAAGCAGTCAAAGTTTTCAGATCTGACAATGGTACAGAATTCAAGAACAGCACTCTTCAAGCTTTCTACGAAGATCAAGGCATTCAACAACAATTTTCTGCTGCACGAATCCCGCAACAGAATGGGGTTGTTGAACGAAGAAATAGAACGCTTGTCGAGGCTGCCAGATCAATGCTTGCTTATTCTGGTCTTCCTTTGTCTCATTGGGCTGAAGCTATTTCAATTGCATGTCATACACAGAACAGATCAATTCGGCATCATCGATTCAACAAAACACCATATGATCTTATGAACGGTATCAAACCGAATGTTAAATATTTCAAGTCATTTGGGTGTAAATGTTATGTTCTGAATGATCGAGACAATCTCAACAAGTTTAGTCCAAAGGCAGATGAAGGTATTTTTCTTGGGTATTCTTCTACTTCTGCGGTTTACAGAGTCTTTCTTTCTTCCGCAAGAAAAGTGATAGAGAGTGTCAATGTCAAATTTGACGAAGCTGCCGATTTGGTTTCTGATCAATCAGGCTCAGAACCCGTACTTACAGGGAATTCAGCTTCTGGACAACACAGTTCAAAACCTTCACTTCAACCAACAAATCAGGATCCTTCTTCTTCCATGCTTAATCTTTCTGATCTTGATTTTCTTTTTGAGAATTTTTATGATGATGTTCCCAAATCTAATACTGATAATGTTTCACATGTTTTGAATCAGGAAACTGTGAACGCATCTACTCCAAATTCCGCTGCATCTATCTCTGAAACGGATGTTGTTCCAGACCTCCTGTTACTCAAAACAGTATTTCTGAATCTGATCTCACACAATCTGAAACTGAACCTATTCAAGAAGAATCTGTTCAAGAACAGAATATTCAAGAAGAATCTGTTCAAGAACAATCTGTTCAAGAAGAATCAGTTCCGGAAGAAGAACAAATTGCTGCTATACAACCAACAATTCCAGAATCTGATTCAGATATTGTTGAGTTACCTCCTCCTCCAGTGGAAACTGTTTCTATCTCTTCATCTGACATGAACATAACTGAAGCTCAATCTTAACTATTAGAAGTTGTTCAAGACATTATTGATCCTCTCCCACACACCACCAAATGGACAAGATCTCATCCTATTCATCAGATTATTGGTGATCCTTAAGCAAGTGTTTCTACACGATCGAAGACGGCAACTCCCAATGAATGTCTATTCACTTGCTTTCTAAGCAATATTGAACCAACCAAAGTTTCTGAAGCATTGGAGGATCCGGATTGGATAATAGCGATGCAAGAGGAGCTCAATCAATTTGACGCATTAAAAGTTTGGAGACTTGTACCACGGCCAAAAGGAAAGAGCATAATTGGCACAAAGTGGATATTCAAGAACAAGAAAGACAAAGATGGTATAGTTGTTCGTAACAAAGCTAGACTGGTTGCCAAGGGTTATCGACAAGAAGAAGGAATTGACTACGATGAAACTTTTGCTTCGGTTGCAATATTAGAAGCTATTCGAATGTTTCTCGCTTTTGCTGCTTTTCGCAATTTTACTGTGTATCAGTTGGATGTAAAAACGGCGTTTCTCAACGGGAAACTGAAAGAAGAAGTTTATGTTTCTCAACCAGAGGGGTTTGTTGACAAAGACCGCCCTGATCATGTCTACTTTCTTGATAAAGCACTGTACGGCCTGAAACAAGCACCAAGGGCGTGGTATGATGAGTTGTCGGCCTTCTTGATCAAATACGGGTTTACCAAAGGATCAATAGATACCACTCTTTTCATTTATCGTTCTAACTTGGATATTTGCTTAGTTCAAATATACGTAGATGATATTATATTTGGTGCGACTAATAAATCTTTATATACTTGGTTTTCTGATCTTATGACCTCCAGGTTTCAAATGAGCATGATGGGAGAAATTAATTTCTTCCTCGGCTTATAAGTGAAACAACTTCCAGATGGAATTTTTATTAACCAGTCGAAGTACGTTTTTGACATCCTGAAGAAATTCAAGATGGACAAATCTTCTTCAATTGGCACGCCTATGGCTCATGGTGCTAAAATTGGACTCGATCCAGATGGAAAAGCTGTGGACGTCAAGATTTATCGAGGAATGATCGGATCGCTAATGTACCTAACTGCAAGTCGGCCGGATATCATGTTTTCTACTTGCTTATGTGACAGATTTCAAGCCAAGCCAAAGGAATCGCATCTCTTAGTAGTCAAGAGAATCTTTCGATATATCAAAGGAACTCCGTATTTAGGTTTGTGGTATCCTAAGAGTTCTGACTATAAACTAATTGCTTATTCTGATGCAGATTTCGGTGGAAATCAGTTAGACCGGAAAAGCACTTCAGGTCATCTTCAATTTCTTGGTGACAGACTGATAAGTTGGGCGTCGAAAAAGCAGAATTGTGTTTCTATCTCAACTGCAGAGGCAGAATACGTCGCCGCAGCTAGTTGTTGCGCTCAAGTGCTTTGGATGAAGACACAACTTCGTGATTACGGGATGCTATACAAAACAGTTCCTATCTATTGTGATAGCAAATCCGCAAGCGATATCAGTCAATCCGGTCCAGCACACAAAGACCAAACACATAGATATGAGGTACCATTTCATAAAGCATCATGTGGAAGAAGGTACTATTGAATTATATTTTGTCCCAACTGAATATCAACTTGCTGATATTTTTACAAAAGCTTTAGATGAAAAACGTTTTAATTTTTTGCTTTCAAAACTCGGCATGTTGAATTTAAAAGTTTAAATCTTTACAAATTTTATTCTATAAAGTAAAAGCTTTACATGTTTTCTTTCTTTTGAATAAAATGTGTGTCTAGGATAAATTTTCAAGTTGCTTTATTTATATTAAAGTTTTATATGTTCAACTTTCAAGTCTTACAAAGATCGAAAGGTCAGCAACGTGTTTGAAGCTTTTGTATTCTGCTTTAAAGTTGTGTAATTCGGAATATTTATAGTTTACAATGCTTGGAAATCCTAAAAAGTCTGAATTTTGGATCGGAATGAAAATATGGGCTAAGCACTTAGATGTAAAACCTAAGTGATTGAGATGAAATTTTATATATAAAATTCAGCAATCTCTAAGTTTAAAAGTTTGTACCTGTGACCTTTCTGGTTTGGGAAAGTAAGTTCCATAGGATGCTTGTCATCTGGTCCCCTAAGGTCAATTGGTCTGGGAGTGATCGAACCCAAATCCTTCTATAGAACCAGATCGAAAGTCATGTTCTACTGGTATGAATGGGTTTAGGATGTGTCGATGTAGCCTTTCTGATCTGGGAGAGTAAATTCCAAGGGGTGCTTAACACCTAGTCCCCTAAGGCCAACTGGTCTAGGAGCGGCTGACCCAAATCCTGCAATAGGGTCAGATAGAAAGTTACGTTTACGGCATGTTCTTTACTTACCAAACTTTTTGATTAAAAGATGCCAAAGTGCACAAGCTTAAAAGATGCCAAAGAGCACACTCAAGTGAAGATTCCAATGTGCACAATGCTAAAAGATGCCAATGAGCACACATCTCATGATACTTGGTGATATGTTTGAGTTGCAATAAACCTATAAATTTGTGAAAATCTTAATTCTTGATGGCTTAGTGTGAGTACATGCAAAGTTCTCTATTATATTTTTAGAATTGCATTTTCTTGAAGCTAATCGAAGTTCGCATGCAAGCACACTGAATAGATAGCTGGAAGTTTTTGAAACTGAACATGTCTTAACTTGATATGCAATGAAACTTGTATTTGTATCCAACAACATACACTTGATTTCAACTGATTGATAAATCTGTGATATTTTACTAAGTATAATTTAATTTGTTTAGTGTTTAAAATTTTATATGTTCAGTTGTTTCAAAATTTATATTCAGTATGATTTCCTTTTTATACTGATGTTTTTATGTTTGAGTATCCATGTTCTTGGTAAATTGGTATGTGCATTTTTCGAGGGGGAGAGAACATCTGAATGACAATTTGACAATCTTCTGTTTTTGAGGGGGAGTAAATAAAGTGGTCAGATACATAGCTGATAAAGTACTTCACGTGCTGATCAGAAGTTCATCAGGTAAGTTTTTTTGATATTTCTATGCAAATGCTAATCTGATTTGTTATATTTTGTGCATTTGTGTAGGGGGAGTAAAAAGGGCTTTGCAGGTAAAATTTCATTTTTTTTTGTTATGTTTTTAGTTGTATTTTTTTTAGAAGTGTTATTTTTTTAGTGTTATTTTTGTTAGTTTAAATAGCTCAAGTACTATTCATTTCTTTTTCTCGCTCCTTTTTCTCATTTGAACACTGCCTGTTCATTTGCTCTCTCTGTGCAATCTTTCATTTATTTGATTTCAGCTTTGTATTTCGATTCAGGTATGTTTTTATGTTTACATTTTGTGTTTGATTCTAGTTTGTCTTATCTGATTGTTGCTTAGATTTTCTTTTCGTTATCTTGTGCGTATTTTCTCATTGATTTTCGCACAATTCATCATCTTCTTCATCAGATCGAGTGCTTCTTTGCTGAAAATTGATTGTTGGGTTTGTTTTAGTATTTGATATCGAATCCCAGGTATGTGTTCTTACTCTTTGATTTGTTGTTCTGTTGCTTCGTTTTTGGTTTTTGAGTTTTTGTGAAGTTTGCGACTGTTCATGTGAAGTTTTCAAAATTTCAACGATTTTGTTGTAAAATCGTTCTAATCTGTACTATCTTGTTCGAAAAATGCTTAACATTAGTACATATATTAGTTTCGAACTTTCATTTACTTTTAAATCTGTTTTATTTGAAATTTGTGAAAACCACAGATGAACTCGTGCAAACCGGTGTATTTCTAGGTTTTGTGTTTTTAGTCTGTGTTTTTGCGTAACACGTAGGTCACGCAAAGTTCACTTTGCGCTACCAGTAGGTCACGCAAAGTTCACTTTGCGCTACCAGTTGGTCACGCAAAGTTTCCTTTGCGTCACCTTATTGTCACGCAAACCGTTATGTGTTTTCTTGTGTTAATGAAATTTTTCCAAGTCAGATTTACTTCACAAGTGTATCGCGCAAACTTTGTTTTGCGTCATTCGTTTGACACGCAAACCTTGCTTTGCGTCACTAGTTCATAGCGCAAACCTTCGTTTGCGTCTCACACTTGTCGCGCAAACCTTACATAGAAATTTTTTCATTTTTTTTGTGTTTTTCAATTTTATTTTCCAAGTCTAATTTTTCTTCGTTTCTGTTTTCCAGCTAATACAATGGCTTCTCAAACCAACACAGATCCCGTGATTCAAGACGAGAATGTTATTCTTGATGACCCATCTGATCGTGCTTCTCATGAGACGCCTATGCCGTCTATACCTTCTGTTGGGGCGAATCTTTCTGCTTCACGCCGAACACCGAATGATGTGTTTCCCACGATGCTATATGTGCTGCCATATAAGCCCAACAACTACTTCGTGGATTTTGACAGGATCAAGATTCATCCAGTGATACGAGCCATTCTAAAAGGACATCCTCTAGCTCCGGCTCTCACTTATTGTGCAGATGTTCCTGAGGTCTATCTTCAATAGGCATGGCACTCTATATCTAAGAATGAGCAAGTTCGACCACATCGTTTCGACTTGCAGATTGACCAGTTTGAATCTTTTCTATCATATAAGCGACTTCGCCTGATTTTGGATCTTCCAGAACCAAACTCTAGATCTGGCAGAACTTCTTACGACAACTATCCTTATGAATTGGATGTATTAGAGGGTATTCGTAATCTGGGATATCTTGGTGCTTTGGATAGAGTAAGTGACTTTGACAAATCCAATCTACCTCCGGTATGGTATGCTTTATTCTCCGTCCTCAACAGGTGTCTTACATCGAAACATTCTGGCACGGACAATGCTAGTCTTCATTATCTCAGATTATTCCATGCAGTTGTCTATGACCTGCATGTCGACTACACGTATATCTTCTGGACCGAACTTTCCGAGAGAGTGATGCATAAGAAGCGCAAGTTTATTCCTTTTGTTCGATATATGAAGCTAATCGTTAGCAGTATGCTCAGAAGTAATCCTGCTATTCCTCGTCGACTGTCTTGGCCTCAGGTTCCAGATACTAAGATGACTTACATTCAGAAATAGAAGCGGTCTTTCAACTACTCCATGCCAATTCCTCATGAGCTTATTGTGAATTATGTTGATCCATCTGATGATAGCATAATTCAATACTGTCTGGAAAATGATCTTTCTTTGGACACTGATCAAGCTGCACCGTCTCATGATGAACAAGCTGCATCTTTTCATGCAGAACAAGAGGTTGAAGCAGACATTGAACAAGAGGTTGAAGCAGCTGTTGCAGATCAACAAATAAGTGATGTACTTGCAGATATTGATATTGTTGATGGTGATACTGATGGAGATGGAGATAGAGATGCAGATGTTGGTAATGATGATGATGAAGATGATGATGACAATGTTGGAAACGATGGTCATCAGCCTCATATTCTTGTTTATGAAAGGAAGTCCAGGGAACCAGAAGTGCAAGTTCAAGAAGATGTTTTGTCTGAAGAAGAATATGTCTCTATTAATCCTAAAGTGGTTGATATTCAAGTTGATGAGCTTGATATAGCTTTTCCCAATGCTACAACTCAGCATCGGGTTCAAGGTACAACATGTTCTCATTCTTCACCTGAGCTTACTTCTATTGTCGATACTTCTTCAGTTGAAGTACGTGATACAATGGAGAAATTTACAACTCTGAATGAGGTCATCCGACAATTAACTCATCGTTTTGATGCTGAGAAAGAGGCACAAGTTCATAAGTTAAAGGCTCTTTTCAAAGGTAAGATGCCAGAGATTGATACTACTTTGATTCCGCCAGAGATTCCGTTTAGACTCCCATCTGGGGTGGTTATCCATGAACCGTCTACAACTGTTTCTTCTACTCCTCCAGAGATTGTCTCTATTCCGATTCCTCCATCATTTACTCAGTCTATCGGCTTATGTACTTCCGTTCCTCCAGTTTCTTCCATCATTCCAGTTCAAGACATTCCGATCTCAGAATTATCAGACATGCTCTATGCTTGTCTTCTTTCTATGTCGCCGCTAGAGCAACAAGATAAAGACTTGATTTCTTTGCTACGGAATTTCCAGCCAAATCCTCCTCCAGCTTCTACTTCTGCACCTGACAGAGTTTCTGCATTATATGAGGAGTTTACTTCTTTCAGATCTGAAGCTCGAACTAATTTTTCTGAACTCAAGGAAGGCATATCTCTTATGACTCAGGCTTTAACCGCTCTCTCTGACAGATTTGATAGTCACGTACAAAGTTGCAGAACAGAAGCAGGTCCGTCTCATAAAAGGCGACATGACCAAGATGATCCAGACCATCAAGGTCATGAGGGGTAGATGACTAAGAGACAGAGAGTGGAGGGTTCCTCAGCTAGAGAAGATCAAACTCAAGAAGAGGTGGCTGACAGAGAAAAGAGTGCTGACAATGTTCAAGACTGTAGTGTTGAAGATCTTGTGAACATTATGATATAAAGTATTGATTTGTTTGCGATGTCTAATACTTTGAACATTTCTGAACATAATATACAGAATGATATGCAGATAGTTGTCTATGTTGATCCAGACACTGCAACAAGATCAATTGAGCTTGATGATTCTGAGATTGCAAATGACATAAGATCCTTCTTCGCAAACTTCATAGAAATCAACTCAGATGATGACGATGACATCAGATATGAGAAGCTTTGCAAAGTTAAAGAAGAGGATTGCGATGACATAATCATCATTTCTGATACTGAAGATGATACTGTTTTTATGGATGCTAAGGATGAAGAAATTGCAAACATGCTGTACAGAGATCTTCCTTCACAAGATGAGATTCCTGAAGCTACTCAAGTTCCTGAAACTTCTCCAGCTACTTCTACTCCTGTTGATAGTACAACTCCGACTACCACTGCTCCTTCAAGCTCATTTGAAGTTGGTCAGTCGTCCAGAGCACAAGCTGATGTTCCTCCTTCTGAATCTGTGATTCCATCGACTATCCTAGAAGAAGGACCAACTTTGTCTAGATAGCAAAGACAAAGAAGTTTGCAACTACGACATATGGCTTCAAGTCTAAGATCTGCTTTTCTAGAAGACTCTCAGAGTAATATTTTTGTTTCTAGAAGAAGACATATCAACATTCATGCAATTCTTGGTGTTGAAAAGGAGTCAGGCGAATATCAGTATGAATACTTAATGTTCATCAAGTGCCAGCGCCGTGGAAAGTATCTCGTTTCTTCACCGCATCTGATTGTCCGAGTTATCAGCGTCACGATAAATAAGTTTGTTAATATCTGGTATCTGGATTTTGAAGTGGAAAGAAGAGATTGCAAGTTATATACTTTCTCGGAGGAAGATTTTAATGATCTATCTATTGATGACATTGAATTTCTGTATAATCATTTCAGGGATCTTTATCATAGAACACAAGATGTCTCTCAAGCACTGTTTGTGATCAAAAGGTTTATTCGGCGCCAAATCAGATTCTATAGAGTGTTTGAGTTTCAAATGGCTGCTGAAAGCTTTCAGCCGGTGGTTAATCTTCTAAGGCCCAATCGTAGCTTGCCGAACTTAGATTCTTATCCTCTATTCACCATTCTTCAAGATCCATTTGGAGTTATCTACATGAATGGTTCAAGTCAAAACTGCTTCCTCAGATTTGAAGAGATAAGTCATTACTCTGATGGAACCTTGAAGGTGATCAAGCTACAGTTGGAGCAACGTTTAAAAGCAGCTGAAAGAAGATTTTTAGAGACAAGAAGAAATGCATTTCAGCTTGAAAATGATGAAATTCAACTTCTTAAGACATTGAATATTATTGGTGAGAATTTGATTTTCCGCTCAACTCTAAGACGCCTAGAAGTATTGCTTGGACTAAATAGACTTCGTCAAAGAGAAGAGTGTCATTGATTACTAAGGGGGAGATTGTTAAGTCTATTTTGAATAGTAATCAATGTATTTATTTTCTGTGGTCTAAACCGTGTTTAGTTAGTTTATTTGTTCTGTTTAGGCCTTGGAGTATTTAAGTCCCCTTGGTGCCTTTGTTTTGTAACTTTGGAACCTCATTTGAATACTTAGTTTACATTTGGCGCATACTCTCTCTCTCTCTACTTTCTCTCTCTAAGATTTGGTAGATCTTGGACTTTCAGTTAAGTACTTCGCTGAAATTTTCATTAATTCAAGGAAGGAATTACAAGAGATGAAAATATAAAGTACAAGTGAAGAACTAACTACTGTAAGTCAAACTAATAGATTACAAGAATTAAGAAATTAATCTATCAGCTATCTAGAGGAGACTTTGGAGGATTGATCATATAGTCAGGTATTTGTTCTCCTCTTTGACTTCGATCTGAATATTTTTGACTAATGATTGTCTAGATTGATTCAGCTAAAGGAGAGAAGTCACACCATAAGCATAAGAGATCCTTAAGATGATTAAGAGGACAGATAGGGATCTCAGAGGCTCTTTGGAATTTGAGTTGTTCCTCATCATCTCTGAAGAAAATTCCAAAAGAATCTTTAAGTACTTGCCCAGAAACATATGGTCCACCAGGAGGCAGTGATAGATCTAGAACTGAGAGATCAGGAGGAGGTCCGAACAATGTTTACTTTGAAAATTTGATGAAGGTATCGTTTCTGATAGCAGCGACATTTTCAGAGGAGGAAGAAGCAGGCTTTCTTTTGATTTGTATTGGTTTAGAAGGAAGAGCAGATGGCACGTTTAAGACTGCAGAGACTCTGTTGATGAGGGATTCTAGGATTCCTTCGACATAGCCTCTGTAGGTTGACTTGGATTTCTTCAACGCATCTTTGAACTCAAGCCATTCCATGTAGCCAGGACTTTCAAGCTTTGAAACGAACATAGCCTTTGAGCTTGCATCCTCTCTTATTACCTTCATGGTGATAGAAATTCGGTCCTTCTTCTTTCTTCCAGAGATGACAACGACTGTTATCATCAATGGGTCGGAGCGATAGTCGACTTTATGCTTACACCATTCGACAGTGTTATCGCTGACAGCTTGGTCTTTTGAGCGCTCCTCTTCAATTTCTTTGAGTAGAGCAGCCTGAACTTCCACTGGATTTTTCTTTAGTTTCTTGTCTTTGACCTGAGAGGACTGAATCTTGAGAGCTAGATTTTCATCTTTTTGACATTCAGTAATTAGTTTCTCAGCTCTGACAGATTCTTCAATTTCAGCTTCAGTCAAGAAGTCAAGCTCTGTAGATGGAGTTTGAAGAGGGATCTTTAGTCGTTGACTCTCCAGATGAGATATCATCTCTGTTCTTCTGTTCAGTTCTTCCTCTGACCAATGAGCTGGTCTGGAGTGCCTTCCTGGTGGAACAGGGCGTCTTCTTCTTCTTCTTCATCAATCTCACTAAATGAGATTGGGATTATTTGTTCTTCATCTCTAGAGGATGGGATTATTTGGAGTTCAGTTCCCTTAAGCAGGGGAGAGAACTGTCTGGTAAAGAAGTAAAAAGGAGTTAGTATGTTTAGGGAAGAAAAAGATAAAGGCTTAGAAAGAGACAGGGGTTTTATAGGTATAGAATGATATGGGTACTATAGAAAGACATACCTGAGAAGGATTCTCCCCCTCAGATTGTGAGACTATGTTCAGGTTTCCCTCGGCAGCTATACCCTTCTTCTTGTCTTGGGAAGGAGTACCTGAAGAAGTTTCACTTCTCCCCCCTGTTGTGACAGCTCCTTTCGAAGCTATCGCTGAAGAGACGTTCGCCGCTGAGAACCAGAGAGATTGGTCTTCCTCATCTTCGTCATCATCATCAGCTTGTTGCTCTTTCTCTTGATCCTGCAGATCAAGATCTTCTTCATCTTCTTCGTCCTCCTCCTGTTCTTCTTCTTCTAGAACTTTATCAAGCATTGAAGATGGAGGGGCTTTGTCAGCAACCTTCTACCCCTCAACATGAGAGGGAGGTTCTTTCGTCTGGACTTCTGTAGCAGCTTCCTCGATATTTTCTTCAATAAGCTCTTTCTCCCCCTCTTGTCATTATCAGAGTGGGGGAGTTCAGTGGTTGAAGGTGTAGCTTTTGCAATTTCCAGAGATCGGACTTCAGCCTCCAAACGCTCGAGACGGCCCTCGACGACAGGAATGTATGAAGTATCCTGATGAATAAATTCAACGACTAAGTTCAGAGATGTACGATCATTTTCTGTAAAGGAAGATGGGGGCGTTGGAGCTGGTTCAGTCAGCTTGAGGAGCACTTACTGAAACATTGATGTGCAGGAGTCAACCTTAAGAGAAAGTTCCTTAAAGTCAGCTCTAAGGGTGTTCTGCAATCCCTGAATAAGATAGACCTGTTGCTGAGTCCCAACATGGTCTTCCTTGATCTTGACGATGTCCTCCTGGACAGTTGTGAGCTAAGAAGAGTCAGCTTTAGAGGATGAGGCATCAGTCAACTTCTTTAGCTCTTCACCAGCGAGATTTACAGCGCCAGTGGATTCGTTGACAGAGGTGGTGAGAGACTCCACCTTTTCAGTAAGTGTGTTGATGTGAGCGTCAATAGTAGCCAAAGTAGAACCTGCAAGTAGAGTTAGCGAATGAGCACAACGATGCTCAGGCTTATGTGGTGAGATGGGAGTGGTTTTTAGGGTTATAGGAGTACCTAAGTTTTCAAACATGTTGTAGAAATGCATAGATTCTTCAAACGTTTGATTATCAGGTCCTATTGGTGCAAAAGGAGGTTGCTGTGAAAGATATGGAGGATTAGAGACCAAAGAAATAGAAGGATGAGTAATGGGGATAGAAGAAATTTGGATAGTGGAAGTTACCTCAGGAGGTTGTTGAAGAACTGAGGTGATGGGTGGCGTCACTGTTGTTGTGTCAGCGGTTGTCATCGCTGGCACAAATGATGTGGTGGCTGCTGAAGTTGTGGAGGAGATACCCACAAAAGCATCCAAAGTAGTTTGTTGAGAAACTACTTCAGGCATTGAACCAGTAGTGGTGGTCTCCTTAGTCTTTTTGGCCTTCTTAGAAGGACCATGAAGACTAGTTGATGGTCGTTCGTGAGCGGTGGTAGCGGCAGGGATAGCAGGAGAAGGAACCCCCTGCGTGGCCGCTGAAAGCGAAGAGTGGAGAGAGAGACGAGTGCATAGAGTTGAGAGAGTTACCTCATTGTCGACCGGCTTGACCTCCAGCGAGCGCTGACCAACCTTTGAAGAAGTACCATCTTGAGAAGTTGGGTACTTGTCAACGTATAGAAACCGTAGGTATGCACAGATAAAGCGTACGTATGGGATCTTGGGATCCCTCTCCGTCTTCTCTATCTTTGACTTAAGGTCATCAAAGATAGTTCCAGCGTAATCGAAATGTTTGTCAGCGATGACTGAATAGCCCATCTAGAGCTGAACTTTGCTCTCCTGATCCAGGGAGCCAATCTTCCCACTCATGCTTTGAATGATGTGTGAGAAGATGTAGTTAAGTTGAGAAGGCATGTTTGCCTTCTGGATCTTTGTCAGGCGATTGTTGGGGATGGTGGAGCGAGGCTTGTTGTCCCAGCAGTACTCTATGTTATCTGAGAACTGGATTAGTTCAGCGTCAGTAGGGAGGACATCAAATCCAACTTTTGTCTTCTCAGGGAGTAGTAGAGCCTTCCTGAGACCATAGGCAGTGAGCATGCCTCATCCTAGTTCAGTAGTGAATGAGATTGCGGGAACCACTTCACCCTTCTTATTGGTGATGGTGGCTTCATCAGCTGTGAACCAAAACTGTTGCAGGAGAGTTTTGGAAGGTTTTGGGTCCACATTGAGAGCGTAGGCCAAGCAAGACTGCTTCAGAAATGCAGCAGCTTCCACCAACTGTGGGTATTTGTTAGCTTCAAAGTCCAACCTTGCGAGATGGTTGTTCTTTGGGACCTCGGATTCAGAGATGTTGAACTTGATGTTCTTTGAAGCAATAAGCGAAGCTTGGGCCATTTCTGAATATAGAAAGAAAAATAGAATATATGGAAAAGTTTAGAGTCCAAAAATAAATAAAATTTTTACCAGTTTCTATATTTAGAAAGAAACATAGAAAAAACCAAGTTATTTTCAGAGTAAAACAGTGTTCTTTGTGAAGAAGAAAGAACATGAAGAAAACCAAAAGTTTTTAAACAAGATAAAATCAAAATAAATTATTTTAATGTTGAGAAAGCTTGTAAAATCCATGATAAAGAAATATGCAGGATTTTAAGAAGAAGTTAAGAAGATGATAATCAAAAACCTGTTGATCGTGAGAAGATGAAGATTCAAAGACTGGAACGGGTTTTTGTTTGCTTGAATGCCTTGAGAGAGTTTTTCTTGCTTGAGAAGTTTTTAGAAAGCGTAAAAAGATAAGAATGGAAAGGCATTCTTTTTATATGAGGAAAGAAAGAGAGAGAATGAGTGAGGCGGGAAAACAAATGCTCATCATGACATGGACACGTCCTACGAAGTTTATTGGATAGAAGGTTTATTGGATAGAAGGGCAATGGGCAAACGACTCAGAGAAAAAGGCATGTCGTGGATTGTCGGTTCAAATGACGTCATAGGAGAGAAAAAAACATTTAATTTGTCCTTTTTGAAATTATCTCTGAAGAAAAGTCAGAGATAGGTTTTGTTTTTGAAAGAACCTCTGATAAAAGTCAGAGATTGATTTTCTTTTCAAAAGGATCACAGATGAGAAATATCAGTGATAGATTTTGTTTATCAAAAAGCTTTTAATCATTTGAAGAATAATCAGTGATTGAAGTTTTGATTTTGAAAAACGTCTTACTGAATGAACATCCAGTGATTGAGAGTGATAGAACATACCTGAGAGTCAGAGATTTGTTCAGATATTAAGTGATAAAGGGGAACTTAGAATCACTGACATAATGCGTGAAAGATGAAAAATCACTCTTCAAGATTCAGCATTCCAAGCTCACTGATGAGAAAGTTGAACCTTGTCTCATCAAGAGGTTTGGTGAATAAATCAGCTAGCTGATAGTCAGTGGGGAAAAAATGAAGGTCAATATCACCATTCATCACATGATCTCTGATAAAATGATATCTGATCTCTGTGTGTTTTGTCTTTGAATGTAGCACAGGATTATTTGCTATAGCGATAGCACTAGTGTTGTCGCAATAGATTGGAATTTTTGATAGCTAAAGTTCATAGTCTAATAGTTGATTTATCATCCATAAGACTTGAGCACAAGAACTTCCAGTGGCTACGTATTCAGCTTCAGCTGTGGAAGTGGACACTGAATTTTGCTTTTTGCTTGTCGAACTTACTAGCTTTCCTCCTAGAGGTTGACATCCACCAGTCGTGCTCTTTCTATCGAGTTTACAACCTGCAAAATCACTATCTGAATATCCAATTAGATCAAACCCTGAGTCTTTGGGATACCAAAGACCGAGGTTAGGAGTTCCTTTCAGATATCTGAAAATTCGCTTGACAACGATTAAATGAGATTCCTTGGGTTCAGATTGATAGCGTGCACATAAACAGGTAGAGTACATGATGTCAGGTTGGCTTGCTGTAAGATAAAGCAGGGAGCCTATCATTCCTCTATATGCAGTGACATTTACAGTTTTCCAGTTGGATCCTTGTTTAATGTCAGAGGAGGTGCCATAGGAGTTTTCATTCCTGAAGTTTGAGTTAAATCAAACTTCTTCAGCATATCTTTAACAAAATTACCTTGGTTGATAAAAGTACCTTTTTCAGATTGTTTAATCTGAAGACCAAGAAAGTACGTTAGTTCGCCCATCATACTCATCTTGTATTCTTTCTTCATTCTTTCAGCAAAACGAGTACATAGAGATGGGTTAGTAGAACCAAATATTATGTCATCGACATATATTTGTACAAGAATAATATGACCTTTTATCTTTCTGAAAAACAAGGTACTATCAATTTTACCACGTTCAAATTTTTCAAATATAAGAAAAGATGAGAGAGTGTCATACCAAGCACGAGGGGCTTGTTTTAGACCATAGAGAGCCTTATCCAATTTATAAACATAATTTGGATGCTTAGGGTCATAGAACCCTGGGGGTTGTTCTACATAGACTTCTTCATTCAGCTTTCCATTTAGGAATGCTGATTTTACATCCATTTGATATACAATGAAGTATTTGTAAACTGTATAATCTAAGAAGAGTCGAATTGCTTCGAGCCTAGCCACAGGGGCAAAGGTTTCATCATAGTCTATGTCTTCCTCTTGTCTGTATCCCTGAGCAACAAGTCTATCCTTGTTACGGGTTACAGTTCCATGTTCATCTAATTTGTTTCTGAACACCCATTTGGTGCCTATAACAGTTTTATCAAATGGTCTAGGGACGAGATTCCAAACTTTGTTACGAGTAAACTCAGTCAGCTCTTCTTGCATAACACTGACCCAGTTTGGATCTTTGAGGGCATCATCAGCCTTCTTTGGCTCTATTAGAGAAATAAAGTTTACAAAGAGACAGATATTACCTGAACTTCGTCGAGTCTGAATACCTGCATCGGGATCACCAAGAATTTGATCTATGGGGTGATCTCTAGTCCATCGCTGAGCAGGAGCATGATCGCTTATTTCAGGAGTTGGATCAACAATAGGAATGTTCACTGATGAAGAAGACTGAGGTTCATCAGCTATTAATTGTTGTGTGTCAGACAGACCATTGTTTTCAGAGAGGTTTTCAGATGAAGATGGATCTGATGGAGGGAGTGTATTTAGAGGCTCAGCTGAAACCCATGAGGTATATTCAGTATTGGGAGGTATGATGTTTGGATCGTCATCAGCAGTTGGAGGATCTGAGTGTTGATGGTTTGAGAAGAAAGGTTATGTTTCTCTGTAAAGAGAAAACATCCAAGCATTTAGCTCTTCATTGTCAGCGATTGGTTTAGAGTTCACTAAGCGAGTTTCATCAAAGGTGACATGAATTGTTTCTTCTACAGTTTGTCTTCTCTTGTTGAAGACTCTGTAGGCTTTGGAGATAGAGGAATATCCAAGGAATATTCCGTCATCAGCTTTTGGATCGAACTTTCCAAGTAGATCTTTGTTGTTTAGAATGAAGCACTGACAACCAAAGATATGAAGAAAACTGATAGAGGGTTTTCTTCCATGAAATAGTTCATAAGTTGTCTTTTCAAATCGCTTTACTATCAGTGATCTGTTTTGAGTAAAGCATGCAGTATTCACAGCTTCAGCCCAAAATTGAGTAGGGAGGTGAGAATCGTTGAGCATTGATCTAGTGGCTTCAATGATTGTTCTGTTTCTTCTTTCAGCGACTCCGTTGTGCTGAGGCGTTCTCACTGAAGAAAAGTTGTGAGAAATTCCCTTGTTCTCAAAGAAATTGTTCAGAGAACTGTTTTTGAATTCAGTTCCATGATCACTTCTTATTGAATGAACACTAAGATTATTCAACACTTCCATCTTTTTAACAAAAGATATTAGTTCTTCTGGAGTATCACTTTTGCAGCGAAGAAAGATAACCTAGGTGTAGCGAGAGTATTCATCTACAATGACAAGTGTATATTTCTTTCCAGCTATAGATTGTATGTTGATTGGGCCAAATAAATCCGTATGCAAGAGTTAAAGAGGACTTGTTACTGAGGAAACTTGTTTAGATTTGAAACTAGCTTTTGTCTGTTTTCCTTTTTCACATGCTGAACATAGAGATTCCTTAGCATATGAGTGATGAGGAAGACCAGAAACCAGTTCCTTAGATGAGAGAGAATTCAAGGTTTTGAAGTTTAGATGAGAGAGGCTTTTGTGCCATAGCCAGTTGACATCAGAAGAGGGTTTAGACAGAAAACATACGTTTTTTAGTGGTAGTAGAGTCCATATCTATTACATAGACATTTTCCTTATGATAACCACTGAGAGCAAGTTTCCCTTTCTCATTGACCACTGAACATGCTTTCTTGGTAAATTGAACTTCATAGTCTTTGTCACATAGCTGACTGATGCTCAGAAGATTGTGCTTCAGTCCATCTACGTATGCGACTCTTCTGGAGGTAGTTGTCCCATTGCTGAGGACACCAAACCCTAGGGTATATCCTTTTCCATTTCCACCAAAGGTCACTGAGGGACCTTTCTCTTCCTTGTATTCAGTGAGCAGGTCTTTGTGTCCTGTCATATGACAAGAACATCCACTATCAAGATACCAGATGCCCTTTGATCCCTGCAAACATAAGGAAGATTAAGCTTTGTTTGTACCCACTTTTAAATGGGTCCTTTAGGGTTAGTGGAGATGGAAGGTTCAACAATCTTCACAGCAGATGAAGATTCAGCTTCAGTGGTAACCTTCACTTTGGTTAATTTCTTAACCTTAGTGGTATTCTTCACCTTGGTCGATTTCTCAGCTTTGGTGACCTTCTCAGCCTTTGAGGCATTCATCTTCACTTTAGTTGTTTTATCAGCTTTACTGGCAGTTGGACATTTACTAGCAATATGGTCAGTAAATCCATAGTGATAGCATTTTCTATATTTGAAGGTAGTTTTAGGACCATGAGTAGTAGATTTTGAGAATTTAAGATGAGCAGGGCCAGCTCCAAGAATGCCTTTAGCATGGGATCTGGGAGGAATTTTCATTTCTTCAGATCTCTTAGGCTTAAGATCAATCTTCAGCTTTAGAGGACAGAGATCAAAGATTTCTATCACAAACCTAGAGGCTCGATTTACTGAAGGTTTAGAAGGAACTTTCAGCTTTGATTTCTTGGTGGCCTTCTGAGGATGAAAAATGGATTTTCCTTTATCTACAGGCTTAGAGCCTTTAGGTATTTCCTCAGTGATGGGATTAGAAGAAGATGAAGAAGAGCACTGAGCATAAGAAGTGTCAGGGATAGAAGAGACAAACGTTCCAAACTTAAGCATGGAACTGTCTTCCTTAGGCTAATCCTGTGGTTTCCAAAAACCAAGACCAGTTCTATCACTGGCAGAGATTTGAGCACTTATAATTTCAGTGATCTTTGTTGAGGATTTACACCATCCTTCAACAGTAGCCTTCTTTGCTTTTAGAGCAGCGATGGCTTGTTCGCGTTCTATGCTGATGATTTCATTAACAATGACTTGATCTTTCAAACTTTCCTCTAAAAGAGTCAGTTCTCTGATCTTTTCATGACATTTTGTCACACCCCGCCAAAGCAGAAACACGAGATATGACAGCACACGGTTTCATAACATAAAGTAATAAACAACACCAACCATAACATTCAACAAAATAGTATGAATATTGTTATACAACCCAAAAAAAGTTCTCAAAATAACGGCTATTACAAAAGTTGACAAAAATTTGTCAATGTCTTATCGGTTGATGATGTCACACATGAGTGCACCCTAAGTTCCATCACTTACTTATTTACACCTGAAAAGCATAAAAAAAAGAGAAAGGGTCAACTACATTGAGTTGGTGAGTTCACAGGTTTTTGTATGCACGAAATAGTTTGTATGCATAAATTTTTATTTATTGTGAAACGTTCGTTCACAAGACGTTTAAGAAACTGATTGTTCAATTATTTGCACGAGGTTTACTGTATACAGTAATGCCTTAACATTGAGCCACTACCAAACCTTTCGACCAACCACTGCCCCTTAAATTACCCGTCATTACCTCAGCGGTGGAATTAATCCACATGTGTAAGACAATTATTGTTATGTCGTTACCTCAGCGGTGGAATAAATCCACATGTGTAGGACAATTATTGTTATGTCGTTACCTCAGCGGTGGAATAAATCCACATGTGTAGGAAAATTATTGTTATGTCGTTACCTCAGCGGTGGAATAAATCCACATGTGTAAAACAATTATTGTTATTGGTAAGTTCACTTCTAGCTCGTCAGCCAAAAGTGGGATTGTCAATCCAAATAGCGCTACCCACAAATACCATCGGCTCCCGTTCGAGTTAATAGGTAGTGTCTAACCAGTGGGGACTTATTCGTTTAACACTCAATTGCATCGTAAAGTATGCATACCATAGTGCATAAACAATTTAATTCAAAATTCAACAATTTTAATGAACAATCATTCGGTAGTAACAATTTGTAAATTCACATTCTTTTCACCCCAAAACGTATAGAAACGGTAAAAGAGGGGTTGTGAATACTTACTTGTTTAGTGGGTAGTCTAGAAATAGCTGCGAGGTTGGACAAGACCCGAGGTCTAGCCCTTCCTATGAAAGTGAAACACACTATCAGTTCGGGTCCTACTCTTAGAGTTTAAGTGTCACTTAGATCGCTATGTCTTATAAAATGTCTTAAGTGCTCTTTAAGTGATTTTGAGTATTATGCACGATGGATTACACGGGAATTACGGGTTTTCACGGGATTTTTACGGTCTTTCTAAAATATATATATATATTTTTTTCTTTTACATGCTTAACTGTCAATATTAGGTGTCTAAGAAAAATCTTCAATTTTTACAAGTTTTTACTTCTCAAATAGTCCAAAATTTCCCTTTTTATTAAAACATGTGACACTTTTTGCTGTCAGATTTTTAGGATCCACTATCTTAGCATTTTAGGTAATCTTCTTAATTTATTTGTGGATCCAACAATACTATATCAAGTTCTTAGAATAACAACACATAAAGATTACCAACCTGTATTGATTATAAGAAATGGTTACAAGGTTGATCTGATTCAAGCTATAGATGTGTGTTCTCTGTTTTCTCTCTATTACACCCTTTAAGTGTGTGTTTTTGTGTGTTTAATAATATCTGATTATTGAGAGATACTAGAGATACACCTAATATCTAACATAGTGTGTTTTACACACTTCCTAATCAACTTGCAACAACAAGTTGTAATATAAAACTATTATAACTAAATAATATCTAACAAATAGAAATTATATCTAACTAATAACTAACTAAATAACTAATATCTAACAAACTAGATATTAATTTAACTAGTACAATAATAAACAAATACATTGACATTTATTACAAACGACATAGACTTTAATATTGAGAGTCGACGTTTCGGCTTTAGCTTCAGATTGTGATCTTCAGTTTGGATGATCTTGAATCCAATGAGACTGTGTCTTAACAATCTCCCCCTTTGGATCAAGATCATTACGAAAATGATTTTAGCAATTCAGTCTTCTTGTTCAGCTCAGAAGATGCAATCTCTTTCTCTAGCTCTTTAATCAGCATGTCTTCAGAATAGTTGCTTTTGAAGATTTCAATCTTTGACGTGATTCTTGAAACATGTGATCTTTCCCATTTCTTGTGTAGTCATTCTCCCCCTTTTTGATGGAAAGTGAAACAACTTCATCAAAATTATTTGTAAGAAATGTCAACCACTTGGAGCCTCTGATCCGTCAATTCAATAGATATTCATCCAGATCTTTGCAAATCCAGACAAAATAGTCGTGTAACACCTGAATCAACTAATGAATCAGTTAACATGCCTGTCAGTAACACTAAGTCACTGTGTGTAACGAATACACATTGGAAAGGAGCTGTTTGATGTTGACTCCCCAGGGTTTCCATTTAATCATTGAAACACCATAAAGGTTATTTCTATAAATGTTATGACAAAGAAACAAATTCCTTGTGTGGTCGTGCTTGTGGTAGAAAGAATTAAGCACTTGATAATTGCTTATTTGGCTCAATATTGTGTAAACCACTGAGACAACAGTAAGTTAAACACAGACTCAATGTGCATGATTGAAGTGCGAAGGTGGGGCAGACTTCCTTCTTTTCAATATCTAGATTTTTCAAATGAAAATCAGATAGCATATGTGCTGCTTCCCCTTAGAAAATGTGAAACACTTTCTTGTTGAGAAGAAAATGAGTAGATTGTGAGGTTTGATCAAGAGTTGGCATGGGCTAGTTGCCTGTTTCAATAATGATCACAAAAGAGTTGTGAAACACTAGAAATGTGGTTACCCGGCTCAGAAAAAGTTGGTGCAGAGTTGTGATATTATTTTTAACTTTGTTCTCACATGCTCTTTCTTTTTAACATTTATGTTTCTCTAATCACACTCATTTCTTTTCTCTTTGCACACTCAATCACTAAGGATTAACTTCTTGGGAAGAAATCACTGGTTAATGTGATTCCATAGAAGTTGTGTTAATTCCTAGCACAATGAAATTCATGTTTTCTTATGATGCACGTGATGCTCAGATTGGTTTAACTATTTCAGTTAAAGCACAATTTAGATCATGAAAACATTTAAAATTACACTCCCAAAATATAAAATATGTTGAAAAATCGGGAAGTGGTTTGAACATTAAAAAACAATGTTTTCCAATGATTGAAAGTTGTCCTTCTTTCAACCATATATGAGATGAAGATATAGAATTATACCTTTACGTACGATCTTCTATCTCATGAAGCTAAGCTTTAAGTCATAAACATATGAACTTGTAAGCTTCTCTCAAAAATTCTGCAAAAGTCTTATGTCAAGTCAAAGTAAAATTTATTCACTTAAATTGAAAAGACAAAAAGCAGTAAAACTTTTTAAAGTACGAGTTCTGATCAGAAATAATCAGAAGTCATATCCGTACTCCCCTTTGTCTTGAAGAGCTCCCCCTAAATTCTTGCATGACAAAAAAAAATTGGCATTAAAAGGTACATGCAAAATTTTATGAGCTCCCCCTCGAAGTAATATTGACCACTTGTCAATTTCTTCTCATTCTCCCCCTTGGATTATGATCATTATATAGAAGTGCAGATATCAATCAGAGTTAAGAATGAAGAAATGATGAAAAATTATACAATTTAGAAAACTTTTATAGGTAAATACTGATTAGATTTTAAGATTTAGCATACCAAGCTTAGAGATAAGAAAGTTGAACCTCTTTTCGTCTAAGGGTTTGGTGAACAAATCGGCAAGCTGATAATCAGTTTTTACAAAGAAAAATTCAATTGTTCCTTTTTCAACATGATCTTTAATAAAATGATACCTGACGTCTATGTGTTTGGACTTGGTGTGCTGAACAGGATTCGCTGTTATTGCGATGGCGCTCTTGGAGTCACAGTATATCGGGATTTTGTTGAAGTGGAAACCGTAGTCGCGCAATTGAGTTCTCATCCATAAGACCTGAGAACAGCAGCTAGCAGCAGCTACATATTCTGCTTCGGTCGTGGAAGTTGAAACACAAAGTTGCTTCTTCGATGCCCAACTTACGAGTTTGTCATCGAGGAACTGTACATGTCCCGACGTGCTCTTCCTGTCTAACATACAACCTGCATGATCTGCATCTGTGTAGGCTGTTAGTTCAAAACTAGTATCTTTAGGATACCACAGACCAAGATTTGCAGTGCCCTTTAGATACCTAGATATGCGCTTCACAGCAGACATATGGATTTCTGTAGGATTGGCCTGATATCTTGCACATAAGCATGTTGAAAACATTATATCTGGCCTACTAGAAGTAAGATACATTAAAGAACCTATCATCCCTCGATAAGTCCTAACATCAACAGCCTTTCCCGAAGGATCGGTGCCAATCTTAGTACCTGGTGCCATTGGGGTACCAATCGGTTTTGAATTTTCCATTTGGAACTTCCGAAGAATATCCCTAATGTATTTTGATTGATTGATAAAGATACCCGATGAAAATTGTTTTACTTGTAAACCGAGAAAGAAATTCATCTCTCCCATCAAATTCATCTGAAATCTAGACACCATAAGGTTTGCGAAATTCTTACAGTACTTAGTATTTGTAGAACCAAAGATAATATCATCTACATAAATTTGAATTAAAATGATATCGCCTTTTTCCTTTTTGATAAACAAAGTTGTATCCACCGTACCTTTTGAAAACCCAGACTTGACTAGAAAATTAGAAAGGACATCATACCAGGCTCGAGGTGCTTGTTTCAGACCGTAGAGTGCTTTGTCGAGAATGTAAACATGATTCGGCTTCTCTTGATTGACAAAACCTTATGGCTGAGAAACGTAGACTTCCTCCTTCAGAATTCCATTCAGGAATGTTGTATTCACGTCCATTTGAAAGACCGTGAAGTTCTTATGGGCTGCGTAGTCTAGAAACATTTGGATTGCCTCTAATCGCGCCACAGGAGCATATGTCTCGTCATAGTCGATTCCTTCCTCTTGTCTGTATCCTTTGGCTACTAGTCTTGCCTTGTTTTGGATAACGGTACCATCTTCGTCTTTCTTTATCTTGAAAACCCATTTCGTACCTATAATGGTTTTACCTTGAGGTTTGGGTACGAGTCTCCAGACTTTAAGTGCATCGAATTGATTCAGCTCTTCTTGCATTGAGATCACCCATTCTGGATCAGCAAGTGCCTCTGATACACGTGTTGGCTCGAACTTGCTCAGAAAGGAGTCATGCAAGCACATGTTCATTGATGCTAACCTAGTTTGCACCGGTTTTGATGGATCGCCAATGATTTGGCTTAGCGGGTGCTCTTTGGTCCATTTATGTTTATGAGGCAGTGGATTAGATGATTGTATGTAGGTTGTATCATCTACAAATCCACTTGTACCTTCTTCTGTTTGTTCAGGAGGAATTATGATTTCAGTTGAAGTGATAGGTTCAGAAGGTTCAGCAGGTACAGCTTGTTCTGGCTGTAGATTGATCTGTATAGTATCTCCTACTGTTTCAGCTACTTCTGCCTCTTTATAATTTGTCACTTCTTCAACTGTTGGAGTCGGCATTTTAATTGTAATTTCTTGTTGAATCGGGGCGTTTGATTCAATAGGAACATCTGAACTGGTTGGATGAGTAGTCGTGAAGTCTTCCATCCTGTCAACCATAACAGATTTCTTTACATTAGATCCAAGAAATTCATCATAAAACAATTCAAATAATAAATCTAAATCAGATAAATGGTTAGTAGAAGTTGATGCTTCATCTGATTTATTCTGTTGAGACGTAGGTCCTGGACTGAGTTGCCCAGAAGCTAGTATTCCTGTTATATCGGGTTCTGAACGTTGTTGTTCGGAAGCCATCTCTTCATCAAACGAGATGTTGATGCTTGCAATCACTGTCTTTGACTTCTTTAGATAAACACGGAATGCAGTTGATGTCGAGGAATAGCCAATGATGATTCCTTCATCCGCCTTAGCACTGAACTTATTTAGACTTTCCCTATCGTTTAGAACGAAACACTTACACCCAAATATATGGAAATATTTGATTGTCGGTGTTCGGTTGTTGATTAACGCATAAGGAGTCTTCTTGAATTTTCGATGTACCATGGAGCGATTCTGTGTGTAGCACGCGGTCGAAACAGCTTCTGCCCATAAAAATAGAGGTAAGTCTGATTGACTTAGCATAGTACGAGCAGCCTCGACTAGCGTTCGATTTCTTCTTTCGACCACTTCATTTTGTTGAGGCGTTCGAGCAGCAGAGTATTGATGTGAAATCCCGACAGATTCGAGATATTCTTCAACTTTGTTGTTCTTGAACTCTGTGTCGTTGTCTGTTCGTAGAAACTTGACCGGTTTCTACAGATTCACCTGGGTCGTTTTTAGGAATGTGATGATAATATTTGGTGTCTCATCCTTTGAACGTAGAAACATGACCCATGTGTATCGCGAGTAATCATCCACGATCACGAGTATGTACTTCTTTCCTTCTAGACTCTGAGTTCGCATCGGACCGCATAAGTCCACATGCAATAACTCTAAAGGAGCGCTTGTACTTGGTTCAGGCTTTGGTTTATGAGGTGCCCTCTTCATCTTGCCCTTTTCACAAGCTGCACAAAGATGTTCTCTTTCATATTTGAGTTCTGGAAGTCCTTTGACGAACTTTCCACTGACCAGATTGTTGATGTACCTAAAGTTGAGGTGAGAGAGCCTTCGATGCCATAACTAACTTTGTTGCATTGAGGCTTTCGTCAGTAGACAAACTTGCTTGTCAGTCTGGACATTTGATAAATTGATTGTGTAGAGGTCTGATTCTCGAGTACCAACCAAGAGTTCTTCGCCTTCTTCATTGCGAACTGAACATCTCTTGGCTTTGAAGTTGACCTCTAAGTCTTTGTCACAGAACTGGCCTATACTGAACAAGTTGTCACGTAATCCTTCTACATAGCTCACCTTCTTGATCGTGACATTGTCATGTTGTACATCATCATATCCCATGATTGAAGAAAACTGGTCGTTGCCGAATCTGACTGTTCCGCAATATTTCTCTTTAAAATTGGACAGTATCTCTTTTTGTCCTGTCATGTGCTTGGAACATCCGCTGTCCAAGAACCATGTATGACTAGTCTGCATAAGAGAAATTACAAATTTAGATATTTATACGACAACTTTGGAATATTCATTTTGATTGTCGAAGTGCGGGTCTTGAACTGATTTGTTCAAAAGCCTATTTTGACTTTGATGTTCGGGTTTTGAACTGGATTATCCAAAAACCTATTTTGACATTGAAGAACGAGTCCTGATATGTACATAATCAGAAGTCGATTTCTCTTTAAGCTTTGTGTGCCTGCAACACATATTTAGACTTAGGTACCCACTGGAATTTGGGTCCTTCTGTGTTAGCACAAGATTTTGGTACCCATTTCAAATTGGGTCCTCTTTTCTTTTGAAATGCATTTGAAGGATTAGTATGAGATGAATGCACATGGTAATTTCCAAACCAATCTCCAGAATCTTGACAAGAGATAGAAACATGTTTATCATAAATAGAAGACTTTCTAGCAGATAAAGATAACTGAAATAATTGCTTCATTGTATATTGTTTACGAGAAACAGCAAGTTTTGAGTTCAAAAGAGCAACATCAGCAATTAAGACATCTTTATTAAGTGAAGTCTTACTACAATTAACACTATTAAACAATAAAACGGTCTTGTCAAGCTTTCGTTTCGGTTGCCATTGAGAATTTACTTCTGGCCTTTGCTTGCTCAGATCTGAAACATGTGAAACTGGGGAGTTAGACCTTTGAGCAACAAGCGAATGCTTCTTCTTAGAATTACCAGTAATGTTCGGTTTCTGTGAATGCTGAGATATATTCTTACCTTTAGCATTTTTAGCTTTCACAGAGACTGAGTTATCAACTTTCGTTGATTTTGCACTATTAACAGGCATACTGGTTTTTCTCAAAGTTTTCTTAACAAAAGATGAATGGTTAGGAAGTTTTGCATTAAAGTCAAATTGTTCAGAACAATCATCTAAACCACCATTAGAGTTCAGAAAATCAAATCCTTTACTTGATGAACCAAACATATCCTTAGAGTTTGAAGCCTTAGAAATAACAGAATTTGAAAACACAGTTGAAAAAACTTTTTGCTCAATATTCATCAAAAGTCTTTCATCTGATAAAGAATTCTCGAGTTCAGAAATTTTACTTTCTAAAACGAGAGGAGGGACATATAGTTTACCTAGAATAGGCTTCGCCTCCATTTCCTTTTCAGTATAACTTTGAAAGAAATCACTTGAAAGTGTTTTCTTCTTTTGATATATTGGATTTTCATCATAACTATTATTCAATTTCGCATAATAAAATGGAAGATGAACTTTAGATGATTTCAAACGTTTTTCAGTTTCGTTGGCTTCATCATTTTCAGATAGTTTAGTCCAGAAAGTTTTAAACTCAGGGATTCTACGAGCTAATTGCATTGAAAGATGATCATAAAGTCCTGGCACTTCAGACATCCCTTTTTGTAGACAGTGAGGATTCTTATAACCGATTCCCCATCTCTCTATTTCCTCTTTGGGGTTGTTCAGAAAAATAGTCTGTTCAGTTTGACCCATTTTGTATAACTTCTCTTCCAAACTTTTTAATTTTCCCAATAAAGAAAAGTTTTCTTTGATACAAGAAGCATGCAAATTTTTAAGCTCATATAAATCAATCCCACCTTTTAGCAGTTGAGACTTGAGTTCAGAATTCTCTTTAAGAATTATTGTCTTTTCTTTTGCGTTGGTGTCATTATCTTTATGTAAAATCTCAATCAATACTTTCTTCTCAGCAAGTTCATTGCTAAGTTTCTGTATCAATTGGTTTTTGTCAGTTATGACACCATTTTCTTGCTCAAGATTAGATTCTAACTCTTTTTGTTTTAAACTCATGTCATGCATTTTATTCATGAAATCTGAATCTGATAAATTACATACCTCCTCGTCTTCATTATCTGAATCAGCTTCAGCATCTGATTCTATTTGGCCCATCAAACACATGTTGACGGCTTCATCTTTTTCTTCATCTTCTTCTTCATCATCTGAGTGATCAAGCCAGTATTCATCTTCAGCCATCAGTGTTTTGCCAGCCTCCTGTTGCTTTGCAAGAAGCATCTTGTTCTTGTAATAATCGGAGTTCCTGACTTTTGGCCTTCGGCAGTCTCTGTCATAGTGACCTGTTTTTCCACAGTTGTAGCACGTTGGTGGTTCTGTCGGACTGGATCCTTCAGCTTTGAACTTTCTTTCTTCCGGTTTTCTCTCCTCTATCCTCTTTCTTTCAGCCTGATACCTTCTATCTTCAGGTTTCCTCTCTTCTGTTCTCTTCCCTTCAAATCTCTTTCCTTCATATCTGATTCCTTCAACCCTTTCCTTGTGGATGTAGTTGTTTGGACCAGAAGAATATCTCTGACTATTTGAACTTGGCTTTGTGTAGAACCTTTTCTGAAAAGCACTTGTCAGCATAATCATTGCTTGCTTCAGTTGGTCATTTTCATCCGTGTCAGAGTTTGCATAAGCTTCATCTTCTTCTGATTCATATACAATCGCCTTGTTCTTCTTCTTCCTGACTACAAGAGCGATTGTGTCTTCAACTGTCTTTCCTTTCTGTCTCTTATCTTCTAGAATTTCATCCACCTCTTCTTCATTTTGTCTGAGGGTTTCATACACCTCATGAAGTGGAATCTCATTCAAATCTTTGATCTGCTTCATCTGCCTAGCAAATCTTTTCCATTCCGGTTGAAGAATACTCAGGAATTTGACGTTTAGCTCAATTTGAGATTTGTGGACTTCGTTCTTGCTAAGTTCGTTCAGCAAAGTCACAAACCTGTCATAGGTTTCTTCTAAAGTTTCTCCCACCCTGCCTCTAAATTCTTCATAATTATTTAGGCAGTTAGAGATTTTAAGCTGATTCCCAACCTTCGAACCCAGCATCATCTTTTCAAGCTGATCCCACATATATTTCATTTGGAATTCCTTGTAAAATGTATGACTTAGCTAATCTGTCGCCTTTGGCTCTTATGAGGTTATCATCTCCTAGCTCATGAAACTTAAGTTCAACTTCAGTAGGCACATTTCCAACTACACGAGTCGTCATGACTGGTTTCATAACCCCTTCTTCTATAGATCTCCTGATGAAATCACCCAGCTCATGTCTGTCAATGAAGTTCAAAAACCGATCCTTCCACTGTTCGTATTCTCCTTTAAAGAGAACTGGTGGCTTGGTGTCAGTTCCTATAGCAAGGGATTCTTTGGATGTCATTTTGAAGAAAATTCCAAGTCTGGATTGGAGCAGAGAGGTTTGCGTGTCTAGCACAGTGCGCAAAGTGAGGTTTGCGTTTCACGTGGGAAGCGCAAAGTTGAGGTTTGCGGTTCAAGTGGGAAGCGCAAAGTTGAGGTTTGCGGTTCAAGTGGGAAGCGCAAAGTTGAGGTTTGCGGTTCTTACTTGTTGCGAGAAGTGAGATCGAGGTTTGCGTATGCTTTTGGAACCGAGAAGTGGACTTTGCGTTTGACTTTGCGTTTCGCTTGAGAGGCGCAAAGTTGAGCTTTGCGTTTCTCTTGAGGAGCGCAAAGTTGGACTTTGCGTTTGATTTGGGACGCGCAAAATTGAACTTTGCGTTTGATTTTCTACTAGTTTGCGCTAGTTCGTCTGAACTTCGAGAATTTCGACTTATCAACCTGTATTTCCAAGATTAATAGACCCAAATGCTACCAATGTCTAGAAACACTTCTAGAACTGAATGTGACCACTCGATCTCTATAAGAATCACTTTTTGAAGAAAGATTTGATAGCACAGTGACTTTTTGTTCTCGACTATTTTCTCACTAAAATCACAAAATGGAACTCGATTAAAGCTCTATACTGAAATTAATCACACACAAATCGATCTAGCATGCTAATCGATCACAACCTGATCGATTTTAACACATAAAACACTCTAACACTCGAAATCAAATTTTCAAATAGAACACAGAGACGTTTTTGCAAAAGAACTTGATTTTGTTCTTAATCAGGCTCTAATACCAATTGTGGGTCCAACAATACTATATCAAGTTCTTAGAATAACAACACATAAAGATTACCAACCTGTATTGATTATAAGAAATGGTTACAAGGTTGATCTGATTCAAGCTATAGATGTGTGTTCTCTGTTTTCTCTCTATTACACCCTTTAAGTGTGTGTTTTTGTGTGTTTAATAATATCTGATTATTGAGAGATACTAGAGATACACCTAATATCTAACATAGTGTGTTTTACACACTTCCTAATCAACTTGCAACAACAAGTTGTAATATAAAACTATTATAACTAAACAATATCTAACAAATAGATATTATATCTAACTAATAACTAACTAAATAACTAATATCTAATAAACTAGAAACTAACTAAGTTAAACTAATATCTAACAAACTAGATATTAATTTAACTAGTACAATAATAAACAAATACATTGACATTTATTACAAACGACATAGACTTTAATATTGAGAGTCGACGTTTCGGCTTTAGCTTCAGATTGCGATCTTCAGTTTGGATGATCTTGAATCCAATGAGACTGTGTCTTAACATTATTATTTAACCAAATTTTAATATGAGTAAACTTGATGTTTTAGGGAACTTTTGGTATAAATTTCACCACTTTTTGAGGTGATTAGGTAGGGTAATCATTTCATTAGAGTTTCTTGATCACGGAAAACAATGTAGTCTACATCCTCGGTTTGTTACAGCAATTTAAAAGGTCAATAATTATTTTTTTTTAGTGATTCAGATTGGGTTGTAACCCTAACTCAATTATGAAACTTCCAGAAAAAGATTCACCTCATTTGGATACGTAATGAGTGAGTTATGGTCCTTTTATGTCAAGAGTTCCAATCTGCCAAATTATGACTTTTTGCACACTAAATTTTTCATGAGTGGTTGAACACCCAAATCTTCATATTTTTAAGTGAAACCAACTTTGTTTGAATTATAACTCATTAAAGTTACTTCTAGAAGAAAATTTATTAATTTTTATGGATTTAAATGATGGTTAGGGCTGTTTGAATATAGGTTTTTGTCCAGACGGATTTATTCTGTGCACTTAACTTTATAGGTGAGGTTGAGGGGTCAAAACTCAATATTTTTTAGTGAATCCAGCTGAATTAGATTTGTAAATCGCTAAGTAAAGTTCCAGAAGAAGATTCATAATATTTGGTTGAATGTTTTTCATGTTATGACCGTAACAAGAACATGTATGCAATCTGTCAGATTCTAAAATGAGATTTCATGGCAACGTGAATGCTTTTTAACTTTTATTCTCACCCAAAGGGTGGTCTTTTTGTTTAAAAACATTTTTACAATGCTTTTTAACATAAGTTTTGTAAAAGAACATCCTTTAGATATACAAAGAAGGAGATACACATGCATGAACTCTACCATCTTAGATGGTGAGAAAATAGCCATGCATGTCATCTAAGCTCCATTTTCTTGAGTTTTGATTACATGGATCATGGGTTATCACCATTTCTTGACATTTAACATGTCTTTGGTGTCTAACCTACCATTTGAAGGCCTATGAAGGCCCTTCTTTTCAAAAACCTCAAGAAGACATGAAGAATAGATGAAGAAAAGGTGAAGAAAAGGTGAAGAAAAATTAAGAATGCATGTAGTTCTAAAAAGGAATGATGAAAAACATAAAGAAGAACATCTTACCTTGATGAAGAGGGTTTGTTTGCTCTTCAAAAATCTGAACTAGAGGAGTGTTTGGGGCTGATTTTCGGCTAAAGTAGAAGGAGGGAGGAAGAGAGAAATTTTGAATAAGAGAGAGAGAGGAACGATGAGAGATTTCTTGAAAATGGGAGGAGAAATGATGTTTTGAAGGAAAAGAGGGAGAGAAGAGAGAGACGGCCGAATTTCTCTCTCTCTTTTTTTTAAGTAATAATTATACTATTAATAGGTAATTATTTAAATAGGTAAAAAAAATTAAAAGGTTTTATTCTCACATATTTTCCAATAAAATTGCACAAGGATATTCTAAGCGCACTGCCGGGAATCTTAGGAAACTAAAACCCTTGCCTGCATAATCAGGTCATATTAGGGTGTTCCTACATGTTAAGACATGTATTATACTGTTCGGGTGCTAACCTGTAAGTTCTGGTTGTCAGATGTCACACATTTCTCTAGTTGTTCAGTTAAATCAATGTTTTTGTTCTCAGCTAGTGTTTTGCCGTTTAGAGCATTGTATAGATCAATCGTCAGCACATCAACAGCGCGACTTCTCTCTGCTTCAGATAGAGAGGGATTAGTAGAGATAGATACCTGAGATGATATATAGCTCATGGAAGTTTCTGGAGATTCTTCCACTTGTTCTTTAATCTCGGCCATGAGATAGAGATTAGCGACTTCTTCTTCATCTGAACTTAATTCTTATGATTCAGTCCATTCATGTTCTTCAGCGATGAGACCTTTACCTTTTCTCTTATAGTTTTTCAAATTTTGATACTTTTCTTTGAGCTTCAGGTATTTGCTATCGCTGGTTCTTTTGGAGGTAGAAGGTTTGAAGACTTTCTTTGACTTGCATTCACTTGCAAAGTGTCCAATCTTTTCGCAGTTAAAACAGGTAGCAGTAGCCTTATCAATAGGGGTTGATTTTGGCTTGTTAGTGAGAGAGAGAGGCTTATTTCTTCGAAAAATTCTCTTTCTTGCAAATCTCTTAAAAGAGTTTGTCCAAGGACTCATCAAACTCTGAAAGATCAGTGTCTGATAGTTCCTCATATTCAGAATCTAACTCAGTGATAGTGAGAGTAGATCGCTGAGATGGAATTATCTCTTAAGAAACTAAAGCAACAGGAGTGCTTTTGACGTCTTTAGAATCTTTTACAAGATTCTTCTTCAAGAGATTTGATTGCTCATAGTTGAGAAATATTCCATACAAGGTGCTGAGAGAAAGAGAATTTAAGTCTTTTGTCAGCTTAAGACATATTGAATAACTGTCCCAGCTTTCAGGAAGACATTCTAGGAATTTGGTTAAGACCTCAGAATTGAAGAGAAACGGTTCTTAGATCAATGATTAAGCAGTTAAACCTCTGGTGAACGTCAGAAAGAGATTCGTTCTTACTAGCGATAAAGCTTTCATACTGTCTTACCAAGTTAATCTTTCGAGTTTCTTGGATTTCAGTGGTGCCTTCATATTGAACACATATAGTGTCCCACATTTCCTTAGAAGTTTTAAGATGCATGATGGAATGGAAAGCTTCATCAGGTAGAGCCATAGAGATAATGGTTTTTGCCTTTGCATCTAGACCTACTTTCTTTTTGTCTTCATCACTCTACTGTCTTATCTTCTTAAGAGCATAACGCTCAGGGATAGCAGGAGTGGTAGCGGAACGACAGCTATGATTGTGAAGGGTTCATAGGGTCCATTAGCTACATAATCAAGTATAGTAGGGTCTACACCTTCTAGAAATAGCATCATTTGATTTTTCCAGAGAGCAAAGTTATCTCTGCTGAATCGAGGAGGTTTAGAGAGTGAACCATTATCATAGTAGTTTGTGTTTGTATTAAGTGTCATTTGGAATAGCAAGGAAGAGGATAAAGCAAGATCTTGTTTATTAGATTAAACAGACTGCTCTGATACCACTTGTTGGTACCGAAGGTGCTTAACAAGTTTGTAGAATGGGGGGTTGAATACAAACATAAAATTTAAAGTTTAATAAATTGTTTATTGATAAATCAAATTCAAATTACAAGTCTGTTGCAGAATAAGATTAAGTAGAACTCAATCTAAACAAACTTAAGAAAACACTAAGATGGTTGCACAAGAATATAGAGAATGGGAGATTTTAGAAGTATAGAAAACAAGGGTTTCTATATCTTAGAAAGATGAAGGCTTCCGGTGGTCCTTTTTAAGGAGAGTTGATCTTTCTATTTATACCATATGCATTAAATGCATGGCAGGGAACTTTACACGTGTCCTTCATTGATTGGCAGAGAGGGTCTGACTTTGGGAGACATGCTTTCGGTCGTATCATGAACAGTGTAGTTGACAGAGTTTTTCTACGATTTGTGGCAGAGGTATGTCCGTTCTGACACATCGTACTGGTGTGCAAGGGAAAGACAAAAGAGACTTGAGGCATAAGCTAAGTGATCATCGATCGCTGAATATCTCTTCCTTTAGAGATACAAAAAAGTTCAGCTATTGCTGAAGCTTTTCTTCAGGTTTCTTCGCGTGTATAGATTTGTCTTGCTTCACTGATATCCACATCAGATCACTAGTAGACTTGTCTTTGTTCAGCAGCTTCGTCTTCGATTCAGCTATGAACATCTGTTGACGTGAAACTTGTCTTCAGGGAATACGTCTAACTGTTTACATCAGAAATTATCAGCGATACTGAACATACTCAATATTTAACAGTTGATAGTGAAACACTAATACATATGAATGTTTACAAGAAAGATCATCAGTGATAACTGAACAGACTCAGTCTGATCGCTGATAATGAAACACTAATACATATTGTTTAAACGTAATGTTCACTAAGTATAGAAGAGGGTCTTTATCCAATCACTGAGAGAGTTTGGATCAACATTCAGTCTTCATGATCTTGTATCCAACAAGTATGTGCACTAACATATGTGTTATATACAGAATAAATGAGAAACAATGAATCAAAGTAGAGATAACCAACCACTTACTACAAGGATCACATAAGCAAGCATGTATGCAGTCCCTAAAAAGTTAAATCCTTGCTCAACCATATGCCCTTATTGCATAAGCTGCACTGATCAATTACAAGGTTAAATATAGTTTCATCATGTAACTTTATAAAGTATAAATAGCATCTTATATTAATTGCGCAACTTGGATTTCAAGGCTTATAAAAGTATGTTGCACGAGAAAAGCATGAACACTAATGTTTTGTTAGATGTTCTTACAAACAATTGCACAACACAAACCTGATCGATAGGAAGCATGAACCCTAATCTTGTGAATCGATAGGGTTGGCACCATATTTCTCACATTCTGTGATACCCATCCCTAGCACAACAACTTATCAAGAGAAACAGGCGATAGACTCATGTCAATTATGAGAACCTATGATGGAAAATCCAGCAATGGTTTAGGTTGAACCCATCTCTCTAACATTTTCAAGCACCGTGTTACATTGTCGATCAAAATCTCTCACACTTCATAAAATAATTTTATTGTGCCTGTAGTTGATGAGCACCTTCATGTGCAAGACATTGACAAAAGTGTCCTCCATAAGACCAAGGTCTCTCAAGAAGTCGATTCAACTTGATAAATATAGAATTTCTAGAAAAACACAAAAGACCGAAATGTGATTATGTACCATTGATCCTAAATTTCACTTAATGGAAAAAGATAAAGAAAGAAGAAGAGAGTATATGTCTTTTTTTAGCAAAGCACACAAAATGTAAAGCATCAATTCTTACCTAGGTTTTTTCATGGTCCCTTGTAATCCTGTTATAACCCGAAATGCGGACGAGAGCCTGATGGTGGGGAGACTTGTTGAGGATTCGATCATCAATCATCATTCTGTTGTAAAAAAGGTTTCGTTTCACTTGGGGCAAAGAAGGAGATATAAGCGATTTTGGAGGAAGGTGGAGGCGTTCAGGGGTGGTCGATTATAGCTTTTAACTTGTAGGGAAAGATCTCACCGGTTGGAATAAGAGGAATGGAACTTCATCAACGTGGAGGTTGAAGGCGAACAGATTCGTGGAGAGAAATCAGGCGTGAGGGGGAGAGAAACTTGCACTTCTTTGGCGAACATTGGGAAACAAATGGGGAAGTGGGTTAGATTGTGTTGGGGGAAGAAGAGTGGGTCGGATCATAAAGTTATCATACCCGTTAACCGTAAATAAAATGAATCTGAATGGTCCGGATTGAAAGTTGGATGAATTTAAATGATCAGATCGAATCAACAAACGGTTGACTCGTCTGGATCCATGTATATATATATATAATATACAAAGAAAGTAAGAAGAGTAAATTACGTTTTTAGTCCCTATAGTTTGTTGAGAATTTTTATTTTTGTCCTTATGGTTTTGAAATTAGAATTTTCATCCTTATAGTTTGTAATTCATAACTTTTTTCGTCCTCATAATTTAAATTTTACTGTTTTTTTTCATCCCTATGGTTTACAATTCATTTTTATTTTAGCCCTTCATGCTTAAAATTAGTGCTCAGAGACGAAAATAGAAATGAATTATAAATCATAGGGATAAAAACTGAAATTTCAAAATCATAGGGACGAAATCCACAACTTTTAACAAACCACAAGGATGGAAAATGTAATTTACTTAAGTTACAAACAATTATATATATATATATGGATGGAGACGAGTCAACCGTCTGGTGATTCGATCTCGGCCGTTTAAATTCATCCTATAATGAGATCTCAACCGTTTAAATTCATCCCAACCCACTCCTAAATTAGAGTTTTCTTATACCTACCCAACCCACGTTCATCTATTCATGTGTTCCAACTCCAACGTCCGCTGAAATCTCTCCATAACTTCCCACGACGGACCAACTTCAAAACCCCCAAATTATCTTTCAATTTCAAAATTCGTCACTTGAATTTCCATCCACTGCTTTGATCGTCTCTCCCATCCCCTAATTCCTCCCTACCCTATCAATCTCCTCAAATCGACTAAAACCTAGAATCAAAACCATCCACAATAGGAGTAGAATTACAAAAAGACGATGACGATGATGTAATAAGAAGAATATGAAGATGAAGATGAAGTTGAAATTGAACCCGAATCACCAGAAGCTGGGAGGCTTTACAGTGGACACTTGTTGTACGCAAGAGACACTCATGCGTTTAAGATCCTATAGTTCCCTGTTTCCAAGTTCAATCTCCCTTTCTCCATCCATCCCTATTTCTGGTATTTATTTTCTCTTTTTTGTTTATGTTACTCTATTTTATGGTAGTTTAAGGTTTGTTTCCTTGTCTAAATCTATTATTCGTTTGTGTTGAATTGTTGCAGGGTGTTATATGTGCAGTTTATTATAATAAATGTGCATATCTTAGAATTCAACAAGTTGTTCAAAGTTTGAAGGCATGGGCTAAAGTTTTTTGTGTGTGTTTTTCTTGATGTGTAGTGTCCGTGCGTCTTCTTTTAATTTGATGGGTTTTAAAGAATAAAAGGTATAAACCCACTTTGGAAAATGTTTTTGTCCCGATCTAAATCATGTTGAAGTATTGGGGTGTACTAAATCATGGGTTGCATTATTTCGGGTCGTTCACGTTTGATTTCATTTTATGATTTTCAACGTTGGGTCTTTGGATTTGTTGAGCTTATGGCTTAGTTTGGATCTTGTTGGGTCTTGGGGACACTTGTCTGGTTTTGATAGCTCAATGTAGAGCGCTTGATTATGATTTGTATTTATTGCATCTTATTTGGGAATTACATGTTTTGAATGCATTAGTTCATTCGTTTTGAGTCATGTAATGTTTCAGCCCCGTCTGCTATGGATCCATGAGCACTTTTGTACTTTATCCGGTGTTGGGACGACTAGTTTTCCACATCGAGGCACGTTCGGCATCGGTTTGGTTTAGGTTGTAAGTCCTTCGTGCTCGTATCAATGGGTGTATGTTGAAAGATGTTGAGCTCGATACTCTTATTATTTGTCCAATGGTGGAATGCTAGTTTTCCCCATTGAGGCTCGGCTAGGCCTCTTTGGTATGGTGTAAGTCCTCCGTGCTAGTATCTATGGGTGTATTCTGGAAGATGTTGAGCCTGATACTTATACCAATTTAACTTAACGTGTGGCTTACTTTGTGCACCTCACATTATGCGGAATCGGGTTTTCCCCCGTCACCGAAAGGTGTTGTCTTTGGGCTGAGACTTTTATATATTTGTTTTCGCTGACATTTTGCATACCTGAGTTCATTTCACGTTTTATGGGTTGAGTATTAATCTCTACCCGTGTTTTGGGGTGTTTTGGGATATGAAGTATTATTTACATTATCATAAATTGGGAGTCAATTTATATCTACGTTTTGAGCTTGAGTTCTCTCTCTTATGCTATAATCTTAGAAAATTGAGTTTACTCATATTTTGGTCGTTTATTTTATAAAGCTTACTCGAATTTCATTACTCGAGCATTACCATTATTTTCGTTTTGAATAAGTGTTGGATTTCATTATTTCATGAAAGAATGTTTTGACGTCGAAGCATCCAGTTATAAAATGCATGTTATTAGTAAATGAGTTGTTCTCTTAATTTCTTTAGTAAAATCATTCTAAAGGATCATGATTGTAAGTTACAATATTTTCATTTTATGTTTTCCTCTATAATCATGATATAAAAGTCTTGAACTCGCTAGGCGTTAGCCTAACCTTTTATTTGTCGGCATGTGCATCAGGTTTCATTTCGGGATTAGTCTAACGGCACTGTGTTGAGATGAGTGCTAGTCGGTTGCTTGAAGAGGTGATTAGCTTGTTGAAGTCTTGCGCACTTATATTTGGATATAGCGATTGTCATTGGGATATAGTAACACTCGACTTTAGTTAGTCTTTATGTAAGAATTTATTTATTTGTTGATGGTTCAACGTAGATTTATATTTCTTTTATGGACTAGTAGTAAGAGATTTTACTATCCTTTACGGTATCGTTGAAAGTTTTAATTAGTCGCTCTTTCCAAATTTGAGGGTGTTACAATAGTATAGATGTTGGACTTTCTAGTACCCACCAAGAGTTCCTTACCATCTTCTGTTCTAACACGGCATCTCTTGGCTTTAAAATTAACCTCCAAATCTTTGTCGCAAAATTGTCCAATGTTGAATAGGTTATGTCTTAAGCCTTCGACATAACTCACCTTTTTAATCGTCACAGTTTCTTGCACTATGTCCCAGTATCCAAGAATTGGAGAGAAATGATCATTTCCAAAACGCAAATTCCCGCAGAATTTCTCTGTATAATTAGATAAGATCTCCTTCCTCCCAGTCATATGTTTGGAACATCCAGAGTCTAAGTACCACATATGTTGGGTCTGCATAAAACAGATCATATCACAAGTTTAAGTACCCACATGAAAATGGGTCCTTTCGAGTTAGTAGGCAAATCTGATTTTGGCACCTATTTAAATTTGGGTCCTCCTTTCTTTCGAAAAACATTTGGTCTCACAGAATTATATATGCAATAAGAACCAAACCAATAATCATAAAATCTTATATCAACAAAATCATTTCTACCACAAGTAGAACAACAAATCTGAGTATGAGATAACTGAATCAATTGTTTTATAGAGTAAACCTTGCACGGAAATACAACGTTTTGTTTATGAACAGCAATGACATCAACTATATCAGTACACACATTTATTGTCCTATCTCTACTAGAAGCAGGAAATGATTTTGCTAATTCCACATCTTCAGTGGATTGATTTGTTTCTCTCCATTCCAGTTTCACTCCAAGCTTTCTAAAATTCATATCTGAAACATTAGATTTAACATTGTTAGAAACATGAGAATTCAGAGTTTTCTTCTTTCAAGATTTGCCAGTTTTCTTCCGTTTCTGTGAGTGCTTCTTTGTCTCATGAAGAAAAAGAATACATGTCTCGGGTTCCTTACTCTAGTGCGATCGGGTCATTGATGTATTTGATGATCTGTACAAGAACAAACTTAGCCTATGTTGTGAGCATGGTAAGTTGTTATATGGCTAATCCAAGCAAAGAGCATTGGAAGACGGTTCAGTGGGTTCTCTGGTACCTATCGGGTACTAGAGACTATTGTTTGTGTTTTGGGACTTCTAAAGACGGTGTTCATGGGTATGTTGAATCTGACTATGGTGGAGACATGGATGGCCGACGCTCTCATACCGGGAAAGTGTTTACTATGGGGTCATGTGCCATCAGTTCAAAGGTCGCTCTTCAACCGACAGTGAATCTTTCTACAAATGAGGCTGAATACATGGTTGTTACCGAGGGTTACAAAGAGGAGATATGGCTTAAAGACTTTTTCAAAATAGTCTTAGCGGTGATGAGCTTACTCTTGATACGATATTTTGCAATAATTAAAACATTGTTTTCTTGACGAAAGATCTGATGTTTCACGAGCGCACAAAGCATATTGATGTGCGCTATTCTTTCATAAGATAGGTCATTGCCAAGGGAGACTTCAAGGTGAGGAAGGTTTCCACTCATGACAATCCGGTTAACATGATGACCAAAGTTCTTCCGCGGGCCAAGTTTGGTTTGTTTACAAATATAGTCGGAATCCGTGGTATTAAGTAGTTTGTGCTGCTGGAGGAGGTTTGTGTTCGTTAATCCACTTTCGATAAGTCATATTTTATTTCACTATTTTTCTTGATGATTGGTTTGAAACTTGTATTGGAGCTTTGTCTCATGAAGATGAATGTTGTTGGGATGATCCTTTTATGGAATCAAAAGTGGAGATTGTAAATATATTGACTCCAAAAAGTCATGCATGGGAATTTCTCCAAATTATTATGCATGGATATTGTTAGAGCACAGATTTGTTGGATGCAAGATCATTAATACTGAAGATGAAAGTCAAGCAAGTCAAAGTCTCAAAGTCAACTCTCAAGCATCAAAGTCAAAGTCTTTGTGTAATAAGTCAAAGTCAAAGTGTATTGTATTTTGTTTTCTTTGTTTTAGATGGTGGTATAAATAGGTTCCTTGAGTTTGTAATAGGTATGTAGAATTCAGATTGGAAAACACTTGATACGAATCAGAGAAGAGATGAATAGAATATCATTCTAGAGAGAGAGTGAATGTAGAGAGTGAATGTAGAGAGAGAAAGTTGAGATTGTAATCTTTGATATTTGATTCAATGACATATGATTTCATAGATTTCTCATCGTGATTGTTTTGTTATGATTAGAACTTGAATTATGGGTTTAACAATTGGTATCAGAGCAGAAGAAATTCAGAAAAATGGATTGAATTTCAAGATTTGGGCCGAATTTTTCAAAAACTCGCTAATCACTGTTCAGAATCAAATTTTGAGTTTCAGCGATGTTTTTGATCTGATATTGATATCATTGTGGTCGATTTTACAATTAGAACATTGTTTGTTTGTAAGTCGAAGTACAATTCGTACTTGAAAGGGTGAATTTTTGAATTTTTCTAAGATTTTAGTTCGAGTCTGATACGTACTGTTTCATAGATCGGTTATGTATTTGTAATACTTTTCATTGTAATCTTTGTATTGTAACCTGTTCGAGATCAATTTTTGTCTGGTTCTACAAAGTTTCAAGTGAATTGGTGAAAGTTTGAATCGAATTCAGTGCAAAAATTGAGTTTTTGGAACTGCAAGTCAAGAACTCGCAAGATCCAAAGAACTCGCATACCAAGAACTCGCAAGGACCAAGAACTCGCAGGATTAAGAACTTGCAAAGGCTTAATTCTGTGTTTGAAGTGAAGAACTCGCAAACAGAGTCGTGCGAGAAGTAGAAACTCGCATAACAGTAGGTGCGAGTTTGTACTGTTCATCACCTTTATCGTGCGCGAAGTAAAAGTTACGAGATGTGTTTGATGTGCGCGTTTTCATTCTACGAGAAGTGTATCTTGTCAAATTTTTCTAAGTCCATAACACGCAAGAGGGTTTTGCGAGAAGTAATCTTGCGCGTTTGCATTTAGCGAGAAGTAATTTTGGAAAAAATTTCTAAGTTCATAACTCGCAAAGACTCTACGAGAAGTGTGTTGCATGAAAGGAGTGTCAAGAACTCGCACAGTGTATCATGCGTGAAAGAAGAACTTGCACGAAGGTTCCAGCGCGAAGTCCAGAACTCACAACGTTCATTGTGCGCGAACATAGAACTCGCACGACCTTGTGTGCGCGAACCTCTGAACTCGTATATTGTGTTCTGCGCGAAGCACAAAATCGCATGATACATTTTGCGTGAAGTTCCAAAACTCGCACGATACTGTTTTTGCGTGAAGCTTGTATCCTTCATTCTGCGAGTTCCATACTTAGAATTTTTCTGAGTTTTTTGAAATTTAACCAAATTTGACTTTTTGTAGTTCCAGGTTATTTCTGAATTTCTAACGATCAAATTCAAGTTTCTTTTTATAATAGATATTCAAGATGAGTTTTTCTGATGATGAAGAGAAGATTGCAAAGCTCATAATAGAGAACAAAAATCTTGCTTCTTCAGTTGACTATTATTCAAAGCGGTCAAAGAGATATAATGATGAAAGGAAGATACTGAGAGAAGAAGTTAGTGCGTTAAAGATGTTAAATGAAGATCTTTTGCAACAGACTTCTGGGCTGAATGATGAAAAGATACTGAGTTTGGAAGTTGAAAACACTGAGCTGAAAAGAAAAATCTTTGACTTGGAAGATCAGGTTATCCAAATCCAGCAAGCAGCATCTGTTGAAAGTTATGAGGAAAAGATTAAGAGTCTGGAAGATGCTAATGTTGAGCTTCGAAAGAAAATATCTGATTTGGAACAAAAGATGGTCAAAGAAAAAGATAGAGTGAGAAGAAAGATTTTGCTAAGAAATTCTCAGAGTTTTCCAGAAAATGTGCTGACGAGAAGAAAGCGGTTGAGCTGAAATGTATAAAGCTTTCTCAACAGATTTCAGATTTTGAGAAAGTAATCATTTTGGAAAGAGAAAAGTTTGACAAAGAAAAGAAAGAATGCTGAGAAGGGTTTTGAAGAATAAAGAAATATATTTGAGGAGGAGATAAAGAAGCTGACAGCGAAGTTATCTAAACTATCTGAAAGTGCACTGAAAGAGCAAAAGCGAAGTCTGAATTCAAGAAAGAGATTGACCAACTTGTCAAAGAAAGAGACAGTTATTCTTCAAAGATTAAAGAGCTTGAAGATATTATTTCCAAGGTTGTGGTGACTGAGCAAACAACTCCAGAGTCACAAATCCACACACCTAGAGATGATTCAGCTGATTCTGAATGTTCGTTCAAGACAGCTGCAAGCTAAACATAAGAAAAATGTTTCTACAAAAATGTCAGTCAATTCATTTAATTAGATTCGTACAACTAACATTTTCTTTGATAGAAATGTAGATGGTTCAGATATATATAGAAGAATAAGAATAAGAAGATATGAAGAAGAGAAGCTGGTTTGGAAAGTAAAACCAGTTGAAGATGAGAAGAATGATGAGAAGAAGGAAGAAAAGAAAGGAAAGAAGGAAGAGAATACAAGTAACAAATCATTTGTACGTGCATCAAATGCAACGAAGAACAAAGTGCTGAATGGTAAACCTGATCTTGCTTACTCGAGAGATCAATTGATCAGGTTGTCTAGAAAAAGGTATTGTTCTTACTGTCATACATATGATTTTGTTCATAAGTCTAGTGATCATTACTGGTATGGTTTTACTCTATTACTCCTATTAGAACTGCAACTCACAAATATGGACCCAAATACCAGTGGGTACCAAAGCCGAAAGATGATTCTGTGTTGTAGGCACCTCATGTCAAGGGGGAGTAAGAGAACTATGGCTTCTAAATACTACAGTTCAGGACCCGTTCTTCAAAGATCGAGTTTGACTTCTAAGCACAACAGTTTAGGACTCGCTCTTCAATGATCAAAAACAATGATACTCCCGGGCTGATAAGAGAAGGTACTTCAATACTCCAATGAGGAAATCAACCTTCAAGGGGGAGTACATATTTTTTTTCTGGAAATATGTATTCGGAAGATATGATGAATTACAATTTAGGAGGAGTTGTAGATCTCTATCATGTACTTTTTCACTGACATATTTTAGATGCATATTTTCAAGGGGAGTAAGAAATATGATTTCTGATTATTTCAGATCAGAACTCGTACTTTCATTGTTTTACTGCTTTATGTCATTTTACTTTTCAATAAAGTTGTGAATAAATTTTGTACTTTGACGGACTTTATGACTGATGCAGATTGAGAGGAGGCTTACATGATCATATCTTTATGATTTTAAGCTGACTTCATGAGATTTAAGACAAATTAAAAAGGTTTATTTCTATTCTTAATATGGTTGAAAGAAGGACGACTTTGAATCATAGAAAACATATTCTTAAATGTTCAAACCACTTCTGATTCTTAAACGATTTCATGAATATAGAAGTGTGATTTTAAATGTTTTCATTATTACTTGTGCTTCAATGATCAACAAACCGTGTGTTTCCAAAGATTAATACTTGTGTATTATCTTGTCTATATATTGTCAAGTATTCACACACACCGGTTTATTTTTTGTTGAATTCATTCTTACCATGTCTCTAAATGGAAACAATATTTTTCGATGGTAAGACACCCCGATTGTTATTCAAAGTTTGAGCGTGATTTCATTTCTAAACGTTCTTTCAAGAATTTCTATATTTTTGGTTCGTATAGACAATATCCGATTTTTGCTGACCAAAGTCTTAATCGATAATTCATTTCGATATTGATCTTTTTGATACAATGTCAGATTTTCAAACAAGTTTCTTGTATTCATTTCATTATTTCAATATACTTGTTTGAAATATCTTCAATGTTTTCAAATGCTCAAATTTTCTTGATTATATCTATGAGCATACAGACATCTGACTTCTATATTTGTGCTTTAACTAATAAAGTTAAACCATTTTTTAGCAACATTGTGCTTTAATAGGAAAATATGGGTTCATTGTGTGAGCTTTAATGAAACTTCTATGGATTCACGTTAACTAGTGTTTCCTACCCAAGAAGTTAATTCTTAGTGATCGAGTGTGAGGAGTCAAAAAGAAATGAGTGTGGGTTATGTGAAGAGAAAAAATGAAAATGAGAGTTTGGTTAGAAGTGAGCTCAATGATTTAAAAAGAAAAAGAGTGTGCGAACAGAGTAAAAGAATATCAAACTCTGCACCAACTATTTTCTGAGTCGGGTAGCCACATTACTAGTGTTTCACAATTCTTCGTGAACATTATTGAAACAGACAACTAGCCCATGCCAACTCTTGATTAAAACCTCACCAGCCACTCATTTTCTTCTTAAAAAGAAAGTGTTTCATATTTTCTGGGGACGCATCACATTATCTATCTGGTTTTTCATTTGGAAAATCTGGATATTGAAAAAGAAGGAAGTCTGCCCCACCTTCGCAGTTCGATCATACACAATTGAGTCTGTGTTTAATTACTGTTGTCTTAGTGGTTTACATAATTTTGAGCCTTATATAAAAAGCAATCATCATGTGCTTAATTCTTTCTAACACTTGCACGAACACACAAGGAATTTGTTTTCTTGTCATATCGTTCATAGAAATTCCTTTGTGGTGTTTCGGTGATTGAATGGAAGTCCTGGGGGAGTGAACATCAAAAAGCTTCTTTCCATTGTGTATTCGTTACACATAGTAACTTTGTGTTACAGACAGGCATATTAACTGATTCATTTGTTGATTCAGGTGTTACATTCTAATTTGTCTGGATTTGAAAAGATCTAGATGAATATCTTGATGAATTGACGGTGAATCAGAGGCTCGGTATGAAAGATCAATGGTCAGTTCAGATTATATCAAAGACATTTATTGTTGAAAGTTTTGATTATCTCTATGTCGTAATCATCAAAAAGGGGGAGAGAGGTTCAAGAAATATTTAGAGGATCAAATAATGTTTGGGAGATGATTAAGAAATGTTAAAAGAAGTTAAAGAAATGTTCAAGAATTGACTGTGAAAGAAAGAAAGATTGTTGATGTTTGTTCAAAAGCTGAAAGAGTTTAAAGATTTCAGAATTGTTGAGGATATTACTGAAATTTTATTTGGAGATAATTTGCTGAAGCAATCAGAGTTATGTCTGAAAGAGGTTTATATCAACCTTGGGGGAGAATGTTAATATTCTTGGTGAACAAACTTTTGAAAGATTGATGAAAGTTTTTGAAGATACTGAGTTTATCAAAGAAAGGAGGAGAATGTCAATTTTTCATATGAATAGGGGGAGAATGTTGATTACTTGAGAAAATCATTTTTATGTCAAAAGGGGAAAGATTCAGATTGAGCTTAAAGAGAGAAGATTGATTTGCAAAATCTTTTTCAAGATGATCTTGATCCAAAGGGGGAGAATGTTAGAGCACAGATTTGTTGGATGCAAGATCATTAATACTGAAGATGAAAGTCAAGCAAGTCAAAGCCTCAAAGTCAACTCTCAAGCATCAAAGTCAAAGTCTTTGTGTAATAAGTCAAAGTCAAAGTGTATTGTATTTTGTTTTCTTTGTTTTAGATGGTGGTATAAATAGGTTCCTTGAGTTTGTAATAGGTGTGTAGAATTCAGATTGGAAAACACTTGATACGAATCAGAGAAGAGATGAATAGAACATCATTCTAGAGAGAGAGTGAATGTAGAGAGAGAAAGTTGAGATTGTAATCTTTGATATTTGATTCAATGACATATGATTTCATAGATTTCTCATCTTGATTGTTTTGTTATGATTAGAACTTGAATTCTGGGTTTAACAGATATGGATTTCAATAATCATGAATGGAAGAACGTCCAAAGGGTTTGGAAAGTCCGAAGGGTTATCGTCGGTTTATAAATTCCAAGAGACACACCATTATTACAATCCATAAGTCTCCCATCAATATATATACTAGTTTTTTGTATAGCATTCGATAAGTAGAAGAAGAAAATTATCTTCATCGTTTTCTCCATTTTCTCAAACATTGTAACATCAATCGATTATAGTGAACTTCTCGATGGTCTCATCCGACCTTAGTTTCTCCCATTTTGGATTTTCCACGTAAATCTTGTGTCGTCTTTCTCTCTTACTTATTCCCGTCAAGTTACGTTTAATTTTGTGGTTGATTATTGTTTTCGTTGAGCGTTTGTGTTTATCATTTCCACGTTATAAACAAGTTTGAGTTTATTTTGGGTATTAGGTAAATTCGACTAAGGTCTACTCGATTTTTATCTGTTTCTGGTTTGTTTCGAGTTTGGTGTGGTCGTTATTTGCAACGTCCCTGAACATTTTTTTGAATAAATAAACAATCGAACTTTTAAATTGGTTATCTACATTCTTTTAACAAAAAATTACCTATAAATAGCTATGAAAATTTAAAAGTAAAAAAAAAAACTTAAATTAGTTTTACCGTACTCAAACCATACCTCATTCAAACTCTTTGCACCGAACGGCATCGCTCCTCCTCACCACTCTTTGTCGCGCCACCGTTGATCTAGCCATCGATCTCGCTCTTTTTGATATGTTTTTTTTGTCTTTCTATTCTCCCTCTTTTACAACAATTTAATGGAGCATGTATACACATAAAAAAGATGGAGAATCTAAAAGCAAAAAAATCAAAAAAAAACATACAAAATTGTTGAAATCCATAATTGTAATTATTCGTATTGATAAATTCTTAAATAGATTGTCGATGTTCTACATATTCTAACGAGTATACTACAAATTTGGTTCTTGTGGTTTGTTAAAAATAACACTTTTTGTTCCTATAGTTTTGAAATTAAAATAGTCATTGTGATCTGTAAAATGTTTGGATTTGGGCTCTCCTATCAGTCGTTAAAAAAAGAGGAAACTACAATTTTGGTTCCTGTGGTTTACCAAAAAATACGAAAGTGGTCCCTGAACTTCAATAAGTGCGGATTTCATACCTGGGGTTTCAATTTTGCTATGAAAGTAGTCCCTCTGGCATTAGCTCCGTTAAAATCGTCCGTTAAGTCGGGGGTAATTTCGTCTTTTAAGGGTTTTTTTTCATTTTCTATTAAATTGTTTTTAGAGTACACATGCTTAAAACATGTGTACAACTTATTAATGCATCAACCTCTCACCTTCTTCCCCAACCTCATCTTTTTCCCCAAAATTAATCATACACACACATATATATAATCATACACACACATATGTATATATATACACACATATATATATATATATAATCATACACACAGACATATATATATAGAGGGATGATCAAACGAGAACAATAACTATTTAAAAGAACACGAGAACTAACAAAATCATTAGTGATTTTACATTAATGCGCAAAAAAAGTCACGCGAACCTGAAACCGTGGCTGAAACCATGGCCAAAGTCCATTTTTCGTGTGTTAATGTAAAATCACTAATGATTTTGTTAGTTCTCGTATTCTTTTAAATAGTTACTTTTCTCGTTTGAACCCGACTCTCTCTCTATATATATAATCATACACACATATTTATATATATATATATATATATATATAAACACACACACACACACATATATATATATAATCATACAACACAGACACAAAACCCAGGTGAGATTTTGCAAAAATACACAAAACCCAGATGAGATTTTGCATAAATTCACAAAACTCAGATGAGATTTTGCAAAAATATACAAAACCCAGATGAGATTTTGCACAAATTCACAAAACCCAGATGAGATTTTGCAGGGAAAAAGATGAAGATGAAGTCGCCAGAGATGGTGACCGGAGATATATATATATATATATATGTGTGTGTGTGTGTGTGTGTGTGTGTGTGTGTGTGTGTGAGTGAGGTCGTCGGAGATGGTGACCGGAGTGTGTGTATATATATATATATATATATATATATATATATATATATATATATGTGTGTGTGTGTGTGTGTGTCTGTGGTAATGTACAAGAAAGAGAGAGAAGAATAGGACAAAAACAAGTAAAGACAAAAAAAACGTGTAAAAAGACGAAATTACCCCTGATTTAACGGAGCTAACGCCAGAGGGACTACTTTCATAGCAAAATCGAAACTCCAGGGATGAAATCCGCACTTATTGAAGTTCAGGGACCACTTTCGTATTTTTTGGTAAACCACAGGGACCAAAATTGGAGTTTACTCTTAAAAAAATTTAGAGTAAATTACGGATTTGGTCCCTCACGTTTGTCGATTGTTACGGAATTGGTCCCTTAACTTCAAAAATTACATGATAATCCTCGCAGTATGTAGGGGTGTACGCGGGTTGGGTTGGGCGGTTTTGGACATTTTTACAACCCAACCTAATTATGGCGGTTTGGAAAAACTCAACCCAACTCAACCCATTCAAAAGTATAACCCAACCCAACCCAACCCTTACGGGTTATGGCGGGTTGGGCGGTTTAGTAGTTTACATAAAATTGTAAAATGAAGTACGATAAATACTACTAAGAATATAACCAAGAGGTTATTTGATTAGCATTTAGTTGTGCTAGGGATGTAAATGAACCAAACGTTTGGCGAACCGTTCGGGAGAATTTCGTTTTATATTCGTTTATTTAAGAATTGATCGAACATTAATACATTTTTTTGTTCGTTTAGTTAAATGAACAATGAGCTTGTTCGTTCATTTACGTTCGTTAATGTCTGTTTGTTTACGTTTGTTTATATATATATATATATATATATTATGATATTAATATGTAAAATCATTAATTATATTAAAATTTAAGAATTCCTTTTTTATTATTCATAAATTTACCCGATTTTTCATTTTGTTATGTTATTTCGGAACGAAATGATGATTAATGATGTTATTTTTTCGTTCATTTGTGTTCGTTCATTTGTGTTCGTTCGTTTATGTTCATTTAGCATCTTAACGAACAAATGTAAATGAACACGAACAAACACATTTTTTAACGAACGAACATGAACACAAAAAATTAGGTTATTTTACCGTTTGTGTTCATTCATTTGTTTGGTTAAGTTTAATGAAAGAACACGAACAATCCTCCATTAATTTGTTCGGTTAAGTAAAATGTATTATATATATATAATGTATATAATATAGTTTGGGCTATAAATTTGCTTAAATAGACTAGTTGTTTTTTATTCTTGTATTATATATATATATATATATATATATATAATTTTATAAAAATTATATATTAGCGGCGGGTTGGCGGATTGGGCGGGTTGAACAAATCGTAACCCAATTTCAACCCTCTTAATTTGCGGGTTGGCGGTTGGACGGGTGGACGGTTTGGCGGTTGGACGAGTTGGGTTTAATTGGGTTGTTAGCGGTTTGGGTTGGGCGGGTTTCGCGGGTTGAAATGTTTTTGTACACCCCTACCAGTATGCATTTTGTTATGGATTTGGTCCCTCGAGCTAACGGCCGTTTATTTCCTCCGTTAAGCACGAGGGTAATTGTGGATTTGGTCCTCGTGTTTTATTACTTTCTTTGACTACGGTCCCTATAGTATGTTTATTGTGGATTTGGTCCCTGTGGTATTCAATTTATCTTGGTCATGGTCCCTCTGACTAACGCATCCGTTAACTCCATTAAATCAGGGACCATTTTAGTCATTTTGCCTAATTTGTGTCTTATTATGATAAGAAAAATAAAAAATATATTTTTAACACACATACACACACACACATATATATATAGATATCAAAATAAATAAAATAGAATGTTATTGTATGACTTGATTTTTTAAATTTTTAAAAAAGTTAATTATATTAAATATGATTTAATTTTATTATTTTATTGTAATGGTGGAAAAAAATAAGGTTTTATTGTTTTAATGTAATTAAAATTTTAATTTAAACAAACTAGATCATAAAATTATATCTTATTTTATTTAGAACGAATAAAATAAGATATGTTTTTATGATTTGATTTATTAAATTAAAACTTTAATTATGCTAAAGACGATATAATTTTATTGTTCTTTTACTATCATCACAACAAACAAGCTTATTATCGATATTTTGACACCAAAATCATTGAAAACCTGATAAATGAACTCTAATTTTATCATCTTAAAATTAGAGGTTCCAATTTTCATATTGTTTTTCAGTCAAAAACTAAAAATCAACTGTTTAGATTTTAACGAAATAAAATATTTAAGTTACGAATATTTTAACCCACAATAAAATTAACAAGTGTAATAAACTAATAATTACACATTTCTAAAACTGTGTGCCTTTTTTATTATGAACATTTATTTTGGGACGGGAGGGGTACCGAATAATGATAAGATCATGTCGTATCTTTCTATTGATGGATGTTGTAGCTGATTTTCGCTATTTTCTAAATGCTAACATGTTTTCATGTTGGTGTTACCTAATATATGATGTTTTATGTTTTGTCTTGTGGCTGTGAGTTAAAATATTCGTAACTTAAATATTTTATTTCGTTAAAATCTAAACGGTTTGTTTTGAGGTTTTTTATTGAAAAACAATATGAAAATTGGAACCTCTAATTTTAAGATGATAAAATTAGAGTTCATTTCTCAATGATTTTGGTGTCAAAATATCGATAATAAGCTTGTTTGTTGTGATGATAGTAAAGAACAATAAAATTGTATCGTCTTTAACATAATTAAAGTTTTAATTTAATAAATCAAATCATAAAAACATATCTTATTTTATTCGCTCTAAATAAAATAAGATATAATTTTATGATCTAGTTTGTTTAAATTAAAATTTAATTGCATTAAAACAATAAAACCATAACTTTTTCCACCATTACATAAAATAATAAAATTAAATCATATTTAATATAATTAATATAATTAATTTTTTTAAAAATTTAAAGAATCAAGTCGTACAATAACATCCTATTTTATTTATTTTGATATATATATATATATATATATATATATTGCCTAATCAAATGAGACCCTATTAGATTGTGGTAACTGTGAGATCCAATCTCAGCCATCCATCTAATATTTTTTTGTTTTTTTTAATTAATAATGAAGGTTATTTTAGTCATTTAATAAATTACTTAATATTAAAAAGAAAACTGTAACAGAAAGAATCAATCAATGATAAATTAAATATTTTGTTTCCTTCATTATCTCAACCAACAAATTATGAGATGTTCTGATTTTGATAATTTGATTTGGTCTAATTGAATTTTAAACATTGTATCGCCTGCATTCATCCCTTCCATCGTTGACATTGTGTTTTTAGCCTGTAATTTTATTCCTTCTTTATTCATCTCGTTCTATGTCATTTAATGGATAACGAAAATTCTATAGATACCGATCGATCTTCGTCCGTTAGTCCCAATGAAATGGAATACAATCACACGGATGTAACTTTATTTCAAAACACAGACGATTTTGATTCTGGACTTTCACCTTACAAACCACAGGAAGTATTAGTCAATCAATTACAGAGAGATGTTTTTTCAATCAGGAACAGAGGGATGGATTTCAGTTGTTAGACGATAGTGTATCATTTGGCGTCGACAACGATGGATGTTATCTACCTTATTCCAACAATGTGAATGATGAAACTATAGGCAAGTTCTTCAATTTCTGCATACTGATTGAAATTGATCGAATATGATACGTGTTGCAAATAGATGTCACATAGAGTCACACATTGTGATACATTGTGAAACTTATGGGATATGAGTTGTGTTGCAAATATGATTTGTGATATTATGTGCTACATCGGGTTTTACATGGTGTTATGTTTCAACTAAAACAATTCCATTGGAGGATTTCTATGTTTTTTGAATTTGTATTCATATAGCAATTTATGTTATCGTTACATAAATCGACCTATTTTTGTTACATATTTGTATGCAAAATTAGATGGAAGTTTATTTTTATTTTTACGTGTTAAGACGTGGTACATGGGTTTATGTAAGCTCTTTTTTCGTAAACACATTCTAACAGGTGGTGGTCAATCAGAAATTCATTCTTTTACCTTTTCCCCCGGTGGAACTAGGTGGTGGGACTCCCAATGTTGATGATTCAGTGAAACCCGCTATTGGTCTCATATGCTCTTCATTGGATGTAGCCGAATCTGTCTACTAGAAGTATACCGAGATTGTTGGATTTGAGGTAAGACGTTCACATCATAAGACTAATGACGATGGATCAATACAGAATAAGTATTTTGTATGTAACAAGTATGGGTTACCAATGAAGAAGTCGTATGATCATAATGTAACACACGTATAGTGCTCATGATGATACACAATTCTGTTTGGGAACCTATGCTTACCTTCAATTACTAAATGTTGTTTTCTTGGCATAAGGCTTTGTTGAATGTTCTGTTTTGACTTTGGTGCATAAAATAACCACAAAATAGTAAAACAAGAATGGGAATGTTTTACAAAAGTTATGTTAATGTTTTACAAAAGTTATGTTGTCCTTCTCTACCACATTTAGAATCTGCATTTAATGAATCATAGATTTATTTGTAATGAATCATATATTTATTTGTAATTACCTGTGGAGTACATCATAACGTTGTGTCTGTGATCATAATGTAACACACGTTTTTTCATGAACATCATAATGTAACACATAGCAAATATAGTTCCAATTTTTGAAGGGTATCACAACTGAATCTATTCCTAAATTATCGGTTGCCGCGTAAATCAGGAAAAGATAAATTATAATGTTATTTGACAAATTTACCCTTTTTTCCTTATTTAGTGATATAAAATCAGTTTTTTAAATATTTTTTATATTATTTATTTTAGACCGTTGATTAATGAAATGGATGGATGAGATTGGATCTCACAGTTACCACAAAATACAAGGGTCTCCCATGAAAGGCCCTATATATATATATGTGTGTGTGTGTGTGTGTTAAAAATATATTTTTTTATTTTTCTTATCATAAAAAGACATAAATTAGGCAAAATGACTAAAATGGTCCTTGATTTAATGGAGTTAACGGATGCGTTAGTTAGAGGGACCATGACCAAAATAAATTGAATACCACAGGGACCAAATCCACAATAAACATACTATAGGGATCGTAGTCAAAGAAAGTAACAAAGCACGGGGACCAAATCCACAATTCACTCTTTTACCTATTTTATTTAGGGTGTTGCTATCCCTACCCCCTCCTCACTCACAAAACCTCCCATACCCCCCTCTATCTCATTCACATACCTCCTCCTACATCACTCACATACCCCTATAAGAGGGGGTATGGATAGAATTCACCTTTATTTATTTTTCCATTTTTTAATTACTTTACTTGAATCTTCATTTTCTACCTCAATGAACACCAAGAACAAACCCAAATCAAACTTGTTAAAAATCCAAATTTTGAAATGTTCATCTTCATCACCAAGAACCCTAAATCAAACCCATATTCAAAACAACCTAAATCAAACATAGATTTAAAAGACAAAAACATAAATCAAACACATATACAATTATACAATAACCAAAATCAAACTCACTTAAAAGAGAAGAGAGAGATCTGAGAAAGAGAGAGAAGAGAGAGGGATCTGAGACAGAGAGTGGTCTGAGAGAGAGAGAGAGAGATGGAGATCGAGAGAAGAGAGGGATCTGAGAGAGAGAGAGATGGAGATCGAGAGAAGAGAGAGGGATCTGAGAGAGAGAGAGATGGAGATCGAGAGAAGAGAGAGGGATCTGAGAGAAAGAGATAGAGAGATCGAGATAAGACATACAGAAAAGAGAGAAGATGCAGACCACAGGGAGAAGAAGTTGTCGGAGAAGACGACGTCGCCGGAGAAGACGACGTCGCCGGAGAAAGACGACGTCGCCGGAGAAAGACGACGTCGCCGGAGAAAGGTTTAACGGTTTTAGTCCATGTGTTCGTCCCTGTGCTTCGTCTAGCTCTTCTCTCTCTCTCTTCTCTCTCTCTCTCTGTCTGTGTCAGATCTCTCTCTCTCTTCTCTCTCCGGGAATCATAAGCTGGAAATCAAAGAGTGAAATGGAGAGGAAATTCTGGTGTTCTTCGATCTCTATCTCATTGTTCTTCCTGGGAATTAAATATTGAAATGGAGATGGGAAATATGGAAATATCCCAAATGGGGTTATGTAATTTCACTAAATTTGGTTTTGATTTTGGTATTATTTAATGAAATTAAACTGGAAATATGGAAATCCCCCAATGGGTTTAAGTAATCTCACTAATTATGCTTCTGATTTTGCAATTTTTAAGGGTTCTTGGTTTAGGGTTCTTGGTGATGAAGATAAACATTCGAGAAGATGATGAATATTCATGGAAAAAAATTATAATTAATTAAAAAATGAAAAAATAAATAAAATAGGTAAAATGACCATAATACCCTTGTGCTTAACGGAGGAAATAGACGGTCGTTAGCTCGAGGGACCAAATCCATAACAAAATGCATACTGGGAGGCTTATCATGTAATTTTTAAAGTTAAGGGACCAATTCCGTAACAATCGACAAACGTGAGGGACCAAATTCGTAATTTACTCAAAAATTTATTAAATGAGGAAACATGTTAGCTCTTTTTTCGGTTTTTTTCTTTTCCCAAAAAAACATATAGACCAAGATTATTTTTGATTCGATAAAACACAAAAAAAAATCGACAAACTGAGGAAAATGCCCTTCATCTTCTAACAGCTGTTAAAGTAAAGACCAAATTGAACGCTTTTACAAATCACGATAACCATCATTTGATTTCAAAACTGTGAAAACGAAAAATGTTATTATCGATAAACCACATAAGAACATCTCCAACTGGTTCTCTATAATTTCTCTAAAATATAGAACCAAAAGTTAAAATCTTTAAAAAAGACTTACATTCAACTGCAACAGATTCTCTATTTTATATATTTTAACACAAACTATATTATTATAATATTCTCTAATTTATCATCCTAATACACTTTTAAAAAAACTTTATATAAAATGATAAAAATTAAATCTCATTGGTGGATTGAATAAAATAATCATTTCTCTCTCCCCCACCATCAAGTTTTAGAGAATTCTTTAAAATTAAATTTTTTTTATGTTTTCTCTATTATAGAGAACAAGATAGCAAAGTTGTTGGAGAAATTTAGAAAACAAAAATTTATTTTTTTCTACTTTAAACAAGTTGTTGAAGATGCTTTAAATGACCAAATTTAAAAAGTTCTCTAAATCTAAATATTTTTACACTTTCTTTCATTTTTTCTGTTTTACAATACTATATAATATAGATGTTGGAGCACAACTCTCCCCTAAACGACCAAATTTTCTATTATAGCATATAGGGATGCTCACGAGTTTGATTGATCAGGTTGATGACATTTGAACAATCCAACTCAATATTGGCTGTTTGAAAATTTTCAACTCAATCCAACTCAAACAAAAGTGCAACCCAACCCAATCCGTGCAGCTTAGTCGGTTTGGTCGGGTTGTGTTTGAACAAAGTAAAAACAACATTGAAAACATAAAAATAAGAAACTTTTCTTTCAAATACGATCAATCATTCAAGAGAATATACGAGTTCATCAGATATTTAGGTATTACATATAACTTTTCAATAATGTTCACTTATGAGTTCTATTGTTGTTTATGGTCGAGTTATTTTTTGTAACTTATACATATTAAAGAGAAATACAAATAATTTTCGAGATGTCGCTAAAACTTTTATCGGGTTATCGGGTTGGTTGGGTTATTTTGAGCATAACCCAATATCAACCTAATAAATTTGTGTTGCCTTAGTTTTGTATCGATTATATATCAGGTTATATCGAGTTAATTTTTTTTGGGTTTTTTTAAATGGGATTAATCGGATTGATCAGTTTTTTTTAGCACCCCTAAAAGCATCTCCAATGCATAAGCTATTAAGAATTTTTATTATTTACAAAAAGTCTTTACAATGACTAAGGCTTTGTTTGGCAAACTAGCTTATAGCTTATAAGCTAGCTTTTCAAAACGCTACTTTGAGTAGCGTTTCAATAAGCTAGCCATAAGCTATTAAGAATTTTTATTATTTACAAAAAGTCTTTACAATGACCAAGGCTTTGTTTGGCAAACTAGCTTATAGCTTATAAGCTAGCTTATGGTCATCCAAACACGTATCAGGAAAAAAAGCTAGCTGATAAGCTAGCTTATTTTGCCAAACATAGTCTAAATAGCATTGGGCATGAAGACTTTTTAAAAGGTTTTTAAAAATGACTTGGTTTCCATTAAGCTTTTAATATTATAGTTTTTTCCAAGTTTATATGTATAAAAAATTAATTATTAAATATAAAAAATCTTTAGAGAGGGTTGGTTGCATTGGAGAGGGTTTTTAAAGATAGGTTGTTCTTAAATAGAAGCAGTGGAAATATGATGTGGCTAAAGTAAAAAGTCATCAAATGATTTAGGGTTGTTTGGCAGTTGTTGAATGGTTAGGTGTAGAATGATTAAGTGGTCAGAATGATTAAGAGACTCTTATGATATAATGCGAAATGAAATATGGTTGTTTGCTAATTGTTCAGGATGAAATCAGGACTCTGAATGGTTAAGACATGGTCAAGACACTAAATCATTCAGAGGGTTTTGGAATCATTAAGAGACAAACATTTTTTTTATCAAACAAGATTTACTTCTTAACAATTCAGAAATTGCCAAACAATCATTAACCATTGTAGATGCTCTAATAAGAGCATCTCCAACAGCTTCCCCAAAATTTCTCCAAAATGGAGAACCAAATGTCAAAATCTCTAAAAAAAATTACATCCATCTCCAACAGATTCTCTATTTTGGAGAATCAAACATTAATTATAATATTAAAATATTACATTGATATATTAAAGTGTTATTTCTCTCTCTTAAATATCTACTTTCCAAGGTTTCTATTGTTGCTCCTAACTAGTAATCATTTTTGGGGTTATCTCTATATTTGGAGAAAAACTTATTCTCTCTCCTACTTTCTCCATTTTGGGGATAGTTAGAGCATCTCCAACAACTTCTCCAAAATGGAGAAGTAAAAAGTGAAAATTTCCAAAAAAAATCGTCTTCAACTCCAACAGATTCTCCATTTTGGAGATTACACAATTAATTATAATATTAAAATATTCAATACAACTAATAAAATATTATTTCTCTCTCCTAAACATTTATTTTAAACCAATCTCATTGATAGAATGAATAAAAAAATAATTTCTCTCTCATGTGTAATCATTTTTGGAGATATCTTCAAATTTGGAGATTTTCATCTTCTCTCTCATGTTTTCTTCATTTTTGAGAAGATTTTGGGGAAACTGTTGGAGCAAAAAACCCCCAAAATCTCCATTTTAGAGAAGTTGTTGGAGATGCTCTTATGGAGAAGCTGTTGGAGTAAAAATATAATTTAAAATATCCATTTTTCTTATTTTCTCTATTTTGGAGAAACTGTTGGAGATGCTCTAACATGGTATGATACACCAAACCTATTGTTTAATCTCTTCTAAATTTCAATCCTAAACATAGGAGGAGTAGGGCGATGATTACTTACATGCAAAGCAATTGTATGCCACGTGTTAAGAGACGAGCAGCCACGTTGTGTAGGTAGTGGAAAGCAGCGACGTGGGGTCCAGCTTTTCTTCGCGGGAGCAAGAACCGTCGTAGAACCATAAAATCCGGACGAGTGGGTCCCACATCCAATCTCACATGCAAGTGGTGTGACTACCGTCAGATGGGTCCCACTACACACCACCTCCACCAAACCTATTGTCCGCAAAAAATTCTCAAAATTAGACCTGACAAATGTGTCGTGTCATATCGGGTTCGTGTCGGGTTCAAAGTTAAATGGGTTGAAAGTGTCTAATACTAACCCGACCCGTTTAATAAACGGGTCAGAAAATCTCAACTCTAACCCGACCCACCTAACCCGCCACGACCCGCCTAACTCGTTTAACCCATTTAACATTTATAAAATTAAAATTAAAAATCGAAAATTCACAAAAAAATACAAATACAAAATTCAAATTAAAGCATTAGAAATCCAAAATTTATAGTTCAAAATTATAATCAAATCTAAAACACTAAAAGTCCAAAGCATTAAAAGGAAAATTATATATAGACAGAGATTCAAGAAAAAACCTCAAATAAATGAAAAACTAAAAAACACCTTATCAACCGTTAGATTAGATGATCTGATGGATGTGATTAAATGGACGGTTACAACAATATTTTTTGAATTAAAAAACTCTAGCCCCCTATTTTTTTATTCGAAAAAAGAGAAAAAATAAACAAAATTCGAGCGAAATAAATTACACCAAAAAAACAATCATATTTTTCTCGTTAATTTGACATCCATATTGATATACCTTTTCATCCATTTTTTCGTGGTTTTTCGGTTTTCTATTTATTTAGGGTTTTCCCCTGAACCTGACCATATATATATATATATATATATGGGTTGGGTTCACGTGAGACCAACCTGTTTTCGTGAGACCGGTGAGACCAAAAAATAACACTAAAACTTCACAGTGATTCATTGTGAAGAAACGAAAAACAGCAAACCTTCACAACAAAAACACTGTGAAAGTTTACCTTTACAATACCTTCACAATCTTTTGTTGTGAAGGTTTAGTGTTATTTTTGTGGTCTCACGGGTCTCACGGAAATAGTCTGGTCTCACATGATCTCAAGTCTCTCTCTCTCTCTATATATATATATATATATATTTATATATATATATATAAACGGGTTATTCGGGTCATTTTCGAGTTGAAATTTTTGACCCTGACCTTATCCGTTTAATTTTCGTGTCGTGTCAACCCGTTTACTTAAACGGGTTGAAATGCATTACCCAAACCCGTTTATTTCGTATCCAGTTCGTATCGGGTTAGCGTGTCGTGTCAGTTTTTGCCAAGTCTACTCAAAATCAATGTTTTAAAAATCGGATCGACCCGGTCGATTGAACCGGTGAAAAGACCGGGTCAATTGCGACCAGGTTGATGTCATTTTATGACCCGAATTGAATCGACCGGTTCTATTAAAAAACCGGTTGAACCGGTCATATCGAAACGGTTGACATAGTAACAAAAGTTAAAAACCAATAATCCAATATGCAATACATATTAGTGTTAAAAACTAACACTCCAATGTCTCAATATCCATGATTTGGTTTGATCGTTATGTTTCGTTTTGATGTATTTGGATTGATGAAAAACTTATGCTTATGTGTGTTTATTTAATATTTTTGGATTGATGTAAAACTTGTTGTTATGTGTTTTTTAAAATGTTTTTGAATTAATGTAAAACTTGTTGTTATGTGTATTTTAAATGTTTTAGTTTGTAGACATCAAATTTTTGGTTTTATATATATATATATATATAGAGAGAGAGAGAGAGAGGGTATCAAACGAGAACAATAACTATTTAAAAGAATACGAGAACTAAGAAAATCATTAGTGATTTTACATTAACGCGCAAAAAAGTCACGGACCTGAAGTCGCGGCCAAAGTCATTTTTTCGTGTGTTAATGTAAAATCACTAATGATTTTGTTAGTTCTCGTGTTTTTTTAAATAAGTATTGTTCTCGTTTGAACCCAACTATATATATATATAAATATATATATATATGCAGAAAAATGAAAAATACATAAAAATTATTGAAACCGGGTTGACCCAGTGGTTGAACCGGGACCCGGTCACCTCACCGGGTCAATCATAAAACCGGTTTTTAAAACATTGCTCAAATTTTTTTTATCTTAATTGGAAAACAATTTTATTTATTATTGGTGACAGATTTTCTATTTTTAGAGTAAATTACATTTTCGTCCTTACAGTTTGCTAAAAATTACGATTTTTGACTCTATAAGGTTTAGAAATTACTATTTTTGTCTCTATGACTTAGGGGTGAGCAAAGGCGGGTACCCGTCTAAAATTCTCGGAGCCGGAACCGACGGTTTCTGGAATGAAAAAACCGGAACCGGTTACACCGGTTCTTTATATTTGGGAACCGAAACAGCCGGTTCTGGTTCCGGAACCGGGTCCCCACTATCTAATTTTTAATTTTATTTATCATTTATATTATAAAAGGGTAAATATTAATTATATTATAAAATCCAAACGTAAAGAAATACATACTACAAACGTGAAAACTAATAAGATAAAAACTAAAAACTAATAAAAAATACTACAAACGATGCTTACAAAACAAATAAATATTAGAAACGGGGCTTACAAAACAAATAAATACTACAAACGGTGCTTCTAAAATACTTCACGTCATTAAAATTAGTTGATGCTAATAAATACTACAAACGATAATTTACTAAAAGATGGTTTATTAAATTTTTATAAATAAATAAAATATATTTTATTAAAAAAATAGCGGGTACTCGCCGGTTCCGTTTCTGGGTACCCAGCATAACCGGATACCCGGTCCCGGAACCGGTCCTGACGGGTACCCAACGGGTAACGGTTCCAAAAAATGAGAACCGGAACCGAAACCGGTCCCGATCGGTTCCATATTTTAGGAACCGGAACCAATCTGAAGCGATTTCGGTTCCAAAGGCGGGTATCCACTTCCGATGCTCACCCCTACTATGACTTGTAATCTTTATTGTTTTCGTCCTTATGATTTACAATATATTACTTTTTTAGGATCCTATATCACAATTTTTTATTGTTTTAATCGCTTATACTTAAATGTTGGAATTAATACATAAACAAAAATAACAATAAGTTTCAAACCATAAGAACGAAAATTGCAATTTTTAAAACACGGAAACGTTAACCAGAATTATCAACAAACGAGTAGGACGAAAATCATAATTTACTTATTTTTTAAAACAAATTAACTTCTAATTTTAAATTTTTTGTTAATTCTATATATCGCTATATTTTTTCATTTTTTATAGAATGAATTACATTAATGTGTAAAGTACACTCTTGGTCCATAAATTGTGTTTTAGAGTCAAAACTAGTCCCTCCAACTTAACACCATTAGTTGAATTCGTTAAGTCAGTCATTTGCCCCTCATGTGAGGGTATTTTGGCCATTTTAGACAAGGGACCAAAAATGTAATTCACTCTATAACCTTTGTGTCTTATTTTAATTACATTTTTGACCCCTTATCTATGTCAACTTTTTTGGTTTTGGTTCCTTATTTATGTCAACTTTTTTGTTTTTTTAACCACAAGGGTTGGGGCGTACAGATTAAGGCCCTGAGAAATGTGGTAGAATATCTCATCTGTCCAGGGTTCGAATTCAGACGTACACAACAATTGTGGTCACTGAAGTTTAATCAGAGCTGATGTCTTACAGTCATAATTTATCAAGAGTTTAGTCTAGACATAACCTAGGATACCCTTTCAAAAAAATCTTTTTTGTTTTTTAGTTTAGATTCCTAAAGTTACATTTTTAGTCCCTGAAATCAACTTTTTCTTCCCTTATACATAATTTTAAGTTTATTTACAAATAATTTCTTTTCAAATTAACTTTAATTAATTTTGAAATTTTCAATACTAATTATATAACTAAAAGATATTCTAAAATTTTGTTATCCCGATACATGTTAAAAAAAAACTTTATATAAAATAATAACACACTCAATATTATTAATCAAAAAGAATTTAAAAAAATAAGAAAAATCGTACATTTATCTGAAAAATAATTTTCTCTTTTAATAATAAAGGTGTTGCATTTAAATCTAATCATTAATACGTTCAACAAATTATGAAAATTTATTTTAGAGAATTGATGAAATATTTAATTATTGCAGGTTGATAGTTTATTATTTGTGATTTAGGCGGGACGGATTGATGGTTTTATCGACTTTACTATTCACCTACACCATTTTAATGTTAAAACTTATTTTATTTACCATTGATTCTTCAAGTTTGTTTAATGTTGAACTAATTTAATAGTTATAACCAATGTTCTAAAAAACTCGCCACACAGAGGTTTGTGTGTCACGCCACGTTAAGCCCATGGCACGCCATGACCTAATGCGCAGTTATCGTAATGAGATATTTGATTTTTCTTTACATTTTTAATGTTTTATTTCCAAGTTTTTTAATATTTAACCTAATTTAACTTGCTTATTACTGTTGACTCATTGAGTAACACTACAAAACATACGTTTTTATGTATAATATTATATATGAATTAAAAATTTGAAGCCATAAGTCACACCTTGAAAACACCATGGTTTCGTCGTGGCTCTTAAGGCTTGCCCTCGCCACCACGCCACGTCTCACGCCATTTAGAACCTTGGTTATAACTATATTTTCAAATAATGATCACTATTTAAAAAACTAAAAAATACGTAACAAAATTAGAATATGTCCTAAGCTTTTTTAAATCGTTTTCTAAAATATGGAAAAAAAAAGTGAGGATATAGAAGATTTTAAATTTTGCAAAAATAAAATTCAAAAAATTTTAAATTTCAAAAATTTTAAAAATCTAATGTGGCAAGAGAAAAGTTATTTTTTTAATTATTATTATTAATAATATTGAATGTATTTTTTTTATTTTACATAAAGTTTTTTTAACAAGTATTAGGATATTAATATTATAGGATATTTTTTAGTTATATAATTAGTACTGAAAATTTCAAAAGAAGAAATTTATAAGTTGATTCAAAAAAAATTATTTGTACATAAGCTTAAAAAATATGGACATGAAAATAAGGGACAAAAAATGTAATTTCAGGGACTAAAAATGTAATTTCATGGATCAAAACCATTAACTAAAAAAGTTGACACACATAAGGGACCAAAACCAAAAATGTTTACAAAGGTAAAGAACCAAAAATGTAATTAAAATAAGACACATGTTATAAAGTGAATTACATTTTTGGTTCATCTAAAATAGTGATGGTCAAAAATCGGCTCGGGCCGAGCTGGGCCGGGCCAAAACGGGCTTCAGGCCGCTACAGTGAAAGCAAAAACTGGGCCCAAACGGGCTTCGGGCCGGGTCGGGCTGAGCTTCACCCGAAAAGGGGTGGCCCGGTTAGTCTTGGGGTGAACCGGTTTAACAAAAACCGGGTCGAGCCGGGCCCAAAACCGGGCAAAGATCGGGATACGTTTTTTTTTTAATAATTTCCTTTATATAATAATTAATTACTAAACTTTAAAAAATAAAAATTGGATTGGATCACTAAAATACACTTTAAAAATACGTTTTATTTATAATAAATCTCTAAAATACACTTTAAAAATACATTTTATTTATAATTTTAAGTTACAAACTTACAATACATAAATTCTAATAACCCGAACCCGAAGGTCCCGCTCCCGAACTCCCACCCTCACCCCATCCCCATGGATTGTAATTGTATGGATTGTATGGATTATACTCTGGATTGTAGTCTTCAAGAGTTCCGTACTTTTCCAGTCGATCAACAGCCGTATTATCATCAAGGCGGTCGGTGTCTGGTTCTTCTTCTTCATCTTCGTAACGTGAGACTCCACCGGCACTACTAGCATCGTCCTCGGTTACGGTTCCCGGAGTACTTAGTCCTTCGTCGACTTCGTTTTCGGCTAAGTTTAATTCTACATCGTCTATATCCGCCTCCAAGCTTGTTTCATGTTGAATTCTTTGTTGGCCATCCAAGTAATCCTTCAAACATATGCAGCACTCTACCGACTCCGGGGTTAATCTTGACCGACGCTCCGATATGATCCTGCCACTAAGAGAAAAAGCACACTCCGAAGCTACGGTACTAGCTTGGATTGTTAGTATATCAAGGGCAATAGATGCCAAAACCGGGTATTGAGGTTGTTTACCTTTCCACCATTCTAATAAATCTAGTGATTCAACATCGCTGACGGTTGTGGATGATGCCGCTATAAAATTAGTATGTATGTACATATTGAATTCACTCAAATTATCTCCATCAAATCTAGATTTTTTACTAGATTCATTTAAAACCGAGTTCATTAAATTTGCCATTAAGTCGGACCGGTTTCGTCCACGAGAACTAGAACCCGGTGAAAACATTTGAGTTGTAGGGGTTTGTTGGCTTCCTCCCCCATAATTAATTCTATAAATATCAAATAATTGATGAAAATCATTATTAAATTGTAGTATGCGGTTCCTTGAAAAAGAAGAATTTGTAGCCGTATCCAAACCAAACGCTACACATATTGATTGTATTAAAACTTCGACACCCGTAACATTTAAATACGGATTTAATGCCGCGGCACAAAGAAAACTGAAGGGGATCTCTTTAAAATATTTTAACAATTTTGCTTTCATTGGTGCTACCACGTTTTGAAAGTTGAAATGTTCTTCGTATTGAGAAATTTTACTTGTACAAATATATATTTGATTTAAAAGTAAAGGGCTTGTTGGATAATAAATACCGGATAACAAAGTTGTTGCAGTTTTGAAATCGCCCAAAATATCATGTAAGCCTTCAAGCATTTGCCAATCATATTCAGATATCGTGTTATCCGGGTATTGAATGTTATAAAATGCGTGAATATATGGTTTTTGTCTTAATAAATTATCCATCATTTTGTAAGTCGAATTCCATCGAACCGCCATATCGTGTGCCGGTCCCAAAGCTTTAAAACCGACATCTTTGCAATATTTTATATATGCTTGTTGCATGCTTTTACCTTTTGTGAAAATCCGACGTAACATAAGCCTAAACTTAGTTAAAGAATGTTTACATACTACTCAGCCGTCTTGAACGGCTAGATTTATTATGTGTGCGCAACAACGTGTGTGAAATAATTTTCCATTTAAAATAGGGGATAAAGCCAACTTTAATTTCTCCACACATAACGTATTATTACTAGCATTATCAAACGAAATACTAATAACATTATTAGTTAAATTATAATATTCAATATTTCTCATAATTATATTAAATTGACGCTCACCCGAATGTGGCGAACCAAAGTGCTCAAACGTGATTACACGTTTGCATAATTGCCACAATTGCGGCACAATCCAATGTGCCGTTATGCATATATAAGATTGTGGCAATCCGAATGGTGCGCTCCATATATCACACGTTAAAGAAATGTTGTTGGATAATGATAAAAACGTTTGTCGCGTATCTTTTTTGGCCATTTTCCAAAGTTTTATAGCATCACGTCTAAGAGTTTGATGATTACCGAATCCACGTAGCGTGGTTGTAGCGAGAGTTTGATCATGTTCGTAATGTGAGGATTGTCGAAATGTCCGAACGACAACCCCACTTGAATGACACATTTCATTTGCATTTCTCGGGCCAACGCGACATCATACGACCATACTTGACCGGAATTGTCAAGTATGGGTTGACTTGGATCGTCACCCGATTTCAACTTCTTGCACGAAGACTCGTAGTGGTGCTTTAACGTGGTATTTGCGGCCGCCGCAAGGAGATCTCCACACCGTTTGCATTTTGCTTTTTTTGTACCGTCGGGGAGCATCACCAAGTTGAAATGGTTCCAAATTGGTGCTTTTCGTCCATGATCGGCAATAACTTGGTAATTTTGTTCGGCCATTTTGAGAGTAGAGACTTGAGAGTAGAGACTAGAGAGTAGAGAACTAGAGATATTAGACTAGAACTTGCGAGAAACGAATATAGCGAGAGCCGATAAATGAGAATTGTATGCGTTTTTTGCGTTTTGTAAGTTGGTGTCACTATCCATAACCAACACAAGTATTTATATGGGTTTGGAGGGGTAAAAAACACCAAAAAAACTGTCAAAAAATGCATACCAATGGCTAGAAAACGGGTATATTTTTGAAAATGTGAAAATCGGGCCGGGTCGGGCCAAAAACCCGGCCGGGAACCGGTTTCGGGCCGAGCCGGGCCGGGCCGCCAAAAACTCCAAAAACCCAAATCGGTCTAGGTTTTCGGGCTTCAAACCGGTTTGACACCGGGCCGGGCCGGGCCGGGTTTTCAGTCGGGTCGGGCTCGGTTAATCGATCAGGTCGGGTCGGGCCGGGCCCATTTGGCCATCACTAATATAAAATGATCAAAATGCCCCTCACGTGAGGGGCAAATGTCTGACTTATCGGATTCATTTAACGATGTTAAGTTGGAGGGACCAGTTTGGACTCCAAAAGACCAAAACATGATTTTTGGACCAATAGTGTACTTTACGAATTCGATGAACCAAAATTGTAATTCACTCTTTTTATATTGATTTGAAAGTTTAGGAAAAGTCCAAAAAAACCCAATGGACTTTAATTTGAAATGATTTGGTCATTGGAAGATTTTTTGAACAAATAAGTCCTTGGACTTCTCGAGGCATATTAAATAGATCCTTAGACTTTCTAAAACATGTTAAATAATTCATCAGATTTTAAAAATGTAACCTGCAACTTGAACAAGAAGTAAAACTATAAATTAAAAAAAAACCTTAAAACTATCCTAAACTAATCATCCACCTATTTCACGCTCCCCCCACCCTCGCTTATTCTCGTCGCCGCACCACCAGTCGCCGCCGCACCAACCCCTCGTCGCCATCACCACTGCCTTCAAACCAGCCCGCCGTCACCACCATTCCAGGCTGGTTCCCACAAGCTTTGATTTTCCGGGTTTTGTTCCAAGAAGTCACAATTGATTTATGTCATTCATCTTATCTTTAGGGTCGCATAGACATAAACTTTGGTTCAGTTCCCACCAGTGGTTTTGCATAAAACTTTGCATAGACATAAACATTTTGATTTCTCAGGTTCTGTTCCCACCAGTGGCTTCTAGCTAATGTATTCAAAAGATTAATTTGCCATAAACTTCAAAATTCATGCTTTTTCTTTTCTTCTGTTAAAAGAAGATGTTTTCATTAGAAGCATCAACTGTAATAATTTCATTTGTGATTGATAGGTTTTATTTTCATTTGTGAATTAGTAATACCATTTTGTGCCATCCTTTCTAGAGTATGATAGGTTTTGTTTTCATTTGTAAATCATGTTGAAGTTATTATTCTTGTTTATAGAATGGCATCTGATTGGTGATGATCCTAGCCATGATATAAACGATAATTCAAGTTACTATATGTCAAATTCTTTATCTTTAGACCTTGAAGATAAGGATGATTATAGTCAACTTAAATTAAAAAGTTGATGATCAATTTTTAAATAAGCTTTGTAATGTAAACGCGGTTGATGTTGAGTTCGAGGTGAATGGAGAGGATGATAATGTCGGAGATCAAGCTATACAAAAAGGTGTCCAATATCCGATACATGATTCTAATATTCTTTGGAAGCTGATGAAGCCCAGTCTTGGTGAGAGGTATGAGAATCCTCGTCAATTAAAGAAGTGTTTGACAAACTATGTGGTGGCAAATGTCTGTGTCCCTGTGATTCACGATTCAATTAAGCAAAACAATTAAGCAATAAGATTACGCAAACCTGATATGATTATTCAATTGAATCGAATGGTTACACGGTTTGAAACTCGATCAAGCTCTCTCTCTCTTCTCTCAACCGCAGCTCTCTCTCTATTCTCCCTCAATTGTGTACGACGGCTACTAATTCAACAACCACTGAAAAACAAAACCTAATAATCTAATATATACCTAAAACCTATTTTAAAGGAAAAGGACTAAAAACAAAAATACAAAACAAACTTTGACTATTTGTTACAAAGGACCTAGACTATTTGTTGAGAGTCGACTTTTCAGCTTTGACTTCAGATTTCCATCTTCAGAAATTGATGATATTGAATCCAATAAATTTGTGCTCTAACAAAATGGCTACCAACTAGAGTATGTCAAAAATGATTCAGAGAGGTTGCTTGTTACATGTGGAAAATGTCTGAAAGATCGAACTTGTTCTTTTAGATTATGGGCATCTTAGATGCAAGAAGAAAAAGTCATTTCAGATTAAAACCTTTAATTGTAAGCACATATCTACTAGAGACTATAGTTTTGGATCACTAGTGACACCAAATTAGATTGCAAAGCATTATGTTAAGGAACTCGTCGAGAGATTGTTTATAAAAATTAAAGATATGCAAGATGATAGTTTGAAGAAGTTGATGGTCAAAGTCAGCAAGAGTCAATGCATCCGGGCCAAGTCTAGGGCACTTCTTGAAATTGAAAACTCTTTGACAGAACACTATGGAAAGCTTTGAGATTATGAACATGAAATTAGGAGGGCCAATCTAGGATCTACAGTTAAGATGGACATAAATTTAATGGCATATGGAAGTAATGAATTTAGGAGATTTTATGTATGCTTCAAAGCACTAAGAGATCGGTGGGTGGATTAGTGGATGTAAGAAGGTTAAAGGATTAGACGGGTTTTTTTAAAGGGGTGTGCAAAGGAGAGTTAATATTGAAGCCAACTTTTGGAATATTTGGCGCAACTGTTGGTATTTTTTGACGCAACTTTTGGTATATTTTGGTTCAACTTTTGTGAACATCTATTTATGCTTTGGATACAACTTTTATATGTTTTGAGAAGAGTAATGAAAATGGTATATTCGTTATTTTATAAATGTAAGTATTTTTTTTGTTCAAAAAATGTCTAGGGACTTAACGGTTCAAAATATGAAAGTTTGTTGGGTTTTTTTTTCGGATTTTTCCCATTATTTTATCACATTAACCAGTTTTATAGGTCATAAGAATGTATCTAACATGTTTTAGAAAGTCCAAAGATTTATTTAACAGGTTTTGAAATGTCGAAGGACTTATTTATTCAAAAAAATTGGCCAAGGACTTTATCATTTTATGCACTAAAGTCCATTGGGTTATTTTTTGGACTTTTCCCTAAAAGTTTCAATAGAATTAAGGTCATTTTTAGCAATCATAAGCTAGCATAATTTTAAACTTATTGTAAAAGCTCCATTTAATAAGATATCACCTAACTTATACATCAACTTAAAAAAAACTACTTTTAATAAAGTTTCAATTTATTTTAAAGGGCCTTTTCATTTTTTGTTCCAGTTGTCCCTTTAGAATCTACATGAATATGATTTTAAACACTATCCAATAATATTGTGAATACATATCAATGGATGAATTAGATGGCGAGACAATAACATGTGAGTGTCATGTAATGTGATGTAAACAGTATAAATCAGACCGACAATTCAATTTTTTGCGGTTTGGAACATGCAAGGATTTGTTTGTAGTTTTGAAACATGTTCAAATCTTATATGTCGTTTCCTTTGTAGGTTTGGCTTTAAACCGCCACATCGCATCACAAACATCCATAATTGTCATATTAGAGGGTGTTTGAGATTGCTTATTTAAAACAACTTATGTTTTTTTTTCTTAAAAGTGTTTATCAACTTATGTGATGACAAAAAGAAAGTTTATAAAAAGTGTTTGGATTAGCTTATTGTGGTACCAAAACGTAATAAGCTAATAAGTTGTTATTTGTGGGTGTTTGGATTGCTTATACATGTAAAATAACCAAAAAATAATAAGTTGTTTCAAATAAGTTGACCAGTCACTATGGACTAACTTATTAAAAACTCTTATCAGCTTTCCCAAAAAACTATAAGCACTTTTTTTTTTCAATCCAAACACTAGAAATAGTTTATCTGCGGTGACAAAACACAATAAGTGATTTAAATAAACAATCCTAAACACCCTCTTAGTATAAACATATGCATATATTTGTGTGTGTGGGTGTATATACATATATTTGTAGCTTTTAGCCACATTTTCAAAAATGACAGTTTATAAGAGCATCCACAGTGGAGATTTTCGTTAAGGGTCCTGGTGTAGTATTTATAAAAAAAAACTTCGACTATAGGACAGAGGTAAGTCACAGGTCCTTGTAAGTTCCCAAATGTTTGAACAAGAACTCGGGTTCTTGTATACATTCCTTTTTATTATTGAATTTTATTGTTTTTTAACCATTTTATTTTGTTTTAATAAATCTATAGAACATATAAGTTCAAATTGACACAACAAAATGTAAGTCACAGATTCAAGCTCAGAATCATGAAATTCAATGTGAAGATCTAAAGAGAGAAAATGTAGAGAGATAAAATGTCATATGTCATTGATAGCTTCTCTCAAAGTTACAAGTCATATGTCTCAAAGTGTTACTCATCTTCTAAAGATTAAGCAAACATAAACTATTTATACCACCTAAGTATGTAACACCTTGAATTTTTATCCCAATTGAAGAAGAGTGTTGAACTGGGTGAATCGGTAAAGGAAGAACCACATATGGAGTACGACTATAGTGACATGTGGTTGTGACATTTGTCACAATAGCACCAACGATACTGAGAGTATGGTCGTTTCGTCTATAGTGCCATGTGACTGTGACACTTGTCAAAATAGCACCAATGGTACTGAGAGTATGGTCGTCTCGGCTATAGTGCCATGAGGTTGTGAAATATGTCACAATAGCACCAATGGTACTGAATGTGTGGTAGTCCCGGCTATATTGCCATGCAGTTGTGACATATGTCACAATAGCAACGGAATTTACCAAGTGGTTGGTCGTCCCAACGAATGTTCCATGTATTTATGACAATGGTGTAACACCCGTAATTTTTGGGTAAGTACTATTTCAAGTAAGTGTAGAAATCGATCTTTTGAAGGAAATAGAGGAAATGGGATTTTGGGAGTAAATTATAGATTTTATAGTCTTTCTATATGTGGAATTCAATTACGAGTCCAACGGTCCTTTACGGAGCAAAATCGGAGCTAAAACGAAGAAGTTATGGCCAAAACAGTGTTCAATACATGCTTGGCTATAGTGCTCGTGATTGTGACACTGTCACTATAGCATGTCACAATCACCAAAGTCCAAAAACTCTCGGTACAATCTCAGCGATTGTGCTAGAGGTATCAGAGTGCATAAATTCACGATTTTCATCCCCATTCTTCATTTCTTCATAACTCTCTCATTTCAACTTCGTTTTTGGCGATTCAAGTTGCTATGGTTTCGTTTTTGAGAGATTTTCAAGATTAGATTGTTAGTTTTGGGAATACATAAGGGTATTTAGTGGTATATTGGAATCAAAGATCAAGAGTTCATCATCATCACCTCCATCTTCAAGAATTTTGGGGTTTTCTAGGTTTTTATCAAAACCTAAATGGTAAGTTCATCCCTTCCACTTCCAAACTTCTTTATGAGTTATAAATTCTCTATTGATGTCAACTTAGTGTTTTATTTCTCCAATTTTGGTTTGGAAGATTTTGAGAAAAGTTAGGTCAAATTAGGGTTTTTAGCCAAAATGGAGATTTGGATATAAGATGTTTGGGGAATGATTATAAACACTTGGATATGTGTATTTATGATTGGAAACTTGTGGATCTAGGTTTTTGGAAGTTTTGGATTGAGGATCCAAGTTTCTTCAAAGGAGCTCAAGTTGGGGAAAAATCTAGATTTAGCCTAATTCTAGCAAGGTGAGTTCAAGTTGATTTGTGAAAACGGTGTACATGCCAAAATGTCATTTTTAAATGTTTATATGTTTTACATGAAATTATCAACTGTTAAGTTATTCGATGAGTTCTGATTATTTGAAGTGTTTAACTTTATAAACTTTGTAAAACACCCACTTTTGGGCTTTTGGGTATTTTGATAAATAGATCGTGAGTATTGGTATCTTAATGATTCCTTTTGCGATACGAAGTCTTTTGAGTATAAATGTACTTCTAGTGTGTGTTTTGGGAAAATGCTTGATTTTGTGTTATGGGATGTTTTGAAATGATAATTGGTATAAATTCGTTTGGAAAATGATTTATCTCAATCTAATTTGTGTGGGAATTCATTCACGTATTTTGGAGCATGTGTTTGTATAAACGTTGATTAATTTCGTTTCATTCCCTTTTGTGGATTTTAGCATATGGCTATTTGATTGGTTGAGATTAAGGCTCAGTCTTTCGTCTTTGTCATGTCTTGGGGACATTTGTCCGATTTTAATAAATTAAAGAGGAGTTTGGGTGTGAGTGGCATCATCACACTTTATTTTGGGAGAATACATGTTTTAAGTGCGTGTGTCATTCATTTAGAGTCATGTATTTTAGACTGTAATGCACTAGATCCATAGGCATAGAGGTCAGCTTTATTGTGTAAGTAGGATAAGATCCCCGAGTTGTAATTTGGAAATAGGCATTGGTGATGCGATGTAATTTCCAAATGAACAAACGTGTCAAGGATAGTTAGGTCCCAAGGTAAAGATCCACGGATAGGGTTGAACTTGGTGATTCTTTGGGCTAAAAACTTGGATAGAGTTGATGTCAATGGTTGTCCATCCTTGAATATAAAAGTTCGTCTTTTATTTGATGTGATATCGGAAAATTTAATTAGTTGCTCTTACCAAATTTGAGGGTGGTACAAGTTGGTATCAGAGCTTAAGCTTGAGAGAATTAGGTGTTGATTTTGGATGCCTAGACTCAAACTAGCATTATTTTAAGTGATTGAAAGTGAAATTGCACCATTATGCACCTTAAGATAGGATATTTTGAGGTTGATAGAGTCCCTATGTAACACCCTACAAACAAACGTAAAATTTAATAACGTTTTAGATCCCAAGATGGGTCCCAGTACAGAGTAAATCAAATAAGATTTACATGAGTTGGAGAGAAAAGCCCTCTATCACAACCGAGATACTAAGTTTCCACATCTAATGCCGCCTCTACATTGACTTTCTGCACTTCCCTAGCTCTCAACACTTCACTTTTCTCTTAGATGAAGCGCCAACGACTTCCTTACCTGAAAATAGGTTTTAAAACATTTGAAAGCGAGGGTTATACCAGAAGGTCTAGTGAATTCCCACTCTCGGGTAGTATAAAAATAAATAATGAATCAATTTGACAAACTTCAATTTAGAAAATAAATATCAGTCATCACATAAAGGAATAATTTCGCGCCCGGAATCGAATCCCAAATTCTTACACAAATCCACACTCGGGGCCCTCAGTAGATCCCCATCCCCCCAGTAGATGTCGTATTCGTGTGCGTAGGAAACGAATTCCAGGAACACAATTCAAACATCCCCGATGTTTCTCAACACGCATAGTCCGCAAGGTGAAAACAATATCCCATTTATACATGTACTATGTTGGTCCCGAAGGTGCTTAACAAGTTTGTAGAATGGGGGGGGGGGTGAATACAAACGCAGAATTTTAAAGTTTAATAAATTGTTTATTGATAAATCAAATCACAATTTACAAGTTTGTTGCGGAATAAGATTAAGTAAAACCTAATCTAAAAAAACTTAAAAATCACTAAGAAGGTTGCACTAGAAATAGAGAAAAGGGGATTGGGAGAATATAGAAAACAAGGGTTTCTACATATTTAGAAAGATGAAGGCTACACTTAGATGGAGTGTTGATCTTTCTATTTATACCCCATGCATTTAATGCATGGCAAAGTACTTTACACGTGTCTTTCATTGTTTGGTTGCATGAGTCTGACTTTAGGAGACATGCTTTCGGCCGTATGATGAATAGTGTAGTTGACAGAGTTGTTGTACGAATTGCTGCAGAGGTATGTCTTTTCTGACAATTGTACGATGTGTGCAAGGTTAAGACAAAAGAGACTTGAGGCATAAGCTAAGTGATCATCAATCGCTGAATATCTTTTCCTTCAGAGATATAAAGAAGTTCAACTATCGCTGAAGCTTTTCCTCAAGTTTCTTAACAGCTTTGTCTTCGATTCAACAATGAACATCTTTTGTCGCGAAACTTGTCTTCAGGGATTACGTCTAACTGTTTACATTTGAAATCATCAGCAATACTTAATATGCTTAGTATTAGATAGTTGATGGTGAAACACTAATACATATGAATGTTTACAAGAGAGATCATCAGCGATAGCTGAACAGACTCAGTATGATCGCTAATGATGAAACACTAATACATAATGTTAAACGTAATTTTCACTAAGTATAGAAAAGGATCATTAACAAATCACTGAGAGAGTTTGGATCAACAATCTCACCCTATTTGATGATGACAAAGTAACTATGAAGAAAATTACTTTTAAGTCAAAATAAAGGATAATCAGAACTCATAACATACATGTCCTAATTACTATTTTGAGGGATATTTTACAGTACTGATGGAGTTAAGTACTCACTGAAATTTTCATTAATTCAAAGAAAGAATTACAAGAGAGATGAAAATTATAGGTACAAGTGAAGATCTAACTACTGTAAGAGTAACTAATAGATTACAAGAAGTAGAAGAGAATCTATCAGCTATGTTTTCAGGAGGTCTCTGGAGAGATCATATAATCTGGTACTTTTTCTCCTTTCCTTCTTCGATCAACGACTTCTTGTTGAATGAGAGCTTTGATAGGATCCGATGATGTAGAGTATCCACACCACAAGCATAGAAGATCTTGCAGATGGCTTAGTGGGCAGATAGGAATTTCAGAGACTCTCTGAAATCTAAGTTGTTCCTCATCATCTCAGAAGAAGATTCCATAAGGCTTCTTTATCACTTGCCCTGGTAAATAAGGTCCACCAAGAGGAAATGATAGATCTAGAACTGATTGATCAGGAGGAGGCCCGAATAATGCTTCTTTTGAGAACTTGATGGAGGTGTCATTTTTTTATCACTACAACATTATCAGAGGAGGAGGAGGAGGCAAGATTTCTCTTTACTTGTTTTGGCTTTGGAGGAAGAGCTGAAGGCACTTTCAGAATAGAAGTGACTCTGTTGATGAGGGCTCCAACGATTCCTTCAACATAGCCTTTGTACGTTGATTTAAACTTCTTCAGTGCTTCCTTGAACTCTAGCCATTCAAAGTAACCAAAATGTTCCAGTCTTGATACGAACATAGCTTTGACGCTTCCATCTTCTCTGGTTATCTCCATAGTCACTGAAAGTCGGTCCTTCTTCATTTTCCCAGAGATGGTGACAACAACGATCTTCATTGGGTCAGAGCGATAGTCTACCTTCTGTTTACCCCAATCTAGAGTTTTATCGCTGACCTTCTTTTCTTTTACGCGCTCCTCTTCAATCTCTTTGAGCAAAGCAACTTGAACCTTCACTGGATTCTTCTTCATCTTGTCATCTTTGAATAGAGATGAATGAACCTCAAGAGCTAGATTAGCGTCTTTTTTGCATTCAACAATCAACTTTTCAGCTCTGACAGATTCTTCGATTTCAGCTTGGGTTAGGAAGTCAATCTCTTTAGTTGAGGATTGAGGAGGGATCGTTAGTCGCTGACTCTCTAGGTAAGAGATCATCTCTGTTCTTCTTTTGATTTCATCCTCTAACCATTAAGCTGGTCGAGAGGGCCTTCCTGGATGGAGCAGGGTTTCATCTTCTTCTTCTTATTCTTCATCAACCTCATTGAAGGAGGTTGGGATTATTTGATCATCAGCTGTGAGAGCTGGGATTATTTGCAGTGAAGTTCCCTTAAGTAGGGGAGAGAACTGACTGAGCAAAAATTGAAAAAGGGAGTTAGTGTTTATTATAGAAGAAGAAAGATAAAGGCTAGAATGAGAGAGGGGTTTGGCAGGAAAAGAAGGAGAGAGGGACAATGGATAGGAATACCTGAGAAGGATGCTCCCTCTCAGATCGTGATATAAGTTTCAGGTTTCCCTCAACAACTATTCCCTTCTGCTTGCCTTGGGATGGGGTACCTGAAGCTTTATCCTTCTGTCTCCCCCTTGCTTTAGTGATAACAACGCCTTTCAACGCTGGCATTGATGAGAAGTTTGTAGCTGAGAACCATAGAGACTGGTCCTCTTCATCATCATCATCATCATCAGCGGCATTGTTATTCTCTTGATCAGGGAGATCAAGTTCTTCTTCATCATCTTCTTCATCAAATAAAGCAAGGGAAGAAGAGGGAGGGATTTGATCTTCTGTCGCTGAAACTTCAGCTATCTTCTCCCCCCTCAACTTGAGAGGGAGTTTCTTCCGTCTCCTAAACCTCAGCTGGTTGTTCATTTGATCTCTCCCCCTCTTTGTCATCATCAACGAGTGGGAGTTCAGCAGTGAGAGCTTCAGCAGCAAGCATTGGACGGGCATCAACCTCCAACTTATCCAGACGATTTTCAATAATAAGGATCTCTGAAGTAGCCTGAAGAATGAATTCAACAGCGACATTCAGCGAAGTACGATCGTTATCAGTGAAGGAAGGCATCAGAGTAGGAGCTGGTTCATTCAGCTTGGCCAGCAGCTGAGAGAGCAGATGATTAGCAGAGTCCATCTTGGTGTTGACACCCTGGACTTCACTAGTCAAGTGTTCAACATGGCCGGTTAGGAATTGGAGTAACTCGTGGTGCGGGCCATGTTGTCCTTGAGTTGATGGAATTCTTCCTGAAGAGCATTCACTTGAGATGCTTTAGCCTTGGAGGTAGAAACAACAGTGAGTCTTTTCAGCTCCTCACCGGCTTGGTTGGTAGCGCTGGTGGTGGTGTTGAATGAGGTGGAGAGAGAGTCCACTTTGTCAGCAAGTTTGTTGACACTGGTGTCAACAGTTCCTAAAGTAGGACCTGAAAAAAAAGTTAGTGGTTGAGAAAAACGATGCTCAGGATTATATGGATAGGTGGGAGAAGTGTATATGGGTTTAGTAATACCTGATAGATCAAACATATTGAAGAATTGCATATCTCCTTCAAAATTTGGTGGTATTTGAGTACCAGGTCCTAAGGTTGCAGCGGTAAGAGGTTGCTGTGAAATATTGGGAGGGGTAATGACCAAAGAAATAGTAGAAGAAGTAATGGGGATAGATGTAGAGGGAACAATGGTGATAGTTGAAATTACCTCAGTTGGTAGTTGTTGAGGAACTGAGAAAAGTGGGGTTGTCACCGGTGTGGTGTCAGCGATTGACATCACTGACACGATTGTTGTTGTGGTAGATGAGGTGGAGAAGCGAGCCACAAATCCATCCAAAGTAGTTTGTTGAGAAACTATCTCAGGTAAGTTACCAGAAGGGGTTGACTCCTTGGTCATTTTGGCCTTTTTAGTAGGGTCAGAAAGAGCTGTAGACTGTCGCTTGGAAGGGGTTGTAGCGGCAGGGATAGCAGAAGAAAGAACCTTCTGCGTGGTGGCTGAAGTCGAAGAATAGAGAGAGAGACGAGATCGTAAAGTAGAAAGACTTACCTCATTTTCAACCGGTTTGATGTCCAGTGCTCGTTGACCAACCCGTGAGAAGCTACCATCATTTGTTGTGGGGTACTTCTTGTCGAGGAGAAAATGAAGATAAGCACAAATGAATCGAACATAGGGAATCTTAGGATCCCTTTCAGGCTTCTCGATCTTTGACAAGAGATCGTCAAAGATCGCTCCAGCATAGTCATAGTACTTTCCAGTAAGCACTGAATATCCCATTTGTAGCTGCAATTTGTTGGCCTGGTCCAGTGATCCTATCTTGCCACTCATACTCAGAATAATATGAGTGAAGATGTAGTTGATCTCTGAAGGCATGTTTGCCTTCAGGATTTTAGTCAGCTTTTTGTTGGGAATTTGAGAGCGAGGCTTGTTGTCCCAAGTGTATTCCATGTCATCCAGAAATCGAATGAGTTCAACATCAGTGGGAAGAGAGTCGAAACCATTGGCAGTCTTGGCAGGGAATCGAAGAGCCTTGCGGATACCAAAGGCAGTGAGATTTCTGGGGCCATGTTCAGTCTGGAAATATATAGCAGTGACCACTTCACCCTTTTTGTTGGTCACTGATCTCTTATCAGCAGTAAACTAGAATTGTTGAAGTAGTGTTTTGGATGGCTTGGGATCAACAGTAAGAGCATATGTTATGCATGACTGTTTCAGAAAGGCAGCAGCTTCCACCAGATGTGGGTATTTTTCAGCTTCAAAGTCCAAGCGAGCCAGGTGGTTGTTCTTAGCGATTTCAGAGTCAGTTAATGCGAACTTAACATTTTTCGAAGCAATAAGTGTAGCTTGGGCCATTTCTGGAATAAAGAAGTAGAGTAGAATAGAGGGTATAGAATAAAATAGTGTTCTTTATGAAAAGAAAGAACAATCTTAAAAACCAAATGTTTTTGAACAAGTTAAAATCAAAGGAAATGATTTTAATGTAAGAAACACTTTTAAATCCAAAATAAGAGGATATTTAAGATTCAAGAGTGTTTTTAAGAGGAAAGAAAGTGAAGAAACACAAAACCCGATGATCTTGAAGATTTGAAGATTGAGGTGTGTGTTTTTGTTTGCTTGAGTGCCGAGAATGCTTTTTCTTGCCTTAGAAGTTTTTGAGAGCGTAAAAGGCAAAAATGAAAATGGCATTCCTTTTATATGAGGAGAAAGAGAAAGAATCTGGAGCAGGAAAAGGAGGTCATGTTGGTCCCGGAGGTGCTTAACAAGTTTGTAGAAGGGGGGTTGAATACAAACACAAAATTTAATGTTTAATAAATTGTTTATTGATAAATCAAACACAACTTACAAGTCTGTTGCGGAATAAGATTAAGTAGAACTCAATCTAAATAAACTTAAGAAAACATTAAGAGAGTTGCACAAGAAATATAGAGAATGGGGATTGGAGAAGTATAGAAAACAAGGGTTTCTATAAGATAGAAAGATGAAGGCTAGAGGTGAGCACCCTCTTCAGATGAAGAGGTAATCTTTCTATTTATACCCTATGCATTAAATGCATGGCAGGGTACTTTACACGTGTCATTCATTGATTGGCTGAGAGAGTCTAACTCTGGGAGACATGCTTTCGGCCGTATCATGAACAGTGTAGTTGACAGAGTTGTTGTACGAATTGTGGCAGAGGTATGTCCGTTCTGACACATCGTACTGGTTGTGCAAAGTAAGACAAAAGGAGACTTGAGGCATAAGCTACGTGATCGTTTGATCGCTGAATATCTCTTCCTTTAGAGATACAAAGAAGTTCAGCTATCGCTGAAGCTTTTCCTCATATTCCTTCGCGTATAAGTAGAGTCGTCTTTGCTTCACTGATATCCGCGTCAGGTCACTAGTAGACTTGTCTTTGTTCAGTGGCTTCATCTTCGATTCAGCTATGAACATCTGTTGATGCAAGACTTGTCTTCAGGGATTACGTTAACTGTTTACATTAGAGAGTATCAGCGATAACTGAACAGACTCAGTCTGATCGCAGATAGTGAAACACTAATACATATGAAATGTTTACAAGATAGGTTATCAGCGATAACTGAACAGACTCAGTCTGATCGCTGATGGTGAAACACTAATACATATTAAAACGTAATTTTCACTAAGTATAGAAGAGGGTCGTTATCAAATCACTGAGAGAGTTTGGATCAACAGGTCATCGTGACACGGACACGTTCCACGAAATTGATTAGACATGAAGTTCAACGGACGAACGTGTCAGAAAAAGGCGTGCCATGGATTATCGTTTAGAATGACGTCATAAGAGAGAGAAAATGTTTCGTTTTTAGAAAGTATCACTGATAGAAATTCAGAGATAATTTTTCTTTTCAAAGGATCACTGACGAGAAATATCAGTGATAGGATTTGTTTATCAAAAAGCTTTTAACCACTTGAAGAAATTCAGTGATTGAAGATTTGATTTTTGAAAAACGTCTTACTGAATGAGATATTCAGTGAGAAAGAATGAGAGAAAATACCCGAGAGTCGGAGATATTTAGGCAGAGACCAGAGAGCAGATGATGAAGGGGAACTCTGTATCACTGATATAATGCATGAAAGCTGAAGATTTAATCTTCAAGATTCAACATTCCAAGCTCACTTATGAGAAAGTTAAATCTTGTCTCATCAAGAGGTTTGGTAAAATGATCAGCGAGCTGATAGTCAGTAGGGATGAAGTGAAGTTCAATATCACCATTTATCACATGATCTCTAATAAAGTGATATCTGATCTCCATGTGTTTTGTCTTTGAGTGTAGAACCGGATTGTTTGCTATAGCGATGGCACTAGTGTTGTCGCAATAGATTGGAATCTTTGATAGCTGAAGGTCATAGTCTAATAGTTGATTTCTCATCCATAAGACTTGGGCACAACAACTTCCAGCGGCTACGTACTCAGTTTCAGCTGTGGAAGTGGACACTTAATTTTGCTTTTTTACTTGTCCAACTTACCAGCTTTCCTCCTAGAAGTTGACATCCACCAGTGGTGCTTTTTCTATCAAGGTTGCATCATGAAAAATCACTATCTGAATATCCAGTTAGATCGATCCCTGAGTCTTTGGGATACCGAAGATCGAGGTTAGGAGTTCCTTTCAGATATCTGAAGATTCGCTTTACAGCGATCAGATGGGATTCCTTGGGTTCAGATTGATAGCGTTCACAAAGACATATAGAGTACATGATGTCAGGTCGGCTCGCTGTAAGATACACCAGGGAGCCTATCATTCCTCTATAGGTAGTGACATTAACAGGTTTTCCTGATGGATCCTTGTTTAATGTCAGAGGAGGTGCCATAGGAGTTTTCATCGCTGAAGTTTGATTAAGATCAAACTTCTTCAACTTATCTTTAACATACTTACCTTGGTTGATAAAAGTACCTTTTTCAGTTTGCTTGATCTGAAGTCCAAGGAATTAAGTTAGTTCACCCATCATACTCATTTTATATTCTTTATTCATTCTTTCAGCAAAATGAGTACACAAAGATGGGTTAGTAGAACCAAATATAATGTCATCAACATATATTTGTACAAGAATGATGTGACCTTTTATCTTTCTGAAAAACATGGTATTATCAATTTTACCACGTTCAAAATTTTCAGAGATAAGAAAAGAGGAGAGAGTGTCATACCAAGCACGAGGGGCTTGTTTTAGACCATAGAGAGCCTTATCCAATTTATATACATAATTTGTATGCTTAGGGTCGGAGAATCCTGGGGGTTGTTCAACATAGACTTCCTCATTCAGCTTTCCATTTAGGAATACTGATTTTACATCCATTTGATATATTTTGAAGCCTTTGTAAACTACATAAGCTAAGAAGAGTCGAATTGCTTCGAGCCTAGGCACAGGGGCAAAGGTTTCATCATAGTCTATGCCTTCCTCTTGCCTGTATCCCTGAGCAACAAGTCTAGCCTTGTTGCGGGTTATAGTCCCATGTTCATCTAATTTGTTTCTAAACACCCATTTAGTTTCTATAATAGTCTTATCAGATGGTCTGGGAACGAGATTCCAAACTTTGTTTCGAGCAAACTCATTCAGCTCTTCTTGCATAGTGCTGACCCAGTATGGATCTCTGAGGGTATCACCAGTCTTATTTGGCTCTATAAAAGAAAGAAAGTTGACAAAGAGACAGTGTGAATGTAAAATCCCAAACAATCAAGCAATTCTCATCAAGATTAAGCAATATGAACCAGAGAGAGAAAGTAGAGAGATAAAGTAGGTCTTGATTTAATCACACGTCTCTTGAATGTTTACAATGAGGTTCTTTCTTTTTACAAATCTTACAAAACTACAAGACTCAAAACCTATTTATACCCACTAAATCTAACAAAGACTTAACCACTAAGGAAACTAATACAATTTTGACAAATACATTGACTTTGACATTGTTGACTTTACAACTTTGACTTTCTAATTAAATCTTGGATACAATATTTTGACCTAACAATCTCCCCCTTTGTATTCAAGATTTAATAAAAATTTGACACTAGTCTTCAACTCTTGATTCTTCAGCTTTTGTCTCTGACAACTTTGAACTTTGAAGCTTTAACAATCTTCAGTCTTTCAGCCTTTGAAGAATCTTGAAAAGTATTTTTCACTTTGAAGCTTTAAAAGTCAACATATCTTGAACACGAAACGAAATTCTTGAAACTTCTTTGAAAACTTTGTCTTTTCACCATCCTCGAATAAATTGAACTTTCTGAAATTTCTCCACAAATCTTTTCACATAACTTTCTTTCTTTATAACTTTGAAATTGAATCTTTGTAAAATTCTCCCCCTTTTTGATGATTGTGAACATCATGATCAACAAAACTTCTTCAATTTCAGCGCTATCTTTGATTTCCCCCTTTTGTAATGACTAACAATCTCCCCTTGATAATAATTTGACATTCTCCGCCTTTTGATCTGATTATCCGTCAATTCATGAAATATATATATCCGAATCTTTTCAAATTCAGACATAATGAACGATGTAACCCTGATTCAACATATGAAACAGTTAATATGCCTGTAAGTAGCACGAAGCCACTTTGTAAAACAGATGTACATTGGAAAGGATCTTTTGTAATGTTCACTCCCCCAGGGATTCCATTCAATCATCGAAAAACCACAAAGGAATTTTCTATGAATGTTATGACAAGAAAACATATTCCTTGTGTGCTCGTTCAAGTGTAGAATGATTGAAGCTACTTAGATTGATCAGGCTCAAATTGTGTAAACTGTTGAGACAGCAACAGATATTACACGGACTCAATGTGCATGAAAGAGGTGCGAAGGTGGGGCAACTTTCCTTCTTTTTCAATATCTAAATCTTCCGAGTGAAGATTAGATAGCATATGTGTTGCGTCCCCAATGAAAATGAAACATTTCTTTGTTAAGAAAGAAACGAGTGGCTGGTGGGGTTAATGCAAGAGTTGGCATGGGCTCACTGCCTTTTTCAATGATGGTCACCAAAGAATGTGAACCAATCAGAAGATGTGGCTGCCCGACTCAGAAAGAAGTTGGTGCAGAGTTCTGATATTCTTTTAACTCTGTTCTCACACCCTCTTTCTTTTGATCATTATGCTCACTTCTAACCAAACTCTCTTTTCCATTTTTCCGCTCCACACACTGAGAAGTGAGAACAACTCAACCGGATGAGTTATCTCCCCCACTCTTTGATTTATGACCCCTCACCCCTCAATCACTCAAGGATAACTTCCTGGGTAGGAAACACTGGCTTACGTGAATCCATGGAAGTTCTGTTTAAGCTCACACACGAATCCCATGAAAGTCCTATAAAAAATGATTGCTCAACAGTTTAACTTGAACATTTAAGCTCAAATAAGATAACACTGTCAAAATGTATGCTCATGAGATTTGAGCAATTGAACGTTGAAGATTTCTCAAAACAAAGATATTGAATGAATGAAATGAAATCAAGAGAATTGTTTTGAGAATCTGACAATGTATCAAGTAGATCAAATGAAAAAGTTTAGGGTATCAAAGAATTGGATATTTTGTTTATATGAACAAATATAAACAATTTAGCAATGAAGGCACAAATTTGAATTGATGAATGATGCTCAACAACATATGAAAGCAAACGGGAGTATTACCATCGAAAAATTGGTTCGTTATGAGACATGGTAATAACAAATTCAAATGAAGTATTGAACCGATGTGTATGAATACTTTACAGTATAAAGACAAGATAATACGCAAGTATTGATCTTTAGAAACACACGGTCAGTTAAACATTAAAGCGCAAAATTGAAAAACATTTAAAAATCCCACTTCCAAATTCATGAAATCTTTTGAGAACCAGAAGTGGTTTGAACATTTAAGAAAAAGTTTTTCATGCTTGAAAGTTGTTCTTCTTTCAAACAATCAGAGATCTAGATCAGAAGATATTTACCTTTTAGGCTCCCCCTCAAATCATGATAGAAAGATATAGGTCTTTGAAGCTCCCCCTGGATATTTGCAAAATATCCAAGTCTGAACGTTGAAGAACGGGTCCTGATCTGTTATAATCAGAAGCCATCACCTTTACTCCCTCTTAAATTATGCATCTGAAATATGTTAGTTAAAACACAAGATAGAGATCAATACAACTCCCTTTTGAATTGTAGACCGTCATATCGTAAGTATATTGTCAATGAAAAAGCACAGGATAGAGATCAATACAACTCCCTTGTGAATTGTAGACCGTCATATCTTATCGGATGCAAAGTATTACCGGAGTAAGGTCTTTTAATCACTGAAGTACGAGTCCTAAACTGTTGTGAGATATATGGCAGATCTACTTTCTCTCTCTAAAAAAAAAAAATCTTCTCAACATCTTTCAATCTATGTTGCCTTTGCTGCCTTGACAAGATTGGATCTGTTTGTAATAAGCTTGGAAGAACAGTTGGTTCATCAGCTTGTGCTCTAGACGACACACCTCTTTCAAATGTACTTGAATGAACTGTGGTGGTCGGAGCTGGAACAGCAGAAGGACTAGTATAGCTGAGAAAATATAATCTTGAGCGAATCTCGAGCAACAGATAAAAATTTGAACTCTTTTGTCTCTTTAACTTCTCCTTAACTTCTCCCCCTCATGACCTTGATGATCTGGATCAACTTGGTCATGCAAATATTGGAGACGAGACAACTTCAGATCTGCAAAATTCAGAATAAAGGAGAAAAAAAAGGAAGTTTTGCGCTACATGTTGGTGGCGCAAACTTAGTTTTGCGCTAGTTGAAGGTGGCGCAAAGTTGAGTTTTGCGTTACCAACTGTTGGCGCAAAGCTGACTTGAAATCTGAAAATTTTCACTTGTTAAGCTCTTTTACTCCCCTACACAAATGCACTAAATATGACATTTCAAGTTAGCATTCATATAGAAAATCAGATACTCCCCCTCGAAATGAGATATGATCTTTCAGAATATTTTCCTTATTTACTCCCCCTCGAATAATGCACAGACACATTAACACAGATATGAGAACACAAGGATCGAAACATCAATGTAGAAAGAATAATATACTGAATATGTATTTTGAAACAACTAAATATATAAAATTTTAAACACTATACAAATTAAATTCTACTTAGTAAAATATCACAGATTAATCCATCAGTTGAAATCAAGTGTATGTTGTTGGATACAAATACAAGTTTCATTGCATATCAAGTTAAGACATGTTCAGTTTCAACAACTTGCATCAATCTATTCAGTGTGCTAGCATGCGAACTTCGATTAGCTTCAAGAAAATGCAATTTTAAAAATATAATAGAGAACTTTGCATGTACTCACACTAAGCCATCAAAAATTAAGATTTTCACAAATTTATAGGTTTATCGCAACTCAGAAATATCACCAAGTATCATGAGATGTGTGCTCATTGGCATCTTTTAGCATTGTGCACATTGGCATCTTCACATGAGTGTGCACTTTGGCATCTTTTAAGCTTGTGCACATTGGCATCTTTTAATCAAAAAGTTTGGTAAGTAAAGAACATGTCGTAAACGTAACTTTCTATCTGATCCTATTGCAGGATTTGGGTCAGCCGCTCCTAGACCAGTTGGCCTTAGGGGACTAGGTGTCAAGCACCCCTTGGAACTTACTCTCCCAGATCAGAAAGGCTACATCGACACATCCTAACCCATTCATACCAGTAGAACATGACTTTCCATCTGGTTCTATAGAAGGATTTGGGTTCGATCACTCCCAGACCAATTGACCTTAGGGAACCAGATGACAAGCATCCCATGGAACCTACTTTCCCAAACCAGAAAGGTCACAGGTACAAACATATAAACTTAGATATTTTTGTATTTTTTATATATAATTCATCTCAATCACCCAGTTTTATATCTAAGTGCTTAGCCCATATTTTCATTACAATCCATAATTCTGACTTTTTAGGATTTCTAAGCATTGTAAACTATAAATATTCCGAATCACATAACTTTAAAGCAGTATCAAAGGTTTCAAACATGTTGCTGACCTTTCGACTTTTGTAAGACTTGAAAGTTGAACATATAAAACTTCGATATAAACAAAGCAACTTGAAAATTTATCCTAGACACACATTTTATTCAAAAGAAAGAAAAACTGTAAAACTTTTACTTTATAGAATAAAAATTTGTAAAGATTTAAACTTTTAAATTCAACATGCCGAGTTTAAAAAACATTTTTCAATTAAGACAATTGTAAATAATTCGGCAAATTGATATTTAGTCGGAACAAAATAAAATTCAATAATACCTTCTTCTACATAATGTATAATGAATTAGTGTCTCATATCAAAGTTTGGGATCTGGTCGAACTTGCTCAGATTCTTGATTTTTTTTTTGAGATAACTGGAACAACATCACAGTCAGAGATAAATGCAGCAGAATAAAGTAGATGCACTCACAGTTTCTCATTTGTCCAGAAGCTAAATGCATTGAAGAACGAGTCCTAAACTGATATGTTTAGAAGTCGAAGTCCACTGTAGTACGGGTTCTGAGCTGATTTACTCAGAAGCCATCTTTCTCTTACTCCCCCTTGACATTAGATGCCTGCAACTCAGAATTAATCTTTTGTTTTGGTACCCACTTGAAATTGAAGATCAAAACTCAATTTTCTTGCAATCTGATGTGAAACAAAAAAGTTCTACTATTAAAAACGGATCCAACGAACCAGAAAACAAGAAAATTCGTTCACAAAACAGTCCGAATTTGATGAAAAATCAAAAAATGAGATTTTCTTGAAAAAAATCAAGAAAATCAATCAAATTTCCTGATTCAACCAGAAATTCAGAATCGAAACAAGTTTCTCTCAATCCTCTCAGATTCAGATTAGGCTTTGATACCAATTGATAATGCAAGATCGTTCTAAATCCTAGAGAGAGAAAGTAGAGAGAGAGTTTGAAGCGCAAAAGTTCAATTGTATTAGGAAATGCGTGAGATTCTTACAAACAACAAAGCCACAAGGGACTTAAATACCCTTGGCTAAAACCAGATATAAAAGCACTCTAAACACATTATTAGACTAAGCCTATAAATACAATGATTACTATAAAATCTGACTTAACAGACAGATATTACCTGAACTTCGTCGAGTTTGAATACCTGCATTGGGATCACCAAGGATTTGATCTATGGGGTGATCTTTGGTCCATCACTAAGCAGGAGCATGATCGCTCACTTCAGGAGTTGGATCTACAATAGGAATGTTCACTGATGAAGAAGCTTGAGGTTCATCAGCTATTAATTGTTGAGTGTCAAACAGACCATTGTTCACTGACAGGTTTTTAGACGAGGGAAGATCTGATGGAGGGTGTGTGTTTAGAGGCTCAGCTAAAACCCATGAGGTGGATTCAGCATTAGGTGGTATGATGTTTGGATCATCATCAGTGACTGAATGATCTTTGTGCTGATGGTTTGTGAAGAAGGGTTCTATTTCTCTATAATGAGAGAACATCCAAACATTTAGTTCTTCATTGTCAGCGATAGGTTTAGAATTTGTTGAACGAGATTCGTCAAAGGTGATATGAGTTGTTTCTTCTGCAGTTTGTCTTCTCTTATTGAAGGCTCTGTAGGCCTTAGAGATGGAGGAATATCCAAGAAATATTCCATCATCAGCTTTTGGGTCGAACTTTCCAATAGCATATTTGTTGTTTAAAATGTAACATTGACAACCAAAGTTATGAAGAAAACTGATAGAGGGTTTCCTTCCATGAAATAGTTCATAAGATGTCTTTTCAAATCGTTTTACTATCAGAGATCTGTTTTGAGTAAAGCATGTAGTGTTTACAACTTCATCCCAGAACTGAGTAGGAAGATGAGAATCGTTGAGCATTGATCTGGCAGCTTCAATGATCGTTATATTTCTTCTTTCAGTGACACCGTTCTGCTGAGAAGTTCTTACAGAGGAGAAATTGTGAGAAATTCCCTTACTCTCAAAGAAATTGTTCAGGGAACTATTTTTGAATTCAGTTCCATGATCACTTCTTATTGAGCGAATAGTAAGATTATTCAGCACTTCCATCTTTCTAACAAAAGATATCAGTTCTTCTAGAGTGTCACTTTTGCAGCGAAGAAAGATAACCCACGTGTAGCGAGAGTATTCATCTATAATGACAAGTGTATATTTATTTCCAGCTATGGATTAGATATTGATAGGGCCAAACAAATCCATATGCAAGTGTTGAAGATGACTTGTCACTGAGGAAACTTGTTTAGATTTGAAACTAGCTTTAGTCTGTTTTCCTTTCTCACATGCTGAACATAGATATTCCTTGGCATATGAGTGATGAGGAAGACCAGGGACCAGTTCCTTATTAGAGAGAGAATTCAGGGTTTTGAAATTGAGATGAGAAAGCCTTTTATACCATAGCCAGTTGACATCAGCGGAGGTTTTAGACAGAAAACAAACATTTTCAGTTGTAGTAGAGTGAATGTCTATTACATAGACATTTTCCATATGTAACCACTAAGAGCAAGTTTTCCATTTTCACTCATCACTGAACATGCTTTCTTATTGAAGCGAACTTCGTAGTCTTAGTCACATAGCTGACTGATGCTTAGAAGATTGTGCTTCAGTCCATCTACAAAAGCGACTCTTCTAAATGTAGTTGTCCCATTGCTGAGGACACCAAACCCTCGGGTATATCCTTTTCCATTTCCACCAAAGGTCACTGAGGGACCTTTCTCTTCCTTGTATTTAGTAAGCAGGTCTTTTTGTCCAGTCATATGTCGAGAGCCTCCGCTATCTAGATACTAGATACTCTTTGATCCCTACAAACATAAGGAAAATTAATTTTTGATTGATACCCACTTTTTAATGGGTCCAGCAGTGTTAGTGGAGATGGAAGGTTCAACAATCTTCACGGCAGATGAAGATTCAACTTCAGTGGTAACCTTCACTTTTGCTAATTGTTTAACCTTAGTGGTATTCTTCACCTTGGTTGATTTCTCAGCTTTGGTGACCTTATCAGCCTTGGGGGCATTCATCTTCACTTTAGCTATTTTATCAGCTATTGTGGCAATAGAACAGTTACTAGTAATATGGTCTGTGAGTCCACAATGATAGCATTTTCTATATTTAATGGTGGCTTTAGGACCATGAGCAATAAGATTAGAAAACTTGAGATGAGCAGGGCCAACTCCAAGAATACCTTTAGCATAGGATCTGGGAGGAACTTTCAGTTCTTCAGATTTCTTAGGCTTAAGATCAATTTTCAGCTTTGGAGATGATCTCTGAGAAATATCAGTGATTTTATTTTCAGAGCTGGAAGATTTACTTACTGAAGGTTTAGAAGGAAATTTAGTTTTGATTTCTTGGTAGCCTTTTGAGGATGGAGAATGGATTTCCCTTTATCAGCGAGCTTAGAGCTTTTTGATAAGTCCTCAGGAATAGGATTAGAGGAAGAAGAGCATTGAGTAGAAGAGGTGTTAGGGATAAAAGAGATAAACATTCCAAACTTAAGCATGTAACTGTCTTCTTTAGGTTCATCCTGTTTTTTCCAAAAACCAAGACCGGTTTTATCACTGGCAGGGATTTGAGCCCTGATGATTTAAATGATTTTGGTAGAAGAGTTACACCATCCCTTAACAATTGCCTTTTCTACTTTTAAAGCAGCGATGGCTTGTTCGCATTCAATGCTGATAATTTCATTGACAATGACTTAATCTTTTAAACTTTCCTCTAAAAGAGTCAGTTCTCTGATCCTTTCATGACATTTTTCTAGCTGTTCGGTTAAATCAATATTTTTGTTTTCAGCTAGAGTTTTGCCATTCAGTGCATTGTACAGATCAATTGTCAGCACATCTACAGCGCGACTTCTCTCAGCTTCAGAAAGAGAGGGATTAGTAGAGATAGATACCTCAGAAAAGATGTGACTCATGGAAGTTCTTGTTGATTCTTCCACTTCTTCTTTAATCTTAACCATAAGACAAAGATTAGCAACTTCTTCTTCATCAGAACTAGATTCTTATGATTCAGCCCAGTCATGCTCTTCAGTGATAAGACCTTTACCTTTTCTTTTAAAACTTTTCAGTTTTTGGTATTTTTCTTTAAGCTTGAGGTATTTGTTATCGCTGGACTTTCTGGAAGTAGAGAATTTGAACACTTTCTTTGATCTACATTCACTAGCAAAGTGTCCAATCTTTTCACAGTTACAACATGTAGCAGTAGCCTTATCAACAGGGGTTGATTTTGGCTTGTTAGATATAGAGAGAGGCTTATTTCTTTTGAAATTGCTCTTTCTTGCAAACCTTTTGAAAGAGTTTGTCAAGAGTGCTAAGGATTCATCAAACTCTGAAAGATCAGTGTCTGATAATTCCTCAGAGTCATAATCTAACTCAGTGATAGTAAGAGTAGATCGCTAAGATGGAATGATCTCTGAAGAGACTAAAGCAACATGAGTGCTTTTAGAGTATTTAGAATCTTTTACAAGATTCTTCTTCAGGATATTTGATTGCTCATAGTTGAGCAATATTCTATATAAGGTGCTAAGAGAGAGAGAATTTAAGTCTTTTGTCATATTAAGACACATTGAGTAACTGTCCCATCTTTCAGGAAGACATTCCAAGAATTTAGTTAAGACCTCAGAGTTAGAGTATGTCCTACCAGCAGTCCTTAGATCAATGATTAGACAGTTAAATCTCTGGTGAACATCATAAGGATTCATTCTTACCAGCGATAAAACTTTCATATTGTCTTACCAAATTAATCTTCCGGGTTTCTTGGACTTCAGTGGTACCTTCATATTGAACACATATAGTGTCCCACATTTCTTTGGCAATTTTAAGATGCATGATGGAATGGAAGGCTTTATCAGGCAGAACCATAGAGATAATGGTTTTTGCCTTAGCATCTAAACCACCTTTCTTTTTATCTTCATCACTCAATTGTCTTATTTCTTTTATAGCATATCTTTCAGGGACAGCAGGAGTGGTGGTGGTAGCTAGAACTGTAGCTATAATAGTGAAGGGTTCATAAGGGCCATTTGCTACATATTCAGGTATAGTGGGATCTACACCTTCTAGAAATAGCATCATTCGATTTTTCTAGAGAGCAAAGTTATCTATGCTAAATCGAGGAGGTTTTGAGAGTGAACCATTATCATAGTAGTTTGTGTTTTTATTGAGTGCCATATTGAGAATAACAAGGAAGAGAATAAAGCAAGATCTTGTTTATGAGATTAAACAATCTGCTCTGATACCACTTGTTGGTCCCGAAGGTGCTTAACAAGTTTGTAGAAGGGGTGGGGGATTGAATACAAACACATAATTTTAAAGTTTAATAAATTGTTTGTTGATAAATCAAATCACAATTTACAAGTTTGTTGCGGAATAAGATTAACTAAAACCTAATCTAAACAAACTTAAGAATCACTAAGAAGGTTGCACTAGAAATAGAGAATAGAGGATTGGGAGAATATAGAAAACAAGGGTTTCTATATATTTAGAAAGATGAAGGCTACACTCAGATGGAGTGTTGATCTTTCTATTTATACCCCATGCATTTAATGCATGGCAAAGTACTTTACACGTGTCCTTCATTGGTTAGTTGCATGAGTCTGATTTTAGGAGACATGTTTTCGGCCGTATGATGAACGACGTAGTTGACAGAGTTGTTGTACGAATTGCTGCAGAGGTATGTCGTTTCTGACAATCGTACGATATGTGCAAGGGTAAGACAAAAGAGACTTGAGGCATAAGTTAAGTGGTCATCAATCGCTGAATATCTCTTCCTTTAGAGATATAAAGAAGTTCAGTTATCGCTGAAGCTTTTCCTCAGGTTTCTTCGCGTGTGTAGACTTGTCTTGGCTTCACTGATATTCACATCAGGTCATGAGTAGACTTGTATTTGTTCAACAGTTTTGTCTTTGATTCAGCAGTGAACATCTTTTGTCGGGAAACTTGTTTTCAGGGATTACGTCTAACTGTTTACATTCGAAATCATCAGCAATATTGAACGTAGTCAGTATTAGATCGTTGATGGTGAAACACTAGTACATATGAATGTTTACAACATCACCATTCAATATTTCTTGGCCCACTATCGGCCAAACCACCTGGGTGGGCCCCCCTTATTTGAGTTCGCGGTTAGGAAGATTGGCCGCAATCTAAGCGGTACCACTCACCCTACCCAACCTAAAGGCTTTATTCCGAGGTGGGTCTTTCAACCGCTTACTCTTTCGATTTATGTGAAGGGTGACAGACTCAGTATGATCGTTGATGATGAAACACTAATACATAATGTTAAACGTAATTTTCACTCAGTATAGAAAAGGATCATTATCAAATCACTGAAAGAGTTTGGATCAACATACTACATCATAGATACATATCCATGATAACAAAATAAACGAATTGTTTCACATTTACCGAATATTGTACTCACTTACAGTAAACATATTAGCTATCGACGCAATAAATCCATTTTCAATTATCAAGAGTTTGGACAAGGGAACTCACCTGTTTGGTTGAAATTCGCCACACACGGTTAACTAGCTCCGTGATGGTCGTACCCCTATATTTGAGTTTAGTAATTGAAATTAAAATTCCAAAATGAAATCCCATAAGTCCCTTAGTCCATACTTTGGAATCTACAAAAAAAATGAGACCTAAACACAATTTGGGCTAGGGGTGTTCATCTAAACCGCCAAATCGCCCACACCGCAAAGCGTGATTTAGAACTTCCGCGGTGCGGTTTGCGGTTTTACCAAACCACACTATGCGATGCGGTTTGTGGTTTTGAGTTTTCAAACCGCGGTTCAAAACGCACCGCACCGCACATTATATATATGATATGTTTTTAATTTTATATATTACACACTTATATGTATATATAGAATAATTGAAATATTTATATAATATGTATTTAGGAATCAAACGTATTGAATATTTTTATTTTTTGGACTACGATCACGTTATCGTTGGTTTTAAAATGAAGTTTTGATCTTATAATTATTGAATTGTAGGTGTAAAGTGTGTAAGGTACAAACCACATAAACCGCACCATATTTCACGGTGCGGTTTGGTGCGGTTTGAGATACATGCAGTGCGGTTTGGAAGAATACTCAAACCGCATGTGCGGTGCAGTTTGTGGTTTTACCCCAAACCGCACCGCGAACACCCCTAATTTGGGCCACGGCCCGGTTCTGGCCTAGGTGGGTCTCCCAGGTCCGGTTGTTGACTCCACAACATGACACCCGGGTGTCCCTTGGTCATGCGGGCCCTGGGTCCAGATTACATGCGGGTGACCCCGGGTCTTGACCACCGGGTAATCTCGGTTCTCGACGATTTCGATTGGATCCGGGTGGGGGAGGTGAAGCCCGGCTGGGGCGACCCCCGGCTCGGTGCAGTCGATTCGATGAATCCCACTCCACTCCCGAGTCGAGCGATTAGGGGCGACAACTTAGAGATAAAATCTTTAGTGGATCCCAAGGCAATCGAAGAAAATCCAAGGATATTAATTAAACTACCCTATGATTTCTCACAGCCGATTCCCACATCAGATTCTTAATAAGGGAATTAGTGTAGAGCAACCTTCCAAATCATATTTACTCAACAATATCTAAACACATATTAGGAATGCTTACCTCTTAGAGAACTATCCTCTTTGCTTGATTGATTTGTTTTCTAGAACGATTCTTCAATCTTGATCCTTCACTTCCTTTGCTAAGAAATCAATTTCTTTTCCCTTCTTCTCCTAGCGCCGCACACACTCACAAATTTAGCCAAAAATGAGGAATCACATAGGGTTCTAGGTCTTAAATGCTTAATATTCCAAATAAGTCCCCCCAAATTTCATCTTTCACACTTTTTACACCTCAAAGAATTTACAAAAGATAACGGTGATTTTACGACCGTTACAACACTCCCCCCTTTAGAAGAATTCCATCCTCGGAATTTATCTGTCGAACAAGTAAGGGTATTTGGAACTCATCTCCGATTCTAATTACCACGTCACTTCTAGTCCCTTATGGAACTTCCACTGGACTTTCACTAGATTTATCTCTTTTGTCCTCAGATGTTTAACCTTACGATCGATTATTGCTTCTGGTTCTTTGGTGAAATTTAACTTCTCGTCCACCCGGACGTCCTGCAATGGCACCGCCATATCAGGTTCTGCTAAACACTTTCTTAAATTGGAAACGTGAAATGTATTGTGACTACCCTTTAGCTCTTTGGGTTATTATAACTTATACGCCACTTCCCCGGTCTGTTCAATAATTTCAAAAGGGCCAATATAGCATGGGCTTAGCTTCTCCTTCTTCCCAAAACAAACTACCCCTTTCCAAGGTTTTATTTTTAGCATCACCCTATCACCCACTCGACATTCTATATCCTTCCGCCGCTTGTCCGCATAGCTCTTCTGACGATGTCGCGCCACCTTTAATCTTTCTCGCACTTGGACAATTTTATCCGAAGTCAGTTGTACTAACTTTGGCCCAATCAGTTGCTTCTCTCTGACCTCATTCCAGCACAAGGGTGTGCGACATTTTCTGTTGGATCCCATATTTAATCTCACAACAATGATATAAACAATAAGAGAAATAACAGCGGAAGCAGTATAGTTTAATATCAAAGGAGATTCAAATATCACAGTTCATAAAGCAAATAATAGATAAATAAGATATTCTTTGAATAAAATATTTAACTTATATTATCAGTTATAAGACTTCTTAAGCACACTTTGAAGAATAAGGTGATGGTCCTATTTATAGGTCCATAAAGTAAACAGTGTACTTATCTGACAAATAGAAGCATGGCTTGAACAGTATCTTACCTAAGAGGTAAGATCAAGACATGCTTGAACAGTGACCTACTCTAGAAAGTAAATCTTATCACAAGGTGACGTGTCATCTGTTCTTCTTTGTCAAGAAATTCAGAGTGAACATCTTCAGAGCTCTGAAGTAGGATCTCTGATGAGGGGCTCTCTGATGTCTTTCTGAGACTGTCTCTGAACTGACTTCAGAGACAGACATACTTTCTTCAGACTGACTCTGAACTGACTTCAGAGACAGACTTGCTTTCTTCAGACTGACTCTGAACTGACTTCAGAGACAGACTTGTTGATGTCCCTTGAAAGTCTTTAGATGAAGACTTAGTTATTTTCAATACTTTCATTGGTTCAGATTTGGGGCTAACAATCTCCCCCTAAGTACTGAAAATAAATAAAGAACACATAGAACATTTAACTAGAAAGCGAAGAGGAGAAAGTCATCCTCTTTAAATATTACTTCTCATAAGAATTTGGAATTACAAGAGAATAATATTCAAAAAAAATTCAGAACCTATCACTAGAACATATCCTATGAAACTTCATGATTAGCTCTCTGAAGTTAATCATTGAGCCAATTTCCAAGTCTAGTTTCGCCAGTAGGTCTGCTCTGTGCCGTTCTTGCTTTACATGAATCATCTTTTATACGCCTTTCAAGGTTTCATCAGAATACTTCGCTACTTGCGAAGCTAGAAAGATTTTCTTCTCTTGGTTCACTCTGTAGATAAAACCTAGAGGTTCTTCAATGATTGATCCAGTCTTCTGTTTGTCCAGGTTTTCGATGGTTTCCACTGGTTCAGTCACTCCGAGCTTTTCTTCACCTAAGTTCAGAGCAATCTGAAAGTCACGTTTGGCTCTGTGTTTGATGTAAGCTTCCATTGCCCGTCTTACTTCAACCATGCCCATTATTATCTCCCTTCTTCCTGAATCGTATCTCGCAGAGCAATAGGCATAGAGATGATTGAGATCATACGGATTTAGATTTACGAGATCATTATCATTAAACTCGTAAATCTTCTGATCAGATCGAGTCACCACATAATGCCTATATATGATTTTGTTGAAGGCGAATGTCTTTTCAGTGATTTTCTCAACTTTTATTATTGGAGCATCGTTGAGAACCGCCTTTCTTGGTGATGTCTTTGACTGTATGAATCTTTGTTCGTAGTCTGGCATATCCTCTCTGATTCTTGGATTCAGAGGGATTACTTGAGTGTCTTCCATATTGAACTCACAGTATATATGCCGAAAGTGATCTTCTATCGATGCTTCAGGAGTGGATTCTAAGAATGTGGAAGGATGAGTGAAGACCTTGGCTGGTAAACCGATGCTTGTTTTCTGAACAAGATTCTCTTGAGGAGCCTGTTCATCAACAACCATGGTTTCTTTGTCCTTGAGCTGTGACTGAGTTATCTCTTAAGGCTGTTCAGAGATATATCCATCTATCTCTGGAGATTCTCTTAATTCTGAAGTTGTTGAGATATGATGAGGTTGAGCGTTTTTGAAAACATACTCTTCAACATCAATTACTTCGATCTCATCTCCAGCAGCTTCTTCCTCTCTGTCAGAATCTTTCTGTTCTTTCTCAGACTCTGAATCAAAGGCATCTCTCATCACCATTGGTTGTCTTTCGGGTGATGAGAATGCATCTTCAGAGGATGTAGAAAAATCTACTAACTGTTCGTTTTCTTCCTCTTCCAGAGCTCCAATTTTCTCTGGAGTTGCATCGGTAACTGGAGTGATTGGAACACCTGGTGTTGATGAGGTGAAAAGTATCACCGGTGTTGTGAATGTTTGCAACGTTCTGTTTTCATCAGAAGAGGTGGTGTTCCTCTCTGGTTCCTTCTCTTGAACTTGTGCAGAGGGAGCAGCTTTATAGGTGTGCGCGGTTGTATCTCTGATTTCCCTATCTTGTGATTCAGAGTTCTCATCATCATCTGAATCCTCAGAATCATTAAATCTGGCTTTCTTCACTGCATCACTACAAGTTCCACCAGAAAACTTGCGTTTGTATTTGGGAGAGTTAGGTTCAGCGATTCCTTTTCCTTTGGGATCCAGAAGTGTCTTCTGAATGGATTCGATTGCCTCTGAAGCCGCAGTTCTGATTTCAGCAATCTGGTCCTCTTATTTATAGTTATGAAGTTCCAGAGTAGCTTTGACCTGCTTCTGAGCAATGGTAGAGATCTTGGAAGAACAAGTCAGCATTCTACTCATGATTGCGGATTTGAAAGAGGCCAGATCACTTTTGGTGATGAGGTCTTCAGAAGTTAGGGTGGCGGCTGTGGTGTTGCTGATGGTGCGCTTACATCTGGTACAGAGGCTTGAATTGTAGTTTTGATGAGATCAGAGATAGAGGCCATTTGATTTGTTGAGAGTGAAGATGATCTGGTGGCTACTACCTCGTCCCTTAGTTCTTGTAGAGCCTTCTGAACATCGATGGTTGTAGATGCTTGATTTTGAAGAGACGCATTCTGAGCTTTAAGATTTGCTATCTCCAGAGATGATTGAGCCTTCTGTCTGAACAGTTCTTGTTCCAAATCTTGGATTCTGTTAGAGGAGTCCAATAGTTGAGTCTTCAGAGTGGAAACCTCTGCTATGAGGTTTGTGTTTTCAGAGCGAAGAGCAGAGGTCTCTGAACCATCAATCCTCTGAAAGTTATGCTCATTCATGGAGCCTCTGACTTCCTCACAGAATCTCTGGAACTCAGATTTTGTGAGAAGTTCAGAGAGGGGTACATTGGTTACAACACATGTAGCCAATTTTTCCTCGAGTTCAGAGGAGCCTTCGTTCAGAGCTGTTTTGATGTTGTCTCTGGAAGGACTTCCACTCAATCCTTGATGTTCCGGAGAATCATCTCTGAGTGTTCTGTTCTCAACCAAGTCCTCCTCCTCAGATTCAGGGGACTGGAAGTGAATGTGGGAGTTGAGCTTGCGATCCAGGCAAGTCAATCCTTATGCTTGTAGGTCAAGCCATTGTCCCTGAGTTGGACAGCTACTTCTGGATATCCTAAAGGGTGAGAGATGAGCCACAGAGGCATCATTATGTGTAGGATTTCCGGATGTACTCTGAGGCAACTGAGTACTTAAAGTATTGGCTAAGTCCTGTGAAGAGGGCTTATCCAGAATTTGAGTTTCCTCAGTTATGTGAACTTCAGAGGTGGAAAAAGGTACCTCTGAAGTGGCTGGATGGTTTGGGTTCGAGGTGTGCACCTCTGATTCAATAACAATTACCTCTGGATCAGGTATGTTAGATTGTGTGGTTGCACTGGGAGATGGGGTTGGTTTCCTAAAATATATGTGCCTTGAGGCATCTTTTTGTATGGAAGGGGAAGAACTCTCAGGTTTCTCCAAGTCCTTAGAAGACTTGCTCTCTTCTCTCTGAGAATCTTCAGAGCTAGTCTCTGAAGATTCATCCTCACTTTCCTCAGAGCTAGTCGAGCTATCCTTTACACTAGCAGATGAGGTTTCTTCCATTACTTCCTCATTGACAGCCCTTTCAAGTGCTCTGTCATCTCTCCCAACTTCAGTTTCTCTAGCAAGAGTACCCTCTGGTTCACTCTTGTGAGAGCTCTGTACTTCAGGGTCCTCAGATCCCTCTGAAGCTGAGATTCTCTTACTCTCCATTCCAGGTTCAGGACCTAAGTGTGTTGGGGTTCCCAGACTGGTTCTAGTCCTTGGGCAACACTGAGATAAGAAGCTAAGGCTACAGATTGAGGATTTACCTAATTCAGCATGTGGTGAGGGATCCTCCTTGCTTCTGGATACCTTCAGATAGAATCGTCGGTTTGAAGTTGTTCATTATGTAGAAAGGAGTTTTGGGTTGTTCAGTGGCGATCAAAATATGAAGTTTCTCGATCGCCGCATGGATGATTAAAGACAGAAATCTTGGGAATGTTATTGAAGGAACTTTGGATGATTGGGTCGTTTGTTCAGGGTCCTTTGCCAAGCATTTGTTCTTCTTCTCTATTGATGTCAGAATCATATCAAAGATTATGCCGGCCATGTCCAAGTTGCGATTGAAGAATAGGGCATACATGATTGATAGTATTTCTGGTGTTGCTTGATCCATGCTCCCCAGTTTGCAGGTGAGAGTTCTGTTTAGGACAGAGAACATGAAGTTCCAGATTGGTGGTAGGTGTTGTCGTCGGAAGTTGCTCAATCTGGTGATTTCAGTGTTGTAACCTAGCATTCGAATGAACTGGAGTAGGGTTTCAGAAGTTGGGCATTTTTCAAAACGCGTGATTTGAAGTTCCTCAGTTGTTAGGAGTGGGAGAACTTCTCTTAGAACAGTAGGATTGATGAGTATTCGACATTTTACGACTTGAGATATGTCGAACTCGCCGATTATTCCGTTATGTGCATCGTTGTAGTGACTTGAAGAATACCATTCTTGAAAAAACGAGAGCGGACATTCATTGGTAAAAGCAGTTAGGGCTTGAGTCAGTTCACAGTTGGAGAAGAACTCGCAGATTATTCCGTATTGTTCCTCAAATTTGGGAGAATCAAGCTGAATCATGTGATTGTTGTCTTTGATTGGAAAACGATACAGTCTTGAAGGTTCGCAAGATTTGGGAAAAAGCTTGCACCATTCATTTGAAGATGCCATTGTTGAGTTGTAGTGAAGAAGATGAAGTTCAAATTCTTTTTGGAGAGAGAGAGTAAGTGCTCGAGAGTAATTTGTAAAAATGAATATCCGGATGTAAAACTGTTTTTGTATCGAAATTTAGAAAAAGATGCACTTGAGTGCATAAGGTGAAACGACAGTGATTTGACCCTTTGGATAAAGCCGTTTGGCCTTTCACTCATCCCTTTTTGTGACACGTGGCCTTGAAAATTGTAGGTTCCAAGAAAATAGGAAAGGGGCGCCATTTTTCAATAAAAAACTGAACAACTTCTTTGTGCTGACTAGACAAACCTTTCGCCTTAAGAAGTAATTTAAGATATCACTTGTAATAATAAGGTTCAGTTAAACTGAAACTTTAATTTCAAATGATATAAAAAATTGCTTATTAATTAAAAAGTTCTTGTTTGAGGAATGACTTGGTCGAAAAGTTGTTGACTCCCCCTTGACAGATGATTTGTGGAAAAAAAAAATCCTCAATTTCAGAGACTCTGAGATAAATTTAATTTGATTCAGAGACAAAATTCAGAGATTCTGAGTTGTCATTTGAAAAATTCTTTTTCTCAATTTCAGAGACTCTGAGATGAAATTCAGAGACTCTGAGATGTCTTCTGAAAAGTTCTTTTTCTCCATTTCAGAGACTCTGAGATGAATTTCAGAGACTCTGAGATGTCTTCTGAAAAGTTCTTTTTCTCCATTTCAGAGACTCTGAGATGAAATTCAGAGACTATGAGATGTCTTCTGAAAAGTTCTTTTTCTCCATTTCAGAGACTCTGAGATGAAATTCAGAGACTCTGAGATGTCTTCTGAAAAGTTCTTTTTCTCCCCCTTGACAAAAGAACAACTTTTTATTTTTCTCCCCTTGTTGTGTTTGGAGAACATTCAGAGACTGATATTGATATATGCTACTTGGTTCAGAGGCTCTGATTATTTGATCAAGAGACTCTGAGTTTCTTCCTTGTTAGGTAGACATATTCAACATTCCTAACTTGCTAATTAAAAAATTGAACCTTCGTTCATCTAAAGCTTTTGTGAAAATATCAGCAAGTTGGAGATCAGTTGGTACAAAATACATTTCTATTGTTCCCCTTTCAACATGATCTTTTAAGAAATGATGCCTTACATCAATGTGCTTTGTCTTTGAATGTTGTACTGGATTGACATAGATGGCTATGGCACTTTTTGAATCACACAAAATGGGTATTCTTTCATATTGTTGGCCATAATCTCTGAGCTGAGTTTTCATCCATATTACTTGAGAGCAACAACTAGTAGCAGCAACATATTATGCCTCTGCAGTTGAAGTAGAAACACAGTTTTGTTTCTTGGATGACCAACTTACCAGCTTATTGCCCAGTAACTGACAACACCCAGAGGTACTTTTTGTGTCAAGCTTACATCCTGCATGATCTGCATCAGTGTAAGCTATTAGATCAGAACTAGAAAGTTTTGGATACCAGAGGCCTAAAGATGGTGACCCTCTTAGGTATCTGAAAATTATTTTGACAGCAGATAAATGAGATTCTTTTGGATTTGCTTGGTATCTAGCACAAAGACATGTTGCAAACATTATGTCAGGCCTACTTGCAGTTAAGTATAATAGTGAACCTATCATGCATCTGTAGGTTTTTATTTCCACAGATTGTCCTGAAGAAATACTTTAACATTCCCAGCGAATCTCTAAATCTATAACAACACACCACAACCGGTCGAATAAGACTTTTTCATTGGCTTAGTGTAAGCACCTCCGAAGCTCAACGCAACTGGGTAGAACACGAGTTTTCCCCTATTGGTGATCGTTACAAAACACTCACCCCTTTGACCTCAAGAACACCAATAACGCAAAACTCTATCAAACACACTTGTCACATTAGAATCCCTCCTCAATATCTCCAATCACAGATCTTCACTTACTCTTGTCCCACTTTTCCACACCAAATCACCACCAATCATAACAACGCCCAATATCATGTCAATGACTTACACATGCACCTTGGCATACAATGCCACCAACTTGTTCATTCAGTTACCACACTACGATAGCACTGCAAACCAAGTTCTCACATATTTGCATACATAATCAATCTTGCCTTCATTTCCACCTATATGCATATAAAATCCAATCCATTTCACAACTTCGTCTCTTCCCGAATCCAGATGACCCACAACTTAAAATTTTCCAATATAATCCATGCACTCATGTTGATTGTACTAATTACTTCATCCTTATACGAACCGTTAATACCTCACAGGGGAATTTTTTTTGTACGGCAACTTGGGCTATGGCCACACACACACACGCACCCGCGGTATCCGAGCATCCAATTGGGCAGCACCGACTAATCCGCGACGACCCGGCCCAGCCAAATCGACTGGACCCGCCCAGGTACGACTAAGCCCGGTCAAGACCGAACCCGCATACCCATAGATTGGTATGCCCGTAAACCTGGACCCGAACCAACCCGAAGGCCGACCCAAGGTCTAGGTATCGCCGAAGTGCATCCCCCAGGATTCAAACCTTGGTAGATAGGCATACCATGCACTATCCCCCCAGGGCCTTACCACTAGGCTAGCACCTCTTTGATCACAGGGGAATTACTCCTCCCAGCAACGATCTTCTATTGCAAAACGCCTACCCACAATGATCCATTATCTGGCAAGCATACATCTTTTCTGAACGACCTCTTATATCCACGCACACCAAGGTAAATCCTTAAATTCTAATATCCTGACAATGACTTTAACTTTGCACATCTTAAACAGTTTCTATCTTTGATCATAAAAGAACAGCGACATGATGATGTCTTCTTAATAGTCCCGATAGCAAGAAATTTCTTACGGAACCAACTTTTCCAAACAAATTGCATTTATCTTAACACTTCACTGTCCTCACCTGAAAGAGGTTCAATGCTTACTTTGCGCGAAGTCTAACTTGCAGGATCCCCCAAAGACTCAGACTCAACTCCTTTGACATTTTCTCATAGTGCAACAACGTTATACATAACGAGCTAATAATATCAGTACCCTGACCACTTCACGTTTCTCCACCCCAAACATAAACGTTCACTGAAAATAGCATTACAAGATATCGAACAAGAGTTCAAACCATTATATATACTATCAATGCCAAAGTCTACTTTCGACATTTCTACTATTCACCCCTCCTTCTATAAGAATAAAATCGGGGTCATAAATCACCCTCCATTGGCTTGACCGACTAACCCCACTCTCAAAACCATTCCTTAACTCTAAAGCCAATACCTTCATGACCTACTGAACTCATAGCCTTCATGCACGACGACACGAGAATTACAAAAAATCATTTCTCTTAATTGAACATTAAAAAGGCAAAACACGTGAAAACATCTTAAGTACACATGACTCAACCCTCTCATAACTTCGAAGTCATGCGCAACGATCTCGAGAATCGTTCACGCACAATCTTTCGGTAAAACATCACATTGACCAACTAAAACGATGTGGCGACATTCGTAATATGGAAAGAAATCTTCCCTATACAACTAGAAAAGTTCTGAAAGAAACCGCTTACACGAAATAAAACTGTCGGCTCTCACACTCATTTATAAGATATCATCTCAAACTCATTTTGGTTATAAAGGCCTGCTGCCAAATGTGTTCATGGTTTTTCTTAACAAATTTTATCTTAACATGAAAAGAAGGGATATATTTCACAAATCACTAAGTTTAAAGAAAATTTTATTACGCAACGCAAATAGATTTGTCTTTCCTCTTTTAATACACTCTTGCACGCGTCGAATTATTTCCAAAACATGAAACTTGTTATGTGTGCATCTACTTTTAAATCACGAACGAGCCATCGTAATACCTTTAAAGACCCAATGCATGAACTCACTTGCAATTGAAGGCTATTCACTCAGTCGAGGTAAATCGTTGCATCCATACAGCTGTCACTGGCACCCTACCATTGACTAACGATCGCTATCTTGTCCGAGCAACCATTTGTTGTACAGGTGTTTCACAACCTACCTGTTTGATAACCCACAAAGTTCTCGTCTCAAGCAACGATTTACAATTCACACGGTTTCAATTCTCTGACCCGTACATAACAATAAACTACCCAATTTCCTTTACATTTTTTCCAAAATTTTTGATCCCATCCCAATATCTTTTCTCCAACCTCCTTGCCATTTTGTCGTTGATTAGAGAGTCATAGGCTCAATTCTTTACTCCCCTCGACTTTGGGTTGAAAATCTCAAATCCCAATCCAGAGCTTTTCTCCTGTCCCAAAGAATCAGTACATCAGTTCAAACGAGAGAAACATGTCTCAGGAACACATATTGGAATAAGGACATACGGCTGAATCGAAGGAGCAACAACGTCAAGAATTCAAACGAGACATCATTTTTGTTCTACAATTTCCCAACAAAGAGTGAGGTTACACAACTATGGAGGGCATTCAAACTATATGGAGTGATCTCAGATATATACATGGCGAACAAGAGATTGAGGAATGGGGACATATTCGGTTTTGTACGATTTTGTGAAGGATGAAAAAACCCTAGAGAGAAGGTTGAGGGATATTAGATTGGCTCTTATCAATTAAGGGTGTTTCTAGCAAACAGAAGGCAAAAACCAACTGAACCAAATAAGCGCGGACAGACATCAGATATGAAGGCACGAGAGAAGGAAAGAAAGGATATTAAAACAATGTCGTTTGCAGATGTGGTCAGAAATGGTAAAATGAACGAAGGTAAGGTGATGCATGAGGATACAAAGATCGGAACATGGGAACCGGATATGAAAACACCTACAGAACTGTGCAGTGGTACATGTAGTGGCTATGGAGAATATCGATGCAATACAGATTTTTTTCAAGGCAAAAGAACTAGAAGGGTGTGAGATCAAATTGATAGGAGGAAGAAACATCCTGATGAGATTTGAATCCAAAAAAAGCGTTAGAAAATATCCTAAAGAATAGGGTGTATGGGATACATCACCGGGTAAAACATATGAGAAGATCGTCGGTGGTGTTTTGGCCTTCGGATCGATTAGCCTGGGTAAGAATCAAGGGTGTGCCACTATATGTATGGAAGGAGGAGACTTTCACGATGATCACCAACAAGTGGGGGAAGGTGCTGAAACTGAAAAATTGCAAAATAGATGACACCTCGAATCTCATGTGAGGAAAGGTGCTCATCAGCATGGGGTTGGTTTCCGGTATAAACGAATTGAGAAGCATTAGAGTGGGAAACTTACATTACGTCATAAAAATAAAAGAGGAAGATAACGATTTTTTAGAGTGCCAAATAGTTGGGGAGGAGGTAACGAATCTTGACTGGGAGAGCGAGGAAGATGAGGCAGACTCGCCCGTCCCGTCAGAAGGGACAGAAGGAGAGGTTAGGAGTGATGATGAGTTGTTGGTCGAAGAAAGTATATTCGAAGAAGTAAAGCATAATCGAACCGTGGAACAAGAAGGAAGGAAGGATGAGAGCTCTGAGAAGGAAGGCGGTGATGAAGAATTAGGAACAAACCCGTTGGAGGCACAATCGGAACGCCGGAATCCGGTGATCGAAAAGCAACCGGGTGTACTAGGGTCCAATGAGGAATGTGAAGAGCTGGTACGGATGGGAGACACAATCATAGAAGCAGGTTCCAAAGAAGAGATGTATGGTCCCGAGGGCATGGTGGTGGCGTTAGATGACAAAAAAATAAAGAAAAGGAAATTAGGTAGGAAGGAACCTGAGATAAACAAATTGGGCTGGAAGGAAATAACACGGTTGGGCTGGAAGAATTTGGGTCGTGTGCTAATATTGGAATGGTAAGTCCAACATGGGGTGGGCCTGATATGCATCCAGTATACCAGGTACGGCCTAAGACGCTAACATGAAACAAAAAACAAACCATGGGAATCAGATATGCCCCACGAACACTAAGGAATCAGAGAACGTACATGGCGATAAGGTTCAAACTGCAAAATCGAAGGATCCTCGACAAAAATCGCAAAGCAATGGTGGGTAGAAATCGAAAGGAAGGAGAGTAGACAATTATGTATTCGGGAGGTGTAGAACAAGCTTCCATTATCTCAAGAAAATGTCTAGGAGCAATATTCAAAATAAAAGCACACAGAAGAAGGCATTGAGAACCAATTCCACAAAATTGGACCGAGCGAAATCGATTGGGAAAAGAGCAATACCCCAAAACAAGTGTCTTTGTCGAACGATTTAAAAAGTGTGGATACAAGACAGGATCTGGAGAAGTTTGGGGCCAAGATCGGGGTCAATTGGGGAGGTGTAAACGAGAAAGGAGATGATGGGGAAGCAAGTAATCAGTAACAATGGGCGAGCAGTTAAGTTTCGTTAATTCCCATTTTCTTTGAAAGTTATATCCTTAAATGTGAGAGGCCTAGGGTCGATAAACAAAAGACAATGGATAAAGGAGATTTGTAAAAAAGAAAAACCATGCTTGCTGGGGATCTAGGAAACAAAAATGCAGAAGATAGACAGTATGTTCATTTTTTGTTTGTGGGGAAGTAGTGAGGGATATTTTGTGCATGTTGCGACTTCCGGTCGATCAGGGGGATTGCTAGTAGTTTGGAACAAGAACGCATTCTAGTGTGATTATGTGATACAAGAGGAGACTTTTGTGGCAGTCGTGGAAAAATGGGAAAACAAAGGGGTTGGTAGGATGCGTAAATGTGTATGGACCGGGGAACAAAAAGACAAGGCAAAATTGTGGAAAAGACTGGACCATTTGTGTGAGAAAGAGGAAGTAGGATGGGTGATTTTTGGGGATTTTAATGAAGTGAGGTGTGTAAATGAAAGACTGAACTCAACGACAAACCAAAAGGGCATGGAGGAATTCAATGAGTTCATTCGAAGGAGTAAACGTGTGGAAGTGCGACTAGGGGGAATAAATACACACGAGTGAGCGATGATGGTAAAAATTTTATTAAGCTCGATAGATTTTTGGTGACGAACGAATTCTCATCTCTTTGGAGTCAACTGGGAGCAAGAGGTTTGGATAGGAAATGGTCGGACCACTTGCCAATCATGCTAAGTGACAACTGGGCCGACTATGGCCCGAGACCGTTTAATTTTTTTGAGGCGTGGTTGAAAGACGAAAGTTTGGAAGAAGTGGTAAAGGAGGCTTGGGCTAAAGAAGTAACATCACTTAGACCGGATTGCAAGTTTCGAGACAAACTTAAGAATGTAAAAATCGCGTTAAGAGGATGGAATAAAGAAAAATGGAAGGAGATCGATACAGAAATGGTGGAAAAAAAAGAAGAGGTGAGGAAATGGGAGAAAGAGGCCGAATTGAAGAACTTGAATGAGGACGAGAGAAGAAGATGGTCGGAAACCCGGGAAAGTTGGCTAGATTTGAAGAGTAAAAGTTTGGTGATGGCCAAAAAAAAGGCTAAGCTTAAATGGGTAAAGGACGGGGACGAGAATACAAGATTCTTCCACACGGTGATTAAATGTAAAGAAAGAAAAAAGACGTTGCTAGGTCTTAATGTTGGATCATAAGTTGTATTCAAGATTAATTATTAATAATGGGGTCCAGTATAAAATAGTGTTTAATACTCTAGGGGGTATTTTAGCTATTAGGTAATACTGATTAGGTAATGTTAACCTAAGTATAAATAGGATTTATTCTCTAGTTTTAGGTTAAGTTGTGTGAATCGTATAAGGTAAAAAGGGAGGAAGTCGTATTCTCTGAATTATACGCATAAGGTATTATCTGTATTCACCATGAACACACACACGTATTAATTGATTAATCAAGAGATCGTTGGTATGTTAATCTGATTTATTTATCTCTTGATCTTTATTGTGTTGTGATTATTGTTTATCAACTAATCTGGGTTAACAAGTGGTATCAGAGCCTGAGAATTAAGATTTCTTTTTGATAAAACAGTGTTTTCGAAGTCTTCACTGTGCAAAAATCGATTTCAAAGATTTGTGTGTTTTTGAAGTTAAAAATCATTCGAATAGGTGCATAAACTGTTTTTAAACATCATTAGATTGCCTATTCACTGTTAAAATCACAAATCGATTGTCTTTTTTGATTTATCGAAGTCACTGTTCATAAGAAAGTCGAACACTGTTACATCGATTTACAAGCTGAAAAGTTGATTTTGAGCATTGATTATGATTGGGTTTTGTTGCTAATATGTTTGTGGTCGATTTGCATGAGTTTTACACTGTGCTTTAATCGTTTTAAGTGTTTCTGGACTGAAAATCGAGTTGAGGGTCGAACAGGTCAAGAACTCGCAAGTTCTGTAAAGAACTCGCAAAGTACCATAAAGTCTCGCAGGGTGTTATCTTCTTTAAGTATAAGTTTCGCAGGTACTTGTGTAGCGAAAACTATAGGATTCGCTACTTCCCTGTTTACGAAAGCCAAGTTCCGCAAGTGTTTGGCTAGCGCAAACCTTAAGCTTTAGCTAGCTTTGACTCGCGCAAACCTCAAAACTCGCTAGGTTGCTGTTTACGAAAGTTCAGGATTCACAGGATTCGTAATTGTTGAAAATTTTGACTAAGTGTAAGTTTCGCAGAATTCTTGTCTGGGAATTCTGAAGAACTCGCAGATCTTTGGCTTGCGAATTCCCTAAGTTTCGTGAGTAGTGTTTGAGAATCCTTGTCAATCTTTAATTTAAAATTTTTCACCAAGTATAGAATTCGCAGGTTTACGAAAGTGATCTTTCACTCAGGTTGCGAAAGTTGTTTGCGAAAGTTGAAAGAAAAGTTCAAAACATTCTAAGTCTAGGATTCGTGTATTGATTGTTTGCGAATTCTTTCTTACGAATTCTTTGTTTTGCGAAAGTTGAGTTCTTATAAATTCTTTAAGTCTAAAACTCGCTAATGCATATACTGCGAATTCTACTTGCGAAAGTTTGTATTCAACTTTTCTCTAAGGACAGGATTCGCGAGGTGCTACCTTTCGAATTCTTAAGGTTTCGTAGGCTAATTGGTTGTGAATTTCTAAGTTTCGCAGACTGTGTTTTTGCGAAATTCCAGGTTTCTTAACTCTCTAATCTGCGAATTCTAATTCTTTTTGCTTGCGAATCTTGAAGTATCTATATCTTTTGCGAATTTTCTTTGTGTCTCTTACTGTTTGCGAATTCTGCACTTGAGATTTTTGGAAATTCATTTTTATGAAATTTTTTTGAGTGTAGAGTTTTTCCAATTCTTGATTCTAAGATCTTACAAGTTGATTTAAGTGGTACAGATATCATCATGCCTTACACATACGAGAAGGGAAATACAGTGCTGACCAAGAGAGATTGTGCTTTAATGTATATGCCAGAGATTCCAGCATTAGAAGCTGAGAATGAAAATCTGAAGATTCGGAACTCATTTCTCCTTGATCAAATTAATCAGTTGCAAGATGATAAATGCCTAAAGAAAGATTTTGTTTGCTCAGAATGCATTAATGATTCTAAAATTAATTTTACAGGAATTATTGAGTCGAAAGAGAAAGAAATCTTAAACCTTCAAGCAAAACTGAAGAAATCTGAAAGTTATAATTCAAGCTCTACATGGTTAAAGAAGGAATCAATGCAAAGAGAGCTTGATGAGCTTAGAAGAAGAGCAAACAATGCTATTGAGACATCTGAAGGGATTAGAAAGACAAACTCTCGAATTTTTGCTGAAAGGGATTCTTTGAAAGAAAAAATCTTCAGTCTTGAGGTTGAGATTAAAATGATGAAAGAAAAGGCAACCCATGTTATCCCAGTTTAATCTAGTTGATAAATAATCAATCAAGTAATCAAGCAACACAATAATAATCAAGAGATATATAAATCAGAGTAACATACCAATCCCTTGAATAAACAATGAAACCCTTGAGTGTTCTTGATACCCTTTGAATACAGAGAAAACTTACGGCTACCTATTTAGAAAAATATCAGTGTTAACCTAAAACTAAACTAAACATAACTTTAATTACTTAAGCCTTATGGGCTTATGGGCTTGATAGATTTAAGGTCCATTTACAAATAACTATTGAATAAATACTAATTAGACCCTCTAACTTTAACTATCAAATAAATACAGTTTAAACCCTTTAATTTAACTTTAATCTTGAATACAATTATGATCCAACAATCTCCCCCTTTAGATTCAAGATTAAAAAAATTTGCAATTGTCTTCGGGTCTTCACTTGTCTTCACTTTTCTTTAGATATAACATTGATATCTTCAAAACTTCAAAACTTTTGATATTTGATATCTTCAGTCAACAATTCTTCTTGTATTCTCCCTTGTTTGATTATTCTCCCCCTTTTTGATGAGTGGTGAGAATCATCATCATCAAAACTTTGCAAAACAATCTCCCCCTTTTCAAGACAATCTCCCCCATTATGTATGATCACGTAAGCACAATATTCATGTAACGAGCCCTATATGGAAATAAGAGCAGTCTTCCCAGATGGAAAAAGTGATTATTTCAATCTTTTCAGATTAAAATAGAAAGTAGTAACCATTCGAATCTTTTCAAATTCAAACAGTTTAATAAGTGTAACCCTGAATCAACAAATGACTCAGTTAGAATGCTGTCAGCAACACAAAGTTACTGAGTAATACAAAGTTACTGTATAACACATCGAATAACACATGGTTATATATGAACGTTCTGACAGAAAACAAATTTCTGTGTGCTCGTGCATGTGTATGAAAGAAGTTAAGCATAGATGATTGCTTTTTCAATATAGGCTCAAAGTATGTAAACTTGTTGAGACAACAACAAATTATACAAAGACTCAATGTGCATGAGAAAGGGTTCGAAGGTGGGGCAACTTTCCTTCTTTTTCAATATTAGTATCTTCCAAATGAAGAACCAATAGCATATGTGCTGCTTCCCCAGAAAATGTGAAACATTCTCTTTTTGAGAAAAGAATGAGTAGCTGGTGGGGTTGTATGCAAGAGATGGCATGGGCTAGTTGCCTATTTCAATGATGGTCACCAAAGAATGTGAACCAATCAGATTATGTGGCTGCCCGGCTCAGAAAGAAGTTTGGTGCAGAGTTTAATATTCTTTTACTCTGATCGCTCACCCTCTTTCTTTTAAATCTCACTTCAAACCAATCTCTTTTTTCCATTTTACCTCTTCACACACCATCACTCAATTCTTTTGACCCCTCTCCCCTCAATCACTCAGGGAATACTTCCTGGGTAGGAAACACTGGTTATCGTGAATCCATGGAAGTTCTGTTAAGTTTTCACACTGAATCCCATGTATTTTCCTAAAAGAACATGTTGTTCAACATGCTTTTTGTACATGTAAGCACAAATACCACTTTTTACATGAAAAATAAGACTTTCGGAGATGTCAAAACAGTTATGTTTGACGATGCAATTCTCCCCCTCAAACTAAAAGAGTTTGACAATTTAAGCTCTTAAGGAGTTTTTCAATTAAGCTTATAGACGATTTGTCATGAAGAATAATATTTTGGAGAATCAAAAACGAATGTTGTTTATATGAACAATATATAAACATATTTTCAATGAAAGCACATGAAATGACGTTTGATTCAATCAACAGTGAATACAAAGAACGTGAGTATTACCATAGAAAGATTTAACTTTTGATACATGGTAATAACAAAGTCAAAATAGAATGTTCTGAACCGTTATGTGTATGAATACTTGACAAAGTATATTGACAAGATAAAACGCAAGTATTTATCTTTAAGAACACACGGTCAGATAAGCATTTAAGTATCCAAAAATCTGTTAATATCACAGATATTCTCTCCCTTAACTTAATGTAATTTTTTTTTAATATTAAGAAAAAAAACAGAAAAATAAGGCACTGAAGTGCGGGTTCTAATCCGATGTGATTAGAAGCCATATTCCGTTGAGGTACGGGTTCTAAGCTGATTTACTTAGAAGCCATTGTTCTTTCTCCCCCTTAAACCTTGGGTGCCTGCAACACAGATTTAGCTTTTGGTACCCACTGGTATTTGGGTCCTAATGGGTTAGTTGCAGTTCTAGTAGGAGAGATAAAATAAGAACCATACCAGTTATTTACATAATCTTTTCTTACAAAATCATTTGAGCCACAATCGGAACAACTAATCTTCTTTTGTGCTAACCTGATCAATTGATGGATTGTGTAAACCAGATCAGGTTTGCCAAAAGTTTTACCTTTTGTATCATAGTTCCATTTAGCATTTGATGTATGCATAAATGATTCTTCTTTCTTCTTCTCCTCCGAGGATCCTTTAACTCTCCAGATCCAGTTTCCTCTTTCTTTCTCATCATCCCTTCTCCAGAAGCTTTTCTTCTGAGACTTAGTCTTCTTGAAGTTTCCTGAACCATCAACATTTTTGTCATAGAAAAGGTTAGAAGGACGAATCTGATCAGTAGATTTAGAAGTAAGACAGTCATCTAAATCATCTCTTGGTGATTGAGCTATTGACTCTGGCGTCTTGTGCTCAGTCAGCTTCACCTTGAATACGATCTCTTCAAGTTCCTTTATCTTTGAGGACAAATTGTTTATTTCCTTTTCAATCAGATCAAACTTCTTATGCAACTCAGATTTTGCATTCTTCTCCTTCAAGATGTTTGTTGACAATTCAGATAGCTTTCCTGTCAGCTTGGCTATCTCGGTCTCAAATATCTTATTTTCTTCAGAAAAGTCTGTATTTGTATCCTTCAGCTCAGCTTTCTTCTTCTCATTCTCAGCCTTTTCTCTCTCTAGAATGATAACCTTCTCAAAGTCTGAAACTTGTTGAGAAAGCTTAACACATCTAAGCTCTAATGATTTCTTTTCTTCGAAGGCTTTTCTGGAGAAATCAGAGAATTTCTTGGCAAAGTCTTTTCTTTCTTTCTCTATCTTCAGCAATTCATCTTGAGCTATAGTATTGTCTCTGTCTTGGGTTGCCTTTTCTTTCATCGTTTTAATCTCAACCTCAAAACTGAGAACTTTATCTTTTAAAGAGTCTCTTTCAGCAAAGATTCGAGAGTTTGACTTTCTAAGCTCTTCAGATGTCTCGCGAGCAATGTTTGCTCTTCTTCTAAGCTCATCAAGCTCTTTTTGCATTAACTCCTTCTTAGACCATGTAGAGCTGGATTCAGATCTTTTCAACTTTGCTTGAAGATCTAAGATCTCTTTTTCTTTAGACGCAATTATTCCTGCAAGATCAATTATAGAATCAGAATCTTTTGAATTTTCTTTTAAAGCATTGATCTGAATAAGAAGAGAAGAGTTCTGAATATTTAGATTTTCAATCTCAGCTTCAAGAGGTAACATCTCGGATTTGAGCTTTGTAATTTCCCTCTCGCAATCATCAGCCCTGTCTGTATATCTTGACAACTGTCTAGAAAGATGTTTAGCCTTTTTCTTTACTTCAGAAAGAGTCATGTTGCTAAAATCAAGGTTGTATCCTGCAAACATATTTAGCTGATACGACATCCTAGTTGTATGGTTAGTAATCAAACTTTTCTGTACCAAAAGAATCAACTAGATGAGATCGTTAGAATCAAGAATTAGATAAAAACTACACTCAAAAAATTTCAGAAAAATAAATTTCCAAAAATAATCAAATGCAGAATTCTCAAAAAAAAAATAAAACTCAAATGGATCAAACAGTATTAATCTCAGAAATTGATCACAGAAAATCTGACGCAACAGTGAGATAATTGCTAAGGACAGAGAAGCTTTGCGCGAATAGGCAGTAGCACAAACGTGAGGTATGCGCGAGTAACGGGTCGCGCAAAGTTGAGTTTCGCGCGAGTAAGAAGTGGCGCAAAAGAAAGAATTTTTTTTTTCGACGGGGGTACTGTTCACCGGTACTGTTCATCGGTACTATTCATCGATCGGGAAATTTTGTTTTTTGACCGGTAAAGTTATTCGACCGGTAAGTTGCTATGACCGGTAAAGGTATGGATCGATAGTGATGTTCGACCGATAAGAATTTTGAGTGGGTCGACCGGTAAACTGTATGACCGATAAAACTATTCGACCGGTATGTTCTTGAATTAGCCTAGAATGTCGATAAACAACTCAGATAATCAACCCAGAAATCAATACAGACTCAAAATCAGATGCAAAAATCAGTCCTTTGTACTCAGAAACATGTATCGAACACAACCCAATCAATAACAAAGATTAAAATCAACTTTTATACTCTAATTTGATGAGCACAGTGTCAATATTCATACAAACCCAGAAAACACGAAATCACAAATTCAATCACTTTGTTAATTCTCAATGCAATTAATCAATTAGATACTTTTCAATAGAATAAAACTCACTTAATCAGATCAATCTTAATCATAAAAACTCACAGATTCATGAAATCAGATGAACAAAAAAATATTTTGATGAACAGTGATTTCGCGATGAACAGTAATCTGTGAATAGTAACTTCGATTTTTTTTTTGATTCTTTAGGCTCTGATACCACTTGTTATCCCAGTTTAATCTAGTTGATAAATAATCACAGAACACAATAATAATCAAGAGATATATAAATCAGAGTAACATACCAATCCCTTGAATAAACAATGAAACCCTTGAGTGTTCTTGATACCCTTTGAATACAGAGAAAACTTACGGCTACCTATTTAGAAAATTATCAGTGTTAACCTAAAACTAAACTAAACATAACTTTAAATACTTAAGCCTTATGGGCTTATGGGCTTGATAGATTTAAGGCCCATTTACAAATAACTATTGAATAAATACTAATTAGACCCTCTAACTTTAACTATCAAATAAATACAGTTTAAACCCTTTAATTTAACTTTAATCTTGAATACAATTATGATCCAACAACCCAAGACAGAGACAATACAAAAGTCCAAGATGAGATGTTGAAGATTGAGAAAGAAAGAAAAGAATTTGCTAAGAAATTCTCTGATTTCTCCAGAAAAGCTTTTGAAGAGAAGAAATCTTTAGAGCTTAAATGTGTTAAGCTTTCTCAACAAGTTTCAGACTTTGAGAAGGTTATCATTCTTGAGAGAGAAAAGGTTGAGAAAGAGAAAAAGATAGCTGAGCAGAAGAATGTAAATATAGACTCTTCTAAAGAAAAGAAAGATCTAGAGACTGAGATAGCTAAGCTGACAAAAGAGCTATTTGAGTTATCAACAAACATTCAGAAGGAAAAGAAGACGAAATCTGAATTGCAAAAGAAGTTTGATCTGATTGAAAAGGAAAGAAACAGTTTGTCGTCAAAGATAAAGGAACTTGAAGAGATCGTATTCAAGGTGAAGCTGACTGAGCACAAGACGTCAGAGTCAATAGCTCAATCACCGAGAGATGATCAAGTTGATTCAGATTGTTCATTCAAAAAGGCTTCAAGTTCACATTTTTCAAATGTTTCTTATAATCCTTTATTTGATTTAGATGATGGTCTTACTTCTAAATCTACTGATCAGATTCGTCCTTCTAACCTTTTCTTTGACAAAAATGTTGATGGTTCAGGTAACTTAAAGAAGACTAAGTCTCAGAAGAAAAGATTCTGGAGAAGGGAAGATGGAGAAAAAGATAGAGAAAATTGGATCTGGAAAGTTAAAGGATCCTCAGAGGAGGAGAAGACCGATAAATCATTTGTGCATACATCAAATGCTAAATGGAACTATGCTTCGAAAGGTAAAACTTTTGGCAAACCTGATCTGGTTTACAACATCAATCAATTGATCTGGTTAGCTCAAAAGAAAATTAGTTGTTCCTATTGTGGTACAAATGATTTTGTAAGAAAAGATTATGTGAATAACTGGTATGGTTCTTATTTTATATCTCCCACTAGAACTGAAACTAACCCATTAGGACCCAATTACCAGTGGGTACCAAAAGCTAAATATGTGTTGCAGGCACCCAAAGTTTAAGGGGGAGAAAGAACAATGACTTCTGATTACTACAGATCAGGACTCTTGCCTCATTGCCAAAAAGATGACTTCTAAGTACAACAGCTTAGGACTCAGACTTCAATGTCAAAGAGTTTGATTTCTGAATTTACTTTAATCCAAGTAATTCAGAACTCGGTTTCATGATTAAGGATTATGCAAATATTAAGGGGGAGCTTATATGCTTTGTACTTTTACTGATGTATTTTCTGATTTTTCAGGAGAAGATTAGATACTATTCTGACCGGAGAATATGTAGAATGGCTCTTGAATGACACAGTTCAAGACCCGATCTTCATTGGTAAAAATGAATAATATTATTCTCACCGGAGAATAAGTAATCATGGCTTTTGAATACTTCAGTTCAAAACTCGTACTCAAATGTTTTCTTCTGATAGGATGCTTAAATGATAAAATCTTTTATAGAAGTTTTTGATTTGAGGGGGAGTTAACTGTTATATCTTTTAGGAGGAGATAAATATGATTTTTACTATCATTGTCATATTTTTTTTCTCTGATTAAATTGACTTTTTACAGGTATCAAGGGGGAAGATATCTGAGTTTTTGTTAAAGATACTTAAATGAAAATATTCATTCCAGGGGGAGTTAAGGATTCTGATTTACAGGTATATATTTCTAATCCTTACACTCTATCACTTGTTGAAAGAAGAACAACTTTCACTTGTGAAAAATGGTTTTAAATGTTCGAACCACTTCATATTCTTTAAATGTTTTCATGAATTGAGAAGTGTGTTTTTAAATGATTTTTGGATACTTAAATGCTTATCTGACCGTGTGTTCCAAAAGATAAATACTTGTGTATTGTCTTGTCAATATACTTTGTCAAGTATTCATACATATAACGGTTCAGAACATTCTATTTGACTTTGTTATTACAACGTATCAAAAGTTAAATCTGTCTATGGTAATACTCACGTTCTTTGTATTCACTGTTGCTTGAATCATACGTCATTTCTACTTTAAAAGCGATTTCATTGAAAATATGTTTATATATTGTTCATATAAACAACATTCGTTTTTTATTCTCCAAAATATTATTCTTCATGACAAATTGATCTGAGCTTAATTGTCAAACACCTTTTAGTTTGAGGGGGGAGAATAGCATTGTCAACAACAAAAATGTTTTTGATTTCTCCAAATTTTTATTCTTCATGTGTTACTTCTTTGTGCTTACATGTACAAAAGACTGTTGAACAACATGTTCTTTTAGAAAAATACATGGGATTTGATGTATGAGTACTTAACTGAACTTCCATGGATTCACGATAACCAGTGTTTCCTGCCCAGGAAGTATTCCCTAAGTGATTGAGGAGAGAGGGGTCAATAGATTTGAGTGTTGGTGTGTGAAGAGGTAAAATGAAAAGAGAGATTGGTTAGAATTGAGATTTAAAAGACAAAAAGAAAGAGGGTGTGAGAACAGAGTAAAAGAATATCAAACTCTGCACCAAACTTCTATCTGAGCCGGGTAGCCACATTATCTGATTGGTTTACATTCTTTGGTGACCATCATTGAAATAGGCACCTAGCCCATGCCATCTCTTGCATATAACCCCACCATCTACTCATTCTTTTCTCAAAAAGAGAATGTTTCACATTTTCTAGGGACGCAGCACATATGCTATTGGTTCTTCACTTGGAAGATACTAATATTGAATAAGAAGGAAAGTTGCCCCACCTTCGAACCATTTATCATGCACATTGAGTCTTTGTATAATTTGTTGCTGTCTCAACAAGTTTACATACTTTGAGTCTATATTGAAAAGCAATCATCGGGGCTTAATTCTTTCATACACATGCACGAACACACAGAAATTTGTTTTCTGTCAGAACGTTCATAGATAACCATGTGTTATTCGATGATTGAATGGAAGTCCTAGGGAGTCAACATCAAAACCAGCTCCTTATATAGTAACTTTGTGTTACTCAGTAACTATGTGTCACTGACAGGCATTCCAAACTGAGTCATTTGTTGATTCAGGGTTACCACATTTATCTTATTTGAATCTGAAAAGATTGAAATAATCACTCTCTCTATCTAGGGAGACTGCTCTTATATCCACACAGGGATATATACATGAAGACTGCGCTTAATTCCTGGATTGGGGGAGAAGGTTCCTTAATTGTTTTTGCTAAGTTTTGAAGATGTTGATTCTCACCGTTCATCAAAAAGGGGGAGAATACTAGATAAGAATTTTCATACTGAAGACTGCTGAAGAAGATAAAGATATCAAAGTGTCTAAGCTTATTTGATCTATCTGAAGATGATTGTCAGAAGGATACTTCACTTAAAGAAAGAGGAAAGAAGATGAAGACTGTGTAAAGTTACAAGTTTTTAACGTCATATCAAATACAGTTTTCAAGATGTGTTACTTCTTCGTGCTTACATGTACAAAAGATTGTTGAACAACATGTTCTTTTAGAAAAATACATGGGATTTGATGTGTGAGTACTTAACTGAACTTCCATGGATTCACGATAACCAGTGTTTCCTGCCCAGGAAGTATTCCCTAAGTGATTGAGGAGAGAGGGGTCAATAGATTTGAGTGTTGGTGTGTGAAGAGGTAAAATGAAAAGAGAGATTGGTTAGAAGTGAGATTTAAAAGACAAAAAAAAAGAGGGTGTGAGAACAGAGTAAAAGAATATCAAACTCTGCACCAAACTTCTTTCTGAGTCGGGCAGCCACATTATCTGATTGGTTTACATTCTTTGGTGACCATCATTGAAATAGGCTCCTAGCCCATGCCATCTCTTGCATATAACCCCACCATCTACTCATTCTTTTCTCAAAAAGAGAATGTTTCACATTTTCTGGGGACGCAACACATATGCTATTGGTTCTTCACTTGGAAGATACTAATATTGAATAAGAAGGAAAGTTGCCCCATCTTCGAACCCTTTATCATGCACATTGAGTCTTTGTATAATTTGTTGCTGTCTCAACAAGTTTACATACTTTGATCCTATATTGAAAAGCAATCATCGGTGCTTAATTCTTTCATACATATGCACGAGCACAAAGAAATTTGTTTTCTGTCAGAACGTTCATAGATAACCATGTGTTATTCGATGATTGAATGGAAGTCCTACGGAGTCAACATCAAAACCAGCTCCTTATATAGTAACTTTGTGTTACTCAGTAACTGTGTGTTACTAACAGGCATTCCAAACTGAGTCATTTGTTGATTCAGGGTTACCACATTTATCTTATTTGAATCTGAAAAGATTGAAATAATCACTCTCTCTATCTTGGGAGACTGCTCTTATTTCCACACAGGGATATATACATGAAGACTGCGCTTAATTGCTGGATTGGGGGAGAAGGTTCCTTAATTGTTTTTGCTAAGTTTTGAAGATGCTGATTCTCACCATTCATCAAAAAGGGGGAGAATACTAGATAAGAATTTTCATACTGAAGACTGCTGAAGAAGATAAAGATATCAAAGTGTCTAAGCTTATTTGATCTATCTGAAGATGATTTTCAGAAGGATATTTCACTTAAAAAAGAGGAAGGAAGATGAAGACTGTGTAAAGTTACAAGTTTTGAACGTCATATCAAATACAGTTTTCAAGATAAGAGAAGACCCGAAGACAATTGCAAATTTTTTTTAATCTTGAATCCAAAGGGGGAGATTGTTGGATCATAAATTGTATTCAAGATTAATTATTAGTAATGGAGTCCAATTTATAATACTGTTTAATACTCTAGGGGGTATTTTAGCTATTAGGTAATACTGATTAGGTAATGTTAACCTAAGTATAAATAGGATTTATTCTCTAGTTTTAGGTTAAGTTGTGTGAATCGCATAAGCTAAAAAGAGAGGAAGCCGTATTCTCTGAATTATACGCATAAGGTATTATCTGTATTCACCAAGAACACACACACGTATTCATTGATTAATCAAGAGATCGTTGGTATGTTAATCTGATTTATTTATCTCTTGATCTTTATTGTGTTGTGATTATTGTTTATCAACTAATCTGGGTTAACACTTAATATAGATACGGCATGGACGGAGGACTCGAAGGAGACCAAGGAGTATATATTCAAAATTTTCAAAAGTAGATATGCAAGTCAAAGAAAGGTACTTCCAAAGTTGAAGATTGACGGGACAAAGAAGCTTTCGATGGAAGAAGCCGCTTTCTTAAAAAGAATGGTATTGGAGGAGGAAGTGTGGGCTGCGGTCAAAGAATGTGGGAGCAACAAATCGCCAGGGCCGGATGGGTTCACAATTGGATATATAAAGAAATTTTGGAGGGTCATTAAGGAGGATTTGTTGGTGGTTGTGAAATGGTTTTGGGAAAAAGAAGAAATACATGGAGGATGCAACGCTTCATTTTTTACCTTGATCCCAAAAAACTCAAACCAATCGGATTAAATGAGTTTCGGCCGGTTAGTCTCATTGGGATTCTTTATAAGGTGATATCAAAAATTTTGGCGGAACAGATGAAGAGGGTAATGGGAAAGATTATTAGCATGGAACAAAGTGCATTCTTGAAAGGTAGATCCATTCTTGACGGAGTACTTATTGCAAACGAATTGGTGGACTTCTTGAAAAAGGTAAGAAAGAAGGGCTTGATATTTAAAGTCGATTTTGAAAAAGCGTATGATATGGTGGAATAGGGTTTCCTCTTGGATGCAATGAAGGAAATAGGGTTTGGTGTGAAATGGAGGAGTTGGATAGGGGCGTGTCTCAAATCGGCAAAGGTTTTCGTATTAGTCAACGGGGCACCAACTAATGAATTCCACATGGAGAGGGGGTTAAGACAAGGGAACCCACTTGCCCCCTTCCTATTTTTGGTGGTAGCCGAGTGCTTGCATAATTTAATGGAGGAACCCGTGGAAAAAGGCTTATTTGATGGCATCAAAGTGGGGCGAGATGAAGTCACAATTTCACATCTTCAATATGCGGATGACGTTATCTTCTTCGACGAGTGGAAACCCTCAAACCTAAAGAATCTTATGAAAGTCTTAAAGTACTTCCATGTCGGGGTTAAGGTCGAACCTAAGCAAGAGCAAACTCTATGGAGTTGGCGTACCGGAGGGAGAGATACAAGCATGGGCGAGAGGCTTGGGGTGTGATTCGGACAAATTACCTTCCATATACCTTGGTCTCATGATTGGTACATCAATGCGAAAGATCAACCTATGGGACCTGGTGATTGAAAAAATGAAGAAGAAACTAGCGACGTGGAAAGTGAAGATGATATCGTTTGGAGGTAGATGGATGTTGGTGAGATCGGTTCTTGGTAGTGTGTCCGTATACTATTTCTCGTTGTTCCGTACCCCGGTAAGTGTGTTGAAAGAGTTAGAGAGTTTGAGGTGTCATTTCTTTTGGGGGTGGGTGGGAGTGGGGACATTGGAAATGCGAGGAAGGGTCGAGCTTGGGTTAAGTGTAAAAGAGTAGTGAGAACCTTTGAGAGGGGTGGGTTGGATATCGTTAAACTTAAAGATGCAAATTTGGGGCTTCTTGGGAAATGGTGGTGGAGGTTCCAAAACGAGAGTGAGGGGCTTTGGGTTAAAGTAATAAAAAGTATATACGGGTGGGATGGGGGGCTTAGTGAGAATTTGCAAAGGGGAACTCGGCTTGGGTGAGCATTATCAAGGCGGGGAAAGATATTAATAAATAGGGCATTCAATTCTCGGGATACTTCGGGAAGTGGCTAGGAGATGGGTCGGGTATTAAATTTTGGGAGGATAGATGGGCTTCTAGTAGAAGGTTTAAGCAGATGTTTAAGCGCTTGTACCTTCTTGAGACTGACAAAGGGACTTCGGTCGCGACTAGGGGGGAGAGAAGTAAGGAAGAGTGGGGTTGGAAGTGGGGGTGGAGAAGTGAACCGCGGGGGAGAGAGATAGAAGAATTGGAAGACCTTAGGGAGTTGATCGTGGAGCATGCACCAAGGGAAGGGTACTCGGATAGAGCGGTATGGTGGTTGGACTATCAAAGGGGTTACATGGTTAGAAAATTGCGGGCCTTGATGGAGGAAAAAAGAGCTATGGAGAACGAAAATGTGTTAGAACATAAATGTTCTATTTAGAAGTTTTGTAAAGTAATCTTTGTATTTTGTATTTGGGCCTTATACTTCGGGTTTGGGATTAAAATGTAAACAAGGGTGTTGGGGTATAAATAGGGATGTTAGAGCATAAATATGTTGGATACAAGATCATAGAAGTCTGAAGACCGAAGGTCAAAGCTAAAGTCAACTCTCAGCATCAAAGTCAAAGTCTCTATAATAAAAAGTCAAAGTCAAAGTGTAATTTTGTTTTTCTTAGTGGTGTGCGTGTTTAGCACCATGCGCGTTTCTAGCTTTTGTATAACTAGGTATATGGTACCTTGTTGTGAGAAGTAGTTCAATGTATTAAGCGTGTTCTAGAGATAGAGAGAGAAATATTGTATGTTCAAAGTGAGATCAATAAAACAGTTTGAATTTGGAAATTGATTGTTATAATCTTCATCTATACGCATTGTGGGACACATAATTGGTATCAGAGCACACAAAATTCAGAAAGTTTGGATCGAAATTGAAATTCTTGGATCATATTTTGGACGAACTCGCATTTGGAATATGTGAATCTGAATTTTCGTCTACAGTAGTGTTTTAGACTTGAAATTGTTTGTTTTAGATTCGTTTTTACATCTAGAACAATGTTTGTTTAGATCGAATTGTCTAATTTTCATCTGGTTAAGTGAATTTTTGATTTTTCGTGAATCTTTTTGTTCGAGTTTGTACGATCTGTTAACAGATTGATATTGTAAAATTTTTGTTTCATTTCAAAATTCATCAGTTGTAATTGGTTCGAAATATGTCTTAGAAAGTTCTTGCAAAATTTCGAGCAAATTGGTGAAGGTTTGAGCTGATTTCAGTGGAAAAATCGAATTTTGGAACTGCAAAGGCAAGAACTCGCTAGATCTACAAAACTCGCAAGTGAAGAACTCACAGAAGGAAGAACTCGCTAAAGTCAAGAACTCGCAGAGACTTGTTTTGAAATTAAAGTGAGGAACTCGCAAGTAGGGTCGTGCGAGAAGCAAGAACTCGCACATACCTAGGTGCGAGTTTCTACTGTTCAAAGTCTTCTTTGTGCGCGAAGTGGTCTCTACGAGAAGTGTGTACTGTGCGCGTTTAATTTTTGCGCGAAGTATCCTTGCTTAAATTTTTTTTCTAAGTCTAGAACTTACAAGTACCTGTTATTGCGCGTTTGTGTTTAGTGAGAAGTCGGTTTTAGAAAATATTCTAAGTCTCGAACTCGCAAAGGTCTTGCGAGAAGTTGAAAGACTCGCACATTGTGGTGTGCGAGAAGTAGAAACTCGCAGAGTACACATGCGCGAACCTTGGTTCTCACAAGTAGTGTTGTGCACGAAGCACAAACTCGCACAACATTGTGTGCGAGAAGTGACTTCACGCAGCCTTCCTTGTGCGAGTTTCTCAAACTCGCACGAAGGCATTTGCATGTTTTTCTTGTTTTTGGTTTATTTGGTATGCGAGTTTCATACTTAGTCAATTTTTCTGAATTTTTCCTGAAATTTAACTAAGTTTGATTTGTGTAGATCCAGTTTGTTATCTGAATTTTGACGATCATAAAAAAAGTTGTATAGATCAAAGATGACTTCCAGAGAAGCACTTGCTATTGGGTCTAATGTCAAGCCTCTTGTTCTATTCAGAGGTGAATATGAACAGTGGAAGGACCGTTTTCTTGATTTTGTGGATCGACACGCAAATGGAGAAAACATTCTTTTGTCTATCACAAAAGGTCCTTTCAAGATTCCTACTACTGAAATACCCGCTCCAAATAATGGATCAGATGATGATAAAGTTCAGACAAGAACTATTGAGATAGAACCAGTTCATCTCACTGATGCTCAGAAAAATCGGTTAAAAGCTGATAAACAAGCCAAATCTCTTCTGATTCAGAGTATACCTAATGAGATTTATATCAAGATTGACAGTTACAAGGATAATGCCAAGTCTATGTGGGATCAACTACAAAAGATGATGATGGGTTCGAAAGTAGGCAACCAAATGAAGGTAGCTAACTGCATAAACAACTACGAAGAGTTCAAAGCGAAGGATAATGAGAGCTTAGAGGACACGTATGAAAGATTTGTTCTTCTAAATGAGTTGTCAAAGAACAAGGTTAAGAAGAAGCAGATTGAGAACAACGTGAAGTTCCTCAGCATCTTACAACCCAAGTGGAAGAAGCACACTCGTCGAATGAAGCAGATGCAAGATTTCTTAGCTTAATAAATCAGATTGTTTTGAAAAAGATTGTTTTGATTGTTTTGAAAAAGATTTTTTAGCAGATCAAGATTTTTTTAGTTTAATTGATTCTCTACGCAAGTCTGCTTCTGATTTTAAACATGAAAAAGATTGTTTTGAAAATAAGATTTCTGATTTTGAATCCAAAATTTCTAAGTCTGATTTAGAAAATAAAGAATCTGTTCTAAAAGTTCTCAAATTGCAGGCTGAAAACAAGAGCTTGACTAAGAAGGTAAATGGTTTGGAAGCCAAACTTCATACTATAGGCCAAACAGATCAAACCATTTTTCTAAATACACCCATTGAAGAGGCTGATGTTAAAGAGAAATGAGGACTCGGTTACGACAACCCCCATTACTTAAAGAAAGCCATAAGAAAACAACCAACATTATATAACTTTGATTTTCTTGTTGCTGCTGGTAAATATCCTCATTTAAAACCCAAATTTGTTACCAAATTACCAGATGAAGTTGAGGCCAGAGAAACTGAAAAGAGAAAGAATGTAAAGAAAATGCAACTACCATTTAGCTATGAAAAGTTGAATGATAGTTTCCTTTCTGAAACACCAAAAGTTTTTTCAAATGATTATTTTGCTAGCTATTATGTTTCAGAGATAGAGGCAAAACCTGCAACTGCAAAAGTTTATGTTCCTCCACTCATTCTATAAAGCAAAATAATTGAGCTTGAAAACGTTTTATCTGAAGAATGAATTTTGGTAGATATAGAACAAAGTGTATTTTCAAATGTGTTAAAGAACACTGTTTTTCAAACTAAATATACAAAGTGTTCTAATTTTTCTAAAGCCTCTCAAACTTCAACTGATAATTTTGATGACTTATTTGTGTCTGCAAATGATTTTCTTAATTCTGATGATGGGTGTATAGAGGAAATTGATATGTTTGACTTCAATGCTCCACTTCCAAATCATTCTACTTTTGTTATTAATGGAGAAGCTTTACCAAGTGTTCATGAAAAAGGTGAATCATCAACTAAGGTTGGTGACTCAGTTTCTGTGAATGCTAATTACTATGCTAAGGGTAAGAAACATAAGAAACAACGCTCACAGAAATGGAACAACTCTGGTAAACACAAGAAAAGTCAATCTCAAAAATATGATTTTCCTAATAAATCTAAATTCTTTGTTTCGGATTTAAGAAAGAAACGGTCGGAAGAGAGAACTGAATGGCGACCTAAAAGGAAGATTGATGACAAGGCAGAGTTAATTCCTGATAATTCTTGTAATAGATCAAATAGTAGTTTGTCTGATGTAGTTGGTTCTGTTGCTTCTATTAATAAAAACCTTGTAACTTCTTACGAGAAATATTTCATAAAGCAATTGTTCCAATTATCTCCTACTACTACTACTAAATCTTATACTTATCAGTGGAATGATTTTGCTTATCATCATTATTCTAATGATTGGTTTGGGTCATATCATGTTTATTCCTCTAAACCAAATGTTTTTAAGAGTTTTCAAAAGAAAAGAGGGTCTATATTTAAATGGATACCAAAATCTTGCGCTAATATGTTAGGACCCGTTTTTAAATGGGTACCTAAAATTATTGTTCCCTGATTTCTCTTGCAGACCTGTCATATGTGGTACTTGGATAGCGGCTGTTCCGAGCATATGACTGGGCAAAAGGATTTATTGTCTAATTATACAGAGAAATTCAGCGGAAATGTTCGTTTTGGCAATAATCAATTTTCACCAATTCTTGGATATGGTGACATCATTCAAGATAAGATGACGATAACGAAGGTTAGTTATGTAGAAGGATTAGGGCACAACCTGTTTAGTATTGGTCAGTTCTGCGACAAAGGATTAGAGGTAAATTTCAAAGCTAAGAGTTGCTCGGTGCGTACTGAAGACGGCAAAGAACTCTTAGTCGGCACTCGAAAGTCCAACCTATACACCATCATTTTTTCAAAGGTCCAGACTGACAATCAGGTTTGCTTACTGACAAAAGCTTCAATGCAGCAAAGTTGGCTTTGGCACCGACGACTGTCACACCTGAATTTTCGTTATATCAACAAATTGGTCAAAGGCAGATTGGTGAAAGGTCTTCCTGAGTTGAGATACGAAAAGGAACATCTATATGCAACGTGTGAAAAAGGAAAGATGAAGAGAGCTCCACATAAACCGAAGCCTGAACCTAGTACTAGTTCTCCATTAGAGTTGTTGCATATGGATCTCTGTGGTCCAATGCGAACGTAGAGTTTAGGCGGAAAGAAATATGTTCTAGTTATCGTGGACGACTATTCGCGATACACGTGGGTCAAATTTCTACGATCAAAAAATGAGACGCCCGAAGTACTCATTACATCTATGAAGACGACCCAGGTGAATCTGCAGAAACCAGTCAAGCTTCTCAGAACGGATAACGGCACAGAGTTTAAAAACAGAACTATTGAAGAGTATCTCGAATCGGTCGGGATATCACATCAATACTCTGCTGCTCGTACGCCAGAACAGAATGGAGTAGTCGAAAGGCGAAATCGAACGCTAGTCGAGGCCGCTCGTACTATGCTCAGCCAATCAGACCTACCTCTGTTTTTGTGGGTAGAAGCTGTTTCGACTGCGTGCTACACTCAAAACCGTTCCATGATACACCGCAGATTTCAAAAGACTCTGTATGCTTTGATCAACAACCGAACACCGACTATCAATATTTTCATATATTTGAGTGTAAGTGTTTTGTGCTAAACGACAGAGAGAGTCTGAACAAGTTCAGTGCTAAGGCAGACGAGGGCATCTTTATTGGATATTCTTCTACATCTGTTGCATATCGAGTTTACTTGAAGAAGTCGAAGACTGTTATCGAGAGCGTAAATGTCACATTCGATAAGAAGATGGCTTCTAAACAAGTCAGTTCAGAACCCGTGATAACCGGAGTGCTAGTTTCTAGATAAATCAGTCCAGAACCTGTATCTACAGTGAATAAATCAGATGTTGCATCATCGTCTACTACTCATTTATCTGATTTAGATCTTTTATTTGAACTATTTTATGATGAATTTCTTGGATTTAATGTGACTAAACCTGTTGTGGTTGACAGGATGGAAAATTCAACGACTAATCATCCAACCACATCAGATGTTTCCACTGAATCAAATTCCCCGATTCAGCAAGAAATTCCAGTTCATATGCCTACTCCGATTGTTGACGCTGTAACTACTAACGAAGAGCCAGAAGTTGCCGAATTAGTAGGGTGTACTACAAGGACTGATCAACAGACTGAACACGCTATACCTACTGAAACTTCTGCACCAATTACTTCAACTGAATCCTTCCCTCATACTGCACAAACTGAAGAAGCTGATAGTCGATTTTTAGACGACCACCCTGATCAATCTTCATCTATTTCACTTCCTCATGAACATCGTTGGACCAAAGAGCACCCTCTTCACCAAATCATTGGAGATCTAAACAAACCGGTGCAAACTAGGTCAACAACTTTAAATCAATGTCTACATGACTCTTTCCTGAGTAAAATAGAGCCCTCTCGAGTATCTAAGGATCTAGCTGACTCGGATTGGGTGTCTGCTATGCAAGAGGAGCTAAACCAGTTTGATGCCTTGAAATTATGGAGACTTGTACCGAGACCTGAAGGAAAATCCATCATTGGTACAAAATGGGTATTTAAAAACAAGAAGGATGAAGATGGTATTGTCATTCGAAACAAAGCAAGGCTTGTTGCCAAAGGTTACCGGCAAGAGGAAGACATATATTACGACGAGACTTATGCTCCAGTGGAACGTATAGAAGCAATTCGCATGTTTCTAGCGTACGTTGCTTACAAAAACTTCACTGTCTATCAGATGGACGTGAAGACTGCCTTTCTAAATGGCATTGTTGGATCCCAGATTTAATATTATAACAATAATGATATAAACAACAAGAGTATTAACAACGGAAGCAATATAGTTTAATATCAAAAGCAGATTCAAATATCACAGTTCATATATAAAGCAAGTAGAAAGAACAAGATCTTCGTGAGATATATTCAGTTGATTCTTTTAATACAAGATATCAAAAAGCACACTTTTGTCAAAGGAGTGATGGTCCTATTTATAGGACCATAAAGTAAACACTGTACTATTCTGACAAATAGAAACATGCTTGAACAGTGTCTTACCTAAAAGGTAAGCTCAAGACATGCTTGAACAGTAACCTACTCTATAAAGTAAATCTTATCACTAAGTGATTGGTTATCTGTTTTGATACTTCAGGAAAATGTCTTCAGTGCCTTCTTCAGAGAGAATGTCTTCAAAGCTCTGATGTAGTCTTCAGAGCCTCTGATAAAGCCATCTCTGATGTCTTCTGCTGAAAGTGTTCCTCTGATGTGTACTTCAGAGGCAGGTATATCCTCTGAAGTCTTCGTCCTCTGAAATCTTTGATCTCTGAAGTCCGTCTCTGGAAGTCCTCTGACGTAGGACTTAGATATTTTCAACACTTTAAAACAAATGAAGATCTGGAGCTAACAATCTCCCCCTAAGTGTTGAAAAATATAAAATGTAAGAGTTGTAGAGAATAGAAAACTTAAACTAGAAAGCATAGAGGAGAAAATCATCCTCTTAAACATTACTAATAAGTTTGGAAAATCATTACAGACAAAGATAATATTCAAAAAGAAATTAGAACCTATCACTAGAACAGATGTTGTGAAACTTCATGATGAGCTCTCTGAAGTTAATCATCGAGTTGATCTCTAAGTTTATTTTTGCTAGTAGATCTGTTCTGTGTCGTTCTTTCTTCGTATGGATCATCTTCTATATTCCTCTTAATGTGTCATCAGAGTACTTCGATACTTCTGAGGCTAGAAAGATCTTCTTCAGTTGATTGACTCTGTAAACGAAACCCAGAGGTTCTGCTATAATTGATCCAGTCTTCTGTTCCTCAAGTTTATCGATCGACTCTACAGGTTCATTTACCTCCAGCTTTTCTTCCCCTAAGTTCAGATCAATCTGGAAGTCACGTTTCACTCTATGTTTGATATAGGCTTCCATTGCCCGTCTGACTTCAACCATGCCCATTCTGATTTCTCTTCCTCCATGATCATATCTGGCAGAGCAATAGGCATATAAATGTGGTAAATCATATGGATTTAGATTTACGAGATCATTATCATTGAACTCGTAAATCTTCTGATCAGATCGAGTTACCACATAGTGCTTATAGATTATCTTGTTGTAAGCAAGAGTCTTCTCAGAGATTTTGTTAATCTTGATGATTGGATCATCTGAGAGGACCTGTGCTCTTGGTCTGGTTTTATCTCTGATGAATCTTTGCTCATAGTCCGGCATGTCCTCTCTGATCCTTGAATTCAGAGGAATGACTAGAGTGTCTGTCAAATTGAACTCACGGTAGATGTATCTGAAGTGGTCTTCTATGGAGGCTTCGGGATTTGATGCAAGGAATGTTGGAGGTTGAGAAAATACATTGGCTGGTAGACCGATGCTTGCCTTCTGAACAAGATTCTCTGAAGGAGCCTGTTCATTAGCAACCTTGGTCTCTGGTTTCTTTGTCTGTGGTGGATCTTCTTGTGTAGGTTCAGAGATGTACCCATCTATCTCTGGTGAGTCTCTCAATTTTGTTGTTGTTGAAGTATGATGAGGTTGAGCGTTTTTGAAAATGTATTCGTCGGCATCAATTACTTCGATTTGATCTCCAGCAGCTTCTTCCGCTCTTTCAGAATCTGCCTTCTGTTCTTCCTCAGACTCTGATTCGTAAGCATCTCTTATGACATGAGTTGGTCTTTCTGGTGATGAGAATGCATCTTCTGAAGAAGAATAATCTATCAGTTGTTCGTTCTCTTCTTCCAGAGCCCCAATCGTTTCTGAAGTTGCATCTACGATTGGTATTATTGGAGCTCCCGAAGTAGATGGTGCTAGAAATGTCACTGGTACAACGAAGTGTTGAACTGTTTGATTATCATCAGCAGAGGTTGTGTTCCTCTCTGGTTCCTTCTCTTGAACTCCTTTGGCGGTTGCAGTTGGTGGAGCAGAGGTATGTGCTGTTGTATCTCTTATCTCCCCCTTTTGTGATTAAGAGGCTTCATCATCATCTGAGCCCTTTGAATCTTCAAATCTGGCTCTCTTCGCTGCACCGCTACAAGTCTTATCAGGAACCTTGCGTTTGTATTTGGGGAACTCTAGTTCAGCGATGCCCTTTCCTTTGGGGTCAAGAGCAGCCTTCTAAATAGATTCAATTGCTTCTGAAGCTGCACTTCGGATTTCAGTGACCTGGTCCTCTGAATTATAGCGATGAAGTTCCAGAGTGGCTTTAACCTGCTTCTGAGCGATGGTAGAGATATTTGAAGAGCATGTTAGGATGTGGCTCATAATGGCAGACTTGAATGAGGCCAGATCATTTTTAGTGACGAGTTCCTCAGCAGTGTGTACTCGTGTAGTGGGAAGCTCTGAGGATGCGCCTGTGGAGGGTAGAGAGGTTTGAATGATTGTTTTGATGAGGTCAGAGATAGTAGCCAATTTCTCTGTAGAGAGTGTAAGGGATCTGTTGGCTACCACCTCGTCCTTGAGCGCCTTGATATCGCCCTTTATGTCCGCAACGGAAGAGGATTGCGTCTGTAAGGAAGCAATCTGAGCTTTTAGAGCTGCAACCTCCAAAGAAGAAATTGTTCTGAGCTGAACCAGTTCCTGTTCCAACCCTTGAACCCTCTGAGATGAATCAAAAAGTTGGGTCTTCAGAGTGGAAACCTCTGCTCTAAGTTTGGTATTTTCAGAGCGTAGAGCAGAAGTCTCTGAACCGTCAATCCGCTGAAAGTTAAACTCATTCATGGAGCCTCTGATTTCCTTACAGAATCTCTGGAACTCAGATTTTGTGAGAAGTTCAGAGAGGGGTACATTGGTTACAACACATGTTGCCAATTTTTCCTTAAGTTCAGAGGAGCCTTCGTTCAGAGTTGTTTTGATGTTGGCTCTGGAAGGACTTCCGCACAATCCTTGATGTTCCGGAGAATCATCTCTGAGCGTTCTGTTCTCAACCAAGTCCTCCTCCTCAGAATCAGAGGACTGGAAGTGAATGTGAGAGTTGAGCTTGCGATCCAGGCAAGTCAATCCTTGTGCTTGTAGGTCAAGCCATTGTCCCTGAGTTGGACAACTTCTACGAGATATCCTAAAAGGTGAGAGATGAGCCACAGAGGCATCATCGTGTGTAGGAATATCTGTTGTACACTGAGGCAGCTTTGTATTGATTATATTGGCTAAGTCCTATGAAGAGGACTTATCCAGAAACTGGGTTTCCTCAGAGGTAGAAAAAGGTACCTCTGAAGTGGCTGGCTGGTTTGGGTTCGAGGTGTGCACCTCTGATTCAATAACCATTGCCTCTAGATCAGGTAGGTTAGATTGTGTGGTTGCACTGGGAGATGGGGTAGGGGTCCTAAAATAGATGTGCCTTTGGGCATCTTTTTGAGTTGAGGGGGAAGAACTCTCAGGTTTCTCCAAGTCCATAAAGGACTTACTCTTCTCGCTCTGAGAATCTTCAGAGCTAGTCTCTGAAGATTCACCCTCACTTTCCTCAGAGCTAGTAGAGCTATTCTCTTCACTAGCAGATGAGGTTTCTTCCATATCTCCCTCGTTGACAGCCCTTACAGTTGCGCTGTCATCTCTCTGAACTTCGGTTTCTCTGGCAAGAGTACCCTCTGGTTCACTCTTTGGAGAACTCTGAACTTCAGGGTCCTCAGAACCCTCTGATGTAGAGTTGCTCTCACTCTCCATTTGAGGCTCAGGACCTAAGTGTATTGGGGTTCCCAGGACTGGCTCTAGTCCTTGGGCAACACTGAGATAAGAATCTAAGGCTAAAGATTGAGGATTTACCTGATTCAGCATGTGGTAAGGGATCCGTCGTGCTTCTGGATAGCCTTTGGAGAGAATCGTCGGTTTGAAACTATTCATTATGTAGAATGGAGTCTTTGGTTGATCAACGTTGGTTATTATATAAAGTTTCTCGATGGCAGCATGGATGATCAGAGATAGAGATATGGGGAAAGTTATCGAAGGAACCTTGGATGATTGGGTCGTTTGTTCAGGGTCCTTTGTCAAGCATTTGTTCTTCTTCTCTACGGATGTGAGAATTAAATCAAAAATGATGCCTGCCATGTCCAAGTTGCGATTGAAGAATAAGGCATACATTATTGACAAAATTTCGGGTGTCGCTTGATCCATGATTCCCAGTTTGTAACCAACTGCAAAAAAATAACTCTGAAGAGAAAAAAAACTTGGAAAAGTAACATCGTACTTTCGATGATCATTCGTATCTGTAAGATAAGTTTTCTAGCATGATTTAATTTTTTAAATTACCCCGTGTAATATACGAGGTCGAACCATATATATATATATATATATATACAAATTGAACATATTTTTATATATTATTTTTACTATTTTACATTTTTCTCAAATAATAAGTTATTAATTAGTTTTTACAGACATAATTAATTAAATATTAACAAAATTTATAAATGTTTTTAATAGCAATACACTATTTAATATTTGCACAACCTTATATCTACAAGACTCTTACCTGGATGCAACTATGCATTTACACTCCCTTGCAGAAAGCAAAACCAAAAACCGGTTTATTACCCAGCCGCCGTATGAGCGCGTGATTTCCACCTTCCAACTTTTAGGGTTCCTCTCCTCCCCCCACCTCCCTCTGTATTTAAATATCCCCATCACTTCTACCCTCCTGCCTCCCTCCCATGTTCTCTTTCTAAAGCACGGCTGGGTCCACCGGGAAAAAAATAAAGCACACCGGAGAGAGAGAGTGAAGGTTATAATTATACTTCAACAAGAAGCAAACCCTCTTTCTCAATCAATTCCCCATTAAGCATTGTGTGTTATAATCAGCCATTTGTTCAATCAACAACATATAATGGCAAAAGAGATGGACGACGGCAAGTTCTGGCTTCCCGCGGAGTTTCTGAACGATGAAGACGTGCTTATGGACTTCAAACCCAACTTCGGTATAGCAACTTCATCTGGGTTGTCGACTCTGAACTCGGATCTGAGTTCGCCGGTTGAGTCTGTAATGGGGTCTACCGAGACGGAGAGTGACGAAGAAGATTATCTCAACGAGCTGTCTCGAAAGCTGGCTCAGTCTACTCTTGACGACAATTTCGAAGCTAATTTCAGCCGCTACTCTAAGGTTTGATTTTTTTTCTTCTCCCTTTTGATTCTTTGTTGAAAATTTCGTCTTCTTTTGTTGTAGTTTCTGATTTGAGGCTTAAAAAATGGTTATAGTCGACAAGGGTTATGGCGGGGTCGCCGCAATCAACGCTATGCGGTTGCAAGCAGATGAATTCCAACGAATCTGCTTGGGATCTTCTGTACGCTGCCGCCGGTGAAGTTGCGAGGTTGAGGATGGCTGAAGAAACCGGTTCTAAGTATTATAACCCCAACAGAAATCACGTAGCTCCACAACCACCGCCAAGAATTCCAAGCCCTAATCTCCATTTTCACCATCTCCAAGCTGCTAAAGTAAGTACCCAAATGTAGTTTTCATAAATTGCTTCAAATCCCATTGTTTACATCATAATAATGTTCTTGTTTTTTTCCTTCCTTCTTTCTTTGAAGTTTCAGCAGCAACAACAATATCAGCAATTCCTGCAACAGACGAGAGTGGGTGGAGGAAACATGAAGCCGGTGGCTCTGCCATCATCTACTTGGCCTACTCTGCAACAATCTCAGCCGCAAGTCGGGTCGGGTATGAGGGCTGTTTTCCTTGGGAACCCAAACACCAAACGAGAATGTTCTGGTACTGGGGTTTTCTTGCCTCGTCAAATCGGAGCCCCGACTGAGACCCGCAAGAAACGAGGTCGGTCTGTTTCTTTATATTCTCTTTCAAATTCTTTTTGTTGGGTAATCAAGATTTTTACTTATTATTATTATTATTTACTGATTCGATTTTCACTAATCCATGGTTGATTCTGACCCTGATTTGTTTCAGTCTGTACTGTTTTGGCTCTTTCTGTATTCTCAACTCTTATCCCAAAAATGGCTAATGAACATCTTTTATTACAGTAGTAGCATGATCGCGACCTCTCTTAACTCTGTTGTTGTTTTAAGTTACTAACCAATTGAACTTGTTTGGGCCATTCAGGGTGTTCGACTGTTTTACTTCCAGATAGAGTTATACAAGCTTTGAACTTGAATCTTGAAACTCAAACCCAAACCACTGGCGGACGTCCGCGTGATTACGGTAGGTAAATCTTGAATGCCAAGTTTTTTCATCAAATTGGGAAAAAAACCCATTTCTGAAAATTGTTTAATGGATGTTGTAGATGCAGAGATGAGTTACCGGAAAAGTGTTTTGATGGCGGAGCAGCGGCGGCAACAGGTAGAGAAGGATCTGAGGCTGCCACAAGAATGGACGTATTGATTGTTTGGAAATTAGGGAATTTGAAATAGGATTAGGAGGGTAGAGAGAGAAAAAAAGAGAATAAGAAGGTTGAAGTAGAAATATGGCAACAAAATGCTCTGGTTTTGTGAAGAGATTGTTGTTGTGGGGGGTGAAGTAGTAGTATACTATTAGTTTATTATATTATATTATATTATATTATTAATTAATTGATGAGAAATACAGGAGTTGACATTCTCATTTTCGTTTGAAAGATGGTCCATAATAGGGGGTGATAGGATGATAGTTTTTTTTTTTCTTGAAAAAGTTTGTATGAATCAAGATTCCAACCCCACATGACATGGGTGGGGCTAATTATTATCATCAATAAATTGTCGATTTGTTGTTTGTGTGACGGTGGATTTGGATGCATTTCATACTTTGAATGTTGTTGGTTTTGAGCTTCATTGAACCAAGGATTAAATTGAGGTTCATTTACTGCATCAGAATCAAAATTTAAGATTTTCAAAAGAGATACTTTATATAATATTAATTATATGATTAAAATTAAAAGATTAAAAAATTATTACTCTGTCTATTGAAAAAATTTCAACATATTATGGGAAACTATCAGTGCTTTAACCATGATATTCCAACGCATTTGGGTCTTTAGAGCAAGGAGTGAACCATGTTTTGTATCTATATTGGTAGCGGAAAAACCGTATAGTCGTTATAAGTAATGAAGTGGTAAATATACCGAGATCGTATCCACATGGATTGGACTTCAAAGTTTCGAGTCCTAAGTCGAGAATACACCGATTTCAATGAGAGAAGAAGAAAATATTTTTGAGTGAGTTTGGTGCTTTTAATAACAAAAACTAAATAAGAAACTAAAATTAGTATGTGTGTAAGTTTTCTTTGAGATTTACCTAGTAACAAAATGGTTAGTCACTATGTAGCACGAAATGTCTATAAAAAGTCCGATCTTTCGAAAGTAGATTTTTAAAGACCGGCCCTACAAAATGCCCATAAAGTGTCCATCGTGATCAACTCTTAATCTTGTCGATTTAACTACGTTGAAATAAATCAAGTTCTACCGGTACGGAGATTTACACCCAAATCTCTTTGTGATATAAATCTCCTCCGACCTTTGAACCGTAATAAATAAAGCAAAACCCGTATCTCTACGTGGTAATCAAAGACTCTCTCAAATCCTTGTGCATCCCTTAAGCCGTATTTCGAATCCGACCCTCTCGAGGTCAAGATTTAATATTAACACTTCAAAGTGATCGGCTTATTAGCGTTGAGTTTAAGTCTCGACTTAAGTGACCAAACTTAAGAGCTAGTAATGATGGTCACACTCAAGTGTTACCTACTGGTCTCAAGTCAGCTCACACCCTTACCCAAAAGATGGTTAGCTCATAATAAAAATAAAGTGAAATTGACCCAAATGGGCCAAACACGGGGATGGATTGACCTCTTAGCCATCCCTCTCCCCGTTTTACTCAAATGTCCAAAAGGGCGCCATTGCGTCCCTGGGCACTTTTATACTGGAAGGCGACCGACACACTTCCCCCACCTATCATTTTTAATTACTCGATCGAATCCCCTTTGTCGGAGCTGTCGTTTTCGCACCCCACCACCGACGAGTTCGCCATTTTTTAATCGATTTGGGACCACAAATGGCTGAGGTTAGTGACCTCTAACTCTTCTACTATTTTAAGCACCCCTCGATATTTTGCCCGTTTTACACGGAGCAGCGGCAGTCTCACCGTAAGGGGGTTCCACCGGTGCGCAAAATGGGGCGTACATGTCTTTTTCATTTCCGTTGATCGATTTTGTTGTTATTATGTATGTTGTATAGTTTTAATTGGTTGTAGTTATCATTTTATATTTTGGATTACAATTTTTTTTATCTTTTCGTTGATCAATTTTGTTGTTATGTATGTTGTATAGTTTTAAATGGTTGTAGTTATCATTTTATATTTTGGATGATAATTTTTTGTATATTATCATTTTATATTTTGGGTTATAATTTTAGTGTCATAGTTTTAAATGGTTGTAGTTATCATAGTTTTAAATTTAATATTATATTAAATGGTTGTAGTTAACATAGTTTTAATGTAGTTATTAACATAGTTTTAAATTTAATGTTTTCAATTTTTTTTACACACATTGTAAATACCCAAAAATCCTTTACTTTAAAAATTGTCACTAAAAAATCATTTATTTTAGAAACTTACACTTTTGGTCCTATAACTTATGAAATTTACACTTTTGGTCCTTTAACTTAGTAAATTTACACTTTATGTCCCTTAACTTTAGAAATTAACACTTTAGGTATCTTTAGTTTAAAATTTTACATTTTATGTCCGTTTACTTTAGAAACTGACACTTTAGGTCCCTTAACTTTTGAAATTTACACTTTATGGCCCTTAACTTTAGAAACTGACATATTAGGTCCCTTAACTTTAAAAATTTACACTTTAGGTCCCTAACTTTAGAAATTTACACTTTCGGTCCTTTAACTTTTGAATTTTACACTTTTTTTTTGGGAAAAGGGGACGGAACCCCGAAAAGATTTATTCAAAAAACAAAAAAGAAATACAAATTACGAGGGGCATACCCCAAGATTTATACGATGACGGCCTAACACACGTTTAGGAAACAACCAAAAAAGGAACCAAACTCCAAACCTATACCAAGAATTGTAAGCCCATCTATACAAAACAACTATAACAATATCAAAGCCCAAAACATAAAAACCCCTATTAATAATATCCATCCTCTTAGACTTGACCAAATAAAAAATAGCCCACAAAGTATTAGTGTAATTGCCGAATAGAGATAATCTGATGCTGATCCAAAAACTCTTTTTATTAATCCACCAAAATACACAAGACCACCATAAGCAAAAGTGAAAGCACGACCCATCTTTAATATCCATATAATCCCACAACAATCTATGAATTATAGTGGAAGAACTTAACGTTAGAAATTTACACTTTAGGTCCTTTAACTTTTGAATTTCACACTTTAGGTCCTTTAACTTGAGAAATTTACACTTTAGGTCCCTTAACTTTAGAAATTTACACTTTAGGTCCTTTAACTTTTGAAAGTTACACTTTATGGGCCTTAACTTTAGAAACTGACACTTTAGAAATTTACACTTTGGGTCTCTTTACATAAGTATTATATCATTACTATGCAGGGAAGAAATTTCTACTCTGCAAAGTTGAATTTGAAGAGTAAGATGACCATGGTGGAGCTGATTCGCCAGAAATTGAACTCCAGGCGATTAGCTATATTCAGGGAGACATGTTTCGGTCATTGGTTGGATTTGACCGATACATCTGCCGGCCCTATCTTGGTCCATATATTTTTACAGACCCAGGTCTTCCCGGAAAATATACGGGATGAGGAGATGTTATACAAGGTTGGTGGCCACACTCTTCGGTTCGACTGTGAGGAGTTCTGTCTCATCACAACACTTCGTTTCGGACCGAAACCGAAGATGATAAGAATAGGTCCAATGGTTTTGTTAGACGGGTGTTCCCACGAGGCCAACTAACGGTGCAGAACATCCAAAATGTATTCAATCTGATCGACACTGATGACGAGGGGCGGGCGCATATCGATGACGATTATGCCGTCCGTATTTGTCTCATGATGATGGTTGAGATGTTCTTCCTCGGTCATCAGTTGTCCCAGCATCTTCCCGACGTTCTACTTCGGGCCATTGATGATTTGAGCATCTTTAATCGGTTTCCCTGGGGATCCTATATCTGGGTGCACACCTACAGGAAGATGAATGGAGCGACCCGGAAACGGCCGGACCATGGGTATAGGATGTCGTTATCTGGTTTTTTGTTTGCATTCAAGGTTAGTAAGTTGATATCAAATTAATATTTTTACAATCTACACGGATTCCCCATTTCCACAAAATATTTATTACTATTGGTACTCTAATTCACAGATATGGATCTTAGAGACCTTTCCTATGGCCAACACGTATTATATATTGACTACCAGGATGCCACGTGCGGTTCGTTGGGATAGGTCTTCGACCGGTATTGTTAGCCAGCATGCCTATACTCTCTTGGATATGTCGACGGTAAGTTACATTGACTACAACGAAAAAAAATTGTAATAGATGAGGCCCTCGTGTGGATTTCTAACATGATTATTTTTCAATATATTAGGAGGAGCGGAGCCCACGTCAGAGCCTTGTTCCTACGCCGTGGGAGGAGAGTAGGAATGGTATATCCAGAGCCATCGCTGGTTTAGTAGTTCGGAGGGGCGTCGACCGTCGAAGAGGTCGAGAGTTATGCAGGCTGTTGACGATGGTGCGAAGTCATTCTAAGTTATCCGATATTTATAATTTTTTAATAAAGATAAGTCGTTCTAGATTATCTGATATTTATAATAATGTTGTTAATTGTTTGTATAGACGTAGGTTCTGAGTCAGAGGGAGACGACCAACCTGATCATGACACGGGCCCCCCGTCCCATGCAGGCGTCAGCAGGGCACATGAGGCCACCTCTTACGAGGAGCCACCATTTCATGCTGGACATAGTCCACCCTTTCACCATGAGCATAGTTCATCAGGCCACCATCGACAAAGTCCACATGTTGACCCCTATGCTGACCGGTGGGCCGAGTTTACGAGGTGGAAGGATGATTACTATGAGTATCAGACATCTCATCGTACAAAGCTTGAAGCTCTTGAGAGACGCCTGGATGAGTATTGGACATCTGATCGCTCAGAGCGTGAAGCTCTTGAGAGACGCCTTGCTGAGGTGGAGAGGCTTACTAGCCAATTTTGCTCTTTTCAGGTAAGTGTTTAACTTAATTTATTGGACATGGTTTTAATTGTTATCTTTTGGAACTTTATGTGGTTTATTATGCTTGATGACATATTCCAGCCCAACAGCAGGGTGGACAACCCTCCCAGCCCGCCGACACACAGCACGGGTTCGGATCTTCGATCTTCGGAGGCTTGTCCCAATACACGGATAATGTTAGTCATTTCAATCTTTATATGGTATCATTTTTATTTGTTTTCAATAAGACATAAAAACAATGACTTAGATTAATGTTTAGACTTCACCAGGCTTCCTTGATGACTTATTCAGATCTTCGTCGTTCGTTACACCGACCCACCACATGACACATGTAAGTTGTTTAATTTGGTGGGTAATTTGATTTTTACATTCAGAATAGAAATTGAACATCCTCAATCTTATTTTGCAGGGCACAGGGGCATCATACTCGGGGTTTAGCAGTCAGTCCACTGGCGGCTCTCCGTTTGTTACACAGGGCCAGTATATGCAACCTGTAAGTTAGGAGATTCGTTTGTTACATTTGATATTTATTTGTTAGAACAAACTTGTGAGGACCTAACTTATTTTGCAGGGCACATTCGGGTCGTTGCTCCGTGAGACTGGACCGACTACGGTGGGTTCATGTTTGTCGGGGTTTGTTGGGGCGTTTTTCCATGATACACCACAGGCGAGTACATACGCCGGCCTATCGACCTCAACGTACGTCCGACCTCAAGTGTCCCAGAACATTCAGGTTGCACCACCGACGAATGTTACACAAAAGCCGATGCACCAGAAAACTCTTGGGAAACAATTGCTCCCTCCTTTCACCCCTTTGCCCCCTACTACAGACCCACCTGTCCAGCACCGCGTATCGAAGATGCCTGTACAGCGTAAGGCCGATGCTACTACCGCTGCCACCACCACTGCTGCTACTGCCGCTGCCACCACCATTTCTTCTACGACCTCTTACACTTCATCCGCTATTGCCACAAAATGGCATAAGAATCAATTGCCGACTTATTGGCTTAGGTGCATACCCACCCATCCTGTCAATAGGGAGTGGTGGGGCTTATTACTCGGTTTGCAGGGCTCGGGGTGGCTCGAATATGATGTTAGTATAAAACGTCATTTCAATTTCTCTATCATAATGTCCATTTATATGTCTAACATCTTTTTCTTTTTTTTTAAATAGCACATCGACGGATGGGTTCGGTTTATCCGTGAGTCGCGTCCGCCCAATGCAGAGTGGACGGTGATGACGTCTGAGTTTATGCATTACCTGGTCGCTGGTGGTGGTGCGAGTTCCGTCTGCGAAATGGCGAAGGGTCCGGCCGGTGTACCATGGTGGTCTGTTCAGCATGCATGAATTTCACTTTAAATATACTTGTTATTTCTAACTCTGTATAGTTTAATGTTATTTACTGTTGGTTTGTTTTTGAACAAATATTTCAGGTGTTCATTCCGATTTGCATAGACCAGAAGCATTGGGTGGTTGGCGACCTCAACCTAGACCTCATGGAGATGACCGTATATGATAGCTTCAGGAGCGATTCATATACGGACAACTTTAGAAGAATGATGTCCAGGTTCTACGACCTTCTACAGGAATTTCTTACCCTAGCTGGGTGCCCATCACTTGCAGCGCATAGCCACGAGTTCACTTGGGTATACGCAGAGGGGGTACCGCAGCAGCAGGGTTCATTGGGAGATTGTGGTCCTTTGATATGTATGTTCCTGACACATTTGGTGAATAACGAGGTCCCAATACCAATGGAGGATGAGTCGGCATGAGCGCAAGCCTTTAGGGTTCACATGGCGGTTGTCTTTTGGTCCATGATACATACAGATCGACTTGCATGATTACTTTTAGGAGATTGTATATTTAGCTTCGTATATACAATTTTTTAAAGTTTAATTAAAAATTTAGCTTCGATACAATTTATTTATTAAAAATTCAGCCGTGTAGTTTAATTAAAACATCATTTCATTAAAATGCACGTATTTAATAACATTGAACGGATACAATGCATATGAACTAAACAACCAACCATATGGTCATTTAAATGTCAAAGTACGACTACACGACGCTTTGGTTATCTGAAATCCCCACCGACTTCTTATGTGCTCTGGTGATACGATTTTGGTAGTGACCGCCTCCACTTTCTCGCTATACACTTCAATGATGGTATGGCCGTCAACATATTGACGTATAAGGGCTACATCTTCATTGGTATCCATAGGTTCTAGTCCAGTCAATAAGTCTGTATTCGGACGTTTAAAATACAACTTATAATATTTTGTTTCATCGTAACCTAGCTCTTTCATGATCTGGTGAAGCAGTCGCATGGAAAGATCGTCGACATCTAACATGTCAACATAGACTTCTAGACCACGAAAGTACTGCCTTCTAGGTGGATCCGTGAAGTACCCTTGATGGTAGAGTTTCATGCTGAACATTTGTGGATACTCAGCTATTCAAGATAGGGGTTAACAAGGTTAGCCTTACACAATATTCAACACAAGCAAAACCCAAAAAAATATAAACGCTAACCATATAACTCGGTGATACCGGCTGGAAGCGATTGAGATAAACATATGAAATTCCATACATGAAGATTTAGGGATGCCATGTAACTTTGTTTTGTTTGGTTTAGGACTCCCCAACGTTTTGTATTTATAGCCAAAGGCAGTGCACAAAAAACATCTTAGCAATTGCGTACCTGTAAAAAGATTCAAGATTCGCCTGAAAAGCTTCAAGATTCGTACCTGTTTTGTTTGGTAGCGTAATAGTCACAGACACTTGTTTTGAAGTAGTTTAAACATATAAATGCGTCAAACCATAGAAAGTACATCTATCAACTAGCAACGAAGAAAACCAAAATACAAACCCAACAACACAAGCACCATGAAACAAAGTGATAGAAAGTACGGGTACAAACTAGCAACATAGAAAATCCATAAACGCTAACACCATCTAAGGATAAAGTGCTTTACATTGATCAATCCAATTTTGTTTCTGGGTAACCTGCGCTTGCAGTACTGCAAAATCTTGCATAATCTTGTTTACTTGATAGTTGTCGTGGCGAATACTGTCTTCTTTCTCTTTTATCTCCCTCTTCAACCTTCTTATCTCCTCCTTTTCCGCGTCGATCCTTCTCAAGTGCCCATCCTTCTTGGCCATCATTTCCTTCCACTGTTCGGTTAGTTGTTCGATCTCCGCTTCACTTTTCTCCATCTCCTTTTTTAGTCTGGAGGGCATTATTTGTGAAGAAGGTAGGTTTGAGGATGATGCATTTCCAGCCATGTGTTTGGTCAAAGAGGAGACTATTATGCTATGAAAATGGTGTATGGATGGTGTGAACTATAACGTTGGTATAACCCAGGTATTTATAGCCAAATTCTAAGGACAAACCCTAATTAGGAATAATCTGGGATTGACACGTGCCCAGGGACGTAATGGCGCCCTAGGGCGCAATTACGCCTATACGCAATTGCGCACATAGGCTTTGGTAGGTGATAATCCAAGATCTATCTAAAACTATAGAGAGAGAAAGTAGAGAGAAAGAGTGAGACGTGAAAGTTTCATATGATTCAATATCAGCACTAAGTTCTTAGACAAGACAAGACACAAGGGCCTTAAATACCCTTGGCCAAAACAGATACAAAAGACTAGCTAAATAACAGTTAAGGCCACAAGAGATAAATACATTGATTACTACAAAACCAGACTTAACAATCTCCCCCTTAGTAATCAATGGCGCTCAGGTCTTCTTTGATGTCTGTTTAACCGATCAGGACCTCTAAGCGTCTTAAAGAAGCACGAAAATTTAAATTCTTCCAATCTCTGTTGCCTTTGTTGTCTAGACAAGGAAGGACCTGAATGTAACACGCTTGGAGATATACTCACATTAGATTCAGAAACAGGAACCTCAACTTGTGCTCTTGACGACTCACCTCTTTAAAATGTACTAGATAGAGCTGCGGTGATCGGAGCTAAGACAATAAAAGGCTTTATGAGACTGAAGGAATGACTTCTTGAGACTTGGAATTCACAAAATCATGATCTTCAGAATCATATATAACAATAATATCATCTTGACCTTCTTCTTTGATTTTCCAGAACTTCTCATACTTTGCATTATCATCATCTGATTGATTATTTAGCTGCAGATTCAGATTCTTTCCTTTAACTTTCTTGAACAGTTGAACTTTCAACTCTTTGTCTCTTTGACATCTCCCCCTTAGGACCTTGATGATCTGGATCAGCTTGGTCATGTATTCGTTTAAGAGACGGGCCAGCTTCAGATATGTCCACTTTATTCACTGCCCCTCGAAATTAGATGTTGTCAGATTTTCTCCCCCTCAAAAAATGCACATACCAATTTTCAAAGATATGGGAACACAAACATAGAAACATCAATGTATAAAGAAAAATATACTTGATATAAATTTTGAAACAACTAAATATATAAATTTTGAAACACCATGCAAATTAAATTCTACTCAGTAAAATATCACATATTAATCAATCAATTGAAATCAAGTGTGTGATTTTGGATGCAGATACAAGTTTCATTGCATATCAAGTTAATACATGTTCAGTTTCAAAAACTTTCATCGATCTATTCAGTGTGCTAGCATGTGAACTTTGATCAGCCTCAAGAAAATGTAATTCTAAAAAATAGACTAGAGTACTTTGCCTTTACTCACACTAAGCAGTCAAGAATTAATACTTTCACAAATTTATAGGTTTATCGCAACTTAAAAATATCACCAAGTATCATGAGATGTGTGCTCATTGGCATCTTTCTATAATATGTGCACAGTGGCATCTTCACATGATTGTGCTCTTTGGCATCTTTTAAATTTGTGCACATTGGCACCTTTTAATCAAGAAGTTTTGTAAGTAAAAAACATGTCGTAAAAGTAACTTTCTATCTGATCCTATTGCAGCATTCGGGTCAGCCGCTCCCAATCCAATTGGCCTTAGGGGACTAGGTGTCAAGCACCCCTTGGAACTTACTCTCCCAGATCAGAAAGGCTACATCGACACATCTTAAACCCATTTATACCAGTAGAACATGACTTTCGATCTGGTTCTATAGAAGGAGTTGAGTTCGATCACTCCCAGACCAATTGACCTTAGGGGACTAGATGACAAGCATCCCACAGAACTTACTTTCCCAAACCAGAAAGGTCACAGGTACAAACTTTTAAACTTAGTGATTTCTGTATTTTATATATTTAATTTTCATCTCAATCACTTGGTTTTACATCTAAGTGCTTAGCCTATATTTTCATTACGATCCATAATTCTGACTTTTTAGGTTTTCTAAGCATTGTAAACTATAAATATTCCTAATGACACAACATTAAAGTATTCTCAAAAATTTCAAACATGTTTTGTTAACCTTTCGATTTTTGTAAGACTTGAAATTTGAACATATAAAACTTAGATATAAACAAAGCAACTTGAAAATTTATCCTAGACACACATTTTATTCAAAAGAAAGAAGAATTGTAAAACTTTTACTTTATAGAATAAAATTTGTGTAGGTTTAAACTTTTAAATTCAACATGCCGAGTTTTGAAAGCAGAAAATCAAATCGTTTTTCGTCTAAGGCTTTTGTAAAAATATCAGCAAGTTAATATTCAGTTGGATCAAAATATAATTCAATAGTACCTTATTCCACATGATGTTTAATGAAGTGGTACCTCATATCAATGTGTTTGGTTTGCACTTATTCAGGTTCTGGTCGAACTAGCTCAAATTCTTGAATAACTTGATGTAACTGGAACAACATCATTGTCAGAGATAGATGCAGCGGAATTTGAAGTAGATGCGCTCACAGTTTCTCATATGTCCAGAAGCTAAACATTTTGAAGGGCCAATCTTGAGCTTCTTTACTCAGAAGTCATTAACATTTGAAGAACGAGTCCTAAACAGATATGTTTAGAAGTCGAAGTTCGTTGAAGTACGGGTTCTAAGCTGATTTACTTAGAAGCCTTGGTTCTCTTACTCCCCCTTGACAGTAGGTGCCTGCAACACAGAATCAGTCTTTGGTTTTGGTACCTACTGGTATTTGGGTCCATGTTTGTTAGTTGCAGTTCTAATGGGAGTAACTGAGTAAGAACCATACCAGAAATGATCACTTGTTTTTTGAACATGATCATGTGTACGACAATAAGAACAATAAATTTTCTTACCTGATAACCTGATTAATTGATCTCTCGTGTAGATATGATCAGCTTTACCTTTACGAGCATTGTTCTTCTTGACATTAGATGTATGTACACATGACTTTTTGCCTTTCAACTCATCTTTCTTCCCATCTTTCTTCTCATCTTCAACTGATTTCTTTCTCCAGATCAATTCTTCTTCTTTGATGTGTACCTGAACCATCTATATTTCTATCATAGAAAATGTTAGTACTACGAATCTGATTAAATGATTTAACTGACCTTCTTGAAGAAACAGTTTTCAGATGTGAGCTTGAGGCTGGCTTGTTGGAACCAACTGACTTATTTCTATGTGTGTGGATTTTTGACTCTGGAGTTGTTTGCTCAGTCACCACATCCTTTGAAACAGTCTTTTCAAACTCTTTTATCTTTGAAGATAAGTTGTCTATTTCTTTGACAAGTAAGTCAATCTTTTCCTTGAAATCAGACTTCGTTTCTGATCTTTCAGCACAGATTCAGACAGTTCAGATAACTTCTCAGTAAGTTTCTTGATTTCTGCTTCAAACATGCTTTTTTCTTCTTCAAATCCCTTCTCAGCATCCTTTCTTTGGCCGGATATCTCTTTAAAGAATCCAACGTTCTTCTGTTCAATGGCCTTCTTCTCTTTGGCAAACTTTTCTCTTTCCAAGATTATTACTTTCTCAAAATTAGAAATTTGATGAGAAAGCTTTATACACTTAAGCTCAATTGTCTTCTTTTCTTCACAACTCTTTCTGGAAAAGTCTGAGAACTTCTTTGCAAATGATTTCTTTTCAGTCTCAAAATCTGATCTGTTCTTTTCAAAAACAGATTTGTCTTTGACAAGCTTTTGCTCCAAATAAGATATATTTTTCTGAAGCTTAGCATTAACATCTTTCAGATCAGAAATCTTCTTATGGAGATCAGCATTTGTATTCTTCATTTCCTCAAATATCTTCTTATTGTTCTCAACAGAATCTTGCTTCTGAATTTTAGCTTCCAAATCAGAAATCTTTCCTTTTAATTCAGAGTTCTCAACTTCCAATTCTCTTGCTTTTAATACCACCTTTGGCCCTGACATCAACCATTCAATAGAATCCCACAAATCTTTTCCTGTTAACTTGTAAGTATTTATGTGACTAGAAATTTCAAGAAAAATATCACGAGAAATACTATCTGACATAAAATTTTTAGCTATATTATCAGCTCTCTGTCTTTTCTCCTGTTCCTGAGTACAATCTTTTATTGGAATTTGAAATTTGATCTCACCTTCAGTCAATGATAATCTGATATAGTAACTCAACTCATGTTTATGTACAAAGTTTAAAAAATTAACTTTCCACTCTTCATACTTTCCTTTGTACAGCATTGGTGCCTTCATCTTTGCGCTAAGTGTAGATGGCACAAAACTCAGAATTGCGCTAAAGGCAGTAGCGCAAAAGACAATTTTGCGCTAAGTGAAGTTGGCGAGAAACAAACTTGTGAGAAACTCAACACGCAAAAGATACTTTGCGCTAAAAGAAGCTGGCGAGAAACAAACTTGTGAGAAACTCAACACGTAAAAGAAGACTTTGCGCTAAGTGAAGATGGCGCAAAAGAGACTTTGCGCTATACATGATAATCACTTGAAACACAAGAATCTGGCGTAATAGAATGATGATCTGGCGCATAATTTGATGACTTTGATGCTGATGAAAAACTCAAGCAGATGAAGAAAACCTCAAGCAGATGAAGTTGGCGCAAAATCAAGATCTGGCGCAAACTCAAGAAATCTTTTAATTCGATCACAGGCACAAATCTGATGAATTATGTACACTCAGATACGATCGAAATGTGATTTCTAACCACAATGAATCAACCAATTCGAACAATTTTCCGCAAAAACGAAATCTGACGAATCGAACAGTAACTTTATCGAACAGTTCCAAAAACCACGAATATCCTCAAATTGATCTCCAAATACTGATTTTCTTGCAATTTGATGTGAAACAAAGATGATCTAACACATAATGCGAATCCAACAAACCAAATTTCAAGAAAAACGAATCAAATTTTAGTACCAATTTGTGAAAAATTCAGGGAATGAGATTTTCTTGATCAAAAATCAAGAAAATGATCAAATTCTCTGAACTAATAACAAATTCAGATTGAAAATTGTTTCTCTCTAATCTCTCAGAATTAGATTGGCTCTGATACCAATTGATAATCCAAGATCTATCTAAAACTATGGAGAGAGAAATTAGAGAGAAAGAGTGAGACGTGAAAGTTTCATATGATTCAATATCAACGCTAAGTTCTTAGACAAGACAAGACACAAGGGCCTTAAATACCCTTGGCCAAAACAGATACAAAAGACTAGCTAAACAACATTTAAGGCCACAAGAGATAAATACATTGATTACTACAAAATCAGACTTAACAGTGGGGAATCTTGCAGAAGAATCGTTTCAGGCTTTGCAGGGGAATCGTTTCAAACTTTGCAGGGGAATCCTGGCAGGCTTTGCAGGGGAATCCCTGGCAGCCACTTTGCAATGGAGTAGTGGTGCGCAATTGCGCACGACCCTATCTTCTCATCGACTATAAGTAGATTCTATGGTGAAGTAGTAATTCACAACTTGCTATCTATCCTTTTTGCCCTCCACACCTTTTACAACCATTCTCTACATTTTCATAACTTAATGGCTGGAGGTTCACGTGGTAGGGGGAAAAGGTCAGCGAATGGGGTTGGCACTTCACGCTCCGTCGACATCGAACAATTAAATGATCGAGCTTCAAGGATTGACTAGAATGCACCAGAGACAACGTGTTAGAGCATAAATATGTTGGATACATGATCATAGAAGACTGAAGATTGAAGTCAAAGCTGAAGTCAACTCTCAAACATCAAAGTCAAAGTCTAGTGTAATAAAAGTCAAAGTCAAAGTTGTATTTCTGTTTTTCTAGTGTTGTGCGCGTTTGTGTAGTGTAGTGGTGTGCATGTTTCTATGTATGTATAAATAAGTTGTGTTGTGCATGTAACATATGTAACACAACAGAGAGAGAGTCATACGAGATCATTGCTAGAGTGAGAAAGTGTGTTGAGAGCATTTGTAATTGAAATCAGAGATTGAAATGGAATTGGAAATTGATTAAAATTGTTGTTGTCATCTTGATATACATTGTTTCTGGGATAACAATTGGTATCAGAGCACACTAAATTCAGAAAAACAAGGATCGAATTAGAGAATTTTGGATCGTATTTTGGACAAACTCGCAAACGGACTGAGAAAGTTAATTTTTGGATTTTAATGATGTTCTTGATTCGATTTTTGTATTGTTGTGTTGGATTTATCATCTAGAACTAATCTAGTTTGGATTGTATTGTCTAATTCTAACTAGATCAGTGTGAATTTGGAGATTTTCTTGATTTTTTTTTGTTCGAACTGTTTCATCACTGTAATAGATTAAATGTATATCATTTTGTGTTTTTGATTGTAATTGTATAATTGTAATTGGTTCGAATCATGCAAAAGATGAGTCTAGTAAAGTTTTATTCGATTTGGTGAAGGTTTGAATTGAATCAGAGTGAAAATCGAGTTTTTGGAACTGCAAGTCAAGAACTCGCAAGATCCAAAAAACTTGCAGATCAAGAACACGCAAGGACCAAGAACTCACAGGATCAAGAACTCGCAAAGGCTTAATTTTGTGTTTGAAGTGAAGAACTCGCAAACAGAGTCATGCGAGAAGTAGAAACTGGCACAACACTAGGTGCGAGTTTGTACTGTTTAATCTCTTTGTCGTGCGTGAAGTTAGCCTGCGAGAAGTGTTCATCATGCGCGTTCCCGTTTAGCGTGAAGTTTCTTGTTCAAAATATTTCTAAGTCTTAAACTCGCAAGCCTTGTTCTTGCGCGTTTACATTTAGCGAGTTTCAAGTTTTCGAAATATTCTAAGTCTAGAACTCGCAAAGTTTATTGCGCGAAGTATTAGAACTCACACATAGTGGTGTGCGAGAACTAAGAACTCGCATAAAGCTGCTTGCGCGAACCTTGGTTCTCGCAATCTTTGTTGTGCACGAAGCACAAACTCGCACATTATTTTGTGCGAGAAGTGAGTTCATATAGCCTTCGTTGTGCGTGAAGTTCAATACTCGCATAAAGGCTCTTGCGCGAAGTGTTTCATTTCTTTGTCGTGCGCGTTTTATACTTAGTAAATGTTTCTGATTTTTCTGAAATTTAACTGAGTTTGATTTTTGTAGATCCAGTTTGTTTTCTGAATTTTGACGATCACAGTAAGCAGTGTAGATCAAAGATGACTTCTAGAGACGCTCTCTCCATCGGTACAGACGTAAAACCTCCTGTTCTATTCAAAGGTGAATATGAATAGTGGAAGGATCGTTTTCTCGACTTTGTCGACCGACATGCAAATGGTGAAAACATTCTATTATCCATCACAAAAGGACCAATGAAAATGCCTACTGAGGAGATTCCTGATGAGGATAATGAATCAGATGGTGATGGAGTTATGAAGACAACGACTGTTAATAAAGATATTTCTCAGTTAACTGAACAACAAAAGAATCGGATCAAAGCTGACAAACAAGCCAGATCTCTACTTTTGCAAAGCGTAACTTACGAGATTTACATCAAAATAGACAACTATAATGCAACTGCCAAATCAATGTGGGATCAGCTACAAAAGATGATGATGGGTTCAAAGGTAGGCAACCAGATGAAAGTGGCAAACTGTATAAACAGTTATGAAGAATTTAAAGCTAAGGATAATGAGAGTCTGGAAGAAACGTATGAGAGATTCGTACTTCTACTGAATGAACTTTCAAAGAATAAAGTCACAAAGAATCATATCGAGAACAATGTAAAGTTTCTCAACGTTCTGCAGCCTGAATGGAATAAGCATACCCGGAGGATGAAGAAAATGAAAGATCTAAGTGACATACCCCTCCATGAAGTGTATGAGACATTGCGGTAAAATGAGGAAGAAGTTATAGAGAAAAGGGCTGAGAAAAAGAAGACTGAGAATGTGTCAGATCCCATAGCCTTGGTAGCTGGAGAGAAGGAGAAAGAGAAGAAAAAGAAGAAGAAGATAGTGTTTTCCAGTTCTGATTCTAGTTCTGCATCTGATGGTGGTGACGGCAAAAACCTCAAGCAAGCTATGCTTTTACTGACCCGTGCATTTCAGAAGAAATTTTACAAGCAACCGGGTTCGAACTCACAGAGGTACTCTTTGTCCAGATCAAAGAATCATGAACATCGGGAAAGAGTTGAAGGAAAAAGATATGAGGAGAAAATATTTGGAGATAGAAATCCCGAAGAGAAGAAGAGATATGTGAATGAATATGGCAGTGCTGAGAAAAAGAGTGAAGAGCTAATAAAGTGCTATAATTGCGGGAAGGTTGGTCACTTTGCGAAGGACTGTCGAAAGCCAATTGTCAGAAATGCTGAATATTACAAGCAAAAGATGTTGCTTGCTACACAAAAGGAAGCGGGGAAAGCCCTTATGGCGGAAGACGAGTTTTGGCTAGACCATTCTGAGGACAAACAAGAAGAGACAACACACATGTGCTTGATGGACAGAGAGGTGAAAGATGATGATTCTGAAGAAGAGACATCTGATGAGGTACTTAATCTTTCCAAAACTGATTTTATGACCAAAATGGAAGCCATGATGGTCGAACTTCAAGATCTTCAAAATAAGCTGAAAAAGGAAAAGAGTAGAGTTGAAAAGAAAAATCAAAAGATCTTTGACCTTAACAAAGGTGTTATTGGAAACAAAGATCTGATTGATTCTCTACACAAATCTGTTTCTGATTTTAAACATGAAAAAGATCGTTTTGAAAGTAAGATTTCTGATTTTGAATCTAAAATTTCTAAGTTTGTTTCAGAAAAGAAAGAAAGTGTTCTAAAAGCTTACAAATTGCAGGTAGAAAACATGTAACATCCGGAATTTCAGGTAAGTATAAGGTTTTGTTAATCTTATGTTTATGCATTTATCAAAGTAGAAATTATATGCTTAATTGCTATTTCTGTTTAAAATGGTTATTTGGTGTTGATTTGGATGTTTTAGACCAACCTTTGTTTGGTAGTGAGTTACGCGACTTACGCCGCGGGTTCAAGTCGCGGCACAAGCCGCGTAACCCACTGGAGTTCACTTGGTTGAGCAAGCAGGCGACTTATGTCGTGGGTGCAAGTCGCGACACAAGTCGCGGGGCGACCTGCACTTACCAAAACCCCTTTTTCATCCGATTTTCTCTCATAACTTTCATATCTCTCTCTCATTTTGGCGATTTTGCTCCCAAGAAATCAATTTTCTCCCTCACCAAAACCCTAACCCTCATAAATACTTCATCCATTGGTGGTTGGATCTTGGCTTCTTGCATTTATTATCCTCAAGGAAGCTTTCTAGGGTTCTCAAGTACTACCTCTCATCTTCAAGTCTCATCTTCATCTAGGGTTTCATCTTTTCTAGGTTTTGGTCAAAACCTAGCTTGTGAGTTTACTAATCCCTTTTAAAACTAGATACACATCATAATCTATTACTTGTTATCATCTTGCATCCTACTTGAAATGTTCATTGTCTATGCTCAAGTATTTGGGGGAATTTCTTTATGAGCCATGTTCATTTATGTCATTCCTTGAGTTATTGGGATATGTATATGTGTATCTTGTTATGGATATGGTATATTATTTGGGACTCCATTTTATGGGTCAAAACCACATGATTAAAATGTGGTCATATTTGTCTTGTTATAGACTTCATATTAAATGACTTGTTGGACGAACCAAGTCATATTGTGCCTTGAGGCCTATTAATTAATTATGTTGGACGAACCAAGTCAGTAGACACTAGGAGGATGTAGTCTTGGGTGCCACCGTGTGGGTATGTGCCTAGACCTCCGCCATTCAGGGTAATGCCATGGTTGTAGTCCTCGGATGTGCCGGACCTTTCGGATGTCACTCGTAGTAGTTGGCATCAAGGTATATCGACTCTTTGGGTGAAACTTGATTGGTGCTATGGGTATCCCCCGTTGACTCCTCATTTAATGAAATTTCGTTAACTGCTGATAAGGATTGAAAATGCTTTAACATGCTATTTTATTGTTCAACTCACTAGGCTTTTTGGCCTAACACTTGTTTGGTATCGATGTGTATCTCAGGTTCTAGTGGCGCCGCTTTTAAGTTGGCGTAGTTGCTTGGGGTGAGAGCTTGGGGAATTGCACTTGGACATATATTTTTGGTGAAGGCAATTGGGTTTATAGATGACATCCTTTTTGTAATCTCTTTTCTAGATATAGAAATTAGATTAGTTGGTTGTTATTTATTGTCCGTTAAATTACAACTGTGATTAAACAGGTTTGTTTATATTTCCCCATTTTTGGGAGGCTCTTGATATGACAATTTATATACTACTTCTCCTATTTGGGAAAGTTTTTGTTATCCCTATTTTTAGGGTGTTACAAAACAAGAGCTTAACAAAGAAGGTAAATGGTTTGGAAGCGAAATTGTATGCTAGAGGTCAAACAGATCAAACCATTTTTCTAAACACCCCTAATGAAGAGGCTGATGTTAAAGAGAAGTGGGGTCTCGGTTACGAAAACCCACATTATCTTAAGAAAGCCATCAGAAAACAGCCTGCTTTATATAACTTTAATTTTCTGTATGCGGCTGCTAAATATCCTCATTTGAAACCCAAATTCGTTACCAAATCACCTGATGAGGTAGAGGCTAAAGAGGATGAGAAAAGAAAGAACTTAAAGAAAATGCAACTACCATTCTGCTATCAAAAGATGAATGATAGTTATATTTCAGATAAGCCAAAATCTCTTTCAAATGATTATTTTGAAAGCTATTCGATAAAAGAGTTGGAGGCATAACCTTTAAAAGATAAAATTTATCTTCCTCCACTCATTTTAGAAAGCAAAATAACCGAGCTTGAAAATGTTTTATCTAATGAAAGAATATTGGTTGACATTGAACGAAATGTATTTTCAACTGTAATAAAGAACACAGTTTTAAATGTTAAATCTCAATAGTGTTCTAAATCTTCTAAAGCACCTCACACCTCTGAAGTTGATCTTGATGACTTATTTGCGTCTGCAAATGATTTTTTAAATTCTGATGAAGGGTGTGTAGATGAGATTGATATGTTTGACTTCAATGCTAAACTTCCAGATCATTCTACTTTTGTTATTAATGGTCAAGCGTTACCAAGTGTGCATGAAATAGGTGAATCATCAACTAAGTTTGGTGAATCAGTTTCTGTGAATGCTGATTATTATGCTAAAGGTAAGAAGCAAAACAAACGGCGCTCACATAAACAGACTAACACTGGTAAACTAAAGAAAAGACATTCTCAGAAATCTGATTTTCCTAACAGATCTAAATCTTTTGTTTCAGATTTAAGGAAGAAAAGATCAGAAGGTCGAACTGAATGGCGACCAAAACATAAGATAAATGAGAGTTTTGAACCAATTCCTGATATGGATTGGAATAAATCTACTAGTAGTTCTTCTGATGTAGTTGGTAGTGTTTGCTACCAATAAACAAAACCTTGTAATTCCTTACAAGCGATATTCAATAAAGCAATTACTCCGATTATCTCAATCTACTACTAAGTCATCTACTTATAGATGGAATGATTTTGTCTCTCACCGATTTTCTGATAATTGGTTTGGTACTTATCATGTTTGTTCTTATAAGCCATATGTTTCAAAAGTTTTTCAAAAGTTCAGAGGATCCATATACAAATGGATACCAAAATCTTGTGCTAATCCGTTAGGACCCACTTTTAAATGAGTACCTAAATCTGTTATTCCCTGATTTCTCTTATGCAGACCCGTCATATGTGGTACTTGGATAGCGGGTGTTCCAAGCATATGACTGGGCAAAAGGATTTATTGTCTAATTATACAGAGAAATTCTACGGGAATGTACGTTTTGGCAATGACCATTTTTCACCGATTCTTGGCTACGGTGACGTTATACAAGATAATGTTACGATTACGAAGGTGAGTTACGTAGAAGGTTTATGACATAACCTATTCAGTATGGCCAGTTCTGCGACAAAGATTTAGAGGTAAATTTCAAGGCCAAGAGGTGTTCTGTACGCACTGAAGATGGTAAAGAACTCTTGGTCGGTACTAGAAAGTCCAACCTCTACACTATAAATATGTCAAAGGTCTAGACTGACAATCAGGTTTGTCTACTATCAAAAGCCTCGCTGCAACAAAGTTGGCTTTGGCACCGAAGGCAGTCACACTTGAATTTTCGCTACATCAATAAATTGGTCAAAGGTAGATTGGTGAAAGGTCTTCCTGAGCTGAGATATGAAAAAGAAAATCTGTGTGCAGCATGTGAAAAGGGTAAAATGAAGAGGGCAGCTCACAAGCCAAAACCCGAACCGAGTACAAGTTCTACACTTGAGTTGTTACACATGGATCTATGCGGTCCGATGAGAACTCAGTGCATAGCAGGAAAGAAGTATGTTTTGGTAATAGTGGACGATTATTCGCGTTACACATGGGTAAAGTTTCTAAGGACAAAAGATGAGACGCCCGAAGTACTCATCAATTTTTTGAAGACTACCCAGGTGAACTTGCAGAAGTCAGTAAAGCTTCTAAGGATGGATAACGACACATAGTTTAAGAACAAAACTGTTGAAGATTATCTCGAATCGGTCGGGATAACACATCAATTCTCTGCTGCTAGGACGCCAGAACAGAATGGAGTAGTTGAAAGATGCAATTGAACGCTAGTCGAGGCCGCTCGCACTATTCTCAGCCAGTTGGATCTACCTCTGTTTCTGTGGGCAGAAGCTGTCTCTACTACATGTTATTCTCAGAATCGATCCATTATTCATAGACGGTTTGGTAAAACTCCTTATGCATTGATTAATAATCGTACACCTAGCATTAAGAATTTTCATATTTTTGGTTGCAGGTGTTTGTGCTTAATGATAGAGAGAACTTAAATAGGTTCGGACCAAAGGCTGAAGAAGGAATCTTCATTGGATACTCACAGACATCTGCTGCATATAGGATATATATGAAGAGCTCAAAGACTGTTATATAAAGCGTTAACGTAACATTTGATGAGGATGTGGCTTCTTGTTGGATCCCAGATTTAATCTTACAATAATAATGGTATAAACAACAAGAGTAATAACAGCGGAAGCAATATAATTTAATATCAAAAGCAAATTCAAATATCACAGTTCATATAATAAGATAAGCAGTAAGAACAAGATCTTCTCAAGATATATTCAGTTGATTCTTCTAATACAAGATATCAAAAAGCACACTTTTGTCAAAGGAGTGATGGTCCTATTTATAGGACCATAAAGTAAATAATGTACTATTCTGACAAATAGAAGCATGCTTGAACAGTATCTTACCTAAAAGGTAAGCTCAAGACATGCTCGAACAGTAATCTACTCTATAAAGTAAATCTTATCACTAAGTGATTGGTTATCTGTTCTGATACTTCAGGAAAATGTCTTCAGCGCCTTCTTCAGAGAGAATGTCTTCAGAGCTCTGATGTAGTCTTCAGAGCCTCTGATGAAGCCATCTCTGATGTTTTCTGCTGAGTCTATGTACTTCATAGGCAGGTTTGTCCTTTTAAGTCTTCGTCCTCTGGTCTTCATCCTCTAAAGTTTTCGTCCTCTGAAGCAGGATTTAGATATTTTCAACACTTTAACAAATGAAGATTTGGAGTTAACAATCTCCCCCTAAGTGTTGAAAATAAAAATTGCAATAGTAGCAGAGAACAAAAATTTTAAACTAAAAAGCATAGAGGAGAAAATCATCCTCTTAAATATTACTTCTCAAACATTTGGAAATACATTATAGAGAAAGTAATATTCAAAAATAAGGAAACAAACTAACATTTGTCACTAGAACAGATTCCATGAAACTTCATGATTAGAGCTCTGAAATTAATCATTGAGCCAACCTCCAAGTCTAGTTTTGCCAATAGATCTGCTCTGTGCCTTTCTTTCTTCACATGGATCATTTTCTGTATTCCTCTCAAGGTTTCATCAGAGTATTTCGAAACTTCTGAAGCAAGAAAGATTTTCTTTACTTGGTTTACTCTATAGATGAAACCCAGAGGTTTTGCTATTATTGATCCTGTCTTCTGTTTGTCAAGATTATCGATTGACTCCACAGGTTCAGTCACGTCCAGCTTTTCTTCTCCCAGGTTCAGAGTAATCTGGAAGTCACGTTTTGCTCTGTGTTTGACATAAGCCTCCATTGCCCTTCTGACTTCAACCATGCCCATTCTGATCTCTCTTCTTCCATGATCGTATCTAGCAGAGCAATAGGCGTATAAATGAGGTAAATCATATGGATTTAGATTTACGAGATCATTATCATTGAACTCGTAAATCTTCTGATCAGAGCGAGTTACCACATAGTGCCTATAGATGATCTTGTTGTAGGCAAAGGTCTTCTCAGAGATTTTGTTGATTTTGATGATTGGATCATCAGAGAGGACCTGTGCTCTGGGTGTGGTTTTATCTCTGACAAATCTTCGCTCATAGTCAGGCATGTTCTCTCTGATCCTTGGATTCAGAGGAATGACTAGAGTATCTGCCAAATTAAATTCACAGTAGATGTATCTGAAATGATCTTCTATTGAGGCTTCGAGATTGGATGCTAGGAATGTAGAAGGTGGAGTAAACAACCAATGCTTACCTTCTGAACAGGTTTCTCTGAAGGAGCCTGTTCATCAACAACCATGGTCTCTGGTTCCTTTGTCTGTGGAGGATCTTCTGTTGTAGGTTCAGAGATGTAGCCATCTATCTCTGGTGATTCCCTCAACTCTGTTGCTGTTGAAGTATGATTTGGTTGAGCATTATTGAATACATACTCTTCAACATCAACTACTTCAATTTGTTTTTCAGCAACTTCTTTTTCTCCTGAATCTGATTTTTCTTCTTGTTCAGATTCTGATTCTGCTTTTTCAGACTCTGATTTTTCTTCTAGTTCAGATTCAGGTTCTACTTTTTCAGACTCTGATTCGAAAGCATCTCTCATCACATATGTTGGTCTTTCAGGTGATGAGAATGCATCTTCTGATGTAGAGTAGTATATTAGCTGCTCGTCGTCTTCATCTTCTTCCAGAGCCCCAATAGTTTTTGGAGTTGCATCTATGACTGGTATTATTGGAGCCCCAATAATAGATGGTGCTAGGAAGACGACAGGTACTGGAGATTTGAGAATGTCCTGATTGTTTTTACCAGAGGTTGAGTGCCTCTCTGGTTCTTCTTGATCTTTTTCAGAGGGAGTGAACTCTTTATGAGTTTCAGCAGTTCTGGGTGATCCAGTCTTCTCCCCCTTATGAAGGCCTGATGACCTTTGAGGTTGGTCATCCTTGTCATCAGAATCTTCATACCTTGCCTTATTCCTGGCTTCGTCAGAGCATGCGACCTATGGTTCCTTCCTTTTCAGTGATCCCTTTGAAGATTTGACATTCTTCAAAAGGTCTTCAATCTTCTTGTTCTGCTGAGTGGCCTTTGAGACGAACTTGCTGGAGATGTTCATTACATTGCTGGTGATCTTCTTGGAGAAGTTGTTGAGGTCAGCCTTTGTAACGAACTCTGATGTGGCAGGAGCAGCAGCAGAGGAAGTAGGGATCTTTGCAATCACCTCTGCCAAAGAACGCAAGACTTCCTCTTTGAATTGAGAAAAGTCTGCAGAGGTTGGAGTTGGGGCAGAGGGAGTTGGAATCGCCTTGAGGAGTTCTGTTCTGGAGTTGTGAATTTCTCTGGATAGAACCGAGTCATTTTTGATAACCAGGTTTTCCAGATCCTCCAGTTTGGTGTTCTGGGAGAGAATGGTCGTGCGCAGCTTAGAGACCTCTGAAGTGAGCTTTGCAACTTCAGAGTGAGAGGCAGAGGCCTCTGAGATCTTCTCCAGATGAAGTTTAATCTCCTTCAGAGATTCTCTGATTTCATCACCAAAGATTTTGAACTCCTCTTTGGTAACATAATCATAGGGGGTGTCCTTAGGATCAATACATGATTCTAAGTTTCCCTCGAGTTCAGAGGGGCCTTCTTTCGGAGTTGGTTTGGTTTTGACTCCGGAAGGACTTCCCATTAATCCTTGAGGACCCTTTTTCAAGGATTTCTCTATAATGGTTCCGATTGGTCTGTTATCATCAGAGTCAAAATCTGATGATGACGAGAACCTAATGTGTTTGGACACCTTACTGTCCAGGCTAAGGAGTCCATGTGCAAGAAGGTCGTGCCAATCTTTTTCTGACAGGCAGTCCTTATGAGAAATTTCTAATTTCTCCTGATCTAAAGGATGGTCGGTTGTAGAATGATCCACAGAGGCATCATGTGTGTGAGGTGGTGGCATACTCTGGGGTGAATGAGTATTTTTATCTTGGTCCAAGTCCTGTTGGTAGGACTCAGCCGTATCAGAGGGTGCCCCTTTGGTGCGTGCTTTAGAGGCAGAAGAAGATGCCTCTGAGCGTCTGGCTTGGCAAGGGTTCGAGGTGTGCACCTCTGTTTCAATGTCCACTGGTGCTGGACCACCTTGGATAGTAGATATGTTTGCACGGGGAATTTGTCTTTGGAATCGCTCAGATGTGCCAACAAGGGCATCTTTTTCTACCTCACATCCCTCAGATGCTAGGTTCAGAAACTCTCCCTCTTGTATTCTCTCTCCCTCACCTCCTCTGCTCTGACAGAGTTATTCTCTTCGTCAGAGGGAGGGTTCTCTTGTCTTCTCTCCCTCACTCTCACACAACCACCCTCTGGTTGCGCTCTGTGAATGTTTTGAGCAGTATCAGAGATGTCACTCTCTGATTCTTGCTCTGGCTCAGAACCTAAGTGTGTTGGAGATCCCATCATCGGTTCTGATGATTGGGCAACACGACTAAGTAGAAGATGGGTATCAGAGTTAGAAGGAATTAACTCAAGCATAGTGTATGGAAAACGTCGCTCATTTGGGCACGGAGGAACCTCTGTTGCTTTGAAAGAATTTATGATGAACAATGGTGTTCTCGAACCTTCCTCAGTGAGAGAGAATTTTTCCATTGCCCGTTGGATGATAACAGAAAGGAATCTGGGAAATAGGACTGAAATAGGTTGTTTTCCTTTGGCCAAGTCTTTATTCTTCTTGTCCACCGCCGTCAGCATCTCACAGAAGAGGATATGAGCCATATTTATGCTTCTGTTGAAGAATAGTGCATACATTAATACAAGGATGGCTGGATGTGTCTGATCCAGGCTTCCAATTTTGCAGGTTATTGTGCGATTTAATATACTAAATATGAAGTTCTACTTGGGAGGCAGAAACTGACGTCTGAACTGACTTAGGCGTGAGATTTCCTTGTTGTAGCCTAAGTGGTGGAGGAACTAAAGAAGAACTTCTTGAGTGGGTGGTTTATCAAACTTCTCTATTTGAAGATCTTTTGTCGTGAGCAGGTTGAATCTTTGAGTTAGGGTTTGTAGGGTGATTCTTATGTTCATGCTTTGGTCACCTAGGTCAATATACCCAACAAGTCCTTCCTTTTCATCATCGTATTCACTTGAATACCACCATTGTTGGACAAATCGTAGGGGAACATCGTTAGCATGTTTGGTGAGTACGTCATTGAGTTCGCAGTTGCTAAAAAAGTCCTAGACAGGGCGAAACTGCTCGTCGTATTTGGTAGGAGTGACATCCAGAAAGTAGTTGTTACTTTTCACTGGGACTTCAAATTGTGCCATGTTCAAGCTTGGAACCAGTCTGCTTGAGTTGTCTGAGTTTTGAGAATGAGCTGCCATTGTTGCAGGTTTTGAGATGGATGAGAACTTGGAGAGAGAGAGAATTTTGGGATTTTGGATTCTGAGAGCGTAAAGAATAACGAGAAGGGAAAAAGGGTTTTTTATGGACAAAGGTGGAGAGAAAGGTTATGCAAACGGAAATTGAGTGTTCCAATGTCAGAAAGGACGTTCCATCATCCCCTAATAAATAGGTGACACGTTGAGGTGTGTAGGGGAGAGACGCTTGGTGTCAGAAAACCGCCAGAAGGGTTTTTGAAAAGAAACGAATGGTTATCCAAAAGAGATTTTATATTAAATTATTTTTCTTTTAAAAGAAATTCCTGGAATATTCTCAAAAATGAGAAAATATCAGGGTTTTTGATATGAGAATCAGGGACAAGATCAGAGGCTCTGATATGAGTATCATGGACAAGATCAGAGGTTCTGATATGAGTATCAGAGACAAGATCAGAGGCTCTGATATGAGTATCAGAGACAAGATCAGAGGCTTTGATATGTGTATCAGAGAAGCTCTTGCTCCCCCTTGAAAGATGAAGGGTTCTTTTGCTCCCCCTTGACCAAAAAATGGTTTCTTTTTTATCTTCTCCCCCTTGACAGAAGCGTAGATATACAAAAGAATGATTTTGACTATTTGAACAATGTTCAGAGATGCTGAAATTACTTTCAGAAGCTCTGTTGAGAACATGCTACTAATGTCAGAGGCTCTGATGAAAGGATCAGAGACTATGATGTTTTCCTGTTTTAGGTAGACATGTTCAACATTCCCAACTTGCTGATTAAAAAATTGAACCTTCGTTCATCCAATGCTTTAGTGAAAATATCTGCAAGTTGAAGTTCTGTTGGTACAAAATACATTTCGATTGTTCCCTTTTCAACATGATCTTTCAGAAAGTGGTACCTTACATCAATATGCTTTGTTTTGGAATGCTGCACTAGATTGGCAGAGATGGCTATGGCACTCTTTGAATCACACAGAATTGGAATTATGTCATACTGTAAGCCATAGTCTCTGAGTTGAGTTTGCATCCATATGACTTGAGAGCAACAACTAGCAGCAGCAACATATTCTGCCTCTGCTGTAGAAGTTGAAACACAGTTCTGCTTTTTGGATGTCCAACTTACCAACTTATTACCCAATAATTGACAGCATCATGATGTACTCTTTCTGTCGAGTTTGCATCCTGCATGATCTTCATCAGTGTATGCTGTTAAATCAATGCTAGAAATTTTTGGATACCAGAGACCTAGAGAAGGTGTGCCTCTGAGGTATCTAAAAATTCTTTTAACAACAGACAAATGAGATTCTTTTGGATTTGCTTTATATTGAGCATAGAGACATGTTGCGAACATTATATCAGGCCTGCTTGCAGTTAAGTATAGAAGTGATCCTATCATGCCTCTGTAGGTTTTGACATTTATAGATTTTTCCGAAAGATCAGAGTCAAGCTTGACTCAAGTTGCAATAGGTGTTTTCATAGAGGTTGAATCATTGAGTCTGTATTTTTTCAAAATGTTAGAGACATACTTAGATTGAGTTATAAAAGTACCCTCTGATGTTTGTTTTACTTGTAAGCCTAGAAAGAATGTTAATTCTCCCATGAGACTCATCTCAAATTTACTCTTCATCAACTCTGAAAACTTATCACAATACTTTTGATTTGTAGAGCCAAATATAATGTCATCAACATATAGCTGTACTAAAAGCATCTCATTTTTGTACCTTTTTATGAACAAAGTTGTATCTATTGTTCCTGTTTCAAAACCATTATTTATCAGAAATGTGGACAGAGTAACATACCATGCTCTTGGAGCTTGTTTAAGTCCGTATAGAGCTTTATCAAGATAATAAACATGGTTAGGAAACTCTGCATTTTCAAATCCAAGTGGTTGCTGGACATAAACTTCTTCATTTAATTTACCATTCAGAAAGGCAGATTTAACATCCATCTGATATACTTTGAACCCCTTGTGTGCAACATAGGCTAAGAAGATTCTAATTGCTTCTATCCTAGCTACAGGTGCAAAGGTTTCATCATAATCAATACCCTCTTCTTGGCAATATCCCTTAGAAACCAACCTTGCTTTGTTTCTGATAATAATTCCATCCTCATCCTTTTTATTTCTGAAGACCCATTTAGTTCCAATTGCAAATTTTTCTTTAGGAAGGGGAACTAAGGTCCAGACTTTGTTTCTTTCAAACTCTTGAAGCTCATTCTGCATTGTAGAGATCCAATGAGGATCTTCAAGAGCTTCATTTACCTTCTTTGGTTCAATGATGCTTAAAAAGTTTATAAAATAGCATTCATTGATTGTGGCTGATCTGGTTTTGACACCCTCTGAAGGTGATCCAATGATCTGATCATGGGGATGATCCTTTGTCCATCTTGTGAGTGGAGCATGAATATGAGGTGGAGTTTGAGCTTCAGAGATGATTGAAGGAGACATCTCTGTTGTGCTGTGCAGAGGCTCTTAAGTGGGTTCTAGAGGCTCTGAAGTGGGTTCCAGAGACTCTGAAGTATGCTCTGAAGTTTCTTCAAGAGATGTCTCTGGAAATTCTTCAGATGTTTCTTTCTCATCTTCTGCTTCTGAAGATAATTGTCCTCCAGGTTGTCTTGTTTCATATCTTGGACCTGTATTTAAAGAAGCAGAAGTTGTAACTTCAGAAGGACTAGAAAGATTTGTACCTGTATTTTGAGGTTCCTCTGAAGTTAATTTGTGAATATCTCTGAAAAGAAACTATGAATTATCATCATCGAAGAAGTCTTCGAATATTTTGTTTAGCTCAGATTCTCTTATCTTGGACGATTCAGAGATATTCTTGGCAGTTGTATTGACATCATTGGTGGCAAGATTTATGTCATCATCAAAAGACACATTGATACTCTCTTGGATTATTCTTGTTCTCTGATTAAACACTCTGAAAGCTTTTGAGGCTAATGAATATACAATGAATTTGCCTCCATCTGCTTTCTTGTCAAACTTTCCAAGAGATTCTCTATCATCTAGAATATAACATCTGCATCCAAAAACATGGAAATATTTAACATTAGGTTTCCTATTGTTAATTAGTTCATAAGATATTTTCTTGAATCTTTTGACAATGGTAGCTCTGTTTTGAGTAAAACAGGCTGTTGCCACTGCCTCTGCCCAAAAATTTGTTGGAAGATCAGATCCTGCAAGCATAGTTCTTGCAGCTTCAATAAGTATTCTGTTTTTCCTCTCAACAACACCATTTTGTTGAGGTGTTTTTGCTGCAGAGAAGTTTGGAGTTATCCCTTCTTCTGAAAGATATGTGTTGATTTTGGCATTTATGAACTCTGTCCCATTATCACTTCTCAACTTCTGAACTTTGCGATCAAACAGAACCTGCAATCTTTTTAACAATCTTATTAAAATACCAGGGACATCAGACTTAGCTCTGATGAATTCTATCTAAGTATATTTGGAGTATTCGTCAATTAAAACGAGAATATACTTTTTACATGATAAACTCTGCACAGAGATAGGACCACAGAGATCCACATGAAGCATATGTAGAGGTTTTGGACAATTATTATCACTTTTGGTCTTGTGGGAAGATCTTTTCATTTTTCCCATTTCACAATCAGAACAAAGATGATCTTTGTTAAACTTCAGAGATGGTAATCCCTTAACTAGATTTACTTTGACCAACTTATTAAGTGAAGAAAAGTTCAGATGTGAGAACTTTTTATGCCAGAGCCAAACATCTTCACTGTTCAAAGAAATTAGACAGAGTTTCTCTGAGTCAGTTTTTATGTGTTTGGAAAAATTCATTCTGTATAAATTACCTTTTCTGTCAGCTCTGAGCATTTCTTGACCTGTTTTTGAGTGAAGTAATGAACAATGTTTTTCTTGAAATTTCACATCAAAACCATGGTCAAAAAGTTGACTTATACAGATTAAGTTATGCTTTAACCCATCAACATAAGCAACCTTTGATACAGAAACATTACCTCTTGTAAGCTCACCATAACCCTTAATCTGCCCTTGCATATTGTCTCCAAAAGTTACTGCTCCTCCAGATTTAGCTTTGAAAGAGGATAGTAACTTCTTATCTCCAGTCATATGCCTTGAACATTCAGAATCTAAGTACCAGATTGGCATAGACTGTTTCTGCAAGACAGATTAGATTTTCTTAGGTACCCATCTCATTATGGGTCCTTTTTTGTTAGACTTCTGATTATCTCTTTGAAATTTTGCTTTCTCATCATTTGATGTTTTGGCAGAGTTGTCCTTTTTCTTTTGAGGATTTGTCTCTGAATTTTTATTCAGAGACTGATTTAGAAAACAGTGAGAACTTCTGAAGTGATTTTTTAGTTTCATCAAAAGTTAGATGCAATTGCACTTCACAAAACAAGAAGAAGTAGAAGCAAAGGTTTTCATTTCATTAAATGCATTATGATTCCTTTTTGAATTAGTACTAGGAATATTACAAGTATTCCTAACTACTTCCTTTCTTCTAGCTTGAAAGACAACCTTCTTTTCAAGTTGTCTCTTCTTGTTCAGAAACATCCTCTTCTCTTTATTGCTCACTGCACAAACAGGATTAGAATGGTTAATTTCTTGCCATTTTCCTTTTTGTTCAGGAGTAAAATTGATTGGTTTATAAGTGTAGAGTTGAGAAGTCATGGTTTTATTCTTTGCCTTTACCTGTAATTCTTTTTCAAGATCCAGAGAAGTTTTTGCTTGAAGACACATTTCTGCAAAGTCAGGACATATTGGTATTCTAGGTTTATTTTTCAAAACAGAAATAGGAATATTCAAAATTCCAGAACCAACAGTCTCTATTCTTTTATGAATTGCTTTCTCTGATCTGCAGAAAATATGTTCATCTATCTCTGTATCAGATTCAGAATCAGAGTCAAGAAAGTCTCTTTCAGCCTTACTAGAGATAGCTACCTCTGATGGTTTCCCAATTTTCTTGGGTCTTGAGACTCTGATGACTCTTTTCATGCTCTCTCTCTTCTTTAAATCAGCTATAATATTTTCTTTATTTATTCTTTTGATGTCATCCTCAAATGTAGTTCTGATGCATTCATCAGAGATTGGTGAATACAGAGGAACATCTGGATTAAGTGAACTCTGAGGTTCATCTTCAGAAGTACTTGTTTTAGAGGTACTTTGTTCAGATGTCTCTGATTCATTTTTGATAAATGCATCAAACTTGAAAATTTCTTTGGGATCATTGCTCTGAGGTTTTGTGAAAAATACCTCTGAAGTTTCTTTTTCTATTTTTAAGATAGAAATTGGAAAGCTTTGCACTTCAGAGTATGCAACATTTTTAAAGTTCAGAGCTCTTGTTTTTTATCCCTCTGAGGTTTTTATTCTCTTGAAATTGTTCAGAGATGGACAATCAGAGCTCTGGACCTTTCATATAAGAAAGTGGAAGAAAGTGAAGTTTTCTTCAATCCAGTGAATGGATCCAATTCATTGAATCGCAGCCCATGAGTATCCAATTGAGAGTTTATCTTTATATGCACATCCTGAGCATCAAGATAGCTTTTGATTTGAAGTTCTTTCCTTTCCAGAGATTGATGTAAGATTTCTCTTTCTTTTTGGAAAAAATTGGTTAAGGCAACAGAATTGAGTCTTTCATACTCAGATCTTTTTACTTCTTCTTCTTTAACTTTTAAAACTTTCTCAAGTTCTTTGAATTTTTCTGAAAAAGATTTTTCTTTATGTTTCTTAGCTTTTTCAAGTTCAAATTTTTCAACAAAAATATCTCTCTTTTCTGACTCAAGAAGATCTTTTTCCCTTTTGTAAAAACTAAGATCTTTTGTCATTTGTTTTCTTTTTTCTTTTTCCTCAACAAGTTTTTGTTTTAAGATTTGAAATTCATCTGTTAGCTTAATAACATCCAATTCAAGTTCACTGTCAGAGGTGGAAGGAGAGTTTACCTTTTCAGAGTAGTCCTTTGATGATCCATCATTCTGATCATCTGTGAAAGCCATACCACAGAGATTGGTAGGTTCTTCCTCTCCATCGCTTGTTGAGTCTGACAGCCAGTCTTCCATCTCTGCTACAAGTACTCTTTCTTTGACATTGTATTTGTACTTGTTTTTGTAGTAGTCTTCATCTTTGATGAGTCTACCTCTGCAGTTTGCAGAGTAATGGCCTGGCTTTCCACATCTAAAACATCTTCCATCGTTTTGATTTGATGGAAGAGCAATGTCTGATTCTGTCTTTTGTGCTTGTGGTTGTGGCTTGAAGTACCTCTGAGGTTGAGGTTACCTTGGCTTAAATGATTGTTGAGATCTTGATTGTTGAGTAGAATCATGATTGGTGAAATGAACGCCCTTTTGATCACTATGCATAGTAGATCTGGGCTCTTGTTGATAGTCAACTTTCTGAAATCTCCTTTCTAGATTTCCTCTTCTTTCTTCATCATATCTTCATCCTTCAGAGATGATTGAAGCAGACATCTCTGTTGTGCTGTGCAGAGGCTCTGAAGTGGGTTCCAGAGGCTCTGAAGTGGGTTCAAGAGACTCTGAAGTATGCTCTGAAGTTTCTTCAAGAGATGTCTCTAGAAATTCTTCAGATGTTTCTTGCTCATCTTCTGCTTCTGAAGATAATTGTCCTCCAGGTTGTCTTGTTTCATATCTTGGACCTGTATTTAAAGAAGAAAAAGTTGTAACTTCAGAAGGACCAGAAAGATTTGTACCTGTTTTTTGAGGTTCCTCTGAAGTTAATCTGTGAATATCTCTGAAAAGAAACTCTGAATTATCATCATCGAAGAAGTCTTCGAATATTTTGTTTAGTTCAGATTCTCTTATCTTGGACGATTCAGAGATATTCTTGGCAGTTGTATTGACATCATTGGTGGCAAGATTTCTGTCATCATCAAAAGACACATTGATGCTCTCTTGGATTGTTCTTGTTCTTTCATTAAACACTCTGAAATCTTTTGAGGCTAATGAATATACAATGAATTTTCCTCCATCTGCTTTCTTGTCAAACATTCCAAGAGATTCTCTATCATTTAGAATATAACATCTGCATCCAAAAACATGGAAATATTTAACATTAGGTTTCCTATTGTTAATTAGTTCATAAGATGTTTTCTTGAATCTTTTGACAATGGTAGCTCTGTTTTGAGTAAAACAGGCTGTTGCCACTGCCTCTTCCCAAAAATTTGTTGGAAGATCAGATCCTGCAAGCATAGTTCTTGCAGCTTCAGTAAGTGTTCTGTTTTTCCTCTCAACAACACCATTTTGTTGAGGTGTTCTTGTTGCAGAGAAGTTTAGAGTTATGCCTTCTGAAGTGAATTTTTAGTTTCATCAAAAGTTAGATGCAATTGCACTTCACAGAACAAGAAGAAGTAGAAGCAAAGGTTTTCATTTCATTAAATGCATTATGATTCCTTTTTGAATTAGTACTAGGAATATTACAAGTATTCCTAACTACTTCCTTTCTTCTAGCTTGAAAGACAACCTTCTTTTCAAGTTGTCTCTTCTTGTTCAGAAACATCCTCTTCTCTTTATTGCTCACTGCACAAACAGGATTAGAATGGTTAATTTCTTGCCATTTTCCTTTTTGTACAGGAGTAAAATTGATTGGTTTATAAGTGTAGAGTTGAGAAGTCATGGTTTTATTCTTTGCCTTTACTTGTAATTCTTTTTCAAGATCTAGATAAGTTTTTGCTTGAAGACACATTTCTGCAAAGTCAGGACATATTGGTATTCTAGGTTTATTTTTCAAAACAGAAATAGGAATATTCAAAATTCCAGAACCAACAGTCTCTATTCTTTTATGAATTGCTTTCTCTGATCTGCAGAAAATATGTTCATCTATCTCTGTATTAGATTCAGAATCAGAGTCAAGAAAGTCTCTTTCAGCCTTACTAGAGATAGCTACCTCTGATGGTTTCCCAATTTTCTTGGGTCTTGAGACTCTGATGATTCTTTTCATGCTCTCTCTCTTCTTTAAATCAGCTATAATATTTTCTTTATTTATTCTATTGATGTCATCCTCAAATGTAGTTCTGATGCATTCATCAGAGATTGGTGAATACAGAGGAGCATCTGGATTAAGTGAACTCTGAGGTTCATCTTCAGAAGTACTTGTTTCAGAGGTACTTTGTTCAGATGTCTCTGATTCATTTTTGATAAATGCATCAAACTTGAAAATTTCTTTGGGATCATTGCTCTGAGGTTTTGTGAAAAATACCTCTGAAGTTTCTTTTTCTATTTTTAAGATAGAATTTGGAAAGCTTTGCACTTCAGAGTATGCAACATTTTTAAAGTTCAGATCTCTTGTTTTTGATCCCTCTGAGGTTTTTATTCTCTTGAAATTGTTTAGAGATGGACAATCAGAGCTCTGGACCTTTCCTATACAGAAAGTGGAAGAAAGTGAAGTTTTCTTCAATCTAGTGAATGGATCCAATTCATTGAATCCCAGCCCATGAGTATCCATTTGAGAGTTTATCTTTATATGCACATCCTGAGCATCACGATAGCTTTTGATTTGAAGTTATTTCCTTTCCAGAGATTGATGTAAGATTTCTCTTTCTTTTTGGAAAAAATTGGTTAAGGCAACAGAATTGAGTCTTTCATACTCAGATCTTTTTACTTCTTCTTCTTTAACTTTTAAAACTTTCTCAAGTTCTTTGAATTTTTCTGAAAAAGATTTTTCTTTATGTTTCTGAGCTTTTTCAAGTTCAGATTTTTCAACAAAAATATCTCTCTTTTCTGACTCAAGAAGATCTTTTTCCCTTTTGTAAAAACTAAGATCTTTTGTCATTTGTTTTCTTTTTTCTTTTTCCTCAACAAGTTTTTGTTTTAAGATTTGAAATTCATCTGTTAGCTTAATAACATCCAATTCAAGTTCACTGTTAGAGGTGGAAGGAGAGTTTACCTTTTCAGAGTAGTCCTTTGATGACCCATCATTCTGATCATCTGTGAAAGCCATACCACAGAGATTGGTAGGATCTTCCTCTCCATCGCTTGTTGAGTCTGACAGCCAGTCTTCCATCTCTGCTACAAGTACTCTTTCTTTGACATTGTATTTGTACTTGTTTTTGTAGTAGTCTTCACCTTTGATGAGTCTGCCTCTGCAGTTTGCAGAGTAATGGCCTGGCTTTCCACATCTAAAACATCTTCCATCGTTTTGGTTTGATGGAAGAGCAATGTATGATTCTGTCTTTTGTGCTTGTGGTTGTGGCTTGAAGTACCTCTGAGGTTGAGGTTACTGTTAGATCTGTTTTTATAGTAATCATTGTATTTATTTTCTAGCTTTTACTGTGCTTATTGTTCATTTCTGTATTGTAAAGGCTAGGGGTATTTAAGTCCCCTTAGAGCATTTGTTTTGTTTTGGCACTCACTTTCAATACATCAGTTTACTTTGCGCTTCAATATTTTCTCTCTCTACTTTCTCTCTCTAAAGAATCAGTTATCTTGGACTCTCAATTGGTATTAGAGCAATCTGAATATTGAGAGGATTGAGAGATTGTTTTTCTATATCTGAATTTGTGATTGAAATCGAAATTTTGATCGATTTTCTTGAATTTTTTTCAAGAAAATCTCGTTTTCTTGATTTCTCATAAAATTTGGATCTGTTTGTGATTGAATTTGTGCGAATTTGATTTCTTTAGTTGCGTTTGTGATAATCGATTGTATTTGATTCACAAAGTTTTCCTTAAAAAAACATGATTTGATTCTCAATTTGGTGATTTTGTGTTTTTTTGGAAAAACGCCGTTCTCGTTCTGTTCTTTGTCGAATTTTTAGATTTTGTTGATTTTAATCGATTCAATTGATTAAAATTTGTTAGAAAGAAGTTTTCGAAATTCAGTGTATACTTTTCTTGGTTAATTTTCGAAGTTATAGTTGATCTTGCGTGAATTGGTTGAGTTTATGAAGTTTGCGTCTCATTCATGATGGTTTGCGCTTCATTCATATTAGTTTGCGTTTTATTCATGTGAGTTTGCGTGTCATTCATATACTTTGCGTGTCATTCATAGTCTCTGCATGAATTAGTAATGTTCCTGAACTTTGCGTTTCATTCATGAGAGTTTGCGTGTGATTCATATATGTTTGCGTGTGATTCTTATGCTTTGCGCCTCTTACATTCCTTCATAGATTTTGTGATCTAACTCGTATGTTAGTAATTTTTTCAGGATTGCTATTCTCATTGGAAACGCAAAGCCAAGTTTCTCGGTTCTAATCTGACACGCAAGCCATCTGTTTGCGTTTCTCTCTTCAAGTGAAAAGTCTTAGTGCATCAAACGCAAAGTCTCTCACCCGCAAAGTCTACACACGCAAAGGTTCACTTTGTGTTTCACGAAGCAAACGTAAAGCTCAGTTTGTGTTCCCCTCTGCAAGCGCAAAACCTTCTTTGCGCTCCTCATTACAAACGCAAACCTCTAGTTTGCTGGTCTCTCATACTTAGAAAATTTTCTGTTTTTTTTTCACAAAATGTCTTTGCAAGCACAGATCTACAAGAATGACCTCATGATGTCTTTGGGGTCTGATACTCGTCCACCAGTTCTCATCAATGAGAATGAATTCGAACAGTGGCAGGATCGGTTCATCAACTTTATTGAAAGGCAACCGAATGGGGAGAACATGATAAAATCACTGACTCAGGTCCTATGGAAATACCAAGAAAAGTTATTCCAGCTACAGCAACTTCTGTTGCTACCTCTGTTGAGAAAGCCTTAAGGGAATATGATGCTGATGAGATGTTACGACATCAAGCTGATAGTCAGGCCAAATCAAATCTGATCCTTGCTCTTCCCAACTCCATCTATAACAGAATCGATTGCTTCAAACATAACCCAATGATGATGTGGACACAACTTGAGAAGATTATGCTTGGTACTGCAATGTCTACTCAGTTACGACAGACCAGGTACATGAACAACTTTGAAAAGTTCAAGGCCAAGGATGGGGAAAGTTTGAAAAATGTTTTTGATCGATTCTGGGCTGTTATCAATGATCTCTACAAGATTAAAGTTACCAAGACTGAGTTGGAGGCTAACTTGAAGTTTCTGAACGCTTTACAACCTGAGTGGAACAAGTCATGCCACAGAATGAGAAACGATGTCAGAATCTCAACCATGCCAATTCAGGAGTTATACGAAATCTTGATGACAGATGAATCTATGGTAATGAAGAAGAAGGCGAAACTGGATAAGAAGAACAAGCCTCTGTCAGTAGATCCTATTGCTCTTTTAGCTAGTCAACTGGCTGAGCAAGCTTTGACTGAAACAACTTATGATGGATCAACGGATGATGATGGCGAAGCTCTAGAGAAGGCCATGATACTTTTGACTCAGCACTATCAGAAGAGATTCAAGTACAAATCTGGTTCAAACAACCTGCGGTTTACTTCTGGTTCTAAAAAGATAGAACCTGGTGCTTCTTCAAAGACATACACTCCAAAGTATGAACCAGCTAAGGTGGTTGAACAGAAGAAAGAGGAGAAAAAGGTGGTTAAATGTTTTAACTGTGGAAAGCCTGGACATATGGTTAAGGACTGCAGAGTCAAAGTGGTAAAGGATGCTGCTTTTTACCAAAAGAAGTTGGCTCTTGCTGAAAAGAAAGAAAGTGGAACCATCCTGTTGGCCGAAGAAGAATACTGGTTGGATCATTCGGACAACGAGGCTGAAAATGAGGAAACTGCGGCCATGTGCTTTATAGGAGATGACAAATCTGATGATGAGGAAGAGGATACATCATCTGATGGTTCTGAGGTAATATCTGAGTTTAACTATAATTTCTTTTTATCTCAAATGAATGTTTTTATCACTGCTTTGCATGATTTGCGCTCAAAGTTTGTTTCTGAAAAGTTTAAAAATTAAGAAAAGTCTGAGTTAATAGAAAAACTGCAAATTTCTTTAAAAGATGAAAAGTCAATTTTAATTGACACAAAAGAGAAATTTAATAAGCAGTTGGTCGAGTTAGAAACTTCAAATCAGACTAATCGTGATTCGTTGACTGAACTGACTTATTCAAATAAAATCCTTTCTGAAAAGATAATTGTTTTAGAAAAAAAATTGTATAAAAGAGAACAGTCTGAGTAAACAATTTACATGAATAAACCAAGGAGTGAAGAAGCTATAAAAGAAAAGTGGGGACTTGGTTTTGAAAACCCGCATTTTTTAAATCATGCTAAAAATGAAGTTCCTACTTTATATGAATATGATTACTTTACTCTTGCAAGATATGCTCCTCAGTTTAAATTCTTTTGGACAACTGAGAAACAAATTTTGGAAGAAGAAAATGTGAAAAGAATGAAAAACAAGAGGATGGAAATGCCATTTGTTTACACTTCTGAAAATGCAAAGTATTTTCCTGATCAATCTAAGAAATCCAGAAAAGTTCAAAATCTTTTAAATGTCAAATCTTCCAATAAATCTTCATTTTCAACAGATTTTGTGGATATTTTTGCTAACACTGATAAGGAAAATGTATCTCCGGTGTCTTATGATACTAAGAAATACATTCCCCCATTAGTGTTAGAAGAAAAAATTGTTGATCTTGAAGATCGATTGGAAGAACAAAATCTTCAAACTTGTTTAGAAAACGATTTATTTCTTTTTATAATGAAAACAAGTTTTGAAGATAAAATTTCTTCTGGATTGTCAAAAGACTCTAAGAAAAATTCTAAAGTTTTGAAAAACAATGGCCATATGCGTTCCACTTTGGGAACGCAAACTGAAAGTTTGCGCATGAAGTTGGACGCGCAAAGCTCAGTTTGCGCCTCCAATGGGAAACGCAAACCTCCTCCAGACTTGCGAAATTTTGAAAATTTTCACTCCGAGGCTAGTTCTTTAATGTCAAATGCTAAGACTAATCTCTTTGATAAAGTTTCTTCTTCTGATTCAATTATTGATACTTCTTTACTGCTAAATGCTCAATTTTATAAAAAGAAGTGTAAAAGAAGAAGATCAAAGAAGTCAAAGAAACATGATACTGTCTTATCTGAAAATTCTAATGTTTCTGATCTTTCTTCTTCAGATCGGACTGTGAGGAAGTCACCAAGGCAGATTTGGAGGATGAAACAACAAAGTTTAGAATCTGAACTATTAGGAGTAAACTGTGTAGACAATCTTTGTGATACTGATACATTTGCTTCTTGTAATAAAAACCCAAAATACTCTTTTAAGCAAATGTTTGATATATCAAAGAATATCTCATATGCTTCTTCTAGTTCTGATTCTGATAATTGTGTTTTATCTTCTATTGATAATTGCTTTCATTCTTTCATGAAAAATAAATCTGTGAGAAATAAAAGATATAAATCTAACAAGGGACCCATAAGCATATCGGTACCTAAAAAGGTGTAGTTTCTGTGTGTGCAGCAAAGTCATTTATGGTATCTGGATTCGGGATGTTCAAAACATATGAGTGGCAACAAATCACTTCTGTCTAATTTTAAAGATAAATGTTGCGGTCGTGTGAAATTTGGTAACTGTGAGACAGCTCCGATTCTTTGTTATGGTGATCTAGTTCAGGGTAACATAACAGTAAAAAGAGTAAGCTACGTCGAGGGTCTAAGTCACAACCTTTTCAGCATCGGCCAATTCTGCGATAAAGACCTTGAAGTCAGCTTCAAATCCAAAAGAGTTGCAGTGAAGAATGATAATGGCAAGGATCTTCTGGCAGGAAAAAGACATTCAAATTTATATACCATTGATCTTTCCAAGATCAAAATTCCTTCAGATATCTGCTTGCTTTCTAAAGCTTCAGTTCAAGAAAGTTGGATTTGGCACAAACGTTTAGCTCATCTCAACTTCAAGTATATGGATCGCCTGGTCAAGAATGACTCAGTGAGAGGTCTTCCAGTTCTCCGTTTCCAGAAAGACCATCTATGCCAGGATTGTGAGAAAGGAAAAATGAAGGGAGCTCCTCACAAGCCTAAGCCTGAACACTGTACTTCGGCTATTCTTGATCTTTTGCATGTTGATTTGTGTGGTCCGATGAAGACAAAGAGTTTAGGATGTAAGAAATATGTTTTTGATTGTTGATGACTATTCCAGATATACTTGGGTAAAATTTCTGAAGTCAAAAGACGAGACTCCTGAAGTACTCATCAACCTCATCAAGACAACTCAGACAAATAAGCAGAAGCAAGTAAAAGTGGTAAGATCTGACAATGGTACTGAATTCAAAAACAGTACTCTTCAGGAATTCTATGAATCTCAAGGAATACAACAAAAATTTTCTGCTGCACGTACTCCGCAACAAAACGACGTTGTTGAAAGAAGAAACAGAACGCTTGTTGAGTCCGCCAGATCAATGCTTGCTAATTCAGGTTTATCTTTGTCTTACTGGGCTGAAGCAGTATCAACTGCCTGTCATACACAGAACAGATCAATTCTGCATCGTCGTTTCAACAAAACACCGTATGAACTTATGTACGGGATCAAACCGAACATCAAGTATTTCAAGTCATTCGGGTGTAAATGCTACGTTTTGAATGACAGGGAGAATCTCAACAAGTTTAGTCCAAAGGCAGACGAGGGTGTATTCGTGGGTTATTCTTCAAACTCTGCTGCTTATAGAGTTTTTCTGATCTCTGCAAGAAAGGTCATAGAGAGTGTCAATGTAAAATTTGACGAAGCTGCTGATTTGGTTTCTAGTCACTCAGGCTCAAAACCCGCTTTTACTGGAAATTCAGTTTTTGAACAAATCAGTTCAGAACCTGCTCTTTCATCGGATACCCAGGATTCTTCTACTCCCTCTCCTTATCTTTCTGATCTTGATTTTCTGTTTGAAAATTTTTATGATGATGTGCCTAGATCTAACACTGAAAATGTTTCTAATGTTTTGAATCAGGAAACTGAGAGCTCATCTATTCCAAATTCCACTGCATCTATCTCTGACAATGATGATGCTCCAGTCTCTCCTATTCAACAAGAACCGGTACAACAAGATTTTGTTCAATCAGACACTGTTCAATCAGAAACTGAGCCTATTCATGAAGAACATACTCAAGAAGAGTCTATTCAAGATCAACCTGTTCAAGAGGAATCAATTCAGGAAGTAGTACAGAATGATGTTATTCAACAAACTGTTCCCGAATCTGATTCAGAGATTGTTGAGATACCTGCTCCTCAAGTTGAAACTATTTCTATCTCTTCATCTGATGTTGAAGTTTCTGAACCTCTCTCTCTTCATTTAGAAGTGGTTCAAGATGTAATTGATCCTCTCCCTCATACAACAAAATGGACAAGATCTCATCCAATTCATCAAACTATTGGAGATCCTCATGCAGTGTTTCTACACGCTCCAAAACGGCTACTTCCAACGAATGTCTCTTCACTTGCTTCCTAAGCAAGATTGAACCTACAAAAGTTTCTGAAGCATTGGAAGACCCGGATTGGATTATTGCTATGCAAGAGGAGATCAATCAATTTAATGCGCTCAAAGTGTGGAGACTTGTACCAAGGCCGAAAGGAAAAAGCATAATTGGTACAAAGTGGATATTCAAGAACAAAAAGGATAAAGATGGTATCGTTGTGCGAAACAAAGCAAGGTTGGTAGCCAAAGGATATCGACAAGAAGAAGGTATTTACTACGATGAAACGTTTGCACCCGTTGCCAGATTGGAAGCTATCCGAATGTTTCTTGCCTTCGCTGCTTATCGAAACTTCACAGTATATCAAATGGATGTCAAGACGGCATTTCTCAATGGCAAACTTAAAGAAGAAGTATATGTATCTCAGCCAGAGGGATTTGTTGACAAAGATCGTCCAAATTATGTATATTTTCTCGATAAAGCATTATATGGTTTGAAACAAGCTCCACGGGCGTGGTATGACGAGTTGTCATCTTTCTTGGTCAAATCCGGCTTCACCAAAGGGTCTATCGATACTACTCTTTGAATTTATAGAACTAATCTTGATATCTGCTTAGTACAAATTTACGTAGATGATATTATTTTCGGTGCGACTAACAAATCTTTGTGCACTTGGTTTTCTGATCTTATGACCTCTAGATTTCAGATGAGCATGATGGGAGAAATCAATTTCTTCCTCGGCTTACAAGTGAAACAACTTCCTGATGGTATCTTCATCAACCAGTCAAAGTATATATTTGACATCTTGAAGAAATTCAAGATGGACAAATCTACTTCAATCGGAACGCCGATGGCTCATGGTGCCAAACTCGGACTTGATCCAGATGGAAAAGTTGTGGATCAAAAGACATACAGAGGGATGATTGGATCACTGATGTATCTAACTGCCAGTCGCCCGGACATAATGTTCTCCACGTGCTTGTGTGCCCGATTCCAAGCTAAACCAAAAGAATCTCATTTTTTAGCAGTCAAACGCATTTTTAGATATATTAAAGGAACTCCTTATTTAGGATTATGGTATCCTAAAAGTTCTGACTATAATTTGATTGCTTATTCAGATGCATATTTTGGTGGTAATCAATTGGACAGGAAGAGTACTTCTGGTCATCTTCAGCTTTTAGGTGACAGACTGATAAGCTGGGCGTCGAAAAAGCAAAACTGCGTTTCAATATCAACAGCCGAAGCTGAATACGTCGCTGCAGCTAGTTGCTGTGCTCAAGTACTCTGGATGAAAACGCAACTTCGTGATTACGGGATGCTATACAAGACAGTGCCAATTTATTGTGACAGCAAGTCCGCAATTGCGATATCGGTCAATCCAGTCCAACACACTAAGACCAAGCACATAGACATGCGATACCATTTTATAAAGCATCACGTGGAAGAAGGTACTATTGAATTATATTTTGTACCAACTGAATATCAACTTGCTGATATCTTTACAAAAGCCTTAGATGAAAAACGTTTCAATTTTTTGCTTTCAAAATTAGGCATGTTGAATTTAAAAGTTTAAATCTTTACAAATTTTATTCTATAAAATAAAATTTTAAAGATTTTCTTTCTTTTGAATAAAATGTATGTCTAGGATCTTTTACAAGTTATTTGCTTATATTAAAGTTTTATATGTTCAACTTTCATGTCTTACAAAAGTCAAAAAGTCAGCAACATGTTTGTAGCTTTTAATACTGCTTTAAAGATATGTGAGTATGAATTTTTATAGTTTACTTTGCTTAGACTACCTAAATGATCAGAATTATAGATCGGAATGAAAATATGGGCTAAGCATTTAGACGTTGATCTGAGTGATTGAGATGAATTATAAATTCTTAAAATACAGAAATCTCTGAGTTTAAAAGTTTGTACCTGTTACCTTTCTGGTTTGGGAAAGTAAGTTTCTCGGGATGCTTGTCATCTGGTCCCCTAAGGTCATTTGGTCTAGGAGTGATCGAACAGAAATCCTTCTATAGAATCAGATCGAAAGTCATGTTTTACTGGTATGAATGGGTTTAGGATATGTCGATGTAGCCTTTCTGATCCGGCAAAGTAAGTTCCAAGGGGTGCTTGACACCTAGTCCCCTAAGGCCAGCTGGTCTGGGAGTGGCTGACCCAAATCCTCCAATAGGGTCAGATAGAAAGTTATGTTTACGACATGTTCTTTACTTAATTAACTCTATGATTAAAAGATGCCAAAGTGCACGCGCTTAAAAGATGCCAAAGAGCACACTCATGTTAAGATGCCAATGTGCACACTACTAAAAAGATGCCAATGAGCACACATCTCATGATACTTGGTGATATGTTTGAGTTGTGATAAACCTGTAAATTTGTGAAAGTCTTAATTTTTGATGACTTAGTGTCAGTACATGTAAAGTTTTCTATATTAATTTTAGAACTGCATTTTTCTTGAAGCTAATTGAAGTTCACATGCGAGCACATTGAATAGACAATTGGAAGTTTTTGAAACTGAACATTTCTTAACTTGATATGCAATTATACTTGGTCTTGCATCCAAGAACTTATGCTTGATTTCAACTAATTGATAAATCTGTGAAATTTTACTGAGTAGACTTTAAGTTGTTTTGTGTTTAAAATTTTATATGTTCAGTTGTTACAAAATTTATATTCAATATGGTCATCTTTCATACTGATGTCTTTATGTTTGAGTATCTGTATTTTTTGGATATGGTCTGTGCAATTTTCAAGGGGGAGAGCTAATATGAAAAAGTTATCTGATTTTTCTGTGGTTGAGGGGGAGTAAGGACGAAACTTATCTGTACTGATCAAAAGTTTAACAGGTATGTTTCTCAGATTTTTCTACACATTTGCTATACTAACAATTAAATTTTTGTGCATTTGTGTAGGGGGAGTAAAAGGATTTCAGGTATATTTTTACATTTTTTTTATTATTTTTATCTTTTATTTTTATGATATATTTTTTTTAGATTTAGTTTTTATTTTAGTTTTCTAGGTTTAAATAGTGTTTTTTCTTTTCATTTTCATTTTCCCGCCTACCTGTTCATTGCTATCTGACTTTTCGGCTGCTATTCTCTCTGTCGCTCTCTGTGTTCTCGGTTCTAATCTGATTTCTTTCAGATTTTGTTACACAAATTCAAGGTATGTTTCGATTTTATTCACTTCGTTTGTTGATGTTGAGTTACATTTGTTTGTGCTTATTAATCGATTAGATTTTTTTCAAGTATCTGATTTTTGTATTTCTCGTTCCATTCAAAATACTCAGATTGTGATTTCGTGCATTGTTTCTTAAATCAAGTATTGGGTTTTGTTTAGATCTGCTAATCGATCTTCAGGTATGTTTTCTTTTTCTTTAATTTCATGTTTTCTAGCGTTAATTTGAATTTTTGTGGTTTTCGGTCTGTTTCGCGTATCTAGGTTTCTGAACAAGGTTGATAGACCCGCAAAGTGAACCTTGCGTGTCTAGCTAGAAACGCAAAGTCTACTTTGCGCGTCTAACTAGAAACTCAAAGTCTACTTTGCGTGTCTAACTAGAATCACAAAGTCTACTTTGCGTGTCTAGCTAGAAACGCAAAGTGAACTTTGCGTGTCTAACTAGAAACACAAAGTGAACTTTGCACGTCTAACTAGAAACGCAAAGTCTACTTTGCGCTTCTAACTTGTGTTGTATATCTATTGTTCTTTCCAAGTGTAGTTTACATATCAACTAGGACACGCAAAGTATACTTTGCGTCTCCTCTTTGACACGCAAACTCACTTTGTGTGTGTGTTTCTTGTTTTTGGTTTTTAATATCAAGTATGATAGACCCGCAAAGTCTAATTTGCATGTCTAGCTAGAAACGCAAAGTGAACTTTGCGCGTCTAACTAGAATCGCAAAGTGAACTTTGCATGTCTAACTAGAAATGCAAAGTGAACTTTGCGCGTCTAGTTAGAAACGCAAAGTGAACTTTGCGCCTCTAACTAGAAACGCAAAGTCTATTTTGCGCTTCTAACTTGATACGCAAACCTTCCTTTGAGTTTTTTGTTTGTCTTATTTTGTATTTCTATGTATAGTTTTCGGACCTTGTTAGACACGCAAATTTACCTTTGCGTCTCATGTCAGAAAAGCAAACCTTGGTTTGCGCTTCTAACTTGGCACGCAAACCATACTTAGAATATTTTTTTTTATTATTTTTTTATTTTTGTCTAATTCTTTTTTCATTTTTGTTTTTCAGGTCTACTATGTCTTCTAAAACCAATACTGATCCAATGATTCAAGACGAGAATGCCATTTTCGATGATCCGTCTGATCGAGCCTCTCATGATACTCCCATGCCATCACATCCATCTGTTGGGGCCGATCTTTCTGCTTCTCGACATACACCAAATGATGTGTTCCCAACCATCATGTATATGCCATACAAGCCGAACAACTATCACGTGGACTTTGACCGAATCAAGATACATCAAGTGATACGAGCAATTCTCAAAGGTCATCCATTTTCCCCTGCTCTTTCTTATTGCGCAGATGTTCCTGAAGTATATCTACAGCAGGCTTGGCATACTATAACAAAGAATTAAATGGCTCGTCCGCACCGCTTTGAGCTTCAAGTAGATCAGTTTGAATCTTTCCTTTTCTACAAGCGACTGAGATTGATACTGGAGCTTCCTGAGCCGAACTCTAGACCAGGTCGTACTACCTATGACAGCTTTCCATTTGAAGAGGAAGTCTATGAAGGGATACGGAATCTTGGATATGTTGGTACTTTGAACAAACCTACAGACTTTGACAAGTCTAATCTACCTCCAGTATGGTATGCACTGTTCTCAGTTCTCATCAGGTGCCTGACGTCAAAGCATTCTGGCACAGACAGTGCAAGTTTACTGTACCTCCGATTGTTCCATCCAGTCGTCTATGACTTGCATGTCGACTACACGTTTACTTTTTGGACCGAACTCTCAGAGGTGGTACATGACAAGTTCACCAACAAGAAACGGAAGTTCATTCCGTTTGTCAGATTTCTGAAGCTCATTGTTCGAAGCATGCTCCGTAGCAATCCATCTATTCCTCGCAGGTTATCTTGGCCTCAGGTTCCTGACTCGAAAATGACTTATATTCAGAAGCAGAAGAAGACTTTCAACTATTCTATGACCATTCCATATGCTCTTATTGCCAACTACGTTGATGTTGCAGATGAGGATGTCATAGAATATTGTATGGAGAATGAGTTCATGGAAGTTGTACAAGATGAGCCTTCTCCTGATAATCAAGCTGTTGAAAAAGATGTTGAAGTTGAAGCAACTATTCATGAACAAGAGACTGAAGCTGAAAAAGAGGCTGAAGATGAGCAAGAAGTTGCAATATTTGTTGAAAAAGACATAGTTCAAGAGGATGTAGCTTCTCAACAAATTGAGAATGTTCTAACTGCAATTGTTACTGAGTCTCCTATTCCTGTTCCTTCTGATGATTCTGATGATGCTGCTGTTATTGCTAGTGATAATGATGAGGATGAAAGTGATTCTGATGATGATGATAGTGATAAACCAAATCTCAAGGTTTATGAAAGGAAGGTTAGAACACCGGAAGTGGTTGTCTCAACAGAAGTTCTCTCTGAAGATGAATCTGTTCATGTTAATCCTTCAGTTGCACATGTTCAAGTAGATGAATTGGATACAACTTTTGATCAAGCTTCAGGTCCGGTACAAAGTCAAGCTCCAGCATCTTCGCTTGCAGCAATTCAGTCTTCTGATCAAATTCCAGCTGTAGCACTTTCTTCTGATCAAGCTCGGGTATCTTCTGACAAATTCTCTACGTTGAATGATGTTATTCGTCAGTTATCTGAAAGAATGGATGCAGAAAAGGAAGCTCAAATTCTGAAGTTGAAGAATTTCTTCAAAGGAAAGATGCCTGAGATTGATACTTCAGTGATTCCTCCAGAGATTCCATTCATACGTCCAACTGGAGTAGTTCTTCGTGAACCTTCTTCTGCTGTGCCTACATCTACTTCTCCGGTTGTTTCTCTTCCGTTTCCTTCAATGGTTTCTTTATCTGAGAGAATTTCTACATCTACTCCTTCAAGGTCTTCTCTACATGATCTTCCTATTTCAGAGTTGACAGATTTGCTCTATGCTCGACTTCTCTCTATGTCGCCGCCTGAACATCAAGATCAAGATCTTATCTCTCTTTTACGAAACTTCCAACCCATGCCGCCTCCAGTTCCTTCATCTGAATCTGACAGGATCATTGCTTTATCTGATGAGTTTCATGCATTCAGATCAGAAGTTCGATCAAGTTTTGCTTATCTCAAATCGTTTATGTCTCAAGCCTTCTCTGATTTATCTTCAAGGCTTGATTCTCATGACCAAAGCTGCAGAACTGAGGCCGACCCGTCTCTTAAGCGTCGACATGACCAAGATGATCCTGATCATCAAGGCCATGAGGGGGAGATGGCAAAGAGACCAAGAGTTGAAGGATCTTCTAAAGCTAGAGAAGATATTCAAGAAGAAGCTACTGGTGATAGAGGAAAGAGTGGAGAATATGTTGAAGACTGCAACATTCAGAATTTAGTGAATGTGATGATTGAGAATGTTGATCTATCTTCTTTGCATAATGAACTGAACATTTCCGAGAGTAATATTAATGACAATATGCAAATTGTTGTTTACATGGATCCAGATGTTTCTGCAAGTATTCATGAAGTTGAAGAATCTGAAGTTGCAAATGACATGAGGTCATTCTTTGCTAACTTCATCGAGATTAATTCTGATGATGATGAAGATGTCAGGTTGGAAAAGATATGTCAAGTCAATGAAGAAGACTGTGATGACATCATTATCATATCAGATACAGAAGATGACTCAGTGTTCATGGATGCGAAAGATGAAGAAGAAGCTGATTTGTTATACAGTGATCTTCCTGCTCACGATGAGATTCCTGAATCAGCTAATGTCACATCTACTCCTGTTGCTAGTTCAGCTCCGACTACCACTATTCCTTCAAGATCATTTGAAGTTGTTCAGTCGTCAAGAGCAGAAGCTGATGTTCCATCTTCTGATCCTGCAATTCCACCATCCATTCTAGAAGAAGGACCGGCTTTATCTAGACGTCAAAGGCAAAGGAATTTGCATCATAGATATTTGGCATCTAGGCAAAGATCAGCCTTTCTGGAAGACACTCAGAGAAACATCTTTGTCTCTAGAAGAAGGGCGATTAACATCTATGCAATCCTTGGAGTGGAGAAAGAGTCAGATGCCTATCAATATGAGTACTTGATGTTTATCAAGTGTCAGCGCAAAAGGAATAATACCGTTTCTTCTCAACACTTGATTGTTCGAGTCATCAGTGTCACAATCAACAAGTTTGTGAACATCTGGTATCCAGATTTTGAAGTTGAAAGAAGAGACTGCAAGCGGTATAAATTTTCAGAGGCAGACTTCACTGATCTTTCTATAGATGATATTGAATTCTTATTTGATCACTCCAGGAATCTGTATCATAGAACACAGGATATTTCTCAAGCTTTGTTCGTCATTAAAAGATTCATACGACGACAAATCAGATTCTTCCGAGTTTTTGATTTCCAGATGGCTGTAGAAAGCTTCCAACCGGTTGTTAATCTTCTCAGGCCCAACCGAAGCTTACCGAACTTAGAGTCTTATCCTTTTCTCTCTATTGTTGAAGATCCATATGGAGTGGTGTACAAGAATGGCTCTAATGAAAAATGCTTTCTTAGAATTGAAGAAATTGCTCACTACTCCGATGGAACCTTAAAAGTGATCAAGCTAAAGCTACAGTTAGAGCAACGTCTGAAGGAAGCCAAAAGAAGATTTATGGAATCAAGAGAAAATGCATTCCTAGTTGATAATGATGAAATCCATCTTATCCAGAAGACTTTAGATTCAATTCAAGAAAGATTGAATCTCCGCTCAACTCTAAGACGACTAGAAGTTTTAGTTGGTCTGAATCGACTTCGTCAAAGAGAAGAGCGTCAGTGATTCTTCAAAGTCGCCTGGTTGGTCTATGCTGTGTTTGAAGATTTTTTTTTGAAGACCACGGCGCCAATGATTACTAAGGGGGATATTGTTAGATCTGTTTTTATAGTAATCATTGTATTTATTTTCTAGCTTTTACTGTGCTTATTGTTCATTTCTGTATTGTAAAGGCTAGGGGTATTTAAGTCCCCTTAGAGCCTTTGTTTTGTAATTTTTGGCACTCACTTTCAATACATCAGTTTACTTTGCGCTTCAATATTTTCTCTCTCTACTTTCTCTCTCTAAAGAATCAGTGATCTTGGACTCTCAGTTACCTTGGCTGAAATGATTGTTGAGATCTTGATTGTTGAGTAGAATCATGATTGGTGAAATGAACGCCCTTTTGATCACTATGCATAGTAGATCTGGGCTCTTGTTGATAGTCAACTTTCTGAAATCTCCTTTCTAGATTTCCTCTTCTTTCTTCACCATATCTTCGTCCTTCAAAAACTTTTTTGCCAAATTTCTTGTTAAATTGATGGGTGATTAATGCAAGCGATTTGGCAAAAGCATTGATGTCATCATCCGAGTCTGAATCTGAGTGTTCAACTTCTTCAGACACCAGAACCTTCTTGGTTTTTCTTTTAGATTCCTTCTTTAAACAGTTATTTGTTTATGTATTTATGCTTTCTTGTGATGCACCTTTTTGTTTTGACATGAGTGCAAGTGGTCCACCTAAAGAGGTTTTTGATTTTTGTTTAACAACTTCTTTTTCCTGTGCTACCAAGGTGCCATAAATGTCAGTCAATGACCATGATTCAAGATTTTGATTGGCTTGTATTGACATTGACAGTTGTGACCACTCTTCATTTAGACTCTTAAGGAAAAGAACATTATTTTCTTCTTTTGTCCTCATGACCCCAAATTTTCTGCATTTGTTGATGAGAATGTTAAACCTTGAGTATGTTTGGTGTAAGGTTTCTTCGGGTAATGCATGAAAATCATGATATTTGAAGACCACAACGCCAATGATTACTAAGGGGGAGATTGTTAAGTCTGATTTTATAGTAATCATTGTATTTATAGTCTTGGTCTTATACTGTGTTTAGAGTCACATATAGTGTTGTATAAACCAAGGGTATTTAAGTCCCTTTGGTCTTGTGTCTTAATAACACTTCACGCATATTCAATAGAAGAGCTCATCTTGCGCTTTACTCTCTCTCTCTCTACTTTCTATCTCTAAGATTTAGAGATCTTGGATTATCAATTGGTATCAGAGCCAATCTAGATCTTGAGAGAATTGAGAGATTTGATTTTCGTATCTGAATTTGTACAATAATCTGAAAATTTGATCGATTTTCTTGAATTTTTTCAAGAAAATCTCGTTTTTGGATTTTTCATCAAATTCAATCTGTTTTGTGAACGATTTTCTGTGTAAATTGGTTTGTTGGATTCGATTTTGAATGTAAAACATTTTTTATTCACATCGATTTGCAAGAAAAACTAGTTTGGGTGTTCAATTTTGAATATATTTTTTTTATTTCTGAAAAACGGTTTTTCACGTTCTGTTCTTTTAACGAATTTTCGAAATTGTGGTTTTTAATTGAAATTGTTTGTTTCAAAATGTTAAAAATGTGTTTTCGATCACATTTGTAGAAGAATTCATCTGTAATTTCTAATCTGTAATCGATGGTTGTTGATTCTTCATGTGTTTCAGCGGTTTGCGCCAGATCTTCATCTTGCGCGAGTTCATCCTAGTTTGCGCGAGTTCATCAGGAACTTTGCGGTAGTTCTTTGAAGGTGATCAAGTTTTCTTCAGTCATCTCACGCAAAGTCTAATTTGCATTAGTTTCATATCGCGCAAGTTCAACTTTGCATCACCCCTTTCTCACGCAAGATAAGTTTGCGTCACCAGTTTTTCACGCAAAGACAAGTTTGTGTGAGTTGTGTTTCACGAAAAGATCAAGTTTGCGTCTCCTGTGTTTCACGCAAAGTTTGATTTACACCTTCATCAAAATCTCACGCGAAGTTCAGTTCGCGTCACGTTCGTCTAACGCAAAGTTGCAGTTTGCGTTACTAGATTCTCGCGCAAAGCTTGGTTTGCGCCTTCTTCTGCTCACGCAAAGCTCGTTTTGCGTCTTACTCAGCTCACGTAAATCCCAGTCTGCGTATTGCTCTTCTCACACAAAGTCTCATTTGCGTCACCAACTGCTCACGAGAATCCATTTTGCGTCTTCCACTGATCGCGACAATATCAGTTTGCGCCATCTGACTTTCACGCAAACCTTCAGTTTGTGACAGTATCTCAGTTTTCAGACTTAGAATATTTTCTACTTCCATGGATTCTTCCAAGTTAGCTTTTCAAGCTCAGTTCTACAAGAATGACCTCATGATGTCATTGGGTACAGACACTCGTCCTCCAGTACTGATAGATGAAAACGAATTCACTTAGTGGCAAGATCGGTTCCTCAACTTCATTGAACGTCAAACTAATGGAGCAAACATGATGAAGTCTCTAACTGAAGGACCTTTCATAAATCCTAACAAACATATTCCCACAACACCTGACGAAGTTTTACGAATAAAAGCTGATCGAGAATTTAGTGCTAATCTGATGCTAGCTTTGCCAAACTCTGTCTATAACCGTGTTGATCATTACAAAAATTATCCAAATCAGATGTGGGAACAGTTAGAAAAGATCATGCTTGGATCTTCAGTTGCGACTCAACTTCGACATACAAGCTTCATGAACAACTTTGAGGAGTTTAAGGCCAAAGAAAGTGAGTCTCTAAAGAGTGTTTTCGACAAATTATGTACAGTGCTAAATGATCTGCGAAATATAAATGTGAACAAGACAGAGCTTGATCCAAATATGAAATTCCTCAATGCTCTTAATCCTGAATGGAACAAATCTTGTCATAGACTAAGGAACGATGTTCGGATCTCCACAAAGCAGATTCAGGAACTATACGATATCTTGATGACTGATGAGAGAATTGTACTAGAGAAGAAGGCTAAGCTTGAAAAGAAAAACAAAAAATCAGTGGACCCGGTTGCACTCCTCACGAGCCAACTGGCTGAACAAGCGTTGTCTGATAACGTTGACAATGGGGCCACTGATGATGATGGTGAGGCGCTCGAGAAAGCAATGATCTTTCTCTCTCAACATTATCAGAAAAAGTTCCATCATCGGTCGGGTTCAAACAGTCTTCGCTTCACTTCCGGTTCAAGAGTCAAAGTGCCCGAGGCTAAGAAAGTTGCTGCATGTTTTAACTGTGGAAAGCCGGGGCACATTTCAAAGGAGTGTCGAGCTAAGGTGGTTCGGGATTCGGCATACTACAGAAAGAAATTTGAGCTAGCCGAAAAGAGAGAGAATGGAACTGCTCTACTTGCTGAAGAGGAGTACTGGCTGGATCACTCCGACAATGAAGCTGACAACGTTGAAACTGCTTCTTTATGCTTTGTTGGAAATGATCAATCTGATGATGATGACGACTCCTCAACCGATGCTGATGAGGTAATTTCTGAATTTGATTTCACTTTCATTTCCTCACAAATGAATATTATCATATCTGCTTTACATGATCTTCGCTTAAAGTTATTATCTGAAAAGAACTTAAATTCAGAAAAGTCAGATTTGATTGACAAATTGAAGATTTCTTTGAAAGATGAAAAATCTATTTTGGAAAATACAAAAGACATCTTTAAAAAAAAATTAGATGATTTGGAAAAATCAAATAAGACTTATCTTGAATCTTTGACTGCTATGACCTCTTTAAAAGACAGTTTTTCGGAGAAAATAAATAAATTAGAAGAAAAGTTATATAGAAGAAACCAATCTGAGCAAACAATTTTTATGAATAAACCTAGGAGTGATGAAGCTTTAAAAGAAAAATGGGGACTTGGTTTTGAAAATCCACATTGTTTAAACAATGCGATCGAAAAATCCCCGACTTTATATAAATACGATTATATAACTCTTGCTCAATATGCTCCTCAATTTAAAATTGATTGGATGAATGAGAAGCAAGTGTTAGAAATCGAAAATGAGAAAAGGACGAATAACAAGAAAAAGGAAATTCCTTTTGTTTACACATATGAAAATGCAAAAATATTTTCCTGATAAATCAAGGAAAGGCAGAAAAGTTTTAAATGATATATCTCTTGTCAAATCTTCAATATCTGATGATTTTGTTGATGTTTATGCTAAAATTTCTGATAAGGAAAATATTTCTCCAATCATTTATGATTCTAAGAAATATACTCCTCCTTTAATTTTAGAAGGCAAAATCATTGACCTTGAAGATAAGATGGAAGATCTAAATATTTTAAAAGAAATTGAATCTGATATTATTCTTTCTTTCATGACATCTAGTCTTGAAGAAAAAATATTTTCTCAAAAACAAGATTCTATTTCTAGCCTTTCTTCTAATTGTCAAGTAAACAAAATGGAATTTTATAAATTTGATATATTTTCTCAAAATAATTCTGACTCTGAGGTATGTTCAGATTTATTGTCTGATCAGATTGGTTGCTTAGGTAAAATTATTTTTTCTGATTTAAATATTAAATCCCAAATTCTTGATGACTCTTTTACGCTAAATGATCAGTATTATAAACCAAAGCGTAAACGAAGAAGGTCAAAGAAGTCAAAGAAACAAGATAAAATCATTTCTGATAATTCTAATTCTGTTGATTCTAATCTTTCAGATAGGACTTTGAGCGCGCGTTCAAAGCAGAAATGGAGGGTGAAGCGGACATCAGATGATTCTACGACTGATGAGGATTTATATGTAGACAGACATTATAAAAGTGATTCATTTGCTGTGTGTAATAAAATTTCCAAATATTCTATAAAGCAAATGATTCAAATTTCCAAAAATGTCTCATATTCTTCTTCTGATTCGAGTTCAGATGATTATGCTTTCTCTTCTTCTGATTCTTCTGATCATTCTTGTGCTTATAATTCTGATAATTTTTCTCGTGCTTTGAATGTTAAATTTTACAAATATTTCCCCATAAGAACTGCAACTAACAAACATGGGACCAAATTCAAGTGGGTACCAAAATATCAATCTGACTCAAAGTTGCAGGCACCTCATGTCAAGGGGGAGTAAGATAAATATGGCTCTTGAGTAAATCAGCTCAAGACCCGGACTTCATTGTCAACATTTTGGCTTCTGAGTAATTCAGCTCAGAACCTGTGCTTCAAAGACTAAGACTTCTAAACATATCAGTTTAGAACTCGTTCCTTCAAAGCTTTTAGCTTTTGACTAAAAGAGGAACTGTGAGTACATCTACTTAATTTCCGCTGCATTTATCTCTGATAATGATGTTCTTCCTGTTTTCTCAAATGTTTTTAAAGAATCTGAGCTATTTTTATTCAAACTCTTGAATTTGTTCAACCCAAAATTTTTAAATGAGTCACAATTCATTTTACTTTATGTGGAAGATGGTATTATTGAATTCTATTTTGTTTCAACTGAATATAAACTTGCCGATCAAATGTTTCTATTTTTAAATCTCGGTATGTTGAATTTAAAAGTTTAAACCTTCACAAATTTTATTCTATAAAGTAAAAGTTTTATAATTTTCTTTCTTTAAAATGTGTGTTTAGGATAAATTTTCAAGTTGCTTTGTTTGTATTAACGTTTTTATATGTTCAAATTTCAATTCTAACAAAAATCGAAAAGTCAGCAACATGTTTTGTAGCTTTTGATATTGCTTTAAAGTTATGTGATTCGGAATATTTATAGTTTCCAATTCTTAGAAAACCTAAAAAGTCGAAATTTTGGATCGTAATGAAAATATGGGCTAAGCACTTAGACGTAAAACCTTGTGTTTGAGATGATTATTAAATTCTTATAAATCAGAAATCTCTAAGTTTAAAAGTTTGTACCTGTGACCTTTCTGGTTTGGGTAAGTAAGTTTTGTGGGATGCTTGTCATCTGGTCCCCTAAGGTCAATTGATCTGGGAGTGATCGAACCCAAATCCTTCTATAGAATCAGATCGAAAGTCATGTTCTACCGGTATGAATGGGTTTAGGATGCGTCGATGTAGCCTTTCTGATCTGGGAAAGTAAGTTCTAAGGGGTGCTTGACACCTAGTCCCCTAAGGCCAACTTGTTGGGAACTGAGGATGTGAACAAGTCTTTAATGCTGCTAGTTCAGAATTACTACTGCTAGAAGACTGAAAAGTTAATACTGCTGAGTGTTACTACTGCTTAGCTAGTTAGTACTGCTAGTGGTTAGTGCTGCTTAGTAGTTAATGCTGCTAAGACCAAGTTAATGCTGCTAGAAGAAATTAATGCTGCTAAGCATAGTTAGTACTGCTTATGATTTAAAGAATCGGATGGAAAGGATGACAGCTGGAAAGAATCAAGATATTCATGGAAGGCTTAGAGATAATGATGGAAGATATTCTGAAGATATTTTATTAATTGTAATTAGCTTTTATCTTCAGTATATATATTGTATAGTTTAGATAGAGATTTCAATTCTAAGTTTTAGTTCTAGAGAGAAAATCAACCTCAAGGCATAGATCCTAATTCTAGAGAAGTAGAATTCGTATTGGTGAGCCTGTTCATCAATATTGAGGTTGTATGTTTAATCTTGTAACTTCAAGCATTCAATACAAGTTTACAAGTTGTTGATTATATACTGTTTTGGTTTACTGTTTTAGTGAATATCAAAGTGTTATTCCGCAAACTTCTTTGATATTAGTTTCTGAGAATTTATTCTTGTTAAGAATTCGATCCTGACAAGTGGTATCAGAGCCAAACTCTCTCAGAAACATCTATTCATTCATCATGGAAAACCTTGCAGAATCAAACAGTACTATGGTCTCTAAGGTTCCAATGCTCAAACCCAGTGAGTTTGACATGTGGAAAATCAGAATTAGACAATTCATTCTTCTCACTGACTACTCAATGTGGGATATCATTGAGAATGGTCCTTCTGAAGCAGGAAAGATAGGACCAGATGGGAAAAGACCTCCACCAAAGACAGATGGTGAGAGGAAGATCAGACAGACAGAGATGAAGGCATTGAGCACTCTGCTCTTGGCCATTCCAAATGAATATCAGCATCAATTTTGCAACTGCACTGATGCTCAGATTCTCTGGAATGCTCTAGGGAAAAGATTTGCTGGAACTAAAAGTATCAAAAGAAATCAAAGAGATGTTCTAAAGCAGCAGTATGAGAACTTCACTTCTTCAAAGAATGAGTCTATGACTCAAACTTTTGATAGATTCAACAAGCTCATTGGTGAACTGGCTACTGTAGGAGTGAAGATGGAACAAGATGATATCAACAGAAAGTTCCTCAGATCTCTTGGGAATGAATGGACTATGTACACTGTCTCATATAGACAGAGTGACAATCTGGAAGAGAAGGAACTTGATGATCTATATAATGATCTAAGAGTTTTTTAAACTGAGGTAGAATCCAAGAAGAATCCCACTGGCTATATCCACAATGTTGCACTTCTTTCAACATTTACTGATACTACTGCTAACCCTGAAGCAGTTAGTACTGCCAGTGGAGTAAATTCAGAAAAAGGCACTGGAACTATCTTTGAAGCCTTTTTGTCCAGTCATAGCAACAATTCCTTGATTAATGATGATCTAGATCAACTTCACCCTGATGACCTGGAGGAGATGGACATTAAATGGCAGATGGCCATGTTATCTATGAGAGTGAAGAAGTTTATTAAAAGAACATGAAGGAACAACTTCTCTCAAAGAAGAGAAGATGGAGCTGGTTTTGACAAGACTAAGGTGGAATGCTATAAGTGTCACATGAAAGGACACTTTGCTAGAGAGTGCAGGAGTGTTGTTCCAAACAACAACCACCAACAAGCTCAGAATGGAGGATACAATCAAAACAAGAATCCTGCTCAAGCCCTTGTTTCTCAACAAGGAATGGGATTTGACTGGAGTGATCAAGCTGAGGAAGCCATTCAGAATCAAGCTCTTATGGCAGAAGTGTCTGATCTCCCCTCTGAGGTAATTTCTAATCTTTGCACTAAATCCTGCATAGACACTGTCAAAAGATACAGGGATCACAATCAAAGTATGTATGATGACCTCAAAAGATTAGAAAAGGATAGAAGAGATTATGTGTTGATAGTAGAGATATTTGAAGAACAGATCAAAGGCTTTCAAGCTAATGAACTGCAACACTCTTATGACACAAACTATTGGAAGTGGGAAAAGAATGAGTTAGAAACCAAACTGTCTAAGTCCTTAGAAGAGAATGATAGGCTGAAAGAGGAACTGTCTAAAGTTAAGCTTGACATAGAAAAGTTTTCTTATGCTTCAAAAGCAATGGATTCTCTTCTAAAGGCTCAGATTCATGATAAGATGAAGCCTGGTATTGGATACAACAATACTCCCCCTCCTTACAACAACAACTATATCTCTCCTACATCAGACTTGTTAGAAACTAAGGAGAAAAAGGACTTGTCTGAGGAAGCTTTTAAGATAGATCCTTTGGATGAGGTAGTAGTTAAGGATTTGACTGAGAAAGAAGCCAGTGAGAATAGGGATAATACCGTGAGTAAAAAGATACCATTAGAAAACAATATTATCACCAATGAGGGATGTGGGAAAATCTGGGTCAAGTCCAAGGAGATAGAGAAGACAAAAGGAAAGGATAACAAGGTCCATTACAAACAAACCACGGTTGTGAATCCTGGATCTTGTAAACAGTGTGCTTGCAATACAACTAAGAGCCTAAATTCTGGTATAAAAAGAGGTAATCAAAGAAACTGGAATAATCAATGGGCTCAGAAACAAGGAGTTGATCTGAATAAAATCAATAGACCAAAACCTTGTTTCATATGTGGCAAGTTGAATCATTTGGCTAAGTATTGTTACTTTAACCCTATTAACCAACAGATGAACTTTCAAAGATTTGTACAAAAATCTGTTGGTTATAGGAAGGCTGGAAAGAAACATGTGATGAAGAAATCTGTTGAAAGTAAAGGCCCTTTGAAAAATAAGGTTTTAAAAGAAAGTATTTTACTATGGGTACCTAGAAGTACTAACAGTGTTAGTACTGCTAACAATATTAGTGCTGCTAACACAGTTACTACTGCTAACAGTGTTAGTACTGCTGAAAATATTAATGCTGCTAACACAGTTACTACTGCTAACAAGGTTAGTACTGCTAAGCATGCAAGTACTTCTAAAATCAGTATTGCTTCTAGCAAAAATGTTTCCAAGCCTATTATTGTGACAAAATACTCCAAGCATGAGGAATCAAAATTTAAAAATCTTGTCAAGAAAGAATGCAAGTATTTTGATGAGAAAGGGGTACCCAATACCACTTTGGCTTGGGTTCCTTATTCAAACTAACTGATTTATCTAATGTGCAGGGCAATCAACAGCTCAAGGGAAAGAGCATTTGGCATGTTGATAGTGGTTGCTCTAGGCACATGACAGGTAACATGTCATGCCTTTAGGATTTCAAGCATATCAATGGAGGACATGTTGCTTTTGGAAATGATCTTACTGGTGGTAAAATAAGTGGCAAAGGTAATGTCACAAAAGGTAAGATGACATTTGAGGATGTCTACTATGTTGATCAATTGAAGTACAACCTGTTAAGTGTATCACAGGTTTGTGACAAACAACATAGCATATTATTTACAAACACAGGGTGTATGATACTTGCTCCAGGGTTCAAAGTAGTTGATGAAAGCATGATACTACTTAGAACTCCAAGAAAGGACAATGTTTATTGTCTAGATATGGACAATGTTGATAGTGATTCATCCCTAAACTGTCTTGTTTCAAAAGCTTCTGTGGATGAATCCTCTCTTTGGCACAGAAGGATGTGTCACATGAATTTCAAGACTATGAACAAACTTGTTAAAAACAACCTTGTAAGAGGTTTACCTTCAAAAGTCTTTTCATGTGATGATCATTGTGTTGCTTGTCTTAAAGGCAAACAACACAAAACTTCTCATAAGACCAAAGAGTTAAATTCTATTTCATCTTGTCTCCAGTTATTGCATATGGATCTGTTTGGTCCTACAAATGTTATGAGTATAGGCAAGAAATCTTACTGCTTAGTTATTGTTGATGATTACTCTAGATTTACTTGGGTATATTTTCTAAGGACTAAGGATGAGACAAGTGGACTGATCAAATCCTTTATTCTAAGAATTGAAAACCAAACTAATCAAAGAGTAAAAGTCATTAGATCAGATAATGGAACTGAGTTTAAAAATCTTGATCTAAACACCTTCTGTGAAGAGAAAGGTATTGAGAGACAATATAGTGTTCCTAGAACTCCTCAACAGAATGGAGTTGCTGAAAGGAGAAATAGGACACTAATAGAGGCTGCTAGATCTCTGTTGGCTGATTCAAAACTACCAATTACCTTTTGGGCTGAAGCAGTTAATACTGCTTGTTATGTCCAAAACAGAGTTCTAGTGGTCAAACAAAAGAACAAGACCCCATATGAGCTTTTAAATAAAAGAAAACCTTTCATTGGATTTTTCAAACCTTTTGGGTGCCCTTGTACTATTCTCAATACCAAATCTCACTTAGGTAAGTTTGATAGCAAAGCAGATGATGGATTTCTTGTTGGTTACTCATCTCAAAGTAAGGCCTACAGAGTCTTTAACTCTTCTTCCAGAATAATTGAAGAAAGTGACAATGTCAAATGCAATGAGAACACACCAAATCCAATTGGGTCTGGTCCTCAGTGGCTATTTGACATTGACTCACTAACTAACTCTTTTGGTTTCAGTAGTGATGATTATACAGGTACAGGGACTGGAGGATCAGGGACTACACAAGTCTCAGAAAGTATATCTCAATCTGTGATATTTCCCATACCCACAGTGAATCCTGTTGAAGACTGTGAAAAGGAACCATCTACTGGACCAAGTCAAGGTGAAGAAGAAAGTAGAGATGAGGAGACTCAAGAAAATAAAGAACCAGAAGTGGCTACTGAAAACACTTCAGTTGGGTTGAATGACTCTAATCTAGAGGTGGGACTTAATGAAGAACCTAGTCATCACACCAGAATACAAAAGAATCATCCTCCACAGCTGGTAATAGGAGATATATCCTCTCCTATGATGACTAGAAATCAAAGTAGACTTCAAGAAATACAAGATCAACAACACACAGTGCTTTCTTGCTTTTTATCCCAGCTTGAGCCTAAAAAGGCACATGATGCTATGAAAGAATCTAGTTGGATAGAAGCCATGCAAGAAGAGCTACTGCAGTTCAAGCTGCAAGATGTTTGGGATCTGGTAGACCTTCCTAAAGGCCATAGGGCAATAGGAACAAAATGGGTCTTCAGGAATAAGAGAGATGAAAGAGGTATAGTGATAAGGAATAAAGCAAGGCTGGTGGCTCAAGGGTATACACAATAAGAAAGGATAGACTATGAAGAAGTATTTGCACCAGTGGCAAGGATAGAAGCAATTAGATTATTCCTGGCTTATGCTTCCTACATGAAATTCAAAGTCTATCAGATGGATGTGAAAAGTGCATTTCTTTATGGTTCAATTGAAGAAGAAGTATATGTCTGTCAACCACCAGGGTTTGAAAACCCAAGCTATCCAGACAGAGTATACAAATTAAAGAAAGCACTTTATGGACTACATCAAGCTCCAAGAGCATGGTATGACACTCTGTCATCCTATCTCTTGGAAAATGGCTTTGAAAGAGGAGTCATTGATAAGACTCTATTCATCAAGAGAAAGAAGAAGGATATCTTGCTGGTCCAAATCTATGTTGATGATATTATCTTTGGATCAACAAGAGACAACATGTGCAAGGAGTTTGAGGAACTAATGCATCAAAGGTTCAAAATGAGTTCCATGGGAGAACTTACTTTCTTTCTTGGACTCCAAGTTCAACAGAAGTCAGATGGAATCTTCATCTGTCAGTCCAAGTATGTGCAGGACATTCTAACCAAGTTTGGTTTCTCAGATTCAAAACCTGCTAGCACACCTATGGAGACACACAAGCAAATAACAGCAGATCTTGAGGGGGAGGATATGGATGTTCATCATTATAGATCCATGATTGGCTCTCTCATGTATCTTACAGCCTCTAGGCCAGATATAATGTTTCCAGTCTGTGTGTGTGCAAGATTCCAAGTTAAGCCAAAGCAATCTCACTATCAAGCTGTTAAGAGGATATTCAGATATCTCAAAGGGCAACCCAGATTGGGACTTTGGTATCCTCATGACTCATCCTTTGACCTACTTGCATACTCAGATAGTGATCTAGGTGGAGCAAACTTGGACAGAAAATCTACTTCTGGAGGATGTCAGTTTTTGGGTGCAAGACTAGTCTCATGGCAGTGCAAGAAACAAACCACAATATCCACATCTACAACAGAGGCAGAGTACATAGCAGCTGCAAGTTGCTGTTCTCAAGTCTTATGGATTCAGAATCAAATGTTGGATTATGGGGTAACCTTTCTACACACTCCAATTTTTATTGATAATAGCAGTGCTATTAGCATTGTGAATAATCCAGTCAAGCACTCAAAGACAAAGCACATTGAGATCAGGTATCACTTCATAAGAGACTGTAATGAAAAGAAACTTATTCAAGTTGTAAAAGTTCACACTGATAATCAGTTTGCTGATCTATTCACTAAAGCTTTTGATGTGGGTAGATTCACTTTCTTGGTAACAACTGTGGGAATGATCAACTCTGAATAATCCCCTTCTCAAAAAGTGGTTCTATACCTGTATATTATTTATTCTTGGTGTTACTAATCTTCTTTTTCAGGATATGCATAGCAGTACTCAGTGTTTCACAAGTTTAAAGGAGTAAGTCAGTTAATACTGCTAGTAGTTAATACTGCTTCCAGTTAATACTGCTAGTGGTTAATACTGCTCTCAGTTAATACTGCTGGTTAGTTAATACTGCTAGTTAGTTAATACTGCTAGTAGTTAATACTGCTAGTTAGTTAATACTGCTAGTAGTTAATACTGCTTTCAGTTAATACTGCTAGTGGTTAATACTGCTCTCAGTTAATACTGCTAGATAGTTAATACTGCTCGTAGTTAATACTGCTAGTTAGTTAATACTGCTAGTAGTTAATACTGCTTTCAGTTAATACTGCTAGTGGTTAATACTGCTCTCAGTTAATACTGCTAGATAGTTCATACTGCTCGTAGTTAATACTGCTCTAGGTTAATACTGCTTATGTTCCGAATACTATAAATACTCTTTGCCCGCCTAAAAGTTCATAACGACTCTTTGCATACTGTTCTCTTGCGCTCTAAACCCTTTCTCTCTCAAAGTTCAAAGTTTTCAGGCAAGAATCTTCAAAGTTAATTGCATCAATGGCGTTCATTGACGAGCACAATGAAATCGCGATACTCCAAAAGCCAAAACAAGCAGAAGGCTTTCATCAGATAGTCGACTTTCTGAAGTCTAGCCACATTGCCCATGCTCTCACTATGTCTCCTACTATCTTCATAGAGCATCAGAGGCAATTCTGGGCACATGCCACCATTGTTACTGAGGATGGTGTGCAAATGATCAAGACGATAGTATGTGGCAATCCATTGACAGTTACGGAAGAGGTAGTTCGCATCAGTCTACGTCTAGACGATGCCTCTGGTATAACTTCTATCCCTAATGATGAACTGTTTTCTACTCTTACAAGAATGGGGTATGGAGGCCCATTGGGTGTTTTTAAGTTCTCAAAAGCTAAATTCTCACCCCAATGGCGTTTTCTTGTTCATACCTTGATGCACTGCATTTCTAAAAAGACCACTGGATGTAGTGAGTTCAGCAGTCCCATTGCTTATGCTTTGGTCTGTTTGGCCACTGCCAGAAGGTACAATTTTTCCCAATTGATTTTCAATGATCTTGTCTCAAACAGGGGAAACAAAAAGAGCTTTTATATGTATCCCAGGTTTGTTCAAGCAGTTATCAACCATGAATTGACGGATATTCCTCATTCTGATGGAATATATGTACCAAAACCCCCTAAAGGCAAGGTTTTCTCAAATATGAGAAGATCTGTTGGGGACTCGGAAGGAGTAGACACCCCATTGTTCTCTACAATGATGGTGGTGTCCCAAACTAATGAAGGTATGGTAGCAGGATCAAGGCCCCCATTAGATCAACCCACTGCTAGCCAATCCAAACCTTCCCACTCTAAATCAATTCCTCAGTCTCTTCTTGACAAACCAACTTCACTAATCACCCAAACTTATCAAAGAAAACAGGTAAAGAAGGCTCCTTCCCTTCTTGTACCATCACCCACTCAGCCTTTAAGCCCTCTAAGGGAGAATTCTTCCTTAGAGAATATCCAAAGGGAAACCAACAGGGTGTCTCCCAACCCAAAGGAGGTGCTCTCTGAGGAGGAGGTAGAGCATATGGGTACTGAGGCTGCCACTACTTCTGCTAGCACAGAGAAGGACAGTGGTAACATAAATAAGACCTCCCCCATGGCAACTTGGAATGAGCAATCATTCAAAGGTCCCTGGTGCCAAGAAACCAATGGGGTGGATAGTGCTTCTGCTAGGCAGAAGACTTCCACTACAAAAAGATCCAATGATCCTTCAAAAGAGGGTAACACTTCTGGAGAGGGTGAGGAAAGATATACTTACTATGAATTGATGGAAACAATGGGCAACATCAACCAAGATGTTCTCAAACAAGGCAAAGAGATAGAGGAAATGAAATTGGTAATCTTGTCCCAACAAGTGCAGATTACCAAACTCAAGAAATTGGGGATGAAGCTTGTCCAAAAAAAGAAGAAGAGACAATTTGTGCTAAGGAGAAGGAAATCTAGGAATGATGCTCCCAAAAAGGGGGAAATCAACATGGAAGAAGCTACATAAAAGAGGGAGCTGGAGCTTGATGGTATGAAATATGGTGGTGAGGGGGAGAAATGTGATGTTGAGGGGGAGCAGGAAGCAGAAACAGTAAGAGAACCAGTGCAAATAGAAACACAAGAAGTAGCAGTAACAACAGAGCAAGCAGTAGAAATCATTAATACTGCTAGTTCAAGTAAAGCAGCAGAGATAGTGAAAGAAGTATTAACAGATCTTGAGATTGCAGAAACCTTACTTAAAGCCAAGAATGATACTCCCAAGGTCACTTCAAAGACCAAAGGACTAATCATCAAAGATCAAGGTGAAGTGATCAAGAAAGATAACAGTAAGAAGGAAATGAACAAAGACAAAGGAAAAGCAAAGATGGTGGAATCTGATCAACCAGTCAAAAAGCAAAGGTTGGTTGAATCAGATGAAGCCTTAGCCAGGAAGATGCAAGATGACATTGAAAAGGAATAAAGAGTTCAGGTTGAAAAGGACAGGGAAATGGCAAAGGCTCTAGCTGCTGAACTAAATGCAGCCTATCAACAAAGCCTGGCAACTGAAATTGCACAGAAGAAAGATGAAATTCTGAAGAAATCAGTGGTAGTAAAAACAGCTGCAAAGAAGAGAAAACCCTCAAAGACATTCCTAGGTACCCAAGAGAGAAACAAGATGATTATATTTCTCAAAGGTGCTGTAGGAGTCAAAAAGGAGATGTTCTCCAAAATGTCTTTTGAGAAGATTAAAGAGCTGTATGATTCAGAGTTGTTAAAGCTTCAGGGGAATGAAACTGCAAGAGTGGAGATGGAGAAGAGGATGAAAGAAAGTAATGATTTTTTGATACAAAAGCCCTTTCCAGATGAGCAGGAAACACCATCAAAGAAAGAAGCTACTCTTGGAGAAAGTCTAAGGACTTTAAAGAGAACTAAGATGATGGCAAGGAGAAAGTCAATCAAGAAGCCTAGAATAACTGAAGGAGAGGCTGATAAGGTTGTTGAAGAAGAAGGGGTGCCTGAGTCATCTGAAAAGAAAGAATCTTCAAGTACTGATGATTTAAAGATGTACATGGTAGTGATGGACAAAGTTCCTGAACCAATTTCAGCAGAACCTGTTGGTATAAAGCCTCCTGAAGTTATTCACTGGGATACATTGACATTGGATGGAAAGGAGTACATAAGACTCAAGAGAAAGGATGATAAGTATGAGGTATTCAACACTTGGGTCAAGATTGTCAGAACATGCTCTAGGTCAGATCTTGAAGAAATGTTTGAGATAGGAATGAAGTTGTATGCAGATATACTGAAGGATTCAGGGATTTCAATTACAAAATTGGTGATGGAGTATCTGTATATGATGTTCAAGCCTGATGAAGTAGAGCATGTGATCAAGAATGTGTTCAAATCAGTCAACAAGTGGACTCTATATGAAACTAGTGGAGTATATGCAGTGACTTTGGATTTCAATCACACTGAATACTTTCTAGTGGATAGAGTATATAACCATAGCAGATTAAAGCTTCATGCCATGCTGAAGAAGAAGCTAGGATGTGTTCCAGATTCAGAAATGGCTAAATACTTGATTCAAAGAACAATTAATCAGAGTTTGGGATTGGATGCAAACACTGGAATTTAGGCCATGATAGAGTTTTGGGAGCATCTTGAAGAACATATAAAGAACTTGACTTCTCTCCCTAAAAGTCAAGTTAGGGGGAGATTGTTGGGAACTGAGGATGTGAACAAGTCTTTAATGCTGCTAGTTCAGAATTACTACTGCTAGAAGACTGCAAAGTTAATACTGCTGAGTGTTACTACTGCTTAGCTAGTTAGTACTGCTAGTGGTTAGTGCTGCTTAGTAGTTAATGCTGCTAAGACCAAGTTAATGCTGCTAGAAGAAATTAATGCTGCTAAGCATAGTTAGTACTGCTTATGATTTAAAGAATCGGATGGAAAGGATGACAGCTGGAAAGAATCAAGATATTCATGGAAGGCTTAGAGATAATGATGGAAGATATTCTGAAGATATTTTATTAATTGTAATTAGCTTTTATCTTCAGTATATATATTGTATAGTTTAGATAGAGATTTCAATTCTAAGTTTTAGTTCTAGAGAGAAAATCAACCTCAAGGCATAGATCCTAATTCTAGAGAAGTAGAATTCGTATTGGTGAGCCTGTTCATCAATATTGAGGTTGTATGTTTAATCTTGTAACTTCAAGCATTCAATACAAGTTTACAAGTTGTTGATTATATACTGTTTTGGTTTACTGTTTTAGTGAATATCAAAGTGTTATTCCGCAAACTTCTTTGATATTAGTTTCTGAGAATTTATTCTTGTTAAGAATTCGATCCTGACAGGGAGCGGCTGACCCAAATCCTACAATAGGGTCAGATAGAAAGTTACGTTTACGGCATGTTCTTTACTTAATAAACTTGTTGATTAAAAAGATGCCAAAAGTGCACAAGCTTAAAAGATGCCAAAGAGCACACTCATGTGAAGATGCCATAGTGCACAATGCTAAAAGATGCCAATGAGCACACATCTCATAATACTTGGTAATATGTTTGAGTTGCAATAAACCTATAAATTTGTGAACGTCTGAATTCTTGATGGCTTAGTGTGATTATTTGCAAAGTTTTCTATTATATTTTTAGAATTGCATTTTCTTGAAGCTAATCGAAGTTCACATGCGAGCACACTGAATAGATTGATGAAAGTTTTTGAAACTAAACATGTCTTAACTTGATATGCAATAAAACTTGGTTCTATATCCAAAAGCATACATTTGCTTTCATCTGATGGATTTTATTGTGATATTTTACTAAGTAGAATTTTATTTGTTTCTGTTTAAATTTTTATATATTTAGTCGTTTCAAAATACATATTCGGTATATTTTTCTTTCTACATTGATGTTTCAATTCTTGTGTTCTCATATCTTTTTTAAATGGGTTTGTGCATTATTCAAGGGGGAGTGAATAAGGAGAATTTCTGAAAAGATAATATCTGTTTTTGAGGGGGAGTATCTGATTTTCTATATGAATGCTAACTTGAATTGTCAAATTTAGTGCATTTGTGTAGGGGGAGTCAAAATGCTAATCAGGTGAATTTTTTTTTTCAGATTCCAAGTCATGTTTGCGTCACCAGTTGGTAGAGCAAAGCTTAGTTTGCACCAACAACTTCTAGCGCAAAACTAGCTTTGCGCCTCCTTTGGCAAGCGCAAAACAAGCTTTGCGCTTCTCTCTGTTAGCGCAAATCTCACTTTGCGCCACCAACATGTAGCGCAAACCTCTTCTCTTTATCCTTTACTCTCATTTTGCAGATCTTAAGCTGTTTCGTCTCCAAAGACAAAGAGCTCCAACGTATATCTGCTGATCAAGATTCACTCAAAGATTCTATTTTTCTTCAACTATAATTGTCTTTTGCTGTTTCAGCTCCGACCACCACAGTTTCTTCAAGTGCATTTAAAAGAGGTGTGTCGTCTAGAGCACAAGCTGATGAACCAATTGTTCCTTCATGCTTATTCAAACTGGTCCAGTCTTGTCAAGGCAGCAAAGACAACAGAGCTTAAAAGATGCTGAGAAGAAAATTTTTTTAAGTCAAGAAGTTGCTTCGCAAAGTCGCTTAAGATGGTTCGTGCTGATTTAGAAGATTGTTTTTGAAGACCACAGCACCAATGATTACTAAGGGGGAGATTGTTAAGTTTGATTTTATAGTAATCATTGTATTTATAGTCTTGGTCTTATACTGTGTTTAGAGTCACATTCAGTGTTGTATATGCCAAGGGTATTTAAGTCCCTTTGGTCTTGTGTCTTAGTAACACTTCACGCATATTCAATAGAAGAACTCATCTTGCGCTTTACTCTCTCTCTCTCTACTTTCTCTCTCTAAGATTTAGAGATCTTGGATTATCATTATTCATTGATACAAAGATTTCTCCTGTTCTTTTGAGTTTGTAGGCCACCTTCAAGTTGATTTAACAACTGAGCGCATATCTCTTTTGCAGTTACACAAGAATCAAGTTCTTGGAAGATATCATTGGGAATGGCCATTATAAGTAATCTAACAGCTTTTGAATCATTTTCCATTATATTAGTTTCTTCATCCGTAATGTTTGAAGTTTTCTTTTCATAGCAGGCAGGGATTTCAGCAGTATCTGCTGTTGCTGGAACTCTTGGTACCAACACCATTGGTTGGTGAGGTCCATCATTCGCTGATCTTAACATATCCCTATCCATGCCTTCTAAGAAATTTACCATTCTTATCTTCCATTGGGGATATTCATCCCTTAGAAGTGTAGGAGGTTTGGTTAATGATCCAGCTGTATAAATGGCACTTAAGCTTGAGTTTGCCATTTTTGTGAAGAAAAGATGACGATTTGAAGAACTGATGCTTTTCTATGAAGATCTTCTATCAAATGATGTAACTGTGATTTACTTTCAAATCTGGAGCATATGAAGTTTAATAAACCAGGGTTTATATAAACATGCACAGAAATTAAAAGCTTGAATCAGTAAGAATTAAATCTATCCGAGTATGCAGATATGATCTTTCTTTGTTTTAGAAAACAAAGGAAGCTCTGATACCAATTGTTGGATCCCAGATTTAATCTTACAATAATAATGATATAAACAACAAGAGTAATAACAACGGAAGCAATATAGTTTAATATCAAAAGCAGATTCAAATATCACAGTTCATATAATAAGATAATCAGTAAGAACAAGATCTTCTCAAGTTATATTCAGTTGATTCTTCTAATACAAGATATCAAAAAGCACACTTTTGTCAAAGAAGTGATGGTCCTATTTATAGGACCATAAAGTAGACAGTGTACTATTCTGAAAAATAGAAGCATGCTTGAACAGTATCTTACCTAAAAGGTAAGCTCAAGACATGCTTGAACAGTAATCTACTCTATAAAGTAAATCTTATCATTAAGTGATTGGTTATCTGTTCTGATACTTCAGGAAAATGTCTTCAGCGCCATCTTCAGAGAGAATGTCTTCAGAGCTCTAATGTAGTCTTCAGAGCCTCTGATGAAGCCATCTCTGATGTTTTCTGCTGAGTCTTTGTACTTCAGAGGCAGGTTTGTCCTCTGAAGTTTTCGTCCTCTGAAGCAGGATTTAGATATTTTCAACACTTTAACAAATGAATATTTGGAGCTAACACTTCTGAACAACACAGTTCAGAACCCGTACTTACAGGAGTTTTAGCTTCTGGACAATTCAGTCCAGAACCTGTGTCTAATGAGACTAATTCGGATAAAGCATCTACTTCTACATCTCACTTATCTGAATTAGATTTGTTGTTTGAATTCTTTTATGATGACTTTCTAGGATATCAGTTGCCTAATATGTTGTTGTTGACAGGTCAAACAATTCAACGACTAATCATCCAAGTACTTCGGATGTATCCACTGAACTTGTTCCCCCGGTTCAGATAGAAACTCCGATTCAAACAAATACTCCTTTAGTTGAAGTTGCACCTAAAAATGTTGAACCAGAAGTTACTACTTCAGTTGGTTGTACTGTGATGGATAATCAACAGACTAAACAAGCTGTCCCAATTGAAACTTCTATTCAAGAAACTTCAACTGCATCCCCAATAAATGCTGAACAAGAAGAAGCTGAAAGTGGATACTTAGATGAGAACTATGATCAATCTACATCGAATCCAATCCCTCACGAACATAAGTGGACCAAAGAGCACCCGATAAGCCAAATCATTGGAGATATATCAAAACCGGTGCAAACTAGGTCTGCGACATTAAACATGTGTATGCATGATTCCTTTCAGAGCAAGATAGAGCCCACTCGAGTATCTGAAGCTCTAGCTGACTTGGATTGGGTTACTGCAATGCAAGAGGAGCTGAACCAGTTTGAAGCTTTAAAAGTCTGGAGACTTGTACCAAGACCTGAAGGTAAATCTATAATTGGTACAAAATGGGTATTCAAAAACAAGAAGGATGAAGATGGTATCGTTATCAGAAATAAAGCACGACTTGTCGTAAAAGGCTATAGGCAAGAGGAAGGCATTGATATGATGAGACTTACGCTCCAGTAGCACGCATTGAAGCGATCATAATGTTTCTTGTGTATGCTGCTCATAAAAACCTCACTGTCTACCAGATGGACGTGAAGACTGCCTTTCTAAACGACATTCTTAAGGAGGAAGTCTATGTCTCACAACCTGAAGGCTTTGTGAATCCAGATAAACCAGATCATGTCTACATCTTGGATAAAACACTTTATGTATTAAAACAAGCGCCTCGAGCCTGGTATGAGGTATTATCAAAGTTTTTGGTCAAGTCAGGCTTCACAAAAGGTAAAATCGATACTACTTTATTCATTAAAAAGGAAAAAGCCGATATCATTCTTATTCAAATATATGTGGATGACATTATATTTGGCTCTACAAATCCCAAATTCTGTAAGAACTTTTCTAACCTTATGGTGTCACGTTTTCAGATGAGTATGATAGGAGAGATGAACTTCTCTCTCGGATTACAAGTCAAGCAATTTTCAACGGGGATTTTTATAAATCAAGCTAAGTACATTTTTGATATTCTTCGGAAATTCAAAATGGAAACTTGTAAACCAATTGGAACCCCGATGGCACCGGGAACTAAGATCGGCATGAATCCTTCGGGAAAACCTGTTGATATTAGAACTTATAGAGGGATGATTGGTTCTTTAATGTATTTAACTTCAAGTAGGCCAGATATTATGTTCTCTACATGTTTATGTGCAAGATATCAGGCTAATCCAAAAGAATCCCATATGTCTGCAGTTAAGCGCATATTTAGATATCTGAAGGGGACTGCAGATCTTGTTCTGTGGTATCCTAAAGATACTGGTTTTGAACTGACGACTTACTCAAATGCAGATCATGCTAGCTGTATGTTAGACAGGAAGAGCACATCGGGTCATATACAATTTCTTGGAGATAAAATTGTAAGTTGGGCATAAAAAAAACAACTGTGTGTTTCCACATCAACGGATGAGGCGGAGTATGTTGCTGCTGCAAGATGCTGCTCTCAGGTGTTGTGGATGAGGACGCAACTACCAGATTATGGCTTCAAATTCGACAAGATTCCGATATATTGTGACTCTAAGAGTGCTATTGCAATATCAACAAATCCTGTACAACATACAAAGACAAGACACATAGATGTCCGATATCATTTTATAAAAGACAATGTCGAAAAAGGTACAATAGAACTTTATTTTGTAAACACTGATTATCAGCTTTGTGTGTCCTTGAATCAAGTTTCTAATTACAAATAGTAAAACAAAACAAGATGATTAAACTACCTGTTTCAATTCAATTTCTCAAATCAAACGATTATAATCTGGTTTTTCTCTTTCTCTCTCTAGAACAATATTTTTCTCTCTCTACAACTCTCTCAGAATGCGTACAAATCTCTTCTAGTCACATATCTATTACAAAACAAGAAAACTATTAATACCTAGCCATACAATTACAACAAGGAAACAAAACAAATACAATTGAAATTGACTTTGACTTTTATTACACTTTGACTTTGACTTTCACTGAGAGTTGACTTTCCAGCTTTTGACTTCTTGTATTCTGACCTCTTGTCTTCATGATCTTGTATCCAACATAAACATGCTCTAACAATCTCCCCCTTTGGATTCAAGATCATCTTTGAAAGATTTTTCAATTCAGTCTTCTCTTTATGCTTCATTTTACAATCTCCCATTTGTAACAAATTTCTTCTTTAAGCACAAACATTGTAATCTCCTCTTTCTTTGAAAGTATTCTTCCCAAGTCTGTGTCTGAAAAATATTACCAATCTCCCCTAAATATGATAGAAACGATCTTCAAAAATCTCTTCAAGGTTATAAGAAACCTCTTTCAGACTTCAGAAAAAAAAATTATCTCCATTTTCAGCTCTGTTTGCTTTAACAACTAACCATCAAAGAAAATTTCTGTAAAAATCTCAGCACATCTCCAGAAATCTTCAACTTTGCATCCTTCTTTCACAATTAATCTTTGATCTCCTTTAACTTTGAAATTTTTGACTCAGACATTTCTTTAATTCATCTCCCCCTTTTTGATGAATAGAGCATCTATAGCATCCAAACTTTCACAAGAAATGTCTTTATATGTTCTGACCATTGATCTTACAAACGGAGCCTCTGATTCGTTGACAATTCGAACAAAGTATTCATCTAGATCTTTTCAAATCCAGACAAATTAGAGTGTAACACCTGAATCAACAAATGGATCAGTTAAAATGCCTGTCAGTAACACGAAGTCACCGTGTGTAACAAATACACATTGGAAAGGAGCTTTTGTTATGTTCACTCCCCCAGGACTTCCATTCAATCATCGAAACACCACAAAGGAAATTTCTATGAACGTTGTTACAAGAAAACAAATTCCTTGTGTGCTCGTGCAAGTGATAGAAAGAATTAAGCACTTGATGATTGCTTATAAAAAGGCTCAAAATTGTGCAAACCATTGAGAAAACAATAGTTAAACATAGACTCAATGTGCATGATTGAAGTGCGAAGGTGGGGCATACTTCCTTCTTTTTCAATATCCAGATTTTCCAAATGAAAACCAGATAGATTATATGATGCGTCCCCAGAAAATATGAAACGTTTTCTTTTTAGAAGAAAATGAGTGGCTGGTGGGGTTTTTCTCAAGAGTTGGCATGGGCTATTTGCCTGTTTCAATAATGTTCACGAAGAATTGTGAAGCATTAGTAATGTGGCTGCCCGACTAAGAAAGTAGTTGGTGCAGAGTTCGATATTCTTTTACTCTGATCTCACACCCTCTTTCTTTTTATCATTGAGTGCACATCTAACCAAACTCTCATTTACATTTTACCTCGTCACACAACCCACACTCATTTTGTTTTTGACTCCTCACACTCAATCACTATGGATTAACTTCTTGGGTAGGAAACACTGGTTATCGTGAATCCATAGAAGTTTCATTTAAGTCCTAGCACAAAGAACCCATATTTTCCTATGAAGCATATGTTGCTCAATGTGGTTTAACTTAAACAGTTAAAGCTCAAATACAAGTAAGATGTTTGTATGCTCAGAATATAATCATGAAGATAGAGCATTTTAAACATTGAAGATATTTTCAAACAAGTAAATTGAATGAATGAACATGAATGCAAGAGACTTGTTTGAAAATCTGACATTGTATGAAATGATCAGAATCAAATGATATATCTATTAAAGCTTGGGTCAATAATAATTAAATATTATCTATACGATCCAATATATAGAAATTCTTGAAATGACGTTCAAAAATGAAATCACGCTCAAATTCTGAATAACAAGCAGGGTGTCTTACCATCGAAAAATTGATTACAATTTAGAGACATGGTAAGAACAAAGTTAACAAAAATTAAACCGGTGTGTGTGAATACTTAAAAGTATATGGAAAAGACAATACACAAGTATTTATCTTTGAAAACACACGGTTTGTTAATCATTTAAGCACAAGTAAAAATGAAAACATTTAAAATCTCACTTCCAATTCATGAAATCTATTTAAGAATCGGGAAGTGGTTTGAACATTTAAGAATATGTTTTCTATGATTGAAAGTCGTCCTTCTTTCAACCATATATGAGATTAAGATAAGAATTTTAACCTTTGTTGTTTAGTCTTTAAAGCTCATGAAGTCGAGTTTAAAGTCATAATGATATGATCTTAATAGCTTCTCTCAATCTGCAAAAGTCTCAAAGTCATGTCAAAGAAACTTTATTCACAAATTTATTGAAAAGTAAACAACAGAAAGCAGTAAAACATTGAGTGAACGAGTTCTGATATGAAGTAATCAGAAATCATATCCTTACTCCTTTTGTTGTACTCATATACTCCCCCTAAATTCATGCATCATAAAAATTTGGCAGTTAAGTAAATGCATAAAATTCTATAAATTCCCCCTCAAAATAATGTTGATCATCTTAAAGTCTTGTCTCACTCCCCCTGAGATCATGAACAAAAATGTTAAAGTGCAGATATCCTTTCAGAATTAATTATAAAGAAATGATGAAAAATTACAATAAAAGAAACTTTAATAGGTAATCGCTGATTAGGTCTTGAGATTTAGCATACCAAGCTTAGATACAAGAAAATTGAATCTCTTTTCATCTAAAGGTTTGGTAAACAAATCTGCAAGCTGATAATCAGTTTTTACAAAGTAAAGTTCTATTGTACCGTTTTCTATATTATCTTTGATAAAATGATACATGACATCAATGTGCTTTGTTTTAGTATGCTGCACAGGATTAGCTGATATTGTCATAGCGCCTTTCGAGTCACAATAAATCGGTATTTTGTCAAACTTGAATCCATAGTCTCGAAGTTGTGTCCTCATCCACAAGACCTGAGAGCAGCAACTACATACTCTGCTTCAGCAGTCGAGGTGGAAACACAAAGTTGTTTCTTTGATGCCCAGCTAACGAGCTTGTCTCCAAGGAATTGAATATGACCCGACGTGCTCTTCCTGTCTAACATACACCCAGCATGATCTGCGTCTGAATAAGCAGTCAGTTCAAACCCTGTATCCTTAGGATACCACAGACCAAGATCTGCAGTCCCCTTCAGATATCTAAATATCCGTTTGACAGCAGCCAAATGGGATTCTTTAGGATCGGCCTGATATCTTGCACACAAACATGTTGAAAACATTATATCTGGCCTACTTGAAGTAAGATACATTAAAGAACCTATCATTTCTCTATAAGTCCTAACATCAACAACTTTTCCCGAAGGATCAATGCCAATCTTAGTACCTAGTGCCATTGGGGTTCCAATAGGTTTGCAATTTTCCATTTTGAATTTCCGAAGAATATCAAAAATATACTTAGATTGATTAATGAAAATCCCCGTTGAAAATTGTTTTACTTGTAATCCGAGAAAGAAATTCATCTCTCCCATCATACTCATTTGAAATCTTGACACCATGAGGTTTGATAAATTCTTACAATATTTGAGATTAGTTGAGCCAAATATAATATCATCCACATATATCTGAATAAGAATGATATCGAATTTTTCCTTTTTGATAAACAAAGTGGTATCGACTTTACCATTTGAAAAACCTGACTTGACCAAGAATTGAGATAAAACATCATACCAGGCGCGAGGTGCTTGTTTCATACCATAAAGAGATTTATCCAAGATATAGACGTGATTTGGCTTATCTGGATTCACAAACCCTTCTGGATGAGATACGTAGACTTCCTCCTTAAGAATGCCATTCAGAAAGGCAGTCTTCACGTCCATCTGGTAGACTGTGAAGTTCTTGTGAGCAGCGTAGGCTAGAAACATGCGGATTGCCTCTATACGCGCTACTGGAGCATAAGTCTCGTCATAATCGATGCCTTCCTCTTGCCTATATCCCTTGGCAACAAGTCATGCTTTGTTCCTTATGACAATACCATCTTCGTCCTTTTTATTCTTAAATACCCATTTAGTGCCGATAATGGTCTTACCTTCCGGTTTGGCACTAATCTCCAAACCTTTAGGGCTTCGAACTGGTTTAACTCTTCTTGCATAGGAGACACCCAATCTGAGTCAGCTAGAGCCTCTGATACGCGAGTGGGCTCTATCTTACTCAGGAATGAGTCATGCAGACATTGATTTAAAGTTGCTGACCTAGTTTGCACCGGTTTGTCTAGATCTCCAATGATTTGGTGAAGAGGGTGCTCTTTGGTCCAGCGATGTTCATGAGGGAGTGGATTAGATGAATACTGATCATGATTATCATCTAAGAATCCACTATCAACTTCTTCAGTTTGTACATCATGAGGGAGGAGTTCAGTTGAAGTAAGTGGTGCAAAAGTTTCAGTAGGTACAATATGTTCAGTCTGTTGATCTGTCCTTACAGTACACCCTACTGATTCAGCAACTTCTGGCTCTTCGTTAGTAGTTACAGCTTCAACTATCGGAGTAGGCATATGAACTGGAATTTCTTTCTGAATCGGGGAATTTGATTCAGTGGAAACATCTGATGTGGTTGGATAATTAGTCGTTGAATCTTCCATCCTGTCAACCACAACAGGTTTAGTCACGTTAGATCCAAGAAATTCATCATAAAACAGTTCAAATAAAAGATCTAAATCAGATAAATGAGTAGTAGACGATGATGCAACATCTGATTTATTCACTGTAGGTACAGGTTCTGGACTGATTTGCCCAGAAGCTAGCACTCCGGTTATCACAGGTTCATCTTCTCATCAAATGTGACGTTTACGCTCTCGATAACAGTCTTTGACTTCTTTAAGTATACTCGGTATGCAACAGATGTAGAAGAATATCCAATGAAGATGCCCTCGTCTGCCTTAGCATTGAACTTGTTAAGACTCTCTCTGTCGTTTAGCAAAAAACACTTACAACCAAAAATATGAAAATATTTGATAGTTGGTGTTCGGTTGTTGATCAAAGCATACGGAGTCTTTTGAAATCTACGGTGTATCATGGAACGGTTTTGAGTGTAGCACGCAGTCGAAACATCTTCTGCCCACAGAAACAGAGGTAAGTCTGATTGACTAAGCATAGTGCGAGTGGCCTCGACTAGCGTTCGATTTCGCCTTTCGACTACTCCATTCTGTTCTGGCATACGAGCAGCATAGTATTGATGTGATATCCCGACCGATTTGAGATACTCTTCAACAGTTCTGTTTTTAAACTCTATGCCGTTATCAGTTCTGAGAAGCTTGACTGGTTTCTGTGATGAGTACTTCGGGCGTCTCATCTTTTGATCGTAGAAATTTGACCCATGTGTATCGCGAATAGTCGTCCATGATAACTAGAACATATTTCTTTCCTCCTAAGCTTTGCGTTCGCATAGGAACACAGAGATCCATATGCAACAATTCGAGTGGAGAACTGGTACTAGTTTCAGGCTTCGGTTTATGTGGAGCTCTCTTCATCTTTCCTTTTTCACATGCTGCACACAAGTGTTTTTTCACGTACTTGAGCTCAGGAAGTCCATTCACTAACTTTCCACTGACCAGTTTGTTTATGTAGAGAAAATTCAGATGAGAGAGCCGTCGATGCCATAGCCAGCTTTATTGCATCGAGGCTTTTGAATGTAGACACACCTGATTGTCATTCTGGACCTTTGACAAATTGATTGTGTAGAGGTTGGACTTTCGAGTGCCGACTAAGAGTTCTTTGCCATCTTCAGTACGCATAGACCAACTCTTAGCTTTGAAATTTACCTCTAATCCTTTGTCGCAGAGCTGGCCAATACTGAATAGGTTGTGCCCTAAACCTTCTACATAGCTCATCTTCGTTATCGTTACGTTGTCTTGAATAACATCACCAAATCCTAAGATCGTTGAGAACTGGTCGTTTCCAAACCTTACATTCCCGCAAAATTTCTCTGTATGATTAGTCAATAAATCCTTTTGCCCGGTCATATGCTTGGAACAACCGCTATCCAAGTACCACATATGACGGGTCTGCAAGAGAAATCAGGGAACAATAATTTTAGGTACCCATTTAAAAACGGGTCCTAATAGATTAGCACAAGTTTTTGGTATCCATTTGAATATGGATCCTCTTTTCTTTTGAAAACTCTTAAAAACCTTTGATTTAGAAGAATAAACATGATATGATCCAAACTAATCATTAGAATAATGACGATAAGCTAAATTATTCCACTGATAAGTATAAGATTTAGTAGTAGTAGGAGATAATTGGAACAATTGCTTTATGGAATATCTCTTGTAAGAAGTTACAAGGTTTTTATTAGTAATAGCAACATAACCAACTACATCAGACATACTACTATTTGATCTATTACAAGAATTATCAGAAATTGATTTTGCCTTGTCATCAATCTTCCTTTTAGGTCGCCATTCAGTCCGCTCTTCCGACTTTTTCTTTCTTAAATCTGAAACAAAAAATTTAGATTTATTAGGAAAATCAGATTTCTGAGACGGACTTTTCTTATGTTTACCAGTGTTGTTCCGTTTCTGTGAGCGTTGTTTTGAATGTTTCTTACCTTTAGCATAGTAATCAGCATTAACAGAAACTGATTCACCAACCTTAGTTGATGATTCACCTTTTTCATGAACACTAGGTAAAGCTTCTCCATTAATAATAAAAGCAGAATGATCTGGAAGTGGAGTATTGAAGTCAAACATATCAATTTCCTATATACACCCATCATCAGAATTAAGAAAATCATTTGCAGATGAAAATAAGTCATCATAATTATCAGTTGAAGTTTGAGGGCTTTAGAAAAATTAGAACACTTTGTAGATTTATTGTGAAAAACAGTGTTCTTTAACATAGTTGAAAATACACTTTGTTCTATATCTACAAAAATTCTTTCTTTAGATAAAACGTTTTCAAGCTCAATTATTTTGCTTTCTAAAATGAGTGGAGGAACATAAACTTTTGCAGTTGCAGGTTTTGCCTCCATCTCTGAAACAAAATAACTAGCAAAATAATCATTTGAAAGAACTTTTGGTGTTTCAGAAAGATAACTATCATTCAACTTTTCATAGCTAAATGGTAGTTGCATTTTCTTAACATTCTTTCTATTTTCAGTTTCTTTGGTCTCAACTTCATTTGGTATATTGGTAACAAATTTGGGTTTTAAATGAGGATATTTATCAGCAGCAACAAGAAAATCAAAGTTATAAATGTTGGTTGTTTTCTGATGGCTTTCTTTAAGTAATGGGGGTTATCGTAACCGAGTCCCCGTTTCTCTTTAATATCAACCTCTTCAATGGGTGTATTTAGAAAAATAGTTTGATTTGTTTGGCCTATAGCATGAAGTTTAGCTTCCAAACCATTTACCTTCTTATTCAAGCTCTTGTTTTCAGCCTGCAATTTAAGAGCTTTTAGAACAGATTCTTTAATTTCTAAATCAGACTTAGAAAGTTTAGATACAAAATCAAAAATCTGATTTTCAAAACAATCTTTTTCATTTTTAAAATCAGAAGCAGATTTGCGTAGAGAATCAATTAAATCTTTGTTCCCAATAACTGATTTATTAAGCTCAAAGATCTTTTGATTTCTCCTAGCAACTCTGTCTTTTTCCTTTTTCAGTTTAGATTGAAAGTCTTGAAGTTCGACCATCATGGCTTCCATTTTGGTCATAAAATCACTTTCAGTTAAGTGCATTACCTCATCAGCTATCTCATCTTCAAAATCATCATGCTTATCTTCTTTACCCATTAAGCATAAATGAGCTGACTCTTCTTTCTCTTCATCAACGTCCGAATGATCTAACCAATATTCATCTTCAGCCATTAATGCCTTTCCAGCTTCCTGTTGATTGGCCAAGAGCATTTTGTTCTTGTAATATTCCGAATTCCGAACCTTCGGCTTCCGACATTCTTTTGTGTAATGTCGACCCTTGCCACAGTTGTAGCATTTGATCAGATCATCAACTTTCTTTTCAGTACTGGTGTAGTCATTCACATACTTCTTCTTTTCTTCTGGCTTCTTCTCAACAAATCTTGTCTCTTCAGATCTTCTACCCTCAACTCTTTCTCTGTGCTCATGATTCTTTGATCCCGTAGAAGAATACCTCTGTGAGTTTGACCCTGGTTTCTTGTAGAACTTTTTCTGGAAAGCTCGGGTCAGTAAAAGCATTTCCTGCTTGAGATTCTCCCCGTCATCACTATCGGATTCAGAATCAGACTCAAAACTAGAAATGAATATCTTCTTCTTTTTCTTCTTCTCTTTCTTTTCTTTCTCCTTCTCTCTAGCTACAAGTGCTATTAAATCAGACACTTTCTCATACTTCTTTTTCTCAGCTCTTTTCTCTTCAACTTCTTCCTCATTCTGTCGCAACGTCTCGTAGACCTCATGTAGTGGAATATCACTCAAATCTTTCATCTGCTTCATTCGACGAGTGTGCTTCTTCCACTCGGGTTGCATGATGCTGAGGAACTTTACATTGTTCTCAATCTGCTTCTTTTTAACCTTGTTCTTTGACAGCTCATTCAGAAGCAGAACAAACCGTTCATACCTGTCCTCCAAGCTCTCATTATCCTTCGCTTTGAACTCTTCGTAGCTGTTTATACAGTTGGCTACCTTCATCTGGTTTCCTACCTTTGATCCCATCATCATTTTCTGTAGCTTATCCCACATAGATTGGGCATTATCTTTGTAACTGTCAATCTTGATATAAATCTCATTAGGTATACTCTGAAGCAGAAGAGATTTGGCTTGTCTATTAGATTTTGACCTATTCTTCTGAGCATCAGTGAGCTGGACAGGTTCTTTCTGAATTGTTCTTGTCTGAACTTCATCATCATCTGATCCAATATTTGGATCAGGTATTTCAGTAGTAGTGTTGGGAACTGAAGAATTCATCAAGTATGGTTAATGCTGCTAGTTCAAAGTTAGTACTGCTAGAAGACTTAAAGTTTAATACTGCTGAGTGTTACTACTGCTAGTACTATTAATACTGCTAGTCAAAGTTAGTGCTGCTTGAAAAAAGTTAGTACTGCTTAGCTAGTTAGTACTGCTAGTGGTTAGTGCTGCTTAGTAGTTAATGCTGCTAGAAGAAATTTAATACTGCTGATGATTAATACTGCTTATATGATGAAGATTCGCATGAAAGGATATACATGGAAGCTTAGAGATATACATGGAAGCTTAGAGATATACATGGAAGATATACTGAAGATATGTTTATTTTTTTGTAATTATCTTTTTGTTTAGTATATGTATAGAAGATACAGAATAGTTTTACATGTGATTAAATTCTAAGTTCTAGAGAGAAAAACAACCTCAAGGCATAGATCCTAATTCTAGAGAAGTAGAATTCGTATTGGTGAGCCTGTTCATCAATATTGAGGTTGAGTGTGTAATCTTGTAACTTCAAAGCATTTAATACAAGTTTACAGTTTGTTCTTCATATTTACTGTGTTGATTTCATTGAATATCAAAGTGTTATTCCGCAAACTTCTTTGATATTGTTTCTGAGAATTAATTCTTGTTGAGAATTCGATCCTGACAAGTGGTATCAGAGCCAAACTCTCTCAGAAACATCTATTCATCACGGAAAATATTACAGAATCAAGCAGTACTTTGGTCTCTAAGGTTCCAATGCTCAAACCCAGTGAGTTTGACATGTGGAAGATCAGAATTAGACAATATATTCTTCTCACTGACTTCTCAATGTGGGATATCATTGAGAATGGTCCTTCTGAAGCTGGAAGGATAGGAGCAGATGGAAAAAGACCTCCACCAAAGACAGATGGTGAGAGGAAGATCAGACAGACAGAGATGAAGGCCTTGAGCACTCTGCTCTTGGCCATCCCCAATGAATATCAGCATCAATTTTGCAACTGCACTGATGCTCAGATTCTCTGGAATGCTCTAGAGAAAAGATTTGCTGGAACTAAAAGCATCAAAAGAAACCAACGAGATGTTCTAAAGCAGCAGTATGAGAACTTCACTTCCTCAAAGAATGAGTCTATGACTCAAACTTTTGATAGGTTCAACAAACTCATAGGTGAACTGGCTACTGTAGGGGTGAAGATGGAACAAGATGATATAAACAGAAAGTTCCTCAGATCTCTTGGGGATGAATGGACTATGTACACTGTCTCATATAGACAGAGTGACAATCTGGAAGAGAAAGAACTTGATGATCTATACAATGATCTAAGAGTTTTTGAAACTGAGGTAGAAACCAAGAAGAAGCCCTCTGGTTATATTTACAATGTTGCACTTCTTTCAGCATCCACTGATACTACTGCCAACCCTGAAGCAGTTAGTACTGCCAGTGGAGTAAGTTCAGAAAAAGGCACTGAAACTATCTTTGAAGCCTTTTTGTCCAGTCATAGCAGCAATTCTTTGATTAATGATGATCTGGATCAAATTCACCCTGATGATCTGGAGGAGATGGATATTAAATGGCAGATGGCCATGTTATCCATGAGGGTGAAGAAGTTCATTAAAAGAACTGGAAGGAATAACTTCTCTCAAAGAAGAGAAGATGGAGCTGGGTTTGACAAGACCAAGGTGGAATGTTATAAGTGTCACTTGAAAGGACACTTTGCTAGAGAATGCAGGAGTGCTATTTCAAACAACAACCACCAACAAGCTCAGAATGGAGGCTACAATCAAAACAAGAATCCTGCTCAAGCTCTTGTTTCTCAACAAGGAATGGGATTTGACTGGAGTGATCAAGCTGAGGAAGCCATTCAGAATCAAGCTCTTATGGCAGAAGTGTCTGATCTTCCCTCTGAGATAATTTCTAATCTTTGTACTAAATCTTGCATTGACACTGTCACAAGATGCAGAGATCACAATCAAAGTATGTGTGATGACCTCAAAAGATTAGAAAAGGACAGAAGAGAGTATGTGTTGATAGTAGAGAGATTTGAAGAGCAAATCAAAGGCTTTCAAGCTAATGAACTTCAACACTCTTATGACACAAACTATTGGAAGTGGGAAAAGAATGAGTTAGAGATCAAACTGTCTAAATCCTTAGAAGAGAGTGATAGACTGAAAGAGGAACTGTCTAAAGTTAAACTTGACATAGAAAAGTTTTCATATGCTTCAAAAGCAATGGATTCTCTTCTAAAGGCTCAGATTCATGACAAGATGAAGCCTGGTATTGGATACAACAATACACCTCCTCCTTACAATAACAATTATATCCCTCCTACTTCAGACTTGTTAGAAACCAAGGAGAAAAAGGACTTATCTGAGAAAGCCTTTAAGATAGATCCTTTGGATGAAGTAGTAATTAAGGATTTAACTGAGAAAGAAGCTAGTGAGTATAGGGATAATGATGTGAGTAAAAAGATACCATTAGAAAACAATATTATCGCCAATGAGGGATGTGGGAAAATCTGGGTCAAGTCCAAGGAGATAGAGCAGACAAAAGGAAAGGATAACAAGGTCCATTACAAACAAACCACAGTTGTGAATCCTGGATCTTGTAAACAGTGTGATTGTAGTAAAGCCAAGAGCCTAAATTCTGGTTTAAAAAGAGGAAATCAAAGAAACTGGAATAATCAATGGGCTCAGAAACAAGGAGTTGATCTGAATAAAATCAATAGACCAAAACCTTGTTTCATATGTGGCAAGTTAAATCATTTGGCTAAGTATTGTTACTATAACCTGTTAACCAACAGATGAACTTTTCAAGATTTGTGCAAAAACCTGTTGGTTATAGGAAGGCTGGAAAGAAACATGTGATAAAGAAACATGGTGAAAGGAAAAGCCCCATAAAGAAAAAGATTTTAAAAGAAAGTGTCAAAATATGGGTGCCTAGAAGCAATAAAACTGTTAGTACTGATGACAGGGTTAGAAGCACTAAAAATGTTAGTACTGCTAACATGGTTACTACTGCTACCTGTGTTAGTACTGCTGAAAATATTAATGCTGCTAATACTGTTAGTACCTCTTCAAAGGTTAATACTGCCAACACAGTTACTGCTGCCAATACAGTTACTACTGCTAACAAAGTTAGTACTGCTAAGCATGCAAGTGATGCTAAGGCAGTTAGTACTTCTAAAACCAGTACTGATTCTAGCAAAAATATTTCCAAGCCTATTATTGTAACAAAGTACTCCAAGCATGAGGAATCAAAGTTCAAAAATCTTGTTAAGAAGGAATGCAAGTATTTTGATGAGAAAGGGGTACCCAAGACCACTTTGGCTTGGGTTCCTAAATCATACTAACTGACCTATCTTATGTGCAGGGCAACCAACAGCTCAAGGGAAAGAGCATATGGCATGTTGATAGTGGTTGCTCTAGGCACATGACAGGCAACATGTCATGCCTTCAGGAGTTCAAGCATATCAATGGAGGACATGTTGCATTTGGAGATAATCTTACTGGTGGTAAGATAAGTGGAAAAGGTAATGTCACCAAAGGTAAGATGACATTTGAGGATGTCTACTATGTTGATCAATTAAAGTACAACCTGTTAAGTGTATCACAGGTTTGTGACAAACAACATAGTATATTATTTACTAATACTGAGTGTATGATCCTTGCTCCAGGGTTCAAGGTAGTTGATGACAGCCTGATACTACTTAGAACTCCAAGGAAGGACAATGTTTACTGTCTAGATATGGACAATGTTGATAGTGATTCATCTCTAAATTGTCTTGTTTCAAAAGCTTCTGTAGATGAATCCTCTCTCTGGCACAAAAGGATGTGTCACATGAATTTCAAGACTATGAACAAACTTGTTAAAAACAACCTTGTAAGAGGTTTACCTTCAAAAGTCTTTTCATGTGATGATCATTGTGTTGCTTGTCTTAAAGGCAAACAGCACAAAACTTCTCATAAGACCAAAGAGTTAAATTCTGTTTCTTCTTGTCTCCAGTTACTGCATATGGATCTGTTTGGTCCTACAAATGTTATGAGTATAGGCAAGAAATCTTACTGCTTGGTTATTGTTGATGATTACTCCAGATTTACTTGGGTATATTTTCTAAGGACTAAGGATGAGACAAGTGGACTTATCAAATCCTTTATTCTAAGAATTGAAAACCAAACTAATCAAAGAGTAAAAGTCATTAGATCAGACAATGGAACTGAGTTTAAAAATCATGATCTAAACACCTTTTGTGAAGAGAAAGGTATTGAGAGGCAATATAGTGCTCCTAGGACTCCTCAACAGAATGGTATTGCTGAAAGGAGAAATAGGACACTAATAGAGGCTGCTAGATCTCTGTTGGCAGATTCAAAATTTCCAATTACCTTCTGGGCTGAAGCAGTTAATACTGCTTGTTATGTCCAAAATAGAGTTCTAGTGGTCAAGCAAAAGAACAAGACCCCATATGAGCTTTTAAATAAAAGAAAACCTTTCATTGGTTTCTTCAAACCTTTTGGGTGTCCTTGTACAATTCTCAATACCAAATCTCACTTAGGTAAGTTTGATAGCAAAGCAGATGATGGATTTCTTGTTGGATATTCATCTCAGAGTAAGGCCTACAGAGTTTTTAACTCATCTTCTAGAATAATTGAAGAAAGTGACAATGTCAAATGCAATGAGAACACACCAAATCCTGTTGGGTCTGGACCTCAGTGGCTATTTGACATTGATTCACTAACTAATTCTTTTGGTTTCAGTAGTGATGATTATACAGGAACAGGAAGTGGAGGATCAGGGATCACACAAGTCTCTGAAAGTATATCTAAATCTGTGATATTTCCCATACCCACGGTGAATTCTGTTGAAGACTGTGAAAAGGAATCATTTACTGGACCAAATCAGAGTGAAGAAGAAACTAGAGATGAGGAGACTCAAGAAAATAAAGAATCAGAAGTGGCATCTGAAAACACTTCAGTTGAGTTGCATGACTCTAATCTAGAGGCTGGACTGAATGAAGAACCTAGTCATAACACCAGAGTTCAAAAGAATCATCCTCCACAACTGGTAATAGGAGATATCTCTTCTCCTATGATGACTAGACATCAAAGCAGGCTTCAAGAAATGCAAGATCAACAGCATACAATCCTTTCTTGTTTTCTATCCCAGCTTGAGCCTAAAAAGGCACATGATGCTATGAAAGAATCTAGCTGGATAGAAGCAATGCAAGAAGAACTGTTACAGTTCAAGCTACAAGATGTATGGGATTTAGTAGACCTTCCTAAAGGTCACAGAGCAATTGGCACAAAGTGGATTTTCAGAAACAAGAGAGATGAAAGAGGTATTGTCATAAGGAACAAAGCAAGGCTAGTGGCTCAAGGATATACTCAAGAAGAGGGTATAGATTATGAAGAAGTTTTTGCACCTGTGGCTAGGATAGAAGCAATCAGATTATTCCTAGCCTATGCTTCTTACATGAACTTCAAAGTCTATCAAATGGATGTAAAAAGTGCTTTTCTCTATGGCTCAATTGAAGAAGAGGTATATGTATGTCAACCACCAGGGTTTGAAAACCCAAGCTATCCAGACGGGGTATACAAATTAAAGAAAGCACTTTATGGGATACATCAAGCTCCAAGAGCATGGTATGACACTCTGTCATCCTATCTCTTGGAAAATGACTTTGAAAGAGGAGTCATTGATAAGACTCTATTTATCAAGAGAAAGAAGAAGGATATCTTGCTGGTCCAAATCTATGTTGATGACAGTATCTTTGGATCTACAAGAGACAACATGTGCAAGGAGTTTGAGGATCTAATGCATCAAAGGTTCAAAATGAGTTCCATGGGGGAACTTACTTTCTTCCTTGGACTCCAAGTTCAACAGAAGTCAGATGGCATCTTCATCTGTCAATCCAAGTATGTGCAGGACATTCTAACCAAGTTTGGTTTCTCAGAGTCAAAACCTGCCAGCACACCTATGGAAACACACAAGCAAATAACAGCAGATCTTGAGGGGGAGGATATGGATGTGCATCATTATAGATCCATGATTGGCTCTCTCATGTATCTCACAGCATCAAGGCCAGATATAATGTTTCCAGTCTGTGTATGTGCAAGATTCCAAGTTAGGCCAAAGCAATCTCACTTTCAAGCTGTTAAGAGGATATTCAGATATCTCAAAGGGCAACCCAAATTGGGACTTTGGTATCCTCATGACTCACCCTTTGACCTAATAGCATACTCAGATAGTGATCTAGGTGGAGCAAACTTGGACAGAAAATCTACTTCTGGAGGATGTCAGTTTTTGGGTGCTAGACTAGTTTCATGGCAGTGCAAGAAACAAACCACAGTGTCCACATCTACAACAGAGGCAGAGTACATAGCAGCTGCAAGTTGCTGTTCTCAAGTCTTATGGATTCAGAATCAAATGTTGGATTATGGGGTAACCTTTCTACACACTCCAATCTTTATTGACAACAGCAGTGCTATTAGCATTGTTAATAATCCAGTCAAGCACTCAAAGACAAAGCACATTGAAATCAGGTATCACTTCATAAGAGACTGTAATGAAAAGAAACTTATTCAAGTTGTAAAAGTCCACACTGATAATCAGTTTGCTGATCTATTCACTAAAGCCTTTGATGTGGGTAGATTCACTTTCTTGGTAACTAGTGTGGGAATGATCTACTCTGAATAAGCCCCTTCTCAAAAAGTGGTTTTATACTTGTATATTTTTATTCTTGGTGTTACTAATCTTCTTTTCCAGGATATGCATAGCAGTACTCAGTGTTTCACAAGCTTAAAGGAGTAAGTTAGTAGTTAATACTGCTAGTTAGTAGTTAATACTGCTAGTTAGTTAATACTGCTTTCAGTTAATACTGCTAGTAGTTAATACTGCTTTCAGTTAATACTGCTAGTTAGTTAATACTGCTTTCAGTTAATACTGCTTTCAGTTAATACTGCTAGTAGTTAATACTGCTTTCAGTTAATACTGCTAGTAGTTAATAGTGCTCTAGGTTAATACTGCTTATGTTCCGAATACTATAAATACTCATTGCCCGCCTAAAAAGTTCATAACGACTCTTTGTATACTATTCTCTTGTACTCTAAACCCTTTGCCTCTCAAGTTCGAAGTTTTCAGGCAAGCTTTTCACTAAGATCAATGGCATCCATGGCATTCATCGATGAACACAATGAGATCGCGATGCTACAAAAGCCAAAGCAAGCTGCAGGATTTCATCAGATTGTGGATTTCCTCAAGTCAAGCCATATTGCTCATGCTCTTATTGTATCCCCTACAATCTATATCGAGCATCAAAGGCAGTTCTGGGCTAATGCCACCATTGTTGTGGAGAATGGTGTGCAAATGATCAAGACAAGAATCTGTGATCAATCACTAACAGTTACTGAAGAAGTTATTCGCATCAGTCTACGTCTAGACGATGCCTCTGGTATAACTTCTATCCCAAACGATGAACTGTTTTCAAATCTTACAAGAATGGGGTATGGAGGCCCATTGGGTGTTTTCAAATTCTCAAAAGCCAAATTTTCACCCCAATGGCGTTTCTTTGTCCATACTCTCATGCACTGTATCTCCAAAAAGACTACTGGATGGAGTGAGTTCAGCAGCACTATTGCTTATGCTTTGGTGTGCTTGGCCACTGCCAGAAAGTATAACTTTTCTAAAATGATTTTCAGTGATCTTGTCTCAAACATGGGAAACAAAAAGAGCTTCTTTATGTATCCCAGGTTTGTTCAAGAAGTTATTACTCATGAATTGACGGATATACCTCAACCTGTTGGGGTATATGTACCTAAACCCCCCAAAGGCAAGGTTTTCTCAAATATGAGAAGATCTGCTGGGGACTCTGAAGGAGTTGACACCCCATTGTTCTCTACAATGATGGTGGTGTCCCAAACCAATGAAGGTATGGCAGCAGGGTCAAGGCCCCCATTAGACCAACCCACTGCTAGCCAATCCCAACCTTCCCTCTCAAAATCTATTCCCCAGTCCCTTCTTGAAAAACCAACCTCTCCTATCACCCAAACCTACAAGAGGAAACAGGTAAAGAAGGCTCCTTCCCTTTTTGTACCATCATCCCCCAAGCCTTTAAGACCTCTATTGGAGCATTCTCCAGTAGAGAATATTCAAAGGGAATCCACAAGGGTGTCTCCCAACCCAAAGGAGGTGCTCTCTGAGGAGGAGGTAGAGCATATGGGTGATGAGGCTGCCACTACTCCTGCTAGCACAGAGGCGGAAAGTGGTAACATAAATAAGACCTCCCCCATGGCAACTTTGAATGAGCAATCATTCGAAGGTCCCTGGTGCCAAGAAACCACAGGGGTGGATAGTGCTTCTGCTAGGCAGAAGACTTCCACTACTAAAAGATCCAATGATCCTTCAAAGGAGGGTAACACTTCTAGAGAAGGTGAGGACAAATATAGTTACCAGGAATTGATGGAAACCATGGGAAACATCAACCTAGATGTTATGAAACAAGGAAAAGAAATAGAGGAGATGAAGCTGGTCATTCTGTCCCAACAAGTACAGATTGCTAAGCTAAAGAAGATGGTGCTAAGTCTGGTACAGAGGAAGAAGAGAAAGCAATTCCAACTAAGGAGAAGGCACACTGAGAATGATGCTCCCAAAAAGGGGGAGATCAACATGGAAGAAGCCACAAGAAAGGGGGAGCTTGATGGAGAGAAATTTAATGTTGAGGGGGAGCAAGCAGCAGAAACAGTTACTACTGCTGACATTAATAAAGCAGCAGAAACTGTGAAAGAAGTTTTAACAGATCTTGAGATTGCAGAAACCTTACTTAAAGCCAAGAATGATACTCCCAAGGTCACTTCAAAGACCAAAGGAGTAATCATCAAAGAACAAGGTGAAGTGATCAAGAAAGATAACAGTAAGAAGGCAATGAGCAAAGACAAAGGAAAAGCAAAGATGGTGGAATCTGATCAACCAATCAAAAAGCAAAAGTTGGTTGAATCAGATGAAGCCCTAGCTAGAAAGATGCAAGATGAAATTGAAAAGGAAGAAAGAGTTCAGTTGGAAAAGGACAGGGAAATGGCAAAAGCTCTAGCTGCTGAACTGAATGAAGCTTATCAACTGAGTCTGTCAACTGAAATTGCACAGAAGAAAGCTGCAGCTATGAAGAAAGCAGTGGTAGTAAAAGCAACTACAAAGAAGAGAAAACCTTCAAGGACATTCCTAGGTACCCAAGAGAGAAACAAGATGATTATATTTCTCAAAGGTGCTGTAGGAGTCAAAAAGGAGATGTTCTCCAAAATGTCTTTTGAGAAGATCAAAGAGCTGTATGAGTCAGAGATGTTAAAGCTTCAGGGAAATGAAACTGCTAGGGTGGAGATGGAGAAGAGGATGAAAGAAAGTAATGACTTTGATTGTCAAAAGCCATTTCCAGATGAGCAAGAAACACCCCCTAAGAAAGAGGCCACTCTGGGAGAAAGTCTAAAGACTTTAAAGAGAACAAAGATGATGGCTAGAAGAAAGTCAATCAAGAAGCCTAGAGTATCTGAAGAAGAGGCTGAGAAGACTGCTGAAGAAGAAGGGGCACCTGAGTCATCTAAACTGAAAGAGCCAGCAAACACAGATGATGTAAATTTGTATATGGTAGTGATGGACAAAGTGCCTGAACCAATTTCAGCAGAACCTGTAGGAGTTAAGCCTCCTGAGGTCATTCACTGGGATACATTGACAGTGGATGGAAAGGAATACATAAGGCTGAAAAGAAAGGATGAAAAGTATGAAGTGTTCAACACATGGGCAAAAATTGTCAGAACATGCTCCAGGTCAGATCTTGAAGAGATGTTTGAGATAGGAATGAAGTTGTATGCAGATATTCTAAAGGCTCCAGGGATTTCAATTACAAAATTGGTAATGGAGTATCTGTGTATGATGTTCAAACCTGAAGAAGTAAAGCATGTGATCAAGGATGTATTCAAATCAGTCAACAGTTGGACTCTATATGAAATTAGTGGAGTATATACAGTGACTTTGGATTTAAATCACACTGAATACTTCCTAGTGGATAGAGTGTACAATCATAGCAGATTGAAGCTTCATGCCATGCTGAAGAAAAAGTTAAGATGTGTTCCAGATTCAGAAATGGCTAAATACTTGATTCAAAGAACCATCAATCAGAGTTTGGGATTGGATGCAAACACTGGAATTTAGGCCATGATAGAGTTTTGGGAGCATCTTGAAGAAAATTTGAAGAACTTGACTTCTCTTCCTAAAAGTCAAGTTAGGGGGAGATTGTTGGGAACTGAAGAATTCATCAAGTATGGTTAATGCTGCTAGTTCAAAGTTACTACTGCTAGAAGACTTAAAGGTTAATACTGCTGAGTGTTACTACTGCTAGTACTATTAATACTGCTAGTCAAAGTTAGTGCTGCTTGAACAAAGTTAGTACTGCTTAGCTAGTTAGTACTGCTAGTGGTTAGTGCTGCTTAGTAGTTAATGCTGCTAGAAGAAATTTAATACTGCTGAAGATTAATACTGCTTATATGATGAAGATTCGCATGAAAGGATATACATGGAAGCTTAGAGATATACATGGAAGCTTAGAGATATACATGGAAGATATACTGAAGATATGTTTATTTTTTTGTAATTATCTTTTTGTTTAGTATATGTATAGAAGATACAGAATAGTTTTACATGTGATTAAATTCTAAGTTCTAGAGAGAAAAACAACCTCAAGGCATAGATCCTAATTCTAGAGAAGTAGAATTCGTATTGGTGAGCCTGTTCATCAATATTGAGGTTGAGTGTGTAATCTTGTAACTTCAAAGCATTTAATACAAGTTTACAGTTTGTTCTTCATATTTACTGTGTTGATTTCATTGAATATCAAAGTGTTATTCCGCAAACTTCTTTGATATTGTTTCTGAGAATTAATTCTTGTTGAGAATTCGATCCTGACAAGTAGGAATCTTGAAAGGACCTTCTGTAATAGACAAATGAATGTTGTCTCCATTTACATGTCTGTCAACAAAATCAAGGAAACGATCCTTCCACTGTTCGTATTCCCCTCTGAACAGAACAGGAGGTTTGACATCAGACCCAATAGCGATTGCTTCTCTTAAAGTCATCCTGTTTCAAAAATATGCAATAAGAAACTTGAAACTGACCGTTAGTCTAATAGAAATCACAAGAATATTGAATAACACTGAAATGAACTAGACAAAGAAATTCTGAAAATCACTAAGTCTAGAATTCGCAGGATACACTTAGAGATACAAAAAATTCGCAAGATACACTTAAAACACAAGGATTTTGCAATATTGGAATTAGAATTCGCAAGCTAAATGAAACAAACAGAATTCGCAAGCAAGAATGTGATAGAATTCTCAAGACAGAGACTTACGAATCCTACACTTAGAAAATTTTCAAAACTTTTCGTAAAAACACTAAGAATTCGTAGACTACTCTTCTTCGAATTCCAAGAAATTCATAGACTATTCTTATACGAATTCTTGATACGAATTCTGTCCTTTGAAAGAATTAAGAAAAACTTTTCGCAAGAATGACTTTTGCGAATTCTTCCCTCAGAAAAATTTAGAAATCACTTTTCGCAAAGAACACTTATGCGAATTCTTATGGTTTTCGCAACACACTGATAAACGAATTCTAAGCAATTCGTAATACACACATATACGAATTATGAGCCTTCTGCGAATTCTATACTTGAAACTTTTTCAGAAAATAACTCTACGAATTCTATGAAATTCGTAAGAGACCCAACAACGAATTCTTTGGTTTTCACAAAACAGAGTACTGTGAATTCTGTCCTTAATAATTTTTAGAAATAACAATGCGAATTCTAATGATCTCAATGAAATCTTCAATCCTTTTTACGAATTCTTCAAGATTTACGAATTCTTGACACTTTGCGAGTTCTTGAATTGAGTCTTGCGAGTTCTTGAACAAGTCTGCGAGTTCTTGAGTTTTTCGAAGAAAAACACATCTGAATCGACTAAAGACCCACCCAGACCTCAAATTTCGATCTGAAACTTTGACAGATCGATCACTTATACACCTAGAACAAAATCCTATCAATGAATTTCAACAAAAATCAACAATCGATACAATTTGATCTATTACAGTGCTCGACAACTCGTGCTAATCAAACAAAACAAACCCATTCTAGTACAATAAACGAACTCATTTCAAACAATTACAAACTCTAAAACATACAAACACTTAAAAACGAATATGGACATCAATGAAACAGTGTCGACAACATTTCTTGAATTGATTTCAATCTGGATCTGCTCTGATACCAATTGTGTGTCCTTGATTCAAGTTTCTAATTACAAATAGTCAAACAAAACAAGATGATTAAACTACCTGTTTCAATTCAATTTCTCAAATCAAACGATTACAATATGGTTTTTCTCTTTCTCTCTCTAGAACAATATTTTTCTCTCTCTACAACTCTCCCAAAATGCGTACAAATATCTTCTAGTCACATATCTATTACAACACAAGAAAACTATTTATACCTAGCCATACAATTACAACAAAGAAACAAAACAAATACAATTTAAATTAACTTTGAATTTTATTACACTTTGACTTTGACTTTCACTGAGAGTTGACTTTCCAGCTTTTGACTTCTTGTATTTTGACCTCTTGTCTTCATGATCTTGTATCCAACATAAACATGCTCTAACAGCGTACATGCCAGAGATTCCAGCACTGGAAGCTGAGAATAAAGATTTTAAGATTCAGAACTCATCTCTTCTTGATCAAATTAATAGATTGAAAGATGAGAAGGATTTAAAGAAAGACTTTGTTTGCTCAGAATGCATTACTAATTCCAAAATTTGGTTTTGCAGGAATAATTGAATCTAAGGAGAAGGAGATTTCAAATCTACAAGCAAAGCTGAAGAGATCTGAAAGTCTTAATTCTAGCTAAAGTTGGTCAAAGAAGGAATCAATGCAAAGAGAGCTAGATGAACTTAGAAGAAGAGCAAACATCTCAAGTGAAACATCTGAAGGGCTGAGAAAAACGAATTCTCAAATATTTGCTAAAAGAAATTCTTTGAAAGACAAAGTCTTCAGTCTTGAGGTTGAGATTAATATGATGAAAGAAAAAGCAACTCAAGACAGAGACAACACAAAAGCCCAAGATGAAGAGAAGAGTGAGAAAGAAAGAAAATAATTTGCTAAGAAGTTCTCTGAATTCTCCAGAAAAAATTTTGAAGAGAAGAAATCATTAGAGCTTAAATGCATAAAGCTTTCTCAACAAGTGACAGATTTCGAGAAAGTTGTCATTCTTGAAAGAAATAAATTTGAGAAAGAAAAGAAGAAGATAGTTGAGAAAAAGAGTCTAGAGAAAGATTTTACTAAAGAAAAGAAAGTATTTGAGACTGAGATTGCTAAGCTGACAAGAAAGTTATCTGAACTGTCATCAACTATATTGAAGGAAAAGAATGCGAAAGCTGAATTGCACAAGAAGTATGACATACTCACAATGGAAAGAAACGGTTTGTCTATAAAGATTAAAGAACTTGAAGAGATCATGTTCAAGGTGAAGCTGACTGAGTCAAAGACTCCAGAATCAATTGCTCAATCACCGAGAGATGATCTAGATGCATCCAAATGCTCATTCAAATCAGCAGCAAGTTCAATTTTCACTAATGTTTCTAATAATCCTTTGTTTGGTGTAATTGATAATCATACTTCTGAACTTAAAAATCAGATTCGTCCTTCTAACCTTTTCTATGACAAAAATGTTGATGGTTCAGGTAACATCAAGAAGAGCAAGTCTCAGAAGGAAAGATTATGGAGAAGAATAAATGAGAAATATAAAGAAAAGTGGATTTGGATTGTGAAAGGTTCCTCTGAGGAGAAGAAGGAACAAAAATCATTTATACATACATCGAATGCTAAAAGCAACAGTGCTTCTAAAGGTAAAACTTTTGGCAAACCTGATCTGGTTCACACTATCAATCAATTGATCAGGTTAGCACAGAAGAAAATTAGTTGTTCCTATTGTGGTACAAATGATTTTGTGAGAAAAGATTATGTGAACAACTGGTATGGTTCTTATTATATCTCTCCTACTAGAACTGCAACTAACACATCAGGACCCAAATACCAGTGGGTACCAATAGCTGAATCTGTGTTGCAGGCACTCAAGGTTTAAGGGGGAGAAAGAACAATGACTTCTGATTACTACAGATCAGGACTCTTGCCTCATTGTCAAAACAATGACTTCTAAGTACAACAACTTAGGACTCGATCTTCAATGTCAGGAACAATGGCTTCTAATCCCATCTGATTAGAACTCGTACTTCAAAGATTTTCTTAAAAAGGGGAATTAATTTGAAAAGACATGCGCTTTGATATTGTCAAACTTTTCTAATGAGTTGACTTTTCACAGGTTATAGGGGGAGAACCTGAGTTTTGTCACATAACTCAAGAGATAATATCTTTAGGGGGAGTTTAGGATACTACACTACATGTATATCTTTCTAATCCTTAAACTCCATGACATCACCTGACCATGTGTTTCCAATGACCAATACTTGTGTACTTGTCATTTCTTTATACTTTACCAAGTATTCTTACACACATTGGTCAGTACACTACTTTCTTGACTTTGTGATTACCACATCTCAAAAGACAAATCTTTCGATGGTAATCCTCCCGTTTGGAATTTCATTGTTTATTTGAAAATCAGACGTCATTTCATTTTCCGGAGCTTTCATTGCCAATACGTTTACACACTGTTCGTATGAACAACCTACGTCTTTGATCTCTCCAAATCGTTGTTCTTCATGCTTATTTGTGCTCTATTGTGCTTTCATGTACAAACGATTGTTGACAGCATGTTCTCTTCGGAGAATCAGGGATTCAGTGCGAGCTTATCAGAACATCCATGGATTCACACTAACCAGTGTTTCCTACCCCGAAAGTAATCCTGAGTGATTAAGGGGAGAGGGGTTCATTAAAATTAGAATTGGGGAGAGTGCTAAGTTAAAATGCAAATGAGAGTTTGGCTAAAAGTGAGCTAAATTGGCTTAAAAAGAAAGAGGGTGAGAGATCAGAATAAAAGAAACATACACTCTGCACCAAAACCTTTCTGAGCCAGGCAGCCACATAATCTATTGCTTCACAATCCTTGGTGAACAATAATGAAACAGGCAACTAGCCTATGCCACCTCTTGCTTATAACCCCACCAACTACTCATCTTCTTCTCAACAAGAAGATGTTTCATATTTGAACGGGGAAGCAACACATACTCTATCCGATTATCATTTGGATAACTCGGATATTGAATAAGAAGGAAAGTTGCCCCATCTTCGACCCTTTCTCATGCACATTGAGTCTTTGTATAATTTGTTGTTGTCTCAACAAGTTTACATACTTTGAGCCAAAATTAAAAAGCAATCATCTATGCTTAATTCTTTCATACACATGCACGAGCACACATAAATCTGTTTTCTGTCAGAACATTCATAGAAAACCATGTGTTATTCGATGATTGAATGGAAGTCCTGGGGAGTCTACATCACCACCAGCTCCTTATATAGTAACTTTGTGTTACTCAATAACTGTGTGTTACTGACAGGCACTTCGAACTGAGTCATTTATTGATTCAGGGTTACCACTCATCAATTGTTTGAATTTGCAAAGATTCAAATAATTACACTCTCTCTATCTGGGGGAGATTGCTCTTATTTCCACAGAGGGAGTTATACATGAAGACTGCGCTAAATTGTTGATTTGGGGGAGAAAATTTCTGGATTGATTTGAAATGTTTTGATGATGCTGATTCTCAACAATCATCAAAAAGGGGGAGAATACTCAAGGATTTCAAAGTCAAATCTAAGTTTGTTTGTTCAAGAAAGAAAGGTTGTTGAAGGTTGCTGAAGAATTCAAGCTTTTCAAAGATTACAAAGTGTCTGAACCTATCTGAATTATCAAAAGCCTGACTAAAGATGATCGTTAGAAGGACACTTCATTCAAATTTCAGCAGAAAAAGAAAGATATCAGTTTCCTTAATGCTGTGAAGACTGTGAAAAGATACAAGCTTTAAAGCAATTAACGTCTTATCAGCTACAGTTTTCAAGAGGTGTGAAGACCCGAAGAAATTGCCAATTTTTTTTTAATCTTGAATCCAAAGAGGGAGATTGTTGGATCAGTAATTGTATTCAAGATTAAAATGTTACGAGGGGTCTTAAATGTAAATGTTTATATTTTTCCTAGGGAGTATTTTAGTAGTTTTTTGGTTGGGCCTTGCCTTGGTCATGTGGACCTATATAAGGCATAGTTTCTTTGTTAATCCCTAGGGCAATCATTTTGAATATCTCACACACAAGGTAGTGATTTTACACCAAGAACACACACACATCAAGCATTTGACGGCTATAGAGATATATGACATATTGGATCGATTTCTCTTTAGCTCTTATTGTTATTGTGTTGTGATGTTAATTATCAACTAATTTCTGGGTATAACAAACTTCATGCGCGAACCACACTCAAAATATCTTCACTATTCAAGAACTCGCAGAATATGCTTTGCGTGAACTAGCTTCTCGCAAGGTGTTTTATGCGCGAACTAGTTCAAACTCGCAGAAAATACTATATTCATCATCGTGCGCGTTCTTCAATGTGTGCATGTTCTTGCTTAGTGCGAAGTGTAGATCTAGCGCGTTCTTGACTCTTTACTCACAGATTCGATCCAAATCATTGTAAACCTGCAAAATTGATTTACAACTTGAACGAATACGATCGAAAATCAATGCTTAACACTTTGTTAATGAACCAAATCAACTAAAACACAACATTACAGTACCCATCAAGATTTTACAGTGTTCGTGAACATTTTTTCAAGAAAACCAAAATTTCAAAAATTGAAATCAATTTAGTGATAAATTTGTGATCGAATTTAAACAAGAAACATTCTAAAACAGTATTCGATCACAATGGAATCAATTTCACACACAAACAACAACTATAAAAAAAATTCGATTCAACAGTGACTTTCTGCGTGTTCTTGATTTTTCAAGAATTCGATCCAAATTTGGTGATGTATCCCTTCTGAATTTGATATGGTTTGGCTCTGATACCAATTGTTAACGTAATTTCCCAATGTTCAAGCACAATTCAATCAAGATTGTAATGACAATATTAATTCTAAAGAGAGAGTAGAGAGAGAAACTGTGAAGTTGTATATCTCACAATGAATATTACAATGTTCAACCTAAAACTCTCACAACACAAACTAGCTATTTATACTTCTAGAAACACTCACAACAAAGGAACTTTCAAAGACCAAACACTCATAACACTAAAGTTGACTATGTTGACTTTTCTAGACTTTACAGACTTTGACTTTTCACACTTAAATCTTGGATACAATAAAATACACTAACAAAGTAATCTTCCGTTGGGCCGATTACTTCAATATAGAGTGTAATAAATTAAAATTGTAAGTTTACTAATATAGTTTTCATGTTAAACAACAAAATAAAAATTTATTTCTCTAAGTTATGTACAAGCCAGTTAGCAACCAGAACATGCAGATACCCACCAAAATTAACTTTTGTTAAGAAAATCCCTGCCATTTTTTCTTTTTTATTTGAATACACATTCAAGGAAGAAACAACAAAGAAGTTATGTTTCTGTGTATATCGAATTAAGAGCAAGAAAAGGGTGGTTTTCTCATTAAAAAATTTGATACCATATCTAGTACTATGCATTATACTGCCTAGTGTTACTAGAGAATATTCCAAACATATGTTTTGTATTAAAAAGATCATGATTTCATTATATGCATCTTATACAATCATATAGCAAAGCATGTTATGATATATGTAAAGGTATGATGTACCGACAATGATTGTTTGTGGAGACTAAAAAAACCGAAAAACAAAGTCAACATCCGGGGGGTAATGGACAGTGTTAGGGTCAAGTTTTATATTTTAATCAAGTCTGTGGGTCAGTTGTGTAATTTCTATCAAGTTGATGTAAAGTCAAAGGGTTTGTCTTTGACTCATATAAATACCTTTGCCTTCATAATCTTTTGAGTATCTTTGTCATTTCCATATCAATACACATATGACTTTGGAGCTCTCAATCTAAATTTTCTCTCTCTAGAATCTTTGTTAGATTTGCATTGTTTGAACTAGAATCTTGGACTTAAAATTGGTATCAGAGCAAATGCAAAGAATTCAGATGGATTGTTCATAGAGATTTGGTCGAATTTAAATTGGAAATTCTTGGTTTTTCATCTATTTTTCAAGAACTTATTGTGGATTTCAAATTTTGGTGATTTTTAAGATTTTGTATTGAATTTGTGTTGCATTGGGTTCCTATTATGAAACTGAACAAATCTTGTTTAGAAAGTTTGATCCAATTCTCAACAGATTGTGAGAACTTGGTTGAAATTCAAGATTTTTGTTCAAAAAAGTGAAGTTACTGTGTTTGGATCAAAATTTGCGATTTAGAAGTTTTTAGTTAAAATCACCAACTAGAAACTTGTTTAGAATCATAAATTGAGAAACCCTGCAAATTTTGGTCGCAAAATTTGAAGTATCTAGTGACTTATGGCTGATTTAAGATTTTAAAGTTTATTTGTCGCAAGATCCATATTTGTCACAAGTTCATCTGCTTATCGCAAGATTCATCAGGTTATTGCAAGTTTCATCGAAGTTTACTTATCTCAAGGTTAAAAATGGGTAGTTTTCGTGAAAGACGGTTGCGACAAGTCACTATTCAGTTCTCAGTTAGTTGTGACAAGTGTATTTGTCGTGAGTTTGGGTAGCGACAAGCTACTTATCGTGACAGTTACTTGTGACAAGTTACTGTTTTGTATCCTTTAGTTTGCGACAAGTGAGGATTATTTGGTTTGCGACAAATGTTGTTTTTGTTGCTTGCGACAAGTTGACCAAGAGTTGACTTTTTGGACCAAATTTGTTTACTTTCTGATTCTTTGTAAACGATAACTTCAAGTTCAGTATTCTACTCAGTAAAGATGTCTAGAGATCTTCTCATCATAGGTTCCAAGTCTAAGCCACCAGTTCTTCAAATAGATGAATATCCTTAGTGGAGAAAGAGGATGGTCCAATTTTTGAACAATAAGAACAAGGATTTGATGAAATCAATAACTAATGGACCTCCTCATCCTCATGTTGTTGTTCCTGCTGAACCTGCCACAGCAACTAGACCAGTTATTCCTAAAAGAATTTTTGAAAAGCGTTATTCTCTCTACAGTGATGAAGACAAGATTAAGGTTGATCAGAATGAATAAGATTTGACTTATCTCACCATAGCCATTCCAAATGATATCTGATGAAGAGGAAGCTCATTTCATATAGGTTCATTACAGCCTCATGGCTCTCAAGTGTTAGGTCAAAATATTGTATCCAAGATTTAATAGGAAAGCCAAAGTTGTAAAGTCAACAATGTCAAAGTCAAAGTTAGTCAATATTGTTTAGTTAGCTTGTAAGTCTTTGTAATATCTAGTGGGTATAAATAGGCTTTGTGCCTTGTAGATTTGGAAGAACATCATTGTAATATTTTCAAGACGAGAGATTTCAAGATCTACTTTCTCTCTCTAGTTCTTGATTGTTATATCTTGATGAGATTAGCTTGATTTGATTGGGATTTTGCATTCACAATTGGTATCATAGCTATACCAAACAAATTCAGAAAGATTATCACAAAAAGATGGATTGATTTCTGGAATTTTTGGATCAAAAAGTTGAATTTTCTTGAAAAATATCAAGAACACGCAGATTTTTTTAGATCGATTTAAAAAAAAATCAAATCACTTTTGATGCAAGAAAATGGACTTATTATATTCGATTTGTGTTTTGGATTGTTTCTTGTATTGATTACATCACGAATTTTAAACTAAATCTATGTCAATTTTTGAAATTTTGATTTTCTTGAAAAATATCATTCGAACACTGTTTGAATCAAAATTTTGTGATTTGTTGTTTTAATCTGAAATTGATAGTAGATATGTGTTTAATATTCATTTTCGATGGTACTGATACATTTTTTAGAATCAATTTGTAGGTTTGAAGAGATTTGAATTAGATTGATGAACCAGACCTGGTTTACAAATTTTGCGCCAGTTCATATGAATCATGTTTTGCGCCAAATTCATTACAAGATTTGCATCATATTCATCAAAAGTTTGCGCCACTAACATCAGTAAAAGATTTGTGATTGGTTGATTATATGATAGTGTCCGACAGTTGCATTATCAATTGTGTGTCCAATTGGATTCTTTAATTGTAATTTGTAGGTCGATGCATGTTTTCATCTAGATAAAGTGTTTTGTGCCAATCATTTCTTGCGCAAATTTCATACTTTGCGCCACCACCTTCATACAATCTGCAACCCCACTTTCTTGTTTTGCAGGTTATGTTTGAGTTTGCAAGTTTGCGCCACCAACAGTTCGCGCAATACTCTTTCTTGCGCCACCAACAGTTAGCGCAAAATTCTTTATTACGCCACCTTCATTAAAAAGTTTGCGCCAGATTCAAGTATCATTGCACCAACTTTATCACTTTTGCAACATGTTCATTACAAAGTTAGTGGATGGTTGGTGAATTGAAGTTAGTGGTCGACATTCAATTTGTTAATTGGTGGAATCTTTTGTTAATTGGACAGTAGTATTCATATCTTTTGTAAAATTTGTGAATTACAAGTAAGTGGGGTTGTGAATTGAAGTTAATTGGCTATCAATTTGATAGTGGGGCGGTGGTGATATTGCATCAAATTTTCATTTTTTGCGCCACCAACCAAATTAATTTTGAAGTGGTTTCAATTTGCGCCACTCTCTTGTCACGCAAACCAAACTTTGCGCCATCCAAGTGATGTTAATTTGTGCAGATTAATTTTGTACAGATTAATTTTTGATCATCCGAGTGATCTGCAAATTCAATGTTCAAGAGATTTGAGAATTTCAATTCCAAGTGATCCGATTCAAGTGACTTTGAGAGTTCCAGAGATATAATTTTTCTGAGTTTATTTGATAATCTGATTTTGACTTTCAGTTAAAAAATTTCTGAATTTTTTGGGAACGATCATTAATATCAAGCTTACTTCTCATTCAAGATGGGATTTGGATATTTTGATGAACTTGAAGAGAAGAATAAAAAGCTCGAATTAGAGAACATAAATTTTAGAATAGCTGTTGATTTCTACTCGAAGAAGTCAAAAGAATATTATGATGAAAGCATCATACTGAAAGACGAAGTTAGTGCATTAAAGACAATTAATGAAGATCTTCTGAAAGAGACTTCTGGGCTAAATGATGAGAAAATACTGAGATTGGAATCTGAGAATTCTGAGCTGAAAAGAAAAATCTCTGATTTTGAAAATCAGATTGTTCAAATCCAGAAAGCATATGTTGAAACTTCTGAGGAAATGATTAAGACTCTGGAGGATGCTAATGCTGATCTTCAAAAGAGAATATCTGATTTGGAGTAAAAGCTTGCTAAAGACAAATCTGATTTTGAGAATAAAAAGAAAGAGTTTGCTAAGAAATTTTCAGAGTTTTCCAAGAAGAGTTTTGAAGAAAAGAAGACTGTTGAGCTTAAATGTATAAAGCTTTCTCAACAAGTTTCTGATTTTGAGAAAGTACTTATCTTGGAAAGGGAAAAGTTTGTCAAGGATAAGAAGGCCATTGAACAGAAGAACGTTGGATTCTTTAAAGAAATATCCGGCCAAAGAAAGAATGCTGAGAAGGGATTTGAAGAAGAACGAAGAATATTTGAGGCTGAGATCAAAAAGCTTACTGCGAAGCTATCTGAACTATCTAAATGTGCACTGAAAGAGCAGAAAGCGAAGTCTGAATGCAAGACGAAGATTGACCTGATTGTCAAAGAAAGAGACAGCTTTGCTTCAAAGATTAAAGAGCTTGAAAAGACAACATCAAGTTCAAATCAGAAAACTGTTTCTTCACAAAGGTCAGTTAAATCTTCTGATCAGATTCGTAGTACTAACCTTTTCTATGATAGAAATATAGATGGTTTAGGTACACATCAAAGACGAAGGAGATACAAGGAAGAGGAACTAGTCTGGAAGAACAAACCAGTTGAATATGAGAAGAAAGATGAGCTGAAAGGAAAGAAATCATGTGTACACATACACAAAGCCAAGAAGAACAATGTGCGTAAAGGTAAACCTGATCATATTTACACGAGAGATCAATTGATCAGGTTATCAGGTAAGAAAAATTATTGTTCTTATTGTCGTACACATGATCATGTTCACAAAATCAGTGATAATTTCTGGTATGGTTCTTACTCGATTACCCCCACAAGAACTGCAACTAACATTCATGGACCCAAATACCACTGGGTACAAAAGCCGAAAACTGATTCTGTGTTGCAGGCACCTAAAGTCAAGGGGGAGTAAGAGAACTAAGGCTTCTAAGTACATCAGCTTAGAACCCGTTCTTCAACGGAGTTTGACTTCTAAACACAACAATTTAGGACTTGTACTTCAGTGATCAGAAGACCTTACTCCTAACTTTGCATCCGATAAGATATGACGGTCTACAATTCACAAGGGAGTTGTATTGATCTCTATCATGTGCTTTTTCATTGACAATATATTTGGAAGATATGACAGTCTACAATTCAAAAGGGAGTTGTATTTGATCTCTATCTTGTGTTGTTTCTGACATATTTTAGATGCATAATTTATAGGGGGAGTAAAGGTGATGGCTTCTGATTATAACAGATCAGAACCCGTTCTTCAATGTTCAGACATGGATATTTTTCAAATATCCAGGGGGGGCTTAAAAGACCTAAATCATTTTATCATGATTTGAGGGGGAGCTTAAAGGTAAATATCTTCTTATCTAGATCTCTGATTGTTTGAAAGAAGAACAACTTTCAAGCATGAAAAACGTTTTCTGAAATGATCAAACCACTTTTGGTTCTCAAAAGATTTTATGAATTTAGAAGTGTGATTTTAAATGTTTTTCAATTTTGAGCTTTAATGTTTAACTGACCGTGTGTTTCAAAAGATCAATATTTGCGTATTATCTTGTCTTTATACTGAAAAGTATTCATACACACCGGTTCAGTACTTCATTTGAATTTTTTATTACCATGTCTCATATCGAAACAATTTTTCGATGGTAATACCCTCGTTTGAAATCCAATGTTGTTGAGTTTCAATCATCATTGCTAAATTTGTGCTTTCATTGTAAAATTGTTTATATTTGTTCATATAAACAAATCATCCAGTTCTTTGATACCCTAACCATTTCATTTGACCTGATTGATACATTGTCAGATTCTCAAAACAATTCTCTTGACTTCATTTCATTCATTCAATATCCTTGTTTTTTGAGAAATCTTCAAAGTTCAAATGCTCAAATTTCATTCATATTTTTAAATGAGCATACATTCTGACACTGTTATCAATTTGTGCTTAACTGTACAAGTTAAACTGTTGAGCAACCATTCTTTTTAGGACTTACATGGGATTCTTGTGTGACATTAAACAGAACTTCCATGGATTCACGTAAACCTGTGTTTCCTACCCAGGAAGTTATCCTTGAGTGATTGAGGGGTGAGGCGTCAAAATCAAAGAGTGGGGGAGATAACTCATCCGGTTAATTTTTTCTCATTGTGCTGAGCGGTAACATGAAAAAGAGAGTTTTCTTAGAAGTGTGCTTTAAATGTTAAAAAGAAAGAGGGTGTGAGAACAAAGTTAAAAGAATATCAAAACTCTGCACCAACCACTTTCTGAGTCGGGCAGCCACATCTACTGATTGGTTCACATTCTTTGGCGACCATCATTGAAAAAGGCAGTGAGCCCATGCCAACTCTTGCAATTACCCCACCAGCCACTCGTTTCTTTCTCGAAAAAGAAATGTTTCATTTTCTTTGGGGACACAGCATATCTGCTATCTAATCTTCACTCGGAAGATTTAGTTATTGAAAAAGAATAAAAGTTGCCCCACCTTCGCATCTCTTTCATGCACATTGAGTCCGTGTATTATTTGTTGCTGTCTCAACAGTTTACACAATTTGAGCCTGAAAAAGCTAAGTAGCTTCAATCATTTCTACACTTGCACGTACACAAAAGGAATATGTTTTCTTGTCATAACATTAATAGAAAATTCCTTTGTGGTTTTTTGATGATTGAATGGAAGCCCTGGGGGAGTGAACATCAGCAAAGCTCCTTTCCAATGTACATCCATTGTAGAAAGTGGCTTCGTGCTACTTACAGGCATGCTAACTGTTTCATCTGTTGAATCAGGGTTACCACGTTCATTATGTTTGAATTTGAAAAGATTCGGACATATGCATTTCATGAATTGACGGATAATCAGATCAAAGGGCGGAAAATGTCAAATCATTATAAAGGGGAGATTGTTAGTCATTACAAAAGAGGGAAATCAAAGAAAGCACTGAAATTGAAGAAGTTTTGACGATCATGATGCTCACAATCATCAAAAACGGGGAGAAGTTTACAATAATTCAATTTCAAAGTCATAAAGAAAGAAAGTGAAAAGTGAAAAGACTTGTGGAGAAGTTCCGAGATGATTCAAGTTCCAAATAAAGAAGATTTGAGAAAGTTCTGAAGATGATTCAAAGATAAATCAAGATTCGTGAAAGTTTGTTTTTCCAAAGATGATTCAGAGATCACAAGAGATGAAGATACAATATCAGAGATTCCTCAAAGTTGTTTCAAAAGTTTCAAGAATTTCAGATTCGTGTTCAAGACATGTTGACTTTCAAAGATGCAAAGTGAAAAAGACTTTTCAAGATTCTTCAAAGGCTGAAAGACTGAAGATTGTTAAAGCTTCAATGTTCAAAGTTGTCAGAGATAAAAGCTGAAGAATCAAGAGCTGAAGACTAGTGTCAAATTTTTATTAAATCTTGAATACAAAGGGGGAGATTGTTAGGTCAAAATATTGTATCCAAGATTTAATAGGAAAGTCAAAGTTGTAAAGTCAACAATGTCAAAGTCAAAGTTAGTCAATATTGTTTAGTTCCTTAGCTTGTAAGTCTTTGTAATAGCTAGTGGGTATAAATAGGCTTTGTGCCTTGTAGATTTGGAAGAACCTCATTGTAATATTTTCAAGACGTATGATTTCAAGATCTACTTTCTCTCTCTAGTTCTTGATTGTTATATCTTGATGAGATTAGCTTGATTTGATTGGGATTTTGCATTCACATCAATGATGAGACTTCTGACTCGGAATTTGAGGTACACTCTTCAACTGATAATGATAACTATAAGAATGACTAGATGCAAAATCTGATATCTCAACTTACTTTTATGAAAAAAGAATTTGATGATTTGAAAGATAAATTCAAACAAGAAAGGATTTTATCTTTGAGATATCAAGAATATGCTTTTATATAAATATTTTTCTAAAGACAGACAAAAATAAAAAGGTCTGATTCCAGCTGAGAAAAATAAGTTAGAAACCATTTTTTCCGAATTGCAAAAAGAGTTCAGTAAGGTGAAGGATGAAAATCTTACTAATGTTTTTAAACTAGAAGTTTATCTTCAGGAAAGATCTGACGCTTATGCTCAAATTAAATAGTTAGAAATACTGAGAAGACTTTGAATCTTTTGACCAACAACCTTAAAGATACTTGTTTTCACAATCCTAAGATGGGTTTAGGTTTTTCAGAAGTAGATGTTTTAAAGAAGGCACCTGAAAATCTTTATAACTTTGATAAGTTGTCTTTAAGTTCAAAAAGGGTTCTTTCTATTTCTGAAACTTTTATAAAATCTAATGTTCCTATATCTAAACTTTCTGAAAAAAAAATGAGAAGAGGAAGTTTCAACTCGAAGATTCACATAAACCAAATTTTAACACAAAAAAATTTGAATATGATGTTTTAAATTCTAGTTATAAGTCTAAAAATAATGAGTTAACTGAATTTGAAATGTTGTTTCCAAAAACAAGTGAATCTGTTGAATCTAAACTTGAAGCTAATGTTCCCAAATTTGTTGACTCTGTTCTTTAAAAAGAGCAAAGATTGAAGATATTTCTTGTGTATCAAAGTCTGTTGATGATCCTAATTCTGAACAGTCTGAGAAAAATTTTGAGATTAATAAAATTTCAGTTTTAGAAAAAGAGATTTTGGATTTGAAAAATCTAATTGAAGAAATAGATGTTGAAAGGCTTTGTGTTGAATTTGATCTTGATACAAGTTTGGAAGAAAACAAGAAGCTTTTGGAACAAATCAGACTCTTGGAAGGTCAAGTTTTCGATTTATCAAAATCAAATTTCAATGCACACTCTGAATTCAAAAAAATTTGAAACTTTATCATATCCAGAATTTGTAATTCTTCATTTGATTTTCATATAACAAATTTGGAATTTCTTGCTCAGTTAAGGTCTTCTATTGTATCTTCTGAATCTGAACATAAGCACAATATTTTTGAAAAGGGAGGAACTTCTGGAACTAAAGGATTTTCCTGTGTTGAAAGCTCTTTTTCTAATCCTTCTACTGACTCTGATTCTTTTTGCTTTTCAGAAAAGAAAAGTGCAAAGGGAGTAGTTTGGGAGAGAAAGAATAGACTTCAGAAGATTGTGTCTAAAGTTTTCAAAACTAGTTCTTCTGTTAAGTCTGTAAAGGAATCTAGTGAAAACAATGAGAAATGTACTCTTCAAAAACATGTAATAGTTATGGTGATCGTTGTCAACTTTGCTTGAATAATTGTAATAATCTTTCTCGTTCCAAATTGTTGACATAAGCACAAAGCAAATTACATTGTACTCATTGTGCACCCAACTCATTCTCCCTCCAAATGAATTTTTCAAAGAAAAGAAAAGTTCTAAGCTCGTTTAGGAACAAATCTTTTTCAAAGAATTCAGCTAAGGAATCTGTAAAAGTTTTTGGATTTCAAAAGAAAAATCATTCTAATGAGCATCTGTTTAAATATGTTGACGTGAAATTTGTGTGAAAGTGGTTGTCAAAAGACAAACATAAATCACAAATTTCACTGAAAGAGCCCAAATTTGAATGAAGAATCAAAGGCTCGTCAACTGATATTAAGAAACTTGTTGATACTAACAAAAAGGGAAGCCGTATTAATATGGGTACCTAAGTTGAAATGATTGTTTCTTTCAGGACTGTCATGTGTGGATTATAGATTCGGGTTGCTCAAGGCACGTGACAGGTTATAAGCATTTACTGCATGATTTTGTGGAATGTCTTGGAGGAACAATAAGTTTTGGTAATAATAGCAAGGGCTACATCAGAGGATATGGAATGCTCACAAATGGAACCATTACCATTCAAAAGGTCTTATATGTTGATGGTTTGGAACACAACCTTTTTAGCATAAGTCAGTTTTGTGAGAAGAAGCGCAAAGTTAGGTTCTGTGAAGAAAGTTGCTCTATTGATGATCCGAATGATGTTGAAATTTTCAAAGCCACAAGATTAGGTGATCTATATTCCGTAAACTTTCCGACGTTGACAACTTCGAAATCAGTTTGTCTAGTTTCAAAGGCTTCAAAGGAAAAGAGTTAGATCTGGCATAGGAGATTATCTCGTCAAAATTTTCAGGACATCAATATTTTGACAAGCAAAGGTCTAGTCGTTGGTCTTCCAGAGTAAAGATTTGAGAAATAATCATTATGTTCCGCATGTGAGATGGGTAAAATGAAAAGGAGTTCTCACAAGTCTAAGACTCTATCAAACTGAAAATCTCCACTGGAACTGATTCACATTGATCTGTGCGGACCAATGTGAAAACCCAATCAATTGTAGAAAAGAAGTACATTCTTGTTATGATTGATGAGTTTTCAAGGTATACATGGCTAGAGTTTCTTAGACTCAAATCAGAAGCGCCAGATCTGATTATCTTGTTCTAGTTCCTAACTCAATAGAATCACACAGAATCAATGTAGAAACTGTTCTTTATTGATTGATCAAAGATTAAAACATCTTCATAGATTAATATACCTATTTTGTTGCATAATTCTCTCAAACTCTCTGTGTGTGTGTTTTTCAGTGTGTATCTAATCTTTGTTATGCGCGTACATACTATACAAAGACTTTGACCACCTATTTATATGGTCAACATGACCAATTAGTCTAAGTAAGCCTAAGGTCAACTATTTTGACTTTACAACTCAAATACAAAGTAAACACTCACACTTTTACATATTTACATTTATGACCCACTTTTAATCTTGAATACAATATAGGTCTAACAATCTCCCCTTTGGATTCAAGATTAAAAAAAATTGACGCTAATCTTCAAGTCTTCTTTCTTTAGAAAAATCTTCAACAATGAATCTTTAACATCTTCAAATCTTGAATAGCTTTGACAATCTTTGCAATCTTTGCAATCTTTTGAAATCTTCAAATCTTTATCATCTTCGACAAACTCCTTCACTTGTCACAAAATGTAACAATTTTTCATAAAATCTCTTCAACATAGCAATCATCAGAATTTGCTTTGACTTGAAATTTGAATTTTATCAGCTTCACGACTTTCACTTGACATTGCTTCCATCTTTGAATCAACTCTTTAAAAATTTCTCCCCCTTTTGTTGTAAACAATAATCTGACTTTGAAATCTCGAAATTTCTCCCCCTTTTTGATGAATGATGAGAAATCTGAATCATCAAAACGTATCAACGTCAGTACTGTCTTTGAAATATCTCCCCCAAATATCATGGTAAGCACAATCTTCATGAGAAACAAAGGTATTCTCCCTTTGGAAAAATATGAACAAACTCCCCCAAAGAAATTTGATCTCCTTCTGATCTGATTTGAAATTCTGCCGTCAATTCATAAATGTATTCATCCGAATGTACATGAAAAATTGAGCTTTTATGATGTTCACTCCCCCAGGGCTTCCATTCAATCATTGAAAAACCACAAAAGAATTTTCTATGAATGTTATGACAAGAAAACTTATTCCTTGTGTGCTCGTGCATGTGTAGCAATGATTGAAGCATTTAAAGCTTAAACAGGCTCAAAGTATGTAAACTGTTGAGACAACAACAAATATTACATAGACTCAATGTGCATGATCAAGGGTCGAAGGTGAGGCAACTTTCCTTCTTTTTCAATATCCAAATCATCCGAATGAAGATCAGATAGATAATATGTTGCTTCACCTTTAAAATATGAAACATTCTTTTGTTGAGAAAAGAATGAGAAATTGGTGGGGTTTGATGCAAGAGTTGGCATGAGCTAGTGCCTTTTTCAATGAAGTTTACGAAGAATTGTGAAACAACAGATAATGTGGTTGCCTGGCTCAGAAAAAGTTTGGTCCATAGTTTATTATTCTTTTACTATGATCTCTCACCCTCTTTCTTTTAAACATTTGAGCTCGCTTCTAACCAATCTCTCTTTTACATTTTACCTCAGCATACACCCACACTCTAATTTTTTTGACCCCTCTCCCCTCAATCACTCATAGGATTACTTCGGGGTAGGAAACACTGGTTAAGGTGAATCCATGGAAGTCTGTTAAGCACTCACACTGAATCCCATGTATTTTGCCCTGAAAAGAATGTGTTGCCCACCAATTTATTTTGACATTTAAGCACAAGATATCATTATCAGAAAATGTATGCTCAATAAAAACAAGAATGAAATTTGAGCAATTAGAACATTTAAGATCTCTCAAAACAATGAAATTGAATGAATGAAATGAATTCAAGTGAAGTGTTTTAAGAATCTGACAATGATTCGATCAGATCAAATATCATGAAGAAAAATATATTGGGATATCAAAGAACGAAAATTTGTTTATATGAATAAGATATAAACAATTTAGCAATGAAAGCACAAATATAAAGAAATGGTGTCTGATTTCAAACAATTTAGAATAGCAAACAAGAGTATTATCATCGAAAGATTTATCTTTTGAGACATGGTAATAACAAAGTCAATAAAAGTGTTGAACCAATGTGTGTAAGAATACTTGACAGTATATAGACAAGATAATAAACAAGTTTTTATCTTTGAGAAACACATGGTCAGTTAGTCATGAAAGAACTGATATGAAAAATATTTAAAATCACACTTCGAAATTCATAAAATCTTTTTGAGATCACGAAGTGGTTTAAACGTTTAAGAAATTTTTTTCACATCTGAAAGTCGTTCATCTTTCAAATATGATAGAGATTAAGATTCAGAACGATATACCTTCAAAGTAGAAATCTTAACTCTCCCTAAAGTGAATATTTATCTTTTAATCTCCCTTTGACAAAACATCATATACTCCCCCTACGTATTTGTAAAAAGTCAAAACATTAGTAGAGAAGAATATGAATATAACTATTAATCTCATTTCTCTTTTCTTCTATCTCCCACATAAAAATATATGACAATGAAAATCTTTAAACAAACTCCCCCTCAAACAAACAGTAAAAACTTTCTGAAAAAGATGTATCATTTCAACATCCTTAAGAAGAAAATCATTTAAGTGTGGGTTCTGAACAGAGGTATCCAGAAGCCATAGTCACAAAATATTACCTGCAAAACAATAAAGATTTTGGTAATCATTATAAAAATGATTCCTCCTTAGTCAGTATTGAAGAATATAAGCAACTGTTCTTACTTCCCTTAGACACATTCAAATAAGCAATTAATAAGAATCAACTCCCCTCAGATCATGGATAAGAAATCAAGCAGAAATATTCAACATACCGAGTTTGCTGATCAGAAAATGAAAGAGTTTTTCATCTAACAGTTTCGTGAAGAGATCATCCAATTGATAGTCTGTTTGAACAAAGTGCATTTCAATATCGCTTTTCTCCACATGATCTTTGATGAAATGGTAACGCACGTCGATATGCTTAGTTTTTGAGTGTTGAACGGGATTAGCAGTTATCGGAATTGCGCTCTTAGAATCACAATAATTAGGGACTCTCTTGTAAGAATATCCAAAGACCTTCAATTGTGTTTTCATCTAGAGGACTTGTGAACAGCAGCTTGCAGCAGCTACATATTCTGCAGCAGCTACGTATTATGCCTCAACAGTGGATGTAGAGACGCAATTCTGATTAGCATCAGTATACAACCTGCATGATCAGCATCAGTAAATGCAGTTAAATCAAATCCAGAATCCTGAGGATACCAAAGGCCTAACTCGGGAGTGCCTTTCAAGTATCTAAGAATTCTTTTCACAGCTATAAGGTGAGATTTCTTTGGGTTAGCTTGATATCTTGCACAGAAGCAGGTAGCAAACATTATATCAGGTCTACTTGCTGTGAGATACAGTAATGACCCAATCATGCTATAGTACGTTTTCTGATTGACAGATTTACCGGTTAAATCTGCGTCCAGAAGCATTCTGGTAGCCATGGGAGTTTTCATTACAGAACTCTCAGTCATGTTAAACTTTTTCAAAATGTCACGAATGTATTTCGACTGGTTGATAAAGATACCATAAGGTGATGTTTGACTTCAAGTCCAAGAAAGAACGTTAACTCACCCATCATACTCATCTCTAACCTAGTCTCCATAATTTTTGAAAAGTTTTTACAGAATTTTGGATTAGTAGACCCAAATATGATGTCGTCTACATAAATATGAATTAAGATTAAATCCTCACATTGCTTCTTTAGGAATAGAGTGGTATCGATTGTACCTTTCTTAAAGCCCGAGGAAAGTAAGAATTGTGTGAGAGTTTCGTACCATGCTCTTGGTGCTTGTTTTAATCCATACAGCGCCTTGTCAAGAACATATACATGGTCTGGGTAGTGTGGATCGATAAATCCCTCAGGTTGTGCAACGTATACCTCCTCATGTAGTATACCGTTTAGAAAATCAGATTTCACGTTGGAAAGAAATATTCTGATGGCTTCAATCCGTGCAACAGGAGCAAACGTTTCGTCATAGACAATGCCCTCCTGTTGACAGTAACCCTTCGCGACCAGTCTAGCTTTGTTAGGTATGATAACTCCAACCTCATCTTTCTTATTCCTAAATACCCACTTTGTGCCAATCACAGATTTGTCTTTTGGAGGTGGGATTAGCCGTCGTACCTTGTTCCTTTCAAATTGAAGTAGCTCATCTTTCATTGCAAGGATCCAGTCAGGATCTTAAAGAGCTTCAGATACCTTTTTTGGTTCTAAGAAACTAAGGAAACTTGAATAAAGACAGAAATTTGCCAATGACGCACGCGTCTTCACTCCACTATTTACATCACCAATAATATTGTGAAGAGGGTGATCTTTTGTCCATCGAGTTGTGCTAGGGAGAGGTTGAACAGACACTCGTGTGTTTTGCTCGTTATATTCATCAATTATCGCAGGAACAACCTCAGAAGTTGTTGGAACTTCTTGTTCTGGTGTATCTGATGAAAGTAATTCTGGTGCAACAGAGGAAGTACTCGGGACTTCTTATCCAGAATTTGTATCTGCAAAAGCAGAATCAGGATTAGTATTATCAGAAACATTAGGTGTAGATGTACCTGAAGAGGTTGTAGTTGTGACATGTTCAGAAGGTCCAAATAAATCATCTGTTATGATAGAAACCTCTGAAGTTGATGCGGACACACCTGATTTGTCAAAATCTGTACAGATGTCCATAAAAGCATCAAAGAATAAAAAATATAACTTAGATGTAGAAATTGAAGAGTTAGATGACTTATTATGTTTTGGCTTGGGTTCTATTCCATCATGAACAGAAGCCTTTCCTTTAAGTTTGAGTTTTGAGTTGTATTGTTCAGAAGTCAATGTAGAGTTTTCATCAAATGACACATGTATGCTTTCCATGATAGTCTTGGTCCGACGATTATAAACACGGTAGGCTTTTGAAGTTAGAGAATAGCCGATAAAATAGCCTTCGTCTACCTTCTTGTCAAACTTTCCAAGATTGTCACGGTCATTAAGAATATAACACCTACAACCAAAAACGCATAAAAATTTAACATTCGGTTTACATTTGTTAATAAATTCATAAGTTGTCTTATTAAAAAGTTTAATCACAATCGTCCGATTTTAAGTAAAACAAGTGGTTGCAACGGCTTCAGCCCAGAGGTATAATGGAAGACCAGAATATGTCAACATGGTTCTTGCCACTTCGACTAAAGTTCTATTTTTCCGTTCAACAATGCCATTTTGTTGCGGTGTGCGAACGACCGAGAAATTGTGAGAAATCCCAACTGAATTGAGATAGCTTTGAAGAGTCTCATTTTTAAATTATGTGTCGTTATCGCTACACAACTTCTTGATTGGCAATTGTAGCAGAACTTGTACTTTCTTTATGAAGGCAATGATCAATTATGGCGCGTCTGATTTGACTCGCAGAAATTCCATCCATGTATACCTTGAGTACTCATCAATCATCACCAAGATTTACTTTTTATCGTTAATTGACTGAGTACGCATCAGGTCGCAAAGGTCCATATAAATTAATTCCAATGGCGTTGTGCAAGAGGATTCAGTCTTTGGCTTGTGGGAACTTCTTTTCATCTTTCCCATTTCACAAGCAGGACATAGGGAATCCTTCTCGAAACGCATCTCGGGTAGACCTTTAACAATGCCTTGTCTCGCCAATGTATCAATGGCTTTAAAGTTTTGATGAGACAAACGTCGATGCCAGATCCAATTTTGTTCTTTCGATGCTTTAGCGAGTAAGCAAACAGAACGTGTAGCGGAAAGAGTTGGAAAATTGACCGCATATAGATTACCATATCTTTCAGCTCTAAAAATCTCAGAACCGTCCAGATCCTCGATGTGACGGTGAGTAATGGTAAACCGTACTTGATACAAACTATCACATAAATGACTTGTGTTAAATAAGTTGTGATCAAGTCCTTCAACATATAGTACTTTACTGATGGTTACGGTGCCATTTGTGAGCATGTCGTGTCCTCTGATGTATCCTTTCAGCTCAGAGTTTGCAAAATTTAATGTTCCCGCAGGTTCTTCCACATAGTTATGCAGTAAGTGCTTATATCCTGTCATATGTCTTGAACAACCAGAATCAATGAACCACAAATGACAGGCCTGCAAACAGAACATATTACTTCTTTTTAGGTACCCATATCCAGATGGGTCCTGATTTGTTAGCATCTTTCAGTTTCTTAAAATCATCTATTTTGCCCTTAATTCTCCATTCAAATCTTGGTTTTGGCAACCATTTCCAAATCATATTTACATTCAAAGCATTAAATTCCTTTTTCTTTGAAGAATTATCAGACTTAGCTTTGTAAACGCTTTTAACATGCTTTGGTTTGGGAGGAATGGAGTAAAATGAGAAAGAGTTGTCACCACAGTGATTACAGATAAAGTTCTTACGAGCAAATGTCATGATTTTTTATTTATCAAAAGTGTTACATTTATTGGCACAAAATTGACATTTATTTGCTATAGAACTATTACATGTAACACTATCATCACTAGTAGCAACAGTACAAACATTTTCATAAACATTTTCAGAAACATTTTCACTCTCTTTCTTATCACAAACTTTCTTCCTCCATTCTCCTTTAACCACTTTTCCATTCAGATCTGAAACACCAAAAGAAACTTTATTAGTCTTCTTCTTAGAGAGTGAATTCTTTTTAGTTATTCGAGAAGTTTCACCTTTTTCGAAAACGCTTGGCAAATATTCAGAACATGAAGAATAAACAACTATAGGCTTAGCAAGAGTCACAAACTCTGGATTCGATCTAATATTCCACATTTTGTCATCAAAATCCTTTTGTTCGTTTAAGTTCTTTTTAAACAAATCATTTTTCAAAACATTTATTTCTTTACAAAGCTCTTTATTCTCTTCTAAAGATTTATCAAGTTTAAATCGAAGATCGCAATTTTCATCTTCCACCTCTTCAAGAGTCTTTTGTAAATCTTTGATTTGTTTTTCTAAATCAGATGTTTAATGAATCATGGAGTCTGACTCAAGCTTATCTCAAATTGGGACAGGATCTGAAGCATACATCATCTCTTCAAAAACATCTTCAGTCATGTTCTCAACAAACTCAAATTGACTATCAGAATTCCTGACATTTGAAGACTCTTCTACCTTCTGTTCACTTGAAGATTCAGACGCAATAGATTCAGAAAAGATATTCTGATCACAAGCATCAGTATCAGATTCATACTCATCATACTGACATTTGGTCTCAGTTATGACTTTATATTCATTGACTGATTCAGTTGAAGAAGGTGGGGAAAATAATGATTCGAACTCTACAAATTCTAATTTTTTTATTTTTGTAGCTCTTATTCAAATATTTATATTTAAATCCCACTGAACTGAGAGTTGTTCCCTAATATGATTTTATTTATAAGGTAGGGAACCGACCTAAAATCTTTTTACAAGAGTTTCTACTCCCACTCAGAATCCACTAAGTAACCTGGACGACCCCGCTTATCATTTTAGTGAACGTAACAACCAGAATGAAATATTATTTAATCGTGGAAATGCCATGTCAGGTGCACCTATCAGAATTGGAACAAACCAATTTCCAAATCCACCTACCATCGCAGGCATAACCATAAAAAAGATCATTAAAAAAGCGTGAGCCGTTATTAAAACATTATAAAGTTGATGATTTGCACCAAGAATTTGGTCGCCGGGTCGTGCTAATTCCGTACGAATCAGTACTAAAAAGCATGTGCCCATCACTCCAGCAATGGCACCAAAGATGAAATAGAGAGTCTCTATATCCTTGTGGTTAGTGGAGAACAGCCATCGGACCGGATTTGTCATAAAATTGAGATTCTTTCGTTTTTTTGCTCCACTTTAGGCTATCTTTGTTTAGGTAGCTTAAAGACTCTTTTCTTTAGCAAGACCAACAGTCTTACTTAATGAGGGTAGCTTGGCGGTTAACGAAGAAAAGCATGGGATTTTTACTTGCACTTGGAATGCAAAAGCATTCTTTTCAATCATGTACCTTAGTACACTTAACACCAACTTAATCTCGATTCTCTGAAGCAGCAAACTCTCAATTCAATTTAACTTCCTCCCTCATGGTCCCTTTTCAGTTCATTTTCGGAAATTCCCGTAACATCATCTTTTACGTCTAAGTCCAGGTATAAATTGAAATAAAAATGCAGTTATATAAGCTATCACTTTTTCAATTAAAGATCAGCTCATCGAAGGGAAAAGTGAGAGTATCAAAATACAGTTATATGAGCATCGACTTGAGAATTTGCCTAGTGAGAAAGCCAGGAAAAGACCCAACAGGCATACAAACTCACTCTCCCGGGGCAGCAGAGGAAGGCAAGATTTATTAGGAGGTGGGGCAACTAGCTAGCCTTAGTAGTAAGGACGGAAGTCATACAACCTAGCCCCGGATTTCATACATTTTGAATGCTTTCGGACGGCTAACTATCAATTTCTTTAAGGTGCTAGCTGCTTAGCTTTACTAGAAGGTCGATGAGCTGGGTCAATCTCCATGCCCTTATCTTCTTCAAGCCCTTAAGGCTAAGAAGTCAACTTCATAACCTTTTCCATTATCAGTAGCAGCAGTGGACGAATCGAGACAATAAAAATACAGGTAGGAATCTGCTTATCTACTTGCCTTTCAACCTCAGAGTATTCAGTTCAGGTACCGCAGCGGTCGACGACTTAGCTGGGGAAGATCTTCACTAATTATCCTTCTTCGAACCTTTTGGTATGTATTGCCCCTAACTATAGATCAGATCCAGCAGATGATAAAGAAAATTCCGCACTGCTGCTGAGTCGTCGGACTTATCCACCAAGGGATTCGTGGAATTTCTGTGGATTGCGTTGGGGGAAATGTACCAAAGCTAGGCAGATAGATAGACTCCTTTCCCGCTGCTAAGGGAGAGCAAGAAAGAGAAAAATTATTGTTTTTTAACCAGCGCCCCCTTTTGGGTATGCAGGTACTAAGAGTCCTCTCACTACCAACCAGCAGACATCATCTGGCTGGGTCTTGCCGGTATCAACAACGAGAAAAAACTACCAAATGGAAACAACAACTAACTATGGCTCTTGGTGGGCCCAGGCAACGTCCTAGGTGTAGGGGAGATCGGAGCAACAGGTAACGCCTAGACGACGTTTTTTGTAACACCTTAGACATATCCCATATCGGCCGTAGACAAGCGTGATGCTGGGTGTTATAAGTAATATCTTGGCCTTCCTAACAACAACGCGTTTTGGGGCCACAAGCACGTCAGGTTCTGGGAACTCTGAGGTTAAGCGTGCTTGGGTGGGAGTAGTCCCAGGATGGGTGACCCCCTGGGAAGTTTCTCACCAGGTCGCCAGAAACAAATCTGTGCGCTACACGTTGGTTAAAAACAGGGGCAAAGCGGACAATATTGTTGTCGAGGTAGGCGGGGTGTTACAGATGGTATCAGAGCCACTCTTGTGCCGTTCGGGATATGGGGCAAACCTCATCGAGGACGATGAGTCCCAAGGGGGGGTGTTTGTAACACCTTAGGCATATCCCATATCGGCCGTGGACAAGAGTGATGCTGGGTGTTATAAGTAATATCTTGGCCTTCCTAACAACAACGCGTTTTGGGGCCACAAGCACGTCAGGTTCTGGGAACTCTGAGGTTAAGCGTGCTTGGGTGGGAGTAGTCCCAGGATGGGTGACCCCCTGGGAAGTTTCTCACCAGGTCGCCAGAAACAAATCCGTGCGCTACACGTTGGTTAAATCCAGGGGCAAAGCGGACAATATTGTTGTCGAGGTAGGCGGGGTGTTACATTTTTATTCCTGGGCTGCAGTAAGTAGATCGAGAGGTCATTTAGCCCCTTGTCCCCGAATATGGGTAATATATTCTCATATAATGTTGCTCCAATCTGACCTAGCTGGCGAGCGATCCCAGTTCGCGACAGAGAAAAAGACAGCAAGCGAGCATACCTTTGTTTGCTTCTTCTCCACCAAGCACGGAAGTTTAAGGATAACTTTAGGTTGGTGGCTACCTAAGGAAACTCCGATTCGATCCGCCCCCCGGCTGGGAGGCATCTACCTCATTCCGATAACAAGGAGAGGTTTACTATGATGGGGGGTACTTCTTTTTTTCCTTTCCGTAAAGAATGAAATGCATAGGGGACCATCCTTTTGTTGCGGCATGCTCCTCAGATTTACGGATTCACAGGGGCCTCAGGCCCTACTTAGTTGACTGACAATGATAAAGGCTTGGGAAACTAAGTAGGGCCTTTTGAATTGAATCTTAAGTAGTCTATCAGTGGTGCAAAGCTAATTGCCCCTTTTCAGTAGGGGGAGAAAGGTTAGACCTTAGAAAGTCAGCGAACAACGGTTCTTCTATGTAGGTATGGCGTTCCCCCTTGACTCTCCTAACGTCGAGCTAAGTGGTTTCGTAACCTTTTCGTAGCGTAGTAGAATGAAGGCTACGCACCGACGCTATCTTTTCTATTAGCCTAAGCGTCTTCGCTAACTCGCTCGCCTACTATACTATACCCTACTATACCACTTTTAGGGTAGGCTAGGCTAACTCAGCCGCTTACTTCTAGTAGGGCTAAATAGTGCCTTTTCTTTTTAAAATAACCAATTTTCATTATTGCGAACCTATAGGTCCTTAGTAGCGTTGACAAAGAAGAACAGCCGGTTAAAAGACAACGAATCTTTTTATTTATATCTTAATTATATATATTTTTATATATAATTAAGAATAATTAAAATTTTAGGCCAGCTTAACAAGCTACCCTTCCTCTTGATCTGAGGTGCGAAGATCAAGATATCTTTTTTATGACTTCCATTCCACTTATCGATCCCGACCCAGAAAAGTGACCAACTAGGGCCCTATTGATGAATGAAAGAAAGTCTTTATGAGCCCTGTAAGCCCACACCTGTGTAGAGTGGATCGTTCAACACCTGCGGCACAAACCCATTTTTGACCTATTGGTCCTAGTATCATAGGCGACCGAACGGCCGCCCCCTAATTACTAGACCGACCTGCTATAATAATTCCATAAACACCTAGCGAAGATATGGCAAACAAATAAAGTAGCCCTATGTTCGGATCTGACAATACCATACCATAATCAAAAGGTACAACATCCCGAGCGACCAGACTTAACATAAATGTAGCCACTAGAGCCATTCTAAAAAGGGAGAAATTTGCACTACTTGGTGAAATAGGTTCTTTTATAATCAATTTAAAACCATCTGCTAGAGGTTGTAAGAATCCAAACGATCCCACTACATCAGGACCCTTTCGACGTTGCACAAAAGCCATTACTTTACGTTCAGCTAGCACTAAAAAGGCTACTCCTAGTAGAAGTGGTAGAATTATTCCAAGTATTTCAGCTGGAACTGCTATGTACATTTTCTATTTTCTATTCACTCATGATCTGGCCTAGTCAACCCAATCATGATATTTCACTCATGATATTTTCTCCATCATTGCATATGGATATATAGAAAGTAAAGAGGAAAAGGCATGACCAGAAGAATTGTGTAAAATAAGTGAATTTATCCAGTTGAGGCATCTTGATTGAGAATAAAGGATTCCCCCCATACAGAAGGAGAGGCCTTCCTGTACGAGTAGTGAAGAACTAAACGATAACTTTTGTTGGTTGTTGACCAACGGAAAGAAAGGGAGAAAGAAATGGGATTGTGTCAACAGGCCCCTATTCCGACGAAAAACAGCCCCTTTTCTTTTTGTTTAGCCTGTTCCTATCAGAAAAATTACGATTTCAGAGAAGAGGAAAAAAGCCCTCCGTCATAGGCGGTCGAGGGTACCTTCCTAGAGGTTCTTTTTTAATTTGAATCAGGTCTCCTCACTTATGTTTATGCTTATGATAATATATGCCGATCCCTAATCTCACAAATAGATTTCGACCCAATCTCCCATTTGTGAAGCAGATCATGAGTGTATTCCGCCTACATTTGTTAGGTTCTTTGATTCTGTAAGTTTGTCTTGTTTAGATTGCACGAGAGCGCCTTTTTTACTTTATATAAAAAATATAGATTTACAATAATAGGTAACCTTCATCAATAAACCTTGCATAAGAGATAGATCCTGCTGACTTGAACTAAGCACGAATTTCATTTGTATTTGAGCGTAAAAGCAGCATATTGCTTTGAAGGTTGGAAACCTACTGGTTCAGCCAAGAAACAGAAACCGAATGAAGGAAGCGAAGATCAGAGTCAAAATATGCCGTGGAGAAGATCTTACTTATGAGCGGAAGACGAAGTCGCAGGGGAACCTGTGGCTGGATTGAATCCTTCTCAGGAAGAGCTGATGCTTGTTGGGTCTTTTTGTCTAGCAGCTATGGAAAAGCCTATAGTATAGTATAGTATAGTATAGGGATGGAATCGCAAGAAAACCCAGTCTCCAACTGAAAATTCCCTCTCACTTCTATGTTGATCCTCATATTGCTTCATTCTAACTTGTGCCCTTGACTGTCCTTCGAAATCTGTATGATAGTCGACTGCTCCCTGAGATGACTCTCTGCCGAGGCAACATTGGAACCTTCAGGCTGGGGCATAAGTATAAGTGTTGGAGCATAGCGATCGAGGGCTTCAATTAAAATGGGGTCATTTTCATTGTGGTATGATAAGTAGTGTCGTACCACCACTCTGCTAAGGATAACCACTTATATACCACTTCTGTGGCGCGAGTGGCCTTCTGTACTACTCATTAATCATTAATCTGGGGTTAAATAATAGAATTTGATGATGTTAGAGCCCCCTTCAATAATAGGTCCAACTATTTTTCATTCCTCGGAAAAAATTATCAAGCTAGTGCTACTGCCTTCCTTCGTGCGCCTTCTTTGATTTCTGTGGCTTTACTGGTACGAGCTGCGATCTCAAGTCTTGTTCACATGCTTCCGGAACTTGTTCGTCAACACCAGGTCAGCAGGTGGTTCCTTCATCAGACATGGCTATGCTCACCGTATTGCAGTATAATGGGCGATATCTCCTACGCTGTCTTTGTGGATTCCCACCGAATTCCAAGTAGTCTTCTCTTTCTGTGCGGCTTTCTTTATAGGGATCCTGCCGGCATGGTACTCCGTTTCCAGCAAGTTCGTGAAGGTCCAGCAATTTTCAAGGGGATGTTGTACATACCGATGTTTTTGACAGTACTTAGGGTCCTCAGTACGACTTCGTTTGGCCTGTGTTCCAAATTCAATGCTCAGGCAGCTCAAAAGCCTTATTCTTCAACAAGAGCTGGTCTAGTACTTCGGGGCAGTAACTCAAAGTGGTACCAGGTCAGTCCCTAACTATCTGCTTCCACTAAATACGCGGTAACGCTAACTCATGTGCTGAACACAGGGTCAGTCACGGACCTCTTAGGTTTTTTCAGAAAGAACCAAAAAATTCTCGTTAAGGTCCCATAGATAGAACCTGATATGAAGTACTGAACATAAGACCTATGTAAGGGAGTCAGTCCTACTCATAAAGGTGAAGGACCAAGCACTAGATCGTTGAAAACAAAAAGAAAGACTGACTTTTAGATAACTTATTTAGGAAGGAGCCATCGTAACTACTCGCCATCGGAATAGGCTTTCAAGGCAGCTGCCGAGTCAGCCAGTAAGTAAGCAGGCAATAGTCAGCCAGCAAGTTGGGCCGTTCTTGCCAGTTCGAGTACGAGACTTTGGTGTAGTAGTACTATAACGGTTTTGACACATACTAAGGACTCTATTTGTAAAGCAACTTATTGTGCTTTTATTCCAGCCAACGAAGCTCCGTCTAATCTAGGCTCGGTTCGGTTCACCCATCATACCTACAAAGTAGAAGGCAGGCGAACTCGGACCAGTGCAACAAAGTTTAGACTCTCGCGATTGGACTCTATAACAGAAGAGGTTGTGCAAAAAGGAAAGGGAAAAGAAGCTTTGCAAAAGCTAAGGCCGAAGCTCTTTGGGCGATATTATAGCATAACGCATTTCCTCATGATTAGGGTGATGTGGTTGTTCCATCGGTTTTCTTTATGGAGGGATCTATTACTCAAGATATTCTTGAAAGGCGGATTGACAAGTGCGACGAGGAGATGGAGATTCCAGAAAAGTCTACGAATAAGTAAGCGAAGGCTTGTCTTACGTGCTTAGCTCAAGAAAGAAGAAGCTATAAAGTCAAGCCTATTGAATGGTGGCAGAGGGAGTGGAGGTCTAAAAGTCAGAAGAGAACACTATGCAAAGGGTACGCGACCACAACGCACTATTGTCCCTTTTTTTTCTTCGCACTAGGAGTTGCTGTAACTTAGCAATTCGATTGTAATCAGATCGAACATGGCAATGAATGTAAGTGTGCTCTCCTAAACTCGCCCCTTAGATACCTACCTTTGTGGATGTATAGATGGATCTATAATCTGCGACAGCCAAAGCCGATCCTTCAACCAGTACTGCTTCTCATGATTCTCAGTTGAGGGTGGGTTGACCCGGGCCCGGGCGAACCTTCCAACAAGCAGAATAGAAGGTGACCACAAAGCCATCTCTGTGGGAGGCTGCTACCCATAAGGCCATACCCGACATGGGAAAGAAAAGCGGCGGACAACCGACTGAACTGGGGAGCCTAAACGGTATTGAGGATGAGTCCACCGGTCGGCAAATGGCTTATATCTACAGGTGCTTTCATTATGGATCGGTCGACTTGTCACGATTGATTTCTCACACACAATTAGGTTAGGCAGGATTGGGGAGGTGATCTGAATCGCTATCGATACGATGCGGGGCTGATTTGCTGACCGTAACGAACCCCCTAAAAAGAGTAGGGAGACCTTTGACCTGGGCTGGGGAGGGATTGGGGTCGCGTTGCTTTAGAACTTTAGTTCATAACAAGGCTCGAAGACCTCCGGCTGGATTTGAAATGGATCAGGTAGGGCATCCATTTACGGCGTGGGTGGGATTAGCAGTTTGATCTATTTCCTTCAATGGTAGGAAATCCGCATCCGCGGGGGTATATGGGGGGAAGCCAGTCTGCAGTAACTCTACTTGCTCCTTTGGATCACTAAGGAAAATCTTTACTCACACATACCGCAGTGTATTCTTGTCAACTCACATAGTCGCACCTACCAGCACAACAAGATACCCCCTGCACGCCACTAAACGGCGCTATTTAACGCTTTGGTTCGCCCAATACAAGAACTACAGCCCAATCTTAAGGCTAAAGCCGTGGACTACGCCCCCGTGAGAGCCCTCTATTTGACTAACGTACTCCTTTTCCCCCCATACCTTCACTCTGAGGAGAGATTGTAGCAGTTATCTATTTCAAAAGTGAAAATGCCATAGATGATACTCGAAATCACTGATTGTGTGACCTTAAAGCGAGTATCAAGAGTTTTTGAAACCTCTGATCCATTCTAGATAGCTAGACGAAACTTCTAGTAGATTTAGAGATTCTAACGGGGTTAATCGTCCGTTAGCGTCAATCCTGTTCAGATCGATTTGTTTGGGGCTTGAACAAGATTCAATGCGAAACTCATGGGAAGTAACTGGGGTCTCCGCCTACAAGTCTTTACCGGGTAGAGCAAGTCTCTACCATTAAGTTAAGGTAATGCGTGGTGGAACCTTGGCCAACTCTATCGGCCGGGCGGCCACAATTGACAATCTCGATAGAGATTAACAGGGGGATTTTGTTACGCGGGGACACAATGCTAAAGGGAACGAATGACGTTTAGGTAAACTATCTAGAATGGCTTCATGTTTCACGGGCGTAGCTGCCCCATCCTTGTCCAGTAGCATACTTCCAACGATAGAAGTTGTCCCTTATCCGGGCATAACCTTGTTCGTCTAGCGAACATGACATAGAGTGTTGCTAACGTCTACCTTTTGATAATGCTCAAGGACGCATGGATAATACAACTCGACAATAGGAAGAAGAAGTAGCCGTTCCGTTCACTAAAATGATAAGCGGGGTCGTCCAGGTTACTTAGTGGATTCTGAGTGGGAGTAGAAACTCTTGTAAAAAGCTTTTAGGTCGGTTCCCTACCTTATAAATAAAATCATAATAGGGAACAGCTCTCAGTACAAGAAGGCGGGTATTGATCAGGAAGGTGGAGTGGCTTCCATACTTACTGGTCGCGCGTCGGTTTACGGTGGCCGATCGAGGAGAAAAACTCCCTAGGAGATTAATAAAATATTGAATCTTGCGCATGTCGGGCGAAGAAGGCGGCTCCATACGGTATCAAAAGCCCAATAGGAGGAGTCTAGGACAAGGGGCAAAAGCGATTTTTCCCTTGTCCGGAGAGGTTTTTTTGGTTTAAATCGTAAGCGGGTAACCACCCAGCTTAAAAGCCCGAAGGAACCACACGTTTCTCTGGATCATCATAGCGTACTTCCACATATCCACTCAGAGGAAGGTCTTTTCATAATGGATGACCCTCGAAACCATAAAAACTTGATTGTGAATCAGTGCAACTAGATTTATCATCGTCTATTACTTCCTTGCCTTTTGATGGAGTTTCAGATATAGGAGTATCAGTTTTCACAAATGTGTGTCGAATATCTGGAATCTTCTTTACAGTAGAACCCCCAATTTATCAAAGTTATACAAATTCTCAGGGGCTCTTTTTAAAATATCATTTTCTGACAATCCTAACCCCAGTTTTAGATTGTAAAAACGAACATCCTGGAGTTTGTTTGTCAGAAGATTCAGAGTTAGTTCAGTCTGTCCTCTTTTCAAATTTAAATCTTCCAGTTGTTTAATCTTGCAATATGCCTCGTTTCTTTCTTGGAAACAAACTTCGAATTTGATTTTGAATTCACCCTTTTCAGAATTTAAATTAACTAAGTCCTTTTTGAGTTCCGAGATCTTAGTTTTCAAAACTTCTTTTTTCTTTTTCAAAGAATTTTTTTCTTTCTCTTTATCCTCAACAACAACTTTCAATAATGCATTTTTGTCTCGAAAATTCATCATTGATTGTCGTTCAAAACTAAGTTTACTTTTTAACAATTCGAATTCAGATTCCATGTGCTGGATTTGTGCAAGTAAAGATTCAACAAGTTCAGGATTGTCATAATTGACACTTACCTTAGAATCTCCATCTGAATGCTCATAAACAGGCTCAACTTCATCTTCAAGCTTTGCCATCATACACACCTCGGTAAAGTGGGATTCTTCTTCATCGGAACTTTGGAACAACCATTTCTCTTCCTCCGCCATTAACACTTTCCCATCTTCTTGTTTCTTTATAATCAACGACTTCTTCGCATAATATTCTGAGTTCTTTATGCGCTTGAACTTGCAATCTTTCGAAAAATGACCAAATTTACCACAATTGAAGCACCTTCCCGACTGTGGATCTATTTTTTCTTCTTTCTTCTCTTCCTTCTTCTCTTCTCTCTTCCCAAACCGGGGCTTGTACTTATCAGAGTTGTCTTTCTTATGACCTTCATATTTGGACTTTGAGTAATACTTCTTTTTCCCAAAACTCTTGTTGAATTGCTTGGTAATGAAAGCCAAATTTTTAGCAAACCTCTGTACATCATCATCTGAGTTCACCTCAATCTCCTCAACTGATGATTCAGAACTTGACTTCGAAAGTTCAGACAAATAAGCCTTGGAAAGTTTAGACTTAGACTTTGAAGCAGAACCAGTACCAGAACTTGACTTACCCAACTTCCTTTATGCAAGTAGAGCCAATGAATCTTTCACCATCTTCTTTTCATTCCTCAACATCTTCACCTCATCCTCATGCTGAGATAAAGTAGAGAATATATCATTCACATCTTCTTGAGCCATGTTCTTTGACATTTGAAGATTGATGGCATAGCTCTTTGATATTCCCTACATTCTAGTTTACAATCACAAACAATTAATCAAAACAAACAATTCAATTCAATTACCTGTTTTGAATTCAATTCTCAATTCAAATACAACTTTCTCTCTCTAGAACTCTCTCTTTCTCTCTCTACAAATTTTCTCTCAATCGTATTTCTGAAAATAAGCTTCCTAACATTTGAAAATAGAAAATACAAGGTATTTATACCTACATCTAAAATACAAGGAAAAACAAATACAAATACAATACTTTGACTTTTTATTACAAATAGACTTTGACTTTAATGATAATTGACTTTCTCAGCTTTGACTTCTTATACTTTGACCTTCAGTCTTCTTGATCTTGTATCCAACATATTTATGCTCTAACAATCTCCCCCTTTGGATTCAAGATCACTGTTTAAAGATCTAGCAATTCAGTCTTCACTTTAATCTCTGTCGGTACAATCTCCCCTTTTTCTTTGACGGTATTCTTTCCAAAACTTTCTTCAAACGGTTAACAATCTCCCCAAAACTTTCACAATAATACTTTCAGACTTTGGAAATAAATTATCTTCAGAATCAGCTCGAATTTCTTTAGCAAATAATCTTCAAAGAAAATTTCCTCAAAAATCAGCATATCTTCAGAAATTCTTTGATCTTCTTCAAACCATTACTTTGAATCTTCTGACTTGGACATTTCTGAAAATCATCTCTCAAAACTTTATCATTTCTTGATACCATCTCCCCCTTTTTGATGATTTGAGCATCTATATCATCAAAACTTTTCCTCCAAGAAATGTCTTTGACCATTCTGATTTATCAAACGAAGCCTCTGATTCTGTGATCCATAACCAAGTATTCATCTAGATCTTTGCAAATCCAGACAAAATAAGAACATGTAACTCCTGAATCAACAGATGAATCAGTTAAAATGCCTGTCAGTAACACAAAGTCACTGTGTGTAACGAATACACAATATAAAGGAGCTTTTGTGATGTTCACTCCCCCAGGGCTTCCATCCAATCATCGAAATACCACAAAGGCAATTTGTATGAACGTTTTGACAAAGAAACGAATTCCTTGTGTGTTCGTGCACGTGTAGAAAGAATTAAGCACGAATAATTGCTTTTATAAAGACTCAACATAGTGTAAACCACTGAGACAACAGTAGATAAACACAAACTCAATGTGCATGATTGAAGTGCGAAGGTGGGGCAGACTTCCTTCTTTTTCAATATCCAGATTTTCCAAATGAAAACCAGATAGATTATATGTTGCGTCCCCTTGAAAATATAAAACATTTTCTTGTTAAGAAGAAAATGAGTGGCTGGTGGGGTTTAGTCAAGAGTTGGCATGGGCTAGTTGCCTATTTCAATAACGTTCACCAAAGAGTTATGAAACGCTAGTAATGTGGCTGCCCGGCTCAGAAAGTAGTTGGTGCAGAGTTTAATATTCATTTACTCTGTTCTCACACCCTCTTTCTTTTAATCATTAAGCTCACTACTAACCAAACTCTCTTTTCCATTTTACCTCATCACACCCACACTCATTTCTTTTAGAGTCCTCACACTCAATCACTATTGGATTAACTTCTTGGGTAGGAAACACTAGATAACGTGAATCCATAGAAGTTCATTTAAGTCCTAGCACAAAGAACCCATAATATCCTAATAAGCATGTGTTGCTCAAGATGGTTTAACTTTATCAGTTAAAGCTCATATACAAATGTCAGACGAATGTATGCTCATAAAATATAATCATGAAGATTTGAGCATTTTTAGACATTGAAGTATTTTCAAACAAGTATATGAAATGAATGAATATGAATGCAAAAGGCTTGTTTGAAAATCTAACATTGTATGAAAATGATCATAAATGAATTATATATCAATTAAGGCTTATGGTCAAGAATAATGGATATTGTCTATACGAAACAAAAATATAGACATTCTTGAAATGACGTTTCGAAATGAAATATCGCTCAAAATTCTTTAAAGTACAAGCGGGGTGTCTTACCATCGAAAATATGTTTCAATATGAGACATGGTAAGAACAATTTCATCAAAAATTAAACTAATGTGTGTGAATACTTGAAAATATGTAGAAAAGACAATACGCAAATATTTATCTTTGGAAACACACGGTTTATTAATCTTTGAAGCTCAAAATGAAAAATGAAAACATTTAAAATCACACTTCCAAATTATAAAATCTATTGAAGAATCAGGAAGTGGTTTGAACATTTAAGAACATGTTTTCTATATCTGAAAGTTGTCCTTCTTTCAGATACATTTGAGATTAATATAAGAATTTTACCGTTTCGCGCAATCTTAAATCTCATGAAGTCAAGCTGAAGTCATTAAGATATGATCTTGTCAGCTTCTCTCATCCTGCATAAGTCTCAAAGTCATGTCAAAGCAACTTTATTCACAAAAAAAAAATTAAAACACATAAATCAGTAAAACAGTTAAAAGTACGAGTTCTGATCTGAGTAATCAGAAATCATAGTCCCCCTAAAATCATGCATCACAAAAATTTTGTCAATTAAGAAAAATGCAGAAATTAGATATGCTCCCCTCAAAATAATGTAGATCATATAAAATCTTCTCTTACTCCCCCTGAGATCATGAGCAAACAATTAAAATGCAGATATCCTTCAAACATAATGATAAAGAAAATGATGAAAAATAACAATACGTAACTTTAGTAGGTAACAACCGATTATGTTTTCAGATTTAACATACCAAGCTTAGAGACAAGAAAATTAAATCTCTTTTCATCTAAGGGTTTGGTAAATAAATCTGCAAGTTAATAATTTGTTTTTACAAAATAAAGTTCAATTGTTCCTTTTTCTACATTATCTTTGATAAAATGATACCTTACATCAATGTGTTTGGTTTTCGTATGTTGGACAGGATTAGCAGATATCGCGATTGCACTCTTCGAGTCACAATATATTGGAATTTTATCAAACTTGAATCCATAGTCTCGCAGCTGTGTTCGCATCCACAGAACTTGAGAGCAGCAACTGGCAGCAGCTACGTACTCTGCTTCAGCAGTCGATGTGGAAACGCACAATTGTTTCTTTGATGCCCAGCTAACGAGCTTGTCTCCAAGGAATTGAATGTGACCTGAAGTACTCTTTATATCCAACATGCAACCTGCATGATCTGCATCTGAATAGGCAGTCAGTTGAAAACCAGTATCCTTAGGATACCACAGACCAAGATCTGCAGTCCCCTTCAGATACCTAAAAATCCGTTTGACAGCAGCCAAATGGGATTCTTTAGGAGCAGCCTGATATCTAGAACATAAACATGTTGAAAACATAATATCTGGTCTACTAGATGTAAGATACATTAACGATCCTATCATACCTCTATAAGTTCTAACATCAACACTTTTACCCGAAGGATCAGTGCTAATTTTAGTACCTGGTGCCATTGGGGTTCCAATAGGTTCACAATTTTCCATATTGAACTTCCGAAGAATGTCCAAAATGTACTTAGATTGGTTAATGAAAATCCCCGTAGAAAACTGTTTAACTTGTAATCCGAGAAAGAAATTCATCTCTCCCATCATACTCATTTGAAAACGTGACACCATGAGGTTAGAAAAGTTTTTGCAGTATTTAGGATTTGTAGAGCCAAATATTATATCATCAACATATATTTGAATAAGAATGATATCGGCTTTTTCCTTTTTGATGAACAAAGTGGTATCAACCTTACCTTTGGAAAAACCGGACTTGACCAAGAATTTAGATAGAACATCATACCATGCTCGAGGGGCTTGTTTTAAACCGTACAGGGCTTTGTCCAAGATGTAGACGTGATCTGGCTTCTCTGCATTGACAAACCCTTCTGGTTGTGACACGTACACTTCCTCTTTAATAATGCCATTCAGAAAGGCTGTTTTCACATCCATCTGAAAGACTGTGAAATTCTTATAAGCTGCGTAGGCTAGAAACATGCGGATTGCTTCTATGCGCGCTACTAGAGCATACGTCTCATCGTATTCTATGTCTTCCTCTTGCCGGTAACCTTTGGCAACAAGTCTAGCTTTGTTTCTTATGACGATACCATCTTCATCCTTTTTATTCTTGAATACCCATTTAGTGCCAATTATGGATTTTCCTTCCGGTTTTGGAACTAATATCCAAACCTTTAGGGCTTCAAACTGATTGATCTCTTCTTGCATGGCAGATACCCAGTCCGAATCAGCAAGAGCCTCAGATACTCGTGTAGGCTCTATCTTGTTGAGGAATGAGTCATGCATACATTGATTAAGAGTTGTTGAGCTAGTTTGTACAGGCTTGTTGAGATCTCCAATTACTTGATGTAATGGATGCTCTTTGGTCCAGCGATGCTCATGAGGGAGTGGAGTAGATACTGATTGAACATGATCATCATCTAGAAATCCACTATCAGACTCTTTAGATTGATTAACAGAAGGGGGTTTGCAGTTGAAATTTCAGGTGCAGAAGCATCAGTTGGAACAGCAGAATCTGGCTGTTGAGTAGACAATGTATGACACCCAACTAAAACAGTTACTTCTGGATCAACATTTACTTGTACATCTTTAACTGTAGGAGTAGATGTTGGAATGTGAGTTTCTAACTGAACGGGGGATACAAGTTCAGTTAAAACTTCTGAGGTGACTGGATGATTGCAACTTGTGTCTTCAGACCTGTCAGTCACAACAGATTTAGGCAAATTAGATCCTAGAAACTCATCATAAAAGAATTCAAATAACAAATCTAAATCAGATAAATGTGAAACTGAAGTAGAAGCGTTATCCGAATTTTTCTCTGTAGAAACAGGTTCTAGACTGATCTGTCCAGAAGCTAATACTCCAGTGATAACGGGTTCTGAACTGAGTTGTTCAGAAGCCATATCTTCATCAAATGTTACATTGACGCTCTCGACAACTGTCTTTGACTTTTTCAGATAAACACGATATGCTGCCGATGTTGAAGAATAACCAATGAAGATACCCTCGTCCATCTTAGCACTGAATTTATTCAGACTCTCTCTGTCGTTAAGCACAAAACATTTACACCTAAATATGTGAAAATACTTGATTGTTGGTGTTCTGTTGTTGATCAACTCATATGGAGTCTTTTGAAAACGACGGTGTATTATGGACCGATTTTGAGTACGACATGCAGTTGACACAGCTTCTGCCCACAAAAATAGAGGTAGATCGGATTGGCTAAGCATAGTACGAGCGGCCTCGACTAGCGTCCGATTTTACCTTTCGACTACTCCATTTTGTTCAGGCGTACGAGTAGCAGAGTACTGATGTGATATCCCGACCGATTCGAGATATTCTTCAACTGTTTTGTTTTTGAACTCTGTGTCGTTATCAGTTCGTAGAAACTTGACTTGTCTCTACATATTCACTTGGGTCGTCTTTAAGAAAATAATGAGAACTTCTGGTGTCTCATCTTTTGATCGAAGAAATTTGACCCACGTGTATCTTGAGTAATCGTCCATAATAACCAACACGTATTTCTTTCCACCCAAACTCTGAGTTCTCATTGGACCACACAAATCCATATGTAATAATTCTAACGGAGAACTAGTGCTTGGTTCAGGCTTCGGTTTATGCGGAGCTCTCTTTATCTTACCCTTCTCACATGCAACACATAAGTGTTCTTTCTCGTATTTCAGCTCAGGAAGTCCTTTTACCAATTTTCCACTAACCAGCTTGTTGATATAACGAAAGTTCAGGTGTGATAAACGTCTGTGCCAGAGACAACTTTGTTGCATTGAAGCTTTTGTCATTAAGCAAACTTGATTGTCAATCTGAACTTTGGACAGCTTGATGGTATAGAGGTTTGTCTTGCGATGTCCACCTAAGAGTTCTGTGCCGTCTTCAGTACGAACCGAGCAACTCTTAGATTTGAAGTTGACCTCTAACCCTTTATCGCAGAATTGACCAATACTAAACAGGTTGTGCCCTAAGCCTTCGATATAACTCACCTTACTGATCGTTATGTTGTCTTGAATGATGTCACCATATCCTAAGATTGGTGAAAGCTGATCGTTTCCAAATCTGACATTTCCACTGAATTTCTCTGTATAATTAGACAATAAAGATTTTTGCCCAGTCATATGCTTGGAACATCCACTGTCCAAGTACCACATATGCCGGGTCTGCAAGAGAAATCAGGAAATAATAACTTTAGGTACCCATTTAAAAACGGGTCCTAACAGATTAGCACAAGATTTTGGTATCCATTTGAAAATGGGCCCTCTGTCCTTTTGAAAACCTTTAAAAATATTTGATCTTGAAGAATAAACATGATAAGATCCATACCAATCAGAAGAATTATGAGAATAAGCAAAATCAGTTCTCCGATAATTATAATGAGATGTAGTAGTAATAGGAGATAATTGAATCAACTGCTTTATTGAATAACGCTTGTAAGAAGTTACAAGGTTTTGTTGATGAGAAGCATATTGACCAACTACATCTGAATCACTACTAACAGATCTAGTACAAGAATTATCAGAAACTGATCCAGCTATATCATCATCCTTCCGTTTTGGTCGCCATTCTGTTTGAGCTTTCAACTTTTTCTTGCTTATATCTGAAACACAAAATGTAGATTTATTAGGAAAAGCAGATTTCTGAGACTGAGTTTTCTTTTGTGTACCAGTGTATTTCTGTTTCTGTAATCGCTGTTTCTTATGTTTCTTACCTTGAGAATAATAATCAGCAGTTACAGAAACTGATTCACCAACCTTAGTTGATGATTTAACAGTTTTAAGAACACTTGGTAACACCTTTTCATTTAAAAGACAAGTAAAATTATCAGGAAGAATAGTATTGAAGTCAAACATATCAATTTCTTCTATGCACCCACCATCAGAGTTTAAAATCATTTGCAGATGCAAATAAATCATCAAAGTTATCAGTTGAAGATTGAGGTGCCTTTGAAACTGTAGAACACTTTGTAGATTTAGATCTAAAAACAGTGTTCTTTAAAACTGTAGAAAACACACTTTATTCAATATCTACCAAAAGTTTTTCATCAGATAAAACATTTTCCAACTCAACTATTTTGCTTTCAAGAATGAGTGGAGGAACATAAACCTTTGCAATTGCAGGTTTTGCCTTCATCTCAGAAACAGAATAACTAGCAAAATAATCATTTGAAAGAAATTTTGGTGTTTCTGAAAGATAACTATCATTTAACTTTGCATAGTTAAATGGTAGTTGCATTTTCTTCACATTCTTTCTATTTTCAGTTTCTTTGGCCTCAACTTCTTCCGGTAATTTGGTAACAAATTTGGGTTTTAAATGAGTATGTTTACCAGCACAAGCAAGAAAATCAAAATTATATAATGCTGGTTGTTTTCTGATGGCTTTCTTTAAGTAATGGGATTTTGAAAACCAAGACCCCATTTTTCTTTAACATCAGCCTCTTCGTTAGGTGCATTAAGAAAAATAGTTTGATCTGTTTGTCCTCTTGCATAAAGTTTGGCTTCCAGACCATTTACCTTCTTATTCAAAAATTTGTTCTCAACCTGCAATTTATGAACAATTAGTGCAAATTCTCTTTTCTCATATTCATACTTAGAAATCTTAACTTCAAAACCAGAAATCTTCTTTTCAAAACAATATACTTGAAATTTAGAATCAGAAGCAGACTTACATAAAGAATCAATCAGATCTTTGTTCCCAATAACAAACTTATTTAGTTCAAATATCTTATTGTTTCTTTTAGCAACTCTGTCTTTTTCTTTCTTCAGTTTTACTTGAAGATCATTAAGCTCAATCATCATAGCTTCCATTTTGGTTATAAAATCTTTTTCAGTTAAGTTTAATACTTCATCAGCTGTCTCGTCATCTGACTCGTCATACTTGACCTCCGTTCCCATTAGACAGAGATGAGCAACTTCTTCTTTCTCTTCTTCTTCACCATCTGAATGATACAGCCAAAATTCATCCTCAGCCATTAAAGATATGACCGCTTCTTGCTGTTTGGCCAGTAGCAGTTTGTTCTGATAGTACTGAGAATTACGAATTTTTGGCTTTCTACAATCTTTTGCAAAATGTCCAATTTTGCCACAGTTGTAGCATTTGACTGGATCACTTGCTGGCTTTTTGGCAACAGTGTAATCATTGACGAACTTCTTCCTTTCATCAGGTTTCTTCTCAACATATCTGTTTTCTTCATATCTCTTTCCTTCCACCCTCTCTCGGTGCTCATGATTCTTTGAACTTGATGAAGAATACCTTTGAGAATTTGATCCCGGGTTCTTGTAGAATTTCTTTTGAAAGGCACGGGTCAGTAACATCATGGCTTGTTTCAGACTTTCTCCATCATCACCATCTGATTCAGATTCTGACTCAGAACTCGTAAGCACTTTCTTCTTTTTCTTCTTCTCTGCCTTTTCTTTCTTTTCTTTCTTCTTCTCTCCAACAACCAAAGCAATCGGATCAGGAACCTTTTCAGCCTTCTTCTTTTCAGCTCTTTTCTCCTCAACCTCTTCTTCATTCTGTCGTAAAGTCTCATAGACTTTGTGAAGAGGTATGTCATTCAAGTCTTTCATCTGCTTCATCCTACGTGTATGTTTCTTCCATTCAGGTCGTAGGATACTCAGAATTTTGACATTGTTTTCCAGCTGCTTCTTTGTCACTTTGTTCTTCGTCAGTTCATTCAGAAGCAAAGTAAACCGTTCATAAGTATCTTCCAAACTCTCATTCTCTTTGTCTTTGAATTCCTCGTAGCTATTGATGCAGTTAGCCACTTTCATCTAATTCCCGATCTTGGATCCCATCATCATCTTTTGCAATTGATCCCACATCTTCTTAGCATCATCCTTGTAGCTATCAATCTTGATGTAAATCTCATTAGGAATGCTTTGAAGTAGAAGATATCTTTCTTTCTTGTCTGCTTTATATCGACTTTTCTGTTCTTCAGAGTACTGAGATAAATTCACTTTAACTTGTTTTATCTTTTGTTCTCTTTCTTCATCACCATGTCCACTATCAGATGAATCATCATCAGCAGGTACTTGAACTATGATTGGTGCCATAGGACCTTCTGTAATTGACAAAAGAATATTCTCTCCATTTGTGTGCCGGTCCACGAAATCAAGGAATCTGTCCTTCCATTGTTCACACTCTCCTTTAAACAGTACAGGAGGCTTGACATCAGTGCCAATGGAAAGTGCGTCTTTAGAAGTCATCTTGATAAAACCTGTTTTGAATTCAATTCTCAATTCAAATACAACTTTCTCTCTCTAGAACTCTCTCTTTCTCTCTCTACAGATTTTCTCTCAATCGTATTTCTCAAAATAAGCTTCCTAACATTTGAAAATAGAAAATACAAGGTATTTATACCTACATCTAAAATACAAGGAAAAACAAATACAAATATAATACTTTGAATTTTTATTACAAATAGACTTTGACTTTAATGAGAATTGACTTTCTCAGCTTTGACTTCTTGTATTTTGACCTTCAGTTTTCTTGATCTTGTATCCAACATATTTATGCTCTAACACTCTTCCACTCTGGGTTCAAGTTCTTGATAAACTTATAGTTAATTTCAGATATTGATTTGTTCATACCATTTCGCCTTAAATCATTTAAGATCACATTGAACCTATTGTAGGTATCAATCAGTGTTTCACCTTCCTTGGCATGAAATCCTTCATATACATTAATGCTTTGATTGAGCTTCGCCTGAATGGACCTGTCAGTTCCCTGGAATTGCCTTTCTAATTCATCCCACATGGCTTTTGCAGAATCTCGACTATCTACACGGTTGTAGATATCGTTTGGAATAGCCATAGTAAGGTAAATTAGAGCTTCTTCATCTATTTTTGCTAATTCCTTCTCCCTTTCATTGAAGTATTGGTACAGCTTTAGCACATACCAAACTGGAATTTCAGGAGAAGTTTTTGTAGCAGTCTGACTATGAACTGTGACCTCTGGATTGACTGGACCTTTAGTAATTGACTTCATGTACTCACGGTTCTTATGGTTTAAGAACTGAATCATGCGTCGCTTCCATTGAGGGTACTCGCCGATAGAAAGAACGGGAGGTTTTGACTGTGACCCCATTGAGAGAAGTTTCTTAGACATCTTTTCTATCTGTTAAAAATGAGCTAGGAATGATCGTTAGTTCGAAAAATAATCAACAATTAAAACTCTTAGAAAATTTTCAGAAAAACTTCCCAAAAAATTCTAAGGTAAGAATCCTCACACCACTGTAGCTTCAAACAATTCGCACACCAAGAGAAATTTACCAAAATTCACAGACTATGAGAAATTCGCCCACCACTAAAGTCAAAATTCACACACCAAGAGGAATTCGCACAACTTGAGATGCGAATTCTTAGAAATTTGAATGCTTCAGTATGCGAATTCTGTGCAATTCGCAGGCATTGATATACGAATTCTTGACTTAGAATTTTCTCAACCTTCAAACTTTTTGCATGAACTTTTCGCACATCAGGGAGATGCAAAATCTGTACTTAGAAAAAATTATTTATCTTCAACTTTCCATATCGATACGGATTCTAAACTTAGAAATTTTTTCAATTTCTATGTGAATTCTAAAGAAATCTGTATGATGCCTTATGCGAAATCTACGAAATCTGTATGCTTCCTGATGCGAATTTAAGGAATTCGTATGTAACGCTATGCAAAATCCTCACTTTTCGTATCCTTTAGGATGCGAATTCCTTACTTATAAAATTTTCTTCTAACTTTTCGTACGAAGTGCTATGCGAATTTCACACTTTTCGTATCTAGGCCTATGCGAATTCTGAGATTTTTGTATCTCGGCCTATGCGAATTCTTCACTTAGCTTTTCAAAAACCATTCAACATGCGTGTTCTTGATGCGAATTGTTTGAATCTTGCGAGTTCTTCAATTTCCGAGCCAAAAATACTTCAATTGATCCAAAAACTCATCAAACCTTTGATTCTGAATCTGAAAATCCACCAATTTGATCACCAACTGAACTAGAAGCTATTACAAGCAATGAATTTCATTCAAATGGACTCAAACATACATTTAGATCTTGATACAGTGCGTGAAACTGGAATAACCAAAAACTCACAAAAAAATCAAAATCAAACAGAATTATAGTGCAAATGTGTTTCTAAACAATACAAATCGATTATAGAGTGCTAATCGATCAACATACAATCAAAAAATCACGCAATTACAGTACACAAATCAAGAATCAAGCAAGAAACAGAATAACAGGATGCAAATCCATGGTTTGTTGATTTTGTCGAATTTAGCTCTGATACCACTTGTTGTTCCAGTTCCTAACTCAATAGAATCACACACAATCAATGTAGAAACTGTTCTTTATTGATTGATCAAATATTACAACAGCTCCATAGATTCATATACCTATTTTGTTGCGTAATTCTCTCAAGCTCTGTGTGTGTGTGTGTGTTTCAGTGTCTATTTAATCTTTTTTATGCGCGTATATACTATACAAAGACTTTGAACATCTACTTATATGGTCAACATGACCAATTAGTCTAACTAAGCCTAAGGTCAAGTATTTTGACTTTACAACTCAAATACAAAGTAAACACTCACACTTTTACATATTTACATTTATGACCCACTTTTAATCTTGAGTACAATATAGTTCTAACAGATTATCAACTTCATAAAGAAAATACAAGTTCTTCTGTAACGACCAGTACAAAAGTTGAGGAGTGATAACGGAACAGAGTTCAAGAATGAGACTTTACAAAGTTATCTTCAATCAGTCGGGCTTTGTCACAACTTTTCTGTTATCATGACTCCACAACAAAATGGAGTAGTTGAACGAAAGAACAGAACTCTTGTGGAGGCAGTAAGAACAATGCTTGTGTATTCTAATCTGCCTATGTACCTTTGGGCCGAAGCAGTAGCTACAACTTGTTTCACGCAAAACAGAACAATTATTAATAAACATCTCAATAAAACTGCTTATGAAATCATAAATAACCAAAAACCTAATATTAAATTCTTTCGTGTTTTTGGTTACAGATGTTATGTTCTTAATGATTGTGACAACCTTGGAAAATTTCAAAAGAAAGTTGATGAAGAAATCTTCATAGGATACTCACTCACTTCAAAGGCTTACCGGATATACAATAAAAGAACCAAGGTTGTTATCGAGAGTATAAACGTGTCCTTTGATGAGAGCTCTGTGCGGACTTCTAAACAAATCAGTTCTGGACTCTGATCTAAATTGCAAGCTTCTACTCAAACTAGAGTGGAACCTGTGTCATCAAAGACTAAGACTTCTGAATTTTTTTCACATCCAAATATTTCAGAACTCGATCTATTATTGACGGATTCTTTTATGGATATTTGTATAGATTTCGAAGATCAAAACATATCCATTGATCAAACTTCAGAGATCCCGGAAACAAGTGTTCACATTTCTGGACCGTCTGAAGATGTTGGTACTAATTCTGCAAACTCAAGTGATGTTAATTTTGATAACTCAAACGCAGATAACTCTTCTAAACCGGTTATACCTACTTCAGATTCAGTTGTGTCTGAATCTCCTATATCATCATTACCTCCACCTGAAGTAGTATAACCAACAAATGATGAATATATTTGACACATTGGTCATGGAGATACCTGCAGTTTCAGATGATTATGATGAAACAAATATTCAGACTGATACTCATCCTCTCCCGAGCACACATAAATGGACAAGAAATCACCCTCCAGAGAATATCATTGGTGATGTCAAGTGTGGTGTTAAGATGAGATCATCATCTGCAAATGAATGCTTATATGTAAATATTCTCAGCACCATAGAACCTAAGAAGGCATCTGAAGCTTTAACAGACCCAGATTGGATAAATGCTATGCAAGATGAGCTTCTTGAGTTCAAAAGGAATGAAGTATGGAGATTGGTACCAAGACCCAAAGATAAATCAATTATTGTCACAAAGTGGGTCTTTCATAACAAGAAAGATAAACGGGAGTGATTTCCAGAAACAAAGCTCGCATGGTTGCTACAGGGTACAATCGGCAAGAAGGAATAGATTATGACAAAACTTATGCACCAGTAGCAAGAATTGAAGCAATACGAATTTTCTTGGACGCGACACATAAGAATTTAAAGGTATTCCAGATGGATGTCAAGTCGGCATTTTTGAATGGAATATTACATGAAGAAGTGTACGTAAGTCAACCAGAAGTCTTCGTTGATCCTAAACACCCAAATCATGTATATGTATTGGACATGGCACTATATGGATTAAAACAAACACCTCGAGCATGGTATGAAACTTTGACTGATCATCTTGTTGCATCTAGATTCAAGAAAGGTACAATCGACACTATTATTTTTTAAGAAACAAGGTGAGGATTTGATATTAGTACAAATTTATGTTGACGACATTATTTTTGAAAAGATAATGCAAAGTAAAGTTCAAGTGAGCATGATAGGGGAGTTAAATTTCCTTCTTGGTTTACAAGTTAAACAACCCCCGGATGGAATTTTCATAAATCAGTCAAAATGTATTAAAGATATGTTGAAAAAGTTTAACATGACTGATACATCATCTATGAAAACACCAATGGCAACTTGAGCACTTTTGGACGCAGATTAATCTGGTAAATCTTTTGACCAGAAGAACTGCAGAAGCATTATTGGTTCTTTGCTTTATTTAACTTTAAGTAGACCTGACATAATGTTTGCAAAATGCTTTTGTGCTCGTTATCAAGCAGATCCAAAAGAGTCTCACCTAGCTGTTGTGAAAAGAATCCTTAGATATCTGAAAGGCACTCAGAATTTGGGCCTTTGGTATCCAAAGGATTCTCCTTTTAATCTAACTGCTTTTACAGATGGTGACCACGCAGGAAATAAGCTAGATCGGAAAAGTACATCTGGAGCATGTCAATTTCTAGGAGATAAACTGGTAAGTTGGTCCTCAAAGAAGCAGAACTATGTGTCAACTTCTACTACCGAGGCAGAATATGTCGCCGCAACTAATTTCACAAGTCCTGTGGATGAAGACACAACTTAAGGATTATGGATACACCATGAATAGGATCCCAATTTATTGTGAATCCAAAAGTGAAATATCCATCACTGCACATCCGGTCTAGCACTCAAAGACAAACACATTGAAATCAGGTACCACTTTATCAAATATCATGTTGAAAAACAGTCAATTGAAATGCACTTTGTTTCTACAGATTTCCAGCTTGTAGATTTATTTACAAAACCATTGGATGAGAAAAGATTTAGTTTTCTTGTCAGCAAGCTTGGAATGTTGAATCCTTCTGCATAAAATTGATCCTTAGCACATGTGAAGGTGGAGTGTGTTTGTGTGTGTGTGTGTTTGTGTATTTATGTTGCTTATGTCTAGGGGGAGTTTATATTTTTTTAAAGTCTGATATAGTCTAACAGATAAGGACTCATGTTCATATGAGTACCCGATTTTATTATGTTTTTGTTGGCCTTTATGATACAAACAGTATCAATATTCAAGGGGGAGTACATGAAGATATTAGTAAGTGTGAATAAAATGTTTAAAAAAAGTTTGGGACTTGCGTGCATATAAGTTTTATGTCAGAATATTTTTTGATGTGCATACTTGTTCAAGTGTGAGTGAAAATTGTTTTGAGAAAATGCTTTTGTCCTTAAAAGGGTATTTTGGTAAAAAGGCATCAAAATCAAGTTGAAAAGTTACAATTTTTTTGAAAAAGTTGTTACTTATCGCAACAGGCACTTGCGACAAGTAACTTGTCGTGTCATTGTCTTCCCACAAGTAAACTTATTGTGCCTTTGGCTTGCGACAAGTAGGGTAGTCGCATCTAGTGTCTTGCGACAAGTTATTCTTGATACGCTTATCGTAATTAGTTATTTGCGACAAGTGTGATGACAATTCTCTTGTCATTCCTTGCGACAAGCTCTTTCTTTAGGTTGCGACAAGTTAGGTAGTCCATTCAAATCGTGCCACGTGTCATTTTTCTATCCGATTATATATTCACTTTTCAAATTCAGTTTTCCCACTTGTTCCTTTTGTAACCTAGAATGATCTTATTGGCAATGTTCATCCTCTCTTGAGTTCTTGGGAAATTTTCTACTGATCAATTCTTTTTTTCCATCGATTTGTCAAATATCACTTGTGATTTGTTCAATCATACTCGCTTTTTTTTGTACAAGTTAATCGAACAATCTGTTTATTGATACATGATCAATCTAAGTTTTATTTGTTTGAACTCTTAAGATTGTCCATACGCTTTCATCTGAGTTTCGACCATTTGTGACCTAGGGTTTCATTTTTATCCTTGATATTTGTTCGTTTATGTTTAATCATATTGGGTTTGTATTATCGAGGCCATCTGAGTAGATTCATTGGGTTAAATCTGTGTTTATTTTTTTATTTTTTGAAAAAGGGTTTTGTAATGATGAACTTTCAACAAGTTCACACTCTGGAAAATTTCCAAGTCCACTTATCGGATCCTTTGGTCTACGACAAGTAGTGGTTTCTTTGTCTTGCGACAAGTCAACTTATCGCAATTAGTTTCTTGCGATAAGTTTACTTGTTTGGTTAGTTGGTTGCAAAAAGCTCATATGTAGGGTCTGTTTCCTTTGCCTGTACATTTTCTAGAAAAAAAAATTCAAAAATCAAAATTTTCGGATTTTTAAAGGTTTTGGGCTAACAACTTCCTATACAGGTGTTCCTATTATCCCAGAAACAATGTAAAACAAGATGATACAAACAAATCACTCAATTTCCATTTCTAATTCAAACTCAGAATTCAATTACAAAGTTGCTCTCAACTTTCTCTCTCTAACTCAGAACACGTATAATACTCTGATAAAGCTACATGTACAACAAAAAGCCATATCCCTATTTAAATCAAGGACAAAACTCTCACACCACTAAACACTCACACCACTACAAACACGCGCACAACACAAAACACTTAGAAAACTATCTTTGACTTTTTATTACAAAAGACTTTGACTTTGCTTGAGAGTTGACTTGAGCATTGACTTGCTTGACTTTGATCTTCAATATGCATGATCTTGTATCTAACAAATATATGCTCTAACATTCTCCCCTTTTGGATCAAGATCATCTCTAAAAGATTTTGCAATATAATCTCCCTCTTTGTTGAACTTTAACAGATAAGACATTGAAGCTCATTCTCCCCCTTTATACTCAAACAGTCTTCACAAATTTCTGTATTCTCCCCAAGGTCTGTCTTCAAAAAATATCAACAATATCCCCCAAAGATATTTAGAAAACTCTTTCAGACATTGGAAATGAATTATCTTCAGATTTAGCTCACAGTTTGCTTTAGCAGATTATCTTCAAATAAAACTTCAGTAAAATCTGCTTGCGTTCGAAAATATTTGAACTTTAGCTTTCAGCTATCAACAATCTTTCTTCAAACTTTCTTCAAGTTGACATAAAGTTCTTCTTTAAGCTCCAAACTTTCTTTATCGGACCACATTTATTGAAAAAACTCTCCCTTCTTTAACATTTCTTGATACTGTCTCCCCCTTTTTGATGATTGGAGCATTGAAGTCATCAAAACTTGACACAAGAAATGTCTTTAATCTGTCCTGACCACTGATCTTTTCAAATGAACCTCTGACCATCTATTTATCCACAAAGATATTCATCCGAATCTTTGCAAATTCAGACAAAATATGAGTGTAACACCTGAATCAACAAATGAATCAGTTAAAATGTCTGTCAGTAACACGAAGTCACTATGTGTAACGAATACACATTGGAAAGGAGCTTTTCTGATGTTCACTCCCCCAGGTCTTCCATTCAATCATCGAAACACCACAAAGGAATTTCTATGAACGTTATGACAAGAAAGCATATAGAAGAAAATGAGTATCTGGTGGGGTTGTTATCAAGAGTTGGCATGGGCTAATTGCCTGTTTCAATAATGTTTACGAAGAGTTGTGAAACACTAGCCAAACTCTCATTTTCATTGAGCTCATATCTAACCAAACTCTCATTTTCATTTTACCTCATCGCACAACCCACACTCAGTATATTGACTCCTCACACATTCGATCACTCAATAATTAACTTCTTGGGTAGGAAACACTGGTTAACGTGAATCCATAGAAGTTTCATTTAAGCTCACACAATGAACCCATGTTGTCCTATAAGAACATGTTGCTCAAACAGTTTAACTTTTCAGTTAAAGCGCATATATACAAGTCAGATGTTTGTATGCTCAACGAGATAATCATGAAGATTTGAGCATTTTAAACATTAAAGACTTTTCAAAACAAGTATATTGTATGAATGAAATGAATACAAGAAACTTGTTTGAAAATCTGACATTGTATTAAAAAGATCAATATATGAATGATTTATCGATTAAGGCTTAGGTCAGCAAAAATTGGATTTTGTCTATACGAAACAAGATATAGACATTCTCAAAAGAACGTTTTGAAACAAAATCAACGCTCAAAATTCATTGAAGTTCAAACGGGGTGTCTTACCATCGAAAATTTGTTTCAATTTAGAGACATGGTAAGAACATAGTTAACAAAATATTCAACCGGTGTGTGTGAATACTTGAAAGTATATGGAAAAGACAATACACAAGTATTAATCTTTGGAAACACACGGTTTGTATATCATGAAAACACAAATAATGATGAAAACATTTAAAAATCACACTTCTATATTTATGAAATCGTTTTAAGAATCAGAAGTGGTTTGAACATTTAAGAACATGTTTTCATATCTGAAAGTTGTCCTTCTTTCAGATACATATGAGATTAAGATTAGAAATAAACCTTTTCGCTCAGTCTTAAATCTCATCAAGTCAGCTCTAAATCATATATGATATGATCATGTAAGCTTCCTCTCAAATCTGCAACCGACACAAAGTCGTCAAAGTGCAAAGCTTTATTCACAAAAAATTTATTGAAAAGTAAATGACATAAAGCAATAAAACTTTGAATGTACGAGTTCTGATCAAATGTAATCAGAAGTCATAATCCATACTCCTTGTCTTTTAACTCCCCCTGCAGATATGCATCAAAAATTTATCAGTGATAAACATATGCAGAAATATGAACTCCCCCTCAAATGAATGTAGATCATCTTTTCATCTTCTCTCACTCCCCCTGAGATCATGAAAAGACTTAAAGTGCAGATATCTTTCAGATTAAAAAATAAAGAAATGAAGAAAAAATAACACTAACGAAAACTTTAGTAGGTAATCACCAATTATGTTTTGAGATTTAACATACCAAGTTTAGAAACGAGAAAATTAAATCTCTTTTCGTCGAGAGGCTTGGTAAATAAATCTGCAAGTTGGTAATCAGTCTTTACAAAATAAAGTTCTATTGTACCTTTTTCCACATTATCTTTGATAAAGTGATATCGTACGTCTATGTGTTTGGTCTTTGTTTGTTGAACAGGATTCGCAGATATAGCAATGGCGTTCTTCGAATCATAGTATATCGGGATCTTGTCAAATTTGAAACCATAATCTCGTAGTTGCGTCCTCATCCACAACACTTGAGAACAGCAACTCGCCGCAGCGACGTACTCAGCCTCAGCCGTTGATGTGGAAACACAGAGTTGTTTCTTTGATGCCCAACTTACGAGTTTATCGCATAGAAATTGTGTGTGCCCCGTTGTATTTTTCCTATCCAACATACAACCTGCATGATCTACATCTGAGTAGGCTGTCAGTTCAAAATTTGTATCCTTAGGATACCACAGACCAAGATCTGCAGTGCCCTTTAGATACCTAAATTTTTTTTTACTGGAGACATATGGGATTCTTTAGGATTAGCCTAATATCGAGCACATAGACATGTAGAGAACATAATATCTGGCCTACTAGAAGTTAAATACATCAAAGAACCAATCATCCCTCTATAAGTTCTAACATCGACAGCTTTTCCCGAAGGATCAGTGCCAATTTTAGATCCTGGTGCCATTGGGGTTCCAATAGATGTACAATTTTCCATTTTGGATTTTCTAAGAATATCAAAAAATGTACTTTGATTGGTTAATAAAAACCCCCGTTGAAAATTGTTTGACTTGTAATCCAAGAAAGAAGTTCATCTCTCCCATCATACTCATTTGAAATCTTGACACCATGAGGTAAGAAAAATTCTTACAGTATTTTGGATTTGTTGAGCCAAATATGATGTCATCCACATCTATTTGAATTAAAATTATATCAGCTTTTTTCCTTTTTAATAAACAAAGTAGTATCGATTTTACCTTTTGTGAAGCCCGACTTGATTAGGAATTTAGATAAAACTTCGTACCAGGCTTGAGTGCTTGTTTCAGACCGTAAAGTGATTTGTCGAGAATGTAGACATGATTCGGTTTCTCTTGATTGACAAAGCCTTCAGGCTGTGAGACGTAGACTTCCTCCTTTAATATGCCATTGAGAAAAGTTATTTTCACGTCCATCTGGTAGACAGTGAAGTTCGTGTGGGCAGCATATGCAAGAAACTGTCAGGATCTTAAATTCTTAACAAGAATAAACTCTCAGAAAACAATATTAAAGAAGTTGCGGAATAGCACTTTAATATTCAGAAAACAATGAAACGGTGAATCAAAATCACAACTTGTAAACTTGTATTGAATGATTGAAAGTCACAAGCTTTTACACACAACCTCAATATTGATGAACAGACTCACCAATACGAATTCTACTTCTCTAGAATTAGGGTTCTAACCTTGAGGTTGATTCTCTTTATGAAAGCTAAAAATCAGAATTATTCTTTTCAACTAAACAAACTATTCTATACATATACTGAAGACAAAAGATAATTACAAAATAATAAAAGATCTTCATTATAATATTCCATCATTATCTCCAAGCTTCCATGAATATCTTCAATCCAGTTGTCATCCTTGCCATACTTATCTTCATCTTATAAGCAGTATTAATCTTCAGCAGCATTAATACTCTGAGCAGTATTAAGTTCAGCAGTATTAACTTTGTTCTAGCAGTACTAATCTTGATGAGCAACATTAAGTTGTATCAGCAGCATTAACTTCAACTTGCAGCATTAACCTCAGAAGTAGTAATCAGGTTCTGCTAGGTTCTGCTAGCAGCATTAACTGTACTTAGCAATTCTTCAGTTCCCAACAGAAACATTCTGATCGCTTCGATGCGTGCCACTAGAGCGTAAGTCTCGTCATAGTCAATACCTTCCTCTTTTCGATAACCCTTAGCCATAAGTCTTGCTTTGTTTCTGATAACGATACCATCTTCGTCCTTTTTATTCTTGAATACCCATTTTGTACCAATGATAGATTTACCTTCCGGTCATGGCACAAGTCTACAGACTTTTAAAGCTTCGAACTGGTTCAACTCCTCTTGTATTGCAGTTACGCAATCCGAGTCAGCTAGAGCTTCAGATACCCGAGTTAGCTCTATCTTACTCAGAAAGGAGTCATGCATACACATGTTTAATGTAGCAGACCTAGTTTGCACCGGTTTCGTTGGATATCCAATAATTTGGCTTATCGGGTGCTCTTTGGTCCACCTATGTTCATGAGGAAGTGGATTTGATGTAGATTGATCATGATTATCATCTAGATATCCACTGTCAGCTTCATCAGTTTGCTCAGGAATTGATGGGGGTACAGTTAAAGTTTCTTGTGCAAAAGCTTCAGTTGGAACAGCAGTTTCTAACTGTTGATTTGTCGTTACAGTGCAACCAACTGATTCAGCAACTTCTGGCTCGTCATTAACGTTCACAGCTTCAACTGTTGGAGTAGGTGTTTGAATTGGAATCTCTTGCTGAACCGGGAATCTGATTCAGTAGATATATCTGAAGTGGTTGGTTGATTTCTTCGTGAATCTTCTGATCTGTCAACCACAACAGGTTTAGACACTTTAGTTTCAAGAAGTTCATCATAAAACAATTCAAACAAAAGATCTAAATCAGATAAATGAGATGTCGATGATGACGCTTCATCTAATTTCTTCTCAGTATGCACAGGTTCTGGACTGATTTGCTTAGAAGTCAGTACACCAGTTATGACGGGTTTTGAACTACTTTTTTTAGAAGCCAAATCCTCATCAAATGTTACATTTACGCTCTCAATTACTGTCTTGGACTTCTTTAAGTACACCCGGTAGGCAGCAAATGTTTGAGAGTATCCAATGAAGATGCATTCGGCAGCCTTCGGTCCGAACTTGTTTAAGCTCTCTCTATCATTTAGAACGAAACACCTGCATCTAAAAATATGGATGTGTTTAATGCTAGGTGTACGATTATTTATCAAAGCATAAGGTGTTTTACCAAACCGACGATGTATTATGGAGCGATTCTGCGTATAACAAGCAGTCGATACAGCTTTGGCCCAAAGAAACAGAGGTAGATTGGATTGACTTAGCATAGTACGAGTGGCCTCTACTAACGTTCGATTACGTCTCTCTACTACTCCATTCTGTTCTGGCGTTCTGGTAGCAGAATGCTGATGTGTTATCCCGACCGATTCGAGATAATCTTCGACAATTTTGTTCTTAAATTCTGTGTCGTTATCCGTTCGTAGAAGCTTGACTTGCTTTTGCAGATTCACTTGGGTAGTCTTTAAGAATGTGATGATGACTTCGGGTGTCTCGTCTTTTTATCTCATAAATTTTACCCATGTGTATCGCGAGTAATCGTCCACAATAACTAGTACATACTTTTTGCCGTTAATGCTTTGCGTACGCATAGGACCACAGAGATCCATATGCAGCAACTCAAGTGAATAACTTTTACTAGGTTCATGCTTTGGCTTGTGAGGGGCTCTCTTCATCTTACCCTTCTCGCACGCTCTACACAGATGTTCTTTCACATATTTAAGTTCAGGAAGTCCTTTTACCAATTTGCCCATGACCAGTTTGTTGATGTAACGAAAATTCAGGTGAGAAATCCATTGGTGCCATAACCAACTTTGTTGCAGCGAGGATTTTGATAGTAGACAAACCTCATTGTCGGTCTGGACTTTTGACAGATTAATCGTGTAGAGGTTAGACTTTTGCGTTCCGACCAAGAGTTCTTTACCGTCTTCAGTACGCACAGAACATCTCTTAGCCTTGAAATTTACCTCTAGATCTTTGTCGCAGAACTGGCCAATGCTGAACAGGTTATGCCCTAAACCTTCAACATAACTCACCTTTGTAATCGTCACATTGTCTTGTATAACGTCACCATATCCCAAGATTGGTGAAAACTGGTCGTTGCCAAATAGAACTGTTCGCAGTATTTCTCTGTATAATCAGATAAAATATCTTTCTGCCCGGTCATATGCTTGGAGCAACCAGAATCCAAGTACCACATATGACGGGTCTACACATGAGAAATTAGGGAACAACAACTTTAGGTACCCATTGAAATTTGGGTCCTACAGAGTTAGCACAAGATTTTGGCACCCATTTAAATTTGGGTCCTCTTTGCTTTTGAAAATCAATTGAAGCATGAGAATAATAATAATATACATGATATGTGCCAAACCAAACATCAGAATATTGTCGAGACGCAGAATCATTTCTTTTATAATTAGAAGACTTTCTAGCAGGCGGCGATAAATGGAGCAATTGCTTTATTTAATATTTCTTGTAAAAAGATACAAGTTTTTGTTTATTAAAAGCAATATTCTCAACTATATCAGGAGTACTAGAAGTTCCTCTATTACAAGTAGAATTAGAAAATGATTTAGCAGTCTCTTCAAACTTCTGCTTTGGTAGCCATGTTGATTTCACTCCAGTCAGTTTCTTTCTCACATCTGAAAGATTTGAAACATTAGAGTTAGAACTGTGAGATTTTAAAGATTGCTTCTTCTTTGGCTTACCAGTGTTTTTTTGTTTCTGTGAATGCCTAGATTTCTTCTTCTTCCTCTAGCATTCTTGGTGTTCACAGAAACTGATTCATCAACTTTCGTTGATGTTTCACCTTTTTCAAACACACTAGGAAATCCAAATGAATTTATCACGAATTTAGAATGATCAGGAAGTTTAGCATTAAAATCAAATTGAGCAACACACTCATCTAAACAACCTTCAAAGTTTAAAAAATCAAACTCTTCATCAAGTAGACTAGAAATATCATCGGATTTTGAAGCTTTAGAAGATTTAGAAAAATCAGAAGTTTTAAACACAGTGGAGAACACAGTTTGTTCTAAATCCATCAAAATTCTTTCTTCGGCTAGAGTATTCTCGAGTTCGGAAATTTTACTTTCCAACATGAGAGGAGGTACATAAATCTTACCTTCGATAGGCTTAGCCTCCAACTCTTTTGAAGAATAACTCTCAAAATAGTCATTAGAAAGGAATTTTGATTTATCAGAACTATAACTATAATTCAACTTCTCATAACGAAATGGAAGTTGCATTTTAGTTGTGTTCTTCCGTTTTTTTTCCTTAGCTTCATCCTCATCAGACAGTTTGGTCCACTTAACTTTAAGTTCGGGGTATTGTGGTGCCAGTTTTAAAAATACGAAATCATAAAGCGCAGGCACCTTTGAAATACCCTTTTTGAGGTAGTGTGGGTTCTCGTAACCAAGTCCCCAATACTCACTACTCTCTTTAGGTTTGTTTAGATGAATGGTTTGTTCAGTTTGACCCAAAGTATACAGTTTCTCTTCCAAAACATTCACCTTTTCAGATAAAGACTTGTTTTCTTTTGAAATTGATGAACACTTTTTAGCAATCTCTTTAGCTTCAAATTGACACAGTTTATACTTTGAAATAGTTTCAGATAATTCATTGTGAAGTATAGTCTTTTCTTTTGCGCTGGTATCAATGTTTTTATGTAAGGCTTCAATCAATACGTTCTTCTCAGCAAGATCCTTGCTAATTTTAGTATTGACTGTCTGTTTTCTTTAATGATACCTTTTTCGCGTTCATGTTTAGACTTTACTTCCTGGAGTTCAATCATCATCGCTTGCATAGCATTAAGAAAATCAGACTTAGACATATCACATACCTCTTCATTGTCTTCTTCATCAGACTTAGCTTCAGCTTCAATCTCTGTTTTACCCATAAAGCACAAATGGGTTTTTTCTTCTTTCTCTTCCTCGTCTTCTGAATGATCAAGCCAGAAATCATCCTCAGCCATGAGTGCCTTGCCAGCCTCTTGTTGCTTGGACAAGAGAATCTTGTTCTTGTAATACTCGGAGTTTTGGACTTTGGGCTTTCTGTAATCTTTAGCAAAATGTCCGAGTTTTCCACAGTTGTAGCACTTTGTAGGTTCTGGCTGTTTCTTCTCTTCAGCTCTGTATATCTTTTCTTCAGGCCTCTTCTCTTCTATTCTCTTTCCTTCAATCCTCTCCTTGTGTTCATAATTTCTGGAACCAGAAGAATACCTCTGACTGTTTGAGCTATGATTTTTATAGAACTTCTTCTGAAAGGCTTTGGTCAGCATCAGCATGGCCTGCTTTAAGTTCTCACAGTCATCGGAATCAGAATTATCTTCACTAACAGCCTCTTCCGACTCAGAAACTATGACCTTCTTCTTCTTTTTCAAACTTACAGACTTCATCTTCACTACAAGAGCCACAGGATCATAAACCACTCTTTCAGCCTTTTTCTTTTCCTCCACCTCTTCCTCGTTTTGCCTCAGAGTTTCATATACCTCGTGGAGTGGAATCTCGTTCAGATCTTTCATCTGCTTCATTTTTCTAGTGAATCTTTTTCACTCAGGCTGGAGGATGCTAAGAAACTTGACATTAAGCTCAATCTATGACTACTTTACTTTGTTCTTACTGAGCTCATTAAGTAAAGTCACAAATCTATCATATGTAGTTTCTAGAGTTTCACCCTCCTTGGCCTTGAACTCTTCATAGTTGTTAAGGCAGTTGGAGACTTTGAGCTGGTTTCCGATCTTTGATCCAAGCATCATCTTCTCTAACTGATCCCACATTTGTTTGCCCATAGCATTGTAGCTATCAATCTCGACATATATCTCATTTGGGATGCCTTGTAGAATAAATGACTTCTCCAGTCTATCAGCCTTATTGTAATATCCGAATCCGAATTTTTTTTTTATTTTGGAAGTTGGGTGAAAAGTGAAACAAGACCCAAAGTGCAAGGGGGTTATTTGAAACATTGGTTATATATAACCTAAATATCAAGATATTTGAGATTCATATCTCATACTGATATTGTTTTGAGAACCGACTTTTAGAGAGAAAGAGAGAAAACAAAGAAGGCAGAGAAAGAGAAAAGAGAAAGAGGTCTTGATCAATCGATCTGTTTTTGTCAAAAAGAGGTATGATTTTAGCTTAATACTTATATCTGAATGTTATAGTCGGTAAATAGTCTTGTTAATCAAGCTTTTAACCGTGTAATTGATCGATTTAATGATCAAAAAGTTTTATGGGTTCGAACTGTTAGTCGCTGACTCAAGTATGAACTCGACCGGGAAGATGATGTGTATCGGTCGATCGATAAAGTGTAATGGACCGGTAGTTGTATTCGACCGATAAAGCTTAAAGGACCGGTAGTTGTATTCGACCGATAAAGTGTAAAGGACCGGTAGTTGTATTCGACTGATAAAGTGAAAGGACCGGTATGTTGTTTGACCGGTAGGTTGTAAAGAAACGGTATGTTGTTTGACCAGTAGGTTGTAAGGACCGGTATATTGGCTCGACCGGTATAGTGGTTCGACAGGTATTTTGTTAATCGGTCCTAAGAAGTTTTGATGAGTTTTTAGGAAGAAAGAGTATTAATGGCGAGTTAGCTTACCTTTGTTTTAATACCATCGTAGGTGGTGTTAATCAGTAGAAGTCAGAGTTAATCAAGAAGAATCAGAGGTGAGTCTTTCAAACTAAATCTTTTATGATTTTAGCAGTTATTTGATAAATGTTGGTTTTATAAACTATGCAATTATAGTATTGAAAGTTATGCAAAATTATTGCAAAAGATTGATTTAATCAGTTTGGCATGTTTATGCTCAGTTTATATAAACTTGTTTTATATACAGTCAGGACTAGGTGTATGCATACATTTGAGTCAGAAGTCTGACCTAAGTCGGGAAGTGTGACCCGCCTGCTCGTACCGGGGAGTGTGGCCCGTTTATGCCATTAGGGTGTGTCCCTAAAATAAGGCAGTGCGAGACAGACATACCGTCTTTGACGGAAATGTTGGTCAGTAGCTTAAAGTACACTTGCGAAGCGTAAAAAGTGGTAAGTGATGGCCAGTAGATTGAGTTATGCCTGCATAGCATAAAGTGTTTTAAAGTTTGATTAAAAGAGCAGGTTATGTTTTGAGATATAAAGCTTTGTTTAAATGTTTTAATTAATATTTGAACTGTTGCAGTAGTGATTGGAGGGGACTCACTAGACCATTGGTCTAACCCTCGCTATTTCAAAATTTTAATCCTGTTTCAGGTTATCGAAAGGTAGCAGGTACAGATAAGGGTAAAGAGAAGATATGAGCTATAAGCAGGAGATAGAAGACTTCCTGTAGTAGTTTACCTTTTTGAACTCAGTTGTGTAGTAAGAGATAGTTGTAAACCTTGTACTCTGAAAATGTAAGCCTGGGGCAGTATTTAGTAAGAAATGTTATTTTATTGTATATAAATGTTCAGGTTGTTACACTTATGTCTTCTTCTTTGCTCATCTGTGAACTCCTCAATTGGTAGTAGGTACTCTCTCTGTTCCTCTTCTTCTCCGTCATGAACCTTCATAGCAGGTTTCATGATTCCTTCTTTAAGTGATATTCTGATATAATCACCCAAGTCGTGTCTGTCGATAAAATCTAGGAAACGATCTTTCCATTGCTCGTACTCTCCTTTGAAGAGTACCGGTGGCTTTACGTCGATTCCGATCATGAGAGCTTCTCGGGAAGTCATCTGTGGCTTTACACTGCTTTTATGATCGTCAAAATTCAGAAATAAAGGTTATATCCTTGTGTGTGTTCTTCAACGACTTTGCGAGTTCTTGAGATGCGTGTTCTTCCTTAGCGAGTTCGTTGGATCTTGTGAGTTCTTGTGTTTTTCAAACAAAAAACTCAAGTCTTTTCTCTGATTTCCATCAAATACTTCTCCAATTGGCTTGAAACTTTGCAGAGTTGCTCAAAAATAGATCTCGAACAGATTACAACAATTGAATTTCAAAATCAAACACAAAACAATACAATTTTCATCTATAACAGTCCGTAACACTATTTCGAACAAGAAATCAAGAAAAAAAACAAAATTCACAGGATTCTAATGTGAATTGTACTTCGACTTACAAACAAAAGATGTTCTAGATATCAGAACGAATTTAGAACAATCAAATTCTAGCCCAAAACACTATGAAATTCCGAAATCAGAATGTCACAGATCGTCTTGCGAGTTCGTGAACCGTCGATCAAAATATCTTCAAATTCGATCCTTGTTTTTCTGAATTTTGTATGCTCTGATACCAATTATTATCCCAGAAACAATGTAAAATAAGATGATACAAACAATTCACTCAATTTCCATTTCTAATTCAAACTCAGAATTCAATTACAAAGTTGCTCTCAACTTTCTCTCTCTAACTCAGGAACACGTATAATACTCTGATAAAGCTACATGTACAACAAAAAGACATATCCCTATTTAAACCAAGGACAAAACTCTCACACCACTAAACACTCACACCACTACAAACACGCACAACACAAAACATTTACAAAACTAGCTTTGACTTTTTATTACAAAAGACTTTGACTTTGCTTGAGAGTTGACTTGAGCATTAACTTGCTTGACTTTGATATTCAGTAAGCATGATCTTGTATCCAACAAATATATGCTCTAACAGTTCCAATGGCAGATATCAACAACTCAAATGATGTTGCCACACCTCAGGTACCATTACCATCTGCAACGTCTAAGAATCCCTCTGTTAATTCTGGAAACATAGATGATGACCTTATTCACCCGAGGGAGTTCTTACTACTCAAGCCAAACAACCACCATCTAGACATTGAAATGCTGCAAATTGATCCAGTGGTGATGGAGATACTGAAAGGGAATCCTCTTGCCTATGCGTTATCTATGACAGTCAATGTCCCTCTCCTATACATGAAGCAATGTTGGAAGACTATTACATATGTCTTTGAGAAAAACTCACCAAGGTTTGACATCCAGATTGATCAGTTAACCACAAGCCTCAGTTATCATAGACTCAGATATATTGTGCCTACCTGAACCAAATTCAAGACCAGGACTCAATGACTTTGTTCCATTCTCTTCTTAACCTAAAGTACTTGACGGAATAAGATCTTTGGGAGACACTGGAGAGATGAACATGGTCATCCAATTCACAAGTCAGCTCTACTACCTACCTGGTACACTATGTTCTCTGTTTTCAGTCGGTGCCTCATAACAAAGCATACGGGGATTAATAATGCCAACATCAATATTCTGAGGCTAATCCATGTTGTGGTGTATGATCTACATGTTGACTTCTCTGTTATCTTCTGGAATGAGCTGCTAGAGATTGTTCAAGCCAAGAGAACCAACAAGGCTAAAAAGTTTGTGCCATACCAGAGATTTATCCAACTGATTGTACTCAGTATGCTCAGATCCAACAGAGACATTCCAAAGAGAACAAACTATCCATCAGATCCCGAGGACCCGATGAGGTACCTACACAAGAAAACCGGTACGTGATATTGTATTCCCAGATACAATCAAGCAATTCTCAATTCAATATTTGACAATATCAAGATCTTAGAGAGAGAGTAGTGAGAGAAAGCGTAGTCATATGTGTATTACAATGAATGCATACAATAGATCTAGTTACTTCTTGTTACTAGATACAAGATTACAAAGCACCTAAGGTATTTATACCAAGGATGCTATCACAAGATTAAACAAACAAACTACAAGATTGACTATGCTAACTTTGACTATCTAGACATTGACATTGTTGACTTTTCTAGATTTGACTTATCACACTAAATCTTGGATACAATAATACACTAAATCTTTTTGAAAACATTTTTATCATGAATAGAACTTGAAGCTGTTTTGAAAGAACAGACTGATTCTGTTGAGTTATCAACAGGTGATTGACTAATTACATCAACTGTTACTTTATCTGACAATTCAATGTTTGCAGCTTCTAAGTCATTTATCTTTTTAGTTAAAATGTTTCTTTAATTTGAAAGTGTGTCAAACTTTTGTTTCAAATCATATTTGGCCTTCTGTTCTTTTTGATAATCTGATGACAGATCAGTTATTTTGGATATGAGCTTAGATATCTCAGATTCAAAATGTGAACGTTCTTGCTCAAAATCTTTTTGTAAGTTCTTGGTTTTATCAGAAATTTCATTGAAGATCCCAACATTTCTCTTTTCATATTTCTTCTTTTCAATCTCCAAAGACTTTTTGTTTTCTTGAAAAGCTTTTCTTTCTTTCTCAAGTAATTCTTGTAGAATAGAAATCTGTTTGGGAAATCCAATATTTTTATCTTCAAGAACTTTTCTTTCCTTAGCAAAAGTATCCCGTTCAGTTATCAAAATCTTTTCACAGTCTGATACTTGCTTGGAAAGTTTAAGGCATCTAAGCTCTAAATCCTTCTTCTCTTTGTTAGCTTTCTTTGAAAAATCAAAAAGCTTTTGAGCAGAGGAAGTCTCCAGATTTGATCTATCTTTCTCTGCTTGGATACTTTTTAACAATTCAACATTTTGTATCTCCAAGACAGAAATTTTCTCTTCGAAAGCCTTAAACTTGTTTTGAAGCTTGACTGATTCATCTTGCAAATCTGATGATTTCTGTTCAGTCGTCTTCAGTTTGCTTTGAAGTTTCGCTTTAACGGTATCTTCTTTAATGCTTTTCATCAAATCAGCATTTTTCACTTTCAATGTATATACATTTTCTTCAGAAGCCATATACTTTTGTTGAAGCTCAACTGATTCATCTTTTAGTTCTGAAGATCTTTGTTCAGTTTTCTTCAGTTGGCTCTGAAGATTTGTAACATAAGACTCCTTGAGCTTGATTACTTCTTCAAGAGACTGAATGGTATTATCTTTTATTTCCATCATTTTCTCTCTATCTTTAATCTTTTTCTCTTGTTCTTTTATCTCTTTCTTTTTTGCACTGGTGATACCTGCAAAATCAGATTTAGCAATTTCAATACATTTTACACAAACAGGAGTTTTATCAGAATTTGATAAATTTAATTTCAACTCCTGAATCTGCTTTTGAAGCTTTGAATTCTGATTTTTCAGATTGTCTCTTTCTGCTTCTATTTTCGGTATCTCAGGCATGTACAATACAGCCATATCTCTAGCTGAAAGTACAGTATTTCCTCTCCCGTCTGTCTTTGGCATCTTGAATAGAATGTTAGCTTAAAAGAAAATGATCGTCAAAAATCAGAAAATTATAACCACTATCAAAATATGTCCCCCTCCGCAGACTTAGCACGGGGGTCCCGCTATCTCTGGAACTCGCAAAGCACTAAACTCGCAGACCAAGTGAACTCGCAAGGTACTGTTCACTGAGAAACTTGCTAGACGTTATGTGCGCGTTTGAAAAACTCGCAGGCCACTGTGTGCGGGTTTCGAGAACTCGCTAATCAATAAACTCGCACGATGACGAAACTCGCAAACACTTGTTCACCACAGAACTCACAAGCCTTGTTTTGCGCGTTTCTCAAACTCGCAAGGTATTGTTAGCGCGTTTATAAAACTCGCTTGCCTCTGTTAGCGCGTTTGTGAGAAACTCGCAAGCCTTACATAGCTCATTTCTGAAACTCGCTAGTCTCTGTTAGCGCGTTTCTTTCCTTAGAAAACATTTGACACTCTTAGAACTCGCAGGCTTTGCTTGCGTGTTCTTCACTTGAACCTTGCGCGTTCTACGGATCTTGCGCGTTTTTGCCTCTGACTTTAACAATTCGATCCAAATCGATTAAACCTGCAAATTAGAACATGAAATTGCACAAGGATGATCGATTTACCAATTAGAACACAATTCTAAACAACAATTTTTCTAAAAACACACAATTACAATGCATTCGATCAAATATAAGGCTTTGTGTTCGTGTTCTTGCAAAATTAATGAAATCCAAATTTACAACACAATTAGCGAATAATTTGTGTTTATGTGTGAATACAAACATAAATTGAATCCAACTGAACCAATTATACACACAAATTTCAACAATTCAATGAAACACTCGATCAAACAGTCACTTTTTCAAGAAACGACTATTTTCTTGATTTTTCAAGAGTTCGAATCAAATTTGGTGATGAAATCTTTCTGAAATTGTTTGGTTTGCTCTGATACCAATTGATATTGTATTCCCAGATACAATCAAGCAATTCTCAATTCAATATTTGACAACATCAAGATCTTAGAGAGAGAGTAGTGAGAGAAAGCGTAGTCATATGTGTATTACAATGAACGCATACAATGGATCTAGTTACTTCTTGTTACTAGATACAAGATTACAAAGCACCTAAGGTATTTATACCAAGGATGCTATCACAAGATTAAACAAACAAACTACAAGATTGACTATGCTAACTTTGACTATCTAGACATTAACATTGTTGACTTTTCTAGATTTGACTTTTCACACTAAATCTTGGATACAATAATACACTAACAGTATGTTTCCCTATTCTATGCCATTTCCAAAGGCATTGTTAGCCTATGCTAATCCTGCAGCTCCATGCATCATTGAGTATAGAGATTCCATGGTCCAGCCAGAGTCGGAGTGTTGGATCAGTAATTGTATTCAAGATTAAAATGTAGAAAGGGGTCTCATTTGTAATTTTCTATATTTTCCTAGGGGGTGTTTTGGTAGTTGTCTAATTTTTCCTTGGTCATGTTGACCTACCTATATAAGGCAAAGTTTCTTTGTTAATCCTTGGGTCACAAGGTCACTAGCACATCACTCTGATTCACACGCACAAGGTAGTGCCTACACCAAGAACACACACACTGTGTAATACGGCTACAAGAGATATATGACTAGATTGATCGATTCTTCTTTATCTCTTATCATTATTGTGTTGTTTATAAATTTATCAACTAATTTCTGGGTTTAACATTTGGTATCAGAGCCAAAGAATCAAGATTTTTTGATTGAAAAGTGATTTTTCGAAAAGTTCACTGTGTGAAAATCGATTTCGTGATTTACTGTGTTTTTTAGCATAAAATGATTTGATTAGGTGCGTTTTATGTTATAGAACATTACCAGATTGCCTATTATCATTTAAAAACATCAATAGATTGCCATTTTGATGATTTTCGAAGGTTTTTGTTCATATGGAGGTCGAACACTGTTTCATTAGATTCAGTGCATATGAGTTGTTTTTGATGATTTATGTTGATTAGGGTTTGCTTGAAATACATTGGTGGATGAATTGTGTGCGTTTTTGCACGGTGTTTTAACCATTTACTATGTTTTTGGATCAAAAGTCGAAGTACAGGGACGTTCTTATGATGAACTCGCAAGTTCTTTGAAGAACTCGCTAGAACTCTTATTTTCGCAGAGTAATGAATGTGTTTAAGTATAGGATTCGCATGTGTTAATATTGCGAAAATCTCAAGACTCGCAGAACCATTATCTATGAAAGATAGAAATCGTAGCACTCTTAAAATTTGAATATTTATCTAAGTACAGGTTTCACATGTGACACCTGTCAAATTCTGAATATTAAGGTTAGCACCCTTAGATTATTTTATAAGTTTTGTCACTTCTAGATTTTTTATTAAAAGCCTTTAAGATAAAAGTTTCCCCAAAAATTTAGAAGTTGCGTTAAAAACCCGGAACAGTTCCGTATCTGACCGTCACTGTCCAGAAATGCCAAATAAGTGAATAAAAGTCCAAAATCCTTAAACTATAAAAATCAGTATGTTAATTTCTCTTGCATTGCAAAATTCTCAAATTTGACATTTATTTAGCAAATATTGAGAATCGGGTATTTCGGTTCTCAATTATATCTAATATTTTATAAATTAGACTAGTAATTTAATTAATAATATTAAATTAAAATTTTTATGATGATAAGTCATTAGGACACTTGTCCTAATTATAACATATTCTAATTATTTTATTTATTAAAAACAAATTAAAATCAAGATACATCCTCATTTTTTTCAAAATCAACTCTTCATCTCCTCTCTTCCCTCTCCTCCCTCTTGTTCGGCCGAAGAAACCCACCACCACCACCATTCCATTTTTTTTTCTTTGTTAAAAATCAAAATCCAAGCAAGAAACCATCATCAATTTGAAGTTAGAATCAAGTTTCCTTCTCAAATCTTCAAGGTAATCTCAAAAACTACATTTCTCTTATGCATGTTCTCATATTTCGAATTTTGGGTTTGAGGAGCAAAAGATTTCATCTAAATGTTGTATAAATTGGATTTTTGATGATGGGATGGATTACATTTGATGTATATAGTATCATAAAATGAGTTTTTGATTCTTGTTTTCAAAGAAAAATTTATTTATTATCAAATTTAGGGTTTTTGATTATAATGTTGAATTTTGGTATCATAAACTACTAAAATATTGGTATTATTGAAATTATGATTATATTATCATAATGAAAAGTTAGTATAGAAATGTTCTTATGAAGGAATTTCCCTATAATTCCACATGATTAAGAACTTAGTAATAATGTCATTGATTTGATGTTGTGTTCATGCATGCATTTGGATGAGCATTTTGATTGCAATGAATCCATGATGCATAAGTTAGTTTATCATGTAATGAGGAGTGAAGACATGGTTTATAATCAAAAATCATGTCTAATGATCATCATTTTTAGTTTAAAATAGTATTTTCTTCATTTTAGAATCTGTCCAGAAAATGGACTTCACTTCTAGCTTGCACAACTCACAAACCACATGTCCAAATTTGGGGTTTTTGCTTCTAAACCTTAATTTAGAGTGTTAGCTTTCTAAAAAGTCCAAAAACACTGAATTTGGAGTTGATTTGGGCACTTAAATGGAATTTATAAGAAAGGGGTGCAATCTGTCCAATGAGGACAGAATCATACACCCAACTTGTAAAGACCATAACTCCCATATTATTCATTCAAAATAAATGAATCTTTTTCCAAAAGATAGGATTTTGAGTTATATTTGCATCCATATAAGGATCACTAACTAATTCCAAGAATTGATACCCCAAAAGCCTGTTACAAGTGAGGTATGTCACTGATCCGAAAATCAGTGACCCTCTGATTTGTAAAAATTATTTGAGGTATCAAAAGTTATTCAAAAATTATAAAAAAATGCAGATTTATTCTAAACATATTATAGTATCATCACAAAATTTGTGATTAAATAATTATTTTGGGAAGTTAATCTTCCGTGTTGATTTTATCGAACAACTTTCTGGACAGCATGTGCTGAATCCAGAAAGGTAATCTTCTTAAGTCTAAATTTTGTTTTATTGTATTTTGGAACTTTGTATAGTTTAAAAATGGATATGGACTAAAGAATTTATATAATGGCATTTCATGGGACAATTGGACATATTGGTTGGACATCGGAATAGGGCATTAATGTGTTTCTCTATGACAACTCTTGTATAGGGAAACTAAGGGCGAGGCAAATTCCATAAGAATTAAAGTAAAGTTTCACCCTTTCCATTCGTTAAGGTGAGTATTCACAGCCCCACTTTTATCGTTTTAACTGATTTTGGGGTGAAAAGCATGTTTTAGTTGCGTATTTAAAGATTCATGAGAATTGTTTTAAAGTATTGCGATTTGGCAATTTATAAGGCTTTGTTAAAAGCGTTTGGAATTATAAGCTATATGATAAGTATGCAATTGATGTGTTGAGTATTAAATGTTAAGACCCCGTGACACTACTATTAACTCGAAGAAAATCGGGCCTATAGTATTAGTGGATAGCGCTATTTGGTGTGACAAACCCACCTTAATGCTGACGAGCAGGGGTGCACTATACTAGAGAAGATGACTAAACATGTAGCTTGAACCACCGCTGAGTTAGTTCATCGGGGGCGTTGAAATTGGTCAGGGACGGCTTAGTAGTGGCTCAACGTAATATTATCTTTGCATACACTTATCATAAAGAAATTAAATTGTGGTACTCATGAATCAAAGAATTGAAGTTTGGTTTATACATATGTTTTACAAATGACAACTTGCATATAAAAATGATTTGTGCATATTTAAAACCTGTGAACTCACCAACTCTTTGTAGTTGACCTTGGTTTTTATTCATGCTTTTCAGGAATCAAGAAGGTAATTCCATGATGTTTTATCAGCGCACTTCATATTTTGAAGCAAGATTATTTTGCTTTATGCGTATCGTTATATTCTAAGTTTGGGAATTGTAAACAATGACGATACTATGTTCTTAAAAATGTAATGTATTTTGAAAGTTAAGTAAATGTTGGTATGTTATAATCTTGTGCTATGGCATCGGAGCTGTTATGCCTCGTGTTTCCACTTTAGCGGGGTGTGACATCACATATTCCCTGTCTGCGAATGCTAATGAACTCGCAGACCATTAGCATACGAACTCCCTAAGATTCTTAAGTAGTGTTTGCGAATCCTTGAACCTTATCTTCCAAAAAAATTCTCTAAGTATAGGATTTGCAGGGTCTTTAAATTATAACTTCGTTCAGGTCGAGAAAGTTCATTTGCGAAAGTTGAAAGTTTTTCAAGTTCAGGATTCGCTAGTCTATTGGTTGCAAATCCTTGCTTACGAAAACAGTGTTTTGCGAAAGTTAAAATCTTCTTGAACTTTTTCTGTCTAAAACTCGCAAGGCCTTAAAAATGATCTTTCTTTGTTATCTGTGAATACTTCCAATCTGGAATATTTACTAAGTATAGAACTCTCAAATCTATACTCTGCAAATTCTGCTTGTGAAAACTTGCATTCTGAAATTATTTTAAGGGAAGGATTCGCTGACTACTGCTTTACGAATTGTCAAGGTTTCGCAGGCCCTTTCATTGTGAATTCTAAGTTTCTCAGATAAATTGTTTGCGATTTCTACCTGTCTGTGAATTCTATTTATCTCTTTTGCGAATTCTGAAGTTTTTATCTTTGTTTGCGAATCTTTATGTGGTTCCTGTAGCTTGTGAATTCTGCACTTGAGCATTTTTAGAAATTTATTTTTTCTGGAAATTTTTTAGTGTAGATTGTAATCCAATTCTTCATTCAAATATCTTATTAGTTGATTTAAATTGTACAGATAAGTTTGCTTACTAATTCAATTACTGAAGATGTTGAACCAACTCCTTTCCATGGGCTCCCAGTCCAAACCACCAGTCCTGTTAGCAAATGAGTACCAACAGTGGAAGAAACGAATGATCCAGTTTCTGAATCACAAGAACAGAGATTACATGGATTCTATCACTTCTGGTCCAGTGAACCCCATGATCACAGTACCTGGTCAAGAAGCTACTCCTACCCCTCATGAGATTCCTGAAAGATATGTTCCGAAACCGTATGAATACTTCACCGAACGGGAGAAAGAATTGTACAAAATTGATGAAGAATCTCTCATCCTTTTAACTATGGCCATTCCGAATGACATCTACAATCGCATTGACAGCCGAAATTCTGCAAAGGAGATATGGGATGAGCTGGCAAGACAATTCGAGGGTAGTGAAGCTTCTATCCAAGCTAAACAGAATATGTGCATCAATGCTTATGAGGGATTTCATGCCAAAGAAGGGGAGACATTGCTGGACACTTACAACAGATACAACATCATCTTGAATGATTTGAGGAGGAACAACATAACCAAATCTGCTTCTGAAATAAACTATAAGTTTATTAAGAACTTGAACCCAGAATGGAAAAACTTTGCCATCAATCTTCAGATGTCAAAGAATATGGCACAAGAGAATGTAACTAATATCTTCTCCACTATTTCCCAACATGAAGATGAAGTGAGATCAATCAACAATGAGTCCAAGGATCTGAAGGACTCAGTGGCTCTTATTGATGGGAAAGGAAAAAGTTTTGGTTCTGGTCATGTTTCTTATTCCAAATCAAAGAAGAAAGTGTCGAAAGCATTTGTTACTGAGCTTACTAATTCAGACTCTGCTACTAGTGAGGAGGAACTAGAGATTAATTATGATGATGACATACAGAGGTTCTCTGAAAACTTGGCCCTGATTATGCGTCAATTCAAGAAAAGCTTTGGCAAGAAGAAGCATTATTCTAAGCCGAAGTATAAAGGGTACAAGAAAGACAAGTATGAGCTGAGATACAAGCCAAAGTATGGAAGGAGAGATGAGAAGAGAGAGGAAAGAAGGGAAGAGAGGAAAGAAGAAAGAAGAGAAGAAGGATGAAGCTGGAAGATGCTTCAACTAGGGAAAATTTGGACACTTTGCCAAAGACTGCAAGTTCAAGAAAGTCAAGAACTCATAATACTATGCAAGGAAGTCTCTGATTGCCAAGAAAGCGGAGGAAGGAATGGTGCTCATGGCCGAGGAGGAGAACTAGTTGTTCCAAAGCTCGGATGAGGAGGAGCAAGCACACTTCACTCAAGTCTCCTACATGGCAAAGCTTGATGGTGATGATGATGCTTCTGAGGCTTATTCTGAGAATGAAAACTCTGAGGTAAACAAAACTCTGAACTTATTGAATCTCTTATGGTCCAAATCCACAGCATGAAAGATGAGTTTGAACAGTTAAAAGGTAAACTTAGCTCAGAACACCAAACAGCCTTGAGTTTTCGTGATGAAAACACTTTGCTGAAAGTTGTTGTGGAAGAAAAGGAAAAGGAGAAAGATAATTTAAAAGCTTAAAAAGAGACCTTAAAAAGAAAAATATCTGGTTTGGAAAAGGATCTTGTTAATCTTAACGCTGAAAAAGGTGATTTTAAAATTAAATTTGAAGTCTGTTTTCATGAGTGAAATGAAGCTTATACTAAGATTAAACAACTAGATGACATAAACATGAAACGAGGTCAGACTGAGCAAACATTAAATCTGTTGACCAATAAACTCCAAGATGAAAGATTTTATAAAGTTAAACCAGGTTTGGGTTTGCCGGTAAATGATGTTTTTAAAAAGGCCCCTGAGCACTTGTATAACTTTGATAAACTTGGCTCCACGGTTAAACTCATTCCTGACATTCGTACGACTTTCGTTAGAGCTGATACTTCTAAACCTCTTACAGAGACCAAAGGTAAAGAAGTAATGGGAGAGGATAAGTCTAGTGGTACTGATTCACAAAAATCTTTTAAATCAGTTGGTTTCAAATATGGTGATTTAAACAAGAGTTTTGAGACTCGAAAGATTGAATTCGCTGAGTTTGAATCAATATTTACCACACCTTCAAATGAATCAGTTAACAATGACAAAATCCAGCCTGAAACTGTATGCAAATATGATGAATATGAATCAGATGCAAATCCATTAATTATACCATCAGTTTCAAACCCTATTACTCCTGAACCCTTACTTGTTGAAAAGGTTGAAGAAGAGACCAATGTCACGAATGAATCTTGTTTTAAGAATGATCAAATAGAGTGTGTTGAGAACATGACTGAAGCTCTATTTTCTGAAATGATGAATGCTTCAGACCCTAATCCTGTTTCTATTTCAAAAGACTCAAATTCTGTGAGTGATCATACATCTGATTTGATGAAAGAAATTTATATGTTGCAAAATTCTCTTGATGAAATTGAAGATGAAAACTTTGATCTCAAGTTTAAACTTGAAAAATCTTTGAAAGACAATCAAGAGCTTTGCAAAGAGATCAATGATTTGAAAGTCACTTTGTTTAAAAATGTTTCAAATGATAAACAGATGTTTAATGATCAAAGCTGGAAAGTAAGATCTAATCCAGAATTTGATGAGTCTATAAAACCTCTAGTCGTTAATTCTGATTGCCCTGAGTATCAACCGAGTATTTTTGAGAAGGGTGAAACTTCATGCTTTCTAAGAAAAAGATTGCCTTCTAAGAAAAAGACTGACAAGGTTTCTGTTTCTGTTTCAGATGTGAATGGTAATGGAGTTTGGAGGAGATCGGAGAATAAAAATGATTGTTTGAATTTTTGTGAAACTGATGTTGAAAACAGTTGTATCCCAGACATTGATAATTTGAGATGTACTTCTTTTGATCAGTTTGAATGTCAGATTTGTTCCGATAAATCTAAATTTAAGACATTTGCTCGAAAGAACTTATATTGCAAACACTGTAGGGACAATTCTTTTAAATACAACTCCACTCCTAAGTCCAAGAAAAGCACAAAGAAAGCTAAAATGAACTTTAATTCCAATTCTTCCACGCAACCTAAAGTTTTCCGTGCTAAGGTTACTTATCTGAGATCTAAAAAGCAATGCCAGGAATTAAATGTCAAAATAGTTTGGAATTGGGTACCAAAACCACAATATGAATGGAGAGTGAAAGTCAAATCTACTGATATTCCTGAACTGCTTGAAGCTAACAACAAAGGACCCATTTTGATATGGGTACCAAAGCGAAACTAATTGTTTCTTTTGCAAGCCTGTCGATTGTGGGTGATAGATTCAGGATGTTCACGCCACATGACAGGATTCAAGCACCTACTACATAACTATGTGGAGGAGCCTGTTGGAACAGTTCGTTTTGCAAATTCATAAGTAGAAGGACATGTCAGAGGATACGGAACGCTTGATAATGGAGTTGTGAAGATACAGAGGGTGTTATATGTTGAAGGTCTTGATCATAATCTGTTCAGCACCAGTCACTTCTGTGACATGAAATATCAAGTCCGCTTCACAACATCTCATTGCTATCTTGAGGATCTAGATGGATACGAAATATTTAGAGCTGAGCGTCGTGGAAATCTATACTATGTAGATTTTCCAACATTATCCGCCACACGTCCCGTATGCTTACTAGCTAAAGCTTCTAAAGCACAATCATAGATGTGGCATCGCCGCTTGTCTCACCAGAATTTTAGATCCATAGCTAATCTATAGAGACAAGGTCTGGTAAAAGGTCTACCAAAAATGAGGTTTGAAAAAGACTCATTGTGTTCAGCATGTGAGATGGGCAAAATGAAGCGAAGATCGTTCAAGTCCAAGACTGAATCATCAACCTCATCTGCACTTGAACTTATTCATATGGATCTTTGTGGCCCAATGCGAACATCATCTATCAACGGAAAGAAATATGTCTTAGTTATGATAGATGACTATTCAAGATACACATGGCTCGAGTTTCTTCGAAACAAGTCTGATGCGCCAGAACTGATTATTGGTTTCATTAAGCATATTCAAGTACGTCTGCAATTGCCAGTTCAGACACTTCACAGTGATAACGACACGGAGTTCAAAAATAACACCTTACAGAGCTATCTTATCTCTGTGGGAATTTCACACAACTTCTCCGCAGCCTACACTCCGCAACAGAACGACATTGTTGAACGGAAGAACCGCACTCTTGTTGAAGCTGCTCGTACTATGCTTGCATATGCTGATCTACCTATGTATCTTTGGGTTGAGGTGGTCGCGACGGCTTGTTTTACTCAGAATCGTACCACTGTGGTCAAACGCTTCAATAAAACGACATATGAGTTGATCAACAATCGTAAACCTAATATCAAATTCCTTCGTGTCTTTGGTTGCAGGTGTTACATTCTAAGCGAGCGTCAAGGACTTTCAAAATTCGCTAAGAAAGCGGATGAAGGATATCTTGTTGGATGCTCGCTGACATCCAAAGCTTATCGGATTTACAATACAAGAACCAAGACGATTGTTGAAAGCATGAATGTATCCTTTGATGAGAATTCTACTCGGACTTCTGACCACAACTGTTCAGAACTCGGACTGAAAAACAAAGCTTCTATTCAACCCAGAATAGAACCAGCTTCCAAACCGTCTACTTCTTCTAATTCTAACTCTATTTCATCTGAGTTAGACTTGTTTTTTATTGATGCCTTTTGTTAGTGTATTTTATTGTATCCAAGATATAATGAGAAAAGTCAAGTCTAGCAAAGTCAACAAGGTCAATGTTTCTAAGTCAATGTTAGCAATGTCAATCTTAATGTTTATAGGTTTAATATTGTGATAGCATCCTTGGTATAAATACCTTAGGTGCTTTGTAATCTTGTAGCTAGATATATTGTAATATCATTATGAGATAAATGACATGATCACTTTCTCTCTCTACACTCTCTCTCTAGAAATATACTTTGATATTGTCATATATTGAATAGAGATTGCTTGATTTGATTGGGAATACAATTTCATTTGGTATCAGAGCCAAACGATAACATTTTTAATGAAACGATAATCGGATCTCGACATTTCATGCGTTTTTAAGCCCGATATACTCGTAAGTTCATCCAAATTTTAAATCCTCTTGAAGTATTGTTCTTAATCGTATTCCAGATCTATCTCAATTCGTAGAATCGCATTTCGATAATTTTTGAGATTTTTCGATATTTTCGGTATCGTTTTTCGCGTCAAATCTATCGATCCGAAAATTCGTTGCATGAATCGATTTGAATTGTCAAGATATATTCTTTATTAATTTTCGAGCGATCTACATGTTTCGGATCTGAATTTCGTCAAAAAATGAGAGAGATATGAGCATTTTATGTCGTTTCGCCGGAGAAAAAGTAGATCTCGCCGGAATTCGACCGGAAAACCGAGGTATGTGCGTTGATATTGTCACATCTCTTCCAGATCTGTCCTAAATGTTTATATCGATTGTTTGATGCAATTGTGATCAACAAAATCGAGTTTTTTGATCGGAAATTCGAGCTTCACCGGAAAAACGAGTTGCCGGAAAAATCACTGTTCATCGACTGGAAAAACGTGTCAATTCAGAAGGATCAGATTAATCAGATTGGATAGATTTGAGATTTTTGGTTTTCACGAATTCGTTTCTTGAAACTTACTGTTTGATTTCGATTCATATTGTTTTTGCAGAAATCAAGAAATTGATTTGATTGTGTACATATTATCACTAGGATCAAGTTTCGTTCAGATCACATAGGCTAATTTCAATTTTAGATTGATCTTTTTGATCAAAATGTTGGTTTCGTGAAAAGTTGAAAGTCGTACACTGTAATTGTTAGAGCATAAATATGTTGGATACAAGATCAAGAAGACTGAAGGTCAAAGTGTAAGAAGTCAAAGCTGAGAGAGTCAACACTCATCAAAGTCAAAGTCTATTTGTAATAAAAGTCAAAGTATTTGTATTTGTATTTGTATTTTAGTTTCTTTGTATTTTAGTTGTAGGTATAAACACCTTGTATTTTTGTTTTTAGTTGTAACAAGTCTTTTTGAGAATTTGAGAGTTATATTCAGAGAGAGAATACGTTAGAGAGAGAGATAGTTCTAGAGAGAGAAAGTGTAATCGTTGGATTTGAAAGATTAATCAAACAGGTAATTTGATTGAAATCTTGTTTGTGTTTGTTTGATTGTGAATAGGAACTAGAATCTGGGAATAACAATTGGTATCAGAGCAGATCGAAAAGTGAAATCAGATCAAGAATTAGAAAAAGTTTGGTTCGACACTGTGTTATTCAAAATCAGATTCGTTTTTGAGTTTTAGTGTGAATTTTTGAGTTGTAATTGGTTTGTTTGTGATCGATAAGTGTATTAGAATGACTTTGTAAAGGTAATTTCACGAATTGCACTGTAATTTTCACAAATTTCTGAATTTTGTTGAGTTTTGAGTCACGAGTTCTTGAGCACTGTTTTATAGATCAAAGTTGTATGTTTAATGTTTTTCAGTGAAATTTTTGTATTGTAATGGGTTCAAGATATGAAGTAGAAGAAATCTGCAAAGTTTCAGATCATTTGATGGAGTTTTGAATCAAATTCGGAGTGAAAATCAAGTTTTTGTTCGAAAAACTTCAAGAACGCGCAAGATCGGTAAAACGCACAAGTTCATCGGGCGAACGCGCAAATTCATCGGGCGAACGCGCAAGATTCGTCTAAAGAACGCGCAAATCTGAAGAACGCGCTAGATTCGTGAAACGCGCAAGTTCTTCGATAGAACGCGCAAGCTGAAGAATTTCATTTTTGGCTAAAACGCGCAAGGCGTTATTAGCGAGTTATTAGAACACGCAAGGTGTTATCTGCGAGTTTGGAGAGTTGAGAAATTTTTCTAAGTGTTGGAATGCGCACGTAGTGGTTAGCGAGTTTTGCTCAAACGCGCAAGTAGTGCCTAGCGAGTTTTGGAAACGCGCATGTCTCTATTAGCGCGTTTCAACGTGAATAGTTACTTGTGTGTTTCAGGCACTAGCGAGTTTCTTCGAGAACAGTCTCTAGCAAGTTTCAGCGATTAGCGAGTTTCAGCGACTAGCGAGTTTTTCAAAACGCGCAACCTTTTGCTTGCGAGTTTCTTAAACGCGCATGCCTCAGCCTGCGAGTTTATCTGTGAATAGTGATATGCGAGTTTTAGGCATCTGCGAGTTTCATAGTGAATAGTCACTTGCGAGTTTCAACGATCTGCGAGTTACAGTGATTAGCGAGTTTCCATACTTAGAATATTTTCTGATTGTGATCAAAATTTCTGAATTTTTTTTCAGAGTCATTTCTATATTCTTGTGATTTCATAATTGAACTAACGATCAGTTTCTAGATTCTTATTGCATATTTGTTCAAACAGGTACATACAGGATGACTTCTAGAGACGCTCTCTCAATTGGAACTGATGTCAAGCCTCCGGTGTTGTTCAAAGGAGAATATGAACAATGGAGAGATAGATTTTTGGACTTTGTTGATAGACAATCAAATGGAGAGAACATTCTGAAATCTATCACAAAAGGCCCAATGAAGAAACCTACTGAGGAGATTCCTGCTGGTGGTAATGATTCAGATGGAGCTCCGAGAACAAGGAGAGTGGATAAAAAGTATGCTAGTTTTTCTGATGAACAGAAGAAAAGGTTTGATGCTGATAAACAATCCCGATCTTTGCTTTTACAAAGCATGACAAATGAGATATATGTGAAAATGGATAGCTACAATGAAACTGCCAAATCAATGTGGGATCAATTAAGAAAAATGATGTTGGGTTCTAGAGTTGGAAACCAAATGAAGGTAGCTAACTGCATAAACAGCTACGAAGAATTTAGAGCAAAAGAAAATGAAAGCTTGGAGGAAAAATGAGCTTTCCAAGAACAAGGTCAACAAGCAACAGATTGAGAACAATGTAAAGTTTCCCAGCATATTGCAACCTGAATGGAAAGAGCACACGCGAAGGATGAAACAAATGAAGTATTTGAGCGAAATACCTCTACATGAAGTCTATGAGACTCTGCGATAGAATGAAGAAGAGGTAGAAGAGAAAAGAGCTGAGAAAAAGAAAGTTGAGAAAGTTGTTGATCCTATAGCATTAGTGGCTGGAGAGAAAGAAAAGAAAGAGAAAAAGAATAAGAAGAAGACAGTGGTATTTAGTTCTGAATCAGAGTCTGAATTTGATGGAGATGATGGAGAAAGTCCCAAGCAGGCTATGCTACTGTTAACCCGTGCTTTCCAAAAGAAGTTCTACAAGAAGCCGGGATCCAATTCTCAGAGATATTCTTCATCAAGTTCAAAGAACCACGAGCATAGAGAAAGAGTGGAAGGAAATAGAATGATTGAGAAAAAGCCAGAAGAAAAGAAGAAGTATGTAAATGATTACACAAGTACTGAAAAGAAGACGGCTAATGATCTGATCAAATGCTACAACTTTGGCAAGTTCGGACATTATGCAAAAGAATGTCGGAAGCCAAAGGTTCGTAACTCAGAATATTATCAAAACAAATTGGTCTTGGCCAAACAACAAGAAGCTGGCAGGGCGTTAATGGCTGAAGATGAATACTGGTTGGATCATTCTGATGAGGAAGAACAAGAAGAGACTGCTCATCTATGCTTGATGGGAAAAGAAGTGAAAGATGATGATTCAGATGATGAGACTGCTGATGAGGTAATGAACTTAACTGAAAATGATTTCATGACCAAAATGGAAGCCATGAGGGTCGAACTTCAAGATCTTCAAAATAAATTGAAAAAGGAAAAAGACAGAGTTGCTAGGAGAAATGAAAAGGTCTTTGAGCTCAACACGTCAGTTAGTGAGAACAAAGATTTAATTGATTCTCTACGCAAATCTACTTCTGTTTTTCAAAATGAAAAAGATTGTTTTGAAAGTAAGATTTCTGAATTGCAAAAACAATTGTTTAAGTCTGATTCTGAAAAACAAGAATGTGTTCTAAAATCGTTTAAACTGCAGGTTGAGAACAAGACTTTAGAGAAAAAGGTAAATGGTTTGGAAGCAAAATTGTATCTTAGAGGCCAAACAGATCAAACTATTTTTTTGAATACACCTGATGAAGATGCTGATTTTAAAGAAAAATGGGGATTAGGGTTTGATAATCCTCATTACTTAGAAAAAGCTATCAGAAAATAGCCAGGTCTATATAATGCAAATTATATGTATGCAGCTGATGAATATCCTCATTTGAAACCCAAATTTATCACCAAAGCATCAAAAGAAGTTGAGGAAAAAGAAGATGAGAAAAGAATGAATTTGAAGAAAATGCAACTACCATTCTGTTATGAAAGACTGAATGATAGTTATCTTTCTAAAACACCAAAATTTCTTTCAACTAATTATTTTGCTAGTTATTCTTCGACTGAGATGGAGGCAAAACCTGTTCAAGCCAAAATTTATGTACCTCCACTTGTCTTAGAGAGCAAAATAATTGAGTTAGAAAATATTTTATCTGATGAAAGAATTTTGAGTGATCTAACACAAAACGTATTTTCTACAGTATTAAAGAACACAGATTTTATTTGCAAATCTAAAGTGTGTTCTACATCTTCAAAAGTACCACAAACTTCTAAGACTGATTTTGATGATCTATTTAAGTCTGCAAAAGATTTTCTAAATTCTGATGAAGGGTGTATCGAGGAAATTGATATGTTTGACTTTACTTCTCAACATCCAAATCATTCTACTTTTATCATAAATGGAAAAGTTTTACCAAGTGTACATGAGAAAGGTGAATCATCAACTAAGGTTGGTGAATCAGTTTCTGGGAATGTTGATTACTATGCTAATGGTAAGAAACATAAGAAACAGCATTCACAGAACAAGAATAACACTGGTAAACGCAAGAAAAATCAATCTCAGAAATCTGACTTTCCTAATAAATCTAAATCTTTTGTTTCAGCTTTAAGAAAGAAAAGGTCGGAAGCAAGAAACGAATCGCGACCAAAAAGGAAGAATGATGAGTATACTGAATCAATTTCTGATAATTCATGTGTGTCCCTGATTCTAGTTTCTGAACATGATTAATCAAAATACAAACAATATTTCAATCAATTACTTGTTTTTAATTTCTCTTTCAATTCAAAATACACTTTCTCTCTCTAGAACTCTCTCTCTCTCTCTCTACAGAATTTTCTCTCAAAAACGTATTCTATTTGTTGCTACTAAAAACAAAGCAAGGAAACCTATTTATACTTACAACTAATTACAACAAGGAAACAAACAAATACGATATGTTGACTTTGACTTTTATTACAAAGACTTTGACTTTAATGAGAATTGACTTTCTCAGCTTTGACTTCTTGTACTTTGACCTTCAGTCTTCTTGATCTTGTATCCAACAAATTTATGCTCTAACAATCTCCCCCTTTGGATTCAAGATCACTGTTGAAAGATCTAGCAATTCAGTCTTCACTTTTAAGCTCTGTCAGTAAAATCTCCCCTTTTTTTTATTTCAATCAAAAAAAAATATCTTCAAACAATGAACAATCTCCCCAAAACTTTCACAAGATACTTTCAGTCTTTGGAAAGAAATTATCTTCAGAATCAGCTCGAATTGCTTTAGCAAATAAACTTCAAAGAAAATTTCAGCAAATCTTCAGAAATTCTTTGATCTTCTCCAAATCTTCAAATTGAATTTTTCTGACTTGGACATTTCTGAAAATCATCTAACAGGTAAAATGTCTTTGACCATTTCTTGATACCATCTCCCCCAAACTTCAAAACTTTAACATTTCTTGATATCATCTCCCCCTTTTTGATGATTTGAGCATCTATATCATCAAAACATTTCTTCCAAGAAATGTCTTTGACCATTCTGATCTGTCAAACTGAGCCTCTGATTCTGTGATCCGTAATCATGTATTTATCTAGATCTTTTCAAATATAGACAAAATAAGAACATGTAACTCCTGAATCAACAAATGAATCAGTTAGAATGCCTGTCAGTAACACGAAGTCACTGTGTGTAACGAATACACAATATAAAGGAGCTTTTTGATGTTCACTCCCCCAGGGCTTCCATTCAATCATCGAAATACCACAAAGGCAATTTCTATGAATGTTATGACAAAGAAACAAATTCTTTGTGTGTTCGTGCATGTGTAGAAAGAATTAAGCACGAAAATTGCTTTAAATAAGGCTCAACATTGTGTAAACCACTGAGACAACAGTAGATAAACACAGACTCAATGTGCATGATTGAAGTGCGAAGGTGGGGCAGACTTCCTTCTTTTTCAATATCTAGATTTTCCAAACGAAAACCAGATAGATTATATGTTGCGTCCCCTTGAAAATGTGAAACATTTTCTTTTTTAGAAGAAAATGAGCTGCTGGTGGGGTTTAGTCAAGAGTTGGCATGGGCTAGTTGTCTGTTTCAATAACGTTCACCAAAGAGTTGTGAAAGGCTAGTAATGTGGCTGCCCGACTCAGAAAGTAGTTGGTTCAGAGTTTAATATTCTTTTACTCTGTTCTCACACTCTATTTCTTTTGATCATTAAGCTCACTACTAACCAAACTCTCTTTTCCATTTTACCTCATCACACCCACACTCATTTCTTTTAGACTCCTCACACTCAATCACTATTGGATTAACTTCTTGGGTAGGAAACACTGGATAACGTGAATCCAAAGAAGTTCATTTAAGTCCTAGCACAAAGAACCCATAATATCCTAATAAGCATGTGTTGCTCAAGATGGTTTAACTTTATCAGTTAAAGCTCATATACAAATGTCAGACGAATGTAAAAGGCTTGTTTGAAAATCTGACATTGTATAAAAATGATCAGAAATGAATTATATATCAATTAAGGCTTATGGTCAAGAATAATGGATATTGTCTATACGAAACAAAAATATAGACATTCTTGAAATGACGTTTCGAAATGAAATATCGCTCAAAATTCTTTAAAGTACAAGCGGGGTGTCTTACCATCGAAAATATGTTTCAATATGAGACATGGTAAGAACAATTTGATCAAAAATTAAACCAATGTGTGTGAATACTTGAAAATATGTAGAAAAGACAATACACAAGTATTTATCTTTGGAAACACACGGTTTGTAATCATGTAAGTACAAGTAAATTGAAAACATTTAAAAATCACACTTCCAATTCATGAAATCTCTTTAAGAATCGGGAAGTGGTTTGAACATTTAAGAACATGTTTTCTTATGATTGAAAGTCGTCCTTCTTTCAACCATATATGAGATTAAGATAAGAAATTTAACCTTTCTATGCAGTCTTAAATCTCATGAAGTCACGCTGAAGTCATAAAGATATGATCTTGATAACTTCCTCTCATTCTGCATAAGTCTCAAAGTCTAGTCAAAGAAACTTTATTCACAAAAAAAAATTATTCAAATGTAAAAGACATAAAGCAATAAAACGATTAAAGTACGAGTTCTGATTTTAAGTAATCAGAAATCATAGTCTTACTCCTTTTGATATTATATGCTCCCCCTAAAATCATGCATCACAAAAATTTGTCAGTTAAACAAAATGCAGAAATTAGATAAGCTCCCCCTCAAAATAATGTAGATCATCTAAAATTCTTCTCTTTCTCCCCCTGAGATCATGAGCAAACAATTAAAGTGCAGATATCCTTCAGACATAAAGATAAAGAAAATGATGAAAAATAACAATACGTAACTTTATTAGGTAACAACCGATTATGTCTTAAGATTTAACATACCAAGCTTAGAGACAAGAAAATTAAATCTCTTTTCATCTAATGGTTTGGTAAATAAATCTGCAAGTTGACAATCTGTTTTTACAAATTAAAGTTCAATTGTTCCTTTTTCTACATTATCTTTTATAAAATGATACCTGACGTCAATGTGTTTGGTTTTCGTATGTTGGACAGGATTAGCAGATATCGCGATTACACTCTTCGAGTCACAATAGATTGGAATTTTGTCGAACTTGAATCCATAATCTCGTAGCTGTGTTCGCATCCACAGGACTTGAGAGTAGCAACTGGCAGCAGCTACGTACTCTGCTTTAGCAGTCGATGTGGAAACGCATAATTGTTTCTTTGATGCCCAGCTAACGAGCTTGTCTCCAAGAAATTGAACGTGACCAGAAGTACTCTTTCTATTCAACATGCAACCTTCATGATCTGCATCTGAATAGGCAGTCAGTTGAAACCCAGTATCCTTAGGATACCACAGACCAAGATCTGCAGTCCCCTTCAGATACCTAAAAATCCTTTTGACAGCAGCCAAATGGGATTCTTTAGGAGCAGCCTGATATCTAGAACATAAACATGTTGAAAACATAATATCTGGTCTACTAGATGTAAGATACATTAACGATCCTATCATACCTCTATAAGTTCTAACATCAACACTTTTACCCGAAGGATCAGTGCTGATCTTAGTACCTGGTGCCATCGGGGTTCCAATTGGTTTACAATTTTCCATTTTGTACTTCCGAAGAATATCCAAAATGTACTTAGATTGGTTAATGAAAATCCACGTTGAAAATTGTTTAACTTGTAATCCGAGAAAGAAATTCATCTCTACCATCATACTCATTTGAAAACGTGACACCATGGGGTTAGAAAAGTTTTTGCAAAATTTAGGATTTGTAGAACCAAATATTATATCATCAACATATATTTGAATAAGAATAATATCAGCTTTTTCCTTTTTGATGAATAAAGTGGTATCAACCTTACCTTTGGAAAAACCGGACTTGACCAAGAATTTATATAGAACATCATACCATGCTCGAGGGGCTTGTTTTAAACCGTACAGGGCTTTGTCCAAGATGTAGACGTGATCTGGCTTCTCTGCATTGACAAACCCTTCTGGTTGAGACACGTACACTTCCTCTTTAATAATGCCATTCAGAAAGGTTGTTTTCACATCCATCTGAAAGACTGTGAAATTCTTATGAGTTGCGTAGGCTAGAAACATGCGGATTGCTTCTATGCACGCTACTGGAGCATACGTCTCATCGTAGTCTATGCCTTCCTCTTGTCGGTAACCTTTGGCAACAAGTCTAGCTTTGTTTCTTATGACGATACCATCTTCATCCTTTTTATTCTTGAATACCCATTTAGTGCCAATTATGGATTTTCCTTCCGGTTTTGGAACTAATCTCCAAACCTTTAGGGCTTCAAACTGATTTAATTCTTCTTTCATAGCAGATACCCAATCCGAATCAGCTAAAGCCTCTGATACTCGCGTGGGCTCTATCTTGCTGAGGAATGAGTCATGCATACATTGATTCAAAGTCGCTGACCTGGTTTGTACAGGCTTGTTAAGATCTCTAATTACTTGATGTAAAGGATGCTCTTTGGTCCAGCGATGCTCATGAGGTAGTGGAATAGAAACTGATTGAACATGATCATCATCTAGAAATCCACTATCAGACTCTTCAGTTTGAATAATAGGAAGGGGGTTTCCAGTTGAAGTTTCAGGTGCAGAAGTATCAGTTGGAACTGCAGAATCTGGCTGTTGAGTAGACAATATATCACACCCAACTGAAACAGTTACTTATGGCTCAGCATTTACTTGTACATCTTCAACTGTAGGAGTATTCAATGGAACATGAGTTTCTGACTGAACGGGGAATACAGGTTCAGTTATAACTTCTGAAGTGACTGGATGATTGCAACTTGTGTCTTCAGACCTATCAGTCACAACAGATTTAGATACATTAGATCCTAGAAACTCATCATAAAAGAATTCAAATGACAAATCTAAATCAGATACATGTGAAACTGAAGTAGAAGCGTTATCCGAATTTTTCTCTGTAGAAACAGGTTCTGGACTGATCTGTCCAGAAGCTAATACTCTAGTGATCATGGGTTCTGAACTGAGTTGTTTAGAAGCCATGTCTTCATCAAATGTTACATTGACGCTTTCGACAACTGTCTTTGACTTTTTCAGATAAACACGATATGTTGCCGATGTTGAAGAATAACCAATGAAGATACCCTCGTCCGCCTTAGCACTGAATTTATTCAGACTCTCTCTGTCGTTAAGCACAAAACATTTACACCCAAATATGTGAAAATACTTGATTGTTGGTGTTCTGTTGTTGATCAGCTCATATGGAGTCTTTTGAAAACGGCGGTGTATTATGGACCGATTTTGAGTATGACATGCAGTTGATACAGCTTCTGCCCACAAAAATAAAGGTAGATCGGATTGGCTGAGCATAGTACGAGCGGCCTCGACTAGCGTTCGATTTCGCCTTTCGACTACTCCATTTTGTTCAGGCGTACGAGCAGCAGAGTACTGATGTGATATCCCGACCGATTCGAGATATTCTTCAACTGTTTTGTTTTTTAACTCTGTGCCGTTATCAGTTCGTAGAAACTTGACTTGTCTCTGCATATTCACCTGGGTCGTCTTTAAGAAAGTAATGAGAACTTCGGGCGTCTCATCTTTTGATCGAAGAAATTTGACCCATGTGTATCTTGAGTAATCGTCCACAATGACCAACACGTATTTCTTTCCACCCAAACTCTGAGTTCTCATTGGACCACACAAATCCATATGTAACAATTCTAACGGAGAACTAGTGCTTGGTTCAGGCTTCGGTTTATGCGGAGCTCTCCTCATCTTACCCTTCTCACATGCAGCACATAAGTGTTCTTTCTCGTATTTCAGCTCAGGAAGTCCTTTTACCAATTTTCCACTAACCAGCTTATTGATATAACGAAAGTTCAGGTGTGATAAACGTCTGTGCCAGAGCCAACTTTGTTGCATTGAAGCTTTTTTCATTAAGCAAACTTGATTGTCAATCTGAACTTTGGACAGGTTGATGGTATAGAGGTTTGTCTTGCGATGTCCACCTAAGAGTTCTGTGTCGTCTTTAGTATGAACCGAGAAACTCTTAGATTTTAAGTTGACCTCTAACCCTTTATCGCAAAATTGACCATTGCTAAACAGGTTGTGCCCTAAGCCTTCGACATAACTCACCTTACTGATCGGTATGTTGTCTTGAATGATGTCACCAAATCCTAAGATTGGTGAAAGCTGATCGTTTCCAAATCTGACATTTCCACTGAATTTCTCTGTATAATTAGACAATAAAGCTTTTTGCCCAGTCATATGCTTGGAACATCCGCTGTCCAAGTACCACATATGTCGGGTCTGCAAGAGAAATCAGGAAACAATAACTTTAGGTACCCATTTAAAAACAGGTCCTAACAGATTAGCACAAGATTTTGGTATCCATTTGAAAATGGACCCTCTGTCCTTTTGAAAACCTTTAAAAATATTTGATCTCGAAGAATAAACATAATAAGATCCATACCAATCAGAAGAATTATGAGAATAAGCAAAATCAGTTCTCCGATAATTATAATGAGATGTAGTAGTAATAGGAGATAATTGAATCAACTCCTTTATTGAATAACACTTGTAAGAAGTTACAAGGTTTTGTTTATGAGAAGCATATTGACCAACTACATCAGAATCACTACTATCAGATCTAGTACAAGAATTATCAGAAACTGATCCAGCTATCTCATCATCCTTCCGTTTTGGTCGCCATTCTGTTCGAGCTTTCGACCTTTTCTTGCTTATATCTGAAACAAAAGATTTAGATTTATTAGGAAAATCAGATTTCTGAGACTGAGTTTTCTTTTGTGTAACATTGTATTTCTGTTTCTGTAATCGTTGTTTATTATGTTTCTTACCTTGAGCATAGTAATCAGCAGTTACATAAACTGATTCACCAACTTTAGTTGATGATTCACCAGTTTTAATACCACTTGGTAACACCTTTTTATTTAAAAGACAAGTAGAATGATCAGGAAGAGAAGCATTGAAGTCAAACATATCAATTTCTTCTATGCACCCATCATCAGAATTAAGAAAGTCATTTGCAGACTCAAATAAGTCATCAAAATTATTAGACAAAGTTTGAGATGCCTCAGTAACTTTAGAACACTTTGTAGATGTAGATTGAAAAATCGTGTTCTTTAATACAGTAGAAAATACACTTTGTTGAATATCAACCAAAAGTTTTTCATCAGATAAAACATTTTCCAACTCAACTATTTTGCTTTCAAGAATGAGTGGAGGAACATAAACCTTTGCAACTGCAGGTTTTGTCTTCATCTCAGAAACAGAATAACTAGCAAAATAATCTTTTGAAAGAACTTTTGGTGTTTCTGAAAGATAGCTATCATTTAACTTTGCATAGTTAAATGGTAGTTGCATTTTCTTTACATTCTTTCTATTTTCAGTTTCTTTAGTCTCAACTTCTTCCGGTAATTTGGTAACAAATTTGGGTTTTAAATGAGTATGTTTACCAGCACAAGCAAGAAAATCAAAATTATAAAGTGCTGGTTGTTTTCTGACGGCTTTCTTAAGGTAATGGGGGTTTTCAAAACCATGTCCCCATTTTTCTTTAACATCAGCCTCTTCATTAGGTGCATTGAGAAAAATGGTTTGATCTGTTTGGTCTCTCGCTAAAGTTTGGCTTCCAGACCATTTACCTTCTTATTCAAAAGCTTGTTTTCAACCTGCAATTTATAAACAGTTAGTGCAGATTCATTCTTCTCAAACTCATACTTAGAAACTTTAACTTCAAAATCAGAAATCTTCTTTTCAAAACAATCTACTTGAGATTTAGAATCAGAAGCAGACTTGCGTAAAGAATCAATCAGATCTTTCTTCCCAATAACCGACTTATTGAGTTCAAATATCTTATTGTTTCTTTTAGCAACTCTTTCTTTTTCCTTTTTCAATATATTTTGTAAGTCTTGAAGCTCAACCATCATAGCTTCCATTTTGGTAATGAAATCTTTTTGAGTTAATTTTAATACCTCATCAGCTGACTCATCATCTGATTCATCATACTTGACCTCTTTTCCCATAAGACAAAGATGAGCAGTTTCTTCCTTCTCTTCCTCTTCACCTTCTAAATGATCCAGCCAAAATTCGTCCTCAGCCATTAAAGCTATGCCCGCTTCCTGCTGTTTGGCCAGTAGCAGTTTGTTCTGATAATACTGAGAATTACGAACTTTTGGTTTTCTACAATCTTTTGCAAAATGTCCAATCTTGCCACAGTTGTAGCATTTGACTGGATCACTTGTTGGCTTTTCAGCAACAGTGTAGTCATTCACAAACTTCTTTTCATCAGGTTTCTTCTCAACATATCTGTTCTCTTCATATCTCCTTCCTTCCACTCTCTCTTGGTGTTCGTGATTCTTAGAACTTGATGAAGAATACCTTTGAGAATTTGATCCCGGCTTCTTGTAGAATTTCTTTTGAAAGGCACGGGTTAGCAACAGCATGGCTTGTTTCAGACTTTCTCCATCATCACCATCTGTCTCAGATTCTGACTCAGAACTCGTAAGCACTTTCTTCTTTTTCTTCTTTTCTGCCTTTTCTGCCTTTTCTTTCTTCTTCTCTCCAACAACCAAAGCAATCGGATCAGGAACCTTTTCAGCCTTCTTCTTTTCAGCTCTTTTCTCCTCAACTTCCTCTTCATTTTGCTTTATAGTCTCATAGACTTCGTGAAGAGGTATTTCACTCAAGTCTTTCATCTGCTTCATCCTACGTGTATGTTTCTTCCACTCAGGTCGTAGGATACTCAGAAATTTGACATTGTTTTCCACCTGCTTCTTTGTCACTTTGTTCTTCGTCAGTTCATTCAGAAGCAAAGTAAACCTTTCATATGTGTCTTCCAAACTCTCATTCTCTTTGGATTTGAATTCCTCATAGATATTGATGCAGTTAGCCACTTTCATCTGATTCCCTACCTTGGATCCCATCATCATCTTTTGTAATTGATCCCACATCTTTTTAGCGTCATCCTTGTAGCTATCAATCTTGATGTAAATGTCATTAGGAATGCTTTGAAGTACAAGAGATCTTTCTTGCTTGTCTGCTTTGTAACGGCTTTTATGTTCTTCAGAATACTGTGATAAATCCACTGTAACTGGTTTTGTCTTTTGTTCTCTTTCTTCATCACCATGTCCACTATCAGAAGAATCATCATCAGCAGGTACTTGAACTATGATTGGTTTCATAGGACCTTCTGTAATTGACAAAAGAATATTCTCCCCGTTTGCATGTCCGTCAATAAAATCCAGAAACCTATCCTTCCACTGCTCGTACTCTCCTTTGAACAGAACAGGAGGCTTGACATCAGTACCAATTGAAAGTGCATCTTTTGAAGTCATCTTGTTTAAACCTGTTTTTATAAAAAAAATCCAATAAGAAACTAGAACTGATCGTTAGTCCAAAATATGAAATCACAAGAAAAAAATCTTGAAATTTAGAAAAAAATCAGAAATTATGAAAAATTTGACTAAGTATCAAAACTCGCAAGTCAGTATATAACTCGCAATCGCTGAAACTCGCAGACACTGAGAAACACGCAGATCGAGACTTGCGCGTTTGAGAAACTCGCAAACAACTATTTAGAGTGAACTCGCAGACTTAAGCTTACGCGTTTATGAAACTCGCACGCAAAGGGTTGTGTGTTCTGATAAACTCGCAGATCAACCAAACTCGCAGGTCGTTGAAACTCGCAAGTGACTATTTCCTCTAAAACTCGCTAACGCCTAAACACGCAGATTACTATTCACGATGAAACTCGCTAACTGAGGTGTGCGCGTTTTCAAAACTCGCTCGTCAAAGCTTGCGCGTTTTGAACAAACTCGCTAGCTATACTTGCGCGTTTCCACACTTAGAATTTTTTCTTGAAAATTCAAACTCGCACGTCGAATGAACTCGCAAACCACTGTTCCTCTTCAAACTCGCACCCTTCGATTAGCGCGTTTGAAGAACTCGCTAACCACTATGTGCGCGTTCTGGTCCTAAGAAAATTTTTCTCACTTTTCCAAACTCGCAGACTTCGATCAGCGAGTTTCTAGAACTCGTAGATTGTTACTTGCGCGTTTGAGACCAAAATCTTCCCTTCGACTTGCACGTTCTAACAGATGAAACTTGCGCGTTTGAACGATGAACTTGCGCGTTCTGGAGATCTAGCGCGTTCTTCAAAATATCAACCAAATATCACTTTTTCTCATTGAAATCGATCCAAACCTTGTCCAATTATCTTGAATTTTTGTATAGATGCTCGATTACAATAATAGAACAGATTACAACTCAAGAATTTCACAAACAAACATTAAAACTACAAAAAGAATGATGAAACAGTGAATATCGACTCGTGAACAAAAACTCAACAAAAATCACAAATTCGTGAGAATTACAGTGCAATTCAGAAATTAAAGTACATAGACTCGATCTATTACACTTTTCGAACAAATCCTAATCAAATTCTGCTCCAAAAACACATTAAAAATCAAAAACTAGATTTTCTGCTTAAGAACAGTGACGAACCAACTTTCTTGGATTTCTTGATCTGATTTCACTTTGGATCTGCTCTGATACCAACTGTGTGTCCCTGATTCTAGTTTCTGAACATGATTAATCAAAATACAAACAATATTTCAATCAATTACCTGTTTTTAATTTCTCTTTCAATTCAAAATACACTTTCTCTCTCTAGAACTCTCTCTCTCTCTCTCTATACAGAATTTTCTCTCAAAAATGTATTCTACTTGTTGCTACTAAAAACAAAGCAAGGAAACCTATTTATACTTACAACTAATTACAACAAGGAAACAAACAAATACGATATGTTGACTTTGACTTTTATTACAAAGACTTTGACTTTAATGAGAATTGACTTTCTCAGCTTTGACTTCTTGTACTTTGACCTTCAGTCTTCTTGATCTTGTATCCAACAAATTTATGCTCTAACAATTCATGTAATAGATCTGATAGTAGTGATAGTGTTGTAGTTGGTCAACTTTCTTCTCATAAACAAAACCTTGTAACTTCTTACAAGCGTTATTCAATAAAGCAATTGATTCAATTATCTCCTACTACTACTAAATCTTATCATTATCGGAGAAATGATTTTGCTTATCATCATAATTCTAATGATTGGTTTGGATCTTATCATGTTTATTCTTCAAGATCAAATTTTTTTAGAGGTTTTCAAAAGAAAAGAGGATCCATATTCAAATGGATACCAAAATCATGTGCTAATCTGTTAGGACCCGTTTTTAAATGGGTACCTAAAATTGTTGTTTCCTGATTTCTCTTGCAGACCCGGCATATGTGGTACTTGGATAGCGGTTGTTCCAAGCATATGACCGGGCAGAAAGCTTTATTGTCTAATTATACAGAGAAATTCAGTGGAAATGTCAGATTTGGAAACGATCAGCTTTCACCAATCTTAGGATATGGTGACATCATTCAAGACAACATAACGATTAGGAAGGTGAGTTATGTCGAAGGTTTAGGGCACAACTTGTTTAGCATCGGTAAATTCTGCGACAAAAGGTTAGAGGTCAACTTCAAAGCTAAGAGGTGTTATGTTCATTTTGAAAACGGCAATGAACTCTTAGTCGGAAATCGAAAGACGAACCTCTATACCATCAATCTTTCAAAGGTGCAGAATGATAGTCACGTTTGCTTATTGACAAAAGCTTCGATGCAGTAAAGTTGGCTTTGGCACAGACGATTATCGCACCTGAATTTTCGTTATATCAACAAGTTGGTCAAAGATAAGTTGGTCAAAGGACTTCCTGAGCTGAGATATGAGAAAGAACACTTGTGTGCTGCATGTGAAAAGGGTAAGATGAAGAGAGCCGCACATAAACCGAAGCCTGAACCAAGTACCAACTCTCCGTTAGAATTGTTGCATATGGATTTGTGTGGTCCAATGTGAACTCAGAGCTTGGGTGGGAAGAAATACGTGTTGGTTATCGTGGACGATTATATAAGATACACGTGAGTCAAATTTCTTCGATCAAAAGATGAGACGCCCGAAGTTCTCATTACTTTCTTAAAGACGACCCAGGTGAATATGCAAAGACAAGTCAAGTTTCTTTGAACGGACAACGGCACAGAGTTCAAAAACAAGATAGTTGAAGAATATCTCGAATCGGTCGGGATATCACATCAGTACTCTGTTGCTCGTACGCCTGAACAAAATGGAGTAGTCGAAAGGCGAAATCGAATGCTAGTCAAGGTCGCTCGCACTATGCTTAGCCAATCGGACTTACCTCTATTTCTGTGGGCAGAAGTTGTGTCAACTGCATGTCATACTCAAAATCGATCCATGGTACACCGCCGTTTTCAAAAGACTCCATATGAGCTGATCAACAACAGAACACCAACAATCAAGTATTTTCACATATTTGGGTGTAAATGTTTTGTGCTTAACGACAGAGAGAGTCTGAATAAATTCAGTGCTAAGGCGGACGAGGGTATCTTCATTGGTTATTCTTCAACATCGGCAGCATACCGTGTTTACCTGAAGAAGTCAAAAACAGTCGTTGAGAGCGTAAATGTAACATTCGATGAAGATATGGCTTTTGAATAACTCAGTTCAGAACCCGTGATAACTGGAGTATTAGCTTCTGGGCAGATCAGTCCAGAACCTGTTTCTACAGAGAACAATTCGGATAACGCTTCTACTTCACTTTCACATTTATCTGATTTAGATTTGTTATTTGAATTCTTTTATGATGAGTTTCTAGGGTATAATTTGCCTAAATCTGTTGTGACTGACAGGTCTGAAGACACAAGTTGCAATCATCCAGTCACTTCAGATGTTGTAACTGAACTTGAATCCCTCGTTCAGTCAGAAACTCACATTCCAACATCTACTCCTACAGTTGAAGATATACAAGTAACTGATGAGCCAGAAGTAATTGTATCAGTTGGGTGTGATACATTGTCTACTCAACAGCCAGAATCAGCTGTTCCAACTGATGTTTCTGCACCTGTAATTTCAACTGAAAACCCCCGTCCAACTATTCAAACTAAAGAGCCTGATAGTGGATTTCAAGATGATGATCATGTTCAATCATTATCTACTCCTCTCCCTCATGAGCATCGCTGGACCAAAGAGCACCCTTTACACCAAGTAATTGGAGATCTAAAGAAACCAGTGCAAACTAGGTCAGCGACTTTGAATCAATGTATGCATGACTCATTCCTCAGCAAGATAGAGCCCACGCGTGTATCAGAGGCTTTAGCTGATTCGGATTGGGTGTCTGCTATGCAAGAAGAATTAAATCAGTTTGAAGCCCTGAAGGTCTGGAGATTAGTTCCAAAACCAGAAGGAAAGACCGTGATAGGAACTAAATGGGTATTTAAAAACAAGAAGGACGAAGATGGTATTGTCATAAGGAATAAAGCAAGACTTGTTGCCAAAGGTTACCGGAAAGAGGAAGGCATAGACTACGATGAAACATATGCTCCAGTAGCGCGTATAGAATCAATCCGCATGGTTCTACCCTACGCAGCTCATAAGAATTTCATAGTCTTTCAGATGGATGTGAAAACAGCCTTTCTGAATGGTATTCTTAAGGAGGAAGTACATGTGTCTCAACCTGAAGGGTTCGTGAATCCAGATAATCCAGATTACGTCTATATTTTGGATAAAGCCCTATATGGTTTGAAACAAGCCCCTCGAGCATGGTATGATGTTTTATCTAAATTCTTGGTCAAGTCAGCTTTTTCCAAAGGTAAAGTCGATACCACTTTGTTCATCGAAAAGGAAAAATCCGATATCATCCTTATTCAGATATATGTTGATGATATAATATTTGGCTCTACAAATCCTAAACACTGCAAAAACTTTTCTAACCTCATGGTGTCACGTTTTCAAATGAGTATGATGGGAGAGATGAATTTCTTTCTCGGATTACAAGTAAAACAATTTTCAACGGAGATTTTCATTAACCAATATAAGTACATTTTGGATATTCTTCGGAAGTTTAAAATGGAAAATTGCAAACCAATTGGAACCCCGATGGCACCAGGTACTAAGATTAGCACTGATCCTTCGGGTAAAAGTGTTGATGTTAGAACTTATAGAGGTATGATAGAATCGTTAATGTATCTTACATCAAGTAGGCCAGATATTATGTTTTCAACATGCTTATGTTCTAGATATCAGGCTGCTCCTAAAGAATCCCATTTGGCTGTTGTCAAATGGATTTTTAGGTATCTGAAGGGGACTGCAGATCTTGGTCTGTGGTATCCTAAGGATACTGGTTTTCAACTGACTGCCTATTCAGATGCAGATCATGCAGGTTGCATGTTGGACAGAAAGAGCACTTCAGGTCACATTCAATTCCTTGGAGACAAGCTCGTTAGCTGGGCATCAAAGAAACAATTATGTGTTTCCACATCGACTGCTGAAGCAGAGTATGTAGTTGCTGCCAGTTGCTGCTCTCAAGTCCTGTGGATACGAACACAGTTGCGAGACTATGGATTCAAGTTTGATAAAATTCCAATATATTGTGACTCGAAGAGTGCAATCGCGATATCTGCTAATCCTGTCCAACATACGAAAACCAAACACATTGATGTAAGGTATCATTTTATTAAAGATAATGTAGAAAAAGGAACAATTGAACTTTATTTTGTAAAAACAGATTATCAACTTGCAGATTTATTTACCAAACCCTTAGATGAAAACAGATTTAATTTTCTTGTCTCTAAGCTTGGTATGTTAAATCTTAAGACGTAATCGGTTGTTACCTAATAAAGTTACATATTGTTATTTTTCATCATTTTTTCTTTATTATTATGTTTGAAGGATATATGTACTTTAAATGTTTGCTCATGATCTCAGGGGGAGTAAGAGAAGATTAAAGGTGATCTACATTATTTTGGGGGGGAGCTTATCTAATGTCTGCATTTTGCTTAACTGACAAAATTTTTGTAATGCATGATTTTAGGGGGAGCTTATATGTCATACCAAAAGGAGTAAAGAACTATGATTTCTGATTATTTCATATCAGAACTAGTACTTTAATCGTTTTACTGCATTATGTCTTTTACATTCGAATAATTTTGTGAATAAAGTTGTTTTGACTAGACTTTGAGATTTTTCCAGGATGAGAGAAGCTGACAAGATCATATCTTAATGACTTCATCTTGACTTCATGAGATTTAAGATTGCGCGAAAAGGTAAATTTCTTATCTTAATCTCAAATATATCTTAAAGAAGGACAACTTTCAGATCTAGAAAACATGTTCTGAAATGTTCAAACCACTTCCCGATTCTTAAACAGATTTTATAATTTGGAAGTGTGATTTTAAATGTTTCATTTTATTTTTTGTGCTTAATTGTTAAATAAACCGTGTGTTTCCAAAGATAAATACTTGTGTATTGTCTTTTCTACATACTTTCAAGTATTCACACACATCGGTTTAATTTTTTATCAAATTGTTCTTACCATGTCTCTAAATTGAAACAATTTTTCGATGGTAAGACGCCCCGCTTGTACTTTAAAGAATTTTAAGCGATATTTCATTTCGAAACGTCATTTCAAGAATGTCTATATTTTTGTTTCGTATAGACAATATCCGTTATTTTTTATCATAAGCCTTAATTGCTATATCATTTCATTTCTGAGCATATTTACATCTGACATTTGTATATGAGCTTTAACTGCTAAAGTTAAATCATCTAAGCAAAACGTTCTTCTAGGATCATACATGGGTTCTTTGTGCTAGGAATTAACTGAACTTCTATGAAATCACGTTAACCAGTGATTTCTACCCACGAAGTTAATCCATAGAGATTGAGTGTGAGGAGTCTAAAAGAAATGAGTGTGGGTGTGATGAGGTAAAATGTAAAGGAGAGTTTGGTTAGTAGTGAGCTTATTGATCAAAAGAAAGAGGGTGTGAGAACAGAGTAAAAGAATATTAAACTCTGCACCAGCTACTTTCTGAGTTGGGCAGCCACATTACTAGCGTTTCACAACTCTTTGGTGAACGTTATTGAAACAGGCAAATAGCCCATGCCAACTCTTGCTTAATACCCCACCAACCACTCATTTTCTTCTTAAAAAGAAAATGTTTCATATTTTTCTGGGGACGCAGCACATAATCTATCTGATTTTCATTTGGAAAATCTGGATATTGAAAAAGAAGGAAGTCTGCCCCACCTTCGCACTTCAATCATGCACATTGAGTCTGTGTTTATCTACTGTTGTCTCAGTGGTTTACACTATATTGAGCCTTTTTTTTTAAAAAAAGCAATTATTCGTGCTTAATTCTTTCTACACATGCACGAACACACAAAGAATTTGTTTCTTTGTCATAACATTCATAGAAATTGCCTTTGTGGTATTTCGATGATTGGATGGAAGCCCTGGGGGAGTGAACATCAAAAAGCTCCTTTATATTGTGTATTCGTTACACACAGTGACTTTGTGTTACTGACAGGCATTTTAACTGATTCATTTGTTGATTCAGGGGTTACATGTTCTTATTTTGTCTGGATTTGCAAAGATCTAGATGAATACTTGGTTATGGATCACAGAATCAGAGGCTCAGTTTGATAAATCAGAATGGTCAAAGACATTTCTTGGAAGAAAAGTTTTGATGATATAGATGCTCACATCATCAAAAAGGGGGAGATGGTATTAAGAAATGATAAAGTTTTGAGAGATGATTTTCAGAAATGTTCAAGTCAGAAGATTCAAAGTAAAGATTTGAATAAGATCAAAGAATTTCTGAAGATATGCTAATTTTTGAGGAAATTTTCTTTGAAGATTATTTGCTAAAGCAATCCGAGATGATTCTGAAGATAATTTGGAAAGAATACCGTCAAAAGAAAAAGGGGAGATTGTACTGACAGAGCTTTAAAGTGAAGACTGAATTGCTATATATTTCAATAGTGATCTTGAATCCAAAGGGGGAGATTGTTAGAGCATAAATATGTTGGATACAAGATCAAGAATACTGAAGGTCAAAGTGTAAGAAGTCAAAGCTGAGAGAGTCAACACTCATCAAAGTCAAAGTCTATTTGTAATAAAAGTCAAAGTATTTGTATTTGTATTTTAGTTTCTTTGTATTTTAGTTGTAACAAGTCTTTTTGAGAATCTGAGAGTTATATTCAGAGAGAGAATACGTTAGAGAGAGAGAGAGTTCTAGAGAGAGAAAGTGTAATCGTTGGATTTGAAAGATTAATCAAACAGGTAATTTGATTGAAATCTTGTTTGTGTTTGTTTGATTGTGAATAGGAACTAAAATCTGGGAATAACAGTAATTCGATTTAATCACTGTAATTTTAGATTTCTTTTGTAAATTCAGTATTGTAATCTTGTTTCGTATTGTATCGTGGATTATTTGTAAATTTACTTGATTTTTGATCGATCAGGCTTAGAACGCGCAAGGAAAACCCAAAAACGCGCTAGATTGGAAAAACGCGCAAGTTCATCCGTAGAACAAGCAAATGTCTGAAGAACGCGCAAGAAAAACGTGCGAGTTTGCTAAAACGCGCTAGAAGCATCTTGCGAGTTTATGAAATGCGCTAGTAAGGCTTGCGAGTTTGGGTAAAACGCGCTAACAGAGACAAGCGAGTTTCAGAAATGCGCTAAGCAAGGCTTGCGAGTTCTGTGGTGAACAGGTGTTTGCGAATTTCATCATCGTGCGAGTTTATTGATTAGCGAGTTCTCAAAACGCGCAAGAAGAAGTCTGCGAGTTCTCGAAACGCGCACACAGCGGCCTGCAAGTTTTTCAAACGCGCACATAACGTCTAGCGAGTTTCTCAGTGAACAGTACTTTGCGAGTTCACTTGGTCTGCGAGTTTAGTGCTTTGCGAGTTCCAGAGATAGAAAATTTCTGAAATTTTTTTTCAAGTGGTGATCCAAGTTTGACTTTCAGTCAACTTTTCTTAACTGTTTTGGGAACAATCATTTTATTCAAACATTTCTTTCAAGAGAAAAATATGTCAGAAAAATTTCTCTAGGGGCGCTGCCCCCCATACCCCCGCAAGGGCGTTGCCCCTTGACCCCACCCGCAAACCGGAGATAGTGGGACCCCCGTGCTAAGTCTGCGGAGGGGGACATATTTTGATAGTGGTCATAATTTTCTGATTTTTGATGATCATTTTCTTTTAAGCTAACATTCTATTCAAGATGCCAAAGACAGACGAGAGAGGAAATACTGTACTTTCAGCTAGAGATATGGCAGTCTTGTACATGCTTGAGATACCGAAATTAGAAGCAGAAAGAGACAATCTGAAAAATCAGAATTCAAAGCTTCTTAAACAGATTCAGGAGTTGAAATTCAAACTCTGATAAAACTCCTGACTGTATAAAGTGTGTTAATCATGTTAAATCTAATTGTGCAGGTATCATCAAGGCTAGAGAAAAAGAGATTACAGAGCAAGAGAAAGATATTCAAAGGAAACATGATTTGATAAAGACTGTTGACAGAGCAATCAAGGTCAAAGAGTCTATGATTGTAAATCTTCAAAGCCAACTGAAGACGACTGAACATAAATCATCAGAATTGCAAGATGAATCAGTAAAGCTTCAAAACAAGTTTAAGGCTTTTGAAGACAAAATATCTGCCTTGGAGATACAGAATGTTGAACTGTCAAAAATCATCCAAGCAGATAAGGAAAAATCAAATTTGGAGAAATCTTATACTCAAAAGATGTCTGAACTTTCCAAGAAAGCTAACCAAGAGAAGAAGGATTTAGAGCTTAGATGCCTTAAACTTTCAAAGCAAGTGTCTGATTTTGAAAAGGTTTTGATTACTGAAAGAGACACATTTGCTAAGGAAAGAAAAGTTCTTGAAGACAAATCAACTGAACTTCCCAAACAGATCTCTATTCTACAAGACTTACTTGAGAAAGAAAGAAAAGCTTTTCAAGAAAACAAAAAGTCTTTGGAGATTGAAAAGAAGAAATATGAAAAGAGAAATGTTGGGATCTTCAATGAAATTTCTGATAAAACCAAGAACTTACAAAAAGATTTTGAGCTTGAACGCTTACATTTTGAATCTAAAATATCAAAGCTCATATCCAAAATAACTGTTCTATGTTCAGATGTTCAAAAAGAACAGAAGGCCAAATCTGCTTTGAAACAAAAGTTTGACACACTTTCTTCTGAAAGAAACGTTTTGACTAAAAAGATAAAAGACTTAGAAGCTGCAAACATTGAATTGTCAGATAAAGTAACAGCTGATGTGATTAGTCAATCACCTGTTGATAACTCAACAGAATCAGTTTGTTCTTTCAAAACAGCTTCAAATTTTATTCATGATAAAAATGTTTTTAAAAAGAACAGTGTCAAACCTAAAATTGTCAAATCAAGTCAGATTCGACCATCTAATCTATTTTATGACAAATCTGTTGATGGTTCAGCAAACTTTTATGTTAAATCTCTTGGAAAGAATTCTAAGAAAATTCAGATGGTCTGGAGAGTGAAGAGTTCTTCAGATGATGAGAAGAAAGACAAAGCATTTGCATCCACAACAAATGCCAAAAAGAACAGTGTGCATAAAGGTAAATCTTTTGGTAATTCTGATATATATTACTCGACTAATCATCTGATCAGGATTGCTCAAAGGAAGATTTGTTGTTCTTACTGTGGAGAGAATGACTTCGTTCAAAAAGAATCTGCTCACAACTGGTACAGTTCTTATAGAATAACTTCTCAGAATTCTGGTTTTAAAAGATATACATCTAATGAGAAGTGGATTCTTAAATCTAACATACCAGGACCCAAATACCAGTGGGTACCAAAACCTATTAAATCTGTTTTGCAGGTACCACAGGTTTAGGGGGAGCAAGATGAATGACTTCTAAGTAAATCAACTCAGGACTCGGACTTCAAAGTCAAAGAGTAAGGCTCTTGAATAACACAGTTCAAGACCCGTATTTCAAAGTCAAGAATCTTGGCTTCTAAACACTTCAGTTTAGAACCCGAACTTTAATGTAAAAGACTGTGGCTTCTGATGATATGACAGATCAGGACCTGTTCTTTAATGTTTAAAGATATGGATATTGTGCAAATATCCAGTGGGAGCTTAATAGACCTAAATCATTCTATAATGATTTGAGGGGGAGCCTTAAAGGTAAATATCTTCTGATCTTAGATCTTTGATTGTTTGGAAGAAGAACAACTTTCAAACATGAAAAACGCTTTCTGAAATGTTCAAACCACTTCTCTATTCTCAAAAGATTTCATGAATTAAGAAGTGTGATTTTCAAATGTTTTTCATTATTGAGCTTTAATGTTTAAATGGTTGTGTGTTTCTAAAGATCAATACTTGCGTATTATCTTGTCTATATACTGTAAAAGTATTCACACACATCGGTTCAGTACTTCATTTTAATCTGTTATTACCATGTCTCTAAACGAACCTATTTTTCGATGGTAATACCCCCGTTTGCTTTCAATTATTGTTGAGCATCAATCATCATTTCCAAATTTGTGTTTTCATTGCTACATTGTTTATATTTGTTCATATAAACAAAATATCCAGTTCTTTGATACCCTAACCATTTTATTTGATCTCATTAATACATTGTCAGATTCTCAAAACAATTCTTTTGATTTCAAATTATTAATTCAATATCCTTGTTTTGAGAGATCTTCATTGTTCAAATGCTCAAATTTCATTCATATCTTTAATAAGCATACATTTTGATAATGTTATCATACATTTTGTGCTTAACTGTTCAAGTTAAACTGTTGAGCAACCATTCATTTTAGGACTTACATGGGATTCGTGTGTGAGCTTAAACAGAACTTCCATGGATTCACGTAAACCTGTGTTTCCTACCCAGGAAGTAATCCTAGAGTGATTGAGGGGTGAGGGGTCAAAATCAAAGAGTGGGGGAGATAACTCATCCGGTTGAGTTTTTCTCATTGTGTGGAGCGGTAAAATGTAAATGAGACTTTGGTTAGAAGTGAGCTTTAATGTTAAAAAGAAAGAGGGTGTGAGAACAGAGTTAAAAGAATATCAAAACTCTGCACCAACCACTTTCTGAGCCGGGTAGCCACATATTCTGATTGGTTCACATTCTTTGGTGACCATCATTGAAATAGGCAGTGAGCCCATGCCAACTCTTGTAATTACCCCACCAACCACTCGTTTCTTTCTCGACAAAGAAATGTTTCATTTTCTTTGGGGACGCAGCATATCTGCTATCTAGTCTTCACTCGGAAGATTTAGATATTGAAAAAGAAGGAAAGTTGCCCCACCTTCGCACCTCTTTCATGCACATTGAGTCCGTGTAATACCTGTTGCTGTCTCAACAGTTTACACAATTTGAGCCTTATGAAACACAATCATTGTGCTAAATTCTTTCATACACAAGCACGAGCACACAGAAAATTTGTTTTTCTGTCAGAACATTCATAGATAAACCTGGTGTTTTTCAATGATTGAATGGAAGTCCTGGGGAGTCATCATCAATCCAGCTCCTTAAATTGTAGATTCGTTGTACACAGTAACTCCGTGTTACTGACAGGCACTCCTAACTGTTTCATTTGTTGAATCAGGGTTACCACGTTCATTATATCTGAATTTGAAAAGATTCGGGTATATACAGTTCATGATTCAGATACTCAGATCAAAGGATGGAAAATGTCAAATTATCATAAAGGAGGAGATTGTTAAGTTGCATACAAAGGGGGATGATCAAAGAGAATGTTGAAATTGAAGATGTTTTGATGATTATGATGCTCACAATCATCAAAAAAAGGGGGAAACATCTACAAAGATCAATTTCAATCATCAAAGAAGATGTCAAAGTCAAAAAGACTTGCGGAGAGATTCTGAAGAAACAAAGATGATTCAAAGACAAATTCAGATAATTCGTGAAGGTTTGTTTGCTTGAAGACTGATCAGAGATTACAGTGATGAAGATACATGATTTTTGAAAGATTCCTCGAAGTTTCTCAAAGGCAAAAGATTTCAAAGAAGTTTAAAGAAGTTTCAAAGATGAAGTTTTCATAGTATTGTTTCAAGACTTTAAATGATTCATTTTCAAGACTTGTTGACTTTCCAAAGCTGCAAAGTGTTAAAGACTTTTCAAGATTCTTCAAAGACTGAAAGACTGAAGATTGTTAAAGATTCAAAGTCCAAGACTGTTAGAGACAAAAGTTAAAGAATCAAGCGCTAAAGACTAGTGTCAAAATTTTTTTAAATCTTGAATACAAAGGGGGAGAATGTTAGTGTATTTTATTGTATCCATGATTTAATGAGACAAGTCAAGTCTAGCAAAGTCAACAAGGTCAATGTTTCTAAGTCAATGTTAGCAATGTCAATCTTAATGTTTGTAGGTTTAATATTGTGATAGCATCCTTGGTATAAATACCTTAGGTGTTTTGTAATCTTGTAGCTAGATATATTGTAATATCATTGTGAGATAAATGACATGAACACTTTCTCTCTCTGCACTCTCTCTCTAGAAATATACATTGATATTGTCATATATTGAATAGAGATTGCTTGATTTGATTGGGAATACAATTTCACCTTTGATGAAATATGTGCAGACTTTGATAAAGGCATAACAACGTCAACACCAATCTCGGAGGTTTCTACTCTTGTTGAAGACATATCTAGACCTTCCGACGAAGTCACTGAAACTGCAACTCCATCAGATGCAACTACACCGATAGTTTTTGATTCAACTAACACTGAATCTGCTTCTGCAGATATTCCTTTTGCAAATGAAGTCCCGAGTACTTCAGCTGCAATTCCAGAAGCTTCAATATCAGAAACTTTTGTACAAGATGTCCCGAGCACATTTGAGGATCTACCTGCAGTTCATGATGAATATAATGAATCGAATATGCAACAAACCGTTGAATTTTTGCCAAGTACACACAGATGGACAATGGATCATCCCCTACACAACGTGATAGGTGACGTACAATCTGGTGTCAAGACACGTGCTGCATCAGCAAATTTATGCATGTTCTCAAACTCCCTTAGTTCCCTAGAACCAAAGAAAGCATCAGAAGCTCTACGCGATCCCGACTGGGTTTCTGCTATGCAAGATGAGCTTCTGCAATTTGAACGGAACAAGGTTTGGCGCTTGATCCCACTATGTCAAGGTAAAACAGTTATTGGAACTAAGTGGGTGTTTAGAAATAAGAAGGACGAGGCTGGAGTAGTGGTAAGAAACAAGGATCGTTTGGTGGCAAAAGGGTACAGTCAACAGGAGGGCATTGATTACTATGAAACGTTCACCCCTATTGCGAGGATCGAAGCAATTAGGATCTTCTTAGCATATACAACGCACAAAAACTTTACTGTTTATCAAATGGATGTAAAGTCAACTTTTCTGAATGGCGTTCTGCATGAGGAGGTTTATGTTGCTCAACCTGAGGGTTTCGCTGATCCTCATCACCCTGATCATGTCTACGTATTAGACAAAGCACTATATGGTCTCAAACAGGTACCACGAGCATGGTATGAAACTCTTACTAAATTTCTCCTAGCTTCCGGTTTCAAGAAAGGTACAGTTGACACTACTTTATTTCTAAAAAGGCAAGGTGAGGACTTGATTCTCATACAAATTTATGTTGACGACATTATATTTGGGTCGACAAATCCAAAATTCTGCAATAACTTTTCAAAGATCATGGAAACGAAATTTGAAATGTCGATGATGGGTGAATTGAATTTCTTTCTTGGTTTGCAAGTAAAGCAATTACCCGAAGGCATATTCATTAATCAAGCTAAATATATCAAAGATCTTTAAAGAAAGTTCAATATGTCAGACAGTTCTGTCATGAAAACACCAATGGCTACTGGTACACTCTTAGACGTTGATTTATCTAGTAAGCCAGTTGATCAAAAGGTGTATTGTAGCATGATTGGTTCTTTACTTTATCTGACAGCAAGTCGTCCAGATATCATGTTTGCAACCTGCTTTTGTGCAAGATATCAGGCTAATCCCAAAGAGTCGCATTTTAATGATGTTAAGCGAATCCTTAGATATCTCAAAGGCACTCCTGATTTAGGCCTTTGGTATCCAAAAGATTCCCGTTTTGATCTCACTGCCTTTACAGATGTTGATCATGCAGGATGTAAGCTAGACCGGAAGAGTACTTCTGTATCATGTCAATTTATAGGAGACAAACTTGTAAGTTGGACATCAAAGAAACAAAACTGTGTTTCAACATCCACTCCTGAGACAGAGTACGTAGCTGCTGCAAGTTGCTGTTCCCAAGTCCTCTGGATGAAGACCCAGTTGAGGGACTTTGGGTACAACTACAAGTGAGTGCCTATTTATTGCGATTCCAAGAGCGCAATTGTGATAACTTCTAACCCGGTCCAGCACTCGAAGACCAAGCATATAGATGTACACTATCACTTCATCAAAGATTATGTAGAAAAAGGTGATATTGAAATGCACTTTGTTCACACTGACTTCCAGTTAGCTGATCTTTTCACCAAGCCGTTTGATGAAAAGAGGTTCAAGTTTTTAATCAGCAAACTTGGAATGTTGAAAATGTCTTCTTAGACCTATCTCATGACTCAAGGGGGAGTTTTCTTAATCTTAATCTTGTTGCTTGTGTATTGATTTTCCAATAGTTGCTATTCATATCTTCTACTGACAGAAGCGGAATCATTTTCATAAATGATTACCAATATTCTATTTTTGTAGGATACTGTAAGTGACTCTGGCTTATAATCACATCTGATTAGAACCCGTACTTCAATGATTTTCTTCAAAAAGGGGGAGCTTAACTGTCAAATACTTTTGTTTTGAGGGGGAGAATTGTTTTAAAAAGATATGCGCTTTGATATTGTCATATTTTTCTAATGAGTTGACTTTTCACAGGTTATAGGAGGAGAACCTGAGTTTTGTCACAGAACTCAAGAGATAATATCTTTAGGGGGAGTTACGGATGTTATACTCCAGGTATATCTTTCTAATCCTTAAACTCCATGACATCACCTGACCATGTGTTTCCAATGACAAATATTTGTGTACTTGTCATTTTGTTATGGTTTACCAAGTATTCTTACACACATTGGTCAGTACACTCATTTCTTGACTTTGTGATTACCACATCTCAAAAGACAAATCTTTCGATGGTAATCCTCCCTTTTGAAATTTCACTATTTGTTTGAAACTCAGACGTCATTTCATTTTCATGAGCTTTCATTGCCAATACATTTATACACTGTTCGTATAAACATCTTACGTCTTTGGTCTCTCCAAATCTTTGTTCTTCATGATTAATTGTGCTCTATTGTGCTTTCTTTTACAAATGACTGTTGAACAGCATGTTCGCTTAGGACAATACGGGATTCAATGTGAGCTTATCAGCACTTCCATGGATTCACACTAACCAGTGTATCCTACCCCGGAAGTAATCCTGAGTGATTGAAGGGAGAGGGGTTCATTAAAATAGAGTTGGAAAGAGTGTTGAGTTAAATTGCAAATGTGAGTTTGGTTAGAGGTGAGCTCAATTGATTTAAAAGAAAGAGGGTGAGCGATCAGAGTAAAAGAGACATAAACTCTGCACCACATCTTTTCTGAGCCGGGCAGCCACATAATCTATTGTTTCACAATATTTGGTGAACAATATTGAAATAGGCAACTAGCCCATGCCACCTCTTGCATATAACCCCACCAGCTACTCATCTTCTTCTCAACAAAAAGATGTTTCATATTTGAACGGGGAAGCAGCACATACTCTATCTGACTATCACTTGGATAATTCGGATAACCATCAGGTCTTTGGCCTGGTGGCCAGCTCTACTCCGTAAATGCCTCCTACCTGTGAGAGGCCTAGTGTTCGAATCAGGGGGGACAGGAGGACTTTTCCGGAGCATACCTAAGGGGCTAGGGTATGTAGGGTCCACAAAAGTGGGCCACGGGGCCATAGGTTCCCGCCATTAAACCTTTTGGATAATTCGGATATTGAAAAAGAAGGAAAATTGCCCCACCTTCGACCATTTCTCATGCACTTTGAGTCTTTGTATAATTTGTTGCTGTCTCAACAAGTTTACATACTTTGAGCCAAAGTTAAAAAGCAATCATTTGTGCTTAATTCTTTCATACACATGCACGAGCACACAGAAATTTGTTTTCTGTCAGAACGTTCATAGATAGCCATGTGTTATTCGATGATTGAATGGAAGTCCTGGGGAGTCTACGTTACAACCAGCTCCTTATATAGTAACTTCGTGTTACTCAGTAACTTTGTGTTACTGACAGGCACTCCTAACTGATTCATCTGTTGATTCAGGGTTACAACTTCCAGATTGTTTGAATTTGCGAAGATTCAAATAATTACCGCTGAATATGTTCATGAAGACTAAGCTTATCTGTTGATTTGGAGGAGATAATTCCAAGACTGGCCTGCTTTGAAATGTTTTGATGATGCTGATTCTCAACACTCATCAAAAAGGGGGAGAATATTCAAGGATTTCAAAGTCAAGTCTAAGTTTATTTGTTCAAGAAAGAAATGTTGTTGAAGATTGCTGAAGAATTCAAGTTTTTCAAAGATTACGAAGTGTCTGAACCTATCTGAATTATCAAAGTCTGACTGAAGATGATTGTCAGAAGGACACTTCATTCAAACTTCAGCAAAAAGAGGAAGGTATCAGTTTCCTCAAAGTTGTGAAGACTGTGAAGAGCTACATGTTTTGAAGCAGTTATTGTCATATCTGCTACAATTTTCAAGAGATGTGAAGACCCGAAGAAAATTGCCAAAAAAAATTTAATCTTGAATCCAAAGGGGGAGATTGTTGGATCAGTAATTGTATTCAAGATTAAAATGTAGAAAGGGGTCTCATTTGTAATTGTCTATATTTTCCTAGGGGGTGTTTTGGTAGTTGTCTAATTTTGACTTGGTCATGTTGACCTACCTATATAAGGCAAAGTTTCTTTGTTAATCCCTGGGTCACAAGGTCACTAGCGCATCACTCTGATTCACACGCACAAGGTAGTGCCTACACCAAGAACACACACACTGTGTAATATGGCTACAAGAGATATATGACTAGATTGAACGATTCTTCTTTATTTCTTAACATTGTTGTGTTATGTATAAATTTATCAACTAATTTCTGGGTTTAACATGGAGGGACCTCCCCAGGAATCTACCCCTAGAGAGAGGATTCTGTGAGGGTTCAGATATCGTGGGCTGCTGAACGGGAAGTGATGAGGGAAAATTCTAAGAGGGGATCTAAAGGGGGTCAATCTGAATCTGAGGTCGTAGAGTCAGAGACACAAAATGATGAATCTATGATTGAAGCTTATACTAGCTTGATTCCACCACACAATGGATCACTGCAAGATCCAAGAAATGCCTCTATCTTTGATGATTTTGAGGTAGCCGATGATGATTCAGATTATGACAATGATGATGATGATGATGTTGGTGCTGAAAGAGTGCTTGATACGGTTATTCAAAACACCTTCGAAGATATAAGGAGAACTGAGGGAGTATTAGTTAAAGAAATTGATGTGAGGGTTAGAAATGGAACGTCAAAAGAATATGGAGAGCGTGAGATTACCCGAACCTACCAATCCAGAAGGGCAGCCACACCCACTACTAGATCTCATGTGTTGGGATCTAATATTGAAGCAACCATTACTAGCCCATTAATGCAACTGCACATCCAAGCCAGCCACTCAGATGTTTCTCAACAGACATCTGTTTCAATAGCACAATGGGTATTATCTTATGATCTATCCTTCTCTCACTTGGAGAGTTTGGATATTGAAACAAGAAGACTCCCGCCCCAGTCTTCGAATTTATTCAATGCACCGTTGAGTCTAGAGCCAATTGAAGAAATCATTTCTTTTCCTATGACACTATCTATTGTATCTGCTACTATTGAAAGTCTTCGTGACTTAACCGGAACACTTGGAGTAATTCCATAATTTGATGGATGACAAGGACTAAGTGGAAATCCTACCAGTGCTATCACTATACCAACACTGAACGTAGGTCATGCGGTAAATTCGACTGTCATGTCAACTGGAAGTCTAAGTGACCCAGGTGTTACTTTACCCGAATTTGTTTCAAGGGAATTTATGAACGGGGCCCTAAAGGCTGTTCAAGATAGCATGATGAAGGAGCTGGATGGAGTACAGAGGTTGTTGAAGGGTAAGTTTGTGTTGCAAGAACCAGAACTAGAGGTTACACCACCACCACCTCAACAAAGAGATCATGTTGATATGTTAGTTAATGAGATCAAGCCACTACTGTTTGCCAAGTTACTTTTTGAATCTACCACTAATCCTACTGAAGTTGATTTAGTTAGCCTGCTCAGATCTCATGCTAAAGCCAATCCACCTGCTCTTACCCAAGATGTAAGTGATGAACTTTCCCACATTAACTCTATTATTCAGTCTATGCAGAATACTTTGACTACACTTTCAGAAATAGTTAGTGCTTTGGAGACTACTTGTAAGAGTCAAGCACAAGGGGTCAAGCAAAGACATGGTGATCAGGAGGATCCTGATAATCATGAGGGGGAACATGAAAAGACAGAAAGTTGTTGAGTCCTCCGGATTTGATGTTGTGATTGCTAAAAAGACAGGCGATGAGAAAATTGATCGTTGTGAACATGGGTTGGAAGGAGAAGAAAGTGGTAAGCAGATTGTTTTGTATACACGTCCAGATGCACTAAGGGTTGAAAACTCTAAAGTGACAGAAGAAGAGCTTCTAGAGATTGACAGTATGTATGTGGAAGTTAATACAGTTGAATTATATGATGAAGAATCAGATGTTGTATAGAGTTTTTGGAGAGTGAAAGAGGAGTTAGATGATTTACTTGTGATTTCAGAGTCTGAAGAAGTTAATGATCCTACAGATGATTTTCTTGATTTATGTTGGATCCTAGATTCTTTCTTAATGATATAAACAAACAATCAAACATATGAGAATATAGCAGAAGCAAAGATTGTTTAAACCATATACTTGATCCGTACTCAAGGTAAAGAATATATATCCAACATATAAATAAAGAACAAGTCTAATATTTACTTGACAATAATGCAGATTATCAAGAACACCATAATGATGGTTTAAATCTTACAATATCTTCTTGTACAATTCACCGTACAAAAATATTAAATCTTAATACAAGCAGGTAAGAAAAGCACACTTTTACACAATGAGGCGCACATCCTATTTATTGAACAAAAAAGGTGAACAATGTATACTATCCTGACACAAAAGACATCCATGAATAGTGTTCTACCTAAAAGGTAAATCTTATCTTTTTGATGACGTGTCTTCTGAACTTGTGTCAATACATACTTGTAAGATTTCTCAGAACTAACCTCAGAGAGAATGTCTTCAGAGCTTTGATGTAGTACCTCTAGTAAAGCTATCTCTGAAGTCCTCTGTGCTGATGAGTCTATCTCTGAACTAGCTTTAGAGGTAGACTTGGCATTCTTGATAACTATCTCTGGAAGTCTTCAGAGGAAGACTTAGAATATTTTCAATACTTTTACATTTGGAAATGGGGCTAACAATCTCCCCCTAAGTATTGAAAATAGAAATTACAAAATAGCAGAGATTTAAACTAGAAAGCAAATAGGAGAAAAACCATCCTCTGTTAAATGATACTTCTTTTGGTTAGAAATTAAAATTACATTACATAAGAAGTTTATCAAAACAAAAGAAATACAAACTAAGTCCCAGAGTAGATATTGTGAAAAGTCGTGATTAATCCTTTGAATAAGATCATGGAGCTAATATCTGAATAAAGAGTTCGAACAGATCTGTTGGGCACTTAGTCTTCTTTGCGTCCCGCATCCTTATCATCCCCTTGAGTGTGTCATCAGAGTACTTTGCCACTTTAGAAGCTAGGAAGATCTTCTATTCATTAAAGAGCATGTAGACGAATCCTAGAGGCTTTGCTACGATTGACCCATTCTTAATCTTGTCCAAGTTCTCTATTGTTTCAATAGGAGCAGCAACCTCTAGTCTGTCAACGCCAAGATTTAGGGCAATCTGGAAATCTATCTTCGCTCTAAGCTTCATGTGGGCTTCCATAGCCATATTCATCTCATGATCACCTACTCTATAGATCATGCCTTTATATGTCTTTGCTGAATAGTGTGCATATACAAAAGTCAGATCATAAGGGTTTTGATTGACTAGATCGTTGTCGTTGAATTCATACACCATGTTGTCAGCCCGGATCACCTTGTAGTGTAGATAAGTCAGCTTGTCATAGTTGAACTTTCTTTCTGATATTCTACTAACTTCTATAATACGTTTATTGAAGAAAACATCCTGACGAAGACTTTTCTTGCACTGATGAATCTCCTCTGTATATCAGTCTTTTCCGGCGTCAGTCTTGTCCCCCTTTTGATGGCCAGAGGCCCCATCTCCTTCGGGATCCTCTGAGTCATAAAACCTTGCCTTCTTGAGGTCTTCTCTGCAAAGTTCAGTGGCGCGACGTATTTTTATCAGAGTGGAGGAGGGTGGTTCAGAAGCATCATCCCAAGAGGATTTGACCTCTGGTTCCCTAGCAGCGCCTTTGCCTTTGATGTCCACATAAGCCTTTTTGATTGCTTCTATGGCATCATCAGCATCTTGTAAGATATCAGAGACTTGGTCCTCGGCATGAAATCTAAATTGATCCAGATTGATTTGCACCTTCTTCTGAGTTTGAGTGAAGAATCTGGAAGAAAAGGTGAGCATGCGGCTCATTATCCCCTATTTGAAGATTTCCAAATCGGCCTTGGTCACCAGATCATAAGCAGTTCTTCTTGGTAGAGGAGGAAGATCTGAAGTTAGATCAGAGGCAAGGATGGACTCTGCGATTGTTCTTTTGATGAGCTCAGTCAGAGTCTCCATTTGTTCTTAAGATAAGGATACTGGAGTAGCAGAAGGTTGTCTCAGACTGTTTAGATCTTATCTGAATCCCTGGAGCTCTGTGGTAACTTGCTCTGAACTAGACTTAGTCTGAGCTTCCAAATCTTGAAGTTTTGTAGTTGAGGAAGAGACAATGTTCTTCAGGTCTTAAACTATAGTTTGGAGTTCAGAGATAGGAGTTGCAGTAGATGCAAGGCTTTGAAACGCTACAAGTTGGGCCTTGAGTGTATGTACCTCTGTCGAGACGGACTCTGAACGTTCCTTCAGCTAATCTTCCAACTCGTGAATCCTTTTGGTGGATTTAGAGAGTTGGGTCTTTAGAGTAGAGATCTATGCCTTAAGTATGACATTTTCAGAGATAGTGGCAGAAGGCTCTGAGGTTCCTGCGGTTATAAGTTTAGACTCGTTTAAAGAGTTTATGATCTCACAAAAACTTGCGAACTCTGTTTTTGTGATAAGGTCAGAGAGTGGTAACTTGGCAACAACACATTTTCCAATCTATCCTCGAGTTTAGAGGAGCCTTCTTTCAGAGATTGTTTGATGATATCTCTGGAAGGACTTCCACTCGGTCCTTGGCGCTCATTAGAGTCACCTCTGAGTTTTATATCCTCTTCCATTTTATCCTCCTTAGTTTCAAAGAAATGGAAGTGGAGGTAGGAGTTGACCTTGTGATCCAAGAAAGTCAATCCTTGTGCTTGTACGGTTTCCCATTGTCCTTGAGTTAGACAATCTCTACAGGAAAAACGGAAGTTTCCCATGGTTCTAGGGCTGTCAGAGAGAGATGGATAAGCCACAGAGGCATCATCACGTGTGGTCGAATCTAACGTGCTCCGGGGTGAGTAAGCACTTTTACTATCAATGGCTAAGTCCTTTTGGGAGGACTTGTCTAGATTAGAGGCTTCCCCTGGCTTGTGTAATTCAGAGGTGGAAAGAGGTACCTCTGAAGTGGCTTGTTGTTTAGGGTTCGAGGCATGCACCTCTGCTTCAATAGCCTTAGCGTCTGGATCACGCTGGCTAGATGATGTGGTTACACTGGGAATGGGGGAGGGAGTCCTAAAATAAATGTGCTTTTGAGAAGCATCTTTTTCCACCCTCTCTATTCTCTCGGCTCCTAAGAGGTTAGAACTCTCAGGAATCTCATAGTCCATAGGGGACTCTCTCTTCTCAGAATCCTCAGAGCTAGTCTCTGATTCAGATTCAGCCTCACTCTCTTCAGAGCTAGAAGATCTACTCTCTTCTCTAGCTTCTGAAGGTTTCTCCCTTAATTCCTCAGAGATAGTCTCCTCAGATGCACTATCTGAAATCTCAACGGCGACCTCTCTGAAAGGGATACCCTCTATTCCTCCCTTTATTGGACACTCTGAACTTTCAGGCCCTCTGGTCCCACTGAAGTAGAGTCTTCCATTTCCTCATATATGGGGTTTGGACGTATATGTGTTGGGGTTCCCAGAGCTGGTTCTAGCTCTTGGGTAACACGGAGGTAAGAAGTTAAGGCTAGAAATGAAGAAGTACTTGTCGCAGCATCATCTGAGGCACCCTTCTGGTTGACGGATAGCCTTCTGGAAGAATAGTTTGTTTGAAACTATTCATTATGTAGAAGGGAGTCTTCGACATATCATTCTATGGAAGGATTTGGAGTCGATCGATGGTTGCTTTGATGATGAGGGCCAGAAATCTTGGAAAGGCTATGGAAGGTACAGTTGTAGCAGGAGTGTTTTGCGCTGGATCCTTGGCTAAACACTTGTTCTTCTTCTCAATAGCCGTGAGAAATTGTTCATATAGATTTTCGGTCGTGTCGATATTGCGGTTGAAAAACTGTCCATACATTATGGTCAACAGTTCTGGGGTTGTTTGATCTGTACTTCCTAATTTGGTGGTTTGGGTTCTATTTAGGACTGAGAACATGAAATTCTAGATTAGGGGTAAGTGTTGTCTTTTGAACTTGCTCAATCTAGTGATTTCAATGTTATATCCTAAGAAGTGCAAGAACTCTATTAGGGTTTCAGATGAGGGTCTTTGTTCAAAATGGGGAATTTGAAGTTCATTTGCCTTAAGGTAAATCACATTTCGAAGAACATCTGGGGTTAGACAGATTTGGCATTTCAAAACTTCAGAGATTTCAAACTCACCTAAGATCCCTTCTTGTTCCTCGCTATAGTAACCGGAGGAAAACCATTCTTGAACAAAAGTGAGTGGAACTTCGATGATTGATGCAGTGAGTGCATATGTGAGTTCACAATTTGCGAGAAACTCACATATGATGTGATAAGCAGCTTCAAACTTTGGAGAGTCCAATCTCACCATGTGGTTGTTGTCTTTGATTGGGAATCGAAAGATTCGAGATGGTTCTCCAGGTTTTGGTACGATTTTGCACCATTCAGATGGGATTGCAGGTTGAGCGATGGCAATTTTGAAAAAGAACTTTTGTGAAGAAGATGAAGTTTTGAGAGGGAAAGAAATTACTCGAGAATACTTGTGCATGTGAAGAATGAAAATCAGGATATAAAATTAATTTTATACCCCGGTTTGGTAAAATAGTACTCGAGTGTAAAAAGATGAAACGGCGATGAAAAGGCCGTTTGGGGTTAGACCGTTCAGCCTTACTCCTTTCCCTATGGTGACACGTGTTATGGGAAATTGTAGCACTCAAAGACTTAGTTGCCAAAAATTCGGAGTGGTTGAGTGACAGTGTGGTAAATATTTAAATAGATAAATATTACCATAGGTGCTGACTATACAAACCTTTCACCTTATCCTTTTCAAAGAATGAATATTTTATTCAAGAGTAATCTAAAATATCACAAGTATAGAAGATTTCAGATATTTTGAAGTTCTATGAACAAATGATACAAGAAATTTCTCTTAATAAAATACAATTACTTGTGAATAATTCCTTCTTCTGAACATACCATGACCATCCTTTTTGAAAGATTTGTAATGTTCAGAGCGTCTGAACATTTTGCTTCTTAGACTGACAAGCTGTTAGATGCTCTAATGTTTTCCAGAGAGTCTGAAAAGAAACAATTCAGAGGGATTCTGAAAGATTATTTTAGAGGCTCTGAACAAAGGTTGATAGAAAACCTTTTTCCTCCCCCTTGAATCAACAGTATCTACAAGTGTGTATGACAATGATATGTACCTCTGACAACGAATCCAATGCGCTTAATTTCTTCAATTTCATCTGCTCCCCTTCAAACTGTGCTTGGATCAAGAAAACATAAAACGTGGAAGAAGACATATTTTGACAGATATCTCTGAATGATGCTTCTGAGGATATCAACATGAAGGTCTTTCATTCAGAGAGATCTAATTTTGGATAATCATATTGTCTGATTATGCAAAGAAGAAAAAGTTAGTCTTATATCATTGGTTCTGAAGTGATATTCAGAAAACCTTTTACAGAGATTATGATTTTTTAGAACAGATGCTCTAGAGTTTAAGTTCAGAGATTGTGTTATCATGTTGAGCATTTCCAGTTTGCTAATCAGAAAATTGAATCTTTTTTCATCAAGTGCCTTGGGGAAAAGATCAACAAGTTGAAAATTAGTGGAAACAAAGTACATTTCATTGGTACCTTTTTCAACATGGTCTTTGATAAAGTGATACCTTATGTCAATGTGTTTGGTCTTTGAGTGGTGCACTGGATTTGCGGTTATGGCAATGGCACTCTTGGAATCACAGAGAATTGGGATTTTGTCAAAATTGAGACCATAATCTCTGAGTTGGGTTCTCATCCAGATTACTTGTGAACAGCAACTAGTAGTAGAAGCATACTCTGCCTCTGCTGTAGAAGTAGACACACAGTTTTGTTTCTTGGATGTCCAACTAACTAATTTACTACCCAAGAGTTGACAGCTTCCAGAAGTGCTTTTTCTTTTATTTCTGCATCCTCCATAATATGAATTTGTGTATGCTATAAGTTCAAATCCAGAATTCAGAGGATACCAGAGACCCAAGAATTTGGTTCCCTTGAGGTGTCTGAGAATTCTTTTAACAGCATATAAATGGGATTCCTTTGGGTTGGCCTGAAACCTAGCACATAAACAAGTTGCAAACATTATATATGGCATGCTAGCTGTTAAGTACAGAAGTGATCCTATCATGCCTCTGTAGGTCTTGACATCCACTATTTTACCAGAAGTATCTGAGTCAAGCTTAAAAAAGGTTTATTGGCGGGGACCCAAGGCCCCGTGGCCCACTTTTGTGGACCCTACAGGCTTAACTCCAGTGGCAATAGGTGTTTTCATTGGAGTTGAGTTTTCTAACTTGTATTTCTTCAAAATATCAAAAACATATTTTGATTGACTTATGAAAGTTCCTCTTGAAATCTGTTTGACTTGCAGTCCTAAGAAGAATGACAATTCTCCCATCGTGTTCATCTTAAATTCACTTTCCATCAACTCAGAAAAATTGTCACGGTACTTTTGGTTACTAGAGCCAAAAAATATTGTCATCAACATAGGTTTGGACCAGAAGAAGTTCATTTTTGTACCTTTTAATGAACAGAGTTGTGTCCACAATTCCTTTTTCAAAATTATTTTCAATCAAAAAGTTGTACAGAGTTTCATACCAGGCTCTGGGAGCTTGTTTAAGGCCATACAGAGCTTTGTCTAGATAATAAACATGGTTTGGAAACTCTGAACTTTCAAATCCAGGTGGTTGCTGGACATATACCTCTTCATGAAGTTTGCCATTTAGAAAGGCAGATTTAACATCCATTTGATATACTTTGAACCCTTTGTGAGCAGCATAGGCTAAGAAGATTCTGATGGCTTCTAGCCTAGAAACTGGAGCAAAGGTTTCATCATTATCAATTCCTTCTTCTTCGTAATATCCTTTAACTACTAACCTGGCTTTGCTTCTGATGATTACTCCATCTTCATCCTTTTTATTTCTAAACACCCACTTGGTTCCAATTGTCAATTTTCCTTTGGGAAGAGGAACCAGAGTCTAGACTTTGTTTCTTTCAAATTCTTGAAGCTCTTCTTGCATGGCACTAACCCAATTTGGATCAGCAAGAGCTTCATTTACCTTCTTTGGTTCAATTATGCTTAGGAAATTTGCACAGAAGCATTCATTGATTGTTGCAGATGTGGTCTTTACACCATCATAGGGAGAACCTATGATTTGATCATGAGGATGAACCTTTGTCTATCTTGTGATAGGAGTATGGACATGTGGAGGTGTTTGAGCTTCAAATATGACAGTGTTTATGACCTCTATTGTGTTGTGCACTAGCTCTGTAGAGTTGTCCAGAGATGGTGATGATGGCTCTAAAGTTTCTTCCACAAGTGTCTCTTGTTCTCCTTTTTCTTCAGATGTCTCTTGTTTTTCCACTTCAGCATTTGATCAATTTTCATCATTTTGATCTGCAGTTGTTGAAGTAGATGGTGTATAGTCAGAAGGACCAAAAAGAGTTGTACCTGAGTTTTGAGATCCTTCTGATTCTGCCCTTGGCTTATCTCTGAATATAAATTCAGAGGAGTCTTCATCCTCAAAGAAGTCTTTAAATATCTTGTTTAGTTCTGATTCTCTGAGTTTTGAAGAGTCGGAGACTTCTTTGGTCATGGATTGAGAGATTAGAAAATCAGAGCTTCTGGAGTCTTTTTCATCAAAAGAGACATTGATGTTTTCTTGAATAGTTTTTTTTCTAAGATTGAACACTCTATAAGCTTTGGAGGTTAAGGAATATCCAATGAATTTTCCTTCATCAGCCTTCTTGTCAAACTTTTCAAGTTGATCTCTGTCATTCATGATGAAACATCTGCAACCAAAAACATGAAAGTATGTAACATTTGGTCTTCTATTGTTAATGAGTTCATATGCAGCTTTTTTGAATCTCTTGACAATTGTAGCTCTGTTAAAGCAAGTTGTTGACACTGCTTCAACCCAAAAGAAATTTGGCAGATCAGATCCTGCAAGCATAGTTCTTGTAGCTTCAACCAAGGTTCTGTTCTTCCTTTCAACAACACCATTTTGTTAAGGTGTTCTAGCTGCAAAGAAGCTTGGTGAAATGCCTTCTTCTGAAAGATAAGAATTGATCTTTCCATTTCTGAATTATGTACCATTATCACTTCTCAATTTTTGAACTTTGCTATTCAGCAGAACCTGTATTCTTTTTAACAAATTTATCAGAATTTCTAAAACATCAGACTTTGACATGATAAACTCAATCCATGTATATATTGAGTATTCATCAATGAGTACAAGTATATACTTCTTTCGAGATATATTTTGCACAGAGATTGGACCACAGAGGTCAACATGTAGCATGTGCAGAGGTCTGGAACAGTTATTATCACTTTTGGTTCTGTGAGATGCTCTTTTCAACTTTCCCATCTCACAAGCAGAACAAAGATGGTTTTGTCAAACTTCAGAGATGATAGTCCTTTACCAGATTCAGTTTTACCAACTTATTAAGTGATTCAGATGTGAGAACTTTTTATGCCTGAGTCATGCATCTTCATTGTTCAGAGATACTAAGCAGAGTTTCTCTGAATCAATGTATGTGTGTTTTGTGAAATTCATGCGATAGATGTTACCTTTTCTATCTGCTATGAGCATTTGTTGACCTGTGTTTGAGTGTAACAGAGAACAATATGTCTTTTGAAATTTTACATTAAAACCATGATTATACAGTTGACTTAGGTTGAGTAAGTTATGCTTTAGCCCATCAACATAAGAAACTTTTGAAACATAAACATTTCCTCTTGATAACTCCCCATAACCTCTAATTTGTCCTTGTTTGTCTTCTCCAAAAGTTACTGCTCCTCCAAGTTTTTCTTTGAATGAGGATAGTAACTTTTTATCCCCAGTCATATGCCTTGAACATCCAGAATCAAGATACTAGATGGGCATATGTTGTTTCTGCAAGACATATTAAAGATTTTTAGGTACTCATCTCATAATGGGTCCATTTTTCTTAGGTAATGAGGTTTTCTTTTCAAATTTTGGCTTTCATCCTTTGATGATTTTCCAGAATGATTCTTTTGATGCTTCTGAGGCTGGGTCTCTAATATTTTCTTCTTTTTAGACCCATTCATAAAGCAATGAGGACCAGAGAAGTGATTTTTCAATTTGATCAGAAGATTAATGTAGTTGCAATTAATGGAACATAAAGATGCTTGTGCAAAGCTTCTATTTTCATTAAGAACTTTGGGTACAATTTTCTTTTGCAAACTATCTGTTTTAGAACTAGGAATTTTAGAAGCATTCTTATCTAGTCCAAATTTCTTGGAATTGAAATTGGCCTTCTTTTGAAGATGATTCTTTCCATTGGCCCAAAAAGTCTCCTTTTCTCTTTTGCTCACTGCACAATTAGGAACTGAATGGTTAATTTCTTTCCATTTTCCTTTTTATTCAGGAGTAAACTTTATAGCTTTATAGGCATATGTTAGATCCTGTTTAGGCAACCAAAAGAAAAACTCCATATAATAGAAGATATAAGAGAGAAATTAACAACAATAATCATCAAGAACTCATCTCATATGCTTTGATTGATGATCAATGGAGGGGTAATTGGAAGAACACCACAATAAACATTTAATCAACTCTCATGGACTAACCTAGTCTGTGTGTGTAAAGTGTGTTCTCTCCAAAAACCTGATGAGAAAATGAACCCTGTTGGGAACTGAAGAATTCATCAAGTATGGTTAATGCTGCTGGTTCAAAGTTACTACTGCTAGAAGACTTAAAGGTTAATACTGCTGAGTGTTACTACTGCTAGTACTATTAATACTGCTAGTCATAGTTAGTGCTGCTTGAACAAAGTTAGTACTGCTTAGCTAGTTAGTACTGCTAGTAGTTAGTGCTGCTTAGTAGTTAATGCTGCTAGAAGAAGTTAATGCTGCTGATCATGGTTAGTGCTGCTAAAGAGATTCGGATGGAAAGAATGACATCTGGATAATCTGAAGATTATGGAAGCTTAGAGATATACATGGAAGATATACTGAAGATATTTTATTTATTGTAATTATCTTTGTATTCAGTATATATATTGTATAGTTTAGAATAATGAGTTAACTTTTGTTTTCATTCTTTTAGAGAGAAAATCAACCTCAAGGCATAGATCCTAATTCTAGAGAAGTAGAATTCGTATTGGTGAGCCTGTTCATCAATATTGAGGTTGAGTGAGTAATCTTGTAACTTCAAAGCATTCAATACAAGTTTACAGTTTGTTGATTATATTCTGTTTTGATTTTCTGTTTGATTAAATATCAAAGTGTTATTCCGCAAACTTCTTTGATATTGTTTCTGAGAATTAATTCTTGTTGAGAAATCGATCCTGACAAACCCTAGGCACCTTTTTATAGGGTCCATTTGCAAATAATAAGCCCAAGCCAATAAAAATAATTACAAAGCCCAAAATACAATTCTTTATAAAACATTCCATTAAATTGGGAGCTAATTTAATCTAACACCATAAAACTGTGAAGTATTTGTTTTACCCTTTGCATTTTCTTTCGTCTCCTTTTCTAATTCCAGAGAGGTTTTGTCTTTTAGACACATATCTATAAAAATCAAGACATATTGGTACTTTGGGTTTTTCTTTTGAAATGGGAACAAGTTTGTTTAAAATTCCAAAGCCAACATTCTTCTTGTTTTTATGTATGACCTTATCTGGAGTGTAGAAGATTTGTTCATCAACCTCTGAATTAGAATCATAATCAAGAAAATCCCTTTTGATTTTGTCAGAGGTGACTACTTCTGAAGATTTACCAATTTCTCTCTGGATTTTGAAATTTTGATGATCTTTTTGGTGCAAAGTTTATTTTTCAAATCAGATAGAGTATTTTCCTCAAAAACTTTTCTAATGTCTTCTTTAAAGGTTGTTCTGACCTTTTCTTCTGTGTTTGGGGAAAACAGAGGTGCCTCTGGATTAAGTATGCTCTGAGTTTTGATTTAAGAGGTACTTACTTTAGAGACCTCTTGTTTTTGAACAATGAAAGAGTCAAATCTGAAAATTTCTTTAGGATCATTGCTCTGGGATGTATTTACTACTGAAAGAACTTCAGAAGCTTCTTTATTTTTATCCAGAACAGTTTTGAAAGTAGTTTTTGATTCAGAGTAAGAAATGTTTCTAAATTTCAGATTTCTGAGTTTTGATCTGAACCTTCAGAAGTTTTGATTCTTTTGAAGGCATTTGAGTTTTCCAGATAAGGGAAATCGGGCTTCTAGATTTTTCCAATGCAAAAAGTAGAAGACAGAGATGTTATCTTCTTTCCAATGAATGGATCCATCGCATTGAAAACCTAAGCCTTGAGGGTCCATTTGAGAATTTATCTTTATATGCACATCTTGAGCATCTTGATAATTCTTGATTTGCAATTCCTTTCTTTCCAGAGATTGGTGTAAAACCTCTCTCGCCTTTTGAAAAAAGTTTGTTAAAGCAACAGAGTTGAGCCTTTCATACTCAGATCTTTTGACTTCTTCTTCTTTTGCTTTTAGAGCCTTTTCAAGTTCTTTAAATTTTTCAGAGAAGCATTTTCTTTTGTCCTCTGAGATTTTTCAAGCTCTGATTTTTCAACAAAGATTTCTTTCTTTTCTACTTCTAAAAGATCTTTCTCTCTTTTATAAAAGCTTAGATCTTTTAAAGCTTGTTTCCTCTTTTCTTTTTCTTTAAAAAGCTTTTGTTTTAGGTTCTGAAATTCATCAGTTAGTTTAAGCACATCCATTTCAAGTTCAGATTCTGATGTAGATGGAGAGTGTACCTTTTTCGAGTTGTCTTGAGATGATACATTAGACTGATCATCATCTGATACTGCCATTCCACAGAGATTGGATGGTTTTGATTCTTCATCATAGGTTGAGTCAGAGATCCATTTCTCTATCTCTGCCACAAGTACCCTTTCTTTCACATTGTACTTGTACTTGTTTTTGTAGTAGTCTTGATCTTTAATCAGTCTACCCTTGCAGTTTGCAGAGAAATGTCCTAGTTTACCACACCTGAAACATCTCCCATCATTTTGATTAGTTAGAAGAGCAGTACCTTCTAGTTTCTATTGCTGGAAGAATCTTTGTGGTTGTTGGTATTGTAATTGTGATCTCTGATATTGAGCAAGTTATTGGTAGGAGTACTAAATAGCCTTCTGATCACTGAACTGAGTTTATCTTGGCTCTGCATGGTGTCCTTCTTTCTGAAATCCTCTTCTATCTCCTCTACTATATCCTTCATCTCTTCTTTTCTCAAATACCTTTTTGCCAAATCTCTTTTTAAACTGGTGAGTGATTAGAGCAAGAGACTGAGCAAAGGCATTGATGTCCTCATCTTCTTCTTCATTTGATTCTGATGTTTTGACTTCATCTGCAGTCGTGGCTCTTTTTGACTTCCTCTTTAAATCCTTTTCATAAAACTTTTCTTTTGATCCCTTTGATCTCTTGGCTTTACTGTCTTTGGGGTTTTCCTCTGAAACACCTTTGTCTTTAGACATTAATGCAAGAGGTCTACCCAAGAAAGTTTTGCCTTTCTGTTTAACAACTTTCTTTTCTTGAGCCACAAGTGTGCCATGAATGTCTATAAGAGTCCATGATTCAAGACTTTGATTTGCTTGAAGTGACATAGACAACTGCAGCCATTCATCATTTAAACTTTTTAAGAAAAGTACATTGTTTTCTTCTTTGGATCTTATGACCCCACACTTTCTGCATTTATTGATCAAGACATTAAACCTTGTGTAGGTTTGTTGTAAAGTTTCTTCAGGTAGAGTTTTAAAGTCATGATACTCATTAATGCAGTGTGTCCTTCAATTCTTTTGGGTTTTAATGCCCCCTTCAAGTTGATTTAACAGTTGTTCCCATATTATTTTTGGAGTGACGCAGGAGTCAAGTTCTTGAAAGATGTCATTTGGTATGGCCATGATTAAAAGACGAACAGTTTTTTAGTCATTTTCCATTTTTGTCAGTTCTTCATCAGTAAACCCAATTGTCTTTTTCTCAAAATATGCAGGAATTTCTGCAGTTGTTGCTGTTGCAAGAACTCTTGGAACCAAAACCATTGGTTGGAAAGGTCCATTGTTGACAGATCTCATTAGATCTTTGTCCATTCCTTCAAGGAAGTTAACCATCCTAATCTTCCATTGAGGATATTCATCGCTCAGAAGAGTAGGAGGTTTAGTCAACGATCCAGCAATGTAAATGGCACTAGTACTTTGACTAGCCATTTTTGAAAAGAAGAATATGATGAGTTTTGAAATGAGATGAAACTTTGATATCTTTGAGCAACAACAAAGATTTGGATGATTTTAGCAAGAATACAATGAGTAGTTTTCAAATCTTAAGCAAAAAAAATTGAGTGTTTGTTAAGACATATAATGTCCTAGAACAAAAAATGAGTTTAAATGACCATGCACATAAATGAAAACTGGATCATAAGACAAGAATCAATCCGAGTAAATTAGATTTGATCTTATTTGATTTAAGAAAATCAAACAAGCTCTGATACCAATTGTTGGGTCCCAGATTATTGCTTAATGATTTAAACAAACAAACATATGAGATTATATCGGAAGCAAAGATTGTTTAAACCATATACTTGATCTGTACTTAAAGTAAAGAAGATATATCCAACATATAAATAAAGAACAAGTCTAATATTTACTGGACAATAATGCAGATTATCAAGAACACCATAAAGGTGGTTTAAATCTTACAATATCTTCTTGTACAATTCACCGTAAAAAAGATTAATTCTTTATACAAGCAGGTAAGAAAAGCACACTTTTACACAATGAGGCGCACGTCCTATTTATAGAACTAAAAAGGTGAACAATGTACTATCCTGACACAAAAGACATCCGTGAACAGTGTTCTACCTAAAAGGTAAATCTTATCTTTTTGATGACGTGTCTTCTGAACTTGTGTCAATACTTGTAAGATTTCTCAGCAATAACCTCAGAGAGAATGTCTTCAGATATCTGATGCAATACCTCTGATAAAGCTATCTCTGAAGTCCTCTGTGTTGATGAGTCTATCTCTAAACTGGCTTCAGAGGTAGTCTTGGCATTCTTGATAACTATCTCTGGAAGTCTTCAGAGGAAGACTTAGAATATTTTCAATACTTTTACATTTGTAAAATGGGGTTAACAATTTAAAAGATGTAGAAGTTACAGTTGATGCAGTTGAGCCTGAAGGAGTTTCTTCCATTCCTGAGCCTAGCCTACCCAAGCCTAATCAAGTCGGAACTTCAAGCGCCAGTCCACCTAAGCCAGCTAGTCCTTCAAGTTCTAATCCACCTCAAACCAACCAAGCTGAAACTAAAGCCAAGTAGGAGATAACCAGACTGAGAACTGCTTTTCTGGAAGATACCAATAGAAAGATTTTTGCCCACTACATTAGAGAATTAGATGTTGAAGCAGGTTTGGGTATTCAAAGCCAGAATCCATTGTACAAGTTTGAGTACATTTATCTGATGAGGGCCAAAGCACAGCCTAAGCTGTATGTTCACTCCAAGCATCTGATAGTAATCGTCAAAGAAGGTATTGGCATGCAGTTCTACAGGATCTGGTATCCTGTTTTCACTGTTTAAAGACAGGATGGTCAGAACTAGACTTTTTCTGAAGCAGAATATCACAATCTGAAGATAGATGACTTTGAGTTTATGTACCATGAGTTCAGAGATCAAGTGATCAGAAAAGAACAGATCATTCTTTCATTGGAAGCCATTAAGAGGTTCTTGCACATACATCTCTTGTATTCTTATATTACTAATCTTCAAATGGGATTGGATAGCAGACAGCCTATTGTCAACATGTTGAGGTCATATCAGAATCATCCAGATGTAGAAAACTATCCACTATTTTTTATTTTAGAAGAGCCAGAGTTTGGGATCATATACAAAATGGCGGTGGTCAGAAGAAATTTCTCAGATTTACTGAAATTGCTAAGTATTCAGATAGAACACTAAAGATTATCAGACTGAGGCTGAAGACAAGTTAAAGAATGATAACACAGTTGCTGAAAGTGTAAACATGGGACTAAGAGAGAGAATGTTGGTGACTAGAGCCTTTGAAGCTATTGATGAAAAAATTAACTATAGAAAGGCTCTCAGAAGAATGGAGACACGTCTTGGATTTAGAAGAAGAAGACTTTACCAAGACCTTGATTCCAAAGGGGTAGAATGTTAGGGTCAAATTTTATATTGTAATCAAGTTTATGGGTCATTTCTATAATTTCTATGAAGTTGATGTAAAGTCAAAGGGTTAGTCTTTGACTCATATAAATACCTTTGCCTTTGTAATCTTTTGAGTAGCTTTGTCATTTCCATATCAATACACATATGACTTTGGAGCTCTCAATCTAAAGTTTCTCTCTCTAGAATCTTGTTTAGATTTGCATTGTTTGAACTTGAATCTTGGACTTACAGACAATTTTATTAAGTGAAGAAAATAAATAAATGGTGATTCATATGCCGTTTTCAATTCTCTTTTCACATCAACAATTGTTTCCTGACTATATTATGAACATGATGGGGACGGAAATTGTTCACAAACACATTTATCACATAACTGGCATAAAAAATATCCTTGCTATGATACCACATGTTGATTAATTTAAACATCTAATAGGACTTAAACTCAAGATCGTCAAATATCATTATAAAACATTAAGTAAAACTTACTTTATAGCATCGATTTCGGGTTAACATTAGAGGATGAACCATCGCATTGGGATGAGTCGGTATTATGTTTGTATATCAAGAATCCTATGGAGATAATGCCTCAAAGTAATGGTGTTCTTGAGAGGATACTTAACTTTATATCAACCCACAAAATAGACCACAATCCCCATTTTATACATACACCTTGTGGTTTTATCCATCAAAAAACTGTCATGGAGTTAGTTATTTTAGTTGTTGGTTAAAGGTAGTTGTAAAGGAAACATTATGTCATTAAGGCAAACTTGTGATATAATATGTAAATATATCATGTATTAAGTTTTGGTCTAAATGGTCTACGGCCACATTAATGAAATATTCCAACACTCTTAGCATGTAGGAAGGACAAGGAAAGGAGTAAGGTGAGGGACTTGTATAAAGAAGCAAGATGAGACTTGAGAGGCCAAAAAGGCAGTCACTAAGGCAAAGGATAAGGCTTATGAGGACATGTATAGGCATTTGGATACCAAAGGTGGAGATAGGTATTTACAAACAGGAAAAGGCAGGGGAGCTAAGACGTTATGACATTGGAGGTGTAAGGTATACTAAGGACGAGAACGAGGACATTTTAGTGAAAAACGAGGAAATTGGGAGAGACGAAGTAGATATTTTAATAGGTTGTTGAATGAGTCCAGCGAGAGGGAATGAGGCGAGGAGGGTGTTGTAGGTTTGCGACCAACTGTAGTTTGCGCAGTCATATTAGCGGATGAGAAGTAAGGGATGCACTTAGGAAGATTAGTAATGGCAAGGTCGTAGGATCTTGGGCAATTTCCCATTAAGGCATGACAATGTTTGCGGAAGATGGGCATACATTGGCTGACAAAGCACTTTAATGTCATTATCAAAACAATCAAAATGCTTAAGAGTGGAGACTTTGTATGGTATCTTCATTATATAAGAACACATGAGATGTTTTGAACTACGGTAACTATAGAGGTATTAGGCTACCTTTATACTAAGAAACTTTGGGAGAGAGTGATTGAGGTTGGGGTGCATCGCGAGACATGTCCAAAAACCAATTTTGGTTCCTACCATGGAGGTTTACAACTGAAGTTGATCTACCTACTTAGGCGATTAACGAATAAATACTGAGAGGGTAGTAGGGACCGCAATATGGTGTTCATAGATCTAAGAGAAGGCATATAAATGTGTTCCATGGCGTAGGATTTGGAGAAGCTTGGAGGCTAGAGGGATTCTGTGGATGTATGTTAGGGAAATTCAAGATATGTAGTAAGTGAGACTATAGGTTTGCATTAGGTGTCGCTATACTTATTCCTCTTTGCCTTGATTTTGGATAAGATTAAGGGGGACATCAAGGATAGTGTTTCCTCATAGTTATTTGCTAAGGATATCGCACTCACAACAGAGTTAAAGGGCGAGGTGAATGCTATAGTAGTATATGAGAGCTTTAGAATCATCAGTCTTGCGCATTAGTCTGTGCAAGACAAAATACCTATAGTGAGCTTCACCAAGCAACACATTGACGATGGTGTAAATTTAAGCATTCTAGAGCAAAGGGTAAACCAACCAGATGGTTTTAAGTATCTAGGCTTATTAATTCATAGGGAATGTAAGATGGTAAAAAACGACGTTACACACCGTATAAAGGTCAAATGCTTAAAGTGGAGAGTGGCTACGCGAGTGTTCGTATGATAAAAGGTACCATACTGAAAAGGAAACTTTATAGGGTAGCCATAAAACCAACTAATAGTTCGGAGTGTTAGGTGGTAAAGAAGGTGCAACTGACGAAATGTAAGTTACAGATATGATGATGAAATAAACATATTGTGTATAAATAGGATTCCAAACAAGGTTTTTGGATTTGAACCAAGGAATCGGCCAATCACATATAAGTTGAGAGAGTATAGATTAATCAATTAAGGTGGTTTGGGTAAGTTCGGATATAGTTGACAACACAGTGAGAAGAGTGGAAAAAGTGACGGTTGAGGGGCTGAGGAGGGGTAGACCTAGGAAAACGTAGGTTGATCAGTTAGATATGGATATTAGGGTGTTCACTGTACGGTTTAGGGCAAAACCACATACGACACCACATATACGGTTTTAGTATTTTTCCAAACCGCACCTCGTGTACCTCAAACCGCAAAACAAAAAACACCGTTAAATACGGTGCGGTGCGGTCTGTAGCTAACGCACTTTACACCTACAATTCAATAATTATAAGACTAAAACTTCATTCTAAAATCAACGGTAACGTAACTATAGTCTAAAAAATGAAAATATTCAACACGTTCAATTCCAAATGCATCACATAAATATTACAATTATTCTATATATACATATATGTATTTATAATATATAAAATTAAATATATTTATATATATAATGTGCAGTACGGTGTGGTTGGAACCGCGATTTGATAACTCAAAACCACAAACCACACCGCACTAAAATAACTAACCGCAAACGGCATGGCGGAAGTTTAAATCGCGACTTTACGTTGCGGGCGATTTTGTGCGGTTTAGATGAACACCTCTAATAGACATATGACGGATTTAGACATTTCAAGGAAATGACATCTAATAACAAGACTAGAGTGACCTAATTTTTATAGGATCAGGCAGTGGCCGACGTCAAGGGTTTTGAGCAGAGAGTAGGCAAATTTTATTACATCTATTTACATTCTTTTCTATTTATTTTTTTTGGAAGGCATAGCGACATCGAACCAACGAACAACTACCACGAACACACACACGCACGCACACCTCCCCGGCGGTATCGGTCATCCACGGGCAGCCCACTAATCCGCCGCTATCCCGGCCCAGCTTACGCTGAACCTAGAGCCCAACCACAGTCTTAAGACTGGGCTGGGGGGCAGCCCAGTCAACGAATGGACCAGCCCAAGGACTGGGTACTCCTCATGCCCTCAGAATGACTCCCCTTGGATTCGAACCCGGGTAGATTGGGATACCATCCACAACCCCTCCCAGGATGTTACCGCCCTTGGGGAAACCAACTGAGATAGACATAGATTGGGTACATTCTTTTCTATTTGTTTGCATGTCTTAACCGATTACGTTGTTTGTTGTACCATTCGGCCTATTATATTTTCCCGATATATTACATATCTTATCACTTGTTTGCACGTCTTATAGAAACAGCCTCTCGATCCTAGTGGTCAGGGTAAGGTCTAGGTACATACTACCTCCCCCACACATACTTTCGAGTGAGATATTGGTACGTTTGATTTGATTTATTAAAACAATCAATAGCATAATATAAATGTATGATATGGATATGAAATTCTATGATTTCACTACGAAGTCTATATAAGCAAACGCCACTTTACATTGCTCAATAACAATCAATTACATATATGAATATATAGCTGAATTTTCAAAGAAGATACAACATACAACACAAATACAGCCTCTAAAATGAGATGATAATAATACTAAAGCTGATGATTTCTGGGTTCGTAACAAGACTGCAATTAAGAACAAAACATACTCCCTTCGTCAACATCCCAACGAGATAGGTCGTAATAGCTTTTAAGACCTAAAAGGGAAGAAAGTGAAGCAACAAAGACAACATTAAGTAACTAAACATAACAAAGGGCCATTGGCCCAGGTACACACACCCAGGTAACAAGTAGGTCAAGGGTTTAAACTTCACAAAGGTAGAGTGTACGTGATATTTGCCGTATAATATCTACTTCCAAAAGAGAAGCACCTAAAGAGCAAAAAGACCCATGGCACAATATGAAAGAAAAAAGAAAGCAACCGATATAGGGATTCCTGAAGCTCGCTACCTACAGGGTAGCTCTAAACTGGTCAGACCTTGAGTTGTTCCTCATCAGTAACCATTTAGAGCCCCCTCAAGCCCACCAGAGATTTTCCTTCAGGGTCCTATAAAATTAGTCAAGGTACTAACCCAAACACCCAAAGTTGTAAATAAATAAAATATTCACTACACTACCAACAATGAACCTGTGAGAAGTACTTACGGTGGTGTTCCAATGAATCCGTAAACATCACTTCCTTTTCCGAGTGGATCATATGCTTCAAAAATTAGATAAAAAAACAAGTATACAAATATAAATCAAAAAACTAAATTTATAACGTTAAATGTAACCTGTACAAGATTATAATACACTTCGGTGAAGCTACACACGTTTCTCATACAAAAAGCCTCCACATAGGAGGAACTTGTATTCTCTTTTGGACTCCAAAAATATTTACCATATTATGTTAGAAATTCTCGGTGTTTTTTTCTTTAGAATCACCCATTCGAGATGTTATTATACCTTGCAGCATCCTGGGCTATAAAAGCAGCGGTGGGCTCAGACACATGTGGGCTTTGAGATGTAGTAAATGCAGGCTCAAGATTCTCATTCACACTCTTTGTTGGCCTCTTCAGTCTCTTGGGTCTCTGCTGTTTGACCTCGTTGTATTGTAGGCAATCATCGAATTCTGAACTTGGTGCAGTCGATGAGTCGATGTTTTTAGAACCTTTTGGTGGCCTTGGTTTTGGGATACCTTTTTCTGTGGTAGGTTTTCTCTGCAATTAAAGGTGGTTACACCAAATAAAATATGTTATAACACTTAATTGGACATGACCTCTTACAGGAATACGGAGAGACAAGGACTAGTGTAGCACACTAGCACGGTGTTCTCGAATTTGGTAAGAAAAGAAAGAGGAAGGAAAATAAATCTTCTATTTGTGTTCTTGTAAGGGAAGGGCAAGAAGCTAAAGACAAGGGAAGAAAATAATTTTCATGTTTTTTAACATGAGAGAAATGAAAGGAAATATGTCATTTTTACTAATACATCCTTTCAAATGAAAGTTTGGGTAGTTTTGTACTTTTACTAATCTTTTCTCCCCTTTCCGCCCAAATTTGGGAGGAAAGTTGTCATTTATTTTCCTTCTGTTTCCGTTCTCTTAAAAATTTCAGGAACAAAGATTTGTTTTCCTCACCTTCTCGCTCCATTTCCATCACTTTCCTTCGTAAAAAAGGTTTGGAGAACGCAGCATAGGTGTTGGAACCTGTAGTTAGCATGGATGGGTAGAAGGGAGTTGGAGAGGTTAAGGGTCGATCGAGGCTAAAGTTTAGGTTACCAGTCTCCTAAAAGAGGGGATATAGGTAAGTAGTTTTGCCTTACTTGTTCTATGTGTTTTTTGTCTTACCTTTACCTTTTGCATGATTCCAATATACCTACTTGTTCCATTATTACTATGTGCTAGTCTTTGTTCCATTTACCTGTTTGCTCACACTCTGGCATAAGTTGGGGGTTTTCACCGAAACAGCCGCCGCTCTACTCTCTGAGGCAGAGGACAGGTCTACATACATCTCCCTCCCCCCCCCCAAAGACCCTACTATCGAGAGGAATTTACTAGATCAATTTGGTTTGGTTTTAATCAGGCACATCCAAAACAAGGGGATAGTACACCATACACAGACAAAATGCCAGAGTACTACTAGATCTAGAAAAGCAAAGAAAAGACAACCATCGCTCTGTACCTTCTTATTGACGGAAGTGGTTTTCTCAGGATCAGGAAAGGGCATATCACCGTCCACTGGAGGTTCAGATTTAGCAAGATCTTCGAAGGACGCATCACCTTCTTCATCTATCCTTATAGCCTTTGTTACCCCCTTTTTCTTTTGTCCATCTTTAGCCTGCATGTGAATGTGGGGGAAGGAATGATGCATATAATGCATACAATTGTGATGAAGATTATGCAGCTGAAAAAACAATTGTGGTAAATAGGGAGGCCGATGATAAGTTTAACGCTGTTGCTTCACTCATATTGGAGTTGACTCGATACAAAATTATTTCTGTACAAACATGTTTTGAAGTTTAACATTAGACTAGACCATGGATCCACAACAATTGAGGTTCGTAACACACACACAAACAGCAGGCTCACAGACAGACACCTGAGTGAGAAACAAGCTTACCACATGAAACAAATGAGATCTGATTTGAGGTTTATTTGACATGACTCATCAATAGGCCTGGCAACAGGTAGGGTATGGGTATGTAAGGGTTATTCCATTACCCTATCCATTTAAAATAGCGGGTAATGGAACCAGTAATTATCCATGTTATAACACTCTTATCCATATCCATACCCTACCCATTAAGATTGCGGGTAATGAAAAGGGTAATGCATAAATGGTAAATAAATAGATCATTTTGAACTACAAATAATAGCGTTAATTAAACAGCAAACATACAAGTAAAACACAAGTTCACAAATATAGTAATTATTCTATATCTAATTTGTTCGAATAGACATTATGATATTGCTCTAAATATATTACAATGTGATATTTTAAACAACAATATAAAAATTCAAAGACAACAGTTCTTTTTGTTGTATTTATTTTACCGGCCTCGTATTGTTTCTCATTTGATTATCATAGACTCTTTTACTCGATGAATATGAAAAGAAGATTAAGTGCCAATTAACATACGTTATACGACATGTAAGATAACATTCTAAAGAAAAATATTAATATTTATATTTACATTTACATTTACATAATTATGTGTGTATACATATATTAATATTTAATTTTATATAATTATGTGTGTGGACAGTCCCAAAATAAGTGTCCATTTTCAAAAGTAACCACCTACTTTTCAATTCACCCTTAGTTATGAGATCGACAAATTCATTACTCCCTCTATTACTAAGAGTTAAATTGTCATTTAGTTGTTTAAAAAGTGCAATAGTTACACATTTCTAAAACTATGCCTTTTTCATTGTGGACATTTGTTTTGGGATGGAGAGAGTGCTGTGTTTTATATAAGACCCCACCTATGAATTTCAACTTTGCTGAAATATGATTATATCCATTTTTTGACCTTTCATAAAACTAGTATCAACCCTTTACATGGCTGCCTAAATGTTCTTAAACACCTATTTAGTCCCCGGTTCTCACCACCTAGTGAATAGCTTCACCGCTATATGTCAACTTACGCCAACACCATTCTACAAGAACTTGAATGTTTACGCCATTTTGAGCATCCTTTTACTTTAATTTGAGACCACCAATGGCTCTAATGTTTCCCAATCAAGACTCCACCCATGCTAGAGAGTTGAGTCATAAACCTTTCATAGACAATTTACAATTTCTCAACTTAGATACAAAATTGAAATGACGGCAATGCCCTTTAACATGTATCATACGGAGCATTTGATAAATTTTACTACAAAGCTAAACATTAAATAACAGTGTGCTCAGTATCAATGAGATAACTATAGAGATTATTTAAAACATGAAAACGTGATCTTTCAAAATGCCATATGCATAAGCATAATTAATAAATCATTTCCAAAAAAACATGTAAGGCCAGAAGCAGTTAGGACCTGCGCTGGAATTTCTTTTAGCTTCTGCTCAAGTTGTGCATCGTCAATCAGCAAAGAAACAACATCCTCAGGAGCTAATAGGTCACCCTGTACATGACCGCCAGTCATGACAAGTTGCTGGACAGTACTTTTCTGGCTAGCTCTCTGTAAAATCTTCTCTTCAACAGTCTCTTTACAAATTAACCTATATACCGTAACCTACATCATGACAAGATAAATTTACAGAGTCAAAAAGAAACTGAGATTGAATTCAAATAGACAAGAAAAGAAAAAGCAGGAGGGCGCCCATCATAAAGTTTAGTAATACATCAACTGGAGATGTTAACTAATGTTGGTAAAATGATGACAAAATCCAAGTAGCCTTGATTAATAATGTCCAATTAGTGAAATAACTTTAATTCGACTTGAGTTATACCATTTTTAATCAACTCTAGTTGCTCTCAGGAAGCAAAGCCCTATGTACATCACTTCATTGAAGTAAGATAAATGTCGTTTGAGGTCTAATATTTTGAGATTTCACAAAATCATTTAGATGCCAAGTAATATGATCTAATCCAAGTTTTAGCCAAATAACAGACATGTCAAATTCTGCACGATTAAAAGCTTTGGACACATGATCATTTAACTTTTCTAAGTGCAATAGAGGCAACAATATAAGCCAAGAAAAAACTAACATCTTTAGTCTGACCCAACCGATGAGCTCTATCCATTGCTTGTAGATCCAATGTAGGATTCCAATCACTTTCATAAAATATGACAGTGTCCGCAGCTGTCAAATTGATTCCAAGCCCACCAGCTCTTGTACTCAACAAAAATACAAAAATATCACTCCTGCAATAGAATAAAATTTAGTGAGACGTATGTTTCATGGGAGAAGTTCTGGAATAAAAACGATACTCCCTCCAAACCCCTTTTCGAAATCAATAAGCAATCAATATGACATGCATGTTAAGCATGCTCTTTGAACGGCTTTGAACAAAATGAAAGAGGCAAGGAATAAATCATCTAAATCTGGAATTAGGTTTTTTTACAGGAGATACAATTTGGTTTTGGAAGGTTGTTGAAAGGGTGAACTGTCTTTTTGATGTAACAGAAGTTCCTAAAAGAGAATGGCAACTAAGCATCTGCAACAGATTCTCGAAGATGGAGAAAATAGAGATTTTAGAGTTTTTAGGTTATATTTTTAATCCAACAAACTCACCAAAAGTTTCTCCAAAATGTTAAAAGTAGGAGAGATGAAAATCTCCAAACTTGGAGATTTCTCCAAAATTAAATGTTGAAGAGAGAGAAATGTTTTATAATGTTAATCCACCAATGAGATTAAATGCATTATCATTTTATATAAATTTTAGAGTACATTACACGATTGGTCCCTGTCGTTTACATAAAATTGCATTGTGCGTCCCTAAATTGAAATAATTATGGAAATGGTCATTGTGGTTTACAATTTCACACCCCTTTGGTCCCTGAACCTAACCCCGTCCCAAATCAGTCCGTTAAGCACATCACATGCCACGCACATGATGGGCAAAAAAGTCTTTTTAACATAATTCCTTCTCTATATAGGGACTAAAAACGTAATTCACTATATTAAAACCCACGTGGACCATTCAAGTAATTTACTTTTTCATAATAGGACCCAACCATTTTCTCTCTCTCTCTCTCTCTTCTCTTTCATAATCCAGCCAACACCTCCCCCTCTCTCTCTCTCTCTTCTCTTTAGTCTTTCCAATGATATACACACAGATCATGTGTGTATATATACAATTTATTTCTCATCTCTATCCTTTCTATTCAATAATATATACACAACTCATATATATATACACACACAAACATAGCGCACACATACAGATATATATATACACAGGAGCACATATATATACATAGCATTTGTATATACACACACAGGTCACATATACAGAGCATTTATATACATACACACACAGAACATATGGAAAAAACCACCTCCTCCTCTCGACTCCCATGGTGGAGAAACAGAACTATGGAAAAAACCGACAGAGGTGGTTTTTTTGGGTTGCAGGTTTTGATGAGACGGTGGAGGGGGTGGGTTGCAGGTTTTTATGGGTTAGTGATTTGTTGGTCCAAGATGATGCTTTAAAGAAGGGTGTTGCTATCCCTTCCCCCTCCTCACTCACAAAACCCCTCATACCCCCTCCTACCTCACTCACATACCCTCTAGAGGGGGTATGGATAGAATTCACCTTAAAGAATAGAGAACAACTTGGGTATTGTTTCTCGCTGGATAAGTCGACGGTGCCGGAGTCACAGGTGGGGCTGTCGGGGTGGGGGGAGGGGGAGTGAGTGGAGGCAGCGATGGTGGTTAGGAAGGGGGACCGAGAGAGGGAAGACCGTCGGAGTTCATGTGCCGACGTGGGGTGGGGGGAGCTAGAGGGAGTGGGTCTGCGATATATATATATATACATATACATATATAGGGGTTGTTTTATTTGCAACCCTTAAAAAGGTTGCAAACCTTGCAACCCACATCTTAATCGTCGGATTCATGATCGTCGGTTACAATAGATATGAGGCCCAATATTATTAATTAAAAAAAACAGAAAAATAAAATTAAAATAACCATCGATCATGAATCCAACGGTTAAGATGTGGGTTGCAAGGGTTGCAACCTTTTTCAGGGTTGCAAAATATCCTTCCACTACATATATATATATATATATATATATATGTATATATTATAAAGAGTAAAATTACATTCATGGTCCCTGTGGTTTTCTTAGACATTTAAATTAAAATATGAAAAAAAGTAAAATGACTATAATGCCCCTCTAGTTAACCTATTTAACAGAATCTTTTAACGGTGTTAAGAGCATAAGGACCAAAGGCGTGTGAAAATGTAAACCATAAAGACATTTTCCATAATTATTTCAAATTAGGGACGCACAGTGCAATTTTATGTAAACGACAGGGACCAATTGTGTAATTTACTCTAAATTTTATTTGAAAGTTTTCCTGGGGTATTAAATGTATGAATATCTTAATAATATAATTAATATTGAATTCTCCAAAATGAAGAAACTGTCGGAGTTGAATGTAATTTGTTTTGGAGATTTTAGCTTCTGCTTCTCCATTTTGGAGAAATTATGGAGAATTTTTTGGAGATGCTCTAGGCTCGGTATATCCATAAAGCAAAGTGAAGGAACACAATAAACAGTAATGAATGCTATAATTTTTCTCACCGATGCTGGAAGTCTTTGACCATGTCCCGACGGTCCATTATGGTGGACGACCCATCAAGCCTTAAATATCTATACTTCCTATAGTTCATGTAATCCTGCATGCAGAAGTAAAAGTAATCACAAGAGAATATTTTCAAAATATAGCCTCATTCAACTCAATAACGGGATTCCATGGAGTTAATAAACAAAGAGCAACACATGATGAAATCAAGAGATCACCTAAAGAATTTAAAGACCAGATACAATTAAAATTAGAAGTTGCAAGACTTTCCGGTACCTCGATAATATTTAACATCTTGGTCATCTGTGCAAACAAAAGAACACGATGATTTCCTGCTCGTAGGCGCTTCAATAGTATGTCTAATGTTTGAAGCTTTCCTGAGTCCTAAAGGATAAGTCACCACCACTAAAGTTAAAAAATAACAAAATTGCACATGAAGGGTGCATTAAAACATACCCCCTCAGTCCCAAAATACGTGTCCACATTTCTATTTTAGTGTCTCAAAATAAGTTTCCACCTCCAAAAGCAAGCACCTACTTTCCAATTCATCCCCTAATTATGAGACGGAAAAATTCATTAATCCTCTCTTATTAAGGGTAAAACTGTTATTTAGTTAATTAAAATTGCAATAATTACATTGTAAAACTAAATGCCTTTTTCATTGTGGGCATTTATTTTGGGTGGAGGGAATACAAGAGATTCCGATACACAGAAGGACAGATGTGCGTACAGTGAGCATCTTTGCAGGATCAAAACTCTGCATTGGTGGACATGACCCGAAGATCTTGTGAGTGAGCTGAAGAGCAGGTCGTGAAACCGGTAGTTCTTTGTCAATCTCTTGTATCAAGTGGTGAGGTGGAGCATATGGTTTTCTTGGACCATTACAATCAGAGGTGCGTGCAAAGCCAACTAACAATCTCTTAATCCAAGGGTGATGCAATTCTTCAACCTTTCTGTAGGTAAAATCTCTATCTGAACAGTGGGCATTAACCTACCGAAGCAAATAAGACATAATGCCATCAGTGTCAATATACTTTTTAAAGCAAAAATCGAGTTAATATGCTACTAATGTCAGTTAAACTATTGCCATAAAACACGAAAATACTGGATTAGTCTCCCTTGAATGAGTTTATCTTTCAATATTTGCACTAACATGTGCCGTAATGACTCGAAATATAAATTGATTCATGAACGGCTGATTAAAACATGGAACTAGCTCTGTTGCCTAATATTATCGATCACTAAAATTGGGTTTCTACAACAACTTTAGTTATTGGTTGAGCACTACCTATGGACCAACCATGGTGCCATATAATTTCAATAAAGTAATTATCTAGCAATTGCAGAACATGTCCAGATGCACCTTAAGAAGCAAGAATTATAATTTTAGAGTTCTTAAAAGCCACTTGCTTTGAGGATAACACAGACAAAGTGAAAGCATGTCTTATCTTTACCATATTATAAAGCATTTAGTGAAAACTCCTAAAAACAAATTATTAAGCATTAGGTCCTCCTTATTAATGCATAATATCTATAAATTAGTTTACAACCTATTACCCATCCATGTTTAAACTCCATCAATACTGGATATCATCCCTAAAAAATTTACATCCCTATTTTCAAATATATAATATTTAAATTGAAAAAACAAGAACTGTATAAACATTAATTTGACACCCATATCGTTGTAGTTTTTTTAGGTTTTTCTTAACCGGGTTATCAAATTAGCAAGTCATGTTCAACCACCATTTGTAATTCTTCTTTTGTTCAAACATAAATTTAGAATAATATTTTTTTTAACAAGAAGTTGCATTGATTTTTCATTTTCGGTTTGCATAAAAATTTTACATCGTGTTGCATAGCACGGGTACACAACTAGTCAAGGGATAAAAGAAGTGACATCCTCTGGCATGCAGAAAAAACGAAATAGACAAGAGGCAATGTGTAGATAAAAGATCCAACAACTTACTGGGGGTGCCCTTGTTTTTGGGATGAAAGAGAAAGCTGAATGAAGAAGTCGAACATTGGATATAACCCTATCCTGATGTGGCAAGACCAACGTCTCAAATGGAGCATCCCCGGGTCCCGTTGCAAGTCTCTGCCTGAGAACATTTGTCTCAGACTTTGATGGCAATAGTAGCATTCTCGTGACTGCTCTTACTTTTTCGATTCCAAGATGCTTGCATTCAATATCATTGTCCTCAGTTTCCATCATCAAGTTCACAAGCCCATCTAAAAATTGCCGGTCCCATCTGACGACAGAAAACAATAATCTCTCGATCAAAGAACCATTTGCTACAAATGCCACCTCTGCTGGTGATAAATCAATCAACCGAGCAAATCCAAATGCTCCACTTTTAGTCCCATCTTTCTCTTGTATGAATGTAGAAAGATATACGTTTTCTGGGGAAAATATGTAAAAATGTTTCTCAAATAATTCTCTGCCAATATGATGCTTTACTCCTGAAGAAAACACATTTGAACTTCGGATAATGTCTTGGTAGACCAACTTTGGTACCTGGAAGCGTTTAGAACGAAATATTATTGTAGCTTATTAACACAAGACGTCTTTCCATATGGAGTCCTCTTGGGAGATTGTATTACTGATAAACTCATAATAAGATGGTTGAAATGTAGAAAATAAGTCGGAGTATATTACAAAATCATCCTCATACTACTATTCAAAACTACAATTTTGGTCGATCAACTTTTATTCTTGCACTTCTCAGTCCTTCAATCAAAAATCCCTTTTTGTTGAAGCTAGTCTGTTTCCATAAATTAGTCGTGTGGAGAACATGACTATTTTGAAAGGGTAATAATTTGCTTTTAGTCGTCACATTCCCCACACTAGGATCCCCCCAAAAGATCACTCTGCAACTGCAACACCGCAAATTCCTATCACTAAACAACAAAATCCAAGTATCCATATTATAATTTATAAACAATTATAGATGGCAAAATCTGCAGGTCGGGTAACAAGTTAAAAGAGGCTATGGTCAAAACAGGCAAATTTTCAGGTATGGTCAAACAGATGGGTTGACCTGCCAACATTTATTTGTCCAACTTCTTCGTTCCATAAATAAATAATACACTAAATATGGTTAGAGAAACTATTTTTAAAATAACAATCCAACTTTTTATAGAGCAATTTAAAAGGTTGTAAGTGGTGGAGTATACTTTGACAGCTTTCAACTTTAAACCATTTGACCTGTTTCCTTTTTAGCTTAATTTTGTAACTTTATTGATTTGACCCGTTATCAATAAAAATTATCCCAAATTGACCAATTTTCACAAAAAATGGGCTGAAATTGCCCCCCTCTATACACAATGATGGTGTAAAGCCATTTCATGCAATCAATTTAAAAATATGGCATGTAGATTCATAATTTAGTAAATTTAGCTCCTCAATCAATTTACAAATTCAAGCTTATCCTCGAATAGTTGAGCACCGAAGACACCTTAAATACCAATCAAACCGGGAAAATATTCTAAGATCCAAAATTAGTTTCAAGGATTTGATCAAAATTTTCAAGTACATTCATAGAATGCACGCACGCATTCTTAGTTCTTACTCAAGTAACAATATTCTTAGACTTTCAAACTTAAGAACCCTAAATCATAATCTGTGTGCATGGCCGTGCATCTATTGTTAGTATCTGTATGGCCGGTACAGGAGGCATCAAATGGAAATTGAGTTTTTCATGTTATCTTCACTAGAAAGCAAAACACTACTCTTTCTGCTCAATATGCCTTCACCGACAACCCCCACTAGATCAAGTGTTCAGCACCAAGTCATCACATTACACCTATTCTGGACCTTAAAAGAGATTAATCTTTCTCTGCCCCTAGCAACAGAAGCCAAACCAAAACAAACGAGCCTAATATAGCAATATATCCCACCCAGAGGTGGGTCTGGGGAGGGTAAGATGTACGCACACCTGACCTTTACCTCAAATAGTAGGGCAGTTGTTCCCATGAAGACCTCGGTTTTGTGAAAAGTGTGCGAAAGACAGGAAATCAGGTACGCTTAAATTTAAAAAAGCCGATACAAGTAAGCAAAAGAACTACAAATAAAAGCAAGTAAAGGAAAAACGTAAAAATTAACTACCGACTCACTAACCCTGACCCCTACCCTCTATCTCTGCGCCTAGCAACAGCTCATAACAAATCACATAACGACATGGAGTATATACCATCAGGTCCTCAAAGTCATAGACTTCAAAACAGCAGTTCCAGAAGTTATAAGCAGATGCGGTCAGGCACTCATGTTTTGGTACAGTGGTATTCCTATGATCCTCTCTCTTTCCAGTCATGTATGCTTGTATAAAGCCAATCCCTGTTACTACATCACTGTATATGCAAATCAACTAGCTCAAGAAAAGACAAATATAGCTATCATGATGCAAAAGCACTCTTTTATGCATGCCTTTTCCATCTTTAACAAGACTGATGGATGCTAGATACAACAGTAATTCATGCAATTACCTCGTATGTAATAGGATTTTGACTTCCAGCGTAGTGTATGTCCTCTAGTTCTCCAAAAGGAGGTGGAAGAAGTGGATTTGGGATCTCAGCAAAATAGAGATATGAACTTCCTTCGTTTCTCTCAAATAACTCTGGATGGTTGCAAACCTGCCGTAAAAAAGAATAGAAGTAAATATGATGGCTTAAGCAGAAAACAATGGTGTTCACCATTAGCAAATAAGATGTTCATCATGTATATAACATTGAAAAGAAGCCAAGAGAAATTAAAGGAGATGGAAAATTGCCTTCCTCAATTGAATGACGATATTCATCAAGTTCATAATCTTTTTCTCGTTAAGGTGCCCACGGTTGTTGTCGAACAACTCAGCAAGAGATATCTTGTTCTTTATAGCTTGATAAAAAGCCTGTTGCCTAGAACTCAATTTGCAGTGCACTGTAATTTCAGTTTTCCCAGTTAACTCAGAAACCACGTCCTTTTTAACACGCCGCAGCATGAAGGGCTTCAGAATGGCATGCTGGTGAGATCAATTCAAAAAACACAAATGTGAAGCCAAAACTACGGATACACTTCATGAGTAGAGAGCATTAAAATTTATATAACTTTAACATCTATATATTTTCAGGAGAAGATATATTGAACAACATTGTAGAAATAAGAATAAACTGGAAGACCAGCCACTGATAAAGTCCACTCAGAAATGTTTACATAAAGAGCCAGCAATAAACCTACTATTCAGCTGATCACCAGAATCAATAAAGAAATTAGACATTACTCACCAATCTGCTAAGTTGGTGCTCGTTCAAAGTTCCACCATGTTCTGCATGGTTTTCAATACTGGTTCATAGACCGTGAAATATGATTAGCAATTATAATCATCATTATTAGTATTACAAAGCTAAAAACATATCCAGAAATCATACATTCATACCCTCTAGAAAACCACTCATTAAATTGTTCATGGCTGTCAAATAGGGTTGGCATGATGAAATGAAGAAGGGCCCACAACTCAGCCATGTTGTTCTGAATGGGTGTTCCGGTAAGAAGCAAGCGGTTTCGACAATTAAAGCTGAGCAATGTCTTCCATCTTATACTGTCAGTAGTTTCCAACAAAACACAATGAGAAACAACGGCACACCCTCAACTACATCTGAAACTTTAATTAACTGCAGAAGAATTAGGCAGAAAGTCGCATAATGTAATTACATGTATACAAACAAACATGCATTTTCTAGAAATGTGTATAACATACAGTTCAATGGCCCAGTTCTTTTTCTGGTTGTTACTTATATGTTCAATATCATATTTTGCCATGAATTTAGCACATCTGTTCCTTGAAGAGTGTACATATTTTGGTTTCATGATGCTTACAAGACATGTGGGAAAATGGATACTTAGGTATAAGCAAACCAACAACTATTATGGAATAAGAAGTTGAGGGTAAAGCTGAAGAAAAGACTGGTATACACGGGACAGAAATGGCTAATGTTGGACAGTAATGAAAGTTTATTGAATGAACAAAAATGGAAAGCGGTAAGTATTTCAAAGGTACAAGGGTTCCAATGGCATTCGAGAGGCCATGGTCTCTCCCAAACGGTTTCCCGCTAAAATCAGGTCACAAACAGAATGCCTAACCCCTAGCTAACTGCTTTATTTATACTACTCTTAGCCCACCTACCCGCCTACCACTATTGACTAATTGACTTCTAAACCTGGAGTATAACAATACCCGCCCCTCAACACACACCTTGTCCTCAAGGTGGAAAGAAATGAAACCATCGATTCAAACTTTTAATCTTAACAATTGCTGGTGGTAGCGGTCGTGATGGTGTTAGCAGCGATGGTGGCCACGACAGAGGCAGCATCGATGGTGGCCACGGCAGAGGCAGCGGTGGTGGCCATGGTAATGGCAGATTCCAGTGGCCATCGGCCAACCCTTCTTCCCCTTCTACCGCTAAAAACACACTGATACCCTTTCCCACATAGGCCTGGGTTTCTCCTTCTAGTCTTATGTTCATTCCCAGGGACGAAATACAAGACTGTCGTGTGCTCCCTTCGTTTACTATTTTCAGCTGCCCAATAGGGCCAACATGTCCGTACTTCTTTACAACAACACCCAATACCACCCCCCTAAACATCCACCTTGTCCTCAAGGTGGAAAGAAATAAAAATTCCGATGTAACTGCATTATATTGATGACTGTTGAAGTGTGGTGGAGGTAGCGGTGGCGGCAGTGGTTCCTGATGAGCATCTTCCAACCAACCTCTCCTTATCGCCAATTTCTCCCGTCGACATCGATCATGACCTTTAAGTAAATTGTTGTCGGATACCCTCTTGGGTTCTGCTAATGTACCTGACTGCCTTGTGCCCATCACGATTGAACCCGGTGAGTCCGGTTCACCCACCCGTGCGGTTACATTTTTGCGACTCCAAAATTTCGTGTTTGTCAACCTCCTCAACACCATTTTTTCTTCAATCTCTAGTGCCCCCTCAGTGTCTATTAACTTCCAATATTTCCCCACTTTTGACTCCCCTTGTAACCAAACCATGAATATCCAATTTCGGCCTACGAATCTGCCCAGCTGCTGTCCCAACCCATTTTCCAGCGATCTCCCTTCATTTACACTCTCTATGGAGTTTTTATTTTCCCACCCACTTCCAATTTTATTCCTAATTGATTTTCTTATTTCCCCATTATCAAATAGCATCACTACCTTTTGTCCCTCTACACCTCCTAGCTTCATTCTTTCTAGAATAAACAACCCCACTATGGGATCTAAAGACACTTGTTCATCTTGAACAACCTCCACATATACCCCTGGACTAATCCCTACTTTGAATATTTCTCTAGAACGTACATGCAGTGGTGCGATCAAAAATTTCAATTTGCTCCCAATCAGGCCTTCCTCCTTCCCAACAGCCTTAAGTTCATGATCCTCATTGATGTTTTTATAGAAATTATAAAGAATTTCAACAACCCCAACAACAATCACAAAAACAAAAGGTTTCTCATCGTTATCTCTAACCTCGCCTTGGCAATTGAGCAAATGGTTTGACTCAAAATCTGTCATTACTTCAGCCTTCACCTCCATTTTCTCTCTTTTTCATCTTGTTTAATTGATTCCCTTCCTCGTCGAATAAAACATGACAACATAAGAGTTTGGATGATACGTACCCAAACCACTCAAGGCAATCGTTCACTATCCATTGTCGACTCTTCGGTCCATCTTCGGTGATCTGCCGGTCACCCTCTTCCTTACGTTTCACAAAGTATAGATTCCAGAAGAAATTTGAAGATAAAAATTTCATAAGGGTGGTCTCACTGCCGTTCTTCCACTTGATGGAACCACATGTTGGAGCGATTATCGGCGACGACAGCAGTGGGGGTGGTAACGGTGGCGGAGGCGGTAGCGGCGGGGGTGTTAGCAGCGGTGCCGACAATTTCCAGCTATACGTCGTCAACGATTTAGAAGTAAACATGGATTCGAATTTGATAAATCCATTTAAGTTGATTATGGACTTGAGCCATATTAAACTCATTGTATTGGGCTTGGGCCAGATTAAAGTCGCTGGAACGAGCTTTGATACGTCATTCGTTCCTCTGGACGACGGATGAATTGTTGACAACAGGAATGTCGACGACCTTGGTAGAGGAGACGGTGCTAATGGCGGTGGAGACGGTGATGGAAGTGGCAAAGAGGACGTTGATGGCGGCAGCAGTGGCACGAGTTGGCTGTCAACGCTATCTCGATCTCTTTCTTCTACATCTTCTCCTTCATCATCAGAATCAAAACGGTCTCCTTCAATTGCTTTCTCATCCATAACCATTCCATACTCAAAGTTCGGATCTAATTTTTGAATCAGGCCTGGATTAGATTTCGGATTCATTTTCGGATATAGATTTGGACTCGGATCTGGACTCGTATTTGGCTTTAGATACAAATCTAGAATCGAATTTGGATCTGGATACGTATCTGGAATCGGATTTGGATCTGGATCATTTGGAACGTGATTACCTCCATTATTCCTCCCGTTTTTTCCAGATCCAAAGACATCTCCTCTCTCCTTGGAACGAGATGTATTCAATTTGCTAGTCACTTCCTCTTGTTGCTTACTAACCTTCTCCAACTGTAACAAAATTGTTTGCATCTTTTTTTCAATCGATCCCACTCTACTCTCCAAATCGTCGATTCTGTCAGCCACACAACGCGTCGCCATTGTTGGATCGTGACTGCTCTGATACCAATTTGGTATACACGGGACAGAAATGGCTAATGTTGGACAGTAATGAAAGTTTATTGAATGAACAAAAATGGAAATCGGTAAGTATTTCAAAGGTACAAGGGTTCCAATGGCATTCGAGAGGCCATGGTCTCTCCCAAACGGTTTCCCGCTAAAATCAGGTCACAAACAGAATGCCTAACCCCTAGCTAACTGCTTTATTTATACTACTCTTAGCCCACATACCCGCCTACCACTATTGACTAATTGACTTCTAAACCTGGAGTATAACAAAGACCAACATCATATGTCAGAATATCACTGAAGCATCTTAAGTAAAGATGAAGTACAGACAGGTTGGAAGAAAAGTTTAAAAAAAAAAACAGTTTGTAAGGATTCAAATAAAAGAAATGATGCCATAAACATCAAAACTAATGGCTTGTGATTTCTTTGCCACGATAAACTTGAGCATTTTGTTTTCATTATCATAAAGCACATGTCAACACAAGAAGCTACTTCAAGATGCAATGTTAAACAAGCATGGCTACAAAAGGGTCACTGTATTGCTATGTTCCTAACTCTCCACTTCAAAATTCAAGGTTAAATTATCCCCCATGGGCAGAATGATAGGGTTTCCAAAGCTAAGGAGTGTTGATGTACCATGCCTAATGTCTATTTGGGTGCTTTAGGTAGGCAGACAAGACGGGAGTCATGGACGGGACTGGATGGGCAAGAGTGAGGTAGGCGGGTGAAAGAATTGTGAGTTTAGGGTTTTAATTCGACATTGGTAGTTTAGTAATTTACCAATCATGTCCCATCTCCCGGTTTTTGTTCCACGTATTTTGGTGGGACAAAAAATGCATTTTTGTTCCACCCAGTCATGTCCAGTCCCAGTCTAAATGTCCCACCAAACACTTGACAAGTTTTTGTTCGGTCATATCCCGTCCCATCTTCCTGATTTTTGTTCCCCCTATTAGGAACAATCATGTGAGGTATAGCTATTGTCACTATTCTGGTTCACCAAATCAGGATTAGGATTCCTATTTCTATATACAAGTCCTCCATTCGAGTGAACAAGAATATATTCGAGCAAACAAGAGTTCCTCTGTATTATCAATTATGTGATGCAACCACCCTTATGTTCAAGAGGTCCTAGGTATTCCAGGTGAAAACTTAGAATTCATGGTTTTATTCGAGTATTATTTCCAAATACTTCCTCTCTAGAATCTGACTTGCGTCCCTACCAGCAGCTACTTACTAATAGCAAATAGATGATTACACATTACATTGGGAATTGAAGAGTCAATGTTTGATGTGTCAAGTCACCAGCAATAAGCTTTACCTTTGTCTTATGAACACGGCCTTTTAGAGCCCAATCAAAGCTCTAGTGACACTAAAGAACATATTTGTGATGTTACACCCTCTTAGTTTCAGAATATTTTGGATTTCAAAAGGGACGAAGTAGTATATATTCCATTGTATGAGAATCTGAAGCCAGACAATGGCAAACAAACGTTCTAACCTGCTTGAACTTTTAATTGCCTGCGCTTCGTCCAAGACCATATACTGCCACTTCACACGCCTAAAGTACTTTTCATCAGACACTAATAGTTGATAACTGGTAACAAGAATGTGGAATCCAGCATCCCTGTCAAGTAAGAAATTAATGATAAATGTATTTGACACATTGAAACTGGCAGAAACTCATATTTAAGCAGGTAAGTGGTGGCAAAGACAAGATTGATTAGCTGCAAGACTGTTAAAAAGCTTAAAGACAACTGATAGCAAAACATGGCAATTCCATATGACTTGAACCATACACATGCTACTAAAATTTATAATGTAGTTACTGTCCTATATATGAATATGTGTGTTCTACGGACTTCTCTGATTTTCCGTCTTGCCTTCGCAAATGCATCTTTTCTATATCTATCAATATTAACAGGTTTAATTACAAAGAGAGAGGAAAAAAAACAACTAGGAGGGTAAAAACATAGAGAGTGTCCACAAGATGGTGATTAATGGGTTTGATATACTCGAAGAGAGTGTCCACAAGATGGTGCAAATTCCTGCGTTCTTCAGTTCTTTGAGATCAAGAATACCAGGATATTAAAAGGCAATGTTATTCTATGTATACCTGTTTACAAATTTCAAATGCAGGTAACATTTGTATGAAGCAGTCAGGTCCGACCATTTTTTTTTTGGGGGGGGGGGGGGGGGGGGGGGGGAGGGAATTACATGGGATAAAACACACAATCAAACAAAATCACTCAACAAGACCCATTCGCCTTCTCAATCAATTTTCTAGTTTTGTGAGATTTTCTTTCCAGAATTTATACATCCAAGGTCTAATTTTGTTGGACTTTCAGAGTCTCTTGATAGAGAAGACAAGGGTTTTGGGAAGATCAAGGTCACTCACTAGAGTTCAAGCTCAAAAGAAATCTGCAGATGAATGAATCATTTGAACTGTCAAGTGCTAATTGAATATAGCTTTTTTGGGGGGTAAAGAATTGAAGATAAGTTTGCTGTCAAGCCTGATGGTGCTCTAGAAAAAAAAAATCCTGAGAACTACAAACAATTACGAAATTGAAGATAGCTTTGCAAATTATACCTAGGGTTAAAATGGTAATTTTATATCACTCAGACCATTCATTCAGAAACATTACCAAATGGTCATTTTTCTTCATACGCTAAATCATATAGACAAGGGTCATTTTTCTTTATGCACTTAATCATATAGAGCCTCTCATCATCTACCACTAGCTCCTTAGATCCTGTTTACTAGTTGCTGACCAACGTGGATTCGGTCAACACGCTTGACTTGGTCAGCAAAAAAAGTGTTTACCTAGAGCACTGAACTGACTGAATGTGCTGACTGAGCACCTACCAGGTCAGCATTATTTTTACACTTACTGGGTCGGTTTATTTGGTTTCCAAGCCTAACCTTTTTTGGGTTTAGGGTTTTTTAAACAAAAACTCGGGCAAGCAGCTTATAGGCCAGCAGTCAAACCAGCCCTAACTGGGCTCGATCAAATCCAACAACCTTTACTAGCGACACTTATATAAAGGTTATGAAGTAGAAACTCCTCTATCCATCCAAAGTGGGAACAAGTTAATACATCCCAATCATTTAAGGGATTATAAAAGTGGCATGTGCTCTACCCAGGCTATGTGGTAATAACCTGATACAGCCAACAGACGAGGAAACCAGATTTCAAACACAATGTGTCAAAGATTTTTTCATTTAAATTTTTTTATATTTAAATGGTACATTATGTTAAGTTTTTTTATTATTATCAAGTATTTTGATTTTTGACCAAATCAATAGTTGTTTTCTATTTTAAATAGAGATCTAATTTGTAATTCTATAATCACTACAAACAATAAATTTCACTTAACATTTAACTATATAAAGGGTTACAATGGTAAATTTTATCAGTAAGCACTTACTACAAACAACCATTTTCAGTCAGCGCTTACCTGGTATGCACCACCCGGTTAGAGTTGGTAAACGGCCTCTTTACTAAAGTAAAAGAACCATGGTGATGGATGAGTACCTGCGATATAGACGCTTTGGGTTGATATTTTTCCTAAGTACTGTCCTCTCCTGAATGCCACCCCAATAAGGAAGTGCTTTTAAATCAGGGCAGAAACGACTGATTTCATCAACCCAATTGCTCAAGACAGAAGCAGGTGCAACAACCAAAAAAGGCCCCCATATATTTTTCTCCTGCAAGTGTAAAGCATAATCATTATATATAGTTACAACTGAATATTAGATATCAAAGACTTCCAGGAAGAAAACATACTTCTGCCAAATGAGCCAAGAATGCCATTGCTTGGATAGTTTTTCCAAGCCCCATCTCATCAGCAAGAATACCATTTAGACCCTTTCAGACAACAAAACCAATAGCTCAGCAGAACAGTAGGACAGGTGGATACCAAAAGATATCCCATCCGAATTTGTTTTTTACCTGCTCATAACAATTTACCAGCCACTGGAGACCTTTAAGCTGATACCCTTTAAGAGAACCTTTAAATAACTCCGGTGTCTGTACTGAGGATCCCACCGGCATAGTTGACCTGAAAACAATTTTGAATAGTCATACAAATTAGTAGACCAAACTCCCGAGGTATTTTATGTCCAAGAGAAGAAGAATATTACGGATGCAACAAGTCAATGTCACTAGAACCAGCAATTGAAGCATCTTGTTCAGGGGCCTCAGTCCCTGCAGCTTGACGCAACTTCAAACATTCATCATCAAATGCACTGGTAATCATTTTCTGTTTGGAGACTGCATCTTGGGCTGCCTTTAGGGCCTCCATTTTCATTTCTGCCTCTTCAGGATCTTCTTCCTGCCCAACTTCTGAAGAAGTCAATATGGCTTCTTGGTCAACTACTTTATTTTCCTCTTCGGCCAAAGTCCCCGAAGGTTGGGAAGTTGCCTTGTTCTGCATGAAGTGACTATAAAGTTCTGTTTGTGACAATAAGAAATTAAGTCTCTGTTGTTGCCGCTTAGCTTCACGAAGCTCCTGTTCACGCTTCAAGGCTTCTGCAGCTTCTTTTTCTTCTCTTTTCCTTACTTCAGCCTGAAGGAGAGATGGATACAAATGAATCATTCCCCAAGCAAAAATTAACCACAAAAAATACATATAAGAAATCATACCTCTTACAAAACTGTTTTTCTTTTACAAAATAATAAAGAAATTGTTTCTACATCAGATTTTTTCGTCTGTTACAGAATAACTGTTTGTAGAAAACTTGGTGATTTCCCACAGCACTGTCGGTATATATATAAGATAAGTACTAGCGCTTGGACGAAGACTCTTTAGTTACATTCCAGATGAGAGACGTTAAACTTTTTCCAGGACTACATATCATTGGGCAAGTGGAGAGAATAACAGGTGGCATTGTCCACAGTGAAAATATTTTGCATTTGAATTAGTGAAGCAAAGCCATGACAAAAGTAAAAAGATAATTTTAAAAATAGAAAACAACAATGATAATAATAATGCTTGAAGATCAAGTAAGAAAACAAAATCATAATCAACGTAACATGAATTCTTGTGTCATACAAATATTTGAGATAAGAACTCAGATAAAGAAGCTCCATCTCGACGTCCACCATAGAAGCAAAAAAAGCATCCTCCCACTCCTATGTTACGATTTGAAGAATAGAAATTACGATTACACACAGTTTATATCGGAAATTGAATGTTTATTACTTTCCTAACTTTCGAGAGGTTAGGGCTCTCCACGAATACATCTGACAGAAATCAATATTGTATTTCAGGTCTAACAATACCCTCTCTCCAAGCTTTCACCATGTCCTCAAGGTGAAAATTGGGAAATTGAGAATTCAGCAATTCAAAATCTTCCCACGTTGCCTCAAACAGGGGCAAGCTCTTCCACTTGATTAGCACCTCTAAAACCCCTTCCCTCGTTGTTCTACACTGCAACAATTCCTCTGGTTCAACCTCCAGCACCCCTTCGTCACTTAGCTGACTAGGAAGTTCTGTAGATGAGAAATGCATCCCAACGGCTTTCCGTAATTGAGACACGTGAAACACCGGATGTATTCGAGCTGTTTGAGGCAGTCGCAATCTGCACGCCACTTTACCCACTCTTTCCGTCACTTCGAATGGGCCATAAAACCTTGCTGCCAACTTTTGATTATGCCTGGCTTGCAGAGACTTTTGACGATAAGGCCGGAGCTTAAGGAACGCCAACTCCCCCACCGCAAACTCTACTTGTCATCGATGTTTATCGGCTTACAGCTTCATCTTTTGTTGAGCTCGAATCAACTGCATGCGTAGTTCATCCAACATGCCATCCCTTTCCATTAACATCTCTTCAATCGATTGAATTACTGCAGAACCTTCCTTGTGTTTGAGCAACGCCGGTGGATCACGACCATAAAGCGCCTTAAACGGTGAGCATTTAATTGCTCCATGAAAAGTCGTATTGTACCAATACTCTGCCCATCCCAACCATTTCCGCCATTGTTTCGGTTTATCAGCCACAAAGCATCGAAGATACTGCTCTAAACATCGATTTACCACCTCTGATTGTCCGTCTGACTGAGGATGGTATGCTGTTGTAAAACATAATTTGGTTCCTTGTAGTTTAAAGATTTCTTTCCAAAAATTGCTCACAAACACCTTGTCTCTGTCTGAAATTATGGCCTTAGGGATCCCATGCAAACGTACTATTTCCCGTGTGAAAAATTCCAGCCACCGTCTGCGCATTAAATGGGTGTTTCAAAGCCATGAAATGAGCGAATTTGCTCAATCGATCAACTACTACCAAAATCGTATCTACACCTTCAGACTTGGGCAAACCTTCAATAAAGTCCATCGTTACTTCGTCGCATACCTTCATTGGCAACGCGATGGGCTGCAATAGGCCAGCTGGTGAACCCCCTAAGGATTTATTCCTTTGGCAGACTTCACAACTTCGTACAAATTCTCTAATATCTGATTTCATTCCTATCCAAAACAATTCAGATGCCACCCTTTGATACGTCCTTTCTTCCCCCGAATGTCCTCCTATTGGTGATGCGTGAAACTCTTCCAATATTATTGGAATCAACGATGAGTTTCTTGAGATAATCACTCTATCTTTGTACCATAGTAGATCCTGTCTGAGAACAAAACCTTTATGCTCCACGTCCTCATTAACGAGGCCCTTAACAATCTGGCCAAGAATCGTATCCAGTCTCACTTCCTCTTTGATTATCTCCCATTGTCGCCATTGTGGTCCGCCCATCATCGATAACTCACAATCCCGTCTCGACAACGCATCTGCTGCCACGTTACTTTTACCCGCCTTATACACAATCTCGAAATTGTATCCCAACAGTTTGATTAACCATTTCTGGTATTGCGGCTCGATAATCAAACTTTGGTGATCAGTCCTTACTGTGAACTTTCAACCAAGTAAATAAGGACGCCACTTCATAATCGCGAACACTATCGCCATCAACTCCTTTTCATAAATCGGTTTTTGTCGTGCTTGCACCCCCAATACTTGACTATGAAAAGCTATCGGTTGTTCATTTTGCATCAGAACAGCTCCCAATCCACTTCCACATGCATCTGTCTCAATGACAAAAGGTTGAGAGAAATTTGGTAATGCTAATATCGGGCCTGCACCAAAGCCTGCTTGAGTGTCTCAAACGCACTTGCCGCTTCTTCGTTCCAACCAAAACTTTGTTTTTTAAGCAAGTCTGTTAACGGTCTTGCAATTGCCCCATATCCCTGAATGAACTTTCTGTAGTACCCCGTTAAGCCAAGGAAGCCCCTTAATTGTGTGATTGATCTTGGTTTCGGCCATTGTAACATCGCCTCCACTTTCGACCCATCCATTGCTACTCCTTTCGAGGAAATCACGTGCCCCAAATACAGTAATTGTTTCTTCCCGAATTCGCATTTCTTTTTATTTGCAAACGGTCTGTATTTCAATAACTGTTGGAACACCACTTTCAAATGTACCTGGTGTTCTTCCTCTGACTTGCTATATACCAAAATGTCATCAAAAAAAACCAGAACACATTTCCTCAACAAAGTCCGAAATACGTCGTTCATCAAGGCTTGGAATGTTGCTGGTGCATTTGTAAGTCCGAAGGGCATGACCAAAAATTCGTAATGCCCTTCGTGTGTTCGGAATGCGGTTTTATGTACATCTTCCTCTCGCATCCGAATCTGATGGTAACCGGCTCGAAGGTCCAACTTTGAAAAACACGTTGCTCCATACAATTCGTCCAAAAGTTCATCGATGACAGGAATGGGAAACTTATCCGATACAGTTCCTTTGTTGAGCACCCTATAATCAACGCAAAATCTCCAGCTTCCGTCTTTTTTCTTAACCAATAAAACCGGACTTGAAAACGGACTTTAACTGGGACGGATGATTCCTGTTTCTAACATTTCTTTCACCATCTTCTCCACTTCGTCCTTTCGATAATGCGGATATCTATAGGGTCTTACATTCACCGGTTCTATTCCCTCTTTCAATATAATTCCATGTTCGCGCCCCCTTTTTGGTGGAAGCGTTTTCGGCCATTGAAATATCTCATCACATTCATCTACTAACTTCCTTACTTCCTCTGTACTATTATAGTAATTCATCCTGGTTTCCTCCAATTGACCAAGCTCCACTAATACTCCTTGTCCCTCCTGTTTAATGGTCTTCATCATGGATTTTAAAGAAACCAATGATCTGCCCAAAGCTACATCACCCTTCAATTTCACTTGTTCGTTTCCCCATTTGAACTTCATTGTTTGTGTTTGCCAATTCACATTCATGGATCCCAATGAAGCTAGCCATTGAATGCCCAAAATCAGGTCCGAGTTCCCCAACTGTAGTGGCAAAAAGTCCTCGAAAATCTCAATCCCTTGTGTCCATACCTTCAATCCTTTGCACACCACTTGACTATTCACCGCTTCTCCGGCACCCAACGAGATCTTGTAGCTCTCTGTAGGGCTAATCTTGAGTCTTAAACATTCCACCAGCTTAGACGAGATGAAATTATGCGAGGCTGCGTTGTCAATCAAAATCACCGCTCGTTGATCACCAACTAACCCTTCTAACTTCATTGTTTTCGGAGTCGAGAAACCGACCACTGAATTCAATGATACTGTCACGTCCTGTTCTCCGCATATGTTTGCCAATTCCGAGTCTCCCTCACCTCCTTCTGTTGCTTCTTCTCCTTTACCATCCCCGTTTTCTTGCAACACAATTACATTCAACTCTTTTTTTTACACCGATGTCAGGGTGAATACTTCTCGTCACATCTGTAGCATAACCCCTGCTGTCTCTTTAGTTGCAATTCTTTATCCGATAATTTTCGGAATTCTGTCGGGTTCTTCGTAGATGATCCTCCTGGTTTGGAAAATCGTTTCACGTCATTCCCCCCTTTCATAATCTCGTCTAGGCGATGCCAAACCCTTGAAATACTTGGCTCGATGTAGCATTCGGTTTCGTTCCTCCACTTTTGCTGCCATTTCCATTGCTTGATTAAGCCCCCGAGGAGCCAACAACCTTACTTCAGCCCTGATTTCTGGTATAAGTCCATTAATAAACTGACTTACATAGATCTCCTCCGAAATGTCTTCTAACGGAGCGGCCAAAGCCACAAAGCGTCTTTTATACTCAACTACGGTCCCTTCCTGCTTCACTGCTAAAAATTGCTCACAGAGACTACCTTCTGCCCTAAGAAGTTAATTGCGGTACAAAATAGCGGTGGATTATTGCGGTACCGAAAATTGCAGCGAAATTTACCGAAAATTGCAGCGAAATTTACCGAAATTTGGTAAAATATTTCGGTCCAAAATACCGCAATTTTCCCAGGCTATGTGTTTGGGCTTTTTTATTTGTGGGCTTGGACATTTGACTACCCCTTTTTCATCGGTCCACTTTGGTCGCACGATTTCATCTTCAAACCAAACCCTTAATCCTTTTTTTCATCAGTTCAGTCCACTTTTGGTCGCAGTCGACTTTCATCAGTTCCTCGATTTCAGCAATCGCCTTGATATGAGTCCAGCAGTCGACTTGATATGAGTCGCACGATTTACAGCAGTCGACTTTCATCAGTTCCTCGATTTCATCAGTCCACTTCCACTCGATCGACACTTCTACTCGATAGTCGATGACTCGAACTCGATTCCCTTCAACTCTTCAAGATTTCTCCTAATCGACTCCAAACATCTCCTAATCGGCTCCTACTCCACTCGATTGATCGATTCCCTTCAAGACTTCTCCTACTCTCGATTCCAAACATCTCCTAATCGGCTCCTAGTCCACTCGATTGCAGTCCAGGTTAACTATTGCAACCAATCTATTACTGTATTGCTTTAGCTACTGAACCGTAAAACATGATTGCATATTTTTATGTTATGAATTGAATGGTTTGATTATGTTTATATGTTAATATGTTATGTTAATGTTAGTTTATTTGAATTAATGAATTATTTGACTTGATATGTGTTAGGAATACAATATATTAATTATTAAGTTATATATAAATATATATATTCCTATTAATTTATTAACCTATTTTTTTACCGCTATTTCACCGATATTTCACCGCAATAACCGCAATCGCAATTCTAGGTCCTGACCGCAATTTCCGCAATAGACCGTGTTAACTGCTTAGCTTATGTCGTGGATCGAAACTGTATCAACAACAATCGCTTCAATTCCTCCCACACCACGATAGGTCGCCGTTTGTTCTCCCATTGATACCACCTCAGTGCATCCCCTTCAAAAGAAATCACAGCCACCTCCATACATTCTTCATTTGTCAATTTATTAAGAGAACAATACCTGTCAGCCCTCAACAACCACCCATCGGGATCAGTTCCATCGAATATCGGCAACTCCAGTTTGCGTCCCTTTATTGCGAAAAATGGTCCATGGTCGGTGAAATTTCTTTCGCCAATTCTGCCTCGTCTTTCACCTCCTTCAACCTCGTCACCATCTCTGATCACCGATCTTCTCACTGATTCCTCCTGCAATCGAGCGATAGTATCTAATTTCTACATCACCGATTCCATCTTTTCTTCAAGTGAGCCGATTTTCCCTTGAAATTCACCCATATTACCTTCGATTTCATCTACTCGGGCTGTCGTCGATCTCGTCATTGAAGCAGAACCTTGCTCTGATACCAGATGTTACGATTTGAAGAATAGAAATTACGATTACACACAGTTTATATCGGAAATTGAATGTTTATTACTTTCCTAACTTTCGAGAGGTTAGGGCTCTCCACGAATACATCTGACAGAAATCAATAATCCTCCTCACCCCACAAACTCCTATTTATAATCCTTTGCAATTACAACCCTTTTCCCAAGGCTTACGTCACCTAACAGAATGGATCCCACCCCACTACTGCTAATTGAATTTCCCACCCACTACTAATTGAATTAATTTCCCACCCACTACTAATTGAATTAATTTCCCACCCACTACTAATTGAATTTCCCTAATTACCCTTTCCTCCTTCTAGAGTACGTATATTGTATTTCAGGTCTAACATCCTAATAGACTGTGTAATTGTATATACCAAAATTCATAGTAGAAGATTTCATACCATGGGACTCGCTACAGATTAGACAAAAGATTGTCATATAATCAGATGTACACAATCTTTTGCTTCCACACTGCAGGATCTATCAAATAGTCCTCTTTATTTATGACACATGGAACAAGGAATTGAGGAGGTGAAAAGCAGTCACCATTCTGCTATACAATATTTATGTTGGCAATTCTGTCCAACAATTAGAATAAAGAAAGATTACCATCTCTTTATCTACTCTCTTCCAAAAGACGAGCATGTCCCTTGCCAGTTTCCTTGTGCGAATTGAAGCACCCCTCATCAACTTAAGTGATCTGCTCACCTTCATCTTTACCTGGAACAAAGAGCGACCTCTCAAGCATGTAGATAAAAAAAAAGATCTTTTATATACAAAATTAAATAGCTGCCACCCACTACAGCTTTGTGGATTAAAAGAAATAGTTGGGTCTCATTGTAATGTGACCCAAAAATGATCATAGAATTTATGTACCTACCTCCCGTTGACAGCTTTCTGCAAATCTCTTGGCATCTGTTAATTGCTTCCTGTGGAAGTTGATAAAAACTCTATGATGCTTTGGTATGTCTTTTCTAACCATGTTCACCCAATATTTACCAATTTTATCCATCTCCTCTTTCTCAATCATAGATGGATCATCATTCACCTTCTGCTTCTTGGGCAAACTACGTTCAATAATCTGGATGTCAAAAAGTTAAAAGGCATATATGGGTAAAAACAGCCAACAAAAAATCCTAATGTACCATAAAAAGCAGACTCAAGACATAGATTACAAACCTCATACGTGTCACCTTTCTCCAGCACCTTCACATAGAAAACCTGCAGGGTTCCACCATCTGACATGATGGAACGCCGAATTCCCCCAGCTGCTCCCTCTGGGATAGAATATGAATCCAACGCAATATCGCTAACTTTAAGACTGAATTTCTGGGGGGAGTTATTTGATGATTGGGCCTTTAATCTTGCCTGAAGAGATTCATACTGAGGTTTAGGCTCACCCATCCCTGCTCTGCTTCTGGAGCCAAACCTTTTGTCAGCAGCCATCATTGAAGCTAATGATCCCAAATCAAGTGTGCCTTTTAGGTAGAACTCCTCCACTCGAATCTCTGATAACATAGGTAAGTTTAATGAGGTAGCCAACATTTCATAAGTTGGAGGAATTCTGTAACTTATGCCATCTCCAATATCGAGATAAGCAGGTTCAGAAAATGACCTGCACATTACAATGACGACTCAGACATAATTCATTTAGGGTGCGGTTGGTATGTGGGACAGGACAAAAGCTTCTTGTCCTATGTTTGGTGTGACATTAAGACTATCCCGCCAAAATAGGTGAAACAAAAATCAGGGAGATGGGACAAGAGTGGTAAATTACTAAACTACCGATGTCAAATTAATACCTAAGACCTGCATAATTATTTCACCCAACTGCCTCACTCTTGACCGTACCGTCCCGTCCTGTCCCGTCTGCGTACCAAACCCACCCTAAAGTACCAATCGATTCACACAAGCTTCAAGTGATGACAAACCTATCCATGTTAAAATGTGGAGAAAAAACTGTTTCGTTGAAGTTACCCAGCTTCTGAGTTATACTATCAGGTAAAAAATTGGAAGTTGTTTCAATTTTGTGTGCTCCTTTACGGTCTTTTAAACCTAAACTACTCTTCATGTCTGACATCCCATTGCCCGTGGAAGCAGGACTAGTTAAATTATTATTATTGTGCCTTCTCTTGTACTTGTGAACATGCTCGCCAAGCATGGCTCTATATCGCTCCTCAGAGATGTATGTACTATAACCGCCATCCTGGTCTTCATCACTACTATACACATTTCGCCTCTTTCTCTTTTCTGACATCATTCCATTACTTCGGTCTGCTTGTCCACCTGTTGATTACCAAACTATTAACTTCACTAGGTGCATTCTTGTGGACAATTTAACAAAGCTTTGAGAAGTCATGCAAAAGCCAGCATGTTCCTTTCTATGTGTCATGCGTGCAAATAAATGCTGAAAAAACTAGGGGTGAGCATCTAACCGCCCATATTACACTCATCGCACGACATCGTGCAGTTTTAACATTCACGGTGTGGTTTGCGGTTCACATTTTTATCAAACTGCAGTTTGCGCTTTTAAATAATGAAACCACAGTTCGAATTGCACCACATAACAGAGTTTTATATATATAACATACATTTAGGATAATTGGGTTGTAATATGCTCTCATATAGAGAGAGAGAGTCGGGTTCAAACGAGAACAATACCTATTTAAAAGAACGTGAACTAACAAAATCATTAGTGATTTTACATTAACACATGAAAAAAAGACTTTGGCTGCGGCTTCAGGTCCGCGTGGCTTTTTTGCGCGTTAATGTAAAATCACCAATGATTTTGTTAGTTCTCGTGTTCTTTTAAATAGTTATTGTTCTCGTTTGATCCTCCTTCTATATATATGTATATATAATATTTATCGGGAGCCGGGACTTCAAATTAAAGCAAACATATGGACACGTAACAAGCCATCGTCGAATTAATGTTGAAGCTAACATTTTAGATGTGTTTGGATAATTGGATATTTGGATTAATTACGGAACTCTATAAGTTTGTTTTAGACTATTTCAATGTATGTATATCGTGGGTATTGGAACTTCTTACTGTCAGAAAATGCGGTGTTGTTTGCAGTTTGAGACATATGTGGTGCAGTTTGTGGCTTGGAGAAATGTGCAGACTGCATATGCAGTTTGGGAAATGCTCAAACCACATATGCTGTGCTGTTCAGTTTACAGTTTCACCCCAAACCACACCTAGCTCACCCCTGGAAAAGACAATTCATACCACGCCCACCACTGGAAAAGACAATTCATTTTCATTTTGTAATTGAAATTCGCCAGAAAATCAGCAGCTAAAAATAAAGAGACAATTGTTGGAGAGACGAAGTTACCTCTGCTCTCATCCTGACTGCTATTGGCATAATAATCAAACTCATCTTCTGGTTGGGGTAGTTGAAAGTTCATCAAGGACTACAAATATTAACCCAAAGTAATAAACATCCATAGTTCTTTGATAATACTAAAATAAACAAAAAAAAAACCTTAAAATTCCAACCAAGTTAATCCTCCCATCAACAATCATTATCAAATACACAAAAGTGAGAATTCAATTCGAAAAATGAGCGAACAAAAATTTGCACAGGTATACCTCAAGATTGAAGAGATTCGAATAAGTATACGGATTCCTGAGTTGGCGATTCGGGTCCATAGTATGTTGCGCTTTGAAGACGATACAACGAAGAGTGAAACCCTAGGTACGTGGATAAAAGCATTGACGATGAAGCAAGATATAATCGAGTATATATTGGTGGTAGAGAGAAGAAGAAACCCTAGGCCTGTGGGAGGAGGGCGGCATGCGCAGGATAAGGAGGTGGTGGCAGAGAGAGTGAGGGGAGTCACAGGTGAGCAGGAGTGATTTGGTGGCATTGCGATAGTTGCTAAAATGAACCCGTAAGGGGTGTTGAATGGCTAATGTGCGCCACCACAGCTTCTGTTGCTCTGTTCTCCGTAGAGGTGAAAGTGGCTCAAAGTAGTATCGTCTTGGCCACATGATCCAACGACGTCCACGTGGCGACCTTTTTCTTTTTCTTTTTCTTTTTCTTTTTGAAATTTTTTTTTATTTTCATCTACAAAGTGGAAATTTCATCAAAATGTAACGAGTAAACTACCATTTTGGTGAGGGACGGATCTATAAATTTTTTATACGGTAGCACCATGTAATATAGACAAAAAATAATTATAAAAAGCATGGTTTTTATCGACGTGTCTTCATATTTTTACCGACGTTCAATATTGTTTGATGTATTTTAGCCTAATTCCACCATTTTGAGGAATTTTTAAAGGTTTTTGCTTGATTTTGACGGATTTTTAAGTATTTTTTATCGTTTTCGAGGGATTTTTTCGGGGTTTTTTTTATTTCAAGAGTTTTTCCGGTTTTTTGGTTGATTTCAATAGTTTTTTTTGGTTTTTTGGTTGATTATGAGGTACGGTTGCACCTTCTTGAAGCTTCCAAAATAATACGATAGCACCTTCCAAAACGATACGGTTGCACCTTTAACGAACCTAAAAAAATTTACCCTTCGCTGAATAAATCATATGGTGGCACGTGCCACCATATGTATTACACTAGGTCCGTCCTTGATTTTGGTCCTTTCGTTTAATACACATCTTGTTTTTGTGTTTCCAAAGTACAATAATATCGGTGACTCTGGTTTTTATCTTGCTTTAGAAATGATATTTTACTCTAACATTCTTATTTAAATTATAATTAGTTAAAAGGTATTTCATCCTCTTATTTATTTTCATGTTTTTTCTTCTATAAATTAGAAAATATTATACTATATTATTTATATATACACACACATGCGTATAATGACCAGACGGCCCCTTCCCGACAACACCACCACCATAGGTATTGTTTTAGCCAAAAATCGCACAAAACAGTCTAAGGCCAAGATGTTTTGACAACCACTAAAGTTTGTAACTTTGAACAAATAAATAAATCAATTTGGTGATGTTAAAAATCCCAAAAGACGGGAAAAAACAGCGGGTGGTCATGAGATACGCCGTTTTTGTAACATCTACAATTTTGTAAAAGTATTAAACAAATGAATTTGGTGTTAAAAGAGTTGGCACAATTATATTTTGATGAATATCGGATTGTTTGTGTAGCCTGATGTAAGGTTGAAAGCATAAAGTAAAAAAAATATGTATAAGCTTTTAAGTATGAGGTATGATTGAGATAGAGTTAAACTTTGAGTGAGGAATGATTAAGTTATAATGAAATAGTTATGTCAAAGGCACTAGTAGTTGAAGCACAAAAGTAAAATTCAAGGAAAGTTTACATAGATCGGATGGAATTTATGTTGGGTGGATTTGAGGCAATTAATATTATAAGTTTGATATATTAGTTGGGCCCATGAGTGTAGTGGTATAAAAATGGGAATTCTTTTATTTCTCCTTTCATTTGAATCTGAAAGTAGGTGTTGTGTGTGTTTTCTTCCCCAAATTGATTCCTATCCTAGAGTAAGAACTCATCTTCACTCTAATTTTAAGGCCCAAATTAGTTGTCAAAGCAAAAGCGAAGCATTCTTAATAGATTTGTAAAACTGGACAACAAGGTTCTTGAAGAAAACATAAAGAATTTTGAACTTTAGGAAGATATTCAAGTTGGAGAATGAATGAATAGAAATCGGAGCTTTAACCTACCAGCATCTTCATTATTCTCTACATTTTTCCAGAAAGTAAGACTCTTTCATTTATTATTTAGATGTTCATTATTGAGTGGATTTCGTGAAGTGAAAGTATAAGGGTTTTATGTTTTATAAGAGGGTTTTGTTGTTAAAAAAATACCTCTAGATCATCATAATTATACATGCAATAAGGATTGATGTCAGTTAACATATGGAATGTTTTAAGGTTAAAAACATGAGTTTGATAATGATTTTGGGTGGAAAATCAAGCAGAAAACATATGCAATTCGTAATTGTGCAAATTCCAGTTTTTTATGGAAGTTGTATATAAAAACATATAAATTCAACCACAACTCCGTTCTGGGCGTGTAGGCAGTCGTTTTAAAGGTACGAGAGTATAGATTGATATTATCATGATTTCGTTGGCTAAAACAAACCAAAAGGTATTCAGATTTCTATTTTAGTGACAAGCGGTCATATCTGAAGTGTAATTTGGGGCAAGGGTGTTGTGTTAATTAGTTGTAAGGGTATGAGACTAGGTGGATCACACTCTAAAGTGTTTCTTAGATAAAGTAGAGTATGGTAATGTGTATTATGTAGTTAGAAGTCAATATTATATTGTGATTTTCGTTTATGAATTAACCAACCGAATGATGTAATCATTAGGTGTTTAGTGAAGGATTGGTGATCAAACTATTGTGAAATTACATAGGAGAGTACGAGACTATAAGGTGAGTACACAAACCTTTCAAGAAATACATCATACCTAATTACGTATATTCTTTGTGATTTGTAAGTGTGTTTGGGTAGAAGATGCGATGTTCGGTTTATGAATTAATAACTGAAGGATGTAGTCTTTAGGCGTTGGTGAAGGATTGGTGATTAAACTATTGTTGAATTACATACGGGGCTACAAGGTGAGTACTGAGTACACAGACCTTTCAATATATAGTCATACATTATACCTAATTAGTATATGTTTTATGATTTGCACGTGTGTTGGATATAAGATGTCTTGTAATAAGGCGTGGGCACGTCTTATTCAATGAATACTCTTAATATGGTTAAGTGTTGGACATAAGAGGTTTTGTCATAAGGCGTGGGCACGTCTTATGTTGGGAGAACTTTTTGTTTCTTCTATTTTTGTTTTCGTTGAGCAACATGATTTTTAAATTGTGGTATAATGATTGATAAAACTTGATAAGTGAAATAACTGTTTGTCTAATGTTGTTATTATGCAGTGTAGAATCCATATACTAGGATAGTCTCTTAACATGTGAGAGTTAACCGTCGTGATGGTGAAGAGAAATGCTTGAGTGATGAAGGGGAAAACCGAGTACCACCTTCACATCTCCTCTAATAAATGAAAGGTTAGAGAAAACTGTGGTGCATCAACTTGATATCGGGCCACTGTAGCTGAAGAGGTTGGTCGAGCTTCAAGACTGCCATCCCATATTTTCTTTCTCAAATTCAAGAGAGGATGCAATATCTAATATGTTAGGAATTTGCAATCTGTTAGGAATTTACAATATGAATAAACCTTGAAATGGCATTAAGAATGGAATAAAGTATATATCGTGACTTTGCAACCTATAAGTCACCGAAGTTTGTGAGAGTACCTGACCCTCTTGTGAGCACAAGGTAGGTAACTGAAATGGAGTGTGCCCTTCACACCATTCATTGTGCAAGTGAGACAAAGTTAATTATACAACAAACTTACTTCAAGAAGGATCATAGGAATATTGGGATGTAGTGGCAAAACAAAAAGGTGAAGATGGGATCTCCCCTTTGACTTGGGAACAATTTAAAGAGATGTTCCTTGAATATTGCTCCCTTCAATTAGAGATTAAGAAGATCACAAAGAATTTATTTCTTTGAGACAAACTATTGAATCGGTTAATGAAATTGCGGGGATATTTCTTGACAAAGTAGAGTTTTGCCCTTGCGATGTGGCAACCAAATAGATGAAAATGAATAGATATTATTTGTGTTTGAAATATGAGACAATGATAATGTGTCAAATGTTTGTGCAGATGGTTGAGGCGTCTCATGAAAGGGAGTTAAAGATAAAAGGCAAGTAGACTAGGGAGTGAAAAGAAAGCTAGAAATGTCTAGCCCACCATCAAAGAAACTGAAATATGGAAACCCACAAAAAAAGTGATCACAGAGGAGGAATTCCTACTTGTCAAAGGTGTAGGAAGAAATATGGAGTAGAATGTAGGATGGGTATAATATCTTGATATAAGTGGCAAGTTGGGTCGCACGAGCAATCAATGTCAAAGTTTGTTTAAGTATTGCTACAATTGCTATGATCCAGGGTACAAAAAGAGTGATTGACCTAAGTTAAAAGTTTAGGAGATAAAGGTGGTTCAAATAAGACCAAAAAAATTATTGACGAGAAAAAGAAAGTGGAAACTTCATAGTCCAAGGGTTGAGATTTTTAGATAAGTATAGAAGAGGTGAAAGAGACACCGGATGTCGTGACATATATTTTCTTTACTTGCGCATATATCGTTTGATTCTGGTGCTAACAGATCATTTTGTTCCTTGTAAGTTTAGCAAAAAGTTTGCTTCCTCAATTAGAAAGCTAGATAACCTTTAAAAGGTAAAATAGCAAATTTATAAGTTCTAGTGGTGTTTGATATCTATTTGGACTATATACTAAAAATCGCTGATAAATCATTTATCATTGATTTGATACCGATGGTGGGAATGGATTGGTTATATTGTTATGGTGCTAACATTCTATGTGACAAATGGAATATTCGACTTCATACATTAGAAGAAGATGAAATCTTTGTTCATGGCGAGAAGAAAAAGGAGAAATTGTGATATGTTTGATGGTAAAAGCTAAGAAGTTTTTAATATGGGAATGTGAAGCTTTTCTAACATATACCGTTGATGCAAAGAAATTTAAAAAGATTGTTGGAAATGTGCAAGTGGTGAATGATTACCCAGATGTATATCCGAAAAATTTACCGTCTATTCCTCATGATAGGCAAGTTGAATTTCGAATAGAGTTATTATCCTGTGCAACAACAATTGCTAAATAAAGAGAACTCCTTATAGAGTGGTTCCTACAGAAATGAATGTGATAATGAAACAAGTACAAGAGTTATTATACGTCCTAGTAGCTCACTATCGGGCACATATGTGTTATTCGTGAAGAAAGATGGTAGTATGCACTTGTGCATTGACAACCATGAACTGAATAAAGTGACCATCAAGAATAAGTACATTTTACTAAAGATTCATGATTTATTTGATGAATTGAAAGGTGTTAGTTGGTGTTTAAAGATAGATTTGTAACCGAGATATCACTGATTGAAAGTGAAGGAAGAAGATTTAGAGGCACTATCTTTATGGTGTTAAGTGTACTATTTACACTGATCATCAAAAGCCTTAAATATGTCTTCAATCAAAGAGATTTAAATATAAGACAAAGAAGGTGGTTTAAATTTGATAAGGGATTATAATTGTGAAATTCTTTATCAGTCAGATAAGGCTAACGTTGTCACTGATGCCTTGAGTTGAAAAGTGCAACATCATGCTATCAAGGTTAATTCGTTGATGATGGCTGTAACGTCCAAGTTGTTTGACCAGATTAAAGAAGCTCAAGAAGAAACCTTAAAAGAATCGAATTAAAAAAGAGAAATAATCAAAGTACGAATTTAGAATTTGGTGAATGATATTCCTGGAGTGAAGACACGTATGAAAGAGTGTGGGGTACCGATTACTTGTAATGTTAAACAAATTCTTCTTCACGAGACTCATAAGACAAAGTACCACACATTCAGGCGACCAATGTGTACAAAGATTTGAAGATGAATTATTGATGACCGAGAATGGAAAGAGAGATTACTAAGTATGTGGAAAAGTGGTTAATCTGTTTGTAAGTGAAGGTTGAGCACAATATACTTTTCTAAACGCTACTCTTAAGAAGCAGTACTAGAGCATCTCCGTTCGAGTCCTAGTGGTGGCATGCCATCTTATAAATAAGATCCAATAGATCCTATAATATAACAAAAAAATATCATTTCTAATACATCCGTGGGACAGGCTCAGACACATTGAGCTTCTATTTATAGCCTAACTAAGTAAAGTTAATGCACTGTCTAATGGAGAAGTTCCACAAGGAAAGGTGCAACAATCGCTTGTAGGTGAAGTGGCAGGCTTTGTTAGGAAGACCACATTTAGAGGGGCTTAGGGGCTCTAGTCTGCTTGATCATCTTCTTGTTAAGCATCCTCTGATTGACTATCTTCTAGAGCAGGCTCTGGTTCAACGTACCTTTCAGGGCAGCGGTACCTCTGGTCTTCTTGACTTAGAAACTTTTCAATACTTTTACATTCTGAGATATTTGGGGTTAACAATCTCCTCCTAAGTATTGGAAAGAAAATTTTACAGAGGTAAGCTAGAAAGCAAAGAAGAGAAAGTCATCCTCTGTTAAAAGATATTTTATTTCAAGAATATTTACAATACAAAAAGAAGAAATTAAGACTCAATGCCAGAAACAATCCTATGAAATCTCATGATGAGATTCTGTAAGTTATTATAGTGTTAATTGATATGATTATTTCATTGTTAGGCTCTACTAGGGCGATCTCTCTGCCCAACCTTTTCTGTATTTCAGATTTTAGCCAAAGAAGAGTCTCGGTCGAATACTTGAAGGATTCACTGACCTTGTAGAACTTCTTGACCGCGACTTGTTATTGTACAGATACCTCAGTGGCTCTGTTAGCAATGTTCCACTTTGTGTATTTTCCATGTTCTCCAAGTGTTCATCAGGGATAGAGACCTCAAGTTGTTCAATACCCATTTCTAGAGCTATCTGGAAGTCAGTTTTCATCCTGAATTCCACGAACTTGCCCATAACCTTTTTTACACACGCCAGAGCCATGTTGAACCTCATCCCACTATTGAATTAGCCACAAGCATGTCCATACAATGTTAACAGATGATAGGGATTAAGGTGGATTAGATCATTTTCATTGTGTGAGTCCGTGATCGTTACCAGATAATCAAACAACAAACAAATAGAAGATAAACCAACCTATTTCGATAACAAACGATGATTACACGGTTGAGTTTCTTGAAGTTTTAAGCTCTCTCTTTGTTTCTATCTTTTTACACCTTATCTGTGTGTGTTGTATGTGTATATGAAATGTGATCTGATCGATATATTAGAGAGAGAGAGATAATATCTAGATATATAATATCTAGATATTATATTTAAAACTAATATAATAATTAAACTAATTAAACTAATATAATAACTAAAACATAATATCTAAATAATATCTAGATATTATAACTTTGACACTTGTTACAATTTGAACCCTAGACTATGGTTGAGAGTGACTTTCAGCATTATCTTCAGATTGCGATCTTCATATTGGATGATCTTGAATCCAATGAGACTGTGTCTTAACAATCTCCCCCTTTGGATCAAGATCATTACGAAAATGATTTAGCAATACGATCTTCTCTTTCAGCACAGAAGATGCAATCTCTCTCTTAGTCTTCAAGATATAGTAAACTCCCTAAAAGATGTAGATATCTCTCTTTCAGTTCATGGGAAGAAATTATCTTCAGTTTGAGCTCGAAATTCTTCAGCAAAGTATCTTCAATGAAAATTTCTCTCGAATCAGCATATCTTCAGAATACTTGCTCTTTGAAGAATTCAATCTTGGACGTGATTCTTGAAATATGTGATTTCTTGGTTAGCTCTTCTCCATTTCTTAGGTAGATCTTCTCCCCCTTTTTGATGAGAAGTGTAACGATTTCATCAAAACTTGATGACAAGAAATGTTGATCATAAGGTGCCTCTGATTCGTCAATGCAATAGATATTTATCCAGATCTTTGCAAATCTAGACAAAATAGTCATGTAACACCTGTAGCAATAAACAAATCAGTTAGAAACGCCTGTCAGTAACACTAAGTCACTGTGTGTACCGAATACACAATGGAAAGGAGCTGTTTGATGTTGACTCCCCCAGGGCTTCCATTTAATCATCGAAACACCACAAAGGTTATTTCTATAAACGTTATGACAAAGAAACAAATTCCTTGTGTGTTCGTGCTTGTGATAGAAAGAATTAAGCACTGATGATCGCTTATTTGGCTCAAAATTTGTGTAAACCACTGAGACAACAGTAAGTTAAACACAGACTCAATGTGCATGATTGAAGTGCGAAGGTGGGGCAGACTTTCTTCTTTTCAATATCCAGATTTTCCAAATGAAAATCAGATAGCATATGTGTTGCTTCCCCTTTGAAAAATGAAACATTTTCCTGTTAAGAATAAAATGAGTAGTTGGTGAGGTTTAATCAAGAGTTGACATGGGCTAGTTGCCTGTTTCAATAATGATCACAAAAGAATTGTGAAACACTAGAAATGTGGTTGCCCGACTCAGAAAAAGTTGGTGTAGAGTTCTGATATTCTTTTAACTCTGTTCTCACACGCTCTTTCTTTTAAACATTTTGCTCACTCTAATCAAACTTTATTTTTCTGTTATATTTCATCACTCAATTCTTTTCGACTTCTTACACTCAATCACTATGGATTAACTTCGTGGGTAGAAATCACTGGTTAAGGTGATTCCATTGAAGTTGTGGTAAGTCCTAGCACACTGATCCCATGTTTTCCTATGAAGCATATAATGCTCAAAATGGTTTAACTTAACAGTTAAAGCTCAATTGAATAAGAAAACATTGAAAATCACACTTCCGAATTATAAAATCTGGTTGAAGAATCGAGAAGTGATTTGAACGTTTTAGAACGATGTTTTCAATGATTGAAAGTTGTCCTTCTTTCAACCATATATGAGATTAAGATAAAAGATACTACCTGAACGTATGATCTTACATCTCATGAAGCTAAGCTTAAAGTCATAAAGATATGATCTTTTAAGCTTCTCTCAAACTTCTGCAAAAGTCTTAAGTCAAGTCAAAGTAAAATTTATTCACTTAAATTGAAAAGACAAAAAGCAGTAAAACTTTTAAAGTACGAGTTCTGATCAGAAATAATCAAAAGTCATCACCTTTTTACTCCCCCTGAAATTATGCATTTGAAACTTATCAGAAATATTATGCATAAAATTTCAGAAAAGTATGTATGTACTCCCCCTTGATGGTTGATTTCCTCTTGGAGTATCGGAGTACAATCTCTTTTTCAGCACGGAGTAAGGTCTTTTGATCTTTGAAGTGGGAGTCCTAAACTGTTGTGTTTAGAAGTCATTCTTCGTTGAAGTACGGGTTCTAAGCTAATTTATTTAGAAGCCATTGTTCTCCTACTCCCCCTTGACAGTAGGTGCCTGCAACACAGATTTAATTTTCTTTGGTACCCACTGGTATTTGGGTCCATGAGTGTTAGTTGCAGTTCGTATGGGGGTAACTGAGTAAGAACCATACCAGTAATGGTCACTTGTCTTGTGAACAGGATCATGTGTACGACAATAAGAACAATAAAATTTCTTACCTGACAACCTGATTAATTGATCTCTCGTGTAGACGAAATCAGGTTTACCTTTCAGGGCATTGTTCTTCTTGGCATTTGGCGTATGTACACATGACTTCTTACATTGAAGCTCTTCTTTCACTGGTTTCCTGTTCCACACTAGTTCAGCTTCTTCCTGGAAGCTTCTTCTCCTTCTTTGATGTGTACCTGAACAATATATATTCCTGTCATAGAAAAGATTAGTAGAATGAATCTGATTAGAAGATTTAACTGACCTTTTGAAAAAAGCAGTTTTCTGATGTGAGCTTGCGGCTGGTTTGTTAGAACCAACTGAATTATTTCTAGGTGAGTGGATTTTTGACTCTGGAGTCATTCGCTCAGTCACCACCACCGTCTTTGAAATAATATCTTGAAGCTCTTTTACCTTTGAAGAATAACTGTCTCGTTCTTTGATAAGGAACTCAATCTTCTTCTCAAATGCAGACTTCTTTTTCTTCTCTGTCATAACACTTTTAGATAATTCAGATAGCTTCTCGGTAAGCTTCTTTATTGCAGTTTCAAAGGTGCTTCTCTCTTCTTCTTCAAATCCTTTCTTAGCACCCTTTCTACCATCTGATATTTCTTTTAAGTATCCTGCAATCTTTTGTTCAGTTGCCTTCTTCTCCTTGGCAAACTGATATCTTTCTAAAATTATTACTTTCTCAAAGTTACTAACTTGTTGAGAAAGCTTTAAACTTTGAAGCTCAATCACCTTCTTCTCCTCAACACCCTTCTTGGACAGATCTGAGAACTTCTTTTCAAACTCAGATATTTTCTTTTCAAGCTCAGTGTTTGCACTCTCCAAATCTTTGGATTTCTTCTCATTGCTCGCAACAGACTCTTTCTTCTGTATTTGAGCTTCAAGACCAGAAATCTTTCCTTTTAGTTCATTATTCTCAGCTTCCAAAACTTTTCCTTTTAAGAAAACGTTTCGGTCTAAGACAACCCATTCAGAGTTTAATGCAAGATAGTCCCATATCTCTTTCCCTGAAGCTTCGGGAATATCCATTAAATCAAATATTTCTTTAGAAATACTCTTTTTCAGATAAACTCTAACTCTATAATCAGCATGATCTCTTTGCACCTGTGCACCTTCAGACAATGATAATCTCATGTTTTGACCCAGATCATCATTATCTAAAAGGCTGAAAAAATTTCCTTTTCCACTTTTCGTATTATCCTTTATTCAACATTGGAAAATAGGAAGACATTCTGTTTGATAAGAGAACTTGACAGATATGATCGTTAATTTAAATAAAAATCAGATAAAATTCAGAAATAAAAATTTACAAAAATTTCCAAATTTAACCAAGTCTGGAAATGGAGCAAAAGTCAAACTTTGCGTTTGAAGAAGCTGGCGCAAAATGGGTTTTGCGCGAAAAGCTGGTCGCACGAACTGAGAGGTTTTGCGCGATACGTGTATGGCGCAAAGTGGAGAGTTGACCGGTAAGATGTAAAGACCGGTGAAATTTTCGACCGGTAAAACTGATTGACCGGTAAATAATTATGCTTCGACCGGTAAACTTCTTGGACCGATAAAAAGATTGGACCGGTAATTGTAAAACAATATGGACCGATATGTTGTAAAATTTCTTCGACCGGGAAAAAATCCAAGGACCGATAATGTGATTTTTTTTAGAGTTCGACCGGTAGAAAACTAGGTGAGATAGTGTGATTGCCACGTGATTGCCACTTATCAAAAGTTGTGATTGCCACTTATCAAATGAGCTTGCCACGTGAGGTAAAACAAATAGTGGACACTTGGAAATGAAATTGGAGTAGTGGACCGATATATAATTGAATAAATTTGAGTGGAGGTGCTATATAATTGAAAGTGGAGGTGCTATACACGTGGAGGAAAATACCGATAAAGCTTTTGGTGAAATGAAACAAACAACCACGTGGTGTGTTGACAAACAACCACGTGTGAGGATGAACCGATAAAGCTTTTGGTGAGGAAATGAGTTTTGGACTTCGACCGATATGATTGTGATTCGACCTGTATAGCTCTAGGACCGGTAATGAGTTCAACCTTCGACCGGTACAATGTCTGATTTCTTCGACCGGTAAACTGTTTTCTTTGACCGATATATTGTAATTTTCCTTTGACCGATACTATGGAGTGTAGTGGTTTCGACCGATATTGAGGTAACTTCGACCGATAAAATGTATTATCGGTCAATAGGCTTGGACCGATATATTGCAAAGGTTGGTCGACCGGTCTTCACGTCTCGACCGGTATGTTGTTAACAAAGGACCGATAGATTTCGACCGGTAACACCTTCTTCTTCGATAAAACAGCCCTGTAAATCTCAAATCGACCTATCTAGGAGTCGATTTACCACACCAAAATTTGACACAACGATCGATTTGCCAAATATAACAGCACACAACAATTTAATTTCAAAAACAACCACAAAATCAAGATATGGATTGATAGCACAGTGGTTAAAAAAAATGAAGAACACATAGTGTTTAAAATTTGATTTTGAATCTGGATCAGGCTCTGATACCAATTTTGAGTCCGTGATCGTTACCAGATAATCAAAAAACAAACAAATAGAAGATAAACCAACCTGTTTCGATAACAAACGATGATTACACGGTTGAGTTTCTTGAAGTTTTAAGCTCTCTCTTTGTTTCTCTCTTTTTACACCTTATCTGTGTGTGTATATGAAATGTGATCTGATCGATATATTAGAGAGAGAGAGAGAGATAATATCTAGATAGATATTATATTTAAAACTAATATAATAATTAAACTAATTAAACTAATATAATAAATTAATAACTAAAACATAATATCTAAATAATATCTAGATATTATAACTTTGACACTTATTACAATTTGACCCCTAGACTATGGTTGAGAGTGACTTTCAGCATTATCTTCAGATTGCGATCTTCGTATTGGATGATCTTGAATCCAATGAGACTGTGTCTTAACACATTGAATACCCATAACCTCTGATTTTCTCTTTCCACAGTTAACTCAATGTACTTGATGCTTTTGTGAGCAAATGTTCTGATCTTGATCTCGTGTACCCTCTTGATGCCTTCATTTGAGAATACTTGTTCTGGTCTTAAAGATGTTTCTCTTACAAAACTCTATCTGATCTGACACATCACCTCTTGGATCTATATTGGGTACATTCTCAAAGAGCTCTACATCCTTGTTCGAGTACATGCAATTATGGATTTCCTCTTGAAGTACTGGTTCCCTTTCTCTAGGTTTAGAGGAAGAGGCCCCTTCAGGTACTTGTCTCCTAAGACTCTCCATTTCGTTAACTATAGTCCTGACTCTATCTTCTTCTGGTTGAGGTTGCATGTCAGAGAGTTTAAAGTTGGCAGGATCAGGAAGAGATCTGGTAAGATAATAGATGATCTCTTGGGTGACTCAAAGAGAGCATCAGACGACACTTCAATATCTAGTTCTTCATCATCAGAATAGTCCACAAGTATTGGGTCATCAAATTTTGCAGCTTCTGGGGTACGAGGAATTGGCAAGATCGATTATTTTGGTCTTGTGGAGGTTGGCGTAATGACTAGAACACTTGGCATGAGAACTTTCGCACTGGAGATTCTTTAGGAGAGGCTATGGGAGGAAACCACTCAGGTTTAGTTTGGCTCAACGGAGTTGGAGTTGGAGTTGGCAGTGGCTCTATTGGCACTATCTCTGGTTCTTCAGAGGGTACACGAGATTGAAGTGTGTTAGAACATATTTTATGTTCTATTTAGAAGTTTTATAAAGTAATCTACAATATGTGTATTGGGCCTTGTATTGGGTTTGGGCTTACAATGTATTCAATGGATATGGGAGTATATATAGGAATCTTGTATTATTGTTTTAGGTTAACTTTCATACTTTGTAATTCCAAAAACCTGTAATCATGTAGACATACGGCTGCCTTGTTCTTGGTAGTGTAGTTTACATTTTCATTCAATAAATCTACAAGTTTCTATCCCAATCTTCTTGTTATCATTCAATCAATACCAATCATGATCTCAATTGGACCTATCAAGTGGTATCAGAGTTAAACAAAAATATCATTTTCTGAACGATCTGAGATCGATTGGTTTTTGATAGAACAATCACGAAAAATTTCGATTTCTGGATTTATTGTGAAATTGATTGTTATTTGATGTTTAATTGATGCAGAACTTATTGTAGATCATTATTGAATCATTTGCTACCATCAATTTCTTTCCAGAAAGTCGAATGGATCGATTTTTTAAGTTTATTCTGTTCAAAAACTTTGTATCACTGTGGTTGGATCGAAAATTGCTATAGAGTCAGATTTGGACAATATGATCAACTACAATTGTGCTTATTAGTTGTTTTCGAACCTGTGGATAAAGTATCAACTTAGAAATCGATGTATTGAAGTTTTTGTTAAAGAAAAGTGTGAAAATTGTTCCAGATCTACAGATTTCGCAAGATCTGTTGAAGAACTCGCTAATGTTGAAGATTTCGCAGAAAGAAGAGTTTTTGTTGAAGATTTCGCAAAGAACATTGAACACAACAAAATTACAAGTGTGGATTTCGCAAGTAGCTCTGTGCGAAAGTTGAAGAATTCGCAGGCTATTATGCTTATGTTGTGTGCGAATTCTAAAAGAATTCGCAGGCCACTGGTTACGAATTGTCAAAGTTTTCGCAGGTGATGTGTATGCGAAAAGTGGCTTCTATTCTTGAAAAATGTTCCAAGTATAGAATTCGCAGGAGAGTGTTTAGCGAATTCTGAAGAATTCGTGATTGTGAGATCTGCGAAAGGCGAGAATTCGCTAATGTGAGGCTTGCGAAAGTTGGGAATTCGTAGAAGAAGCCTTTGCGAATTGTGGTTCAGGCTTATGCCATCTTGCGAATTGTGCTCAAACTGCTACAGTGATCTGCGAATGTTGATTGTTTTGCGAATTTTGATGTCTTTTTGAGAATTCTGACTGTTCTGAACCCTATTTCATACAAGTTTGCCCTGTTCCTGAGCTTTATACGCGTAATGCATATGTGACATCACTCGTATCATATGTTTGTCACATATCATTAGCAACTGATCTATTCTTACTCGAGTGCTCATGCTTGTCAAGATTTTCAGATTCTGGATTTAATGATTTGGTCTCTACTTGGATTGAGTTAGCTGCCTGAGCATCTGCAATCATCAGTCTGGAAAGCTTCTTTTGTGGTTAGACCGTTGAGAGCACTTTATCATTCTTCTGACTTGATCACTCAGTAGTGTGAGCAACTGCAATCATTGTTTTGCTATTTGAGTTGTAATTCAGAATCCTGAGCGCTTATAATCATCCAGCTGATTCATGAAGAAAGGAGTTATGGGTTTGATTATTCAGTATTCTGGAAAGAAGTCAGAATGAGTATCTTCTATCAGTTGTTGAACAATTGCTTGCCTTCTACCCTTGCCCTGTAGTGTTGCTACTTGATGCTACCGCCCGTATGCTTATAAGATGAAGTTCTTAAGTTGAACTCTTATTTCAACTCATGGTTCAAAGACAGATCAGATGTTATATACTGAAGATGCACTTGGGTGTCACTCCATAATCCACACATATCATTCTTGTGGGCGTTAAGGAATGTGTTGGATTTACTAGAGATAAAAGTTGTCTTGATGTGCACTCAGTCGAGGTTATGGTCTACATCAGATCTGATATTTCAGTTGAAACTCCAAGGATAAGAGCTACATTCTAGGGGGAGCTTAAGGATGCTTTGATGTTTATGCAACACTAAGTTTTCTAAAGAAATCAAGGGGGAGAGGAGCTGAAGCTGGAGTTGATCAGAGAATGATTACTTTACAAAACTTAGGGGGAGAATGTTAGAACATATTTTATGTTCTATTTAGAAGTTTTATAAAGTAATCTACAATATGTGTATTGGGCCTTGTATTGGGTTTGGGCTTACAATGTATTCAAGGGATATGGGAGTATATATAGGAATCTTGTAGTATTGTTTTAGGTTAACTTTCATACTTTGTAATTCCAAAAACCTATAATCATGTAGACATACGGCTGCCTTGTTCTTGGTAGTGTAGTTTACATTTTCATTCAATAAATCTACAGGTTTCTATCCCAATCTTCTTGTTATCATTCAATCAATACCAATCATGATCTCAATTAGACCTATCACGCTCTTTATGGGTAGGGAGGTGGTGGGAGGAGTGTACGACAGTCCCCAGTTTGTTACTCCTAGACCGCCCCCCACCGTATCTCATAGACTACCTCCGTGGCTCCGAGACCACCTTCGCAGAAGAACCTTGGTAGGGGGCACTCGTACGACATCCTTCGTATCTCCAGGTCTCTCCATACACCGCCCCTCCTGATTCTACACCCCCAGCTCCCCGACAGAAGAATGGGAAATGTAAGGCGGCTTTCACGACTGGGAAGGCCTCTATATTGGTGGAGCGCATGTATCGAGATCAGACGTTGCCTTCTCAGGCGCAACTTACAGTTCTACCACTCTGTCCCGTAGATCGTGCATTTTAGGGAAAACTATTGGGGTTGGAAGATAATGGATATTTTGAGACCGAGGTTAGTGGCTTAATTTTTTATTTTAGTAATACAATTTTATTAATAATAATTCGTAGCTAATGCTTAACATGTAATTGTTAATTAATAGCACGTGGAGGTATGGGTACGACTTCACCTGGAGGCACGCTCTAGCTACGCTACTTGGACGATGGTGCTCCCGGACTTCATGCATTAGATCAATGTGAGTGATGATCTTTCATACGTGAAGGGGCAGTGTGATGGTTCACAGCGAGAGAGTGGTTTTCCAGCGTGGGGCACTGTGAGTCGGGTATGGAAATAAGTTTACATATATATTGTTTAAGAAATTACCGATTTATATAATTGACATGAAAAACATCTAACTTTTTATGTTTTAGGTGTTCATCCCCATATGTATAGTTGATAGGCATTGGTTGCTTGGGCACTTCGATATGGATTCCATGGTGATGACCATATACGACAGTCTCAAGTTACCAACCTTGCAGCAGCTACTCATAGACATGATGGATAAATTCAATAGGAAGATGCCGCAATTGTTTATGAACCTGGGTGAAGGTCATCGAGCGGCTACGTTTATCTCCTCCCACACTTGGCAATACATGTTGGATGTGCCACAGCAGGCCGGACCGCATGGAGACTGTGGTCCATGGGTATGTAAATTTATCGCTGACTTGGTGGAAGGGTGACATCCAACTAGCACTGATACATCCGCAGACTGCAAATGGTGGCGGCAGGAGATGACAGATATTATATGGTCTTTGAGGGAGGCTGGACCGAATGACATGTAGTACCTAGTTTTAAGATGTAACAGTTTGTACAAACTATTTTTTATTGAACACGTTACTTTTACTTGTAGTACCTATTATACATATTTTACAAATTTAACTTAACTTAAAAACAACATTACAAAGGCAATAATAACATTTAAAACTCATCAAAACACACAAAATACGAAACTGTTTTATTCACGAACAAAGTAGAACATCGGACAGGTACAAAACAGTTAAATAGAAATCACAGGTACAAAGCATAAACATACAAAGTCCATATACCAAACCAACAATAGTAGCACCATCTAAGGATAAAGTGCTTTACATTGATAAATCCAATTTTGTTTCTCGGTTATCTCGGCTTGCATGACTGCGAACTCTTGGACAATCTTTTTGGCACGTTCGTTGTCGTAACAAATACGATCTTCTTATCTTTTATCTCTCGCTTCAACCTTTTTATCTCTTCCCTGTCTGCGTCCATCCTTCTCAAGTACCCTTCCTTCTTGGACATAATTTCTTTCCACCTTTGACTGAGTTCCTCGATCTTTGCCTCAGCTTTTTCTATGGATTGTCTCATCCGTTCCGGCATTGTTTGTGAGGAGGGGGGTTTGAAGAAGAGGCTCGGTTTCCAGCCATGTGATATAAGTTGAAGTTGCAGGTGTATGGATGGTGTGACTTGTAAGTTGGAAATAACGTGAGCATTTATAGCCAAAAAACTAGTGCACCTCCGCAATTGCGGACCTAGATTTGGTCATTGCGGACCTAGATTTGATCAAGATAACCTGCAACTTTTCAGGCAAATCTTTCAGGCAAATCTTGCAGAGGAATCTTGTAGATCCGCAATTGCGTACCCAGTGCACCTCTGCAATGGAGGACTTGAACGAATATAAGTACCCCATGGTTGAGTGATTGTAAACCATAGAAAAACAAACACAGTGTGAATCATCAGAGTGATTGAACAATTTCTTCTTACATAGCATCTCCGAATCTTCATGTTTGGAACTTCAGATGTTTAACTCAATCTCTTCCAGACATTACCACCGAGTTATATGGTTAGTGTTTATATTTTTTTTGGTTTTGCTTATGTTAAATATTGTCGAAGGCTAATGTTGTTCATGTTTATCAATAGTGGCTTATCTACAAATGTTTACCATGAAAGTCCACCATCAAGGGTACTTCACGTGTGTGTTCCAGATTCTAGTTTCTAAATCAAGATTAATCAAACACACACAAAATAAGAATCAAATACCTGTTTGATTAATTTCTTAATTCCAAGATTACAAGATTCTCTCTCTACAATCTCTCCAACGAACTCTCTCTTTCTCTCAAACTTTATCTCTCTAAAATACAACTGAATAATTCTCTCTAATTTGTATTTTTACATATTACAAAGAAAGGAAACTATTTATACTAATATCTAATTCAAGGAAAATACAAAAAATACAAAATACATTGACTTATTACAAATAGACTTTGACTTTTAATGAGATTTGACTTTAGCAGCTTTGACTTTCTCAACTTTGACCTTCAGTATTCTTTATCTTGTATCCAACAGATTTATGCCCTAACAATCTCCCCTTTGGATTCAAGATCACTGTTGAAAGATCTAGCAACTCAGTCTTCACTTTTAAGCTCTGTCAGTACAATCTCCTCTTTTCTTTAACGGTATTCTTTCCAAAACTGTCTTCAAGTGATTAACAATCTCCCCAAAACTTTCACAATAATACTCTCAGACTTTGGAAAGAAATTATCTTCAGAATCAGCTCGAATTTGCTTTAGCAAATAATCTTCAAAGAAAATTTCCTCAAATCTTCAGAAATACTTTGATCTTCTTCAAATCTTTACCTTGAACTTTCTGACTTGAACATTTCAGAAAATCATCTCCCTCAATCTTGAAAATCTTTAACATTTCTTCATACCATCTCCCCCCTTTTTTGATGATTTGAACATCTATATCATCAAAACTTTACGTCCAAGAAATGTCATTGACCGTTCTGATCTGTCAAACTGAGCCTCTGATTCTGTGATCCACAACCAAGATTTCATCTAGATCTTTGCAAATCCAGACAAAATAAGAACATGTAACTCCTGAATCAACAGGTGAATCAGTTAATATGCCTGCCAGTAACATAAAGTCACTGTGTGTAACGAATACACAATATAAAGGAGCTTTTTGATGTTCACTCCCCCAGGTCTTCCATCCAATCATCGAAATACCACAAAGGCAATTTCTATGAATGTTATGACAAAGAAACAAATTCTTTGTGTGCTCGTGCATGTGTTGAAAGAATTAAGCACAAATAATTGCTTTTCAATAAGGCTCAAAGTTGTGTAAACCACTGAGACAACAGTAGATAAACACAGACTCAATGTGCATGACTGAAGTGCGAAGGTGGGGCAGACTTCCTTCTTTTTCAATATCCAGATTTTCCAAATGAAAATCAGATAGATTATGTGCTGCGTCCCCTTTAAAATGTGAAACATTTTCTTTTTGAGAAGAAAATGAGTAGCTTGTGGGGTTTATTCAAGAGTTGGCATGGGCTAGTTGCTTGTTTCAATAACGTTCACGAAGAAATGTGAAACATTAGTAATGTGGCTGCCCGGCTCAGAAAGTAGTTGGTGCAGAGTTTGATATTCTTTTACTCTGATCTCACACCCTCTTTCTTTTAATCATTAAGCGCACTACTAACCAAACTCTCTTTTCCATTTTACCTCATCACACAACCCACACTCATTTCTTTTTGACTCCTCACACTCAATCTCTATGGATTAACTTCTTGGGTAGAAATCACTGGTTAACGTGATTCCATAGAAGTTCAGATAATTCCTAGTACAAAGAACCCATATAATCCTAGAAAACATTTGTTGCTCAACTGGTTTAACTATAGCAGTTAAAGCTCATGTACAAATGTCAGATGTAAATATGCTCAGAAATATAATCATGAAGATATGAGCATTTTAAAACATTGAAGTATTTTCAAACAAGTATACTGAATGAATGAACATGAATGCAAAAGACTTGCTTGAAAATCTGACATTGTATGAAAATGATCAGAAATAAAATGATATATCAATCAAAGCTTAAGGTCAAGAATAATGGATATTTGTCTATATGAAACAAATTATAGACATTCTTGAAATGACCGTTTCGAAATGAAATATCGCTCAAAATTCTTTGAATACAAGCGAAGTGTCTTACCATCAAAGAAAAAATTGTTTCAATTTAGAGACATGGTAAGAACATGTTGAACAAAGTCAAACCGGTGTGTGTGAATACTTGAAAGTATATAGAAAAGACAATACGCAAGTATTTATCTTTGGATACACACGGTTTGATTATCGATGAAGCACACAAAAAAAATGAAAACATTTAAAATCACACTTCCAAATTATAAAATCTATTAAAAAATCAGGAGGTGGTTTGAACATTTAAGAACATATTTTCTATATCTGAAAGTTGTCCTTCTTTCAGATACATTTGAGATTAATGTAAGAAATTTACCTTTTCGCTCAATCTTAATACTCATAAAGTTAGCTGTAGTCATTAAGATATGATCGTGTCAGCTTCTCTCATCCTGCATAAGTCTCAAAGTCTAGTCAAAAATTTATTCACAAAATTTATTCGAACAATAAAAGAACATAAAACAGTAAAAACGATTAAAGAACGAGTTCTGATCTTAAGCAATCAGAAATCATAGTCTTACTCCTTTTGATAAGCTCCCCCTAAAATCATGCATTACAAAAATTTTGTCAGTTAAGTAAAATGCAGAAATCAGTTATGCTCCCCCTTAAAATAATGTAGATCATCTAAAATCTTCTCTTACTCCCCCTGAGATCATGAGCAAACAATTAAAGTGCAGATATCCTTCAGACATAAAAAATAAAGAAAAGGATGAAAAAATAACAATACGTAACTTTATTAGGTAACAACCGATTATGTCTTAAGATTTAACATACCAAGCTTAGAGACAAGAAAATTAAATCTCTTTTCATCTAAGGGTTTGGTAAATAAATCTGCAAGTTGATAATCTGTTTTTACAAAATAAAGTTCAATTGTTCCTTTTTCTATATTATCTTTTATAAAATGATACCTGACGTCAATGTGTTTGGTTTTCGTATGCTGGACAGGATTAGCAGATATCGCGATTGCACTCTTCGAGTCACAATAGATTGGAATTTTATCAAACTTGAATCCATAGTCTCGCAGTTGTGTTCGCATCCACAAGACTTGAGAGCAGCAACTGCAGCAGCTACGTACTCTGCTTCAGCAGTCGATGTGGAAACGCATAATTGTTTCTTTGATGCCCAGCTAACGAGCTTGTCTCCAAGAAATTGAACATGACCTGAAGTACTCTTTCTGTCCAACATGCAACCTGCATGATCTGCATCTGAATAGGCAGTCAGTTGAAACCCAGTATCCTTAGGATACCACAGACCAAGATCTGCAGTCCCCTTTAGATACCTAAAAATCCTTTTGACAACAGCCAAATGGGATTCTTTAGGAGCAGCCTGATATCTAGAACATAAACATGTTGAAAACATAATATCTGGTCTACTGGATGTAAGATACATTAACGATCCTATCATACCTCTATAAGTCCTAACATCAACACTTTTACCCGAAGGATCAGTGTTAATCTTAGTACCTGGTGCCATCGGGTTCCAATTGGTTTACAATTTTCCATTTTGTACTTCCGAAGAATATCCAAAATTTACTTAGATTGATTTATGAAAATCCCCGTAGAAAACTGTTTAACTTGTAATCCAAGAAAGAAATTCATCTCTCCCATCATACTCATTTGAAAATGTGACACCATAAGGTTAGAAAAGTTTTTGCAATATTTTGGATTAGTAGAACCAAATATTATATCATCAACATATATTTGAATAAGAATAATATCAGCTTTGTCTTTCTTGATGAATAAAGTTGTATCAACCTTACCTTTGGAGAAACCAGACTTGACCAAGAATTTGGATAAGACGTCATACCATGCTTGAGGGGCTTGTTTTAATCCATAAAGGGATTTGTTCAAGATGTAGACATGATCTGGCTTATCTGAATTGACGAACCCTTCTGGTTGAGACACGTACACTTCCTCTTTAAGAATGCCATTCAGAAAGGCTGTTTTCACATCCATCTGAAAGACTGTGAAATTCTTATGAGCTGCGTAGGCTAGAAACATGCGGATTGCTTCTATACGCGCTACTGGAGCATACGTCTCATCATAATCTATACCTTCCTCTTGCCGGTAACCTTTGGCAACAAGTCTAGCTTTGTTCCTAATGACGATACCATCTTCATCTTTTTTATTCTTGAATACACATTTAGTTCCTATCACGGTTTTACCTTCTGGTTTTGGAACTAATCTCCAAACCTTTAGGGCTTCAAACTGATTGATCTCTTCTTGCATAGCAGATACCCAGTCCGAATCAGCAAGAGCCTCAGATACTCGCGTTGGCTCAATCTTACTGAGGAATGAGTCATGCATACATTGGTTAAGAGTCGCTGACCTAGTCTGAACAGGCTTGTTGAGATCTCCAATTACTTGGTGTAATAGATGCTCTTTGGTCCAGCGATGCTCATGAGGGAGTGGAGTAGATATTGATTGAACATGATCATCATCTAGAAATCCACTATTAGAATCTTCAGTTTGAATAACAGGAGGGGGTTTTGCAGTTGAAGTTTCAGGTGCAGAAGCATCAGTTGGAACAACAGACTGTGGCTGTTGAGTAGACAATGTATGACACCCAACTGAAACAGTTACTTCTGGCTCAGCAGTTTCTTGTATATCTTCAATTGTAGGAGTAATTGTAGGAATGTGAGTTTCTGACTGAACAGGGAATTCTTGTTCAGTTATGACTTCTGAAGTGACTGGATGATTGCAACTTGTGTCTTCAGACCTGTCAGTCACAGCAGATTTAGATACATTAGAACCTAGAAACTCATCATAAAAGAATTCAAATAACAAATCTAAATCAGTTAAATGTGAAGTAGAAGTAGAAGCGTTATTCGAATTTGTCGCTGTAGAAACAGGTTCTGGACTGATCTGCCCAGAAGCTAATACTCCAGTGATAACGGGTTCTGAACTGATTTGATCAGAAGCCATATCTTCATTAAATGTGACATTAACGCTCTCAACAACTGATTTTGACTTCTTCAGATAAACACGATATGCTGCAGATGTTGAAGAATAACCGATAAAGATGCCTTCGTCCGCCTTAGCACTAAATTTATTCAGACTCTCTCTGTCATTAAGCACAAAACATTTACACCCAAATACGTGAAAATATTTGATAGTTGGTGTTCTGTTGTTGATCAACTCATATGGAGTCTTTTGTAAACGGCGGTGTATCATGGAACGATTTTGAGTATGGCATGCAGTCGACACAGCTTCTGCCCACAAGAATAGAGGTAAGTCTGATTGGCTAAGCATAGTCCGAGCGGCTTCGACTAGCGTTCGATTTCGCCTTTCGACTACTCCATTTTGTTCAGGCGTACGAGCAGCAGAGTACTGATGTGATATCCCGACCGATTCGAGATATTCTTCAACTATCTTGTTTTTGAACTCTGTGTCGTTGTCCGTTCGAAGAAACTTGACTTGTCGCTGCATTTTCACCTGGGTCGTCTTTAAGAAAGTAATGAGAACTTCCGGCGTCTCATCTTTTGATCGAAGAAATTTGACCCACGTGTATCTTGAGTAATCGTCCACAATGACAACACGTATTTCTTTCCACCCAAACTCTGAGTTCTCATTGGACCACACAAATCCATGTGTAACATTTCTAACGGAGAACTAGTGCTTGGTTCAGGCTTCGGTTTATGTGCGACTCTCTTCATCTTACCCTTTTCACATGCTGCGCATAAGTGTTCTCGTTCATATTTCAGCTCAGGAAGTCCTTTGACCAATTTCCCACGAACCAACTTGTTGATATAACGAAAGTTCAAATGAGATAAACGTCTGTGCCAGAGCCAACTTTGTTGCGTTGAAGCTTTTGTCATCAAGCATACTTGATTGTCAATCTGTACTTTGGAAAGATTGATGGTATAGAGGTTTGTCTTTCGATGTCCACCTAAGAGTTCTGTGCCATCTTCAGTACAAACCGAGCAACTCTTAGATTTGAAGTTGACCTCTAACCCTTTATCGCAGAATTGACCTATGCTGAATAAGTTGTGCCCCAAGCCTTCGACATAACTCACCTTACTTATCGTTATGTTGTCTTGAATGATGTCACCATATCCTAAGATTGGTGAAAGCTGATCGTTTCCAAATCTGACATTTCCACTGAATTTCTCTGTATAGTTAGACAATAAAGCTTTTTGCCCAGTCATATGCTTGGAACATCCACTATCCAAGTACCACATATGCCGGGTCTGCAAGAGAAATCAGGAAATAACAATTTTAGGTACCCATTTAAAAACGGGCCCTAACGGATTAGCACAAGATTTTGGTATCCACTTGAAAATAGATCATCTGTTCTTTTGAAAACTTTGAAAAACATTTGATCTTGAAGAATTAACATGATAAGATCCATACCAATCAGAAGAATTATGAGAATAAGCAAAATCAGTTCTCCGATAATTAGAATAAAATGTAGTAGGAATCAGAGACAATTGAATCAATTGCTTTATTGAATATCTCTTGTAAGAAGTTACAAGGTTTTGATTATTTGAAGCAATTTGATCAATCACATCAGTATCACTACTCACTGATCTATTACAAGTATTATCAGAAACTGATTCGGCTATCTCATCCTCCTTCCGTTTTGGTCTCCATTCGGATTGAGCTTTCAAATTTTTCTTCCTTAAATCTGAAACATAAGATATAGATTTATTAGGAAAAGCAGATTTCCCAGACTGAATATTCTTTTGTGTACCATTGAATTTCTGTTTCTGTAATCGCTGTTTCTTATGTTTCTTACCATTAGCATAGTAATCAGCAGTTACAGAAACTGATTCACCAACCTTAGTTGATGATTCAATAGTATTTACACCACTTGGTAACACTTTGTCATTTTTAAGACAAGTAGAATGATCAGGAAGTGTAGTATTGACATCAAACATATCAAATTCTTCCATGCACCCATCATCAGAATTTAAAAAATCATTTGCAGACTCAAATAAGTCATCAGAATTATCAGATGAAGATTGAGATACCTTAGAAACTGTAAAACACTTTGTAGATTTATTTTGGAAAACAGTGTTCTTTATAACTGTAGAAAATACATTTTGTTGAATATCAGCCAAAAGTTTTTCATCAGATAAAATATTTTCAAGCTCGACTATTTTGCTTTCAAGAATAGATGTAGGAACATAAACCTTTGCAATCGCAGGTTTTGCCTTCATCTCAGAAGCGGAATAACTAACAAAATAGTCAGTTGAAATAACTTTTGGTGTTTTGGAAAGATAACTATCATTTAACTTTTCATAGTTAAACGGTAGTTGCATTTTCTTTTTATTCTTTCTATTTTCAGTTTCTTGGTCCTCAACTTCTTCTGGCAATTTGGTAACAAATTTGGGTTTTAAATGAGTATGTTTACCAGCATAAGCAAGAAAATCATAGTTATAAAGTGCCGGCTGTTTTCTAATGGCTTTCTTAAGATAATGGGGGTTTTCAAAACCAAGTCCCCATTTCTCTTTAACATCAGCCTCTTCATTAGGTGCATTGAGAAAAATGGTTTGATCTGTTTGACCTCTCGCATAAAGTTTTGCTTCCAGACCATTTACCTTCTTATTCAAATTCTTATTTTCAACCTGCAATTTATAAACAGTTAGTGTAGATTCATTTTTCTCAAACTCATATTTAGACACTTTACCTTCAAACTCAGAAATCCTCTTTTCAAACCCATCTACTTTAGATTTAGAATCAAAATCAGACTTGCATAAAGAATCAATCAGATCTTTGTTTGAAATAACAGACGTATTAAGCTCAAAGATCTTCTTGTTCTTTTTAGCAACTTTTACTTTTTCCTTTTTCAGATTATTTTGTAAATTTTGTAGCTCAACCACCATGGTTTCCAGTTTGGTAATAAAATCTTTTTCAGATAAGTTTAATACCTCATTAACTGCCTCATCATCTGACTCGTCATCCTTAACTTCTTTGCCCATGAGACAGATATGAGCTGTTTCTTCTTTCTTGTCATCCTCTTCTCCTTCTGAGTAATCCAGCCAAAACTCATCTTCAGCCATTAGAGCGACACCCGCTTCTTGTTGTCTTGCCAAAAGCAACTTGTTCTGATAGTACTGAGAGTTGCGAACTTTCGGCTTTCGACAATCTTTTGCAAAATGACCCATCTTGCCACAATTGTAGCATTTGATGGAATCTGTTGCTGGCTTCTCAACAATTGTGTAGCCATTCACGAACTTCTTCTTCTCATCCGGTTTCTTCTCCACATATCTATCCTCTTCATACCTCTTTCCTTCCACTTTCTGTCGATGCTCGTGATTCTTTGAACTGGATGACGAATAGCGTTGAGAATTTGATCCCGGCTTCTTATAAAATTTCTTCTGAAAAGCACGAGTCAGTAGTATCATGGCTTGTTTCAGACTTTCGCCATCATCACTATCTGTAACTGAATCTGACTCAGAACTGGTAAGAACTATCTTCTCTTTCTTTTCTTTCTTTTCTTTCTTTTCTTTCTTCTTTTCTCCAGCTACCAAAGCAATCGGATCAAGAACTTTTTCTGCCTTCTTCTTCTCAGCTCTTTTCTCTTCTACTTCTTCTTCATTCTGCCTCAATGTCTCAAATACCTCATGTAATGGAATTTCATTAAAATCCTTCATCTGCTTCATCCTTCTTGTATGCTTCTTCCATTCAGGGCATAGGATACTCAGAAATTTGACATTGTTTTCCAACTGCTTCTTTTTGACGTTGTTCTTTGTCAGCTCATTCAGAAGCAATACAAACCTTTCATAGGTATCTTCCAGACTCTCATTCTCCTTAGCTTTGAATTCCTCATAACTATTAATGCAATTCGCCACTTTCATCTGATTTCCGACCTTTGATCCCATCATCATCTTTTGCAACTGATCCCACATCTTCTTAGCATTGGCTTTATAACTATCAATCTTGATGTAGATCTCGTTTGGAATGCTTTGAAGAAGTAATGATCTCGCTTGTTTATCTGCTTTGTATCGGCTTTTCTGATCTTCAGAATATTGAGAAATATCCACTATCACTGTTTTCATCTTCTGCTCTCTTTCCTCAGTTCCATATTCACTATCAGATGAGTCAACATCAGGTACTTGAACTGTTATTGGAACCATTGGACCTTCGGTGATAGACAAAAGAATATTCTCTCCATTTGAATGCCGATCTATGAAATCCAAGAATCTCTCCTTCCATTGTTCATACTCGCCTTTGAATAGAACATGGGGCTTTACATCGGTGCCAATTGAAAGTGCATCTTTGGATGTCATTTTGTTTAAACCTGTTTGAAAAATATATCAATAAGAAACTAGAACTGATCGTTAGTCCAAATGAAACAATCAAGAAAATCCAGAAAACTTGAAATATAAAAACAGAAATTTTAATCACAAAAAGAACTATGTCCCCTAGGCAGACTTAGCACGGGGGTCCCGCTACCCGGTTAGCGGGTGGGGTCAAAGGGCAACGCCCTTGCGGGGTCGAGGGGCAACGCCCCTAGAGAAAAAAAATTCACTATTAAAGGGCATATTATAGTTTTGAAAATTTTGTCTAAGTCCTCCACACTTTGCGCTTCAAGTGGGAAACGCAAATCTTGACTTTGCGTGTCATACGGGGAACGCAAACCTATACTTTGCGGTTCATATGGGAAACGCAAACCACCACTTTGCGGTTTAAGAAGAAAACGCAAACCACCACTTTGCGGTTCAAGAAGGAAACGCAAACCACCACTTTGCGGTTCAAGAAGGAAACGCAAACCACAACATCTCTGAACTCAACTTTGCGTTTCTAGAAATCCTTTGCTTTTGTCAACTTTGCGTTTCAAATTTACAAACGCAAGACACACTTTGCGTGTCAAGTTACACCCGCAAGATAAACTTTGCGTGTCTAGTTACACCCGCAAGATAAACTTTGTGTGTCACATTACAAACGCAAACCCAACTTTGCGATTGTAGTTACACCCGCAAAGCTCGCTTCTCGGTTGTTGATGAAAACGCAAATATCACTTTGCGTGTCTCGTTGAATACACCCGCAAACTTTGAATGACCCGCAAACCTCTGAAGAACTTACTCAAATCTTGATGAATGACCCGCAAACCTGTTTGAATGAAACGCAAACTTGAAGAACACCCGCAAACCTCTAAAACCGAACAAAATCGCACCAAAAACTCATTTAAACCTAGAAATTCAACTCTATACTTCGACAATTCACACGTCTAACCAATTCGAACACAAAACTAACACTGATTTTCGATCAAATACACAAAAATTACAAATTCGATACTCATACAGTGTCAAGAACTCGTGAATACAACAACCACAAAAATTCTAAAATTCGAATTGATTACAGTGCAATTGACAAATCTTTCTATACAAACTCGATCGAATTCACTTTCCTAACAACACTTAATCGATTACAACTCCAAAAACTCACTAAAACTCAAAAATCAATTCTGGACTTGAAGAACACAGATACGAACATTCTGACTTTTCTTGAAATTTCGATTTGGATTTGCTCTGATACCAATTGTGTGTTCCAGATTCTAGTTTCTAAATCAAGATTAATCAAACACACACAAAATAAGAATCAAATACCTGTTTGATTAGTTTCTCAATTCCAAGATTACAAGATTCTCTCTCTACAATCTCTCCAACGAACTCTCTCTTTCTCTCAAACTTTCTCTCTCTAAAATACAACTGAATAATTCTCTCTAATTCGTATTTTTACATATTACAAAGAAAGGAAACTATTTATACTAATATCTAATACAAGGAAAATACAAAAAATACAAAATACATTGACTTATTACAAATAGACTTTGACTTTTAATGAGATTTGACTTTAGCAGCTTTGACTTTCTCAACTTTGACCTTCAGTATTCTTGATCTTGTATCCAACAGATTTATGCCCTAACATCACGGAACCACCTAGAAGACACTACTTCCGTGGTCTAGAAATCTATGTTGACATGTTAGATGTCGACAATCTTTCCATGCAACTGTTTCACCAAATCATGAAAGAGCTAGGTTACGACGAACCGAAATATTATAAGTTGTATTTCAAAAGGCCGAATGGAGACTTATTGACTGGACTGCAAGCATTGGTTACTGATGAAGATATAGCCAATATACGTCAGTACGTTGACGGCCATACCGTAATTGAAGTGTACAGCGAGAGAGTGGAGGTTAACACTTCCGGACTTGTATCACTAGAGCATATTAGAAGTTGGTGGGGATTCCAGAAAAAACCAAGCATCATGTAGTCGTACATTGACATTTAAATGACCGTGTATGCTTGTAATAAGCAAGTTTGAAACTATAATATTGTCTCGAATGAGAACGTGTTTATGATATGCTCTTAAATAATATTGTCTCCGATACTTGTTTTCTAGTAGTATAAAATATAAACTGTTCAAACCACAAAATATATTAGACAAACGTGTAAGCCTTTTCAGGCGAATCTTCCTGCACATTTTCAGGCGAATCTTTCAGTCGAATATTACAGGCGAATCTTGCAGATCCGCAATTACAGACCTAGTGCACCTCCGCAATGGCGTACCTAGTGCACCTCCTCAATGGAGGACCTGAACGACTATAAGTACCCCATGGTTGAGTTGTTGTAAACCATAGAAAAACAAACACATTGTGAATCACCAGAGTAATTGAACAATTTCTTCTTACATGGCTGGAACTTCCCGTTTGCATCAACCATTGATGGATGGAAGTTCAAGGATAGGTTGGAAACCACCCCAAACGGAGGAGTGGAGTAACTTTGGAAAAACTCCAACCGATTATCCAATAATGGAGGAGGAGGAAGAAGAATTTAACGACGCATATGACTGGTATGTAGAGATACATGAATACGAAGGGCCCCCCTCTCATAACCATACACCTTCTCAAAGGATGTCGGCGGGGACGAGGGAATCCATACGACAAGCAGAGATAGAGATTTCCAAGATCAAAGACCTGTGGCGGAAGAACAGGGCCGAGCAGATAGAGTTAGAGATTGTTGTCGAGAGAAAGAAGCAGACGGTGACGGTGGTGCAGAGAGAGATCAGGGAAGACGAGAACAAAATAAAGAATATCAAAGAAAACTATCCCCGCATAGAGGACATGATCAATGAAAAGGCTGATTTGATCATTCGATGTAAATCTCTCTACCCAAAGGGATACTAGTTTACCTTTTGGTTCTATCCTTTTATGTTTGAATGTTCATGTTTCGAACTTTGTTTAAATTAACCTTGTCATGTAGTAGTCGATAGACTTTCGTTGCTCGGTTCTATCCTTGGGTTAAGTAATAAAATGTAGCATTTTGTTTACTATCATGATACACGAACATTATTCATTATAATCAATACGTTCATTACATACATTGTTACTCGTTCAGATCAACGTTTAAATCAAAAGTTTGATGTCTATAAGTGCCTCCATAATCGTCAGTAGGCATTGGTTTCCACGATTCACTGGTACAGGCGCCTGACATTGAGTCCGAGTACGTCCGATTTCTCCACATCGAGTACATCTCCTCGGTGTGGGATCCTCACCACGAGATGGGATACGATCATGGTTACTCGGTCTTCCAGCGCGTCTCTTGTAGACCGGTGGTTTAACGGTCATAAGCGGAGTGTCTGGAACAACCCATGTATCAGGATGCCCAGGCGGATGTATGAGCCTTGAGTATGTGGCTCGAAAATTATCCGCTTTGAAGTAAGACGATACCATGTGGATGACATCTGTACACCGTTCTTGCCTGGCAACGGAGATTGCATGACTGCAAGGTAAACTAGAGATCTGCCATTTCCTACAAGAGCAACTATAACGATGGCAATCCACTTTCGCGTCCCTACGAGAATCTTGAAGTTCGTATAGGCCATGACCTATTTCATGGACAATAAACCTTTCCGACTTCACCTGTCTCCTTTTAACAATTTTTTCTATTTTTGGGGGGAGAGCATTTACCCATCTCGCTGCAGAAAAACGAAAGATTAAAATATTGCAAATATGTTGTGAATTTTTGTGACAAACAAAAATAACATTGGATAAGTGTGACTATGAAAACCTGATTTGTTCCGACGAATTGAATACCAATCTTGTTGAAATTCTCGGAAGTAATCCATAAGGGACACGATAGGAAGTTTTCGAGCAAAACGAGACAGTGCATTGACCGATTCGGCGCTGTTTGAAGTCATAATGTTGTAACGCATTCCGAGGAAATAGGCCCTTGACCATTTCTCCTTGCCAACGGCGTCTATAAGTGGCGCTCTTACAGGTATAACGCATCGTAGAGCTTCCATTTTACGTTCAAAATCCTCCTCCGTGTACGCTTTACACGTCTTCCAAAACATACCCTTCCGAAACTTGGCCCTACTATCCCTGCTTTTTACGTTCATCAGCAAATGGCGACAACACAAACCATGATGAGCATTTGGGTACACTGTGTTGATAACTTGGCTTATGGATAAAGCCTTGTCAAATATGAACACCAACCCTTCCGATTCTTGGATACATTCCTTCAACATCGTAAAAAACCAAGTCCACACCTCCCCACTCTCAAACCTACCCACTCCGAAAGCGACCGACACAATTTGGTTATTGGCGTCCATAACAACGACTAAGAACATTGTGCCCAAGTAAGGACCCTTCAAATGAGCGCTGTCTATTATAAGGACACGACGCAAGTGTCCCAGAAACGACCGAATCTACATAAATTACGTGGTTTAGGCATTAGAAAATTACTGATAATATCTATTAATACAAAAAAAATATACTGTCTGAGGCAAATAATTAGAAAATACGTACCGAGCAACCAAGGGCAACAAAACACATCTCAAAACGTCCGGTACTATTTGTCTTTATTCGGGTGAAAGTACCAGGTAGTGATGGCCAAAAATCGGGCTCGGGCCGAGCCGGGCCGGGCCAAACGGGCTTCGGGCCTCTACAGTGAAAGCAAAAAACGGGCCAAAACGGGCTTCGGGCCGGGCCGGGCCGGGTTTCACCCGAAAAGGCGTGGCCCGGTTAGGCTTGGGGTAAACCGGTTTAACCAAAACCGGGCCGGGCCGGGCCCAAACCGGGCCATGATCGGGCTGATGATTTTTTCGTATTTTTTTAAAAAATAATTTATTTATATAATGGAACACTAAAATACACTTTAAAAATACGTTTTATTTATAATAAATCACTAAAATACACTTTAAAAATGCATTTTATATATAATTTTAAGTTACAAACTTACAATACAAGTATTTATAGGGGTTTAGGGGGTAAAAAATACAAAAAATGTCAAAAAAACGTACATAAACGGTAACATAACGTTTTTTTTTTTAAAAGTACGAATTGGGTCGGGCCGGGCCAAAAACCGGGCCGTGAACCGGGCTCGGGCCGATCCGGGCCGCCAAAAACCCAAACCGGTCCATGATTTCGGGCTTCAAACCGGTTTGGCATCGGGTCGGGTCGGGCTTTCAGGCGGGTCGGGCTCGGTTAACCGATCGGACCGGGTCGGGCCGGACCAAGATGGCCATCACTAGTACCAGGATTATTAAGCTCTAAGTTATAGAAGAACGTAGACAGTCGGCTAAAAGATTCCTGGGGGGTACCCCGCACAAGGGCTAGCGTATAAGCCTTCGCACGCCAAGCTTGCCAATACGCGATATTTAGGTGCACGTCCACCTTCATGTCGTTCACAATGTCATTTCCACGTATTCTCCGACTTTCATCACTCACTTTAGGCAAAATTATGTGTCCCAATACTCTGCTATTGGCGTTACGGTGGTTGGGATTCATCTGGGTCCTTAAACAAGTGTGTACGTCGTTCATAATTCGTACGTGGAACATAGTGGTATTATGTATGCACACATCATAAATACGCCAATTACAGTTAGGATGCACACATCTCGCATCGTATCGGGATTTTGAAGATCTTTCAACTCTAAACTGGAAACCCTCTTCAAGGGTCATTTCGTCTTTCGTTTGAAAAACATCCCCTACATTCACTCTTCAACTACGGTTATAATGTACGGGTGCTTCGTTTGGTGTGATGACGGGCTCTCGGTCTTCTGGAAGGGAGGGGGGCATACCAAAGAAATAATTTATCCCGGTATATGATTTAACAGGACTGGGTTCATACGTTTCTTCTTCTTCTTCTTCTTCTTCTTCTTCTTCTTCTTCTTCTTCTTCATCCGTATGAACATCAGAAAGACCCAGGTCATAAACATAAGATTCATCGGGGTCTTGATGAAATTCTTCATCGGCTTCGTCTTCCTTATCTTCTCGTTCGTCTACCAGTTCTTCTGTCTCAGGAACAACATCGGGGTTATAGTCACTCATACCATAACCATATTCATGAAGAAAAGTGGAATCAAACTGAGGCCTGTAAGATGTTTGATTCTGCTCGGGGAACTGAGGCATGTAAGATATTTGATTCTGCTCGGGGAACTGAGGCATGTAAGATGTTTGATTCTGCTCGGCATACATATCAGGAGTGCCTCCGGTGTTTGAACCACCACCAACGTTGCTGTCGCCCGCCATCGTGTAATCGTCGTAAACGTAAAGTGTTGGCAGATTTGTTAAAGCCATAACATTTTGCAGGAAACACGAAACATCGACATTGTCTCTTAACTCAACGATTTGGCTAGAATATTTGTAAATAATTTTGGTGGTACCAACAATAGAGTCCATACCATATTTCTCTCGAACATAATTAACCAACCTTTGATGCGTGATAGTTGCCGGAACCATGACGCGAACCATCGGTCGATCAGTAAAATAATCCCACTCTTGATCATTTTGTTGAAAGTAACCTCCACCCAAAATACGTAACTTTACTTTTTGAGAAACAGAACTCATCTTCAAGAAAACACAGATTAAACAGATGAAAGAAAATCTAGAAAACACAAATTTTTCTCAGATTGCAAAACTGTTTACCTTCCCTTTTCAAGCTTCCTATTCTTATAGAAAACTTCACGGTTGCAAAATTGTTCAAAATCATTCAATAGGTACACCTACTCAACTGTTGACAATTATTGAGGGAAAAAATAATGCAAATCTGCAACGAAAACGTACGTCAAAAACAAGAAAAACACAAAGAATAAGGAAGAATTGCGGACCTAGCCTAGGTCCGCAATGGCGGATCTGGATTAGGGTTTCTCTGAGTGTGCCACGTGTCTATATTGCGGATGGCGGACCTACCCGACCCGACCCATTGCGGACCTGGGTAGAGCCGCCAAGTATTTTTTTCGTTTAGGGTCGGATGGCGGACCTAGGTCTATTTTGGTAAATCGGGTAGAGAAATGGCTAGGAGGTGCAATTCGATGTCTAATATGGCTATTTCAGCCAATTTCCCTAAATGAAAATTTTGTTTCAGACAGTTTAATAATAATAATTATTTTCTCAAAAATAAATTATTCTAATACAATTTTTCCATGTTTACTTTCTAAAAAAATAACTAGTTGTGTGCCCGCGCAATGCGGCGGGTGCAAAAAAGTTTCAAAATTACTACCATCAATGAAATGACAAACATAAAAGAGCAACAAATCAACGTACACCATTCAAGATACCGGTAGGAAATCGATTATACGGAAAATAGTTATGGACCCATTGAATTAATTGTCCTTTACAATAATGTCCATTGTTCATGACAGGATAATGAATCTTCGACATGTGTCAGCCCCGAATAATTGGATAATTGTAAATCAATGCAACTTTTCACATTACAAACAATGCAACTTTCTATATACAAGGAGTCTGTTTAATACATAAGCACCAAATGAATGAGCGAAAAATTTTACAATGCAATTCTATCATGGCAATAAAAATAATAAATAAAGTTACCCGAGCAAGTGTTTGGTGAACGGACCCTAAGTAAAGCACCATAATACATTTAGTAAAAGAAATGAGGGCCAAGGCTAATACGTGCAAACGTTACTGATAATCTTATTTATTTCAAAAAATGACTACATTAGTCCAAGTGTTTGAAAGAAAAATAGAGAGACTGTGAAGCCACAAATTACAATTTCTAAACAAAAAAATAAGTAAAAAACAAATGATATCAAGTTAATGGCTATGTAAAAGATACACACCATCAACTGCTCTAAAATTGGCCCTAAGCAACACTAAAAAGCATTCCTTGACACTTCCTTGCAATCGTTCAATTTCATGGCCTTCACAACACTAACATATGAGAAATACCTGGAATACAAAATACAATTTATCCCATGTCACATAAGCTTAAGATCACACAACTTAAAATGGCATCTAAAGGAAAAGCAAGGGGATGGGGGTGTCTCAATTAAATAAGTTGATATAGAAAAGAAAGGGAATAAACTTAGCAGACACTCGTTTAGGTTTCATAAGCTTATGATAGGTGCAGTTGAATGGGAAAAACCCACAACACTGTGTAACATCATATTTAACCTTTGGGGTGGGGGGTTAAATCTTACCAGAATTATATCATCACTCATGATCTTATATTAAAAAGCACGAAAGAAAAACTATGAGAAATACCTATCTAATTTGAACACTCTCTTCCAACATTAAATTGCTTAGAATGGAACATACTCTACCTGCAACACTTGTAGTTTTGTCCCATGCAATAAGAGGGTCTTTTTCCCATGTTCCACCTGTAGAATACATAAAATTAGGCATTAGCTTTTATCACAATGAAGCTCAATTACATTGTCGGTTTTTGCTTTGGATAGCACAACCATTTTTTTTGCTTTTCTTTGATTTCAAGTATTCATTTTGCCCCTAATATGTAGTATAAATCCAGGGACCTTTTCATTAACCAATATGATGATTCATCTATATATAAAAGCAACTTGTTATTCTAAGAGCATATATTGGACATGTTTTTGTACGCAACTCCCAGGCTCCAACATCAAATCCCAACTCAAGTAACATGAACAAGTCATTTTCAAGATAGAAAATCCTTTAATAAATGTCATTAGTGGACTGAAAAAACATCACATATGAGTCATTTATATGCCTGAGCATGTGCTAATTTCTGTTGTTGTGATTCAAAACAAAACTGATTTGGATTCTGCAAATTGCTTTTACGTACTTGGAGACCTAAAGCATGACGCAATTGGGCAATTCCCTTCATTGTAAGCCAATACCAAAGTACAATAGAGAAAGAAACCATGAAAAACTTACAGATAACTGACCCGGTGAGCATTACCCTTCTTTGGGCACTTGGTCATTTCTTGAGCCATGGTGGAACAGAAAACAGTCAAGAAGGCCTTGGGATGACTAACATCACCATAGATGATTGGTGGCTTCACACATCAAGATCCATAATCAACTGATATATTGGAAAAAGGCACTGTAAAATCAAACAAAAATCTAAAACACTACAAAATTGTACAAACATCGGAAAAGAGTGGGATCAAATTAAAAAGAGCAGGATCAAAGTAATATGACAATAGTAAATTAGTAATTGAGACACACGAAACATTAGTGCAAGCATGTCTCATAATTTTCAACTTGCAACTTCCAACATCTCTCACAAGAAAATGAATAACAGGGAATATGAAGATAACCTTTATAACTGGGTATTGTGACTGACTTTAGCCTTCTCTTGTAGCTTAAACTCTATCTATTTATCAGGATTCAAAGCTGAAATACACAAAACCATCATTAGGTAGCATGTGTAGCATGATCCAAGTGCCCTCCACAAGTTGGTCGTCTATCCATCTAGGTCGGGCTGCAAATTTAACAAAATTTAAACTTGCTAAAAGAAAGTATCCAAGTCCAGAAGGGGCCACCAAGTGCACCATGTTCCCTTGTTTCTTATAACCCAGTTTATGCAAGATCTGGGGAGAGAAGTATTTAGACTTCTTTAGAATTCTTTGACTGAATGATTGAGAACAAAATTCATAGATAATTGAGTCTTATATTTTTCAACCTACCGTTTACTTGCAATCAGTTAATTTATTAGTCTGAGCTTAATATATTCGGTATATGCGTAAGATGCTAGTTGAATGCCCATAATATCTAAAAATATGTTCAAAAGAATATACTTGCAAGAACGTGTTCAAAAATTAGACATGGGAGCAGAAAGAAAGAAACCAAAGAAAATCAAAAGATATGAAGTATTTCAAATGGGGTCATCTTGTTCAATAGTTCTGGTTCATGGGATTAAAGAACACCCACGAAAATGAGTTTATGAACAATTAGGAACATGTAAAAGATACCAATATCAGCAAACCTGACAGCAACTTGTACGACATTATAATACCTAAACAACATGCAACAACCAGGAAATCATAAGAATCGAGATAATGATCTCATCCTGTATACCAAACATGGGAACTCAAAAGAAACCAAGTATAATTAACTTCACAAACTTGTCTTTTTTTTAGTAAAAGACTTGTCTTTCTTCTGCTGCAATATCATAGAGTAGTTAGTTGAAGCCTTGTAAAAGTTAAGCCACAATCTTATTACAGATGTACTAAAAAATATGTTGCATACAAACTTCATGGATTTGTCAGATACAAAGGGATAAATTATAGGGAAAAAAAGATGTTGGGCTCACTTGCAAAACATGTGATAACAAGAAAGCAAGCAAAACAACATTTCAGAAGACTTAGGCTGCAAATGATCAAATAAAACGAAAACTTTGAGTTCGAAGATTTAAGAATCGAAGCTATCAGAGCTACAAACAAAAAAAAAATGAAATCAATATCAGTAATTCAAAAAATCAAGTAATCCATCATTCAGAATCAGTAAATGATTATGTCATCAAACGTAAAAAAAAGAGCATAACATGTATTTTGATCGAATTAGGAGAAGATTGAGCAAAGAGTTGACATTGAAACCCTAACCGTATGAGAAGCGATGGATTTCAGATCAGAGAACCGTTGAAAATGGTTACCAGTTGAAGCTCCGTATCGAATGGTTCCCCTTTGAAGCTCTGTATCCGTATCCATAATTATGGAGAAAATCTAGAGATTGAAGAAAGCCAATTATGTTTGAAGAATAAGCGGGAATCGTCGCCTTGGGAGAGGGGTCGATGTCTTGGGAGCAGAAATCGATGTCTTGGGAGCATAATTGCTCCTGCTGATAATTTAAAACTAAAAAAAAGGTAATGCTTTAAGATTTTGTGCTTTAAAATGTAGTACGTTATGCATAAGAAGTTGTAATTAAGAGATTTTAAGAGATTGTGCTTTAAATGGTAGTATTTTTTGCTCATCTGCTCATTCCCCAACAAACACAAATTACAACACATCAACAAATTCCAGCAAATATATGAGCACAACACGGATATATGAAAAGTTAGGGGTTGTTCACTAAAAACTTACCTTGGTAAGCACTTACCAGTTCAATTACCTTACCAGGTGATCATAACAAAAACCGAAAATCTTACCCGGTAAGAGGGAATGCAAGGATCGGGAGTGTTACTCGGTAAGTGGCGGTCTCGTACCCTGGCAATGCAACGGGATGCAAAATTTAAGAAAACTTAAGAGAGAATGCATAGTACAGATTTGTGAAAGAATCATACCTTTGAATTTGGAGATCTGTCGGCAGCTTCTAGGATGTGTTGCCATGGAAAGAAATGGGACGGTGAAAGAAATGAGAATGGGGAGGTGAATCTAATAAGGTTACACCGGTGCACAGAATTTTGCACATGCATTCGTTGTTGTTGATCCCAATTCTTTTTCAATCCAAAAAAGTTGTACCAGTTTTCAAACAAAATTAAAACTTGGTAGACATGACCAACCAAGATGTAACCTTTTGGGGTGCAAAACTGCAACAGTGACATGGTTGTACATAGCAAGGGTTCTGATCAACAGGGAGCTCTAGTCTTGATCTGACCCTATTTTACTTCATCAAATAAGGTCACAAGAGATAACAAATCAAAAGCAAACATGGACTTTGTGTAAATTCAAACTCTTACCATGGTCAATCAAACAGATAGATCTGCAATGAAAGTGTCATCGGTTTCACCACTGCAAAATCATAAGGCAATCATCAGCAGAGATTCAATCCATTCACCATATATATATATATGTGTGTGTGTGTGTGTATAGGGTTGGGTTCTGGTGAGAAGTTGAGTTAAAGGTGAGAAACGTGAGAAGTGGTTATCAACGTTGGATGAGAAATGGAACACACATTAGGATGAGAAATGGATGAACATTAGGATGAGATGCACCAAGATAAGATACATTGATATGCACCAGATCAATTCCCTTATAAGTCGCAATTCTTAGGAGGGCTTGAGATTAAAAGAGTTCAACGGTTCAGATCCACTTCTCACCATTAACTCAACTTCTCACATGTATATATATATATATATATATATATATATAATAAAGAGTAGGAATTCATCCATCTAAAACCGTACTGCACCTTCTGTGGCTAGCCATCAACCCCCCCCCCCCAACAGCACGCCTTGACATCTTAACAGCTTCAATGCTTTCTGTAACAAACCCAATTTGGTTCACCTGAAAATAGTAAATTATACACATTTGAATTTGGTCAAAAATATAAATGGGTATGATGACAATACCCTAAGTTATTCCACTAATGTAAACAAATTTTAAGCTATAAACTAAACAAATAACTACAAATTTCCAAGGCTAAAATACTCATGGTAATAAAAGGATAGTAAGTAAACATACCTTAAGAAAAAGGGAATTAGTCTTCTCCTCGATTGCTTTCTCAACACACTGAACCAAATAGAGAAAAATGAGAATCATATAAACATTATTTAAATATAGCTTAGGAGTTGTAACAAAAAGATCATCACCATCAATTTGCACCTGATCACCAAGTTCTACTGTCATCTTTGGATAATGCTCCTAATCATAATGATCGAAAGGGTCCTCCTTGAGTTGACTTATACCTCTTCGTTGAAATTTAAATCATAAGTTTTATCTTCATTATCATAGAATTTAGATGCACCCACATCCATTCCAATGACAACCTGCAATGAAATGTTACAAGATTTTAAAGTTAAAACTACAATGCACATTCAGAAAGCGATATCTTTGAAGAGGTGAAAGAAAAACACATTTCCCATGTATCCAACTTTTGCTTTTGCAGTCTTTAAAAGCTCAAGACCTTCATTTTCCTGCTTAACAAATGTCATACAATCATTTAAGTTTAGTCTGACACATAGCAAGTAGATGCAAAACCACCAAAACCAGATGGGATTGGATTTGTCTTTGTCGAACTTGGACTATACATCAATCGTCGATCACAATACCTAAAAGAAAATGGATAAGACTTGGTAAACATTTTATTTCACAAATCTGGTACCTGAAAGAAAATGTTAAGTCATAAGACTAAAACGGGCAATACCCATTTAAACAAAAGAGAATGTGTGAACCATAGTAAACTTTAATCAAACCAATAGAAAGTCACAAAGTAAAATTTTATTAGATCAAATAAATTATAAAAAAAACATGCCAAACTACATATGAACAAAAACAACAAACTACCAAAAAAATTTGTGTCCATTCCATTAATTAACTCACATGGAGGGTCCAAATCCATTAGTTGCACATATTTAGTTGCATCCATTAACAAAGATACTTGGACAAAGTAGTCCATGCCCCATACACAGAGTAGTTCATGCCACATATACTATAACCAAGAACTAACATCTACAGCATAAGTGTTTGCAACCTTAAACTTCCATGAGATGGAGTGCACATCCCCAAAAAATTGCACAAGAAATGAGTAGGATTAATCAAAACTTGTGGGTATGATTGGTGAAATTTCATAACAAAATACAAAATCAGTTGACACTACCTACATATCCAAAAAATGAGATTGTTCATAATTAAATATAATAACACTAAATATGCAACTAAATACCAAAAATCAATGGGCCATTTTTAAATGATCTATAAACGATTAAAAATGTAGGAAATACCATTAATGACTAAAAGCTATAACAAAGAAGATGAAAACAAACAAAAAGAACATAAATCCTAGCGGAGAACAATAGAAATAGTCTCTCACCGACGACACTTTATCCCAAAACGACCATTGTAAACTACAAATCTCGACTAAGTACAAAGCCAGGGTTGTCAAACTACATATAATCACCTTTTTCGTTTAAATCAAATTACAAAACCAGTGTGTTATCAGTATGATTTTGATGATAAAATGGTCAAGGGTATTTAAGAAATTATTGAATGAATTCGAGATTTACCTTATACAATTCGATAGAGGTGGATATAAAGAAAGCGATATGAATTCAAAGCGTTAGCTGAAGAGTGAAGCATTAGATATTCAAGAACTTGCAGAGTAGTAGAAAATTAACAAAGCACAAAAAAATTACCTTAATCCTCTGTGTAATGAGAGTTCTTGGAAGTTTTGGGATGGAGAAGATCAAACCTGGCCGGAAGTTATAAACTATCGAGACATCTTATACAAAAAACAATATAGACATGAAGGTTCTCGATGAAAACACAACAAACAGAAAAAAATCCTAACCTGAGAAAAATTAGAACAAACCCTATGGAGAAGATCGAACACGCAATTAGAAACAAGGAAATGCAGATGGAAACAAGTTAACTAAGAATTTAAGAAAGAAGAGAGAAGAGAGATGTAATATGGGGAAGGGAAACGTCACCTTGAGAACTGGAATCGTGTTCTTGATTGGAGTGGATGCATCTTAGGAGTCGATTTTTAGGAGGGGAATACATCGATATCAGGGAAAGAGGGACGACGGAGTCTGGTGGTAGGGTTAGGGTTTGGAACGATGTTCTTGAAGCAAGAAGACGAAGAACAATTGGCGACGACAGGGGGGGTTTAGATTTGGTTTAGAATGGATTCAAATGCTAAAGAAGTTGTACCAAAACATTATCAAATTGTAAATTAAGTAATTGACTTTAATTAATAGTAATTTGTGCTTAAAATGTTGTAATTAAAAGTTTTTATGCCATCTTTATAATATAGTATAGATATAAATTATTGAAAAATCTACAAAAAGCTACAAATACACGTGTCAGATACTTTTGTACACGTTGCAATGCAACGAAGCTCGTATAAATACGCAACTAAGGAGAGCATAAAGATCGGAACCAGAACAACTCAAATTCTACTTATCTGCAGGTAACTCTTCTACAATTTGGAACCCTAGATCTAAGTTTCCCCTTTATCGCCCTTTATTCGCTTTCCTTTTGTGGCTGTAACAAGCTTTTGCATATCAATTGAAAGTATTACCAGATGCATAATCATTTCATCAGTTGTGGAAACATGCTAAAGTTTGTGAAATTATTGATTTATACTGAGAAAGATGTAGCTTGTTTGTTTGAATAAATGCTTTGGTGGCTGTAGATTGTAGACTGTAGTACAAGAAGGAAACATATGTATACGTATATTGGCGAATGATTTGGTTTCATGCCGAGCCGTATGAAAAATTCATACGAATTTAGTGACGTTTTTACCTTGGATGGAAAAATAGGCCAGAACTGGATTTAGTATACTGTTCTTCATTATATGATCGATAATGGAACAAGAGATTTATCATTAACATCGTCTTCGCTGGTTTTAGTGGAATGGATGATTTTTTCATGCTCACTTTGACATTTACCACTAGAACAGTAGGAATTCCTCTTATTAGTGCTCCTTTTTTGCAATTGACGGTGAATGTGGCCACCATTGTCTTATTGATCTAGTTTTTGTGTAGTAAACATGGTCTGTATAAGTTTCTACTTGAGCGCCAATTCTTCCCAATTGGAGTACATTAAGATCAGATGCCTGAGACTTGGAGTACCTTCTAACATTGTTATTTGAGGCTCTATTGTCTAGTTTGAGATTCCATGGTATGATTACCTTCCAATTTCATCCATATCACAGAGAGATTGGTCTTTGTCAGCACTTCTTGAAGAACTTCTCTGTAAGGCATAGTGGGAGGACTTTTATAGTCATTATCTTCCCATGATGCATCTTAAATATTTGATCATTTTTTTGCCCTCCCGAGCAAAGTTCTGTTCAAACTTTTTTGTGTGAGAACAATCATCATAGGATCGTTGAAATTGTTGCATCCACCAGGCTTGTAAGAATTGTTATAAAAGAAGGATGCTTTGACAGTTGACACCACTTGTAAAATAGAGGGAAATTATAACCAACTTAAACGGAAATGCTCATGTTAATCAAAGCTAAACTAGCATAAGTTGGCGTCCCAAGAATTTCTAGCTTGAACACACAAAGATGTTCTTAGTGTAAAAGACAATGTTCTCACAGTATACCAACATGGTGATTCATGAAGATAGAAAGCATCCAACACCAAGTAAAGAGATAGAGTTTGAAAGTCAGTGCCGAGATTACGTGGAAACCCTAGATAGAGTAAAAAAGACAACACTGAGATTTATGTGGAAAGCCAAATTAGGAGAAAACTACGGATGGAGGAGATCACTGAGAGAAATCTCCTAGTAGAAGATGGAGTTTACAGCTCTCTCGAAGGAGTGAAACTAAGACAACTATGGTGTGTGGAGATAATAGAGATAATGAATGAGATGAAAAATACATGGTTGATCTCCTATGATTTTATCCAGGAAGGTTATTCAATTTTGATGAAGAAACCGGGAGGGGACGGAGTATGCGAGTAAAATACTATAATGGTGAAAGTATTAGACGTAAAGGATAAGTCTTCAAGCAAAATCTCTGAAGAAATTCGTGGCCCAAGAAGCATGGATGCTTAAGGGACAAAAACCCACAAAATCAGGAAAAAGAAGATTTGCTAAAAAAGTAGCATGGAAAATGTTGATAAACAGCGTTCACGATCATACGCCTTTAATCCACACGATCCTGAACACCCCTTCAGAAGCTACTGTCTGCTGTTCGTTCCCATTCACGACCATGCTTATATTTGGATTACGACCTTCAAGGCCTATCTTTAAAACCTTCAGCCCAAACATCTTTGCAAGTCACGATCATGAACCAAATAAGGGCCTCATGGTCGTGGAACAGAAGACAGAGCTGAGGCACAAAATAACATGATCGACGTAGAAACGTTCCTGTAGAGACATACATGCACACACACAAATACACAAACATATTCACATATTGCCAAATATTAAAGGTATGTGACCACTGGGGTTGGACATGAATTAAAGACATGCTCATTATCTAAATACTCTAAAATATTGGCATCAAGTGTTATCACTGACATCTAGAAGGAAAAGACTGTCGCATATTACGGAAGTCCCATGGAGATTCTATAAAGGAGAAGGATGCATTCAGGAGGTCTGAATTGAGCTTCCATTGACTTGTCTTCAGCCACCACGTGACACAACAGTAGACATTCTACAATGGTGATGACAATATAGTGAGGATGCTAAAATTTTCAGCGTGATTAGTTTCACTAAAAGGACTGAACACCACAGCGCTAGATGAAATGAGGAAATAATTAGCAATGGGCATAGCCACATAGGGAGCTTGAAATAGAAGGTGCACTCAATATTGAAGCGAGTGATATAGATAAGAAGCGAGACTAATCACATTATTGAGCCACTTAATACCTCATGATAATCGTCAAGATACCTTCATATATGCCGAGATACTTGGCTGTAAAATATGACGTTGATATCTATTCTTATGAAGATTGAGAAAATAAGGTTTAAGAGTGAAGTTATGCAAAGCATTTAAGATTTAATCTAAAGCTTATATGCTGAATGTTGTTACGGTGCTAGTAGCCTAGTACTATATATAGGAGATTTTCAAATTAAATGAACAAGAGATGGCCTTAATAATCAATGTGGCTTCCTAGACTCCATTCACTTGCAACATTTTCTTGTTCCGTTTCTACATTTGACAAGTGGCCTAAGGGAAGTTACACTACAAAGTACTTGCTTTATTTTAGACCCCAGCTCCGGGTGGGCTTGGTTTGATTTAGTATCTACAAATGGAAAATAGAAATGACATAAATGAGTAGGACAAATATACAATGAAGGCCAAATGAAAATGAAAATAAGAAAGGAATGCCGAATGAAGTCTTACTGGGCCACCTACCTCATTCAGGAATCTGGATAAATAGGAACGTCAAATGAAAATAAAATAACGTGAACATCACATTTGTGAACATGGCAAAGTGGTACCTTTATGATTGTTTTCTATATCTTAACTCTTATGAAATCAGGTGCATTCATATCAGCTCTCAATTTTATGATCTTGTAAACTCTAAGATGCATCTTAAGTATTTGGTATGATGATTATAGTATTAATTATTTAATTTTCTTGCCTTCTGGTGGTTTTTGAATTAATTTTACAAAAGGAGCACATGACTTCAAATCCACAGACCAAGAGTGTTTATAGATATTTTTATTCATCATAAATTCATAATTGTTGATTTATATATTTTTCCATTTGCTTTCAGGGTTTTAAACATACAAGGGGGAGAAGAGGGTAAGTGTAGAAAGATCCTTGGGCTGCATTCTTGTAGAGTTCTGCCTTATGATGGAGTTTGATTCGGCTAACATAGTTCAAGGTACAAATGTTCTGTAGAAGTCTTTCTTGCAGTCTAAATTTCTGTAATTACTTACAAATCACTAACCTGCTCCTACTCCCCTAAATTTTGTTGGATGTGAAGGAGGATGCTAATAGTATAGTAGATAACCAGAATTCTGAGATTGTATTAGTGAAATGCCTGAGATGCAGTGATACCACTGAGTACTAGGAGTAATTTGTAAAGACGTTGATCCTAGCGACCCTCGATTTAGATGTCATTGCCCTTCGGCCTTCGGTACCATATCAAGATTCTGTAAATTCTTTAAAACCTTTTCTGGACATCTTTTCATCTTTTTATGTCATTGTATGCTTGTGGAAGTTGTATTTGTAAATATGCTTGGTGTAAGGTAATACACAAAATGGTCATTACTTAGCCAAAGAAGAGCTAACTTAATAAATGCGATGAAGGAATTCTCCAAATACACTTATTAGAAGTAAAAGAATAATCTGTTGCAGCTTTAACATCATGAAATATACCTATGGTTATGATATTCTTAACTAACGAATAAGACAAACAATTGGGAATCACAGATCTTTAACAGAAGTTGTTTCATGATTATATCTTGATGTTGCCATGTTGGACCACTAATTGACCTGAAATGTATAAGTGGTGTGCAGTCAAACGAAGAAACTAGTATCCATTTGGAATATATTGGTCATTTCTGTCATCGGTCACACTTGAAAGTCACTGATTTCAGATTAAGAATGGAACTCTTGAGTCACCGATGAACACATTTTTTTTATGATCACCAATTGCTACAAGATACTGGGTCAAGAGAATAGAGATGCCACAAGAGGCATCATGCTGATAAGGCTCCAATTACCAAAGTATATTCTAGAAACAAGTCTAAGCAAGTAGTGGGGTGAGCTGTCAAAAATAGGAGTTTTATTTTAATTTATTGTGTTTCCTTTTAGGATGGCATTTCCTTTTTAGTTTTGCTTTCCTAGTATTATTAATCGGTTTTTGTGTTCTTTCTTTTGAAATTCAATCGAAACCCGGAGTTCTTATCACATGCATGTCTATCTCGCAACATTAGCACATATAATGTGTTAGTTCCTTGCAAGAACGCTAGATCGTTCACCAGTAAAAAAATTATAATTGGCTCCTTTCAAGAACACTAGTTACAATTTAATCATGTTTATGATTTTTAAGGTCATGCTGACAAATTTAACCTCAAGTTTCCATTGTATGTGGTAATAATGCACGTCAGATCCCCATGATGCCAGCACAAAGAATGACCCTTCAGAGCCTGTTCAACTAGAGAAAGTTTTGGGTGGTGACAGAAAACTTCATTCCTCTACAGATGCAGTTGAAGGCAAGAAAGTTGAGAGTGGAATTGATATGGAGGGTTCTGGTGATGTAAATATGGAGGCTTCTATCTCAGCTGATGATGTAATGCGAGCAGGTGGTTTTGGTGCTAGAGATGACATAAGTAGTTTTCTTCCGGTTGCAAGTGATTCCACCGACTTTGAAGCTTCTTTACGTGATGCCCGAGACTATGAAGAGCCACAAAAGGATATCTGCCGACCAGGGCTAGGCTGGAAAGATGTGAAAGACTAAGATTAGCTCCACAGCTGCAGGTTTTAGTTTTACATTCTGCTACTTCTTCCAGAATGCCATCCCAGAAACGTAAATGTATGTTACTCTATCCTCATTCTGTTACGTATACGTGTGGCTCAAGGAAGAACATGCTCACATTACTTGCATGTATAATCCTTCAAAAGCTTATTTAGTTGTCTCAGTGATGTTTACAAGTCTTCTCCTTGCATCTGTTTGTATGTTTGTCTGTCTGTTTGTCTGTTTGAATGTTAACTGGTTATCAAATTTTAGCATTGTCTTTTATATTTTCAAGTTCTTATGTTCTTTTTCTGCAAATTATTTTAGCAAGCTTTATCTTTTTCTCTTGAACACTTTGTGCAAGCCAGTGGTCTTTACAAAAGCAAACGTTTTATCTTTCTGATAGATATCATGTCTGCGTACCCCCCCCTCTTCCAGGTGGGACATTCGGGGCTTAATTTTACAATGATTGATATAATCATCTGATAGTGTTCCATCATGCCACCACTGCATACACCCGTGTATACATCAAGTGCCAATCCTCTGCGCATACCCGCTACAAGTTCATTGATTTAGTTCTGAAGACCCACTTAACAACAAATAGTTTCCATACATTTTGGAAGCTGTGTTAATTCCCATGTGTTGTTTCTCTCGATTGCTCAAACTTGGTTCTTTCTGCTTGTGGACCGTGTACTTTTCCAACGCAGCCAACATTCTGAAGTTCTTCAAATCAAGTTTGACACCACTCCAAGTTTCTTATGCTCTCGCAAGGCTGAAGTGGGACTATGATAAATTATTCAACACGTGTGTGATCCATTTGACTCCACTGCAAAATTCCTTTGGCATCTTTTGTTACCTGCATATACACTTGGTACCAAATTCATGATGGTCTGAATTCTACGTTCCACCTTGCTGTTCTGTTGAGGAGTATACACTGTACTAAAGTGCCTCTTGATGCCATGATCTTTTCAAAATTCATTGAACTCTGTCAAGTTGAATTCTCCTCCTCAATATGTTCTTAGACAGCATATGGGTGATCTATCTTCTTTCTCAAGCACTTGCTTTGAATGTTTTGAAGATGGTGAAACCCTCAAATTTATCTACGATAATAGAACTCCATACTTTTCTACTATAATCATCAACAAAAGCTCAAGAAATACCTTTTTTTGAATGTCTCATCTATTTAAGAAAACCATTACTTCATCCCCGTCATGTGGTTACTGCAACCGCTGTCAAGGAACTGTGTTTTTGTCATTTTTGCACCTTACGTGAGCCGTGGGAGCGAGTTCCTCTTCTTTGTTAAACTCTATAATGAGGTTGTTTCTCCCAACTAGGACATTCAAACTGAATATGCCCTACTTTATGACATTTATACCATTTTATTAGGGCTTTATCAAATCCTAATCTTCCATGTCCTCATCCGCGTCCCTTCGATCCACCCTTGCCTCTCACATGCATGTCACTAAATCTTTCTTCTTTAGAGGACATCTTCAAGATGATACAAATCACAACAAAACCCAACTAAGGTTGGAGAAAACCAATGTTTAACCTGAACTCAATTAATGTGTTATCAATCGGAGGAATGACTCGAAATTAACAAAGAGAAAATAGAGAGATTGAGAAGCACGTGATTGCAAGGAAGGAGATGTAATACTTATTCTGATTATTTCTTTTACCCATACAACCTATATATAGGAAAAACTCAAGTGATGATTTACTAGGATCAAAATAATAATTAACTAGATGATTAGCCTTCTTATAAAATAGAAAAGGCTATATCATTTATCATTATAGCATCCCATGTGTGTATTACTCCCAGTCCCATGTTCGTATCATTGCCCTTTTCATGAGACGCTCCTTGACCCCGAGGATCAAATGCAAGATACATCTCTATTTCATGAGCATTTTCCTGGATGGCATCTTCAGTGTCCCTGTTCTTCCATTTTATAAGTCATTCGATGACGGCCTTGCTTTGCCTCTTAATCATCGTCTTATCAATAACACTTTCGGGTACTTTATCAATTGTGCTACCTGGTCCAATGAAAGAAATCGCATTGAGAAGTAATCTCTAATCGAACTTGTGAGGCGTCTATTTTTGGAAGATCTATCTCTAGAGTAACTTATATCCGTTGAGCGACGACCCTTCCACTCGGCACCATCGCCAAGGGTGTAACTGATGTAGGTAGTGGACCATAGTGTTGTTTCAGTAGAAAAACATGGAAAGTAGGATGAATGCTAGCTTCAGCTAGAAGCTTAAGAGTGTAGGTTACCTTCCTGACCTTGGCAATGACTTGAGAGGGACCAAAATACTTGGTTGCTAACTTTTGATTGGTTATGTGAGCTACCGAAGTCTGCCGGTAAGGTTGTAGTTTGAGGTAAACCCAAGTTCTTACTTCGAACTCTCTCTGATTAATGTTTGTTTGCTGCTAGTCTCATTTGGTTTTGAGACTTATGCAAGTAATGCTTGAGCAGCTAGATGGCTTTCTCTCTGACTGTCAGACTCCGAATCCACCTTACTCTCACCCGGTAAATGTAAAACGAGGTGCACATCCATAAACCACTTCAAACGGGGTGCAATTGATGGGGATTGGAAATTCGTATTGTACCAAAATTCATCTAAAGGAAGCCACTTGGCCCATTCTTTAGGTTCTCTGTGGCACATGCACCTTAAATAACCTTCCAGACATCTTATTTAACACTTCGGACTGGACATATGTCTGACGGTGGTAACTACTTGATAGATTCTGATCTGTGCGTTGCAATAAGAACAATTCTTGCCAAAAATTGCTAATGCAAATCTTATCTAGATCAGATATAATAGATTTTGGGGAAGCCATGTAATTTATAGATGTTATCCATGAATACCTTAGCAACATCTAGGGTAGAGAAGGGATGACTCAAAGCAATGAAGTGGATGTACATGCTTAGACGATCAATAACTACCAACATGACGTCTTTACCATGCAATGTTAGGAGATCTTTGATAAGTCCACTACTATATCTTCCCAATCTCGGCTCCGCCAAGCATCCCATATGTGTATTAACCCCCCCCAAGGTTTGTATACAAGACTTGTTCCTATGATGGAACCTTCATGACGGTGTCTAATGAGTTTTTTGCAACTTTGAAGTGCATCCACTGAGAGATGCTCGACGTCTCTTGAATCCTCGATCGAGTATACCGCATATGCGAACTCCTTAGAGAAACTGCCCAATATTTTCTCCACGGTCTTATTATCTTGCATGTCTTCTCCCATGTTTCTTGCCACCGGTAGCACTCGTCAGAATTATTCTGCGATGGTCTCATTTTCTAGAACACACTTATTTCCCTTACTAGTTGTATACATGCTACAATGCAATGGGATGTAAGAGCAAATATAGATTTTGGGGGTTTTGAGGTTTTTTTTTGCTCCAAGTCTCCAACAAATTTTCCAAAATGGAGAAAATAGGAGTGTTAAATTTAGGAAATTTTGGAATTCCCCAAAAATGATTACAATGAGAGAAATATATTTTTTATTATATTTCCACTAATAGGAAACTTTGAAATTAAATTTTTAGAGAGAAATATTAGATGAATGGAGTATTTTAATAATATAACTAATGTTGTAATCTCTAAAATGGAGAATATGTTGGAGTTGAAAGTGTATTTCATCGAGAGATTTTAAAGTTTCATTCTTCATTTTAAAGAAATTTTAGAGAACTTATTAGAGACGCTCTAAAACCTAAGAACGAAAATTGATCTAATTTTTCATAAAATGCCAGCACAACTTCAAGGCAACAGTTGTGTAGCCACAAAATTCAGCGGGATAAATTTTTTTATTGCAAGCCATGGAGTATGGTAATAATTTGTAAAATTAAAAACACAAAATGTAAACTTCAAATTATAATCACAACTGTTTTAATTTTGTCTATATAAATTTAATATGTATTTTCTCCGAATAAAAAAATTGTTTAATTAACACAACTTCACTATATTTTTATTTACAAGAGAACAAATACTCTATCTGAATCTCTAACACTAACAGGTGACAATCACCAACTTATTGAACTTGATTTTTATGAATGTCATTCGGGTAAGTGACATATCTTTAGTTTTCGTTGTTTTTAGAACAACTCAATTAATGGGCACATTATTTGGGATGCCTTCTATGGCGGTTTTGTAGTCATGGCTTCCTGGTTCACCAGGGTTAGGCTCAATAGTGGCTTCCGTAAACCCGACTCTAAGGACTAGGCCGACTTTGTTGACTCCAGGGCGGATAGATCGATCCTAGAACTTTTACCCACAAAATATGTGATCGTGTTTAATACACGGGGGGACTCGGGTCTACCTGCACGCCGGTCCAATAGATCGTGTGGTTTGACCACCCCACGAACACAAACACTTGAACAGGGATTGACGGACTTTATTTATATTACATTTTGAAGTTGAATTATGAATCGTTTTGAGTTTCCATGAGTTTTATTTAAATTGAATTGCAAGTCTTCTACCTTTTTTCGACGTTATTTATTGTTATTTCGAATTTATATTATAATCCATTCACTGAGCTCAACCGTGTTTCTTGTTTTCTGACACGACAGGTTCGAAGTGACGCTTATGGGAACGGGACTATCAAAGATTAGTAATCAATGTTAGGCATATCGTATTGAGAGACAAAATGTCTACCTAAAAAATACTTAAAAAAAACATGCTATGACCTTTTTACATTCTTATAAATACAAAGAGGTGATTCCTTAGTGATAAAGGACTAGTAGAGGACTTGGGGGTAACTAACGGAGGATTGGTGGAAGACTGGCGGAGGAGCGGTAAACAATAATACTAACGTAGAACAGGAAGAATAGTAAGCAAATACTTGCTTAAGAACAAGAGAGAAAATATAGAAGAAGTCTTTATTTCTTTCAAGGGATCTCTTACAAATGAGAGGAAACCTTCCTTTTATAGGCAAGGATTGGATTCCCTTACAAAAGCATTACAAAAACAACCAATAATTGGTTCAATTAGCTAAGCGCTTGCATCACTATGAGTGACCTAATGCTTCAATCATTCTTACATTATTATTTTGTCTTTTATTCAAGACAATTACAAACATTGTTTTACAATAAACATCTACTTCCAAGGTGAGACGGATCATCTTCATAAGGATCAAAATGTTCTTCGTCAATGCCATAGTGTCCATCATCATTTTCCTTTTCTTGGTCTATATCATCGGATGTATCCACCTTTTGTGAAAGGCGAGTCCGAAACCATTTTTCAAGTGTTTCTTCCCATAACGAAGACACCGGATGTTCTATAGACCATATATTTTTATTGTTCATCACATTTTCTGGGATGGATTGGGGGTCCACTTGATTTGCATGCCCAGGGCATGCCGTGTCTTCATGAATTTTTTAGGATGGTACAACTCGAAATATTTACTCGTGGAGTTGTTATCATTCCACTCATGGATGAAGGATAACGGGGAATGGTAACAATTGACTGTTGTTGGCGGAGAGTTGTGTGTGGTAAGAAAGAGCAGGGTCTTCTGAACATGATTAAGACACAAGTCTTGTAACCTATGGATAATCGTTGGGTCTACTAATAAGCTGGGAGAAACCACTGTATAAGGGTGAAAACATTCCTTGCTCCTGGGGCAAATATTCGAACTGACATTGGAGGATGTAAGTGAGCAGCTTGATGGAGTTGAAGGAAATTGCGATGGTGTATGTCTCGAACAGATACCAGAAAAAGCAAAGGGCTTCTTTCTGAATCTGCATAGATCATGGATATGAAAGACATTGAAAAAATGATAGTCGGGGTGGAACTGAATGTTTCATGAAAATGCCATGTTTTTTGTAACAACCCAAAATCAACAAGACATATATAAATTTTAAACTCTCAAGAATGGGTCCCAATACAATCATGCAAAAGTTTTAACGTTAATGCAATTCAAACCCTTTCCCAAAAAAAAAAAAGATAGTCTTCTATTACAACCGAGAAATTCTAAATAGCAACTAACACTGCACTAAGGCAAGATTCCCATTGATTCGCTAGCTCAACACTTCTCTTTCCCTTTAATCGTGCTACCAACCTTTTCCTTACCTGAAAATGGTTTTAGAAAAGTTTGAAAGCGAGGGTTAGACCAAAGAGGGTCTAGTGAATTCCCAATATCGACCGTAAACAAATAATCAGGATAATGGAACATTTAATAAATCCTGCCGCATGCATTTACCCTTCACGAGGTAACAAATCATCCGTTTCCGGGCCCCCAGCAGATCCCCTATCGGCCCCCAAGTTGATGTCGTCCCTGCGTGTAGGGAAACGAATTCCGTACACGCGGTCTAACCATCCCCGATGGTTTAGGGTAAGCCATGGCGCCCATTTTATAAAGTCATACGCTTTCACCATGATAGAACACATAAAGAAATCACATATATAATCACAATAATTTACCTAATATTTCATTGTTTGAAATATTTTACGAAAAGCGAAAAACATTTTAAGCATCAACACATAAGCCATATTCAGTTATTCAATGATTTGGGTAAAAGGGAACTCACCTGACAACTTGAACCTTAGCACCGACTGAAATTAGGTTTGATAGAACTGAGCTCCTACAGTTCACAGAAAATTACAATTAACTTTCTCTAATAAATCCCGAACGAAACTCTAATAGGATTTTCCCATCTTTGACATGAATCACGGAATTAATGTCGCTTTGATCCAATCCTAATGAAACCTATGAGGACCTAAATCCTAATCTAAACCGAGGCCCAACCAAACAGGTGGGTTACAGGCCGTCCAGATGGGCCTGTCGCCCACACCTGCCTCACGATGCCAGCGCACGGCCACCCGGCTCCACCCGGGTCTGAGGTGAAGCGCGGGTCTTGGTGAAACCCGCTTACAGACCATCACCCTCCCCCCTTTTGACGACACCCGGGTCATCAACCCCAGCTCATCCAAATCAAAGGGACTCGGGTCTCGGTACTCATCGACGTTTCGAAGGAATCCCTAGTGAGATCTGGGTGGTGTCGGCTGAGCATACCCGGCTAGGGCCGTCTTGATCGAGAGAGCCCAGTGAGCGATTCTCGATGGCAACAGCGAGTTTCCACACAAATCGAAAGATGCATAAATCTTAACCCAGACTATAACAACTCAATACAAATCGATTCCAAAATAACCATTTCAAGACTTCGATCAATCAGCTCAAATCTAATACAGATATCTATAACTTAGACTTGAAATAATCCCAAATTAAAACATTAGCATTAATCCTTTAAAACCTATAATCCAGATCTCATCTAACTTCCATTTCATAGTTAATCAATGCATCAATTTCACAAGAGCTCAAACTAGTGTTTCTTTGGAACCACAAACCCAGATGATATCATTTTCACAAACCAGACAAGGGTTAGATTGATTACCTTTTTGAAGAAGAACTCACTAGATGCCCCTCACGACTGCATGATTTGACTCCCTACAATTTGAATCTTGCATCAAAATGTTTCTTCTCTCCCTTTTTCCTTTCTCAGCGCCGCACACTCCCACAAGAAGACTGAGAATAGGGCTTAGCCTAGGGTTTTAGGCCTTAAAAGGGGTAATTTCTCAAGAGGTCCTTAACTTCCTCTTATTTACGCAAAAGACCCAACTTTTACAACTTTAGAAAAGGAAAAGGGAACGGTGATAATGGTTATTACAATACTCCCCCCTCAAAAGAATTCCGTCCCCGGAATTTCTTAATCAAAGAGGGAAGGGTACTTATACCTCATCTCCGTTTCCAACTCCCAAGTTGCCTCCCGTCCCTTGTGAAATCTCCATTGAACCTTTACTAGGTTGATCTCTTTTGATCTCAAATGCTTAACTTTCCGGTCGACAATCGCCTCTGGTTCTTCGACAAAGTTCAATTTCTCGTCCACTTGCACTTCTTGCAATGGCACCTTCGTTTCGACATCCGCTAGGCACTTCCTCAGATTCGAGACGTGGAACGTATTGTGTATGCCCTTTAATCTTTCGGGTAAATCCAACTTGTATGCCACTTCCCCGACCCGCTCAATGATTTCAAAGGGTCCAATAAAGCATGGGCTTAGCTTCCCTTTCTTCCCAAAACGAACCACTCCATTCCAAGGTGATATCTTCAACATTACCCTATCCCCAACTTGGAACTCTATATCCTTCTGACGTTTGTCCGCATAACTCTTTTGTCGGTCACGTACTACTTTCAACCTCTCTCGCACTTGAACGATTTTATCAGCGGTTAACTGTACCAACTCTGGCCCGACCAATTGATTCTCTCCGACTTTGTTCCAACACAAGGGAGTGCGACACCTTCTACCATAGAGCATTTCATACGGGGCAACTTTGATGCTCGCATGGTAGCTATTGTTGTAGGCGAACTCGATTAACGGCAAATGGCGTTCCCACGAGCCTTGGAAATCTAGCGTGCACACTCTCAACATATCCTCCAGGGTTTGGATAGTACGTTCACTCTGTCCATCGGTTTGAAGATGATAGGCCACACTCATCTTGATTTGTGACCCCATTTCTCTTTGGAAATTCTTCCAGAACGTTGACGTGAATCGGCTATCACGGTCGGACACAATTGACAACGGTACTCCGTGGTGAACGACAATCTCATCGATGTACAACTTTGCTAGTCTCTCCATAGAGTATGTCTCCTTGATGGGTAGGAAATGCGCCGATTTAGTAAGTCGATCAACGATGACCCAAATTGCGTCGTAACCCCCCGGGGTTCTATGTAACTTAGTCACGAAATCCATCGTGATCTGCTCCCATTTCCAGACAGGGATGTCTAACGGTTGTAGTTTCCCGTATGGTCGTTGGTGCTCCACCTTTACTTGCAGACACGTCAGACATCTTTCCACGAAATAAGCTCTGTCTTTCTTCAATCCCGACCACCAATAATCTCGCCTCAAGTCTCCATACATCTTGTTAGTTCCCGGATGAATCGAATACTTCGACTTGTGCGCTTCTTCCAGGATAAGCCTCCTCATTTCCCCGAGTTTAGGAACACAGATCCTCCCGTGGAAACATTTCAGTCCTCGACTGTCCTCCACCAACGAGTTTACAAGGCCGACTATTCGCTCAGTCTTTAGGTTTTCGGACGCCAGAGCTTCCATCTGGAACTTTTTTATTTCCTCCAACAAAGTTGGTACCACTTCTGCTCTCATATCTACCACCCTTAGACTTTCACCCCTCTCCTTCCGACTCAAGGCGTCGGCTACAACGTTGGCTTTCCCGGGGTGATATTCGATCTTACAATCGTATTCCGTTAGTAGTTCCATCCATCTTCGTTGACGCATATTCAACTCCTTTTGATCAAAAAGGTGGCAGAGGCTCTTGTGATCCGTGAAGATCTAACACTGCGTCCCATAAAGATGGTGTCTCCAGATTTTTAACGTGAAGACAACGTCGGCTAACTCTAAGTCGTGATTAGGGTATCGCGATTCGTGATCCTTCAGCTGGCGCATGCGTAAGAGACCACCTTCCCACGCTGCATTAAAACGCATCCTAAATCCAACCTCAAAGCATCGCTATACACTACGAAGTCTTCCGTGCCATCCGACAAGGCCAAGATTGGAGCGTTGCTCAACATGTCCTTTAATTTCTGGAAAGCATCCCTCCGAGCTTCCGTCCATGCGAACTTTACACTCTTCTTAGTCAACGAAGTCGATGGCGTTGCGATACGTGAAAAGTCTTTGATAAACTTCCGGTAGTACCTGGCCAACCCTAGAAAACTTCGGACTTCCGACGGATTCTTTAGTGCTTTCCAATCTCGGATTGCTTCCACCTTTACCGGATCCACCTTGATTCTGTCATGGGACACGACGTGCCCAAGTAACTGTACCTCCCACAACCAGAACTCACACTTCGAGAAATTCGCGTAAAGTCCTTCTCGCTTTAGCAACTCTAACATCGTCTGCAAATGGTCCTCGTGCTCCCTCTCGGTCTCCGAGTACACCAAGATTTCGTCAATGAACACTATTAAGAACTTGTCTAAGTAGGGTTGACACACCCTATTCATCATATCCATGAAAGCGGTCGGGGCGTTGGTCAAACCGAACGACATCACGAGAAATTCGAAGTGTCCGTATCTCATATGGAAAGTCGTTTTCGGAATATCTTCCTCCTTCACCTTGAGCTAATGGTAGCCCGACCTCAAGTTGATCTTGGAGAAGAAACTCGCTCCTTGAATCTGATCGAATAGATCGTCTATCCTTGGGATCGGATATTTATTCTTGATCGTCAACTTGTTTAACTCCCGGTAATCTATGCACATTCGCATAGTCTTGTCCTTCTTTTTCACAAAGAGGATCGGTGCTCCCCACGGAGAGGTACTAGGCCTTATAAACCCCTTATCTAGCAATTCTTGCAATTGCGACATCATCTCCTTCATCGCCGCGGGTGCTAATCTATACGGCGCATGCGTTATCAATGTGGCTCCAAGCACCAGGTCAATCCGGAATTCGAATTGACGATCCGGGGGTAGATTCTTCAAATCTTCCAGAAACACTTCCGGGTACTCGCTCACAATTCACACATCCTTCACTCCGTTCTCCTTCTTAACATCTACAACATACGCCAAAACCCCCCGACACCCTTTCAAACCCTTATTCTCCTTAATCATGGAAATCAAGCTAGAGCTCCTATCACGCCTATTTCCATAAATCACTACCATTCCCTTTTTAGGCAACAATACCCAGAACAACTTTTTATTACACACAATACTAGCATCATTCCTAGCAAACCAATCCATTCCGAGCACCACATCAAACTCTCTAATTGTCATTGGATACAACACCACTGGCACTAAACTCCCTTCGATGTCTATGACACAACCCTCAAACACTTTCTTAACCAACACCTGGTTAGCATCGACGGTTTCTACCTTGAACCCCCGCTCTAAGCGTTTAGGTTTCACACTCAAACACTTCACAAATTCAAGGGATATAAAGGAACAACTCGCTCCTGAATCAAATAGTACTCTAACACATAAGGAGTTCACCAAAAATATACATGCCACCACATCCGGAACCTCCTCCGCCTCCGTCCCTGTCATATTGAAGGCTTTTCCTTTAGGTCGAGACGACTCCCATTTCTTCTCCTCCCTTCTTCCTTCCCCGTGATCCCCAACCTCAGCCGATCTGCCCCCTTTTTACTTGCGGGCAGTCAGATCGCAAATGACCAGGTGACCACACTGATAGCAAGTTCTCTAACTTAGGCAATCTCGATACATGTGCCCCGACATTCCACACTGGAAACATGATCTCGTTTCTGACCCGCACTCTCCTCGATGAATCCGTCGACACTTCTCGCACGACTTATCCCCATTTCTACTGGCCCCTTGCTGTTCAGACCGAAACGTCTTCCCTTTTCTTGCATCGAATCCCAGTCCATCCCACTTTCTCTTATCCCCAACCCTTTCCGTCACATGACGGTTCTTTTCCTTCTCTATCATCTCGGCCGCATTGACAGTCGCTTGGAAAGTAGCAGGCTCTCTTGCACACACTAGCTCTCTCAGACTGCTCTTCATCCTGAAGATATAACGTTCCACTCGACTTTCTTCATTTAGTAGATACACCCCGGCGAATCGAGACTTCTCAATAAATTTTGAAACTCATTGTCAATTCCTTTTGCTCCACATTCATAAATTCTTCTTCCAATTTCTTGACTGCCGCTAGAGGGAAGAATTGTTCCTTAAAATTCCTCACGAAAGCTTCCCATGACATACCTTTAGCTGCCAACGATCCTTGTCCCCCCGTTTCTGCATCCCACCATAGAACGACTTCAGATCTTGGCATGGATAAGGCGTAGATCACCTTATCTCCTTCAACACATTTTCTGGTATCAAACACCAGCTCCATTTCCTTAATCCATTTCATCACCAGGAGGTCACACTCTCCTTTATAGATAGGGGGCTTGCAAGCGGCAAATTCTTTGTAGCTACACCCTTTTGCAGTTACTTCATTTGCCACTATGGTCACTGATGGAGAATGACCTCCCACTTCCGTCACAGGTGGACTAGACAGTTCTGCACCCTCCTTGCTTTCGCTCCTCTCTCTGCTTCCCGACACCAATTTCTCCTGCTATGCCAATAAAGCTTGTAGGGTCTCTTGGAGTTTCCCCATTTCGGTGGCAAAGGTTTTGTGGGTCACGAAGGCCTGAGCTCGACCCCGACCACGAGCTCTCGCAGTTCCCCGCCCTCTCACAGTTGCCGAGCTTTCTTGATGAGAGGTTTCCCTCTCAGCAGGAAGTTTAACACTTCTTGCCCTGCGAGTGACACATGCTTTGGCTTTACCCCGATTTCTGGCATTGGTCCCCTCGACTTGAGTCGTAGCCCTTCGGGTGGTCTTTCCCAGTCCCGTCCATGACCCCTTTCTTGGGCTGCCAACTTCCCAGTGGGACCCACCGGATCCTCAACAAGAGCCTCATTCACCGACATATTCTCCCCTACCGGCACTGCCCTACTTCGCAAAACTCGTTCAAACATGATGACTGCTGAAATAACACATAGGCAAGCTGTAATTGACCGACTCATACGCAATAAAATAATTAGGCACGTACATGCACCTGTAAATTTGCGAATACATTGGCCAAATGTAATCCCAAATTTAGCTTACATGTTAGTCCCCAGCTCCCATTACATACATTCCTATAGCGGTGACCCCTAATACGTCCTATTTCTTGGTTGTGTCCCTTGCCTACAGTTTTAGGTCCAAACGGTCACCTAAATCTCTTAAACTATGACTCTGATACCAATTTGCAATGAATTATGTGAGTTCATATGGAAGGATTTGGGTAGGGGGATGAGAGATATTTTGGGTAAAAGAACTAGAGAAACTAGCTTTTTCTATAGGGAACATCATTGGGACGACGACGTGTTTAAGGACTTGTTGGACATCTTTAGGAATATTGTATTTATAGTTCTTCCGTTCTGACAAAAAATATGCAAGAATATTTTCTGACCCTTTAATGTGCTTCATATTAAACTTCCATTGAGAGAACCAATTTGCCCACTCAAAAATTGTGGTTCTGGGAGTATCTTTTTTTTTTTTTTTGATTTGAAGCATACGTGGGAAAGAAGAAATATCCATTTCTATCTGAAAATTGTGACCGATTAGATGGACTTGGAATCTTTCTATTCCTCTTTTGACTGCAAGAATCTCCTTGAAGGTAGTGTGATACTGTTGTTCTGAGTCTTTGAACGTGTCGCTTTTGTATCCACGTATTATGCTGATGCTATTTTTGTCTTGAACTTTTAGTACTGCTCCCCAGTACTCATCACATGTGTCTGTCTGGAGAGTTTTATGGTCAACAATAGTGGGAAACCTTAAAAGAGGCTTCACATAAGCTAGTTGCTTTATTGAATTTATAGCTAATGTTTGTTTCTCACTCCAAAGGGGCGGAATTTTCTTTGTAGATCCCAAATTAGGCAAAAATACATAAACTCCAAAAAGATTGAGTATAGATAGGCATGAAGAAACCAGTTGGTTTATGGTGTACTACTTGGGTTGTGGCGTACTGGTATGGGGGATGTAGTGGAAAATCTCATCTACCCAGGGTTCAAATCCAGGCGCTGCCAAACATGGAGGTTCACCTGCGATGACTCCAGGCCATTCGTGGTCTCTCGGAGATTAGTCGGTGTGCGTAAGATGGCTCGGAAACCCATGGTTACCAAAAAGAAAAAAAGAAAAAAGATAGGCATGAAGAACACTTTTATTTGATGATCACTACTCATATGCTTGGATTACAATGGAGGAAATTTGAGATTACAACAACTAAGAAACGACCCTTACAGAAAGTTCTCTATCTGGATCTATATTAGAGCCACATGAAATATCTCAAACTTAGACTAAATGGGCTCCCAAACTTCCTATTTATAGGACCAAGCCCATAGAAAGTCAACAATAAAGTTTGACAAACAATTGTCAAAAATACAAGGACTTTATAAAACCTCTCATCTAATTAGGAGCGAATTAGATCCAATAATCCCCACCTAAAGTTTTATAAATAGAGCAACATCAATTCTCATCAAATAATCTCCCCCTTGATTTCTTTAGAAACTTTAGTGTAGCTCTCTTCATGTCTTGCAAAGCATTACAAACTCCCCCGCAACTTTAAGCTCTTGTTCTTGAAAAACTGATACTTTTTTTTTGTCCAGATTCAATGTGCCACCTTTATCACTGTTTTTGACCATCAAGCAGCTTCATCTTGAGAAAACTCAAAACATAAACATTGATTAAAGAATCTTAGATTTCCATCAAGCCTTGATTCATTCTTTTAGGATAAAAATTGAGTGACTTGTCCACGTTTTTCCGCATCTGCACAAAACAATCATCAAAACAAAGAATCTGTCTTTGCAATTCGAGTTGAGTGATCTTTAAACTCAGAGATTCCGACTTTAAGATCAGAGGAGGGAGTGGTACATAAAACTCCATTATCAGAGCTTGAAACCATAAAAATCAGAAAAGCACACCATAATTTGAAATCAGGAAGATTAACATGAAATTCAACATATTCTGTCAAGCTTCTGTCTTCTGAGTTTAACACAGAATTTGAAAGATGTGCAACATGATTTTGAGAAATTCAAAACATCGAAGTTGTAAATTTCTGTCTTAGATTTTCAACGAATCTGAACTCATCATTTTTGGAGCTGTAATGAGGGAGATATAAATAATCAATATACCATGGCCATGCAAAACCGACAACAAATCAGAAAAATAAACTTTCATGATCAGAGTTGCATATCTATTTGAATTCAGAGATGTGAAACCTTTATAATCAGAGAAATCAAACTTTGAAAACACTATAAACATTTATGCATAACTCTGAATGCACTAGGCCGATGTCTGAATACACTTGGCTTAAAATCTGAATACTCTGAGTTACACAGGACTGAAGGTCTGAGTGAAATCTGGAAGTCCTATTTGATAACTCTGGATGCATTATGTCTTAACTCTGGAATGTAGTGCACCAACTCTTGAGAGTTAAGTCATAACTCTGTATAACCACGAATCAACTCTAGAAAACTGTAAGTTATTATATGCCCATGACACGTGTCACACAGAGATACTGCTGAGGAGTATGTAAACCTATAGGGTCGCACACAAAGAATGCGTTTGTTTCCATCTTTAGAAACCCAAATTAAATCAAGTTGATTAAGAAAATAATTATTCTTAAAGGATAATTACGAAAATATGTGTTATACGTAATTATGTTAATTACGGGGTATTATCTGTAATTATATATAATTATATTTAAAGTTTAAAAGATAATTATATATATATAGTTGAATTTGAATTTGAATATTACAGATAATTACTAAACCTTAGTTAATCCTTAGTTGAATTATAGTTTAACTATAATTCTTCTGGTATAAATAGGGCGTTAGGCTAAACCGTTTTTCATACAATTGAAATAATTAGAATTAGCCTATCAGATAAATATAGAAAAGAAACATTTTCTTCTCTGTAAAACACATATAGATCTAGGGTTCTTGGGCTAGCACCCGGTGGAGACGGGAAACGTGTTCTTGTGTGGACTACCAATAGAGGAAACCTACTTTGGTTTCTTGGTGCTCCATTCCAATCCCGGATGATCTACAAAAGATACATATTCTAAACACCTTATGGTGTGGTTTTATTTTGATTAAATGCATGATTGGATCCGATTGGGTTTTAAGCTTATTTAGAAAAAATTTCTATATAATTATTGTAACCAAATTTATTTATTTTACCGCTGCGTTTTATCGGTTACAAATTGCATTAAAACCCAACAGTGGTATCAGAGCCACTTTGATGTCATTTAATTAAAAAAAAGAAAACAATATATTATATGGCAAATTTAATTGAACCCTAAATTTCTAAATTGGATCAAAATTCTAATTGGGCCTCATGTTGAAAGCCTAAAAGAATTTTAAACCCAAATTAAATTTAAAAGAAAAAAAAGTTTTTTTTTTATTTCCAAAAGACTTAGTCGACTGAGGTGACAAAGGGTTTGTTACCCTATTACTCCCATCACCTCTTTCCCACATCACAACCGCTAAGCGACATCCTCTCTACCCACTGATCGCCGGTCACCACTGGTTATTTGCAGCTGTCGTCGCCGACCTTCTCCACTATTTTGTGGTTGTGTTGGTGCCATTTACGAATTTTGTTGCCTCTTTTCCATCGTCACTCCACAAATCCGAAAAACCATATACGACTTTGTAACCATAGGCTGACGACCATCTCATACCAGGTCTTTGGACCATGGTCGGTTTATTCTATGCGAGTATTGGTGTCTCCTATCACAGCCCCTGTATGTCTTCCTCTCGGTTCAGAATTCATGGTGGGATACCATCTAGTGTTGCCTTGTTGTGAGGCACGACTCGAGCTAGTTCTGGCCATGCTTAGAGTTTCCTTTTGGATGTTTTCTAGCCACATCTTCGTGACGTTCCCAGCCACAGTTGGATACCATATATGGCGGTCTTTGGCCATGACAGTGTGGTGTTCAAATCACGACCCTTGTGTCATTCGAGGGTGGATCGACCACAGATCGGTGGTGCGTTTTCACCGACGTTTGTTTTTTTCCAGGCGACGACATGGTGTCGTTTTTCCTCTTGGGTTCCACGACCCTACTTTGTCTCGATCTAAGTTGTGCCAAAAGCCCATGGATATTTCTGGTTTGTCTTGGGAAATTTTTGGTATTTGGGTGAAATACAAATCCAACTGTTTTATTGGATTTGACCGGTTCAAATTTTTTATCAAATGTTTATCTCTTCCATTAATTGGTCCTTTTAAATACGTTATTTAAGATGACTAGATTATATTATTTAAAAGGTAAACTGTTGTTTTATATGTATGTTGTCGATCGAGATTCTTAATGTTATCATCGTTTCTAATGTCCGGTCACGGTTGGCTTGAAGCCACCGTCTTGGGTTGTTATCCCAATTTTAGTTTTTGGGCCGAAGCCCTGTTTGGGTGTTGGGCCCGGGTTAGTAGTTCCAAGTATTGTTTTTGGGCTTTCACCCTGGTTTCTCGTGTTGGGCATGTGCCCTAGACGGCTGGGCCAATGCCCGATTTTGATAGATCAATTCTCTTTTGGGTTAGGTTTGTTAACCTACAAATTAAAATTTGTTAATTAAATTTATGTTGCCATATGGAATTTTGTTCCTTATGATTTGACCTTTTAATTATGTTAATTATACTTTGGTCAAATATTTATTTTATGTTTACAATATTGAATAATATATGGTTTGCCCCAAAGACCCGTGGTTGTGGTTGTTTATTTTTGTATTTGGAAAATTAAAATATATTAATTGCAAGGGTTGTAATTTTAAATTTTTTAGATAGGGGCAATTGTAAATAGATTAGGATATGTTATCTTTCTATTTTTAAATTGTAAATCAAACGAAGACGGAGTTTTAAAAGGTCGAGACGGAGTCGCTGGAGTTCACCAAAATGGCGAGGCCAGTGGGAGCTTGAATACGTCCTTAGTTTTGACCGTGGTTGTTGTGTTGGCTCACAACACCACATTAGGGGCAAATCCGTATATTATTATTGTAGTTGTTTATTTTGTGTTTTTATTTATTTATTGCTTTATTATTGTTATGATAATTGCAAACATTTTAAAAATAAAATCAAACGCAAAACAGATTTTGAATCGGTAAACTTTTAAAACAAGATTTTAAAACTCAAACCGATTTAATAAATATAAACTTTTAAAACAAGATTTTTAAATATAAAATCAAAACGTTTTAAAAGAATTAGAATGTTTTCTAAAATTAAACTTTTTACAAAACGTAAACTTAACGCCACCCATTTAAGGTACTTGTCGAGCATACAGGATTCAGTGTGGTCAGTTCTCGGCCAACCATATAACGAGATTTAAGTGGACAGTTGCTTGGCCATTCACTTAAATAGTCGTATTTTGGACGACAGATTCCAGTAAACCCTAAGTCTAGTATTTAGGTGGGATCATGATACCTTAGTATGGTTTGTTTATTTGAGAATATCATAGACAGTTGCTTGGCCATTTATGAGTATTTGAAGGCGTTGAAGTGGGATTAAACGTGCCAATTTCAATATATGATATATTGAATAGGATCCCACGACATTTAAGAGTTATGTTGAACATAATTGGATGATGCCTACCTAAATAGCTTAATTCCATAGACAGTTGCTTGGCCATTTATGGAAGTAGGTGAAATATGGATCTTAGCTCAAATCTAATAATTTTGAAAGGTTAATCCATTTATTTGAGATATTAAAGTTACTAAAATTAAATCATGTTTTTGTAGATGTCTACCTCAGATTCAAATTCAAACAACTTATCCCAATTTACACTACGGTCAATCCTAGATAATGAAAAATTGGACGGAACGAACTTCATCGAATGGTTTCGCTTCCTAAGGGCAATCCTTAGGTATGAAAAGAAGTTCTACGTTATTGAAAACCCCCCTCCAAATGCTCCTACCAGAAATGCTCCAACTGAAGTCAGAACTGCTTATGATAAGTACCAAGATGACTCTCTGATTGTTGGTTGCCTAATGTTAGCCACCATGACTCCCGAATTATTATGGGATCATGAAAACATGACTGCTTGGGAGTTGGGATATGATATCTTCACTGAAGTCTATGTTTCGATTACAAATAAAACGGGAGAGATTTGATACAATTAAAGCATTGTGTGCTTGTAAAATAACTGAGCATTCGTTAGTTAGTACCCACATTTTGAAAATGAAAGGGTACTTTGACCAACTAACTCGTCTTGGTTTCCCACCGGGTCAAGAGTTGGAAATCGATATGGTTCTCAACTATCTACCCAAAACATATAAGAAGTTCGTTAAGGACTATAATATGAAAAGTTTGAATAAGACTCTTACAAGGCTTCACAACATACTTAAAAACTACTGAGAGGGATATGAAATCCAAGTTGGCTTCAACCAAACCAAAACAAGCTTTGATGATCAAACCTGACAGTGGGACAATCAAGAAAAAGGGGGAGATAACCAAGGGTAAAACACATGTTGGAAGATCCAACATAGATAAGGGCAAAGGAGAAATTCCTGAGGTTGCGGTATGGTATAATTGTTTTCACCATAGGCATCAAATGAGAACTTGTCCAACCCGATTGGCAGAAATCAAGAAGCAGAAGGCTACCAGAGCCAAACCTTCAGGTATGTTTACCATTTGATTTAATTCACTTCTGACTAAGTGTTACACATTGAGTATGATACTCATATTAGTACTACTCTTCAGGAAATAAGAAGTGAAGAGAAGATGAAATCAGACCAAATGGAGCTAAGTTACCTGTTGTTGCTCAAAGGGACATATGATATGAACTTTCTAGATGGTCTTACATTAACACTTAGCAAGTGTCTTCATGTACCTAGTGCTACTAGGAATTTAATTTCATTTTCTCAATTACAACGAACCGAATTTATGTTTTCAGAAATAAAATTTTCGTTTTATCTTAATAAATGTTTTATGAAATTAATAGTTGTAATTATAAATCAATATAACGAATTAAGCATGGATTAAAACAGATCTATTTGTGACATTTAAACAATAAACACATAGCCAAACTCCAGGCAAACGGAGAGTTGGAATCATATGATGATTCATATGATACATGTGTATCTTGTTAGTCAAGATGACAAAAGTGCCTTCAAAAGGTAAACCTTTAGGGGCTACAAGAACTATTAGGGGTTAATCATACTGATGTATGTGAGACTTATAGTTATGTCACAAGATACGGTCATCACTACTTCATTGCATCTTACTGATGACTTCAGTAGACTTAGGTATGTTTACCTAATAGAACAAATATAAAATTTTTGAAATTTTCAAAGTTTTAGAAAAGAAGTAGTATGCTTGGCAAAGGATAAAGATGCTTCGGTTAGATCGAAGTCATGAATATCTGAGCCAATAGATCTTCCTTGAGATTTTTGGGATTGTATCCCAGTTGACTCCTCACGGAACACTGCATCACAACGGTATATCCAAGAAGAGAAATAGAACCCTGTTGAACATGGTTCACTCTATGATGAATCTCATCATTCTGCCTAAATGTTTATGGGGTTATGCCCTAGAAACAGTTGCCTAAATACTAGTTTATGTAGCAACCAACAAGGACCAATAAAACTCACTCTCTTAAATGAACTGGAAAGATCCTAAAGTTATCATATTTGAGAATATGGGGTTATAATGCTTAAGCTAAGCATAAAGCTTTTGGAAAGCATGATTCAAAGGTCTGAAAAGTACATCTTTATGTGATATCCAATTGAATATTATTTCTACAGGTCTAGCGAGAACAAAAGTTTTTGTGTGTCCCTGATAGAACAAGGATCTTTACCAGATAAATCAAATAAACGATTACCAACCTGTTTGATAGATAAAACAACGATTACAAGGTTGATCTTTGATCTTTGAGAAGCTCTCTGTGTTTTACACCTTTTTGTGTGTGTGTGTGTGTGATCTAAAATTGATCTGATCTTTGCTTCTCTTACACTCTAAACAACCAACTCGCAAACACAACTTGCAAGAAATACAATATTAAACTAAACTAAACTAATAATATGTAGATAGTTAGATATTATATAACTATCTAAACAAAACAAAATAACAAACTAACAACTAACTAACTAGTTACTTAGAAACAATAAAATACAATAAAACTAACTTTGACATTTTATTACAAACGACATTAGACTTAATATCGAGAGTCGACTTTCCTGCATTAGCTTCAGATTGCGATCTTCAGATTGGATGATCTTGAATCCAATGAGACTGTGATCTAACAGTTTTGTTAACGCACCCTAGTGAGTTCTTAAGAAAAAAAAATTCTGTCAAGAATCACCAATGGGGACACAGTAGATCTTGAAGAAATTCAAGAACCACAAAGATGGGACGATAGTTGACACTAACATTCAACAAGATGTTGAGCTTCAACAAACTGTTGAAGATAATAAACGAGATACAAAATAATCCGAAGATTAGATTACTAATAAATGGAAAGATGCCATGAAGACTGATGTCAAAAGCCACATTCCTTAAAAAGGAATTTTGAGCGAGGACGTATACAAGGCTTTAAAACATCAAACCTAAGAGTGCAAGTTGCAAAAGTCCATTTATGGACTAGAACAATCATCTCGTAATTGAAATCTTGTATACAAGAAAGTCAGTGGGAGCATAACAATATTCTAGATCCTATATGATATTCTAATGCTTGAAGGTGTAAAATCATGGATTAGAACAGTACTTCGCGATGAAGGATCTAGAAGAGACAAAGTCCTTGGTATAAAGATCTATCGTGGTAGATCAAAGTGCTTAATTAGATTAAGCAAAAGTACATACATTGACAAGATCTTGAAACACTTCAAGATGGAGAGTTCCAAGAAAGGAAACTTGCCAACAGAACATAGTGTACATCTGAGCGAAACTCAGAGTCCAAGCACTAAAGAGGACATGAACCGTATGAAGGGTGTTCCCTGTGTTTTCAGTCAACTGTTCAAATCATGTACGCCATGTTAATGTACTAAGACCGGACGTCTCGTATGCCCTGAGCATGACGAGCATATATTAGTCAGACCCAAGTGATGCTCATTGTATAACAGTGAAGAACATTCCAAAGTATCTGAGAATAACTAAAGATATGTTCTTACTGTACAACGGTTATGAAAGAGATTTGTGTGTTTAAGAATACATAGATACTAGTTTCCAAACCAACTTTAATGACTTGAATTGTAGTAGGGATATATGTATTGAACGGAGGTACTATGAGCTGTAAGAGCTTACATACAAATCTACTTGTCAAGCTTATGTCTCAAAACAAACATGATGTTCATGTTATAGGCTTGAGGATTTTTATATTGAATAATAATTTTAGTAAACTTTAAACTTTCTGGAACATTAAAACAATTATGTTTTTATCTGATATGACATACTGGGTATGAGTATATATATTAAACATTTTTGTGTTCTTTATTAGCTTGTTTAAGTATCCTTAAATAAATACGATGATCATATTATTTAGAATTGTCCTTGATTGATTATTACTAGGGGACTAGTAATAAATCAAGATCATTGTGAAGTTTGGTCATAGTCCAAGTTGGAAGTGCACTAGGTGCAACTAGAGTCACACGCGCTTGTCGATGCACAAGGCGTTGGACAAGACCCACGGTCAGGATCACCTCATAGATCGGCGTCATAAGGTGAGTCCTGAAATAGTAAACACTATTTATCCTCATACCTGAGATGTGCATTGGGATCTAATGCACAAGGAGTGTTATGCTTTGATATAGTCTAACGTTACCCTTAACTGGGTAATCATAAGGTCTATGTTAGGCATAACATGAATTGTGTAGTTAGTCGTGTACATGCAATATGGGATTTGCTCCTTTCAAGATGAAAGAGAAATTTCTGGGGCCCTCGATTACATAGTTTGATTTACATGAATGAACAAGTGGATTAGTTGGACTAATGGTACTTGTATAATCAAATATGTTGGGACCGAGAAACATATTTTTTGAACAATAAAGGATGAGATAGATCTATGCCTTAAGTTCAAAATGAAATATCGTGAAGCAAAAGGATAATGAATGATTATACTATATGATTGATTGGATCAATCAAATTGCTCGAAGGTAAAATCACCTTTACATAGCCTTGAGGGCAGTGACGTGTTGCTAGACGCTTACCATCGTCTGTGTTACTGTGTATCGTGTGCAAGTGGGAGAATGTAAGTTATTATATGCCCACGACACGTGTCACACAGAGATACTGCTGAGGAGTATGTAAACCTATAGGGTCGCACACAAAGAATGCGTTTGTTTCCATCTTTAGAAACCCGAATTAAATCAAGTTGATTAAGAAAATAATTATTCTTAAAGGATAATTATGAAAATATGTGTTAAATTGTAATTATGATAATTACAGGGTGAAAACGTAATTATGTTAATTACGGGGTATTATCTGTAATTATATATAATTATATTTAAAGTTTAAAAGATAATTATATATATATATATATATATATATATTTGAATTTGAATTTGAATATTACAGATAATTACTAAACCTTATTTAATCCTTAGTTGAATTATAGTTTAACTATAATTCTTTTGGTATAAATAGGGCGTTAGGCTAAACCGTTTTTCATACAATTGAAATAATTAGAATTAGCCTATCAGATAAATACAGAAAAGAAACCTTTTCTTTTCTGTAAAACACATATAAATCTAGGGTTCTTGGGCTAGCACCCGGTGGAGACGGGAAACGTGTTCGTGTGTAGACTACCAATAGAGGAAACCTACTTTGGTTTCTTGGTGCTCCATTCCAATCCCGACTGATCTACAAAAGGTACATATTCTAAACACCCTATGGTGTGGTTTTATTTTGATTAAATGCATCATTGGATCCGATTGAGTTTTAAGCTTATTTAGAAAAAAATTCTATATAATTGTTGTAACCAAATTTATTTATTTTACCGCTACGTTTTATCGGTTACAAATTGCATTAAAACCCAACAAAAACATAATGGGATAAGCTTGAAATCTGGAAGTTGTTCGAACTCAGGCACATGGACAGATTTCAAGATCTGCAGAGTTAGAAATCTGGAAAAGCTATCTGATAACTCTAAATATATTGACCGAACTCTGGATCAAGATGATCAGAATTCTGTATGTTCTGTTTCAAACTTCTACATAAGCTATGTCTAAACTTTGTATGTATAAAGACAAATCTGGAAAACTTTTCAAACTTCAACTGCACTTTTCGAACTCTGTAAGTTCCACTCTGTGTGAGATGCATAACTGCAATGATTCCTCCCTGACCATATAGCAAAAACTCTGGTGAACGACCTTAATCAAGTTTCTGATTAACAGAGTTGCAATGAGAATGAATGGAAGGAGTTGATCGACTGTTCCTTTGCTGCTACCTTATTCAAGTTTCTGGAGTGAAAGTTGCAGGGACCTTATGGACTGTCCTAAACTCTATATATACAATCTCGACTCTGGAAACATTGATCATAATGTAATTCTGAAACAACTTATGGATAAACATGATCAGAATTCTGATTGCACTTAACTGTAACACATGTTACAAAATATATAGATGCATATCTTTGTATTGTTCAAACTCTGAGAACTCTAGGCATTCTTCGAAATCATTACCAACATGGACAGATCTCTCACCATGTCTTGATCGAATTCTGAATAAACATAGAATAGATTCAGAGCTCGAAAATTCCTGCTTCACTGCCAACTGCAGCAACAGTATACCAATACTCTTTGATACCTTCAGCTCCAGATACCTCCTTCGGTTCCATTCCAGAAATCTTCGATGTTTTTCAATAGATTTACAACTACAACAACAGTAAATCTGGTAAGGTGTTTTGCAAACATTATTTTTGAAAAGAATTTTTGGGTTGTCTTTCTTAGAACCACAACCACAACCAAAACCAAATCATTGTAATTTCTTTGACATAGGAATGCAAACTCAAAAGCCCGTGAAATATTTTGGATATTGTCTACCAAAACATTGAGGTTCATCATGAAATCTAAAAGCATTGCTCTCTATTAACACGATTCTACTAATTTGATATCTAACAACTTTTCAAAATCACATTTACATCTTTATTTTCCTTGATCTTTGAAATCAAAATCGTCCCTTATCGAGAACTGAATTAATCAAATTGTCACAAAATTCTCTAGAACAGGATTTTTGTTCACGGAGAAAATGGATTTCATTAAAAATCAAGAACTTCAAGAATTGAACATAAGTGCAGTCTCCAAAGTTTAGACATAATATCCCACTTTTCTGGAGTCGTCACTATGATTTTATTTTCTCAATCTGTTGCATGGTTAAAGACTGATCTCCACTCAACTCCATCATATGCAGTTGCTCAAAAATTGATTTGATGTAGAAAGACAAACCAATGTCCAATATACTTTCAGAACAATGATTGCAAAAACTCAGATCTCTAACTTTTGAGATTAGAAGAATGATTAACGACAATAAAGAGTCTAACTCTCCAACAAACCTGTTGGAGAGGGTGTAGAATATCGAGGGAGAAAAGAGTTATTAGAACTCGGATAAAGAATATGAGATCACGTGAGAGCTCGATTTCCTTAAGTGATATTTCGACCCTATTCTGCTCCGGGTATCACGAAATTCACTCGAGGATAATCTCAATTCATCGGAATCGATTTAGGCAGAAATCGATCCTATTTAAACACCTTGAGAATCGTAATCGACCCCATATTAATACTGATAATAATGCCCCCTGTTAGTGCACATATTTGTTGGATACAAGATCATGTTTACTGAAGCTGAAAGTCAACTAAGTCAAAGCTCAAAGCCATTTGTAATAAAAAGTCAAAGCTAGTGTTGTAAGAGTTTTATTTGTTTGAGTGTTTCTGTAGCTTGCGTGTTTTAGTGTCGTGAGTGTTTTGTCCTTTTGTATAAATAGGGTTTTGGCTTGTTGTGTGCGTGTAGTAGTTCTAGAAGTTCAGTGAGAGAATTGTGCGCTTATTGTAGAGAGAGAAAAAGTTCAGAGCATCCATTGTAATAGATTTCTGTGAGCAATACAAAAATGGAAATTGACTGAAATTGGTATTTGTCATCTTGTTTACATTGTTATCTGGGATAACATTTGGTATCAGAGCAGATCGAAATTCAGAAATCAAGAATCATTGCCCATTGAATGGGATTGATTGATGGAGAATAATAGTGGCGGTTACACAATTTTCTATCAGTTTTGTAATTGACGAAGCCGCACGACCCGTGCTAATTTCGAGAAAGAAAAACGCACGGGTCGTGTGAAACCTTTTGACGACAACGCATGACCCGTGCTATTTTCAAGAGAAAAAATGCACGGGTCGGGCAAAACCTTTTGTCGACAAACGCACGGCTCGTGGTCCTTTATGAACAAAAACACACATGTCGTGCCAAAACGCACGGGTCGTGCCATTTACAAGAGGAAAAGCACACGGGTCATGCACAACAATTTTCCACTTAGTAACTCGCCAAACAAAACCATCCAACAATCCTAGGTTCTAGTTAGCTTACACGAGTGTGCACTCTACACCTCCTAGATCATGTTATAGCTTAGCTACCACCCCCATTATTATCTTGTGAATCCAATTATCTAAAATGAACCGATGATTTCACTAAAATCACCAACATTCCTTCCCCAATTTAGTGCAATCTTTGATTCACAAACAAAAGTTAATATAGGAAAACACACTCATGCATAAATGAAAATATCTAGAAGATTGAATTTTCATCTTAGTACATTACACATTTCAAATATTCGAGAATACGGGTGTCCTATGGATTGAACCCTTCAACCCATTTGAGTACCAGAAAATAACATACACATGAATTTAAATAATTCTCTGAAGTTTAAACTTGACACTATAACATACCATGTGTCCTTATCCATTCGTGAGTGCATACAAAGCCAAGTCCAAGCTTCTTGAAGCGTCCACACTTCACACTCATATAGGTAGTTCCTTTCATCATGCACCTGCACCTGCACTTTTACAAAAGAACGATTACCTTCTTCACTTGCATTACCGAGCACATACCTTGGGATGATTATCTTGTGCTCCAATCCTTTAGAGTGAGCCTTCCCATTGAATTTAACTTCTAACGTTGTATTAGAAGGGAATTGGGTATCTCACCATTAGAGATTTAGATGGACTTTAATCCCATCCCTATCACCGACTTGTGAACCAAGTCCCTAGCTAACCCCTACGTCAAGTGGTCCGCTAGATTTTGTTGTGACCAAACAAATTTAACCGAAATCACTCCATTCATGATTAGTTCATGAATCATGCTATGTCTAACACCTAAGTGTCTATACTCTCCATTATATACTTGACTATAAGTTTTAGCCAAAGTAGCCGCACTATCACAACGGATAGAAATGAGGGATATTGGTTTCGGCCATAACGGAATTTCATAGACTAAATTTCCTTAGCCACTCCGCCTCTTTACCCGCAGCGGCAAATGCCACAAATTCCAACTCCATAGTCGAATTCGTGATCTAAGTTTGATTCTTGAAAGCCCATGAGATGACACCTCCCCCAGGAAAGTACACCCAACCACTCATAGAAGAGTGATCTTCTAAGTTGATATTCCAACTTGCATCTGAATATCCCTCTAATATCGAAGGAAACCCGACATATGACAAACCATAATCAATGGGTTTTTTCAAATATTTAAATATTTGTCTTATCGCCTACCAATGATGAATACTAGGATTACTAGTAAACCTACCCAACTTTCCTATGGAAAAAGTGATATCCGACCTAGTGCTTGTCATGGCATACATCAAGCATCCAATAGCCTTCGAGTACTCGAGTTGTGACATCGATTCACCCGAGTTGGGCATAAGCTTCACACTCGGATAAAATGGAGTACTCACCGGAGAACAATCAAATCAATTAAATTTCTTTAATACTTTCTCAATATAATGAGATTGCGTAATTGCAATACCTTTGTTCTCATGCTTGAACCTTATTCCAAGGATCACCTCTGACTCTCCCATATCTTTCATGGGGAAACTAGATGACAAAAACTCTTTGGTTTTTTCAACTTGATTTTGGTCGGTGCCAAAGATCAACATGTCGTCAACGTATAAGCAAACGATTACTCCTCTACCAGACGTGTCAAATTTTCTATATACGCACTTGTCCGCTTGGTTTAACATAAAATCGTTGTACAAGACAACCTGATCAAATTTTTGATGCCATTGTTTCGGTGCTTGTTTCAGTCCATACAATGATTTTACAAGTTTACACACCTTATGATCCATCCCGGACATAACAAAATCTTCCGATTGTTTCATGTAAACCTCCTCCTCCAAGTCACCATTCAAGAATGCCGTTTTGACATCCATTTGGTGGATCACTAAATTGTGAATATCTCCTAAGGCTATCAACAATCTAATCGTGGAGATCCTTGCAACCGGGGCATAAGTATCAAAATAATCGAGGCCTTCCCGTTGCCTAAATCCTTGGATTACTAATCGAGCTTTGAGCTTGTCGATTGATCCATCAGCTTTCATCTTCCTTTAGAAGATCTACTTGCATCCCAAAGGTTTACAACCCAATGGCAAGTCCGATAATACCCAAGTATTATTCCCCATGATGGAGTCCATCTCATCATTTATTGCTTCTTTCCAGATGATTTTGGATCTTCCTCAATAATATAGCAGTAAGAGAATTGTGACCCAATCTTATCTCTTGATCCCTCTACCAAGTATAATTGGAAATCGGGACCAAATGATTTTTCAATCCTTCCTTTTTTGCTTCATCGAAGTATTAGAGATTCGATTGGAACAATTACTTGTTCTTCAACCTCACTAGTTCCATTGGTACATGGAACTATGACCTTCGGTCTAGGTATTGAAGAGAATCTAGTTTCATCAAATAATGCATCTCTCAATTCTATAATGGTGTGAATCGCTATAGAGTCATTAGATTCAATAACATAGAACCTATAGGCTTTGGAATGCTCGACATATCCAACAAATATGCAATCAATACCTTTCTCACCTAAGGTTTTCCTTTTGTGTTCGGGTAGTCGAACAACTGCCCGACAACCCTAAACTCGAATATAACTCAAGTTAGGCCTTTTCTTGAACCAAAGTTCATATGGGATAATCTTGTTCCTTTTATTGGGACTCGATTCAATAAGTAACAAGTTGTTAACATGGCTTCACCCCAAAATCCATCACTCAATCCTGAGTAGGATAACATAGAGTTCACCATTTCTTTGAGAACTCTATTTTTTCGTTCCGCCACACCATTTTGTTGTGGTGTATAAGGCGCCGTAGTCTCATGAATGATTCCTACGGATTGGAAAAACATGGGGTCGTAATACTCCCCACTACGATCGGTGCGTAAACATTTTATAAAACAGTTCATTTGCAATTCAACCTCCGTTTTATAAATTCTAAAGTTGTCCAACACTTCATCTTTTGAGAGTAACAAAAATACATAGCAAAAACGTGAAGCGTCGTCAATAAAAGTAACAACATACTTTTTATTACCCAAAGACGGAGTTGAATGCAAATCACAAATATCATTATGAATAAACTCAAGCACCGGCGGGTCCCTTTTCACGTTAGGAAATGGTTGCTTAGTGATCTTTGTTGACATGCAAGTTTTACATTTTTCGGTTTTAATGTCAAAGGCCAAAATAAGACCGTCTTTTGACATTTCAACCATTCTTTTAAAATTCACATGACCAAGCTTTGCATGCCACAAACTAGAATCGACAAAATTTTCATTTGCAACATAAATAGAATTTGAAACAAAACTATTTTAATTTAAATTCAACATAAACATTCCATTCATCAAATAGTCGAATCCTACAAAAGAGCCACCTTTTGACAAGACAAACTTATGGGACTTAAATACTTGCCTATATCCTAACTTATTCAAGACACTACCAGAAACTAAATGCTTTCGAATTTGTGGTACAAACAAACCGTTTAAAAGTTGAATTATTTTGCTAGAACTAAACTCTAGCTTAACACATGTTGAAACACATGCGCATAGAGGAATCTCTAGCCTAACACATGTTGAAACACAAGAATGAAGAGTTGTCCCTTGTACAACTCGGTAGTCACTTGTGCATAGAGGAATCTCTTCGGGCGCAAGAGGCTGAGAAACCTAAGATAAAAGAGGTTTATGCCCCTTCGGTGAACATGGTGGAAGAGGGAAAATCCAACAACTTCAAGAGAAAACGCAAGTTCAATGAAGGCAAGAAAGGGCCCAACAAAAAGGTTAAATTAACCTGTTGGACCTGTGGTATGACATACCAGCCATCTCAAGCGGGATTGTCGGGTTGTCAAGAATAAGAGTGGAGCAAGCACAAGTGGTGGTGGGCAAGGATCCAAGGATCAAAACCCACGACAAGGTCAGTTTCTTGACTTTGGTTTTAATTCGAATTTGAATTATGTACCACTAAAATCCGAATCATTTTACGAGCAGGATGATGATGTTGCTTGGTGGATCGACTCGGGTGCTACGACTCATGTGTGCAAGGATCGACGTTGGTTCACCACTTTGGAACCGGTTGAAGACGGATCCGTGCTACACATGGGGAACGAGTCTTGAATAAGTTAGGATATAGTCAAGATTTGAGTCTTAGTTAGGCTATAGTTTAGTTCTGGCAAAATAATTGAACTTTTAGACGTTTTGTTTGTACCACAAATTCGAAAGAATTTGGTTTCCGGTAATGTCTTGAATAAGTTAGGATATAGGCAAGTTTTTGAGTCCGACAAGTTTATCTTGTCAAAAGGTGGCTCTTTTGTAGGATTCGGTTATTTGATGAATGATATGTCTATGTTAAATTTAAATAAAAAGAGTTTTGTTTCAAATTCTGTTTATGTTGCAAATGAAAATTTTGTTGATTCTAATTTATGGCATGCAAGGCTTGGTCATGTGAATTTTAAAAGAATGGTTGAAATGTCAAAAGACGGTCTTATTCCGGCCTTTGACATTAAAACCGAAAAATGTAAAACTTGCATGTTAACAAAGATCACTAGGCAACCTTTTCCTAATGTGAAAAAGGACTCGTCGGTGCTTGAATTAATTCATAGTGATCTTTGTGATTTGCATTCAACTGTAACACCCATGATTTTTGGTAATCAGTGGTCGCTTGGATGTTTTTCGCGACTTGTAAATGACGGGATTATATTGGGATGATACTACAAAAAGACCCTTAGCGTATCGGGAGTGTTGCGTATCGGAAGAAATCGAAATTCGAGTCTTGGGGTGTCTGGGCGAAAGTGACCGCGAGAGTGCCACATGGCACAATCGCGAGTCACTCTCGTGGAGGGCTTTCATGCCCGCGGTACACTCTCAGCAAGAGTGTCCAGCGAGAGTTACATATGTCACTTTCGCGTGGCATACTCGCTGTCGGGTCCAGACCTTTATTAAAACCGTTTTTCTCACTTTTTCATTCATTCCTTCAACCCTACCCTCTCCTTTCTCTCTAAACCGAACCTCATGACCACCATTGTTGATTTTGAGCTTTTAATACTCAATATCTCGGGATTTCAAGTGATACTTCATCACCCACCAAAGCTTGGAAGCTAGAGTCAAGAAGCTCCATCTTCATCTTCAACCTCAACCTCAAGCTCTATTTTTAGGTTTTTCTAGGTTTTCGTCAAAACCTAAGTGGTAAGTATATCTTCCCCATTTCTAAACCTTGTTATAAGATATAAATTTTCTCTTGATGATTTCCTAGTGTTTGGTTTATCAAATTTCGAATTTGATGATTTTGGAGAAAATAGTTCAAAATTAGGGTTTGGCCAAGTTGGGGTTTTTGATGTAAATGTTTTGGGGAAAGATTCTAGATGGTTGAATATGGTTATTTACGGTTGAAAATTTGTGGATCTAGGTTTTTGGAAGAAGTTTGCTCATGGATTCGGATTTCTTCAAGAAAGCTCAAGTTGGGGTAAAATCTAGATTTAGCCTAAATCTAGCAAGGTGAGTTCAAGTTGATTTGTGAAAACGGTGTACATGCCAAAATGTTCATTTTTAAAGTGCTTTGTGTCTTACATGAAATTGTTAACTGCTGATCACCTGATAAGTCTTGGTTATTTTGAAATGTTTAGTTTTATAAACATGTTGAAATACCCATTTTGGGATCTTTGGGAATTTTGGTAATTAAATCATGTTGAAATGTTTCTTTGATGATTTTACATATATAATTGGAGTTCAATTGACGTAAGTGTCATTTTGTGTATTTGATCTTATAACCCTTTTCGGAAAATGCATATTATTGTGTTATGAGGCATTTTGGAAATATAAGGGTATGAGTTCATTTGGAAATGGTTTGCCTCAACCAACGATGAGATTTGAGTTAATCATACTTTTGGTCGTTGTGTTTGCATGATAGTTGGTCAAACATGTTTCAAGGTTTATACTGGCTTTCATTGGGTATTTACGTAAATTGTTGGGCCTTTGGCTCAGTTTTGACTAAATTGAGTCTTGAGGACGTTTGTCCGGATTAATAACCGTTGTGGGGTTTTGAGTATGATGGCGCATTTTCGTATCATTGGAGAGTTACATGTTTTGGGAGCTTTGGTCTTTCATTTGGAGTCATGTAACGTTAGACAGTGTTTTAATGGATCCATAGGCACGTAAGTCTGTCTGTTTTGAAAGGCCTGAGATTTTGGTTACATTTAGTGACCGCTTGGGTTTGCTAGCGAGTAGGAAATAGGTGGCTCGAGCCGCTGAGTTGAAACTCGTCTAGATTGGATAGGCATCCATGTCCGTAAGACCTTGGGGTGGAACTCGACATAGTATGGCAAGAGGCAACAAACAGTCTGAGGATTGTGATGTCTGGTATGGCATCGGAACTAGGACTGGGATATATAGTGAAATCCAATAACATCACGGGTGGCCCCATTCACGTGTTCTCGCCACCCAAGATTGAAACGTTTAGGTGACATGCGAGGAAGTTGTATAGGCGGCCTACTTGCGTGTTCCTCTATTCTCAATGTATACGAGTCTCTCCGCCGTAGATCCGTGGTTTTTTTAAATGTTAATGTCGTATTTTACCAACTTTGGTTTGTGTGGTCGACGATAAATGATGGCCTTAATATTGGGGTTTCCCACGTATATTAAGGTTTGAATGGAATGTGTCATTTCCACGTTTCGGTATTTGATTTCGTCCATTTTATGGTCGTGTGAGTTTTAGGTCTAATGTCCGTGTTCACGGCAATATTTATTTATATAGATTTTCATCTATGGTTTATAAGTTGTGTATCATGTTCCACCTGTGTTGGGTATTTCGAGGTATAACATTTTTACCCGTGTTTTATAAAATTGGGAGTCCTCTCTCTGTTCTCATTTTGAGCAAGTTTTGGGTTAAATCTAAGTTTATGAAAGAACGCTTTATATTGGGATCTTAGTCTGTAAAACAGTTTGGTTTGGTTAACGATTAACTCGGTGTCTCTTTCGTTTAAAATGCATATTTATGGGTAAACGAGTCGTTTTCATAAGCGGAGCATGTCATTTTGAAAGATTATGATTTTAATGACATTCTTCTTTCTTTAAACGATTCATTTATATATGTTGAATACTCTTGAGCTCACTAGGCGTTAAGCCTAACCTTTTTATTTGTTGGCATGTGCATCAGGTTCCAGTTGGGGGTTTGGATTCTAGCAGTTCCATGAAGAGTTGTGCCTTAGCTTTGTGCAAGTGTAAGTAGTTGGTGAAGTCTTCCGCAGTTTGGAGATAGTGACTATTATGGGGTTTTAGTAGCACCCGTCCTTATTATAGACTGTATGTATTGAATGAAATGTGTGTATTGAGGTTAAATAACAAATTGTGGTTGGGGATGTATCATTTATCGATGTATTTAGAAAATTTTAAATTAGTTGTTATTTCCAGAATTGAGGGTGTTACTTTTATTGACGACGCTTCACGATTTTGCTATGTATTTGGGTAATAAAAAGTATGTTGTTACTTTTATTGATGACGCTTCACGATTTTGCTATGTATTTTTGTTACACTCAAAAGATGAAGCGTTGGACAAATTTAAAATTTATAAAACGGAGGTTGAATTGCAAATGAATTGCTTTGTAAAATGTTTAAGCACCGATCGGGGTGGGGAATATTACGACCCCATGTTTTTCCAATCCATAGGAATCATTCATGAGACTACGGCGCCTTATACACCATAACAAAATGGTGTAGCGGAACAGAAAAATAGAGTTCTCAAAGAAATGGTGAACTCTATGTTATCCTATTCGGAATTGAGTGGTGGATTTTGGGGTGAAGCCATGTTAACGGCTTGTTACTTATTAAATCGAGTTCCCAATAAAAGGAACAAGATTACCCCATATGAACTTTGGTTCAAGAAAAGACCTAACTTGAGTTATATTCGAGTTTGGGGTTGTCGGGCGGTTGTTCGACTACCCGAATCCAAAAGGAAAAGTTTTGGTGAGAAAGGTATTGATTGCATCTTTTTTGGATATGCCGATCATTCGAAGGCCTATAGGTTCTATGTTATTGAACCTAATGATTCTACAACGATTCACACCGTTATAGAATCGAGAGATGCATTATTTGATGAGAATAGATTCTATTCGATACCTAGGCCGAAGGATATAGTTCCAAGTACTAGTGGAACTAGTCAGGTTGAAGAACAAGCAATTGTTCCAACCGAATCTCCGATGCTTCGAAGGATCAAAAGAGGAAGGATCGAAAAATCCTTTGGTCCTGATTTCCAAGTATACTTGGTAGAGGGATCAAGAGATGAGATTGGGTCACAATTCTCTTACTGCTATAGTATTGAGGAGGATCGAAAATCATTTGATGAGGCTATGAAGTCTCAAGATATTGCTTTCTGGAAAGAGGCAATAAATGATGAGATGAACTCCATCATGGGGAATAATACTTGGGTATTATCGGACTTGCCACTGGGTTGTAAACCTTTGGGATGCAAGTGGATCTTTAAAAGGAAGATGAAAGTTGATGGATCAATCAACAAGTTCAAAGCTCAATTATTAATCCAAGGCTTTAGGCAACGGGGAGGCATCGATTATTTTGATAGCTATGCCCCGGTTGCAAGGATCTCCACGATTAGATTGTTGATAGCCTTAGGAGCTATCCACAATTTAGTGATTCACCAAATGGGTGTCAAAACGGTATTCTTGAATGGTGACTTGGAGGAAGAAGTCTACATGAAACAACCGGAAGGTTTTGTTATGCCCGAAATGGAGCATAAAGTGTGTAAGCTTGTAAAATCATTGTATGGGCTGAAACAAACACCCAAACAATGGCATCAAAAATTTGATGAGGTTATCATGTCTAACAGTTTTATGTTAAACCAAGCGGACAAGTGTGTATATAGCAAATTTGACACATCCGGTAACAGAGTAATCATTTGCTTATACGTTGATGGCATGTTGATCTTTGGCACCGACCAAAATCAAGTTGATAAAACCAAAGAGTTTTTGTCATCAAGTTTCTCCATGAATGATATGGGAGAGGCGGAGGTGATCTTTAGAATAAGGATCAAGCGTGAGAACAAAGGGATTGAAATTACGCAATCTCATTACATTGAGAAAGTATTAAAGAAATTTAATTGCTTTGATTGTTCTCGAGTGAGTACTCCATTTGATCCGAGTATGAAGCTTATGCCCAACTCGGGTAAAGCAGTGTCACAACTCGAGTACCCAAAGGCTATTGGATACTTGATGTATGCCATGACAAGCACTAGGCCGGATATCACTTTTGCCATAGGAAAATTAAGTAGGTTTACTAGTAATCCTAGTATTCATCATTGGCAAGCGATTAGACGAGTATTTAAATACTTGAAGAAAACCATTGATTATGGTTTGTCATATGTCGGGTTTCCTTCGATATTAGAGGGATATTCGGATGCAAGTTGGATTACCAACTTAGAAGATCACTCTTCTAAGAGTGGTTGGGTGTACTTTCTTGGGGGAGGTGCCATCTCATGGGATTCCAAGAAGAAATCTTGCATCACAAGTTCGATTATGGAGTCAGAATTTGTGGCATTAGCCGCTGCTGGTAAAGAGGCGGAGTGGCTAAGGAATTTAGTCCATGAAATTCTGTTATGACCGAAACCAATATCACCCATTTCTATCCGTTGTGATAGTGCGGCTACTTTGGCTAAACCTTATAGTCAAGTATATAATGGAGAGTATAGACACTTAGGTGTTAGACATAGCATGATTCATGAACTAATCACGAATGGGGTGATTTCGGTTAAATTTGTTCGGTCACAACAAAATCTAGCGGACCACTTGACGTAGGGGTTAGCTAGGGACTTGGTTCACAAGTTGGTGATAGGGATGGGATTAAATTCCATCTAAATCTCTAACGGTGAGATACCCAATTCCCTTCTAATACAACGTTAGAAGTTGAATTCAATGGGAAAGCTCACTCTAAGGGATTGGAGCATAAGATAGTCATCCCAAGGTATGTGCTCGGTACTGCAAGCGAAGGAGGTAATAGTTCTTTTAAAAAATGCATATGTAGGTGCATGATGTAAGGAACTACCTATATGAGTGTGAAGTGTGTTCGTTTCAAGATGCTTGGACTTATCTTTGATGCACTCATGAATGGATAAGGACACATGGCCTGTATAGTGTCAAGTTTAAACTTTAGAGAATCATTTAAATTCATGTGTATGTTATTTTCTGGTACTCAAATGGGTTGAAGGGTTCAATCCATAGGACACCCGGATTCTCGAGTATTTGGAATGTGTAATGTACTAAGATGAAAATTCAATCTTCTAGATATTTTCATTTATGCATGAGTTTGCTTTCCTATATTAAATTTTGTTTGTGAATCAAGGATTGCACTAAAATGGGGGAGGATTGTTGGTGATTTTAGTGAAATCATCGGTTCATTTTATGTAATTGGATTCACAAGATAATAATGGGGTTGGCAGCTAAGCTATAACACGAGTTAGGAGGAGTGGAGTGCACACTCGTGTAAGCTAACTATGACCCGAGATCGTTGGATGATCATGTTTGGAGGTTTTATCAGTTTTGTAACTAGTATTCTTTTTCCGCGACGCGGGCGGGTTGTGTCATGGGTTAATTCGCACGGCTACCCGCGCCGTGCACTGGAATGTGGGGATGAAACAGTGAGCCGCGCGGGTTTACCCGCGACGAAACCCATGTGGTGCACTGTAACTGATATCATTTTGTAACCTCCCCTTTTTATGAAATCAATTTGTAACTGACACCATTATGTCCAACAATCAATCTTATTTAATGAGAAATTATTATCATTATTAATATAGGGTCGGTTACGATTCTCAAGGTGTTTAAATATGATCGATTTATGCCTAAATCGATAACGGTGAGTAGAGATTATCCTCGAGTGAATTTCGTGATGCCCGGGCAGAATAGGTTCGAAATATCACTTAAGGAAAGCGAGCTCTCACGCGATCTCTAATTCTTTATCCGAGTTCTGATCACTCTCTTATTTTCCCTCTATATTCTGCACCCTTCCCAACAAGCTTGTATTCTTTTCTATCAAAATTGAGGGTGCCATCCTGGGTAGTCTTATTTTTTCTTGGAAGAACAAGAAGCAAGAGACTTTTTTTTGGTGATTTTATTGAGTCAGAATTGTATTCAAAATTAAAAGGTCTTTATTGTATTTGTTTGTAAAGTCAAAGAGTTGTAAAAGTCGTAATTGTCAAAGTCAACAATAGTCAAAATAGCTTAAGTCTTTAGAAGGTCAAAGTAGTTTGTTTGTAAAAGTCAACAAATGTTGACCTGGTATAAATAGGGATATGACTTGATAGTTTGTAACACATACAAAAACAGATTGTAGTGAGAGAATTTCTTGTTTTCAGAGAGCTTACTGTGAGAGTTGTTTGTAATCAAAGCATATCAAATACAAATGACTTGTGATTGAATTTGTGTGTGATTATCTATATTAAGCTTGAATCTGTGACTATCAATTGGTATCAGAGCAAGCAAAAGTCAGAAATCAGATAAAGAAATGGAAATATGTTGAAATTTTGAAGAACTCGCAGATCGTGTCTATTGATAATCAAAATTTTGATTTTGTTTTGTTTTGATTGTAATTTTTGTTGCTTTGTATTCGGATTGGTATATAGAACATATTTGATTTGATTTGTATTGACAAATTTACATCCAATTGTGTGAATTTTGGATTTTTGTGAAATTCGTGTTGTAAGTCTGTACGCACTATTTCTTGATCGAATCTTGTAATTTTGTTGTTCAAGAGGAAATGAAGAAGGTTGAGAGGAAAAGAAATGGTTTAGACACAGAAAATGCTTAGTTGAAGAAGAAAATTTCTGAATTAGAAGCACAAATTATCAAAGACAGGAAAGAATTTGAGAAGGAAAAGACTGACTTTGAGAAAGAAAGAAAAGTATTTGCTCAAAAGTTTTCTGATTTCTCAAGAAAGTAATTTGAAGAAAAGAAATCCATTGAGCTGAAATGTGTTAAACTTTCTCAACAAGTGTCAGATTTTGAGAAAGTTGTCATCATGTAGAGAGACAAATTTGAAAAAGAGAAGAAGAAAGTTGAACAGAAGAATGTTGGTGTGTTTAAGTAGATTTCTGAACAGAGAAAGAATGTAGAGAAAGATTTTGAGGAAGAAAGAAAAGTTTTTGAATCTGAGATAAATAAGCTGACAAAGAAACTATCTGAACTGTCAACTACTATTCTTGTTAAGACACAGTCTCATTGGATTCAAGATCATCCAATCTGAAGATCGCAATCTGAAGCTAAAGTCGAAACGTCGACTCTCAATATTAAAGTCTATGTCGTTTGTAATAAATGTCAATGTAATTGTTTTAGTTTACTTAGATTTAAATATCTAAGTTATAGTATTGTATTAGTTAGTTTCTAGTTATTTAGTTAATTATATTATTTAGTTAGAAATAATATCTAGATATTAAATCTAGATATTATAGGAAGTGTGTTAGGAACACTAGTTAGATTAGATCTTTGTGATATCTCTCAATCTCTCTAACATATCAGATAAGAATCAGACACACAAAACACACACTTAAGGGTGTAATAGAGAGAAAACAGAGAACACACATCTATAGCTTGAATCAAATCAACCTTGTAACCATTTCTTATAATCAATACAGGTTGGTAATCATATTGTGTTGTTATTCTATAAAGAACTTGATATAAACATAGTATTGTTGTGGACCGACAATTGGTATCAGAGCCTGATTAAGATCAAATCAAGTTTTTTTCAGAAAAACGACCCTGTGTTCTTGTTTGAAAATCGATTTTGAGTGTTTAAGTGTTTTAGGTGTTAAAATCGATCAGGTTGTGATCGATTAGCATGCTAGATAGAGTTGTTGTTGTTTGATTTCATTTTAAATCATTTATCGAGTTCCATTTTGTGATTTTAGTGAAGAAACAGTCGAAAGCTTTAAGTTACTGTGCCATCGATTTGATTTTTAAAAAGTGATTTTTATTGCGATCGAGTGCTTACATTCAGTTCGCTTCCAACTTGAACCACAAACCTCAACTTTGCGCTTCCAACTTGAACCGCAAACCTCAACTTTGCGCTTCCAACTAGACCCGCAAACCTCACTTTGCGCTTCCCACTTGAAACACAAACCTCACTTTGCGCACAGTGCTTGACACGCAAACCTCTCTGCTCCAATCCAGACTTAGATTTTTCTTCAAAATGACATCCAGAGAAGCCCTTGCAATAGGAACTGACACCAAGCCACCAGTTCTCTTTAAAGGAGAATACGAACAGTGGAAAGATAGGTTCCTAAACTTTGTTGACAGACATGAGCTGGGTGATTTCATCAGAAAATCTATAGAAGAAGGGGTTATGAAACCAGTTAAGACGACTCGCCTGGTTGGAAATGTGCCTACTGAAGTTGATCTTAAGTTTCATGAGCTAGAAGATGATAATCTCAGAAGAGCTAAAGGCGACAGATTAGCCAAGTCATACATTTTACAAGGAATTCCAAATGAAATATATGTAAAGATTAACAGCTACAAGGCCTCCGGCAAAGAAATGTGGGATCAGCTTGAAAAGATGATGCTGGGTTCGAAGGTTGGGAATCAGCTGAAAATCTCCAACTACCTAAATAATTATGAAGAATTTAGAGGTAGGGTGGGAGAAACTTTAGAAGAAACCTATGACAGGTTTGTGACTTTGCTGAACGAACTTAGCAAGAACAAAGTCCACAAATCTCAAATTGAGCTAAACGTCAAATTCCTGAGTATTCTTCAACCGGAATGGAAAAGATTTGCTAGGCAGATGAAGCAGATAAAAGATCTGAATGAGATTCCACTTCATGAGGTGTATGAAACCCTCAGACAAAATGAAGAAGAGGTGGATGAAATTCTAGAAGATAAGAGACAGAAAGGAAAGACGGTTGAAGACACAGTCGCTCTTGTAGTCAGGAAGAAGAAGAACAAGGGGATTGTATATGAATCAGAAGAAGATGAAGGTTATGCAAACTCTGACATAGATGAAAATGACCAACTGAAGCAAGTAATGCTTATGCTGACAAGTGCTTTTCAGAAAAGGTTCTACACAAAGCCAAGTTCAAATAGTCAGAGATATTATTCTGGTCCGAACAACTACATCCACAAGGAAAGGGTTGAAAGAAGGAGATTTGAAGGGAAGAGAACAGAAGAGAGGAAACCTGAAGAGAGAAGGTATCAGCCTGAAGGGAAGAGATTAGAGGAGAGGAAACCAGAAGAAAGAAAGTTCAAAGCTGAAGGATCAAGTCAGCAAGAACCACCAACGTGCTACAACTGTGGCAAAACAGGTCACTATGCCAGAGACTGCCGAAGGCCAAAAGTCAAGAACTCCGATTATTACAAGAACAAGATGCTTCTTGCAAAGCAACAGGAGGCTGGCAAAGCACTGATGACTGAAGATGAATACTGGCTTGATCACTCAGATGATGAAGAAAAAGATGAAGCCGTCAACATGTGCTTGATGGGACAAATAGAATCAGATGCTGAAGTTGATTCAGATAATGAAGACGAGAAGGTATGTAATTTATCAGATTCATATTTCATGAATAAAATGCATGCCATGAGTTTAAAACAAAAAGAGTTAGAATCTAATCTTGAGCAAGAAAATGGTGTCATAACTGACAAAAACCAATTGATACAGAAACTTAGCAATGAACTTGCTGAGAAGAAAGTATTGATTGAAATTTTACATAAAGATAATGACACCAACGCAAAAGAAAAAACAATAATTCTTAAAGATAATTCTGAACTCAAGTCTTAACTGCTAAAAGGTGGGATTGATTTATATGAGCTTAAAAATTTGCATGCTTCTTGTATCAAAGAAAACTTTTCTTTATTGGGAAAATTAAAAAGTTTGGAAGAGAAGTTATAAAAAATGGGTCAAACTGAACAGACTATTTTTCTGAACAAACCCAAAGAGGAAATAGAGAGATGGGGAATCGATTATAAGAATCCTCACTGTCTACAAAAAGGGATGTCTGAAGTGCCAGGACTTTATGATCATCTTTCTATGAAATTAGCTCGAAGAATCCCTGAGTTTAAAACTTTCTGGACTAAACTATCTGAAAAGGATGAAGCCAACGAAACTGAAAAACGTTTGAAATCATCTAAAATTCATCTTCCATTTTATTATGCGAAATTGAATAATAGTTATAATGAAAATCCAATATATCAAAAGAAGAAAACTCTTTCAAGTGATTTCTTTCAAAGTTATTCTGAAAAGGAAATGGAGGCGAAGCCTACACAAGGTAAACTATATGTCCCTCCTCTAGTTTTAGAAAGTAAAATTTCTGAACTCGAGAATTCTTTATCAGATGAAAGACTTTTGATGAATATTGAGCAAAAAGTTTTTTCAACTGTGTTTTCAAATTCTGTTATTTCTAAGGCTTCAAACTCTAAGGATATGTTTGGTTCATCAAGTAAAAGATTTGATTTTCTGAACTCTAATGGTGGTTTAGATGATTTTTCTGAACAATTTGATTTTAATGCAAAACTTCCTAACCATTCATCTTTTGTTAAGAAATCTTTGAGAAAAACCAGTATGCCTGTTAACAGTGCAAAAACAACGAAAGTTGATAACTCAGTCTCTGTGAAAGCTAAACATGCTAAAGGTAAGAAAATATCTCAGCATTCACAGAAACCGAACACTACTGGTAATTCCAAGAAGAAGCAATCGTTTGTTGCTCAAAGGTCTAACTCACCAGTTTCACATGTTTCAGATCTGAGCAAGCAAAGGCCAGAAGTAAATTCTCAATGGCAACCCAAACGGAAGCTTGACAAGACCGTTTTTTCGTTTAGTAGTGTTAATTGTAATAAGACTTCGCTTAGTAAAGATGTCCTAATTGCTGATATTGCTGTTTTGAACTCAAAACTTGCTGTTTCTCGTAAACAATATACAATGAAACAATTATTTCAGTCATCTTTATCTGCTAGAAAGTCTTCTATTTATGATAAACATGTTTCTATCTCTTGTCAAGATTCTGAAGATTGGTTTGGCGATTACCATGTGCATTCATCTCATACTAATTCTTCACATACATTTCAAAAAAAAAAGAGGACCCAATTTGAAATGGGTACGAAAATCTTGTGCTAACACAGAAGGACCCAAATTCCAATGGGTACCTAAGGCTAAATCTGTGTTGCAGGCACACAAAGCTTAGAGAGAATTCGACTTCTGATTATGTACAGATCAGGACTCGTTCTTCAATGTCAAAATAGGTTTTTGGATAATGCAGTTCAAAACCCGAACATCAAAGTCAAAATAGGCTTTTGAACACATCAGTTCAAGACCCGCACTTCGATAATCAAAGTGAATATTGCAATGTCGTCATATAAATATCTAAATTTGTAATTTCTCTTATGCAGACTAGTCATACATGGTTCTTGGACAGCGGATGTTCCAAGCACATGACATGGCAAAAAGAGATACTGTCCAATTTTAAAGACAAATATTGCGGAACAGTCAGGTTCGGCAACGACCAGTTTTCTTCAATCATGGGATATGGTGATGTACAACATGACAATGTCACGATCAAGAAGGTGAGCTATGTAGAAGGCTTACGACACAACTTGTTCAGTATAGGCCAGTTCTGTGACAAAGATTTAGAGGTCAACTTCAAAGCCAAGAGATGTTCAGTTCGCAATGAAGAAGGCGAAGAACTCTTGGTTGGTACACGAGAATCAGACCTCTACACAATCAATTTATCAAATGTCCAGACTGATAAGCAAGTTTGTCTAATGACGAAAGCATCGATGCAACAAAGTTGGTTATGGCATCGAAGGCTCTCTCACCTCAACTTCAGGTACATCAACAATCTGGTCAGTGGAAAGCTCGTCAAAGGACTTCCAGAGCTCAAATATGAAAGAGAACATCTTTGTGCAGCTTGTGAAAAGGGCAAGATGAAGAGGGCACCTGATAAACCAAAGCCTGAACCAAGTACAAGCGCTCCTTTAGAGTTATTGCATATGGACTTATGCGGTCCGATGCGAACTCAAAGTCTAGGCGGAAAGAAGTACATACTCGTGATCGTGGACGATTACTCGTGATACACATGGGTCAAGTTTCTACGTTCAAAGGATGAGACACCAGATATTCTCATCACATTCCTAAAGACGACCCATGTGAATCTGCAGAAACCGGTCAAGTTTCTACGAACAGATAACGGCACAGAGTTCAAGAACAACAAAGTTGAAGAATATCTCGAATCTGTCGGGATTTCACATCAATACTCTACTGCTCGTACGCCTCAACAAAATGGAGTGGTCGAAAGAAGAAATCGGACGCTAGTCGAGGCTGCTCGTACTATGCTAAGTCAATCAGACTTACCTCTATTTTTGTGGGCAGAAGCTGTATCGACTGCGTGTTACACACAGAATCGATCCATGATACATCGCAGATTCAAGAAGACTCCTTATGCGTTAATCAACAACCGAACACCGACAATCAAATATTTCCATATATTTGGGTGTAAGTGTTTCGTTCTAAACGATAGGGAGAGTCTAAATAAGTTCAGTGCTAAGGCGGATGAAGGAATCTTCATTGGCTATTCCTCGACATCAACTGCATTCCGTGTTTATCTAAAGAAGTCAAAGACGGTGATTGAAAGCATCAACGTCTCGTTTGATGAAGAAATGGCTTCCGAACAACACAGTTCAGAACCCATTATAACAGGAATACTAGCTTCTGGGCAACTCAGTCCAGGACCTACGTCTCAACAGAATAAATCAGATGAAACATCAACTTCTACTAACCATTTATCTGATTTAGATTTATTATTTGAATTGTTTTATGATGAATTTCTTGGATCTAATGTAAAGAAATCTGTTGTGGTTGACAGGATGGAAGACTTAACGACTACTCATCCAACCAGTTCAGATGTTCCTATTGAATCAATCGCCCCGATTCAACAAGATATTACAATTCAAATGCCGACTCCAACAGTTGAAGAAGTGACAAATGATAAAGAGACAGAAGTAGCTGAAACGGTAGGAGATACTATTCAGATCAATCTACAGCCAGAACAAGCTGTTCCTGCTGAGCCTTCTAAACCTATCACTTCAACTGAAATCATAATTCCTCCTGAACAAGCTGAAGAAGGTACAAGTGGATTTATAGATGATACGGCCGACATACAATCATCTAATCCACTGCCTCATGAACATAAATGGACCAAAGAGCACCCGCTAAGCCAGATTATTGGCGATCCATCAAAACCGGTGCAAACTAGGTCAGGATCAATGAATATGTGCATGCATGACTCCTTTCTGAGCAAGTTCGAGCCAACACGTGTATCAGAGGCACTTGCTGATCCAGAATGGGTGATCTCAATGCAAGAAGAGCTGAATCAATTCGATGCACTTCAAGTCTGGAGACTCGTACCAAAGCCTAAAGGTAAAACAATTATAGGTACGAAATGGGTTTTCAAGATAAAGAAAGACGAAGATGGTACCGTTATCCGAAACAAGGCAAGACTAGTAGCCAAATGATACAGACAAGAGGAAGGAATTGACTATGACGAAACATATGCTCTTGTGGCGCGATTAGAGGCAATCAGAATGTTTCTAGCCTACGCAACCCACAAAAACTTCACGGTCTTTCAAATGGACGTGAAGACAACATTCCTAAATGGAATTCTGAAGGAGGAAGTCTACGTCTCTCAGCCAGAAGGTTTTGTCAATCAAGAGAAGCCGAATCATGTTTACATTCTCGACAAAGCACTCTATGGTCTGAAACAAGCACCTCGAGCCTGGTATGATGTCCTTTCCACTTTTCTAGTCAAGTCTGAGTTTTCAAAAGGTACGGTGGATACAACTTTGTTTATCAAAAAGGAAAAAGGCGATATCATTTTAATTCAAATCTATGTAGATGATATTATCTTTGGTTCTACAAATCCGAAGTACTGTAAGAATTTTGCAAACCTTATGGTGTCTAGATTTCAGATGAATTTGATGGGAGAGATGAATTTCTTTCTTGGTTTACAAGTAAAACAATTTTCATCGGGTATTTTCATCAATCAATCAAAATACATTAGGGATATTCTTCGGAAGTTCCAAATGGAAAATTCAAAACCGATTGGTACCCCAATGGCACCAGGTACTAAGATTGGCACCGATCCTTCGGGAAAGGCTGTTGATGTTAAGACTTATCGAGGGATGATAGGTTCTTTAATGTATCTTACTTCGAGTACGCCAGATATAATGTTTTCAACATGCTTATGTGCACGATATCAGGCCAATCCTAAAGAAATCCATATGTCTGCTGTGAAGCGCATATTTAGGTATCTAAAGGGCACTGCAGATCTTGGTCTGTGGTATCCTAAAGATACTAGTTTTGAACTAACAGCCTACACAGATGCAGATCATGCAGGTTATATGTTAGACAGGAAGAGCACGTCAGGACACGTACAGTTCCTTGGTGACAAACTCGTAAGTTGGGCATCGAAGAAACAACTTTGTGTTTGAACTTCCACGGCCGAAGCAGAATATGTAGCTGCTGCTAGCTGCTGTTCTCAGGTCTTATGGATGAGAACTCAATTACGCGACTACGGTTTCCACTTCAACAAGATCCCGATATACTGTGACTCCAAGAGCGCCATCGCAATATCAGCGAATCCTGTTCAGCACACCAAGACTAAGCACATAGACGTCAGGTATCACTTTATTAAAGATCATGTTGAAAAAAGGAACAATTGAACTTTTCTTTGTAAAAACTGATTATCAACTTGCCGATTTGTTCACCAAACCCTTAGACGAAAAGAGGTTCAATTTTCTTATCTCTAAGTTTGGTATGCTAAATCTTAAAATCTAATCAGTATTTACCTATAAAAGTTTTCTAAATTGTATACTTTTTCATCATTTCTTCATTCTTAACTCTGATTGATATCTGCACTTCTATATAATGTTCATAATCCAAGGGGGAGAATGAGAAGAAATTGACAAGTGGTCAATATTACTTCGAGGGGGAGCTCATAAAATTTTGCATGTACCTTTTAATGCCAATTTTTTTTTGTAATGCAAGAATTTAGGGGGAGCTCTTCAAGACAAAAGGGGAGTACGGACATGACTTCTGATTATTTCTGATCAGAACTCGTACTTTAAAAGTTTTACTGCTTTTTGTCTTTTCAATTTAAGTGAATAAATTTTACTTTGACTTGACATAAGACTTTTGCAGAATTTTTGAGAGATGCTTACAAGTTCATATGTTTATGACTTTAAGCTTAGCTTCATGAGATGTAAGATCGCACGTAAAGGTACAATCCTTTATCTTAATCTCATATATGGTTGAAAGAAGGACAACTTTCAATCATTGGAAAACATTGTTTTTAATGTTCAAACCACTTCCCGATTTTTCAACAGATTTTATATTTTGGGAGTGTATTTTTAAATGTTTTCATGATCTAAATTGTGCTTTAACTGAAATAGTTAAACCAATCTGAGCATCACGTGCATCATAGGAAAACAAGAATCATTGTGCTAGGAATTAACACAACTTCTATGGAATCACATTAACCAGTGATTTCTACCCATGAAGTTAAATCCTTAGTGTTTGAGTGTGCAAAGCGAAAAGAAATGAGTGTGATTAGAGAAAGCAAAACGTTTAAAAGAAAGAGCGTGTGAGAACAGAGTTAAAAGAATATCACAACTCTGCACCAACTTTTTCTGAGCCGGGTAGCCACATTACTAGTGTTTCACAATTCTTTGGTGAATATTATTGAAATAGGCAACTAGCCCATGCCAACTCTTGATCAAACCTTACTATCTACTCATTTTCTTCTCAACAAGAAAGTGTTTCACATTTTCTAAGGGGATGCAGCACATATGCTATCTGATTTTCATTTGGAAAATCTGGATATTGAAAAGAAGGAAGTCTGCCCCACCTTCAACTTTCAATCATGCACATTGAGTCTGTGTTTAACTTACTATTGTCTCAGTGGTTTACACAATATTGAGCCAAATAAGCAATCATCAAGTGCTTAATTCTTTCTAACACAAGCACAAACACACAAGGAATTAGTTTCTTTGTCATAACGTTTATAGAAATAACCTTTGTGGTGTTTCGATGATTAAATGGAAGCCCTGGGGGAGTCAACATCAAACAGCTCCTTTCCAATGTGTATTCGTTACACACAGTGACTTAGTGTTACTAACAGGCATGTTAACTGATTCATTAGTTGATTCAGGTGTTACACGACTATTTTGTCTGGATTTGAAAAGATCTGGATGAATATCTTTTGAATTGACGGATCAGGGGCTCTAACCGCAAGAGAGACATTTCTTACAAATAATTTTGATGAGGTCGTTACACTTATCATCAAAAAGGGGGAGAATGACTACACAAGAAATGGCAAAGATCACATGTTTCAAGAATCACGTCAAAGACTGAATTCTTCTAAAGAAAGTAGATTGAAGACATGCTGATTTAAGAGCTAGAGAAAGAAGTTGCATCTTCTGTGCTGAAAAAGAAGACCGAATTGCTAAAATCATTTTCGTAATGATCTTGATCCAAAGGGGGAGATTGTTAAGACACAGTCTCATTGGATTCAAGATCATCCAATCTGAAGATCGCAATCTGAAGCTAAAGCCGAAACGTCGACTCTCAATATTAAAGTCTATGTCGTTTGTAATAAATGTCAATGTAATTGTTTTAGTTTACTTAGATTTAAATATCTAAGTTATAGTATTGTATTAGTTAGTTTCTAGTTATTTAGTTAATTATATTATTTAGTTAGAAATAATATCTAGATATTAAATCTCGATATTATAGGAAGTGTGTTAGACACACTAGTTAGATTAGATCTTTGTGATATCTTTCAATCTCTCTAACATAATAGATAAGAATCAGACACACAAAACATACACTTAAGGGTGTAATAGAGAGAAAACAGAGAACACACATCTATAGCTTGAATCAGATCAACCTTGTAACCATTTCTTATAATCAATACAGGTTGGTAATCATATTGTGTTGTTATTCTATAAAGAACTTGATATAAACATAGTATTGTTGTGGACCGACAATTCTAAAGGAGAAGAATGCGAAGTCTGAATTGCACAAGAATTTTGATCTACTTTCTAAGGAAAGAAACAGTTTATCTTCAGAGATCAAAGAACTTAAAAAGATTATGTTCAAGGTGAAGTTGACTGAGCAAAAGACGCCAGAATCAATTGTTCAATCACCGAGAGATGATCTAGCTAACTCAGAATGCTCATTCAAAACAGCTTCAAGTTCACATTTTGTGAATGTTTCTAATAATCCTTTATTTAATTCAGATGATAATAATACTTCTAAACATAAAGATCAGATTCGTCCTTCTAACCTTTTCTATGATAAACTTGTTGATGGTTCAGGTAAACACAAAAGGACAAATGACAAAGAAAATTGGATTTGGAGAGTGAAAGGTGTGAGTCCTGTTCTAGATTCTAATCACACAAAACAATTCAATTCAACAAACAGAATTTATATTCAAACATGTTTTGATTGATTCACAAAGAACAATTACAAAACTCTCTCTCTCTTTTGCTCTCTTTCTCTCTCTAGCTTTATCTCTCTAACTTGATACAATGCGTTCAACTTCTGATTCTAACCAAACAAACTAACCGTCTAGCCATATAACTACTAACAAGAAAGTAAAATACAAGGGATTTGACTTTGACTTTATTAACAAAATGACTTTGACTTTCCATGAGAGTTGACTTTCAGCCTTTGACTTCCTTGAATTTTGACTTCAGTCTTCATGATCTTGTAACCAACATAATTCATGCTCTAACAATCTCCCCCTTTGGATTCAAGATCACTGTTGAAAGATTTTGCAATTCAGTGTTCTCTTTAAACTCTGTCAGTACAATCTTCCTTTTGAAACAAGTTCTCTTCAACTGTATTCTTCCCAAGTCTGTCTATGAAAGATATAACAATCTCCCCAACTGCGGTAAAAACTTCTTACAGACGATGGAAAGAAATTATCTTTAGATTTTGCTCGGAATGCTTCAGCAAATAATCTTCAAAGAAAATTTCCTCAAAATCAGCTCATCTTCAGAAAACTTTGATCTTGAAATTTCTGACATGGACATTTCTTTAAAAAATCATCTCCCCCTTTTTGATGAAATGAGCATCGATATCATCAAAACTTTCAGTAAGAAATGTTGTAACCAATCTGATCACTGATCATTGAAGAGCCACTGATTCGCCGATCCAAAACCAAGTATTCATCTAGATCTTTGCAAATCCAGACAAAATAAGAACATGTAACCCCTGAATCAACAAATGAATCAGTTAAAATGCCTGTCAGTAACACAAAGTCACTGTGTGTAACGAATACACATTGGAAAGGAGATTTTTAATGTTCACTCCCCCAGGGCTTCCATTCAATCATCGAAACACCACAAAGGCAATTTCTATGAACGTTTTGACAAAGAAACAAATTCCTTGCGTGTTAGTGCATGTGATAGAAAGAATTAAGCACTTGATGATTGCTTGTAGTAGGCTCAAAATTAAGTAAACCATTGAGACAACAGTAGATAAACACAGACTCAATGTGCATGATTGAAGTGCGAAGGTGGGGCAGACTTCTTTCTTTTTCAATATCCAGATTTTCCAAATGAAAATCAGATAGTAAATGTGCTGCTTCCCCTTTGAAATATGAAACATTATCTTTTTAAGAAGAAAATGAGTGGCTGGTGGGGTATTAGTCAAGAGTTAGCATGGGCTAGTTGCCTGTTTCAATAATGATCACCAAAGAGATGTGAATCACTAGAAATGTGGCTGCCTGGCTCAGAAAGTAGTTGGTGCAGAGTTCTGACATTCTTTTAACTCTGTTCTCACACCCTCTTTCTTTTAATCAATTAGCTCACTTCTAACCAAACTCTCCTTTCCATTTTACCTCATCACTCATCCCACAATTATTTCTTTTGACTCCTCACACTCAATCTCTAAAGGATTAACTTCTTGGGTAGAAATCACTGGTTAACGTGATTCCGTAGAAGTTCATTTAAGTCCTAGCACAATGATCCCGTATTTTCCTAGATAGCATATGTTGCTCAGAAAGGTTTAACATTATCAGTTAAAGATCAAAAATACATGTCAGATAAATGTATGCTCACACGATATAATCATGAAGATTTGAGCATTTGAAACATTGAAGTATTTTCAAACAAGTAAATTGAATGAATGATCAAAAATGCAAGAAACTTGTTTGAAAATCTGACATTGTATGAGAATGATCAAATATGAAATGATATATCAATTAAGGCTTATGGTCAACAAGAAACAGATATTGTCTATATGAAACAAAGATATAGACATTCTTGAAATGAATGTTTCGAAATGAAATGACGCTAAAAAATATTTGAAGTACTAAAGGGGTGTTGTCAGGATCGAATTCTTAACAAGAATAAAGTCTCAGAAACAATATCCAAGAAGTTGCGGAATAACACTTTGATATTCAATAAAACAGTAAACAAACAGTATATGATATACACTTTGCAAACTTGTATTAAAATCACAAGATTACATACTCAACCTCAATCTTGAAGAACAAGCTCTTTCAAGACGAATTCTACTTCTCTAGAATTAGGAACTATGCCTTGAGGTTGACTTTCTCTAAAACTTAGAATTAACAAACTAATCAATGAATCTGTATATGTTTTTAAACTCTTCTGTCAAAACTATACATATACTGAACAAAAGGATAATTACAAATAAATAAAATATCTTCAGTATATCTTCCATCATTATCTTCAAACCTTCCATGAATATCTTGATTCTTTCCAGCTGTCATTCTTTCCATCCGGATCTTCAAGTCATAAGCAGCACTAACTATGCTCAGCAACATTAACTTCTTCAAGCAGCATTAACTTGGTCTTAGCAGCATTAACTACTAAGCAGCACTAACTAGCTAAGCAGTACTAACTTTGTTCAAGCAGCACTAACTTTGACTAGCAGTAGTAATTCTACTAGCAGTAGTAATACTCAGCAGTATTAACTTTGAACTCTTCTAGCAGTAGTAATTCAGAACTAGCAGCATTAAAGACTTGTTCACATCTTAAGTTCCCAACAATCTCCCCCTAACTTGACTTTTTGGAAAGAGAAGTCAAGTTCTTCAGATGCTTCCAAAATCTTCATTGATCTACTCCAATGTTAGGATCCAGTCCCATGCTCTGATTAATAGTTCTTTGAATTAAGTACTTTGCCATTTCTGAATTTGGTACACAACTCAACTTCTTATTTAACATGGCATGAAGCTTCAGATTTGTATGGTTGTATATCCTATCCACCAAGTAATACTCCCTGTGAAAAGTATCCAATACCAGTTCGTAGACTCCACTCCTTTCATATAGAGTCCATCCTCTAACAGCTTTAAATACATCTTTTATCAAATGCTTTACTGCTTCTGGTTTGAACAACATGCACAAATATTCCATAACTAGCTTCACAATTGGTAACCCTGGAACTGTCAACTGATCTGCATGAACTTTCATCCCCACTTCAAACATTTCTTTCAATCAGATCTTGAACACTCTCTGACAATTTTGCTCCAGGTGCTGTAGACTTCATACTTCTCATCCTTTCTTTTCAATCTAATGTACTCTTTGCCATCCACCTCCATAGTATCCCAGAGGATAACTTCAGGAGGTTTGAATCCAACAGGTTCAACTGAAATAGGCTTTGGAATTTTATCCATTACCACCATGTACAAGTTTACATCTGAATTCTGTGGTACTTCCTGAGTTTCAGCCTCATTCTTAGGTGCCTCTTCTTCTTCAGCAACCTTTTGCTTTTCTTCTACTCTAGGCTTCTTTACAATCTTCTTTCTTTTAGCCATCATTTTAGTTCTCTTCAGAATCTTTTGAACTTGCCCTAAAGTAGCTTCCTTCTTCTTTTCTTCCTTTTTCTCTGCCTTTTCTTTGATAGGAGTTCCCTCTTCACTTTCAGGGAATGGTTGATTAATATTCACATCATGTCTCTCCTTGACCTTCTTTTCAAACTCCACTCTATCCTTTTCATTACTCTTCAGCTTCTCCATTTCTTTCTCATAGAGATCCTTGATTTGATCAAAATTCATCTTCACAAACATTTCTTTCTTTACACCAATTGCACTCCTCAAGAAAGTTATCATTTTGTTTCTTTCCTGAGTGGCAAGGTAAGTTTGTGAAGGTCTTCTTTTCTTAGCACTTGTTCTGGCCATCATAGCCTTTTTCAAGCACATTGTTCTTTGCTTTGCCTTCTCTGTTTCCAGCCCTTTCTGGAATGCTTCATTTAACTCATTTGCAAGTGCTCTGGCCATTTCTCTGTCTTTTTCCACCTGCTCCTTTTCTGCTAGATCTAACTCTTCTTGCACTTTCTTTGCTAATGCTTCATCTGACTCAATCATCTTTTGCTTTTTAGATGGTTGATCAGATTCTATCATCTTTTCTTTCCCTTTTCTTTTTATATCTGCAGCCATGTCTTTCTTCTCTGATTTCTTTGCTCCCCCTTCATTTATGACCACTCCCTTTGCTTTGGGAGTGTCATTCTTTGCTTTGATGAGCAATTCAGCTACTTCAATTTCTGTTGGTGTTAAATCTGGTACTGCTACTTGTGAAGTTTCAGCAGCATTAACAGTTTCTGCTGCTTGTGAAGTTTCAGCAGCAGTAACAGTTTCTGCTGCTTGTTTTGGCTCAGCAGTAGTAACCATTTCTGCTTCTTTAGTTGTAACTGCTGCTGGTGTTGTTTCTGCAGTTCTCTTTTCTTCAACAAACTCCCCCTCAAACTGTTGATCTATCTGTTCTGAGCTAGAATTCTCCCCCTTTTTGGAAGCATCTTTATTATGTGATCTCTTCTTCAAAACAAACTGCTTTCTCCTCTGCTTATGCACCAACCTTGTCACCAGTTTCTTTAATTTGGCAATCTGTACTTGTTGTGACAGGATGACCAACTTTATTTCTTCAATTTCTTTTCCTTGTTTGAGAACATCTTGATTGATGTTGCCCATTGTTTCCATCAATTCATAGTAAGTATATCTGTCCTCACCTTCTCCAGAAGTGTTACCCTCTTTTGATGGATCATTGGATCTTTTTGTAGTGGAAGTCTTCTGCCTAGTAGAAGCACTATCCACCCCCTTGGTTTCTTGGCACCAGGGACCTTTGAATGATTGCTCATTCAAAGTTGCCATGGGGGAGGTCTTATTTATGTTACCACTGTCCTTCTCTGTGCTAGCAGAAGTAGTGGCAGCCTCAGTACCCATATGCTCAACCTCCTCCTCAGAGAGCACCTCCTTGGGGTTGGGAGACACCCCTGTGGTTTCCCTATGGATATTCTCTAAGGGAGAATTCTCCCTTAGAGGGCTAGTAGGCTTAGTGGTTGATGGTACAAGAAGGGAAGGAGCCTTCTTTACCTGTTTCCTTTTGTAAGTATGGGTGATTGGTGAAGTTGGTTTTTCAAGAAGAGACTGGGGAATTGATTTAGAGTGGGAAGGTTGGGATTGGCTAGCAGTGGGTTGGTATAATGAGGGCCTTGACCCTGCTGCCATACCTTCATCAGTTTGGGACACCACCATCATTGTAGAGAACAATGGGGTGTCTACTCCTTCCGAGTCCCCAGCAGATCTTCTCATATTTGAGAAAACCTTACCTTTAGGGGGTTTTGGTACATATATCCCTTCAGAGTGAGGAATATCCGTCAATTCGTGGTTGATTACTGCTTGAACAAACCTGGGATACATATAAAAGCTCTTTTTGTTTCCCATGTTTGAGACAAGATCATTGAAAATCATTTGTGAAAAATTGTACCTTCTGGCAGTTGCCAAACAGACCAAAGCATAAGCAATGGGACTGCTGAACTCACTCCATCCAGTAGTCTTTTTAGAAATGCAGTGCATCAAGGTATGAACAAGAAAACGCCATTGGGGTGAGAATTTAGCTTTTGAGAACTTAAAAATACCCAATGGGCCTCCATACCCCATTCTTGTAAGAGTAGAAAACAGTTCATCATTAGGGATAGAAGTTATACCAGAGGCATTGTCTAGACGTAGACTGATGCGAATTACCTCTTCAGTAACTGTCAATGGCTTGCCACACACTGTCGTCTTGATCATTTGCACACCATCCTCAGTAACAATGGTGGTGTGTGCCCAGAATTGCCTCTGATGCTCTATAAAGATGGTAGGAGATAGAGTGAGAGCATGGGCAATATGGCTTGACAGAAAGTCGACTATCTGGTGAAAACCTTCAGCTTGTTTTGGCTTTTGGAGCATCGCTATTTCATTGTGTTCGTCTATGAATGTCATGGATGCCATTGACCTTGAGGATTCTTGTCTGAAAACTTTGAACTTGAGAGAGAAAGGGTTTAGAGCGCAAGTGAACAGTATGCAAAGAGTCGTTATGAGCTTTTAGGCGGGCAAAGAGTATTTATAGTATTCGGGACATAAGCAGTATTAACCTAGAGCAGTATTAACTACAAGCAGTATTAACCACTAGCAGTATTAACTGAGAGCAGTATTAACTGAACTAGCAGTATTAACTGAAAGCAGTATTAACTACAAGCAGTATTAACTGAAAGCAGTCTTAGTACAAGCAGTGTTAACTGAACTAGCAGTATTAACCACTAGCAGTATTAACTGAGAGCAGTATGAACTGAAGGCAGTATTAACTACAAGTAGTATTAACTACTAGCAGTATTAACTGAAAGCAGTATTAACTACAAGTAGTATTAACTGAACTAGCAGTATTAACTGAAAGCAGTATTAACTACAAGTAGTATTAACTGAACTAGCAGTATTAACCACTAGCAGTATTAACTACACTTACTCTTTTCAACTTAAGATGAACTGAGGACTGCTATGAATTCCCTGTAAAGAAAGATTAGAACCACCAAGAATACATAATGAAAAGGTATTGAATCACTTTTTGATAAGGAGTTTATTCAGAGTTGATCATTCCCACACTTGTTACCAAGAAAGTGAATCTACCCACATCAAAGGCTTTGGTGAATAGATCAGCAAACTGGTTGTCAGTATGAACCTTTACAACTTGAATAAGTTTCTTTTCATTACAGTCTCTTATGAAGTGATACCTGATCTCAATATGCTTTGTCTTTGAGTGCTTGACTGGATTATTCACAATGCTAATAGCATTGCTGTTATCAATAAAAATTGGAGTGTGTAGAAAGGTTACCCCATAGTCCAGCATTTGATTTTGAATCCATAAGACTTGAGAACAGCAACTTGCAGCTGCTATATACTCTGCCTCTGTTGTAGATGTGGACACTGTGGTTTGTTTCTTGCACTGCCAAGAAACTAGTCTTGCACCCAAAAACTGACATCCTCCAGAAGTAGATTTTCTGTCTAAGTTTGCTCCACCTAGATCACTGTCTGAGTATGCAAGTAGGTCAAAGGATGAGTCATGAGGATACCAAAGTCCCAATCTGGGTTGCCCTTTGAGATATCTGAATATCCTCTTGACAGCTTGATAGTGAGATTGCTTTGGCCTAACTTGGAATCTTGCACATACACAGACTGGAAACATTATATCTGGCCTAGAGGCTGTAAGATACATGAGAGAGCCAATCATGGATCTATAATGATGAACATCCATATCCTCCCCCTCAAGATCTGCTGTTATCTGCTTGTGTGTCTCCATAGGTGTGCTGGCAGGTTTTGAATCTGAGAAACCAAACTTAGTTAGAATATCCTGCACATACTTGGTCTGACAGATAAAGATTCCATCTGACTTCTGTTGAACTTGGAGTCCAAGGAAAAAAGTAAGTTCCCCCATGGAACTCATTTTGAACCTTTGATGCATTAGTTCCTCAAACTCCTTGCACATGATGTCTCTTGTGGATCCAAAAATAATGTCATCAACATAGATTTGGACCAGCAAGATATCCTTCTTCTTTCTTTTGATAAATAGAGTCTTATCAATTACTCCTCTTTCAAAACCATTTTCCAAGAGATAGGATGACAGAGTGTCATACCATGCTCTTGGAGCTTGATGCAATCCATAAAGTGCTTTCTTCAATTTGTATACCCTGTCTGGATAGCTTGGGTTTTCAAACCCTGGTGGTTGACAGACATATACTTCTTCTTCAATTGAGCCATAAAGAAATGCACTTTTCACATCCATTTGATAGACTTTGAATTTCATATAAGAAGCATAAGCCAGGAATAATCTAATTGCTTCTATCCTGGCCACAGGTGCAAATACTTCATCATAGTCTATACCCTCTTCTTGTGTATACCCTTGAGCCACCAGCCTTGCTTTATTTCTTATCACAATACCTCTTTCATCTCTCTTATTCTTGAAGACCCATTTTGTTCCTATTGCTCTTTGGCCTTTAGGAAGGTCTACCAGATCCCAAACATCTTGTAGTTTGAATTGCAGTAGCTCTTCTTGCATTGCTTCTATCCAACTAGATTCTTTCATAGCATCATGTGCCTTCTTAGGCTCAAGCTGGGATAAAAAGCAAGAAAGCACTGTATGCTGTTGATCTTGCAATTCTTGTAGCCTGCTTTGATTTCTAGTCATCATAGGAGATGATATATCTCCTATTACCAGTTGTGGAGGATGATTCTTTTGAATTCTGGTGTGATGATAAGGTTCTTCATTAAGTACCACCTCTAGATTTGAGTCATTCAACTCAACTGAGGTGTTTTCAGCAGCTACTTCTGATTCCTTATTGACTTGAGTCTCCTCATCTCTACATTCTTCTTCACTCTGACTTGGTTCAATAGATGGTTCCTTTTCACAGTATTCAACAGGATCCACTGTGGGTATGGGAAAGATCACAGATTGAGATAAACTGTCTTGAACTTGTGTAGTTCCTGATCCTCCACTTCCTGATCCTGCATAATCATCACTACTGACACCAAAAGAGTTAGTTAGTGAATCAATGTCAAATAGCCACTGAGGACCAGACCCAACTGGATTTGGTGTGTTCTCATTGCAATTGACATTGTCACTTTCTTCAATTATTCTAGAAGAAGAGTTAAAGACTCTGTAAGCCTTACTCTGAGATGATTAACCAACAAGAAAACCATCATCTGCTTTGCTATCAAACTTACCTAAGTGAGATTTGGTATTGAGAATAGTACAAGGACACCCAAAAGGTTTGAAAAATCCAATAAATGGTTTTCTTTTATTTAAAAGCTCATATGGGGTCTTGTTCTTTGGCTTGACTACTAGTACTCTGTTTTGGACATAACAAGCAGTATTAACTGCTTCAGCCCAGAAGGTAATTGGCAATTTTGAATCAGCCAACAGAGATCTGGCAGCCTCTATTAGTGTCCTATTTCTCCTCTCAGCAACTCCATTCTGTTGAGAAGTCCTAGGGGCACTATATTGTCTCTCAATTCCCTTCTCTTCACAGAAGGTGTTTAGATCAAAATTTTTAAATTCAGTCCCATTATCTGATCTAATGACTTTTACTTTTTGATTAGTTTGGTTTTCAATTCTTAGGATAAAGGATTTGAGCAGTCCACTTGTCTCATCCTTAGTCCTTAGAAAATATACCCAAGTAAATCTGGAGTAATCATCAACAATAACCAAGCAGTAAGATTTCTTGCCTATACTCATAACATTTGTAGGACCAAACAGATCCATATGCAATAACTGGAGACAAGAAGAAATAGAATTTAACTCTTTGGTCTTATGAGAAGTTTTGTGTTGTTTGCCTTTAAGACAAGCCACACAATGATCATCACATGAAAAGACTTTTGAAGGTAAACCTCTTACAAGATTGTTTTTAACAAGTTTGTTCATAGTCTTAAAATTCATGTGACACATCCTTCTGTGCCAGAGAGAGGATTCATCCACAGAAGCTTTTGAAACAAGACAGTTCAGGGATGAATCACTATCAACATTGTCCATATCTAGACAATAAACATTGTCCTTTCTTGGAGTTCTAAGTAGTATCATGCTTTCATCAACTACCTTGAACCCTGGAGCAAGAATCATACACTTAGTATTTGTAAATAATATACTATGTTGTTTGTCACAAACCTGTGATACACTTAACAGGTTGTACTTCAACTGATCAACATAGTAGACATCCTCAAATGTCATCTTACCTTTTGTGACATTACCTTTGCCACTTATTTTACCTCCAGTAAGATCATTTCCAAAAGCAACATGTCCTCCATTGATATGCTTGAAATCCTGAAGGCATGACATGTTACCTGTCATGTGCCTAGAGCAACCACTATCAACATGCCAAATGCTCTTTCCCTTGAGCTGTTGGTTGCCCTGCACATTAGATAAATCAGTTAGTTTGAAATAGGAACCCAAGCCAAAGTGGTCTTGGGCACCCCTTTCTCATCAAAATACTTGCATTCTTTCTTGACAAGATTTTTAAACTTTGACTCCTCATTCTTGGAGTACTTTGTCACAATAATAGGCTTGGAAACATTTTTGCTAGAAGCAATATTGGTTTTAGAAGTACTAACTGCCTTAGCAGCACTTGCATGCTTAGCAGTACTAACCTTGTTAGCAGTAGTAACTGTGTTAGCAGCATTAATATTTTCAGTAGTACTAACACTGTTAGCAGTAGTAACTGTGTTAGCAGCACTAATATTTTCAGCAGTACTAACACTGTTAGTACTTCTAGGTACCCATAGTAAAACACTTTCTTTTAAAACCTTATTTTTCATAGGGCCTTTACTTTCAACAGATTTCTTCATCACATGTTTCTTTCCAGCCTTCCTATAACCAACAGGTTTTTGCACAAATCTTTGAAAGTTTATCTGTTGATTAATAGGGTTAAAGAAGCAATACTTAGCCAAATGATTCAACTTGCCACATATGAAACAAGGTTTTGGTCTATTGATTTTATTCAGATCAACTCCTTGTTTCTGAGCCCATTGATTATTCCAGTTTCTTTGATTACCTCTTTTTATACCAGAATTTAGGCTCTTAGCTTTATTGCAAGCACACTGTTTACAAGATCCAGGATTCACAACCGTGGTTTGTTTGTAATGGACCTTGTTATCCTTTCCTTTGGTCTTCTCTATCTCCTTGGACTTGACCCAGATTTTCCCACATCCCTCATTGGTGATAAGGTTGTTTTCTAATGGTATCTTTTTACTCACAGTATTATCCCTATTCTCACTGGCTTCTTTCTCAGTCAAATCCTTAACTACTACCTCATCCACAGGATCTATCTTAAAAGCTTCCTCAGACAAGTCCTTTTTCTCCTTGGTTTCTAACAAGTCTGAAGTAGGAGAGATATAGTTGTTGTTGTAAGGAGGAGGTGTATTGTTGTATCCAATACCAGGCTTCATCTTATCATGAATCTGAGCCTTTAGAAGAGAATCCATTGCTTTTGAAGCATATGAAAACTTTTCTATGTCAAGCTTAACTTTAGACAGTTCCTCTTTCAGCCTATCATTCTCTTCTAATGACTTAGACAGTTTGGTCTCTAACTCATTCTTTTCCCACTTCCAATAGTTTGTGTCATAAGAGTGTTGAAGTTCATTAGCTTGAAAGCCTTTGATTTGCTCTTCAAATCTCTCTACTATCAACACATAATCTCTTCTGTCCTTTTCTAATCTTTTGAGGTCATCACACATACTTTGATTGTGATCCCTGTATCTTTTGACAGTGTATATGCAAGATTTAGTGCAAAGATTAGAAATTACCTCAGAGGGGAGATCAGACACTTCTGCCATAAGAGCTTGATTCTGCATGGCTTCCTCAGCTTGATCACTCCAGTCAAATCCCATTCCTTGTTGAGAAACAAGGGCTTGAGCAGGATTCTTGTTTTGATTGTAGCCTCCATTCTGAGCTTGTTGGCCTCCATTCTGAGCTTGTTGGCCTCCATTCTGAGCTTGTTGGTGGTTGTTGTTTGGAACAACACTCCTGCACTCTCTAGCAAAGTGTCCTTTCATGTGACACTTATAGCATTCCACCTTAGTCTTGTCAAAACCAGCTCCATCTTCTCTTCTTTGAGAGAAGTTGTTCCTTCCTGTTCTTTTAATAAACTTCTTCACTCTCATAGATAACATGGCCATCTGCCATTTAATGTCCATCTCCTCCAGGTCATCAGGGTGAAGTTGATCCAGATCATCATTAATCAATGAATTGTTGCTATGACTTGACAAAAAGGCTTCAAAGATAGTTCCAGTGCCTTTTTCTGAATTTACTCCACTGGCAGTACTAACTGCTTCAGGGTTGGCAGTAGTATCAGTAGATGTTGAAAGAAGTGCAACATTGTGGATATAACCAGTGGGCTTCTTCTTGGATTCTACCTCAGTTTCAAAAACTCTCAGATCATTATATGGATCATCAAGTTCCTTCTCTTCCAGATTGTCACTCTGTCTATATGAGACAGTATACATAGTCCATTCATCCCCAAGAGATCTGAAGAACTTTCTGTTGATATCATCTTGTTCGATCTTCACTCCTACAGTAGCCAGTTCACCAATGAGCTTGTTGAATCTATCAAAAGTTTGAGTCATAGACTCATTCTTTGAAGAAGTGAAGTTCTCATACTGCTGCTTTAGAACATCTCTTTGGTTTCTTTTGATACTTTTAGTTCCAGCAAATCTTTTCTCTAGAGCATTCCAGAGAATCTGAGCATCAGTGCAGTTGCAAAATTGATGCTGATATTCATTGGGAATGGCCAAGAGCAGAGTGCTCAAGGCCTTCATCTCTGTCTGTCTGATCTTCCTCTCACCATCTGTCTTTGGTGGAGGTCTTTTCCCATCTGGTCCTATCTTTCCTGCTTCAGAAGGACCATTCTCAATGATATCCCACATTGAGTAGTCAGTGAGAAGAATGTATTGTCTAATTCTGATCTTCCACATGTCAAACTCACTAGGTTTGAGCATTGGAACCTTAGAGACCAGAGTACTGTTTGATTCTGCAAGGTTTTCCATGATGAATGAATAGATGTTTCTGAGGGAGTTAGGCTCTGATACCACTTGTCAGGATCGAATTCTTAACAAGAATAAAGTCTCATAAACAATATCAAAGAAGTTGCGGAATAACACTTTGATATTCAATAAAACAGTAAACAAACAGTATATGATATACACTTTGCAAACTTGTATTAAAATCACAAGATTACACACTCAACCTCAATCTTGAAGAACAAGCTCTTTCAAGACGAATTCTACTTCTCTAGAATTAGGAACTATGCCTTGAGGTTGATTTTCTCTAAAACTTAGAATTAACAAACTAATCAATGAATCTGTATATGTTTTTAAACTCTTCTGTCAAAACTATACATATACTGAACAAAAGGATAATTACAAATAAATAAAATATCTTCAGTATATCTTCCATCATTATCTTCAAACCTTCCATGAATATCTTGATTCTTTCCAGCTGTCATTCTTTCCATCCAGATCTTCAAGTCATAAGCAGCACTAACTATGCTCAGCAGCATTAACTTCTTCAAGCAACATTAACTTGGTCTTAGCAGCATTAACTACTAAGCAGCACTAACCACTAGCAGTACTAACTAGCTAAGCAGTACTAACTTTGTTCAAGCATCACTAACTTTGACAAGCAGTAGTAATTCTACTAGCAGTAGTAATACTCAGCAGTATTAACTTTGAACTCTTCTAGCAGTAGTAATTCAGAACTAGCAGCATTAAAGACTTGTTCACATCTTAAGTTCCCAACAGGTGTCTTACCAACGAAAAGATGTTTCAATATGAGACATGGTAAGAACATTTTGAACAAAAATTCAAACCGGTGTGTGTGAATACTTGAAAGTATATAGAAAAGACAATACGCAAGTAATTATCTTTGGAAACACACAGTTTGTTTATCAATTAAGCACAAAAATAAAATGAAAACATTTAAAATCACAATTCCAAATTATAAAATCTGTTTAAGAATCGGGAAGTGGTTTGAACATTTCAGAACATGTTTTCTATATCTGCAAGTTGTCCTTCTTTCAGATACATTTGAGATTAAGATCAGAAATTTACCTTTTTGCTCATTCTTAATTCTCATAAAGTCAGCTGTAGTCAATAAGATATGATCATGTCAGCTTATCTCGTTCTGCAAAAGTCTCAAAGTCATGTCAAAATCAAATTTATTCACAAATTTATTCAAATGTAAAAGACATAAAGCAGTAAAACAATTAAAGTACGAGTTCTGATCAGAAGTAATCAGAAGTCATTGTCTTACTCCTTTTACTTTGACTTATACGCTCCCCCTAAAATCATGCATCACAAAAAAATTTGTCAGTGAAGTAAATGCATAAATTAAATAAACTCCCCCTCAAAAGAATGTAGATCATCTTAAAATTCTTCTCACACTCCCCCTGAGATCATGAACAAACTATTAAAGTGCAGATATCCTTCAGAAATAATGATAAAGAAAATGATGAAAAATAACAATCCTTATCTTTATTAGGTAACTACCGATTATGTCTTAAGATTTAGCAAACCAAGCTTAGAGACAAGAAAATTAAATCTCTTTTCATCTAAGGGTTTGGTAAATAAATCTGTCATTTGATAATCAGTTTTTACAAAATAAAGTTCAATTGTTCCTTTTTCTACATTATCTTTGATAAAATGATACCTGACGTCAATGTGTTTGGTTTTCGTATGCTGGACAGGATTAGCAGATATCGCGATTGCGCTCTTTGAGTCACAATAGAACGAAATCTTGTTGTATTGATAGACATAATCTCGTAGTTGCGTTCTCATCCACAAGACCTGAGAACAGCAGCTAGCAGCAGCTACATATTCTGCTTCTGCGGTCGATGTAGAAACACATAGTTGCTTTTTAGACGTCCAACTAACGAGTTTATCACTCAAAAATTGAATGTGACCTGATGTGCTCTTTCTGTCTAGCATACAACCTGCATGATCTGTGTCTGAGAAGGCTGTTAGGTCAAAGCTAGTATCTTTAGGATACCACAGACCGAGATCTGCAGTCCCCTTCAGATACCTGAAAATACGTTTTACTGTTGACATATGGGAATCTTTAGGATTAGCCTGATATCTAGCGCATAAACATGTAGAAAACATTATGTCTGGCCTACTAGAAGTAATATACATTAAAGAACCTATCATTCCACGATATGTCCTAACACCCACAACTGTTCCCGAAGGATCAGTGCCAATCTTAGTACCAGGTGCCATCGGGGTACCAATCGGTTTACAGTTTTCCATGTTGAACTTCCGAAGAATGTCCAAAATATATTTTGATTGATTGATAAAAATCCCCGTTTGAAATTGTTTGACTTGTAATCCGAGAAAGAAATTCATCTCTCCCATCATACTCATCTGAAAACGTGACACCATAAGATTTGAAAAGTTCTTACAGTACTTAGGATTTGTAGAGCCAAAAATAATATCGTCTACATATATTTGTATAAGAATGATATCGGCTTTCTCTTTTTTAATGAATAAAGTAGTATCAACCGTACCTTTCGTAAAACCAGACTTGACCAAGAATTTAGATAGCACATCATACCAGGCGCGAGGAGCTTGTTTGAGTCCATAAAGGGCTTTATCCAAGATGTACGTGATTAGGCTTATCTGGATTCACAAACCCTTCTGGCTGCGAGACGTAGACTTCCTCCTTAAGTAAGCCATTCAGAAAGGTTGTCTTCACGTCCATTTGATAGACGGTGAAGTTTTTATGAGTTGCGTAGGCTAGAAACATCCGAATCGCCTCTATACGCGCTACTGGAGCATACGTCTCATCATAATCTATGCCTTCCTCTTGCCTATAGCCCTTCGCGACAAGTCTTGCTTTATTACGGATTACGATACCGTCTTTATCCTTCTTGTTTTTGAACACCTATTTCGTACCGATAATGGTTTTGCCTTCATGTTTAGGTACGAGTCTCCAGACTTTAAGTGCTTCGAACTGGTTCAGCTTTTCTTGCATAGTTGTCGCCCAATCTGAATCATCAAGTGCCTCGGATATTTGAGTAGGCTCAATCTTGCTCATAAAGGAATCATTCATATACATATTTAAGGTAGCAGACCTAGTTTGCACCGGCTTATGTAGATCTCCAATAATTTGGCTTATCGGATGCTCTTTGGTCCACTTTTGTTCGTGAGGGAGTGGATTAGATACAGATTGATCATGATTATCATCTTGAAATCCACTATCAGGCTCTTTAGTTTGAATAGATGGAGGGGGGTTTGCAGTTGAAGTTTCAGGTGCAGAAGCATCAGTTGGAACAGCAGACTCTGGCTGTTGAGTAGACAATGTATCACACCCAACTGATACAGTTACTTTTGGCTCAGCAGTTACTTGTATATCTTCAACTGTAGGAGTATTTGATGGAATGTGAGTTTCTGACTGAACGGGGGATTCAAGTTCAGTTATGACTTCTGAAGTGACTGGATGGTTGCAACTTGTGTCTTCATACCTGTCAGTCACAACAAATTTAGGCAATTTAGATCCTAGAAACTCATCATAAAATAATTCAAATAACAAATCTAAATCAGATAAATGTGAAAGTGAATTAGAAGCGTTATCCGAATTGTTCTCTGTAGAAACAGGTTCTGGACTGATCTGCCCAGAAGCTAATACTCCAGTTATCACGGGTTCTGAATTGAGTTGTTCAGAAGCCATTTCTTCATCGAATGTGACGTTAACACTCTCGACAACTGTCTTTGACTTCTTCAGGTAGACTCGATATGCAGTAGATGTCGAAGAATAACCAATGAAGATACCCTCGTCCACCTTGGCACTGAACTTGTTCAGACTCTCTCTATCGTTAAGCACGAAACACTTACACCAAAATATGTGAAAATATTTGATTGTAGGTATTTTGTTGTTGATCAACACATATGGAGTCTTTTGAAAACGGTGGTGTATCATGGACCGATTCTGAGTATGACACGCAGTCGACACAACTTCTGCCCACAGGAATAGAGGTAAGTCGGATTGGCTAAGCATAGTACGAGCGGCCTCGACTAGCGTCTGATTTCGCCTTTCGACTACTCCATTTTGTTCGGGCGTACGAGCAGCGGATTATTGATGTGAAATCCCGACCGATTCGAGATATTCTTCAACAATCTTGTTTTTGAACTCTGTGCCATTGTCGGTTCTAAGAAGCTTGACTGGTTTCTGCAAATTCACCTGGGTCGTCTACAGAAAAGTAATGAGAACTTCGGGTGTCTCATCTTTTGATCGTAGAAATTTGACCCACGTGTATCGCGAATAATCGTCCACGATAACCAGCACATATTTCTTTCCACCCAAGCTCTGCGTTCGCATTGGACCACACAAATCCATATGCAACAACTCTAACGGAGAGCTGGTACTTGGTTCAGGCTTCTGTTTATGCGGAGCTCTCTTCATCTTTCCTTTTTCACATGCTGCACATAAGTATTCTTTGACGTACTTGAGCTCAGGAAGTCCGTTGACTAACTTTCCACTAACTAGTTTGTTGATATACCGAAAGTTGAGGTGAGAGAGTCGTCGATGCCATAGCCAGATTTATGGTGTAGAGGTTTGACTTGCGAGTCCCGACCAAAAGTTCTTTTCAATCTTCAGTGAGTACCAAACACTTCTTGGCCTTGAAATGCACCTCTAATTCTTTGTCGCAGAACTGGCCAATACTGAATAAGTTATGCCCTAAGCCTTCTACATAGCTCACCTTCTTTATCGTTAAGTTCTCGTGTATAACATCACCATAGCCCAAAATTGGTGAGAACTGGTCGTTTCCAAACCTTACATTGCCGCTGAATTTCTCTGTATAATTAGTCAGTAAATCCTTTTGCTCGGTCATATGCTTGGAACAGCCGCTATCCAAGTACCACATATGACGGGTCTGCAAGAGAAATCAGGGAAGAACAATTTTAGGTACCCATTTAAAAACGGGTCCTAACAGATTAGCACAAGATTTTGGTATCCATTTAAAAATGGATCCTCTTTTCTTTTGAAAATTCTTTGAAAATTTTGATTTAGAAGAATATACATGATATGATCCGAACCAATCATTAGAATTATGACAAAAAGCAAAATCATTTCTCCGATAATGATAAGATTTAGTAGTAGTAGGAGATAATTGGATCAATTGCTTTATTAAATAACGCTTGTAAGAAGTTACAAGGTTTTGTTTAGGAGAAGCAAGTTGACCAACTACAGCATTATCACTACTATCAGATCTATTACATGAATTATCAGAAATTGATTCAGCTGTCTCATCATTCTTCCTTTTTGGTCGCCATTCAGTTCTTGCTTCTGACCTTTTCTTTCTTAAATCTGAAACAAAAGATTTAGATTGATTAGGAAAATCAGATTTCTGAGATTGATTTTTCTTGCGTTTACCAGTGTTGTTCTTTTTATGTGAATGTTGTTTCTTATGTTTCTTACCATTAGCATAGTAATCAACATTCCCAGAAACTGATTCACCAACCTTAGTTGATGATTCACCCTTTTCATGTACACTTGGTAAAGCTTTTCCATTTATGATGAAAGTAGAATGATCTGGAAGTGGAGCATTAAAATCAAACATATCTATTTCTTCGATACACCCATCATCAGAATTTAGAAAATCATTTGTAGACTCAAATAAGTCATCAAAGTTATCAGTAGAAGTGTGAGGTGCTTTTGAAATTTTAGAACACTTTGTAGATTTAGAATGAAAAACAGTGTTCTTTAAAATTGTAGAAAACACATCTTGTTCTAAATTCACCAAAATTCTTTCGTCAGATAAAACATTTTCAAGTTCAACTATTTTGCTTTCTAATATGAGTGGAGAAACATATACTTTTGCATTTACAGATTTTGCCTCCATCTCAGAAACAGAATAGGTAGCAAAATAAGCATTTGTAAGAACTTTTGGTGTGTCAGAAAGATAGCTATCATTCAGTTGTTCATAGCTAAATGGTAGTTGAATTTTCATTAAATTCTTTCTATTGGCATCTTCTCTTACCTCAACTTCTTCTGATGCTTTGGTAACAAATTTGGGTTTTAAATGAGAATGTTTACAACCTGCAATTTATAAACAGTTAGTGCAGTTTCTTTCTTTTCTAAATCAGACTTAGAAATTATAGATTCAAACTCAGAAATCTTTTTTTCAAAACAATCCTTTTCAATTTTAAAATCAGACGCAGATTTACGTAGAGAATCAATTAGATCTTTGTTCCCAATAACTGATTTATTAAGTTCAAATATCTTCTGATTTCATCTAGCAACTCTGTCCTTTTCCTTTTTCAGTTTAACTTGAAGATCTTGAAGCTCGACCATCATAGCTTCCATTTTGGTCAAGAAATAATGTTCAGTTAAGTTTATTACCTCATCAGCAGTTTCTTCATCAGAATCATCCTCTTTATCTTCTTTTCCCATCAAGCAGAGATGAGCAGACTCTTCTTTCTCTTTTTCTTCCTCCACATCGGAATGATCCAGCCAAAATTCGTCTTCAGCCATTAAAGCTATGCCAGCTTCTTGTTGCTTGGCTAATAGCATTTTGTTCTGATAATACTGTGAGTTGCGAACCTTTGGTTTTCGACATTCTTTAGCAAAATGTCCAATCTTGCCACAATTGTAGCATTTGATTAGATCATTAGCTGGATTTTCAGCACCAGTATAATCATTCACATATTTCTTTCTTTCTTCTAGTTTCTTATCAACAAATCTGTTTCCTTCTACCCTTTCTCTGTGCTCATGGTTCTTGGAGCTGGACGAAGAGTATCTTTGAGAATTGGATCCCGACTTCTTGTAGAACTTCTTTTGGAAGGCTCGGGTCAGTAATAGCATTGCTTGCTTGAGACTTTCTCCGTTATCTCCATCAGATTCGGATTCTGATTCAGAACTGGTAATAACTTTCTTCTTTTTCTTCTTCTCTTTCTTTTCTTTCTCCTTCTCTCCGGCCACTAGTGCAATAGGATCAGGAACTTTTTCAACTTTCTTTTTCTCACTCCTTTTCTCCTCCACTTCTTCTTCATTCTGTCTCAAAGTCTCATATACTTCATGCAACGGTATGTCACTTAAGTCCTTCATCTGTTTCATGCGACGAGTGTGCTTTTTCCACTCGGGTTGTAAGATGCTAAGGAACTTGACATTGTTCTCTATCTGCTTCTTTTTAACCTTGTTATTTGACAGTTCATTTAGAAGCAGGACAAACCGTTCATAACTGTCTTCTAAGCTCTCATCCTCTTTTGCTTTGAATTCTTCATAACTGTTTTTACAGTTTGCGACTTTCATCTGGTTCCCAACCTTCGAACCCATCATCATCTTTTGAAGTTGATCCCACATCTTCTTAGCATTGGCCTTGTAGCTGTCTATTTTGATGTAGATGTCATTCGGGTTACTTTGAAGAAGTAAAGATCTTGCTTTTTTATCAGCATTGAAACGGTTCTTTTGTTCTTCAGAATATTGAGCAAAATCTTTTGGAACAGTTTTCATCTTCTGTTCTCTGTCCTCGTCACCATCCTCACTGTCAGATGAGTCGTTATCTGGTATTTCAACAGTGGGTAACTCCATGGGACCTTCTTTGATGGACAAAAGTAGGTTTTCTCCGTTTGGATACCGATCCACAAAATCAAGAAATCTATCCTTCCACTGCTCGTATTCCCCTTTAAACAGAACCAGGGGCTTGACATCCGTGCCAATTGAAAGAGCATCTCTGGAAGTCATCTTGTCTGTACCTGTTTGAACAAATATGCAATAAGAAACTAGAAACTGATCGTTAGTCCAATTATGAAATCACAAGAATATAGAAATGATACTGAAAATAAAATTTTGAAAAAATTTGACTAAGTCCTGAAACTCGCAGATCACAGAAGCTTAAAACTCGCAAAAGCCTGAAACTCGCAAAACACTATTCAAGGAGAAACGCGCTAGACGCTGTTAGCACGAAATCAGAACTCGCTATATGTGATTTGCGCGTTTTGGAAACTCGCAGGCTGCTTGATGCGTGAAGTTAGAACTCGCTAAACGTTACTTGCGCGAAGTCAGAACTCGCTAACCACTGATCGCGCAAACTTAGAAACTTGCTAAACGAAGATCGCGCAAAGCTAAGAAACTCGCTAAGCAAAGATCGCGCAAATCTTAGAAACGCGCTAGACGTTGATGGCGCGAAACAAGAACTCGCAGGACGAAGGTAGCATGTTTGCGCGTTCCAACACTTAGAAAATATTTCGAGGATTTCAAACTCAAACTTCGAATTGGGAGTTTCTAAAACTCGCTAATAACCCTGTGCGCATTTTAGACCAAAATCAAAATCATTATTCGGTTTGCGCGTTTGCCTGTTCGCGCACAACACGGTTTGCGCGAATTGATGAACTCGCAGATAACTTTCTGCGTGTTTTTGGCCCAAACACAAAATTCTTCAGTCTTGCGCGTTCTTCATATGAACCTTGCGCGTTTCTCAGAAGAACTAGCGCGAAACTCGGATCTTGCGCGTTCTTGGTCTTTCCTTGCGTGTTCTTGATCTGAACGATCAAAAAATCAAGTAAACTTGATTTCTGACTCTAAAATTTGTACAATTTCATCCCCACACTATACGAAATACATTTACAATACTGAAATTTCAAATACAAGTGAAAATTACAATGATTAATTGAAATTACAGTGTTCGACTCGTGAAACTCAAAAACTCAACAAAACTTAAAATTATCAATCAATTACAGTGCGATTATCGAATTAAACCATACAGACATGATCGATATCACATATCAAACAAAACCTAATCAAATTTAACTCCTAATTCGCACTAAAACTCAGAAATCGATTCTCGGCTCAAGAACACAGTACGAACTCAACTTCTTGATCTGATTTCAAAATTGGATCTGCTCTGATACCAATTGTGAGTCATGTTCTAGTTTCTAATCACACAAAACAATTCAATTCAACAAACAGAATTTAGATTCAAACCTGTTTTGATTGATTCACAAAGAACGATTACAAAACTCTCTCTCTTTTGCTCTCTTTCTCTCTCTAGATTTCTCTCTCTAACTTGATACAATGCGTTCAACTTCTGATTCTAACCAAACAAACTAACCCTCTAGCCATATAACTACTAACAAGAAAGTAAAATACAAGGGATTTGACTTTGACTTTATTAACAAAATGACTTTGACTTTCCATGAGAGTTGACTTTCAGCCTTTGACTTCCTTGAATTTTGACTTCAGTCTTCATGATTTTGTAACCAACATAATTCATGCTCTAACAAAAGGATCCTCAGATGAGAAGAAGGAACAAAAATCATTTGTGAATGCATTCAATGCTGAAAGGAACAATGCTCCTAAAGGTAAAACTTTTGGCAAACCTGATCTTGTTTATACTGTAAATCAATTGATCAGGTTAACACAGAAGAAAATTAATTGTTCTTACTGTGGTACAAATGATTTTATTAGCAAAAATTATGTGAATTATTGGTATGGTTCTTACTACATCTCTCCTAATAGAACTGCAACTAACAAATCAGGACCCAAATACCACTAGGTACCAAAAGCTAAATCCGTGTTACAGGTACCTAAAGACTAAGGGGAGAAAGATGAATGGCTTATAAACACTACAGTTTAGAACCTGTATCTAAAAGATCAAAGTAGACTTCTGAATACAACAGTTCAGAACTCGTACTTCAACAAATGTTGGTTTCTAATTACACCAGATCAGAACCCGGTCTTCAATGTTTAAGATGTATGGATTTTGAACAAAACAGTTCAAGACCCGGTCTTCAATGGTAAATATGGAGAGTTACTATTCTCACCGGAAATACGTGACGATGGCTTTTGGATACTTCTGTTCAAAACCCGCTCTTACGTGCTTTTCTTCTTAAGGATGCTGATAAGATACATATTTTTAGGAAGTTTGTTGTCTATTTGAGGGGGAGTTAGTTAAATTGTCATTGTCATATTTTTTATGGGAGAGATAGAAGAAAAGAGAATTATTGTTAACTGTTATATTCATATTGTTCTCTACTAATAATTTGACTTTTTACAGATACCGAGAGGGACTATCTGAAGTTTTGTCAATGGATGCTTAATAGATAGATATTCATTTTAGGGGGAGTTAAGATTTCTATATTGAAGGTATATATTTCTGAATCTTAATCTCTTACACATTTTGAAAGTTGAACAACTTTCGAATGTGAAAAATGTTTTCTTAAACGTTCAAACCACTTCATGTTCTCAAATGTTTTATGAATTTCGAAGTGAGATTTTAAATGATTTTCATATGGATACTTTCATGTATATCTGACCGTGTGTTTCCAAAAGATTAATACTTGTGTATTATCTTGTCTATATACTGTCAAGTATTTCTTGCACACATTGGTTCAGTACATTTTTATTGACCTTGTTATTACCATGTCTCAAAAGATAAATCTTTCGATGGTAATACTCCCGTTTGCTATTCTAAATTGTTTGAAATCAGACGTCGTTTCTAATTAATTGTGCTTATTGTTCATATAAACAAATATTCGTTCTTTGATATCCCTAAATATTTTTCTTCATGATATTTGATCTGATAGAATCATTGTCAGATTCTCAAAACACTTTACTTGAATTCGTTTCATTCATTCAATTTCATTGTTTTGAGAATATCTTAAATGTTTAAAATGCTCAAATTTCATTCTTATTATTCATGAGCATACATTTTCTGATAATGATATCATGTGCTTATCTGTCAAGAAAACTGTTGAGCAACACATTTCTTTTTAGGACAAAACACATGGGATTCAGTGTGTGAGCTATAAAATAACTTCCATGGATTCACGATAACCAGTATTTCCTACCCCGGAAGTAATCCTTGAGTGTTTGAGGAGAGATGGGTCAAAAGAATAGAGTGTGGGTGTGTGCTGAGATAAAATGTAAAAGAGAGTTTGGTTAGAAGTGAGCTCAAATGTTTAAAAGAAAGTGGGTAAGAGATCAGAGTAAAATAATATCAAACTCTGCACCAAACTTTTTCTGAGTCGGGCAGCCACATTACTGCTGTTTCACAATTCTTCGTGAGCTTCATTGAAATGGGCAATTAGCCCATTCCAACTCTTGCAATAACCCCACCAGCTACTCATTTTTTTTTTTTTTAACAAAAGAATGTTTCATATTTTCTGGGGAAGCAGCATATATTCTATCTGATCTTCATTTGGAAGATTTGCATATTGAAAAAGATGGAAAGTTGCCCCACCTTCGAACCTCATTCATGCACATTGAGTCTATGTAATACTATTGTTGTTTCAATGGTTTACATATTTTGAGCCTGTTAAAAAGCTTTAATTGCTTCAATCATTCTACACATGCACGAGCACACAAGGAATAAGTTTTCTTGTCATAACATTCATAGAAAATTCCTTTGTGGTTTTTCAATGATTGAATGGAAGCCCTGGGGGAGTGAACATCAAAAAGCTCCTTTTCAATGTACATTCGTTGTACACAGTGGCTTTGTGTTACTGACAGGCGTATTAACTGTTCATATGTTGATTCAGGGTTACCAATCCTAATTTGTCCGAATTTGAAAAGATTCGGATGAATACATTACTGAATTGACGACAGAATATCAGATCAAACAGAGATTATATTCTCGTTGGGGGAGATTGTTCATATGTTTCCAAAGGAGGAGAATATATTGTTCTCATGAAGCATGTGCTTATTTGATTATAAAGGCGGAGATTTTCAAAGACAGAACTGAAGTTGATAATGCTTTGATGATTCTGATTCTCATAATTCATTAAAAAGGGGGAGAGTTTTCAATGATCAATTTCAAAGAGAAAGCAAAGTCAAGGAAGAGTGATAAAGAGGGAGAAAATAAGGTTAGATTGTTGTTTATTCTAAAAGGAGAAAAGTTTGTCGAAGAGATGGTTCAAAGAAGAGTTCAAAATCAAGAGAAAGTTAGAAAGCTAAAGATGTTTGTACTTCAAGTCAAAGCAAGTTCATCAAAGCAAGTTTAGACTATTGTTGTATTAAAGAAATTTTCTGAGAACTTGTTGCACGTTTGTAACAAGTGGGGGAGATTGTTAAAGAATTTGAAGACTTCAAAGTTTTGTGAAAAAAGTCAAAGTTGTTCAAGATTTAAAGCTGACGAATACTAAAAAGTTGAAGATTTTTTCAAGTGAAAGAAGACCTGAAAATTAGTGTCAAATTTTTTTTAATCTTGAAATCAAAGGGGGAGAATGTTGAGTCAGAATTGTATTCAAGATTAAAAGGTCTTTATTGTATTTGTTTGTAAAGTCAAAGAGTTGTAAAAGTCATTGTAATTGTCAAAGTCAACAATAGTCAAAATAGCTTAAGTCTTTAGAAGGTCAAAGTAGTTTGTTTGTAGAAGTCAACAAATGTTGACCTGATATAAATAAGGATATGACTTGATAGTTTGTAACACACACAAAAACAAATTATAGTGAGAGAATTTCTTGTTTTCAGAGAGCTTACTGTGAGAGTTGTTTGTAATCAAAGCATATCAAATACAAATGACTTGTGAATAAATTTGTGTGTGATTATCTGTATTAAGCTTGAATCCGTGACTATCAGATTTTAGTGTCACCGGGCATTTAAGTATAATTGGTTATAACACGAGTACTATTGGGTTTCAAACTGTGATCTAATACAAGTTAGGTGGTGCGGAGTGCACACTTGTTATAAGACGAGTTTGATCCCAGACACGACGAAATGGCGGGGGTCAAGGGGGTCGCGCCCCCTTACAGGGTCCAAGGGCCAAAGCCCTTGGCAACCAATCAGTTGGCGGGGTCGAGGGGCGGCGCCCCCGCGGGGTTTGGGGTAGCACCCTAAAAGCTCTTTAGAATTTTGGACTTGGAATGTAGTGAAAAAAACTTGATCAGAGGCTCTCTACAGAGGCTCTGAAGCCTATTTTTGCAAAGCCTCTGATGGCTTGCGTCAAAGCCTCTGATAGCTTGTGGTAGAGCCACCACGGGCAGAGCCTCTGGTGGTTTTCTTCAGAGGCTCTGGAGGCCTTCTACAGAGACTCTGGTGGGCGTCTCTGCAGAGCCTCTGGTGGACGTCTCTGTGGCCGTCTCTGGACCAGAGGCTCTAGGGTCTATTTCTGGACTAAATCTGCAGTTACTGAACATTTAATGATCAGTTATTTCCAGCCCTTAATTTTAGCTAAATTGATTGTAACTGACTATAATTGATAGTAATTTGCAATAATTTTCGTTTCAATTATTTTCCTATTTTACGAATGGGACTAGTATATATACTAGATATACTTATGTTTTAGACTTACGATTTTAAACACACTCGATATACTCTCCACCAAATCTGCTCTCGTTTTTGTGCCTAAAAACGATAGTACTCTCGAGTCTTATCCCATATTGTATTTCATGCTACCCAGACATAGGGTCGAAATACCAATTCGGAAAGTGACTTACACGATTCTCAAGAAATCCAGTCATCTGATCGATCCCTTTGCCCTTCTAATTTCTCTAACATTTTTGGGGGTAAAGGGACCGAAGCCCATGTAAATTTGCATTCAACAAAAAAGAGGATTATAGCTTAAGGGTGGGCATCCCCACCAAAAAATGTCTTCCCAAACATGCTTCGGGAGGACTCTGACGAGGGCCAAGTGCTATACCCCAATATATTTAACAGGACCCAAATACTCAACTGAATAATCAAAGAAATTATAACAAAAATACCAAAACTACTATGAGCAAATTTCCATGAACTAATAGAAAAATGGCTCCCCGCAGAAGGTCTACAGGTAAATTAAAATCCCACCACCATTAAGAACATTTACATCCCACCAAAAAGGCAGTAGCAACAAAAATACAGCCCTAAAGAAGACAAACAAAAATGAGCCCCATCTCTAACCTAGATGGCCTAGAAATCAATGGGTAGGTAATGAATCAGAATCACAAAATAAATACCAAAGAGTGGATCAACAACTAAGGCCATTCACTACTACATAAATGACTTTATTACACGTCTATTTTTACACGGTTTTAAAAAACCGTGTAAAAATGTACCTGTATTTTTTAATGACATTTTTACACGTTTTTTTTGTAACAGAACCGTGTAAAAAGGTTTGAACACCATTTCACACGGTTGTTTCCAAAACCGTGTAAAAATGTGTAATCATTTTACACGTTTATTTGAGAAAAACCGTTTGAAAAGGTCACGAAACATTTTTACACGGTTTTTTAAAACAACTGTGTAAAAAACATATACCTTTTTACACGATTTTGGAACAGGAGCCGTGTAAAAAGGCTGGGAGTTTTTTACACGGTTGTTTTTTTTCAAAACTGTAACACCTCAAAAATCAGAGTAAATTAAAACATGGAAAACCTGACAAATATGGCGAAAGTAAATCCATTAACTTCCCATAAATGGGATCAGTCCTTAAGACTATACAATTCTATACAAGGATTTCATCAAAAGAATGGGACTTAACAATGCCCAGTAACAATACTTAAAACATCTCCAAAAACCCCGAGACTCAAAACTCGTCTCTCCAAAAACCCCGGCACCCACTGCTAATGGAAACCTGTTATACACATCATTTGAGAAAAGTGTCAGACTTAAAGCCTGGTGAGAACATACAGTTTATAAAGATCGAAAGATATAAACATCAGTATCATAAAGAAATCTTTTCATAAAGGTTTAGTTCGTAAAGATAACATTTCGCCACAACCGGGCCTCTTCGGTCCAAAACTCTTAAACGGTGATAAAAGAACCATTTTACCAAGGATAGTGGTGTAACACAAAGTAGACCACAAATCCGAGTTATGAGCTAAACACTTGGAGTCCTCAGCAATGAACCCAGAGTCCGTGCTACGAGGTGAGATCGCGCTCCCAAGGGAAACCAATGTATACTCCTTCACTAGGATCACCATGAACCATGGCTAGTATCCGGCCTCACATAACCGTACCAAGTTGCCCCCGAGGAACATGTGATCCATAGCTACAAACTTGGGGAATATAACCTCCCAACAAAACAGTCTACTCCAAAACCTAGGGATCCACTAGTAATGGTAAGGACTCGTCACAACAACATATGTGACCAACCATAAATCAATATAAGGTATAAGTACATTTTATAACCAAAATGCTATTCTCAGTTCAACTTCTGGTAAGAATGAAAATCATTAAGATGAGTTCATAAACATTCTTTTCAAACGACCACATAATGTGCAAGTAAAACATCATTTTACTTCAATAAGGCGGAACCCGTCATTTTGGTCAAATCTGACCGGGAACCCCGAGATTCACCAAAAAACTTCATTTATAACAAAATGTAGAGAACATAAAATCATACCGTAGAAATACTTTAGATTTCGCAAATAAGAGTTTTGACATGTATAAAGTTTGTAAAATGGTAGTAGGAACTCACCGGTAGGTTTTCGGAATGAAACCCGGGAAACCAGATAACGATCATGACAAAGAGGTGAAGCTTAAAACACCGACCCCTTGCTAGAAACACCGAAAACTAGCAACTAAACTAACCTTAGAAGATTGAAAGAGAAAAGAGAGAAAAAGAAGAGAGAGAGAAAGAAAACTGAGATTTACAAAAGATCTCAACAAAATGAGATATTTAGCCAAGGCTTTGCACACCTCCCAACACAGCGCACGACCCGTGCGTTTTCCAAAGGGGAGGGCGCACGGCCCATGCGTTTTCCACTGCCTCGCACCCTGTTTCATGCGCACGACCCGTGCGTTTTTTCTGAAGGATGGCGCACGACCCGTGCGCCCTATAGACAGAAACATCTTCTTCATTTCTTCTTTACAACCTCGCAAAACCAAACGAAAATTCGGGGTGTTACAATCCTCCCCAACTTGGGAATGATTTTGTCCCCGAAATCCCAACTACATAAAAAGGTGGGGATATCTTCGCTTCATATCCTCCTCGGCTTCCCACGTCACATTTGCTCCCCGGTGATGCTTCCACTGCACCTTGACCAAAGTGACTTCTTTATGACGCAACTTCTTAGACTTTCTCTCTAAGATGGCGTCGGGTTCTTCCACACAACGGTTACCTTCGTCTACTCTTAACTCTGAAAGGGGAATGACGCTGTCTTCTACCGCCAAACATTTCCGGAGGTAGCAAACATGAAACGTGTTGTGTATTCTGCTCAACTCCGGTGGCAGTTCCAACTGGTAGGCTTGCAAACCCACCCGTTTAAGCACTTTGAAAGGTCCGAGGAAACGGGGACTCAACTTCCCACGTTTTCCGAACCGTATAATGCCTTTCCACGGCGACACCTTAAGCATAACGCGGTCGCCCACTTGGAATTCCATCGGTCGCCTCTTCTTATCGGCATAGCTCTTCTGACGATCTTGAGCCGCTTTCATTCTTTCACGAATGCACTTGACCTTATCGGCAGTCTCTTGCACGATTTCCGGCCCGGCGAACTGCTTCTCTCCCGCTTCTAGCCAGCACACGGGAGTCCGACACTTTCGCCCATACAGTGCTTCAAAAGGTGCCATCCCAATACTCGAGTGGTAGCTATTGTTGTAAGCAAACTCCACCAAAGGCAGGTGAGAGTCCCAACCACCCCCGAAATCGATGACACAAGACCTCAACATGTCTTCCAAGGTTTGGATCGTTCGTTCGCTCTGTCCGTCGGTCTGCGGATGGTAAGCCGTACTCAACTTCACTCGAGTACCAAGCTCTTTCTGAAACCCATCCCAGAAGTTCGAGGTGAACCGACTGTCGCGATCTGACACGATCGACAAGGGTATGTCGTGCCTCGAGACCACCTCATCGATATAAAGTTTTGCTAACTTATCCATCGGTAGAGTCTCGCGCATAGCCAAGAAATGAGCGCTCTTCGTCAATCTGTCAACTATCACCCAAATGGTATCGTGACCTCGAAGAGTTTTAGGCAACTTCGTCACGAAGTCCATGGTGATATGCTCCCACTTCCACTCGGGAATCTCTAAGGACTGAAGACTCCCATATGGTCGATGATGTTCGGCCTTAACTTGCGAACACGTCACACAACGCTCAACGCAACGCGCTACATCAAGTTTCATTACCGGCCACCAATAGTGCAACTTCAAGTCCCTGTACATCTTTGTACTTCCCGGATGAATGGAATACTTGGACTTGTGTGCATCTTCTAGCAACAGCTCCCGGTTTCCCCCAAACTTGGGCACCCACACACGACCGCTGCACAGTTTCACTCCACGGCTATCTTCCGTCAAGAGCAATCGTTGTTTTATCATGACTTCATCTTTTAGATTCTCTTCTAACAGTGCTTCCATCTGATATGTCTTGATCTTCTCAACAAGACTAGACACAAGTTCGATTCTTGAATGGGTAGCCCGAATACTCCCGCTATAGTCCTTCCGACTTAGCGCATCGGCCACCACGTTCACCTTACCTGGATGGTAAAGCAATTCACAGTCGTAGTCTTTCAGCAACTCGAGCCACCTTCTTTGCCTCATATTCAGCTCTTTCTGATCGAAGACATACTTCAGGCTCTTGTGATCCGTGTATATAGTACATTTCGTGCCGTATAGGTAATGTCGCCAAAGCTTCAAGGCGAACACCACCGCTGCTAACTCCAGATCATGAGTTGGATAATTCTGCTCGTGTAATTTGAGCTGCCTCGAGGCGTAAGCGATTACCTTGCCTCGTTGCATCAACACACAACCCAGCCCCATTTTTGAAGCATCGCTGTAAACCACGAAATCTTCCGACCCTTCAGGTAACGTCAAGATCGGAGCTTCACACAACTTCTTTTGAAGGATCCGGAACGCCTTCTCTTGGGTTTCGGTCCATTCAAACTTCACATTCTTCCGAGTCAGAACTGTCAAGGAAGAAGCGATCTTGGAAAAGTCTTGAATGAATCTCCTGTAGTATCCAGCCAAACCCAAGAAACTTCGGATCTCGGATGGACTCTTAGAAGGCTCCCAATTCATCATTGCTTCAATCTTGGAGGGGTCTACTCTCACTCCGTCCCGAGTGACTACGTGCCCCAGAAATTGTACTTGTTTAAGCCAGAAGTCGCACTTGGAAAACTTGGCGTACAACCTTTCTCTTCTCAACACTTTCAGAACTTCTCGTAGATGCTGCTCGTGTTCTGTCTCACTCCTGGAGTACACGAGTATGTCATCAATGAATACAATGACCGACTTGTCAAGGAAAGGTCGGCACACTCTATTCATCAAGTCCATAAACACTGCTGGTGCGTTCGTCAGGCCAAAAGGCATTACAAGGAACTCGTAATGGCCGTAACGCGTTCTGAAAGCTGTCTTCGGAACATCTTCTTCTCTTACCTTCACTTAGTGATAACCTGATCGTAAGTCGATTTTGGAGAAACAACCCGTTCCTTGAAGTTGATCGAACAAGTCGTCTATTCTCGGAAGCGGATACCTGTTCTTCACTGTAGCTTTGTTCAACTCACGATAGTCAATGCACATTCTCATTGTGCCATCCTTCTTCTTGACAAACAAGACTGGAGCTCCCCAAGGTGACGAGCTCGGTCTTATAAAGCCTTTCTCCAATAGCTCTTGGAGTTGTGCTACCATCTCTTGCATCTCCGATGGCGCTAAACGATAAGGTGCTTTAGCGATCGGTGCAGCGCCAGGCACAAGATCAATCCGAAACTCTACCTGACGGTCGGGCGGCAACCCGGGCAAGTCGTCCGGAAAGACATCTGGATACTTACGCACGATCTTCACATCTTCCAGCTTTGACTTCTCTAACTTGGCATCGATCACATAGGCTAGGAAAGACGAACATCCTTTTACTAGACACTTGTGTGCTCTTGCCATTGTGATTATTGCCACTTCACCCTTTCTCTTTTCACCATAGATGACTACGACTTCACCAGAGGGGTTGGGAAGTCGAATCAACTTCTTGGAACACACGATCTCGGCCTGATTGTTTGACAACCAATCCATACCGATTACGACATCAAAACCCCCGATTGACATTGGTAGCAGATCGATCGGGAATTCTCTCCCTTCGATAATGAGAGCACACTGCTTCAGAACTTCACGGATCAGAACTTGTCTACCATCAGCTATTTCTACTACAAACGCATCCTCAAGACTAGTAGTGGGCATAGCAATTTTCTGACGGAACAATTCAGATACGAAAGAGAAACTAGCACCCGTGTCGAATAAAATATGAGCAGGTACAGAGTTTATAAGAAAAGTACCCGATACCACGTCGGCGGATGCTCTGGCCTCTTCGGCCGTCATTTGAAATGCTCGACCCGGAACCTTCGGAGGGTTCTCCTTCCTTGCTGGCGTGCTACCCGACACAAGCTTCGGTCAATCTCTCCTCGCGTGCCCCGGTACCTTGCACTCAAAACAGATGATTCCCCTGACCGGGCAATCTCTGACAGTGTGACCAGGCTTCCCACACTTATAGCAAGTTTGGGAATTGCTATAACAGTTACCATGATGCTTGGTTCGACACTTCGGGCACCACTTTGCTTCCTGATAACTGCCGAAGTTGCGGTTTCCAACAAAAGGTCGGTTCCGCTTGGGAGGTACTGAACTGCTCTCCCACTTTCTTTTATCAGACACCATCACAGAATTCTCATATTTGCTCTTCGCGAACATCTCTTCCATGAATTGAGCTTCCTCCACCATCTCTCGGAGGTTAGAAGCCTTGAAATTATGGACCATCGATTGCATGTCCGCTGGCAAACCGTTGAGATAAGCTTTCATTTTATCTTTTTCTGTTGGGGCAGCGTGCCCCACCAGACCCAACTTCTCCATAAACTGACGGGTGTACTCCCTCACCGTCAGACTTCCCTTCACCAAGGACCGGAATTCTTTCTCAATTCGGTCCATCGTCCTCTCGTTGCAAAACTCTTCTAGTAACTTCTTCTTGAACTCGGCCCAAGACAACTGGGCCAACACCTCAAGAGATAGAGTGGATTGGATGATATTCCACCAGATGAGTGCAGTGTCCCTCAGCAATTGGGTACCGAACCGCACCCTCTGATCATCACCACACTCGAAAGAGCCAAAAGCTTGCTCAACCGCTCGGATCCACTTTACACATACTGCCGGGTCATCAGAACCGAAGAATTCTGGCGGTCCGCAACTCAGAAAGGATTTATAGGAACAACTCTTCCTATTCCCCGGAGCACCAGAAATCTCGCGCTCTCCCGACACGACCCTTATACCATCGCCTCCCGAACCTGCTACGACGTTCTCTACCACCGTCTCACTCCTCCGATGATTTACGTCGCGGTCCTCCATCGCTTTCAGCAGAAACTCTTGCTGCTTCGCCATCTCTTCCCTCATCGCCAACATCACGCTGGCCAACAACTCTGACTGGGGATTAGCATCCCTGATGACTGGATGGGACGAAGCCAGGTCTACTCGCGGAATGACCTCTGACCCCCCACCTAGTACTTGCTGAACGGGTGGTCGAACGATAATCTCAACTCCTTCCGGCTGACCCGCTGTAGAGGCTGTCGCTTCCAGACCATCAACACGAGTACGTGGTCTACCACGCGTATTCACCATGCTGAACAACTTCACAGAACAAAGAAAGAGATAAGAGAGAGATAGGAAAAACACGAAAGGAAAACGTACTACCACATTACCAATCGTCATATCAACAGCAAATCAAGGACTCTTACGTACAATATCCTCATAATAACATTAGCTAAGTGAAATTATGAACATACAACACATAACGGTTCTTGTCACCACTATTACAACGCATGATAACTGTACTTTCCGTTGACTCTAAGACTAACCCATCTTAGGAGCTCTACCCCATTCTCGCGGATCAATTCTTAATATACTCAGTCTAAGTCTAGACATCTTACATTCATGCCTAGTTCGCTTAAACTAGAGCTCTGATACCAACTTGTAACACCTCAAAAATCAGAGTAAATTAAAACATGGAAAACCTGACAAATATGGCGAAAGTAAATCCATTAACTTCCCATAAATGGGATCAGTCCTTAAGACTATACAATTCTATACAAGGATTTCATCAAAAGAATGGGACTTAACAATGCCCAGTAACAATACTTAAAACATCTCCAAAAACCCCGAGACTCAAAACTCGTCTCTCCAAAAACCCCGGCACCCACTGCTAATGGAAACCTGTTATACACATCATTTGAGAAAAGTGTCAGACTTAAAGCCTGGTGAGAACATACAGTTTATAAAGATCGAAAGATATAAACATCAGTATCATAAAGAAATCTTTTCATAAAGGTTTAGTTCGTAAAGATAACATTTCGCCACAACCGGGCCTCTTCGGTCCAAAACTCTTAAACGGTGATAAAAGAACCATTTTACCAAGGATAGTGGTGTAACACAAAGTAGACCACAAATCCGAGTTATGAGCTAAACACTTGGAGTCCTCAGCAATGAACCCAGAGTCCGTGCTACGAGGTGAGATCGCGCTCCCAAGGGAAACCAATGTATACTCCTTCACTAGGATCACCATGAACCATGGCTAGTATCCGGCCTCACATAACCGTACCAAGTTGCCCCCGAGGAACATGTGATCCATAGCTACAAACTTGGGGAATATAACCTCCCAACAAAACAGTCTACTCCAAAACCTAGGGATCCACTAGTAATGGTAAGGACTCGTCACAACAACATATGTGACCAACCATAAATCAATATAAGGTATAAGTACATTTTATAACCAAAATGCTATTCTCAGTTCAACTTCTGGTAAGAATGAAAATCATTAAGATGAGTTCATAAACATTCTTTTCAAACGACCACATAATGTGCAAGTAAAACATCATTTTACTTCAATAAGGCGGAACCCGTCATTTTGGTCAAATCTGACCGGGAACCCCGAGATTCACCAAAAAACTTCATTTATAACAAAATGTAGAGAACATAAAATCATACCGTAGAAATACTTTAGATTTCGCAAATAAGAGTTTTGACATGTATAAAGTTTGTAAAATGGTAGTAGGAACTCACCGGTAGGTTTTCGGAATGAAACCCGGGAAACCAGATAACGATCATGACAAAGAGGTGAAGCTTAAAACACCGACCCCTTGCTAGAAACACCGAAAACTAGCAACTAAACTAACCTTAGAAGATTGAAAGAGAAAAGAGAGAAAAAGAAGAGAGAGAGAAAGAAAACTGAGATTTACAAAAGATCTCAACAAAATGAGATATTTAGCCAAGGCTTTGCACACCTCCCAACACAGCGCACGACCCGTGCGTTTTCCAAAGGGGAGGGCGCACGGCCCATGCGTTTTCCACTGCCTCGCACCCTGTTTCATGCGCACGACCCGTGCGTTTTTTCTGAAGGATGGCGCACGACCCGTGCGCCCTATAGACAGAAACATCTTCTTCATTTCTTCTTTACAACCTCGCAAAACCAAACGAAAATTCGGGGTGTTACAATCCTCCCCAACTTGGGAATGATTTTGTCCCCGAAATCCCAACTACATAAAAAGGTGGGGATATCTTCGCTTCATATCCTCCTCGGCTTCCCACGTCACATTTGCTCCCCGGTGATGCTTCCACTGCACCTTGACCAAAGTGACTTCTTTATGACGCAACTTCTTAGACTTTCTCTCTAAGATGGCGTCGGGTTCTTCCACACAACGGTTACCTTCGTCTACTCTTAACTCTGAAAGGGGAATGACGCTGTCTTCTACCGCCAAACATTTCCGGAGGTAGCAAACATGAAACGTGTTGTGTATTCTGCTCAACTCCGGTGGCAGTTCCAACTGGTAGGCTTGCAAACCCACCCGTTTAAGCACTTTGAAAGGTCCGAGGAAACGGGGACTCAACTTCCCACGTTTTCCGAACCGTATAATGCCTTTCCACGGCGACACCTTAAGCATAACGCGGTCGCCCACTTGGAATTCCATCGGTCGCCTCTTCTTATCGGCATAGCTCTTCTGACGATCTTGAGCCGCTTTCATTCTTTCACGAATGCACTTGACCTTATCGGCAGTCTCTTGCACGATTTCCGGCCCGGCGAACTGCTTCTCTCCCGCTTCTAGCCAGCACACGGGAGTCCGACACTTTCGCCCATACAGTGCTTCAAAAGGTGCCATCCCAATACTCGAGTGGTAGCTATTGTTGTAAGCAAACTCCACCAAAGGCAGGTGAGAGTCCCAACCACCCCCGAAATCGATGACACAAGACCTCAACATGTCTTCCAAGGTTTGGATCGTTCGTTCGCTCTGTCCGTCGGTCTGCGGATGGTAAGCCGTACTCAACTTCACTCGAGTACCAAGCTCTTTCTGAAACCCATCCCAGAAGTTCGAGGTGAACCGACTGTCGCGATCTGACACGATCGACAAGGGTATGTCGTGCCTCGAGACCACCTCATCGATATAAAGTTTTGCTAACTTATCCATCGGTAGAGTCTCGCGCATAGCCAAGAAATGAGCGCTCTTCGTCAATCTGTCAACTATCACCCAAATGGTATCGTGACCTCGAAGAGTTTTAGGCAACTTCGTCACGAAGTCCATGGTGATATGCTCCCACTTCCACTCGGGAATCTCTAAGGACTGAAGACTCCCATATGGTCGATGATGTTCGGCCTTAACTTGCGAACACGTCACACAACGCTCAACGCAACGCGCTACATCAAGTTTCATTACCGGCCACCAATAGTGCAACTTCAAGTCCCTGTACATCTTTGTACTTCCCGGATGAATGGAATACTTGGACTTGTGTGCATCTTCTAGCAACAGCTCCCGGTTTCCCCCAAACTTGGGCACCCACACACGACCGCTGCACAGTTTCACTCCACGGCTATCTTCCGTCAAGAGCAATCGTTGTTTTATCATGACTTCATCTTTTAGATTCTCTTCTAACAGTGCTTCCATCTGATATGTCTTGATCTTCTCAACAAGACTAGACACAAGTTCGATTCTTGAATGGGTAGCCCGAATACTCCCGCTATAGTCCTTCCGACTTAGCGCATCGGCCACCACGTTCACCTTACCTGGATGGTAAAGCAATTCACAGTCGTAGTCTTTCAGCAACTCGAGCCACCTTCTTTGCCTCATATTCAGCTCTTTCTGATCGAAGACATACTTCAGGCTCTTGTGATCCGTGTATATAGTACATTTCGTGCCGTATAGGTAATGTCGCCAAAGCTTCAAGGCGAACACCACCGCTGCTAACTCCAGATCATGAGTTGGATAATTCTGCTCGTGTAATTTGAGCTGCCTCGAGGCGTAAGCGATTACCTTGCCTCGTTGCATCAACACACAACCCAGCCCCATTTTTGAAGCATCGCTGTAAACCACGAAATCTTCCGACCCTTCAGGTAACGTCAAGATCGGAGCTTCACACAACTTCTTTTGAAGGATCCGGAACGCCTTCTCTTGGGTTTCGGTCCATTCAAACTTCACATTCTTCCGAGTCAGAACTGTCAAGGAAGAAGCGATCTTGGAAAAGTCTTGAATGAATCTCCTGTAGTATCCAGCCAAACCCAAGAAACTTCGGATCTCGGATGGACTCTTAGAAGGCTCCCAATTCATCATTGCTTCAATCTTGGAGGGGTCTACTCTCACTCCGTCCCGAGTGACTACGTGCCCCAGAAATTGTACTTGTTTAAGCCAGAAGTCGCACTTGGAAAACTTGGCGTACAACCTTTCTCTTCTCAACACTTTCAGAACTTCTCGTAGATGCTGCTCGTGTTCTGTCTCACTCCTGGAGTACACGAGTATGTCATCAATGAATACAATGACCGACTTGTCAAGGAAAGGTCGGCACACTCTATTCATCAAGTCCATAAACACTGCTGGTGCGTTCGTCAGGCCAAAAGGCATTACAAGGAACTCGTAATGGCCGTAACGCGTTCTGAAAGCTGTCTTCGGAACATCTTCTTCTCTTACCTTCACTTAGTGATAACCTGATCGTAAGTCGATTTTGGAGAAACAACCCGTTCCTTGAAGTTGATCGAACAAGTCGTCTATTCTCGGAAGCGGATACCTGTTCTTCACTGTAGCTTTGTTCAACTCACGATAGTCAATGCACATTCTCATTGTGCCATCCTTCTTCTTGACAAACAAGACTGGAGCTCCCCAAGGTGACGAGCTCGGTCTTATAAAGCCTTTCTCCAATAGCTCTTGGAGTTGTGCTACCATCTCTTGCATCTCCGATGGCGCTAAACGATAAGGTGCTTTAGCGATCGGTGCAGCGCCAGGCACAAGATCAATCCGAAACTCTACCTGACGGTCGGGCGGCAACCCGGGCAAGTCGTCCGGAAAGACATCTGGATACTTACGCACGATCTTCACATCTTCCAGCTTTGACTTCTCTAACTTGGCATCGATCACATAGGCTAGGAAAGACGAACATCCTTTTACTAGACACTTGTGTGCTCTTGCCATTGTGATTATTGCCACTTCACCCTTTCTCTTTTCACCATAGATGACTACGACTTCACCAGAGGGGTTGGGAAGTCGAATCAACTTCTTGGAACACACGATCTCGGCCTGATTGTTTGACAACCAATCCATACCGATTACGACATCAAAACCCCCGATTGACATTGGTAGCAGATCGATCGGGAATTCTCTCCCTTCGATAATGAGAGCACACTGCTTCAGAACTTCACGGATCAGAACTTGTCTACCATCAGCTATTTCTACTACAAACGCATCCTCAAGACTAGTAGTGGGCATAGCAATTTTCTGACGGAACAATTCAGATACGAAAGAGAAACTAGCACCCGTGTCGAATAAAATATGAGCAGGTACAGAGTTTATAAGAAAAGTACCCGATACCACGTCGGCGGATGCTCTGGCCTCTTCGGCCGTCATTTGAAATGCTCGACCCGGAACCTTCGGAGGGTTCTCCTTCCTTGCTGGCGTGCTACCCGACACAAGCTTCGGTCAATCTCTCCTCGCGTGCCCCGGTACCTTGCACTCAAAACAGATGATTCCCCTGACCGGGCAATCTCTGACAGTGTGACCAGGCTTCCCACACTTATAGCAAGTTTGGGAATTGCTATAACAGTTACCATGATGCTTGGTTCGACACTTCGGGCACCACTTTGCTTCCTGATAACTGCCGAAGTTGCGGTTTCCAACAAAAGGTCGGTTCCGCTTGGGAGGTACTGAACTGCTCTCCCACTTTCTTTTATCAGACACCATCACAGAATTCTCATATTTGCTCTTCGCGAACATCTCTTCCATGAATTGAGCTTCCTCCACCATCTCTCGGAGGTTAGAAGCCTTGAAATTATGGACCATCGATTGCATGTCCGCTGGCAAACCGTTGAGATAAGCTTTCATTTTATCTTTTTCTGTTGGGGCAGCGTGCCCCACCAGACCCAACTTCTCCATAAACTGACGGGTGTACTCCCTCACCGTCAGACTTCCCTTCACCAAGGACCGGAATTCTTTCTCAATTCGGTCCATCGTCCTCTCGTTGCAAAACTCTTCTAGTAACTTCTTCTTGAACTCGGCCCAAGACAACTGGGCCAACACCTCAAGAGATAGAGTGGATTGGATGATATTCCACCAGATGAGTGCAGTGTCCCTCAGCAATTGGGTACCGAACCGCACCCTCTGATCATCACCACACTCGAAAGAGCCAAAAGCTTGCTCAACCGCTCGGATCCACTTTACACATACTGCCGGGTCATCAGAACCGAAGAATTCTGGCGGTCCGCAACTCAGAAAGGATTTATAGGAACAACTCTTCCTATTCCCCGGAGCACCAGAAATCTCGCGCTCTCCCGACACGACCCTTATACCATCGCCTCCCGAACCTGCTACGACGTTCTCTACCACCGTCTCACTCCTCCGATGATTTACGTCGCGGTCCTCCATCGCTTTCAGCAGAAACTCTTGCTGCTTCGCCATCTCTTCCCTCATCGCCAACATCACGCTGGCCAACAACTCTGACTGGGGATTAGCATCCCTGATGACTGGATGGGACGAAGCCAGGTCTACTCGCGGAATGACCTCTGACCCCCCACCTAGTACTTGCTGAACGGGTGGTCGAACGATAATCTCAACTCCTTCCGGCTGACCCGCTGTAGAGGCTGTCGCTTCCAGACCATCAACACGAGTACGTGGTCTACCACGCGTATTCACCATGCTGAACAACTTCACAGAACAAAGAAAGAGATAAGAGAGAGATAGGAAAAACACGAAAGGAAAACGTACTACCACATTACCAATCGTCATATCAACAGCAAATCAAGGACTCTTACGTACAATATCCTCATAATAACATTAGCTAAGTGAAATTATGAACATACAACACATAACGGTTCTTGTCACCACTATTACAACGCATGATAACTGTACTTTCCGTTGACTCTAAGACTAACCCATCTTAGGAGCTCTACCCCATTCTCGCGGATCAATTCTTAATATACTCAGTCTAAGTCTAGACATCTTACATTCATGCCTAGTTCGCTTAAACTAGAGCTCTGATACCAACTTGTAACACCTCAAAAATCAGAGTAAATTAAAACATGGAAAACCTGACAAATATGGCGAAAGTAAATCCATTAACTTCCCATAAATGGGATCAGTCCTTAAGACTATACAATTCTATACAAGGATTTCATCAAAAGAATGGGACTTAACAATGCCCAGTAACAATACTTAAAACATCTCCAAAAACCCCGAGACTCAAAACTCGTCTCTCCAAAAACCCCGGCACCCACTGCTAATGGAAACCTGTTATACACATCATTTGAGAAAAGTGTCAGACTTAAAGCCTGGTGAGAACATACAGTTTATAAAGATCGAAAGATATAAACATCAGTATCATAAAGAAATCTTTTCATAAAGGTTTAGTTCGTAAAGATAACATTTCGCCACAACCGGGCCTCTTCGGTCCAAAACTCTTAAACGGTGATAAAAGGACCATTTTACCAAGGATAGTGGTGTAACACAAAGTAGACCACAAATCCGAGTTATGAGCTAAACACTTGGAGTCCTCAGCAATGAACCCAGAGTCCGTGCTACGAGGTGAGATCGCGCTCCCAAGGGAAACCAATGTATACTCCTTCACTAGGATCACCATGAACCATGGCTAGTATCCGGCCTCACATAACCGTACCAAGTTGCCCCCGAGGAACATGTGATCCATAGCTACAAACTTGGGGAATATAACCTCCCAACAAAACAGTCTACTCCAAAACCTAGGGATCCACTAGTAATGGTAAGGACTCGTCACAACAACATATGTGACCAACCATAAATCAATATATGGTATAAGTACATTTTATAACCAAAATGCTATTCTCAGTTCAACTTCTGGTAAGAATGAAAATCATTAAGATGAGTTCATAAACATTCTTTTCAAACGACCACATAATGTGCAAGTAAAACATCATTTTACTTCAATAAGGCGGAACCCGTCATTTTGGTCAAATCTGACCGGGAACCCCGAGATTCACCAAAAAACTTCATTTATAACAAAATGTAGAGAACATAAAATCATACCGTAGAAATACTTTAGATTTCGCAAATAAGAGTTTTGACATGTATAAAGTTTGTAAAATGGTAGTAGGAACTCACCGGTAGGTTTTCGGAATGAAACCCGGGAAACCAGATAACGATCACGACAAAGAGGTGAAGCTTAAAACACCGACCCCTTGCTAGAAACACCGAAAACTAGCAACTAAACTAACCTTAGAAGATTGAAAGAGAAAAGAGAGAAAAAGAAGAGAGAGAGAAAGAAAATTGAGATATACAAAAGATCTCAACAAAATGAGATATTTAGCCAAGGCTTTGCACACCTCCCAACACAGCGCACGGCCTGTGCGTTTTCCAAAGGGGAGGGCGCACAGCCCGTGCGTTTTCCACTGCCTCGCACCCTGTTTCATGCGCACGACCCGTGCGTTTTTCCTGAAGGATGGCGCACGACCCGTGCACCTTGTAGACAGAAACATCTTCTTCATTTCTTCTTTACAACCTCGCAAAACCAAACGAAAATTCGGGGTGTTACAAAAACCGTGTAAAATATTATTTTAACGTTTATATACATTTTTACACAGTTGTGAACATTTTAACACGGTTTTAAACCTTTTTAGATGGTTGCTTTTTAAAACGTGTAAAAAACATATATATATTTTTTAACTTAATGGTATATTGGATATATGGTATGTTAATAAACATATATTGAATATATTTTTTTTAAACGTGTAAAAAACATATATATTTTTTTAACTTAATGGTATATTTGATATATGGTATGTTAATAATGGTGCAAAAACGGTTTAAAAATAATTTCCATATATTAAATATTAGGTACAAATTATTATTTTTTTGAAAAAGTATATATGATTTTGTAAGAGTATATATATAGTTATCTTTAAAATGGTTAAAAAATAAATACAATTAGGAAAGATATATGGTGTAATAATAATAATAATAATAATATAAATCCTACTCCTCAATTTCTCGACATTGTAATAAAAATAATAATAATAATAATCTCTCGACATTCTTTTCTCATTTGTATGTGTATGTGTACATAGGTGTCACTACAAAACAGATGCTTATCACCGACGGACAAATCCTTTGGTGATCTGTCGGTAAAAGTGAAATTCGTCGGTAAATGGTCGTCGGTATAGCAGTGGTCGGCGTTCATATTACCGACGGATCACCGACGGCTTATTTTTCCGACGGATCACCAACGGTCTCTATTTTCCGACGGATTGTCACCGATGGATCATTTCCGACGGATTTAGCGACGGCATTCCTACGGATATTTAATAAATAAAAATTAAATTAAAAATCATTTACCGATGGATTATCCGTCGGTAATTTAATTTTTTTTAAATAATTAAAAATTAAAAAATTCCAGTTTTTAACATGTACAAAACCTACCAATTTTTAATTAATACTAAGTTTTAAACTGTACAAAACCTTAATTTAGTATTTATAAATACATAAACGTAGTACAAAAACGTAATCCTACGGAGGGGGAAAGGAGTGATCTTGAAATTTCTTCATGAACGTCTCAAACTGCTCAAGTCACTCATGCATCTGCCTCCTCTCTGCTTCATCTCTCTCTATTCGCTCCTGCATCCTGATCCTCTCTGCTTCATCTCTATGTAGTCGCTCCTGCATCTGGATCCTCTCTGCTTCCTCTCTCTCTACCCTCTGTCTCAGTTCATTCAACTGAAATTCAACATTTGACAAACATATATAGAACAATGTTAGACAACATTTAACAAAAATATGATTGACAATGTTAAACAGCATTTGACAAGCATACCTCCTTATCGCGACGCTCGCGCGTGATCCCGCTCGAACTGGAACCTGAATCACCGGTCATAGCATAATAGGGATCCTGACTGGTCCCCCATCCAAAAATACGACCCTTACGCCGTCCTCCGACACTGCGCTCCCACAACTCGGCGTCATTGGGATGTAAATAAAGTTTACAGGATTTTACAGGATTCACAATTTAAAATCATCTTTAGAAATGACAGATCATCTTAAAGTCTAAAAATGATTTTAAATGATTTTACAGGCGTCATTGAAAAGTTTTTGAAAAAATATTTTCCTCCCACCAGAAACGTGAAATTTAGAAATGAAATTTTAATGTTTAAACAAGAGGAAGACGATGCAGTATCAGATGCGTGGTAGAGATTCAAATATTTAATTAGAAAATGTCCTCATCACGGAATCCCTCACTGCATCCAATTAGAAACATTTTATAATGGTCTTTCTAATGCTGCCAAAATCATCCTCGATGCCACGGCTGGTGGAGCTTTTACTGCAAAAACATACAACGAGGGGTATGACATTTTGGAAAAAGTTGCCAATAATAACACAGACTGGTCAAACCCTCGTGTTGTAATTCCTAAAACCACATCAGGAGTTCGTGAGATTGATGCCATCTCCGCTTTAAATACACAAATTGTAGCTTTAACTAATTTAGTTAAAAAAACAATTTGAACCTTAATGGAGAGAAAGGTAAAGTGCACGTCATGAACCAAGCTTTAATTGAGTCGTGTACTTTTTTGTGGAGAAAACGATCCTTTTGAGTGTTGCCCCGGTAATCCTGTTTCGATGAACTATGTGGGGAATCATTCTAGAAATAGTCTGTTTTCCCAAACATACAACCCGAATTGGAGAAACCATCCCAACTTCTCGTGGACGGGAAATCAAGGACTTCAACCCCTCAGGGTAAGTCAAGTCCAAAACCGACCACCAAATCCCCCGGGATATTTCCAACATGGACAATCTTCACAAACACATGCTCCTAGGCAAAAAAAAATGCATCAGATAGTAATGGTTCAATCGAGTCGTTGCTTAGAGGTTTTATAAACCAGACCAATGCAACCTTGAGGGGTTTCGAAACCTAACTTGGACAGTTTGTTGTCGAACTCAAGAAAAGACCACAAGGGACCTTGCCGAGTGACACTGAGAACCCTAAGGGTATTCATAAGGAACATGTCAAGGTTGTAAGCATAAAAGAAATTGAGAACATAGATAAGTCTAGGAAGGTTGAAAAATCACCAGTTGCACACAAGGACTCACATCCAGTTGATTGCTCAAACTTCCCTGACCTATTTCCTTCTCCTAGGGCAGTAGAAAAACCAGAAACCTCGACCAAAACAGCAGGCCCAATTGTTCCTTGCAATCCAGCACAAACTGCACCCACTCTTAAGTCACCCATCACATGCACTATCGATAAAAGCAAGTCTATCCCAGACTTATGGGACTTACCTTTTCCTGAGATATTAAAAACCAAAAATGTGGATTAACAATTCAAAAGTTTTTTGGACATTTTCAAACAACTCCACATTAACATTCCTTTGGTAGAAGCTCTCGAGCAAATGCCAAGTTATGTTAAATTTTTGAAAGATATTCTCAACAAAAAACGAAGGCTTGGAGAATTTGAAATTGTGGCTTTAACCAAGGAATGTAGTGCACTCCTTACTTGCAAAATCCCTCCGAAATTAAAGGACTCGGGGAGTTTTACCATCCCATGTTCTATTGGGGCACAAGAAGTAGGGCATGCTCTATGTGATTTGGGGGCAAGCATAAACCTCATGCCTTTGTCGGTTTTTTAAAAATTGGGAATTGGTGAAGTTCGTCCCACCACAGTAACTTTGCAACTGCCAGACATGTCTTTGGCATATCCGAAAGGGAAAATAGAGGACATTTTGGTCAAAGTTGATAAATGTATCTTTCCGGCCAATTTTCTAGTTTTGGACTATGAAGCAGATCAGCATGTCCCCATCATCTTAGGAAGACCTTTCCTTGCGACTGGTCAAACGTTGATTGACGTCCAAAAGGGTGAACTTACCATGAGGGTAAATGACCAAAAAGTGACCTTTAATGTTTTTAAGTCCCTTAAGTTATATGGTGATTTGGAAGATTGTTCAGCCATTAATCTACTATGTGAAAACCTTGGTCTAAATATTGAAGAGTGTGTTAAGCATTTTGAAGAGGGAAGTGAGAATGAGAGAAAATTGGAGAGTCCAGTTAAAGTGCAACCACCAATGAAAGTGAATCAAGGTATGAAAGAAGTGAGGATGAGCCATCATAAACACAAGAAAAAATGGTTTTTGTCGAAAGATGTGCCCTCACCCCCTGTCTTGTCATCCTAAAAATTCAAGTGTTAGGTTGGAAAAAACCTTGTAAATAGTCTTATCAAATTTTAGTAGTTTTGTATTTTTGTTATTGTGTATTTGCAGGAGTTAGTTGTGATTTTTGCGAAAATGCGCCCACGAAGAATTTGGGCGGTATTTTAAACAAAAGCAGGGTGATTTATCGCCTTCAAAATGAACACTCTCATCTTCTCCATGGCACGCTCCAAGAAGTTGGTTCCCAACCCTCACCCAACTCCTTCTCTCTAATCACGTCGCCTTCTGTCGGCCACCACCATACCATCCACCATCGCCGATGCTAGCTCCGCCATGCCACCACAGACGCAAACGTCCACCTCCTTGAGTACCGGATCATCAACTCTCGTCGTGCAAATCACCGCTGGTTCATCAATAGCCAACACTGACGACGACCAAATGCACTCCTCCTCACCGACGACATTCATCCATAGTTTTGACGATTGTCACGACATTTCCCATGGGTGTCTGTACCCCATAAGTTCCCCATGCAGCTCCACGCCCTACTTCTCATGTTCCAACCTCCAGCGACCGATTGATCTTTTGGTGTAGGAATCATCTTTTGCGAACTTTAACTCTTTTTATGCTTATTTTTCCTGTTAAGTATTGTTTTGAAAATCCGGAACTCACCCTATCATCGTCCTTTTGTATTTCGCTATCGATGGATTTTCAATTTAATTCTTAGTATGTATTTTGGTCACATTGTGTTATTATGCATCTTATTTTCCAGGTACAACTTTCCGTGGAAATCATTCACTTTTGCATTTAAAAGGACGTAGGCCATTTTTTGTAGTTCGGTCGAAACACTTCCCCTCGTCGCCAAGCCTTTATGCCCATAATTTTTTTAACCTTTACCAATGAGGACATTGATGTGTTCTAAGTTTTTGGGGGGGGTGATCATTGGAAGGTGTTGTGACTTTTATGGTCATTCACAAATTTTTTATCATAGAAAAAAAAAAAAATATATATATATATATATATATACATATATAATAAGTCTTCAAATAAGAAGACATGTGGAGCCCAATAAAATAGATTGACCCATATGAAGAAAATATGGGGTTCTATGGCCCAATTCACTAAAGGGGGCCCAATTTTGATAGAAAAAAAACCCAAAGACTTTTTTTTTTGTTTACCACAAGTTTTGGGGAAGAGAGGAGAGACAAATCATAGCCATATACACAAACCCAACTCAAGCCCTACCGATTAGCTGCAAATGTGGTGATTTCCACAATGAAAGTTTGTGCCTCTTCAAGATCATGACGGATGCATTAATACCTTTGTAAGTTTTCTTCGTCTCTTCGTAACATTCTTTCCGTTTCCTTTTCTTTCATCACTTGAGGACAAGTGACATCTCAAGTTTGGGGGTGTGATAACCCTCATTTTTTAGTGTTATTTATTACTCTTTTCCTTCATTTTATTTACCTTTTGTCAGGATCTGATTCTTAACAAGAATAATTAAACTCAGAAACAATATTAAAGAAGTTGCGGAAAAACACTTTAATATTCAAAAGATCAATGTAACAGTAAAGAATAAATCACAACTTGTAAACTTTATTGAATGATTAAAGTTACAAGCTTTCAAACAAAACCTCAATCTTGATGAACAGGCTCACCAAGACGAATTCTACTTCTCTAGAACTAGGATTGTAAACCTTGAGGTTAATTCTCTCTATCAACAAAAACTTAGAAATCTCGTATCAAAACTATTCTGAATACATCTATACATATACTGAAAATAAAAGATAACTACAAAACTTAAAAGATCTTCAGAATATTCTTCTATAATTATCTTCACACCTTCCATGATTATCTTCAAGCCTTGATCGAGTATCACATAAGCAGTACTAAATCAGAGCAGCATTAATACTCTGAGCAATATTAATCTTCAGCAGTACTAACCATTTTCAGCAGCATTAACCAATTAGCAGTACTAACTACTAGCAGTACTAACTCTCCAAGTAGTACTAACTAATCAAGTAGCAGCACTAACTCTTTAAGCAGTATTAATTCTACTAGCAGTAGTAATCTTGAAAGCCTGGCAGTAGTAATCACTTAGACAAATCTTCAGTTCCCAACAATCTCCCCCTAACTTGACTTTTAGAGAAGAGAAGTCAGTTCTTCAGATGCTCCCAAAACTCCATTGCTCACAATCCCATATCAGGATTCAGCCCCAAACTTTGATTAATAGTTCTCTGAATTAAGTATCTTGCCATTGCAGAATCTGGTGCACAACCTAGCTTTTTCTTCAACATAGCATGTAGCTTTAACCTGCTATGGTGGTAAACCCTATCTACTAGGAAGTATTCAAGATGACTTGTATCCATAGTCAGTGCATATACTCCACTTCTTTCATACAGAGTCCAGTTGTTGATGGTTTTGAACACATTTCTGATAACATGCTGAACTTCTTCTGGCTTGAATAACATGCATAGATATTCCATCACAAGTTTTGTAACAGATATCCCTGGAGCTTTCAGCTTATCAGCATATAGTTTCATCCCCACCTCAAACATTTCCTCTAAGTCAGATCTGGAGCATACTCTTACTATCTTGGCCCAAGTAGGATACACCTCAAACTTTTCATCCTTCCTCTTAAGCCTGATATACTCCTTACCATCTACTTCCATAGTATCCCAGTGAATAATCTCAGGAGGCTTGACACCAACTGGTTTAGCAGTTATAGGCTCAGGCACTTTCTCCATCACCACCATGTACATATTTACATCATAAGTACAAGATGGTTCTTCCTGAGTTTGAGCTTTCTTTTCATCTGACTTAGGTGCCCCTTCTTCTTCAGCTACCTTTTGTTCTTTCTCAGCTTCTTCCTCAACCACTCTAGGTTTCTTAACAAGTTTTCTTCTTGCCATCATTTTTGTTCTTTTCAAAGTCTTCAAACTTTCACCTAGAGTAGCTTCCTTCTTTGGAGTTTCTTGATCATCAGGAAAGGGTTTTTGTATTAGAAAATCATTACTCTCTTTCATCCTCTTTTCCACTTAAACTCTGGCTCTGTCATTTTCTTGAAGCTTAGTCATCTCTGCATCATACAACCCTTTCATTTGATCAAAAGACATTTTTGTGAACATCTCCTTTTTGACTCCCACAGCACCTTTGAGGAAAGTGATCATCTTCTTTCTCTCTTGAGTGCCAAGGTAGGTCTTTGAAGGTTGTCTCTTCTTTGCAATCTTTTTGATCATCACAGGCTTCTTTAGAGTTGCAGATTTCTTCTGTGCTATCTCTGTTGCCAAACTCTTTTGAAATGCTTCATTAAGCTCTGCAGCTAGAGCTCTTGCCATCTCCCTATCCTTTTCCATTTGATCTCTTTCAGCTATCTCAAGTTCTGCTTGAATCTTCTTAGCCAAAGCTTCATTTGACTCAATCAGCTTTTGCTTTTTAAGTGGTTGGTCAGATTCCACTATCTTGGCTTTGCCTTTGTCCTTGCTTGCTACCTTCTCAACACTGGCTTTCTTGATAACCTCATCATTGTCTTTGATGACAATTCCTTTGGCCTTTGAAGTGACCTTAGGAGTATCATGTTTAGATTTTATTAATGCTTCAGCTACCTCAATTTCTTCCAAATTGCTGCTAAGGAGGTCTGTTAATATCTCTTTAACAATTTCTGCTGCTTCATTTATTTCAGCAACATTAACTGTTTCTGCTGCTCTATCTGTTACTGCTGCTTCTTCAAACACTGAATCTGTTTCTACTGCTTATACATCAAACTCCCCCTCAACTCCATGTATCTCCCTCTTATTTTCAGCATTCTCCATGTTGACCTCAACTTCTGACTCCCCTTTTTTGGGAGCATCATTCACTGGGTTCCTTCTTCTGAGTACAAATCTTTGCTTCTTTTCTTTTGAATCACTTTCTTAACCAACTACTTTAATGTGCTGATTTCTTCTTGCTGGTTGATGATGACCTTCTTGAGTTCATTGACAACCTGCTTCTGAGAATCCAGTTCAGTTGCCATTTTTGGACATGGCTGAAATCAATTCGTGGTAGTCATATCTATCCTCACCGTCTCCAGGAGTGTAACCCCCTTTTGAGGGATCATTGGAACTTTTAGTAGTAGAGGTCTTCTGCCTAGCAGAAGCACCCTCCACCCCCTTGGTTTCTTGGCACCTGTGACCTTTGGATGATTGCTCACCCAAAGTTGCCATGGGTAAGGTCTTAGTGATGTTACCACTGGCCTCCTCTGTGCTAGAAGGAGTAGTGGCAGCATTCTCACCCACATGCTCAAGCTTCTCCTCAGTGAGCACCTCCTTGGGGTTGAGATACACCCCAGTGGTTTCCCTATAGATATTCTCTAATGGAGAATGCTCCATTAGAGGGCTTTGAGGTTCTGGGTTTGTAGGAGGTACAACAAGGGAAGGAGCCTTGTGTACCTTTCTCTTAGCATATGTTTTGGCTATAACTGGTGTTGGCTTAAGAACAAGAGACTGAGGGAGTGATATAGTGGTTGAAGGTTGGGTTTGGCTATCAGTGGGATGGTCTAGTGAGGGCCTTGACCCTGATGCCATACCTTCTTGGTTGTGGGACACCACCATCATTGTAGAGAACAATGGGGTGTCAACTCCTTTCGAGTCCTTGGCAGATATTTTCATATTTGAAAAGACCTTGCCCTTAGGGATTTTAGGTACATATACCTCATTAAACTGAGGTATATCCGTCAATTTAGTGGTGATAATTGCCTGGACAAATCTTGGATACACATAGAAACTCTTTTTATTATCCAAGTTTGACACAAGGTCATTGAAAATCATTTTTGAGAAATTATACTTTCTGGTAGTGGACAAGCAGACCAAAGCATAAGCAATGGTACTGCTGAACTGACTCCATCCAGTAGTTTTTCTAGAAATACAGTGCATAAGGGTATGAACAAAGAAACGTCATTGGGGAGAAAAATTAGCTTTGTAAAATTTGAAAACACCCATTTGGCCTTCATACCCCATTCTGGTGAGATTGGAAAACAAGTCCTCATTAGGGATAGAAGTAATACCTGAGGCATCGTCTAGACGTAGACTGATGCGAATGACCTCTTCAGTGACTATCAAGGGTTTGTCACACACCTTTGTCTTGATAAACTGCACACCGTTTTCAGTAACAGCGGTGGCATTGGCCCAAAATTGCTTCTGGTGATCGATGAAGATTGGTGGTGACACAGTAAGAGCATACGCTATATGACTGGTCTTGAGAAAATCAACTATTGGATGGAATCCATCAGCCTGCTTCGGCTTTTGAAGCATTGTGATCTCATTATGTTCATCAATGAACGCCATGGATGCCATCGGTCTTGAGGATTCTTGACTGAAACACACTTGTTACTTGAGAGAAAAGAGTTAGAGAGAAGATGAACAGTATTCAAAGAGTCGTTGTGAGCTTTTAGGCGGGCAAAGAGGGTATTTATATGATTCGGGAAATAAGCACTATTAACCCTATTTTCAGTTAAAGCAGTATTAACTGAGAGAAGTATTAACTGAGAGAAGTATTAACTGAGAGCAGTATTAACTGAGAGCAGTATTAACTGAGAGCAGTATTAACTGAGAGAAGTATTAACTGAGACCAGTATTAACTGAGAGCAGTATTAACTGATACCTGAAGTAGAAACTCAGACTAGCAGTATTAACTTTGCACTGGCAGCATTAAAACTGCACTGGCAGTATTAACAATACTTACACTTTTTAAGCTTGTGTTAGTCTGAGCAAGGCAATAAACTTCCTGAGAAAGATGATTAGTAGCACCAAACAAAATAAACAAATAACAGGTATACAAACACTTTTTAAACATTAGCTCATTCAGAGTTGATCATGCCCACACTTGTGACCAAGAAAGTGAATCTACCCACATCAAAAGCTTTAATGAATAGATCAGCAAACTGGTTATCAGCATGAACTTTAGCAACTTGAATAAGTTTCTTTTCATTGCAGTCTCTAATAAAGTGATACCTGATTTCAATGTGCTTTGTTTTGGAGTGCTTGACTGGATTGTTAACAATGTTGATAGCACTGTTATTGTCAATGAAGATTGGAGTGTGAAGAAAGGTTACCCCATAGTCCAGCATTTGATTCTGAATCCATAGAACCTTAGAACAATAACTTGTAGCAGCAATGTACTCAGCTTCTGTTGTGGATAAGGACACTGTGGTTTGCTTCTTACACTGCCAAGATACTAGTCTTGCACCCAAAAGTTGACATCCCCCTGAAGTAGACTTTCTATCCATATTAGCACCACCCAAGTCACTGTCTGAATATGCAATCAAATCAAAAGTGGATTCATAAGGATATCAAAGACCTAATCTAGGTTGCCCTCTTAAGTATCTGAAAATCCTCTTAACAGCTTGAAGATGTGACTGCTTTGGCTTGACTTGGAATCTGGCACACACACACACTGGGAACATGATATCTGGTCTTGAGGCTGTGAGATACATGAGAGATCCAATCATTGATCTATAAAGATGTACATCAACATCCTCCCCCTCAAGATCAACAGTGATCTGTTTGTGTATTTCCATTGGTGTGCTTGCTGGCTTTGAGTCTGATAAACCATACTTATCTAGGATGTCTTTCACATACTTAGATTGACTTATGAAAATCCCATCTTTCTGCTGTTTCACTTGAAGCCCAAGGAAGAAGGTGAGTTCACCCATTGAACTCATTTTGAAGCTCTTGTGCATCAACTCTTCAAAGTCTCTACACATCTGATCTTTTGTGGATCCAAATATGATGTCATCCACATAGATCTGAACAAGTAAGATGTCCTTCTTACTTCTTCTAATGAAAAGAGTCTTGTCAATTATTCCTCTTTCAAACCCATTTTCCAAGAGATAGGTAGACAGAGTATCATACCATGCTCTTGGGGCTTGATGTAGACCATAAAGTGCTTTCTTAAGTTTGTATACTCTGTCAGGAAATGATAGATTTTCAAATCCAGGGGGCTGACAAACGTATACTTCTTCATCAATTGTTCCATATAGAAAGGCATTCTTCACATCCATCTAGTAGACCTTGAACTTCATAAATGAGGCATAGGCTAGAAACAGCCTAATTGCTTCTACCCGTGCAACTGGAGCAAAAACTTCCTCATAGTCTATGCCTTTTTCCTGAGTGTACCCTTGTGCCACTAGCCTTGCTTTGTTCCTGATTACTATTCCTCTCTCATCCTTTTTATTTCTGAAAATCCACTTGGTGCCAATTGCTCTATGACCTTTTGGAAGGTCCACCAAGTCCCAAACATCTTGCAATTTAAACTGTGGCAACTCTTCTTGCATTGCTTCTATCCAACTTGAATCTTTCATTGCCTCATAATCCTTCTTAGGATCAATCTTAGATAGAAAGCAAGAGAGTATAGTATGTTGCTGATCCTGCAGATCTTGAAGTCTGCTTTGATTCCTAGTCATCATAGGAGAAGAGATGTCTCCTATTACTAGTTCAGGAGGATGATTCTTCTGAATTCTTGTCTGAAGACTAGGTTCTTCATTAATTCCCACATCTAAATTGGAATTATTTAAGTCAGCTGAGGGAATTTCATCAGCTGCTTCTGGCTCTTCATGCTCTGGATTCTCCTCATCTCTTCTTTCTTCTTCACTATGACTTGATTCAGTAACAGTCTCCCTTTCACAGATTTCAACAGGGGTCATTTTAGGTATGGGAAAGATCACAGACTTAGGAATAATATCTTGTACTTGTTCATCCCCTGATCCTCTACTTCCTGATTCTGCATGATCATCACTACTGAAACCCAAAGAGTTAGTTAGTGAATCAATGTCAAATAACCACTGAGGACCTAAACCAATAGGATTTGGTGTGTTCTCATTGCATTTGACATTGTCACTTTCCTCAATTATTCTAGAAGAAGAATTAAACACTCTGTAGGCCTTACTCTGAGATGAGTAACCAACAAGAAAACCATCATTTGCTTTGCTATCAAACTTTCCTAAGTGAGTTTTGGTATTGAGAATGGTACAAGGACAACCAAAAGGTTTAAAAAAATCCAATAAATGGTTTTCTTTTATTAAAAAGCTCATATGGTGTCTTGTTCTTAGGCTTGACTACAAGAACTCTGTTTTGGACATAGCAAACAGTATTTACTTGTGTGCCCAGATTCTAGTTTCTAAACACAATTAAATAAACAAAAACACAAACAAGAATCAATTACCTGTTTGATTTCACTTTCAAATTCAAGATTACAAACTTTCTCTCTCTAGAACTTCTCTTTCTCTTTCTAACGTATTCTCTCTCAACTATACAACTTCTTCCAATCTTACAACTGAATACCACACTTACAAAACAGAAAAACAAAGCTATTTATACCTACAACTAAAACAAGGAAAGTAAAATACAAATATAATACTTTGACTTTTATTACAAAAGACTTTGACTTTGATGAGATTTGACTTTCTCAGCTTTGACTTCTTGAACTTTGACTTTTGTCTTCTTGATCTTGTATCCAACATATTTATGCTCTAACATTACTGCTTCAGCCCAGAAAGTAATTGGAAGTTTTGAATCAGCTAATAGAGATCTAGCAGCCTCAATCAGTGTTCTATTCCTTCTCTCAGCAACACCATTTTGTTGTGGAGTCCTAGGAGCACTGTATTGCCTCTCAATTCCTTTTTCCTCACAAAAGGTGTTTAGGTTAATATTTTTAAATTCAGTACCATTATCTGACCTAATGACTTTTACCTTTTGATTTGTTTGGTTTTCAATTCTTAGAATAAAGGATTTGATCAGTCCACTTGTCTCATCCTTAGTCCTTAGAAAAAATACCCAAGTAAATCTAGAGTAATCATCAACAATAACTAAGCAGTATGATTTCTTACCTATACTCATGACATTTGTAGGACCAAACAAATCCATATGCAACAACTGAAGAGAAGAAGAAATTGTGTTCAATTCTTTGGACTTATGAGAAGTTTTGTGTTGTTTGCCTTTGAGACAAGCAACACAATGATCATCACATGAAAAGACTTTTGAAGGCAGACCTCTTACAAGGTTGTTTCTAACAAGTTTATTCATTGTTTTAAAGTTCATGTGACACATCCTTCTGTGCCAAAGTGATGATTCATCCAAAGAGGATTTTGAAACAAGATAGTTTAGGGATGAATCATTTGAAACATTTTCCATATCCAAACAATAGACATTATCCTTTCTAGGAGTTCTTAGTAGTATCATCTTTTCATCAACTACCTTGAATCCAAGAGCAAGTATAATGCATTCTGAATCAGTGAATAATATACTATGCTTTTTGTCACAAACCTGTGATACACTTAACAGGTTGTATCTTAACTGTTCAACATAGAAAACATCTTCAAAGGTCATATTACCTTTTGTTACATCACCCTTACCACTAATCTTACCTCCATCTGGAGTATTACCAAAGGCAACATGCCTCCATCAATTTTCTTGAAATTCTTGAGGCAAGCCATGTTCCCTGTCATGTGCCTAGAGCAACCACTATCAACATGCCAAATGCTCTTTCCCTTGAGTTGCTGGTTGCCCTGCACATAAGATAAATCAATTAGTATTGACTGGGAACCCAAGCCAAAGTGGTCTTGGGCCTCCCTTTCTCATCAAAGTACTTACACTCCTTTTTGATGAGTTTTTTTAAATTTAGAATCCTCTTGACTAGAGTACTTTGTCAAGATGATTGGTCTAGAAGCACAAGCACTAGAAGCAGTACTAATTTTAGAAGTACTAACAGAGTTAGCAGCACTAACAGGTTTAGCAGTACTAACCTTGTTAGAAGCACTAACAGAGTTAGAAGTATTAATATTTGATGAAGTACTAACAATGTTAGTTTTAGAAGTATTAATACTATCAGCAGCACTAACATTGATAGCAGTAGTATTGCTTCTGGCAGCACTATCTTTGTCAGCAGCACTATTTGTGGTAGCAGTACTAACAGTTTTAGTGCTTTTGGGAACCTACATCTTGACACTTTCGTTTACAGTCTTTTTCTTCATGTGGCTTTTAGATTTAACATGTTTCTTAGCCACATGGTTCCTTTCATTCTTCCTATAACCAAAGGGTTTTTGCACAGATCTTTGAAAATTTATCCTTTGGTTCATAGGATTAAAATAACAGTGCTTGGCAAGATGGTTCAATTTGCCACATATGAAACAAGGTTTTGGTCTGATGATTCTACTCATATCAACTCCTTGTTTCTGAGCCCACTGATTATTCCAATTTCTTTTATTTCCCCTCCTTTTATCATGTTTTAGGGGCTCATATTTATTACCTGCACACTGTTTGCAAGGAACATGATTCACAACTGTAGTCTGCTTGTAATGGACCTTTTTAGACTTTCCCTCAGTCTTCTCTACACCATCAGATTTGACCCAATCCCTTCCACCACCCTCATTGGTAAGAATGTTATTTTCTAAGGGAATCTCACCACTCACAGTATTTTCCTTACTCTTACCAGCTTCTTTGTTGGGAACTGAATAATTTATCAAGTATGGTTAATGCTGCTGGTTCAAAGTTACTACTGCTAGAAGACTTAAAGGTTAATACTGCTGAGTGTTACTACTGCTAGTACTATTAATACTGCTAGTTATTGTTAGTGCTGCTTGAACAAAGTTAGTACTGCTTAGCTAGTTAGTACTGCTAGTGGTTAGTGCTGCTTAGTAGTTAATGCTGCTAGAAGGAATTTAATGCTGCTAAAGATTAATACTGCTTATATGATGAAGATTCATATGAAAGGATATACATGGAAGCTTAGAGATATACATGGAAGATATACTGAAGATATTTTATTTATTGTAATTATCTTTGTATTCAGTATATATATTGTATAGTTTAGAATAGAGAGTTAACTTTTGGTTTTCATTCTATTAGAGAGAAAATCAACCTCAAGGCATAGATCCTAATTCTAGAGAAGTAGAATTCGTATTGGTGAGCCTGTTCATCAATATTGAGGTTGAGTGTGTAATCTTGTAACTTCAAAGCATTCAATACAAGTTTACAGTTTGTTCTTCATATTTACTGTGTTGATTTACTGTTTCATTGAATATCAAAGTGTTATTCCGCAAACTTCTTTGATATTGTTTCTGAGAATTAATTCTTGTTAAGAATTCGATCCTGACAAGTGGTATCAGAGCTAAACTCTCTCAGAAACAGTTATTCATCATGGAAAATCTTACAGAATCAAGCAGTACTTTGGTTTCTAAGGTTCCAATGCTCAAACCAAGTGAGTTTGACATGTGGAAGATAAGAATCAGACAATATATTCTTCTCACTGACTACTCAATGTGGGATATCATTGAGAATGGTCCTTCTGAAGCTGGAAGGATAGGACCAGATGGGAAAAGACCTCCACCAAAGACAGATGGTGAGAGGAAGATCAGACAAACAGAGATGAAGGCCTTGAGCACTCTGCTCTTGGCCATTCCCAATGAATACCAGCATCAATTTTGCAACTGCACTGATGCTCAGATTCTCTGGAATGCTCTAGAGAAAAGATTTGCTGGAACTAAGAGCATCAAAAGAAATCAAAGAGATGTTCTAAAGCAGCAGTATGAGAACTTCACTTCCACAAAGAATGAGTCTATGACTCAAACTTTTGATAGGTTCAACAAACTCATAGGTGAACTGGCTACTGTAGGGGTGAAGATGGAACAAGATGATATCAACAGAAAATTTCTCAGATCTCTTGGGGATGAATGGACTATGTACACTGTCTCATATAGACAGAGTGACAATCTGGAAGAGAAAGAACTTGATGATCTATACAATGATCTAAGAGTTTTTGAAACTGAGGTAGAAATCAAGAAGAAACCCTCTGGTTATATTCACAATGCTACACTTCTTTCAGCATCCACTGATACTACTGCCAACCCTGAAGCAGTTAGTACTGCCAGTGGAGTAAGTTCAGAAAAAGGCACTGAAACTATCTTTGAAGCCTTTTTGTCCAGTCATAGCAGCAATTCTCTGATTAATGATGATCTTGATCAAATTCACCCTGATGATCTGGAGGAGATGGATATTAAATGGCAGATGGCCATGTTATCCATGAGGGTGAAGAAGTTCATTAAAAGAACTGGAAGGAATAACTTCTCTCAAAGAAGAGAAGATGGAGCTGGTTTTGACAAGACCAAGGTGGAATGTTATAAGTGCCACAAGAAAGGACACTTTGCTAGAGAATGCAGGAGTGCTGTTCCAAACAACAACCACCAACAAGCTCAGAATGGAGGATACAATCAGAACAAGAATCCTGCTCAAGCCCTTGTTTCTCAACAAGGAATGGGATTTGACTGGAGTGATCAAGCTGAGGAAGCCATTCAGAACCAAGCTCTTATGGCAGAAGTGTCTGATCTCCCCACTGAGGTAAGTTCTAATCTTTGCACTAAATCTTGCATTGACACTGTTACAAGATACAGGGATCACAATCAAAGTATGTGTGATGACCTCAAAAGATTAGAAAAGGACAGAAGAGATTATGTGTTGATAGTAGAGAGATTTGAAGAGCAAATCAAAGGCTTTCAAGCTAATGAACTTCAACACTCTTATGACACAAACTATTGGAAGTGGGAAAAGAATGAGTTAGAAACCAAACTGTCTAAGTCATTAGAAGAGAATGATAGGCTAAAAGAGGAACTGTCAAAAATTAAGCTTGACATAGAAAAGTTTTCTTATGCTTCAAAAGCAATGGATTATCTTCTAAAGGCTCAGATACATGATAAGATGAAGCCTGGTATTGGATACAACAATACACCTCCTCCTTACAATAACAACTATACTTCTCCTACATCAGACTTGTTAGAAACTAAGGAGAAAAAGGACTTGTCTGAAGAAGCTTTTAAGATAGATCCTTTGGATGAGGTAGTAGTTAAGGATTTGACTGAGAAAGAAGCTAGTGAAAACAGGGATAATACTGTGAGTAAAAAGATACCATTAGAAAACAATATTATCACCAATGAGGGATGTGAGAAAATCTGGGTCAAGTCCAAGGAGATAGAGAAGACTAAAGGAAAGAATAACAAGGTCCATTACAAACAAACCACAGTTGTGAATCCTAGATCTTGTAAACAGTGTGATTGCAATAAAGCCAAGAGCCTAAATTCTGGTTTAAAAAGAGGAAATCAAAGAAACTGGAATAATCAATGGGCTCAGAAACAAGGAGTTGATCTGAATAAAATCAATAGACCAAAACCTTGTTTTATATGTGGCAAGTTGAATCATTTGGCTAAGTATTGTTACTTTAACCCTATTAACCAACAGATGAACTTTCAAAGATTTGTGCAAAAACCTGTTGGTTATAGGAAGGCTGGAAAGAAACATGTGATAAAGAAATCTGTTGAAAGTAAAGGCACTTTAAAGAAAAAGATTTTAAAAGAAAGTGTCAAAATGTGGGTACCTAGAAGTACTAACAGTGTTAGTACTGCTAACAATATTAGTACTGCTAACACAGTTACTACTGCTAACAGTGTTAGTACTGCTGAAAATATTAATGCTGCTAATACTGTTAATACCTCTTCAAAGGTTAATACTGCCAACACAGTTACTGCTGCTAACACAGTTACTACTGCTAACAAGGTTAGTACTGCTAAGCATGCAAGTGCTGCCAAGGCAGTTAGTACTTCTAAAACCAGTACTGATTCTAGCAAAAATATTTCCAAGCCTATTATTGTAACAAAGTACTCCAAGAATGAGGAGTTAAAGTTCAAAAATCTTGTCAAGAAAGAATGCAAGTATTTTGATGAGAAAGGGGTACCCAAGACCACTTTGGCTTGGGTTCCTAATTCATACTAATTGATTTATCTAATGTGCAGGGCAACCAACAGCTCAAGGGAAAGAGCATTTGGCATGTTGATAGTGGTTGCTCTAGGCACATGACAGGCAACATGTCATGCCTTCAGGATTTCAAGCATATCAATGGAGGACATGTTGCATTTGGAGATAATCTTACTGGTGGTAAGATAAGTGGAAAAGGTAATGTCACCAAAGGTAAGATGACTTTTAAGGATGTCTACTATGTTGATCAATTAAAGTACAACCTGTTAAGTGTATCACAGGTTTGTGACAAACAACATAGTATATTATTTACTAATAATGAGTGTTTGATCCTTGCTCCAGGGTTCAAGGTAGTTGATGAAAGCATGATACTACTTAGAACTCCAAGAAAGGACAATGTTTACTGTCTGGATATGGACAATGTTGATAGTGATTCATCTCTAAATTGTCTTGTTTCAAAAGCTTCTGTAGATGAATCCTCTCTATGGCACAGAAGGATGTGTCACATGAATTTCAAGACTATGAACAATCTTGTTAAAAACAACCTTGTAAGAGGTTTACCTTCAAAAGTCTTTTCATGTGATGATCATTGTGTTGCTTGTCTTAAAGGCAAACAGCACAAAACTTCTCATAAGACCAAAGAGTTAAATTATGTTTCTTCCTGTCTCCAGTTACTGCATATGGATCTGTTTGGTCCTACAAATGTTATGAGTATAGGCAAGAAATCTTACTGCTTGGTTATTGTTGATGATTACTCCAGATTTACTTGGGTATATTTTCTAAGGACTAAGGATGAAACAAGTGGTCTTATCAAATCCTTTATTCTAAGAATTGAAAACCAAACTAATCAAAGAGTAAAAGTCATTAGATCAGATAATGGAACTGAGTTTAAAAATCATGATCTAAACACCTTTTGTGAAGAAAAAGGTATTGAGAGGCAATATAGTGCTCCTAGGACTCCTCAACAGAATGGTGTTGCTGAAAGGAGAAATAGAACACTAATAGAGGCTGCTAGATCTCTGTTGGCTGATTCAAAATTGCCAATTACCTTCTGGGCTGAAGCAGTTAATACTGTTTGTTATGTCCAAAACAGAGTTCTAGTGGTCAAGCAAAAGAACAAGACCCCATATGAGCTTTTAAATCAAAGAAAACCCTTCATTGGTTTCTTCAAACCTTTTGGGTGTCCTTGTACAATTCTCAATACCAAATCTCACTTAGGTAAGTTTGATAGCAAAGCAGATGATGGATTTCTTGTTGGATATTCATCTCAGAGTAAGGCTTACAGAGTTTTTAACTCTTCTTCTAGAATAATTGAAGAAAGTGACAATGTCAAATGCAATGAGAACACACCAAATCCTGTTGGGTCTGGACCTCAGTGGCTATTTGACATTGATTCACTAACTAACTCTTTTGGTTTCAGTAATGAGTATACAGGAACAGGAAGTGGAGGATCAGGGATCACACAAGTTCAAGAAAGTATATCTAAATCTGTGATTTTTCCCATACCCACAGTAAATTCTGTTGAAGACTGTGAAAAGGAATCATTTACTGGACCAAGTCAGAGTGAAGAAGAAACTAGAGATGAGGAGACTCAAGAAAATAATGAAGTGGCATCTGAAAACACTTCAGTTGAGTTGCATGAATCTAATCTTGAGGCTGGACTGAATGGAGAACCTAGTCATAACACCAGAGTTCAAAAGAATCATCCTCCACAGCTGGTAATAGGAGATATCTCTTCTCCTATGATGACTAGACATCAAAGCAGGCTTCAGGAAATGCAAGATCAACAGCATACAGTGCTTTCTTGTTTTCTATCACAGCTTGAGCCTAAAAAGGCACATGATGCTATGAAAGAATCTAGCTGGATAGAAGCAATGCAAGAAGAACTGTTACAATTCAAGCTCCAAGATGTATGGGATCTAGTAGACCTTCCTAAAGGTCACAGAGCAATTGGCACAAAATGGATTTTCAGAAACAAGAGAGATGAAAGAGGTATTGTCATAAGGAACAAAGCAAGGCTGGTGGCTCAAGGATATACTCAAGAAGAGGGTATAGATTATGAAGAAGTTTTTGCACCTGTGGCTAGGATAGAAGCAATCAGACTTTTCCTAGCCTATGCTTCTTACATGAATTTCAAAGTCTATCAAATGGATGTAAAAAGTGCTTTTCTCTATGGCTCAATTGAAGAAGAAGTATATGTCTGTCAACCACCAGGGTTTGAAAACCCAAGCTATCCAGACAGGGTATACAAATTAAAGAAAGCACTTTATGGACTACATCAAGCTCCAAGAGCATGGTATGACACTCTGTCATCCTATCTCTTGGAAAATGACTTTGAAAGAGGAGTCATTGATAAGACTCTATTTATCAAGAGAAAGAAGAAGGATATCTTGCTGGTCCAAATCTATGTTGATGACATTATCTTTGGATCTACAAGAAACAACATGTGCAAGGAGTTTGAGGATTTAATGCATCAAAGGTTCAAAATGAGTTCCATGGGGGAACTTACTTTCTTCCTTGGACTCCAAGTTCAACAGAAGTCAGATGGAATCTTCATCTGTCAATCCAAGTATGTGCAGGACATTCTAACCAAGTTTGGTTTCTCAGAGTCAAAACCTGCCAGCACGCCTATGGAAACACACAAGCAAATATCAGCAGATCCTGAGGGGGAGGATATAGATGTGCATCATTACAAATCCATGATTGGCTCTCTCATGTATCTCACAGCTTCAAGGCCAGATATAATGTTTCCAGTCTGTGTATGTGCAAGATTCCAAGTTAGGCCAAAGCAATCTCACTTTCAAGCTGTTAAGAGGATATTCAGATATCTCAAAGGGCAACCCAGATTGGGACTTTGGTATCCTCATGACTCACCCTTTGACCTAATAGCATACTCAGACAGTGATCTAGGTGGGGCAAACTTGGACAGAAAATCTACTTCTGGCGGATGTCAGTTTTTGGGTGCTAGACTAGTCTCATGGAAGTGCAAGAAACAAACCACAGTATCCACATCTACAACAGAGGCAGAGTACATAGCAGCTGCAAGTTGCTGTTCTCAAGTCTTATGGATTCAGAATCAAATGTTGGATTATGGGGTAACCTTTCTACACACTCCAATCTTTATTGACAACAGCAGTGCTATTAGCATTGTGAATAATCCAGTCAAGCACTCAAAAACAAAGCACATTGAGATCAGGTATCACTTTATAAGAGATTGTAATGAAAAGAAACTTATTCAAGTTGTCAAAGTTCACACTGATAATCAGTTTGCTGATCTATTCACTAAAGCTTTTGATGTGGGTAGATTCACTTTCTTGGTAACAAGTGTGGGAATGATCAACTCTGAATAATCCTCTTCTCAAAAAGTGGTTTTATACCTGTATATTATTCTTGGAGTTACTAATCTTCTTTTTCAGGATATGCATAGCAGTACTCAGTGGTTAGCAAGTTTAAAGGAGTAAGTCAGTTAATACTGCTAGTGGTTAATACTGCTTTCAGTTAATACTGCTAGTGGTTAATACTACTCTCAGTTAATACTGCTAGTGGTTAATACTGCTTTCAGTTAATACTGCTAGTGGTTAATACTGCTTTCAGTTAATACTGCTAGTGGTTAATACTGCTCTCAGTTAATACTGCTAGTGGTTAATACTGCTTTCAGTTAATACTGCTAGTGGTTAATACTGCTTTCAGTTCATACTGCTAGTGGTTAATACTGCTTTCAGTTAATACTGCTAGTAGTTAATACTGCTTTCAGTTAATACTGCTAGTAGTTAATACTGCTATTAGTTAATACTGCTCTAGGTTAATACTGCTTATGTTCCGAATACTATAAATACTCTTTGCCCGCCTAAAAGTTCATAACGACTCTTTGCATACTGTTCTCTTGTGCTCTAAACCTTTACTCTCTCAAGTTCGAAGTCTTCAGGCAAGCTTTTCACTAATATCAATGGCATCAATGACTTTCATCGACGAGCACAATGAGATTGCGATGCTACAAAAACCAAAGCAAGCTGCAGGATTTCATCAGATTGTGGATTTCCTCAAGTCAAGCCACATTGCTCATGCTCTTATTGTATCCCCTACAATCTATATCGAGCATCAAAGGCAGTTCTGGGCTAATGCAACCATTGTTGTTGAGAATGGTGTGCAGATGATCAAGACAAGAATATGTGATCAATCACTAACGGTTACTGAAGAGGTTATTCGCATCAGTCTACGTCTAGACGATGCCTCTGGTATAACCTCTATCCCAAACGATGAACTGTTTTCAAATCTTACAAGAATGGGGTATGGAGGCCCATTGGGTGTTTTCAAATTCTCAAAAGCCAAATTTTCACCCCAATGGCGTTTCTTTGTCCATACTCTTATGCATTGTATCTCCAAAAAGACTACTGGATGGAGTGAGTTCAGCAGCACTATTGCTTATGCTTTGGTGTGCTTGGCCACTGCCAGAAAGTATAATTTTTCTAAAATGATTTTCAGTGATCTTGTCTCAAACATGGGAAACAAAAAGAGCTTCTTTATGTATCCCAGGTTTGTTCAAGAAGTTATTACTCATGAATTGACGATATACCTCAACCTGTTGGGGTATATGTACCCAAACCCCCCAAAGGCAAGGTTTTCTCAAATATGAGAAGATCTGCTGGGGACTCTGAAGGAGTTGACACCCCATTGTTCTCTACAATGATGGTGGTGTCCCAACCCAATGAAGGTATGGTAGCAGGGTCAAGGCCCCCATTAGACCAACCCACTGCTAGCCAAGCCCAACCTTCCCTCTCAATATCCATTCCCCAGTCCCTTCTTGAAAAACCAACCTCACCTATCACCCAAACTTACAAGAGGAAACAGGTAAAGAAGGCTCCTTCCCTTCTTGTACCATCATCCCCCAAGCCTTTAAGCCCTCTATTGGAGCATTCTCCAGTAGAGAATATTCAAAGGGAATCCACAAGGGTGTCTCCCAACCCAAAGGAGGTGCTCTCTGAGGAGGAGGTAGAGCATATGGGTGATGAGGCTGCCACTACTCCTGCTAGCACAGAGGAGGAAAGTGGTAACATCAATAAGACCTCCCCCATGGCAACTTTGAATGAGTCATCATTTGAAGGTCCCTGGTGCCAAGAAACCACGGGGGTGGACAGTGCTTCTGCTAGGCAGAAGACTTCCACTAATAAAAGATCCCATGATCCTTCAATAGGGGGTAACACTCCTGGAGAGGGTGAGGACAGATATAACTATGATGAATTGATGGAGGCAATGGGTAACATCAACCTAGATGTTCTGAAACAAGGAAAAGAAATAGAGGAGATGAAGCTGGTGATCCTGTCACAACAAGTCCAGATTGAAAAATTGAAGAAGATGGTGACCAGGCTGGTTCAAAAGAAAAGAAGGAAACAGTTTGTACTCAAAAAGAGGGACAAAGCTCAAGATTCTTTCAACAAGGGGGAGAAGCATGAAGGGGAAACTGTTGAAAAGAAAGCTGAAGTTGAGGGGGAGACAGAGGAAGAGATGGAAACAGAAACAGTTACTGCTGCTGAAGTAAAAGTAGCAGCAGAAACTGAAGCAGCAGAAATAGGGCTCGCTGTGGAAGAAATGGAGATAGCAGAGACTTTAGTAAAAGCAAAGAATGACACTCCTAAGGCTACTCAAAAGGCCAAAGGAGTGGTCATCAATGAAGGAGAACCTCAAAAGAAGAAAATGAAGGAGGATATAAAAGGAAAAGGAAAGATGATTGAACCTGAACAACCTTCAAAGAAGAGGAGTCAGATTGAAATGGATGAGGATATGGCAAAGCAGCTTCAAGAGCAAATGGAAAAAGAGGAGCAATTTCAAACAGAAACTGATAGAGAGCTTGCAAGGATAATGGCCAAGAAGTTAAATGCAGAATACCAAAAGAGTTTGAAAGAAGCAGCTCAGACAGCAACTCAGGTCAAGAAACTCCAAGTTAAGAAGATGCCAATTCAGAAACAAAGGCAGAAAAGACAACCCTCCACGACATTTTTGGCCAATCAGGAAAGAAGAAAAATGATAAACTTCCTGAAAGGTGCAATTGGTGTTAAGGGGGAGATGTTTACTCACATGGCATTCTCTCAGATTGAAGAGTTGTATAACAAGGAAATGGCCAAGCTTCAAGGGGATTCAACACAAAGGGAGGAGGCAAAGAGAAGGATGAAAGAGAGACATGATCTCAACATCCAACAACCATTCCCTGAGGAAACCACACCTTCCAAAGAAGAAGCAGAAGAGAAGAAGGAAGAACCTGGAAATGTTGGTATAGAAGCCAAGTCTGGAAAAAGAGTGAAATCAATTGCTCCAAAAAGGCAGTTGAAAAGGCCTAGGGTGGAAGAAACTGAAAAGGAAGCAGAACCTTCAGTCACATCCCCAACAGAGCCAGTACAGAGTCCAGAGCAGGTAACTAAGCAAACAGATGAAAGTATGGATCCGTACATGACAATAGTGGAACCTTTGAAAGTTGTTCCAATCTCTATGCAAGCTCCAGAGATCATCTTCTGGGATATTCTGAGAGATAATGGAAAGAATTTCTTCAGAATCAAGAGAGTTGATGGTTCATTTGAAGCTTATTCAACATGGGGGAAAGTCATCAGAAGTTGTTCAAGAGCTGATATGGAAGAACTATATAAAGTTGGGATGAAACTTTATGAACCTGTGTTGAAAGGTACTGAAGAGAATCTTCTCAAAGTGACATTGGAATACTTGTGCATGATGTTTGAGCCTGAAAGAGTGCACCATAGGATTAAAGATCATATGCATGAGTTCATATTCAAGAAGATTGACAAATGGATACTGTTTGAAAACTGTGGAGTATACATGATAACTATTGACAATTGTTATCATGAATACTACCTGGTGGACAAAATCTATGAGCATAGCAAGGAGAAGTTAGAAGGGATGCTTAAAGCTACACTGGTTTGTACAAAGGATTCAGAGATGGCCAAGATTGTGGTGAGAAGAACTGTAAATCAAAGCTTGGGCCTAGATCCAAATTTGGGAAATTGAATCAGAGGTGTTGAAAGCATCTTGAAGATTAATTCTGAAGAACTTGACTTCTCTTCCTAAAAGTCAAGTTAGGGGGAGATTGTTGGGAACTGAAGAATTTATCAAGTATGGTTAATGCTGCTGGTTCAAAGTTACTACTGCTAGAAGACTTAAAGGTTAATACTGCTGAGTGTTACTACTGCTAGTACTATTAATACTGCTAGTTATTGTTAGTGATGCTTGAACAAAGTTAGTACTGCTTAGCTAGTTAGTACTGCTAGTGGTTAGTGCTGCTTAGTAGTTAATGCTGCTAGAAGGAATTTAATGTTGCTGAAGATTAATACTGCTTATATGATGAAGATTCATATGAAAGGATATACATGGAAGCTTAGAGATATACATGGAAGATATACTAAAGATATTTTATTTATTGTAATTATCTTTGTATTCAGTATATATATTGTATAGTTTAGAATAGAGAGTTAACTTTTGGTTTTCATTCTATTAGAGAGAAAATCAACCTCAAGGCATAGATCCTAATTCTAGAGAAGTAGAATTCGTATTGGTGAGCCTGTTCATCAATATTGAGGTTAAGTGTGTAATCTTGTAACTTCAAAGCATTCAATACAAGTTTACAGTTTGTTCTTCATATTTACTGTGTTGATTTACTGTTTCATTGAATATCAAAGTGTTATTCCGCAAACTTCTTTGATATTGTTTCTGAGAATTAATTCTTGTTAAGAATTCGATCCTGACATTCTTTCTCAGTCTTGTCTTCAACAACTACTTCATCTAAAGGATCTATCTTAGTGGCTCCCTCATGCAAGTCCTTCCTATCCTTGGTCTCTAGCAAATCTGATTTAGGAGGGATGTAGTTGTTGTTGTATGGTGGTGGTGTGGTATTGTACCCAATTCCTAGTTTAAGATTATCATGGATTTGAGCCTTTAGAATTGAATCCATGGATTTAGAAGCATATGAAAACTTTTCTACATCCAGCTTAACCTTGGCTAGCTCTCCTCTCAACTTTTCATTCTCCTCTCTAGACTTTGTCAGTTGGATTTCTAAATCATTTTTCTCCCACTTCCAGTAATTTGTATCATATGTGTGTTGAAGTTCATTGGCTTGGAAACCTTTAATTTGTTCCTCAAACCTCTCAACAATTTTCACAGTCTTTTCTATATTTTTCTAACCTCTTAAGGTCATCACTCATACTTTGGTTGTGATCCCTGTACCTTTTAACAGTGTCTATGCAAGTTTGAGTACAGAGATTAGAAAGTACCTCAGTTGGGAGATCAGATACCTCTGCCATGAGAGCTTGATTTTGAATGGCCTCTTCTGCTTGATCACTCCAGTCAAACCCCATTCCTTGTTGAGAAACAAGAGCTTGAGCAGAGTTTCTGTTCTGGTTGAAGCTTCCAGTCTGAGCTTGTTGATGGTTGTTATGAGACACTCCACTTCAGCATTCCCTGGCAAAGTGTCCCTTCATGTGACACTTGTAGCACTCCACCTTTGACTTATCAAAGCCTGCTCCATCTTCTCTTCTTTGAGAAAAGTTGTTCCTCCCAGTCCTCTTGATGAACTTCTTCACCATCATAGAAAGCATGGCCATCTGCCATTTAATATCCATCTCTTCAAGATCATCAGGATGAAGCTGTTCCAAGTCATCATTGATTAAAGAAGAGTTACCATGGCTGGAAAGAAAGGCTTCAAAAACAGATTCATTGCCTTTTTCTTGATTTACTACACTGGCAGCACTAACTGATTCAGGGTTAGCAGTAGAATCAATTGATTCTGATAGGAGCGCAGCATTATGAACATATCCAGTAGGCTTCTTCTTTGCTTCCACCTCAGATTCAAACACTCTCAGATCATTATACAGATCATCCAGTTCCTTTTCTTCCAACATGTCATTCTGTCTGAATGAGACAGTGTACATGGTCCATTCATCTCCAAGAGATCTGAGGAACTTTCGGTTGACATCATCTTGTTCCATCTGAACTCCAACAGTAGCCAACTCACCAATTAATTTATTGAATCTATCAAAAGTTTGAGTCATAGACTCATTATTTGAAGATGTAAAATTCTCATATTGCTGCTTGAGAATATCCCTTTGATTCCTCTTAGTGCTCTTGGTGCCAGCAAATCTCTTCTCTAAAGCATTCCATAGAATCTGAGCATCAGTGCAGTGATGAAATTGATGTTGATATTCATTAGGGATGGCCAAAAGCAGGGTGCTTAAGGCTTTCATCTCCAATTGTCTCACTTTCTTCTCAGCATCAGTTTTTGGATGTGGTCTTCTTCCATTATCCAATTTTACCTTCAGCAAAGGGACCATTCTCAACAATGTCCCACATAGAAAAGTCTGTAAGGAGGATGTACTGCTTGATCCTAATTTTCCACATGTCAAACTCATTAGGTTTGAGCATGGGAACCTTTGAAACAAGAGTATTGTTTGATTCAACTGTGTTTTCCATGATGAATGAAGGTTTATGAGAATACTATGCTCTGATACCACTTGTCAGGATCTGATTCTTAACAAGAATAATTAAACTCAGAAACAATATTAAAGAAGTTGCGGAAAAACACTTTAATATTCAAAAGATCAATGTAACAGTAAAGAATAAATCACAACTTGTAAACTTTATTGAATGATTAAAGTTACAAGCTTTCAAACAAAACCTCAATCTTGATGAACAGACTCACCAAGACGAATTCTACTTCTCTAGAACTAGGATTGTAAACCTTGAGGTTAATTCTCTCTATCAACAAAAACTTAGAAATCTCGTATCAAAACTATTCTGAATACATCTATACATATACTGAAAATAAAAGATAACTACAAAACTTAAAAGATCTTCAGTATATTCTTCTATAATTATCTTCATACCTTCCATGATTATCTTCAAGCCTTGATCTGCGCATATCTTGATTATCACATAAGCAGTACTAAATCAGAGCAGCATTAATACTCTGAGCAGTATTAATCTTCAGCAGTACTAACCATTTTCAGCAGCATTAACCAATTAGCAGTACTAACTACTAGCAGTACTAACTCTCCAAGCAGTAGTAACTAATCAAGTAGCAGCACTAACTCTTTAAGCAGTATTAATTCTACTAGCAGTAGTAATCTTGAAAGCCTGACAGTAGTAATCACTTAGACAAATCTTCAGTTCCTAACACCTTTCTAGTCGCTTTTGCTTCCATCTCTTTCCTTTGGTCTTTAAAGTTTGCAAATATGATGAAAACACCAAAGGATGCAGTTTTGTCAAGAAAATATCGTTTTTGTGGGACTGTGGGCACAGTATGCCCAATGTGGGCACCCGAGGATGCATACGGTTTTAATACTACGTATTGGTATTTAGTGGGTATTGCAGAAAAAAAGGATGGAAATTAGCTAGAAAATAGAAGATGGATGCTAGTTGGAGGAATCTTGGCAATCATTGTACTCTTTTACCCAAGGGTTATTATCCTTAAAATTTTGGGTATTACCCATTCGGTAAAAGCTTGATTTTTCCTTATAAATAGGTAGGTTAGTTTGGCATTAAAGACCATCAACAATCTTCAGCTCCAAGAACTCTCTCCTTGGAAGAGTTAAAGAGTTGAGAAAGTTGTCTTTATTTTTAAGCATTTAATTTCTCGTAATTTCGTTTCTGCCATCGGTTTCCCACTGTGGGCACGTCTGTAACTTAACTTTAATTTTATGCGACTAGTGTAACAAATATTTCCTTCCTTACTTTAAGTCTTTTATTATTTCCAAGTCTTTTATTATTTATATGTCCTTTATTATTATGCCTTTATTTATTATGTCTTTTATTATTATGAACTAACCATCTTTTGGGTAGGGGTGTGAGCCAACTTGAGACTAGTAGGAAACACTTGGGTGTTGCTATCGTTATTAGCTCTTAAGCTTGGTCACTTAAGTCGAGACTTAAACTCAACGCTGATAAGCCGGTCACTTTGAAGTGTTAATATTAAATCTAGACCTTGAGAGGGGCGGATTCGAAATACGACTTAAAGGATGCACAAAGAAAGTTTAAGAAATATGCGAATCTTGTAAAATCCAAATTTGAGTCTCCAAATATGTTCCATGTTATACCCAGAATTCAAGTTCTAATTGTTACAAACAATCAAGATGAGAATTAAACGTAATCACATGTCATTGATTCAACAATCAAATATTACAATTACTCACTTTCTCTCTCTACAAACATTCTCTCTCTCTCTCTCTCTAGAATGATATTCTATACATCTCTTCTCTGATCTGCTCACAATCTACAATCTGAATGTTACCACATACAATGACTTTCTACAACCTTACAAAGACTCAAGGAACCTATTTATACCTACACACAATAACAACAAGGAAACTAATACAAGACACTTTGACTTTTATTACAAAGACTTTGACTTTGATGCTTGAGAGTTGACTTTGAAGCTTTGACTTCTTGAACTTTTATCTTCAATCTTTATGATCTTGTATCCAACATATTTTTGCTCTAACATTCCAAATGGCTCAATACGACCCCATCATTAAAATTTATGTGGGTCAAATGAGTCAAAAGTCAACCCTTTGTCGGTTCAGCCAACCCCGACCAACTATAATCAAAACCCAAATCTATAACTCGATGACGTCTTAAAACGTCAATTTAACCCTTCTAAAATTTTATAAATCGTCATTCCGAATTAAAGTGTCCCAATAATTATTTTAATCCGATAACTACACTTTAATTTTATTATTAAAGTCATCTAAACAACAAAACGACTTATTATAAACACATCTCCTTGGGAAGTATATAATTTATTTAAGTCCTCCAATTTTTCCAAATTTAAATGCTCAATAATAACTATCCTTTATACGACGCCAAAAATATTATTTTTAAAAACCACCTAGATGTTGTTGGATTATGTGTCATCATCAAAAGGAAGTGATTGATATAATATTTTCCTAGTATTAGAATTTACCATAATGAATGTTTCCTTTTCTTTGTAAACTCCTCCCTATTTAAAGGGCTTATGATTAATGAGAATTACAGACTTCTTCTCTCTGTCTTATTGTTATTCTCTCCATATTGTTGTTCTATTTGTTTTTCCCTTTAACACGTTATCAGCACATAGCTCATTTGCACTGTCGCTCCCTCAAATCGTTTCTGCCGCTATTAAACGGTTGTTTTATTCGCAATCTACCACCATTAGAAGGTCTGTTTTTCCAATATTGCAATTCAAGTAAGTATTTATACAAAAACTTACAATATTTTTGTCTATGAATTATGATTAATCGTGATTAACCTTTTAGCCATGATCATGCTTATATGCTTCAGTTTTTATTTTTATTTTTATTTTTCTTATTCTTATTAGTTTGTGGTCGCCGATCAATTTTAATAAACATAAAAATGGTTCTGGCAATTTGCAAGGTTGTAACCAATTATTTTCAAATCCTTCTATTTTATTTATTGGTGAAATGGTTTTTTTTTATAATAGTAATTGATCGTTATTTAATTTGATCTGAAATCAATAATTTTTTTGGGGACTATGCAACTTTAGAATTGTTGTTAAAAAAACAATTAGTAAAAAAAATCATATTCTTCAATTAAATTTTCACGGATGTAGCTCACCGTATGTACTTGAAATATAGTTTGTATTTAGCTTCTATTAAATTGGTTTTATTTATCTATTTTATTAAATATTTATTATATTAATTTATTGTGTTTTAATGCAGAATGATAGTTTTTATGTATATGATAGATTTATAATTTTGAATTTATTTTTATTTTTTATTTATGATTATTCAATTAGTTTAAACATGTTTAGATGGTTAGCTTCATTATATAATGTTATGTATTTATTTATGTCTACAATTTGCTGGTATCTTTTAAATTAGACTAATATACTATTGTGGAATATGCTAATTAATTATTATTTGAATATGATAGTTAATTTATTTAACTTGGCTTGCCATTTTTAATTTAATTATATGGGGCAATAAATATTTATAAACTTGATTATGGATTTCTAATACCATTATTATCTCTTTTGAAATCTTCTATATGTATGTCAATTTATAAATTCATTATTATTTTATTTTGGTTAATCAAAAAATTTATATATTTGTTTAAATATTCCCAAAATATACATTTTTATCATATATGTTTGTTTTATAACAAGTTAATTTAAGATATGATAATTTATTTAATTCAATGATATGAGTTATTTAATATTCTAGTTGTTATTTTAAACCAACTATATATGGATATGTAAATACGTTCCTAATATTTATATTGTAATATTCAAATATTATATTAGTATTTAAGTATATTTAAAGTCTATTGAATTCTTAGTAGTTATATTTGCGATTGAGGATCATATAATTGTTAAAATGTTTTGTAGTTTATTCATTTTGACATTGAATGATTTATAAAATTTAATATATAAATTTAAATGTTTATCTTGAGTTTTTACTCATAATTCTTAATTCTGTAATTAAATTTTAGAAGTTATACTTTTAACCCCCATATTTTTGTATCCTTACCAAAAGCTCCAAAAATACTATTAAGGTATTAAAATTGGCTTTATATGTCAAACTCATAGTCATTTTGGCCTCATGCCAAATGTTCTATAATTAATAATTTTATATTTAAATTAAATAAATCTCAAAATATCGATTGGATTTTGTCAAACGAGTGTAAATAGCCCTAAGGTTTATAAGGACTTAAGAAATCCATGTGATTCCCCTACTACCTGGAAATCCAATAGATTGAGTGATTTGTTTTCGCAAATTGAAATATTGATGAAGTATTATCAATAAAATTAAAACATACAAAAATACAATATGATTATGATAATGAAATTTCATACATAAAATAATAATTATAACCACAATCCACTGTCTTATCAAAAAGAAAATCATATATTATCTCTTATATACGAAAATGGTTGAATCAACTTATCCCAAAATCAACGTCTTAAACTCAAAAGAATCTGAGTATCATAAATGAGTATATAAACCTCCTTTTGAAAAGGTACAAGAAAATACCTAAAGTCCATCAACTCCTCAATTGACTCTAAAACCAACCTCTTGAAAAGATACAAGCAAATACCCTCATGTTTTGAGACGACATATAAATCCTAAGTTTCATAGGAATACCTTTACTAGAAACCCCCCAAAGAAATGTGGGATGTCCCGAAATGGATAATAGGGAGTAGTCATGAATATGTACTTCCCGAACTAATCGTACAGTGGAATGAAACCCACTTACTCGATTACAAAAAGGTAACTGATTTCAACAAAGAAATGTTATATCCAAAATACGTCTCAATCTCTGTGGCAAGGAACTCACAGAAGATGACATGATTCGTAACATTATTTCGACATTTCATATATCAAAAATATTAATGAACTAGTATAAGTTGGAAAGTAACCTTTAGACAAACTCATCAACCTACTGCAAGTGGTTGAGAGATATAACAAGGTTATTTCGAATAACAACACCACATATGGCGAGACAAAGAAAATTCTCGAGATCAATAATGAAAGCATTAAAGGTGGAAACAACTCCAAAGAACAGAGAGTTAAAAAACAATTTCACACATGTGACATTTATGCACTATGTGGACGAAAACCTAGAACGGGGTTAGGGTCTCGGTAAGAGTAGGGAATGATTTTTCAACATCTGGAGTAGAGATACAACTACCGCCCCAGGTGAAAATGGACAATCAAATAAGAAATGCACTAAAGAGTGTTCCTGTCGAAAAGGGAACAAGTTGAAAATGAACTATAACATATTAATTTAATATTTAATATTGATTAAACATATGTTTCTTTGAAAATTAATTTTAAGTATCAAAATTAATTTCTCTGCTAAGTAATCGAATATGTAACCATTATAGGTGTAAAGAAATACATCGTAACAAATGCAAAAATTTCAATATTTTCAGTTCTGTATTGGAATGTATCGAGGAGAATTGATTTTTTTTACCTCTCACACAATCTAAAATGATAGACAAATACTTATTTTATAGTTCATTCAACCGAAATACTTAGACGATGAACTGTCATTTTCTTGTTGGTACAAGATCAATAGGAACCTTGTAAAGATATTCGTATCAAATGGAAATTATAATGAGCATATATACATAAGTTCTAATGAATTTGAAAGTAAACATATATCATGGAAACTATGTGTCAAACTAGCTAGTAGATTATTGAGTCATCGAAACATTTTTGTCACCAATAAATAACTTTAGGGAAATGACACATATATGTTTCGACATGACCATGTGGGACACCATGGTTATGACATAGTGATCCGTGTATTGCAAAATACACATAGACACATTCTCTTTCGAGGGATAGGCAAATTGCAACTGTTGACTTCTGCAGCATAAGAAACAACATTGCTATCATAATATGCCCTCTCGAATACCTAAAACTTTTGTATATACCCTAATCCTTAGTCAAGACAGGAATAAGATCATCCTAAAGCTAAGGACATAATACAAAAATATTCCATTGTTACAACGAATACAAGGTGATATTTATGGACATAAACATCCAGAATGCGGGCCATTAAAACTTTATGGTTCTGGTTTCGACACGATGAACGCATGTCGTATTATTGTTCACATGAAATACTGCACTCCTAGCACTAGTTATACGTTTAAGGGCTCACCACCCTGTTTATTTCATCAAGTCTACATGACTTGGAATGCTGGAGAATTTACATCATAAGGATTTTATGTTAATTGCATATGTATGAGGATCAATATAGAGTTTCCTATACCCCATGTGTATATATAAAATGGTCTTATAGAAGTTATTATCAAAAGAATATGATGACATCTAGGGTATTAGTAATGTTCACCAATTTACCCACATCTACCTGGGGTTATGCAATTATTATATGCAGTTTTTTTTCGTTTTTAGACCCACTGCTTGCTAACCAACCTCATGTGTACCAGTTAACCTGATACTTTACATTTACGCATGTTTGATTATATGTGCCAATTGCGCCCCCACAGCGCATCGAAATGGGTCCTTAAAGACGATTTGGTATATGTTGGATATGAATCCCCAACAATTATCCGTTAATCAGAATATTTGACTAGTGATATCTTTATCGCTAGATTTGCGGGTTGTCACTTTCATAAGACAATCTTCCCGTCATTAGGGGGAGATAGGAAAAAGGATTTTCCATGGGAACGACAAGAAGTGTCATTGAATATTCCCACTCTGTCTCATTTTTCACAACGTAATGTTGAAGTCAAATGAATCAGACTCAATACCTGATACGTTTAATGTTATTCCAGAAGTGACAAGATCACATATACGAGCTGCAAATATACTCGCAAGGTTAAATTCCCCAAACAAGGGCACAACGTCGCTGGAAAGTACGTTTCAATCACACATGGTGGAGGTGTGGTTGAGTTCGTAGCTCCCAAACAGAAATGGGGGAAGCTACTTGGTTCGATATATACTCATCTAAAGGAAGAGAAGAGTAAGACACAACTATTTGTCATCAATGCATAAACTTCTCATGAGATTGTCTCTGATTAAACTAAGTCTATGAATCATTACCGGAGGACGCTCCAAAGTTAATATTGATTCCAGAGATTAAAGAAATTTCAAATGAATTATGAGAGTACATATGAGTCGATGGACATATCATACATACTCATTGATGATATATTTCGCATATATTGTTGCTTATGAGAGGATAGAGCACATTGACATCGAACCATGCTCAGTTGAAAAATATCAACAAAGAGAAAATTGGCCTAAATAAACAATCCAGGAGAATCATATTATTTGAAAAATGAACAGGTATTTGGTTTGGTAGTGCTAACCCACCAAGTGTAAAGCCTGTAAGACATAGATAAATCATTTGTCGTAAAGCGTAATGAGAATAATCAAGTCATAATGTATGAGACTCTCATTTGGCGCAAGGTTTCTCACAACGCCCTGGATTGACCACGAGAAGACTTACTCTCCCGTGATGGACGTTATAACGTTATGCTAATTAATTAGCCTAGTAGTTTTCGAAGGACTGGAAATGCAACTCATGGATGTGGTTAATACATATCTCTATGGGGATCTAGATTCAGAGATATAAAAGTGTTTGATGGCATTACATTACCAAAATCAAGTAACTCTAAACCACGAAGTGCGTTTGCAATAAAATTGAAACGCTCACTTTATAGATTAAAACAATCTATGTGGATGTGGTATAACCCCCTAAGTGAACACTTGATTGGGAAAGGATATATAAGAACTATGAATTGTGCCCTTGCGTATTTATAAAAACAAGTTCTAGATTTTCAAAGTAGCTTTATATGTCGATGTTTTGAACATAATAGGCACTCTTGATGAAATAAGAGAAACCACATGCAACTTGAAATCTAAATTTGAGATAAAAATCTTGGGAAAACTTGGGTTTGTCTAGCTATTTGAGCCACGACACTTGAGTTTGTGAAATATTCACCGATCGCATATGTCTAGAAAATAATCAGGCAATTTAATATGGACAAAACGCATCCGGTTAGCACTCCCATGATTGGTCAAAGTGTTGGATATAAAGAATTGTCCATTTCGTCTAAAGGATGGTGACGAAAAAGTGTTGGGAGCTGGAATTCCCTATCTAAGTACAATATAAGCATTATCGTACTTAGAACAATACACTTGACTGTATATTCTATTTCCCAGTGAACTTGTTAGCTAGATTTAGCTCAACGCCAACACAACGTCATTTGGAATGATATCAAGTAAATCTTTTAGAACCATTGACATGGGCTTAAACTTTCCCTGTAGAAATAAAAATGAGATTGATAATAAAAATTCAATACCTACTTAGAATGTAAACAACAAAATTACTAGCTCTTATAGAAAAATACCAAACAACCTCTTGGTATGTCTTTGTTGATATTAGGTATCTGTCTGACTCATACAAAGGTTGTTCTCAAATTGGATAAGGAATTACCACTGGGAATACGCCAATTGCTTGGAAGTAAGATAAGCAAACCCTTGTAACTACCTCCTTGAACTAATCCAATAATATTACTCTCTATGAGATAATGTATATGATTAAGGACTATCATTACATATATTAGAGGAGTTAGTAATTTTGGGTTCAACCACTATCCTATTTGCATATATGGAAATAATGCATCATGTATCGAAGAAATGAACATAAGATACATCAAGGGTGATAACACAAAACATATTCTGCTTAAGTCTTATACAATCAGCAATAAGAAAACTCTCCTCGAGATTCAATTGAATCAAGTAAGATGCCAGGAGAATATTACATATTTTACCAAATCATTACCTAAATCCATATATTGGGAAACATGTAGAAAGTAAACGCAAATGTTTTCCAAACTCCCTGGATTAATGCACGAATCAGGGGGAGTAGTAGACAAAAGGGGGAGTCTACTATATTTGTGATATTGGTATGTTATGCTCTTTCCTTAACCAAGGTTTTATTTTTCCCATTGGGTTTTGTTCCTTGGTGTAAGGTTTTAGTGAGGCAACTGTTTATATACCATCATATTTTCCTAACTCTCTCGATTAATGTACGAATCTAAGAGAAAACTAGATTGAAGGAAAAGTCTATATATTGCAAAAAACTGGTGCGTTGTACTCTTTCCTTCATCAGACTTTTATTTTTTCCCACTGAGTTTTTATTTTGGCGTAAGGTTTTAACGAGGCAACAATTGTGCACCATCACTCCTTTTTCTCGGCACAAGGGGGAGTGTTGTAGGATTATGTGTCATCATCAAAAGGAAGTGATTGATATAATATTTTCCTAGTATTAGAATTTACCATAATGAATGTTTCTTTTTCTTTGTAAACTCCTCTCTATTTAAAGGGCTTATGATTAATGAGAATTACAGACTTCTTCTCTCTGTCTTATTGTTATTCTCTCCATATTGTTGTTCTATTTGTTTTTCCCTTTAACACTAGATAAATAAACGATTTATTTTGACCCTCCTTTCAAAAAAAATAATTAATTAAAATGCCAACTCCCAAGTGTAAACTATTTCGGTAGTAAAATACTTAAAATACCGATACTTTAATCAATGGACATTTGGAAATTTTATAAAGACAAATAATCAAAATATGGCTTAAATACCTATCTCCAAAAATATAGGAGCATTTCGATAATTTTATAAGGCAAATACTTGAAGTATTTTCAAGATACCAATTTTCTAATCATAAGGTCACTTTGGTAATTTCTACAAAATGAATAGGACAACATTACATTTTATAAGTTCAAGAATAATTTATAAAATGTTTACAAAATATTGTTTTGAAAACAAGTTTTCATAACTTCAGGGGCCAAAATGTAATTTATTATAATGATTAACTCATTAATCTGCAAATCAGTTGTGCCTGATATTTATAAGCAAAAGATAAAGTAGCTTATTGGTTAATACCATGCTTCATATGAGATTGGTCAAGGGATTGAGTCTACTCCTTGTCATTTCCCCTTTTTTCTCTTTTTTTAAATAAAAAAAATGAATAAACATAACAACAGCACCTCCAGCCATTTTTTTGCGTTTTTGAGAAGTTTCAACCCCGAAATCGCTCGATTCGAAGCCGTTTTTGTTCATTCTTTTTGCACCAAATTCTTAGTAATGTTTTTACCAACATTTTGACATAAAGAACACTATTTTTAGACAAGTAATAAGTTCCATTTTCCCATTTAAAGTTTAGGTTTTTAATTAAAACCCAACAAACCTTTAAACTTCAAAATCGACTCTTAAAACACAAACTTGAAACATATGACTACCAGGGTTCGATCGACCATGTAAAAACGAAGCTATAGACTTAAAAATCATGAGGTTTGGTTGAGTATTTTACCTTGAATCGGTGAAAAACCGAAAACTTCAACTCTGAACTTCAAACTCAGATTTCTCTCTTAATACTCACTTATTTCTCGAACTATTTGAACCAAAATGTTTCTCCTTCAGTCCTCTACATTTATCTATAAATTTTTTGGCGTATTAGTTGAAGAAATTGGGCCAAATCGCGAGTTTAAGGTTGTGAGGTCGTTTTCTGAAGCAGAGTTGTACTTATGGCGGAACAGGCCATTGTACTATGAAAAAGATGACGTTAATCCCCCTGAACTTTCTGAAATTTACGTTTAGCCCCCCTCCTGACATGATATTTATTATTTTTGGTCCAAAAGTAATTAAAACCCTTATAACACTATACTTAAATGGTAGATTTGGCCCCTCTCAACTCAATCATTTACACTTTTGGTCAAACCAAATAAAACTCATTTTGTTTTATTTCTCATTTCTCATTTTTCTTTCCATAATTATTTATTTTCAAAATAATTGGATGTTACAAATCTCCCCTACTTCAAGAAATTCTGTCCTCGGAATTTTTTCTGCCTAAAAAGTTGGGGTTTCTAGTCTTCTTATACTCTTTGTCTCTAATGTCATTTCTGCACCCTTGTGGAATTTCCATTTAGTCATCAATAGAGGTATAATCTTGATCCTTAATCTTATCGTCTTAATTATCTAATCTATTTGTGCAATTTACAGGGTTCCACCAATGTCCGTACGACATTATAACTACTTCTCTTTATAAAATTTACCTCCTAGCTTACACGCATTCTTATCCCAATAATGATATAAACAATATTATTATAGGATGTAACAAAATCATAAATATCTACTTCATGGACGTAAGCGTTGTTTTGTAGGGAACATACTCGATGCAACGTTAGGAGTCTCTATAGCCTCCTCCAAGGTTATGTTGTATGCTCAACCTCGCCCCCTAGGTGACTCCTTATCAGATTCTTTCGCCAACCCGTGTCCTATTGTCTTAGTATTATTCATTGCTCCTTTCTGAACATTGGGACAATCAAACCGTAAGTGCCCCATATCTCCACATTCGTAACAAGACTTCCTTTCCGGACATTCTCGCACGGTATTCCATGGCTTCCCACATCTGTAACATGTCACATTCCCAACCTTACACTCACCGTTATGTCTCAAACTGCCTTTGTTGCATCGAGGGATAGTAAAATCCTCGCTTCGTACTTTCGTTGATGTTGACATCCCCTTCGACCTCATTTTTTATTCACTGACATCTTCCCACTTTCTTTTGATGTCCCTCCTTTCTTTGGTGGCCTTAGTGTTGTTTTCCTCAGCCACAATTGCCATCTCTACCGCCTGAACGAACGTGGTCGGTTTTGTCATGTCCACATATTGTTTTATTTATATCCTTAGTCCATCTTTGAAACGATTTATCTTTCTCTGTTCGGTTGCCACCTGGTAACTGGCGAACCTTGTTTTCTCCAAAAATTCATTCACATAATCTTGCACTGAAGACGACCCTTGCTTCAGGCTCAAAAATTCTGATTCCAACTTATTCACCTTTGACTGTGTGCAATACTTGTCCATCATCATCGTCTTTATTTCGTCCCAAGTTATGGTAGCGATATCGTCATCACCTCTGATCGCACACTCGTTCTCCCACCAATGTAGTGCATAGTCCACAAAGGTGGTCGCAGCATAGGTCACCTGTTGCTCTTCTGAGCATTTGCAAATCTTAAAACTACTCTGCATCTTAGTGATCCAGTTCATCAGGGCAACTGGACCCTCAATACCCTTAAATTCCTTCGGACAGGTGGCCTTAAACATCTTGTAACTGCATCCTCTAGCATTGACTTGTGGTTCAACCTTTTCCTTGATTGGTGAATCCATCTTCATTTTGTCTGATGATTCAACCTTTTCAGTGACAGAAATGTTATTAACTGTTTTCTCCCGTCAGACGCTTATTGTTTCCTCATCTTCATGGTTTATGAACTTGTCACCCAACATTGCCTTAAGCATACTTGGCAACGTATTTTGAAGGACTTGCACCACCCGTTCAGTAATCACCTCATTAGTGGTGGGATTTTCTCCTCCCCTGTTACCTCGATGCCTACTGGTGGTTAAGTTAGCACGGGTGGACGGAGTTGCACTTGAGCTTGCAGAATGGCCGCTACCTCGACCCCGACCTCGGCCTCGTCCTCGACCTCGACTTGTTGATGGTGCCACTCCATTAGCACCTTCTTTGATGATGGCAACCCTTGCCGATCCACGTGAGACCATACTGATACCATATGTTATTATTATTATTATTACTGTGTGGTTCTAAAGTCAAACCATAACATATTGTCATCAATTATAATCAATTTACCATGTATGTGCCAATACATAGAATGATATCGAACACCGATTATCATTAAAATCCCTAGGCACATAATAACATGAATAACACCTCTCATCATATAATAATATCATTTTAGTGTTAAAAGAAAACCCTACTATTCCTCAAAATTGGAATGTATATAACCACCAAACTATACATCTAAACAAAAATTATATGTTCATCCAAAAACCCCATAAGATCTGCCAAGCATACTTTGTAGAATTATTATCTATCTATATCCTTCATCCTTAGAGATCTCTTAATTAAACCTAAATCTTGCTTACAGAACTAAACACTCCTCATGCATATAAGTGATATTCGTAAACATTACGGTTAAGCCCCTTCAAACCTAACCAACATTAGTTTATAACTCTCCCATGCTCCTCTACAATTGGCCCTATGATGTATGTTACTGTATAATCAGAACTTATACAAAAGCAAACGAATGCTTAGTCATTACCAAGTCTTACACTCCCTCCTCTTTCCATCTCAATCATAAGGTCACTTTGGTAATTTCTACAAAATGAATAGGTCAACATTACATTTTATAAGTTCAAGAATAATTTATAAAATGTTTACAAAATATTGTTTTGAAAACAAGTTTTCATAACTTCAGGGGCCAAAATGTAATTTATTATAATGATTAACTCATTAATCTACAAATTAGTTGTGGTTGATATTTATAAGCAAAAGATAAAGTAGCTTACTGGTTAATACCATGCATCATATGAGATTGGTCAAGGGATTGAGCCTATTCCTTGTCATTTCCCCTCTTTTTTTTCTCTTTTTTTTTTAAATAAAGAAAATGAATAAACATAACAACAGCAGCACCTCCAGCCATTTTTTTGCGTTTTTCAGAAGTTTCAACCCCGAAATCGATCGATTCGAAACCGTTTTTTTTTCATTCTTTTTGCACCAAATTCTTAGTAATGTTTTTACCAACATTTTGACATAAAGAACACTATTTTTAGACAAGTAATAAGTTCTATTTTCCCATTTAAAGTTTAGGTTTTTAATTAAAACCCAACAAACCTTTAAACTTCAAAATCGACTCTTAAAACACAAACTTGAAACATATGACTACCAGGGTTCGATCGGCCATGTAAAAACGAAGCTATAGACTTAAAAATCATGAGGTTTGGTTGAGTATTTTACCTTGAATCGGTGAAAAACCGAAAACTTCAACTCCGAACTTCAAACTCAGATTTCTCTCTTAATACTCACTTATTTCTCGAACTATTTGAACCAAAATGTTCCTCCTTCAGTCCTCTACATTTATCTATAAATTTTTTGGCGTATTAGTTGAAGAAATCGGGCCAAATCGCGAGTTTTAGGTTGTGAGGTCGTTTTCTCAAACATAGTTGTACTTATGGCGGAACAGACCCTTGTACTATGAAAAAGATGACGTTAATCCCCCTGAACTTTTTGAAATTTACGTTTAGCCCCCCTCCTGACATGATATTTATTATTTTTGGTCCAAAAGTAATTAAAACCCTTATAACACTGTACTTAAATGGTAGATTTGGCCCCTCTCAACTCAATCATTTACACTTTTGGTCAAACCAAATAAAACACATTTTGTTTTATTTCTCCTTTCTCATTTTTCTTTCCATAATTATTTATTTTCAAAATAATTTGATGTTACAGTTTTCATCATCAACATTTCGTAAGTGTAAAATTAGATGGCATTTTCAGTGGAGAAGTTCCACGATATCTACAAGATAAACCCTCTCCCAATATTGGTTGATGTTCTCAATAGTTGCAGATCCATTTCATCAGATTGATAGGAGCAAATCGACTTCATATGTAACACCCTGAATTTTTATCCTATTTGGAGAAGAGTGTTGAATTGGGTGAACCAGTAAAGGAAGAAACACATATGGTTGTCTCGGCCATAGTGTCATGCGGTTGTGACACCTGTCACAATGGCACCAATGGTACCGAAAGCGTGGTAATCCCAGATATAGTGCCATGCAGTTGTGATATATGTCGCAATATCAATGGAGATTACCAAGTGGTTGGTCGTCCCAACGAATGTGCCATGTAATTATGTCAATGGTGTAACACCCATAATTTTTGGGTAAGTACTATTTCGAGTTAGTATAAGAATCGATCTTTTGAGAGAAATAAAGGAAATGAGATTTTGGGATTAAATTCTAGATTTTATAGTCTATCTAGATGAGGAATTCAATTACGATATCAACGGTTCTTTACGGAGCAAAAACGGAGCTAAAACGAAGAAGTTATGGCCAAAACAGCGGTCGGTACAAGCTTGGCTAAAGTGCCTAGCGAAAGTGACATGTGTCACTTTAGCTTGGCACTATCGCTGAGAGTGTAAAAATCTCGGTACATCTGGCGCGAGAGTGCCTCGCGAAAGTGACATATGTCACTTTAGCCAGGCACTATCGCGGAGTGGGTCAGAGGGGTTAAAAATCCGATTTTTGGGGGTTTTCTTCAATTCCTCATATCTCCTTCACCACAACTCCGTTTGAGACGATTCTTTTTGCTATGGTTTCGTATTTGAGATCTTTTCAAGTATAGATTGTTAGTTTTGGGAAGATTTAATAGTACTTGGTGATGGATTGGAAGCAAAGGTCAAGAGTTCATCATCACCACCTCCATCTTCAAGAATTTTTGGGTTTTCTAGGTTTTCACCAAGACCCATGTGGTAAGTTTACTTTATCCATCTCTAAACCTTGTTAGGTGATATAAATATTCCATTGATGGTTTCCTAGTGTTTGATTCCTTCGATTTCGGTTTGTAAGATTTTGGTCCAAAATTAGGGTTTGGCCTAAAATGGAGGTTTTTATGTAACATGTTCGGGGATCGATTCTATATGGTTTTGGATGTATATTTATGGTTGAAACTTGTGGATCTAGGTTTTGGAAGAATGTTGCTTGTGGATTCAAGTTTCTTCAAAGGAGCTCGAAGTGATGTAAAAATCTAGATTTAGCTTAAATCTAGCAAGCTGAGTTCAAGTTGATTTGTGAAAACGGTGTACATGCCAAGATGTTTATTTTAAAGTGCTTGTGTTTTATATTAAATTGTTAACTGCTGATAAGTTTTGGTTATTTGAATATATTTAACTTTATAAACTTATGTAACACACATCCTTGTGATTTTTGGGCATTTTGATAATTAAATCATTTTGATATATTTCTTTGACGATGTAATGTATAAATGGAGGTCATTTTATATAATTGTCCATTAATTGTCCATTTGGTGCATATGATTTTATAAACCGTTGGAAAATGCATATCATTGAACTATGAGTCATTTTGACAACATGAAGGGAAAGAGTTCATTTGGAAAATATTTTGTTTCAACCAATGAGAGGTTTTGGGTCAATTACCTTTTGGGTTGTGGTGTTTGCATAATTGTTGGTTAAACGTATTTTGATGTCTCTACTGGCTTTCATTGGGTATTTACGTAAACTGATGGGTCATGTTTCGAGTTAGTTCAAGTTGCATCAATTTATAAAGCAAGTTTTAAACGAGGTGTCCATCTTTGGAAAGTGCGTGATTTTGGAAAAGAGTCGTTTCCATATTTTAAATAACACCAATTGTCTGGTCATGGTTTCAAGTGAGGTTCATGTAAAACTCTTGAACTCACTAGGCGTTAAGCCTAACCTTTTTATTTGCCGGCATGTGCATCAGGTACCAGTTGGGGGTTTGGTTTTAGCAGCTATGAAGAGTTAAGCCTTAGCTTTGTGCAAATGTAAGTGCTTGGTGAAGTCTTCCGCGGTTTGGAGATAGTGACTATTATTGGGTTTTAGTAGCACCTGTCCTTATTATAGATTGTACGTATAGAATGTATGCGTGTAATTGAGGTTAAATCTTAAATTATGTTTGTAGATGAATCATTTATTGGTGAAATTAGAAAATTTTAATTTAGTTGCTATTTCCAGATTTGAGGGTGTTACATCATAGGAGCAGATCAATTTTAGAGATGAAGAGGGTCGATTTGAGAGAGTATTTCAGGAATCGATCGATCGAGATTTCTTTGATTTAGGGAGGAATCGATTGATCGTAGAAAAGGAGCAGATCGACTTCGTAGGACCAGATCGATCACAGAGAAGGAGTAGATTGATTTTAAAGATGAAGAAAGGTCGCTTTGAGAGAGTGTTTCACAGGGATCGATCGATTAAGATTTCATTGATTCAGGGAGGAATTTATCATCGTGATTTCTTCGATCCAGGGTGTGATCGATCTGATTCTATGATTTTGAGAACGATCAGGATGAGGTCTTGGCGTGTTCTTTTTGTTTTATCAGGAGGGGTAGGGATGGAAAATGAAGGGTTGTATGCATATGACTTTCCCTACCGGGCTGAGCGAATAAGCCCATTCCTGACCCAGAAAGCCACTTCCGAACAACAAAATATGGCTGAGCGAATAAGCTATATGGGTTATACAGCCCATTAAGCCACAACCGAACAACCCCTAAGTCATAAAGTGTCTTATTGGATTATGATGGATCTTAATTGGTTTTATCGGGCTTTAAAGGGTTCGATTGTGCTTTAAATGGTTCCATTGGGCTTTAATGGATCTATCGGACTTTAAAAAGTTCTATTGTGCTTTAAATAGTTTCATTGGGCCTTAATGGATTTATCGGGCTTTAATTAATTCTACTGGACTTTAATCTGTTCTATTGGCCTTTAAAGGGTTTCATTGGGTCTTAATGTATCTATTGGACTTTAAAGGGTTCTATTGGGTTTTAAAGGGTTTCATTGGGCCTTAATGGATCTATCGGGATTTAAAGGGTTCTATTTGGGCTTTAAAAGGTTTCATTACGTTAATGGATCTATTGGGCTTTAATTAATAATACTAGACTTTAATCGATCATGTTGACCTTTAAAGGGTTTCATTGGGTCTTAATGGATTTATTGGACTTTAAATGGTTCTATTGGGCTTTAAAGGGTTTCATTGGGTCTTAATGGATCTATCGGGATTTAAAGGGTTCTATTTGGGATTTAAAAGGTTTCATTACGTTAATGAATCTATTGGGCTTTAATTAATTATACTAGACTTTAATCGATCATGTTGACCTTTAAAGGGTTTCATTGAGTCTTAATGTATCTATTGAAGGTCGTAAATGCTCAATATAGTTCATTAAGACAATATAGCTATGAAGGCCTACTGAAGTTCATTAAGCATCACCGGGACTGATTTGGGTCCAGCCCAGACATGACCGATTTTTTGCCATCTCTATATTCACGGTTGATATTCACTGTATATATATATATATATATATGTGTGTGTGTGTGTGTGTATATAGGGAGGTTGAGCAGGGCCGTTCCTGGAGGAGGGCGGGTCGGGCGTACGCCCAAGGCCCAACGAGAAATAGGGGCCCAATTTTTTTAACTATATAATAGTAGTAAAAAAAATAGTTAACAAAAGAGACAATTTTTTTAGTATCTAATAGAACTCAAAGAATTTCGTATTATATGTGGGTCTAAACATGTACTAACTAATTACACTCGAAATGAAAAAACTATGTGAAAAGTTAATTGGTCGTTCGTTTTACAGTATTGATTATAGTTTCTTTAAGGGTTTTTTTTAATCTAATACCAAAGTTTATAATTACTTACGTAGAAAACCTTGATATATTATCCATCATTCATTTCCCACCGACTCTTTTGGTTATTCAATCCATATGAATTCTATATTTTCTTTAGAATATGGTAAATTTCTTGATATTAAACAGGAGAACTACTTTGTGTAAAAAATTACCAATTATATGAGACAATCCAACTTATATCTTTACACTATTTTTTCAAACATTATTGACTCTTTATTACCTAATAATTTAATATTGAGTGCATGAATCTTAAGTACTCTCATATCTCAAAAACAATAATAACGTCTTAAACTATAACCAACATGAGCTTTTAATTCTAAGATTGATGATTCAAAAAAGGATTGTTTTAACCCTAAAAGTTTAAAATGGTGATAGAAAAACATTAAGATGGGGTGAGATGGGAACACAACTGATTTATATTGATTTACATAGAGTTGTACTCCGAATAATCACACCCCAAATAATGTCAATTTATATATTAAATATATATCATAAGGATGTTTTTGACGTTGGAACAGATTAATTATGCTATGGAAAAATGATATGGTAGATCATATTAATTTATAAATTGATTGATTTTGTGTCTAGGAATTCTCGAAAAAATGGTTTATATAAATTATTCGTATTTCTTGAATTCAATGTTATTTCTTATGATACAAAGCAATATATTAAATAATTTTTTTCCGTACTTATCAGGGGCCTTGTTTTACATCTCGCCCATGGCCCAAAAATTGTCAGGATCGGGCTTGGGAGAAATTGAGTTAACGGTGAGAAGCGTGAGAAGTGTATCTGAACCGTTGATCTCTTTTAATCTCAATCCCCCCATGAATTGCGGCTTCGAAGAGAATTGATCTGGTGCATCTTATTTCGTTGCATTTCATCCTAATGTGCGTCCTTTTCTCATCATAATCAACCTTGATAACCACTTTTCACGTTTCTCACCGGAACCCAACCCTATATATTGAATACTACATTTATTATCTTTTTTTTGAACAAAACAACATTTATTATCTAAAGTTATTTATTTTAGATCAAAAAACAAATCAAACTTTTAATAAATTCTCAAATATATGTGTGTATATATATATATATTCACCACATTCATACATCACACACACACACACATATATATATTGAATATAAACATTTATTATCTTTTTTTAACACAATAATATTTATTATCTGAAAAGTTATTTATTTTAAATTAAAAATAACAAATCAAACATTTTAACAAAAACTTAAATCTACCAAAAAAATCCTGCCATCTCCTCCCCCCTTTTTTCAATTTCGTCTTCTTTCCCTCCCCCCAAAATTAGGTTAAAGAAAAAACTCACTATACCCCCTCCTCATTCTAATCTTCCCCAATTCCACCAGAAATCGACCAACACCACCAGAAAATCGTCCAACACCACCAGAAATCGTCACCACCGTCCAGCTCCTCCGACCAGACCACGACCGTGGCCCTCCTCCAGCCACGCCACAACCTGTTTACCGATTTGTTTACCAAGAAATCAAATCAAAACATTTCCCATGGGACAAATCCTCGAAAAACTTCAAGGTCATTTTGTTTGTACCAATTTCTTGCTTAACTTTCATCTAAATTTTGGTCTGTTTCTGCTACTTATGTTGTATGTTTCATCGTTTTTCTATTTGAAGTTTGGTTGATTCTCTAATATGGTGGTTTGGTTTTGGATTTGCACTGTAATCGCTTTGGTCCAACTTCTCTATTCCAGGTGTGTTTTCTATTTGCCCTATTCTCACAGCCTCACATAACTTATTATATATACCTTGCAGACATGTACACATGTGACTATCAGTAATGGACCTGGTCAATCAATGATATTATTGTCCTAGTCTGATAGCTCGTAGTTGAAGCTTCGTTTTAACTTCTATATTAGAATCAATCGCAGGTTTGCAGATTCACACCCCTGCCCCTGCTATGCTTGAAGTCTGCAGTTTTTTCTTTGTGCTTCATTGCTTCTTCGTCCAGTTTAGATAACAACATTTAGTCCAGTTCTGGTAACATAGTTGAGCAGTGAAATTGTTCAATCTATTGTTCTACTCTCTTTGTAACATTGTGGTTTATATGGACCATGTGGATTAAACACCAAAAGGTACAAGTGATGAGATAGACCATGCATATTATGTGTCTTCATCTTGTCAATTGTATTTCACCTGAACAAAATTGTGGTTTTGGGGGGTTCGTTTATCTGCATCTCTTTAACCTAAGTGGCATCTCTTTAATTTAGCATTTGTTGCCTAAGTGGCTTTTTTGAGGTAGTGTGAGTTTATATGCTTGAGATATGACCAGACCAGAAGAAACTGAATAGAAGTTACAGAAAACTAAAACTTACAGTCCTTTAAAGCATTATATACGATACATATGCACTAAAATAATTGTTAAATAGTATTTAGTTTTCTTCTATATACCTTTCTTTTCTATCAAAGCACAATTAGATACAGTTGAGGACAACTTTCTTGTTGTTTGAGGGTCAACTGCAGATGAATCTATGAATAACCAGGGCCTCACTAGATTCCCACCACTAAGTAAACCATTTGGTCGAGTGTAAACATCTATTAGACAAACTTTGTATACTTAGAGGGTGTAATATGTAAATATTTCTCCTATAAATACTCTTGTATTCTACCAATTACAATATAATATACAAGACATCTTTACCAAGTTTATCTTGGTATCAGAGCCACCCCTCCAAAAACCCTAATAGTCGCCACTCCCAAAACCCTAATAGCCGCCGCTTCGGAAAAAAACCCGGCGTGAACAGTGCTTCGGCATGAACAGTACTTTCCGGCGTGAACACAACAGCAGTCGATTCTAATGGAAGCCCCTCTCGTAGCCTTTTCTTCTACCGATAAACCTACCCACAACTCTCACAAGTTTGGTTTCACGTTGTCCTCTACAAATTATGGTTATTGGAAGGCTATGATCCAACCGTTTCTCATTACAAACGGTTTATTTCGATACGTTGATGGCATAATCCCATGCCCTATGCCGCTGATCGCATCATCTGGAAAAGAAGGAGAAGCCGCTACTTCTACCTCTATGCCAAACCCTAGTGACACGATTTAGATATCCAATGACGCCCACGTCCGTATGTTACTCATGTCAACCATCTCGGAGGCATCTTTTCAACATGTTCAAGGTACGACTTCTCGTGATCTCTGGTTGGCTCTTGAACGTGTTTACACACCTCATACCTCTTCAAGAGAGTTCACGTTGAAAGCTCAGTTGTTAAAAATACAAATGAAGGGTGACGAGACCTCTTCAGCCTATCTTGCTAGGGCATAGGAGTATGCCACCGCTCTTGCTAATGTCGGACAGCCTATGTCATAAAAAGACATTGTTATGCTAGTGGTTGCAGGTCTTCGGGATGAATATAACGGAGTCAAACAAAGTCTCCTTGCAAGACAATTCACGGCTGTGTTTTCAGAACTTCCTGGACTTCTGGCCGATCATGAGTTTTTGATACGGAAACCGGTTCCAGACGTTACCCCGGTTCAAGCATTCACGGATACTACAGCAGCCGGTTCCTCTCTCCAAACTGATACAGTTCAAGCCTTGCAACAACTTGTTTCACGCCTTGGCTTCCAACTACAGTCGGTTTGCAATATATCATCCACACCGACTTCTCAGGCCTTTTACACAAACCGATCTGGTCCCTCTAATAGCAGTCGTGGTCGCGGTCGTGGAGGTCGTAGTAACAACTTTAATCGAAACCGATCAGGAGGAGGAAATCACAATCCAGGTCAGTTTAATTCGGCTTCTAACCAAAACACAGTTTATGGCACATGTAACAGGTGTGGAATTGGACATGTTCCATCACAATGTCCGAACCGCGACCCATCTACCTTTCGGACGAGACAACCGACCGCCAATTACGCTGATTATCGCTCACAAGCGTCCACCTCTTGGCTTCTGGACACAGGTTCAAACAACCATGTTGCACCGGATATGACGGGTTTTGATTCTGCCGAATCCTACTACGGGGATGACAGTCTGCATATTGGTAACGATAAGGCCCTTCCTATCCTACATATTGGTTCCTCACGCCTTTATTCACCAAACAAAACCTTTTACCTAAACAATGTTCTTCACGTCCCTAAAATCAAGAAACACCTTTTGTATGTCCAAAAATTCTGTCACGATAATCATGTCTATTTTGAATTTCACTCTGCTTTTTTTGCTATTAAGGACAAGTCAACACACACTACCCTCCTCATAGGTCCAAGTGACGGTGGACTCTACTCAATCAACCTTCCAACAAATCAACCCCTTCCAAAAGTTGCTTTCTCAACAGCTCGAGCCACCACAACCACCTGGCACCAAAGACTCGGACATCCACATTCCCAGCTGTTTCAGACTATGCCTTCCAAATATTGTTTACCTATTTCCAATAAGACTTTTGATTTTCATTGTAATTCCTGTTTGATTGGGAAATATTCCAAACTCAATTTATTGTCTTCTGATTATAAAAGTTCTCATGTTCTAGATTTAATCTTTCGTGATGTTTGGGGTCCCACACCGGTAACCTCGTTTGATGGTCATAACTACTTTCTCTTATGTGTTGATAATTTTTCCAAATTCATGTGGTTATTTCCTTTAAAACGAAAATCGGATGTGTTTGATGTGTTTAAATGTTTTGTCACCATGGTTGAACGTCAATCACCACAATTAAAACTGTCCAAACCGATTGGGGGGGTGAATTTCGAAATTTATCACAATTCTTCTCCTCTATTGGCATTATTCACCGTCTCTCTTGCCCTCGCACTAGCGAACAAAATGGGGTTGTCGAGAGACGTCATCATCATGTTGTCGAAACCGGGCTCACTCTTATGGCTCAATCTCATGTCCCAAACCGTTTTTGGCACTTTGCCTTTGAAACCGCGGTTTATCTTATAAACCGAATGCCGTCACGAACAAACTCAACCATTTCTCCCTTTGAACATCTCTTTAAACACAAACCCGACTTCTCGTTTCTTCGAGTCTTTGGATGCCAATGTTACCCTCATCTTCGTCCATATAATCACCACAAGATGGATCTACGATCCACTTCTTGTATTTTTCTTGGCTATAGCACCGCACATCATGGATATCGATGTTTTGACCCCGACACCGAACGCATTTACATTGTCCGTCACGTTCGGTTCAACGAAAACTCTTTCCCTTTTTCTACACCTCCTACCACAACCTCCACATTCTCTCCCAACAACCCCTATATCTCCTCCTATCCTACGTCCATACCTGCCACACAAACAACCACACCTACTCCTACAACTTCCTCACCGAACTCCTCTTCTCAACCAAACATCCCTCTACATACTACTCCTCCACAACCAACCAACCCCTTACCAACTCACACCTACTCCCGTCGCACCTCCACTGACACTCATACCACCACAACTCTTGCCTTTGAGAAGTACACCACCACTCCAGCAGCCCCTACCCCTCTAATCCCTCCTCCAACACCAACCTATCCAATACCATACCAACAACCACAGCCCCCCACCTCTACCACCATCCCTCCTTCCCAGCCCTCAAGACCAGCCCATCTTCGGCAAAATCCAAAAAAGACAAAACCATACGACCCATTAGCTTTTCACACATCCACCAATACCTCATTCCAAGAACCAACCACCTTTGCCGTTGCCAACAAAGATCAGAACTGGCGTAAAGCTATGGCAGATGAATACTCGACTTTAATCCGAAATGACACTTGGACGCTTGTTCCTCGTGTTCCCAAAGCCAATGTGATAGCTTGCAAATGGGTTTATAAAATCAAGAGAGATCAACATGGGGCGATTCAGCGCTACAAAGCGCGTCTTGTTGCAAAAGGTTTTAACCAGCAACCGGGCGTTAACTATATATACAAAAACCTTCAGTCCAGTGGTAAAGTCCACCACTATTCGAGTTGTTCTTTCACTCGCGGTTACCAACCAATGGTCTCTCAGACAGCTTGATGTCCAAAATGCCTTTTTACATGGTGATCTGAAGGAAACTGTGTATCTGCAACAACCCCAAGGTTTCGTTGATCTGTGCAAACCGGATCATGTGTTTCTACTTCACAAGTCTCTATACGGTCTCAAACAGGCACCGAGAGCTTGGTTTCAACGACTTTCTTCGGCTCTGATCTCTCTTGGTTTTCGGGGTTCCAAAACGGATCCTTCATTATTTATTTACTCGGCTCATGGTACACTTATGTATATGCTTGTGTATGTCGATGACATTATTTTGACAGGAAACAACAACAAAGCCATCAACCACATCGTTCATAGCCTGAGCAAGTCATTTGCAGTCCAAGACATGGGGCCCTTATCATACTTCTTGGGCATTGAGGTTGTACGCCGAGACTCTGATCTCATTCTCTCTCAACGGAAATACATAAACGAGTTGTTAGCTCGATCAAACCTCTCACAATCAAAACCCGTTCCGTCGCCGTGTACCACCAGCGCAAACTTGTCTCTTGGTGATAGCGCTCCTTTTGATGATCCAGTGAAATATAGACAGATGGCGGGTGCCTTGCAGTATGTTACGCTATAGAGGCCTGACATTACCTTTGCAGTCAACAAAGTATGTCAATTTATGCACTCACCCACTGTGAATCATTGGTCTGCGGTCAAACGTATCTTACGATACCTTCATGGTACGGCGAGCCATGGCCTCTTAATCTCTCGTTCATCGTCCTCCGTGTTGCATGCTTACACTGATGATGTGTTCAACTCCTTGAGTGCCTTTTCTGATGTGGATTGGGCTGGTTGCCCAGATGACCGTCGATCCACGGGCGGATATGCGATATATCTTGGATCTAATCTTGTTTCGTGGGCTGCTAGAAAACAAAAGACTGTATCTCGGTCATCCACAGAATCGGAATACAAGGCATTAGCAGATACGGTGGCTGAATTAACTTGGCTTGAAATCTTGTTACGAGAACTTCGCGTTCCAATGAAATCGGTTCCAACTCTATGGTGTGATAACTTGGGAGCCACATATTTGTCTGCGAATCATGTCTTTCATGCGCGAACAAAGCACGTAGAAGTTGATTTTCACTTCGTTCGAGAAAAAGTTGCGCAAGGAAAACTGTCGGTTCAATTCATTTCAACACATGATCAAATAGCCGACGTCTTCACAAAACCATTGTCATCTGAGCGTTTTCTTGTTTTGAAGTCCAAGCTAAGAGTCGATTCCCGACCTTAGCTTGAGGGGGAATATTAGACAAACTTTGTATACTTAGAGGTGTAGTCTGTAAATATTTCTCCTATAAATACTCTTGTATTCTACCAATTACAATATAATATACAAGACATCTTTACCAAGTTTATCTACATCCAATACCTAAATAGATAATTAAATACACCACTTCATACCTTAGAATGAAAGATTGGGGTCAATTAAACTATTTTTTGTAAAATCTATTATGCCTATAATTCCATCTCAAATGCCAGAATTGTTTGTTCTTCCATCTCAATACCTGTTGGGAATTAGAGGAGCTATTTGAGTTTTGTATGCTCAATTGGTTAAATCAACACTAAATTTTCTTTAAAATTGTCTCCATTATATGTTTTTTATTTAATCAGTGCAATCTTATTTCATCAAGTAATATTGATGGTTAATTTTGCAGATCTATATGCCTCTAAAAAGAAATCAAATGTACAATTTAGCAAATGTGTCAGTCTTAGAGAGGACTATCGCATGTTTAGAGGTTGTTTGGTGGATATGTTGTTAGAGGTGACACCTTTCGTTTCCGTCCAACGCCGATTGTACCCTCCGACTTCGGGGTCATCAACTATACACCGGTGTCACCAACTACATATGTGACACTTCCCGACACCGAGACGACCACGTCTACTAGTGGGTCACCGACTCTAGATATACGTATTAATTCTTGCCGCACTCACAAACTCCAACTCAACAACCCCGACGAACACTGCTTTAGGTTAATTTTTATTTTATATTTTCAAACTTGTTGCCTACTTTTGTACTTATTTAGGAAAAACATTATCTTTCAATCATTGAATTTATTAGTTTTATTTGGTTATTGGAGTTGTTTGTCGATTCACATGAGTTTGTTTGTTTATGAGAGTTCGTAGAAAACATACAAATATAAAATTGTATCATGGCGTACAAAATGAACAGTAATATTTTTATTATATAAAACATCTTAGGCAACTTATCTATAAGTGTTGCCTAAGAGAAATATTATATTATTTTAATCATAATTCAAAGGCAACTTACGTAAATAGAGTATGTTGTCTAAGTTGATATCTTAGGCAACACATGCATAAATCTAATCTTGCCTTAGTGTTTGTTTGGTGTAACATATGTTTTTTTCATAGGCAACATAACCTGTTGTGTGTTGCTTAAGGAGTCTGTTTAGGCAACATATGATGTTTGCCTATGTTGTCTAGGTTCTTATGCAACATTGAGAAGGTAACATAGGCATGTTGCCTAAGTCTTAGGTAACACATAAACCCCTCTTAGGCAACATTTTTCATTTGTTGCCTAAACGACATTTTGAGGTAGTGTTGGTTTGAATCAAATTTGGGGTCTGAAACTAAATTGCATTTGAATTAATAATAAATTATAACGTATATGTTTTGCTAATTTAAAGACCAAAATTGGAAAAAAGAATATTGATCTTGAAGTTAAAATAAAGAGAATAATTTAAACATTTTAGATTAAAAACTAAAAATATAATGTACTTTAATTTACCTTTTGTAGATAGTCATTCAATAATCAAATTGAGTTCTGAGTTCATACTTGCATGCATTTATGATAGAAATGTTTTTTTGGACAAAGATAATTATTGATTATTTTGTTAATGCTCTATTATATTCTGTATTTGTACGCATTTATGAGTTGGTCATTAGTTATTTATATGAATTTCAAAGAGTTTAAGAAATTATACACATGTAGTATTTATTTATAAACATAAAATTGCAGAAAATTATGTATTATATTAAGTAGTATTTTAATGTTTAATAAGTTGTTTTTTAGACTTTTACTTAAATGATTTATAATATTATAATATAGTATAGATATAAATGTGGTGTACCTGTAGGACCAACCAAGACACTCTAAATAATGTAATTTACTTTAGAAATAAAGTTATATCATGTATTTGAACGCTTTTATGTGTGGGAACAACCAAAACACTCTATATTAATTAAGGCTAGATTAACAATGAACTTTAGAATTCAAATAAGACGTTTTAGTCGCACTATTCTGGAAAAGGGATATCAGCAAGATCCTCTCTATAGGGAACATTCGTCAACTCCAGCCCTTTATCAGTGTTATTTTCCCCATTTTCCATGCTAACTTGAGCATTAGGGTCACGTTTTGTTGGCTCGACAAAGGTAACGACAACATCTTTGCGGAACATAAGGTAGACCACCGATAGAACATATATAGCCATGATGGGGAAGACGATAATCCCAATGAACACGTTAGCAACTTTAGGCAAACTGCTATGAATTAGCCAATCTACAAACGAAGTGGTCAAGTAGTAAATGTTGATGCCAATTATCCCAAGCCCTAGCACCCAGGAGAAGACGATGATCTGCACATGGAAAAGGCATCATCTTTTAGGAAAGGTGACTACTACCTTGAACCATTACAACAAAATCGGATTTACAGCTAGAACTCTCAAGATGTGTAAGTGTTCTAATAGAGTATTTTATACGACTTACGTTTATAAGATCAAATAATTGTGTCTTTCTATATAAAAGCATTGCAATAAGTTTATAGGAAACTTTGATATTTTAACAAGTTTTCTTGAACAGTTCTAAAATAAAATGGCGTATTATTTTTTTAGATGACAATTTTTGAGAAGTTTTCTATGGACACATCATCACACATCTGTTAAAATGACGTTAGTTTTATAAGAAACTTTTTCAAATATTATCATATGAAAAGAAGTGTTAATAAGAAGTTTAGTATGCTAAAAGATTTGTTAAAAACACACAAAAAAAAATGTCCTATAAACTTATTGCAACATTTTGACATGTGACTCATAATTGTTTGGTCCTTAGACATTTCTTGCATCCTATAAATCTGATTTTCTTGTAGTGAATGCTTGGCAAATAGAGAATTGATATCTCACAATCATGGAGTTTTTGTGAGGACCCATTTTGGTAGCTGTGCTGCTGAATTTGAGGAGTGGAATCAGAGCAAAAGGAAGTTCAAACGACAATATCATCTGTCAAAGATCGTCAAGGAAATTTAGCATCGAAGAAACTTAGAAGTGCAGTTGTAATGTCAAACTATGAGAATACGGAACAAACCGATGCAATGATGATTAGTCGTCCGGCACCAGAAGACCCACCAATTATTGACACTATTAAACTCGGCGTGATGGCGATGCACCTTGTTATCAAGTTCCTTAGCCATTTCCTCATCTTTAAATCCAAAAAACCCTATAATAACATGAGGAATGTAGTCCATAATGTTATTTTGTCAATCCAACTACACAAAACAGCGTGATGAACATATAACACTTCGACTATTGAAAAGGTCACGTTGAAAGGGAAACATTGCTAAATGCATATTGCAATGTAAAGAACTTCACTAACCTGCATAATAAATTGTCCTGCATAAGTGCCGGTGATGGTTGAACTCTGGCCGGAAGCTAGCAGTGCAATTGCATAAAGAGTGGAGCTGGACTTCCCCAAAACATTCTGCATAGTAAAATAGGGGTTATTTATCATATATCTTTGTTCTTCTGATCATTACATTTATATAAATATATATTCACATCCTAGAGAAGTCATACTTTCAGGAGAAATGAAGCCGAGTCAAGGGAAAGATCACTGCATCGCTGAAAGTCACCACTTGGTAAATTTTCAGTTGAGCAAACCGTACCAGAAACAGCGATGATTGAGACGTTTATCAAGAACGCCACAAAGAGAGCAATACCACTCTCTATCAGGAAGTATCTGCATGCATCCTGTAAGACAAAACATCATTCATAAGTCCGGCCGGACACGTGAAGTCACACTACAACAAAATAGAGTTTATAGGACCCAAAATAGAGTCACATTCCCAAGTCCTAACAGACTACTTTATAGGATTTAACTTTATATAACAAAACAATTGTGCGCCACATATCTAAAGTGTTACAATAAACTTAGAACGTTTTTGGGTGTTTTAACATTCTTTTTAGGACACTTCAGAATAAAGTGTGGTATATTAGCTTTTTCTTTTTTGATACAGAGGGGGGCGACCCCTCCGATCAAGAAGGTATTAGCTTTTTCAAGGACAATTTAATTGGAAACATGTCATAGGAAAGGGACCTTACTTTTATGTCACTTTTTCATTAAAAAATATTATATGATGATTTATTTCAATATTGTCCTAAATAAATTGTAAGAACGCCAAAAACAATCCTATAAATTTATTGCAACAATTTGCACATTTGTTTGTCTTATAGATCCTTCAGTTTTATAAAATAGTTTATAATTAGGATATTTAGACATTTTAGGCGTCTTATAAACCTGATTTGTTGTAATGAAATATATAGACAACTTAAAAAGGCAAATTTGGCAATCGTCTAGGGTTTGATCAATCTTTTTTGAATGCTCTAGTTATTGGAAAGACTTACATTATGTCACAAAAAAAAGACTTACGTTGATGCCACGAACTGAATTTGGTATCCTCCGGGAGAGAACAAGAGCGGAGTGAAGAAAAAGATTATGCCTGTTGGAAAGAGTAAAATGGCTAGGTGTTATGAAAAAACCAGAACAGTTTTTAGGGAAAATAAAAAAGAAGACACTTTTGGCAAGGATCATACGGCATAACAAGTGCACCAAGGAGTGCAATGGCATCACCGGTGGCTCCTCGGCCACCAAGTTTCGGAACGAACATTCCCTTCAGCACATCAGCAGCCGGTGGCTTCACATAGCTCATTTCTCCGAAGAAACAACCGGCCATCACGAAAACTAGAATGGCTATTAATACTTCTAGCTTCCTCACCTATATAACAGAAGTTAGGACATTCAAAAAGAAATCATTCTACAAATTTTTTATATGACATTGTTTTAAAAGCGCCTTATAAAAACTAGTATTGTCACAAAAAAATATGCGTTTATAAGATTTTTTTAAGTGTATAAGACTAAACAATTATGTGTCATATATAAAAGTATTGTAATAAATTTATATGATACGTTTTTGGTGTCTTAAAAAGTTTTTAACAATATTTTTGAAATAATACGTTCTATTAAATTTTTATATGACATTATTTGAAAAATGTTTTATAAAAAGATGTGTTCATAGAACATTTCTCAAAAAATGTACTTCAAAAAAACTAATACGGCAATTTATTTTAAAATTCTTCTTAAAAAACTTGTTAAAAACTATCAGAAACATCTTATAAACTCATTGCAAAACTTTTACACCGGATTCGCAATTGTTTGGTCCTATAAAGTTAAATCCATTAAATCACACTACTGGAAAATTGCTTATTTCCGACTACATTTACCGACGGATTTAATCCGTCGGTAATTACCGACGGATTTAATCCGTCGGTAATTACCGACGGATCACCGACGGTAAAGAAAATTTTGCGACGGATAGACTATCCGTCGGTAAATGTACAAATTACCGACGGATATTAAATTTTTTTATTTTATATTTTTTTATTTTTAAATCCGTCGGTAATCCATCGGTAATTTATATAATTTAATAAATATTTATTTTTTTTGACGTCCGTCAGTAAACCATCGGTAATTACAGACAGATTACCGACGACCTTTAAGAATCCGTCGGTAATCCGTCAGTAAGTTTAATAAATAAATAAATATTTATTTTTTCTGTGATCATGTATGTATATATATATATATATGTATGTTTGTTTGTATGTGATCATGTATGTAGATACACAAGTACGTATGTGATCATGAATGTATGTACACCATGTATATATAAAGTATGTATACATCATGTATATGTATAGTATGTATGTACATCATGTATATGTATAGTACGTATGTGATCATGTATGTATATACAAGTACGTATGTGATCATGTATATACAAGTACGTATGTGATCATGTATATACAAGTACGTATGTGATTATGTATAGTATGTATGTTAAAGCCCAACTGTGTATGTTAAAGCCCAATTGGATACGTTAAAGCCCAACTGGGAACGTTAAAGCCCCACTGAATCCATTAAAGCCCAACTGGATCTGTTAAAGCCCAACTAAATCCATTAAAGCCCAACTGGATCTGTTACAGCCCAACTGGTAACGTTAAAGCCCAACTGGGTGCGTTAAAGCCTAACTGGATCCATTAAAAACAACTGGATATATTAAAGCCCAACCGGGTCCATTAAAGCCCAACTGGATACGTTAAAGCCCAACTGGGAACGTTAAAGCCCCATTGAATCCATTAAAGCCCAACTGGTAACGTTAAAGCTCAACTAAATCCATTAAAGTCCAAATGGATCTGTTAAAACCCAACTGGTAACGTTAAAGCCCAACTAGGTACGTTAAAGCCTAGCTAGATCCATTAAAAGCAACTGGATATATTAAAGCTCAACCGGGTCCATTAAAGCCCATCTGGATTCATTAAAGCCCAACTGTGTACGTTAAAGCCCAATTGGATAAGTTAAAGCCCAGTTGGGAACGTTAAAGCCCCACTGAATCCATTAAAGCCCAACTGGATCTGTTAAAGCCCAACTAAATCCATTAAAGCCCAAATGGATCTGTTAAAACCCAACTGGTAACGTTAAAGCCCAACTAAATCCATTAAAGCCCAACTAGGTACGTTAAAGCCTAACTGGATATATTAAAGCCCAACCGGGTCCATTAAAGCCCAACTAGATTCATTAAAGCCCAACTGTGTACGTTAAAGCCCAATTGGATACGTTAAAGCCCAGTTGGGAACGTTAAAGCCCCACTGAATCCATTAAAGCCCAACAGTTGAAATGCTTCCGAATTTTCTATAGGTTAGTTGACTTGACAATGTCTAATTTGGTAAACTGTAGGATGCCTACCATCGGAATAGGGAGGAGGAGTACCCGGACTTAACTCCCGGCACTGTACCTCCCAATAACGCCGAGTTGTGGGAGCGTAGTGTCGGAGGACGGCGTAAGGGTCGTCTTTTTGGATGGGGACAAGTCAGGATCCCTATTATGTTATGACCGGTGATTCAGGTGCCAATTCGAGCGGGAGCACGCGCGGCCGTCGCGATGAGGAGGTATGCTTGTCAAATGTTGTTTAACATTGTTAATCATATGTTTGTTAAATGTTGTTTGACATTGTTCTATATATGTTTGTCAAATGTTGAATTTCAGTTGGAGGAGTTGAGGCAGAGGTTAGAGAGAGAGAAAACACAGAGGATCCAGTGACAGGAGCGACTACAGAGAGAGGAAGCAGAGAGGATCCGGATGCAGGAGCGATTGGATAGAGATGAAGCAGAGAAGAGACAGATGCAGGAACGAATGACACAGTTTGACGCGTTCATGATCAAGTTTAACAATCAGCACGCCTTTCCCCCTCCGTAGGATTATGTTTATGTATTTATAGATATTTTGTACACTTTAAGAATTAGTAATATTTAAAAATTGGCAGATCTTGTATGGGATAAAAAACTGGAAAATTTTAATTTTTAATTATTTAAAAAAAAAATTAAATCCGTCGGTAAGCCGTCGGAAAATATTTTTTAATTTAATTTTTATTTAATAAATATCCGTCGGAAATCCGTCGTTAAATTCGTCGGAAAGAATCCGTCGGTAATCCGTCGCTAAAGGAAGACCGTCGGAAATAACCTCGCCGTCGGTAACCGTCGGAGATCCGTCGGAAAACATAACCGTCGGTGATCAGTCGGTAATATCCGCCGGTGATCCGTCGGTAATTTGAACGCCGACCACCTCTTTACCGACGGCTATTTACCGACGGATTTTCATTTTACCGACGGATTTATCCGTCGGTGATAAGCCTCTGTTTTGTAGTGTCAGTCTATTAATTAAGAAAAACGTATATGTTCTTAGTTAGCGTACCATAAACCCGATTTTGCTATTGTGAAATATATCACCTATATAAAACTAGTTAGCAGCATTAAGTATGCAGACCTTCTTCAATTAAAAAATATAGCTTACACCGTATCTTTGGAGACCAAGAAGGAGTAGGGTGCTGAAACCAGTGAGAAGAACTCCAACCCAAACTGGAATATTGAATAAGATATTCAGTGCAAAAGCCGTCCCAATCACTGCCAGCATCAATGGAAAATGACTAATAAATTTTATAAGAAAAAGTGAAAGAAAATGAAATATTAATTAAAGACATCTACACACCATGCGAAAATAGTTGAAGTTTTTTTTTTTTTTTTTTTTTTTTTTAAATTAATAATAAAATAATCTTGATATTAATTTAAACAATTCATGCCTTCGGGAATATCTGCTGCAATGACCGCAACCTCCGCTAGCAGCCACAAACAGTACTTCACAAAAATTGGGTATTCGGCCTTGCATAACTCTGATAGATGTTTTCCTGAACAAAAACCTCATAACTTTTAGATATTTATTCTTAATATATCTCCATTAACACTACAATAAATATCGAGTTTATAAAATCCTAATAGACTACTCTATATAGAATTGAACTTTTTCAAAAGTGTTCCAGTAATTTTATACGATGCTCTCAAGGGTCGATCTTAAATAGTTTTTAAGGTCATTTTTGATACAAATCGTCCTATTAATTATTTTATATGACATTATCTGAAAAAACATCTTATGAAAATAAGTGTTCTATAAAAGGATGTGACGCTTTTTCAAAAGTGTCATATAAAAAACTATTATAATAATTTATTTCCTAAAGTCTTCTAAAATTTGTTAAAACGTCCAAAAAAACATTTTAAGAATGTATTGTAACACGTGTACATAGGACACACAATTGTTAATTTGGTCCTATAGACTTTAAGTATGATAAAACAATCTATTAGGATATTTAAACATTGTTGTAGACTTGTTGGAAAAAAAGAAAAAAAAACCTTGGGTTAATTCGTAGTCTTACCGGTGCTTACACCTAAATTTGCTGCGAGAGATTGAATCACCAGTGCAAATATTAACCCGATTAAGATCACCCAAAGTAGCTGAGAAGATATAAAAATATTCGATGATCAAATTATATATAGGGCGTTTTTATCCAACTATAATTAACCATGCTTGTTCCTCGCATGAAAGTTTTACCTCGTATCTGTGGTTTGCTCCTGCTTGTAAATCAGTTTCCACTGTATACAAAACATCGATAAGTTTCTGATCAGTATAAATCAAGGTTCAAAATAGCGTGAGGCGTGGCGTGGCGGCGAGATCAAGCCTTAAGCCTTACACGTCACGGTGAGGACGCGACGTTTTTCAAGGCGTGACATAAGGCGACAAATTTGTATGTCATATTTAAAATTATATATATATATATATATATACACGTATATGTTATATATATATATTATTGTAATCAAATAATGATATTAAAGAATGTACATTCATATTGCAAAAAGAAGAATCATATAAATTACTAGTATAAAATTAGTTTTTTATTGAATATTTAAAATAGAACTTAGATAAACAATTTTACAATTTCGTTTTAATCGTGAGTCCATAACGTTTATGACTTCATGAAACTGTGAATGATGTGATTAGATAAATCTATAAAAGTTTTGAATTTAAAGTTAAAAATGTAAAAATACAAAAGATAAAAAAAATTAAAAAAAATATTTTTTTGAAAAAAAAAACCACGTCTTAGAAAAAACGTGCGCCATGGCTCGCCTTAAGACGCCATAGCGTGAGTCACGCCTTACATAAACATTATGGGTCATTTCGTAACGGCGGAGACGCGTCTTGCGCCATATCGTGTCATGGCGTGCCTTTTTGAACACTGGTATAAATGTAAGACCAAATGAGATGCCAAGAAATCAAGAACGACTTACAGTTGCCAGGATCAAGATAAGCCAACGAAACTAGGAAACCAGGACCAACAAATGAGAGGAAAGTTCTCCATCCAGGCTTCTGATGATTACCATTTAGAAAATTAGAAATAGTTCAAGTTTGACTTAGCATTGTCACTACAACGAATTTGGGTTTATAGGTATCAAAAATTGTTTATAAGTGTTCTAGCTAGTAGACTTCTTCATAGGACGTAAGTTTATAAGACCAAATACTTGTGCGTCCTATGAAAGTGTTGCAATAAATTTATACAATGTTTCCGGACGTCTTAACAATTTTTTAGAACAATTTTGAAATATCGCATCATATTAAATTTTTTATGAAATTATTTGAATGTATCTATACTATATTATAAAAACGACATAAAAAACTCTTAATTACAACATTTTAAACATAAGTTACAACTAATTAAAGTCAATTACTTAATTTACAATTTCTTAATGCTTTGGTACAACCTTTTCAAGCAAAATATCTCACATAATCATTTATTTGTGGAATGGATACTCATTTATTAATATAAATATTTATTCTTTTGGTGGAGGATTTTATAAAATAGATTTTATATTAGCATAATCTATTTTAAATGTAGATTTTACATTTAAATCTATATTAATGAGATGTAATATAAAATCTTTTTTCTTTCGTATTTTTTTATATTACATCTCATAATGATTTTTCCATATTTTATTTTTATAAAATCTTTTTCCATATTTTATTTTATAAAATCTTTTTAAATAATGAGATGTAATATAAACTCTTTTTTCTTCCGTATTTTTTTTGCTAATATAAAACTATTTTATTTTATAAAATCTATTTTGTTTTATAAAATTTACACGTATTTTATATTAGCATAATATAAAATCTACATGTATTTTTTTTGCTAATATAAAATCTACACGTATTTTTTTTCACTAGCATTAAAAGAAGAAAAAAGAAGATTGATATGAATTAAAAATAAAAAATAACGAGATACACTAATAAATTATCGTATTCTTTAAAATAAAAATATTCCGCAATACTTTCCAAATTAATCAAGTGCAAAGAAAATAAAATAGAAACGATGTAAATATAAAAATATTCTTCCATATTTTAATATATTTACATTTAAATGTAAAATCGAAAATGAAAATAAAAGATTTTAAAATATTCTCTACATTCACTATAAATATATATAGCTTCTCTATGTATCATTCGAGTACAAGAAGAAGACGAACGGTCGGGTGTAAATGGCGGAACCTGCAACTGAACAAAAGGTATTCCACTATATTTTTGTTTCTTTGAAAAACTACTTTTTTATTTTATTTTATTTACTGAGGATTTGTTCATATTTTTCAAAACTCAGAATCATATTTTTCGAAGTAGGGGAATAAGATATATAAACATATCTTTATTTTTATCGACTAATACTATGAGGTCTTGAAGTCAATAGTCAGATGAATTTTCAAGTGGTACTGAGTGAATTTGAACTATATACCAGTTGAGTTGCCGGTTACAAAAGATAGAAATCATTTATTTTCTTTGTCATATTTGATGTGGGTTGAATGTTGTTAATTAATCTACAGATTTATACGTTCAAAGTGATTGTCAAGTGTTGTCGAGGAGGTTTCAGAAAAATTGCAAAATCTGTAAAAACGTATGTTCATATTTATAATTATTTCAATAATAGTGATATATTGTGAGACATTTCGTTTGAGTTTTAAATAATATAATACAAAACTATTACCAATATTATTGCACAAACTCATAACAACAAACGATTAAGAATATATGCAAGTTAACCACTTATGAAAATACATTCGTTTTTCACATTGTATTTTATTAACTGTTAACAGAGAAATTACGTTTCATTTTAACTTGATTCAATATTTCAACAAAAAATTTATCCTCCCGTGCAATGCACGGGCTCAACACTAGTGTTTTATAAAACAAGTATCTCTACAAATACGTTCATAGGACAAATCTTATCCTGTAAAAAATTAATAGGAAAACGTGTTCTAAAAAAACATATCAGATACTCAAAAGCGTCATATAAATCTATTACAACACTAATTTATATAACGTACAATTCTATGGTCCTATAAGCTTATTACACACTCAATCTAAAATATTATAAAACAGTCTTTTAGGATATTTATTCATTTTTGACATTATTTTAAACCTAATTTTGTTGTAGTGATAGCTTTAAAGATTACACTTTTGCATGGATGCAAACTAATAGCTAGCTACAAAAGTGGAATATTATGGGCTAATTTTTGTATCAAAAGATTAGGAAGAAATACATCCATGAGCAAACCTGTTTAGGGTTCATCTCTTGATGATTGTCGTTTTTTCTTTTGATATCTGGAGATGCAATTCTACTTGGTTCAACAGCCGAGATGCGGTTGCTTCCTCCGATAACTCGTGGTTCGTGTAGAATCCCTGCCATCGTTCTTTGTGTTTGTGTGAGTAAGATGTGGAGGTAGAATATATATGTATATGTATCTTGGGAACTAATTAAAGCTTATTTGAATGTGGTATTTATACATGATCAGTTTCAATTGCTACAATAGTTTGACTAATAATACACTTATAATTTGTAGTAGTATGGTTAAAAGATAGGTCAATGCCGTTTGAAAGTGTGGTATGGCATCTTCCTTATTTGTTTACTAATTATGCAATTTTGACCTATGCATGAACAATAAAACCCACTTATATATACTCGGATGAGATTGTGATTTTATTAATTTGAGTTTAATCAATATTTTATTCGTTGTTCTTGTTTTTATTGTATATTCTAATATTCAAAATAGAAATCAATAAGCATCTTAAAACATTTGTTTATTTTCGAAACACCCAACTTTGTGGCATAAGTATTCTTGTCAACTAGCCATTGGAACCATCTAATAATGGATAAGACAACCTCGAAAAGTTAATCATTGAAAGGCTCCACTATAGAGGTCTTGTCTTAGGGGCCGTTTACCTAAATGCTTACCCGGTAAAAATTAACACTTTCTCTTGCCTTCATGCGTAAGATTCTAAACGGCATCGTATGCAACAATATACTTTGTAAGTGCTTACCCGGTTAGACTTGCCGCCCACACTTACCGGGTAAGACTTTTGGCCCTTGCCATCGTTCTTACCGGGTAAGATTCTCGATAGTTGTAATGTTTATCCGGTAAGATAAGTGACTTGGTAAGAGCTTACCGGGTAAGCGTTTATTAAACGGCCCCTTACTCAATTTGCTTCAACATACAATTTTGTACCCCCCCCCTCTATAATATGTTAGAAAACTTTAATTACTTCATGAAAACACTAAAACATAGATTACGATGTGATTTGTAATAACTATTCTTACGATAATACTAGCCCCCATTAATTGATGTTGGCTTAAGGCTAATTTACCCTAGGACTAATCTAATCTAGATGGAGGATACAACAAATCCTCTCATCTCAATGAAACAACCATTTTCTGCATAACCATTTTATGCATAAAAATTGAAGAGGGAATGAGAAGGAAAAAGTTAATGATTTCAACAAACTTGCTTGGTATATATAGACACCGCCACACCGGTAGGTAGTTACAGGTTTTAACCATAAAAATTGTCAAGAAATCTTATCCAAAAATGGATAACAAGTCAGCAATCAGAAAAGCTATCAAATATTTGTAAAATCCGCGAACAAGTTGCGTGGGTTATGCCGCGACTCAAACCCGCGTGGCAAGCTGCGAGAAACTCTGTTTCCGAAAATAAAAAATCATGTTTTTTTAGAACTGCACACACGCTAGTGCCATCTTTCGACCCATTAAATTTAGTATATAGTAGCCCAAACCAAGTAGAAAATCAAGCCCAAAACCCATAAACCCATTATTACTTATTTGATAACTAAAGTAAGCTAAGTCATCCAAACATCCACTCGATCTCCTTCCTGTGTGGGACAATATTGAAGACTATATCCAACATAATATGTTCAAATTATTTTCTAGCGAGTGACTAGAGAGAGAATGACAAGTTGGTTTAAATTAGGTTTTCAAGTTGGGAAATTAATATTTGCAAGAAATATTCTTGGAATAAGGTTATGCATTACAACACCTTGAATTCGCATATAGCCATCAAATTTGTGGTGAGTGTGATAAATAATTAAAAGAAAAGGTTTTAGAATGATTAATTTTGCATGATGGGATATGTCTTGTTTTATCTATTCATTACTTTCGGGATTCATTATTTTTGTAATGTGGTTGCATTGTATAGTTCGTTCATGTTTCAATTACATTTTCACATATTAAGATTTACATGTTGATTATTTCAACATAAGCACATAAACAATATTGAATATGCACCAAAAGGGTGTTAGCCTAGTGGTAAGGCATGTGGACTAGCTAGTAGCGGTCTCATGTTCGAACCCTGGGGGACGCATCCTGGAGGTACGGGGGCTTCGACCCCGGGCTGCATGCTTTAGCAGTCGGGCTTCGGCCCATATTGCCAGGGATTAGTCTGGGCCCAATGTGGTCTGGGATACCCTCTCCAAAAAAAAAACAATATTGAATATGCCATTTATATAGAGAATTTACTTCCATGGAGATTTGATTTAGCCATACCTGATAAAGCCATAACAATTTCAGTTATGCCTTTTGATGATGGAATCAAGTAATTGTGTTCTTATTCTCTATTGGTTCTTGATGAGAGAGTTCATATGATAAAAAAAATTATGGCATAATGAATATGTAAGAAATAAACACCCATTGTTAATTAAGAGGTGTAGAATTGTCCATCTACATTCTACAGGGACCATTTTGTTACTATCATAAGTAGTGAGTGATAACAGTAGCATTATCGTACTCACGTATAGATTAATACACGAACACGATATATACACAAGGCCACATTACGGTATAATTTTTAATTGTCTCCTACTTCATCGTATGACTATTTATATTAAGTGTTCTTAAGTTGGCCAAGTAATAATCTATTTAATTCGTCTTTGACTAGACGAAGACAAATTAATTTCATTATCGACCACAAAAGCTTAATTAATTGCGGTAGTAGAATCTTCAAAGGAAGCGGTTCATCTTCAAGAGTTGATCACTTTTTGGTAACAAATCTAGCTTTCAGCTCTCAACCAAAGCACATTAATGTGTGTGATACATTTTTGGTAGCATTAAAAGAAGCGAAGGTACTGAAGAAAAATATCACCGATGATAATGTTGTTGATATGGTCACATCGTTACGGCCAACCAAGTTTGAGCTTTGCTTGAACTTGATCGAGCTCAGGTTGTGTTAGTGTCGTTCGACACTTTAGAGAGAGAGAGAGAGTACTACAGATGACAAAACAACATCTTTGGAAGGTATTAAATTGTTATGTGTTAGAGTATGGTACACTCATTCATTCTTTAGATTGTGAACTTGAGGTTCCTTGGTTTGCTTTTGGCTTTGATCACGGTTGAAATGCATTTTGTTGCCTCGTACCAATCTATCTATTTGTGATATCAGCTTTCGCATGTTTATTGATTTGGTTTCGTTTATTGATGTGAGATTTGTGCATCACGGTGGAGTATTGTAATATTTATATTACATTGTTTATGTTGCACAAAGAGTTAGAGCACCGATACACGAGTATCGGAAAAACCACAATGCATCGACCATCTCTATGTACTGCATGTTGCAGCACCACTTTTTAAAGTCTAGAAAATATCTAGATATGTTCTACGCTTTTGGCTTATAAAAGAAGTATCACGGAGCCTCCCATTTCACCACACAACCATCGATCCTTCTTCCTATCTTTGAAGTTCTTCTCTCTCAAACACTTTCATACACACTTTCACCTCTTCGTTTATATTGTCGTTACAGAATATAGTAGGTGTTTTGCGAAGTGTTCTTGGGGTTCTTGAAGACTGTTGATTTTAGATCCAATGATCATTGTAACACGGTTGTAATCTCCTTCGGGGTTGGTAATATATCTGATCTCTCTCTCCCTGCAGATGTACACTATCATATCGATAGTGGAACCAAGTTAAATCTCAGTGTTGATTTTTTTGACTTGTTATGTATGCTTTGATTTATACATATTTCGTTGTCATTTACTTTGTAAGTTAGTATTTCTTGGTTAGCATCACGTTGTAACATATTAGATCTTGTAATACACTTTTGTTGTTTGGGTTAATTTTGCACTTAGATTTCTACTTGCATATGGACCTAAGAAATAGTGTTATTGTTATATTTGGAAAATCCACCCCAACACCTCGATATTGAAAAAATAATGCATCCTCTCGTGAACAAAGTTTGAAATCATGGTTATTACAAATTATGATTTTATAAACGGTTGTTTTGGACTTTATACGCGGTTTTGGAACCGCGTATATGGCCGTTGTTTGAAAAAGTATCGGACTTTTATACACGGTTCCAAAACCGTGTATAAAACTCAACTTTTATACACGGTTTCAAAACCGTTTAGAAAAGGAATATTAACCGTGTATAAAAGTCATAATCTTACACGGATTTTAGATGAAACCGTTTAAAAAAGCCCTACTAACCGTTTATAAAAGTATCTATCTTACACGGTTTTTAGATGAAACCGTTTAAAAAAGTCCTACTAATCGTTTATAAAAGTCTATATCTTACACGGTTTTTTGTTAAAACCGTTTACAATTGTAATAATTTTTCACGGTTTTCATAACAAAACCACGTATAAATGTAAACATTAATAATAAAAAATTGCAGATATTTGTACACGGTTTTTTTTACTAGAACCACGTATAATGAGTTATATTTTTATTTTTAGTATTTACCTCGATTTTGTTACCATACATTATTGCAAATGTTGGTGAAGCTACATTCTATCGATAAGCTAAATTTCCAAATACGATTCCTATTGGAATAATGGAACATTTCAAACACAATTCCAAATATAAAAATCAGCTAGACTTGAACCGTGTAAAAAGGTTCCAGATCCTTCCTTTATACATGGTTTTTATAAAAACAACAAAAACCGTGTATAATTAGGCGCATATAAAAGTTATAATTATGGATCATTGTTTCCTAACATGGACATGGAATTGAAGTTTCTCTAATTTTGATACAATTTAAAAAATAACTAAAAGAAAACTTTGTAATTTACTAAATTAGATATTAATTGTTTATGTTCACAAATTGTGATTAAAGTCAATGTAACATTGTAATTGTTGGTGATTTTAGTATGATTGTGATTTACTAAGTACGTTAGAATGTGCGGAATGCACTCTCATAAATGTTGCCTTTACTTAGATCGCCTAAGGGGGATACGCCCTGTTCCTAGGATTTTTTGAAGAGGTTTAGCTAGGAATTTAAATTCCATACGAACAGGATGTTATTCTGGAGGTTAGTTCTTGAAATAGTTACACAACTTGGTGAAAATTGCCTAACTAGTGTAGATCAAGAGGACTTAGAATCTTTGATCCTTCTGCTCAGAGGTCTGAGTCTTTGCATATTTTTTGTAAGTATGCCTAAGAGCTTCTTGACCCTTTGATAGTGGGTCCTATGGACTTTCACTTCTTCTCGTCGTGGTGCTTCTGACTCAAAGGTAACTATTGTCGAATCTTATCCGTTATCGGTTACAATTGTTATACAGTTTAACCGTCGTAATCGCCGATCTCATATAAATACTAAACGTGAATTTGGGTGTATATAATCACTTGATTCCAAAACAAAATTTGTGATATGCAACACTAGTAAGGCACGAATTATCATATTCGGAAAACAAAATTTGTGACATGCAACGCTAGTAAGGGATGAATTATCCGACCTGTGTATCATCTCCAATTCCCCATATCTAACACTAATAAATTGATTAAGATTTTGTAATAACTTCCTAACATAATTAAAATTTGTATCATAGGATGCATTCGAACTTTAAGGGGTTGTTTGTTTGTTTTTCAAAAAACCTCTTAATACCTCTTAAATATAAAATGATCAGACATTTTTACATTCAGACTGTTTGTTTTTTTCTTCATATTTCAGACCATCTTAACACTTAAATACATCTGAAATTAAAAGTGGTGACATTTTTCTGATTAATTGTTATCACAAACAAAACAATCTTATTGATCCACATTAAGATTTCAGACTTCAAACGTTACAAAAACAAACAGTCTTATTGATTCAGATTTCAGACTTCATCACTACCTCTTATTAATAAGAAGTTAAATAAGAATTCAGACTTCAGACCTCTTCAAAAATAAATGCCACCTAAGTCAACATGTTATATGATAAGAGTTAATAACATAACAATATAAAGTTGACCAAGTGCAAGCAGTGGATCAGGTTTCGTTGTCCTATGCCATTGTTCATCAAGATTTAATATATAAATCAAAATAATCATACAACCCACTTGTATATTAGATAACTTAAATATCACCTATCAACTAAAATCATTTTGTTTTTCTCTAATACAAAAATGGCTACATAATCATTTTTCAACCCTTAAGCGGTCATTGGATGAATTACAATTATATTGTTTATAAATATGTAATCTAATTTTTAAAATAAAAATAATAATTTATATAATATGCTTGATATATATATATATATAGATATATATATATAAACGAATAGTAAAAGAAAATGAAAACAACTCTTCTGTCACTTACTCTATTGCGCAAGTAAAAGTTTGACAAAATTTGTCAAAACAGTTTGTCAGCGTTTTATAATGACGAGTCCCAAAGTCTCATATTTCATTATGGGCAAACTGTACAAAAAGGTAAGGTTACGTACTTTTAAAACTTTTATTTTGGTACTTAAGATTTGAGAAATTGAGATATGAAAGCCCAAACTTTTAAGTACCTATTGTACCTAATGACATGAAAATGCTGGCTAACATAGAAAATAAATTCCACGTCATTATTTAAAAAAATTATAATTTTTTTTTAATTACGCAAAAAATACGGACGATAGTTAAAGGTTCTTACAAAAATGCCCTAACTACTATCTCTTATTAGCCAAAAAGGGGCAATATAATAATGAAATTTCACATGTCATAACACCGGCTACAAGTTATAAACTAAAATGCCCGATACATCATTAATGATCAATCAAACTAAAAGTCTCCAATACATCATTAATGCTCAATCGGTGTTATGTCAGGCATGCTCCATTTAGTCATCTTAGATGGAGTTTTTTCCATTTCTCTTGCTTCAACTTCAAATAAGAAAAAAAACCTACGTTAACAACCTACTCTTTTTGGAATAACAATTCGGGCAAATGTAATTATAAACATACAAAATCATCACGTTTACTTACCACAATCGGTGAAACTAGACCAACCACTTCCGTTTGAATTCCGGCCTCTTGAACCCCTACTTGAAATCCTTCCTCTTGAACCCCTCCTTGAATTATTGCCTCTTGAACTACTACCTCTAGTCCTACCAACCAGATTACTTTGCTTAGATGGTGCATCTCTTTTTTGGTTTTTACAACCTCTTGAATTATGTCCAACATCCCAACAATTTTTGCAAGTCATTTGACTCCCTTTTCTTCCTACCTCATCATGTCCAAAGTTGTTAGTCCTACTTCTACTACCACTTTCACATGCATCCTTTCATCTCGATATTGAAGGTATACCGGGCATTCTTCTAAATTTTGGTGGATATGGATTAACAAAATTTGTGGTGGGCCAAAGCTTGAAGCCATTCAATGGGTTGACCCTATGGTTGTATGTGTTTATGAAACATGATTTTGAAAAAAAAGTGAGAGACATACTTATCTGGTCTTGGTTAATGAAATAGATAGCCGCAACTGCGTGAGCACATGGAATTCCCGATACTTGCCAAATCCTACAAGTGCATGTCATTTTATCTGTGTCGACAACCTATCCATCAAGCCCCTTTTTCACTTCAAAGAGAGTCCCACCATTCGGGACAACATGCCAAAATCTAAGCAAATATTGTAATGAACATAAAACAACTTATCACATTTATGAAATAAATTAATGCAAAACATACCTCATTTGATCTTTGTTTCTCCCTACTTTATTTTTTATTGTTGGACAAAGGTCACTCTTCCATTTATCTACTTTCTTGGTCATCTTTTCAAATCTTTCCATGATAGTCAATCTTATCTCTTCAGGCATTGTTATTATAGGCTTTCTTCTTGTTGAAACAATTAATGAGTTGAAACACTCACTAACTCCATTCTCAACTGCATCACATGATGTATCGGTCTTGAAAAAAGCTCTTGACCATGTGTTTGGATCCCTTTCTATCAAATGATCGTAAGCTTCATGTCTTAAGCCTTTCACTTCTTGCATTACACATCTAAATTCCTCAGGTGTACCCGCCTTTGATGCAACACAAAATAATGACCTGAATTGGATTCATGTAAACCTTTTCCTAAAATTTACTTAAATATCCTAGCACATTGTTGATGTTCGGCTAATGGGAGGACTTCTTTTATCGCTTCAATAAGCCCCTACATTTTATAAGTATATACTAAGGCTTTGTTTGGCAAACTAGCTTATAAGCTAGCTTTTCAAAACGCTACTTTGAGTAGTGTTTCAATAAGTTAGCTTATGGTCATCCAAACATGTACACTAGCTTATAAGCTAGCTTTTTTTTTGCCAAACATAGCCTAATTAGTAGATAACAAAACATATCAAATACATTTTCTAATAAAACTCATATCACTAGATAACAAATAATACAAGTAGGTTACCTTGTGTTGATCTGACACTAATGTCACCCCAATCCATCCGTCAAACCAATGTCTTGCAACAAATATTCCAAGAACCACTTCCAACTATCTTTACATTAAACTTTAACTACAGCCTATGCAAGTGGGTAGATTTGATTATTCGCCTCCCTCCCTACTACACTTAAAAGTTCTCCTTTGCAAAGAGTTTTCAGAAAACATCCATCTAGTCCAATGAACTTTCTACAACCTGCCAACCATCCATCTTTCACACCTTTCAAAGAAACATAAAATCTCTTAAAATAACTCTTCTCTTCAGGTCGTACCTCCACACTCATTTTGACGGTTGAACGTGGGTTGCCTCTCTTTATTTCTTGTCCATAGTCCCACAATTTTCCATGATGATCAACTAGGGCCTCTTCCAACCCCCCCCCCCCCCCCCCCCAAAGCTTTTGCTTTGGCCCTACTACATTGACTTATCTGAACTATGCACTTGTATTTTTTTTAAATTGATTCTTTTAATTCGACTAACTTTATAGACGGATATTGTCTGATCTTCCTACCATACAACTTTGCAATCCAACTAGAGTTCACAAGTGAACCTAACTCGTAACTTCTTCCACATCTATGCTTATCATGCAATGACTTCACTTGAAATGATCTTTCACTTAACATCCAACTAGCCCACAACCTCCATGGACAACCATCTTTTGTTCTTGATTTCGGTCCACAGACAAGTAACTTGTCCTTGCAATTTTTTTTGTACCTAAATTGATGGCAATGGGTCAACTAACATAAATAACGTATGTATGTAAAGAATATAAATAGTATACCTAAGTTGAAGTCCATTTTCAAGGGCATAGTTAGTCAAACATGTCTTCAGTTCGGAAGCAGAAACATATCTTTCACCTAAGCGGGGATTCATTATATTCCAAGGAACGTTGGGATCATGTATAGGAAACCCATTTGACTTTGTCTGGATCTCTTCATTTTCAGAATCAACTTCTTCTTCCACAAATGTATTTCTATCATACCCCTCACATGTTTCAGTCAAAAAATCATCATGTTGTTAAGCTTGTGTATGTACATCCTTCTCCACTTCCATCAACGTCCACCTTGACATTTTCATTATCATCTTCAAAATCTTCCATATTTGTGTCCTTCTCTTTACTATTAAGATTCATCATCTTCAATCGGACTTCCCTAATTTCATCATCTCCGTCCAATAAATGATCTAAACTAGCAACATCATCTTCATCGACATAGGAAAATATATCATTTAACCAATCTTCATTCAAGTCTACTGAACTCCAAGGTCATCATCACTACTAACAGCCCTGTCCTCATGTTCCTTATTGGTGAAACAAAAGTGAGTTATGAAATTATAATATTCTTTGTCTTAATTAAATGTTCATTAAGTAAAATAGGAAAGCAACAACAATATAGCACCATACTATAGAAAACTACCAAAATGTTGCAAATTATACAACAAATAATAACATAAAAGTAGCATCAAAACTATAGAAACTTGACTAAAATGTTGCAAGGTATGCAATTTGAGCAGTGAGTTTACAGTGGATATAAATTTCAACTTTAGTTTCTTGTAAATTATGTGTGTATCCCCATTATGGAGAATGTGGAAAACAGTAACAAGGCCTAGAAATATTGAAGGAAAAAGAATTTAAGCCATGTCAATGTTTGAACAAAAAGGAATTTATCATCTCCAAACAGAGAATATCTAGTTTGACGACGAAATAGGTATTCGTCTTTTTCTCTGAAAGTAGTTTTTTTGAATCTTGTCAAAATAGATAATGTCTTTTTCTCTCAAAATTATCATGTTCTTTGTTTGGTAACAACTAACAATATAAATGTTGATGCAATATTAATCGAGAAGCAAGATTAATCAAGAAACCACAAAACTAGAAACCGCTAAATATGGGCAACGTCGACTCACCTTGTACTCATTTGACGACGAGAGAGGACTCGACGACGGATGTTGACGATGAGAAGAGGCGATGATGGCGGTTGGTGACGATGGATGAGCGACGTTTCAGTTTTATGGAAAAGAGATATGCCGTGTTATAATGTTTTGTGGGGAAAAGATTTAGAAATAAAAAGTTTGCATGTCATCAATTCCATGTCATTATCAAAAAATTACATATTATATAAGATGACCGATTACTAGATATGATATGTAGGTAAACTAGGTACTTAAAAGTTTGAGATTTAACATATCAGGTACCAAAACGAAAATTTTGAAAGTACATTACCCAAAACATATAGGAATGAAACTAAAGTATGAAAGTCCAAGATCTACAAAATCTTAGAGAGAGAGAGTAGAGAGAGAGTATGCACCAAATGTGAACTATGTATTCAAATGAGGTTCCAAAGTTACAAAACAAAGGCACCAAGGGGACTTAAATACCCCAAGGCCTAAACAGAACATATAAACCAACTAAACACTGTTTAGACCACAGATAATAAATACATTGATTACTATTCAAAATAGACTTAACAATCTCCCCCTTAGTAATCAATGACGCTCTTCTCTTTGACGAAGTCTATTTAGTCCAAGCAATACTTCTAGGCGTCTTAGAGTTGAGCGGAAAATCAACTTCTCACCAATAATATTCAATGTCTTCTTGAGAAGTTGAATTTCATCATTTTCAAGCTGGAATGCATTTCTTCTTGTCTCTAAAAATCTTCTTTCAGCTGCTTTTAAACGTTTCTCCAACTGTAGCTTGATCACCTTCAAGGTTCCATCTGAGTAATGACTTATCTCTTCAAATCTGAGGAAGCAGTTTTGACTTGAACCATTCCTGTAGATAACTCCAAATGGATCTTGAAAAATGGTGAATAGAGGATAAGAATCTAAGTTCGGCAAGCTACGATTGGGCCTTAGAAGATTAACCACCGGCTGAAAGCTTTCAGCAACCATTTGAAAATCAAACACTCTATAGAATCTGATTTCGCGCCGAATAAACCTTTTGATCACAAACAGTGCTTGAGAGACATCTTGTGTTCTATGATAAAGATCCCTGAAATGATTATACAGAAATTCAATGTCATCAATAGATAGATCATTAAAATCTGCCTCCGAGAAAGTATATAACTTGCAATCTCTTCTTTCCACTTCAAAATCCGGATACCAGATATTAACAAACTTATTTATCGTGACGCTGATAACTCGGACAATCAGATGCGGAGAAGAAACGAGATTCTTTCCACGACGTTGGCACTTGATGAACATTAAATATTCATACTGATATTCGTCTGACTCCTTTTCAAGACCAAGAATTGCATTAATGTTGATCTGTCTTCTTCTAGAAACAAAAATATTACTCTGAGAGTTTTCTAGAAAAGCATATCTTAGCCTTGAAGCCATATGTCGTAGTTGCAAACTTCTTTGTCTTTGCTGTCTAGACAAAGCTGGTCCTTCTTCTAGGATAGTCGATGGAATCACAGGTTCAGAAGGAGGAACATCAGCTTGTGCTCTGGACGACTGACCAACTTCAAATGAGCTTGAAGGAGCAGTGGTAGTCGGAGCTGTACCATCAACAGGAGTAGAAGTAGCTGGAGCAGTTTCAGGAACTTGAGTAGCTTCAGAAATCTCATCTTGTGAAGGAAGATCTCTATACAAGATGTTTGCAATTTCTTCATCCTTAGCATCCATAAAAACAGTATCATCTTCAGTATCAGAAATGATGATTATGTCATCGCAATCCTCTTCTTTAACTTTGCAAAGCTTCTCATATCTGATGTCATCGTCATCATCTGAGTTGATTTCTATGAAGTTTGCGAAGAAGGATCTCATGTCATTTGCAATCTTAGAGTCATCTAAGTCATATGACCTTGTTGCAGTGTCAAGATCAACATAAACGACGATATGCATATTGTTCTCAATATTCTGCTCAGAAATGTTCAAAGAATTAGACATCACAGACAAATCTACATTTTCTATCATAAAGTTTACAATATCTTCAACACAGCAGTCTTGGACATTGTCAACACTCTTTTCTCTGTCAGCCGCCTCTTCTTGAGTTTGATCTTCTCTAGCTGAAGACCCTTCCATTCTCTGTCTCTTCGTCATCTCCCCCTCATGAGCTTGATGATCTGGATCATCTTGGCCATGTCGCCGTTTATGAGACAAACCTGCTTCAGTTCTGCAGCTTTGTTCGTGAAGATCAAACCTGTTAGATAGCTTAGAGAAGGCTTGAGTCATGAAAGATTTGAGATCAGAAAAATTTGTTCGAACTTCAGATCTGAAAGAATTGAACTCTTCAAATAACGCAGAAATCCTAGCAGAATCAGAAGTAGGAGCTGGAGGCGGAGTTGGCTGGAAAGTCCTTAGCAGAGAAATCAAGTCCTGATTTTGTTGATCAGGCAGATATATAGAAATAAGGCGAGCATAGAGCAAATCTGATAACTCTATAATCGGAAGATCTTGTACTGTAGATCGTGAAGTAGAAACAGGAGGAACTGAAGTAGATACGCCAACAGACTGAGTGAATGGTGGAGGAAGTGGAATAGAGACAATCGCAGGAGCCGTAGTAGAAACATTAGTAGACGGTTCACGGATTACCACCCTAGATAGGCGTCTAAACGGAATCTCTGGCGGAATCAAAGTAGTATCAATCTCTGGCATCTTGCCTTTGAAAAGAGCCCGCATCTTCTGAATTTCTTCATTCTTTTGTTATTCAAACCGTTCACTCATTTGTCGGATGACTTCATTCAAAGTCATAAACTTTTCGGTTGGATCTCGAGCTTGAACGAATGAAGATTCAACAACTGGAGTAGATGAAGCTGAAGAAGGAATAACAGAGAGCGAAGAGGTTGTACCTTGACTCTGTATCTGAGCTGAAGCATTAGCAAAAGCTAAATCCAATTCGTCAACCTGAATATTAACAACTGCTGTATTGATAGGCTCAGATTCTTCATCAGACATAACCACCACCGGTTCATTCAAGTCTGGTGCTCTAATCTCCTATTCTAGAATAGTAAGAGCTGGTTGATCATCATCTGCATCATCACCATCATCATCATCATTATCTTCATCATCAACATCACCAACATCAGCATTCCTATTTCCATCTCCATCTCCATCATTATCACCATCAGCAGTAGCATCATCATCATGAATTATATCAGTAGGTTCAGTACCAATAGCTGCAAGTACATCACCTATTTATTGATCTGCAACAGCTGCTTCAACCTCTTGTTCGGCATGAAAAGATGCAACTTGTTCATCATGAGACGGTGTAGCTTGGTCAACGTCCAAAGAAAGATCATTTTCCAGACAGTATTGAATTATGCTATCATCAGATGGATCAGCATAATTCACAATGAGCTCATGAGGAATCGACATGGAGTAGTTGAAAGACCGCTTATGTTTCTGAATGTATGTCATCTCAGTATCTGGAACCTGAGGCCAAGACAGTCGACGAGGAATAGCAGGATTACTTCTGAGCATACTGCGAACGATTAGCTTCATATATCGGACAAAAGGAATAAACTTGCGCTTCTTATGCGTCAGTTTGTCTTGCACTCTCTCGGAAAGTTCGGTCCAGAAGATATACGTGTAGTCGACATGCAGGTCATAGACAACTGCATGGAACAATCTGAGATAATGAAGACTAGCATTGTCCGTGCCAGAATGTTTCGATGCGAGGCACCTGTTGAGGACAGAGAATAAAGCATACCACACCGGAGGTAGATTGGATTTGTCAAAGTCACTTATTCTATTCAAAGCACCAAGATATCTAAGATCCTGAATACCCTCTAATACATCCAATTCAGAAGGAAAGTTGTCGTAAGATGTGCGACCTGGTCTGGAATTAGGCTCAGGAAGCTCCAGAATCAGTCTAAGTCTCTTGTAGGATAGAAAGGAATCAAACTAATCAATCGTCAAGTCAAACCGATGAGGACGAACTTGCTCATTCTTAGATATAGAGTGCCATGCCTGTTGAAGATAGACCTCAGGAACATCTGCACAATAAGTGAGAGCCGGAGCTAGAGGATGTCCTTTTAGAATGGCTCGTATCACTGGATGAATCTTGATCCTATCAAAATCTATGAAGTAGTTGTTGGGCTTATATGGCAGCACATATAGCATCGTGGGAGACACATCATTTGGTGTTCGGCGTGAAGCAGAAAGATTCGGCCCAACAGAAGGTATAGACGGCATAGGCGTCTCATGAGAAGCACGATCAGATGGGTCATCAATAATAACATTCTCGTCTTGAATCACAGGATCTGTGTTGGTTTGAGAAGCCATTGTATTACCTGGAAAACAGAAACGAAGAAAAATTAGACTTGGAAAAAAAATGAAAAAATTTTCTAAGTAAGGTTTGCGCGACAAGTGTGAGATGCAAACGAAGGTTTGCGCTATGAACTAGTGACGCAAAGCAAGGTTTGCGTGACAAACGAATTACGCAAAACAAAGTTTGCGCGATACACTTGTGAAGTAAACCTGACTTGGAAAAATTTCATTAACATAAGAAAACACATGACGGTTTGCGTGACAATAAGGTAACGCAAAGGAAACTTTGCGTGACCAACAGATAGCGCAAAGTGAACCTTGCGTGACCTACTGGTAGCGCAAAGTGAACCTTGCGTGACCTACTGGTAGCGCAAAGTGAACTTTTCTCGACCAACATGTTACGCAAAAACAAACTAAAAACACAAGACCTAGAAATACACCGGTTTGCGCGAGTTCATCTGTGGTTTTCACAAATTTCAAATAAAACAGATTTAAAACTAAATGAAATTTCGAAACTAATACATGTACTAATGTTAAGCATTTTTCGAACAAGATAGTACAGATTAGAATGATTTTACAACAAAATCGTTGAACTTTTGAAAACTTCACATGAACAGTCGCAAACTTCACAAAAACTCAAAATCCAAAAACGAAGCAACAAAACAACAAATCAAAGAGTAAGAACACAGACGTGGGATTCGAAATCAAACACTAAGACAAACCCAACAATCGATTTGAACAAAGAGGAGCAGTCTGATAATGAGGAAGATGAACAGTTCGAAAAGAAAAATCGCACAGTAAGATGATGAACAGAAAGAAATCAAAATTGAATTATAATAAGAAATAGAAAACATACATGATTTAAAAATCAAAAACTGAAATAAAAGAAAATGAAAGATTGCACAGAGAGAGCAAATGAACAGGCAATGTTCAAATGAGAAAAGGAGCGAGAAAAAGAAATGAATAGTACTTGAGCTATTTAAACTAACAAAAATAACACTAAAAAAATAACACTTCTAAAAAAAATACAACTAAAAACATAACAAAAAAATGAAATTTTACCTGCAAAGCCCTTTTTACTCCCCCTACACAAATGCACAAAATATAACAAATCAGATTAGCATTTGCATAGAAATATCAGAAAAAACTTACCTGATGAACTTCTGATCAACACGTGAAGTACTTTATCAGCTATGCATCTGACCACTTTATTTACTCCCCCTCAAAAACAGAAGATTGTCAAATTATGATTCAGATGTTCTCTCCCCCTCGAAAAATGCACATACCAATTTACCAAGAACATTGATACTCAAACATAAAAACATCAGTATAAAATAAATCATACTGAATATAAATTTTGAAACAACTGAACATATAAAATTTTAAACACTAAACAAATTAAATTCTACTTAGTAAAATATCACAGACTTATCAATCAGTTGAAATCAAGTGTATGTTGTTGGATACAAATACAAGTTTCATTGCATATCAAGTTAAGACATATTCAGTTTCAAAAACTTCCAACTATCTATTCAGTGTGCTTGCATGCGAACTTCGATTAGCTTCAAGAAAATGCAATTCTAAAAATATAATAGAGAACTTTGCATGTACTCACACTAAGCCATCAAGAATTAAGATTTTCACAAATTTATAGGTTTATTGCAACTCAAACATATCACCAAGTATCAAGAGATGTGTGCTCATTGGCATCTTTTAGCATTGTTCACATTGGCATCTTCACATGAGTGTGCTCTTTGGCATCTTGTAAGCTTGTGCACTTTGGCATCTTTTAACCAAAAAGTTTGGTAAGTAAAGAACATGTCGTAAACGTAACTTTCTATCTGACCCTATTGCAGGATTTGGGTCAGCCACTCCCAGACCAGTTGGCCTTAGGGGACTAGGTGTCAAGCACCCCTTGGAACTTACTTTCCCGGATCAGAAAGGCTACATCGACACATCCTAAACCCATTCATACCAGTAGAACATGACTTTCGATCTGATTCTATAGAAGGATTTGGGTTCGATCACTCCCAGACCGATTGACGTTAGGGGACCAGATGACAAGCATCCCACGGAACTTACTTTCCCAAACCAGAAAGGTCACAGGTACAAACTTTTAAACTTAGAGATTGCTGAATTTTATATATAAAATTTCATCTCAATCACTCAGGTCTACATCTAAGAGCTTAGTCCATATTTTCATTATGATCCATAATTCAGACTTTTTAGGATTTCCAAGCATTGTAAACTATAAATATTCCAAATCACATATCTTTAAAGCAGAATTCAAAAGCTACAAACATGTTGCTGACTTTTCGACTTTTGTAGGACTTGAAAGTTGAACATATAAAACTTCAATATAAACAAAGCAACTTGAAAAATGATCCTAGACACACATTTTATTCAAAAGAAAGAAAAACCTATAAAGCTTGTACTTTATAGAATAAAATTTGTAAAGTTTTAAACTTTTAAATTCAACATGCCAAGTTTTGAAAGCAGAAAATTAAAACGTTTTTCATCTAAAGCTTTTGTAAAAATATCGGCAAGTTGATATTCAGTTGGTACAAAATATAATTCAATAGTACCTTCTTCCACATGATGCTTTATGAAATGGTACCACATATCTATGTGTTTGGTCTTTGTGTGCTGAACCGGATTGACTAATATCGCGATCGTAGATTTGCTGTCACAATAGATAGGAACAGTTTTGTACAACATCCCGTAATCACGAAGTTGTGTCTTCATCCATAGCACTTGAGCACAACAACTAGCTGCGGCGACGTATTCTGCCTCTGCAGTTGAGATAGAAACATAATTCTGCTTTTTCGACGCCCAACTTATCAGTCTGTCACCAAGAAATTGAAGATGACCTGAAGTACTTTTCCGGTCCAATTGATTTCCACCGAAATCTGCATCAGAATAAGCAATTAGTTTATAGTCAGAACTCTTAGGATACCACAAACCTAAGTACGAAGTTCCTTTGATATATCGAAATATTCTCATGACTGCTAAGAGATGCGATTCCTTTGGCTTGGCTTGAAATCTGGCACATAAGCAAGTAGAGAACATGATATCCGGCCGACTTGCTATTAAGTACATCAGTGATCCGATCATTCCTCGATAAGTCTTGACGTCCACAGCTTTTCCATCTGGATCGAGTCCAATTTTAGCACCATGAGCCATTGGCGGTCCAATTGAAGAAGATTTGTCTATCTTGAATTTCTTCAGAATGTCAAAAACGTACTTCGACTGGTTAATAAAAATTCCATCTGGAAGTTGTTTCACTTGTAAGCCGAGGAAGAAATTAATTTCTCCCATCATGCTCATTTGAAACCTGGAGGTCATAAGATCAGAAAACCAAGTACATAAAGATTTATTAGTCGCACCAAATATAATATCATCTACGTATATTTGAACTAAGCAGATATCCAAGTTAGAACGATAAATAAAAAGAGTGGTGTCTATTGATCCTTTGGTAAACCCGGATTTGATCAAGAAGGCCGACAACTCATCATACCACGCCCTTGGTGCTTGTTTCAGGACGTATAGTGCTTTATCGAGAAAGTAGACATGATCAGGACGGTCTTTGTCAACAAACCCCTCTGGTTGAGAAACATAAACTTCTTCTTTCAGTTTCCCATTGAGAAAGGCTGTTTTTACATCCATCTGATACACAGTGAAATTGCGATAAGCAGCAAAAGCGAGAAACATGCGAATAGCTTCTAATCTTACAACCGGCGCGAAAGTTTCATCGTAGTCGATTCCTTCTTCTTGTCGATAACACTTGGCAACCAGTCTAGCTTTGTTACGAACAACTATACCATCTTTATCTTTCTTGTTCTTGAATATCCACTTTGTGCCAATTATGCTCTTTCCTTTTGGCCGTGGTACAAGTCTCCAAACTTTTAATGCGTCAAATTGATTGAGCTCCTCTTGCATCGCTATTATCCAATCCGGATCCTCCAATGCTTCAGAAACTTTGGTTGGTTCAATCTTGCTTAGAAAGCAAGTGAATAGACATTCATTGGGAGTTGCCGTCTTGGATCGTGTAGAAACACTTGCTTGAGGATCACCAATAATCTGATGAATAGGATGAGATCTTGTCCATTTGGTGGTGTGGGGGAGAGGATCAATAATGTCTTGAACAACTTCTAATTGTTGAGATTGAGCTTCAGTTATGTTCATGTCAGATGAAAAGATAGAAACAGTTTCAACTGGAGGAGGAGGTAACTCAACAATATCTGAACCAGATTCTAGAATTGTTGGTTGTATAGCAGCAGTTTGTTCTTCTTCCTGAACTGATTCTTCTTGAACAAATTGTTCTTGAACAAATTCTTCTTGAATAGGATCAGTTTCTGATTGTGCGGGATCAAGTTCAGAAATATTGTTTTTAGTAACAGGAAGTACTGGAACAACATCAGTTTCAGAGATAGATGCAGCGGAATTTGGAGTAAATGCGTTCATAGTTTCCTGATTCAAAACATGTGAAACATTATCAGTATTAGATTTGGGAACATCATCATAAAAATTCTCAAAAAGAAAATCAAGATCAGAAAGATTAAGCAAGGAAGAAGAAGGATCCTGATTTGTCGGTTGAATTTCAGGTTCTGAACTGACTTGTCCAGAAGCTAAATTCCCTGTAAGTGCGGGTTCTGAGCCTGATTGACCAGAAACCAAATCAGCAGCTTCGTCAAATTTGACATTGACACTCTCTATCACTTTTCTGACTGAAGTAAGAAAGACTCTGTAAGCCGCAGAAGTAGAAGAATACCCAAGAAAAATACCCTCATCTGCCTTTGGACTAAACTTGTTGAGATTGTCTCTGTCATTCAGAACATAACATTTACACCCAAATGACTTGAAATATTTGACATTCGGTTTGATACCGTTCATAAGCTCATATGGTGTTTTGTTGAATCGGTGATGTAGAATTGATCTGTTCTGGGTATGACACGCAGTTAAGACAGCTTCAGCCCAATGAGACAAAGGAAGACCAGAATAAGCAAACATCGATCTGGCAACCTCAAAAAGTGTTCTATTTCTTCGTTCAACAACCCCATTCTGTTGCGGTGTTCAGGCAGCAGAAAACTGTTGTTGAATACCTTGATCTTCGTAGAAAACTTGAAGAGTGTTATTCTTTAATTCAGTACCATTGTCTGATCTGACAACTTTGACTGCTTTTTGCTTGTTGGTTTGAATTGTTTTGATGAGGTTGATGAGAATGTCGGGAGTTTCATCTTTAGACTTGAGAAACTTAACCCATGTATACCGTGAGTAATCATCAACAATCACCAAGACATATCTTTTCTTTCCGATACTCTTTGTCTTCATCGGTCCGCATAAATCAACATGTAACAAATCAAGAATGTCCGAAGTGCAGGGTTCAGGCTTTGGTTTATGAGGAGCTTTCTTCATCTTTCCTTTCTCACAATCTTGACAGAGGTGGTCTTTCTGAAATCTGAGTACTGGGAGACCTCTCACTGAATCATTCTTGACTAGGCGATCCATGTATTTAAAGTTGAGATGAGCTAATCGTCGGTGCCAAATCCAGCTTTCATGAATAGAGGCTTTAGATAACAAGCAGATATCTGATGGAATTTTAACCTTGGAAAGATCAATGGTATACAAATTGGATCTTCTCTTGCCAACCAGTAAATCTCTGCCACTGCCATTCTTCACAACAACTCGTTTAGATTTGAAGCTGACTTCAAGATCTTTATCACAAAATTGTCCGATGTTGAATAAATTGTGGCTTAGACCTTCAACATAGCTCACTCGTTTGACAGTAATATTTCCTTGAACAAGATCACCATAACCTAGAATGGGAGCAGTCTCGCAGTTTCCAAACTTAACACGACCGCAACATTTTTCTTTAAAATTTGAAAGCAATGATTTGTTGCCCGTCATGTGTTTGGAACACCCCGAATCCAGATACTATAAATGACTAAGTTGCACAACAGAAACTACACAGATTTAGGTACCCATATGCTTATGGGTCCCTTCTTGTTAGATTTGTGTCTTTTATTTTTCGAAAATTTAGTTTTAGAAAAATCATGAATGCAATCATTAATAGAGGAAGAAACATAATCATCAGAATCAGAACTAGAAGAAGAATATGAGACATTCTTTGCAATATGAATCATTTGCTGAATTGAATATTTTGTGTTTTTATTACAAAATGCAAATGTATCCGTTTTACAAAGACGATCTACACATTTATCCTTTATAGCTACAGATTCATTTGACTTCTGTTTGATCCTCCATATTTGCCTTGATGATTTCTTCAAAGGCCGATCTGAAACAGAAAAATCAAAAAAATTAGAATTTTCAGACAAGACATTATCTTGTTTCCTTGACTTCTTTGATCTTCTTCTTTTACGCTTTGGTTTATAATACTGATCATTTAGCATAAAAGAATCATCAACAACTGAATTAAAAGAAGAAATTTTATCTAAGAAATCAGACTGAGCATTCATCATTGTAGAACTAGCCTTGGAGTCATGAAGTTCAGGAACACGCAAGTTAGGAAGAGGTTTGCGCGACCCTTTGGTGGCGCAAACTGAACTTTACGCTACTAACGGCTGGCGCAAGTTGTAAGTTTGCGCGACCAACGGTTGGCGCAAATGCACACTGTTTGGTACTTTGTGAGTATTTTCCTTGGAATCGACAAAAAAATCCAGAAGTAATTTTGTCTTCAAAACTTGATTTCATTATAAAAAGAAATAAATCGTTTTCTAAATCAGTTTGAAGACATTGTTCTTCCAATTTATCTTCAAGATCAACTATTTTACCCTCTAACACTAATGAGGGAATATATCTTCTAGAATCATAAGAAACCGGAGATACATTTTCCTTATTAGTATTGTTGGCATATATATCAACAAAATCAGTTGATAATGAAGATTTAATGGAAGAATTGACATTTAAAGCATTTTTGGATTTTCTGGACTTCTTTGATTGCTCAGGAAAATATTTGGCATTTTCACTAGTATAAACAAATGGCATTTTCATTTTCTTGTTGTTCATTCTTTTCTGATTTTCAATTTCTAATTCTTGCTTTGCATTCATCCACTCAATTTTAAATTGAGGAGCATAATGTGCAAGATTTAGATAATCAAAATTATACAAAGTGGGGTTTTTTGTGATAACATTGTTTAAACAATGTGGATTTTCAAAACCAAGTCCCCATCTTTCTTTGATTGCCTCATCACTCCTTGGTTTATTCATATATATGGTCTGCTCAGTTTGTTTTCTCTTATATAATTTTCCTTCTAAAACAATTATTTTATCAGAAAAAGTTTTATTCAAATTGGTCATATCTGTCAAAGAATCAAGATTAGCCTTGTTCAAATTTTCTAATTCATCCAATTTCTTTTGAAACTTATCTTTTGTATCTGTCAAAATAAATTTTTCATCTTTCAATGAAATTTGCAGTTTTTCAATCATGACAGATTTTTCTTGATTTATTTGCTTTTCAGATAAGAACTTTGAACGTAAATCATGTAAAGCATTAATAATCACATTCATTTGAGATGATATAAAATTGTAATCAAACTAAGAAATTACCTCAGATTCATCTGTTGAAGTATCCTCATCTTCATCATCACTCTTATCATCCCCAATGAAACACATTGCAACTGTTTCCTCGTTCTCTGCTTCATTATCTGAATGATCAAGCCAGTATTCCTCCTTAGCAAGCAGAATAGTTCCATTTTCTCTCTTTTCAGCCAATTCCAGCTTTTTCCTGTAGAAAGCAGAGTCCTTGACAACCTTCACTCGGCACTCTTTTGCAATATGCCCCGGTTTTCTACAGTTGAAGCAATTCATTGCCTTCTTATCTTTCTTTTTCGGCTCAGTCACTTTAGCAGGTTCATACTTTGGAACATATGGCTTTGAGGGAGCCCCGAGTTCTACTTTCTTTGAACCAGAAGTGAAACGAAGGTTGTTTGATCCTGATCTGTGCTGGAACTTTTTCTGATAATGTTGAGAGAGAAGGATCATGGCTTTTTCAAGAGCTTCACCATCATCATCTGTTGACCCATCATAAGCATTTTCAGATAATGCTTGTTCTGCCAATTGACTAGCCAGAAGAGCAATCAGATCAACAGTCTTTGGCTTATTCTTCTTATCAATCTTTGCTTTCTTTTCCATTACCATGTTCTCATCAGTCATCAAGATTCCATACAGTTCTTGAATTGGCATTGTGGAAATTCTGACATCATTCCTCATCCTATGACATGACTTGCTCCATTCTGGTTGAAGAGCATTTAAGAACTTCAGATTTGCTTCCAATTCAGTCTTTGTCACCTTTATCTTGTACAGATCATTTATTACCGCCCAAAATCTATCAAACACACTTTTCAGACTCTCTCCATCTTTTGCTTTAAACTCCTCAAAGTTATTCATGTATCGAGTCTAACGGAGTTGAGTAGCCACAGCTGATCCAAGCATTATCTTTTCTAGCTGAGTCCACATTAGCATCGGATTCTGCTTGAAATAGTTAATTCTGTTGTAGATTGAATTGGGTAGAGCAAGAATCAGATTAGATTTTGCCTGGTTATCAGCTTGATATCTCAAAAGCTCTTCAACATCATACTCTCTTAAAGCCTTCTCAACTCTTGTAGCCAGAGTAGTTGCAGTAGCTGGTATTTCTTTCATGAGCCTCTCCATAGGACCTTCAGTTAAAGATTTCATCATATTATCACCATTTGGTTGTCTCTCTATGAAATTGATGAATCTGTCCTGCCATTGTTGAAACTCATTTTCATTTATCAGAACTGGAGGTCGAGTATCTGATCCCAAAGACATCATTATGTCGTTCTTGTAAAACTGAGCTTGTAGAGACATCTTGACAAGGTCAGAAAGTTCTAAGTCTGAAAACTGATAAACTGGAGCAAACTGAAGGTTTGCGTGAGAAGAGAATGACGCAAACACAGATTTGCGTGAGTAGTGGATGACACAAATGAAACTTTGCGTGAGCTATGGAAGACGCAAACTAGCTTTGCGTGAGCTGATGAAGGCGCAAAGCAAACTTTGCGTGAGGCGTTGAAGACGCAAACCAAACTTTGCGTGAGAAGCTAGAGACGCAAATGTTACTTTGCGTGTGCTGTATATGGCGCAAACAAAGAGTTGCGCGAACTTTCCTACTGAACTTGAGAACTGAGGATTACGCAAAGTTTACTTTGCGTGAGGTGTAGGTGACGCAAAGTTTACTTTGCGCGAATCGTTGATGAAGAGAACTGCACTTTTCTAGAACTTTATCTTTTCTGAAGGAACTAGCGCAAAGCAGAGGATGAACTGGCACAAAGTACGATGAACTGGCGCAAACCTGTGATGAACTGGCGCAAAGATCAGATCTAGCGCAAACCACTGAAAATCAAGAAAAACTTCCAAAAATTGATTATTAACACAAAATTGATAAAACTTTTTCACACAGAAGTGATTGTAAACAGGTTTATAACAACTTTCAAACAACAAGATCGATCAAAAACCACAAAATCGTGAATTCGAACACTGAACAGTTCGTAAAAACGAGTTTTCCAAAATCTTGAAAATTTCAAAATTGAAGATCAAAAACTAGTTTTCTTGCAAAATGATGTGAATCAAAAGTGATCTACTATTAAAACCAAATCCAACAAATCAAATTACAAGCAAAAACGTTCAAAAACCAATCTGAATTTGAGGAAAAATCAAAAAACGAGATTTTCTTGAAAAAAATCAAGAAAATCAATCAAATTTTCTGATTTAATACACAAATTCAGAATCGAATTCAATTTCTCTCAATCCTCTCAGATTTAGATTAGCTCTGATACCAATGGAAAGTCCAAGATCTACCAAATCTTAGAGAGAGAAAGTAGAGAGAGTATGCACCAAATGTAAACTATGTATTCAAATGAGGTTCCAAAGTTACAAAACAAAGGCACCAAGGGGACTTAAATACCCCAAGGCCTAAACAGAACAGATAAACCAACTAAACACTGTTTAGACCACAGATAATAAATACATTGATTACTATTCAAAATAGACTTAACAAAGTACGTTACCTTTTTATGCAATTTGCCCTTTCATTATTGACCCGCCTAAAATTGTTACAATAGTTTTATAGGATGTATTTAGGCGTTTTAACAAGTTTTTTAGAATGATTTTAGAATAAAATGTCATATTGACTATTTAATACGACACTTTTCAGAAGTGTCCCATAAAACCATCTTTTTAGAGGACATTTTTTCAAATAGTGTTGTCTAAAATAGTGAATATGACACTTTAGAACGCCTAAAAACGTCCTAAAAAATTATTAGAACGCCTAAAAGCGTCCTATAAACCTATTGTAACACTTTTAGATATGATACTTTTTGGTTTGGTTCTTAAACTTAAGTCTTATAAAGTATTTTTTAAGACGCTTCCACGTTTTAGGCGTCCTATAAAATCTTTTGTTGTATTACCACCAACGACCACAAGTTTGATTTCTTCTACTGCCCTTCGAGTTTGACTTACATTTCGATTTCTTTTTGCAAATGATTCGAGTTTGGGCCAAGTTGGTTTTCGATTTCTTTGTTGTTTGATTTGATTTTTTATATGTTGTTCTTGTTTGACTGTATTTTTTCTGCTACGATTTTTTCCTTGTTGTTCTATATATGAGCGACTTCAGCTTTTTAATTGGGGCTTTTGCAAATTGCAAGACAACCAACGTATCTATCTGCTAATAGTTAAGTAACCAAATAAACCTGAATGTTAGCATCACCCGTGTATTCTATATACAAACTATCCCCTAACTTAATTGCATGGTATTAACAACCTCATTTAGCCAGCTATTAGAGCAAAGAAATTTATTTAAAATAAACTAGACACATCGAAAACCACAAATTGACAAGTACAAAACTCTTACAATTTGAAATGATATTCAACATTTATGTGTGTTGCTATTTCTATCTTAATTAAACGCCAATCACCATAATGCAATGCTAGAGAAATGATTATTTGCTAGATGTTTATGTAGTTTAGTTTCATCTCCAATGCATTTTAGTCGATAGTTTAGCCTTTTCATACATCTTAATTAATCTTTTCTGTTGATTCTATAACCACAGTCGGGATTATTTATTTGGAATGATTTATATGCTTCTTGGTATGCATTTTGTGTAGATTGCTAGTGATGTTGAAGGCATTGCGGTTGATGCTTGTTTGGATCAAAGAAGTATAACATTTCACAACTAAATGGAAAATCCAAGCTTGCCTTACCACCACTTTAGAGTCTAGCCTCTTTTTCTGATAGAGGGGATTGGAAAGAAATGGATTTTCTAATCGCCCTTATTCGATGGTATTTACATGAGGTTTTCTTTCTTAATCTTAAGAAAGTCACCGAGTTCTAAGATCCATTGCTAGTTTCTTTTGCAAGCCCTGCTTCCAAAATGCAAAGAGACTTCTGAGGACATATCCAGAAGGCCTCGAGTAGATAAAAGTGGCTGGGAATGAAATTGGAAGGGTTTTTCTCGTTGAGACCATATAATATAAGGTTTTCCTCACTTCAAACGACAAGTTTGATTCCTTGGTGTGGAGATATCTCTCCCATAAAAGAAAAGATAAAACTCGTAGGTCTTATTCTGCAGATCAAAGAGGTACATTCGTTCGTGAAGGTACTCTTAATGGGTTGAATACCATATCAATATGTCTTCCATCTTGCAAATAAGGCATATCTTGTCTAGGCCAACTTTTTGAATTGATACCTATATAACAGAGGCAAACTGATCAATGTGAAAGAGGTCCTACCACAAGATCGAATTGCACTCATGCTTCTCCCATATCAAGTCGACTCCTCCTAGATCCCAAGTATCATATACGTCCCCAAAATAAAGAACCTTGAATACTAGAAGAAAAGCACCTATGACTAACAAGGTTAAGTGAATACCTAAAATTGTGGTCATTTTATTTCTGTCTTTCCATACGTAACTGAAGAAAGGAAAAATATGAATGAAGGAAAGAAAATTCAAGTGAAATTGGAAGAAAAGAATGAACTGGATTTTGTCAAGAAAAAACCATTGAGAGGGCATCAATAAGCGTTTGACTATACTCAAACATGTAATAATCAACACTTATTCAATAATTGCATTTTTCACATAAAGCTCCACATTGAGCCATTTGAAACCGAACAATGTCCCAAATCCCATTTGAGTATGAATCAAGCCAAAACGGCATCAATAAGCGTTTGACTATAACAATAAAGCCAATATAACTACATAAGCCAAAATGCGACTTTTCCCAAAATTGTTGTTTTTTCAAAGTATAATTGGCCAAAGTCCCAATCAGTAAGGTTTATATTTTTCCAAAACGTTCCTAAGGTCAAACAATGATTGTTTCCCTAGCAAGTCACACTTTAAGGTCAAGAGTGACTGAAAATCGTGTTAACAAAACTCATAAATTTGGTTAGCTCCCAAAATACTCCAAGACTCTAAAACAGTGTATAAATGCCTAATTCGTACAACGATTCCCACAAAGCCATATGTAACCCATGTGCACTTACTAGAAGTTAAATTCCCATTTTTATCCAAACTCCCAAAATATCCAAGAAATCTCCATTAGTTGATGGAATTTCCTTTTTGTTGATTAAAACACCCAAACACACTTAGTAAACCATTATAAAGCTTTGATATCCCAAATATGCACAAATACCCATTTATCCATAAAACTCATCAAATGTATAGTGTGCATATAAAATATGTTCAAAATCCCAAAACATTTATATTTTGACAAGTATATAGTTGTGTAAGGCAGTTAGAACTCACCTTGCTAGATGTAGACTAAATCTAGGTTTTACCCACAAAACATGAGTTTCTTGGATGAAGGCTTGAAACCTTCTAGATCTAATCTCCAAGCTCTCTACAAAGATTTTTTTATAAAAAAAAAGTTTCAAATGTTATACCAAATTTCAGCAAAATGGAAGAAAATGGAAGACAATGAAACCCTAGCTTCTGATTGAGTCAAGGAGATTACCTTAGTCACAAGCTTAAATCCACCAACAAAAATTTCCTAGGGAATGGAAATGGTTTTGAAGAGGGTTTAATGAAACCTTATAAACCCTTGAAAGATGGGAGAAGAGATGAGGAGCTCCAACTTGTATCCAAATCCTAGCCAAAATGTGACGAATCACCTTAAATCTTCAAAATGGAAGTCTTGAATGCTCCAAGAACTAAAAGAGCGGAAGGAATTTCGTTTAGAGAGAGAGAGAGAGAATGAGTTAGGGAAGTAACAAATGAAAAGAGGTTAAAACTCAGGGTTTAAACATTGACATGTGGCACAATCGCTGGCACACTCGCGCAACTTCTACTGAGTGGGGAAACTCTCCTGCCACCTTGCCCTGCAAGAGTGCCCCATGGCACATCGTGGGCATAGTCGTTGAACCTATACCGAAGCCCTATTTTTCCTATTTCTCACCCGAAACACTTTCTACACTTCTAAGGATTCAAAGTGGGTCTTTCCAAGTTTGCTTTTGTAAACCAACAAATAGGTCTGGTGCAAACTTTACTTATCTCAAATTACGGGTGTTACAATCCTCCCCATCTTGAAAATGATTTCGTCCTCGAAATTTAGACCTGGAATTACCATTTGGTGAGTATTTCACTAGGCTTCACGAGACGTGGGTTGTTCCTAACGAAAACAACACCCTCCAATAACTAGTCACGCCAATTTTGAGCTACTAGGCACACAACATTAGTCATCACATCTCAAACAATGGTTACCAACAAGCAAATATCGATTTAGGGGCATCATACCTCCCTCATTTTGTATTGCATCTCGTATAATCATTATGTCATGGGTTACAGGAAATAAATTCCACTCCGAACATAGATAACGCCTATAATTTTCCATCCCCTTCTCCCAGGAGGTTTAGATGGCATGCTTACTCACACGAGACTTCCGACTCTTCCTTGCCTCCACGATACTGTGGAGGTTTTTCTTCACACCAATCACCTAGATATTTATAAAATGTTCCATGGGTCTCGCCATCTATACGTAGACTCCTTTAAGACTACCGACTCAAGTCCCATAATTTATAGCGACTCAAAAGATAACATTTTGGCCTGGGCATTGTATTTCATTACAAGACTCTCTAGTAAGGCTAAAACATAGGGATATCTCCCAATTCTCTAGGATTTTCATTCTTGGGGCAACTACCGATTTCATCTTAACTTTCGCCTTTACGAAACAACACGAGGGTCTACAACACTATTATAAATGCACCAAATTCAAACTTGAAGAGAAAATATCGCTACTGACCCTTTGACAAAATCACTAGAATCTTTCACTCTTTCCGGTGTCAACAATCCGCTATTTCCCCAATATTGAAACTTATGGTTACTTGCTTTCTTAGTACCAAAATCCCTTGGGTAGCAATCTGACCTCAATGACGTTAGCTATAACTTTCTTGCAACCCAAATTCAATTTTGGGCTAGAAGGTGTTACTTGGCTCTTAGTCATCTACGCATCAACCATTTACTTGGTCTTACCCGTCCGAGCATTGGTTTTGCTTAGGAAGTGATTTAAACTTATCCCACTAATAGACGTCAATTAACCGATACCCTAAGATTTTAAGCCTATGGTCAGCTGGATATACAAGACCACAATAGCTTCAATTTTCCAAATCATAGGTGCCACTAATTGCTTAAGCATCTCGATCCACAGTATTTCCAAATCATCACACTGGACTTTCTCACAAGGTACAAATATTATCCCCTACCACTTTTTTTACTATCTCTACTTGAATAGTACAAGAATTTCCCTACCGGCCGATTACAAGAGTTATGATGTTCTAACAATCCCTCATGTACCTGATACCAAGATCCTCACGAAATCTTCCTACGAGTATGGGTGGAAAACAAAGCATGCCACTAGACGACAAATAGAACCTTGAGAATAATTGAGACATCTTCTTGCTTCACCATACTAGTCCGACACCCGACTCGTCTCAAGAACTTCACCTTAATACAATCACAACTACTTCTTTAACCTCGATTCTTAATTTCTTCATTCTACAATCTCTCCAAATGGTGCTCCTAAAGTTAAAACGCACAATATCAATCAGTTACCAAATTCCATAACTTATATCTTAAAACCCCATCGTCATCTAATATCAATTCTTGGTTTGACCAGAAGATTTAACTCCTAACGCCTCTTACTATAATTCTAAGTCTCTTCAAAATGCTAATAAAAATCAATTTCGAGCGTTAGGTCTTAGAAATCGGCAATACACTGCTCATTAACCGACATGGTGACACACGACACCGAAAATGACTCATACACGACAAATAAAGCTATCGCTAAGGCATTTCGCTAATAGGGAATGTACCTGACATCACCGCCGCATCACCTTTGTCTTGACAGGCTCTAACTGTTGCCCAACTCTTCATTGGTTCCTGCTCGAGGACACTCCTTATTAACGTGGTTTGTCTCCTTGCACAAAACATATTGTACCCTTGATGGAGCAATGTCGGTGTAGTGGCCCAACATCCCGCACTTGAGAAATGTCATAGGGTTGAGATTACACCAACCTGCATGTTTTACTCGGTATCCCTGACACCATTTTGACTTCCTATGATAGTCGACCCCTTTTCCATGGCCAAATTCATAGCGTTCTTGGGGTTGATCGATCCTCCATTTTCCCTCTAACATCCTCCTCTTCCTCCTTACTCTGGGCATAAACATCTTTCATGAATTGCGACTTTTCTCTATTGCTTCTTGGAGGGTGGAGGCTTTAGAACTTCGGACCATCGTCTTCATATCAGTCGGCATGCCTTTGAGATAGGCCTTGACTCTCTCATTTTCACTCGGGACAACATGTCCCACTAGGTCTAGTTTCTCCATGAAGAGATTGGAGTATTCTCTTACCGATATTTTTCCTTTCTTGAGGTCTTGAAATTCCTCTTCTATTTGGATGATCGCCCTTTCGTTGCAATATTCATCCAACACTTTCCTTTTGAAAGCATCCCATGTTAGTGATGAGGTGACAGTAGTTCCAAGAGTGGACTTGGTGAAATTCCACCAAGTAAGGGCTAGACCCCTCATCGTGTGGGAGGCGAATTTCATCTTCTGACCCTCCCCACACTCGCTAACGTCAAATGATTGTTCCATCTCTAGGATCCAATTCATTCAAGCCACCGGGATGTCAGTTCTTGAAAACTCTGGCGGCCTGCTGCATAGGAAGTTCTTGTGTGAGCAGGTTCTCCCACCATGTCTCATATTAGCAGCAACAAAATCCTCCATCTGGATTAGATTCCCGATGTCACTGAGGCCCCTCACATTATGCCTGGTAACTACTTCATGTCTCCGGTCGTTGGCATCTCTGTCCTCTAACAGTTTCATTTTCCTTTCTTCTTGTCGCTCCATAACTGACTTCATCAATTACACTACGCAATCCAACAACCCAGCTTAAGGGTTTGCCTCTTGCATGTTTGGGTTTGTGGGATTCAAACCCACTCTTTGCGCATGCTCATGTCCATATTCATTTCCATTCTTACGGCTAGAACTGGAGCCGTCACACTTGTCTCATATTCATTTCCACTCGTTTGTGGTCCATTATGCGTATCTACCATTTCAGTCTGACACGCGCGAGAATAAGGTTAAGAGATTACACCGACACTAGAATAACAATGAAGACATACCATTACATACATCAAGTATCATAATAATCATAGAGCCAAGAACGCTCACGTAACAATATATTCATAGTAGCAGTAGTTAAGTGAAATTATGAACATCATATACATAAGAATCCTCGTCACCATAGTCACGACCCTTAACTAGTGCATTTCTATCGACCACTGCAACCTACTTCCATTTTAAAGGTTCCACTCATATAAACCAATCATAACTTAAAGTTTCAAGTCTCAACCAAGTCTAGGCATCTAAAATTATACCTAGTTCACTTAAACTAGAGTTCTGATACCAACTAGTAACACCCCTAAAATTTTAGAATAGCAGACAAATTAAAACTTCCAAAAATCCTTTAAATACATAACTTAAGATACAACATCCACAGTTTACAAGAAACGATTACTAAAGTATGCATCAGAGTTCTAACGAAACAATCTAATCTCACAAACGAAGATAGAGTAAGTCGGGTGTTACTAGAACCAAAAATCTGTTATCTTTCCCTCTAAAGTCATCCTACCGGAACTTCTAAAGCCATCCTACCGGAACTTCTAATCTCACAAACGGAGATAGAGTAAGTCGGAGATAGAGTAAGTCAGATGACGCCTCTAAAGCCATCCTACCGGAAATTCTACCAAACTCCATGTGCGACATAGATCCATCTATGACCTGATATACATGTTGATAAGAAAAAGTGTTAGGCTTAACGCCTAGTGAGCTAAAGCACTTTTTCATCGTATAAATCATAAAAATGTTTAAAACGAATGTTTTACTCTAAACACGACCATCCCTGAAACATAAGTTATAAAAAGGTTTTATTTACAAATCATGTTACTTCCAATACAAACACCCTTTTTAAATAGATATCCAACATCCAAATTTTCCACAACGCACACACGAGGTACTTCACCAAAATACTATTAGTATAAATAAAGTTGTACGTTTCAACACCGAAAGCATGGGTAAGAGAATACCCAAAAGTGACACCTTTCAATGACGGGGGAGACCTGATTCCATCGAATGTGGCGGGAACAGAAAGTTAAGCCATTTAACAAAGTTCTCGAGATTCACTTCGAACCATGGATCCCGTATACGGCTCCATTGAGCAACCACCGCAAGATACCCAAATGACCCTAGTGTCTACATGACTTCTAGATGAGTCTCACCACAAAAGTCACAAGTCCCCGTATCCGGCTCACCATAGGCACCACCACAAGATAGCTCCGTATACGACACACATGAGCACCACTATAAGCTTTAAATAAAACATGACTTGGGGACCACTCACTAGACTCAAAAATGGACCTCAATTACACATTGAATAAACAAACTCTTATGCCTATGGATCCAATGCATTATAGTCTAAGACATTACATGACACAAATGAATGACTAACACACTCAAACATGTAATGATCAACAGTTATGCAATAAGTATATTTTTCACATAAAGCTCCACATTGAGTCATTTAAAACCGAACAACGTTCAAATCTCATTTGAGTATGAATCAAGCCAAAGGGCATTAGTAAGCGTTTGACAATAACAATAAAGACAATATATCTACATAAGCCAAAATGCGACTTTTCCCAAAATTGTGGGTTTCTCAAAGTATAATTGGCTAAAGTCCCAAAGAGTAAGGTTTCTATTTTTCCAAAACGTTCCTAAGGTCAAAGAATGACTATTTCCCTAGCAACTCACACTTTAAGGTGAAGAGTGACTGAAAATCGCGTGAACAAAACTCATAAATTTGGATAGCTCCCAAAATACTCCAAGACTCTAAAACAGTGTATAAATGCCTAATTCGTACAACGATTCCCACAAAACCATATGTAACCCAAGTGCACATACTAGAAGTTAAATTCCCATTTTTGTCCAAACTCCCAAAATATCCAGGAAATCTCTATTACTTCATGGAATCTCCTTTTTGTTGATTAAAACACGCAAACACACTTAGTAAACCATTATAAAGCTTTGATATCCCAAATGTGCACAAATACCCATTTATCAATAAAACTAATCAAATGTAAAGTGTGCATATAAAATATGTTCAAAATCCCAAAACATTTATATTTTGAAAAATATATAGTTGTGTAAGGTAGCTAGAACTCACCTTGTTATATTTAGACTAAATCTAGGTTTTACCCACAAAACTTGAGTTTCTTGGATGAAGACTTGAAACCTTCTAGATTTAATCTCCAAGCTCTATACAAAGATTTTTGATAAAAAAAATGTTTCCAATGTTACACCAAGTTTCAACAAAATGGAAGAAAAATGAAGACAACCTAGCTTTTAAGTGAGGCAAGGATATTACCTTAGTCACAAGTTTAAATCTACCAAAAATATTGCCTAGGGTCACAAATGATAACCTCAAACTCCAAATCTTCAAAGGAATGGAAAGAGTTTTGAAGAGGGTTTGATGAAACCTTATAAACCCTTGAAAGATGGGAGATGAGATGAGGAGCTCCAACTTGTTTCCAATTCCTAGCCAAAATGTGAAAGATCACCTTAAATCTTCAAAATGGAAGTCTTGAATGCTCCAAGAACCAAAATAGGGGAATGGATTTCGTTTAGAGAGATAGAGAGAGAGAGAGAGAGAGAGAGAGAAAGAGAATGAGTTAGGGAAGTAACAAATGAAAAGGGGCTAAAACGCGGGGTTTAAACCGATCTGGGAGCAAATAGCGACAGTGCCCCGCGACATTATCGTTTGGCACAATCACTGGTATTGCCGCCCAACTTGTACCGAGAGGGGCAACTCTCCCGCAACCTTGCCCTGCAAGAGTGCCCCATGGCACAATCACGGGCATAAACGCTGAACCCATACCAATCGAAGGCCGATTTTTCCTATTTCTGACCCGAAACACTTTCTATACTTCTAAGGATTCAAAGTGGGTCTGTCCATACCTAAAGCTTGTTTTTGTAAACCACTAAATGGGCTTGATGCAATCTTTACTTACCAAAAATTACGGGTGTTTCATTAGTATTACTAGTCCAACCACGTCTACAGCCATAACCTTGTCCTCAGCCTCTACCTCGACTATTTTGGCTTATGTCGTGCCATTGATTGCTTTCTTTCTCCTTGAGTTGTAACTTGAGGAGTTGGTGAGTGATACAATGTTTTTTTCATAGGCTTGCAATGATCTTTCTACTTGCTCGATCGTTATTTCTTCCAAAACTTTATTTTCTTCAACCGTCGTAATGATAAGCTCAAACTTGGGATATAGTGAACGAAGTATCATCTCCATGATTCTGACATCTTCCAACTTCTCACCATTTCTCTTTAATTGATTGGAGATTGCTTGTACTATTGCGACATAATCCGAAATAGATTCTAATGAATTCATATGCACCGATTCAAATTCTCCCCTTAATGTTTGAAGATGTACCTTTTTCACTTGTTCGACTCTTTTATGGGAAGTTTGTAACCTCTCCCATGCTACCTTGGCAAATCTTGCACTTGAGACGTTCTCGAAGCCATCATCGTCTAAGGCTTGGTAGATTAGGAAGAGAGATTTCTTGTCCTTTTTTCTCATATCTCATAAATTATCCTTTTGTACATTGCTTAAAGAGGCCTAATTTTCGTGCTCACTTCATGCTCCAATTATCATAGCTGTCGATTTGGAGGGTCGATACTTGAAATGATGCTAGATTGTTGGCCATAGTTTCATTGAATTTTTTCAATTTCCAATAGTATGATTAAGAGAAGTTCTTTTCTGAGTAGAAGATCAGTCTAAGCTATAACCACAGAGAATAAAAAGAATTCTCTAAACCATTAGCATTGCCATAGTTTTGATACCACTTTGCTCGAGAGAAGACTTCAAAACATAAAGAAACACTTCTTCTCTAACTTTAAACTTATATTCAATCAACTCTTTATAACTCAAATGATCTTTGTTTTTCACTTGATGATTACAAACACAAAGGAACCTATTTATAGGATGAGAGGATCAATCTCAACCACACATCCATACCTCTATTAAATGAGAACACAACATGAAAACCTTATTAAATAAAAAAAACTCTAGACTTTCCAACTTATCTTTTAGATAATTCTCCCCATATATTGGGTTTGGGCTTGGACTCTTTAGGCTCCCATCTTAATAAAAATAAGTTTATAATCCAACATAAAACTCTCTAATGGTGCTTACATACCTTACAAGAAACAAAGACATAAAAATTATTAAACAAAAAAAGGAAGTAGTAATACCAAATCGATTTAAGCATAATATGCCTTGGAGCAAAGCCAAGACAATTTGTAACAAATGAAAAAAGTAAGGAATTATCTGTTAGTTACTGCGAGAACTTGATGCATTTCTTCGTGCTTCCCTTAATATTGTTTCTTAGGACATTTCAATCACCTATATATGAGTTACATTTAAGATTTATCTTGTACCAAAAACTAAATTTGTTATTTCAAGCTATCTACGTTTCGATGTATTTTCTCAATGGTAAGATCTTGTCTGTAGTTGCAACATATGCATCCAAATTTTATGCCAATGTGTGTACTTGTACACCATGTTTCTCTATGTGACGGGAACAATTAATGCTCGTTATTGTCAACAACATCTTGATCTTGTCGTTCTACAACTTTTCTTATATAGAATGGGGACAAATCAAAATGATTGTAGTATGTAGTTATATAGGACATTAATAATTTATCTATGCAACAACTTGAAATAGATATGTATACCAGCACCTACTTATTTAAATGTTCCTATCCTGTTGTATTATTCAAAGAGAATTTGAAGTCAGTTATTTATGGTTTGTTAAAAAGTAACATAGAAGTAGGATGTTCAATCTTTTAGGAAAGAAACAGAACTATGGACAATCGACATTAAGTATTGTTTTTCACTGAAATGTCAAGGGAAATGACAAAAAGAGACATGCCCCTTTGTACATAAATCAGAAGACTTGATGATTTAATGTACCTACATATGAAAAGGTGAAAAGGTCTCAAAAGGTCACCTTTAAAGTGTGTTAGCAATTGGGGCTAAGAACCGATGAGACATATAAGGACAATTCACCAAAATGATAGTTATATATTATTTCACATGATGACTAATGTATCTGATGTGGTGCCTTGATCTAACTAGTGCATAACTCAGATGTTGTGAAACAACCAAATCAACTACACGAGTAATATGTGCAAAAGAGTTAAGAAGTTTGTCTACCAAGAGTTACAATTGCATAGTTTCTCTATTGAAACGAAAAGCCGAGTAGTGAAAAAAGTGAAATGAAAACAAGAAAAGACCTCTATAAACATTAAAGCTAGTGTAAGGGTCGGTGGCAGTTACAAGATCATATTTCAAGTGATTTACGGTCCCAAAGTGATAACAATAAATCACGTGCAACTGACCAATACAACAAATGTGGAATAACGAGATCTAAATATTGTATATTTTGGTCTAATGATTCATATCGGTCCACAAACGTAAATATAGCAGTTATCGAGTATACGATAAAAATAACAAAGCAACATATTATAACATCCATAATTTTCGGCCAGTAAAGGTCACCCGAACATTTTTGTATCTTGTAAATGGTGGGATTTTTGTTGGCAAAACATAAATTAAATTCCCTTAGAGTATCGGGAGTATTGGCATTGAAAAAGTCGAGTTTCGGAGCTTGGTACGGGCACGACTACAATGCCCGGCGACTATGACAGTGTCATAGTCGCACCTAGCAATGTAGTAGGAAGAAACAGAAGGAGGGGTGCTGAGTGCGACAATGACCAGCGACATTGACCAAGGTATTGTATCCTGTCAATGTCGCACAAAGAGTGTTGATTGCTGATAAATCCGATTTTTCAGCAAACTTCTTCATCTCCCATTCCGACCATTTCTTCCCAAACTCTCTGTAGAACAAACCTAATCATATTTGGTGATTTTGGGTCATCTTTAGCTCAAATCTTTGGGTATTATGGAGGTATACCATCAACAAGTTAAGGATTGGAAGCTATGATCAAGAGTTCACCATCTCCATCTTCATCTTCAACCTCAAACTCCATTTTAGGGTTTTTTTAGGTTTTCACGAAACCTAAGGGGTAAGTTTATTCTCTCCATTTCTAAACCCTATTATAAGATATAAATTCTCCATTGATGATTTCTTAGTGTTTGGTTTCTTAAATTTTGGATTTGAGGATTTTGGAGAATTTAGGTCAGAAATTAGGGTTTTGGCCAAATTGGGATTTTGATGTATAATGTTTGAGGAATGATTCTAAATGGTTCCATGTAAATATTTATGGTTGAAATTTATGGATTTAGGTTTTGGGAAGTTTGTGGCTTGAGGACCCAAGTCTCTTCAAATGAGCTCAAGTTGGGGAAAACCTAGATTTAGCCTAAATCTAGCAAGGTGAGTTCAAATTGATTTGTGAAAATGTTATACATGCCAAAATATTTATGTGTTTTACATGAAATTATCATTTGTTGAGTTATTTGGGCATTTTGATAAATAAGTCATAATTGAAAGTGTCTTAATGATTTATTGCATAAATGGCAATTATTTGGTTAAAAGGAACTTTTAGCGTTTGTTTTGGAGAAATGCTTAATTATGTGTTATGGGATGTTTGTGAAGGAATAAATGGTATACATTCATTCGGAAAGTAATTTATCCTAATCTAAACTGTGTTGGAGTTCATTCACGCATTTTGAAGCGTGTGTTTGCATGATGCGAGTCGATTGCATTTTATTATTTGGGGAATGTTATTTGTTGATCAAAAAGGGTTTTGAGCACTTTAGCTTGGTGTTGACTTAAAAGAGTATTGGGGACATGTTAGTGTATTGTTGTATCCAAGATTTAAAGTGTAAAAGTCAAAGTGTTGTAAAGTTAAAGTCTTGTAAGTCTTTGTTGTTTTACATGGTCTTTGACCATATAAATACCTTAGTAAAGTGTTATGTCATTGGGATAGAAGATTGAGTGAAGTAGCTTTGTGAGAGAACTGTGAGTGTCATTGTTGTGAGAGTTCTTGTAATCGTGTGAAAAACAGATATATGACATTCTCTCTCTACATTCGCTCTCTACAATCTTGTGCTTAATTGAGTGATTACATTGTGTTTGCTTGAAATCTTGGGCTTACATTTGGTATCAGAGCAGAACAATCTATTCATAATGAATTGATACACTTTGATTTGATCGATTTCTAAAATCTTGGAAGAACACGCAGGATCGTTTTCTGAAAATCACTGTTTGATTCAAATTTTTCTTGATAAATCATTTTTGTTGCAAGAAAATGGTACCTTAGTAATCGATTTGTGTTTTTGGAATTTTCTTGTTTAGATTTTAACATCAAATTCACAATAATTTACATCCAATTCTAGATTTTTGTGATTTTTGGTGTTAAACTTGTTCGAACACTGTATTGAATCGATTCTCTGTAATTTTATTGTTTTTAGACAAAATGATGTATTAAAAAAGTGTTCTAATTGTCAATTCGATCAACCCTATGGAATTGCAAGCTTTGATTGCAGGTTTTTATGTTTTTTAGATCGAAGTCCGTGTTTAACTCTGAAGAACACACTAGATCTAAATTTCGCGCAAGATTCATAGTGATGAACACGCACACCAAAGAACACGCAAGAAGGGAAGAATGTGCAGGATGAAGAGTTTTTGTATTTGTATGTGGTCTGCGAGTTCTTGATCAGAACGCGCAAGTCTTATTCTACGAGAAGTAGAAACGCGCACAAGACTGCCTACGAGTTTCTTTGATTTGCGAGTTTTATTGTTCTGTGAGAAGTGTTTGCGAGTTCTTAATTGGCAAAAAAATTTCTAAGTATAGGAACACGCAACGGTATTGCGCGAAGTTAAAGGTTCAAAAAATTTCTAAGTACAAGAACGCGCACGTCTTGTTCTACACGAACCAAAAACGCGCACGCTTTGTTTAGCGAGAACTCAGAACGTGCACGACTCTTTCTGTGCGAACTCAGAACACGCACGATTCTTTCTGCGTAAACCAAGAACGCACATAACACTATCTGCGTGAAGTATTGTCTACAGTGATCTGCGAGTTTAGTACTTTCTGCGCGAAGTCACAGTTTCAGTGTTCTGCGAGTTTTGTGCTATCTGTGCGACGCAAGCTTACAGTGTTCTGCGAGTTTTAACACTTAGAAATCTTTTTGAATTTATCAAGTGTTGACCAAGTTTGACTCTTCAAGAAAAGTGTGTTTCTGAATATTTTGGAACGATCACTTCAAGCAAGCATTCCTTTTAGCATTTCATCTAATTCAGTAAAGATGTCTAATGTAATATTAAACAGAGATTGTGCAATAATGTACATGCCTCAGCTACCTGCTATAGAAGCTGAATGGGATAAATTGAAGATTCAGAATTCAGATCTTCTAAATCAGATTCAGGAGTTGAAATCTAAATTTGTAATTCTTGAGAAAACTTCTGAATGTGCAAAATGTATTAATAATTCTAAATTTGATTTCACAGGTATTATGAAGGCAAGAGAGAAAGAAATTAGATTGAAAGAGAGAGAGAGAGAGAGATAACAAATCTTCAAAGCCAACTGAAGACAACTGAAAAGAAATCATCAAAGCTGAAAGCTGAATCAGTTGATCTACATAGCAAGTTTAAGGCTTTTGAAGAGAAAATATCTGCATTGGAAGCTAAAAATGATGATCTAATGAAAAGTCTACATGCAGATAAAGACAAAGCTGATCTGGAGAAAGTCTACTGTGAGTCTGTGATCGTTACCAGATAATCAAACAACAAACAAAGATACGATTAACAACCTGTTTAGATTATAAACGCGGATTACACGGGTTGATGATCGTTACAGTTTTGCTCTGAACTCTCTCTCTCTTTACACCTTCACTATGTGTGTGATGTGTGTGTTCTTGTGTTGTCTGATGTTTGAGGAGAGAGAGAGAGAGAGAGAGATAAAATCTATAAAAAGATATTATCCAAACTAATAATAAACTAATAAAAACATAATATCTAAATTAATAATATTTAGATATTAAAACAACTTTGACAATTAATACAAATTGACCCTTAGACTTTGGTTGAGAGTGACTTTCAGCTTTTACTTCAGATTGCGATCTTCGTTTTGTATGATCTTGAATCCAACGAGACTGTGTCCTAACAATCTCCCCCTTTGGATCAAGATCATTAATAAAATGATTTAGCAATCCAATATTCTCTTTCAGCACAGAAGATGCAATCTCTCTCTTAGTCTTCAAGATATAGTAAACTCCCCAAAAGATGTAGATTATCTCTTTCAGTTCATGGGAAGAAATTATCTTCAGTTTCAGCTCGGAATTCTTCATCAAAGTATCTTCAAAGAAAATTTCTCTCAGATCAGTCTGTCTTTAGAACACTTTGAAGAATCTTTTCTTGGTTAGCTCTTCTCTTCTCTATCTTCAGAATAGTTGGAAGAGTTCTCTTTGAAGAATTCAATCTTGAACGTGATTCTTGAAACATGTGACTTAGTTGACTCGTCTCCATTTCTTGGGTAGATCTTCTCCCCCTTTTTGATGGATTGAGCAACGAATTCATCAAAACTTGATGTTCAAGAAATGTCATTCAGTTGGAGCCTCTGATTCGTCAATGCAATAGATATTCATCCAGATCTTTGCAAATCTAGACAAAATAGTCGTGTAACACCTGTAGCAATAAACAAATCAGTTAGAAACGCCATTCAGTAACACTAAGTCACTGTGTGTAACGAATACACATTGGAAAAGGAGTTGTTTGATGTTGACTCCCCCAGGGCTTCCATTTAATCATCGAAACACCAGAAAGGCCGTTTCTATAAACGTTATAACAAAGAAACTAATTCCTTGTGTGTTCGTTCATGTGATAGAAAGAATTAAGCACTTGATGATCGCTTATAAGGCTCAAAGTGTGTAAACCACTGAGACAACAGTAAGTTAAACACAGACTCAATGTGCATGAGTGAAGTGCGAAGGTGGGGCAGACTTCCTTCTTTTCAATATCCAGATTTTCCAAATGAAAATTAGATAGCAATTGTGTTGCGTCCCCTTTGAAAATGAAACATTTTCGTTTTAAGAAGAAAATGAGTAGCTGGTGGGGTTAATCAAGAGTTGGCATGGGCTAGTTGCTTGTTTCAATAATGTTCACCAATGAAATGTGAAACACTAGAAATGTGGCTGCCCGACTCATAAAGTAGTTGGTGCAGAGTTCTGATATTCTTTTAACTCTGTTCTCACACCCTCTTTCTTTTAAGCATTTATCACTCATTCAACACTCATTTCTTTTGACTCCTCACATCCAATCACTATGGATTAACTTCTTGGGTAGAAATCACTAGTTAATGTGATTCCATTGAAGTTGTGTTAATCCTAACACACTGATCCCATATTTTCCTATGAAGCATATAATGCTCAAAATGGTTCAACTTAGCAGTTAAAGCTCAATTGAATAAGAAAACATTTAAAGGCACACTTCCGATTTATAAAATTTGGTTGAAGAATCGGGAAGTGATTTGAACGTTTTTAGAATGATGTTTTCAATGATTGAAAGTTGTCCTTCTTTCAACCATATATGAGATTAAGATTTAAAATAATACCTTAACGTATGATCTTACATCTCATGAAGCTAAGCTTAAAGTCATAAAGATATGATCTTGTAAGCTTCTCTCAAACTTCTGCAAAAGTCTATAAGTCAAGGTCAAAACAAGTTTATTCACTTAAATTGAAAAGACAAAAAGCAGTAAAACAAATGAAAGTATGAGTTTTGATCTGAAATAATCAGAAGTCATCACCTTTTTATACTCCCCCTGAAATTATGCATCTAAAATATGTCAGTTAAATGGCACATGATAGAGATCTACGACTTCCTTCTTGAAGTGTAGGTCATCATATCTATCGGATGCAAAACATTTCAAAAATATATATGTACTCCCCCTTGAAGGTTGATTTCCTCTTTTAAGCATTGGAGTACAATCTCTGATTAGCTCGGAGTAAGGTCTTTTGATCATTGAAGTGCGGGTCTTGAACTGTTGTATTCAAGAGCCATATCTTCGTTGAAGTCCGGGTTCTAAGCTGATGTACTTAGAAGCCATTGGTTCTCCTACTCCCCCTTGACAGTAGGTGCCTGCAACACAGGTTTAGTTTTCTTTGGTACCCACTGGTATTTGGGTCCATGTGTGTGAGTTGCAGTTCGTATGGGGGTTATGCAATAAGAACCATACCAGTAATGATCGCTGGTTCTGTGAACAGGATCATGTGTACGACAATAAGAACAATAGAATGTCTTACCTGATAACCTGATTAATTGATCTCTCGTGTAGACGAAATCAGGTTTACCTTTATGCGCATTGTTCTTCTTGCCATTAGGCGTATGTACACATGAGCTTTTCCATTTCATCTCTTCTCTAACTGGTTTCCTGTTCCAGACCAGTTCTTCTTCTTGGTAGCACCTTCTTTTTTGATGTGTACCTGAACTATCTATATTTCTGTCATAGAAAAGATTAGTACTCCGAATATGATTAGAAGATTTCACTGACCTCTTTGAAGAAACAGGTTTCTGATATGAGCTTGCAGCTGACTTGAATGAACATTCTGAATCAGCAGAATCATCTCTAGGTGAGTGGACAATTGACTCTGGAGTCTTGCGCTCAGTTACCACCACCGTTGAAATAACCTTTTCAAGCTCTTTTATCTTTGAAGAATAACTGTCTCGTTCTTTGACGAGAAGGTCAATCTTCTTCTCAAGCTTGGACCTCTTCTTCTTCTCTTTCTGTGCAAGCTTAGATAATTCAGATAGCTTTGCATTAAGCTTCCTAATTGCAGCTTCAAGGATGCTTCTTTCTTCTTTGAAACCCTTATTAGCACCCTTCAGATCATTTGCCTTCCTCTCTTTGACAAACTGATCTCTTTCCAGTATGATTACTTTCTCAAAGTCTTCAACCTTTTGAGAAAGCATTAAACATTTAAGCTCAAGAGTCTTCTTCTCTTCACCACACTTTTTGGAAAATACTGAGAACTTCAGTGCAAACTTTGAACTTTCCTGTTCAAACTCAGATTTGTCCTTGACAAACTCTTGATTTAAGTCTGATAGTTTCTGTTGAAGATCAGTGTTTGCACTCTCCAAGCTCATGAACTTCTCCCCGTTCATCTCTACAGACGCTTGCTTCTGTATTTGAGCTTCTAAATCATTAATCTTTCCTTTAAGTTCAAAGTTCTCAGCTTCCAAAACTTTAGCTTTTAATAAAACCTTTGGCCCTGACATCAACTATTCAAGATAGTCCCATATCTCTTTCCCTGAAGCTTTGGGAATATCCAGTGGACCATAAATTTCCTTAGAAATACATTCTTCCATATAATTTCTAGAAATATTATCAGCTATTTGTCTGTTAAACTGTTCCTCAGTACAAGCTTCTAAAGGGATTTTAGGTTTCATTTCACCTTCAGTCAATGATAATCTGATGTAGTGACTCTTCTCATTTTTATCTACAAAGTTGAAAAAGTTAACTTCCACTTTTCGTATTCTCCTTTATTCAACTTTGGGGCTCCAATGTAGTTAGACATTCTTATTCGAATAGAAAAACTTGAATTTGATCGTTAGCCCAAAATAAAATGAAGTGAAAGAACTGTCTTCTTTTCCAAGTGTAATTCAGAAATAAAGATTTCTAAATTTTAACCAAGAATTTAACCAAGTCTTTAACTAAAATTTTTTCAAAGTTCGAATATAGGGAATGGTTTTTTTTTTTTTTTTAAAGAATGGTGTAACAATTCAAGGTTCAAAGGTGCAAGGTTCTAAAAAGGTTAGGGTTCAAAATGCATGCAAAACAAATTGGGAAAAGTGGACACGTGATCTCAATTGTTTTGCATGAGGTGGACCGACCTTGAATTGAGAAAAGTGGACACGTGATCTCAATTGTTTTGCATGAGGTATCCAAATTGTTTTGCATGAGGTGGAAAAAGTGGACACGTGGAGATGCTTTCCAACCCTAATTGAAAGGAGTGGACACGTGTAACAATTTTCAAAAATGATGACTGAGAAAGAATGGATGACCGATATATGAGAATGTGGGTCGACCGATGTTTCTTTCAACTTCGACCGGTACTAAGTTTCTTGACCGACCGGTATGAGAATTGTAGTGGACCGACCTTTGTAATTGAATTGAGTAGACCGACCTATAGTGAAAATGGACCGACCAATATTGGTAGAAAATGGACCGACCGATAGAATTGGGTCGACCGGTATTTGGATTTTTTTTTCTACCAGTAACTTTCTTTTCCGATAAAACGACCCTGTTAATCTCAAATTGACCTATCTAGAGTCGAATTACAACACCAAATTTTGACAAGTTGATCACCTTATCAACTACAACAACACACAACCTTTAATTTCGAAAAACAACCACAATTTCGAGTTTTCGATCGATGACACAGTGTTCTTCAAAAATGAAGAACACAGAGATGAAAATTTTGATTTTGATCCTGGTATACGGCTTTGATACCAATTGTGAGTCTGTGATCGTTACCAGATAATCAAACAACAAACAAAGATACGATTACCAACCTGTTTAGATTATAAACGCGGATTACACGGGTTGATGATCGTTACAGTTTTGCTCTGAACTCTCTCTCTTTACACCTTCACTATGTGTGTGATGTGTGTGTTCTTGTGTTGTCTGATGTTTGAGGAGAGAGAGAGAGAGAGATAATATCTATAAAAAGATATTATCCAAACTAATAATAAACTAATAAAAACATAATATCTAAATTAATAATATATAGATATTAAAACAACTTTGACAATTAATACAAATTTACCCTTAGACTTTGGTTGAGAGTGACTTTCAACTTTTACTTCAGATTGCGATCTTCGTTTTGTATGATCTTGAATCCAACGAGACTGTGTCCTAACATCTACACTAAAAAACTTTCTGATTTTTCTAAGAAAGCTTTTCAAGAAAGAAAAGATTTGGAGCATAGATGCATAAAACTCTCCAAGTAAGTCTCAGAATTTGAAAAGATTTTAATAACTGAAAGAGACACATTTGCAAAAGAGAGAAAAATTCTTGAAGATAAAACTATTGAACTTCCCAAGCAGATCTCTACATTACAAGACTTACTTCAAAATGAAAGAAAATCATTTCAAGAAAAGAAGAAGTCTTTTGACATTGAAAAGAAAAATGTTGGGATTTTCAAAGAAATTTCAGAAAAGAAAAGGAACTTAGAAAATGAATTTGAGCAAGAACGTCAAATATTTGAAAGTGAAATATCTAAGATCACAACAAAGTTATCTGTTATGTCATCAGATATTTAAAAAGAATAGATGGTCAGGTCTGATTTGAAAAAGAAGTTTGACACAGTTCTTGATGAAAGAAACATTTTGTCTGAAAAGATAAAACAACTTGAAGCTGTAAATGTTGAATTATTTGATAAGATTTCCGCTAATGTGATTAATCAATCATCTTATGATAATTCAACTTAAATAGTTTGTTCTTTCAAAACTGCTTCAAGTTCCATTCATGAAAATGTTTTCAAAAAGAACTTTGTCAAATCAAAAATTGTTAACTCAAATCAGATTCGTCCTTCTAATTTGTTTTATGACAAATCTGTTAATAGTTCAACAAACTTTTATGTCAAATCTCTTGAAAAGTATACTTCTAAGAAAGGACAGATTGTTTGGAGAGTGAAAGTTTCTCCTGATGAAAAGAAGAATAAAAGATCATTCACATCCACATCAAAAGCTAAGAAGAATAGTGCACATAAAGGTAAATCTTTTGGTAAACCTGATACATTTTATTCTGCTAATCATCTTATCAGGTTGGCTCAAAAGAAGATTTGATGTTCTTACTGTGGAGAGAATGATTTTGTTCAAAAAGACTTTGCTCATCACTGTTATGGAACTTACAGAATTACTTCTCAGAAAAGTAAACTTAAAAGTTTTAAATCTAATGAGAAGTTGATTCCTAAATCTAACCAACCAGAACCCAAATACATGTGGGTACCAAAACCGGTCAAATCTGTTTTGCAGGTACCACAGGTTTAGGGAGAGTAAAGTTAAAGAATTATAGACAAAACAGTCTAGGACTCAGTCTTCAATGCTTAAGAGCAATGGTTCTTAAATAATTCAGTTCAAGACCTGTTCTTAAATGTCAAAGAATTATGGCTTCTAAACATAACAGTTTAGAACCCGTACTTCACATAAGAGTTTATTCAGATAAGGATATTATGCAAATATCAAGGGGGAGCTTATTTGAATCTACCTCAGATTATCTTGATTTGAGGGGGAGCTTAAATCGTTTGTAAGTATCTTCTGATCTAGATCTCTGATTGTTTGAAAGAAGAACAACTTTTGAACATGAAAAATTGTTGGATCATAAATTGTATTCAAGATTAAAAGTTAAAGTTAAGGGTTTAAATTGTAATTATGTTAAAGTTAATTAGAGGGTTTGATTTGTAATAAGTTAATAGTTAGTTTATTTGTGGGCCTCAAGCCCATTAGGCATTAGGCCTAAGTATAAATAGTTTTAAGTTTATTAGGTTTTAGGGTTAACCACATATAATCACAATTATCATATTAGTGAGTTAGCCGTACTCTGTAATCGTATTCAAGGTATCAAGAACACACACAAGGTTTTCATTGATTAATCAAGGGATTGTGGTATGTTATTATGATCTTTTATCTCTTGATCTATATTGTGTTGTGTTAATCTATCAACTAGAGTATCTGGGTTTAACAAGTGGTATCAGAGGCAAAAAAATCAAGTTTTTGGATTAAAAACAAGTTTATCGACTGTTCACTGTGTTCGTCGACTTCTCACGCTGAGTGAATATCGATTTCCTAAAATGATGTGTTAATTATCAACTGATTATTTGGGTTAACAAGTGGTATCAGAGCTCACTTTTAAAGCTCACACTCTTTCTTTTAAAGCTTACGTCTAACCAAGTTTTTTTTCGATTTTACTATTCATCGATTTTACTATTCATCGATTTTATTGTTCATCGATTTTACTATTCATCGAATTTACTATTCATCGAATTTACTATTCATCGAATTTACTATTCATCGAATTTACTATTCATTGATTTTACTGTTCATCGATTTTACTTTGTGAATATCGATTTCTTGAATTAATGGGTGTTCATGCATAAAATTGAGTTGATTAGATGCGTGTTATGGTATTGAAAACATCTGATAGTTTAATTGCGCTTGAATTCACTAATCATTTGGATTTTTGATGATTTTTGGAATCTGGGTTCTTCAAACTATCGACATGTGCTTCCTTCAAATTGAGTGATAAAAGGTGATTTTTAATCATTAATGTTGTTTGAGTTTTGATCGATACATGTTTATGAATTGAAAAGTATGATTTTTGCATTAAATTTGAGTGTTTGAAGTGTTTTCTGGGTTGATTATCGAGTTCTGGGTCGAACTTAAGAACATACCGGTCGCAAATACCGGTCGTTACATTGTCCGGTCGACCGCATCACATCGGTCAGTCCATACCGGTCATACTTTGATCCGGTCGATATTTTATCCGGTCGCTACAGTAACCCGGTCGCTACAGTATCCCGGTCGCTACAGTACCCGGTCGCTACAGTAACCCCGTCGCTACATTACCCCCGATCGCTACATTACCCCTGGTCGGAAAAAAAAACTTCCCCGGTCAACCACATACTCCGGTCGTGCGAAGGGCACCGGTCAAAGCACATTACCGGTCGAGCAGGACCCCGGTCAAGCAAGACCCCGGTCAAGCAAGACCCCGGTTACTCCTTTGCGCCAGTGCCTATTCACGCAAACCTTTCCTTGTGCCACCTGCGGTTCGATCAAACCTCCCTTTGCGCGACCTGCATCTCGCGCAAAACATTTCTTTGCGCCACCCCCTAGTCGCGCAAAACTCCTTTTGCGCTACCCTTTGCTCGCGCAAAACTCCAGAGCTCGACCAAAATTTTTTTTGCGCCAATTTTTCTATGATTAATTTCTTTGAGATTACTTGTTGGGTCTGAAATATGCCAAGGATGGTTACTACTTCTAGTTCAACATGGTTACTACTTCTAGTTCAACATGGTTAATACTTCTGAAGTTAATATTCAACACGGTTACTACTTCTGTGGTTAATGTTGCTAGTTGTAGTTAATGCTGCTAGAAGAAAACAGTTAATACTTCTAGTTGTTAATACTTCTAGTTAGTACTTCTGATATTAATGCTTCTAGTTAATGCTGCTAGAAGAAAACAGTTAATACTTCTAGTTGTTAATACTTCTAGTTAGTACTTCTGTTATTAATGCTGCTAGTTGATGGTTAATGTTGCTCAACAAGATTAGTACTGCTAGTTCAAACTTAGTACTGCTTGAAGAGATTAATGCTGCTGAGCATGGTTAGTACTGCTAGAGTTAATACTGCTCAAAGTATTAATGCTGCTTATGATTAATACTGCTTATAAGATGGAGATCTGTATGGAAAGGATGACAGCTGGATAAACTGAAGATTATGGAAAGCTTGGAGATAATGATGGAAGATATTCTGAAGATATTTTATTAATTGTAATTAGCTTTTATCTTCAGTATATATATATAGTATTGTTTAGAATAGTTAGATAACTTTTGTTTTCATTCTTTTAGAGAGAAAATCAACCTCAAGGCATAGATCCTAATTCTAGAGAAGTAGAATTCGTATTGGTGAGCCTGTTTATCAATATTGAGGTTGAGTGAGTAATCTTGTAACTTCAAAGCATTTAATACAAGTTTACAGTTTGTTGATTATATTCTGTTTTGATTTTCTGTTTGATTAAATATCAAAGTGTTATTCCGCAAACTTCTTTGATATTGTTTCTGAGAATTAATTCTTGTTGAGAATTCGATCCTGACAAGTGGTATCAGAGCTAGTATTCTCAGAAACCTGCAATCATCATTCTTCCTTGAAATCAGAAATCATCAATGGCTAAAGTTTCAGATTCTTCAAGCACAGAAATCCCCACAGAGGTAATGTCTAATCTTTGCTCTAAAACTTGTATGGAAACTGTTAAAAGGTACAGGGATCACAACCAGACAATGAGTGATGACCTTAAAAGATTAGAGAGAGATATAAAAGACTATATAAGAATTGTTGAGAGTTTTGAGGAACAGATCAAAGTTTTCCAAGCCAATGAACTTCAACATTCTTATGATACAAATTACTGGAAGTGGGAGAAGAATGACCTAGAACTTCAGCTGAAAAAGTCTAAAGAGGAGAATGAGAAGATAAAGAGTGAGTTTGAGAAAGCCAAGCTGGATATTGAGAAATTTTCCAATGCTTCTAAAGCAATGGACTCTTTGCTCCAAACTCAAATCCATGACAAACTTAGAAGAGGAATAGGCTATAACACCACACCACCACCATACAACAACAATTACATTCCTCCTATATCAAACTTACTAGAGACCAAGGATAGGAAGGAATTGCCTGTTGGAGCCACTAAGGTAGATCCTTTAGACAAAGTGGTGGTTGAAACAGACTCTGAAGAAGAGAACTCTAGTGAAAAGAGTAATGAGAACACTGTGAGTGGTGAGATTTCTCTAGAAAATAACATTATCACCAATGAGGGATGTGGAAATGCTTGGATCAAGTCTAAGGACATAGAAAAGACTGAGGGAAAGTCTGAGAAGGTCCATTATAAGCAAACCACAGTTGTGAATCATGTCCCTTGTAAACAGTGTTCTTGCAATAAATCTGAGCCCCAAAAACATGATAAACCAAGGGGAAATCAGAGAAACTGGAATAATCAGTGGGCACAAAAACAAGGGGTTGATTTGAGTAAAATCAATAGACCAAAACCTTGTTTTATCTGTGGCAAATTGAATCATCTTGCCAAATACTGTTATTTCAATCCTATAAACCAAAGAGTAAATTTTCAAAGACAAACTCAAAACTCCTTTGGTTATAGGAAGCAAGGAAGGAATCAAATGGCTGAGAACAGAGCACCTAAAAAGTCTCATGTTCAAAACAAGTTTGCTAAAACTAAGAAAAATACTTCAAATAAACAAAGGAGTAACTTAAAGACAAAGAAAGCAAACAACTTTGCTCAAGTTTGGGTTCCAATTGCAAAGAAACCTGTTAGTACTGCTATCCCAGATAGTATTGCTTACAAGAATAGTGCTGCTTACTTGATTAGTACTGCTAACCAAGTTAGTACTGCTAACAAGGCTAGTGCTGCTTCTAGTAGTAATGCAGCCAAGCCTATAATCTTGACAAAGTACTCCAGTCATGAGATTCCTAAACAACTCATTCAGACCAAACTGACAGATTATATTAATGAGAAAGGTCAACCCAAGACCACTTTGGCTTGGGTTCCATCAAAGACTAACTGATTTATCAAGTGTGCAGGGCAATCAAAAGCTCAAGAGGAAGAGCATTTGGAATGAAGATAATGGTTGCTTTTGGCACATAACAAGGAACATGGACTGCCTTCAAATTCTTTAAAAGATTTGATGGAGGACATGTTACTTATGATCCAGCAGAAGGTAAGAAAAGTGAAAAAGGTATAGTTTCAAAAGATAAAGTAACTTTTGAAAATTTTATGGTATATGGTACTACTAACCTTGTGTCTGTAAGTGTTTCAGGTTGCTAATACTGAAAGGTAGTTAGTACTTCTAGTTCAGTGAATACTGTCAGACTGTGTGAATGCTGCTGGTATGTGTTACTACTGCCAGTCTGTGTTAATGCTGCTGATAAATGTTACTACTGCTAATGTAAGTTTTCTATACCTAAAAATGATCTTCAATGATTTAATGTCAAACCTGGATATCAATCAAAAAGTTTTTATCTGTATCCAAGGTTTGTACAAGAAGTACTTAATAATGAATTGACGGACATACCTCACTTTGATGAGGTATATGTACCTAAACCCCCTAAAGGCAAGGTTTTCTCAAACATGAGAAGATCTGCTAGGGACTCTGAAGGAGTTGACACCCCATTGTTCTCAACAATGATGGTGGTGTCCCACAATCAAGAAGGTAAGGCATCAGGGTCAAAGCCCTCATTAGACCAACCCACTGATGACCTATCCATACCTTCCACTACAAAGCATAAATCTTCAGATTTCTTTTGTCAAACCAACATTCCCAATTACCATACTATATAAGGAAAAGATACAGAAGGTTCCTTCCCTTCTTGTATCCTCAACCTCAAAACCTACAAGCCCTCTGATGGAGCATTTTTCATCAGAGAATATCCAAAGGGAAACCATAGAGGTGTCTCCCAACCTCAAGAAGGTGCTCAATAAGGAGATGCAAGAGCATATGGGTTGTAAGGCTCACACTACTGACTTTGCTCAAAGTGCAGGACAGGACAGTGTGAACATATCTAAGACCTTCCCCATGGCAACTTTAGATGAGTAATTATCTAAAGGTCCCAGGTGCCAAGAAACCAAGGGAGTAGAAGGTGCTTCTGCTAGGCAGAAGATCTCTACTAAAAGATCCAAGGATCCTTCAAAGGTGGTAAACACATCTAAAGGAGGTGAGGACAGTTTAACTACAAAGAATTGATGGATACACTTGGTACAATTTGTCTGAAAGTTCACAATCAAATTATGGAGATAAAAGAGATGAAAAGATCATGATTATTTCAAAAAGGGGGAGACTTAAACATCTGAACTTGAGAAGAATTGAGAAGGAGAATCAAGTTGATATGAAATCTTATTTTGAGGGGGAGATAAGTGAAGAAGCTGAAACAAAGCAGTAACTACAACAGAAACAGAAAAGAAGATAACAGCAGAAACTGAATCAAGAAGAACTAGTAATTGCAGAAAGTTTTGAAATTATCATAAAGACCCTATACTGAAGAACTTAACTTCTCAGTTTTGAAAAGTTAAGTTAGGGGGAGATTGTTGGGTCTGAAATATGCCAAGGATGGTTACTACTTCTAATTCAACATGGTTACTACTTCTAGTTCAACATGGTTACTACTTCTAGTTCAACATGGTTAATACTTCTGAAGTTAATATTCAACACGGTTACTACTTCTGTGGTTAATGTTGCTAATTGTAGTTAATGCTGCTAGAAGAAAACAGTTAATACTTCTAGTTGTTAATACTTCTAGTTAGTACTTCTGATATTAATGCTTCTAGTTAATGCTGCTAGAAGAAAATAGTTAATACTTCTAGTTGTTAATACTTCTAGTTAGTACTTCTGTTATTAATGCTGCTAGTTGATGGTTAATGTTGCTCAACAAGATTAGTACTGCTAGTTCAAAGTTAGTACTGCTTGAAGAGATTAATGCTGCTGAGCATGGTTAGTACTGCTAGAGTTAATACTGCTCAAAGTATTAATGCTGCTTATGATTAATACTGCTTATAAGATGGAGATCTGTATGGAAAGGATGACAGCTGGATAAACTGAAGATTATGGAAAGCTTGGAGATAATGATGGAAGATATTCTGAAGATATTTTATTAATTGTAATTAGCTTTTATCTTCAGTATATATATATAGTATTGTTTAGAATAGTTAGATAACTTTTGTTTTCATTCTTTTAGAGAGAAAATCAACCTCAAGGCATAGATCCTAATTCTAGAGAAGTAGAATTCGTATTGGTGAGCCTGTTCATCAATATTGAGGTTGAGTGAGTAATCTTGTAACTTCAAAGCATTTAATACAAGTTTACAGTTTGTTGATTATATTCTATTTTGATTTTCTGTTTGATTAAATATCAAAGTGTTATTCCGCAAACTTCTTTGATATTGTTTCTGAGAATTAATTCTTGTTGAGAATTCGATCCTGACATTACTATTGTTTGAGATATCTGACTTTTGCGCCAGACTTACTGTGTATGATCTATTTGAGTTTTATATTGTTTGAGAATTATGCATTTAATTATTTTTGGAAATTTATTTTTCTGAAAATTTTTTAGTGTAGTTTTTATCCGATACTTGATTCTAACGATCTCATCTAGTTGATTCCTTTGGTACAGACAAGTTTGATTTCTAACCATACAGCTAAAGATGTCTGAAGGTTATAGCCTTGATTTTGACAAGATGACACTTTCTGAAGCAAAAGCAAATGCTAAACGTTTTGCTGGACAGTTGTCAAGATATACAAGCATGGCTTATGATTGTGAAAAGGAGAATAAAAAGCTCAAATCCGAGATGTTACCTCTCAAAGCTGACAACAAGGATTTAAAGATTCAGAACTCATCTCTTCTTACTCATATCAATTCAAAAGATTCAAAGAAAGATTTAATCTGCATTACTGATTCTAAAATTGATTTTACAGGAATAATTGGGTCGAAAGAGAAAGAGATCTTAAATCTTCAAGCTGAAGTAAAAAGTCTTAACTCAAGCTCTACATGGTCAAAGAAGGATGCAATGCAAAGAGTGCTTGAGGAGCTTAGAACGAGAGCAAGTGTTGCAAGTGATACTAGTAATGGACTGAGAAAGATAAATTCTCAAGTCTGTGCGGAAAGAGATAAACTGAAAGATAAAGTTCTCAGTCTTGAGGTTGAGATTAAAATGATGAAAGAAAAGGCAACCCAAAACAGAGACAATGCAATAGCTCAAGATGAAATGTTGAAGATTGAGAAGGAAAGAAAAGAATTTGCTAAGAAATTCTCTGATTTCTCCAGAAAAGCCTTTGAAGAGAAGAAATCATTAGAGCTTAGATGTGTTAAGCTTTCTCAACAAGTTTTAGACTTTGAGAAGGTTATCATTCTAGAGAGAGAAAAGGCTGACAATGAGAAGAAGAAAGTTGAGCTGAAGGATATAAATAAAGACTTTTCTGAAGAAAAGAAAGTATTTGAAACTGAGATAGCTAAGCTGACAAGAGAGCTATCTGAGCTATCAACCAACATTCTGAAGGAAAAGAAGGCAAAATTTGAATTACATAAGAAGTTTGATCTGATTGAAAAGGAAAGAAACAGTTTGTCTTCAAAGATAAAGGAACTCGAAGAGATCGTATTCAAGGTGAAGCTAACTGAGCACAAGACGCCAGAATAAATAGCTCAATCACCGAGAGATGATCAAACTGATCCAGATTGCTCACTCAAAAAGGCTTCAAGTTCACATGTTTCAAATGTTTTCTATAATCCTTTCTGTGATTCAGATGATAGTCTTACTTCTAAATCTACTGATTAGATTCGTCCTTCTAACCTTTTATATGACAAAAATGTTGATGGTTCAAGTAACTTAAAGAAGAACAAGTCTTAGAAGAAAAGGATCTGGAGAAAAGAAGATGAAGAAAAAGACAGAGGAAATTGGATCTGGAGAATTAAAGGATCTCCAGAGGAAAAGAAGAAAGAAGAATCATTTGTGCATACATCAAATGCTAAATGGAACTATGCCTCAAAAGGTAAAACTTTTGGCAAACCTGATCTGGTTTACACAATCAATCAATTAATCAGGTTAGTACAAAAGAAAATTAGTTGTTCCTACTGTGGCTCAAATGATTTTGTAAGAAAAGATTATGTAAATAACCGGTATGGTTCTTATTTCATATCTCCCACTAGAACTGCAACTAACCCATTAGGACCCAAATACTAGTGGGTACCAAAAAGCTAAATCTGTGTTGCAGGCACCCAAGGTTTAAGGGGGAGAAAGAACAATGACTTCTGATTACTACAGATCAGGACTCTTGCCTCATTGTCGAAAAGATGACTTCTAAGTACAACAACTTAGGACTCGGACTTCAATGTCAAAGAGTTTGACTTCTGAATTTACTTTAATCCTAGTAATTCAGAACTCGGTTTCATGATTAAGGATTATGCACATATTAAGGGGGAGCTTATATGCTTTAAATATTTCTACTAATATATTTTTCTGATTTAACTGACTTTTTACAGGTATCAAGGGGAAGGATATCTGAGTTTTGTCAAGGATACTTCATTGAAAATATTCATTTCAGGAGGAGTTAAGGATTTTGATTTACAGGTATATATTTCTAATCCTTACACTCTATCACTTGTTGAAAGATGAACAACTTTCACTTGTGAAAAATGGTTTCTTAAATGTTCAAACCACTTCCTATTCTTCAAAGATTTTCATGAATTGTGAAGTGTGATTTTAAATGATTTTTGGGAGCTTAATAGTCAAAGAGCTTAATTATCAACCTCTTTTTGTCAAACTCTTTTAGTTTGAGGGGGAGAATAGCATCGTTAAACACAATTGTTTTGACTTCTCCAAAATTTTATTCTTCATGTTTGTATTCCTTTGTGCTTACATGTACACATGATTGTTGAACAAGCACGTTCTTTTAGGAAAATACAAGGGATTCAGTGTGTGAGCTTAACAGAACTTCCATGGATTCACAATAACCAATGTTTCCTACCCAGGAAGTATTCCCTGAGTGATTGAGGGGAGAGGGGTTAAAAGATTGAGTGTTGGTGTGTGAAGAGGTAAAATGAAAAAGAAAGATTGGTTAGACGTGAGCTTTAAAAGAAAGAGGGTGAGAGAACAGAGTAAAAGAATATTAAACTCTGCACCAAACTTCTTTCTGAGTCGGGCAGCCACATTATCTGATTGGTTCACATTCTTTGGTGACCATCATTGAAAAAGGCACCTAGCCCATGCCATCTCTTGCATACAACCCCACCAGCTACTCATTCTTTTCTCAAAAAGAGAATGTTTCACATTTTCTGGGGAAGCAACACATATGCTATTGGTTCTTCATTTGGATGATACTAATATTGAAAAAGAGGGAAAGTTGCCCTACCTTCGACCATTTCTCATGCACATTGAGTCTTTGTATAATTTGTTGCTGTCTCAACAAGTTTACATACTTTGAGCCTATATTGAAAAGCAATCATCTATGCTTAATTCTTTCATACACATGCACAAGCACACAGAAATTTGTTTTCTGTCAGAACGTTCATAGATAACCATGTGTTATTCGATGATTGAATGGAAGTTCTGGGGAGCCAACATCAAACCAGCTCCTTATATAGTAACTTTGTGTTACTCAGTGACTTTGTGTCACTGACAGGCATTTTAACTGAGTCGTTTGTTGATTCAGGGTTACCATATTTATTTTATTTGAATCTGAAAAGATTGAAATAATCACTTTCTCCATTGGAGAGACTGCTCTTATTTCCACACAGGGATCTATACATGAAGACAGTACTTAAATGAATTCTATAAAGACAAGGGGGAGATTGTTTTTGCTATGTTTTGATGATGATGATGATTCTCACCACTCATCAAAAAGGGGGAGAATATACAAAGGGGGAGAATAATCAACAAGGGAGAATACAAGAACTTTTGAAGTCTTGAAGTAAAAATTTCTAAAGTTTTCAAAGATGTCAAAGTATCGGAACTTATTTGATCTACTAAAAGTCTGACTGAAGATGATCGTCAGAAGGACACTTCATTTAAAGGAAGGAATGATGAAGACATGAAGTTTTCAAGAAAAGTTAAGACCCGAAGACTATTGCCAAATTTTTTTAATCTTGAATCCAAAGGGGGAGATTGTTGGATCATAAATTGTATTCAAGATGAAAAGTTAAAGTTAAGGGTTTAAATTGTAATTATGTTAAAGTTAATTAGAGGGTTTGATTTGTAATAAGTTAATAGTTAGTTTATTTGTGGGCCTCAAGCCCATAAGCCCATTAGGCATTAGGCCTAAGTATAAATAGTTTTTAGTTTATTAGGTTTTAGGGTTAACCACATATAATCACAATTATCATATTAGTGAGTTAGTCATACTCTGTAATCGTATTCAAGGTATCAAGAACACACACAAGGTTTTCATTGATTAATCAAGGGATTGTGGTATGTTATTCTGATCTTTTATCTCTTGATCTATATTGTGTTGTGTTAATCTATCAACTAGAGTATCTGGGTTTAACAAAAATGTTTTCTTAAATGTTCAAACCACTTCTGATTCTCAAAAGATTTCATGAATTTAGAAGTGTGATTTTTTTAAAATGTTTTTCATAATAGAGCGTTAATGTTTAGCTAACCGTGTGTTTCCAAAGATCAATACTTCTGTATTATCTTGTCTATATATTATCAAGTATTCATACACATTGGTTCAGTACTTCATTTGAATTAGTTGTTACCATGTCTCTAAACGAAACAATTTTTCGATGGTAATACTTCCGTTTGTAATTCAATGTTGATTGAGCATCATAAATCATTTCAACTTGAGCGTTCATTGTGAAATTGTTTATATTCGTTCATATAAACAAATATCAAGTTCTTTGATACCCTAACCTTTCATGATTATATCCAATGATATTTGATCTGATTGATACATTGTCAGTTTCTCAAAACAATTCTCTTGATTTCATTTCACTCATTCAATTTCCTTGTTTTGAGCGATCTTCAAAGTTCAAATGCTTAAATTTCATTCATATATTTGATGAGCATACATTTTGACAATGTTATCATATTTTGTGCTTCATTGTTCAAAGTTAAATTGTTGAGCAACACATCATTATAGGACAAAATTGCATGGGATTCGTGTGTGAGCTTATAAGAACTTCTATGAATTCACATTAACCAGTGTTTCCTACCCAAGAAGTTATCCTAGAGTGATTGAGGGGTCTTAAATCAAAGAGTGGGGGAGATAACTCATCCAATTGATTTTTTCTCATTGAGTTGAGGTAAAATGTAAAAGAGAGTTTGGTTAGAAGTAAGCATATTGATAAAAAGAAAGAGGGTGTGAGAACAGAGTTAAAAGAATATGAATACTCTGCACCAACTTCTTTCTGAGCCAGACAGCCACATATTCTGATTGGTTCACATTCTTTGGTGACCATCATTGAAACAGGCAGTGAGCCCATGCTAACTCTTGCTTTTACCCCACCAGCCACTCGTTTCTTTCTCAACAAAGAAATGTTTCAATTTCCTTGGGGACGCAACATATCTGCTATCTGGTCTTCACTTGGAAGATTTAGATATTGAAAAAGAAGGAAAGTTGCCCCACCTTCGCACCTCTTTCATGAACATTGAGTCCGTGTAATACTTGTTGTTGTCTCAACAGTTTACACAATTTGAGCCTGAAAAAGCTTGAGTAGCTTCAATCATTTCTACACTTTCATGTACACACAAGGAATAAGTTTTCTTGTCATAACATTCATAGAAATTCCTTTGTGTTTTTTGATGATTAAATGGAAGCCCTGGGGAGTGAACATCACAAAAGCTCATTTCCAAAGTACATCCATTGTACAAAGTGGCTCCGTGCTACTTACAGGCATTTTAACTGTATCATGTGTTGATTCAGGGTTACAATTCTTATTATATATGAATTTGAAAACATTCGGGTATATACATCTTATGAATTGACGGATACATAGATCAAAAAGGCGGAGATTGTTATTTTATCATAAAGGGGAAGATTGATTTTCAAAGACATTGATGACTTGAAAAGGTTTTGATGATTTTGCTGCTCACAACTCATCAAAAAGGGGGAGATAATCTGGAATTTCAAGTCAAATGAAAGTTTAAGTGAAGTTTTGAAAGATTATTCAAAAAATACATCTCATAAAAAGGGAGATATATTCTGAAGACAAAATGGGGAGATAATCTGGAAATTTTCAAGTCAGATGTATATTTTCAAGACAGATGAAAATTTTGATCAAGAGATACATCACATAATAAAAGGGGGAGACATAGAATACAAAAGAAAAGGAGAGATAAACAGCGATGTTTTGAGAAAGTTTGTTTTTCAAAGGTTGATCAGAGACCAGAGACTGAAGATACAAGCATTGAAAGATCCCTCAAAGCTACAAAGTTTATGAAGTTTCAAGGATGTTCAAAGATTTCAAATCCTTGTTAAAGATCTGGTGACTTTATAAAGCAAAAGTGGATGACTTTTCAAGATTCTTCAAAAGCTGAAAGTTTAAAGATTGTCAGATCTTCAAAGTTTAAAGTTGTCAGAGTTAAAGTCTTGAAGAATCAAGAGTTGAAGATTGTTGTCAATTTTTTTTTAAATCTTGAATACAAAGGGGGAGATTGTTAGTGTATTGTTGTATACAATATTTAAAGTGTAAAAGTCAAAGTGTTGTAAAGTCAAAGTCCTTTAAGTCTTTGTTGTTTTACATGTTGTTGTACATGGTCTTTGACCATATAAATACCTTAGTAAAGGGTTGTGTCATTAGGATAGAAGCTTGAGTGAAGTAGCTTTGTGAGAGAAGTGTGAGTGTCATTGTTGTGAGAGTTCTTGTAATCGTGTGAAAAAACAGATATATGACATTCTCTCTCTACAATCTTGTGCTTAATTGAGTGATTACATTGTGTTTGCTTGAAATCTTGGACTTATAGGACAATTATTCGATTTTAATGGCTCAGTGTAGAGCCTGGTTATGATTTACATACTAATGCACCTTGTTGCATATTGATGTTAATTACATGCTCGAGTGTGTTGGTCATTTCTATGTAGTCATGTAATGTTAGACTGTGTTGCATTGGATCCATATGCACGTAAGTCAGTCTGTTTTTGGTGGTCAATTGGGTATTGCGGGGTTGGACTCTGGTACCCATGTTTTACGACCGGAAACTTTTCAAGTAGGCACTAGGAGGGTTGAGTCTTGAAGTGTTAACGGGGAGGTAGGCACTAGAACCTCCACCGTAATGCCTTGGAGGTAGTCTTTAAGTGTGTCGAGCCTTCGGGGTGGAATTCTTTGTAATGTTCACCAAGGTCAACCGACTCTTGAGGTGACACTTGTTATGAAGTCGTAGGGACACATGGGATTTTATGTCGTGAGGTGTCATGTGATTAATGTTGCAAGAGTGGCATACTTTTTTGTTCCTCCACTCTCAACGGATACGGGTCTCCCCCGTCATCGGCCAATACCATTGTAATTATTAACACCATACTGTATTATCGTTTGGTTTGTGTGGTTGACTGTAAATGATGACCTTAATATTGGATTCCCTCCACGTATATTAAGGTTTGAATGAAATATGTAATTAACCCCACGTTCTGATATTTGAATTCCTTCCATTTTATGGTCGCGTGAGTATTGGGTTTAGTGTCCATTTTTTCGGTGACATATTGTATATGTGGTTTATTAACCATGATTTATGAGTTGAGTATTATGCCCCACCCGTATTTTGGGTGTTTCGGGATATAAAGTTTCATTCACTTCTTCATAAATTGGGAGTCGATTTATATTCACGTTTTGAGTGAGTTTTGGGTTGCATCACCTCATCAAAGAAGGTTTTTACATTGTGGCGTCCATCTTTAAATCATGCTTATTATTGGAAATGAGTCGTTTTCATATTTAAAGTAAAGCTTCTTGAAAGATTATGATTTAAGTTGCATTCTTTCCTTTTGTGACCTAATTATTCATATTGAAAACTATTGAACTCACTAGGCGTTAGCCTAACCTTTTTATTTATCGGCATGTGTAACAGGTTCCGGTTGTGAATAGTTCTAGTGACACTGTGAAGAGATGAGAGTTAGTTGTGTGCTAGAGAAATGAATAGCTTGGTAAAGTCTTCCACAATTATTACGGGATAGCAACTTGTATTTGGGATTAAGAAACACCCGACTCTGGTTTAGTCCTTATATGTCATTGGAGTTTAAATTCTTTGAAGTTATTTATAGAATCTTAACTTGAGGTATATTGAGTTTTGAATTGTAGGAGAAAGTTTTGTTCCTTACTTGATGTTATATCGAAATTTTTAATTAGTTGATCTTTCCAAATTTGAGGGTATTACACATATTAATCGAGACAACAATATTTAACGTGATTCCACTATCGGTGTGATAGTGTACATTTACAGTAAGAGAGATCTTTATATTACCAATCGGGAGAAATTACAACGTGTTTAGGAGATCCTTGGATCAATGAATCAACTACCCAAATATTTCCTCAACAAACGAAATATATATACGTATATATATTGGACGATATATATATGGGTATATATATATATCGACGAGATATATGTATATATACATATCGACGAGATATATATATATATATACATATCGACAAGATATATATATATATATATATCAATGAGATATATAAATATATCAACAAGATGAAAACTAGCAAAATAAGGGAGAAGAAGAAGCTTGATGCTTTTGTGCATATTTCTTAAGTCAATATGCATGCATATATATAGGAAAGGATGGAGCAAAAGAAGACAAAATAGATGAGGTGTCATCCATTATGGAGAAAAAGAATGAGTTGACAAAGATGAGAGTAAGTGATCACTCATGCTTTCCTGTTATCAGTGATGCCACATTTTTCCTCACTGATTCCACTCCACCCAATTGTTATGCCACATCATTTGTTGTCACTGATGGCTTCATTTTGCTATTACCGATGGCCTTTTCTTTCTTTTCTCATTTGCACAAAAGATTACAAAAGTGATTTGTCATCCATAAGAAGATTCCTCTTCATTCTCCACTAAGTATTTTGTCTTCTAATAAGACAAAATAAAAAGTTCACTTAAAATATGTGGCTCTAAAAAAATCTATAGCTTCATGCATCAAAGTACTTGTACCAAGTGTATGGTGAGTTTCACAACAACAAAAAAACTTATCACATTTTAAGTTTTCAAAACTCCACCATGATGTGCAAATCACCCGATGAAACCAAAGCATGAACCAATTAAACGTACACAAACAAATAGATGATAGAGATTGACACGAGGTAACAAAATACATTTTGACCGTGACGAACTTTGGCTCGGCCATCACCCATCAAAATCAAAAGCAAAAACTCTCAAGTGAGCAATCTCAATAAAACGAACGAGTTAAGAAACCTGAAAACATGTACCAAGTAATAACTCGCCGAAGATGTCGTATGTCATCTGTAGCAATATTCTCACCTCTCCCACAAGGTGCCAAACGTCATTAACACAATCTGAGTTGGATCAAATTTGAGCAATGCTTGAATGTGGTGGACGGTAATGACTTGGTGAACATATTGGCAGCATTATCTTCAGATAATATTTTCTTCAAGTGCACAACCTTTGCGTCGTGCAAAGCTACCATAAATGCATCACGCACATTAATGTGCTTCGTTCGAGAGCTGAACGCCAAATTTGTTGCCAAGTAAATAGCACTCTGGCTATCACAATTAATACGGACAGTAGTCTGCTTCAGGCCCAAACCAATCAAGAGTTCCTGTAAATGAACTACTTCTTTAGCAGACTCGACCGCTGCAATAAGTTCAGCTTCGGTGGTCGATAATGCAACAACAAACTGTAATCGATATGTCCAACTGACAGTTGTTCCACCTAATGTAAAAACATAACCAGAAGTGGATTTCCAACTGACACGATCACCTACGTAATATGAATCGTAGTAACCAACAATTTCACAGTTGTTTTGCATACCATAAATAAGGTCGTGAGTTTTCGTACCTATCAGATAACGAAATACAGTTTTTACTACAACCCAATGTGACTTACCCAGGTTCGATAGAAACCGACTAATCACTCCAACGGAATGTGCAAGATTGGAAAGAGTGCATACCATAGCATACATGAGGCTCCAAACTGCACTGGCATATGGAATTTTTGCCATCTCAACCTTTCCAACATCGTCTACCGGACAATCGTCTTTTGTAATCTTGATATGTCTCGGAAGTGGCGTAGACACCGACTTTACTGCATCAAGATTAAATTGCTTCAAAAATCATCGGAATATATCCCTTTTGTGTTAACCTAAGAGTACGGGACTTTCTGTCCCGAACAATTTCCATGCCGAGAATAACACGAGCTTCACCGAGACCCATCATTTCAAATTTTGATTTCAACCTATCTTTCAAACTTTTGATTTCAGAACGATCCTTGCAAGCTATTAGCATGTCATAAACATAAAGAAGTAGATAAAGATGAATGCCACCACTTGATCTATGATATACACAATCGTCTTTCTCACTACGCTCAAAACCCAACGAGAGCATAAACAAATCAAACTTCTTGTAACTGTCGAGGCGATTATTTAAGTCAATAAAGGGACTTTTTCAACTTACAGAGGAAGACTGCATTTTTTCTGAGCTTAAAGAATGATCTTGATCCAAAGGGGGAGATTGTTAAAGGACAGTTTTATTGGATTCAAGATCATCATTATCTGAAGATGGAAATCTGAAGTCAAAGCTGATAAAGTAGTCTCAACAAATAGTCTAGGGTCCTTTTGTAATAAATAGTCAAAGTATGTTTTCGTATTTTCATATTTAGTCTTTATTTATTTTGTTTTAGTTGTTGGGCCAAGCCTAGCCAATCCCATTAGGGTATTAAGGCCTAAGTATAAATTAGATTAGATTAGTGGTAATTAGGTTAGGAGAGCTTAATTGAGAAATTATTATTGAGAGGCTGTGTGTGGTATTGGTGCGCCGTGAACAAGAGGTACAGAGAGAGATATCGATTTCATCAAGAACACTTGTAACCTGTTGAATCGTTTGATTAATCAATACCAGGTTTGCATAATTGTGTTGATTATATGTTTGTTTGTTTGAATGATTAATTATTGGGACACACAATTGGTATCAGAGCAAGTTACAGATTGAATTGAATATTTTTTTCGGTTTTGTTTTTCTGTCAAAGATTCATAATTTTTATTGTGTGATTGTTCATTCAAGTTGTTATTGGTTGGATTGTGTTTGTTTTGTCTATTATCGTGATTGGGTATTGATTGATTTGAATATTACATTGTTTTCGATTATCAATTTGGTGTTTTTGGCAATTCTGGGTTCGTTCTCAAAACGCACTGACCCTTCAATCGAATCCTTCATAGAGTGTTTATTATTGAAATAAATTGTTGCAATCTTTTCTAGTTGTTTAATCTATCGGATTGGCAAAGTTTTGGAGGTATTTTTGAGTTTTCGATTGCTTTCTGGTCTGAATTTTGGTTTCCGGGTCGAAGAACTTCAAGAACATACCGGTCGCCCGGCATTAGCTCTGTCCATATCAGTCAACCGATAAAATATCGGTCAATTCTATTTACCGGTCGCTCGGGTAACTCACAGACTCTTTCCGGTCGAAGACCATTATCGGTCGAACTATATCGGTTGAACTATATCGGTCGAACTATATCAGTCGAGTATCACTCTTATATCGGTCATCATATCTTACCGGTCTAAGACCTCTATCGGTCCTAAGCTAATATCGGTCGAAGACCTCTATCGATCCAAGCTTATTTCAGTCAAAGACCTCTACCGGTCGAAGCAACATCCCGGTCGAGCAAGGTACTGGTCAAGCTAGACCCCGGTCCATCTCACTTTGCGTCACACACGGCTCGCGCAAACTTTATTTTGCGCGACCCACCTCTCACGCAAAACTCAGTGTTTGAGCCACCCAAGGCTCACACAAACTGTAGTTTGCGTGACCCACTGCTCACGAGAACCTCAATTTGCGCCACGGTCTTCTCACGCAAATCCTACTTTGTGCGACCCTCTTCTCTCGCAAACTGAAACTTTGCGCCACCTGCTTCTCACGCAAACTGTACTTTGTGCCACTTCTTTGTAACGCAAACTTGTCCTTTGCGTGACCAAAGTCTTGCGAGAACTTCTACTTTGCGCCATCTGTGTCTAGCGCAAACCTCTCTTTGCGCGACCTACCTCTCGCGCAAACCGTCCTTTGCACCTCTGTCCTTGGCAAATATCTAATTTTTGCACCAGTTTTAATTGTGTTTAATCTATTTGTGCTTTATACTGATTGAGAGGACTGCATTTAATTATTTTTGGAAATTTATTTTTTCTAAATATTTTTTAGTGTGGTTTTTATCTTGTTTCTAACGATCTCATCCAGTTGATTATCTTCAATACCAGATAAGTTTGATTTCTAATCAATATCAGTAAGGATGTCTCGGGAAGCTCTTGCTATCGGAACAAATATGAAGCCACCAGTACTCTTCAAGGGGGGGTACGAGCAATGGAAAAATCAGTTCATAGATTTCATTGATAAACATGCATTAAGGGATCTTTTTAGAATATCTCTGAGGGAAGGACGTATGACAGCTCCAAGGAAAGTTTTTAATCTTATAAAGGATAATGGAGAAAGAGAAGAAAAAGAGCTTCCATTACCACTTGATATGTACTCAGACGAGCAAAGAAAAAGATATGAAGCTGACAGATTAGCTCGATCTTTCCTAATGAAAGGAATGTCAGAAGAGATTTCAAAAGAGATATTTTTTACATTAGACAGTAAAAAGGCTACAGGAAAACTGTTATGGGAACATATTGAGAAGATTAAGACAGGACCAAAGTTGTCTTCAAGAGTAAAGTTTCTGGAATTTGAGAACTCTGAACTAAAAGAAAAGATTTCTGCCTTGGAAGCTCAAATCCAGAAACTAGATTCTGTTGAGAATAATGAGAAAGTTAATGATTTGGAGAGTGCAAATGCTGATCTTCAAAAGAAGATATCTGATCTGGAGAAAAAGATGGCCAAAGAGAGATCTGTTTTTGAGATTGAAAAGAAAGCATTTGTAAAGAAGTTTTCAGATTTTTCAAGCAAATGTGCAGACGAAAAGAAAGCGGTTGAGCTGAAATGTTTAAAGCTTTCTCAAAAGACTTCTGAATTTGAGAAAGTAATTATTCTGGAAAGGGAAAAGTTTGCCAAAGACAAGAAGGCCATTGAACAGAAGAACGATGGATTCTTTAAAGAAATATCCGGCCAGAGAAATGATGCTGAGAAGGGATTTGAAGAAGAGAGAAATTTCTTTGAAACTGAGATTAGAATGCTGACTGTCAAGCTATCTGAATTATCTGAAAGTACCTTGAAAAATCAAAAGCGAAGTCTGAATTCAAGAAAGAGATTGACCAACTTGTTAAAGAAAGATACAGCTTTGCTTCAAAGATTAAAGAGCTGGAAAAGATTTTTTCAAAGGTGGTGGTGACTGAGAAAACGACTCCAGAGTCACAATTCCACACACCTAGGAATAATTCAGTTGACTTCAAAAAGACAGCCTCAAGCTCACATTTGAAATCTGTTTCTTCAAGAAGGTTAGTCAATTCATTTGATCAGATGCGTACTACTAACATTTTTTTATGACAATGTAGGTTGTTCAGATACATACAAAAGAAGAAGAAGAAGAAGAAGAAGAAGTTACGAAGAAGAAGAATTGGTCTGGAAAAAGAAACCAGTTGAAAATGAGAAGAAAGACGAGAAAGGAAAGAAGTCATGTGTACATAACCATAATACCAAGAAGAACAATGTGCATAAAGGTAAACCTGAACATATCTACATGAGAGATCAATTAATCAGGTTAAGAAATTCTATTGTTCTTACTGTCGTACACATGATCTTGTTCATAAAACAAGTGATTATTTCTGGTATGGTTCTTACTCTGTTATTCCCATAAGAACTGCAACTAACAAACATGGACCCAAATACCAATGGGTACCAAAGAAAAAGGATGAATCTGTGTTGCAGGCACTTACTGTCAAAGGGGAATAAGAGAGCGAAGGCTTCTAAGTACATCAGCTTAGAACCCGTACGTCAACGAAGTTTGACTTCTAAACACAACAGTTTAGGACTCGTACTTCAGTGATCAAAAGACCTTACTCCTGTGCTGATAAGAGATTGTACTTCAATACTCCAATGAGGAAATTAACCTTCAAGCGGGAGTACATATTTGTCTGAAATTTTATGCATCCGACATATATGATGATCAACATTTGAGGGGGAGTTAATGCATATCTTTTACACTGATAATTTTTCTGATGCATAATTTCAGGGGGAGTAGAGGTGATGACTTCTGATTATTTCTGATCAGAACTCGTACATTAATTGTTTTACTACTTTATGTCATTTAAATTTCAGTGAATAAAGTTTCTTTGACTAGACTTTTAGACTTTTGCAGATTGAGAGATGCTTACAAGATCATATCTTTATGACTTTAAGCTTGACTTCGTGAGATGTAAGACTGCACTCAAAAGGTACAATTCTTTATCTTCATCTCATCTATGGTTGAAAGAAAGACAATTTTCAATCATAAGAAAACATGTTCTTAAATGTTCAAACCACTTCCCAATTCTCAAACAGATTTCTTGAATTGGAAGTGTGATTTTAAATGTTTTATAATTCATCTTTGAGCTTTAACTGACTAAGTTAAACCATCTGAGCATCATTTGCTTTATAGGATAACATGGGATCAGTGTGCTAGGACTTAACTGAACTTCTATGGATTCACGTTAACCAGTGTTTCCTACCCAAGAAGTAAATCCTTAGTGATTGCATGTGAGAAGTCAAAAAAAATGAGTGTGGGATGTGTGATGAGAGAAATTGTAAAAGAGAGTTTGGTTAGCTGTGAGCTTAATGATAAAAGAAAGAGGGTGTGAGATCAGAGTAAAAGAATTTGTAAACTCTGTACCAAGTACTTTCTGAGTCGGGCAGCCACATTTCTAATGCTTCACATTTCTTTGGTGAACATTATTGAAACAGGCACCTAGCCCATGCCAACTCTTGACATTACCCCACCAGCTACTCATTTTCTTCTCAACAAGAAAATGTTTCATTTTCAAAGGGGACGCAGCACATATGCTATCTGATTTTCATTTGGAAAATCTGGATATTGAAAAGAAGGAAGTCTGCCCCACCTTCACACTTCATTAATGCACATTGAGTCTGTGTTTAACTACTTCTCTCAGTGGTTTACACTTTTTGAGCCTTATAAGCAATCATCATATGCTTAATTTATTCCATCACTTGCACGAACACACACAAAATGTGTTTCTTTGTCATAACGTTCATAGAAATTGCCTTTGTGGTGTTTCGATGATTGAATGGAAGCCCTGGGGGGGTGAACATCATAAAAGCTCCTTTATAATGTGTATTCGTTACACACAGTGACTTTGTGTTACTGACAGGCAATTTTTTAACTGATTCATTTGTTGATTCAGGTGTTACACTTCATTTTATATTGTCTGGATTTGCAAAGATCTGGATGCACATCTTTATGAATTGACGAATACTCAGTGGTTCTGTATGCAAGATCAGTGGTGGAAGACATTTCTTGAAGACAAGTTTTGATGAACTCTTAGCTATTTTCATCAAAAAGGGGGAGAAGCGTCAATCAAGAAATAGGGAGATCAAAAGTTTTTGAAAGAATGACAGAATTTCTGAAGATATGCTGCATTGAAGAAATTTTCTTTGAAGATGATTTGCTGAAGCATTCCGAGCTGAAACTGGAGATAATTTCTTTCCAAGAGATATTCTTATCGATTGGGGAGATTGCTACAAAGAGGAAGACTGCATTTTTTCTGAGCTTAAAGAATGATCTTGATCCAAAGGGGGAGATTGTTAAAAGACAGTTTTATTGGATTCAAGATCATCATTATCTGAAGATGGAAATCTGAAGTCAAAGCTGATAAAGTCGTCTCAACAAATAGTCTAGGGTCCTTTTGTAATAAATAGTCAAAGTATGTTTTCGTATTTTCATATTTAGTCTTTATTTATTTTGTTTTAGTTGTTGGACCAAGCCTAGCCAAGCCCATTAGGCTATTAAGGCCTAAGTATAAATTAGATTAGATTAGTGGTAATTAGGTTAGGAGAGCTTAATTGAGAAATTATTATTGAGAGGTTGTGTGTGGTGTTGGTACGCCGTGAACAAGAGGTACAGAGAGAGATATCGATTTCATCAAGAACACTTGTAACCTGTTGAATCGTTTGATTAATCAATACCAGGTTTGCATAATTGTGTTGATTATATGTTTGCTTGTTTGAATGATTAATTATTGGGACACACAGTTGTCGGATATGAAACCTTCCGGTTGCTTCATATAGATGGTTTCCTCAGGATCTCCGTGCAGAAAAACTGTTTTCACATCAAACTATTTTGTAACAACCTGTACCTTTATACATATATCAAAATAACATTTCTGTCTAAAAACAGCCCCAAGCCTATATTACAGAGTATAAGGTTTACAACTATCACCTATTACACAACTTAGGCAAAAAGTAAACTATTGCAGGAAGTCTTCTAGCTCCTGAAAATAACTCACATCTTCTCTTTTCCCTTATCTGTATCTGCTATCTTTCGAAAACCTGAAACAGGATTATAATTTTGAAAGAGCGAGGGTTAGACCAATGGTCTAGTGAGTCCCTCCAATTACTACTGCAACAGTACAAATATTATTTAAAACATTTAAACAACGCTTTACACATACTTTACGCTTTGCAAGCGTAACTCAATCTACTGGCCATCACTGATCACTCTTTACGCTTCGCAAGCGTACCTTAAGCTACTGACCAACACTGCCGTCAAAGACGGTATGTATGTCTTGTACTGCCTTATTTTAGGGACACACCCTAATGGCATAAATGGGTCACACTCCCCGGTACGAGCAGGCGGGTCACACTTCCCGACTTAGGTCAGACTTCTGACTCAAATGTATGCTTACACTTAGTCCTAACTATATATAAAACAAGTTTATATAAACTGAGCATAAACATGCCAAACTGATTAAATCAACCTTTTTAAATAAATCTGCATAACTTTCAATACTATAAACGTGCAGTTTATAAAACCCACATTTATCAAATAACTATCAAAATCATAAAAGATTTAGTTTGAAAGAATCACCTCTGATTCTTCTTGATTAACACTCCGTCTTCTAACGATTAACACCACCTACGATGGTATTAAAATACAAAGGTAAGCTAACTTGCGACTAACAATCTTTCCTTCTCTAAATAAATCAACACACTGTCCGACAGGTCAAAACTTCTCCGGTCGACTAACCCCGGAGCACCTTACCGGTCTTACATACAATACCGGTCAACTAGATATACCGGTCGAATACGATACCGGTCGGTCTCAACATACCGGTCGAGGAGACCGGTCTATATAACATATCGGTCGCTCTGAGTTCCGGTCGATAGCTATACCGGTCAACACTACTTACCGGTCGACACTACTTACCGGTCGAAACCTTTACCGGTCAATCCCTTCGTTTCGGTCGACATTCAAACAGAGTCAACGACTCAAACCCAGAAAACTCAGATCATTAAATCGATCAAATATACGGTTAAAAGCTTGAATAACAAGACTATTTACCGACTATAACATGTAGATAGAAGTATTAAGCTATAATCATACCTCTATTTGACAAAAACTTATCGATCCTTTGAAAAACCTAGCTTTCTCCCTGCCTTCGCTTCTGATCTCTTTTCTCTTGAGTCGGTTTCAAACTTTTCACAGGCTTTGTGATATGAACTAAACTCTTAAGGGTTTAGGTTATTTATATAACCAAAGTTTCAAATAACCCCCTGAACTTTAAGTCTCGTTTAACTTTTCACCCAAATTCCAAAATTAATAAAAATTTCGGATCCGGATATTACAATCTTCCCCCCTTAAGAGAATTTCGTCCCCGGAATTCCATCGCTAAACAAATGGGGATACTGAGATCTCATATCCGAATGTCTTCTAAGGGAACTACTACATCTGTTTCTGCCAAACACTTCTTCAAGTTTGACACATGAAATGTGGGATGAATCCCACGCAAACTTTCTGGTAGATCAAGTGCATAGGCCACTTCACCAACCCGTCCCGTGATGGTAAATGGTCCAACAAACCTTGGTCTCAATTTTCCTTTCTTTCCAAATCTGACTACCCCTTTCCAGGGCGAGACTTTCAACATTACTTTGTCTCCTATCTGAAACTCTATCAGTTTCCTTCGCTTATCTGCATACATTTTCTGACGATCTTGAGCAATCTTTAATCTTTCTCTAATCTAGTTAACCTTATCAGCTGTAACCTGTACAATTTCCGGTCCCGCTAACTGTCTTTCACCCACCTCATTCCAACATAAAGGTGTTCTACATTTACGACCATATAATGCTTCGAACGGGGCCGCTTGAATGCTAGCATGATAACTATTGTTGTAGGAAAATTCAATCAACGGCAAATGAATTTCCCACGAACCTTTGAAATCAATAACACATGCACGAAGCATATCTTCCAATGTCTGTATGGTTCTCTCACTCTGACCATCAGTTTGTGGATGATAGGTTGTACTCAGCTTAAGTTGAGAGCCTAACTCCATTTGAAAACTTCTCCATAAAGCTGACGTAAAACGAGCATCCCTGTCTGACACAATTGACGATGGTACTCCATGTCTGGTTACTATCTCGTCTATATACAATCGAGCCAATTTCTCTAGTTAGTACATCTTCTTAATCGGTAGGAAGTGAGATGACTTTGTGAGTCTATCCACTATCACCCAAATAGCATCATGCCCCTTAGGTGATCGCGGTAACCCGGTAACAAGATCCATCGTAATCTCGTCCCACTTCCAAACTGGAATTTCTAACGATTGAAGCTCCCCATAAGGTCTCTGATGCTCAGCTTTAACTTTCAAACATGTCAGACATCGTTCAACGAAGTGAGCAATATCTTTCTTTAAACCTAGCCACCAATAACTTTGTTTCAGATCTCTATAGATCTTATTGGTTCCCGGATGTACTGAGTAACGGGATTTATGCGCTTCTTCCAATACTCTCTTCTGCAGTTCTCCTGCTTTTGGAATCCATACTCTCTTATTGAAGCACTTTACTCCGCGATTTTCAACTACTAACGAGTTAACAATTCCAACTATTCTTTCACTTTTCAAATTTTCCTTTGACGCTGCTTCTTCTTGATACTTTATAACTTCTTCTAAGAAATTAGAAACAACATCAACTCGATATGCCACCACTTTTGTTATTTCTCCATGCTCCTTACGACTTAGAGCATCCGCTACCACATTGGCCTTGCCTGGATGGTACAGAATATCACAGTCATAATCGCTTAACAACTCCATCCACCTACGCTGCCTCATATTAAGCTCCTTCTGATTGAACAGATATTGAAGGCTCTTGTGATCTGTATAAATCTGACACTTGATCCCATACAGGTAATGCCTCCAAATTTTCAAAGTAAAGACTACCGCTGCCAACTCTAAATCATGCGTTGGGTAATTCTTTTCATGTTCTTTCAACTGACGAGATGCATAAGCAATTACCTTGGGTTCTTGCATTAACACACATCCCAGACCCAACTTTGAAGCATCGCTATAAATTACGAATCCTTCCGTTCCGTTGGGTAGAGACAAAACAGGAGCACTACTTAGACTCTCTTTCAATTTACTGAACGCTTCTTTCTGAGCTTCCTCCCAAACAAACTTGACATTCTTTCTAGTTAATGTTGTTAGTGGCGTGGCTATCCTTGAAAAATCCTGGATTAACTTTCTATAATAACCCGCCAATCCTAGAAAACTCCTTACTTCTGACGGTGTTTTCGGTTCTTCCCACCCTTTAATGGCTTCAATCTTAGCCGGATCAACCTTAATCCCATCTTTTGACACCACGTATCCTAGAAACTGAACTTCTTTCAGCCAAAACTCACATTTTGAAAACTTGGCGTACAATTTCTCGCACTTAAGCAAATCTAAAATCGCTCGCAAATGAGTTTCATGATCTTCTTTGGACCGTGAATAAATCAGTATATCATCTATAAAGACTATGACATACTTGTCTAAAAACGGACTACACACCCTATTCAGCAAGTCCATGAAAGCTGCTGGCGCATTAGTCAGACCAAATGGCATAACTAGAAACTCATAATGTCCGTATGTTGGGAACTGAAGATTCTACTAAGTGTAGTTACTACTGCTAGTATAAATGTAGTTACTACTGCCAGAACAAGTTGAAGATTAATACTGCTAAGTGTTACTACTGCTAGTAGAATTACTACTGCTAGTTAAAGTTAGTACTGCTTGAACAAAGTTAGTACTGCTTAGCTAGTTAGTACTGCTAGTGGTTAGTACTGCTTGCAGTTAATGCTGCTAGATGAAGTTAATGCTGCTGAGCATTATTAGTGCTGCTAAAAAGATCCGGATGAAAATACTACAGCTGGATATACTGAAGATATACTTAGAAGATATACATGGAAGATATACTGAAGATTTGTTTATTCTTTGTAATTATCTTTTTATCAGTATATGTATAGAATGTTTAGAATAGATAGAAAGAACTTTTGATAATTATTTTTCAAGAGAGAAATCAACCTCAAGGCATAGATCCTAATTCTAGAGAAGTAGAATTCGTATTGGTGAGCCTGTTCATCAATATTGAGGTTGAGTGTGTAATCCTGTAACTTCAAAGCATTCAATACAAGTTTACAGTTTGTTCCTCATATTTTCTGTATTGATTTACTATTTCATTGAATATCAAAGTGTTATTCCGCAAACTTCTTTGATATTGTTTCTGAGAATTAATTCTTGTTGAGAATTCGATCCTGACAAGTGGTATCAGAGCTAAATTCTCTCAGAAACAGTTATTCATCATGGAAAATCTTACAGAATCAAGCAGTACTTTGGTCTCAAAAGTTCCAATGCTCAGATCCAATGAATTTGACATGTGGAAAATCAGAATCAAGCAATATATTCTCCTCACAGATTACTCCATGTGGGACATCATTGAGAATGGCCCATCTGATGGAGGAAAGATTGGTGAAGATGGCAAAAGAACTCCTCCAAAGACAGATACAGACAGGAAATCAAGACAGACAGAGATGAAAGCCTTGAGCACACTGCTCTTGGCCATTCCAAATGAGTATCAACACCAATTCTGCAATTGTACTGATGCACAGATGCTCTGGAATGCTCTAGAGAAGAGATTCTCAGGTACTAAAAGTACCAAGAGAAATCAAAAGGCAATCTTAAAACAACAGTATGAAAACTTCATCTCAACTAAGAATGAGTCCATGACTCAAACTTTTGACAGGTTTAATAAACTAATTGGTGAACTAGCTACTATGGGAGTACAGATTGATCAAGATGATGTGAACAGAAAGTTCTTAAGGTCCCTTGGAGATGAATGGACCATGTACACTGTGTCATTCAGACAGAATGATCAGTTGGAAGACAAAGAACTTGATGATCTGTACAATGATCTTAGAGTATTTGAAGCTGAGGTGGAGGCAAAGAAGAAGCCTTCTGGATATGTTCATAATGCTGCACTCCTATCAACATCAATTGATTCTACTGCTAACCCTGAATCAGTTAATGCTGCTAATGGATCAAATTTAGATAAAGGCACTGATTATGTATTTGAAGCTCTTCTTTCTAATCATGGAAATTCTTCTCTGATCAATGATGACTTAGAACAACTTCATCCTGATGATCTGGAAGAGATGGATATTAAATGGCAGATGGCCATGCTCTCCATGAGGGTTAAAAAGTTTATAAAGAGGACTGGAAGAAACAACTTCTCACAAAGAAGAGAAGATGGAGCAGGGTTTGATAAATCAAAGGTAGAATGCTACAAATGCCATCTGAAGGGACATTTTGCTAGAGAATGCAGAAGTGGAATGTCTCACAACAACAACCATCAACAAGCTCAATCTGGAAGCTTCAATAACAACAGAAACTCTGCTCAAGCCCTTGTTTCTCAACAAGGAATGGGGTTTGATTGGAGTGATCAAGCAGAAGAAGCTATTCAGAATCAAGCTCTTATGGCTAAAGTATCTGATCTCCCATCTGAGGTAAGTTCTAATCTCTGCTCTAAAACTTGCATAGACACTGTTAAAAGGTACAGGGATCACAATCAGAAGATGAGTGATGACCTGAAGAGACTAGAAAAGGATATAAAAGACTATGTGAGGATAGTAGAGAGATTTGAAGATCAAATCAAAGGTTTTCAAGCCAATGAACTACAACACTCATATGACACTAATTACTGGCAGTGGGAGAAAAAGGATTTAGAACTTAAACTGACCAAATCTAAAGAGGAGAGTGAAAAACTGAAAGAGGAGTTAACCAAGGTTAAGCTTGATGTAGAAAAGTTTTCCAATGCTTCTAAAGCAATGGACTCCTTACTGCAAAATCAGATTCATGATAAATTAAGAAGAGGAATTGGGTATAATGCCACACCTCCACCATATAACAACAATTACATTCCTCCTACTTCAGACCTGTTAGACACCAAAGATAGGAAGGACTTGCCTGAGGGAGCCACTGAAATAGATCCCTTAGATGAGGTAATTGTTGAGGATAAGACTGAGAAAGAGGTTGGCAAGAGTAAGAAGAACAAGGTGAGTGGTGAGACTTCTATAGAAAACAACATTATCACCAATGAGGATTGTGGAAGGGCTTGGATCAAATCCAAGAACATAGAGAAGACAGAGGAAAAGTCTGGTAAGGTCCATTATAAACAGACCACAGTTGTGAATCCAGGTCCTTGCAAACAGTGTACTTGTAAGAAGAATGAGCCCCAAAAACAGGACAAAAAGAGAGGAAATGAAAGAAACTGGAATAATCAATGGGCACATAAACAAGGGGTTGATCTGAGTAAAATCAATAGACCAAAACCTTGCTTTATCTGTGGCAAATTGAATCATCTTGCAAAATTATGTTATTTCAATCCTATGAACCAAAGAATGAATTTCCAAAGATCCATGCAAAAACCCTTTGGTTATAAGAAAATTGAAAAGAACCATGTGGCTAAGAAAACTGTTAAAACTAAAAGCCATATGAAGAAAAAGTATTCTGTTAAAGAAAGTGTCAATATGTGGATTCCTAAAAGCACTAAAACTGTTAGTACTGCTACCACAAATAGTGCTGCTGACAATGATAGTGTTGCTAGAAGTAATACTACTGCTAAACCTGTTAGTACTGCTACACCTGTTAGTACTGCTACACCTGTTAGTACTGCTAACTCTGTTAGTACTTCTAAGGTTAGTACTGCTTCCAGTGTTGATTCTGCTAAGCCAATCATATTGACAAAGTACTCTAATAAAGAGTGCTCTGAGTTTAAAAACCTCATTAAAAAGGAATGTAAATACTTTGATGAGAAAGGAAGACCCAAGATCACTTTGGCTTGGGTCCCCAATCATACTAATTGATTTATTTAATGTGCAGGGCAACCAACAGCTCAAGGGAAAGAGCATATGGCATGTTGATAGTGGTTGCTCTAGGCACATGACTGGCAACATGTCATGCCTTCAGGATTTCAAGCAAATTAATGGAGGACATGTTGCATTTGGAGACAATCTTACTGGTGGTAAGATAAGTGGAAAAGGTAATGTCACCAAAGGTAAGATGACATTTGAGGATGTCTACTATGTTGATCAATTAAAGTACAACCTGTTAAGTGTATCACAGGTTTGTGACAAACAACATAGTATATTATTTACTAATTCTGAGTGTATGATTCTTGCTCCAGGGTTCAAGGTAGTTGATGAAAGCATGATACTACTTAGAACTCCAAGGAAGGACAATGTTTACTGTCTTGATTTGGACAATGTTGATAGTGATTCATCTTTAAATTGTCTTGTTTCAAAAGCTTCTATAGATGAATCCTCCCTTTGGCACAGAAGGATGTGTCACATGAATTTCAAGACTATGAACAATCTTGTTAAAAATAACCTTGTAAGAGGTTTACCTTCAAAAGTCTTTTCATGTGATGATCATTGTGTTGCTTGTCTTAAAGGCAAACAACACAAAACTTCTCATAAGACCAAAGAGTTAAATTCTGTTTCTTCTTGTCTCCAGTTATTGCATATGGATCTGTTTGGTCCTACAAATGTTATGAGTATAGGCAAGAAATCTTGCTGCTTGGTTATTGTTGATGATTACTCCAGATTTACTTGGGTATATTTTCTAAGGACTAAGGATGAAACAAGTGGTCTTATCAAATCCTTTATTCTAAGAATTGAAAACCAAACTAATCAAAGAGTAAAAGTCATTAGATCAGATAATGGAACTGAATTTAAAAATCATGATTTAAACACTTTTTGTGAAGGAAAAGGTATTGAGAGACAATATAGTGCTCCTAGGACTCCTCAACAGAATGGTGTTGCTGAAAGGAGAAATAGGACACTAATAGAGGCTGCTAGATCTCTGTTGGCTGATTCAAAATTGCCAATTACATTCTGGGCTGAAGCAGTTAATACTGCCTGTTATGTCCAAAACAGAGTTCTAGTGGTCAAGCAAAAGAACAAGACCCCATATGAGCTTTTAAATCAAAGAAAACCTTTTATTGGTTTCTTCAAATCTTTTGGGTGTCCTTGTACAATTCTAAATACCAAATCTCACTTAGGTAAGTTTGATAGCAAAGCAGATGATGGATTTCTTGTTGGATATTCATCTCAGAGTAAGGCCTACAGAGTTTTTAACTCTTCTTCTAGAATAATTGAAGAAAGTGACAATGTCAAATGCAATGAGAACACACCAAATCCTGTTGGGTCTGGACCTCAGTGGCTATTTGACATTGATTCACTAACTAACTCTTTTGGATTTAGTAATGAGTATACAGGAACAGGTGGTGGAGAATCAGAGATCACACAAGTTCAAGAAAGTATATCTAAATCTGTGATTTTTCCCATACCCACAGTAATTGAAGACTGTGAAAAGGAATCATTTACTGAACCAAGTCAGAGTGAAGAAGACACTAGAGATGAGGAGACTCAAGAATCAGAAGTGACATCTGAAGACACTTCAGTTGAATTGCATGACTCTAATCTAGAGGATGGACTGAATGTAGAACCTAGTCATAACACAAGAGTTCAAAAGAATCATCCTCCACAGTTGATAATAGGTGATGTCTCTTCTCCCATGATGACTAGACATCAAAGCAGGCTTCAGGAAATGCAAGATCAACAGCATACAGTGCTCTCATGTTTTCTATCCCAGCTTGAGCCTAAAAAGGCACATGATGCTATGAAAGAATCTAGCTGGATAGAAGTAATGCAAGAAGAATTGTTACAGTTCAAGCTACAAGATGTGTGGGATCTAGTAGACCTTCCTAAAGGTCACAGAGCAATTGGCACAAAATGGATCTTCAGAAACAAGAGAGATGAAAGAGGTATTGTTATAAGAAACAAAGCAAGGCTGGTAGCTCAAGGCTACACTCAAGAAGAGGGCATAGATTATGAAGAAGTTTTTGCACCTGTAGCTAGGATAGAAGCAATCAGACTATTCCTAGCCTATGCTTCTTACATGAACTTCAAAGTCTACCAAATGGATGTAAAAAGTGCTTTTCTCTATGGGTCAATTGAAGAAGAAGTATATGTCTGTCAACCACCAGGGTTTGAAAACCCAAGCTATCCAGACAGAGTATACAAATTAAAGAAAGCACTTTATGGACTACATCAAGCCCCAAGAGCATGGTATGACACCCTGTCATCCTATCTCTTGGAAAATGACTTTGAAAGAGGAGTCATTGATAAGACTCTATTTATCAAAAGAAAGAAGAAGGATATCTTGCTGGTCCAAATCTATGTTGATGACATTATTTTTGGGTCTACAAGAAACAACATGTGCAAGGAGTTTGAGGATTTAATGCATCAAAGGTTCAAAATGAGTTCCATGGGGGAACTTACTTTCTTCCTTGGACTCCAAGTTCAACAGAAGTCAGATGGCATTTTTATATGTCAATCCAAGTATGTGCAGGATATTCTAACCAAGTTTGGTTTCTCAGAATCAAAACCTGCCAGCACACCTATGGAAACACACAAGCAGATCACAGCAGATCTTGAGGGGGAGGATATGGATGTGCATCTTTATAGATCCATGATTGGCTCTCTCATGTATCTCACAGCATCAAGGCCAGATATTATGTTTCCAGTCTGTGTATGTGCAAGATTTCAAGTTAGGCCAAAGCAATCTCACTTTCAAGCTGTTAAGAGGATATTCAGATATCTCAAAGGGCAACCCAGATTGGGACTTTGGTATCCTCATAACTCACCTTTTGACCTAATAGCATACTCAGACAGTGATCTAGGTGGGGCAAACTTGGACAGAAAATCTACTTCTGGAGGATGTCAGTTTTTGGGTGCTAGACTAGTCTCATGGCAGTGCAAGAAACAAACCACAATATCCACATCTACAACAGAGGCAGAGTACATAGCAGCTGCAAGTTGCTGTTCTCAAGTCTTATGGATTCAGAATCAAATGCTGGATTATGGGGTAACCTTTCTACACACTCCAATCTTTATTGACAACAGCAGTGCTATTAGCATTGTAAATAATCCAGTCAAGCACTCAAAGACAAAGCACATTGAAATCAGGTATCACTTTATAAGAGATTGTAATGAAAAGAAACTTATTCAAGTTGTCAAAGTTCACACTGATAATCAGTTTGCTGATCTATTCACTAAAGCTTTTGATGTGGGTAGATTCACTTTCTTGGTAACAAGTGTGGGAATGATAAACTCTGAATAATCTTCTTCTCAAAAAGTGGTTTTATACCTGTATATTTTTATTCTTGGTGTTACTAATCTTCTTTTCAGGATATGCATAGCAGTACTCAGTATTTAGCAAGTTTAAAAGGAGTAAGTCTAGTTAATACTGCTTGTAGTTAATACTGCTAGTGGTTAATACTGCTTTCAGTTAATACTGCTAGTAGTTAATACTGCTAGTTCAGTTAATACTGCTCGTGGTTAATACTGCTCGCGGTTAATACTGCTAGTTAGTTAATACTGCTAGTAGTTAATACTGCTAGTTCAGTTAATACTGCTCGCGGTTAATACTGCTAGTTAGTTACTACTGCTAGTAGTTAATACTGCTAGTTCAGTTAATACTGCTCGTGGTTAATATTGCTCGCGGTTAATACTGCTAGTTAGTTAATACTGCTCTAGGTTAATACTGCTTATATTCCGAATACTATAAATACTTTTTGCCCGCCTAAAAGTTCATAACGACTCTTTGCATACTGTTCTCTTGCGCTCAAAACCTTTTCTCTCTCAAGTTCGAAGTTTTCAGGCAAGTGTTCACTAAGATCAATGGCATCCATGACATTCATCGACGAGCACAACGAGATTGCGATGCTACAAAAGCCAAAGCAAGCTTCAGGATTTCATCAGATTGTGGATTTCCTCAAGTCAAGTCACATTGCTCATGCTCTTACTGTATCACCTACAATCTACATTGAGCACCAAAGGCAGTTCTGGGCTAATGCAACCATTGTTGTGGAAAATGGTGTGCAAATGATCAAGACAAGAATCTGTGATCACTCACTTACAGTTACTGAAGAAGTCATTCGCATCAGTCTACGTCTAGACGATGCCTCTGGTATAATGTCTATCTCTAATGATGAACTGTTTTCTAATCTTACTAGAATGGGGTATGGAGGCCCATTGGGTGTTTTCAAATTCTCAAAAGCAAAGTTTTCACCCCAATGGCGTTTTCTTGTTCATACCCTGATGCATTGCATCTCCAAAAAGACCACTGGATGGAGTGAGTTCAGCAGTCCAATTGCATATGCTTTGGTATGCTTGGCTACATCCAGAAGGTACAATTTCTCAAAGACGATTTTCAGTGATCTTGTATCAAATATGGGAAACAAAAAGAGTTTCTTTATGTATCCCAGATTTGTTCAGGAAGTAATTAACCATGAATTGACGGATATACCTCAACCTGTTGGGGTATATGTACCTAAACCCCCAAAAGGCAAGGTTTTCTCAAATATGAGAAGATCTGCTGGGGACTCGGAAGGAGTTGACACCCCATTGTTCTCTACAATGATGGTGGTATCCCAAAACACTGAAGGTATGGCAGCAGGGTCAAGGCCCTCATTAGACCATCCCACTGCTAGCCAAGCCCAACCTTCTCACTCAAAAACAATTCCCCAGTCCATTCTTACAAAACCAACCTCTCCAATTACCCAAACTTATCAAAGAAAACAGGTAAAGAAGGCTCCTTCCCTTCTTGTACCCTCACCCACACAGCCTTTAAGCCCTCTAAGGGAGAATTCTCCCCTAGAGAATATCCAAAGGGAAACCACAAGGGTGTCTCCCAACCCAAAGGAGGTGCTCTCTGAGGAGGAGGTAGAGCATATGGGTGATGAGGCTGCCACTACTCCTGCTAACACAGAGGAGGAAAGTGGTAACATCAATAAGACCTCCCCCATGGCAACTTTGAATGAGCAATCATTTGAAGGTCCCTGGTGCCAAGAAACCACAGGGGTGGATAGTGCTTCTGCTAGGCAGAAGACTTCCACTACTAAAAGATCCAATGATCCTTCAATAGGGGGTAACACTCCTGGAGAAGGTGAGGACAGATATAACTATGATGAATTGATGGAGGCAATGGGTAACATCAACATGAATGTACTCAAACAGGGCAAAGATATAGAAGAGCTAAAACTCATTGTACTGTCACAACAAGAACAAATCATCAAGTTGAAACAAATGGTAAGGAAACTGATTCTGCAAAAGAAGAAGAAACAATTTGTGCTCAGAAGGAGGAAACCAGTGACTGATGCTCCCAAAAAGGGGGAGATCAACATGGAAGAAGCATCAAGGGAAGGGGAGATTGATAAAGAAAGAGTTGAAGTTGAGGGGGAGAAGGAAGCAGAAACTGTTAATGCTGCTGAAACCTCACAAGCAGCAGTAACAGAGTTAACACCAACAGAAATTGAAGTAGCTGAAGTGCTAATCAAAGCTAAGAATGACACTCCCAAAGCAAAGGGAGTGGTCATAAATGAAGGGAGAGACAGAAAATCAGAACAGAAAGACAAAGCTGCAGAATCAAAGAATAAGGGAAAAGAAAAGATAGTGGAATCTGATCAACCAATCAAGAAGCAAAGGTTGGTTGAATCAGATGAAGCTTTAGCAAGGAAAATGCAGAAGGAGATGGAAAAAGAAGAAAGAGCTCAGGTGGAGAAGGACAGGGAAATGGCAAAGGCTTTAGCTGCTGAGCTAAATAAAGCTTATCAAAAGGGGCTTGAAACTGAAAAGGCTAAACAAAGGGCTATAAGTCTGAGAAAGGCTATGATGGCTAATACAAGTGCAAAGAAAAGAAGACCTTCACAAACTTACCTTGCCACTCAGGAAAGAAACAAAATGATAACTTTCTTGAGGAGTGCAATTGGGGTAAAGAAAGAAATGTTTGTGAAGATGAGTTTTGATCAAATCAGAGAGCTCTATGAAAAGGAAATGGGGAATCTGAAGAGCAATGAAAAGAAAAGAGTAGAGTTTGAAAAGAAGGCCAAGGAGAGTAATGATATAGATATGAATCAACCATTTCCTGAAAGTGAAGAGGGAACTCCTATCAAAGAAATGGCAAAGGAAAAGGAAGAAAAGAAGAAGGAAGCTACTCTAGTACAGGTTCAAAAGACTTTGAAAAGAACCAAGATGATGGCCAAAAGAAAGAAAGATAAGAAGTCTAGAGTAGAAGAAGAACAAAATGTTGCTGAAGAAGAAGTGGCACCTGAGTCATCAAGCCAGCAAGGGTCATCAATCAAAGATGATGTAAGCTTATATATGGTAGTGATGGACAAAGTGCCTGAACCAATTTCTGCAGAACCTGTTGGAGTTAAGCCACCTGAGATCATTCACTGGGATGTACTGAAAATGGATGGGAAAGATTACATCAGACTCAAGAGGAAGGGTGATAAGTATGAAGTATTCAACACTTGGGTCAAGATTGTCAGAACATGCTCTAGATCTGATATAGAAGAGATGTTTGACATAGGAATTAAGCTGTATGCAGATCATCTGAATACTCCAGGAATTTCTCTTACAAAACTGGTGATGGAGTATCTATGCATGATGTTCAAACCTGAAGAAGTGGACCAGGTCATCAAGAGTGTGTTTAAAGAAGTCACAAGTTGGACTCTATATGAAACTAGTGGAGTATATGCAGTGACTTTGGATAGAAATCACACAGAATACTTCCTAGTGGATAGAGTATATAATCACACCAGACTGAAGGTTCATGCCATGCTAAAGAAGAAGTTGGGTTGTGCACCAAATTCAGAAATGGCCAAGTATCTAATTCAGAGGATAATCAATCAGAGTTTGGGACTGAATCCAGACTTAGGATCATGATTTTGGAAGTTTTGGGAGCATTAAAAAGAGCATCTGGAAGAATATCTGAAGAACTTGACTTCTCTTCTAAAAGTCAAGTTAGGGGGAGATTGTTGGGAACTGAAGATTCTACTAAGTGTAGTTACTACTGCTAGTATAAATGTAGTTACTACTGCCAGAACAAGTTGAAGATTAATACTGCTAAGTGTTACTACTGCTAGTTAAAGTTAGTATTGCTTGAACAAAGTTAGTACTGCTTAGCTAGTTAGTACTGCTAGTGGTTAGTACTGCTTGCAGTTAATGCTGCTAGATGAAGTTAATGCTGCTGAGCATTATTAGTGCTGCTAAAAAGATCCGGATGAAAATACTACAGCTGGATATACTGAAGATATACTTAGAAGATATACATGGAAGATATACTGAAGATTTGTTTATTCTTTGTAATTATCTTTTTATCAGTATATGTATAGAATGTTTAGAATAGATAGAAAGAACTTTTGATAATTATTTTTCAAGAGAGAAATCAACCTCAAGGCATAGATCCTAATTCTAGAGAAGTAGAATTCGTATTGGTGAGCTTGTTCATCAATATTGAGGTTGAGTGTGTAATCCTGTAACTTCAAAGCATTCAATACAAGTTTACAGTTTGTTCCTCATATTTTCTGTATTGATTTACTATTTCATTGAATATCAAAGTGTTATTCCGCAAACTTCTTTGATATTGTTTCTGAGAATTAATTCTTGTTGAGAATTCGATCCTGACACCGTACCTCGTACGAAATGCAGTCTTAGGTACATCCTCCTCCCTCACTTTCAACTGATGATAACCAGATCGTAAATCTATTTTCGAAAAATAGCTCGCTCCTTGAAGTTGATCAAAAACATCGTCAATTCTGGGAAGCGGATACTTATTTTTGACAGTCAACTTATTGAGCTCCCGGTAGTCTATGCACATTCTCATAGACCCGTCTTTCTTCTTAACAAACAACACCGGCGCTCCCCATGGTGAGGTACTAGGGCGAATAAACCCCTTGTCTAACAACTCCTGCAGTTGAGTCATCATTTCTTTCATTTCTGTCGGTGCCAATCTATAAGGTGCTCTTGCAATCGGCGCTGCTCCGGGTACTAAATCAATACGAAATTCCACTTGCCGATCAGGAGGCAAAGTGGTTAAATCTTCCGGAAATACTACTGGATATTCACTTACTACCGAAACTGACTCTAATCCCTTATTCTCCTTCTTAGCATCTATTACATAAGCTAAGAACCCCACACACCCTTTTACTAGACACCTCTTAGCCTTAATCATTGAAATTAAGCACGATTTTCTATCCCTCCGATCTCCAAACACTACTATCTCTTCTTTACCTGGTTGTGCTATACGAATTAATTTCTTATTGCATACTATATGAGCATCATTAGATGCCAACCAGTCCATTCCCACAATAACATCAAATTCTCCATTACCCATCGGGTACAGTCGAAGTGCAAATGAATGCCCATCGATGACAATACTACACCCATCATACACCTCCTCCACTAAGATTTGACTATTATCGGCCACTTCTACTTTTTTTTTGGAGAGGGTATCCCAGACCACATTGGGCCCAGACTAATCCCTGGTAATATGGGCCGAAGCCCGACTGCTAAAGCATGCAGCCCGGGGTCGAAGCCCCCGTACCTCCAGGATGCGTCCCCTAGGGTTCGAACATGAGACCGCTACTAGCTAGTCCACATGTCTTACCACTAGGCTAACACCCTTTTGGTGGCCACTTCTACTTTCAATTCATGCTTAAGCTTCTTGGGTTTCTCATTCAATTTATGCACAAAATTTGGAGACACAAACGAACGGTTTGCGCCTGAATCAAACAATACTTTTGCATAATTCAAATCTATAAAGAAAGTACCTGACACTACATCCGGTATCTCCGCCACTTCTTTTGCCGTCATATTGAAAACTCTAGCCCTTGCTTTAGCTGGCTCTACCTTTTTCTCACCTCCCTTATCTACATATCCTCCGACTGATCCCTTTTTCAATTGTGGACAATTAGTCCTAATATGATCAGGAGATCCACACTGATAACAAGACCTCGAATTCTGGCAATCCCGAGCCATATGCCCCATCTTTCCACATTTATAACAACCCTCTTGATCAATCTTACATTCTCCTTTATGCCTTCGGTTGCACTTGCTATAAGGCTTACTTTCAAACTTATTAACAGAACGTTGATCAAACTTTGCAGCTTTAAACGGTTTGGATTCATGGACCGTTCCGTCCCATTTCCTTTTATCTCCACTTCTTTCAATAGCTTGTCGATTCTTTTCCTTTTCTCTTATTTCAGCTGCATTTACCGCCACTTGAAACGTAGACGGTTCCTTGTTCGAGACAAATTCTCGAATATCACTTCTCAACCCAAAGACGAAACGTTCTACTCGTCTTCCTTCATTAGGCACGTAAATTTCTGCAAATTGAGACTTTTCAATAAACTTTGTAGTATATTCTCGAACTGACATTCCCTTCTGTTCTAAACTCAGAAACTCTTCTTCCAACTTTTTAACTGCCGCCAGAGGGCAAAACTATGCTTTAAATCTTTTCACAAATTCACCCTAAGACATTTCTTTGGCTACCGTCGAACTTTGACCTCCTGCTTCAACATCCCACCACATTACCGCTACATCTTTCAACATTGACAAAGCATAAACTACTTTATCTTCATCAACACACTTACTAGTATCAAATGCTAACTCCATACCTTTTACCCATCTTAACGCTATCACTGGATCACATTCCCCTTTGTAAGTAGGAGGTTTGCAAGCAGCAAACTCCTTAAAACTACATCCTATCCCCACTACCGCTTTAGTGGTCACAATGGGGTTTGACTGAGGGTGGCTACCTCCTACAGTTACTGGTGATTCTGCTACTTCGGTCACTATTTTTTCTTTACTCTTTTCTTTGCTTGACGAAACCTCATTATTGCGTTGAGCCAATAAAGCGTTCAACATTTCCTGTAATTTTCCCATTTCTGTAGCGAAAGTTTCTTGGGTAACAAAACCCTGAGTTATACCTCCACCACGGTTTCCTATCTGCTTTCGACCCCTCACAGAAGCCGAACTTTCTTGATGAGAAGTTTCTTGTTCAGATCTTACCTCTACGCTTTCAGCTTGACGAATACCACGAGTCGTCTTCCCGCCTCAAGTTCCCACAGTGGAAACCCTTACCTGAGTAGTTGTTTTCTGAACTGTCTTACCTCTAGGTCGACCGCGACTCTTTCCTCGGATAGCAGTCGGGTTGACCGCATTCGTTCGCTCTTCGGCAACGACTTCATTAACTGGCTCAATTTCAGGATTCGGCATAGACCTACTCCTTGTCACTCGCTCAGACATACTTCTGATAAGAAGAAACATAAGACATTCAATCTAACATGCTACACATTACGGCAAGTTAAGCACAAGCATGTACTTGTAAATTCATAATTACACTGGCCAGATGAAATTCCAAATTTACCTTACATGCTAGTCCTTACTACCTTAATGTTAACTTCCTACGGTCTTCCTACTGCTTAGTTGTGCTTCTACTTTCTCAATTTAAGTCTAGGCCCATCTGGTCACATAGATCTCTTAAACTAATGCTCTGATACCAATTGTAACAACCTGTACCTTTATACATATATCAAAATAACATTTCTGTCTAAAAACAGCCCCAAGCTTATATTACAGAGTATAAGGTTTACAACTATCACCTATTACACAACTTAGTCAAAAAGTAAACTATTGCAGGAAGTCTTCTAGCTCCTGAAAATAGCTCACATCTTCTCTTTTCCCTTATCTGTACCTGCTATCTTTCGAAAACCTGAAACAGGATTATAATTTTGAAAGAGCGAGGGTTAGACCAATGGTCTAGTGAGTCCCTCCAATTACTACTGCAACAATACAAATATTATTTAAAACATTTAAACAAAGCTTTACACATACTTTACGCTTTGCAAGCGTAACTCAATCTACTGGCCATCACTGACCACTCTTTACGCTTCACAAACGTACCTTAAGCTACTGACCAACACTGCCGTCAAAGACGGTATGTCTGTCTCGTACTGCCTTATTTTAGGGACACACCCTAATGGCATAAACGGGCCACACTCCCCGGTACGAGCAGGCGGGTTACACTTCCCGACTTAGGTCAGACTTCTGACTCAAATCTATGCATACACTTAGTCCTGACTATATATAAAACAAGTTTATATAAACTGAGCATAAACATGCCAAACTGATTAAATCAACCTTTTTAAATAAATCTGCATAACTTTCAATACTATAAACGTGCAGTTTATAAAACCCACATTTATCAAATAACTATCAAAATCATAAAAGATTTAGTTTGAAAGACTCACCTCTGATTCTTCTTGATTAACACTCCGTCTTCTAACGATTAAAACCACCTACGATGGTATTAAAATACAAAGGTAAGCTAACTTGCGACTAACAATCTTTCCTTCTCTAAATAAATCAACACACTGTCCGACCGGTCAAAACTTCTCCGGTCGACTAACCCCGGAGCACCTTACCGATCGTTACATACAATACCGGGAAACTAGATATACCGGTCGAATACGATACCAGTCGGTCTGAACATACCAGTCGACGAGACCGGTCTATATAACATATTGTTCACTCTGAGTTCCGGTCGATAGCTATACCGGTCAACACTACTTACCGGTCGAAACCTTTACCGGTCAATCCCTTCGTTCCGGTCGACATTCAAACAGAGTCAGCGACTCAAACCTAGAAAACTCAGATCATTAAATCAATCAAATATACGGTTAAAAGCTTGAATAACAAGACTATTTACCGACTATAACATGTAGATAGAAGTATTAAGCTATAATCATACCTCTATTTGACAAAAACTGATCGATCCTTTGAAAAACCTAGCTTTCTCCCTGCCTTCGCTTCTGATCTCTTTTCTCTTGAGTCGGTTTCAAACTTTTCACAGGCTTTGTGATATGAACTAAACTCTTAAGGGTTTAGGTTATTTATATAACCAAAGATTCAAATAACCCCCTGAACTTTAAGTCTCGTTTAACTCTTCACCCAAATTCCAAAATTAATAACAATTTTGGATCCGGATATTTCACTATTCGAGCTCCAGGTCGTGAATTGCCACAAGGGCTAGAAGGACCCAGATAGATGTGTGTCGAACCATAGACGTGAAGATATCGTCATACTCAATACCCTTTCGTTTTGTACAGCCTTTCGCAAGTATGTGAGCTTTATAACACTTATCGTCTTTGACTTTATAGACCCATTTGCAGCCAATTGAACGACTGCCTTTCGGTAATGGACAAAGCTCTCAAGTGTTATTTTTAGATAGAGCTTCCATTTCCTCATGCATAGCTCCTAACCACTAATCACAGTGGCTCGAAGCTAGGGCCTTCGAATAGTCAAACAACTCATCCTACACAATATGCAAGGCATACTCAAGATGGTCAGTAAAACTCATATTTGCAAAATCCCAATCACCATACCTATTAGGAGGACAAATAGTTCTCCCGCTCTGCCTCGTAGGTACTGATATTGGAATTGTATCGCCTTGATCTTCACCATCATTCAGAACTTCTTCCTTAACGGAACTAACTGGACCAGAAGTAGATGTCACTTGTGGACTAACATCTTCTTCAGATTCTGATCCTAAAGTAAAACCTCGAGCAGATGAGCTGGGTACAATAAGACTGACAATTATCCCATCTTTATCGGTTGTAGGAGAAACAGAAGAGATAATTTCCGGTTCTGGAGCGGGTTGTCAATTATGAGTAGACTTGAACATAATCGACTCATAGAAGGTCACATGTAGAGAATGAATTACCCCTTTCGGGTGACCGGGATCCAGATTCGGTGACCCTTGATTCCATTTGTATAGTCGAGTAAGAATCCCATGGTGCCTCTGGGATCTAACTTGTCCTGACCTGTCACATGAATATACACAAGACAACCAAAAAACACGTATTTATTTCAAATAGATATAACCCTTAGCCCTCCAAATTTCTTCTGGAATCTTCCCCCAATGGTTGAACACGGTAACCGATTCACAATGAACAACAGTTTGAAGTGCTTCAGCCCAAAACCTTTTAGGGAAACCAGATGTAACTAGCATACATCAGACTTTATTTAACAATGTCCTATTCATCCGCTCGGCGACTCCATTTGATTACAGATCGCCAGGTGTGGTGTACTGTCGTTGAATACCTCTACGTGAACAAAAGTCTTTAAAGTTAGTAGTGTATTCACCACTTTTGTCAGATCTTAGCACTTTTAATTTTCCTCCAGTCTCGACTTCGACTAGTGCTAACTACGTTTTGAATATTTAAAAAACATTTGAATTTAAATTAATCACATACACCTAAAGTTTGTACGAGAAATCGTCAATAAAAGTAACATAGTACTTACTTACATTGAGGGACTGTATCGAAGATGGTCTGAGACGTCTGTATGAACATAATCAAGGATCCCTAAAGTGTTGTGTTTTCAAACACCAAAAGAAACACGCGTCTGTTTACCCAAAACACATTCTGAACAAAAGTCCAGACTCGTAGGCGTGTCAACTACGATGAGTTTCTGCTTATGCAGAATCTCCAAATTCTTCTCTGAAGTGTGCCCCAATGTGAGATGCCACAAACGGGTAGCATCTAAGTTTATCGAACTATCCGTGACACACGCATCAGAACTGACTTTCTCGCCTACCAGATGAAACAAGTTATTTTCTGCCTTCTCACCTATCATCACAATAAAGTTCCTTCTAGAGATGCGCATACTCCCATTCTCAATTCGAATCTTACAACCAAGTTTGGATAGTTGTCCAACATAAATCAAAGAATGAGTCATAGACGGTACAAATTTAACATTTAGTAAAGTTCGAATGGTACCGTCAAAAACTCTGATTCTGACCGAATTGATGCCCCTAGTGACGATGTACTGTTTCTCATATAAATACAGTTACCATCGAACTCCTCTAAAGTAGTGAAATAATCCCGAAATGGTGTCATATGGCACGAAGCTCCGGTATCCAACACCCAATGACTGTCGCCTTGTGGCGCAGTAACCGTTGCTGTGAAGCTTGTAACTCTTTCGGTTGCAACTGCTGAAGATTCTACTTTATTCTTGTCCTTGTTTTTCAAACTCAGATAATCTTTGACCCAATGACCTGGTTTGTGACAATAATTACAATTGCCTCGTTGCTTAGATTTCCCGCGATAACCAGGTTTACGAGATTGGGAGCGGCCACGAGTTCTTCCCCTGGATTGATCGTCTTGGTCTCTTTCAGCAAATAGACCATGACTGTTGTGGTTGTTCTCCCGCAAACTGTTATCGATTTTCATCTGAATTCTCTGTTCTTCACAAATCACCCATGCTTTCACGTCAGATAAATAAATGGAATCTCTTTCATAAATAAAACTTTTAGTGAACCGGTAATATTTCTCGGGAAGTGAATACAACAGAATCAAAGCTAGTGCCTCATTATATGTGGCAAAAATAGAATATGTTGCCTTCAACTTCATGATGATGTCATGCACGACCTCATCAATAACAGTCGGTTAGTCAAAGTTTTCTTGAGATAAAGATTCTCAAGTCTTTTCCAAATCCACGAGGTTGTCTTTTCATAAAGGATTTCAGAAATAACATTTGGACCCATAGCTATTAATAAGGTAGTGAAGGCCCTAGCCTCCATTTCCTTAGCTTCTAAGGTGGACATATCCCAAAGTGCTGGTGTTGTAGTAAACTACCATTTACCAAAATCACCCTCCACGTTCCACTTTTCTATTCTAATCCCGGACCCCGATAATTTAAAAACACCTTTTTGATAAACATTTGGGTTGAGGTTGGAAAGGAAACCGAAAAACGGATTTCCTGAATCAACAGACATTTTTACTTATCACCTATCGTGCGACTAAAAACATACAATCTAAGTCAAATTTAGATGTAACAGCTCTGATACTTGTAAGGGTCGGTTGCAGTTACAAGATCGTATTTCAAGTGATTTACGGTCCAAAGTGATAACAATAAATCACGTGCAACTGACCCAATACAACAGTGCGGAATAACGAGATCTAAATATTGTATATTTTGGTCTAATGATTCATACCGATCCATAAACGTAAATATAGCAGTTATCGAATATACGATAAAAATAACAAAGCGGCATATAAATCGAGACGACAAGATTTAACGTGGTTCCACTATCAGTGTGATAGTGTACATCCACAGGGAGAGAGATCTTTATATTACCAACCGGAGAAATTACAACGTATTTACGAGATTCTTGGATCAACGAATCAGCTACCCAAATATTTCCTCAACAAACGAAATATATATATATATATATATATATATATATATATATATATATGTGTGTGTGTATATATATATATGGGTATATTTATATATCGACGAGATATATATATATATATATCAATGAGATATATATATATATATATATATATATCAATAAGATGGAAACTAGCAAAACAAAGGAGAGCTTGATGCTTTTATGCGTATTTCCTAAGTCCATATATATATATATATATATATAGGATATGCTGGAGCAAAAGAAGACAAAATAGGTGAGGTGTCATCTATTATGGAGAAAAAAAGAACTGGTTGGTAAAGATTAGAGGAAGTGATCACTTATGCTTTCCTCTTATAACTGATGTCACACCATTCGCTATCACTCTAATGGCCTTTTCTTTCTTTTCTCATTTGCATACAAGATGACAAAAGTGAGTTGTCATCCACAGGAAGATTCCTCTTCATAGTGAGTTGTCATCTTAGACTAATCCTTTGGTAAATTATGACTGTAAGACAGCATCCCTGATTAAGACAGCATCCCTGATTATACCTTAGTGGTCACAATTGTTATGTACACCTGGATTCGAACCCTAGACAAATGAGATATTCTACCACATCCCCTAGGGCCTTAACTAGTATGCCACAACCCTTGTGGTTGACAAAATAAAAAGTTCACTTAAATGACGTGGCTCTAAAAAATCCATAGCTTCATGTATCAAAGTACTTGTACCAAGTGTATGAGTTGCACAACAACAAAAAACCTTATCAGATTTTAAGTTTTCAACAACTAGCTTAGTTCATACACAACATCACTAAATACAATAAAATGCTTTGTCTTTGCAATGTACAAATGCAACTTGTCACCTCATGTTAGATTGAAAGTAGAAGTAGTAGGAGAAACAATTACTTCATATACGCGATGGACTTACACGACACGACACTAAAGCCGAGATTATTAAAGAACACACCTTGCACGACTTTGCAAATTAACATTAATTACAGTCATTAAAGGATGGAAAGATAATCTAGTAGAGTGGATGCTACAAGATTCACTCGATACTCACATGTGTTTAAGCTTGGCAAGGTGTATACGTTCAAATAGCCTTCCCAACCCAGAATGTATTTCACTCTTGATGTGTTTGAAATGATTCTTAAAGTCTAAAATTTTCCACAAAAACTGCATATTAAGAGGACTTAGATTAAAAGGTGGGTTGTGAAGGTTAAGAATATTAATTGAGTGGACAGGTTTGCTTTATTGTGCATACATCTGGTCTCATGTTTTAAATATCAATGGATATATAGAATTGAGGGGTTTCTTTCTTTGTTACAGTTGGTTTTCTTTTCTTAATAAATGTTCTTTTCTTTTTGTCGTGAACCTATTCTAATGTATTTACTTTCATTCTTTTTTTTTTTTTGTAGCTAGGCATTAATTTTTTTCCATCAAACTGCATATTAAGGTGTATGTTTTATGGGATTTTGGATGGAAAGGTCAGAATTCGGTTCAGAAATGGTTCAAGGGATAGAAGCGAAAGTATGAACTCAATTTCATGGTCATCCTAAAGGAAATCAAGTCAAAAATCTAGAGCTACATCTTGATGGGAGGTAACGCGTACAAAAGAATATATTAGACTAATTATAAAAGTCAATCCAAAAGATATCATGGTGGGCAAAAGGTTCCACGTATAATAGCAGATTTGTGACAAGTGAGAGATAATTACTATGAGTTTTAACGATTGCCAATCCAAATTTTGGATTCTTTTGATACAATACAACTTAAATGAATGAATGGAAGTAAATGGTGGCACCCTTAAGAAAGAGTATAACATTCTCCTCAATTCTTGAAAGGGGTGCTAGTGGGATAAATGACCATATATGGGTAGTCATTTCAGGGTCTCGAAAGTAGATTTACCTTGTGTGCGTCAAAACAAAAATACTCCTAACTTTTTCCCAAGAACGGCAACCTAATATAATGAAAATTATGAAATACAAGTGCATATTTAATCGATAGCAACAAATTAACACGTTCAATTAAAGTTAAAGAATAATTTACTGCTAAATTCAATTTCTTCAACACAATTTTATATTTCTCTTTTGTTGCTTTCTTCAACACATTTTCTTTTGACAATTCTCTTCTGTTGCCTTAGAAAATCGATCACCGCCCTTGTGGATGCTTCCTAAACTCAATAAAAACCAATAGGAACAGGAATTCGACCGTATTATGATATGGGTGATGATGGGATACAATATACACTAGAAACAATATAACCAAACCTAATTAATATATATGCAAAATGTACGACTAATTTAAGACTATAGATTAAATATGAACGGTTAAAAGACCTAACAATAAGTGTAGAAGCGACCGTCGCCGGTTCTCAGGTATGACTAGTAAAAAGCGAGATTTAGTACAAAAGCTCTTAATAGACCTTGTTTCTGTAAGTTTGATTTGTGTAACAATCATTTGGTATTAACCGAACATTACAAACAACTCAAGGATGAAAAAAAACACAGTTGTCGAGAACAAAGCAATGTGTTCTCGTCACTGCAAACAAGTTGTCTAGATGCCCAAATACACTTTTGTTCTGAACAACTCAACACTCGAGTATGTTTATGTTTGAGCCACCCGAACATGGTAGAACATATTTTGGCAGATGTTGAACTTGAATATCTCGCTGCATTGTAAATTAAGGTAAAGTCAGGTTTTTATAACTTTTCGTGTTCTACCGGTGATCACAGTCACAACATTGTTATGCAACATTGTTATGCAACCTATTGTTTATATTGTGGTTTGTATCTACTACCCTAAAGACATCGACACGCTAAGAAAGATCTATACAGCGTTAAATCTATCCAAAATATTTTTAGGATTTTGGAACGCGTTTCGATTAGATGAATGCAAAACATAATTTTTTTGTTCTTTTTGTGTCTTCAATTCCTCGACATAATTTTAATCTATCTCGTTGAAGGGGAATGGCTTCTACCAGATTCTAGGGGATTGTCCCTCTTTCTTTATTATACAAGTCTACCGTTCCAGCTTCTTATATATCAACCGCGTGTCATTTCTCTTCAACAGCCAAACCGCTTGACATGATGATCCAACAAGTGATGTGCAAACTTTCCTCAAAGCCTAAACTATATGAGAAAATGCCCAGGAATTTGGTAGAAGCCACTCCTTTACAACAATGTGGATCAAATTATGTCGAGGAAGACACAAAAAGAACATAAAATTAGGTTGTGCATTCACCCAATGAAAACGGTTAAAAAAAATCTTAAGACATTTAAGATAGATGTACCACACTATAGTTCTTTCTTAGCGTCTTGATGTCTTTCAGGTAGATAACAAACAACAATTAATATAAACAATGTTTGCAAATACAATATTGTAATTGAGGTTGTCTAGAATACGAAGAATAATTATGAATCGGTTACAAAAACATGACTTTACCTTAGCGAAAAAAGCAACGAGCTATTCAACATCTCCCAAAATATGCTCTACCATGTTTTTCGTGGCTCCAACATACTCGAGTGTTGAGTTGTTTGGAATTTAAATGTATTTGGGCCTTCTAGACAGCTATCTTGCTTGCAGTTTAATGAATACATTGCCAAGTTCCCGACTAGTGTGTTTTTTGTCGTCCTCGAGTTGTTACGAACGTTTGATGAAAATCCAAGCAATTGGTACACTAACCAAACATATGGGGACATATGGGGACAAGGTCAAGGTCAGGTGGAGAGAGCTAATACTAATTTTGCACATTTTTGTAGCAGTCATACTTTATAACCATGGCGGTTGGTGCTACGTATTGTAAGGTCGTTAAATTGCACATATTTTTAGTGAACTAACTGAGTCGTTATGCATATTAGTTTTGGTTAAATAAAACTTTTTTAGCGTAAATTTCGATGCATCGATCCCTCATCCATATCATAATTGGTCCTATTCAGGGGGAATTATCAAGGAAAACTTTGTTAAGGGAAAAAAACATGAGCATAAATTATATCCTTAACTTAAATTGAAGATGAGGATTTTGTTGGAAATAATCTTGCTATGATGAACAAATCACAGGTAATAATATGAATACACTTGTTAATTGATTGATACTTGTAATTTGTGTTCATACAATTTACAATACATTGACCCTATTTATAAACACTGAAAAGGTGTCATCGAACCATCGCAATGGTTCGGTAAAGGTTGTGTTGTTTCATGAAGCATCATACCTCTTCATGAATGGTCACACCCTTTCACTAAGCATCATACCTCTTCATGAATTTTCCCACCCTTTCACTAAGCATCATACCTCTTTATGAATGGTCACACCCTTTCACTAAAATAACTACCTATAAATATATATATATATATATATATATATATACTGACTTGATTATATTTAACCCACAAGTTTAGGTTAACTATCAACACTCCCCCTTAAACTAAACTTTGGTTTAAGGTAGGTCTTTAACTTGCTTTTATCTTGCTCTTCACAGCAGCGTTGGTCCTTCGTCATCATTAATGAGATAAGACTCTTCTTGCTTGTCTTTATTGTGTTTCTACTTCGAACATTCCCAAACTTCCTTTGTAGTCGAGCACTGTGCTACCTGCATTAGGACATCTTCGGGCAAAGTTTGAAAGATCATTGCCTTTGATGTATGTGCTTTCTTCTCATCCACCGCATTTTTAACATCAATTGTTTCCGACAGACCATGGGCCTTCAATATTGTTTCCATCAACAATGCCCACGTAGTGTAGTTTGTTTCAGTCAATTTTGGACATTGTAGTAAAACGTTTCCTTGCTCTCGAACTGATGTACTGCTTGATGCGTTATCATGTTTATCACCTGCTTTTCCTGTCATGCTTGCTTGCTTGCTTGCTTTTAACTTGCTTACTTCTTACAAATCAGAATCGAGATGGTTTCTGGTTTTCTTGCTCTTGTGTTTGATTGAAAAATAAAAAATCTTACTTGCTACTGGCCAACTTGCTAACCAGGTTTTCTTGCTAAACTTGCTTAATATTGACCAACTTACTAATCAATATTGTATTTCCAGACCCACTTGCTAATCTGGCTCTGGTTCTTACTGCACGTATCTGACCTACTTGCTAATCAGTTCGTGCCTCCTGACCCACTTGCTAATCAGGTTCTTACTTGCTTTGATCAAAATAATTGATCCTTTCTTGCTATTTTTCAATTAATTTGGGATTATAACCTTTTAATTTTTCAAAATCCGAGTACTTCTTCTTTCCCTTTAATTTTCCTTCCCCAAAATCGCTCCTTCAATCTGCGATTCTAATCGACCGCCCCTTGCACTTGTTCTTCTCTGTTTCTGTCCGAACCAGAAATCAACACTGGAGTTGTGTTTTTGGTTCTAAATCTATATACAGAAATCGCCCCTAACTTCCTTGATTTTATTCCGGTCCTAGAGTGCCAAAATCGAAGCCATAACTCTGATACCAATTGTTGGAAATAATCTTGCTATGATGAACAAATCACAGGTAATAATATGAATACACTTGTTAATTGATTGATACTTGTAATTTTTGTTCATACAATTTACAATACATTGACCGTATTTATAAACACTGAAAAGGTGCCATCGAACCATCGCAATGGTTCGGTAAAGGTTGTCTTATAGAGGTAGGGCCTGTAGGGTCCACAAAAGTGGGCCACGGGGCCTTGGGTCCCCGCCAATAAACCTTTTAAAGGTTGTGTTGTTTCATGAATGGTCACACCCTTTCACTAAGCATCATACCTCTTCATGAATTGTCCCACCCTTTCACTAAGCATCATACCTCTTTATGAATGGTCACACCCTTTCACTAAAATAACTACCTATAAATATATATATATATATATATATATATATATATATATATATATATATATATATACTGACTTGATTATATTTAACCCACAAGTTTAGGTTAACTATCAACAGATTTGTTGTTCTACAATGAATTTTGAAGTTACATGAAACTGCGTATAATTAATGAATATCAAATAAGTCATGTATATATAAATAGATGTATCCCCTAATTAGTAGTTTCACCATCTTTTCTCTCTACATTCAGATTATTAAAGTAGACAATAATGTTTAGACATCATTACCTCTTAGTAGATCGAGCAAAAGAAGTTTATATTACCTCTTGGATGTTGTTGCATTTATATAACTCCAAAAGACTAGAATCCTTTTCTATTTCCCCCACGAATTCAGAAGAGGTGCATCTTCATTTCTTTGTCATTGATCGATCAAGCACTTGCATCTTGTTTTGCATGTAAAACATGACAAGAAGTAGCAAAGAAAATTACAGATTATATATGTTTTCAATAAAGCTATATATAAACATAAATTTATTCAAGAACTAAGATGATCGGGTTTTAAATTACGTGCCTAGCTCGGACAGGTGCATAACTCATTTTTCTCAAAACAAGGATATCAAATGCTTGTCTTATGTCTTATGTTACCCTTGGCTCCGACCATACACAAAACACAAACTAGAATCTCGATCCAAGCCTTGCATTTTTGTAGGCTATTCTTCTTCCCAAAGTGCATATCATTTACTTGACCCCACCACAAATAAAATATACACATCTAGACATGTTCAATTTATTGAACATGTGTACCCATATAACTCATTAACTCAATCTAGCACCTCTCCATCACCTGATCCAGATTTGTGGCTCCACATAAATACCATTCCTATACAATCTTCCCCCCCCTACTTCCTCAAACACCCAAAACAATACTTTGTTGCACCAACACAACCCATCCACCAACTCAACTCTAACTCAGATGAGAAAGGGGGTGTGCCCAGGTAGAGAGATCATTTGTGTACTCCAAATTGCGTAATGGGTGTCTGAATTTATAGCTATTAATTAATTTTGCATGTTTTAATAATTTTAGATTTTATTGGAAAAATATTTAATTTTGGCTAATGGCGTACTAAATGTGTTCCGCATCTCTTTTCAAAACTACCTAAAATTAGATATTGCATTAATTTCGAAGATCTCTTTGTTCAAATTTGGAAAATTAATTATGAGGCTAGATTTTATGAGATACACTTCTCATTGTCTAATTTGGTAAAATATTCATGTTGTATACCTGTATTTAGGAAAAATTGCATTAAAATAGAACCAACTTTACCCTAATTCCTATTTTGAGGAATCAACTTTTAAAATTATCATTTAAGAGTTTATAATAAAGTTTGTGTTTATTTAAGGGTCTCGTTAACCGGTTGAATAGGTAACCGGTCATCTAAATATGACATGGCAATTTATAAATTAAAAAAATTATTATGTAGATGCCATTAAAATAATTAAAGATTTAAAAGAAAAAAAAACTTCTAAATTAACTCACCCACATCCCTCGTTTAACCCCTTCATCTCCTCCAACCAACCCACGTGTCCTCCATTTTTTCCGGTGAGGTGGTGACCCAGTTTCTTCTTCATCACTACAAGCAAATCCATCACCGTCGCTTCACTTTTTCCAACTCCCACCCGCCTAAATTATCTACGTCCTCATCCGGCGCCCTCCTCTTCAATGACGACGCTGACGCCGGTCTGGAGTTCACGAAATCGACCGTGAGTTTGAAACCTGTAAATCGAAACCGAACCCCTGTCGAAACCGAGAGCAACACTGTAAATCGAGACCGAACCCCAAGGTCCCCAATCACTGTAAATCGAAACTGAACCCCGTCGGTGTTCTTCTCCTTTCCTAACCACTGTAAACCAAAACCCCAACCTCGTTGTTCTTCTTGATTTCCAAATTAGGTTATATATGATTTCCAAATTTTTGTTTTAGATTATGACTTCTAAATTTATGTTTTATTAGATTATGATTTCCAAATTTTTGTTTTAAATTTTCATAATTTTACAATAAGATCTTTATTAAGGACTTATTTTAAGATAAAATAAAGGGCCGGAAAAGATAAAAAAAAGTGCCGGAAAAGGTGCCGGAGTGGCCCCAAAAATGGTTGCAAGGAAGAGCAACAAAAAAGAATTTTGGTATATGGTAAGATATGGTGACATCTCATATTTTTCTTTTTTTTTGTTAAATTTAATAATGACATGGAATTTAGTTGGCAAAATACGTAGGCCAAGTCATCATTAGCAGGTCAACAAGTTAACAAGATTCTTAAATAAACGTAAACTTTGGTTTAGACCCTTAAATGATAATTTTAGAAGTTAGTTCCCCAAAATAAGAATTAGGGTAAAGTTGGTTCCATTTTAATGCAATTTTCCCATTTCATATTTCTTCCAAACCAAATCTTCTACTTTATTTATTTTATTAGGATTAAATGCACAAAATAGCAATCTATATTTATAAAAAAAATTATAGCATTATAATTTTATTTTTCTTATTACAGTAATATATATTTTTAATTATTAAGCCATTGTATTTTAAAAGATTTACTCATTATATTATATATTATAACATTTATCATAACACTGTTCATGAACAGTGTTCTGATAAATTGTTCTGATAAATTACAGATTTGGTCCTTCAGGTTTTTAGTAAATTACAGATTTGGTCCTTGAGGTTTTATCTCCCTGTTAGATTTAGTCCTATGTTTGTAGAGTTACAGATTTGGTCCCTATAGTTTTATTTTCCTCTTGGATTTAGTCCCCATAATTTGTTGATTCCAAAATAGACTTTCGATTTTGCATTTGCGTAACGTTTTGGTCCTCGAAACTAAAAGTTGTTAGCTCCTGACCGTTAAGTAAATGACATTTCGATCATTTATAACTTTTTCATTTTCTAATTTAAATAAATAAAAGTTATATTATAAAAATTATTTTTATTATATAAGCATAAAATAAAGATCCCTTAACATGCATCGCATCTCAATGATTGTGTTTTCTCCAACCCAAAACCTTCCGTCTTTCCCATCAATCCAAGCACATAGTCGTACGTGATTCACGCACCAATTTTTTATTTATTAATAAAGTAATTTATCATAACTTATTTTATGTTTAATAATGATGTAAAATTTGTTTATTTCATATTTTTATTATAATTTAATTTAGGTTTAATAACAATGTAACTTTTTTTAGGTTTAATGATGTAATGTACCATTTGCCAATTTATTTTCGCTTCCTATTATACACACACATCATCCTCATAGGGCATTTTGTAAATTATAGTCATGCTACTAACAGACACAAAATGTATCCTCATAGGGCATTTTGTAAATTATAGTCATGCTGCTAACAGACACAAAATGTTTTGTTCTCATAATTGGTCATGCTCAAATTTATGGTCTTAATATTTCTTTCCATCCGCAGCAACGCGCGGGTATTAATCCCACCTCGTTTATAACAATTGACAACCTATTGAATTGAAATAATATTACATGGCACAACTTCCATATCATGTCATTAATATCCATTTGTAACATATCCCTAACATTGACATTTTTTATTATGACATTGTACTTTCAATTAATTAAAAAAAATCTAAATTATTTATTAAGCTAATCAATATATTAAATTATTAAAAAATATATTTATTATACATTTGTATTTTTTTAAATCTATATTTATATATTGATTAATTTAATATTTATTAAAGCATTGTAACCTTTTCTTTATCAATGTTTATATACCAAACAAGCATTTTTGATTAACGAGACTAACGGGTCGTTTCTATTGGTCAACCCGCTAATCTATACTATATTATAAAGCACGGATAAGAAACTCTTAAATACAAATTATTAGGCATAAGATATCATAATTTTATGCAAGATTTTAAAAATCTTTTAATTTACAAATATTAAAGCACAAAATACATATTACTACTGCAAACTTCTAACACCCACCAATTTGGTATGTACAGGACATTCCTTTTATATAGATATTTCAATGTATCACTATTAATTGATATATTATATTACTATCAATTTGTTTTAATTATATTATTAAATATGTAATTGGTTATTTTTTCTAGATGTCATTAAAATATATAAGATAATAATTGAATTCTAACAAAATACTTAATTTTTTTATATAAAAAACATTATATTATTAAGCATAAATTAAACAAATTTATAAAAAAAAAACATTATCACTTTCTCAAAACCATCCAAAATCGTACTGTAAATTGACAAAAAGTAAATGAAACATTAAATACGTGATGTATTTCGCTGCATTGCGAGAGTACGCTTCTAGTTAATTTTAACAAGTGATCAATCTAGATTGATCTATCTATTGTCTTCAAGAATGGTTGTCCAAACCTATTTTTCTAGCAAACCGAACAAGTCATGTTTCGTGGGTCATCCCGTCCATAACTTTATTTGAAATCCTATATAAACTTACAATTTGTATTTCTTTCTCGCCTATATGACAACGTATCCCACACTCATTTCCATTGCACCTTTTTTACAATCAATTTATCATTCATTGAAGTCAATATAGGCACGTACTCAAAACATAACTCTCTTAAGACCCACAAAGGATTAACTACTGTTGATAGTTATTAAAAATTTACGTTCGAGAAATACGTTTTACCAGGAACAAAGCCCTTTGGAACAGCATTCCGAGCGATGATCACCTTGTTCGTTGGAGATGTGAGCTTGAACGAGAATGGGGCATGGAAAGATGGGTTGATGTCGGCCTGCCAAACCGCACCCCAAATGTTCTTCATCAGAACAAATTGTTGTGAATGAGAAGCTGCTATCTCCACTGACCTTAGTCCACCATCTCCATCTTCAAATTCTATTACAGTTGCAAACCAGTTAGGGTTTGTTCCAGCATCGATCTTGAATGCGATCTTTGTGCTACGATAGTTGCATGGCACCCTGAAAATACATGTATACTTGCCTCATTAACGACACTTTCAGATAATACCAGAAACAATGAACAATTATAAATACTTTCTGAGTCAGATTGTTTTTTTTTCTTTTTTTGAAAAGAAAAAAAAAATACTTTCTGAGTTAGATTTTAAAATATATCAGTAGTGCAGTATAATAAAATAGAACTTTGCGGATGTCCAATCGTATTTGGCCATCCTAATAAAGTACTAATTTAAACTTTAAATTTATAGGATGTCCAATCGTAATTTGGACGACCTAACTAGTTCTATCCACGAAGATGTGCAACATAATAGGATATAGAATGTAAATCATAATCTTAACGTTTTTATATGACGATATTGAAAAGTGTCATATTAGCATTTATATATATATATAGAGAGAGAGAGAGAGGGAGGATCATGCGAGAAGTTAAACATTTTGCGAGAAGGTGAGAAGTGTTTAATCATATATGATTACATGACTTGTAGGTGTGTTTAATCATGTATGATTAAACGTCTATGTATTGTCAATATAACATGTGTTTAATCATATATGATTAAACTTGTGTATCATATATGATTAAACACTTCTCGCCTTCTCGCAAAATGTTTAGCTTCTCGTTTGAACCTATATATATATATATATATATATATATATATATATGAGATTTACAAAAGTGTCTTATAAAAAACATACTATTGGACCATTCACTTTTTGTGTCATACTAGGTTGCTCACTTTCGTGTGTTTGGACAGGACTGGACTGATTAAATGACGAATTTACCCCTGATGAAAAATCATAGATTACATTACGTAAAACTAATTTACATCGTCACTAATACATAGTGCAATGGATTATTAAAAACATAAAACTAATTTAACACGATTGGATTTTGGATATGGAAATCAAAACCCAAATTTTAAGTTTCAAATTTAGGTTGTTTCGGGTTTGGGTTGGTCGGGTTTCGGATTGATGTCGGTCGGGTTCGGTTATTATATAATACAAAAGTTATATATAAATTCAATCGTTTTTTAGGATGATTACAATTGATTGAAAGATTGATGAAATCGATAGCAAGTTTAAAATTTAGAAAATATTTCAACATACTATAATTTACGATTTAAAAAAAATAATTAGATAAATAAATATATATATATATATATAATATTTAAAATATAGATGTATGTTATTTCGGGTTTTCGGAGGGGTCGGGTGGCCACCGATCAAACCCAATCCGAACCCAGATATCCTCCCAAATGTCGGGTTTCGGATTATCGGATTTTGGGGTATTCGGGTTTTGCAAAAACACCTTATTTTTGGTTCGGATTCGGATTTTGGACTATTCGGGTTTTGCACAGCCCTAGCTTGGAGCTTGGATGATGAGAAAACATGTTTAAGGTTTTGGTTTTTAACAAAGGGTATATTAGTCAAAATATTGTTGTTCTACTTAGTTCCAGGGGGTTGGAGTGGGATAAGTGTGTCTCATGCTTGTTTCACTTAGTTCTAGCGTGTCCCACATATGGTCATGCCAAACATGGGACAAGTCTGTTTTGTTATGTCCTGTTCCACCCTGTTCTGCATACCAAACGCACCCCCATCGATAGAAATTGTTAGATCCTCTAAATTCATCCTAACAATTGATTGTAGAGTCTTTATATAAGACACATTGGTCCTATAAACTTAAAGTCTTATTAAGTATTCTCTTAGGAAACTGGGGTCCTTAAACCAAGATTTTGTTGTAGTGGTTTCTCCAACAAACTACATTATGCGAACCTTCGATATTGAATGTTGACTTTGCCAAGATTACGAAGATTATCAGCTTGGCCCGGACTTGACTTCGCACCAAAAGAAGTTCCGCTTAAGTCAAAATGGAATGGGGCATCGTTACATCCCGGGCACTCATCGGTTATGGTCACTATAATAGGGTGTCCTGAACAATATGGCCTTTGACTACATTTAATCTGAAAAAACCCAACTGAATAAACTAATTAATTACATACAATATAATTAATTAACTTCTTAAATACAAAGAGATTTCATTTTAACACCTGATAGCAATTCCCACATCCTTTTCCGTGCAAATAAATCCTAGCATTCCCTGCTGCTATCATTGATGATAATGGCGGTGACTGCACAACATTACCCCAACCACAAGCTCCTCCTGTACTTCCGGCGCCTTTTGGGTCTCCATACCATGTTCCTAAAGCAGGCTGAAACCTAACTTTGCCATGAATATCAAGAAGTTCAAGACTTAAAAACGAAGAATGGGTAATTACAAAAAGAGATGAGCCTAGAGTTACAAAAAGAAAAACTAAAGAAGGGTTTTCAAGATTAAAGGTCATTTTAGTAGGATAATATTAATGGGATATGGTGGATAAGTACTGAGCTCTACTTCATGCAACTATTTATAATGGTAATTACCATGATCATGTTATTATATATTAGTTGTTAATTGTTATCTTTATTTAGTAAGTAAAATTATTGTTCTTGCAATTAATTTCTCATTTTGAGACTCTTTAAATCGTGACCAAAATGAGAAGGTTAATTAATTAGTATGAATTCTTTTGATTCTTTTCCATATATATTTGCTACAATTAGAGCATCATTGCATTTATATCCCATCAATTCAATTTAATGTAAAGACTCACTTAAATTACATTAAAAATAATATTTAATTAGAATAAAATTAATTTTATAGTTTTGACTTCACCTTTTTGTTAAAGACATGAAGATGCATTTTTGTTGATGCCTTTTAAAGCTTTTCTTGGAAATAGACTATATGAAAATTATATGTTCACTTATAAAGGAAAATTTTGATTTGAGTTGTTAATAATGGGTTAGACTTTATTAATTGAAATTAATGGGTGATATTAATAAAGATTTCACCTATATATTTTTCAGGGAGAAGTTCAGAAAAAACCCAACAAACTTTTCCAGGTTTAATGAAAGACTATTGAACCTTTTCATTTTGAATGTTTAAATCTCTGAACAATTTTTTTGATGAATTAATAATCGAACTTTTAAAAATTGGTTATTTATATCCTTTTAACCCCAAAAAAGGCTTCGTGTAACGGTTAGGAAGGTTTAAAAGTTAAAATAGAACTTATGTACCCAAATCCTACCCCATTCAAACCCTTTGCACACAAGAGCATCGCTCCTCAACACCACTCATCGTCGCCCCCATCGTTGTTTGTTCCCTATACACTACAAAACAAATGACTTTTACCCTAAAAAGTCACCCACATAATTTTCCGTCCATGATTACCGACGGATCACCCACAAAATACCAAAGGTTCAGTGATCATCGAAAGATCACCCACAATTTCTCGGGGTAACCTGTCACTAATTTGAATTTTCCACTAACAATTTATTTACCAACTTTTGTGACGGTTTTGTGACGAATCACCTCTTTAACGACAGATTTCCCGGGGAAAGTTTCGTAGGTAAAAGTTTTCCATATAGTAGTTATATCGTCTGTCGCAGTCGTTGGCCTACCCCTGCCATCGATCTCCCTTTTTTATATGTTTTTTTCTTTCAATTCTTCACTTTTTATAACAATTGAATGGAGCACGTATATATACATATAAAATAAAAGGATAATCGGAAAAAAAAACACACAATTGAAAAGAGGGAGAATGATGCCAGTGCCAACGCTATGATGGACGGTGATAGAGAGTGGGTAATGATGAGGTGACGAGGGGTTTGAAAGACATATGGTTTTGGAACGGTAAACTGATTTAAGTTTTTCTTTTACTTTAAAATCCCTCTAACCGGGTTTCATGTTGGTTTTTTGAGTTAAAAAGATTTAAGTAGCCAGATTTTTAAGCTCTATAACTAATTTATTCAAAAAGGAAAGTTCAATGCTTTTTAATGATTAACTATCCAGTTCCCATTCACACTATATATACATGTCACATACATACATGCACGACATTTATGTATAAGTTCACCATCATGCTACAAATACTTATATATACTATCAGTGGCGGATCCAGGATTTTTGCCCAGTGGGGGCACCTTTAAGATAGATTAAAGTCTCGCATAGTCGACCGATGTGTTTTTAGCCTAATTCCATTTTTTCGAGGGATTTTTAAAGTTTTTTTGGTTGATTTCTAGCGATTTTTAAGGTTTCTTTGTCTTTTTTTTGTTGATTTCGAGACATTTTTTTGGTTTTTCATTGATTTCCAGGTAATTTTTTTGAATGGTGGGGGTACAGATAAGAAATTACCGGGGGGGGGGGGGGGGGGGGGGCTATAGTAAAAAGTAGAGAGATTTTTTTTGTGGGGCCATCCCCCCACCCTTCATAAAATGCATCCTACATATACATATATATGTATCAGCTCAAATACATACTACATGTACATACATACATGCATGACATATATGTATAAGTTCACAAAACTATTTATGGCGTTCTTTCTGAAATCTGGTTGAATTAGGAATCAGTGGCTCGCCTTCTCCATCCCTGTTTGTATCTAACTGGAAATTAACAGTAACAAACTATTTATGATTTCCTGTTTCTAGCTTGACCTCTTGTATCTATCTTGAAACACCCACCCCCTATTTCTTTTGGACTTGTTTTACTCATCTTCTTGTATGCCACCATTGTATTTTTAAGAAAGTCGAGCAGGAATAGATGGCTTGCTCCAACCTCTAACTAATATCTCTACTTTGTGAGGTGCAACTTTGGTGATGAGGCTGACCCATCATATAGAATTTATATTTGGTCATGTATAGAAATTAATGGGTCAGGGAAATGGGTTCATTATGTTATATCAAACAAAATCATATTTTTATTATCATTCTCATTCTTTACCCTCTCACTACCTCCAACTAAGCGCCCCCCTTAATAAAATTACGACTCACAAAATTGTGTATACAATTGTTTTTCCAATATATTTGCAAACTGTAAAATGGCTATGCATAATAGATTAATAGTCAGAAAGATAAAAAAAAATTAAAGATTATTTAAAAAATAGATATAAACGTGATTGCAAACAAATAACAAACTACACATGACATAAAAAAACTCTTAAAAACAAGTTTTAAAGCTTAATGTACCGCTATTTAACGTTAATTACTTAAAAAACAGTCATAAAAGTTGTATGAACTACATTTAATGCTATTCATTAATTTTCAATCATTATCTCTAACCATTTTAACTCTCCTAAAATCATTTCTTACTTTAAATCCCCTAAAATAACTCTCAACATATTTTAGATATAAAAAATCTAAAATATAATTAAAAAATCTTACAGAATATTTTATAAAAAAATTATATTATTAAACCAAAATAAATTACATTATATTATTAAGTCTAAATTAAACAAATTTATATAAAAAAATCATTATCACTTTCTCACAACCATCCAAAATCGTAATGTAAATCGACAAAAAACAGAAAATAAAATGAAACATTAAAATCGTGATGTATCTAGCTGCATCGTGCGAGTACACTTCTAGTAATTACATAAAGCAAGAAATGTGAATCAATTTGGAAATTACACAAACAAATCATGTCTAACTCAGTTGGTTTCCCCAAGGGCGGTAACATCCTGGGGGGGATTGTGGATGGTATCCCAATCTACCCGGGTTCGAATCCAAGGGGAGTCAATTTGAGGGCATGAGGAGTACCAGTCCTTGGGCTGGTCCAGTCTTTGACTGGGTGCCCCCCAGCCCAGTCTTAGACTGTGGTTGGGCTCTAGGTTCAACGTAAGCTGGGCCGGGACAGCGGCGGATTAGTGGGCTGCCCGTGGATGCCCGATACCGTCGGGGAGGTGTGCGTGCGTGTGTTCGTGGTAGTCGTTCGTTGGTTCGATGCCGATATGCCTTCCAAAAAAAATAATAATAAATAGAAAAACAAACTACAAATACAACAAAAGAAATGTTCATTAGGGGGAGCAAGTGGGGTTTTTTCATTGGTTGAGTCTTAGGTCAAATTGTTTGGTTCACATAAAAAAAAAATTCAATATATGAGGGGGAGCAGATGCACCCCCTTGTACTCAAGTAGCTCCGCCTCTGATCCTACCGTATTGTGCGGGCACACAACTAGTATATATATATATATATATATATATATATATATATATAGAGAGAGAGAGAGAGAGAGAGAGAGAGAGAAAGAAAGAGAGGGAGGGAGGATCATTTGTTAACCTTATATTTCTTGTTAACTATGTGAACCTTGATCAACCAATAAGATTGCAAGGTTAGTTGATGTTTTATTCATTTATTTATTTAATACAAAAGGGTATTAACGTCATTTTGATATGTAATCTTTTGTAATTAATTTTATGGGAGTTACACAAATGAAAATTACAAAATTGTTGTGTAGGTTACGATTTCACAATTTTATCATTTTTCATAATTTTTTTGAATTATTTCAATATTGTTTAAGTAAAAATGTCAACAGAACCGTTCATATGTATTTATGTTAACGTATGAGTTCATATTATTCATATATGTTCATAGTTAACCATGCTTACATATATATGTTCATGTTATGCATATATGTTCAAGTTTGTTCATGATGAAAAAAATGAGGTTAACGTAAGTGTTTGTATGCAACTATAGTATCATCATAAAAGATGTGATTCACATAAATTTCTTTAGATAACATATATGATATATGAATTGAAATTACGTTCAATTTAAATATCAATTTTAGATCACATCTGTTCATCTAATTTAAACTTCAATTTAACTGCGAACATTAGAAGGTGATAATTGTTCATAATATGTGAAATTAAGTACGTTACAGTAGTGTTCATTTGCATCCATGTTAACAAATGTGTTCATGTTATGCATATATGTTCACATTTGTTAACATATAATTCAAATTTCAATTTGGATATCATCTTTAGTAGTCAATGATTGTTCATATCGTGAGAAATTGAATATGTTAACATAAGCATTATAGTTACATAATATGATAACATATATGTTCATGGTATAAATGTGTATTAGTTGCATAATATGTCGGTTACAGAATCAATGTTGGTACTCGTCGGTTACTAATTTAGTGTAATAAATGTGTTTAAATCGTTTCCAAGGGTTTAATGTTTTGAGTGTTTTTTTTTCCCAAAATACCCTTTTCCATTCATGTTCACTTACAATTGTATTTAATGAAACGTTTTTTTATTAAAAAAATTACATTTAATCTCAACCATCCGATCTATAGATGGATGACTTGGATTAGTTCACATAGTTAACAAGAAATACAAGGTTAACAAAAGATCTCAACCCTATATATATATATATATATATATATATATATATATATATATATATATAGGGGCAGGTTCAAACGAGAAGCTAAACATTTTGCGAGAAGGCGAGAAGTGTTTAATCATATATGATACACAAGTTTAATTATATATGATTAAACACGTGTTATATTGACAATACATAGACATTTAATCATATATGATTAAACACACGTACAGGCCGTGTAATCATATATGATTAAACACTTCTCGTCTTCTCGCATGATCCTTCCTCTCTCTCTCTCTCTCTCTCTCTATATATATATATATATATATATATATATTTATATATATATATATATATATATATACCAGTTCATATGCTTCCTACATATACATACATATATACATGCATAACATATATTTATTAGTTCACATCCATACTACATATGCATATATATATATATATATATATATACATTATGTATTAGTTGACATCTATAGATCGATTCACATGTATGTGTTACGTACATACATGCACAATATATATGTATTAGTGGATACTACTATTATACATATGTGTATAGGGGTTAAATCAAGTGAGAACCACAAAAAAGTTGAGAATTATAAGAGCATTTCCAATAGCTATGCTAAAATAGAAAAAAAAAATGAGATTTTAGCAATTTTTTGTTCCAAGAGCTATACTATATCATATGCTAAAATAGAGAAAAGAAGAGAGAAAAGTAAAAAATCTCCAAATTTGGAGAAATCTCTAAAACTTCATATTGAAAAGCGAGAAATAATATTTAATTTTTTTCCATCAATATGAGACATTGAAGTTGTGTGTTTAGGAGAGAATAATAATATTTTATTAATATGATTGATTATAGAATTGCTAAAATAGAGTAGCTGTTGGAGTTGGATGTAATTTCTTTTAGAGATTTTGACTTTTTATACTATATTTTAGAAAAATTATGACATAGCTGTTGAAGATGCTCTAAGAACCAATCTCAACTACAATCAAGATTAATCAATGGTGAAAGTTCAGAGGTAACATTTTGCATATATGGTGTCATTTACATACAAGCATAACTCTTTAAATGACATAAAAATAAATATTTTCACTTTCTATCTCTTATTGAGATTATATAATTTAAATTAAACACCACCTTCTTTTTAAGTCAAACTTATATTAATTACAATAAAATTTTAAATTAAAATATTCATATAAAAAGCAAACAATTTATTTTTCTTTAATTTGACACGAGTATTATTTTATATATATATATATATGTATATATATAGAGAGAGAGAGAGAAAGTCCAAATGAAAACTCATTTTTCATTGTGTACGCGAGGACAAATCTCAGTCACTCAATCTCTTTTGATCCAACAACTCATATTAAATATAGTTTTTTATTTTAAAATGTTTAGGGGTAAAAATGAAAGAAAATTTAAACACAAACCTACCATATTTGACTTTTTATTTTCTTTTTTAATTAAAAACTTTTTACCCAATTAAAGTTTAAAATAAATTATCTTAAAAATTACTAATATTTTAATCAAACAAATTTCATCAAAAAAACGAGAATTTCGTGCTCTTCGATATGACATCCATCTCGATATAGTTTTTTTTGTTGTTTTAACCGTTTTTTTACGTGAAATGCTATATATGTGTTATATTCATTATGAATATTTATGTACGTTTAAGTTTGTACAACGTCTCGACACCGTAAGTATGTAACTCGACATCACCTTCTTCAACACTTTCTTCAACGTCATAAGGCATCACTTTCTTCAACACCGTAACCCAACACCCATCAAGACGAATCGAGAATCTATCGAGTAATTCTGTTGTGAATCGGGGAACAAAAGAGAGCGTGTCACGTCTTCACATCTTCACATGTCATTCATGTGTTATTCATCATTAATAATGTATCATTCAGGATGAATAATACAACATTCAGGGTGAATAATTCACGATTCATGAATTCGTGTATTATTCGTCATGAATGTTGTGTAATTCATCCTGAATACTATATTATTCATCATGAATAATTAATGAACGTTCACATTTGTTATTCATACTGAATGTAGGACATCCGGGGATGCACATACATATTCATAATGAATTAAACTAAATTTCGGTTGTGAATTAGGAAACAAAAGAGAGTGTGTCATGTGTCTACACCTTCACGGGTCATTCATATATTATTCATCATGAATAATGTATCATTCAGGATAAATAATAGAACATTCAGGGTGAATAATACACGATTCATGATAAATAATACATGAATCATGGATTAGTGTATTATTCATCATGAATATTGTATTATTCATCCTGAATACTGTATTATTCATCATGAATAGTGAATAAACGTTCACCTTTGTTATTCATACTGAATGTGGACACCCGAGGACGTACATGCATATTCATAATGAATATACACACGTATATAGAATTTCATGTAACACCCCGAATTTTGAACTATTGGTAATTTTATATTGTATATATATCCGGTTTAATCTAGTTGGGAAAAGAGAAAGAGCGTTTTTGAAGTCGTAGTGACACCCACTTTAATCTAGTTGTTAATTATTCTAGATTGAATAGGTTGTCATGTATATGTCTTATTTGTTCCGCTACTTCATTTTTGATCTACCCCGACTCGGTTGGGTTTTAGTCAGTACATTTACAGGTTTTGGGATTCGCCTTATTTTAGGCGTTATATTGCAGAAATTTTTAGTTTTATTTTACCCAAATTTTTAGCGTGTTACAAGTTGGTATCAGAGCTCTAGTTTAAGTGAACTAAGTATGTAGACACGATGCCTAGACTTAAGCTGAGACTATTAAGCTATGAACTGTGAGCTTTGGATAGAATTTCTAAGATGGGACGACCCTAGAGTCTACAGAAACTACGTCGTTGAGAATTGTAAAAGTGGTAGCGAGAATTTTTATGTAGTGTATGTTCATAATTTCAATTAGCTACTGCTGTTATGAATATATGATTACGTGAACGTACTTGAATTACTATGATTATGATGATCAATGGACTGTACGAGTATGTTTCTTGTGTAATTTAGTGTTTCTTATTTCCATTTCCTTACTTCTTGTGTAGCAGATCCGAAATGGTAAATACTCGGAGTCGCCCACTGAACGAGGGAGAGATGCCTGAGGATATTTCATCTAACCCGAACCCCGTGATTCGAGTGGCAAATGTGGTTCCTCCCGGCATGCCGCCGATATTTACCGGACCAGAGGAAATCATACCTAGAGTGGAACTAGCATCCATAAGTCCAGTCATTCAGGATGCAAACCCGCAAGCTGACATGGTGGCCAGTGTTATGAAAATGGTAACATCGGCCATGGAAAAACAACAGGAAGCATTCCTGAAAATGTTAGAAGACAGAGATGCCAGCCTTCGGAGGCTAGAGGTGGTGGCAAAGAACGCGGTAGCTGGCTCGGGTGGTATCGGGGGAGAGAACCGTACTGAGGGAGTGGTGGTCTTAGAGACAGGAAGAACTGGAAAGGGTTGCTCGTATAAGTCCTTCATGGGGTGTAAACCGCCAGAGTTCGCCGGGGCCGATGATCCCGTAGCTTGCATGAAATGGTTGAGGGAAATCGAACAGGCCTTCAGGGCTTATGGATGTGATGAGAATCAGAAGGTGAATTTTGGTTCCCAAATGCTTCGGGGTACGGCTTTAATATGGTGGGACGTCCACACCGCAACCATAGGGGAAGCCGTGTTAGCGAAGATGTCATGGGCCACCTTCAAGAAGAAGGTTATGGAGGAATACTGTAATGAGAACGAGATGGATCTGATCGAGGAAGAGTTCCGGGCGCTAAAGAAAGGGGATCTGACGGTGAGGGAGTATACCTGTCTCTTCATGGAGAAGCTGAATCTTGTGGGGCATGTGGCCTCAACCGAGAAGGAACAAATAAAGGCCTATCTGAAGGGCCTACCCGCGGACATGGGAAACCGAGTCCAAAACTCGAAAGCTACAAATCTACGAGAGATCATTGAGGAAGCCAAAGTAATGGAAAGAGTCTACGCTAGAGACAAGGAAGAGAAGTCGAAGGCCGCAGAAAAGAGGAAGAGCGAAGTGCCGCCGAGCTCATTCAAGCGACCGAAGTTCCAACCGAACGTTAGAAACTTTGATTATCGCCGAGAGGCAAATTTGTGTCCCAAGTGCAAAAGCAAGCATTTTGGTCCTTGCAACTCCAACCCCCGACCAGTCAAATGCTACAAGTGTAATAAGTCGGGTCACACAAGTCCGCGTTGTCCCATGCCGGGGACACTTTGTTTCGAATGCAAGGAGCCAGGGCACATTAGGAGGGATTGCCCCAAGCTAAGGGGTGGAGCTGGAGGAGGAAACCCACAAATTCAACCAAAGAGGGAAGCCGTCCCTAAAGCTCAAGGGAGGGCCTTCCAAATGACAAGAGAGGAAGCGAAGGAAACCACCGACGTGGTGTCGGGTACGTTTTTACTCAACTCACTTGCTGCTAAGGTGTTATTTGATTCTGGTGCGAATTTCTCTTTCGTGTCTCTTGACTTTTGCAAAGAATTGAACGTGCCCTCTAGCACTCTTAGCAATTCCTTAGTAGTAGAGATAGAAAATGGGGTACAAGTGTTATTGCGGGAAGTTTTGGAAAAGTGTCAGCTAGATATTGGTGGGGAGTTGTTCGTTGTGGACCTACTTCCTATGGCAATCGGGAGTTTCGATGTGGTGATCGGAATGGACTGGTTGTCTCATCACAAGGCGGAGATCTTTTGTTCAAAGAAGATGATCAGATTACCGACTTCAAGCGGAAGGTTTGTCTTTGTCTACCAGGAGAAGTGTAAGGGTGAGGTGGCTCTTATTTCTTCCATCAAGGCAAGTAAGTGTCTTGCGAAGAATTGCCCTTCATTCTTTGCCTACGTGTTGGATGCCAAAGCAGAGAAGAAAAAGATTGAAGATGTTCGAGTCGTCAGTGAGTACCCAGACGTCTTTCCTGACGATCTTCCGGGTTTGCCACCCGACCGCCAGGTGGAGTTTCGAATCGATTTAGTCCCGGGGGCAGCGCCGATTGCCCATGCACCGTATCGTCTTGCTCCGACCGAAATGCAAGAAATGATGTCACAACTTCAAGAGTTGTTGGAGAAGGGATTCGTGAGGCCGAGTTCCTCGCCTTGGGGAGCTCCGGTACTCTTCGTCAAGAAGAAGGATGGATCGATGCGGATGTGCATCGACTATCGGGAGTTGAACAAGGTAACCGTAAAGAACAAGTATCCTTTACCCCGAATCGACGATCTCTTCGATCAACTGCAAGGAGCCGGATGTTTCTCAAAGATCGACCTTCGATCGGGTTACCATAAAGTTAGAGTTCGAGGAGAAGACATTTCCAAGACCGCCTTTAGAACCCGTTATGGTCACTACGAGTTCTTGGTTATGCCCTTGCGGCTAACCAACGCGACGGCGGTATTCATGGATTTGATGAACCGTGTTTGCCGACCTTTCCTAGACAAGTCGGTCATAGTGTTCATCGATGATATCTTGGTGTACTCGAAGAATGATGAAGAACATGAGCGACATCTCCGAGAAGTGTTAGAGGTGTTAAGAGACGAGAAACTCTATGCCAAATTCTCCAAGTGTGAATTTTGGCTAAGAGAGGTCCAGTTTTTGGGTCATGTGGTGTCAAGTGAGGGAGTAAAGGTGGACCCATCAAAGATTGAGGCTATGATGAATTGGGAACCGCCGAAAAGTCCCACGGAAATCCGGAGTTTCTTGGGTCTAGCCAGTTACTATAGAAGATTTATCCAAGATTTTTCCAAGATCGCCTCACCGTTGACATCTCTGACAAGGAAGAACGTGAAGTTCCTTTGGACCGAGAAGCAAGAGCAAGCCTTTCGGGCCCTCCAAAGGAAATTGTGTGAAGCGCCAATCTTATCTCTACCCGAGGGGAAAAAAGACTTTGTAGTCTATAGCGATGCGTCTAAGATGGGTTTGGGGTGTGTCTTGATGCAAAGGGGCAAGGTAATAGCTTATGCATCCAGGCAATTGAAGGAGCATGAAAAGAACTACCCAACTCACGATCTCGAGCTAGCGGCAGTGGTGTTCGCCTTGAAGTTATGGCGACACTACCTTTACGGGACGAGGTGTACCCTTTTTACCGATCACAAAAGCCTGAAGTACGTCTTCGATCAGAAAGAGTTGAATATGTGACAAAGGAGATGGCTCGAACTACTCAAGGATTATGACTGTGAACTTCAATACCATCCCGGAAAAGCAAATGTGGTCGCGGATGCCTTGAGCCAGAAGGAGTACAGTCATAGAGTTCAAACCACCTTTGCAAGGGTAGAGGTAGTCTCAAGCCTAATCGATAAGATCAAAGCATCACAGTCGGAAGCCCTTCTTGAAGTCAACCTCAAAAGTTAAATTATGGTGAAACAACATCTCCAATTGACCGAGGATGGAAGAGGTTTAAAGTTATATCAAGGTCGAATTTGGGTGCCAAAGATTGGAGGATGTCGGGAGCTACTTTTGGAGGACGCGCACAAGTCCAAGTACTCGAGACATCCGGGAAGCACTAAGATGTATCGTGATTTAAAGCTCAATTATTGGTGGCCAATGATGAAACTAGACGTGGCTAGTTATGTGGAGCAATGCATAACTTGTCTACAAGTGAAGACGGAGCACCAACGACCATACGGTAGTCTCCAATCCTTGGAAATACCGGAGTGGAAATGGGAGCACATCACCATGGACTTTGTAACCAAGCTACCGAGGACTTTAAAGAACCACGATACCATTTGGGCAATAGTGGATCGTTTGACCAAGAGCGCGCATTTCTTGCCCATGCGGGAGACCTTACCGATGGAAAAGTTGGCCAAATTATACATAGATGAAGTAGTCTCGAGGCATGGAGTGCCACTCTCTATTGTGTCCGACCGAGATAGCCGCTTTACATCGCACTTTTGGGATAGTTTACAGAAGGAGCTGGGCACAAGAGTTAAGTTGAGTACCGCCTATCACCCGCGGACAGACGGACAGCGCGAGAGGACCATCCAGACCCTCGAAGACATGTTGAGGTCGTGTGTTATCGATTTCGAGGGAAATTTGGATGCATACCTTCCACTAGTGGAATTCGCCTACAACAACAGTTATCACTCAAGTATTAGTATGGCGCCATTCGAGGCATTGTATGGAAGGAAGTGTAGGACACCCGTGTGTTGGTTGGAAGCGGGTGAGAAACAATTTGCAGGACCGGAGATCGTGCAAGAGACGACCGACAAAGTGAAAGTCATCAGAGAGCGCTTGAAAGCGGCACAGGATAGGCAGAAGAGCTACGCGGATAAGAAAAGAAGACCGGTCGAGTTTCAAGTGGGAGAGCGGGTAATGTTGAAAGTTTCACCGTGGAAAGGATTGATAAGGTTCGGAAAGCGTGGGAAGCTCAGTCCCCGTTTCCTTGGGCCTTTCACGATCCTTGAACGTATTGGTCTACAAGCTTACAAGTTGGATCTTCCGCCGGAGATGGACGGAATTCACCCCACCTTTCATGTGTGTTACTTGCAGAAATGCCTAGCCGAAGAAGAGAGTGTCATCCCACTTTCGGAAATCAGAGTGGACAACAATCGATGTATAGAGGAACCCGAATCTATCCTCTAAAGGAATACGAAGAGGCTACGGCACAAAGAAGTGGTCATGGTGAAGATTCAGTGGAAGCACCATCGCGGAACCAACGTAACTTAGGAATCGGAAGAAGATATGAGGAGGCGATACCCTCATTTGTTTGGTTAGTTGGGATTTCGAGGACGAAATCCATTTTAGGGGTGGAGGATTGTAACACCCCGAATTTTGAACTATTGGTAATTTTATATTGTATATATATCCGGTTTTGTTCAACTTTTATCGTCAAAGTTTGCTCGTGATTGCGTTATGGAAAAACGTCGAAATTCGTATGGGAAGAGCAAGCTGGCGAGAGTGCCCGGCGAGAGTGCCAGGGTCACTCTCGCGGAAGGCACAATCGCGGGGACTCGATAGCCCGCGGTACATGTTCGGCGAAAGTGCCCGGCGAGAGTGCCAGGGTCACTCTCGCGTGTCACAATCGCGGGAGAAGTGGGAGTCGCGGTACATTCTCGGCGATAGTGACTGGCGATAGTGCCCTGTCACTATCGCGATGTCACAATCGCCGATGGGGGATTTTAGCTTTAAATGTCTGATTTCAAGTGAGGAGCTCATTTATTTCATTTGAGGTTTTGAAGGCAGCCGATTTTTCTCTGCTAGGTAAGATATCTTCACCTCAAAACTCAATATCTTCAACATTTAATCCTCTCTAGACTCTTGTTGGGTGTATTAAATGCTAACCTAGGGTTTCTCTCCTTTGGTAGTCAAGTTCTAGCCATTTGGTGAACCAAGGTTTCTCCTCACCTACTTCTCATCTCCTAGAACCATCTAGGGTTTGGGATATTGGAGCAATCTATATAAGTTTTCTTAACTTATGAACATGCATACTTGCATCATTACTTGCTTATATGAAATATATGAAATGCATGATGTTGACCTAAACACTAGGGTTTTGCTTATCTTCAATAAATAAGGTTTTGGGGGTTAGTGGAAGTGTTTAAACATGTGGAAGAGTGTTATTTACAAGTCTTATAGAAAATGGGTAAATCATGGAGTAGGTCTACATCTATACATAATGAAATGTCAAATGACTAAATTCTTATCAACAGTTTGGGTCACTATACTAGTTGGGGATTTGTATGTGGTTAAATGAGTTGTAGTTTCTTATGGTGAATATGTATCAAGCATGATCACACTATTTGGGTCAATAATATGTTTGCATGAAGATTGTCATCTATAATTGTTCATAACTCTTGTTGGGAGTCTTATATCTATTTCCTTGTGCACGAGGATTTAGATGGTATGCATGGTTATTGCATGGTTATTGCCATTGGGCATTTTGAGTAGACAATTGGGGGCGCAATTCCCTTAGTTGTACACTCGGCTAGATTGGATAGGCACCCTTGCCTGTAAGACCTTGAGGTGTAACCCGACGGGGTAAGCACTAGAGGCAGAGAGGGTTTGAGGATTGTGATGTCCGGCGTGGCATGGGAACTAGAACCGGGCTGGACGGTGAAATCCAATCTAGATCGCGGGTCACCCTCTTTATATGGAAGATATTTGTGTATTAATTTGTACAGGAAATTACATTGTCCCTATTGGGAGGTTTGGCTTTGACCTCCATGCATTGGGAGCCGGTAACATTTAATTATTGTACTTGTTTGCATTATAATTGGTATCGGTATAACAACCAATAGACTTCGTTCTAACACTTGTGTTCATGTTTAAATGGCTCACAGGTTTCGTTAGCGGTGCGAGTAGGATGTCTTGATCAGTCGGGATCGCACCTAGGATTCCTCCATGGACCGGGCATAATTTTGGGAAAAGAGAGAGAGCGTTTTTGAAGTCGTAGTGACACCCACTTTAATCTAGTTGTTAATTATTCTAGATTGAATAGGTTGTCATGTATATGTCTTATTTGTTCCGCTACTTCATTTTTGAACTACCCCGACTCGGTTGGGTTTTAGTCAGTACATTTACAGGTTTTGGGATTCGCCATAATATTAGGCGCTATATTGCAGAAATTTTTAGTTTTATTTTACCCAAATTTTTAGCGTGTTACATTTCACGTAAAAAACGGTTAAAACGAAAAAATCCTGAATATTGTATTATTCATCCAGCATATGGTATTATTCATCATGAATAATGAATGAACATTCATCTTTGTTATTCATACTGAATGTGGACACCTGAAGACGTGCATGCATATTTATAATGAATATAACACGAATATAGAATTTCACGTAAAAAACGGTTAAAACGAAAAAAAAAAACTATATCGAGATGGATGTCATATCGAAGAGCACGAAATTCTCGTTTTTTTATGTAATTTTTTTAATTCAAATATTAGTAATTTTTAAGATAAATTATTTTAAAGTTTAAGGGGGTAAAATTTTTTTAATTAAAAATAAAAATAAAAATTCAAAGAAGGTAGACGTTGATTCAAAATTACAACTTTGTCCTTAATCACTTCCCAATTAACCTTATTATGTATTAACCATTGATTAGTTTTCTATGTTTTGATCAATGGTTAAGATTTGTCCTCATGTGCACAATGAAATATGAGTTTTCATTTGAACTCACACCTATATATATATATATATATATATATATATATATATATATATATATATATATATATTTTCTTTAATAATTGCAATTTTTACATTAAACAATAAAAGTGATTTAACTCGTAAGGTGAAACAATATTTTAGTATTTCACATCATATTTGTAATAACCGGGTTAAAAGTAAAGCAATTTAAAGTTCGGGTGAGTAATTGGAAGAGCCTTAATAGAGGGGTCTAAAATTGGAAAAATGGGGAAAAGAGGGTTTTAACCCAAGAGGTATTAGGGTTGTGTGTGTGTTGGCGACTAGCAAGTTTTGGGATAGGGAAGGGAGTCTGAAGGCGATTCGATCGAGAGAGGGAGCAAGCTGGGAATTGGTGCTCTTCAAGTTCATAAGGTAAACTCTAAACCTATTCTTCGTATTAATAAGGGTCAGCTTTTGTTTTTATAAGTCTGGTAGTGGGATTGGTATCTTTTGCTGTGTTCTTGAAGGTTGAGTTTATGGGTTGGAGTTTTCTAAGAGTTGATACCGGTTAATTATATGTGTGATTAGTGGAAATCTTGTTGAAATTGGATTCTTGAATTTAAATATCGATTAAGTGGTTGAAGAGTTATCAATTTATGGAATCATTGTGAACCTGTCGAATCTGTGTAATCGACCCTTAGCGAAGGTTCGTTCGACTGGGACACCGGTTGAGGAGGTGGTCCGGTCCCCGGATTTGGACACCGATCGTCTTGCACACCGGTCGACTACCAAGCTCAGGTCGATTTCGGTTTTGTTTTGGTTCCGGTCGAGACTCCGGTCTCTTGCGTACCGATCGGCATGGGAGGGGTCAAGACCCCGGGCTTTAGCACCCCGGTCCATTTGTTATGCAGGTCTGGTCGATAGAAAACATATGGCATCGGTCGAGGTATGTGTTGGGCACCGGTCGGTGCTGAGGTGGGGGAGACCCCGGTCTTGGGGTGACACCGGTCGGCCAAGCAGGCCCCGGTCACCGATGTTGTGCAGTGGGCCGAAACCCATTATGTGGGAAATGGTTTTCTTAAAGTCTAGAATTAAGTTAATGCTCGGCCCATTCTTTTATCATTTATGTCTAAGAATTTTATTATTGTTCAAGTAGAATTATTTTATTTATCAAGTAGGATTAGGTGGGTTAAGTGTGGTTAGAGACTTAGAGGTTAGATTATATTGGATTTTCGATGTCGAGGTCAACTCTGTTATAAATTGTAAAGTTGAGAGAGTTCACCAATCAATATTTCCTTTATAGGTTTCAGTTCGAATCCTAGGAGTAGACGCCGAAGTTTTAAGCTACGGACGTCAGGTGAGTTTTCTGAACTAAATCCTTCTGCTAACGAAAGCATGCGAAAGTTTTATTTTAAACTTTGATTTATATATGATGGCTTGAGTATTATGAAAATTTTATACAAGCTTTGAAATGATGTTGCTTTAGTACTTACTTGCGAGTTTTATATAAATGTTAAAGATAATTTTCTTATTGTTGACAAGTGGAAATGTATGCATACATGGTCCTAAGCGAGTAGGCTCAAAGTCGGGGGGTGTGGCCCGCCTGTGCTCATACCGGGGTGTGTGTTCCGTTTATGCCATTGGAGGTGTGTCCCCAACAAAGGCAGTGTGAGTCACAGACACGCTGTCACCTTAGGGTGGCGGTAGTGTGAGCGAAGAGGTTGCTGAAAGTTAAATGTTTTTCCTGGAAGCTGAAAATGGTTATTTTACGATAAATCCTTGATTGTTTGTTTGATGAGTTAAATATTGTTATAAGAGGGGACTCACTAGACCTTTCGGTCTAACCCTTGCTCTTTTCAAATCTAAAACCTTTTTCAGGTAAAGAGTGGCATAAGAAGGAGCGGTTGAGTTTTAAGAGTTGTTGCGAGCTGGAGCTGATTTAGAGGACCTCCATTGTAGTTTTTTTTAGTCGGCGTATTCTCAGTTGTGTACTATGTTGTCCTTCTGCAAACCTTGTATTTTAGATGTAGATTTGGGTCGTTTGGCTTTATCATTTAAGTTTAAGTTGCTATCTTTTTGCATCTAAGGTTGGGTTGTTACAGTTGGTATCAGAGCCATAGTTTAAGGGATTTAGGTGACCGGATGGGCCTAAACTTAAACTGTGGAGAAAATGGACACAACTAAGATATAGGAAGCCTTTAAGAAAGACCTTGATCTTTGTGAGGCGTGATAACAATGGTGAGTACCCTCATGTAAGGTAAATTCAGAATCGCATCTGGCCAATGCCATTATGAATTTACAGGTGCATGGGCATACTAAATTGCTATTGTTGAGTGTGGTTCAGGGTAGAGAGTTCTATCCATAGATTGATAGTGTTAGTTTAGCGTGTAGTGAAGGATCGTTTTTGATAGTAAGGTTAATACCGTTTAGGATGATTAACGGGCGGGATGTAGATATTTCTTTGAGTAAGGACCTCTTGAGTCCATAAGAAAGAAAATGATGGTAGGAGGTGAGCTTTTTGCTTCAAGGGAGTCTTCGGTTCGGTAGAGTGGTATGTCGATTAGTGAGAAGCAGGATGGTGTTAATCCAAGAATCGAAGGATAAATATGAGGCTTTTGGAGCTGTAGCTAACCGAAGGTTGGTTGAAAGGCGAAACCAGGGTTGACGGATAAAATGTAGTGAGTAACAATAGAACCAAATATGGTTGGTAAGTTTGTTGAGGGAAAAGTGAGGATGTGCGTTTTGTGAAATTGTAGTTGCGATGGTAAATAGTACCGGGACATTCAAGGATGTGGGAAGCTTTGGTGCTGGAGGTAGGGGCAATTGTGAGGATCATGATGGGTTGGTCGGAAGTAAAAAGTTTGAGATGATCTGTGGTGAGTGCAAACAGTTGATCTTGTTAGAGTAAATAGCCTTCAATGTCATTGAGTCTCATGCATTGAGTGTCAAGAAAATGGTTGCGGTTTTTCATATCATTCATATCAGACGTTGTAACGAGTGTGTGTTTTACAAAGTATTTGCTTTGAAAACGTGTCGACGCGTACAAATGTGTGTTTGGGTCGAAAAGACAAGTTTATGGCGTTGGTGATAAATTTCGATTTTGTGTGGGTAAATTATTTTTTGTCTTTTGTAAATGAGTTAACTTGTGTTATGAAAAATCAAAACAACAGTTGATCGCGTGATTTTATAAGTGAGTTTGGTACATACTTGTGTTGCCATATCAATAAAGATGAAAGTCGTTTGACACACTCAGTGTAAGCAATTCTGTAGTATTTTATACACCGTGTGGGTAAAGTTCATCGGAAATGATTTCAATGGTGAAGAGAAATTTATCATGAAGTTGAGGTTTAACGATTCTTGAAATCGTTGCGCTTGGTTAAGTCGGTGTTGGGTCGTGTCTATTCAAGTTACTTCATAATGTATTATCTTTTAAATTTCCAAACGTGTCAAAAATTTAAATGTGTGTGTGTCATGCATGAAGGCTATGAACTCTCTAGATCGTAGGGAAATGTTGCAATTAAGGATGATGGTACTATAGTGGCTTATCGTTGGTTCCGAGACTTGAGATGTGTTTGTCGGCAATTGGTTGTGTCGGGAGTGGAAATTGAGGTCGTGAAGATATGATTAGCAGTTAGCTGCCGCGGGAGAAGAGGTAGATTTCTTTGGGAATCCTTGTTTGTTGGAGACATAGTGGAAGTATCTCCACGCCGGCTGTTGCTGTGGAGGTCAATTTTGTGGTTAATAGCGGGACGTTGAAAATGAAATAGTGGTGCTGAATAGTTTTGAGGAGTCTTGCGAGGAAGCGAAGAGTTATTCAGAAAAGGTGTACCTAATGTGATGTTGGACAACCTTGTGTGGATCTTTCAAAATGGAAGATCGCTAGTTTGGTCAGGTGGTTCTTTATCGATGAGGTTTTGTTGGTTAGGTGGGAGTGAAGTTTATATCAAGCACAACTGGGAGGGGTTGCGCTTTGAGCATTTAAGTCTTCGAGGTAGTACGCATAATCTTTCAGGCTACTGGGGTTTGATTCCAGCAGGTCGCGATGAGCCGACAAGAAGCGATATTTTGTTGAGGGGTTTGAGGATCATAGTTTTATGATTTATCAAGATTCGAGAAAGACAAGGCCGTGAAATGCCTTGAAGTTCGATTTTCAGTATTATGACCAGTGAGAAGAGAATGGTATTGGTATGTGTGACAGGTGGTCGTGGAGAATTGCAGTTGTTCTGGAATGAGATAGTAGAAAAGTGGTTGTAACCATGAGTTGGTAGTGCCTTTATGGCATATTTAGGAGTGCAAATCCTTAAAGTGGCAAGAAGTTTCCGGAAGGTATGTAGAAGACTGGCATCATTGTTATCGGAAGAGCGTCCTTGTCCGAAGAACTTTGGGGAATGATTTGAAAGTGAAGAGTATGTGGTTGGGAAGTGTGAATGGTTGAGTTATTGGGGTATTGCTAAGTTGAGAATAATTTGCAAATGATGGTTGACGGTTATCATAGAGAGGAACTGTGTGTTCTGGTTTTTAGCAAATATTGGGGCGGGATTACCTTATAACCCTAGAATGATTATTGAAAGTTTCGAACTGCTCATTTCAAAGGGGTTGTGTAATAGATAGGAAATCCGTGGGCATGTTGAGGTATGGGGTGAAAGGATTCTAGCAGTTTAGGTAATCCTGTTTGGAAGGCAAAATTTGTGTCGCGCTTTCGAGTAGTGGGTAATGCTTTGAGAGAGTGGGGTTGAGTATCTCGCGTAAGAATTTTGGAAAATCGGTTGACCGAGCAAAGTAATGTAAATGGGATTGGACATTTGGGAATCATCGAGTAGTGGAGTGAGTAATGTTGGGTGAACGGTGTTTCTTGTTGCGAGAAGGAAGTGAAGATATCATGTCAGAAAGGTGGGAAATCTAAAGAGTAAGAAGTTTGGCAAGTGACACAAAAATGTGGAGGTATGTTTTAGATTCTTTTGTTAGCAAGTTTATAAATCCCTAGCGTGGGTATGAGTAAGAGAATATGGCGTTGGTGCGGTGTGAGTGTGATTAATCAAAATCGTGCAGCTGACCAAAGGGTCACACTGTTAATCATTGAGTCGGTCATTAGAAGTGGGTTTAAAATCCTCAAGGAGGAAGATAGAGGTGTTGGGATAGTGCTCGGAGCGAAAGACCATAGTGTCAGTTTTGGCAAGGTGGGAAAAGGGGATTCCAAGTGAGTTCGTTGTTCCGTGTTAGATTATTTGGAAAAGTTTGTATGAGCTTGGTTACTCCGTATCGAGCGGGTGAAGCTGGGGTTTATTGCGCATCTGGTCGGGTAATTGTGGATGCATTGAGAAATGGAAGTATGCGTCGCATTATTTGGCTGCGGGAATCGGTGGATTACGAATGTTTTGAATTGTGGACGTATCTTTTAATATGTGAAAGTTAAGGAGATGACGTTGGGGCTATATATATATATATATATATATATATATATATATATATATATATATTCAATGTGTAAGAATTGGATAATGCAGAGGAGTTGAGATTAATGGTTCAAAAAAGAAAGTGCTGTTACGTTTGATTTATGTCGTGCTAAGAGGGGTTGCTTGCAAGGGCAAGTTGCATGATGAGGAAACTCGTGACTGTGAGATGTGGGTGATGTCTACAGTTGGCGATGGGTTCTGTTGGCACGTTGAGTGAGTATTTAGTCAGAGATGCATGTTGTCGTGGTGTTGAATCCGGTAAAATTCTATTAGTTAAGAAAGTTGTTGTATTTGAGGGGTAAATCTGATAGTTGCGTACGGCTATGTATTGATCAGAATGGCTTGAATAACCGAATGGTATTAATTTGTTTGGATTAAGAAGTTGGTGCCGTTGGTCCCAAGTGGAAACGAAGGTAACGTTTCCAGTCTCGCCTTGGAAAGAGTGTGATCCGATTCGGAAAGAGATGGAAGCTAAGACTAAGGTTCATTGGACTATTCGTTATCATCGAGCGAGTTGGGAAAAGTAGCCTACAAACTAAATCTACCGACGATCTGAGTAGGAATCATCCCTCATTCCATGTGTTTAAGCTGAAGAGGTGTTTTGTGAAAGTAGATGTGGTGGGCCTTTGAGCGATGTTTGAGTAGATGAGAAACTATGTTATGTTGGGGAACAAGGAGATTCATCTGGTGAAGGTTCAATGGCAATCCCTCAGGGGTCAAGAAGCGACTTGGGAGTTAGAGTGGGATATGAGGAATCAATATCCCAGTTAGTTCGATAAAGGAATTCCGGGGACAGAATTATTTTGAGGGGGGGGGGATATTGTAATAACCGGGTTAAAAGTAAAGGAATTTAAAGTTCGGGTGAGTAATTGGAACAGCCTTAATAGAGGGGTCTAAAATTGGAAAAATGGGGAAAAGAGGGTTTTAACCCAAGAGGTATCAGGGTTGTGTGTGTGTTGGCGGCTAGCAAGTTTTGGGATAGGGAAGGGAGTCTGAAGGCGATTCGATCGAGAGAGGGAGCAAGCTGGGAATTGGTGCTCTTCAAGTTCATAAGGTAAACTCTAAACCTATTCTTCGTATTAATAAGGGTCAGCTTTTGTTTTTATAAGTCTGGTAGTGGGATTGGTATCTTTTGCTGTGTTCTTGAAGGTTGAGTTTATGGGTTGGAGTTTTCTAAGAGTTGATACCGGTTAATTATATGTGTGATTAGTGGAAATCTTGTTGAAATTGGATTCTTGAATTTAAATATCGATTAAGTGGTTGAAGAGTTATCAATTTATGGAATCATTGTGAACTTGTCGAATCTGTGTAATCGACCCTTAGCGAAGGTTCGTTCGACTGGGACACCGGTTGAGGAGGTGGTCCGGTCCCCGGATTTGGACACCGATCGTCTTGCACACCGGTCGACTACCAAGCTCAGGTCGATTTCGGTTTTGTTTTGGTTCCGGTCGAGACTCCGGTCTCTTGCGTACCGATCGGCATGGGAGGGGTCAAGACCCCGGGCTTTAGCACCCCGGTCCATTTGTTATGCAGGTCTGGTCGATAGAAAACATATGGCATCGGTCGAGGTATGTGTTGGGCACCGGTCGGTGCTGAGGTGGGGGAGACCCCGGTCTTGGGGTGACACCGGTCGGCCAAGCAGGCCCCGGTCACCGATGTTGTGCAGTGGGCCGAAACCCATTATGTGGGAAATGGTTTTCTTAAAGTCTAGAATTAAGTTAATGCTCGGCCCATTCTTTTATCATTTATGTCTAAGAATTTTATTATTGTTCAAGTAGAATTATTTTATTTATCAAGTAGGATTAGGTGGGTTAAGTGTGGTTAGAGACTTAGAGGTTAGATTATATTGGATTTTCGATGTCGAGGTCAACTCTGTTATAAATTGTAAAGTTGAGAGAGTTCACCAATCAATATTTCCTTTATAGGTTTCAGTTCGAATCCTAGGAGTAGACGCCGAAGTTTTAAGCTACGGACGTCAGGTGAGTTTTCTGAACTAAATCCTTCTGCTAACGAAAGCATGCGAAAGTTTTACTTTAAACTTTGATTTATATATGATGGCTTGAGTATTATGAAAATTTTATACAAGCTTTGAAATGATGTTGCTTTAGTACTTACTTGCGAGTTTTATATAAATGTTAAAGATAATTTTCTTATTGTTGACAAGTGGAAATGTATGCATACATGGTCCTAAGCGAGTAGGCTCAAAGTCGGGGGGTGTGGCCCGCCTGTGCTCATACCGGGGTGTGTGTTCCGTTTATGCCATTGGAGGTGTGTCCCCAACAAAGGCAGTGTGAGTCACAGACACGCTGTCACCTTAGGGTGGCGGTAGTGTGAGCGAAGAGGTTGCTGAAAGTTAAATGTTTTTCCTGGAAGCTGAAAATGGTTATTTTACGATAAATCCTTGATTGTTTGTTTGATGAGTTAAATATTGTTATAAGAGGGGACTCACTAGACCTTTCGGTCTAACCCTCGCTCTTTTCAAATCTAAAACCTTTTTCAGGTAAAGAGTGGCATAAGAAGGAGCGGTTGAGTTTTAAGAGTTGTTGCGAGCTGGAGCTGATTTAGAGGACCTTCATTGTAGTTTTTTTTTAGTTTGTGTATTCTCAGTTGTGTACTATGTTGTCCTTCCGCAAACCTTGTATTGTAGATGTAGATTTAGGCCGTTTGGCTTTATCATTTAAGTTTAAGTTGCTATCTTTTTGCATCTAAAGTTGGGTTGTTACATCACATTTACGTCAATTTTTGCTTTGTTTTGTTGTCAAATTGTGAAACAACACTACATTGTTTCACCATGTGAAACAAAAAATCATTGTTTCATTTTAGCGTCATTATATTATTTTACAATATTAACGAATACTACATTGTTTCACATTAGCAATTATGTGTTGTTTCACAATATGAAACAACACTTTAGTGTTTCACATCATAGTTCATGTCAACTTTTATTTTCAAAATTGTAAAACAACACTACATTGTTTCACCTTGTGAAACAACATTTTATTGTTTCACTTTAGCGACATTATAGTGTTTCACAATATGAAATAACACTTTAGTGTTCCACTTTCACATCACATTTTACATCAACTATATTTTGTTTTCACAATCTCAAACAACACTAAATTTGTTTAACTTTAACGACAGTGCATTATTCATTGTGTGAAATAAAACTTTGGTATTTCCAGAATTTCATGTGATTTTTAATTACAATATCTTTATATTTACTATATTTTTTCCCATGTGATGTCTTTATTATTTAAAATAGTCAAATATATTTTATAAAGATGTATGTTTTTCTATACGTTACCATTAAATAATGTATATGTGATGAGAAAGTAAACGAGTAAAAATAAAATTAATAATACAATCAACTAATGAAATATAAAGTATTATCATCAGTTAACGAAAATTAAAATATTTTATTATTACATATAAATTACATCGCATAAGATTGAATAAAAATAAAATAATAATCGATTCTAAATTTTGATATCAATAAAAAAAAAGGAAGTGGAAAATAATTAAGAAAAAAATGAAACATTAATTAAGGTTGTTAGATTGAAGTGATTAGATGTTTGAAATGGGTTCTTAAGGTTCTCAACATTTTTATAGTTCTCATTTGATTACGGTCTTTGATTTTAACAAGTATTTATTAAGTATCATATTTACTTATTTTAATTAGTTTTCTAAGTGATATTAAATATTATAAGTATTTTATTTATTAATGACCCGGTTAATGATAAGTACTTAATTATATATATATATATATATATATATATATATATATATTAATTACAATTTCTTGTATTTGTATATTGATTGTAAATGATTAGTATGTTTTTTCAACTTTATATATTGATTTAAATTTTATATATTAAGTTTTTCGGTACAAATCAATACATATGGTGTATTAAAAAAGGATTGAAAATTGTGTGAGCGGTTATTTAATAAATATATTATTTTCTAAATAATATAATATATATATATATATATATATATATACACATATAAAAAGTGTTATTTAAATAACAATGTTTAATAACGATCACTTAATTATATTAAAATATATAATAATTAAGTGTTGTGTAAATTATAACTAATGACAGTTATATAAAAATAGGAGTGTTATGTAAATAATAACTAATGATAATAATAATCGTCATTTAATCATATTAAAACATATTATGAGTGTTATGCAAATAATAATTAATGTCAATTGTTATTCACTTATTTATAAGTTAGGATTATTACGTGAATAATAATTAATAATAAGTTATATTATATTAAATTATTATAAGTAGTATATTTATGTATATTGATTATAATAAAGTCTTTTACTTGTAAATTAAAAGGTATTAAATTGATGTGATTAATTGTCATCTTCATTTTATTTCTATTTTATATCACTTTATAATCAGTTTCTTAGGGTATTCAATTGTTATGTAAATAAAGATATATACATATTATAGTTTCAAATGTCATTTAAATAAAAGAAATTAATTTTAATAAGAGTTGAAATGAAAAGTAAAATTTAGAACATAGGAAAAAGAGTAAATTACATTTTTGGTCCTTGTCGTTTATATCCATTATCAAGTTTGGTTCTTCTTTTAAACTAATTACAATTTTGGTCATTATGGTTGTTATTTTGTTTCAATTTTGGTCCCTCTGACCAACTTTAATTAAAAAACTTAGTTAAATATAGGGTATTTTGGTCTTTTTATATTTTCTTTTCTTTTTCATTTTTTTTGTATTATTAGATTATAAAGTAAATTGCAATTATAGTCCTTGTAGTTTGTCCTTTTTCCTTTTCTTTTCGTTTCTTTTCGTTTCTTTTCTATCTTTTTTTATTTTTTATTTTATACTTTTATAATATTAATTAATTAACTAGAAACGTACTCGTACAATGCAGTAAGATACATCACGATTTTAATGTTTCATTTTATTTTTTTGTCGATTTACAGTACGATTTTGGATGGTTTTAAGAAAGTGATAATGGATTTTTTTATAAATTTGTTTAATTTAGGCTTAAATAATGTTTTTATATAAAAAATTATGTATTTTGTTAGAATTCAATGATTATCTTATATATTTTAATGACATCTAGAAAAAATAACCAATTACATATTTAATAATATAATTAAAACAAGATTATAGTAATATAATATATTAATTAATAGTGATACATGGAAAGGTCTGCATAAAAGAAAGACCCTGTACATACCAAATTGGTGGGTGTTAGAAGTTTGCAGTAGTAATATGTATCTTGTGCTTTGATACTTGTAAATTAAGAGATTTTTAAAATTTTGCATAAAATGATGGTACCTTATGCCTAATAATTTGTATTTAAGAGTTTTTTTATCTATATTTTATAATATAGTATAGATTACAATTTTAACTAATAATATATTAAAAATACGTATTTTATTTTATAAATTACACCATTAAAAAAAATTTGTCGATACCTTTAAAATAAGTTAAGTATTGAATATTTTAAAATTTTTATGCAATTTTTAGAAAAGTTTTGTTGATACCTTTAAGATAAGTTAATATTAAATATTTTTTATATTTATATGCAATTTATCTGATATATATCCGCAAATCCGTCTACAAAAATCCAAAATACTTTCTATTTTAAGTTGTCTTTACAAAAATTATCGTTTTTTCTTATTTATGTCTATAAAAATAGAAATTTATCTATATCTATTAATAGACATAGATAAATTTAAAAAAATTGTCTTTTTTTCTTTTTAATTAATAGTCATAGATAAAATTTGATTTTTTTCTTACATATAACAAAAAAACGATAAATTTCTTTAACACCACTTAAATTGAAAAGTTTTTTTTGGACTACTGTAGACGGATTTAGATATATATATCAAATAAATTGCATAAAAATTTTAAAATATTCAATACTTAATTTATTTTAAATGTATCGACAATATTTTTTTAATGGTGTAATTTACAAAAAAAATACGTAATTTTAATATATTATTAGTTAAAATTATAATAGATTAATTAATATTATAAGAGTATAAAATGAAAATTGAAAAAAGGTAGAAAAGAAACGAAAAGAAAAGGAAAAAAAATACAAACTACAAGGACTATAATTGTCATTTATTATATATTCTAATATAACAAAAAAATTGAAAAAGAAAAGATAAAAAGACCAAAATACCCTATATTTAACTAAGTTTTTTAATTAGAGTTGGTCAGAGGGACCAAAATTGAAATAAAATGGCAACCATAGTGACCAAAATTGTAATTAGTTTGAAAGAGGGACCAAACTTGATAATAGGTGGCAACCACAAGGACCAAAAATGTAATTTACTCTAGGAAAAATGTAGAAGACAAAAAAAAAGATTTCTAAAATCCCAACAAAAGTAAAAAAAAACGAGTCTTATGTAAATAATAACTAATGTTAAGGTTTTTTTTGAAGTATATAATATCTATATACGGAAAATGCAACAAATAAAATTACATACCCTCCTCGCCTTTGGTTAAGCTTTAACCTCTGATCTCCTACGAGGCCAAAGACTCCGATACCGCTAGGTTAAAGGCGCTTTGATTATTCACTTATATAAAAAAATAGAAGCATATGTATATAATAATTAATGATAATTTATTTTATAGTAAATTATTATAAGTATTTTATTTATGTATATTGATTGCAATAACGTTTTTTAGGTGTAAATTTATGTATTAAATTGTCGTGATTATTGATGAGTCAATTTATTAACATTTAGTTAACAAATCTATACTATATAAAAATGACCGTTAACATTAATTCGTATGCACATAACACTTATTAGTCATTATGTATTTATGTTATATAAATAAATGACATAATTGAAACTTCAATATGTGCATAACACTCATTTTATATATGCTAGAAGTGTACCCTAATAATGTAGCGGGGTTCTGAAATCTAGAACTCGAACATTCGATCATGATTCATACTTAACTACAAAACAGAGCAGTTTTCTGGCGGAAAAATCCGCCGGAAAATCAGCGGATTTTCGGTGGAACATCTTTTTTCACCGGATCTATCCGTCGAAAAGTAGCCTGAAATTTTTTAAATAATTAACCGAATTAATATTTTTTTCTAATTAAAAAATTTAATCCTACTAATTTTCGGCGGATAAATCCTCCGAACACTTTTAAGATCTTTTTTTTAAAGAAAAAAAATGTATTTTTAACGGATTTTCGGCGGATTAATCCGCCGAAAATAATTTATTTATTTATTTTAATTATTATTAATTTATTATTTATTTATTTTTGGCAGATTAATCTGCCAAATTTTTTAAAAATAGAAACAGAAAAACCTGTTTTATCTTTATTTTTTATTTTATTTTATTTTATTTTTATTTTTTATTTTTTATTATTTTATCTTTATATTTGTATTTTTTAGTTCTTTAAAGAGAAAAAGGAAGAAAATAAAATTTGGATTTCCGACGGATTTTCGATGAATCCATTATTTTTTTTATTTTTTTAAATACAAAAAATCCGCCGAAAATCCGCCGGAATTTTTTAATTTTTTTCGACGGATATTTTTTTTAGTTCTTTTAAAGAAAAAAAGGAAAAAAAATTATGGATTTTCGGCGGATCCATATTTTTTTTATTCTTTTAAAAAGAAAAAGGAAAAAAATTATGGATTTTCGGCATATTTTCGGTGGATCCATATTTATTTATTTATTTTAATTCCTTTAAATAGAAAAAGGAAAAGAAAATAAATTATGGATTTTCGACAGATCCATTTTTATTTTTTTTTATTCTTTTATAAAAAATAATTAATTAAAAATTTCCGGTGGATTTCCGACAGATCTTATTTAATTTAATTAAATTAATTAATTAAAATATGTCAGAAAATTTTAATTAATTATCATTAATTTGGAAAAAATAAAAAATTAAATTAAATGCCGTTGGAAATCCGCCTAAAAAAATATATTTTTTTTAAAAAATCCACCGGATTTCCGACGAATGTCAACGGGGTTTGACCTGTTTGGCTTCCGCCGGAAATTTCCAACGGAAAAATCCGCCGGAAAAAGTGGTTTGTCTTGTAGGACTTTCTTTTGTTGTTAGTCTTGTTCGATTTTGAGAAAGTTAGATTCAAAACCAAAAAATATTTTATTTTAGTTTAATTATGATTCTTTTATAAAAATAATGATAAAGTATTTTTTTAGGGTCAAAAATCGTTTAATTTAAATGATAACTACATTTAAGATATTTTATAATTAAAATTAAAAGGTGGTGTTTTATCTCGAATTTTCTTGTGTTTATCGGTTAGTTATATGAATAGTTTAAAATTTTAGATATTTTAGAAAATAAAAATAAGTGTTTATCTGCAGTTAGTTACACGAATTCAAAGATGGAGCTTTTATAAGTTGTACTTATGTTTAATCAACTTGTAATCTTGAATTTTAAGTAATATACATTAATAAGTGGTACTTAATGCATAAAATTTAGATTTTAAGAGTGTAGTATATAGATGTTTTATAATATAGTATAGATATATGTCAATTTCATTATAACCTATCATTATATAGTTGTGTTTGTTTACATTTCTTATTAATTTATCTCAATTATAATCAATTTCTTATTGTATTCAATTGTTATGTAAATAAAAGTATAAAATGTATTAATTTTAATAAGAGTTAAAATGATTAGTAAATCAGAACTTAGGAAAAATATAGAAGACGAAAAAAGAACTCTAAAACCCAACAAAAGTCAAAAGAAATGTATACCTAGATTAGTCTTCTCGAATTAAACCTGAAAAAATAAAAATAATCATTGAAAAAGAACAATTTGGAGTTTGTTAAGGTTATACCATATATTGTAATACGTACTTGTAATATTCGATTATCGACTATCAAAACTCTAAAACCGTTGCCAAGAACAAACCCCCGCTCCTTTGCAAAAAAATAAGAAATATATAGAAGACAAAAGAAAAAATATACTCTAAAATCCGAACGAAGGTCAATAAGGAATAATACCCGGATTAGTATTCTCAGAGTAAACCTCAAAAACGAATTTGTTGAAGAATAACAGTTTATGAAATGAAATAATAAATCAAGTGATAGATGGAGAGGGAGAAAAATAGTTTACCTGAAAAACGATTTTATTAAAGAATAATGGTTTATGAAATGAATAATACATCAAGTGGTGAACACATATTATTATATTCAAGTGTCGTTTAAATAAAAAGCATTGATTTTAATATGAGTTAAAATAATTAGTAAATTTAAAAAATGGACTGACCTAGAAATTTTTTCATACGGTGGTACCATATAATATAAACAAAAAATAATTACAAATAGCACGGTTTTTATCATTTTTCATCTTTTAAACGTTCAATATTTCCTTATGTGTTTTTAGCCTCTTTCCACCATTTCGAGGGATTTCTTAAAGCTTTTTTTCTTGATTTTGAGAGATTTTTAGGTTTTTTGATCGATTCTGAGGGATTTTTTTGGTTGATTTCAAGAGTTTTTTTTCGGTTTTTTGGTTGATTTCGAAAGGCTTTTTTTGTTTTTTGGTTGATTATGAGGTATGGTTGCATCTTCTTGAAGTTTTCGAAATAATACGGTAACATCTTCCAAAACGATATGGTTGCACCTTTCACGAACCTAAATTTTTTTAACTTCGCCGGATAAATAATACGGTGGCACGTGCCACCGTTACCACTTAGCTAGGTCCGTCCCTAAAACCTAGGAAAATAAAAAGAACTCTAAAATCCCAACAAAGTCAAAAGAAATGTATACCTATATTAGTCTTCTCAAAATAAACCTGAAAAAATAAAAATAACCACTGAAAAGAACATATTGAAATTTGTTAAGGTTATATCATATATTGTAATGCGTACTTGCAAGATTCGATCGATTATCGATGTAACAACCCAGAATTTACATTACGATTTAAATAAACTCCAACTCCCAACAAAGGGTCCAAAAAAAATATCAAATAAGCAAAGATTTGCATCATCTAATAACCAGACTATTACAACCGAGAATCTAGAATATAGCAGTGACTATCCTGCAACTAAGGCCCATACTTCTGCAAGCTAACTTCTAAAACTTCTCTTTTCCTTTGGAAGATCCTGAAGCCACCCTTATACCTGAAAATGGGTTTTAAGAAAAGATGGAAACGAGGATTAGACCGAAAGGTCTAGTGAATTCCCAACCTCGTTCGTTTTACAACAACAGAATACACAATCAAAAATCTTGGGGTTAGTTCACAACCTCATGTCACAGTAAGTGACTAATATCACATCAAATCCTTTGTCAAGCAACAGGACTACTCGTCCTCGGGGACCCCCAGTAGATCCCCATACGACCCCTCATCGATACCGTTACCATGTGTAAGAAAACGAATTCCAAACACACGGTTTCAACCATCCCCGATGATTGAAGATAAACCATGGTACTTATTTCATTTAAACAATACCGATTCACAAATGATAAAAGCAACGAGAAAGTATGTATGTCTGCTATTGAAATATAACTCAATTTAACACGGTTCAAAATTATATTCGATGAAAAGCGATAAGCATAGTAAAAATTAACAACAGAAGCCATTTCCAGTTTCAAAGTTTTTAAAATGAGGGAACTCACCTGTTAACGGAAACCCAGGACAAACAATCACTAGTCACGAATATCGACTCCTACATTTCAAAGTGATACAGCCAACGGTTAACATTATAGATAGAACTTACGGCGCCCCGATTTTAATTTAGAGAAAATCTGGATATTGTCTAATCGGTCGGAAGACACCGGGCGACCCTGGTCGTGACACACCGGGTGGCCCCGGTCACAACATACCGGGCGGACCCGGTCACTAGACCCCGATCGCTATACATCGGGCGGACCCCGGTTGAACCTCGGTTGACCGGACCGACGACACACACAACATACGAAACCCAGCGACGATAAACCAAGGCACACCCTTCGATTTCTCTCACCCCAAACAGATTTACCTCTTCTAGAATATGGTTTTTCCCTCACTAATCTCTCAATCCCAATTAATCAAGGTAACTCTTAGCAATACATTATGATTTCAGTCTATCATCCCCAAGAGAGTTTACACAGGGGAAAAATAAAACCCAAGATTAAGATTTCTAAACAGTATTAGAGGTTTTATTCTTACCTTGCTCAAGAAGGACCTCCCCTACCGCGCCTTGATTAACTTTCCTTATTAGACAGACGATTCTTCCCCGATGATTGACGTCGATCGGCTTCTTCTTCGTTCGTTCTCCAACGTCGCACAAAAACCCACACCAGACTGCTCTTTTACAAAAATGAATAGTCCCTTAGGATTTTAGGCCCCTAAATGGACATATTTTCACAATGCCCCCCTCAACTTCCTTATTTTTCCACAATTACTCCCATTCTCTTATAAATAACCACAAATTCTTAACTTTGACGGGTGTTACAACACTCCCCTCCTTAAAAGAGTTCTGTCCTCGGAATTTCTTCGGCAAAAAGATGCGGATATTTGGATCTCATATCTGATTCTAACTCCCATGTCGCTTCCCGTCCTTTATGAAACTTCCATTGAACTTTCACTAGATTGATATCCTTCGTCCTTAGTCGTTTGACCTTACGTTCCATTATAGATTCAGGTTCTTCAACGAAGTTCAACTTCTCATCCACCTGTAAGTTTTGCAAGGGTACCACCATATCAACATTTGCTAAACACTTTATCAAGTTGGAGACATGGAAGGCGTTGTGGATACCCTTCATTTCTTCGGGTAAATCCAACCTATACGCCACCACCCCGATACGTTCAGTTTGTGAAGGTACACTGTGGATTTCCTCGCAATTTATCCGATAGGTCAAGTTTGTTCATCACTTCCCCACTTCTCTCACACTCACGAACGGCCCGATGTGACGCAGGATCAACATTCCCTTCTTTCCAACTCGCACAACTCCTTTCTCAAGGGAATACTTTAAGCAACATACAACTCCGACCCGAAAACCTACGTCTTCCCGCCATTTAACCGCGTAGCTCTTACGACAATCACGAGTCACCTTCAACCTTTCCTGGCTAAAATAATAAATGCCCACCTTGCCAACTTGACCCAAGGTCACTCTTGATCTTCCCCCTAAGCCCTCTATAATCTCACCCAACACTACTAACACAACGATTTATAACACAACGCCGATCACTAATTCTTTCGATGGTAACAATTCGACCGCACAGTGTACTCATCAACCAAAACATCATACCCACTTACTCCTTTGGATAACGATATATTTATTTTTTTTTAACCTTACACCAACTTTCGATCTATCGCCAATTTATTCCCATGCCAAGCTGAGTCAGTCCTACAGACACAAAACAGTACACCACTGAATCTATAAAATCCCACAAATTTATAGCCGCTTCAGCGTCTGATTATTTACACATAAAGCGACACAACCCCACACAATATCCCAATTTACACAATATTAAACACAATACTCCCTGTAAATAAACATCGCATTAATACCTACTCCCAGCCCCAACATTGATTACTAATATTTTGATGGTAACTAATTTATCCCTACTATGGACATCTCGACCGAAATATCATTTCCACCTATCCCTTTCCATATTTGCATATGCTTAAGAACGTAAACTTTCCACATTTTCACTGCCCGAAAAGTCCTCCGAAGAGTTTAGTTTCCCCCATGCATTTAACTGTTTACCACCTAACCCACCCGTACTCATAACTCTCCTAGTCTTATTCCGGTTTCAATTGCCCTGCGAGAGGAGCAATACTTTCTTACAATACAAGTCTAATTTGCCCGACGTCAAACTCAATGCTTACCCATAATACTTACCACACTAACACTTACATCCTCGGATCTTTCCCTTCGAGCATCTCGATCAATCAGTTTACTTTGCTTCTATGAAAACATAGATCACTCACTTTCAAGAAAAGCTTACTCAGGGTCGCAAGCTTTGGACCAAACACACACAGAAATGATAATAAACCAAACCATAACCGAAAGCTTCCTCATATTCTCGTGTGCTAATCATTTGCTCGCCAAGTTGACCCTCTTAGCCATACTCCACATTCTTCTATGTCACTGGGCGAGCTTCTCAGTTCTAGCTTACTCCCTTATGGCGACATGCTAGCCTCATTTTCTCAACTAACAGATTCGATCTGACTACCAGGATTTACTTATCTCCAAGAATGCTTCACCTCCTCGGTCGAACTTCAATCCACAACAAGGCACTACAACCCACCACATAAAACTTTCTCATCAACGCTTTGTTGGAAACAGATGAACTCACTCGGAGTTCACCGCAGCCGAGAAGAATACGAGTTCTTCTTCTTGGCTGTCCCATTTGAATCTTCCTTCTAAATTTCCCAATCAAGATTGTTAAGTCTAATTTTGTAGTAATCATTGTATTTATTTTCTAGCTTTTACTGTGCTTAATGTTCTTATCTGTATTGTAAAGGCTAGGGGTATTTAAGTCCCCTTAGAGACTTTATTTTGTAACTTTGGACTTACATTTTAATACATCAGTTTACTTTGCGCTTCATACTTTCTCTCTCTAAAGATTTAGAGATTCTTGGACTCTCAATTGGTATCAGAGCAATCTGAATCTTGAGAGGATTGAGAGATTGTTTTTTTTCTGTATCTGAATTTGTGATTGAAATCGAAAATTTGATTGATTTTCTTGAATTTTTCAAGAAAATCTCGTTTTCTTGATTTCTCATAAAATTTGGATCTGTTGTGGTCTAATTGTATTGATTTTTGGTTCATTAGTCTCGATTTTGATAATCGATCATTGTTGCTTCTTGAACTTTTTTCATAAAAATCTTGTTTAGACTGTTAATTTGGAGTCTTAGTGTTTTTTCTGAAAAACTTGTATTCTCGTTCTGTTCTTTTTCGAAAGTGTTGATTTAGTGTTTTTCAATCGAAATTGTTTGATAAAATTTGTTAGAAAGAAGTTTTCGAAGTTCAGTATGTGTTTTTCTTGGATAAATTTCAAAGTTGTAGTTGATCTTGCGTGAATTGGTAGTGTTTATGAAGTTTGCGTGTCATTCATAATCTTTGTGGGTCTATCATAATCTTTGCGTGTCATTCATAGTTTTTGCGTGTCTTTCATAGTCTTTGCGTGAATTGGTAGTGTTTATGAAGTTTGCGTTTCATTCATATATGTTTGCGTGTGATTCATATAAATTTGCGTGTGATTCATATATTTTGCGTGTCTAACTCGTGTGTTAGTGAATTTTTCAGGTTTGCGGTTCACTTTGGAAACGCAAAGCTTAAAGTTCTCGGATCTAGTTTAATACGCAAACTATCAGTTTGCGTTTTTCTCTTCAAGTCTTCGTGCATCAAGTTTTCACTTCCCCTGCAACGCAAAGTCTCAACCCGCAAAGTAACAGTTTGCGTTTCATACCTGCAACGCAAAGTCTCAACCCGCAAAGTAACACTTTGCGTTTCACTAAGCAAACGCAAAACTCAGTTTGCGTTCCCTTCTGCAAACGCAAAACCTTCTTTGCGCTCCTCATTGCATACGCAAACCTCTAGTTTGCGCGTCTCCTATACTTAGAAAATTTTCTAAATTTTCTGATTTTTTCACAAGATGTCTTTGCAAGCACAAATCTACAAAAATGACCTCATGATGTCTTTGGGGTCTGATACTCGTCCACCGGTCCTCATCAATGAGAACGAATTCGAACAATGGCAGGATCGGTTTATCAACTTTATTGAAAGGCAACCGAATAGGGAAAACATGATGAAATCTCTGAATGAGGGTCCTATGGAAAGGCCAATGAAAGTGATTCCAGCTACTGCTACTACTCCAGCTATAACTGTTGAAAAAGCTTTAAGAGATTATGAAGCTGAAGAGCTCTTAAGATATCAAGCAGACAGTCAGGCTAAGTCAAATCTGATCCTTGCTCTTCCCAATTCCATCTATAACAGAATCGATTGCTTCAAACATAATCCAATGCTGATGTGGACACAACTTGAGAAGATTATGCTTGGTACTGCAATGTCTACTCAGTTACGACAGACCAGGTACATGAACAACTTTGAAAAGTTCAAGACCAAGGATGGGGAAAGTTTGAAAAATGTTTTTGATCGATTCTGGGTTGTTATCAATGATCTCTACAAGATTAAAGTTACCAAGACTGAGTTAGAGGCTAACTTGAAGTTTCTGAACGCTTTACAACCTGAGTGGAACAAGTCATGCCACAGAATGAGAAACGATGTCAGAATCTCAACCATGCCAATTCAGGAGTTATACGAAATCTTTATGATAGATGAATCTTTGGTAATGGAGAAGAAGGCGAAAATGGATAAGAAGAACAAGCCTCTGTCAGTAGATCCCATTGCTCTTTTAGCTAGCCAACTGGCTGAGCAAGCTTTGACTGAATCAGCTTATGATGGATCAACAGATGATGATGGCGAAGCACTCGAAAAGGCCATGATACTTTTGACTCAGCACTATCAGAAGAGATTCAAGCACAAATCTGGTTCAAACAACCTGTGGTTTACTTCTGGTTCTAAAAGGATAGAACCTGGTGCTCCTTCAAAGACATACACTCCAAAGTATGAACCAGCTAAGGTGGTTGAACAGAAGAAGAATGACAAAAAAGTGATGAATTGTTTTAACTGTGGGAAGCCTGGACATATGGTTAAGGATTGCAGAGTCAAAGTGGTAAAGGATGTTGCTTTTTACCGAAAGAAGTTGGCTCTAGCTGAAAAGAAGGAAAGTGGAACTATCCTGTTGGCCGAAGAAGAATACTGGTTGGATCATTCGGACAACAAGGCTGAAAATGAGGAAACTGCGGCTATGTGCTTTATAGGTGATGACAAATCTGATGATGAGGAAGAGGATACATCATCTGATGGTTCTGAGGTAATATCTGAGTTTAACTATAATTTCTTCTTATCTCAAATGAATGTTTTTATCACTGCTTTGCATGATTTGCGCTCAAAATTCGTTTATGAAAAGTTTAAAAATCAAGAAAAGTCTGATTTCATCGAAAAACTGCAAATTTCTTTAAAAGATGAAAAGTCAATTTTAATTGACACAAAAGAGAAATTTAATAAGCAGTTGGTCGAGTTAGAAAATTCAAACCAGACTTATCGTGATTCGTTGACTGAACTGACTTCTTCAAATAAAATCCTTTCTGATAAGATAATCGTTTTAGAAAGGAAATTGTATAAAAGAGAACAGTCTGAGCAAACCATTTACATGAATAAACCAAGGAGTGAAGAATCTATAAAAGAAAAGTGGGGACTTGGTTTTGAAAACCCGCATTTTTTAAATCATGCTAAAAATGAAGTTCCTACTTTATATGAATATGATTAATTTACTCTTGCAAGATATGCTCCTCAGTTTAAATTCTTTTGGACAACTGAGAAACAAATTTTGGAAGAAGAAAATGTGAAAAGAATGAAAAATAAGATGATGGAAATGCCATTTGTTTACACCTCTGAAAATGCAAAGTATTTTCTTGATCAATCTAAGAAATCCAGAAAATTTCAAAATATTTTAAATATCAAATCTTCCAATAAATCTTCATTATCAACAGATTTTGTGGATATTTTTGCTAACACTGATAAGGAAAATGTATCTCCGGTGTCTTATGATACTAAGAAATACATTCCCCCATTAGTGTTAGAAGGTAAGATTGTTGATCTTGAAGATAGATTGGAAGAAAAAAATCTTCAAACTTGTTTAGAAAACGATTTATTTCTTTTTATAATGAAAACAAGTTTTGAAGAAAAAATTTCTTTTGGATTGTCAAAAGATTCTAAGGAAAATTATAAAGTTTTACAAAATAATGGCCATTTGCGTTCCACGTTGGAAACGCAAACTGAAAGTTTGCGCATGCAGTTGGACGCGCAAAACTCAGTTTGCGCCTCCAATGGGAAGCGCAAACCTCTTCTAGACTTGCGCATTTTTGAAAAATTTCACTCCGAGGATAGTTCTTCAATGTCAAATGCTAAGACTGATTTCTTTGATAAAGTTTCTTCTTCTGATTCAATTATTGATAATTCTTTACTGCTAAATGCTCAATTTTATAAAAAGAAGCGTAAAAGAAGAAGATCAAAGAAGTCAAAGAAACATGATACTGTCTTATCTGAAAATTCTAATGTTTCTGATTTTTCTTCTTCAGATCGGACTGTGAGGAAGTCACCAAGGCAGATTTGGAGGATGAAACAGCAAATTTTAGAATCTGAACTATTAGGAGTTAACTGTGTAGACAATCTTTGTGATACTGATACATTTGCTACATGTAATAAAAACCCAAAATATTCTTTTCAGCAAATGTTTGATATATCAAAGAATATCTCATATGCTTCTTCTAGTTCTGATTCTGATAATTGTGTTTTATCTTCTATTGATAATTGCTTTCATTCTTGCATGAAAAATAAATCTGTGAAAATTAAAAGGCATAAATCTAACAAGGGACCCATAAGCATATGGGTACCTAAAAATGTGTAGTTTCTGTGTGTGCAGCTTAGTCAATTATGGTATCTGGACTCGGGATGTTCAAAACATATGACTGGCAACAAATCACTTATGTCTAATTTTAAAGATAAATGTTCCGGTCGTGTGAAATTTGGTAACTGTGAGACAGCTCTGATTCTTGGTTATGGTGATCTAGTTCAGGGTAACATAACTGTAAAAAGAGTAAGCTACGTCGAGGGTCTAAGTCACAATCTTTTCAGCATCGGCCAATTCTGCGATAAAGACCTTGAAGTCAGCTTCAAATCCAAAAGAGTTGCAGTGAAGAATGATAATGGCAAGGATCTTCTGGTGGTAAAAAGACACTCAAATTTGTATACCATTGATCTTTCCAAGATCAAAATTCCTTCAGATATCTGCTTGCTTTCTAAAGCTTCAGTTCAAGAAAGTTGGATTTGGCACAGACGTTTAGCTCATCTCAACTTGTCCTTAATCCAATACCTTTCACGACTTCATGAGTTCATAGCCTTCATGCATGATGACTCGATAAATAAATTAAAAAAAATCGTTTCTCACAATTGAACACTAAAAGGGCAAAACACTTGAAAACATTTTGAGCACACGAGACTCAACACTCTGATAACTTCAAAGTCATGCACAACGATCTCAAGAGTCGTTTGCGCACAGTCTTTTTGATAAAACATCACCTTGATCAACTTAAAATGACGTCGCGACAATCGTAATATGGAGAGAAAACTTCCTTATACGACTAGAAAAGTTTTGAATGAAACCGCTTGCATGAAATAAAACAAACGGCTCTCACACTCTTTTATAAGATATCGTCTCAGACTCATTTTGGTTATAAAGGCTTGTTGCCAAATGTGTTCATGGGTTTCGCAACACATTTTATCTCAACATGAAAAGAAGTGATATACTTCACAAACCAATAAGTTTAAGAATTTTTTTTTCACGCAACAAATATATGTTTGTCTTTCCTCTATAAAGACCCTCGTGCACGCCTCGAATTATTTCCAAAACATGAAATTCGTTATGTGTGCATCAACCTTTAAATCATGACCGAGCTCTCGAGATACCGTTACAGACCCAATGCATGAACTCACTTGCAGTTGAAGGCTATTCACTCAATCGAGGTCACCTGTTACACTCACCCAATCATCATGGTATCCAACCTTTAGCTATTGTTCACTTTCTCGTAACAACAACATATTGAAATTTAGGTGTTTCACACCCTAGCTAATTGATTACCCCCACCAAGTTCTCGCCTTACGCCCTGATGTATGGTTCGTACGATTTCAGCCTTTGACCCATACTGGCCAATAAACCAATCACATTTTCTCCTCAATCGGATCCCCTAATAATTTACTTCAATCCCGATTTGGGAAGTCATGAGATTTCATTTTTCCCCAAACCTTGAATTTAACCCTTTCAGAATCCTAACCCAAATTCTTTTTCTCTTGCCCGAACAGACAAACACACCAACTAACATCATGAGAACTTTCTTGACACTGAAAGTTCCCTCTAATCCATCCTTCACCCGTTTCGAACACATAAAGTTCTTCCTTGGTCGGTCCGTTATTGCTTTGAGTAATACTCTTTCCAGAGTTTATCATCAATTTCACCACAAGCAACCTCACGCATCGCACCAAACTATTGCCAACAACGCATGGCTAGAACTTTATTCCCTTCCATTACCCCTTCATAGACTAGCCCCTCAATAATAACCTTCCGATCGCGACGAGGACTAAACTATCCACGCACACCCAACATTCTATTGACTTCTATGCATAGAGAGGTAATCCGAGCACATACATGTGCCTGTAAATTCGCAATTACATTGGCCAGATGTAATTCCAAATTTACCTCACATGTCAGTCCCCACCTCTCAAAACATACGCTCCTATAGCGGTGACCCCTAGAACATCCTATTTCCCAGTTGTGTCCCATGTCCTACAGTTTAAGTTTAGACCCAACCGGTCGCCTAAATCCCTTAAACTATGGCTCTGATACCAAATGTAACAACCTAGAATTTACATTACGATTTAAATAAACTCCAACTCCCAACAAAGGGTCCAAAAAAAATATCAAATAAGCAAAGATTTGCATCATCTAATAACCAGACTATTACAACCGAGAATCTAGAATATAGCAGTGACTATCCTGCAACTAAGGCCCATACTTCTCCAAGCTAACTTCTAAAACTTCTTTTTTCCTTTGGAAGATCCTGAAGCCACCCTGATACCTGAAAATGGGTTTTAAGAAAAGATGGAAACGAGGATTAGACCGAAAGGTCTAGTGAATTCCCAACCTCGTTCGTTTTACAACAACAGAATACACAATCAAAAATCTTGGGGTTAGTTCACAACCTCATGTCACAGTAAGTGACTAATATCACATCAAATCCTTCGTCAAGCAACAGGACTACTCGTCCTCGGGGCCCCCCAGTAGATTCCCATACGGCCCCCTCGTCGATGCTGTTACCATGTGTAAGAAAACGAATTCCAAACACACGGTTTCAACCATCCCTGATGATTGAAGATAAACCATGGTACTTATTTCATTTAAACAATACCGATTCACAAATGATAAAAGCAACGAGAAAGTATGTATGTCTGCTATTGAAATATAACTCAATTTAACACGGTTCAAAATTATATTCGATGAAAAGCGATAAGCATAGTAAAAATTAACAACAGAAGCCATTTTCAGTTTCAAAGTTTTTAGAATGAGGGAACTCACCTGTTAACGGAAACCCAGCACAAACAATCACTAGTCACGAATATCGACTCCTGCATTTCAAAGTGATACAGCCAGCGGTTAACATTATAGATAGAACTTACGGTGCCCCGGTTTTAATTTAGAGAAAATCTGGATATTGTCTAATCGGTCGGAAGACACTGGGCGACCCCGGTCGTGACACACCGGGTGTCCCCGGTCACAACATATCGGGCGGACCCAGTCGCTGGACCTGGTCGCTATACACCGGGCAGACCCGGTCGCTGAACCCCGGTCGCTATACACCGGGCGGACCCCGGTTAAACCTCGATCGACCGGACCGACGACACACACAACATACGAAACCCAACGACGATGAACCAAGGCACACCCTTCGATTTCTCTCACCCCAAATAGATTTACCTCTTCTAGAATATGGTTTTTCCCTCACTAATCTCTCAATCGCAGTTAATCAAAGTAACTCTTAGCAATACATTATGATTTCAGTCTATCATCCCCAAGAGAGTTTACACAGGGGAAAAATAAAACCCAAGATTAAGATTTCTAAACAGTATTAGAGGTTTGATTCTGACCTTGCTCAAGAAAGACCTCCCCTACCGCGCCTTGATTGACTTTCCTTATCAGACAGACGATTCTTCCCCGATGATTGACGTCGATCGGCTTCTTCTTTGTTCGTTCTCCAGCGCTGCACAAAAACCCACACCAGACTGCTCTTTTACAAAAATGAATAGTCCCTTAGGGTTTTAGGCCCCTAAATGGACATATTTTCACAATGCCCCCCTCAACTTCCTTATTTTTCCACAATTACTCCCATTCTCTTATAAATAACCACAAATTCTTAGCTTTGACGGGTTTTACAATCGAACTGTTGTTGCTATCTAAAACCGCTGCCAAGAACAAATACCTGGTTCAATTGAAAAAAAAATTAAGAAAAATATAGAAGACAAAAATAAAAATAAAATCTAAAATCAACAAAAGTCAATAAAGAATAATACCCGGATTAGTATTCTCAAAGTAAACCTGAAAACGATTTTGTTGAAGAAATAATGATTTGTGAAATGAATAATACATCAAGTGATGAAGAGAAGAAGAAAATATTTAGTGATGAATAAATAATGATGCGTGAACACATGGAAAGGTTTTGATGTTTCACCTTCAAGAATGAAGATGAAAAGATTTGGAAGTTTCACATTGAAAATGAAGATGAAAAGGTTAGGAGGTTAAATTTTTTAAAATTACCAACACAACCTTATCCCAAAGAATTTTATGTTTTAACATAGGAACGGAAAGTTCTTTTAACATATAAAAATAAAAAATATTTTAAAAAATAAAAAAAGTTAGAAAAAAGAAAGGTAGTCTTGTGATACTTAGGAGATGCACATTATTGACTTTGGTTTCTCCTTTGATATATATATATATATATATATATATATATATATATATATATATATATCAGGATCCACAAATATGATTAATTTACAATGTAGATTATGGTTAGACAATAATAAATTTCTAGACTTAACAGTCTTTTAAAATTTATGGTGTACAATAAAATGGTGTTGTATTTTGACTAAGATCAACCTCCATTCCAGAGATTATTGCCTTTTTAAGTCTGTTTTTCAACTTTTATCTAATAATAAAGCTAGTAATTTTGTACCTAATTAAATTTTTTCTTCCTAAAGCTTTAATTCCTATGACTACTAATCCTACATGTGCAAAATGTTTTCCTGATTGTTTTATTTTTTGTATTGTTTCGGGTGAGAATAAGTTATATATATATATATATATATATATATATATATATATATGGGCCTAATCATATGAGATCTTAGTATTTTGTAGTAACTATAAGATCCAATCTCATCCATCCATCCATCTTAATTTATTAATTTTTTTATTAATTAATAAGGGAGGTTATATTAGTCATTTGATAAATTAAATAATATAACAAACTTTTTTGTAACTGAAAATACCAATCCCTTATTCCCTTATCAATCAAATATTACGTTTCCTTGAATATATCAACAAATTGATTTTGATATAATATCCATATTTGGGTTTGAAATTCAAGCGTATGAATCCTCCATTCTTGATGTCGAAGACTGCATTCTTGCTCCATTCTTGAATCCTCCATTATTGACACATGTATCATAGGTTTGTCATTTTAATTTTTTGTGGTATTCTGTGGTACATTGGGTGATAATTTCATACATGTTATACTGTGTTACATTTTGATAATGTGATAAATCACAGTTGGTGAAACTGATACATGTGTTATCTGTTTTGTCGTTGAGTCTTATGTATGTGTTACACTGTGATAATCTGGAACAAGCTTTGAGTTCCATATAGACCATGTGACATTGTGTTACATTGTGATAATCTAACATCATATTTGAATCCCATATGTACCATGTGATTTGGCATATATCTGATATATGTGTTATATTGTGATAACCCATGAGACATATGTACCATGAGATACTGATCACAGTGTATCACCACCTACTGATCACAATGTATCACACCCATTTTGTTGTACACAATGTGATCTTTTCCCTGTTTCAATCGATTACCTCCGTCGATAACTAGGGTTCTTATCCTGTTAAAATCGTGTTAGATTGCTGTGATATTTGATGTAATCAATTTTAGTGTAATCGATTAGTTTGATTGAATGATATGTTTCAATATTTTGAGATTATCACATCTGATTCCATGCCAAGATTAGCGGGCCCGCCTAAATTAGATCACACAGAATTATAAAGTTGTTTGACATTTTTACCCTTTTTACCTATTTTAATAACCTAAGATTGTGTTTTTAATTAATATTTCTCTTAATTATTTTAAACCATTGATTATTAAGATGGATGGATGAGATTGGATCTCATAATTACCACAAAATACTAAGATCTCCCTTGAAAGGCCCCGTATATATATATATATATATATATATAGAGAGAGAGAGAGAGAGAGAGAGGAAAGTTCAAATGAAAACTCATTTTTCATTATGCACGTGAGGACAATCTCAGTCACTCGATCTCTTTTGATCCAACAACTCATATTAAATAGAGTTTTTAATTTTAAAATGCTTAGGGGTAAAAATGGAAGATAATTTAAACACACACTTACCATATTTGACTTTTTATTCTCTTTTTTAATTAAATTTTTTTTACCCAATTAAAGTTTAAAATAAATTATCTTAAAAATTACTAATATTTTAGTCAAACAAATTACATAAAAAAAAACGAGAATTTCGTGCTCTTCGATATGACATCCATCTCGATATAGTTTTTTTTTTTTGTCGTTTTAACCGTTTTTTACGTGAAATGCTATATATGTGTTATATTCATTATGAATATTTATGTACGTTCAAGTTTGTACAACGTCTCGACACCGTAAGTATGTAACTCGACATCACCTTCTTCAACACTTTCTTCAACGTCGTAAGGCATCACGTTTCTTCAGCACCGTAACCCAACACTCATCAAGACGAATCGAGAACCTATCGAGTAATTCTGTTGTGAATCGGGGAACAAAAGAGAGCGCGTCACGTCTCCACATCTTCACAGGTCATTCATGTGTTATTCATCATGAATAATGTATCATTCAGGATGAATAATTCACGATTCATGAATTCGTGTATTATTCGTCATGAATGTTGTGTAATTCATCCTGAATACTATATTATTCATCATGAATAATGAATGAACGTTCACATATGTTATTCATACTGAATGTGAGACATCCGGGGATGCGCATACATATTCATAATGAATTAAACCAAATTTCGGTTGTAAATTGGGAAACAAAAGAGAGTGCCCCATGTGTCTACACCTTCACGGGCCATTCATATATTATTCATCATGAATAATAGAACATTCGGGCTGAATAATACACGATTCATGATAAATAATACATGAATCATGGATTCGTGTATTATTCATCCTGAATATTGTATTATTCATCTTGAATACTGTATTATTCATCCTGAATACTGTATTATTCATCATGAATAGTGAATGAACGTTCACCTTTGTTATTCATACTGAATGTAGACACCTGATGACGTGCATGCATATTCATAATGAATATAACATATATATAATTTCACGTAAAAAACGGTTAAAGCGAAAAAATCATTAATATTGTATTAATCATCCTGCATACGGTATTATTCATCATGAATAGTGAATGAACGTTCACCTTTGTTATTCATACTGAATGTGGACACCCGAAGACGTGCATGCATATTCATAATGAATATAACACGTACGGAATTTCACGTAAAAAACGTTTAAAACGAAAGGAAAAAAAAACTATATCGATATGGATGTCATATCGAAGAGCACGAAATTCTCATTTTTTTTTTTATGAAATTTGTTTGATTCAAATATTAGTAATTTTTATGATAAATTATTTTAAAGTTTAAGGGGGTAAATTTTTTTTAATTAAAAAGAAAAATAAAAAGTCAAAGAAGGTAGTCGTTGATTCAAAATTACAATTTTGTTCTTAATCACTTCCCAATTAACCTTATTATGTATTAACCATTGATTAGTTTTCTAAGTTTTGATCGATGGTTAAGATTTGTCCTCAGGTGCACAAAGAAAGATGAGTTTTCATTTGAACTCACTCAAATGAAAACTCATCTTTCATTGTGCACATGAGGACAAATCTTAACCATTAATCAAAACTTAGAAAATTAATCAATGGCACAATAAAGTTAATTGAGAAGTGCTTAAGAACAAAATTAAAAATTTGAATCAGCGTCTACCTTGTTTGACTTTTTATTTATTTTTTTTAATTAAATTTTTTTTACCCCCTTAAACTTTAAAATAAATTATCTTAAAAATTACTAATATTTTAATCAAACAAATTACATCATAAAAACGAGAATTTCGTGCTCTTCGATATGACATCCATCTCGATATAGTTTTTTTTTCGTTTTAACCGTTTTTTACGTGAAATTCTATATATGTGTTATATTCATTATGAATATACATGCACGTCCTCTGGTGTCCATATTCGGTTTGAATAACAAAGGTAAACGTTCATTCACTATTCATGATGAATAATACAATACTCAGGATGAATAATTCATGAATCCATGATTCATGTATTATTTATCATGAATCGTGTATTATTCACCCTAAATGCTATATTAGTCATCCTGAATGATACATTATTCATGATTAATAATATATGAATGACTCGTGAAGGTGTAGACACATGACACACTCTCTTTTGTTTCCCAATTCACAACCGAAATTTGGTTTAATTCATTATGAATATGTATGCGCATCTCCGGATGTTCCACATTTAGTATGAATAACAAATGTGAACGCTCATTCAGTATTCAAGATAGTATTCAGGATGAATTATACAACATTCATGATGAATAATACACGAATTCATGAATCGTGAATTATTCACCCTGAATGTTGTATTATTCATCTTGAATGATATATTATTCATGATGAATAATACATGAATGACCTGTGAAGATGTAGAGACGTGACACGCTTTCTTTTGTTCCCCGGTTCACAACAGAATTACTCGATAGGTTCTCGATTCGTCTTGATAGGTGTTGGGTTACGGTGCTGAAGAAACGCGATGCCTTAAGACGTTGAAGAAAGTGTTGAAGAAGGTGATGTCGAGTTACATACTTACGGTGTCGAGGTGTTGTATAAACTTGAACGTACATAAATATTCATAATGAATATAACACATATATAGCATTTCACGTAAAAATGGTTAAAACGACAAAAAAAACTATATCGAGATGGATGTCATATCGAAGAGCACGAAATTCTTGTTTTTTTATGTAATTTATTTGATTAAAATATTAGTAACTTTTAAAATAATTTATTTTAAACTTTAATTGGATAAAATTTTTTAATTAAAAAAGAAAATAAAAAGTCAAATATGATGGACGTGAATTTAAATTATCTTCCATTTTTACCCCTAAACATCTTAAAATTAAAAACTCTATTTAAAATGAGTTATTGGATCAAAAGAGATGGAATAGTTAAGATTTGTCCTCACGTGCACAATGAAAGATGCGTTTTCTTATAGATTATAGAGATACTCTAAAGAATTCTCTAAACCCCGAGTTTTCTATAGTTTTTTGATTCTCTATATTAGAGAATAGTAGACAAGTGAGGACAAATCTCAATAGACAACAAAACCTTTGTTTTCTTCTATTTTAGAGAATTTGTTAGAGATGTTCTAATCACAAACATTTCTACTAAAAACGAGGTCAAACCCTGCATTTAATTTATAAAAATAATATAATAATATAAAGTAGAATGATTGTACTTTTACCAAGCCTACAACTATACACTCTCTAGCAAAATAAAGACATTTCGATACAAAAAGGAAAAAGGACCTCAAACAGTTGGTAACAAACGAAATGGAACTATAGTTTGTGTTGAGATTAATTGTCACTAAGATGCAGCAGCAGACTTCAACTTCTTTGGAGGTGGGTTTCCTCCAGACACCACCACGTAAGTATAAAAGCATAGCATCGCAGCACTGTCGATAAACGAGACTAGTTTTAAACAGACAGGCTCGAAATAAGGAAGGAAAAAAAATCATAGTCTCCATTTTTCATGTCTCCTCCGTATCTCACCGATCATTGTAAAACGAGGCTAATAATTTGAAACACACAAAACTGTGAGAACCATGAGAGCTAACACATCATGTGTTGTTTGATTGTTTCAAATGGTTTTTTTTTTCATCTAAACCTAAGATTTAGGGTACTGATTAACAGTAATTGTGAACCAAATACATATAAGACAAATATATGTTAATCAATATTTTAAATTCTAGTATTAGATGGGAAAAAAATTACATGAAACAATACTTTATGGTAAAATTCTCAATGTTATCAAAATATATGGGGTTCTCATTTGATTATATGACTCATTTATTTATTCGTTTAATATATAGAAATTAGAGCATCTCCAATGGAGGTTCTCCTTTTTACACTTTTTGTTACCACCTCATTTCCAACTAATCAAAATAAGAACTCATATAAATGTCTACAATGGTAGTTCTTATAAGAACCTCTTTTTGTGGGTCCCATACATATTTTCAACTTCAATAACTATTATAAAGTCAAAAAAATAAGGGAAATGTCACATCTCACAAATTTCATTGTAAGAACCAAGGTTCTTATTTAAGAACCTAAAGGAGTTTGGGTTCTTATAAGAACTCTCCACAATGCTAGTTCCTACAAGACATTGCACTTTTTGCTTATAAGAACCTTGCATTGGAGATGCTCTTATTGTTATTATTCTTGCACAGAGAGTATTAAAATGATGATGTGTCTTAAAATGATTGGTGTGATAGGAATGGGGCATAACGGATGATTGTTTTACTCTTCATATGAACTAACAGCTCCTTACCTTATGACAGCGTTGAATCCCGTCGGAAATATTTTCTGCGTCTGCATAGCAAAAAACAATTGCAATTAGAGGGGACCCATCAGCTCAAATTGCAATTAAAGGGAACCCATTGGTTCGAAGGCAATTAGAGGAGAGTTCTCCAAATTTGGAAAAATTTACAATTATCTTTCCTACTTTCTCCATTTTGGAGAATCTTTTAGAGCAAAAAATTGTCCAAAATCCTCATTTTCTCCATTTTAGAGAATCTATTGAAGATTAGGAAATCAAAATTTTGTAAGAAACGTAAGAAGTACTTTGTTAGAAGAGATTCACATAAGTAATAAGTTAACATGTTACTGTAAATTAACATATGTTAACATTTCATGTTATATGTTAATGTATGTTAATTTATTTTAGTTACGCCAACTTATGTTACCATATTCATGTAAACATTTCCATGATAGCATCTGTTAACATTATTCTATCTCGTTCCTACCAAATTTTGATTTCCTACATGATCGTAATTCGTTATATATATATGTGTGTGTGTGTGTGTGTGTGTGTGAATGAATAAATGATGTGTTACAATGATTGGTGGGACCGGAGGGCAACACGTAAAATGGGGATAGGTAATTTTTTCGTATTTACCAATGAGTAGGTCTGAATATTCTTCCGAAGGAGAGCAGCAGCAATTCCTGCAAAGACAGAAGCAGAACATGTAAGACCATGAAGGTTACAGCTTTTATTCGTGAACAACTGAACAGAAATACAGATTATTATCGACCCATAAAGGGGAATGTTTGGTAGAAATTCCTTCCTAATGAACATTACAAGAGTAAACCTGGTCATTTTCAAAGTAGCACACAAGTGTTTGCTGCATTTAACAACTCATCAAGAATAAACTCGAGCAAAGTAGCAGGTCTTTATGTTGGACGCAAATGTAATTTAGTTAAATTTAGAAGCACTATATTCATCCAAAATAATAGGACTATATATATATAGGAGTGGGGTTGGGTTCAAGTGAGATCAACCTGTTTTCGTGAGACTCCTGAGACCACAAAATAACACTAAAACTTCACAGCGATTCATTGTGAAGGTACGAAAAACAGCGAACCTTCACAGCAAAAACACTGTGAAGCTTTACGTTTACAATACCTTCACAGTCTTTTGCTGTGAAGGTTTAGTGTTATTTTTGTGATCTCATCACTCATGGGTCTCGCGAAAATAGCATGGTCTCACATGATCTCAAGTCTATAGAGTGGGTTCAAATGTAAATATTTTGAGAATCGGGAATCAACTGTTTCATGTATTATTCAAGATGAATAATCCTAAATGATGAAAATTATTCATTATGAATGTCATGATAGATATTCACTATGAAAATTATTCATAATGAGAAGTATATGATATTCATAATAAAAAGGTGTCACTCGATTATAAGTTTGAAGCACAATCACTACGCTGGTAACTGTTGCAAACCGCAATCATCAAAAGGAAGTTTTGAGATCAATCACCTAGAGACTAGATGAATAACATAAAATATAAATAAACCCTGCTGACATATTCAGGTTTATATTTATTCTGTACCTGCTTGTCCAAGTATGAACGGTAAGCTAGAATGCCCTTGTCTCCAGACCTTTAAGCTGAAAATGCTAAGGGCCAGCAATGAACCTCCATAAAGTCCACCAGATATCAAAGAAGCAAGGTTCCTCGAGAATAAAAAGCCAACAAGACCCCCAATAAATACAATCCCACCTGCAAGGAGAATACACATACATTAGAACATAGGCAAGTTTGATTAGAAAAACTAGCCCTTTAATTCCAACGGGTAAACCATATATATCCCACACAGAGGTAGGGTATGGGGAGGGTAGAATGTAGAGAGGATGTTTCCATGAAGACCCCCGTTTTGCGAAACAAGAAACAAGTGCGTAAAATAGCAACAAAAGAGTGTGCTAACAAGCTGTTGATACCAAATTTTAAAGCAGGAGGAACACTACATCTGCCACACTGTAAAAGCAAGAGCACCTAACGCAATGGATAAAGTTCCTAAAGTTGAGAGATCTTTAAAGCTCTAAAAGTTGACAGATCATCCATCTTATCGTGCATTGCATTCTGTGTATGAAAACTGGGAACCTCCCAATGTAAAAGGAGAGTTTGTATGTAGGCAAGTTTTTTTATCTAATATCTCACAACTTAGTACTTGCATAACTTTACTTGTAGGTGCAAAAATATAATTACTTTTAGAAAACACAAAGCCTGCATAAGACAGATGAAAAGAACGTCACAATATGTGTTCCCTACAAATTACCTACAAACTTATCAAACAATTGCAATCGCACTAATGGTCATGTAGTTGATTGATTTAATGCAATTTGCTGTAACAGATTCTCAGCCACTTGTCACTAGATTCCCATAGACATCTACAAATACAGCTAGATGTGGAAACTTACGTAGATTTGTGCACGCCACCCAGTCAAGGGGTAGCTGTGGGAAGGGGAGGGAGAGAGGGATCACAGCTTCCTTTTCAATTCATTAATTTTTCTTACTTGCCCCATAGATATTCAATAAAGTGGAGGCGAACTGACCAAAGAAAGAGTTCCCCTACTCGCTACAAATTCATATTTGTCATGCCTCTACTACATCAAGTGGACCGCCAGGCTGGAGCTTCATAACATGTTGATGGAAGACTCTAACTAACTTGTTTGGCACCTTGATGTCGACTCATCACATCCCTTGGAAAGAGAAAATGTCTTCCACGAACTAGACATGTCCCAACCACAAGGGTTGTGGCGTACTGGTTAAGGTCCTGGGGGATGTGCTGGAATATCCCATCTGCCCAGATTCGAATCCAGGCGTACACAACAATTGTGGTCACTGAGGTTTAATCAGGGTTGATGTCTTACAGTCATAATTTGCCAAGGGATTAGTCTAGGCATAGCCTAGGACACCCTTCCAAAAAAAAAAACTAGACATGTCCCCTTTAGGTTAGCAGCAATTTTCAAGGCTCATCTTTCAAGACAACCCCTTATGGCTTAGGACTTGCTGCAATCCACTTCCCAACCTCCACCCTTTGCAGACAAAACCCTTGCCAAAAAGAGAGTTAAATTTCGAAAAATAAGATCACACCTAAGAAGATAAGAAGTGGAGCAAGTATTCTATGTATGTTTGCCATTGTTTGACAAGGTCCAGTTCAGTCGGGGACAACCATACATACCCGATATAAAATTTGGGTTCGAAAACCCCAACATAATTGTCAGTCTATTCTATTTGATAAAAATATGTGGAATGTTTGGTTGTGAAGATTTTCTGGAAGATTTTCATAATCATGTCAAAAGATCTTGTGGATCAAGTAAATTTGGGTGTTATTCCTAATTTCTAGTATTCCTTAAATTAAGAGATTGTTCCTATCCTTTCCTTAGTTAGTTGTGAAAGATATGGAAAGGATTCTCCATCACCTATATAAATAGTTGTGTTATTGTGTTTTGTGAATTAAGAAGAAACATATGAAAACCCTTGAGGTTCAACTCTCTCTCGTTTCTTAGGTTGCAAAGAAGAAAATGAAAGAGAGAACTCACCTCTGTGATGTTTGTCTGGAACAGGAAAACCCCCGCCTCAATCTATGGCACGTGCCTTGAGAAAGAAGTGATACGAGGCATAGAGGATTAAGAAAGAGGGACACAGCGATAATAAGAATATTGTTCGAGCAGCCAGAGCCAAACCAGGCAGAAAGAAAAAACTGAGCTGGGAAGAAGGGAAAAGAAGCGTGGAATGCATTTTCATTCTCCCCATTTTTGTGGAGTAATGCCTCATTACTCGGTATCCAGTATTGGCCTATTCTGAATTTATGATGCATTAAACCAGGCATCAATTATCATCAATGTTTATCCTTCCCATCCCCCACCCCCCAATTGCACCCAACCAAGCACCCCCCCCCCCCCCCAAAACCCCCGGTCATTTGAATGACATCCTCGCAATCCCATCACATCAGACTCAAATTTTTTTTTGAACGGCAAGTTAACGCACACACACGTTCCAGCGGTAACGGGCCTCCATTACGGGCAATCCCACTAATCCGCTGCGACCCGGCCCAACCTTTGGCTGAACCCGACCGGCAGGGTAGAGGTCCCATAGACTAGACCCACCCGAACCGGTCCCGGCCCCGGCCCCGGCCCCGAAGGACCAGACCCAGAGTCTGGATATCTCAGGAAAGTATCGCTCGTGGGAATCGAACCCGGGTAGTGTGGCTTTCACCCCACACCCCCAGGATGTTACCTATCCAACTGAGCTAACCCCCTTTGATCGGACTCAAATTATTGACAGGGACAATGGCGTGTGAACTGAAAATCGCTCTCTTATCATCTAGTAGCTAGCTGCCTATTTGCTCTCTAAGTACAATATACATTTCAAAAGGCTAGTTGTCGATCCACAAGTGCTTCCCTTTTTCAGTTCCAACTGACAATGTCAATACAAACTTCCATTACCGGACTTTCACCGGTGGTCTGTCCAGGGCCGGTCCTAAGCTTTCGGATGCTCATGGCGGAAAACTAAAAAATGCCCCCTCCTCGCCGCACACACACACGCATATATATATATATATATATATATATATATTGGAATGTTCAAATAAGAAATGTAAATGTTGTGAGAAGGTAACAAGGGAATGTTCATATGTGAATTATTGAAAAGGTTCATTTGAAGATGTATATATGAACCTATAGGAATAATTTGTAACATCGGTTCACATATGAATTTTCAAATAAATTTTGTTGGATCTTTTCAATAACTCACATATGGATCTTCTCTTGACTTTCCCTTCTTATCTTATCATGATATTTAACTTTTTTATTTGAATCAGTCTTATATATATATAAAAAATAAAGTATTAATCAAGCTAGACAATTCATCTCCACGTCGATTTTTATTAAATATGACAAAGAATGATATAATGGAAGACATAAAACAAAACCCCGAATGATAAAACATAAAAACATCATCTAAAATGATGTCTTTGTGCATTTTTTGAACAAAGTATCTTATGAAGCATAGAAAGAATAATTGAAATCGTCAAAATTAAATCATTAACTTTAATTCAATCTCTATTCTATGGAAACATCAAAGATCAAATAAAAACAAAACCAAAAATCAAAAATCAAAATTTAAAGACTCAAAAACCATTTACAAAATTTTTACAAAACAATAAACTCAATATTATTGTGCAACATATTGATTAATCAGATTACAAGAATAACCTAAAATAAAGAAAGCATTTACAAATTTTAATGATATTGAGAAATTGAAAATTATTTAAAATCCTAAATACTTTAGCAATAAATAATATCTAAAAGAATAAATTAATTCAAACCCTTAATGGAATCTATAGCTGGAATTAAAAATAAAATAATTTTTCAGCACAATTTATTTTTCCAAGAATGAGTCTACCATCATGCTTCTTATCAAGTTTCAATATTTTGCTGCCCTCAAATATTTTGTTGCCCATGGCCACCGCCATGGTTGCCATGGGCAAGGGCCGGCATTGGGTCTGTCATTATGACTCAAAATGCCCTATGATACTGGGACAGTCAGGACTATTCTCTTTTAGTAAAACTCATAGTACCCAAATTGCTGATTAGTAGATAGAGCTTTCTGCTCTGGTTGCATCATGTGGAGGTACACTTTGGGGGTGTGGTCCGGCAGCATGATGGTTTGGCAAGGACATATGACAAAGGAGGTATGACTAGCAAGGTACAAGTGGACGTTTTACTGGTAGATCTGGTAGAGGTACACAAAATAATATTTTCTCAGACCCACTGTCACTTTAAAGCACTGAATCATGGTGAAGTCCTTCGACTAGCAGGGCACATACTCCTTCAACCTCAAATTCCAAACTTGATGAAGAAAAACTCAAGTTCATACAGTCCTATCACGCTACAAAGCTCATTGGGCCTTGGTAGCACTATCAGGTACTCCTACTTGTTTTAAGATTCTCTTTTCTTCTTAAGACTTTAGATTGTGGGGCTTCAGACCATATTGCCAAAAATAAAGATACTATGTCGTGGTTGTCTCGTTCACGCATCTCCAAGTTAGACTAGTCAACAGTTTACAAGTTTGAGCACTAGTTTTGTACACTTCTCTAGACTTGCATTTTAAATGTTCTTTACATACGTACCTTTTATACGTGTAACTTCTCTAATACCTAATCTGCAACTTTCTTTCTTGATCCTTTCTGTTTCAAGAGCTTGTAACTACTTAAACCATCGGCACTCGCAGTGAATAGTTTGTCTCTATCGGTAGTAACTCAGCTCATGTGGAGGAGCTATTATGGATGCTTTGCATTGTTAATATTGCCAAAATCAATAAGATTTTTGCATTGTATCCGTCCACTACATCTGATTCTAGATTCTAGTTTTCCTTCTGATATTGTTCATATGACTTTTGAGGTTCCTGGTTTAGTTGACAGTTTGTAGCTGTAAGTACTTGAAACCCTGTTGATGACTATTCTCATGTTACATGGTTTTATCTACTCACAACAAATATTACTGATGAACAAAGAAATGGACATTTATTGATAGTCACACACACTCCATTCAATTGTTGTACATTCCACATCGTTTATAAAGGGATATTTTAACTACCTGTTATCAACCATCACCTGCCCTTGACCATTGTAGAAGACCAAAATATTATCTATGATATACCCTATTTACTGTCCGTTGTGAAGTTTCTACTTTACATTTGTTATGTGCAGTTTTAGACCCAATGACATCAAACATGGATGGTGGACCATAGGCAAAGGAATGAAATTGTAGGGGATATTCTAGATCCAAAATGGCTTTCAATATTATGACTTGTCTCCTTAAAGATACTACCTTCTGCTGACACCTCTCTAGAGCCTAGTATTATTTTCGTAGTCACCCTACCAATAAAGATGTGTCCAATCATGCATACCTTGATACACACATTTAGGTTTCTAATAGTGCTTCTCATGACTCCTTGACTACCACAACAACTCCGAGAGCCTCCCCCAAGCCCTTCTCTTCAGGCATATAAAGGCACATCACTATACTTATAGCCACCATGGTCATGTTTGAGAAGCATTGCGCATTTGCCTAGTATGCCTTCAAGAATTTCTTCTAAGGGGCCCTTTACCAGAACTTACAGGGTGAGCGCTTACAGGATGTCACTTACCTTACCAGATGAGCATGGCAAGGACTGAGAATCTTACCCTACTAAGAGGCAATCAAGGACCGAGAATCATATGTGGTAAGTGAAAGAAAAGACTCTTACATGGTAAGCGCTTACCGGGTAAAAGACGCTTACCAACAATCCATTTTGGTGGCCGAAAATGTTACCTGATAAGGCAAGTCAGGGGTGACTCTTGCCGGTAAACGTTTGGTAAATGGTCCCTAAATCTCCTCATATTCATATTGTCACGTGAAAACAAAATTACACTTGTATCGATAATGCCCATTGATTGATTAGGCTACTCTATATCTAATCATGTTTCTTATGCTCACATCTTTTCAAATCTCATGCCTTTGTCTAAACTTTAGACAGTTACCATGATCCTGGAAAAATGTATATGAGAGGCTCAAGCACACCGAGTAAAAGAAAACAGTGCATAAGGGAATGACTAACCTATAGAAGAATGTGACCAAGGGATCTAAGAAGTCGGATCTCGTTGACCATCCAGCTAGTAATGACTTTGTGGGCTGCAAGTAGATGTTCTTTGTAAAGATGGATTTTAATGGTTCTATCCTTGTTTGAAAGCACAACTAATGGCTAAGGGCAGACATAAGATAAGGACTACGATGAGACTATCATGCCTGAAACTAAGATGACTTATATTTGTCTTATTATTGCCGAAGGTGTGATTCATCATTGATAATTACATAACAATTCTTTTTGAGGAAGATTTTATGCAGCAACTTACATGATTCTGGGTTCACAGGGAGTCATCAAAGTACGCCAACTACATCGTTCTCTCCATAGACTAAAACAAACTCCATTCCAATTTTCTTAATCGTCTTAAGCTTGGAAAACCTTTTGGACCTTTCAAAATGCTTACAACTATTATTTATTCCTTCCATCAAACACATGACAAAAGCATAGTGTTGGTATTTATACTTATGATATTGATAATATACATGACGAAGAAGAAACGATTACAGCTTTCAAAATGTTTATATAGAAGGAATTTCAGACCAATTATCTACTATGTCCCAAGTACTTAGTCACTGAGGTGGCCAAATCCCAAGAAGGTATCTTCTTTGTCAAAGAAAGTATGTCCTTGACATCCTCATTGAGATAAGTATGCATGAAAGTAGTGTTACTACTGACTCCCCACAATCCCCAACATTAAACTTTACACAATGATTAAGAGCTCCTACAGTATACAAAAGTGATTAAGAGCTCCTACAGTATACAAAAGTGAAAACCAAATTTTCCATAAGTATATGATGCAAACATAGGCTGACAGCAATTTTCTTTATGAAAAGGTCATTGGCACGGGCACCTCTTGTGAGCCACCAACTAACAAGCAAGTCCGGGCTCCTTGGCATCTTCACAAAGCCCACACAAGAATAAGTGCTATTTGCAACATCTCATGTCTGACAAGTTCATCATGATTGACATATATGCTCCAATGTGAGGATTTTAAGAATAATGGCTATCTGCAACATATCATGCATTTAAACTAAATCACAACTATTTGTAAGTTCTATATCTGCTCATGGGCTACTATTATACTCTACTTATACTTGGGATAGCTCTGTTAAATAATATACACTCTATGAGAAATATCATTATATTTAAATCCTTTAAAGGAATGCACTGTGCTCATTAGCAGTTATTTTCATTCACAAAACCAAGAGCAACCACTTGGTATGGCATCTGATTTCTTTTGTTTGGACAGATTTGATTCAATACTACATCAACATCTGAGAGATTTTGTATTTCACATAGTGGTATGTGTGGTCCCTCACACTATTTAACTCAAAAAAATGTGATCTATCATCTCGAGACAAAGCAAATAGCAATTTAATCCTTGCTCAATAAATGGCTGAATATTCAAAGGCTTGGGTAGCAACTCAAGCAAGCAGCAGCACGGGCCCACCAATTCCACAGATTAAGTCTTCCATGTTATTTGATTGAAATCAAAGTATTCAATCGTACTTGGGTCAAGTTCTGTGTATATAATAGAAGAAAAGGGTGGTTCCCAATGTCACAAATGTCTTATACGTAGACTCATGTACTCAATATCACCAATGTCCACATCGTAATGGTTTTTAGTCTTCAAACGCAGAGGAGCGTTGCATAAGTAATTGACATGTTGCAGCATAAGAAAGATTGCGCACTAAAGAAGAGACATTAGCCAGGTGTCGAGTAAGAAAGCACTTTAACGTTAAAGCTTTGTAAGAAAAGGTGTGCAAAAGCTTGACAAATTTATCAACATCAAATGGAACTTACCATAAGGAATTCCAAAACAAAAATCATGAATCTTTGCTGCTTTTTTCGGTTCGCTGACTTGTACTTGTTCGTCAATCTCTTCTCCATTGACATATTCTTCAATATTTGAATAGGGTTTTTCAAGTATATCATTATCTGATTTTGATGCACTTGCTGTATATTTTACAGCTGATTTGCTACCTGAACTGGATGCTTTTATGGAATGTTGATCACTGTTCATAACAGTTAGCAACTGCAAAAAGTGACGTTTGCAATGTGGCCGGTTAATATCATTCCCAAAGACAAGAAATAATAGTACATCTGAATCTCTCTAAGGAAGAAATACCATATATTCCTCAAAACCAGTAATTATGAAATTAATACAAGAAATAGCCACAACTTTTGCAAGGAGCAAAAACATTATGTTTCAATATTACACAGCTATATTTACAACCATGGCATCCTACACATGCAAACTACTAAATTGGATCCTATGATAACAAAACAAAAACTCAATTGTACTATAGGCCTAAATCTAGGGATAACTCTAAAATAAGTAACTAATCTTACAAAGCCAACTAAATTGTACATGGTCTTCCTCAGTCCCCCTCAAGCTGATGATACGTATTCTCCATTCCCAGCTTGGATTCAATATTCAAAAAAGAGTGAGCCACTCAACCCTTTGGTAAGAGCATCAGGAAGTTACCAAGTTCACCATGTGTAGACACATAAGGTACACAAACGAATCCACTATAACTTCTCTTTGATAAAGTGTTTTGTCAACTTCAATGTGCTTTGTAGATTTCATGAGCATTGTGGATTTGTTATTACACTAGAGTCTCATAGGGCCATTCCACTTGAACTTCAAATGCTCAAAGATGACCTTCAAGCAAAGTAGTTCACTTCACATACACCTTCAGCCATTGCCCAAAATTCAAACTCTGCACTTGACCAAGCTACCGTCTTTTTACATTTCCATCACAAGATTCTGACCAAGAAAGGTACAATATCCTAAGGTTGGTCGGAAGAGGCGTACGCCTCGAGGCAAGGCGGTCCAAAAACGAATATGGGGCGGCGCCTCTCAAGCCTTGAATGGAATGTACGCCTTGGCCGAGTGAGGCGGCGATTGAGGTGCTGTAAACGGTTGAGGCGGTTGTAAGGCAGTCAATTTTAATACGGTATTTCATGCATTCACGACACACTTTCTTTTCTCCTCTATCTCTCTCTCCCTCTCTCAACAGCCATCGATCTGCACCCTCCCCACTTATCATCTCTTCTCTCACGATTCTCAATGTTCCACTCCACTCCTAATTCTCACAGCAGCAACCCTAGTTTTCTAGTTTATATCTTCATTTAAATAACTTCTGCTCATATTTTAAATATAATATATTATTATTAAATTTTGTATTATTTTTAAGTTGTTTATTAATTTTCTCATTAACTTTTTGTGTTTTTACTATTAATATATTATTATATTTATATTTAATGACGTTTGTATTTGTTTTTTTTTTAGGTTTTTGATTAAGTTTTTATAAACTTTATCTAATTAGTTACTTAATCTAAGAAATAAGAGTAAACATTGTTGGTGATTACAGAAATAGTGGTAGATTTATGTATTTTTAAGTCTTCGCCTCGGGGCCTTGGACCGCCTTGAGGCTTACGCCTCACCTCGCCGAGGGAAAACGCCTCAAGGCTGGATTCCGTTTTTTTAAAACCTTGATCGGTGTTCCCTTGAGATATTGTGGTAGTCTATGAGCTGCTTTTAGATGAACTTCCTTGGGCTATGCAAGCAAGTAATCATACTCAGTCACTGCAAATGATATATACGGTCGTGTATGTCATAGCTAAATGAGTCTCCCTTCCAACCATTAATATGTTTCTTTGTCTCCTATAGCATTAAAATTTTCTTTTCCAAGCTTAAGGGGGCGTTTGGTTCGCAGAATGTTTTTGGATGGAATGGAATCTGTCAAAGGAATTTGACTTTGAAGGAATTGGAATGGAATGTTGTCAGGTTTGACCACCTGTTTGGATGACAGAATTGGAATGGAATCTGTTAAATGAATTGGAATTTTTCTGTTTGATTCACAGATTGTAGCTTTAGAATTGGAATGGAATTTTGGTAAATGACCAAAATACCCTTTTTGTTTATTTTAATTTTTTTCAAAAAAAATAAAAGTAATGAAATAGTCATTAAATAGTTTAATTTTTAACTAAAATTGCTTTGATTATTTTTAGCACACGAATGATGATGAGAGAGAGAGGGAGAGAGAGAGAGAGGAGAGAGGGAGAGGGAGGGAAGAGAGAGGGAGAGGAGAGAGAGGAGAGAGAGAGGAGAGAGAGGGAGAGAGGAGAGAGAGGTAGAGAGAGGAGAGAGAGAGAGAGAGAGAGAGAGAGGAGAGAGGAGAGAGAGAGGAGAGAAGAGAGAGGAGAGAGAGGGAGAGAGAGGAGAGAGAGGAGTAAGAGAGAAGAGAGAGAGGAGAGGGAGAGAGTGAGTAGAGAGAGAGAAGAGAGAGGGAGAAAGGAAAAAGAGAAGAGAGAGAAGAGAGAGAGGGAGAGAGAGAGTTGGTGTCTGCTAATAATGTTGAACGGTAATGGTGGCCGATGTTGGTGGTTGCCGGTGGCGGCCGATGGCGGTGGCCGAAGGTGGGCGGTGGTGGTTGGAGGTGGCGGTGGCCGAAGGTGGGTGGTGGTGGTCGGTGTTGGTAGCCGGAGGTGGTGGTGGTGGTCGGAGGTGGTCGATGGTGGCCGGAGGTGGTGGTAGCCGGAGGTGGTGGTCAATGGTGGCCGGTGGTGGTGGCCAGAGGTGGTGGTCGGAGGTAGTGGTGCATATTAGGATGAGGGGCAATTTTGTCCAAAGAAAATATGACATTCCATTCCAATGAAATACCACCTCCCCCCCCCCCCAAGGAATGTTGAATTCCTTCATTTGTGGAATTCATTGGAATTCAACATTCCAATTCCTTAAAAAGAATGAACCAAACGATGTAATGGAATCTGGTCAATGGAATTCAACATTCCAATTCCATCAGAATCTGCGAACCAAACGCCCCCTAAGAATCCATTGGGATTGTTTAAGGTCATACAAGCATTTTTCAGTTTACATACAGTATGAGCTGCCAAGTTGTTCCCATATACTAGTGGAACCTCAATGTAAATCTTTTCTTTGAGTTCCCCATGCAAGAAAGCATTATTGACATGATGACATCAAATTTCAGCAACTCCCAACCATAGTTAGCTGCTAGCTGTAACATACTCTAAAAGTGTTCATCTTTGCAACAATAACAAAGGTCTCTCCATTGGGTTTAAGTATGCCCTTCAGCTACTAAGCATGCCTTGTATCTCTCCATTTACCGATGTGCCTTGTACCTAACACCATATATTTTCACTTACCGTCCACTGGTTTATTTCCTGTTGGTAATTGCAGCAGCTCCCAAGTCTTGTTCATTTTTCACACCTCCATCTCCACATTTGATACATGTTTCCTTTTTTTCATCAAACAAAGCCTCTAACAAGGTAACGTGAATGGTGATGGTATTTACTATTTAGGCTCACAAAATTGTCTGAAAGATGCAGTGGGAATTTTGTAAATGAAAAAAAAGAATGTGCAAGAGGGTACAGTGGTCATTTTGTATTTTTCTAGCCTCTTCCCTAATTGCAATTGGGAGGTCCTAGTCATCAATATCAGCTGGAGATATCAGTTTCAACTCTGCAATGGATGGTTAGACATTGTTACCTCATTCAAAGGACCTGATTTGGATCCTTGGAGATAAGCAGTCTTCCTCCTTCATCTTGCTAAATTCAAGAACACAACACTAACACCAGACTAGTGTTTAAGCAAAACAAGTAAACAACCCACGTAAAACAGGTGCAATCATCATCAAACGAACAAGCCATCTTGCCCCATAAACATTTGGATCAATATATGGACCCCAAATATCACCATGAGTAACATGGAGAGAAACAGGGCTGCTTTTATAAGTAATTGGAAAAGACCTCACACTGAAAATTTCCACATCTAAAACCATAAACAAAGAAGGGAACTTCTATAACCGTAGATGATAGGTGTCCAAGTCGGTAATGGTGAAGTAACTTATTTTTTATTGGATAAGACAGATTGTGAAAGAAAGGAAGAGAATAATCTACTTAATCACGTTCTTTTAGATACTAGAGGTCCTTTTGTAGGTTTGCTCATTCTTTGTGTTACAACATAAATCTTGAGTGAGTTTTTTGTATAGAGACTAGGTTTGTGGAAAATTTGGAACATTCAAAATAACCAATGGGCTCATTTGAATAGCCTAGAGGATCCGTCTGTGGTTGCTATTTTTCTATTAATTGAACATGGATTGTAGGGTGAAAAGATATTGGATGAATGGGTCATATGATTTAAGCGCTCGTGAATCCATGATTTAAAAATCGATAAAGGCTCTAATCCAATATAAAAATGAAAATTTACCTGAATATGTAAAAGAACAAGTACCTTGAGGTCTATGAGGTTTATTGAGAGTGTAGATAAGTGACCTCACTAGATATCTAATCGGACTGGAAGTGAGAACCGACCCGATTAGGACCAGTCACACCAAGGACCGCACTTGGGCCCGATCCAGGCCTAAAAGCCTCATCAGTCAAACATTTTTCAACAAGAACAGGTTATGGTAAAGCCTGGTTAGGGACAAAATTTGGGCCCGATCCAGGCCTAAAAGCCTCATCAGTCAAAAAAATTTCAACAAGAACAGGTTATGGTAAAGCCTGGTTAGGGACAAAATTTGGGCCCGATTAAGACCGGTCAAAGGCCTGGTTAAGAACGCACAATCGCTACTTTTTAGTGTGTTTTTAACGAAGTAAAGCCAAAACTTTATTGTGGAATTCAAAACAAATATGTTGTCACATTCTATATCTCGTGCAATGTAAGTTGTATAATAGCGTGTTGTTTTACTACCTATGAAGGGCTGTCGATTTCAAGGACTTGATATTTCTTACATAATAAGCAAACATAACCGAAACTCGAATTGCTAACTTTTGAACAAGCAAGATGATTCATACCTTGTGCATTAAAAAATATACAATGCAACTAATAGGTTTGGGCAAACAGAAGCCATGAATAGTGTATAACAAGCAAGCAAAGCCACAAACTTCATTAGTGACATGCAAATTTATTAGAGATACTTAAGTCTGCTTTATATGCAGTTCTAATATACTAGAAAAAAAACTAAACTTGGCAAAAAAATTCATGTATGGACTAATTTGGAGGTTCAGAATTTGGACCTGTTACGTTTTTAGAAGAAAATTCAGCAACCAATAAATTTCTTGACGGATTATACAAGAAGAAAGAACCCACCTTACAGTTGCACTTTAACAATATCCAATTTTGAATGTAAAGGTCTTAGGCTTTACCTAAAAAGTCAAAGCATATATGTTTGTGCATAATGGACGGATTACCATTAAACTACTTATATACTCTTCCAGTACACAATAAGTGTAAGTATTGATGGTTGAAATTTAGAAGAGCCTTCTGACTATGAATATTAAAATTTTGCCAATAAGCAATAAGAGAATAAGATGCAACTCTTTTGGAAAATTACTAGCCTCAAACATACCTCTCATGGATCTTGAATAATCCAACACAATGATACGAGTTGAGCAAAAGTTAAATCATAAGAGATGGATATCATATTAGGCATGAGGAACATCAATAATTTGAAAATTGAAATGCGAAATATTGCAAAAAATACTTTTGAGGAAGATTTTTCTTTCGGAGTAGATGAAATCTGTATATATATATACCTGGGAACGAAGAAGGTGGGGGCGTGATCGATTGAGGAGATGAAATCTGTTCTGAATCGTAGAAAAGCATGACAATTGAGATATAGCTGATGACATTTTGAGCTGATATTGTCACAGACACTTCTGAAATCTTGAAACAGCTGAAATTCAACTCTCTTTAGAAGGAAGATTTTGCTTTCGGAGTTCTTCCTTCCGCTGGACAACGTTGAACAAAGGAGTTGAAAAGTTCGACAAGGTTTTGAAGAGACCAGCATATCTTGACTTTTGGCCCTCACCTCACCTTTAAGTATAATAAGCAGAGTAATTTACACTCTTGGTCCCTGTGGTTTTCACCAAATTATGGGGTTGTTTTTTTTTTTTTCAATTTTCAGAACTTTAACTCTTAAAAACACTTGAAATAGGTCGTGTGACCTAACTTTTTAAAACCTCTTATCATCGCCTCAGTTCATATGTCCTCATTTCTTTCAAGACGTCTCCAGACGTTACAAAAACAAAACCCACCTATGGATCTCATCCCTAAAATGAAAAATTACATTGCACGTCATCATGGTTTGCATTTTGTTTTGAATTAGGTCTCTTACCCTAAATTTGTTAATTTCTAACCCATTAGTTCAAGGGCATTTTGGTCAATTTTACCTTTTAAATTAAAAAAACTTTTGGAGAGACCAATCAAATGCTACCACATGTTACCTAACTTCCATCTGAACAACGACCCACCCCTTCCCTCCTAGACCAGCAACCTGCCATCATCAAAAATTAGAGCATCTCCAATGGAGGTTTTTATAAGAACCTCTTTTTTTTTCATTTTTTGTTGTCATCTCATTTCCTACTCGTCAAAATAAGAATTTATATAAATGTCTAGAATGCTAGTTCTTATAAGAACCTCTTTTTATGGGTCTCATACATTTTTTTCAACTTCAATAATTATCATAAAGTCAAGAAAATAAAATAAAAAAATAAGAAAAATGTCATATCTCACAAATTTCATGGTAATAACCAAGGTTCTTATTTAAGAATCTAAAGGGGTTTGGGTTCTTATAAGAACTCACCACAATACTAGTTCCTACAAGCCATTACACTTTTTACTTATAAGAACTTTGCATTGGAGATGCTCTTACATTCCTTCTTTCTTTTCATTTACATTCCTCTCTCTCTCTCTCTACATGACTTGCCAAGCTATTTTGCTCAAGAGGATTACCTACAATGACGCCTTTTTTTAGATACAACTTATTACACTCCTATGCTTTGTAAAATTGACTCGAAGAATTTCCGTCACAATTTTATCTTTAGAAGACTTCTGCATCGTTTTCATGATTTCATCCAACGATTCCTTTGTTAAACGAGGTTGAACCTTATTGTAAATTTGTAGTAGTATATCACATCACCATGCTGTAAAAAGAACAAATTATCCCAAAAAAAAGTTAGGAATTAGTGGCAAAGATTTGAAAACTATAAATAGGATTTTAAAAGACCCAGAAAGGTGCAACTTTTTTTTGAAGTATATAATATTTTATATACGGCAAATACTACAAATAAACTCACACACTCTCCTCACATTTGGTGAGGTTTGAACCCCTACCTCCTACAAGGACAGAGACTCCGATACCGCTAGGTCAAAGGCCCTTTGAATTCAAAGATTACCTCCTACAAGGACAGAGACTCCGATACCGCTAGGTCAAAGGCCCTTTGAATTCAAAGATTCAAACCCGTACCTTCTTCAATTTTGGTTCAACTCATTTTAGTGTCGAATCTCCAAGTGTTTATATTTGAGTAAGTTAAGGTGTAAAGATTTTAAGAGAAGAAATATGATTCTAGTCAACATTCAACTCAACAAAACAAGATAATCTTTGGGTTTTTCCTTTTCATTTAAATGGTTCCGGTACCTCTTGTTGGGTTAAATATTCATTCAATCCGCTCCTTAACTTTATTCTTAAGAAAAAACTATATTTATAAACGTTCATTTACGAAACCAAAATAATTTGTTGCCATGACAATACAAGGATGTTTTTTATCTAAGCAAGCATTAATAATCAACAATCGAGCTATTAATAACAATTTTAACCCATGTTTTAAGAACATAATCATCCTCCAATCTAATTTACAAACACCAATTGAGTTCTTAGTAACAATTTAAACCTAAAATCAAGAACATAATCCTCATGCAATCGAATTTACAAATTACACAAAGATGAATATTTGACAGTTAAGAGAATAGGAGGTTGAAGGTGTTGGAGGTTGAAGCGTGACCAAGAAGATGTTGAAGATAGAGTCAATTATCACTATTGTCACCCCGTATCAATATCCATACAGTAGGGGTGTCCATCTAAACCGTCAAACCACACAGACTGTCCCCACCATATTGCACCGCAATGTACAGTTTAGAACTTTCGTGGTGTGGTTGCGGTTTGTATATTTCATCAAGACGCACTTTTTGTTGAGGTTTGCGGTTTTGAATTGTTAAAGTGTGGTTCAACGTGCACCGCACCACATATTTTCTTAAATATATATTATATATACATAATACTTTATCAAATGACAATACTTAATACACTATTTTCTTGACCATCAATTTGCATTGTCGTTCCATGGCAACTTCCATGGACATCATTTCAGCCTGTGTGTTGATCTCTTGAATTACAAGGTTGGAGTTTCCCAAATTCACCCGGGAAATATGCTCGGGTCCTCCTCCCAATACATTGGTCCTTGTGGTCAAAGGAGGTGGCACTACATGGAGTTGTTCCTTGTCAAATTTGGTGTTGACACACTAGCCTCATGTCCATCTTCTTGAATTAGTTGACGACAGCGAGTGTTTACCATCTTTATCTCTCATATCCATGACAAACAATACATGTTAATTCTTTTCAAGATTAACGATCTAATCCGTACTACCACAATTATCAAACGTCATAATAATAGTAATTGTAAGCACTTTCGAGTAATAATAGATTCATAATAACATCAGCCAAATAAAATTTTGAACATATCATACATGAAAATCCTTGTCACTACCATCACAACATTCACTAATAGTGTTTCTGACAACCTTAAGGAGAACACGACTCAAGATTCTACCCAACTCTCACAAAGTCATAAGTTATCTCAAACTAGCTTAAGTCTAGGCATCCTATACTATACATATTTCACTTATACTTAAGCTCTGATACCAACTTGTAACACTCCTACAATTCGAAAAAATGGCAATAAATTTAAAACTCGATAAAACCGACATTAAATACCAAAATAAGAGTATTTGCCCAACATGAAAATAAAGTTACAAGATAGACAAAGTTTGAATATCAGAGTTTCTATAGACTTTTATCTGATTCTATTAGAACTAGATTTAAGTCGGGGTTACAAACAACCACCAAATTTGCTATCTCTAAAAGAAAATGAGCTATCCAAAAATACTATACCCACTTGTACCTCTAAATGGAACTCCAAGCTCTCTATCACCGCTCTTAGGCTTGACGCCACTATGACATGCTATACATGTCAAAAAAAAGTGTTAGGCTTAACGCCTAGTGAGATCAAACAACTACCCCAAGTTACAAATTTACAAATAAAGAATATGGTATCAATAACTATTAGCCTCTCTTGGGAAAAAGGTTAATTGCAAACAATGTATATAAGTCACTTGAAACCATTTAGATTAGAAAGAATGATAATCAATCAATTTATCTTACGATAACGGGGGAGACCCAATTTCATCAAGTGGTGGAACACAAAATAAGCCACATCGAGATGTTGACGAGTAATATACCCCTCGTATACAAGCCTCGGCAATTACTCCTATTGGAGCTAAGATAAGAACTTCAAAACTCCTTGCTTAGTTAGTCACCAAGTCACAAGACGAGAACATCAAGACTACTCACTTTCTAAAATCAAAGGTTCTAAGGTGAGAACATAAAAACTCCTCCCCTGTCCCAGACCAATGATATCAAGAAGAGAACCTCAAAACTCCTCTCTTGATGGTATAACAAATATGCATATGGATCCAATACGATGAGACGCAAATTATTCCATGAACATATAACAATTACCACTTGGGTCCATTAAATACTCAACCATGTAAAATAAGGGATAAGTATCATCTCAATCTCGAAATGATGAAAAGATACATTATAACACTAAAGAAATGTAAATCTAGACCCATAACAATCCGAAATTTATATGGTCAAATAATATTTGTCCATAAGGTAGGATATTTACTTAAAAATGAAATTTGTTATCCAAATCAACCACCAAAGCTTCATAATACTTTATAAAGGCAAATAGTTATTTGAACTAGTGAGAAAGTAAGTTAAGTGGTTTAGTGCAGAATGATTAAGTGGTCTGAATGATTAAGAGGTTTTTATGATATAGCGTAAAATGAAATATGATTGTTTGATAATTGTTCATGATGAAATCAGGGCTCTTAATGGTTAAGGGATGGTCAGGATACAAGAGGATTTTGGAACCATTAAGAGGCAACCCTTTTTTTTTGGCAAACAAAATTTACCTCTTAGCGATTCAGATGTTGCCTCTTAATGGAACCATTAAGAGGTAAACAAACAACCCCTAAATCTCATATTTTTCCCAAAATCCAAAGAAAATAACCTAGAAAGTTTTTTTTGAATTATATAATATTAATTATATACGGCAACTGCAACAAATAAACTCACACACCCTCCTTATAAGCCAAAGACTCCGATACCGCAAGGCGAAAGACCCTTTGGTAACCTAGAAAGCTATCCATAACTTAAATCATTTGAGGGAATTCATAGAAGAGATGTTTAAATCAAGTAAATGTAATAAATGACATGTATAAAACCTAAAAAATGAAGAATGGACTCACTATTGGGTTTTTAGGTGGAACCCTGGAAACCAAATCAATGTTGGCAAAGTGGAGATGGAGAAGATGAAAAATCTTGAGGCTTTTAATCACAATCCTTGAACACTAGGAGTCAAACTCCTTAATGCTTTGAAATTTTAGAAATCGGAGCCTTAAAGAGGATTAAGATGGAGAGAAATGTGGTGAATGAGAGTAGGTGAAAATGGGTCAAAAAATGATTTTCAAGTCTAAATATCGGCGCCTTCCATGTGGATTTTGAATGGGAAGAAAAAGTTTTAATATCATAAAGAAGTTGGTGGTTTTCCCAATTGAGAAATGAGGTCGTAGCCTCTATGTTTGACTAACAGCCCTTATGCGACCTCGCTACTACGACTAAGGCTATGTTTGACAAAAAAAAGCTAGCTTATAAGCTAGCGTACACGTTTGGATGACCATAAGCTAGCTTAGCTTATTGAAACGCTACTCAAAGTAGCGTTTTGAACAGCTAGCTTATCAGCTACAAGCTAGCTTATAAGCTAGTTTGCCAAAAGGGTCGCGTTCATTCCCCACACTTTAGCCAATTTTCATCCAGGTCCCTCAAGGTTTGAGTTTCTGTCCACTTTCACGCCAGTGAAGTGTCTAATTTCAACGTTTTGGGTTTTTCTTGTCTGATTTGATTCCCAACCATAACCAAACTTTAAATATTAAACAACAATTGTTTTAAAAACAAAATATAAATTAAACCTGGAATTTCACTTACCCAAAATTTCGAGTGTTACGAATAGTTATTAATATATATATATATATATATATATATAGAGAGAGAGAGAGAGAGAGGTTAAACATTTTGCGAGAAGGCGAGAAGTGTTTAATCATATATGATTACACGGCTTGTAAGTGTGTTTAATCATGTATGATTAAACATCTATGTATTGTCAATATAACATGTGTTTAATCATATATGATTAAGCTTGTGTATCATATATGATTAAACACTTCTCGCCTTCTCGCAAAATATTTAGCTTCTCGTTTGAACCTGCCCCTATATAGATATACACATTTGATCTTGAGGACAAATACAATCGATTAAGAGGATTGATGAAATCTTTAGTAGGTTTAGAAATTAGAATAGAGTACGACCGACTAGGATTTAGGATTTTCAAATGATAATTAGATAAATAAATATAATTTATACAATATTTAAAAATTATATATATATATATGTATTATATATTTCGGGTTTTTGGATGGGTAGTGTATCCAAAAATCAAACCCATCTCTAACCTAAATATCCCTCAAAAGTTGGGTTTCAGATTCTTGGATTATGAGGCATTCGGGTTTTGCACAAACACCTGATTATTGGTTCGGGTTCGGGTTTGGCTTTCCGACCATTTGGGTTTCGCATACCTCTAATCCTCTGGCATACTTTCTCACTCTTTTTATTATTGTGAGTTCAATAGCAACTTTCCCTTTCACAAAAACATATTTAGGTAGGGCCTAGACCTTTGCTTTCCTCAATATGGAATCAATGAGGGATGAATGCCATAGGTGGCCCTTTGGTTTGTCGATACAAACCTGTATGTTTCCGTAGATAATTTCTCCAATGTTGAATGGATTTTCCAGTATCAAGTTGATTTTCTTTATAAAAAGAAGATCTCATTGAACTTCAATGCAATTAAGGAGTAACATCCTTTCATAGATTAAATTGTTATAATAGGAGGTACGATGTCGGGTGTGCCTTATGAAATAGAGCCACAAATTGACTTCTAGTAGAAAGCAATTGTTCTTGAATGATGTGTGGGCAGGATGGTGAGATTTTTATCCACTTAGCACCAAGTTGTGCTATTACTCATCTACAATATTCTCCTCTGATGCTTTGTTCAGCCAGCCTTACTACAATAAACTCATATGGATTACATCAATGACAGCAAGTCCATAGTTCACTTATGTATGTCTTACTTTCACAACTGCTCGTTTGGTGATTGTCGCTTCAACATAGAAACCCTTAACAAGGGTGATGCTTTACCTATAGTAATTTCATAAAATCTCTCCCCTCCTAGCTTCTAGATTTCATTCTTCAGAAATGGATGGGTGTCCAGGCATTGGGTTGTAAATAACTTATTTGGCAGTCTATTTTTAGTTGCCAAAAGTGCATATTGAGAGGTTGCATCTTCATAACTAAAATGACCATATGAGTTAACTCTCTGCTTGGGTTGACTCAATAAGTTCAGAAGGTGGGGTTCTAGCACGAAATGATCTAGTTACTCTGATACAGGGAGAATTCGAGCGCTAATAAAGATTTTTAATAATAATTGGGAAAAAGATAATCGAGCTCGAAGAGAAAAACGAGCTCGAAAGAGGCTCGGAATTTGGTATCGAAAAAGAGGCAAATATAAAGCACCGAGTATAAAAAGGATTGTGACGGAAATTAAAGAACGGATCAAAAACCATAACAGTATCTCAAGCGGCTTATTACGCGAGTTCAACACACATGCTAACCGCAAATGTCACTGTGTTTCCATACTCTTGTCACGTGACTTCCCACTAATCTGCCAATTCTCATGCAAGGCTTTCTCATCCACGTGACATAAATCAAATCCTATTTCCATGCTATTTCTAATTCCTTTTGCTTTCCATATTAGATTTAGTTTAATAATTATATTAGATAATAATTTAGGATTATTTAGTTTCCTTTTATTAGTTATTTAAATAGCTTCCTAGTTAGTTTATAATTAGGATAGTTCTAATTTCCATAGTTATTTCTTAGTTAGTTTAGCTATAAATAGGGTAGCTAGGTTTCATTGTTAATCAATTCAATCAAGTTTCAATCAATAAAGCTTAGCTTTTTAGAGAGTTTTCTCTTAATTTTGAGTTTTACGCATCGTAATTCTCAACCGTTAAAGGGTTTAGACGCTTGTCGATCCTTCCGCAAACCTACGCTGCGTCAGTTGGTATCAGAGCAGGATTCGCCTGTCTTTTCACTAACAATTGCAGATCGACAGCCGACTACCAAAGCGGGTCTAGTAGAGATGAATGTGGTCTTATCCACATCACTTACTAATCTGACAGCGGTTGTTAACAGGCTTCAACCCAACATCGTCAACGACAATCGTCGGAGAAGAGACAGGTTTGAAGGACCGGATATGGCGCCATGCAATGGCAACCGTAACCGGGTCGATCTCTCGAGTTCTGAATCCGAAAAGGAGGAGGAAGAAGAAAAAATCCATATCGTACTTCAACGAATACTTCTTTCGTCAAAAGAAGAAAGCAAACACGAAGATCTTTTTCGATCGCATTGCTCCGTTCACAAAAAGGTATGTAACCTCATCATTGATAACGGGAGTTGCGAAAACCTAGTATCCCAAAAATTGGTCGATTACTTTAATCTATCCACTCAACCCCATGAATGTCCTTATTCTCTTGGGTGGATCAAGAACGGGTTTCAAGTTAAAGTTACAAAAACTTGTCGAGTACCCATCTCAATTGGCAAATACTATCGAGAAGATGTACTATGTGATGTCCTTGATATGGATGCTTGCCACATTCTATTGGGCCGACGGTGGCAATTCGACAATCATGCCACTTACAAGCGCCGATACGACCTCGTACTATTCCATTGTGGTGACCAAAAGATCGCCGTGACTCCAGTTGATAGCTTCGATGTAGGCACCAACAAGAAGAGCAACATCAACAACCATACTATCAGTTCGGTTACTTCTCTGGTGAGACAACCACCCATTCCGGAGGAGCCATCGAAACAAGACGACGAAGTCTTGCCGAACAAAGTTGAAGATGAAGTCGTGACCGAGTCACAACAAGAAATTGTTATCGAGGCCAAAGTTTCGGAACTAGATCTCGGACCAGTCACCGAAGACACCGAAAGCAAGATAGTGAAAGACATTCTCGATCCAACGAAAGCGTTGTCACAAGAAGTCAAGAACGGTGTTTCCGAAGGTGACACTGCAATTATTACCGCATCCAAAGCTCTGGTTCAAACCGAAACAATTCCCGGTAAAGTTACTTTAATCTCTTACCCTTTCGAATTTGATAAAATATCTCTCGTATGGAGACGATCACGACAACTTCAGTTGGGATTTGAAGATCGGTCAAATTTTTTGAATTTTGGAGGCCAAGTTATGAATTCAAACGTTTTGAAGAAACGATTGTTCTACGGGTCGGATGAATACGTTTTTCAAGTGAACTCGAGGACGAGTTCTTTTCAAGTGAGGGTGACTGATACAGGGAGAATTCGAGCGCTAATAAAGATTTTTAATAATAATTGGGAAAAAGATAATCGAGCTCGAAGAGAAAAACGAGCTCGAAAGAGGCTCGGAATTTGGTATCGAAAAAGAGGCAAATATAAAGCACCGAGTATAAAAAGGATTGTGACGGAAATTAAAGAACGGATCGAAAACCATAACAGTATCTCAAGCGGCTTATTACGTGAGTTCAACACACATGCTAACCGCAAATGTCACTGTGTTTCCATACTCTTGTCACGTGACTTCCCACTAATCTGCCAATTCTCATGCAAGGCTTTCTCATCCACGTGACATAAATCAAATCCTATTTCCATGCTATTTCTAATTCCTTTTGCTTTCCATATTAGATTTAGTTTAATAATTATATTAGATAATAATTTAGGATTATTTAGTTTCCTTTTATTAGTTATTTAAATAGCTTCCTAGTTAGTTTATAATTAGGATAGTTCTAATTTCCATAGTTATTTCTTAGTTAGTTTAGCTATAAATAGGGTAGCTAGGTTTCATTGTTAATCAATTCAATCAAGTTTCAATCAATAAAGCTTAGCTTTTTAGAGAGTTTTCTCTTAATTTTGAGTTTTACGCATCGTAATTCTCAACCGTTAAAGGGTTTAGACGCTTGTCGATCCTTCCGCAAACCTACGCTGCGTCAGTCTTTCTTGTGATTAGTACAATCTCTAGTTCACTTTCTAATTCTGATGGTGCATCCTTAGTACCAGCTACAACAGCATGTTCCTCAATATCAACTTCATCATTCTCATAATTACTATCCTTTATCTCATTTATGCTCTCCTCACTATCAGGCTAGGTGCTATGAGAGTCCTTAGAGTTTTCCTTGTTTGTTTCATCAACCATTAATTATATCCCCAATTGCTTGTCCTTCCTCATTTCTACTTCTATCTACAGGAACTCTCATAACATCTAACTCTAGAAAATCCATCAGATGGGTGCTAGGCTAGCTATAACCATTTCGGGCCTTGCTGCAATCACCCACCATAAAGGTGTCTAGAGCATATATAGATGTGGTTATTGGGATATCTTGCACAAGAGTGGTAGGGAGGATGATCACAGGTTGTGGTTGGGTAACAAAGGTGGTTTCAATGATAGGTTCTAAAATGGTGGTTATAGTGGCTTCTGATCTTAATCCTAGAATCTCTTCGACAACCTCAAATGCAACATCTAAGACATATGGTTGAGAAGGAGGATTGGTACTTACAGTGGGTTCTAGGGGATTCATGAGCTTCAAAAACATGGGCAATAGATGGAGTACAAAGAGGGAAATGTCCTTCGTAAAAGAACATGGGGTTGCTCTTCAGATGGTGTCATTGTCTCCATATTGATGTCATTGTCCCCTGATTCATGGCTTGAGGAATCTATCAAAACAGAGATGCTATTAACCTCATTTACATTACTTTTGTTATATTTTAGTTTCAAGTTATATAATAAATCGGGTCTTTTATTCATTTATTTATGGTTTACATTAGGGATGAGATCGGGACCGCACCGGTTGGTACCGAAAAATTTTGGGACTAAAAATCGGTACCAAAAACCGAACCGTATTACCGGTTCAGTTTCGGTTTCGGGACGGAAAAATCGGTACTAGTACCACTTAGGACCGAAAATTTTAAAATGTATCTAATATGTATCAAAACCAATCGCAAATAAAAATACATTAATAAAATTTCATTTAGCACCACTATTACACCAACCCAAATACCGAAATACCGGTACCGAATACCGAATCCCGAATCCGTCGGTTTCTTGATGTGTATGTATTTTTTAGCGGTGATAAAAAAAAATGGAGAAAATATATGGTACTTATGGAGAAAGTTTGGGTTGTTTAGGAGTTGATTTAATTTGATTAGAAAAAGATATGTATAATCAAAGAAGTTTAAAAGACACTATCCTTTAACATTCCCGGTTCGGTTTCGGTATTTTCGGGAAATTCTCGGTACCGAATACCGAAATACCAAATCCCGAATTTGCATATTATTTGGAACCGAAAACCGGATCGAATATATGGTACCGGTCCCGGTTTGGTTCGGAAAACGGTCCGATTTGCTCATCCCTAGTTTACATAGATTTTTAGGATCTGGAATAAGCGGTGAATGAGATGAGAATTTATGCTTATTATTATGACAAATATCTCATTTTTATGTCATGTTTGTGTAGGATATTTGGAAGACATTTTCATGCCTACTTTTGGAGGATGATCAAGATGGAGGATTTTTGTGAAGATAAAAAGTTGATGGATTTTGGTGAAGACTTTTGGGCCGAGATTTTTGTATAAATGGAACGAGATGTGGGCCGAACACTTAAATCACATTGGCTCGAGATTTTGGAGATTTCAACTAGTTTTTCAGTTAAGGCCTTGGGCCTAATTTATTTAGGCCATGGGCCAAAATTATGTGGGTTAAAAACAAACAATTTAATGTTTTGGCTTTAGTTGTAATTCTCAAACCTCTTAAGTGTATTTTGGTCATCTTGTCCATCTATTTTTAGTATAAATAGATGGGTAAGGTTGATGTTTTTCATAAGTAGTTTTGGGGAATTAGTTTTTCAATAGTTTTTCTCCTCCCTTCTCACTTATTTCTTCATTTTCACAATAGAGAAATAGGTTCGTGAAGAATCAGAGAAACAATAGATTTTATTCGTGTACGATGGGTTGTTGGTTTTCATCAGACGGTTATAAGTGTGTTCTCAAGTAATCAAGTTTAATTTCAAGCCTTGGAGTATTCCCCAAGTTTTCTTTCCCTCACCTCGTTTACTTATTGCATTTCTCTCGTCTTTAAAGTTTTATAAATCGTTTTTATAAATTTGACGTTTTCACCCCATAATCTCAACGAGGTTCGATTCTCACATTCCTGTGACCAAAGTTTTCTTGTGATTATTGTGTGATTACGATTACGTGCTTTTTAAACTCTCATTTCAAATTGGAATTTTATAATTCGATTTTTACTTTTCGAGGAACATTTGATTATGGTTTTACGTTGGATTTTTATAAATCCAATTGTAGTTCAACGCTATTACTTAAAACGCCGAATCATGACTTTCAATCTCTGTTATTTACATTTCAAGTCTTTACATCTTTCATAGAAAGAAACCAAACTATGTCGGGCTAATCGCCTTGGCTTGGGGTATGAAGTGAAATTAAGACAAAGACCGATGAAAAGGTAAAAAGGTGTTTTGAGTGTAGCATGATTGTCCGAGTTGTTTAAACTTTAAATCAAGATTATATTTTATGTCAATATTACATTTAAACAATTGACAACTATTTACATGTATGAAAGCTTTTAAGTGACATAAAATATTGATCTTGAGATAACTAAGGAATGCTACAATATTTTTTTACCGGATCATTTGTCTCGACTTAATGGATCTTTGTGCCCCTTGCTTCTTTTTATAATTGATTTCTGTAGTGTTAACTAACCAAAAAAAATTCTTCGAATTCGCCATCTGAGACTAGTTTTTACAGATTGGACTTTAAGAGAAACTTTTACACGCTTCCCTGTGGATCAATACTCGATACTTTGTACCATTATTACTTGTTTAAAAGACGACAGAAGATCAAGATGTATACTTACTTTGAAATCTACTTGCATGTATTTTGAGGTTGCGTAAAAACCAACAACAATGTAACACCCTCAAATCGGAAGGAGCAACTAATTTAAAAACTTTAATTTAAACATCCAATAAGGATAAAATATATTATACAATTCATCACTTGAGTCACTTCCAATAAACGCTAGATTTAACTTCAACAAATAATAGGTCAAGTCTCGTATAAAGACTAATCAAGGTCGGGTGTTACTAAAACCCAAAAGAAACAGTTGCTCTTCTCAATGACTAAGCGGAAGACTTCATCAAGCCACTCACCCATGCACATACTCCTAGCACTCAACACTTCACCAAGACGCTAGAACCTCTTCCCCCATCCGGAACCTGATGCACATGCCGACAAATAAAAAGGGTAGGCTAACGCCTAGTGAGTTCAAGAGTTTACAACATGAAATAAATACATTTTCCAAAAGGAGAGAAGTAGTTTAAATCACAGACCTTCAGAAAGATTTACTTTAAATATTCAAACGACACCATTTTCCAAAAGTACACCTTTAGAACAAGGAACCCACATGAACCTTCTTTCGTAAAACCACTTTAATCCCAAACTCACCCAAAACGTGAATAGTAAGCAAAACTCCCAATTTATAATAATACGAAATAGAACTTTACTTCTCGAAACACCCCAAACGTGGGCGGGTATAAACACAACCCATAGATCTTGAGTAAACAACCCCGTATATGTAACACGCCACCAAACATATGGATAATAAAATAATACCCTTTAATACCCAATTAACACCTTTCGGTGACGGGGGAGACCCGATTCCATTGTACGTGGCGGAACATAAAGTTAAACCACATAACCATGTTTCGAACTACACCTCAGATCGTGACTGTATTGCCTGCTCTACCGAGCTACACCTCCAGTCATGACTGTATTGCCTGCTCCGTCGAGCTACACCTCCGTCGAGCTACACCTCCAGTCGGACTTTATTTCAAGTCCCAAACACCGTATCCCCTATTGCCTGCTCCCCCGAGCTACACCTCAAGGATACACGATCTTATTTCTTGTTCGGTCTCTAGCGGAGTTTCATCCTCATGGTACTCATTCGACCCCTAGTGGCTACTCCCTAGCATTCAAGGTAGGAGCTTCACCTCTTTAATTGATAAATCCCGATGTCTAACCTCGTGCACAAGAATTAGACATCCAACACAAGACTCATGGTCCCGAAGTACAACCCTAAAGGTTCTTCTTCGCCAAACAACCGGGACGACACCAATGCCAACACAACATTATTTCCCAAAGTGAGAATCCCAAGAGTCCCCACCATTAAACACGACTGACTTACATGCCTATGGATCCAATGCATTACAGTCTAAAATACATGACTCCAATTGAATGACACACACTCAAAACATGTATTCTCCAAAATAAAGTGCAATAAATGAAACTCACACCCAAAGCTCCACTTTAAGTTATTAAAACCGGACAAAAGTCCCCATTACCCGACAAATCCGAAAACTGAGCCTTAAGCTTACCCAATCAAACGACCATATGCTAAAATCCACAAAATGCAATAAAATGCAACGACCACATTTATGCAAACACATGATTCAACTACATGAATAAACTCCAACAAAAATCATTTCCCAAACAAGTTTATAATCTCATTTACTCTTTCCAAAACGTCTCATGACACACATTTAAACGACAATTACTCAAGAGATTTATACCCATACGATAAATTATTTAAATACCAATATCACCGGTTTACTCAATAAAATACTTGAGTTACATATTTTCCCAAAACCAAAGGTTCATAAGTTCAGAAACGTTTGCAAGGTTGGGAATGACCAAGCGCCCATGACTCACACGGTGGTATTTTTAAAACATTTCACGATACAAAATGCCCATAATACCAACAATCATAAAAATGCATTCTTACCCAATACTTTCCATTTAGGTAAATAAGTCATCAAATCATTTTCATTTCGATGCATTTAGCAACATACTCAAAATCCCCAAGATGGGTGTTTTATAAGTTTACAAAGTTAAACACTCCAAATAACCAAACTTATCAGCAGTTAACATTTTAATGTAAAACACAAACACTTCAAAATAAACATTTTGGCATGTACACCGTTTTCACAAATCAACTTGAACTCACCTCGCTAGATTTAGGTTAAATCTATATTTTACCCCGCTTTAAGCTTCCTTGAAGAAATCCGAGTCCACAAGCAAAATCCTTCAAAAACCTAGATCCATAAATTTCCAACCATAAATATACATCTTCAACCATATAGAATCGATCTCCAAACACCTTATATCAAAAATCTCCATTTTGGCCAAAAACCCTAATTTGACCTAATTTCCCCAAAAGCATCCTAAACCAAATTTAAGAAGTGTAATAACTGAGGAGTCACAATTAGAGCATTTATGACTTAAATGAATATTTAGAAAAGAGTAGGATGGACTCACCTCTTAGCTTTTGAGCAAACTCCAAACCATAGAAACTTCAAAAATGAGGAACAATACTTGAGCTAGCACTTGAGGTTGAAGTTACAAGCTTGAAGATGATGGAACACCTTAAAATCCAAGTAAATGGCTTCAAAATGAGTTAGGGTTTGCAATGGGAGGTGGAGAAACGATTTGGGAGGGAAAGGGAAAAGTTTGGAGAAGAGAAATGAGGTTGAAGGCTGAAATCTCGCATTTATCAGCCGCCTGGACCACTCATGCAACATTGACAACATTGACCAGCGACAATGCCCAGGCAATGTCGCCAGCTTCCCCCTGGTCACTGACTTTGGCCTCGACAATGACATGTGTGACTATGACACTGTCATAGTCGCCGAGCATTGTAGTCGTGCCCGTACCAAGCCCCGAAACTCGACTTTTTCAACGCCAATACCTCCGATACTCTAAGGGACTTTAAATATTGGTTTCCTACCAAAAATCCCACCATTTTAAAGATACAAAAACGTCCGAGTGGCCTTTACTTACTGAAAATTATGGGTGTTACAATCCTCCCAACCTTAAAAGAGATTTCGTCCTCGAAATCTTGATTCCCATTTAACGTTACTCGCATTAGGTTGTCTCCATTCCATTTGACAGAACACCCACTATAACCTTATGATGATACTCACGATAAACGTCCCCTTGGGCACATCACGCTTATATTCGAATGGATACTTATCGTAGCCTTTAGTCGTGAGGCATCAGTGGTCTCCCAACCTTCGGTGACACGTACTACCTCAAGGGTAGTTTGTGATCTTAACTTCTCACCGGTTAATTCATCTCAGTTCAACCTGATCCCGAACTCATCAACCGAAGATCGACACCAAACCCAAAGAATTCTCAAAATTCTTAATGATCCACCCTTGATATTGGTAAGGTTGTCCTTCCAAGGCGCACCAACCCGCTCTCCAGGTAGTTAGATAATGCAGATCCGGCTATCACTCGACTCCGATCTACTTCCAACTTCAAACATTCCATCATAAGATATTTACCATGTCGGGAAAACTTATATGCATCAATACTTAATTACCAACATCTAATCTTCCTTTAAATTTCACCACCTAGAGGTCAACTTTTCTCATGATCTAATCGGGATACTTCCAAACATTCCAAGATTCATTGAATTCACGAAACGAGTCGACGCCTAATACTAAAATGGTGACATCGAAAACGTGGGCATCCCGCCCAATACTTCATTCCAGAAGTATTGTCGCATTAAGGTTGACACTTAACAGAGGACTAGTGTTCCCAAATCTTACGTTCTAAACAAACGGACCACAATAACTCCTTTGTTTTCCCGGAAACTCACAAAGATGGCACACCGCCAATGAGTAACATGACGTCAAACGAGTAAGTAAGCCATCAAGTCGAACCCAACCAGATGCAGATAATCACACGAGGTCTTATCCCACAGGTTTACCACAATATAAAGGTCATCCCTTAGTTAAATGGGAAGGCATGAATCTATTACCTCAACTATTCATGCGTGAACCGATTCATAAACTAAAATCTAAAATTTCCAAAGCTGACCGCGAGTCGGATCATCCGACGCTTTCGTTCCCAAGGACTCCTTAGTTCCTTAATTACAACTCCTTTCATGATCGAGGTTTAAATCTATAGGCCTAATGAGTTCAAGGGTTTCAACTAATATGCCAATTTAAACTTTTATAAAACTTGCAAATACACAAGCTTTATAACAAGTAATCATGCGGTAAAAATCCATTATCGTTCGCTCGATAGGTGTGCAAAATGGTCACCAATGTCATGCATATAAAACCATTTCAAAATTCGTTTGATCAGTACTTGCGTTAATAAAGATAGTAACATAAGATGTGCAACAAAATTTTCAAATGGACTGTCATGGTCCTAGCAAGCATCAATTTATACTATGTATATGAAAATAATTTTCCGCACTATAACCTGTGCAACAAAATTTTTGTACCATTCCAAAAGAGAAATTCACAATTTCAACTTTAAAATCTTTTCCTTTAAACCACAAAACGTCGGAGGATAAAATCCCCAACAAGGCCCATATACGTCAGTTTATTCCCCAAATTTAGCAGAACGATAGGAACGTAAATGAGTTTTAAATCGAGTTCAAACTTTGGGCCGCATGGATAAAACGCACTTGTCCAAAACAGTAATTACGACATGTAAAACGATAACTCAATTAATGCATCGCCGAAGATTGTGATAGTAAGGTCAATAATTAAAACATGTTCGAAGCAGAAGTTCAATACAAGACAACATAAATCTTTCATGCGTTTACTCACATTAACAACTTGGATCAATTCGAATCCTAAATAGCATACAACGAATAACACCTGTATGAAATTCCCACGATGTTGAAACTCCCCAAAATAGCATATGAGATACCATCCATTTATAAAACTATCAAGACTTCTTTTACAGTTGCGAAAATACCGGTGTAAAACTCGCATGAGACAGAATATTAGACGAAATTTCATAAGTTAACGCATCCAATGATGTCGGTATTCACTTTCTAAAATTTTATCTACGCGACTCAAAAGGTCACAAAATAATACGTCATAATACCCAACTGAATTTTCATAAACTTACTAACGTTAAAATCAAGTGGTGTCCAAATTTTCGTTTCCCAACGTAAAAACATAAGACGGCAATATGCCTAAAAATGTTAAAATTTTAGGAGTTCCCCTTTTTACCGCCATGCAAAATAAAGTGTCAATTTTCAACAAACTTGCATGTGACTCAACCCTAAATGAACTCATAAATTTACATGCAACATAATTAAAGCCTACGCATTTCGTAGTTCCCTGTCGCATAGCAAAGCATTATAAAATTAATACTTCATAAAACTCCACAAACTCACATGGAATAACATTCCACAACCGGACTTGCATGCGCCAGATATCTCACAAAACTAACATTGTGACATGTGTATGCACTTTGGTTAAAAGGTAAAATAATTTACGTCGTTCTCAAGTTCAATGCCAAATCAACAATATGCTCTCGTCGTTCTAGGACATCGGCTAAAACACAATGGCGAAAACACCGACTAAGACAGACATGCATACTATATGCAATCAACCGCTCATACAAGAACCCAAGATAAAACAACACAACTGGACGCCATTAAAATCACTACCTTGAATCCACGAAATCACTCGTAATAAAATTCTATATGAAACTCAAACACCAAAATGGTGGGAGATAACTCTTCGTCCAAAACTTTAACATATGTGGAGGAGATCCAATGTTAAAGTCATAAACTTTAGTCACTTGCCCAAGACTTAATCAACAACAAAATATGCACACCGCAATGTTCGAAATAGCGTTAGACACAAAACGGGGGTGGAGAGATTTTCAATACAAATCTGCAACCACGTGCAATAAACGATTTCATGCATGTTCAAACTCATGATTAAAATCTGGTGTGTGCTAGACATTTTTCCAAAATCTCATAGCATATTTCACTTTATGATTCGGAAAACATGAAAAGTAATTGGTGCAAACTCTTTTCAGAAATAATTTCGTGCATTACTTTTTGTCGGCATCACAATGTCTTAGAACCATGCTCCTCAATCTCATAGTCGTACTATCGTCATCCAGATGCTCAAACATCTTAAAGCAATGATCATACTAATTCGGTTAATTTACAATTTTTTTCTGAAAATAAAGTCAACTCGATAAGCCTATGATTCTAATTCCACCAACAACTCCGATTCAAAATGGTCAACTCGATGCATTCGTCGTGCTTAACCATCACTCCAATATGGAAATGCTATAAACATTAATTCTTCTAACGGTCACTCGCTCAGAAACTTCCTCACTACCCCAATGGTCATCACCCCAAGGCGGTTCAAGTATACCCATGTAAATGTAGGTTCACCATAACATTGGCCAGGTGCCATTATGAACGTATCGTACATGATTATCCTTGCCATCCTCGACAAGTTTCCCGTTTCTAGCGACTCAATCAACCTTAAAATATCATATCCTAAGGTACCTAATGGTGAAATTTCACTTTCAATCACTTAGAAGAACGCTAGTTTGAGTCTAGGCATCCGAAAATCAATACCTAATTCTCTCAAACTTAAGCTCTGATACCAACTTGTAACACCCTCAAATCGGAAGGAGCAACTAATTTAAAAACTTTAATTTAAACATCCGATAAGGATAAAATCTATTCTACAATTCATCACTTGAGTCACTTCCAATAAAACGCTAGATTTAACTTCAACAAATAATAGGTCAAGTCTCGTATAAAGACTAATCAAGGTCGGGTGTTACTAAAACCCAAAAGAAACAGTTGCTCTTCTCAACGACTAAGCGGAAGACTTCATCAAGCCACTTACCCATGCACATACTCCTAGCACTCAACACTTCACCAAGACGCTAGAACCTCTTCCCCCATCCGGAACCTGATGCATATGCGACAAATAAAAAGATTAGGCTAACGCCTAGTGAGTTCAAGAGTTTACAACATGAAATAAATACATTTGCCAAAAGGAGAGAAGTAGTTTAAATCACAGACCTTCAGAAAGATTTACTTTAAATATTCAAACGACACCATTTTCCAAAAGTACACCCTTAGAACAAGGAACCCACATGAACCTTCTTTCGTAAAACCACTTTAATACCAAACTCACCCAAAACGTGAATAGTAAGCAAAACTCCCAATTTATAATAATACGAAATAGAACTTTACTTCTCGAAACACCCCAAACATGGGCGGGTATAAACACAATCCATAGATCTTGAGTAAACAAACCCGTATATGTAACACGCCACCGAAAATATGGATAATAAAATAATACCCTTTAATACCCAATTAACACCTTTCGGTGACAGGGGAGACCCGATTCCATTGTATGTGGCGGAACACAAAGTTAAGCCACATAACCATGTTGTCGAACTACACCTCAGATCGTGACTGTATTGCCTGCTCTACTGAGCTACACCTCCAGTCATGACTGTATTGCCTGCTCCGTCGAGCTACACCTCCAGTCGGACTTTATTTCAAGTCCCAAACACCGTATCCCCTATTGCCTGCTCCCCCGAGCTACACCTCAAGGATACACGATCTTATCGCCTGTTCGGTCTCTAGCGGAGTTTCATCCTCAGGGTACTCATTCGACCCCTAGTGCCTACTCCCTAGCATTCAAGGTAGGAGCTTCACCTCTTTACTTGATAAATCCCGATGCCTAACCTCGTGCACAAGAATTAGACATCCAACACAAGACTCATGGTCCCGAAGTACAACCCATAAAGGTTCTTCTTCGCCAAACAACCGGGACGACACCAATGCCAACACGACATTATTTCCCAAAGTGAGAATCCCAAGAGTCCTCACCATTAAGCACGACTGACTTACATGCCTATGGATCCAATGCATTGCAGTCTAAAATACATGACTCCAGTTGAATGACACACGCACTCAAAACATGTATTCTCCAAAATAAAGTGCAATAAATGAAACTCACACCCAAAGCTCCACTTTAAGTTATTAAAACCGGACAAAAGTCCCCATTACCTGACAAATCCGAAAACTGAGCCTTAAGCTCAACCAATCAAACGACCATATGCTAAAATCCACAAAATGCAATAAAATGCAACGACCACATTTATGCAAACACATGATTCAACTACATGAATAAACTCCAACATAAATCATTTCCTAAACAAGTTTATAATATCATTTACTCTTTCCAAAACGTCTCATGACACACATTTAAACGACAATTACTCAATAGATTTATACCCATACGATAAATTATTTAAATACCAATATCACCGGTTTACTCAATAAAATACTTGAGTTACATATTTTCCCAAAACCAAAGGTTCATAAGTTCAGAAACATTTGCAAGGTTGGGAATGACCAAGCGCCCATGACTCACACGGTCGTATTTTTAAAACATTTCACGATACAAAATGCCCGTAATACCAACAATCATAAAAATGCATTCTTACCCAATACTTTCCATTTAGGTAAATAAGTCATCAAATCATTTTCATTTCGATGCATTTAACAACATACTCAAAATCCCCAAGATGGGTGTTTTATAAGTTTACAAAGTTAAACACTCCAAATAACCAAACTTATCAGCAGTTAACATTTTAATGTAAAACACAAACACTTCAAAATAAACATTTTGGCATGCACACCGTTTTCACAAATCAACTTGAACTCACCTCACTAGATTTAGGTTAAATCTATATTTTACCCCGCTTTAAGCTTCCTTGAAGAAATCCGAGTCCACAAGCAAAATCCTTCAAAAACCTAGATCTATAAATTTCCAACCATAAATATACATCTTCAACCATATAGAATCGATCTCCAAACATCTTATATCCAAAATCTCCATTTTGGCCAAAAACCCTAATTTGACCTAATTTCCCCAAAATCATTCTAAACCAAATTTGAGAAGTGTAATAACTGAGGAGTCACAATTGGAGCATTTATGACTTAAATGAATATTTAGAAAAGAGTAGGATGGACTCACCTCTTAGATTTTGAGCAAACTCTAAACCATAAAAGCTTCAAAAATGAGGAACAGTACTTGAGCTAGCACTTGAGGTTGAAGTTACAAGCTTGAAGATGATGGAACACCTTAAAATCTAAGTAAATGGCTTCAAAATGAGTTAGGGTTTGCAATGGGAGGTGGAGAAACGATTTGGGAGGGAAAAGGAAAAGTTTGTTGAAGAGAAATGAGGGTGAAGGCTGAAATCTCGCATTTATCAACCGCCTGGACCACTCATGCGACATTGACCAGCGACAATGCCCAGGCAATGTCGCCAGCTTCCCCCTGGTCACTGACTTTGGCTGCGACAATGACATGTGCGACTATGACACTGTCATAGTCGTCGAGCATTGTAGTCGTACCCGTACCAAGCCCCGAAACTCGATTTTTTCAACGCCAATACCTCCGATACTCTAAGGGACTTTAAATATTGGTTTCCTACCAAAAATCCCACCATTTAGAAGATGCAAAAACGTTCGAGTGGCCTTTACTTACTGAAAATTACGGGTGTTACAAACAAGTTTTTGGCGCTGTTGCCGAAGAAGCACGTCAAAAAAGTTTTTCTACCACCTATTTAGAAAATCTGGTTTATGCCACAAGTGCTGCACAGTGAAAATTTTCAACTAGATCCTGACATTGAAAAAACTTTTAGAAATAGAAGAAGACTGCAAAGGGTTACTTCAGCTTTGAACTCTTCTGAAATTCCTGAACCCGATCACAGGATGGCTGAAGAAGTTGGCGGATGCGTTCTTGGTAGAAGACCAAATGTAGAAATAAATCTTGAAGATGAGGAACAAAACATGCAAATTCCAAGGATGGAGGAATTATGACTTATGCTATTCTTGTTTTAAATCAATTACATTCAGGGATACTTAAACCCACAATTACTGCCACCCAGTTTGAGCTTAAGCGGATAATGTTTCAGATGTTACAAACTAACGACCATTTGTCATCTGAAGACCCTCATTCACATTTAAGATCTTTCATGGAAATCACATATTATTTCCTAATTCCTGGTGTACTAGACAATGCTCTGAAACTGAAACTATTTCCATATTCTCTTAGAGGCAAAGCAAGGTCTTGGTATAACTCTTTGCAGCCAGATTCTGTGACAACATAGAGCTAAATGGTTGAAAAGTTTTTGAAAAAATATTTTCCACCCACGAAGAATGCCAAGTCCAGAAATGAAATCTGCACTTTTAAACAAATGGACGATGAGGCAGTTCCTGATGCATGTGACAGGTACAAAGAGCTATTAAAAATGCCCACACCATGGCATTCCATATTGCATACAGCTAGAAACATTTTACAATAGTGTAAATATTGTTGCGATACAAATGTTTGATGCTACTGCACGAGGCTCTTTTACAGCTAGTACCTATAATGAAGGCGATGAGATACTTGAAAAGATTTCCAATAGTAATGGACAATGGTATGATCCACGTGCAATTGTACCTAGGAAAACAATAAGGGTACATGAGGTTGATGATTACACATCACTGATAGCACAACTTATTAATATGGCTTCTTTAGTTAAAAATCTTACTATCAATCAAGTTGTGAAATCCAATGCCGCTACCTCCTTCCCTACTGTCAACTTTGTACAATGTACTTACTATGGTGATGGTCATTCTTTTGAGCACTTTCCTGGAAATCTTGAACAAGTAAACTATGTTAATAACAACAAGAGTGGACCTTTTCTCAAACTTACAATCCAGGATGGAGAAATCATCCTAATTTTTCTTGGAACGGTCCCACTCTTAATCCACAATTGCCAAGACTTCAAAGGCAATCAACCCATCAATCAGAACAACATGGGCAGTCCAATTTTTAATCACAAGGACAGTCTAATTTTCATCGACAGTCACACCACAATTCTCAAAACAGCCAACAAGCGAATTTTCAAAATCACCAACCTTCTTTCCAACACAAAGCCAACCAACATGTTGAATCATCTACTTATTTGGAAGCTATGATGAAAGGGTTTATGAACCAAACTAAGGCTTCTATCAAGAACCTTGAGACACAAATGGGTCAGATGGCTTTGGAAATTAGGAAGTGGGTTCTCTACCTAGTGATACTGAGATACCTTAGAGGGCTGAAAAAGAGCATGTTAAGGTTGTAACTTCGAGGAGTGGAAAGCATTAACCATAAAATACACCAAAAAAGTTAGAAGAGTCAAACAAAGTAGAGTCGAAAAAGAATCCCACAGTATCAACTTTTGTTACAATACCTTTAGAACAATCTTGTGATACCACTACGCCTAAAAGCAAGGTTGGGCCCATTGACACCACACCCATCCCAAAGAGGTCAGACCTCCCAGCTTTATTTCCAAATGAACCTAAGGAAATCCAATAGTCTAATAAACAAACTGCTGTAGATGTGTCACAATCTGGTGATAGTCCCAAAGTTCCTTGTGATACCATACCTTTAGAACCAGTCAGAATCACGCCATTCATTGAAACTGAACCAGTTTTACAACAGCTTCCAGCACCGACTCTTCAATAGACTATATCTCATACTCTGGTCCCACTTTATATTCCTTCTCCCCAAAGATTAAGGAATCAAAGGGAAGAATTACAATTAAATTTTTTTTTGGATGTTTTTAAATAGTTGCATACCAACATACCTTTGGTTGAAGCCATTGAACAAATGCCAAGTTATGCAAAGTTTCTTAAAGACATTTTGAGCAGAAAGAAAAAGTTGACTGAGTATGATATTGTATCTCTCACTGAAGGCTGTAATGTTTCACACATCGGGTTAGTCAATCAATAAGGTTTAAATCCGATGTTTTCTCAAAAAGGAAACAATCTTAAGAACCATCAGATTTACAACCATCGGATTGAATGCCTTAGAGTAAAGGTCACAATCCGATGAAAGCTTCTAAGCAACCATCTGTTAGGACATTATTGTATTCAAGATTTGTGTGTAAAAGTCTTTGTAATTGGAAAGTCATAGAAAGTCAAAGAAAGTCAAAGAAAGTCAAAAGTCAAATTAGTTAGTTAAAAAGTCAATTTAGTTTACTTTGTTTAATCAATGTGATTGTAATTAGTTTAGGTATATTAGGTTGCTTAGGCATTAAGCATTAGGTTAGAAGCTCGTTTGTAATATATTAGAGAGAGAAAGTTAAGATTTATAGTGAGAGAAAGGTTTTAATTCATGTAATATTCAAGATTTGCTTCAAGATCAATGAGATAAAATGTTTGTTATCTAATAGATCTGGAGTTTACACCATCCGATTGTTATCTTCATTGGATTTTATATATTCCTTTGAATTATTCCATGAATTTAATATCCGATAAAACTATCCTTCATAAATGTCTATAACTGGTAACTGTTGTATAGATCAAACACATAAAATTTGTTTTTCTGTCGGAACGTTCATAGAATAATCTTGTGTTATTCGATGATTGAATGGAAGTCCTGGAGAGTGAACATCAATAAAACTCCTTATACAGTACATTTGTTGTACTAAGGAGCTTCGTGCTGCTTACAGGCATCTTAACTATTTCATTTGTTGATTCAGAGTTACATTCTTATTTGTCTGAATTTGAAAAGATTCGGATGAATACATTATGAATTGACGGATGTTCAGTGTCTCATTTTTGAAAGATCATGGTCAGAGATTATGTACATGACATTTCTTGATGAAGTTTTGATGATTTCTATGCTCTACATCATCAAAAAAGGGGAGACCGGATCAAGAAATGAAAATTATGTGAAAGGTCAAATTCAGAATATAGTGGCGAGTATATAGTTCATGATGGAGATATTTCAAGAAATGCAAGACTGATTTGAAGAAAGATCAACAATTTAAGAAAGTTTGCTGCAGTGTACATAAATTTTATTTGAAGATGATTTGCTGAAGCAAAGTGAGCTAAATTTGAAGATAATTTCTTTTCTGAAGTCTGAAAGAGGTTTTATTACCTTGGAGAGATTGTTAAAGATTCTTGCAAAAGACATTCACAGACTTTGGGGGAGATTACAAAAAGTTTGAAGACAACTTAAAGAAAGGGGAGATTTAAAGAAGAAGATTGTTCGTAAATGCTGAAATTTGTTTTTGCCTATCCAAAGGGGAGATCATTTTTTTTTGAATCAAGGGGAGTTTCAATGTTTATTCTTTTAAAGATGATCTTGTATCCAAAGGGGGAGATTGTTAGTGCATTAATATGTTGGATCCAAGATCATGAAGATAAAAGTCAAAGTCTAAAGCTCAAGTCAAAGCCTCTTATAGCAAAAGTCAAAGTCTTTGTAATAAGTCAAAGTCAAATTCATTGTGTTGTTTAGTTTTGTCTTTGTAATTGCTATAGGTATAAATAGTTTTATTTTATGTTAGTAGACTCATATGACTAAGAGAGCGTCTAAGTGTAGAGAGAGAAACATTGTGAAATTAAGAGCATATACGAATTTGTAAAACTGTGATTTGAGATAAATAACAAATGGAAATTGTGATTGAATTCTTGTTGTCATCTTGATCTGATTGCATAAACTGGGACACACAATTATACTTTAGAATAGACAAATAGGATTTTTACATGTAAAAGTCTTATTACTATCTGTATTGTTACAAGAGTAAAAAGCCTTCAGTAAAGTCGAAGATTAGTTGAAGAGTGGTCAGATTGTCACCAAAGTGGATTGGTTTGTCATCTAGCCAAAAGAAGATCATTACAAGATACAATTATTTTGTAGTCTGACAAATACTACTACTGGAAAACCGGATTTTGAAGTGCAAACTTGGCCAACAAGTTTAGTTCACCAACTCTTCCTAACTCTCACCCAAAAGTACGGGAACATGGAAAAACATGTCAATTTAAGTATGTTCTAAAGTATTTTTAATACTTGTCATACTTTACTGTTCCCTCCGCATACAAAAGGATGGGAAGGGTTAACAAGTGTCTACATCAACTCAAAAGGCTTAAATGAAAAGTACAAGTATGCATGGATCAACAAATCCGACGGAGACTAGAGACACGCGTTAAAGTTGAAGGTGAGCATTTTTGTTAGGACATAAAATGTCCTAGTTTAAAAAGTTTTGTAAAGGACTCTACAACATTTATTATATTGGGCTTTATAATGTAATTGGGCTTTAACAATGTAATTGGGCTTAGGCTTTTGTGTGTAACAAGGGAGATAGGGGGAGTATATATAGTTAGTTTGTTTGTAATGTTTGTAAGAGAGTCATTTCAAAATGTAGTGATCAAGAGAGTGTGTGTTCTTCTAGAGAGAGAAACATTCTCTCTAGGTTGTTCTCCGTATTGTTGATTTCATGTGAACAAAACTAGATCTTTCCCAATCTCATCTTGTTACTATCTACCATTGATTGAATTGTTGTTATATAGGATCTACATGCCTAATCAACTTGTTACTCAATCAAATACCTATCAAGCCGGTTCGTCTACGTCCAATGTGCCTTAACCAGAACTTTCTCAAGTTGAAGAGAGACAATTAAGGAATGCACTCAGAGTTCCCTTCCTTGAAGAGACGAAGAACATATTTGTGCACCACATCAAAAGCTTGATATCTTCCTAGTCTTAGGCATAAAGAATAAACCTAAAGAATATCAGGGAGAGTATGTTTACATGATAAACTCCATGAAGCTGCCTACAGATCATGTCAAGTCAAAGAGCAAGATTGTCTCAATCAAAGAAGTCTACCTGAAAAAGTTTTACCGAATCTGGTATCCTGTGTTTGTAGTTCAGAGGCAAGATAACCGCTACTACACGTTTATTGAAGCAGATTTATATCATCTTCAGATAGATGACTTTGAGTTCATGTACCATATATTCAGACATATGACTGTCAGATTGAAGAACATTGCTTATGCATTGGAGGCTATTAAGAGGTTCATATGGAGGCACATAACATACACTTATTGCTATGATTTTTAGTTAGGAATAGAGAGCAATCAGAAAAAGATCAACATGATAAAGCCAAACTTGAAGATTACGAACTTGGAAAACTACTCGTTGTTCATGATTCTTCATGATCCAGAGTTCGGGGTTGTCTACAAGAACGACAACAATGAAAAGAGATTTCTGAGATTGCTAAGTTTTCGGACTGGACACTTAAAGTTATCAAATTGCAGCTTGAAAAGACAAGCTGAAGGTGACAACCGGTATGAGTAGAATGAAAAGACAAGAGTAGCTGAAGGTGACTTCATGCCAAAGAGAGACCGGTTGATACTTCTGAAAGCAATTGAGGCTATGGAAGAAAGGATAGAATTCAGGAAAGCTATAAGGTGGTTTGAAACATATTTGGGCATACGAGATACAAGAATAAGACGTTTCACTCATTGATTCCAAGGGGGAGATTGTTGGAGCATACTTAGTTGGAATCATGTCTTATTTTGTATAATCAATGAAAGTCAACTATTTTACTTTGAATTGTAAATGGTGCAAGGGATGCCTTCACCATATAAATATAGTGTAGGCCTTGTTCATTTCATGTAGTAACTCATATTGTAATATGTGATCGTAACTCATTTTACAAGAGAAATACATATGAATTTCTCTCTCTACACACTCTTTCTAGATTCCTTTACAAAATTTTAGGGGGAGAAGGTTAGGACATAAAATGTCCTAGTGTAGAAAGTTTTGTAAAGGGCTCTACAATTATTATTGTATTTGGCTTTGTAATGTAATTGGGCTTTAACAATGTAATTGGGCTTGAGCTTTAGTGTGTATCAAGGGAGATAGGGGGAGTATATATAGTTTGTTTGTTTGTAATGTTTGTAAGAGTCATTTCAAAATGTAGTGATCAAGAGAGTGTGTGTTCTTCTAGAGAGAGAAACATTCTCTCTCTAGGTTGTTCTCTGTATTGTTGATTTCATGTGAATAAAACTAGATCTCTCCCAATCTCATCTTGTTACTATCTTTCATTGATTGAATTTTTGTTCTATGGTATCTACAATTTTATGCAATGAAGGCTATAAAATGACTTCATTGTGCTAACTTTCAAATCACCCATTTTGAAAGAACATATCTCTGTGATAGCTTCAAGTAAACTCGACGTCAATATCTAAGATCTATCTTAATCTCTCAGATCTGAAAGAGAACCTTCTTCTTCTCTCTTTCAGTGTGTAAATTTGTCCCCCTCGGTTAGTTTAGGATAAAATTCATGCCACCTAGCTTCCGCAACATATCTGTAATTTTATATTTGAAATAATCTAAAATTAAAAAGAGCAAATTTACTGTTTTTGTATTCAACCCCCCTTTCTACAAACATTTTCTGTGTGAGTCATTATGGTTGTAAGATCCCACATTGGTTAGGGAGGGGAACGAAGGTTGCCTTATAAGGGAATTGATACCTCCTCTATCAGACGCGTTTTAAAACCATGAGTCTAGGTATGTGGACAAAGCGGACAATATCTGGTACGGTTAGCCTGGGATGTTACAGATGGTATCAGAGCCGGGAGCCAGACTAGTGTGTCAGCGAGGACATTGGACTCCCAAGGGGGGTGGATTGTAAGATCCCATATTGGTTGGGGAGGGGAACGAATGTTGCCTTATAAGGGACTTGATACCTCCTCTATCAGACACGTTTTAAAACCGTGAGTCTAGGTGTGTGGACAAAGCCGTCAGTATCTGGCACGGTTATCCTAGGATGTTACAATGGTCCAGGACCAACACCTAGTAGTCCGCTTTGTTGTTTCCGGGAGAGTATACTGTTGGATCATCATGATTTTTTTTTACAGTAGCTTCATAGCATTTGTATCTACAGTTTCAACAGTGGGGATTGGTTTTGGTTTTGGTTTTGGTGTACGTATTCTGTTGGATAGAGGATAGTTTTTTGGGTGACATTTCTTTCTCATTTACTTTAGTTTGGTAAAGGTTTATATAAACCAAGAAAACTTTTGTCAAACGAAGGTTATTCAACATTATTTGTCAACCGTTCTAACATATTTCCGATCAGAATGATACAAGAGCCAGTGGTAATTGTTAAAAGTAGGATGACAAATCTAAATGGTTATGATGATGAAGTAATAATTTAACAATTCGTTTGTGAATGTAAATCCCAAACAAATCAAGCTAATCTCAATCAAGATTGAACATTAAGAACTAGAGAGAGAAAGTAGAGAGAGAAAGTGGATCTTGAAATATCACACGTATCTGAATATTACAAATGAAGTTCTTCTACATTCTTTACAAAGCCTAAACCTATTTATACCACAAATCTAACAAAGACTTAAAAGCTAAGCATACTAATACAACTTTGACTAACCTTGACATTGACAAAACAAACTTTGACTTTGACAATGTTGACTTTACAACTTTGACTTTCCTATTAAATCTTAGATACAATATTTTGACTTAACAATCTCCCCCTTTGTATTCAAGATTTAATAAAAATTTGACACTAGTCTTCAGCACTTGATTCTTCAGCTTTTGTTTCTGACAACTTTGAACTTTGAAGCTTTAATCAATCTTCAAGCTTTCAACCTTTGAAGAATCTTGAAAAGTCTTTTTCACTTTGTAGCTTTGAAAGTCAACAAGTCTTGAACAGGAAGCAAAATTCTTGAAATCTTTGAAACTTCAACTTTGAAACATCTTTGAAATCTTTGAAACTTTGAAAAATCTTTGAAAAATTGTATCTTCACCTCTTGTGATCTCTGAACCGTCTTCGGAAAAACAAACTTTCACAAATCTTGATTTATCTTTGAATCACCTTCAGAACTTTCGTAAATCATCTTCAAAACTTTTATTAAATCATCTTCATTTGGAAAATGAATCATCATGGAGTGATTTCTTTTCTCCATCCTTGAATAACTTGAACTTTCTGAAATTTCTCGACAAATCTTTTCATTGTGAACTTTCTTTCTTTATGACTTTGAAATTGAACTTTGTAAAATTCTCCCCCTTTTTGATGATTGTGAGCATCATGATCATCAAAACTTCTTCAATTGCAGAACTTTCTTTGATTTCCCCCTTTAACAATCTCCCCGTCATAATAATTTGACATTCTCCGCCCTTTGATCTGAATAGCTGAATCATGAACTGTATATACCCGAATCTTTTCAAATTCAGATATAATAAACAATGTGACCCTGATTCAACAGATGAAACAGTTAATATGCCTGTAAGTAGCACATAGCCACTTTGTACAACGAATGTACATTGGAAAGGAGCTTTGGTAATGTTCACTCCCCCAGGGCTTCCATTCAATCATCGAAAAACCACAAAGGAATTTTCCATGAATGTTATGACAAGAAAACTTATTCCTTGTGTGCTCATGAAAGTGTAGAATGATTGAAGCTACTTAGCATGATCAGGCTCAAATTGTGTAAATTGTTGAGACAGCAACAGATATTACACGGACTCAATGTGCATGAAAGAGGTGCGAAGGTGGGGCAACTTTCCTTCTTGTTCAATATCTAAATCTTCCGAGTGAAGATCAGATAGCAGATGTGTTGCGTCCCCAACGAAAATGAAACATTTCTTTTTCGGGAAAGAAATGAGTGGTTGGTGGGGTTAATGCAAGAGTTGGCATGGGCTCACTTCCTGTTTCAATGATGGTCACCAAAGAATGTTAACCAATCAGTAGATGTGGCTGCCCGACTCAGAAAGTGGTTGGTGCAGAGTTCTGATATTCTTTTAACTCTGATCTCACACCCTCTTTCTTTTTAACATTAAAGCTCACTTCTAACCAAACTCTCTTTTCCATTTTTCCGCTCAGCACAATGAGAAAAACTCAACCGGATGAGTTATCTCCCCCACTCTTTGATTTTGACCCCTCACCCCTCAATCACTCTAGGATTACTTCGTGGGTAGGAAACACAGGTTTATGTGAATCCATGGAAGTTCTGTTTAAGCTCACACACGAATCCCATGTAAGTCCTAAAAAGAATGATTTGCTCAACAGTTTAACTGAACAATTAAGTACAAAATGTATGATAACACTGTCAAAATGTATGCTCATGAGGTTTGAGCAATTGAACAATGAAGATCTCTCAAAACAAAGATTTTGAATGAATGAAATGAAATCAAGAGAATTGTTTTGAGAATCTGACAATGTATCAATCAGATCAAATAAAATGGTTAGGGTATCAAAGAATTGGATGGTTTGTTTATATGAACGAATATAAACAAATTAGCAATGAAAGCACAAATTTTGGAAAGATGATTGATGCTCAACAATATTGAATTTCAAACGAGGGTATTACCATCGAAAAATTTGTTCATTATGAGACATGGTAATAACAAATTTAATGAGGTACTGAACCGGTGTGTATGAATACTTTACAGTATATGGACAATATAATACGCAAGTATTGATCTTTGGAAACACACGGTCAGTTAAACATTAAAGCTCAAAATTGAAAAACATTTAAAATCACACTTCTAAATTCATAAAATCTTTTGAGAACCAGAAGTGGTTTGAACATTTCAGAAATTGTTTTTCATGCTTGAAAGTTGTTCTTCTTTCAAACAATCAGAGATCTAGATCAAAAAATATTTACCTTTTAGGCTCCCCCTCAAATCATGATAAAATGATTTAGATCTTTTAAGCTCCCCCTGGATATTTGCAAAAAATATCCAAGTCTGAACGTTGAAGAACGGGTCCTGATCTGTCATGTGATCAGAAGCCATCACCTTTACTCCCCCTTAAATTATGCATCTGAAATATGTCAGTTAAAACACAAGATAGAGATCAATACAACTCCCTTTTGAATTGTAGACCTTCATATCGTAAGTATATTGTCAATGAAAAAGCACAGGATAGAGATCAATACAACTCCCTTGTGAATTGTAGACCGTCATATCTTATCGGATGCAAATTACAGGAGTAAAGTCTTTTGATCACTGAAGTACGAGTCCTAAACTGTTGTGTTTAGAAGTCAAACTCCGTTGAAGTACGGGTTCTAAGCTGATGTGCTTAGAAGCCTTTGTCTTTTAACTTTGAAGTCCGGGTTTTGAACTGCTTTGTTCAAAAGCCTTGGTTCTCTTACTCCCCCTTGACTTGAGGTGCCTGCAACATAGAATCAGTTTTCGGTTTTGGTACCCACTGGTATTTGGGTCCATGAATGTTAGTTGTAGTTCTTGTGGGGGTAATCGAGTAAGAGCCATACCAGAAATGATCACTGATTTTGTGAATATGATCATGTGTACAACAATAAGAACAATAGTATTTCTTACCTGACAAACTGATTAATTTATCTCTCGAGTAGTTATGATCAGGTTTACCTTTACGCACAATGTTCTTCTTGGCTTTGTGTGTATGTACACATGATTTATTTCCTTTCAGCTCATCTCTCTTCTCATCTTCAACTGGTTTATTCTTCCAGACCAATTCTTCTTCTTTGTATTTTCTTCTTCTTTGATGTGTACCTGAACCATCTATATTTTTATCATAGAAAAGGTTAGTACTACGAATCTGATCAGAAGATTTAACCGACCTCTTGGAAGAAACAATTTTCTGATTTGAACTTGATGCTGTCTTTTCAAGCTCTTTAATCTTTGAAGCAAAACTGTCTCTTTCTTTAACAAGCATGTCAATCTTCGTCTTGCATTCAGACTTCGTTTTCTTCTCTTTCAGCACACTTTCAGATAGTTCAGATAACTTCTCAGTAAGCTTTTTGATCTCAGCCTCAAATATGCTTCGTTCTTCTTCAAATCCCTTCTCAGCATCCTTTCTTTGACTGGATATTTCTTTAAAGAATCCAACATTCTTCTGTTCAATGGCCTTCTTTTCCTTGGCAAACTTCTCTCTTTCCAAGATAAGTACTTTCTCAAAATCAGAAACTTGTTGAGAAAGTTTTATACACTTAAGCTCAACAGTCTTCTTTTCTTCAAAACTCTTCCTTGAAAAATCTGAAAACTTCTTTGAAAATCCTTTCTTTTCACTCTCAAAATCAGCTTTATCTTTAACAAGCTTTTTCTCCAAATCAGATATTCTCTTTTGAAGATCAGCATTAGCATCTTTCAGATCAGAAATCTTTTTCTCATAACTTTCAACAGAAACTGCTTGTTGAATTTTAGCTTCCAACTCAGAAATCTGTCCTTTTAGCTCAGACACAACCTTTGGCCCTAACATCGTCCATTCAAGATAGTCCCATAACTCCTTTCCTGTCAACTTGAATAAATCTTTTCCTGTCGACTTGTAGATATTTGTGTGACCAGAAATGTCATACAAAATACTATTCAACAAAAAACTTCGAGCTAAATCATCAACTCTCTTTCTTTTCTCCTGTTCCTCGGTACAATCTTCTGTTGGAGTTTGAGGTTTCATCTCTCCTTTAGTCAATGATAATCTGATATAGCAACTCAGCTCATGTTTATCTACAAAGTTGAAAAAATCAACTTTCCACTGCTCGTATCTTCCTTTGAGTAATATTGGTGAACTCATTCTGTTTCAAAAAGAATTTATCAAAATGATCGTTAGTTGAAATGAAAGTACAGTATTTCCTTTCTCAGAAAATATTGAATGAGAAATCAGCTTGATAAGAATGATCGTTCCCAAACAATTCAGAAAAATTTGACTGAAAGTCAAACTTAGATCAGCACAACAAAAATAATCTCAGAAAAATTCAATCTCTGAAACTCTCAAAGCACTGGAACTTCTCTCAAATTTCTTGAATTTGAACTCGCAGAACACCTGAAATTTAAAAACGCAAATCAATTTATTTGAATGGTGCAAAGCAATTGAATTAAGAAATGCGCAAAAGTAGAGTCCAATTAAAATGAAATCTGGCGCAAAATTGATAAAGTTGGCGCAAAGTAAGCGTTTGCGCGAATTATTGGTGGCGCAAAAAGAACAAATTTGCGCGAGTTGTTGGTGGCGCGAGAAAGAACTTTGCGCGAACTGATGATGACGCAAAACTCTAAATGAGTGGTGCAAACCTATAAATTTGATAATATGAAACCCACACAATCATGAACTGGTGCAAACCAATTATGAACTGGCGCAAAGTTTTTATGAAGAAACACAGGACCTGCAAATTCAAAACTTCAAACTTGCAAATTGAAACTTGAAAACTGTATCAATACCATCGAAAATCAATACTAAACACATATCTAATATCAATTTCAGATTAAAACCATCAAATTACAAAAAATCGATTCAACCAGTGTTCGAACAATATTTTTCAAGAAACCAAAATTTCAGAAATTGACATCGATTTAGTTCAAAATTCGAGATGTAATCAATACAAGAAACAATCCAAAACACAAATTGAATCCAATAATTCCATTTTCTTGCATCAAAAGCGATTTTTCAAAAAAAATCGAATGAACAGTAAAACTCAAAAAAATTTGCGTGTTCTTGAGAATTTTTAGATTTTGATCCAATTTTCTGTGCAAATCTCTTCTGAAAATTGTTTGGTACGACTCTGATACCAATTGTGAATGTAAAATCCCAAACAAATCAAGCTAATCTCAATCAAGATTGAACATTAAGAACTAGAGAGAAAAAGTAGAGAGAGAAAGTGGATCTTGAAATATCACACGTATCTGAATATTACAAATGAAGTTCTTCTACATTCTTTACAAAGCCTAAACCTATTTATACCACAAATCTAACAAAGACTTAAAAGTTAAGCAAACTAATACAACTTTGACTAACCTTGACATTGACAAAACAAACTTTGACTTTGACAATGTTGACTTTACAACTTTGACTTTCTTATTAAATCTTGGATACAATATTTTGACTTAACAATTACTATTGTTGGTTGATCAATTTTCTCGTCAAACCTTAGAAACAGACTTAACAGAAAAAGAACAATAAGAGGTAAAATAGTCATTTTTCTCATTCCACCAGTTAATTTATCAACAAACAAACAACAATTTAACTTAATATGTATAGACAAACCAAAAGGCCTTCATTCTAAAATAACAAAAATAGTGAAAATGACTAAAATACCCCTCATTTAATTGGACGTAACAGAGAAAGTTAACGACTTTTAGACAGAGGGACCAAAACCTTTGGGAATCGACAAATGTTAGGAATCAAATCCCAGTTTTTGAAGTTTAGGGACAATATCCATTGAAAATACAAATGTTAGGGACCAAAACTGAACTTTACTCTTTGTTATAAAGTTCAATATTAGTCCCCAATGTTTGCAATTTTCATCAGATATCGTTCCTAAACTTAAAAAAAGTCGAATTTGGTCCCTCACATTTGTCAATTTTCAATGGATTTCATCACCCTGTCTAACAACAATTAACTTTTTTTGTTAAGTCCAGTTAATTGAGAAGCGTTTTGGTCATTTGCATTTGATCTTATTTTAAAATAAAAAACGTATATATATATATATATATATATAGAGAGAGAGAGAGAGAAGAAGGTTCAAACGAGAACACAAACTATTTAAGAAAACAACAAAAAACAGCAGATCATGTACAAAATCATATATGATTTTACATTAACTCGGAAAAATAAAAAATGGACGCACGCGACTTTGGGAGAGACCTAAAGTCGCGCTCAAAGTCGCGTGAATTATATATGATTTTGTACGTGAATCATATATGATTTTGTATGTACTCGACTGTTCTCGTGTTTTCTTAAATGTTGTTCTCGTATGAACTCACTTCTCTCTCTCTCTATATATATATATATATACAGAAACACACACAAATACACACATATAACAAAAACAACACCATCCACCCCCGTCGCCGCCACCGTCCACCGTCCAACGCCGCTACAAAATCCAAACACATTTTAAATATACAAAATTCAAACCCAAAATTAAGTTCTAAAAAACAAAAATAACTCAATAATATCAATAATAAAACCCAAAATCAAATCCACAACATGAAAGCCCTAAAACTCAAATATTTAAAATCAAAACCCAAGATCAAATCAAAAATCTAAATCAAGCCTAAATACTAAATCAAAATAGAAAATAAACCCTAAATCAAAATCAAAATTAGTTTATGGGCCATTGGTGGTATTGATGATGCTGATGGAGATAGAAGGAGGAGAAATGGTGGTTTGGGGGAGAGATGGGGTTTCGAATATTGTAACCAACTCGAGTTGGTGTGCCATGGTGGGGGTTTATCCTTGCTGCTCTAGATCTGTGGGGATATATTAAATCACCCCGTTAAAGGGAGAGAGGGAGGGGTGATTTTGTAAAACCGGAGAAGAAGGTGGAGGTGGAGACGGTGGTGGGGAAGGAATGAAGTTTACGTGGAATGAGAGGGGAAGGGGTAGGATGGGGTGTTGGAGGGCTTCACGGGGAAGTGGAGATGGTGGTGGAAGAATGTATATGTGTGATGTTTATATACTTTAAGAGTGAATTATGGATTTTTTTTTTCTTTTACGATTTTTTAATATTATAATATATAATATATCTTTTAAAAGTTTAGTAAAAATTAAGAAAGTAGGTAAAATGGCTATAATGCTCGGCTTAAAGGAAAATGTTAACGGCCGTTAGATAGAGGGACAAAGTCTGTTGGAAATTGACAAACGTAAGGGACTAAGGGGCTGTTTACCAAATTTTCCATTAAGTCATGTATGGATAAATTTGTCTGCCTGGATAAATTGATGTTGTTGTTTACTTTTTTATCTGAATATTCAGTGTGAATAACAGAAATGACTAATTTACCCTTGAATATGAATTATAAGTTGTTTTATAAATTGTTGTTTATTTTTTAAGCCATATATTCATAAATTCATTGATATAATCCAAAAATCAAAACATAAATTCATAAAGTACTTAAAATTCCAAGTTCAAACACAAAGTAACCAAGTTCAAACACAAATGCTAAAAATTTAAACATTATTAACCAAACTATTTGCAATTCCATAACGCAAAGAAGCCATATATTTAGTGCTATTAGCACCCCATTGGGATATATCGAATTCTTCTTCTCCACTTCCTTCGACTTCTTCTTCGTTGTTAGATGTGGTGTCCTTATTGCATTCCATAAACAATTGGTCTTGAATATTATATTTTCCTATAAAATTATTTATCGCAAAGCAATCAATTACCACATTTCTTTCTGTTTCAATGGAAAAGGAGTCATCTGCTTTAGGATCGGGAACCTCGCTTTCAAGACACCGTAAGCACGTTCAATAACATTCCTGAGCTGGGAATGTGCATGATTAAACTTTTCTTCTTTAGTTAAAGGACGTCGACATCGAAAATCCGCTAACCAATATCTTGTGTTACAGTATGGAGCCAAAAATCCCTGAGCATTGGTGTACGCAGCGTCACAAACAAAAGTGAATATCATGTTGAAATCACATATTCATAAAACATTTTGATAACATCGACCGCTCCTCCTCTTCCCTTGTAAGCAGTTTGGTAATAGGCCGACACAATTGCATATATAAGGGTACCGTCTAGTGCACCTATTGCACCCTTCATTAACAGAAATATATACATATATATATATATATATAACATTTTAAAGTTTCAAGAACAAATCTTACTAGAAATATTTCTCTCAAACGTCTTTGATTACTCGACATATTTGAAGTTGTATCAGAAGTTGTCGGCACCACAATTTCTCTTGCGAATTCCATCATTCCTAGTAAAACTTCATGGAAACAAATATGAACAGATCTTGTAGAGCGTTGAAATCTATGTTTAATCACTCTATAACACTCGTTATGCCCGATCATCGTCAAAAACATCGCCATCTTCTCTTCGACACTAACATGTCTACTATCTCTCACCCATTTTTTTTTATCTAAAATGATTGCATAAAAGTATATATGATTCATGTGAGAGGCACATCAACTCTTGACATTGCGTATTAGCTCTTGGATGTAAGCATATCCACTCAATGCCGAAGTATTATCGGGCATTCTTTCTATTCTTTCAGAAGCATTTCTTCTTCGTCTTATATATATATATATATATATATATATATATATATATATATATAAGAACTACCAAGAGTATTTCTTTCTCAAAAGTCAACATCTATTCAAATAAAAATGCATATCATAAATCCAAATAAAGAACATCTATATATATATATATATATATATAATTATATATATATATATATATATATAATTATATATATATATATTAAAGGAAAACCCTAGAGTGATGAGGTGGTATCTTCTAACATCAATGTTCTTTTTTTTTTTCTCTTTTTCTAGATTTTTGATTTTTTAAAAATGTTTTATATTGTAAAGACTTTTCTACCTTCATATATAGAATGTATATTTCATTATCCATAAGGGATTTTTTGATAATTTTACATATTTGCAATTTGGATAACCTCCAACTAGGTAGACTTCTTACTTACTCTTCCCTTAATTCCTCTTCCTCTTCATATCCATCATAATTAATTATTAATTATTCTTCATTAATTCATTGGTTAGGGACAATCTTCATAATAAATCAATATTATTCTACATGACTAGAATGAGAGAGCCATCACAATAGGGAAATTTGTTCTAATATTCTACATGACTAGAATAGGAGAGCCATCACAATAGGGAAATTTGTTCTACATGAAATTCAACATCATAAATCGATATTCAACATCATCTCCGTCAAATTCTTTGTTTAATTTGATATGTTTACTTATCCTTACTCCTGTTGGGAACTTTTTCAATCTCACAAAGCATTTTGTCATGTTCTTGATTTTTGGTTTAGTTTTCAATCTCTTACATGTAGTGCACAAAGCATTCAACCATGTTCATGGTTTTTTGTTTAGTTTCACTAGTGTCGGAACCGCGCGTTGCGCGGTAGCGTGAGTAACTCTGATAGTAATATGTAGGTTGTCTATATGATACATGTTAATTGTTAAATATGATAATCAACAAACTGTATACAAATTATTTGTAAAAATCATTAAATTTTATTAGTGGAATTTTAATATATATATATATATATATATATATAAATGATACTTTTTCTCAATTTATGTTAGAAATGATCTAAACTAAACGGTTTGTCTAATTTATGAATTGTTTATATAATTGATGACATTATATGAAGTTTTTTTTTTCTTTTCGAAATTAAAAGATGAAGGTACATCTGCCAATTTAATTATATTTATTATAACATCACAAATAATTAAAGTATTTATAATTTTTTTTGATATTTTATAGATTAAACGATAAGTTTTCAATTAATGACAGAAATTATTTAGAATGTGTTTTATCATATAAATAAATAAATAAATATAGTTTTATGTATTTGTGGATTCTAATTTCATTTAAAAGAAAACTAAAATGAAATTAAAAATATGAGAAAATAAAAGGTTTAGTAATTACTGTGTTGATTTAAAAAACAAATAAAAAAATAAAAAGAAAAAAGATAAATGTGCCTGAAAACTTCTCGTTGAACCATTTATAAGAAAACTAAAATGAAATTGAAAATGCAAGAAAAAAAATGGTTTAGTAATTATTGTGTTGATTTAAAAATAAATTAAAATAAGAAAAAAAAGATAAATGTTTTTGAAAACTTCTCATTGAACCATTGTCTAGCTTTTACTATAATATACAAAATAGATATTGCATGTATAAATTTTACCATTTGGTTGACTTTGATTAATTTCAACCGTGGTTTCATAGTTGGAACTCCTAAGTTGTATGAAGCAAAATGTAAATTCATATATGATAATTAGTCTATTTTAAACATGATCAATCATTGAAGGTCAAGAAAACAAACTTTGGATAATATTGGTGGATTTACATTCTCATAAAACTTCAATTTCTCAAGTGTGACACTAAAAATATATATAAGTATATATATCAAACAATAAGTGAATATAAAAATGTAGATTTACGACCCTTGAGAGTAACAATGTAATAGTTGAATAAATAATACACAAATATTCTTTTAGCGTTAGGGGGTTATGCTCCTGAGAAGAAAATATATAGAAATAAAAATTAAGCTAATAATACATTATGCAATTATAAAATGGACAAATAAAGAATAGATTTAAACTGAATGAATAGTTGAGTAAAATACTTACATGTAGTAATATATATGTGTAACGTGGTGATGAAGCTTTGATGTTCTTTTGCATATTTGGTGATCTTTAGATCTTAATTATGTTTGTATCATTTACTACAAAAAACACAACATAAAGATCGTATGAAGTCCATACAATGACAAAAAAAACTTGACTATAAACAAAAATTCATACCCTAAATCAATCTTTTAGTCAGAGAAAATATGTTAGAAGGAAAGAATGAGAGGTAGATTGTTGTATGACAAAGAAGTGAAAAAACTCAATAACATATCCAACAAAGACAAAAAAAAAAAAAATACTTGTGCTTAAATAAGGGAAAATGATGATTAATTAAAATAAATGAAGGAAAATGAATGGTTAATAACATAAACAAGGAAATAAATGATTAATTAACATAAATTGTAATAAAACAAATAGTTAATTCTTTTTGTGGTTTATTCTTTTATATATAAATACATAAACTTAAAGTAAAATGGTTTAAGTTATAGGAAGTTGAATGGTTTAGGTATTGAAAGTTAATTAAATGTGTGCAAAAATGACCAAAGTAGCCTCCTTGCAATAAAAAATACATTTTCATAGAGGGTATTAAAGTCTTTAATATATTTAACATTTAAAAAAAATCAAAAAAACCACAAAATTTCTAGCTAACAATCCTACTCTAAGAGAGTGCCACCTCACTACTTCTTGGTTTTTCTTTAATATATATATAGATAAATGGTTTTGCTTTAATAGATATATAGATGGATCCATATATATTTTAATATGTTTTTTAAGTGTTTAAAATTTCTAAATTTAATTATTTTTTTATCTTTATATACACACATTTATTAAAATGAAATTAAAATTATATATATGAATATGTTTTTTCCAATATGAATAAAATATTATATTAATAAATAAGAGTGTTATTATTTAATATTTAAAGATATTCAAAAAACATAAATAAAATATTTTATTAATGAAGAAGAGTATTATTATTTAATATTAAGATATATTAAAATAATTAAAGAGAAAATGAAAGGTTGCTCATTTATTAATATTTTTTTATTAAAAATAATTCAAAAACATGAGAAAAAAGATAATAGTGAATCAAGCATTCTCAAGAGGCCACATCATCTCTCCATGATTTTGCTTTAATAGATATAGATTTTTGCCAAATGCCCTTAATTAATTTCTATTAAAGATAAGAACTCACTTTGTCTTTGGATTTTGTACTTGTGTTTTCAATTTTATTGTTATAGGGGAACTGGACGTTGATTTGGTGGCAATTGAAGTGCCTACGAAGAGGAGCTCGGTCTGTTCTTCACTCCTTAATTGTTGCATTTTTTTTTGTATTTATGTATTGAATTCTAGGGGATTTTTAATTATGATTTCTATGATTTTATAGGTTTTAGGGATATTTTTTTGCAGGCTTCTTCTTCACCCATCCCTAACTCTTGATATGTTCTTCTTAGGTTTTATAGGTTTTATAGGTCTTATGGTTTGTTTTATGCTCGATCTTGAATCCATGATATTACAATTCTCTGAAGTAGATTTTAGTTCAAATAATAGCCTTCACAACTTTCTGATATATTCGTATTTTATTCCATATATTGTTAGGTAGACTTGGTTGGATTTTTTAAAAAAGCTTTTATGTAGCAATTCAAAGATGGAAGTATATATTTAATGTGGGATCTTTACATCTCATTGCCCTCTTCTGTAAAATGTAAGATAATTGTAGTAATAAGGTTTCTTGATCTTCAAACGTAATGGTTGAGGCTGTAAATCTTTTCTTCTTTCTTAATATTTGGTTTTTTTAATTTGGTAGCTTAATGCATGTATGAGATGATATATTCATTGTGCTCGACCTTTAAATGGTTAATTGGTATATGGGGCTTGGAAAGATGTTGCAAACTATCTCGTCCTTGAGTTATTTAAAGGTTGGTCGAGGATTACTTTATTTGCAGTAATCAAATATATGAAACGGTAGGTTAAGTATGCTTATATCACAGATCTACAGATTGGGGACCTATTTGAGCAATGAAAATTGTCTTGCTATTGTAATATAATATGTTTTGATCATCATTATTACGCGAATTAGATGTGGTAATGAGATGATGATTTTGCATGTGGTAAGGAAGTTTGAAGCTAAAGTATGGAACCATGTGAAGTTGAATCACTTATAATTACTACTTTTCAGATAAAAAAAAGTCAGAGGTATGTACTAAAATTCATTAGGGGAGAGAATGTTGTATCTACAATGATACATAAATGAATAGAATAACTCCAAAAATAAAAATTAAATGATAAAAAAATCAATCATCAATCAATATTCAATATGTATATATATATATATATATATATATTATTCTACCCCTAAATAAAAAATGCGTGTTTCATTATACGAAGGCTTCTTGGGTAATTAGACTTCCAATTTAATTAGCTTTAACTTCCAAACTATATAACTTCCTAGAGACATTGATTTTAATCTCTTCATCATCCTATCTATTAGTTAAAGGAAAATCTACAACAAAATCATTTATAAGCTACAACCTAATGCTCCATCAAAATGGAATTAAAAACTTTTATGTTATATATTATGTTTTATTAGGTTTGTATGTTTTTTTTGTTGTTTCTTGTTTTCCTCCTTTTCCCTCAAATTTTGTCTTTTTTGATGTAGGTATTGTAAGGGTCGGTGGCAGTTACAAGATCGTATTTCAAGTGATTTATGGTCCCAAAGTGATAACAATAAATCACGGCACAACTGACCCGATACAACAAATGCGGAATAACGAGATCTAAATATTGTATATTTCGGTCGAATGATTCTTACCGATCCACAAACGTATATATAACAGTTATCAAATATGACAAAACAACAAATAAATCGAGACAACAAGATTTAATGTGGTTTCACTATCGGTGTGATAGTGTACATCCACACACACACACACACACACACACACACACATATATATATATATATATATATATATAGGGAAGATGAGAGTATGGACAAAAGAGGAATATGAGTTGAATTATAGCTTCCATGTATATTTCCAATGCTGTATCAGATACCTCCTTTTTATTTCCCATGCATAAGGCAAAGTCTCATAATAAGACAAATTCCAAGTCTTCCAAAATATGTGGCTCAAATTAATCCACACCTCCATGCATCAAGCACTTGTACATTGTGCTTGGTGAGTTGCATAACAACAATAAAAAAAACTTATCTAACTTAAGTTTTTCAACACTCCACCATGATGTGCAATCACCCGACGAAACCAAAGTACAAACCAATTCCCCAAATACGGACAAATAGCTGATAGAGATTGACACAGGGTAACATAATGCATTTTGATCGCGACGAGATTCAGCTTAACCATCACCCGTCAAAATCAAAAGCAAAAATCCTTAAGTGAGCAATCTTAATAAACGAATGATTTAAGCAACCTAAAAACACGTACCAAGTAATAACTCCCCAAAGATGTCGCTATGTCATCTCTAGCAATATTCTCATCTCTCCCACAAGGTGCCAAACGACACTTTAACACAATCTGAGTTGGATCAAATTTGAGCAATGCTCGAATGCAGCTGGCGGCGACGACTTGGTGAACATATCGGCAACATTATCTTCAGATAATATTTTCTTCAAATGCACAACTTTTGCATCGTGCAAAGCTACCAGAAATGCACGACACACATTAATGTGCTTCATTCGAGAGCTGAACGCCAAATTTGTAGCTAAGTGAATAGCACTCTGGCTATCACAATTGATATGGACTGTAGTCTGTGTTAGTGCAATATTTGTTGTATTCAATATCATCAAGATTGAAGAAGTCAAAGCCTCATGTCAAACCCTCAAGATAGAAAGTCAAAGTCAATGTCATTTATAGAAGGTCAAATGCTTTGTTAGTTAGTTGTTAGTTTCCTTGTTTATAAGCATGTGGTATAAATAGGATTTCTCTTTTTGTAATCTTAGTGTGTGCTTTTCATTATATACATTTGAGAGAAAGATTGTAGAGAGAGAAAGTTGTAATTGTTTGATTCAATAATACAAATGAGATTTGTGGAATTGAATTGTTAATCTGATTGATACACTTGCATTTGGGACTATGAATTGGTATCAAAGCAGACAAGAATCAGAAATTGGATCAAAATCTGAAGATTTGTTGCTATTTTCAGAAAGTCGCAAGTTCTTACTGTCAATATTTGAATTTTGCTCATTCGTGTGTAATTAAATATGAATTTGATTGATTTGTGTTTGATTTATGTACTAGAACAAGTTTCATTCAGTTTATATAGCCTAATTCACAATCATTAATGTGAATTTTGGACTTTTGTTAGATTTTTGTTCGAAAAGTTTCAGAGACTGTGATTGGATCAAAATTTGATTTCTAGTGGTTCTAGTGGTTTTTGGTCGAAATTGTTTCCAACAAATATGTTCAGAATCTGATCGTGAGCAAATCCTCAAAATTTCATTGCATTTGGTCTAGAATTGAGAGAGTTATGGCCAAAATTGTGATCTGAGTTCGTCTTCTAGCAAGATCTGAAGAACTCGCAAGTTCTTCATACTTGACGCAAGCATCTTCGAGGTTGTCACAAGTTTCTAGTATTTTGAAGTTTTGATGAAAATTTTCTAAGTCTGAAACTCGCAAGTTTGAGGTACGACAAGTGAAACTACTCGCATCAAGTAGCTTACGTCAAGCTTACTTGACGCAAGAGACACATACGACAAGTTCAAAACTCGGGTTCTTTGATATACGTCAAGTGTGGTTCTCGTATCACTCGATTTGCGATAAGTTCGAAACTCGTATCATTTGGTCTGCGTCAAGCTTGGTTCTTGGGTCTAAGCTCTTGTGACAAGCTAAGTACTTAGATCAAGAGGCTTGCAAATAGTGAGTTTCTCATTTCCTTTGGCTTGAGAATTGTGAACTTCTCGTGTTCAAGGGTTTGTGAATAGTTACTTCTCGGGTGTTGTAGCTTGCGACAAGTTACTGTTCAAGCTTAGTGGTTTGCGACAAGTTCTTTTCATCGGTTTGCGACAAGTAGTCATTGTTTATATGACAAGTATGGTCCTTTGGTTTGCGACTTCCAGACTTAGTCAATTTTCAGGCAAGTTTCAATTTTGTGAAAAGTTTTTGATTTTTGTAAACGTTCAAAGCAAGCGATTTCAAGATGAATTCCAAGGATGCATTGGCGATTGGTACTGATGTGAAACCGCTGATTCTATTTAAGGGTGAATACGAGCAATGGAAAGACAAATTTTTGGATTTCATCGATCGTCATGAGAATGGTGAGTTCATTAAATAGTCTTTGGATGAGTGTGTAATGAAGCCTATCACTGTGGAAGTACCAGATGTTGAATCTTCAGACAGTGAAGATGGTGATGAACCTGAAGAGCCTAAAACAAAGAAGATTATCCTTGATATTTCAAACTATTCTGTTGAACAGAAGAAAAGATGTAAAGCTGACAAACAGGCTAGATCTCTCATGCTCGAAAGTATCCCAAATGATATCTACATCAAAATTGACAGTTACAAGGCAACAGGCAAGAAGATGTGGGATCAGTTAGATAAGAGGATGATGGGATCAAAGATTGGCAATCAGATGAAAGTAGCCAACTGCATCAATAACTATGAAGAGTTCATGGCCAAATAAGGAGAGAGTCTAGAAGCAACCTATGATAGGTTTGTATCTTTGCTAAATGAGCCAAACAAGAATAAAGTGAAAAGGCAATATATATAGAACAATGTGAAATTTCTTAGCATATTGCAACCTGAGTGGAAGATGTTCACCAGGCAAATGAAGCAGATGAAGGATCTCAATGGAATTCCACTACACGTGGTGTAAGAAACTTTGCAAAATGAGGAGAAAGTGGAAGAAATCAGGACTGATAAGAAAAAGGCTGGGAAACTTGTTACAGATCAAGTTGCTCTAGTGGTGGAAAGGAAAGAGAAGAAAAAAGAAAAGAAGAAGAAGAAGGTTGTGATTTCTGAGTCTGACGAAGTTGATAGTGCAGTTTCTGATTCAGATGATGGTGAAAGTCTGAAACAAGCCATGATTATACTGACCCGGGAATTTCGAGATAAATTTTACAAGAAGTCGGGGTCTAACAGTCAAAGGTATTCATCTGGGTCAAGAAATTTTGAGCACAAAGAGAGAGTGGAAGGAAAGAACAGGTATGAGGATAGAAAGTTTGATGGAAAGAGGACAGAGGAGAAAAAGTATGTGAATAGGTATGAAGAAAATAAGCAAGATGAACTAGTCAAGTTCTACAATTATAAAAAGGTTGGTCACTATGCAGAGGACCGCCGAAAGCCAAAAGTGCGAAACTCATATTACTACAAGAATAAAATGTTGCTAGCAAAGCAGAAGGAAGCTTGGAAGGCACTAATAGCAGAGGATGACCATTGGCTTGACTTGACTGATTCAGAGAGTGAGAAGGATGAGGTTGACCACATGTGTCTCATGGGAAAGAAAGCTACCTATGATGAATCTGATGATGACACATCTGATGAGGTAGCTGACCTAACTAAATCTGTTTTTTTTAAGAAAATGGAATCTATGATGGTTTAACTTCAAGATATTCGGTCTAAGCTGGAAAGAGAAAAAGATGTTGTTGAGAAAAAGAGACAAACAATATTTAAACTCAACAAGAACATTGTTGAGAAGACAATGTTGATTAATTCTATGACCAACGACATTGGAACTTTTGAAAAACAAAAGACTAATTTATATAATCAAATATCTGAAGCAACTTCCAAGTCTAACTTGTGTGAACTTGAGAAGAAAGAGGTTGTTCGAAAATATAAATCTTTAAAATCTGTAAACAAGTGTTTGATTGCAAAGATTAGTGGTTTGGAAGAAAATCTTTACGCTAGAGGGCAAATTAACCAAACCATTCATCTAATCAAACCAAAAGAGTTTAAATATTTCAATGCTTATTGGGGGATTGGGTATGATAACCCACATTATTTGAAGAAAAGAATTTCAAAACAAGTTGCTCTTTATAATTTTGATTTTATACAAGTGGCTGACAAACACCCCAAGTTGAAAGTCAGATGGTCTAAGTCATCTGAAGAGGTGGAAGCAACAAAAGATATTAAAAGAAAAGACACAGTTAAGATGCAACTACCATTCTGTTATGACAAACTGAATGATAGTTACATTTCTGATCAACCAACGTTTCTTTCTAATGATTATTGTAAAAGCTATTCTAATGAAGAGATGGAGGCAAAGCCTATTGATAGAAAAGTTTATGTTCCTCCTCTCATCTTAGAAAGCAAAATTTCTCAACTAGAGAAAACTTTAGAAGAAGAAAGGATTTTGGTTGACTTAGAACAAATTGTGTTTTCAATTGTTCTACTGAACACTGATTCAAAATCTAAGACAAAAGCAGAAGATAAATCAGAGTTAGATAGAGTTTGTGAACAACTCTACTGATTCAGATGCATCTTCTTGCAAAGATTTCATGGGAAACATCTTTTGTACCATTAAACCATTAGATTTTGAACAAACGTCTTATCAAAAACAATATTAAAAAGAATTCAATGATTTTATGTTTCCAAAATCTTCTAGTGTGTTAGATCCCAATACAAGCAACAAATTGAAGACAATCCATATAAATGTAGAGATAAGATAGAAATTAATAAAAATGATAATCAAGAACTCATCTCATATGCTTGGATTGATAATATGGAGGGGAAATTAGAAGAACACCACACTAGGATTTTAATCTGACTCTTATGTGAGGCTCACATAGTCTATGTGTGAAATATGTGTGTTCTCTCCAAAAACCTAACGAGAAAATGAACCATGGGCACCTATTTATTGGGCCCATTTACAAGATAATTTTCCCAAGCCCATAAACCTCTAATAAAGCCCAAAATACAATTATTTATAAAACATTCAATTAAATTGGGGGCTAATTTAAGCTAAAATTCTCCCCCTAATGTTTTATAAAGAAAAAATCATCATATTGTCTCCCCCTTGCTTTCTTTATAATCTTTGGTGTGCCATTCTTCGAGTCTTCAAAGCATCACAAGCTCCCCCTCAAATGTAGGCCCATCTTCTTGAAAGACTTAGACGAATTACCCCATTTTGTCCAGCTTTCATGTCTCAACTTCACCGTTGTTTTTGACCATCAAGGAGCCTGATTGAGAGAAAACATAAAGCATGCACATTCAACTCCAGCCTCTTATCTTTCCAACGATCTTTGATTCATCCATTTTGGATGAAAAATAAGTGAGTTGTGCAAGTTTTCCCTCAACTGTGCAGAACGGTCGTCAAAACAGAAAATTTGACTCTTAAGATTCCGTTGAGTAAGTGTTCAACACCGAGCCTTAAACTTGAATAAAAGAGGAGTGAGTGACAATCAATGTGTCACATATGTAGCTTGAAACCATGAAGAACCGAGGAGAAAACACCGTTCTAGAAAGCGGAAAGAGCACGAGTGAAATGCAATGCTTTTGGTCCAACACTTTAACGCAGACTTTGACACAGATTTTGGCATAGCAGCTCACGGAATTTTGTTAGACCTTGAGTTTTTAGTCAATTAGATAGTTTGTTTTATATTTTGTATTGTTGACTTTGTATGTGGTCAATACTTGTATGACCATATATAAGTCTTTGTTTCTTTATAAGTTTGTAAGGAGTTGTAAGCTTGTGATTGTAATCTTTGTAAGCATATGACTAAGAGATATATGACAAACACATTTCTCTCTCATCTTTGATTCTCTGATTGTTAATTCTTTGTGCATGATTGTTTGTTATGACTTGATTTCTGGGATCACAATTGGTATCAGAGCTTAATCAGAAACAAAAGAAATATTTGAAGAATCGATTTTATCACAGATTGATCATAATTTCCATTTTCGACAAGGCACTGTTCCATTGAAATTGATTTTTCGATTTAATGGAAGTCTAGATGTAAAATTTCATCTACAGTGTTCATTTGTGGTAGAAGATGATTTTTTGTTTTGGTTGATTGCTCATTGGATCAACAGAATGTTGGAATTTGATTGATCTTTCCAGTTTTAGTAACTTTCCATTGTCGAATTGTTGAAGATCAATTCCCAATTCAGTTGTGATTAGTATGAAAATTCACTTCAGAGGGTTGTTTTCGATGATGTAAAGATTGATCTAACAAAGTTTCAGGATTAAACATCAAGTTTTGATTGATTTTCTAGTAGAAAATTCGAAAATGAGGCCGAGATATGAAGAATTCGCTACATTCATGAAGAACTCGCTAGAAGAACTCGCAGAGTGAAAGAATTCGCAGAAGACATATTTTCATAGTTCTTAAGGAGAGAATTCGCAGAGTGAAGAATTCGCATTCGTGAAGTTAAAATATGTCTAAGTGTAAGGATTCGTAGAAGAGTTCTATAGGAAAAGTGAAGATTTCGTAACTGTGAGAGACACGAATTCTGAATAATTCGCATCTGTGTCTGTTACAAATTCAAAGAGGTCGCATAGACTTCATTGCGAAAAGCTCAAGAACTCGCATAAGCCTTATTGCGAAAAGTTCAAAATTCGTATCCTTTTTTTTTATATCCTTTTACGAATTCTTGTTTTGTGAATTTTATCCCAAGTGTGTTTTACGAATTCTAATCTTGAAAACTTTGTTCTGTGTGTGTCTTACGAATTCTTGGCTTGCGAATTGTGTTTTGATTTGTATCTTACGAATTCTAGCCTTAAATTTCATTTTAATTGATTTTTCAGTGTTTTCACTTTGAATTTTACTGTTTTTCTGATAAAGATCATTTCAAGCATAACTGTTCATAGATTTTAATCATGCCTTATACTGATGAGAAATGAAATCTTTGTCTTACTAACAGGGAATGTGCATTGTCATACATGCCGGAGATTCCAAAGATAGAAGCTGAGAATGAAAAGCTCAAAAGTCAAAATTCAAAGCTCAGAACAGAGATTGATACTCTTAATGTCAAACTCACCAAAGTTGAAGCACAAGTATCAACTTATGAAACAAAAGGAAAAGAATGGATCAAAAAAGTTGATGAAAGATTCAAGAAAGAGAAAGCTGAACTGGAGAAAACCTTCAATCTGAAATTTCAAGGAAAGCTGAATCTGAAAAGAAAGAGTTATAAATCAGATGTACCAAACTTTCAAAACAAGTTCCTGATTTTGAAAAGATAGTCATATCTGAAAGAGATATCTTTGACAAAGAAAGAAAGAATTTTGAAAAGAAAAACACTTTATTGTTCAAAGAGATTTCTGATAAAAATCAGAACTTGGAGAAAGATTTTGAAGCTGAAAGAAAACATTTTGAATCTGTAATTTCTGAACTTTCTAACAAATTAGCTGTCTTGTCAACAATTATACAAAAGGGACAGAAGACTAAATCTGAAATGCAAAGTAAATTTGACAATCTTTGTAATGAAAAAGCCAAGTTGAATGACAAGATCAGTCAACTTGAGAAAGCTAATGCTGATTTATCTGACAAGTTAGCATCTGATACACCTGTATTATCTTCTTATGATGGTGATGCAAGTGAATCAGTGTGTTCTTTTAAATCAGTAGATAGCTTGTATCAAAAAATGGTTTTCAAGAAACAAACTGTTAAATCTGAAATTTTGAAACCAAATCAGATTAAATCTTTTAGTCCATTTTATGTCAAATCTGTTGATAGATATGCTTATGGATTAAATGCTTCCAAGAAAGGAAAGATGATTTGGGTTGTTAAAGGTTCTCCTGAATCAGTCAAGTACCAAAAATCATCTGCAGAAGCTGAATTGAAAAAGAAGAACATATCACAGAAAGGTAAATCTTTTGCACCTTATGTCATCAAGTCAAATCAACATCTGATCAGGTTAGCAAAAAGAAAACTTTGCTGTTCATATTGTTGCCGTAATGATTTTGTTCATAAAGCACACATCCACAAAAGGTATTTTTCAAAGCAGAAGTTTACTGATACTGATTATCACAGAGGTGGACATCACTCACTGAATGTTCCACATACTAACCAGACTGGACCCAAACTTGTATGGGTACCAAAACCTATTCAACCTGTGATGCAGGATACTCCAATCAAGAAGGAGTAAGCAGGTTTATGGCTTCTAAACAAAGCAGTTTAGGACCCAATCTTAAATGTTCAAGACTATGATTTCTAGACAAAGCAGTCTAGGACTCAAACTTCAAATGTCAAGATACTAATGATCTTGATTGCTAAATCATTCCAGGGAGTTTTAAGATTAAATGTCATATTTTGCATTATAAGTGAATGATTATTTGGGGAGAATGTAGTATTCTTAATTGTCAAATTTTTATTTGGATGCAGATATGAAGGGGGAGCATATTTGTACAAGCTGTTCAAAAGGTCCACATAATGTCAAGGGGGAGCCCAGTAGCAAAATCAGACATACAAATACATCCAATGTCAAAGAACAGAAGGAACAGACATCAAGTCAAGGGGGAGCTTAATGGTAAAATCTGAAAAGGGTTGTAAGTGTGCTGAGTGCGTAAAAATTGTTTTTGAAATTAAAATTAAATGAAAATGTCATTTTTAGAAAGTTTTCATTTATGGAAAGTTTCTAATTTTGACAAATTTTGAAAAAGTTTCCAAAATTAGCAAGTTTCCTCATTTAGAATGTTTTTAAAAAAGTTGGAAATTTGGCTAAGTCAGGAATTCGCATACCTCACACATGCGAAATCTGAGGAATTCGCAGATGTGAGAGATACGAATTCTTGAGAATTTGCAGATGTGAGTGTTACGAATTCTAACAATTAACATTAGTGTTTCTTGCGAAATGTGAAGAATTCGCAACATACATCTTTACGAATTCTTGGAAGTTCTTGCACAGAATTCGCAGACTTGTCCTTTGCGAATTCTCACACACATTGTCTTCATTTTTTTTTCTAAGACAATTCTCTTCAGAGTCAATTGCGAAAAGTTGGTGGTCCAATAACATCGTGCCACGTGTCAACTTCGTTCTTGAGTATAAATAGGGTGTTTTCTGAGAAAACCTCACTTTTCGCATTCCAATCGTCTTATGAATCTATTCAGAGCACTAAACCCTCAATTGCGATTTCTCATACTCATCTGCTTCTCTTCGATTTCCTTGATTCCTTTGATCAAAAGGTGTTTTATTGGTTGATTTTTGTTTGTTTATTCATATTAAATCGATCGTATTATTTGATCTTGTTGCAGGAAACCCTAACTGGACTTAGGATTAGATTTGTCGATTCGTGGATTGTTCATTCAAGAACTCGCAACTCATATTTTATTTCTTTAAATTCTTGATTCTTGATATTTGTTTAGTGTAAATTCGATTCACAGGAATGTTTCTGAACTTAAATCGAACCTAAGATTTCTAAAATTTTAGACCTAAAATCATTAATTTGTGGGATTGATTCAAAACTGACCTTTCGACTTACTTGACATGTTCATCAGAATTATTAATGGACATTCAAATTTGTTGCTCGAAAGTTTTTGATTGTTGGTTTTAATTGTTTAAAATCAGTTTACACTTTAAATCGATCCTAACAAAACAAGTTTATTGGGTTAAAATTCATGTTTTGAGATTTTTGAATCTGGGTTTGCATTCAATGGTCTGGAGATGTTCTTGAGAAAAAGATGAACACTTACACAATTTTCAAAATTTATGAGTTTAACGAATTCTTGAATATACAGTGTCCTTACGAATTCTGGATTTCAGATTTCTTCTAAGTATGGAATTCGTATCATTGATTCTTACGAATTCTGGAGTTGTGTAAATTCTTTCTAAGTATAGAATTCGTATTAGTGATTCTTACAAATTCTTGAGTCTCACGAATTCCTTTCTACCAAAATCTTGATTGTTTCAAGAATTTCTAAGTATAGATTTCGCAGATGCCTATCTAGCGAATTCTACACTTAGTGATTTTCAAAAAGTGTTTTTCAAGTCTAAAACTCAAGCTTTTTGATTTTTCACTAACCCATTTGAACCTTGTTCAAATCTGTTACATCTTTTCAGGTACAAATGGAGGATCAGACAGTTGATCAGCATGTTCAGACCGGTGAAACCTCACCTGAAGCACAGGAAGCTTCTGAGCAATGCCCAATGCCATCATCCCGTTCTGATTTCCAAGTTCCTCAAGATGTGAATCCTGACCACTTCTTGATATCACCAGCTGAGATGAAACCACAACAGCCTAACAATCATCATCTACAGTTTACTATCCGCATTGATCCATTGGTCTTGGATATCTTGAAGAATCATCCACTTCGGAATGCTCTTACTGCCCAAGCTTCTGTTCCAGAGTTATATGTTCAACAAGTTTGGAATGCTATCAAAGTTTCTCACATGGTGGAAAAAGGAGTCAAAATTCAGATTTTCAAACTGAAGATTGATCATTTCACTTCTTTTCTTACAAAAGAAAGGTTGATATTTGTTCTAAGACTTCCATCTGAGACAACTAGAGAAGGTAGAAATAACTATGATGAGTTGCCTTCTGAAGTTGAAGTACTTCGAGGCATCAGAGATATGGGGTATGTAGGTGAGATTGTTCAAGTCATTCAGTTTAAGAAGAACAACCTACCTCCATTCTACTACACGTTGTTCTCCGTGATCAACCGGTGCCTTACTGCAAAGAATTTTGGATAGGATAATACAAGCAGTCATATTCTGAAGTTGTTCTACTCAATAGTTCATGATCTTCACATTGATTATGTTGAAGTCTTTTGGACAGAACTATATAAGAAGGTTGTTGCTAAGAAGATAAACAAAGCACCGAATTACATACCGTATTAGAGGTTTATGGCTTTAATTGTCCGCAACATGTTGAGAAGCAACAAGAATATTCCTAAAAGGAACAATTATCCAAGTGCTCCAGTAAGTGAGATGAGGTACTTGATGAGACAAAAGAAAGTGTTTCCATTCAGTATGCCTGTGCCTGAAGCACTTCTAGACTATGCAGATCCAGAAGGTGAGAGTATGACCAATTATAGAGAGTTTATGGAAAGACCAGAACCGGTCATTCCTACCCTAGGCTCAACCCATAGGAGAGTGGAGTCTGTGAGGGTTTCTGCAACCGAGGGGGTTCAGAAACGGGGAGCAAAGAGGAAAAATACCGAGAGGGGTTCTGGTGGGGGTCAGAGAAAGAGACTAGAGACATATGGGTCACGGGTTGTTACCCCACATATAGTGACACCAGTTGTCAATGAACGTCTTGAATCTGAAAAAGATCTGGATCTTGCATCTAATGATGAGGCAGACAATGAAAGTGAATCTAGTATAATTCCATCTACTTCAAGTTCAAAAGATGGTGATGATGAAACTGAATCAGATTCTGTTGGTGGATCAGCTGAGGATGATAAGGATGATGATGCTAACAATGATGGTGATGATACTATTGGTCATGTTGCTGTTGTTACTGTTGAAACCTCAAAGACTGTTGATGATATTGAGGTTGTTGAAGTTGCTGATGATGATGAATCTGCTGAGTTTGTTGAGACTCAAGCTGATTTACTTGCTGATGTCGATGTCTTTGAACCATTTCATGGTACTGCAACCATGGAAATGGATGAGCAACGTCATGTTGATTCTATTCTAAATGCAGTTGTTGGTGAAATAAGGAGAAATGAGGGAGATAAAGTAGAAAATGTTGAGAAAGAGAGTGAAAGGGAAGGAAAAGAACATGGTGAGAATCAGCGTGTGTATACCTGAACCTACCTATCCAAAAGGACAACCACATCAAGTGCTCCATCGCATGTGTTGCGTACAGATGCACAATACATAAGTAGTCCACTTATGCACTCACACACCCAGGCCACCCACTCTATTTCTTCTCAACAAGAAATAGTTTCAAGTTCTCACGGGGATATAGCACAACGTCTACCGGGTTCTCATTCAGAGAATCAAGGTATTGAAAATAGGGAACACCTGCCCCGGTTCTCAACTTCATTTTGTTCACAATCGAGTCTAGTTCCCTTTGAATTACCAATTGTCATTCCTAGGTCACATTTTCTTACAGCTACCATCGGAAGTCTTTGTGACCCGATCGGAACAACTGTAGTATCTCCGCAATCCGGAATACAAGGATCAGTTGGAAGTCCTGTCATCGACACGTCTTTGCCACCGATGAACACAGGCCATGAAATTGATTCATCAGTTGTCATGAAAATGGTTAATGTAAGTGATACCGGAGTTACTAACCCAGACTATGTGTCAAAGGAACTATTCGACGACGCCTTAAAGGCTGTTGAAAGCAGGATTATGGAGAAAGTTGAAAAGGAGGTTGGAGATCTGAAAAGGCTTTTGAAAGGAAAGGATCCAGTTGTTGAACCTGAATCTGTTATTCCAAGTCAGAAATTGCCAAACATTGAGCCTGCTGATTTATCCGTTGATGAGCTTAAATCCTTGTTGTTAGCCAAATTGTTATCTCAAGCTCCAGATTCTCAGCATGATGCAGATCTTATTACACTTCTACAATTCCACCAAGAAAATCAACCGCCACAATCTGTAAACCCAACAGATTTGGTTAGTGCCACAGAGTTTCGTTCTTTTAAATCTGATGTTATGTTTGCTCTATCTGATCTTAAACAGGTAGTTCAAACTTCATGCAAAGCCCATACATCTGTTTCCACTAAAGAACATGATCATGATTCTGATAATGATCATGAGGGGGAGATAAGAGGGAAACAGGTTGCAGAAAGCTCTGGAGGTGATGTGTTGATGGAAACCAGAGCTGAAACCGATGAAGGTGGTGAAAGGGGAGCTAATGATGTTGAAAGGTTAAAGCAAAATCAGTTTCAGTTAGTGATTTATGCTAAGGAAGGTGTTGAACCAAGGGTTGAAAAGCCTAAGGTTGCAACTATGCAAGAGATTATGGAGTTTACAGGTGTGTCTCAACCTGTTGTTATTGTATTGGATGATGATACTCTTGAGCAGGTCCATGCAAAGTATGATCTCTATTGGAAGATGAAAGAGGAAGATCAGAAGGATATTTGTATTGATATTGATTCAGATGACAATGAAGGAGAAAGTATATATATGATATTGTCAATAGATCTGAAGAGATTCCAGTTGATGAAGCAAGTGTTCTGGATAATTTGTTTGAAGATAGAGACTCTGATGCTCTAAATGTCATGTTTGAGTAGAGTACACCTGAAGGACTTCATCTAAGTCCTGTTCATGAGAAGATGCCAGAACCTTTTGCTGTTCAGACTATTCCATCATTTCATGAGTTTGTTTATGATCCTAATGTATCTCAAACTTCTGAGGCTGAGCATAATGTCAATCTGGAAAGTAGTACAACTGCTAATGTTCAAGTTGAAGAAAAATTGCCATACTAGAAAAAGCCTGATAGTCCTTTGGTCCAAAAAGAGTTTGAAAGAGAGCCTCCCATAGTGCCAAAATTCCCAGCTGAAAAAGAGTCTTCAAGTTCTAAAGCTGAAAGTTCTATTCCTTATACTGGATATGATGAAGAAGGGATGTCCAAGCAAGAAATTAAAAGGATTAGACGTATGTTACGTGTTCCACATCTGGAGGATGGAGTTAAGATTTTTGTTAGCTATATCAGAAAGTTGGATGAAGCTCAACTTTTGGGAATCCAAGATAAGTCTCCTGAAATTAGAAAGATTATATTCGGATGTTACAGACTATGGTAGGAACAAGAAAAGAGGTAAAGATCAAGTCTGAAATTCTTGAAGTTATCAAAGTAACCTTGATGAAGTTCGGAAAAATTTGCTATCCTCAATTCACTGTGCAAAGAAAGAATCCGAAGATTTACTCATTCAATGAAGCTGATTTTGCCAATCTTTATTTCAGTGATATTGAATTCATTTATCATGATTTCAGGAACCGAACTATTAGACATCTAGAGATTGTTTTTGATCTAGATACTGTCAAAAGATTCATTCAGAGACATATCTATCATACTTATCTTCATGATTTCCAACTAGGTATTGAGACAAATCAGAACAAAGTCAATATTCTGAAGCCTGACTTTACACATCCATTGCTTGAAGAGACACCACTCTACACAGTGCTAAGGAAGCCAGAACTTGGTGTTGTGTATGAGAATGAGTTCAAAAAGGAAAAGAAGTTCATGAGAGCAGCTGAAATTCATAAGTTCTCTGTTGGTACTCTTGAAGATGTGTTACAAAAGTTGGAAGAGCTGCATGAGGAAAGTGAGAAGAAGAGATTAGCTGAAAATGATCATTGGCGTCGGATGGACATAATTTGGACAGAGAATGTGATAGATGCCATCAAGGACAGATTGAGGTTCAGGAATGCCATAAGAACGTTTGAAGGATACATGGGGATGAGGAAGATAAGCATGAGGAGATGGACTGGTTCAAGAAAGTCTAATTGATCAAAAAGGGAGAGATTGTTAGACCTTGAGTTTTGAGTCAATTAGATAGTTTGCTTTATATTTTGTATTGTTGACTTTGTATGTGGTCAATGCTTGTATGACCATATATAAGTCTTTGTTTCTTTGTAAGTTTCTAAGGAGTTGTAAGCTTGTGATTGTAATATCTGTAAGCATATGACTAAGAGATATATGACAAACACATTTCTCTCTCATCTTTGATTCTCTGATTGTTAATTCTTTGTGCATGATTGTTTGTTATGACTTGATTTCTGGGATCACAAATTTGAGAAAACTCAAAACATCAAATTCGTACGTATGTGTTTTAGCAATTCAACGCAACTGGACTCATGTAAATCGGAGCTTCAAGTAAAAAGTTGTGCACGTGTTTCTGTAACAGCGCAATGCTGTCAGAAAATTCAAAAGATTTGGGCTCCGGGTTCTTGGCTTATTGTGTACAGAGGCTCTGCACAGACTCACAGACGCTCTGTGATTTGCTTCTGTATAAAAGTTGTGTAAGGCTGCTTCTGATTATGGACAACATCTTGATCGATCTCTGCATCTCTTTGATCACAGAACTATCTTCTGAATAGCATGAAGCCATCTCTGATCAATTTGTCGCAACCTCTGTGGTTCTCCGTGGATTTGGACAGCCTGCTATCAAGCTCTAGAAGAATCGCTGATTAAGTTTTGTATAGCATCCTCTAAACATCTTCACAGAGGCTCTACACATGTCTCTGATCTGCCTCTGATCAAGCTTTCTAGTTAAGTTCTGCACAAATAGATTGAACTTTCTGCAGAGAGCTCTTTTGCACAGCCTCTGTGCATTAGCTTATGTGATTGCATCCTCTGTGGTTAACAATCTCTTCAATCTTTTTGGATGAACAAAGCTTATGCACAACAACCTCTGTATATGCACAGAGGCTTTGCACAAATTTCGAACAACAGCACAACAGCTTTGGGGTAATATAATCGATATACAAAATGTTGAGTCGAAGATGGTACTGCAAGTAGACCAGATATAATGTTTTCCACATGTCTTTGTGCAAGATTCCAAGCTAACCCAAAGTAATCTCATCTTCTTGCTGTTAAGAGGATCTTCAGGTACCTAAAGGGCACCAAAAATCTTGGCCTTTGGTATCCGAAGAACTTTGGCTTTGATCATATGGCATACACAGATTCAGATTATGGAGGATGAAAGCTTGACTGAAAGAGCACTTCTGGGAGTTACCAATTCCTAGGAGGAAAGTTAGTAAGTTGGACTTCTAAGAAGCAGAATTGTGTGTCTACTTCTACGGCAGAAGGAGAATATGTAGCTCCTGCTAGCTGTTGCTCAAAAGTTCTGTGGATGAGAACTCAACTTAGGGACTATGGTCTGGATATCGACAAGATTCCCATCCTCTGTGATTCAAAAAGCACCATTGTGATCTCTGCCAATCCTGTTCAGCACTCTAAGACAAAACACATCGATATTAGGTATCACTTTATTAAGCATCATGTAGAGCATGGCACAATAGAGATGTATTTCGTGTCCACAGACTATCAGCTTGCCGACCTATTCACAAAGCTTTTAATAAGAAAAGAGTCTCATTTCTTGTTGGTAAGTTGGGTATGCTCAACTTGAGTTGATCCACAGAACCTCTTAGCCCTGGCACAAAGCTTCTGGTGTATATAATTTCTTTCAATATGTAGAGTCTTTACTTCTGTCTATATAGTTCATATTTCTGCTTGTATAGTTCAGTTGTTTGAGTTAATCCCGCTGTTCAAAATCATGTGGTTCTTTGATCTATGTCTTGTGCAAAGCTTATCACATGTGATCCAATCATAGGTCAAGGGGGAGCAGAATGAGACCTTGAATCTGATCACTGAAGTTGATCATTCAAGAGGGAGCTAGAGAAGTCAATTCTATCGAGAAGTTTATAGTATCAGGTAATACCTTTGAACACACAAGGACAAAAACACTTTTCTCGGACACCATTTTCCAAATATGTCCCAAATACCCTACTAAAACAAGTCCACACTTTGGGTGATCAAAAATCTTTAGTGTCTTTCCTTAATTAGAAATTTTTGGTGAAAGAGCCTATGAGGCCTCTCACAGAGCCTCTGCGAGATGCATCAGAGCCTCTATGTCCCACAAAGACATTTCTTGACTTCTGACTTCCTTCTGGAAAGACCAACTCGATCACTTCATCGATTTTAAATGTTTTTGGGTACAAAAGGTGTGTTCATGTGCAAGTCCAAGCCAACGCCAAACCACAGAAGCTCTTCCAACCTCAGAGCTTCTGCCATTCTCAACACTTATACCTTTTTCATATGGTTTTAGGGTGCGGGTTCTTTTGAAAGTGACAGGCATATGGGTTTAGCAAATCCACGCGCTAGAGAGTAGTGGGAGGCGCACACTCATGATCCTGCATCGCCTTTTATGACATGGGATCATCTGATTGGGCTGTAAACTGTACCGTTGTTTTTGAAACGTTTATTCAAAACGACTTTGTACTGATTATGTACTTCAAACTTTATATTTTACCGCCTAATTATTTACCCCTCTCTCTCACCATAAATACCCAAACCCATTTCCATTCTTACTTTTTACCTGCAATCTTTCTCTCTCAAGAACTCGAGGCAAGAACCTACAACTTATTTCTCTACATTTCTTTTCAATGGTTTCCCAATCTATATCTGGCGAGAACTCCCAACATTCTGTGGCCTAAAGCAAGGACAACAACTCTGATTTAGTTGATCAACAGACCATGACTAGTCGAATGATCTCCTTCACTCACCATGATTATCATTTGAACAATCTACCTTTGAAACCTAACAACCACTATGTTGTTTTGGAACCAAAAGGATTATCCGATGACTTTGAACCCCTCATTCTTCTTCTAAAGAATCATTTTCTGAACAAAACCCTCACAATGACTAGAACTGATATACCTGAATCATATGTCCAACAGTTCTGGCAATCTTGCCGATATGAAAAACATGATAAGTTTGGACACTGCATCATGGGATATGCCATTGCACCTTCAGTCACGAAGTCCTTGAACTTAGAATTAACAAAAGGGTAATTTCCACCATTTTTGAACTCCTCACCAAAACCCAACTGAACCTCATCAAATTCTCAGATGAACCCACAGATGAAGAAATCGTTGAATTTCTGCAATTTATTGGATATGCAACACCCATCACCAAGAGGACTGATTTCTGCAGACAATTCCTTCCACCTCTGTGGAACGTTCTCTTCTCTATCCTTAATAGAACCTTGACTGACAAAGTGGGTAGTCCAGACCAATCAAGCCACAACATCCTTGCAATCATGTACGAAGTGTATTTCGATCTACCGCTGGACTATGCCATGATCATACTCAGGGAAATAATCAATCCTGTAATTAACAAGCAAGAGGAACAGAAGAGAGACAAAGCTCCAAAGTCCTTGATCTACAACAGGTTCATCACCGTGCTTCTGGGAAATGAAATGATTGGCCCCAACAAACTACCTGCAGAAGGCAACCTAATCAAGCTATATGCGATGAACTTCCACACGCCAACTATCCTAGCATCTAGATACCTAAACACAAGACCTCTGCCAGCTGCTCTGCTTACTTACCTGGGTAGTGATGAAGATAGGATGGGGTGTGTACGTGGAAGCAGGACTCCAGAACCAAGTCCTGCAACCCCTCCACGAATAGGAGCCAGAAAGGGTGAGGTCGTTGTTTTCCTTAGGCCTAGTAGAACAGGGAGGAGAAGAAGAAGATATGAGAATAGTTCAGAGGGAAAACTAAGAGCATGGGGATGGGGGTGAGAAAACAAAAGGGAAAAAGAAAAAGAAACCCAAAAAGAGGACTGAAGAAGTAGAAGTCCCAAACTGTTAGTGTATAATTGTATCCAAGATTTAAGTGTAGAAAAGTCAAAGTCTGTAGAGTCAAAGTCTTGTAATGTTCCCTTGCATAAATAGGGATATGAGAGTTTTAGTGGTGTAAGAAGATTTATGAGAGTTCATAGCTTTGTAACATTTGTCATTGTTAGATATACAACTATTGATATTCTCTCTCTACTCTCTCTCTAGATCATACACATAATTGTCAAATCTTGATGTTTGCTTGATTTTGTGGACCAACATTTGGTATTAGAGCTCGACAAAATCATACAGATTGTTAGATTTCACTTGATTAAATCGAAATTTCAATTTTCACGAAGAACACACAAACATTTTTTTTTTTGAAAATCTACTGTTTGATCCAATTCATTTTGATTAATCATTTGTAGTGATTGAAAATGGGTTCATAGTGATCGTGTGTTGTTATAGGAATTTTCTTGTTCACATCTGATCACGAATTAATCACTAAATTGAATTCAATTTTGAATTTTTGTGTATTTTAGTTTGGAAAATGTCTAACACTGATTTTTGATCAATTTTCAGTGATCTAATTGTTTTTAGTCATATAATCGTACTAGAAAAGTGTTCCAATTATCAAATCGATCAACCATGTGCTTTTTCAAGTTTTGATTGCAGGTTTACAAAGCTATTGATCGATTTCCTGTTCAACACTGAAGAACGCGCTAGATTCAAAAAACGCGCAAGTGAAGAACACGCACGTAGAAGAACGCGCAAGCACCGAAGAACACACACGAAGAAGATGCTTTTTGATTTCATGTGTTATGCGAGTTTCTGACCTAAACGCACAAAGCTTGATCTACGAGAAGTGAAAACTCGCACAAGCTTATTTGTGAGTTCTTAGTTCTTAGTGCTTTGATCAACGAGTTTTGATTCTGCGAGTTCTTATTTGCTCAAAATTTTTCTAAGTCTAGAACGCGCAAAGGAATTGCGAGAAGTTAAAGTTGAAGAACGCGCACGTTATTGCTTGCGGGAACTCAAAACGCGCACATTTCTTCTAGCGCGAACCTCAAACGCGCACACTTTGATTTGCGCGAACCAGAAACGCGCTTAACCCTATATGCGCGAAGTAGTGTCCATAGTGATCTGCGAGTTTTTACCTTAGAAATTTTTTTCTGATCCTTTCAAGTTTATTTTCAAATTTGTCTTTCAAGTCAAATTTTTATCTGAATATTTTGAACGATCATTTCAAGCTTAACATTCAAGATGTCTACTGTTTTGTCAGGGAGAGACTGTGCCATCATGTATATGCCTGAGATACATGTCATAGAAGCTGAACGGGATAAACTGAAGATTCAGAATTCAGTTCTTCTAAATCAGATTAAGGAGTTGAAAGCTAAATTTGTTAATTCTGATAAAACTTCTGAATGTGCAAAATGTATTAATCATTCTAAATCTGATTTTGCAGGTATCATTAAGGCAAGAGAGATAGAAATTGAAATGAAAGAAGATATCATTAAGACAAGAGAGAAAGATATTGCTATGAAAGAGAGGAAGAAATCAAACTGAATCAGTTGATCTACACATCAAGTTTAAAGCTTTTGAAGATCAAATTTCTGCATTGGAAGCCAAAAATGCTGATTTGATTAAAAATTTCAATGTCAAAGCTGATCTGGAGAAAATCTACGCTTAAAAGCTATCTGATTTTTCAAAGAAAGATTTTCAAGAGAAAAGGGATTTGGAGCTAGGATATTTAAAACTCTCAAAGAAAGTATCCAAATTTGAAAAGATTGTAATAACTGAAAGATATACTTTTGCAAAAGAGAGAAAACTTCTTGAAAATAAAACAATTGAATTTCCTAAGCAGATTTCTACTCTAGACTTACTTGAAAAGGAAAGACAAATCTTTCAAGAAAAGAAGAAGTCTTTTGATTCTGAAAAGAAAAAGTTTGAAAAGAAAAATGCTGGGATTTTCAAAGAAATTTCTGAGAAAAACAAGAACTTAGAAAAAGACTTTGAGCAAGAACGTCAAATCTTTGAAAATGAAATATCTAAGCTCACATCCAAGATATCTGTTCTATCATCAGACATTCAAAAAGAACAGATGGCTAGATCTGACTTGAAAAAGAAGTTTGACACACTTTCTGATGAAAGAAACATTTTGTCTAAAAAGATAAAGGACTTGGAAGTTGCAAATGTTGAATTATCAGATAAGATTAATCATTTGTAGTGATTGAAAATGGGTTCATAGTGATCGTGTGTTGTTATAGGAACTTTCTTGTTCACATCTGATCACGAATTAATCACTAAATCGAATTCAATTTTGAATTTTTGTGTATTTTAGTTTGGAAAATGTCTAACACTGATTTTTGATCAATTTTCAGTGATCTAATTGTTTTTAGTCATATAATCGTACTAGAAAAGTGTTCCAATTATCAAATCGATCAACCATGTGCTTTTTCAAGTTTTGATTGCAGGTTTACAAAGCTATTGATCGATTTCCTGTTCAACACTGAAGAACGCGCTAGATTCAAAAAACGCGCAAGTGAAGAACACGCACGTAGAAGAACGCGCAAGCACCGAAGAACACACACGAAGAAGATGCTTTTTGATTTCATGTGTTATGCGAGTTTCTGACCTAAACGCACAAAGCTTGATCTACGAGAAGTGAAAACTCGCACAAGCTTATTTGTGAGTTCTTAGTTCTTAGTGCTTTGATCAACGAGTTTTGATTCTGCGAGTTCTTATTTGCTCAAAATTTTTCTAAGTCTAGAACGCGCAAAGGAATTGCGAGAAGTTAAAGTTGAAGAACGCGCACGTTATTGCTTGCGGGACCTCAAAACGCGCACATTTCTTCTAGCGCGAACCTCAAACGCGCACACTTTGATTTGCGCGAACCAGAAACGCGCTTAACCCTATATGCGCGAAGTAGTGTCCATAGTGATCTGCGAGTTTTTGCCTTAGAAATTTTTTTCTGATCCTTTCAAGTTTATTTTCAAATTTGTCTTTCAAGTCAAATTTTTATCTGAATATTTTGAACGATCATTTCAAGCTTAACATTCAAGATGTCTACTGTTTTGTCAGGGAGAGACTGTGCCATCATGTATATGCCTGAGATACCTGTCATAGAAGCTGAACGGGATAAACTGAAGATTCAGAATTCAGTTCTTCTAAATCAGATTAAGGAGTTGAAAGCTAAATTTGTTAATTCTGATAAAACTTCTGAATGTGCAAAATGTATTAATCATTCTAAATCTGATTTTGCAGGTATCATTAACGCAAGAGAGATAGAAATTGAAATGAAAGAAGATATCATTAAGACAAGAGAGAAAGATATTGCTATGAAAGAGAATATTATTGAGGAAAGAGAGGAAGAAATCAAACTGAATCAGTTGATCTACACATCAAGTTTAAAGCTTTTGAAGATCAAATTTCTGCATTGGAAGCCAAAAATGCTGATTTGATTAAAAATTTCAATGTCAAAGCTGATCTGGAGAAAATCTACGCTCAAAAGCTATCTGATTTTTCAAAGAAAGCTTTTCAAGAGAAAAGGGATTTGGAGCTAGGATATTTAAAACTCTCAAAGAAAGTATCCAAATTTGAAAAGATTGTAATAACTGAAAGATATACTTTTGCAAAAGAGAGAAAACTTCTTGAAAATAAAACAATTGAATTTCCTAAGCAGGTTTCTACTCTAGACTTACTTGAAAAGGAAAGACAAATATTTCAAGAAAAGAAGAAGTCTTTTGATTCTGAAAAGAAAAAGTTTGAAAAGAAAAATGCTGGGATTTTCAAAGAAATTTCTGAGAAAAACAAGAACTTAGAAAAAGACTTTGAGCAAGAACGTCAAATCTTTGAAAATGAAATATCTAAGCTCACATCCAAGATATCTGTTCTATCATCAGACATTCAAAAAGAACAGATGGCTAGATCTGACTTGAAAAAGAAGTTTGACACACTTTCTGATGAAAGAAACATTTTGTCTAAAAAGATAAAGGACTTGGAAGTTGCAAATGTTGAATTATCAGATAAGATTAATCATTTGTAGTGATTGAAAATGGGTTCATAGTGATCGTGTGTTGTTATAGGAACTTTCTTGTTCACATCTGATCACGAATTAATCACTAAATCGAATTCAATTTTGAATTTTTGTGTATTTTAGTTTGGAAAATGTCTAACACTGATTTTTGATCAATTTTCAGTGATCTAATTGTTTTTAGTCATATAATCGTACTAGAAAAGTGTTCCAATTATCAAATCGATCAACCATGTGCTTTTTCAAGTTTTGATTGCAGGTTTACAAAGCTATTGATCGATTTCCTGTTCAACACTGAAGAACGCGCTAGATTCAAAAAACGCGCAAGTGAAGAACACGCACGTAGAAGAACGCGCAAGCACCGAAGAACACACACGAAGAAGATGCTTTTTGATTTCATGTGTTATGCGAGTTTCTGACCTAAACGCACAAAGCTTGATCTACGAGAAGTGAAAACTCGCACAAGCTTATTTGTGAGTTCTTAGTTCTTAGTGCTTTGATCAACGAGTTTTGATTCTGCGAGTTCTTATTTGCTCAAAATTTTTCTAAGTCTAGAACGCGCAAAGGAATTGCGAGAAGTTAAAGTTGAAGAACGCGCACGTTATTGCTTGCGGGTACTCAAAACGCGCACATTTCTTCTAGCGCGAACCTCAAACGCGCACACTTTGATTTGCGCGAACCAGAAACGCGCTTAACCCTATATGCGCGAAGTAGTGTCCATAGTGATCTGCGAGTTTTTGCCTTAGAAATTTTTTTCTGATCCTTTCAAGTTTATTTTCAAATTTGTCTTTCAAGTCAAATTTTTATCTGAATATTTTGAACGATCATTTCAAGCTTAACATTCAAGATGTCTACTGTTTTGTCAGGGAGAGACTGTGCCATCATGTATATGCCTGAGATACCTGTCATAGAAGCTGAACGGGATAAACTGAAGATTCAGAATTCAGTTCTTCTAAATCAGATTAAGGAGTTGAAAGCTAAATTTGTTAATTCTGATAAAACTTCTGAATGTGCAAAATGTATTAATCATTCTAAATCTGATTTTGCAGGTATCATTAACGCAAGAGAGATAGAAATTGAAATGAAAGAAGATATCATTAAGACAAGAGAGAAAGATATTGCTATGAAAGAGAATATTATTGAGGAAAGAGAGGAAGAAATCAAACTGAATCAGTTGATCTACACATCAAGTTTAAAGCTTTTGAAGATCAAATTTCTGCATTGGAAGCCAAAAATGCTGATTTGATTAAAAATTTCAATGTCAAAGCTGATCTGGAGAAAATCTACGCTCAAAAGCTATCTGATTTTTCAAAGAAAGCTTTTCAAGAGAAAAGGGATTTGGAGCTAGGATATTTAAAACTCTCAAAGAAAGTATCCAAATTTGAAAAGATTGTAATAACTGAAAGATATACTTTTGCAAAAGAGAGAAAACTTCTTGAAAATAAAACAATTGAATTTCCTAAGCAGGTTTCTACTCTAGACTTACTTGAAAAGGAAAGACAAATATTTCAAGAAAAGAAGAAGTCTTTTGATTCTGAAAAGAAAAAGTTTGAAAAGAAAAATGCTGGGATTTTCAAAGAAATTTCTGAGAAAAACAAGAACTTAGAAAAAGACTTTGAGCAAGAACGTCAAATCTTTGAAAATGAAATATCTAAGCTCACATCCAAGATATCTGTTCTATCATCAGACATTCAAAAAGAACAGATGGCTAGATCTGACTTGAAAAAGAAGTTTGACACACTTTCTGATGAAAGAAACATTTTGTCTAAAAAGATAAAGGACTTGGAAGTTGCAAATGTTGAATTATCAGATAAGATTAATCATTTGTAGTGATTGAAAATGGGTTCATAGTGATCGTGTGTTGTTATAGGAACTTTCTTGTTCACATCTGATCACGAATTAATCACTAAATCGAATTCAATTTTGAATTTTTGTGTATTTTAGTTTGGAAAATGTCTAACACTGATTTTTGATCAATTTTCAGTGATCTAATTGTTTTTAGTCATATAATCGTACTAGAAAAGTGTTCCAATTATCAAATCGATCAACCATGTGCTTTTTCAAGTTTTGATTGCAGGTTTACAAAGCTATTGATCGATTTCCTGTTCAACACTGAAGAACGCGCTAGATTCAAAAAACGCGCAAGTGAAGAACACGCACGTAGAAGAACGCGCAAGCACCGAAGAACACACACGAAGAAGATGCTTTTTGATTTCATGTGTTATGCGAGTTTCTGACCTAAACGCACAAAGCTTGATCTACGAGAAGTGAAAACTCGCACAAGCTTATTTGTGAGTTCTTAGTTCTTAGTGCTTTGATCAACGAGTTTTGATTCTGCGAGTTCTTATTTGCTCAAAATTTTTCTAAGTCTAGAACGCGCAAAGGAATTGCGAGAAGTTAAAGTTGAAGAACGCGCACGTTATTGCTTGCGGGAACTCAAAACGCGCACATTTCTTCTAGCGCGAACCTCAAACGCGCACACTTTGATTTGCGCGAACCAGAAACGCGCTTAACCCTATATGCGCGAAGTAGTGTCCATAGTGATCTGCGAGTTTTTGCCTTAGAATTTTTTTTCTGATCCTTTCAAGTTTATTTTCAAATTTGTCTTTCAAGTCAAATTTTTATCTGAATATTTTGAACGATCATTTCAAGCTTAACATTCAAGATGTCTACTGTTTTGTCAGGGAGAGACTGTGCCATCATGTATATGCCTGAGATACCTGTCATAGAAGCTGAACGGGATAAACTGAAGATTCAGAATTCAGTTCTTCTAAATCAGATTAAGGAGTTGAAAGCTAAATTTGTTAATTCTGATAAAACTTCTGAATGTGCAAAATGTATTAATCATTCTAAATTTGATTTTCCAGGTATCATTAAGGCAAGAGAGATAGAAATTGAAATGAAAGAAGATATCATTAAGACAAGAGAGAAAGATATTGCTATGAAAGAGAATATTATTGAGGAAAGAGAGGAAGAAATCAAACTGAATCAGTTGATCTACACATCAAGTTTAAAGCTTTTGAAGATCAAATTTCTGCATTGGAAGCCAAAAATGCTGATTTGATTAAAAATTTCAATGTCAAAGCTGATCTGGAGAAAATCTACGCTTAAAAGCTATCTGATTTTTCAAAGAAAGATTTTCAAGAGAAAAGGGATTTGGAGCTAGGATATTTAAAACTCTCAAAGAAAGTATCCAAATTTGAAAAGATTGTAATAACTGAAAGATATACTTTTGCAAAAGAGAGAAAACTTCTTGAAAATAAAACAATTGAATTTCCTAAGCAGATTTCTACTCTAGACTTACTTGAAAAGGAAAGACAAATCTTTCAAGAAAAGAAGAAGTCTTGTGATTCTGAAAAGAAAAAGTTTGAAAAGAAAAATGCTGGGATTTTCAAAGAAATTTCTGAGAAAAACAAGAACTTAGAAAAAGACTTTGAGCAAGAACGTCAAATCTTTGAAAATGAAATATCTAAGCTCACATCCAAGATATCTGTTCTATCATCAGACATTCAAAAAGAACAGATGGCTAGATCTGACTTGAAAAAGAAGTTTGACACACTTTCTGATGAAAGAAACATTTTGTCTAAAAAGATAAAGGACTTGGAAGTTGCAAATGTTGAATTATCAGATAAGATTAATCATTTGTAGTGATTGAAAATGGGTTCATAGTGATCGTGTGTTGTTATAGGAACTTTCTTGTTCACATCTGATCACGAATTAATCACTAAATCGAATTCAATTTTGAATTTTTGTGTATTTTAGTTTGGAAAATGTCTAACACTGGTTTTTGATCAATTTTCAGTGATCTAATTGTTTTTAGTCATATAATCGTACTAGAAAAGTGTTCCAATTATCAAATCGATCAACCATGTGCTTTTTCAAGTTTTGATTGCAGGTTTACAAAGCTATTGATCGATTTCCTGTTCAACACTGAAGAACGAGCTAGATTCAAAAAAAGCGCAAGTGAAGAACACGCACGTAGAAGAACGCGCAAGCACCGAAGAACACACACGAAGAAGATGCTTTTTGATTTCATGTGTTATGCGAGTTTCTGACCTAAACGCACAAAGCTTGATCTACGAGAAGTGAAAACTCGCACAAGCTTATTTGTGAGTTCTTAGTTCTTAGTGCTTTGATCAACGAGTTTTGATTCTGCGAGTTCTTATTTGCTCAAAATTTTTCTAAGTCTAGAACGCGCAAAGGAATTGTGAGAAGTTAAAGTTGAAGAACGCGCACGTTATTGCTTGCGGGAACTCAAAACGCGCACATTTCTTCTAGCGCGAACCTCAAACGCGCACACTTTGATTTGCGCGAACCAGAAACGCGCTTAACCCTATATGCGCGAAGTAGTGTCCATAGTGATCTGCGAGTTTTTGCCTTAGAATTTTTTTTCTGATCCTTTCAAGTTTATTTTCAAATTTGTCTTTCAAGTCAAATTTTTATCTGAATATTTTGAACGATCATTTCAAGCTTAACATTCAAGATGTCTACTGTTTTGTCAGGGAGAGACTGTGCCATCATGTATATGTCTGAGATACCTGTCATAGAAGCTGAACGGGATAAACTGAAGATTCAGAATTCAGTTCTTCTAAATCAGATTAAGGAGTTGAAAGCTAAATTTGTTAATTCTGATAAAACTTCTGAATGTGCAAAATGTATTAATCATTCTAAATTTGATTTTCCAGGTATCATTAAGGCAAGAGAGATAGAAATTGAAATGAAAGAAGATATCATTAAGACAAGAGAGAAAGATATTGCTATGAAAGAGAATATTATTGAGGAAAGAGAGGAAGAAATCAAACTGAATCAGTTGATCTACACATCAAGTTTAAAGCTTTTGAAGATCAAATTTCTGCATTGGAAGCCAAAAATGCTGATTTGATTAAAAATTTCAATGTCAAAGCTGATCTGGAGAAAATCTACGCTTAAAAGCTATCTGATTTTTCAAAGAAAGATTTTCAAGAGAAAAGGGATTTGGAGCTAGGATATTTAAAACTCTCAAAGAAAGTATCCAAATTTGAAAAGATTGTAATAACTGAAAGATATACTTTTGCAAAAGAGAGAAAACTTCTTGAAAATAAAACAATTGAATTTCCTAAGCAGATTTCTACTCTAGACTTACTTGAAAAGGAAAGACAAATCTTTCAAGAAAAGAAGAAGTCTTGTGATTCTGAAAAGAAAAAGTTTGAAAAGAAAAATGCTGAGATTTTCAAAGAAATTTCTGAGAAAAACAAGAACTTAGAAAAAGACTTTGAGCAAGAACGTCAAATCTTTGAAAATGAAATATCTAAGCTCACATCCAAGATATCTGTTCTATCATCAGACATTCAAAAAGAACAGATGGCTAGATCTGACTTGAAAAAGAAGTTTGACACACTTTCTGATGAAAGAAACATTTTGTCTAAAAAGATAAAGGACTTGGAAGTTGCAAATGTTGAATTATCAGATAAGATTAATCATTTGTAGTGATTGAAAATGGGTTCATAGTGATCGTGTGCTGTTATAGAAACTTTCTTGTTCACATCTGATCACGAATTAATCACTAAATCGAATTCAATTTTGAATTTTTGTGTATTTTAGTTTGGAAAATGTCTAACACTGATTTTTGATCAATTTTCAGTGATCTAATTGTTTTTAGTCATATAATCGTACTAGAAAAGTGTTCCAATTATCAAATCGATCAACCATGTGCTTTTTCAAGTTTTGATTGCAGGTTTACAAAGCTATTGATCGATTTCCTGTTCAACACTGAAGAACGCGCTAGATTCAAAAAACGCGCAAGTGAAGAACACGCACGTAGAAGAACGCGCAAGCACCGAAGAACACACACGAAGAAGATGCTTTTTGATTTCATGTGTTATGCGAGTTTCTGACCTAAACGCACAAAGCTTGATCTACGAGAAGTGAAAACTCGCACAAGCTTATTTGTGAGTTCTTAGTTCTTAGTGCTTTGATCAACGAGTTTTGATTCTGCGAGTTCTTATTTGCTCAAAATTTTTCTAAGTCTAGAACGCGCAAAGGAATTGCGAGAAGTTAAAGTTGAAGAACGCGCACGTTATTGCTTGCGGGACCTCAAAACGCGCACATTTCTTCTAGCGCGAACCTCAAACGCGCACACTTTGATTTGCGCGAACCAGAAACGCGCTTAACCCTATATGCGCGAAGTAGTGTCCATAGTGATCTGCGAGTTTTTGCCTTAGAAATTTTTTTCTGATCCTTTCAAGTTTATTTTCAAATTTGTCTTTCAAGTCAAATTTTTATCTGAATATTTTGAACGATCATTTCAAGCTTAACATTCAAGATGTCTACTGTTTTGTCAGGGAGAGACTGTGCCATCATGTATATGCCTGAGATACCTGTCATAGAAGCTGAACGGGATAAACTGAAGATTCAGAATTCAGTTCTTCTAAATCAGATTAAGGAGTTGAAAGCTAAATTTGTTAATTCTGATAAAACTTCTGAATGTGCAAAATGTATTAATCATTCTAAATCTGATTTTGCAGGTATCATTAACGCAAGAGAGATAGAAATTGAAATGAAAGAAGATATCATTAAGACAAGAGAGAAAGATATTGCTATGAAAGAGAATATTATTGAGGAAAGAGAGGAAGAAATAAAACTGAATCAGTTGATCTACACATCAAGTTTAAAGCTTTTGAAGATCAAATTTCTGCATTGGAAGCCAAAAATGCTGATTTGATTAAAAATTTCAATGTCAAAGCTGATCTGGAGAAAATCTACGCTCAAAAGCTATCTGATTTTTCAAAGAAAGCTTTTCAAGAGAAAAGGGATTTGGAGCTAGGATATTTAAAACTCTCAAAGAAAGTATCCAAATTTGAAAAGATTGTAATAACTGAAAGATATACTTTTGCAAAAGAGAGAAAACTTCTTGAAAATAAAACAATTGAATTTCCTAAGCAGGTTTCTACTCTAGACTTACTTGAAAAGGAAAGACAAATATTTCAAGAAAAGAAGAAGTCTTTTGATTCTGAAAAGAAAAAGTTTGAAAAGAAAAATGCTGGGATTTTCAAAGAAATTTCTGAGAAAAACAAGAACTTAGAAAAAGACTTTGAGCAAGAACGTCAAATCTTTGAAAATGAAATATCTAAGCTCACATCCAAGATATCTGTTCTATCATCAGACATTCAAAAAGAACAGATGGCTAGATCTGACTTGAAAAAGAAGTTTGACACACTTTCTGATGAAAGAAACATTTTGTCTAAAAAGATAAAGGACTTGGAAGTTGCAAATGTTGAATTATCAGATAAGATTAATCATTTGTAGTGATTGAAAATGGGTTCATAGTGATCGTGTGTTGTTATAGGAACTTTGTTGTTCACATCTGATCACGAATTAATCACTAAATCGAATTCAATTTTGAATTTTTGTGTATATTAGTTTGGAAAATGTCTAACACTGATTTTTGATCAATTTTCAGTGATCTAATTGTTTTTAGTCATATAATCGTACTAGAAAAGTGTTCCAATTATCAAATCGATCAACCATGTGCTTTTTCAAGTTTTGATTGCAGGTTTACAAAGCTATTGATCGATTTCCTGTTCAACACTGAAGAACGCGCTAGATTCAAAAAACGCGCAAGTGAAGAACACGCACGTAGAAGAACGCGCAAGCACCGAAGAACACACACGAAGAAGATGCTTTTTGATTTCATGTGTTATGCGAGTTTCTGACCTAAACGCACAAAGCTTGATCTACGAGAAGTGAAAACTCGCACAAGCTTATTTGTGAGTTCTTAGTTCTTAGTGCTTTGATCAACGAGTTTTGATTCTGCGAGTTCTTATTTGCTCAAAATTTTTCTAAGTCTAGAACGCGCAAAGGAATTGTGAGAAGTTAAAGTTGAAGAACGCGCACGTTATTGCTTGCGGGAACTCAAAACGCGCACATTTCTTCTAGCGCGAACCTCAAACGCGCACACTTTGATTTGCGCGAACCAGAAACGCGCTTAACCCTATATGCGCGAAGTAGTGTCCATAGTGATCTGCGAGTTTTTGCCTTAGAAATTTTTTTCTGATCCTTTCAAGTTTATTTTCAAATTTGTCTTTCAAGTCAAATTTTTATCTGAATATTTTGAACGATCATTTCAAGCTTAACATTCAAGATGTCTACTGTTTTGTCAGGGAGAGACTGTGCCATCATGTATATGCCTGAGATACCTGTCATAGAAGCTAAACGGGATAAACTGAAGATTCAGAATTCAGTTATTCTAAATCAGATTAAGGAGTTGAATGCTAAATTTGTTAATTCTGATAAAACTTCTGAATGTGCAAAATGTATTAATCATTCTAAATCTGATTTTGCAGGTATCATTAACGCAAGAGAGATAGAAATTGAAATGAAAGAAGATATCATTAAGACAAGAGAGAAAGATATTGCTATGAAAGAGAATATTATTGAGGAAAGAGAGGAAGAAATAAAACTGAATCAGTTGATCTACACATCAAGTTTAAAGCTTTTGAAGATCAAATTTCTGCATTGGAAGCCAAAAATGCTGATTTGATTAAAAATTTCAATGTCAAAGCTGATCTGGAGAAAATCTACGCTCAAAAGCTATCTGATTTTTCAAAGAAAGCTTTTCAAGAGAAAAGGGATTTGGAGCTAGGATATTTAAAACTCTCAAAGAAAGTATCCAAATTTGAAAAGATTGTAATAACTGAAAGATATACTTTTGCAAAAGAGAGAAAACTTCTTGAAAATAAAACAATTGAATTTCCTAAGCAGGTTTCTACTCTAGACTTACTTGAAAAGGAAAGACAAATATTTCAAGAAAAGAAGAAGTCTTTTGATTCTGAAAAGAAAAAGTTTGAAAAGAAAAATGCTGGGATTTTCAAAGAAATTTCTGAGAAAAACAAGAACTTAGAAAAAGACTTTGAGCAAGAACGTCAAATCTTTGAAAATGAAATATCTAAGCTCACATCCAAGATATCTGTTCTATCATCAGACATTCAAAAAGAACAGATGGCTAGATCTGACTTGAAAAAGAAGTTTGACACACTTTCTGATGAAAGAAACATTTTGTCTAAAAAGATAAAGGACTTGGAAGTTGCAAATGTTGAATTATCAGATAAGATTAATCATTTGTAGTGATTGAAAATGGGTTCATAGTGATCGTGTGTTGTTATAGGAACTTTGTTGTTCACATCTGATCACGAATTAATCACTAAATCGAATTCAATTTTGAATTTTTGTGTATTTTAGTTTGGAAAATGTCTAACACTGATTTTTGATCAATTTTCAGTGATCTAATTGTTTTTAGTCATATAATCGTACTAGAAAAGTGTTCCAATTATCAAATCGATCAACCATGTGCTTTTTCAAGTTTTGATTGCAGGTTTACAAAGCTATTGATCGATTTCCTGTTCAACACTGAAGAACGAGCTAGATTCAAAAAACGCGCAAGTGAAGAACACGCACGTAGAAGAACGCGCAAGCACCGAAGAACACACACGAAGAAGATGCTTTTTGATTTCATGTGTTATGCGAGTTTCTGACCTAAACGCACAAAGCTTGATCTACGAGAAGTGAAAACTCGCACAAGCTTATTTGTGAGTTCTTAGTTCTTAGTGCTTTGATCAACGAGTTTTGATTCTGCGAGTTCTTATTTGCTCAAAATTTTTCTAAGTCTAGAACGCGCAAAGGAATTGCGAGAAGTTAAAGTTGAAGAACGCGCACGTTATTGCTTGCGGGACCTCAAAACGCGCACATTTCTTCTAGCGCGAACCTCAAACGCGCACACTTTGATTTGCGCGAACCAGAAACGCGCTTAACCCTATATGCGCGAAGTAGTGTCCATAGTGATCTGCGAGTTTTTGCCTTAGAAATTTTTTTCTGATCCTTTCAAGTTTATTTTCAAATTTGTCTTTCAAGTCAAATTTTTATCTGAATATTTTGAACGATCATTTCAAGCTTAACATTCAAGATGTCTACTGTTTTGTCAGGGAGAGACTGTGCCATCATGTATATGCCTGAGATACCTGTCATAGAAGCTGAACGGGATAAACTGAAGATTCAGAATTCAGTTCTTCTAAATCAGATTAAGGAGTTGAAAGTTAAATTTGTTAATTCTGATAAAACTTCTGAATGTGCAAAATGTATTAATCATTCTAAATTTGATTTTCCAGGTATCATTAAGGCAAGAGAGATAGAAATTGAAATGAAAGAAGATATCATTAAGACAAGAGAGAAAGATATTGCTATGAAAGAGAATATTATTGAGGAAAGAGAGGAAGAAATCAAACTGAATCAGTTGATCTACACATCAAGTTTAAAGCTTTTGAAGATCAAATTTCTGCATTGGAAGCCAAAAATGCTGATTTGATTAAAAATTTCAATGTCAAAGCTGATCTGGAGAAAATCTACGCTTAAAAGCTATCTTATTTTTCAAAGAAAGATTTTCAAGAGAAAAGGGATTTGGAGCTAGGATATTTAAAACTCTCAAAGAAAGTATCCAAATTTGAAAAGATTGTAATAACTGAAAGATATACTTTTGCAAAAGAGAGAAAACTTCTTGAAAATAAAACAATTGAATTTCCTAAGCAGGTTTCTACTCTAGACTTACTTGAAAAGGAAAGACAAATATTTCAAGAAAAGAAGAAGTCTTTTGATTCTGAAAAGAAAAAGTTTGAAAAGAAAAATGCTGGGATTTTCAAAGAAATTTCTGAGAAAAACAAGAACTTAGAAAAAGACTTTGAGCAAGAACGTCAAATCTTTGAAAATGAAATATCTAAGCTCACATCCAAGATATCTGTTCTATCATCAGACATTCAAAAAGAACAGATGGCTAGATCTGACTTGAAAAAGAAGTTTGACACACTTTCTGATGAAAGAAACATTTTGTCTAAAAAGATAAAGGACTTGGAAGTTGCAAATGTTGAATTATCAGATAAGATTAATCATTTGTAGTGATTGAAAATGGGTTCATAGTGATCGTGTGTTGTTATAGGAACTTTCTTGTTCACATCTGATCACGAATTAATCACTAAATCGAATTCAATTTTGAATTTTTGTGTATTTTAGTTTGGAAAATGTCTAACACTGATTTTTGATCAATTTTCAGTGATCTAATTGTTTTTAGTCATATAATCGTACTAGAAAAGTGTTCCAATTATCAAATCGATCAACCATGTGCTTTTTCAAGTTTTGATTGCAGGTTTACAAAGCTATTGATCGATTTCCTGTTCAACACTGAAGAACGCGCTAGATTCAAAAAACGCGCAAGTGAAGAACACGCACGTAGAAGAACGCGCAAGCACCGAAGAACACACACGAAGAAGATGCTTTTTGATTTCATGTGTTATGCGAGTTTCTGACCTAAACGCACAAAGCTTGATCTACGAGAAGTGAAAACTCGCACAAGCTTATTTGTGAGTTCTTAGTTCTTAGTGCTTTGATCAACGAGTTTTGATTCTGCGAGTTCTTATTTGCTCAAAATTTTTCTAAGTCTAGAACGCGCAAAGGAATTGTGAGAAGTTAAAGTTGAAGAACGCGCACGTTATTGCTTGCGGGAACTCAAAACGCGCACATTTCTTCTAGCGCGAACCTCAAACGCGCACACTTTGATTTGCGCGAACCAGAAACGCGCTTAACCCTATATGCGCGAAGTAGTGTCCATAGTGATCTGCGAGTTTTTGCCTTAGAATTTTTTTTCTGATCCTTTCAAGTTTATTTTCAAATTTGTCTTTCAAGTCAAATTTTTATCTGAATATTTTGAACGATCATTTCAAGCTTAACATTCAAGATGTCTACTGTTTTGTCAGGGAGAGACTGTGCCATCATGTATATGTCTGAGATACCTGTCATAGAAGCTGAACGGGATAAACTGAAGATTCAGAATTCAGTTCTTCTAAATCAGATTAAGGAGTTGAAAGCTAAATTTGTTAATTCTGATAAAACTTCTGAATGTGCAAAATGTATTAATCATTCTAAATTTGATTTTCCAGGTATCATTAAGGCAAGAGAGATAGAAATTGAAATGAAAGAAGATATCATTAAGACAAGAGAGAAAGATATTGCTATGAAAGAGAATATTATTGAGGAAAGAGAGGAAGAAATCAAACTGAATCAGTTGATCTACACATCAAGTTTAAAGCTTTTGAAGATCAAATTTCTGCATTGGAAGCCAAAAATGCTGATTTGATTAAAAATTTCAATGTCAAAGCTGATCTGGAGAAAATCTACGCTTAAAAGCTATCTTATTTTTCAAAGAAAGATTTTCAAGAGAAAAGGGATTTGGAGCTAGGATATTTAAAACTCTCAAAGAAAGTATCCAAATTTGAAAAGATTGTAATAACTGAAAGATATACTTTTGCAAAAGAGAGAAAACTTCTTGAAAATAAAACAATTGAATTTCCTAAGCAGGTTTCTACTCTAGACTTACTTGAAAAGGAAAGACAAATATTTCAAGAAAAGAAGAAGTCTTTTGATTCTGAAAAGAAAAAGTTTGAAAAGAAAAATGCTGGGATTTTCAAAGAAATTTCTGAGAAAAACAAGAACTTAGAAAAAGACTTTGAGCAAGAACGTCAAATCTTTGAAAATGAAATATCTAAGCTCACATCCAAGATATCTGTTCTATCATCAGACATTCAAAAAGAACAGATGGCTAGATCTGACTTGAAAAAGAAGTTTGACACACTTTCTGATGAAAGAAACATTTTGTCTAAAAAGATAAAGGACTTGGAAGTTGCAAATGTTGAATTATCAGATAAGATTAATCATTTGTAGTGATTGAAAATGGGTTCATAGTGATCGTGTGTTGTTATAGGAACTTTCTTGTTCACATCTGATCACGAATTAATCACTAAATCGAATTCAATTTTGAATTTTTGTGTATTTTAGTTTGGAAAATGTCTAACACTGATTTTTGATCAATTTTCAGTGATCTAATTGTTTTTAGTCATATAATCGTACTAGAAAAGTGTTCCAATTATCAAATCGATCAACCATGTGCTTTTTCAAGTTTTGATTGCAGGTTTACAAAGCTATTGATCGATTTCCTGTTCAACACTGAAGAACGCGCTAGATTCAAAAAACGCGCAAGTGAAGAACACGCACGTAGAAGAACGCGCAAGCACCGAAGAACACACACGAAGAAGATGCTTTTTGATTTCATGTGTTATGCGAGTTTCTGACCTAAACGCACAAAGCTTGATCTACGAGAAGTGAAAACTCGCACAAGCTTATTTGTGAGTTCTTAGTTCTTAGTGCTTTGATCAACGAGTTTTGATTCTGCGAGTTCTTATTTGCTCAAAATTTTTCTAAGTCTAGAACGCGCAAAGGAATTGTGAGAAGTTAAAGTTGAAGAACGCGTACGTTATTGCTTGCGGGAACTCAAAACGCGCACATTTCTTCTAGCGCGAACCTCAAACGCGCACACTTTGATTTGCGCGAACCAGAAACGCGCTTAACCCTATATGCGCGAAGTAGTGTCCATAGTGATCTGCGAGTTTTTGCCTTAGAAATTTTTTTCTGATCCTTTCAAGTTTATTTTCAAATTTGTCTTTCAAGTCAAATTTTTATCTGAATATTTTGAACGATCATTTCAAGCTTAACATTCAAGATGTCTACTGTTTTGTCAGGGAGAGACTGTGCCATCATGTATATGCCTGAGATACCTGTCATAGAAGCTGAACGGGATAAACTGAAGATTCAGAATTCAGTTCTTCTAAATCAGATTAAGGAGTTGAAAGCTAAATTTGTTAATTCTGATAAAACTTCTGAATGTGCAAAATGTATTAATCATTCTAAATTTGATTTTCCAGGTATCATTAAGGCAAGAGAGATAGAAATTGAAATGAAAGAAGATATCATTAAGACAAGAGAGAAAGATATTGCTATGAAAGAGAATATTATTGAGGAAAGAGAGGAAGAAATCAAACTGAATCAGTTGATCTACACATCAAGTTTAAAGCTTTTGAAGATCAAATTTCTGCATTGGAAGCCAAAAATGCTGATTTGATTAAAAATTTGAATGTCAAAGCTGATCTGGAGAAAATCTACGCTTAAAAGCTATCTGATTTTTCAAAGAAAGATTTTCAAGAGAAAAGGGATTTGGAGCTAGGTTATTTAAAACTCTCAAAGAAAGTATCCAAATTTGAAAAGATTGTAATAACTGAAAGATATACTTTTGCAAAAGAGAGAAAACTTCTTGAAAATAAAACAATTGAATTTCCTAAGCAGATTTCTACTCTAGACTTACTTGAAAAGGAAAGACAAATCTTTCAAGAAAAGAAGAAGTCTTTTGATTCTGAAAAGAAAAAGTTTGAAAAGAAAAATGCTGGGATTTTCAAAGAAATTTCTGAGAAAAACAAGAACTTAGAAAAAGACTTTGAGCAAGAACGTCAAATCTTTGAAAATGAAATATCTAAGCTCACATCCAAGATATCTGTTCTATCATCAGACATTCAAAAAGAACAGATGGCTAGATCTGACTTGAAAAAGAAGTTTGACACACTTTCTGATGAAAGAAACATTTTGTCTAAAAAGATAAAGGACTTGGAAGTTGCAAATGTTGAATTATCAGATAAGATTAATCATTTGTAGTGATTGAAAATGGGTTCATAGTGATCGTGTGTTGTTATAGGAACTTTGTTGTTCACATCTGATCACGAATTAATCACTAAATCGAATTCAATTTTGAATTTTTGTGTATTTTAGTTTGGAAAATGTCTAACACTGATTTTTGATCAATTTTCAGTGATCTAATTGTTTTTAGTCATATAATCGTACTAGAAAAGTGTTCCAATTATCAAATCGATCAACCATGTGCTTTTTCAAGTTTTGATTGCAGGTTTACAAAGCTATTGATCGATTTCCTGTTCAACACTGAAGAACGCGCTAGATTCAAAAAACGCGCAAGTGAAGAACACGCACGTAGAAGAACGCGCAAGCACCGAAGAACACACACGAAGAAGATGCTTTTTGATTTCATGTGTTATGCGAGTTTCTGACCTAAACGCACAAAGCTTGATCTACGAGAAGTGAAAACTCGCACAAGCTTATTTGTGAGTTCTTAGTTCTTAGTGCTTTGATCAACGAGTTTTGATTCTGCGAGTTCTTATTTGCTCAAAATTTTTCTAAGTCTAGAACGAGCAAAGGAATTGCGAGAAGTTAAAGTTGAAGAACGCGCACGTTATTGCTTGCGGGAACTCAAAACGCGCACATTTCTTCTAGCGCGAACCTCAAACGCGCACACTTTGATTTGCGCGAACCAGAAACGCGCTTAACCCTATATGCGCGAAGTAGTGTCCATAGTGATCTGCGAGTTTTTGCCTTAGAAATTTTTTTCTGATCCTTTCAAGTTTATTTTCAAATTTGTCTTTCAAGTCAAATTTTTATCTGAATATTTTGAACGATCATTTCAAGCTTAACATTCAAGATGTCTACTGTTTTGTCAGGGAGAGACTGTGCCATCATGTATATGCCTGAGATACCTGTCATAGAAGCTGAACGGGATAAACTGAAGATTCAGAATTCAGTTATTCTAAATCAGATTAAGGAGTTGAAAGCTAAATTTGTTAATTCTGATAAAACTTCTGAATGTGCAAAATGTATTAATCATTCTAAATCTGATTTTGCAGGTATCATTAACGCAAGAGAGATAGAAATTGAAATGAAAGAAGATATCATTAAGACAAGAGAGAAAGATATTGCTATGAAAGAGAATATTATTGAGGAAAGAGAGGAAGAAATCAAACTGAATCAGTTGATCTACACATCAAGTTTAAAGCTTTTGAAGATCAAATTTCTGCATTGGAAGCCAAAAATGCTGATTTGATTAAAAATTTCAATGTCAAAGCTGATCTGGAGAAAATCTACGCTCAAAAGCTATCTGATTTTTCAAAGAAAGCTTTTCAAGAGAAAAGGGATTTGGAGCTAGGATATTTAAAACTCTCAAAGAAAGTATCCAAATTTGAAAAGATTGTAATAACTGAAAGATATACTTTTGCAAAAGAGAGAAAACTTCTTGAAAATAAAACAATTGAATTTCCTAAGCAGATTTCTACTCTAGACTTACTTGAAAAGGAAAGACAAATATTTCAAGAAAAGAAGAAGTCTTTTGATTCTGAAAAGAAAAAGTTTGAAAAGAAAAAGTTTGAAAAGAAAAATGCTGGGATTTTCAAAGAAATATCTGAGAAAAACAAGAACTTAGAAAAAGACTTTGAGCAAGAACGTCAAATCTTTGAAAATGAAATATCTAAGCTCACATCCAAGATATCTGTTCTATCATCAGACATTCAAAAAGAACAGATGGCTAGATCTGACTTGAAAAAGAAGTTTGACACACTTTATGATGAAAGAAACATTTTGTCTAAAAAGATAAAGGACTTGAAGCTGAAAATGAGAAGCTGAAAAGTCAAAATATATCTCTTCAAGATCAGATTGAGAAACTAAAAGAGAAATCTATTTCTTTAGAGAAAAAATTTATTTTCTCAGATTGTATTTCTAATTCTAAAATTAATTTTACAGGGATAATTGCTTCAAAAGAGAAAGAGATTTCTAATCTTCAAATCAAATTGAAGAAATCTGAAGAGGAATCAGCAAGATGGAAAGCAAATAGTTCAAACACTACATGGTCCAAGAAAGAGTTCATGCAAAGAGAGATTGATGATCTCAGAACTCGAGCAAACGTTGCTGGAGAGACATGTGATGGACTGAAAAAGATAAACTCAAAGATTTTCTCTGAAAGAGACCAGCTGAAAGAAAAAGTTTTTAGTCTTGAGGTTGAGATAAACATGTTGAAAGAGAAAGAAACTCAAGAGAAAGAAAACTCAAGACATCAAGAGGAGATGAAGAAGGTTGAAAGGAAAAGAAATGGTTTAGAAAAGGAAAATGCTGAGTTGAAAAACAAAATTTCTGATTTAGAAGCTCATATTGTCAAAGTCAGGAAAGAATTTGAGAAGGAAAAGACTGACATTGAGAGTGAAAGAAAAGGATTTGCATAGAAGTTTTCTGATTTCTCAAGAAAATCATTTGAAGAGAAGAAAGCAGTGGAGCTCAAATGTACAAAACTTTCAAAACAAGTATCTGATTTTGAGAAAGTTATTATCATGGAAAGAGATAAAGCTGAAAAAGAAAAGAAGTTGTCTGAACGGAAGCATATTGTCTTATTCAAAGAAATATCAGATAAAAGAAAAAATGTTGAAAAGGATTTTGAAGAATAAAGGAAGGTATTTGAGACAAAGATGAAAAAGCTTACAAAGAAGCTATCTGAACTATCAGCAACTGCACTGAAAGAACAAAAGGCAAAGTCTGAATTACAGAAGAAGATTGATATATTGTCTAAAGAAAGAAATAGTTTGTCAAATAAGATTGTTAGTGCTCAAATATGTTGGATCTAAGATCATGGGATTTAAAGTCATAGTCCAAGTCAAGTCAACTCTCAAGCAAAGTCAAGTCAAAGCTTCTATATTTGGAAAGTCAAATTCAAGTTAATCAAGTCAATGTGTTTTGTTAGTTAGTTTAGTTTTGCTTTGTAAACCTTGTAGGTATATAAGGGTTTTCTTTTTTGTTAGAAGTGGGTGGCACATAATAGGAAAAGAATTTAGAGAGAGAAATATTGTCATTGAGAGAATTTTTGTAATCGTTTGATTTGATATATACATATGACATATTGAATTGAATTCATGTTTTGTTCATCTTGATTTGCACATCATAAGGGACACACAATTGGTATCAGAGCAAGCATGAAAATCAGAAAACAAATCAAAATCTGAGAATTTTTGGCCAATTGTTCAAGAACTCGCAAAATCGACTGTTGAGAATCGATTTCATTGAATTTTTTTGACGTTTCTTGTTGAAAATTGATTCCATTGTATTCGTTTTATGTACTAGAACAAATTGTGTTTGTATTGCATAGTCAAATTCACATTAATTCTGTGTGAATTTTGGATTTTTGTAATTTTTTTTGTTCGAGATTCAAAAAGCACTGTATTTAGATCAAAGTTTGTAATTCTTGTTTTTTTTGTTGAAATGATGTATTATAAAAGTGGTCAGAATCATATCGAGGATCAATCTGCAATGTTTGGTGATCAAGTTAGAAGGTTTGAAGAGTTTTTGATTGAAAAAGTGATTTCAGACTCGGAACTTGAAGAACTCGCAAGATCCAAAGAACTCGCAAGGTTCATATCTGAAGAACTCGCAGAGCTCTATCTTGGTGGTTTGGTGATTTTTGGTTAAGGACAGAACTCGCAAATAACGGTGTACGATTTCTGAAGAACTCGCAAAATTCTTGGTTATTTGAGTTTTTTGATTGTTGAAATTTTTTCTAAGGCAAGAACTCGCGGAGCGTGGTTTACGACAAGTTACTTATCGCAAGCCTCAATCTACGACAAGCTACTGTTTAATTTCTTCAGTTTGCGACAAGTTCGAGAACTCGCACGTCACAACTTACGACAAGTTGTTTGTTTAAAATTTTTCTAAGTATAGAACTCGTATGCATTACGACAAGTTCTTTGTCTGAAATTTTTCTAAGTGTAGAACTCGCAAGTGGATTCATACTTAGAACTCGCGAGCTTTAGCCTACGACAAGTCCAGAACTCACAAGCTTCAGCCTGCGACAAGCAAGAACTCGGCAGGCCTCTGTTTGCGACAAGTTAGAACTAGCTAGCAGTGCTTTCCGACAAGTGTGTAGTTTTGTGTTTTGCGACTTCTATACTTAGTCAATTTTTGGCTATTTTCAGAATTTTGAAAAATTTCTAATTCTGTGTTTATAGATCAGTGCAAGTTCAAGATGACTTCTAGAGATTCTCTTGCTATCGGAACATATGTCAAACCACCCGTTCTCTTCAAGGGTGAGTATGAGCAGTGGAAGGATAGAATTCTGGATTTCATAGATTGACACGACAATGGAGAATTCATCAAACAGTCCATTGATGAGGGTCTTATGAAACCAGTAACAGCTATTGTTCCGGATGAAGAAAATGAGAGTTCATATAGTGGAGATGGTATGGAGCCCCGAGAGCCCAAAACTAAAGAGATTGTTGTTGATTTCTCAAGTTATTCTGCTGAGCAAAAGAAGAGGTACAAGGCAAATAAACATGCTAGATCTCTCCTTCTTTAGAGCATACCGAATGAGATCTACATCAAGATTGACAGCTACAAAGCGACAACCAAGAAAATGTGGGATCAGCTTGAGAAGATGATGATGGGTTCAAAGGTAGGTAATCAAATGAAAGTGGCAAACTGTATCAACAAATATGAAGAATTCAAAGCCAAATCTGGTGAGAGTCTTGAGGACACATATGAAAGATTTGTTTCTCTTCTGAATGAACTGGCTAAGAACAAAGTTAAGAAGAAGCAGACATAGAACAATGTGAAGTTTCTTAGTGTGTTACAGCCAAAATGGAAGAAGCATACCAGGAGAATGAAACAGATGAAAGACCTAAGTGAGATTCCTCTGCATGAAATTTATGAAACACTTAGACAGAATGAGGAGGAAATAGAAGAGAAGAGAGAAGAGAAGAAAGAAAAGGAAAAGAAGGTACTTGATCCAGTTGCTTTAGTAGTTGATAAGAAAATGTAGAAAGAGAAGAAGGACAAGAAGAAGAAAAAAAAGTTGTGATTTCTAGTTCTGATGGATCTGATAGTGGAAACTCCGATTCTGATGATGGAGAAAATCTGAAGCAAACTATGCTATTGCTGACACGAGCTTTTCAGAAGAAATTTTACAAGAAGTCGGGTTCTAACAGTCAAAGGTATTCATCTGGATCGAGGAATTGTGAACACAAGGAAAGGGTTGAAGGAAAAAGGTATGAAGGAAAGAAATATGAGGAAAGGAAGCCAGAGGAAAGGAAATATGTGAATAGTTATGAGAAGAAAGTGGAAGATCCAGTCAAGTGCTATAATTGTGGGAAAATTGGTCACTTTTCTAAAGACTGCCGAAAGCCGAAAGTAAGGAATTCAGAGTATTGCAAGAATAAGATGCTTTTGGCAAAGAAAAAGGGAACGGGTAAAGCTTTAATGGCTGAAGATAACCATTTGTTGGATTTTTCTGAATCGGAAAGCGAGAAAGAAGAAACAACCCACATGTGTTTGATGGGAAAAGAAGTAAAGTATGATGAGTCTGATGAAGAGACTTCTGAAGAGGTAAACAATTTTTCTGAATCAGATTTTTTGATGAAAATGGAAACCATGATGGTCAAACTTCAGGACCTACAAGCTAAGCTTAAAAAGGAGAAAAACAGAGTTGCGAAAAAGCGTCAAACAATTTTTGATCTCAATAAGGAAATTGTTAGGAACAAAAACTTGATTGACTCTTTGAACAAAGCTGCTATTGTTTTTAAAAAACAAAAAACTTGTGTTGAAATTCAACTTTCTGAAGCAGTTTCCAAGTTTAATAAGTGTGAACTTGAGAAACAAGAGTTTGTTGTCAAATATAATAAGTTACAATTTGAAAACAAAAAATTTCTTAAAAAGATAAATGGTTTGGAAGCCAAGCTTTACACTAGAGGTCAAACAGATCAAGCCATTCATTTAAACAAACCAAAGGAATTTACAGTGTGTGTCCAAATATGTGTAATAGATCAAGATAACAACAAATTTAGATGCCAAATGCCATATGATATTGAACTTGAATCAACAGATTACAATGCGCTCTCAGTAAAATATTTTTCTCTCTAAAACATAATTCTCTGAATTAAGTGCTTATTCATTCTACAAACAAAAAGCTATTTATACCTAAGAATCTTACAAATACGAAACTAACAAAGTCAAACTAAACACTTTGACTTTTGCTTGACTTTGACTTTCCACTTAAAGAAGCATTGACTTTGACTTTGCAATGAAGGCTTTGACTTGGAACTTTGACTTTCATTCTTTTATGATCTTGGATCCAACTTTATGTGCACTAACAATCTCCCCCTTTGGATTCAAGATCATCTTCAAAAAGAAATTTAGCATTAATGAACAATCTCCCCCCTTGATAATCTTTAATGAATTCAATCTCCCTCTTTATCATGAATACATGAACTCTTCTTCATTGTAGCAATCTTCCCCTTTGAGAATTTCTTTCAACACTTTAACAAACTCCCTTGCTTTAGAATGTCTTCAGACTAACAGTATTCTCCCCCAAAGTCTGTGAATGTCTTCTTCAAGAACATTAACAATCTCCTTCAAGGTTTATGAAAACCTATTTTAGACTTTAGAAAAGAAACTATCTTCAGATTTAGCTCACTTTGCTTCAACAAATAATCTTCAAAGAAACTTTCAGTAATCTTCAAAAAACTTTCTTGAAATCTTTGAACTTTCTCTTTCATTCTGTATCTTCTTCCCCATAATCCATTTCTTGACTTTCTCATTTCTTGAATCTCTCCCATAACATCTTATCTATTTCTTGACTTTCTCCCTAAAACTATTACATACTGTTCACCACACAAGATTTCTTGAAATTATTTCTCCCCCTTTTTGATGATGTAGAGCATATAAATCATCAAAACTTTCTTCAAGAAATGTCATGAACATTTTTCTGACCATAGATCTTTCCACATAAGCCACTGAACATCCGTCAATTCATAATATATTCATCCGAATCTTTTCAAATTCAGACAAATAAGAATGTAACCCTGAATCAACAAATGAATCAGTTAATATGCTTGTAAGTAGCACGAAGCCACTTAGTACAACAAATGTACTGTACAAGGAGTTTTATTGATGTTCACCCCCAGGTCTTCCATTTAATCATCGAATAATACAAGGTAATTCTATGAACGTTCCGACAGAAAAACAAATTTCCTGTGTGTACGTGCTTGTGTATGAAAGAATTTAAACATGAATGCTTTATAAAAGGATCAAAATGTGTAAACCATTGAGACAACAATAGTAATACACAGACTCAATTGTGCATGATAGAAGTTCGAAGGTGGGGCAACTTTCCTTCTTATTCAATATCCACATCTTCCGAATGAAGACGAGATAGATTATGTGCAGCATCCCCAATCAAAGTTGAAACATCTTCTTGTTAAGAAAAAGATGAGTAGTTTGTGGGGTTTAAAGCAAGAGTTGGCATGGCTCACTGCCTATTTCAATGATGTTCACGAAAGAATTGTGAAACAACAGTAATGTGGCTGCCCGACTCATAAAAAGTTGGTGCAGAGTTTTCATATTCTTTTAACTCTGTTCTCACACCCTCTTTCTTTTTATCATATAAGCTCACTTCTAACCAAACTCTCTTTTTCATTTTACCTCAACACACACCTACACTCTTTGATTTTGACCCCTCGCCTCTCGATCACTCAAGGATAACTTCTTGGGAAGGAAACACTGGTTAACGTGAATCCATAGAAGTTCTATTAATCTCACACAATACCCATGTATTTTATCCTAAAAGCAAAATGTTTCTCAATTGGTTTAACTTGTTCAATTAAAGCACAAAAATATGAAATACATGTCAGATAGATGTATGCTCAGTAAAATAATCATGAAGATTTGAGCATTTTAAACATGGAAGATTTTCTCAGAACAAGTAAATTTGAATGAATGAAATGAATACAAAAGACTTGTTTGAGAATCTGACAATGTATGGAAAAGATCAAATATGAATGATTTATCAATAAAGCTTAGGTCATAAATTTTTTTGGATGTTGTCTATATGATCAAGTATAGACAAATCTTGAAAGAAACGCTTTGAATGAAATGAACTAACGCTCAAATATCAACGAAGAACAACACGGGGTGTCTTACCATCGAAAAATTGTTTCAATTTGAGACATGGTAAGAACATAGTCAATAAAAGTACTAAACCGGTGTGTGTGAATAATTGACAATATATGGAAAATATAATACACAAGTATTTATCTTTGGAAACACATGGTTCGTGAAATATTGAAGCTCATAAAATGAAAAACATTTAAAAACACACTTCTAAAGTCATGAAATCAATTTGAGAATAAGAAGTGGTTTGAACGTTTAAGAACATGTTTTTATGTCTGAAAGTTGTTCTTCATTCAAACACAATGAGATTAAGATTAGAATTATCCCTACGCTCAGCTTTAATCTCATAAAGTCAGCTCCAAATTCATGATTGATATGATCATGTAAGCTCCCCCTCAAAATCTGCAAGCAGTCAAAAAGTTGTCAAAACAACAAAGTCTTATTGAAAACATAAAACATTTATTTGAAAATTAAAGACTTGAAAGCAGTAAAACATTAAAGAACGAGTTCTGATCAGAATTAATCAGAAATCAATGTCCATATTCCCCCTGAACATATGCATCACAAAATATGTCAGTGTAAGATATATGCAAAAGTATATAACTCCCCCTAGAATGTAGAACATCTAACCTTTGTCTCACTCCCCCTGAAATCATGAAAAAACCTTCAGTGCAGATATCATTCAGACTAAAGAATAAAGAAATGAAGAAAAATAACAAAAATAAACTGTACTAGGTAATTACAGATTATGTCTTGAGATTCAACTTGCCAAGTTTCGAAATGAGAAAATTAAATCTCTTTTCATCCAAAGGCTTGGTAAACAAATTAGAAAGTTGATAATCTATGTTTTCAAAGTAAAGTTTAATTGTACCTTTTTCAACATTGTCTATGGTAAAGTGATATCGCACGTCAATGTGCTTTGTTTTCGTATGTTGAACAGGGTTTGCAAAAATAGCAATATCGCTGTTGGAATCGCAGTAAATCGGGATTTTGTTGTATTTGAAGCCATAATCTCGGAGTTGTGTTTGCATCCACAGCACCTGAGAACAGCAACTAGCCGCATCTACATACTCTGCCTCGGCTATTGAAGTAGATACACACAGTTGTTTCTTGAAAGCCCAACTCATGAGTTTATCGCCCAAGAATTGTATGTGTCCCGAAGTACTCTTCCTGTCTAACATGCAACCTGCATGATCTACATTTGAATACGCGGTTAGCTCAAAACCAGTATCTTTAGGATACCACAAACCAAGGTCTGCAGTCCCGTTTAGATACCTAAATATCCGCTTAACTGCCGAAAGATGGGATTCTTTAGGCTTAGCTTGATATCTAGCACATAAGCATGTAGAAAACATGATATCTGGTCGACTAGCCGTCAAGTACATTAAATAACCGATCATTCCTCTATAGGTTCTGTTAGAGCACATATTTGTTGGATGCAAGATCATAATGTTTGAAGATTAAAGTAACACAAGTCAAAGCTTCAAAGTCAACTCTCAAGCAAGAATGTCAAAGTCAAATGTAATAAAAGTCAAAGTCAAAGTAGTTGTTTTGTTTCTTTGTTATTGCAGGTAGTATAAATAGGTTGGTTGTCTTTGTAATCTTGGTAACACATGAACTTGATACGGAGCAGATTAGAGAAGAAACAGTTTGTAGTGAGAGAAACTGTAATCTATGTTTTCATATTCAATGACATGTGATTACAATTTGTGATATATTGTTTGTTGTTACGATTAGAACTTGAAATCTGGGAATAATAATTGGTATCAGAGCAGATCCAATCTAGAAAATATAGTGTTCGACACTATTTCATCGAAGTTCAACTTCAATTTTGAGTTTGTGTTTGTTTTTCGAGTTGTAATTGATCGGTTTGTGTTCGAATAGTGTAAAAGATGGATATTGTATAGATTTTATAGAGAATTTGTTAGAGCAGAAATATGTTGGATACAAGATCAAGAATACTGAAGGTCAAAGATTCAAGAAGTCAAAGCTGGAAAGTCAACTCTCATGGAAAGTCAAAGTCCTTGTTAATAAAGTCAAAGTCAATTGTATTGGTTTATTTCCTTGTTTTAGTTAGTGAGTATAAACAGTCTTTGTTTTTTTGTTTAATAGATAGATGGTTAGAAGTTATATACGTATCTGTCAGAGAGAGTTTTAGAGAGAGAAAGAAATTTGTAGAGAGAGAAAGTTGTAAACACTTTGAATTTGAATTTGAATCAAACAGGTAATTGTGATAATCTTGTTTGTTTTGATTAATTGCGATAAGAAACTTGATTTCTGGGACACACAATTGGTATCAGAGCAGATTCAATTTGAAATCAAATCAAGAAATGGAGTTCGTACTGTGTTCTTGAAGTTTAGATTTGAATTTTGAGTTTTTGGTCGAATTTGAGTCTATAATTGATAGGAATCAGTTTGTTTACTGTATTCGATTGAGTTTATGAAGTTTAATTTCTGTTTTGCATTGTATTATACTTGAATTTTCGAAATTTGTTAAGTTTTGAGTTTCACGAAGTCAAACACTGTAATAGATTGATTTGTATTTTTTTGTGTGTTTGTTATTGAAATTAATTGTCTGTAATCTGTTCGTGGTATGAAATCGAAGTGATCAGCAGAATTTCAGAACAATTGGTGAAGAATTCGTCGAAATCAAGAAAAGACTTGAGTTTTTGTTCGAAAAACACAAGAACACGCAAGTTTTTCCAAGAACACGCAAGATCTACAAAACGCGCAAGCATCATCAGAAGAACGCGCAAACTGAAAGATATTTGATTTTGGCTAGAAACGCGCAAAGAGCTATTTGTGAGTTTTAGAAACACGCAAATCGAAGTTTGCGTGTTTGATTCTTCAGTCTGCGAGTTTGATCATTTTCGAGTTTTGCGAGTTTAGCTTGCGAGTTTGATAAAACATGCAAGTAGGCATCTGCGAGTTATACAAACGCGCGCGACTCATCTTGCGAGTTTCTCAGTGAACAGTGATCTGCGAGTTTATCTGTTTGCGAGTTTCAAGTCTTTTTAGTGATCTGCGAGTTCCAATGAATAGTGATCTGCGAGTTTATGTGTCTGCGAGTTTTTAATACTTAGTCAATTTTTGCCAGATATTTCAAATTTGATCAGTTTTTGGATTCTACACAACGGATATAATCTGCACTTCTTGAACGATCAGTTCAAATCACTTAGTTCTGATTGTGATCAAAATTCCTGAATTCCTATTTGAAGATTTTTGTATCTTTGTGAGTTCATTTGGACTAACAGTCAATTTCAAGTTTGTTATTGCTTATATTTTCAAACAGGATGACTTCCAGAGACGCTCTCTCAATTGGCACAGATGTCAAACCCCCAGTTTTATTCAAAGGGGAATATGAACAATGGAAGGATCGTTTTCTCGATTTTATTGATCGACAAACAAATGGAAAGAACATTCTAGCATCAATAGAAGATGGTCCAATGCCAAAAATTACTCAGGAGATTCCTGTTGAAGGTAATGACTCAGATGGAGCTCCGAAAACAAAGAAAGTTGAGAAAGATTATGCACAATTTTCTGATGCACAAAAGAGTCGGTTTGATGCTGATAAAAAGGCCAGATCTTTGCTTTTACAAAGTATGACCAATGAGATCTATGTGAAAATAGACAACTACAATGCATCTGCAAAATCTATGTGGGATAAGCTACAGAAGATGATGTTGGGTTCAAAGGTAGGCAATCAGATGAAGGTAGCTAACTGTATCAACAATTATGAAGACTTCAAGGCCAAAGAAGGTGAGAGTTTGGAGGAAACCTATGAGAGGCTTGTGCTTCTTCTGAATGAGCTTTCCAAGAACAAGGTCAAGAAGCAACAGATTGAGAACAACGTGAAGTTTTTCAGCATCTTGCAACCTGAGTGGAAAAAGCACACTCGACGAATGAAACAGATGAAAGACTTGAGTGATATACCTCTTCATGAAGTCTACGAGACTCTACGACAGAGTGAGGAAGATGTGGAAGAGAAAAGATATGAGAAAAAGAAAGTTGAGAAGGCTGTTGATCCCATAACATTGGTGGCTGGAGAGAAAGAGAAGGAAAAGAAAGAGACGAAGAATAAGAAGAAGATAGTGATGTACAGTTCTGAATCAGAATCTGAATCTGATGGTGATGATGGAGAGAATCTTAAGCAAGCAATGCTTTTACTGACCCGCGTTTTTCAAAAGAAATTCTACAAGAAACCAGGGTCTAATTCTCAGATATACTCTTCATCAAGCTCAAAGAAGCACGAGCACAGAGAAAGAGTGGAAGGAAGTATATTTGTTGAGAAGAAGCCGGAAGAAAAGAAAAAGTATGTGAATGACTACACCAGTACTGAAAAGAAAAATGATGATCTGATCAAATGCTACAACTGTGGCAATGTCGGACATTACGCAAAAGAGTGTCGGAAGCCAAAAGTTCGCAACTCAGAGTACTACAAAAACAAAATGCTCTTGGCCAAGCAACAGGAAGCTGGCAAGGCATTAATGGCAGAAGACGAATTCAGGTTGGATCATTCTGATGTGGAGGAAGAATAGGAAGTGTCAACCCACTTATGCTTAATGGGAAAAGAGGTGAAAGATGATGATTCTGATGATGAGACTGATGACGAGGTAATGAACTTAACTGAAAATGATTTCATGACCAAAATGGAAGCATGATGGTCGAACTTCAAGACCTTCAATCCAAACTGAAAAAGGAAAAAGACAGAGTTGCTAGGAGAAATCAACAGATCTTTGAACTTAATAAATCAGTTATTGGTAACAAAGATTTAATTGATTCTCTACGCAAATCTGCTTCTGATTTTAAAATTGAAAAAGATTGTTTTGAAAGTAAGATTTCTGATTATGAAAAACAATTGTCTAAGTCTGATTCTGAAAAACAAGAATGTGTTCTAAAAGCGTTTAAACTGCAGGTTGAGAACAAGACTTTAGAGCAAAAGGTAAATGGTCTGGAAGCAAAATTATATGTTAGAGGCCAAACAGATCAAACGATTTTCTTGAATACACCTAATGAAGAAGCTGATTTTAAAGAAAAATGGGGACTAGGTTATGATAATCCTCATTACCTAGAAAAAGCTATCAGAAAACAACCAACTATATATAATGAAAATTATATGTATGCCACTTATAAATATCCTCATTTGAAACCCAAATTTATCACCAAATCATCAAAAGAAGTTGAGGAAAAAGAAGATGAGAAAAGAATGAATTTAAAGAAAATGCAACTACCATTCTGTTATGAAAGACTGAATGATAGTTATCTTTCTAAAACATCAAAATTTCTTTCAAATGATTATTTTGATAGTTATTCTTCTACTGAAATGGAGGCAAAACATGTTCAAGCTAAAATTTATGTACCTCCACTCGTCTTAGAAAGCAAAATAATTGAATTAGAAAATATTTTATCTGATGAAAGAATTTTGAGTGATCTAACACAAGATGTATTTACTACAGTGTTGAAGAACACAGATTTTCATTTTAAATCTAAAGTGTGTTCTCCATCTTCTAAAGTACTTCAAACTTCTGAGACTGATTTTGATGATTTATTTGAGTCTGCAAATGATTTCCTAAATTCTGATGAAGGGTGTATAAAGGAAATTGATATGTTTGACTTTAATGCTCCACTTCCAAATCATTCTACTTTTGTGATAAATGGACAAGCTTTACCAAGTGTTTATGAAAAAGGTGAATTATCAACTAAGGTTGGTGAATCAGTTTCTGTGAATGCTGATTACTATGCAAAGGGTAAGAAATATAAGAAACAACGCTCACAAAAATGGATCAACACTGGTAAACACAAGAAAAATCAATCTCAGAAATCTGATTTTCCTAATAAATCTAAATTTTTTTGTTTCAGATTTAAGAAAGAAAAGGTCGGAAGAACGAACTGAATGGCGACCTAAAAGGAAGAGTGATAAAAAGGCATAATCAATTACTGATAGTTCTTGTAATATATCAACTAGTAGTGTGTGTGATGTAGTTGGTTCTATTGCTTCTTCAAATAAAAACCTTGTAACTGCTTACAAGCGATATTCTAATAAGCAATTGTTCCGATTATCTCCTCATACTACTAAATCTTATTCTTATCAGTGGAATGATTTTGCTTATCATCATAATTCTAATGATTGGTTTGGATCTTATTATGTTTATTCTTCTAAATCAAAAGTTTTCAAAAGAAAAGAGGATCCATACTCAAATGGATGCCAAAATCTTGTACTAATCTGTTAGGACCCGTTTTTAAATGGGTACCTAAAATTGTTGTTTCCTGATTTCTCTTGCAGACCCGGTATATATGGTACTTGGATAACGGCTGTTCCAAGCATATGACCGGGTAGAAAGCTTTATTGTCTAATTATACAGCGAAATTCAGTGGCAATGTACGATTTGGGAACGACCAGTTTTCACCAATCTTAGGATATGGTGACATCATTCAAGATAATATAACGATTACGAAGGTGAGCTATGTCGAAGGCTTAGGGCACAACCTGTTTAGTATCGGTCAATTCTGTGACAAAGGGTTAGAGGTAAATTTCAAAGCTAAGAGATGTTCGGTACGTAATGAAGACGGCAAAGAACTCTTAGTTGGAACTCGAAAGACCAATCTCTACACCATCAATCTTTCAAAGGTCCAGAATGATAATCAGGTTTGTTTAATGACAAAAGCCTCTATGCAGCAAAGTTGGCTTTGGCACCGAAGGTTATCTCATCTGAATTTTCGTTACATAAACAAGTTGGTCAGTGGAAAATTAGTTAATGGACTTCCTGAGCTGAGATATGAAAAGGAACACTTGTGTGCAGCATGTGAAAAAGGGAAGATGAAGAGAGCTCCACATAAACCAAAGCCTGAACCTAGTACCAGTTCTCCACTAGAGTTGTTGCATATGGATCTTTGTGGTCCGATGCGAACACAAAGCTTAGGCGGAAAGAAATATGTTCTTGTTATCGTGGACAACTATGCGCGATACACGTGGGTCAAATTTATACGGTCAAAAGATGAGACGCCCGAAGTACTCATCACATTTCTGAAGACGATCCAGGTGAATCTGCAGAAATCAGTCAAGCTTCTCAGAACTGATAACGGCACAAAGTTCAAAAACAGAATTGTTGAAGAGTATCTCGAATCGGTCAGGATGTCACATCAATACTCTGCTACTCGTACACCCGAACAGAATGGAGTAGTCGAAAGGAAAAATCGAACGCTAGTTGAGGCCGCTCGCACTATGCTCAGTCAGTCTGACTTACTTCTGTTTCTGTGGGCAGAAGCTATTTCGACTGCGTGCTACACTCAAAACCGTTCCATGATACACCACATATTTCAAAAGACTCCGTATGCTTTGATCAACAATCGAACACCAACCATTAAATATTTTCATGTTTTTGGTTGTAAGTGTTTTGTGCTAAACGACAGGGAGAATCTCAACAAGTTCAGTGTTAAGGCAGATGAGGGCATTTTCATTGCATATTCTTCAACATCTGCTGCATATCGAGTATATTTGAAGAAGTCGAAGACTGTTGTTGAGAGCGTAAACGTTACATTTGATGAGGATATGGCTTCTGAACAAGTTAGTTCAGAACCCGTGATCACTGGTGTGTTAGCTTCTGGACAACTCAGTTCAGAACCTGTACCTGAAAAGGACAAATCAGATGAAGCATCATGCTCTACTACTCATTTATCTGATTTAGATCTTTTATTTGAACTATTTTATGATGAATATCTTGGATCTAATGTGCATAAACCTGTTGTGATTGATAGGATGGAAGATTCAATGACTAATCATCCAATCACATCAGATGTATCTACTGAATCAAGTTCCCCAATTCAACAAGATATTCCAGTTCAAATGCCTACTCCAATAGTTGAAGTTGTATCTACTAATGATGAGCCAGAAGTTCCTGAGACAGTAGGATGTGATGTAAGGACAGATCAACAGACTGAACAAGCTGTACCTACTGAAGCTTCTGCACCAATTACTTCAACTGAATCCCTCCCTCATGATGTACAAACTGAATAAGTTGATAGTGGATTTTTAGATGATAATCATGTTCAATCTTCATCTACTCCACTCATTCATGAACATCGCTGGACCAAAGAGCACCCTCTTCACCAAATCATTGGAGATTTAGATAAACTGGTGCAAACTAGGTCAGCAACTTTGAATCAATGTATGCATGACTCATTCCTCAGCAAGATAGAGCCCACGCGTGTATCAGAGGCTCTAGCTGACTCGGATTGGTTGTTTGCTATGCAAGAAGAGTTAAACCAATTCGAAGCCCTGAAGGTCTGGAGATTAGTTCTAAAACCGGAAGGAAAGTCCGTTATTGGTACTAAATGGGTGTTCAAAAATAAATAGGATGAAGATGGTATTGTTATAAGGAACAAAGCAAGACTTGTTGCCAAAGGATATAGGCAAGAGGAAGGCATAGACTACGACGAGACGTATGCTCCAGTAGCGCGTATAGAGGCAATCCGCATGTTTCTAGCCTACGCAACTCACAAGAACTTCACTGTCTATCAAATGGACGTAAAGACTGCCTTTCTGAATGGCATACTTAAGGAGGAAGTCTACGTCTCTCAACCAGAAGGGTTTGTAAATCCAGATAATCCAAATCACGTATACATCTTGGATAAAGCTCTTTATGGTCTGAAACAAGCCCCTCGCGCCTGGTATGATGTTCTATCTCAATTCTTGGTCAAGTCAGTTTTTTCAAAAGGTAAATTCGATACCACTTTGTTTATTAAAAAGGAAAAAGCCGATATCATTCTTATTCAGATATATGTAGATGATATTATATTTGGCTCTACAAATCCTAAATACTGTAAAAAAATTTCTAACCTCATGGTGTCACATTTTCAAATGATTATGATGGGAGAGATGAATTTCTTTCTCGGATTACAAGTAAAACAATTTTCAACGGGGATTTTCATTAATCAATCTAAGTACATTTTTGATATTCTTCAGAAATTGAAAATGGAAAATTGCAAACCAATTGGAACCCCAATGACACCAGGTATTAAGATTAACACTGATCCTTCGAGAAAAAGTGTTGATGTTAGGACTTATAGAGGTATGATAGGTTCTTTAATGTATTTTACTTCAAGTAGGCCAGATATAATGTTTTCAACATGCTTGTGTGCAAGATATCAGGCTGATCATAAAGAATCCCATTTGGCTGCTGTTAAACGGATTTTTAGATATCTGAAGGGGACTGCAGATCTTGATCTGTGGTATCCTAAAGATACAGGGTTTGAACTAACTCCTTATTCAGATGCAGATCATGCTGGGTGTATGTTGGACAAGAAGAGCACTTCAGGTCATATTCAATTCCTTGGAGACAAGCTCGTTAGCTGGGCGTCAAAGAAACAACTTTGTGTTTCCACATCGACTGTTGAAGCAGAGTATGTAGCTGCTGCTAGTTGCTGCTCTCAGGTCTTGTGGATACGAACACAGCTGCGAGACTATGGATTCAAGTTTGATAAAATACCGATCTATTGTGACTCGAAGAGCACTATCGTGATATCAGCTAATCCTGTGCAGCACACTAAAACAAAGCACATTGATGTCAGGTATCATTTTATCAAAGATAATGTAGAAAAAGGTACAATAGAACTTTACTTTGTAAAGACTGATTATCAACTTGTAGATTTGTTTACCAAAGCTTTAGATGAAAAGAGATTTAATTTTCTTGTATCTAAGCTTGGTATGCTAAATCTCAAGGTCTAATCAGTAATTACCTATTAAAGTTTCTTTTATTGTAATTTTCATTATTTTTTTATTATTCCTGAAAGGATATCTGCACTTTAACATGTTGTTCATGATCTCAGGGGGAGTGAGACAGGATTCTAATATGATCAATATTATTTTGAGGGGGAGTTTATAGAATTTAACTGCTAAATTTTTGTGATGCATGACTTTAAGGGGAGTTTATGCGTACAACAAAAGGAGTAAGGATATGATTTCTGATTATTTCAGATTAGAACTCGTACTTTAATTGTTTTACTGCTTTATGTCTTTTAATTTTGAATAAATTTGTGAATAAAGTTGCTTTGACATGACTTTGAGACTTGTGTAGAATGAGAGAAGCTATCAAGATCATATTTTTATGACTTCAGCTAATTTCATGAGATTTAAGACTACATGAAAAGGTTAATTTCTTATCTTAATCTCATATATGGTTGAAAGAAGGACAACTTTCAATCATAAGAAAACATGTTCTTAAATGTTCAAACCACTTCCCGATTCTTAAATGGATTTCATGAATTGGAAGTGTGATTTTAAATGTTTTCATTTTATTGTGCTTAATTGATAAACAAACCGTGTGTTTCCAAGGATAAATACTTGTGTATTGTCTTTTCTATATACTTTCAAGTATTCACACACACCGGTTTGATTTTCTATTTAAAATGTTCTTACCATGTCTCATATTTGAAACATATTTTTCGATGGTAAGACACCCCATTTGTATTTCAAAGAATATTGAGAGTCATTTCATTTCGAAGCGTTTTATTCAAGAATGTCTGTATTTTGATTCATATAGACACTATCCATTGAAAATGTTAGATCCAGATTCAATCAAGCATTTCTACAATCTCAATCAAGATTCAGATATAACAGTGTATTATGATCTAGAGAGAGAGAGAGTAGTGAGAGAAATATTCAGTAGTTGCATATCTCTTTAGGTGACATATTACAATGAAGTGCTTCTTCCTATTACAAAGCATAAGGCTAAAAGCTATTTATACCTAAGATAAACTCACATGCTTAAACACGAAACTCTCATGAGGCTAAACTCTCATGACATATGAACAATAGACTAACTATTACATTAGACTTTGTTGACTTTTCTTGACTTGACTTTTCCCACTAAATCTTGGATACAATTAATACACTAACAATCTCCCCCTTTGTATTCAAGATTTAAAAAAAATTGACACTAGTCTTTAGTGCTTGATTCTTCAACTTTTGTCTCTGACATCTTTAAAACTTTGAAGCTTTAACAATCTTCAGTCTTTCAGTCTTTGAAGAATCTTGAAAAGTCTTTTGCACTTTGTATCTTTAGAAAGTCAACAAGTCTTGAACAAATCTTTGAAATTAACTTTGCATCTTTTGAAACTCTTTAAACTTCTTTGAAACTTCAAGGGATCTTTGAAAATCTTGTATCTTTATCTTAGAAATCTCTGATCAGTCTTCAGAAAAACAAACTTTCTTGAATGATCTTTAAGACTTGAATCATCTTTGTTTCTTCAGAATCTTTTGAATCTTCTTGATCCAATCAAACTTTCATCTGTCTTGAAATTTCAGAATTATCTTCACTTTTTGTCTTTGAAATTTAATCTTCAGAAATTTGTCTCTTCTTCAGTCTTTGAATTTGAATCTTCAAGAATTCTCCCCCTTTTTGATGATCGTGAACATCATGATCATCAAAACATCTTCAATTTCAACACAGTCTTTGATTTCCCCCTTTGTAAGAACTGACAATCTCCCCTATATGATAATTTGACATTCTCTGCCCTTTTGATCTGAATAGTTGTCAAGTCATGAAATGTATTCATCTGAATCTTTTCAAATTCAGAAAAATTAAGCGTTGTAACCCTGATTCAACGAATGAAACAGTTATTATGCCTGTAAGTAGCACGGAGCCACTTTGTACAACGGATGTACATTAGAAAGGAGCTTTTGTGATGTTCACTCCCCCAGGGCTTCCATTCAATCATCTAAAAAATCACGAAGGAATTTTCTATGAATGTTATGACAAGAAAACATAATCCTGATGTGTACGTGCTAGTGTAGAAATGATTGAAGCTACTCAATCTTTACCAGGCTCAAAATGTGTAAACTGTTGAGACAGCAACAAGTATTACACGGACTCAATGTGCATGAAAGAGGTGCGAAGGTGGGGCAACTTTCCTTCTTTTTCAATATCTAAATCTTCCGAGTGAAGATCAGATAGCATATGTGCTGCATCCCCAAGGAAAATTGAAACATTTCTTTGTCGGGAAAGAAATGAGTGGTTGGTGGGGTTAATGCACGAGTTGGCATGGGCTAGGTGCCTTTTTCAATGATGGTCACCAAAGAATGTGAACCAATCAGTATATGTGGCTGCCCGACTCAGAAAGTAGTTGGTGCAGAGTTTTCATATTCTTTTAACTCTGTTCTCACACCCTCTTTCTTTTTAACATTAAAGCTCACTTCTAACTAAACTCTCATTTCATTTTACCGCTCAGCACAATGAGAAAAACTCAACCGGATGAGTTATCTCCCCGACTCTTTGATTTATGACCCCTCACCCCTCAATCACTCTTTGATTACTTCCTCGGTAGGAAACACAGGATAACGTGAATTCATGGAAGTTCTTTTTAAGCTCACACATTAATCCCATGTAAGTCCTAAAAAGAATGATTGCTCAACAATTTATCTTGAACAGATAAGCTCAAAATATGTGATAACATTGTCAAAATGTATGCTCATGAAATTTGAGCAATTAAACTTTGAAGATTTCTCAAAACAAAGATATTGAATGAATGAAATGAAATCAAGAGAATTGTTTTGAGAATCTAACAATGTATCAATCTGATCAAATAAAATGGTTAGGATATCAAAGAAATTGATTGTTTGTTTATATGAACGAATATAAACAGTTTAACAATGAACGCTCAAGTTGAAATGATGAATGATACTCAACAACATTGAAAACAAATGAGGGTATTACCATCGAAAAATTGGTTCATTTAGAGACATGGTAATAACAAAATCAAAATGAAGTACTGAACCGGTGTGTATGAATACTTTACAGTATATAGACAAGATAATACACAAGTATTGATCTTTGGAAATACACGGTCAGTTAAACATTGAAGCTCAATTATGAAAAACATTTAAAATCACACTTCTTAATTCATGAAATCTTTTGAGAATCAGAAGTGGTTTGAACATTTAAGAAACCGTTTTTCATGTTCGAAATTTGTTCTTCTTTCAAACAATCAGAGATCAAGATCAGAAGATATTTATCTTTAAGCTCCCCCTCAAATCATGATAAAATGATTTAGGCCAGATAAGCTTCCCCTAGATATTTGCAAAATATCCTTATCTTTAAACATTAAAGAACGAGTCCTAAGCTGTAGTACTTAGAAGTCAAAGTTCTTTAACATTGAAGTGCGGGTCTTGAACTAAATTATTCAAGAGCCACCGTTCTTTGAGGTACGAGTCCTAGACTGCTTTGTCTAGAAGTTAAACATCATGCTCCCCTTTAAACTTTGGGTGCCTGCAACACAGTTTTAGCTTTTGGTACCCACTGGTATTTGGGTCCTGATGTGTTAGTTGCAGTTCGTGTGGGGGTTAACATAATAAGAACCATACCAGTAATTGACAAAAATTTTTACGTACAAAGTCATTTGCTCCACAGTAAGAACAACAAATCTTCTTTTGAGCAACCCTGATCAAATGGTTAGTAGAATAATACATATCAGGATTATCAAAAGATTTACCTGTGTGTGCACTGTTCCTTTTGGCTTTAGATGTGGATGTAGATGCTTTGTCCTTCTTCTTCTCTTCATCTGAAGAACTCTTCACTCTCCAGACCATCTGATTTTTCTTAGATTTCTTTCCAAGAGATTTAACATAAAAGTTTGCTGAACCATCAACAGATTTGTCATAAAATAGATTAGATGGTCGAATCTGATTTGAATTGACAATTTTAGATTTGACACGACTCTGTTTGAAAACATATTTCTCATGAATAGAACTTGAAGCTGTTTTGAAAGAACAGACTGATTCTGTTGAATGATCAATAGGTGATTGATTAATCACATCAGCTGTAATCTTTTCTGACAGTTCACTGTTCGTAGCTTCTAAGTGTTTTATATTTTCGGATAGAATGTTTCTTTCAGAAGACAGTGTGTCAAACTTTTGTTTCAAATCATATCTGGCCTTCTGTTCTTTTTGAACATATGATGATAAAGCAGTTAGTTTGGATGTGAGCTTAGATATTTCAGATTCAAAATGTAAACGTTCTTGCTCAAAATCTTTCTCTAAGTTCTTGTTCTTTTCAGAAATATCTTTGAAAATCCCAATATTTCTCTTTTCAGCATTTTTCTTTTCAAGCTCAAAAGACTTTTTCTTTTCTTTGAAAATTTGTCTCTCCTTTTCGAGCAAGTCTTGTAAAGTAGAAATCTGTTTGGGAAGTTCAGTAATTTTATCTTCAAGAACTTATCTTTCTTTCGCAAAAGTGTCTCTTTCAGTGATTATTATCTTTTCAAATTCCGACACTTGCTTAGAAAGTTTTGAATATCTCAGCTCCAAATCCTTTTTCTTTTGTAGTGTTTTCTTTGAAAATTCAGATATCTGTTGAGTTGAAGATTTCTCCAGATTTTATCTGCTTGGATGCTTTTTATCAGTTCTGCATTTTTATTTTCCAAGGCAAATATCTTATCTTCAAAAGCCTTAAACTTGTGTTGAAGCTCAACTGATTCAGCTTGTAGTTCTGAAGATTTTTGTTCAGTTGTCTTCAGTTGGCTTTGAAGATTTGCAATCTTTCTCTCTTTCAATTTTAATTCCTTTTCACATGTGACAATTGTGTTTTCTTTTAGAACAATGATTTTCTCTCTTTCTTTAATCTCTTTCTCTCTTGCTCTGATAATACCTGCAAAATCAGATTTATCATTATCAGTACATTTGCACAAACAGGAATTTTATCAGAGTTTGTCAATTTAGAATTTGAAACAGATTTATTTAAAGTTAGATGTTTCATTTCCATCCACTATGATATGTGGAATTAAAACAATAGGCTCCAAATCTTTGTTGATCATCTGCTTTCTCCACTGAGAATGTTTATCTGTAGTAGACATCTTGACAGATTAGCTTGATATGAATGATCATTCCCAAACAATTCAGAAAATTTTGACTGAAAGTCAAATTTAGATCACCAAAAAAATCTCTGGAAAATTTTCTATCTTTGGAACTCTCAAAGCATTTGAACACTCTGAAAAATTTTCTATCTCTGGAACTCTCAAATCAAATGAATTAGAACTTTCAAATCAAATGAGTTAAAAACTTGCAGACTACTTGTAGCTTAAACTCGCAGGCTATGTAACCTGAAACTCACAAAGCACACAGATTACCTTAACATGAATTCACAAATCAAGTGACTAGAACACTCAGATCAATTTACTTGTATGAATCATAAAGTTGCAAATCAATTGAAATAAAAGACTCAGATCACATTAATTGAAACTCGTAGAGCACAAAAAATGAAACTCTCAAATCCCATTAACTTGAGACTGGCGCAAAATGAATACTGTTGCGCAAAAGATGATGTTGGCACAAAGAATGATATTGGCGCAAAACAAACTACTTGAATGGCGCAAATGATGATGAAGGTGGCGCAAATTTGAATGACTTGGAACACGCAAATCTCATCAAATGGCAAAAGCCTGTCTTAAACATGAACTCGCAAGACACTTGACTTAGAATTCCTAGATAACATGAACTTGCAGATGCTTTGAACAAAAGCTTGGAATCGAAAATCAGATCTCATCAATTTGAACTTCAATTGGAACCTGCAAATCAAATGATTAACCAGGTAGATCACACAGATTGAATGGGTTAGACTTGCAGATCATATGATCATAAAACTCGTAGGCTATAGAGAAGTGAAACTCGCAAGTAATGTAACTTGAAACTCGCAAAATTGAATATCCAAGAACTTCAATTGGAAAATTAAAACTCGCAAGCTAGCTTAGAACATCAAACTCGCAAGCTGAATGGTCTGAACTCGCAGACTGCTTTGAGTTGAAACACGCAGATGGGGGCTAGCGAGTTTGCAGAACTCGCAGATCACTTGATCTATAACACGCAGACCATGTAAATTGAAATGCGCAAATCAAATAAATTGGAACTTCGCAAGTCAAATGGAACACCAAACTCGCAGATTGAAGTAGAAAATCGACCCAATGCCTTGCGTGTTCTGTGAAATTCGCAGATCAAAGGATCAATTTCAACCCAGTGGTTTGCGTGTTCTTCATGAAAACTTAGCGTGTTCTTCCACTTGGTGTTTGCGTGTTCTTCCCAATTCACAGATTCAATCCAGAATTTTTAAACCTGCAAATTAATTCTTGATACAACACCAATACAACCGAAATTCAATTCCAAACATATTTCTATCAATCCAAACTAACTAGAAATGAAAAATTACAGTGCATGATCAAATTCACAGTGCGACATTTTGACAACAATATCCAAGAAAATCTAAAAAATTCAAACTGATCTTGTGGTTAATTCGTGAAACATTGTATACAACAGTGATTCTACACCAACAATCGATCCTAACGGAATTAATTTTTCAATCAAAAATTGTTTATCAATTTTGAATTCAATTCAACAGTGAGTAACCAGAAACCATCTGCGTGTTCTTGACATTCCATAAATCGATCCAATCAAGTTCAATTCAACCTGTTCAATAAATGAATTTGTGATCAAAGCACAACAATTCACAATCAATTTCACAATCAAATCACAACAATTCAATGAGAATTTGTGAAAAAGATCAAATTATAGTGTTCTTGATATTTTCAAGAAAAATTCAACAGTGTGATCCAAAATTCCAGATTTCAATCTAATTTTCTGTTCAAATCTTTTCTGAAAATGTTTGGTACGACTCTAATACCAATTGAAAATGTTAGATCCAGATTCAATCAAGCATTTCTACAATCTCAATCAAGATTCAGATATAACAGTGTATTATGATATAGAGAGAAAGAGAGTAGTGAGAGAAATATTCAGTAGTTGCATATCTCTTTAGGTGACATATTACAATGAAGTGCTTCTTACTATTACAAAGCATAAGGCTAAAGGCTATTTATACCTAAGATAAACTCACATGCTTAAACACGAAACTTTCATGAGGCTAAACTCTCATGACATATGAACAATAGACTAACTATTACATTAGACTTTGTTGACTTTTCTTGACTTGACTTTTCCCAGTAAATCTTGGATACAATTAATACACTTACATCCATTATTCTTGACCATAAGCCTTGATTGCAATATCATTTGATTCTGATCATTTTTTCATATAATGTCAGATTTTCAAACAAGTTTCTTGCATTCATGTTCGTTCATTCAATATACTTGTTTGAAAATACTTCAATGTTTCAAAATGCTCATATCTTCATGATTCTATTCTGAGCATACATACCTCTGACATTTGTATTTGTGATTTAATTGTTCAAATTAAACCAATTTGAGCAACATATGCTTCATAGGAAAAATATGGGCTCTTTGTGCTAGGACTTATATGAACTTCTATGGATTCATGTTAACCAGTGATTCCTACCCAAGAAGTTAATCCATAGTGATTAAGTGTGAGGAGTCGAAAAGAAATGAGTGTGGGTTGTGTGTTGAGGTAAAATGGAAAAGAGAGTTTGGTTAGATGTGAGCTTAATTATTTAAAAAGAAAGAGGGTGAGAGATCAGAGTAAAAGAATATCTAACTTTGCACCAACTACTTTCTGAGCCGGGCAACCACATTACTAATGTTTCACACCTCTTTGGTGAACGTTATTGAAACAGGCAACTAGCCCATGCCAACTCTTGACAAAACCCCACCAGCTACTCATTTTCTTCTTAAAAAGAAAATGTTTCATATTTTTCTAGGGACGCAGCATATTATCTATCTGATTTTCATTTGGAAAATCTGGATATTGAAAAAGAAGGAAGTCTGCCCCACCTTCGCACTTCAATCGTGCACATTGAGTCTGTGTTTATCTACTGTTGTCTCAGTGGTTTACACATTGTTGAGCCTTATAATAAGCAGTCATCATGTGCTTAATTCTTTCTATCACTTGCACGAACACACAAGGAATTTGTTTTCTTGTCATAACATTCATAGAAATTGCCTTTGTGGTGTTTTGATGATTGAATGGAAGCCTTGGGGGAGTGAACATAACAAAAGCTCCTTTACAATGTGTATTCGTTACACACAGTGACTTAGTGTTACTGACAGACACATTAACTGATTCATTTGTTGATTCAGGTGTTACATTCCTATTTTGTCTAAATTTGAAAAGATCTGGATGAATACATTGTTCGAATTGGCAATGAATCAGAGGCTCATTATGACAGATTAGTGGTCAGAACAGTTAACGACATTTCTTGGTGAAAGGTTTTGATGATATCGATGCTCTATTCATCAAAAAGGGGGAGATAAATTAAAGAAATGTCATATTCAGAAATTTGAAAGATTAAAGATTTGAAGAAGATAAAGTTCAAAGATTGAAGGTTTGAAAGTTTGTTCAAGAAAAATTAAAGATTTTTGAAGGTGTGCTGAATTTACAGAAATTTTCTTTGAAGATTATTTGCTGAAGCAATTCGAGCTAATTCTGGAGATAATTTCTTTTCAAAGTCTGAAAGAGTTTTTGTGATAGTTGGGGAGATTATTGAAGATCGTTTCTACTATATTTGGAGGAGGTTGTTAATATCTTTCAAAGGCAGACTTGGGAAGAATACAGTCAAAGAAAGGAGATATTGCAATGTTTATGCTTAAAGAAGAGACTTATTGCAAAGGAAGAGATTGTCCAGATTGAACAAAAGGGGGAGATTATTCTGCAAAATCTTTTTGTGATGATCTTGAATCCAAAGGGGGAGATTGTTAGAGCAGAAATATGTTGGATACAAGATCAAGAATACTGAAGGTCAAAGATTCAAGAAGTCAAAGCTGGAAAGTCAACTCTCATGGAAAGTCAAAGTCCTTGTTAATAAAGTCAAAGTCAATTGTATTGGTTTATTTCCTTGTTTTAGTTAGTGAGTATAAATAGTCTTTGTTTTGCTGTTTAATAGATAGATGGTTAGAAGTTATATACGTATCTGTCAGAGAGAGTTTTAGAGAGAGAAAGAAATTTGTAGAGAGAGAAAGTTGTAAACACTTTGAATTTGAATTTGAATCAAACAGGTAATTGTGATAATCTTGTTTGTTTTGATTAATTGTGATAAGAAACTTGATTTCAGGGACACACATAATTGCATTGTATTTTTCATCGATTTGATGATTTTAGAGTTTTGTATTCACGAGTTTGTTATGCACTGTATTGGATCGATTTGTATTTTTAAGTGTATGTTGTTGTAATTCTTTGATAGAATTAAGTTCTAGAAGTACAAGTGATCGAATTGTCAAAGTTTGAGCTCAAAATTCGAAGAATAGGTAGGTTTTTGTGCAGATCAGATCGATTTTTCATTCGAGATCTGAAGAACTCGCAGGTTTTCTCAAGAACTTGCAAACAAATCTGAAGAACTCGCAAAAATGATCAAGAATTCGTAGATATCATGAAGGATTCACAGATTTATATTAGTATTTGCATAGAATTGTGTTTCTGAAATTTTCAAGTGTAGATTTCGCAGATATCTTGTCTGCGAAAAGTAAAGGATTCGTAGATAAGCATTCTGAAGTTTCGTAGATAACTATTATGAGGATTCGCAGATAAAATTCTTTTAACCTTTTTGAAAACTTTCGAAGGAAAGGATTCACAGACCTTTCTTTTGAGAAAAATTGTTCAAAAATAATTCAAGGATAGAATTCGCATATGTGTATCTTGCGAATTCTAAATTTTCTTTTGCTTTCGAATTCTAAAGTTGGTTTATGTAGTCTGCGAATTCTGAAGGATCTTCTAATTCTTGTTTGATTTCTTTGCTTGCGAATTCTTTGTATTTCTTTACAGTTTGCGAATTCCAGACTTAGAGAAATTTTGGAAATTTCATTTCTAATATTCTTTCAAAGTTTTCTGTATTTTTGTGTGATTTCAATTTGGATTAACGATCAAATTCAAGTTCTTCTTGTAAAAATACATTCAAGATGAGTTTTTCTGATGATGAAGAAAAGATTGCAACACTCGAAACAAAGATTAAAAATCTTGTTTCATCAGCTGCATACTATACAAAGCGGTCAAAGAAATATCATGATGAAAAGAAAGTACTGAAAGAAGTCAATACATTGAAAAAGGTCAATGAGGATCTTCTGAAGCAAATCTCTGACTCTCAGCATTTGAAAGATGGTGAAAATATTATAGAAAAGGAACAGAGTCAAATTACTGAAAATACTGTGTTAAAGTGTAAGATTTCAGATTTAGAAGATCTAATTGTCAAGTTTCAACAAACAATGTGTGTTAATCAAAAGAAGATCTTTGAGTTAGAACTGCAAATTGTTGAAGAAAGATCAGATTTTGATAAAGAAAAGAAAGAGTTTGCTAAGAAGTTCTCAGAGTTTTCCAGGAAAACTTTTGAAGAGAAAGAGATGATTGATCTTAAATGTTCTAAGCTTTCTCAACAAGTATCTGATTTTGAGAAAGTGATTATCCTGGAAAGAGATAAATTTGCAAAGGAGAAGAAGTTAATTGAGCAAAAGAATGTTGGATTCTTTAAAGAGATATCTGATGGAAGAAAGAATGCTGAGAATGGATTTGAAGAAGAAAGAAATATATTTGAATCAGAGATTAAGAAGCTTACTGATAAGTTATCTGAACTATCAGCTTGTGCACTGAAAGAGCAGAAAGCGAAGTCTGAATTCAAGAAAGAAATTGACCTGCTTGTCCAAGAAAGAGACAGGTTATCTTCAAAGATAAAAGAGCTTGAAGACATTGTTTCAAAGGTGGTGGTGACTGAGCAAACGACTCCAGAGTAAAAAATCCACGCACTAGAAATAGTTCAGTTGGTTCTAACAATCCAGACTCAAGCTCACATCAGAAAGTTGTTTCTTCAAAAAGGTCAGTTAAATCATATGATCAGATTCGTACTACTAACATTTTCTTTGATAAAAATGTAGATGGTTCAGATACATATAGAAGAAGAAGAAGAAGGAGATATGAAGAAGAGAAACTAGTTTGGAGAGTGAAACCAGTGGAGGAGGAAAAGACTGATGAGAAGAAAGAAAATAAATCATTTGTACACGCATCAAAAGTCAAGAAGAACAAAGTGCAGAAAGGTAAACCTGATTTTCTTACTCGAGAGATCAATTGATCAGGTTGTCTAAAAAGAGGTATTGTTCTTATTGTCATACATATGATTTTGTTCATAAGTTTAGTGATCATTACTGGTATGGTTCTTACTCTATTACTCCTAACCGAACTGCAACTAACAAACATGGACCCAAATACCAGTGGGTACCAAAGCCGAAAGATGAATATGTGTTGCAGGAACCTACAGTCAAGGGGGAGTAAGAGAACCAAGGCTTCTGAATAAATCAGCTCAGGACCCGTACTTCAACGGAGTTTGACTTCTAAACACAACAGTTTAGGACTCGCTCTTCAATAATGAACAGAGATGCTACTCCCGGGCTGATAAGAGATTGTACTCCGATACTCAAATGAGGAAATCAACCTTCAAGGGGGAGTACATATTTTTACTGAAAATTATGCATTCGGAAGATATGATGATCTACACTTCAGGGGGAGTTACAGATCTCTATCATGTGCTTTTTCACTGACATATTTGATGATGCATAATTTCAGGGGGAGTAAGAAATATGACTTCTGATTACTTCAGATTAGAACTCGTACATTCAATGTTTTACTGCTTTATGCATTTTAATTTTCAATAAAGTTGTGAATAAATGTTGCACTTTGACGACTTGTGACTGTTTGCAGATTGAGAGGAAGCTTAAATGTTCATATCTTTTATGACTTAGAGCTGACTTCATGATAATTAAGACTGAGCGAAAAGGTTTATTTCTAATCTTAATCTCATACGTATCTGAAAGAAGGACAACTTTCAGATATGAAAACATGTTCTTAAATGTTCAAACCACTTCTGATTCTTAAAACGATTTCATAATTTTTAGAAGTGTGATTTTAAATGTTTTCATGTTAATTGTGTTTAAATGATTATAAACCGTGTGTTTCCAAAGATAAATACTTGCGTATTATCTTTTCCATATACTTTCAAGTATTCACACACATCGGTTTAAAATTTTGTTGAATTTGTTCTGACCATGTCTCATAATTGGCACATATTTTCGATGGTAAGACACCCCTATTGAATTTCAATGAATTTTGAGCGTGATTTCATTTTGAAACCATTCTTTCAAGACTCGTATATATTTTGGTTCATATAGACAACATCCAATTTTTGCTGACCTAAGCCTTAATTGATAAATCATTTTATTTGATCTTTATCATACAATGTCAGATTTTCAAACAAGTTTCTTGTATTCATTTCATATACTTGTTTTGAAAAGTCTTCAATGTTTACAAATGCTCAAATCTTCATGATTATATCTCTGAGCATACAGACATCTGACTTGTATATTTTATGCTTTAACTAAAAAGTTAAACCAATTGAGCAACATGTTTTTATAGGATAACATAGGTTTCTTTTGTGAGGACTTAAATGTGAGGACTTAAATGAAACTCATATGGATTCACCTTAACCAGTGTTTCCTACCCAAGAAGTTAATCCTTGAGTAATCGATTGTGTGAGGAGTCAAAATACTGAGTGTGGGTTGAGTGATGAGGTAAAATGGAATAGAGAGTTTGGTTAGATGTGAGCTCATTGATTAAAAATAAATAGGGTGAGAGATCAGAGTAAAAGAATATCAAACTCTGCACCAACTTTTTCTGAGCCGGGCAACCACATTACTAGTGTTTCACAATTCTTCGTGAACATTATTGAAACAGGCAACTAGACTATGCTAAATCTTGATAAAAACCCCACCAGCCACTCATTTTCTTCTCAACAAGAAAATGTTTCAATATTTCAAGGGGATGCATCACATATGCTATCTGGTTTTCAATTGGAAAATCTGGATATTGAAAAAGTAGGAAGTCTGCCCCACCTTCGCACTTCGATCATGCACAATTGAGTCTGTGTTTAATTGTTGTTGTCTCAATGGTTTACACAATTTTGAGCCTTACAAAAAGCAGTCATCATGTGCTTAATTCTTTTTAACACTTGCACGAACACACAAGGAAATTTGTTTTTCTTGTCATAACGTTCATAGAAATATCTTTGTGGTGTTTCGATGATTGAATGGAATATCTGGGGGAGTGAACATCACAAAAGCTCCTTTCCAATGTGTATTTGTTACACAGAGTGACTTCGTGTTACTGATAAGCATCTTAACTGATTGATTTGTTGATTCAGGTGTTACATCCTCATTTCGTCTGAATTTGCAAAGATTTGGATGAATATATTCTTTGGATCGGCAGATAATCAGAGGCTCTTGGTAAAGATCAATGGTCAGGAAAGATTTCAGAGACATTTCTTGTAAAGAGTTTTGATGATTTCATGCTTCTTTCATCAAAAAGGGGGAGAGATATTCAAGAAATGTGGTTGGATAAAGAATGTTTGGAGCTGAAAAGAGAAATTTATATCAATTTGATGAAAGTTTGTTGAAAGCTGAAAGTAAAAGTTCAAAGAATTCCGAAAGAAAGCTGATTTTAGAGAAAATTTCTTTGAAGATGATTTTTGCTGAAGCAAATTGAATGAAACGTGAAGATAATTTCTTTCCAATTGTCTGAAAGAGGTTTATACCATCTTTGGGGGAGATTGTTCAAATTGAGCTTAAAGAGAGAAGATCGCATTGCAAAATCTTTTTAGAGATGATCTTAATCCAAAGGGGGAGAATGTTAGAGCACATATTTGTTGGATGCAAGATCATAATGTTTGAAGATTAAAGTAAAGCAAGTCAAAGCTTCAAAGTCAACTCTCAAGCAAGAATGTCAAAGTCAAATGTAATAAAAGTCAAAGTCAAAGTAGTTGTTTTGTTTCTTTGATATTGTAGGTAGTATAAATAGGTTGGTTGTCTTTGTAATCTTGGTAACACATGAACTTGATACGGAGCATATTAGAGAAGAAAAGTTTGTAGTGAAAGAAATTGTAATCTGTGTTTTCATATTCAATGACATGTGATTACAATTTGTGATATATTGTTTGTTGTTATGATTAGAACTTCAAATCTGGGAATAATAGGTTCTAAGATCAACAACTTTTCTAGAAAGATCAACTCCGATCTTAGTTCCAGGTGCCATCGGGGTACCAATTGGACTACCATTATATATTTTCGTAAAATATCAGAAATGTACTTCGCTTGATTAATGAAAATCCTCGTTAAAAGTTGTCTAACTTGTAATCCGAGAAAGAAGTTCATCTCTCCCATCATACTCATTTGAAATATGGACACCATTAGATTAGAAAAGTTCCTACAATACTTCGGGTTAGTTGAACCAAAAATTATGTCATCGACATATATTTGAATTAAAATGATATCAGCCTTTTCCTTTTTGATAAAGAGAGTGGTATCGATTTTACCTTTTGAGAAGCCAGACTTGACTAAAAACTTGGATAGAACATCATACCAGGCTCGAGGAGCTTGCTTTAAACCATACAAAACTTTGTCAAGAATGTAGACATGATCCGGTTTTTCAGCATTGACAAACCCTTCTGGCTGTGAGACATAGACCTCCTCCTTCAATATGCCATTTAGAAAGGCAGTCTTCACATCCATTTGGTATATTGTGAAGTTTTTATGTGCAACGTAAGCTAGAAACATCCTAATTGCCTCTATACGTGCAACTGGAGCGTATGTCTCATCATAATCTATGCCTTCCTCTTGCCGATATCCTTTAGAGACAAGTCTTGCTTTATTTCTTACCACGATACCATCCTCATCTTTCTTGTTCTTGAATACCCATTTCGTACCTATAATTGTTTTTCCTTTCGGACGAGGGACGAGTATCCAGACTTTAAGCGCTTCAAATTGATTGAGCTCTTCTTGCATTGCTGTTATCCAATATGGATCTGCTAGAGCTTCAGATACTCTAGTGGGATCTATCTTACTCAGAAAGGATTCGTACATGCACTCGTTTGCTGTCGCAGACCTAGTTTACACCAGCTTTGATGGATCATTGATAATTTGACGTATTGGGTGCTCTATGGTCCACTTGTTTATGTGAGGGAGTGGATTAGATGTAGACTGATCATGTTGATCATCTAAATATCAACTATCTTCTTCCTGTTGGGGTTCAACTGAAGTAACAGGTGCAGAAGTCTCAGTTGGTTGGACATTTAATGTCTGTTGAGTAGGCATGACAGTGCATCCAATTGATTGTTCAACTTTTGTCTCTGCTATATCATGTGCAACTTCAATTGATTGGCTAGGTGTTCGAACATGAGTTTCTTCTTGAATCGGGGAAACTAGTTCATTTGAGACAACTGATGTGATTGGTTGATTATCGCTTGAATAATCGGATCTGTCAATCACAACAGGTTTAGGCACTTTAGAACCTACAAACTCATCATAAAAATGTTCAAACAATAAATCTAATTATGTTAAATGCGATGTGGAAGTGGAAGCTTTATTATAATTAGGAACTTTAACCGCAGGTTCTGGACTGATCTGTCCAGAAGCTAAAACTCCTGTTATCACTGGTTCTGAACTGATGTGCTTAGAAGCCATGTCTTCATCAAATGTAACATTGACGCTTTCCACAACTATCTTAGACTTCTTCAAGTAAAATCTGTATGCAACAGACGTTTAAGAATGAAAATGCCTTCTTCAGCCTTGGGACTGAACTTGTTCAAGTTCTCCTTATCGTTCAACACAAAACAACTGCATCTAAAAATGTGAAAATATTTAATGCTAGGTATTCTATTATTAATTAAAGCATACGGCGTTTTACCAAACCGACGATGGATGATTGATCTGTTTGGAGTATAGCATGCATTAGATACAGCTTCAGCCCACATAAATGGAGGTAGATCAGATTGACTAACCATAGTACGATCAACCTCGACTAGAGTTCTGTTTCGCCTTTCTACTAATCCATTTTTTTCTAGCATTCTAGCAGCAGAAAACTGATGGGTTATCCCGACCGATTAGAGATAATCGTCAACTATTTTGTTCTTGAATTATGTGCCATTATCAGTTCTGATAAGCTTGACTGTCTTCTGCAAGTTCCCTTGGATGATCGTCAAAAATGAGATAATGACATCGGGCATCTCATCTTTTGATCTTAGAAATTTGACTCAAGTGTATCTTGAATAATCATCCACGATCACTAGAACATATTTCTTGCCATTTATGCTTTGCGTTCTCATAGGACCACAGAGATCCATATGCAACAACTCTAATGAAGTACTTGTACTCGGTTCAGGCTTAGGCTTACGAGAAGCTCTTTTCATTTTGCCCTTCTCACACGCTTGACACAGATGTTCTCTTTCGTATTTCAGCTCTGGAAGTCCTTTCACCAAGTTCCCAGTCACCAACTTGTTAATGTATCTGAAGTTGAGGTGAGATAGCCTTCTATGCCATAACCAGCTTTGTTGCATAGAGACCTTAGACAGTAGACACACAACATTATCTGGCTTGACATTTGACAGATTTATCGTGTAGAGATTTGACTTTCGCGTCCCGACCAAGAGTTCTTTGCCGTTTTCAGTTCTAACACAACATCTCTTGGCCTTAAAGTTTACCTCCAAATCTTTGTCGTAAAACTAACCAATGCTGAACAGATTGTGTCCTAATCCTTCAACATAACTTACCTTCTTAATCGTTACATTCTCTTGTATGACATCTCCATATCCCAAGATTGGTGAAAACTGGTCATTTCCAAATCTCACATTACCGTAAAATTTCTCTGTATAATTAGACAATATATCTTTCTTCCCTGTCATATGCTTGGAACAACCTGAATCCAAGTACCACATATGACGAGTCTGCACATGAGAAATCAAGCAACAAGAGGTTTAGGTACCCATTTATGGATGGGTCCTAACAAGTTAGCATACGATTTTGGCACCCATTTAAATTTGGGTCCTCCTTTTCTTTGGAAAACATTTGAGTTATGTATATAATAAGAACCAACCCAACAATCAGAATTTTGTCGAGTAACAAAATCATTTTGACGATTATTGGAAGACTGAATAGTGTACAAAGATAAATGGATCAATTGCTTTATTGTATACGTCTTGTAAGAAGTTACAAGGTTTGATTTATGAGAAGCAACGTCACCAAGTACATCAGGAACACTAACAATAAACCTATTACAATCACTATAAGAAAATGATTTTGTCAACTCTTCAATCTTCTTTTTAGGTCGCCATTCAAGCTTTGCCTCAGACCTTTTATTTTTTAAATCTGAAACAGAAGATTTAGACTTGTTAGAAGCATGAGATTTAAGAGTTTGTGCTTTCTTATGCTTACCCGTGTTGGTCTGTTTCTGTGACCCCTTTTCTTTTGCTTCTTACCTTTAGCATAATAGGTACTCACAAGAACTGATTCATCAACCTTAGTTAATGATTAACCTTTCTCAAATACACTTGGTAAACATTAGTATTGATAACAAAATCACAATGATCTGAAAGTTAGCAGCGAAGTCAAAATTCTTAACACATCCATCATCACAATCATCGGAATTTAAAAAATAAATAGATCCTCAAATAAGTCTACACCAATATCATCAAACTTAGGAGCTTTGGAAGATTTTAAGTCTGTATTGAAAATGACAGTGGAAAACACATGCTTTTCTAATCAGCCAAAATTCTCTCATCCACTAAGGTATTCTCAAGCTCAGAAATTTTACTTTCCAAGATGAGTGGAGGTACATAAATTTTAGCTTCGACAGGTGTAGCCTCCAATTCCTCAGTAGAATAGCTTTGAAAATAGTCATTTGAGAGAAATTTAGGTTGTTTAGATAGATAACTATCATTCATCTTATCATAGCAGAATGGTAGTTGCATTTTTGTTGTGTTTTTACTATTTTCATCTTCTTTGGCTTCCACCTCATCAGATGATTTAGTGATAAATTTGGGTTTCAAATGAGGATTTTTATCAGCCGCTTGTAAGAAATCAAAATTATATAAAGCTGACTGTTTTCGAATAGCCTTCTTTAGATAATGTGGGTTATCATATCCAACACCCCAATTATCTTTAAAAGTTGTATGTTAGTGCACATAAAGTTGGATCCAAGATCATAGAAGAATGAAAGTCAAAGTTCCAAGTCAAAGCCTTCATTGCAAAGTCAAAGTCAAAGCTTCTTTAAGTGGAAAGTCAAAGTCAAGCAAAAGTCAAAGTGTTTAGTTTAGCTTTGTTAGTTTTGTCTTTGTAAGATTCTTGGTATAAATAGCTTTTTGTTTGTAGAATCATTAAGCACTTAATTGAGAGAATTATGTTTTAGAGAGAGAAATATTTTACTGGGATTCAAGTTCAATATCTATGGCATTTGGCATCTAAATCTGTTGTTATCTAAATCTGTTGTTATCTTGATCTATTACACATATTTGGGACACACAATTGGTATCAGAGCATGCACAATTCAGAAGATTGATCAAACCGTTAATCTTTTTAAGATAAATGGTTTGATTAGTTTAACCTCGAGTATAAAGCTTGGCTTTCAAACCGTTAATCTTTTTAAGAAGAAGTTTTGTTTTCAAATTGCAACTTATTATGTTGCACAAAAAACTCTTGTTTCTCAAGTTCACATTTTTGAAACTTGAAAACTGCCTCAGAAATTTGAGTTTCAAAACAAGCTTTTTGTTTTTCAAAAACAGTAGCAACTTTGTTCAAAGAATCAATCAAGTTTTTGTTCCCAACAATTTCCTTATTGAGATCAAAAATTGTTTGACACTTTTTCGCAACTCTACTTTTCTCCTTTTTTAGCTTAGCTTTTAAGTCTTGAAGCTCGACCATCATGGTTTCCATTTTCTTTAAGAAATCAGATTCAGAAAAATTGTTTACCTCTTCGGAAGTTTCCTCATCGGAGTCATCATACTTCACTTCATTGCCCATTAAACACATGTGAGCAGTTTCTTCTCTTTCACTCTCAGATTCAGAATAATCTAGCCAGTGGTCATCCTCGGCCATCAATCCTTTTCCTGCCTCTTTCTGTTTGGCTAGAAGCATTTTGTTCTTATAATACTCAGAATTTCTGACTTTCGGCTGTCGGCAGTATTTGGCATAGTGGCCGATTTTACCACAGTTGTAACATTTAATCGGCTCTTCCACTTTCTTTGACTCATAGTTATTCACATATTTCCTCTCTTCGGGCTTTCTCTCCTCATTCTTCTTTCCTTCAAACCTTCTTTCATCATGCCTCTTTCCTTCTACCCGTTCTTTGTGCTCATAATTCCTCGATCCTGATGAATACCTTTGACTGTTGGAACACGACTTCTTGTAAAATTTATTTCGGAAGGATCGGGTTAACAAGATCATTGCCTGTTTCAAACTCTCTCCATCATCATAATCAGAGTCAGCATTGTCACTTTCCTCAGACTCAGTCAACACAACTTTATTTTTCTTCTTCTTATATTTCTTCTCTTTCTCTTTCTTCTTATCCACCACCAAGGAAACTGGGTCTGCTGGTTTCTCACTCTTCTTTTTATCCTCTCTTACCTCTTCAACTTCTTCCTCATTCTGTCTAAGTGTCTCATAAACCTCATGCAATGGAATCTCACTCAGATATTTCATTTGTTTCATCCGCCGTGTATGCTTCTTTCATTCCGGCTGCAAGACACTTAGAAACTTCACATTATTCTCTATTTGCTTCTTCTTCACTCTGTTCTTGGCCAACTCATTCAGCAGAGAAACAAATCTTTCATAAGTTTCCTCAAGGCTTTCTCCAGCTTTGGCTTTAAATTCCTCGTAGTTGATATGCAGTTAACCACTTTCATTTGATTTCCAATATTAGACCCCATCATCATCTTCTCTAATTGATCCCACATCTTTTTAGCTGTAGCCTTGTAGCTTTAAATCTTTATGTAGATCTCATTCGGTATGCTTTGAAGGAGTAAAGATCTAGCCTGCTTGTTTGCCTTATATATTTTGTTTTGTTCAGGAGAATATTTGGAAATGTCCATAGGTACTTCCTTGGTTTTGGGCTATCGGTGCTCATCACCATCACCACCATCTAAAATTTCATTTTCATCATCATCAGGAACAATAGTAGTAACTGGCTTCATTACCCCTTCCTCTATATACTCTTTTATGTATTCTCCGTTCTCGTGTCGATCTATGAAATCCAAAAATCTGTCTTTCCATTGTTCATACTCACCTTTAAATAAGACGGGTGGTTTGACATCTGTACCGATAGCAAGAGCATCTCTAGAAGTCATCTTAACCAAATACATAGATCTTTAAACACAAAATCAGAAAATAAGATTACTTTTCTTACACACACATAGAATTCGCATGCAGAAGGATGCGAATTGTAACTTCATGCACGCTGAAGAATCGTACGTCAAAAGATGCGGATTCCTAGAATTCGCACACTAAAGGGTGCGAATTCTGTCTTTTTGCACGTAGAACGATGCGAATTCTGGCCTTGAAGTTTTTCAAACTTGATCTTTTCGCACGAAGAAGTGATGCGAATTCTGTACTTAGTCAAATTTACAATCTCTAACTTTCCGTATCGATTCTTTTCGCATAACAAGAGATGCGAGTTCTATACTTAGAATTTTTTTGAATTTCAATATGCAAAATACTCAGAATCCGTATAAAGTGGGATGCAGATTCTCATAATTTGTATCCTTCACGATACGAATTATGTCCTTAGCTTCTTGAAACTTCACTTTTCGTACATAACGCGATGCGAATTCCACCTTTTCATATGCTGTTATGTGCGAATTCCTTAGTTTTCGCACCAAGCTTTATGCGAATTTTTTTCTTAACTTTCCTCTAATCACAGTACCATGCGAGATCCTCTCAAGAATATGCGAGTTCTTCACTGGTCATGCAAAAAGTCCATATCTCGGCCCAAAAACTTCAAATTCAACCCAATTTCAATCCAAAACTCAGAAATAGTCCATGAAACTTCAACAATTTGATCTCGATAATTTTTCGAATAGTTTACAAACAATTGATTACAATAAAATCAACAAGAATTACAACTCGATCACAAACTCATTACGTTTATAGTGTTCGAACAAAATATTAAAGAAATCCAAAATTCACACAAACAGATGTGAATTGGACAAAACAATACAAATCAAACCTGTTCTAGAACAAAAATCGATTACAATGAACCAAAAATTACACACAAAAACAAGATTTTGATTCTAGAACAGTAAAGTATGCGTGTTCTTGAAATCGATCACCAAATCTTCAAAATTTGATCAATCTTCTGAATTGTGCATGCTCTGATACCAATTGTGTGTCCCAAATATGTGTAATAGATCAAGATAACAACAGATTTAGATGCCAAATGCCATATGATATTGAACTTGAATCAACAGATTACAATACGCTCCCAGTAAAATATTTCTCTCTCTAAAACATAATTCTCTCAATTAAGTGCTTAATGATTCTACAAACAAAAAGCTATTTATACCTAAGAATCTTACAAAGACAAAACTAACAAAGCTAAACTAAACACTTTGACTTTTGCTTGACTTTGACTTTCCACTTAAAGAAGCTTTGACTTTGACTTTGCAATGAAGGCTTTGACTTGGAACTTTGACTTGGAACTTTGACTTTCATTCTTCTATGATCTTGGATCCAACTTTATGTGCACTAACATACAACTTTTAAAGATAATTGGGGTATTGGATATGATAACCCACATTATCCAAAGAAGGCTATTCGAAAACAGCCAGCTTTATATATTTTTGATTTCTTACAAGTGGCTGATAAAAATCCTCATTTGAAACCCAAAATTGTCATTAAATCATCTGATGAGGTGGAAGCCAAGGAAGATGAAAAATAGTAAAAACACAACGAAAATGCAACTACCATTATGCTATGATAAGCTGAATGATAGTTATCTATCTGAACAACCTAAATTTCTCTCAAATGACTATTTTCAAAGCTATTCTACTGAGGAATTGGAGGCTACACCTGTTGAAGCTAAAATTTATGTACCTCCACTCATCTTGGAAAGTAAAATTTCTGAGCTTGAGAATACCTTAGTGGATGACAGAATTTTGGCTGATTTAGAAACAAATGTGTTTTCCACTGTCATTTTTAATACAGACTTAAAATCTTCCAAAGCTCCTAAATTTGATGATGATGGTGTAGACTTATTTGAGGATGGATTTGATTTTTTAAATTCCGATGATTGTGATGATGGATGTGTTAACAATTTTGACTTTGCTGCTAAACTTCCAGATCTATGTGATTTTGTTATCAATACTAATGCTTACCAAGTGTATTTGAGAAAGGTTAATCATTAACTAAGGTTGATGAATCAGTTCCTGTGAGTACCTATTATGATATGGCAGAAAGATATATTGTCTAATTATACAGATAAATTTTGCGGTAATGTGAGATTTGGAAATGACCAGTTTTGACCGATACTTGGATATGGAGATGTTGTACAAGAGAACTTAATGATTAAGAAGGTGAGCTATGTTGAAGGTTTAGGACACAATTTGTTTAGCATTGGACATTTCTGTGACAAGGATTTAGAGGTAAATTTCAAGGCCAAAAGATGTTGTGTGAGAATGGAAGATGGTAAAGAACTCTTGGTTGGCACTAGGAAGTCAAACCTCTACACTATAATCTGTCATATGTCAAGACTGATAATGCGGTGTGTCTACTCTCTAAAGATTCTATGCAACAGAGTTGGTTATGGCATAGAAGGCTGTCTCATCTTAACTTCAGACACATTAACAAGTTGGTGACTGGGAATTTAGTGAAAGGACTTCCAGAGCTCAAATATGAAAAAGAACATCTGTGTGACGCGTGTGAGAAAGGCAAGATGAATAGAGCTTCACATAAGCCCAAGCCTGAACCCAATACAAGCGCTCCTCTAGAACTGTTGCATATGGATATCTGTGGTCCAATGCGAACACAAAGCGTAAACGGCAACCGTTACGTTCTCGTAATGGTGGATGATTTTTTAAGATACACTTGGGTCAAGTTTCTGAAATCAAAGGACGAAACTCCGGAAATCATTATTTCATTTTTGAAGACCATTCAAGTGAACTTACAGAAGATAGTTAAGCTACTCAGAACTGATAATGGCACAAAGTTCAAGAATAAGACAGTTGACGATTATCTCGAATCGGACGGGATAACTCATCAGTTTTCTGCTGCTAGAACGCCAAAGCAAAATGGGGTGGTTGAACGACGAAATCGGACTCTTGTCGAGGCTGCACGAACGATGCTAAGCCAATCCGATCTACCTTTATTTTTGTGGGCCGAAGTTGTCTCAACCGCATGTTATACTCAAAACCGTTCAATCACTCATCGCCGGTTTGGTAAAACTCCATATTTTTGGATGCAGGTGTTTTGTCCTGAACGATTAAGAGAACTTGAACAAGTTCAGTCCCAAGGATGACGAAGGAATCTTCATTGGTTATTCTGAAACATCTGTGGCTTACAGAGTCTGTTTGAAGAAAGCAAAGATTGTGGTTGAAATCGTAAATGTTACATTTGATGAAGATATGGCTTCTGAGCAACTCAGTTCAGAACCCGTGATAACATAAGTATTAACTTCTGGACAAATCAGTCTAGAACCTGTGGTTAAAGTTTCTAATTCTGATAAAGCTTCAACATCTACATCTCATCTAACAGAATTAGATTTATTGTTTGAACATTTTTACGATGAGTTTCTTGGTTCAAAAGTGACTAAACCTGTTGTGATTGACAGATCAGAAGATTCAAGTAATCATCATCCAATCACTTTAGATGTCTCAAATGAATCCGATTCCCCGATTCAGAATGAAACTCAAGTTCAAACACCTACTCAATCAGTTGAAGTTACACATGATATTGTAGAGCCAGAAGTTACACATTCAGTTGGATGTATTGTCATGCCTACCCAACAGACGTCAAATGTCCAATCAACTGAAACTTCTACACTAGTTACTTCAACTGAACCCCAACAAGAAAAACGTACTGGATACTTAGATGATCAACATGATCAGTCTATATCTAATCCACTCCCTTATGTACACAAGTGGACCAAAGAGCACCCAGTACATCAAATTATTGGAGATCCTTCAAAGTCGATGCAAACTAGGTCTGCAACAGCAAATGAATGTTTGTATGATTCATTCCTGAGTAAAATAGAACCAACAAAAGTTTCAGAAGCTCTTTGTGATCCAGATTGCATTACAACCATGAAAGAAGAGCTCAACCAATTTGAGGCGCTTAAAGTCTGGCGATTGGTGCCCTGACCTGAAGGAAAAACAATCATTGGCACCAAGTGGATATTCAAAAATAAAAAGGATGAGGATGGTGCTGTGATTCGAAATAAAGCATGACTTATTGCCAAGGGATACGGATAAGAGGAAGACATTGATTATGATGAGACGTATGCACCAATTGCACGTATTGAGGCAATTAGGATGTTCCTAGCCTATGCTGCACATAAGAATTTCATACACAAGCACGAACATACAAAAAATTTGTTTTTTTGTCGGAACATTCATAGATTAACCTTGTGTCATTCGATGATTGAATGGAAGCCCTGGGGGAGTGAACATCAAAAAGCTCATTTCCAAAGTACATTCGTTGTACAAAGTGGCTTTGTGCTGCTTACAGGCATTCATAACTGATTCATTTGTTGATTCAGGTTTTCACTCTAATTTGTCTGAAATTGAAAAGATTCAGATGAATACATTATGAATTGACGGATGGTCAGAGGTTCATTTTGAAAGATCACTAGTTAGAAAATTGTGACATTTCTTGTAGAGAGTTTTGATGATTTCTATGCTCTATATCATCAAAAAGGGGGAGAAATAATTTCAAGAAATGTTGTATGGTGAACAGTTTATAATAGTCTTGGAGAGAAAGTCAAGAAATGAAAAAGAAGTTATGGGAGAAAGATTCAAGAAATGAGAAAGAAATTGTGAACAAAGCTCAAGATGTCAAGAAATTGTCAAGAAATGCAATTTATGGGGAGATTGTATAGTTTGAAAAGTGAATATTCAAAGAATTCAGAAAGTTTATTGAAGATTTGCTGAAAATTTCTTTGAAGATTGTTTGTTGAATCAAAGTGAGCTGAATCTGAAGATAATTTTTTTTTTGAAGTTCGAAAGAGTTTTTTCATAATCTTGGGGGAGATTGTTAAAATGCTTAAAGAAGATAATCACAGACTTTGGGTGAGGTTGCTGAAAATCTGAAGACATTTCAAAGAATCAAAGGGGAAGATTGTTTGGAAAGATGAAATGTTGATTTTCATAAAGATCTACAAAGAGAGAGATTGCTCGTTAATGCTAAATTTCTTTTTGAAGATGATCTTGAATCCAAAGGAGGAGATTGTTAGTGCTCAAATATGTTAGATCCAAGATCATGGGATTTAAAGTCAAAGTCCAAGTCAAGTCAACTCTCAAGCAAAGTCAAGTCAAAGCTTCTATATTTGGAAAGTAAAGTCAAGTTAATAAAGTCAAAGTCTTTTGTTAGTTAGTTTAGTTTTGCTTTATAAACCTTGTAGGTATATAAGGGTTTTCTTCTTTGTTAGAAGTGGTTGGCACATAATAGGAAAAGAATTTAGAGAGAGAAATATTGTCATTGTGAGAATTTTTGTAATCGTTTGATTTGATATATACATATGACATGTTGAATTGAATTCATGTTTTGTTCATCTTGATTTGCACATCATAAGTGACACACAAAGATCACAGAACTTGAAGTAATCATTTTCAAGGTGGATTTGAGAGCACAAAGGAGTCCAGATACAATTGCTCAATCACCCATGAATGATTCAGCTACTTCAGAATGTTCATTCAAGACAGCTACAAGTTCACATTATTCAAATGTTTCTAATAATCCTTTATTTGTTAATTCAGATGATAATATGTCTAAGCATAAAGATCAATTCGTCCTACTAATCTTTTCTATAACAAATCTGTTCATGGTTCAGGAAACTTTAGAAAGCATAAGTCTCAGCAAAAGATGGTTTGGAGAAGAAAAGATGAGAAAGAAGATCCAAAGTCATATGTTCCTATGCCTCAAGTGAACAAGAAGAACAATGCTTCCAAAGGTACATCTTTTGCTAAACCTGATCTTGTTTATTCTATAAATCAGTTAATCAAGTTAGCTCAAAAGAAAATTTGTTGTTCTTACTATGGAACTGATGATTTTGTTAATAAGAATTATGTTCATTCCTGGTATGGATCCCACAATATTACTTCCAAAAGAACTGTAAATAACAAATCTGGACCCAAGTTCCAGTGGGTACTAAAAGCTACTCAATCTGTTTTGCAGGCACCTTATGTATAGGGAAGTAAGAGCATAGACTTCTGAATACAACAGTTCAGAACTCGTACTTCAACGAATGTTGGCTTCTAAACAATACAGTTTGGAACCCGCTACTCAACGATCAAGTTTGACTTCTAAACACAACAGTTTAGGACTCATACTTCAAAGATCAAAAGAGATGATGTACTCCTTTGCATAAAATGAGATGATTAATCTTCAAGGGGGAGTTTATCTTGGTTATGCTATTTTCTAGGGGGAGTTCGGATATCCGTTTATACCTTGCTATTACTGACGAAGGCGGAATCAACGCAGATGATTACCAAAATCTTTCATATTTTGCAGGTTATAAAGTTGTGACGATGGCTTCTAAATAATTTAGTTCAGAACCCGCACTTTCATGTTTTCATTCTTACTGAAGACTGAACGATCAATCCTAATCAGGAAGTTTTTCTTTATTTGATTGTTTAAGGGGAGAAATTAAAAAGATAGGGAGATTGATTTTTCACTGATATTGTTTTAAGGGAGAGAAAAGAGAAATGAGATTAATTGTTATATTCATATTGTTCTCTACTAATAATTTGACTTTTTACAAATATTAAGGGGGAGAATATATGATGTTTTGACAAGAGGGAGCTTAATTGCTTAACTTTTGTCTTCCTGTTCTTAATTGAAGGGGGAGATAAGCTATTCATTTAAGGGGAAGTTAAGAGTTCTGTACTGAAGGTATATCATTCTAATTCTTAATCTCAAAATATTTGAAAGAAGGACAACTTTCAAGTATGTAAAATGTTTTCCTAAATGTTCAAACCACTTCGTGTTCTCAAAAGATTTTATGAATTTCGAAGTGTGATTTTAAACGATTTTCATTTTGGTACTTTAATGCTTAAATTGACTGTGTGTTTCCAAATAATAATACTTGTGTATTATCTTTTCCATTTACTGTCAAGTATTCACACACACCGGTTCAGTACTTTTGATTGACTTTGTTATTACCATGTCTCTAAAAGAAACAATTTTTCGGTGGTAATACCCTTGCTTGTTTTCAAATGTTGTTGAGTATCTGACATCATTTCTAAATTTTGTGCGTTCCTTGTCAATATGTTTATATTTCTTCATATAAACAAATTCCAATTCTTTGATACCCCAAGCTATTCATATTTCATGATATTTGATCTGTTGATACATTGTCAGATTCTCAAAACAATTCTCTTGATTTCATTTAATTCATTTAATTTCTTTGTTTTGAGATATATTCAACGTTCAAATGCTCAAAAATCATTCTTATATTTGATGAGCATACATTCATTTGGCAGTGGTATCATACTTTGTAGTTAACTGTTAAAGTTAAATTGTTGAGCAACACTATTCTACATAGGACAAAATTTCATGGGATCAGTGTGAGAACTTAAAAGACTTCTATGGATTCACGTTAACCAGTGTTTCCTACCCAAGAACTTATCATTTGAGTGATTGAGGGGGGAGGGTCAAAATCAAAGAGTGGGTGTGTGATGAGGTAAAATGGAAAAGAGAGTTTGGTTAGAAACGAGCTTAAATGTTAAAGAGAAAGAGGGTGTGAGAACAGAGTTAAAAGAATATTAGAACTCTTCACCAACTCTTTTTTGAGCCGGCCAACCACATTATCTGTTTGTTCACATTCTTTGGTGACCTTCATTGAAGCATGCACTAGCCCATGCCAACTCTTGCTATAACCCCACCAGCTACTCATCTTTTTCTCAATAAAAAAGATGTTTCATATTTCCTGGGGATGCAACACATCTACTATTTGATCTTTACTTGAAAGATTTTGATATTGAAAAAGAAGGAAAGTTTGCCCACCTTCGAACCTCTTTCACGCACATTGAGTCCGTGGAAAACTTGTTGTTGTCTCAACAGTTTACACATTTTGATCATGTTTAAAGCTTAAGTAGCTTCAATCATTTTTACACATGCACGAGCACACAAGGAATATGTTTTATTGTCTTAAAATTCATAGAAAATTCCTTTGTGGTTTTTCGATGATTGAATGGAATCCCTGGGGGAGTGAACATCAAAAAGCTTATTTCCAATGTGCATTCGTTGTACAAAGTGGCTCAGTGCTACTTATAGGCATGCTAACTGTATCATATGTTGATTCAGGGTTACAATTCTTATTTTGTCTGAATTTGAAAAGATTCGGATGAAAACATTCTTGAATTGATGGATACTCAAATCATTTGGAGATATTCACTGAAGGGGAGATTGTTGATTATCATTTTGGAGGAGATTGTCTCTACGTCATGACATGCTTTATTATTCCAGTATGGGGGAGATTGTATCAAAGACGGTGCTGACATTGAAAGAGTTTTGATGATTATGATATCTCATCATTCATCAAAAAGGGGGAGAAATTTCAAGTGTTTTAAAGTCAGATTTCTGTTGTTCTTATTAAAAAGGAGGAGAGAATGTCAAAGTTCAAAGTTAAAGCAAAGTAAGATGCTCAAATCAAATCTGAGGAGAGATTGTTTGCAAAGTTTGACAGAGATATAAAGATATTTCTGCCAAAGAGGGAGATAGAAAAAGACTTCAAGTTTTGAAGAAAAAAAGGTTGAAGAAAGTGTTAGTTGAAAAGATGCAAAGGGAGAAAGATTTATATAAAGTGTAGCTTTCAAATGCTACAAAGCTGAAGAATTTTACAAGAGAAAGAAGACCTGAAGATTAGTGTCAAAAAAATTTTAATCTTGAATCCAAAGGGGGAGATTGTTGAGTCAAATATTGTATTCAAGATTAAATGGATCAAAGTTGTAATTTTGTAATAGTGGTGTTTGTTAGATGGTGTAAGTCAATGTGTTTGACTTAGCTTTAAGTGTTTGTGTTGTAAGGTCAACTAGTTTGACCAAGTATATAAGGCTTTTGTTCTTTGTAATCATTAGATAATTTAAGAGAGACACGCGCATATACTGAGTTTTAGAGAGAGAAACTATTGTGAGAAATAGTTATATGGCAATCTGTATTGAGAGTGAAATCATTGTAATCATGATCAAATCAATAAAATGATTTCTACATAATTGTGTGTTTGATTTAGTAGCTTGAATCTGGGAATCACAGTTAGTTCAAGATTAAAAAGCGTTTAAGGTTGATATTAATTCTCAGATCCTGTTTAATCGAAGTTTTTTGTCGACTTTTTTGTGCCCACGGTCGAATTAAGGTTAAACCCAGGTTAATATATAACACGGGCACAACTTATGTATTCATCCGGGCGGTACCCCAAACCCGGGGCCCCCCGTCTCCATTCCATCCAGGTGTTTCCCCTTTCGCGTGTCCTCATCGGCTCTGGTGATCACCTCATGCGGTCCCCTTCCCGATCTCGATCCAAGACCCGGGTGACCTTCTCATCCGGGTGATCCCGTCCAAGGCTGATTCGCGACTCTCTCTCGATTCCAACCGGGCCGACGCCGACTCCCGGCTCAATCGGACACGGTACCGGTCGAAGGATCATCTGGCTCAATCAGAACCTGACTCATCGGACGGTGCAATGTCAACTTCCTACGCCTCTTCCACGGCGTCGCTTACCATAAACACATCGACTACGCTGGTCTCCTATGGAATGAGCTGGTCTAGAATGTCCAAGACAAAGACTCTGGCAGACGACAGAACTTCATTCCATACATGCAGTTTCTTCAACTTGCCATCTGCCGTACGATGACCAACACCCCTACCATTCCACGACGGGCATCACATCAGGTATGCCCTCATCACTACATGCACGTTATCAATTCCAAATCTGACAATCCTGATATTGTCCCGATGCGTATACCTGATGCCTAGCTTACATACGCTCGTCCCACGGCACCTTGTGTGTTAGCTTATAGGAGTATTCACGACCAACATGGTCCGGCCAGCACTGGCACCCAGGGAGCACAACCCGAGCAACGTCAGGGGTCCTAGAGTGAAACTTCCAAAAGTCCAGAATGTAGAAACTTCCAGACATGGTACGAAGAGACTAAAAATCGTGAGGGGTTCTGGCGTGGGAGGTGTCGTGGACGAACGACCTACTGCTAGCGAGGTAAGACCAACCGAGCCTAACCCTGATACTTCATCCACACTCCATGATGTACCGGTCACCAATGATCCAACTTTAGCCGGTACTGAGAGTAACGCATCACAGGGACATAACCCATCGGGATCTTCTTCATCCTCTAGCTCATCTGAATCCACCCAATCGAACGACGACCGAAACCAATTTCGTCGCGCACCTACTCGAACCGGTCGTCACCTCTCTCCTACCTCATCCACTCCACCATCTCCCCAACCCACCTCACCACCCTATTCCTCTCCCCAACCAACCTCACCACCCCATTCCTCTCCCCAACCTACCTCACCCACACTCACACCCACTTCTCCTACACCCACACATTCTTCACCACATATATCTCCGACACCAACATCACCCTCACCATCAAACCATACCTCCCCTACACCTTCCGCACCTCAACCTACCTCTCCCACACCATCACACCATACTTCACCTACACATTCCTCACCTCAACCTACCTCTCCCACACCATCTCACCATACTTCACCTACCTCTTCTTCACCTCAATCAACCTATCCCATACCATCACCGTCATCACCTACACCATCTTCTTCCCCAACCAATTCTAGAGAGATAAGGAGAGCGGGGGTGAATCAGTCGAAAATGAGGGTGACAAAAATGAGAGTGACAGTGTGAGAGAAAGGCGTAGTAAGAGTAATTTTAAGAGATCGGGTATCACTGCCAGATCGAGACGGGTAGCCATATCTGCTGTCAAATCCCATATGTTAGGACGAGACATTGAAGAAGATGTCGTGGACCCAGCGATGCAAGCACTAACCCCTCCCGGCCACTCAACCATCTCACAACAGATGGTTGTTTCAGATATGCATGGGAAATTAGCATAAATGCTACCAGAATCTCACTAGGAAAGTCAAGGTATTGAAAAAGATAGGCCTCAGCCTCAGCCCCGACCATCGACTTCAATTGTGCACAAATTGAGTCTAGAACCCATACACGATAGGACACTTTTAGAGTCTATTGTTGCAAGCCTGTGTGGCCCAACCGGAACGGCCATAGTGACACCCTCAAGTGGCGCTCCATGAGGATTGACTGGAAGTCCTACCGGTGCTAACATTATTCCAACACCGAATGTATGCCTCACGGTTGACTAAACCGTGATGACAACTGGAAGCCTAAGTGGCCTAGGACTTAGTTTACCCACTGTTATTACACCGGAACTGTTGCAGCAGGCTTTGCATGCTATCAATAGTTCCATCTCTCACCACTTTGATCAACAATGCCAATCAGTTGAGGAGTTCCAACATACGGTTCTCCGAATGCTGAAAGGCAAGTCCCCAACAGATGAAGCTCCTTCTTTAGAACCTACACCTTCACCACCTCCACCAGTTCAGCAGAGACCGTCCATCAGCGAGCTTAAATCCATGCTATTAGCCGAGGTCCTATCTCACGGTACCCATGAAGATACATGTCTTCTTGCCCTTCTTCGCCAGCAGTCCGAGTCACAACCAGAGATTATCACCAGGACTAAATTCAGTGCTTTCCAGGACGAAGTCAGATCAGGTTTCCGAGATCTACATGAGCTGATTATATCCACCTCTGTTCATTTCCAATCTTCGGTATCTGCCCTTTCCAACAGGGTTAAGGTACTCGAGGATTCTTGCCGCACTCAAGACGGTTCTTCCAAGAGTCCACATGACGACCACGATGATCCCGATCGTCATTAGGGGAAAAAATTCCAGAGACTCAATGACACAGCAGCAAGGACAGAGACTGCTCAGACAGATATCCAGCCATAAACAGTACAGGAAAGGCAATTCGAATGGGTTCAGGAAGCTTAAATAATATAGGATATGGAAATCAATGTTACACCGACAGTAGCCATCTCACAGACGAGTCACCATCATGAAAACTATTCGGGCATGACATTAGTCGCTTATGAAGCAGGTAAGGGCTCATCTGATGAAGAGGAAGATTTGGCTATTTGATCCATTCGCAGATGTTGATCTATTAGCTGAACTGGTAGTTTCAGAAAGAGCTTTAGTCGCGTTCCAAGAAGAAGTCAATGACTTGTGCACATTCGATGATGAAGAATGTATGCAACAAGGAGACTATGATAGCTTGTTTGAGCAGACGAGACCAGATTTTCAGTTTGCTGAGGCACCTCCCGACATCATCCCTCTACGTTCAGTTCCTTTTGTTCTCCCAGATCTCCCTGATCAAAACACGTCAGAAACTCTAGCTCATAAAACCGTTGACACTCGACCAGATCCACCGTTGAAATGGGAAAGGGTAAGGATCAACGTTCCCTTCCATGAAGAGACTGAGAAAAACATCTTTTCTCACTGGATTCAAAAGTATGATAAGGTTGTAGTCTACGACATTGGATCGTTAAGCAGACAGAAATAGTTCAAATATAATTACATAAGAACGAAAACAGGTAAACCGATCAAAGAAGTCAGAACAAAGCACATAATCAGATCCGTTGATCAGATTGGTTCGAACAGTTTCGTCAAAGTGTGGTATCCTACCTTCACAGTTACTAGAGTTGATGGTAAGCAATAAAAATTCTCAGAAGCTGATTCTGAGAACCTAGAGCTACCAGATCTTCTATACTTAGTATGTGATATGAAGTCGCAAACCATACATCTGGGAGTAATTCAAGATGCACTGTTAGCCGTAAATCGATTTATGGAGAGTACAATGAAGTTAGCGTGTATTGAAGATTTACAAATCGGTATTGAAAGCAACCAAGCTAAGATAAATTTGTTCAAGCCCGATACGAGTCTACCACGTAATCATCAGAATGCTCCAGCCTACACAGTAATTGAACTTCCGAAACTTGGCATGACATACACAAATAATAAAGGTGAAATGCGCTTTATCAGATTCAGCCAGATCGTCAGATTCTGTGATGGTACTCTGTATGCACTTAGAGACAAACTTCGTGCCATGTATGAGTTCCAGATTCAAGCTCAATACAGATGCATCACACACAATATGTAGAAATCATTTCATTGATTGAATCAAGATTTACACAATGATTTCTCTCTCTTAATACTTTCAGCCATATACCTATTTCTCTCTTTAGAACAATAAGACCGATTCTCTCAAATGTGTGCGTGTGTTTCTAACTATAAGATTACAAGAACCAAACCTTTATATACTAAGTCAACATAAGTGGACTTTCACAACTCAAACTACTAAAGGTAAGTCAAACACTCTTGACTTTAACACAACTTTACAACATTTACATTATTGACCCTTTTAATCTTGAATACAACATTTTAGGCTCAACAATCTCCCCCTTTGGATTCAAGATTAAAAAAAAATTGACACGAATCTTCAGGTCTTCTTTCTCTTGAAAATTCTTCAGCTTTGTAGCATCTGAAAGCTACACTTTATATAAATTTCTCTCTTTTTGCATCTTTTCAACAAACACTTTCTTCAAACTTTATTTCTTCAAAAATTGAAACAACTTCTGTGTAACTAACTTTGCTTTGAAATCTTATTCCACTCTCACTTGAAATTGAACTTTTTAATTTTCTCCCCAAATATCTTGCTTTAAAACTTTCAGATTTACATCATCATTGTCTTCTCTTTACATATCTCTGACTTTGAAATACTTAAAACTTCTCCCCCTTTTTGATGAATTGTGAGATATCAGAATCATCAAAACCCTTTCAATGTCAACACTGTCTTTGATACAACCTTCCCCATATATCAATAAGAAAATTCTTCATGATGTAGAGACAATCACCCCTAAGGAATATGATCAACAATTTCTACCGAAGAAAAATTATCTCCATATGATTTGAATAACCGTCAATTCATAATATGTATTCATCCGAATCTTTTCAAATTCAGACAAAATAAGAATTTGTAACCCTTAATCAACATATGAATCAATTAGCATGCATGTAAGTAGCATGGAGCCACTTTGTACAACGAATGTACTTTGGAAAGGAGCTTTTTGATGTTCACTCCCCAGGGCTTCTATTCAATCATCGAAAAACTATAAAGGAATTTCTATGAACGTTATGACAAGAAAACTTATTCCTTGTGTGTATGTGTAAGTGTAGAATGATTGAAGCTTCTTAAGTTTTAACAGGCTCAAAAAGTGTAAACTGTTGAGACAACAACAAGTTTTCCACAGACTTAATGTGCATGAAAGAGGTGCAAAGGTGGGACAAATTTCCTTCTTTTTCAATATCTAGATCTTTCAAATGAAGACTGGATAGCATATAAGTCGCGTTCCCAAAGAAAATGAAACATTTCTTTGTTAATAAAGAAACGAGTGGTTGGTGGGGTTAATGCAAGAGTTGGCATGGGCACACTGACTTTTTCAATGATGGTCACCAAAGAATGTGAACCATTCAATAATGTGGATGTCCAACTCAGAAAAAGTTTGGTGCAGAGTTCTGATATTCTTATAACTCTGTTCTCACACCCTCATTCTTTTAATCATTTAGCTTACTTCTAACCAAACTCTCCTTTCCATTTTCCCTCATCACACTGAGAAAAACTCAACCCTTTGAGTTATCTCCCCTACTCTTTGATTTAAACCCCTCACTCCTCAATCACTCAAGGATAACTTATGGGGTAGGAAACACTGGTTAACGTGAATCCATAGAAGCTCTATTAAGATGTCACACTAATCCCATGAAACTTGTCCTATGTAGAATAATGTTGCTCAACAATTTAACTTGATTAGTTAAGCACATGATATCATTGTCATATAAATGTATGCTCATTAAGAATATGAATGAGATTTGAGCATTTGAACTTTGTAGATCTCTCAAAACAAGAATAATGAGTGAATGAAATGAAATCAAGAGAATTGTTTTGAGGATTTGAAAATGTATCAATCAGATCAAATATAAACATGAAATGGTTGGGGTATCAAATAACTTGATAGTTTGTTTATATGAACAAATATTTATAATTTAGCAATGAACACACAAATATTGAAATGATATCTGACGCTCAACAACATTGAAATCAAGTGAGTGTATTACCATCGAAAAGTTGTTACTTTTAGAGACATGATAATAACAAAGTCAATAGAAATTATTGAATTGGTGTATGTGAATACTTGATAGTATATAGAAAAGACAATACACAAGTATTGATCTTTGGAAAACACACAGTCAGTTAAACATTAAAGTTCCAAACACAAATCATTTAAAAATGTCACTTCTAAATTCATAAAAGCATTTGAGAACAAGAAGTGGTTTGAACATTTAAGATACATTTTTCATATCTGAAAGTTGTTCCTCTTTCAAATATGTAGAGCTTAAGAATCAGAATTACTTACATTCAACTTGAGATTCATAACTCCCCCTAAAAATATTATTTCTTCTCCAAGATAAGAGATATATACAAAACACAAAGAATAACAAACATGTAAGCTTGTTCTTGACAAAACATCAGATATTTTCCCCCACAATATTTGTAAAAAGTCAAAAATAGTAGCATTATTTTCTCTTATTCTTCCCCTAAAAACAAAAATGCTTTTTGAAAGATTGATTAGTCAGTGTAAACAACAAAGATCAAAAACTTTGAAGTAAGGGTTCTGATTTGAATTATCTAGAAGCCATAGTCACATATTCTCCGTTGAGAATAGTAACTTCCCCTAAACAACTTTGTAACCTGCAAGATTAAATATTTTGGTAATCATCTTTGATGATTCCGCCTTCGTAGGTAATAACAAGATATAATCAACTTTCTGAACTCCCCCTAGAATTTAGCATGAATAAGATAAACTCCCTCTAGACACATGTAAGAAAATGTCACAGACGCAAGAAGACATGTTCATCATACCTAACTTACTGATCAAGAATTTGAAACACTTTTCATCCAACGGTTTGGTGAAAAGGTCAACAAGTTGGTAGTCGGTCCGTACAAAATGCATCTTTACATCTCCTTTCTCCACTTGGTCTTTTATAAAATGATAGCGCACATCGATGTGTTTCATCTTGGAGTGTTGTATCGGGTTAGCTGTAATGGCAATTGCACTTTTTGAGTCAAAGTAGATAGGCACCCGATTATATGTGTAGCCGAAATCTTTGAATTTAGTCATCATCCAAAGCACTTGTGAGCAACAACTCGCAAGAGCAATGTACTTTGCTTCAACTGTCGAGGTTGATACACAATTTTCCTTTTTAGATGTCCAGCAGACATATTTATTGCCTAGGAACTGACAAGACCCAGAAGTGCTCTTCCGGTCCAACTTACATCCTGCATGATCTGCATCAGTGAAAGCTGTAAGATCAAAACCCGAATCCTTCAGATACCAAAGAACTAGCTCGGGAGTGCCTTTAAGATATCTTAGGATTCGTTTAACGGCTGCAAGGTGAGACTCCTTAGGATTTGCTTGATAACGCGCACAGAAACATGTAGCGAACATGATATCCGGTCCACTGGCTGTTAAGTATAATAAATATTTAATCATGCTCCTGTACGTCTTTTGATCGACAGATTTTTTCGGATAAATCCGCGTCTAAAAGAGTTCTAGTAGCCATTGGTGTTTTCATGGAAGAACTATCAGCCACATTAAACTTTTTCAAAATGTCTTTAATGTATTTATGAATATGCCTTTAGGTGACTGTTTCACTTGTAGACGAAGGAAAAAAGTTCAGTTCACCCATCATACTCATTTCAAAACGAGTCTCCATGATTTTTGAAAAGTTTTTACAAAATTTTGGATTTGTAGAACCGAATATTATGTCATCAACATAAATCTGGATTAAAATCAAATCTTCACCATGCTTTTTTTAGAAATAGAGTGGTATCTATCATACCTTTCTTGAAGCTAGAAGCAAGTAAGAATTGAGTCGAGTGTCATACCACGCTCTCAGAGCTTGTTTTAAGCCATACAACGCTTTATCGAGAACGTAGACATGATCAGGAAACTGAGGATCTAAGAAGCCTTCCGGTTGATTTACATAGACCTCTTCATGCAGAATCCCATTGAGAAAGGCAGACTTAATGTCCATTTGATATACCTTAAAGTTCTTGTGGGATGCATAGGCCAAAAAGATGCGAATGGCTTTGATTCTCGCCACCGGATCAAAGGTTTCATCGTAGTCTATTCCTTCCTGTTGACAATACCCTTTGGCTAGCAATCTAGCGTTGTTTCTGACCACAATTCCCGCTTCGTTCTTCTTATTTCTGAATACCCATTTTCTTCCAATAACATATTTGTCTTTTGGTCTAGGTAGAAGCCGCCAAACTTTGTTTCGCTCAAATTTAGAAGTTCGTCTTGCATAGCAAGAATCCAATCGGGATCTTGCAAAGCTTCAGAAACTTTCTTCGGTTCTATCACGCTGAGGAAACTTGAGTATAAGCAAAAATTAGCTGATGCAGCTCTCGTTTTTACTCCACTATCGATGTCACCAATTATGTTATGCAGGGGGTGATGTCGTGTCTATCGATTAGTACTCGGTAGAGGTTGTACATTGATTCGATTATTCTGATCGTTATATGCATCGGTTATGGCAGGTACAACTTTAGGAATTGTTGTTGGTACTTCTTCAGTCTGTAACTCTGATGAAGGTAACTCTTGCATAATTGACGAAGTGCTCGGGACTTCAGCTTCAGAGTTGTTATCTGTAGACAAAGAAACATTATTAGTTTGATCAGAGTTGTTAGGACTAGTAGAATTAGAAAAAGTAGTAATGGGTTCAGATGGTCCAAAAACGTCAATGCTTGTATCAGGGACCACTGAAGTTGATGGTGTGGATACACTAGATTTATCAAAATCTGTACATATATCCATGAATGCATCATAGAACAAGAAATCTAACTCAGAAGTAGAAGATTGTGAGTTAGAGTTAGAAGGCTTAGTCTCAGTTAATGTGGGTTCCATTCGGATTTGAGTAGAAGCGTTTTCTTTAAGACTAAGTCCTGAACTACTATGTTCAGAAGTCGTCGTCAGACTTTCATCAAAGGATACATTGATGCTCTCCATGACCGTCTTGGTTCTTTAATTATAGATCGGATAGGCTTTAGAAGTTAAAGAATAACCCAGAAAGTATCCCTCATCGACTTTCTTTTCAAATTTACCAAGGTTGTCACGGTCGTTGAGCACAAAGCACCTACATCCAAAAACAAGGAAAAAGTTCACATTAGGTTTCCGATTATTAATAATCTCATATGTCATTTTCTGTAATCGATTAGTGATGATCGTTTTATTATGAGTAAAGCAAGCAGTTGCAACAACTTCATCCCAAACAAACAACGGTAGTCCTGAATAGGCGAGCATAGTTCTTGCAGCTTCCACCAGAGTTCTGTTCTTTCGTTCTACAACTCCATTCTGTTGTGGAGTACGGGCGGCAGAAAAGTTATGAGAGATACCCACTGACTGTAAGCAGCTTTGTACTCATTCTTGAATTTTGTTCCGTTGTCGCTCCGTAACTTTTGAACTGGAAGTTGTAGTAGAACTTGAATTTTCTTTATGAAAGCGATTATCAACTCCGGTGCTTCCGATTTTGCTCTCAGGAACTCAAGCCATGTGTATCTTGAGTATTCATCGATCATTACCAGAATATACTTCTTACCATTAATCGATTGAATGCTCATTGGTCCGCAAAGGTCCATATGTACCATTTCCAATGGTGATTTGCACGAATATTCCACTTTAGCTTTGTGTGAACTTCTTTTCATCTTACCCATTTCACAGGTTGGGCATAAGGAATCTTTTTTGAACCGCATTTCAGGTAGACCTCAAACTAAACCTTTGCTTGCAAGAGTTTTGATGGCCTTGAAATTCTGATGAGAAAGTCTTCGATGCCAAATCCAACTTTATTCTTTTAACGCTTTAGCAATCAAGAAAACAGGTCTTGAAGCTGATAGTGTTGGAAAGTTGACAACATATAGATTTCCATACCTCTCACCTTTGAAGATCTCAGTTCCATCTTGATCATCAATATGGAAATAAGTGATTGTAAACCTAACATGATAATGACTGTCACAGAATTGGCTTGTGCTGAAGAGATTGTGGTCTAAGCCTTCAACGTACAACCCCTTTTGGATGGTAACAGTGCCATTTGTGAGCATACCATATCCTCTAACGTAGCCTTTGACAGCAGCATTCGCAAAGCCAACAGTTCCCACAGGTTGTTCCACATAGTTATGCAATAAATGCTTAAATCCTTAAATGTGTCTCGAACATCCAAAGTCTATAAACCACATATGACAGGCCTGCAAAAGGAACAGTTACTTAGCTTTAGGTACCCATATCCATATGGGTCCTTTTTTGTTAGCATCTTTCAATTTATGAAAATCATTAACCGTGCCTTTGATTCTCCATTCGTATCGAGGCTTCGGCAACCATTTCCATACCATATTAACATCAACATCTTTAAAAGCATTTTTCTTGGAAAATCTGTTTTTCTTAGCCTTAAAAACATGACCTGGTTGAGATGAGGCCTTGGAAAATGATTTAGCATGAGAAAAGCTTTGAACTTTCTTATTCTTTGAAATAGCATAGTGGAAAGAGAATGAATTGACCACAGTGATTGCATTTCAGATTCTTTTGAGCAAATGTCAAAACCTGTGATTTATCGAAATAATTACATTTATTCAAACAGAAATGACATTTATTGGCATAAAAAGTAGTACAAACATTTTTACAATCACTGTCAGTCTTTACATTCAACATTTTCTCAACAAAAGTACAATTTTTAGAAACAATTTGATTTCCCTTCTGTTCATAATTTTTCTTCTTCTACTTTCCACTCTTCTTTCCAATCACATCTGAAACACCACTAGACTTTGAGTTAGTTGAATTCTTACAAGATGAATTAACATTTTTAACGTCTGATGTTTCACCAACCTCATAAATACTTTGCTGTTTTTCAAACTTTTGAGCATAAACAACTGTAGGTTTAGCAAGTGTAACAAACTCCGGGTTTGAATGAACATTCCATTTCTGATTCTCAAACGTTTTCTGATCAAATAAATTCTTTTTAAAATGATCATCTTCTAATTCAATAATCTTTTTACTAAGCTCTCGGATTTCATTTAAAGATTTTTCCAATTTAAATTGAAGATCAAATTTCTCATCATCAACTTCTTCGAGTAGCTTTTGCAAATCAAATAGCTCTTTTTGCAAATCAGAAATTTGGTTTGACTCAGAGTTTGAGTCAAGATTTTCTAAAATCGGATCAGGATCTGAAGTGTTCATTAACTCTTTAAAAATTTCTTCAGACATATTGTTAATGAACTCAGACTTCTTGTCAGATTCCGTGACATCAACCGACTTCTCTATCTTACATTCCTTAGGATGATCAGAGATAGTAGATTCAGACATAAATTCTAAAGACAAGCATCAGAATTTGACTCATAATTTTCATACTGACACTTGGTTTCAGTGTTAGATTTATCGTCAGGTACTGATTCATCATTTGAAATAGGTGTGGAAAACAATGATTCAAACTCTACAAATTCAAGCTTTCAGCTTTTGTAGCTAGTGTTTAAAACATCGTATTTAAATCCAACAGATTTAAAACTTGAAGCTTGAGAATCAGTACAACTGTCAAATAAGTCGTCATCTACAACATCCTTTCCTTTTTCAGGAGTTTCAAATATCAAGGTTTCAGCTTTTACAAAATTTTCACGGATATCTGGAATCTTTTGAGAGTTAGGCCCCATTTTCTCAAAATTGTACAAGCTTTCGGGGGCACTCTTCAAAACTTAATTTTCAGGTAAACCCAAACCCATCTTCGGATTATAAAACTGGATGTCTTTGGTTTTATTCATCAAAAGATTCAGAGTCTGTTCAGTTTGACCTCTTTTGTAATTCAAATCCTCCAGTTGTTCTATTTTATAGTAAGCTTCATTTCGTTCTTGAAAACAGGCTTCAAACATAATCTTATACTCACTTTTCTCAGAATTCAAGTTAACCAAGTCTTTTTGGAGCTCAGTGATTTTGGAAGATAAATCAACTTTCTCCTTTTTCAAAACATTTTTCTCATTCTCCTTATCCTCAATAACAACCTTCAGCAATGCATTTTAATCTCGAAAATTCATCATTGATTGTCGTTCAAGACTAAGTTTTTCTTTTAATCTTTTTCCATAAATTCTATTTGAGAAATTAAATTTTGAACAACCTCAGAGTTGTCTGAATGATTGCTTACCTTCGACTCATTATCAGAATGTACTTGCTCCTCAGTCTATGGCTCCTCATCAACTTTGGCCATAAAGCATTGAACCTGGGTAAAATGTGCTTCCTCCTCATCCGATGTCTCGCACAACTAGTTCTATTCTTCCTCCATGAGGGCTTTCCCTTCCTCTTGTTTCGTTACGAGCAACGACTTCTTTGCGTAATAATCGGAGTTCTTGACTTTCTTGAATCTGCAATCTTTCAAGAAATGACCAGGCTCCCTGCAGTTGAAACACTTGACATTCTTGGCATCAAATTTCTCTTCCTTTTTCTTATAAGCCTTCTTCTCAAATCTAGGCTTATACTTCTCAGACTTTTCCTTCTTGTACAAATCTGGCTCGCTCTTAGAATAAAACTTTTTCTTCTCAAACCGCTTATTAAACTTCTCGGTTATCATGGCTAGGTTCTCGGCAAACCTCCGGACATCTTTGTTAGATTCCACCTCTTTCTCCTCCACAGAAGACTCATAACTTGAACTGGGCAACTCAGTCAGATAAGCTTTAGAAAGCTTAGTCTTAGAAGAACTAGGCTTAACAACCTTCTTTTCTGCTAACAAAGCAAATGAATCTTTCACCATCTTCTTTTCCTAACTTAACTGTTTTACCTTGTCCTCATGCTGAATCAGTGTTACAAAAAGATCATTGACATCCTCTTGGCCCATGTTTTTCGTCATCTGAAGATTAATCGTGTAGCTATCCCACTCAGGGTTCAGATTCTTGACGAATCTATAATTGATTTTTGACACTTCTTTGTTCAAGCCATTCCTCCTTAAGTCATTCAATATAACATTGAATCGGTTATAAGTCTCTGGCAATGACTCTCCTTCCTTTGCTCTAAACCCTTCTTAAGCATTAGTGCTTTGGTTGAGCTTAGCTTAGATGGATCTGTCTGTACCTTGCAGTTGCCTTTCAAGCTCGTCCCACATAGATTTTGTAGAATCACGATTGTCGATTCTGTTGTATACATCATTTGGTATAGCCATGGTAAGAAGGATAGGAGCTTCTTCATCTATTTTAGCTTGAGCTTTCTCAACTTCACTAAAATACTGATAAGCCTTTGGAATGATTCTTTCAAGGATTTCTGGAGAAGTAGCAGTTGCTGGTTGTCCCAGTACAGTGATTACTGGACTAACTGACCCATTCAGAATTGACTGTATCAAGTCTCTATTTTTGTGGTTGAGAAATTGTATCATCCTTTTCCTCCATTGTGGGTATTCACTGACAGAGAGAACCGGTGGTTTGGATTGAGAACCCATGCTGAAAAGATCCTTAGACATGATTAAGATATGTAATGAATAAGCTTGAAGTAATCATTAATCAGAAAAAATCAGAAACTTTGACTAAAAAGTCAAATTTGAAAAACTCAGGAAAATTTCCAAAAACTTTCTAAGTATAGAATTCTCAGAATGTTCTGCGAATTCTAGACTTTTTGCAGAATGAAGAACCAACTTCTCGCAGAAGAGCAATTCACAGGCAAAGGATGCGAATTATGTACTTTTCGCAGCATGTGGTTTGCGAAATCTTCACTTTTCGCAGGCTTCAGTTTGCGAAATCTGTCCTTAAAATTTTTCAAAGTACACACTTGAGGCTTGAGGATTCTAGACTTAGAAACTTTCAAGCATAAAGGATGATCACTTTTCACTAAATATTTTGCGAAATTTGTCCTTAGAAAAATTTCAACAATCTTCATTGTGCGAAATTTGAGGCTTTTCGCATGCTAAAGGAAAGTAACAGTAGCTTTTCGCAAACAATTGTGAATTCTGGCTTTTCGTATGACACAACATACGAATTCTACACTTTTCGCAGTTTGATCTGCGAAATTTGTACTGAAAGATTTTAATAACCACAACGATTTGCGAGTTCATTTACTTTTTGCACACAAGGCTATGCGAAATACTGACTTCTAAATTTCACCAACATCAAAACTTTGACCCTTGCGAATTCCTGATGAATCTTACGAAATGTATGGATCTTGCGAGTTCTTCAGTTTTCGACTCAAAAGATCAAAAATCCTCTATAGATTCTTCACTTTGCATCCAATAGTCACCAAAATTCACAGAAATGATCACGAAGATGTTCTGAACAAAACCTTAGAAACAATTTTCTTCAAAAATAACTGATCACCAAAAATCAATCCGAATACAGTTCGACTGGACTTCGAACTCAACTTTTACAGATTCAAGAAATTGAATAAAAAATACATTGAATTAGCCTAAATGATCTAAACACAAATCATTCTATATCATTAATCGGTTACAATACAAGCAACAATTCAACAAAAACAATTCAAAAACAAGAAATTCGAAAATCAACAGTCTACGTGCGAGTTCTTCATTCTCTGAACAAAAATCGATCTTTTCTGATAATTCTGATCTGCTCTAATACCAATTATGAGTTCCAGATTCAAGCTCAATACAGATTGGTCACACACAATATGTAGAAATCATTTCATTGATTGAATCAAGATTTACACAATCATTTCTCTCTCTCAATACTTTCAGCCATATACCTATTTGTCTCTCTAGAACAATAAGACTGATTCTCTCAAATGGGTGTGTGTGTTTCTAACTACAAGATTACAAGAACCAAACCTTTATATATTAAATCAACATAAGTTGACTTTCACAACTCAAACTACTAAAGGTAAGTCAAACACTCTTGACTTTAACACAACTTTATAACATTTACATTATTGACCCTTTTAATCTTGAATACAACATTTTAGGCTCAACACCATGATTTGTCAAGGTGACAAAGGTCAGAATCCGTTAGATCCAGAATACAAAAAAAGCCTTGGATTTGATTGTTGAACGGCTAGAGTACAGAACTTCAATAAGGCATTTCGAGATTAGCTTTGGACTTCGAAAGATACACGTTCCGAACTGGAGGGATTACAAACTTCAATTCAAAGGGGGAGATTGTTAGGGCTTGTTTTATATGTTGAATTGAAGTAGAGGGGTTCATAATGTAATTTTATCTTTAAAGTTTAAATATTTTCGCTAAACGTAGTTTTAGGTTTATTGGTCATTAGGTTTATACGCATTACATTTTAATTCTCTCTGTAAACCTATGAGATCATGGATTAATCATATGACCATGTTTAATGAATCACTTTGATTGTTCTTAATTATTTGATCTATACACTTGCATCTAGGATTCATATCGATCAAGAAGGTGGGCTATGTTGAAGGATTAGGACACAACTTGTTTAGCATCGGACAATTATGCGATAAAGACTTAGAGGTTAATTTTAAAGCCAAGAGGTGTTGTGTTAGAACAGAAGAGGGTAAGGAACTCTTGGTCGGTAATCAAAAGTCCAACCTCTACATAATAAATCTATCCAATGTGAATCCTCAAAGCGAAGTGTGTCTACTGTCAAAAGCATCTATGCAGCAAATTTGGTTGTGGTATAGACGGTTGTCTCACCTCAACTGTAGATACATTAACAAGTTGGTGAAAGGAAATTTGGTGAAAGGATTACCTGAGCTAAAATATGAGAAAGAACATATGTGTAATGCATGTGAGAAGGGTAAGATGAAAAGATCTTTCTCACAAGCCAAAGCCTGAAAAGAATACACATGATCCTTTGGAATTGTTGCACATGGATTTTTGCGGTCCTATGCGAACTCAAAGCATAAATGGCAAGAGATATGTATTAGTGATTGTGGATGATTTCTGGAGTATACTTGGGTAAAATGTTTAAGGTCAAAGGACGAGACTCCTGATATCATCATCTCGTTCCTCAAAAGTATCCAAGTAAATCTGCAGAGAACAGTGAAGCTGATTAGAACATACAACGACACAGAGCTCAAAAACAAAACTATTGAAGGTTATCTTGAATCGGTCGGGATAACACATCAATACCCTGCTGCCAGAATTCCCTAACAGAATGGGGTAGTCGAAAGATGAAACAAGACTCTAGTTGAGGTTGTTCGAATGATGCTAAGCCAATCAGACTTACCTCTATTCCTATAGGTTGAGGTTGTTTCTACTTCATGTTATACACAAAATCGATCAATCATTCATCGTCATTTCGGTAAAATTCCATATGCTATTATTAATAATAGAACACCAAGAATTAAACATTTTCTTATTTTTGGATGCATGTGTTATGTGCTTAATGACAAGGATATTTTAAACAAGTTTAGTCCGAAAGCGGAAGAAGGAATTTTTATCGGGTACTCTCAAACATCAGCATCATACAGAGTTTATATGAAGACTTCGAAGATAGTGGTTGAGAGCGTAAATGTCACATTTGGCGAAGCTATGGAATTGGCTTCTAAACAAAGTAGTTCAGATGTTGTGATTACTGGAGTTTTAGCTTCTGGGCAAGTTTTAATGTTTCTAATTTTGATAAATCTTCAACTTCTACTTCACATTTAACAGATTTGGATTTATTGTTTGAACATTTTTATGATGAGTTTCTTGGATCTAAAATTTCTAAACCTGTTGTGATATTCCCAGATTCAAGTTCTAATTGATACAAACAACAATCAAGATGAAAATTTCGTAATCACATATCATTGATCTCAATCGAATATTACAAACTCTCAACTTTCTCTCTCTACAAACACTCTCTCTCTCTAGAATGATTTTCTAATTACCTCTTCTCTGATTTGTTTACAATGAGTGTTCTCTACAGATTACAAAGACAACAAAGGTATTTATACCCTTGACAACTAATACAAAGGAAATTAAAAATACAAAGTACAAATACATTGACTTTTATTACAAAAGACTTTGACTTTAATGAGATTTGACTTTCTTCAACTTTGACTTTCTTCAACTTTGATCTTCAGTATTCTTGATCTTGTATCCAACAGATTTATGCTCTAACAATCTCCCCCTTTGGATTCAAGATCACTGTTGAAAAAATCTAGCAATTCAATCTTCACTTTAAGCTCTGTCAATACAATTTTCCCTTTTTCTTTAACTGTATTCTTTCCAAAATTATCTTCAATCAATGAACAATCTCTTCAAAACTTTCACAGAAAACTTTCAGTCTTTGGAAAGAAATTATCTTCAGAATCAGCTCGAATTGCTTTAGCAGAAAATCTTCAAAGAAAATTTCCTCAAATCTTCAGAAATTCTTTGATCTTCTTAAAATTTTTCCTTTGAACTTTCTGACTTGAACATTTCAGAAAATCAACTCACAAATCTTTATCAGATCTTGATATCATCTCCCACAAACTTCAAAACTTTAATATTTCTTGATACCATCTCCCCCTTTTTGATGATTTGAGCATCGATATCATCAAAACTTTCTCCAAGAAATGTCTTTGACCAATCTGATATGTCAAACTGAGCCTCTGATTCTGTGATCCATAACCAAGTATTCATCTAGATCTTTACAAATCCAGACAAAATAAGAACATGTAACTCCTGAATCAACAAATGAATCAGTTAAAATGCCTGTCAGTAACACGAAGTCACTATGTGTAACGAATACACAATATAAAGGAGATTTTTGATGTTCACTCCCCCAGGTCTTCCATCCAATCATCGAAACACCACAAAGGCAATTTCTATGAATGTTATGACAAAGAAACAAATTCCTTGTGTGTTCGTGCATGTGTAGAAAGAATTAAGCATGATGATTGCTTTTCAATAAGGCTCAAAGTTGTGTAAACCACAGAGACAACAGTAGATAAACACAGACTCAAAGTGGATGATTGAAGTGCAAAGGTGGGGCAGACTTCCTTCTTTTTCAATATCCAGATTTTCCAAATGAAAATCAGATAGATTATGTGTTGCGTCCCCTTTAAAATGTGAAACATTTTCTTTTTGAGAAGAAAATGAGTAGCTTGTGGGGTTTAGTCAAGAGTTGGCATGGGCTAGTTGCCTGTTTCAGTAACGTTCACGAAGAAATGTGAAACATTAGTAATGTGGCTGCCCGACTCAGAAAGTAGTTGGTGCAGAGTTTGATATTCTTTTACTCTGATCTCACACCCTCTTTCTTTTAATCATTAAGCACACTACTAACCAAACTCTCTTTTCCATTTTACCTCATCACACAACCCACACTCATTTCTTTTTGACTCCTCACACTCAATCTCTATGGATTACCTTCTTGGGTAGAAATCACTGGTTAACGTGATTCCATAGAAGTTCAGATAATTCCTAGCACAAAGAACCCATATTTCCTATAAAAGCATAATGTTGCTCAGATGATTTAACTATAACAGCTAAAGCTCATATACAAATGTCAGACGAATGTATGCTCATAAAATATAATCATGAAAATTTGAGCATTTTTAGACATTGAAATATTTTCAAACAAGTATACTGAATGAATGAACATGAATGCAAAAGACTTGTTTGAAAATCTGACATTGTATGAAAATGATCAGAAATGAAATGATATATCAATCAAAGCTTCAGGTCAAGAATAATGGATATTGTCTATATGAACCAAGATATAGACATTCTTGAAATGACGTTGAGAAATGAAATAACGCTCAAAATTCTTTGAAGTACAAGCGGGGTGTCTTACCATCGAAAAATTATGTTTCAATATTAGACATGGTAAGAACTATTTGAAAAAGAAATCAAACCAGTGTGTGTGAATACTTGAAAGTATATGAAAAGACAATACACAAGTATTAATCTTTGGATAACACACGGTTTGTTTATCAATGAAGCACAAAAACAAAATGAAAACATTTAAAATCACACTTCCAAATTATAAAATCTGTTTAAAATTCGAGAAGTGGTTTGAACATTTAAGAACATATTTTCTATATCTGAAAGTTGTCCTTCTTTCAGATACATTTGAGATTAAGATAAGAAATTTACCTTTTCGCTCAATCTTAATACTCATAAAGTCAACTGAAGTAAAAAATGATATGATCGTGTCATCCTCTCTCATCCTGCATAAGTCTCAAAGTCTAGTCAAAATTTATTCACAAAATTTATTCGAAAATAAAATGACATAAAACAGTAAAACGATTAAAATACGAGTTCTGATCTGAAATAATCAGAAATCATAATCCTTTTACTCCCCCTGAAATTATGCATCTAAAATATGTCACTTATAAAATACTTGATAGAGATCTACAACTCCTTTTGGAATGTAGTTCGTCATATCTATCGGATGCAAAAATTTCAGAAAAATATGTACTCCCCCTTGAAGGTGGATATCCTCGTTGGAGTATCTGAGTACAATCTCTTATCAGCCCGGGAGTAGCATCTCTTTTTCATCTTTGAAGAGCGAGTCCTAAACTGTTGTGTTTAGAAGTCAATCTTCGTTGAAGCACGGGTTCTAAGCTGACATACTTAGAAGCCTTGGTTCTCTTACTCCCCCTTGACTGTAGGTGCCTGCAACACATAATCAGTCTTTGGTTTTGGTACCCACTGGTATTTGGGTCCATGTGTGTTAGTTGCAGTTCGAATGGGAGTAACTGAATAAGAACCATACCAGTAATGATCACTTGCTTTATGAACAAAATCATATGTATTACAGTAAGAACAATACCTTTTCTTTGACAACCTGAACAATTGATCTCTCGAATAAGCAAGATCAGGTTTACCTGTCAGCACTTTGTTCTTCTTGGCTGTTGATGCATGTACAAATGATTTGTTACTTTTCTTATTTCCTTTCTTTTCTTCCTTCTTCTCATCATTCTTCTCATCATCATCCACTTGTTTCACTTTCCATACCAGTTTCTCTTCTTGATATGTTCTTCTTCTTCTTTGTGTACCCGAACCATCTACATTTTGATCATAAAAAATATTAGAAGTACGAATCTGATTGAATGAATTGATTAACCTTCTTGAAGAAACAGGTTTCATGTGTGAGCTTGAGGCTGTCTTTTTAAAGTCGGCTGAATTATTTCTAAGTGTGTGGATTTTTGACTCTGGAGTCGTTTGCTCAGTCACCACCACCTTTGAAACAATCTTTTCCAGCTCTTTAATCTTTGAAGATAGACTGTTATTTTCTTTGATATGCAGATCAATCTCTTTCAATGCAGTTGTAGATAGCTCAGATAGCTTTGCAGTTAGCTTCTTTATCTCTGCTTCAAATAAGCTTCTTTCTTCCTCAAAGCTCATTTCAGCATTTGTCCTCTGACCAGATATTTCTTTGAATATCCCAACATTCTTTTGCTCTATAATCTTCTTTTCTTTGGCAAAATTCTCTCTTTCCAGAATGATTACTTTCTCAAAATCAGAGATTTGTTGAGAAAGCTTAATACATTTAAGCTCAACCGCTTTCTTCTCGTCAGCACATTTTCTGGAAAACTCTGAGAATTTGTTAGCAAATTCTTTCTTTTCTTTCTCAAGAACTGATATTTCTTCAAGAATTTGAAGTTCTAACTCAAAAATCTTCTTTTCATTTGCACACCCGGTTAATTCAGAAACCTGAACAATATGATTTTCTAAATCAGAAATCTTGTTCTTTAGTTTAGCATTTTCAGCTTCCAAAAGCAAGACCTTTTCTTCATTATGCTCAGAAGTCTGTGCCATCAGATCTTCATTTATCTTCTTTAACACGCTGACTTATTCTCTCAGTAGATTTATTTCATCTTTGTATCTCTTTGATCTCTTTGAATAGTAGGTAACTGAGGAAGATAGAGTTTTGTTTTCTAATTCGAGCTCGGCAATCTTCTTTTCATCATCAGAAAAATATCCCATCTTGAATATCTGTTACAAAAAGAACTTGACAAAAATGATCGTTAATCCAATATGAAATCACAAGAAAAATACAAAAATCTTGAAAAGAAATTCAGAGATTTTGATCACAGAAAGAACTTTTGTCCCCCTAGGCAGACTTAGCACGGGGGTCCCGCTACCCGGTTAGCGTGTCGAGAAGCAGACTTAGCGTGTCGAGAAGCAAACGCAGATCAAACTTTGCGTTTCAAGGTGCACCCGCAAGATACACTATGCGTGTCAAGTTACACCCGCACAACACACTTTGCGTGTCTCGTTACACCCGCACAACACACTTTGCGTGTCTCGTTACACCCGCACAACACACTTTGCGTGTCTTGTTAGCTTCTCGATTCTCAAACGACTTTACACCTGCAGTCTTTGAATGACCCGCATTCCTCTAAAGAACTTGTACACTTCTTGATGATAGACCCGCAAACTTCGATGAATCAAACGCACATCTGAAGAATAACCCTCACAATTCGATGAACACCCGCACACCTTGAAAAACGTTCAAATTCACCAAAAACTCATTTATACCTAGAATTCAACCTCTAAACTTCCACAATTTGATCTTCTATACAACTCGAACACAATACTATCACTAATTTTTGATCAAATACACAAGAATTACAAAATTGAATCAAGAACAGTGTCAAGAACTCGTGAAAACAAAAACCACACAAAATTCAAAAATTCGAATGAATTATAGTGCAATTCTTGATAACACCTATACAGACTCGATCGATTACACTTTCCTAACAAAACCTAATCAATTACAACTCCAAAAACTCACTAAAACTGAAAATCAATCTGGACTTCAATGAACAGTACGAACATACGCATTTCTTGATTTTTCTTGATTTGGATCTGCTCTGATACCAATTGATATTCCCAGATTCAAGTTCTAATTGATACAAACAACAATCAAGATGAAAATTTCGTAATCACATATCATTGATCTCAATCGAATATTACAAACTCTCAAATTTCTCTCTCTACAAACACTCTCTCTCTCTAGAATGATTTTCTAATTACCTCTTCTCTGATTTGTTTACAATGAGTGTTCTCTACAGATTACAAAGACAACAAAGGTATTTATACCCTTGACAACTCATACAAAGGAAATTAAAAATACAAAGTACAAATACATTGACTTTTATTACAAAAGACTTTGACTTTAATGAGATTTGACTTTCTTCAACTTTGACTTTCTTCAACTTTGATCTTCAATATTCTTGATCTTGTATCCAACAGATTTATGCTCTAACATGTTGTGACTGACAGTTCAAAAGATTCAAGTGAACATCAACCAATCACTTCAGATGTATCTACTGAACCTGTTCCCCCAGTTTAGACAGAAACTCAGTCAGTTAAACATACACCAAATGTTGAACAACTAGAAGTTGCACAACCGATTGCTAGTATAGAATTGCCTATTCAACAGACAACAAGTGTTCAACTAGTTGTTACTTCAACTAAACTCCAATATGATGGATACATAGATGATCAGAATGATCAATCTACATATGTTCCACTCCCTCACGCAAATAAGTGGACCAAAAAGCACCCGATGCACCAGATTGTCGGTGATCCATCAAAACCAGTGCAAACAAGTGCTTATATGATTCCTTTTTGAGCAAGATCGAGCCTACTCGAGTATCAGAAGCTCTTGAAGACCCATAATGGATATCTGCTATGCAAGAAATGTTAAATCAGTTTGAAGCACTAAAAGTTTGGAGACTCGTGCCCAGACCTGAAGGTAAAACGATAATCGGCACAAAATGGGTATTCAAGAATAGAAAGGATGAAGATGGGATAGTTGTCAGGAATTAAGCCCGACTTGTTGCGAAAGGATACCGTAAAAAAGAGGGAATTGATTATGATGAGACTTACTCTCCTGTTGCTCGCATTGATGCAATCAAAATGTTTCTAGCATATGTCGCACACAAGAATTTTGCAGTCTTTCAGATAGACGTGAAAATGGCCTTTCTGAACGGCATACTCAAAGAGGAGGTATATGTATCTCAACCTGAAGGGTTTGTAAGTGCTGATAAGCCAGATCATGTCTACATCTTAAACAAAACCCTTTATGGATTAAAGTAAGCACCTCGCGCCTGGTATGATGTTCTTTCAAAGTTTCTAGTCAAGCCAGGGTTCTCCAAAGGTAACATTGACACTACTCTCTTTATTATGAAAGAAAAAGGTGATATCATTCTTATACAAATATATGTAGATGACATAATTTTTGGGTCAACAAATCCTAAGTATTGTAAGATTTTTTTTGCCTTGATGGTGTCACGTTTTTAGATGAGTATGATGGGAGAGATGAATTTCTTTCTCAGCTTACAAGTCTGACAATTTTCCACCGGCAATTTTTATTAATCAAGCTAAGTACAGTTGTGACATTTTAAAGAAATTTAAAATGGAAAATTGTACACCTATTAGCACCCCGATGACACCGGGTACTAAGATCGGAGTTGGCCTTAATGGAAAATCTGTTGTACTTAATGGCGAGTCGACCTGATATTATGTTTTCCACATGTTTGTGTTCGAGATATCAGGTCAAGCCCAAAGTGTCCCATCTTTTGGCTGTTAAATTTTTTTTAGATATCTAAAGGGCATCGCAGACCTTGGTTTATGGTATCCCAAAGATACAGATTTGAGCTGACAGCATATTCAGATGCAGATCATGCTGGTTGTATGTTAGACAGGAAAAGTACATCGGGTCAAATACAGTTTTTGGGAGACAAGCTCGTAAGTTGGGCATCAAAGAAACAGCTATGTGTATTCACATCAACAACTGAAGCATAATATGTAGCTGCTGCCGGTTGTTGTTCCCAGGTGTCGTGGATGAAGACACAACTACGTGACTTTGGATTCCAGTTTAAGTAGATTCCAATATACTGTGACTCGAATAGCGCAATTGCTATATCCGCGAATCCTGTTTAGCATACCAAGACAAAGAATATAGACGTGAGATATCATTCTATAAAAGGTACGATCGAATTGTACTTTGTAAATACGGATTATCATCTTGATGATCTTTTCACTAAGCCATTAGATGTAAAGAGATTTAATTTTCTGATTTCAAAATTAGGCATGTTGAATCTTAAAACCTAATCTTTACCTAATCCGTATTTGTGTCGTACAGTTTGGTTTATAATTTTTGCAATGTCTTTATTTTTAATTCTAAAAGATATCTACACTAAAGGTTTGCTACTGATTTCAGGAGGAGTAAGTAACAAGACTAGATGATCAACTTTCAAGGGGGAGTTAGAGTAATAGAATATGTTTTGTATTGACAAATTTTTACTGAATGCAATTTTTTAGGGGGAGTAAATGACTTCTAAACATATCATTTTAGAACTCAATCTTTAGTGAAACATTGACTTCTGGTCAATTTAGACCAGGACTCGTTTTTCAATGTTTTTCTTTGACTATGACTTTGATATTTTGATGATTTTTTGACTTTTTGCAGATATTGAGGGTGTTAGATCCAATTCATTATATATAAAGTATTGAAAAATAGGCTAAGTGTAGGAACTTCAGAAGACTGCTGCATACACCAAGATACACCACAGAAGTGTCGAGCTCAGAAGCATGTCAACCATCTATTCGAGAAGCTCTTAACCTGAAGATCACTTTTAAACCACAAAGCCTCTGTGATCACTCACAGAGCCTCTGTGTGGCTAAACTTTGAAGATTGGAAGACATGAAGATTACAGGATGCAATGGACAAGACAACATCACTTGCAGATCACATGACCCTGTTGTACGAAGATCTTCAAGATCAATAGTACATCCCACGATGGTTTTTACTTTCCAGGTGGCATTCCTTATATGGAATGTCAGCCTTTGTCTTGTACTATTGTGTGCTCCGCTTTGTATATGAAGGGAGCACCTCCTGTAGAATTATAATGCGAGCACACATAAATCTTCACACCCTGATTTAGCAGTACTATTTTTGAGAGCATATTTGCACACAGTTGTGCGTGTTCTCGGTGTATTATTAAAGTTTAATGAAGCAAATCCTTCAGTGACTAACTCATATTTGTCTATTGATCTATTTGTTACTTGCGTATATGTTTACTACCAAACAAACCATCTTACTACATAGAAATCGCTTTCGCACTCATAATATTCTGTTTTGTGTAGTTTGTATTGGTTAATCAATGGTTATAACACTATTTTGTGATCAACAATTGGTATCAGAGCCGACTTTGATCATTAATATCAAAGGATACTGTTCTATCAATGATTCCTTTGTGTTTGGTATTAGTTTGAACTTTTTCTAAGCTTCGTGTTCCATTGAAAAGGAACAGTCCCTGTTTCCTTGAGTTTTCATCAACAAGTTTGATTTAGATTCAGTAATAGGTCTGTCTTTTCATCTTAGAACAATTCAAAGCTTGCTAGTTGTGTTGATATACTTCCTTTCATCATATTCTCACCATATTGAGCTCTATTTCTTCCTAGTTCATCTATTATCCTCATACTCTGTTTTACTAACCATTTTCATTACATTAAAAATGGTGAATGCAGTAACATTTTTCAGTGCTGGATCCCAATCTAAGCCTCCTACTCTACTCAGGGATGAATATCCGCAGTGGAAAATTAGGATGATCCACTTTCTTGAAGGTGTGGATCCAGGTTTGGTCGAATTTCTTCACAACCCTCCATACATCCCCATGACCACTGTACCTAGAGTACCTGCAACTGCTACTACACCAGAGGTCCCTGAAAACCAAAAACCCATGCCCATTGCTGAGTAGAGTGAACAAGAAAAAGAGTTGCATGATCTTGCTAGAAAGACCAAAAGACTGCTCATAATGGCCATTCCTAATGACATTTTTCAATCATTAGACTCTTACGAGACATCAAAGGATCTGTGGTTGAAGCTTGAAAAACAGCTCGAGGGTGGTGCTAAGACTCAAAAGAACAACAGAGCTTTGTGCATTAATGAGTACTATGCTTTCAAAGCTCTGCCAAATGAAACTATTCAAAGCACATATGACAGGTTCAACTCTCTGATTAACAAATGCAAGAGATATGGCATCCACAGAACCCCTGAAGAAAACAATGTCATGTTTCTTTAGAGCCTCAATGATGAATGGTTGCACTTAACTATGTCACTCCAAGCAACTTTGGATCTTGATGTTTGGTCCGTATCTGATCTATTTCGGACACTGGTTAGCCAAGAAAATCACATCTCTAGAGTCAGAACCCAAGTTGGTGGACCTCTTGCTTTGGTAGGCAAGGCCACAGAGGTTCAAGAAAAGGGAAAGAAAGAGAAAGCTGTGGAGGAAAGCCTGAAGAAGAAGAAGAAGAAGAAGAAAGTACTAGAAGCTGAAAGTGAGGATGAGGACAACTCAGAGGAAGAAAGGACATGGCTTCGATGGACAAGACTCTGGCTCTTATGACTAAAGAGTACAACGGAAACTTGAAGAAGAAGTCCATGTTCAACAGAGGAAGAGATGAGAGGGATGATAGAGGCGATATAAGAGGTTTTGGTGGGTATGAGCAGAAGAAGCTTGGTAGAGAAGAGTTTGATGAGCAAAGACAACCAGAGAAGAGAGGAGATGATAGAAGGTATGTGGATCACCCGAAGGCTATTGAGTACCCACAGAGGGGTACTCAGAGGACTGACAATAGATGAGGTGAGAGAACTGCGACCAACACTTCGCAGAACGAGGGCTGCTTCAAATGTGGAAAACCTGGACATTTTGCAGCCGAGTGCAGAACTAACCTCAATATAGGAAAGCCGGTCAGAGATGCTGCCTTTTTCAAGAAAAAGGCAGAGTATTACACACAGAGGTCACTAATGGCCGTGTTAGATCATAAATATGTTGGATACAAGATCATAGAAGACTAATGATTGAAGTCAAAGCTGAAGTCAACTCTCAAGCATCAAAGTCAAAGTCTAGTGTAATAAAAGTCAAAGTCAAATTTTAATGTGTTGTAAGAGTTTAGCTTTGTAAGAGTTTTAGTTGTTTGCGCGTACCTGTGGTGTACATGTTTCTGGTGTTGGTATAAATAGTGTTGTGCGTGTTAGATAGGTAGTAGCTTAATCAAGTAGCAACATACAAGTTCATATTGTGTAGAGAGAGAAAACTTGTGTAATTGATTTCAGAGATTAATATAATTGAGATTGATTGAATTTGATTGTCATCTTGTGATTACATTGTTATTTGGGATAACAATTGGTATCAGAACATACAAAATTCAGAAAAACAACGATCAAATCAAAGAATTTTTGGTCGTATTTTCCAAGAACATGCAAGTCGACTGGATTAAAGTGATTTTTGACATTTTATGATGTTTTTGATTTGATTTTTGTGTCATTGTATTAGATTTTACATCTAGATCGAGTTCTGTTTGGATTGTTTTGTCCAATTCACAAAAGATTCATGTGAATTTTGGATTTGTTGTAAGGTTCAGTTCGAGTTTGTATTGATCTGTATTGTAGATCGAACTAGTAATCTTGGTGTATTTGGTTGTAATCAAATCATAGTATTTTGTTCGAAATATGTTCTAAGTGATTCCTACGAAATTTAAAGCCAATTAAAGAAGGTTTGAATCAAAATCAGTTGGAAAATCGAGTTTTTGAACTGTGTAAATCAAGAACTCGCTAGATTCGAAGAACTCGCAGAGGAAGAACATGCAGAGAGTAGAACTCGCAAGGATGGAAGGACTCGCAAACAGTTTCGTGCGAGAAGCATAAACTAGCACATTACTATGTGCGAGTTGTTACTGTTCATCACCTTTGTCGTGCTCGAAGTGAAAGTTGCGAAAAGTGTTTATCGTGCGCGTTTGCATTTAGTGAGTTTGTGTTTTTCGAAAAATATTCCAAGTCCTTTACTCGCAAGTTTTTGCGCGAAGTTCCAAAACTTGCACATAGTTGTGTGCGAGAACTAAGAACTAGCATAAAGCACGTGCGCGAACCTTGGTTCACGCAATCTTTGTTGTGCGTGAAGCACAAACTCGCACATCATTGTGTGCGAGAAATGCAGTTCACGCAAGCTTGTTATGCGTGAAGCTTAAACGCGCACATAGGCTTTTGCGCGTATTGTTTGATTTCTTTGTCATGCACGTTTTGTACTTAGTGAATTTTTGTGATTTTTCTGAAATTTAACTGAATTTGATCTTTGTAGATCCAGTTTGTTTTCTGAATTTTGACGATCACAGTAAGCAGTGTAGATCAAAGATGACTTCCAAAGACGCTCTCTCCATCGGTACAGACGTAAAGCCTCTTGTTCTATTCAAGGGCGAATACGAACAGTGGAAGGATCGTTTTCTCGACTTTGTCGATCGGCATGCAAATGGTGAAAACATTTTGTTGTCCATTACAGAAGGTCCCATGATACCACCCACTGTGGAAATACCTGATGATGAATCTTCAGACAGTGAGGATGGAGATGAAGACATAGTGAGAAAAATGAAAATCGTTCCGAAGGAATTTGCACAATATTTTGATGAGCAGAAAAGTCGGTTCAAAGCTGATAAACAAGCCAGATCTCTTCTACTTCAGAGTATCCTGAATGAGATATATATTATGATCGACAGCTACAAAGAGAACGCAAAAAAGATGTGGGATCTGTTACAGAAGATGATGATGGGCTCTAAAGTTGGCAACTAGATGAAAGTAGCTAACTGTATCAACAACTACGAGGAGTTTAAAGCCAAGGAAAATGAGAGTCTGGAGGAAACGTATGAGAGATTCGTGCTTCTTCTGAACGAACTTTCAAAGAACAAAGTCAAGAAGAAGCAGATCGAGAACAATGTTAAGTTCCTCAGTATTCTACAGCCCGAGTGGAAAAAGCACACTCGTAGAATGAAACAAATGAAGGATTTGAGTGACATTCCACTACATGAGGTTTATGAGACACTAAGATAGAATGAAGAAGAGGTCGAAGAGAAAAGGGTTGAGAAGGAGAAAACTAAGAAAGTGTCGGATCCCATTGCCTTAGTAGCTCGTGAAAAAGAGAAGGAAAAGAAGAAAAAGAAGAAGATTGTGATTCCCAGTTCTGGTTCCGAGTCTGAATCTGATAGTGACGATGGAGAGAACCTAAAGCAAGCTATGCTTTTATTGACCCGTGCATTTCAGAAAAAGTTTTACAAGAAACCAGGGTCAAACTCTCAAAGGTTTTCCTCGTCCGGATCAAAGAACCATGAACATCGGGAAAGAGTTGAAGGAAAAAGATTTGAGGAGAAAAGGTATGTGGAAAGAAAGACGGAATAAAGAAAGAAGTTTGTGAATGAATATGCTGGTGCTGAAAAGAAGACAGATGATCTGATAAAGTGCTACAATTGTGGAAAGGTGGGTCATTACACTAAGGACTGTCGGAAGCCAAAAGTAAGAAATTCAGAGTATTATAAGAACAATATGCTCTTAGCTAAGCAGCAAGAAGCTGGCCAGGCTTTGATGGCTGAAGAGGAGTTCTAGCTAGATTATTCAGATGAAGAGGAAAGAGAAGAGACAACTCATATGTGCTTGATGGGAGACACAGTGAAATATGATGATTCTGATGAAGAAACAGCTGATGAGGTACTTAATCTTTCCAAATATGATTTTATGACCAAAATGGAAGCCATGATGGTCGAACTTCAAGATCTTCAAAATAAGCTGAAAAAGGAAAAGAACAGAATTGCAAAGAAAAATCAAAAGATCTTTGATCTTAACAAAGCATTTGTTAGGAACAAAGATTTAATTGATTCTCTAAACAAATATGTCTCTAATCTTAAACAAGAAAAAGAATGTTTTGAAAGTAAGATTTCTGATTTTGTTTCTAAGATTTCTAAGTCTGATTCAGAAAAGCAAGAATGTGTCCTAAAAGCTTTTAAACTGCAGGTTGAGAACAAGACTTTAGAGAAAAAGGTAAATGGTTTGGAAGCCAAACTATATGCACGAGGCCAAACAAATCAAACCATCTTCTTAAACACCCCTAATGAGGAAACTGCTTTTAAAGAGAAGTGGGGTCTCGGTTATGAAAACCCACATTATCTTAATAAAGTCATCAGAAAATAGCCTGCTTTATACAATTTTGATTTTCTATATGCGGCTGCTAAATATCCTCATTTGAAACCCAAATTTGTTACCAAATCACCGGATGAGGTAATGTTTAAGAAATGTCCGGTAAGAAATGTTTATATCAAGACATATGTGAGAGATATTCAAGATTGTTGAAAGATGAAAGCGAAAGTTCAAAGATTTCTGAAAATGAGCTGAATTTATAGAATTTTTCTTTGAAGACATTTTGCTAAAGTATTCTGAGCGAATCCTGAAGAATTTTCTTTCCATGTCTGAAAGAGGTTTTTGTTAACCTTGGGGAAGATTGTTATTTTGTTTGAAGAACAGATTTTGGAGAGAATACTGAAAATTGTGAAGATTTTTTTCAGTACAAAAGGAAGACTGAGCTTAGATGTTTATTTTACTAAAGTTGATCAAAGGGAGAGATTACTTTTACTGATCTTAAAGAGAAGATTATTCTGCAAAATCTTTTTGAGCTGATCTTGAATCCAAAGGGGGAGATTGTTAGATCATAAATATGTTGGATACAAGATCAAAGAAGACTGAAGATTGAAGTCAAATCTGAAGTCAACTCTCAAGCATCAAAGTCAAAATCTAGTGTAATAAAAGTCAAAGTCAAATTTTAATGTGTTGTAAGAGGTTAGTTTTGTAAGAGTTTTAGTTGTTTGCGTGTACTTGTGGTGTGCGTGTTTCTGGTGTTTGTATAAATAGTGTTGTGCGTGTTAGATAGGTAGTAGCTTAATCAAGTAGCAGCATACGAGTTCATATTGTGTAGAGAGAGAAAACTTGTGTAATTGATTTAAGAGATTAATATAATTGAGATTGATTGAATTTGATTGTCATCTTGTGATTACATTGTTATCTGGGATAACAGGCCGAACAAGAAAATCTCGTAACCGACGAATCCTCTGACGAAGGGGACACAAACGCACTCTTCTGTGGGATGGCAGAAGTCAACTCCTCTGAGGCTGACAGTGAGGTATCCACTTCTGACTTTATCTCTCATGACTCTGAAAACAAATTTTTTGAACTTCAAGAGGAATTCCTTGCTTGCAAAAAATACATGCTCAGAGCTCGAGAAGAAGCTTGCCTTCTATGAGCGAGAGGCTAGACTTCTCACTCAAGAAAAGGATAAGCTTTATCTTGAAAAGAGAACTTGTTTTTGAGCATATTTCTGAAAAGAAATCATTAAAAGAAAAAGTTTCTTCACTTGATAAAGATTTAAAAGAAAAGATAAAGAAGCTAAGGAACAATGAGAGTGACCATCTAAATGCTATTTCATTAAAGAAATTTTTCCAAATAGAAAGAGAAGTCCTTCACCAAGACTTGCTCGACAGAGACCTACTGATAAGGAAATATCAGGACGCATAGAAGGTGCATGAGAAAGTGAATACCCAAGTTGGCAGAAGAGGTATAGGGTCCACTAATATTGACCCCTATACTGGAAATAAAAGAAACAAATCTTTAGCAAATATCTAAAGCCCTGGGAAATTTTTAAAACCAAGTCTTCCAGATCTAACTTCTACATTCAAAAGGCGCATAACCTCTGAAAGAACAAATCCAAGGAATCCTCTGGTGATGACAAATGTTTGGTATGAAAACAGTGACTTGTCATCATCATCCTCTGCAAAGAGGAAATCCATTCCAAGGAAATATTTGTCCCAAAAACAGATAGGACTCTTCAAATTTGGTCATCCAAAGACACAAACTCAAATGGCCTTTGTGTGCATGATGATTCCTGAAAAGGAGTTATCCCCTGAGGCACCAACGTTTGTGCCAGTCTCTATGGAAGAAAAATTATTTAAAATATTATTGGAAAATGATTTGAAGAAAACTTATGAAAACCACTTTTTTAATCATCCTGATATGACCTCTATATTGCCTGGAATCTTTGAGCAAGACTTGATGGGGAGCTTAAGTGTTCCTGAAGTGGTCCCTTGTACTCTCAAAAGTTTAAATATTTTTGTGGACACTAGTGATGGAAAAAACAATACATGTCAAGAAAAACATGCCTCCATCCACAGAGACTTTCTGGATTCTGACTCTGAATCGGAGTCTGAGTCATCCTCTGTCGATGCTGAGACTAGCTCAGAGGAGCAAGAAATAGTTCCCTGCACTCTAGAGGAAAATAAGTTATCCTCTAGCATTCTTAACCGAATGATTGCTCCTAAAAGAAGATCTGCAAGGATACCTATTTGCCCTGATTTCCTTGACATGTGCTTGTAAGACAAGACTTCTCTTGAGCTAGAAAAATTGAACAAGGAAATGGTTTTGTCTTCTCAAAAACCCAAAGCTCTAAAACCAATAAAAACTTTTCAAGAGAAGCTCACATGGAAACAGAAGGGAAAATGGCTTAAAATGACCAATCTTATGCTTCTGTGGAAGTGATTTTAAGGAAGTAAAACCATAAAAGAAGAGTACAATCCAAGAGCAATCCGGGAGGAAATTTTGAAAAAACTCAATCTAGACTAGATAGGACCTTCTGTAAAAAGAAACCTAATACTAGGAAGGATTGTAATGAAAAATGCTCTGTACCCTTCTTTACTGCTTTTAATGAAAAGTTCAAGAAGTTTGCTTCTGAAGTCTCATATTGCAAATGTTTTGATCTTGTGCATGCTCTTAATCAACATTTCTCCAGCCCACAATGCTTTATTTCTCACCCCAAGCCCAAGAATGCAAAATTCAAGGGTGAGAAAGGGCAAAATGGTACCTCTGTGAAAGAGGGTAATGCCAAACCAAAGAGTGCTAAGGCTACTCTTAAGACCCCTAACAAACATAGACCCATTTGGAAATGGGTACCTAAATCTCCTTAATCTGTCCGCAGAAGAAGCAGCGTGTGCCAATCTGGTACCTAGACTCCGGGTGCTCGAGGCATATGACTGTCGATAGAGGGTTGCTCACCTCTTACAAAGAAAAATTCGAAGGTGGCTCTGTGACCTTTGGAGATAATAGGAAGGGGCAAATAAAAGGATACAAAGTCATTGCTAAGGGGGACATCGATGTGTGCAAAGTGGCTTATGTGGATGGCCTTAAGCACAATTTATTAAGTGTCAGCCAACTTTGTAACAATGGATTCGATGTAATGTTCAAACGCCAATACTACTCTCTGCTGAAAGAGAATACTGGAACAGAGCTTCTGCGAGCCAACATAAGGGGTGATTTATACCTCATGAACTTCAAGGCAACCAACAAAGAAGAAAAGCTTTGTTTGGTATCTAGTAAGAATGAGGAGGCTTGGCTCTGGCATAACAGGTTCTGTCATTTAAAATTTCACATTCTTGACAAGCTTGTAAAATTAAATTTGGTAAGTGGTCTACCATGTATCAAGTTTGAGAGTGATCATCTATGCTCTGCTTGTGAGATGGGCAAACTCAAAAGAGTTTCCCATAAGAGCAAGTTGGACATATACTGTACTAGGCCTCTGCAGATGTTGCATGTTGACCTCTGTGGTCCCATCTCTGTGCAGAGCCTAGGTGGGAAGAAGTACATACTTGTACTAGTTGATGATTTCTCTCGATACACTTGGGTAGAATTTGTCCGTAAGAAGTCTAACGTCCTTGTCGTACTAATCAATCTTTTAAAGAGAATACAGGTTCTTTATGATTGTAGAATGCAGAGGATTCGAAGTAACAATGGTACTGAGTTTAAAAACTCAAACATTGAAACCTATCTAACTAAAGAAGGAATCTCATAGAACTTCTCTGTTGCAAGGACTCCACAACAAAATGGTGTTGTTGAACGAAAGAACATAACACTAGTGGAGGCCACAAGAACCATGCTCACTGCTTCAGGATTACCAACTTCTTTTGGGCAGAAGCCATTTCTATGGTGTGCTTCACACATAATAGATCATTAATAGTGAAGAGGCATTCCAAGACCCCCTACCAACTACTTAACCAGAGAAAGCCAAACACCAAGTATTTTCATGTATTTGGCTGCAGATGTTTCGTCCTTAACGATAGAGAGAGCATTGGAAAGTTTGATCGAAAAGCAGATGAAGCCAAATTCTTTGGCTATTAATCTACCTCTAAGTCATATAGAGTCTACATGCTTAATTCAAAGCATATACTGGAAAGTATTAATGTTTCTTTTGATGGCTCATTTCAGGTGACTTCTGAGCAAATCAGCTTAGGACTCAAGCTTCAAGAGAAAGACTCTGATGAATCATCAAGAGAAAATGAACTTCATCACTTATTTGAAGAGATGTTCAAGGATGATGGATCCTCTGAAGATGATCGCAGAGCCTCTGAAGTCGAGGCCTCTGAGGACCAAACAGGTACATCTCTAACTGGTCCTAGTAATACTTCACCCTCTTCCACTACTATTGTAGGTCTAAATGTCGAGGGGGAGCACACAGAGACTAATAATTATCAAGGCTCCATGTTCAATAAAAGTGAAGATCATATTCCTACAATCTCAGAGGAATCAATACCAGAGCAATCACAGAACTCTAACCGAGATACCACAGAACTCTCTACATCAACTTAAAGAGCTCAATCAAGTCCTGTGGTAAGTACAAATGATCAACCTTCTATTACAGAAGTTGATCAAGAACAAGAAACTGCTCCAGATATGCATCTCAAAGGTTCCAATGACCACCTACCCCGAATGACCAAATGGACAAAGAGTCACCTACAGAGTCAAATCATTGGTGACCTTTCTGACAGAGTAAAGACTCACTCTGCTACTGCCAATTTTTGTTTCTTTACAAACTTTGTTAGTATCATCGAGCCAAAGAAAATCTCTGAAGCCCATGAAGACCCAAACTGGGTAGAAGCTATGCAAGAGGAGCTTCTACATTTTGAACGAAATGAAGTATGGACCTTAGTGCCTCTGCCAATAGGCAAAACTGCAATAGGGACCAAATGGGTCTTTCGGAATAAGAAGGATGAAGATGGGGTGCTGATAAGGAAGAAAGCAAGACTGGAGTCCAAGGGATATTGCCAAGAGGAGGGGATCAACTATGAAGAAAGTTTTGCCCCTATGGAAAGGCTCGAAGCAATAAGGATCGTCCTTGCCTTCGCAACCCACAGAGGTTTTAAAGTGTACCAAATGGATGTCAAGTCGGCCTTTCTGAATGGACAAAGTCAAGAAGAAGTATATGTCCAACAACCACCCGGTTTTGAAAGCTCTAAGTCCCCAAATCATGTCTACTTCTTGGACAAGGCTCTGTATGGATTGAAGCAAGCCCTAGAGCCTGGTATGACAGACTTTCAAACTTCTTACTTGCAAATGGTTTCGAAAGAGGTACAACTGATACTACTTTGTTTTTCAAGAAGAGAAAAGGTGAGATTCTGCTTGTACAGATTTATGTAGATGACATTATTTTTGGGTCTACAAATGAATCTTATTGCAAAAAGTTTGAAACTCTGATGAAGAGTGAGTTTGAGATGAGTATGATGGGAGAACTTACATTCTTCCTAGGATTACAAGTCAAGCAAACTACAGAGGGTATTTTCCTAAATCAATCAAAATATGTCTCTTACATACTTGAAAAATACAAAGTCTCTGACTCTTCAGCAATGAGAACCCTATGCTGATCCAGAGGGCAAATCTGTGGACTGTAAGCTCTACAGAGGTATGATTGGGTCTCTGTTATACTTAACTACTAGTAGACTTGATATAATGTTTGCTACATGCCTCTGTATAAGATATCAAGCTAACCCCAAAGAATCTCATCTTCTTGCTGTGAAGAGGATCTTTAGATACCTAAAGGGCACCAAGAATCTTGGCCTTTGGTATCCAAAGAACTCTGGCTTTGATCTTCTGGCTTATACAAATTCAGATTATGGAGGATGCAAGCTTGACCGAAAAGTACCTCTGGAAGTTGTCAATTTGTTGGAGGTAAATTAGTTAGTTGGACTTCTAAGAAGCAGAATTGTGTGTCAACTTCTACGGCAGAAGCTGAATATGTAGCTCCTGCTAGTTATTGTTCACAAGTTCTGTGGATGAGAACCTAACTAAGGGACTATGGTCTTGACATTGACAAAATACCCATCCTCTATGATTCAAAGAGTGCCATTGAGATCTCTGCCAACCCTATTCAGCACTCTAAAACTAAACACATCGATATCAGGTACCACTTTCTGAAACACCATGTGGAGTAGGGCACCATTGAAATCTACTTTGTATCCACAGATTATCAACTTGCTAACCTGTTCACTAAAGCAATAGATGAAAAGAGATTTTCATTTCTTGTTGGCAAGTTGGGAATGTTAAACTTGAGTTGATTCACAGAGCCTCTGTACCTTGGAACAGAGCTTCTGTTGTACATATCTCAATTTCAGTACTTTTATCTTTGCTTCTGTATGTATAGTTCTTTCATACATGTACAGTTGTCGTCTAATTTATTTCTTATGTTCCAATGCTATGTGAGTCCTTGATCCATGTCTTGTACAAGTCTTATCAAATGTGATCCAAGCATAGGTCAAGGGGGAGCAGAAGGAGTTGAGCAAAGAAGACCTTGATCATTCCAGGGGGAGCAGAGAAGCCATTCTTATCGAGAGAAGTATGCAAAATCAGGTATGTTCATTGCAATTCTTCAAGAACAAAAACAATTTTCTCGGACACCAATTTACAAATATGTCCTAAATTCCCAAGCAAAACTTGTCCAAACATTGGGTGATCAAAACCTTCCAATGTCTTTCCTTGATTATACATTTTTGGTCAAAGAGCCTCTGAGGCCTCTCACAGGGCCTTTGCAAGATGCATCAGAGCCTCTGAGTCTCAAAAAGACTCATCTTAACCTCTGACTTCTTATTTGGTTGACCAATTCGATCACTTCAATGAATTTCAATGTTTTTGGGTAAGAAAAGTGCTATTTTATGCGAAAGAGACAAACCCCTAACCTCAGAAGCTCTTAACCCACAGAGCTTCTGATGTTTTCAATACTTATGAACTATTCAAAGGTTATGGGGTGCGGGTTATTTTAAAACAGTGATAGTCATTTAGGTATAGAAAATGCCACGCATGTAAGAATAGGGGGAGACGCACGTACTCGATCGTGCACCGCCCTAAATGACGTGGCAAAATGTGATTGGGACGTAATATGTACCATCGTTTTTTAAAACGGCTCCTTCTTATCTAGATACTTGTTACGCTTACCGCTAATTTTTTCACCCCTCTCACCTTATAAATACCCACCCTTTCACTTCCTTTCATCTTTTACCTGCAATTAAAATTCTTGAGCATTCAAAAGCAAGAACCTGCAGATTTCTGTTTTCTACTCCATTATTCATCCATGGCTTCCCACTCTGCTTCTGCTAAGAACTACCAAGGTTCTCAAAACTCAAACAACTCCTAAAACTATGTAGCACAAAAAGATGTTTCTGGATTCGTTGGACAACAACAACAACTCACTAGTCGAATACTTTCATTCACTAGACACCAATACCACTCAACTATCCTCAATATGAAACCGAACAACCACTATGTGGTTCTTGACCCAAAATGATACCCTGCTGATGCTGCACCATTGATAAACCTGCTGAAAAATCATTTTCTGGCCAAAGCCCAAACCATAACAAGGAATGACATCCCGGAATCATACGTCCAACAATTCTGGCAAGGATGTTGATATGAAAAAAATCCAAGACTATGGACACTGCATTATAGGGTATGCCATAAAACCTGGTAGTGATAAGATTCTGGACTTAGGAATCAACAGAAGAAAGGTCTCTGAGATCTTTGACTTACCAACCAAGGACCAACTCAATTTGGTCAAGTTCTCAGAAGAACCCTCTGAAGATGAAATCTTAGACTTCCTTAGGTTCATTGGGTATGCCAATCCCATTTCAAAAAGGACAGAGTTTAGGCGACAGAACCTTCTACCTCTGTGGAATGTGTTGTTTTCAATTCTTAATGGAGCTCTGACCTGTAAAGTAGGGAGTCCAGATGTCGAGCCACAACATCCTGGCCATAAGGTATGGGATCTACTATGATCTTCCCTTGGATTATGCCAAATTGATATTTAGGGAAATCATGAATGTCGTGATTGCAAAGGAAGAAGATCAGAAAAAGGACACCCAACCGAAGACTTTGGTGTTCAACAGGTTCATCGTCGTGCTGCTTGGCAATGAAATGATTGGAGAAGGAAAATTACCCTTAGAGGGTAAAATGATCAAGATTTATGAGATGAAATCTCATAAACCAACAACTCTGTCAACTGGATACCCGAACGCGAGACCTCTGCCAGCGAAGCTTCTGTCATACATGGTTAGAGAAGAGGATAGGATAGAGTACATACGTAGGCACAGGACTCTTGAACCGAGTCCTGCAACCCCCCCCCCCCCCACGTGTAGGTTTCCTCGTGGGTGAGATTGCCATATATTTTAGGGAAGAGGTAGTTGAGGGTACACAAGGTGATGTGGATGAAGAGGCACAAAGAGAGAGTAGATGTGCGAAAAAACCAAAAGAGTAGGATGGGGGGTAAGACTCCAAAGAAGGAAAAGAAAGGAAAACCCAAAAAGAGGGTCGCAGAAGCAGAGGGCCCAAAAACAGAGGTTGAAACTACAGAGGCTGAAAAGCCGAAGAAGAAGAAAAAGGCTAAGAGGACCAAAGTGGTTGAAGAGCCTCAAAAGGCTGAAAAGGCAGTCATAGAGGGTGCCAAACTTCTCAAGAAGGCCAAGAAAGTAACTACAGAGGCTTCTACAGCTGTGGTTGAAGAAACATGTGATCCCAGATTCTAGCTCACGATTATCACACAATCAATGTAGGAAATACTCTTTATTGATGAATCAATCAATTACACAATCTACATAAAGCCATATCCCTATTTCGTGGAATCTCTCACTTAAAGCTCTCTATATGTGATATGTGTGTGTATATTCTTTTATTTTACACACTCTTTGACCTGCTATATAATGGTCAACATGACCTCTTAGCACTTGGTCAACACGCTACAAATACAATGTACATACTCACACTTTACAACAATTACAAACAAGACCCTCATTTTAATCTTGAATACAATTTAACTCTAATAATCTCCCCCGTTGGATTCAAGATTAAAAAAATTTGCCACGAATCTTCAGGTCTTCTTTCTTCAGAAAAATATTCAACAAATAATCTTTCACAACTTTGACATTCTTCAAATCTTTGTCACTTTGATTGATCTTTGACAACGCTTTAAGTAAATCTCCCCCTTTGGATTTCTTAACCACTTTTGGCAATCTTCATAAAGCATTGAAATCTTCAATTCTTTAACAACTTTAACAATCTCCCCCATTTATGACAATCGTGCAACAAGTTATTCAGAAAATTTCTTTAACACAACAATAATCTGAACTTGATTTGACTTGAAGTTTGAGTTTCATCAGCTTCACAACTTTCTCTTGATTTTGATCTCGAAAACTCTCCCCCTTGTAACTAATCAATCATCTGACTTTACTTTCTCCTCCTTTACCACTCTTACTTGAATTTGCTTTCTCTTTGAAATTGATCCTTGGAAATTCTCCCCCTTTTTGATGAATTTTGAGAATCAGAATCATCAAAACATTATCAATTTTAGTTATGTATTCAAAAATCTTCCCCCAAATAGCAATGTAAGCTCAGTCTTCATGAGAAACACATATTTTCTTCTCCTTTGGAAACATATGAACAATCTCCCCTAACGATAATAGAAACTTCTGATCTGATATTTTGCCGTCAATTCAAAAAAGTATTCATCTGAATCTTTTCAAATTCAGACAAATTATGAGTGGTAATCCTGAGTCAACAAATGAAACGTTTATTATGCCTGTCCGTAGCACGGAGCCACTGTGTAACGGATACACTTCGGAAATGAGCTTTTTTTTATGTTCACTCCCCCAGGGCTTCCATTCAATCATTGCAAAACCACAAAGGAATTTTCTATGAATGTTATGACAAGAGAACTTATTCCTTGTGTGCTCGTGCAAGTGTAGCAATGATTGAAGCAATTAAAGCTTAAACAGGCTCAAAGTATGTAAACTATTGAGACAACAATAGATATTACATAGACCCAATGTGCATGAGAAAGGGTCAAAGGTGGGGCAACTTTCCTTCTTTTTCAATATCAACATCTTCCAAATGAAGATTCGATAGATAATGTGTTGCTTCCCCTTTAAAAAAATGAAACATTCTTTTGTTAAGAAAAGAATGAGTAGCAGGTGGGGTTATATGCAAGACTTAGCATGGGCTAGTTGCCTTTTTCAATGAAGGTCACGAAGAAGTGTGAACCAACAGATTATGTGGCTGCCCGACTCTGAAAAAGTTTGGTGCAGAGTTTGATATTCTTTTACTCTGATCTATCACCCTCTTTATTTTAAACATTTTAGCTCACTTCTAACCAATCTCTTTTTTACATTTTACCTCAGCACACCCACTCTCAATTCTTTTGACCCCTCTCCCCATAATCACTTAAAGATTACTTCCGGGGTAGGAAACTCCATGGAAGTCTTTTAAGCACTCACACTGAATCCCATGTATTTTGACCTAAAAAGAAATGTGCTGCTCAGCAGTTATCTTGACATTTAAGCACAAGATATCATTATCAGAAAATGTATGCTCATTAAATATAAGAATGAAATTTGAGCATGTTTGAACATTTAAGATCTCTCAAAACAATGAAATTGAATAAATGAAACGAATTCAAGTAAAGTGTTTTGAGAATCTGACAATGATATGATTAGATCAAATATCATGAAGAAAAAATATAGTGGGATATCAAAGACCGAATATTTGTTTATATGAACAATATATAAACAATTTGACAATGAAAGCACAATTAAAAAGAAATGACGTCTTATACTCAAACAATTTAGAATACAAACGGGAGTATTACCATCGAAAGATTTATCTTTTGAGACATGGTAATAACAAAGTCAATAAGAATGTAATGAACCGATGTCTGTAAGAATACTTGACAAGTATAAAGACAAGATAATACACAAGTATTTATCTTTAAGAAACACACGGTCAGATAATCATGAAAGTACTTGATATGAAAAAGATTTAAAATCTCACTTCGAAATTCGTAAAATCTTTTTGAGAACACGAAGTGGTTTGAACATTTAAAAAACATGTTTTTCACATTTGAAAGTCGTTCTTCTTTCAAAATATGGTAGAGTTTGAGATTGAGAATGATATACCTTCAAAGTAGAAATCTTAACTCCCCCTAAAATGAATATTATCGTTTAAGCATCCTTTGACAAAACTTTAGATACTCCCCTCTGTATTTGTAAAAAGTCAAATTATTATCAGAGAACAATATGAATATAATAGTTCACAACAATTCTCTTTTCTTCTATCTCCTCCATAAAAAATATGACAGTGACAATTTTAAAGCAAACTCCCCCTCAAATAAACAGTAAAAATTTCTTAAAAAGATGTATCATTCAGCATCCTTAAGAAGAAAAACGCTTAAGAATGGGTTTTGAACAGAATTATTCAGAAGCCAAGTGTACATATTCACCGGTGAGAATAATAACTCTCCATATTTACCATTAAAGATCGGGCCTTGAACTGCTTTGTTTAAAAACCAATATTCTTAAACATTGAAGACCAGGTTCTGATCTGTTGTAATCAGAAACCAATGTTCGTTGAAGTACGAGTTCTGAACTGTTTTTTTTCAGAAGTATACTTTGATCTTTTAGATATGGGTTATAAACTGTAATCTTTAGAAGCCATTGTTCTTTCTCCCCTCAGTATTTAGGTGCCTGCAACACAGATTTAGCTTTTGGTACCAACTGGTATTTGTGTCCTGGTTTGTTAGTTGCAGTTTTATTAGGAGAGATGTAGTAAGAACCTTACCAGTTATTCACATAATCTTTGATAACAAAATCATTTGTACCACAGTAAGAACAATTAATTTTCTTCTGTACTAACCTGATCAACTGATTAACAATATAAACAAGATCAGGTTTGCCAAAAGTTTTACCTTTAGGAGCATTGTTCCTTTTAGCATTGGATGCATGCACAAATGATTTTTGTTCCTTCTTCTCATCTGTAGATCCTTTCACTCTCCAAATCCACTTTTCTTTTTCATTTGTCCTTTTATGTTTACCTGAACCATCAACAAGTTTATCATAGAAAAGTTTAGAAGGACGAATATGATCTTTATGTTTAGAAGTATGATTATCATCTGAATCAAATAAAGGATTATTAGAAACATTCAAAAAATGTGACCTTGAATCTGTTTTGAAATAGCATTCTGAATCAGCTAGATCATCTTTCGGTGATTGAACAATTGATTCTGGCGTCTTTTGCTCAGTCAACTTCACCTTGAACATGATCTCTTCAAGTTCTTTGATCTTTGAAGATAAACTGTTTCTTTCCTTTGAAAGTAGATCAAACTTCTTGTGCAAATCAGACTTCGTCTTCTTTTCCTTCATAACAGTTGATGATAGTTCAGATAGTTTCCTTGTCAGCTTGTTTATCTCAGTCTCAAAAACTTTTTGTTGGTCCCGGAGGTGCTTCACAAGTTTGTAGAAGGGGGGGGGGGTTGAATACAAACACATAATTTAAAGTTTAATAAATTGTTTATTGATAAATCAAACACAATTTACAAGTTTGTTGCGGAATAAGATTAAATAAGACTCAATCTAAGCAAACTTAAGAAACACTAAGATGGTTGCACAAGAATATAGAGAAAGGGGATTTGAGAGATATAGAAAACAAGGGTTTCTATAAAGTTCAAGAAAAAGCACACTCTCAGATGGAGAGGTAATCTTTCTATTTATACCCTATGCATTAAATGTATGGCAGGGTACTTTACACGTGTCTTTTAGTGATTGGCTTTGGGAGTATGACTTTGGGAGACATGCTTTCGGTCGTATCATGAATAGTGTAGTTGACAGAGTTGTTGTACGAATTGTGGCAGAGGCATGTCCGTTCTGACACATCGTACTGGTTGTGCAAGGAAAGAGAAAAGAGACTTGAGGCATAAGCTAAGTGATCATCGATTGCTGAATATCTCTTCCTTTAGAGATACAAAGAAGTTCAGCTATCGTTGAAGCTTTTACTCAGGTTTCTTCGCGTATGAGTAGAGTCGTCTTCGCTTCACTGATATCCGCATCAGGTCACTAGTAGACTTTTCTTTGTTCAGCAGCTTCGTCTTCGATTTAGCTATGAACATCTGTTGACGCGAAACTTGTCTTCAGGGATTACGTTTACATCAGAGAACATCAGCAATAACTGAACAGACTCAGTCTAATCGCTGATAGTGAAACACTAATACATATGAGCATTTATAAGAGAGATCATCAGCGATAACTGAACAGACTTAGTCTGATCGTTGATGGTGAAACACTAATACATATTAAAACGTAATTTTCACTAAGTATAGAAGAGGGTCGTTATCAAATCACTGAGAGAGTTTGGATCAACAATCTCCCCCTATTTGATAATGACAAAGTAACTGAAGAAAATTACTTTAGTTCAAAATAATGGAATAATCAAGACTCATAACATACATGTCCCAATTACTATTTTAAGGGATATTTTACAGTACTTATAGAGTTAAGTACTTCACTGAAATTTTCATTAATTCAAAGATAGAATTACAAGGTATGAAAATTACAAGTACAAGTGAGGAACTAACTACTGTAAGTTTAACTAATAGATTACAAGAAATAGAAAACTAATCTATCATCTATCTAAAGAAGATTTTGGAGGATTGATCATATACTCAGGTATTTCTTCTCCTTTTTGCCTTCGTTCAGAAGATTCTTGACTGATGATTGCTTTGATTGGCTCAGCTGAAGGAGAGTAGTCGCACCATAAGCATAAGAGATCCTTGAGATGGCTGAGGGGACAGATAGGAATTTCAGAGACTCTTTGGAATCTGAGTTGTTCCTCATCATCTCTGAAGAAGATTCCAAAAGGCTCTTTAAGTACTTGCCCTGCAAGATATGGTCCACCAGGGGGCAGAGATAGATCGAGAACTGAAAGATCAGGAGGAGGACCAAACAGAGCTTCTCTAGAGAACTTGATGGAGGTTTCATTTCTTATCACATCAACATTTTCAGAAGAGGAGGAGACAGGCTTTCTTTTAAGTTGCTTTGTCTTAGAAGGAAGCGCAGATGGCACATTTAGGATTGCAGTGACTCTGTTGATGAGAGCATCATTTATCCCTTCAACATAGCCTCTGTACGTTGACTTGGATTTCTTCAGAGCATAGTTGAACTCTAGCCATTCCATGTAGCCGAAGCTTTCCAGCTTTGAAACGAACATAGCCTTACAGCTTCCATCCTCTCTGGTTATCTCTATTGTGACAGAAGTTCGGTCCTTCTTCTTTCTCCCTGAGATGACAACGGCTACGATCTTCATTGGGTCAGAGCGATAGTCGATTTTATGTTTGCACCATTCGACTGTGTTATCGTTGACCGCTATTTCTTTTGAGCGCTTCTCTTTAATTTCCTTTAATAGAGTAGCCTGGACTACTACTGGTTTCTTTTTCAGCTTCTTGTCTTTGACCTGAGAGGACTGAATCTTTAGAGCAAGAGAGGCATCTCTTTGACAATCAACTATCAGTTTCTCAGCTCTAACAGATTCTTCGATTTCAACTTCAGTCAGGAACTCTAGTTCTGGAGAACTTGTTTGAAGAGGGACCTTCAGCCTTTGACTTTCAAGATGAGAGATCATCTCTGTTCTTCTCTTCATCTCTTCCACTGACCAGTGAGATGGTCTTGAGGGCCTTCCTGGATGGTGCAGGGACTCTTCTTCTTCATCTTCTTCATCAATCTCATTTAAGGAGATTGGGATTATTGGTTCATCAGCTATGGCAGCTGGGATTATTTGTAGTTCCTTACCCTTAAGCAGGGGAGAGAACTGTCTGATCAGAAATAGATAAAAAGGAGTTAGTGTTTGTTTGGGAAGAAGAGAGATAAAGGATAGAAGGAAACAAGGGTTTTAAAGAAAGATACTGGGACAAGTGAGAGGCATACCTGAGAAGGATTCTCCTTAGATAGTGAAACGTTAATCAGGCTTCCCTCAGCAGGTGCATCCTTAGATCTACTTTGGGAAGGGGCTCCTGAAGAAGTTTCATGACTCCCCCCTGTTGTGACAGCTTCTTTCGAAGTTATCACTGATGATGTGGCGGCTGCAGAAAACCATAAAGATTGGTCTTCTTCATCATCATCTTGATGGTGTTGCTCTTCATCCTGATCTTGAAGATCAAGATCTTCCTCTTCTTCATCATCCTCCTCCTCTTCTTCTTCTACTAAGACTTCGAAAAGAAGAAGAGCTTTGTTAGCAACCTTCTCCCCCTCAACCTGAGAGGGAGGTTCTTCCGTTTGAACTTCAGCAGCAGCAGCATCCTCCTCAAGATTTTCTTCAGTACGCTCTTTCTCCCCCTCTTTGTCATTATCAGAACGGGGGAGGCCAAAACCAGAAGGAGCAGCTTTTGTTGATGTCAGGGACTGGACTTCAGCCTCCAGATGCTTTAGACGTTCTTCAATCACAGGGATGTATGAAGTAGCTTGATGAATAAATTCAATAGTTATATTCATAGAAGTGCGGTCAGCCTCAGTGAAAGAAGGAGTGGGCGTCGGAGCTGGTGCATTCAGCTTCTCAAGAACCTGCTGAAGGAGTGAGGTGCAGGAATCAATCTTTGCAGATAACCCCTGGACATCATTGCATAGAGTATCAACACGTCCCTGGAGGAGTTGAGAATCCTCCTTGACTTTGACGAGCTCGCCCTGAAGATTTGTGATCTGGGAGGCCTCGGCTTTGGATGAGCAAGTAGCTGTAAGTTTCTTCAGCTCTTCACCAGCGGTATTCACAGCGCTGATGGTTTCGTTGACGGAGGTGGTGAGAGAATCCACCTTGACACCCAAACTGTTGACATGAGCTTCAACAGTCGCCATATTAGGACCTGAAAGAAAAGTTAGTTTCTGAGAAACAGGCTTATATGGAGAGTTGGGAGTGGTGTTTAGGGTTATAGGTGTACCTGAGTTATCAAACAGTTTGTAGAATTGCATAGATTCTTCAAAAGTTTGATTGTCAGGTCTTATGGATGCAAACTGTGGTTGCATAGAAATGGATGGAGGGTTAGAGACCAAAGAGATGGGAGGACAAGTAATAGGGATAGAAGAAGTTGGGAGTTGGGTAGCTACCTCAGTTGTTACTAAGATGGATTGTTGCATTACTGATGTTGTGACAGCGACTGAGATCGCTGGCACAGTTGTTGATGTGATAGCTGAGGATGTGGAGGAGAGACCCACAAAATCATCTAAGGTAGCTTGTTGAGAAACTACCTCAGGCCTTGAGCTAGTGGTGATGGTATCCTTAGTCAATTTGGCCTTCTTTCAAGGACGAAAAAGACTAGATGATGGTCGTTTTGAAGCGGTTGTAGCGACAGGTCTAGCAGAAGAAAGAACCTCCTGCGTGGCCGCGGAAGTAGAAGAAGTATGGAGAGAGAGTTGAGAGCGAAGAGTAGAAATACTTACCTCGTTGTCGAGCGGTTTGACCTCCAACGATAGCTGACCCACTCTGGCGAAAGAGCCATCAGATGTAGTGGGGTAAGAAACAATGTAGAGGAATTTCAGATATGCACAGATGAACCATACATATGGGATCTTGGGATCCCTCTCCGTCTTCACTATCTTTGACTTGAGATCATCAAAGATAGCAGTGGCATAGTCAAAGTTTCTTCCAGCGATCACAGAATAAGCCATCTGGACCTGAACCTTGCTAGCCTGATCAAGTGAACCACTTTTCCCATTCATACATTGAATGAAGTGAGAAAAAATAAAGTTCAGTTGATAAGGCATGTTCACCTTCTTGATGAGAGTCAGCCGCTTGTTGGGGATGGTCGTTCGGGGCTTGTTGTCCCAACAATATTCCATAGCATCCAGAAACTGGATGAATTCAGCATCAGTTTGCAGAGCGTCAAATCCACTATTGGGTTTGTCAGGAAATCTGAGTGCCTTCCTCAAGCTGAAAGCGGTCATCATCCTTGGTCCTAAGTGAGTGCTGAAAGAAATTGCAGGAACCTGGTCACCTTTCTTGTTGGTGATGGAGGTCTCTTCAGCAGTAAACCAAAACTGTTGGAGAAGCGTTTTGGATGGTTTGGGATCAACAGTGAGGGCGTAAGCAATGCAAGATTGCTTCAGGAACCGAGCAGCTTCCACTAGATGTGGGTATTTGACACCATCGAAGTCCAAACGTCCAAGATGGTTGTTCTTGGGGATTTCAGAGTCAGTGCGAGCGAACTTGACTGTCTTGGAAGCAAGAAGAGATGATTGTGCCATTTCTGAATATGGAAAGAAATGAGAATAGAAGGAAAGGATTAGAGTCTAAAAATAAATAAGTTTTTGAAAGGTTTTGAAATAATAAAATCAAAAAGAATGATTTTAGTGAACAAAAATCTTGTAAAAACCCTTAATGATGGAACATATATAGGAGTATATAACAAAATTTTAAAAGAAAAAGAAGAACAAGGTAACCTGTTGATCTTGAAAAATAAATACCAGAGCAGATGTTTTCTAGAATTGCCTTGAGAGAGAGAGAGTTCTTGTTCAATAAGATTTCCAGAAAGCGTAAAATATAAGAATGAAAAGAAACATTCCTTTTATACGTATAGAGAGAGAGATCGAGGAGGGAAAACAAATGTTCATCATGACATGGACACGTTTGACGAAGTTGATTGGATAGAAGGGAAACGGACAAACGTGTCAGAAAAAGGCATGTCGTGGATTGTCGGTTCAAATGATGTCATGAGGAGAGAGAAAAAAACGTTTCATTTGTCCTTTTCGAAATTATCTCTGAAGAAAAGTCAGAGATAGGTTTTCTTTTTGAAAGAATCCCTGATAGAAGTTCAGAGATTGATTTTTCATTTCAGAAGGATCACTGAAGAAAAATGTTAGTGATAGAATTTGTTTATCAAAAAGCTTTTAATCATTTGAAGAAAGAAAATGATTATTTTTATTTTTGAGAGAAAAACAACTTACTGAATGAATATTCAGTGATGGAGAATAAGAGTACATGCCTGAGAGTCAGAAATTTATTCAGAGATAGAGTGATAAAGAGGAACTTAGAATCACTGACATAATGCAGGAAGATGAAGAGTTACTCTTCAAGATTCAGCATTCCAAGCTCACTGGTGAGAAAGTTGAACCTTCTCTCATCAAGAGGTTTGGTGAATAAATCAGCAAGCTGATAGTCAGTGGGTATAAATTGAATTTCAATATCACCATTCATCACATGATCTCTGATAAAATGATATATGATCTCTATGTGTTTCGTCTTTGAATGTAGCATTGGATTGTTTGCTATAGCGATAGCACTAGTGCTGTCGCAATAGATTGGAATCTTTGATAGCTAAAGGTTATAGTCTAATAGTTGATTTCTCATCCATAAGACCTGAGCACAACTTCCAGCGGCTACATATTCAGCTTCAGCTGTGGAAGTGGACACTGAATTTTGCTTTTTGCTTGTCCAGCTTACCAGCTTTCCTCCTAGGAGTTGACATCCACCAGTGGTGCTCTTTCTATCTAGTTTACAACCTGCAAAATCACTATCGGAATATCCAGTTAGATCGAACCCTGAGTCTTTGGGATACCAAAGACCGAGGTTAGGAGTCCCTTTCAGATATATGAAAATTTTCTTAACAGCGATTAGATGAGATTCCTTGGGTTCAGATTGATAGCGTGCACATAAACAAGTAGAGTACATGATGTCAGGTTGGCTCGCTGTAAGATACAGCAGGGAGCCTATCATTCCTCTATAGGCAGTGATATTAACAGGTTTTCCAGATGGATCTTTGTTTAGTGTCAGAGGAGGTGCCATAGGAGTCTTCATCGCTAAAGTTTGTGTTAAATCAAACTTCTTCAGCATGTCTTTAACATACTTACCTTGGCTGATAAAAGTACCTTTGTCAGATTGTTTAATCTGAAGACCAAGAAAATATGTCAGCTTACCCATCATACTCATTTTGTATACTTTCTTCATTCTTTCAGCGAAGCGAGTACATAAAGATGGGTTAGTAGAACCAAATATGATGTCATCGACATATATTTGTACAAGAATAATATGACCTTTTATCTTTCTGAAAAATAATGTATTATCAATTTTGCCACGTTCAAAATTTTCAGAGATGAGAAAAGATGAGAGAGTGTCATACCAAGCACGAGGGGCTTGTTTTAGACCATAGAGAGCCTTATCCAATTTATAAACATAATTTGGATACTTAGGGTCATAGTTACCTGGAGGTTGTTCTACATAGACTTCTTCATTCAGCTTTCCATTTAGGAATGCTGATTTTACATCCATTTGATACACAATGAAGTCTTTGTAAACTGCATAAGCTAAGAATCGTCGAATTGCTTTGAGTCTAGACATAGGGGCAAAGGTCTCATCATAGTCTATGCCTTCCTCTTGTTTGTATCCCTGAGCAACAAGTCGAGCCTTGTTGCGGGTTACAGTTCCATGTTCGTCTAACTTGTTTCTAAACACCCATTTGGTGCCTATAACAGTTTTGTCAGATGGTCCAGGAACGAGATTACAAACTTTGTTGCGAGAGAACTGAGTCAGCTCTTCTTGCATAGCGCTGACCCAGTTTGGATCTCTGAGGGCATCATCAGCCTTCTTTGGCTCTATTAAAGAAATAAAATTTACAAAGAGACAGATATTACCTGAACTTCGTCGTGTCTGAATACCTGCATCGGGATCACCAAGAATTTGATCTATGGGGTGATCTCTGGTCCATCGCTAAGCAGGAGCATGATCGCTCATTTCAAAGGTTGGATCAACAATGGGAATGTTCACTGATGAGGAAGCTTGAGGCTCATCAGCTATCAACTATTGAGAGTTAGACAGACCATTGTTTTCTAAGAGGTGTTCAGACAAAGATGGATCTGATGGAGGAAGTGTGTTTAGAGGCTCAGCTAAAACCCATGAAATGGATTCAACGTTTGGAGGTATGATGTTTGGATCATCATCAGCAGCAGGAGGATTTGTGTGCTGATGGTTTGAGAAGAAAGGTTTTGTTTCTCTATAGTGAGAAAACATCCAAGCATTTAACTCTTCATTGTCAGCGATTGGTTTAGAGTTCGCTGAGCGGGTTTCATCAAAAGTGACATGAATTGTTTCTTCCACAGATTGTCTTCTCTTGTTGAAAACTCTGTAGGCTTTGGAGATGGAGGAATATCCTAAAAATATTCCATCATCAGCTTTTGGGTCGAACTTTCCAAGTTGATCTTTGTTGTTTAAAATAAAGCACTGACAACCAAAGATATGAAGAAAACTGATAGATGGTTTTCTTCCATTAAAAAGTTCATATGCTGTCTTTCCAAATCGCTTTACTATCAGCGATCTGTTTTGAGTAAAACATGTAGTGTTTACAGCTTCAGCCCAAAATTGAGTAGGGAGGTGAGAATCGTTGAGTATTGACCGAGCAGCTTCAATGATCGTTCTGTTTCTTCTTTCAGCGACTCTGTTTGGCTGAGGTGTTCTTACTGAAGACAAGTTATGAGAAATTCCCTTGTTCTCAAAGAAATTGTTCAGAGAACTGTTTTTGAAGTCAGTTCCATGATCACTTCATATTGAACGAACAGTGAGATTATTCAGCACTTCCATCTTTTTAACAAAAGATATTAGTTCTTCTGGAGTATCACTCTTGCAGCAAAGAAAGATAACCCAGGTGTAGAGAGAGTATTCATCTACAATGACAAACGTATATTTCTTTCCAACTATTGATTTGATGTTGACAGGGCCAAACAAATCCATATGTAAGAGTTGAAGAGGACTTGTCACTGAGGAAACTTGTTTAGACTTGAAACTAGCTTTTGTCTGTTTTCCTTTTTCACATGCTGAGCAGAGAGATTCTTTAGCATATGAGTGCTGAGGAAGACCAGAAACCAGTTCCTTAGATGAGAGAGAATTCAGGGTTTTGAAGTTTAGATGAGATAGCCTTTTGTGCCATAGCCAGTTGACATCAGAAGAGGCTTTAGAGAGAAAACATATGTTTTCATTGGTAGTAGAGTCCATATCTATTACATAGACATTTTCTTTACGATAACCACTACGAGCAAGTTTTCCTTTCTCATTTACCACTGAACATGCTTTCTTGGTAAAGCGAACTTCATAGTCTTTATCACATAGCTGACTAATGCTCAGAAGGTTGTGCTTCAGTCCATCTACATAAGCGGCTCTTCTGAAGGTAGTTGTCCCATTACCGAGGACACCAAACCCTCGGGTATATCCTTTTCCATTTCCACCAAAGGTCACAGAGGGACCTTTCTCTTCCTTGTATTCAGTGAGCAGGTCTTTTTGTCTAGTCAAATGACGAGAACATCCACTATCGAGATACCAGATGCCCTTTGATCCCTGCAAACATAAGGAAGATTAAGCTTTGTTTGGTACCCACTTTTCAATGGGTCCTTTAGGGTTAGTGGAGATGGAAGGTTCAGCAATCTTCACAGCAGATGAAGATTCAGCTTCAGTGGTAACCTTCACCTTGGTTAATTTCTTTACCTTAGTGATATTCTTCACCTTGGTAGATTTTTCAGCTTTGATGACCTTCTCAGCCTTGGAGGCATTCATCTTCACTTTAGCTGATTTATCAGCTTTAGTGGCAGTTGGACATTTGCTTGCAATATGGTTAGTAAATCCACAATGATAGCATTTTCTATATTTGAAAGTGGTTTTGGGACCATGAGTAAAAGGTTTTGAGAATTTAAGATGAGCAGGTCCAGCTCCAAGAATGCTTTTATCTTGAGATCTGGGAGGAACTTTCATTTCTTCAGATCTCTTAGGCTTAAGATCAACCTTTAACTTTGGAGGACAGAGATCAAAGATTTCTATCACAGAGCTAGAAGATTGATTCGCTGAAGGTTTAGAGGGAACTCTCAGCTTTGCTTTCTTGGAAGCCTTCTGAGGACGAAGAATGGATTTTCCTTTATCCACAAACTTAGAGCCTTTGGATATTTCCTCAGGGATGGGATTAGAAGAAGAAGGATAAAACTGATTATAAGAAGTGTTAGAGATAGAAGTGACAAACGTTCCAAACTTAAGCATGGAACTGTCTTCTTTAGGCTCATCCTGTGGTTTCCAAAAACCAAGACCGGTTTTATCACCGCTAGGAGCTTGAGCGTTTATTATCTCAGTGATCTTTGTTGAGGAATTGCACCATTTTTCAACAGTAGCCTTTTCTGCTTTTAGAGCAGCGATGGCTTGTTTGCGTTCTCTGCTGATGATTTTATTTACAACAACTTGATCTTTCAAACTTTCCTCTAAAAGTGTCAGTTCTCTGATGTTTTCATGACATTTTTCCAGCTGTTCAGTTAAATCATTGTTTTTGCTTTCAGATAGAGATTTTCCGTTTAGAGCATTGTATATATCAATCGTCAGCACATCAACTGTGCGACTTCTCTCTGATTCAGATAGAGAGGGATTAGTAGAGATAGATACCTGAGATGATATATAGCTCATAGAAGTTTCAGTTGGTTCTTCCACTTCTTCTTTATCAGAACATGATTCTTCAGATTCGGCCCAGTCGTGTTCTTCAGCGATGAGACCTTTACCTTTTCGCTTATAGTTTTTCAACTGTTGATATTTCTCTTTCAGCTTAAGGTATTTGTCATCGCTGGATCTTCTCGAGGTAGAAGGTTTGAAGACTTTCTACGACATGCACTCACTTGCAAAGTGTCCAATATTTTCACAGTTAAAGCAAGTAGCAGTAGCCTTATCAACAGGGGTTGATTTTGGCTTGTAAGTGAGGGAGAGAGGCTTATTTCTTCAAAAATTGCTCTTTCTTGCAAATCTCTTAAAAGAGTTTGTCAAGAGTGCTAAGGACTCATCAAACTCTGAAAGATCAGTGTCTGATAGATCCTCAGATTGAGAATCTAACTCAGTGATGGTGAGAGTAGATCGCTGAGATGGAATTATCTTTGAAGAGACTAAAGCAACAGGAGTGCTTTTGGAGTCTTTAGAATATTTTATAAGATTCTTCTTCAAAAGGTTTGATTGCTCATATTTAAGCAATATTCCATACAAGGTGCTGAGAGAAAGAGAATTTAAGTCTTTTGTCAGCTTGAGACATATTGAATAACTGTCCCAGCATTCAGGAAGACATTCCAAGAATTTTGTTAGGACCTCAGAATTAGAATAGGTCCTAGCAACGGTTCTTAGATCAATGATTAGGCAGTTAAACCGCTGATGAACATCAGAGAGAGATTCATTTTTACCAGCGATGAAACTTTCAAATTGTCTTACCAAGTTAATCTTCCGAGTCTCTTGGATTTCAGTGGTGCCTTCATATTGAACACATATGGTTTCCCACATTTCTTTAGAAGTTTTAAGATGCATGATGGAATGGAAAACTTCATCAGGCAGAACCATAGAGATAATGATCTTTGCCCTTGCATCGATACCAACCTTCTTTTTGTCTTCATCACTCCATTGTCTGATTTCCTTAGCAATATAGCGTTCAGGAATAAAAGGAGTGGTGGCAGTAGCTGGAAAGACAACTATGATTTGGACAGGTTCATAGGGTCTGTTTGCTACGTACTCAGGTATAGTCGGATTTGCACCTTCAAGAAATAGCATCATTTGATTTTTCCAGAGAGAGAAGTTATCTTTGCTAAATCGAGGAGGTTTAGAAAGTGAACCATTATCATAGTAGTTTGTGTTTGTGTTAAGTGCCATTTTAGAATAGCAAGGAAGAGGATAAAGCAAGATCTTGTTTATCAGATTAAACAGTCTGCTCTGATACCACTTGTTGGTCCCGGAGGTGCTTAACAAGTTTGTAGAAGGGGGGGGGGGGTTGAATACAAACACAGAATTTAAAGTTTAATAAATTGTTTATTGATAAATCAAACACAATTTACAAGTCTGTTGCGGAATAAGATTAAGTAAGACTCAATCTAAACAAACTTAAGAAACACTAAGATGGTTGCACAAGAATATAGAGAAAGGGGATTTGAGAGATATAGAAAAGAAGGGTTTCTATAAAGTTCAAGAAGAGAGCACACTCTCAGATAGAGAGGTAATCTTTATATTTATACCCTATGCATTTAATGCATGGCAGGGTACTTTGCACGTGTCTTTTAGTGATTGGCTTTGGGAGGCTGAATTTAGGAGACATGCTTTCGGCCGTATCATGAACAATGTAGTTGACAGAGTTGTTGTACAAATTGTGGCAGAGGCATGTCCGTTCTGACACATCGTACTGGTTGTGCAAGTAAAGACAAAAGAGACTTGAGGTATAAGCTAAGTGATCATCGATCGCTGAATATCTCTTCCTTCAGAGATATAAAGAAGTTCAGCTATCGCTGAAGCTTTTCCTCAGGTTTCTTCGCGTATGAGTAGAGTCGTCTTTGCTTCACCGATATCCGCATCAGGTCACTAGTAGACTTGTCTTTGTTCAGCAGCTTCGTCTTCGATTCAGCTATGAACATCTGTTGACGCGAAACTTGTCTTCAGGGATTATCTTTACATCATAGAAGATCAGCAATAACTGAACAGACTCAGTCTAATCTCTGATAGTGAAACACTAATACATATGAGCATTTATAAGAGAGATCATCAGCGATAACTGAACAGACTTAGTCTGATCGCTGATGGTGAAACACTAATACATATTAAAACGTAATTTTCACTAAGTATAGAAGAGGGTCGTTATCAAATCATTGAGAGAGTTTGGATCAACACTTTTCTTTCTTCCTCAAAATATTTCTCTACACTCTTTCTTTGATCATATATTTTTTTAAACACACCAACATTCTTCTGTTCAGCTAACTTATTTTCTTTCTCGAACTTATCTCTTTCCATAATGATGACTTTCTCAAAGTCTGGCACTTGTTGAGAAAGTTTAGCACATTTGAGTTCTAAATCTTTCTTTTCCTTTTAAGCATTCCTTGAAAGATCAGATAATCTTTGATTGAAAGATTTCTCTAGTTCAGCTTTCTCTTTCTTACTTCTCTCATCTACTTTCTTTAACCAATCTTTTCCCTTTTCCTGGAATGTAGATACTTGAATTTCAGCTTTCTTCAGTTTAGCATTCAAACTCTCAATCTCAGCTTTCAGTTCTGAGTTCTGAAGTTTAAGCTTTGCATTCTCTTCTTCTATCAGAGGTATCTTAGACATATATGCCACTGCACAGTCTCTTTTTGTCATAACAGTATTTCCTTTCTCGTCAATGTACGGCATCTTGAAATCTGTTGAAAATGAGCTAGAGATGATCGTTAGTCAGAAAATCAGAAAAAATCAACTTCTTAGAATCACAGAAAAATCACTCAAAAATATTCTAAGTATAGAATTCGTATAGCACTCACACACAATTCGCATAAACACAAGAATTCGTATGTCAAAGGATAAGAATTCTTCACTTTTCGCATGTGACTATATTCGAATTTTGAGCTTTTCGCATGTAGTTATGTGCGAATTCTGCACATTTCGCATATGGAAGGATACGAATTCTAACTCTTCGTATGAGCCTTCATGCGAAATCTTGACTTCTCGTAAATGGCTATGTGCGAATTCTTAGGAATTCGTATAATGCTTTATGCGAACTCTGTCCTTAGAATCTTATATTCAGTAAACCATGCGAATCTTATATTCAGTAAACCATGCGAATTCTTCGCCATGCGAGTTCATCATAATCTATGCGAATTTTGTGGATCTTGAACTTTTTCTTCAAATTTTCAACTGAATTCCACCCAAACCTTGGAATTTGATCACCATATGATCGAAAACAACCCTTGGGCATTGATTACAACAAAAACAAACACAATCAAATGAATTTGATCATGAATAGTGCGAAGACAGTAACATTCTAAAAATTACAAGTTTGATCAAAATGAATTTGAAAGATTGTGATTTTGTGATTACAGTGTGAATAGAATGTGTTCTATGTCACTAGGCGATTACAGTGCAATGAAATTTACATTCAAAACATTACAAAATCAATATTTGATCAATAGAACAGTAGCATCGTGAACAGTGAACTTTCCATAAAAAATCGATTTTTCTAATTGAATCTGATGAAGCTCTGATACCAATTGTGATCCCAGATTCTAGATCACGATTATCACACAATCAATGTAGGAAATATTCTTTATTGATGAATCAATCAATTACACAATCTACATAAAGCCATATCCCTATTTCGTGGAATCTCTCACTTTAAGCTCTTTGTATGTGATATGTGCGTGTATGTTCTTTTATTCTACACACTCTTTGACCTGCTATATATATGATCAACATGACCTCTAACCACTTGGTCAACACACTACAAATACAATGTACATACTCATACTTTACAACAATTACAAACAAGACCCTCATTTTAATCTTGAATACAATTTAACTCTAACAAAACACCAGTGACTGATGTCGTTGTCACAGAGGTTGTCAAACCTCTGAAAAAGAAAAAGAAGTTGGTCAAACTGGCTGAAAAGGATAAGGCTCAGACCTCTGAAGATGAGCATGTTCCACTGAAGGAACCTGCAGAGGAAAAGGAGACTCCTCTGCAGAGGAAGAAAAAGAGAAGGGTCATTCTTGATGACTCTCCAATCACTGTTGAGGCCAAAGAAACCGAAGTAATCAAGCCTCAGAGCCCTCTAAGAATAGCAGCTGAAATAGCCAAAGAGGTTGTACAACCAATAGCCTCAGAGGGTCTAGGACTGCAAGATCTATCTATGGTTGTGGAGAACGTGATAGGTCTTCCTAGCAGTAATGAGGAAGGTGGAAGTGAGGATGAGCGAATAGAAAAATCGAAGTAGGAGTCTGAGGGAGGAAAAGATGCCGAGAGCATACATCCCAAACCAACTCCCAGTGCTAGCCACATTTCTATTACTACATATCTAGTGCAAAGGAATATTGAAAAAGGAGTGCACACTTCGAACCCTACCCAACCTAGCCAGACAGAGGAAATTCTTTCTTCCTCTGTACCAAATTTAGCCGGGGAAGCCCAAACAGCCCCATCCTCTCAAAAGGATGAAGGTGGTGGTATAAGTGTTCTTTTGCCCCAGAACACGACACCACCCTCTGCAGAGGTATTTGTTGCCTCTGCTCCACACATGAGCGCAACCAAAATCACTTCAGAGGTGTTGGTGAGAACACACACAGACTCTGCGGGTCTAGATCCCCCACAAAGTCCACTCATCAAGTATCTAAGGAGAGACTCTGAATCTTCTCCTAAGAGACTTGATGACAGAACCTCTATAGTTGATTCCTCTAAGGACCATCGAGGATTAGAAGGAAATCCTGATGAGCTCAACGTCCAAACAGGCTCTATAGGTGCCATAGGCTCAATGGATCAATTTGGACCATGTGTTGGTCCAGAGGTTACCCCGATCATGTATGTCATGAAGGATGATCTAAAAACCTTCGAGGAAAACATGTTCAAGAAGATTGAAGAGTTGAAAATCTCTATTCCTACAACTTCCACACTGCCCGCAGAACTGAAGCTGATTGCAGAGGCTCTGCAAGCCAATGCAGAGGCTCTGCTCGACCTCAAAAGGGTCTCGGATCAAAATTCTACGGATATCAAGAAACTGCTTAAAGCCTCTGCCACCCATGATACACATGAAGATTCAAATAGGGTGATCTTTGTCGTTGACAAACAAATAGACGCCATAAAAGTGCTTGGTCAGATTGTCATGGATGAGGCAGGGAAATTCGCAGCAGAGGTCGAAGCCTCTGCAGTTGAAGATCTCACAAAGATGAGAGATGAGATAAAGGACATGACTCGTAGTATCATGATTCCTCAACAAGCTTCTTCTTCATCTCAACCGTAGAAGCCTCCACAAGTTGATCCGCCTTCAAATCTTTCCACGAAAGACGATCTTACATCTATGGACAAGATGCTTCTGCAGAATATGAACCTGATTGAAGATGACGCGATCTCGAAGGGCCAATCTGTCACAAAAGATATGAAGAAAACTGTGGCCCTTCTGAAGTTCAAGTCTGACTACGAGATAAACAAAACTTCAATGGATACCAATGACGCGATTAAAATGATCAAACATCATGCAGAGGCCAATCTCTGCAGAAGGAAGAAGAGGAAGGCACCTGCTACCTGCCAAGCCGCGACAGAGCAGAAGAAGCCGAAGCATGATGACCAGGGGTCCGATGGCTCTGGTCCTGGGTATCATGAGGGGAAGAAGGCCAAGTCTACAACTTCTGCACCAATTATGGCCACTCCTCTTCAAGTCGTACCTCTTCAGAAGGGAACCTCAGAGGGCACTACATAGAGATCCAAATCTTGTGCCTCTGAGATGAAAGTCACTGCTGCTACAACTCCAACCATCACCTCTGTCGGGCCTACAACAAAGGTGAAGGTCAATGTTGGCACTGAAATCTTAGCAGACGGGCTTGAAAATTTCGTTGAACCTTCAAGTCCTGAGCTTATGCCCATTGCACCAACACCTTCTGTCCAATTCTCATCTCTTCAGCTAGTCAATGTAGAGAAGATGCTGTAGAGATCCCAAGACAGACCATACCAAAGAAATCTTCAGAGCCCAAAGCCAAAGCCAAGACACCCTCTGTTGCTGCTACTTCTGCTCCAAAGCCAAAAGATGATAGACTTAGGGAGATAGTTCAATCCATGGATGCTATATGGATTCCAATTCCACGGCAACCACCGAAAGAGCTCAAATTCCATGAAAACATCTACAACTACCTGTATAGCGCATAACCTGAGGCCGTGTTTCTTGAGACAAATATACATCCTCTGATAAAGGAGGATGTTAGAAGAAGATTCAATGATACTGCTCAAGAAAAATCCAAGGTTTGGTCTCTGTCAGACAACAAGCAAGTTCTGGGAATTTCACTACATTCATTTGCCAACAAAGCAATAATGTACGTGAAATACTCGGTTGAAAGGAAGGATGGACAGAGGTACACTTTCACTGATGTTGACTTAAAGAACCCCTGTCCTTATGATCTATCTCAGCTTCATGCACACACAGAGCAGATATTGGAGAAAAGAAAAGAGTTCAAAATTGCCAACGGTTGTATTAAAGAATTCATGAGCGAACATATCAAGAATCACAGTAAAATGGACTTCGAAATTGCTCTGCAACTTGGAGTTGATAAACTGTCGATCACAAGACCAGATGACCAAATGTTGAGCATAGAGGATATACCCTCGAACTCTCTGATTGTTGAGCCTCAATATGGATTTGTCTACAGGGATGATGATGGCAAGAAAAAGATTTTCAAGCCTCATCAGAGCCATAAATATTCCAACAGTACCCTGTCGAAGATCAAGAATACAATTCTAAGGAAAATTGATACAGAGACTGTGCAGAGAAGATGGTTGATGATATCAATGCGCAGTTAAAATTTAGGGATCTCATCTTAAGCATGAGGAAAAACATTACTTGAGTGTTTCACTCAGCCGATCAATGATTTCCCTATGTAATTTTGTAATAGTGTAGTTTTTTTTCATGTAATTTCAATGCTCTGTACTTTCCTTCGGGCATTTCCTTAAATATGAATGATAACTTTGTTTTCAGAGGTTAAGTTCCTTTCACCTTTTACGTTTCTTACTTAGCCAAACACTCAACATTCCAAATTTTTATTTTTCAATACTTAGGGGGAGATTGTTAGCTCCAATTCATTGTATAGAAAGTATTGAAAAATAGGCTAAGTGTAGGAACTTAAGAAGACTGTTGCATACACCAAGATACACCACAGAAGTGTCGAGCTCATAAGCTCTGTCAAACATCTATCCGAGATGCTCTTAACCTGAAAATCACTTTCAGACCACAGAGCCTCTGTGATCACTCACAGAGCCTCTGTGTGGCTAAGCTCTGAAGATTGGAAGACATGAAGATTACAGGATGCAATAGACAAGACAACATCACATGCAGATCATGTAACCCTACTATACGAAGATCTTCAAGATCAATAGTACATCCCACGATGGTTTTTACTTTCCAGGTGGCATTCCTTATATGGAATGTCAGCCTTTGTCTTGTACTATTGTGTGCTCCGCTTTGTATATGAATGGAGCACCTCCTGTAGAATTATAATGCAAGCACACACAAATCTTCACACCCTGATTTAGTAGTAGTATTTGTTAGAGCATATTTACACACAGTTGTGCTTGTTCTCGGTGTATTATTCAAGTTTAATGAAGCAGATCCTTTAGTGACTAACTCGTATTTGTCTATTGATCTCTTTGTTACTTGTGTATGTGTTTACTACCAAACAAACCATCTTACTACATAGAATCGCTTCCGCACTCATAATATTCTGTTTTGTGTAGTTTGTATTGGTTAATAAATTGTTAGAACACTATTTTGGGATCAACAGAGGGGGAACTTATCTGAGTTTTAGTCATTAATCATTATTTGAGGGGGAGTTATGAGATTTACACTGAATGTAAGATTTTCCTGATCTTAATCTCAATTTGTTCGAAAGAAGGATGACTTTTAGACATGAAAACATGTTTTTAATTGTTCAAACCACTTCTCGGTTCTTAAAAAGATTTCATGAATTTAGTAGTGTGATTTTAAATGTTTTCATACATGAGCGTTATTGATTATTTGACCGTGTGTTTCCAAAGATTAATACTTGTGTATTATCTTTTCCATATACTGTCAATTATTCATACACACCGGGTCAGTCTTTCTTATTGTTTTTTATTATTACCATGTCTCAAATTGAAACAAATTTTCGATGGTAATACACCCGTTTTTTCTTCAATGTTTGTTAAGCATCATTTTCATTCAAACATAAGTGATTCTTTCATGATAGTTTATATTTGTTCATATAGACAAATTCCAATTCTATCATGACCTAAGCTTTTCATGTTTATTATTCATATTTGATCTTTCCAATACATTGTCAGTTTCTCAAAAAAGTCTTTCGAATTTTATTTCATTCATTCAATACTCTTGTTGTGAGAAATCTTCAAAGTTCAAAATGCTTAAATAATCATGATATTTTTGTAGAGCATATATTCACTGACAATGTGATTCATATTGTGTGATTCTTAATTGTTCAAGCTAAACTGTTGAACACCATATTCTTTTAGGACACATTTCATGGGATTAGTGTGTGAGCTTAAAGAACTTCTATGGATTAACGATAACTAGTGTTTCCTACCGAAGTTATCCTTGAGTGATTAAGGGGCGAGGGGTCATACATCAAAGAGTGGGGGAGGAAGTTCATGCGGTTGAACAACCTCAGTGTGTTGAGCGGTAAAATGGAAAAGAGAGTTTGGTTAGAAGTGAGCATAATAATAAAAAGAAAGAGGGTGTGAGCACAGAGTTAAAAGAATATGTGAACTCTGCACCAACTACTTTCTGAGCCGGCCAGCCATATTACTGATTATTTCACAATTCTTTCGTGAAATCATTGAAACAGGCAGTAAGCCCATACCAACTCTTGACTTAACCCCACCAGCCACTCATTTCTTTCTTAACAAAGAAATGTTTCATATTTTCATAGGGATGCATCACATATGTTATCTGATCTTCACTTGGAAGATTTGTGTTGATCCAAACTCTCTCAGTGATTTGATAACGACCCTCTTCTATACTTAGTGAAAATTACGTTTTAATATGTATTAGTGTTTCACCATCAGCGATCATACTGAGTCTGTTCAGTTATCGCTGATGACCTTTCTTGTAAACATTTCATATGTATTAGTGTTTCACTATCAGCGATCAAACTGAGTTTGTTCAGTTATCGCTGGTAGTCTCTGATGTAAACAGCAACGTAATCCCAAAAGACATGTCTCGCGTCAACATATGTTCATAGCTGAATCAAAGACGAAGCCACTGAACAAAGACAAGTCTACTAGTGACCTGATGCGGATATCAGTGAAGCAAAGACGACTCTACTTATATGCGAAGGAACATGAGGAAAAGCTTCAGCGATAGCTGAACTTTATATCTCTGAAGGAAGAGATATTCAGCGATCAAAAGATCACGTAGCTTATGCCTCAAGTCTCCTTTTGTCTTACCTTGCACAACCAGTACGATGTGTCAGAACGGACACGTCTCTGCCACAAATCGTACAACAACTCTGTCAACTACACTGTTCATGATACGGCCGAAAGCATGTCTCCCAAAGTCAGACTCCCAAAGCCAATCACTGAACGCCACGTGTAAAGTGCCCTGCCATGCATTTAATGCATAGGGTATAAATAGGAAGTTCACCCCTCCATCTGTGGGTGTGCTCAATCCTTGAACTCCATATAGAAACCCTTGTTTTCTATCTCTCTTAATCCCCCATTCTCTGAATTTCTTGTGCAATCATCTTAGTGTTTCTTAAGTTTGTTTAGATTGAGTATGTCTTAATCTTATTCCGCGACAAACTTGTAAATTGTAGTTTGATTTATCAATAAACAATTTATTAAACTTTAATTTCTGTGTTTGTATTCAACCCCCCCCCCTTCTACAAACTTGTTAAGCACCTTCGGGACCAACAAGTGGTATCAGAGCAGTTTGTTTAATCTAATAAACAAGATCTTGCTGTATACTCTTCCTTGCTATTCTAAAATGGCACTAAACACAAACACAAACTACTATGATAATGGTTCACTTTCTAAACCTCCTCGATTTAGCAGAGATAACTTTTCTCTATGGAAAAATCGAATGATGCTATTTCTTGAAGGTGCAGATCCTACTATACCTGAATATATAGAAAATGGACCCTATGAACCTGTTAGAATTATAGTTGCGGTTCCCGCTACTGCCACCACTGAAGCTGTCCCTGAACGATATGTCGTTAAGGAAATAAGACAGTGGAGTGATGAAGATAAAAAGAAGGTAGGAATAGATGCAAGATCAAAAACCATTATCTCAATGGCTCTGCCTGATGAAGTTTTCCATTCCATCATGCATCTGAAAACTTCTAAAGAAATGTGGGAAACCATATGTGTTCAATATGAGGGCACCACTGAAATTCAAGAGACTCGAAAGATTAACTTGGTAAGACAGTATGAAAGTTTTATCGCTGGTAAGAATGAATCTCTTTCTGACATTCATCAGTGGTTTAACTGCCTGATCATTGACCTAAGAACTGTTGGAAGAACCTATTCTAATTCTGAGGTCCTAACAAAATTCTTGGAAAGTCTTCCTGAAAGCTGGGACAGTTATTCAATATGTCTTAAGCTGACAAAAGACTTACATACTCTCTCTCTAAGCACTCTGTATGGAATATTGCTCAACTATGAGCAATCTAATCTCCTGAAGAAGAATCTTGTAAAAGATTCTAAAGACTCCAAAAGCACTCCTGTTGCTTTAGTCTCTTCAGAGATAATTCCATCTCAGCGATCTACTCTCACCATCACTGAGTTAGATTCTGAATCTGAGGATCTATCAGACCCTGATCTTTCAGAGTTTAATGAGTCCTTAGCACTCTTGACAAACTCTTTTAAGAGATTTGCAAGAAAGAGTAACTTCCGAAGAAGTAAACCTCTCTCTCTTACTGAAAAGCCAAAATCAACTCCGGTTGATAAGGCTACTGCCACTTGCTATAACTGCGAAAAAATTGGACATTTTGCTAGTGAGTGCAGGTCGAAAAAGGTCTTCAAACCTTCTACCTCAAGAAGATCCAGTGATGACAAATACCATAAGCTGAAGAACAAATATCAAAAGCTGAAAAGCTATCAGCGAAAAGGTAAAGGTCTCATCGCTGAAGAACATGACTGGGCTGAATCAGAAGAATCATCTTCTGATGAAGAAGAAGTCGCTAATCTTTGCCTCATGGCTGAGATTAAAGAAGAAGTAGAAGAACCATCTGAACCTTCTATGAGCTACATATCATCTCAGGTATCTATCTCTACAAATCCCTCTCTGCCTGAAGCTGAGAGAAGTCGCGCTGTTGATGTGCTGACGATTGACCTTTATAATGCTCTAAACGACAAAACTCAAGCTGAAAATAAAAATGTATATTTAACTCAAGAGCTAGAGAAATGTCATGAAAAGATCAGTGAACTAAATCTTTTAGAAGAATAGTTGAAAGATCAAGTCATTATAAATGAAATCATCAGCATTGAACGCGAACAAGCCATCGCTGCTCTAAAAGCAGAAAAGGCTCATGTTGAAAAATGGTGCAAATCATCAACAAAGATCTCTGAGATAATAAATGCTCAAACTCCTGAAAGTGATAGAACTGGTCTTGGTTTTTGGACACCACAGGATGATCCTAAAGAAGAAAGTTCCTCGCTTAAGTTTGGAACTTTTGTCACATCTTTCTTTGACACTTCTTATAATCAATTATATCCCTGTTCTTCTTCAAATCCCATCTCTGAGGAAATATCCAAAGACACTAAGTCTACGGATAAAGGAAAGTCCATTCTCCTTCCTCAGAAGACAACCAAGAAAGCAAAGCTGAAAATTCCTTCTAAACCTTCAGCTAAGCAATCCTCTAGCTCTGTGATAGAAATTTTTGATCTCTGTCCTCCAAAGCTAAAGATTGACCTTAGACCAACGAGATCTGAAGAAATGAAAATCCCTCCCATATCTCATGAGAAAAGCCTTCTCGGACCTGGTCCTGCTCATCTTAAACTTGCAAAACCTTCTAATGATCCTAAAACCATTTTCAAATACATAAAATGTTATCACTGTGGTTTTACTGATCATATTGCAAGTAAATGTCCAAATACCACCAAAGCTGATAAAACAGCTAAAGTGAAGAAAAATGCCTCTAAGGCAAAGAAAGTCACCAAAGTTGAAAAATCAACCAAAGTGAAATATACCACTAAGGTTAAGAAATTAACCAAAGTGAAGATTACCACTGAAGCTGAATCTTCATCAGCTGTGAAGACTGCTGAATCTTCCTTATCCACTAACTCTGAAGGACCCATTGAAAAGTGGGTACCAAACAACGCTTAATCTTCCTTATGTATGCAGGGATCAAAGGGCATCTGGTATCTCGATAGTGGATGTTCTCGTCATATGACTGGACAAAGAGACCTGCTTACTGAATACAAGGAAGAGAAAGGTCCCTCTGTGACCTTTGGTGGAAATGGAAAAGGATTTACCCGAGGGTTTGGTGTCCTCAGCAATGGGACAACTACCTTTCGAAGAGTCGCTTATGTAGATGGACTGAAGCACAACCTTCTAAGCATCAGTCAGCTATGTGACAAAGACTATGAAGTTCGCTTTTCTAAGAAAGCATGTTCAATGGTAGATGAAAAAGGTAAACTTTCTCTCAGTGGTTATCGCAGAGAAAATGTCTATGTAATAGATATGGACTCTACTATCACTGAAAACTTATGTTTTCTCTCTAAGGCCTCTTCTGATGTCAACTGGCTATGGCATAAAAGGCTCTCTCATCTAAATTTCAAAACCCTGAATTCTCTCTCTTCAAAGGAACTGGTTTCTGGTCTTCCTCAGCACTCATATGCTAAAGAATCTCTCTGCTCAGCATGTGAAAAAGGAAAACAAACAAAAGCTAGTTTCAAGTCAAAACAAGTTTCCTCAGTGACAAGTCCTCTTCAGCTCTTGCATATGGATCTATTTGGCCCTGTCAACATCCAATCAATAGCTGGAAAGAAATATACGCTTGTCATTGTAGATGAATATTCTCGCTACACCTGGGTTATCTTTCTTCGCTGTAAGAGTGATACTCCAGAAGAACTAATATCTTTTGTGAAAAAGATGGAAGTGCTGAACAATCTTACTGTTCGTTCAATAAGAAGTGATCATGGAACTGAATTCAAAAATAGTTCCCTGAACAATTTCTTTGAGAACAAGGGAATATCTCACAACTTCTCTTCAGTAAGAACACCTCAGCAAAATGGAGTCGCTGAAAGAAGAAACAGAACGATCATAGAAGCTGCTAGATCAATGCTCAGCGATTCTCACCCCCCTACTCAATTTTGGGCAGAAGCTGTAAATACTGCATGTTTTACTCAAAACAGATCGCTGATAATAAAGCTATTTGGGAAGATAGCTTATGAACTTTTTCTTGGAAGGAAGCCTTCTATCAGCTTTCTTCATATCTTTGGTTGTCAGTGCTTTATCTTAAACAACAGAGATCAACTTGGAAAGTTCGACCCAAAAGCCGATGATGGAATATTTCTAGGATATTCCTCCATCTCCAAAGCCTACAGAGTTTTCAACAAGAGAAGACAAACCGTAGAAGAAACAATTCACGTCACTTTTGATGAAACTCGCTCAGCGAACTCTAAACCAATCACTGACAATGAAGAGTTAAATGTTTGGATGCTTTCTCACTACAGAGAAACAGAACCTTTCTTCTCAAACCATCAGAATTCTAATCCTCCAACCGCTGATGATGATCCGAACATTATACATCCTACCGCTGAATCCACCTCATGGGTCTCAGCAGAACCTCTAAACACATTACTACCATCAAATATGCCTTCGTCTGAAAACCTTTCTAGTGAATCTACTCAACAGTTAATCGCTGATGAACCTCAAACGTCCTCATCAGTAAACATTCCAATTGTTGATCCAACCTCTGAGTTAAGCAATCATGCTCCTACTCAGCGATGGACCAAAGATCACCCAATAGATCAAATTCTTGGTGATCTCGAAGCAGGTATTCAGACACGACGAAGCTCAGGTAATATCTGTCTCTTTGTAAATTTTCTCTCTTTAATAGAACCAAAGAAGACTGATGATGCCCTCAGAGATCCAAACTGGGTCAGCGCTATGCAAGAAGAGCTGACTGAGTTCTCTCGAAACAAAGTTTGAAATCTCGTTCCTAGACCATCTGATAAAACTGTAATAGGCACCAAATGGGTGTTTAGAAACAAGTTAGATGAACATGGAACTGTAACCCGCAACAAGGCTCGACTTGTTGCTCAGGGATACAGACAAGAGGAAGGCATAGACTATGATGAAACCTTTGCCCCTGTGGCCAGGCTCGAAGCAATTCGACTATTCTTAGCTTATGCAGTCTATAAAGACTTCATCGTTTATCAAATGGACGTAAAATCAGCGTTCCTAAATGGAAAGCTAAATGAAGAAGTCTATGTAGAACAACCACCAGGGTTTTATGACCCTAAGTATCCAAATTATGTTTATAAAGTGGATAAGGCTCTCTATGGTCTAAAACAAGCCCCTCGTGCTTGGTATGACACTCTCTCATCTTTTCTTATCTCTGAAAATTTTGAACGTGGCAAGATTGATAATACGTTATTTTTCAGAAAGATAAAAGGTCATATAATTCTTGTACAAATATATGTCGATGACATAATATTTGGTTCTACTAACCCATCTCTGTGTACTCGCTTCGCTGAAAGAATGAAGAAAGAATATAAAATGAGTATGATGGGTGAGCTGACATATTTTCTTGGTCTTCAGATTAAACAATCTGACAAAGGTACTTTTATCTGCCAAGGTAAGTATGTTAAAGATATGCTGAAGAAGTTTGATCTCACACAAACTTCAGCGATGAAAACTCCTATGGCACCACCCCTGACACTTAACAAAGATCCTTCTGGTAAACCTGTTAATGTCACTGCCTATAGAGGAATGATAGGCTCCCTGCTGTATCTAACAGCGAGCCGACCTGACATTATGTACTCTACTTGTTTATGTGCACGTTATCAATCTGAACCCAAGGAATCCCATCTGATCGCTGTAAAGCGAATTTTCAGATATCTGAAAGGAACTCCTAACCTCGGTCTTTGGTATCCCAAAGACTCAGGGTTCGATCTAACTGGTTATTCTGATAGTGATTTTGCAGGCTGTAAACTTGACAGAAAGAGTACCACTGGTGGATGTCAACTCCTGGGAGGAAAGCTGGTAAGCTGGACAAGCAAGAAGCAAAATTATGTGTCCACTTCCACAGCTGAAGCTGAATACGTAGCGGCTGGAAGCTGTTGTTCACAAATCTTGTGGATGAGAAATCAACTATTAGATTATGACCTTCAGCTGTCAAAAATTCCTATCTATTGCGACAGCACTAGTGCTATCGCTATAGCAAATAATCAGTGCTACATTCAAAAACGAAACACATTGAGATCAGATATCACTTTATCAGAGATCATGTGATGAATGGTGATATTGAACTTCACTTTATCCCTACTGACTTTCAGCTTGCTGATTTATTCACCAAACCTCTTGATGAGACAAGGTTCAACTTTCTCATCAGTGAGCTTGGAATGCTGAACCTCGAAGAATAATTCTTCAGCGTTCATGTATTGTGTCAGTAATCAAAAGTTCCCCTCTCATCATTCTCTCTGATAAACATTCTGACTCTCAGGTATGTTCTCTCCTTTCCCTCAAAGATGTTTTTCTTCAAAATATAAACTTTAATCACTGAACTTTCTTCAAATGATTAAAATCTTTTTGAAAAATACATTAATCACTGATATTTCTAGTCAGTGATCCTTTAAAAGGAAAATCTATCCCTATCTTTACAATCAGGGATACTTTTAAAAAGGAAAATCTATCGCTGACTTTTCTTCAGTGATAATTTCAAAACGGACAAATAAACAGTCTCTATCTTCTATGACGTCATTTGAACCGACAATCCACGACATGCCTTTTCTGACACGTTCGTCCGTTGCTCTTCTATCCAATCAACTTCGTGGAACGTGTCAATGTCATGATGATCTTTTCTTTTCCCGCTTCATTCCTACTCTCTCTCTTCTCTCTCTTCGTATAAAAGGAATTCTTCTCTCCTTTATACGGTTTACGCTTTCAAAACTGTCAACGCAAGAAACATTTTCTCTCTCAAGAACACTCAAGCAAGTAAACCCAGAATATTGAACCTGCAACTCTTCTTCAAAATAAACAGGTTTATTTCATGTTTATGTGCATTGTTCGTATGCTTTCTATTCTTTTTTAAATCCTACTCGTTCTTGTTCTTCATGGATTTTATAAAACGTTTTTTTTTTTAAAAAAACTAAAGATCATTCTTTCTGATTTTATGTTTTTCAATAAAAACCTTTTGGTTTTTAAAGTGTTCTTCATTCTTTCTACCCAGAACACTATTTTTCTATTCCTAAAAATAACTTGATATTTTTCCAGTTTCCCTTCTTCTATGGCAACTGGTAAGCATATTATTTTTAATCTAAATCATTTCTTCTATTATGCTTCTTTCCATAACAGAAATGACACAGTCTTCAATCGTTGCTTCCAAGCATGTACGATTCGCTCTCACTGAAGTTGAGATTACTAAATGTAATCATTTGGCAAGACTCGAGTTCAAAGCTGACAAATACCCACATCTAGTGGAAGCTGCTGAATTTCTCAAACAGTCATGTATAGCTTACGCGATCACTGTGGATCCTAAGCCTTCCAAGACTCTACTCCAGCAGTTCTGGTTCACTGCTGATGCAACTGAACTCACCAACAAGAAAGGTGAACGAGTCCCTGCTATCTCTTTCAGCACGGACTTGGGGCCAGGGAGCATGACCGCTCTTAGCCTCAGGAAATCTTTAAGATTCCCTGACAAACCAAAGAGTGGGTTCGACGCACTCCCCACTGATGATGAGCTGATATCATTTCTGGACGCAATGGGTTATTGTTGGGAAAACAAACCGAGATCTTCTATTCCCAACAAGAAGCTCACCAAGATCCTCAAAGCTCAGATGCCCTCACAACTGAACTTTATCTTCTCGCACATAATTCAGTGCATGAGCGGGAAGAGTGGTTCGCTGGATCAAGCCAGCAAAACACAACTGCAGATGGCCTACTCCGTTATCGCTGGTCAAAACTTTGACTACGCCACAGCAATCTTTGAATACCTGAGGTCGAGATTAGAGAAGCCTGAACGAGATCCCAAGATCTCGTACGTACGTTTCATATGTACGTACATCAAGTTCCTCTATCCCAACACCTATCCCACCAAAGATGATGGCACCTTTGCCAGGGTAGGTCAACGATCACTGGAGGTAAAGCCACTCGCCGACGAGGTAAGTATCTCTCTCCTTCTCTCTCGTCTCTCTCTCCATTCTTCTTCATCTTCAGTGACCACGCAGACGGTTCCTTCGTCTGCTATCCCTGTCGCTACCACTACTTCTAAACGACCATCAGCTAGTCCGATTGGTCCTTCCAAAAAGGCCAAAAAGACTAAGGAAAGTACACCCTCTAGTACTATACCTGAGGGAGCTTCTCAACAAGCTACCTTAGATGCATTTGTGGGTCTTTCCTCCACAACTTCAGCAGTCACTCATACTGCCGTGTCAGCGATCTCGATCGCTGTCACATCATCAGTGACCCCACCTACTATCTCATTCGCTGAGATTAACCCCATCCCTACTTCTATCCCCAAAACTCTTCCCTTTTCTACTCATTTGGTCTCTAAACCCACTACCTCTTCTTTCCCTATAGGACCTGAACATCAAACTTTTGAGGAATCTATGCAGTTCTACAAAATGTTTGATACGTCAGGTACACCTATAGGATTAAACACTTCTTTCCCCACCTCTCCAAATAAGCCCGTATCTGAACTAACATTATTTTCAGGTCCTAGTTTGGCGTCTGTTGACACGCATGTCAACAGTCTGGGAGAGAAGGTGGACGCCCTCACCAACACCATCAACGACACCACCAGCGCCGTCAATCAGGCTGGTGAGGAGCTGAAGAAGTTGACCGCGACCTGCTCATCTAAAGCTGAGAACTCACAACTTTCAGCTGTTGAAGAACAAGTCGTCCAACTCAAAGAGTCCTCTCAACTCTTTCAGGGGTGATTTGAGTCTCTTACCGCTGAAGTTCGGGGTCTCTCTTCAAAGGTTGACCTCTGCACGTCCCTTCTTCAGCAAATTCTACAAAAGGTGAATGCACCAGCTCCAGCGCTGCCTCCCTCCTTCACTGAAGATGATCGGACCAACCTCAACATCGCTGTGGAATTCATCCATGATGCCACGTGCGACATCCCTGCGGTTGAAGACCGGGTCAAGCGTCTGGAGGCTGACGTCCAAGTGCTAAAAGCTTCAACAGCAACTCCGGCAGCTGAGCAACCCCCTACCGCTGATAATGACAAAGTGGGGGAGAAAGCTGTAGAAACATCTATCGCTGCTGCTGGGGAAGCTAAGACTCCAAAGAAACCTCCCTCTCAATCTGAGGGGGAGAAGGTAAAAGAATCCTCATCTATTCATTCTATTCTCTTTGAAGATGATGAGGAAGAAGACGATGAAGAGGAAGATGATCTAGATCTTGATAATCAAGAAAAGGATCAACCCTCCGATGACGATGACGACGATGAAGAAGACCAATCTATGTGGTTCTCCAAGCCGAACGTCGCATCAGGGACAACTTCGCAAGAGGTTGTCAAAGCAGGGGTGAGAGGTGATACATCTTCAAGCGCTCCTTCGCAAAGCAAAGACAAGCAACCAATCGCTGAAGAATGCTTGAGGACTGGATCACAATCTGAGGGGGAGCATCCTTCTCAGGTATGTCTTTCAATTGTACCACTCTCCTACTCTTTCCAAACCCCTATTTCCTTCTAGCCTTTATCTCTCTTTTTCTAAAAATATACACTTATCCCTTCTTTCCTTCATTTTCTATCCAGACAGTTCTCACCCCTGCTTAAGGGTTCTGAACTACAAATAATTCCAGCTACTATCGCTGAGGAAATAATCCCAATCTCTATCACTGAGATTGATGAAGAAGAAGAAGAAGAAGAATATTCCATGGTCCATCCAGGAAGGCCCTCTCAACCATCTCATTGGTCAGAGGAAGTGGTGAAGAAAAGAGTTGAAATGATCGCTCAACTAGAAAGTCAACGGCTGAAAGTCCCTCTTCAAACATCCACAGAGCTCGACTTTCTCACTGAAGCCGAAAGAGAAGAATCTGCCAAAGCTGAGAAGCTGATCGCTGAATGCATACAAGATGCCCAACTCGCTTTAAAGATTCAATCTTCTCTAGTCAAGGACAAAAAGCTAAAAAGCAAGCCTGTGGAAGTTCAAGCTGCACTGCTGAAAGAAATTGAAGAGGAACGCTCCAAAGAACAAGAGATCAACGATAGGTCTATCGAATGGTGCAAACAGAAGATGAATTATCGTTCTGATCTTCTTTCGATATCAGCCGTGACTATCTCTGGTCGCAAGAAGAAGGATCAACTCTCAGTAACCATGGAGATTACCAGAGAGGATGGAACCCAAAAAGCTATGTACGTATCCAAACTTGAGAGCTTCGGATTTACGGAATGGTTAGAGTTCTGGGATGCGCTGAAGAAATCCAAATCTACATACAGAGGCTACGTTGAAGGACTTCTTGAAGCCCTCATAAATAGAGTCGCTTCTGTACTAAAGCTGCCCTCTCCTCTTCCTCCCAAATCTTTGAAACTCAAGAGAAGAATTGGGTCCTCCTCCTCTGAAGACATCGCCATCATCAGGAATGAAACTTCTATCAAACTTTCAAGAGATGCACTGTTTGGTCCTCCTCCCGATCTTTCAGTTCTGGATCTATCTCTGCCTCCTGGTGGTCCTTTCCAAGGTGGTCAAGTAATTGACGATCCTTATGGAGTGTTCTTCAGAGATGATGATAAGGAACTCAGATTTCAAAGAGTCTCTGAGATTCCTATCTGTCCTCTGAATCATCTCAAGGATCTCTTATGCTTATGGTGTGACTTCTCCCCTCTGCTGATAAAATCAAAGAAATTATCAGCCAAGAATCTTTGAAACGAAGACAGAAAGGAGAAGAAATACCTGAGTATATGATCAATCCTCCTAAGTCTTCTTTTAATAGCTGATAGATTAGTTTCCTTTTCTGTAATCTATTAGTTATACTTACAGTAGTTAGTTATTCACTTGTACTTATGATTTTCATATCTTGTAATTCTATCCCTGAATTAAATGAAAATTGCAGTGATGTACTTAACCCTATCAGTATTGTAAAAGATCCCTCAAAATAGTAATTGGGACATGCATGCTATGAGTCCTTTTTATTCCTATATTTTGAATCATAAAGTAATTTTCTTTAGTTACTTTGTCATTATCAAATAGAGGGAGATTGTTGATCCAAACTCTCTCAGTGATTTGATAACGACCCTCTTCTATACTTAGTGAAAATTACGTTTTAATATGTATTAGTGTTTCACCATCAGCGATCATACTGAGTCTGTTCAGTTATCGCTGATGACCTTTCTTGTAAACATTTCATATGTATTAGTGTTTCACTATCAGCGATCAAACTGAGTCTGTTCAGTTATCGCTGGTAGTCTCTGATGTAAACAGCAACGTAATCCCAAAAGACATGTCTCGCGTCAACATATGTTCATAGCTGAATCAAAGACGAAGCCACTGAACAAAGACAAGTCTACTAGTGACCTGATGCGGATATCAGTGAAGCAAAGACGACTCTACTTATACGCGAAGGAACATGAGGAAAAGCTTCAGCGATAGCTGAACTTTATATCTCTGAAGGAAGTGATATTCAGCGATCAAAAGATCATGTAGCTTATGCCTCAAGTCTCCTTTTGTCTTACCTTGCACAACCAGTACGATGTGTCAGAACGGACACGTCTCTGCCACAAATCGTACAACAACTCTGTCAACTACACTGTTCATGATACGGCCGAAAGCATGTCTCCCAAAGTCAGACTCCCAAAGCCAATCACTGAACGCCACGTGTAAAGTGCCCTGCCATGCATTTAATGCATAGGGTATAAATAGGAAGTTCACCCCTCCATCTGTGGGTGTGCTCAATCCTTGAACTCCATATAGAAACCCTTGTTTTCTATCTCTCTTAATCCCCCATTCTCTGAATTTCTTGTGCAATCATCTTAGTGTTTCTTAAGTTTGTTTAGATTGAGTCTGTCTTAATCTTATTCCGCAACAAACTTGTAAATTGTAGTTTGATTTATCAATAAACAATTTATTAAACTTTAATTTCTGTGTTTGTATTCACCCCCCCCCCCTTCTACAAACTTGTTAAGCACCTTCGGGACCAACAATTTGGATATTGAAAAAGAAGAAAGTTTGCCCCACCTTCGCACTTTAATCATGCATATTGAGTTCGTGGAAAACTTGTTGTGTCTCAACAGTTTACACATTTTGAGGTTGATAAAGCACATAATGCTTAAATTATTTCAAAAACAAGCACATACACACAGAAACTTTGTTTTTCTGTCAGAACATTCATAGAATTACATTGTGTTTTTCAATGATTGAATGGAAGTCCTAGGGAGTGATCATCAATAAAACTCCTTATACAATACATTCGTTGTACTAAGTGGCTTTGTGCTACTTACAGGCATTATTACTGATTCAATTGTTGATTCAGGTTTACCACTCAATTCTGAATTTGAAAAGATTCGGAATTATTTTTGAATTGACGGATGTTACTTATATCAGTGAGAAAGATCAGTTGGTGATTTGTCAGAATGAAAGAATGATTGCTTTTTCATGCCAAGTTTTGATGATGTTCGTGTTCACATTCATCAAAAAGGGGGGGGGGGGAGAAAGACATAATAGCAAGAAAAGCAGTCTTTGTGAAAGAACAAGAAAGTAAGAAGTTATCAAGAAATGAAAGATTGTGAAGGTTCAATTTCGAAGATATGGGAGAAAGACAGTTCATAATATGTTGATTCAATGATTTCTGAAAGTTTGTTGAAGATCACAGAAATTTTCTTTGAAGACTCTTTGAGAAAGACAAGTTATCAAAAGCTGAAGATAATTTCTTTACTGAATATATTTCGTACCTACAAAGAGGGAAATGTTATTGAAAGGTGATAACGATTATTAAAGACTAAATTCATTCCAAAAGGGGAGATTGTTTCTCAAAGACATGACTTCAAGAAAGAAGACATTTAAAGCCGAATCTTGATAAAAGATTCATTTTCTGTTAAAGATGATGTATTGTTTTAAAAGGGGGAGAATGATTGATAAAGCTGAAGAGGGAGAATGTTCATTAAAGCTGAAGTTCATTTGAAGAATGATCTCGAATACAGAGGGGGATAATGTTAGTGCAATAATTGTTGTATTCAAGATCATCAAGATTGAAGAAGTCAAAGCCTCAAGATAGAAAGTTAAAGTCAATGTCATTTATAGAAAGTCAAATGCTTTGTTAGTTAGTTGTTAGTTTCCTTGTTTATAAGCATGTTGTATAAATAGGATTTCTCTTTGTAATCTTAGTGTGTGCTTTTCATTATATACATTTGAGAGAAAAATTATAGAGAGAGAAAGTAGTGAGAGAAAGTTGTAATTGTTTGATTCGATAATACAAGTGAGATTTGTGGAATTGAATTGTTAATCTGATTGATACACTTGCATTTGTGACTAAGAATTTGCTTCAGGCCCAAACCAAACAAGAGTTCCTGCAAATGAACTACTTCTTTAGCAGACTCGATCGTTGCAATAAGTTCAGCTTCGGTAGTCGATAATGCAACAACAACCTGTAATCGAGATCTCCAACTGACAGTTGGTCCACCTAATGTAAAAACATAACCAGAAAAGAATTTCCAACTGACATGATCACCTTTGTAATCTGAATCGCAGTAACCAAGAATATGACAATTGTTTTGCATACCATAAAAGAGGTCATGAGTTTCCATATCTTTCAAGTAACGAAATACAGTTTTCACTGCAGCCCAGTGTGACTTACCCGGGTTCGATAGAAACCGACTACTCACTCCGACGTAATGTGCAAGATGTTGGTTCTATATGCTCAAGAATGATTATAAAATAATATTACCGGTAATATATGATCCTATAGGGTCACACCGAACAACAAGTAGACACCGAATTGATATTTATAAGAATTCGATTCTTGATAAATATTAATTGTTTCTTGAAAATATTATTGAATATGATTCATAATATTAGATGCAAATAAAAGATTCTAGTTTATTAAATAATATGATGGGCTCATATGTAACTACAATTAAAAGAAGGGACCTTTTGTAATAAAGTTTAAATTGTTAAAATTGTGATTTTAACTATTTTAAACTAGGAGGGTATAAAAGAAAATATTGCATGGTTACCTTGTTTCTTATTGGCTCTTTTGTGTGGCCATGTTGATGGTTGCTTGTATAAGTATCTTACTTATCTTAGCAAAAGGGATGTGTAAGAAATGAAAAGCTAAAATAAAAAATCTATATCTTCTCTCCCTCTCTTTGGTTTTTCGAAAACCACCATTATGGTGGTGGTTTTGTTTTCTTCTTCAAATCTTTTGAAGTTTTGATTCAAGAACACCCTTTTGCTTCATTCAAGAGAAAGAACTAGCATTCAAGGTATTGGTGCTTGTGGTGGATACCGATAGAGAAGCTCTACCTTGGGTTAGTGTCTTCATCAACATCCCTCTCTACACCAAAACAAAGGAGTTCAAAGGTTGTTGCTTCTTCACCTTTCCTTTTGTTAAATTTCATGTCATGATCTTACATGTTGCATGCAAAGTGATCCTTGTAGGTTTAAATGTGGTTTTATGTGATCAAAATTTTAATTAAAGCTTCCGTTGCGGTTTTATTTTTATTGTTTGTTAAAATCCGTTTTGATCTAAAACCCTTCAAGTGGTATCAGAGTCATCTTTGCATGCATGTTTAGATCTTTCTTTTTGTTATGAAATTTTTGGTTTATGGAAGCCATGGATGAATTTCATATTGCATGAAAAGTTCATGCATGGTTTTTTGGCAACTTCTTGTGTTATTGTTAAAATTTATAATTTTATGTGACCAAAATTTTTCATGCATTTTGGTCATAAAGGTTGCCTTTAACATAAAAAAAATACAAAGAGATGTTTTGTGTTTTTTGTGAATGTTTGTGCATAAACAAGCCATGGACCCTTTTGATGTTGGTTGTATTGTTTATTTAAAAATATGTAATATTTATAATTCATAAGGTATGTAATAGTAAATAGGTATTCTTTCATTTTGTAGATTTGTTATATATGTAAAAGTTAATGTTAGATTAGTATTTTTACATAAAATGTAACAAGATTGAAGAATGGAAGCATCTTGATGGTGCATTGGAGGCTACGGTCTTGGTGAAGTTCACCACCATCTCTCGATTTCGATGAGGAGCAACACAACACTTCATGGAGTCTTGAAAATTTTGCATGCATTGGATGTTTTTGCAAGTGGGAGCATGAAGACATATTTTTGGTCCTTTGTCCCTTAGGAATGGACTTGATGATTCATGCATATGGCTTGCATGAATTGTCATTAGTTATATGGCTTGTTTATTACACTTTTAACATTATGTTTGTTGATTGCCTGCATTGTTATTATCTTGCGTGGTTGAAATAGGATTTTAATTGCTAGATAATAATTTGTACACAATTGGAAAACAACATATGGAGTTTGTCCTTTCAAAAGGTAACATTTTAAAGGTAAAATGGTGAAAATGGGTTTTATAATAAAATGAGTTTTATTCTAAGACTCGTAAATTTTTGGAAATATCAAAATGAGTTAAAATGGTGATTTTAAAACTCATACAAACTCCAAGTGTCATACATTATTAGTTGCATGCAATATACATGACATAATATGTTTATAAAACTAGAATTATAATACATCTAAAATCCCTTTAATGAACACAAGTCTATGTCGTCCTTTTGAAAACACTCGCACGTCACTTGTATGATCCTTGTGGGATAAAGGTCACTTAACTGCTTGGATTGTCTTTTGATGACCGGGGTGGTTTCGCGATTTCTAGTGGGATAAAGGTCACCTAACCACTAGTTATGCGGCGATTCCACATGTTGTTCAAGTTAGATGACTTGATCGGAATCTTTTGTGATAAAGGTCACCTAAGCATTAGAAACCCGAGGCATAGATGGGATCAAACGTGCCAATTAACAAAAGTTGTTAAGGATCCCATATTACTAGGAATTACATTTGGATGTAATTGGTAAACGTTACCTACCTTGTTGAATTAAATAGATGGGATAAAGGTCACCTAACCATTTATTTGTTTTGCAACGTTGGATCCTAGACTTTATATTATTAATGTTTAAAGAACATGAAGGGTATTAATAATTAAAGTTTTTAAATATTGAAAATACTAAATGAACTTTGTTAAATTTTGTAGATGGCCCAAAATGCAAACACTACGATCGACACAACCCTAAGAGCTTTTCTTTTGGAAGAAAAGTTAAAATTTAGCACCGAAAACTTCCCACTTTGGTTTCAAAACTTGAGACACGTTCTCAATCGTGAAAAGAAAACGTATGTACTTGTCTTGCCTCTTCTCCAATAGCGACCTCTCACCTCCAAGGAATCCCACAATACTTGGTTGAAACATAATGATGATTCAATCAATGTATCACTTCTTATGCTTGAAACCATGGTTTCATCCTTATGAGAAAGAATGGACATGTTTCCTCTTAGGGCATATGACATGGTATACCGATTACGGGAAAATTACCAAATGTATGTGGTCCGTGAGCATTTCGATACTATTGGGGCACTTCACAGGACAAAGATGGAGGAAGGCCAAGATGTAAGCTCTGATATTCATAAAATGAGGACGCACCTTGACTATTTGGATAGACTTGGAAATCCTTATCCCAATGGGAAAGACGTAGATGTGATCCTCAAATCTCTGACCAAAGCCATTGATGTCTTTGTCGAAAATCTGAATATAAACCTCGAGAAGATTTCAATCTCAGACTTGCATGAGATGCTAGAAGCTGCTGAGAAAAGTCTTCCCAAGATAATAGTTACATCTGGTAGTTGTGGCAACTTTGATCATTGAAGAGGAGAATGTCCTTTATGCAATAAAAGTTTTCTAAACGAGGAAAGTCCTTCAGGTATCTATATGATAGACATAACTTTTACCTTTTCTATCTTGTACTTATGTATTTGATACTAAGTGTAGAACTCTATCTTGTAATATGTTACAGATATTCAAGGAAGATAAGTGACTGAAAGACAAGCATAATGGTGATCCATGTAAGCAAGGAAGCAAGATTGCATACCAAGCTTATAGGAGATTTTATTTTGAAACCACATGGATTGTATTGTTAAAATAATGGTTGTTTTGAACGATGTTTGAATTTAGTTTGACTAAATTATTGTTTCAGTTGAATGTTTATTAATTGGATAAATTCACTTAAGCGTTTTGGAAACGATTATATTCATATTAAAAAATGAATTATTCCATTTCGAGAACCAGTTCTCTTAATTGAATAATTAAGTGAATCTCTATTGTTTTCTTAAACATAGTTCTATATAACGTAAACACCATCGGACTCAAATGAGATTTGAATCAAATCTATGACATAGTCAACTTAGTCATACAAACATTAAACGCATATCCCAACTTCAAAAGTGTGGTATTTTGAAGGCAAATGAGGATGTTTCATTTGATATATGCGAGTTTGATAAGTTGAATATAGCTCTTCTCTCTAGTTATTGTATTAAAAGAGAAAAGTCTTTGATTAAGATTGATACATGTTGATGTATGTGGTCTTTCAAAACCTTGTCTAGTTATGGTGATAGATGATACAATATCTTCACTAACGATTTCAAACGTTGAAGTTATAAGCATGAAGCATTTGATATGATTCAAGCTGCTTCCAAGTGAAGTTAAAGAAAACAACTCAATAGGACCATTAAAGTCTTTTCTGATATAGGAAGAAAGTAACTAAACCAAGAACTCTTGGATCATCTTGAAAATTGTGGGATAGTTTCACAATTTAGTCCATCTGGAACACCACTTCATTATGGTATGTTCGAAAGGATGAACCGAACCTTATTTAATATGGTTCGCTCTATGATGTGTAGAAGTACTATACCTATATCAATTCCGAGTTCCACTCTATTGACTGTAAATCGTATTTTGAATATGACACCAACCAAGAGGTAGACAAGACACCCGAATAAGATTTCGTATGAAAGTTTTCATCCTTAATCTTAATTGATGGTGTGGTTCATGAAGCTCATGTAAGACAATAAGCTTTAACCAAACTCGACCCAAAATCTACTAAATGCATATATTGTAGAATATACTAAAAATTGTTTAGGATACCGATTCTACAATCCCACAAACAATAAAATTGTTTATTATTTGAAAGCCAAGTTCATAGAAAGCAAGATTCTAATGGGCAAGGCAAAGGGGAGGTTTAAGGGATTTGAAGGAATTCAAGAACTTCATAACCTAATGCACTTATTGGTTGGCACTAGTTATCAAACAAAGGTTGTTGAAACTGAACAATTTGATTGATCAGAAACTTAGTAAAACACAAAGTGTTCACAAATCTAGTAGAATCATTTAGAAGTCCGAGAAATATCATTTTTTCATGACTAATGAAGGATGATGTATGATAGGATTCTAGTAAACCCATCAACTACTAAAGTGCTATGTCAGATTCTGAATTTGATGAATGGCTTAGAGTCATGAACACTAAGATGCAGTCCATTTATGGATCAGTATAAGCATCTTAAAGATGGAATCTTCATTTTGACGAGAAAAACAAAACGTTTTGTTTTTCACCAAAATAAAATATGACTCATACATTTACTAAAAGGCTAGTGGGAGCGCAGTAAAATTCCTAATATTCTATGTGGAAGACATACTAGTATTTGAAAATTAACTTTCCGATTTAGCAAGACATCATGTCTTGGCTCAGACACTATGAAAGACTTAAGAAAGGCTAATTATGTTCTTGGAATAAAGATCTATGGATATAGATTGAGACGACTTATAAGTTTAAGTCAAAGTACATAAAGTGACAAGATCTTGAAAGGTTCAAGATGCAAGGCAGTAGAGGTAGTTTCTTGCAATTATGATATGACATCATTTTGAGCATGTCTCAATATTCTAGCACAAAGGTTGAGCTAGATAAAATGATTGGTATTCCCTATGCTTCAGCAATTGGATCCATCGTAAATGCTAGATATGCACTAGACCGAGTATGTCATAATGCTTTAGAGCATTAGAGGAAGAGACCAATGAAATACGTGGGAAGGTCATTGGATGACTGTAAAGAACATTCTAAGGTACTTACGAAGAACCAAAGAAGTGTTCCTTAATTAAGGGTTGGAAGAAGATCATAGTAAACTGTTACACTGTTGATAGCTTCCATAAAGATCGAGAAGGTTCTCGACCATAAAAGGGGTATGTCTTCATTATGAATGAAGAAGTAGCTCGTTGGAAAGAGTTCCACGCGAAGGTAAATTGCATAATATATTACAGAATAAGAATATACTGCTGCTTTAGAAGCTGGAAAAGGGAATATGTTTGGATGAAAGAGTTCATTGAAAATCTAGGTTGAGGCCTCCCATTCAGGATCACCTATAAATCTTTTGTGACAATATGGGTGCCATTATGCAAGATGAAGGACACTATGTCACATCAGAGTACCAAGCATCTACTCCAAACGTTTAACTATGTTCTGAACAAAGTTAGAGATGGAGATATTAGTATTCACAAAGTTCACACAAATCAAATTTTAGATGACCCATTCACGAAGTTTTTTTTTTCATAAGCTATGCTAGAAGGGTCATGCTTGAGCTATAGGACTTCGTTATTCTAGTAATGGAAATTGATTTGGATTTAGTATTTGGATATTGGAACAAGTTAAGCAAAAAGTATTGTATTTAATTAGATATATAGGATATGATATTTTCATACTCGTTGTGTTCTATATTAGCATGTTTAATCCTTGAATAAACTACTTATTCTAAATGTCCATAGTCGTTCATAGTTGTGGGAGAAACTATGAAGTAAGACTAATATGAATTAGATTGGTTGACTTTTAAGAGTAAAAGTGGCAAAATGTTGCAACCAAGTTCATAGGTACTTGTTAGGGAACAAGTACTGGACATGACCCACTTCAAGATCACTTCATGGATCGTCGTCATAAGTGGCACTTGAATAAAGGTATTTATCTTTTTATCCTTAGACCTGACATGCATATTTGGGACTCAAGTATAGGGAGTGTTGTGCTTTGATATGGTTAAGCACTGTTTTTGAAAATAGGCAGTTATAAAGGCCATCATTGGGCATAGCATGAACTGCATAAGAGGCGTATGTAGTCAAGATGGGATTTGTTCCTCTAAATGGTTTAAGAGTGAGACATCTAAGGTGCCTTACCAAAAGTTGAACAACAGATGAGAATGATAATGATCCATGTCTCATGTTCAACATGATGTCCGAACAAAGGGATAACTGATACCACACCTTATATATCAATTGAAGCTATGAGCTTGTGGGAATTGGATGTTGTTAAATGGCATTTACAGTCATATGTTGTTGGGGGTAGTGAGATGTTGCTAGACGTCCACCACTGTCTATATCATTCTATAATACAATCTTGAGCAAGTGGGAGATTGTTGGTTCTATATGCTCAAGAATGATTATAAAATAATATTACCGGTAATATATGATCCTATAGGGTCACACCAAACAACAAGTAGACACCGAATTGATATTTATAAGAATTCGATTCTTGATAAATATTAATTGTTTCTTGAAAATATTATTGAATATGATTCATAATATTAGATGCAAATAAAAGATTCTAGTTTATTAAATAATATGATGGGCTCATATGTAACTACAATTAAAAGAAGGGACCTTTTGTAATAACGTTTAAATTGTTAAAATTGTGATTTTAACTAATTTAAACTAGGAGGGTATAAAAGAAAATATTGCATAGTTAGCTTGTTTCTTATTGGCTCTCTTGTGTGGCCATGTTGATGGTTGCTTGTATAAGTATCTTACTTATCTTAGCAAAAGGGATGTGTAAGAAATGAAAAGCTAAAATAAAAAATCTATCTCTTCTCTCCCTCTCTTTGTTTTCTTCTTCAAATCTTTTGAAGTTTTAATTCAAGAACACCCTTTTGCATCATTCAAGAGAAAGAACTAGCATTCAAGGTATTGGTGCTTGTGGTGGATACCGATAGAGAAGCTCTACCTTGGGTTAGTGTCTTCATCAACATCCCTCTCTTCACCAAAACAAAGGAGTTCAAAGGTTGTTGCTTCTTCACCTTTCCTTTTGTTAAATTTCATGTCATGATCTTACATGTTGCATGCAAAGTGATCCTTGTGGTTTTATGTGATCAAAATTTTAAAGCTTCCGTTGCGATTTTATTTTTATTGTTTGTTAAAACCCGTTTTGATCTAAAACCCTTCAAGTGGTATTAGAGCCATCTTTGCATGCATGTTTAAATCTTTCTTTTTGTTATGAAATTTTTGGTTTATGGAAGCCATGGATGAATTTCATATTGCATGAAAAGTTCATGCTTGGTTTTTTGGCAACTTCTTGTGTTATTGTTAAAATTTGTAATTTTATGTGACCAAAATTTTTCATGCATTTTGGTCATAAAGGTTGCCTTTAAAATAAAAAAAAATACAAAGAGATGTTTTGTATTTTTTTTGTGAATGTTTGTGCATAAACAAGCCATGGACCCTTTTGATGTTGGTTGTGTTGTTTATTTAAAAATATGTAATATTTATTATTCATAAGGTATGTAATAGTAAATAGGTATTCTTTCATTTTGTAAATTTGTTATATATGTAAAAGTTAATGTTAGATTAGTATTTTTACATAAAATGTAACAAGATTGAAGAATGGAAGCATCTTGATGGTGCATTGGAGGCTACGGTCTTGGTGAAGTTCACCACCATCTCTCGTTTTCGATGAGGAGCAACACAACACTTCATGGAGTCTTGAAGATTTTGCATGCATTGGATGTTTTTGCAAGTGGGAGCATGAAGACATATTTTTGGTCCTTTGTCCCTTAGGAATGGACTTGGTGATTCATGCATATGGCTTGCATGAATTGTCATTAGTTATATGGCTTGTTTATTACACTTTTAACATTATGTTTGTTGATTGCCTGCATTGTTATTACCTTGCGTGGTTGAAATAGGATTTTAATTCCTAGATAATAATTTGTACACAAATGGAAATCAACATATGGAGTTTGTCCTTTTAAAAGGTAACATTTTAAAGGTAAAATGGTGAAAATGGGTTTTATAATAAAATGAGTTTTATTCTAAGACTCGTAAATTTTTGGAAATATCAAAATGAGTTAAAATGGTGATTTTAAAACTCATACAAACTCCAAGTGTCATACATTATTAGTTGCATGCAATATACATGACATAATATGTTTATAAAACTAGAATTATAATACATCTAAAATCCCTTTAATGAACACAAGTCTATGTCGTCCTTTTGAAAACACTCGCACGTCACTTGTATGATCCTTGTGGAATAAAGGTCACCTAACTGCTTGGATTTTCTTTTGATGACCGGGGTGGTTTAGCAATTTCTAGTGGGATAAAAGTCACCTAACCACTAGTTATGCGGCGATTCCACATGTTGTTCAAGTTGGATGACTTGATCGGGAATCTTTTGTGATAAAGGTCACCTAAGCATTAGAAACTCGAGGCATAGATGGGATCAAACGTGCCAATTAACAAAAGTTGTTAAGGATCCCATAATACTAGGAATTACATTTGGATGTAATTGGTAAACGTTACCTACCTTGTTGAATTAAATAGATGGGATAAAGATCACCTAACCATTTATTTGTTTTGCAACGTTGGATCCTAGACTTTATATTATTAATGTTTAAAGAACATGAAGGGTATTAATAATTAAAGTTTTTAAATATTGAAAATACTAAATGAACTTTGTTAAATTTTGTAGATGGCCCAAAATGCAAACACTACCATCGACACAACCCTAAGAGCTTTTCTTTTGAAAGAAAAGTTAAAATTTAGCACCAAAAACTTCCCGCTTTGGTTTCAAAACTTGAGACACGTTCTCAATCGTGAAAAGAAATCGAATGTACTTGTCTTGCCTTTTCTCAAATAGAGACCTCTCACCTCCAAGGAATCCCATAATACTTGGTTGAAACATAATGATGATTCAATCAATGTATCACTTCTTATGCTTGAAACCATGGTTCCATCCTTACGAGAAAGAATGGAGATGTTTCCTCTTAGGGCATATGACATGGTATACCGATTACTGGAAAATTACCAAATGTATGTGGTCCGTGAGCGTTTCGATACTATTGGGGCACTTCACAGGACAAAGATGGAGGAAGGCCAAGATGTAAGCTCTGATATTCATAAAATGAGGACGCACCCTGACTATTTGGATAGACTTAGCTATCCTTATCCCAATGGGAAAGACGTAGATGTGATCCTCAAATCTCTAACCAAAGCCATTGATGTCTTTGTCGAAAATCTAAATATAGACCTCGAGAAGATTTCAATCTCAGACTTGCATGAGATGCTAGAAGTTGCTGAGGAAAGTCTTCCCAAGATAACTGTTACATCTGGTAGTTATGGCAACTTTGATCATTGAAGAGGAGAATGTCCTTTATGCAATAAAAGTTTTCTAAACGAGGAAAGTCCTTCAGGTATCTATATGATAGACATAACTTTTACCTTTTCTATCTTGCACTTATGTATTTGATACTAAGTGTAGAACTCTATCTTGTAATATGTTACAGATATTCAAGGAAGGTAAGTGACTGGAAGACAAGCATAATGGTGATCCATGTAAGCAAGGAAGCAAGATTGCATACCAAGCTTATAGGAGATTTTATTTTGAAACCACATGGCTTGTATTGTTAAAACAATGGTTCTTTTGAACGATGTTTGAATTTAGTTTGACTAAATTATTGTTTCAGTTGAATGTTTATTGATTGGATGAAATTCACTTAAGCGTTTTGGAAACGATTATATTCATATTCAAAAATGAATTATTCCGTTTTGAGAACCAGTTCTCTTAATTGAATAATTAAGTGAATCTCAATTGTTTTCTTAAACATAGTTCTATATAACATAAACACCATAGGACTCAAATGAGATTTGAATCAAATCTATATGACATAGTCAACTTAGTCATATTGTCGGTCCCTTATATTTGAACACGATCTTACCAGACAATACAAACAATCACAAACATAAATGATAAACCAACCTGTTTGATTAGTAACCACTGATTACAGATTGATCTGATTTCTCTTTAAAGCTCTCTCTCTGTTTTCTCTCTGATGAACAATGTTCTTGGTTGATTTTTGTGATATGAGATATCTTGATATCTCACCTAATAACTTAACATAATATCTAAACTTAATATCTAATAATAAATATCCTAAAATATCTCATAATAGATATTTAGGAATAGTAATAAAATACTAAAAACAAACTTTGACATTTTATTACAAACTAACTTTAGACTAATATTGAGAGTGACTTTTCAGCTTTAGTTTCAGATTTCAATCTTCAGATTGGATGATCTTGAATCCAATAAATCTGAGATCTAACAATCTCCCCCTTTGGATCAAGATCATTACTAAAAGGATTTAGCAATTCAGTCTTCTCTTTCTGCTCAGAAGATGCAATCTCCTTCTTTGTCTTCAATATATAATAATCTCCAGTTTTAGCTCAGAATGCTTTAGCAAAGTATCTTCAAAGAAAATTTCTCTAAAATCAGCATGTCTTCAGAATACTTTGTCTGTGAAGAATTTGATCTTGGACATTTCTCTAAACTTTTGTTCTCTCCCATTTCTTCTCCTATTTCTTGATTAGCTCTTCTCCCCCTTTTTGATGAAAAGAGCAACGATTTCATCAAAACTTTGAGTAGGAAATGTCTTTCATAAGGAGCCTCTGATTCGTCAATCGAAAAGATATTCATCCAGATCTTTGCAAATCCAGACAAAATAATCGTGTAACACCTGAATCAACAATTGAATCAGTTAAAATGCCTGTAAGTAACACTAAGTCACTGTGTGTAACGAATACACATTAGAAAGGAGCTTTTTGATGTTCACTCGTCCAGGGCTTCCATTCAATCATCGAAACACCACAAAGGTAAATTCTATGAACGTTATGACAAAGAAACAAATTTCTTGTGTGTTGGTGCATGTGATAGAAAGAATTAAGCACAAATGATTGCTTATAGGCTCAAAATTGTGTAAACCACTGAGACAACAGTAAGTTAAACACAGACTCAATGATCTTGAATCCAATAAATCTGAGATCTAACACATACAAACATTAAACGCATATTCCAACTTCAAAAGTGTGGTATTTTGAAGGCAAATGAGGATGTTTCATTTGATATATGCGAGTTTGATAAGTTGAATATAGCTCTTCTCTCTAGTTATTGTAGTAAAAGAGATAAGTCGTTGGTTAAGATTGATACATGTTGATGTATGTGGTCTTTCAAAACCTTGTCTAGTTATGGTGATAGATGATACAATATCTTCACTAACGATTTCAAACGTTGAAGTTATAAGCATGAAGCATTTGATATGATTCAAGTTGCTTCAAAGTGAAGTTAAAGAAAACAACTCAATAGGACCATTAAAGTCTTTTCTGATATAGGAAGAAAGTAACTAAACCAAGAACTCTTGGATCATCTTGAAAATTGTGGGATAGTTTCACAATTTAGTCCATCTGGAACACCACTTCATTATGGTATGTTCGAAAGGATGAACCGAACCTTATTTAATATGGTTCGCTCTATGATGTGTAGAAGTACTATACCTATATCAATTCCGAGTTCCACTCTATTGACTGTAAATCGTATTTTGAATATGACACCAACCAAGAGGTAGATAAGACACCCCAATAAGATTTCGTATGAAAGTTTTCATCCTTAATCTTAATTGATGGTGTGGGTTCATGAAGCTCATGTAAGACAATAAGCTTCAACCAAACTCGACCCAAAATCTACTAAATGCATATATTGTAGAATATACTAAAAATTGTTTAGGATACCGACACTACAATCCCACAAACAATAAAATTGTTTATTATTTGAAAGCCAAGTTCATAGAAAGCAAGATTCTAATGGGCAAGGCAAAGGGGAGGTTTAAGGGATTTGAAGGAATTCAAGAACCTCATAACCTAATGCACTTATTGGTTGGCACTAGTTATCAAACAAAGGTTGTTGAAACTGAACAATTTGATTGATCAGAAACTTAGTAAAACACAAAGTGTTCACAAATCTAGTAGAATCATTTAGAAGTCCGAGAAATATCTTTTTTTCATGACTAATGAAGGATGATGTATGATAGATTCTAGTAAACCCATCAACTACTAAAGTGCTATGTCAGATTCTGAATCTGATGAGTGGCTTAGAGTCATGAACACTAAGATGCAGTCCATTTATGGATCAGTATAAGCATCTTAAAGATGGAATCTTCATTTTGACGAGAAAAACAAAAGTTTTTGTTTTTCACCAAAATAAAATATGACTCATACATTTACTAAAAGGCTAGTGGGAGCGCAGTAAATATCCTAATATTGTATGTGGAAGACATACTAGTATTTGGAAATTAACTTTCTGATTTAGCAAGACATCATGTCTTGGATCAGACACTATGAAAGACTTAAGAAAGGCTAATTATTATCTTGGAATAAAGATCTATGGAGATAGATTGAGACGAATTATAAGTTTAAGTCAAAGTACATAAAATGACAAGATCTTAAAAGGTTCAAGATACAAGGCACTAGAGGTAGTTTCTTGCAATTATGATATGACATCATTTTGAGCATGTCTCAATATTCTAGCACAAAGGTTGAGATAGATAAAATGATTGGTATTCCATATGCTTCAGCAATTGGATCCATCATAAATGCTAGATATGCACTAGACCGAGTATGTCATAATGCTTTAGATCATTAGAGGAAGAGACCAATGAAATACGTGGGAAGGTCATTGGATGACTGTAAAGAACATTCTAAGGTACTTACGAAGAACCAAAGAAGTGTTCCTTAATTAAGGGTTGGAAGAAGATCATAGTAAACTGTTACACTGTTGATAGCTTCCATAAAGATCGAGAAGGTTCTCGACCATAAAAGGGGTATGTCTTCATTATGAATGAAGAAGTAGCTCGTTGGAAAGAGTTCCATGCGAAGGTAAAATGCATAATATATTACAGAATAAGAATATACTGCTGCTTTAGAAGCTGCAAAAGGGAAGATGTTTGGATGAAAGAGTTCATTGAAAATCTAGGTTGAGGCCTCCCATTCAGGATCACCTATAAATCTTTTGTGACAATATGGGTGCCATTATGCAAGCTGAAGGACACTATGTCACATCAGAGTACCAAGCATCTACTCCAAATGTTTAACTATGTTCTGAACAAAGTTAGAGATGGAGATATTAGTATTCACAAAGTTCACACAAATCAAATTTTAGATGACCCATTCACGAAGTTTTTTTTTTCATAAGCTATGCTAGAAGGGTCATGCTTGAGCTATAGGACTTCGTTATTCTAGTAATGGAAATTGATATGGATTTAGTATTTGGATATTGGAACAAGTTAAGCAACAAGTATTGTATTTAATTAGATATATAGGATATGATCTTTTCATACTCGTTGTGTTCTATATTAGCATGTTTAATCCTTGAATAAACTAGTTATTCTAAATTTCCATAGTCGATCATAGTTGTGGGAGAAACTATGAAGTAAGACTAATATGATTTGGATTGGTTGACTTTTAAGAGTAAAAGTGGCAAAATGTTGCAACCAAGTTCATAGGTACTTGTTAGGGAACAAGTATTGGACATGACCCACTTCAAGATCACTTCATGGATCGTCGTCATAAGTGGCGCTTGAATAAAGTTATTTATCTTTGTATCCTTAGACCTGAGATGCATATTTGGGACTCAAGTATAGGAAGTGTTGTGCTTTGATATGGTTAAGCACTGTTTTTGAAAATAGGCAGTTATAAAGGCCATCATTGGGCATAGCATGAACTGCATAAGAGGCGTATGTAGTCAAGATGGGATTTGATCCTCTAAATGGTTTAAGAGTGAGACATCTAAGGTGCCTTACCAAAAGTTGAACAACAGATGAGAATGATAATGATCCATGTCTTATGTTCAACATGATGTCCGAACAAACGGATAACTGATACCACACCTTATACATCAATTGAAGCTATGAGCTTGTGGGAATTAGATGTTGTTGAATGGCATTTACAGTCATATGTTCCTGGGGGCAGTGAGATGTTGCAAGACGTCCACCACTGTCTATATCATTCTATAATACAATCTTGAGCAAGTGGGAGATTGTTGGTTCTATATGCTCAAGAATGATTATAAAATAATATTACCGGTAATATATGATCCTATAGGGTCACACCGAACAACAAGTAGACACTGAATTGATATTTATAAGAATTTGATTCTTGATAAATATTAATTATTTCTTGAAAATATTATTGAATATGATTCATAATATTAGATGCAAATAAAAGATTATAGTTTATTAAATAATATGATGGGCTCATATGTTACTAGAATTAAAAGAAGGGACCTTTTGTAATAAAGTTCAAATTGTTAAAATTGTGATTTTAACTATTTTAAACTAGGAGAGTATAAAAGAAAATATTGCATTGCTAGCTTGTTTCTTATTGGCTCTTTTGTGTGACCATGTTGATGGTTGCTTGTATAAGTATCTTACTTATCTTAGCAAAAGGGATGTGTAAGAAATGAAAAACTAAAATAAAAAATCTCTCTCTTCTCTTCCTCTTTTTTGTTTTTTCGAAAACCACCATTATGGTGGTGATTTTGTTTTCTTCTTCAAATATTTTGAAGTTTTGATTCAAGAACACCTTTTTGCATCATTCAAGAGAAAGAACTAGCATTCAAGATCTTGGTGCTTGTGGTGGATACCGATAGAGAAGCTCTACCTTGGATTAGTGTCTTCATCAACATCCCTCTCTTCACCAAAACAAAGGAGTTCAAAGGTTGTTGCTTCTTTACCGTTCCTTTTGTTAAATTTCATGTCATGATCTTACATGTTGCATGCGAAGTGATCCTTGTGCGTTTAAATGTGGTTTTATGTGATCAAAATTTTAAAGCTTCTGTTGCGGTTTTATTTTTATTGTTTGTTAAAACCCGTTTTGATCTAAAACCCTTCACAAGATCGGGACGAGTGCATACCATAGCATACATGAGGCTCCCAACTGTACTGGTATACGGAATCTTTTCCATTTCAGCCTTTCCAATATCTTATACCGGACAATCATCTTTTGTAATCTTGATGTGTCTCAGAAGTGGCATAGTCGCCGACTTTGCTCCATCAAGATTTTATCGCTTCAAAATCTTTTGTATATAGCCTTTTTGTGTTAACCTAAGAGTAAGAGACTTTCTGCCCCGAACAATTTCCATGTCGAGAATAACACGAGCTTCACCGAGATCCTTTATTTCAAATTCTGATTTCAACCTATCTTTCAAATAGTTGATTTCAGAACGATCCCTACAACCTATCAGCATATCATCAACATAAAGAAGTAGATAAATAGAAATGCCACCGCCTGATCTATGATAGACACAAGCGTTATTCTTACTACGCTCAAAACCCAACGAGAGCATAAATAAATCAAACTTCTTGTACCATTGTCGATGCGACTGTTTAAGTCCATGAAGGGACTTTTTCAATTTACAGACTGTTAATGCCAAAAATCGTCCAAAGGAAGATATAAGGTTGGTGTGGAGTTTACCAACTAAAGTAAGCGATCTATCGACAAATCGTACGACAATGAATGAAAACGAATAAGAGACAGAGAATATGGAGGCGCGAAAAACCCCGTCGAGGGTAAAAATTGTGGACGATAGCAGAGATCGTCAAGTGCACTATGGACGTCAAACAGGGACGCCGTCCTTTAGAAGGAGTGATTACAAGTACAATTGACAATATTACAATAGAAAATAAAGTAATCGTGTGATTGTGTTGTATGTCGTATGATAGAACACTTCGTCGAGAGATCTTGCTTGAGAGTGTTCTTGAGCGTTGTATAATGAGTTCAGATGTCAATTTTTTGTCTTGAATAATTCTTTTGGCTTGTATATATATCTTTGGTCACCATAAATGAGTATTAAATGTCCAACGATCTTGATAATGATTGATCATGATGGCGCTCGTCCATTATATCAGTTGATCATTATGTGTCTTAAACTTGTAATAAAATACTCACAGAGGAAAAACGGTTGCATGTAATAAATGATCAAAAATCGTTAGTTACGTTACGTAGATCATGAGATATAAGTCTATCGAGGGGTTCCTTCTGGTCGTAGACGTGAGAAACTCTCGACGGTCGTCATCGGGGACAACAGTGTCTTTCGATGTGTATGATCGTCAGGACCTTATCTTAATTCAAGGATGGTCCTTAGATTGGAGACGTTTGATTTTCTTGCGTCGGTCGTGACTTGTGAAATTTTACCCAAACAGTTTGCCCCCAAAATTTGGAAATTAGACGGCAAGTCGATTTTTCGAATTTTGTAACCAGACTGGACATGTGTTGACATTTGTAACAGAATCGGTTCCTCGAGAACCGAAGCAATTTTGAGGGGAAGCGTGCAGCCGCTTAGCGGTCGTGACGTCATGGCAACGTGGGGCGCGTGGTGTCAGGCGTAGGGACTAGTGTCGTTCATCTGACGACTGGAGCGCGAAAGGTCGATGACAGGTATCGACTATCTGTTGACTCGATCTGACATCGAATCAAGTATAAATAGTGATCCTTTGTTGGAGCTTTACCTTTTACGCGATCAAGTTTTTTAGAGAGAAATTTTCTTAAGGATTTACTGCCGGTTATAGACATTTATAGTCTTACTGATGATGTTTTAAGGACCACGGGTGCATTATTCCCAATGATCGATCCCCCTAGTAGTGTAAGAGGATAGGCGGAGATGAGGGATTTTAGGCGTCTTGCCAAGATTCCAACTTATGTGAGCTTGAGTGCTCTGGACCAGCTGAGGCCGGAGCAATGTCCGAATGGGTATTTCGTCCTATACGAATATCCATTCAAGATAGGTTTTGCTTGGACCTTCTCCCCCTTGTCGACGGCATTTTTGACAACCTTCGAGTTATCGCCGGGGCAGATGATGCCCTAATTCTGGCGAATTGTTCAGGTCGTTGAACGATTGATAGTCAAATGGACGTCTCCCTTTACTGTCAATGACCTTCTGTTGGCCTTATTCGGTCCAAGCAGAGATGAACCATAGGTATAGTCTCTTCTCTAAGTATAGAGGAGACCGTGTCTCGGTCCAGGCGACCGCGGTCAATGATCGCAAATGGAAGACGCGATACATTTTTGGTCGTGTGTCATCGGACGATGAGAACACTCGATGGCTCACCACAGGATGGAATACCACGAGTAAGTATTTTAGATTTTCTTTGATCCTTGTTATTTCCTTGTGTTTATCTAATGATGTAATTTTTATCTTTTCAGCGATCGAATTATCTGGAGTCGTGCCTTACTCTGATTCGGCTAGGAAGATCAGGAGTTTTCTCGTGTATAGTGTCGCGGAGCGGTCATTCTTCTCTTGGTCGCCGAGGGACGAGGACGACGAAGAAGATGAAGAAAATATAGTCATCGTCGAAGCCTCTGTCTGTGAGGAAGAAGATGAGGAAGAAGATGAAGAGGATGGCAACATTGGTGAAGCCACTCTGGGTAAGTTCCTTCATCTCAAATGTAGGTCGTCTAGTTGTAGGACGCTACCTGCAGATCCTAAGATCTCGTGGGGTCTAGTCGAACATATGTCACCCAATGATCATATGTTTGATGGGTCTAGTCGTGAGACATCACCATTTGAGACTTTTACAGGATCTAGTCTTAAGACGTCACCCACTGGTCGTGAGATCACTTAGGGTTTTAGTCGTAAGACGTTACCTTTGGATCGTCAGTTTTTGTAAGGTCTAGTCTTTCAAGACGTCACTTACCTAAAGCCGCCTGATATATTTTTGTTGTTTTGTATGAGATTTAACTCCATCAGTGCGGATGATGGGTCCCTCAAGGATGGAGACATTGGCTCAACTAGCTCGGTTGGGTCGAGCGTTGAAGAGAAGGGCCCTCTCGACATCTAGGTCGTGGGTCAAGAAAGTCAGGACGGTTTCGAGGGAACCATCTCCAATGAACGACGACCCTGAGGTCGTTGTTTCCAAGGAGGCGATGCCGCCGCCTGTTGTGAAAACCACACTGGTTTCTCCGGTCCCACCATAGGTGGTGGAAGCCTCTTCGTCGAGAGACAAGGGGAAGGGTCCTCAGACGAATGAGGATCCAAACATGATGTCGGTCAATTTCAAGTTGTCGGCCGATTTCATGTCGTCCGATCGGTTGGATAGGAAGGATTTGTTTCCTCATGTGAACAACTTCTACCTACCGACTTTTCGTGAACGTTTCAAGGAGTGATCAAGGACGTAGAAGCCATCATCAAAGGGCTTTCCTTTATGGTAAGAAATGTTTGAGTTTCCTTTAATCTTTAATCACCTATTTTAACCATTGTCGTGCGTTTTTGCAGGCATTCCAGGCATCCTTGGCTCTTCACTCGTGCTTCAATGACGTAAAGTCATTGGTCTCTAGATCTTTTGATCTAGAGACAAAAGCCACTGCCAGGGCTAGAGCGACGGATGAGAAGAGAGAGCAGATCTCCCTTCGTCTTCACGAAGCCCTTGGTAAGCTGGAAGTTGTTGAGCGAGAGAAGGTAGAACTTCACGGTCTCCTATAGGAAGCTCTCGACCAGGCCTCCATAGATTGAACAGAGCTGGACGCGACCAAGGAGATCTCGAGGTTGGAGCGGGACATGGCCCGAGAGCATGCCGCAGATCTTGAGGAGAGAGTGGCGTCTATCGAGGCGTTCACTCATCTTAAGACGCGTGCGGCTCTGGTTAGGTGTCGCCAAAGAGGAGAGGACCCTCTGGCTTCGAGGGAAGGTGAGCTAGCTTTCTTCCTGATGTTCATTGGAAACGAGGAAGACCTTGACTCCGAGGATGAGCACGAACGGGAGTTAATGGATGAAGTTCCTCAAGGCGGGGATGTTGAGGTCGTGGCTCAACAAGGGTAGGAGCAGTCGACGACTCCTTAACTTTTTTGTATCTTTTCTTTTGTTTTTTCAATTGGACGACCGTTGGTGGTCGTGCCTTGCTCTGTAATCTTTCTGATTTATCAATACAAAGCTTTTTGAACAAACTAAATTGTCACACGCTTGATTTGTCGTAAGAATCAATCCATATTAGCGTAAACAATTCACGACAACCACAATAGAAATTAACAGGAATTTCTCTAAGTAACTCAGGACAAGCATCAAAAAAGATTAATGGAAATTGTTCCAAGCAACACACGACAGAAAAGCATGATCAATCATGCGTAAATAAACTTGCAGCTGGACAAGTAAAGATAATTCATAAGGAACTTGCGACTGACGCAAATTATAGACCTATCAGTCATATTGTATGTTTGAAGTAGGTGTTAAACCTGTTTTGAATCAAAGGGACTTAACATTCAAGGTCATTTGTAAATACCATCCGAAAGATGGACTAAGAAACTTGTGATTAGTGCACACAACTTTAAGCCTTGCAACTAGGTAAGTCATAACCTGTTAACTGATCACACCCAATCATTCATAAATAAGGCCAAATAAGATTTGACCAACCTTTTTTGTTTGGTTGAGATGAAACTTGCGATCGAGTGTCACACTCAAGAATAGAGAAAAGTGTTTGCAATTAAGGCAAAGTTTTGACCTTAGGTCCTTGGGTCATACGACGTGGTGTTGTTCCAGATTCAAGCACACACAATAATAATCAGAGTAATAACATATATGAATCAAAGGAAAGAGATCATTGACTGGGAAAATACTATATTTATATATCTCATAAAAGGAGGCTGCTACACTATGAATAAGAGTCTTCTTCTAATAAGATTCTTAACCTAAAAAGGAAATAACAAGGGACTATATCTAGGGTCAATTTACTTGACTCCTACAAAAGTCAAACTAAACAAAATGTAACAAGGGACTAACTATTACAACTTGATTAAACATGGTCTAACACTCTCCCCCTTTTAATCAAAGTTGTAATCTTCAACGGTTCCACCTTCTGAAACTAGTTCTCCTCATAGCTAGGAAACTTTCAAATATTCTTATGCCTTCTCTGAATTCAATTCTATCTCTGATTGCTTGAATCATACTTTCCATAGCAATTCTGTCAGATCTAGGCATATGATCTCCCATTTTCAAGTCTTCTCATTTCTGAATGTCTATGCTTCTCTTCTAGCTCTCTCAGCACCATCTTCAAGGTTCCATCTGATAATTTTGCTACTTCACTTGCTCGCATGAATTGTTTCTTGTGAGTTTAAGTGTTGAAATATATAACTCCAAGTTCAAGAGTTACAACTGGTGTGAAGAATTCCAAATCTCTCATCAAGTAGTCATTGAAGTTAGGGGCAGTCAGGTTTACACTATTCTTATTTGTCTCTGCTCCCAACTGAAAATCAAGAATGTATGAATTGTTGACCAGACACCTTATGTACCTCTTCACAGCTTCAAGTGCAAAAACTACAGCTCTAGGTCTGACCACTCTGCTTCTGAATTCATGGTAAATGAACTCCAGGTCTGCTATGTTCGGGTGTTCAAAGTCAGCTTCACTGAAGGTTGATTCCTTTAGATCTCTCCTTTGAACATCAAACTCTGGATACCAGACAGCAAAGTAATTCTTCATTTTGACTTCCTTTATCTGAAGATATCCAGCTCTTTTAGTATATCCTTTTGTTCTAGAAAAGTTCTCAATAAACTTCAGATAATTTCTTTGGTAGTCTAGAGGTCTGTCAATCACTCCATACAGTTTGCAAGGATCAATCTTTATCAGTTCTTTCACAAAAATCTTGATGGATTCTTCAAGAAATGGAACTCTGAGAGACTTTCTGATCATCTGAAGAAACTCTAGAGAAGTGCCCTGTTCATCATAACCTGTAAAAGGTATAGATCCAACTCTGACTGGAACAGAGGGACCTTCTTCAGCAACCTGTTGTTTCTTTGCAAGAAATTCTGCTTCCATAAGAGTTACAAATACAGGCTTTGGTCTTTCAGCGGCACTCAGAATTCTTGGACTGTCAGGGTTTCTTATGTAGGTAAAGCTTCAGCATCAGCTTTTTCTTTGTCAGCTTTCTCTTTCTCTTCTCTTTCTCTGGCTTCCCTCTTTCTTCTTTTCTCTTCTCTTTCCATTCTCCTCCTTTCTTTACTCAAGAGATCTTCTCAACTTTTCTATGTCAATCAAGATAGGAGCAGAAGGATCTGAGACATTTGATCTGAAAACCCTTTCTATAGACTTGGGCAATGGCAAGGCAACATTTTGAGCATTAGGAACAGAGGCTTCACTAGCTGTAGGAAAAACACAGTTTCTGTCAGGAGAAACTATTGGAATGCAGTTGGAATGTAGGGCTCATCTTCTTGTGCATCCACATTCACTTGTACTAGTTCAGCATTCTGTACTGGTTCATATTCTTGATCATCTTCTTGATCATCTCTTCCGAAATCATCACCAAATATGTCATCAAAAACACTTTCATTTAGAACACTTCCAGGAATTTCTGCTTCAGATGCATTTTTGACAAATTCTTCAGCATTGACAGAGTTTTCTGGATGACTTGCACATTGTAGACCAAAATCCATTTCCTTTTCACCTTCTTCCTTCACCTTCCAAAACATTTCATACTTAGCTTCAGCTTGCTCATCTGTGTCTAGATCATCTATATCAATAAAGTTGCAAGTTGTGATTCCCATAGCCTCCATCACTTCTTCACAAGTTGTTGTCTTAGGCTTTTCAACCCTTGACTCATCATTAGCAACATAAACAACTAAGCTCCTTGTCTCTCCTTCTTCTAAATCTTCTTCATCATCACTAATATTCTGTACTATGTCCTGATTAGATCCTTCAACATGTTCAGATCTCTGACTTGTACTTGTACCTTCACCTTGATTGCTAGATCTTTCTCTTCCAGATACAGTACTTATGGGCACAACATTCTCCACTATAACCAATTGTCTTCCAGAGGCAGACTGTTCTCTCCTTGTCTCCCCCTCATGATCATGATCATGCCTTCTGAACTGAACAGTTGCATGGGTTTGGCAAGATAACTGAAAAGCTTGATTCAAAAGAGTGAAAGCTTTCAGTACATCTGCATCGGAGAAGTTTGACTCTGTGGCTCTACCTATATTTGTTGGTTGCACAGATATTGGTGGTTGTTGTTGGTGATGGTGGTGGTGAGAGTGCAGAAGTGAAAAAAGATCTGCATCTTGATGGTTATCCGGAGCTTGAGATAAAAGTTTTGCAAGAAGCAAAGACTTTAGCTCATCAATGGATAAGTCAATAGGGTTTGGTGTATTTGGTGACAGGGTAGGTACTACTGGTTCTCTCCTTGTGGGCTCAGGTTCAGCAACTTGTTTCCCCTTTAACATTCTCTTTATATCCCCCAGCTCCTTCTCAACTCTATCATATTTCTCTGACCACCTGTTCTCAACAGACTTTAGGACGCTGTCGAGATATTCCCTTGACACATAGTCGGGTGAGCTAACACCGGGATCACTTAGATTGCCCGTTTGCACAACAGTAGATGATTCTACTGTGTGACCTGTGCTCATAGCTGGCATGGAGTTAGCTATGACAGGATTTCCATTTGGTCCTCGTAGTCCGGATTGTGGATCTACTCAGGATGTTCCGCTCAGGTCACGAAGATGACTGAGATCAAAACCTGCAAAAAGTGTCCTATTTACAAAAATTGTATTTCTAACAAGTGGCTCTAGGACTTGTGCATTCAAAGGAATTGAGATCGAGGGCAACTGATCTCTGTTTTCAATATCAGATGTCTCCGAATGAGACATTGATAGATTGTGTGTTAAATCCCCCTGAAAAAATAAAACTAACTCCTGTTGAGAGGAATTAGAGTGGCTGGATTGGGCGTGCAATTGCATGAGTGATTTGCTCATGTCTACAGCTTCAGGCAACAAATGCACTGAAGTGTTTGATTTGTTTGATCTTCGGGAATAGTGGGTTGTGGATCTCTCTCTCTCTCTCTTCTATTTTTATTCTCTCCCTTTCTCTCAAAATCTCATTTTCATCTTCTACTGTGTCTCCCTCATTTCTCCTTGTTTCTCCAATTACATTATCAATGACTACATCAGCAGTGGTAGTATTAAGTTCAGCAGTATTGGTGTCCATTTCCATATTATGGAAATCTACAAAGGCATCTATTTGTTCATCATCCTCAGCATTTAGAATTCCTGCACCACCATCATTATTGTTGTCATCATCCTAATTATCTTATTCATCCGCATCATTTCCATCATCATCATCATCTCTTCTTTCAGTTATGGTTTTCTCAGAATCTGTTTCATCTCTTTCCAAGTCAACATTTTCAGTGATTCTGTCCGGTGTATTGGTATCAACATGCACTTCTTCAGCACTGCTTTGATCTACTAACTCAAGAGCTTGAGTTTCAGATTGTTCATTAGCTAGTGCTTCTCTTTCTTGTTCTTCCACAGAATGTTGTTCAGAGATATGTTGTTGTTGTTGTTGTTGATCCAAGGCATTTGCAGAGCCTAGACCTTCATTGACTACAGGTGTCACATGAGGTGGGGTAAGAACCTGTGACCCTGAAGTCTCAAGTCTTGATCTCCGACCCCCTCCGGTTCCCCTCTCTGTATTTTTTCTTTTCACACCCCGTACCCAAACTCCCTGAGTTACAGGTACCCTCTCAGACTTCGCTCGCCTAGGGGTTGAACCTTGGATAGGTATACAGCCGGTTTTGGTTGTTCCATAGATTCTCTATACTCTAGAAGACACTCGGCTTCTGGATCAACATATCTCAGTAACACTTCTGGAATGGGCATGGAGTAAGCCAACTGTTTCTTCTGCTTAACTAAGAACTTCATTTCATGCACCACATCTGCTTCATGAGAACTCCTTTTGGGGATCTGCCTGTTCCCTCTCAGTACACTCCTGACCAAGATAGTCATGAACCTCTGATATGGCAAATAATTGAGGACTTTGATAGTGTTGCTCTTGGCAGATATCTTCTCAAGTAGTTCAGTCCAAAATACTAAAGCATAGTCTATGTGCAAGTCATGCACTACAGAATAGAAGAGCTTCAGTAAATGGTTGTTGGTATTGTCAGTTCCATATGTTTTTGCTGTTAAGCACCTGTTGATAACTGAGAACAATGCATAGTAGAAGGGTGGCAGATTGTTCTTCTTGAATTGGCTGACTCTGTTTAGTTCACCAACATAGCCCATTTCTCTAATTCCAGTAAGAGCAGTCTCTTCAGTGGGTAATTCATCAAATTCTGTTCTGCCCTCCCTTGAATTAGCTTCAGGCAATTGAAGGGATCTTCTGAACAATTCAAGAGAAATATCAGCAGAGTAGAGGTCAACATTGACTCTGAGAACTGGACATCTGATTTGTCCAACTGTGATGTGACTGAGATGGATGGTCTTCCATACCTGTTGAACATATATTTCTGGTACATCAGCACTATTAGACAGTGCTTTGTTCAAAGGGTGATTCTGAAGGATGTGGTTCACCAGTAGATTGATGTTCAACTTGAATTCAAATTTGTGGTTGTTTGCAGTTTGAGGCACCATGTCAGAAGGTAGGATGAGTAACATGTCAGGATTGACATTTGGTGGTGGATGGACAGTTGTTCTGCTTGATGGAATTGAGAGCTCCTTATGAGCCTCATGGACAGAGTTTTCATCCATTTGCACATTTGGAGAATTGTTGGTTGCCATCTGACCTGAAAGATGTGACAAAAAGGTTTGGACAAGGTCCAAGATGTCAGAAACAATATTCGAAAATTTTGACATTTGAAAAGCATTTTCTGAAATTCACTAAGTATAGGATTCGCAGGACACTGAGTTGCGAATCCCTAGACTTAGGAATGGAGTAACAAAGAAAGTGTTCAGGATTTGCAAGAAAGCATTATGTGAATCCTACACTTAGGAAAATTTAGACTTGACTCAGAATTCGCAAGTTGTTAATCTGCGAATTCTTCACTTAGAAGAATTTGACACTTGAGAGCATTCAGGATTCGCAAGGTTAGGGTTAGCGAATCCTGTCCTTAGGGTTTTTCTAAGAGATAAAACAAAGGATTCGTGAAAACAAACATCTTAAGAATTCGTAAACCACGTGAGTCTTTCAAGAATTTGAGAAACTTAACATTTTTCTTGAATATTCAAAGTGTCCTCAAGAACACCAAGAACATTGTCATAAAACCCAGATTACAAAAATCATTAAAATTGATGATTGAACCATAAACTTTGCATCAATGTAATCGATTTAGTGTTTTAAACATTCTTTTAACCTTTAATTTGACTTTTATCCTCAGATTAAACACTGATTTAAGAAAATCAACTAAGAACAGTCGAGTAGTCCACTCGACAAAAATCGATTTTATCAGTCTAAAGTTTAAGTTTTAGATGAAATAAGTAATCAAAAGGTTTCAGAACAGTATTACGAGGGTTATGAGATCACATTAACATCAAGTTTTAGACATTAAGTTCCAAAATTTTGAGATTTCATCATGTGTTCGTTTGAAGTCCAAAGGTTCAAAAAGTTCAAATCAAACCCTAAAACTAATCCAGTCGAGGAAACCCTGCATTAAACAATCACATTGATAATGACAACATAAAACAAACAAGATTTTATCAAACACACAACCTGTTTATGAAAGATGAAGATGGAATCAAGGGCCGAATGAAGAACTCGTGAAAAAGGGTTTTAGCTCTCTGAAGGTTGCGAACTTGAAAAGTGAGGTTAAAATATACCAAGTGTCGTATTTATATTCAAACATGACTCAGACACATGGCAAGAATAGATTGGACCTCAACTTTCGCAAGTTGAAGTGGCAAGGTGTTGCTCACTGAAAAATTCGCAAGCAACGTGTGTGAAGATTCGCAAGGAACAAATTTACGAATCCTGTACAAGATAGGCAACTTTCGCAAACAAGTGATCTGCGAATTCTGAAGCTTTCGCAAGCATGAAGGTTGCGAATTCTTAAGGATTCGTAGATAGTACTTCTGCGAATGTCTAAGATTCGTAAGCCTTAAGTTTGCGAATTCTGCAGCTTTCACAAGTGTTCACTTTGCGAAACCTGAAGCTTTCTCAAACTAATAGGTTGCGAATTTTAGACTTAGCACAATTTCCATTTTTTCAAAAACATTCCAAATTGGGAAATTTGCTATTTTAGGAAACTTTTCAAAGAACTTGCCAAAGATAGAAACTTTCTATTTAAAGAAACTTTCTAAAAATGGCATTTTAACCAATTTTAATTTAGAAAAGGTTTTACACACACACGCCACTTACAACACATCTTTACTCCCCTTTGATGTAGCAGTGTAGTACTCCCTTGAGTTCATCAGATACTCCCCCTTGATCTGATATCTGGTTGATCTTGTTTGACACTATTTGTTGTTGTCAAATATCTGATATTCATTGTTGTTTGTAATTGCTTCATGCAGCTCCCCCTTAACATATTTTGGATCTTTGTTAAGGTTTGTGCAGACATGCTCCCCCTTCATATCTGCATGTAAAATTTAACAATTAAGCTCATTTTCCTCCTATACCTTCAACATAAAGATATGACATTAAAAATACCAATAGTTGATATCAATTGTTGAAAATACCAAACATTGTGAGATAGAGATTGAGAGTAAGAGAAACTCCTTGTATTCCAAAAGATCACCGACTTTTGACAGTTGAGTGTGAGTCCTAAGCTGTTGTACTTAGAAGTCATAGTTTTGACATTGAGGCAAGAGTTCTGATCTGTAGTAATCAGAAGTCATTGTTCCTTCAGTCCTTCTTGACTGGGACATCCTCTATCTTCTCTTTTTCTTTTTCCTCTACCTGCAACACAGGTTTAGGTTTTGGTACCCAGATAAACTTGGGTCCAGTTTGGTCAGTATTTGAGATTTCTTTGATTGATTCTCATACCTGTGATAAGCACTGTGATGATGAGATCTATTATATGCTTGTGCTTTGTGAGTGAACTTATCAGAGTAACAATAAGAGCAACATAATTTTATTTTTGCTATCCTGATCAAATGAGTTGCAGATTTGACAAAGTCAGGTGCAAAAGACTTACCTCTTGAAGCTCTGTTCTTCTTCTTGTTAGCTCTGTGAAGCTTTGCTGCTTCTGGAGAACCCTTTACAACCCAGACCATTTGATCTTTCCTTGGAGACTGAGTTGGAGATTTTTGAAAATGATTAGCACTCTTATCAGCTGATTTTACATAAAAGGACTTTGGGGTGTTAATCTGATCTGGTTTAGAAATATTAGATTTCACAATTTGTTTTCTAAAAACCATTTTCTGAAACATGCTTGATACTGACTGAAAAGAACACACTGATTCAGCTGATTCATCATCATAGGAAGATGAAATAGATGTATCAGTTGTTAACTTGTTAGACAAGTCAGTATTATCAATCTCAAGTTGTTGAATTTTATCACCCAGCTTGGATCTTTCATTGCAGAGTTTATCAAATTTTCTCTGAATTCCAGATTTACTCCTCTTCTCTTTCATAATCTCAGTAGATAAGTTTCCCAATTTACTAGTTAGCTTTGAGATTTCCTTTTCAAAAATCTTTCTCTCTTCCTCAAAATCTTTTTCTAAAATTTGGTTTTTATCTGAAATTTCTTTGAACAGGTTTACATTTTTGTTTTCAAAACCTTTTCTCTCATTATCAAAGGATTTCCTTTCAGATATAATGAGTTGTTCAAAGTCAGAAACTTGTTTTAAAAGATTTGAGATTTTAATCTCTAATTGTTTCTTCTCAGACTCAGACTTCTTGGAAATATCAGACAGTCTCTGGTTAAAAGTCTTTTCCAGTTCAGCTATTTCTTTGTTCTTTCTCTCATCCACTCTCTTAAGCCAGTCATGACCTTTGTCTTGATACAGCTTCACTTGAACTTCAGCCTTTGTCACTTTGACATTTAAAACATCCATATCATCTCTCAACTTCTTGTTTTGACATCTGAGAGTTTCAAGCTCAGCTTCCATTTTGGGTATCTCTGGCATGTAGGATAATGCATAGTCTCTTGGAGTTAGTACAGTATTTCCCATATCATCTATGTATGGCATCTTTCTTGTGTGTCTGAAATATGTGCTTGAAGTGATCTTTAGTCAGAAAATCAGATATTGAAGTACAGAAAATCAACAAGTATGCAAAAATGTGAATAATAAGGCAAGAATTCGCAAACAATAAGCAAAGGATACTCAAAAGGATATAACTTCCGCAGACCAAAGAATTTGAACCAAGATTCGCAAGCAATTGGGTTGAGAAAGTTGTGAAATTCGCAAGATAGTTGTCTGCGAATCCTGAAACTTTCGTAAACTATACTCTGCGAATTCTCAAGAATTCGTAAGCAAAGTCTGCGAATCTTGCACTTAGAATATTTTCAACTTCAATCTTGAGAATCCTTAATCTTGCGAGTTCTTCACTGTGTCTTGCGAAACCTCTATGTTTTAAGACTTTTCTTCAACTTTTCACCAAATCCATAGCAATACATGTTCAATCAATACCAAATTTTGACAGTATGCTCTATGATTGATCGTGAGCAAACCCTAATCACGTAATTTCCAAAAACTTCAATAAATTCGACTTTGTGATTCTTGACAGTTCGCAGATGACTACTTCTAAAAACCTAAAGATTGATCAAATAGATTAATCAAACTTGATCAAATCTATTTCTAACAAACATGAAACATGTTCATCTTCATCATACGCATCTATTGAACCTAAAATTGCATCAAAATGACCACTAAATCACAAAATCACTAATGAAACAGTGAAGTTTCCGAAAATGGAAAGCTAGATCTAATTTGTGCACAAATTGGTTGAATCTGAGTTTCTGAGGTAGCTCTGATACCAATTGTTGTTCTAGATTCAAGCATACACAATAATAATCAGAGTAATAACATATATGAATCAAAGGAAAGAGATCATTGATTGGGAAAATACTATATTCATATATCTCAAAAAAGGAGGCTGCTACACTATGAATGAGAGTCTTCCTCTAATAAGATTCTTAACCTAAAAAGGAAATAACAAGGGACTATATATAGGGTCAATTTACTTGAATCCTACAAAAGTAAAACTAAACAAAATACATAACAAAATGTAACAAGGGACTAACTATTACAACTTGATTAAACATGGTCTAACACATGGTCGTAAAACGATCGTGAACCATAAGTACAGTCGAATGATCGACCAATCCTGTAATGAAATAACCTAAGAGGGGTTTGTTAGCTGGGCCAACGACTCTCCGATGCTTAAGTTAGTAATGGTTGCGAGAAGATAATCGTAAGAAAATATGAAATGGGTTTAAAATAAATACCTATTTAAATGTACCGCATTCCAACTTTGAGGAATGTCACGACCGTCGAGGGTTTGCAATCGGTAGGATCCTTTTCCGACAACCTCGGTTATTCGGTACGGACCTTCCCATTTCATGGATAGCTTACCTGAACCAGGTTCTTGAGTGTTTTGAAACACACGTCGTAAGATGTAATCACCTTCTTGAAAGATTTTGGGCTTGACATTCTTATTAAAATGTCGTTCGACCAATTGTTTCTATGAAGCCATTTTGATTAATGCTGACTCCCGCAAGTCTTCTAATGCGTCAAGGTCATAACTTAGGTCGACTAAGTTGTGATCGACCAACGTGTGTAGTGAGGTTGAAACTCGAGTCTCGATAGGCAAGACTGTTTCACAACCATAGACCAGAGAGAAAGGAGTTTGTCTTGTAGTCGTATGAGGTGTCATACGATTGGCTTAAAGAACTGTCGGAAGTTCTTCGACCCACTTGCCTTTTGCTACCTTGATCCTTTTTTTGATCAAATTGATGATCGTTTTGTTGCTCGACTCGGAAAGTCCATTGGATTGGGATATCGGGGCGTTGAATTCGTAAGTTTGATGTTACGATCTTCGCAGAACTGCTGAGTTTTGTCGTTTATGAACTACGATCTGTTATCACATACGATTTCGGATGGGATTCCAAACCTGCAAATGATGTTAGTTTGGAAAAAGGAGATGACTTTCTTGTCCCGAACTTGGGAGAAAGCAGTCGCTTCTATACATTTTGAGAAATAATCTGTAAGGACTAGAAGATATACCTTCTGCCTGGGGGGCGGAGGTAACTTGCCGACAATATCCATTCCCCATCGCATGAAGGGCCATGGACTTAAAGTCGAGTTCAAGGGTTCAGAAGGTTTTTGTGACATACCTGAATGTCGTTGACATGCGTCGCAACTTTGGACGTACCTCGTTGCGTCCTGTCATAAAGTTGGCCAATAGTATCCTTGTCGAGAGATACGATTTGCCAAGCTGCGACCTCCAGAGTGATTGCCACACTCACCATCGTGCATTTCTTGCAAAATGCTTTGGACTTGATTCTTATTGGTAACACATCGTAAGTTCAATCCTGGCGATGATCGTCTGTAGAGTTGTCCTATGATCATAATGTATCTGTATGCCTTGTATCGAATTTTTCGGGATTCCATTTTGTCTTCAGGAAGTTGGTCGTTTGTTAGAAATCCTCTGATATCGCTTGACCAGTTGTCTTCATCTTCAATCATTTGGACATCGTTTTCGTTTTCGATGGATGGTATCACCAGATGGATTATTAGGACAACGTCAAATGGGGATTGTCCAAGTGTCGACCCAAGGTTAGCTAATGCGTCAGCTTGGGTATTTTGATCCCTTGGGATCTGGGAAATAGAAAACTCTTGGAATTCTTCGAACTTGGCTTTGGCTATTTTGAGATAAGCCATCATTCTAGATTCTTTAGCTGCAAACTCCCCATTCATTTGGTTCATGACTAGGAGTGAATCGATTTTGACGTGAAGTTTTGTTGACCCCAGGTCGTGAGCCATATTCATTCCTGCGAACAAAGCTTCATACTCAACTTTAATGTTTGTGGCCTTGAAATCGCATCGTATGGAGTACGCTATCTTTCCCCCCTGTGACGACTTGAGAACGATGCCAAGACTTTCCCCTCGGGCATTAGATGATCCATCGACGTGTAAAGTCCAAATTGTGTCGTCGAGAGTTGCCACAGGTTCCGTCGCTACTTCTAATTCTAGGTTGAAGTCTACGACGAAGCCAACCAATGTTTGTGATTTGATTGCGGTCCTGTGTTTGTATTCAATGTCGTAACTACTAAGGTAGATACTCCACTTTGCCAGTCGACCTGTCAACTTAAGTTTCCTTAAGACAGACTTAAGAGGAAAGTTAGTCACGACAGTTATAGGATGTGACTCGAAATAGTGACGTAACTTCTTTGCCGCAGTAATTAAAGCCAATAAAAGTTTTTCCATAGAGGAATACTTGGTTTCGGCGTCAAGAAGTGATTTACTTACGTAATAGATTGGTCGTTGTTGTTTTTCATCTTATCGGGTCAATACGCCACTTACAGCGTTTGAGTGAACTGCTAGATAAAGCTGGAGGACCTCGTGGTCCTCAGATTTTGACAGCAGGGGTGGAGATGCCATATACTTCTTGAGCTCTTTGAGAGCATTCTCATGGTCGTTCGTCCATTCGAAGCCCCTGTTTTTTCTCAAGACATTATAGAATAACTAACATTTATCTAAAGATCGAGAGATAAACCTGTTTAGCGCCGCAACTCGGCCAGTAAGTAGATTGACTTATTTAAGGTTACGAGGGGACTTAATGTCCATGATCGCCTTTATTTGGTCGAGATTGGCCTCGATCCCTCGACGGGTGACCATATACCCCAAGAATTTTCCTGCACTCACTCCGAAAAAGAATTTTGTCGGATTGAGCTTCATGTGATACTTTTTGAGGATATCGAACGATTGTTTCAAGTGATCGATATGATTGATCGCCTGTTTTGATTTGACCAACATATTGTCGATGTATACTTCCATAGTGTCGCCAAGACGCTCTTTGAACATCCTGTTGACTAGTCGCTGGTATGTTGATCCCGCATTCTTAAGACCGAAAGGCATGACCTTATAACAGTAGATCCCTTTGTCTGTCATGAATGTTGTCTTCTCTTTATCGTCGCGATGCATCAGGATTTGATTGTATCCCGAATATGTATCCATAAATGTGAGTAGCTCCTGACCAGCAGTTACGTCGACCATAGCGTCGATGTGGAGTAATGGGAATGGGTCTTTAGGACAAGCCTTGTTGAGATCCATGAAGTCTATGCAGACCCTCTACTTCCCATTTTTCTTCTGTACAATTACGACATTGGCTAGCCAGTCGGGATATTTTACTTCCCTGATCTTTCCTGTCTTGAGAAAGTTATCGACTCTGCCGTTGATTACTTTGTTGCATTCTTGAGCGAACTTACGACGTTTCTGTTTAATAGGTTTAAATGAACGATCGACATTGAGTCAATGAGAGGTGACCTCTGGGTCGATGTCGACCATGTCTTCATGCGTTCAAGCGAAAAATCGGCATATTCCTGCAAGAAGGAAATTAGTGATTTCTTTAAGGTAAGGTCGAGGGACATACTAGGACGACTTCTTCCAATTGATAGTCATCGACAGTCTCAGGATCAATTTGATTCTATAACTGCTAGATGTTTTGCTTTCTAGGCTTCATGGAAACTTTATAGCATTCGCGAGCAAACTTTTGCTCACTCTTGACTTCCTACACGCCCCAAGATGTTGGAAACTTGACCGTCTGATGATATGTCAAGGGCACATCCTTCATTTCGTGTATCCAAGGTCGTCCTAGGATAACGTTGTACGCTGACGAGCAGTCAAGGACAATGAACTTGGTCTGCTTATTGACCCCTCTAGCGAATTCTGGGAGAATAATTTCTCCGATGGTGTTAGCTATGTCTCCATTGAAACCTACAAGGACCGTCGAACATCGTACGATTTCAGACTTGTCAATTCCCATGGCTTTGATTGTATCAAAGAAAATGATATTAGCAGAACTTCCTCCGTCGACCAGAATCCTCTTAGTCGAGCAATTTCCTATCATAAGTTGGATGATCAGGTCATCGTGATGTTTCTGCCATTGCTCACTAAGATCCTCCTGATCAAAAGTGATGGGCATGGCTTCCAATTCCAACTCATGTTTTGGTCATGACGACCGTGAAACAGGAAGCTCTTCAGGTCTTCGACTATCATGTCGCTTAGTTTCCAAGTAAGTTAATCCACAGACGTCGGAAACTCCGGTTACGCAATTAACGACCTTTGCATGTTCAGGCAAAGTTGGTCGCGCGTTCGCAATCGTCGTAAGGCGATGCAATCGTCCGTCAAGTGGCCATGATCGTTATGAAAGTCGCACCATTTGGAATTGTCTTTCTTAGCATCGTCTTTTTCATTCTTTGGAGGCCATTTAACGTTAGTTTGGACATTTTTTGAGAGCTTCGACCACATCTTTAGACGATCCTCTGAATCTGTAAGATGAAATCTTAGGGTACTAGGGAAACTTGTTTTCTGGAGCACTTTTCTTCTTGTCACGTTCGAGACTTGCTTAGATGTCTCGACCCGAACGGTCGATCTAGCCTTGAAGTTCAGCTTCTTGACGCTTAACGCTTTTTTGTCATTGGAATGTTTGAGATGGAAGGCTGCATCATCCTCAACCCGCATGTAAGCTAATGTTCGAGATCGAACGTCTTCAAAGTTTTTCGGCGGATACTTTGTCAGGTCCATATACAAGTCAGAACTGTCTTCGAGACCTCGCTTGTAAGCCTCGATCGTGGTACGGACGTTGCAATTTCGTACGCTTATCATCTCAGAATTGAATCGATTGAAGTAGTTTCAAACTGATTCGCATGTCTTCTGAGTGATGTAGTAAACTGCCGATGGACTTGGGACTACTAGCAAACTGCTGAAAGAATTGGTTGACTAGCTCTGCGAAACTGCCGATGGACTTGGGTCGCAAGTTGATCAACCATTAAAGTGCAACACCTATGAGGGTCGCACCAAAGCTCTTGCACATGCAGACCTCTTGATATTGATGAGGTATTGACACAATCCACATCAACTATTTATACTGTGCGATATGTTCAGTCGGATCGCCTATTCCAGAATACTTCGGAGTGAACGTCGGGATGTTGTACTTCTTTGGGACGTCGACCATGGCGATTTCATCAACAAAGGATGACGTTTGGAATCCGGTCCTCGGTTCAACGTCCACAGGTACAGTAACTCCTGGAAGCTTTGCAAGTAACGACAACATCTTTTCGTTTTGTTCCTCTAACTGCTTCAATCGTCGCGTGACAGGATCGTCTAGCTTGAAGTCGTTGCCGGTAAGAAGCAAGACTGGCATAAACCCAAAATCCTGAGATGTGACACATGCATTAGGAAATAACCCGTTGCATTGCGATGTCTCTCCAATGTCACCATTAATTGGTGCACGCATGTGTGGCATGGATATTGGTGGGAATGATATCGTGGCAGGTGGCATCATAGGAATGGTCGGGATAGAGAAAATAGTGACTCCGGTGACTGCTCCAGTACCTTGCGTCGGCCTAGGGTATGGAGGCAGTGGTGTTTGAACACCTGCAAAAGGCATGTAGAAAGGTGGTCTTGGACCATACTAAGGCCGAAACTGGTTGTCGACGTTCTGATTCCTCATTGCTAAAAGTTCCTCAGCTGCTTTACGATTTTGCTCGTCCAGAGCGTGAATACGGTCGCGAGCAGCATCGAGCTCCATGCGCATTTGAGCAATGATATGAACTTGAGTTCCCTGAGCTTCCATGATCCTGTTAATCGAAAAAGTTTCATTGAAACCGTTAGTAATCCGTACTCTTTGTCGAGGATTTTACTCTAGTTAGGGCCCCATGGTGGGCGCCAAACTGTTAATGCCAAAAATCGTCCAAAGGAAGATATAAGGTCGGTGTGGAGCTTTAACAACTAAAGTAAGCGATCTATTAACAAATCGTATGACAAGGAATGAAAACGAATAAGAGACAAAGAATTTGATGACGCGGAAAACCCCGTCGAGGTTAAAAACCGAGGACGATAACAGAGATCGTCAAGTGCACTATGGACGTCAAACAGGGACGTCGTCCTTTAGAAGGAGTGATCACAAGTACAATTGACAATATTACAATAGAAAATAAAATAATCATGTAATTTGTAATACCCGTAAATTCTAAAAGAACGATTAACGACCGACCAAGGAAAATGGTCAGCGGCCGATAGAGAGAAACGATCGTGGAACGGTTAAACATAAGACGTGAGGAGGCACAACAGGGACACGCGCGGCTTGAAGCCGCGGATAATCCCGCGCAACTCACTGTGGTTCGTGGCCTAGAGACATGTGCAGTTTGGCCCGCGACTTGAGGTCGCGGCCAAGGCCGCGGGAAAGGCCTGATCAATTTAAAACCCAAATTTTAGGGTTTTCTCTCATTAGCCTCCATCCCCATTTATCTCCTCTCCATTAGTGCGATTTTTTAGAGCTCTTATCTCAGATTTGGAGCATCCATGGTAGATCTATTCTAATGGTACATGGAGGTTTGGTATTTGGAAGCTTGGATTTGAAGAGTTAATGGGTTCCTTTGGTTGGTTTTGGGTGGAGAGTCTAAATATCCTAAAGTGGTAAGTTTCTTTGAATATTTCAATCTTTGTTATGAGGGTCTTTGTAGATCTAAAAAGTTACACTTGATGTTGGTTCATTTCTTGACTTGAAGGAATGGGTTGTTTGGAAACCCTAGCTTATTGTTGAAGATGATGTGTTGATGATGGAAGCTTCATTCTTGGAGGCTAAGGATTTGGGTTTGAAATCTAGGTTTAACTTAACCTAGCAAGGTGAGTTCAAGTTGATTTGTGAAAACGATGTACATGCCAAAATGTTCATTTTAAAGTGTTTTGTGTTTTACATGAAATTGTTAACTGCAGATCACCTGATAAGTTTTGGTTATTTGGAAGTGTTTAACTTTATAAACTTATAAACTACCCACTTTTGGGGATTTTTGGGATTTTTGATGAATGTATCATAATGGATACGTATTGATAACCATTTTCACAAATGGAGGGTATTTGGTAAAAATGCATTTTTGTGGCTATTGGAAATAAGTGTATTTTGTGTTGAGAAATGTTTTGAAAATACCAATGTACGAGTCATTGGAGTTTCGTCATTCTCAACCCTATTTACCTTTCGGTTATTGTAAATCTCTGTGGTTTTTGGGAAAGATGTATTTCAAGTAAATTGTTGAGTAAATCTTTAATAAGGATGTCTCAACGATCTATCATACGCTTGTTAATCCTTTGGAGTGATTGTACTTTTAATATGTGTTATGAAAAATGCCGACCTTGTGCTTTGGGAAATTTGAGAGAGCCAATTGGGTTATAAACTGGTTAAGATAATGACTTTGTCAAAATCTAAATGGTGTTTGAGTGTATTCATGCATTTTTTGAGCATGTGTTTGCATAAACGTGGTCGGTTGCATTTTAATGCATATTGTGGATTTTAGCATATGGTCATTTGACTGGTTGAGCTTAAGGATCGGTTTTCGGCTTTATCGGGTCTTGGGGACTTTTGTTCGATTTTAATAACTTAAAGTGGAGCTTTAGGTGTGAGTTGCATTTATTGCACTTTATGGAGAATACATGTTCTGAGTGCGTGTGTCATTCATTGGGAGTAATGTATTTTAGATTGTAATGCATTTGGATCCATAGGCATGTGAGTCAGTCATATTTAAGGATGAGGAGTCTTGATATTCTTACCTTGGGAATTATGCCGTGTTGGCATCGTTGTTGTCCCAGCTATTTGGCGAAGAGGAACCTTTATGGGTTGTACTTCAGGACCATGGGTCTTGAGATTGGATGTCTAATTCTTGTGCATGAGGGTTAGACGTCATGAGTTATCAAGTGAGGAGTTGAGGCTCCTATCATGAATGCTAGGGAGTAGGCACTAGGGGTCGAATGAGTACCCTGAGGATGAAACTCCACTAGAGACCGAACAGGCAATAAGATCGTGTATCCTTGAGGTGTCCCTCGGCGGAGCAGGCAATGGGAGATACAGTGTTTTGGGACTTGAAATAAAGTCTGACTGGAGGTGTAGCTCGGCAGAGCAGGCAATACAGTTACAATCTGAGGTGTAGTTCGACAACGTGGCTAGGTGGCTTAACTTTGTGTTCCACCACATACCAGGGAATCGGGTCTCCCCCATCACCGGAAGGTGTTATTTGGGTATTAAATGGTGTTATTTTATTATCCATGTTTTCGGTGACGTTTTGTATATTCGGTTTTTATTCGTGATTTATGGGTCGAGTATTATGCCCTCCCGTGTTTGGGTACTTCGAGAAATAAAGTCTTATCCGCAATTTTATAAAATGGGGAGTTTAATTACTATTCATGTTTTGGGTGAATTTGGGGTTGAAGTTGTTTTACGAAAGAATGTTCATGTTGGATTACTTGTTTTTAAAGGTGTGTGTTATTGGAAAATGAGTCATTTAATATTCATAGTAAATCATTTTGAAAGATAATGATTTAAACTGCATTCTTACCTTTAACAAATATATTTGTTTCATGTTGAAAACTCTTGAACTCACTTAGGCGTTAGCCTAACCTTTTTATTTGTCGGCATGTACATCAGGTTCCAGTGGGGGAAATGGTTCTAGCGTTTCTGCGAAGTGATGAGTGCTAGATGTATGTGCAAGAGTGAGTAGCTTGGTGAAGTCTTCCGCATTAGTGTTGAGAAGAGAAACTTGTATTTGGGTTTAGTAACACCCGACCTTGAGTTTGTCTCTATGTAAGATTTCATTTGTTATGTTGATGGAAAATTCTAGAATCGTATTTTAAGTATGGACTTGTCGCATGAAGTTTATCCATTCCTTGAGGCATATTTACAAATTTTTAAATTAGTTGCTCTTTCCAAATTAAGGGTGTTTACATAATTGTGATGTATGTCGTGTGATAGAACACTTCGTCGAGATATCTTGCTTGAGAGTGTTCTTGAGAGTTGTATAATGAGTTCAGATGTCAATCTGTTGTCTTGAATAGTTCTCCTGGCTTGTATATATAGCTTTGGTCGCCATAAATGAGTATTAAATGTCCAACGGTCTTGATAATGATTGATCTTGATGGCGCTTGTCCGTTATATCCGTTGATCATTATGTGTCTTAAACCTGTAATAAAAGACTCACAGAGGAAAAACGTTGCATGTAATAAATGATCAATAATCGTTAGTTACGTTATGTAGATCGTGAGGTATAAGTCTATTGAGGGGTTCCTTCTGGTCTTGGACGTGAGAAACTCTCGACGGTTTTCATCGGCAACGACAGTGTCTTTCGATGTGTATGATCGTCAGGACCTTATCTTAATACAAGGATGGTCCTTAGATTAGAGACGTTTGATTTTCTTACGTCGGTCGTGACTTGTGAAGTTTTACTCAAGCACGGACCCAATCAGATTTGTTGTCGGAGATGAAACCTTCTGATTGCTTAATATAGATGGTTTCCTCAAGATCTCCATGCAAAAAGTTGTTTTCACATCTAATTGTTCGAGCTCCAGTTCGTGAATTGCCACAAGGGCCAGAAGGACCTGGATAGATGTGTGTCAAACCACAGGCGCGAAGATATCTTCATACTCGATACCCTTCCATTGTGCAAAGCCTTTCGCAACCAGGCGAGCTTTATAACGCTTATCGTCTTTGACTTTATAGACCCATTTGCAGCCAATTGCACGATTGCCTTTCTGTAATGGACAAAGCTCCTAAGTGTTATTTTTAGATAGAGCTTCCATTTACTCAAGTTGGTCAGAAAAACTCATATTTGAAAATTTCCAATCACCATACCTATTAGGAGGACGAATAGTTCTCTGGCTCTGCCTCATAGGTACCGATAATGGAATTGTATCGCCTTGACCTCCACCATCATTCAGAACTTCTTCCTGAACTGAACTAACTGGATCAAAAGTAGATGTATTTGGTGGACTAACATCTTCTTCAGATTCTGATCCCAAAGTAAAACCACGAGCAGATGAGTTAGGTACAATAGGACTGACAATTACCTCATCTCCATCGGTTACGGGAGAAATAGAAGAGATAATTTCCGATTCTGGAGTGGGTTGTCGATTATGATTAGACTTGAACATAATCGACTCATTGAAGGTCACATGTCGAAAATGAATCACCTTTCGGGTGACCGGGTTCCAGATTTGATAATTGATAACTCTCAAATCTTGAGAGTTATTTCCTCACTTTTCGTATTTATTTTTTCTTTTTCTTGCCCATTTTTTCCTCTCCCTCCTTCATTTGGTCTTATTTGTTCAAACATGGTGATGAGGTTTCAAGAATGCAAAATTCGGTTTCTCTAACTTTTTATGTAGCAAAGTGGCCACTTTGTCACCACTGTGGCGACGTGGGCTGGAAACTTGTGGATAAGCCTTGGACATTTATGGAAAGGTGCTTTTTGAAGATTAAGAAAGAGGAACCTGAGCTTTCACAAGAATAATCAAGGAAAATGACAAAATTTGGAAGTCAAAGGAAGCTTCAACACTCCTCAAAAAAAGTTGTTTTTTAGGTTTTGTCAAATCACACTTTTATCTTCAAAGGCACTATAAAAAGAGGCTTTGGGGAACCATTTGTAGATCATCCCTTCCAGAGAGTTTCTAACATCTGGAGGTTTACATTTACTTATCATACTCTCATTTAAGTCCTTAGTGTAGTTGCATTTAATTTTCTTGTAATTTTCAATTTCTTGTAACAGCTCTCACCACTGTGGCGACAAAGTGGTGACAGCCTTCTACTTTTATTTATGCAAGTTATGTTTATGTATTCTTCTTATTCTCTCATGTCTTTTACTTTTATTATGAACTAAACACCCTTTTGGGTGTGGGTATGAGCCAAGGCTAAGACTAGTAGGCCACACTTGGGTGTTGCCATCGTTGCTAACTCTTATACTTGGTCACTTGAGTCGGGACTTCAACTCAACGCGGACAAGTAGATCACTTGTTAGTGTTAATATTAGATCTTAGACCCAGATATGGGCGGATCCAGAAATACGGCTTGAGTGATGCATAGAAGATTTGAGAAAGTCTTTTATAACCACGTACAGATACATATTTTTGCATGATTCTAACTAAGGTTCAAAATGTCGGTCGATATAGGTGTCACAAAGAGATTTGGGCTTCTATATCCATACTGGTGAAACTAAAATCCTTAGAGGTTTACTTAGTTAAATCGGCAAGTCTTGAGTCGGCAATAGTGGCAACTTTGTGGGTGCAAGTGGCCACTTTCTGTGGAAACTCACTTTCAAGAGAGAGGGGTTTTTATAGACATTCTGTGTCACTTGTTTCTGACCATATTGTTACTACATCTGTCTTAGTTAATGCTTGTACACACATCCTCTCTTTTAAATATTTGATTACCTTAATCGTTGTTTAGCTTACTTAAATACTCACAAATATTGATATTGTTCACAAAACTCAAACAAGCACTAGAAGTTTATAAAAGTTCTCTGATTCTTAGTTGACTAGTCCCTGTGGAAACGATCTTGGTACTCTACGACTTTATTACTTAATAGCGATCATAGTGTCTGGTGTGCACTTGTGTGTGTCCCAGTTTATGTGCAACCAGATCAAGATAACAATAAGAAATCCATGTCGAATTCATATTGATTAATACGAACTTCACAGATTACAATTCCCTCAGATGAACAATATTTCTCTCACTACAAAGATATTCTTACAACTCTCTTAGTTCCACACTCTTACAAGGAAAAAAGAAAACCTTTATATACCAACAAGAAATACAAGACAAAACTAAACTAGACAATGACTTTGACTTTGACTTATTACAAAGACTTTGATTTTTACAATAAGAGGCTTTGACTTGAGCATTTGACTTTGACTTTCAATCTTTATGATCTTGGATCCAACGTATTTGAGCACTAACAATCTCCCCTTTGGATTCAAGATCATCTCCAAAACGAATAAGCATTGAAGCTCCCCCTTTTTATTCAGAAACAATTGATCCCCCCCTTTAGATGAACAAAAGCTAATTTCAGCATTCACGAACAATCTTCTTCTTTGAATCTCCCCTTTCTTTGAACAAAAACAATCAAAGTCAATTTCCCCCTTTGTTCTTTATCTCTTTCTTTATATCTTGACAAAACATCTTCAGAATTACAGTATTCTCCTCGAAAGTCTGTGAAAGTCTTTTGCAAAAATCTTTAACAATCTCCCCAAAGGTAATAAAAACCTCTTCCAGACTTAGGAAAAGAAATTATCTCCTGGTTTAGCTCACTTTGCTTTAGCAGATAATCTTCAAAGAAAATTTCGGTAAACTTCAACAATCTTCCAGAATTCCTTGAATTTTCTCTTTCTTTAATCTGACCATTCTCCCCATAACTCGGACAATAAATCTTTCAAACTTTGTCATTTCTTAATCATTTCCAAAAAAAAACTGTTACAAACTGTTCTTCAGACAACACTTCTTGAAATGAATTATCCCCCTTTTTGATGATGTAGAACATAGAAATCATCAAAACTTCTTCAAGAAATGTTATGAATCTTCTTTCTGACCAAAGATCTTTCCAAACGAGCCTCTGAACATCCGTCAATTCATAATGTATTCATCCGAATCTTTTCAAATTCAGACAAATAAGAATGTAACCCTGAATCAACAAATGAATCAGTTAAGATGCCTGTAAGCAGCACGAAGCTACTTAGTACAATGAATGTACTGTACAAGGAGTTTTATTGATGTTCACTCCCCAGGTCTTCCATTCAATCATCGAATAACACAAGATTATTCTATGAAAGTTCCGACAGAAAAACGAATTTTATGTGTGTTCGTGCTTGTGTATGAAAGAATTTAAACATGAATGTTTTACAATAGGCTCAAAATGTGTAAACCATTGAGATAACAATAGTAATACATAAACTCGATTGTGCATGATCGAAGTGCGAAGGTGGGGCAGACTTCCTTATTTTTCAATAACCACATCTTCCAAATGAAGACAAGATAGATTATATGTTGTGTCCCTAAAAAAAATTGAAACATCTCTTTGTTAAGAAAAAGATGAGTAGCCGGTGGGGTTTAAGCAAGAGTTGGCATGGTCTAGTTGCCTGTTTTAATGAAGTTCACGAAAGAATTGTGAAAGAACAGTAATATGGCTTCCCGGCTCAGAAAAAATTGGTGCAGAGTTATGATATTCTTTTAACTTTGTTCTCTCACACTCTTTCTTTTAAACATTGAGCTCACGTCTAACCAAACTCTCTCTTCATTTTATCTCATCACACACCCACACTCAGATATTGACCCCTCACATCTCGATCACTCAAGGATAACTTCATGGGTAGGAAACACTGGTTATCGTGAATCCATAGAAGTTTTGTTAAGTCCTCACACTGATCCCATGTATTTGTCCTAAAATCAAAATGTTGCTCAACTGGTTTAACTTCAACAATTAAAGCACAGTATGAAATACATGTCAGATATATATATATATATATATATATATATATATATATATATATATATATATATATATATATATATGCTCAGTAAGATAATCATGAAGATTTCAGCATTTTAATCATGAAAGATTCTCTCAAAATAAAGAAATTGAATGAATGAAATGAAATCAAGAGATATGTTTTGAGAATCTGACAATGTATGAAAAAGATCAAGTATGAATGATTTATCAATAAAAGCTTAGGTCATGAAAAATTGGATGTTGTCTATACGAATCGAATATAGACACTCTTTAAAGAAACGTTTTGAATGAATCAACGCTCAACAAACTTTTGAATTTCAAACGGGGTGTCTTACCATCGAAAATTAGCTTCACTATGAGACATGGTAAGAACATAGTCAATAAAGTACTAAACCGGTGTGTATGAATACTTGAAAGTATACGAAAAAGATAATACACAAGTTTTTATCTTTGGAAACACACGGTTAGTTAAACAATGACGCTCATGTATGAAAACATTTAAAATCACACTTCTGTATTCATGAAATTTGTTTAAGAATCGAGAAGTGGTTTGAACTTTTAAGAAGAAAAAAAATGTTTTCATGTATAAAAGTTGTCCGTCTTTCAAACACATATGAGATTAAGATTAGAATATTCCTTACGCTCAACTTTAATCTCATGAAGTCAGATCGAAAGTCATGATTGATATGAACATGTAAGCTCCTCTTCAAATTCTGCAATTAGTCAAAAAGTCGTCAAAGTACAAAGTCTTATTGAAACAAAAACATTTATTGAAAAATTAAAGACATAAAAGCAATAAAACGTTTAAAGAACAAGTTCTGATCAAATGTAATCAGAAGTCAATGTCCTTACTCCCCCTGAAAATATGCATTGGCAATATTATCAGTAAAGGTAATATGTATACTCCCCCTTGAAGATTGATCATCTATTTTGATGCATCGGAGTACACTTTCTTTTTATCGTTGAAGTATAAGTCCTAAATTGTTGTGTTTAGAAGTCAAACTTGATCATTGAGGTACGAGTCCTGAGTTGATTTACTCAGAAGTCTAACTTCTTAACATTGAAAATCGGGTCTTGAACTGTGTTATCCAAGAGCCATGTTTCCTTTACTCTCCCTGAACTTGAGGTGCCTGCAACACAGATAGATCTTTTGCCTTTGGTACCCACTGGTATTTGGCTCCAGGTTTGTTAGTAAAAGATTTTGGCATCCATTTGAATTTGGACCCTCTGAGCTTTTGAAAAACTTTTGAAACATTATTATGATAAACGTGATATGAACCAAACCAATTATCATAATATTTTCGAGACACAAAATCATTTCGACGATATGTGGAAGACTGAGTAGTAGACGGGGATAATTGGATCAATTGCTTTATTGTATATGACTTGTAAGAAGATACAAGGTTTTGTTTATGAGAAGCAACTTGATCAATTACATCAGAAACACTATCAGTAACTCTATTACATTCAACATTCGAACATGATTTTGTTATCTCATCAACCTTCTGCTTTGGCCTCCATTCATGTTTCACTTCGGATCTTTTCTTTTTCAGATTTGAAACATATGAATATTGCATGTTAGAACTGTGAGACTTGAGAGATTGTTTCTTCTTTGATTTACCAGTGTTGGTCCATTTGTGTGAGTGTCTGTTCTTTCTTTTCTTACCTTTTGCAGAATAGGTGCTCACAGAAACTGGTTTATCAACTTTCATTGATGATTCACCTTTTTCATACACACTTGGTAAACCATTAGAATTAATAATGAAATGGGAATGATCTGGAAGTTTTGCATTAAAATCAAATTGATCAACACATTTATCAAAACAACCATCAGAGTTTAGAAAATCTAACTCTTCATCAAACAAAACATCATCATCATCATTAGATATAGAAGCTTTTGAAGTATTGGAAAAATCAGTGTTTATAAAAATAGTAGAAAATACCATTTGTTCTAATCCAATCAAAATTATTTTTTCTTCAAGAGTATTCTCAAGCTCAGAAAGTTTACTTTCTAAGATGAGTGGAGGAACATAAAGCTTGCCTTCAATAGGTTTTGCCTCCATTTCCTCTGTAGAATAACTTTGAAAATAATCGATGGAAATAAATTTTGACTGTTTAGAATTATAACTAGAATTCAACTTTTCATAACGAAATGGTAGTTGCATTTTAGTTTTATTTTTCCTTTTCTCATTTTCCTTAGCTTCTACTTCATCTGCTGATTTTGTCCATTTGACTTTAAGTTCAGAGTGTTTCTGTGCCAGTTTGAGAAATGAAAATCATATAAAGCAGGCAATGTTGAAATACTCTTCTTCAAGTAATTAGGATTATCGTAACCGATACCCCAATACTCATTGAAAGAAGTAACCTCTTTTGGTTTATTAAGATGAATAGCTTGATCAGTCTGACCTCGAGTATACAGTTTTTGTTCCAAACCATTCACTTTTTCAACCAAAGTTTGATTTTTTGATTTCAAAGTTAAACATTTCTTTGCAACCTCTTTCAACTCACGTTCACACATTTTAAATTTTGATTTTGTTTCAGATAATTGACCATACATTGCAGTCTTTTCTTTTCCAAAGGAATCAATGTTGTTATGTAAAGATTCAATCAATGCAATCTTCTCAACAATGTCTTTGTTGAGCTTCTATATTGCTTGATTTTTCTTTTCAATGATACCTTTTTCATGTTTTAGTTTAGAATGCAGATCCTTAAGCTCAACCATCATGGATTGCATTTGATTTAAAAAATCAGATTCAGTCATATCATTTACCTCTTCAAAATCCTCTTCATCTGACATCTCTTCAGCAACTTTCTGTCCCATTAGGCACATATGGGCAGTCTCCTCTTTCTCATCCTCATAATCTGAATGGTCCAGCAGTAATCATCTTCGGCCATCAGTACTTTATCAGCTTCTTTTTGCTTTGCCAGGAGCATCTTGTTTTTATAATACTCGGAATTCTTCACTTTAGGCTTCCTGCAATCCTTGACAAAGTGGCCTATTTTACCACAATTGTAGCATTTTACTGGCTCCTCTTCTTTTTTCTCCACATACTTGTTCACATATCTTTTCTCTTTTGGCCTTTTCTCCTCAAATCTTCTCTTTCCTTCAACCCTTTCTTTATGCTCATAGTTCTTTGAAGCTGAAGAATACCTTTGACTGTTTGACCCAGGCTTCTTGTAAAACTTCTTTTGAAATTCCTTTGTCAGTAAAAGCATTGCTTGCTTCAAGTTTTCACCATCATCAGAATCAGTCTCATCAGTTTCCTCTTCCTCCGTCTCAGAAACAATCACTTTCTTTTTCTTCAAACTCACTGATCTCTTTTCCTTTCTCTTTACACCAATGCCACCGGATCAACCACTGGTTTCTCAACTTTCTTCTTCTCAGCTTTTATCTCATCAACCTCTTCTTCATTTTGACGTAAAGTCTCATAAACTTCATGCAGAAGTATCTCATTCAGATCTTTCATTTGTTTCATCTGTCGAGTAAATCTTTTCCATTCAGGTTGTAATATACTCAGAGACTTAACATTCAGCTCAATCTGAGATTTCTGCACTCTATTCTTGCTTAGCTCATTGAGAAGAGTGACGAATCTGTCATAAGTTGCCTCTAGGTTCTCACTTTCCTTTGCTTTAAACTCTTCATAGTTGTTGAGGCAATTAGACACCTTCAGCTGATTACCAACCTTAAAACCCAACATCATTCTTTCCAACTGATCCTACATCTGCTTTCCGGTTGCTTTGTAGCTGTCTATTTTCACATATATCTCATTTGGTATTCCTTGGAGTAAAAAGGACTTTGCCAGTTTGTCAGTTTTATGCCTTTTCTTATCTTCATCTTCATACTCATCAGGATCAATCACATATTCAACTTATGCTCTACCCTTTATTGTAGTATGAACCTTTGTAGGAGGTTTCATGAGCCCTTCTTTCAAAGATAGTCTAATATAATCACCAAACTCATGTCTGTCGATGAAGTCCAAAAATCTGTCTTTCCCTTGCTCGTACTCACCCTTGAACAGAACGGGTGGTTTGACATCAGTACCAATTGCGAGAGCATCCCTTGAAGTCATCTTTACAATACCACTGTAGCTTTAAAATTCGCACACTACAAGTAACCTTCACAAAATTCGCAGCAAAATCCGCACACCAAGAGAAATTCGCACAACTTGAGATGCGAATTCTTAGAAATTTGCACGCTTCAGTATGCGAATTATGTGCAATTCGCAGGCTTTGGTATACGAATTCTAGACTTAGAATTCTCAATCTTCAAATTTTTCGCATGAACTTTTCACACAACAGGGATATGCGAATTCTACACTTAGAAATATTCTTGATCTTCAACTTCCCGTATCGATACGAATTATGTACTTAGAAAATATTTCAATTTTCTATGTGAATTCTGAAGAAATCCGTATGAAGCCTTATGCGAAATTCAAGAAATTCGTATATAACATGATGCGAATTTCAGGAATTCGTACGCAATGCGATGCGAAATCCTCACTTTTCGTATCCAATTCTATGCGAAATTTGTCCTTAGACAAAATTCCACCAACTTTTCGTACAAGGAACTATGAGAATTCCATCTTCTCGTATATAGGCAGATGCGAATTCTGTACAATTCGTATATAAGCCTATGTGAATTCTTCCCTTAACTTTTTCAAATCTTTAGTTCTATGCGAATTCCTCTGTGAACATATTCAACATGCAAATTCTTGATGCGAATGGATTGAATCTTGCGAGTTCTTCAGTATACGATCCAAAAACACTTCAATTCGTCAAAAACCCCAACAAATCTTCGAATTTGAGTTTGAAATTTCACAAACTTATCCACGAACACTGCAGGAATCGATTACAAATACTGAATTACAAAGAAAATTCACATAAAAGTACAGTTAGAAGGGCCTTCACCCCGCGGGACCAAAGAAGAAGCTGACAACTCACCCTGACTGTTGAAGGCTAGAGGAGCATTGCTAAGAGGATCCTCTAGACGATCAGAAATCCTCTCAGGCTCAGAGCGGGCAGCAAGACTCATATTCAAAACCCTCGATGGCTCTTATGAAGAGATAGATAGAGCGGAAACTCTGTTATCTAGAACATCTTTCCCCTTCCCCTTCTTCTGTACCTTAATCCAATCGCCCTCAGAGGTAGCCTTGCTACCACCCTCAGGTGGATTAGGGGTCGGCTCTTGTTTGATTTTATTTATTGATTGCACTGCAAAGCCCTCCCCTTCCAATGCTGCCTGACGAGGGTCAAACTCAGCTTTGGCCCACCACCGGTATCCCATATAGAAGGAGTTGAGAAGCTTTTTTGGGCTTTTAAGCTGGGTGGTTACCCGCTTACGAATTCTGCTTCCCAATTCTCATCACGTAGTTGGCTTAACGCATACACCTCGGAATATACCGCTTCTTATGCTTGTGCCTATTTTACATCTGATGAGCAATTTTTGGTCCCATATTTTGGTTGTGCCCTACTTAGTGGATTCTGAGTGGGAGTAGAAACTCTTGTAAAAAGCTTTTAGGTCGGTTCAAAATTTACTAATAGGCAATCCCCTTTTTCCGTGATAATGTGAAAGGACTCAATTCCTTCTTTCTTCCCTAGCGAAAAGCCCAATAGGAGGAGTCTAGGACAAGGGGAAAAAGTGGTTTTTCCCTTGTCCGGAGAGGTTTTTTTGGTTTAAATCGTAAGCGGGTAACCACCCAGCTTAAAATCGCCGCATCTGTATTGTAAGCAGTTACGAATAATCCAGAAAAAAAGTAATAGGAATTAGACCTAACACGATTCCAAATAGAAAAACTTCAATCATTTCGATTTATTTGAAAGGGGAAAAAATAGAGGGTTCCAAACCTAAATAAACATCCGACCGGAGTTCATACATTTTGAATGCTTTCGGACGGCTAACTATCAATTTCTTTAAGGTGCTAGCTGCTTAGCTTTACTAAAAGGTCGATGAGTTGGGTCAATCTCCATGCCCTTATCTTCTTTAAGCCCTTGTTTTCGCAGATTAGTTGTAGCAAATCAGTTGTCGCATATCGCTAATAAACCGGACTGGCTTATTATCTGAATGAGATCGGAAAGAGAGGAGGTAGCCCAAATCTTCCAATAGGCGCATACGAAAGGTTCTGAAAGAATTGAAAAAGCTCTGAAAAATCAACAACCCGACCTGAGGAACTACCAACAACGGAAGAACTAGCAACAGCGGGAGAAACCGTTTCTAACCTCAGCTTCACCCCCTTCCTCGGGATTCTTTCTTTGATGATATGCCCTAAGCCCCTTTCAGAAGTTGGAGTGTGTAGATGGGCTTTGAAGCAGGGCCACAAATATTTCAAAACTTTCGGAGACGGGATGGAAAGACTTTCGTGAGAAGAGATGGTAGGCTTGATACGGATACAGCTGCTTAGCTAATTCTCTTCTTGTTGCACCATGTCCAGACGATAGCAGTGGAAAAAAAAAGTAACCATCGGATTCAAAGAATAAACCTTTCTTCCATAAACCTAGGCAAGACCAGAAGTTTATCTATCTGCAAAAGGCGCTGGAAACAGGTCGAAAGTAAGGCGGAGGGTGGGCGTAGCGGATTTGATCATCCTCTGCTCGTAGGGATCCGGGGCACCTCCTAGAAGCGTCACGGACGAACCTAATTGTCTCGCAGTTATGCGAACCTACTCCATCATCCACATCTCATATGCCACTGGCGGGGCTCCCATTCGTCATGTGCCCTTTTACGAGATCCCATTCCCAGTAAGTAGAGCAGCCTTGAACCCATACCCTTGATTCCCGCCTTGAGCCTCAGCCCGAAGGACCAAAGGTTGCTGTTTGGTCTGGATAAGCAGGCTGGGACAGGCTCCTCGAGCAGATACCATTAGACTGTAAATCTGTTGAAGTTTTTCTACGTAGGTTCGAATCCTGCCTCTCCCCCCTTCAACATGGGTCTGGTCAGCATATACTTAATCAGGTCCGTTCGAGCAATTACCAACACTGTTGTGGAAAGGGAGTAGTGTCGGAGCTTGGTTGCTGCAAAGTAGAGCGATAAGCACATCTTCTCGATCGGCGAATAATTCTTCTTAGGGCCCTGTAAGACCCTGCTGAGATAATACATGACATGCTCCTGCCCTGAATCAGATCGAATTGGGGCATTGGTTCGCATCTATGGTCAATTAAGAGGTTCGCGGATCCATTCTTCTATACGATAAATCGCCATCTCGTAGCACCACCACGACACCGATTCCCCGACAAAACCCCCGATTTCCCGAGAAGGATAATGAGTGAAGATCTGCCCCAGCCAAGTCGTCGACCGCTGCGGTACCTGAACTGAATGCTCTGAGGTTGAAAGGCAAGTAGATAAGCAGATTCCTACCTGTATTTTTATTGTCTCGATTCTGAGTATATGTATAGAACCAATTTTGGGATTTCAAGGAGAAGCGGTTAAGAGCAATCGAGAAGATCTATTTTGATGATTATACAGTGCTTAGAACACGTATGTTCGAAAAATCACAAAAATTCAAAATCAAACAAAAATTACAGTGCGAATGTGTTCCAAATCAATAAAAATTCATTCTAGAATGCTAATCAATCAACATACAATCAAAATATTAAACAATTACATTACACAAATCGAAAATTGATCAAACCACAGTGAAATAGAGATACGAATTCATTTTGTTGATTTTCAATCGAATCTGCTCTGATATCAATTGTGTGTCCCAGTTTATGTGCAATCAGATCAAGATAACAACAAGAAATCCATGTCGAATGTCATATTGATTAATACGAATTTCACAGATTACAATTCCCTCAGATGAACAATATTTCTCTCACTACAAAGATATTCTCACAACTCTCTTACTGCCACACTCTTACAAGGAAAAAAGAAAACCTTTATATACCAACAAGAAATACAAGACAAAACTAAACTAGGCAATGACTTTGACTTTGACTTATTACAAAGACTTTGACTTTTGCAATAAGAGTCTTTGACTTGAGCATTTGACTTTGACTTTCAATCTTTATGATCTTGGATCCAACATATTTGAGCACTAACAACTTGCACCGCCATTATGGAAACACAGGTGGCCACTTTGTGGACCTATACAGTTTTCCGCTATCAATAACCCTTGATTCCATCTGTATAGCCTAGTAGGAATCCCTTGGTAGCTCTGGGATCCAACTTGTCCTGACCTGTCACACGTATGTATTTCAAACAGATGTTACCCTTACCCCTTCCAAATTTCTTCTAGAATATTTCCCCCAATGGCTGAACATGGTAATCGATTCACAATGTATATAGTAGTGTGAATTGCTTCAACCCAAAACATTTTAGGAAACCAGATGTAACTAACATACATCGGAATTTTTCTAACAAGGTCCTATTCATCCGCTCGACGACTCTATTTGATTGTGGATCGTCAGGTGTGGTGTAGTGTCGGTGAATACCTCTACGTGAACAAAAGTCTTTAAATTTACCACTAGTGTATTCACCACCATTGTCAGATCTTAGCACTTTTAATTTTCTTTCAGTCTCGACTTCGACTAGAACTAACCAAGTTTTGAATATTTAAAAAACATTTGACTTTAACTTAATCACATACACCCAAAGTTTGTGCGAGAAATCATTAATAAAAGTAACATAGTACTTACCTCCACTGAGAGACTGTGTCGAAGATGGTCCTCAGACGTCTGTATGAACGTAATCGAGGATCCCTTTGGTGTTGTGTTTTCCAACACCAAAAGAAACACGCGTCTGTTTACCCGAGACACATTTTGAACAAAAGTCTAGACTCGTAGGCGCTTCAACTGCAATTAGTTTCCGCTTGCGCAGAATCTCCAAGTTCTTCTCTAAAGTGTGCCCCAATCTAAGATGCCACAAACGGGTAGCATATAAGTTTCTTGAACTATCAGCGACACACGCATCAGAACTGACTGTCTCGCCTACCAGATGAAACAGGTTATTTTCTGCCTTCTCACCTTTCATCACAATAAATTTCCCTCTGGAGATGTGCATACTCCCATTCTCAATTCGAATCTTACAGCCAAGTTTGGAAAGTTGTGCAACAAAAATCAAAGAACGAGTCATAGACGATACAAATTTAACATTTAATAAAGTTCAAATAGTACCATCAAACATTTTGATTCTGACTGAACCGATGCCCCGAGTGACACATGATGTATTGTTTCCCATATAAATATGGTTACCTTAGAACTCCTCAAAAGTAGTAAAACAGTCCTGAAATTGTGTCATATGGCACGAAGCTCCGGTATCCAACACCCAACGCCTGTCGCCTTGCGGTGCAGTAACCGTTGTTGAGAAGCCTGTATCTCTTTCGGTTGCAACTGCTGAAGATTCTGCTTTGTTCTTGTCCTTGTTTTTCAAACATGGACAATCTCTGACCCAATGACCTGGTTTGTGACAATAATTACAATTACCCCGTTGCTTAGATTTCCCGCGATAACTAGGTTTGCGAGATTGGGAGCGGCCACGAGTTCTTCCCCTAAGGTGATCGTCTTGGTCTCTTTCAGCAAATAGACATTCACTGTTGTGGTTGTTCTCCCGCGAACTGTTACTGATTTTCATCTGAATTCTCTGTTCTTCACAGATCATCCCTTCTTTCACGTCAGACAAAGAAATGGAATCTCTTCCATAAATAAAACTGTTAGTGAACTGGGAATATTTCTCGGGAAGTGAATGCAACAGAATCAAAGTGAGTGCCTCATTATCTGTAGCAAAAATAGAATCGATTGCCTTCAACTTCATGATGATGTCTTCGAATTCACTCATGTGGGCCTGAATGGTAGTTCATTCCTTCATTTTGAAGAACAAGCACGACCTCATCAATAACAGTCGGTTAGTCAAAGTTTTCTTGAGATAAAAATTCTCAAGTCTTTTCCAAATCCCTGTGGCTGTCTTTCAGAAACGATTTCAGAAATAACATTTGGACCCATAGCTATATATAAGCTAGTGAAGTCCCAAGACTCCATTTCCTTAGCTTCTAAGGTGGGCATATCCAGATCTTTTTCTTCCAGAGCAAAGACTACGGGGTGAACATCGTCTTTCCTAAGTGTTATTGCTGTAGTGAACTGCTATTTACCAAAATCACCCTCCCCGTTCCATTTTTCTATTTTAATCCCTGACCCCGATAATTTAAAAGCACCTTTTTGATAAACATTTAGGTTCGGGTTAGAAACGGAACTAGCAAACGGATTTTCTGAATCAACAAACATTTTTACCAAGCACCTATCGTGCGACTAAAAATATACAATCTAAGTCAAATTTTGATCTAACAGCACTGATACCAATTGTAAGGGTCGGTGGCAGTTACAAGATCGTATTTCAAGTGATTTACGGTCCCAAAATGATAACAATAAATCACGGTGCAACTGACCCGATACAAAAAATGCGGAATAACGAGATCTAAATATTGTATATTTCGGTCTAATGATTCTTACCGATCCACAAACGTAAATATAGAAGTTATCGAATATACGATAAAATATGACAAATCAGCAAATAAATCGAGACAACAAGATTTAACGTGGTTCCACTATTGGCGTGATAGTGTACATCCACATATATATGGGGAAGATGAGAGTATGGACAAAAGAGGAATAAGAGTATACTTGTAGCTTCCATGTATATTTCCAATCGTGTATTAGGTACCTCCTTTTCATTTCCCATGCATAAGGCAAAGTCTCCTAATAAGACAAATTCCAAGTCTTCCAAAACATGTAGCTCAAATTAATCCACACCTCCATGCATCAAGCACTTGTACATTGTGTTTGGTGAGTTGCACAACAACAATAAAAAAAGCCTTATCTGATTTAAGTTTTTCAACAATTATTAACAAAATACTTAATTAATTAAACTATGCATCTTCTTTGTTTACACCTAAGTTTTTTTATTTCTTTTATTTCACAAGGATTCTGCTTTTTTACTCACATAACATTTAATGAATATACATATATAATCAACATACTTATGAACTCATTATATAAATGAAATTATGATCAATATGTATATTTTTATTTACATGACACTTGAATATAAAAATATATTTATTTTTATTTACATAATAATAAAATGATTATAAGTAATATAAATAAATAAATGAAGCGGAGGATTAATTACGTCAATATATATAATGCCTTATAATCATTATCAGTTATATATTATGTAAATAATAATATTGATATGTATTATTTCCAAATAAAGGTAAATATCTAAAATTTAAATTAATATATAAAGTTTGAATCAATATATAAAACTAAAAAAATTATTATCATTTAAAATATTATTAAAATTTACAACCAATATATATTAATAAAATTAGAATAAATATATAATTAAATACTTATTACATTTAACATCACTAAACTTCATTAATAAATGAAATACTTATTACATTTAATATCACTGAATAAAATTAATATATAATCAAATACGTATTGCTTACTATCTCATTTAATAAATAACATACTTATTGCATTTAACATCACTAATTAGAATCAATACATAAAATAAAAAAATTATTAGAATCAATATATATAGTTAACATTATAATCAAAACTAAAACTTATTAGAAACAATATAGCAGTATGTATAAAAAATGACAGAAACATATATATATATATATATATATATAAGTTAAATTAGAATAACAAAATATATAAAATTAGAAAGAATAACTTACTACAATCATCAATATATGATTATTTCAATATAATTTAAATTGAAATCAAACTATGTATAAATGAAATTAGAATTGATACAATACCTTTCATGTAACAACCGTATTTTTTGTACGAAAATTACGAGTTTTATATTTATTTTTATCCTTGGAACAAACCTTAAAAGAATTATGGGTTGGTTTGCATTTGAGTGCTAGTTAGAAAGAAATCAAGAAATATTTCAACAACCTTCACACCCGTGAAAGTTTCTTCACGATCGGGGCTTTTGGGCAGAAATCACATAGTTGGTGGGCTTGGTTGAAAATTTGAATAAAGATGGAAGTGGTGGTATGGCATCGAGTAGAAAAGTTAAGAATTCCTTTTCTTTATTTGATTTCTTATCCAAAACTCATTTTTCCTCTCATCCCATTCTCTCTCTCCATTATTTATGTGTGTCCCAATATGCAATCATTCAATCCAGTAAATCAATAATTAACACAATAACGCAAACCTGATATTGATTAAGCAATAGATTCAACAGGTTATAGGATTGAAATCGATCTATCTCTCTGTCTGTTTCTCTGTTCACGGCGCACCACCCACACCAACAGCCTCCTCCCCAATAATTAATTCTCTAATTAATTCCTCTAACCTAATTACCACTAAACAAGATTAATTTATACTAAGGCTAACTAAGCCTAATGGGCTTGACAAGGTTTGGTAATGGGCTTTACAATGCTTGGCCCAAAAACAAACTAAGTTAACTAAAACTAAAACTAACTAATAAATAAATAAAATACGTAAACAGACTTTGACTATTTATTACAAAAGGACCCTAGACTATTTGTTGAGACGACTTTATCAGCTTTGACTTCAGATTTCCATCTTCAGATAATTATGATCTTGAATCCAATAAATATGTGCTTTAACAATCTCCCCCTTTGGATCAAGATCATTCTTTAAGCTCAGAAAATGTAATCTTCCTCTTTGTCTTCAGAATGTAGCAATCTCCCCAATCAATGAGAATATCTTTTGGAAAGAAATTATCTCCAGTTTCTGCTCGGAATGCTTCAGCAAATCATCTTCAAAGAAAATTTCTTCATTTCAGCATATCTTCAGACTATCTTCCATTTCTTGATTAACGCTTCTCCCCCTTTTTGATGAAAAGAGCAAAGAGTTCATCAAAACATGTCTTCAAGAAATTTCTTCCACCATTGATCTTGCAAACAGAACCACTGAGTATCCGTCAATTCATTAAGATGTTCATCCAGATCTTTGCAAATCTAGACAAATTAGAAAATGAAGTGTAACACCTGAATCAACAAATGAATCAGTTAAAATTGTCTGTCAGTAACACAAAGTCACTGTGTGTAACGAATACACAATATAAAGGAGCTTTTATGATGTTCACTCCCCCAGGGCTTCCATTCAATCATCGAAAAACCACAAAGGTAATTTCTATGAACATTATGACAAAGAAACAAATTCTTTGTGTGTTCGTGCAAGTGATAGAATAAATTAAGCATATGATGTTTGCTTATAAGGCTTAAAATGTGTAAACCACTGAGACAACAGGTAGTTAAAAACAGACTCAATGTGCATTAGTGAAGTGTGAAGGTGGGACAAACTTCCTTCTTTTCAATATCCAGATTTTCCAAATGAAAATCAGATAGCATATGTGCTGCGTCCCCTTTGAAAATGAAACATTTTCTTGTTGAGAAGAAAATGAGTAGCTGGTGGGGTAATGTCAAGAATTGGCATGGGCTAGTTGCCTGTTTCAATAATGTTCATCAAGAATTGTGAAGCATTAGAAATGTGGTTGCCCGGCTTAGAAAGTAGTTGGTGCAGAGTTTGATATTCTTTTACTCTGATCTCTCACCCTCTTTCTTTTAATCTTTAAGCTCACAGCTAACCAAACTCTCTTTTAACATTTCTCTCATCACACATCCCACACTCATTTCTTTTGACTCCTCACATTCAATCACTAAAGGATTTACTTCTTGGGTAGGAAACACTGGTTAACGTGAATCCATAGAAGTTCAATGAAGTCCTAGCACATTGATCCCATGTTTTCCTATGAAGCATATGTTGCTTAGATGATTTAACTTGATCAGTTAAAGCTCAATGATGAATCAGAAAACATTTAAAATCACACTTCCAATTCAAGAAATCTGTTTGAAAATCGGGAAGTGGTTTGAACATTTAAGAACATGTTTTCTTATGATTGAAAGTTGTCCTTCTTTCAACCATAGATGAGATGAAGATTAAGAATTATACCTTTTGAGTACAGTCTTACATCTCGCGAAGTCAAGCTTAAAGTCATAAAGATATGATCTTTGAAGCATCTCTCAACCTACAAAAATCTAAAAGTCTAGTCAAAGTAACTTTATTCACAGAAATTGAAATAACATAAAGCAGTAAAACACTTAGTGTACGAGTTCTGATCAGAAGTAATCAGAAGTCATAGCCATACTCTTTACTTGTATGCTCCCCCTAGAATCATGCATCACTAACAATTATCAGTAAGCACAATGCATTTAAATATGCTCCCCCTCAAACTAACATTGACCATCAATGAAATACTTCTCACACTCCCCCTGAGATCATGAACAAACTGTTAAAGAGCAGGTATCATGCGAAAATAATAAAGAAATGATAAAGAGACACAATAAGAAACTTTAATAGGTAACTACCGATTATGTCTTAAGATTTAGCATACCAAGTCTTGAGACAAGAAAATTAAATCACTTTTCGTCTAAAGGTTTGGTAAACAAATCTGCAAGCTGATAATCGGTTTTTACAAAGTAAAGTTCAATTGTCCCCTTTTCTACATTATCTTTTATAAAATGATACCGGACATCTATGTGTTTGGTCTTAGTATGCTGAACAGGGTTAGCGGTAATCGCAATAGCGCTCTTCGAATCACAATAGATCGGGATTCTATTGAAATTAAATCCATAGTCTCGCAGTTGTGTTCTCATCCACAGGACCTGAGAACAGCAGCTAGCAGCAGCTACATATTCCGCTTCGGCCGTTGATGTGGAGACACATAATTGCTTCTTCGAAGCCCAACTGACGAGTTTATCTCCGAGGAATTGTATATGACCCGAGGTGTTCTTCCTGTCTAACATGCAACCAGCATGATCTGCGTCTGAATAAGATGTTAGTTCAAGGCTTGTATCCTTAGGATACCACAGACCAAGATCTGCAGTCCCCTTCAGATACCTGAAAATCCGCTTTACAACAGACAAATGGGATTCTTTAGGATTGGCCTGATATCTGGCACATAAGCATGTAGAGAACATTATATCCGGCCTACTAGAAGTAAGATACATTAAAGAACCTATCATCCCTCTATAAGTCCTAACATCAACAGCCTTTCCCGAAAGATCGGTGCCAATCTTAGTACCATGTGCCATTGGGGTACCAATTGGTTTACAATTTTCCATTTTGAACTTTCGAAGAATATACAGAATGTATTTAGATTGATTGATAAAAATCCCCGTTGAAAATTGTTTGACTTGCAATCCGAGAAAGAAATTCATCTCTCCCATCATGCTCATTTGAAAACGAGACACCATGAGGTTTGCAAAGTTCCTACAGTACTTAGGATTTGTAGAACCAAAAATAATATCATCCACATATATTTGAATAAGAATGATATCGCCTTTATCCTTTTTAATGAAAAGAGTGGTATCAACCGTACCTTTTGTGAAACCCGACTTAACCAAAAATTGAGATAGAATATCATACCAGGCGCGAGGAGCTTGTTTTAGTCCATAAAGATCTTTATCCAAGATGTAGACGTGGTTCAGCTTATCTGGATTTACAAACCCTTCTGGCTGTGAGACGTAGACTTCTTCCTTGAGTACTCCATTCAGAAAAACTGTCTTCACGTCCATTTGATAGACGATGAAGTTCTTGTGGGCTGCGTAGGCTAAGAACATCCGAATTGCCTCTATACGTGCCACTGGAGCATAAGTATCATCGTAGTCTATCCCTTCCTCTTGCCTATATCCCTTGGCGACAAGTCGTGCTTTGTTTCGAATAACGATGTCATCTTCATCTTTCTTGTTTTTGAACACCCATTTCGTACCAATGATGGTTTTTCCTTGTGGTTTGGGTACGAGTCTCCAGACTTTCAGTGCTTCAAACTGATTCAGCTCATCTTGCATCGCAATTACCCAATCTGAATCGGCAAGGGCCTCAGATACGCGTGTAGGCTCGATCTTGCTCAGAAAGGATTCATACATACATAGATTTGATGTTGCAGACCTAGTTTGCACCGGTGCAGATGGATCTCCAATAATTTGATGTACCGGGTGCTCTTTGGTCCACTTATGTTCATGAGGGAGTGGATTAGATGTAGATTGAGCATTTTCCGCATCTAGGAATCCACTGGTATCTTCTTCAGATGGTTCAGAATTAACGGGGGCTTCAGTTGAAGTAGTCGTTGCAGAAGTAGCAGTAGGTACAGCTTGGTCAATCTGTTGATTAGTCCTTACAGTACGTCCTACGGAGTCAGCTACTTCTGTCTCGGCATTGTTGGTCACAACTTCAACTGTCGGAGTAGGCTTTTGAACTGGAACTTCTTGCTGAATAGGAGAACCAAATTCAGTAGAGATATCGGAAGTGGTTGGAGGAGTAGTCATCGAGTCTTCTATCCTGTCAACCACAACAGAGTTAGGCAATTTAGAACCAAGAAATTCATCATAGAACAGTTCAAATAATAAATCCAAATCAGATAAATTAGAAGTAGACGACGAAGCGCCATCTGATTTGTTCTCTTGAGGTGCAGGTCCTGGACTGGTTGGTCCAGAAGCTAATACTCCGGTAATGACGGGTTCTGAACTGATGTGCTCAGAAGCCATTTCCTCATCGAATGTAACATTAACGCTCTCGATCACAATTTTCGACTTCTTCAAATAAACACGATATGCAGACGATGTAGATGAATAACCAACAAAGATGCCTTCATCCGCCTTAGCACTGAACTTGTTCAGATTCTCTCGGTCATTTAGAACATAACACGTACAACCAAAAACATGAAAATATTTAATGGTTGGTGTTCGGTTGTTTATCAACGCATACGAAGTCTTCTGAAATCTGCGGTGTATCATGGAGCGATTCTGAGTGTGACATGCAGTCGAGACAGCTTCAGCCCACAAAAATAAAGGTAAGTCAAATTGGCTGAGCATTGTTCGAGCGGCCTCGACAAGTGTACGATTTCGCCTTTCGACGACTCCGTTCTGTTGAGGCGTGCGAGCAGCAGAGTATTGATGTGATATCCCGACCGATTCGATATATTCTTCAACTATCTTGTTCTTGAACTCTGTGCCGTTGTCAGTCCTGAGAATCTTGACTTGTTTTTGCAGATTGACTTGGGTCGTCTTCAGAAACGTAATGAGAACATCGGGAGTCTCATCTTTAGACCGTAGAAATTTAACCCAAGTGTATCGCGTATAGTCATCCACGATAACCAGCACATACTTCTTTCCTCCTAATCTTTGCGTTCGCATAGGACCGCATAGATCCATATGCAACAACTCTAATGGAGAGCTGGTACTCGGTTCAGGCTTTGGTTTGTGTGGGGCTCTATTCATCTTTTCCTTTTCGCACGCTGCACATAGATGTTCTCTTTCGAACTTCAGTTCTGGAAGACCTTTCACTAGCTTGCCACTGACTAGCTTGTTGATGTAGCGAAAGTTGAGGTGAGAAAGTCGTCGATGCCATAACCAGCTTTGTTGCATCGAGGCCTTTGATAGTAGGCAGACCTGATTGTCAGCCTGGACCTTTGACAAATTGATGGTGTAGAGGTTTGACTTGCGAGATCCGACCAGGAGTTCTTTTCCTTCTTCAGTGCGTACTGAACATGTCTTGGCCTTGAAATTAACCTCTAAATCTTTGTCGCAGAACTAGCCAATGTTGAACAGGTTGTTCCCTAATCCTTCAACATAACTCACCTTCTTGATCGTAAGATTTTCATGTACAACATCACCATATCCCAGAATAGGTGAAAACTGATCATTCCCAAAACGAACTGTGCCGCAGTATTTGTCCGTATAATTAGACAACATACTCTTCTGTCCGGTCATATGTTTGGAACACCCGCTATCCAAATACCACATATGACGGGTCTGCACAACACAAATCAAGAAAGAAGAGGTTTAGGTGCCCATTTAAAAATGGAACCTCCACTGTTAGTACTTGATTTTGGCACCCATTTAAAATTGGGCCCGCTTATTCTTTGAAAACCATAATCATGATAAGATGAATGATAACGATAAGATGAAACATTATATGAACCATACCAAACATCAGAAAATTTACGAGAAGCATAATCACATTCACCATAATTTAAAAACTTTTTATTTGATGGTGCTAAATGGAATAATTGCTTTATAGAGTACTTCTTGCGAGAATCAACAAGATTAGATTTAAAAGTAGCAACATTCACAATCACCTCATCTTTACTAGAAGTCTTTTTATTCAAAATAAAACTAGAACTAGATTTAGCTTTCTCGTCTATCTTCTGTTTCGGTATCCATGCAGTCTTAACTCCAACCCTTTGCTTTCTCAAATCTGAAACATGTGAAACTTTAGAGTTAGAATGATGAGAATTAAGAGAATGCTTCTTCTTTGGTTTACCAGTGGGGATCGGTTTCTGTGAAAGCTGAGATTTTTGTTTCTTACCTTTTGCTTTCTTTGATTTCACAGAAACTGATTTATCAACTTTCGTTGATGTTTCACCTTTGTCAAAAACACTGGGTAATCCAAAGGAATTAACAACACAAGATGAATGATAAGGAAGTTTAGAAGAAGAATCAAACTGAGAAACACAATCATTTAAAACACCTTCAGAGTTTAATAAATTAAGCTCATTATCAAGGGAACCAGATTTGTCATCCGAATTTAAAGCCTTGGAGATTTTAGGAAAATTATAAGTTTTGAACACTGTTGAAAAAACTGTTTGTTCTAAGTCCATCAAAATTCTTTCTTCTATAAGAGTATTCTCGAGTTCAGAAATTTTACTTTCCAAAACTAGAGGAGGGACGTAAAGCTTACCTTCTATGGGTTTAGCCTCCAACTCTTGTACAGAGTAACTCTCAAAGTAATCATTTGAAAGAAAATTTGATTTATTAGAACTATAGCTGTTATTCAACTTCTCATAGCGAAATGGAAGTTGAACTTTAGATGTGTTCTTTCTTTTATCATATTCCATGGCTTTATCTTTTTCAGACAGACTAGTCCAAAAGGGTTTGAGTTCAGGATGTTGAGGAGCCAACAACATAAACCCAAAGTCATAAAGTGTAGGCACTTCAGATATAACCTTTTTGAGATGATGTGGGTTCTTGTAACCAAGTCCCCAAGTATCAGGTTTCTCTTTAGGTTTGTTCAAATGAATAGTGTGTTCAGTTTGACCAATAGTATGTAATTTTTCTTCCAAAGCATTCACCTTTTCTATTAAAGATTTATTCTCTTTTGAAGTAGAAAAGTACCTTTTAGCAATCTCTCTAGATTTAAACTCACATTCTTTAAACTTTGAATCAGTTTCAGATAACTCTTTATGAATTATAGTCTTTTCTTTAGCGCTGGTGTCTATATTTTTGTGCAAAGTTTCAATTAATACATTTTTCTCAGCAATATCATTACTAAGTTTATGTATAGATTGATTTTTCTCATTTATGACACCTTTCTCACGCTTCAGTTTAGACTCTAATTCTTGGAGTTTAGACATCATGGTATGCATTTGGTTCAAAAATTCAGATTCAGTTAAGTCACATACCTCATCATTATCTCCATCATCAGAATCAGCTTCTAACTGGTTCTTTCCCATCAAGCACAGATGTGCTGTCTCGTCCTTCTCTCCTTCTTCAGATTCTTCGTCCGAATGGTCGAGCCAGTATTCATCCTCGGCCATTAATGCTTTTCCAGCCTCTTGTTGCTTGGCTAGAAGCATCTTATTCTTGTAATAGTCGGAGTTTCTGACTTTTGATTTGCGGCAGTCCTTGGCAAAATGACCGAGTCTGCCACAGTTGTAGCACTTTATCGGTTCTTCCTTCTTGGTCTCTTCAGCTCCATCCTTCTTCTTGTCTTCTGGTCTCCTTTCTTCAACTTTCTCTTTATGCTTGTAGTTGTTCGGACCAGACGAGTACCTCTGACTATTGGAGTTTGGCTTTTTATAGAACTTCTTTTGGAAAGCCTTGGTTAACATAAGCATGGCTTCCTTCAGTTGCTCACAATCGTCAGAGTCAGACTTTACCTCGCTATCAGCCTCTTCTGATTCGGATTCTATCACCTTCTTCTTCTTAGATTTCTTGACCACAAGAGCAACTGGATCAGCAACTGCTTTGTCAGCCTTTTTCATCTCAGCCTTGATCTCTTCCACTTCTTCCTCATTCTGTCTGAGGATTTCATAAACTTCATGAAGAGGAATGTCGTGCAAATCCTTCAGCTGTCTCATTTGTCTGGTGAATCTCTTCCACTCAGGCTGAAGGTTGCTGAGAAATTTCACATTCAGCTCCACGTTAGATTTGCTGATCTTGTTCTTGCTCAGCTCGTTCAGTAATGTGACGAATCTGTCATAAGTGGCTTCAAGTGATTCTCCAGCTTTAGCTTTGAATTCTTCATAATTATTCAAGCAGGTGGAAACTTTGAGTTGATTGCCAACTTTAGATCCAAGCATCATCTTCTCCAACTGATCCCACATTTGCTTACCGGTAGCGTTGTAGCTATCAATCTTGACGTATATTTCATTCGGTATGCCTTGGAGAATAAATGATCTTGCCAGCTTGTCACCCTTGTGTCTCTTCAGCTGATCTTCCGTATATTCACCAATAGATAACTTATACTCAGTCTCTTCTTCTACACCATTTTCTCCGGCTACAGTGAGAACCTTGGTCGGAGGTGTCATGATCCCGTCTTTCAGAGATTTTCTGATTTCATCTCCCAAATCATGTCGATCAATGAAGTCCAAAAATCTATCCTTCCATTGCTCGTACTCCCCTTTGAAGAGTACTGGTGGCTTCACATCTGTTCCAATAGCAAGAGCTTCCCGAGACATCTTTATTTATACGATTAGAAATCAAACTTATCTGATATTGAGACAATCAACTGGATGAGATCGTTAGAAATCAAGATAAAATCACACAATACAGAAAGTCTTAGAATGAAATTCAGAAAAAAACTGATCACGAACAGAACTTTGTCCCCCTTCGCAGACTTAGCACGGGGGTCCCGCTACCCGGTTAGCGGGTGGGGTCAAGGGGCAACGCCCTTGCGGGGGTATGGGGGCAGCGCCCCTAGAGAAAAAATTTTGACATTTAGATGCCCTATTACAGTTTGAAAAAAAAAAAACGACCGAAATGCTGACAGGGGATGTGCTTCGACCGGGTAGATGTGAAGACCGGTAAGATGTAAGACCGAAACTTTGCTTGACCGGTAAAATTGATTCGACCGGTAAGAGAAAGGACCGATATTATGTTCGACCGGGAACTTGTAAATTCCGGTCGAGTGATTTGACCGATATAGAGTTCGACCGGGAACTTGTAAAGTCCGGTCGTGTGATTTGACCGATATAGATGCTTTGACCGATATACTCTTAGACCGGTGTTACTCGACCGATATACCCTTAGACCGATAGTGTGTTGTGTGAGTTCCGGTCGAATGCTAAGGACCGATAAAACTTTGACCGATAGAATGCAAGACCGGATGGATGTTCGACCGACACTAAACAAGACCGATATGTTCGACCGATAGAATGCAAAAGCTTCGACCAGTATTGTCTTTGACCGGAGTGAACTGTGAGTGTAACGTTCGAATGCAATAGACCGATAAAAAGTGTTCGACCGGAAGTGCAAAGACCGATATGTTCTTGATATTCTTCGACCCAGAAACCAGAAATCAGCCCAGAAAACACTCAAAACCTCGAATTAAACAACCAAACTTTGCTAAAACGATCAATTTACCAACTAGAACATATTACAATCAATTAATTTCAATAAAAACCACTTTAAGAACAAATTGATTGATGACACAGTGTCGACTTCGTGAACGAACCCAGAACAACAAATTCAACAAATTGATAACCAAAATCGATGCAATAATCAAATCAAACAATACCCAATCACTATAATAGATAAAACAAACACAATCCAATCAATAATAACTTGAATGAACAATCACACAATAAAAATTATGAATCTTTTGACAGAAAAAGCAGAACCGAAAACAAAAATTTTTCAATTCAATCTGTCCTGCTCTGATACCAATTGTGTGTCCCAATATGCAATCATTCAATCCAGTAAATCAATAATTAACACAATAATGCAAACCTGATATTGATTAAGCAATAGATTCAACAGGTTACAGGATTGAAATCGATCTATCTCTCTGTCTGTTTCTCTGTTCACGGCGCACCACCCACACCAACAGCCTCCTCCCCAATAATTAATTCTCTAATTAATTCCTCTAACCTAATTACCACTAAACAAGATTAATTTATACTAAGGCTAACTAAGCCTAATGGGCTTGACAAGGTTTGGTAATGGGCTTTACAATGCTTGACCCAAAAACAAACTAAGTTAACTAAAATTAAAACTAACTAATAAATAAATAAAATACGTAAACAGACTTTGACTATTTATTACAAAAGGACCCTAGACTATTTGTTGAGACGACTTTATCAGCTTTGACTTCAGATTTCCATCTTCAGATAATTATGATCTTGAATCCAATAAATATGTGCTTTAACAATTTACTTTCTTGGTCGGAAAATTTCCTCTCTCTCTTAAATTGAATCCCTTTTTTCTTTGTTCCCAATCACTTCACAAGGAAACCCAGTTATCTTCATTTATTTTCGGTCAAACCCCATTTAAATCTTGTCTCTCACATTTCTCGATTCTTAAGAGCAATTCCAACCGAGCGGCAATTCCTCTTTTTTGTCGGTTTTAGCCACTCCAACCGACTGCCAATTACAAAAAGGTTTTTCCGGCCAAAAAATTTAGACGGCATATATGCCGTGTGATTTTGGAAACGGCATTTCACAGGGTCCACCACTACAAGCCTTTATTCCATTTTTTTTTGTTTTATTTTAATATCAATTTCTTTTAATAATTATATAAATTAACATATATATTTAGTTTTTGTCTTTCAAATTCATCATGTAAATTAATATTTATATCTATATATATATATAATTAACAACTTATTAATTATTAACAAATTAATTTATTATCGTTTTTATTTTAATAAGTCTTTATTTAAAATAAATTAATTACTCCTTATTTATTAGTATAATACGTATTTACAAATTATAATTATGGTTATTAAAAATAATTAATAGTAAATAAAATATGTTATTTTAATGTGGGTCGATAAATTTAGTGTTTTTTAGAGGGGGTGGCTATTTGCACCAAAAAGGTTGCTATTTGCACCTTAATGATTGGAACATTGATTGTGTTTTTTTTTTTGTCTTTTTTTTGTCTTTTCTTTTCTTTTTTTCTTTTATTTATTTTTGTTATATATTTTTATTTATTTGTATTATATAGTTTTAAAAGGTTTTTTTTTACTTTTTGGTTTGATTTAAAAAGAAATAAATATTTATAAATATAAATATTACTAATTTTTTATAATTATAAAAATAAAACATAAATATTGTGATTTAACATATAAATCGAACATAAAATAATCTATATTACATTCGATTATTCTAAAATAACATTATCCGTAGTACAATTAACACGTAAAAGCTGCATGTAATTCTGTATTCGCTCTGAATACGGGGTAGCCCATCCAGCAGCACACGGATAACTGTAATGGAAAAAATGTCCTACAATTTGCAAAAACGGGTATCCTTCTGTCATATCTAATTTCACATAATGGTTACCATTAACGTACTCAATTGTAAAAACAACATGTTCATGCCACGTTGGTGGAGTGGACCTAAGCGGCAAGTACGTCCCACTGTCGGTCATACTTATAACATGTAATATCACATTATATATTGAAGCAATCAAGACGCCTATTTCAGGCATTGTCATCCAGTGTTCAAATGGTGCACCTTGATCTGATCGAAATAAGTTTAAAGTGTTGTAAGTAATATCCCAATGTTCACCTCCAAAAGTGTTGATGTACTCTGTCTTGTATATATATATATATATATATATATATTTACTTTACTTTTTTTTTATATTTATAACGAGTTTAGTTAATTGGCGGGTTTAACCCCCCAACTATCTTTGGTTGCTATTTTTAATTACGGTTCAATTCGGCTAAGAAATAATTACACGTTTTTAAAACCGAGTCTTACAAGAGAATATTGGAATGTGACTAACATAAAGAAAAATACATTTTACAAATTTATAAATTTATAAAATAAAATAAAATCAAAAGTTACAAATTTTATAAATTTATAAACAAATTTAATAAATTTATAAATAAAAACACACACACATATATATATATATATAAGATAATGTGTATATATATATAAACAAAAATAATAATAATAATAATATATAAAAAGAATGCATTCAACAATGATTGGGACAGAAAACAATGACATGTTTCATTAAAAAATGATTGGGACGGAAAACAATGCATTCAACACCACAACTTTTTGGTGCAAATAGCACTCCCCTACTCTAAAAAGGGGAGTGCTATTTACACCAAAATTATGTCAAAATCAGGTCAATTCATACGTTGGGAATGTAATTAATACATTGGGAATGTAAAAAGTTGATGTTGATGTGTGTGAAGAGAAAATTAATTATGATGGTGCACTTAGTAAAGTTATGGGTGCAATTAGCCTCCCCCTTTAGAGTATGGTTGGAGTTGAGCTTTTTTGTGGTGTTGATGGGCCCACCAAATTTGGTGTTTTTGGTGTGAAAGTTGGAGATGCTCCAAGTATTATTCCACCAAATTGATACATTTAAATGCATTAAAAAGTATTTAAAGGTTTGGAGCTAGGGTTCAAGTCTTGGGGTGGAAGCTTTAAAATATTTATCTTCTCCAACCTTTTCACCATTGTTGTGTAGGTTTTTGGGTTTTCCTAAAAACAACTTGTAGGTTCATCCTAACCTTCTTATTTATGTCAAAACCTTTCATTTTAGTCTCCTAGAACTTACCTCTTGATACATTTTGCATTTATAGATTTTGACCTGTTTTGGATATTTTGGGAGATTTGGGGGCTTTTACCCTTTTTACTATAAAATGATGGATCTTCAAGAATGGGTTATAAAAGTGTTTTTAAGGTACACAAATGATATTTTCAGACTTATATCTTATTGTTAATGCCAAAAATCGTCCAAAGGAAGATCTAAGGTCGGTGTGGAGCTTTAACAACTAAATTAAGCGATCTATCAACAAATCGTACGACAAGGAATAAAAACGAATAAAAGACAGATAATTTGGAGACGCGAAAAACCCCATCGAGGGTAAAAACTGCGGACGGTAGCATAGATGGTCAAGTGCACTATGGACGTCAAACAGGGACGTCGTCCTTTAGAAGGAGTGGTCACAAGTACAATTGACAATATTACAATGGAAAGTAAATTAATCGTGTGATTGTGCTATATGTCGTGTGTTGGAACACTTTGTCGAGAGTTCTCGCTTGAGAGAAACTTGGTTGTGTGTTCTTGAATGCTTCTATGAGTTCCAATGTCAATCAGGTGTCTCGAATAGTTCTTCCAGTTTGTATATATAGCTTTAGTCGCTATAATGGAGCATTAAATGTTCAACGGTCTTGATAATGATTGTTCTTGATAATGCTCGTCCGTTATATCCGTTGGTCATTATGTGTCTTAAACCTGTAATAAAAGAATCACAGAGGAAAAACGGTTGCATGTGATAAATGATCAATAATCGTTAGTTACGTGTAACACCCTGAAATTTGGACCAAATTAAAAATTTGGAATTTCGGCAATAAAACACCTAAAACGCAAGGGTGTGGAAACCTGTAAATATATGGACAACTAAAACCCAACAACTTGGGGTAGTTTGCAATAATTACAGTAGCAGTAAGATGAAACATAATATACAACAACCTAATTAATCTAGAACAACTACACGACTAGATTAAAAGTGGGTGTCGCTATGTTTCCAAAACGCTCTTCTCAATAACCCAAAAATCCCGGTCCAACGAGGTTCCTAGGCCACCAACCAGTACATCAAAATAGCTTATGAACGCCACTAGAAGGACCTGTGGGCCAAACAAAAATACCAAGGAGTGTTAGACCAACAATCCCAAAATATAACAATATTTAACATTTAGTAATTTACACAATCCCGTCATGTTAATTGTTACGGATACATCAAAATGGTTGAACAAACGTCAACCTTTTCTTGAAGAGTGATAGTCCACACCTGAATAGATATACCTCTTGCAATTACGGGGGAGACCCGTTTCCATCTTGGGTGTCAAAAACACGTGAGTGGAGACACCCGTGATGTTACTGAATTCCAATACATGCCCCGGCTCTAGTTCCCATGCCATAAAGACATCACAATCCTCAAACCATTTGTGCCTCTGATGCTTACTCCGCCGAGTTACACCTCAAGGACTTACGTACATTATTGTATATCTAATCTAGTCAAGTTACAACTCAAAGGCTATAAAGCCCTCTATTGCCTACTCGCTAGGGGTCAAACACGACCAACAACATTTTACCCACAAAGGGTTAAACCTAAATCCCCATGCACAAGGAAATAGGACACAATGACTCTTATGTTGCATGGCAAGTTGAATGCAGATAATAACATAGCAGACTTAACACAGATGAGCATGATAAACCTCATAATAATTTTTCGCATAAGAGTAGTCCATTCCATGTATACATCTACCTCACCATTCTTATCAGGTACTGATCATGGTATAAATCAAAGAATAAATAACTCCATAATAGTGTGTATATTTTAGTCAAGTTCAAGGAACCCTAGTTACCAAGTAATTTATCTAGATGCAAGAATATATGTATTTATCAACAAATAAGAACATTAAGTAAGGTTCAAGAGTAGGAGACTCACCACTTAGGGTTTTGTAAAGAGAAAACCCTAGATTAGGTGGGATTGAGAAGGAAGGGTTTCCTAGAGCCTTTAATCTTTAAATAAGTCCCAACCCTTGTATTAAATGATTACCTACTAACAATAAATATTAGGGTTTCCATCTTGATCATTAAATGAGAAGGAAATAGGGAAGAAAAGATGAAAATCGCAATACCTAGGGAAACCAATCTGCAGCTCCAAGAATAATGAGAACAAATGAGTTGTGTTTGGCTGAAATCAGATTTAAACGACACGAAAAGCCCCGAGCGGACAACTATGCCACAGGCGACTATGCCCCGGGCAATGTTGTCGGGCATAGTCGTCGCCCTACCACCACCTTCTGTCCGAATTCGCGAAAATGATGGTTCCAGCGACTAAGGCACGAGCGACTATGCCACGGGCAATGTCGTCGGGCATAGTCGCACCATGGGTCTGAGCCACTGTTTGGTGGCGTATGACGGGCTAGAAACGGAGAGATTGAACTATGGTCGATGCATGCATGTAAGAATACAACTCAAACTTTTAAACCAACAATTCTAAATCTATACACATACTTACACATGCATGAATATAATTCCATCAATGAACTTAACCCATTAGTACAAAAGTTCCCAAGTAAAATCTTATGCCAACTAAACGATGATAAATATACTTAACTACATTAAGTCCTTAAAGGATAAGGGTGGGTATAGGAACATACAAGGGAGATTTGGGATGTTGCAATCCTCCCCCACTAGGAATGGATTTCGCCCTCGAAAGCCCACTCTACTCGAACAAATGAGGATATCGCCTCCTCATATCCTCTTCTGCTTCCCACGTCACTTTTGCACCCCAGTGGTGCTTCCATTGGACTTTTACCATTATAACTTACTTGTGGCGAAGCTTTTTCGTTTTCCTTTCCAAAATTGATTTCGGTTCTTCCACGCATCGATCGTTGTCTACTCGAATTTCTGACAATTTACTGGCGTTCACCTCTTTTGCCAGGCATTTTCGTAGATAGCAAACATGGAAAGTAGAGTGAATTCCACTCATCTCGGGCAGTAATTCGAGCTTGTAGGCTTGAAGGCCCACTCGCTCAATGATCGGAAAAGGACCGAGAAAATGAGGACTAAGCTTTCCTCGCTTTCCGAACCTTATAATCCCTTTCCATGGCGATACTTTCAACATCACGCGGTCACCCACTTGGAACTCCATTGGTCGCCTTTTCTTGTCTGCATAACTCTTTTGGCGATCTTGAGCCGCCTTCAATCGTTCGCGAATATCCTTCACCTTATATGTCGTCTCTTGCACTATTTCCGGTCTGGCGAACTACTTCTCGCCCGCTTCCAGCCAACACGTTGGCGTCCTACACTTCCATCCATATAACGCCTCAAACGGTGCCATGCCCAGACTTGCGTGATAACTATTATTATATGCAAATTCTACCAAAGGGAGGTGAGAGTCCCAATTCCCCCCATGGTCGATGACGCATGATCTAAGCATGTCCTCTAAAGTTTGGATAGTCCGTTCACTTTGTCCGTCCGTTTGAGGGTGATACGCCGTGCTCAACTTAACCTTTGTTCCCAATTCTCTCTGAAAGGCATTTCAAAATTGAGAGGTGAAGCGGCTATCCCGATCAAAGATGATAGATAACGACACTCCGTGTCTCGAGACCACTTCGTTGATGTACAATCTTGCTAGCTTGTCCAACAACAACATTTCCCTCATTACCAAGAAATGTGCCCTTTTAGTCAAGCGGTCCACTACTACCCAAATGGTGTTATGGTCTCTCAAAGTCTTGGGTAGTTTTGTCACGAAGTCCATCGTGATGTGATCCCACTTCCACTCCGGTATTTCCAAAGATTGCAGACTTTCATATGGTCTTTGGTGTTCGGCTTTCACCAACCAACAAGTGAGGCTCTCTCTACGTAGTTTGCCACATCGAGTTTCATAACCGGCCACCAATAGATTAACTTCAAATCTCTGTACATCTTCGTGCTCCCCGGATGAATGGAATACTTCGATTTATGCGCTTCTTCTAAGAGTAAACTCCGACACCCTCCCAATTTAGGCACCCAAATTCGACCTTGGAAAAGCTTTAACCCTCTACCATCTTCTGTCAGACTAGAATGTTGCTTTAACATAATTTCGTCCTTAAGGTTCCCTTCGAGTAATGCTTTGGCTTGAGTGGTCTTTATCATATCTATCAGGTTTGAAATAATCTCAATCCTTGCCAACGAGGTGCGCACCACTCCAATATACTCCTTTCGGCTCAACGCGTCTGCTACCACATTCGCCTTGCCTGGGTGGTACAGAAGTTCACAGTCATAGTCTTTAAGCAACTCGAGCCATCCTCGTTGCCGCATATTCAACTCTTTCTGATCAAACACGTACTTCAAACTCTTGTGATCGGTGTAGAGCGTACATTTGGTATCGTATAAGTAATGCCGCCAAAGCTTCAAAGCGAACACCACCGCTGCCAGTTTGAAGTCATGAGTTGGGTAATTCTTTTTGTGGTCTTTCAATTGCCTTGATGCGTAGGCTATCACCTTACCTCTTTGCATAAGGACGCAACCCAAGCCCATCTTAGATGTGTCGCTATAGACGACAAAATCTTCCGTTTCCTTGGGTAGGGATAAGATTGGAGCCTCACACAACTTCCATTGCAAAGTCCGAAATGCTTTCTCTTGAGTTTAGGTCCATGCAAACTTCACGTTCTTCTGGGTTAACGCGGTCAAGGATGAGGCAATCTTGGAGAAGTCTCGAATGAATCTCCGATAATATCCGGCAAGCCCTAAGAAACTTCGAATCTCTGTGGGAATTTTTGGTGGTTCCCAATTCATCATTGCCGTGATCTTTGATGGGTCTACTTTCACTCCTTCCCGGGTCACCACATGCCCAAGGAATTGAACTTCCCGCAACCAAAACTCACACTTGGAGAATTTAGCGTATAATCTCTCTCTTCTCAGTAACTCTAGGACTTCTCGTAAGTGTTGATTGTGTTCCTCTTCATCCTTGGAGTATATTAGGATGTCGTCGATGAACACGATGACCGACCGATCCAAGAATGGCCGACATACTCGATTCATTAGGTCCATGAATATAGCCGGCACGTTCGTCACTCCAAATGGCATGACTAGGAACTCGTAGTGGCCATATCGAGTCCTAAAAGTCGTCTTCGCGATGTCTTCCTTCCTAACCTTCACTTGATGGTAGCCAGATCGAAGGTCGATCTTGGAAAAGCATCCGACCCTTTGTAGTTGATCAAAGAGGTCGTCTATTCGGGGTAATGGATACTTGTTCTTGATAGTCACCTTGTTCAGTTCTCGATAATCGATACACATCCGCATCGACCCATCCTTTTTCTTCACAAATAGTACAGGAGCTCCCCACGGAGACGAGCTCGGCCTCACGAACCCCTTCTCCAGCAACTCCTGTAGTTGAGACATCATTTCCTGCATTTCGGTTGGCACGAGACGATACGATGCACGAGCTATCGGTGCTGCTCCCGGAACTAGGTCGATTCGAAACTCCACTTGCCGATCGGGTGGCAAGCCTGGCAAGTCGTCGGGGAACACGTCCGGAAACTCATTAACAATCTTCACGTCTTCTAATTTCTTCTTTTCTAACTTTACATCTATCACGAAGGCTAGATATGAAGGTCACTTCTTTGTCAGATACTTTCTGGATTTGATGGATGAGATGATGGCCACCTCGCCCTTTCGCCTTTCACCATACACTAAGACAAAGTCTCCGTCCCGAACGGGAATCCGTAAGAGTTTCTTGGAACATAAGATCTCCGCTTGATACTTCGCCAACCAGTCCATCCCGACCACTACATCGAAACTCCCAATGGTCATAGGAAGTAAGTATACTTTGAAGGTTTCACCATTTATTTCAAGATGACAGTCTCTCAGAATGTCCCTTAAGATTACCCGTTCCCCATTTGCTACTTCTATGACCAAAGCATCTAGGAGTGTACTAGCAGGCACGACCAAGGACTTACAGAATAAATTTGACACAAAGGAGAAGTTCGCACCAGAATCAAACAGTACTCTTGCGGGTAAAGAGTTGAGGAGGAACGTACCCGACACCACATCCGTGGTTTCCTTTGCCTCTTCTTTCGTCATTTGAAAGGCTCTCCCTTGAGCCCTAGGAATGGACTCCTTCTTCAGTTGACTCCCATAGCTACCTCCTCTCAAAATCCCTTTTAGCTTCGGGCAATCTCTCTTCACATGCCTCGCCTCTTTGCACTCGAAGCACGTTGTCCCTTGCATGTGACAGTTCGGACTAATGTGGCCCGACTTGCCGCACTTGAAGCACGAAAGTGAATTGGTAGTGGGGTTGGGATTGGGGTTGCAAGAACCAAAGTGCTTGCTTTTGCACTTGGAACACCATTTTGCCTCTCGGCGATTATCAAAGTTCCTACCACTTGGTTGAAATTTCGGCTTCTTGAACGAGCTCGGCGGGCTCTCCCATTTTCTTTTCTCAACGACCTTTGTCTTTTCCTCTTTATCTTGCGTATAGACCCTTTCCATGAGCTTGGCTTCCTCGATCGTTTCCCGAAGGTTTGTAGCCTTTGAGTTGCGGACTCTTGACCCCATGTCCGCAGGTAGACCTTTCAGATAGGCCTTCACCTTTTCCCCTTCGGTTGGGGCCACATGCCCCACAAGGTTCAACTTCTCCATGAAGAGTCAAGTATACTCCTTTACTGTCAACTCTCCTTTCTTTAAAGCTCGGAATTCCTCATCTATCAAATCCATCTCTTGTTCGCTGCAATATTCATCCAAGACTTTCTTCTTGAATACTTCCCATGTCATTTTTGTCAAAACCGGTTCCTCTATAGATGTGGTGCAAACATCCCACCAGATTAGAGTCGCACCCCGAAGCAAGTGAGAACCGAAATTCACCTTCTGGCTCTCATCACAGCCACAGGCCCTAAAGGTGTTCTCGATTTCTCTCAACCACTTCATGCAAGCCACAAGATCATCAGCCCCGGCAAACTCTAGCGGCTTGCAACTCATGAAGGTCGTATAGAAACAACCTTTCCCAGGTTTCCTTGGCTCCAAATTCACCAGTCCATCGGTACGAATCTCACCACCGGTACCACCTGAACCGGCTACTGCATTTTCAGCAACCCCTTCTGGCCTCCGAAGACTTGCATCTCTTTCCTCTAACATTTTCATGAATGTTTCTTGTTGCTTTTCCATGGCCGATGTCACCAATTGCATGACGTTGGCCATCATATCGTTTTGAGGATTGTCCTCTCGAAGGATCAGGTTTGAGGGTGCTAACTCAACTCTTGGTATGTGCTCCGTCACTCCAGTGAATATCGGCGGCATACCAGGAGGAATGACAGTCGCCGCCCTGACTATCGAGTTCGGGTTGGACGAACTATCCTCATGCATTTTCCCTTCGACCGGCGGTCGACTCCAAGTATTTACCATTTCAATATGCCATACAATCGAGAGAGGGTGAGAGATAGGCAACACAAAATTACACAAGGAACATACTAAAACGGTTCATTGGTCGTCATAATCACAGTAATTCAAGCATGTTCACGTAATCATACATTCATAATTAAGTAGCTAATTGAGATTATGAACATACACTACATAAAGATTCTTGTTACTACCTTTAAAATTCTCAATGACGTAGTTTATGTTGACTCTAAGGTCGGCCCATCTTAGAAGTTCTATCAATCTCACAATCCGTAACCTAATGGTCTCAGATTAAGTCTAGGCATCAAGTTTACATACCTAGTTCGCTTAAACTAGAGCTCTGATACCAACTTGTAACACCCTGAAATTTGGACCGAATTAAAAATTTGGAATTTCGGCAATAAAACGCCTAAAACGCAAGGGTGTGGAAACCTGTAATATGGACAACTAAAACCCAACAACTGAGGGTAGTTTGCAACAATTACAGTAGCAGTATGATGAAACATAATATACAACAACCTAATTAATCTAGAACAACTACACGACTAGATTAAAAGTGGGTGTCGCTATGTTTCCAAAACGCTCTTCTCAATAACCCAAAAATCCGAATCCAACGAGGTTCCTAGGCGCACGACCGGTACATCAAAGTGGCTTATGAACGCCACTAGAAGGACCTGTGGGCCAAACAAAAATACCAAGTAGTGTTACACCAACAATCCCAAAATATAAGAATATTTAACATTTAGTAATTTACACAATCCCGTCATATTAATTATTACCGATACGTCAAAATGGTTGAACAAACGTCAACCTTTTCTTGAAGAGTGATAGTCCACACCTGAATAGATATACCTCTTGCAATTACGGGGGAGACCCGTTACCATCTTGGGTGTTAAAAACACGTGAGTGGAGACACCCGTGATGTTACTGAATTCCAATACATGCCCCGACTCTAGTTCCCATGCCATAAAGACATCACAATCCTCAAACCGTTTGTGCCTCTGATGCTTACTCCGCCGAGTTACACCTCAAGGACTTACGAACATTATTGTATATCCAATCTAGTCAAGTTACAACTCAAAGGCTATAAAGCCCTCTATTGCCTACTCGCTAGGGGTCAAACACGACCAACAACATTTTACCCACAATGGGTTAAACCTAAATCCTCGTGCACAAGGAAATAGGACACAATGACTCTTACGTAGCATGGCAAGTTGAATGCAGATAATAACATAGCAGACTTAACACAGATGAGCATGATAAACCTCATAATAATTTTTCGCATAAGAGTAGTCCATTCCATGTATACATCTACCTCACCATTCTTATCAGGTACTGATCATGGTATAAATCAAAGAATAAATAACTCCATAATAGTGTGTATATTTTAGTCAAGTTCAAGGAACCCTAGTTACCAAGTAATTTATCTAGATGCAAGAATATATGTATTTATCAACAAATAAGAACATTAAGTAAGGTTCAAGAGTAGGAGACTCACCACTTAGGGTTTTGTAAAGAAAAAACCCTAGATTTGGTGGGCTTGAGAAGGAAGGGTTTCCTAGAGCCTTTAATCTTTAAATAAGTCCCAACCCTTGTATTAAATGATTACCTACTAATAATAAATATTAGGGTTTCCATCTTGATCATTAAATGAGAAGGAAATAGGGAAGAAAAGATGAAAATCGCAATACCTAGGGAAACCAATCTGCAGCTCCAAGAATAATGAGAACAAATGAGTTGTGTTTGGCTGAAATCAGATTTAAACGACAGGAAAAGCCCCGACGCAGGAGACTATGTCACGGGCGACTATGCCCCGGGAAATGTCGCCGGGCATAGTCGCCGCCCTACCACCACCTTCTGTCCAAATTCGCGAAAACGGCGGTTCCAGCGACTAAGGCACGAGCGACTATGCCACGGGCAATGTCGTCGAGCATAGTCGCACCATGGGTCTGAGTCGTTGTTTGGTGGCGTGCGATGGGCTAGAAACGGAGAGATTGAACTATGGTCGATGCATGCATGCGAGAATACAACTCAAACTTTTTAACCAACAATTCTAAATCTATACACATACTTACACATGCATGAATATAATTCCATCAATGAACTTAACCCCTTAGTATAAAAGTTCCCAAGTAAAATCTTATGCCAACTAAACGATGATAAATACACTTAACTATATTAAGTCCTTAAAGGATAAGGGTGGGTATAGGAACATACTAGGGAGATTTGGGGTGTTACATTACGTTACACGGATCGTGAGATATAAATCTATCGAGGGGTTCCTTCTGGTCGTGGACATGAGAAACTCTCGACAATCGTTATCAGGGACAACAGTGACTTTCGATGTGTATGATCGTCAGGACCTTATCTTAATATAATATTGGTCCTTAGACTGGAGACGTTTGATTTTCTTGCGTCGGTCGTGACTTGTGAAATTTTACCCAAACAGTTTGCCCCCAAAATTTGGAAATTAGGCTGCAAGCCATTTTTTAGAATTTTGTAACTAGATTGGACACGTGTCGACATTTGTTACCGAATCAGTTCCTCGAAAACTGAAGCGATTTTGAGTGTAAGCATGCAGCCGCTTAACGGATGTGACGTCATGGCGACGTGGGGCGCGTAGTGTCAGGCGTAGGGACATGTGTCGTCCAACCGACATCTGGAGCGCGATGGGTCGATGACAGGTGTCGACCATCTGTGGACTCGACCTACCACCATATCCCGTATAAATAGCGATCCTCGACTGAATCCTTTCCTTTTAACGCGATCAAGTTTTTTAGAGAGAGATTCCCATATCTTTGTGTGACTTTAGCCCAACCTGCAAAGAATCATTGTCATAATTGTCTGAGGTTTTTAGAGCTCTATAAAAGGTACGATCTTCCGACCCTTAGCTTTGTGCGCTTAAGCCTGAGAGTCTAATTTTTCTGCCGTATTACCCTTTGATTCCGATTTTGCAATGTCGTTGGACCCCATTAGTACCCTCAGTGAAGAGGAAGACGTTGAGTCTCTCAGGTTTTTGGCCGGGATCCCAGCGAACGTGACTCTTAGTCCTATAGTATTGCTCCGTCCAGAGCAATGCCCGGACGGATACTTCGTGATATACGAGTATCCGTTCAAGATTGGGTTTTCATGGCCCTATTCTCCTATGTCGAGATCGTTCCTTATGATATTTGACTTATCGCTGGGGCAGATGATGCCCTAATTTTGAAGGATCGTTCACGTAATTGAACGATTGACGGATAAATGGGAGTCCCCATTTACCGTTTACGACCTCCTTTTGGCCTATACGATCAAGGCGGAGGCGAACTACCGGTACAACCTCTTCTCAAAGTACAGAGGGCCTCGTACCTTGGTTCAGGCGACCGCGATCAACGATTGCAAATTGAAGACGAGATATGTATTTGGTCGCTTGGCGTCGGTTGGCGGCGACGTCCAGTGGCTCACCACGAGGTGGAATACCGAAGGTAAGATGTAAAGTCTTTTGTCGTTAGTTTATTCGTCAAGAATTTTTACTAACATGCGTATTTTTGTTTTTTAGCGATTGACTTCTCTGTAGCGGCGCCTTCTGAAGATTCAACCGCCAAGGTTGAAAGGTTCGTCGAGTTCAGCATCGAGGAACGTTCCTTTTTTACTGTCCGTCCTACTGTCGAATGGGACGAGGACGGCGACGTATAGTACATCGGGACATCGATTGCTTCTTCTGTAGAGGAGAAGGAGGAGAGAGAAAAGGAGGAACTCGTCGAGGAGACTCCAGAAACAGAGATGACAAGTAAGTTTTCTTTTTAATAGGTTCTAGTTATAGGACATCATCTATATATCATAAGATCTTATGGGGTCTAGTCGAATAGACGTCACCCAAGGGTCATACGATCGGTGGATCCAGTTGTGAGACCTCACCACTGGTCGCGAGACTTTTATGGGGTCTAGTCGTTAGACGTCACCCATCAGTCGCAAGATCATGTAGGGTTTTTAGTCATAAGACATTACCTACATATCATAAGATTTTTGTAAGGTCTAGTCTTTCAAGACGTCACTTAATTACTTGTTTGCCATAAGATTTAGTCATGGACGTCACTTATGTTTTTGCCTTTTGTTATTTTCAGGAGGATCGACCCCCATGAAGCCAACGACGGGTCTCTCGAAAAGAGAGGCCCTTGCTCAACTCGCCCGAAAAGTGCGAGAGATAAAAAGAAAAGCTCCCCCGACATCTGGGTCGGGGGTCAAAAAGCCGAAGATGGTTCTAAGGGAACCGTCTCCAAAGGGTAGTGGCTCTGAGGCCACTGCTTCTGAGAAGGCGAAGACACCCCCAATCGTGAACGCAGAGTCGATCTCGCAGGCTCCACCAGCCGGGGTGGAAGGCTAATCCCTTTTGCCGATAGACAAGGGGAAGATTCCTGCGTCCAGTGAGGTCCCAGCTCCGATCTACGTGAGCTTTACCCTCCCGAGCGACTTTATGTCGTCCGGTCAGCTGGCAGGAAGTCTCTGTTTCCCCACTTGGGGAAATTCCTTCTGTCATCGTTCTTCGAACGATACAAGGGTCTGTCGATCGACGACTTGACAACCCATGTCTCGGGGATATCTTTCATGGTAAGTTTGTTTGTCTTACCTTTAGTCATAAATTTTTTTTGCTTTCTATGCTTATGATTTAATCTGGGATCATTCGATCGTACAGGCTCTTAAAGCGGGACTAGTCCTTAACACCCGCATGGATCAGGTGAGGAGTCTAGTTCTGACCGCTTTGGCCAAGGAGCAAGCGGCGCTTGCTAGGGCCTTAGAGGCGGAGGCCAAAGACAATGAGGTGGAGGCCAAGAAGGAAGAGTACTCTGCTCGTCTCGACGATGCTCTCAACCAGTCTGAGGTCGACGGTCACGAGAAGGAGGAGCTCTGGGGACTACTGAAGGAGGCTTTGAGTCAAGCGTCCGTGGCAGAGGCGGAGCTGAAGACGACTAAGGAAGTCTCGACCGTGAATGAAAAAGAGGTCGAGACCCTTAGGGCGGAGCTGGGGGCGACAAAGAAGTGGGCCGCCGAACTCAAAGAGGAGGTGAAGTCTGTGGAGGTTTTCACTTGCCCTAGAGTTCGAGCGACCGTGATGAGAAGCCACCTAAGGGATCAGAACCCTCTGGCATCGGTAGAAGGTGAAATTGACTTCTTCTTGAGATCAGTCAGGATCGAAAAAGATCTCGATTCTAAAGATGAGAAAGAAGTCGAGTTGGGGGGTGACGGCCCTGAGGGTGGAAATGCTACAATAGACCCTCAGCAGTAGGAGTAGGAGCAGCTGACTCCTTAGTTTTAGACTTTTGTAAATTTTGTTTTTCAATAGGGCGACTGTTGATGGTCGTGCCTTGTCCTGTAACCCTTCTGACTTATCAATACAAAGCTTTTTGAACAAACTGAATTGTCGCATGCTTGATTTGTCGTAACAATCAATCCATAATTAATTCACGATAACCATCGAGAGATAATAGAAATTAATAGGAAATTTTCCAAGTAACTCATGACAAGTATTAAGAGATCAATGGAAACTGTTCCAAGCAACACACAAAAGAAAAGCATGATCAATCATAAGTAGATAAATTTGTAGCTGGACAAGTAAAGATAATTCATAAGAAACTTGCGACTGACGTAAATTATAGACCTATCAGTCAGATCGTATAATTGAAGCAGACGTCAAACCTGTTTTGAATCAAAGGGACTTAACATTCAAGGTCATTTGCAAATACTGTCCGGAAGATGGATCAAGGAACTTGCGATCAGTGCACACAACAATCCTATCGGTAGTTTTAAGTCTTGCGACTGGGCAAGTCATAACCTGTTAACCTATCACACCCAAACATTCATAAATAAGGTCAAATAAGATTTAACCAAACCCTTTTTGGTAGTGATGAAACTTGCGATTGAAGACGAATGTCGTACTTAGGAATATCACAAGGTATTTGCGATTAAGGCAAAACTTTGACATTAGGGTTTTAGATCGTACGACTTGGTCGTGAAATGATCGTGAACCATAAGTATAGTCAAATGATCGACCAGTCCTGCAAGGGAATAACCTTAGAGGGGGTCGTTGGCTGGGCCAACGACTCTCCGATGCTTAAGTCAGTAATGCTTGTATGAAGATAATCGTAAGAAAATATGAAATGGGTTTTAAAAGAAATACCTCTTTAAATGTACCGCATTCCAACTTCGAGGAATGTCATTACCGTCGAAGGTTTGTAATCGGTAGGCTCCTTTTCCGACAACCTCGGTTATTCGGTACAGACCCTCCCATTTGATAGATAGCTTACCTGAACCAGGTTCTTGAGTGTTTTGAAACACACGTCGTAAGACGTAATCACCTTCTTGAAAGATTTTGGGCTTGACATTCTTATTGAAATGTCATTCGACCAATTGTTTCTGCGAAACCATTTTGATTAATACTGACTCCCGCAATTCTTCTAATACGTCAAGGTCATAACTTAGGTCAACTAAGTTATGATCGACCGATGTGTGTCGTGAGGTTGGAACTCGAGCCTTGACAGGCAAGACTGCTTCACAACCATAAACCAGAGAGAAAGGAGTTTGTCCTGTAGATGTACGAGGTATCGTACAATTGGCCCAAATAACTGTCGGAAGTTCTTCGACCCACTTGCCTTTTGCTGCCTTGAGTCTTTTCCTGATCGAATTGATGATCGTTTTGTTACTCGACTCGGCAAGTCCATTGGATTGAGGATACCGGGTCGTTGAAATCGTAAGTTTGATGTTACGATCTTCACAGAACTGCTGGGTTCTGTCGCTTATGAACTGTCGTTATCACATACGATCTCGGAAGGGATTTCGAACCTGCAAATGATGTTAGTCTGGATAAAGGAGATGACTTCCTTGTCCCGAACTTAGGAGAAAACAACCACTTTTATCCATTTTGAGAAATAATTTGTAAGGACTAGAAGATGTACCTTTTGCCCGGGAGCCGGAGGTAACTTGCCGACAATATCCATTTCCCATCGCATGAAGGGCCATGGAGTTAAAGTCGAGTGCAAGGGTTCAGAAGGTTTATGTGACATACATAAATGTCGTTGACATGCATCGCAACTTTGGACGTACCTTGTTGCATCATGTCGTAAAGTTGGCCAATAGTACCCTTGGCGAGAGATACAATTTGCCAAGCTGCGACCTCCCGACTGATTACCACACTCACCATCGTGCATTTCTTGCAAAATGCTTTGGATTTGATTTTTATTGGCAATACATCGTAAGTTCAGTCATGTCGATGATCGTCTGTAGAGCTGTCCTCTGATCATAATGTATCTGGATGCCTTAAATCTGATTTTTCGGGCTTCCATTTTGTCTTTAGAAAGTTGGTCGTTTGTTAGAAATCTTCTGATATCGCTCGACCAGTTGTCTTCCTCTTCAATCATTTGGACGTTGCTTTCGTTGTCGATGGATGGTGTCGCCAGATGAATTATTGGGACAACGTCGAATGGGGATTGTCCAAGCACCGACCCGAGGTTAGCTAATGCGTCAGCCTGGGTATTTTGATCCATCGGGATATGTGAAATAGAAAACTCTTGGAATTCTTCGGACTTGGCTTTGGCTATTTTGAGATAAGCCGTCATTCTAGAGTCTTTAGCTGCAAACTCCCCATTCATTTGGTTACGACTAGGAGTGAATCGCTTTTGACGTGAAGTTTTGTTGCCCCCAGGTCGTGAGCCATATTCATTCCTGCGATCAAAGCTTCATATTCATCTTCATTGTTTGTGGTCCTGAAATCGCATCGTATGGAATACACCATCTAGCCCCCCTGTGGCGACTTGAGAGCGACGCCAAAACCTGCCCCCTGGGTGTTGGATGACCCATCGACATGTAAAGTCCAGATTGGGTCGTCGAGAGTTGCCACAGGTTCCGTCGGTACGTCTAATTCTGGGCTGAAGTCTGCAACGAAGTCAACCAATGCTTGTGATTTGATTGCAATCCTGGGTTTGTATTCAATGTCGTAACTACTAAGGTATATACTCCACTTTTCCATTCGACCTGTCAACTCAGGTTTCCTCAAGACAAACTTAAGAGGAAAGTTAGTCACGACAGTTATTGGATGTGATTCGAAATAGTGACGTAACTTTTTTGCCGCAGTGATTAAAGCCAACAAAAGTTTTTCCATAGAGGAGGAGAAGCCGTAGGGTATTAGAGAGGAGGAGTTTTTGTCGCCGGAGATGGAGTTTCTGGCCGGAAAAATGGACCGGGGTGGGGGTATGGGGAAATTCATCGGCGTTTTCTGGGAAGGGTCTTGTGGATGAAGGCCCATGTAATGTGGGTTTTAATTCATTATTATTAAAAAAAGTTTTTTTTAAATGACATAAAAAAACTAAAAAGACAACATTACCCTTCACTTAACGGAATAAACGGTTAGTGAAGTTATGGAAGGGACTCAATCCGAAACAAAAGTGAAACCATGATGACCACGTCTGTAATTAATTCGGTTGGGACCCAATCCAAAATTTCCAACAACCACATAGACGAAATTTGTAATTTACTCTAAAGTTAAAATAGGCAGTATTACATCCAAAAAGCTTAACACAAATTGTTAGTTGTGTCGTCAAGTGTACTGTACTGCTGTTACTTTGCTGATGTTGTTCTATTCGTGGTAACATCTGCAAACTACCAGACGCTTGGTACGCAAATCCGACGAATTTGTTCTCTCTCCCTAAACAAACACAAACTCGTAAGTGAAGCTGCTGAAATCTAGTGAGGAGGGATTTAGTTTTGACAAAATGGCGCGTCATAAACCCTAAGAGCCCCAGCTACTTGATGAGACATTAAATGGCTTCAAAATCTCCATTCTTAATGAAGTCTCTTGGATTTAGCAATGCCTTCAGGCCGAGTCTCCTTTTCAGTATCATTTCTTCCGACAAACAACAACAGGTTCTCTGCGAAGTACATTATTTTATTTGAATTTGTATGGTTCCTTTTTAGCATACTTTCTTGCTATATATGTGATTCTTCTTGGTGTTTTCATGAATTCAGAATCTGCGGAGAGGAAGAATCACTTGGACTAAAATAAGCGGTTGTTATTTTTCATCTGCAGGTAATCAGAAGCTTTCCTTTATTAGTTTTCACATATTTTTGTACACATTCTGGCTTTGCTGTTTACATATTTGTTTGGTATCTGCACATATTGAGTGTCGTGTACACTCAAGTTTGTAACGAGAAGATATTGATTGACTTTCAATCGATCATAGTTAGCAGGGTTGAGCCCGTTAGTATTTGCATGTATGTACAATATAATACATCTCAAGTTTAGTGGCTTGACTCTTTAATACTCTATTGCCATTTGGGGAATGGAGGTCTTGCTTTGGAAGTGACTAGTGAACATACAAGTTATTGAACTTGAAGTGCTTTTGTTGTTTTTTTTAGATTAGTTGGATTAAATGCAACTTCATTAACATTTCACTTATATAGGAATGCACCAGAAGGTCTATATACAATTTTATTAGAATTGAATCTTTGTGAGGGCCGGATATAGAACTAATCAACTAAATTAGCCTACATTTATAATTTCCATCGCAAATGATTCAACCCAGCCACAGTTCCCCTAAGGCTACCTTGTTATATTAGATATAACATGATGTATGTGAGGACTTTTAGACATTTTCGAAGACATGACCTCAGATAGGAGTTTGTAGAGGTGCTAAACTAGGGTAGTAGATTTTGTGTGAGGACTTGAGGTTATTGTGGGAGGGGGAGGGGTGGGAAAGGTGGAGTGTAGGATGGGGAAGGGTTAGAGAGTCGTCAGTTGGGTATTGGAGTACTAGGTAGGTAGGCAGGCTATTGTAAAACGGAAAGGAGATAATGCTAACTTAATCCCAAATTAGAGAGTTTAATCAAAGTCAAACATGAGATAAGTTAGTGATCCCAATGAATCTCTAGCTTGAACACTCAAGGGTGTTCTTTGTGTAGAAGACAAAGTTCCCAAAACATACAAATATGCATCCAAAACAAAGTAAAGAGATAGAGTTAGAAGATAACACTGAGATTTACGTGGAAACCCAAATCGGGAGAAAACCACGGTTGGAATAGACCACCGAGAGAAATCCACTAGTGAAAGAGGAAGATTACAATGCTCTTGAAGGAGTAGAATCACAACTATGGTGAGTGTGTGTATTTGGAGATAGAAATGATAAAATAGGTGATATTTAAACATGTTCTTTGATAAACCCGAGGTCAGATTTACTTATGTGTGTAGAAAGAACAAGGCCTGAGCGGTAGGGGTATTTTGGGTGAATAAGCTTTTAGCTATTAATAAATAAAGTCATCATTTCCTAACAGTGACAGATGATCAGTCTTTCTGCTGATTGGGGACAAATGATCAGTCTTTCTGCTGATTAGCGACAGATGATCAGTCTTTCTGCTGATTAGGGACAGATGATCAGTCTTTTGCTGAGTGGGGACAGATGATCAGTCTTGCTGCTAAGTGGGTATTTAAAGGGTGAGTATAGTCGTGTGGGGGATCATCCATTTTTCTTGTCTGTTTTGCTTCTTTTTTAGCAAATAAGGGGAGAGCACCAACCTCTCGAATGCCGGGAAACCTTGTTATCTTTATATTTCGAATACAACTATCCTTCTACTTATTTTCTTAAGTGTATAATTGGCCCGGGGGTATATCAAATTGGTATCAAAGCGAGACGAACTTGGGAATGACGAAGAGCAACACCACCAGATTGACGAGTTGGAGGGCAGTTTTGGATCTGTTCAAGAGGATGTGGGGACGTTGAAGGAGGACGTAGATTCACTTAAGGGTGATATGCAGATGGTTATGCAAAAATTGGATTTGATAATCCAATCACAACAATTTCCGGAAGGCGAGGGATCAAGCAGAGGACGAGGGCCAAAAAATCGGGAAGATGGGCCCGGAGCAGACCGGTTTTTTTCAATCAAGGGCCGTAAACTAGAAATACCCACTTTTAATGGAAGCGACCCAGATGGTTGGGTGTTAAGGGCTGAACGTTATTTCTCCCTTAACCGATTCACACAAGAAGAGCAGATTGAGGTCGCTCTCATATCCTTCGAAGGTGACGCACTAAAATGGTTCCTCTGGGAACATAAACGTCGTCCGATTACTAGGTGGGAAGAATTAAAACCTCTAATTCTGAAACATTTTCGTTCCAAGACGGAGGGAACGCTCTGAGAACAGTTCCTCGCCTCTAAACAGACGGGTTCGGTGGGGGCCTATTTGAAACAATTCATTTCTCTCGCACAACCCTTGGATGGAATTACGGATAAAGTATTCTTGAGTCAATTCGTAAATGGGTTAGACCCACTCATTCGGGTCGAGGTGAGATTGCTTTCCTCGGCAAGTTTGGGGGAAGCCATGGAGTTGGCATCCAAGATCGAAGAAAGAAACAAAGTGTGGAACCGGAGTAAAAATTTGGGTCAGTGGTCAAAAAAATCAGCGGTTGCAGCAACTGAGGCAAAGAATATGGTTGGATTGTCAGAAAAACTAGGTGGGGGTCAAATTAAGGGAAGCTTGGAGTATCGGAGGCTGTCAGACGCCGAGCTACAACAACGCAGGTCACAAGGCTTGTGCTATAGATGCGATGAAAAATACGCACCGGGACGCAAGTGCAAGAAAAAAAGAAATGAACGTTCTGGTGGTACAGGATTATGGCAGCGATGAAGAAGAGACGGTAGAGAACGAAGGGAAGCCTAAGGAGTTGGAGGCTAAGGAAGTACATCAAAAAGTGGAGGTCCATTTGAATTCGGTGGTTGGATTGTCTAATCCCCGGACGATGAAACTGGTGGGGTCAATCGAAGGGCAACAAATTGTAGTGCTCATAGACAGTGGAGCAACCCACAATTTTGTTTCGAAAGAGTTGGTAAATAGACTCAAGTTGGCGGTAACTAGCACCGATAGTTACGGGATCACATTGGGGACAGGCGGATCCATTAGAGGTAAGGGGGTTTGTAAAGGTGTGAAGCTGATCCTCCAAGGAGTGGAGGTAGTGGAAGAATTTCTGCCCATCGATTTAGGAAACTCCGATGTAATTTTGGGGTGCAGTGGTTGGAGACATTAGGGGTCACTTCCACCAATTGGAGAACACAAGTGATGAGGTTCAAAATCGGAAAAGAATCAATTACTTTGCGGGGGGATCCGTCTTTAGGCAGATCACTCATTTCAGTTAAGGCACCGGAGAAAACACTTAAACAAGAGAAACATGTAGTTCTTGTAGAGTTGGGGTTAATGACTATAATTGAGCAGATAAACCCGAGTGGCCAGCAGAGCTGCAAGGAGTTCTTGAAGGGTTTGGGAAGATTTTCGACAAGCCCACGGGATTGCCCCCTTTGCGGGGTAAGGAACACCAAATTGTCTTGAAAGAGGGGTGTGGACCGGTTAATGTTTAATGTTCGTCCGTACAGGTACCCACATTATCAGAAAGACGAGATTGAGAAATTAATTAACGAAATGTTGGAGGCAGGGGTGATCCAACACAACAACATCCCCTTTTCAAGCCCGGTACTACTCGTCAAGAAAAAGGACGGGAGCTGGCGATTTTGCATCGATTATAGAGCACTCAATAAATGCACCGTGTTAGATAAGTTTTCTATCCCTGTTATCGATGAATTACTAGATGAATTGAATGGGGCATGTGTTTTCTCTAAATTGGACTTGAAGTCCGGGTATCATCAGATTCGCATGAAAGACAGCGATGTACCAAAAACTGCATTCCGCACGCACGAGGGCCACTACGAGTTTCGTGTCATGCCGTTTGGCTTAGCTAATGCACCTGCCACTTTCCGGGGGTTAATGATCGAGTTGTTTAAGCCTTTCCTGAGAAAGTTTGTGCTTGTGTTTTTTGACGACATATTGGTATACAGTAGGAACATTAAGGAGCACATAGAACATTTGGAACAAGTATTCAAAGTCCTCTTACAACACCAGCTGTATGTTAACAGGAAAAAGTGTGAATTCGGTCAAAAGAAGTTGGTATATTTGGGTCATATTGTTTCGGAGGAAGGAGTTGAAATGGATCCAACTAAAGTTCAAGCAATGATGGACTGGTCTCAACCGCAGAATGTCACAGAATTGAGAGGGTTCTTAGGCTTATCGGGGTACTACAGAAAGTTTATTGGTGGATATGACAGCATAGCGGCACCACTGACAGATCTCTTGCGAAAAAACCAATTCCAATGGAGCGAAGCAGCCACCACTGCCTTTGTGGAAATGAAGCGAGCTTTATCTACTGCACCGGTTTTAAGGTTGCCTGATTTTACGCAAGGGTTTGTGCTGGAAACAGATGCATCAGGCAGTGGGTTAGGGGCAATTCTGATGCAGCAAGAACGTCCTATTGTGTACTACAGCCAGGTCCTCGGGGTGCAAGCCCGCCAAAAGTCGATCTACGAAAAGGAATTGATGGCAATCGTTCTAGCGATAAGGAAATGGAGACCGTATTTGTTGGGAAGGAAGTTTGTAGCAAGGACCGTTCAACAATCATTAAAATTTTTATTGGAACAAAGGATCGTTGAACCTGACTACCAAAAGTGGGTGAGCAAGTTGTTGGGTTATGAGTTTGAAATCACCTACAAAGCCGGAAGTAGTAACCGGGCAGCAGACGCTTTGTCGAGGAAGAACCCAAGCATTGAATGTGCTGTAATGGGCGGGCCACAATGGCGTCAGTGGGAGGTATTAAAGAAGGAAGTGGAAGAAGATCAATTGTTGAGCAAAATTAAGAATGAGTTGCAGTCGCAAAAGAACGCCCATCCAGGATTTTCTTGCAGTCAAGGGTTGCTGTTATACAAGAACAGGTTGGTTCCTTCACGAACATCAACCATGATACCCTTGCTATTCCTGGAATTTCATGGGTCTCCGATGGGTGGACATGCAGGAGAAGATAGAACCTACCAAAGAATAGCATCAGAGGTATTTTGGACGGGAATGCGCAAGGATATCAACAATTTGGTGAAGAGTTGTGATGTTTGTCAACGTAACAAAAGCTTAGCCGGGAGTCCAGCAGGTTTGTTGCGGCCTATTCCCCTGCCCAATCAGGTTTGGGAGGCCATTACTATGGACTTCGTGGAAGGACTTCCGAAATCATATGGGATGGACACCATCTTGGTCGTGGTGGATCGATTAAGCAAGTATGCCCACTTTATCGGATTAAAACACCCCTACAATGCCCAAACTGTAGCTGAAGTCTTCGTAAAAGAAATTGTCAGGTTGCATGGTATTCCCGAATCCATCATCACCGACAGGGACAAGGTATTTTTGAGTACTTTTTGGAAAGAAGTTTTTTGTTTACAGGGAACGAAGCTGAAATACAGCACGCCGTACCACTCTCAAACGGATGGGCAGTCGGAAGTGGTCAACCGTTGTTTGGAACAATATTTGCGTTGCATGACATCCGATAGGCCAAAGCAATGGGGAAAATGGCTGGGGTGGGCTGAATTCTGGTACAATACGACTTATCACACTAGTCTCAAATGCAGTCCCTTTCGAGTGTTGTATGGTCGTGATCCACCAGTGTTGTTGAAGTACAAAGTGGCCTCCACGACAATTCCAGCAGTTGAACAAGACCTACTTAGACGAGAGGAAATTTTGGAGGTGGCCCGTATGCACCTACTGAAGGCTCAAAACAGAATGAAGCAACAAGCTGACTTGGGACGGAAAGATGAGGTTTTTGCCATTGGAGACTGTCTTTTTAAAGTTGCAGCCTTATCGACAAAAATCATTGGTGACTCGCGGTAATCAGAAGCTAGCGGCCAGATTTTATGGCCCGTACCGGGTAGTGGAAAGAATTGGCAGTGTGGCGTACAAGCTGAAACTACCCCCCACAACATCAATACACCCAGTCTTCCATGTTTCCCAATTACGCCGAGCCATAGGAGCTTGTGTAGCATCACCGGTAGTGCCACCACAATTAAGTTCAGACATGCACACCTGAAGCAATTATGGATGTCCGTCATATAGGACGAGGAGATGGCCGACAACCGGAAGTGTTGGTTAAATGGGCAGGCTTAGACGAATTTGAAGCTTCTTGGGAAGATCACGATGCCATTCGAAACCAATTTCCAGACTTTCACCTTGAGGACAAGGTGAGAGTTCTGGGGCGGGGTATTGATAAACCCGAGGTTAGATTTACTTATGTGTGTAGAAAGAACAAGGCCTGAGCGGTAGGGGTATTTTGGGTGAATAAGCTTTTAGCTATTAATAAATAAAGTCATCATTTCCTAACAGCTGAGTAGGGACAGATGATCAGTCTTTCTGCTGATTGGGGACAGATGATCAGTCTTGCTGCTAAGTGGGTATTTAAAGGGTGAGTATAGCGGTGTGGGGGATCATCCATTTTTCTTGTCTGTTTTGCTTCTTTTTTAGCAAATAAGGGGAGAGCACCAGCCTCTCGAATGCTCGAATGCTGGAAACCTTGTTATCTTTATATTTCGAATACAACTATCCTTCTACTTATTTTCTTAAGTGTGTAATTGGCCCGGGGGTATATCATTCTTCAACTCGAATTTATCCAATGAGCTGCATCAATTTTGAGAATGCACTCAAGAGGGATAAATGGAGTGTTATCTTGAAGAAGCCATTTTGGTGAAAGTTGTAGTTGGCAAAGTTGACTTTTCCAAGCAAAGACAATCAGATTTTCGTGGCCCAAGAAGTGTGATTTCAAAAGGGACACAATCCTTTAAATTAGGGATATGCAGAAAAGTAACCTTTTGAAAAACTGTGAACAGTGCTCGCGCCCCGCGCCCTTAAAAGCCTCGCACCGGCGGGCAATCTTGTTGCCTCCAAAAAGCATGTTTGGCGCGGCCGTGAAGGAATAAACTTCGCGCCTGCAACCACAAACAAATTTAGTAGACTATCCAAAAAACATTAGGATATTGAGGCTGGCACCATTTAACAATCTCCACCTTGACTCAAAATCCACTTCCAAAGAACATAACCCAATCAAAATCTTCCAAGAACAAAGCTCGACAAAGCATAAACCATCATCACTAGCAAACGTATTGATTTCTCCAAAAAAATAATCATCAAAATATTAGTCTTCTACACCATAGCCCCTCACGGGCTACTTCAAAACACGAGCACCGACCAAGCTCGAAAAATAGATCGAATTTAGCTTTAGGAAGAACCTTCGTCATCATATCTGCCGAATTGTCATGAGTGCAAATTTTATTCACCTTGAAGTTGCCTTTAGCAAAGATTTCACGTACAAAATGACAACGCAAATCTATGTGCTTAGTACTCTTATGAAACATTTGGTCTTTCGCTAAGAAGATAGCGCTTTGATTATCACAATAGACTGAGTCCACAACCAAATCATTGCTAAGCTCACCAAATAAATCTTTGAGCCACATCGCTTCTTTAAACGCTTCTGTTATAGCCATAAAGGTTGCAAAATGGTTTCCAACTAAGCGTACATGAGCCAATAGTGAACATATCACCCTTAAGGTAGCGTTTGGTACGCAGACATGATTGGACGGAACTGGACAAGAGTCTAGGACAGGACTGGACAAATGTTTGTCTTGTGTTTGGTACGACTAGGACCGGATAGGACAGACCTGACAAATTTCTCTAAAAGTTGTTTGATGATTTTATATGTCATATAATAGTTATAAATAACACAAATAAAGTATATCTTTAAATAATTTAATTAAAAAACATTTTTATTTTTTACACGATTTTCATACATATAACTACATACAAAAACAATGGTAGGAAATTTGAATGAAGAATCTAAAATAATTGATGGTAGTTCGAAAAAATCCTATTCATATAAAGAAAATATAATATTTGATTCAATTTGGAAGATCTTAATGAATTGGCGGATACGTAGTTGCAGCGACCGGTAAAGATAAAGGCGATGGGTGGCCGGTGAAGGACGGTAGTTGTGAAGAACGTGAAAGATAGTGGATAGTGGTGGTGCAGGAGGTTGTTGTGGTGGACAATGGTAATAGAGGTTATTGTAATGGAGGAAGAGGCGGAGGTCACCGACGGTGGTTGGCGGCGAGCGACGGTGGCGGCGGCGGCAATGGGTGGTGGTGATTGGTGGAGGTGGCGATAGGCGGTGGTTGTGGAGGTGGTGGAGGAAGTTGTAGTAGTGGAGGAAGAGGTGGAAGTGGTCGACGATGGTTGGTGGTGGCTACCGGTGGCGTTGATGGTGGTGGCGGCCATAGGTGGTGGTGATCGGTGTTGGTGGAGGAGGTCGACGATGATAGTGGTGGTGGCCGATGGTTGTGGAGGTAGTGGAGGAGGTTGGTGGAGAAATAGGTAGAGGTGGCCGACGGTGGTTGGCGGTGGCTACTGGGGCTGCCGATGGTGGTAGTGGCGGCGATGGGTAGTGGTGACCCTTAAGACTAATATCATATTAGGATTATATATCAAACGGTGGTAGATCAGTGATTTTTAGTTTCTATCTCACTTTTGTCCCATGTTGTTCCACCTATTTTGGTGGAACAAGAAAATACCCTTTTTTGTCCCAGCTTGTCCCACCCTGTCCAGTCTTTGTCCATGTCCCGTGTCGCGCCAAACGTGGGACAGTAAATTTTTGTCCTGTCCCGTGTCATGCCAAACGTGGGACAGTGAGTTTTTGTCCCGTCCCGTCCCACCCAGTCTGCAAACCAAACGCATAAGAGAACGATGCCCATCCAAGTCTTTCCCATAGTCCGAGTCAACGTACCCAACGACACCATCTATAGATGTTCTATAATGCAAAGAAGTATCTCTAGTACCAGATAGGTATCTAAAGATCTATTGCACCGTCTTCCGATGCTCCTTTCTCGGGTTGGCCATTAAACGACTTACCATGCTTACGGCATAGGCCAAATCGGGTCGTGTACATATCATTGCATACATCAATGATCCCACAACACTTGAATAAGGAACATGTGACATATACGCCTTCTCGGAACTTGAAACGGGACATAATCTTAAAGATAACTTGAAATGCGGAGCTAACAGAGTAGAGACCTCCTTGGCACCAATCATGTTGAATCTCTTCAACAACTTCTCAATGTAGCCTCTTTGACTTAGAATCAAAGTGCTCGACTTTTGATCTCTAATGATCTCCATCCCGAGAATCTTCCGTGCATGCCTAAAATCCTTCATCTCAAACTCTTCATTCAATTGATTTTTGGCAACATGGATTTCTTCTTTGCTCTTGGCCGCAATAAGCATATCATCCACATGCAATAAAAGATACACTATCAATTGATCTTCACCTCTCCTTATGTAGACACAATTGCCATACAAACGAGAAAAACCATGTGAGATCATAAAAGAATCAAATTTCTTATACCATTGCCTTGGTGATTGCTTTAGGCCATATAGTGACTTCTTCAAGTGACAAACTGTATCTTTCTTTCTTTCTTTCCAACGGTGACAAACCCCTCGCGTTGGTCCATAAAGATGTTTTCTTCCAACTCTCCATGCAAAAACGTTGTTTTGACGTCTAGTTGCTCAAACTCCAAATCTTCCAAAGCGACAATGCCTAACAAGGCATGAATAAAAGTACACTTGACAACGGGAGAGAAAACGTCCGTGAAATCTGTACCCGAGATTTGACTAAATCCCTTAGCTACAAGTCTTGCCTTGAAACGAAGAGTCTTCAACATCCGGTATCCCATTTTTTCTTGTTATAGACCCATTTACAACGAACGGGGTTCTTTCCAATGGGTAGAGGAACAAGCTCCCAAGTACCATTATTGTGTAGAGACTCCATCTCGTCATTCATAGCCACAATCCATTTCTTCGAGTCCGGAGAAACAATAGTCTCATCATAACTAGAAGGTTCCTTAACCGAATCGATCTCCTAGGCAACATTAAAAGCATACGCCATAAAATCCGCTTCTGCATACCTTCTAGGAGGCACAATAGCTCTCCTACTTCGATCTCTAGCAATGCATTCCGGTGGTTCCAATGATGATGCATTAGATTGAGAATCACCTTCATTATCACCATAAGAAATTGAGATTGACGGTTGATCGGGAACTTGAAGATGAGATGGAGTAGATGCACCATTGGTGCGAATTGGAATCTCCACCTCCACTCGAGATCGCATAGTTTGCCTTTCTTTTGAAATACCCTTCTCTTGAGAAATAGGATCGAATGGCTTGCGAGCATGATTCTTCATCAAATGTAATATCTCTACTAATCATAGTCTTCCGGGTCTCCGGATGCCATAAACGAAAACTTTTGACTCCGGCTTGAAACCCAAGAAACATGCACTTCACAACACGTGAGTCAAGCTTTATATTATCAACTTTGGCATAAGCAGGACAACAAATATCTTTACAAAATAATCCGCGGGTTTGCCGAACCACACCTCAATAGGTGTCTTCTTGTCAATGGCAAAAGATGGAGAGCCGAGAGCGAATAATGATTTAGTAAGCATATGAAGCGGCTTGGCCCAAAAAGTCTTTGTCGTTCCGTAATTAGACAACATGTAACGAACCTTCTCCATAATTGTACGGTCCTTGCATCGGCCACACCATTTTGTTGAGGAGTATAAACCACCGTATGGTGTCTAGTAATGCCATGAGCTCGACAATATGCATTAAACTCCTCCGAGCAAAACTCAAACCCATTATCGGTACAGAGGTACTTGACTGACTTGCTTGCCGGTTTTTTTTCAATCTTAACTTTCCAATCACGGGAAGAAGCAAACACATCGCTCTTATTCTTCAAGAAAAACGCCCAAACTTTGGCCATAAATCGTCAATAATAGTCAACATGTACAAAGCACCACCGTGCGATGGTACCTTTGCCGGTCCCCAAAGATCCGAATGCACATAGCCAATAATACCCTTGGTTGAATGAGTGGCACTTGGAAATGAAACTTTCTTTTGCTTCCCTAAAACACAATGTTCACAAAAGAGAAGTTTATCGATACTTTGACCGCATAACAAGTTTCTTTTGCTCAAATCCGCCATACCGTTTTCGCTCATATGGCCCAACCTCATGTGCCACAACCTCGACTTGTCGGAAAGGGATGATGATGATGCTACCTCGAAATCGCCAAGAATGGTAGTGCCTGCATAACATAGATCGACATCCTTTCGTTTGCATCTAATGAAGACAAAAGAACCTTTTGTAACTTTGAGAACTCTAAAAAAATATCCCTTTTGATCGAGAGAGCTAAGAGATATCAAGTTCCTCTTTAAATTAGGAACATGCTCGACACTTCCCAAAGTACGAATGATGCCATCGAACATTTTGATTCGAATGTTGCCTTGTCCCAGAACCTTGCATAAGGCTCCATTACCAACTCGAACCGAACCCGTACAAGGCTCGTATGAGGAGAACCAATCATTGTGAGGGCACATATGATAAGTGCAACCGGAATCAAGAATCCAATTGGATGAAGACATATTGTCCTCATCCAAGATCACCATGAGGTCACCCGCAAGCTCTTCAACCACTTCGGCTTCACTGGGATCATTCGGCTTTCCTTTGACATTAGCTTTGTTCTTGTTTTGAAGCTTGAAACAATCATCAGTCACATGACCCTTCTTGCAATAGTTGTAAAATTTGCCTTTATCTTTGGCTCTTGAAACTTCTATCAAAAGATCTACCACAAACACTAAGACCTTAGGCCTTAGAATCTCTGACCACCATTATCTCCTTCATCTTTTCCTTGGAACTCAAGGAATTAAAAACAACATTTAATGCAAGAGCATCACGGCTATATAGAATAGTCTCTGTGAAATTGGCATAAGAGTTTGGCAAAGAGCACAATAAAAACAAGCCCAAATCCAGGTTCTCTAAGTCACAAATAATTGCTTTGAACTTAGAGATATGCTCGGTTACATAACCGCCTTCATTAAGCTTGTGAGTGAACAAAGGTTGCTGCAAGTGCAACTTGTTAGGAAGGCTCTTTGTCAACAACAATTGCTCTAACTTAGCCCATAGAGCCGCACTTGTTTTTTCTTTCAAAACATCTTGCAAAATATCATTAGATAGATGTACACGAATTTGAGAAGATGCCTTTAAATCTTTCAATTGTTTGTCAGGTAGAGTCAAAGTAGAAGGCATTTGTTAAAACCTTTCAAGGTTTGATGCAAGTCCATTTGAATGAGAATATCTTTCATCTTCACTTGCCACAAAGAAAATCTAGTGTCTCTATCTAACAATGGAATATCATATCTCATAGATGCCATAATCACCACAAATAGTGAGAACACAAATGAAGTCTTCTACACAAAAATAACCGAAGATACTGTGATACCACTTATTGTAAAACAGAAAGGAGATAATGCCAACTTCATCCCAAATTAGAAAGTTTAACCAAAGTCAAATAAGAGATAAGTTAGTGATCCTAATGAATCTGTAGCTTGAACACTCAAAAGATTTTCTTAGTGTACAAGACAGTTCCCAAAACATACAAATATGATGATTCACCAACAAAATATGCATCCAATCCAACACAAAGTAAAGAGATAGAGTTAGAAGACAACACCGAGATTTACGTGGAAACCCAAATCGGGAGAAAACCACGGCTGGAGGAGACCACCGAGAGAAATCCACTAGTGAAAGATGAAGATTACAATGCTCTTGAAGGAGTAAAATCACAACTATGGTGAGTGTGTGTATTTGGACATAGAAATGATAAAGTGGGTGATGTCTAAACATGTACTTCAGCTGGAATTTATCCAATGAGCTCCATCTATTTTGAGAAATCACTCAAGAGGGATAAATGGTGTTATCTTAAAGAAGACATTTTGGTGAAAGTTGTAGTTGGCAAAGTTGACTTTTCCAAGCAATGACAATCATATTTTCGGCTTTTCGTAGCCCAAGAAGTGTGATTTCAAAAGGTACACAATCCCTTAAATTAAGGAAAAGAAAATATGCAGAAAAGTAACTTCTTGAAAAGCAGTGCACAGTGCTCGGGCTCGCGCCCCTAAAAGCCTCACTCCCAGGAGCAAGCTTGCTGCCTCCAAAAAGCATGTTTGGCATGGCCGTTAAGCTTATAACCAAATTTGGTAGACTATCCAAAAAACCTTAGGATATTGAGCCACCATTTAACACGGGCTCTTTGGGGGTTGTCGGAAGTAGCTTTTGGGCGACCTTAGCCAGGCGGAGGACTTATGGGCTCACTTGTTCTATTGTTTTACTGCACTCCGTCTTTAGTTTGTTATACTTTTTATGCGCATCCTGGTTTTAATTTTTTTTTCCTTCTTGTTTACTGTGCCTATTTGCTCTACTTTTCCAAGCTTTGTTTCCTTTCCAAATTTGTCTCAAACTTTTATGTTAACTCTTCGAAACTTCATTTACTCCTATTAAAATTTTTCCCCGGTCCCTGAAGACTCCAAAATTTATTTGTTAAACCTTTTCCGCAAGACTTGTTTGTAAGCCATCTTCATCGAAACAACCCCTTTTCCTCTTAGGGTAGAGGAAAGGTATGCGTACATCTTACCCCCCCTCCCGACCCTACGCCATGTGGGATTTACTAGGTTCGTTTGGTTTGGTTTTATGATGTATGTGAGAACCAACAAAGTACTCTATTTTTTCAATAAAGTACCCTTTTGTTGATATAGAGATGTTCTCTTTTTCTGTATGTAGCCAATAAATTTCTTTACTACGAAGCCCTACAACTCATTTATTTTTGGTCATTGCATTCAATTCCTCCAAAGGTTCAAGATTTGGAGGTCTGCTACCAACAAGGAGAGTATACCTCTTTCTTGTTCCCCTCTTATGGTTGCATCATTGGAAAACATCATAATAATATGAAATTGGTGATTTTACTTGTACAAGTTAGATTAGTGTCACACACTTATTTTTCCAAGCTTTGTGTGGCTTTAGCATTGACAATTTTTGCCAATTTAGTTAAATCAGCCTAGGCTCAACTTTGCTAGACTCTTTTCTATGGAGAGCATACATAGGACAAGAGAGTATGCTTTGTAATGATCATTCCTTATCAGTTTCTCAATCCAAGCGTATTGCAACAAATAAGAGATGTCTCCCCCCCTTTTATCGGAGGCTCCAAAGAAGGAACAATATATATATATATATATATATACATGAAGCTTCTAGGTTCTTCAATGTAACTCTTAGACTACTAAAAGCGTCATGAAGCTTTTACACAAGATAAGAGGGTCTATCACATTGTGGAGAACATCATACCATTCAAGAGTATTCATTGGAAAATGCTTTGCATGTGACCCACTTGTTGCATATTTGGTGCATTTGAACCTAGGAGAGCTCGGACTATGATATTTTCCCACTTGATTTACAACGCTCTTGATGTTACCTTCATCTTTCAGATCGTTCACACTTGGCTTATATGTTTGTCCTCCTTCATGTTGTTGGAAAATTCCGATGCCTTTGTTGTTTGTTGCTTATTGCTTGTTGCTTGTTGCTTGTTGCTGACATTGGCTATTGGGAGTAAAATATGTTGGAGTAATAGTGGAGTAGAATATAGAGGTGAAATTTTGTTTGTGTCTTGGAGTCCGCATCGGCTAGACTTAGAACATTTCTCTTTAATATATGTTGGAACCTCCCTTCTCTCCTAAAGGGCTCTTTTGGAGAGTAACCTGATGGAATTCCACATATTCTCACATGGTATCAAAGCTAAGGCATACCACTCAAGGACTCGACACTCTTGGCAATCTGTACTCGTCTAGCCCCCTCACCTGTCTAGCTCCCTCTCAACACTCTAGGACAATGTGTCCGTCTAGCCTCTGTTGGAGGGGGCATGTTAGAGTCCCACATCGGCTAGACTTGAACCATTTCTCCTCGATATATGTTGGAACCTCCCTTACAATGTGAAAGTTAATTTAGCCAAAACATACATCTAGGAGGTGCATTTATAGTTGAGAAATGGGGTCTTTAAGTTTTCGTAGAAGTAGGAGTAGGACTTGTAATCCTCTTTGTACCTGGGTGAGGGATAAGTAGAGTCTTGAAATTGTATGACTCTGATGCTTGTAGGCTCCTAGGTGAGGGCTGTACGTACCTAGAGGTCTTGGTGAGCTCAATTCCTCCTTCGTGTTAGGTGTCAGACATTGTCTTCCTGAAAGCTGCGAAAGTTCTAAAAGGATGACAAATGATAAGATGTATACTGTTGGAATTTATACAGCCTCTGGTGGTGACAACCTCATCCAGACGTATACATATTGCAAAAAGGGTATGAGGCCACAACGTGTATACTGTTGGATGAGGTTGTGACCAACATATATCAGTTATTGTCTCATTGTCTTATCTTGGTCTAATTTTTCATGTCATTTGCTATTATATTTTTGCAGTTGAAGTCTCAGACCTAGAAAATGATAAACTTCATGATGATATTAAAGCTGCAGAAAAACATACGGCTCTTCATTCTGCTCTATCAGAACTTGCTGGTGATTTTGATGGGGAGGCTATGTTCTTGCAGCGATTTTTTGGTGCAAGACTAAAAGCTGTAGTATCCACAGGCTCATTGAAGCTTGATCTTGCTCTTGGGATTGGAGGATTACCAAAGGTGACCAATTTACTTCTTATATACTAAATTCTGTTTGACATCTATTTATAAAAGAAGCAACTACCAAGGTGAACAACATGTTTATGTTGACATGACTCTCAAGCTAACGAAAGTAGTTCCTGTTAAATCTGCTGCATTGTAGTATGATATTTTGTAGCCATCTTATATTCGCCTCACCAGTTCGGAGTCAGGAAGTTCCTGCTCATGCATAATGCATTTGCATTTTCTATTTTATGTGTTTGGTTTTGGGGTCTCTTTCTTTTTATTTGTAGTCTCGAGGGGACACAATACTAAGGTGGCGTTTGGTTTGCTGGAATCTGAAGGGATTAGAATGGTCAATTCCATTCATGCGTTTGATTCATTTTATGAGTTTCAGTGCAGAATTCCAATTCCACATATGATGGAATTTAAATTCCTTGGATTTTGGTAAGGAATTCCAATTCCATTTCATGCAATCTTTTGTGAAAGACTATTCCACCATGACGGTCGTCGACGCCGCCACCATCACTGCTACCACCATCGCCACCATCACCATCGCTGCTACCACCGTCGCTACCATCGTGGCCACCACCACCACCACTATCACCATTGCCGCCACCACCATCACTGCAGCCACCATTGTCGCCCCCACCACCATCGTCGCCCCCAATACACTGTCATCGTTGCCACTGACACCACCGCCACCACCACCACTACCGTCTCTGCCGCCACCACACCAACGCAGCCGTTGCCACCACCCCTAATTAATATTAATATTAATATTAATTTTATCTTTAAATTCCAACATATTCCTTTCTGTGAACCAAACGCCACCTAAGAGATGGGAACCTGAGTTCTTTTTCTATTTTGGGTATACAGTTTGGCCTACATATTTGTATTAACTCATGTTTTACTTCTTCAGATTCCTATTGGTCTATATCCCTGGCTTGACTTTCCTCATTTTGCCCATGTTATATTCACATTTTTATTATTTAGGGCTATGTCTTGAACAAACTAAAGCAGCATCTAATCCATTGGGCGATAAACAATATCACAAGTGACCTTCATGTGGAATCCCTAATCTGCAGGTTCTTATTGGTGCTCCACAGCAATAGCTGTCACTACATTGAGTTTCATCCCATCTTATAACCTGAGACTTACCATAGGTTCTTGTGCAGGTTGGGTGGGACCAGAGGGTTGTACTAAAAAACATATCAAGCGTCTTAACTTGTCATTATATCCTGGCAATCATTTTTCCAGACATTTTAAAAGGAAAAAAAACCATCAAGTCAGTTCATCTTTTAGTTGCTTTTTGTGTAGACCAAAACCAAAGCTCCGCATAAACATTTTGTAATTCGAGTTTCTGTCATTGACATATATATATATATATAAATCATATTTAGGTAGGGTTTCTCTTTTAAACTTAATAGAAAGTGGCCACTCTTCAAAACAACTCATTTGTTCACAATTACATCGTTAAATAATGGACGAGCAATTTCAGGGTTGGTGCTTTACTAGTATTAATGGTAGAATAGCAAGTGTGGGGTTTTATTGGAGCTCATCTTTTCAGTTTGTTGTACGATTGCAGTTGTGATAATGATTTGTATTAGTCGGTGATTCCTACACCATATAAATCCCTTGGGCACGCCATGGCCTGATGCCCCTTTTTTGATCTTTATTTACTTTTCAATTCTTTAGCTTTTCAATTTTTAGTATATGACCTACTTTTATATGGTCCTAGATTAGAGGTATGTGGAACCATTGGTTGAACATTTTTTGTTATTATGTGCTCTTATGATAACATTTTTTCTGAGCTCATTATGTATATATATATATATATATGGTTGGGTTCCGGTGAGAAATTGAGGTTAACGTGAGAAGCGTGAGAAGTCGTTATCAACTGTTGGATGAGAAATGGACACACATTAGGATGAGATGCACCGAGATTCACCGGATCAATTCCCTTTTAAGGTGCAATTCATGGGAGGGCATGAGATTAAAAGTGATCAACGGTTCGGATCCACTTCTCACGCTTCTCACATTTCTCACGTTAACCTCAACTTCTCACATGATCCTTTGCCTATATATATATATTAGTATATTATTTTGGTTTTTCTTATATGAATCTAAAATTTTCAATATCTTTGACTCATTGAGTAATAGTAGAAAACATATGTGTGTGTGTGTGTGTATATATATATATAATTATCCTCAAATTTGCCGACGTCTTGAAAAATGTCGTGGCTCCCTAAGGCTTGAGGCTTGTTGCCACGTCACGCCTCATGCCATTTAGGAGTTAGTATACTACAAGCATACAATTTGGTTTTGTATGTGAACACATAATAACTAAAATGTACATTACAGGGAAGAATTGTTGAAATTTATGGGCATGAGGCATCAGGCAAGACAACACTTGCTTTGAATGTAATCAAGGAAGCTCAAAAGCTTGGAGGTGCGTGACGATACCCTTTAACTCTACAAATAAAATTGCCTGTCCCATATTATTGTGCCACTTTGTTCAGAGAAAAGGAATGTATAGGATAAGTGTTTTAATTTTCCATACAAAAACTAGGACAACCACCTTATTTGGGGTTACAATTGTTGAATGCTGTTAATATTTTCATATTAGTTCTTCTGTCTGAAAGCTTCATTAGAAAACCATACCCTTGATATTTTCTCTCAACTACTTAACTTTTCAACTTTGCCTTGCCTTTTGAAAAGTAACAAGTCATACCAACATTATGTTCATGTTGTAACAACCGGGGTAGGTTCCGTTAGGAACCGAAAATTGATTAGGAACCGGGGGACCGCCCACAGAGCGACACATGGCATATTCATGAGGTTTATGGATGTGTTATTCATCATGAATGTTGTAACCTATTCATCATGAATGTATGATTCATGATGAGTAACACGTTCATATTCATCATAATGTGTAATTCATGATGAATATTCATCCTGAATAGGGACACGTGGCATGCTGTGGGCGGTTTCCAAGTTCCTAATCAATTTAGGGGTTGTTTGTTTAGCTCTTAATGGTTCCATTAAGAGGCAACCTCTGAATCGCTAAGAGGTGAATCCTGTTTGGCAAAAAAAAGTCTGTCTCTTAATGGTTCCAAAACCCTCTTAATGATTTTGTATCATGGGTCTCCCTTAACCATTAAGCGCTCTGATTTCATTATGAATAATTACCAAACAACCATATTTCATTTTGCACTATATCATAAGAGCTTCTTAATCATTCTGACCACTTAATCATTCTGCACCAAACCATTCAGCAACTGCCAAACAACCCCTTAGGTTTGTAACATAACTTTCCTCGTAACAACCCACCCTTATCAAGAAGCAACATTGGTACCAACATATTCTAGAGGAATGTGAAAGGAACTATGGATGTATAAAATACTTCAGAACATTAAGAAAGTGGAGCACAGAAAAATCCAGATTCTCGTGGGAACTTTGTAAATACCATAATAATCTAGTAGAGTATTGAGTATTCTAATTACTCATAGTATAGAGAATGAATTTTCTTATCTATTGAAAGAGGATACAGCCAAGGTATATATACAAGAGAGTGTACATATCTTCTCCTTATTTAGTGGAGAAGATGATAACTAAAACTAGGAAACGCTATCAGAAAGATCCTAGAGAATCGAAATCCTAGAAATATGGAAAGGATGTACAATAATCTCTAAAATACACTATTTACGGATAAATGCAGAGATTTCTACATAATCTTCAAACTAGATTATCTACCAATGAGGTGGGATGTCCACAAGTAGTTGAGACATTCATTTTAGCAAAACCATTCATGCAAGTTGTATTGTTGAAGAATAATGAAATTTAAAAAGATCACTCTTTCAAATTATGTGTTCATTCTCGTCTAATAAGGCTGGATGGATATGGTAATGAAATTGTAATTCTGTTACACTTTGCATTGATAGTTATAGGCATGCTGTTCAGGTGATGAGCAAAGTGGCTGCTATATTACCTTAAATCATGCACGTGTCAGTGAATTCTCATCATCCCTACATATTCATATCATACGATACGACAAGAGAAAATCAGAATCTTCTTGAGACTAGAACTCATAGAACCAAACCAAAAGGCCGTTGGCCTAGATTTATCCGGTAACCCAACCTTCCTAGAGGTCATGGGTTCCAACCCCACCAAAGGTGAGGAGTGTGTGTGAGTTTCATTTGCTGTTTATAAATATTATATACTTAATAAGAAAAATGAATAGAACCAAATCGGCTTATGGATCTATGCAGTTGCTGGAGACAAAATTATCCGGTTGGGGAAATGTTTCCTTTTGGTAACGAGTTATACAAATAAGGTGAATCGGTGTCACTATTCTGAAACATCTATCCAACTTGTTTCGCTTTAGTACTCTTCATTCATTGCTAATTGCTTTAACAATGAAAAACTAAAAACATCCAGTTGCTACTGGTACCCATCTTTACAGCACCACCTTTATGCATTAAAGAAGCAAATGATATACATGTCGATTTCTATGACCTTGTTGCACATATGAGTTGTTTCTGGTATTTCCCTCCATTTCCTTCTTTTAAGTAGTTATTACATTTGTTCTAATTACAGATTGCATTTAATTTCTCTTTTAAATTTAGAAAGTTCTTTCGATAGGTTATTGCGCATATCTAGATGTGGAGAATGCACTGGACACTCTGCTGCTTGAATCCGTTGGTGTAAATACCGAAAGTCTTCTCATCTCACAGCCAAATTCTGCCGAAAATTTGCTGAGTATTGTTGATACTCTCACAAAAAGTGGAGCAGTTGATGTGATTGTTGTGGATAGTGTAAGGGATTATTTTCTTCGGTTAATATCCTTATTTAGGGTGGTTTACCAAACGCTTACTGGGTAAGCGCTTAACCGCAATAGTTACCACTTCCACTCACCTTATCCGGTAACAATCTTGGACATCAAAAGAGATTGGTGGTAAGGGTCTTTTACATGGTAAGCGCTTACCGTGTAAGAGTCTTCTCCCCGGGTAAGAATATCAGTCCTTGCTATGCCTCTTACTGGGTAAGATTCTTGATCCTTGCCATGCCCACCTGCCAAGGCAAGTGACACCCAGTAAGCGTTTGGTAAACGGCCCCTTAGTATTACAATCTCCACAAGGAGCTCCACTAATTCTTAATATATTGCCATTCTATGGCTCCTACTCATAGAAAATCATGGAATTGCGTTGTATTTTACTTGTTTCTATTATGATTTGGTATACGACTTATATTTTTTGTGGTAAATTTGCTTATTCTTACTATTAGTACACACTATACTCTAGTTTTACCAAATCAGCTAGCTATATATTCTTCTTTCTCCTATCCATACTCACATCACTACAAGAAAATGGGTCTTTTAGGATGCCCAACCGTTCTTGGGCGTCCTAATAGAGTACTTAATTAACCTTGTGGGGTTAGCTCAACTGGCAATAAGGCTTGGGCCTTTAGGGATTCTCCTCAAAGGTCACCACTCACCAGTTCGAGTTCTGCAAGGCCATTGGGGATTTTCCTGGTTGTTCAGTTCCTGGGATTATTAAGGTGTGCAATACCTGGCCGGACACCCATGGTTAAAAGAAATAGAGTTCTTGATGAGACTTTTAAGTTTATAGGACCAAAAATTGTGCGTCCTGTGACGGTGTTACAATAAGTTCTTTGGACGAAGTTAGACGATCTAACAAGTTCTATTGATGTAGTTGGACAACTTAATAGAACACAAAAAATAACTGTCCTATTAGCCTTTTTATAGGACACTTTTGAAAAGCGTCTAATTAACCTATTTGTAAATAGGACATTTTTCAAAAGTGTCGAATAGAAAAGGCTAAGAGGACGATTTACATTTTTGTGTACTATTTGGTCGTTCAATTTCGTCGATAAAATTTGTTAGGTCGCGTAACTTCCTCCTACCAATTTATTGGAACGCTTGCACATTTTTTTATTCTATAAACTTAAAAGTCCTATCAAGTACTATGTTAGGACGCCTAAGGATCCTAAAAGACCAACTATATTGTAATGCATGTTATGTCGTCTTTTTATATTGTTCCTCTTAACTCTTTTTTTTTTCACTCTTCTACTTATTCTAATGTGATCTACCACTAGACTTGATTGTTGTACACAATGGCTTGATGTTTTTTCTTTGCTCTCATACAAAAAGTATACTTGCTCTCAAGATATGATGGACTATGAGCAAATTTTAAATATTTTTGTGAGTAGTCCACTAGTTTCATATGTCGCCTTGCAAAAGAATGAAATATTCCAATTATACCTTAATGAAACAAAATGATGCTCAGTTATGTCGCTTTGATTGATAGTGAAGTTGTTGGGACTCTTTGCTGTTTGTGCATGAGTTGGGGTGCATGGTGAAAAATAATTCGAGCTTTATGCATCTGTACATGGTGCGCACAATCTTGTCACTTATTTTCCTGCATGCCAGAGTAACCAAACCATACCAACGAACCTAGTATAACCCACACCGAGGTAGGGTTGGGGGTGTGGGGTAGGATGTATGCAGACCTTGCCTTAACCCAAGGGGTAGAGATTCGTGCATGCCATAGTCTACTGTAAAATTTCTATTTGCTTTCATATAAGTTGGAACAGAAAATTTCTACTTTATAAGTAAATCCATTCAGACCTACCGGGATTCACCACTAGATGGATTGATGCGTCCAATCTGGTTTACCCAAGAAAGATTGTGAAGATGGTTTTTTCTCCACTCTCTTAGCTCTCTCTGGCTTCCTTTTAGTTTTCTAAAGTTTTCCTCTAAGGTTGTGATATTATTTGAAAAGTTTTGATTAATTGAAATACACTAAGGAATCGACCTTGCATACGAGAGATTAGAAGGATGCTATTCATTTAGCAAAGCTCTTGTACAATTTCAGCTTTTATGGATTTCTGATGGCTTTCATGTTAGCTGCATTATCATTTTCGTTAATGCCAGTAAAAGTGTCCTCTATTATTTGTTTGGGTTCTTGATATCCTTATAAGCAATTTCAGAAGGTATATATATAGTGACTGTTTCAAAGGGGGTAATCAGGGTCAAATCATCAGAAGGCAACGCCATAGCATCTACTATCCTCGAATGGTTGAATACAGATCACCTGTTCTTAAACTCCATGCCCCCTTCCCTGTTGTACCAATCGACCCCTGACAAATCATTACTTTATTGACAGGTGATTTGTATTCCTAATGGTTGGGGATGTTAGAGAAGATTACCCTTTGGTTGCTAAAATTATGTAGTTTTTTTTCTTCTATTTTTTGTGCATCTTATTGTTTTCTATTCCTATTTAATAAAATTGTATGTACATGAATTTATTTGCATTAGTCGTCACTTGCTGTTGAATTTTTAAGGTTGACCCTATGTCCATATGCAATTAGATAAACAAACTTTGGGGGGCCGTTTGTTAGCAACTTAATGAGCTTAATGGGACTCATAGCATATTCGGGCAGCTATACATGACTGATTGGTTGTGGCTTAATGATATAGAAAGTGGCTTATTCAATAAGTTTCTAGGAGGAGCTTTATGCAGAAAACCAAGTTTTTTCCAGACCGGTCCCTCACAAATAAAAACATTCTCCTTCCATCTATAAAAAAACCCTCCCAAACAAAACCTTCCCAATCTATAAAGACAGGTTAATCCATACAAACAACTTTATCCATAAAGGACTTATCGGAAAACCAACCAAACAGCTCCTTATTACATCTACTGTTCCCTTGGTTTTCTGATCTGCTCTTTTCGGATACCATTGACTTTACTTTTTGTAGGTTGCTGCACTCATCCCACAACGAGAAATTATGGGTGTAATAAGTGACAAGTTCGTTGAAACACAATCACAGATAATGACACAAGCACTCCGCAAGATTCATTATTCATTATGTCGTTCAGAGACTCTTATTATATTTATAAATCAGGTTATGATCTAGTTATTAAAGAAATTCCATCTGTTATATATATATTTTCTTCAACAGAGTTATATCTGGTTTCTCATACTTGTTCCCAGGTTAGATCAAATGTAAAACTACGTCAGGAGGGACCTAGAAACGTAAATGAGGTGACCTGTGGTGGAAATGCCTTGCCGTTCTATTCTGCTGTACGGATGAGGATTGCTAGAAAAGGACTGCTCAAGACTCGGGAAAAGGTAAAAAAATTTGGTTCTACATATTTGCAATATTTTCAATTTTAAAACTGTTGGTTTGAACTTTGAATTTTCATACAAGTATTTGGGACGTCGGTCTCCTACAAACGTGTCTAAACCACCACCGTCTTCCCTCTTTCAAATTATCCGTGATAGGGGCAACTCCGGATAAATTGAGAGAGGGAAGATTGCGGTAGGTTGGACACATTTGTAGGAAACCAAAGGAAGTGCTGGTGAGAAGAGTAGAAAGCATGACGGGCAAGGGGGCGAGGAGGGGCAGGCCGAGGAGTTGAGGTTGGTTATGGCGGCCTAGACATTTCCAAGGACCTCTTATAGGAGTTCTTGGAAGCACATGACTAGGGTAGTAGACTTAAGTGTAGCTAGTGTGGCTAGAAAGAAGGGAGTTAGAGAGGTTGAGGATGGGATAGGGGAAGGGTTAGGGAGCTGACAGATAGGGTAACAGAGTAGTAATGATAAGTGGAGGGATGTATGTGTTTCCCACCTTAAACCCTGCTTCCGAGTACATTCACCCCCAGACCCTGTTTCCGAGTGGTATATACCGGGTTCATTTGGTTTGATTTGATTTGGACCATCATACATATAGAAATTCCCAGTAGCACATTTCTTCAAACAGAAAGTTAAAACAACACGTTCAATAACATACATGAAAAATACATCCACCCCCGGATATGAAAAATGATTGAAAAACTAGCTAAGAGAAAGTAATAATGATACGAGGCTTCCCAAAGACCGAGTCATTTCCAGTTTTTATTAGAATTATTAGTTTTCTTAGGGGGTGTTTGGTTCATGGATTTTGAAGGAATTGGAATGGATAATTCCTTTGACCAAATTCCAATTCTTTTGTTTGGTTCACATATTGATCATGATGGAATCATTTGAATTCCACAAATCAAGGAATTCATCATTCCTTAGCTAAAGTGAAAGAATTGAATTCCATGTAATTCCTACCAACCAAACGCGTGGTCAAATTCCTTCAAAGTCAAATTCCTTCAATGGATTCCAATTCCATCAAATTCCATTCTACGAACCAAACGCCCTTCTTTAAGGAGGTCATGGGTAGGATGCTATAGTAGTAGGAGAGTGGGTTAGTTTCGGAGGTTGTTTCTATTACTATAAGTATTGTACTTCCATTTGATTATGAAATAAGCAGAAAAAATTGTTCTAAAATTCTTCTCTCGACTCTCGAGCTTCGGCTTTTCTTAGAGATTGACCATCTCGAATCGGTCTCTACCATTGGTGCTTTCCTTGATTTACCATCCCTCCCAAATGCGATCCTCCATCCTTGGAGGAGTCTATAGCCGCCATGGCTGATAACCTCGCCAAGCTCCTTGCTGCCTCCACCTCCAATGCCACCCAAATCGAAAACCTCGCTAAGCAAATCGCCACCAACACTGCCACCACTGTCAACCTCGTCACTGCCTTTGCCAAGCTCGAATCCAATCCAAACCATGGTCCCCCTCCTCCTGCCCCCCCCCCCCCCCCCCCCTCCAACGGCATTCCCGTTAAGTCCTCGAAGATTCGACCCCCTTTCTTTGATGGCTCCGCTCCATTGGATTGGCTTTTCTAAGTTGACAAATACTTCCACTTCCATCAAGTTCAGCACGAAAAACGCTTCTCTATCGTCGCCTTCCACCTCAAAGGAGATGCTTTGAGCTGGTACAAATATCTTCATCATAATCACCTTCTCACGGATTGGCCGACCTTCACGTGGGCACTCGAACTTCGGTTTGGCCCCTCTTCATTTGAAAACCATCAAGCATCCCTTTTCGAACTCCACCAAAACGGATATGTATCCGCTTACCAAACTGATTTTGAACGCATTAGCAATTGTGTGGGCGGGCTTTCTTCATACGCTCTTCTCAATTGCTTTATCTCAGGCCTTCGTGCCGATATCCAACAACAATCATCACTCCACAACCCCTCATCAATTCACCAGGCCTATGAATTGTCCAAATTAATCGAAGATAAATTGGCCGCCAATTCTCCCCGCCACTCCGGTAGCCCTTACACCACCCCATTGTCGCCCTCCACGTCTCCTCCACCACCGTCCCCATTGACCACCCCGGCGATCCTCCCAACACCACCGCAACGACCAACCGCTCTTCCTCTTCGTTGATTGACACCGGAAGAAGTCCAAGCCCGCCGCTCCCAAGGCCTCTGCCTTTGTTGCTCTGAGAAGTTTCACCCGGGACACCATTGTAATCCACCTTAGTTCCTACTTCTCGAGTCCAAAGAGGAGATCCCCACATCCATTCCCTTCGCACCGGACCCGGCATTTAGGCTACCGGTCTTGAGGACAAGGCCCGTTTTTAAGGGGTGGGCATTGATACAAGGCTTTCCCAAGACCTACGTTTCCAGTTTCCCAAGACCTACGTTTCCAGTTTTTATTAGAATTATTAGTTTTTTTAATTTCTTATTTAATATTTCCTCAGTAAAAGCCATGTCCTTTTAAGGAGGTTATCGGTAGGATGCTATAGTAGTAGAAGAGTGGGTTAGTTTTAGAGGTTGTGTTATTACTATAAGCATTGTACTTCCATTTGATTATGAAATTAAGCAGAAAAAATTGTTCTCTCGAGCTTCGAATTTTCTTGGAGATTGACCATCGGTCTCTATGAAATAACATACAAATAGAAAGAAAAATAGTAGATTACTTGTAGACAATCATGAAAAGTACAAGGGAATGAACATGGTGAATGTCTGAGTTTCTAGTTGGTAATTGGTGAACCTTTTGCAAAAAAAGGGTAGATGCCACCTATAGAGCGCCCCTACTGCAAGGATCCCACAAACCATCATGTAAATGGTGGTCCCCTAATCTATGCATCCGTACGGTAAATTTATTTTACTAACCGGTGTTACCACTATAATGTGTTTTGTGTGCTATCACCATGCATCGTCACCAGAAAAATTGAGAGGTTATAATAGCGTATCAAAGATTAAACTTTAGTTCTAATGTTTAATAATTGTGGAACACAAAAACCCTAACGGTAAATAATTGAAATTGGAACCAAGTTATTAGTTTTTTTTATTGTAATTTGTAACTGTAACTAAAAAAATTATAATTAATTTATTTTATATTACGATTATGTTGTGCTACCACGAAAAAAAAGTTATGGATCTGCCGTTGAGGCAACATGCGGGGGTTTTAGTTTTCAGTTCTTAAGTTGCGGTTTTCTTATGCTATCTATTTTCAGGTAACTGGACTTGGTATATGTGTAGAGGTGATGAAAAATAAACTATCACCCGCAATGAAAAAGGCCGAACTAGAGATTCAGTTCGGAAGAGGCATATGCCGTGCATCTGAGGTCCTAGAATTGGCTTGTGAACATGGGGTTGTTCCGAAAGAAGGGAATTGTTACTTATTAGATGGAGAAGTTGTCAACGGTAAAATACAAGCTGAAAAGTATTTGATTCGCAACGAAAGAATTTGTGATAATTTGGTCAAAACTCTAAGAAGGAGGTTGTTTCGTATCGATGAAGATTCTGAATCATGATCCTTACGTGCTCCGATCTGGAGAAAAAGTCAAGTCCGAGAAACGTAGGTACCCTTCTAACTTGTAAATTATTAGTAGAAATTTTTACAAAAGAAGGAAATTTGCCTTAGTTTCAGTTTAGTGTGATACATTTTTTTTTGATCATTGTAACAAAGTTTCAAAATTTTCTATTTTGTATAAATTTTGACCGATTTGATGATGCGGATACCAAGTTTATTGTCCCCATCGTAAACAGGTATGCACGTCATTAGACGTCACAAGACAACAAGTTTGGTCGAAATTGGAAGAATATAAAACGAAATTTGCTTTTAGTTTAATGCAAGAGACCTTTTTTTCCTCAATGTAACAAATTTTCATTTTTTTTATTTTTTACAATTTTGACGGGTAACCTTTTGTTCTTGTAACATTTGATGGCATGAATGCCAAGCGTCATAACGCCTTCGTAAAATGGGTATACATATCATCAAATGTTACAAGATCAGTTAAAATTGTATAAAATAAGGGATTTGAAATGTCGTTAAATCTATACTATATTATAAAGCACGGATAAAAAATTCTTAAATACAAATTATTAAGCACAAAATACTATCATTTTATGCAAGATTTTAAAAATCTCTTAATTTACAAGTATCAAAGCACAAGATACATGTTACTACTGCAGGCTTTTAACACTCACCAATTTGGTATGTACATGGTCTTCCTTTTATGCAGATATTTCCATGTATCACTATTAATTAATATATTATATTACTATAAATTTGTTTTAATTATATTATTAAATATGTAACTGGTTATTTTTTCTAGATGTCATTAAAATATATAAGATAATCATTGAATTCTAACAAAATACTTAATTTTTTTATATAAAAAACATTATATTATTACGTCTAAATTAAACAAATTTATAAAAAACATTATCACTTTCTCAAAACCATCCAAAATCGTATTGTAAATCTACAAAAAAACAAAAAATAAAATGAAACATTAAAATCGTGATGTATCTCGCTGCATTGCACGAGTACGTTTCTAGTCGATTTTAAAAAGAATTGTTTGGTAAACTAGAAACTTTTACATTTTTATGCATTTGCCTTTTTACAAAATAGAACATAATGTTAATTTTGGGCAAGGATTTGAAATTTGAAGTATTTAAAATTAGAAGGATATAAAATTTTTGATGTATGTGTAATTCTATGATTTGAAATAAAATTGAATTCCAATATTTATAGATACTTTTCAGAAAAAATTATAAAAATAATTAACTTAGTTTTTAGAGTAAATTACATTCCCGGTCCCCTGTGGTTTGTTGATATTTTGGATATAGTCCCTAAAATGTGTTTATTACACTGGATGTCCTGTGGTATGCAAAAGCGCATGCAGAAGGTCCCTCCGTCTAACGAAATTTGTTAACACAGGTAACCTAAGGGGTATTTTTGTCTTTCTACACGTGCTTTTGTCCTTTTCCGGACAACAAATAAAAAAAATTAATTAAAGACACCCTTACCCCCACCCCTACCTCCACTACAACCATCACCCCCCAACACACTTTCTTCTTCTCCTTCTTCACTGAAAACCGCTGAATCCACCCCCTAAATACGCTGTGTAAAAATTGGTGGATAGATTCACGAAAGTCTGAACCTATATCTTCTCAAAAACATCTATCTCATCAATGGCGAAGTTGAGGGTGTGAATGGTAGAGGGGAAAAGAAAGGTGTGGTCCGTGATGGTTGAATGTGTGAAATGTTGGGGCTGTCGGAGAGAGAAAGAGGAAGGAAGGGAAGGGGTGGGAGAAAAAAAGGGAGACGACAGATCTGTTGGTGGTCGTCCTCCGACCACAGAGAAGGGAAATGGGTTTCATTGTAGAAGATAAGATGGGTCGATACATGAATATGGCGATCAGAGACGGAGGCAGGACTCATGAAGATGGTGTTGGTTGTCCTCTAAAACGTGAAGATGGTGCTGGTTGTCCTTTGAAACGTGAAGATGGTGATAGGGAAAATGGTGAAGATTGTGTTGTTTGTCCTGTGGTAACGTTAGGGTTCGTAGAAGGCTGAAGCAATCGTGGGTTTGTAGGGGAAAGGGGGAGGGGTTCACCTGAGATGGATGCTTGTCGGAGATTGAGACCGAAATTGAGGCGTAGTGACGAGTCTGTGAGTGGTCCAGTGAAGAAGAAGAAGAAAGTGTTGTGTGTGTGTGTGGGTCGGGGGGGGGGGGGGGAGGGTGGGGTGGGGATGGAGTCTTTATTATTTGTTTTTTTTTTGTTAGAAAAAAAGACCAAAACAGGTGTAGAAAGACAAAAATACCCGTTGAGTTAACTGTGTTAACAGACATCGTTAAACGAAGGGACCTTCTGGGTGCGCTTTTGCATATCACAGGGACGGTGTAATAAACGCGTTTTAGAGACTATATCCAAAATATCAACAAACCACAGGACCGGGAATGTAATTTACTCTAGTTTTTATTAAATGATTATTATAAAACGAATATTTTAAGTTATTTTAAAACATTATTACAAACAAATTTTATGATACCTATCCAAATTTGATGTGGGATTTCCTTTGAAATCTCGGGATTCCAGTTCTAGATTTTCCTTGGGACCAAATGCAAGATTATAATGAAATTAAATTATAAATTTCATCAAATCCCGCAAATCAAATGGGCCGAAGAGTTTTTCATGCTTATGATTTCTTTAGCCCAAAAAAAACCTTCATGTAAAATTGGAAGGTGGAAAGTAGCATATTTGATCATCAAATTGAAACTAGACCTCTTTGTCTTCTTAGGTAACTACAAAATACATCATTTTTGTGAATTATATGGTTGTGATAATATCATTAAATTTATACAATTATGTTAGATCAAGTTGTTAAGTTATTTGTTATCACTCAGTATTTCCATTCAACACATTTTTTTAAAACATCCCGTTTTAATTTAACACATAATGATGCGAAAACGTCGATTCGCAAGTTAAGGAACTTGGAATCTTCGTATGAGATAGTTTAGGAAGCGAATATCCCAGGTATAGGAATCTTCAACTAACCTAGAGCAAATCCTTGACCCGTTAGTTATAGAACTAAGAACCAAAGGAATCCGAAACGCCACAAGATCGTGTTCACAATCTTGATAAGTTCTTGAACTATGAACGCTCTCGCAAGGAACCACAACTCACAAAATGAGTTAAACTCAAAACATAGTGTTTATATTACTTAGATAATAATTTCAAACGATTACAAAGGTTCCTATTTATAGGATTCAAAAGACACCCCAAAAGACTCTCCATAAAGTCTAAGACTTAAATTTCAATCAAGAATTAAAGGCATACCATTAATTCATGAATCTACACTTGATTTATATCATAATTCATAGACTTTTAATCACCTAAACTTTAACATAGGCCTAAAAACGGATTGGGCTTTCCACACTAGTTTATTGGATTCAAATTCAACATAAAACAAAAGAAAATAGTTCAATTTGGGCTGTCAAAAAAATGCTCATGGGTTTATTCTTTGAAATGGCCCAAAAGCTTGCAATCTTCAAATAAAATGCTTCTTTAAGCTCCATCATTGATCCAAAGCTCCAATAAGCATAATACCGTGAGTTACATGCAAATCTTCAATGGACTTTACTTGAATCTCCGCAACTAAGCTCATCAAATCTTCTTTGATCAGTTTCGATCTTGATCTTGTAACTGGGCCATATTGAATCACCAAGGGATCTTTCATGTAGTTGGATAGTCCTCCATCATTCTCTCCCCCTTGAAAAGGATTCGTCCACGAATCATCACCTACATCATAAGGAGAAAGCTTAGCAACATTAAAAGTAGAGCTTACTTGATACTCACCAGGAAGATCTAGCTTGTAAGCATTATCATTAATTTTTTCAATGACTTGGAATGGTCCATCTCCTCTTGGTTGCAACTTTGATCTTCTCTTTGTTGGAAATCTTTCTTTCCTCAAATGTAACCATACCCAATCACCAGGTTCAAACACAACTCTCTTTCTACCTGTGTGTTTGCTTGCTTCATGTATTGATCAATTCTCTTCTCAATGTTGAGTCTTACCTTCTCATGTAAATGTTTTACTAATTCAACCTTCCTTTTTCCATCTAGACTGGTACATTCTTTAATGGGAATAGGTACAATATCAAGGGGACTCAAGGGGTTGAAGCCATACAAAATCTCAAAAGGAGAATAGTTAGTAGCAGAATGCACACTTCGATTATAAGCAAATTCAATAAACGACAGGAAACTCTCCCAACTTTTCAAATTCTTTGAAATAACGACTCTAAGTAATTGAGACAAAGTTCTATTAACTACTTCAGTCTGTCCATCAGTTTGTGGATGACTTGCAGTAGAGAATAAAATCTTAGTACCCAATTTACTCCAAAGCACATGCCAAAAATGACTAAAAAATTTGACATCCCTATCACCCACAATAGTACGTGGTACACCATGTAGACACACTATTTCTTTAAAGAACAAATCAGCAATGTGTGAGGCATCATCTGTTTTATGACATGGAATAAAGTGTGCCATCTTGGAAAATCGATCAACAACGACAAAAACAAAATCTCAACCATTCTTTGTCCTAGGCAAACCTAGCACAAAGTCCATGGATATATCTACCCAAGGTTCAAAAGGAATTGGTAGCGGGGTATACAATCCATGAGGCTTTTATTTTGATTTGGCTTGTTTACAAGTTAGACATCTTTCACAAATTTTATTAACATCGTCACACATTTTTGGCCAAAAGAAATGTTATTTTAAAACATCTAAAGTCTTTTAAACACCAAAGTTACCCATCAAACCTCCCCCATGAGCGTCACGCAGAAGCAATTCATGCATAGAACACTTTGGAATGCACAACTTATTTTTAGTAACCTTCATGTTTATAAAATTTGTCAAATGATCCATGTTCACATGCAACATATAGAGAAGAAAAATCAGAATCATCCTCATACATTTCCTTAATTGATTCAAATCCAAAAAGTTTAGAACTCAAAGTGGTGATGAGACTATGGCGTCTAGACAACGCATCGACCACAATGTTTCCTTTTTCTTTTTTGTATTTCATCATATAAGGAAATGACTCAATAAACTCAACCTACTTGATGTGATAGGTGTTAATAAATTAAGGGAATTTAATTAAAATGCCCTTTATTGAAAAATCAGTATCCAATATGCCCCAAATCTTGTTATTTTTGCCAAAATACCCCCTAGGTCCGCGTTTTTCACTGTTACACGCGGACTTGGTCCGCGTTTTGTCCGCGTTCCACTGTTACACGCGGACTTGGTACGCGTTTTGGCTTCAATGCACGGGGACGAGTGCTTCGTCCGCGTTTTTCACTGTTACACGCGGACTTGGTCCGCGTTTCACCCTATAAACGAGTAGTTGGTCCGCGTTTGGCTTCCATTAACCGAGAAATGGCGTGACAGGAGGGGGGGGGGCGGCATGCACTATTCAACGCGGACCTGGTCCGCGTTTTTCACTGTTCAACGCGTACTTGGGGGACGGTCCATAACATGGGTTAGGGTTTAATCATTGATCAACGGTGTAGATTGATTATTGTATTAGGGTTTTATATGAGGCCCTCCTATAAATAAGTGAGGTCCCCCCCATAACCCCACCACCATCACTCTCAAAGGGATCCCATCTCTTTCACTCTCTCAAATATATCGTGTATTACACACGCTCGGATCTCGGCTCGGTTGGTTAGCATTTATAAAAGTCGGATATGGGTCGACCACTTTCTTCGGTAAGTTTCTTTTAACCGCGTTTTAATTTTATATTTATTTTAGTGATTATGTGTTAATTTTATAGTGTTGCGTTTATGTTGATAATATGTTAGAGGTTGCGTTAATTTTAGTTTTACATATTATGTTGATTTTAGAGATTGCATTTTTTTTATAAAATTATTGTAGAGATTGCGTTAATTTTAGGATTGCGCTAATTTTATAAAAATATTGTAGAGATTGTGTTAATTTTAGAGATTGCGTTTTTTTAATAAAAAATTTGTAGATTATGCGTCAATCTTAGAGATTGCGTTTTTTTATAAAAATATTGTCGAGATTGCGTTAATTTTAGAGATTGTGTTTTTTTTTGTATAAAAAAATTGTAGAGATTGCGTTAATTTTAGGATTGCGTTAATTTTATAAAAATATTGTAGAGATTGCGTTAATCTTAGAGATTGCGTTTTTTTTATAAAAATATTGTAGAGATTGCGTTAATCTTAGAGATTGCGTTTTGTTTTGTATAAAAAAACTGTAGAGATTGGGTTTGTTTTAGGGATTGCGTTCATTTTATAAAATTATTGTAGAGATTGCGTTAATTTTAGAGATTGCGTTTTTTTAGGATAAAAAACTGTAGAGATTGGGTTTGTTTTAGGGATTGCGTTCATTTTATAAAATTATTGTAGAGATTGCGTTAATCTTAGAGATTGCGTTTGTTTAATAAAAAAATTGTAGATTATGCGTCAATTTTAGAGATTGCGTTAATTTTATAAAAATATTGTAGAGATTACGTTAATCTTAGACATTGGGTTTTTTTATAAAAATATTGTAGAGATTGCGTTAATTTTAGAGATTGCGTTTTTTTTTTGTATAAAAAAATTGTAGAGATTGCGTTAGTTTTAGGATTGCGTTAATTTTATAAAAATATTGTAGAGATTGCGTTAATCTTAGAGATTGCGTTTTTTTTATAAAAATATTGTAGAGATTGCGTTAATTTTAGAGATTGCGTTTTTTTTTTGTATAAAAAAATTGTAGAGATTGCGTTAATTTTAGGATTGCGTTAATTTTATAAAAATATTGTAGAGATTGCGTTTTTTTATAAAAATATTGTAGAGATTGCGTTAATCTTAGAGATTGCGTTTTTTTTTTGTATAAAAAAACTGTAGAGAGTGGGTTTGTTTTAGGGATTGCGTTCATTTTATAAAATTATTGTAGAGATTGCGTTAATTTTAGAGATTGCGTTTTTTTAGAGATTGCGTTCATTTTATAAAATTATTGTAGAGATTGCGTTAATTTTAGAGATTGCGTTTTTTTAGGGATTGCGTTCATTTTATAAAAATATTGTAGAGATTGCGTTTTTTTTATAAAACTATTGTAGAGATTGCGTTTTTTTAGGGATTGCGTTAATTTTATAAAAATATTGTAGATATTGCGTTAATTTTAGAGATTGCGTTTGTTTAATAAAAAAATTGTAGATTATGCGTCAATTTTAGAGATTGCGTTTTTTTTATAAAAATATTGTAGAGATTGCGTTTTTTTTTGTATAAAAAACTGTAGAGATTGGGTTTGTTTTAGGGATTGCGTTAATTTTATAAAATTATTGTAGAGATTGCGTTAATTTTAGAGATTGCGTTTTTTTAGGGATTGCATTCATTTTATAAAAATATTGTAGATATTGCGTTTTTTTTATAACCGCAACATATCGATTTGGATTTTGTCAAACGGGTGTAAATAGCCCTAAGGTTTGTAGGGATTTAAGAAATCTACGTGATTCCCCTACTACCTGGAAATCCAATAGATTGAGTGGTTATTTTTTATAAAAATAACCAATAGACGAAATCAACAAAATGTACATCGTTAGTTATAAGTTAGGTGCGTTGACAACATCTTTGCATTACTATGTAGGATGATTTTGATAACGTCGATCTTTCGTTCAAATGCCGCATCGCCATGGTAAAGAAAATTAGAGATGCTTTTGAAGCGTGTCCACTTGAACGGGCACAACGTTTACACGAAATGTTTAGCCGCACATCTTTCGGGCCATGGCTCGAGCTTACCAATATTGGACAGGACCCCCTTCTAGTACACATGTTTTTACAGATGGAGGTCGAGGTTGCGAGACCACAGCCGGAGGAATTGTATTTCCACGTGTGTGGGACTCGCATGCACTTTGGTCGTCGTGAGTTCTGTATTGTAACTGGACTCCCTTTCGGACAAATACCCGACCTTCCTACCTTGACAGATGAGTCCTTCGTTAGTAGGGTTTGGCCCGGCCTTGCACCAGGTATCTTGACGCTGAAAACCGTCCTCCAGACGATGAGAACTGGTCTGGGTGCGATATTCGATGAGGATGCTGTGCGTGTTTGCTTGGTGGTGATGGCGGAGTTGATGTTCATGGGTCGTGATCCAAGGCTGCCGGTTTCCTCTACTGTACTTATCGCTGTCGATGACTTGGAGAGGTTTGACCGCTATCCGTGGGGTAGCTACATCTGGAGTCACTCATACAAAGGACTCCATGGTGCCATCGCCAGACGCAAGCAGAAGAACCAGCAAAACAACAAGATGACGTTGAATGGGTTTGCACACGCCCTAAAGGTTAGATAAGTACAATAACATAAATATCAATTCATTAACTAATTTTGCTAATTTTGGATTTCTTTTAACGTACTTGTTCAATTTATGTAATTCCAGGTATGGATCTTGGAGATGTTTCCTGCCTGCCAGCAAAATTTCACCAAGCGCTCCGACAGGTTGATTAGGGGAACCAAATGGGATCGAGATGCTGTCCTTACTAAGTCTGCATGCATTGGGATCTTCAACTCAGCTTTGAGCGTACGCCCTCTTACTATATTTTTAATTGTAGTAATTAAAAAACTATTTGTGATTTATATGTCTTATAATTTTTTTTAGGTTGGAAATGCGCCATATGCGGAACTGAGGCCTACTCAGACTGAGCAGCAGTCGAGTTGGTTTAAACGAAGCGTCGCCTTTCTTGAAAGTTCGGCGGGCAGGCGACCGACAAAGAGGTCCCGACGTAGAGATCCTGATCACGATGAAAATGATGACGATGATGACGATGATGATGAAGATGACGATGATGGCGCGCGACGTCAGGCTCCCCCTAGCTCTAGCTATCAGGCTCCCCCTAGCCCCACCTATCAAGCTCCCCCTAGCCCCACCCATCATAGGATGCCTGATATAGACCCATACCAAGATAAGTGGGAGTACATGACCTCCATAGACAGATGCGTAAGAGACCTCGAGGCCCTCTCCATGAACAGACGCATAAGAGATCTCGAGGCCCTCACCGCACACCTTCGCCACACTCACGTTAGTGTTTAACTTAATTTGGGGATATTACCCCCAATTCTTTTATATTGGTTTGTGTATTGATATTACGTTCCATGATTGTATTAGGTGTCGACGAACATGGCGCCCAGTTACACGTCGCCTGGGCAAATGCATGGCTACACGTCGCCGGGGTACACACAGGCGGCAGCCGGAGGAAACTACCCTTTTTCGACCCCATCATTCCAGCAAAATGTAAGTTACATCGAGTGCTCATTGTTGTTATTTTTTTGTTATTACGTTTGAAGATTCTTATTAAGAGTGCTCATTATAATCCATGTCACCAGTTTGGGATGACAAGTATGACGCCAGCCTACACGTCGCCGAGGTACACACAGGCGGCAACCGGAGGAAACTACCCTTTCTCGACCCCATCATTCCAGCAAAATGTAAGTTACGACGAATGCTCATTGTTTTTCTTTTTTTGTTATTACGTTTGAAGATTCTTATAATGACCTACGTCACCAGTTTGGGATGTCGACGGGGGACTATTACAGACCCCAGATGATGGAGCCGGGGCCGTCCGTCATTAGCGGGTTGGTAGAAGATTTTTTGGGAACTTCCATCCCTTATTCGATGGGGTCGGAGTCGGGGGTTGACACCACCCAGGCGCGGGTGAGTACTCCGATGGCTGATGATATCATCGATCACCACTTTGAGGATGCTGACATGCCCATACATGAGCCAGATCAGGCAGCACATGAGAGGGCGAGACGGGTCGCTGTTGTGGGGCCAGCCCTTTGTTCCCCATATATCCAACAACCTTCGGCCACTGCAGTACCTAAGAAAAAAACCAAGGCAAGGGTGAAGGCAAAGGGCAAGGGAAAGGTTGGGGGAGACACTACAATGACTGACGCGGGGCAATCGGTGTTTGTTTCGGCGGCACAGATCAGGGAATTATGTATCAGTGATCAGCTCCCCCACCTGATGTGTCCATTTTACGGCGGCCTTCAAATGAATGCCGGTTTTTTCATGCTACTGTTGGGTGTAGGTGGTAGTGGGGATTTCGAGGATCTGGTTAGTATTTAAATATAGTCATATAAACAACTACATTTCTAATGACAGGTCTAACAATCTATGTTTTGTGTATAGCAAATCGACGCTTGGGTTAGAATGATCCAAGAATCCCGCTCTCCACATGCCAGATGGACGGTCATGGACTCCAACTTCTTTGAGTGGCTTACACGGCCGGGCCAAGGATACAGGTCTGTGTTCGAAACATGCAATGGACTGGGCCATAGAACTCATCCAGCTTGGATGGACATCGATGAGGTATGGAAATCGATTTACATATTTTTTGTTCAACTTGTTTGTTACTAACTATTATTGTGTTATTGTAAAATCTCAGGTATACATCCCCATATGCGTCGTGGACAAACATTGGGTGCTCGGTGTTCTGTACCTCCGTGAAATGAGGCTGGTCTTATTTGACAGTTTACGAGCAAGAAGGTACACCTTGCCCTTGGAAGAACGCCTTGGGATCTTCAAAAAACAATTGCCGAAGTTGTTAAAAAAGATACACGACACGCCGGACCGTATCAAGGCCAGCAAGAAATTAGAGGTTATCTATGATTCTGATGCACCTCAACAGACAGGGGGCCTTGGGGATTGCGGTGTGTGGGTGTGTCGTAACATATCCAAGTTTATTGAAGTTCTGCACCCAACAGTTGCACCAGATGCAACTGAACATGTGGCAAGGGAATGGCGTAATTACATGGCGGAGACCCTTTTCTCGTTGGCTGTCCAAATAAACGATTAGGTTGGGGATACTTTTTATGTTACTTCTGAGTTGTGATGGGCCTCTTGAAATAACAAATATGATTCTTTTTTTTAAAGTCATTTTAAATATTAAAACCCTTTTTTACTTAGATAACTATATTGGATCGGATGTTTTATTTTATATAAAAATAGAATTTGTTAACTCCCAAGATCACAAATTGATATGAAAAGGGTAGTACATGAAAAAGTTCTTTTGGTAAATAAAAAACAAAATCTTATTTAAACTTACCAATTATTAATGACAAACTGGTAGGGTTCGAAAACAACCGGTACAAGTTCATATAAACAAACAATGAAACGACGTCATTAAATGAAGTGAGTAGGTAACATTGTCGGTCATTGATATGTCAAACTATGGCTACACGACACTTGGTTTTTCTGGAATCCCCAACGACTTCTTATTTGCTCTGGTGATACAATTTTGGAAGTGTTAAGCTCAACTTTCTTGCTGTACACTTCAATGACGGTATAATTTTGTAGTAAAAAAATACCACAAAATACATTGGACGATTTTATTAATGAAACAAAACTATAGAAAGTAAAAGTACAAACCGACAACACATAAACTCCGGATACAAACTACCAACATAGTAAACTCCAAACACGAAACCAAAAACATAAGCACCATCTAAGGATATAGTTATTTACATTTATCAATCCAAGTTTGTTTCTCTGTTACTTGCGCTTGAAGTGTTGCGGAGGCTTTGCAGAAGAATCATTTCAGTATTTGCAGAGGAATCATTTCAGTATTTGCAGAGGAATCATTTCAGTTTTTGCAGAAGAATCATTTCAGTTTTTGCAGAAGAATCATTTTAGTCTTTGCAGAGGAATCATTTCAGTCTTTGCAGAAGAATCGTTGTAACGCGGGTTTAGTCCGCGTTTTAATTGTGTAACGCGGGTTATATCCGCGTTTTAATGTTGTAACGCGGGTTTAGTCCGCGTTTTAATTGTGTAACGCAGGTTTAGTCCGCATTTTAGTTGTGTAACGCGGGTTTAGTCCGCGTTTTTGTTGTTTTACGCGGGTTTAGATTGCATTTTTGTTGTTTTACGCTGGGTAAAAGAATTCAAAAAACGAATCGTTTCAGGCTTTGCAGGGGAATCGTTTGACCATGGCACAAAAATCTAATCGTTTCAGGCTTTGCAGAGGAATCGTTTGACTATGCGAGGAAAAACCTAATTCTTTTCAGGCTTTGCAGAGGAATCGTTTGACCGTGCCTTTGAAACTATCATGAACCGATCTTCGCATGGACTATAAATAGATGCTCCGGTGAATTAGTATTTCACAACTTCATATCTATCCTTTCTACCTCATTTTCGTTTACAAAAATTATCTACTTTCTCTACATTCTATACATTTTCTACATTTTCATAACTTGATGGCTGGAGGTTCACGCGGTAGGGGGAAAAGGTCAGCGAATGGGGCTGGCACTTCACGCTCCATGGACATCGACCAATTAAATGATGGAGCTTCAAGGATTGACTGGAATGCACCAGATACAACGGAGGATTGGGCGCAGTTTGGGATAACTGCTTACGATGAACCGATAACGCCTCAGGAGTGGGAGCAGTTTAACAATGCCCAAGCCGCATACTACGCTGCTCATGGAGGAATGGCCCCACCTACGTATCAATCCAACCAGGGGCCAGGTCTACCAATGTCTCAGGTACTGCCTCCCAGGTTGAAAAGGTCATGTGATGAGGCAAATGAAGAGATACGAAATACAGGCAGGACGTGGCTACAAAACATGGAACTTCAGAAGGAGAAAGAAGCAACTATTGCGGAGCAGAAGGAGCTCCTGGAGAATATGAAGCGCGATGTCAGAGAGACAAAAGGAGATTAGAAAGTTAGAAGATGAACTGGTAGACATAAAAGAAAACTACACCGTCATGGAGGAGCATATGAAGGCAAAGGCTGGCTGGGTTACGAAGTGCCGGGAAATCTACCCATAGTAGGTTTCTCAAAGGGTGGTTGTTGTATGGATGCACTTTAACGTTTAACCTAAGTTTTATTTTATGCATTAATTTTTACTTTATCGATGCTTGAATGTTGTATGGATGCACCATTTCGTTTTCTTTAATTTCAATAAAACGATGTTTTCATGTTTTAACTTTTATTTACACATAATATAATTTCACAACCACGATAAGGTAGATAAAATCAACAATTAACATAATAACAATATCACTTAGCATAGAAGATGAGGTGGTTACAATCAAGGGAAGTCAATGTTAAGGTCAATGCTATCATGCCTTAAAGTTCCATGTGGTTCTAGGTTCGATGACCCTTGAGATCGAAATTTTTGGCTAGTAGAAGCTCTCCTGGGCACGGTTGAAGGGGCAGGAGTTGGACATTCACCACGAGTATGTCCTACTGCTCCACACCTAGTACACGTTCTCTGTATCGGATCCTCACCACGAGATGGACGTCGATCGTTCTTTCTTGGTCTCCCCGCACGTCTCTTGGTTATTAACGGTGGATAGCATGGCGGAAGGGGGACGTGTGGCAAAACCCATGATTGAGGGGGTCCAACAGGATAGATCAGCTCATGATATGTTGACCGGTAAGTACTGGACGTGTAGTAAGATATAGCCAGATCGCTGCAATCTCTACGATTCATTGACCTTGCAGCAGCGATGGCATGACCGGACGGTAAACCAAAATATTGCCATTGGTTACATTCACAAACACCGTTGACCATATCGACAGTCGCGTGATAATGGATATCCCGAACGTTGAACTTACCATGTCCAATCTGACTTACCCTCCATGTCGCAGACTTTCCCGACCTTCTGCTAATTATCTCCTCCGCCATTGGTGTGAGATGATTACGCATTTCATCTACAAATATGTGTTAATTGTGTTACGATTTATACGGAAGACGAAAAAAGCAACTAACATATAAGTTAAAGATTTTAGAGTTTATCAACCTCCCTTTCGTCGTCGAAGTTGGTACCACTCTTGTTGAAAATCTCGGAAGTACTCTATAAGGCCGACAATGGGTAACCTGCGTGCAAAACGGGACAGTGCATTCACCGACTCTACACTATTAGAGGTCATTATGTTATACCGTTGTGCAGGGAAATGGGCCCTTGACCACCTCTCTTTACCATCCTCGTCCATAACTTGTGATCCACGAGGTACTTCATATCGTAGTGCATTCATGTAGGTCTCGAACTCCCTAATAGTATATGATTTGCACGCCTTCCAGTAGGTGGTCTTGTTTGTTGTGATACGTTTGTCCGCGCTTTTCACGTTCATCTCCAAATGTCGACAACATAGGGCGTGAGGGGTGGAGGGGTACACAGCAGAAATTGCCGCGCTTATGGAAGGAGCCCTGTCGGACATAAACACCAACCCTTCCGGGGCTCCGATACATTCCCGCAACATGTTCCGAAACCAACCCCACTCCTCCCCCGTCTCGGACTTGCCTAATCCGAAACCCAAAGGCACAATGTTGTTATTTCCGTCCATGGCAACCGCCAAGAACATCATACCCAGGTAATGCCCCTTTAAATGGGCAGCGTCTATTACAAGGACAGGACGCAGATTTGTCAAAAACGTCCGGATCTGCAATAAACGTACGTGGTTATTATTTGTAAATGTTAAAATTCATAATATGTAAAGCTACGACGATTTAATATACTTACCGCACATCCAAGTGCAGCGAAACACAATTCTAAACGTCCGTTTGAATCCGTCCTTATTCTGGTGCGTGTACCCGGATTCTTCAGCTCCAAGTTATATAAATACGCAGGGAGTCGTTCGTACGACTCCTCGGGAGTGCCTCTCACCATTAGTAGTGCCTTGTATCGCGCACGCCATCCTTGGTGGTAACCAATGTTGATCCCGTACTGCTGATTTATATCGTTGACGATGTCCTTCGGCCGAAATGACCTGCTAGCGTCAAGAAACTTGTCTTTCAGTATGTGGCCCAAAGTCCTTTTGTTGGCCTGCCGGTGGCTGGCATTTAGTTGTGTCCTCGGACATGTGTGTACGTCGTTCAGCTTTCTAACGACAAACAACCCTCCTTTAGGGCCCACGGACTTCGCGGACATACTCCATTCACAATTTTGTTGGTCACAGACAGCCTTGTATCTGCGTTTGTCGGATTTCTTCGCTCTAAACACGAAACCCTCTCGCAAGAACTTCATTCCCAACTGTACGGTCATTTCCTCCTTCGTATGAAATATTTGACCTTCATGTATAGTTGTACTGCGATTGTAAGGTGCGGGTTGGTAGGCTGGTATATGGGTCTCCGGGTTAGGAAGGGAAGGGGGCATATCAAAATAATCGTTTAAAGCACCAAATGATTTATTGCTAGGGGTATATGTTTCTTCGTCCTCGTCATTATCGGTATCTGATCTGTCCAGATCAGATATACCAGTTGTGAAAACATGTGTTTCGTCATCAGCAACTCCAACAAACCGTCTTTTTGGGTCTTCTTCTTCTTCTTCTAGTTGCGTCTCCGGAACAACTTCGGGATAAGATTCGTTAGGACGATATGCATGATCAGAATAAAGTGTGGTGTCGTAGGATGCCTGAAATTGAGAGTCAGGCTCCAGTTGACTACCACCGATATGGATTTCGTCATCATCTTCGTCATCACCTTCGTCATCATCTTCGTCATCGCCCATCAATGGTGCGACATACACAAAAAGTTGTGGAGGTATTTCTGAATCGGCTGCAAGTAGCATAAAACCAAGGATTTCGTCATCGTTGGTTATCTCCATCAGTGAGCCATCTGCACGTCTGAACACCAACTTGCAAGCAGCATAATCTCCGATTCCACACTTTCCCACGACGTAATCGATAAACGTCTTATACGAAACCATTATTGGAATATTTACACCACGCTTTGTGTAGCCAATATAATTCCACCCATTGTTGTTTTGCACCCATTGACCATCGAAACATAATAAGAGTCTAGCTTTTTGAACAGATGAACTCATTTTTTCAGTAGTATGAAAAATGAAGCAATTCAAGTGGATGTGATGAACAATTTTGCATCTAATCTTACTAATCTTTATAGGAAAAACTGAATGGAGAAAATGAATGTGAACCACATATTCAATGACAATGGTACACTTATTGTATGAGAATCAGACCAAAATGTGGAAAAAAACAGTAAAATCATTCAAAAAATACGTCAGAAACAGTTGACCACACATGAAATCATAGGCCTGAAACCCTAATTTTCCAAACCCTAATACGCTTTACACTATTTAACGCGGACCTAACCCTCGTTTTTTAACAAAAAACGCGGCCCCAACCCGCGTGTAACAGTGAAAAACGCGGGGTCAGCCCTCGTCCCCGTGCATTGAAGCCAAACGCGTACCAAGTCCGCGTGTAATAGTAGAACGCGGCCAAAACGCGGACCAAGTCCGCGTGTAACAGTGGAACGCGGCCAAAACGCGGACCAAGTCCGCGTGTAACAGTGGAACGCGGACAAAACGCGGACCAAGTCCGCGTGTAACAGTGAAAAACGCGGACCTAGGGGGTATTTTGGCAAAAATAACAAGTTTTGGGGCATATTGGGTACTGATTTTTCAATAAAGGGCATTTTAATTAAATTCCCATAAATTAACCCTATTTCTTTGTTTTATTAGTATTTTATCTTTCTTTTATTTGCCCAAAGTCCACTTTTAGTGTTGTTTAATCCATATTATAACTTTTATCATGTTTTTATGTTTTAGTATGCATTTCCATTGTTTTGGTACTAACTTGAGCATTTTTGCAGATTTCTGATTTTTTGGCAGTGTTATAGGACCACTGCAGATGCTGGATTTTGATGCTGTAGGAGTAGCTGATTATTTCTACAGCCAAGAATGAAGCTTGGGTCGGGCTTAGAAGCCTCATTTTGAAGACATTATGGCCAAGACAAGGGCTTACATCATCATTGTACCCTTTAGCTTATTAGATACTTTTCTAGCTTCTATATATATGCATCTTGTGTAACCATTTAAACATACAACCTTTAGGTTTAAGTATTCTCTAGTTTATTTTTGCAATCTTAAGCTTAAATATTTTGGGTTTCCTTGTCCTTCAAGAACTAAAATATTCTAAGCTTATGAGTTGGTTATTTTGGAAGTATTAATCTAAGTGTTTTCGATTTCAAGTTCATCTTCATCTTCATAATCTTGTTCTTTGCTTTCTCAAGTGTCATTTTCTTTAAAAATTAATTTGTGTGATTTAAAATTTCGAGATTTTGCAAAGGATTCTCACAAGTCTTTTTGCACCTTGATTCTTAAATTACACAAACCAACTTCCAAGTTTCTAAATTTTCAATGTTCTAAAGTTTGTTCAAGGCAAGAATTTTACAATATCAAAATCACTTTACGTTTTTGGCAAAGAAATTGTTTGGAAGTAATTGTTAGCTTTACTTTGAACATCCTTCCCTTGTAAGCTAAGATTTCTTTCAAGTACCATTAAGTCACCATCCAAAGTACCAAAGCTTTTCTTTTGTTGACTTTTGTGACACAACTTAAGAGACAAGTTCCATAACTTGTCACTTAAGTTACCAAGTCATACATTATTTTACAAGTGCTTTATAGTTTAATTTAATTTAGTCTTTTTATTTATGTTATTTTCCATTCTGCAATTTATTTTACTGTTCTTTACTTTTCTGCACTTTAAATTACTGTCATTTACATTTCTGTACTTTACTTTCTACAAGTTACTTTTCTGTCATTTACTTTTCAGCAATTTACATTATTGTCTTTACCTTTCAGTTATTTACATTCATGCAATTTATTTTACTGTCATTTATTTTTCAGTAATTTTTACTTTCAGTATTTTACCTTTATGTTATTTCCAGTCCTTACATCATTCGAAAAAAGAAACCAAGCAATGATAGGCTAATAGCATGAGCTTGGGGTGTAAGGTAATGTTAAGACCGAAATCGGCGTGGAAATAAAAAGGTGTATTTATTATAGCAATGTTTTCTAACTATTTATTTCAGGTGATTACTGTTTCATTGAAGATCATATTGAATTAATTGACAACTAATTTTATATGTAAAAATGCATTAACTTTCAGAGTTAAGACAAATAAGAAAACCTGATTTAATATGGGAAGACTCTAAATAGTTATGACATCTGACAAGTGATATACTCATACGGTGTAGGGAGGTAACACTGTGTCGCGCTAGGATTCACGAGGTCTAACATAAGTGATATCGTATCGATAGCAGTGGGCCGGTGTGCACTCTCTGGAGGTCGTCTGAACCGATAGTTGAATACTCTGACAGTTCTATAGAATCATTCAAGTGGTGCTATATGACTGTCTAACTTGCTATATCATCTTTTTGTCAAAACACCTATTTTAATCTTAACAAAACTTTGCACCCTTTGCTTCCTCTTTTAAGACTAATTTTCTAGTTGATAACTCAAACAAACCAACCAAAAGATTTTTCTTCGAATTCATCATCTGAAATCAATTTTTAAATACTGGACTTTTGAAAGACTTTCAAAAGCCTTCTCTGTGGGATTGATATCTGGTATTTTTACCATTATTACTTGTTACGAGACGATAGTAGTTCAAGGTGTATACTTGCGCCAAGTTCTATTTTAAGTGACTCTCATATTGGATTGCATAAATCTGACAAAGAACAAGTTTTTGGCGCCGTTGCCGGGGAAGCAAGCTGAACGTTTTTCTGTTTAAAGTAAAGTTTATAAAAGTTGATTTTTCTTCTACCTTTTTGAAAATCAGTGTATGCCAAGATTGCCACACGGGGACTTTTTCCGGTTCGACCCTGACATAGAAAAAACGTTTAGACAAAGAAGAAGAGCGCAAAGAGCTGTTTTAGCTTTAACCTCTCCAGAAATGGCTGAACATGAAAATGTGTTAGGTGAAGGAGTACACCCTGTCCTATTCCTAGGAACAATAATAGAGGTCCTGAGGTAATTCCTCGGAATGACATTTTTGAACCTATAAATGAGGATAATAATGAACCACCAATAAATCCCTTTGAGGAAGAGGAACAAAACATCTTTAGGCTCGCAAATTCTAAAAACGGTGGTATTATGGATTATGCTATCCCTATTTTAACCCAATTACATACAGGGATACTTAAACCTACCATTACCGCCACCCATTTTGAACTTAAGCCTATAATGTTTCAGATGTTGCAACCAATGGCCAGTTTGGTATGCCATATGAAGATCCTCATTCTCATTTGAGATCTTTCATGGAAATCACAGAATCATTCCTTATCCCTGGAGTATCTGAAGATGCTCTAAGACTTAAACTTTTTCCTTTTTCACCAAGGGATAGAGCACGATCCTGGTATAACTCTTTGAAACCAGACTCTGCGATCACATGGAACAATATGGCTGAAAAAATTTTAAAAAAATATTTTCCACCCATGAGGAATGCTAAATCCAGAAATGAAATTTGTACTTTTAGACAACTGGATGATTAAGCAGTTCCTGATGCATGGGAAAGGTACAAAGAGATACTAAGAAAATGCCCACACCATGGCATTCCGTACTGCATACAGCTAGAAACGTTTTACAACGGTTTAAACACCGCTGCTAAATAAATGCTAGATGCTACTGCAGGCGGAGCTTTCCATCTAGTACCTATAATGAAGGTTATGACATACTTGAGAAAATCACTAACAACAATGGACATTGGTCTGACCCACGTACACTTCCACCTAAGAAAACAACATGAGTACATGAATTGGATGCATATAAAGAATTAACTTCACAAATGGCCACTATGGCATCTTTGCTTAAAAATCTAACCAATCCAACCATGCAGTCTAAAACTTCTACTCCTACTGTCAACTCTGTGCATTGTACTTACTATGGTGATGATCATGCATTCGAGCATTGTCCAGGAAATCCTGAACAAGTCAGTTATGTCAATAACAACAAGAGTGGACCCTTTTCTCAAACATACAATCCTGAATGGAGGAATCATCCCAATTTCTCCTGGAACAATCCTTCTCTTAACCCACCATTACCAAAGTTGCAAGGCCAGTCCAATTTTCACTCATAAGGACAGTCTAACCATCACCCACAATCATATCATAGACCTCAAAACAACCAGCAATCTAATTTCCATGCTCAAAATCATCAACCTTCTTTCCATAATAAGCCTACTCAGCATGTCGACTTATCTACTTCCTTGGAAGCAATGATGAAAGGGTTTATTACCCAAACTCATGCATCAATAAAAAATCTTGAAACCCAAACTCAATCTTCTATCAAGAATCTTGAGACTCAAATGGGACAAATGGCTTTGGAATTAAAAAAAAGACCCACATAATCTTTGCCTAGTGATACTGAGATGCCTCACAGAGCTGGAAAGGAGCAAGTTAAGGTTGTGACTTTAAGAAGTGGAAGGCCTTTAGTAGAAAACATCCAAAAAGACTTAGACAAAGCAGATCCTGAAAAGAAAAAGATGAGACTAGATTCTGCTACTACATTACCTGTAAATCAGTCCTGTAGTACTAATGGGTCCATGAATGTTGATAAACCCTTTAGCAGTCCAACCATTCCAAGTAGGTCAGATTTTCCAACACTATTTCCTAATGAACCCAAGGAATCCTAGAAACCCAAGGAAAGTATTGTAGTTGATGTGTCACAATCTGGTGACAGTCCTACCTTACCAACTCAGTCCTGCCCTATAGTACCTTGTAGGACTGAAAATGAACCTATAAAGGAACTTGTCTTACCACCTGTTCAAGCATCCATTCAAGCACCTACTCTTCATAAGATTACTCCCTCTACTTCAGTCACTCCTTACATTCCTTATCCCAAAAGGTTAAGGAATCAACAGGAAGAAATACAGTTTAAAAAGTTTCTTGATGTTTTTAAGCAATTACACATGAACATACCTCTGGTTGAAGCCATTGAGCAGATGCCAAGTTATGCAAAGTTTTTAAAAGACATTTTGAGCAAAAAGAAAAAGTTGACTGAATATAAGAATGTAGCTCTGACTAAAGGTTGTAGTGCTATGTTATCTAGTAAAATCCCTCCAAAGCTGAAAGATACTGGAAGATTTACAATCCCATGTTCCATAGGAGGAAAAGAGGTAGGAAAGGCCTTATGTGACTTAGGTGCTAGCATAAACCTTATGCCTTTATTTGTTTTTAACACCTTAGGTATAGGTGAAGCTAGACCAACTACAGTTACTCTCCAATTAGCTGATAAGTCCATAGCCTGGCCTAAAGGAAAAATTGAGGATGTCCTAGCCTAAGTTGATAAGTTTATTTTCCCAGCTGACTTTATCATTTTAGACTTTGAAGCTGACAAGGATGTTCCCATCCTTTTAGGCAGACATTTCCTAGCCACCGGAAGAACCTTGATAGATGTCCAAAAAGGTGAGTTGACCATGAGAGTCCAAGATCAGGAAGTGACTTTTAATGTGTTTGATTCTCTCAGGAAGAAAAAGAGGAGTGTTCCACTTTGAGCTTGATAGAGACTTGGTGTCAAGAAAAAAGTTTGGGGAAAATTTTGGGAATAGGAGACTCTGATAGTGATGAGGAAGAGAAAGACTGTGAAGACTTAGGAATGCCACTGGAGATAACTGCTTTTGAAACCTTAGAAAATGAGGATAGGAAAACTCTTGTTCGTTCCTTAGAAACTGCACCAGACTTAGAACTGAAACAATTTCCCGCACATTTGAAATATGCCTTTTTAGGAGACCCAGGAAAGTTGCCAGTCATTATTTCATCATCACTAGAATCTGAACAAGAAGAGAAGTTGGTTAAAATGCTAAAACTTCATACCAAAGTCATAGGATGGACCATTGCTGATCTTAAGGGCATAAGCCCTACCATTTGTCAACACAAGATTATCTTGGAAAACAAAAATTTCACCTCAGTTGAGCCTCAAAGAAGACTCAATCCTGTGATGAAAGATGTTGTTAAAAATGAAATTTTGAAATGGTTAGATGCAGGCATAATTTATCCTATTGCAAGTAGTACATGTGTCAGTCCTGTGCAATGTGTACCCAAAAAGGGTGGGGTGGCTGTTGTACCAAATGAGAAAAATGAACTTATACCTACTAGGATAGTGTCAGGTTGGAGAATATGTATGGACTATAGAAGGCTGAACAAGGACACACAAAAAGACCATTTTCCATTACCATTCACTGACCAGATGTTAGACAGATTAACAGGAAAAGAGTTCTATTGTTTCTTAGATGGCTACTCTGGTTACAATCAAATTGCCATAACACTGGATGACTAGGAAAAGACCACCTTCATATGTCCTTATGGAACTTTTGCTTTTAGAAGGATGCCTTTTGGATTATGTAATGCCCCAGCCACTTTTCAAAGATGTATGATGTCTATTTTTTCTGACATGTTAGAAAACTCCATGGAAACCTTCATGGATGATTTTTCAGTTTTTGGGACATCCTATGATCAATGTTTACAAAACGTAGAAAAGAGTCTAAAAAGATGTAAAGAAATAGACTTGGTTTTAAACCGGGAAAAGTGTCATTTTATGTTAAAAGAAGGAATTGTGTTGGGACATCTCATTTCTAAAAGGGGTATTGAGGTAGATAAAGCAAAGTTAGAAGTAATTGAGAAATTGCCTGAACCAACAACTGTCAAAGGTATCAGTGTAACACCCTAAAAATAGGGGTTAATTTAAACCTGAAAACAAATGCGGAATAAACGAGTCTAATATAAAAAGGATCATCCCAAAAGGGGAATAGTTGCATGGCGTTTACAAATAAATAACTAAAGGGAAATGAATACAACAACCTACTAATCTAGTCCATCTAGTTCTAGATTACAAACGGGTGTTGACATTTCACCTACAAAAGTATACCACTTCTATGTCCAAAACACGCCTCTATATCCTTCCAAAAATGCTTTCAACTTCAACCACATAGGGCCCTTACGTTGAGATCCTCATCCAATATCGCGTACTTAGCACGTAGGGCTTATACCTCATCTGATGCCTAAACGTGCCTCAATGTGGAAAACTAGTGTTCCAACATTGGGTCAAAGATTATATATATGTGGGTTCATGACACCCAAATGCAACCAAATATTCCATTCGATGTCCACAAAACTAGACAATAATTTCCTCAATTAAAATGCCACTGTATGTACAAAATTATAAATCCAAATAATTATTCCCAAGTTTCCAAGAGGTTCCATTTCATAGGGCTAAATGGTACTTTCATACATAATGCATGAAATTACCCAAATACTCATTCCATAATACTTACCCATATTTCAAAACCCAAATCTTGATTCCCATGTAAATAATCATAAGGTTATAAAACATATTTCTCATGTATAAAATCCATAACTAAACCAAAGTGTATACCCTTGTCCCCAAAACCATGCTCTTCCACATAACCCCCAAAATCTCCAAAATTAGGTTTTAGTGAAAACTCACCCAACTCAAATAAATCATACATGGAGATGTTGAGAAGGTTAAAAACCCACATTTTGACATGTATAAAGTTTATTAAAAGAGAATGAACTCACAAATTAGGTTTTTGGTGTAAAAAAACCTAGAAAACCAAGTATGTTGAGGAGAGGATGAAGATCTTGACTATCCAAGCTAGTTCCCTTGAACCTTGAGGCAAAAGGGTGAGTAAATGCTCCTCCAATTGGTAGATGAACACCTAGGGTTTCTAATTTTCGAATTTATGAAGAGAAAGAGATGGAGAAGAGGTTTGGTGAGAAGTGAATGAGGAAGATGGGTGAAATCTCGTCTATAGGGTCTGCACGGACTTCCCGCGGCTTGGAGGCCGCGTACTAAGCCGCGCGTGTCTCTGAGGTCCAAACATCCAGTGAGTCCCGCGGCTTGGGTCGCGGCTTGGAGGCCGCACCCTAGCCCGTACAACCCACTGTCCTCTCAGCCAAGTCTCAAAATTCAATTCCAAAACCAAGCCACGATCCTAAAATTCAAAGTTTCAAAAGGATCTATATTAGCAAAACTCTAAGGCAAACAAATAGACTCATAAGAAGGCTTCTATCATACATTAAATTTTACGGGTGTTATAATCCTCCCCAACTTGAAGAGGATTTCGCCCACGAAATCCTTGTCATGCAAATTAGTGAGGGTATCTTCGCTTCATATCCTCTTTGTTAGAGCATAAATCTGTTGGATACAAGATCATGAAGTCTGAAGGTCAAAGTACAAGAAGTCAAAGCTGGAAAGTCAACTCTCATTAAAAGTCAAAGTCATTTTGTAATAAAGTCAAAGTCAATTTATTGTATTTTGTTTGTTTCCTTGTTAGTAGGTATATGAATAATTTTTTAGTTAGTTGTTGTAGTTAGTTGATATAACACGCTGATTGTATCAAGAACTAGAGAGAGAAAGCTAGAGAGAGAAAGAGAGCAACAGAGAGAAAGTTATAAACTGTTGAATTGATTCAATCAAAACAGGTTGGTTTAATTGATTCTAATCTTGTTTGTTAATCATTGTTTGTGATTAGAACTAGAATCGAACACACAATTGATATCAGAGCAGATCCATTTTTGAAATCAGATCAAGAATTAAGTTCGTACTGTGTTTGTCGAAGTCAGAATTGATTTCCGAGTTTTAGTGCGAATTAGGTGTTGAATTCGACTAGGTTTTGTTCGTATAATATAATCGATCGAGTTTGTATAGATTAATTCATCAATTGCACTGTATTTGATCATCAATTTGATGAATTTGGTGTTTTTAGAGTTCACGAGTTCAGTGCACTGTATCATCGATCGATTTGTATTTTGAATGTTTGTCATTGAAATTCTTGCATTGTAATCTGTTCTAATATTGAAATCGAGCATCCCTACAAAGTTTCAAGTCAATTGGACAAGGTTTGGATCGAAATCTGTGAGAAAAGATAGATTTTTGGTCGATATACTGAAGAACACGCAAGATCCATCAAACGCGCAAGATTCATCTGGAAGAACGCGCAAGTCGAATGAAATTGGTTTTTGGACAAAACGCGCAGAGGGTTATCTGCGAGTTCTAGAAACGCGCAGATCGAAGTCTGCGAGTTTAGCTCTTCAGCCTGCGAGTTTGAAATTTGAGGAAAATTTTCTAAGTATTGAAACGCGCACGTAGACCTTAGCGAGTTCTACAAATGCGCAAGTCTAAGTTTGCGAGTTTCTTCGGAACAGTGATCTACGAGTTCATTCAATCTGCGAGTTTGTTCAAACGCGCAACTAAGCATTTGCGTGTTCAGGAAACGCGCACGCTACCATCTACGAGTTTCAGAAATTATTTCGGTCTGCGAGTTTGTCAAAACACGCAACCCTTTGCTTGCGAGTTTCATAAACGCGTAAGCTTAAGCCTGCGAGTTTCTCAGTAAACAGTGTTTTGCGAGTTTAGGCATCTACGAGTTTTAAGCTTCAATAGTGATTTGCGAGTTTTAACACTTAGTCAAAATTTCTGAGTTTCTGAATTTTCTATATTTCAAGATTTCTTGTATTCTTGTGATTTCATAATTGGACTAACAATCAGTTTCTAGTTTCTTATTGCATATTTGTTCAAACAGGTACAGACAAGATGACTTCCAGAGATGCTCTTTCAATTGGCACAGATGTCAAGCCCCCAGTTCTGTTTAAAGGGGAATATGAGCAGTGGAAGGACAAATTTCTTGATTTTGTGGATCGGTATCCAGCCGGAGAAAACATACTTTTGTCATCAAAGAAGGTCCCATGGAGTTACCCACTGTTGAAATACCAGATAACGACTCATCTGACAGTGAGGATGGTGACGAGGACAGAGAACAGAAGATGAAAACTGTTCCAAAAGATTTTGCTCAATATTCTAAAGAACAAAAGAACCGTTTCAATGCTGATAAGAAAGCAAGATCTTTACTTCTTCAAAGTATCCTGAATGACATCTACATCAAAATAGACAGCTACAAGGCCAATGCTAAGAAGATGTGGGATCAACTTCAAAAGATGATGATGGGTTCGAAGGTTGGGAACCAGATGAAAGTCGCAAACTGTATAAAAAGTTATGAAGAATTCAAAGCAAAAGAGGATGAGAGCTTAGAAGACACTTATGAACGGTTTGTTCTGCTTCTAAATGAACTGTCAAAGAACAAGGTTAAAAAGAAGCAAATAGAGAACAATGTCAAGTTCCTTAGCATCTTACGACCCGAGTGGAAAAAGCACACTCGTCGCATGAAACAAATGAAGGACCTAAGTGACATACCGTTGCATGAGGTATACGAGACTTTGCGACAGAATGAAGAAGAATGGAAGAGAAAAGGAGTGAGAAGAAGAAAACAGAAAAATTTGCAGACCCCATTGCACTAGTGGCCAGAGAGAAGGAGAAAGAAAAGAAAGAGAAGAAGAAAAAGAAGAAAGTTATTACCAGTTCTGAATCATAATCCGAATCTGATGGAGATGACGGAGAAAGTCTCAAGCAAGCAATGCTATTACTGACCCGAGCATTCCAAAAGAAGTTCTACAAGAAGCCGAGATCCAATTCTCAAAGATACTCTTCTTCCATCTCCAAGAACCATGAGCACAGAGAAAGGGTAGAAGGAAACAGATTTGTTGAGAAAAAACCCAAAGAAAGAAAGAAATATGTGAATGATTATACTGGTGCTGAAAAGCCAGCTAATGATCTAATCAAATGCTACAATTGTGGCAAGATTGGACATTTTGCTAAAGAATGTCGAAAGCCAAAGGTTCGCAACTCACAGTATTATCAGAAAAAAATGCTATTGGCCAAGCAACAAGAAGTTGGCATAACATTAATGGCTGAAGACGAATTCTGGTTAGATCATTCCGATGTAGAGGAAGAAAAAGAGAAAGAAGAGTCTGCTCATCTCTGCTTAATGGGAAAAGAAGATAAAGAGGATGATTCTGATGAAGAAACTGCTGATGAGGTAATAAACTTAACTCAACATGATTTCTTGACCAAAATGGAAGCTATGATGGTCGAGCTTCAAGATCTTCAAGTTAAACTGAAAAAGGAAAAGGACAGAGTTGCTAGACGAAATCAGAAGATCTTTGAACTTAATAAATCAGTTATTGGGAACAAAGATCTAATTGATTCTCTACGCAAATCTGCGTCTGATTTTAAAATTGAAAAAGATTGTTTTGAAAAGTAGATTTCTGAGTTTGAATCTATAATTTCTAAGTCTGATTTAGAAAAGAAAGAAACTGCACTAACTGTTTATAAATTGCAGGTTGATAACAAGAACTTAGAAAAGAAGGTAAATGGTCTGGAAGCCAAACTTCATTCTATAGGTCAAACAGACCATACTATTTTTCTCAACACACCTAAAGACGAGGATGACATTAAAGAGAAATGGGGACTCGGTTATGATAACCCCCATTACTTAAAGAAAGCTGTCAGAAAACAACCATCACTATACAACTTTGGTTTTCTTTGTGCTGCTGGTAAACATTCTCATTTAAAACCCAAATTTGTTACCAAAATATCAGAAGAAGTTGAGGCAAGAGAAGATGCCAATAGAAAGAATTTAAAGAAAATGCAACTACCATTTAGCTATGAAAAGCTGAATGATAGCTATCTTTCTGACACACCAAAAGTTCTTACAAATGATTATTTTGCTACCTATTCTGTTTCTGAGATGGAGGCAAAACCTGTAAATGCAAAAGTATATGTTCCTCCACTCATATTAGAAAGAAAAATAGTTGAACTTAAAAATGTGTTATCTGACAAAAGAATTTTGGTGAATTTAGAACAAGATGTGTTTTCTACAATTTTAAAGAACACTGCTTTTCATTCTAAATCTACAAAGTGTTCTAAAATTTCAAAAGCACCTCACACTTCTACTGATAACTTTGATGACTTATTTGAGTCTGCAAATGATTTTCTAAATTCTGATGATGGGTGTATAGAAGAAATAGATATGTTTGATTTTAATGCTCCACTTCCAGATCATTCTACTTTCATCATAAATGGAAAAGCTTTACCAAGTGTACATGAAAAGGGTGAATCATCAACTAAGGTTGGTGAATCAGTTTCTGGGAATGCTGATTACTATGCTAATGGTAAGAAACATAAGAAATAGCATTCACAGAAAAAGAACAACACTGGTAAACGCAAGAAAAATCAATCTCAGAAATCTGATTTTCCTAATCAATCTAAATCTTTTGTTTCAGATTTAAGAAAGAAAAGGTCGGAAGCAAGAACTGAATGGCGACCAAAAAGGAAGAATGATGAGACAGCTGAATTAATTTATGATAATTCATGTAATAGATCTGATAGTAGTGATAATGCTGTAGTTGGTCAACTTGCTTCTCCTAAACAAAACCTTGTAACTTCTTACAAGCGTTATTCAATAAAGCAATTGTTCCAATTATCTCGTCCTACTACTAAATCTTATACTTATCAGTGGAATGATTTTGCTTATCATCATAATTCTAATGATTGGTTTGGATCTTATCATGTTTATTCTTCTAAATCAAAAGTTTTTAAAAGTTTTCAAAAGAAAAGAGGATCCATTTTTAAATGGATACCAAAATCTTGTGCTAATTTGTTAGGACCCGTTTTTAAATGGGTACCTAAAAGTGTTGTTTCCTGATTTCTCTTGCAGACCCGACATATGTGGTACTTGGATAGCAATTGTTCCAAGCATATGACCGGGCAGAAAGCTTTATTGTCTAATTATACAGAGAAATTCAGCGACAATGTAAGGTTTGGAAATGACCATTTCTCACCAATTTTGGGCTATGGTGATGTTATACACGAGAACTTAACGATAAAGAAGGTGAGGTATGTAGAAGGATTAGGGCACAACTTATTCAGTATTGGCCAGTTCTGCGACAAAGAATTAAAGGTGCCATTCAAGGCCAAGAAGTGTTCGGTACTCACTAAAGATGGAAAAGAACTTTTGGTCGGGACTCGCAAGTCAAACCTCTACACCATAAATCTGTCAAAGGTCCAGACTGTCAATCAAGTGTGTCTACTCTCTAAAGCCTCGATGCACCAAATCTTGCTATGGCATCGAAGGCTCTCTCACCTCAACTTTCGGTATATCAACAAACTGGTCGGTGGAAAGTTAGTCAACGGACTTCCTGAGCTCAAGTACGTCAAAGAACACTTATGTGCAGCATGTGAAAAAGGAAAGATGAAGAGAGCTCCGCATAAACCGAAGCTTGAACCGAGTACCACCTCTCCGTTAGAGTTGTTGCATATGGATTTGTGTGGTCCAATGCGAACGCAGAGCTTGGGTGGAAAGAAATACGTGCTGGTTATCGTGGACGATTATTCGCGATACACGTGGGTCAAATTTCTACGATCAAAAGATGAGACACCCGAAGTTCTCATTACTTTTCTGAAGACGACCCAGGTGAATTTGCAGAAACCAGTCAAGCTTCTTAGAACCAACAACGACACAGAGTTCAAAAACAAGATTGTTGAAGAATATCTCGAATCGGTCGGGATTTCACATCAATACTCTGCTGCTCATACGCCCGAACAAAATGGAGTAGTCGAAAGGCGAAATCGGACGTTAGTCGAGGCCGCTCGTACTATGCTTAGACAATCCGACTTACCTCTATTCTTGTGGGCAGAAGTTGTGTCGACTGCGTGTCATACTCAGAATCGGTCCATGATACACCGCTGTTTTCAAAAGACTCCATATGCGTTGATCAACAACAAAACACCGACAATCAAATATTTTCACATATTTGGGTGTAAGTGTTTCGTGCTTAACGACAGAGAGAGTCTGAACAAGTTTAGTGCCAAGGCGGATGAGGGTATCTTCATTGGTTATTCTTCGACATCTACTGCATATCGAGTCTACCTGAAGAAGTCAAAGACAGTCGTCGAGAGCGTTAACGTTACATTCGATGAAGAAATGGCTTCTTAACAACTCAGTTCAGAACCCGTGATAACTGGAGTATTAGCTTCTGGGCAGATCAGTCCAGAACCTGTTTCTACAGAGAACAATTCGAATAACGCTTCTACTTCACTTTCACATTTATCTGATTTAGATTTGTTATTTGAATTCTTTTATAATGAGTTTCTAGGATCTAATTTGCCTAAATCTGCTGTGACTGATAGGTCTGAAGATACAAGTTGCAATCATCCAGTCACTTCAGAAGTCATAACTGAACTTGCATCCCCCGTTCAGTTAGAAACTCACATTCCATCGAATACTCCTATAGTTGAAGATATACAAGTAACTGTTGATCCAGAAGTAACTGTATCAGTTGGGTGTGATATAATGTCTATTCAACAGCCAGAATCTGTTGTTCCAACTGCTGCTTCTGCACCTGAAAATTCAACTGCAACCCCCCTCCAACTACTCAAACTGAAGAGCCTGATAGTGGATTTCAAGATGAGAATCATGATCAATCTGTATCTAATCCACTCCCTCACGAACAAAAGTGGACCAAAGAGCATCCGATAAGCCAAATTATTGGAGATCTACATAAGCCGGTGCAAACTAGGTCTGCTACCTTAAATATGTGTATGCATGATTCCTTTCTGAGCAAGATTGAGCCTACTCGAGTATCTGAGGCACTTGCGGATTCAGATTGGGTGACAGCTATGCAAGAAGAGCTGAATCAGTTCGAAGCACTCAAAGTCTAGAGACTCGTACCTAAACCTGAAGGCAAAATAATTATCGGTACGAAATGGGTGTTCAAAAACAAGAAGGATGAAGACGATATCGTAATCCGTAATAAAGCAAGACTTGTCGCCAAGGGCTATAGGCAAGAGGAAGGCATAGATTATGACGGGACGTATGCTCAAGTAGTGCGTATAGAGGCGATTCAGATGTTTCTAGCCTACAAAACTCACAAAAAGTTCATCGTCTATCAAATGGACGTGAAGACAACCTTTCTGAATGGCTTACTTAAGGAGGAAGTTTACGTCTCGCAGCCAGAAGGGTTTGTGAATCCAGATAAGCCTAATCACGTCTACATCTTGGATAAAGCCCTTTATGATCTCAAACAAGCTCCTCGTGCCTGGTATGATGTGCTATCTAAATTCTTGGTCAAGTATGGTTTTACGAAAGGTACGGTTGATACTACTTTATTCATTAAAAAGGAGAAAGCTGATATCATTCTTATACAAATATATGTAGACGATATTATTTTTGGCTCTACAAATCCTAAGTACTGTAAGAACTTTTCAAACCTTATAGTGTCACGTTTTTAGATGAGTATGATGGGAGAGATGAATTTCTTTCTCGGATTACAAGTCAAACAATTTCAAACGGGGATTTTTATCAATCAATCAAAATACATTTTGGACATTCTTCGGAAGTTCAACATGGAAAACTGTAAACCGATTGGTACCCCGATGGCACCTGGTACTAAGATCGGCACTGATCCTTCGGGAACTGCTATGGATGTTAGGACATATGATAGGTTCTTTAATGTATCTCACTTCTAGTAGGCCAAACATAATGTTTTCTACATGTTTATGCTCTAGATATCAGGCTAATCCTAAAGATTCCCATATGTCTGCAGTAAAACGTATTTTCAGGTATCTGAAGGGGACTGCAGATCTCGGTCTGTGGTATCCTAAAGATACTAGCTTTGAACTAACAACCTTCTCAGACGCAGATCATGCAGGTTGTATGCTAGACAGAAAGAGCACATCAGGTCACATTCAATTTTTGGGCGATAAACTCGTTAGTTGGGCATCTAAAAAGCAACTATGTGTTTCTACATCGACCACGGAAGCAGAATATGTAGCTGCTGCCAGCTGCTGTTCTCAGGTCTTGTGGATGAGAACGCAACTACGGGATTATGGTTATCAATACAACAAGATTCCGATCTATTGTGACTCGAAGAGCGCAATCGCGATATCTGCTAATCCTGTCCAGCATACGAAAACCAAACACATTGACGTCAGGTATCATTTTATCAAAGATAATATAGAAAAAGGAACAATTGAACTTTATTTTGTAAAAATTGATTATCAGCTTGCAGATTTATTTACCAAACCCTTAGATGAAAAGAGATTTAATTTTCTTGCCTCTAAGCTTGGTATGCTAAATCTTAAGACATAATCGGTAGTTACCTAATAAAGTTAAGTATTGTTATTTTTCATAATTTTCTTTATCATTATTTCTGAAGGATATCTGCACTTTAATAGTTTGTTCATGATCTTAAGGGGAGAGTGAGAAGAACTTTAAGATGATCTACATTCTTTTGAGGGGGAGTTTATCTAATTTATGCATTTACTACACTGACAAATTTTTTGTGATGCATGATTTTAGGGGGAGCATATAAGTCATATCAAAAGGAGTAAGACTATGATTTCTGATTACTTCTGATCAGAACTCGTACTTTAACTTGTTTTACTGCTTTATGTCTTTTACATTTGAATAAATTTGTGAATAAATTTGTCTTTGACATGACTTTGAGAATTTTGCAGAACGAGAGAAGTTGACACGATCATATCTTAATGACTACAACTGACTTTATGAGAATTAAGATTCAGTGAAAAGGTAAATTTCTTATCTTAATCTCAAATGTATCTGAAAGAAGGACAACTTTCAGATATACAAAACATGTTCGTAAATGTTCAAACCACTTCCCGATTCTTAATCAAATTTCATGAATTGGAAGTGTGATTTTTAAATGTTTTTCAAGATTTGTTTGTGCTTACATGATTAACAAACCGTGTGTTTCCAAAGATAAATACATGTGTATTGTCTTTTCTATATACTTTCAAGTATTCACACACACCGGTTTAATTTTTGTTGATATTGTTCTTACCATGTCTCAATTCGATGGTAAGACACCACGCTTGTACTTCAAAGAATTTTTTAGCGTAATTTCATTTCAAAACGTCATTTCAAGAATGTCTATATTTTTGATTCATATGGACAATATCTATTATTCTTGACCATAAGCTTTAATTGATATATCATTCATTTCTGATCATTTTTCATACAATGTCAGATTTTTAAACAAGTTCCTTGCATTCATATTCATTTATTCAATTTACTTGTTTGAAAATACTTCCATGTTTAAAAAATGCTCATATCTTCATGATTATATTCTGAGCATATACATTTATCTGACTTGTATTCGAGTTTTAACTGATAAAGTTAAACCATTTTTCAGCAACATATGCTTTATAGGAAATATGGGTTCTTTGTGCTAGGACTTAAATGAACTTCTATGTATTCACGATTACCAGTGTTTCCTACCCAAGAAGTTACTGCATAGTGATTGAGTGTGAGAAGTCTAAAAGAAATGAGTGTGGAATGTGTGACGAGGTAAAATGGAAATGAGAGTTTGGTTAGATGTGAGCTTAATGATTAAAAAGAAAGAGGGTGAGAGAACAGAGTAAAAGAATATCAAACTCTGCACCAACTAATTTCTGAGCCGGGCAACCACATTACTAATGTTTCACAATTATTGGTGAACATTATTGAAACAGGCAAATAGCCCATGCCAACTCTTGACAAAACCCCACCAGCCACTCATTTTCTTCTTAAAAAGAAAGTGTTTCATATTTTCAAGGGGACGCAGCACATAATCTATTTGATTTTCATTTGGAAAATCTGGATATTGAAAAAGAAGGAAGTTTGCCCCACCTTCGCACTTTAATCATGCACATTGAGTTTGTGTTTATACTACTGTTGTCTCAGTGGTTTACACAATTTTTGAGCCTTAAAGTAATCATCAAGTGCTTAATTCTTTCTATCACAAGCATGAACACACAAGGAATTCGTTTCTTTGTCAAAACGTTCATAAAAATTGCTTTTGTGGTGTTTCGATGATTGAATGGAAGCCCTGGGGGAGTGAACATCAAAAAGCTCCTTTCCTATGTGTATTTGTTACACACAGTGACTTAGTGTTACTGACAGGCATATTAACTGATTCATTTGTTGATTCAGGTGTTACATTCCTATTTTGTCTAGATTTGAAAAGATCTAGATAAATACATGGTTACGGATCAACGAATCAGAGGCTCTTGGACAGATCAGAATGGTCAACGACATTTCTTGATGAGAATGTTTTGATGAACCAGATGATTTATTCTTCAAAAAGGGGGAGATGATTTAAAGAAATGTCAGATTCAGAAATTTCAAAGTTAAAGATTTGAAGAAGACAAATTCCAAAGTTTGAAAGTTTGAAAGATTGTTCAAGCAATGTCAAAGAAATTCTGAAGATGTGTTGATTTTCTGAAATTTTCTTTGAAGATTATTTGCTGAAGCAAGTCGAGCTAAATCTGAAGATAATTTCTTTCCGAAGTCTGAAAGAGTCTTGTGATAATTTTGAAGAGATTATTGAAGATCATTTCTACCATCTTTGGGAGAGATTGTTGGTATTTCTTGAAGATAGACTTTGGGGAGATTAAAGTTAAAGATCAACCAAAAGAGAAAGATTGTACTCAGATTGAGCTAAAAGGGGAGATTTAAACTTCTTCAATGCAACTAAAGGGGAGATTGTTTTGCTAAATCTTTTTGTGATGATATTGAATCCAAAGGGGGAGATTGTTAGAGCATAAATCTGTTGGATACAAGATCATGAAGTCTGAAGGTCAAAGTACAAGAAGTCAAAGCTGGAAAGTCAACTCTCATTAAAAGTCAAAGTCATTTTGTAATAAAGTCAAAGTCAATGTATTGTATTTTGTTTGTTTCCTTGTTAGTAGGTATATGAATAATTGTTTAGTTAGTTGTTGTAGTTAGTTGATATAACACGCTGATTGTATCAAGAACTAGAGAGAGAAAGCTAGAGAGAGAAAGAGAGCAACAGAGAGAAAGTTATAAACTGTTGAATTGATTCAATCAAAACAGGTTGGTTTAATTGATTCTAATCTTGTATGTTAATCATTGTTTGTGATTAGAACTAGAATCGGACACACACTCTTCGGCTTCCCAAGTCACATTGGCACCACGATGGTGCTTCCATTGTACCTTCACCATTGGGACCTCCTTATGCCTAAGTCTTTTAACTTCTCTCTCCAAAATGGCTTTCGGTTCCTCGACACAACGGTTGTCGTCTACCCGAATCTCCGATAACGGTATCACGCTTTCTTCTTCCGTCAAACACTTCCGTAGATAGCACCCATGAAATGTGGGGTGGATTCCGTCCATCTCCGGTGGTAGGTCTAGCTTGTAAGCTTGTAGTCCAATACGCTGAAGGATAGTGAACGGTCCAAGAAAACGGGGACTTAACTTCCCTTGTTTTCCAAACAGAATCAAGCATTTCCAAGGAGACACCTTCAACATCACACGATCTCCCACTTGGAACTCTACCGGTCTTCTCTTTTTGTCGGCGTAACTTTTCTAACGATCTTGCGCCGCTTTCAACTGTTCTCGAATCGTCTTGACTTTATCAGCCGTCTCTTGCACAATTTATGGGCCGACAAATTGTTTCTCACCCGCCTCTAACCAACACACGGGGGACCTACACTTTCGTCCGTACAAGGCTTCAAATGGTGCCGCACCAAGGCTAGAGTGATAACTATTGTTGTATGCAAATTCTACCAACGGTAAATGAGTATCCCAACTACCAACAAAGTCGATCACACACGACCTAAGCATATCTTCCAAAGTATGAATCTTTCTTTCGCTTTATACGTCTGTCTGAGGGTGGTATGCCATGCTCAAATTCACTCGCGTGCCCAACTCTTGATGTAAGGCTCCCCAAAATCTGGATGTAAACCGGCTATCCCGATCTGAGACGATAGACAAAGGTATACCATGTCTAGAGACTATTTCGTCAATGTAGAGTTTCTCCAGTTTATCCATCGTCAAGGTTTACCTCATAGCTAGGAAATGAGTGCTCTTCGTCAAGCGGTCAACAATCACCCAAATGGTGTCATTACCTCTCAACGTTTTTTGTAGTTTGGTCACGAAGTCTATAGTGATTTTGTCCCATTTCCACTCGGGTATCTCCAATGATTGCAAACTCCTATATGGTCGTTGATGTTCTGCCTTTACTTGGGAACAGGTCACACACCTCTCCACGTAATGCGCTACGTCCAACTTCATAACCGGCCACCAATAGTGCAACTTTAGATCTCTATACATCTTGGTGCTTCCCAGGTGAATGGATTACTTGGATTTATGAGCGTCTTCCAAAAGTAGCTCTCGATTTCCTCCAATCCTTGGCACCCACACACGTCCACTAAAACACTTGATCCCACGACTATTGTCCACCAAGAGTAGTCGTTGTTTGGTCATCCCTTCATCTTTGAGATTCTCTTCCTTCAAGGCTTCGGTTTGCGATGCTTTCATCCTCTCCATGAGGCTCGACACTAATTCAATTCTTGAAACTTGGTTTGAGGCTTCCCACTGTACTCTTTCCGACTCAAGGCATCGGCTACCACATTTGCTTTACCCGGGTGGTAAAGCAATTAGCAATCATAATACTTGAGTAGTTCTAACCACCTCCTTTGCCTCATGTTAAGCTCCTTCTGATCAAAAACATATTTCAAGCTTTTGTGGTCCGTGTACAAGGTACACTTCGTGCCATAGAGGTAATGTCGCCACAATTTTAATGCGAACACTACCGCCGCTAACTCTAAGTCGTGAGTGGGATAGTTCTTCTCGTGCACCTTCAACTGTCTTGATGCGTAGGAAATCACCTTCCCCCTTTGCATGAGCACGCATCCAAGCCCCATCTTGGACGCATCGCTATATACTAAAAAATCCTCCGATCCCTCCGGCAAGGATAAGATCGAAGCCTCGCATAACTTCCTTTGCAACGTCCGAAATGCTTTCTCATGCGCTTTGGCCCACACAAACTTTATGTTCTTTTTGGTCAACATCGTTAACGAAGAAGCAATTTTGGAGAAGTCTTGTATGAACCTTCGGTAATAACCTGCCAAGCCTAAAAAGCTTCGAATCTCGGACGGGCTTTTGGGAGGATCCCAATTCATCATCGCTTCTATCTTTGCCGGATCCACCTTCACTCCATCTTTCGTGACTACGTGCCCCAAAAACTGCACTTCCTTCAACCAAAACTCGCACTTGTAGAATTTTGCGTAAAGCTTCTCCTTCCTCAAGACCTCCAAAACATCTCGGAGGTGACGCACGTGATCGGATTCATCCTTTGAGTAAATGAGAATGTCATCAATAAACACAATGACTGACTTATCAAGGAAGGGTCAGCACACGCGGTTCATCAAGTCCATGAATACTGCCGGGGCGTTCGTCAAGCCAAAGAGCATCACCAAGAACTCATAGTGACCATAGAGCGTCCTAAAAGCGGTATTCAGAACGTCATCCTTCTTGACCTTCACTTGATGGTAGCCCGAGCGTAGATCAATCTTCTAAAAACAACCCGCTCCTTGAAGTTGGTCGAACAAGTCATCGATTCTAGGGAGTGGATATTTATTCTTCACGGTCACTTTATTCAATTCCCTATAATCAATACACATCCGCATGGTTCCATCTTTCTTCTTCACGAATAAGACCGGTGCTCCCCAAGGTGACGAACTCGGTCTCACGAACCCTTCTCTAAAAGATCTTGTAATTGACTCATCATCTCCTTCATCTTTGACAGAGCCAAATGATATGGAGCTCTGGCTATCGGAGTCGCTCTGGGTGTTAGGTCAATATTGAACTCTACTTGAGGGTCGGGTGGTAAACCAGACAAGTCGTCCGGGAATACATCGGGGAATTCCTTTACCATTTCTACATCCTCTAGCTTCTTCTTCTCGAGTTTGGCGTCTATAACATACGCCAAAAAGGATGAGCATCCTTTCGATAAACACTTGTGTGCTTTCACCATGCTGATGATTGCTACCTCCCCCTTCCGTCTTTCATCGTACACGGTCACCGTCTCCTCATCGGAAACTGGAATTCAAATTATCTTCTTTGTACAAAGAATTTCAGCCCGATTATTAGCTAACCAGTCCATTCCTATGACAGCATCAAATCCCCCAATAACCATTGGCATCAGATCAACTGGGAATTTCTTCCCTTCAATTTCCAGTTCGCAACCTCGGAGAATATTACGAACCATAACTTGACCTCCATCCGCTAGCTCTACCACTAAGGCCTCATATAAGCTACTAGTGGGCATGGACAAACTTTGACAGAAGGAGCTCGACACAAAGGCTCTTCCCGTCGCTCTTGGAGGGTCCATCTTCTTTCCCCCGTTGCCCCCAACTTTCAACTTTGGGCACTCGCTTCTGATATGGCTTGGTGCACTGCATTCAAAACAGATCTGTCTCCTAATCAGACAGTCCCTGAAGCTGTGACCCGTCTTACCACACTTGAAGCAGGGTTCATACACCAATTTACACAGACCATGGTGTTTGCCCCGGCACTTGGAGCAATATGGGACCTCTTTTCTAAAACCGGTCCCTCGCTGATTGTGGTGGAACTGACTTGATCTCTTGGAGGGTACAGAACTTCCCTCCCACTTCCTTTTCTCGCCACCTCCGTTTCTCTCTATCTTGTTAGAACCATACGAAACTTCCACCAATTGTGCCTCCTCAATTGTCTCTCGAAGAGTAGCGGTTCTGGACGCACGCACCATATTCTTCATTTCGGACGACAACCCTTTGGTGTAGGCCTTGATTTTCTCTTTCTCTGTCGGGACCAGGTGTCCCACCAGACCCAGTTTGTCCATAAATTGGCGGTTGTACTCTTTCAGTGACGAGTTTCCTTCGTCAGATTTCGGAATTCCTCTTCCATTCGGTCCATGGCCCGCTCGTTACAAAATTCTTTCATCAACTTCTTCTTGAAGGTCGGCCAACTCAATTGAGCTAAAACAGAGGCTTCTACCGATGAGGAGTAAACATTCCACCATGTGAGGGTCGTCCCTCTCAGCATCTGAGAGCCAAATGTTGCTTTTTGACTCTCACCACATTCATTTGATCGAAAAGCCTGTTCTGTCTCCCAGATCCAATTCATACAAGCGATTGGATCGTCTGAGCCCTTAACTGCTGGCGGTCGGCAACCAAGGAAAGCCTTAAAGGTGCAAGTCTTAACCACTTGCCTAGCTCCCGAGGTTGCAGTTTCATTAGTGGGAATTTCGGGTCCCGTACCCTCGGACCCCGCCACTAGAATGTTTTCTGCTACCGCCTCATGCCTGCGATGGGTAGTGTTAGAGAATAAATATGTTGGATACAAGATCATAGAAGATTGAAGTCAAAGCTGAAGTCAACTCTCAAGCATCAAAGTCAAAGTCTTTGTAATAAATGTCAAAGTCAAAGTGTGTATTTTGTTTCCTTGTTTTTGTAAGTAGTATAAATAGTCTTTGTATTTGTATGAGAGAGGTAAGTAATACATGAACCATACGCATGTAGAGCAGATTAGAGAAGAGGTTTATTGAATATTCATTCTAGAGAGAGAGAATGTATGTGGAGAGAGAAAGTTGAGATTGTAATCTTTGATTTGAATATCAATGACATATGACTATGATTGATTGTTTTGTTTTAATTTGATTGATAAGAACTTGAATCTAGGAATAACAATTGGTATCAAAGCAGATCCAATCAAGAAATCAAGAAAATGAGTTTTTCGGCACTGTTCCATCGAGTCCAGATTCGATTTTGAGATTTTATGTGTAATTTTGAATTGTAATTGATTCAGTATGTTCGAAATGCATATTAGATTGAGTCTGTATAGGTTAATTTGAAATTTGTACTGAAATTTTCATGAATTGTTGAATTTTGTCGAGTTTTTGTGGTCATGAGTCTACGCACTGTATTTTGAATCAAATTGTAATAGTTTGTGCTTTATATTGAAATTCGTTGTTAGATTTTGGTTCTATGTGTGTTAGTGATCAAATTGTCAAAATTTCGAATTGAAATTTAAAGTTTAGATAGGATTTTGAGTCGATCAGAGGATGTTTTCATTCGAAATCTGAAGAACTCGCAAGACTACACCAAGAACTCGCAGATATGCTGAAGAACTCACAGATTTGTTCAAGAACTCGCAGAGTGTTCAAGGATTCGCAGAAAGTTTAGAGGATTCGCAGAAATCTTTTGGTTTTCGCAGGATTCGTAGAGATTTCACATAGTTGTTATTTCTGAAATATCATAAGGAAAGAATTCGCAGAAGAGTATTCTACAAATTTTTAGAATTCGCAATAGTCTAATCTACGAGTTCTTTAGAATTCGCAGAAGATCATCTTACGAATTTTGAATCTTTTATTGTCTGCGAATTCTGAGTCTTTTGGTGTCTACGAATTCTGAGTCTTTTATGCTTGTGAATTCTGGTGGTTTACGATTCTTTATTTTCTTGCGAATTCTGGAAGCTTACGAATTCTGAGTGCTTACGAATTCTGTTGCTTGCGAATTCTGTGTGTGTGTTTCTGTGTTTTGCAAATTCCCTGTAATACTTTGTGTCTTGCGAATTTTAGACTTGAAGAATTTTAGAAATTTCATTTCTGATTTTCTGTCTAAGTTTTTCTGATTTACTGGATTTCATTTTGGACTAACGATCATTTCAAGTTTTTTTTGAAGCAGATTATTTAAGATGAGATATTTTTCTGATGATGATGAACAAAAGATTGCCAAACTAAGTTTAGAGAATAAAAATCTCAATTCATCTGTTCAATTTTACTTAAAACGATCAAAAAGTTATAATGATGAAAGGAAGATACTGAGAGAAGAAGTCAGTGCATTAAAGGCGATTAATGAAGAACTTTTGAAACAGACTTCTGAGTTGAATGAAGAGAAGGCACAAATTTTGGAAGCTGAGAACACAGAGCTGAAAAAAAAGATCTCTGACTTTGAAAATCAGATTATCCAAATCCAGCAAGTATCAGTTGAAAGTTATGAGGAGAAGATTAAGAATCTGGAGGATGCTAATGCTGAACTTCGAAAGAAAATATCTGATTTGGAACAAAAGATGGTCAAAGATAAAAAGGATTTTGAGAATGAAAAGAAAGGATTTTCAAAGAAGTTCTCAGACTTTTCAAGAAAATGTTGTGAAGAAAAGAAAGCGATTGAGCTGAAATGTGTAAAGCTTTCTCAACAGATTTCAGACTTTGAGAAAGTCATCATTTTGGAAAGAGAAAAGTTTAACAAAGAGAAGAAGATTATAGAACAAAAGAATGTTGGATTTTTTAAAGAGATATCTGATGGAAGAAAGAATGTGGAGAAGGACTTTGAAGAAGAAAGAAATATCTTTGAGACAGAGAGATCAAGAAACTTACTGAGAAGTTATCTGAACTATCTAAAAGTGCATTGAAAGATCAGAAAGCGAAGTCTGAGTTTCAAGAAAAGATTGACAAACTTGTCAAAGAAAGTGATAGTTTCTTCAAAGATTAGAGAGCTTGAAGATATTATTTCCATGGTTGTGGTGACTGAGCAAACGACTCCAGAGTCACAAATCCACACATCTAGAGATGATTCAGCTGATTCTGAATGTTCGTTCAAGACAGCTGCAAGCTCACATAAGAAAAATGTTTCTACAAAAAGGTTAGTTAATTCATTTGATGAGATTCGTGCAACTAACATTTTCTATGATCGAAATATAGATGGTTCAGGTACACATAGAAGGAGAAGAAGGTGATATGGAGAAGAGAAACTGGTTTGGAAGGTAAAACCGCTTGATGATGAGAAGAATGATGAGAAGCAGGAAGAAAAGAAAGAAAAGAAGGATGAAAAGAAACGTAACAAATCATGTGTACATGCATCAAAAGCCAAGAAGAACAAAGTGCTAAAAGGTACACCTGATTTTTCTTATTCGAGAGATCAAATGATCAGGTTGTCTAGAAAAAGGTATTGTTCTTACTGTCATACATATGCTTTTGTTCATAAGTTTAGTGATCATTACTGGTATGGTTCTTACTCTGTTACTCCTAACCGAACTGCAACTAACAAACATGGACCCAAATACCAGTGGGTACCAAAGCCAAAAGATGAATCTGTGTTGCAGACACCTGAAGTCAAGGGGGAGTAAGAGAACCAAGGCTTCTGAATAACTCAGTTCAGGACTCGTACTTTAAGGGAGTTTGACTTCTAAACACAACAGTTTAGGACTCGTACTTCAACGATAAAAGAGATGATACTCTCGGGCTGATATGAGATTGTACTCCGATACTCAAATGAGGAAATCAACCTTCAAGGGGGAGTACATATTTTTTTGGAATTATGCATTCAGAAGATATGACGATCTACAATTCAAAAGGGAGTTGTATCTGATCTCGATCATGTGCTTTTTCACTGACAAATTACAGATGCATAACTTCAGGGGGAGTAAGGAATATGATTTCTGAATATATCTGATCAGAACTCGTACATTCAAAGTTTTGTTGCTTTATGTCATTTCTTTTTCAATAAAGTTGTGAATAAGCTTTGCCCTTTGACGGACTTTATAACTGATGTAGAATGAGAGGATGCTTACAAGATCATATCCTTATGACTTTAAGCTGACTTCATGAGATTTAAGACAGATCGAAAAGGTTTATTTCTATTCTTAATCTCATATATGGTTGAAAGAAGGACGACTTTCAATCATAGAAAACATGTTCTTAAACGTTTAAACCATTTCTGATTCTTAAACGATTTCATGAATATAGAAGTGTGATTTTCAATGTTTTCATTATTATTTGTGCTTCAATGATCAACAAACCATGTGTTTCCAATGATTAATACTTGCGTATTATCTTTTCCATATATTGTCAAGTATTCACACACACCGGTTTAATTTTTGTTGAAAATGTTCTTACCATGTCTCTATAGTGAAACAAAATTTTGATGGTAAGACACCCCGATTGAAATTCAATGAATTTTGAGCGTGATTTCATTTCTAAACATTTCTTTCAAGAATGTCTATATTTGGTTCATATAGACAATATCCAATTTTTGTTGACCTAAACCTTAATTGCTAAATCATTTCTATTTGATCTTTCAATACAATGTCAGATTTTCAAACAAGTTTCTTGTATTCATTTCATTCATTCAATATCCTTGTTTGAAATATCTTCAATGTTTAATATGCTCAAATCTTCATGATTATCTTATTGAGCATACATACATTTGACTTGTATCTTTTGTGCTTTAACTGCAAAGTTAAACCATTTTGAGCAACATTGATTTTTATAGGAAAATATGGGTTCATTGTGTAGGACTTAAATGAAACTTCTATGGATTCACGTTAACCAGTGTTTCCTACCCAAGAAGTTAATCCTTAGTAATCGAGTGTGAGGAGTCAAACAGAAATGAGTGTGGGTTGAGTGATGAGGTAAAATGTAAAAGAGAGTTTGGTTAGATGTGAGCTCAATGTTTAAAAGAAAGAGGGTGAAAGATCAGAGTAAAAGAATATCAAACTCTGCACCAACTTTTTCTGAGCCGGGTAACCACATTACTAGTGTTTCACAATTCTTCGTGAACATTATTGAAACAGGCAACTAGCCCATGCCAACTCTTGATAAAACCCCACCAACCACTCATTTTCTTCTCAAAAAGAAAATGTTTCATATTTTAAGGGGATGCAACACATATGCAATGAAAATCTGGATATTGAAAAATAAGGAAGTCTGCCCCACCTTCGCACTTCGATCATGCACAATTGAGTATGTGTATAATTACTGTTGTCTCAGTGTTTAATACAATTTTGAGCCTTATAAAAGCAATCATCAAGTGCTTAATTCTTTCAACACTTGCACGAACACACAAGGAATATGTTTTTTTGTCATGACATTCATAGAAATATCTTTGTGGTGTTTCGATGATTGAATGGAAGTCCTAGGGGAGTTAACATCACAAAAGATCCTTTCCAATGTGTATTTATTACACATAGTAACTTTGTGTTACTGACATGCATATTAACTGATTCATTTGTTGATTCAGGTGTTACACTCTAATTTGTCTGGATTTGAAAAGATCTAGATAAATATCTTTTTGGATTGGCAAATACTCAGAGGCTCTTATTGAAAGATCAGTGGTCAGAACAGATTTCAGAGACATTTCTTGTTGAAAGTTTTGATGATCATTATGCTCTAATCATCAAAAAGGGGGAGAAGTGATCATAGATAATTGAAGATTGAAGTCAAAGCTGAAGTCAACTCTCAAGCATCAAAGTCAAAGTCTTTGTAATAAATGTCAAAGTCAAAGTTTGTATTTTGTTTCCTTGTTTTTGTAAGTAGTATAAATAGTCTTTGTATTTGTATGAGAGAGGTAAGTAATACATGAACCATACGCATGTAGAGCAGATTAGAGAAGAGGTTTATTGAATATTCATTCTAGAGAGAGAGAGAATGTATGTAGAGAGAGAGTTGAGATTGTAATCATTGATTTGAATATCAATGACATATGACTACGATTGATTGTTTTGTTTTAATTTCATTGATAAGAACTTGAATCTGGGAATAACAGGTAGCATCTCGGTCTTCCAATAACTTCAGAAACACTTCTTGTTGTTGAGCCATAGCTGCATTCATGGCTTGCATCATCCTATCCATCATTCTTGTCTCTGGAGTCGCTTCTTCTATTATCGGATCGTTTGGAGCTATGCCACGACGGGGTATGTGTTCCGGTCCCCCGCCCAACACGCCCACAAATGATGGGGCAAGTCTGCATTGGTCACTCTAGGTTGGTCGACCGTGGATGTAGCTGTATCTTGACCATTCGTCCGATTACGCGTATTTACCATTGTCTGCCACATACCCGCGAGAATATAGGTGAGATATAGATTATGAATTATAGACAAGGAAACGTATTACTACATTCGTCAATCATCATAACAATGGAAACAAGCATAATCACGTAAAACATCTTCATAATAACGTTAGCTAAGTGAAATTATGAACATATGATACGTAAGAATTTTCATTACCATCACCATAATTCCCAACAAGTGTTATTTCCGTCGACTACAACTTATCTTAAGAGTTCTACCCATTCTCACAAAATCAAAACTTAACGTCACAGCTTAAGTCTAGGTACTCTACAACTATACCTAGTTCACTTAAACTACTGCTCTGATACCAACTTGTAACACCTTAAAAATAGGGGTTAATTTAAAATTGAAAACAAATGCGGAATAAACGAGTCTAATATAAAAAGGATCATCCCAAATGGGGAATAGTTGCATGGCGTTTACAAATAAATAACTAAAGGGAAATGAATACTACAACCTACTAATCTAGTCCATCTAGTTCTAGATTACAAACGGGTGTTGACATTTCACCTACAAAAGTATACCACTTCTATGTCCAAAACACGCCTCTATATCCTTCCAAAAATGCTTTAATCCTTCGATTTACCTACCACTCAAGCCCGAGGAAAAACACCGCTAGAAGGATCTGTTATAAATGTCATTTTAATAAAAAAGTGTTAGGCTAAAGCCTAGCGAGATCAAACATTTGTAAATAGAAAATCAATACTCTCATTTGAAATAATTTAAGAAATGCCATTGGAATTTATATAGGTAGTCTCAACAATAATACAAATACCTCTTGGGTTGACGGGGGAGACCCGCTTACTAACACAAGTGACGGAACACAAAAGTATGCCACTTGACGTGTTAGCAAAACTAAACACATAAAAGTACCCGCAATGGATGTCAGGCTCAATAGCTTTAAACGTACACCCACGGAAAATCAACTTCAACCACATAGGGCCCTTACGTTGAGATCCTCATCCAATATCACGTACTTAGCATGTAGGACTTATACCTCATCCGATGCCTAAACGTGCCTCAATGTGGAAAACTAGTGTTCCAACATTGGGTCAAAGATTATATATATGTAGGTTCATGACGCCCAAATGCAACCAAATATTCCATTCGATGTCCACAAAACTAGACAGTAATTTCCTCAATTAAAATGCCACTGTATGTACAAAATTATAAATCCAAATAATTACTCCCAAGTTTCCAAGAGGTTCCATTTCATAGGGCTAAATGATACTTTCACACATAATGCATCAAATTACCCAAATACTCATTCCATAATACTTACCCATATTTCAAAACCCAAATCTTGATTCCCATGTAAATAATCATAAGGTTATAAAACATATTTCTCATGTATAAAATCCATAACTAAACCAAAGTTTATACTCTTGTCCCCAAACCATGCTCTTCCACATAACCCCCAAAATCTCCAAAATTAGGTTTTAGTGAAAACTCAACCAACTCAAATAAATCATACATGGAGATGTTGAGAAGGTTAAAAATCCACATTTTGACATGTATAAAGTTTATTAAAAGAGAATGAACTCACAAATTGGTTTTTGGTGAAAAAACCTAGAAAACCAAGTATGTTGAGGAGAGGATGAAGATCTTGACTATCCAAGCTAGTTCCCTTGAATCTTGAGGCAAAAGGGTGAGTATATGCTCCTCCAATTGGTAGATGAACACCTAGGGTTTATAATTTTCGAATTTATGAAGAGAGAGATATGGAGAAGAGGTTTGGTGAGAAGTGAATGAGGAAGATGGGTGAAATATCGTTATAGGGTATGTAGGGACTTCCTGCGGCTTGGAGGTCGCACACTAATCCGCGCGTGTCTCTGAGGTCCAAACATCCAGTGAGTCCCGCGGCTTGGGCCGCGGCTTGGAGGCCGGGCCCTAGCCCGCACAACTCACTGTCCTCTCAACCAAGTCTCAAAATTCAATTCCAAAACCAAGCCACGAAACTAAAATTCAAAGTTTCAAAAGGATCTATATTAGCAAAATTCTAAGGCTAACAAATAGACTCATAAGAAGGTTTCTATCGTATATTAAATTTTACGGGTGTTACAATCAGGAGTTTTTTTGGGTCATGTAGGTTTTTACAGGAGGTTCATAAAAGATTTTCTAAAATTTCAAAACCTCTTTGTTTATTGCTACAACATGACCAAGTGTTTAATTTTAATGAAGCTAGTAAAAAGGCCTTTAATACTTTGAAAGAAGCATTGGTCACTGCACCTGTAGTAATAACACCTGATTGGTCCCAACCCTTTGAGATTACGTGTGATGCTAGTGACTGGGTAGTTGGGGCAGTTTTGGGTCAAAAGAAAAGTAAAATATTCCACCCTGTTTATTATGCTAGTAAGACTCTAAATGAAGCCCAAATCAATTACACCACTACTGAAAAGGAATTATTAGCTGTGGTTTTTGCTTTCGAAAAATTCAGATCATACTTGATGGGTACCAAAGTGATTATTCATACTGATCATGCTACCATCAAGTATCTTATTTCTAAAAAAGATGCAAAACCTAGGCTAATAAGGCGGGTCTTGTTACTACAAGAGTTTATTTGAAAATCATTGACAGAAAGGGTACGAATAATCAAGTGGCTGATCATTTGTCTAGATTGGAAAAGCAAGCAACACCTGTAAATAGTCATGATATTTGTGAGGCATTTCCTGATGAAAGGATATTGGCGTCACAACACTTTGTTGAACCTTGGTTTGCAGACCTTGTAAATTACTTAACTTGTGGTATCATGCCTAAAGAGTTTAACAAACACCAAAGAAAGAAACTCATTTTTGATTCCAAGCAGTATTTGTGGATGATCCATATTTTTTCAAAATTTGTGTAGATCAGATGATAAGAAGATGCATCCCAAAAGAAGAAGTGACCTCTGTCCTGCAACATTGACATACAGACCCTGTGGAGGACATTTCGAAGGAAATAGGACAACAAGAAAGGTTTTGCAATCTAAACTGTTTTGTCCTAGTTTACACAATGATGCTCATAACTTTGCAAAAAGTTGCAATAAGTGTCAGAGGAGTAGGAATATTTCACAAAGAAATGAAATGCCTTTAAACGGGATTTTAGAAGTAGAATTATTTAACGTTTGGGGTATAGACTTTATGGGACCATTTCCACTTTCCAATAACTGTTCCTACATATTAGTTGTTGTAGACTATGTGTCTAAATGGGTAGAGGCTATGGCTTGCCATCCTAATGATGCCCGGACAGTTGTCAAGTTCTTACAAAAGAACATCTTCACTAAATTTGGTACACCTCGTGCCTTAATTAGTGACCAGGGAACACATTTTGTGAACAATATGTTGGAAGAAGTTCTTGACAAGTATGGCATTAAGCACAGCGTGGCTACAACTTACCACCCTCAAACTAATGGTCTAACTGAATTATCTAATAGGGAAATAAAGGGAATACTAGCCAAGGTAGTTAAACCACACCAAAAAGATTGGGCCTCCAAATTGGATGATTCCTTGTGGGCCTACCAGAATGCTTTCAAAACCCCCATTGGCATGTCCCCCTATAAGTTAGTTTTTGGAAAAGCTTGCCACTTGCCTGTTGAACTAGAACACAAAGCTTATTGGGCAATCAAAGAGCTTAATATGAGTTTGGATGTGGTTGGGAGAAAAAGAGCTTTACAAATCTGTGAGTTAGAAGAACATAGGAATTTTTCTTATGAGAATGTCAAGTTATACAAAGAAAACACTAAAAAATGGCATGATAAAAAGATTTGTCCAAAAGAATTCACTGAAGGTCAAAAAGTCCTATTGTTTAATTCAAGACTTAAATTATTCCCTGGAAATCTAAATTCAAGATGGACCGGACCTTATACCATTGCAAAATTATACCCATATGGTGTTGTTGATTTAACAGATCCAGACAGGTGTACAACTTTCAAGGTGAATGGACAAAGAATAAAACATTTCTTTAATCCTAATGATCTCATCCAACAACCTTGTGGGGTTGTTTTGCTCACAAAGCTTTCATAGTGTATATTAATTTTTAGTTTTATTTTTATAATTTTCTTTAATTTTCTTTTTCCTTCCTTATTTTCTTTTAATTTTTAGGTTAATTTAAAGTTTGCCTTCTTTAATTTTTTTAGAGTACCCTCTTTTTTAATTTTTATTTTTTCAGATTAATATCATATTTGTTGTTTTGTTATTTTCACTTTTTAAAAAAAAATAGAAAAAAAACTTGGGCTTTCTTACAAAATTAAAAGGCCTGCATGCCTTTGATTCACAGGCCCATGCTCTTTTAACTTGTTTGTTTCTATTATGTAGGCCCACAAGAATCGACCTATCTGTTTGCTATTTAATCAGGCCCGATGAATAAAATTAATACCCATGAGAAGATCCACAAACCCGAACCCGAATCGATATTTGAAACTCGAGAGGTCAAGCTGATGAAGAAAGAAATGAGGCAGTGGGTTGAGTACAAAAGAAGCTGGTACTGAGAACTGCTTGGAAGAAGGGCAAACAGGCTGTGGATCTACCCCTGTTCCCACATCTGTACTGTAAGAAAAAGATACCCCTACTCATTCTGAGTAGGACAGGTTCTACATTCTTCCTTTGTTATTTTATCCTTGATTTTTGTTCTTATTATTTGTTGTTTTAACATGTTTAGCATGCACACTTAGTTGCTGTTTTTAGAACTAATCATTGGGACTCAATCCCTGATTTTGACCCATTGTTGATGTTAATCTATTGTTGCTTTATTGTCTTCTATTTTGACCATTATCACACATAGAGGCAATCCTTCTATGCTGGTTTGGATAGTGTGGTGATAAAGAAGAATAGAGTCAGTCCCTCTATGTTTCTGTTTTTACTGCTATGATCAACAGTTTAGGCACTGTCCTGTTTAATTGTTTTGATCATCATTTGTTTGCACCCACTGACGCACATAGAGGCAATCCCTCTGTTTGGTGCTTAATTTTGTACAGTGAATGGCCTGCTATACTTCCTAGAGGTGGTCCCTCTATTTTCTATTAATGTGGCATCATCAACAACCTATCCCTATTAAATACATGGTCCAGATTAGAGGCAATCCCTCTAACCCTGTGTGGACCAATGTATAGAGGCACTCCCTCTATTGGTTCAAGCATTCCCCTGTGAGGTTCCTTACTATTTGCATGAATTCTTGTTATGATTCCATGAGAGAGGCAGTCCTTCTCTGAAATGGGCAGATCATATTTCCATTTTGAGTCCTTTCCATTTGTCTTTGAGTCATTTTAATGTTTGCCTACTTAGGCTTTGCTGTTTTTAGTTTTAATAGTGTCTTGAGTCTTTTTATTTCACAAAGATAAGAGAGAAAATCTTTGGATCTCATTCTCATCTTTGCTTTTCTGTTTCAATGCCATTTTGGGAACTGATTTTTTGAGCATACACTGTCTTAGCCACTTATACACCAAAAACACAATAAATTTGCTCCTAGATTGATTAACTTGATACTATAGGCACAATAATCCATGTTTCACTCACTTGATTTCTTTTTAGTTAATAAACAACCATTTTTGGGCTTTAAACTTAACTAGATTCTATTGGGCTTTCTTTTCAAATACCAACTTTGTAGCATAGTTATACACAACTAAACAATGAGAACATTGTTTCCTTCAAAGTTTGGGGATGGGTGTCTTAAAAGCCACAAACAATTACATCCATACACTTGAATCACATGCACTTAAGACCAAAAGAAAAATTCAGGAACAAAGTTCCATGTCTTGTGCACAAAAGAGTGCCAATGTGCACCAATTGTTTGAAAAGGACCAAAAAGTCCAAACATACCTCAATATGAGATGCATAGCAGAAAAATGGTGCTATGGAGTGAAATGAGAGATGAGGTAAAAGACTAATCATTGAAAAGAAATAGCCAAATGCATGAAACCCAATTAAAGTCCCATCACAAATAGTAAGTCTAGTTTAGAAAAGAAAATGTTTGGCTAATTTTTGGTTTGGCATACTTAAAGGACCAAGTTTGGGGAAGTTGGTTTATGAAGGGCTATGGAGTTCAAGTATCAAGTAAGATATGAGCAAAATTTTTCAAAAAATATATGTTGGCTATGTGGTGTGCATGTTCACTTTTTTTTTAAAGTTTGTTAGTGTTTTGAGTCTTTATTTTTCTTATTTTAGTTGTTTGAGGATAAACAACAATTTAAGTTTGGGGATGTGATAGGTGTTAATAAATTAACCCTATTTCTTTATTTTATTAGTATTTTATATTTCTTTTATTTTCCCAAAGTCCACTTTTAGTGTTGTTTAATCCATTTTATAACTTTTATCATGTTTTTATGTTTTAGTATGCATTTCTGGTACTAACTTGAGCATTTTTGCAGATTTCTGATTTTTTGGCAGTGCTATAGGACCACTGCAGAAGCTGGATTTTGATGTTGTAGGAGTAGCTGATTATTTCTGCAACCAAGAATGGAGCTTGGGCCGGGCTTGGAAGCCTCATTTTGAAGACATTATGGCCACGACAAGGGCTTACATCATCATTGTACCCTTTAGCTTATTAGATATTTTTCTAGCTTCTATATATATGCATCTTGTGTAACCATTTAAACACACAACCTTTGGGTTTAAGTATTCTCTAGTTTATTTTTGCAATCTTAAGCTTAAATATTTTAGGTTTCCTTGTCCTTTAAAAAATAAAATATTCTAAGCTTATGAGTTGGTTATTTTGGAAGTATTAATATAAGTGTTTTGGATTTCAAGTTCATCTTCATCTTCATAATCTTGTTCTTTGCTTTCTCAAGTGTCATTTTCTTTAAAAATCAATTTGTGTGATTTAAAATTTCGAGATTTTGCAAAGGATTCTCACAAGTCTTTTTGCACCTTGATTCTTAAATTACACAAACCAACTTCCAAGTTTCTAAATTTTCAAAGTTCTAAAGTTTGTTCAAGGCAAGAATTTTACAATATCAAAATCACTTTACGTTTTTGTAAAGAAATTGTTTAGAAGTTATTGTTAGCTTTACTTTGAACTTCTTTCTCTTGTAAGCTAAGATTTCTTTCAAGTACCATTAAGTCACCATCCAAAGTACCAAAACTTTTCTTTTGTTGAATTTTGTGACACAACTTAAGAGACAAGTTCCATAACTTGTCTCTTAAGTTACCAAGTCATACATTATTTTACAAGTGTTTTCTAGTTTAATTTAATTTAGTCTTTTTATTCCTGTTATTTTCCATTCTGCAATTTATTTTACTGTTCTTTACTTTTCTGCAGTTTAAATTACTGTTATTTACATTTCTGTACTTTACTTTCTGCAAGTTACTTTTCTGTCATTTACTTTTCAGCAGTTTACATTATTGTCTTTACCTTTCAGTTATTTACATTCCCGCAATTTATTTTACCTTCATTTATTTCCCAGTAATTTTTACTTTCAGTATTTTATGTTATTTCCAGTCCTTACATCATTCGAAAGAAAAAAACCAAGCAATGATGGGCTAATAGCATGAGCTTGGGGTGTAAGGCAATGTTAAGACCGAAATCGGCGTGGAAATAAAAAGGTGTATTTATTATAGCAATGTTTTCTAACTATTTATTTCAGGTGATTACTATTTCATTGAAGATCATATTGAATTAATTGACAACTAATTTTATATGTGAAAATGCATTAACTTTCAGAGTTAAGACAAATAAAAAAAACTGATTTAATATGGGAAGACTATAAATAGTTATGACACCTGACAAGTGATATACTCATACGGTGTAGGGAGGTAACACTGTGTCGCGCTAGGATTCACGAGGTCTAACATAAGTGTTATCGTATCGATAGCAGTGGGCTGGTGTGCACTCTCTGGAGGCCGTCTAAACCAATAGTTGAATACTGTGACAATTCTATAGAATCATTCAAGTGGTGCTATAGGACTGTCTAACTTGCTATATCATCTTTTTGTCAAAACACCTATTTTAATCTTAACAAATCTTTGCACCCTTTGCTTCCTCTTTTAAGACTAATTTTCTAGTTGATAACTCAAACAAACCAACCAAAAGATTTTTCTTCGAATTCACCATCAAAATCAATTTTTAAATACTGTACTTTTGAAAGACTTTCACAAGCCTTCTCTGTGGGATCGATATCTGGTATTTTTACCATTATTACTTGTTACGAGACGATAGTAGTTCAAGGTGTATACTTGCGCCAAGTTCTATTTTAAGTGACTCTCATATTGGATTGCATAAATCTGACAAACAACATATGCCTTCTACTAAGCTGACATTGATCATTGAGATACTTAAGAGATTCATGATCCATGTGAATCACGAACTCTTTTGGTCTCAAATAATGTTCCCATGTTTGTAAAGACCTTACCAAAGCATAAAGCTCTTTTTCATATGTTGAATAATTCAATTGTGCCCCTTTTTGTTTTTCACTAAAATATGCAATGGGACGATGTTCTTGAATTAAAACAACCCCAATTCCCACCCCGAATTCATCGCACTCAAGTTCAAACATCTTATCAAAATTTGGTAATGCAAGAATAGGAGAAGAGGTCAACCTTTCCTTCTATAAGTCAAACGCAACTTGTTGCTTTTCTCCCCAATGAAAACATACCTCTTTCTTCACAAGTTCATTGAGTGGGGCAGCTATGGTGCTAAAGTCACAAACAAACATTCGGTAGAAGCTATCTAGCCTGTGAAAACTTCTTACTTCCGAAACCGTTGTTGGAGTAGGCCATTCTTGGATTGCCTTGACCTTATCAAGATCAATTTCAATTCCTTTGCCACTAACAACAAATACTAGAAAAACAACTTTATCCATACAAAATGTGCATTTTTTTCAACTTAGCATACAACGATTCATTTCTCATGGTGTCCAAAACAACACGTAAATGCATCATGTGAACTTCCATGTTTTTTACTATAAATCAAGTTGTCATCAAAGTAAACGACGAAAAATTTACCAATAAACTCATGCAACTCATGATTCATCAATCTCATGAATGTACTAGGTGCATTAGTTAATCCAAAAGGCCTTTGTTTTGAATGTGGTTTTCCATTCGTCGCCTTCTCTTATTCCAATATGATGATACCCACTTTTAAGATCAATTTTGGAAAATATGACAGCCCCATTCAATTCATCTAGCATGTCATCTAACCTAGGAATAGGATAGCGATACTTTGCCATGATTTGGTTGATGGCTCTACAATCGATGCACATTCTCCATTCTCCAGTCTTTTTGGGCATCACAATCACGGGAACGGCACAAGGACTCATGGATTCTCGAATCCTTCCTCTTTACAATAAATCTTCCACTTGTCTTTGGATCTCTTTTGTCTCCTCGGAGTTGGCTCTATAAGCTGACGATTTGGAAGAGTAGCCCCTGGAATGAAATCAATTTGATGCTCTATTCCTCGTAGAGGTGGCAATCCACTTGGCTCTTCCTTCGGAAAGACATCATGATATTCTTGCAAAAGATTCACAACAAAACTCGGAAGATTTTGGGTTAGCTCACTAGTACTCATACAAGCCTCCTTGAAAACCAAAACCATCACCCTCTTGACTTCACTCGATTTTGCAAAAAAAAAAAATTCGACTTGGTTTTCTCTATTTTCTTTTCCTCCTTTTCACCTTTCAATTTGTTTTCATCACCCTGTTTTTCTCTTGATCCACCACACTCATTATTTTTCTTTTCAGCCTCCCTCGCTCGCTTTGCGGTGATCATTTTAGTTTGATCCTTATGAACTTGTTGTGTAGATAACGAGACAAGAACAACTTTCTTGTCATGATGTTTGAAAGTGTACTGATTATAAAATCCATCATAGATAACTACACGACCTCCCCAAAAGTATGTGGCTAACATGCATTGGAACAACATCACACATTACTTCATCTTTATATTGAGCAATGGAAAAGGGGATCAACACTTTTTTGGTTACCTTCACTTCCCCACACTCATTTAACCATTGAAGCTTATAGGGTAGTGGATGTTTTAGAGTGTGCAAATTTAACTTCTCAACAACTTCAATACTTACAACATTTGCACAACTCCCACCATCAATGATTAGAGTACATACCTTCCCTTGCACTAAACATCGTGTATGAAATATGTTTTCCCGATGTTGTGTGTCATCCACCATCACTTACAAGTTCAAAGCTTTTTTCACCACCAATAGTTCGCCGTTTACTACCTCGGTTTTCTCCAAGTCATCTTCCTCATCCATGGAATCGTCTTTTTCACTTTCAGACTCCACTTCACCACTTTCATGAAGAATCATCGCTCTTTTATTTGGACGTTGGGATGCAATATGTCCCATACCTAGACAACGAAAATACTTAATTTCACGAGATTTAGAATGGGTAGAACCAATACCCTTACCCTTGTCCACTTTGCTGCCTTTGGTAGCTTCATTTTTCGGATTTTGAAGTGGATGAATTGGTAGCATTGAATGCCTCTCGTTTAAGTTTATTTAGGGGCTGGAAACTAGATATTTGTCCCCTTGAATAGGTATTTCTCTTCTTTAGTTGCCTCTCAACTTTCATGGCCGTGTGCACCATGTCCTAAAGTTCCACGCAATATTGAAGTTTCACTACATTGGCAATGTCACGATTTAGGCCACTCAAAAACCTTGCCATGGTTGCCTCCCTATCTTCTTCAACATTTGCTCGAATCATAGCAATCTCCATCTTCTTGTGGTAATCCTCCACAAATTTTGTTCCCTGATTCAAAGATTGTAATTTGGAATACAAGTCTCTAAAATTATGAGAAGGAACAAACCTCTTGTGCATAACCACTAAATAGGCGTCTTACCATATCTAGTTCGGTTTTTGACCAATTGATCCCACCATACTATTTCTAGTTTTACCTTTTTATCCTCACAATAATTGTTGCAATCAAATATGAGATCAACCTTTTTTCCCATTCCAAATAAGCTTCCGGATCACTCTTCCCTTGAAATTGTGGAATTTTCATTTTGATGTTGCTAAATCTTCCATCAGCCCTTTGATTTTGTCTTCTATTACCATGTCTTCTTCTTTGATGTTTTGGTCCATCTTCATACTCTTCTTCCCCTCCGTACTCTTCTTCTCGATAAGATCATGGCGTAGGTGGTTCTTCTTCCGTCCTTCTTTAAATTCTATCAAGTCTTTCCATCACAACAACTCCAAGTCATTGAAACTATTGTTGCATTGTTTGAATGGTAAAATCATTCTCCTATTTCGTCATTGGAAGGATTTCCCTGTGAATTACGATCGTTTTTTTGGACCTACTTAGATATTAGTAAAAAAAATAGATTTTTGTCCTCACAAATCCCTTGTGTTTGGATTCCCCTCGATTTTTCTTACACACTCAATGCCTTTTACCTCTAGATCCCTTGTAGAGCTCAATTGGTAAAAGAACAAATCAAATGTGAACACAAATCCCGGCATTCAAGCAAACCTTTAAGAAATTAAATCAACAAACGGATCTTGCCCTTTGGTAAGAACTAGAACGAATGTCTCCAAAAACTGACTTTTAAAATTGCAATTTTTGGGTGGTTACTCGATCAATATTGAGATGAGAATAGAAATCCAACCAAGAATACAACTTTTTTTTGTGTGTTTGAAACAAATATTGCAACTCCTTTTTCTTTACAAACTTTACTTTTTTTTTCTTTTTTTTTGGCACTTTTTTGTGGCTCTTTCTCTGTTTTTTTTCCTTTTGACTTGGATGGATGTTCTTTTTTTTTTTCTTCGAGAGAATAGCAGAAGATGAAGAAGTAGATTTAGGAAGAAGATGGCAAAGAAGTAGAAGTAAGAAGAAAAAGATAAAGATATAAGGAAATGTATAATAAGGATTGATTAGAAGAAACTGAAAATGATGCGAAAACGTCGACCCGCAAGTTAAGAAACTTGGAACCTTCGTATGAGATAGTTTAGGAAGCGAATATCCCAGGTATATAGGAATCTTCAACTAACCTAGAGCAAAAACTTGACCCGTTAGCTATAGAACTAAGAACCAAAGGAATCCGAAACGCCACAAGATCGTGCTCACAATCTTGATAAGTTCTTGAACTATGAACGCTCTCGCAAGGAACCACAACTCACAAAATGAGTTAAACTCAAAACAAAGTGTTTATATTACTTAGATGATGATTTCAAACGATTACAAAGGCTCCTATCTATAGGGTTCAAAAGACACCCCAAAAGACTCTCCATAAAATGATCCGTCAGACCTAAAATGTTATTTTTGCATGGATATTATGGATTCTCATAGACACCTTTTCTTTGAATGTGGTTTCCCGAGGGAGGTGTGGAATCATGTTAAGAGAGAGGTGGGGTTGAATGGCATTACGGATAACTGGGATGACATTATGGTTGTGGTTACAAATGATATTGGCCCTGTTCGTAAAGTCATGCAAAAATTGGCTCTTTCAGCAACTGTCTACTATATTTGGCAAGAGAGGAATAGGCGACTTTTTGAAAGTCAGAAAACATCGGCTACTCAACTCATTAAAATTATTCAGCATGATGTCTTGGAGCGAATGGCGTGGAGGAATAGGAGGAGTAGATCTCATGTTCGTGATGAGGATGGATGATTCGTCCCTTGTTTGGCTTCTTTGGTGCGGCTTGGTGTTTAGTTGGTTTTTGGCGTTTGTTTTTGTTTTCAGTTTATTTTTATTCTGTAATTGGTTTAGTTGGCGTTTGTTTAGTTTTGGGGGCTGTATTTGTTGCTTCCCTTACTAGCTCGTAGGATTGTAACTCTTATTTGTTTTTTTCTTTTCTCTATATTATTGCCTGGGATTTCCTCTAAAAAGAAAAAGACTCACCATTAAGTCTAAGACTTAAATTTCAATCAAGAATTAAAAGCTTACCTTTAATTCATGATTCTAGACTTGATTTATATCATAATTCATAGACTTTTAATCACCTAAACTTTAACATAGGCCTAAAAATGGATTGGGCTTTCTACACTAGTTTATTGGACTCAAATTCAACATAAAACAAAAAAATAGTTCAATTTGGGCTGCCAAAAAAATGCTCATGGGTTTATTCTTTGAAATGGCCCAAAAGCTTGCAATCTTCAAATAAAATGCTTCTTTAAGCTCCATCATTGATCCAAAGCTCCAATAAGCATAATACCGTGCGTTACATGCAAACCTTCAATGGACTTTTACTCGAATCTCCGCAACTAAGCTCATCAAAGCTTCTTTGATCAGTTTCGATCTTGATCTTGTAACTGAGCCATCTTGAATCACCAAGGGATCTTTCATGTGGTTGGATGGTCCTCCATCACATAATATTTGATTGTTTATTTAGTGCAAGAAATAAACAATAATTTATACAAATTCATATAAACAACTTAATTTGTACAGACAACTATAGAATTGATAACTTCTCTTTTGGATTATGGGTTTAAATCGTACAAATCAATACACGGATCATTCTAGTTATTGGACGATTACATGCCATACTTCAAGTTTTCAGTTAGAGGTGGTCCTTAACCGGTTTTTAAAAGTGGGAATAAAAGCAAAGTTGGCCACTTTCAGATAATTTACCCAATAAACCATCATTCATTATCAAACCTTTCTCATTGCAATTACAATTTACTATCTTAAAAAACAAAGTTAATATACAAATCAGAAAGTTATAATATATATATATATATATATATATATAGAGAGAGAGAGAGAGGGAGGGAGGAAAGTTCTGTTAGGAGACCAAAATTAATTAGGAACGTGATAATCATTCACATCTTGCCATATGTCCCTCTTAAGTATGAATATTCATCATAAAGAACATAATCATGATGAATGTGAAAGTGTTATTCATCTTGAATCACATATTTATGATGAATAACACATCCATAATCCTAATGAATATGGCATTCGTCGAGCTGTGGGCAGTTCCTAGGTTCCTAATCAATTTTAGGTTTCTAACAGAACCTGCCTATATATATATATATAGAGAGAGAGAGAATGAGGATCTTTTGTTAACCATCAAAAGCTTATTAACTTTGTGAACCTAATCCAGCCAATAGGAATTCATCTTAGGGTATTGTTGTTGATTGAGTGTATAATTAATGCTCAAGGATAGAAAGAGAAATTCTAAATTGGACAATATTTGATATATTTATTTTGGAGTTACAAAAAATTAATGTGCCATGATTTTAGCTAGTAGGTTGTTTTCAAAATTTTGTCCAAAATCATTTACATTCTAAAATTGCATGAACACCACAATAATCCAAGAAGCTAGTAGTTTGTTTTCAAAATTGTCCATATTCATTTTCATTCTAAAATGGCATGAAGATCACAATAATTAACGCAACAACGTCGACCAACATTATGAGTTCCGGGCTCTGCAACGATGTCGATGGAGATGCAATTGTTGAAAAAATTTCATCTCCGAAAATAACAACAATGGATGAGGGCAATCAAAACCAACTCAAAAACAATGAGCACCAAAATGAAAGCAACGGTATATGCAATGTGGATATAATCGAATCAAATAACAAATTTTGTATTGGTAAGTTTTTTTGAATGTTGTCGAGTGGTTTTGATTATTTAGTTTTATGATGTATTCATTAAAACAAAAAATTCCCAACCATTAATGAACATATGAGAACAAGTAATTAAGCATTCCATAAGTTATGTGTATGCATCGTTGATCACATAAATTCATACATAAAAGTTAAATATTGAACAACTGCACACATTGAAGGCTTAATTACTTGTTATCATATGTTCATCAACATATGGAAACAACTGCACATAACTTATGGAACAACTGCACACATTGAACCTCCATGTGTTCCCATATGTTCATCAACATGTTCATCAATGTGATCATAGAAGTTCATACATAAAAGATATTTGTATATTTTATGGAGGAGGTGGGATTTGTGTAGTGTTCATCCCTGTGTTCATCAACATATGGGAACTACTGCACACATTGAACATCCAAAAAATGAACAATCACATGTATATGGACCTCGTGCGTTCATTGATGGATGATATTGAACATGTGTGAACCAACTGCACACATTGAACATGTGTGTATGCGTGTTCATCTAAACCGCCAAACCACATGAACCGCCCACACCGCATCGCAAAACGCGGTTTAGAACTTCCGCAGTGCAGTTTGCTGTTTGCATTTTTACCAAACCGCACTATGTGGTGCAGTTTGCGGTTTTGAGTTATCAAACCGCACCGCACCACACATTATATATATAAATATATTTTTAATTTTAGTGAATTACATTGTTGGTCCCTATGGTTTGTCCAAGTTTTAGATTTGGTCCCTAAAGTAAGCTATCTAGGTTGGTGGTCCCTAAAGTAAGCTATCTAGATTGGTGGTCCCTAACTTTATAACTTACTTTCACTCATAGTCCCTCTTACTTAACACCGTTAGTTTCATCCATCACTTTAGGTTAAATGAAGGGACAAATAAGTCTTTTAATAAATAAAAGAATAAAAAATAATTACCTATTTTATCTAAATCAGTTTTTTAATAAATAAAAAATCAAATCTCTATTTTTATCAAAATCAAACATCAACGTGACTTGCTTGAAGTCAACTTCATCTTCAAGATAAGAAACATTCGCCTCCTTCTTTTCTTGCATCTAATGTTCCTCAATCCCTCCATATATAGCGTACGGATTCAACCCATTTCAATTCATTGGATATACTATCAAGCTAGTTAAGTTTTCCATACTTGCTTATAAAAAAACCATTATCCATCAAGATGCTATTGCTTCCAATCTTGATACTGAATAATGATTTATTGGAAGCTAAACTCCATTCTGAATCACTTATCTCTTTTGGAGCGAAGATGGATAATGGAATCCTGTTTGGATCATAGCCGGAAGGTTGCCTCATCACTTGGATCAGAGGAGATTGTTTTGGAGATGCAGTTACTGTATTTAAATCAGAAGTCTATGTGGTCGATGTTGCTCCTCTTGCGATTTGTTGTCAAGAACACTAATGATTGGCTCGTCATGCTTCGATAACTGAAGGAGAATTAGAGGTCGAGTCGGGCCCACCGTGGCAGGTCCACGACACCACTGTCGTCTACCATGGACGGACATTTACTCGGGAGAAGCTCCAACAATAGGACTCCAAAAGAGTAGATGTCGGATTTCTGAGTGGACATCCGATTGGTTGCCGATGATAATTCCGGTGCACGGTAGTTAGCCTAAGGTTCGTGGGGAAGCTGTTGTATGCGTAAAGGTGGAGAGCCCAACGTCGGAGACACATGCGTTGTCGGATTTGTCGATGAGTGTTAGTGCACATATTTGTTCGATACAAGATCATGAAGACTAAAGACTGAAAGTCAAGCAAGTCAAAGCTCAAGTCTACTCTCAAGCATAAAAGTCAAAGTCTTTTGTAATAAAATTCAAAGTCAAAGTGTTGTAATAGTTTGTGTTGTGTGAGTTTGTGTGCTTATAAATAGGGATATGACTAGAGGTGTTGTAAGAGAGTGCTAATTATGTCTTGTCAAATGTTATACGCGAACAAAGAGTTCTAGAGAGAGAAATACTAACAGAGTCTATATACGAATTATGTGTAAATCGAAATTGAAAACAGGTTGAGTATTTGATTGTTCTCATCTTGTTATTGTGATTAAACTGTGTTTAGAACTTGAAATCTTGGGATTAATAATTGGTATCAAAGCAGAGAAATTCAGAAAACATGGATTGATTTGAAGATTTTGGTCGATTTTTTCAAGAATGCGCAAGTCGTCTGATTTGGAGTTGAATTTTTGAATTAGTGTTCTTTTGGATCAAATTTTTGTGACTTTGTATTTATTTTACCATCTAGAACGATTTTGATTTGATTCACTTAGCCTAATTCACACTTGTTTAGAGTGAATTTTAATTTTTTTCTTGATTTTAGTTCAAAGACTGACATCGCACTGTTCCACATCGATTTTCTAATGTTGTTGTATTAGATTGAAATTCCTTGCTAGTAATCTGTTCGAAAGGTGTATTAGAAGATTCATGCAAAGTTTCAGATCAATTGACAAAATATTGAATCAAATTCAGTGTGAAAGATCGAATTTTTGTTCGACAAGTCAAGAACACGCAAGATCTGAGAAACGCGCAGAGGAAGAACACGCACAAGGCAATAACTCACAAAACATAAGAATTCGCAAATCATGAAGAACTCGCAAGTTGTGACCTGCGAGAAGTAGAAAAACGCAAGACACAACATGCGTGTTTCTACTGTTCATTTTCTTTGTTGTGCGCAAACAGTGATCTGCGAGAAGTGTATCGTGCGCGAAGTTGATCTGCGTGAAGTAATCAGTTTGCAAGTTTGCATTTAGCGCGAAGTGGAGTTTCAAAAAAATTTCTAAGTCTCGAACACGCAACCTCAAGAACTCGCACGAAGTGTGTGTGCGCGAAGTGACAAGAACGCGCAAGCTTTAGTGTGCACGAACCAGAAACTCGCACGTCCTTGTTTACGTGAAGTTCAGTTCTCGTATCCTTTGATCTGCGCAAAGTACAAACGCGCAAGTTACTATTTTTGTGCGAAGTGTATCTCTTTGATCTGCGAGTTCTATACTTAGAATTTTTCTGAGTTTGTGATATTTTGACCAAGTTTGACTTTTGTAGGATCTTTCTGTTTCTGAATTTCTGAAGAAATTTCTGAAGATCATTATACAGTGTAATTCAAGATGAGTTTTTCTGATGATGATGAAGAAAACATTGCAAAACTCAAAACAGAGATCAAAAATCTCGCTTCATCAGTTGGATAATATTCAAAGCGATCAAAAAGATATCATAATGAAAAGAGGATATTGAGAGAAGAAGTCAATGCATTAAAGAACATTAATGAGGATCTTCTGAAGCAGATTTCTGATTCTAAAAAATTAAAGGACGGTAAGAGCATTGAAGAGAGTACAGAATTTGGAAGCTGAGAATACTGAGTTGAAGAGCAAGATCTCAGACTTGGAAGATCAAATTGTCAAAATCCAGCAAACAGAGTTTGTTAAAAAGAATGAGGAAAAAGTTAAGGATTTGGAGTGTGCTAATGAAGAGCTGATAAAAAAGATTTCTGAGTTAGAACTGCAAATTGATAAAGAGAGATCAGAATTTGATAAAGAAAAGAGAGGATTTGCTCAGAAGTTCTCAGAGTTTTCAAGGAAATATTTTGAAGAGAAGAAAGTTGTTGAGCTTAAATGTACAAAACTTTCTCAACAAGTAACGAACTTTGAGAAAGTGATCATAATGGAAAGAGACAAATTTGCAAAAGAAAAGAAGGTCATTGAACAGAAAAATGTTGGGTTTTTCAAAGATATATCTTATCAGAGAAAGCATGTAGAGAAGGATTTTGAAGAAGAAAGACAGATGTTTGAATAAGAGATAAGGAAGCTTACAGAGAAGTTATCTGAACTGTCAACATGTGCTTTCAAAGAACAGAAAACGAAGCCTGAATTTCAAGAAAGGATTGACCTGCTCATCAAAGAAAGAGACAGTTTATCTTCAAAGATAAAAGAGCTTGAAGAAATTGTTTCTAAGGTGGTGGTGACTGAGCAGAAGCCTCCAGAGTCAATTATCCACACACCTAGAGATGATTCAATCGACTGTAAAAAGACAGCAACAAGTTCACATCATAGAACTGTTTCTAGAAAAAGGTCAGTTAATTCATATGATCAGATTCGTACTACTAACATTTTCTATGATAGAAATGTAGATGGTTCAGGTACATACAAAATAAGAAGAGAAAAAGGAAATGACCAACTGGTATGGAAAGTAAAACCATTGACTGATGAGAAGAAAGGTACGAAATCATTTGTACCTACATCACAAGCCAAGAAGAATAATGTGCGAAAAGGTAAACCTGATCTTGTTTACTCGAGAGATCAATTAATCAGGTTAGCTCATAAGAAGAATTATTGTTCTTATTGTCGTACATATGATTTTGTTCATAAACCAAGTGATCATTACTGGTATGGTTCTTATTCTATTACTCCTAATAGAACTGCAACTAACAAACATGGACCCAAATACAGTGGGTACCAAAGCTAAAAGATAAATCTGTGTTGCAGGCACCTCAAGTCAAGGGGGAGTAAGAGAACCATGGCTCTTAGATAATATAGTTCAAGACTCGTACTTCAATGATAAGGAGTTTGACTTCTAAACACAACAGTTTAGGACTCGTACTTCAATGATCAAAAGAGATAATACTCCAGTGCATACACAAGATTGTACTCTAATGCATCAATGAGATGATCAACTTTCAAGGGGGAGTACATATTTTTTTCTGTTTAAATATTGTGAATGCAATATTTCAGGGGGAGTATATGACTTCTGATTACATCTAATCAGAATTCGTTCTTAACACGTTTTATTGCTTTATGACTTTACTTTTCAATAAAGTTTTTGTGAATAAAGCTTTGTACTTTGACATATTTTTGACTGTTGCAGATTTAGGAGGGAGCTTAAACGATCATATCAATCATGACTTTTATGTGTCCCTGATTCAAGATTCTAATTGCAAACAAATCAAACAAACAAGATGATCTCAATTACCTGTTTGATTCAATTCTCAATTCACAAGATTAAAACTTTCTCTCTCTAAAAGTCTCTCTCTCTCTACAAATTCTCTCTCAATATCTAATTAACTTTCTAGTCATCTATATATTAAACAACAAAGAAAGGCTATTTATATCAACTACAAATACAAAGGAAACAAAACAAATACAAGGACTTTGACTTTGACATTTTATTACAAAGACTTTGACTTTTAATAAGAGTTGACTTTCCAGCTTTGACTTCTTGTACCTTTGACCTCTAGTCTTCATGATCTTGTATCCAACATATTTCTGCTCTAACAATCTCCCCCTTTGGATTCAAGATCATCACAAAAAGATTTAGCAAATCAATCTCCCCTTTTAGTTACAATCTGAGTACAATCTTCCTCTTTTGGTTGATCTTTAACTTTAATCTCCGCAAAATCTATCTTCAAGAAATACCAACAATCTCTCCCAAGGATGATAGAAATGATCTTCAATAATCTCTTCAGAACTATCATAAGACTCTTTCAAACTTCGGAAAGAAATTATCTTCAGATTTAGCTCAACTTGCTTCAGCAAATAATCTTCAAATAAAATTTCTGAAAATCAGCACATCTTCAAACATCTTTAAAAATGCTTGAAAAATCTTCCAAACTTTCAAACTTTGAACTTTATCTTCTTTAACTCTTTATCCAAACTTTCAAATCTTTGAAATTTATGATCCGGACATTTCTGTAATTCATCTCCCCCTTTTTGATGAATAGAGCATCTATAGCATCAAAACTTTCTCCAAGAAATGTCTCTGAAATTCTTTTCTGACCACTGATCTTTCATACTGAGCCTCTGATTCGTTGTCAATTTGAACAATGTATTTATCCAGATCTTTTCAAATCTAGACAAAATAGGAATGTAACACCTGAATCAACAAATGAATCAGTTAAAAATGCCTGTCAATAACACAAAGTCACTGTGTGTAACAAATACACATTGGAAAGGAGCTTTTGTTATGTTCACTCCCCCAAGGCTTCCATCCAATTATCGAAACACCACAAAGGTAATTTCTATGAATGTTATGACAAGAAAACAAATTCCTTGTGTGTTCGTGCTAGTGTAGAAAGAATTAAGCACGGATGATTGCTTTTAAGGCTCAACATTGTGAAAACCACTGAGACAATAGTAGATAAACACAGACTCAATGTGCATGAGTGAGATGCGAAGGTGGGGCATACTTCCTTCTTTTTCAATACCCAGATTTTCCAAATGAAAACTAGATAGATTATGTGTTGCATCCCCTTGAAAATATGAAACATTTTCTTTTTAAGAAGAAAATGAGTGGTTGGTGGGGTTTTAACAAGAGTTGGCATGGGCTAGTTACCTGTTTCAATAATGTTCACCAAAGATTTGTGAAACATTAGTAATGTGGCTGCCCGACTCAGAAAGTAGTTGGTGCAGAGTTTGATATTCTTTTAATATGATCTCACACCCTCTTTCTTTTAATTTAATAAGCTCACATCTAACCAAACTCTCATTTCCATTTTACCTCAACGCACAACCCACACTTATTTCTTTTAGACTCCTCACACTCAATCACTATGGAATAACTTCTTGGGTAGGAAACACTGGTAATCGTGAATCCATAGAAGTTCATTTAAGTCCTAGCACAAAGAACCCATATTCCTATGAAGCAAATGTTGCTCAGATGATTTAACTTTATCAGATAAAACTCATATACAAGTCAGATAAATTGTATGCTCAGATGATATAATCATGAAGATATGATCATTTTAAACATTGAAGATATTTCAAACAAGTAAATTGAATGAATAGATATGAAAGCAAAAGACTTGTTTGAAAATCTGACATTGTATGAAAAATGATCAGTAATGAATGATATAGTAATTAAGGCTTATGGTCAAGAATAATGGATAGTATCTATATGAACCAAAATATAGACATTCTTGAAATGACGTTCAGAAATGAAATATCGCTCAAAATTCTTTGAAGTACAAGCGGGGTGTCTTACCATCGAAAAAATATGTTTTAAATTTGAGACATGGTAAGAACAATTTGAACAATAAGTCAAACCGGTGTGTATGAATACTTGAAAGTATATAGAAAAGACAATACACAAGTAATTATCTTTGGAAACACACGGTTTGTAAACAATTAAGCACAATAAGAAGAAAACATTTAAAACCACACTTCCAATTCATGAAATCTGTTTAAGAATCGGGAAGTGGTTTGAACATTTAAGAACATGTTTTCTATTATTGAAAGTTGTCCTTATTTCAACCAAATATGAGATTAAGATAAGAAATTAACCTTTTTTCGCTTTGTCTTAAATCTCATGAAGTCAGCTGAAATCATAAAGATATGATCTTGATAGCTTCTCTCATTCTACACAAGTCTCAAAGCCATGTCAAAGCAATTTTATTCACAAAAATTTATTCAAAACAATAAAAGACATAAAGAAGTAAAACAATTATAGTACGAGTTCTGATAAGAAGTAATCAGAAATCACATCCTTACTCCTTTTGTTGTACACATGAACTCCCCCTAAATTCATGCATCAGAAAAAATTAGCAATAAAATTCTATAAACTCCCCCTCAAAATGATATTGATCATCTTATAAGCTTGTCTCACTCCCCCTGAGATCATGAACAACATGTTAAAGTGCAAATATCCTTTTAGAAATAATAATGAAAAAATGATGAAAAAATTACAATAAAAGAAACTTTAATAGGTAACTACTAATTAGATCTTGAGATTTAGCATACCAAGCTTAGATACAAGAAAATTGAATCTCTTTTCATCTAAAGGTTTGGTAATCAAATCTGCAAGTTGGTAATCAGTTTTTACAAAGTAAAGCTCTATTGTACCTTTTTCTACATTATCTTTTATAAAATGATATTGACATCAATGTGCTTTGTTTTAGTGTGCTGCACAGGATTAGCTGATATTGCGATAGCGCTCTTTGAGTCACAATAGATCGGTATTTTATCAAACTTGAATCCATAGTCTCGAAGTTGTGTTCGCATCCACAAGACCTGAGAGCAGCAGCTACATACTCTGCTTCAGCAGTCGATGTGGAAACACATAATTGTTTCTTTGACGCCCAACTAACGAGCTTGTCTCCAAGAAATTGAATATGACCTGAAGTGCTCTTCCTGTCCAACATACACCCAGCATGATCTGCGTCTGAATAAGCAGTCAGTTCAAACCCAGTATCTTTAGGATACCACAGACCAAGATCTGCAGTCCCCTTTAGATATCTAAAAATCCATTTGACAGCAGCCAAATGGGATTCTTTAGGATCAACCTGATATCTTGCACATAAGCATGTTGAAAACATTATATCTGGCCTACTTGAAGTAAGATACATTAAAGAACCTATCATACCTCTATAAGTCCTAACATCAATACTTTTTCCCGAAGGATTAGTGCCAATCTTAGTAACTGGTGCCATTGGGGTTCCAATAGGTTTTCAATTTTCCATTTTGAATTTCCGAAGAATATAAAAAATGTACTTAGATTGATTTATGAAAATCCCCGTTGAAATTTTTTTTCTTGTAATCCGAGAAAGAAATTCATCTCTCCCATCATACTCATTTGAAAACGTGACACCATGACTTTTGAAAAGTTCTTACAGTATTTAGGATTTGTAGAACCAAATATAATATCATCTACATATATCTGAATAAGTATGATATCATCCTTTTCCTTTTTAATAAAAAAAGTGGTATCAACTTTACCTTTTGAAAAACCTGACTTGACCAAGAATTGAGATAGAACATCATACCAGGCTCGAGGTGCTTGTTTCAGACCATACAAGGCTTTATCCAAGATGTAGACGTTATTAGGCTTATCTGGATTTACAAACCCTTCTGGTTGAGAGACGTAGACTTCCTCCTTAAGTATGCCATTCAGAAATGCAGTCTTCACGTCCATTTGATAGACTGTGAAGTTCTTGTGAGCTGCGTAGGCTAGAAACATGCGGATTGCCTTTATACGCGCTACTGGAGCATAAGTCTCGTCGTAATCGATGCCTTCCTCTTGCCTATATCCCTTGGCAACAAGTCTTGCTTTGTTCCTTATAACAATACCATCTTTGTCCTTTTTATTTTTGAACACCCATTTAGTGTCGATAACGGTTTTTCCTTCTGGTTTTGGCACTAGTCCCCAGACTTTCAGGGCTTCAAACCGGTTTAACTCTTCTTGCATAGCAGACACCTAATCTGAATCAGCAAGAGCTTCTGATACTCGAGTAGGCTCTATCTTGCTGAGGAATGAGTCATGCATACATTGATTCAAAGTTGCTGACCTAGTTTGCACCGGCTTGTTGAGATCTCCAATTACTTGATGAAGAGGGTGCTCTTTGGTCCAGCGATGTTCATGAGGGAGTAGAGTAGATGTAGATTGATCATGGTTAGCATCTAAAAATCCACTTTCAGGTTCTTCAGTTTGTACAACATGAGGGAGGGAATCAGTTGAAGTAATTGGTGTAGAAGCTTCAGTAGGTACAGCTTGTTCAGTCTGTTGATCTGTCCTTACAGCACATCCTACTGACTCAGCAACTTCTGGCTCATCATTAGTAGATTCAACTTCAACTATAGGAGTAGGCATTTGAACTGGAATATCTTGCTGAATCGGGGAATTTGATTCAGTAGAAATATCTGAAGTCGTTGGATGATTAATCGTTGAATCTTCAATCTTGTCAACCACAACAGGTTTATTCACATTAGATCCAAGATATTCATCATAAAACAGTTCAAATAAAAGATCTAAATCAGACAAATGATTAGTAGACGTTGAAGCTTCATCTGATTTGTTCTTTGCAAGTACAGGTTCTGAACTGATTTGCCCAGAAGCTAGAACTCCAGTTATCACGGGTTCTGAACTGACTTGTTCAGAAGCCATATCCTCATCGAATGTAACATTGACGCTTTCAATAACATTCTTCGACTTCTTCAAATATACTCGATATGCAACAGATGTAGAAGAATATCCAATGAAGATGCCCTCATCTGCCTTAGCACTGAACTTGTTCAGACTCTCTCTGTCATTAAGCACAAAACACTTACACCCAAATATATGAAAATATTTGATATTAGATGTTCAATTGTTGATCAAAGCATATGGAGTCTTTTGAAATCTGCGGTGTATCATGGAACGGTTCTGAGTGTAGCACGCAGTCGAAATAGCTTCTACCCATAGAAATAGAGGTAAGTCTGATTGGCTGAGCATAGTGCGAGCGGCCTCGACTAGCGTTCGATTTCGCCTTTTGACTACTCTGTGTGTCCCTGAATCTAGTTCCTATTCAAGATTAATCAAACAAAAAAGATTTAACAAATCAATTACCTGTTTGATTTCAATTCAAATCCAAGATTACAAACTTTCTCTCTCTAGAACTCTCTCTCTCTCTACAAAAACTCTCTCTTTCTCAGATACGTATTTTCTGAAAATGACAACTTCTACAAACAGAAAAAAATACAAGACAAGGTATTTATACCTACAACTAATACAAAGGAAATTAAAATACAAAGTACAAATACATTGACTTTTATTACAAAAGACTTTGACTTTAATGAGATTTGACTTTCTTCAACTTTGATCTTCAGTATTCTTGATCTTGTATCCAACAGATTTATGCTCTAACAATCTCCCCCTTTGGATTCAAGATCACTGTTGAAAGATCTAGTAATTCAATCTTCACTTTAAGCTATGTCAATACAATCTCCCCTTTTTCTTTAACTGTATTCTTTCCAAAATTGTCTTCAATCAATGAACAATCTCTTCAAAACTTTCACAGAAAACTTTCAGTCTTTGGAAAGAAATTATCTTCAGAATCAGCTCGAATTGCTTTAGCAGAAAATCTTCAAAGAAAATTTCCTCAAATCTTCAGAAATTCTTTGATCTTCTTAAAATCTTTTACTTTGAACTTTTCTGACTTGGACATTTCTGAAAAAACCTCTCAAAACTTTATCATTTCTTGATATCATCTTCCACAAACATCAAAACTTTAATATTTCTTGATATCATCTCCCCCTTTTTGATGATTTGAGCATCTATATCATCAAAACTTTTCGCCCAAGAAATGTCTTTGACCATTCTGATCTGTCAAACTGAGCCTCTGATTCTGTGATCCATACCCAAGTATTCATCTAGATCTTTGCAAATCCAGACAAAATAAGAACATGTAACTCCTGAATCAACAAATGAATCAGTTAAAATGCCTGTTAGTAACACGAAGTCACTGTGTGTAACGAATACACAATATAAAGGGGCATTTTGATGTTCACTCCCCCAGGTCTTCCATCCAATCATCGAAATACCACAAAGGCAATTTCTATGAATGTTATGACAAAGAAACAAATTCCTTGTGTGTTCGTGCATGTGTAGAAAGAATTAAGCATGATGATTGCTTTTCAATAAGGCTCAAAGTTGTGTAAACCACTGAGACAACAGTAGATAAACACAGACTCAATGTGCATGATTGAAGTGCGAAGGTGGGGCAGACTTCCTTCTTTTTCAATATCCAGATTTTCCAAATGAAAATCAGATAGATTATGTGTTGCGTCCCCTTTAAAATGTGAAACATTTTCTTTTTGAGAAGAAAATGAGTAGCTTGTGGGGTTTAGTCAAGAGTTGGCATGGGCTAGTTGCATGTTTCAATAACTTTCACCAAAAAGTTGTGAAACGCTAGTAATGTAGCTGCCCGGCTCAGAAAGTAGTTGGTGCAGAGTTTGATATTCTTTTACTCTGATCTCTCACCCTCTTTCTTTTAATCATTAAACTCACTACTAACCAAATTCTCCTTTACATTTTACCTCATCACACCCACACTCATTTCTTTTCGACTCCTCACACTCAATCACTAACGGTTTAACTTCTTGGGTAGGAAACACTGGTTAACGTGAATCCATAGAAGTTCATTTAAGTCCTAGCACAAAGAACCCATGTAATTCTATGAAAGCATAATGTTGCTCAAAATGATTTAACTTTATCAGTTAAAGCTTATATACAAATGTCAGATGAATGTATGCTCAGAATATAATCATGAAGATATGAGCATTTTAAAACATTGAAGTATTTTCAAACAAGTATACTGAATAAATGAACATGAATGCAAAAAAAAAAAAAAAAAAAAAAAAACTTGTTTGAAAATCTGACATTGTATGAAAATGATCAGAAATGAAATGATATAGCAATTAAGGCTTATGGTAAAAAATAACGGATATTGTCCATACGAAACAAAATATAGACATTCTTGAAATGACGGTTCGAAATGAAATATCGCTCAAAATTCTTTAAAGTACAAGCGGGGTGTCTTACCATCGAAATTATGTTTCAATATGAGACATGGTAAGAACAATTTGAACAAAAAGTCAAACCGGTGTGTGTGAATACTTGAAAGTATAAAGAAAAGACAATACGCAAGTATTTATCTTTGGAAACACACGGTTTGTTTATCATTTAAGCACAAAAATAAACTGAAAACATTTAAAATCACACTTCCAAATTATAAAATCGATTTAAGAATCGGGAAGTGGTTTGAACATTTTAAGAACATGTTTTCTATATCTGAAAGTTGTCCTTCTTTCAGATATATTTGAGATTAAGATAAGAAATTTACCTTTTCGCTCAATCTTAATTCTCATAAAGTCAGCTGTAGTCATTTAAGATATGATCGTGTCATCCTCTCTCATCCTGCATAAGTCTCAAAGTCTAGTCAAAATTTATTCACAAAATTTATTCAAATGTAAATGACATAAAGCAATAAAACGATTAAAGTACGAGTTCTGTTAAAAAATAATCAGAAATCATAGTCTTACTCCTTTTGATAAGCTCCCCCTAAAATCATGCATTACAAAAAATTTGTCAGTTAAGTAAAATGCAGAAATCAGTTATGCTCCCCCTTAAAATAATGTAGATCATCTAAAATCTTCTATTACTCCCCCTGAGATCATGAGCAAACAATTAAAGTGCAGATATCCTTCAGACATAAAGATAAAGAAATGATGAAAAATAACAATACGTAACTTTATTATGTAACAACCGATTATGTCTTAAGATTTAACATACCAAGCTTAGAGACAAGAAAATTAAATCTCTTTTCATCTAAGGGTTTGGTAAATAAATCTGCAAGTTGATAATCTGTCTTTACAAAATAAAGTTCAATTTTTCCTTTTTCTACATTATCTTTTATAAAATGATACCTGACGTCAATATGTTTGGTTTTCGTATGCTGGACAGGATTAGCAGATATCGCGATTGCACTCTTCGAGTCACAATAGATTGGAATTTTATCAAACTTGAATCCATAGTCTCGTAGATGTGTTCGAATCCACAAGACTTGAGAGCAACAACTGGCAGCAGCTACGTACTCTGCTTCAGCAGTCGATGTGGAAACGCATAATTGTTTCTTTGATGCCCAGCTAACGAGCTTGTCTCCAAGAAATTGAACATGACCTGAAGTACTCTTTCTGTCCAACATGCAACCTGCATGATCTGCATCTGAATAGGCAGTTAGTTGAAACCCAGTATCCTTAGGATACCACAGACCAAGGTCTGCAGTCCCCTTCAGATATCTAAAAATCCGTTTGACAGCAGCCAAATAGGATTCTTTGGGAGCAGCCTGATATCTAGAACATAAACATGTTGAAAACATAATATCTAGTCTACTGGATGTAAGATACATTAACGATCCTATCATACCTCTACAAGTCCTAATATCAACACTTTTACCCGAAGGATCAGTGCTAATTTTAGTACCTGGTGTTATCGGGGTTCCAATTGGTTTACAATTTTCCATTTTGTACTTCCGAAGAATATCCAAAATGTACTTAGATTGGTTAATAAAAATCCCCGTAGAAAATTGTTTAACTTGTAGTCCGAGAAAGAAATTCATCTCTCCCATCATACTCATTTGAAAACGTGACACCATGAGGTTAGAAAAGTTTTTACAAAATTTTGTATTAGTAGAACCAAATATTATATCATCAACATATATTTGAATAAGAATAATATCATCTTTTTCCTTTTTGATGAATAAAGTAGTATCAACCTTACCTTTGGAGAAACCAGACTTGACCAAGAATTTGGATAAGACGTCATACCATGCTCGAGGGGCTTGTTTTAATCCATAAAGGGCTTTGTCCAAGATGTAGACATGATCTGGCTTATCTGGATTGACGAACCCTTCTGGTTGAGACACGTACACTTCCTCTTTAAGAATGCCATTCAGAAATGCTGTTTTCACATCCATCTGAAAGACTGTGAAATTCTTATGAGTTGCGTAGGCTAGAAACATGCGGATTGCTTCTATACGCGCTACTGGAGCATACATCTCATCATAATCTATGCCTTCCTCTTGCCGGTAACCTTTGACAACAAGTCTAGCTTTGTTTCTTATGACGATACCATCCTCATCCTTCTTATTCTTGAATACCCATTTAGTTCCTATCACGGTTTTACCTTCTGGTTTTGGAACTAATTTCCAAACCTTTAGGGCTTCAAACTGATTAATCTCTTCTTGCATAGCAGATACCCAGTCCGAATCAGCAAGAGCCTCTGCTACTCGCGTTGGCTCAATCCTACTGAGAAATGAGTCATGCATACATTGATTAAGAGTCGCTGACCTCGTTTGTACAGGCTTGTTGAGATCTCCAATTACTTGATGTAATGGATGTTCTTTGGTCCAGCGATGCTCATGAGGGAGTGGAGTAGATACTGATTGAACATGATCATCATCTAGAAATCCACTATCAGAATCTTCAGTTTGAATAACAGGAGGGGGTTTTGCAGTTGAAGACTCAGGTGCAGAAGCATCAGTTGGAACAACAGACTGTGGCTGTTGAGTAGACAATGTATGACACCCAACTGAAACAGTTACTTCTGGCTCAGCAGTTTCTTGTATATCTTCAACTGTAGGAGTAATTGTAGGAATGTGAGTTTCTGACTGAACAGGGGATGCTTGTTCAGTTATGACATCTGAAGTGACTGGATGATTGCAAGTTGTGTCTTCAGACCTGTCAGTCACAGCAGATTTAGATACATTAGAACCTAGAAACTCATCATAAAAGAATTCAAATAACAAATCTAAATCAGTTAAATGTGAAGTAGAAGTAGAAGCGTTATTCGAATTTGTCACTGTAGAAATAGGTTCTGGACTGATCTGCCCAGAAGCTAATACTCCAGTAATAACGGGTTCTGAACTGATTTGATCAGAAGCCATATCTTCATTAAATGTGACATTAACGCTCTCAACAACTGATTTTGACTTCTTCAGATAAACACGATATGCTGCAGATGTTCAAGAATAACCGATAAAGATGCCTTCGTCCACCTTAGCACTGAATTTATTCAGACTCTCTCTGTCATTAAGCACAAAACATTTACACTCAAATATGTGAAAATATTTGATATTTGGTGTTCTGTTGTTGATCAACTCATATGGAGTCTTCTGGAAAACGTCGATGTATCATAGACCGATTTTGAGTATGACATGCAGTCGACACAACTTTTGCCCACAAAAATAGAGGTAAGTTTGATTGGCTAAGCATAGTCCGAGCGGCCTCGACTAGCGTCCGGTTTCACCTTTCGACTACTCCATTTTGTTCAGGCGTACGAGCAGCAGAGTACTGATGTGATATCCCGACCGATTCGAGATATTCTTCAACTATCTTGTTTTTGAACTCTGTGTCGTTGTCCGTTCGAAGAAACTTGACTTGTCGCTGCATTTTCACCTGGGTCGTCTTTAAGAAAGTAATGAGAACTTCCGGCGTCTCATCTTTTGATCGAAGAAATTTGACCCACGTGTATCTTGAGTAATCGTCCATAATGACCAACACGTATTTCTTTCCTCCCAAACTCTGAGTTCTCATTGGACCACACAAATCCATATGTAACAATTCTAACGGAGAACTAGTGCTTGGTTCAGGCTTCGGTTTATGTGCGGCTCTCTTCATCTTACCCTTTTCACATGCTGCGCATAAGTGTTCTCGTTCATATTTCAGCTCAGGAAGTCCTTTGACCAATTTCCCACTAACCAGCTTGTTGATATAACGAAAGTTCAAATGAGATAAACGTCTGTGCCAAAGCCAACTTTGTTGCGTTGAAGCTTTTGTCATCAAGCATACTTGATTGTCAATCTGTACTTTGGAAAGATTGATGGTATAGAGGTTTGTCTTTCGATGTCCATCTAAGAGTTTTGTGCCGTCTTCAGTACGAACTGAGCAACTCTTAGACTTAAAGTTGACCTCTAACCCTTTATCGCAGAATTGACCAATGCTGAATAAGTTGTGCCCCAAGCCTTCGACATAACTCACCTTACTTATCGTTATGTTGTCTTGAATAATGTCACCATATCCTAAGATAGGTGAAAGCTGATCGTTTCCAAATCTGACATTTCCACTGAATTTCTCTGTATAGTTAGACAATAAAGCTTTTTGCCCAGTCATATGCTTGGAACATCCACTGTCCAAGTACCACATATGCCGGGTCTGCAAGAGAAATCAGGCAACAATAGATTTAGGTACCCATTTAAAAACGGGTCCTAACAGATTAGCACAAGATTTTGGTATCCACTTGAAAATGGACCCTCTGTTCTTTTGAAAACTTTTAAAAATATTTGATCTTGAAGAATGAACATGATAAGATCCGAACCAATCAGAAGAATTATGAGAGTAAGCAAAATCATTTCTCCGATAATGATAAGATGTAGTAGAAATAGAAGATAATTGAATCAATTGCTTTATTGAATATCGCTTGTAAAAAGTTACAAGGTTTTGTTTATTTGAAGCAAATTGATCAACTACATCAGTATCACTACTAACTGATCTATTACAAGAATTATCAGAAACTGATTCAGCTTTCTCATCACCCTTCCTTTTTGGTCGCCATTCAGTTCGAGCTTTCGACCTTTTCTTGCTTATATCTGAAACATAAAATGTAGATTTATTAGGAAAAGAAGATTTCTGAGACTGAGTTTTCTTTTGTGTACCAGTGTATTTTTGTTTCTGTAATCGCTGTTTCTTATGTTTCTTACCTTGAGAATAATAATCAGCAGTTACAGAAATCGATTCACCAACTTTAGTTGATGATTTAGCAGTTTTAAGAACACTTGGTAACACCTTTTCATTTATAAGACAAGTAGAATGATCAGGAAGAGAAGCATTGAAGTCAAACATATCAATTTCTTCTATGCACCCACCATCAGAGTTTAAAAAATCATTTGCAGACTCAAATAAGTCATCAAAGTTATCAGTTGAAGTTTGAGGTGCCTTTGAAACTGTATAACACTTTGTAGATTTAAATTGTAAAACAGTGTTCTTTAAAACTGTAGAAAACACACTTTGTTCAATATCTACCAAAAGTTTTTCATCAGATAAAACATTTTCAAGCTCAATTATTTTGCTTTCAAGAATGAATGGAGGAACATAAACCTTTGCAACTGCAGATTTTGCCTTCATCTCAGAAACAGAATAACTAGCAAAATAATCGTTTGAAAGAACTTTTGGTGTTTCTGAAAGATAACTATCATTTAACTTTGCATAGTTAAATGGTAGTTGCATTTTCTTAACATTCTTTCTATTTTCAATTTCTTTGGCCTCAACTTCTTCTGGTAATTTGGTAACAAATTTGGGTTTTAAATGAGTATGTTTACCAGCACAAGCAAGAAAATCAAAATTATATAATGCTGGTTGTTTTCTGATGGCTTTCTTTAAGTAATGGGGGTTTTTAAAACCAAGTCCCCATTTTTCCTTAACATCAGCCTCTTCATCAGGTGCATTAAGAAAAATGGTTTGATCTGTTTGGCCTCTTGCGTAAAGTTTGGCTTCCAGACCATTTACCTTCTTATTCAAAAGCTTGTTTTCAACCTGCAGTTTATGAACAATTAGTGCAGATTCTTTCTTCTCAAACTCATATTTAGAAACTTTAACTTCAAAATCAGAAATCTTCTTTTCAAAACAATCTTCTTGAGATTTAGAATCAGAAGCAGACTTGCGTAAAGAATCAATCAGATCTTTATTCCCAATAACCGACTTATTGAGTTCAAATATCTTATTGTTTCTTTTAGCAACTCTGTCTTTTTCTTTCTTCAGTTTTACTTGAAGATCATTAAGCTCAACCATCATAGCTTCCATTTTGGTTACAAAATCTTTTTCAGTTAAGTTTAATACCTCATCAGCTGTCTCGTCATCTGATTCATCATACTTGACTTCTTTTCCCATGAGACAAAGATGAGTTGTTTCTTCTTTCTCTTCATCGTCACCTTCGGAATGATCGAGCCAAAATTCGTCCTCAGCCATTAAAGCTACTCCCGCTTCTTGTTGTTTTGCCAATAGCAACTTGTTCTGATAGTACTGAGAGTTACGAACTTTTGGCTTTCTACAATCTTTTGCAAAATGACCCATCTTGCCACAGTTGTAGCATTTGACTGAATCATTTGCTGGCTTTTCAGCAACAGTGTAGTCATTCACATACTTCTTCCTGTCGTCATCAGGTTTCTTCTCAACATATCTGTTCTCTTCATATCTCCTTCCTTACACCTTTTCTCGGTGTTCATGATTCTTGGAACTTGATGAAGAGTACCGCTGTGAGTTAGATCCCGGCTTCTTGTAAAACTTTTTCTGGAATGCACGGGTCAATAACAACATAGCCTGTTTGAGGCTTTCTCCATCATCACCATCTGATTCAGATTCAGACTCAGAACTGGTAATCACTTTCTTCTTTTTCTTCTTCTCTTTCTTTTCTTTCTTTTTCTCTCCAGCTACCAATGCAATTGGATCAGGAACCTTTTCAGCCTTCTTTTTCTTAGCACTTTTCTCTTCCACTTCTTCTTCATTCTGCCTCAAAGTCTCATATACCTCATGTAACGGTATGTCATTCAAATCCTTCATCTGCTTCATCCTACGTGTATGCTTCTTCCATTCAGGTTGTAGGATGCTCAGGAATTTGACATTGTTCTCAAGTTGCTTCTTTTTCATCTTATTCTTGGACAATTCATTCAGAAGCAAGATAAACCGTTCATAAGTATCTTCTAAGCTTTCATTCTCTTTGGCTTTGAATTCCTCATAACTGTTGATGCAGTTAGCCACTTTCATCTGATTCCCGATCTTGGATCCCATCATCATCTTTTGCAATTGATCCCACATCTTCTTAGCATTTCCCTTGTAACTATCAATCTTGATGTAGATCTCATTCGGAATACTCTGAAGAAGTAAGGATCTTGCTTGTTTATCTGCTTTGTATCGGCTTTTCTGTTCTTCAGAATATTGAGAGATATCCACTGCCACTGTTTTCATCTTTTGATCTCTTTCCTCAGTACCATCTTCACTATCAGAAGAATCATCATCTGGTATTTGAACCATGATTGGTGCCATAGGACCTTCTGTGATTGACAGAAGAATATTCTCTCCATTTGAATGCCGATCCACGAAATCCAGAAATCTATCCTTCCATTGCTCGTACTCTCCTTTGAACAGAACAGGAGGCTTTACATCGGTGCCAATTGAAAGTGCATCTTTTGAAGTCATCTTGAATAAACCTGTTTGAAAAATATATGCAATAAGAAACTAGAAACTGATCGTTAGTCCAAATGAAACAATCAAGAAAATACAGAAAAACTAGAAATATAAAATCAGAAATTTTGATCACAATCAGAAATATGTCCCCCTTCGCAGACTTAGCACGGGGGTCCCGCTACCCGGTTAGCGGGTGGGGTCAAGGGGCAACGCCCTTGCGGGGTCGAGGGGAACGCAAACTTCTACTTTGTGTGTCACACGGGGAACGCAAACTTCTACTTTGCGTGTCACACGGGGAACGCAAACCTATACTTTGCTTTACTTTGCGTTTCAAATTGCAAACGCAAGACACACTTTGTGTGATAAGTTACACCCGCAAGACGCACTGTGCGTGTCTCGTTACAACCGCAAGACACACTGTGCGTGTCTCGTTACACCCGCAAGACACACTGTGCGTGTCTCGTTACACCCGCAAAACTTAGCTTCTCGATTCTCGAAGAAAAACAAATATTAGCTTCTCGTTTCTCAAACGACTTTACACCCGCAAACTTTGAATGACCCGCATTCCTCTGAAGAACTTGTACATTTCTTGATAATAGACCCGCAAACTTCGATGAATCAAACGCACATCTGAAGAACACCCGCAAACCTCTAAAAACGAACGAAATCACACTAAAAAACTCATTTATGCCTAGAAATCTAACTCGAAACTTCGACAATTTGATCTTCTAAACAACTCGAACTCAAAACTAACACTGATTTTTCAATCAAATACACAAAAATTACAATTTTGATTCAAGAACAGTGTCAAGAACTCGTGTATACAAAAACCATAAAAATTCAAAAATTCGAATTGATTACAGTGCAATTGACAAATCTTTCTATACAATTTCAATCGATTTCACATTCCTAACAAAACCTAATCGATTACAACTCCAAAAACTCACTAAAACTCGAATTCAATCTGAACATTCAGAACACAGAACGAACTTTCGTATTTTTCTTGATTTTCAAACGGATTTGGCTCTGATACCAATTGTGTGTCCCTGAATCTAGTTCCTATTCAAGATTAATCAAACAAACAAGATTTAACAAATCAATTACCTTTTTGATTTCAATTCAAATCCAAGATTACAAACTTTCTCTCTCTAGAACTCTCTCCCTCTAACAAAAACTCTCTCTTTCTCAGATACGTATTTTCTGAAAATGACAACTTCTACAAACAGAAAAAAAATACAAGACAAGGTATTTATACCTACAACTAATACAAAGGAAATTAAAATACAAAGTACAAATACATTGACTTTTATTACAAAAGACTTTGACTTTAATGAGATTTGACTTTCTTCAACTTTGATCTTCAGTATTCTTGATCTTGTATCCAACAGATTTATGCTCTAACATACTCCATTCTGTTCGGGTGTACGAACAACAGAGTATTGATGTGATATCCCGACCGATTCGAGATACTCTTCAACAGTTCTGTTTTTGAACTCTGTGCAGTTATCAGTTCTGAGAAGCTTGACTGGTTTCTGCAAATTCACCTGGGTCGTCTTCAGAAATGTAATGAGTACTTCGGGCGTCTCATCTTTTGAACGGAGAAATTTGACCCATGTGTATCGCGAATAGTCGTCCACGATAACCAACACGTATTTCTTTCTGCCTAAGCTTTGCGTTCGCATCGGACCACAGAGATCCATATGCAACAACTCTAGTGGAGCTCTTTTCATCTTCCCTTTTTCACATGCTACACACAAGTGTACTTTCACATACTTGAGCTCAGGAAGTCCATTCACTAACTTTCCACTGACCAACTTGTTGATATAACGAAAATTCAAGTGTGATAACCGTCGGTGCCAAAGCCAACTTTGCTGCATCGAGGCTTTTATCAGTAAGCAAAACTGATTGTTATTCTGAACCTTTAAAAGATTAATGGTATAGAGATTTGTCTTTCGATATCCGACTAAGAGTTCTTTGCCGTCTTCAGTACGAACCGAGCAACTCTTAGATTTGAAGTTGACCTCTAACCCTTTGTCGCAGAATTGACCAATACTAAACAAGTTGTGCCCTAGGCCTTCGACATAGCTCACCTTCTTAATCTTTATATTGTCTTGAATGATGTCACCATATCCTAAAATCGGTGAAACCTAGTCATTTCTAAATCGTATATTTCTGCTGAATTTCTCTGTATAATTAGACAATAAAGCTTTCTGCCCGGTCATATGCTTGGAACAGCCGCTATCCAAGTACCACATATGCCGGGTCTGCAAGAGAAATTAGGAAACAACAATTTTAGGTACCCATTTAAAAACGGGTCCTAACGGATTAGTACAAGATTTTGGCATCCATTTGAATATGGATCCTCTTTTATTTTGAAAACTTTTAAAAACTTTTGATCTAGAAGAATAAACATGATAAGATCAAAACCAATCATTAGAATTATGATGATAAGCAAAATCATTCCACTGATAAGAATAAGATTTAGTAGTAGTAGGAGATAATCGGAACAATTGCTTATTAGAATATTGCTTGTAATCAGTTACAAGGTTTTTATTTGTCGAAGCAATAGAACCAACTACATCATACATACTACTAGTTGATCTATTACAAGAACTATCAGTAATTGATTCCGCTTTCTCATCACTCTTCCTCTTAGGTCGCCATTCAGATCTTTCTTCTGACCTTTTCTTTCTTATATCTGAAACAAAAGATTTAGATTTATTAGGAAAATCAGATTTATGAAATTGATTTTTCTTGTGTTTACCCGTGTTATTCTATTTCTGTGAGCGCTACTTCTTATGTTTCTTACCCTTTGCATAGTAATCAACATTCACAGAAACTGATTCACCAAACTTAGTTAATGATTCACCTTTTTCATGAACACTTGGTAAAGCTTGTCCATTTATCACAAAAGTAGAATGATTTGGAAGTGGAGCATTAAAGTCAAACATATCAATTTCCTCTATACACCCTTCATCAGAATTTAGAAAATCATTTGCAGACTCAAATAAATCATCAAAATCAGTCGCAGAAGTTTGAAGTACTTTAGAAGATGAAGAACCCACTTTAGATTTAACATGAAAATCTGTGTTTTTCAATATTGTAGAAAATACATCTATCGTTAAATCACTCAAAATTCTTTCATCGGATAAAATATTTTCTAAATCAATTATTTTGCTTTCTAATACTAGTGGAGGAACATAAATCTTAGCTTGAATAGGTTTTGCCTCCATCTCAGTAGAAGAATAACTAACAAAATAATCATTTGAAAGAAATTTTGGTGTTTTAGAAAGATAACTATCATTCAGTCGTTCATAACAGAATGGTAGTTGCATTTTATTTAAATTCATTCTTTTCTCATCTTCTTTGTCCTCAACTTCTTTTGATGCTTTGGTGATAAATTTGGGTTTCAAATGAGGATGTTTATCAGCAACATACATATAATTTGAATTATATATGCCTGGCTGTTTTCTGATAGCCTTTTCTAGGTAATGAGGATTATCATAACCTAGTCCCCATTTTTCTTTAAAATCAGCTTCTTCATTAGGTGTATTCAAGAAAATCGTTTGATCTGTTTGGCCTCTAATATATAGTTTTGCTTCTAGACCATTTACCTTTTTCTCTAAAGTCTTGTTCTCAACCTGCAGTTTAAACGATTTTAGAACACATTCTTGTTTCTCAGAATCAGACTTAAATAATTGTTTTTGCAATTCAGAAATCTTACTTTCAAAACAATCTTTTTCATTTTTAAAAACAGAATCAGATTTGCGTAGAGAATCAATTAAATCTTTGTTCTCAATAACTGATTTATTAAGTTCAAAGATTTGTTGATTTCTCCTAGCAACTCTGTCTTTTTCCTTTTTAGTTTGGATTGAAGGTCTTGAAGTTTGACCATCATGGCTTCCATTTTGGTCATGAAATCTTTTTCAGTTAAGTTCATTACCTCGTCAGCAGTCTCATCATCTGAATCATCATCTTTCACTTCTTTTCCCATCAAGCATTGATGAGCAGTCTCTTCTTGTTCTTCCTCATCAGAATGATCCAACCAGTATTCGTCTTCTGCCATTAATGCCTTGCCAGCTTCTTGTTGCTTGGCCAAAAGAATTTTGTTCTGATAATACTCTGAGTTGCGAACCTTTGGCTTCAGACATTCTTTTGCATAATGTCCGAACTTGCCACAGTTATAGCATTTAATCAGATCATTAGCCGTCTTCTCAGTACTTGTGTAATCATTTACATACTTTTTCTTTTCTTCCGGCTTCTTCTCCACAATTCTGTTTCCTTCCACTCTTTCTCTATGCTCGTGGTTCTTTGAACTTGACGAAGAATATATCTGAGAATTAGACCCTGATTTCTTGTAGAACTTTTTCTGGAACGCTCGGGTCAGTAACAACATTGCTTGTTTAAGACTTTCTCCATCAACTCCATCAGATTCAGACTCTGATTCAGAACTGAAAACGACTGTCTTCTTCTTTTTCTTCTTCTCTTTCTTTTCTTTTTCTTTCTCTCCAGCCACTAATGCAATAAGATCTGGTACTTTCTCAACCTTCTTTTTCTCAGCTCTTTTCTCTTCCACCTCCTCTTCATTCTGTCGTAACGTCTCATACACCTCATGCAACGGAATGTCACTTAGATCCTTCATCTGTTTCATCCTTCGTGTATGCTTCTTCCATTCAGGTTGCAGGATGCTCAGAAATTTGACATTGTTCTCAATCTGCTTCTTTTTCACCTTGTTCTTTGACAGTTCATTCAGAAGCAGGACAAACCGTTCATAGGTGTCTTCTAAGCTCTCATTCTCTTTTGCTTTAAACTCTTCGTAGCTGTTTATGCAATTGGCTACCTTCATTTGATTTCCAACCTTTGAACCCATCATCATCTTCTGAAGTTGATCCCACATAGAGTTGGCAGTTGCCTTGTAGCTGTCTATTTTCACATAGATCTCATTGGTGATGCTTTGTAACAGCAAAGATCTGATATTTTTATCAGCATCAAATCGATTCTTTTGCTCATCAGAGTATTGTGCATACTCTTTCTCACTTCTCTTTGTTTTAGGAGCTCCATCTGAATCATTACCTTCAGCAGGAATCTCGTCAAAAACTGTTGGCATTGGACCTTCTTCTATTGATGCTAGAATATTCTTTCCATTCTTTTGCCGATCAATAAAATCGAGAAATCTGTCTCTCCATTGCTCATATTCCCCTTTGAATAACACCGGGGGCTTGGAAACAGTTCCAATCGAAAGAGCGTCTCTTGAAGTCATCCTGTTTGAAAAATATATGCAATAAGAAACTTGAAATTGACCGTTAGTCCAAATGAAATCAAAAAAAATTTGACTAAGTAGTAAAACTCGCAAAACACTATTCAAAAAGAAACTCGCAGACGCTTAAACTCGCAAACTACTATGCACTGATAAACTCGCAGACTGAGGCGTGCGCGTTTGAGAAACTCGCAAGCAACGGTTTGCGTGTTTTGGCAAACTCGCAGATAGAGATAATCGCTGAAACTCGCAGATAGAGTCTTTAGCTTTTTCTGAACTCGCAGATGCCTAGTTTCGCGTTTGAATAAACTCGCAGATCGAATGAACTCGCATATCACTGTTCTGAAGAAACTCGCAAGCTTAGTCTTGCGCATTTGGAGAACTCGCAAAGGTCTACTTGCGCGATTTATAGAACTCGCAAGTCAAACTCGTAGAAGGAAACTCGCAATGCTTGCGTGTTTCAACACTTAGAAAATTTTTCCAATTTTTCAAACTCGCAAATCTTTAAACTCGCAGACTGAAGAGCTAAACTCGCAGACTTCGATCTGCGCGTTTCTAGAACTCACAAACCACGCTTTGCGCGTTTTATCGAACTCGCAGATAACCCTCTGCGCGTTTCGTAGATCTTGCGCGTTCTACCAGATGAACTTGCGTGTTTGATGAATCTTGCGTGTTCTTCAGTATATCGACCAAAAACTTCATTTTTTCATAGATTTCGATTCAATTCTTCTTCAATTGATTCGAAACTTTGCAGAACCCCTCGAAATCAACTCTAGAATAGGTTACAATACATGAATTTAAAAAACAAACACAAATTGTAACATTTTGATTCGATTTACAGTGCTCAAGAACTCGTGACTCAAAACTCAACAAAATTCAGAAATTCATGAAAATTACAGTGCAATTCACGAATCAAACTATACAATTTCGTTCTAAATCACTATACGAACAAATTCTGATCAATTACAACTCAAATCACACATTAAAAATCAAAAATCGATCTGAACTTTTCGAACACAGAGTCGAACTCATTTTCTTGAATTTGATTTCAATTTGGATTTGCTCTGATACTAATTGTGTGTCCCTGATTCAAGATTCTAATTGCAAACAAATCAAACAAACAAGATGATCTCAATTACCTGTTTGATTCAATTCTCAATTCACAAGATTACAACTTTCTCTCTCTAAAAGTCTCTCTCTCTCTCTCTACAAATTCTCTCTCAATATCTAATTAACTTTCTAGTCATCTATCTATTAAATAGCAAAGAAAGGCTATTTATATCAACTACAAATACAAAGGAAACAAAACAAATACAAGGACTTTGACTATGACATTTTATTACAAAGACTTTGACTTTTAATAAGAGTTGACTTTCCAGCTTTGACTTCTTGTACCTTTGACCTCTAGTCTTCATGATCTTGTATCCAACATATTTCTGCTCTAACAACTTTGAGCTGACTTCATGAGATTTAAGACTGAACATAAGGTTTAATTATAATCTTAATCTCATATATGGTTGAAAGAAGGACGACTTTCAATCATAGAAAACATGTTCTTAAATGTTCAAACCATTTCTTATTCTCAAAATGATTTCATGAATTTAGAAGTGTGATTTTAAATGTTTTCATTTATATGTGCTTAAATGTTTAACAAACTGTGTGTTTCCAAAGATAAATACTTATGTATTATCTTTTCCATATACTGTCAAGTATTCACACACACCGGTTTAATATTCTGTTGGATATGTTCTTACCATGTCTCATATTGAAACAAATTTTTGATGGTAAGACACCCCGATTGAACTTCAAAGAATATTGAGCGTTGATTCATTTCTAAACGTTTCTTTCAAGACTTGTCTATATTTGATTCATATAGAAAAATTCTTATTTTTTTATGACCTAAGCTTTTCTTGATACATCATTCATATTTGATCTTTTCATACAGTGTCAGATTTTCAAACAAGTTTCTTGTATTCATTTCATTCATTTAATATCCTTGTTTTGAAATATCTTCAATGTTTAAAATGCTCAAATCTTCATGATTATCTTTATGAGCATACATATGTCTGACTTGTATTTCACATTATGTACTTTAACTGAAAAGTTAAACCGTTTGAGCAACATTGTGCTTATAGGATTACATGGGTTCATTGTGTGAGCTTAACAGAACTTCTATGGATTCACATTAACCAGTGTTTCCTACCCAAGAAGTAAATCCTTGAGTGATCGAGTGTGAGGAGTCAATATATGACTGTGGGTGTGATGAGGTAAAAGGAATAGAGAGTTTGGTTAGAAGTGAGCTTAATTGCTAAAAAGAAAGAGGGTGTGAGAACAAAGTAAAAGAATATCAAACTTTGCACCAACTTTTTCTGAGTCGGGCAGCCATATTTCTGATTGTTTCACAAATCTTTGGTGAACGTCATTGAAAAAGGCATCTAGCCCATGCCAACTCTTGTTTAAAACCCACTAGCTACTCATCTTCTTCTTAACAAGAAGATGTTTCAAATTTTCTGGGGACGCAACACATAATCTATCTGGTTTTCATTTGGAAAATCTGGATATTGAAAAAGAAGGAAGTCTGCCCCCACCTTCGCACTTCGATCATGCACAATTGAGTCTGTGTTATACTGTTGTTGTCTCAATGGTTTACACAATTTTGAGCCTAATAAAAGCAATCATCATGTGCTTAAGTTCTTTCATACACAAGCACGAGCACACAGATAATTTTTTTTTTCTGTCTAAACGTTCATAGTTTAACCTTGTGTTATTCGATGATTGAATGGAAGACCTGGGGGAGTGAACATCAAAAAGCTCCTTTCAAATGTGTATTCGTTACATAGTGACTTTGTGTTACTGATAGACATTTTAACTGATTCATTTGTTGATTCAGGTGTTACACTCTATTTTGTCTGAATTTGTAAAGATTCGGATGAATATCTTTTTGGATCGATAGATGGTCAGAGGCTCTTATGAAAGATCAATGGACAGAAAGGGTCAGTGACATTTCTTGTGAAAGTTTTGATGACTTATTGCTCAATCATCAAAAAGGGGAAGACATGATCAAGAAATGTGGGAGATGATAAAGAAATGTTGAAGCTTAAAGGAGAGGTGATCAAGAAATGGTTGTGAAAGAAAGTTGTTAAAGAAAGGTTGTTGAGAATGTTTGTCAAAGATTGCAAGTATTGCTGAAGAGTGTGCAAGTTTGAAAGAACAAATTCAAATATTTCGGAATGCGAGCATATTTTACTGAAATTTTCTTTGAAGACAATTTGCTAAAGCAAAGAGAGCTAAACCTGAAGATAATTTCTTTCTGAAGTCTGAAAGAGGTTTTTTACATCCTTGGGGGAGTTTGTTACTATTCTTGAAGAGAGTACTTACAGACTTTGGGGAGATTACAAAAGTTTGAAGACAATTTTGAGCATAAAGGGGAGATTGTACTTTAATGATTATTTTCTTTCTGAAGATGGTCTAAGTTGACAGAAATGTACAAGGAGGAGATAAAATTGCTAAAGATCAATCAAAGGGGAGACCGTATTGCAAATCTTTTTAGAGATGATCTTGAATCCAAAGGGGGAGATTGTTAGTGCACATATTTGTTGGATACAAGATCATGAAGACTAAAGACTGAAAGCCAAGCAAGTCAAAGCTCAAGTCTACTCTCAAGCATAAAAGTCAAAGTCTTTTGTAATAAAAGTCAAAGTCAAAGTGTTGTAATAGTTTGTGTTGTGTGAGTTTGTGTGCTTATAAATAGGGATATAACTAGAGGTGTTGTAAGAGAGTTCTAAGTGTGTCTTGTAAAGTGTTGTACGCGAACAAAGAGTTCTAGAGAGAGAAATACGAACAGAGTCTGTATATGAATTCTGTGTAAATCGAAATTGAAAACAGGTTGAGTATTTGATTGTTCTCATCTTGTATTGTGATTAAACTGTGTTTAGAACTTGAAATCTTGGGATTAATAATGAGGATTTTTGTAGATTATTCGATGAGGATGTTTGTGGATTATTTGATGTTGCCGTGTGTGAGTTTAAGAGTGCTACCGAAGGATCAAAGCATGACGAGCCAATCATTAGTGTTCTTGACAACAAGATGAAAAATAGATGCAACAGAAGGGTTTCTTTTCGTGAAGATGAAGTTGACTTCAAGCAAGTCACATTTGATTTTGATAAAAATAGAGAATTGATTTTTTATTTATTAAAAAACTTATTTCGATAAAATAGGGAATTATTCTTTACTCTTTTATTTATTAAAAGACTTATTTGTCCCTTCATTTAACCCAAAGTGATCGATGAAACTAACGGTGTTAAGTAAGAGGGACTATGAGTGAAAATAATTTACAAAGTTAGGGACCACCAACGTAGATAACTTACTTTAGGGACCAAATTCAAAATTTGGATAAACCACATACCACCATGTGTAATTCACTCTTTCAGTTTTATATATTACACACACACATATATGAATATATAGAATAATTGCAATATTTATATAATATGTATTTAGGAATCGGACGTATTGAATATATTTAATTTTTGGACTATGATCACATTATCGTTGATTTTAAAATGAAGTATTGATCTTACAATTATTAAATTGTAGGTGTAAATTGCGTAAGGTATAAACCGTATCGCACCGCACCGTATTTCGAGGTGCGGTTTGGTGCGGTTTGAGGTATATGCGGTTTGGAAAAATGCTCAAACCGCATATGCGGTGCGGTTTGCGGTTTTTCCCCAAACCGCACTATTCCGCACTTCGAACACCCCTATATGCGTGTATGTGTGAATTCTACAAATGTTAAAAGTTTGGTTTTGGTCATATGGGTATGAACACATATCATCAGTAGTAGATGTTATATTGGTCTAGTAGAACGTATCATTAAGGTAATTTTGTTAAGGAATCGTCGGTTTCGTTTTTGTCTGAGAGATATTAATGTGGTGATTAATATGTTAGAAAAGATTTGGGATATATTTTCCCAAATTACCCTCCATCACATTTGTTAACCACACCGGCTATCAAATAAAACATCATTTAATGATTAATAATTTAGATCAAATCTCAAAATCAATGTTTTAAATTAGTTCACAAAGTTAATAACAAAAACAAGGTTAACAAATGAACTAGACCTGATATATATATATATATATATATATATATATATATCTAAATAACTTTGATTTAAATAATTAAGATTAGATTTCATTTTATAAAAATCTTCATTAAGACAATAAAATCCAACTAAGAATTTGATTAACATATTATATACCACTAGAATACATGGCTCTGATACCAAATGTGAACAGGATCGCAGAAAATAATTTAAAATGATTATATGAATAATTTTGATGTCTATAAATAATTCTAAAATTTGATATATGATTTCTAAGAAAGAAGTTTATAAGATGACTATTTAAAAAAGTCATTGGAGAAGTATTTGAAATAAAAATTTTTATAGGAACAATATGATCAAGTCCTTGCAAAATAAGGCAACCATCACTAAACATAACAACGTAAAGCATGATTAAATTGTACCTTCTTTGATTAAGAAATTGTTTGAACAGTTGTCTCTAAGATAATTTGAACATACATCTGGAGATATGAATAACTGGAAATCTAAAGATTTTGAACATCTTGCAGTAGAAAATGAGAGAGAGGGTTTTTTCCTAGACATAACATTTTACAAATGTTTTCAAGGCTAGAAAAATTTTGTGTGTCTTGAATACTTTCTTGAGGTCTTCTTTTATAGGCTTCTTCTATGGAGAATGACCGACAAGTGTCTTTGAAATCTTCAATTATTGAATAACTTTTGACCGGTAATCGGTTGCGGATTTGAGACTTTGAATTAATTGAATTCATTCATTTGAGATGTGGTCGACAATACTTTAAGCACTTTTGACTTCATTGTTAAAGTACTTTGTCATCTTCCTTTTGTTTTCTTGAAAAGAGCATCATGAATCATTGATTTGAACTGATATGCTTTGTCGTTATCTTGAATACCTGCAGAAACTTTTGAATAACAATTTGAATAAAATATCTTTTGGAATACCAAAGAGTGTATTCCAGACGTTTGAATACCCATTATTTGAATAACAAAAAATCTTCCGTACAAAGGCAAGAACACCAAACACACACATTCCCTATAGATTTACATCTGGATAGGGATCTTGTGAATCTTGAAACAATGGATTTTGAGAAATCTCTTGAGTAGCAGTCGAACTTGTTAGTCGAACTTGTTAGTCGAACTTGTTAGTCGAACTTCTTTTGAATTTTTGAAGTAATCTTTTTACTTCATCTTTTGAATTTGCGGCCATAATTTGAGCAACTTCATCATCATCTTCTTCTTTGAGGAGATAGAGTGGTTGTTCAATTGTGGTTGGTGTTCCAAAGTTCTTTGAATAGTAATCAGAGACTCCTTGAATTGTCATTTTGGCAATTTGATCTCTAGGTAGCTTTTCCCACCATTTGACGTTGCAGGTTCTCATGAGCATTGGAGGTGAAGGACCGCTTGCTGAGGCTACTTCAAATGTCCAGGAAATGATCCAAGGAATTTTGAATAAAATTGTGAATTGTAACAAATATTCATTTTCAGAAATGTTTTGAACAAACAGTTCTTTGAATTTTGTGAATCCACCATGAACACTTATAGGAAGAATATCCGGAATACTTCCCATGAATTTGAACCAATTAGTGAACCAATTTGGATAATTGTTATCAAAGTTCTTGTCAAAGAATATGAATCAAGAATGTGTATAACATCTGAGATAGAGAAATTTGAACCATGCGTCTTGATAATCATAATAATTTTAAGACGGATGTTTTGAGTAATTTGAAAAGGTCTTGTTGGTGTAAGGACGAGCCTTCCACTCTTGAATCGTAAGGATATGAAATATCTGAACTTTGCTAAAATCAATTTGAGAAGAGTTGGAATTTTTATTATGAATAACCTTAATAGATCCGGTGTCTATAAGGATTACTTCATAATATTCTCTGGTCTTGTAAGTATCATATTTGAATAGAGGGTCTTTAGGAAAAAGAAAATCAACAAGAGTACTAAAAGATCTGTTTTGAAGATACAATTCATAATCTTCAAGGATTTTTACTATCTGATGATTAGGATTTTGGATATATGAATGGTTGGTTGAATTTGAAGTAGAACCCTTTTTGATGGTTGGAACTATGGATTTATTTTGAATTGGCTTTGAAACAGAGGATGGAGAATTTTGGAATAAAGCAGAATAGGTTTGTTGAATATGTGGAGGTGTAAGTGGTGAATATCTATTTTGAATAGGAAGAGGAAAGGAAGAAGATGTTGATTCAGATCGTTTGAAAGGAGAAAGGATCATCTGGTGTTGGAAACTGAAGATGTGAACAAGTCTTTAATGCTGCTAGTTCAGAATTACTACTGCTAGAAGATTTCAAAGTTAATACTGCTGAGTATTACTACTGCTAGTAGAATTAATACTGCTAGTCAAAGTTAGTGCTGCTTGAACAAAGTTAGTACTGCTTATCTAGTTAGTACTGCTAGTGGTTAGTGCTGCTTAGTAGTTAATGCTGCCAAGACTTAATGCTGCTTATAAGGTAATGTGAAGATAATGATGAAGAGATCGTGGGTAAAGATAAACAAGGATATTCTGAAGATATTCATGGAAGATATACTGAAGATATTTTATTTATTTGTAATTATCTTTTTGTTCAATATATGTATAGATTTGACAGAATAGTTTAGATATAGATTTACAGATTTAATTCTAAAGTTTTGTTCTAGAGAGAATCAACCTCAAGGCATAGTTCCTAATCCTAGAGAAGTAGAATTCGTCTTGAAAGAGCTTGTTCTTCAAGATTGAGGTTGAGTGTGTAATCTTGTGATTTTAATACAAGTTTGCAAAGTGTTTATCATATACTGTTTGTTTACTGTTTCATTGAATATCAAAGTGTTATTCCGCAACTTCTTTGATATTGTTTCTGAGATTTTATTCTTGTTAAGAATTTGATCCTGACAAGTGGTATAGGAGCCTGTTCTCTCAGAAACATCTATTCACTCATCATGGAAAACTTTGCAGAATCAAACAGTACTCTAGTCTCAAAGGTTCCAATGCTCAGACCCAATGAATTCGATATGTGGAAGATCATAATCAAGCAGTACATACTCCTCACTGACTATTCTATGTGGGACATAATTTCGAATGGTCCTTCTGAAGCAGGAAAGATTGATGCAGATGGAAAGAGAACTCCACCAAAAACTGATGCAGAAAGAAAGGCTAGATAGACAGAGATGAAAGCCTTGAGCACTTTGCTCTTAGCCATCCCCAATGAATATCAACATCAGTTCTGCAACTGCACTGATGCAGAGATGCTCTGGAATGCTCTAGAGAAGAGATTCTCAGGTACCAAAAGTACCAAGAGAAATCAGAAAGCCATTCTGAAGCAACAATATGAGAACTTTATGTCAACCAAGAATGAGTCCATGACTCAAACTTTTGACAGGTTCAATAAACTTATTGGTGAACTTGCTACAGTGGGAGTACAAATTGATCAAGATGATCTGAACAGAAAGTTTCTAAGGTCCCTGAGTGATGAATGGACCATGTATACTGTGTCTTTCAGACAGAATGATCAACTGGAAGAAAAGGAACTTGATGATCTATATAATGATCTAAGAGTTTTTGAATCTGAGGTAGAGGCTAAGAAGAGGCCTTCTGGGTATGTTCACAATGCTGCACTCCTTTCAGCATCAACCGATTCTACTTCCATCCCTGAATCAGTTAATGCTGCCAATGGAGCATCTCAAGAGAAAGGCACTGAAACTGTATTTGAAGCATTTCTAGCAAGTCATGGAAACTCTTCTCTCATTAATGATGACTTGGAACAACTCCATCCAGATGATCTTGAAGAGATGGACATTAAATGGCAGATGGCCATGCTCTCTATGAGAGTTAAGAAGTTCATCAAAAAAACTGGAAGGAACAACTTCTCACAAAGAAGAGAAGATGGAGCAGGTTTTGACAAGTCAAAGGTGGAATGCTATAAATGCCATCAGAAGGGACACTTTGCTAGAGAATGCAGAAGTGGAATGCCTCAAAACAATAACCACCAACAAGCTCAAGCTGGAAGTTTCAATAATAACAGAAACTCTGCACAAGCCCTTGTCTCTCAACAAGGCATGGGGTTTGATTGGAGTGATCAAGCTGAAGAGGACATCCAGAACCAAGCTCTAATGGCAGAGGTGTCTGATCTCCCAACAGAGGTAACTTCCAATCTTTGTACTCAAAATTGCATTAACACTGTTAAGAGGTATAGGGATCACAATCAGAACATGAGTGATAACCTTAAGAGATTGGAAAAGGACATAAAAGATTATGTTAGGATAGTTGAGAGATTTGAAGAGCAGATTAAGGGTTTTCAAGCCAATGAGCTTCAACACTCTTATGACACAAACTACTGGAAGTGGGAGAAGAATGACTTAGAACTTCAACTGACCAGATCCAAATAGGAGAATGAGAAGATAAAGAGGGAGTTTGAGAAAGCCAAGCTGGATATTGAGAAATTTTCCAATGCTTCTAAAGCAATGGACTCTTTGCTCCAAACTCAAATCCATGACAAACTTAGAAGATGAATAGGGTACAATACCACACCACCACCCTATAACAACAACTACATCCCTCCTAGTTCAGATTTGTTAGAAACAAAGGATAGGAAGGACCTACCTAAGGGAGCCACTGAGATAGATCCCTTAGATGAAGTAGTTGTTAAGGATAAAACTGAGAAAGAAGTTGTCAAGGATAAAGACAATACTGTGAGTGGTGAGATTCCTATAGAAACCCACATAATCACCAATGAGGGATGTGGAAAGCAATGGATCAAGTCCAATGAGATAGAGAAGACTGAGGGAAAGAACAAGAAGGTTTATTATAAGCAGACCACTGTTATGAACCCTGTCCCTTGCAAGCAGTGTGCATGCAATACTTCTAAGCCCCAAAAACATGATAAACCAAGGGGAAATCAGAGAAACTGGAACAACCAATGGGCACAAAAACAAGGCATTGATCTGAGTAAAATCAATAGACTAAAGCCTTGTTTCATATGTGGAAAGTTAAACCATTTGGCTAAGTACTGTTACTTTAACCCTTTTAACCAACAGATGAACTTTCAAAGATTTGTGCAAAAACCTGTTGGTTATAGGAAGGCTGGAAAGAAACATGTAGTGAAGAAACCTGTTGAGAACAAAGGCCCCATGAAGAAAAAGGTTTTGAATGAAAGTATTAAAATGTGGATGCCTAAAAGCACTAAAACTGTTAGTGCTGCTGACAGAGATAGTACTGCTAGAAGCATTACTACTGCTACCAGTGTTAGTACTGCTGAAAATTTTAATGCTGCTAATACTGTTAGTACTTCCTCAAAGATGAATACTGCTAACACATTTACTGCTGCTAAAACAGTTACTACTTCTAATAAGGTTAGTACTGCTAAGCATGCAAGTGCTGCTAATGCAGTTAGTACTTCTAAAACCAGTACTACTTCTAGCAAATGTGTTTCCAAGCCTATCATTGTGACAAAGTACTCCAGAAATGAGGAGTCAAAGTTTAAAAATCTTGTCAAGAAAGAATGCAAGTATTTTGATGAGAAAGGGGTACCCAAGACCACTTTGGCTTGGGTTCCTAATTCAAACTAACTGATTTATCTTATGTGCAGGGCAACCAACAGCTCAAGGGAAAGAGCATTTGGCATGTTGATAGTGGTTGCTCTAGGCACATGACAGGCAACATGTCATGCCTTCAGGATTTCAAGCATATCAATGGAGGACATGTTGCTTTTGGAAATGATCTTACTGGTGGTAAAATAAGTGGCAAAGGTAATGTCACAAAAGGTAAGATGACATTTGAGGATGTCTACTATGTTGATCAATTGAAGTACAACCTGTTAAGTGTATCACAGGTTTGTGACAAACAACATAGCATATTATTTACTAACACAGAGTGTATGATCCTTGCTCCAGAGTTTAAGGTAGTTGATGAAAGCATGATACTACTTAGAACTCCAAGAAAGGACAATGTTTATTGTCTAGATATGGACAATGTTGATAGTGATTCATCCCTGAACTGTCTTGTTTCAAAAGCTTCTGTGGATGAATCCTCTCTTTGGCACAGAAGGATGTGTCACATGAATTTCAAGACTATAAACAAACTTGTTAAAAACAACCTTGTAAGAGGTTTACCTTCAAAAGTCTTTTCATGTGATGATCATTGTGTTGCTTGTCTTAAAGGCAAACAGCATAAAACTTCTCATAAGACCAAAGAGTTAAATTCTATTTCTTCTTGTCTCCAGTTATTGCATATGGATCTGTTTGGTCCTACAAATGTTATGAGTATAGGCAAGAAATCTTATTGCTTGGTTATTGTTGATGATTACTCCAGATTTACTTGGGTATATTTTCTAAGGACTAAGGATGAGACAAGTGGACTGATCAAATCCTTTATCCTAAGAATTGAAAACCAAACTAATCAAAAAGTAAAAGTCATTAGATCAGATAATAGGTCTGAATTTAAAAATCTTGATCTAAACACCTTTTGTGAAGAGAAAGGCATTGAGAGACAATATAGTGCCCCTAGGACTCCTCAACAGAATGGAGTTGCTGAGAGGAGAAATAGGACACTAATAGAGGCTGCTAGATCTCTGTTGGCTGATTCAAAATTGCCAATTACCTTCTGGGCTGAAGCAGTTAATACTGCTTCTTATGTCCAAAACAGAGTTCTAGTAGTCAAGCCAAAGAACAAGACCCCATATGAGCTTTTAAATAAAAGAAAACCATTTATTGGATTTTTCAAACCTTTTGGGTGTCCGTGTACTATTCTCAATACCAAATCTCACTTAGGTAAGTTTGATAGCAAAGCAGATGATGGATTTCTTGTTGGTTACTCATCTCAGAGTAAGGCTTATAGAGTCTTTAACTCTTCTTCTAGAATAATTGAAGAAAGTGACAATGTCAAATGCAATGAGAACACACCAAATCCAATTGGGTCTGGTCCTCAGTGGCTATTTGACATTGATTCACTAACTAACTCTTTTGGTGTCAGTAGTGATGATTATACAGGATCAGGGAGTGGAGGATCAGGAACTACACAAGTTCAAGACAGTTTATCTCAATCTGTGATCTTTCCCATACCCACAGTAGATACTGTTGAAAACTGTGAAAAGGAACCATCTACTGAATCAAGTCAGAGTGAAGAAGAAAGTAGAGATGAGGAGACTCAAGTCAATAAAGAATCAGAAGTAGCTGCTGAAAACACCTCAGTTGAGTTGAATGACTCAAATCTAGAGGTGGGACTTAATGAAGAACCTAATCATCACACCAGAATTCAAAAGAATCATCCTCCACAACTGGTAATAGGAGATATATCCTCTCCTATGATGACTAGAAATCAAAGCAGGCTACAAGAATTGAAAGATCAACAGCATACAGTGCTTTCTTGCTTTCTATCCCAGCTTGAGCCTAAGAAGGCACATGATGCTATGAAAGAATCCAGTTGGATAGAAGCAATGCAAGAAGAGCTACTGCAATTCAAGCTGCAAGATGTTTGGGATCTGGTAGACCTTCCTAAAGGCCAAAGAGCAATAGGAACAAAATGGGTCTTCAGGAATAAGAGAGATGAAAGAGGAATTGTGATAAGGAATAAAGCAAGGCTGGTGGCTCAAGGGTATACACAAGAAGAAGGAATAGACTATGATGATGTATTTGCACCTGTGGCCAGGATAGAAGCAATTAGATTATTCCTGGCTTATGCTTCTTATATGAAATTCAAAGTCTATCAAATGGATGTGAAAAGTGCATTTCTTTATGGCTCAATTGAAGAAGAAGTATATGTCTGTCAACCACCAGGGTTTGAAAACCCAAGCTATCCAGACAGGGTATACAAATTGAAGAAAGCACTTTATGGACTGCATCAAGCTCCAAGAGCATGGTATGACACACTGTCATCCTATCTCTTGGAAAATGGCTTTGAAAGAGGAGTCATTGATAAGACTCTATTTATCAAGAGAAAGAAGAAGGCTATCTTGTTGGTCCAAATCTATGTTGATGATATCATTTTTGGATCCACAAGAGACAACATGTGCAAGGAGTTTGAGGAACTAATGCATCAAAGGTTCAAAATGAGTTCCATGGGGGAACTTACTTTTTTCCTAGGACTCCAAGTTCAACAGAAGTCAGATGGAATCTTTATCTGTCAGTCCAAGTATGTGCAGGACATTCTAACCAAGTTTGGTTTCTCAAATTCCAAACCTGCCAGCACACCTATGGAGACACACAAGCAGATAACAGCAGATCTTGAGGGGGAGGATATGGATGTTCATCATTATAGATCCATGATTGGCTCTCTCATGTATCTTACAGCCTCTAGGCCAGATATAATGTTTCCAGTCTGTGTATGTGCAAGATTCCAAGTTAGGCCAAAGCAATCTCACTATCAAGCTGTTAAGAGGATATTCAGATATCTCAAAGGGCAACCCAGATTGGGACTTTGGTATCCTCATGACTCATCCTTTGACCTACTTGCATACTCAGATAGTGATCTAGGTGGAGCAAACTTGGACAGAAAATCTACTTCTGGAGGATGTCAGTTTTTGGGTGCAAGACTAGTGTCTTGGCAGTGCAAGAAACAAACCACAGTGTCCACATCTACAACAGAGGCAGAGTACATAGCAGCTGCAAGTTGCTGTTCTCAAGTCTTATGGATTCAAAATCAAATGCTGGACTATGGGGTAACCTTTCTACACACTCCAATTTTTATTGATAACAGCAGTGCTATTAGCATTGTGAATAATCCTGTCAAGCACTCAAAAACAAAGCACATTGAAATCAGGTATCACTTCATAAGAGACTGTAATGAAAAGAAACTTATTCAAGTTGTAAAGGTTCATACTGAAAACCAGTTTGCTGATCTATTCACCAAAGCCTTTGATGTGGGTAGATTCACTTTCTTGGTAACAAGTGTGGGAATGATCAACTCTGAATAAACTCCTTCTCAAAAAGTGGTTCAATACCTGTATATTATGTATTCTTGGTGGTCCTAATCTTTCTTTTCAGGGAATTCATAGCAGTCCTCAGTTCATCATAAGTTGAAAAGAGTAAGTATTATTAATACTGCCAGTGCATTATTAATACTGTCAGTGTATTATTAATACTGCGAGTGCATTATTAATACTGCCAGTGTATTATTAATACTGCCAGTGAATTATTAATACTGCCAGTGCATTATTCATACTGCCAGTGTATTATTAATACTGCCAGTGAATTATTAATACTGCCAGTGCATTATTCATACTGCCAGTGTATTATTAATACTTCCAGTGCATTATTCATACTGCCAGTGTATTATTAATACTTCCAGTGCATTATTAATACTGCCAGTGTATTATTAATACTGCCAGTGTATAGTTAATACTGCTTTCAGTTAATACTGCTAGTGGTTAATACTGCTTTCAGTTAATACTGCTAGTAGTTAATACTGCTATTGGTTAATACTGCTCTAGGTTAATACTGCTTATGTCCCGAATACTATAAATACTCTTTGCCCGCCTAAAAGCTCATAACGACTCTTTGCATACTATTCACTTGCGCTCTAAACCCTTTCTCTCTCAAGTTCAAAGTTCTCAGGAAAGAATCTTCAAGGTCAATGGCATCCATGGCGTTCATAGACGAACACAATGAAATAGCGATGCTCCAAAAGCCAAAACAAGCTGAAGGTTTTCACCAGATAGTCGACTTTCTGAAGTCAAGCCATATTGCCCATGCTCTCACTCTATCTCCTACCATCTTCATAGAGCATCAGAGGCAATTCTGGGCAAATGCCACCATTGTTACTGAGAATGGTGCGCAAATGATCAAAACAAGGGTGTGTGACAAACCCTTGACAGTTACTGAAGAGGTACTTCGCATCAGTCTACGTCTAGACGATGTCTCTGGTATAACTTCTATCTCTAATGATGAACTGTTTTCTACTCTTACAAGAATGGGGTATGGATGCTCATTGGGTGTGTTCAAGTTCTCAAAAGCCAAATTTTCACCCCAATGGCGTTTCTTTGTCCATATCCTTATGCACTGCATATCTAAAAAGACTACTGGATGGAGTGAGTTCAGTAGCACCATTGCTTATGCTTTGGTGTGCTTGGCCACTGCCAGAAAGTATAATTTTTCTCAAATGATTTTTCATGATCTTGTCTCAAACTTGGGAAGTAAAAAGAGCTTTTATATGTACCCCAGGTTTGTCCAAGAAGTAATTAACCATGAATTGACGGATATACCTCATTTTGATGGGGTATATGTACCAAAAATTCCCAAAGGAAAGGTCTTTTCAAACATGAAAAGATCCCCTCTGGACTCGGAAGGAGTTGACACCCCATTGTTCTCTACAATGATGGTGGTGTCCCAAACTAATGAAGGTATGGCAGCAGGGTCAAGACCCCCATTAGACCAACCCACTGCTAGCCAATCCCAACCTTCCCACTCTAAATCAATTCCCCAGTCTCTTCTTGATAAACCTACTTCACCAATCACCCATACTTACAAAAGGAAACAGGTAAAGAAGGCTCCTTCCCCTCTTGTACCATCAACCACTAAGCCTACTAGCCCTTTAAGGGAAAATTCTCCCTTAGAGAATATCCATAGGGAAACCACAGGGGTGTCTCCCAACCTAAAGGAGGTGCTCTATGAGGAGGAGGAAGAGCATATGGGTGAGAAGGCTACCACTACTCCTGCTAGTTCAGAGGAGGTCAGTGATAACATACATAAGACCTTCCCCATGGCAACTTTGAATGAGCAATCATTCAAAGGTCCCCGGTGCCAAGAAACCAAGGGGGTGGATAGTGCTTCTGCTAGGCAGAAGACTTCCACTACAAAAAGATCCAATGATCCGTCAAAAGAGGGTAACACTTCTGGAGAGGGTGAGGACAGATATTCTTACTATGAATTGATGGAAACAATGGGCAACATCAACCAAGATGTTCTCAAACAAGGGAAAGAAATTGAAGACATGAAATTGGTAATCTTGTCCCAACAAGTGCAGATTACCAAACTCAAGACCTTGGTGATGAAACTAGTACAGAAAAAGAAGAAGAGACAATTTGTGCTCAGGAGAAGGAAATCTGGGAATGATGCTCCCAAAAAGGGGGAGATCAACATGGAAGAAGCTACAGAAAAGGGGGAGCTTGATGGGATGAAATATGGTGGTGAGGGGGAGAGATTTGATGTTGAGGGGGAGCAAGAAGCAGAAACAGAAAGAGAATCAGTGCAAGCAGAGATAAAAGAACAAGCAGCAGTAACAGAGCAAGCAACAGAAATCATTAATGCTGCTAGTTCAATCAAAGCAGCAGAAATGGTTAGTACTGCTGAAATAAGCAAAGCAGCAGAAACTGTGAAAGAAGTTTTAACAGATCTTGAGATTGCAGAAACCTTACTTAAAGCCAAACATGATACTCCCAAGGTCACTTCAAAGACCAAAGGAGTAGTCATCAAAGAACAAGGTGAAGTGATTAAGAAAGATAACAGTAAGAAGGTAATGAACAAAGACAAAGGAAAAGCAAAGATGGTGGAATCTGATCAACCAGTCAAAAAGCAAAGGTTGGTTGAATCAGATGAAGCCTTGGCTAGGAAGATGCAGGCTGATATTGAAAAGGAAGAAAGAGTTCAGGTTGAAAAGGACAGGGAGATGGCAAAGGCTCTAGCTGCTGAACTAAATGAAGCCTATCAACAAAGCCTGGCAACTGAACTTGCACAGAAGAAAGCAGCATCTTTGAAGAAATCTGTGGTGATGAAAACAGCTGCAAAGAAGAGACAACCCTCAAAGACTTTTCTTGGTACTCAAGAGAGAAACAAGATGATAATTTTTCTCAAGGGTGCTATAGGAGTCAGAAAGGAGATGTTCTCCAAGATGACATTTGAGTAGATCAAGGAGCTGTACAATTCTGAAATGACTAAGCTTCAAGGAAATGAAACTGCCAGGGTGGAGATGGAGAAGAGAATGAAAGAAAGTAATGATTTCATGATAGAAAAACCTTTTCCAGATGAGCAAGAAACACCACCAAAGAAAGAAGCCACTCTGGGTGAAAGTCTAAGGACTTTAAAGAGAACCAAGATTATGGCAAGGAGAAAGTCAATCAAGAAGCCTAGAATAGCTGAAGGAGAGGCTGAGAAGGTTGCTGAAGAAGAAGGGGCACCTGAGTCATCTGAAATGAAAAAATCTTCAAGTACTGATGATTTAAAGATGTACATGGTAGTGATGGACAAAGTTCCTGAACCAATTTCAGCAGAACCTGTTGGAATAAAGCCTCCTGAAGTTATTCACTGGGATACATTGACAGTGGATGGAAAGGAGTATATTAGGCTCAAGAGGAAGGATGATAAGTATGAGGTATTCAACACTTGGGCTAAGATTGTCAGAACATGCTCTAGATCTGATATAGAAGAAATGTTTGAAATAGGGATGAAGTTGTATGCAGATCAGTTAAAAGCTCCAGGGATTTCAATTACAAAACTGGTGATGGAGTATCTGTGTATGATGTTCAAACCTGAAGAAGTAGAGCATGTCATAAGAAATGTATTTCAAGCAGTCACCAATTGGACTCTATATGAAACTAGTGGAGTATATGCAGTGACTTTGGATAGAAATCACATAGAATACTTCTTAGTGGATAGAGTATACAATCATAGCAGACTTAAGCTTCATGCAATGCTGAAGAAGAAGCTTGGATGTGTTGAAAACTCAGAAATGGTCAAATATCTGATTCAGAGAATGATCAATCAAAGTTTGGGGATAAATGTTGATTTAGGGATCTGAAGAATGGTATTTTGGGAGCATCTGAAGAACTTGACTTCTCTTCCTAAAAGTCAAGTTAGGGGGAGATTGTTGGAAACTGAAGATGTGAACAAGTCTTTAATGCTGCTAGTTCAGAATTACTACTGCTAGAAGATTTCAATGTTAATACTGCTGAGTATTACTACTGCTAGTAGAATTAATACTGCTAGTCAAAGTTAGTGCTGCTTGAACAAAGTTAGTACTGCTTATCTAGTTAGTACTGCTAGTGGTTAGTGCTGCTTAGTAGTTAATGCTGCCAAGACTTAATGCTGCTTATAAGGTAATGTGAAGATAATGATGAAGGGATCGTGGGTAAAGATAAACAAGGATATTCTGAAGATATTCATGGAAGATATACTGAAGATATTTTATTTATTTGTAATTATCTTTTTGTTCAGTATATGTATAGATTTGACAGAATAGTTTAGATATAGATTTACAGATTTAATTCTAAAGTTTTGTTCTAGAGAGAATCAACCTCAAGGCATAGTTCCTAATCCTAGAGAAGTAGAATTCGTCTTGAAAGAGCTTGTTCTTCAAGATTGAGGTTGAGTGTGTAATCTTGTGATTTTAATACAAGTTTGCAAAGTGTTTATCATATACTGTTTGTTTACTGTTTCATTGAATATCAAAGTGTTATTCCGCAACTTCTTTGATATTGTTTCTGAGATTTTATTCTTGTTAAGAATTTGATCCTGACATCTGGTTTTTTGAATCACTCATTTTCCGTGTAAAAATTCTCTTGATAGAAAGTCAGGAAGAGAATTATTTGTTCCTTTAATAAATTCAATTTGAAAATCGAAGTTACTTAGTAAGGCTTGCCATCTTGCAAAATTTTGTTTTGATATTATATTTTTAACATCATTTTCTAAAATGGGTTTTGCAGATTGACAGTCTATTCTTAAAAAAAATGGTTTCATATACAAATCATCTTTAAATTTTTTGATACATAAAACGATTGATAAAATCTCTTTTTTGATTGTTGAATAATTTCTTTGAGTATCATTCCAAGAGCCTGAGAAAAATCTAACTAATTCTTCCTTTGCTTGATTATTAACTTTTTGTTTTAGTATTCCTCCGAAACCTAGATCACTAGCATCGGTTTCAAAAATTATTTGAGCATTTGGTTGAGGTATATGAAGACATGGTAAATATTTTATTTTTTGTTTGATATGTTGAACAATTTTAGTATGTTCTTGAGTCCATGGTTCTGGATTCTTTTTTAGTCTTTGATAGAGAGGTTTACATATAATTCCTAAATCTTGGAAAAAATCATGAACATAATTTAAACATCCTAAAAATCTTTGAAGCTGAGTTTTATCTTTGATTTCATCTGGAAATTTATTAGAAAACTCGAGGCTTCTTTGAATTGATTTTATAGTTCCTTGAACAATATCATGTCCTAAAAATCTAACATTCGTTTGAAAAAGATGCATCTTTGGAGCAGATACAACTAATCCATTTTTGTAAATTAAATCATAAAATATATTTAAATGTTTGAAATGTTGATCTATGGATTTTGAAAAGATTAAGACATCATCAATATAAACAATAGCAAAATTGCTTATTGGCATTATGATGTCATTCATGATATTTTGAAATTCGGATGGAGCATTTTTTAGTCCAAAGGGCATAAATTCCATTCATAATGACCAAAGGGAACATTAAAAATTGTTTTGTATTTATCAGCTTCATGAATTTGTATTTGCCAGAATCCTGACTTCATATCAAATTTTGAAAATATATTTGAATCATATAATTTTTTAAGTAAATCTCCTTTATTTGGGATTAGATATCTTATCCATTCTAATACCTTATTTAGAGGTTTATAATTAATGACTAATCTTGGACATCCTCATTCTATCTCAGCTGGATTCATAACGTAGAAGGCTGAGCAAGACCACGGAGATTTTGAGGGTCTTATGAATTTTTTATCTAAAAGTTCTTGAATCTCTTTTTTTACAATGTTCTTGTAATTCATTTGACATATGAATAGCTCTTGATCTTGAAGGGATATCTCTTTCATTGAATTCTTTAATATAGGGTAATTTGACTATTTGTTGTTTTCTTTTCCAAAAGGCATTTGGAATATTTGAGCAAACATTGTTTTCAAATTTTTCTTTTATATGTTTTATTTTATTTTGATTAATTTGATTATGAATTTGATCAGAAATTTTTAAGCTATTAATTTCATTTCTTAAATAGTTTGCTTGATTAATCTTATTCTCTAAATGATTTAATTTTGTAGAAGTAATTGGATTATCAAATTTGAAAAATACTTCTTTACCTAATACTTTTGCAGAAATTCCATCTTCTGATATTGAAAAGGGGTATAATTGAGAAATGAATGGAGTTCCTAGAATTAACGTTGAAGTTAAATTTTTTGCAAGTATTAGTGAAGTTTTGAGACAATATCCATTATTGCAAATATGAACTTTTGAAACTTAATATTCTATATTTAGGGAAGATCCGCTAGCGGTTGACAACCTGTTAGCTGTCCTCATGTTAGTTGTCCTCTCATAATATTTGGTAGGTATGATTCCTTCTTGAATACAATTCATGTCAGCACCATTGTCAATTAGTGCTAAAACTGTTACTTTGAAATCCTTTTTTATACATAATTGAATATATGTATTCCATCTTTGAAAAGTTATTCTTTTTGGTATTTTCTTGATTTCTTTGATTTCTATATTGCTTTCTTCTAAATCATCTTTAATAATTGCTTTATTTTTCTCAACGTTTGATAATTTTTCTTTGATTAGTCTTATTTATGTTTTGACATTTTCTTTGATTAGTTTTATTTCTGTTTTGACATTATTAAGTTCTTCTTGTAAATCTTGAACAGTTATTGATGTATTTGGTTTTGAAAATCTTTTGAAAACTTCGTAAAGGTTAAACATCTCATTTGGATTTGAATTTGAAATTATAGGTTCCTTTTTGTTATAATTGAGAAATTTATTTAAGGCTTGTTCTTTGATTGTTTGATCTGGAATCTGATCTAACAATTCTATTATTTCTCTATCTTTGTCTGTAATTACATTGATTTGATTGCAATTGCAATTTCCTATACATTCACAACTTGCTTCTGAATCTGATGTTGAGTAATTTTTTACATTGTTTAAATCCTTTTCTTCAAAGTCAGATAGACTAGATGATTCACTAGAAATATCATTGTTGAGCATTAATTTACACATTTGAGCCTTTAACTTATCTGATATATATCTAATTGATTAATTTTTCCTTTGCCATATGACCTGTTTTGCCACATTTGTAACATATGATTATATCTTTAGATACCTTTTGATTATTTTTATGAAAAATTGGTTTCTTTGTATACTTCTTATGATATTTTCTTCTTCTTATGATAAAGAATATGAAGTATATCTTTTATTTGAAAATATTTTCTTTGAAAAAGGTTGATAACCATATTGTTGACAAAAGTCTCCTTATTCATTTTTACTAGTGATTCTGTCCTTTTTGAGTTTAGCTTTGAACTTTAGGTTTGAACAAATTGTCAAACCTTCTCTATTAACATGATTAATTAACTCACCATAAGTTAAATCTCTATAAGGGATTTGATTATTATATTTTTCTCTTAGATTATTTCTAATCTTTTCTACGAATAAGTTTGGTAATCCTGCAATGAATCTTTATTTCCAGTAACCTTCTTTGCAGTCTGGTCTTAACATGACTTTTGTTAAGAACATGTCTTTGTACCATCTAAAATCTTGTAGTTTTCTACAAGTTAGGTTGAGGAGTATTTTTGCACCTCTTTCTTGGAACATTGTTGGATCTCCTATTGTTAGTGTATAATTGTATCCAAGATTTAATGAGAAAAGTCAAAGTCATGTAAAGTCAATATAGTCAATATGAATGTCTTGAGAATTTCTCTGTTTAGAGAGCTTAGGCTTATGAGAGTTTCTAAGTTCATATAAATAGGCTTTGTGTAAATGTTGTTACTAACCAAGTATTGTACGCATAATTTTCATATCAATATACTTGTGATTGTTTCTATCTCTACTCTCTCTAGAAATATAATTGTCATATCTTGATTGTGCTTGAATTGTATTGGGTTTTTACTCTTTCAATTGGTATCAGAGCGAGACCAAATCTTATTCAAAAAGATCACAGAATCAATTTTGGATTGAATTTCTTGAAAAATCAAGAACACACAGAAACTTTTTCTGAAAGTTACTGTTCAATCGAATTTTCATTGGAAAATCGTTTTTGATGCAAGAAAATGGATTTATTGTATTCGATTTATGTTCTAGATTGTTTCTTGTATTGATTACATCATGAAATTTGAACTAATTCGATCTCAATTTTAGAAAATTTTGTTTTCTTGAAAAAAATAGTGTTCGATACTGTTTGAATCTAATTAGTGAGATTTGTTGTTTTTAATCAATAATTGAGATTAGAAAAGTGTTCTATATGATGAATCGATCATTCCTGTGTATTATCAAGTTTTAATTTCAGGTATTAAAGTTCTTGGATCGATTTTTGAACGACAGAGGCAAGAACGCGCAAATAAACCCTAGAACACGCAAGATCTACAAAACGCGCAAGATTCATCGGAAGAACGCGCAAACTGAAAGATCTTGATTTTGGCCGGAAAAGCGCAAAGTGCTATTTGCGAGTTTGAGCATCTACGAGTTTCAATCTTAGCGAGTTTCGATATTGTCAAATTATTCTAAACGCGCAAGTCTAGTCTGAGAGAAGCTCAAAAACGCACACGAAGCATTTTGCGAGAAGCTACTTCACGCACGAAGAGTCTTGTGAGTTTCACAAACGCGCACAACACGTTTAGCGAGAAGTAGCGTGAACAGTTCTTTGTGAGTTTAGAGATCTACGAGTTTCTTGTGTCTGCGAGTTCTAGACTTGTATTTTTTTTGAATTATTTTCAAGGGGTGATCTGATTTTGATTTTCAGTCAAATTTTCTGAATTGATTTGGGAACGATCATTCAATTCAAGCTCATTTATCATTCAAGATGCCAACTACAGATGAGAGAGGAAATATTGTACTGTCAGCCAGAGAGACTGTGCTATCTTGTACATGCCTGAGATACCAGCATTAGAAGCTGAATGTGATAAACTGAAGAATTAGAATTCAGTTTTACTCAAACATATTCAGGAGTTGAAGTCTAATTTGTCAAATTCTGATAAAACTTATGTTTGTGTTAAATGTACTAATACTGTTAAATCTGATTTTGCAGGTATCATCAGTGCAAAAGAGAAAGAGATTAAAGAGAAAGAGAAAATAATAGCTTTAAAAGAAAACACTATTCAGACTTGTGAGAAAGAAATTAAGATGAAAGAGAGAAAGATTGTGAATCTTCAAAGCCAACTGAAGTCAACTGAACAGAAATCATTAGAATTACTAGATGAATCAGTTAAGCTTCAACAGAAGTTTAAAGCTATTGAAGATCATATATCTGATTTGGAGTTAAAGAATGCTGAATTGAAGAAAAGTCTCCAAGCAGATAAAGATAAAGTTAAAGTTGATTCAGATAAATCTTTTGCTCAAAAACTGTCTGATATTTCTAAGAAAGCTGACCAAGAGAAGAAGAATCTTGAGCTTAGATGCATTAAACTCTCTAAGCAAGTGTCTGAATTTGAAAAGATTTTGATAACAGAAAGAGACATTTTTGCCAAAGAGAGAAAAGTTCTTGAAGATAAAACTTCTGAATTTCCCAAACTGATTTTACAAGACTTACTTGAGAAAGAAAGAAAATGTTTTCAAGAAAAGAAGAAGTATTTTGAGATTGAAAAGAAGAAATCTGAAAAGAGAAATGTTGGGATCTTCAATGAGATTTCTGATAAACCAAGAACTTGGAAAAAGATTTTGAACAAGAACGTCAAATCTTTGAATCTGAAATATCTAAGTTCATATCCAAAATATCTGTTCTGTCATCAGATGTCCAAAAAGAACAGATGGCAAGATCTGATTTGAAACAAAAGTTTGACACAATTACTGCTGAAAGAAACATTTTGTCCAAAAAGATAAATGACTTGGAAGCTGCAAATGTCAATTTGTCAAAAAAGATTTCAGCTGATCTGTTGATATTTCAACAGAATCAGTCTGTTCTTTTAAAACAACTTCAAGTTCCATTCATAATAAAAATGTTTTCAAAAAGAAAAGTGTCAAACCACAAATTGTCAAATCAAATCAGATTCGACCATCTAATATATTTTATGACAAATATGTTGATGGTTCAGCGAGCTTTTATGTTAAATCTCTTGGGAAGCAATCAAAGAAACAACAGATGGTATGGAGAGTGAAAGATTCTGATGAGAAGAAGAAGGACAAAGCATCTGCATCCACATCCAATGCCAAAAAGAACAGAGCGCATAAAGGTAATTCTGATATGTTTTACTCTACTAATCATTTGATCAGGATTGCTCAGAAGAAAATATGTTGTTCTTACTGTGGAGCACATGACTTTGTAAGTAACAATTTTGTTAATTACTGGTATGGTTCATATTATGTAACCCCTACAAGACCTGCAACTAACAAATCAGGACTCAAATACCAGTGGGTACCAAAAGCTAAATTTGTGTTGCAGGCACCCAAAGTTTAAGGGGGAGCATGAACAATGGCTTTTGAACAAAACAGTTCAAAACCCGGACTTAAGTGTCAAGATTGTGGTTTCTGATTACAATAGATCAGGACCCGTTCTTAAATGTTTAAAATGAGGATATTATGCAAATATCCAGGGGGAGCTTATCTGACCTAAATCATTTTATCATGGTTTGAGGGGGAGCTTAAAGGTAAATATCTTCTGATCTAGATCTCTGATTGTTTGAAAGAAGAACAACTTTCAAGCATGAAAAACGCTTTCTTAAATGTTCAAACCACTTCTTATTCTTCAAAGATTTTCATGAATTGTGAAGTGTGATTTTAAATGTTTTTGATTTTGGATACTTCATTGCATATCTGACCGTGTGTTCTTTAAAGAAAAATACTTGTGTATTTTCTTTTCATATACTTTGTCAGGTATTCATTCACAATGGTTCAGTACATTTCTTGACTTTGATATTACCATGTCTCAAATGTTTAATCTTTCGATGGTAATACTCCCGTTTGTTATTCAATGTTGTTTGAATCAAACGTCATTTCTTTTATATATGTGCTTTCATTGTTAAAATGTTTATATATTGTTCATATAAACAACATTCGTCTTTGATTTCCCTTATTCTAATTCTTCATGAATTTTGATCTGATCTTAATCATTGTCAAATTCTCAAAACATTTCTATTCTTTCATGATTATTCATTTATACAAAGTTTTGAGAATTCTTAAATGCTTAAAATGCTCAAATTTCATTTTGATTTTTTGATGAGCATACATTCACTGACAAATGATTTCTTGTGCTTTCATGTCAAGAAAATCATTGAGATATGCATGTTTTTAGGACAAATACATGGGATTCAGTGTGAGTGCTTAAAAGAACTTCCATGGATTCACGATAACCAGTGTTTCCTACCCAGGAAGTATTCCCTGAGTGATTAAGGGGAGAGGGGTAAAAAGATTGAGTGTTGGTGTGTGAAGAGGTAAAATGGAAATGAGAGATTGGTTAGATGTGAGCATAAATAATTAAAAGAAAGAGGGTGAGAGAACAGAGTAAAAGAATATCAGACTCTGCACCAAACTTCTTTCTGAGCCGGGCAATCACATTATCTGTTGTTTCACATTTCTTCGTGAACGACATTGAAATAGGCACTTAGCACATGCCATCTCTTGCATTCAACCCCACCAGCTACTCATTCTTTTCTCAAAAAGAGAATGTTTCACATTTTCTGGGGAAGCATCACATAATCTATTGGTTCTTCACTTGGAAGATACTGATATTGAACAAGAAAGAAAGTTGCCCCACCTTCAACCCTTCATCATGCACATTGAGTCTGTGTAACACCATTGCTGTCTCAGTGGTTTACATACTTTGAGCCTTATGAAACACAATCATTGTGATAATTCTTTCATACATATGCACGAGCACACAAAAAATTTGTTTTCCTGTCAGAACATTCATAGAAAATACCTTGTGTTTTTCAATGATTGAATGGAAGTCCTGGGGAGTTAACATCAAACCAACTTCTTAATTTGTACATTCATTGTACACAGTAACTTTGTGTTACTGACAGGCATTTCTAACTGTTTCATTTGTTGATTCAGGTTTACAACTCATACTTTATCTGAATTTGAAAAGATTCGGATAAATACATTCATGAATCGACGGCTCATTATCAGATCATTTGGGGGAAGATTGTTAGTATTTTACAAGAAGATATCATGAAGACCGTTCTACACTGTTTTAAAAGGGGGAGAAACTTCAAAGACTGAGTTGAAATTGATATGAGTTTTGATGATGTTGATTCTCACAATTCATCAAAAAGGGGGAGAAAATTTACAAAGTTCAATTTCAAAAGAAGACAAATCAGACAGATGATTCAAGTTGAAAAGATTTGTGAAGAAATTTTAAAGTCCAATGGAAAGAAATCATTTAGAGATGATTCAAAGACAAATCAGACAGATGATTTGAGAAAGTTTGTTTTCTGAAGACAATCCAGAGATCAGAGAGATGAAGATATGAGATCAAAGATTCCTCAAAGTTTAAAGATTCTTGAAGTTTCAAAGTTCAGATGTTTCAAGATTTCAAATGATTTGTTGATCAAAACTTGTTGAATTTTTCAAAGATGCTAAATGTGAGACTTTTCAAGATTCTTCAAAGTATCATAGGCTAAAGACTATCAGAGCTACAAAGTTTAAAGTTGTCAGAGTCAAAGATTGAAGAATCAAGCGCTGAAGAAAATTGTCAAATTTTTATTAAATTTTGAATACAAAAGGGGAGATTGTTAGTGTATAATTGTATCCAAGATTTAATGAGAAAAGTCAAAGTCATGTAAAGTCAATATAGTCAATATGAATGTCTTGAGAGTTTCTCTGTTTACAGAGCTTAGGCTTATGAGAGTTTCTAAGTTCATATAAATAGGCTTTGTGTAAATGTTGTTACTAACCAAGTATTGTACGCATAATTTTCATATCAATATACTTGTGATTGTTTCTATCTCTACTCTCTCTCTAGAAATATAATTGTCATATCTTGATTGTGCTTGAATTGTATTGGGTTTTTACTCTTTCACCTATATAATTCTTCATTATAGCATAGATAAGAGTAGGAATTATATCTAATTCTTGAGTTTGAATCTGTTGATTATTTTCTGTTTTGATTATGGTTTTGGTGGCATTTAAGATAGTAGTCTTTTCATCTGGGGTAACATATTGTTCCCACCACCACCTTAAATTGCCGGTAAAACCTGAAATTAATAATTCGGCAATTTGCCTTTGATTATTGCCTTTAATGGTGTAAGCATTAGCAGCCATGTTGAATTCTTGGAGTAAATTTATAATTTGATGTTTTGATAATACATCTAGATTCCACTCATATACTGATGAACCATCAAATTGACTTCTAATGTAAGAGAAGTCTCTTGCCTCATATTGAACATCTGAGAAAGTTGGTCTTGAATAATAATTTAGGGTTTGAGGTCTGCTTGTTGAAGCAAAATTGTCACTAAATTTTATTTTATTAATAATATCAATTTGTGAATTATTTGAAAATTGTTCCTGAATTTGAGAAATATTATCTTCATTTGATTCACTATCAGAATAGTTTTGAGATGAATTATCTGAATCTTGATTAATAACATTGACTTTCATATTATTTAACTTTTCACTTAATTCATCAACTATATTTTTATTATATCCAAGGTTTATTTTTGAATCTGTTATTTGTTGAGGTATAAAAATTGGATTCTCGATCTTTATAGGTGCTTTTGATTCTTGTTTTTCTTCAATTATTATTTCTTTAGAATTGTTTTCAATTCTATTTAATTGTTGACTAATTGTATATAATATTTCATTTGAATAATTATTTTGATATACTATATCTTGAATCATTTCTTCCTTTTTCTCTACTTTTCTAATCGTTATATGAGGAGTAGCTATATATTGGTTTTGTATTAATATATTTTCTTTAGGTGGATGAATAGCTATGAATTCTTTTTGATCTATTATTGTTTTATATGTTTGAGTCAATTTTGGGGTGTCATAAATATTTAAAAAGGGATTTGGAATATTGTTTTGTTTGCAAAACACTTGTTCATACCATTCAAAGAATGAAATATGAACTTTTCGATTAATAATATATATTCTCCATTGAAGTTGATGTTTACATTCTTCATCACTATCATTGACAAATTTGTAATACCATTCTCTTCTTTTTTTATTATGATCAGCATCGAATTCTTTTTTAAGATATTCCATATATTAATTGTTGATTCTACCATCTTAATAATTTATTTACCAAATTATTAATTCGGATCTAGCTTCTTGAAGCCATTGGAACATTATTTTGATTCTTGAAGCCATTGGAACATTATTTTGATTCTTTCTTCTAATTGTTTTACTCTTATTATAATTTTTCCTAAATGTATTATTTGAGTAGGTGTTAATTTATTATAAAGATTTCATTCTTTATGTTGACTTTGACTTTCATTTTGTAGTATTTTTGCTCTTTTGAGTATGGCTAATTCTTTTGAATCCATTTGTATAATTTGCCAACAAGAGCTTATAAGTAGTGTTTGAATTTTATTTTGATTGCACAAAATTTGAGTTTTATTACTCATATTGAGGCTTTGAATCTATTTATTTCTGATGATAACATATCTGAATGAGTTGGGCTAGGTAACCGTTCCGACTCACTTTTGTTATCTTCTTGATATATTGGCTTTGGTATATTTTGATTAAAATCTACATATCTTAATGATTTAGATTTTTGGAAACAAGTACCTCCTAAATTAATAGTACTACTTGTTGAACCTGTTGAAAATCTTGACGAAACAGATTGAATAGTATTAAAATTAATATCAACAGAACCATCTTCATGTTCTATGATATTTGATATTTGATTTGTGTCTCCTACAGGTTTAGGTAGACCTATATCTTGAAGATTCCAATTACAAGATTGAGTAATTTCATTCCATTTGAGTCTTTTTGGAGTTTGTACTTTTGTATGTTGAGGATTTGATTCAAATATGATTGTTTCATTTTTGGGACTAGTTAATTTTGTTTTAGGTTCTATTGTTGTAGACATAGTTTTATAGCAAACTCTATATATTATGGCTACAACTTTTGTATCCTCTTTGAATTCTAGATTCTTAGTTTTAATTGTTAAAACTAAAGTATCTAAAATATTTGGATCAAATAATCCTACAGAGAAATTTGGATAGCAATTGAAATAAATTGGGTCATTTGAAATATTAGTCTCTGCCATGGCTAATATTGAATTTTGAAAATTTGTATGTCTACCATCTCTTAATATTAACAAGACCGGAGCATCTATGCCTAATCTGAATAAAGGTTTGATTGCTATTTGAACTAAGCCAACATGTAAGAACTTAAATTTCTTTCTATGTTGTATGATTGTTGATTTTGATAAAAGATTTAGACTATCATAGTCTTTGTTGATTGAAAAAGTTTGTTCTGTTTCTTTAATTGAATATCCATGTAAAAAATCGAAAGCTCCGATTTTATATATTGTATTAAAACTTTTTTTTGGAATTGTCCAATTTGATAAACTCTGTTCGATGTCAGAAATATGAATTTCAGTAGAATTCATATGAAGATCATTTTCTTCATTGATTTCATTGTCAAAATTATTCTTTTTAGAAAATAAATTCATCATCTTGTTTATCTAAATAAAAGTGTCTTTGGAAATAAATTTGATTTATTAAAAATTTTGTATTCTTATGATTATTAGACTATTAACTGGACCACCACAACGGGACCACCTATCACTGACCTGGTACGGTTGGACGTCTTACAACTCACTACGACTCACTACGTCACTTACGCTACTCCAACGGTCAAGGCTGAACCAACGTCGGGCTAAAACCAACGCTAATATCCAATTATCATGAAAAGACTTCATTTTTTGGTAAATCATTTTTATAAATAACTTTGATTTAAATAATTAAGATTAGATTTCATTTTATAAAAATCTTCATTAAGACAATAAAATACAACTAAGAATTTGATTAACATATTATATACCACTAGAATACATGGCTCTGATACCAAATGTGAACAGGATCGCAGAAAATAATTTAATATGATTATATGTATAATTTTGATGTCTATAAATAATTCTAAAATTTGATATATGATTTCTAAGAAAAAAGTTTATAAGATGACTATTTAAAAAAGTCATTGGAGAAGTATTTGAAATAAAAAATTTTATAGGAACAATATGATCAAGTCCTTGCAAAATAAGGCAACCATCACTAAACATAACAACGTAAAGCATGATTAAATTGTACCTTCTTTGATTAAGAAATTGTTTGAACAATTGTCTCTAAGACAATTTGAACATACATCTCGAGATATTAATATCTGGAAATCTAAAGATTTTGAACATCTTGCAGTAGAAAATGAGAGAGAGGGTTTTTTCCTAGACATAACATTTTACAAATGTTTTCAAGGCTAGAAAAATTTTGTGTGTCTTGAATACTTCCTTGAGGTCTTCTTTTATAGGCTTCTTCTATGGAGAATGACCGACAAATGTCTTTGAAATCTTCAATTATTGAATAACTTTTGACCGGTAACCGACTACGGATTTGAGACTTTGAATTAATTGAATTCATTCATTTGAGATGTGGTCGACAATACTTTAAGCACTTTTGACTTGATTGTTAAAGTACTTTTCATCTTCCTTTTGTTTTCTTGAAAAGTGCATCATGAATCATTGATTTGAACTGATATGCTTTGTCGTTATCTGCAGAAACTTTTGAATAACAATTTGAATAAAATATCTTTTGGAATACCAAAGAGTGTATTCCAGACGTTTGAATACCTATTATTTGAATAACAAAGAATCTTGCCTACAAAGGCAAGAACACCAAACACACACATTCCCTATAGATTTACATCTGGATAGGGATCTTGTGAATCTTGAAACAATGGATTTTGAGAAATCTCTTGAGTAGCAGTCGAACTTGTTAGTCGAACTTCTTTTGAATTCTTGAAGTAATCTTTTTACTTCATCTTTTGAATTTGCGGCCATAATTTGAGCAACTTCATCATCTTCTTCTTCTTTGAGGAGATAGATTGGTTGTTCAATTGTGGCCGGTGTTCCAAAGTTCTTTGAATAGTAATCAGAGACTCCTTGAATTGTCATTTTGGCAATTTGATCTCTAGGTAGCTTTTCCCACCATTTGACGTTGCAGGTTCTCATGAGCATTGGAGGTGAAGGACCACTTGCTGGGGCTACTTCAAATGTCCAGGAAATGATCCAAGGAATTTTGAATAAAATTGTGAATTGTAACAAATATTCATGTTTAGAAATGTTTTGAACAAACATTTCTTTGAATTTTGTGAATCCACCATGAACACTTATAGGAAGAATATCCGGAATACTTCCCATGAATTTGAACCAATTAGTGAACCAATTTGGATAATTGTCATCAAAGTTCTTGTCAAAGAATATGAACCAAGAATGTGTATAACATCTGAGATAGAGAAATTTGAACCATGCGTCTTGATAATCATAATAATTATAAGACGGATGTTTTGAGTAATTTGAAAGGGTCTTGTTGGTGTAAGAACGAGCCTTCCACTCTTGAATCGTAAGGATATGAAATATCTGAACTTTGCTAAAATCAATTTGAGAAGAGTTGGAATTTTTATTATGAATAACCTTAATAGATCCGGTGTCTATAAGGATTGCTTCATAATATTCTCTGGTCTTGTAAGTATCAGATTTGAATAGAGAGTCTTTGGGAAAAATAAAATCAACAACAGTACTAAAAGATCTATTTTGAAGATACAATTCATAATCTTCAAGGATTTTTACTATCTGATGATTAGGATTTTGGATATATGAATGGTTGGCTAAATTTGAAGTAGAACCCTTTTTGATGGTTGGAACTATGGATTTATTTTGAATTGGCTATGAAACAGAGGATGGAGAATTTTGGAATAAAGCAGAATAGGTTTGTTGAATATGTGGAGGTGTAAGTGGTGAATATCTATTTTGAATAGGAAGAGGAGAGGAAGAAGATGTTGATTCAAATCGTTTGAAAGGAGAAAGAATCATCTGCTTTTTTGAATCACTCATTTTCCCTGTAAAAATTCTCTTGATAGAAAGTCAGGAAGAGAATTATTTGTTCCTTTAATAAATTCAATTTGAAAATCGAAGTTACTTTGTAAGGCTTGCCATCTTGCAAAAATTTGTTTTGATATTATATTTTTAACATCATTTTCTAAAATGGGTTTTGCAGATTGACAGTCTATTCTTAATAAAAATGGTTTCATATATAAATCATCTCCAAATTTTTTGATACATAAAACGATTGATAAAATCTCTTTTTTGACTGTTGAATAATTTCTTTGAGTATCATTCCAAGAGCCTGAACAAAATCTAACTAATTCTTCCTTTGCTTGATTATTAACTTTTTGTTTTAGTATTCCTCCGAAACCTAGATCACTAGCATCGGTTTCAACAATTATTTGAGCATTTGGTTGAGGTATATAAAGACATGGTAAATATTTTATTTTTTGTTTGATATGTTGAACAATTTTAGTATGTTCTTGAGTCCATGGTTCTGGATTCTTTTTTAGTCTTTGATAGAGAGGTTTACATATAATTCCTAAATCTTGGAAAAAATCATGAACATAATTTAAGCATCCTAAAAATCTTTGAAGCTGAGTTTTATCTTTGATTTCATCTGGAAATTTATTAGAAAACTCGAGGCTTCTTTGAATTGGTTTTATTGTTCCTTGAACAATATCATGTCCTAAAAATCTAACATTTGTTTGAAAAAGATGCATCTTTGGAGCAGATACAACTAATCCATTTTTGTAAATTAAATCATAAAATATATTTAAATGTTTGAAATGTTGATCAATGGATTTTGAAAAGATTAAGACATCATCAATATAAACAATAGCAAAATTGATTACTGGCATTTATACGAATTGGTACCAAAGGTATGTTTTCATTATGCCAAAAGGCGTGTACTTATACAACAAGTGTAATTAAGGGAAATACAAAATAAAAAGGAAGAATGCTACAAAATGGGGGTAAACAAGGAATGACTATATACGATGGAGAGGAGATCATGGAGGTAATAATGGAGATAATTATGGTTTCCATTACTCCCCCTCAAGTTGGCGCATGTAAGTTCCGAATGCCCAACTTGACATGTAACGTTTGTAATAGGTGAGAACCAAGTGGTTTGGTAAGCAAGTCTGCAATTTGCAGCTTTGAATTGATGTGAACAGGCACAATCTCTTTTCGTTCAAATCGTTCGCGAACAAAAAAACAATCCACTTCTACGTGCTTCGTCCTTTCATGAAAGACGGGGTTGTTCGCTATATGTTTTGCTGCTTCGTTGTCACAGAATAACGGTGTAGGACCAACCACCGCAACATCAAGTTTCTTCAACAGCCAACGAACCCATATAATCTCACTAACTGCAGTGGCCATTGATCGATATTCCGCCTCGGCCGAGGAGCACGATACGACGGACTGTTTCTTTGATTTCCGGGATATTGGGGCTCCCCCTAATAGAAGCACATAACCCGACCTCGATTGTCTACTAATTGGACATCCAAACCAATCGGTATCACAATAAGCCACAAGGTCGGTGTCGTTTGTGTTTGGTAAGAGAATGCCTTGACCAATGGTGGTCTTAAGGTATCGTAAAACTTTGTTTGCAGCCTCCATGTGAACATGTCGTGGGTCTCCAACGAATTGGCTTAGAATGCTTACAGAGTAGGCTATATCCGGGCGAGTGACTTGTAGGTATAGCAAGCGACCTACAAGTCTTCGATATTGGCTTGCGTCAATCTTTTCTTCTTCTTCTCCTTTGTCAAGATTGAGATTTGGTTCCATGGGGAATGAACTAGGGCGGCATCCCTTCAACCCACTGTCTTGAAGGATGTCTAACGTGTATTTATGTTGGCTAAGGACCAGTCCTTCGGACGTTCTTACTACTTCAATGCCCAAGAAATATTTCAAGGGGCCGAGATCTTTTATGCTAAACTCTTTGTCCAGGTAGGACTTTGTTCTTTCAATCCATTTCTTATCATTCCCGACTAGTATCACATCATCCACATATATAAGGGCCGCTACATATGTGTCACCATCTTTGTAAATAAACAAAGAATGATCGGCCTTAGATTGTTTGTAACCGAGGCTAACAAGGGATTTTGTGAACTTGTGGTACCAGTTTCGAGACGCTTGCTTCAATCCATAGATAGAATTTTTGAGTTTCCAAACCCATGTTTCGTCTTTGTTTGAGAACCCTTGAGGAATCTTGATATAAACCTCCTCCTCTAGATCTCCATGTAAGAAAGCTTTGTTAACATCGAGTTGTTGTATCTCCCATCTTCGTTTCACGGCAATGGCTAGGAGTGTTCTTAAGGTCACCAATTTTGCAACGGGTGCGAATGTGTCATGGTAGTCCACTCCCTCCATTTGTGTAAATCCTTTCGCCACGAGTCTTGCTTTATACCTTTCTACCTCACCATTTGGTTTGAACTTGATCTTGTACACCCATTTTGAGTTGATGGCTTTCTTTCCCTTCGGTAATTGTTCGAGGGTCCATGTCCCATTTTGCTCAATAGCTTGTATTTCTTTCCACGTGGCTTCTTTCCAACTTTCGTTTTGGGATGCTTGATGAAAGGATTTCGGCTCATCAAATTCATTGATGGCGGATAAGAACGCTTTGTGAGTATCAGAAAAATGCTCATAAGAAACATAATGGGATAAGGGGTGTATCGTCGAGGACACTTGAGAGGAAGCGGATTGTGTGTGGTCAATGGATGGTGGAATCTTTACTTGGTAATTGCTTAAGTGCCTTGGTTGTGTTCTTTGTCTTCCTTCTTCGATTTCTTGCTAGATGACAGGTGGTTCCACATGATTTTCCATGTGTATGTCTTCAGCATGGGCATTACCACTTTGCATGTTTTGCTCTTTTTCTACGAAGTCTTCTGGTTGTTCTTCCAAGACATGTTTCATGCTATTTATTTGCTCTTCCTCACTGTTTTGTGTTGAAACTCCCCCTGTCTCCACATTCTTGGTAATTTCTTCATGTGGTTCATCACATTGTGAGATAGGACTCAAGTGCTCAAAGATTTCTTGTTCAAAACCCTTTGATTCAGCTTTCGAAAAAGGAAACATATCTTCAATGAATTTTACGTCTCTCGTCATCACTATTTTCCTTTGTTCTAGATCGTAAATTTTGTACCCCTTTTTGCCCGGAGGGTAACCTAAAAATATCCCCGGTTTTCCTCTTGGTTCAAACTTATCTCCATTTGTTTCGGTGTTCTTGTAGTAGGCTAGGCATCTGAAAACTCTCATATGGTCATATTCAGGGTGTCGTCCGAATAAGACTTCATAAGGAGTTTTGTCACTTATCACTTTGGAGGGCAACCGGTTAATGATGTACGTAGCCGTAAGAATACACTCCCCCCAAAAGGTTGTGGGAAGATTTGCTTCAAACCGTAAGGCTCGTGCGATCTCTAAGAGGTGCCTATGCTTTCGTTTAACTACCCCATTTTGTTGTGGGGTATGGGGGCAAGTAGTTTCCAAGACGATTCCTTGTTCTCTATAAAATTCGTTCATGTTGTTTGACACGAATTCCCCACCATTGTCGCATCTAATTCTTTTGATGTTCTTTCCAAATTGTGTTTTCACCATGTTGTAAAAATCACTTAGGCAAGAGCCCGCCTCGTGTTTATGTTTAAGTAGATATACCCATACCGCCCTACTATAGTCATCGACTATCGTAAGAAAATAATTTGCCCCCGTAAGTGACGGTCTCCTATATTTTCCCCAAACATCACAATGGATCAAATCAAAACAATTGCTAGTTTTAATACTACTAAATTGGAAAGGGTAATCGAGTAAGTTTTGCCTTTTGCATGAATCACAAATTTTGGTCTTAAAACTTGAAGAAACATCTCTAAGGAAACTAACACGAGATAGTTTTACGTTGGATACATGCCCTAGATGCTTATGCCATGCATCGATAGTCACTGCCATCGCCTTCCTTTCTTCTTTTATTCCCCCCATCCAATAGAGACCACCACGACAATCACCCGCTCCAATCAAGTTCCCTGCTTTCAGATCCTGTAAAACAAAGAAATCAGGAAAAAAGGTTACTGCACAATGAAGATCTTTGGTGAGTCTCCGAACTGAGAGAAGGTTGCATGTAAAATTTGGTACAAAGAGAACTCCTTTGATGTTTAATCCTCCTTTGAAAACAATTTCACCTTTCCCTTTTACAGGGATTGATTCCCCATTTGGGATGGTGACCGACCTTTCAATGGTGCTCATAGATAAATTTTCAAGGAGGTGTGCTTGGTGGGTTATGTGTTCGGTGGCACCTGAGTCCACAACCCAGTTGTCATTAACACTAATTCTACCTGCCATGTTTGCTACAACAGGTTCTTCTCGATTTTCACCAAACAACTTTAGAAAGCTAGCGTATTGTTCTTCCGTTATGCCCGGTATCGGGCACGGTTTTGTTTCCACCATAGCTGCTCTTGGTTTTGGTTTGTCTCCTTTTCCTTTCCCTGGCCACCATTCGGGGTAACCGATTCTTTTGAAGCACCCATCTCAATCGTGCCCTTCTTTCCCACAATGACTGCAAGGTTTGGTTGCAGCAGTGCCCTTGTCTGTCTTTATCCACCTCTTTTCTTATTGATTTCGTGTTTGATCTTGCCTCCCTTGGAAACTGGCTTGAAAAGCGGCTACTTCGCGGACGGGTTTCTTTGAGGCGGTGATCATACGTTGTTGCTCGTCCTCCGCTATGAGATGATAGATGGTGCTCAGTTTTGGTGTCGGCTTCATGGCTAATATCTGTGTTTTAATAACACCGAATTGGTCATCAAGCCCCATCAGGAACTCGTAAGTCCTCTCCTTTTCTTTCAGTTCTGTCAGTTTCTTTGCGAGCCCACACGAACAGCCATCACAGGAACATCGAGGAGTAGGAAGAATTGATTCCATCTCATCCCATAAAACTCGAAGCTTGGTGTAGTAGGCTGATACGGTGGTGTCATCTTGTCGAGTGGTGTTCAGTGCCTGTTTCAGTTCGTACGCCTTGGGTGCGCTCTCCTTTCCAAAACGTTCCTTCAAATCTTGCTAGATTTCTGTTGTTGTTTTTGCATATTTCACACTATTGTGGATCTCTTTCTCCATGGTTGTGGTTAACCAACCTTTGATCATTGCATCGCAACGCATCCAAGGTAGGTATTTGTCAGATTCCACCGCTGGCCTTTTGATCGTGCCATCGATGAAGCCGGTCTTGTTCTTGGCGAACAGGAAATTCATCATCTCTTGTTCCCAATCACTGTAGTTCTTGTCGGTGAGTACTTCATTCACGTGCATCTGTTTTGGGTAGTCGGAAGCGTGTAGATAGAAAGGAGAGTTGTGGTCGATGGACTCTCCCTCATTCTTGTTCTTGTTCTTGGCTACATCGTCGCCGACCATGGGGATCGATTAGGGGTTTTTTTTATTATTTCTAGATCAGATGCTCTGATACCATATACGAATTGGTACCAAAGGTATGTTTTCATTATGCCAAAAGGCATGTACTTATACAACAAGAGTAATTAAGGGAAATACAAAATAAAAAGGAAGAATGCTACAAAATGGGGGTAAACAAGGAATGACTATATACGATGGAGAGGAGATCATGGAGGTAATAATGGAGATAATTATGGTTTCCAATAGCATTATGATGTCATTCATGATATTTTGAAATTCGGATGATCATTTTTTAGTCCAAAGGGCATAACATTTCTTTCATAATGACCAAAGGGAACATTAAAACCTGTTTTTTATTTATCAGCTTCATGAATTTGTATTGGCCAGAATCCTGACTTCATATCAAATTTTGAAAATATATTTGAATCATATAATTTTTTGAGTAAATCTCTTTTATTTGGGATTGGATATCTTATCCATTCTAAAACCTTATTTAGAGGTTTATAATTAATGACTAATCTTGGACATCCTCGTTCTATCTCAGTTGCATTCATAACGTAGAAGGCTGAGCAAGACCACGGAGATTTTGAGGGTCTTATGAGTTTTTTATCTAAAAGTTCTTGAATCTCTTTTTTACAATGTTCTTGTAATTCATTTGACATATGAATAGCACTTGATCTTGAAGGGATATCTCTTTCATTGAATTCTTTAATATAGAGTAATTTGACTATGTGTTGTTTTCTTTTCCAAAAGGCATTTGGAATATTTGAGCAAACATTGTTTTCAAAATTTTCTTTTATATGTTTTATTTTATTTTGATTAATTTGATTATGAATTTGATCAGAAATTTTTAAGCTATTAATTTCATTTCTTAAATATTTTGCTTGATTAATCTTATTCTCTAAATGATTTAATTTTGTAGAAGTAATTGGATTATAAAATTTGTAAAATACTTCTTTACCTAATACTTTTGCAGAAATACTTTTGCAGAAATTCCATCTTCTGATATTGAAAAGGGGTATAATTGAGAAATGAATGGAGTTCCTAGAATTAACGTTGAAGTTAAATTCTTTGCAAGTAGACAATATCCATTATTGCAAATATGAACTTTTGAAAGTTTGTATTCTATATTTAGGGAAGATCCGCTAGCGGACAACCTATTAGCTGTCTTCTCATAATATTTGGTAGGTATGATTCCTTCTTGAATACAATTCATGTCAGCATCACTGTCAATTAGTGCTAAAACTGTTACTTTGAAATCCTTTTTTATACATAATTGAATATATGTATTCCATCTTTGAAAAGTTATTCTTTTTGGTATTTTCTTGATTTCTTTGATTTCTATATTGCTTTCTTCTAAATTATCTTTAATAATTGCTTTATTTTTCTCAACGTTTGATAATTTTTCTTTGATTAGTCTTATTTCTGTTTTAACATTTTCTTTGATTAGTTTTATTTCTGTTTTGACATTATTAAGTTCTTCTTGTAAATCTTGAACAGTTATTGATGTATTTGGTTTTGAAAATATTTTGAAAACTTCGTGAAGATTAAACATCTCATTTGGATTTGAATTTGAAACAATAGGTTCCTTTTTGTTATAATTGAGAAATTTATTTAAGGCTTGTTCTTTGATTGTTTGATCTGGAATTTGATCTAACAATTCTATCATTTCTCTATCTTTGTCTGTAATTACATTGATTTGATTGCAAGTGCAATTTCCTATACATTCACAACTTGCTTCTGAATCTGATGTTGAGTAATTTTTTACATTGTTTAAATCATTTTCTTCAAAGTCAGATAGACCAGATGATTCATTAGAACTATCATTGTTGAGCATTAATTTACACATTTGAGCCTTTAATTGATTAATTTTTCTTTTGACATAACAATCTTTTGCCATATGACCTGTTTTGCCACATTTGTAACATATGATTATATCTTTAGATACCTTTTGATTATTTTTATGAAAATTTTGTTTCTTAGTATACTTCTTATGATATTTTTTCTTCTTATTATCATCTTTATCATATTTAGAAGTATATCTTTTATTTGAAAATCTTTATTTGAAAAATATAATACCCCAAAAATCCGTCATTCGAATCATATATAAATGTGTGCATAATTAAGTTGTACCTTATACATTACTTAGTTGTACCTTAGACTCTAGATTAAGAATGACTTTGTTGAGGGGCCAAAGCTAGCAAATTAAAACTTATTTTAAACTTGAAATTTAAGAAAATGTATGACTAGGATAGATTTTGGAATTTCTAGAAGTTGAGGGGACCAAATTAAACAATGTTTAAACCTTGTATTTATAATAATTAAAAAAAATCATTGTTTTTTGTTCTTCAAGTTATATCGTGTAGAGAGAGAGAGGAAGAGAGAACTAGAGAGAGAAAGGGAGAAATCAACAAATTCGTTGAAGAATTGAAGAAGTTCAAGTGTAGTTTTGAAGTCAAAACAATTAAGGTAATCCTTTGATACCTTCAATTTCTGGTTTTTATGTTAGAACACATACTAAATATATGTATTTTCTTTGTTTTAGTAAATTAGGTTGTTAAAATGGATGGATTGTTGTAGTTTAACTAAAATCTATCAAAAAATTGAAGTTATGTTTTGATTTTGGGTCTTTAATCTTGAAATTGGGTTTTGCATGAAGTTGTATGTTTTTAATCTATGTTATATTGGTTCAAAATGTTCAAAGATTGGTATTTGTAACTATGAATATAGCTTTGAGCCCTAATTTGTAGTTGTGTCCTCCAAGTGTTTGATGAAATGAATCAATAAGAACTGCATGTCTTAATAGTCTCTGTCCAGTGAGTTCAAAAATTCGTATAAAATAAATGGCTGATCCAAATAAGGTGTATGATACATCGTTGGAATTCTTAGAGTGTCTAGAACAACTTTGTAGTTTACCCAAAAATCAAATTCTGATTTTAAATGGCCCAAAACAGTGTGTTTTTGAGACTGGTCACACTGTACTCGGGATCAGCATGTTGTTTTGGTAAAATTCATAGAAAATCGATGGATTATCCGAATGAGATGAATCCAAAACGATTAGCTTACTAAGATATCACATAACAATTTTCATGTTTATGATAACTTCTGTATTAGTCTCTAAATAGGAGGAAAAGTCAGAAACTTGAGGTATCAAAAAGCTGATAACTCTCTGATAAATTTTCAAAATGTGTTCTTCTTTGAAATAAAATCTAGTGTTCTAAATGGCATGTAAATTCATGTTTACCTTGTTTAAAGTGTCATAAGGATATTGTTAGCACTTTGGGAGGTTCGTAGGTAATTTTAGGACCCTTGTGATTTGTGTGAGCATAGAATTCCAAATTCCGTTACCGATAATTCAAAGAATTCATGTTGAATTGCAGGAGACTATAAAGATAGGAAAGGGATCATCTCAGGTACAGATTCAATCTTCTTTGACACGGGAATGACCATTTGATGTGGTCATTTCATCCACAAGATTCAATATGAATCCAAATATCCACAAAAGTGGGTATGTGAATTGGTTATCCGGAATTGTTTCCAACTCTTGATCAGTTTTGCTTTTAGTTGTTGTGTTTTGATTATATAACATGCTTTTTGATCCGTTTGTGATTCCTTTTATGGATTTTGCCGGATAACGAACTTCTATCGGATATGAGTTTATATGTCTTAATCCAATTGCTCATTACATGAACTTTTATGTGAATTTTCGAAATCAAAATATGTTGAGAAATTAGAAACTCTTTTTGGGTTATGCTTTGATTTAATGAAATTGAATTTCATGGTTTGGACTTTGTTTTCCGAAAACCGGACTTTGGGGCACCTTTGTCTGGGATGCTACCATAGTGGCTACAAAGACTATGGCGTCTTCAACGAATGGTACTTTGTACCCGGCCTTTACGGAACAGGCTACCCGAGGTCGTATGGATCGATCCTAGATTTAGTTCCAGAACATGAGGTCGTGGTTAAATCCACGGTGGGACTTAGGCGGTATGTGCCCGTACCCCTAAATTCCAATCGTCCGGTTGGTTTGGCCGACCATCGGACAACGTTTCCTTGTTGCACGCATAGTTTTAAAAGGCGGAATCGGGACTCGAGGCGTTTTCTCTCGTCGAGGCGAGGCGTAAGCCTCGAGGCGGTCTGAGGCGTAAGCCTCAAGGCGGAAAATAAAATAAAATAAAAATATATTAATAGCTGCAATTAATATTAAAAGATTTTTATTTTTATTATTTATAAAAAAATAAAGTATATTTAAAGACCAAGAGAACCAAATAGGATGGACTATGACACAAAATGTAAATATAATAATATATTAACTACCGTGATACTGTGAATAAATTATATTTCCTAACTTAAGTCTCTCTATATATTTACATTTATATAAATTGTACGGGACAAAATATACATGTATATACTAGAAACTTAATATATATATATATATATTTACACAAACCAAAAACAGAATATAAATATATATATATATATATATATATATATATATATATATATAATAAACCAACAAAGAGAATAGAAAATATATAATACTTTTTGTAGCATCAGGTACGAGTTGCTGCTGCAGGTGCAGGTTGTCATTGCAGCAAAGAGGGTTAAAGGATAAGGATAAGAAGTCATGATTGAGGTTCTAAAAAGAAAAAAATCCACCGAATATATGTATTTATATAATAAAACCTGACACCCACTAATCCAAAACCTGACACACCCACTAACCCATGTGTAATCACATCATATAAAGAGACTTACGCCTCAGCATCGCTCATCGCCTCAGTGCCTTACCCACCGCCTCACAGCCTTACCCACTGACTCACACGTGCAAGGCGCACGCTTCATGCAAGCATTAAGAGGCGACGCCTCATGTTATTATTTTGAGCGCCTCGCCTCGAGGCGTACGCCTCAAACGATTTTTAAAACTATGGTTGCACGGAATTAAGAATTTATATGATTTGAGACTTTGATGTTGACTTCCGTTGTTTCGGATTGGTAGTTGTTTTCGAGTTACATTTCGGATCATCATGATTTCGGTTTATTGATTCATTGAATGTATATATTTTCAACCAAGTTGATTTAAATGGTTAATTCATTTTTCATTGTACCTAATTTTATTAATTTGTTCTTTGGATTACTATTTTTTTTATATATTATCCGTTCACTGAGCATGTCACTCAGCCGTGTGTTTTCTTTGCACGGCAGGTACTTGATGTAGAATTGGGATGGGGGCAAGGTGACGAGAGCGACACAAGTGACTTTTTGGGATAATCCTTCCTAGTGACGCTTTATCTTTATGTTATGAATTTGTAGTTATACTAAGCTTTTGGATTTGTATAGTGTAATGTACATCCCGACCTCTTTCTGCTAATGAGGTTCTTTTGGGTTTATGTGAATATATATGTGTGTGTGTGTGTGTAACGGAAATGGTCCTAAATCACTCAGGACGGGGGTCGTTACAGTTATGGTATCAGAGCCTAGGTTTTGTCTTGTAGTTCGTTATAAGCTTGACCTGTGAGGAACGGGTAGGAATAGGAATGGGTAGTGTAGGGATTGTCTAGATTGGTTATTTCTATTCCAAATTGCTGCTTTCCTATCTTTTTTATATTCAATTCTTAATCCGTATCTTTGTTCCTATAGTATGTCAAGACGTGGTAGACCCCGAAAAGTGAGATCTAGATCGGGTAGTCAACCAAATCCTCCTCTAACAGGGGATCGAATGGACCCGAGCATCACAACGGCATTCCACCAAGCTATGTCAGGTATGATGCCTGATTTTATTGCGCAGGCAGTAGAGGCTATGCACAAAGCTGCTCATGATTCTCATCAATCTCCCGGGCCAACGTTACAAACTGGTCCTAGTAATGCAAATCCAGGTTCCAGATCACATAACCCAACTGCAGAAGCCCATGTGTGGCTGGAACGTTTCAACAAGCAGAAACCTCATGTTTTTACTTCTGCAACTGAGGCAGTAGAAGCAGAAAATTGGATCAGGAATATAGAGAAAATCTTTGATGCACTTGACTGTCCTGATCAGTTCAAGGTTAGACTTGCAACATACAAATTCGAAAATGACGCTCACAACTGGTGGGATTCTTGTAGACAATCAAACCCTAGTGTTCGAGACTTCTCTTGGGATCAATTCTTCTATAATCAGTATTTTACTCCAGCTGATAAAGAAGCATATGTACGCGAGTATTCTAACATCCAACAACGTGACGATGAATCTGTTGCCGACTATCTAGCTCGATTTCTCATATTGGCTCGATTTGCAGGAGTTACCGCGGGTACCGCAGCCCACCAGATTGATAAATTCAAGTGGTCATTAAACTACAGGTACAAAGACAAGCTAATCAATTCAAATTTCGACAGTGTTTCGCAGGCTGCTAATGCAGCCAAAAACATCGACAGAGCACGTGAAGAGTGTATAACTCGTCAACTTGAGTCAAAGAAACAAGGTTCTGAAAGTTTGCAAAAGGGTTCTAGTAATCAGCGTTTGATGCGCTCTAAATCGAGCAGTGGAAGTCTAAAGGGCTCTAATAATTCCAAATCTCGAACTTCAGAATCGGTAGTCAATGAAAATCAATTTCTTACGGGCAATCGTGTCAAATGTAATCAGTGCAACAACTGGCATCGTCCCGGACCATGTTTAAAAATGATAGGAGGGTGTTACATTTGTCATGAGCAAGGCCACCTGGCCAGAGACTGTAAGAAGGGCCGGTTTGACAAATCAAAAGACAAGGGAAAACAACCTACTCCGGTGACAAGTCCACGACTGGTATGGTTTCGGGTATCGTAACTTTAGCTGATAAATATGTATATGCATTGTTTGATACTAGGGCTTCACACTCCATTGCTTCTGAGCATCTGGAGTCACATCTTAAGCCCTATGAGCAGTCAACTGACTTCCCTGTCAAGATTTCAACCCCGATGGGTAATTCTATATGCATTGTCTCAAATTTTGAAAACTGCCCATTGATGATCGAGAACTGTATTCGAGAGGTAACTTTACTCCCTATGAAGTTATCGCACTTTGATTTAATTCTGGGCATGGATTGGTTAGCTCGACACATAGCTACTATTGATTGTGAGTCGAAGCAAGTTATATTCGGAGACGTCAGCCACCCCGAGCTCATTTTTCAGGGTGTACCTCCAAGAGAGGGAACCCGAGTTATATCGTCCATAAAAGTTGAGCAATTCATGTGGCAAAGTTGCGAGGGATTTCTTGCATCTCTACAAGATCCAGATCAGGTACCGCTTTCCCTTGATTCTATTCCTATTGTTAAAGAATTTCCAGATGATTTATCGGGTATTCCACCGGTAAGAGAGGTCGAGTTCTCTATCGAATTAATCCCAGGGGGCACACCAATTTCTAAATCTCCCTATCGTATGGCCCCTACTGAAATGAAAGAGTTGAAGGCTCAAATTGAAGAACTTCTAAACAAGGGTTTTATTCGTCCCAGTGTCTCTCCCTGGGGAGCCCCTGTTTTGTTTGTCAAAAAGAAAGACGGTTCCATGCGGCTCTGTATAGATTACCGCGAGCTAATCTGTGTTACAATCCGAAATAAGTATCCATTACCCAGGATCGACGATTTGTTTGATCGGCTACAAGGGGCAAGATACTTTTCAAAAATTGACCTTCGCTCAGGATATCATCAACTTAGAATCCGTGATTGTGATATCCCCAAAACCGCTTTTAGAACACGTTATGGTCTGTTAGCTTCAAATCTTCATTTGTTAAAGTGTTGAAAATATCTAAGTCCTGCTTCAGAAGACGAAGACTTCAGAGGACGAAGACTTTAGAGGACATACCTGCCTCTGAAGTACATATCAGAGGAACACTTTCAGCAGAAGACATCAGAGATGGCTTCATCAGAGGCTCTGGAGACTACATCAGAGCTCTGAAGACATTCTCTCTGAAGAAGGCGCTGAAGACATTTTTCTGAAGTATCATAACAGATAACCAATCACTTAGTGATAAGATTTACTTTATTGAGTAGGTTACTGTTCAAGCATGTCTTGAGCTTACCTTTTAGGTAAGACACTATTCAAGCATGCTTCTATTTATCAGAATAGTACACTGTTTACTTTATGGTCCTATAAATAGGACCATCACTCCTTTGACAAAAGTGTGCTTTTTGATATCTTGTATTAGAAGAATCAACTGAATATATCTTGAGAAGATCTTGTTCTTACTGCTTATCTTATTATATGAACTGTGATATTTGAATCTGCTTTTGATATTAAACTATATTGCTTCCGCTGTTATTACTCTTGTTGTTTATATCATTATTATTGTAAGATTAAATCTGGGATCCAACAATTGGTATCAGAGCCTCCTTTGTTTTCTAAAACAAAGAAAGATCATATCTGCATGCTCGGATAGATTTAATTCTTACAGATTCAAGCTTTTAATATATGTGCATGTTTATATAAACCCTGGTTTATTAAACTTCATATGCTCTAGATTTGAAAGTAAATCACAGTTACATCATTTGATAGAAGATCTTCATAGAAAAGCATCAGTTCTTCAAATCTTCATCTTTTCTTCACAAAAATGGCAAACTCAAGCATAAGTGTCATTTATACAGCTGGATCATTAACCAAACCTCCTACACTTCTAAGGGGTGAATATCCCAATGGAAGATAAGAATGGTAAATTTCTTAGAAGGCATGGACAGGGATCTGTTAAGATCAGTGAACGATGGACCTCACCAACCAATGGTGTTGGTACCAAGAGTTCCAGCAACAGCAGATACGCTGAAATCCCTGCCTACTATGAAAAGAAAACTTCAAACTTTACGGATGAAGAAACTAATATGATGGAAAATGATTCAAAAGCTGTTAGATTACTTATAATGGCCATTCTCAATGATATCTTCCAAGAACTTGATTCTTGTGTAACTGCAAAAGAGATATGGGATCAGTTGTTAAATCAACTTGAAGGTGGCCTACAAACTCAAAAGAACAGGAGAAATCTTTGTATCAATGAATATCATGATTTTCATGCATTAACCGAAGAAACCTTACACCAAACATACTAAAGGTTTAACATTCTCATCAACAAATGCAGAAAATTTGGGGTCATGAGGACAAAAGAAGAAAATAATGTTTTTTTTCCTTAAGAGTCTAAATGAAGAGTGGTCACAATTGTCAATGTCAATACAAGCCAATCAAAATCTTGAATCATGGTCATTGACTGACATTTATGGCACCTTGGTAACACAGGAAAAAGAAGTTGTTAAACAAAAATCAAAAACCTCTTTAGGTGGACCACTTGCATTCATGTCAAAACAAAAAGATGCATCACAAGAAAGCAGAAATACGGAAACAAATAACTGTTTAAAGAGGGAATCTAAAAGAAAAACCAAGAAGGTTCTGGTGTATGAAGAATTTGAACACTCAGATTCAGACTCAGATGATGATATCAATGCTTTTGCCAAATCGCTTGCATTAATCACCCATCAATTTAACAAGAAATTTGGCAAGAAAGTTTTTGAAGGTCGAAGAGATGATGAAGAAAGAAGAGGAAATCTAGAAAGGAGATTTCAGAAAGCTGACTATCAACAAGAGCCCAGATCTACTCTGCATAGTGATCAAAAGGGCGTTCATTTCACCAATCATGATTCTACTCAACAATCAAGATCTCAACAATCATTTCAGCCAAGGTATCCTCAACCTCAGAGGTACTTCAAGCCACAACCACAAGCACAAGCACAGAATATAGATTCAGACAATTATCTTCCATCAAACCAAAACGATGGAAGATGTTTTAGATGTGGAAAGTCAGGCCATTACTCTGCAAACTGCAGAGGCAGGCTCATCAAAGATGAAGATTACTACAAAAAAAAATACAAGTACAACGTCAAAGAGAGAGTACTTGTTGTAGAGATGGAAGACTGGCTGTCAGACTCAACAAGCGATGGAGAGGAAGAACCTACCAATCTCTGTGGTATAGCTTTCACAGATGATCAGAATGATGGGTCATCAGAAGACTACTCTGAAAAGGTAAACTCTCCTTCCACCTCTGACAGTGAACTTGAATTGGATGTTATTAAGCTAACAGATGAATTTCAAATCTTAAAGCAAAAACTTGTTGATGAAAAAGAAAAAAGAAAACAAATGTCAAAAGATCTTAGTTTTTACAAAAGGGAAAAAGATCTTCTTGAGTTAGAAAAGAAGGATATTTTTGTTGAAAAGTCTGAACTTGAAAAAGTTCAGAAACAAAAAGAAAAATCTTTTTCAAAAAAATTCAAAGAACTTGAGAAAGTTTTAAAAGTTAAAGAAGAAGAAGTAAAAAGGTCTGAGTATGAAATACTCAATTCTGTTGCCTTAACCAATTTTTTTCAAAAAGAAAGAGAAATCTTACATCAATATCTGGAAAGGAAAGAACTTCAAATCAAAAGTTATCTTGATGCTCAGGATGTACATATAAAGATAAACTCTCAAATGGATACTCAAGGGCTGGAATTCAATGAATTGGATCCATTCACTGGATTGAAGAAAACTTCACTTTCTTTCACTTTCTGTATAGGAAAGGTCCAGAGCTCTGATTGTCCATCTCTGAACAATTTCAAGAGAATAAAAACCTCAGAGGGATAAAAAACAAGAGCGCTGAACTTTAAAAATGTTGCATACTCTGAAGTGAAAAGTTTTCCAAATTCTATCTTAAAAATAGAAAAAAAAAACTTCAGAGGTATTTTTCACAAAACCTCAGAGCAATGATCCCAAAGAGATTTTCAAGTTTGATGCATTTATCAAAAATGAATCAGAGACATCTGAACAAAGTACCTCTGAAACAAGTACTTCTGAAGATGAACCTCAGAGTTCACTTAATCCAGATGCTCCTCTGTATTCACCAATCTCTGATGAATGCATCAGAACTACATTTGAGGATGACATCAAAAGAATAAATAAAGAAAATATTATAGTTGATTTGAAGAAGAGAGAGAGCATGAAAAGAATCATCAGAGTCTCAAGACCCAAGAAAATTGAGAAACCATCAGAGGTAGCTATCTCTGGTAAGGCTGAAAGAGACTTTATTGACTCTGATTCTGAATCTGATCCAGAGATAGATGAACAGATTTTCTGCAGATCAGAGAAAGCAATTCATAAAAAGATAGAGACTGTTGGTTCTGGAATTTTGAATATTCCTATTTCTGTTTTGAAAAATAAACCTAGAATACCAATATGTCCCGACTTTGCAGAAATGTGTCTTCAAGAAAAAACTTCTCTGGATCTTGAAAAAGAATTAAAAGTAAAGGCAAAGAATAAAACCATCACTTCTCAACTCTACACTTATAAACCAATCAAGTTTACTCCTGAACAAAAAGGAAAATGGCAAGAAATTAACCATTCTAATCATGTTTGTGCAGTGAGCAATAAAGAGAAAAGGATATTTCAGAACAAGAAGAGACAACTTGAAAAGAAGGTTGTCTTTCAAGTTAGAAGAAAGGAAGTAGTTAGGAATACTTGTAATATTCCTAGTACTAATTCAAAAAGGAATCATAATGTATCGAATGCATTTAATGAAATGAAAACTTTTGCTTCTACTTCTTCTTGTTCTGTGAAGTGCAATTGCATCCAACTCTTGATGAAACTGAAAAATCACTTCAGAGGTTCTCACTGTTTTCTAAATCGGTCTCTGAATAAAAATTCAGAGGCAAAGCCTCAAAAGAAAAAGGACAACTCTGCCAAAACATCAAATGATGAGAAGGCAAAATTTCAAAGAGATAATCATAAGTCTAACAAAAAAGGACCCATAATGAGATGGGTACCTAAGAAAATCTAATCTGTCTTGCAAAAACAGTCCATGCCAATCTGGTACTTAGATTCTAGATGTTCAAGGCATATGACTAGAGATAAGAAGTTACTATCCTCTTTCAAAGCTAAATCTGGAGGAGCAGTAACTTTTGGAGACAATATGCAAGGGCAGATTAAGGGTTATGGTGAGCTTACAAGAGGTAATGTCTCTGTATCAAAGGTTGCTTATGTTGATGGGTTAAAGCATAACTTAATCAGCATAAGTCTACTTTGTGACCATGGTTTTGATGTGAAATTTCAAGAAAAACATTGTTCATTACTTCACTCAAAAACAGGTCAAGAAATGCTCAGAGCTGACAGAAAAGGTAATTTATACAGAATGAATTTTTCCAAACACATAAAAACTGACTCAGAGAAACTCTGTCTAGTATCTCTGAACAGTGAAGATGTTTGGCTCTGGCATAAAAAGTTCTCACATCTGAACTTTTCTTCACTTTATAAGTTGGTCAAACTAAATCTGGTTAAGGGATTACCATCTCTGAAGTTTAACAAAGATCATCTTTGTTCTGCTTGTGAAATGGGAAAAATGAAAAGATCTTCCCACAAGACCAAAAGTGATAATAATTGTCCAAAACCTCTGCATATGCTTCATGTGGATCTCTGTGGTCCTATCTCTGTGCAGAGTTTATCAAGTAAAAAGTATATTCTCGTTTTAATTGACGAATACTCTAGATATACTTGGATAGAATTCATCAGAGCCAAGTCTGATGTCCCTTATATTTTAATAAGATTGTTAAAAACATTGCAGGTTCTGTTTGATAGCAAAGTTCAGAAGCTGAGAAGTGATAATAGGACAGAGTTCAGAAATGCCAAAATCAACTCATATCTTTCAGAAGAAGGCATAACTCCAAACTTCTATGCAGCAAGAACCCCTCAACAAAATGGAGTTGTTGAGAGGAAAAACAGAACACTTGTTGAAGCTGCAAAAACTATGCTTGCTGGATCTGATCTTCCAACAAATTTTTGGGCAGAGACAGTGGTAACAGCCTGTTTTACTCAAAACAGAGCTACCATTGTCAAAAGATTCAAGAAAACATCTTATGAACTCATTAATAATAGGAAACCTAATGTTAAATATTTCCATGTTTTTGGATGCAGATGTTATATTCTAAATGATAGAGAATCTCTTGGAAAGTTTGACAAGAAAGCAGATGGAAGCAAATTCATTGGATATTCATTAGCCTCAAAAGCTTTCAGAGTGTTCAATCAGAGAACAAGAACAATCCAAGAGAGCATCAATGTGTCTTTTGATGATGACAGAAATCTTGCCACCAATGATGTCAATACAACTGCCAAGAATATCTCTGAATCATCCAAGATAAGAGAATCTAAACTAAACAACATATTCGAAGACTTCTTCGATGATGATAATTCAGAGTTTCTTTTCAGAGATATTCACAGATTAACTTCAGAGGAACCTCAAAATACAGGTACAAATCTTTCTGGTCCTTCTGAAGTTACAACTTCTGCTTCTTTAAATACAGGTCCAAGATATGAAATAAGACAACCTGGAGGACAATTATCTTCAAAAGCAGAAGATGAGCAAGAAACATATGAAGAATTTCCATAGACATCTCTTGAAAAAACTTCAGAGCATACTTCATCTCTGGAACTCACTTCAGAGTCTCTGGAACCCACCTCATAGCCTCTAGAAACCACTTCAGAGCCTCTGCACAGCACAACAGAGATGTCTCCTTCAATCATCTCTGAAGCTCAAACTCCACCTTATATTCATGCTCCATTCACAAGATGGACAAAGGATCATCCCCTTGGTCAGATCATTGGATCACCTTCAGAGGGTATCAAAACCAGATCAGCCACAATCAATGAATGCTATTTTGTAAAAATTTTAAGCATCATTGAACCAAAGAAGGTAAATGAAGCTCTTGAAGATCCTCATTGGATCTCTGCAATGCAGAATCAGCTTCAAGAGTTTGAAAGAAACAAAGTCTGGACCTTAGTTCCCCTTCCTAAAGGAAAATTTGCAATTGGAACTAAATGGGTCTTCAGAAATAAAAAGGATGAGGATGGCATTATTATCAGAAACAAAGCAAGGTTGGTTGCTAAGGGATATTGCCAAGAAGAGGGTATTGATTATGATGAAACCTTCGCACCTGTAGCTAGGCTAGAAGCAATTAGAATCTTCTTAGCCTATGTTGCACACAAAGGGTTCAAAGTATATCAGATGGATGTTAAATCTGCCTTTCTAAATGGTAAATTAAATGAAGAAGTTTATGTCCAGTAACCACCTGGATTTGAAAATGCAGAGTTTCCTAACCATGTCTATTATCTTGATAAAGCTCTATACGGACTTAAACAAGCTCCAAGAGCATGGTATGCTACTCTGTCCACATTTCTGATAAATAATGGTTTTGAAAAAGGTACAATAGATACAACTTTGTTCATAAAAAGGTACAAAAATGAGATGCTTTTAGTACAGATATACGTTGATGACATTATATTTGGCTCTACAAATCAAAAGTATTGTGATAAGTTTTCAGAGTTAATGAAGAGTAAATTTGAGATGAGTCTCATGGGAGAATTAACATTCTTTCTAGGCTTACAAGTAAAGCAAACATCAGAGGGTACTTTTATAACTCAATCTAAGTATGTCTTTGACATTTTGAAAAAATACAGACTCCATGATTCAACCTCTATGAAAACACCTATTGCAACTGGAGTCAAGCTTGACTCTGATCTTTCGGGAAAATCTGTAGCTGTCAAAACCTACAGAGGCATGATAGGATCACTTCTATACTTAACTGCAAGCAGGCCTGATATAATGTTCGCAACATGTCTCTGTGCTTGATATCAAGCAAATCCAAAAGAATCTCATTTGTCTGCTGTTAAAAGAATTTTTAGATACCTCAGAGGCACACCTTCTTTAGGTCTCTAGTATCCAAAACTGTCTAGCTTTGATTTAACAACATACACTGATGCATATCATGCAGGATGCAAACTCGACAGAAAGAGTACATCAGGATGCTGTCAATTATTGAGAAATAAGATGGTAAGTTGGACATCCAAAAAGCAGAATTGTGTTTCAACTTCTACAGCAGAGGCAGAATATGTTGCTGCTGCTAGTTGTTGCTCTCAAGTCATATGGATGCAAACTCAACTCAGAGACTATGGCTTACAGTATGACAGAATTCCAATTCTGTGTGATTCAAAGAGTGCCATAGCCATCTTTGCCAATCCAGTGCAGCATTCCAAAACAAAGCATATTGATGTAAGGTACCACTTTCTGAAAGATCATGTTGAGAAGGGAACAATCGAAATGTATTTTGTACCAACAGAACTTCAACTTGCTGATATTTTCACTAAAGCTTTGGATGAACGAAGGTTCAATTTTTTAATCAGCAAGTTGGGAATGTTGAACATGTCTACCTAAAACAGGAAAACATCAGAGTCTCTGATCCTTTCATCAGAGCTTCTGACATTAGTAGCATGTTCTCAACAGAGCTTCTGAAATTAATTTCAGCATCTCTGAACATTGTTCAAATAGTCAAAATCATTCTTTTGTATATCTACGCTTCTGTCAAGGGGGAGAAGATAAAAAGAAACCATTCTTTGGTCAAGGGGGAGCAAAATAACCCTTCATTTTTCAAGGGGGAGCAAGAGCTTCTCTGATAAACATATCAGAGCCTCTGATCTTGTCTCTGATACTCATATCAGAGCCTCTGATCTTGTCTCTGATACTAATATCAGAGCCTCTGATCTTGTCTCTGACACTTATATCAGAGCCTCTGATCTTGTCTCCGATACTCATATCAGAGCCTCTGATCTTGTCCATGTTTCTCATATCAAAAACCCTGATCTTTTCTCATTTTTGAGAATATTCCAGGAATTTCTTTTAAAAGAAAAATAATTTAAAATAAAATCTCTTTTGGATAACCATTCATTTATTTTCAAAAACCCTTCTGGCGGTTTTCTGACACCAAGCGTCTCTCCCCTACACACCTCAACGTGTCACCTATTTATTAGGGGATGATGGAACGTCCTTTCTGACATTGGAACACTCAATCGCCGTTTCCATACCCTTTCACTCCACCTTTGTCCATAAAAACCCTTTTTCTCTTCTCGTTATTCTTTACGATCTCAGAATCCAAAATCCCAAATCTCTCTCTCTTTCTAAGCTCTCATCCTTCTCAAAACCTGCAACAATGGCGGCTCATTCCCAAACCTCAGACAACTCCAACAAACTAGTTCCAATCTTGAACATGGAACAATTTGACGTCCCAGTGAAAGGCAACAACTACTTTCTGGATGTCACCCCTACCAAATACGATGAGCAGTTTCGCCCCATACTGGACTTTTTCACCAACTGCGAACTCAATGATGTCCTCACCAAACATGCTTCAGATGTTCCTCTATGCTTTGTTCAACAATGGTGGTATTCAAGTGAATACGATGATGAAAAGGAAGGACTAGTTGGGCACATTGACCTAGGTGATCAAAGCATGAACATAAGAATCACCCCACAAACCCTAACTCGCAGATTCAACCTGCTCACAACATCAAACCTTCAAATAGAGAAATTTGAGAAACCACCAACTCAAGAAGTTCTTCTTCAATTCCTCCACCACTTAGGCTACAACAAGGAAATCACACGCCTAAGTCAGTTTAGACGTCAGTTCCTGCCTCCCAAGTGGAACTTCATGTTTAGTGTGTTGAATCGCACAATTACCTGCAAAATTGGAATCCAGGATCAAACACATCCAGCCATCCTTGCCATCATGTATGCTCTCTTCTTCAACAGAAGCATTAATATGACTCATATCCTCTTCTGCGAGATGCTGATTGCGGTGGACAAGAAGAACAAAGACTTGGCCAAAGGAAAACAACCCATTTCAGTCCTATTTCCTAGATTTCTTTCTGTTATCATCCAGCGGGCAATGGCGAAATTCTCTCTCACTGAGGAAGGTCCGCGCACACCATTGTTCATCGTGAATTCTTTCAAAGCAACAGAGGTTCCTCCGTACCCCAAAGAGCGACATTTTCCACACTCCATGCTTGACGTAATTCCTGCTAACTCCGATACCCATAGTCTACTTAGTCGTGTTGCCCAATCATCAGAACCGATGATGGGATCCCTAACACACTTAGGTTCTGAGCCAGAGCAAGAATCAGATAGTGACATCTCTAATACTGCTCAAAACATTCAGAGAGAGCAACTAGAGGGTGGCTCTGTGAGAGTAAGGGAGAGAAGACAAGAGAACCCTCCCTCTGACGAAGAGAATAACTCTGTCAGAGCAGAGGAAGGTGAGGAAGAGATAATTCCAGAGGGTGAGTTTCTGAACCTAGAATCCGAGGGCGGCGAGGTAGAAAAAATGCCTTTGATGGCACATCTGAGCGATTCCAAAGCCAAAATCCCCGTGCAAACACATTTACTGTCCAAGGTGGTCCAGCATCACTGGACATTGAAACAGAGGTTCACACCTTGAACCCTTCCCATCCCAGCCGCTCAGAGGCATCTTCTTCTGCCTCTGAAGCACGCACCAAAGGGGCAACCTCTGATACGGCTAAGTCCTCCCAACAGGACTTAGACCAAGATAAAAATACTTATTCACCCTAGAGTATGACACCACCTCACACACATGATGCCTTTGTGGCTCATAAAATGTTGGACCGTCCCTTAGATCAGGAGAGACCTAAGATCTCTCGTAAGGATTGCCTGTCAGAGAAAGAATGGCACGACCTTCTTGCATATGGACTCCTTAGCCTGGACAGCAAGGTGTCCACACATATTAGGTTCTCATCATCATCAGAATCTGACTCTGATGATGGCAGACCTATCAGAACCATTATAGAGAAATCCTTGAAAAAGGGTCCTCAAGGATTAATGGGAAGTCCTTCCGGAGAAAACATCAAACCACCTCCGAAAGAAGGCCCCTCTGAACTCGAGGGAAACTTAGAATCATGTGTTGATCCTAAGGTCACCCCCTCTGATTATGTCACCAAAGAGTTCAAAATCTTTAGTGATGAAATCAGAAACTCTCTGAAGGAGATTAAACTTCAAATGGAGAAGACCTCAGAGGCCTCTGCCTCTCACTCTGAAGTTGCAAAGCTCACTTCAGAGGTCTCTGAGCTGCGCACAACCGTTATCTCTCAAAACGCTAAACTGGATGCTCTGGAAAGCCTGGTCATCAAAAATGACTCGGTTCTATCCAGAGAAATTTAGAACTCCACAACAGAGCTCCTTAAGGCGATTCCAACTCCCTCTGCCCCAACTCCAACACATGCAGACTTTTCTCAATTCAAAGAGGAAGTCTTGCGGTCTTTGGCAGAGGTGATTGCAAAGATCCCTACCTCCTCTGTTGCTACATCCGAATTCGTTACAAAGGCTGACCTCAACAACTTCTCCAAGAAGATAACCAGCAATGTAATGAATATCTCCAGCAAATTTGTCTCCAAGACCACCCAGCAGAACAAGACAATAGAAGACCTTCTGAAGAATGTTATGTCTTCAGAAGGATCACTGAAGAGAAGGGAACCAGAGGTCGCATGCTCTGAGGAAGCCCGGAAGAAGGCAAGGTATGAACACTCTGATGACCATGATGACCAACCTGAGGGGTCATCAGATCTTCATAAGGGGGAGAAGACTCAAACACCCAGAACTGTTGAAACACAAAAGGAGTCCACTCCCTCTGAAACAAACCGAGGCAAAGAAAAAGAAACAGAGAGACGCTCAACCTCAACCTCTGCTGAAGATAACCAGACCACTCTCAAGTCTCCAGTACCTGTTGTCTTCCTAGCACCATCTACTTCAGGTGCTCCAATAATACCAGTCATAAATGCAACTCCAGAAACTATTGGGGCTCTGGAAGAAGATGAAGACAACGAGCAGCTAATAGACTACTCTACATCAGAAGATGCATTCTCATCACCTGAAAGACCAACATATGTGATGAGAGATGCTTTCGAATCAGAGTATGAAAAAGCAGAATCAAAATCTGAACAAGAAGAAAAATCAGAATCTGAAAAAGCAGAATCAGAATCTAAACAAGAAGAAAAATCAGATTCAGGAGAAAAAGAAACTGTTGAAGAACAGATTGAAGTAGTTGATATTGAAGAGTATGTATTCAAGAATGCTCAACCACATCATACTTCAACAGCAACAGAGTTGAGGGAATCACCAGAGATAGATGGCTACATCTCTGAACCTACAACATAAGATCCTCCACAGACAAAGGAACCAAAAACCATGGTTGTTGATGAACAGGCTCCTTCAGATAAACCTGTTCAGAAGGCAAGCATTGGTTTACCAGCCAAAGTGTTTACTCAACCTCCTACATTCCTAGCATCCAATCTCGAAGCCTCAATAGAAGATCATTTCAGATACATCTACTATGAATTTAATTTGGCAGATACTCTAGTCATTCCTCTGAATCCAAGGATCAGAGAGGACATGCCTGACTATGAGCGAAGATTTGTCAGAGATAAAACCACACCCAGAGCACAGGTCCTCTCTGATGATCCAATCATCAAAATCAACAAAATCTCTGAGAAGACCTTTGCCTACAACAAGATCATCTATAGGCACTATGTGGTAACTCACTCTGATCAGAAGATTTACGAGTTCAATGATAATTATCTCGTAAATCTAAATCCATATGATTTACCTCATTTATACGCCTATTGTTCTGCTAGATACGATCATGGAAGAAGAGAGATCAGAATGGGCATGGTTGAAGTCAGAAGGGCAATGGAGGCTTATGTCAAACATAGAGCAAAACGTGACTTCCAGATTGCTCTGAACCTGGGAGAAGAAAAGTTGGACGTGACTGAACCTGTGGAGTCAATCGATAATCTTGACAAACAGAAGACAGGATCAATAATAGCAGAACCTCTGGGTTTCGTCTATAGAGTAAACCAAGTAAAGAAAATCTTTCTTGCTTCAGAAGTTTCGAAATACTCTGATGAGACCTTGAGAGGAATACAGAAAATGATCCATGTGAAGAAAGAAAGGCACAGAGCAGATCTATTGGCAAAACTAGACTTGGAGATTGGCTCAATGATTAATTTCAGAGCTCTAATCATGAAGTTTCATGGAATCTGTTCTAGTGACAAATGTTAGTTTGTTTCCTTATTTCTGAATGTTACTTTCTCTGTAATGTATTTCCAAATGTCTGAGAAGTAATATTTAAGAGGATGATTTTCTCCTCTATGCTTTCTAGTTTAAATTTTTGTTCTCTGCTACTCTTGCAATTTTTATTTTCAACACTTAGGGGGAGATTGTTAGCTCCAAATCTTCATTTGTTAAAGTGTTGAAAATATCTAAGTCCTGCTTCAGAGGACGAAGACTTCAGAGGACGAAGACTTCAGAGGACATACCTGCCTCTGAAGTACATATCATAGGAACACTTTTAGCAGAAGACATCAGAGATGGCTTCATCAGAGGCTCTGAAGACTACATCAGAGCTCTGAAGACATTCTCTATGAAGAAGGCGCTGAAGACATTTTCCTGAAGTATCATAACAGATAACCAATCATTTAGTGATAAGATTTACTTTATAGAGTATGTTACTATTCAAGCATGTCTTGAGCTTACCTTTTAGGTAAGACACTATTCAAGCATGCTTCTATTTGTCAGAATAGTGCACTGTTTACTTTATGGTCCTATAAATAGGACCATCACTCCTTTGACAAAAGTGTGTTTTTTGATATCTTGTATTAGAAGAATCAACTGAATATATCTTGAGAAGATCTTGTTCTTACTGCTTATCTTATTATATGAACTGTGATATTTGAATCTGCTTTTGATATTAAACTATATTGCTTTCGCTGTTATTACTCTTGTTGTTTATATCATTATTATTGTAAGATTAAATCTGGGATCCAACATGGTCACTATGAGTTCATAGTTATGCCATTCGGTCTTACGAATGCTCCAGCGGTTTTCATGGATCTTATGAATCGAGTCTTTAAGGACTATCTGGATGAGTTTATCATTGTTTTCATCGATGATATACTAATCTATTCTAAATCCCACGAAGATCATGAACAACACCTTCGTATAGAATTGGAGACGCTCAGACAGAAACAACTTTATGCTAAGTTCTCCAAGTGCGAATTATGGCTTGAACAGGTGACATTTTTGGGTCACGTTATATCTGCTGAGGGTGTGACAGTAGACCCTACTAAAATTGAAGTTGTCACAAAGTGGCCAAGACCGACAAATATATCTGAAGTCCGTGGTTTTCTAGGTCTCGCGGGCTATTACCGACGTTTTGTCGAGGGATTCTCTAAAATAGCTCTGCCTATGACTCTATTATTAAGAAAAGGTGTTAAGTTTAAGTGGGGCTCAGATCAGGAAGCCAGTTTTGAAGAACTGAAGCATCGCCTGGTTACTGCACCGATTCTTGTTTTACCGACAGACACCGACGGTTTCCAGATATACAGTGACGCCTCAAAGCAAGGTTTGGGTTGTGTGTTAATGCAACATGGCAGAGTGATCGCATACGCCTCATGACAGTTGAAACCCTACGAGGTAAATTATCCGAATCATGATTTATAGTTGGTTGCGGTCATCTTTGCTCTCAAAATATGGCGTCACTATCTGTATGGCGAGACATGTGAGGTATTTACAGACCATAAAAGTCTGAAGTATATCTTTACTCAGAAGGAGCTAAACATGCACCAGAGGCGGTGGCTTGAGCTTCTTAAGGACTATGATGTCTGGATTCAGTATCATCTGGGCAAAGTAAATGTAGTCGCAGATGCACTCAGTCGAAAAGTTGTTGGAAAAATCTCTTCCTTATTAGTCCCCTCACAATTGGCTACAGAGATTGATCGGTACGGTTTGGAAATCTATCCGCATAATGATCAAAGTTTTCTATCTAGTTTAATAGTAGAGCCGACTCTTATATCACGGAAAAAAGCCGCCCAACAGAATGATGGTGAAATTTGGACCATTCATGATCACATTCAGAATGGAACAAATTCTGAATTTCGAATTGATGACGATGGCACTCTATGGTTTCGTGATCGGCTCTGTGTTCCAAACGATACTGAGTTGAAAGAAGTTGTTTTGAAAGAAGCTCATGACTCCCCTTTCTCTATTCATCCGGGTACTACCAAAATATACAGAGATCTGAAACAAACTTTCTGGTGGAACGGTATGAAGTGAGACGTCGCAGAACATGTTTCACGTTGTTTAACTTGTCAGCGAGTCAAAATCGAGCATCAACGCTCTAGTGGACTCCTTCAACCTCTTTAAATTCCAGTATGGAAATGGGAACATATCACAATGAATTTTGTAGTTGCGTTGCCCAGAACATCTTCTAATCATGACTCTATTTGGGTGATTGTCGACCGTTTGACGAAATCAACCCATTTTCTTCCTATTCGTCAGACTTGGTCTATATCTAAACTGACCGATCTCTTCCAGCGTGATATTATTCGACTTCATCGCACGCCAGTTTCTATAACTTCTGACAGAGACCCGCGTTTCACTTCTCGATTCTGGGAAGGTCTACAAAAATCCTGGGGTACTCGATTAAATTTTAGTACCGCTTTTCATCCCCAGACAGACGGTCAGTCTGAACGCACCATACAAACATTAGAAGACATGCTCCGAGCCTGTGCTTTGGAGTGGAATGGGTGTTAGGATAATTATCTCTTTCTTATTGAATTCTCTTATAACAACAGTTGGCAATCAAGTATTGGCATGGCTCCCTATGAAGCATTGTACGACCGAAAATGTCGATCACCAACTTGTTGGAACGAAGTCGGAGAAAAAGTGATTGAAGGTCATGAGCTTATCCAAGTTACGACTGAAAAGATCGAGGTAGCCCGACAAAAAATGAAGGAAGCACAATCTCCTCAGAAGAGTTATGCTGATAAACATCGTCGACACCTCGAATTTCGACCGGGTGACCACGTATTCCTCAAAGTTTCACCGACTCGTGGTATTCGTTGATACGGAATTAAGGGCAAGCTGAGTCCTCGGTATATCGGTCCATTCGAAGTCTTGGAAAGGATCGGTTAAGTCGCATATCGGTTAGTGCTGCCCCCTCAGTTATCCCATGTGCATGATGTTTTTCACGTATCTACATTACGCGGATATCACTATCATTCTCTACACGTGATAGACTATCCTCTCAATAAAATTGAAAAAGATCTCTCCTATCGAGAAGAACCGGAAAAGATTTTAGACCGAGAGGAGAGAGGGACGCGTAGAAAGATAATTCCGTATGTCAAAGTGTTGTGGAAGAATCATACGGAGCGTAAAGCGACATGGGAGACGGAAAACTTTATGCGACGTGAATATCCCGAGCTCTTCATATAAAGTAAGTCTTTTCAATCCGTAACTAGATTTCGGGGACGAAATCTTTTTTTAAGGGGGGAAGTTATAATACCCCAAAAATCCGTCATTCGAATCATATATAATTGTGTGCATAATTAAGTTGTACCTTATGCATTACTTAGTTGTACCTTAGACTCTAGATTAAGAATGACTTTGTTGAGGGGCCAAAGCTAGCAAATTAAAATTTATTTTAAACTTGAAATTTAAGAAAATGTATGACTAGGATAGATTTTGGAATTTCTAGAAGTTGAGGGGACCAAATTAAATAATGTTTAAACCTTGTATTTATAATAATTAAAAAAAAAATCATTGTTTTTTGTTCTTAAAGTTATATCGTGTAGAGAGAGAGAGAGGAAGAGAGAACTAGAGAGAGAAGGGGAGAAATCAACAAATTTCTTGAAGAATTGAAGAAGTTCAAGTGTAATTTTGAAGTTTTGAAGTCAAAACTACTAAGGTAATCCTTTGATACCTTCAATTTCTGGTTTTTATGTTAGAACACATACTAAATATGTGTATTTTCTTTGTTTTAGTAAATTAGGTTGTTAAAATGGATGGATTGTTGTAGTTTAACTAAAATCTATCAAAAAATTGAAGTTATGTTTTGATTTTGGGTCTTTAATCTTGAAATTGGGTTTTGCATGAAGTTGTATGTTTTTAATCTATGTTATATTGGTTCAAAATGTTCAAAGATTGGTATTTGTAACCATGAATATAGCTTTGAGCCCTAATTTGTAGTTGTGTCCTCCAAGTGTTTGATGAAATGCATCAATAAGAACTGCATGTCTTAACAGTTTCTATCCAGTGAGTTCAAAAATTCGTATAAAATAAATGGATGATCCAAATAAGGTTTATGATACATCGTTGGAATTCTTAGAGTGTCTAGAACAACTTTGTAGTTTACCCTAAGATCAAATTCTGACTTTAAATGGCCCAAAACAGTGTGTTTTTGAGACTGGTCACACTGTACTCGGGATCAACATGTTGTTTTGGTAAAATTCATAGAAAATCAATGGATTATCCGAATGAGATGAGTCCAAAGCAATTAGCTTCCTAAGAGATCACATAACAACTTTCATGTTTATGATAACTTCTGTATTGGTCTATAAATAGGAGGAAAATTCAGAAACTTGAGGTATCAGAAAGTTGATAACTCTCTGATAAATTTTCAAAATGTGTTCTTCTTTGAAATAAAATCTAGTGTTCTAAATGGCATGTAAATTCATGTTTACCTTTTTTAAAGTGTCATAGGGATATTGTTAGCACTTTGGGAGGTTCGTAGGTAATTTTAGGACCCTTGTGATTTGTGTGAGCATAGAATTCCAAATGCCGTTACCGATAATTCAATGAATTCATGTTGAATTGCAGGAGACTATAAAGATAGGAAAGGGATCATCTCAGGTACGGGTTCAATCTTCTTTGACACGGGAATGACCATTTGATATGGTCATTTCATCCACAAGATTCAATATGAATCCAAATATCCACAAAGTAGGTATGTGAATTGGTTATCCGGAATTGTTTCCAACTCTTGATCAGTTTTGCTTTTAGTTGTTATGTTTTGATTATATAACATGCTTTTTGATCCGTTTGTGATTCCTTTCATGGATTTTGCCGGATAAAGAACTTTTATCGGATATGAGTTTATATGTCTTAATCCAATTGCTCATTACATAAACTTTTATGTGAATTTCCAAAATCAAAATATGTTGAGAAATTAGAAACTCCTTTTGGGTTATGCTTTGATTTAATGAAATTGAATTTCATGGTTTGGACTTTGTTTTCCGAACACCGGACTTTGGGGCACCTTTGTCTGGGATGCTACCATAGTGGCTACAATGACTATGGCGTCTTCAACGAATGGTACTTTGTACCCGGCCTTTACGGAATAGGCTACCCAAGGGCGTGTAGATCGATCCTAGATTTAGTTCCAGAACTTGAGGTTGTGGTTAAATCCACGGTGGGACTTAGGCGGTGTGTGCCCGTACCCCTAAATTCCAACCGTCCGGTTGGTTTGGCCGACCATCGGACAACGTGTCCTTGTTGCACGAAATTAAGAACTTATATGATTTGAGACTTTGATGTTGACTTCCGTTGTTTCGGATTTGTAGTTGTTTTCGAGTTACATTTCGGATCATCGTGATTTCGGTTTATTGATTCATTGAATGTATATATTTTTCAACCAAGTTGATTTACTACATTAATAGTCAAAGTTGATTTCGGTTTATTGATTCATTAAACGATCTTATTAATTTTTTCTTATCAAATAATATAAGAAATTTTAGAATAACGTATCAAAGAAATTTTTACTACATTAATAGTCAAAATCGTATGGTTAGTCGAAATGGTAATTTTCGTAACCACTTTCCTCCTCTTAATAACAGAAGATCTATTTAATTAAACAGATTCAAACTCAAGAATTAGATATAATTCCTACTCATATTTATGCTATAATGAAGAATTATATAGGAGATCCAACAATGTTCCAAGAAAGAGGTGCAGAAATACTCCTCAACCTAACTTGTAGAAAACTACAAGATTTTAGATGGTACAAAGACATGTTCTTAACAAAAGTCATGTTAAGACCAGACTGCAAAGAAGCTTACCGGAAAGAAAAATTCATTGCAGGATTACCAAACTTATTCGCAGAAAAGATTAGAAATAATCTAAGAGAAAAATATAATAATCAAATCCCTTATAGAGATTTAACTTATGGTGAGTTAATTAATCATGTTAATAGAGAAGGTTTGGCAATTTGTTCAGACCTAAAGTTCAAAGCTAAACTCAAAAAGGACAAAATCACTAGTAAAAATGAATTAGGAGACTTTTGTCAACAATATGGTTATCAACCTAATTCAACTCCTTCTTCATCCAAAACATAAAGCATTTTTCAAAGAAAAGATTTTCAAATAAAAGATATACTTCTAAATATGATAAAGATGATCATAAGAAGAAAAAATATCATAAGAAGTATACAAAGAAACCAAATTTTCATAAAAATAATCAAAAGGTATCTAAAGATTAATCATATGTTACAAATGTGGCAAAACAGGTCATATGGCAAAAGATTGTTATGTCAAAAGAAAATTTAATCAATTAGATATATCAGATAAGTTAAAGGCTCAAATGTGTAAATTAATGCTCAACAATGATAGTTCTAGTGAATCATCTAGTATATCTGACTTTGAAAAAAAGGATTTAAACAATGTAAAAAATTACATAACATCAGATTCAGAAGCAAGTTGTGAATGTATAGAAAATTGCACTTGCAATCAAATCAATGTAATTACAGACAAAGATAAAGAAATGATAGAATTGTTAGATCAAATTCCAGATCAAACAATCAAAGAACAAGCCTTAAATAAATTTCTCAATTATAACAAAAAGGAACCTATAGTTTCAAATTCAAACACTACTAAATAAAAGACTTTTTCCGGCGGATTTTTCCGTCGGAAATTTTCGGCGGATTTCCGACGGGTCAAACCACTTTGACTTTCGTCGGAAATCCGTTGGAAAATTATTTTTATTTTATTTTTTTAATAAAATCAATCATTTCCGGCGGAATAAAATTTTTTTAAAATTTTTTTCTTATTAATTATTTATTTTTGGTGGATTTTCGTTGGATTTTAATTAATTAAATTAATTAATTAAAATCCGCCGAAAATACGTCGGAAATAATTAATTATTTATTTTTTTAAAAGAATTAAAAAAATTAAAAATAAAAATCCGCCGAAAATAATTAATCATTTATTTTGTTAAAAGAATTTAAAAAAAATGAAAATAAAAATCCGTCGGAAATAATTAATTATTTATTTTTTTAAAAGAATTTTAAAAAATTAAAAATAATAATAATAATCCGCCGAAAATCCACCGAAAATAATTAATCATTTATTTTTTCAAAAGAATTTAAAAAAAAAATAAAAATAAAAATCCATCGGAAATCCGTCGAAAATAATTAACTATTTATTTTTTTTAAAGAATTAAAAAAATTAAAAATTAAAATCCGCCGAAAATAATTAATCATTTATTTTTTTTAAAAGAATTTATAAAAAATAAAAAAAAAATCCGTCGGAAATAATTAATTATTTATTTTTTTAAAAAGAATTAAAAATAATTAAAAATAAAAATAAAAATCCGTCGGAAATCCGTCGGAAATAATTAATTATTTATTTTTTAAAGAATTAAAAAAAATTAAAAATAAAAATCCGCCGAAAATAATTAATTATTTATTTTTTTAAAAGAATTTAAAAAAATAAAAATCCGTCGGAAATAATTAATTATTTATTTTTTTAAAAGAATTAAAAAAACTTAGAAATAAAAATAAAAATCTGCCGGAAATAATTTAATTATTTTTTTTTTAATCTTTTTAAAAGAATTTAACGTACCCAATTGGGATTTAATTGATCTAGTTAGGCTTTAATGGATCCGTTGGGGCTTTAATGGATGCAGTTGGGGCTTTAACGAATCCACTTGGGCTTTAACATACACAATTGGACTTTAACATACACAGTTGAGTTCTAACGGATCCAGTTAGTCTTTAATGGATATGGTTGGGCTTTAACAGATCCAGTCATGTTTTAATGGATGCAATTGGGATTTAACGGATTCAGATGGAGCTTTAACGTACCCGGTTGGGATTTAACGTACCCGGTTGGGATTTAACGTACCCGGTTGGGCTTTAACGGATCCAGTTGGGCTTTAACGGATCTAGTTAGGTTTTAATGGATCCGATGGGGCTCTAATGGATGAAGTTGGGGCTTTAACGAATCCACTTAGGCTTTAACATACACAGTTGAGTTCTAACGGATCCAGTTGGTCTTTAATGGATACGGTTGGGCTTTAACAGATCCAGTTGGGCTTTAATGGATGCAATTGGGCTTTAACGGATTCAGTTGGAGCTTTAACGTACCCGGTTGGGCTTTAACGTACCCAGTTGGGCTTTAACGGATCTAGTTAGGCTTTAATGGATCCGATGGGGCTCTAATGGATGCAGTTGGGGCTTTAACGAATCCACTTGGGCTTTAACATACACAGTTGGGTTTAACATACACAGTTGAGTTCTAACGGATCCAATTGGTCTTTAATGGATACGGTTGGGCTTTAATGGATCCAATCATGCTTTAATGGATGCAGTTGGGGCTTTAACGTACCCGGTTGGGCTTTAACGTACCCAGTTGGGCTTTAACGGATCCAGATTTGCTTTAACGGATCTAGTTGGTCTTTAATGGATACGGTTGGGCTTTAACAGATCCAGTTGGGCTTTAATGGATGCAATTGGGCTTTAACGGATTCAGTTGGAGCTTTAACGTACCCGGTTGGTCTTTAACGTACCCAGTTGGGCTTTAACGGATCCAGTTGGGCTTTAATGGATCTAGTTAGGCTTTAATGGATCCGATGGGGCTTTAATGGATGCAGTTGGGGCTTTAACGAATCCACTTGGGCTTTAACATACATAGTTGGGCTTTAACATACACAGTTGAGTTCTAACGGATCCAGTTGGACTTTAATGGATACGGTTGGGCTTTAACAGATCCAGTTGGGCTTTAATGGATGCAATTGGGCTTTAACGGATTCAGTTGGAGCTTTAACGTACCCGGTTGGGCTTTAACATATCCAGTTGGGCTTTAACATACACAGTTGAGTTCTAACGGATCCAGTTGGTCTTTAATGGATACGGTTGGGCTTTAACAGATCTAGTTGGGCTTTAATGGATGCAATTGGGCTTTAATGGATTCAGTTGGAGCTTTAACATACCCGGTTGGGCTTTAACGTACCCAGTTGGGCTTTAACGGATCCAGTTGGGCTTTAATGGATCTAGTTAGGCTTTAATGGATCCGATGGGGCTCTAATGGATGCAGTCGGGGCTTTAATGGATCCGGTTGGGCTTTAATGGATTCGATTGAGCTTTAAGGGATTTAGTTGGACTTTAATTACACATTTGGGCTTTAACGTACCCGATTGGGCTTTAATGGACCCGGTTGGCTTTAATCGATGCAGTTGGGTTTTAACGGATCCAGTTGGCCTTTAATGGATCCGGTTGGCCTTTAATGGATCCAGTTGGCCTTTAATGGATCCAGTATGACTTTAACAGATCCAGTATGACTTTAACGTATCCAGTTGGGATTTAACGTACCCAGTTAGGTTTTAACTACACAGTTGGGCTTTAACGTACCCGGTTCGTCTTTAATGAATCTAGTTGGGCTTTAATGGATCCGGTTGGGGTTTAATGGATCCTATTGGGCTTTAACGGATCCAATTGGGGTTTAACGTACCCGGTTGGGATTTAATAGATACAATTGATCTTTAATGGATCCGGTTGGGATTTAATGGATCGAGTTGGTCTTTAACGTACCCAGTTGGGCTTTAACGGATCTAGATGGCTTTAACGTATCGATCAGGGCTTTAATAGATATAGTTGAGCTTTAAGGGATTTAATTGGACTTTAATTACACATTTGGGCTTTAACGTACCCGATTGGGCTTTAATGGATCCGGTTGGGCTTTAATGGATCCAGTTAGGCTTTAACAAATATAAACAAATTAAAGAGCACAATTAAAATCAATATATTTTTTTTATAAATTAAAAATTCAATTATTAGCTAATAATCAAATATACATCACATTAGAAATATTTTTTTATTGGTTTTTATAGTTTTTAATTGGGTTTTAATTATTATATTGGTAAAATATAATCTATATCTATATATATATATACTATATGATAAAGCATCTATAAAAAAACTTTTAAAAACAACCTTTTAAGCATAAGGGACTGCTAATTTATACACAAAATCTTGAAAATGCTTAATTACACAATATAATGCATAATGTACAAGTGAGAAATACATACACTTTATAATTTTTGCAGGTTTCACTTTTTAGACATTTTCTATTTAGAATAAAATTTCACGTCCTGCTCGTCCGATGCATTGCACGGACACACTGCTAGTAACAATTAGAACATCAGTAGATTTCCGATAAAATATAGTTTTATATCAGGTCTCACAAATTTTATTATGTTTTAATATATTTTTTTATTATTAAATATAATATATTGTTTAAAACTATTAAATTTAACTTATTTATAATATATTGGAATTTATCCCCCTCCCTTTACTTCCCGCCTCCCCCTCCCCCTCCCCCTTTTATGCCTCCTAAGATAAAATAAACCCTAAAATTAAACCAGCCGCCTCCCCCTTTTTATCTCACCACAACCATCGATCCCGCCTCCTCTTTCGGTTCGCACCACGACCATCGATCGCCGCCCTTCGGTTCTCACCATCATGACGCTTCACTATTTTTTTCCATTGCTTCAATCGAGTTGAGGTAACACATGTTTTGAGTTTCTTCATCGCTAGGAAATCGAAAAAAACGGGGGTTTTCATCCTCTTTTTTTGTCTTTTTTATATCGATTTTAGGATTTCATTTTTTATATAGAGAAAGTGAGTTTCTTCATAAGAAAACGAGTTTTTTCATCTTTGTTTTCAAAAACGAGTACCTTTTATATCGATTTTTCTCCTTATTGGCTTTTTTTTTTTTACATTTATATTAGGTTTTTAAACGAGTTTGTTCATCCTCTTGGCTTTTCATGTCCTTTACATTTGTTCTTAAAAGATTTGTCCTTTAGATTTGTTCTTAAAAAACGGATTTGTTCATCCTCTTGGCTTTTCTCCTTATTTGTTTTTAAACGAGTTTGTTCTTCTCTGTTTTCTATTCGTTTTTTTTACATTTCTTGACCCCTTTTTAAAAATAATCTAGATTTGTTTTTATAAAAGATATTATAGATATGTTTTTTTAATAAATATCCAGATTTGATTTTATAAAAATAACATATTTGTTTTTTATAAAATTTTCCCAGATCTGTTTAAAAAAATATTGTAGATCTGTTTTTAGAAAATATCCAAATTTGTTTTCAAAAAATACTTAAGATCTGTGTCAAATTTGTCTTGTGTGCTTACCTTTGTTGGTGAATTTGTAGGGAAAGAAAACGAGCCGTGAAGAGTTTATTAGGAAGTTGAGATCAATATCGAGTCTCCGGTCCAGGGCTTAAGGTCTCACTATTGTTGCTCGGTTTAGCTATCATATCGTATTTGCAACTTGTTTTGACAAATTTAGCCATTAGCAATTGGAATACTATTGTTTACAATTCTATATAAAATGGGCTTTAGGACAATATTAGTATGTGAAGAACAATTTTACTGATGCATATTTTATTTCAATAAGCTAAAATTATTAAATTAGGATTCAAATGCACAACCATTACAACAATGGGTTCAAGTGTGAGAAGGAGCATGATTTATATAACAAATATTTAGTTCAAAAAGGGACAAGACTTTCACTTTGGTGTGTCAGAAAATGCACTTAAGTATGATTTATAAAATGTAGGGAGATTTATTGTATCAACTTATAGAGCATCATCAACTTTAGTTCTCATATGTTCAAATAATGTTTAATAATTATTATATTTTCAATGTTAAATCAACCACCTAATCCCTGGGTTAGGAGGTTAAGTCTTAGAAGGTCATTTGACCATCAAATTTTACTTACTGATTTTTGAACTTTTGTATGATTGTGCAAAACCCTTGGATCAATCTCTTAACTATTTTTTTGGTTTCTTGAAATCTTATGCTTGTAAGGTGAATTGTTTAACTAATTAAATTTAATCCGTTTCGGTAGGACTTGTGATTTTTTTTAGAGATTTTTAGGTAAATAACCTTAAATGAGATTTTAATTAAATCCATGACCTTCTCATGAGTATAAACCCATTTTTTCTTGAATAGGTCAGGAGGTCATGCATTTAATTAAAAACTCATTTAAAGTCATTTTCTTAAATCACCATTCTTTTTAGATCTTGATCTTTTCTCAAATTGAATGCATACCGTTACATTGTTTTCTGTTTGCAGTATTTGGCAAGACGGCAGAAGTTAAGAAGTGGGTGCAAGAAATTTAAGGTGGTTAAGAAGTTCAAAGTCTCGATTTCAGATTGCCTTTTGAAAATCTGGGCTTTCATTTGTTCGGTTAGATTGGTATTTTGCTTTTATATTTCTGTTTAGATTAGTAGGTTAAACTTGAAACTATTATTAGGATTTACATACAACTCCTTTTTCTAGGCATATTAAAGTGCCATTGAGTATGAGGTTTCATGAGTTTGCCTTTTTGCTTCATTGTACTTGTTATGTTTATTATCAACCAAGTTCTTGAGCATTAGGACGGCCATTTACGTGTCGTCTGTAGATGCCTTAGGTGCAATAGAAAGGAATTGCTGTAACCGTGGTGGGTGATATATGGTGTCCACGTATATAGAGTAAACTCGAACCTAACCATCTCAGTACATTTCATCAATGGCTAAAAAGGTTTAAGTTGTATATTAGGAGTTTTATTAAAGATTTGATGGTTAGTATATATATACTACTAAACAAACAGTAATTTTTTTTTTACTGGTGGTCAATTTTTAAAAAGCGGACAAAATTTTTCTTGGTAAAACCTATACACAAAAACATTTAATTTTAATTTTTTTTTAAAAAATTACCAAAATTTCCGACGGATTTTCGGTGGAAAAATCTGCCAAAAAATAAATAAATAAATATTTAAATAAATAAAAAATATCATTTCTTTTTTATTAAATAAAATAGAGCGCGGAAAATCTTACTTTTTTATTAAATAAATTTATTTTGATGGAAAACTTTTCGGCAGATTATTCCGTCGAAAATCCGCCGCAAACTATTAAATTTATTTTCTTAATTAATCAAATCATTAAAATTTTAAAAAAATTCGGGCCGGTTTTCGGCGGATTTATCCGCCGAAAAAATTGATTTGCGGCGCCCTTGTTTTCGGCCGACCAAATCCGCCGAAAACCCCGATTTCTGGCGGATTTTCGGCGGATTTGGCCGGCGGAAATAGTCGAAAATTTTGTAGTGAAATCCAAATGAGATATTTAATCTTCACGAAATTTTCAAAAAATTTCAAAACCAAATACATCAATAACTGTTCAAGATTTACAAGAAGAACTTAATAATGTCAAAACAGAAATAAAACTAATCAAAGAAAATGTCAAAACAGAAATAAGACTAATCAAAGAAAAATTATCAAACGTTGAGAAAAATAAAGCAATTATTAAAGATAATTTAGAAGAAAGCAATATAGAAATCAAAGAAATTAAGAAAATACCAAAAAGAATAACTTTTCAAAGATGGAATACATGTATTCAATTATGTATAAAAAAGGATTTCAAAGTAACAGTTTTAGCACTAATTGACAGTCGTGCTGACATGAATTGTATTCAAGAAGAAATCATACCTACCAAATATTATGAGAAGACAGCTAACAGGTTGTCAGCTGCTAGCGGATCTTCCCTAAATATAGAATACAAAGTTTCAACAGTTCATATTTGCAATAATGGATATTGTCTCAAAACTTTATTAATACTTGCAAAGAATTTAACTTCAACGTTAATTCTAGGAACTCCATTCATTTCTCAATTATACCCCTTTTCAATATCAGAAGATGGAATTTCTGCAAAGGTATTAGGTAAAGAAATATTTTTCAAATTTGATAATCCAATTACTTCTACAAAATTAAATCATTTAAAGAATAAGATTAATCAAGCAAAATATTTAAGAAATGAAATTAATAGCTTAAAAATTTATGATCAAATTCATAATCAAATTAATCAAAATAAAATAGAACATATAAAAGATAATTTTGAAAACAATATTTGCTCAAATATTCCAAATGCCTTTTGGAAAAGAAAACAACACATAGTCAAATTACCCTATATTAAAGAATTCAATGAAAGAGATATCCCTTCAAGATCAAGAGCTATTCATATGTCAAATGAATTACAAGAACATTGTAAAAAAGAGATTCAAGAACTTTTAGATAAAAAACTCATAAGACCCTCAAAATCTCTCTGTCTTGCTCAGCCTTCTACGTTATGAATGCAGCTGAGATAGAACGAGGATGTCCAAGATTAGTCATTAATTATAAACCTCTAAATAAAGTTTTAGAATGGATAAGATATCCAATCCCAAATAAAAGAGATTTACTCAAAAAATTATATGATTTAAATATATTTTCAAATTTTGATATGAAGTCAGGATAATGGCAAATAAAATTCATGAAGCTGATAAATACAAAACAGGTTTTAATGTTCCGTTTGGTCATTATGAATGGAATGTTATGCCCTTTGGACTCAAAAATGTCCATCCGAATTTCAAAATATCATGAATGACATCATAATGCCAATAAGCAATTTTGCTATTGTTTATATTGATGATGTCTTAATCTTTTCAAAATCCATAGATCAACATTTCAAACATTTAAATATATTTTATGATTTAATTTACAAAAATGGATTAGTTTTATCTGCTCCAAAGATGAACCTTTTTCAAACAAATGTTAGATTTTTAGGACATGATATTGTTCAAGGAACAATAAAACCAATTCAAAGAAGCCTCGAGTTTTCTAATAAATTTCCAGATGAAATCAAAGATAAAACTCAGCTTCAAATATTTTTAGGATGCTTAAATTATGTTCATGATTTTTTCCAAGATTTAGGAATTATATGTAAACTCTCTATCAAAGACTAAAAAAGAATCCAGAACCATGGACTCAAAAACATACTAAAATTGTTCAACATATCAAACAAAAAATAAAATATTTACCATGTCTTCATATACCTCAACCAAATGCTCAAATAATTGTTGAAACCGATGCTAGTGATCTAGGTTTCGGAGGAATACTAAAACAAAAAGTTAATAATCAAGCAAAGGAAGAATTAGTTAGATTTTTCTCAGGCTCTTGGAATGATACTCAAAGAAATTATTCAACAGTCAAAAAAGAGATTTTATCAATCGTTTTATGTATCAAAAACTTTGACGATGATTTATATATGAAACCATTTTTATTAAGAATAGACTGTCAATCTGCAAAACCTATTTTAGAAAATGATGTTAAAAATATAATATCAAAACAAATTTTTGCAAGATGGCAAGCCTTACTAAGTAACTTCGATTTTCAAATTGAATTTATTAAACGAATAAATAATTCTCTTCCTGACTTTCTATCAAGAGAATTTTTACAGGGAAAATGAGTGATTCAAAAAACCAGATGATCCTTTCTCCTTTCAAACGATCTGAATCAACATCTTCTTCCTCTCCTCTTCCTATTCAAAATAGATATTCACCACTTACACCTCCACATATTCAACAAACCTATTCTGCTTTATTCCAAAATTCTCCATCCTCTGTTCCAAAGCCAATTCAAAATAAATCCATAGTTCCAACCATCAAAAAGGGTTCTACTTCAAATTCAGCCAACCATTCATATATCCAAAATCCTAATCATCAAATAGTAAAAATCCTTGAAGATTATGAATTGTATCTTCAAAACAGATCTTTTAGTACTCTTGTTGATTTTCTTTTTCCCAAAGACTCTCTATTCAAATCTGATACTTACAAGACCATAGAATATTATGAAGCAATCCTTATAGACACATGATCTATTAAGGTTATTCATAATAAAAATTCCAACTCTTCTCAAATTGATTTTAGCAAAGTTCAGATATTTCATATCCTTACGATTCAAGAGTGGAAGACTCGTCCTTACACCAACAAGACCCTTTCAAATTACTCAAAACATCCGTCTTATAATTATTACGATTATCAAGATGCATGGTTCAAATTTCTCTATCTCAGATGTTATACACATTCTTGGTTCATATTCTTTGACAAGAACTTTGATAACAATTATCAAAATTGGTTCACTAATTGGTTCAAATTCATGGGAAGTATTTCGGATATTCTTCCTATAAGTGTTCATGGTGGATTCACAAAATTCAAAGAAATGTTTGTTTAAAACATTTCTGAAAATGAATATTTGTTACAATTCACAATTTTATTCAAAATTCCTTGGATCATTTCCTGGACATTTGAAGTAGCCCCAGCAAGCGGTCCTTCACCTCCAATGCTCATGAGAACCTGTAACAACCCAACAATTTCATCAACAATTTAATTCGATAGAATGATAACAAACATTAAACAACGGGTCCCAATTCAGCAAAGTGATATTCAAGTATTTAAACCACTTAAATCTTAGTCTATTACAACCGACGAACTTTTCATTCTTCTTTGTCAACACCGTTAGAGGAGTGGCTATACGAGAGAAGTCTTTTATAAACTTCCGATAATATCCGGCTAGTCCTAAGAAACTTCAGACTTCTGACGGGTTTCGCGGTGCCTCCCAACTCCGAATCGCTTCTACCTTGGCCGGATCCACCTTAATTCCGTCTTGGGACACGACGTGACCAAGAAATTGTACTTCTCGCAACCAGAATTCGCACTTCGAGAATTTTGCGTACATTTTCTCTCTTCTCAACAACTCCAACACTGATCGCAAATGATCCTCGTGTTCCTCCTCGGTCTTCGAATACACCAAAATATCGTCAATAAATACGATCACGAACTTGTCTAAATAAGGTTGACACACCCTATTCATCAAATCCATGAAGGCAGCAGGGGCGTTGGTCAACCCGAATGGCATTACAAGGAATTCGTAATGTCCATACCTCGTACGGAAAGTCGTTTTCGATATGTCTTCATCCTTCACCTTGAGTTGATGGCATCCCGACCTTAAATCTATCTTGGAGAAGAAACTGGCACCCTGAAGCTGATCGAATAAGTCATCTATCCTTGGGATCGGATACTTATTCTTGATCGTCAACTTGTTAAGCTCTCGGTAATCTATGCACATTCGCATAGATCCATCCTTCTTTTTCACAAAAAGCATCGACGCTCCCTACGGTGAGGTACTAGGCCTGATGAACCCCTTATCCAGCAACTCTTGCAATTGAAACATCATTTCTCTCATTTCTGAGGGTGCTAACCGGTACGGTGCACGTACTACCGGAGCGGCACCAGGCATCAGATTGACCCGAAGTTCGACCTGACGATCCAGAGGTAACTCCGTCAAGTCTTCCGGAAATCCATCCGGATAGTCGCTCACTACCCGCACTTCCTCCATTCTACTTTTCTCTTTCTTAGCATCTATCACATATGCTAGGTATCCCTTACACCCTTTTCTCAGACTCCTATTTGCCTTGATCAGGGAAATCAAGCTAGAATTTCTTTCCCGTCTATCCCCATATATCACTACCACCCCTTTTCCCAGTAACACAATACGGATCATCTTCTTGTTACAGACAATACTAGCATTATTCCTAGCCAACCAATCCATCCCCAGAACTACGTCAAACTCTCTCATCAACATAGGATATAGAACTACTGGTACTAGACTTCCTTCTATGTCTATTCAAGTATTTAATTCGATAGAATGATAACAAACATCATACAACGGGTCCCAATTCAACAAAGTGATATTCAAGTATTTAAACCACTTAAATCTTCGTCTATTACAACCGAGAATTTCTATTCATATAAAGAAAATGGACTACGCCGCACTAAGGCCAGAACTCCCGCATACGATCTTCTAACACTTCTTTTTTCCTTTAGCGGATCCGGAGACAACTAATTTACCTAAAAATGGGTTTTAAGAAAATGGGAAAGAGGATTAGACCGAGAGGTCTAGTGAATTCCCAACCTCGTTCTTTTATATGGGTATACAACATAAACAGATAATTAATAAAAAACAAAAAAACAAAATCTCACAACGTAGAGCCACAGATCGTTCATCAGTTTAAGGACTGCTCGTCCTCGGGCACCCCAGTAGATCCCCATACAGCCCCCCATGTCGATGTCGTATCCGTGTATAAGGAAACACATTCCAAATACACGACTCAACCATCCCCGATGGTTATACGCGTATAGATTTCGCCAAAACATAATTAAACAACGTGTCACACTAAAACTCGATCCCATACATGAATTAAAACAACACAGTACATAGACATCAAATTAATGCCTTATCAATAGTTGCAATAACCATTCTAAGCAATGAGTTATAAACCATTTCCAGTACCTCAGTAAAAGCATTGTTGAAAAACAGGGAACTCACCTGATGAGGAAAACTCGGCACACACCCGACTCCTATCTCCGTATAGATTGACTCCTATAAATCAAATTTAATAATAATACATCAAATTGAAAGTTGATGGAATGTCGATTAAAGACTTCCCAATGTTTCTGGACTCTCATAGACTTCCCACATCGGTCGAGAGACACCGGTTGAGACACCGGTCGAGAGACACTGGATGCTAGGACACCGGTCGATGGACAACGACACCGGTCAAAGGGACACCAGTCGATGGACAACGACACCGGTCAAAAGGGACACCGGTCGCTAGGACACCGGTCGATGGAACACGGAACCGGTCAAAAGGGACACCGGTCCATGGGACCCCGGTCAAAAGTGGCACCGGTCCATGGACCCCGGTCGAAGGTGACACCTCTCTTCGATCCTTACCCTTCCCAACACAATCGATCCTAGCAACTACATAGAAAAATAACCCCAATCGACCTCGTTCCCAAAACACAGCTCACCCCCCCCCCCCAAATCCACTCGAGTCTCGATCAGTTCATAACATTATTCTATCCATCAATTTTCTAATTGATTTCTTCATTTAGTTTTACCATCTAGATTTTATTTACACAAATGATTTGGGACATTAATCACATTCTGCACTCTTCACCCTATTCTAGCATCGCACCAAAACCCAAATCGCCCTAACTTCTTAACACAAAACAATTAGAAAGAAACAATGGATTCCAGTCTTGATTGTTACCTCCAGAAGATAACTCCCACAGTTCCGCTCTTGATCACCTACTTTCCACCTCGATTGATCCTTGCTGCTCTCCTTGCGTCGCCGCACAAAACACACACACACTAGATGTCAAGAGCGATTAATGAACGGCCTAGGGTTTTAGACTTCCCTATTTTGGTTAAATTACACTATGTCCCCTCAAATATTTTCCTTTTCTCCACAAACTTACTTGTTTACAATTATTCATACATCTGGCCCACTTTAACGGGTGTTACAACTCTCCCTCCCTTAAAAGAATTATGTCCCCGGAATTTCTTATGCAAAAAGGTGCGGGTGATTAGACTTCATTTCTGACTCTAGCTCCCACGTCGCTTCTCGTTCTTTGTGAAACTTCCACTGAACCTTTACTAGGTTAATATCCTTTGTTCTCAACCGTTTAACCTTGCGATCCACGATAGACTCAGGCTCTTTGATGAAGTTCAACCTTTCATCCACTCGAACGTCTTGCAGCGGTATAGACATCTCCACATCTACAAGATACTTTCTCAAGTTAGAAACATGGAAGGTACTGTGAATGCCCTTCAACTCCTCGGGTAGATCCAACTTATACGCCACTACGCCGACGCGTTCAATAATTTCAAACGGACCAATAAATCAAGGACTTAACTTTCCCTTCTTTCCAAAGAGAATTACCCCTTTCCAAGGTGATACCTTTAACATTACTTTATCACCCACTTGGAATTCTATGTCTTTTCGACGCTTATCCGCGTAACTCTTTTGACGATCGCGTGCCACTTTCAATCTTTCTCGAACTTGAAAAATTTTATCCGCAATTTGCTGCACTAACTCTGGTCAGTCAACTGTCTTTCCCCAACCTCATTCCAACACAAGGGAGTCCGATATTTTCTACCATAAAGCATTTCGTACGGGGAAGCTTCGATGCTCGCATGATAGCTATTATTGTAAGTGAACTCAATCAATGGTAAATGGTTTTTCTACGACCCTTGGAAATCCAAAACGCATGCTCTCAGCATATCCTCTAAAGTCTGAATAGTCCGCTTGCTCTGTCCGTCGGTTTGTAGATGATATGCCGTGCTTATCTTGATCTTCGACCCCATCTCCCGTTGGAAACTCTTCCAGAAAGCTGAAGTGAACCTGCTATCCCGGTCGGACACGATCGATAGGGGCACACCATGCCGAACGACGATCTCGTCGATGTACAACTTCGCAAGCCTTTCCATAGAATAGGTTTCCCTAATGGGTAGAAAATGCGCTGATTTGGTTAATCGATCCACAATGACCCAAATTGCGTCATAACCTTTCAGAGTTCGGGGCAACTTGGTCACGAAGTCCATCGTGATTTGTTCCCACTTCCATACGGGAATTTCTAATGGTTGAAGCTTTCCATATGGTTGTCGATGCTCCGTTTTTACTTGCAAACACGTCAGGCACCTCTCCACATAATGAGCTATATCTTTCTTTAGTCTCGACCACCAATACTCTAGCCTCAAATCTCCGTACATTTTGTTCCCCCCAGGGTGGACTGAATATTTAGACTTATGAGCTTCCGCTAAAATGATCCTCCTTAAATCTCCAAGTTTCGGAATCCAAATCCTCCCACGGTAGCATTTTAGTCCCCAACTGTCCGCTAGAAGCGAGTTTGCAACACCCACCATTCTCTCAGCTTTAAGATTTTCCTGTCTCAAGGCCTCCACTTGAAACTTATTAATCTCTTCCAGCAATGTTGGAGCCACCTCAGTTCTTGTAGCAATCATCCTTAAACTCTCACTCATTTCCTTCCGGCTCAGAGCGTCTGCTACCACGTTAGCCTTGCCGGGATGATACTCGATCCTACAATCATAGTCTGATAGTAGCTCCATCCACCTTCGCTGGCGCATGTTCAACTCCTTCTAATCGAACAGGTGATAGAGACTTTTGTGGTCCGTGAAAATTTGGCACTTTGCTCCGTAAAGGTAGTGTCTCCAGATTTTTAACGCGAAGATCACGGCAGCTAGCTCCAAATCATGAGTAGGGTATCTCGACTCGTGATCCTTCAATTGACGTGAAACATAGGCGATTACCTTTCCCCGCTGCATTAGAACACAACCCAAACCCAGTCGTGACACATCTGCATACACTACGAAGTCTTCCGTACCCTCCGGTAGTGTAAAAATCGGAGCGCTACTTAACATATCCTTGAGTTTCTGAAACGCTTCCCTCTGATCTTCCATCCAGACGAACTTTTCATTCTTCTTTGTCAACACCGTTAGAGGAGTGGCTATCCGAGAGAAGTCTTTTATAAACTTCCGATAATATCCGGCTAGTCCTAAGAAACTTCGGACTTCTTACGGGTTTCGCGGTGCCTCCCAACGCCAAATCGCTTCTACCTTGGCCGGATCCACCTTAATTCCGTCTTGGGACATGACGTGACCAAGAAACTGTACTTCTCGCAACCAGAATTCGCACTTCGAGAATTTTGCGTACAATTTCTATCTTCTCAACAACTCCAACACTGATCGCAAATGATCCTCGTGTTCCTCCTCGGTCTTCGAATACACCAAAATATCGTCAATAAATACGATCACGAACTTGTCTAAATAAGGTTGACACACCCTATTCATCAAATCCATGAAGGCAGCAGGGGCGTTGGTCAACCCGAATGGCATTACAAGGAATTCGTAATGTCCATACCTCGTACGGAAAACCATTTTCGATATGTCTTCATCCCTCACCTTGAGTTGATGGTATCCCGACCTTAAATCTATCTTGGAGAAGAAACTGGCTCCCTGAAGCTGATCGAATAAGTCATCTATCCTTGGGATCGGATACTTATTCTTGATCGTCAACTTGTTATGCTCTCGGTAATCTATTCACATTCGCATAGATCCATCCTTCTTTTTCACAAAGAGCACCGACGCTCCCCACGGTGAGGTACTAGGCCTAATGAACCCCTTATCCAGCAGCTCTTGCAATTGCGACATCATTTCTCTCATTTCTGAGGGTGCTAACCGGTACGGTGCACGTGCTACCGGAGCGACACCAAGCATCAGATCGACCCGAAATTCGACCTGACAATCCAGAGGTAATTCAGTCAAGTCTTCCGGAAATACATCCGGATAGTCGCTCACTACCCGCACTTCCTCCATTCTACTTTTCTCTTTCTTAGCATCTATCACATATGCTAGGAATCTCTTACACCCTTTTCTCAGACTCCTATTTGCCTTGATCAGGGAAATCAAGCTAGAATTTCTTTCCCTTCTATCCCCATATATCACTATCACCCCTTTTCCCGGTAACACCATACAGATCATCTTCTTGTTATAGACAATACTAGCATTATTTCTAGCCAACCAATCCATCCCCAGAACTACGTCAAACTCTCTCATCAACATAGGATATAGAACTACTGGTACTAGACTTCCTTCTATGTCTATCATACATCCCTCAAACACCTCTCTAATCGCCACCTGATTATCATTGGCGGTTTCCACATCAAATTTCCTCCCCAACCGCCTAGACTTTAACCCCAAACACCGAGCAAAAGCAGGGGACATGAAAGAGCAAGTCGCTCCTGAGTCAAACAATACTCTAGCACAAGTAGAGTTTACCAGAAACGTACCTGCTACCACATTCGGAACTTCCTCCGCCTTCGTAGCCGTCATATTAAAGGCCCTCCCATTCGGGCGAGCCGCATCCCACTTCTTTTCTTCCTTTATTCCTCCCCCACGCTCCCCAGTTTGGACCGATACACCCCGCTTGACCTTTGGGAACTCGGACCGAAGATGGTCTGGAGACCCACACTGGTAGCATCTTTTCTTGTTCGGTCAATCTCTTGACATATGCCCTGGCATTCCACACTGAAAACAGGATCTGTCTCCCGATCTACACTCCCCTTTGTGCACCCGATGACACTTCTCACACGGTCTCTCCCCAAATCCGCGACCTCCTTTCGACTCTAACCTAAAATTTTTACCTTTTCTCGGATCTGCCGTCGACCCGTCCCTCTTCCTCTTGTCTCCTACTTTATCAGTTAGTTGGCGGTTCTTCTCTTTCTCTATCATTTCGGCTGCGTGCACGGCAACCTGAAAAGTTGTTGGTTCCCTTGCAGAAACCCATTCGCGCAAATTGCTCTTCAGCCCGAAAATAAACCGTTCCACTCTACTCTCTTCATCCGGCAAGTATGATCCAGCAAAACGAGACTTATCAATGAACTTATTGGTGTACTCCCTCACTGACATCCCTCCTTGCTCCAAACCCAGAAATTCTTCCTATAATTTCTTCACTGCCGCCAGAGGGCAGAATTGAGCCTTGAATTTCCCTACAAATGTCGTCCAGGACATACCTTCAGCTGCTGATACCCCCATTCCTCCTATCTCAGCGTCCCACCATAGACAATGCGTATGTCACCTTATCTCCCTCAGCGCACTTACTTGTAGCAAACACCAGTTCCATCTCCTTAACCCATTTCATTACCAGCACTGGGTCACATTCCCTTCTGTATGTAGGAGGTTTGCAGGCTGCAAATTCCTTGTAACTACAACCCTTAACTGCCATGTGGTTTGCTGTCACATTCATCGACGAAGAATTGCCACCGACTTCAGTTGCCGAGTTACCTCCAACTTCGGTTGACGGCGGACTTGACAGTGCCGTCACTTCTCTATTTTCGCTCTTCTCTTTGCTTTCCGAGGCTGGTTTCTCCTGATTGGCCATCAACGCCTGCAAAGTCTCTTGTAACTTTCCCATTTCCGCCGCAAACGTCTCGTGAGTCACAAAGGCTTGATTCCGCCCCCGACCACGAGCCCTTGCAGCTCCCCGTCCTCTCACTGTCGCTGAGCTCTCTTATTGCGACAATTCCCTCTCCCCATGAACTTCAGCGCTCCTTGCTCTTCGAGAAGTTCGGGTGTTAGCTACTCCCCGATTTCCAGCGTTAATTCCATCCACCTAGGTCGTAGCCCTTCGGGTAGTCCTCTCCGGACCGCGCCCTCGACCACGTCCCCGTCCCCGAGTTGTCGGCCTTCCAGAAAGTCCCCTTGGTACCTCCGCTCGAACCTCCTCTGCCGGTATGTCTTCTCTAGCCGGCCCTGCCTTACTTCGCAAAACTCGATATGCCATAATGACAGCTGAAACAATACAACGATACACTTTAAATTACAATCCTATATGCAACAAGATTTTTATAGATACGCACATGTACCTGTAAATTTGTAATTACGTTGGCCATTTGTAATCCCAAATTTACCTTACATGTTAGTCCCTATCTCTTGTTACATGAGCTCCTAACGCGGCAATCCTACGTCTCCCTATTTCTCGGTTGCGGTCCACTTACAGTTTAAGTCTAGGTCCAACAAGGCCACCTAAATCGCTTAAACTTTGGCTCTGATACCAAATGTAACAACCCAACAATTTCATCAACAATTTAATTCGATAAAATGATAACAAACATTAAACAACGGGTCCCAATTCAGCAAAGTGATATTCAAGTATTTAAACCACTTAAATCTTAGTCTATTACAACCGAGAATTTCTATTCATATAAAGAAAATGGACTACGCCGCACTAAGGCTAGAACTCCCGCATACGATCTTCTAACACTTCTCTTTTCCTTTAGCGGATCCGGAGACAGCTAATTTACCTAAAAATGGGTTTTAAGAAAATGGGAAACGAGGATTAGACTGAAAGGTCTAGTGAATTCCCAAACTCGTTCTTTTATATGGGTATACAACATAATCAGATAATTAATAAAAAACAAAAAAACAAAATCTCACAACGTAGAGCCACAGATCGTTCTTCAGTTTAAGGACTGCTCGTCCTCGGGGCCCCCCAGTAGATCCCCATACGACTCCCCATGTCGATGTCGTATCCGTGTATAAGGAAACACATTCCAAATGCACGACTCAACCATCCCCGATGGTTATACGCGTATAGATTTCGCCAAAACATAATTAAACAACGCGTCACACTAAAACTCGATCCCATACATGAATTAAAACAACACAGTACATAGACATCAAATTAATGCCTTATCAATAGTTGCAATAACCATTCTAAGCAATGAGTTATAAACCATTTCCAGTACCTCAGTAAAAGCATTGTTGAAAAACAGGGAACTCACCTGATGAGGAAAACTCGGCACACACCCAACTCCTATCTCCGTATAGATTGACTCCTATAAATCAAATTTAATAATAATACATCAAATTGAAAGTTGATGGCATGTCGATTAAAGACTTCCCAAAGTTTCTGGACTCTCACAGACTTCCTACATCGGTCGAGAGACACCGGTCTTAGGACACCGGTCGAGACACCGGTCGCTAGGACACCGGTCGAGAGACACTGGATGCTAGGACACCGGTCGATCGAACACGACACCGGTCAAAGGGACACCGGTCACTAGGACACCGGTCAAAAGGGACACCGGTCCATAGGACCCCGGTCAAAGGTGGCACCGGTCCATGGACCCCGGTCGAAGGTGACACCTCTCTTCGATCCTTACCCTTCCAAACACAATCGATCCTAGCAACTACGTAAAAAAATAACCCCAATCGACCTCGTTCCCAAAACACAGCTCACGCCCCCCCCCCCCCCAAATCCACTCGAGACTCGATCAGTTCATAACCATTATTCCATCCATCAATTTTCTAATTGATTTCTTCATTTAGTTTTACCATCTAGATTTTATTTACACAAATGATTTGGGACATTAATCACATTCTGCACTCTTCACCCTATTCTAGCATCGCACCAAAACCCAAATCGCCCTAACTTCTTAACACAAAACGATTAGAAAGAAACAATGGATTCCAGTCTTGATTGTTACCTCCAGAAGATAACTCCCACAGTTCCGCTCTTGATCACCTACTTTCCACCTCGATCGATCCTTGCTGCTCTCCTTGCGTTGCCGCACAAAATTCAAACACACACACCAGATGTCAAGAGTGATTAATGAACGACCTAGGGTTTTAGACTTCCCTATTTTGGTTAAATTACACTATGGCCCCTCAAATCTTTTCCTTTTCTCCACAAACTTACTTGTTTACAATTATTCATACATCTGGCCCACTTTAACGGGTGTTACAGAACCTGCAACGTCAAATGGTGGGAAAAGCTACCCAGAGATCAAATTGCCAAAATGACAATTCAAGGAGTCTCTGATTACTATTCAAAGAACTTTGGAACACCAGCCACAATTGAACAACCACTCTATCTCCTCAAAGAAGAAGAAGATGATGAAGTTGCTCAAATTATGGCCGCAAATTCAAAAGATGAAGTAAAAAGATTACTTCAAGAATTCAAAAGAAGTTCTCCAACAAGTTCGACTGCTACTCAAGAGATTTCTCAAAATCCATTGTTTCAAGATTCACAAGATCCCTATCCAGATGTAAATCTATAGGGAATGTGTGTGTTTGGTGTTCTTGCCTTTGTAGGAAAGATTCTTTGTTATTCAAATAATGGGTATTCAAACGTCTGGAATACACTCTTTGGTATTCCAAAAGATATTTTATTCAAATTGTTATTCAAAAGTTTATGCAGGTATTCAAGATAATGACAAAGCATATCAGTTCAAATCAATGATTCATGATGCTCTTTTCAAGAAAACAAAAGGAAGATGACAAAGTACTTTAACAATCAAGTCAAAAGTGCTTAAAGTATTGCCGGCCACATCTCAAATGAATGAATTCAATTAATTCAAAGTCTCAAATCCGCAGCCGGTTACCGGTCAAAAGTTATTCAATAATTGAAGATTTCAAAGACACTTGTCTGTCATTCTCCATAGAAGAAGCCTATAAAAGAAGACCTCAAGAAAGTATTCAAGACACACAAAATTTTTTCTAGCCTTGAAAACATATGTAAAATGTTATGTCTAGGAAAAAACCCTCTCTCTCATTTTCTACTGCAAGATGTTCAAAATCTTTAGATTTCCAGATATTCATATCTCCAGATGTATGTTTAAATTGTCCTAAAGACAACTGTTCAAAAGATTGCTTAATCAAAGAAGGTACTTTCTAATCATACCATGATTTATATTTTTGTATTTGATAATGGTTGCCTTATTAGTCAATTTGTTAGACAAAGGAATAATAATCAAACTTATCAGGTTCAATTATTTATTCAAAGTACTCTCAACGATCTTATTAATTTTTTCTTATCAAATAATATAAGAAATTTCAGAATAACGTATCACAAAATTTTTTACTATATTAATAGTCAAAATCGTATGGTTAGCCGAAATGGTAATTTTCGTAACCACTTTTTCCAACTCTTAATAACAGAAGATCTATTTAATTATATATTTTTCAAAACAAATCATTTTAAATTATTTTTCGCGATCCTGTTTTTAAATTATTTTCCGCGATCCTGTTCACACTTGGTATCAGAGCCATCTTTTCTAGTGGTATATAATATGTTAATCAAATTCTTAGTTGTATTTTATTGTCTTAATGAAGATTTTTATAAAATGAAATCTAATCTTAATTATTTAAATCAAAGTTATTTAGAGATAAAAATGATTTACCAAAAAATGAAGTCTTTTCATGATAATTGGATATTAGCGTTGGTTTTAGCCCAGCGTTGGTTCAGCCTTGAATGTTGGAGTAGCGTAAGTGACGCAGTGAGTTGTAAGACGTCCAGGCCGTACCAGGTCAGTGATAGGTGGTCCCGTTGTGGTGGTCCAGTTAATAGTCCAATAATCATAAAAATACTAAATTTTTAATAAATCAAATTTATTTCCAAAGACACTTTTATTTAGATAAACAAGACGATGAATTTATTTTCTAAAAAGAATAATTTTGACAATGAAATCAATGAAGAAAATGATCTTCATATGAATTCTACTGAAATTCATATTTTTGACATCGAACAGAGTTTATCAAATTGGACAATTCCAAAACAAAGTTTTAATACAATATATAAAATTGGAGCTTTCAATTTTTTACATGGATATTCAATTAAAGAAACAGAACAAACTGTTTCGATCAACAAAGACTATGATAGTCTAAATCTTTTATCAAAATCTGCAATCATACAACATAGAAAGAAATTTAAGTTCTTACATGTTGGCTTAGTTCAAATAGCAATCAAACCTTTATTCAGATTAGGCATAGATGCTCCAGTCTTGTTAATATTAAGAGATGCTATACATACAAATTTTCAAAATTCAATATTAGCCATGGCAGAGACTAATATTTCAAATGGCCCAATTTATTTCAACTTGATAATCCCAAAATCACCTAAATCTTAGAGAGAGAAAGTAGAGAGAGAAAGTTGAAAGCGCAGAAGTCTAAGATTGTATTCAATATGTGTTAATCACTTACAAACAACAAAGCCACAAGGGACTTAAATAACCTTGGCTAAAACCAGATATAAAAGCACTCTAAACACAGTATTAGACCAAGTATATAAATACAATGATTACTATAAAATCTGACTTAACAATCTCCCCCTTAGTAATCATTGGCGTTGTGGTCTTCAATATCCATCTTCTAAATCAACACAGACCATCTAAGCGACTTAGAGAAGCTTCTTGACTAAAAAAAAGTTCTTCTCAGCATCTTTCAATCTATATTGTCTTTACTGCCTTGACAAGACTGACCCTGTTTGTAATAAGCTTGAAATAACAATTGGTTTATCAGCTTGTGCTCTAGACGACGCACCTCTTTCAAAATGTACTTGAATGAACTGTGGAGGTCGGAGATGGAACAACAAAAGAACTAATATAGCTGAGAAAATAGAATCTTGAGCAGACAACTCTTTGTCGCTTTAACTTCTCCTTAACTTCTCCCCCTCATGACCTTGATGATCTGGATCAACTTGGTCATGCAAATGTTGGAGACGAGACAGCTTCAGATCTGCAAAATTCAGAATAAAGGAGAAAAAGGAAGTTTTGCGCTACATGTTGGTGGCGCAAAGTTGAGTTTTGCGCTACAAACTGTTGGCGCAAAGCTGACTTGAAATCTGAAAATTTTCACCTGACAATTCAAGTTAGCATTCATATAGAAAATCAGATACTCCCCCTTGAAATGAGATATGATCTTTCAGAATATTCTCCTTATTCACTCCCCCTCGAAGAATGCACAGACCCATTGAGACAGATATGAGAACACAAGGATTGAATCAACAATGTAGAAAGAAAAATATACTGAATATATATTTTGAAACAATTAAACATATAAAATTTTAAACACTAAACAAATTAAATTCTACTCAGTAAAATATCACAGATTAATCCATCAGTTGAAATCAAGTGTATGTTGTTGGATACAGATACAAGTTTCATTGCATATCAAGTTAAAACATGTTCAGTTTCAAAAAAACTTTCATCAATCTATTCAGTGTGCTAGCATGCAAACTTCGATTAGCTTCAAGAAAATGGAATTCTAAAAATATAATAGAGAACTTTGCATGTACTCACACTAAGCCATCAAAAATTAAGATTTTCACAAATTTACAGGTTTATCACAAATCAAAAATATCACCAAGTATCATGAGATGTGTGCTCATTGGCATCTTTTAGCATTGTGTACATTGGCATCTTCACATGAGTGTGCTCTTTGGCATCTTTTAAGCTTGTGCACATTGGCATCTTTTAATCAAAAAGTTTGGTAAGTAAAGAACATGCTGTAAACGTAACTTTCTATCTGATCCTATTGCAGGATTTGGGTCAGCCGCTCCTAGACCAGTTGGCCTTAGGGGACTAGGTGTCAAGCACCCCTTGGAACTTACTCTCCCAGATCAGAAAGGCTACATCGACACATCCTAAACACATTCATACCAGTAGAACATGACTTTCGATCTGATTTTATAGAAGGATTTGGGTTCGATCACTCCCATACCAATTGACCTTAGGGGACCAGATGACAAGCATCCCACGGAACTTACTTTCCCAAACCAGAAAGGTCACAGGTACAAACTTTTAAACTTAGAGAAATCTGTATTATATATATATAATATTCATCTCAATCACTCGGTTTTACATCTAAGTGCTTAGCCCATATTTTCATTACAATCCATAATTCTGACTTTTTAGGTTTTCTAAGTATTGTAAACTATACATATTCCGAATAACACAACTTTAAAGCAGTATCAAAAGTTTCAAACATGTTGCTGACTTTTCGACTTTTGTAAGACTTGAAAGTTGAACATATAAAACTTCAATATAAACAAAGCAACTTGAAAATTTATCGTAGACACACATTTTATTCAAAAGAAAGAAAAACTGTAAAACTTTTACTTTATATAATAAAATTTTGTAAAGATTTAAACTTTTAAATTCAACATGCCGAGTTTAAAAAACATTTTTCAAATAAGACTATTGTAAAGAATTCGGCAAATTGATATTTAGTCGGAACAAAATAAAATTCAATAATACCTTCTTCCACATAATGTATAATGAATTGGTGTCTCATATCAAAGTTTTGGATCTGGTCAACCTTGCTCAGATTCTTGAAGAATTTTTTTTTTGAGATAACTGGAACAACATCACAGTCAGAGATAAATGTTGCGGAATAAAGTAGATGCACTCACAGTTTCTCATTTGTCCAGAAGCTTAAATGCATTGAAGAACGAGTCCTAAACTGATATGTTTAGAAGTCGAAGTCCATTGAAGTACGGGTTATGAGTTGATTTACTCAGAAGCCATCTTTCTCTTACTCCCCCTTGACATTAGATGCCTGCAACTCAGAATTAATCTTTTGTTTTGGTACCCACTTGAATTTGGGTCCATATTTGTTAGTTGCAGTTCTAAAGGGAGAATATTTGTTAGATTTGACAAATAAAGCATGAGAAATATTATCAGAGAAATGAACATATCCATCATTAGAAGACAAAGCATAATCATATGAACTAGAATCAGAAGAAGAATATGAGACATCTTTTGAAATTCGAATCATTTGCTTTATTGAGTATTTTGAAATTTTATTACAAACAGCAAATGAATCACTTTTATAGATTTTGTCTACATATCTATCCTCGTCAGTCGTAGATTCATCAGATCTCCGCTTGACCCTCCATATCTGCCTTGAATGAGTGCTCAAAGTCCTATCTGAAATATTTGAATAAGAAGAATTAGAATTTTCAGAAATAACAATATCTTGTTTCTTTGACTTCTTTGACCTTCTTCTTTTACGCTTTGGTTTATAATACTGATTATTTAGCATAAAAGAATTATCAACAATTGAATTAGAAGAAGAAATTTTATCTAAGAAATCAAACTGGGCATTCATCATTGTTAAACATGCCTTGGAGTGAGAACTTTCAGAAAAACACAAGTCTATAAGAGTTTTGCGCGATCCCTTGGTGGCGCAAACTGAACTTTGCGCTACCAACTTCTGGCGCAAACTGTCAGTTTGCGCGCTACCAATGGTTGGCGCAAACTCTCACTTGACTGAACAACTTGCATATTTTCCTTAGAATCAATAGAAAATACAGAATTAATTTTGTCAGCTAAGTCTTGTTTTTGAGAAATGAATTTATCTTCAAAACTTGATTTCATGATAAAAAGAAATAAACTATTTTCAAATTCATTTTGAAGACTTTGTTCTTCCATTTTATCTTCAAGATCAATGATTTTGCCCTCTAATACTAATGGGGGAATATATCTCTTAGAATCATAAGAAACCGGAGATATATTTTCCTTATTAGTGTTATTGGCATATATATCAAAATAATCATTTGGTAATGAAGATTTAATGGAAGAATTGACATTTAAAACATTTTGAGGTTTTATGGATTTCTTTGATTTTTCAGGAAAATATTTGGCATTTTCACGAGTATAAACAAATGGCATTTCCATTTTCTTATTGTTCATTCTTTTCTCATTTTCAATTTCTAATTCTTGCTTTTCATTCATCCACTCAATTTTAAATTGAGGAGCATATGTTGCAAGATTTAGATAATCAAAATTATATAAAGTGGGGGTTTTTGTTATAACATTGTTTAAACAATGTGGATTTTCAAAAACCAAGTCCCAATCTTTCTTTTATTGACTCATCACTCCTTGGTTTATTCATATAAATTGTTTGCTCAGTTTGTTCTCTCAAATATAACTTTCCTTCTAAAGCAATTATTTTATCAGAAAAAGTTTGATTCAAATTGGTCATTTATGTCAAAGAATCAAGATTAGTCTTATTTAAATTTTCTAATTCATCCAATTTCTTTTGAAACTTTTCTTTTGTATATGTCAAAATAATTTTTTCATCTTTCAATGAAATTTTCAATTTTTCAATCATGACAGATTTTTCTTGATTAATTTGCTTTTCAGATAAGAACTTTGAACGTAAGTCATGTAAAGCAGTTATTATGATGTTCATTTGAGAAGAAATAAAGTTGTAATCAAACTCAGAAGGTACCTCAGATTCATCAGTTGAAGTATCTTCATATTCATCATCACTTTTATCATCCCCAATAAAGCACATGGCAGTTGTTTCCTCATTTTCTGCCTCATTGTCAGAATGATCTAACCAGTATTCTTCCTCAGCAAGCAGAATTGTTCCATTCTCTCTCTTTTCTGCCAGTTCTAACTTTTTACTGTAGAAAGCAGAATCCTTGACAACCTTCACTCGACACTCCTTTGCTATGTATCCGGGTTTCCCACAGTTGAAGCAATTCATATCCTTCCTCTCTTCCTTTTTCGGCTCGACCACTTTAGCAGGCTCATACTTTGGAACATATGGCTTTGAGGGAGCACCGGGTTCCACTTTCTTTGAACTGGAAGTGAAGCGGAGGTTATTGGAACCTGATCTGTGCTGGAATTTCTTATGATAATCTTGAGAGAGAAGGATCATGGCTTTTTCAAGAGCTTCACCATCATCATCACTTGACCCATCATAAGCATTTTCAGATAATGCTTGTTCGGCTAATTGGCTTGCTAGAAGAGCAATCAGATCAACTGTTTTTTGGCTTATTTTTCTTATCATTCTTTGCTTTCTTTTCGAGCACCAAATTCTCAGCCATCAAGATCTCATAAAGTTCCTATATCGGCATTGTAGAGATCTTGACATCATTCCTCATTCTATGACAAGATTTACTCCATTATGGTTGAAGAGCATTTAAAAATTTCAGATTGGCTTCCAGTTCAGTCTTTGTCACCTTAATCTTATACAAATCATTTATCACGACCCAAAATCTGTCAAACACACTTTTCAGACTCTCTCCATCTTTTGCCTTAAACTCCTCAAAATTGTTCATGTATCTTGTCTGACGGAGTTGAGTGGCAACTGCTGATCCAAGCATTATCTTTTCTAACTGTGTCCACATTAGCATCGGATTCTGCTTGAAACAATCAATTCGATTGTATATGGAATTAGGCAGTGCAAGAATCAAATTAGACTTTGCTTGGTTATCAGCTTTATATCGCAAAAGCTCTTCAGCATCATACTCTCTTATAAGCTTCTCAACCCTCGTAGCCGGAGTATTTGCAGTGGCTGGAATTTCTTTCATAAGCCTTAGCATAGGACCTTCAGTAAGAGACTTCATCATATTGTCACCATTAGGTTGTCGCTCTATGAAATTGATGAATCTGTCTTGCCATTGCTGAAATTCATTTTCATTAATCAAAACTGGAGGACGAGTGTCTGACCCCAAAGACATCATTATGTCGTTCTTGTAAAACAGAGCTTGTAGAGACATCTTTACAGAATCAAAAAGTCAGAATCACAAGTCTGGAAGCTGCTAGCGCAAACTGGAGGTTTGCGTGAATAGTAGATGGCGCAAAACTATTTTGCGCTAGACGAAGGTGGTGCAAAACTGAGTTTGCGCGATATGTTAATGGCGCAAAAGAGATTTGCGCGAGTAGTAAGTGGCACAAACTATGATTTGCGCGAGGCGTTGATGACGAGAACCTTTCTTTGCGTGACAAGTAGATGACGCAACAGTAACTTGCGTGAGACAGAGATGATGCAAAACTTGATTTGCGCGAAACTAAGATGGCGCAAATTGCTTTTTGCGTGATGAACTGATGAAGTAAACTTGAACTTTTCGTGAGATGAGATCTGAACTTGATGAAAACCTGAGATAAACTGGTGCAAAGTTTAGATCAACTAGCGCAAAAATCAGATGAAATTAGATCAAACTTTATAAGAACTGGCGCAAAGTCAGGAAGAACTGGCGCAAACTCATATGAACTCACGCAAAATCCAGATCTGGTGCAAACTCATATGAACTGGCGCAAAACTCATATAATCCAGAAACAACTTCTAAAATCAATTATAACAACGAAATTGAAGAATTTTTCGCACATATATATGTTCGAAAACAAGTTTCTAACACTTTGTAACGAACAATTCGATCAAAAACACAAAAACGTGAATTTTTTTTGAAACGAACAGAACGATAACTACTTTTCCAGAAACTCGATAAATCTCAAAATTGAAGATCAAAAAGTGAATTTCTTGCAAATCGATGTGAATCAAAAGTGTTATACTATTAAAACCGAATCCAACAAACTAGATTTCAAGAAAATTCGATCAAAAATCAGACTGATTTTGATGAAAAATCAAAAAATGAGATTTTCTTGAAAAAATCAAGAAAATCAATCGAATTTTCTGATTTAACTACGAAATCAGAATCAAAACAAGATTCTCTCAATCCTCTCAGATTCAGAATGGCTCTGATACCAATTGATAATCCCAAAATCACCTAAATCTTAGAGAGAGAAAGTTGAAAGCGCAGAAGTCTAAGATTGTATTCAATATGCGTGAATCACTTACAAACAACAAAGCCACAAGGGACTTAAATACCCTTGGCTAAAACCAGATATAAAAGCACTCTAAACACAGTATTAGACCAGACCTATAAATACAATGATTACTATAAAATCTGACTTAACACAACTGCTATCCAAATTTCTCTGTAGGATTATTTGATCCAAATATTTTAGATACTTTAGTTTTAACAATTAAAACTAAGAATCTAGAATTCAAAGAGGATACAAAAGTTGTAGCCATAATATATAGATTTTGCTATAAAACTATGTCTACAACAATAGAACCTAAAACAAAATTAATTAGTCCCAAAAATGAAACAATCATATTTGAATCAAATCCTCAACATACAAAAGTACAAACTCCAAAAAGACTCAAATGGAATGAAATTACTCAAACTTGTAATTGGAATCTTCAAGATATAGGTCTACCTAAACCGTAGGAGACACAAATCAAATATCAAATATCATAGAACATGAAGATGGTTCTGTTGATATTAATTTTAATACTATTCAATCTGTTTCGTCAAGATTTTCAACAGGTTCAACAAGTAGTACTATTAATTTAGGAGGTACTTGTTTCCAAAAATCTAAATCATTAAGATATGTAGATTTTAATCAAAATATACCAAAGCCAATATATCAAGAAGATAACAAAAGTGAGTCGGAACGGTTACCTAGCCCAACTCATTCAGATATGTTATCATCAGAAATAAATAGATTCAAAGCCTCAATATGAGTAATAAAACTCAAATTTTGGGCAATCAAAATAAAATTCAAACACTACTTATAAGCTCTTGTTGGCAAATTATACAAATGGATTCAAAAGAATTAGCCATACTCAAAAGAGCAAAAATACTACAAAATGAAAGTCAAAGTCAACATAAAGAATGGAATCTTTATAATAAATTAACACCTACTCAAATAATACATTTAGGAAAAATTATAATAAGAGTAAAACAATTAGAAGAAAGAATCAAAATAATGTTCCAATGGCTTCAAGAATCAAAATAATGTTCCAATGGCTTCAAGAAGCTAGATCCGAATTAATAATTTGTTAAATAAATTATTAAGATGGTAGAATCAACAATTAATATATGGAATATCTTAAAAAAGAATTCCATGCTGATCATAATAAAAAAAGAAGAGAATGGTATTACAAATTTGTCAATGATAGTGATGAAGAATGTAAACATCAACTTCAATGGAGAATATATATTATTAATCGAAAAGTTCACATTTCATTCTTTGAATGGTATGAACAAGTGTTTTGCAAACAAAACAATATTCCAAATCCCTTTTTAAATATTTATGACACCCCAAAATTGACTCAAACATATAAAACAATAATAGATCAAAAAGAATTCATAGCTATTCATCCACCTAAAGAAAATATATTAATACAAAACCAATATATAGCTACTCCTCATATAGCGATTAGAAAAGTAGAGAAAAAGGATGAAATGATTCAAGATATAGTATATCAAAATAATTATTCAAATGAAATATTATATACAATTAGTCAACAATTAAATAGAATTGAAAACAATTCTAAAGAAATAATAATTGAAGAAAAACAAGAATCAAAAGCACCTGTAAAGATCGAGAATCCAGTTTTTATACCTCAACAGATAACATATTCAAAAATAAACCTTGGATATAATAAAAAGATATTTGATGAATTAAGTGAAAAGTTAAATAATATGAAAGTCAATGTTATTAATCAAGATTCAGATAATTCATCTCAAAACTATTCTGATAGTGAATCAAATGAAGATAATATTTCTCAAATTCAGGAACAATTTTCAAATAATTCACAAATTGATAATATTAATAAAATAAAATTTAGTGACAATTTTGATTCAACAAGCAGACCTCAAACCCTAAATTATTATTGAAGACCAACTTTCCCAGATGTTCAATATGAGGCAAGAGACTTCTCTTACATTAGAAGTCAATTTGATGGTTCATCAGTTTATGAGTGCAATCTAGATGGATTATCAAAACATCAAATTATAAATTTACTCCAAGAATTCAACATGGTTGCTAATGCTTACACCATTAAAAGCAATAATCAAAGGCAAATTGCCGAATTATTAATTTCAGGTTTTACTGGCAATTTAAGGGGGTGGTGGGAACAATATGTTACCCCAGATGATATGATTTCTAAGAAAAAAGTTTATAAGATGACTATTTAAAAAAAATCATTGGAGAAGTATTTGAAATAAAAAATTTTATAGGAACAATATGATCAAGTCCTTGCAAAATAAGGCAACCATCACTAAACATAACAACGTAAAGCATGATTAAATTGTACCTTCTTTGATTAAGCAATCTTTTGAACAGTTGTCTTTAAGACAATTTGAACATACATATGGAGATATGAATATATGGAAATCTAAAGATTTTGAACATCTTGCAGTAGAAAATGAGAGAGAGGTTTTTTCCTAGACATAACATTTTACAAATGTTTTCAAGGCTAGAAAAAAATTTGTGTGTCTTGAATACTTTCTTGAGGTCTTCTCTTATAGGCTTCTTCTATGGAGTATGACCGACAAGTGTCTTTGAAATCTTCAATTATTGAATAGCTTTTGACCGGTAACCGTCTGCGGATTTGAGACTTTGAATTAATTGAATTCATTCATTTGCGATGTGGCCGACAATACTTTAAACACTTTTGACTTCATTGTTAAAGTACTTTGTCATCTTCCTTTTGTTTTCTTGAAAAGAGCATCATGAATCATTTATTTGAATTGATATGCTTTGTTGTTATCTTCAATACCTGCAGAAACTTTTGAATAACACTTTCAGTAAAATATCTTTTGGAATACCAAATAGTGTATTCCAGACGTTTGAATACCCATTATTTGAATAACAAAGAATCTTTCCTACAAAGGCAAGAACAACAAACACACACATTCCCTATAGACTTACATCTGGATAGGGATCTTGTGAATCTTGAAATAATGGATTTTGAGAAATCTCTTGAGTAGCAGTCGAACTTGTTGGAGAACTTCTTTTGAATTCTTGAAATAATCTTTTTACTTCATCTTTTGAATTTGCGGCCATAATTTGAGCAATTGACTTCATCATCTTCTTCTTCTTTGAGGAGATAGAGTGGTTGTTCAATTGTGGCTGGTGCTCCAAAATTATTTGAGTAATAATCAGATACTCCTTGAATTGTCATTTTGACAATTTGATCTCTGGGTAGCTTTTCCCACCATTTGACATTGCAGGTTCTCATGAGCATTGGAGGTAAAGGACCGTTTGCTGGGGCTACTTCAAATGTCCAGGAAATGATCCAAGGAATTTTGAATAAAATTGTGAATTGTAACAAATATTCATGTTCAGAAATGTTTTGAACAAACATTTCTTTGAATTTTGTGAATCCACCATGAACACTTATGGGAAGAATATCCGGAATACTTCACATGAATTTGAACCAATTTGGATAATTGTTATCAAAGTTCTTGTCAAAGAATATGAACCAAGAATGTGTATAACATCTGAGATAGAGAAATTTGAACCATGCGTCTTGATAATCATAATAATTATAAGACGGATGTGTTTGAGTATTTTGAAAGTGTCTTGTTGGTGTAAGGACGAGCCTTCCACTCTTGAATCGTAAGGATATGAAATATCTGAACTTTGCTGAAATCAATTTGAGAAGAGTTGGAATTTTTATTATGAATAACCTTAATAGATCCGGTGTCTATAAGGATTGCTTCATAATATTCTCTAGTCTTGTAAGTATCAGATTTGAATAGAGAGTCTTTGGGAAATAGAAAATCAACGACAGTAGTATTAGATTTGTTTTGAAGATACAATTCATAATCTTCAATGATTTTTACTATCTGATGATTAGGATTTTGGATATATGAATGGTTGGCTGAATTTGAAGTAGAACCCTTTTTGATGGTTGGAACTATTGATTTATTTTGAATTGGCTTTGAAACAGAGGATGGGGAATTTTGGACTAAAGCAGAAAAGGTTTGTTGAATATGTGGAGGTGTAAGTCGTTTGAAAGAAGATGTTGATTCAGATCGTTTGAAAGGAGAAAAGATCATCTGCTTTTTTGAATCACTCATTTTCCCTGTAAAAATTCTCTTGATAGAAAGTCAGGAAGAGAATTATTTGTTCCTTTAATAAATTCAATTTGAAAATCGAAGTTACTTAGTAAGGCTAGCCATCTTGCAAAAATTTGTTTTGATATTATATTTTTAACATCATTTTTTAAAATGGGTTTTGCAGATTGACAGTCTATTCTTAATAAAAATGGTTTCATATACAAATCATCTTCAAATTTTTTGATACATAAAACGATTGATAAAATCTCTTTTTTGACTGTTGAATAATTTCTTTGAGTATCATTCCAAGAGCCTGAGAAAAATCTAACTAATTCTTCCTTTGCTTTATTATTAACTTTTTGTTTTAGTATTCCTCCGAAACCTAGATCACTAGCATCGTTTTCAACAATTATTTGAGCATTTGGTTGAGGTATATGAAGACATGGTAAATATTTTATTTTTTGTTTCATATGTTGAACAATTTTAGTATGTTCTTGAATTCTTTTTTAGTCTTTGATAGAGTGGTTTGCATATAATTCCTAAATCTTGGAAAAAATCATGAACATAATTTAAACATCCTAAAAATCTTTGAAGCTGAGTTTTATCTTTGATTTCATCTGGAAATTTATTAGAAAACTCGAGGCTTCTTTGAATTGGTTTTATAGTTCCTTGAACAATATCATGTCCTAAAAATCTAACATTCGTTTGAAAAAGATGCATCTTTGGAGCAGATACAATTAATCCATTTTTTGTAAATTAAATCATAAAATATATTTAAATGTTTGAAATGTTGATCTATGGATTTTGAAAAGATTCAGACATCATCAATATAAACAATAGCAAAATTGCTTATTGGCATTATGATGTCATTCATGATATTTTGAAATTCGGATGGAGCATTTTTTAGTCCAAAGGGCATACCATTCCATTCATAATGACCAAACGGAACATTAAAACCTGTTTTGTATTTATCAGCTTCATGAATTTGTATTTGCCAGAATCCTGACTTCATATCAAATTTTGAAAATATATTTGAATCATATAATTTTTTGAGTAAATCTCTTTTATTTGGGATTGGATATCTTATCCATTCTAAAACCTTATTTAGAGGTTTATAATTAATGACTAATCTTGGACATCCTCGTTTTATCACAGCTGCATTCATAACGTAGAAGGCTGAGCAAGACCAGGGAGATTTTGAGGGTCTTATGAGTTTTTTATCTAAAAGTTCTTGAATCTCTTTTTTACAATGTTCTTGTAATTCATTTGACATATGAATAGCTCTTGATCTTGAAGGGATATCTCTTTCATTGAATTCTTTAATATAGGGTAATTTGACTATGTGTTGTTTTCTTTTCCAAAAGGCATTTGGAATATTTGAGCAAACATTGTTTTCAAAATTTTCTTTTATATGTTTTATTTTATTTTGATTAACTTGATTATGAATTTGATCAGAAATTTTTAAGCTATTAATTTCATTTCTTAAATATTTTGCTTGATTAATCTTATTCTCTAAATGATTTAATTTTGTAGAAGTAATTGGATTATCAAATTTGAAAAATATTTCTTTACCTAATATTTTTGCAGAAATTCCATCTTCTGATATTAAAAAGGGGTATAATTGAGAAATGAATGGAGTTCCTAGAATTAACGTTGAAGTTAAATTTTTTGCAAGTATTAGTGAAGTTTTGAGACAATATCCATTATTGCAAATATGAAATTTTGAAATGGGGATGGAGAAGGGAACCATCGGGGAGGGCGTTAGGGGAATTAACTGGGCTAATCGAGTTGGTCCGAAACGTTGTTCCAAAAAGAGAGGGAAGGGATAGGGCTCGGTGGAATTTGGATACTAGTGACGGGTTCACGGTAAGAAAGTTAAGGCAATTATTAGAAGATAGGAGAGTGAATGGCAGTACATTTGGAGTAGAAACGGAGTGGCCTAAGTCGGTTCCAAAGAAAATTGCTATCTTCATTTGGAGAGCGAGGTTAGGGAGGATTCCAACGAGAGTGGTCTTGGATAAATTCAGTTTGGATTTAGACTCCACTTTATGTCCGAGATGCACGAATGATGTGGAGACGGTAGACCACGCGTTAGTAAGTTGTGATGGCTTAAAAAAGTTGTGGCAAGATGTGGGGGGATAGTGGAAAGTGAACATGGAATCGATCGGTTCTTTATCTGATCTGTTTGAGGTAACGTTGCAGTTAAATGATAACGATAAAGGAGCACAAAGGTGGGAAGCGGTGAGTTGGTGTTTGTTGTATTTAATATGGGTCAACCGCAATAAGTTGGTTTTTGAAAGGAGGCAGGGGGAGATTTCAGGCCGCTTCGCTGAATTTCAACATCAATTGTTCGAGTGGGTTACTAAGAGGGACCGCCACCTTGCTTGCAACTGGGCAGAGTGGCTATTGAACCCATGAGTAAGCTAAAGAATGACCCAGCGGAAGAGTGACGCGGGAAGGGACTGCCATGGAACAGGACTTGACTGAAAGGAGTGGTGTGATACGGTGCCGAGGGCTGTCGCGGAGTACGAAGGCTGCTGTCCAGGCACGTTTTGAAGCTGTCAATTCTTCTAACAGATTGGCGGAGGATTTATAAGAATGAGTCGGAGTTGTTAAGGAGTCCTATGGGTTGCGTAGAACATGGTGATGAGACTGATTCAACCGCAGGTGTGGAAATAGCAACTCTTATGTACCTGTCTGTGGGTATGCACTGTGCGGTGTCAAGAGATAGTCGGAAGAAGTTTGCTCCTCGCAGTCACAGGTTGCTGTGTGTTCGAATTTAGTCGTCGGTCGCGAGTAGGATGAAGAAGCCTGAGGAGATACGGGGTCTGTTCGAGTCTTATGTTTTGTATCCTGCCGTAGGTGGGTGTAACAGTCGGTAACTAGGGACTTTGTGTAATCTTTCTATCATAAATAAAATAAACTTTGGTGTAAAGTGGGGAAAGTTAAAGAGTTAAAGGGGTAGTATGAAAATTTGAAATTTTGGGCCTTAAACCTTAGGGCACTGTTCATTCCTTGGGGGAAAACGTATTCTTCAGGGTGGGTGTTGTGCGGCGACTCTAAGGAAGAACCGGGGGCGATCGATAAGAACTTCGAGATTCAGAAGTGGGATAAATCAAAATCGCGTGGGTTTCATCTCAAGGAGGTAAATGCCTAATCCCTTTTAAAATCTTATCATTTCGTTATTGATTAAGTGTTGAGATTTGGATTAAATAAGAAATGAGGTTTGAGTCTGGACTGGGTTGGGAAAAAGATGATTTGGATGAGAAACGTTAATTAATGTTAACCAATGTTTAATGAGAATGGGAGTAAATGTTTTGAATAAACAATAAAAGTTGGAAGGGAATCAAGAGTCCTTTCAATTGGGTTGTCCCGAAGAGTTGGAATACACAGTGCGGCGAACGTGAAGATCCAAGCATGTCGACCGGTAAGTGAGTGTCGACCGGTATGTGAGTGTCGACCGGTGTGTGTGAGTGCGACCGTGGTATGAGTATGCGACCGATGTATGAGTGCGACCGGGGTGGGAGTGTGACCGGTGTGTAAGTCTTGACCGGAGTGTATGTCCCGACCGGTGTCACTTGGACCGATGTCAACCCTTGACCGGGGTCATCCGGGCGTACTGGGTTTCATTTTCTTGCGATCGATCCGTTTCTAAGATAGCAGAATTTGTAATATTGTTTCATTACTAAATGTAGGATTTCAGTTGTGGGGTTAGTGGTTCGCGTGTGACTTATATTCTTCAGACCAGGTGAGTTCCCTTCTTTAAATATTTTTAGACTAAAAATGGTGTTCGGGTGCAAAGTTATATTATGTTTATAATTATGCTCTATGTTGAAATACTTGGTTATTAACTCATTATCAGATTCATGTTGATGTTTTCACATATGTTATTGACGGGAAATATCAGTGTTTCTATTTGATTGGTTGTCCATGGTTTCATCCTAACCATCGGGGATGGTTGGAACGGGGGTACAGAATTCGTTTCCTGCATGTTGGTAACGACATCGACTAGGGGGCCGTATGGGGACCTACTGGGGGGCCCCGAGGACAGATGGTCCTGTATCACAGATCGAGGCTTGTCAACATAAAACTGATTATCTTTTTGGGAAATAAAGTTTGTGATAAATGTTATCGTATCGTTTTTGTTTCTGAAATTATTTTTACATTGAGGGCGAGGTTGGGAATTCACTAGACCTTCCGGAGAGCGAGGTTGGGATCCTCAAAAGGGAAGGAGAAATGTTAAAGCTACAAGTTCTGGAGAGCGAGACTTAGTAGCGGCATAGTTGCTTATTTTATTTAGTTTCTCGGTTGTATCAGACTAGATTATGGATGGTTTAAATTTCAGTTTTAAGAATTTTGTTACCAATCTAGTTGGAATTTGAATATTAGTATTCTTTTGTTTATGAAATTTTGGGTTGTTACATTTGGTATCAGAGCCATAGTTTAAGCGATTTAGGTGACCTCGTTGGACCTAAACTTAAACTGTCAGTGGGATACAACCGAGAATTAGGGGGACTGTAGGGCTGCCGCGCTAGGAATTTGTGTAACGAGAGATAGGGACTGACATGTAAGGTAAATTTGGGATTACACTTGGCCAATGTAATTGCAAATTTACAGGTACATGTGCGTATCTATAACATCTTGTTGCATATAGGATCGAAAATTAAGTTTACCTTTATGTTGTTTCAGTGTCATTATGGCGAATCGGGTTTTGCGATCTAGGGCAGTGCCAATAGGAGGGGACGAACCGACCGATGAAATTCAAGTTGAGTTGCCGAGAGATCCTGCTGGGAGGGCAAACACTCGGGGACGGGGACGTGGTCGTGGGCGTGGTCCAGTACGGACTACCCGAAGGGCCACTACCCATGTGGAGGGAATCAACGCTGGAAATCGGGGAGGAGCTAATACTCGAACTGTTCGCAGGGCGAGAAGTACGGGGGCTATTGGTAATAGAGAAACGTCGCATCAGGAGAGCTCAACCACTGTGAGAGGGCGAGGAGCTGTAAGGGCTAGGGGACGAGGTAGGAATCAGGCTTTTGTAACCCACGAGACATTTGCTGCGAAAATGGGAAAGCTTCAGGAGACTTTGCAAGCGTTGCTGGCTGGCAAGGAGAAGACAGCCTCAGGGAGTAAAGATAAGAGTGAGAATAGAGAGGTCACAAAACTGTCAAGTCCGCCGGTGACTGAAGTGGGAGGAAATTCTTCCTCAATGAACGTGACAGCAACCCGAGTGACAGCAAAGGGTTGTAGTTACAAAGAATTTGCAGCCTGCAAACCCCCTACTTATAAAGGGGAGTGTGACCCAGTACTAGTGATGAAATGGGTTAAGGAAATGGAGCTGGTGTTTGCTACCAGTAAGTGCGCCGAGGAAGACAAGGTAACATATGCTTTTTCTATGCTGAGATCTGGAGCTACATTGTGGTGGGATGCTAAATCTGGGGGAATGGGGGTGGCAGCTGCCGAGGGTATGTCTTGGGGAGATTTCGTGGGAAAGTTTAAGGAACAATTTTGTCCCCTGGCAGGGGTGAAGAAGTTGCAAGAGAAATTTCTGGGGTTAGAACAGAGAGACCTGTCAGTACGGGAGTATACCACCAAATTTATCGAGAAGTCCCGCTTTGCTGGAGCCTACTTGACCGATGAGAAGAGTAAGGTGGAGCGCTTTATTTTCGGTTTAAAGAGTAATTTGCGTGAGTGGGTTTATGCCAGAGAACCAACAACTTTTCAGGCTGCTGTGCATGCGGCCGAAATGACGGAGAAGGAGAAAAGCCGTCAGTTAATTGATAGAGTGGGTGACAAGAGAAAGTGGGATGGAATCGCCGCAGATTCAAGAAGAGGTAAGAATGCTAGGCCAGAGCCGAAGGGAGGTCTTGGTTTCGGGGAGAAACAGTGTGGGAAATGTCATCGGTTTCACCGGGGGGAGTGTGGTTCAGGAGAAAGATCATGCTTTCAATATGGGATGCCAGGGCACATGTCCAGAGATTGCCCAAACAAGAAAAACTGCTATCAGTGTGGGTCACCTGATCATCTTCGGTCCGAATGCACACAGGTCAAGCGGGGTGGACCAGTTCAGACTGGAGATCGTGGGGGAGGAAGAAAGGAAGAGAAGAGGTGGGAGTTGGCCCGTCCGAAAGGGAGGGCCTTTAACATGACAGCAACGGAGGCGGAAGAAACTCTTGATGTGGTAGCAGGTACGTTCCTAGTAAACTCTACTTGTGCTAGAGTATTGTTTGACTCTGGAGCGACTTGCTCTTTTATATCTTCTGCTTTTGCTCGATGTTTGGGGTTAAGGTCTAGGCGGTTGGGGCGAGGATTCGAGGTAGAAACCGCTGATGCTAACCAGGTGGCGATTAGGGAGGTGTTTGAGGGATGTATGATAGACATAGAAGGGAGTCTAGTACCTGTGGTACTATACCCTATGCCGATGAGAGAATTCGACGTGGTTCTTGGGATGGATTGGTTGGCTAGAAACAATGCTAGTATTGTTTGTAACAAAAAGATGATTCGTATGGTGTTACCTGAAAGAGGGGTGGTAGTAATTTATGGGGATAGACGAGAAGGAAATTCTAGCTTAATTTCCCTAATCAAAGCGAATAGAGTTTAGTAAAGGGTGTGAGGGATTATTAGCATATGTAATCGATGCTAAGAAAGAGAAAGCCAAAATGGAAGAAGTGCGAGTAGTGAGTGAATATCCGGAGGTGTTTCCGGAAGACTTGACGAATCTACCTCCGGATCTTCAGGTCGAATTTAGGATCGATCTGGTGCCTAGTGCCGCTCCTGTAGCACGTGCACCGTACCGTTTATTCCCCTTCGAAATGAAAGAGACGATGTCGCAATTGCAAGAGTTGCTGGATAAGGGGTTCATTAGGCCTAGTACTTCGCCGTGGGGAGTGCCGGTGCTATTTGTGAAAAAGGACGGATCTATGCGAATGTGCATAGATTATCGGGAACTCAACAAGTTGACGATCAAGAACAAGTACCCGATCCCAAGGATAGACGACTTATTCGATCAGCTTCAGGGAGCAAGTTTCTTCTCCAAGATCGATTTAAGGACCGGATATCACCAACTCAGAGTAAGGGAAGAGGATATAGCAAAGACAGCTTTCCGTACGAGGTATGGACATTACGAATTCCTTGTAATGCCATTTGGGTTAACCAACGCTCCGGCAGCCTTTATGGATTTGATGAATAGGGTGTGTCAACCCTATTTAGACAAGTTCGTAATAGTATTCATTGATGACATTTTGATATATTCGAAGTCTGAAGAGGAGCACGGGGAGCATTTGCGATCAGTACTGGAATTGCTGAGGAGGGAGAGACTTTACGCAAAATTCTCGAAATGCGAATTCTGGTTGCGAGAAGTACAGTTCCTGGGTCACGTCGTGTCCCAAGACGGAATCAAAGTAGATCCAGCTAAAGTGGAGGGAATTCGAAATTGGGAGGCACCGCGGAATCCGTCAGAAGTCCGAAGCTTCTTAGGACTGGCCGGGTATTATAGGAAGTTCATAAAAGACTTCTCTCGGATAGCCACACCGCTAACTACGTTGACAAAGAAGAATGTAAAGTTCCTATGGACGGAAGCTCAAAGAGAGGCTTTTCAGAGACTCAAAGATATGCTGAGCAGTGCACCGATTTTGGCATTACCAGACGGGATGGATGATTTTATAGTATATAGCGATGCATCGAGGCTGGGCTTGGGATGCGTACTTATGCAAAGAGGGAAAGTAATTGCTTATGAATCTCGCCAACTGAAGGATCATGAGTCGAGATATCCCACTCACGATTTGGAGTTGGCCGCTGTGGTCTTTGCACTCAAGATTTGGAGGCACTACCTTTACGGAACTCAATGTCAATTTTTTACGGATCACAAAAGCCTGTGTCATCTGTTTGATCAAAAAGAACTAAATATGCGCCAGCGAAGATGGATGGAATTGATAACTGATTATGACTGCAAGATCGAATACCATCCCGGGAAGGCCAACGTAGTAGCAGACGTGCTGAGTCAGAAGGAAAGAAGTGAAAACCTAATGTTGATAGCTACAAGGGCTGAGGTGACACCAATGTTGTTGGAAGAAATTAGGAGATTTCAAGTGGAAGCCCTGAAATCTGAGAATCTTAAGGAAGAAAGAATGGTGGGTATTACAGATTCGCTATCAGAGGACAGTTGGGGACTGAAATGTTACCATGGAAGGATCTGGGTTCCAAAGTTTGGGGATTTGAGAACGACCATTTTAGCGGAAGCTCATAAATCCAAGTACTCAATTCACCCAGGGGCGAATAAAATGTACGGAGATTTGAGGTTAGACTATTGGTGGCCGGGACTAAAGAAAGATATAGCTCATTACGTGGAGAGATGCCTGACGTGTCTACGAGTTAAGGCGGAGCATCAGCGACCATACGGGAAATCAGCCATTAGAAATTCCCGTATGGAAGTGGGAACAAATCACGATGGATTTCGTGACTAAGTTACCCCGAACTCCGAAGGGATACGATGCGATTTGGGTGATTGTGGATCGGCTAACCAAATCGGCACATTTCTTACCTATTAAAGAAACTTATCCTATGGAAAGGCTTGCCTAGTTGTACATTGACGAGATTGTTGTTCGATACGGCGTGCCCTTATCCATTGTGTCCAACCGGGATAGCAGGTTCTCTTCAGCATTCTGGAGGAGCTTTCAACTAGAGATGGGGTCTAAGATCAAGATGAGCATGGCATATCATCCGCAGACCGACGGCCAGAGCGAGAGGACTATTCAGACCTTAGAGGACATGTTGAGAGCATGCGTCTTAGATTTTCAAGGCTCGTGGGAAAACCATCTGCCGTTGATTGAGTTCGCCTACAACAATAGCTATCATACAAGCATCAAAGCTGCTCCGTATGAAATGCTTTATGGTAGAAAGTGTCGAACTCCTTTGTGTTGGAATGAAGTTGGGGAAAAACAACTGGCTGGGCCAGAGTTAGTACAACAAACCGCAGATAAAATCGTCCAGGTACGAGAAAGATTAAAAGTGGCGCGCGACCGCCAAAAGAGTTATGCTGATAGGCGACGGAAGGATATAGAATTTCAGGTGGGCGATAGAGTAATGTTGAAGGTATCACCCTGGAAGGGTGTAATCCGATTTGGGAAGAAAGGAAAGCTGGGTCCGCGATTTATTGGGCCATTTGAGATTGTAGAACGGGTCAGAGCGGTGGCTTATAAGCTGGATTTACCTGAAGGACTGAAAAATATCCACCACACTTTCCATGTTTCGAATTTGAGGAAGTGCTTAGCAGATATGGAGATGGCGGTACCTTTACATGATATACAAGTGGACGAGAAGTTGAATTTCACCGAAGAACCTGAATCTATAGTGGATCGTAAGATTAAACGTCTGAGGTCGAAGGATATCAACCTAGTGAAAGTTCAATGGAAGTTCCATAAAGGGCGAGAAGCGACGTGGGAACTTGTAACAACCAGAAAATCAACAGTAATAAAATACGAATAAAATGCCCAAACTCGGGTCCCAATACAAAAACTGATGACAAAGAGTTAACATAAACTGACATTGAGTCTACTACAACCGAGAAACTAAAGTAAAAGCATCTATGCCGCTACTAAGGCTCGCCTCATACGTACTAGCTCCTAAAGCTTCTTCTCGCCTTTAGAAGACCCAGACGCAACCCTGCTACGTGAAAATAGGTTTTGATAAAAGTGGAAACAAGGATTAGACCGGATGGTCTAATGAATTCCCAACCTCGTCCAGTTTACAGTACACACAGAGAAAATGATTAAACAAATAATCAATAATAATCTCACAACATTTATGACACATTAAGTGTACAAATCCACACCGAAACTCGTCCACCGGCGTAAGGACTACTCGTCCTCGGGGCCCCCCAGTAGACCCACATACGGCCCCCTAGTCGATGCCGTCTCCGTGTGTAGGGAAACAGATTCCAAACACACGGTTCAACCATCCCCGATGGTTATACCAACATAGCCTTGGCCATTACTCATCGAATATCGAAACGTCATAAATCTTGATCATAAACATGTAATATATGTAAAAATATAAAGCTCTTCATAACACATCTACAACGACATTAAACAAAATGATTTATCAAGATTAACGATAACAACCAATGTAACATGATCTCATTTCCAGTTTAAAGATACATTTAAATAGTTTAAAAATAAGGGAACTCACCTGGTCTGAAGAATGTAAGCCACACGCGAACCACTAACCCCACAATTGAAATCCTACATTTAGTAATAAAACAACATTACAAATTCTGCTATCTTAGAAACCCCTCACTGGATCGATCACAAGAAATGGAACCCAGAAAGGTACGCCCGGATGACCCCAGTCAAGGATCACCCCGGTCAAAGGTTGACATCGGTCCAAAAGACACCGGTCGGGTAATGACACCGGTCGACATACCCACACCCCGGTCGACACTTACAAACCGGTCACATACACATATCGGTCGATACTTGCACACCGGTCGACACTCACATACCGGTCGACATGCTTGGACCTTAACGTTTGTCGCACTGTGTTTTATAACACTTCGGGGATGACTCAATCGAAAGAACTCTCGCTTTTCTTCCACCTTTTCATTATTTAAACAAATACATTTACTCCCATCCTCATTTAATCATTAATTAACATTACACAACCAAATCATCCCTTTCTTCCCAACCCAGTCCAGACTTAATCTCATCCTCTAAATTTATTCAAATCCTCCACACTAAATCAATACAGCATGATAAGGTTTTTAAAATGATTTAGACACTTACCTCCTTAAGATGTAACCCACGAGATATTGATTTCTTCCCCCTTCTGAATCTCGAAACTCTGATCGTTCTCCCCTTTTTCTTCCTTGAAGTCTCCGCACCAACACACACACACACAAAAAATACACTTTCTCCCGAGAAGGAACAATGCCCTAGGGTTTTAGGCCTAAAATCCCAATTTTCATATTAACCCCTTTAACTCTTTAACTTTCCTCACTTTGCACTATACTCCTTTTATTTTTAACATAAAGAGTTTCACAACGTCTCAAGTTAACGGTTGTTATAGAACTAACTAGAAACAGAAATGTTGGCTAAGTATCCACAGTTATTTGTCGAGTAGATTCCGAGGACGGAATTCTGTTAACGGGGGGAGTGTTGTAACGGTCGGTAACTAGGGACTTTGTGTAATCTTTCTATCATAAATAAAATAAACTTTGGTGTAAAGTGGGGAAAGTTAAAGAGTTAAAGGGGTAGTATGAAAATTTGAAATTTTGGGCCTTAAACCTTAGGGCATTGTTCATTCCTTGGGAGAAAACGTATTCTTCAGGGTGGGTGTTGTGCGGCGACTCTAAGGAAGTACCGGGGGCGATCGATAAGAACTTCGAGATTCAGAAGTGGGATAAATCAAAATCGCGTGGGTTTCATCTCAAGGAGGTAAATGCCTAATCTCTTTTAAAATCTTATCATTTCGGTATTGATTAAGTGTTGAGATTTGGATTAAATAAGGGAATGAGGTTTGAGTCTGGACTGGGTTGGGAAAAAGATGATTTAGATGAGAAACGTTAATTAATGTTAACTAATGTTTAATGAGAATGGGAGTAAATGTTTTGAATAAACGATAGAAGTTGGAAGGGAATCAAGAGTCCTTTCAATTGGGTTGTCCCGAAGAGTTGGAATACACAGTGCGGCGAACGTGAATATCCAAGCATGTCGACCAGTAGGTGAGTGTCGACCGGTATGTGAGTGTCGACCGGTATGTGAATGTCGACTGGTATGTGAGTGTCGACCGGTGTGTATGAGTGTGACTGTGGTATGAGTATGCGACCGGTGTATGAGTGCGACCGGGGTGGGAGTGTGACTGGTGTGTAAGTCTTGACCGAAGTGTATGTCCCGACCGGTGTCACTTGGACCGATGTCAACCCTTGACCGGGGTCATCCGGGCGTACTGGGTTTCATTTTCTTGCGATCGATCCGTTTCTAAGATAGCAGAATTTGTAATATTGTTTAATTACTAAATGTAGGATTTCAGTTGTGGGGTTAGTGGTTCGCGTGTGACTTATATTCTTCAGACCAGGTGAGTTCCCTTCTTTAAATATTTTTAGACTAAAAATGGTGTTCGGGTGCAAAGTTATATTATGTTTATAATTATGCGCTATGTTGAAATACTTGGTTATTAACTCATTATCAGATTCATGTTTATGTTTCATTTATGTTATTGACGGGAAATGTCAGTGTTTCTATTTGATTGGTTGTCCATGGTTTCATCCTAACCATCGGGGATGGTTGGAACGGGTGTACGGAATTCGTTTCCTGCACGTTGGTAACGGCATCGACTAGGGGGCCGTATGGGGATCTACTGGGGGGCCCCGAGGACAGATGGTCCTGTATCACAGATCGAGGCTTGTCAACATAAAACTAATTATCTTTTTGGGAAATAAAGTTTGTGATAAATGTTATCGTATCGTTTTTGTTTCTGAAATTATTTTTACATTGAGGGCGAGGTTGGGAATTCACTAGACCTTCCGGTCTAACCCTCGCTATCTTTCTTTCTAAAACCCATTTTCAGGTAATAGAACTGTGGCGGGATCATCAAAAGGGAAGGAGAAATGTTAAAGCTAGAAGTTCTGGAGAGCGAGCCTTAGTAGTGGCATAGTTGCTTATTTTATTTAGTTTCTCGGTTCTATCAGACTAGATTATGGATGGTTTAAATTTCAGTTTTAAGAATTTTGTTACCAATCTAGCCTTGTTGGAATTTGAATATTAGTATTCTTTTGTTTATGAAATTTTGGGTTGTTACGGTGGGTTTTCTCCTCGCAAACTTGGCGGTAATACTCCGTGTGTAGGGTGATCTTGATATGATACTGTACCGTCTTGGGTTCGTCTATGCTTTGGTCGTTCTATTGGGGTTTTAACATATGGGCCTTGTCCCAAACTCATTGTAATCTTTTGGTTGTGGTAATTTATTGTTATTGTCGTTCAAAAAAAAAATGAACTTTTGAAACTTTATATTCTATATTTAGGGAAGATCCGCTAGCGGTTGACAACCTGTTAGCTGTCTTCTCATAATATTTGGTAGGTATGATTCCTTCTTGAATACAATTCATGTCAACACCACTGTCAATTAGTGATAAAACTGTTACTTTGAAATCCTTTTTTATACATAATTGAATATATGTATTCCATCTTTGAAAAGTTATTCTTTTTGGTATTTTCTTGATTTCTTTGATTTCTATATTGCTTTCTTCTAAATCATCTTTAATAATTGCTTTATTTTTCTCAACGTTTGATAATTTTTCTTTGATTAGTCTTATTTCTGTTTTGACATTTTCTTTGATTAGTTTTATTTCTGTTTTGACATTATTAAGTTATTCTTGTAAATCTTGAACAATTATTGATGTATTTGGTTTTGAAAATCTTTTGAAAACTTCGTAAAGGTTAAACATCTCATTTGGATTTGAATTTGAAACTATAGGTTCCTTTTTGTTATAATTGAGAAATTTATTTAAGGCTTGTTCTTTGATTGTTTGATCTGGAATCTGATCTAACAATTCTATCATTTCTCTATCTTTGTCTGTAATTACATTGATTTGATTGCAAGTGCAATTTCCTATACATTCACAACTTGCTTCTGAATCTGATGTTGAGTAATTTTTTACACTGTTTAAATCCTTTTCTTCAAAGTCAGATAGACTAGATGATTCACTAGAACTATCATTGTTGAGCATTAATTTACATATTTGAGCCTTTAACTTATCTGATATATCTAATTGATTAATTTTTCTTTTGACATAACAATCTTTTGTCATATGACCTGTTTTGCCACATTTGTAACATATGATTATATCTTTAGATATTTTTTGATTATTTTTATGAAAATTTGGTTTCTTTGTATACTTCTTATGATATTTTTTCTTCTTATGATCATCTTTTATCATATTTAGAAGTATAGCTTTTATTTGAAAATCTTTTCTTTGAAAAATAATTTTTTGTTTTGGATGAAGAAGGAGTTGAAATAGGTTGATAACCATATTGTTGACAAAAATCTCCTAATTCATTTTTACTAGTAATTCTGTCCTTTTTGAGTTTAGCTTTGAACTTTAGGTCTGAACAAATTGCCAAACCTTCTCTATTAACATGATTAATTAACTCACCATAAGTTAAATCTCTATAAGGGATTTGATTATTATATTTTTCTCTTAGATTAATTCTAATCTTTTCTGCGAATAAGGGGTTGTTTACTAGCCTCTTATTACTTCTTACCGAGAAGAGACTCTGACCGGAGTAAGAAGCAAGTTGTTTACTAAAACAAAAAGAGGCTCTGACCTATTATTGTACTGCTGACCGTTCTCTGACCAGAGACAGAGTTGGAAGTCTATCTGTCCTGGGACAGAGGTAAACTTTCCCTATTTACCCATACAATAACCAAACAAACACTCTTGATCGATCTTGGAAAAAAATGGTAAGAAATGCAAGAGTCATAACTCTGTTATCTCGACACTAGTCACCAGACTCATCTTCTCTCTTCTTCAAAAAGCCACTGCCTTGTAGGGTTTATCATAGGTCTAGGTCCCTCTCTTTCACTGCTGTTACCACCATCCCTATTAGAAAAAGAATCTTTCTTGAACATTTATCCTCTATGAACACCTTTGGAATCAGGCATTTTAAATATTATGCAAGAAGTAATCAGATGGGTTTTTGAGAGCTTGAAGAGAGAATGAAACTTTGAAGTTCTGAAATTGGATTTGAGAGGTGACGTCTCAGTTGTGTTTGGGTTTTTCTGGAAATGGGTTTGAGAGTGATTAATTCGATTCTTCTTAGGGTTCTTTGAGATTGGGGTTTAAAAGTGGGGTTCTTTGAAATTGGGGTTTTAAATTGATTTCTAATTTTATTTTGTAATTGCCAGCTGTGATTGAGATTTGTGCCCATCAATGGTAAGGAAAGTTTGGGAATATGTGTTATTTTTATAAAAAAAATTATGATTTTGAAGGGATAAGATTATTTCTTATTGTAAATTATCTTTTAAGTTAATAAAATTGTAAAATGTTGCTAGTTAAATTAAAAAAAATATGATTGTCAACGATTAAAGTTATATGAAAACTATTGATAAACAATAAACTTTTAAATGATATATAATAAAAAAATGGTAAAAAACAATTTTTAGTCTACATGATAAAAAGGGTATAATGGTCATTTTTTAGGTTAGCACTTAATAAAAATAATTTTGGTAAACATCAATTTTCAGTCAACACTTAACATAGTCAGATCTCTTATTTCAGTCAGACCTCTTACTCCAATCAGTACTTACCCATGTTTTTTGGTAAACAGTCCCTAAGTTTGGTAATCCTGCAATGAATCTTTCTTTCCAGTAAGCTTCTTTGCAGTCTGGTCTTAACATGACTTTTGTTAAGAACATGTCTTTGTACCATCTAAAATCTTATAGTTTTCTACAAATTAGGTTGAGGAGTATTTATGCACCTCTTTCTTGGAACATTGTTGGATCTCTTATATAATTCTTCATTATAGCATAGATAAGAGTAGGAATTATTTCTAATTCTTGAGTTTGAATCTGTTGATAATTTTCTGTTTTGATTATTGTTTTGGTGGCATTTAAGATAGTAGTCTTTTCATCTGGGGTAACATATTGTTCCCACCACCCCCTTAAATTGCAGTAAAACCTGAAATTAATAAGTCGGCAATTTGCCTTTGATTATTGCCTTTAATGGTGTAAGCATTAGCAGCCATGTTGAATTCTTGGAGTAAATTTATAATTTGATATTCTGATAATCCATCTAGATTCCACTCATAAATCGATGAACCATCAAATTGACTTCTAACAAAAGAGAGGTCTCTTACCTCATATTGAACATCTGGGAAAGTGGGTCTTGAATAATAATTTAGAGTTTAGAGTTTGAGGTCTGCTTGTAGAAGCAAAATTGTCACTAAATTTTATTTTATTAATATTATCAACTTGTGGATTATTTGAAAATTGTTCTTGAATTTGAGAAATATTATCTTCATTTGATTCACTATCAGAATAGTCTTGAGATGAATTATCTGAATCTTGATTAATAACATTGACTTTCATATTATTTAACTTTTCACTTAATTCATCAACTATCTTTTTATTATATCCAAGGTTTATTTTTGAATCTGTTATCTGTTGAGGTATAAAAATTGGATTCTCGATCTTTATAGGTGCTTTTGATTCTTGTTTTTCTTCAATTATTATTTCTTTAGAATTGTTTTCAATTCTATTTAATTGTTGACTAATTGTATATAATATTTCATTTGAATAATTATTTTGATATACTATATCTTGAATCATTTCTTCCTTTTTCTCTACTTTTCTAATCGCTATATGAGGAGTAGCTATATATTGGTTTTGTATTAATATATTTTCTTTAGGTGGATGAAAAGCTATGAATTCTTTTTGATCTATTATTGTTTTATATGTTTGAGTCAATTTTGGGGTGTCATAAATATTTAAAAAGGGATTTGGAATATTGTTTTGTTTGCAAAACACTTGTTCATACCATTCAAAGAATGAAATATGAACTTTTCGATTAATAATATATATTCTCCATTGAAGTTGATGTTTACATTCTTCATCACTATCATTGATAAATTTGTAATTCCATTCTCTTCTTTTTTTATTATGATCAACATGAAATTCTTTTTTAAGATATTCCATATTAATTGTTGATTCTACCGTCTTAATAATTTATTTAACAAATTATTAATTCGGATCTAGCTTCTTGAAGCCATTGGAACATTATTTTGATTCTTTCTTCTAATTGTTTTATTCTTATTATAATTTTTCCTCATTTGTATTATTTGAGTAGGTGTTAATTTATTATAAAGATTTCATTCTTTATGTTGACTTTGACTTTCATTTTGTAGTATTTTTGCTCTTTTGAGTATGGCTAATTCTTTTGAATCCATTTGTATAATTTGCCTACAAGAGCTTATAAGTAGTGTTTGAATTTTATTTTGATTGCACAAAATTTGAGTTTTATTACTCATATTGAGGCTTTGAATCTATTTATTTTTGATGATAAGATATCTGAATAAGTTGGGCTAGGTAACCCTTCCGACTCACTTTTGTTATCTTCTTGATATATTGGTTTTGGTATATTTTGATTAAAATCTACATATCTTAATGATTTAGATTTTTGGAAACAAGTACCTCCTAAATTAATAGTACTACTTGTTGGACCTGTTGAAAATCTTGACGAAACAGATTGAATAGTATTAAAATTAATATCAACAAAATCATCTTCATGTTCTATGATATTTGATATTTGATTTGTGTCTCCTACAGGTTTAGGTAGACCTATATCTTGAAGATTCCAATTACAAGATTGAGTAATTTCATTCCATTTGAGTCTTTTTGGAGTTTGTACTTTTGTATGTTGAGGATTTGATTCAAATATGATTGTTTCATTTTTGGGACTAGTTAATTTTGTTTTAGGTTCTATTGTTGTAGACATAGTTTTATAGCAAACTCTATATATTATGGCTACAGCTTTTGTATCCTCTTTGAATTCTAGATTCTTAGTTTTAATTGTTAAAACTAAAGTATCTAAAATATTTGGATCAAATAATCCTACAGAGAAATTTGGATAGCAGTTGAAATAAATTGAGTCATTTGAAATATTAGTCTCTGCCATGGCTAATATTGAATTTTGAAAATTTATATGTCTAGCATCTCTTAATATTAACAAGACTGGAGCATCTATGCCTAATTGCTATTTGAACTAAGCCAACATGTAAGAACTTAAATTTTTTTCTAAGTTGTATGATTGCAGATTTTGATAAAAGATTTAGACTATCATAGTCTTTAGTCTTTGTTGATTGAAACAGTTTGTTCTGTTTTTTTAATTGAATATCCATGTAAAAATTCGAAAGCTCCGATTTTATATATTGTATTAAAACTTTGTTTTGGAATTGTCCAATTTGATAAACTCTGTTCGATGTCAGAAATATGAATTTCAATAGAATTCTTATGAAGATCATTTTCTTCATTGATTTCATTGTCAAAATTATTCTTTTTAGAAAATAAATTCATCATCTTGTTTTTCTAAATAAAAGTGTCTTTGGAAATAAATTTGATTTATTAAAAAATTTGTATTCTTATGATTATTGGACTATTAACTGGACCACCACAACGGGACCACCTATCACTGACCTGGTACGGCTGGACGTCTTACAACTCACAGCGTCACTTACGCTACTCCAACGGTCAAGGCTGAATCAACGTCGGGCTAAAACCAACGCTAATATCCAATTATCATGAAAAGACTTCATTTTTTGGTAAATCATTTTTATCTCTAAATAACTTTGTTTTAAATAATTAAGATTAGCTTTCATTTTATTAAAATCTTCATTAAGGTAATAAAATACAACTAAGAATTTGATTAACATATTATATACCACTAGAATACATGGCTCTGATACCAAATGGATTCAAAAGAAGTGAACAAGATCGCAGAAAATAATTTAAAATGATTATATGAATAATTTTGATGTCTATAAATAATTCTAAAATTTGATATATGATTTATAAGAAAAAAGTTTATAAGATGACTATTTAAAAAAGTCATTGGAGAAGTATTTGAAATAAAAATTTATATAGGAACAATATGATCAAGTCCTTGCAAAATAAGACAACCATCACTAAACATTACAAACGTAAAGCATGATTAAATTGTACCTTCTTTGATAATATATGTTAATCAAATTCTTAGTTGTATTTTATTGTCTTAATGAAGATTTTTATAAAATGAAATCTAATCTTAATTATTTAAATCAAAGTTATTTAGAGATAAAAATGATATATATATATATATATATATATATGTATGATTGGAGTGTGCTGAGTTGAGTTAACAAAAAACATTAAATTTATACCAATTTGTTGCCTTTAAACACATAAATGGAAGCCTCAAATTAAAAGCACCAAAGATGATGAATCAACTACTTATCAACTTGATTGAGTTTGCCTAAGCCATTGCAATTAGCACAAACGATCTGTGCCTGGTCCTTCCTTGCTGCATTTGCCCTCAACGTCACACCCGATTTCCTCACAAACCCTGCGCCATCGCACTCCGGACACCTGCCACACACACACATCTCAAATCATACACCACAAGATTCGATCAATGCTAAACCCTCAACTGGGTCGTCAGGTCTTGGGTTTGCTTTTAAGGCCCCTCAATGTCACTGAAGATTTTTCGTAGAGTTTAATTTCAGGGTCTCAATCGAGATGTATGCAAGTTGAATGGGACATCAATAGGTAAATGAAAAAAAAAGATTCAATGTTGGATTGTTAGAGCATCTCTAGTAGCTATTTTAAAACAATGATTTTGGTGGTTTTAAAGGTTTCTTTTTGCTCCAACAGACATGTTATAATATATGCTAAAATAGACAGATATGTTATAATGTATTATAAAATAGAGAAAAGAAGTGAGTTAGTAAAAATCTCCAAAAGAGAGAAATAATAAGATAAATAATATTTTATAATATTAAAATCTCTAAAATAGAATAATTGTAGTGTTGAATATAATATATATATATATATATAGAGAGAGAGATATTATTACTTTTGATACTCTATTTTAAGAAGAAAAAAATATATATAACATAGCTGTTGGAGATGCTCTTAAACACTTAGAGCATCTCGAACAGCTTTGCTAAAATAGAAAAAATTGGATTTTTGTTCTCTAAACCTCTCCAACAGTTTTCCTATCTTGTTTGCTATAACAGATAAAAGTTGAAAATTTTCCAAGTTTAAAGAATTCTCTAAAACTTTATGGTAGGAGAGATAAATGATTATTTTGTTCAATCCCACCAATGAAATTCAATTTTTATTATTTTATATTAAGATTTTTTTTTAAAAGTGTATTGGGATGATAACTTATAGAATATTATAATAATATAAGTTGTTTTAAAATCTCTAAAATAGCAAACTTGTTCGAGATGAATGTAATACTTTTTAGAGATTTTTATTTTTTGTTGTCTATTTTAGAGAAATTATAGCAATGTTGTTGCAGATGCTCTTAGAAAATGGAGGAATCAATTGTATTTTATTGTTAATAGCAAATGGAGATCAAAAAGCATCAAATTTGATGACTTATTAAGAGAAAGACGAAGTAAGAGCATGCTTACGTGTCCTTGCGGGAGAAGAGTATAGGGAATGCGGTTCCCAAAAGTGCAATAGCAGCTGCACCTGCGATCAGATAGGTCGTGCCGTCGGAGGAGACATCACCGACGGCCGCAACCACCGTTAGAGATCCTCTCTTGTGGTTCATGTTAAGAGAAGCAGCTCTAGGTACACCCAACGGCCTGCTGCAGCCATGGATGATAGCAGCACCTGGTTTGTTGGGAGAGGAGAGAGCTTGTAGAGGAGAAATGGCAGCCATTTTTTGTGTTGGTTCATTTCACATCAATTTTTGCAGTTTAATTTGTAACATGGATCATAGTCTAATAATGTCCATAGATCTTTTGGGTTGGTTTGTGGATAAGGCTAAAATCACAACAAATAGAGAGAGATATTGTTTTCCAACAGATAAGGGTGGTGGACCCACATCGGCTACACAACTCAAACCAGCTTTTTATTTATTATGTGTTTTAAGGTGCAATGCATCTGGCGGGTTTAGATGTGTAAACTAAAAACTCGATCCCATTTCGAATATGAAAATTAAGATCCCAAATTTATGTTTCGGATTTTGGGTTGACTAGAAGTGTACTCGTGCAATGCAGCTAGATACATCACGATTTTAATTTTTCATTTTATTTTCTGTTTTTTGTCGATTTACATTACGATTTTGGATGGTTGTGAGAGAGTGATAATGATTTATTTATATAAATTTGTTTAATTTAGACTTAATAATATAATGTAATTTATTTTGGTTTAATAATACAATTTTTTTTATAAAATATTCTGTATGATTTTTTAATTATATTATAGATTTTTTATATCTAAAATATGCTGGGAGTTATTTTAGGAGAGTTAAAGTGGGAAATGATTTTAGGAGAGTTAAAATGGTTAGAGATAATGATTGAAAATTAATGAATAGCGTTAAATGTAGTACATACAGCTTTTATGGCTGTTTTTTAAGTAATTAACATTAAATAGTGGTACATTAAGCTTTAAGACTTGTTTTTAAGAGTTTTTTTATTCCATCTTTATAATATAGTATAGATATAGATTTGTGAGAGATTGATGATATTGATAGTAAGTTTAGAAATTACAAAACATTTCAACCGATTAAAATTACTATTTTCAAAAGATAATTAGATAAATAAATATATTTATATAGTATTTAAAATATAATATGTATATTATTTCGGGTTTTCGAACGGGGTGGCCAAGGATGAAACCCAACCCGAACCCAAATATCTCCTAAAAGTCGGGTATCAGATTTTTGGATTTCGGGGTTTTCGGGTTTTGCAAAAACACCTTATTTTTGGTTCGGGTTCAGATTTCAGACTATTTCGGGTTTTGCACACCTGTGGATAAAAACCCGAGTAACTCGGTCAATTCAACTACAAATAATTCAACCTAATGCAACTCGATACTTAATCGAGTACTAAAATCTTTAAACCATAGGTATTAGATTGAAATTGGGTTAAGATCATTTGAACTCAATCTTATGAACCTGATGTCTTTTTATACCATGAATTTAATATGATTATTAAGTACTTAATTAATATATGTACATTAGATATTAGATTAATTCGTAATTAACTCTATTCATAATTATATCACAATTTCAACCGTAATTTTATTTTCTTATTTGCATTATTGTTAGCCTTATTTGTATATTTTGATTTTACTTCGTTTAAACATAACCACTTAATTAGATTGAAAAGTGATGTATAACCCGACTAGCAAACCCAACCTACCCTATCCACACGGTTTGAGTTGGGTTGTTGAACTCAACCCAAATACAATCCTAGTATTAGGTTGTTATGAGAAACCACATTTGATTTTTCATAATATAATTATTAATTAGAACAATTTATTAACAGTAAAATATATTTAATCATACAATTTATGTAAAGAAAATTAAATAATATGATATATTAATTACAAAAAATTTAATTTAATTATTTAATTTAATTTAAAAAAATTAATAATTAAATTAAATATTTTATTAAAATCATCTATTAAAGTTTAATTGTTTATGAAATAAAAGAAAATATGATTTTAATTTTTATGTAACTTACAAAAGCATTTTTAAAATTATAGTATTTGTTTTTTGACAAAATAAAAATATAAATAAAAATATAAATAATCCATTAGATTAAATAATAATTGTAAATGATCAATAACTAATATTATTGAATAATTTACAAAAAGAATTAATTAATAATTAACATTAATTTATAATTAATATGAATTAATAGTTTATAATTAATATTTATTAATAACTAATGGTAATAAATAACAATTAAAATTAATTTGGAGTATAATGGGAAGAAAATGGTAAAAAGCTTATGAAGCTTATCAGCTAGGGGTGCTCAAAATCCCGATCAACCCGACCAACCCGATCAACCCAATCAAACCCAATGCAAAATAACTCAAACTGAAGCAACCTGATGTTTAATCGAGTTGTAAAATCTTCAAACCGTAGGTATTGGGTTGATATCGGATTACTTTTATTTGAACCCAACCCAACCCGATGAACCCGATCCTTTTATTTTGTGGATTTAATATGATTATTAAGTCTCTATTAATATGTAAATTAGACAATTACACTATTGTGTACCCTTTTCATTTACATATATTTTCAATTTATTATTCATCTCTATATAACTCCTTTGTATATATGTTTAATAAATGTAAACACACACACACACACACACACACACACACACACATATATATATATATATATATATAAAAATATATATATGTGCAAACTAAAAAATTAACTAAATGTGATATATTTAAGATTTAAGAAGTATGGATAAGTTGTATCAAATGGTTGATGATGACACGACCAACCTCAACGCCAAGAAAGAAAGCATCGGGGTTAGAGACATCTAAAAATATTGTTGTTGATTGACATATTATCATTTGGTTTAGACATTTTTATATGTAATATCGTAATATTTTTGATGAACTTACATACTCTAATGAATTATCGGTCATTCGGTTGTATTTCAAAGAAATGTTTCCTTTATGTTTATATTTCTAAATTTGATTTCATCTTGTTTAAACACAACCCGACCAACCCGAACGGTTTGGGTTGGGTTGGGTTGTACTTTTGATTGGGTTGGGTTGAGTTGTAAAATTTTCAAACCGCCTATATTGTGTTGAGTTGTTAAAAAACCTTCAATCCGATCAACCCAACCCGTGAACACCCCTATTATCAGCTAGTGTTTCTTTTTCTCATTTCATACGGGGATTTAACGATAAGTTCAAAAAAAATAAGCTAAATTATGTTAGACGTACTTTAAGTTTATAGGATCAAACAATTATGCCTCATATGTAAAACTGTTATTTTAACAAATTTTTTAAAACTGAAGTGTCATATTTTTTTTAAAAGAATTTTTTTGTGAAGTTTTATATGAATACATCTTTTTATAGAATATTTATTTTATAAGATTTTCTTTTTTAAAATAATGTCATATAAAAATTGTTGGTTGGAGAAGGAGAGGGGAGAATGGTGCTGTCGACGTTCAGTGATGGATTTGGGATTGCATCGGAGTCACCGTAAAGAACTAGGGATCGGAGTCATGAAGGAGAAGATGGGTGTGATAATTAATATATGGTATATATTGATAAAATATAATAATTATATTTATTTAATTTTCTTTATTCAAGATTAGAGAAGTAGTGAAAAGATAAAAATATCCTCAATTTAACACAATTTTTAACTAAAGTTAGTCAGAAGGATCAAAAGCGAAATAAAGTGACAATCACAATGACCAAATGTCATATTTTAAATCCCTTTTTTATCTCCTTAAACCAAGCAACCTATGAGAAGATATACTCAAATTCGATTATGAAATTTGTCTTAACAATCCTTCTATCAGAACTAGAATTCTATAAAAGAAAAATCAATTCGATTGTGTGTTTGATGAAATTCAAAACTGAAGAAATCTCTCTAATTGATACTTAAAAAAGTCGACGATCATCATGTTCATCTATTTGTAACCGAACCATCTCCTTCCCCAAAAATCCATCACTTTAATTTGGTATAGAATGGATTTTGAAAGTATCATCTTCAAGTAATATTTTAAAATCCTTCTTCTTCCCAATTTTTGGATTAAATTTTGCCTTTCACTTTGACCATTTTAAATGTTCTTTGGGGGTTTTGTTCTCAATTAATCCATGAACCGAATGGATTTGGTTTCCTTAATATTTTGTTTCCTCTTGACCCCAAAGTCAATGTTTTTGGTTTCCAAAAACCACCTCACTTCGCCCTGCCTCATCTTCCATTCCAATTCTTTTATTACTTGACAAAACAAGTCTCTTTGTTTTCATTCACATGTACATGAAACTCATAAATTGAAGAACATCGAATATGAAATCTCATTCACATTATGTCTTATAAATTGATAGACTCGAAATGTCACCAAGTATATCACCCTGAAATCAATAATAATACGCCATGTGGGCACTTCATTAGAGCTTGTCACAATTTGATGATGCAAAAAAGAAAATTTTATGTCTCTACTTAATTAGCACCGATATAAAAAAGGTTATACTCAATTTTTGAACTATATATAAATATGCTTATTGTAACACCCGTAATTTTCGGTAAGTAAAGGACAACCGAACGTTTTTGGATCTTATGAACGACGGGACTTTTGTTGGGAAATCTTTGTTTAAAGTCCCTTGGAGTATCAGGAGTGTTGCCATCGAAAAAGTTGAGTTTCGGGGCTCCGGAAAGGTCCCGCTACAATGCCCGACGACCATGACAGTGTCATAGTCGCACTGTCACAGTCGTAGAGAAGGAACAATGGCCTGGGGAACCTTGCGACATTGCCAGGCAGGGCAATGTCGCTGGTCATTGTCGCACCAGAGGCCCAGGGTGCTGTTAAGTCGGGGTTTTCATCCATTTACCTCATTTCTCTCCTCCAAACTTCCTTCCTTCTCTCCCAAATCATTTCTCCTTCTCCCCCTCAAACCCTAATTCATTTTTGAGCCAATTTGTTGAGTTCTTAAGGTATTCCATCATCAAGTGGTAGTTTGGGAGCCATGGCAATGAGTTCACCATTGTCATCTTCAACCTCAAGCTCATTTTAGGGTTTTCTAGGTTTTCGTCAAAACCTAAGTGGTAAGTTTATCCCTTCCATTTCTAAACTTATGTAAGAGTTGTAAATGTTTCATTGATGGTTTCCTAGTGTTTTATTACTCCAATTTCGGTTTGGAGGATTTTAAGAAAAGTTAGGTCAAATTAGGGTTTTTGGCCAAAATGGGGATTTTGATGTAAAGTGTTTGGGGATTGCTTCTTAATGGTTGAATGAGTATATTTATGGTTGGAAACTTGTGGATCTAGGTTTTCGGAATATTTGGCTTGAGGATATAAGTTTCTTCAAAAGGAGCACAAGTTGGGGAAAAATCTAGATTTAGCCCAAATCTAGCGAGGTGAGTTCAAGTTGATTTGTGAAAACGGGATACATGCCAAAATGTTCATTTTAAAGTGTTTTGTGTTTTACATAAAATTGTTAACTGCTGATCACCTGATAAGTTTTGGTTATTTTGAAATGTTTAGTTTTATAAACATGGTGAAACACCCATTTTGGGATTTTGAGAATTTTGGTAAATAAATCATGTTAATATGTTTCATTGATGATTTTACATATATATTTGGAGTTAATTTGATGTAAGTGTCATTGTGTGCATTTGATCTTATAAACCTTTTCAGAAAATACATATTATCGTGTTATGAGGCATTTTGGAAATATAAGGGTATGATTTATTTTGGAAAATGGTTTGCCTCAACCAAAGATGAGATTCGAGTTAATCATATTTTCAGTCGTGTGTTTGCATAATAGTTGGTCAAATGTGTTTCAATGTTTATCCTGGCTTTCATTTGGGGGTTTACGTAAATTGTTGGGCCTTTGGCTCGGTTTTGACTAAATTGAGTCTTGAGGACATTTGTCCGGTTTAAAAACCGTTGTGGGGTTTTGAGTATGATGTCGTATATTTCGGGTCATTTGAGAGTTACATGTTTTGGGAGCTTTGGTCTTTCATTTGGAGTCATGTAATTTTAGACAGTGTTGTATTGGATCCATAGGCACGTAAGTCTGTCTGTTTTGGTAAAGCGGGTAAGGTTGGTTATGACCGTTGGCCGCTTGGGTTCGCTAGCGAGTAGGCAATAGGTGGCTTGAGACTTCGAGTTGTAACTCGTCTAGATTGGATAGGCACCCATGTCTGTAAGTCCTTGAGGTGGAACTCGACGGAGTATGGCCAGAGGCATAACGGTCCGAGGATTGTGATGTCGGTGGTGGCATGGGAACTAGGTCCGGGATATGTGGTGAAATCCAATAACATCACGGGTGGCCCCATTCACGTGTTCTTGCCACCCAAGATGGAAATGTTGAGATGACATGCAAGTATGTTGTATGGGCGGCCTACTCGTGTGTTCCTCTACTCTCAACGTATACGGGTCTCCCCGTCGTCGATCTGTGGTATTTCAAATGTTAATGTCGTATTTTGCCAACTTTGGTCTTTGTGTGTCGATGGTAAATGATGGCCTTAATATTGAGTTTTCCCCACGTATATTAAGGCTTGAATGGCATACGTCATTTTCACGTTTCGGTATTTGATTTCGTCCTTTTTATGGTCGTGTGAGTTTTGGGTCTAATGTCCGTGTTCACGGCGATATTTATTTATATAGATTTTCATCTATGGTATATGAGTTGTGTATCATGTTCCACCCGTGTTGGGTATTTCGAGATATAACATTTTATCCGCGTTTTATAAAATTGGGAGTTCTCTCTCTATTCTCATTTTGAGCAAGTTTCGGGTTAAATCTAAGTTTACGAAAGAACATTTTATATTGGGATCTTAGTCTTTAAAACAGCTTGGTTTGGTCAACGATTATATTGGTGTCTATTTCGTTTAAAATGCATAATTATTAGTAAACGAGTCGTTTTCATGATTGAAGCATATCATTTTGAAAGATTATGATTTTAATTGCATCATTCCTCTTTAACGATTCATTTATAAATGTTGAAAACTCTTGATCTCACTAGGCGTTAAGCCTAACCCTTTTTATTTGTCGGCATATGCATCAGGTTCCAGTCGGGGGTTTGCTTCTAGCAGTACTATGAAGAGTTGAGCCTTAGCCTTACACAAGTGTAAGTAGTTGGTGAGGTCTTCCGTAGTTTGGAGATAGTGCCTGTTATTGGGTTTTAGTAGCACCCGTCCTTATTATAGTCTGTATGTATGGAATGGAACGTGTGTATTGAGGTTAAATCTTAAATTGTGTTTGTAGATGAGTCATTTATCGATCTATTTAGAAAATTTTAAATTAGTTGTTATTTCCAGAATTGAGGGTGTCACACTTATCCTGTTTGTGAAATTCCCAAAATACCAAAATACATGGGAAAAGTTACAAAATGACCAGGTTTTTTTGTATTCCCCAAAAATAGACCCTAAATTTGCGAAATGAATTCGCGCATGGGCGAATTGCTCTGTAGGTAAGAGGTTGGTTCCACTTTTCAAAAAGAAGTCAAGAAACAAACCATGCAATTTTCTAACATGAGAGGTTGTTGGTGAAAGTCTAATGTCATTGGGCCCACCTAATTTAGCTATTGACGCCGTTTTTACTATGCAATGAGACAATAACACCTGTTTTGCCAACCAAAGATTTGCTATTGTAGAAAATCTAAAAAATTGAGGCGCACGAATTAACTATGATTGGAAAGGGGAAGGGGACAAGTCATCGAAATTACTGACCTCTCTTCGTTTTTTAGTACCACGGAAGTTACACCATGACCGTTAGAGATTCATCTACTGTTGTCTCCAGGTCCGTCACCACTACGACCACCGTCACCATCTATCTTCTCCAACGAACGTCTTCTGCCATCCACCATCTCCCACGACCATCCTCAATCTCCCGCCGTCGTCCTCCATCTCCCACAGTCGTTCACCATCGGCCACCGTCGTCCACCATCTCTCACCAACGTCCACCATCTCCTACCGTCGTCCAACACTAAAACAACCATTGGACACCCAAAACCATCATAAAATCTTAAGTTATGGTTAATCAAGTAAGTTTACCAAAAAATTTTAAGCATTTGTTTTGAATTTGTTTATTATAATTGTTTAGGATTTGTTTTATTATCTACATGTAATTATTTAATGTGTATCTACAATTTTTTTGATGTATTTGTTTAATATAATTTGCATGTATTTTGTAATTTTGATGTTTATGTACATGTATTTTGTAATATTGATGTATATGTACACGTTATACACACACACACACATATATATATATATATATATATATTTGATTATCCACATTCAATCTGATTATTATATTGTAAATTTGACTATAGACGATGTCAATTGATGCTTTGTTACGGTTAGGAGCCCCATCTCTGATTATATGTAAAAGTATGGTGAAAGAAAATATTTGAGAATACTCTAAGTATCGATATTTAACTTGCCTTTCCAAAGGTCTTTAGAGCCTCTGACATGTTGTTGGTCCCAAAGGATGAAACAATGCTGCTAGGGTTTGTAAGAATTGAATACAAACACAAATTTTACTTTTTAAAACTCTTATTGATTATATAACAATTAATAAGAGAATTACAGATTGTTTACGGAAGAAGATAAGGTAGAACCTAATCCAAAAAAAACCTTTACCAGTTTGAGATAACACAAAGAATCTCGCAAAAAGTTCACACATCTCATATACTCTTGCGAAAGATAACACAAAGAAAGTTTATGTTCTTTAAGATGCTCTAACGAGAGAGAGGGGAGGTCTTCACTAGTATTAATACCTGATGCATTTAATGCATTGTAGAAGGTACATATCATGTGTCACTGAAGGAGAGGCTGGTAGTATGTGCTTGTCCTTTTTCTGGATTCTTGTCCGCAAGTGAATAGTGTACCAGAATAGTGGCCATGCATGAAAGGGGACAATAAAGCATAAGTCATATAATAAGTCTTTACCGCTGAGAAATTGTAAGAGATAACTTTTCTTTCCAAGAAGTTGTCTAAAACACTGTTTTTGAATTCAATGTTGTAACACGATAAAAATAGGAGTAAATTTAAACCTGGAAAATGCCATAAACTTGGCATTTCTATAAATATCATCACCCAAAAGGAGAAAAATAAATAGCGTTTACAATTCTATAAGTGGGAATTAACACTGACAATACACTAATCTAAACTATCTATGTCTATATTAATACAATTGTCAACAAATTCCCCAAAAGACTTCTATCCGGATCTGTACGCCAAAAGTTACCAAAAGACAAATCCCCAAAACTTGCCACTATTGGCCAACATGCTCATTCCTCAACTCTTGCGAGACTCGCCGCTAAGGGAAGCTGATATACATGTCATTTAGAGAAGAAGTGTTAGGCTAACGCCTAGTGAGATCAAACAGTTAAATAGTAACACTATTAAAACGGAAATATAACACATAGTCTTCACAATTCTCAAATGATATTACATTTCTTATAACTCTTGGTGAGGCCTTTGATAAATTTAGACATCAACTTTATCCGAGTCTTTAGTCGTTTTGGACATCAACTCTATCTGAGTCTTTAGTCATATTGGACATCAACTCTATCCGAGTCTTTAGTCATATTGGACATGAACTCAATCCAAGTCCTTAGTCGTTTTGGACATCAACTCTATCCGAATTTTTAGCCCTATAACATTGAGTTCAACTTTATCCAAGTCTTTGACTCAAGAATTACGATGTTCAACTCCATCCGAGTCTTTACCTTGATCCATCACCATCTAAGACAAAAGTATAATTTAGAGAGCATATCATATGAAAATTCACATTTTCCATCTATAATCCGGAAATCATAAGTTTAAACACCAAATACCTTCCAAGTATGCATAACTAATATTCCACACACACACCAATATGTAAGAACCATGAGAGTCCATACCAAAATTACTAAAATCATACCGAAAGATACCATTATAGTAAACACCCATTTCTTTCCAAACTCTATAATGTTTGAGATAAACGACCATTCAAGTATAACAAATCATCATCCAAGTTTAGTTTCATCAATAACCAAGAGTTTCCAAAACCCTAATTCGACCTAACATTTCCAAAATCCATCATTAAAAGAATGAGAAACAATAACCATCTTAAAAAGTCATGATTGCACATATAGACTCTTTATAATCCCATTTTTCACATTTTTACCAACATTAACCAACTCCCAAAATTATGAGTTTAGGTTAAACTTGCATAAATGAAAATTAAAGACAAAGAGATAATCATAGGTAGAAAGAGATGATTTTAACATGTATAAAGTGTTGAAAATGACAATGACTCACAACATAGGTTTTGCTAGAAAAACCTAGAAAATCCTAGTAAAATCTTGATGGAGAAGATGAAGTGAGAAGCTTCTACCTTGCTATCCCACTATAAGCTTGATAATGATGAAACTCACGAAATCTCAAGTCTTGATGCCTTAAATGCTCCAAAATCAGCAATAAATACAAAGGGTTCGGTTGGGAGAGAAAATAGGAGGAAGGGTTTGAGTTCTAAATGAGAGAAGAGTGAAAAAAATCGCATTTAACCAATCAGCCTCCCTGACGGCGACATTGCGCCACGAAAGTTACACTATGTCACAATCGCGGGCACAATCACCCGCTCTTTACCTCCTATGGTACATGAGTCGCAATATACCCCACAAAAGTGAAACTCTGTCACAATCGCGGGCACAATCGCCCAAGCCGTACCGAACCTAAATTTTTGACTTTTTGAACCGCAGAGTTCTCAATAAAAAAAATTCTAATTTCACAAAAAGTTTCTAACTAAGGTTTATAATCAAGGATTAATAAGAAAGGAGCGAGATAAAGATTTACCGAAATTACGGATGTTACAATCTTCCCCAACTTGGAAATGATTTTGTCCTCGAAATCTTAGCTAAGTGAATAAGTGAGGATATCTCCGTTTCATATCCTCTTCAGTTTCCCAAGTCATGTTGGCACCATGATGATGTTTCCATTGCACCTTGACCATTGTGACTTCCTTGTGACGAAGTTTCTTTGTTTTCCTCTCTAAAATCACATCGGGCTTTTCAACACAACTGTTGCCCTTGTCCACTCTTACTTTCGATAGAGGTATGACACTTTCTTCTTCCGCTAGACACTTCCGAAAGTAACAAATATGGAATGTGTTGTCAATTCCCTTCATTTTTGGTGGGAGTTTCAATTGGTAAGCTTGAAGTCCTACCAGCTTAATTACAGTAAACTGTTTAAGGAAATGGGGATTCAACTTCACACTCTTTCCAAAACGAGTTATACCTTTCCATGGGGACACCTTTAACATTATGTGATCAGCTACTTGGAACTCCATGGGTCGTCTCTTTTTGTCGGTGTAACTCTTTTGTCGATCTTGTACCGCTTTCAATCGTTCCCTTATAGCTTTGACCTTGTCGGTCGTCTCTTGCACAATCTCTGGACCGGCAAACTGTTTCTCTCCCGCCTCTAACCAACACACGGAGTTTTACATTTCCTACCGTACAATGCTTCAAAAGGTGTTGCACTAAGGCTAGAATGGTAACTATTGTTGTAAGCAAATTCTACCAAAGGTAGGTAAGAGTCCCAACTACCTCCAAAGTCGATCACACAAGATCTTAACTTATCCTCCAACGTTTGAATTTTCCTTTCTTTTTGGCCGCCGGTTTGGGGATGATATGTCGTGCTCAACCATACCCTTGTACCCAATTCTTTTTGTAATCCATCCCAAAAATTTGAAGTAAACCGACTATCACGATCCGAGACTATAGACAAAGGTACACATTGCCTAGAAACTACCTCATAAATGTATAGCTTTGCCAACTTATCCATTGGCAACGTTTCCCGCATAGCTAGAAAATGAGCACTCTTAGTTAAACGATCAACTATCACCTAAATGGTATCATGACTTCTTAAGGTTTTCGAGAACTTAGTCACAATATCCATTGTAATATGATCCCACTTCCACTGGGGTATGTCTAGAGATTGAAGACTTCCATAAGGTCGTTGTTGTTCGGCCTTTACTTGCAAGCAAGTCACACACGCTCTACATAGTGTGCTAAATCTAACTTCATAACCGACGATCAATAGTGTAACTTCAAGTCTCTATACATTTTGGTGCTTCCCGGATGGATGGAGTACTTGCACTTATGCACGTCTTCTAAAAGTAGTTCTCGGTTGCATCCAATTTTGGGCACCCACGCACGCCCATCAAACAATTTCACCCCACGACTATTCTCCATTAAGAGTAATAGTTGCTTTGCCATCACTTCTTCTTTGAGGTTCTCTTCCAATAAATCTTCGGCTTGCGACATTCTAATTCGCTCTATTAGGCTTGACACTAATTCGATTCGAAAGGTTGGCTCGAAGGATCCCACTATAATCCTTCAGAATTAAATCGTCAGCTACTACTTTTGCTACACCCGGGTGGTAGGGTAATTCACAATCATAATCCTTGAGTAGCTCGAGCCATCTCCTTTTCCTCATGTTCAACTCCTTTTGATTGAAGACATACTTCAAACTCTTATGGTCCGTGTAGAGTGTATATTTCGTATCGTAGAGATAGTGCCGCCATAACTTCTGAGCAAACACCACCGCCGCTAACTCCAAATCGTAAGTAGGGTTATTCTTTTCGTGCACCTTGAGTTGTCCTGATGCGTAGGCAATCACTTTTCCCCTCTGCATCAAAAAAACCCAAACCCATTTTTGACGCGTCGCTATAGACCACAAACTCTTCCGATCCTTCTTGTAAAGATAAGATTGGGAGCTTCACAAAGTTTCTTTTGTAGCGTTTGCAACGCCTTCTCTTGTGCCTCGATCCACTCGAACTTTACGTTAATAAATCTTGGAAATTTTTTGAATAAATCTCCGGTAATAACCCGCTAATCCTAAGAAGCTTCAGATCTCTGATGGCTCTTGGGAGGTTCTCAATTCATCATAGCCTCGATCTTTGAGGGGTTCACCTTCACTTCATCTCGAGTGACAACGTGTCCCAAGAACTGGACCTCTTCCAACCAAAAATCACATTTGGAGAATTTTACATACAATTTCTCCTTTCTTAGGACCTCTAGAACTTCCCGAAGATGGTGTTCATGGTCCGCTTCATCCTTGGAGTATATCAGAAAATCGTCTATAAATACAATCACCAATTTGTCTAGGAACGATCGGCACACCCGGTTCATAAAATCCATGAACACCGTCGGTGCATTAGTTAATGCAAAAGAAATTATCAAAAATTCATAGTGACCATAATGTGTCCTATGCCATCTTTGGGATGTCGTCCTTCTTTACTTTCACTTGATGATAGCTCGAACGTGACGCTCCTTGATACGGATGTTTGCACACCTCTAGACATGTGATAATTGAACCTCAAAGCAAGTATACAATGGGATCCAATATCGTCTTCTCAAGTAATATAATGGTAAAATACCGAATATCGTCCCACAGATATTGCTGTAAAAGCGTAATAAAAGTGTAGTAAAAGAAGGGATTTCAGATGGCGAATTTGAAGAATTTGTTTGAGTTGGTTAACAGTGATATGATTAACAAGATATATAAAGATAGAATGGGTGCAAGACTTAAAGTGAGGAGTAAACACAAATTCTGGAGGCCAATGCTATAGGGATGCTATATCATTAGTTCAACAACAACAAGTTCCACCATGTACTTTAAAGAGTATCCTTCCGGATATCTACCATTGCACTTTTGTTTAGCCTTTAATCAACATATGCCTATGCAAATGTCCGGACCAGTGTGAGTGTCAAATGGTTTCTCTAAAGTATATGGAAAAACAAATGCCTTTGTTTAAAAAATCACTCTTCCGAGTTGATTCCCATATCATTCAAGTCGACGTGTTCTTAGTGACTCATTCCTGAGTCCACTACACTTTAACACTTTGACTAGTGATCAATCCGTCAAGAATCAATCGGTTTGAAAAACAAAGATAGCAAGTTCCCTTGCTAGTAACTCTTCCAAGTATACTTCCCGTATCATTCAAGCTAACATGCATTTTCATGGCTTATTACTAAGTCCATGGCACTTTCACACTTTAAGAAGTGATCAATTCGTCAAGAAGTGTTTTTGGATTTATAAAACTTAAAATGACATAGTGGAACAATGTTATTGAAGAACAAAGTCCACTAGTTTTTGATTTACAACCTCCCTTTTCGTCTTACACCCAAACTATAAAATAAGCTACTCATTACGTAATATAAATTGCAAGAAAAGTAAATGACATAAATTAAAGACATAATGTAAATGATGGTATGTAAATGACGGAAAATAAATGACGCAAATGTAAATGACGGAAATGTAAAGTGCATAAAGTAAAGACAATAAATAATAACAAACTATAAAGACAGGCAATGCTGAAGCAATGCTACAACAACTAAAAATGAAGAACAAGAATTATAAAAGATTTAAGACTTAATATTAAAATTTTCTAGAGAGGATCACGAAATCAGTTCTTCCAACTGATGGACTATCAAAAACCTATATCCAAAAACAAGTGATCACAACACCTATTTATACCAAAACATGGATGGCAAAATAGTAAAAAGAAAACTTAAAATAAAATAAAAGGTACAACAACTAAAGTTTTAACCAAAGATTTGTCCAAAATATTGTATCCTCCTTTTCTTACTCCAGCCATATATTTCCCTTTTATCAAAAAGATTTGGAGGGGTCAAAAGTCAAGATTTCCATTTTCTTCAAAAAGTGTCCTCCAAGCTTCATTCAACACAGCCTCCAATGCTGCAGCATCAATCTGGCATTACAATAAACAAAAGATTTTAGGTTGTTTTACGCAAAATAGCAACAATTAGTCAAATAATAAACTTAGCTCCATGAATGAGAAAAAGTGGAAAATAAGATAAGAAAATGACTCAATTGTTGGGATAAAAAGAAATTGAAATCCTAAAAGATAAGAAAAATACGCAATATGTATTGAAATCTTAATACATATCACAACCTCAAACTTAAAGTTTTGCTTGTCCTCAAGCAATAAAAATAAAATAAGAAAATGACTCAAAGTTGAAAAGATTGCAAGATAATGGCAATAACTGCGCACAATGTGTAGAGTATATCACATACAATTCATAGCCTTTCATAAATCCAAAATGAGACCTTCATAACCTAGTTATGTGTATGGACCATATGCTAGCAAGACTCTTTTCTTTGTCAAACATTACACAAACTTCATTTAGGATCACTAGGGCTTGTAGGGTCACTCTTTTTATGGCATATCTTTTTCTCACCAAGCCTTTTCTCACACCAATATTCACCAAAATGTTCAAATTTTTGGCACTTTGTGCTCTTTTACCCCTATGGGCCATTTTTTCACTTTTTGTGCACCTTTGCCCCTATGGGGTATTTGTGGTGTTTTTGTCATGTGAGATTTGTACACCTTTACCCCTATGGGGTATTTACGGTGTTCTTGTCATATGAGAGCTTTGCTCTTTTGTATTGACGTGCTTTTCCCATTTTGGGTAACTTGTAATCCCCTCAACCTCAAACTTAGAAGTTGACAATGTCCTCATTGTCTTAGAATGAATGCACAGAAGTGTGTTTAAAAGGGTTACAAGTGGCTAAAATAGTGTATGCAAAGAAAGCCTAGATCATTCCCTAAATAAGTGAAGTTTGTTCTAGCCAAAGTGTGTCCCAAACAGAGTAATTCTAGTTCTAGCAAGAACACAATACTAGGTGAATGTCAAGCAACTATGGATTTATTAGGGCTATGTACTCAAAATATATTAACACTCTACACATGAAATCTTGCAAATAAAAGAAACCTAAAATAATAAAAAGATTATCCCAGACTTAAAACTTGAAAATTAAAAACATGGAGACTAAGGAAAACGAGTAAACCTGTCCTACTCATGAGGAGTAGGGTGCGTGGTACCATCTGCGGATGTGGAAGGCAATGTTGCAGCATCACCCACTGCTACTTTCTTCAACAGCTCTGCATTCTCCAGCGGCAACTGTTGGTTCCTTTCGTGAAGCTTTTGATTTTACTCCTGTATGTCTCTCATCTGCAGCTCCATTCTTTTCTTCTAGAATTTCCTCTGTGCCAACATGTTAGCCTTCAACCGAATCAGATCCACCTTCTTATGCTTTTCTGCCTTCTCAAACTTCTTTTCCATGACTGTTTGAAGCTCCTCAATCTTACCCATAACTTCATTTCTCTGCTGTAACAGAGTGTCCAGAATCTCATTGTTTTGCCCAAGTAATTCTTGTACCATGCCCATGACATCACTTCCTCTAACCCGTTCCTGCCTCATCCGAACAACTGCCTTCATGTCTATACTACATTTTTCCTCACCCACTTTTTCCTTTACAATTTCATCCTCTTTATACCGAGGAACACCAGTTTGCATCAAAAAATTATGAATCAAACCAAGAAAAAACAACTTTCCCTGATTTCTACCAGCACAGTACACAATGGACTTTGAAATGATTTCCCCTACATTAATGGTTTTATCAGCGATGATGCAGTAGAGCATGATCATTCTATCCCTTGTCACATAAGTGTCATGTGTGGTGGGATTAAAGGAGGATTTAATGAAGTTGGACCAAACATTCACGTTGGGCAGAAGATTGCAAGATCTAAACCTCCTAAGGGTGTAATCGGCATGAGGTTCCCATGTGGTTCCCGGCTTTCCTAATGTTCTAGCAATAACATCTAATTGTTCTCTGGTGCCTTGGTGCAAAAGGTATGAATATTCAGAATTTGTTGGAGAGGGGAGGCCTAGAAAGTTATTAAAGGCCTCATCACAGATGTTGATTTCCTTCCCTCTTACTTTCAACAGTGTGGTTTTAGCCACACTGACTTCTACATAAAATTCTCTTATGAGAGTGATGTTGTAATCGGTTTTGACTTGACAAAACTGCACCCAATTCTTACTCTCAATGACATTTTTCACGAAGTACAACTCACTCATACTTCTCACATCAAACCCTTTGTCAATAAAATAGGGCTTATCTTTCAGCCTATCGTACATATCTTTTGCTTTTGAACTACTGAAACCATCTAAAGGTAGTGATGGACGTGAGATGATTCCTGTACCTGGAGACCTTGCCTGCGGATTCTGTGATGATGTTCCAGTATCATATTTTGAGACCCTTGGGGACTTCCTTGTTGGTGGTTTTGATTGCGTGGCCTTCTCCTTCCCTTTTTTTCTTGGTGGCTCCTTTCCTGAAATGTTAGTCCTAGTTCTTTTACCCAAACTTTTGTTTTTCCTTTTCTGGACAGTACCCTCACAAGGAGAGTCTTCAGCAAGCTTTTTAGTTTCTGCAACTGGATGTTGTGGGGATGCTACAACATCATCCCCAGTTCCACCTGTTTTGTCCAAAGGTGCCAATGAAATGTCTCCTTCATCTCTTTTATCTTATTGCCTATTTTCACTCACAACCACATTTAGACGTGGGTGAGAGGTTAGAGATGGTTGTTCAAAATCATACCAAGGTAAGAGCATTAGAGTTTCATGTGGAAAATTAGTGGTGAACTCCTCTTTGTCTTGGGACTCAGAGGAGATTTAATCAATAATATCATGTTCAAAGTCAGATAATACCTCACTTGGGACTTTAATGTTTAAGTCTGGAACCCTGGATTCTTGCATTCTTTCTTCAACAGTTTGGGATTGTTCACCCACAATAGCGACCTCCCTCTCTTTATGTACCGTCTTGTCGATCACAGTGTCTGATTGAGGGCTCGGATCAGTGGGAGGTTTGGTGTCTTTGAGATTTTTGATTGGGATATCAGGTTGGGTTTGAACAAGGGTTTTTTGGGTTTTAGGAGGGTTTTCGAAAATGATCATCGCAAGATGATCAGAGGGTAGAGGAGAGGGCATTTTTTTGAGAGAGGGGGTTTTGGATGGTGTTTGAGTAGTGGTAACACTTGGTGGGTGTTCCACCGGAGTTGTGGGTGTTTCGGCTTCCTTCTCGACGGGAGCCAATGGCCCAGTATGCTTTATGCTCAAGTTCTAGAGGAAGGTGACAAGCCTTTCCGAAGACTAGCTTATATGGGGACATACCAATTGGGGTTTTAAAAACAGTGCAGTAAGCCCATAAAGCATCATCTAATTTGAAAGCCCAATCCTTCCGGTTGGGTTTGACAACTTTCTCTAGAATTCCTTTGATTTCCCTGTTTCAAAGTTCAGCTAATCCGTTTGTCTGCGGGTTATAGGCAGTTGCAATCATGTGATTGATGTTATATTTTGTAAGAACTCCTTGTAATAAGTTGTTTACAAAATGGGTACCCTCATCATTAATCAGTGCCCTAGGGGTACCAAACCTTGTAAAAATTTGCTTTTGGAGGAACTTAACCACAGTTTTTGCATCATTTGAAGTACAAGCCAAGGCCTCTACCCATTTTGACACATAGTCAACAGCAACAAGAATATATTGGCAATTGTTAGATGGTGGGAAGGGTCCCATAAAATCAATTCCCCACACATCAAACAACTCAACTTCCAAGATCCCGTTTAAAGGCATTTCATTTTTCTGAGAAATGGAACCACTTCTTTGACATTCATTACACCTTTTCGAAAAATTGTGGGAATCTTGGAATAGAGTGAGCCAATAAAAAAACAGATTGTAAAACTTTTGCTGTTGTCCTTTGTCCACCAAAATGACCTCCATAAGCTGACTGGTGGCATTGCTGCAAAATTGATGCCACCTCAACTTCTGGAATGCATCTTCTCAGGATTTGATCTGTTCCAATTTTAAACAGATAAGGGTCATCCCACAGATAGTACTTGGTGTCATGAATGAATTTCTTGAGCATATGACGGGTGTAGTCAATTGGTTTGATACCACAGGCCAAATAATTGGCAATATCAGCGTACCAAGGCATAGTTGAATGTTGTAGCATCAAGATTCTCTCATCTGGGAAGGACTCAACTTTATCACCTTCCTCTTTCTTTTTCTCAAGGTTTTCTAGCCTGGATAAATGGTTTGCCACTTGGTTGTCTACTCCCTTTCTGTCCACTATCTCAAGGTTAAATTCTTGTAACAGCAAAACCCATCTTATCAATCTAGGTTTAGCATCCTTTTTTTTGAGATCAAGTATTTAATGGCAGCATGGTCTGTATGTACAATCACTTTTGTTCCCATTAAATATGATCTAAATCTCTCAAAGGCAAAAACTACTGCTAAGAGTTCTTTTTCTGTTGTGGTGTAATTAATTTGTGATTCATTCAAAGTCTTACTTGCATAATAAATTAAATGAAAGATCTTTTCTGTTTTTTGACCTAGGACAACTCCTACAGCCCAATCACTTACGTCACACATGATTTCAAAAGGTTTGTTCCAGTCGGGAGCAACAACTACTGGTGCAGTTACCAAAGCTTTTTTCAGAATAAAGAATGCATTTCTGCAATCTTTATTGAATTCAAAATTTTGATCATGCTGTAATAGTAGACACAAGGGTTTTGAGATTTTTGAAAAGTCCTTGATAAATCTTCTATAAAATCCAGCATGGCCAAGAAAGCTTCTGATTCCTTTAACAGTAGTTGGTTCAGGTAGTTTTTCAATAACTTCTAATTTGGCTTTATCTACCTCAACTCCTCTTTTTGAAATTAAATGTCCCAGAACAATTTAACCATGAAATGACATTTTTCCCAGTTTAGGACCAAATCAGTTTCTTCACATATTTCAAGACTTTTTTTCAAAATTTCCAAACAATTATCAAACGATGACCCATAGACAGAAAAATCATCCATAAAGATTTCAATGGATTTTTCAAGCATGTCGGAAAATATGGACATCATGCATCTTTGAAAAGTTGTTGGAGCATTACAAAGTCCAAATGATATTCTCTTGAAAGCAAAAGTGCCATAAGGACAAGTAAAGGTGGTTTTTTCCTGGTCCTCAGGTGAGATGGCTATTTGATTGTACCCGGAGTATCCATCCAAAAAGCAATAGTACTCCTTACTAGCTAGTCTATCCAACATTTGGTCAATAAAAGGTAGTGGAAAATGGTCCTTTTGGGTAGCTTTGTTTTGTCTGTGGTAGTCCATGCAAATTCTCCATCCGGAGACTACTCTAGTGGGTATGAGTTCATTTTTTTTATTGGTAATGACTGTCATACATCCTTTCTTTGGAACACACTAGACTGGACTAACCCAATAACTACTGGCTATTGGAAAAATGATTCCTGCGTCTAACCATTTTAAAATTTCCTTTTTCACTACATCTTTCATGACAGGATTCAACCTTCTTTGAGGTTCTATGGAATTGAAGTTCTTATCTTCTAGGATGATCTTGTGTTGACAAATAAAGGGACTAATCCCTTTAAGGTCAGCAATTGTCCATCCTATGGCTTTAGTGTGCAACTTCAACATGCTTATTAATTTTTTTTCTTGATGCAATTCTAGGGTGGATGAAATTATGACAGGCAATTTGCGTTCTTCACCTAGAAAAGCATATTTGAGATGAGATGGGAGTTGTTTTAACTCCAGATCAGGTGGTGAAACAATGGATGGTATGAAAGGTTTTTTTTCAGTATTTTCCAAAGGTTCAAATGCTACAGCATTGACAGGAACAATCTCTTCTTCTTCTAAGGAAAATTCATCAACACTATGTAAATCCTCATCATCCTCTTCTTCCAGCCTACAAGCTTTTCTAACTCCATCTTCATGACATGATGATTCAATCACACTTAAGGTTGAACAATCCTCAACATCATCTGGGTATTTTAAGGAATTGAAAACATTAAATGTGACTTTTTGGTCTTGAAGTCTTATGGTTAACTCTCCTTTCTGGACATCTATCAAAGTTCTTCCGGTAGCTAGAAAAGGTCTTCCCAAAAGGATGGGAATATCCTTATCAGCTTCAAAATCCAAGATAATGAAATATGTCGGAAAGATGAACTTATCAACGTGAACTAGAACATCTTCAATTTTTCCCTTTGGGTAGGCAATGGTTTTGTCAGCCAATTGAAGTGTGACGGTGGTAGGTCTGGCTTCTCCTATTCCTAAGTTGTTGAAGACAGATAAAGGCATGAGATTTATACTGGCTCCTAAATCACACAAGGCTTTTCCAACCTCCTTCCCACCTATTGAACAAGGAATGGTAAAACTCCCTGGATCTTTCAGCTTAGGAGGTATTCTATTGGTCAAAAGAACACTACATCCTTCAGTAAGGGCAATGGTTTAATATTCATTCAACTTCTTCTTCTTACTTAAGATGTCTTTAAGGAATTTGGCATAACTAGGCATTTGCTCAACTGCTTCAACACGGGGTATGTTGATATGCAATTCTTTGAACACATCCAAGAATTTTTTAAATTGCAATTCTTCCTTTTGATTCCTTAACCTTTGGGGGTAAGGTACATAGGGAGGAACTGGTTTTATGATAACTTTGCTTGGTTGTGTTGAGCAAGATGGATCATTTATGCCTTTTGGTGTACTCTCTTGAGGGATGGTTGGAATTCTATTTTCTAAAGTCTTTGTCTTAGGGTCTTCTTCAGGAAAGAATAAAGGGTAGTCATTCCTAAGAGGGATATGATTTGCAGTATCAGACTCTTGGTTTCCTAGTGGTTTGGGTGGTATTTCATTAACATGGGGGCAATGCTGTAGCATTTGGTTTTGACCTCATGTCTTTTTCAAATTCAGTTTTAGTCATTGGTCCGAATTCTTTTAGCACTGTCTTTGCTAATTCCTTACCACTCCTAAGAGTCACGGCATTCACATGTTCTTTTCCTGGGGCTCTTGGGACTTCTGTGTCACTAGGCAAAGTGCCTACAGTTCTATTGTTCTGGTTGAGTGTGATTTGACTGACTTGGGTTTCCAAATTCCGGAGTGCAGTTTGGGTTTGAGCCATGAAACCCCTCATCATAGATTCCAAAGAAGATGATGAGTCACCCTGTGGAGGTTGCTTGTTTTGAAAAGGTGGTTGGTTATTTTGAAAACCTTGATGATGATGAGAACCTTGATTCTGATGATGCTGTGAACTTTGGTTTTGATGGTGATGAGAATCTTGGTTCTGATGATGCTGTGAACTTTGGTTTTGATGGTGATGAGAACCTTGGTTTTGATTATGCTGTGAACTACTATCGTGATTTTGAAAACTTGAATTTCCTTGTGGCTTTTGCACAGCTGGATTTAAATATGGACTGTTCCACGAGAAATTTGGGTGTTGTTTCCAACTGGCATTGTAATTGTTGCCGTAGGGAGCAGCCTTGTTATGAACATAATTTACAGACTTAGAATTTTGAGGACAATGTTCATAAGAATGTTCCCCGCCACAACAAACATACTGCACTGATAGGACTGTTGCAATAGGTGTAGTAACAGTTGGCTGCACTCCCTGGCTTGAAGATAGGTTTTTAAGCATGTTGGCCATGGAAGCGAGTTGTGCTGTTAATGCAGTGTATGCATCTACATCATGAATTCCAGTAGTTTTCTTTTGAGTTTTAGCGCGTGGATCAGCCCAATGTCCATTGTTTGTGGAAATCTTTTCAAGAATTTCATACCCGTTATTGTAGGTATTGGCTGTAAAGGCCCCTCCTGATGTCGCGTCGAGCATTTGTTTAGCCATGGGGTTTAACCCATTGTAAAATGTCTCAAGTTGAATACAGTAGGGAATGCCATGATGAGGGCATTTCCTTAACAACTCTTTAAACCTTTCCCATGCATCAGGAACTGCTTCATCGTCCATTTGTTTAAACATGCAAATTTCGTTTCTGGACTTAGCATTTCGGGTAGGTGGAAAATATTTTCGCAAGAATTTTTCAGCCATGTTGCTCCATGATGGTACAGAACCAGGAGCTAATGAGTTAAACCATAACTTTGCTCGATCCCTTAGAGAGAATGGAAATAAAGTGAGTCTCAAAGCATCATTAGATACCCCAGGGATTAGGAAAGCATCGGTGATCTCCATAAATGATTTTAAATGAGAATGAGGATCTTCTGATGGCATTCCGGCAAAGTGTCCGTTTTTTTGCAACATATGGAACATGATAGGTTTGAGTTCAAAATGGAGGGCATTTATATGGGGTCTAACTATTCCTGAATTTAATTGCTCAAAATCAGGTATAGCATAGTCCATAATCTTTCCCTCTTTGGAATTTGCAAGATTAATGATGTTTGGAATCTCATCCCTATGTTCATTGTTACCATTTGACTCTGTATCCTCATTATTATTATTATTATTATTATTATTATTATTATTATTATTATTATTATTATTATTATTATTATTATTATTATTATTATTATTATTATTATTATTATTATTATTATTATTATTAGCTCCATTAATTGGTTCTTCTTGTTGAAAAGGGTGTTCTGGTGGATTTCCAAAAATGGGTGGTGCATCATGAAATATTGGTTGCCTTTGTGGGTTTTCTAGAAGATGTTGTCTAGGCCCCCTATTCTCAAAACCTGGTGGTCGTGGTTCCATGATGGGAGGGTCTAAAATTAATGAAATTCTTTGCGACCTTCTTCTAATTCGGAATGTTCTTTCAATGTCTGGGTCAAATTCGAATAATTCCCCACGTGGTATTCTTGGCATACACCACTTCCAAAATGAGATCCAAAAGGTTCTAGAAAAATCAAATCTTTAAAAAACTTTTAGCGAGCCAATCCCCGGCAACGGCGCCAAAAACTTGATACGGATGTCTGCACACCTCTAGACATGTGATAATTGAACCTCAAAGCAAGTATACAATGGGATCCAATATTGTCTTCTCAAGTAATACAATGGTAAAATACCGAATATCGTCCCACAGAGATCGGTGTAAAAACGTAATAAAAGTGTAGTAAAAGAAGGGATTTCAGATGGCGAATTTGAAGAATTTGTTTGAGTTGGTTAACAGTGATATGATTAACAAGATATATAAATATAGAATGGGTGCAAGACTTAAAGTTAGGAGTAAACACAAATTCTGGAGGCCAATGCTATAGCATTAGTTCAGCAACAACAAGTTCCACCATGTACTTTAAAGAGTATCCTTCCGGATATCTACCATTGCACTTTTGTTTAGCCTTTAATCAACATATACCTATGCAAATGTCCGGACCAGTGTGAGTGTCAAATGGTTTCTCTAAAGTATATGGAAAAACAAATGCCTTTGTTTAAAAAATCACTATTCCGAGTTGATTCCCATATCATTCAAGTTGACGTGTTCTTAGTGGCTCATTTCTGAGTCCACTACACTTTAACACTTTGACTAGTGATCAACCCGTCAAATATCAATCGGTTTGAAAAACAAAGATAGCAAGTTCCCTTGCTAGTAACTCTTCCAAGTATACTTCCCGTATCATTCAAACTGACGTGCTTTTTCATGGTTTATTCGTAAGTCCATGGCACTTTCACACTTTAAGAAGTGATCAATTCGTCAAGAAGTGCTTTTGGATTTATAAAACTTAAAATGACATAGTGGAACAATGTTATTGAATAACAAAGTCCACTAGTTTTTGGTTTACAACCTCCCTTTTCGTCTTACACCCAAACTATAAAATTAGCTACTCATTACGTAATATAAATTGCAAGAAAAGTAAATGACATAAATTAAAGACATAATGTAAATGACGGTATGTAAATGACGGAAAATAAATGACGGAAATGTAAAGTGCATAAAGTAAAGACAATAAGTAATAACAAAATATAAAGACAGGCAATGCTGAAGCAATGTTGCAGCAACTAAAAATGAAGAACAAGAATTATAAAAGATTTAAGACTTAATATTAAAATTTTCTAGAGAGGATCACGAAATCAGTTCTTCCAACTGATGGAATATCAAAAACCTATATCCAAAAACAAGTGATCACAACACCTATTTATACCAAAACATGTATGGAAAAATAGTAACAAGAAAACTTAAAATAAAATAAAAGGTACAACAACTAAAGTTTTAACCAAAGATTTGTCCAAAATATTGTATCCTCCTTTTCTTACTCCAGCCATATATTTCCCTTTTATCAAAAAGATTTGGAGGGGTCAAAAGTCAAGATTTCCATTTTCTTCAAAAAGTGTCCTCCAAACTTCATTCAACACAACCTCCAATGCTGCAGCATCAATCTGGCATTACAATAAACAAAAGATTTTAGGTTGTTTTACGCAAAATAGCAACAATTAGTCAAATAATAAACTTAGCTCCATGAATGAGAAAAAGTGGAAAATAAGATAAGAAAATGACTCAATTGTTGGGATAAAAAGAAATTGAAATCCTAAAAGATAAGAAAAATACGCAATATGTATTGAAATCTCAATACATATCACTCCTTCAAGTTGGTCAAACAAGTCGTCGATTCTAGGAAGTGAATATTTTTTCGTCACGGTCGCCTTATTTAACTCTCTATAATCTATGCACATCCTCATCGTGCCATTTTTCCTTTTTACAAATAAGACCGGTGCTCCTCCCCAAGGCGACGAGCTCTGTCTCACGAACCCCTTCTCTAGAAATCTTGAAGTTGCACCATCATCTCTTGCATTTCATATGGATCTAAACGATAGGGAGCTCTAGCAATTAGAGTCGCTCCTGGAACTAAATCTATCTTAAACTCCACTTGACGATCGGGTGGCAATCCGGGCAAGTCATCCAGAAATACATCGGTAAACTCGCGCACCACCTTTACGTCCTCGAGTTTCTAGTACTCGATCTTGGCATCAATAACTTATGCCAAGAAAGATGAACATCCCTTCACCATGCACCTACGTGCCTTAGCCATGGTGATAACCGCCACTTCGCCCTTTCTCATTTCACTGTAAATGGTTACCACATCGCCATCCGGAATTGGGATTCGAAACAACTTCTTTGAACATAGGATTTCCGCGTGGTTTTCTTCTAGCCAATCCATTCCGATCACTACATCAAATCCTCCAATCACCATGGGCATCAAATTGATCGAAAATCTCCTCCCTTCGATCTCTAACGTACAACCCTTTAATACGTCGTGAATTATCACTTGACCACCATCAGCTATTTCTACTACTAACGCATCCTATTGACTACTAGTGGTCATAGACAACTTTTGGCAAAAAGAATTTGACACGAACGAGAAACTTGCATCTGAATAAAATAACACATGCGTAGGTAACGAGTTTAGGAGAAACGTACCTAACACCATGTATGTCCATTCCTTTTCCTCCTCGGTCGTCATCTGAAAATCTCGACCCGGCGCCCTAGGAGCGTTCTTCTTCTTCCCCCTTTCCTCCTGTCTTCAACTTAGGGCACTCACTTCAAACATGGGCCGACTCTTTGCACTCAAAACACCTACCCCTTGACCAGACAATCATTACGAACATGGTCCGTATTTCCATACTTAAAGCAACTCGTCCCGCTTGAACTGCAAGGGTCGAAATGTTTGCTTCAGTATTTGGGACACCAGCTAGCCTCACCTAGAATCGGCTCCACGGTGGTTGTTGATGAAAGTTATGGGCTTCTTGGAGGGCATAGAGTTTCCCTCCCACCTTATTTTCTCCACTACTCCACTTATCTCCTTCTTGCCTTGGTTATAAACATCTTCCATTACTTGAGCTTCTTCAATGGCCTCTTGGAGAGTAGAAGCTTTGGACACTCGTACCATGGACATCATGTCCGCCGGAAGGCCCTTGATGTAAGCCTTAATATTCTCTTTCTCAGTCGAGGCTACATGACTCACCAAGCCTAGATTTTCCATGAACACTCGGTTATACTCTCTTACCAACATGTTCCCTTTCTTGAGGTTTCGGTTATCTTCTTCTATGTGATCCATCGCCCGTTCGTTGCAGTATTCTTCCAATACTTTCTTCTTGAAAGTGGCCCAACTCATCTTGGCCAGTACAGATGCCTCTAGAGTAGAGATGAAGACATTCCACCAGGTGAGGGTTGATCCTCTAAGCATCTAAGAACCAAACCTCACTTTTTGGACTTCATCACAATCACAAGCTCTGAAAGCTTGCTCCATCTCTCGGATCCAGTTCATGCATGCTATCGAATCATCAGAACCGACAAACTCTAGTGGTTTGCAACAAATGAAGGTTTTGTAGGAGCAAGTTCTTCCCACTTGCCTCAATTGTTACTAGCCCGTTAGTTGGGATTTCATTTCTGGTGCCTCCAGATCTTGCAATCACACCATTATCGTCAACCGTCTCGTGTCTCTGGTTGTTAGCATCCTTGTCCTCTAGCAGTTTCATTAAAAACTCTTGTTGTTGGGCCATGGCCTTATTCATAGCTTGCATCATGTTGTCCATCATCCGAGTTTCGAGGGTTACCTCAGTCATAAGAGGATTAGAAAGAACCAATGTTGGTTCTCGATATATGTTCCACTCCTCCACCCAAAGGGGCGGCCTTGATGGAATTACAGCTGTCGTGGCCCCTTTCAGTTGATCGTCCGTGGATTCAGTCACCACATGGCCCTCTGGTGAAGATTGTAGTCTACCCCCAGTATTTACCATTTTAGTCTGCCATACATACGAGAATGGAGGTAAGAGATAGGCTATAAGAATTTAACATAAGGAAACGTACTACTACATTCATCAATCACCATGACATTAGTAAGTCAAGCATGCTCACTTAACAATACATTCATAATAACAGTAGCTAATTGAAATATGAACATATTACACATAAGAATCCTCATTACCATCGTCACAATTTTCAATTTGCATAATTTCGTCGACTCTAAGACCATCCTATCTTAGGAATTCTATTCGATCTCACAAATCATCACTTAGTACTTCAGCTTAAGTCAAGGCATATTACATTCATACCTAGTTCATTTAAACTATTTCTCTGATACCAACTTGTAACACCCTAAAAATAGGACTAGGAGCAAATTTAAACCTTGAAAATGCCGTAAACTTGGCATTTCTATAAATATCATCACCCAAACAGGGGAAAGTAAATAGAGTTTACAATTCTATAAGTGGGAATTAACAATGACAATACACTAATCTAAACTATCTATGTTTAGATTGATACAATTGTCAACAAATTCCCCAAAAGACTTCTATCAGGATATGTACGCCAAAAGTTTCCAAAAGACAAATCCCCAAAAGTTGTCTCTATCGGCTAAGACGCTCATCCCTCAACTCTTGTGAACCCCGCCGCTAAGGTAACCTGATATACATGTCATTTTGAGAAAAAATGTTAGGCTAACGCCTAGTGAGATCAAACAGTTAAATAGTAAGACTATTAAAACAGAAATATAATACATAATCTTCACAATTCTCAAATGATAATACATTGCTTATAACTCTTGGTGAGGCCTTTGATGAATTTAGACAACAACTCTATCCGATTCTTTTGTCGTTTTGGACATCAACTCTATCCGAGTCTTTAGTCATATTGGACATCAACTCTATTCGAGTCTTTAGTCATATTGAACATCAACTCAATCTGAGTTTTTTAGTCGTTTTGGACATCAACTTTATCCGGATCTTTAGTCATATTGGACATCAACTTTATCCTAGTCTGTAGTCATATTGGACATCAACTCAATCCAAGTCCTTAGTCGTTTTGGACATCAACTCTATCCGAGTGTTTAGCCCTATAACATTGAGTTCAACTTCATCCAAGTCTTTGACTCAAGAATTACCAAGTTCAACTCCATCCGAGTCTTTACATTGAGCCATCACCATCTAAGACAAAAGTATAATTTACAGAGAATATCATAAGAAAATGCACATTTTTCTTCTATAATTCGAAATCGTAAGTTTAACACCAAATACCTTCCAAGTATGCATAACTAATATTCCACACACCAATATGTAAGAACCATGACAGTCCATACCTAAATTACTAAAATCATATCAAAACTAGGGGTGAGCAAAACCCGCCCTACCCGATTAGCCCTCCCGACTCGATACCCGAATAACCCAAAATTAGCCAAATCCGAAAACCTGACCCTGAACTTTTTACCGGATAAAACGGATCGGGTGGGTATCCAAATCCCCACCCGACCCGACCCGAAAACCCGAATTTAATAATTAAAAAAAACTATTTTATAAATGGTAAATAATTTATAAACCTAATTTCTCAAATCAAATTCAGTTCATCGAGACATCGACCATCGATGACTCCCTTCTTCTCTGACTCTTGACCTCCTTCTGGCTTCTCCAGCTCCTCGACGGCTCGACGGAGACCTCTCCGACCAGTGACTTGACCTCTGTTGACCAGTCACTGGTGAAGGCGTGAAGCAGTGACAGTGACCTGACCAGTGACTTCATCGTACGACTCCACCACGGCGCCCTCCCACCGCCCACCGGCGCACCACTCCACCGACCTCTTCTAAGTTCTAAGTAAGTCTCCTTCTACTAGTTCTAGGGTTCATATGTGTTGCTTGAATTGAGATAGGGGTTATTAAGGTTTTGGATTTGAATTATCATAGATAGTCTGCAACTATTGTTTATATGCTGAAAGTGAAACTAGTTGGGGTTTATATGCTTGACTTTCTACTAGCTACTAGCTACTAGCTAGGGTTCATTGCGTGAATCAAAACTTCAAGTTCACTTATGGTTTCAAAATTTGAATTCTTTTTAGGTATTACGCTTCAATATAATTTTAATTGATCGAATGAAAACTGAATGGAAGAATTTGTTTATGGTTTTAATCTCACCCCAAACCCGATCCACCCGAATCCCTGACCCGCACCCACCCGAAACCCGAGATACCCGAATTACATTCGGTTGGATTTTGGAGCTTCTACCCACTACCCAATATCCGATCGGGTTTAGGGTTTGGGGCCCCGACCCGACCCGTCCGTTGCTCAACCATAACCGAAAGCTACCATTATAGTAAACACCCATTTCCTTCCAAACTCTAAAAATGTTTGAGATAAACGATCATTCAAGTATAACAAGTCATCATCCAAGTTTAGTTTCATCAATAACCAAGAGTTTCCAAAACCCTAATTCGACTTAACATTTCCAAAATCCATCATTAAAAGAAAAGGAAAGGAAACAATAACCATCTTAAAAAATCATGATTGCAGATATAGACTCTTTATAATCCCAGTTTGCACATTTTTACCAACAATAACCAAAACCCTAAAATCTCCCGAAATTATGAGTTTAGGTTAAACTTGCATAAATGAAAATTAATGACAAGGAGATAATCATATGTAGAAAAAGATGATTTTAACATGTACAAAGTTTTGAAAATGAGAATGACTCACAAATTAGGTTTTGTTAGAAAATCCTAGCAAAATCTTGATAGAGAAGATGAAGTGAGAAGCTTCTAGCTTGCTATCCCACTCTAAGCTTGATAATGATGAAACTCAAGAAATCTCAAGTGTTGATGACTTAAATGCTCCAAGTCAGCAATAAATGCCAAGGGTTCGGTTGGGAGAGAAAATAGGAGGAAGGGTTTAAGTTCTAAATGAGAGAAAAGTGAAAAAATCGCATTTAACCAGATCAGACCCCCCCCCCTCGAAGGCGACATCGCCCTGCGAGAATGACACTGTGTCACAATCGCGGGCACACTTACCCGCTCTTCACCACCTACGGTACATGAGCTGCATGTATGCTCTGCGAGAATGACAATCTATCACAATCTGTCACAATCACCGACACAATCGCCCAAGCCGGACCGAACCCAAATTTCTAACTTTTCAAACACGAAGCGCTCCCGATACAAAATTCTAATTTCACAAAAAGTTTCTAACTAAGGTTTATAATTAGGGATTAATAAAAAAGGAGCGAGATAAAGATTTACCGAAATTACGAATGTTACAAATGCCATGATCATTTCTTATCGAGCGAACTGCTAAAAAATAAGGTATTGTCCCTGGTTCCTCTACCCAAAGATAAATCTTCCATAGGAACCATATAGGTGTTTAGAAACAAGAAGGATGAGGATAGAATTGTAGTCATAAACAAAGCAATGTTAGTTGCCAAAGTATAATGTCAAGAGGAAGGTATTGTCTTTGATGAAACATTTGCTCGTGTTGCAAGGCTGGAGGCTATCCGAATATTTTTTGCCTTTACATCACATAAAAGATTTAGTATCTATCAGATGGATGTCAAGTCTGATTTTTTCAATGGAAAACTTCAAGAGGAGGTATATGTTTAGCAACCATATGGCTTTGAGAGCTCAAAGTTTCCAAACATTGTCTATCTTCTGAACAAGGCTCTGTATGGCTTGAAACAAGCTTCCAGAGCATGGTATGACACTATGTTCACTTTTATGGTATATAATGGATTTGGAAAAGGTACCACCAATTACTTTGTTCTTAAAAAAGGTACAAAAGTGATTTGCTTTTAGTACATATTTATGTTGATGATATTATTTTTGGTGCTACAAATCCTAAGTTTTGTGAAAGGTTTTCAAAACTGATGTAGAGTAAGATTGAAATGAGCAAAATGAAGGTTGCATTAATGATAAAGATATCTGGGGAAACCGCTAAAAAAAGATTGAACATGTGGGAGGATCCGAACGAATTCTGCTTTCATTTCCCACGTATGGAGCACTGAGTTACTTACGTTACGGTCTTCAGCACGTAGGCTGCACGCGACTAGCTACGTCCCATGCGTCAGTTTGTGGACTGCGCACACTACGTGGAAGAGTTCTCTGGGGGGTTGTCCTCCCTAAGGAAAACCTTCCCTTTTAATTGTTGGAAAGTATCAGATCTTTTTCCGCCTTGATTCAAATCTGTCAAAAAGGAATGTAGCCTTTCTAAGGACTCTTCCCCCGTGGTGGTTCTCGGATTATCCAGGGTTCGAGCTCCCCGCCCCAGCCAATCTCCCGTTGGGTCAAGGCTCGGCATGAGTTTGATAATTTCTACCTTGACCTCAAACAGGTCTTCGGCGTTGATCCGGGCGAGGTATATCTCTAGGGGGGAAGGCGTGGTTTTGGCGGCTAAAAGATGACGCTCGATAGAGAGGACCGAATCCCCCCCTATCAATCAAATTTCTTTCTTGGAATCTAGATCAAACATATTCTAAAGGTATTTTTATCAATCAAGAAACATATATTAAGGACCATCTTAAGAAATTCAATCTTTATGATTCATCTAATATGAAAATACTAATGCATAGTGGAACTAATCTCGACTCTGATCCTTCTAAAAATTGTAGATGTGAATAGCTACAAAGGAATGGTTGGTTCACTACTGTACTTAACTTCTAGTAGACCAGATATAATGTTTGCCACATGTTTTTGTGCTAGATATCAATCTAATCCCAATGACTCTACTTATCTGCTGTAAAAATAATCTTTAGATATCCTAGAGGTATGGGCTCTGGTATCTAAAGCATTCTAGTTTTTAGCTAACAACATACACATATGAAAATCATGCAAGATGTAAACTTGATAGAAAAAGCACTTCTGGAAGTTGTCAACTACATGGTGATAAGTTAGTGAGGTAGGCATCCATGAAACATAATTGTGTGTCCACTTCCACAGCAAAGGCTGAATAAGTTATTGCTGCTAATTGTTGTTCGCAAATAATTTGGACGAAAAATCAACTCAAAGAGTATAGCTTTGAGTAAGACAAAGATCCAATTTATTGTGATTAAAAAGGTGCAAATGCCATCATTGCAAATCCGGTGGAACATTGAAAGACAAAGCATATTGATGTGAGGTACAATTTCATAAAACATCATGTTGAGAAAGGCACATTTGAAATGTATTTTGTTTCAACAGATTACCAACTTGTCGATATTTTTACAAAGTTTTTGATGAAAAAAAGATTCACTTTTCTTATCAGCAAGTTGGGTATGCTCAATATGTCTACTTGATCTTACAAATATAATTCAGAGCTTCTAGTTGTACTGCTTAGAACCTCTAGAGCTACTTTAGAAGTTTTTTCTTATAAGTTGCTTTCAAAGTCATTGATTGTACTACTCAGAGATTTTGATATCTTTTCAATAGCATATTACACTAAGTGAACATCAGTCTCTGATTGCACTAATTAGAGTCTTTGCTATCATTTCAAATAGCGATTTATTGATTCAATTATGATTATCCTTGTTTATGTTCAAGATTCTACATTTCTAATATTTTTCTTTGAGCATAAGTCAAGGGGGAGCATAATATTTGTTATCTTAAAAGGAAAATTCTGATAATTTCATTCTTGTGAGTTACATTCCAAGATCATTAAGGTATGTATTCAAAATCTTAAGGGGATGAGAAAGTGACTATGATTTAAAAAACAAAACCATCTCTGGTTACAAAACATCTTGAAATTTCATAAACATCTACTCTTTACAGTCAAAGTCTCTAATTGCACTATCATAAGGTTCTGATAGAGGAGTGAGAGGTTTCATTTCTTAACCAGACTGGATTTCATGAAATATGGGTACATTCAAAATAAACACTTAACAACCTCAAGAAGACAAATTTGTATTTATCTTCTTCTGAACAAATCACTTGCGTATTTTTGGACTCTATTGATATGTGTACAGGTTGTTTAAGAAATGACTGTCATGTCTCTATACAAAACCCAAAATGGTGACGGTTGATAGCCTATTTCCTTGCAATCTATATTTCACGTGTCAACATCTGACTGTGTCTGTCAAAACTCTTCGAGTAACCTCTCCCATCAAGACGCCAATTAGCAAAAACACTCTAGTACTTTTATTTTATAAAAATACACATTTTATCATTTTATAACTCTTACACTTTCTAAAGTTTCTCGGCAAGAATTCTCTTCTTCTCAAGCCCTCGAATACTCAGTATTTCAAAACATGCAACAATGGTAACTTCAGCTTCTTCTGGTGATTCTCAAAACACTCTTAGTGCTGTTCATTTCATTGAATATGAATCACAAACCCTAGTTTTTATTTTGATTTAATCGACTAATCATGCCATAGACCTGAAAACTAATCATTTGTAGCAATAGTAATTGGATTCTCCACGAATCACTATCTGCACCATGTTTTTACTACTAAACCTTATGTTCTTGAGCTTTATCCTTAACAGTTCTAGAATTTAGTGGAGTATGATTTGGAAACACTAACCGTAATTGGAACTATCAATGGAAATATAGAACTGAAGCTTTAAGTTGCATTGAAATCAATCCTTCATTTGCTGAAACCATCTAAATTCAAATAATCATGGAAGATTGTGATGCAATGCCTACCTCAAGTTAGATTATTGAGTTTTTAAAGTTCATTGGATATGTTGGAGAATTAACAATTCTGAGAAAGTTCAAGAGGAAAAACCTTCATCCAGTCTAGAACTTAATTTTTAGTATCATAAACCGATGTTTGACCAGGAAAATTGGTGCCCTTGATCAATGAAATATCATTGTTTTGAAAAAATTCTATGGCCTATACTTCGACCTACACTTTGACTACTCCTAGTAGATATGGTATGAAATGATTAAATCCCAGAAACAAAGAAAAGAGAAAAACAAGACCATAGTGTACCAGTTCCTATTCATCTGAAGGGCTATTAGGAAACACCAACTCAAGATCGAATAACTATCTTTGACACCAATATTAATCATGACTTCACAAGTCTACAATTTTTCTAGGGGGATATCTAGATGTGAGGCCATTATCTAAGTTAATGTCATGTCTTATTCCTTCAAACTCACATATTCTCTCATCAAATATAGAGTCCATAGTGCCCTTAGAGCTGAGACCACTTACCCAAGACCAAATACACATGCCTTTTGATAGTGTTATGAGTGTAGGATGGTCGGGCAGCAAGGCTCGCCCGGCAACTTAAGGCTTACATTAGATGACACTATAAATGGTGGATGACACACAACAAAAACTTTGTTCTCACTAGGTTTGTAGAAATAATATCCATTTGTCTTTTTTGGATATTATTTAATCTAGAAAAAATGTTTAATCCGCCGGAAATGGTTTTATTCCAAATTTTTTATCATTTAATCTAGAAAAAAATATTTTATTTAAAATTGAAAAAAGGTTTCCAATGGATTTAGCCACCGCTAATCTGCCGGAACCTTTCCGGAATTAAACCTAGTCGGAACACAAACAAAACAAATAAACCCTCATCGTCTCCCCACCAGCACCCTCGGCAATCCCCTCTCAGTCTGACGCCTCCCCCCCACCCAACGCTCCCCCCGGACACTCCCTCTCCGGCATTGACCGAGATCCACCACAACCACCCCTCCGCCGCCCGACGTTCACCACCACCACTGTGGGTTTCTGCCCCTTAAGCACCACCACTTCGTCCAAACCACCATCATCGGTTTCTGCCACCGTGAGCCACCACCACCATCACTCCATCTCCCACCCAGCGATTTCATTGTTTGGTACATTTTTTCTCAATTTTGACCTTAATTTATATGGTTAATGATTTTTCCTTCGATTTTGTTCTACTAGATACAAAGATCACATACACAGATGTTAGTGGTTATTGGACGATCTTTATGTTAGTGTTAATTGGTTTTAGGTGTATGTATTATAGTAAATGGTGCTTAATCGTTATTTGGTGTATTTTTTATTTTATGATGCTTAATCAATATATGTTCTTTATCACTATGGCTATATTTTTTGATGTTATAATGCTTAATCGTTCTTGGGCATCATTTTAGACTACTTAATGAGATTTTAAGTTTATGGAATCATAAATTGACATCCTATATATCTAAAACGTTATAATACATTGTTAGGATTCTTGATGAAATTAGTTGGTGCATTCTTGATAAAACCTACTAATTGTTAAAATGCCATATATGATGCAATATTCATCTACTTTCTTATGTGATTCAAAACTTGTATCATTAATTAGTTGGGTTGTCAATTGTTGGACAAACATTAGGATTGACTATTTGTAGTTAGGTTGCCAATTGTTGGGCAAACATTAGGCTTGATAGTATATGTAAATATTCATTTTATAGCCGTTATGCCGTCAAAATTTTAAAAAACAAACGCTTGTGTTTTAAACTCATCTCTTTCATTCCAAAACAACTATCTTTCATTTATACCTATGGATTGACTTTCTAATACCCAAACCATCATACATAGTGTTTTCAAGACTTCCAAAAGATCTCTATACCTACGGTTTGACTTTTTCAGATAGTAAAATCATTAGAAGTAGTGTTTCAAGACTTTAAAAAGACCTTTAAACCTACGGTTTGACCTTCAAATAGTTAAACCATTACACGTAGTGTTTTCAAGACTTTTAAAAGACCTCTAAACCTATGGTTTGGCCTTCAAATAATCAATCCAATAACACTTAAAAGTTCAAAGTCACTCAAAACTCCTCTAAATCTATGGTTTGACTTGTAAATAGTCAAACTATTACACGTAGTGTTTTCAAGACCACTACAAGAAAAAGCTTAGTTAGTGACCACTTATATTTTGGTCACTAACTATGACGTTAGTTACGATGACAAATGTCGTCATTAATTTTAGGTCACTAATATGAGTTTTAGTGACAAAAAATAAATTTGGTCACTAAACGGTCACTAAATCTAATGGAATTCCTTTTACGACATTGAGTTTCGTCACAAAAAGTAGTGGTCTTTACATTGAAAGGACCAGTGACCCAAAAATAGTGGTCACTAAATTGAATGTGTTTGTGACCAAAAACTAGTGGTCATTAATTGGGATTTGTTAGTTGAAGATTGTATTAAGTTGGATGGGCTAGTGACAAAAAAAAAAGGTGGTCACTAAATTAAATATGTTTGTAAGTTGTAACCAAAAAATAGTGGTCACTAAGTGAGATTCATTAGTTGTTATTGAGTAGGATGTGTTAGTGACAAGAAAAAGGTGGTCACTAAATGATATTAATTAATCATATGATTAGAAGGGTTAGTGATAAAAAAAATAGTCACTAAATTAATTATGTTAGTGACCAAAATATAGTGGTTACTAAATGATATTTAATAATTAAATAATTCTAGTGAGTTATTAAGGTTGGATGGGTTAGTGACCAAAAAAAGGTAGTCACTAAATTAAAAGTGATAGTGACCAACAAAAGGTAGTCACTGAGTGGTATTCATTAATCGTAGACATGGAAGGGTAGTGACAAAAAAATGGTTGTCACAAGTTAAATGTGTTAGTGACCAAAATATAGTGGTCACTAAATGGTATTCACTACTTATAGAGTTAGAAATCTTAGTGACCAAAAAGTGGTGGTTACTAAATTAAAGTGTTAGTGACAAAAAATAGTGGTCACTATAAGTGGTATTCATTAGTTGTGGAGTTGTAAGAGTTAGTGACAAAAAAAGGTTGTCACTAAATTGAAAGAGTTAGTGACTAAAAAATTGTGGTCACTAAGTGGTATTCATTAGTTGTAGAGTTGGAAAAGTTAGTGACAAAAGATGGTTGTCACTAAATTGAAAGAGTTAGTGACTAAAAAATGATGGTCACTAGATTAAAAGTATTACTGACCAAAAAATAGTGGTCACTAAGAGAGTGTATGAATTAAATTTACTATTAAGGGTCAAAATATAAAACAAATTAAAAGTGTAGGGTCTAGAATTGCCATGTCTATCAAACAAAACTCACGCAGATCCAGTATGGGTTTAGACCCAGCTCAATAACCCGACTATAAAAAACTGTTTTCTCAATTGGATCAGATCTACCTTTGATCTTAACCCTATCCAAACCCTAGGATTCGATTGTCAACTTCTCTCGTTTTTTGAAGATAAGATTTTGAAATATCTCAGGATTTCCTTTCCCTCTCCACCTTTAACAATTCTTACACCCAAAACCTCCATGGTTACGCTCTAATTTTCGATTCAATCTCTTCTACAACCCTAATCAATCCAACAATTCCAATGACGCCTGCTTTAACATGAGTTTTGCACTGACTATGGCGTGTTTTCGCGGCAACTTTGTTCCTTTATTGCAGTGCAGTTCTTGTTGTCACCTCCGATTTCAACCTTCCATTTCTTCTTCTTCTATCAATCATGGTCGTCGACGGAATATTTATCCTGTGAAATGCGTTTCCAGGTAAAATTTGTTACCTCTCTATGATATACTGATATTCGTATTCTTAATTTCGTTAGAGATCGTCTCTGCGGGCACTGAGGTGAGGTCCGGTGTGTTATCTTCGTGTACCGATTTTTGTGAATTTATATATAGTTTGAATTTTTTGTTCCGAGTATAATGTTGTGATCCACATTTAGGTTAGTGGTTAGTGGCAATCGAGTGGTAAAATGCAGAGCGAGTGAAACGGAGACCGGAGGAGACAACGCTAATGATAAAGTGATGCATCGTTTGCTTTTTTGATCCTAATATATCGAACCGTATTTTGCTTATTGTGGTTAAAAGTCTTTAACAAACAGGTTTGTAGTTTTATTTTCGTGAATAATGTTGTTATTGCTATTAGAATCCGTTCAATTAATAATGGAAAATGATCACTGGACTCCACATTTCAATAAAAAGTTCATATATCCATTTTGATAATCCAACATTTCAATCTTTCATTTCGTAATTGATTCATCAAGGGTTTGCTTAGAAGTTCATTTTTGTTTTGTTTAGCCAAGTAGATTGATGTTCTACATACACACAGGTGTATGCACACATACCTATCTATACTATATTCTGTTAGATCACATATCTATTGGATTCAAGATCATCCAATCTGAAGATAGCAATCTGAAGCTAAAGCCAAAACGTCGACTCTCAATATTAAAGTCTATGTCGTTTGTAATAATTGTCAATGTAATTGTTTGTTATTGTATTAGTTAAGTTAATATCTAGTTTGTTAGATATTAGTTAACTTAGTTAGTTATATTATTTAGTTAGAAATAATATCTAGATATTAAATCTAGATATTATGGTAGTGTGTTAGACACACTTTAGTTTTTAGATATTGTGTATCTCAACAACTCTCAAGATCAGATCATAATCGACACACACAAACACACACTTAAAGGTGTAAAAAGAGAGAAAAACAGAGAACACAATCCAAGATTAAATCGATCAACCTTGTAACCTTTGTTATATATCAATACAGGTTGGTAATCGTTATTGTGTTGTTTCTATAGAACTTGATATAAACATTATTGTGGACCGAAAATTGGTATCAGAGCCTGATTAAGATCAAAATCAAGTTGTTAAGAAAAACGACTCTGTGTTCTTGTTTCAAAATCATTTTTCAGATTTAAGGTGTTTTAGGTGTTAAAATCGATCAGGTTGTGATCGATTAGGTTGCTAGATAGAGTTGTGAGTGTTTGATTTCACTATAAAGCTTTAATCTACTTCCATTTTGTGATTTTAGTGAGAAAACAGTCGAGTTTAGAAAGTCACTGTATCATCAAATTATTTTCGAAAAAGTGTGTTTTATCGAGATCAAGTGGTCACATTCAGTTATAGAAGTGTTATTAGACGTATTGGTAAAGTTTGGTACTGCTAATCGACGAAGAAACAATTTTTCAATTGATTTTTCGAGGTACAGGACGATCTTGCGCAAACCAGAAGAAGAACACATGCAAAGCCCACTTTGCGTACCTTACTTTGCGCATCTAACGTGATACGCAAACTTCACTTTGCGCATCACGCCTGATACGCAAACCCTACTTTGCACATCTCAAGCAATACGCAAACTCCACTTCTCGTGACCAAAGGCTTACGCAAAGCTCACTTCGCGCAACCCAGGGATACGCAAAGCTCAGTTCTCTCAGTTCAAGTGATAATCTGTTCACGAAAATATCAAGTCTGGTTTGCGCAACCCTCTCGAAACGCAAAGTTCACTTTGCGCATCCCGCTTGATACGCAAACCTCACTTTGCACATCCCGCTTGATACGCAAACCTCAGTTTGCGCAACCTACTTGACACGCAAACCTCCATTTGTGCACGCAAACCTTGATACGCAAACCTTAATACGCAAACCTTGATACGCAAACCTCTCTGCTCCAATCCAGACTTAGAATTTTCTTGAAAATGACATCCAGAGAAGCCCTTGCAATAGGAACTGACACCAAGCCACCAGTTCTCTTTAAAGGAGAATACGAACAGTGGAAGGATCGGTTTCTGAACTTTATTGACAGACATGAGGTGGGTGAATTCATCAGGAAATCTATAGAAGAAGGGGTTATGAAACCAGTTAAGACGACTCGTTTGGTTGGAAATGTGGCGAATGAGGTTGACCTTAAGTTTCATGAGCTAGAAGATGATAACCTCAGAAGAGCTAAAGGCGATAGATTAGCTAAGTCATACATTCTACAAGGAATTCCAAATGAAATCTATGTAAAGATTGACAGCTACAAAGCCTCCGGCAAAGAAATATGGGATCGGCTTGAAAAGATGATGCTGGGTTCGAAGGTTGGGAATCAACTAAAAATCTCCAACTGCCTAAATAATTATGAAGAATTTAGAGGCAGGGTGGGAGAAACTTTAGAAGAAACCTATGACAGGTTTGTGACTTTGCTGAACGAACTTAGCAAGAACAAAGCCCACAAATCTCAAATTGAACTGAACGTCTAATTCCTGAGTATTCTTCAACCGGAATGGAAAAGATTTGCTAGGCAGATGAAGCAGATCAAGGATCTGAATGAGATTCCACTTCATGAGGTGTATGAAACCCTCAGACAAAATGAAGAAGAGGTGGATGAAATTCTAGATGAAAAGAGGCAGAAAGGAAAGACAGTTGAAGACACAGTTGCTCTTGTTGTCAGGAAGAAGAAAAACCAGACAATTGTGTATGAATCAGAAGAAGATGAAGGTTATGCAAACTCTGACATGGATGAAAATGAACAACTGAAGCAAGCAATGATTCTACTGTCAAATGCTTTTCAGAAAAAGTTCTACACAAAGCCAAGTTCAAACAGTCAGAGATATTCTTCTGGTCCTAACAACTACATCCACAAGGAAAGGGTTGAAGGAAGTAGATATGAAGGAAAGAGATTTGAAGGGAAAAGAACAGAGGAGAGGAAACCTGAAGAGAGAAGATTTCAGTATGAAGGAAAGAGATTAGAGGAGAGGAAACCCGAAGAAATAAAGTTTAAAGCTGAAGGATCCAGTCAGCCAGAACCACCAACGTGCTACAACTGTGGCAAAACAGGTCACTTTGCCAAGGATTGCCGAAGATCAAAAGTCAGAAACTCCGATTACTACAAAAACAAGATGCTTCTTTCAAAGCAACAGGAGGCTGGCAAGGCATTGATGGCTGAGGATGAATACTGGCTTGATCACTCAGATGACGAAGAAGAGGATGAAGAGAAAGATGAAGCCGTCAACATGTGCTTGATGGGAAAGATAGAATCAAATGCTGAAGTTGATTCAGATAATGAAGAAGAGGAGGTATGTAATTTATTAGATTCAGATTTCATGAATAAAATGCATGACATGAGTTTAAAACAAAAAGAGTTAGAATCTAATCTTGAGCAAGAAAATGGTGTCATAACTGACAAAAACCAATTGACACAGAAATTTAGCAATGAAATTGCTGAGAAGAAAGTGTTGGTTGAGATTTTACATAAAGATAATGACACCAACGCAAAGGAAAAGACAATAATTCTTAAAGAGAATTCTGAACTCAAGTCTCAACTGACAAAAAGTGGGATTGATTTATATGAGCTTACAAATTTGCATTCTTCTTGTACCAAATAAAACTTTTCTTTACTAGGTAAATTAAAAAGTTTGGAAGAGAAGTTATACAAAATGGGTCAAACTGAACAGACTATTCATCTGAACAAACCCAAAGAGGAAATAGAGAGATGGGGAATCGGTTATAAGAATCCTCACTGTCTACAAAAAGGTATGTCTGAAGTGCCAGCACTTTATGACCATCTTTCTATGAAATTAGCTCGCAGAATCCCTGAGTTTAAAACTTTTTGGACTAAACTATCAGAAGAGGATGAAGCCAACGAAACTGAAAAACGTTTGAAATCATCTAAAGTTCATCTTCCATTTTATTATGCGAAGATGAATAATAGTTATAATGAAAATCCAATATATCAAAAGAAGAAAACTCTTTCAAGTGATTTCTTTCAAAGTTATTCTGAAAAAGAAATGGAGGCGAAGCCTAGTCAAGGTAAACTATATGTCCCTCCTCTCGTTTTAGAAAGTAAAATTTCTGAACTCGAGAATTCTTTATCAGATGAAAGACTTCTGATGAATATTGAACAAAAGGTTTTTTCAACTGTGTTAAAAAATGTTATTATTTCTAAAGCTTCAAACTCTAAGGATATGTTTAGTTTAGCAAATAAAGAGCTTGATTTTCTGAACTCTAACTGTGGTTTAGATGATTGTTCTGAACAATTTGACTTTAATGAAAAACTTCCTAACCATTCATCTTTTGTTAAGAAATCTTCAAGAAAAACCAGTATGCCTGTTAACAGTGCAAAATCAACGAAAGTTGATAACTCAGTCTCTGTGAAAGCTAAAAATGCTAAAGGTAAGAATATATCTCAGCATTCACAGAAACCGAACACTACTGGTAATTCTAAAAAGAAGCATTCGCTTGTTGCTCAAAGGTCTAACTCACCAGTTTCACATGTTTCAGATCTGAGCAAGCAAAGGCCAGAAGTAAATTCTCAATGGCAACCCAAACGGAAGCTTGACAAGACTGTTAAATCATTTAGTAGTGTTAATTGTAGTAAGACTTCGCTTAGTAAAGATGTTTTAATTGTTGATGTTGTGATTTTGAACCCAAAACTTGTTGTTTCTCGTAAACAATATTCAATGAAGCAATTATTTCAGTTATCTTTATCTGCTAGAAAGTCTTCTATTTATGATAAACATGTTTCTATTTCTTGTCAAGATTCTGAAGATTGGTTTGGCGATTACCATGTGCATTCATCTCATACTACTTCTTCACATGCATTTCAAAAGAAAAAAGGACCCAATTTGAAATGGGTACCAAAATCTTGTGCTAACACAGTAGGACCCAAATTCCAGTGGGTACCTAAGGCTAAATCTGTGTTGCAGGCACACAAAGCTTAAAGAGAAATCGACTTCTGATTATGTACAGATCAGGACTCGTTCTTTAATGTCAAAATAGGTTTTTGGATAATGCAGTTCAAAACCCGAACATCAAAGTCAAAATAGGCTTTTGAACAAATCAGTTCAAGACCCGCACTTCGATAATCAAAGTGTTTATTCCAATGTTGTCGTATGAATATCTAAATTTGTAATTTCTCTTATGTAGACTCGTCATACGTGGTTCTTGGACAGCGGATGTTCCAAGCACATGACAGGGCAGAAAGAGATGCTGTCCAATTTTAAAGAGAAATATTGCGGAACAGTCAGATTCGGCAACGACCAGTTTTCTACAATAATGGGATATGGTGATGTACAACATGACAATGTCACGATCAAGAAGGTGAGCTATGTTGAAGGCTTACGACACAACTTGTTCAGTATAGGCCAGTTCTGTGACAAAGACTTAGAGGTCAACTTCAAAGCCAAGAGATGTTCAGTTCGCAATGAAGAAGGCGAAGAACTCTTGGTCGGTACTCGAGAATCAGACCTCTACACAATCAATTTATCAAATGTCCAAACTGACAAGCAGGTTTGTCTACTCACGAAAGCCTCAATGCAACAAAGCTGGTTATGGCATCGAAGGCTCTCTCACCTCAACTTCAGGTACATCAACAATCTGGTCAGTGGAAAGCTCGTCAAAGGACTTCCAAAACTCAAATATGAAAGAGAACATCTTTGTGCAGCTTGTGAAAAGGGCAAGATAAAGAGGGCTCCACATAAACCAAAGCCTGAACCAAGTGCAAGCGCTCCGTTAGAGTTATTGCATATGGATCTATGCGGTCCGATGCGAACTCAGGGTCTAGGCAGAAAGAAGTACATACTCGTGATCGTGGACGATTACTCGTGATACACATGGGTCAAGTTTCTACGTTCAAAGGATGAGACACCATATGTCCTCATCACATTCCTAAAGACGACCCAGGTGAATCTGCAGAAACCGGTCAAGTTTCTACGAACAGACAACGGCACAGAGTTTAAGAACAATAAAGTTGAAATCTCGAATCTGTCGGGATTTCACATCAATACTCTGTTGCTCGTACGCCTCAACAAATTAGAGTGGTCGAAAGAAGAAATCGTACGCTAGTCGAGGCTGCTCGTACTATGCTAAGTCAATCAGACTTGCCTCTATTTTTGTGGGCAGAAGCTGTATCGACCGTGTGCTACACACAGAATCGCTCCATGGTATATCGAAGATTCAAGAAGACTCCTGATGCGTTAATCAACAACCAAACACCGACAATCAAATATTTCCATATATTTGGGTGTAAGTGTTTCGTTCTAAATGGTAGGGAGAGTCGAAATAAGTTCAGTGCTAAGGCGGGTGAAGGAATCTTCATTGGCTATTCCTCGACATCAACTACATTCCGTGTTTATCTAAAGAAGTCAAAGACGGTGATTGAAAGCATCAACGTCTCGTTTGATAAAGAAATGGCTTTCGAACAACAACGTTTAGAACCCGTTATAACAGGAATACTAGCTTCTGGGCAACTCAGTCCAGAACCTGCGTCTCAACAGAATAAATCAGATGAAGCATCAACTTCTACTAACCATTTATCTTATTTAGATTTATTATTTGAATTGTTTTATGATGAATTTCTTGGATCTAATGTAAAGAAATCTGTTATGGTTGACAGTATGGAAGACTTAACGACTACTCATCCAACCAGTTCAAATGTTCCTATTGAATCCAACGCCCCGATTCAACAAGAGATTCCAATTCAAATACCGACTCCAAAAGTTGAAGAAGTGACAAATGATAAAGAGACAGAAGTAGCTGAAATAGTAGGAGATACTATACAGATCAATCTACAGCCAGATCAAGTTGTACCTGCTGAGCCTTCTGAACCTACCACTTCAACTGAAATCATAACTCCTCCTGAACAAACAGAAGAAGGTACAAGTGGATTTGTAGATGATACAACTGATATACAATCATCTAATCCACTGCCTCATGAACATAAATGGACCAAAGAACACCTGATAAGCTAGATTATTGGCGATCCATCAAAACCGGTGCAAACTAGGTCAGCATCATTGAATATGTGCATGCATGACTCCTTTCTGAGCAAGTTCGAGCCAACACGTGTATCAGAGGCACTTGCTGATCCAGAATGGGTGATCTCAATGCAAGAAGAGCTGAATCAGTTCGATGCACTTCAAGTCTGGAGACTCGTACCAAAGCCTAAAGGTAAAACAATTATAGGTACGAAATGGGTTTTCAAGATAAAGAAAGACGAAGATGGTACCGTTATCTTAAACAAGGCAAGACTAGTAGCCTAAGGATACAGACAAGAGAAAGGAATCGACTATGACGAGACATATGCTCCTATGGCGCGATTAGAGGCAATCAGAATGTTTCTAGCCTACGCAGCCCACAAGAACTTCACGGTCTTTCAAATGGACGTGAAGACAGCATTCCTGAATGAAATTCTGAAGGAGGAAGTCTACGTCTCTCAGCCAGAAGGTTTTGTCAATCAAGAGAAGCCGAATCACGTCTACATTCTCGACAAAGCACTCTACGGTCTGAAACAAGCACCTCGAGCCTGGTATGATGTCCTTTCCACTTTTCTAGTCAAGTCTGGGTTTTCAAAAGGTACGGTGGATACCACTTTGTTTATCAAAAAGGAAAAAACCGATATCATTTTAATTCAAATCTATGTAGATGATATTATCTTTGGCTCTACAAATACTAAGTACTGTAAGAATTTTGCAAACCTTATGGTGTTTAGATTTCAGATGAACATGATGGGAGAGATGAATTTCTTTCTCGGATTGCAAGTCAAACAATTTTCTACGGGTATTTTTATCAATCAATCAAAATACATTAGGGATATTCTTCGGAAGTTCCAAATGGAAAATTCAAAACCGATTGGTACCCCAATGGCACCAGGTACTAAGATTGGCACCGATCTTTCGGGAAAGGCTGTTGATGTTAGGACTTATCGAGGGATGATAGGTTCTTTAATGTATCTTACTTCTAGTAGGCCAGATATAATGTTCTCAACATGCTTATGTGCAAGATATCCGGCCAATCCTAAAGAAATCCATATGTCTACTGTGAAGCGCATATTCAGGTATCTAAAGGGCACTGCAAATCTTGGTCTGTGGTATCCCAAAGATACTAGTTTTGAACTAACAGCCTACACAGATGTAGATCATGCAGGTTGTATGTTAGACAGGAAGAGCACGTCGGGATATGTACAGTTCCTCGGTGACAAACTAGTAAGTTGGGCATCGAAAAAGCAAATTTGTGTTTCAACTTCCACGGCCGAAGCAGAAAATGTAGCTGCTGCTAGCTGCTGTTCTCATGTCTTATGGATGAGAACTCAATTGCGCGACTACGGTTTCCACTTCAACAAAATCCTGATATACTGTGACTCCAAGAGCGCCATCGCAATAACAGCGAATCCTGTTCAGCACACCAAGACTAAGCACATAGACGTCAGGTGTCATTTTATTAAAGATCATGTTGAAAAAGGAACAATTGAACTTTTCTTTGTAAAACTTGATTATCAGCTTGCCGATTTGTTTACCAAACCTTTAGACGAAAAGAGGTTTAACTTTCTTATCTCTAAGCTTGGTATGCTAAATCTAAACATTTAATCAGTAGTTACCTATCAAAGTTTTCTAATTGTATACTTTTTCATCATTTCTTCATTTACGCAAGATATCTGCACTTCTATATTATGTTCATGATCCAAGGGGGAGAATGAGAAGAAATTGACAAGTGGTCAATCTTATTTTGAGGGGGAGCTCATAAGATTTCTGCATTTACCTTTTATGTCAAATTTTTGTAATGCAAGATTTTAGGGGGAGAACTTCAAGTCAAAGGAGTTTGGATATGACTTCTGATTATTTCGGATCAGAACTCGTACATTAACAGTTTTACTGTTTTTTGTCTTTTCAATTTAAGTGAATAAATTTTACTTTGACTTGACATAAGACTTTTGCAGAATTTTTGAGAGATGCTTACAAGATCATATGTTTATGACTTTAAGCTTAGCTTCATGAGATGGAAGATCGTACGTAAAGGTATAATTCTATATCTTCATCTCATATGTGGTTGATAAGTGGACAACTTTCAATCATAGAAAAACATGTTCTTAAATGTTCAAATCACTTCCCGATTTTTCATCAGATTTTATATTTTGGGAGTGTACTTTAAATGTTTTACATGAACTTACAAGATAAGCTAAACCAGTTTGAGCAACATATTATTTATAGGATATACGGGATCAGTGTGCTAGGACTTACAAGAAACTTCTATGAAATCACGTTAACCAGTGATTTCTACCCAAGAAGTTAATCCATAGTGATTGAGTGTGAGAAAGCGAAAAGAAATGAGTGTGATTAGAGTGAGCTAAATGTTTAAAAGAAAGAGCGTGTGAGAACAGAGTTAAAAGAATATCACAACTCTGCACCAACTTTTTCTGAGCCGGGCAGCCACATTACTAGTGTTTCACAATTCTTTGGTGAACATTATTGAAACAGGCAACTAGCCCATGCCAACTCTAGATCAAACCTCACCAACTACTCATTTTCTTCTCAACAAGAAAGTGTTTCACATTTTCAAAGGGGATGCAGCACATTTGCTATCTGATTTTCATTTGGAAAATCTGGATATTGAAAAGAAGGAAGTCTGCCCCACCTTCGTACTTCAATCATGCACAATTGTGTCTGAGAGATAGTGGTTATAACTCTATGTTTTGCAAGAGACAAACAATCTTTCTATGTTGTTTGTTCCACTTCTTATTATTTTTCTATAATTCTTTGGGGGTGCAGGTGGGGTATTGGTTTGTGTATATATTTTTCCTATAATTGTTGCTATTAGGCCAATATAACTGTTGAACTTCTTTTAGTGGTGGAACTGTGGTATAACGACACAGAGTGGAGAAAGGAATTGGAGAAGAAAATGGACACAGAGTGGTACAACGACGTTCCCTTCTCTTCCATCGCCGTCGAATCCATCATTAGCGTCGGCACTGTAAGTACAATCGTTTTATATATCGGTATATATGTTAATCAATTACACAATCAAATAGTCCAAACACTTAACAGAATCAAAATCTGTAAGTCGCAGGGTGGATTAATTTGGGGTTCATGTTCTGGATCTTACGATGCCAAGCAAAGAGGTAAAACTATTTACTATGTTGCACTGTAACTTTAGTATTTTCCAAATGCATAAAAATTTCATGTGTTTTGTATCTAATTTGAAACATTAGTTCATGATTTGATATGAAGTTAGGAAGAGTGAATTGTATCAATTATACAGTGAATTTTGCACTTTGAAAATGATCACTTTCTAAGTTGTTTGTTCACTGAATATGATTTTAGGGTTGACCGGAATTGATCGTGCTTCTTTCGTGGTAAGTTTGTTAATTATTTTTTCCATGACTCTTTTTATAACCACTTGATTTCAATTCATGCTACTTGGCTTCCTCTTCAAGAGGTGGTTGAATTTAAACCTAAATTGTAGTATGTTCTTAAACCTGTAGTGTCATTTTAATTAATGAATTTGTATCTGATCTCACTTGCAGGCCAAAGCAGTTGGTAAATAAATATGGGTTTCAATGTGGTAATCTCATGTATGATGCATTTTTTTCTTAACTATATGATCATATCAAATTTACCAGTAATTTTATGAAACAAGTTTGTCACTTTTGCCTTCTCTCCTAGCATAGGTGGCTTAACTGAAGAATATCTACAAATTGTGTATTATTTGCAGAGAGATTACTATGTTTATACATAATTGATAATTTCTTCTATATGATGATATATGTACCAACTTTATCGACCCCATGAGACAAAACTTGCACATAGACACCACTCGCCGTTTATATTTCTCTTTTGAAATAGGGTTAAAAAAACCAGTGTACTTGTCTTCGGGTAAACCATAGAAAGTCAAGTCCATCGTATCATGACAAATCTGCCCTCTAAAGCTTGTTCCTTTTTCATTATCCTTTGATATATCATCAGCTAAAAGGTTGCCCAAAGAAAGGGCTACCAAACTAGTTGTTAAATATTTCAGAGATTTGGTCTTCTTCCCATTTGCAGCAGGTATAAGCTATTTAATCTTGTGATATGCATTTCCTTGTTCGGGACTGTTTGCTGGTATATTTACTTTTACAAGGTGTGGGATTCGAAGATACCGCAAGAAAAATGATTGGGTTAGCTTATTCAACATGTTTGGATGTGATATTGATTTATCTATTGTTAATGAGATGTGATTATTTGAATGCATGAACAGGTGAATGCTCTAGTTGCGGGTGGTGTTAATGACTGAAGATTCAAATAATGTCATGAGCAGCTCTTTCTTGCTGGATGATGACTCGAGCTCAATTTGGGGGACAAAGTCCTTTGCCTAATGAACACGTTAAAAAAATTCCTATTGGTACACACTGCTCTTTCATTTAGGTATTTGAAGGCAAAATCGATGTTATTTCTTGAATTTACACCACCGATCATGTTATAAATTGGTAAGTTCATTATTGTGTGATTACAATTTACACAAGATTATAGATCACTTTCACACAACATAGAATAAGGTATACAAATTGGTATATTTCAAGTTCAAATCTTGATCTTGTAAATTCGTTTTTGTAGGTATTTGTTTCTGATATGATACGGGTCGATCTGATGGTCAGTGGGTGCAACACTTAGATGTGCACATGCTGCAAGTAATTGATTACATGCTTCATAACTACATCTAAGGTAGAATCAAACACTAAATATTGATGGCTAAAACAGTGATGAACAATGGTAATACATGTCACTGCCGAAGATGTGTATGTGTTACTTGTAGTGTGAGGAGAACACCGTCATCTTCCTCATATACAACAGTGAAATAGAGATCCATGAAAGGCATTTAGAACAAACTTAACTATTTTTTTTATCAAAGAATTTTATTTTGTGCCAATGTAATTAATATTTTAGGTTTTCATTATTATAAATCAATAGGTTTTATTTTTTAAGCAATAACAATTATAGTAGAAATTAGTGACGATTTTTTTTTTCTTCACATTTTATAATTAGTGACCACTTTTTTTGTCACTAACAACTATTAACACTAGTGACCACATATTTGGTCACTAATGGATGCTAACGGACTTTAACGGAGCCGTTATCTTGAATTCAATTAGTGACCTATTTTGTGGTGGTCACTAATTTAATCAAGTTAGTGACGACTTTCACAGTTTAATGACGATATTTAGTGACCAAATTAGTCGTTACAAACATAGTGACCACTCTATTTTTGTCACTAATTAGTGACCATTTTGGTTTTTGGTCACTAATGCAAATTAGTGACGGACCTTTAGTGACGAAAAGTGACCACCCAAATTTTGGTCACTAAAATGCATTAGTGACCAATTTTATGTTGTTAGTGACTAAATTCTTTCCGTCACTAAATAACAGTTTTCTTGTAGTGGACTTTCAAAAGACCTCTAAACCTACAGTTTGACTTTGAAATAGTCAAACCATTACACGTAGTGTTTCAAGACTTTCAAAAGACCTCTAAACTGGTTTGACCTTCAAATAGTCAAACCATTACACGTAATGTTTTCAAGACTTTTAAAAGACCTCTAAACCTACGGTTTGACTTCAAATAGTCAAACCATTACACTTAGAGATTAGGGTGTTACAAATTGGTATAACAATTGTTGGGTAAAATTGATTGTTAGAAATGGGTTGCTAATTGTTGGGCAAACTTTAGGTGGTTAAACTTTATTTCGAGTCTATATATGTATTTATGCAAAAATTCTTTTTTTTTTTGTTTATCTATTTCGTATATAATTCTTATTAAAAATTCTAATGTTTTTTTTTATAGATTCAAACATTAGAGAGGGAGGTGGAGGAGATGCGTCGAGCAGAAGAGGTCCGCAAGAAGCACTATGAGGACATGATGGAGTTGGTGAACAAGTTTACCTAAAATCAGCAGTCACCGTCGTAGTTTCCACATCCCCCACCTCCAGGGTTTTAATCTTTGGTTGTTATGAACTCTTGTCACACTAAACAATCGTAATTGAATTCCGTTTATCGAACAATTGGAACAATTTGTATTTATTATGTCCGAATAATTATTGATAGGCTTTAATTAATTTATGATATTTGATTTCCAGTTTTTATTAGTTTTTTTTAGCACTTACAGGATTTTAAAAGTTTTATATCATTTTTTAAATATACACGTTAATTTCCGGGAGAATATCCATCGGTGATTTTTTCCAATTTTCGGGAGAAAAATCCAACGGATGGTTTCCGGCGAACGCTTTTTTCGTTTCTTTTTTTGAAAAGTTTATAAAAAATTAAAGTAAATTTCCGACGGATTATCTGCCGAAAATCTGTCATAATTCTAATAAGATTGGTTAAAAGAATCTGATTAACTCAAAAAATTTAAGAAAATTGGAAAAAAAGAAAAAAGGTGACAGATTTCCGACGGAAATATATGCCGAAAATTTTGAATCCACCGATTATCATCCGGAAAATGCATTTTGCAGCAAGGGATCTTGCGATAGGGGAATCCGCCAGAAACCCGCCACTAATAGCTATTTCTAACAGATTTTCGACGTATTTTTCCGTCGAAGATGCATGTCTGTTCTGTAATGAAATTATATATTCATATATAATAAAGTTCTATGTTTATCTATACTATATTATAAAGCACGGATAAAAAACTCTTAAATACAAATTATTATGCACAAGGTACCATCATTTTATGCAAGATTTCAAACATCTCTTAATTTACAAGTATCAAAGCTAGGGGTGTCAAATTTGTACCATGACAAACCAACCAATTCATTACCAACCGTACCAATTCAATTGGTACCAACTAAAATGGTACCAATTAAATTGGTTGGTACTACCGTACCAACTTCACAAACTTGGTTGGTACGTGGTATTGGAAATCGTCTACCACAGTAATACCGTACCGTACCGACTTATAATATATATATATATATATATAATTTTTAAATATACATTAAATAAAAAATCAATGAAATAAAACATATTTGATTATTAATGTATTATTTATGCATCTTATGATGAGATAACATGATTGTTCTTTAAATAGATTTAATTATTTAGTAAAATAACAAAAGAATTTCAGTAAAAGACTAAAAGTTTTACTCGGCCCTCAAACTCAAAGACCTAAACTCAAGCAATTTATTGTTGTACAACTAAAAATGTTACGGACAACATGTTTAGGACGTTAGGTTTGTAACTTTGTAAATTTGTTGGTACAAAACCGTACCAACAAGTACCAACCGAAAAATGTTGGTACCAATTAAGTTGGTACCAACTAGAGTTGGTTGGTACATGGTATAAATTTTTTTGTACCAATTATAGTTGATTGGTACACGGTATTAAGAAAAGAAACTGTCAGGATCGAAACTCAAACAAGAATTTAACACAAACTCAGAAACAATGTTAAAGAAGTTGCGGAAAAACACTTTAACATAAAATAAATGAAACAATATATAGGACTCAAATCACAAGTTATATTAATTCAACTTGATGATTACACACAAAACCTCAATTTATTGAACAGGCTCAACAGACGTTCTATACTTCTCTATAGAAATGATCTAAAACTATTCTTGAGGTTAATTCTCTCTAAACAAAACGTATGAATAATTGTTAATTCTAACAAAGACTTCTATACTATATATACAGAGTTGATTACAAGATAATTATCAAAATAAAATTGATCTTCAATATCAATACCATAATTATCTTCATCCTTATCTCCAGCTCATCTTTATCTTCAAGTCTTCTTTATCTTTAGAAGCAGCACTAACCTTTTTTTAGCAGTATTAATCATTGAGCAGTATTAAAATTACAAGCAGTAGTAATACCTCTCAAATAGCAGTAGTATCTATCCTTGACATATTCTGACCCAACAATCTCCCCCTAACTTAACTTTTCAGAATGAGAAGTTAAGTTCTTCATTATAAGGTCTTCATGATGCTTTTAACACTTCTTCTCAGTTGCCCAGATTTGGATCCAGTCCCAGACTTTGATTGATAATTCTTCTGACTACTATCCTGGCCATTTCTGAATCCTTTGAACATATAAGCTTTGCATTCAACATACCTTGCAACTTGGCTTTGCTGTGATCATAGATTTTATCCACCAAGTAGTACTCATGATAAGCTTTGTCTACAGTGATGACATAGACTCCACACCTTTCAAACAGCATCCAATTTTCTATTCTTTGGAATTTATTCTCCAGATGCAGATCTCTGACCACATGTTGAACTCTACTAGGATCAAACATCATGCACAAGTACTCCATGGCTAGTCTTATTAAGCTCATTCCTGCTTTTGTCAATTACTCTTCATACAAGCTCATTCCAACCTTAAACATTTCTTCTAGGTCTGTTCTGGAACAGCTTCTGATGATTTTGCCCCAAGTAGAGTAAACCTCATACTTGTCTCCCATCCTTTTAATCCTGAAGTATTTTTTCCTTTGATCTTCCAGGATATCCCAATGGAAAATTTCAGGAGCTTGGACTGATATTGGGTTAGCTTGTACTGGATCTTCATATGTCACTGTCATGTACAAGTCAAACTGCTCATTTGATTGCTGATTGGAATGCTCTGGATTCTGCTCTGGCTCTGCTAAAGGTTCATCAATAGGTTCTGCTTCTGCTCTTTCTTCTTCAATTCTTGCCCTTTTTGCCTTTGGCTTGGTGGCAATAGTTTTCTTTCTTTTGATTACTCCAATTTGATGAGCCAATGTCTCTTCTTTCTTTTCTTCTTTCTTTTCCTTGACAGGAGTTCCTTCTTCACTTTCTGGGAAGGGTTGTTGTATATTGAGATCATGCCTCTCTTTCATCTTCCTTTCAGCTTCTTCCCTTTGAGTGGAGTCCCCTTTTAGTTTGGCCATCTCCTTCTAGTAAAGTTCTTCAAGCTTTCCAAAAGACATACCTGTAAACATTCCCTCAGGAACTCCAATAGCTCATTTCAGGAAATTTATCATCTTCCTTCTTTCTTGGTTTGCTAAGTATGTCTTGGAAGGTTGTCTTTGTCTAGTCTTCAGTGGTAGCCTTTGCCTTGAAGCCTTATTTGTGACTTTCTTAGTAGCAGCTGCAAACTTCAGACTCTTTTGATATTCTTCATTCAACTTTTTAGCCATATCCAATGCAAGTTCTCTGTCTTTGGCAGATTGAATTTCTTCCTCCTTTTCCATCTCTTCTTGAAGCTTTTTGGCCACTTCTTCATCCAACTCAATCTGTTTCTGTTTCTTCAATGGTTTCTCAGATTCAACCATCTTCTCCTTTCCCTTCTTCTTTGCATCATCCACACTTATCTTTTTCTTTTTCTGATCTAATCCGACTTCTTTGATTACCACTCCCTTAGCCTTTGGAGTAGCTTTGGGAGTGTCAAGTTTTGCCTTCACCAATGTTTTAGTAATTTCTATCTCTTCCCTGGATAATTCTGTTTTTGTTGCTAGAGAAGTTTCTACTTCTGTTGTAGTTACTGCTGCTGGTGTGGTTTCTACTTCTTTTGCTTTTTCTGATGCTTTGCTACTTTCTGATTTTGTACCCAACTCCCCCTCAAATACATAACTTTGTTTCTCCCCTTCAGCTTGTCTCTCCCCCTTGTTGAAAGCATCTTCCCTTTTCTTCAATACATACTGCTTTCTTTTCTTTTTCTGCACCAACCTCAGAACCATTTTCTTTAGTTTGGTAATCTGCACTTGTTGAGACAGTATCACCAGTTTCATCTCCTCTATATCAGCACCCTGTTTGATGACATCAAGATTGATATTTCCCATAGTTTCCATCAATTCATCATAGTTATATTTGTCCTCACCTCCTTTGGGTGTGTTAACCACCCTTAAAGGATCCTTGGATCTTTTAGTAGAGGTCTTCTGCCTAGCAGAAGTAGCCCCTACCCCCTTGGTTTCTTGGCACCTGGGACCTTTGGATGATTGCTCACCCAAAGTTGCCGTGGGAAAGGTCTTAGGGATGTTCACACTATCCTGCTCTGCACTTTGTGCAAAGTCAGTAGTGTGAGCCTCACTGCCCACATGGTCAACCTGCTCCTTAGTGAGCACCTTCTTGGGGTTGGGAGACACCCCTGTGGTTTCCCTATCGATATTCTCTAATAGAGAATGCTCCATTAGAGGGCTTGAAGGCTGTGGGGGTGAAGGTACAAGAAGGGAAGGAACCTTCTTTACCTTTTTCCTTATATAGATTTTGGTGATGGGGGATGTGGGCTTTTCAATAGGAATCTGAGGAGGATTACTAGAAATGAGTGGTGTGGGTAGGTCATCAGTTTGGTTGTCAGATGAGGGCTTTGACACTGATGCCTCACCATGGGAATGTGACACACCCATCATTGTAGAGAACAATGGGGTGTCTTGGCCAGAAAAGTCCTTGGAGGGCCTTTTCATGTTTGAGAATACCTTCCCTTTGGGAGGTTTTGGTACATACACCTCTTGAAAAGAGGGTAGATCCGTCAATTCCTGTAGTATAATCTCTTGTACAAACCTGGGATACATATAAAAGCTTTTGGATTTGGTATCCGGGTTTGACATAAAATCATTGAAAATCATTTGTGAGAAATTAAACTTTCTAGAGGTAGCTAAGCAGACCAAAGCATAAGCTAAGGTACTGCTAAACTCACTCCATCCAGTTATTTTTCGTGAAATGCAATGTTGTAGGGTATGAACAAAAAATCTCCACAGTGGTGAAAATCTGTTCTTGAAAAACTTGAATACATCAGTGGGACCTTCATACCCCATATTACTAAGAGTTTGGAAAAGATCTTCCTTAGGTAAAGAGGTTATACCTGAGGCATCATCTAAGCGTAGATGGATGCGAATACACTCCTCTGTGATGGTCAGGGTTTTATCACATACCCTTGTTTTGATGACCTGATTGCCCTCTTCAGATTGAATAGCAGCATTGGCACAGAACTGCCTTTGATGTTCCACATAGATTGTGGGATTGACAGTTAGGGCGTGGGCGATGTGTGAGGATTTGAGGAAATCCACTATGGCATGGAAACATTCAGCTTGTTTTGGTTTCTGCAACATGGCGAGCTCGTTGTGTTCATCAAAGAATGCTCTTCCTGCCATCGTTTTGGTTAATTCTAGCGTTCGAATCGTGAATGGGGTTGATACTGGTAAGCAAGAAATCGAGAGAGAGAAAAAGAAGCAATGGAAGTTCAAAGAGCCGTTTGTATTTTGGCGGTCACAAGGGGTATTTATAGGAGGAGGGTTTCAGTTAGAAGCAGTACTAAGTACCCTAGCAGTATTAACTAACTCGCAATATTAACTCATATTAGCAGTAGTAACACATACTGGCAGTACTAACACGGACTAGCAGTATTAACACAGACCAGCAGTAGTAATACTGATTAGTAGTAGAAATAAGGCAAGCAGTAGTAACTTTGCACTGGCAGTATAAACTACCTAGCAGTAGTAACCATACTTGACCATTTTTGAAAAGTTATTATGAGTAATATGGCGAGCAGTATTAACTGATTTAGAAGTACCAAGTATCCATTTGAAACAATCTGAAACTCTAAAACACACGAGGTTAGTAGCACCATGCACAATACAATATGAGAAAGTAGACAGGAAGGAATCTATACAGGTACATGAGACAAACGATAATAGGCTTATTCAGAGTTTATCATGCCCACACTTGTGACCAAAAAAATGAATCTACCCACATCAAAAGCTTTAGTGAATAGATCAGCAAATTGGTTACTTGTATGAACTTTCACAACCTGAATTAGCTTCTTTTCATTACAGTCTCTGATAAAATGATACCTGATTTGTATATGCTTTGTTTTGGAGTGCTTGACTGGATTATTAACAATGCTAATAGCACTGTTGTTATCTATGAAGATTGGAGTGTGAAGAAAGGCCATACCATAGTCCAGCATTTGATTCTGAATCCAGAGTACTTGAGAACAGCAGCTTGCAGCAGCTATGTACTCTGCTTCTGTTGTAGATGTGAAAACTGTGGTTTGTTTCTTGCACTGCCATGATACTAGTCTTGCACCCAAAAACTGACATCCCCCTGAAGTTGACTTTCTATCCAAATTTGCACCACCCAAGTCACTGTCTGAATAAGCAAGTAGGTCAAATGGTGAGTCATGAGGATACCAAAGACCTAATCTAGGTTGGCCTTTGAGATATCTGAATATCCTCTTGACTGCTTGAAAGTGTGACTACTTAGGCCTTACTTGAAATCTTGCACACACACAAACAGGAAACATGATATCTGGTCTTGAAGCAGTGAGATACATGAGGGAGCCAATCATGGATCTGTAGTGATGAACATCCACATCCTCCCCCTCAAGATCTGCAGTGATCTGTTTGTGTGTCTCCATGGGTGTGCTTGCAGGCTTTGAGTCTGAGAAACCAAACTTATTAAGAATGTCCTGCATATATTTGGATTGACTTATAAATATTCCATCTTTCTTCTGCTTAACTTGTAGCCCTAGGAAGAAGGTAAGTTCACCCATAGAACTCATCTTGAATCTCTTGTGCATCAAATCTTCAAAATCTTTGTACATTTGATCTTTTGTGGATCCAAAAATAATATCATCCACATAGATTTGCACTATTAGAATGTCCTTCTTCTTCCTTTGAATGAACAGAGTCTTGTCTATTATTCCTCTTTGAAAACCATTTTCCAAGAGATAGGTAGACAGAGTGTCATACCATGCCCTTGGTGCTTGATGTAGCCCATAGAGTGCCTTCTTCAATCTGTATACTCTGTCAGGATAATTTTGATTCTCAAATCCTGGAGGCTGACAGACATACACTTCTTCTTCAATTCTTCCATACAGAAAAGCACTCTTTACATCCATCTGGTAGACTTTGAACTTCATGAAAGAAGCATAGGCTAAAAATAGCCTGATTGCCTCTATCCTGGCCACTGTTGCAAATACTTCTTCATAATCAATACCCTCTTCTTGAGTATACCCTTGTGCCACTAGTCTGGCTTTGTTCTTTATTACTATTCCTCTCTCATCTTTCTTGTTCCTGAAGATCCATCTTGTGCCAATTGCTCTGTGTCCTTTTGGAAGATCCACCAGATCCCATACATCTTGCAGTACAAACTGCAGTAGCTCCTCTTGCATTGCTTCTATCCAGCTTGGATACTTCATTGCATCAAATGTCTTTTTGGGTTCAACCTGTGATAGAAAGCAAGATAATAAACCTGATTGTAGATCTTTCAATCCCTCTATCTTGCTTTGTTGCCTTGTGATCATTGGAAAATTGATGTCACCAATCACTAATTGAGGAGGATGATTCTTCTGAGTTCTTGTAGCATTGACAGCCTCCTCATTAAGATTTACTTCAAGATTAGTGTCATTCTTTTTTGGAGTGCTTCCACCGTACACTAAAGAATCATCATTTGTGTCTTCCTCTTCCAAAACTGGCATCTCAAGACCTTTGATTCCTGAATCTGAGGGCTGATCTTCCTTTTCACCTCTGTCCTCTTCATTCTGAGCTGGTTCAGTGTCCTTTGAATCTGAATTATCTTTCTTATCTTGGTCACAGAATTCAACAGGATCAGCAGTAGGTGTTGGGAACAGCACAAACTCTTGTCTTTGTACTTGTGCCTTTTCTGTCCCTGTTCCTGCATTATGCTCATCACTGAAACCCAAAGAATTAGTCAGTGAATCAATGTCAAATAGCCAATCAGGACCTGAACCAAGTTGATTTGGTGTGTTCTCATTGCATTTGACATTGTCACTTTCCTCAATAATCCTAGAAGAGGTGTTAAAAACTCTGTAGGCCTTACATTGAGATGAGTAACCAACAAGAAACCCATCCTCAGCTTTGCTATCAAACTTGCCTAGGTGAGTTTTGGTATTGAGAATTTTGCAAGGACACCCAAATGGTTTGAAAAATCCAATAAAAGGTTTCTTCTTTTTAAAAAGCTCATAGGGTGTCTTGTCTTGAGATTTTACTACTAGAACTCTGTTTTGAACATAGCAGGCAGTATTAACTGCTTCTGCCCAAAAAGTAATTGGAAGTTTTGAATCTGCCAACAGAGATCTAGCAGCTTCTATCAGAGTCCTATTTCTCCTTTCAGCAACACCATTCTGTTGAGGAGTTCTAGGAGCACTGTATTGTCTCTCAATGTCTTTTTCCTCACAGAAGTTGTTTAGGTCATTATTTTTGAATTCAGTTCCATTATCAGACCTAATGACTTTAACTCTTAGATTTGTTTGGTTTTCAACTCTAAGAACAAAGGATTTGATCAGTCCACTTGTCTCATCCTTTGTCCTCAGAAAATAGACCCAAGTGAATCTAGAGAAATCATCAACAATAACTAAGCAGTAGGATTTCTTACCAATACTCATCACATTTGTAGGGCCAAACAGATCCATATGCAGTAAATTAAGAGGTGAAGAAATTGTATTTATCTCTTTGGACTTATGAGAAGTTTTGTGTTGTTTGCCTTTAAGATATGCAACACAATGATCATCACATGAAAATACCTTTTGTGGCAAACCTCTTACAAGGTTGTTTTTCACAAGTTTGTTCATTGTTTTAAAGTTCATGTGACACATCTTTCTGTGCCAAAGAGATGATTCATCTACTGAAGCTTTTGAAAATAAACAATTTAGAGATGAATCAGAAACTACACTCTCCAAGTCTAAGCAATAAACATTGTCCTTTCTAGGAGTTCTAAGTAGTATCATACTTTCATCAACTACCTTAAACCCTGGAGCAAGGATAATACATTCAGTATCATTGAATAATATGCTATGTTTCTTGTCACAGACCTGTGATACACTTAACAGGTTGTATCTCAATTGCTCAACATAGTATACATCCTCAAAGATCATCTTACCTTTTGACACATTACCTTTTCCACTTATCTTACCACCTGCTGGATTATCACCAAAAGCAACATGTCCTCCATCAATTCTTTTGAAGTTTTGAAGGCAGACCATGTTACCTGTCATGTGCCTGGAACAACCACTATCAACATGCTAAATGCTCCTTCCTTTGAGCTGTTGGTTGCCCTGCACATTTAATAAAGCAGTTAGTTTTTAATAGGAACCCAAGCCAAAGTGGTCTTGGGTTTTCCATTCTCATCAACATATTCATATTCAGATTGGATGAGATTATCACACTGAGAAATCTTATTGCTTGAATACTTTGTCACAATAATGGGTCTGTTACTGGAAGCAGTACTAACTTGATTGGCATTACTAACTTTGTTAGCAGTACTAACATCATTAGCAGTACTAATTGGGTTAGCAGTACTAATTTTGTTAGTATTACTAACTGAGTTAGCAGTAGTATTGCTTGCAGCAGCATTATTTCTGTCAGCAGTACTATTAGAAGTAGCAGTACTAACAGATTTTTTTACTTTTAGAACCCACACCTGGACAAAGTTGTTTGCTGTCTTTTTCTTTAAGTTACTCATTGGCTTATTTGGAGTATTTTTCTTTGAATTAGCAAACTTATTCTGAACATGAGATTTTATAGGTGCCCTTCTCACATTCTCAGCCATATGATTCCTTATTTGCTTCCTATAGCCAACAGGATTTTGTATATTTCTTTGAAAATTGATCCTTTGGTTAATAGGATTGAAATAACAGTGTTTGGCTAGATGATTTAGCTTGCCACAGATAAAACAAGGTTTTGGTCTGTTAATTTTTCTCAGATCAATTCCTTGTTTTAATGCCCACTGATTATTTCTATTTCTTTGATTTCCCCTTGTTTTATCATGTTTTTGGGGCTGATTCTGTTTACAAGTACAGGGATTAACAACAGTAGTTTGCATGTAATGAACTCCTTGTGCCTTTCCCTTTTCCTCTCTCAGAGGTCTCAGCTTTTACATTCTTAACAGTCTCTTCCCCAGACTTTACTTTCTCACTCTTGACAAAAGGTTTACCCCCTCTTTCATTTGTCAGTATGTGGTTTTCTAAGGGAATAACTTTGTGGTCTTTCTCTTTCTTACTCTCGGAGTCCTCTTCTTCAGAATCTGCCTCAATCACTACTTTGTCTAAAGGATCTACTTCAGTGGTTCCTTCAGGTAATTCCTTCTTGTCCTGTCTTTCTAAGAGATCAGAGGTGGGAGGAATATAGTTATTGTTGTATTGTGGAGGTGTGGTGTTGTATCCTATTCCTCTTCTAAGTTTGTCATGGACTTGAGTTTTTAAAAGAGAGTCCATTGCTTTAGAAGCATTGGAATATTTCTCAATGTCCATCTTTGCTTTCTCAAAATCACTCCTTATCTTCTCACATTCCTCTTCAGACTTTTTAAGCTTAACTTCTAACTGATTTTTCTCCCACTTCCAGTAGTTTGTATCATAGGAATGTTGAAGTTCATTAGCCTGGTAAGACTTAATTTGTTCTTCAAACCTCTCAACAATCAGAACATACTCTCTTCTATCTTTCTCTAACCTTTTAAGGTCATCACACATACTCTGATTGTGATCCCTGTACTTTTTAACAGTTTCAATACAGGTTTTAGAGCAAAGATTAGAAGTTACCTCTGTGGGAATATCAGTGCTTGTTGACTCTGAAACTTTATCCATTAAAGCTTGATTCTGAACTGCTTCTTCCGCTTGGTCACTCCAATCAAATCCCATTCCTTCTTGGGAAACAAGAGCTTGAGAAGAGTTCCTACTGTTGAAGCTAGTGGACTGTGATGGTTGATGGTTGCTAGTATGTTGTTGAGGCATTCCACTTCTGCATTCTCTTGCAAAGTGCCCCAGCTTGTGACACTTGTAGCATTCAACCTTGGATTTATCAAATCCAACCCCATCTTCTCTTTTCTGAGCAAAGTTGTTCCTTCCAGTTCTTTTAATGAATCTTTTTACCCTCATAGTCAACATAGCCATCTTCCACTTGATGTCCATCTCTTCCAGATCATCAGCATTTATCTATTCTAAGTCATCATTAATTAGAGAGGAATTAGCATGACTGGCTAGAAAAGCTTCTAAAACTGAGTCATTGGATCCATCTTGCTTTGATCCATGGGCAGCACTAACTGATTTTGTATTAGCAGCAGAATCAGTAGAGGATGATAAAAGAGCAGCATTGTATGAGTATCCAGAGGGCCTCTTCTTTGCTTTTATCTCTGCTTCAAACACCCTAAGGTCATTATAGAGGTCATCTAATTCCTTGTCCTCCAATTGGTCATTCTATCTGAAGGAGACAGTGTACATAGTCCATTCATCACCAAGAGATCTTAGAAATTTTCTGTTAACATCATCTTGATCTATCTGGACACCAACAGTAGCCAATTCACCAATTAGCTTATTAAATCTATCAAAAGTTTGAGTCATGGACTCATTCTTTATAGACATGAAGTTTTCATACTACTGCTTGAAGATGGCCTTCTGATTTCTCTTGGTACTTTTGGTACCAGAAAATCTTTTCTCTAGAGAATTCCAAAGAATTTGTGCATCAGAACAGTTGCAGAATTGATGTTGGTACTCATTAGGTATAGCCAAAAGCAGAGTGCTCAAAGCTTTCATCTCTGTCTGCCTCAACTTTCTCTCTCCATCTGTTTTTGGTGGAGGTCTCTTTCCTTCTGCATCCATCTTTCCTCCATCAGAAGGACCATTCTCAATGATGTCCCACATTGAGAAGTCTGTGAGAAGAATGTACTGCTTGATTCTAATCTTCCACATGTCAAACTCATTGGGTTCGAGCATGGGAACCTTTGATACCAAAACACTGTCGCTTGAACTGTCCATGATTAAAGGCTTCTGAATTTCTAGCTCTGATACCACTTGTCAGGATCGAAACTCAAACAAGAATTTAACACAAACTCAGAAACAATGTTAAAGAAGTTGCGGAAAAACACTTTAACATAAAATCAATGAAACAGTATATAGGACTCAAATCACAAGTTATATTAATTCAACTTGATGATTACACACAAAACCTCAATCTGTTGAACAGGCTCAACAGACGTTCTATACTTCTCTATAGAAATGATCTAAAACTATTCTTGAGGTTAATTCTCTCTAAACAAAACGTATGAATAATTGTTAATTCTAACAAAGACTTCTATACTATATATACAGAGTTGATTACAAGATAATTATCAAAATAAAATTGATCTTCAATATCAATACCATAATTATCTTCATCCTTATCTCCAGCTCATCTTTATCTTCAAGTCTTCTTTATCTTTAGAAGCAGCACTAACCTTCTTTTAGCAGTATTAATCATTGAGCATTATTAAAATTACAAGCAGTAGTAATACCTCTCAAATAGCAGTAGTAATACTTGAACTTTAATTAAATATAAATATACTGTAATTAAAACATCACATTTGAATTTTAGAAACATCAAAGTTTTAATTCACACAATTATTAATACAATTTTAGAAACACAATTTATTGTTGTTTGAGATTGTGAAAACAAAACATAATTGATGTAAAATTTGATGTGAAAATGAAACACTAAAGTATTCTTTCATATTGTGAAACAATAAAATGTTGTTTCACAAGGTGAAACAATGTAATGTTGTTTTACAATTTTGAAAACAAAAGTTGACGTAAAATGTGATGTGAAATACTAAAGTGTTGTTTCATGTTGTGAAACAACACAATATTGCTAATGTGAAACAATGTAGTGTTGTTTCACATGGTGAAACAATGTAGTGTTATTTCATATTGTGAAATAATATAATGTCGCTAAAGTGAAACAATATATTTTTGTTTCACAAGGTGAAACAATGTAGTGTTGTTTCACAAGGTGAAACAATGTAGTGTTTTTTCAAAAGAAAACAAAAGTTAACGTGAAATGTGATGTGAAACAATGTAGTGTTCTTTTATATTGTAAAATAATATAATGTCACTAAAATGAAACAATAAATTGTTGTTTCACAAGGTGAAACAATATACTGTTGTTTCACAATTTGAAAATAAAACAAAACAAAAGTTGACGTGAAATGTGATGTGAAACACTAAAGTGTTGTTTCATATTGTGAAACGACGCAATATTGCTAATGTGAAACAATGTAATGCAGTTTCACTTGGTGAAACATTGTACTGTTGTTCACAATGTTAAAAGAAACCAAAATGGCGTAAAATATGATGTGGAATATTAAAATGTTGTTTCACAAGGTGAAACAACATACGAGTTAAATCATTTTTATTGTTTCATGTAAAAATTGCAATTATTAAAGAAAATGTAAAAAAAATATTAATGATACTCATGTCAAATTAAAGAAAATAAAATGTTCGGTTTTTATATAAAACTTTTGATTAAAATTTTTATTGTAATTAATATAATTTTGATTTAAAAAGGAGGTGGTGTTTAATTTCAATAAGAGATAAAAAGTGAAGTGATTTACTTTTATGTCATTTTAAGAGTTATGTTTGTATGTAAATGACTCCATATATGCAAAATGTTACCTCACAACTCTCACCATTGATTAATCTTGATTGTGGTTGAGATTGGTTCTTATAGTTCTCAACGTTTTTGTGGTTCTCACTTGATTGGTTCATATATGTGGATATACATATCTAGACTAAAACACAGGGATGCTAACACACACGAGTGTCTTCTTCCTCTCATCTGCTCCTAATACACACACTGCAAGGTCCTACCTACCAACCTACCAAAAGAAACCATAAACGGAAGTGCAATTTTCATCATCTCCATCTCCCATGACCAAGCCTCACATCGACCTGCAGCAAAAAGTTGATCCAACAGGTTGTAGGTGATACCTCACACCCACCTACACATGGTGATCTAACCCTTGACCAATACCTCACACCCATCTACAAATGTGTTAGTGTGAGAGAAGACACACAATAGTCATTTTTTTCATCAAAAAACATGGTTTTAAAACAATTTCATTCCTAAAATCTAAATCAAAAACCATAAACCAAAACTCAAAACTCAAAATTCTAAATCAAAACCCATAACTCCAATTTAGATTTAAAGAAAATAACCTGTGAAATTGGATAGGAAATCTACATCATAACTTTCACCAACTTATACATAGAAGATGATTTGGGTGCGTAGAAGGGAAGGGAAAGGAAGGTGAGGGTTCCTTTTGTCTGTGTGTTTGGGTTGCCGGAGAGGAGTAGAGGGAGGGGTTCCCTGGTTCGATGGAGATGGAGCTAAGTAAGGGTATGCAGGGGAGGAGCCAGCCTAGGCCCAGGAACGGCACTGGCCCACCCTCACTTGTTTTGAAATAAAAAAAATATAGTCCAAATCCAGGATTAAAGCGACCCTTACCCTCCCTGTCGGTTGTCTCTCTCGATTTTTCACTGAAAATCCACCGTTCCACGCACGGCTCCACCGCTCCAACAACCCAAATCGAAATTCATCCTCAGAGTCAGCGAGCCCAAATCGAGTTTCATCTCTCGATTTTACGAATTAGAAGGCGGAATATGAAGTATCGATTAGCAACTGGTACGACAAATACAATTCATGCTTCTCGCTTCTCTCGCTTCTCGATTTCTTCTGCGACAAGCGGACAACGAACAAGCCACTTCTTCTGCGACAACGGACAACCTGCTTCTTCTCTTTGTATCTCGATTTCTCCTGCCTCTCCTTCTCTTTATTCACAGACTTGAGTTGTGAGTTTCTTATTTCTAGAATTCTAGGGTTCCACACTTCCATATTTTGTTAATTTGTATGAGAAATTGAGATTTGAGAATTATACATTTGTTTCACTTTCACTTTCACAGATTGTTTCTAGGGTTCCATATTTTGTTATTTGTAATTGTATGAGAAATTGAGAATTATAAATTGAGAAATTGGATTTGGCATCTCATTAGGCAGATTGTTATAAATTGAGAATTATAAATTGAGAAATTGAGTTTCTTATTTCTATATTTTGTTATTTCACATATTGTTTCTTATGTAATTTTAGTTTCACAGATTGAGAATTATACATTTGTTTCACATATTGTTTCTTATGTTTCACATATTGTTTTTCTTAATTATGTTTCACAGATTGTCTCTTTGTTTAATTGTTTCACAGATGTGTTTGCGGATGTTCAGAATGAAGATATCATTGATATGTTTCAGAAAATGAAAACCCGTCGCGGTCGTTGAATCGGTAAGGTTAGTGCAACACTTTTGTAATATATACATTTGTTTTTTGACTGAACGTTGTTATCAATATAATATTATTTTATATTTATTTTTCTGTTTTAATAATGAGGATCACCCTTAAAAAAATCCTAGCTCCGCCCCTGAGGGTATGGAGTAGATGGGGTTTGGTTCTTGGTCCTGTTTTGGTTGAGGAAGAAAGTCTGTCTCATCGTGGTAGCTTATTTTGGAGATGAAGAGGTCAAAAGAGGGAGGGGTGGGGGTTGGGGTGGGTTCCACTAAGTTTTAATCTTATTATATCTGAAATAAGAAATATATATATATATATAGCCTTAGGTTCATTTGAGAAATGGTAAATATATGAGAAATAGAGAAGTAATCTTAGCCATTCATATGGTCAAGATTGGATTTGACTAGTCAAATATTGCGGCTTTGACTGGTCAAAAGTTGCGGCTTTGATTGGTCAAAAGTTGCGGCTATTCCAAAAATAGAATGACACTTTCGTAGTTTTTACAAAATACACAGGTTGTGTTCATATATGAATCAGTGTAATTCACATCTGAACTCTTTTAACTGATTCATATATGAACCTTTGTGATTCATATATGAACTAATTAACCGATTCACATATGAATAAATTAATTGTAAGTTCATATATGAATCAGCTGAACTAATTAACAGATTCATATATGAACTAATTAACTGATTCATATATGAACGTATAGTTCATATGTGAATCATATAGATTCATATATGAACTTATCCTGCGTATTTTACGAAACTACCCCTCTACCTTCTATAGACCATGCAAGGAATTATCCGGTGCTTCGCGGTCAAAGCCGCAAATGTTGACCAGATGAATGGCTAAGATTACTTCTCTATTTCTCATACATTTACTATTTCTCAAATGAACCTCTCCCTATATATATATATATATATGGCCCCCTTCATTTGTTAACCACGACATTGGTGCTAACCTTGCTAACCAATTTTCGATCAATCAAAAGCTTCCTAGAGTTTATGTCATTCACTCAATGTTATTTAATCTCAAAGGGTATTATTGGAATTTTACAATTTTCAGCCATTTAAAATTTTTCCATATTTTAAGGAGGTTTTTAATTAGGTAGTTATCTTAATATTAAATATAATATTTTTAAATTTTCGACTATTTAAATTTTTTCCATATTTTAAGGAGGTTTTTAATTTGGTAGTTATCTTAATATTAAATACAATATTTTTAAATTAAACTTGGTAATTTCCTAATTCACGCCACATCTATCCTAATTCACGCCACAATTATCTTGTTTTCATAGTTCAAAGATTTTTTTAAATTGGTAGTTATCTTTATTTTGGAATATAATAATTTATCATTTCTAGCGGATTCAAAATGCATATATGCACATCAAGGCTTAATAATTTGAACAATACACACATGCACATAAAACAAAAACATTAAACATTAAGTTTGAAACTTAACATATAACCATATGCACAAATGCAATCTTAAAAGATGCACAAATGCATATATGCATTTTCTACTCCTAAAAGATGCACAAATGCATATATGCATTCTCTAGATTGCGTACACTTAGAACAAGGCACATATGCACAGACCAAACATTTTAAACATATTTTATTAGATACTTAGCTTATGTCCACATTTGCAACTCTTAAAAGATGAACAAATGCATATATGCATTTTCTAGATTCCATACTCTTAGAACATGCACAAATGCATATCACAATTCTTTTACAATTTTCATATGCATATTCAAAATACATATATGCACATCAAGGCTTAATAACAGAAAACAAAAACATTTTAAACATTATGTTTGAAACTTAACATATAACCATATGCACATATGCAATTTTAAAAGATGCACAAATGCATATATGGACAAGTTGCATATATGAATATACCATTTACATCGAACTGCTTATATGCACATGTTGCATATATGAATATGAATCATATATGAATCATGGATCATGGTTAATATGAATCATGGATTTGAATCATGGATCATGGTTAATATGAATCGTGAATTTGAAATCTCCTTCACGCTGAAAGTGGTCGCCGGAATACATGAATCATGGTTAATATGAATCATGGATTTGACAAAATAAAATCAAATAAAAAAAGATAATTGCAAATTGAAAAGATAACTCCCAAAAATAACTGCATAATTTAAATTTAAAATCCTCCCTGATTTCATGCACCGTGACTATCTTCAAAAATAATTAAAACAAATTTCAATTAAAATATAAAAAGAAATGTATTTTGACCGAAATACCCCTGTGCATACATGCCTTTTATTTTTATAAACCGTTTTTTATATTTTATTTTAATCAAAATTCTAATTAATTGTCAACCATTGATCTAAATAACCAATGGTCCAGATTGGTTAGCACAGTTAGCACCAATGTCGTGGTTAGCAAATGAATGAGGCTCTCTCTCTCTCTCTCTCTCTATATATATATATATATATATATATAAGGACTCCTTTAACGACGTTAATGAACTAGGAACCACTTTCAGATTAAAATGCAAACCACAAATGATTTCTAGGCTTATCAAAGTCAGCTCTCATCTTCAGACTTTTCACTAAACCTCAACGACCAAAATTAGAGTTTACTCAATAAAACTTTAATGAATATTTTAATAAAATATTTAATTTAATTATTATTTTTTTGAGAAACTATTAATCAATTAAATATGTATGGTTGGCTATTTTAGGGAAAATGTTTAAAAGTACCCAAATAAACTATCACATTTCGAATGATTAAGGGGTTGTTTGGTAGATACTGGATGATTTAATGTAGAATGATTAAGTGGTCAGAATGGTTAAAAGACTCTACATGTGTAGATCCCAGGACAGTGCGATTTATCAGTAACAATAATCAATAACGAACAATGATTAAACCATAACAGCTAGTCATATGATTAGATTCAACAATAAAGGGTTTAGGTTTACAGAGAGAATTTCTGATCAGCTAATGTAAACCTTACGACTAACTTCTAACAATAATTCTCTTAACCTAAAACTAGGTTAAAACAAAACATTAAATATGGTCGTATAAGCCTAATGGGCTTTGAGGCCCATTTACAAAACAACTATCAAATAATTACAATTCAACCCCTATAAATGCATTATACAACTTTCAACGCAGTAGGACTTTCAGTCCTAACAATCTCCCCCTAAAGTTGAATAAGGCATTTATCTTCTTGAAATCTTCAGGCCTTGATCTTCTTTCCCTCTTAAATCTTTGAAGAACTTTGGTGTTGCATGTCTTCATGTCTTTCCAAACTCCCCCTTGAATAAAGCTCTTGGTCTTTATAGTTTCAACTTTGTAACCAGATTCAATGTATAATAGCCTCGGCTGAACGCATTATTGAGCAGCTTTCAACTGTAGAAACTCAACACATCAGATCAGCACACAAGAAAGATAATGTGCGAGTTACGTGACATTCCACGGTGCAACTTCAGTTTAAAACAAAAAATCTGTCTCTGAACCGCGAGTTGAATAAACTTTCAGCTTAAGAACTTGTTTCAATCAGCTCGTAGGTGGGACAAACTTGTAGCAGACACCACATGATACGGGGTAGAAGAACCAATAAAATCTTTTCTGCTCAGCTGCAATATTTGAATCCAAAGGCTTTTCAACCTCATATTGAAGAAATTTTGTTACTCCCCCTCAGATTTTGCTAACTCCCCCTCAACATGATAATCTGTGTCTTTGAATTGTATATCGTTCTCCCCCTCATGATGATTAGGAGAATCCTGAGCATCATGTAACTTCAAAGACTAAATGTATGAGTAGCAAAATCCCAGATAAAACGATTCAGTAACCAAGGGTAACAGCTAACACAGAAACACAATAGTAACTATTATCACAAAAATTAAAATAATTGTGTGGCCTATTTTCAAAGTTGGCATCGATGTATCTCTGATAGGACTTCCAGTTATCACTGAAGTAAAATATTAAAAAATTACTTCTCAAACTGTTATGGCAATATCACAAAGATATGTTAGGGGAATCACAAAGATTCGTGCGTATGTAAAAGAAGTATAACTCAAATCGATTAGGCTCAAAGATTGATTCAACCTGGGACGCAGGTTAGAAATCAATAGACACAGTGAGATGAATATGAAGTTCGGAGACCGGAGCTGATGTCTTCCTTTTTCAATATCTAAGACCTCCGAGTGAGAAATAGATAGATTATGTGCTAAATCTCCGTGCATATATGAAACAAGTATCTTTTGAGAGATAATTGAGTGGTTGGGTGGGGTGACACGAGTTATCGACACTGGGTCCATGTCTGTTTCAATATCCATCTCCAAAGAACGAGAATGAATAGATTATGTGGTAACCCGGATAACTGACTCGGTTTGGTAAGGACCAATAATTCTTTTAAGTCCTGTCACATCCTCACCATATTATTTTCACTCCGAACTCATCTATCAATCTAGACCCCTCACTGATATCTATGAATGGGATGTGTTTCTTGGGTAGTTCCTTCCGGTTCTGGATTGACCATAGAAACATTTAAAGCCCTAACACTCCTTTAACTCGCCAAAATAGAACATTGAAGTACAAGTCAAAACATTGAAGTACGAGTCCTGAACTTAAGTGTTCAGAAGTCGATATGAAAAATACAAAATCATGGTACTCCCCCTCAAAAGATGGCATAACCCTTGATTGTAGTCATGTGACGTGAATAATCTGAATTAAATCACACATGACATTCCTGCAAAATAGATTAGGAAGATTTTGGTTTTGGTATACATGATGTGATGGATCCTTGATGGTTAGTTGCCTTAGCTTTTAAGCTATAAAACTGAGGATTAGGGATGATATAAGTACCATACCAATTATTAACATACCTTTGATGCACAAAGTCACTCTTTCCACAGTGAATGCAACAGATCTTTGTTCGGCGTAGACTGATAAACTTTTCCATAGAATAAACATAAGTAGGTGAATCAGTCTTGGAAATAAGTGACTTTGTATCAACTATAGAAGAATCATGAGACTTGTTTCCATCACTCCTTTCTGTAGTTGGTTTCTTTCTCCAAACCATCTTGACTTTTTGAAACACTTGATTATTTGAATCATCAACAAGAGAATTATAGAAAAGATTTGAAGGACGAATCCGATCTTTTGAAAATTCATTTGATTTGACAAACTTCTTCGAAGAATTAGATGTAGAAGGTGAACTTGAAGAATAATGAGAATGAACAACAGTATCGAGACTGGCTTGTTCAGATAAATCAACTTTAAGATTTATTTCTTCAAGTTTCATTACTTTTGCGGATAAAACATTTCTTTCTTCTAGAATCAAGTCAAATTGTTTTTGTAAATCGGATTTTACCTTATGTTCTTTCAAAATCTCTGTTGCTAATCCAAATAATTTCTTTGAAAGCTTATGAATCTCATATTCGAAAATCTTTATTTCAATTTCAAAATCCTTTTCTATATTGTTGCGTTTATCAGATATCTCTTTAAAAACCGCAACATTCTTCTTTTCAAGCATTTTCTTTTCACTCTCAAAAATTTTTCGCTCTTTCTCAAAAGAATCTCTCTCAATTATCAAAACGTTTTCAAAATCAGAAATCTGTTTTGAAAGTTTCGCATTTTGAGACTCAAAAACCTTTCTTTCATCGAAAACTTTCTTTGAAAGCTCGAGAATCTTTCTTTCAAGATTCTTCCTTTCATTTGAGAAATCGACTTTTTCTTGTTCAAAAACAGCAAGTCTTTTCTTCAGATCCAGGTTTTCACTCTCCACATCTTTGCGTTTCTCTTCAAGTTCCAGTGTCTTCTCTTCTCGTGCTTCAAAATCTGCAACTTTTCGTTCGAGTTCAGATATTTTCTTTGAAGCTTCAGCACTTGTTGGATCACTTTTCTTCATCTTCTCTTCTTTCATACTTTCAATCAACTCTTTCTGTTCTGCAATAATTGAATTATAGTACGAACATAATTCTGAACATAGCATCGTGCTCACTCTCTGATTTTTTAAAATTTTTCGAGAGTTCGGATAATTGATTTCTCAAAGAATCCTTTTCTTCAACAAGTTTTTTCTTTTATCTTTTTAATCCTTGTGCCCAACTCAGAATGTCAGCATTTTCACGATTAACTTGTAGAAGCACTTTTGTAATTGTTGTCCAATCTGGCTTCAAGAACTGCAATCTTGGATTTGAGGTCAAAAATTTCTTGTAGAGAATCAGAATAAGACACTGTTACCTGAAAAACTTGAAGTCCAGGGGTTAAACTTGATAAGAGATGAAACTTTAAAGTGTAGGGACCAAAAGTGACAACGAGTGAAACTTGAAAGTTTAGGGATAAAAAATGACAAAATTTGAAACTTATGAAATACGGGGACTAGAAGTGACACAAAGTGAAACTTAAAACAAGAGGGACTAAAAAAGATAGAAAGTGAAACTTAAAGGTAGAAGGACCAAAAATGACATAAAATAAAACTACTAACTAGAGGGACTAAAAGTGTAAAATTTAAAGCTACTAACGGACTTAACTGGACACTAACTGAAAAAGGACTAAAAATGAAATAAAGCTAACTAAACTAACAAACTAACTGGAGAAAACGGAGACTTAACAGAAAAAGACCAAAATGTAAGAAATTTAACGGTCACTTAACGGAAACACTATTCATCATCCCCTTCGTTGAGACAACCTGCAAAAACTCAAAAACGGTTAGAAATAATCAATGCAAAACGATCGTTAAAGCTCCCTGATCAGTCCTTAACTAATTAAAATTCAAACGGTCAATCCACGATTACAAACGAACCAACCGAAAACTTTTCGGAAAACGATTGACAACTTAAAAACTCGGTATGGGTTAAAACTTTTTGACCAAAATCGATCGTTTATGTCCCCTTAAGCTCCCTCGGCTGATTAGAACTCAAAACAATCTCTCAAACTCTCGAACGAAGCAACCAAAGATTTTTCGGAGACCGAACGAGAACTTAAAAACTTTGATATGGATGAAAATTTTCGATCAATATCGATCGTTTAAGCTTCGTAAACAATCCTTAGCAATTTAAAAACGAAAAGGTTCGTCCACGATTGCTACCGAATCAACCGAAATATGTTTGAAAACCGATCGAAAAACTCAAAAACTTGTGTGATGACCGAATCGAATGCCAATGTCCCGGGAGTGATAAGGTCCGGGAGGATTACTAAGGACTCGGGATAGGTGACCGTGTGAAACCGGGAGAGTTCACAATGACCGGGATCGTGACAAAACCCGGGGACCGGTATATGCACACCCCGGGAGTTTAACACATCCCGGGGACCGGATGTCACAGAACCGGGAGATTCACCCCGGGGACCGGGAGTGGATTGGCACCGGTCGTCCACAGGAACTTCCTGTTTCAAAGAAATCTACCTTATATAAACCTTCAATTCACCGCCACCACTATGATTTTATTACCCAATCAGAAATTAATTGAAATCAATTTCACAGTTAAAACTCCCATGATAGTTGTTGATCACAAAAAAATTAACTCCTCGGAGAAGGTGTGGGAACCGGGAAAGTGAAGGAACCGGGAGACGTGGATAAGACCCGGGAGTTCAAGGACCCGGGAGTTCTTCTGGGTTTCTTCGAACTCCTTCGATAACAACAACGATAACTTAAACACAACCTTTTAAATCCCAAATTAATCAAAGATTTTGTTTATCAACTTCAAACTCAGGTTTAATTTAACAAAATAATCACTAAAAAACACAAACTAAAACTTCAATTTTGAAGAACTTAGAAGGCTGCCGTATGAACAGAAAATCGAACGACTTCAGATTTCAACCAAATCAAACCTTTTAAATCCAAATTAAACACTGATTTTGCCTTTCAAACACAAACACATATTCAATTTTAATCGATAAACAACTAAAATTCAAACTTTATTAAATCGATTTTGATGAACAGAATATAGCGGCTGAACCATAACTTGAGTAAACAGTAAAAGTCGATAGAGGGATTTAGACAAACCTTTTTGATCATATCGAATAAAAATTGATGCTATTATGCTCTGATACCAATTGTAGATCCTAGAACAGTGTGATTTATCAGTAACAATAATCAATAACGAACAATGCTTAAACCACAACAGCTAGTCATATGATTAAATTCAACAATAAAGGGTTTAGGTTTACAGGGAGAATTTCTGATTAGCTAATGTAAACCTTACGACTAACTTCTAACAATAATTCCCTTAACCTAAAACTAGGTTAAAACAAAACATTAAATATGGTCGTATAAGCCTAATGGGCTTTGAGGCCCATTTACAAAACAACTATCAAATAATTATAATTCAACCCCTATAAATGCGTTATACAACTTTCAACGCACTAGGACTTTCAGTCCTAACAACACGGTTTAGTGTCAGATAGAAAATTGATTGTTTGGAGACTATTCTGAATCAACAGTCTGAATAGCATAAAATTATCATTTTAACACGAGTCTTGTGTTGAATAAAAATTAATGTTTGACAACAATTCTTAATGAAATTTCTAAATGAAAAATATAAAATAATTAATGGTTCAAGCCAATACATAAATGGGAAATTGAAATTGTATTACTTGGATGAAAAAGGTTACATGAAACACCTACTTATACTAAACTAAAACAATAGGAAATTACATTAACACCATAACTCGATGATAAGAACGACAACAATATCATCTAATCGTTGCTCGACATCCATAAATGGTATCAATAGGTGCGACAACGATTGGAAAAAACACACGTCGGAGCTCGACATCCATAACTCGATGATTAGAACGACTGATATATGAAGGGGAAATGAGCAGAAACATAAAGGAAAGAAACAACTTAGCAACTCTTGTTGCCCCATCCTCATCACAGACTTGACATATGTTGTGGTACCACTTTTAATACCAAGTGTACAACTTGTCTTTGAGCGCTCCAAAACCAAACATCTGTGATGCAATTGTTGAAGTTCTTTCAGATATTATATCGAACAGTTGGCATGATTTTGTGATGAACATCTGAACTTCGTCCTGAACTTCACACTATGATCCATATACAAACTCCAATAACAATCCGATTTAGATCATAAATTATATATCTGATCTGGTGCTTCATAACGATAGTTTTCATATAGACTTTGAAGCATCAACAACAATGGAGTTTTTATGGGAAGAAACGTCTTACCTTTTTGAATCAATGAAGGCAGGGGGGTTTAGAGGCGTGAATCTAAAAAGAAAAAGAACATATTACAACAAACCATGAAATCTAAAAAAGAGAACATACTTCAGCAAACAAATGAGAACAGAGAAGAAAAATAACATATTGCATCAGTGATATCAAACCCAAATCGTTAAATACCAAACCCAAATCGTTAAATAACAAACCCAAAATTAGAAAAACATCAAACCTATCTGAATCGACGAAGATTTTGAGGAATACCAAACCAAAATCGTGAAATACCAAACATAGATTTTTGAGGAAAAGGGTGTGTTACGTGTTTCAAACGACGAAATCGGTAAGGGAGAATCATGGAGCGACCGGTGTGGCAATCGTTGTTGCCTCCATGTGAACAGAAACGAGAAATCAGGAGTGAGGAGAGAATCGTGGAGTGAATCGAGAGGTTTGGGACAGGAAGGAAAATGAAAGGCGAGAACGGAGAGGGAGAAAGAGGGCGAAGTGGAAAAAAGAGGGGGTCTGAGTGCAATGGGGGATGGATTGGGGATTGAGGGAATTAGACCATATATAGTGAGTCAGACCACCTTTCAAAAGAAACCTGCCAAACAACATTATGTCTGACCGATTCAGAAATTTACTTCTTAATGGCATCATTGAGAGGTAAACAAGCACATCCTAAGGTGGCTTTTGTTTTTTAAGAGGTGAAGTCTTATTTCACTTCTGATTAATAATAGGTGATGCTGAAGTCCGAAATTTGAATCAATAAGACTGTTTGTTTTTGTAACGTCTGAAATCTGAATCTTAATCTATTTAGCCTGTTTGTTTTTTAAATTAAAACGTCTGAATCTGAATTTGAATCAATAAGACTGTTTGTTTTTTATAAATTGACAAACATTTAAAGTCTAAAATTTGAAACAAGAAACAAATAATAGAAATCATAATAGCAAAATCACAAAAATAAACAAGATTTTCTTGATTATCGTCACACCCTCAAATTTGGTAGAAGTAGCTACTTTAAAATTTTCAATAATGCCTCAAAGAAAGACAAAATATCTTACGACAAGTCCATTCTTGAAATACTGTTCTAGATTAACCATCAAGAAAATTAAATAAAGTCTTACACATAGACTAATTAAAGATCAAGTGTTACTAAACCCAAATACAAATTGCTACACCAAAGATAACGGGGGAAGACTTCACCAAACTACTCACCCTCAAACATAAATCTATTTCTCATCTCTTCACAGTGTCGCTAGTAACATACCCAGTCACGACCTGATGCACATGACGACAAATAAAAAAGGTTAGGCTAACGCCTAGTGAGTTCAAAAGTTTTCAACATGAGTAAATATATCGTTAAAAGGAAAGAATGCAATTTAAATTATGATCTTTCAAAATGCTTTACTTTAAATGTTTAACGACTCGTTTTCCAAGCACATTCACTTTTAAGGACGAACGTCCCAATACAAAACATTCTTTATAAAATAATGTCGCCCAAAACTCACTCACACGTGAATAGAAAACGGACTCTTAATTATAGAAACGCAGATGAAACTTTATATCCTGAAACACCCAAAACACGGGTGGGGCATAATACTCAACTCATAAATCATGGAAAAAACAATCCATAAAAATATAATATGCCATTGAAAACTTGGAACTAAAATTCAATACTCACGCGGCCCTAAAATGGAATGAAATCCAAATGTTAAAGCATGGACAATTAAATATCCAAAATACTGTTGGCTGACGACGAGGGAGACCCGTATCCCTTGAGAGTGGAGGAACACAAAAGTATGTCACTCATACAACGTTAATTGTATGACACTTCACGACAGGCAAGCCCAAGTGCCCCTACGACTCCCTTCAAGCTACACCAAAAGAGACAGCTGACCTTAGAGAATATTACCATGAATACCGCCAAAGGCTCGGCACAGTCGGGGGTTACAACCATGGCATTGCCCCGACATGGCAGAAGCCTCAAACACTCATCACTCATGATAGCACAACTGGACTCAGCCCACCTAGTGTACACTTAAAAAGTTAAGGTCATAAAACATGGGCCCCAGAGTTACATCCCGCAACACCCAGTTGACCATCAATTAAAGACTGACTTACGTGCCTATGGATCCAATGCAACACAGTCTAACATTACATGACTACACAGGAATGACCAACGCACTCGAGCATGTGTATTATCGTCAATATGCAACAAGGTGCATTAATATGTAAATCTTAGCTCGGGCTCTACATTGAACCATTTAAAACTGGACAAATGTCCTCAAGACTCCTTTTAAGTCAATACCGAGCTCAAATGCTCAAAATCCATTTGACTAACAAATGTCGGTCCCCAAATAGAAAAACGCATTTAAACGACGTTTATGCAGACACATACCTCAAAGATGTGATTAATTCAAAACTCAACACGGATTGGGACAAATGATTTTCCAAATGGGTTTATGAAATCAAATACACCAAAAATGCATAGATCATGAGTTAGGCTTCATTTGTACATAAAAATCACCAAAATGCATAAATCATAAAATAGACTTTATTGGACAAAATCACCAAAAATGCATAAGTCATGCTATTGTTTATCAAGGTATCCAAATCCCAAATATGGGCATTTTATGATACTAAAACAACCCAAGTTTATCAAATATGAAAACTTCTCCAAATACTCAACACATTCCAATTTACCAAGTAAAACATATTTTTACTTTAAAATACACATTTTGGCATGTACATAGTTTTCACAAAGTAACTTGAACTCACCTTGCTAGATTTAGGCTAAATCTAGATTCTTCTCACTTAGAGCTTCCTTGAAGAGACTTGAATCCTCAAAGCTAAAACCTCCAAAACCTAGATCCATAAGATTCCAACCATAAACATAAATATTCAACCGTATAAAATCGTTCCCCAACATTTTACATGAAGATCTCATCCATACCCAAAATACCTTAATTTCCCATAGATGAAGAATTAGAAGCTTACCTTAACCAATAACTTGAATCCACCACCAATACACCTCTAGGTTACCAAAATAAACCACAAACTCCCCAATCTTCAAATGATGGAGATGGTTGGATGAAACCCCAAGAACTTGGTGAGGAAGATGAAGATGAAGGTTTTATGGTTCTTGTTCCCAACTTGTAGATGAAGGAGAACTACTTGGTTTTAGGAGAAAAAAGCTCCAAAATAGGTTAGGGTTTGTTTGGGGAGTATGGGGGTCGATTTGGGAGAGAAAAGGGGGAGGGATTTAGGGTTTGTGTGAGAAATGAGGGTAGAGGCCGGATCACTTCTTTTTAATAAGACACAGTGGTCGCGTGCGGATGGCGGCGCGGTTCTACTCGCGCGGAGAGCCGCGCCAGGCTCTGGAGTCTTGAAGAAGCACAGTCTCGCGCGGATGCTCGCGTGGAGAGCCGCGCGGAACACTGTTGGCAAAACTCTCATCTCCTTTTTGGCTACCTTGCTCAACATCAAATTAGAATGTAAATTCCCAAAATTTCAGAGTGTTACAATCCTCCCAACCTTAAAAGATATTTCTTCCTCAAAATCTGGCACCAACCAAACGCCCATTATTGCGTTTAGCGGAATCAAACGGGTTCCCTATCCACGAGTGAATACCTTCACGAAACCTTGCCTACTATACGAAACCGATTGCATCCCGATTTAAGGTCTTCATTAAATTCCTCATAACAAGCCGCCTCACACCCACTCTCAACGTTTGACATACCTTTCTGATGACGGAATGAACATCAAGCCTTTATCAATTCGTATTCCCATCATTAAGACCTAGGTTGCCTTCCAACCTTAAATCGCACTTACCACTTTAAGAGTAGCTTACGACCCTGTCTAACCACTTCCATCAAGGTCACCCCAAGGCGAACATTACCCTTAAATACTTCTAATCCCGACACATCACCGTCTCCTCAATAACGATTTCTACTTAAGGTCTACTTCGACGGTCTCACTACTTCCTCTAATAATCAATACCATAAAGGTTTATCATCCTTTCCTTGACGAAATTCCTAGCACTAGCTTGATCCGATCCGATCCAATACAACATCAGATCCGTTCCTCAAGCTTGACACAAGCATAACATCTACAGATAGCGGATCACCTCAACCCCACGATTACACAACTCCCATAATGCGTTTAAGCATCGATTGCTAAATCAGCGGGAACCTTGATAATTACAGAATTACTCATGATCGATCACTAATTGTCAGTATCTAATATCTTTAAGGTTACCACCTAAGTTGCAAACGCACCAGTTTCATCGGAAGTACGTTGAAACACCCCAACGGTTATTATCCTCTAATCGAATGTCGACACCTATCCTTAAATTGTTTACACCTCAACTGTGGATATACCACCATAAATTTCCTTCCAGATTTTGCACTGACGAATTAAAGTTGACACCTATCATGGTACTAAAGTCAAGACAATTGAATAGCCATAATTTCTTTATTCCTGAAAACTCACTCGAATGGAACACATCTGTCCCATACATGATGTCGAAAATCAACCCATCAATTCATATCCAACCATAAGCACGCAACCACAAAATGTTTTAATCACAAAGATTTACCGAAACAGAAAAATAACCACTTAAATAACTGGGGGGGGGGGTATAAATCTAATACCTCAATTATTCGGGCGTGAACCAATTCACGAAACTGAAACCCAAAATTCAAAACTGACCACGTGTCAGATCATCCGATGCTTCGATTCCCAAGGACTCCCCTAGTCCTTAATTATAGCTCATTTCACGATAGGGGTTTAAATCTATAGCCCTAATGAGTTCAAGGTCTTTCAAATTAATATGCCAACTTGAAATTTTATAAAACTTCTAAATGCAATAGCTTTATAACACTTAGTCGTACGAATAAATATCTGCTACCATTTGCTCCGTAGGTGTACAAAGTGGTCTCAAATGCCACACACATAAAACCATTTCAAAATTGTTTGGTCATTACGCAAGCTGATAATGACAATAAACAAAAATACACTACAAACTTTTCAAATGGACCACTGTGGTCCTATCATGCATCAGTTTACGCCATAGATGATAAATAATTTTACGTACTAAAACAACATATTACAAGGCGCTTGTACAGAAATCCCAAAAGGGAAAAATTCACTTATTCGAGTTCCAAAAATCTCTCATTTAACTCTATAATGACATGAAATAAAGTTTCCAAACGTGACTAGCACACATCAGTTTATACAAAACTTAGTAAAAGATAGATGCATGCGATTTGATCAAACATAAGAAGATTTGGGTCGACTCCAAAATTTTAAGCCGCATGAATAAAATGCTCTTTGCCCCAAAATAATGGCTACAAGGCCATGCATGCTAGTAAATCAATATAACGTACTTGCATGAACCCTGAATAGTGATGTTAACAACCGTAAACGTACAAAACAAACATTTAGTACAAACTATCACAGACTCCCCAAAAATTTACTCACGCCATGGGTGTAAATTGTTTCATGCAATAAACGAGGTGTAACAAAATTTTGCAGAAACTCAAAACAGAATTTTCATGGTATTAAGCTTTCAAAGTTTTCTCTCTCACAGTCACAACACGACACGGACTAGGACTTCCATGATGAAACTTGCATGCGTCTGTTATTTTACAAAACTAGCACATGATATGTGTATACACTTTGGCTATAATATAAAATAATTTACGTCGTTTTCAAGTTCAAAGCCAATTCAACAATGTGTTTTCCCTGTTCTAAAATGTTGACTAAAACACTATGATGGAAATTCCAAATTGACATACATGCACATTATATGCAACTAAACTGCCCGCACAAGACTCAAGGGAAAACAATGCAACACGAACTATCATAGGTCCTTTGTACGATTACTCACACTAAAGGTACAAATTAATTCAATTACGGAGTAGTGTACAACGAAATACTTGACTGAAACTCAAAAGAGAAATCACACGATATTGAAACTTCCCAAAATAATATACGGGATAACATCCACCAAACAAAATTCTCAAGGCGCCTCCTACGGTTGTGAAAAGACATGTGCAAACTCGCATGAGACAAAAATTAATAAGCAAAAACTCTTAAGTTAACTCACTCACGATAATTCAAGTATACGCATCTCACTGTTCATCTACGCGACACACAATGACGTAAAATAACTCTTCATAAAACTCAACAAAGTTCGCACGAAATAAAATTTCCAAGAAAACACAAACGCCAAAACATGGAAATAACTCTTCGTCCAAAACCTTAACATATATGGAGGAGATCCAATGTTAAAGTCATAGGTTACAGTTACTTGTCCAAGACCCTAAACAACATCAAAAGTACGGGCATCACAATATCCGAAAATAGTGTTGGACAACAACAAAAAGGAAGAAAGTCTCAGCAAGGTTTGCAACCTCATGCAATCAAATAGTTTTATGCATGTTTAAAATCATGGTTTAAAATATGTTGAGTGCTAAATGCTTTTCCGAGACTCCATAATATAACCCACTTTATGCTTTGAGAACATGAGAAACAATTGATGCAAACTTATTTTAGAAATAAATTACGTACATGTACTTGGTCGGCACTCAACATCTTAGGACCATGCTTCTCAATTTCCAAGACCAACGATCCTTAATTTCCAGTCTCACTATCGTCATCCGGATGCATCAAACATCTTAAAGCAATAATCACACTAATGGATTAACTTATAATTTCTGCTTGAAATAGAGTCCATTTAATAAATCTATGGTTCTACTTCAACCAACAACTCTGACCCAAAACGGTCAACTTAATGTATCCGTCGTGCTTAACCATCACTTCCAATATGACAACGCATAAACATCAATTCTTCTATCGGTTACTCCCTTAGAAATTTCCTTACTACCCCAACGGTCATCATACCAAGGCAGTTCAAGTATACACATGTAGCATGTAGGTTCACCATAACACTGGTCAAGTGTCATTATGAACGTACCGTACATGATCATCCTTACTATCCTCGACAAGTTTCCCGTTTCTAGCGACTCAATCAACCTCCAAATATCATATCTTAAGGTACCTAATGGTGCAATTTCACTTCCAATCACTCAGAAGAACGCTAGTTGGAGTCTAGGCATCAAAATTTAATACATAATTCTCTCAAACTTAAGCTCTGATACCAACTTGTCACACCCTCAAATTTGCAAGAAGCAACAACTTTAAAATTTTCAATAATGCCTCAAAGAAAGACAAAATATCTTACGACAAGTACATTCTTGAAATACTGTTCTAGATTAACCATCAAGAAAATTAAATAAAGTCTTACACATAGACTAATTAAAGGTCGAGTGTTACTAAACCCAAATACAAATTGCTACACCAAAGATAACAGGGGAAGACTTCACCAAACTACTCACCCTCAAACATAAATCTATTTCTCATCTTTTCACAGTGTCGCTAGTACCATACCCAGCCGGGACCTGATGCACATGCCGACAAATAAAAAAGGTTAGACTAACGCCTAGTGAGTTCAAAAGTTTTCAACATGAGTAAATATATCGTTAAAAGGAAAGAATGCAATTTAAATTATGATATTTCAAAATGCTTTACTTTAAATGTTTAACGACTCGTTTTCCAATCACATGCATTTTTAAGGACGAACATCCCAATACAAAACATTCTTTATAAAATGATGCTGCCCAAAACTCACTCAAATGTGAATAGAAAATGGACTCTCAATTATAGAAACGCGGATGAAACTTTATATCCCGAAACACCCAAAACACAGGTGGGGCATAATACGCAACTCATAAATCATGGAAAAACAATCCATAAAAATATAATATGCCATTGAAAACTTGGAACTAAAATTCAATACTCACGCGACCATAAAATGGAATGAAATCCAAATGTTAAAGCATGGACAATTAAATATCCAAAATACTGTTGGCCGACGACGGAGGAGACCCGTATCCGTTGAGAGTGGAGGAGCACAAAAGTATGTCACTCATACAACGTTAATCGTTTGACACTTCACGACACGCAAACCCAAGTGCCCCTACAACTCCCTTCAAGCTACACCAAAAAAGACAGCTGACCTTAGCGAATATTACCATGAATACCGCCATGGGCCCCGGAGTCACATCCCGAAACACCCAGTTGACCATCAATTAAAGACTGACTTACATGCCTATGGATCCAATGCAACACATTCTAACATTACATGACTACACAGGAATGACCAACGCACTCGAGCATGTAATTATCGTCAATATGCAACAAAGTGCATTAATAAATAAATCATAGCTCGGGCTCTACATTGAGCCATTTAAAACTGGACAAATGTCCTCAAGACTCCTTTTAAGTCAATACCGAGGTCAAAAGCTCAAAATCTATTTGACCAACAAATGTCGGTCCCCAAATAGAAAAACGTATTTAAACGACGTTTATGCAGACACATACCTCAAAGATGTGATTAATCCAAAACTCAACACGGATTGGGATAAATGATTTTCCAAATGGGTTTGTGAAATCAAATACACCAAAAATGCATAGATCATGAGTTAGGCTTCATTTGTACACAAAAATCACCAAAATGCATAAATCATAAAATAGACTTTATTGGACAAAATCACCAAAAATGCATAAGTCATGCTATTACTTATCAAGGTATCCAAATCCCAAATATGGGCATTTTATGAGACTAAAACAACCCAAGTTTATCAAATATGAAAACTTCTCCAAATACTCAACACATTGCTATTTACCAAGTAAAACATATTTTTACTTCAAAATACACATTTTGGCATGTATATAGTTTTCACAAAGTAACTTGAACTCACCTTGCTTGATTTAGGCTAAATCTAGATTCTTCTCACTTAGAGCTTCCTTGAAGAGACTTGAATCCTCAAAGCCAAAACCTCCAAAACCTAGATCCACAAGATTCCAACCATAAACATAGATATTCAACCGTATAAAATTGTTCCCCAACATTTTACATGAAGATCTCATCCATACCCAAAATACCTTAATTTCCCATAGATGAAGAATTAGAAGCTTACCTTAACCAATAGCTTGAATCCACCACCAACACACCTCTAGGTTACCAAAATAAACCACAAACTCCTCAATCTTCAAATGATGGAGATGGTTGGATGAAACCCCAAGAACTTGGTGAGCAAGATGAAGATGAAGGTTTTATGGTTCTTGTTCCCAACTTGCTAGATGAAGGACAACTACATGGTTTTAGGAGAAAAAAGCTCCAAAATAGCTTAGGGTTTGTTTGGGGAGTATGGGGGTCGATTTGGGAGAGAAAAGGGGGAGGGATTTAGGGTTTGTGTGAGAAATGAGGGTAGAGGTCGGATCACTTCTTTTTAATAAGACAAAATGGTCGCGTGCAGACGGTGACGCGGTTCTACTCGCGCGGAGAGCCGCGCCAGGCTCTGGAGTCTTGAAGGAGCAGAGTCTCGCGCGGATGCTCTCACGGTTCTACTCGCGCGGAGAACCGCGCGAAACACTGTTGGAAAAACTCTCATCTTCTTTTTGGCTACCTTGCTCAACATCAAATTAGAATGTAAATTCCCAAAATTTCAGAGTGTTACAACTATAATGAAAACCCACAACAGATAATAGAAATCAATCAAATCGTCACAAAAAAATTACACCAAGAAACAAAATTTCCAACATTTTCATGATCATAATGAAAACCCCACAACAGATAACATAACTCATCTCACCAAAATCACAAAAACCCAACAAAACTCCCATAATTTTCTTGATCAAAACACTCACCTTTGATTCTGGAACCAAACCTTGATTTGTTTAGGTTCAATATTGGACAAAATAGGGCATTCACGAATGAGTTGTTGACGATGAAGAGAACTTGGTTTAGGAAAAGTCTTTCAAGAGCTTCAACTGTTCAGGTGTGTATCTAACATACTTACCATTATCCATTATCACCCCTTTACCATCCTTGCAAGCCATTGCCATCGGCACTTCTTTATTTTTTATGAAAACAAAAAAAACCCAGAAATCTTTTATCATTTTTCTTCCACAAAAGGGTAGATAACATTTTAGTCGAGAAAACCCAAAAAACCCAACTCAGTTCGATCGATAGGCAAGAAACAAGTATGAAATTTGGAGATGTAGAGATCGATATACCTTGAGAGATTTGGCAGTAGGGTTCGAACGAGTGTTGGATGAGACGCGAAATCGTGCATACGTTAATTTCTGTAATCGATCGATCGATTTTTGTAATCATGCAGCCGCGGTGTTGGAGGGCTTGGAGAGCGAGGTAGCGGAGATGATAGGCTTCTGGGTCATTGTAGATTCCGACGCCGCCGCACTATTGATTCCGGCGATAAAACGACGTCGGAGATTGGGTTTTTTGCGGCGGTTTTTGTGTGGGTTTTGTGGGTGAGAGTGATGGATAGGGTTTTGTGTTGGGGTTTGAAAAAGGCGGAAGGTGGTTTGTCGGCGGATTTAGGGAGGGGGGAGAGGTGGGTGAGGGAGGTGCCGATGAAATCAAGGTTTTTAGAGGAATTCAGGGCTTTTATTACCTCTTGTGAAATCAGTGCTTTTCAGACCTTTTCAGCTCTTGTTTAAAAAAAACGCTCTTAATGTATGAAAGTCTGACTGAATAAGATTTCAGAGCAAATAAGATGTTTTTTTTTAAAACAAACAGGCCCTAAGTTTTCTAAACTATTCTTTTGAACCAATAAATCCTTGAACTTTTCGAAATCAAATAAATAAACTCTTAAGCTTTTTTTAAACCATAGAACCCAATGAACTTTCATATTTTGAATGGTTAACTCCCTAATCAATTTTTTGAACCAAGTCCTTACACTTACAAAACGAAAGAAATATACTTCTCTATCGATGTATCAATATATCAATAATAAAGTAAAATAAATCAATAAAAATAAATGATTCAATACTATTTCAGATTCAAATGAGAATCATAAGAGAAACTAGTTCCACCATTATGAATGCTCCTAAGGTTTATTGTGTTGATGAAAGAGGTGGAAGGAAGAAGGAAATATCCTCAATGGGGTGTTCGCGGTTCGGTTTGGGTTGTTTAACCCCCCCAAACCACAAATGACGGTTTAGAAAATTTTCAAACCGAGCAGTTTGGTAGCAAGAGACCAAATCGGTCAAACCGGACCACAAAAAAACGGTCTCGTCTGATCAGTTTGGTCGGTTTGGACCACTTTTGGGCTTTAAACTAAAAAAACAAAAACTCTATATCCAAAAATAAATTTTCTAACAATATAACATTATTAAAAAATAGTATATCGAATTATAAAAGAACATTAATATATTAAATTAAAAAAAAACATTGAGCATGTGAAAAAAAGTTAAACAAGTCCACAAAAAATGGTTGAATTTTGGACAAATATTGAGAACGTCGAAAGACGATTTGGATTTTAGATTTGAATTTCTAATGGATCTTAGAACTTTGTCAATTTAGACAACACAATCAATTGAGAAAATGAAAACTAAAGACATATTTCTTTGACGATTTCTTTTAATTGAGCTATAAAAGTTGAGTTTACAACAAGAAAACTAAATATGATTAATACGTGCGTATTTTTGGTTGTCGGTTTGGTCCAGACCGCTCAAAAAAATGATCAAATCGTAGATCAGACCAGACCGAGCGGTTTAGCTATTTTTCAGACTGGACCGGACCGCCAGACCGCTCAAACCGCCAAAAACGGTCCGGTTTAACTTGGTTCGACCGGTTTGAACGGTCCAACGGTTTTTTTGAACACCCCTAATCCTCATGTACAATGCACATGTTGTCGCTCAATAGTTCGTTAAGTCACCCCTCACGACTCAAGTGAGGGGCAAATATGTCGGTTTACATTAATAGTCTAATTCCTTTTTAAAAATTAAAAAATAAAGATTATATATTATATATAGAGTAAATTATGATTTTCGTCCATGCGGTTTGTTAATAATTTTGATTTTCATCCCTACAATTTAGAAATTACGACTTTTATTCCTATGGTTTGTAATTTATTGTTATTTTCTTCCTTGACTAATTCCTACCTTTTAAGTACAAGGGACCAAAATAGTAAAGATTTGCAAACCACAGGAACCGAAACAACAATAAATTACAAATCATAAAGACGAAAATAACAATGAATTACAAACTATAGAGACAAAAACCATAATTTCTAAATTATAGGACAAAAATTACAATTTTTAACAAATCATAGGGACTAAAAACATAATTTACTTCTCTATATATACATAACAAATTGTATTATTATATACATACACATCAATTAACCCTGGCCTTACGTTTCTTAGAGAAGAGAAGTCCCCACCCCAATCACTAGTTCCCTTCTCCCCTGCAAATTCCGGTGACCAGCATCACCACATTCTCCCTCTTCTTACTTTCCCTACAATTTTCTCCCTCAAAAATCGTCATCTATTCCCCAAAACCCCACACGAATTGCATCATCATCATCATCATCTTCCATAGTGTGAAATCCTATCTGATCCACATCATTGAATCATCTTCTCGCAAATGAGCCTGCATTATCAACACCCTTCTGTTCCCCCATGAAAACCCCCAAACTGATCAAAATTATCTTAATATTTCCCCCTTGTCCCTAGCTATGCATCGTCTTATTCTGACCGACGACCCTTGTTCATTCCTGTTGTTTACTTCTAATGTTTGATATGGCGATTTATGGTGGTGATATAGTGAAGGATCTGGTTTCAATGGTTCGAGAGAGATCTGTCTAGAAACGTGTGGATGTAATAGCCAAATAGTTCACGCACCGGCTTAACCTAATTCCATTGGTTGCTTTGATGGCGAGTTTCAATCATGTCGATTTATCCACATGAATCATGTTAGATTTTTACCCCCAATCAAAGTTTAAAACTATTTATCAACAAAACCTTAGATATATTATCCACGGCTGACTATTTTAATTATTCTATTCACATGAATTCTATTTTTGTATTTAAATACATATTATAGTTCTTGTTATTAACTAAGGGGTCATTTACCCAAATGCTTACCCGGTAAGTGCTTGCCGGTAAAAATTAACACTTTCATTTGCTTTCTCGCGTAAGATTCTAGTTCATTTAAACGGCATCGTATGCAACAATATACCTTGTAAGTGTTTACCCGGTAAGACTTGCCGCCCACACTTACCGGGTAAGACTTTTGGCCCTTGCCATCGTTCTTACCGGGTAAGATTCTCAGTAGTTGTAATGTTCATCCGGTAAGGTAACTGACTTGGTAAGAGCTTACCGGGTAAGCGTTTGTTAAACGGCCCCTAAGAGAACTTCCATATTTTGAAAAAAAAAATACCAAAGTCCAACTTATATCTATATTTAGGATTTTAAAACTATATTTTGTAATACATTATTGGTTTCTTATTACCTATATTCGGTGCATGAATCTTAAATTATCTCTAAAAGAAGAATAGGATCTTAAGTTGACCAACATGGACTTTTGATTCTAAGATTAATTGTGAAAAAGTTTGTTTTAACCCTAAGGTGGCGTTTGGTTCGCAAATGTTGAATTCCATTGACCAAATTTCATTCATTTGTTTGGTTCGTTCTTTTTCACGGAAGCAGGCCGACCCTGGCAGCCCGTGCAACCGCACAGGGCATCAGAGCCTAAGGGGGCATCAAGTTGTCATCTATTACTAGTTTAGGGTTTAATAATTTGGGAATGAGACGACTGGGCTTTAACTATAAAAACATACCAAGGCCTTGTAGTGATGGATACTAAATGGGCATCGTGAACGGGTGAAAGCCAATATTTCAACAACTCAAGCTGATTTTTATTTACATCTTAACAATCAAACACGAACAACCAAATATCCTTGATGAACGAATATGATCACAAAAAGTTAAGTTCATTTACGTTCATTCGTTTAGCATCTTAACAAATGAACATAAACGAACACATTTTCTTTATGAATGAACAAGAATACAAAAAATTCCGTTTGTTTATCATTTGTTTATTCGATTAAGTTAAACAAATGAACAAGAACACAAAAACTCTCGTTCATTTATCGTTCATCTTCGTTTGTTTGTCCGGTTAAGTTAAATGAACGAACACGAACAAGCCTCTTCTCGTATTCGTTCGGTTTCTTTTGCATATTGAAATTTTCAATGCACATGAGCACATCACTGTATCAGCACAGTTGGAGCACGTTGTACAACTATAACAACGTATTGTGATATTGCCTTATTGGATACTCTTTTTTTTTTTGGCAATAGCATAGATTATGAATTTTACAACTAATAACTGTTTTCTTACTTTGAGATTTTACATTACCACATTAGATTTAGACTTTAGTCTTTAGACCTGTAAATTTATGAAATTTTCTCTTTGCTTACTATGACAGTAATTTCGATGTAATTTACTATATTAGTTAAAAACTAACTATAGTTTTCCTTATCTTTTAGTTTAAAGTTCCATATATTGAAGTAAAGGTTATATTGTAATAATTTCAATTTGAAAAAGGGAAAACAGGAGAAGGAAGCACAATCTTAAATCATGTTTATCCTTTTCTTATTCTATATTTTGTAATTCGTGGTTTTGGTTTTTATGTCCCCCTTGTATTCTTTTTTTAAATTATAATTAACAAAAATCAACGTGAGGATAAGCCACCTAACCTAAAGATGACTCTCTGACGACAGAGCCTCTATGACCCTTCGTACAGAGCCTCTGTGGTGGCTAAGCTCTGGAAGATGGAAGACGAAGACATGCAATTCTTGGAGAAGACAATGTCATGTACAGATCATGTGCATCCCTACTGTACGAAGATCCTCAAGATCAATAGTACACACACAATGGTTTTACTTTACAGGTGGCATTCCGTTTATGGAATGACAGCCCTTGTCTTGTACTATTGTGTGCTCCTCTTATTCTATTTGTAGGGAGCACCTCCTGATTTGTTAAGTGAGCACACAAATTCACCCACGCTTTGTCTAGCATTTCAAATCTGTTGAGAGCATTTTTCGACACACACTACTGTGTGTTCTTGGTGTAATTTGGCAAGTGAATGAAGATAAACTTTTTGTGACAAATTCTTACTTGTTAATTGTTATCTTTGTTACTTGTTTATGTGTGTTTACTACCAAACCAAACCATCCATCTACATATAAACCGCTTCCGCATACATCTTTGTTTTGTAGTTGTTTTGGTTAATCATTGATAGACTGAATCTAGGAACCTACACATTGCATATGCTTATATAGGTACAATTACATCAATTACATAATCAAATTAAGCAATGGTTTACGAATTACATTCTCAGATTTTGGCAATGATTTGGGGTTACAATATGTGATTTGGGGGTTACAATCTGGATGGGATTTACAAAGAATATTGGAAAGGATAATGGGAGCTAACTAGTATCTAACCATTTTTATCCTTGGCATGCCCCCACAAGACGGATGGCGGTGACAATAGAATCTATTTTGGATTACTCCAAATTGACACCTTATTTGTACATAATATCTCAACAATTAAGTTCTTTTATTGAGTGGGCTAATCTTGGATATCAACATAGTGAAGCTTAGTCGACTTAGAGGCTTTGTAAGAGCATCGACTAACTTATCTCCCGTAGGCACATGAATGACACGCATGATGCCATTTTAAACTTGCTCACAACGAAATGATATGCAAGAGCGAGGTGCTTCATTAGAGAGTGAAAAATTGGGTTGTCATTAAGTTGAGTGGCACCATTTTGTCACAATAAATGCTTGGCTGGTGAGGTAGAGTGATACCCAATTCTTGTAGTAAGTTACGGAGCCACCGAAGTTCACGTGTAGTAGATGAAATAACCTTATATTTTGCCCCTATAGATGATTGAGCTACAATACACGCCTTTTATTTTTGAAGCTCCACGTAATGGGCGTATGACCCAAGAAAACAACTTGACCCATAGTTGATGTGAAATCGTACTTGTTCATACCCTAGTCTGCATCCGATAACACATGAAAATTGGGGGCGAGTCCTTGTATATGGTGATACATTTGTCTAATGTTCTAAAAAGATATCTAAGTAACCTTTTCAAGGTTGCCTAATGAGTTGAACAAGGTTGATGCATGAATTGCGATAACTTATTGACCGCAAATGTAACATTTGGACGAGTTAGGGGGAGACATTGAAGACTTCCAATTGCAACCCTGTAATATGTTGGATTGTTTATTAAGGTACCTAGATGATAGACTTGAGTCTTTGATTATAGGAGTTGGTACCGACTTTGCTCCTATCATTTTCGTATGCTCTAGAAGGTCAATAATATATTTCCTTTGGCTCATAAAGACCCTCCATGGTAGGGACAACTTCCACACCTAAAAACTAAGAGAGTGATACAAGATCTTTTAGAGCAAATTTTCTTGCAAGTTGTGTAACAAAATCATCCAAGGAATGAGAATTAAGACCAATGAGAACTATGTCATCCACATAAATCATTATATATATCGGGGAGAAGTGACGAAAAAATAAACAGAGAGGCATCACCTATTGACCTTTTGAACCTAAAACTCAATAGAAAATTAGCTAATATGTGTACCAAGCTCTTGGGGCTTATTTTAGGCAATATATGTTCGGAGCTTGTAGACATAACTCAGATATGTCGTGTCTGGAAAACCGGAGGTTGTGCCATGAAAACTTGTTCATGAAGTGAGCCATGTAAGAAAGCATTATTGACATCAAGTTGTCTTAGAGACCAATTGCTTGTTACGACTAGACTTAATAGAGTTCTAATGGTGGTTATTTTAACTACAAGGTTGAATATGTCATTGTAGATTCCAGATTGTTGTTGGAAACCTTTGGCAACTAGACGAGATCGGTATCGCTCAATAGTGCCATCTGGTTTATATTTGACGTGAAAAACCCACTTGCACTACACCAAATTATGGGATAGTTTGGGTGGTATTAAGTCCAATGTACCAAGTTTTATGGAGAACCTGAATTTCATCAAGCATGGTTTCACACCAAAGAGGGTTCTTGAGAGCTCCGGTAAGAGAGCCGGGTTCGGATGGTCGTTGTTGAGTAATGGTGGGATTGACATTTTTTGGATTAGGTATAAAGATATCGTTTCTTGAGCATGTGGTAATGGTTTTGGTGGGAGAAGGTGGGGGAGGGATGGTGAAATGGTATGTGAGGGTGGCGGGGATATAAGTTCCAAGGTATTAGAGTGTGTATAGCGATAGATGATGAAATAGGTGTGAGGGGATGGTCATCGTGAGACGCCACATATTTTTTTGTGGTAGGGGATGGGGATGCTAAAATGGGAAAGGAAATAGGACACCAAGTGGTTGGGTTTGTATAGGAGGATGTAAGGGTGGTGGAGGTAAGTTGATGATATGGAAATTGATCTTCAACAAACCGAACTTGACAGGAGGTATAAATTTTATTTGTGAATGACTCAAGACAATAATAGACAATTTGAGAAGAAGAGTATCCAATGAAGATGCATGGAATGGATCAATTGTCAAGTTTATGTATAGAGTAGGGACTTAGACATGGGTAACAAAGACAACCAAAACTTCATAACTTGAGATAATTAGGAGGAGTTCCAAACAGACAGTGAGAAGGGGACTTTTTTGAGAGAGTAGAGGTTGGCATGCGATTAATGAGATATACAACAGTGAAGAAAGCAAAGGACCAAACACCCAGAGGTAGGTGAGCATGATATAGAAGAGAAAGCCCGATTTCAACTATATGGCGATATTGACATTCAACATAACCATTATGTTCCGGTGTGTGCTGTGGATTTCTTGAGATGAGAGATTACATCGATTGTAAGGAAGTTGTGAAAATCTTCATATTCCCCTCTATTGTCAAGAGTAAAGAGATTTGATTTGTTTTTCTAAAAACTTCTCAACCAAATCTTTGAACCAAATGAAGTCATCTTTTGTAACACCCTCAAATTCGGAAATAGCAACTAATTTAAAATTTTCTAAATACATCGATAAACAATTCATCTACAAACAAAATTTAGGATTTAACCTCAATACACACATTCATTCTACACATGCAGTCTATAATAAGGACGGGTGTTACTAAAACCCACTACTAGTCGCTACCTCCAACTGCGGAAGACTTCACCAAATACTTACCCTTGTGAAAACTAAAGCACATCTCTTCGGTGCTGCTAGAAACAAACCTCCAACTGGAACCTGATGCACATGCCGACAAATAAAAAGGTTAGGCTTGACGCCTAGCGAGCTCAAGAGTTTTCCGATTGAGGTTGTCACTACGTTCCTCATAACAAGTTGCTACGCACACGAGCCCACTGTCCGCTTGGTCTCTCCGATGACGACATGGGCGTCGAGTCCTTATAATTTAGATCGTTTTCCCATCAATACGATCTCAGTTGTCTCCCAACCTTGGGTGACACGTACTACCTCGAGGGCATCTTGTGACCCTGGTTTCACACCGGCCAACACATTTTAACTGAACGTTCTTTTGAATCCACGCCAGGGTTCGATATCGGCTTCCAAAGAATTCCCGAAATTCTTTAATGTACCGCTCCCGATATTGACAACGCCGTCCAACTCGAGGCGTACCCATACGCTCTTTAGGTAGTTGGTTAATGCGGATCTGGCTATCACTCGCCCCGATCTATTCTCAACCTCAAAACATTCTCTTAATAAAATCTTTACCTCCACGGGAAACACTTATACCCAATGACACTCAAACGTCGACATCTAACTCTCCTTTAAATTTCGCCCTAGAGGGTTAACATTTTCATGACCTAACGGGGATACATTCGAACATTCCAAGATTCAATGACCTTTAGAACACAAGTTGACGCCTAAATCCAAAATGACGATATCGAAAACGTGGACATCCTGCCCAATACTTCGTTCTATAAGTATTGTCGCATTGGGTTGACACCTAACAGAGAACTAATATTCCCAAATGCTACATCTCTATTACACGGACCACAAAATTTCTTGATCACGGAAGCCCAAATCCTATAACCTGATGTCAAACAGACAAGTAACCCATCAATTCGAACCCAATCAGACGCAGGCAATCACACAAAACCTTATTCCGCAGGTTTACCGAAGCATAGAGGTTATCTCTAAATTAACTGGGGAACAACATCTAATACCTCCGCTACTCATGCACAACCCGAATTAAAACTGAAACCTCAAATTCAAAACTGACCACCATTCGGATCATCCAACGCTTCAAATCCCAAGGACTCCTCTAGTCCTTAATCACAACTCTATCCAAGGTAGATTATCTATAGCCCTAATGAGTTCAAGATTTTTCAACTAATATGCCAATTCGAAATTTTATAAAACTCACAAATACAAAGGTTTTACTATAATCAATTGTACGTATAAAACCCACTACCGTTTACGCGGCAGGTGTGTAAGATGACAATAACCACCACACATATAAAACCATTTCAAAAATCCTTTAGCCCTTACTTACGCTAATAATGACAGTAATAAGAATATTCAACAAGTTTTTCAAATGGACCACTAGGGTCCTAGCTTGCTTCCATATACTCCATAAATGGAGAAATAATTTTACGTGCCAAAACAGTTTATAGCGAGGCGGTTGAACAAAATCCCCGAGAGACCAGTTACGCCATCGAGTTCCCAAAATTTCTCATTCGACTATATAAAGATATGGAATAAAATCCCCAACAAGGCCCGCATGCCGAGTTCGTTTCTTAAAACTTAGCAACACAAAATATGCATGCGATTGGTCAACATACAATAAATTCAAATAAATTTTCAAACTTTGGGTCGTACAATGAAATGAGTTTGTCCGAAAACAGTGCCTACAATGACATACCTACCGATAGCTCACTTAACGCATTGCGGAATTCATAGCAGTAAAATCAACAACTGAAATACGTTCAAAGTGAAGGTTCAATACGAAACGACATAAACTTTTCATATGATTACTCACACCAACAATTTAAAACAACTCGAAAACCATGTAGCATACAACGAGTAACACTTGTATAAAACCCAAAAGAGATATCTCATAATATTGAAACTTCTCAAAATAACATATGGGATAATATCTATTAACAAAACTCTCAAAACGTCTCTTACGGTTGCGAAAATACCGATGCAAAACTCGCATGAGACAAAATATTAAACGAAAATTTATAAGTTTAACGCACACAATAATGCAAGTATACACCTCCCAAATTCAACAGCACGACGCAAAATGTCGTAAAATAGAATTCCGTAAGACCCAATAAAACCTTCCATAAAACCCAATGAAACCCAACGATGCTCAACATCATATGGTGCCAAAACCGTCGTTCCCAAAATCAAATAGCATGAAACAAGGTCATGACTAAAATATTAAAATTCCAACACTTTATCTTTTATCGCATCTGATAAATATAAACGACACTTTTCACCAAAACCCGCATGAGACTCAACACTTCAATAAAGCTCGTAAACTTACACGCAAATAAAATTAAAACTCACGCAATTCAAAATACACCCGTGAGTAGCAAAGCGTCATAAAATAACGTTTCATGAATTTAACATGACTTGTATTGTCTAAAATTCCAAAGAACATTTCGACTCAAGAACATAGGGACAACTCGTCCTTTAAAACCTTAACATACGTGGAGAAGATCCAATGTCAAAATCAAAAATTCCACAGTTATTTCCCCACAACCCAATTAACATCGAAACACGAATATTACAATATCCGGAAAAATAGTGTCAGACACGACACAAGGATAAAGAGATTTTCAATAAGAATTGCAACCACGTGCAACAAAACAATTTTATGCATGCTTAAGCTCACGGTTTAAAATCTGATGAGTGTTGAATGCTTTACCAAGGCTTCGTAGTATAACTCATTTTATGCTTCAAAAAAAAACATGGGAAACAATTGATGCAAACTTATTTTAGAAATAAATTTATGTGCATGACTTTGGCCGGCACTCAACATTCCGAAATCTTATTCTAACATCTTCCTTCATACTATTGTCATCCGGGAGATCAAACGTCTTAAGGCAATCATCGAAGGTTTCGTCGGTCCATCTTACAATTTCTTCTCAAAATAGAGTCAATTAACAAGCCTATGGTTCTAATCCGACCAATAGCTCCGACTCATAATGATCAACTTAGTGCATTCAACGCGCTTAACTATCACTCCAAAGTGACATTGCTATAAACATCAATCCTTCCTTAAATTACTCGCTTAGAAACTTTCTCACTACCCCCAACGGTCATCATACCAAGGTAGCTCAAGTATACACATGTAGCATGAAGGTTCACCATAACACTGGCCAGGTGTCATTATGAACGTACCGCACACGATCATCCTTGCGACCCTCGGCAAGTTTCCCGTTTCTAGTGACTCGATCAACCCCAAAATATCGTATCTTAAGGTACCTAATGCGCAAATCCACTTAAAATTATTTATAAGAACGCTAGTTTGAGTCTAGGAATCCAAAAATCAATACCTAATTCTCTCAAACTTAAGCTCTGATACCAACTTGTAACACCCTCAAATTCGGAAATAGCAACTAATTTAAAATTTTCTAAATACATCGATAAATAATTCATCTACAAACAAAATTTAGGATTTAACCTCAATACACACATTCATTCTACACATGCAGTCTATAATAAGGACGGGTGTTACTAAAACCCAATACTAGTCGCAACCTCCAACTGCGGAAGACTTCACCAAATACTTCCCTTGTGAAAACTAAAGCACATCTCTTCGGTGCTACTAGAAACAAACCTCCAACTGGAACCTGATGCACATGCCGACAAATAAAAAGGTTATACTTGACGCCTAGTGAGCTCAAGAGTTTTCAACATATAAAATTTAATCGTTTACAAAGGAAGAATACAATTAAATCATAATCTTTCAAAATGATATGCTTCACTTATGAAAACGACTCGTTTAACAATAATCATGCATTTTGACGAAAGAGACACCGAGTAAATCGTTAACCAAACCAAAGTGTTTAGAAGCGGAGATCTCAATATAGAACGTTCTTTCGTAAATTTAAGTTTAACCCAAAACTTGCTAAAAAGGAAGCTAGAGACCCAATTCTTATAAAACGCGGGTGAAAATGTCATACTTCGAAATATCCAACACGGGTGGAATATAATACACAATTCTTAAACCATAGATGAAAAATCTATATAAGTGAATATTGTCGTGAACACGGACGTTAGACCCAAAAATCACACGAAACGGGAATAGAAATAGAACTCTGAATTAAATAAAATGTGGACAAACCTTTATTTTCCGAAACACCCAAAACACCGGTGGAACATAAAACTCAACCCATAAAATCATGGATAAAACTCATATATTTAAAACGTCACCGAAAACATGGATACTAAAATAAAATACCTAAATGACACCTTTCGGTGACGGGGGAGACCTGATTCCATTAAATGTGACAGGACACGAAGGTAGGTCACATATACATGTTCAAGAGCCCACTACGAATCAATGGTCATTCCATTAACTCTAGATTTCACTCATTCACAAGAAATTACAATTAATGGTCGTTGGTCGTTGCCCAACTTTGAAGTCCACAACTATTACCCATTTTGACCCCATGCCTATTTCTTGGTACATTTTAGAAATTACAATTACTGGTCATTGGCCGTTGCCCGACTTTAATGTCCACAACTATTACCCATTCAGACCCATGCTTATTCCACGTGTCAAACAGGGATGCTCATCCCTCACAAACTGACTCATATGTCTATGGATCCAATGCATTACAGTCTAAACATTACATGACTCAAAAGAATGACGACGCACTCAAAACATGTAATCCCCATCAAGTCGCAATTAAATGCACCATAAAACTAAAACTCCTCTTTGGACCCATAAAACGGGGCAAATGCCCCCAAGACTCAGTTTAGTCAAACCGAGCCATAGCTCAACCCAAGTTGCTTTATCGTACAATAAATGTCGGTGTAAACAATAAAACATTTTTAACCAAAGGTCATGCAACTCAACGACTAAAAGTTTGATTATCCCAAGACACAAAGTTGGTATAGGCAAACCATTTTCCAAATAAACTCATTCCCTTATATTTCCAAAAATGCCTCATGACACAATGATATGCATTTTCCCAAACATGTATATAAGATCAAGTACCCAAAAATGACAATTACGTCAAATAAACTCCATTTATATAAAATTGTTAAGGACACATGTCAACACGATTTATTTAGCAAAATGTCCAAGAATGTATGTGATATAAGTTCATAAAGTTAGACATTTCCAAATAATCAAAACTGATCAGCAGTTAACAAATTTCATGTAAAACACAAAACACTTTAAAATAACATTTTGGCATGTACACCGTTTTCATAAATCATCTTGAACTCACCTTGCTAGATTTAGGCTAAATCTAGGTTTCACCCAACGAGCTCTTTTGAAGGCCGCTTGAATCCTCAAGCCGAGGACTTCCAAAACCTAGATCCATACATACCAAATCATTTAAAAACATTCCCCAAACATTATTTACGAAAATCCCCAACGAGATCAAAACCCTAGTTTCCCCAAAACCAATAAATCCAAGATTTGAGAAATCAAACACTAAGAAACCATCAATGGAGCATTTATAACTTATTTCAAGAAAACTTACCATTCTAGGTGATGAGACTTTTCGAGGACACCTATTCCAACTCTTCAACCCGAGCTCCCACTCGATGAACTTGATGAGGAAGATGAAGATGGAGGTTTTGTGGTTCATGATCCCGACTAGCTTAGATGATGACGACTCATGAGTTTCAAGACAAAAACACTCAAAAAAATGAGTTAGGGTTCGTGGGGAAGGGTGAGGGATCAGTTTGGAAGAGAAAATGGAGAGATTAGAATGAGAAATGAGAGAAAGGGGTGGAAATTCGGACTTAATAGTCTCTCAGCCCCCGCCAGCGACAATGACAGGGCGACTATTCCCTTGGCATAGTCGCGGGGCATAGTCGCCCGCTCCTTGGTGCCCGCGGTACCTCTCCCGCGAGAGTGACACGGCGATAGTGACACTTGTCACTGTCGCGGGCATTGTCGCCCAAACCTCTTCGAGTCCCAAAAATTGACTTCTTCCATGCCAACACTCTCGAAACCCTTAGGAACTTTTAACAATGCATTTTCCAACAAAACCCCAAGGTTTACAAGTTACAAAAACGTCTGGTTGACAAATACTTACTGAAAATTACGGGTGTTACATCTTTGGTGTTAGATTTCCTTTTGAGGGGATAAAACCATATATACTTGGTAAAATGATCAACAAAAACAACATAATACTTGAAGCCATCAAAAGAATGTAGCAGAGATGTTCATAAATCTATATAAATTAGTTCCAAAGGTGAATGAGAAACCAAACTATTTTGACGGAAATGAAGTTTGTGTCTTTTATTACATTGCCATGCATTACAGTGGAAAGATAAACCATTAACTGCATGAAGATTAAATGAAGAAACAAGAGACTTGAGAATAGGTAATGTTGGATACCCTAAACGATGATGCAGTTGATGGCATAGGCTTTGACACTGGAGAAGGCGAAGATAGAGGATGATAATGGCAACTCATAAATGTCATTCCTAGTTGGTCTCGTGAGAAGATGTGCCCCCGTGAGACAATCCTTCACAATAAATGAATCAGAGGAAAATTCAATTTGAATATTGTTTCAAAACAAAATTTAGAAATGGAAATGAGATTTCATTTCATATTAGGAACATACAAGACATTATATATAGAGAGATTTAGAATGAGTAAAGAGAGAGGTGGAACTAATATGGGTAATAGGTAAACCCAATCCATATCCAATGATAATTTCTTGAAAGTGCCATCATATGGTTGATGAAGAGAAAGAGTGGAAAGATCATGTGTAACATGATGGGAAGCACCTGAATCAAGAAGCCAAAGGTTAAAAGGGTGTGTTGGTGAAACATGAGCAACATGAGCCTGTGGAGGATTAGAGGAAAAGGCAGGGGGTAGGGGAGGGAAAATCGCAAGATGTTTGGTTAGAAAAACCGAACATTTTTTAGTGAATGTCCTCTTGTGTGACACCATTGGCACCTTCCTAGGAAATGTTTGGAGTCGGCGGTGTTGGTACGTTGAAAGGGTTTGTTGGGATGGTTATGTTTAACGTTGTTGTTGGGTGTATAAGATGGTTGATGGAAGTGAGGATGAGTTGTTGTTGCATGAGCAGTTGCAAGCTTAACACCTAGGATGGATTAGGATTTAAGGACCAACTCTCTTTGAATCAGTTTCTCCATAAGATCGGGAAATGAGATGGGATCATCCTCAGCATTAATAGCTTCAACAATGCCTTGGTAAGAAGAATCAAGGCTTTCAAGAACCTTATCAGTGATATATTCAGGTTATCGGGTGACCAAGGAGGGCCAGTTGAGCAATGCACGCCTTGATAACATTCATAAACTCCACTATGATTTGAGGGCCTTTGGTGATGCTCATAAATTAAGCCTTGAGTTGTTTTATATGGCCACGAGAAGCACTAGCAAATGTCCGAGACAAAGTGTCCCATAAATCTTTGGAGGTTTTGGTGAGAGACACCAAAGGAACAATAGTTTGCTCCTAGGTGACTATGAGAGTACAATAAATGAGACGGTCTTGACGCATCCAGGTAGGTTAGATTGTCTGGATTGGGTGTTATTGAAGTTCTAGTGGGATAGTAGGAGGAGAAGGAAAAGAACCCTCGAGATACTTGAACAAACTGTAACCGACGAGTGTGGCTTCTATCTATAATTTCCAGGATAGGTAATTTGTGGAGTTGAGTTTGATAATATTAGGGAGAGAAACAACAAACCAGTGGAGAGCTAGGTTTTGAATCATTAGGAATAGTTTGTGTAGTAGCCATTTCAGAGACGAAAGAAAAAAAAACTTAAAAATCTGTTAGATCTGTTGATGTTTGGGTGAAAAGAGAAACCAGAGAATAAGGGTCATAATCAAATGCTCTGATACCATATAGAGAATTGGAGAAAACTTGCATTTGACTATACATTGCATATGCTTATATAGGTACGATTACATAATCAAATTAGCTTTGGTTTAGGGATTACAAATCTTAGATTTTGGCAATGATTTATGGGTTACAATTTGTGATTTAGGGGTTACAACTTGGATGCGATTTACAGAGGATAATGGAATAATGGGAGCTAACTAATAGTTAACCATGTTTATCTTTGACATGGATATGTTAAGGTTTTGAGTTGCGTTGGTCCCAAAGGGGTTCTACAAGAAATCACAGTTTGTAGAGGGTAGGGGTTGAACAAAAACACACAATTTTTACTTTTAAAATTCTTTTATTGATTTTTGATAAATCAAAACAAAAATTTCAGATTATTGTGGAAATAGAAGAGATAAACCTATTATAAACAATTATTAGAATCACTAAGTTTCTCGCACAAGAAAAGATAATAACAAGAGAGAAGAGAGTTAGAAGCATAATGAAGGCGTAACAAATAAGAGGAGCATTCTCTACTATTTATACCCTTTGCATTAAATGCAAGTTAGAGGGTACAATCCACGTGTCATTAGACGAGTGGATGCATTCCTTGTCCTTTTACTTTAGCATGCTTTTAGCCGCATGTGTATAGTACGAGCAAATAGTTGGTAAGCACGATTGCAGACAAGAAAACAATCATACTATTGTACCTTCGTCCTTTTGTGTAAGAAGATGAGACAAAATCAAATCTTGTAGAGCAAGACTCATTGATTAGTGATGGCTTGAATCGCTGAGATGTTTTTGAGCTATCGCTGAGTCTTGGTTAGATTTTCACGCCTTGTAGACAAGTCATGGTTTCACTGAATGCCGCTTCAGATCATGAGTAGACTGTCTCTATCTTCAGCTATATCTTCGACATCGCTAAAGGTTTCTTTCGGTGTGAGGCTTTATCTTCGGGGATCACTTACGCTAACTGTTACAATACATGTTTAACAATCACTAAACATACTCAGCGCTGATCGTTGAAACTGAAACAAATAAACTAAACAGTCCTAAGTAATTTTCATTAAGTATAAGGATGCTTTTAGGGTATCTCCATCCTCTAAAAATATAGAAAATGAAAATTTTAATGATGATTATACTCTAACAGATTCTCTAAATCATTCTCTAAAATAAGGGAAAGAAAAGAGAAAAAAATAAAATTATCAAAATTTTGAGAATTCTCTGAAATTTTATTTGAGAAGAGAGAAATTATTTTTTCACTAGTGAGATTGAATATATTATTATTTATGTTTTTTTAAATGCATATGATGATATATTTATAAAATATCTTAATAATATAATTGATGTTAAAATCTCTAAAATAGAGATCTTGTTAGAGTTGAGTGTATTTTTTAGGGTTTTCTCTATTTCATAGAAATTATAAAGAATTTGTTGGAGATATTACTATTAGAAATTTGTTGGAGATGTTCTATAAAATGGATAAGGGTGGATCTATTAAACCCCAAGCGGGGACATATTTTCATAATTAGATTTTTTTGGGATATGAAAGGTGCATCTGCTAAAATTTGAACGGCACTTTAGTATATTTGAAAATATTTCCCGCAGATGTTGGTTTGGTTTGGAATATAAGGAATATCAGGAATATCAACCAAGAAATTTGAAAAATCTCTCAAAATCAACTAAAAACTTAAAAAAAAACCCTTAAAACAGTAAAATTCAACTAAAAACAAATCACACAACTCATTAATCCATGTTAAAGATAAAATATGCTAAAATTTTTGGGTTGTTGCTAGGGGTGTTCATCGGTTGACATCCAATGGATGTGAGGGGAACCGAACCAATCCAATCATCCATTGGATGTTGGATTTTTTCAACCGAACCGATCCAATCATCCATTGGATGTTGGATGTTTCCAATCCAATGGATGATTGGATCGGTTCGGTTCCATCCATTAGATGTTCTTATTGGATATCCATTGGATCGGATTGGATCTATCCGACGTCCAATGGATGATCGGATCGAATCCATCCAATGTGTTAATTTAATGCAATTTTCTAACAATGAAAGAAATTGATTAATCACTTTTAATTTGTGTTAAAACCAACAAAAGAGAGGCTAAGAATTCATAAACCAACACAAAACAATTTTAGATTTAAGCAAATTGTAAAAAGAAAATTGGATGATAGTTGGATGGAAAGCTGGATGGTAATTGGATGGTTAATTGGATGGGTAATTGGATGTTGGTCGGTTCGGTTCGGTCGGTTTTGGTCGGTTCTGGACTGTCATCCAAGAACCGACCGATCCAGATTGGATGTTGAGATTTTCAATCCGATCCGATCCGATCCAATTCCAATTGAATATCCAATTATGGTCGGTCGGTTTTAATTGGATCAGTCGGTTCCTATTGGATCAGTTGACTTTCTGCACACCCCTAGTTGTTGCGCCCTTAAAACAGAGGCTTGGAAAATTAATTTAAAAAACATAAAATTTGACACACGTAAAGTTGGTATAAAACTGCAACTTCGAGCACTTTTGTGTGTGTGTGTGTGTGTGGTTTGAACAGAAAAAAGCCACGCCAAACCGAAAGAACAAGAAGCGCATAAGAAACGTTTTTAAGTTTTCTCTCATCTCCCCTCTCCTCATCACCGACTCTAAAACACCAACCTTCACTCAAACAATCACAATACATATCTCAGGATTTCTCTCTAAATCCTCTTGTTTTCCCTAATTGCAACCCTAACTCTCAGGTACCTACCTCTGATTGCTGTTAAATTTCGGCCTTTTTCTTTTTCCCCTCCCTAAAATCACTTTAATTTTTGGATTTTGACTTTTTGTCTGAATGAATATGTTCGATTCTGTGGTTGCCTTGTAGTGATCATGGATAATTGGAGAAAAAAGGGTGATCAACAAGTCGCAAGAACCAAGTCTAATAATTATTACAGAAAACCACCTTTTGGTATGATTTCGTTATCGCTGTTAAGAATTTCTTAGAATTATTTTCATTTCAAGAATAGTGAAATTTCCTCTTAATTATTCTCTTATACATTTCATATTATATTTACTTAATCATCCGTAGTTATTTTGAATTAGTTTTTAGTTTCTTGTTTGCATGCGTTTTTAGTTTTCAACTTATAGGGTTTTAAATTTACAATTGCTGCTCATTACTAGTGTATGCTTGTTCTTAATTAATTTATTACAATTTTCATCAAAACCCTCTATGCGTTCAGATCAAAGATTCTGTAATCTTAACATTACCCTTTAATTGGCTTCTGCACTTTGTGAGGTTTTGTAAAGAAATTTCCACTTCGTGGGCTTGTTGTCATGTCAACCATTGCAAAATTTAGATCAAAGTTTCGGCAAAAATCATGAGATGGTTAACAAATGGAGACTTTGGAAAATGCATTAATAATGTTGTTGAAGAATGGGTAGAGACTAGTTCTCATGATTAAAATTAGATAGAATTTGAACCAAACTGAACGATCCCAGGATATCCCAAACAGAGGTAGGATGTATGCAAAGGGGTACCCCTGGCTTCCAAAACATAGAATTAACAGGAAACAAGTGCGGTAAGTAGCCGAGAAGTGTGTGCAAACAAGCAACATGTACAGCGCGAGGGACCAACATAAGATAGAATTGCTTTTCGTCAATTGTGAATTCCGTTGCTTTCCTTAAATGTGGAATTCCACAATCATTGTTTCGTTTTCTTGGGTTTTATTTTGTATTGTTTCTTCATAGGTTCGGCATCCTTCCTTATTTGATTGTGGTTCATCGTCTCTATTAGTTCTTTGAACCCTAAGTTCCCTATAATGATTCTTTCATGGGTCTCACACTCTCACTTTTATCTTTCCTTCTAGCTACGTGCATGGTGTTTATCCTGTTGAACATAAATATTTTTACAGTTGTTCTGTAGATGAATACTAGCTTCCAACTTTTGTATTAAGAATTGTATGTCGTGATCTAATTTTTAATTTTTCGACAATTTGGGAAAACGGTCTCATAAGGTCATCTGGCTCTAGTGATTATCTTTCCATGTTTTAGGATTTATCTTGTGACGTGTATCTTCTCGTTTGCCATAAATGCTCTGTTTAAATATGAAAGCAGTACCAGATATTTATACGTATGGATTAAGAAGAAAGCTCGTTTGGAGTCTTGGCCTTTCACATGGACACATTAGCAAAAAGGTTAACATGCAAGAAGGCTTCACGAACACGTTAATAGTTTTAGATGTTGTGAATGAAGTAAATGAAGGAATATTGGATTTTAAAAACCTAAAGACGACACGTGGGTATACAACAATAATTGATGGTTGATAAGGTTTATTTATGAATCTTTCTGTTTTACCCCATTTTCTCCCAAAATCCTCCAAACACTCGCTGGCCGAGAGGCCTAACGTTTAGCTAGTTTGTGTGGAAGGGATGCATTGCATGAACTTGTTAACTAGTTGCGCGAGAAATGCTAGAAATAAATGCTTGGAGATTCCATCATTCTTTCGCCATTAGTCAAAATCATAATGCTATCATACATTAAGGGGAGTTATTACTGCTTCAAATAGGTCAGAGGTTTCTTTGGTTCGTCCTGTGTGAATATTTGCTTGCTAGGCTCTTTATATTCTTTTATAACTTGGTCTTCAAAGGAATAAAAAACAACTTTTTTATGCTCATCTTTCCCCTCTAATTGTGTTTTATAGATAGTTTCTTAACCTCTTTTGGAAGCCAAGAGATAAGGTCTGCATACATCTTACCCCTCATACCCTACCTTCGAGTGGGATATACTAGGTCTGTTTTTGGTGCCGAGATTACATCTAGAAGCCCAAAGATGGCTTAGTGTTGACATCTTATATGTATATATATGGAGGGGTTCATTTGAGAAATGCTAAATATATGAGAAATAGAGAAGTAATCCTAGCCTTTCATTCGGTCAAGATCGGCTTTGACTGGTCAAATATTGCGTCTTTGAATGGTCAACAATTACGACTTTGACTGGTCAAAAGTTGCGACTATTACAAAAATATAGGACAGTTTCGTAATTTTTACAAATACACGGGACGAGTTCATATATGAACCTGTATGATTCACATATGAACTATATGTTCATACGTGAACCAGTGTAATTCACATATATGAACTCTTTTAACCGATTCATATATAAACCTTTGTTATTCATATATGAACCAATTAACTGATTCACATATGAACTAATTAACTGTAGGTTCATATGTGAATCAGTTGAACTAATTAATAGATTCATATATAAATCTTTGTGATTCACATATGAACTAATTAACTGATTCATATATGAACGTATAAACAAACAAAGGTTCATATATGAATCAGTTAAAAGAGTTCATATGTGAATTACACTGGTTCATATATGAACATATAATTCATATGTGAATCATACAGGTTCATATATGAATTCGTCCCGCGTATTTTACAAAACTACCCCTCTATCTTCTACAGACCACACAAGGAATTATCCGGTGCTTCACGGTCAAAGCCGCAAATGTTGACCAGATAAAGGGTTAGGATCATTTCTTTATTTCTCATATTTTTACCATTTCTCAAATGAACATAATCCTATATATATATATATATATATATATATATATAGTGGAAAGATATTTTGCAACCCTTAAAAAGGTTGCAACCCTTGTAACCCACATCTTAACCGTTGGATTCATGATCGACGGTTATTTTATTTTTATTTTTCTTTTTTTTAATTAAAAATATTGGGCCCCATATCTATTGTAACCGCCCATCATGAATCCGACAGTTAAGATGGGTTGCAAGGTTTGCAACCTTTTTAAGGGTTGCAAATTAAACAACCCCTATATATATATATATATATACATAGTTGTTAAAAGCGCGCCTAGGCTTTGAGGCTCATAAGGCTCAAGGTCTTAGGCTTTTTCAAAGTCGAGCCTCATCATATTTACGAGGCTCACTAAGGCCCTGCCCCTTGGTTGTGGTGCCTTGTGGGCCTAGGCGCGCCTCATAAATAGTTATTAAATATATAGTCAAACCCTAATATTAAATAAGTTTTCTCATCTCCTAACTTCTTAAAAAAGATTTATTAAATAGATGACATTAGTCAAACCATAATATACCCATACCTTAAAACTTCTCCCTCACAACTCACGCCTTAAACCCTTCTCCCATTTGCCTTTATCGAAGTATTATTGGTTGCTGCATTGTAGGCTTCTACTTACTGCATAATTGAGTTGTGTAACTGTGTGTGTGTGTTTATATGTATATATACACACATTTTGGTAATATTCGCCTTGCATTGCATTCCTGAGGCCCGCGCCTCATGCTTGTGCCTCGCGCCTAGGCCCCGAGACCCCTTTGCGCCTAAGTGCGCCTTGAGCCTTTAACAACTTTGTGTGTGTGTGTATGTATATATATATATATCTCCAGTCACCAAACAACAAATCTACTACAGTCCCCAGATCTAAATTTCATAAATACAGAGGAGAATTAGAAAGATATCGAATCCTCTTGACGGCTAATAGATCACTGAATTCCTTCATAATTACCTTCTTTCAAGTGTCTCCACTGCTGATACCTTGCAACAGCAAACCGTCGTTTTTAACCTCTGTAAAGTTCAAATTCATGTGAAATCTGGTTTTTATGATGGGGGTTTACTGCTACTAACCATCTCATGATGACTGCCTCCAGTTTTTCTACAATTCCTTTTTGTTCCCAAGAAATATATAGTGTTTATAACTGGCAAATGGAACTCACAGGTTTTTCTACAATTTTTCTATCCAAGTAAAAGATAAACATGTGTTCAATACCCTGTGAATTTTATGGCCCTTATTTTATTTTGGGTAGAGGACAGGTCTGCATGCTTTCGAGCGTGATATACTGGGTTTGTTTGGTTTGGTTGGTTTGGTACCCAATAAATTTTATGTTTTTACATAGATTAGCGAAGAGGTTTTAATCGTTATCCGCTCTTCAAACCGTCGTTTTTAACCTCTGCAAAGTTCAAATTCATGTGAAATCTGGTTTTTATGATGGGGGTTTACTGCTAACCATCTCATGATGCCTGCCTATCCAGTTTTTCTACAATTCCTTTTTGTTCCCAAGAAGTATATAGTATTTATAACTGGCAAATGGAACTCACAGGTTTTTCTACAATTTTTCTATCCAAGTAAAAGATAAACATGTGTTCAATACCCTGTAAATTTATGGCCCTTATTTTATTTTGGGTAGAGGACAGGTCTGCATGCTTTCGAGCGTGATATACTGGGTTTGTTTGGTTTGGTACCCAATAAATTTAATGTTTATACATAGATTAGCGAAGAGGTTTTAATCGTTATCCGCTCTTCAAAATGTGAACTTTTGACTTTTGCAGTAAGTAGAACCCTGTTTAGATATACAAGCAGAGCATATGATTTTAACAGTTAGATGATTTACTTAAAAAAGGAAATACTGTTTCAGGTGGGAGTCCAAATTGGCAACAGAACCTTCCCTCATGGGAGAAAAGATTTGTGACTTCAGTGGGATCATTATCATGGAAGAAGTTCTTGGAAGCAAAGGAATTCACTCATCTCTATGACAACATATTGAAATGGGATGATTCTGCAGGAAAAGAAGCATTCCGAAATGCAAAAGATAGATTCTACGCAAAAATTCACGGTCTTCCCTGTGACATTCAACTTCCCAAACCAGATTTATTCATTGATGAAGTGGATTGGAATTCTGAAATAGATCAGGATCTGATACTGGAATTGGAGTCCGATTCAGTGGCTCCTGAGCCCAATTACGAGCGTGAACCAGTTGTGATCTTTGGGGACGCCATCCCGAATCCCTATCAACATTACTCGCCTTATGGTTGGGGAGATAGCGATGATAAGACGAAGAAAACTGCCAATGATGATGACAATGGCATAAATTGGGATGATTATGTGAATAAATGGGATGATTGGGATGTTGGACCTGGGAATCATTGGTGGGTTTGGAGCGAAAACGATAATAATAATAATAATAGGGCGGAAGGAGATCAAGGCTGGAATGATCAAAAGAATAACTATCATTCGCATGGGAATACCCAAAAAAATAACTATCATTCACATGTGAATAATGAGAGGTATATATCAAGCCATAAAACATCAAGGTATAACGGAGATAACAATCGTTCTTGGAGGAATAACGGGAATCGGAGGAAGTCAACCAGTCAAGACCATGGAAATCAACGAATGCAAGTTTCAACGTTTCAAGGCCATGGAAGTCTTCATGTGCACCCGTGAGTCATAGAAGTTGGAGACGGGTTGTGCTTAAAGAATCCCGTTTTCTTGAATTTAAGCGAAAAGTTTTGGCTCATTTCCATCTTTTTTTAGGTTAGTTTTGTGAATAAAGCAAAAGCCCTTTTGGGGAGATTTTGGGTAATGTTTAATGAGTTTGGGAAAATTTCAGTTTCTGTAGAAGTTTATATGTTTTCTTTGTAAAAGGTTGCCTTTTAATGAACTGGTCTTCATTGTTCAGTATCAGTTAAGTTTTCATACCTGCTATAATTTGTTCTTTCTTTGTGAAAGCTGAAACAAACAGGAACTCCACACAGATAGTATGGTTTTTAGGCATTCTTATGTATGGAAGTGATATTCTTTATTTAAACAGTGATATCGTCGGAATATTTATGTAAATGACTTTCCATTATTTGTTTTTTCCATTATTTATTTATGGCTCCATGCTCATGAGAAGGTCCCGGATTTATGTAAAAGCTCGTTTAAGGTTATTTCTCAAAATGACATTGATATTCTCAGATCTGTCAGAAGGTAAGGATTTTATTTGAAAAAACTTAATCAAAGGACCCGAATAATTTGCTACGAAATTCTTGTATTAGGGTGAGTATGATAAAAACCAAGATCTCACATGAAATAAGTGTTTTTTTTATTTTATAAAATTAATAGATCATTCTTTAGATATACAAGTAAAGCATATGATTCCACAAGTTAAAAAGCATAATTTGCATATTGTTCCCATAAATGATCAATTAACGCACTCCGAAATGTAAAGTCGGCTATTTTATCATTGATTTGTCTATACCAAACAAGGTCTTGTACAAGACCATGTTGACACCTTACAATTTCAATAGGTGCATCAAGATCACATGCATCCTCGATTTTCGTTAACTTGTAAAATAATACATGTAGTCATAATGTCCTATAGCACGTTTTTTTTTTCCAAAACAATGTGATCGAAGAACTCCAAAAACACGTCACATCTTTTCTACATGCTTCTTGTTACAAAGGGAATTTTTTTTAGGATTACATAATTGGTGAATCGTTTGCATTATAGTGGCTCTCATCTTAATATATTATTAGATTACTAATCAATGTTAGTTAAATATCACTTTGATAAAAATTTTGGAATAGTTTTAAGAAGCATTTGGTTCGCAGAATATTTTTGGATGAAATGAAATTTGTCAAAAGAAATTGACTTTGAAGGAATTTGAATGGAATATTATCAGGTTTGACCATCTATTTGGTTGACAAACATTGGAATGAAATCTGTTAAAGAAATTGGAATATGTTTGTTTGGTTCACATAATGTAGCTTTGGAATTGGAATGAAATATTAGTAAATGACCAAAATATCCTTTTTGAAACCAAATTCCAGCTACTGTGGTTCAGATTGGTGGTGGTAGGTGGTGTTTCAGATCGATGGTGGTCGGGTGTGGTTCAAATCGGTAGTGCTCAACAATGGATTAGAACGGTGGTGATCGGCGGTGGTGGTTCAGATCGATGGTGGTTTGTGGTGGTTTAGAACGGTGGTTGGTGGTAGTTCAGATCGGTGATGCCCGGCGGTTGATCAGATCGGTGGTGATCAGCGGTGGTTCAGAACGATGGTGGTCGGCGGTTGTTCAGATCGATGGTGGTTGGTAGGGGCTCATATGGGTCTAGGTAAATCAAGTAGGGAAGATAGGGATAGGTTTGTCTTTTTGAGAAAATGAGATGAAATGGATTGAATTCTTTCTCAATTGTGATCGAAGACCAAATCCATGAATGGAGGATTTGTGGAATTCAATTCCATTTCATAGGTAACCCAAACTGTTAGACCACAGTCTCATTGGATTCAAGATCATCCAAACTGAAGATCGCAATCTGAAGCTAAAGCCGGAACGTCGACTCTCGATATTAAAGTCTATGTCTATTTGTAATAAATGTCAATGTAATTCAATGTAATTGTTATTAGTTATATTAGTTATTAGATATTAGATATAGTTAACTTAGTTAGATAAAGTTAGTTTCTAGTTTAGTTATTTAGTTGTTAGAAATAATATCTAGATATTAAATCTAGATATTATCTTAGGAAGTGTGTTCAACACACTAGTTAGATTAGTTGTGTATCTCACTCTCAGATAGATCAGAGAATTAAAAAAACATACAAACACACACTTAAAGGTGTAAAAGAGAGAAAAACAGAGAACACAAATCCAAGCTTAAAATCGATCAACCTTGTAACTCGTTTGTTATAATCAATACAGGTTGGTAATCATTTTGTGTTGTTATTCTATAAAACTTGATAGTATTGTTGGACCGACAATTGGTATCAGAGCCTGATTAAGATCAAAACAAGTTTTCAGAAAAACGACTCTGTGTTCTTCAAGAAAAATTGACTTTGTGATTTTTAGTGTTTTAGGTGTTAGAATCGATCAGGTTGTGATCGTACTACATGCTAGATCGAGTTGTTGATATTTGATTTCACTTTTAAGCTTAAATCGAGTTCCAATTTGTGGATTTTATGTGAAAAAGTCGAAGTGGGTAAGTTCACTGTGCCATCGATTTTATTTCGAAAAAGTGTGTTTTAGAGAGATCGAGTGCTTACATACTTTTCTAAAAGTGTTTCTAGACACATTGGTAGGGTTTGGTATTGCTAAATCGTTTCAGGAACAGATTTTAGTCGATCTTTAGAAGTTCAGGACGAACACACGCATACCAGAGGAAGAACAGCCGCCAAAGTCCTACTGTGCGCGTCCCAAAGGACCCGCAAAGCATACTTCTCGGCTCCCAAAGCACCCGCAAAGCACATATCAGCTCACTTCTCGGTTCCAAGTCAGACACGCAAACCTTAGACCCGCATATCTCAACTGTGCGCTCCTCACTAGACCAGCAAACCTCAGTGTGCGCTTCTCACTAGACCCGCATACCTCAGTGTGCGCTCCTCATTTGACACGCAAACCTGAATTTTGCTCAAATTTCCCACTTAGACAATTTTTTGGAAACTGTAATAGGGACCCCCGTGCTAAGTCTGCCTAGGGGGACAAAATTTCTTGTGTGATCAAATTTTATCTGGGTTAACGATCATATTCAAGTTTTCTAATCAATACAGGATGACATCCAGAGAAGCCCTTGCAATAGGAACTGACACCAAGCCACCAGTTCTCTTCAAAGGAGAATACGAACAGTGGAAGGATCGGTTTCTGAACTTCATTGACAGACATGAGCTGGGTGATTTCATCAGGACATCTATAGAAGAAGGGGTTATGAGACCACCAATGACGACTCGTGTAGTTGATAATGTGCCGACTCAGGTTGAACTTAAGTATCATGAACTACAAGATGATAACCTCAGAAGAGCCAAAGGTGACAGATTAGCTAAGTCATACATCTTACAAGGAATCCCAAATGAAATATACGTAAAGATTGACAGCTACAAGGCCTCCGGTAAAGAAATGTGGGATCAGCTTGAAAAGATGATGTTGGGCTCAAAGGTTGGAAATCAGCTGAAAATCTCCAACTGCCTAAATAATTATGAAGAATTTAGAGGCAGGGTGGGAGAAACTTTAGAAGAAACCTATGACATTTGCTGAACGAACTTAGCAAGAACAAAGTTCACAAATCTCAAATTGAGCTGAACGTCAAATTCCTGAGCATTCTTCAACCGGAATGGAAAAGATTTGCTAGGCAGATGAAGCAAATAAAATACTTGAATGAGATTCCACTTCACGAGGTGTATGAAACCCTCCGTCAGAATGAAGAAGAGGTGGATGAAATTCTAGCTGAGAATAGACAGAGAGGAAAGACAGTTGATGACACAGTCGCTCTTGTAGTTAGGAAGAAAAAGAACAAGACGATTGTGTACGAATCAGAAGAAGATGAAGCTTATGCAAACTCTGACACAGATGAAAATGATCAGCTAAAGCAAGCAATGATGATGTTGACAAATGCTTTTCAGAAAAGGTTCTACAAAAAGCCAACATCAAACAGTCAGAGGTACTCATCTGGTCCGAACAACTACATCCACAAGGAAAGGGTTGAAGGAAGCAGATATGAAGGAAAGAGATTTGAAGGGAAGAGAACAGAAGAGAGAAAACTGGAAGAGATAAAGTTTAAAGCTGAAGGATCCAGTCAGCCAGAACCACCAACGTGCTACAACTGTGGCAAAATCGGTCACTTTACCAAGGACTGCCGCAGATCAAAGGTCAGAAACTCTGACTACTACAAGAACAAGATGCTTCTTGCAAAGCAACAGGAGGCTGGCAAGGCACTGATGGTTGAGGATGAATACTGGCTTGATCACTCAGATGAAGAAGAAGAGGATGAAGAAAAAGATGAAGTCGTCAACATGTGTTTGATGGGCCAGATAGAATCAGATGCTAATGCTGATTCAGATGATGAAGAAGAAGAGGTATGTAATCTATCAGATTTAGAGTTTATGAATAAAATGCATGCCATGAGTTTAAAACAAAAAGAGTTAGAATCTAATCTTGAGCGAGAAAATGGTGTTAGAACTGACAAAAACCAATTGATACAGAAACTTCGCAATGAAATTGCTGAGAAGAAAGTATTGGTTGAGGTTTTACATAAAGATAATGACACCAACGCTAAGGAAAAGACAATAATTCTTAAAGAGAATTCAGATCTCAAGTCTAAACTGCTAAAATGTGAGATTGATAAATATGAGCTTACAAAATTGCATTCTTCATGTGTTGAAGAAAAAAAAACTTTAATTGCAAAAATAGATGCTTTGGAAAAGAAGTTGTACTCATTAGGTCAGAGTGAACAAACCATTCATCTTAACAAACCGTTAGAAAACAAAGGCAATTGGGGAATCGGTTATAAGAATCCTCACTGTCTACAAAAAGGGATGTCTGAAGTGCCAGGACTTTATGATCATCTTAATATGCTATTAGCTCGCAGAATCCCTGAGTTTAAAACTTTTTGGACTAAACTATCGGAAAAGGATGAAGCCAATGAAACGGAAAAACGGTTGAAATCAGCTAAAGTTCATCTTCCATTTTGTTATGCGAAACTGAATAATAGTTATAATGAAAATCCAATATATCAAAAGAAGAAAACTCTTTCAAGTGATTTCTTTCCAAGTTATTCTGAAAAGGAAATGGAGGCGAAGCCTATTAAAGGTAAACTATATGTCCCTCCTCTCGTTTTAGAAAGTAAAATTTCTGAACTCGAGAATTCTTTATCAGATGAAAGACTTTTGATAAATATTGAGCAAAATGTTTTTTCAACTGTGTTTTCAAATTCTGTTATTTCAAAAGCTTCAAACTCTGAGGATACGTTTGGTTCATCAAATAAAGAGCTTAATTTTCTTAACTCTAACGGTAGTTTCGATGGTTGTTTTGAACAATTTGACTTTAATACAAAATTTCCTAACCATTCATCCTTTGTTAAGAAATCTTCAAGAAAAAACCAGTATGCCTGTGAACGGTGCAAAATCAACGAAAGTTGATAATTCAGTCTCTGTGAAAGCTAAACATGCTAAAGGTAAGAAAATATCTCAGCATTCACAGAAACCGAACACTACTGGTAATCCGAAGAAGAAGCAATCGCTTGTTGCTCAAAGGTCTAACTCACTAGCTTTACATGTTTCAGATCTGAGCAAGCAAAGGCCAGACGTAAATTCTCAATGGCAACCCAAACGGAAGCTTGACAAGACCGTTTTATCGTTTAGTAGTGTTAATTGTAATAAGACTTCGCTTACTAAAGATGTTGTGATTGCTGATATTGCTGTTTTGAACCCAAAACTTGCTATTTCTCGGAAACAATATACAATGAAGCAATTATTTCAGTTATCTTTATCTGCTGGAAAGTCTTCTATTTATGATAAACATGTCTCTATTTCTTGTCAAGATTCTGGAGATTGGTTTGGCAACTACCATGTGCATACATCTCATACTAATTCTTCACATGCATTTCAAAAGAAAAGAGGACCCAATTTGAAATGGGTACCAAAAACTTGTGCTAACACAGCAGGACCCAAATTCCAGTGGGTACCTAAGGCTAAATCTGTGTTGCAGGCACACAAAGCTTAAAGAGAAAGCGTCTTCTGATTATGTACAGATCAGGACTCGTTCTTCAATGTCAAAAATAGGTTTTTGGATAATGCAGTTCAAAACCCGAACATCAAAGTCAAAATAGGCTTTTGAACAAATCAGTTCAAGACCCGCACTTCGATAATCAAAGTGAAAATTCCAATGTTGTCGTATGAATATCTAAATTTGTAATTTCTCTTATGCAGACTAGTCATACATGGTTCTTGGACAGCGGATGTTCCAAGCACATGACAGGGCAAAAAGAGATATTGTCCAATTTTAAAGACAAATATTGCGGAACAGTAAGATTTGGCAACGACCAGTTTTCTCCAATCATGGGATACGGTGATGTACAACATGACAATATCACTATCAAGAAGGTGAGCTATGTAGAAGGCTTAGGACACAACTTGTTCAGTATAGGCCAGTTCTGTGACAAAGACTTAGAGGTCAACTTCAAAGCCAAGAGATGTTCAGTTCGCAATGAAGACGGCGAAGAACTCTTGGTCGGTACTCGAGAAACAGACCTCTACACAATAAACTTATCAAATATCCAGACTGACAAGCAAGTTTGTCTACTGATGAAAGCATCGATGCAACAAAGTTGGTTATGGCATCGAAGGCTCTCTCACCTCAACTTTCGGTACATCAACAATCTGGTAAGTGGAAAGCTCGTCAAAGGACTTCCAGAGCTGAAATATGAAAGAGAACATCTTTGTGCAGCTTGTGAAAAGGGCAAGATGAATAGGGCACCTCATAAACCGAAGCCTGAACCAAGTACCAATGCTCCTTTAGAGTTATTGCATATGCACTTATGCGGTCCGATGCGAACTCAAAGCTTAGGCGGCAAGAAGTACATACTCGTGATCGTGGACGATTACTCGCGATACACATGGGTCAAGTTTCTACGTTCAAAGGATGAGACACCAGATGTTCTCATCACATTCCTAAAGACGACCCAGGTGAATCTGCAGAAACCGGTCAAGTTTCTACGAACAGATAACGGCACAGAGTTCAAGAACAACAAAGTTGAAGAATATCTCGAATCTGTCGGGATTTCACATCAATACTCTGCTGCTCGAACGCCTCAACAAAATGGAGTGGTCGAAAGAAGAAACCGAACGCTAGTCGAGGCTGCTCGTACTATGCTAAGTCACTCTGACTTACCTCTATTTTTATGGGCAGAAGTTGTTTCGACCGCGTGCTACACACAGAATCGATCCATGATACATCGAAGATTCAAGAAGACTCCTTATGCATTAATCAACAACCGAACACCGACAATCAAATATTTCCATATATTTGGGTGTAAGTGTTTCGTTCTAAATGACAGGGAGAATCTTAATAAGTTCAGTGCTAAGGCGGATGAAGGGATCTTCATTGGATATTCCTCGACATCAACTGCATTCCGAGTTTATCTGAAGAAGTCAAGAACGGTGATTGAAAGCATCAATGTCACCTTTGATGAAGAAATGGCTTCCGAACAACAACGTTCAGAACCCGTTATAACCGGAGTACTAGCTTCTAGGCAACTCAGTCCAGAACCTGCGTCTCAACAGAATAAATCAGACGAAGCTTCAACTTCAACTAACCATTTATCTGATTTAGATTTATTATTTGAATTGTTTTATGATGAATTTCTTGGATCTAATGTAAATAAATCTGTTGTGGTTGACAGGATGGAAGACTTAACGACTACTCATCCAACTAGTTCAGATGACTCTATTGAATCAAACGCCCCGATTCAATAAGAAATTACAATTCAAATGCCGACTACAACAATTGAAGAAGTGTCAAATGATAAAGAGACAGAAGTAGCTGCAACAGTAGGAGATTCTGTACAAATCAATCTACAGCCAGATCAAGTTGTACCTGCTGAGCTTTCTGAACCTGCCACTTCAACTGAAACCATCATTCCTCCTGAACAATCAGAAGAAGGTACAAGTGGATTTGTAGATGATACCACTGACATACAATCATCTAATCCACTACCTCATGAACATAAATGGACCAAAGAGCATCCGATAAGCCAGATAATTGGCGATCCATCAAAACCGGTGCAAACTAGGTCAGCATCAATGAACATGTGCATGCATGACTCCTTTCTGAGCAAGTTCGAGCCATCACGCGTATCGGAAGCACTTGCTGATCCAGAATGGATGATCTCAATGCAAGAAGAGCTAAATCAGTTCGACGCACTTCAAGTCTGGAGACTCGTACCAAAGCCTAAAGGTAAAACCATTATAGGTACGAAGTGGATTTTCAAGATAAAGAAAGACGAAGATGGTACCGTTATCCGAAATAAGGCAAGACTAGTAGCCAAAGGATACAGACAAGAGGAAGGAATCGACTACGACGAGACATATGCTCATGTGGCGCGATTAGAGCCAATCAGAATGTTTCTAGCCTACGCAGCCCACAAGAACTTCACGGTCTTTCAAATGGACGTGAAGACAGCATTCCTAAATGGAATTCTGAAGGAGGAAGTCTACGTCTCTCAGCCAGAGGGTTTTGTCAATCAAGAGAAGCCAAATCACGTTTACATTCTCGACAAAGCACTCTACGGTCTGAAACAAGCACCTCGAGCCTGGTATGATGTCATTTCCACTTTTCTAGTCAAGTCTGGGTTTTCAAAAGGTACGGTGGATACCACTTTGTTTATCAAAAAGGAAAAAGGCGATATCATTTTAATTCAAATCTATGTAGATGATATTATCTTTGGTTCTACAAATACTAAGTACTGTAAGAATTTTGCAAACCTTATGGTGTCTAGATTTCAGATGAACTTGATGGGAGAGATGAATTTCTTTCTCGGTTTACAAGTAAAACAATTTTCATCGGGTATTTTTATCAATCAATCAAAATACATTAGGGATATTCTTCGGAAGTTCCAAATGGAAAATTCAAAATCGATTGGTACCCCAATGGCACCAGGTACTAAAATTGGCACCGATCCTTCGGGAAAGGCTGTTGATGTTAGGACTTATCGAGGGATGATAGGTTCTTTAATGTATCTTACGTCGAGTAGGCCAGATATAATGTTTTCAACATGCTTATGCACAAGATATCAGGCCAATCCTAAAGAAATCCATATGTCTGTTGTGAAGCGCATATTTAGGTATCTAAAGGGCACTGCAGATCTTGGTCTGTGGTATCCTAAAGATACTAGTTTTGAACTAATAGCCTACACAGATGCAGATCATGCAGGTTGTATGTTAGACAGGAAGAGCACGTCAGGACATGTACAGTTCCTCGGTGACAAGCTAGTAAGTTGGGCATCGAAGAAGCAACTTTGTGTTTCAACCTCCACGGCCGAAGCAGAATATGTAGCTGCTGCTAGCTGCTGTTCTCAGGTCTTATGGATGCGAACTCAATTGCGCGACTACCATTTTCACTTCAACAAGATCCCGATATACTGTGACTCCAAGAGCGCCATCGTAATTACAGCGAATCCTGTTCAACACACCAAGACAAAGCACATAGACGTCAGGTATCACTTTATTAAAGATCATGTTGAAAAAGGAACAATTGAACTTTTCTTTGTAAAAATTGATTATCAACTTGCCGATTTGTTCACCAAACCCTTAGACGAAAAGAGGTTCAACTTTCTTATCTCTAAGCTTGGTATGTTAAATCTTAAAATCTAATTAGTAGTTACCTATAAAAGTTCTCTAAATTGTATACTTTTTCATCATTTCTTCATTCTTAACTCTGATTGATATCTGCACTTCTATCAAATGTTCATGATCCAAGGGGGAGAATGAGAAGAAATTGACATCTGGTCAATATTATTTCGAGTGGGAGCTCATAAAATTTGTGCATGTACCTTTTAATGTCAATTTTTTTTTGTAATGCAAGATTTTAGAGGGAGCTCTTCAAGTCAAAAAGGAGTTCGGATATGACTTCTGATTATTTCTGATAAGAACTCGTTCTTTAAAAAGTTTTACTGCTTTTTTGTCTTTTCATTATAAGTGAATAAATTTTACTTTGACTTGACATAAGACTTTTGCAGAATTTTTGAGAGAAGCTTAAAAGTTCATATGTTTATGACTTAAAGCTTAGCTTCATGGGATGTAAGATCGAACGTAAAGGTATAATCCTTTATCTTAATCTCATATATGGTTGAAAGAAGGACAACTTTCAATCATTGGAAAACATTGTTTTTAATGTTCAAACTACTTCCCGATTTTTCAACAGATTTTATATTTTGGGAGTGTATTTTAAATGTTTTCATGATCTAAATTGTGCTTTAACTGAAATAGTTAAACCAATCTGAGCATCACGTGCATCATAGGAAAACAAAGAATCATTGTGCTAGGTATTAACACAACTTCTATGGAATCACCTTAACCAGTGATTTCTACCCAAGAAGTTAATTCTTAGTGATTGAGTGTGCAAATCGAAAAGAAATGAGTGTGATTAGAGAAAGCAAAAAGTTTAAAAGAAAGAGGGTGTGAGAACAGAGTTAAAAGAATATCACAACTCTGCACCAACTTTTTCTGAGCCGGGTCGCCACAATTCTAGTGATTCACAATTCTTTGGTGATCATTATTGAAACAGGCAACTAACCCATGCCAACTCTTGATCAAACCTCACCATCTACTCATTTTCTTCTTCACAAGAAAGTGTTTCACATTTTTAAAGGGGATGCAGCACAAATGCTATCTGATTTTCATTCGGAAAATCTGGATATTGAAAAGAAGGAAGCCTGCCCCACCTTCGCACTTCAATCATGCACATTGAGTCTGTGTTTAACTTACTGTTGTCTCAGTGGTTTACACAATTTTGAGCCTATAAGCAATCATCAAGTGCTTAATTCTTTCTAACACAAGCACGAACACACAAGGAATTAGTTTCTTTGTCATAACGTTTATAGAAATAACCTTTGTGGTGTTTCGATGATTAAATGGAAGCCCTGGGGGAGTCAACATCAAACAGCTCATTTCCAATGTGTATTCGTTACACACAGTGACTTAGTGTTACTGACAGGCATGTTAACTGATTCATTAGTTGATTCAGGTGTTACACGACTATTTTGTCTGGATTTGAAAAGATCTGGATAAATATCTTTTGAATTGACGGATCAGGGGCTCTAACTGCAAGATAGACATTTCTTACAAATAATTTTTATGAAGTCGTTGCACTTAACATCAAAAAGGGGGAGAATGACTACACAAGAAATGGCAAAGATCACATGTTTCAAGAATCACGTCCACTCTTCAAAGGGGGAGATTGTTAGAAAAAGACATGTTGATTTAAGAGCTAGAGAAACAGATTGCATCTTCTGAGCTGAACAAGAAGACTGAATTGCTAAAATCATTTTCGTAATGATCTTGATCCAAAGGGGGAGATTGTTAGACCACAGTCTCATTGGATTCAAGATCATCCAAACTGAAGATCGCAATCTGAAGCTAAAGCCGGAACGTCGACTCTCGATATTAAAGTCTATGTCTATTTGTAATAAATGTCAATGTAATTCAATGTAATTGTTATTAGTTATATTAGTTATTAGATATTAGATATAGTTAACTTTGTTAGATAAAGTTAGTTTCTAGTTTAGTTATTTAGTTGTTAGAAATAATATCTAGATATTAAATCTAGATATTATCTTAGGAAGTGTGTTCAACACACTAGTTAGATTAGTTGTGTATCTCACTCTCAGATAGATCAGAGAATTAAAAAAACATACAAACACACACTTAAAGGTGTAAAAGAGAGAAAAACAGAGAACACAAATCCAAGCTTAAAATCGATCAACCTTGTAACTCGTTTGTTATAATCAATACAGGTTGGTAATCATTTTGTGTTGTTATTCTATAAAACTTGATAGTATTGTTAGACCGACACAAACGCCTGAATGGAATTTGGTCAACATAATTGATCATTCCAATTCCTTCATATTCCATCGAAATCCTGAGAACCAAACACCCCTTAGAATTAAGCTACCGAAACAAGAAATGGAAAAAAACCCTACTCTGCTTTAGAATTTTAAATTTTATGTACATAAATGAAATTTTCTCAAGCTAATGATATTTTTAGTTGATAAAATAGTTAATAATCATATGTTTGAGACAAATGAATTCCGAATAACGAAAGGTTGTTGTGAAATACGTCGAATAACAAAGGATTCATAAAATTTTGGTCTTTTTGCATTGTTCTACTGTAAGAGCACGAATTTAAATTCAAATTTATTGTTTACTAAAAATATGAAAATATCGAAGAATTTTGCTTGGCAATCTTTTTTATTACGGTGTTTTAACTACCTCGATGATTGGTGGTGGAGCGAAATGTTATGATAGAAAACAACACATGGAATGATCGATTTTTATTAAAAACAGTTATTGTACGTTTGCATATGTTGTTTGTTTCCCGACATCATGTCCGATCAGTGCATCTCCGAGCTAGCAAATTATTCGGGTTCTTTGGTTAAATTACCTTCTGAAAGTTTTTTTAAAGTCAAATCCTTGACCTTTTGACATATTTGAGAATATCAATGTCATTATGAAAAATAACCTTAAATGAGCTTTTAAGCATGATACGTTGATTTCCATGGCCTTGAATCGTTGAAACTTGCATTCGTTGATTTCCATGGCCTTGACCGGTTGACTTCCTCCGATTCCCGTTATTCCTCCAAGAACGATTGTTATCTCCATTATACCTTGATGTTTTATGGCTTGATATATACCTCTCACTATTCACATGTGAATGATAGTTATTTTTTTCGGTATTCCCATGTGAATGATAGTTATTCTTTTGATCATTCCAGCCTTGATCTCTTTCCGCTATATTATTATTGTCGTTTTCGCTCCAAACCCACCAATGATTCCCAGGTCCAACATCCCAATCATCCCATTTACATAATCATCCCAATTTATCCCATTGTTTTCATCATTGGCAATTTTCTTCATCATATCATCATTATCTCCCCAACCATAAGTCGAGTAATGTTCATAGGGGTTTCGGATGGCGTCCCCAAATTTCACAACTAGTTTACACTCACACTTGTGATCAATAACTTTTGAAGTCAAGTTCAGAGATCCTGAAGACTTGTGTTAGAGCTTCTGAAGTTTGTGAAGACTTAAGTGGTTGGGTTCTGACTCTTAATAAAGACACATGGCATGCATCCAATCTTAGGCTATGTTTGGCAAAAAAAAAGCTAGCTGATTTTTTCCTGGTACATGTTTGGATGACCATAAGCTAGCTTATTGAAAAGCTACTCAAAGTAGCGTTTTGAAAAGCTAGCTTATGAGCTACCAGCTAGCTTATAAGCTAGTTTGCCAAACAATGCCTTAATCGTCTAAAAGCTCCTTGTATTCTTTTGTATTGTACTATTATGCATATTGCTAGATTTCGACTAAGCACAATTTTGTAACTAACTTGTAACAAACTTTCTCTCTCTAGCATATTCTCACAAACTAAAACACATAGATAGTTCATTTGATAATTCTGTCTTTAGTTTTCTTGTATTATAATGCAATTTGTGTAATTTGTAAATCTATAATTTAAGTACAACTGTAGATTATCCTACTTGAACCATTCCATATCTGAATTGTATAATTTCATTGTTACACCCCTGAAATAGGAGGAAATTGAAACTTACAAAAACCTGGAACTGCCATTAATAGAAGATATTTCCCAACAAAAGGGGAGAACACCATCTAAAATACAAGAGAGAGAGAGAGAGAGAAGGCTAATACAACTTGCTAATATAAATCATTAGAGATATATTACAATTAGGTGTCACTACAACCATCAAAAGGGTCTATGTATATATATATATATATATGCCAAGCTTGATAGGCGCTCCAAAAAATGCTACTCGACTAGTACCGTTACCGGCACTTTGATTATCGATTAAACATCCTTAGCCCTGCCACCTAAGGAACCTAATATATAGGTCATTTTCAGAAGAAAAAAAATGTTAGGCTTAAATCCTAGTGAGTTCAAACCGTTAACAAATAAGCTTATGTAACTTTTAAACTGAAATATAACTTTATCAAAAACAACCATACCAAATACTTCGTTGTCAAGGGTATAAAATTAAAACACATCTTGCGGTAACGGGGGAGACCCGATTCTCCATTGATAGTGACAGAAAACAAAAATAAGCCACATATCTCTGTTAACAAGTCCCACTACGGATCAATGACCATCAAGTTCAACCATCCATGGTCTATAACTTGGAACTCCCAATGATCCTAGATATGCTCGTTCACTAGAAATTAAACCATATAGTCAATGGTCGTTGTTCGACTTCAAGAGCTCTCACCATAATGCCCCCAATAACCCGGTGCCTATTTCTAGCTACAATACGGGAATAACTATCCTATTTTAAACTATGCCTATAGATCTATTGCATTATAGTCTAATATGCATCATGACTTTAAATGACTAACTATAATCAAAACATATAATTTCCCAACTAGATATAATTTATCCATCAAGGTCATTTATTACAAGATTGACGAAAGGGTCAAAATTTCCATTACTTAATTGAACATTTTTCCTCTTTCAAATCTAAATGTCATGATCATTTTTTCCCCAAAGAGTTCATATAACCAACAAGGCATTTCTCTTAAATATTGATACTTCTTTTTCAATAACATAATCAAGTTAATGAAATCTTCATAAATACACAAACTGTTAGAACTTAGTTTGAATCAATTTGTTTGTTTTGTTTTGTTTTGTTTTGTTTAACTTTTGCTTGTAAGTATTGTATGAGGTCAAAGTTACTCCCTCTCAAACAAGAACTCTCGACAAAGTGCTATACTTCACGACGCGCACAATACAATCTTACGATTTGTTTATTATCTAATTGTTATATCGTTAATTGTACTTTCGATCACTCCTTCTAAAGGACGAAGTCCCTGTTTGACGTCCATAGTGCACTTGACGATCTCTGCTAACGTCCGCGGTTTTTACCCTCAACGGGGTTTTCCACGTCACTAAAATCCTTGTGTCTTGTCCTTATTTATTTTGGTCGTACGATTTGTCGCTTGATTCTTACTTTAGTTGTTAAAAGCTTCACGTCAACCTTAAGTCATCTTTAGGACGATTTTTGGCATTAACAATGTGTACGTATGCAAGATGTTTCAGTTTTCATACATGATACATTATATTTTACATGTATGTTATTTATGATCAGTTGGATGCTATGTGTTTATTTTGTTTTCAAACAATTCTAGCATGTTATTTCAGTCACAAGTTTTATGATCCGTTTTAACGGGTGGGAATTTGACCAATAAGTCACACGACAAGTGGCACGACCCCGTAATGGGTATCCAGACGAGTGCATGTAAGACAACCCAGGGAATGTCAGTGACAAAATGACCCATACCCGACAAGACAGTTTATGAGATCTCTTTTTCTTTCAGTGTTCCATGTTTTCAGAAAATGCATATTATTTGATATAGAATTTACAAGTTGATATGTGTTATGTGAAACGATTTTATTCACATAAACCATGAACTGACTGGGCTTTATAAGCTGACTATATATGCATCTCAGGGATAGAAGGTTTCAAGTTGTATAAAGGTAAATGACACACGAAGACTTGTCATTTAAGTTCAATATCTATGTGCAGACATATTTGATGGATAAATTTTGTAACGCGACCCGGTATGGGACGGGTTAGCATTTAAGTTACATATTTATTCTAAACCGTTTTAAGTTAGCCATCAATTTGGAGTATTTTTGGAGGAATTGTTTCAGATTACGTAACATTTCTAATGGCAAAAAATATGGATGTTACCAAAGGGCCCTTGGCCTAGCGATAAATGAGCCTTTGGCCTTCTACGAGGTCAGGGGTTCAAACCTCACCAAAGGTGAGGAGGGTGTGTGAGTTTCTTTGTTGCATTTGCCGTATATAAATTTTATATACTTCAATACATTCGAATTATATAAAGTATTATGACGTTTTCTTTAACGATAATCATAAATAAAATTATAAACGATGATTAAATTCACAAAAATCCAATTAAAAAAATCCAATTCATATGAATGCATGATGATTTTAACCAAAAACATGTTTTTAACCAAGAACATAATTGAAAAAGGTGCAAAAAATAAAAACTTACTTGAGTGTGATCCATGGAGGTGCCGAATCCCGAATCTTGAATCCGTCAATTTTTGATGTGTATGTAGGGGGCGATTTTTTGATAGTGATAAAAAAAATTGGAGAAGAGATATGGATACTTATGGAGAAAGTTCGGGTAGTTTAGGAGATGATATAGTTTGATTAGGAAAAGATAAGATTTATTTAGGAGATGATGTGCATAATCAAAGGAGTTAAAAAGACATTACCCTTAAAATTCCCGGTTGGATTTCGTATTTTAGGGAAAATCTCGATATTGAATACCGAAATATCGAATCCTGAATTTGAAGATTATATGGAACCAAAAACCGGATCGAATACATGCTACCGGTTCGGTTCGGGAAAATGGTCCGATTTTTTCATCCCTACATGTGAACATATATATATATATATAGAGAGAGAGAGAGAGGGTGAGAGAGATACAAGTTTAATTGAAAACCGATTTTCGGTTGTGAACCGAGGGACGAAGGAGAGCGTGACACGTGTCCCCGAGTGTCCACATTCAATATGAATAACAAAGGTGAGCGTTCATGCACTATTCGAATCCATGATCTATGTATTATTCATCATGAATCGTGTGTTATTCATCATGAATGATACATTATTCCTGATAAATGATCCGTGAGGGTGCGGACACGTGACGCACTCTCATTTGTCCCTCCAATTCACAACCGAAAATTAGATTTCAATTGAACCTGCCCCTATATATATATATATATATATATATATATATATTCATGACAAATGTTATAAAGAAAATCTATATTCATGATGAATGTTGTAATGAAATGTAATTTAATGATGAATGTCATAGTAATGTATGAAACTGTATAATATTCATCATGAATAATATGTATATGCATGATGATATTATGGTAAAAATTAATATTTATGATAAATATCATACTAATATAAATACTAGAGAATTATTATATACACGTGATCATACATATATATTCATAATGATTAATATGTATATTATGATGAATAGTATATATATGTATATATATATATATATATTCATGATGAATGTCATAGTGATGTATGAGTACTGAAGAGTTGTTGAATACACATGAAAATACATAACTATTCATGATGAATGTTATACTATGTGACATCCCTAAAATTGGAGTAAATTTAAACCTGGGTATGACGTAATATTTGACATTTATAAAATGTAATCACCCAAAAAGGGGAAATAGTATAAGCGTTTACAATTTAGAAAGTAATGGAAACAATAATCGACAACCTACTAATCTAAACTATTCTGGTCCAAATTATAGACGAGTGTCGTCATCATTTCCCAAAAGGTTTCATCAAATGTTATGCACGCTCTATATCCCAAAAATTGTTATGTCCCAAAAGATCGTCCACGACGGGACTCAATCCTCTACTCAGGCTTCGCCATCCCACCGCTAAAGAACCTGATATACACATCAATTTAGAAAAAGAGTTAGGTTGGGAGCCTAGTGAGAATAACCGGTAAATATAAGATTAAAGGATACAAGGCAAGATCAATACTTTTAAATAAACAATACCAACAAGAATATTTATTTGGATTCCCAACACTTCATTTCCCTTATGCAAGACGGGGAGACACGTTCCACCATAAGTTGTGACGGAACACAAAAGTAGGCCACAACACATATGGTACACATGTCAAGGATGCATATTTATCAGCATCAACTCTATCCAAGTCTTTAGCCGTTTGAACATCAACTCTATCCAATACTTTAGTTCAATGATAAATATGGGTTTAACTCTATTCAAGTCTTTAGCCCAAAGAATTCCAAGTTCAACGTTATCCAGGTCTTTACCTTGAAATCTCACCATCCTTGATGTGTCATACTTCTCAAACTTTTAACTTGCATTTAGCAACAAACCCAAGCATGCAAGTCACATAAGCCATATTACCATTACAAGGTAAATCCAACTATTTAGCATATCATCCCATTACACATTAACATAACTTGGTTATAATGTAAAACATGTTTTAATACCATCCAATATACAAGGAATGTCTTTGACAACAAGAGAACCATAAATACTTAAGCTTATATCATCATCCTTAACCCATTTTTATCATAACACACATTTTGATCCCAAAATTCCATATAACTTAAAGAAATCATTGTTTACAAGTTTTCAACCATTTCATGTCATCATATCTCATCATAATATTTCAAATATGTCAAAACCCTAGTTTGACCTAACAAGTCAAAATACCCAAATAAAAGTAAAATGGTGTAGAAGTTTCAAGGAACATAAATAAAAGGTTTTCAATGCGTATATAGTTTTAGAAAGGTAAAGGGTTAACTCACAACGATGGGTTTTGATAAAAACCCAAACCCTAGACCTTTCTTTGAGGAGTAGGTGAAAGTGGAGGTGAAGAACCCTAGCTTCAAGCTTCTAAAACTTTATGGTGACCTTCAATCTTGCCATAAATGATGGTGGATTAACACTTGGTAGCTCCCAAAATCATTATTTCAATGAAGAGGGTAGTTGAGAGAGATTTTGGAGAGTGATTTATGGAGTAATAAATGTGAAAGACGGGAGGAAGAGGTCTTATAATCGACCAGGGCCCGTCGGCGAGAATGACATGCGACTATGCCCCTGGCTTAGTCGTCGGGCATAGTCGCCCAGAGGAGAGGACTCGCGATACAGATCCCACGAATGTACCACACGATAGTGACTCAGGCATAATCGTCGGGCACTATCGCCCAACTGTACCGAGACCCCGCTGAAGCCCGCGACTATGTCATTGGCATAGTCGTCAGGCATACTTGCCCCAGACGTACCGAAAGCCTAAATTCCCCATTTTTACTTAGTTGACATAGTGGGTTCGATAAGAGAATGAGAAGGTATTTTACTTGCGCAAAATCTTATAATATTCAAAAATAAAATATGAGATCGTAGAGCTTACCAAATCCCGGATGTTGCATACTAAGTTGTGTATTCATGATGAATATCATACTAATGTATGAATATTAAAAAGTTGTTGTAAACATATGAACGTGCATAAATATTCATGATGAATATTACATAGATATATCATTTCACATAAAAAATGATAAATAAAAAAAAACTACATCGGGGTGGATGTCAAATCGAATAGAATGAAATGCTCATTTTTTGATTTAATTTGTTTGATTAAAATATTAATTATTTTTAAAATAATTTAGTTTAAAAATTAAGGAGGTAAATTTTTTTAATTAAAAAAAAAGTTAAAAAGGTAGGCGTTGATTCAAACTTCTATTTTTGCCCTTAATCATTGCTCAATTTAGGGGTGTTCAAAAAAACCGTTGGACCACTCAAACCGGTCGAACCAAGTCAAACCGGACCGTTTTTGGCGGTTTAGGCGGTCTGGCGGTCTGGTTTGGTCTGAAAAATCACCAAACCGGGCGGTCCGGTTCGGTCTGCGGTTTGGAGGTTTTTTTGGGCGGTTTGGACCAAACCGACCGCCAAATATATCTATATATACATTTTTTTATTTTTTGTATACATCTTTATATCATCTATTGTTTAGCCCAAATATCTAATTTATCTTCAGATTTAAATATATACAAAAAAGGCCCAAAGTTAATTTTAAATCGCCGTGGATTTTATTTGCAGTTTGCATATTACTTTTTTTAGTGTTTTGTCTTGAGATATTTTGTTAACTTTTGTGGACTTTGTTAACATTGTTATAGACTTTCTTTATTTCAAATGAACTCAAGCGAACCTTTAAAATTCAAATTTTTATATGTTTTTTATGTTTAAACTTTAAAGTCCACTAAAAGGCCCAAACCGCCTAAACCGGTCGACCAAACCGCCTAAACCGCGGTCCGACTTGACCGGTCTGGGCACTTGATGTCAAACCGCTCGGTTTGAAAAAACAATAGACCGCCACTAGCGGTTTGGTTTGTGGTTTGAGGGGTTAAACCGTCCAAACCGGACCGCGAACACCCCTAGCTCAATTAATCTTATTATGTTTTAACCATTGATTATTTTTCTAAATTTTGATCATTGGCCAAGATTGGTCCTTATGTTTACAATATAAATGTGATTTTCATTTGAACCTACCCATGTGTGTGGTTATATATAAAAAGAAAATAAATATAAAAGAGAAAAGGTAAACTACAATTTTGGTCCTTGAGATATAGGCATGGAAATGGGCCCCGACCCGTCGGGGAACCCGGTCCACCCGCCCTGGTTATTTTGCACTAAACCGAAGATGGGGACGGGGATCTCTGTTTATCGCAAACCGGGGATGGGGACGAGGACGAGTATCGCACTCCCCCCCCCCCCCCCCCCCCCGGGGTAACGTTATATATTAATTAATAAATTTAATATATATTATTTATTTCAACTAAATCGGTATTCATAATTTCCTATTTCTTAACTAGGTTTTGAATCTAAAATTTGTTATTTTTTGAATGTTAGTACGTAATATTTTGGTAGGTTTTGAATCTAAAATTCTTATTTTTTTTTGGATGTTAGTACGTAATATTTTGGATGTCAAGTCAAAAGTAAAATTACTCGATATGCTTTAGATATTACTGGATATGGTTTTAAATATTACTCTATATGTTTTGGTATATGTGACATTAAGTTTTTTTTTTAATAAATTGAATTTACTTTGGTTTTAAGTTATTAATTATGATATGATATGAATTTTTTTGTATTAAATTAAATTCCTTTTGCTTTTAAGTTTATTAGGAATATGTAAGATTTAAACATGTACGGTTTCACGCATATTTGATTTAAAATAGCTTCCATAATCAGAAGATAAAAATCCTTGTTTCCCCGTTGGGGATCCCCATTCCCTGTTGGGGATAGGGATGTGATCATATTCCCTGACGGGGATGGAGAAGGGGACGGAGATGAAGAAGGAGCGGGGACGGGGATGGAGATTGAGGTCCCAGCCCCATCCATGCCCCATTCCCATGCCTATTTAGACAAGACAAAAAAAAGGTAAAAGACACAAATACCCTTACTTAACAGATCAATTTAACAGAGTTAGTGACCAGGGACGACTTTTACAGCAAAATGTAAACAAGAAGGATAATAATTGTAGTTAATGAAATCTAAGAACCACTTTCAAAGATTGATGTAAATCACAAGGACCAAAATTGTTGTTCACTCAAAAATGAATATCTTAATGGTATCATGGGGTTCTAAGTAAGTTGTATGTTATTGTGGTTAAAACTATGTCAAAGAAAGAAACGAGAGCTTACATTGTTACTCATAATAGATACACATATGCACTAGTAGAATTGTAAAAAGTTCTCAAAATATATGAAAGATCTCCTTCAAGCCGTACTATGTAATTATGGGTTTTGCCCTAATGTTGAACGATGAAAATGACTTGATAAAAAGGGCAAATGACTGCAAATGTCCCTCAACTCAACAACGAATAAGGACGATCCATGCACGCACACAAATTACTCTTCACATATTTAATCACTGCAGAATCAAATACACTAACCATACATTTCTTGTTGAGTTGGTAGATAACCAAAATAGGCCCCAACAGTCGAACAAAAATGAAAGCTATCATAACTGGTCAAGGCTGGACTTCACCCATTAAAATCTTGTAGGATTAATCTAGGGGCGCACAAGCTGGTTTAGACACCCACGATTTTTTAAATTTTTTAAAAAAATGACCAAACAAAAGATGATGAAACCAACTGATTAAAGTTTAGTTATTAACACCAAGTGCAAAAGCAATGGCCTTGCAAAAGTGTTGGTATTTCCCACATAGTACTCTACCGCCTAAGCCTAACGAAGCCAGAATATCATCTGGTGATGCATTATGATGTGGTTTCGCATCATATTGGTCTTCAAGACAGTTGGATTACAACTTGAGAACAAGGCCGATTGGACAATGATCACTCCCTTTAACGTCAGGGAGAATGTAGGAGTCGTGGACGTTATCTGCAATCGACTCCGATACAAGGAAGTAATCAAGCCTCCATCCTGTTTAAGATTTAGCATAGAAAACATAAGATGAAAAATGAGATAAACCATAACAAACGAGGCCAGTATATCCCACCCGGAGGTGGGATATTGGGGGATGTACGTAGACATGTACTCTACCACAACAAGTAGAGGGGTTAATTCCGTGAATGACCCTTGCAAAAAGTCTTAAACAATTTGGAAAAGAAAAAAAAAAGGAAAGAAAATTGAGGATAGGGACGATAGCCACCCATTCTCTAAAAATACACGACAATAAAGGGTGATGTTATATGCACCCCCTTTGTATTAGACTTAGATCAAATCATGTATTGAGAATGTAAAAAGTAAATCTTGATATTGATATGTGTGCAGTGAAAATTAGCAATATATAGAGGGTTTTTTATCACAACAAACTTGGGTGGGGATATTCACCGCTGCCCATATGTTAACACCCCTCCCTATCAACTATTAATCATAACTTAATATTATACAATCACCCAACTTTATTTGTATTTTAATTATTTTTTATTTTTTATTTTTTATTTTTATCTTTTATTATAATTATTACTTTTCTTTCATTTAATCAAGCTTTTATTATTATTGTTGTGAAACTTCAATTATTATTATGTTAAATTTTTATTTTTATTTTATCTATGATTAATTTTATTTTTGTTTCTTTGTATTAATATTTAAGATGAAAATAATATGTTTTTTAAAACAAGAATACAAATATAAAGAAGAGTAAATTACAGATTTCGTCCCCATAGTTATATGAAAATTATGATTGGGCCCCCTCAAACAAAATAATTACAAGGACCGTCATTGTGGTTTCATTTTTGTTATAAATTAGGTCCTTGCCTCTAACTTCCTTAACATTAAGTCCATTAAATCAGGGGCTTTTTGGTAATTTGACATTTTTTATTTTAATTAAAAACTTAAAAACTATATATACACACACAGCACGTGACCTGATTCCCCAGCCGGCCCCCTACTTGTTTCTCCATTCCTTACACTGTTGCCGGGGTCCCTGCCTCTAACTCCCTTAACATTAAGTCCGTTAAATCAGGGGCTTTTTGGTAATTTGACATTGTCTTTTATTTTAATTAAAAACTTAAAAACTATATATACACACACAGCACGTGACCTGATTCCCCGCCGGCGCCCTACTTGTTTCTCCATTCCTTCCACCGTCGCCGGCAATCATGAACAAGACGAGATGCATTTTGACCCCCGTGAACCCCATGACCTAATCCCCTACCAGCGGCCTTTATGTTTTTCCCTCACCACACCACAATTTCATTTGAAGGCCGTAAACCAAAGACTTTCTAACGAATGGAAAACAGGGGTTGCAGCGGTGGGTTCGAGTTCTAGGCCGGGAGGAGCAACATAAACCAGGAGCGGCTTCGGGTTGAGAGGCTGTGGTGTGGAGTGTTTGATCGATTACACATGCATAGAAGCCAAAAAACATTTTCAATTACTTGTATATGTGCATATCGTACAGATGAACGACTATTAAGGTGTTCCTCAGGTTTTCATTTTTTTGGGTGTTCTCCACTAAACCTCACTCTCTCTCTCTCTCTCTCTCTCTCACTCTCACTCTATACATATAGAATAGCAATAAAGATTCTATATCATGTGTAAGTACAAATAAGAAGCAAGTACCTTTATTAGTTTTTCGCCCACCATGTCTGAAACCCCAGTACGTATAGCCAACAACATTAGGGTGATGTTTCCTGAAGGTATCAACAAAACCCTTGTTTAGAAAATTGTCCTCGAATGACTTTCTTTCCTCAATTGTAAAACCAGCACTTCGCTTATTTCCCTACAGAGAACAATGAAATGGTAACATGATGAGTCCTAACCCAACTCATAAATATTCATCTCAAACTAGTTGGCTAGGCTAGAAAAGCATCTTTCATTTCCCTACAAAGATCCATTTTACAAAAATAAGAAAGAACACAAAGCAAAACACCGTGAAAGGTAAAATTAAATATTGAGCTTCCTACAAGATTACAGAACAGCTGGCAAGAGAACAAGAACAAGATACAACAGTACAAATGTGCTGATAGATGTTTAATTAGTATTAGAAGAGAATGAGAACAACGATACTAATAGTACAACATTACAATTTTACCAATATGAGAAGCATAGTTTTTAAAAGCGCGCTTGAGGCGGGCATAGGCTCATAAGGCTCAAGGTCGATGCTTTTCTAAGGTCGAGGCTAGGCGTATTCACGAGGCTCACTAAGGCGTTACACCTTGGCTGAGACGCCTTATGGGCCTAGGCACGCCTCGTAAAGAGTTATTAAATACCTAGTCAAACCCTAATATTAAATAAGTTTTCTCATGATATTCTCATCTCCTAGACTTCTTAAAAAAAGAGTTATTAAATAAATGAAATAAGTCAACCCCTAATATTAAATACTTTTGTCCTTAGAACTTCAAGCCAAAGTACTACCGGTTGCTGCATTGAAGGCTTGTACTTGCTACATATTTGAGTTGTGTGTAACTGTGTGTGTATATATATATTGATAAGATGCCCCTACATTTCTGAGGCCCGCGCCTCGCGCCTAGGCCCCGGGACTCCTTTGCGCATAAGTGCACCTTGAGCCTTTACAACTTTGCTGAGAAGAGAAAATCTGAAAACGATTTAGTTCCCAGTATTGGTATCACTAGAAGTGCAAGTGCAAATGTCGATGCAGAAAAATGTAAAATTTAATTGTAAACCAAAATTGAATTGTGTTTTAAAAAATATGATTTTTTTTGGGAAATGGATCAATTGTTCAATGAGGTTACCAAAAATCTCAAATATTATGTTGTTTATTTGAATGATTGACATTATATTTGGGAAGGGTAGTAGAGGTTTCCAAAACTCTGTTCTTAACACTTAAAGAAGGGAAAAAAATATTATTTTTTTTTGGAAACTGAAAGATTTTGCATGCATTAATAATTTATACTGTTTTATAAGTTGTACCCTTGAAAAAACAAGAGTTTTTAAGAACAAAAAAATGTTCTATAATATAATATAGATAAACGTTCTTTCTTTACTATAAACAATCTAGCAGATCTTACAACCTCTGTATGATATGTTAATACATATGTATGACCATGAGAAATGTATAAAGAATGAATGCTAGAATCCAAAGTGGTACCAGTTAACATCTTAGGGTCAACAGTTTCCAAGACAAGTGAAACAAAATTCTCCACAGAAGAAATTACAAATCCCCACATCACAATTTTAATTTACTATCATGGCTCTGACGAAAATGAAGAATATATTTGGAACGATAGGAAAAATGATGCTATTTAATCACATATTTCTATCCCAAAGCATATAAATATTTGGTAGTATTAGATCTATAACCCGACATTTACAGGTCACAAACAGTAGAAGGTAATTCTCGCTTACAGTATGGAGTACTTACCGCAGGATTGTAGATGTCTATTTCTTCATGAGCACAATTCAGATCACCTGTTAAGATGACAGGTTTTGACTTTTCCAGCTCCTGTATGTTGGATGGTATGCAATAGTCAAGGCAATATCACAGAGGAGTTTGTCAACAACATCTTAATTAATCCAAGAAATTCCCAAGGATGGTAGAAGCAAGGCATGATTTTGATATTCTTTGTTTGCAGTAGAACAAATTCATTTGTTCAGGACTTTCTGACACTTAAAATAAATTGTATGAAAACACCATCTATAGAGAAGAGATTTTATCAATGGTGCTAATATTGCAGTTTTTATAGCAGAAATGTGGCCGTCACAAAATGAATAACAAACCAACAAAATTTAGAATTAAAAGGATGCTACTTTCAGATTACATTAGTATCAGTCACATTGGTCAAGGATTGTGGCACTAAAAAGTATATATTTCCTGAATTTACGCATTGAAACATCAATCCGGGCATGAAGATAGCAGGTAAGCCTATGGTGCATCCAAAAAGCATTTCATGTCTAAGAGTAGAGAGAGAGAGAGAGAGGGAGAGAGAGAGAATGTAATATCCACAAGTCACAGTGGTTATACAATGGGACATTGGCCAAGTTGAATCAACCAAAAAGATAGGACAAATATATACATTGCAACAATGGTTATACCGAGTGATAAGATGATGTAGCATTTGCATATTGGGAGAGAGAGATAGAGTGTGTTTGTGTATGTGTGAGAGAGAGTGAGAGAGAAGTTGTGGAGCAATGTCGCATGCGGTGCCCAAATAAACTGAACCAGATGTGTTAGTTACATTTAAAAAAAATTAATTATGAGTTCTTCGAGTGAACCAATTGAGGGATATGAGCTCAAAATAGGAGGTGATAAGAGAGATGAGTATAATCTTAATGGCTTAGGTGTCGTAGGATGGTGTGTGGAGAAAAGAATCAAAAGATGGCAGTTTGAACAAGGCCATTGCAGCCACATTGAATGGTAAAGACAAAGGTCTCTAGCTTACTGTTAAGTGAGGAAGTTTAACAGGTATAGATCGAACACACTTTTGATAAAAATGGCAATGAAGATCTTGGGTAAGAACAATATGGTAATACATTGATCAGCATATCTGAACAACTCAAAGAAAATTGCATGCATAGCAGAAGGAAAGTTCATGCTGACCAGAACGATTATCATATTGGAGACACAACTGAAACAAAAAATCATACTACATCACTGACTCAAATTCTTGTCATTTGTGGAGATGAACACGAAATTACCTTCACATAATTGCTAAGACTACGATCCCACTCTGTTATCCTGTATGACTATAAAAAGGCAGGTACATTAGTCGACAAAAAAAGTATTTACTAGAACGATAACAAATCAAAAGATGCTATGAAGAACAGCTTTTTGTAGAAGTTTAAATAAATTACCAGCCTTCTCAAACCATCGCCAGAATTAGGAACATATCCACTTATTAGATAAAATGAATCAAATTCTGTTGTCACGAGCCTCCCTTCACTATCATGGTCTGATATGCCAAGTCCATATCTGACAGAACGTGGCGGTATCTGTCAGGCAAGCCATTATTTAGGAGCCAGAATGATAAAATATCAAGGTATGCAACGGAAAGATATTTGATCATTACCAAATAATATGTATCAATTCTTCAACAATTTCCGTAGCACAAAGAGAGCCCATGATAATATTATGATATACAATAGTATATTCCATGGAAGGTGTATGGTAACACTACCCACTCTATGCATTATGTTTGGGTAATTGGGTTTCAGGTACTATTTAAGTTGGCATTCTTTTACAGTTCGACGTAAAATGAAAAAAAATATGTATGAAAATAACTCTTTAACAACCTATATAAAACAATGAGGAGCCACATGTATTATGATATACAATAATACTTCCTATAGAAGGTGTGTAGTAGCACTACAAGCTTAATGCACTACTTAAGTTAGCATTCTATTAGTTGAACATAAAAATAAATCACAAGGTAAGTACTTGACCATGGTAAATTGTAAACTCAGTTTTCCGAAAGGACAAAAATCAACGTTAATATTAATGAGCTCGTAAGGTTCAGGTTTGCACCATTCTAAGATTCACAAACTAAACCATCAAAATTTTATTATTTGGTTAATTAATTGTTGAAGATTGAAAAGAACACCGATATAATTCATCAGATAGTTCTCATAAAACAGATGTGTATCATATCTCCTTGCAACAATAATATTAAGGCTCATGTTTCTCAGAGATCTCAAAGAAAAAGATGGAAGGGTCAGCAAAGGTTAAAGAATATAATGATATATACCAAGAAAAAATCATCATTTTCGAGTACGAACATGGCTTACAGATCAGTACATATGCATTTTACTAAATGTTTACATTATTACAGAGAGTGTTACAAAGAAGAAGGGAAATACCCTAGAGATAATTGCAGTGCCAGAGTACCCAAGCTTAGAGACACTACAAGTCCAGAAGCTATTTTCATATCCTTCCAGAAGACGTTGTTTGATTGCCTCTACATCTTTTTCCTGCTTCCGAAAAAAGATGCAATTAGCCAAAAAATATACTATATCAAAAGGCAAGAATAGAGGAGATCCACACACAATAGCTACTCGTTATTTATCTTGGTCATCATTTTTGCATCCAAGCAAGTTAGAAAATTACACACTTTGTCAGCTTACACAGCAAATTAGCATAAATGAACTACAACTTACAAGTCTAATGACGCTTGCAACTAACCTTAAGTTATTGAACTTGACTCAGTTGACAACTTGTTCAAGAGATAAAAATCTATGTGCACAAATACAAGGCATTTGAGGGTCAGAGATATGACAGGGAATTTTAATCTAATTGAAAAAGGAAATTAAAAAAATTCACAAATTATAATATTAGAAATCAAGGACAAAAGTCTAAAGTAAAAAATTGTCCCACACCTACAAGAGATAGAAGAGGTGAGATAATGTAAGAAATTCATTTTCCTGGACGATTTAGACTAATATGGGCCGGCACACTATGTAAAACCAAGATTGGATGCAAGCTCAAGTATGTATTTGTTTTACATGTTCAATGTACAAAACCGTGGGATACTTTTGTTCTTTCGTTGGTTGTCTTTTAGACTTATAGACAGATAAAGTACACACACACACACATATATATATGAATGCACCCATGCATGGACTTTTTAGAATGGATAAATCCTGGTATTTACATACCATGCACTAGACATGGCTTCCGAAACATCTTTGAAGTATCACTTCACATGGCATGTCTCATGCCCCACAAGACCAAGCAGCCCCTGCTTCCAATGGCATTGGCACATTGCTGTTGTGATCTTTCACCCATCTCCGTGTAACCCATCCACAATTACCATTGGAAGTCACCACAGTTGGCAACTTAGTAGATGCACAAGCATTTTTTGCCAACTTGTTCACATGTATTCGTCACAATGTGTCACCCATCACCTAGGGTTTCCGTGAAATTGTTGACTCTAGGTAAAAGGTCACATTACCATTCTGAACTACTATTGTCTATTGTTCTTCGTTTCACTTCTCAGCCCTGTTGCATCATCGTAATGTGTGTACTTCTGGATAGCCCCATCAAATACATTCTATCCTGATTTACAGCCTTCTTGCTTTTTACTCCTCATTGTAGTACGCTCAAGGTTGAGTCATCATTCTAGGGTTTCTGTGATGATCGACCTATGATTTCTTTCTTTGTTTAGGTTTCTCCATGTTGCGGCTTGTTTGATTGATCGGTTAGTTCAATTGATCATTTCAAAGTTTTCAGGAGCTTCCTTCAATTTACCATTAGATCTTCTAGAACTCTGACAGTGTCTTTTCACTGGTAATTTAGCTATTTTTGGTTGTCACAGAGGTTAAAACAAAAGATGCTAGTTGCAGTGGTACGTACTTCAGATTTGAAGGTGCAATTGTAGAATGGTTAGTTCTGATTACATTGAAGTACCAATGAGTAATGATTGGATCACGCAGCCAACATTCATGCCTCGCAGGCTCTCACTTAAAGAGAACACCCCAGTCTGCTCGTTTCAACCTCAAACACCTACACAAATGTTATGATGTGTACAATTGTGGCACAATCATCTATTTTACACATTATGATATGTTCTTGCAAGTTGCAACTTCTAGTATAGGTACTAGTTCGAAATATAGGGCAAGGAGGTTAATTTAAAAGAGGGTTTGGCATGGGACTTACCAATGGATCAGGCCAGATTTGATGATGGATCAAACAGGGTATATTTTAGGAGTGATAAATGTCACCTTCGATGCTACTACAATCATATATTTGGCCATGAGAACCTCGATCCACAAAAGGTGTCTCTATGTTGGGTGTCTAGGTTAACAAGAGGCTACCAGTGTCGTATCATACTCTTAGGAAATATTTTACTTTTAATGATACTACTTCTGTAGAGTTCTCTCTCTTCTTTTGCATCTAGACTAATAGGGTTAAGCCTCCAAGCCCTAAAATATATACTCAGTGTCCAGGTCAAAGCTAAGATTGGCTTAGCAAGGCATTATCTTATTGCAGACAACCAACTCCAGTTGGCGACATTTTCTCGGTGCTGGATTTTATTAATTTAAGGTTGCCAAAGCCTTGGCAATAACATCAAATGTTTAGTATTCTTATTGACAATGCATTATGAGCGAAACCTTGTCTAATATATCATGGGTCATCGACCGTAAATAGATAACATAGAAATAAAGAAGAAAACCTAGATAACAAGGAGCTAACGGACTAATTTGAGTTGGTCGCATAGTACACATTGTGGCGGCTTTACTTGCGCTTGTTTGGAGATTTATTGTAATGTTAGACAACTACATCTCTAATAATATATTATTTGAAGAGCATATCAAACAGAGGTAAACTGTCCCTTTATTTGTAAAAAGGCAGTTGACAGTTCATGAGCATATAAAACAGAGGTAGACTGTCGCTTTATTGGTAAGAAGGCAGTTGTTACTTTGCACAAACTATTATTATGGAGTGTTGGTGCTCTCTGGAGATAAGACAGCTAAAAGCTGCGACTACGATCGATCTTACCTAACAAGGAACACATGTATATATATATATGCATGCTTGTATGCTAGGAGCGTTCAGAGATATAAGATTTAGATATATTTATAATGTAGGGCTTGTCTAGGGGATTGTATTGTGGCCATCAACCACAGACACAGTAACATTCTCACTTTTATCCATGATAGAGGCACACCCCTTTTTCGAGAACCACTTTTAGAACACTAATGCTGTGCAGATAATCGCATCGCTATAGTGGTAGTTTAGCAGTGTTATAGCAGTTAGCGGTGGTCGAGGAAATAGCGATCCCCGCGATTAGCGGCGCTACTTACTGCTATTTCACCATGAAATGAACCCAATTTAGCGGTCGCATAAGCGCGATTTTAACCAGGCTATTTTGTAGATTGTTTTAGTCCAGCAATAGGCCAAAATCAATTATGTTTAAGAGTCGCCCCTTTCAACGAATCACATCCATTATCCTTCATTCTTTCCATGTGCGCATCCCTCCAACGAATCGCATCCACACGTCCTTCCATGCTTGCATCGTTGCACGCTCAACGTCCTTCCACACTTGTTCCTTGGAGTGGAACGAATCGCATCCTCCCACGCTCGCAGTGAATGGATTTCTTCTTAACATTTTCTCCAGAAGTTATTTTGTATGTATACATATACCAACTGCCTCAACTATTTATATTCATTTTTAGGTATCAGTCATCACAATTTTTAAAAATATCTAATATTCATATGGTACGATATTTAACACCCCTGCTTCCTAGGGCATAAATATTTGGTTTCTCTACTTTGAACTCTCATATCATAATTAAGTTCCTAAGTTGTTTTGATGTGTAAATAGGGTCTCACATTAGGTTTTAAGATGACTACTCGCACCAAATGTGTTGTCCAAAAATTTAGATTTTCTCTAGTAGCTTTATTCAGTTTTAGAGTACTTATTGCAAAGCTTATTCTAGAAAGTGGTAAATAGTTTCAAATGTGGGATGTGTATGATATAAACCAAGTAATTGTTTGCATAGGACATAATTTGTTTGACTTCATATGTATTAGACATATTTACATATGCAGTATATTAAGTTCTTTACTTCTTTATATATATATATATATATATAGTGGAAGGATATTTTGCAACCCTTAAAAAGGTTGCAACCCTTGCAACCCACATCTTAACCGTTGGATTCATGATCGACGGTTATTTTATTTTTATTTTTCTGTTTTTTTAATTAAAAATATTGGGCCCCATATCTATTGTAACCGTCGATCATGAATCCGACGGTTAAGATGTGGGTTGCAAGGTTTGCAACTTTTTTAAGGGTTGCAAATAAAACAACCCCTATATATATATATATATTTGTGTTTATTATATGAACCTGATTCTTTTACCACTTTAACGCAATAACCGCTATATCAAATCACCGTCCTGAGCACGGTTTCAGAAAATTATCGTGTTAGCTCCTTAGCACTAATGACTTAATTTGATATGGTGGACTCAAAATTGACTACAGATGGGAACAATATGCATGCCATATGCTATATCAAATTAAAACAACCCCTATATATATATATATATATTTGTGTTTATTATATGAACCTGATTCTTTTACCACTTTAACGCAATAACCGCTATATCAAATCACCATCCTGAGCACGGTTTCAGAAAATTATCGTGTTAGCTCCTTAGCACTAATGACTTAATTTGATATGGTGGACTCAAAATTGACTACAGATGGGAACAATATGCATGCCATATGCTATTTAAACCAACCTAAGAAGTACACTTACCAGATTCAATCTAATGGAAAAGATTGTGATATTCATACTTAGTCCAAAAACAACAATCAATTTCCCATATAACATTAATGTCTAGTCAGGTCTATGCAAGAAACATGCAACCTTCATAAAGAACCACACTAAATGGTAGGGAAAAAGGCTCCTACCAATTTTCAAATATACAATCTGAGCATAACACTCGTGGACTTCAGAACCAGTTTCAACAATGATAATCTTTCTTCTTTTCTATCAACAAATTGTTCTAGTATTAATGATATTAATGATGCATATCAACCACACTCCTAAAACAGCTACATGCAGCACCATCTTATGAAATTATGGACATCAAGGGAAGAAACTTGCCTGCAATTTCGTTTCTTGCAAGCAAAGTACATCAAAATCTTCTCTTTGTGCAAGTTCCAGTGCGGAAAAGCTCTCTAACTTTAGTAAAGCCCTTAAACCGTTGACGTTCCAAGACATCAGCTTCACATGTTTTACATCACTACCAAGAGGAGGTGGCCTCATAGTTCTAGGATTGTAAGGTATCCATTCTTTTTTAGGCTTCTTGTGAGCAAGAACAGTCCATGGTTCAGCTTGATGTTCAGAAATATCTACCTTACTAGAAATTTCAATATCTTCAGACACAATTTCTGATGCTAAGCCTCTCCCCATGCAGGTAGGGTTTTTACCTGAAAACATTATCCATGTAAAATCAATATAAGCTATCCTAACTCATATCAACAGAATGTTAATATTAAAGTTGCTCTAGTAAAACAAAAATAGGAAGAGGGAAGAGGTAGATGTGGGTTAAAGAAGCACCTGACACCTTATTGGTGTTCAGAGAAAGCTCTTTCTTGGTATTACTTTTGACTTTAGAAGTTGTACTAGAAACCTGTGTGTGCCCAGAAGTATCCACGGTAATGTTCGGATCTGCTGGGGTTTGTTTTGTTCGTCTCTTGATACCTTTATCTACAGAAAATGTGATCACATCCTCAGCATGATCTTCAACAGACAACCTCTTTGCCTTCCTTTTGAAACTTTTTTCATCTTGAACTTGATTCACTTTGGTGGACTTTTCATCTTCAGCAACCTCTTGAGAATCTTCATTTATAAATACAAAGTATTAACAAGAAGAAGAAAGCTTTAGATTTACACTCTTATCAACTGGAAGATGGAAAAAAAATGTAACAAGTAGTAATGACGATAAAAGTAGCAGTATACGTTCAACCCCAAAAAACTACATTTTATAGCTCAAATTATTTGAAGTATATTCAATTATGTATAACTACAGGATTCAGTTCATGACTAGCAGATAACAGTACCGTCAACTTCTACAGCAAAGAATTTCTTCAAGGCACATATGAGATCACGTTTAGAACCTTTTGTTGGGACCCCCATGCTCCTACAATTCAAAAACCACCAAGGATATTTAACATCATAAGAATTGAAGTTTCTTCCCTTCAAACTCGATCTCAACATGCTAAAGGAAAAAATTTAGAGGCAGTTTACTAAAAGCATTAATCAATCTACAATACTTAAAGCTCTCTAGAGCTACAAAATGCATGTGCAACCAACATCATATAGATATATCCTGCAAAGCCAAGAACCTTAAATGGATTACCAATAGTGACCCATGTCGCCCTCCCATATTAACAGAAATAAAAAGTGAACAAGGCGCTCACACAAAACTGTATTGAAAGAGTCGAAGTTGGATCAATGCATTCCTTAGAGACCATCTGTCTCCTGTAGCCTACGGACCAAATAAGATGCCTCACCCTGTGGTCTATGGATATAACATATATTATGTAAAAACCACAGGATGCATCCTATCTTGCCATGATTAAATTTCTCTTGCACATTCTGTGCATAGGAATAAAATTCATTTACTATCTATCAAATATTTTCAACCTTACAAGATACAAAAAGATAGACAAACATAGAGATAGAGTTGTGCACAATTATTATGGACCACAATGCCATAAAAAAATAAAACTACGTGTTTCTGCCACCAACAATCTCCTGCCGCAAGAACTAAAAAGTTACCCCAGTGCTCAGGATATCCAAAACGGAATTAGTAGATAACAACCTCAACTTTCCGTAATTTAATGTTAAAATATAATGAAAAGAAGTCATCAATACAAGTTATCCAAGTGAAATGCTGATCCCTTTACAAACTAAAACGTACATCATAAAAACCCTTCAACAATGCACCCTTTTCTTAATTATGGTCTTGATCTATTTTCTCACAGCAACCAAAAGAAAATGATACTGTCATAGGTTTCCATGTAAGAAGATGACTCCCAATGAATCAAGCGAAGGCCTTCTTTTCCCTTACAACCCAAAGGAAATGAGAAATGTGTTATAGTCCAAGCATTAATCATAATGAGTTGATTTCATACCTGCAGCAATCAAAATCACAAGTTTTTAATGGAAATACAACTTGGCTAAACATAGATGTCGCTACCTCAATTTTGTTTTAAGCTCTTGAACTGTCATTCTCTCAAAGGTATCCGGATTGGTGTTGGCACTTAAATTTTCAGCAATTTTGCCTTTCGCTGTAGTTTCCTGCAACATAATTATATTTAAAAACGGTAACGAAAACAACAATTACGCTATATTCAAAATAAAGACACGCTTAGAAATTGTAAGTGGAATGTGAAGTGCAACTTATACAAATAATATGATGAGTACATATGGAAGGTTACAATACAAAAATCTTCACAGTTTTATATGATTTAACACAGGGGTCCTACGCATGAAACTCTCTCTTCCCATCAGGGTACAAATCATGGTCCACATGGTACTTGCCATGTAGGTTGAACCCTTTCACATTTTAAAATCAACTTTTTCAATTTTCAATACTTCTTATATATTTATAAAGTGGTTATCAGATGGCTAGCAGCACGTAAATAAATTAATATCAATATTGATATAACAATATTGTTGCTAACTCTGCCAGAGGTAGATGTAACTTCCCTTTTCATTTGAACCGAGGGAGTAATACAAACCACTATTTCAGCACTTGAAATTCTTAGTGAATTTTCGAAGGGCGGATGAAGAGATTGCCATGTAGGAAAATCATACTATTTTCCATATAGGGTCTATATAAGTAACAATAGTTCTCTCTTCCATACAAAAGTAGGAATCTGCCGTTCAGTGTTGTTAAGGACTCTCCTAGGAGAGGCACAAGGACAGCAACAAGGAGTTAAGGCGAACAATATTGAATCTTATTAGTTTATCCATTAAAGTGATTTGTATCCATTGAAAATAAAATTTGGATAAATATTATTTGATTTATTTGTAAAAGGTGTCCCTGGTCTTGCACCTAAGCCCCATAAGAACCTTTGTGCCTCAGCTGTGACGCACACCATTAAATTAAACTGCTGCCTACCAAGTTTTTAAAAGATTAACATGTATGGCTAAGCGCTAAATGGGACTTTCTATGTGAATGAAGCAAAAGAAATTGGCAAAGCTAACCCTAATTAAGGGAGACAAACTAAAAAAGTTGTTCCCTCATTCCCATGCTTATTTGCAACACTTCCCTTTGTGGATATGTCATGAAAAATTGCTAAACATTTTTTTTTGGTTATTTCATAAGCAGCACAGGCCACAGAGAAGCAAAAAGTGGAAGTTCATAAATCTTGCGCAAGCTATGATGAATCAATGACCTCTGGCTGGACGATTGAAGATATGCCCAACTTTGAAGTCGAAGAGAGACCTTGACACCCCATTCCTCTAGGATTACCACAAATCAAAGCTCCTGTTCTCAAGCTCTTCGGTATTACTGCAATCCTATACCCACAAAAAGGAACAAAAAGAACATGACCCAAGCAAAAAGAACTCATCAGTCATTCCACCATTCATAAGACGTATAAGCTCTTTTTTGTCCAGAACAAAACCAAAAACGTTCAGAATTCCAATAAAGGACAACAGCTACAAATAATGATTGATATATATATATATACACATTACATATAGAAAATGAAGTACACACTACTAATTAAATATTTCATTACAAAAAGTAAAACAGTTTAGTTTGGCGTAGCAGATGAAGAAAATGCAAAGTTGAGAAGTGATACCTTTTGGGAATAAAAAATTTTCGAAACCCTAAAATCAAGGTGTGGTTCATGAGATTGAAAGAAATGCGTACGTAGAGGATGAGGAAGCGAAGGCGGTGAGTTGTTTGTTAATGGTGATGGAGGTGAACCCCGTTCATTATGGTATATGAAGCAATCTTCATGAATCAGAAAGTCGGATGTTAGAAGCAATTCGTGCAGCAGCAGAGCCCGAAACAACTTGTTGACGATGGCTACCTCGTACTACTCCTCCAATACGCAGTTGATCTTGGTAATTACAAACTCTTTTCGACAAAAGCAAGCATCGGTAGTCTTATGGGCTGTTTGGGATTGCCTATTTAAAACAACTTAAAAGCTTATTTTAGAAGGTGTTTATCAACTTATGCGGTGTTAAACCGGAGTTCTTAAAAAAAGTGTTTGGATTAGCTTATTGTGGTACCAAAACGTAATAAGCTAATAAGTTGTTATTTGAAGGTGTTTGGGATTGCTTATACATATTAAATAACAAAAAAAGTCATAAGCACTTTTCAAAAAGTTGATAATTTAAAACCAAATGACTTATCAAAAAGGGTTTTTCAGCGGTTTGACACCGCTATAAGCCATTTTAATTTTTGCTCATCCAAACACTCAAAAGTGCTTATCTCCGGTGCCAAATCGCAATAAGCTAAAAAGCCCCTCAAATAAGCAATCCCAAACACCCCCTTAGAGCATCTACAATCATGGACCTTATCAAAAGTTAGGGGTGTAAATAGGTCATGTTGGGTTGGGTTCGGGTTCAACCCATTTATTAATTGGGTTGAAAATTCCAACCCAACCCAACTTGTTTAATTAAATGAGTTGAGATTTTCAACCCAACCCAACCTGTTGGGTTGATGGGTTGGTAGCGGGTTGACCTGTTTATGATTATCTCAACCCAACCTGTTAAATAAATGGGTTGAACCTGGGTTGACCCATTTAAATTTAAAATTGTAAATTCAAAAAGTCGTGGAAGTTGGAACAATGGAGGTCTGGAACTCGTCGTGGTCCTCGTGGAAGTGTGGAACAATCGAACAGAGGGAGAGGACTTCGACGTATGAGGAGTCGATGAGTCGTCGTTAACAAAGGGAGAGAAGAGGTCGGCCGGCCGCCGTGAAGCGTGAACAGAGTCGAAGAGAGAGGAGACTGGAGAGGAATGGTTCAACGCCTAGAGGAACTGAGGAAGAAGAGCAGCACCATTTCCTTTTGTCATTTAGGGTTTCAATTTTAACTTTCAAATTTTAATATAGAAATTATATTATATTTATTAATAACTAAAATAAAAATATTAGATAATATTATAAATGGGTTAGAAACGGGTTAAAAATGGGTTAATAACAGGTTGTAAATGTGTTAGAAAGAGGTTGTAAATGGGTCGAAATCAGGTTGGAAACAGGTTGGAAATTTCAACCCAACCCAAACCCAATTAATAAATGGGTTAGACGGGTTGACCCATTTAACTTAAATGGGTTGAAATTCTCAACCCAACCTGCTAATTTTGGGTTGGGTTCGGGTTGGGTTACTTTTTGCCACCCCTATCAAAAGTTCATAGCTTTGTCATATCAGTTTTCTCTCTCTGCCACATAAGTTTTCTCTTTCCTACACATTTTATAAACCTTTCACTCTCAATCATGGACCGGATCATAGTTTATATACTAAAATAATAATAATAATAATTACTTATTATAATTAAAAGACAATAATAACTAATTATAAAATAAAAACTATATTCATAAAAAGAATAAAAACTAAATATATAATAGTTAAGAATTACTTGTTATAATTAAAATACAATAATTAAAGTTATAACAAAAAATTATTTATTATAATTAAAGATAAAAATTAAAAATTATTATAATAATAATAGTTGTAATAATTAAAATTACATTATTATAAATGATCAAATATAGTTTTAGAATTAAAAAAAAAGGGATAAACCGGTTCATGCAGAGGAACCTGGTCCATGCCACATGGCATAAACCACTTCTCTCCAATGGTCACCAAAAGAAAATAAGTGGTTCTTGATGATGAGGTGGCTTTCATGGACCTCCCATTGTGGGTGCCCTTAGGTGCCGTTTATTTTTCAAGATTAGTGTTAATTTAGTTATTAATAAGAGGTGATGTGTAAAAATGTCTGAATGATTCAGACTTAAAGTGATTAAGAGACTTTAAAAAAAAAAAAAAAAAAAACAACCTGTTTGGGATTGCTTATTTGAGGTGCTTTTTAGCTTATTGTGATTTGGCATAGGAGACAAGCACTTTTGAGTATTTGGAGGTGGAAAAATTAAAATGGTTTATAGCGGTGTCAAACCGTTGAAAATCACTTTTTGATAAGTCATTTGGTTTTAACTTATCAACTTATTTAAAAAGTGCTTATGACTTTTTTGGATATTTTATATGTATAAACAATCCCAAACACTTTTAAATAACAACTTATTAGCTTATTACGTTTTGGTACCATAATAAGCAAATCCAAACACTTTCTTAAAAACTTCGGTTTGACACCACATAAGTTGATAAACACTTTTTAAAAGAAGCATAAGTTGTTTTAAATAAGCAATCCCAAACACCCCCAGAATAATCAAGACTCTTACTATTACTATGGTTGATGCTTATCAGAAAAATTGTTGGATGCGATATCATCAAAACTAAATATCTTACCCGGTAAATAATTGATAATGTTAAATTTTACCGAGCAATTTGGCTAACTGAATTAGACTATTTTATTTAGTTCGATTTTTGGTTAATATTTTACCATTTCGATCAAAACGAATTAACCGAATAATGTATATTACAAGGAATTTTAATTAAAATGCTCGAAGTTCAAGGATAGGTTACCTAAATGCCCAAAACCTTTACCCCTTTGCTGAAATACTCCATAACCCTGCGATTTTAACCTTTGATCACGGGGTCAATAAATTTTTTTCAAAATCAGACTCATATCCACGATTTCTACCCCGCAAAAGGCGATTTTCTCCACGATAAGCTCTTTCCGCGAACCTAGGCCGCAATTGCGGACTTGCCGCACCACGTGGCAGCTTGGGGTGAAACCCTAAATTTTAATGAGTTGTGTCTCCCAACTACCCCGTCTCTCGATCGCAGGTTATAAAAGTCGGTCCCCTCCTTACCCCAAACCCCACCATTTCCTTCCTTCTCAAATTTTCTCTACTCTCACTCTCTTAAACTATCTCATGTATCCTACACGCTCGGATCTCGACTCGGTTCGTGGGTGATTTCAGAAATCATATATGGCTCATCGAGTTAGTAAGTTAAGTTTTCTCATAACCCCATTGTAGTTTTATATTTTTTAAAATATTTGTTGTTATATGTGTATTGCGTTTTTTTCGAAAATATTTTAGATTATGTGGATGTTAATTTTAGAGTTTTACGTTTATGTTGATAATATTTTAGAGATTGCGTTAATTTTAGAGTGTTGCGTTAATTTTAGAGTATTGCGTTTTTTTCGAAAATATTTTAGAGATTGCGTTACACAAAAAGTTCTGGAGGTATTTCTGACTGGGCTGCAAATTGCATAAAACCAAGGATTTCTCGATCGTTGGTTAGCTCCACCATTGAGCGATCATCATTCTTGAAAACCAACTTGCAAACAGCAGAACATTCGATTACACATTTTTCCATGGCATTAGCAATAAACTTCTTATATTAAATGATTACTGACATTTTTACACCATGCTTTGATTTATAATCAAAATTCCACTCATTATTGTCTTGCACCCATTCACCAACGCAACATAAATAGAGCTTAGTTTTTTCAACAGTTGAACTCATTTTTTTAGTATTATCTGAGAAAGAAGAAATTCAAATGATGAAGAAAGAAAGCAAGAAAAAACAATGAAATGGATGTGATGAACGAATTTGACTTACATCTTACTGCTCTTTATAGACGAAATTGGATGGAGAAGATGAATGTAAACCACAAATTCAATGACAACAGTACAATAATTTTGTGACAATCGGACCAAAGTATGGAAAAAAAACAGTAAAATCATGCAAAAAAAACGTGAAAAACTCATAACACGTGAAATCATGGGCTAAAATCGCGAACCCAGGAAGAAAATCGCGGACCCTAAACCCTAATACCCCAAACCCTAAAAAGTTCAAGGGGTCATACCCTCGATTGCGGACTTAAGGCTTCGATCGCAGACCTATATCGCGGATACGAGTCTGATTTTGAAAAAAAATTATTGACCCAAGGATCGAGGGTCAAAATCGCAAGGTTATGGGGTATTTCAGCAAAGGGGTAGAGGTTTTGGGCATTTAGGTAAGCTAGTTTTGAACTTCGAACATTTTAATTAAATTCCCCATATTATATTGATCATTTATATTTTTTTATTATATACAAATTATAATTAGAGTTCTTCTTGGTTTATGAGAGTATCTCAAATACAAGGTTATTATAAGCTAAAAGTAGGAACTATTATTGTGGAGAGTTTTTGTAACTTGTAAAGGGCATCTTTGTTCTCTATAATTTCTCTAAAATAGAGAACCAAAAGTTAAAATCTTTAAAAAAAAATTACATTCAACTCCAACGGGTTCTCTATTTTACACAAATTATATTATTATAATATTCTTTAGTTTATCGTTCCAATACACTTAAAAAAAACTTAATATAAAAAGATAATAATTCAATCACATTGGTGGAATTGAATAAAATTTCTTTCTCCCACCATCAAGTTTTAGAGAATTCTTTAAACTTGTAAATTTTCAAGTTTTTTCTATTATACCATCTCCAACTTAACACAAAAAACACAAAAATGAAGTTGTTTTTCTCTCCAACCCAACAGCCAACACTAAAAAATGGAGGTGGATAAAGGTAACCTCTATGTTTGGAGGCCAATAAAATAGGTCTCTAAAATTAAATAATTGTTGTAGGATAAGTGTGTCATCGTCTAAAGGATATGACGATAGAGATAGAGATAAATATATCAGAGTTAGATTATAACTGAAATATCTCCTAACTATCTACTTGTAACTCCTCCCTATTTAAAGGGCTTATGATTAATAAGAATTATAGACTTCTTCTCTCTGTCTTATTGTTATTCTCTCCATATTGTTGTTCCATTTGTTTTTCCATTTAACACGTTATCAACACGTACGCTCGAAGGACTTCTACAATCCAAGTAAGAATTTTTCGACTTCTAACTTGAATATTGTTAGTATATTTGTCTTTAATTCACATAAATATTGAAAATTAATACCATAAGAAATAAATATGGTCATTGCTTTCATTAGAATAGTTACGACATAATGCAAAACTCTTATGTTTTGATGATATAATATAGATAATCATGTATCTTGATGATGTTGCTTTCTCAATCTCATGATTCGTAACCGATGTATTGTTTTTGTATGCTTACGGAACTTGAATATAAATTTATTTGCTTCTATTTAAATTTATGGTTAATATTTGTATGATAACAATCAAATATGGTGATAAATATACATGACTATAAATATATGAAAATGTTTTTGTTTTTTTTTCTTTTATTCATCTGATTGAGCCTTAAATATAAAAAGAGATTTTTTTTCTACGTAGCAATTTATAAGAAAATACTATTTTATTGAAAAAAATGGGATGAAATTCGATGTGTTCTTTTTTATTATTTTATTTCCTTTAGAAAAAGGTCAACTCATGTCTCTAAACATAATTATAAAGTTATTTTAATATTTTATGTTACACTTTCTAACTACGATTTTAATTTTATCAATAAATCAATATGTGTCGTCTATTAAATATGATTTTATTATTTTTTTAATTAAAAAAAATTTATTTATTATAAGGAATTGATAACTAAATATCATTACTTATTTTTCTTTTTTTTCTTTTAAATTTATTGATTATTTCTTTTGGTATGTATATCTTTAAGATTGTAACCAACTATAAAATATATTTTTTACGCTTATCTCTCCTAAATATTATTTAATATACTTATTGTTATTCTTATCTCAATTGATATGTATATACTTAAAAAAAATCTATTTTTTTAAAGTCATTGTTTTTATTATACATGAACTATTTTGGCAACTAGATATAGAATTATTGTATGAGAATATTTGAGTATTTTAATTATTGTATCTAAATGCTTATCACTTTAATCATATATTAATTTTTGCATTGATTTATGTATATATTATTCAAATGTTTTTTTAAGGATTTAACATTTGAATTTGATCTCTCACATAATATATTCAATGGATACCTTAATTATAAGTTCCTACTTATAATTTCAATCATAAAATTAAGTTTTTGGAAATTACACTTCCAACCCTTAAATATTTTGGTTTCTACCAAAAGCTCCAAAATGTTATTAAGATATTAAAAGTTTGAATTTGACTTTTATGTCAAAACCAATATTTATTTGTCTAATGACAAAATCTCCTAAAATACTATTAAGGTATTAAAATAATGAAATTGGTTTCATATGTAAATTCATTTTGACCTCATGCCAAAAGCCCTATAATCATCAATGTTATCTAAAATTAAATAAATCGCAAAATATTGATTGGATTTTGTCAAACGGGTGTAAATAGCCCTAAGGTTTGTAGGGATTTAAGAAGTCCATGTGATTCCCCTACTACCTGGAAATCCAATAGATTGAGTGATTTTTTTTGCAAATTGAAATATTGATGAAGTATTATCAATAAAATTAAAGCATACAAAAATCCGATATGGTTATGATAATGAAATTTCATACATAAAATAATAATTATAACCACACTCCACTATCTTATTAAACAGAAAAGCATATATTATCTCTTATATATGTAAATTGATGAAACAAAACTCAAAAGAATCTGAGTACCATAAATAAATATATAAATCTCCTTTTGAAAGGTAAAAAAAAAAATACCTAAAGTCCATCAACTCCTATCGACTCTAAAACCAACATCTTGAAAAAGTACAAACAAATACCCTTATGTTTCGAGACGACATATAAATCCTAAGTTTCATAGGAATACCTTTACAAGAAACCCCCAAATAAATGTGGGATGTCCCGAAAGGGATAATCGGGAGTACTCATGAATATGTACTTCCTAAACTAATCGTATAGTGAAATGAAACCCACTTACTCGATTACAAAAAGGCAATTGGTTTCAACAGAGAAATGTTATATCCAAAACACGTCTCAATCTCTGTGGCAAGAAACTCACAGAAGATGACATGATTCTTAACATTATTTCCACCTTTCATATATCAAAAATATTAATGAACTAATATAAGTTGGAATGTAACCTTTAGCCAAACTCATCAACCTACTGCAAGTGGTTGAGAGACATAACAAGGTTCTTTCGAATAACAACACCACATATGTCGAGACAAATAAAATTCTCGAGATCAATAATGAAAGCATTAAAGGTGGAAACAACTCCAAAGAACAGAGAGTTAAAAACAATTTTACACATGTGACATTTATGCACTATGTGGACGAAACCCTAGAACGGGTCAGGGTCTTGGTAAGAGTCGGGAATGATTTTTCAACATCTGGAGTAAATATACAACTACTGCCCCATGTGATAATGGGCAGTCAAATAAGAAATGCACTAAAGAGTGCTCCTGTCGAAAAGGGAACATGTTAAAAATGAACTATATCATATTAATTTAAGAATGATAAAGCATAGACATCTTTGAAATTTATTTTATAGCATTTTAATTAATTTCTTTTGCTTAAGTAAAATCGAATATGTAATCATTATAGATGTAAAGAAATACATCAAAACAAATACAAAACTTTCAATATTCTCCGTTCCGTATAGGAATGTATCGAGGAGAACTTGATTTTTTGTAGGACATATTCCACACAATCTAAAATGATAGACAAATGCTTATTTTATAATTCATCCAATCGAAATACTTAGACAATGAACTGCCATTTTCTTGTTGGTACAAGATCAATAGGAACCTTGTAAAGATATTTGTATCAAATGGAAATTATAATGGAAATGAACATATATACATAAGTTATAATGAATATGAAAGTAAACATATATCATAGAAACTATGTGTCAAACTAGTAGATTATTGAGTCATCGAAACATTTTTGTCACCAATAAAGAACTTTTGGGAAATGACACATATATGTTTCGACATGACCATGTTGGACACCATGGTAATGACATAGTGATCCGTGTATTGCAAAATACACATAAACACATTCTCTTTTGAGTGAAAGGCAAAACGAGGCAAATTGCAACTGTTGACTTCTACAGCATAAGAAACAACATTGCCATCATAACATGCCCTCTCGAATACCTAAAACTTTTGTATATACCCTAATCCTTAGCCAAGACAGGAATGAGATCATCCTAAAGCTAAGGACATAATACAAAAATATTTCATTGTTACAACGAATACAAGGTGATATTTATGGACATAAACATCCAGAATGCGGGCCATTAAAGTACTTTATGGTTCTGGTTTCGACACGATGAACGCATGTCGTATTATAGTCCACATGAAATCGTGCACTCCTAGCACTAGTTATACGTTTAAGGGCTCACCACCCTGATTATTTCATCAAGTCTACATGACTTGGAATGCTGGAGAATTTACATCATAAGGATTTGATGTTAATTGCATACGTATTAGGATCAATGTAGAGTTTCCTATACCCCATGTGTATATATAAAATGGTCTCATAGAAGTTGTTATCAAAAGAATATGATGACATCTAGGGTATTAGTAATGCGCACCAATTTACCCACATCTACCTGGGGTTATGCAATTATTATATGCAGTTTTTTTGTTCATTTTTAGACCCACTGTTTGCTAACTAGCCTCATGCGTATCAGTTGGTAACTGGATATAAGCTTGATAGTTTACATTTACGCATGTATGGTTCTGTAGTGTATGTGCCAATTGCGCCCCCACAGCGCATCGAAATGGGTCCGTAAAGACGACTTGGTATATGTTGGATATGAACCCCCAACAATTATCCGCTAATTAGAATATTTGACTAGTGATTTCTTTACCGCTAGATTTGCGGGTTGTCACTTTCATGAGACAGTCTTCCCGTCGTTAGGGGGAGATAGGATTAAGGACTATCATTACATATATTACTCTCCCTGAGATAATAAAATAATGTATATGATTAAGGACTATCATTACATATATTATAGGAGTTAGTAATTTTGGGTTCAACCAGTATCCTACTTGCATATATGGAAATAATGCATCATGTATCGAAGAAATAAACATAAGATACACCAGGGGTAATAACACAAAGCATATTTTGCTTAAGTTTCTATACAATCAGCAATAAAAGACTCTCCTTTAGATTCAAGTGAATCAAGTAAGGTGTCAAAAGAATGTGACATATTTTACCAAGTCATTACCTAAAACCATATATTGGGAAACGTGTAGAAAGTAAATGGAAATGTTTTCCAAACTCCCTTGATGAATGAACGAATCAGGGGGAGTAGTAGACAAAAGGGGGAGTCTACTATATTTGTGATATTGGTATGTTGTGCTCTTTCCTTCAACCAAAGTTTTATTTTTCCCATTGGGTTTTGGTCCTTGGTGTAAGGTTTTAGTGAGACAACTGTTTATATACCACCATGCTTTCCTAACTCTCATGATTAAAGTAAGAATCTAAGAGAAAACTAGACTGAAGGAAAAAGTCTATGTATTGCAAAGGAAACTGGTGCGTTGTACTCTTTCCTTTGTCATATTTTTATTTTTTTCCCACTGGGTTTTATTTTGGCGTAAGGTTTTAACGAGACAACAACTGTGCACCACCACTCCTTTAACTCGGCACAAGGGGGAGTGTTGTAGGATAAGTGTGTCATCGTCTAAAGGATATGACGATAGAGATAGAGATAGAGATAAATATATCAGAGTTAGATTAGAACTGAAATATCTACTTGTAACTCCTTCCTATTTAAAGGACTTATGATTAATGAGAATTATAGACTTCTTCTCTCTGTCTTATTGTTATTCTCTCCATATTGTTGTTCCATTTGTTTTTCCCTTTAACAATAATAATATTATATTTAATTGGGCAAATCAAATACAAACCATGCAAAAGTTGCAAACCATACAAACCAATCAATTTAAATATTTATAGAAATAATGAAGATCCATTTATTATGATTTGAATATTTAAGGACGATGATTAGAGTTCATTAAATGCGATTAATACTTTATATTAGGAAACAATCGATGTATTTATGAAACTAGATATTTGTTAGACTAGATGGACGGTTGAGATTGGTTTGTATGGTTTGTAACATTTAGTTGGTTTGCATTTGATGAGGTCTTTAATAGTCTAATACATTAAATACTATTATTTTATTATTATAATATTAAATATGATTTTAGTGTTTTTTTAGTGTGTGGTTGAAGTTGGGTTTGTTTTAGTGTTCAAGGATCCAACATTTTTAGTGTTTTTTTAGAGGTTGGGTTGGAGATGCCCTAACCCAACACTAAAAACAGAAAAATGTAGGTGTTTTCATCTTCAACCCAATACTAAAACACAAAAAACGGAGGTAAAAAAAGTAGACCTCTATATTTTGAGGCCAATAAAGCAAGCCTTTAAAAATATATATTAATATAATATTAATTTTTTTGTAATTATATATCAATATATTTAAAAATTTAGTATATTAAGATGTTTATTGTTGTTATATTAAAGATGGTTTTTAGTGTTTTTTTAGTATGTGGTTGGAGTTGATTTTTTTTAGTGTTCAATGAACCCACCATTTTTAGTGTTATTTTTTTAGTGGTTTGGTTAGAAATGCCTTTATAGAGAACAAGATAGCAAATGTGATGGAGAAGTTTAAAAAACAAAAACTCATTTTCATCTATTTTAGAGAAGTACTTGGAGATGCTCTAAAAACCTCATCATTTTTAGATTATTATGCAATAACCTTGTCTCTTACCTTTAACTTTATGTGAGATGACATTTTATCGGTTTTTTATTTATGTGTGTGTGATGTATTAAAATTAAATATTTGATGATAAAAAAAATACATGTGACACACAAAAGGGTTTTTATAAGAACTATTATTAGAGTTTTTCATAAGTTCTTAATTTGATGAGTTAGACCGATGTGGCAAGAAAAATTACAAAAATTAGGTTATTAAGAGGTTCATAACTATGTCATATCAGTTTTATCTTTTTTTACACATTTTGGCTATGTTTGACAAACTAGCTGATAAGCTAGCTGGTGACTGATTAGCTAGGTGGTAGCTGATAAGCTAGCTGATGAAAAAGTCACGTTTAACAAAAACTAGCATATAAACATGTAAATTACCAAAAAAGACGTCTAGAAAAAATAATCAATTATAATATTTAATAATATAATTAAAAAAAATTATAGTAATATAATATATTAATTAATAAAAATAAGGTAGTAAATAATATATATGTTAATTAAAAGAATTTAAAATTTATTATTATATATATTATAAGATTTATGTATTTTCTAGATTCTGGGTATAGATGGTATCAGAGCCATGTTTTTGTATAGTTATATCTTCTCAAACTCTGTTTTAACTCATTTCCTTCTAAATCATTTTTGATGAATTTATTCAGATCTGGAAATGATGAAACTGTTCATAACAGTATGACTGAGGAATATGATATTCCCCAGAATTTAGAACTTCTAAACAATTGGACTATTCCAAAGGTTGAACCCAAATTTATTTATAAAATTGGGACTTTTGAAAAACTAGGTTTAAAACATATTGTTAAAACCACTGAATCTTCAGTACCTCTTCATGAGGATGAGATGATGATTCGTCTTTTAAATAAACAGGATATTTTCCCTTATTTAAAAACTCATAAGTTTTTACACATTGGTCTTGTCCAAATTGCTTTCAGACCCCTTACTCTTGAAGGATTACCTGAAAGTTTTCTTGCAGCTCTTAGAGATGGAAGAAATCTTGATTGGCAACAATCTTTAATTGGCATGATCCAATCCAGTCTGGCCCATGGACCAGTCTATTTTGATGTTTATCCTAATTTATGTCTATCTTTATCTGATATTAATATTCTTGACTCTTTAACATTAAATGTTAAAACTCATGGTTATAATTATGCGGCGGGAACAGAAGTTATTTGTATTTGTTATCGCATATATTTTAAACCTCTTTTTACACTTAATCCTAGGTGTAAAAGAATTGATAAAGATATGAATGAAACGATTCTTATAGAAACCAATTTCAATAGATCTAATATTACTACTCGTAGATCTATAAAATGGAATGAAATAAATTTCCCAGAAAATTGGACTTTAACTAGGAATATTCCTAAGAATCCTATTATTCAGAGTGATTTTAGTAATATCACTCAAACCAATGAAGGAATTGTTAATATACAATTCAATGATAATCAGAGAAGAATTTGCTCTGGAAAAGGATCTTTATTAAGATCCAATTCATTGGCTCATAATCATATTTCTCCTTTTGGTTATATGGTTGATCTTCAACCGTCTAAGGCTTCTACCTCTTATATAAGAGATAATGAAACTTCTTCTTCTCCTAAAGAAGATGAAGGACAAGGATCTTCTTTGGAAGATCATATCAATGATCTTAAAGTTCACAGAAATGGTATTGTTCATAATAATACCAGAGAGCCTAAAAATAAACAAATTGAGACTATGTCTGATTTTAGCATATAATTCCATGATTAATACAACTAAAAGAAATTGGTTTTTGGAAAATGGCAAAATTGACTTTTCCACAGGATCACCTGCTAGACAGGTTGTTTGTAATGATTATTATGGTGATATTAAATGGGTTCCTTTTAGAACATGGTATACTGATAGTTTTGTTCATAAGGAAATTAAAGGTTTTTCTGAAGAATTTTATAAATTCTGTGAAAAGGAGAATGAAGTTTTTTCGTTTATCCCTTGGTTTATAAATACTCATATTAAACATTATATTAATGTTATTGAAAGAGATTATCAATTAATGACAGGGGAAATCAGGACTGCAATTTATCCTCCCCAAATGCCTTTTCAAATAACAAAAAATGATTCGACTATTAAGTTTTCGGCTTTTTCGAAACTTCTTAAAGATGATACTCTTTCTATTACTTCATCTCATATTAATGAATTATTGGAAAAACAAAATTATTCTAATTTATTAGTTCGTATTCTTGGAGAACAAATTTCGTCTCTGGAGGATCATATTTCTTCTATATATCAAAAAATTTGTCAAATTGAACAAAATCAGAAGAAAATGGATAATACTGATCCCTCTTCCTCTAAAAAAATTATTCTTACTTCAAGCTTTATTCAGCCACCCCCTGAAATAAAAGATTTTAAGCTGCAAAACAAATCTGAGAATTTTATGGACCAACTTGATGTTAAGTTAGCCAGTCTTTATATTTCCAAGCCTTCTGTGTCTATTCTTGATAAGGATAATGATTCAGATGATTCTAATATTAGTCAAAGTACTAATCATAATAATCAAGATTTTGATCAAATAAATAAAATAAAATGGGCTAGCAAGCCTACTTTGAATAAGTATTATTATGGTCGTCCTACTCCCATGGATGTTCTTCATGAAGAACATGAGTACATTATAAATAATAGTTATAATGGTAAATGTATTTACGAATGGAGTCTTGATGGCTTCACTGATAAGCATATTTATAATATGGCTCATCGCATGCTTATGTATAGCACTGTTTGTAAAACCACTGGTAATACTGATAAAAATATTGCCAAAATGATTATCGCCGGTTTTACTGGTCAGCTAAAAGGTTGGTGGGATAATTACATCCCTCAGGACCAAAAAGAACAAATTTATAGTTCTGTTAAAACCGAAGATGGTGGTGAGGTAACAACAAATGTTGTTTATCCTCTTATTCTTACTATTATTGAGCATTTTACTGGTAGATTTTCTGATGATAGTGAGAATATTAGAACTCTTATTAGTAATCTGAGATGTAAAACTTTAACTGAGTTCAGATGGTACAAAGATACCTTTCTATCTAGAATCTTTGAGCTCAAAGACTGTAATAACAGCCATTGGAAAGCCAAATTTATTGATGGTCTTCCTCATCTTTTTGCTGAGAAAATAAGAAAAACTCTCAAAAAGGATAACATATCTGTTAACTATGATCATTATACGTATGGTCAATTAATCAGCACTTGTGTTGCTGAAGGTCTTTCTTTGTGCAAAATTTTGAATTTTAAACCAAATTTAAAAAAAAAATCTACATTAACTTATGATTTTAGATAACCGTTATATATAATATGAAAAAAATAATCAAATAAAAATTACAAAAATAAAAATAATTGATAACTAAAATATATTGATCAATATTAAAAAAAATTGATATAATTATCAATAATTCTAAATAATTAAAAGTTAATATCAATGTATAATTAAAATTTATGTATATAATTTTCAAATAATATTTATTAATTAATATAATAAATTTTAATAAATAATATTTATTTATAATTAATAGTTAATATATAATAATGAATATTAATGAGGGCATAATTGTAATAATCACAAAAAACTCCTCATAACTAGCTTATGTCAATCCAAACATGTACCCAAAAAACTAAATTAGTTTATAAGTTAACTTATTTTTGCCAAACAATGCCTTTATAAACATTTTACTCTCAATCATGGACCCTCCATAGTTTTTATAATAAAAAATATATTAATAAAATTTGGTCCAAGATTTATATAATAAAAAACTACAATAATAAAAAATATAATATTTAAAAAGTACTATTGTAATTAAAATACAATAAGTAAAGATTTTAATAGTTTAAAAATACTTATTATGAAAATAAATATTACATTAATAAAAAAAATTATAATAAATAAATTAACAATAATAAATATCAAATATAATAAAACCAACGACAATAACTAGCAAATAAAATAAAACTATCGATATTGTTATCTTACATTAACATAAAAGTATTTTACTCGTTAATAAGTGGAGAAAGATAAAATGAGAGCCCATAAAGAAAAGAGTGTGGATCGGTTCTTGCAGAAGAACCTTCCCCTCCCACATGACATGAAATGAACCTCTTCTTTTCCAATAGTATGAAAATTTCGGACCGGTCCATAAACCCACGTATCTCTACCGTCGCCGATGCTCTAAGACCTCCATTGGATGTGCTCTCAAACAGCCACTTCGGCTTTATAAATTGTATTTAATGTTTGCTACTCTATTCTTTAGTTGTCAACAACTCTTTAGAAAATGCGAAAAGACTCTTGAATCACTAATTGTTAATATATATATATATATATATATATATATATATATATGGAGAGGTTCATTTGAGAAATGCTAAATATATGAAAAATAGAGAAGTAATCCTAGCCTTTCATTCGGTCAAGATCGACTTTGACTGGTCGAATATTGCGTCTTTGACTGGTCAACAATTACGGCTTTGACTGGTCAAAAGTTGTGGCTATTCCAAAGAAGGACGGTTTCGTAAGTTTTACAAATACACGGGACGAGTTCATATATGAACCTGTATGATTCACTAGTTCATATGTGAACCAGTGTAATTCACATATGAACTTTTTTAATTGATTCATATATGAACATTTGTAATTTATATATGAACCAATTAACTGATTCACATATGAACTAATTAACTGTAGATTTATATGTGAATCAGTTGTACTAATTAACAGATTCATATATGAACTAATTAACTAATTCATATATGAACGTATAGTTCATATATGAATCAGTTAAAAAAGTTCATATGTGAATTACACTGGTTCATATATGAACATATAATTCATATGTGAATCATACAGGTTCATATATGAATTCGTCCCGTGTATTTTACGAAAGTACCCCTCTATCTTCTATAAACCACACAAAGAATTATTCGGTGCTTCACGTTCAAAGCCGTAAATGTTGACCAGATAAAGGGCTAGGATCATTTCTTTATTTCTCATATTTTTAGCATTTCTCAAATGAACCTAATCCTATATATATATATATATATGAGTTCATACGAGAACAATATCTATTTAAAAAAACACGAGAACGGTCGAATACATACAAAATCATATATGATTCACGTACAAAATCATATATGTAGCACCCTAAAAATAGGGACCAATTTAAACCTGGATATACGCAAGAAAACTAAGCTTGGTATAAATAATCACCCAATCAATGGGGAGAAATGTAGAATAAGAGTTACAATAATTACAACGGATACTTATACAACAACCTACTAATCTAGACAAATCAAAAATCTAGATTATGAACGAGTGTCACTAAGATCACCAAAAAGGGTTCTAATTCCCCAAATCTCCAATTGACTCCTCCCAAAAGTATGTGCTCCAAAAGTTTCCATTACAGGCACCTAGCACCTTACTTACAAGCTTGACGTTCCGCTATTTTTAGAACCTGCTATACATGTCACAATTAAGAAGAAGTGTTAGGCTAAAGCCTAGTGAGATTGTAACACCCTAAAATTTCAAGGTAAATAAAACTTAAAATTTCTGCAATATAACGCCTAAAATAAGGCGAATCCAAAACCTGTAAACGTGTCGACTAAAACCCAAAAGAGACGGGGTAGTTCTATAATGAAGTAGCGGAATAATTAAGACATATACATGACAACCTATTTAATCTAGAACAATTAACAACTAGATTAGGGTGGGTGTCACTATGACTTCAAAAGCGCTCTTTCTCAATTCCCAAAAATTCCCGGTCCAAGGAGGAATCCTAGGCGCGATCCCGACAGATCAAGACATCCTACTCGCACCGCTAACGGAACCTGTGAACCATTTAAACATGAACACAAGTGTTAGAACGGAGTCTATTGGTTGTTATGTCGATACCAATTATGATGTAAACAAGAACAATAATTAAATGTTACCGGCTCCCAATGCATTGAGGTCAATGCCAAACCTCCCATTAGGGACATTGTAATTTTCTGTACAAATAATACACAAATATCTTCCATATAAAGCGGGGTAACCCGCGATCTAGATTGGATTTCACCGTCCAACCCGGTTCTAGTTCCCATGCCACGCCGGACATCACAATCCTCAAACCCTCTCTGCCTCTAGTGCTTACCCCGTCGGGTTACACCTCAAGGTCTTACAGGCAAGGGTGCCTATCCAATCTAGCCGAGTGTACAACTAAGGGACTTGCGCCCCCTATTGTCTACTCAAAATTCCCGACGGCAATAACCATGCAATAATCATGCATACCATCTAAATCCTCGTGCACAAGGAAAATAGACATAAGACTTCCCATATAAACCATGAGCAAGTAGGATTAACAACTTTCATGCAATCATATACTTGACAAATAACATAATCATGCTTGATACATATTTCTCATAATAAACTAAAACTCCTTTAGCCACATACAAGTTCCCAATAATAGTTTGACTCTAACTGCTGATAAGAATCTATGCCCTTGATAGTAACCCTTAGAAGTGTAGCCATTTATTCTAATCCACATTTCATCCATTAATTTACTTCAATGAATCCTCACAAGATGTTAGGACCCTCACACTCACTTCACGATTATTTACTTCAAGACATGCCAAACCCTAAATTTTGGGTTAACATCCAATACCACATAAAACACAAATAAGCAAGTAATGAAGCATGAGTGAATGTTTATGAGTAAGAAAACTTACATTGAGATTGATTGAGCAAACCCTAGAAATGTGGTGTGAATGGAAGAAGACTTGGATTCTTTGAAATCCTAAAGAAGGCACACTTCTACAAACTTAGAGCCTTACCGAATACCAAAACTTAAAGATTTAACCTACCACATTAAATGAAGAGAGATAGGGGAGGGAAGTGTGTGTAAATCGCACCTTAGAGTGTGTGAGAAACGTCTCTATGAGCTGCTGCAACCAAATAAGGATTCTAAACTCAAAAATGGCATTTAGAGTGAAAATCCCGACTGAACCAGGGCTCGCGCGACATTGCCCTGGCGACATTGCCCCTGGCATAGTCGCGGCGGATGTACCACCTACGGTACACCTCGCGCGACATTGCCCTGGCGACATTGCCCCCTGGCATAGTCGCGGGGCATAGTCGCCGGTCTCTCACCCGATGCTGCCCGGTCTGGATTCGACGCTAAAAACTCAACCCAAACGGTACCAAATCATTAAAATAGTTTGGGAGCTCTAAATAACCAATAATACTGATATTAAACTATCGAGGTCCAAAATTCGGGGTGTTACAATCCTCCACCCCTTAGAATGGATTTCGTCCTCGAAATCCTAACTAGTCAAACAAATGAGGGTATCGCCTCCTCATGTCTTCCTCCGACTCCCAAGTCACGTTGGTCCCGCGATGATGCTTCCATTGAACCTTCTCCATAACCACCTCTTTGTGCCGTAGCTTCTTCGTCTTCCTTTCCAGGATAGATTCGGGCTCCTCTATGCAACGATTGTTATCCACTCTAATTTCCGACAGTGGGATGACACTCTCTTCTTCGGCTAGGTATTTCCGTAAGTAACACACATGAAAGGTGGGGCGAATTCCGTCCATCTCCGGCGGAAGATCCAGCTTGTAGGCTTGTAGGCCTATACGTTCAAGGATAGTGAAAGGCCCAAGGAAACGGGGACAGAGTTTCCCCCGCTTTCCGAACCTTATCAATCCTTTCCATGGTGATACTTTCAGCATCACACGTTCCCCCACTTGGAACTCGACTGGCCTCCTCTTTTTGTCTGCATAGCTCTTTTTGTCGATATTGTGCCGCTTGCAAATGCTCTCTGATGACCTTCACTTTGTCGGTCGTTTCTTGAACGATCTCCGGTCCGGCAAATTGTTTCTCACCCGCTTCCAACCAACACACGGGTGTCCTACACTTTCTTCCGTACAATGCCTCAAATGGTGCCATACCAATACTTGAGTGATAACTGTTGTTGTAGGCGAATTCCACTAGTGGTAGGTGCGCGTACCAACTTCCCCCGAAGTCAATAACGCACGACCGCAACATGTCCTCGAGAGTTTGAATAGTCCTCTCACTCTGACCATCCATCTGCGGGTGATACGCGGTACTCAACTTAACTCTTGTGCCTAATTCCTTCTGTAAACTATCCCAAAAGTGCGATGTAAATCGGCTATCTCGGTCGGACACAATAGAAAGTGGCACTCCATGCCTGGAGACTACCTCATCTATGTATAATTTGGACAACTTGTCCATCGGTAGGGTCTCCCGCATGGACAAGAAATGCGCGCTCTTGGTCAAACGATCCACTATTACCCAAATGGTATCGTGGTTCCTTAAAGTCCTCGGTAGCTTGGTTACAAAGTCCATGGTGATGTGCTCCCACTTCCACTCCGGTATTTCCAAGGATTGAAGACTACCGTATGGTCGTTGGTGCTCCGCCTTCACTTGTAGGCAAGTTATGCATTGCTCCACATAACTAGCCACGTCTAGTTTCATCACTGGCCACCAATAATTGAGCTTTAAATCCCGATACATCTTAGTACTACCCGGATGTATCGAGTACTTGGACTTGTGCGTGTCTTCCAACAATAAATCCCGACATCCTCCAATCTTTGGTACCCAAACTCGACCTTGATATAACTTCAAACCTCTTCCATCCTCGGTCAATTGGAGGTGTTGCTTCACCATTACTTCGCTTTTGAGATTGGTCTCAAGAAGTGCTTTCGACTGTGCTACTTTGATTTTATCGATTAATCTTGAGACCACATCCATCCTTGCAAAGGTGGCTTGAACCCCACAACTATACTCCTTTCGGCTCAAGGCGTCCGCGACCACGTTTGCTTTCCCGGGGTGGTATTGAAGCTCACAATCATAATCCTTGAGTAGCTCAAGCCATCTCCTTTGTCACATATTCAACTCTTTCTGATCGAAGACGTACTTCAGACTTTTGTGGTCGGTGAAAAGGGTGCACTTCGTACCGTATAGGTAGTGTCGCCATAACTTCAAGGTTACCGCCGCTAGTTCGAGATCGTGGGTTGGGTAGTTCTTTTCGTACTCTTTCAATTGCCTTGATGCGTAAGCTATGACTTTCCCTCTTTGCATTAAGACACACCCCAAATCCATTTTGGACGCATCGCTGTAGAGTACAAAGTATTCTGTCCCCTCAGGTAGAGATAAGATTGGCGCTTCACACAATTTCCTTTGGAGGGCCCGAAAGGCTTGTTCTTGCTTCTCGGTCCAAAGGAACTTCACGTTCTTCCTTGTCAGAGATGTCAATGGTGATGCGATCTTGGAAAAATCTTGGATGAATCTTCTATAGTAACTAACTAGACCCAAGAAACTCCGGATTTCCATGGGACTTTTTGGCGGTTCCCAATTCATCATAGCCTCAATCTTTGATGGGTCCACCTTTACTCCTTCACTTGACACCACATGACCCAAAAACTGGACCTCTCTTAGCCAAAATTCACACTTGGAGAATTTGGCATAGAGTTTCTCGTCCCTTAACACCTCTAACACTTCTCGGAGATGTCGCTCATGCTCTTCATCATTCTTCGAGTACACCAAGATATCATCGATGAACACTATGACCGACTTGTCTAGGAAAGGCCGGCAAACACGGTTCATCAAATCCATGAATACCGTTGGCGCATTGGTTAGCCCGAAGGGCATAACCAAGAACTCGTAGTGACCATAACGGGTTCTAAAGGCGGTCTTGGAAACGTCTTCTTCTCGAACTCTAACTTGATTATAACCCGATCGAAGGTCGATCTTTGAGAAACATCCGACTCCTTGCAGTTGATCGAAGAGATCGTCGATTCGGGGTAATGGATACTTGTTCTTTACGGTTACCTTGTTCAACTCCCGATAGTCGATGCACATCCGCATCGATCCATCCTTCTTCTTGACGAAGAGTACCGGAGATCCCCAAGGCGAGGAACTCGGCCTCACGAATCCCTTCTCCAACAACTCCTGAAGTTGTGACATCATTTCTTTCATTTCGGTCGGAGCAAGACGATACGGTGCACGGGCAATCGACGCTGCCCCCAGGATTAAATCGATTCGAAACTCCACTTGGCGGTCGGGTGGCAAACCCGGAAGATCGTCAGGAAAGACGTCTGGGTACTCACTAACGACTCGAACATCTTCAATCTTCTTCTTCTCCGGTTTGGCATCTAGCACATAGGCAAGGAAGGATGGACAACTCTTCAAGAGACATTTGCGTGCTTTGATGGATGAAATGAGAGCCACTTCACCCTTGCGCTTCTACCCATAGACAAAAATAAAACCTCCGCTTGGAATCGGTAATTTGATCATCTTCTTTGAACATAAGATCTCTGCCTTGTGATGAGACAACCAGTCCATTCCGATCACCACATCGAAACTCCCGATTGCCATAGGGAGTAGGTCCACAACGAACAATTCCCCACTAATATCTAGCTGACACTTTTCCAACACTTCGCGCAAGATCACTTGATCCCCATTTGCTATCTATACTACTAAGGCATCGCTAAGAGTACTAATGGGCACGTTCAATTCTTTGCAAAAGTCAAGAGGCACGAAAGAGAAATTCGCACCAGAATCAAATAGCACCTTAGCAGCAAGTGAGTTGAGTAAGAACGTACCCGACACCACGTCGGTGGTTTCCTTCGCTTCCTCTTTGGTCATTTGGAAGGCTCTCCCTTGAGCTTTAGGGACGACTTCCCTCTGTGGTTGAACCGGTGGATTTCCTCCTCTAACTCCACCCCTTAACTTAGGGCAATCCCTCCTCTTGTGCCCCGACTCCTGGCATTCGAAACAGAGTGTCCCCGGCATGGGACATCGCGGACTTGCGTGACCTGACTTATTACACTTGAAGCACACGACTTGTCGGGGGTTGGAGTTGAAAGGACCGAAATGCTTGCTTTTGCACTTGGGACACAAATTCGCCTCTCGGCGATCATCAAAGTTTCTAACGTTCGGTTGGAACTTCGGTCGCTTGAACGAACTCGGCGGCACTTCACTCTTTCTCTTTTCTGCGGCCTTCGACTTCTCTTCCTTGTCTCTAGCGTAGACTATTTCCATTACTTTGGCTTCCTCAATGATCTCTCGTAGGTTTGTAGCTTTCGAGTTTTGGACTCGGTTTCCCATGTCCGTGGGTAGGCCCTTCAGATAGGCCTTTATCTGCTCCTTCTCGGTCGGAGCCACATGTCCCACAAGATTCAGCTTCTCCATGAAAAGGCGGGTATATTCCCTCACCGTCATATCCCCTTTCTTTAGCGCTCGGAACTCTTCCTCGATCAGATCCATCTCGTTTTCATTACAGTATTCTTCCATAACCTTCTTCTTGAAGGTAGCCCATGACATCTTTGCTAACACGGCTTCCCCTATGGTTGCGGTGTGGACATCCTACCATATTAAAGCTGCACCCCGAAGCATTTGGGAACCAAAATTCACCTTCTGATTCTCATCACATCCACAAGCCCTGAAGGCCTGCTCAATTTCCCTCAACCATTTCATGCAAGCTACGGGATCATCGGCCCCGACGAACTCTGGCGGTTTACACCCCATGAAGGACTTATACGAGCAACCCTTTCCAATTTGACCTGTCTCTAAGACTACCACTCCCTCAGTACGGTTCTCGCCCTCGGTACCACCCGAGACAGCTACCGCGTTCTCTGCCACCACCTCTGGCCTCCGAAGACTGCCATCTCTGTCTTCTAACATTTTCAGGAATGCTTCTTATTGTTTTTCCATGGCTGATGTTACCATTTGCATAACACTGGCCACCATGTCAGCTTGCGGGTTTGCATCCTGAATGACCGGATTTGAGGATGCTAGTTCCACTCTAGGTATGATTTCCTCTGGTCCGGTAAATATCGGCGGCATGCCGGGAGGAACCACATTTGCCACTCGAACCACGGGGTTCGGGTTAGATGAAATATCCTCAGGCATCTCTCCGTCGTTCAGTGGGCGACTCCGAGTATTTACCATTTCGGATCTGCCACACAAGAAGTAAGGAAATGGAAATAAGCAACACTAAAATACACAAGAAACATACTCGTACGGTCCATTGATCATCATAATCATAGTAATTCAAGTACGTTCACGTAATCATATATTCATAACAACAGTAGCTAATTGAAATTATGAATATACACTACATAAAAATTCTCGCTACCACTTTTACAATTCTCAACGACGTAGTTTCTGTCGACTTTAGGGTCGTCCCATCTTAGAAATTCTACCCAAAGCTCACAGTTCATAGCTTAATAATCTCAGCTTAAGTCTAGGCATCGTGTCTACATACCTAGTTTACTTAAACTAGAGCTCTGATACCAACTTGTAACACCCTAAAATTTCAAGGTAAAATAAAACTTAAAATTTTTGCAATATAACGCCTAAAATAAGGCGAATGCAAAACCTGTAAACGTGTTGACTAAAACCCAAAAGAGACGGGGTAGTTCTATAATGAAGTAGCGGAATAATTAAGACATATACATGACAACCTATTTAATCTAGAACAATTAACAACTAGATTAGGGTGGGTGTCACTATGACTTCAAAAGCGCTCTTTCTCAATTCCCAAAAATGCCCGGTCCAAGGAGGAATCCTAGGCGCGATCCCGACAGATCAAGACATCCTACTCGCACCGCTAACGGAACCTGTGAACCATTTAAACATGAACACAAGTGTTAGAACGGAGTCTATTGGTTGTTATGTCGATACCAATTATGATGTAAACAAGAACAATAATTAAATGTTACCGGCTCCCAATGCATTGAGGTCAATGCCAAACCTCCCAATAGGGACATTGTAATTTTCTGTACAAATAATACACAAATATCTTCCATATAAAGCGGGGTAACCCGCGATCTAGATTGGATTTCACCGTCCAGCCCGGTTCTAGTTCCCATGCCACGCCGGACATCACAATCCTCAAACCCTCTCTGCCTCTAGTGCTTACCCCGTCGGGTTACACCTCAAGGTCTTACAGGCAAGGGTGCCTATCCAATCTAGCCGAGTGTACAACTAAGGGACTTGCGCCCCCTATTGTCTACTCAAAATGCCCGACGGCAATAACCATGCAATAATCATGCATACCATCTAAATCCTCGTGCACAAGGAAAATAGACATAAGACTTCCCATATAAACCATGAGCAAGTAGGATTAACAACTTTCATGCAATCATATACTTGACAAATAACATAATCATGCTTGATACATATTTCTCATAATAAACTAAAACTCCTTTAGCCACATACAAGTTCCCAATAATAGTTTGACTCCAACTGCTGATAAGAATCTATGCCCTTGATAGTAACCCTTAGAAGTGTAGCCATTTATTCTAATCCACATTTCATCCATTAATTTACTTCAATGAATCCTCACAAGATGTTAGGACCCTCACACTCACTTCACGATTATTTACTTCAAGACATGCCAAACCCTAAATTTTGGGTTAACATCCAATACCACATAAAACACAAATAAGCAAGTAATGGAGCATGAGTGAATGTTTATGAGTAAGAAAACTTACATTGAGATTGATTGAGCAAACCCTAGAAATGTGGTGTGAATGGAAGAAGATTTGGATTCTTTGAAATCCTAAAGAAGGCACACTTCTACAAACTTAGAGCCTTACCGAATACCAAAACTTAAAGATTTAACCTACCACATTAAATGAAGAGAGATAGGGGAGGGAAGTGTGTGTAAATCGCACCTTAGAGTGTGTGAGAAACGTATCTATGAGCTGCTACAACCAAATAAGGATTCTAAACTCAAAAATGGCATTTAGAGTGAAAATCCCGACTGAACCAGGGCTCGCGCGACATTGCCCTGGCGACATTGCCCCTGGCATAGTCGCGGCGGATGTACCACCTACGGTACACCTCGCGCGACATTGCCCTGGCGACATTGCCCCCCTGGCATAGTCGCGGGGCATAGTCGCCGGTCTCTCACCCGATGCTGCCCGGTCTGGATTCGACGCTAAAAACTCAACCCAAACGGTACCAAATCATTAAAATAGTTTGGGAGCTCTAAATAACCAATAATACTGATATTAAACCATCGAGGTCCAAAATTCGGGGTGTTACAGAGATCAATCAATTTTACAAGTTGTATAATAAATGAGATTCCAGAAATTTAGACTCAACAATTCCCCATGAGACTTTAATTGTTATCCACTTTAAAGCGTACACAAACATCTCACGATGACGGGCAAACCCGCCTTTTTCATGTAGGTGACTGAACACAAAGTTTGTCACCATTCATGTTCAAGAGCACCACTAAAAACTAATGGTAAAACCATCAGTTCTATATTTCACTCATTCACAAGAAATTACAATTAATGGACATTTGTCGTTGCCCGACTTTAAAGTCCACAACTATTACCTATATTGACTCCATGCCTATTTCTTGGTACATTTGGGAACTGAATTCTCCCAACAACATCCCATATAAATAAAACTCACATATTCATAGTGTTATAACAATGGTTCTGTTTACTTACATACCAAATAATGTAACAAGTACCCATAACAAGGGAAGGACTCAATGCAATATGAAGCTTTATGATATAAATCTCTAGATCAACAAATATAGCAAATATACCATCCATACTCTTTTGGGGTTCCAAAGTCGGTGCAAAACAAATATTATAAACTATTCATGTGTATTGAACCCCTTTTTAAACTCATAATCACATAACACTACAAAATAGGTGAAACCCTAATTTTGTATTCATCTTTTCAAAGCTTTTCAAGCAATAATCACAAGGTGTAGTTCATATTAGTTCATAAAAGAGACACGTATAGAGTTTGGTAGGAAGAATGACTCACTACTTGGGTTTTGGTGAAAACCTAGAAAACTATAACACCTCAACAATAGGGATTATAAAATTCCGGGAAAAACGGAAATGTGGTATATAAAATTGCCATAACAAGAGCCTCCCAAAAATGGGGAATGTGTGAAACTTGTTTAATTACAATTTGTAATTTAACGGTAATAAACAACAACCATCTAAGCTAATTTCTACAACAGAAATAAGATTACAAAAAGGGTGTCGCCTATAGACCCAATAAAATCTTCACAAAAAATGCGCCTATATGCACTTTCCCCGATCTCTCACAAACACCAAAAAAATGTTAGGCCAAAAAGCCTAGTGAGATTGAATGACAATTAATATATGCATGTGGACAATTCCAATATTTATTTACCAAATGATGTATTCATTAAATGGAATCAATGGGGGAGACCCACAACACCAATCAAATCCCACACAAGAGACGAGATACCCTAGTGTCAACTTCCAAGAGTGACACCACAAGGCCCGACACATTTGAGGGTACAATGTTGGGAACTGAAGAATTCATCAAGTATGGTTAATGCTGCTGGTTTAAAGTTACTACTGCTAGAAGACTTAAAGGTTAATACTGCTGAGTGTTACTACTGCTAGTAGAATTAATACTGCTAGTCAAAGTTAGTGCTGCTTGAACAAAGTTAGTACTGCTTAGCTAGTTAGTACTGCTAGTAGTTAGTGCTGCTTAGTAGTTAATGCTGCTAGAAGAAATTTAATGCTGCTGAAGATTAATACTGCTTATATGATGAAGATTCGCATGAAAGCTTAGAGATATACATGGAAGATATACTGAAGATATGTTTATTTTTTTGTAATTATCTTTTTGTTTAGTATATGTATAGAAGATACATAATAGTTTTGGTAGAGATTAATCAATTCATTCTAAGTGTTAGTTCTAGAGAAAATCAACCTCAAGGCATAGATCCTAATTTTAGAGAAGTAGAATTCGTATTGGTGAGCCTGTTCATCAATATTGAGGTTGAGTGTGTAATCTTGTAACTTCAAAGCATTCAATACAAGTTTACAGTTTGTTCTTCATATTTACTGTGTTGATTTACTGTTTCATTGAATATCAAAGTGTTATTCCGCAAACTTCTTTGATATTGTTTCTGAGAATTAATTCTTGTTGAGAATTCGATCCTGACAAGTGGTATCAGAGCCAAACTCTCTCAGAAACATCTATTCATCATGGAAAATCTTACAGAATCAAGCAATACTTTGGTCTCTAAGGTTCCAATGCTCAAACCCAGTGAGTTTGACATGTGGAAGATCAGAATCAGACAATATATTCTTCTCACTGACTACTCAATGTGGGATATCATTGAGAATGGTCCTTCTGAAGCTGGAAGGATAGGACCAGATGGGAAAAGACCTCCACCAAAGACAGATGGTGAAAGGAAGATCAGACAGACAGAGATGAAGGCCTTGAGCACTCTGCTCTTGGCCATCCCCAATGAATATCAGCATCAATTTTGCAACTGCACTGATGCTCAGATTCTCTGGAATGCTCTAGAGAAAAGATTTGCTGGAACTAAGAGCATCAAAAGAAATCAAAGAGATGTTCTAAAGCAGCAGTATGAGAACTTTACTTCCTCAAAGAATGAGTCTATGACTCAAACTTTTGATAGGTTCAATAAGCTCATTGGTGAACTGGCTACTGTAGGAGTAAAGATGGAACAAGATGATATCAACAGAAAGTTCCTCAGATCTCTTGGGGATGAATGGACTATGTACACTGTCTCATATAGACAGAGTGACAATCTGGAAGAGAAAGAACTTGATGATCTATACAATGATCTAAGAGTTTTTGAAACTGAGGTAGAAACCAAGAAGAAGCCCTCTGGTTATATCCACAATGCTGCACTTCTCTCAGCATCCACTGATACTACTGCCAACCTTGAAGTAGTTAGTACTGCCAGTGGAGTAAGTTCAGAAAAAGGCACTGAAACTATCTTTGAAGCCTTTTTGTCCAGTCATAGCAGCAATTCTTTGATTAATGATGATCTGGATCAAATTCACCCTGATGATCTGGAGGAGATGGATATTAAATGGCAGATGGCCATGTTATCAATGAGGGTGAAGAAGTTCATTAAAAGAAAAGGAAAGAATAACTTCTCTCAAAGAAGAGAAGATGGAGCTGGTTTTGACAAGACCAAGGTGGAATGTTATAAGTGTCACATGAAAGGACACTTTGCTAGAGAATGCAGGAGTGCTGTTCCAAACAACAATCACCAACAAGCTCAGAATGGAGGCTACAATCAAAACAAGAATCCTGCTCAAGCCCTTGTTTCTCAACAAGGAATGGGATTTGACTGGAGTGATCAAGCTGAGGAAGCCATTCAGAATCAAGCTCTTATGGCAGAAGTGTCTGATCTTCCCTCTGAGGTAATTTCTAATCTTTGTACAAAATCTTGCATTGACACTGTCACAAGATACAGGGATCACAATCAAAGTATGTGTGATGACCTCAAAAGATTAGAAAAGGACAGAAGAGATTATGTGTTGATAGTAGAGAGATTTGAAGAGCAAATCAAAGGCTTTCAAGCTAATGAACTTCAACACTCTTATGACACAAACTATTGGAAGTGGGAAAAGAATGAGTTAGAGACCAAACTGTCTAAATCCTTAGAAGAGAGTGATAGGCTGAAAGAGGAACTGTCTAAAGTTAAACTTGACATAGAAAAGTTTTCATATGCTTCAAAAGCAATGGATTCTCTTCTAAAGGCTCAGATTCATGACAAGATGAAGCCTGGTATTGGATACAACAATACACCTCCTCCTTACAACAACAATTATATCTCTCCTACTTCAGACTTGTTAGAAACCAAGGAGAAAAAGGACTTATCTGAGAAAGCTTTTAAGATAGATCCTTTGGATGAGGTGATAGTTAAGGATTTGACTGAGAAAGAAGCAAGTGAGAACAGGGATAATACTGTGAGTAAAAAGATACCATTAGAAAACAATATTATCACCAATGAGGGATGTGGGAAAATCTGGGTCAAGTCCAAGGAGATAGAGCAGACAAAAGGAAAGAATAACAAGGTCCATTACAAACAAACCACAGTTGTGAATCCTGGATCTTGTAAACAGTGTGTTTGCAGTAAAGCCAAGAGCCTAAATTCTGGTTTAAAAAGAGGAAATCAAAGAAACTGGAATAATCAATGGGCTCAGAAACAAGGAGTTGATCTGAATAAAATCAATAGACCAAAACCTTGTTTCATATGTGGCAAGTTAAATCATTTGGCTAAGTATTGTTACTTTAACCCTATTAACCAACAGATGAACTTTCAAAGATTTGTGCAAAAACCTGTTGGTTATAGGAAGGCTGGAAAGAAACATGTGATAAAGAAACATGATGAAAGGAAAGGCCCCATGAAGAAAAAGATTTTAAAAGAAAGTGTCAAAATGTGGGTGCCTAGAAGCACTAAAACTGTTAGTACTGATAACAGGGTTAGAAGCACTAAAATTGTTAGTACTGCTAACATGGTTACTACTGCTACCTGTGTTAGTACTGCTGAAAATATTAATGCTGCTAATACTGTTAGTACCTCTTCAAAGGTTAATACTGCCAACACAGTTACTGCTGCTAACACAGTTACTACTGTTAACAAGGTTAGTACTGCTAAGCATGCAAGTGCTGCTATGGCAGTTAGTACTTCTAAAACCAGTACTGATTCTAGCAAAAATATTTCCAAGCCTATTATTGTAACAAAGTACTCCAAGAATGAGGAGTTAAAGTTCAAAAATCTTGTCAAGAAAGAATGCAAGTATTTTGATGAGAAAGGGGTACCCAAGACCACTTTGGCTTGGGTTCCTATTTCATACTAACTGACCTATCTTATGTGCAGGGCAACCAACAACTCAAGGGAAAGAGCATATGGCATGTTGATAGTGGTTGCTCTAGGCACATGACAGGCAACATGTCATGCCTTCAGGATTTCAAGCATATCAATGGAGGACATGTTGCATTTGGAGATAATCTTACTGGTGGTAAGATAAGTGGAAAAGGTAATGTCACCAAAGGTAAGATGACATTTGAGGATGTCTACTATGTTGATCAATTAAAGTACAACCTGTTAAGTGTATCACAGGTTTGTGACAAACAACATAGTATATTATTTACAAATACTGAGTGTATGATCCTTGCTCCAGGGTTCAAGGTAGTTGATGAAAGCATGATACTACTTAGAACTCCAAGAAAGGACAATGTTTACTGTCTAGATATGGACAATGTTGATAGTGATTCATCTCTAAATTGTCTTGTTTCAAAAGCTTCTGTAGATGAATCCTCTCTTTGGCACAGAAGGATGTGTCATATGAATTTCAAGACTATGAACAAACTTGTTAAAAACAACCTTGTAAGAGGTTTACCTTCAAAAGTCTTTTAATGTGATGATCATTGTGTTGCTTGTCTTAAAGGCAAACAGCACAAAACTTCTCATAAGACCAAAGAGTTAAATTTTGTTTCTTCTTGTCTCCAGTTACTGCATATGGATCTGTTTGGTCCTACAAATGTTATGAGTATAGGCAAGAAATCTTACTGCTTGGTTATTGTTGATGATTACTCCAGATTTACTTGGGTATATTTTCTAAGGACTAAGGATGAGACAAGTGGACTTATCAAATCCTTTATTCTAAGAATTGAAAACCAAACTAATCAAAGAGTAAAAGTCATTAGATCAGATAATGGAACTGAGTTTAAAAATCATGATCTAAACACCTTTTATGAAGACAAAGGTATTGAGAGGCAATATAGTGCTCCTAGAACTCCTCAACAGAATGGTGTTGCTGAAAGGAGAAATAGGACACTAATAGAGGCTGCTAGATCTCTGTTGGCTGATTCAAAATTGCCAATTACCTTCTGGGCTGAAGCAGTTAATACTGCTTGTTATGTCCAAAATAGAGTTCTAGTGGTCAAGCAAAAGAACAAGACCCCATATGAGCTTTTAAATAAAAGAAAACCTTTCATTGGTTTCTTCAAACCTTTTGGGTGTCCTTGTACAATTCTCAATACCAAATCTCACTTAGGTAAGTTTGATAGCAAAGCAGATGATGGATTTCTTGTTGGATATTCATCTCAGAGTAAGGCCTACAGAGTTTTTAACTCTTCTTCCAGAATAATTGAAGAAAGTGACAATGTCAAATGCAATGAGAACACACCAAATCCTGTTGGGTCTGGACCTCAGTGGCTATTTGACATTGATTCACTAACTAACTCTTTTGGTTTCAGTAATGAGTATACAGGAACAGGAAGTGGAGGATCAGGGACTACACAAGTCTCAGAAAGTATATCTAAATCTGTGATATTTCCCACACCCACAGTGAATTCTGTTGAAGACTGTGAAAAGGAATCATTTACTGGACCAAGTCAGAATGAAGAAGAAACTAGAGATGAGGAGACTCAAGAAAATAAAGAATCAGAAGTGGCATCTGAAAACACTTCAGTTGAGTTGCATGACTCTAATCTAGAGGCTGGACTGAATGAAGAACCTAGTCATAACACCAGAGTTCAAAAGAATCATCCTCCACAGCTGGTAATAGGAGATATCTCTTCTCCTATGATGACTAGACATCAAAGCAGGCTTCAAGAAATGCAAGATCAACAACATACAGTGCTTACTTGTTTTCTATCCCAGCTTGAGCCTAAAAAGGCATATGATGCTATGAAAGAATCCAGCTGGATAGAAGCAATGCAAGAAGAACTGTTACAGTTCAAGCTACAAGATGTATGGGATCTAGTAGACCTTCCTAAAGGTCACAGAGTAATTGGCACAAAGTGGATTTTCAGAAACAAGAGAGATGAAAGAGGTATTGTCATAAGAAACAAAGCAAGGCTGGTGGCTCAAGGATATACTCAAGAAGAGGGTATAGATTATGAAGAAGTTTTTGCACCTGTGGCTAGGATAGAAGCAATCAGACTATTCCTAGCCTATGCTTCTTACATGAACTTCAAAGTCTATCAAATGGATGTAAAAAGTGCTTTTCTCTATGGCTCAATTGAAGAAGAGGTATATGTCTGTCAACCACCAGGGTTTGAAAACCCAAGCTATCCAGACAGGGTATACAAATTGAAGAAAGCACTATATGGACTACATCAAGCTCCAAGAGCATGGTATGACACTCTGTCATCCTATCTCTTGGAAAATGACTTTGAAAGAGGAGTCATTGATAAGACTTTATTTATCAAGAGAAAGAAGAAGGATATCTTGCTGGTCCAAATCTATGTTGATGACATTATCTTTGGATCTACAAGAGACAACATGTGCAAGGAGTTTGAGGATCTAATGCATCAAAGGTTCAAAATGAGTTCCATGGGGGAACTTACTTTCTTCCTTGGACTCCAAGTTAAACAGAAGTCAGATGGCATCTTCATCTGTCAATCCAAGTATGTGCAGGACATTCTAACCAAGTTTGGTTTCTCAGAGTCAAAACCTGCCAGCACACCTATGGAAACACATAAGCAGATAACAGCAGATCTTGAGGGGGAGGATATGGATGTGCATCATTATAGATCCATGATTGGCTCTCTCATGTATCTCATAGCATCAAGGCCAGATATAATGTTTCCAGTCTGTGTATGTGCAAGATTCCAAGTTAGGCCAAAGCAATCTCACTTTCAAGCTGTCAAGAGGATATTCAGATATCTCAAAGGGCAACCCAGATTGGGACTTTGGTATCCTCATGACTTACCCTTTGACCTAATAGCATACTCAGACAGTGATCTAGGTGGGGCAAACTTGGACAGAAAATCTACTTCTGGAGGATGTCAGTTTTTGGGTGCTAGACTAGTTTCATGGCAGTGCAAGAAACAAACCACAGTGTCCACATCTACAACAGAGGCAGAGTACATCGCAGCTGCAAGTTGCTGTTCTCAAGTCTTATGGATTCAGAATCAAATGCTGGACTATGGGGTAACCTTTCTACACACTCCCATTTTTATTGATAATAGCAGTGCTATCAGCATTGTGAATAATCCTGTCAAGCACTCTAAGACAAAGCACATTGAGATCAGGTATCACTTTATCAGAGACTGTAATGAAAAGAAACTTATTCAAGTTGTAAAAGTTCACACTGATAATCAGTTTGCTGATCTATTCACTAAAGCCTTTGATGTGGGTAGATTCACTTTCTTGGTAACTAGTGTGGGAATGATCAACTCTGAATAAGCCCCTTCTCAAAAAGTGGTTTTATACCTGTATATTTTTATTCTTGGTGTTACTAATCTTCTTTTTCAGGATATGCATAGCAGTACTCAGTGTTTAGCAAGTTTAAAGGAGTAAGTAGTTAATACTGATTTCAGTTAATACTGCTAGTAGTTAATACTGCTTTCAGTTAATACTGCTAGTAGTTAATACTGCTAGTAGTTAATACTGCTTTCAGTTAATACTGCTAGTAGTTAATACTGCTAGTAGTTAATACTGCTTTCAGTTAATACTGCTAGTAGTTAATACTGCTCTCAGTTAATACTGCTAGTTAGTTAATACTGCTAGTAGTTAATACTGCTAGTAGTTAATACTGCTTTAGGTTAATACTGCTTATGTTCCGAATACTATAAATACTCTTTGCCCGCCTAAAAGTTCATAACGACTCTTTGCATACTGTACACTTGCGCTCTAAACCCTTTCTCTCTCAAGTTCGAAGTTTTCAGGCAAGCTTTTCACTAAGATCAATGGCATCCATGGCATTCATCGATGAACATAATGAGATCGCGATGCTACAAAAGCCAAAGCAAGCTGCAGGATTTCATCAGATTGTGGATTTCCTCAAGTCAAGCCATATTGCTCATGCTCTTACTATATCACCTACAATCTATATTGAGCATCAAAGGCAGTTCTGGGCTAATGCCACCATTGTTGCTGAGAATGGTGTGCAAATGATCAAGACAAGGATCTGTGAAAAGCCACTAACAGTTACTGAAGAGGTTATTCGCATCAGTCTACGTCTAGACGATGCCTCTGGTATAACTTCTATCCCAAACGATGAACTGTTTTCCAATCTTACAAGAATGGGGTATGGAGGCCCATTGGGTGTTTTCAAATTATCTAAAGCCAAATTTTCACCCCAATGGCGTTTCTTTGTCCATACTCTTATGCACTGTATCTCCAAAAAGACTACTGGATGGAGTGAGTTCAGCAGCACTATTGCTTATGCTTTGGTGTGCTTGGCCACTGCCAGAAAGTATAACTTTTCTAAAATGATTTTCAGTGATCTTGTCTCAAACATGGGAAACAAAAAGGGCTTCTTTATGTACCCCAGGTTTGTTCAAGAAGTTATTACTCATGAATTGACGGATATACCTCAACCTGTTGGGGTATATGTACCTAAACCCCCCAAAGGCAAGGTTTTCTCAAATATGAGAAGATCTGCTGGGGACTCGGAAGGAGTTGACACCCCATTGTTCTCTACAATGATGGTGGTGTCCCAAACCAATGAAGGTATGGCAGCAGGGTCAAGGCCCCCATTAGACCATCCTACTGCTAGCCAATCCCAACCTTCCCTCTCAAAATCTATTCCCCAGTCCCTTCTTGAAAAACCAACCTCTCCTATCACCCAAACTTACAAGAGGAAACAGGTAAAGAAGGCTCCTTCCCTTCTTGTACCATCATCCCCCAAGCCTTTAAGCCCTCTAAGGGAGAATTCTCCTTTAGAGAATATCCAAAGGGAAACCACAAGGGTGTCTCCTAACCCAAAGGAGGTGCTCTCTGAGGAGGAGGTAGAGCATATGGGTGCTGAGGCTACCACTACTTCTGCTAGCACAGAGGAGGAAAGTGGTAACATTAATAAGACCTCCCCCATGGCAAATTTGAATGAGCAATCATTCAAAGGTCCCTGGTGCCAAGAAACCAAGGGGGTGGACAGTGCTTCTGCTAGGCAGAAGACTTCCACTAATAAAAGATCCCATGATCCTTCAAAAGAGGGTAACACTTCTGGAGAGGGTGAGGACAGATATACGTACTATGAATTGATGGAAACAATGGGGAACATCAATCAAGATGTTCTCAAACAAGGCAAAGAGATTGAAGAAATGAAGCTGGTCATTCTGTCACAACAAGTACAGATTGCTAAGCTGAAGAAGATGGTGATCAGTCTGGTACAGAGGAAGAAGAGAAAGCAATTCCAACTAAGGAGAAGGAACACTGTGAATGATGCTCCCAAAAAGGGGGAGATCAACATGGAAGAAGCCACAAGAGAGGGGGAGCTTGATGGAGAGAAATTTGATGTTGAGGGGGAGCAGGAAGCAGAAACACAAAGAGATTCAGTGCCAATAGAAACACAAGAAGCAGCAGAAACAGTTACTACTGCTGACATAAATAAAGCAGCAGAAACAGTGAAAGAAGTATTAACAGATCTTGAGATTGCAGAAACCTTACTTAAAGCCAAGAATGATACTCCCAAGGTCACTTCAAAGACCAAAGGAGTAATCATCAAAGATCAAGGTGAAGTGATCAAGAAAGATAACAGTAAGAAGGCAATGAGCAAAGACAAAGGAAAAGCAAAGATGGTGGAATCTGATCAACCAGTCAAGAAGCAAAGGTTGGTTGAATCAGATGAAGCCTTAGCCAGAAAGATGCAAGAGGATATTAAAAAGGAAGAAAGAGTTCAGATGGAAAAGGACAGGGAGATGGCAAAAGCTCTAGCTGCTGAACTGAATGAAGCTTATCAACTGAGTCTGGCAACTGAAATTGCACAGAAGAAAGCTGCAACTATGAAGAAATCAGTGGTAGTAAAAGTAGCTACAAAGAAGAGAAAACCCTCAAGGACATTCCTAGGTACCCAAGAGAGAAACAAGATGATTATATTTCTCAAAGGTGCTGTAGGAGTCAAAAAGGAGATGTTCTCCAAAATGTCTTTTGAGAAGATCAAAGAGCTGTATGAGTCAGAGATGTTAAAGCTTCAGGGAAATGAAACTGCTAGGGTGGAGATGGAGAAGAGGATGAAAGAAAGTAATGACTTTGATTGTCAAAAGCCATTTCCAGATGAGCAAGAAACACCCCCTAAGAAAGAGGCCACTCTGGGAGAAAGTCTAAAGACTTTAAAGAGAACAAAGATGATGGCTAGGAGAAAGTCAATCAAGAAGCCTAGAATAGCTGAAGGAGAGGCTGAGAAGGTTGCTGAAGAAGAAGGGGCACCTGAGTCATCTAAACAGAAAGAGCCATCAAACACAGATGATGTAAATTTGTATATGGTAGTGATGGACAAAGTGCCTGAACCAATTTCAGCAGAACCTGTAGGAGTTAAGCCTCCTGAGGTCATTCACTGGGATACATTGACAGTGGATGGAAAGGAATACATAAGGCTGAAAAGAAAGGATGAAAAGTATGAAGTGTTCAACACATGGGCAAAAATTGTTAGAACATGCTCTAGGTCAGATCTTGAAGAGATGTTTGAGATAGGAATGAAGTTGTATGCAGATATACTGAAGGCTCCAGAGATTTCAATTACAAAACTGGTAATGGAGTATCTGTGTATGATGTTCAAGCCTGATGAAGTAGAGCATGTGATCAAGAATGTGTTCAAGTCAGTCAATAGTTGGACTCTATATGAAATTAGTGGAGTATATACAGTGACTTTGGATTTAAATCACACTGAATACTTTCTAGTGGATAGAGTATACAACCATAGCTGATTAAAGCTTCATGCCATGCTGAAGAAAAAGTTAAGATGTGTTCCAGATTCAGAAATGGATAAATACTTGATTCAAAGAACCATCAATCAGAGTTTGGGATTGGATGCAAACACTGGAAAGTAGACCATTATGAAGTTTTGGGAGCATCTTGAAAAGAATCTTGAAGATTAATTCTGAAGAACTTGACTTCTTTTCCTAAAAGTCAAGTTAGTGGGAGATTGTTGGGAACTGAAGAATTCATCAAGTATGGTTAATGCTGCTGGTTTAAAGTTACTACTGCTAGAAGACTTAAAGGTTAATACTGCTGAGTGTTACTACTGCTAGTAGAATTAATACTGCTAGTCAAAGTTAGTGCTGCTTGAACAAAGTTAGTACTGCTTAGCTAGTTAGTACTGCTAGTAGTTAGTGCTGCTTAGTAGTTAATGCTGCTAGAAGAAATTTAATGCTGCTGAAGATTAATACTGCTTATATGATGAAGATTCGCATGAAAGGATATACATGGAAGCTTAGAGATATACATGGAAGATATACTGAAGATATGTTTATTTTTTTGTAATTATCTTTTTGTTTAGTATATGTATAGAAGATACAGAATAGTTTTGGTAGAGATTAATCAATTCATTCTAAGTGTTAGTTCTAGAGAAAATCAACCTCAAGGCATAGATCCTAATTCTAGAGAAGTAGAATTCGTATTGGTGAGCCTGTTCATCAATATTGAGGTTGAGTGTGTAATCTTGTAACTTCAAAGCATTCAATACAAGTTTACAGTTTGTTCTTCATATTTACTGTGTTGATTTACTGTTTCATTGAATATCAAAGTGTTATTCCGCAAACTTCTTTGATATTGTTTCTGAGAATTAATTCTTGTTGAGAATTCGATCCTGACATACAACATAGGCATTTCCCCAAATGGCGAGGGTCTAGGCACATACCAACCCGGTGGCGCCCAAGACTATGTCCTCCTAGTGTCCATTTGACTTGGTTCATCCATACAACTCATTTATGACCAAGGAGCACATTAGCTCTCATAAGGTGTGTTCAACACCAATGTTTGTCGTATGGTCCAATGATTCATACTCATCATCAAATAGGTGCAAGGAACATGACAACTTACACATCATGACTATTTATGCGTAAAACCATAAAAAGAGTTTACCTATAATGGGGATATTTACCCAACACTTAAGCAACAATATCATGAAGTTGTAAGAGAATAAATACCATTCATTAGTTTATCCATATTACCAACATATACTTATCTATTTCCTTCAAGACTAACCATTCATATCCCAAAACAACATTAGATCCAATAAACAAATGTGAGGAACCCTAATCTCATAAAATAGAGGAAGTCAATATTTAAGCAAATAAATACATGTATCTCATTTAAAAGGATTTAGAACACTCACAATCTAGGTTTTAGATAAAAACCTAGAAAATAGAAAACCCTAGGTTGAAGAGATTGAAACTTGGAAATGGAGGCTAGTTGACTTGGTAATCTTCAATAAATGCTCCTTGATGTGTAATGAATGCAACCACAAATTCCCAACAACCCTAAAGTCGATATTTATGAGGATTAGGGTTTGAGAGGGAGAAAATCACACTTAGAGGTACCAAAATCGTCCAACAAAACAGGAGAGGAGAAGAAGTGAGGTCAAAATCGGTCAAATGCTCTATTTGAACCCTCAGACCTTGCTCGCGACTATGTCCGATGACAATGCCAAGGGCATAGTCGTCTGGGCATTATCGCGCCCAAACCCCCACTCTCGGTACAACGCCGGCGAGAGTGACACGTGAGAATGCCCTGGGCACTATCGCGGTCACAATCGTGTGGTATGTACCGTAGGTCCTATGCCCACCGCGACTTGACATACGCGACTGTGACACATGTCAGAGTCACCGGACATACTCGCCCAGTCCTGACTCGAGTCTGATTCCTCTTCCGATCTTCCGTTCTATGCATCAAGTCTAGGGGTTTTCAACTGAGTGAGTGAGGGTTCCAAATTACTTGACTTATTCGGGAGTGGAACTAGGAAAAGGAGTATAATAGTCTAGTAAAGCTTACTTGTGAAATTTCGGGCGTTACAATCCTCCCCACCTTGGACAAGATTTCGTCCCCAAAATCTCGCCCTATGCGAATAAGTATGGGTATCTTCTCTTCATGTCTTCCTCGGCCTCCCATGTGACATTTGCTCCCCGATGATGCTTCCATTGAACCTTGACCATTGTCACCTTTTTATGACGAAGCTTCTTCGTCTTGGATTCTAATATTGCATCTGGTTCTTCTACGCACCAGTTTCGTTATCCACTTGGATCTCCGTCAATGGGATGACACTTTCTTCTTCATCTAGACATTTGCGAAGGTAACATACATGAAAAGTAGGATGTATCCCATCCATTTCCGGTGGCAAGTCTAGTTGGTATGCTTGGAGTCCAATCTTCTCTAATATGACAAAGGGTCCAAGGAAACAAGGGCTAAGCTTCCCGCGTTTCCAAAAACGGATTATCCCTTTCCATGGTGACACTTTCAACATCACTCGATCTCCTACTTGAAATTCAACCGATCTTCTCTTTTTGTCCGCATAGCTTTTCTGTCGGTCTTGTGCCGCTTTTAGACGCTCTCGGATTTCCTTCACTTTATCTGCGGTTTCTTGCACGATTTCCGGTCCGACAAATTGTTTCTCCCCCGCTTCAAGCCAATAAGTCGGGGTTCTACATTTTCGGCCGTAAAGAGCTTCAAATGGATCCATCCCGATGCTCGAATGGTAGCTATTGTTGTAGGCAAACTCCACTAACGGTAGATGCGAGTCCAAATTTCCCATGAAACCGATGACTCACGATCTCAACATGTCTTAGAGAGTCTGAATGGTCCGTTCACTTTGTCCGTCCATCTGAGGGTGGTAGGTCGTGCTCAACTTAACCATTGTACCCAACTCTTTTTGTAAACCTTCCCAAAACTTCGAGGTAAACCGGCTATCTCGATTTGACATGATTGATAACGGAACACCATGCCTCGATACAATTTCATCAATGTAAAGCTTGGCTAACTTGTCCATCGGCAACGTCTCTCGCATCGCCAAGAAATTTGCGTTTTTGGTGAGTTGGTCCACAATGACCCAAATCGTGTCATGACCCTTCAAAGTCTTCGGTAGTTTGGTGATGAAGTCCATTGTGATATGCTCCCATTTCCATTCCGGAATTGACAAAGGTTGCAAACTCCTGTAGGGTCTTTAATGCTCCGCCTTGACATGTAAACAAGTGACATATTTCTCCACATAGCTGGCCACATCAAGTTTCATTATTGGCCACCAATAATTCAACTTGAGGTCTCTATACATCTTCGTGTTACCGAGGTGTATGGAGTACTTGGATTGGTGGGCTTCTTATAAGAGAAGCTCATGGGTTCCACCCAACCATGGTACCGACACTCTTCCTTGGAACAACTTTAGGCCACGACCGTCTTCAGTCAACAGATCCCGTTGCTTCACCATAACTTCGTCCTTGATATTCTCTTCTTGAAGTGCCTCCCATTGGTATGTCTTGAGATTCTCGACTAGACTTGACACTACATCAATTCTAGTCAGTGATAAGACAACACCACTTTAGTTCTAGCCATCTTCTTCACCGCATATTGAGCTCCTTTTGATAAAAAATGTACTTCAAGCTCTTATGATCGGTAAAAAGTGTACATTTTAGAGGTAGTGACGCTAGAACTTCAACGTGAATACCACCGCTGCTAGCTCCTAGTCGTGAGTCTGGTAGTTCTTCTCATGATTTTTCAGTTGATGCGACGCGTAAGCTATTACCTTTCCTCTTTGCATCAACACACACCCGAGCCTCATCTTGGAAGCGTCACTATAGACTACGAAGTCATCCGATCCCTCGGGTAGGGACAAGATAGGTGCTTCACACAACTTCTTCTTGAGAGTTCTAAAAGCTTGATCTTGCGTGTCCGTCCACAGAAACTTGCGAGTTTCATCTTGCGAGTTTAGTCTGCGAGTTTCATCTTGCGAGTTTGTTAAAACGCGCAAGTAGGCATTTGCGAGTCCAGGAAACGTGCACGCCTCTATCTGCGAGTTTCAACAATTCTTTAGGTCTACGAGTTTGTCAAAACGAGCAACCTTTTGCTTGCGAGTTTCATAAACACGCACACCTAAGCCTGTGAGTTCTCTTTGAACAGTGATTTGTGAGTTTAGGCGTCTGCGAGTTTCAAGCAGTTTTTTTAGTGATCTGCGAGTTTCTATTCTTTGGTCAAAATTTTCAAAACTGTAATATGGCCTTTAAATGTGAATTTTTTTTCTTGGGGCGCTACCCCCAGACCCCGCAAGGGCGTTGCCCCTTGACCCCACCCGCTAACCGGGTAGCGGGACCCCCGTGCTAAGTCTACGGAGGGGGACAAAGTTCTGATTGTGATCAAAGTTTCTGAATTTCTAACGATCATTTCAAGTTTCTTTTTGTAACAGATAATTCAAGATGGGATATTTTTCTGATGATGATGAACAAAAGATTCACAAGCTCGAATTAGAGAACAAAAATCTTGCTTCTTCAGTTGACTACTATTCTAAGCGGTCAAAGAGATATTCTGATGAAAGGAAGATATTGAGAGAAGAAGTCAGTGCATTAAAGACCATTAATGAAGATCTTCTGAAACAAACTTCTGGGATGAATGATAAAAAGATACTGAGTCTAGAAGCTGAGAATAAAGAGTTGAAAAGAAAGATCTCAGACTTTGAAGATCAAATTGCCCAGATTCAGCAAGCAGTTTCTGTTGACAGCTATGAAGAGAAGATTAAGAATTTGGAGGATGCTAATGCTGAGCTTATAAAGAAAATATCTGATTTGGAGAAAAAGATGGTCAAAGAAAGATCTGATTTTGTGACTGAGAAGAAAAGGTTTGCAAATTTTTTTTCAGATTTTTCAAGAAAATGTGCTGAAGAAAAGAAAACAGTTGAGCTGAAATGTATAAAGCTTTCTCAACAAGTTTCTGACTTTTAGAAAGTGATTATTTTGGAAAGAGGAAAGTTTGAAAAAGAAAGAAAGACCATAGAACAGAGGAATGTTGGCATTTTTAAAGAAATATCTGGTCAAAGAAAGGATGCTGAGAAGGATTTTGAAGATGAAAGAAATATATTTGAGATAGAAATCAAGAAACTGAATGAGAAGCTATCTGAACTATCTGAAAGTGCACTGAAAGAGCGGAAAGCGAAGTCTGAAAGTGCACTGAAAGAGCGAAAAGCGAAGTCTGGTGTGGAAGGTAAAACCAGTTGAAGATGAGAAGAAAGATGGGACAAAAGATGAGCTGAAAGGAAAGAAGTCATGTGTACATGCACATAAAGCCAAGAAGAACAATGCACGTAAAGGTAAACTTGATCATATATACACGAAAGATCAATTAATCAGGTTATCAGGTAAGAAATACCATTGTTCTTATTGTCGTACACATGATCATGTTCATAAAACAATTGATCATTTCTGGTATGGTTCTTATTCAGTTACTCCCATAAGAACTGCAACTAACATTCATGGATCCAAATACCAGTGGGTACCAAAGCCAAAAACTGATTATGTGTTGCAGGCATCTACTGTCAAGGGGGAGTAAGAGAACCGAGGCTTCTAAGTAAATCAATTTAGAACCCATACTTCAACGAAGTTTGACTTCTAAACACAACAATTTAGGACTCGTACTTCAGTGATCAAAAGACCTTACTCCTGTGCTGATAAGAGATTGTACTCCAATACTCGAATGAGGAAATCAACCATCAAGGGAGAGTACATACTTTTCTGAAATATTTTGCATCCGATAGATATGATGAACTACATTTCAAAATAGAATTGTAGATCTCTATCAAGTGCTTTTTCAATGACATATTTTAGATGCATAATTTCAGGGGGAGTAAAGGTGATGACTTTTGATTACTTCTGATAAGAACTCGTACTATAATCGTTTTACTGCTTTATGTCTTTTAATTTTTCAATAAATTTGTGGATAAAGTTGCTTTGACATGACTTTGAGACTTGTGCATGATGAGAGAAGCTTACAAGATTATATCTTTATGACTTAAGCATGACTTCATGAGATTTAAGACGAAGCGCAAAGGTTAATTTCTTATCTTAATCTCATATATGGTTGAAAGAAGGACAACTTTCAATCATAGAAAACATGTTTTTAAATGTTCAAACCACTTCCCGATTCTTAAACAGATTTCATGAATTGGAAGTGTGATTTTTAAATGTTTTTCAAGATTTATTTGTGTTTACATGATTACAAACCGTGTGTTTCCAAAGATAAATACTTGCATATTGTCTTTTCTATATACTTTCAAGTATTCACACACACCGGTTTGACTTATTATTCAAAACGTTCTTACCATGTCTCAAATTTGAAACATATTTTCGATGGTAAGACACCCCGGTTGTACTTCAAAGAATTTTGAGCGTAATTTCATTTCAAAACGTTCTTTCAAGAATGTCTATATTTTTTATTCATATGGACAATATCCGTTATTTTTGACCATAAGCTTTAACTGTTATATCATTTCTTATTTGATCATTTTTCATACAATGTCAAATTTTCAAACAAGTCTCTTGCATTCATATTCATTCATTTAATTTCCTTGTTTGAAATATTTCAATGTTTAAAAATGCTCATATCTTCATGATTATATTCTGAGCATACACATATCTAACTTCTATTTGAGCTTTAATTGTTCAAGTTAAACCATTTTTGAGCAACATATGTTTCATAGGAATATGGGTTCTTTGTGCTAGGACTTAAATGAACTTCTATGGATTCACGATAACCAGTGTTTCCTACCCAAGAAGTTAATCCATAGTGATTGAGTGTGAGGAATCAAAAAGAAATGAGTGTAGGTTGTGTGTTGAGGTAAAATGGAAATGAGAGTTTGGTTAGATGTGAGCTTAATGATTAAAAGAAAGAGGGTGTGAGATCAGAGTAAAAGAATATCAAACTCTGCACCAACTACTTTCTGAGCCGGGCAACCACATTACTAATGTTTCACAATTCTTGGTGAACATTATTGAAACAGGCAACTAGCCCATGCCAACTCTTGTTTATAACCCCACCAACCACTCATTTTCTTCTTAAAAAGATAATGTTTCATATTTTTAAGGGGACGCAATATATAATCTATCTGATTTTCATTTGGAAAATCTGGATATTGAAAAAGAAGGAAGTCTGCCCCACCTTCGCACTTCAATCGAGTCTGTGTTTATCTACTGTTGTCTCAGTGGTTTACACAATGTTGAGCCTTTATAAAAGCAATCATCATATGCTTAATTCTTTCTACACTAGCACAAACACACAAGGAATTTGTTTTCTTGTCATAACATTCATAGAAATTTTCTTTGTGATGTTTCGATGATTGGATGGAAGCCCTGGGGGAGTGAACATCAAAAAGCTCCTTTCCTATGTGTATCCGTTACACACAGTGACTTTGTGTTACTGACAGGCATATTAACTGATTCATTTGTTGATTCAGGTGTTACATTCCTAATTTGTCTGGATTTGAAAAGATCTATATGAATATCTTGGAGGATTGACGGTGAATCATAGGCTCTTGGACAAATCAGAATGGTCAAAGACATTTCTTGGAAAAGTTTTGATGTAATAGATGCTATATTCATCAAAAAGGAGGAGATGATTTAAAGAAATGTCAGATTTAAAAATTTCAAAGTTAAAGATTTGAAGAAGACAAAGTTCAAAGTTTGAAAGCTTGTTCAAGCAAAGTTAAAGATTTTTGAAGATGTGTTGATTTTCTGAAATTTTCTTTGAAGATTATTTGCTGAAGCAAGTCGAGCTAAATCTGAAGATAATTTCTTTCCGAAGTCTGAAAGAGTCTTGTGATAATTTTGGGAGATTATTGAAGTTTGTTTCTACCATCTTTGGGAGAGATTGTTGGTATTTCTTGAAGATAGACTTTGGGGAGATTAAAGTTAAAGATCAACCAAAAGAGGAATATTGTACTCAGATTGAGCTTAAAAGGGAGATTTAAAGTTATTCAATGCAACCAAAGGGGGAGATTGATTTGCTAAATCTTTCAAAGATGATCTTGAATCCAAAGGGGGAGATTGTTAGAGCAGAAATATGTTGGATACAAGATCGTGAAGACTGAAGGTCAAAGATTCAAGAAGTCAAAGCTGGAAAGTCAGCTCTCATGGAAAGTCAAAGTCATTTTGTAATAAAAGTCAAAGTTAATGTTTTGTATTTTGTTTCTTTGTAATTGTGTGAGGGTATAAATACCTTCATGTCTTTGTAAGTGAGTGAGTGGTAATCAGATTATAGAGAGAGCTGATTAGAGAAGAGGTGATTAGAATACATTTCTAGAGAGAGAGTAGTGAGAGAAAACTTGTAATATGTGAAATTGAGATTTGATCAATGACATATGACTACGATTCATGATTGATTTCTATTTTAAAATTAGAACTTGATAGATTTGGGAATAACAACATTCTTTCTTGTTAAGGACGTAAGCAGCGAAGCGATCTTCGAAAAATCTTGGATAAATGTTCTATAGTACCCGGCCAAACCCAAGAAGCTACAAATTTCCGTTGGGCTCGTCGGTGGTTCCCATCCCATCATTGCCTCGATCTTTGCCCGATCCACCTTTACTCCGTCTTTAGACACCAAGTGGCCCAAGAATTGGACCTCTTGCAACCAAAATTCGCATTTCAAGAACTTTGAGAACAACTTTTCTTTCCGAAGGACTTCCAATACTTCCCTCAGGTGTTCCCCATGCTCCGCCTCATTTCGCGAATAGATTAGGATGTCGTCGATGAAGTCTATCACCGACTTGTCCAAAAAAGTTCGGCACACCCGGTTCATCAGATCCATGAACACGGTAGGTGCAATCGTCAACCCAAATGACATTACCAAGAATTCGTAATGTCCATATCTTGTTCAAAAGGTTGTCTTCGGAATTTCGTCGCTCTTCACTCTCACTTGATGATATCCCGACCGCAAATCAATCTTCAAGAACCACCCCGCTCCTTGCAGTTGATCAAAAAGGTCGTCGATTCGGGGAAGAGGGTACTTGTTCTTCACATTGACTTTGTTTAGCTCTCGGTAGTCAATACACATCCGTATTGACCCATCTTTATTCTTTACAAATAGGACCGGGGCATCCCAAGGTGACGAACTTGGTCAGATGAAACCTTTCTCTAGCAGTTCTTGAAGTTGAGCCATCATTTCTTTCATTTCCGTAGGCGCCAATCGGTAGGGAGCACGGGCTATCGGGGCCGCTCCCGGGGTGAGATCAATCTGGAACTCCACTTGACGTCCCGACGGTAAACTAGGTAAATCCTCTGGGAAGACATCCGGATAATCCCGAACAATCTTCACATCTTCTACTGACTTATTTCCCAACTTTGCATCCACAATGTAGGCTAAGTACGACGAACATCCCTTAACTAGGTGCTTGTGAGTCTTTAAGTAGGAAACACGGGGGTGGATCCCTTCCTCTTCTCTCCATAAATCATAACCGTGCCGCCATTTGCCACATACATCCTAATCTTTTTCTTAGAGCAAATAATGTCGGCACAGTTCTTGGTCAACCAATCCATGCCTATCACTACGTTGAAACCCCCAATTCTCCATCGGTAACAAGTCCACTTCGAAATGTTGACCATCTAATTCTAAAACACAACCACGATAGTGCTCTCGAATCAACACTTGCTGCCCATTGGCTACTTCTACTAGTAAGGGGTCGGAAAGGGTACTAACGGGGGTAGAAAATGTCGGACAAAAAGAATTTGATACAAATGACCGGTTTGCACCCGAGTCAAACAAAACTTGAGCAGGAAAAGAGTTTACAAGGAACGTATCCTATACAACATCGACGGTCTCCCTCGCCTCCTCGACGGTCATCTGAAAGGCTCTGCTTGGTACCCTTGGGGGGTTCTCTTTCTTAGGAGCCGGTTCGCTTGAGAATCCGCGGTTACTCCCAACCAATTTTGGGCACTCCCTCTTCACATGTCCCAGCTCTCGACACTCAAAGCAAATGAGTCCTCGGATAGGGCAATCACGGGTCATGTGGTTCTTCTTTCCACATTTGGTGCACTAAGGAGGGCCCGAGTAGGTTCTTTGATTACACGAACCACTATGTTTGCTCTTACATCGGTGGAACCATCTCACTTCCCATCAGGGGCCAGTTCCCCTTCCCCCGAAGGCCGGTTTAAATTGACGGGTAGGTACGAATGACCCTTCCCATTTCCTCTTCTCGCCCGCTTGCCCCTTCTCTTCTTTCCCCGTAACCAAGTCATCCTCCACCAGCAAGGACTCTTCTATTTACTCTTGCAATGTCGTTCCCCTAGCGTTCCTCACCGCCGTCCTCATCTCGACTGGCAACCCACGCTGATAAGCTTTGATTCTCGATCGCTCATCGGGGGCCAGATGCCCCACTAGGTTCAACTTCTCCAAGAAAATCTTGGAGTAATAGGTGACAGACAAAGTCCCCTTCCTCATGTTTCGGAACTCTTCCTAAATCTTGTCCAACGATCGCTCACTGCAATACTTGTCCAAAATCTTATGTTTGAAAACTGGCCAAGTCAGCTTAGCCAGAACTTCGGGGGTGAGGACGGATCAGGTGAGGTTCCACCAAATCAAGGCCTCACCTCTAAGCAGCTGAGAGGCGAATTTGACCCTTTGCGAGTCATCGCACTCGCTTGACTCAATGGCCATTTCCACTTCCTTGAGCTAATACATGCATGTAACCGGATTTGCCGAACCTGAAAACTCTGGCAGGTGACTCCCCAGAAAAGTCTTGTAGGTGCATCCCTTGTCCTTCCTCTTTCCTTCGGCCATCACATGTTCCTCCGTACCGATTCCATTTCCATTACCTCCTGACCCACCCACAGCGTTTTTCGCCACCATTTCGGGCCGTCGGTGACTGGCGTCGCGATCCTCTAAAGCTTCAGGAAGAACTCTTGTTGCTGTGTCATGGATGCATTAATGGCTTGCATCATGCTACCCATCATTCGGCTCTCAAGGGTTACCTCCTCGATAACTGGTCTGGTATTAGCAATATTGTTCCTTAGGATTTGCTCCACTCCTCCGTCCAACACAGGTTGTCTAGGCGGAGCGGTGGCAACCACGACTGTCCACGGTTGATCGGTCGTAGATGTCGATGCCTCATCACCTTCCGGGGGTGTTGGCAATATGCTTCGAGTGTTAACCATGATGGTCTGTCATACATACGAGAAGAAGATAAGAGATAGACTATCTATACGTACTACTGCATTCATTAAGTATCACAACAACAATGACTCAAGCATGCTCACGTAACAATATACTCATAATTACAGTAGCTAAGTGGAATTATGAATATATTATACACAAGGATTTTTAATATCATCGCAACAATCCTCAATTCATGCAATTCTGTAAGTCCTAACGCTCTCCCCACCTAATAATTTTATCCATGGGTGGGTGTTTCACTATAAACGCTTACAGTCTAAGTCTAGGCATGCTAAGGTCGATACCTAGTTCACTTAAACTAAAGCTCTGATACCAACTTATAACACCCCAAAAATAGGGATAACAAAATTCCGGAAAAAACGGAAATGTGGTATATAAAATTGTCATAGCAAGAGCCTCCCAAAATTGGGGAATGTGTGAAACTTGTTTAATTACAATTTGTAATTTAACGGTAATAAACAACAACCATCTAATCTAATTTCTACAACAGAAATATTATTACAAAAAGGGTGTCGCCTATAGACCCAATAAAATATTCACAAAAAGTGTGCCCATATAGGGGTGAGCGTGGGTCGGGTCGGGGCTAAAAAGTGAAAACCCGATTGGGGTTCGGGTAAGGAATTCCATCCCCAACCATGGCAAACGGGTAGGAAGGGTCTTCGGGTTTCGGACCATCTCGGGGTCCGGTGGTCGGGTTTCCATACTTTTTCCCCTTTAATTTGCAGCTTCTATCTTTCTTCATGGAGTTATACAATGCACGATATATACTATTAAATAGAGCATGCAAAGTGGATTTTTTTTTCAAGAATACAAGTACTACAAGTATGACATGATGACAGTACACTCATGACAATCGACATGAGTCAATCATGCAGAACAGCAGAATTGCAATATGCATCAATATTGCACAATTACATTACTATAATACTATTTAGTTTTTTTTTCCTTTTAGATATTTATCCATGTACATCACTATTCACTAGATCGAGTAGATGTACATGTACTTGTGACTTTCAAATTTCAATGTTTCATATCCTACCATCCATGAGGCATTAAAAAAATGACAAACTAATATTCTAAGTTTTTAAGAAGGACCCAACCAATAAGATATTGACAACTAAGAAAGACCCATTAAATCATTGAACAATATTATTCCAATAAAGTAATAAAGTACAAACTTCAACTTCAAAATTCGGGTTTTCGGGTATTTCGGGGCGGGGTTTTGAAGACCCTAACCGAACCGCCCAACCCACTCAATTCATCGGATTTCGGGGGTCGGGTCAGATCGGGTGCTATGGGTCGACTTATTTCTGGTTTTTTCGGTTCGGGTTTTCGGGTATTTTGGGTTGAATCGGGTTCTGCACAACCCTACGCCCATATGCACTTTCTCCAATCTCTCACAAAGTTCGCCCAGACCTTCTTAGGTGTGGCGCCACTAGAACCTGAGATACATATAAACACCAAACAAGTGTTAGGCCAAAAAGCCTAGTGAGATTGAATGACAATTAATATATACATGTGGACAATTCCAATATTCATTTACCAAAGGATGTATTCATTAAATGGAATCAATGGGGGAGACCCACAACACCAATCAAATCCTACACAAGAGACGAGATACCCTAGTGTCAACTTCCAAGAGTGACACCACAAGGCCCGACACATTCGAGAGTATAACATAGGCATTGCCCCAAATGGCGGGGGTCTAGGCACATACCAACCTCATGGCACCCAAGACTATGTCCTCCTAGTGTCCATTTGACTTGGTTCATCCACACAACTCATTTATGACCAAGGAGCACATTAGCTCTCATAAGGTGTGTTCAACACCAATGTTTATCGTATGGTCCAATGATTCATACTCATCATCAAATAGGTGCAAGGAACATGACAACTTACACATCATGACTATTTATGTGTATAACCATAAGAAGAGTTTACCCATAATGGGGACTGATAACTCTCATTTTGAGTGTTATTTACACATTGTTTGTGTGTGTTTTTCTTTAATTTTAGTGTGTGTTTTCCCTTTACGTGTTCATGTTTCTTTTATTTATTTATTTATTTTCATTTGGAGGTGTTGTGGATAAAAGTTTGTGTTTTGATGGTTGAAAGCATCATTTTTGGGCTAAATGTTGGACTGCAGAAAGTGGCCACTTTGTCGCCACATTGGTGAACGTTGTAAATCCGAGGACAACTGAAAAACATCATATTTTGCATGTATTTTATGTCCATTTCAGCTGCATAAAGGCTTTCTTAAAGGCTAAGCTTTAGAAACCAATGGGATGAAGAGAAGACAAAGGATAAAAGCAAAAAGTTGGTGGAAAGATATCAATGCCAAAAATGCCTACCTAAAAGCTTAAATGAGATAAAGCAAAAGATGAGCTTTCATGAGAAAATAGATGAAAAAGGTAAGGAGCCTTTGGGTCAAAGAATGCTTGAACTCATTGAAAGGTTTTGTGGGTAAAATCCTCCACCACCTTTTTCATCTTCCACTATAAATTGAAGTCATGGATGTCATTTGAAGAGAGCTCCAACATGTAGCATAATTCAGCTATTGTTCTTTTTTTTTTCTCTTAGATAGTTGTAGTTGTAATTGTAGTTGTAATTTATTTTCTAGTATTTAATTTCCAGCTCAAAGTGGGCACCTTGTCACCACGTTGGCAACAACTTTTAAGTTTCATTTATGCAATTTAAGTTTATGTTCTCTCCTTCTTCTTTCATGTCTTTAACTGTTATTATGAACTAAACACCCCTCTGGGTGTGGGTATGAGTCAAGGCTAAGACTAGTAGGCAACACTTGGGTGTTGCCATCTTTGCTAAATCTTAGACTTGGTCACTCGAGTCGGGACTTCAACTCAACGCGGACAAGACGATCACTTGTTAGTGTTAATATTAGATCTTAGACCTCGAGAGGGGAAGATCCGAAATACGGCTTGAGTGATGCAAACAAGATTTGAGAAAGTCTTTTATAACCACGTAGAGATACGGGTTTTTGCATGATTTTAACTAAGGTTCAAATGTCGGTCGATATGGGTGTCACAAAGAGATTTGGGCGTCTATATCTATACTGGTGGAACTGAAATCCTTAGAGGTTTACTTAGTTAAGTCGGCAAGTCTTGAGTTGGCCAACGTGGTGACAAAGTGGGTGCAACGTGGCCACGTTCCGAGGAAACTTATTTTCGAGAGAAAAAGGTTTTTAGGCTGTCGTGTGTCATTTTGTTTCTGACCAAGTTGTTACTACATCAGTCTTAGTTAATGCTTGTACCCACATCCTCCCTTTTCTTTAAATTAATTGTTAAAAGCACCAATCTCGCTCAAAGATATTTTCTTCTTCTCTAATTGAAACCATTGTATTCTCGACCTACTACTCGAAACTTTGAAGTCTGATCCCTGTGGATACGATCTCGGTATTTTTACCACTTTATTACTTATAGCGATCATAGTGTCCGGTGTGCACTTGCACCGCCACTGTGGCAACATAGTGGCCACTTTGTGGACCTATACGATATTCTGCTATCAGGGACATTTAGACAACACTTAAGCAACAATATCATGGAGTTGTATGAGCATAAATACCATTCATTAGTTCATCCATATTACCAACATATACTTATCTCTTTCCTTCAAGACTAACCATTCATATCCCAAAACAACATTAGATCCAATAAACAAATGTGAGGAACCCTAATCTCATAAAATAGAGGAAGTCAATATTTAAGCAAATAAATACATGTATCTCATTTAAAAGGATTTAGAACACTCACAATCTAGGTTTTAGATAAAAACCTAGAAAATAGAAAACCCTAGGTTGAAGAGATTGAAACTTAGAAATGGAGGCTAGTTGACTTGGTAATCTTCAATAAATGCTCCTTGATGTTTAATGAATGCAACCACAAATTCCCAACAACCCTAAAGTTGATATTTATGAGGATTAGGGTTTGAGAGGGAGAAAACCGCACTTGGAGGTACCAAATCCATCCAAAACGGGAGAGGAGAAGAAGTGAGGTCAAAATCGGTCAAATGCTCTATTTGAACCCTCAGACCCCACTCGCGACTATGCCCGGCGATAATGCCAAGGGCATAGTCGCCTAAGCATTATCACGCCCAAACCCCCACTCTCGGTACAACGCCGACGAGAGTGACACGCGAGAATGCCCTCGAGCACTATCGCGGTCATAATCGCGCGGTATGTACCGTAGGTCCTATGCCCACCACGATCTTGACATACGCGATTGTGACACATGTCATAGTCGCCGGGCATACTCGCCTAGTCCTGACTCAAGTCCGATTTCTCGTCTGATCTTCCGTTCTAAGCATCAAGTCTAGGGGTTTTCAACTGAGTGAGTGAGAGTTCCAAATTACTTGACTTATTCGGGAGTGGAACTAGGAAGAGGAGTATAAAAGTCTAGTGAAGCTTACTTGTGAAATTTCGGGCGTTACAAAAACCTTCAAGTCTAGATGGGGATGAAGATGATGATGATGAAGACTTGCTCCTAGCTTTCAACTCTTATCTTAATGGAGAAGGACCACTTAGAGCTCAAAGATCTAGGTTTTAGTTGCCCAAAATCGCCATTAATGCCTTAGGTTGCTTCTAGAGAGAAAGTGAGGAGAAGTGGGTGGTGTAATAAATGAGAAAGTGGCTAAAATCTGTGTTTTAAACACCGAGTGCCCGTCGGCGACTATGCCAAAGCGATAATGACATTGTCACTATCGTAGGTGTAACACCCGTAATTTGGAGACTTCCTTTAGTGATAGTTCGGGAGTCTTTTGGCTTTTGGAACGTAAAGGTGTTGAGAAATCAGATGGGTTTTGCTATGGAATCTTCGAGGATCGAATCAGGTGAGAAGACGCGAGAAAACCGAGAATTGGGCTGCCACAAGTTATGGCGCGACTTAGAGTCGCGGCACAAGCCGCGTAACTCACTGGAAGGAAACGGGCGAGTTAATTTAAATTGCAATCAATTTATAAAGCATGTTTGAAATAAGGTGTCTATCTTTGAAAGCGCATGACATTGAAAATAGTTGTTTCTATGTTTTACAGTGCATCAATTGAAAGATCATGTTTTAAGAGTAGTCTGTCTTTTAAAAGTATTTACTCATGTTAAAACTCTTGAGCTCACTAGGCGTTAAGCCTAACCTTTTTATTTGTCGGCATGTGCATCAGGTTCCAGTTGGGGGTATGGTTCTAGCAGTATTGAAGAGATGTGCCTTAGTGTTCGCAAGTGTAAGGGTTTGGAGAAGTCTTCCGCAGTTTGGAGACAGTGACTGTTATTGGGTTTTAGTAGCACCCGTCCTTATTATAGACTGTATGTATAGAATGAATGGGTGTATGGAGGTTAAATCTTAAATTGTGATTGTAGATGAATCATTTATTGATGCATTTAGAAAATTTTAAATTAGTTGCTATTTCCAGTTTTGAGGGTGTTACAAGTTGGTATCAGAGCTTAAGTTTGAGAGAATTAGGTATTGATTTTGGATGCCTAGACTCAAACTAGCGTTATTATAAGTGATTGTAAGTGAAGTTGCACATTAGGTACCTTAAGATAAGATATTTTGAGGTCGAGCAAGTTGCTAGAAACGGGAAACTTGTCGAGAGTCGCAAGGATGATCATGTATGGTACGTTCATAATGGCACCTGACCAGTGTTATGGTGAACCTACATATTACATGTGCATACTTGAACTACCTTGGTATGATGACCGTTGGGGTAGTGAGAAAGTTTCTAAGCGAGTAATTTAAGGAAAGGTTGATGTCTATAGCAATGTTGCATTGAAGTGATAGTTAAGTGCGATGAATGCATTAAGTTGATCATCTTGAGTCATAATTATTGGTTGGATTAGAAATATAAGTTCGTTAGACCAATTTTATTTCGAGGAGAAATTGTAAGTTAACCGAATTAGTGGGTTTGTGGCTCTAAGATGTTTGATGCATCCGTATGACAATAGTATGTCGGAAAATAGAGGAGTGTAGTCCTAAGATGCTGAGTGCCGACCAAATCTATGCACGAAATTTATTTCTAAAATGAGTTTGCATAAATTGTTCCTCGTATTCTCAAAACATAAAGTGAGCTGTATTATAAAGTCTTGATAAAGCATTTATTACTCATCGGATTTTAAACCACGAGTTTAAGCATACATAAGATTGTTTTGTTGCACGCGACTGCATATTGTTGTTAAAAATCTCTTCGTCCACGTTCCGTGTCTAACGTTGTTTTTCGGACATTGTAATATCCGTGTTTTAATGTTATTTAAGTTATTGGGTAAGTAACGGTGGACTTTTTGACCTTGACATTGGATCTCCTCCGCGTATGTTAAGGTTTTAAAGGAAGAGTTGTCCTATGTTTTGGAGTCGGGATTTTTTTTCGTAGAATTTTGGTCTGAATGAGTCGTGTTCAATTTTATGAAGTAAAGTTTTGCAACGTTTTGGGCGTGTGAGTGTACTTTGAGTTGCGTGGGTTTCAATTTTATGGCGTGTAAATTTACGAACTTTTGGGCGTCGTGTCTCATGAAGGTTTTGTTGAAAAAGGTCATTTTATCTTACGTTGCGATTTAGAGTTTGACATTTTGGAATTGTTGTCGTATTACGTTTTTATTTTATTTTATTTTTATTTATGTTGGGAAATGAAATTTTGACACCGTTTGATATTAGCGTTGTTTAGTTTTTTATGAAATTTCAGTTGAGTTTTATGGTGTCTTATCTTACGACTTTTTACGTCGCGTAGATGAATTTTGGGACGTATATGGGCCTTGTTGGAAATTTTATCTTCTAATGTGTTGCGTTCTTTTAAAGAAAAGATTTTAAAATTGAAGTCGTGAAATTTTTTTCTTTGGAAGTCGTACAAACATTCCTTGCACGTGTTGTGGTGCAGGAACCTATTTTCACGTATATAGTGTAAATTGTTGCGCATGTTTTATTATTGTCTCTAGTAACATAAGTATTAAACAAATGAGTTTTGGAAATGGGTTCACATGCGCTGTGTTGATGATCAATTTTGAAACCTATCAAGTAAACGGTAGTGTATCTTTACCGCACGATTAATCATTAAAAAGCTTATGTATTTGAAAGTTTTATAAATTTCAAATTGGCATACTGGTTGAAAAACCTTGAACTCATTAGGCCTACAGATTTAAACCCCTGTCATGAAAGGGGTTGTAATTAGGGACTAAGGGAGTCCTTGGGATTTGAAGCGTCGGATGATCCGACTTGCGGTCAGTCTTGAATTTTGGGTTTTACTTTTGAATCTGTGCGCGCATAATTAATGGAGGTAGTAGATTTAAGCCTTCCCAGTTAATTAAGGTGTGATTTTATACTTCGGTGAAGATGCGGGATAAGATCTTATATGATTACCTGCGCATAAATTGGGTTCGATTTGGTGGATTGCTCGTCGGTGTGACATCATGGTTTATGTTGATGGTGTACCGTCTTAGTGGGTTTTGCGATCAAAAGAAATTCTTGTGGTCCGTTTGTTAGAGATGTAAGATTCGGAATTTTAGCTTTCTGTTAGGTGTCAACCTTAGTGCGACAATCCGTTTGGAATGAAATTTTGGGTGGGATGTCCACGTTTTCGAGGTCACCGTTTAGTCCTAGGTGTCGACTTGTTTTCTTGAGGTCAATGGATCTTGGAATGTTTGGAAGTATCCCGGTTGGATCATGGGAAATATTGATCTTTCGGTGATGGAAAGGTAAAAGAAGATTAGGTGTTGATGTTTAAGGGCCGATGTGTGTAAACATCCCCGTGGTATTAAGGAATTTGTTATGAGAATGTTGTGAGGTTGGGATTGGAACGGAGTTGAGCGATAGCCGAATCTGGGTTAACCAGTTACGTGAAGGACGCATTGGTGCGCCTTGAGAGGTCAACTTTATCAGCGCTATGATTGGGTCGGTCAAAAACTAAGGATTTTAAGAGTTCGTTGACGATTCTTGGCTTGAGGTTCAGAATCGTGCAAATTCGAAGTGGTTTGGGTGTTGATAAGTTGAGTTCACAAACTACCCTGAAGATGGTAATTGTCCTCTAAGGTTGGGAGACAGCTGAAATCTTGGGGGTGGTAAAGTGGTCGATAAGGACTCGACGTTCGTCCCATCATCGGCAAGACATACAGGATTTCGAAATGTAGTTATGCTCTGGTCATGCATAAGTCAAGTATGGTAGAGGCCTTCCGGTTGGGTGGAGAATCAATCCATCTCGTTGAAAGCGGTGTTGGGTGTTTAGTCGGTGTCAGATTTCGAGGACGAAATATCTTTTATGGTTGGGAGGATTGTAACACCCGTAATTTGGAGACTTCCTTTAGTGATAGTTCGGGAGTCTTTTGGCTTTTGGAACGTAAAGGTGTTGAGAAATCAGATGGGTTTTGCTATGGAATGTTCGAGGATCGAATCAGGTGAGAAGACGCGAGAAAACCGAGAATTGGGCTGCCGCAAGTTGTGGCGCGACTTAGAGTCGCGGCACAAGCCGCGTAAGTCACTGGAAGGAAACGGGCGACTTATGCCGCGACTTGAAGTCGCGGCATAACCCGCGTGACGCACTGGTTGAGCTAAAAACCGATTTTTCAGCCATTTGCCTCATTCTCTTTCAATCCCAAACCCTAAACCTCTTTCCCTTTCTCTCCCAAACCCTAAATGTCAAACCCTAACCCATTTTGAGGGTTTTCTCTCTTGAAACACATGGGTCCTCACCATGTAACTAGTGGGATCTTGAACCACAAAACCCCCCATCTTCATCTTCCTCGTCAAGTTCACCGGTTGGGAGCTCGGGTTGAAGAGTTGGATTGGGTGTCCTCAGAAAGTCTCGTCATCTTTGATGGTAAGCTTCTTTGATTTAAGGTTATAAATGTTCTTTGGATGTTTCCCTAGTGTTTGGTTTATCAGATCTCGGATTTGTTAGTTTTGGAGAAACTAGGGTTTCGATCTCGTTTAGGGATTTTGGATGATTAAGTGTTTGGGGAATGTTTCTATATGGTTGGTTATATGTTTTGATGGTTGGAAACTTATGGATCTATGTTTTGGAAGTTTTTGCTTGGAGATTCAAGTTTCTTCAAAGGAGCTCAAAACGGGGTGAAATCTAGATTTAGCCTAAATCTAGCAAGGTGAGTTCAAGTTGATTTGTGAAAACGGTGTACATGCCAAAATGTTTATTTTAAAGTATTTATGTATTTAACATGAAATTATCATTTGAGAAGTTACTTGATGAGTTTTGGTTAAATGAGAAGTTTAGTTTTATAAACCTTGTAAAACACCTATATTGGGGATTTTTAGGCATTTTGATAAATGAGTCATAAATGGGTGTGTTTGGTAATGTATTTCATACATGATATTATTTGGTTAAAAGGAGTTTTGGTGGGTGTTTGAGTAAAAGGTTTAATTTTGTGTTATGAGGTGTTTTGAAAGGATAAAGAGTATAAACCTATTTGGAAAACCTTTTGTTCTGACTTAAACTGTGTTGGAGTCGATTAAAGTGTTTTGGAGTATGTAATTTCATAGTATGAGTCGAGTATGTTTATGATTCGAAAAGCGTCAATCATTGGTCAAAAAGAGGTTTTGAGTATTTTGGCTTGATGTCGTTTTAAAGGAGTCTTGAGGACACTTGTCCGGGTTTTATATGGCTCAATGTGGAGTACAGTTATGACGTACGTACAAATGCGCCGTGTTACGTATTGAGGTTGATTTCGGGCTCGAGTGCTTTGGTCATTCATGTTTAGTCCGGTAAGGTTAGACTATGTTGTATTGGATCCATAGGCACGTAGTCAGTCTATTTTGGATGGTCGATTGGGTATTGTTGGGTGATGACCTTCAGTATTCCATGTTTTATGACCGGAAACTTTACAAGCGATCGCTAGGAGGGTTGAGTCTGTTAGTGCTGCCGGGACGGTAGGCACTAGGACCTACACCACTTGAAATGCCTGTGGCAGGTAACCTTTAAGTGTGCCGAGCCTTTGGGGTGGGATTCTTCGGAAGACCCATCAAGCGTCAACTAACTTGGGGTGACGCTTGTAAAGAAGTCGTAGGGACACCTGGCTGTGATGTCGTAAGGTGTCATGCTATTATTGTTGTATGGGTGGTATACTTTTGTGTTTCCTCCACTCTCAACGGATACGGGTATCCCCCATTGTCGGCTATCAGTAATTTAAATAAAGATGTTTTACTATAGTGTCATTTGTTCTATATGGTCGACAATTAATGAGGACCTTAATATTGGACCTCCCTCCTCGTATATTAAGGTTTGAATGAAATATGTCGTCCCCGTGTTTTTGGTATTTAGATTCCTATTGTTATGGTCGCGTGAGTTTTGGGCCTAGTGTCGGTGTTTTCAGACGTACGGTATATATATGGTTTTGAAGTTGATTTTTGGGGTGTTTTGGAATATAACGTTTTATCCACGTTTCTTGAATGGGAGTCGGTTCACATGCATGTTTCGAGTTAATTTAAATTGCAATCAATTTATAAAGCATGTTTGAAATAAGGTGTCTATCTTTGAAGGCGCATGACATTGAAAATAGTTGTTTCTATGTTTTACAGTGCATCAATTGAAAGATCATGTTTTAAGAGTAGTCTGTCTTTTAAAAGTATTTACTCATGTTAAAACTCTTGAGCTCACTAGGCGTTAAGCCTAACCTTTTTATTTGTCGGCATGTGCATCAGGTTCCAGTTGGGGGTATGGTTCTAGCAGTATTGAAGAGATGTGCCTTAGTGTTCGCAAGTGTAAGGGTTTGGAGAAGTCTTCCGCAGTTTGGAGACAGTGACTGTTATTGGGTTTTAGTAGCACCCGCCCTTATTATAGACTGTATGTATAGAATGAATGGGTATATGGAGGTTAAATCTTAAATTGTGATTGTAGATGAATCATTTATTGATGTATTTAGAAAATTTTAAATTAGTTGTTATTTCCAATTTTGAGGGTGTTACAGTAGGGCACAATTGCCCCAACTGTACTGCGGGCTACGACCTTTGTGCGATAGTGACATTGAAAGAGTGCCATGGTCATTCTTGCGGGCATAATCGCTCCCGGTGTATCGAGATTCATGCTCCCCCGACGACTGTGACATGGCGACAGTGCCAATGTCACAATTGCAGGGCACTATCGCGCCAAGCCCTCCCCACACATCCAAAATCCGACTTTTTCTCCTATTCGACGCTCTTGACTTATTAAGGGAAAAATACACACTTTTAAGCAGACGCACTCTTAACAAGTAGAACAGATATAATGAGGGAACGGTTTAACTTACGGTACCGAAATTCGGGGTGTTACAATATATGATTCACGCGACTTTCCCCGTTACTTAAGTCGCTTCCCAAGTTACAAACCTTTATTCACCAATAAAAAAACGTTAACTTTACAAACCTTTATTCACCAATAAAAAAATGTTAACTTTACAAACCTTTATTCACCGATTAGAAACAAGTTATACATTTCGTTGATTCACATGATGGAGGTATTTAATGAGGGTAAGAATATAATTGTCTATTTGCTCATGTTTTTAATGCATAGTAATGGACAGTTACTTTTTTCTAAGTATTCCATTATTTTAGCTTTTACATGTTCATAAGTGAACATGTGGGCACAATATTGAACCTACATGTTGAACAATGTTCATAACATTGAACCTACAGTGAATCTAAGACGAATGTTGAACAATGTTCATAATTTCAATCTACATGTTAAACATCAGTCTTAACATTGAACCTACAATGAACCTAAGATGAATGTTGAACAATGTTCATAACATTGAGCCTACATGAATGTTGAACAATGTTCATAAGTGAACAAGTGAGCTCCTAATACAAATACTGAACTCAATAAATTTGAAATACCGTTGTTCATGACAATTAACTTAAAATTAATATATGATGACAAAAAAAAACTACTAATTGAATGTTACCTTAAAATTAATACACGGTTACATTTTCTAAGTATTCCATGATTTTAGCCTTTGTATTGGAAGATTACATGTTCATAAAAAACATATGGGCACAACATTGAACCTACTAATTGAATGTTACCTTAAAATTAATATCTTTTCCAAAAATACTCATGTTCACTTATGTTCACGTTTGTTTAATACGTATCGTTTCTACAATTATTACAAAAATGTCATCAATCAATATAATCCGTAAATCTTAAGTTTAATGGTCAAAATCGGTTCACATAGTTAACACCAGTAGCTTGGTTAACAAAAGATCTTGCCCATATATATATATATATATAGAGAGAGAGAGAGAGAAAGAGAGAGAAGTTCAAACGAGAACGCTAACTATATAAGAAAACAACAAATCATGTGCAAAATCATATATGATTCGGCATTAACAGCCAAAAAATGGACGCGGATGACTTTGGCCGCGACTTAAGTCGCGGACAAAGTCGAGTGAATCATATATGATTTTGTATGTACCCACCTCTCAGGGCCGTTCTTTGGGGTGTGCGGAATGGTCCTATCGCACAGGGCCTCCGAGCGTCGGGGGGGCCTCAGAATTTTTTTAAATTTGTTTACTTATAATAAAAACCACTATATAAACAATTTAATGCAAAACTTTAAAACAAAGCAGCTCCAGTGTAGTGGCAAAAGCGTATCTGTCATTGTGTATGCACTATTCCCACAAGGGTTTGAATCCCCTACTTTGCGATTTTAATTTTTTTTCAATTAATCTTGTTTTTATTCAAAAAAAAAAGTTTTGTCCTATTAAAATTTTTTTGGTATATAAATCGTTCAACCTATTGTAAATATTAAATATATTATGAAATATGGGTTGTGGATGTAAATTTTAACTCTCATGTCCAATCCACAATCAAGTTGTTCTTACCCATGTTAATCATGTAGATGACTATGAGATTATGTAGTATAAATACCCCATTGTGTAAATGTAAAAATACGCATCAATATACTTGCATAAGTATTTTATTCTCTCCAACTTTCTTACTTTCTTTCTCTATAAATCTCTTAATCCACTATTAATCTAGTGGTAATCTTGGTTATTTATAACATGTTATTAGCACGAGAGTTCTAATCAAGGTATGTATTTCTTTAATACTATATGTTAAGAAGGTGAAATACCAAAATAAACAACATGAAAGTTGATGACTTCTTATTATAGATATTATGACTACTAATACTCTAATTTTTATTTATGCATATACTAATCTTATTTATGTTTCCATGCTTATACTAACTTTTATTTATGCGTACTTAATTTTATGGTCATACTAATTCAACATTTATGTATGCATATGTTTATTATCTTGCTAAGTTTTATTTTAGCATAGTAACATTTATTTATTTTCCTTATTTTATATCACTGGTTATATCTTATATCTACCATTACTGATATTACAATCTTTACTGATTTTATGTATTAATTATCTTTTTTATTTACAAAATCATTTGCAACGGTTATATATATAACGGTAACAAACATTTATAACAGTTATATTTTACACTATTAATTAACCATTAAGTTCTTCTCAACATATTTACTCTTCTTTCTCCGGTTCATCTAATCAAGAATTTTTTTCCGAAGATGTTACATCCAGTTCTAATTCTCGTTATTATAATGCTTCTCGTTATTATAACGCTTCTCGTTATTATAATGCTTATATTACTAGTCATTCCTTCAGTAATCTCCCACCTGATGAGTTTTATTTTTTCTTAAGCATGTTTGTACTTATGGTTCTCCCACTTCTTTGTATTTCGATATTTATCGACATAAATGGATTCTATTTTTTACTCGTTGTTTGATAGTTACAATATGTCAAATCTTACAAAGATTGAGTTTGCGGCTCTTGATGTAAATGGGAGGATATATATGTCCTGGATTACGGATGTCAAAATGCACCTTGAGTCTATGGGCATTTTAGACGCTTTAAATGAAAACAATCAATGCTCTTCGCAAGACAGAGCAAAGGCCAACATTTTTCTTCGGAAACATGTTGACGACATGTTAAAATTTGAATATCTCAATACCAGTGATCTAAGTATTCTGTGGAAAGACCTGAAAGATAGGTTTGATCACCAAAAGGAAGTTTTACTTCCGACTGCCAGAGATGAGTAGAGAACTTTAAGTTTTCAGGATTTTAAAAAAGTGAATGACTATAACTCTGCATTGTTTAGAGTATGTTCACAACTTAGGTTTTGTGGACAAAGTGTTACTGATGCGGATATGCTAGAGAAAACATACTCTACTTTCCATGCATCAAACATTACTTTGCAACAACAATATCAAATGCAGAAATTCACAAGATGTTATGAGCTTAATTCATGTTTACTTGTTGCAGAACAAAATAATTAGTTCTTAATGAAAAACCATCAATCACGTCCGACAGGTTCAGTAGCATTTCCTGAAGCAAATGTTATAAACAATGATAGTCTTAGAAATAATTTTCGTGGAAGGGGACATGGACGTGGTCGTGGTCATTTTGGCCAAAATCATTTTTATGCTCAAAACTACAATTTTGGTCGAGGCCACCCTTACGGCCGGGGTGTAATAACCGTAAAATGTGGGACTGTTGACTAAATATTAGGAAATAAAGTCTATGGTGAAAAATAAGAAAAATATAATGGGCCGGGGTTAGTCAACCCAAAAAGGGGCCCAGGTAGGGCCTAAAATGGTTCTTGGAAAATTTTGGGTGAGTGTGTGTGTTTTTGTGTGTGGCGACCGAAGAGAGAAGAAGAAGTTCGATCAAAGAGCGGTAATCAAAGGCAAAGAAACTTCATGAGATTCATCATCAGGAGGTAAGCATTAAACTCTGATTCTATGTTCCTTTCTTTCGCTGTGTTAGGATAATTTGGGTGATTTAGGTTCTTTTGTTCGTCATTGGGTTTTTCATTCAACCGAATGTAGATGGTTAAATTAATTGAAGAAATCAACTGATTAATTTTGGGATTAGTGAGGCGATTAGGGAGGAAGAGATTTAATTGAGAAAGTAAAGGGATCGAGGATCTGTTCGTCTCGACCGGTCCGATCGACCGGGGTTTGTTCGGCGACCGGAATGTGTAAGGGGACCGGGGCTGCCCGGTGTCACCTTCGACCGGGGTCCTTGGACCGGGACCTTTGACCGGTATCATAGTCCTTCGACCGGGGTCCAGTGACCGGTATCCTGACCGGGGCCAGCGACCGGTGTCTTGTTCCATCGACCGGTGTGAGCAGTCTGTGAGAATTCAGAAGCTTTAGGGGGGGGGGGTCTTTAATCGTCATGCTGTCAATCTTTAAATTGATGTATTATTATTATACTTGAATTATAGGAGTCAATCTATTCGGGGATAGAAGTTGGGTGTGTGCCGAGTTTTCCTCATCAGGTGAGTTCCCTTAATTTAAAAACACTCTTTAAAATCTGGAAATGGTCTACGCCTTGATGTTTGAATTGATCACTGTATATGTTACAGTAGTTGAATAATGAAGTTTTGAGACGATGCATGAAAGTGATTTATGTTTTGAAATTTAGTATTGGGTTGGTAAATTTTTAAATGTGAGAGCCATGGCTTAATATTTAACCATCGGGGATGGTTAACCCGCGTGTATTGAATTTGTTTCCTTACACGCGTGGACGACATCTACTTGGGGGCCGTAAAGGGGATCTACCGGGGGCCCCGAGGACGAGTAGTCCGGATTTGCAAAGATTGACTACGGTATGGTTGTACATTTATTTATGACATGTTGCGGTTTGTAAATTTCATTTTTTTTAATTATGTATGGTATATATATATTTCTTTTAGAAACAGGACGAAGTTGGGAATTCACTAGTCCTTTCGGTCTAATCCTCGTTTCCTATTTTCTTAAACATCTATTTTCAGGGAACAGGGTTATGTCTGGGACTTCTAAAGGCAAGGAAAAGATTTAGGAGCTAGAGGGTACGATACAGGCCTTAGATGCGGTTTAGATACTTTTAGTTCAGTTCTCGGTTGTAATAGACAATGTCAAATTATGATATTTTTCAGATTTTGTATTTGGACCCGTGTTTTGGGCTTTTATTTTTGCTTATTAATTCTGTTGAGTTGGGGGCTGTTACATTTGGTATCAGAGCCAAAGTTTAAGTGATTTAGGTGACCTCGTTGGACCTAAACTTAAACTGTCCGTGAGACACAACCGAGAACTAAGGGGATCGTAGGGCTGCCGCGTTAGGAGTTTTGTAACGGGAGATAGGGACTGACATGTAAGGTAAATTTGGGATTACACTTGGCCAATGTAATTGCAAATTTACAGGTACATGTGTGTATCTATAACATCTTGTTGCATATAGGATTGAAAATTAAGTTTACCTTTATGTTATTTCAGTGTCGTCATGGCGAATCGGGTTTTGCGATCTAGGGCAGTGCCGGTAGAAGGGGATAAACCGGCCGATGAGATTCGAGTTGAATTGCCAAGAGATCATGCTGGAAGGACAAACACTCGAGGACGGGGACGTGGTCGCGGGCGTGGTCCAGTACGAACTACCCAAAGGGCTACTACCCATGTGGAGGGAATTAACGCTGGAAATCGAGGAGGAACGAATACTCGGACTACTCGCAGGGCGAGAAGTACAGGGGCTATTGGAAATAGAGAAACGTCGCATCAGGAGAGCTCAGCCACTGTGAGAGGGCGAGGAGCTGTAAGAGCTAGAGGACGAGGTAGGAACCAGGCCTTTGTAACCCACGAGACATTTGCGGCGGAAATGGGGAAGCTTCAGGAGACTTTACAAGTATTGTTGGCGCATCAAGAGAAATCAGCTTCGGAAAGTAAGGATAAGAGCGAAAGTAGGGAAGTGACTGAACTATCAAGCCCGCCAGTAACTGAAGTGGGGGGTAAATCTGTATCGATGATCGAGACGACAACCAAAGTAGGGGCAAAGGGATGCAGTTACAAGGAATTTGCCGCCTGCAAACCTCCAACTTACAAAGGGGAGTGTGATCCAGTCTTAGTGATAAAATGGATAAAATAGATAAAATAGATGGAGCTAGTGTTTGCTACCAACAAGTGTGCTGGGGAGGATAAGGTAACCTATGCTTTATCCATGCTGAGGTCTGAAGCCACCTTATGGTGGGATGCCGAAACAAGGGGATCAGGAGTGGCCGCTGCTGAAGGAATGACCTGGGAGACTTTCGTGGGTAAGTTCAAGGCATAATTTTGTCCTATGGAGGCAGTGAAAAAGTTGCAGGAGGAATTTCTAGGGTTGGAGCAAGGAGCTATGTCAGTTAGGGAGTACACCAACAAGTTCATTGAGAAGTCACGTTTTGCGGGATCATACTTACCGGATGAGGAGAGTAGGGTGGAACGATTCATTTTCGGTCTGAAAAGTAATTTGCGCGAGTGGGTTTTTGAAAGGGAGCCAGCAACCTTCCAGGCTGCTGTACATGCGGCTGAGATGACTGAAAAGGAAAAGAACCGCCAGCAATCTGACAGGGTAGGCGATAAAAGGAAGTGGGATGGATCGGGTACAAATGCAAGAAAGGGTAAGAATTTCAAACTAGAGCAGAGATTTGGTCGGGGGTTTGGGGAGAAGCCTTGCGGGAAATGTCACAAGGTGCGCCGTGGGGAATGTGCTTCGGGGGAAAGATCGTGTTTTCAGTGTGGAATTCCGGGGCACATGTCTAGGGATTGCCCGAACAAGAAAAACTGCTATCAGTGTGGGTCGCCAGACCATCTTCGGTCCGAATGCCCGCAGGTCAAGCGGGGTGGACCAATCCAAACTGGGGAGCGTGGGGGAGGCAGGAAAGAAGATAAGAAGTGGGAGCCGGCTCGTCCTATAGGGAGGGCCTTTAACATGACAACAACGGAGGCGGAGGAAGTACCGGATGTGGTAGCAGGTACGTTTATGATAAACTCTATTTGTGCTAGAGTATTGTTTGACTCAGGAGCGACTTGATCTTTTATAGCTCCCACGTTTGCTCAGTGTTTGGGGTTAAAACCTAAAAGGTTAGGGCGGGAGTTCGGGGTAGAAACCTCAGACGCTAACCAAGTGTTGATTAGGGAGGTATTTGAGGGATGTGCAATAGATATCGAAGGGAGTTTGGTACCGGTGGTACTATACCCTATGCCGATGAGAGAGTTTGATGTAGTCCTTGGGATGGACTGGTTGGCTAGGAATGAGGCTAGTATAATCTGTAATGAGAAGATGATTCGTATGGTGCTATCGGAAAGGGGAGTAGTAGTGATTTATGGGGATAGACGGGAAAGAAACTCTAGTTTGATCTCCATGGTCAAAGCAAGCAAGAGTTTGAAAAAGGGTTGTAGAGGATTCTTAGCATACGTGTTAGACGCTAAGAAGGAGAAGATCAAGATAGAGGAGGTGCGAGTAGTGAATGAATACCCGGAAGTATTTCCGAAGGACTTGACTGATCTACCTCCCGATCGTCAGGTCGAATTTCGTATTGATTTAATCCCCGGTGCCGCACCGATAGCGCGTGCACCGTATAGGTTAGCGCCCTCGGAAATGAAAGAAATGATGTCGCAATTGCAAGAATTGTTAGAGAAAGGGTTTATAAGGCCTAACACATCTCCGTGGGGAGCGCTAGTTCTTTTTGTGAAAAAGAAGGACGGATCTATGCGTATGTGTATAGACTATCGAGAACTCAACAAGTTGACGATCAAGAATAAGTATCCGATTCCGAGGATAGATGACTTATTCGATCAGCTTCAAGGAGCTAGTTTCTTCTCTAAAATCGACTTAAGGTCCGGTTACCATCAACTCAAAGTGAAGGAGGAGGATATTCCGAAAACCGCCTTTCGTACCAGATATGGACATTATGAGTTCCTTGTAATGCCATTCGGATTGACTAACGCACCTGCAGCTTTCATGGATATGATGAACCGGGTGTGTCAGCCTTATCTAGACAAGTTCGTGATCGTGTTCATCGACGATATACTGGTGTATTCGAAGACCGAGGAGGATCACGAGGAGCACCTGTGAACAGTTTTAGAATTATTGAAGAGAGAACGACTTTACGCAAAATTCTCGAAATGCGAATTTTGGCTGGGGGAGGTGCAGTTTCTAGGGCACGTCGTGTCCCAAGATGGAATCAAAGTGGATCCGGCGAAAGTAGAGGCAATTCGCGGTTGGGAAGCTCCGAAGACACCCTCCGAAGTCCGAAGTTTCTTGGGTCTAGCAGGGTACTACTGAAAGTTTATTAGAGATTTTTCTCGAATAGCTACGCCGTTGACTTCGCTGACAAAAAAGAATGCAAAGTTCGTTTGGATGGAATTTCAGAAGGAAGCTTTCTAGAAAATCAAGGATATGTTAAGCAGCGCTCCGATCTTGACCCTGCCGGATGGTACGGAGGACTTTGTAGTATATAGCGATGCGTCTAGATTGGGCTTGGGATGTGTCCTAATGCAGCGGGGAAAGGTGATCATGTATGCATCACGTCAGCTGAAAGACCACAAATTGAGGTATCCTACTCATGATTTAGAATTGGCCGCCGTTGTTTTTGCGCTAAAGATTTGGAGGCACTACCTGTACGGGACTCAGTGCAAAATCTTCACAGACCATAAAAGCCTCTGTCATTTGTTCGACCAGAAAGAGCTGAATATGCGTCAACGGAGATGGATGGAATTGCTAACAGATTATGATTGTAAGATCGAATATCATCCAAGGAAAGCCAATGTAGTCGCTGACGCCTTGAGTCGGAAGGAAAGGAGTGACAAGCTGATGATGATAGCCACCAGAGCGGAAGTAACATCAACTCTTTTAGATGAGATCAAGAGATACCAGACGGAAGCCTTGAGACCCGAAAACCTTAAGGCTGAAAGAGTGGTAGGTCTTATGGAATTGTTGATAGAGGACAACCGGGGATTAAAGTGCTACAACGGAAGGATTTGGATTCCGAGGCAAGGGGATTTGAGAAAGGTTATCCTAGAGGAAGCTCATAAGTCAAAATATTCGATTCATCCAGGGACGAACAAGATGTACAGGGATCTGAAACTAGACTATTGGTGGTCGGGTTTGAAGAAAGACATAACGCATTTCGTGGAAAGATGTTTGACTTGCCTGCAGGTAAAGGTGGAGCATCAACGATCGTACGGGAAACTCCAACCGTTAGACGTCCCTGTCTGGAAATGGGATCAGATTACGATGGATTTTGTGACTAAACTACCTAAGACTCTGAAAGGGTATGATGCAATTTGGGTCATTGTGGACCGGCTTACCAAGTCAGCGCACTTTTTGCCCATCAAGGAGACTTACTCGATGGAAAGACTCTCCAAGTTATACGTTGACGAGATTGTGGTCCGTCACGACGTGCCGTTGTCAATCGTATCCGACCGAGACAGCCGATTCACTTCAATTTTCTGGAGAAGTTTGCAACGAGAGATGGGGTCGAAGATCAAATTGAGCACAGCGTATCACCCGCAAACCGATGGTCAGAGCGAGCGAACGATCCAGACCCTGGAAGATATGCTGAGGGCATGTGTCTTGGATTTTCAGGGTTCATGGGAAAACCATCTACCACTGATAGAGTTTGCGTATAATAACAGTTATCATGCGAGCATCAAGGCAGCTCCTTATGAGATGCTCTATGGTAGGAAATGCCGAACTCCTCTGTGCTGGAACGAAGTCGGAGAAAGGCAGATGGCTGGGCCAGAGTTAGTGCAGGTTACTGCGGATAAAATTGTTCAAGTGCGCGAGAGGCTGAAGGTGGCACGCGACCGTCAAAAGAGTTACTCGGACAAACGTCAAAAAGATATAGAGTTTCAGGTCGGTGATAATGTAATGTTGAAGGTATCACCTTGGAAAGGGGTGATCCGGTTTGGGAAGAAGGGAAAGTTAAGCTCTCGATTCATTGGTCCGTTTAAAATAATGGAATGTATCGGTTTAGTGGCTTATAAGATGGAATTACCCGAGGAGTTGAAGATCTTTCATAGCATTTTCCATGTCTCTAACTTGAGAAAGTGTTTAGCAAATGTAGATATGGCAATACCACTGCGAGATGTCAAAGTGAATGAGAAGTTGAACTTCGCCGAAGAGCCTGAGTCTATTGTGGATCGTAAGGTTAAGAGATTAAGGACACAAGATATTAACCTAGTGAAGGTTCAGTGGAGATTTCATAAAGGGCGAGAAGCGACGTGGGAATTGGAATCGGACATGAAGGCTAAATATCCGCACCTTTTCGCCAAGGAAATTTCGGGGACGAAATTCTTTTAAGGAGAGGAGATTTGTAATAACCGTAAAATGTGGGACTGTTGGCTAAATATTAGGAAATAAAGTCTATGGTGAAAAATAAGAAAAATAGAATGGGCCAGGGTTAGTCAACCCAAAAAGGGGCCCAGGTAGGGCCTAAAAACCCTAAACTCTACTCTTGGTTCCTGGAAAATTTTGGGTGAGTGTGTGTGTTTTTGTGTGTGGCGACCGAAGAGAGAAGAAGAAGTTCGATCAAAGAGCGGTAATCAAAGGCAAATAAATTTCGTGAGATTCATCATCAGGAGGTAAGCATTAAACTCTAATTCTATGTTCCTTTCTTTCGCTGTGTTAGGATAATTTGGGTGATTTAGGTTCTTTTGTTCGTCATTGGGTTTTTCATTCAACCGAATGTAGATGGTTAAATTAATTGAAGAAATCAACTGATTAATTTTGGGATTAGTGAGGCGATTAGGGAGGAAGAGATTTAATTGAGAAAGTAAAGGGATCGAGGATCTGTTCGTCTCGACCGGTCCGATCGACCGGGGTTTGTTCGGCGACCGGAATGTGTAAGGGGACCGGGGCTGCCCGGTGTCACCTTCGACCGGGGTCCTTGGACTAGGACCTTTGACCGGTATCATAGTCCTTCGACCGGGGTCCAACGACCGGTATCCTGACTGGGGCCAGCGACCGGTGTCTTGTTCCATCGACCGGTGTGAGCAGTCTGTGAGAATTCAGAAGCTTTGGGGGGGGGGGTCTTTAATCATCATGCTGTCAATCTTTAAATTGATGTATTATTATTATACTTGAATTATAGGAGTCAATCTATTTGGGGATAGAAGTCGGGTGTGTGCCGAGTTTTCCTCATCAGGTGAGTTCCCATAATTTAAAAACACTCTTTAAAATCTGGAAATGGTCTACGCCTTGATGTTTGAATTGATCACTGTATATGTTATAGTAGTTGAATAATGAAGTTTTGAGACGATGCATGAAAGTGATTTATGTTTTGAAATTTAGTATTGGGTTGGTAAATTTTTAAATGTGAGAGCCATGGCTTAATATTTAACCATCGGGGATGGTTAACCCGCGTGTATTGAATTTGTTTCCTTACACGCGTGGACGACATCTACTTGGGGGCCGCAAAAGGGATCTACTGGGGGCCCCGAGGACGAGTAGTTCGGATTTGCAAAGATTGACTACGGTATGGTTGTACATTTATTTATGGCATGTTGCGGTTTGTAAATTTCATTTTATTTTTTTTTAAATTATGTATGGTGTATATATATTTCTTTTAGAAACAGGACGAGGTTGGGAATTCACTAGACCTTTCGGTCTAATCCTCGTTTCCTATTTTCTTAAACATCCATTTTCAGGGAACAGGGTTGTGTCTGGGACTTCTAAAGGCAAGGAAAAACTTTAGGAGCTAGAGGGTGCGATGCAGGCCTTAGATGCGGTTTAGATACTTTTAGTTCAGTTCTCGGTTGTAATAGACAATGTCAAATTATGATATTTTTCAGATTTTGTATTTGGACCCATGTTTTGGGCTTTTATTTTTGCTTATTAATTCTGTTGAGTTGGGGGCTGTTACACGGGCGTAGTTTTAATCACGGTCGTGGGCAAAAAGAAAATAATCATCATGATCCGCAAGGCTACAAGACCCAACCACCAAATAAGCTCAAAATGTCAAAACATGATGCAGGAACAAGTCATATTCAGAATCCTGAAGGTTCTTGTTATAGATGCGGTAGCACAGACCACTGGTGAAGGACATGCCACATGCCTCCACATCTCTGTCAGCTCTATAAAGAATCTCTCAATGGAAAATAGAAGGAAGTAAACCTTATGGACAACTTGGAGTTGTCAAACACTGAGCTAAATGTTTCTGATTTCCTTAATGATATCGACCTTTGATTTATATAAATGTTGTTGGTCTTTTTTATTCTAATAAATATGTATTTCGTTTTCGTAACTATGTATTCTCTTTTTATGTTATATGAATTTGATGGTCTTCTTATTCTAATAACTATGTATTCCATTTTCCATATATAACTATCTATTCCCTTTTTCATAAAATAATTCTACAATAACATTGTCCTATTATTATGATTCTTATTTTTATTATTATAAACTTACAGTTTGTTTCATATTTGAAGTTTGATATTAATTCCATTGGAGGACAACATCAAGCAAATGTTGGAGACTTATGTATACCGGATAGTGGTACCACACACACCATCCTGAAAGCTAAGAAATATTTTTCTAAATTAAAACCAATAAAAAGGACCATACATACTATTTTAGATCATGCAGACATGATAGAAGGAATAGGAATAACTCATTTCCTATTACCGAGTGGTACAAAGTTCCTTATAAATAATGCTTTGTTTTCACCAAAATCGAAAAGAAATCTATTAAGTTTCAATGACATATATATTAATGGATATGATACTCGAACGGTGACCTCACGAAATGAGAAATATATGTATATTACTCATAAGAACCATGTATTAGAGAAACTATCAATACTTCATTATGGTTTACATCATACATATATAAATGTGGTTGAAACAAATATGGTAGTTAAAGAAAAATATTGTGATCCTGTGATATTTAGTTTATGGCATGAAAGGTTAGGCCATCCAGGATCAACAATGGTGCGTAGGATAATTAGAAGTACACATGGACATCAATTGAAGGACCATAAGCTCCCTTAAACAGGTAAAGTTACTCCATGTACATCTTGTTCACTTGGAAAATTAATTGTGAGACATTCACCATCTAAGTTTGAAAAGGAATCACCTATGTTTCTTGAAAGAATTCAAGGTGATTTATGTGGACCAATTCATCCACCATGTGGACCATTTAGATACTTCATGGTCTTAATAGATGCATCAAGTAGATGGTCTCATGTTTGCCTCTTATCAACTCGTAATGTGGCATTTGCAAAGTTTCTTGCTCAAATTATTAAATTAAGAGCCCATTTTCCAGATTATTCTATTAAAAAAGCGAGACTTGATAATTTCGGTGAATTTACGTCTCAAGCATTTAATGACTATTGCATGTCTGTAGAATTATTGTTGAACATCCAGTAGCTCATGTTCACACACAAAATGGTTTACCTGAATCATTAATTATACGTCTTCAACTAATAGCTAGACCATTAATAATGAGAATAAAACTTCCAATTTCTATATGGGGTCATGCAATTTTACATGTTGCATCATTAGTTCGCATGAGATCGAGTGCATATCATACATACACTCCTATACAACTTGCTTTTGGTCAAGAGCCAAATATTTCCCACCTTAGAATTTTTGGATGTGCAGTATTTGTCCCTATTGCACCACCCCAACGCACAAAAATGGGTCCTCAAAGAAGGTTGGGAATATATGTTGGATATGAGTCTCTTCTATCATAAGATATCTTGTGATGTTTTTACAACACGTTTTGTCGATTGCCATTTTAACGAGACAATGTTCCCAGCATCAGGGGGAGAAAAGAAAATCCAGGAAAAGGATGTTCATGGTGTGAACTGCCATTATTGTATATTGATCCTCGTACGAAACAATGTGAAACAGAAGTGCAAAAGATAATGCATTTACTAGAAATTGCAAATCAATTACCTGATGCATTTACTGATACAAAGAGTGACTAAATCTTATATACAAAGAGTGACTAAATCTTATATACCAGCCGTGAATGGTCCAACTCGAATTGAAGTCCTAGTTAGACAAACAAATAATAAAGTCACTGAAGAGTCTAAAGCACGCCTGAAGCGTGGAATACCATTGGACTATAGAGATAAAAATCCCCGAAAGAGAAAAGGAACAGAAATTGCAATTGGTATCGAGGAAAGTATTCCCGAAGAGATACAAAATATCAAAAATTCCCCAGAAGAGGAAATGAATGATATCAATAAAGAGGTTGCAATCAATTATAGGTATACAAAAAGGTTTTTGGAATAGAAATGAAATGAGAAATATCGATGATAAATTTTCTTATGCTGTTGCATGTGATATTTTTGGAAATGATGACTGGTAGCGGAAAAGCCGTATAGTCCACAGTGTGGGCGCAAGTATACACCTACACTATGATTGCTACAAGTAATAACGTGGTAAATACACCGAGATCGTATCCATAGGGATTGGACTTCAAAGTTTCGAGTCCTAAGTCGAGAATACACCGATTTCAATGAGAGAAGAAGGAAATATTTTTAGTGAGTTTGGTGCTTTTAACAACGAAAACTTAACAAATAAATAAAAATGGGTATGGGTGTAAGTTTTCCTTGAGATATACGTATTAACAAAATGGTTAGTCACTTTGTAGCACGAAGTGTCTATAAAAAGCCCGATCTCTCGAAAGTGGATTTTTATAGACCTGTCCTACAAAGTGCCCATAAAGTGTCTATTGTTGCCAACTTTTAATCTTGCTGATTTAACTAAGTTGACCAGTATGGAGATTTATACGCAAATCTCATTGTGATATAAATCTCGACCGACGTTTGAACCTTAGAAAATCATACAAAACCCGTATCTCTACGTGGTTATCAATGACTCTCTCAAATCTTTGTGCATCACTTAAGCCGTATTTCGAATCCGCCCCTTTCGAGGTCAAGATCTAATATTAACACTTCAAAGTGATCGGCTTATCCGCGTTGAGTTGAAGTCCTGACTCAAGTAACCAAACTTAAGAGTTAGTAACGATAGGCACACCCAAGTGTTGCCTACTAGTCTTAAGTCGGCTCACACCCACACCCAAAAGGGTGCTTAACTCATAATAAAAATAAAATACATAATGTAAGAAAATAAATACTTGTTAACTACTTGCATTAAATAAAGAGAGAAATAAAACTACAAACTTAAACGGAAAGTAAATATGGAAATTAAATGCAAGAAAGTAAAAGACTATAAATTAAACTACAACTACAATAATAAAACTACAACTAAAAAATGTAATGAAAACTAGAAGTTCTACATTGTGGAGCTTTGTTGGTGTGTCCTCAATGCTTCTCCAAAGTGTGGTATTTGTAGTGGAAATTCTTGAGCAAAATAGTGTAATGATTGCCTCAAAATTTGTGTGGACACTATTAACTTGAATTGTAGCCACATCCAGCAATTTACAGCTAGCAAAAACTGGATAATAGCTTTACCTAATGGTCCCTCGGGTGCCCACAGTAGGCAGACTATGCCCACTGCAAAACAGTGACGTTTTTAACCCAAAAATGATGCGTTTAACCATAAAAACATTCTCAACAACTCCAAATGAAAATAAAATAATAAAAGGAAGAAACACAAACAAATAAAAAGAAAACAGAACGAAAATGAAGGAAAAACCCACACAAACGATGTGTAAATAACACTCAAAATGAGAGTTATCAATGACCTTGAACCAATGTCTGTCATCGAATGTCAAAATAGACAGAATCGGGCTAAATGGAAATATGATATTCACGTTGAATGAAATTCCCTCAATAAAAGAAAGGTTTTTGGACCCATTGTTCCCATGCCATAAGCCGTGAAACCTGTCGGAAACAGATGGGTTTTCATACAGAAATGAAATAAGAAAAATGAAATTATGAGATACAAAGCCAGACTTGTGGCTCAAGTTTTTTCTCAACGACCAAGAATTGATTATGAAGAAACATATTCTCTTGTTATGGATGCAAATACTTTTAGATATTTAATCAGCCTAGCAGTCTCTGAGAATTTAGAGATGAGTCTTATGGATGTTATTACAACATACTTGTATGGATCACTTGATAGTGATATCTATATGAAAGTTCCCGAAGGATTTAAAATGCCTGAAGCATTAAGTACAAGACCCAAATAAAATGTATTCGATTAAGTTACAAAGATCTTTATATGGGTTAAAGCAATCTGGACACATGTGGTATAATCGTTTAAGTGATTACTTGATAAGTAAAGGTTATACAAATAATCTTATTTGCCCATGTGTCTTTATTAAGAAAACAACATCTGGATATGTAATAATAGTTGTTTATGTTGATGATCTGAATATCATTGGGACAAATAAACAGATCCATGAAGTGATTGTGCTTTTGAAGGAAGAATTTGAAATTGAAGACCTTAGAAAAACCAAATACTGTCTTGGTTTACAGATTGAGCACATGCACAATGGAATACTTGTGCATCAATCAAATTATGTTGAAAAGGTCTTAAAACGTTTCAATATGGATAAAGCAAATCCTTTAAGCACTCCAATCGTTGTTAGATAACTCAGTATCGACAATGATCCATTTCGTCCTTGCGAAGAAAATGAAGAGGTTCTTGGTCCAGAGGTACCATACCTTAGTGCAGTTGGAGCTCTTATGTATCTTACTAATTTCATCTCCCACAAAGAGACGTTGGAACGGAATCAAACACATATTCCGATACCTTCGAGGAACTGTTGATTTAGGTATGTTTTATTCTAACAATTCAAAAGAAGGTTTGATTGGTTATGCAGATATAAGTTATTTGGCTGATCCTTATAAAGCTAGATCTCAAACTGGATACGTGTTCATGAACGGAGGTACTGCTATTTCCTGGTGTTCTCAGAAACAAACACTTGTTGCCACATCTTCAAATCATGTCGAAGTTATTGCACTTCATGAAGCTAGTAGAGAGTGTGTTTGGTTGAGATCAATGACACAATTCATTTTGACTTTGTGCGGAATAGAAAAGGACAAAATTCCAACTTTGATCTATAAAGATAATGCCGCATGTGTCACACAAATGAAAGAAGGATATATCAAAAGTGACAGGACAAAACATATCCCTCCAAGGTTCTTCTCATACACTCAAGATCTTATAAAATATAATCAGATTGAAATGAAATATATTCAATCGAGCAACAACGCTGCAGATCTTTTCACAAAGGTTGAACCGTGCTAAGGAGCTAAGGAGCTAACACGATAATTTTCTGACGATCTTCTGGGTTTGCCACCCGACCGCCAAGTGGAGTTTCGAATCGATTTAATCCCGGGGGCAACGTCGATTGCCCATGCACCGTATCGTCTTGCTCCGACCGAAATGAAAGAAATGATGTCACAACTTCAGGAGTTGTTGGAGAAGGGATTCGTGAGGCCGAGTTCCTCGCCTTGGGGAGCTCCGGTACTCTTCGTCAAGAAGAAGGATGGATCGATGCGGATGTGCATCGACTATCGGGAGTTGAACAAGGTAACCGTAAAGAACAAGTATCCATTACCCCGAATCGACGATCTCTTCGATCAACTGCAAGGAGTCGGATGTTTCTCAAAGATCGACCTTCGATCGGGTTATAATCAAGTTAGAGTTCGATTGGGTCATCTTAAGATTTGAAGATGACCTCCTGATCTTCCATCTTATATCATCTTACTTAGAATATGTTTGAGGTTCTTTTAGCAGCTTGGTTTCTATACAAATGTTCGGTGAAGTCGAAGATCAGCCGAAGAAGACAAAGAAGGAGAATATCTCTCAAAGCGGATTGAAGATAGACTCCTCAGCCCAAAGCCAAGTATGCCTACTTGATCAACACCATTGGCCAGGATGGTGCCGATCTCAGTCTTCAGGAGCCGAAGACCTCTTCGGCCGAAGACTTCTTCGGAAGCCGAAGATTTCTCAATCTTCGGAAGCCGAAGACTTCTCAATCTTCAGGAGCCGAAGACTTCTTAATCTTCAAGGCCTGAAGATTTCTCTCTTCACATTGTACTTTTCTGACAAAGTATATTTGTGATATCTTGCATTGACGTGGACCTCATATGAAGATCAGATAAAGTAAGCTTTGTCTCCTACACCATTTTAAGGAAAGGTCTACACCATCCTGCAGGTCAACACTTCAAGACAATACACCTCAAGACAAAAGGTACATCCTGTACCTTGCTGAAGACCTGTGTCCATCCTTTGCTCAACAGGTGTCCCATGCATTTAATGCATGAGGCACTATAAATATGGAGGATGGTTCAACATGCAAGATACCCAGCAGACCCAGCTCTACTACATTCAAGTTCTCTAAGTGCCTGGCAACTTTCTCTCTATGAAGTTCAATTGTTTTCTAAGTGTTTTACAATTGTTCTTTATTCTCTATGTGTAAGATTGTTTGAACATATCTCATATGTTCTCTTCCGCAACAATCAAAGTTTTCTATGTGTAATTCTTGATTTCAAATCAATAAGAATTAAATTAAGTGAAAAACTGTGTGTATTGTATTCAACCCCCCCTTCTACAATACTTTGCTTGTTTATTTACTACTATTTGGGACCAACAAGTGGTATCAGAGCGGTTTAGTTTAACTCAATAAACTAGATCCGCAATGGCAGCCTCTTCTTCTTCTTCTTCTTCTTCTTCTTTAAATAATGTTTCTTCTCAAAACACCACTGCTGCTTCATACGACAATGGCTCTATAGCCAAACCACCAAAGTTTAACCCCAATAACTTCTTCTTGTGGAAAAGTCGTATGATACTCTTCTTAGAAGGAGTTGACAGCAGATATCCTACTATTTTGCATGAAGGTCCTTTTATTCCTAGAGTTTGGGACCGATATAATGCAGACAAGGGAAAAGCTGACGAGGACTCTTCTGAGGAAGAAAGAACTCCAGCTACTGGGAGATACATTGTAAAGGACCCCAGTAAATACAATGATGAAGACAGACGTCTTATAGCTCTTGATACTAAAGTCAGAGCCATCATTGCCCTTGCTCTGCCTGATGAGGTCTATCACTCTCTTGTTAACCTCACCACTGCTATAGAAATGTGGTCTACTTTGTGTGTTCTTTATGAAGGTACGTCTGAGGTGAAAAAGAGCAAAAAGATTGCTCTTGTAAGAAAGTATGAACTCTTTTCTCATGAAAAGGGTGAATCTCTCTCAGACTACTACAATCGTTTTAACAGTCTTCTCAATGATCTAAAACTTGTGGGTCGCATTTATGATAATGAGGAAGTCTTGTGCAAGTTCATGGACTGTCTTCCTGAGTTTTGGGAAAACATTTGTACTTGCATCAAGTCTACCAAGGATCTTGACTCTATGCCACTCACTGCTCTTTATGGAACTCTCTTCAACCATGAGCAGACTAAACTGCTTAGGAAGTCTATCACAAAAGACATTAGAAGCTATTCTCTAGCTCTTGTTAGTGATTCTTCCGAAAATACTGTGTGTGTTCCTAGAATCACCTATCCCTCAGATTCTGATAATAATAGTCAAGAGGATCCCAATGATCCTTCAGAGGCCTATCTTAGTGAGGCTGATGACGAAGGTGAGGAAATTTCCAGTAACTCTCGTTTCTCTTCAAGAAAATCCAAGTTTTCAAGAAAATCCACTTCTACTTTTTCTAAAATCACTCCCTCTGACAAATCAAATGAGGAATGTTACAGGTGTGGGAGGAAGGGACACTTTGCTTCTGAGTGCAGAAGCAGGTCTTCTGATAAATCCAGACTACCCTCCTCTAACCGTACCTCCTCTAGGTTTGTCAGAACCAAGTCTAATTCTAATCAACCTTCTTTCCAAAAGACAAATATGTCTGTCTCCTCAAAGTCTGACCGGGCTGAGAAATACAAGGCAAAATATAAGAGAGAGAAGGAGAGAAATGAAATCTTGCTCAAAAAGGGAAAAAGTCAAATGACTGAAACCCATGATTGGGCAGATGAACCCACTTCTGAAAGTGACAAAGAAATGGCCAACCTTTGCTTCATGGCTAAAATAGATGATGTTGATGAACAGTGAAGCTCAATCCTTCTCTATGGCCATTGTGTCTGCTGAGTGCTCTACCTCCTACCCAGGTACATCTCTCTCTCTCTCTCTCTCTCTTCTCACCTCTCTCTTTCGGTAGTTCTCTCTCTCTTCCCTCTTCTTTCGGTCTCTTCTCTCTCTCTAATCTCTTTCTTCGGCTCTCTATCACTCCTTCTATCCCTCCAACCCACCGAATCCCTCACTCCCTCCCTCTCCACTTAGCCGAACCCCCCACTTCCACCCTCTTCTTCGGCCGCCAAACACCCCCCTCACCCCTCTCTTCGGCCGCCGAAAACCCCTCCCTCCCCACACCTCACTTTCGGCCTCCTCTCTCCCTCACCGAAAATCTCTCTCTTTCTCTTTCCCTCTCTTCGGTTCTCCTCTCTCTTGCTCTACCCTTGGTTTCTCACCCACCACCACCGAACCACCTACCTCTCATTCCCCTTAGCCGATCTACCCCTTCCCCACACCCCCTTAACCGAAACTCCCCCCTCTCTCATTTTTTTTCGGCTCACACACCCTCCCCCTACCCTCACCCTCTAGCCGAACCCCCTCCCCTCCCTACTCCCCTCTTTCGGCTCTCTCTCTCTATCTCCCTCTCTCTCTCTCTCCTTCTCCTTTTGGTTCTTCCCTTTCCTCACCAAGCCGAACCCAACACCTCCTTCTACCCTTATTCCTTCGGCCCTCCAACCCCAATCCGAACTCCTCTCATTCCTTAATCCTTCCCATTTTCGGCCCCCCCTCCACCGAATACAACCCAAACAACATTTTTGTTCTCACCCACCGAAAACACCAAAACCCAACCCCCTTTTTTTTTTCGGCTTCCTCCACCCCCCCCCCCTAAACCTCATTTTTAATTTTTTTTCTAACCTCTCTTTTCTTTCCTTCTTTCCCTAGACTTCCCCCTACTCACCCATCCCATCCCTTCCTTTTTCCACCTACTCCCAAATGTTCCACACCTCCCTCCATTCCCTCTCCTTACACACCTCCCTCCCATTTCTTCTCCTCATTTATTTACCCATCCTTATTTTTTTTACCCACTTCCATTACATCAACTCTCATCTCTCACCTCTCTTCCCATATTTCCTCCCTTTTCCCCCATTATCTCTTCCTTTTTTTTTCTCTTTCCCAAAAAAACAAAAAAAAAAAACAAAAAAAAAAAAAACAGAAAAGAGCCTCAAAAAAAAAAAAAAAAAATGGGCCACTGAATTTATGAGTTCTTCGTGTCTTGTAATTTTTCTGTGTGTCGGTATTTTTTTTCTATGTGTTGATGTCATCATCAAATAGGGGGAGAAAAATATTGTTGGCTCTCTGGTTGATTTGGTGATGACTCTCCAACCAACACATAGAAACTCAAGAAGACCTCTCTCAACAAGGGCTCTCTATCCACCAATCAAGCTCTTAGCCCAGGTATGTTTTCCTTCATAAACTCTCCCGATCTACAATGGGGTGATACTAAAGACACTCCGGTGTCCAAAGGTCCCTCAACTGTAGTGGACCCTTCTTCCCCTTTCTTCAGTGACGCCGGCTAGCACTAAATCCTCAACTGCTACTGGCACCGCCGCACTTGCCCAAATGGCCATACCACCGAAAGAACCTTCGGCGGTTACCCAGGTCACACCCCATATCTCAAAGCGGCGGCACTCTACCTCTTCCCTTCCCTCTCCTCTCAAGAGGCTAAGGAAGGTTTCAAGGGCCAAGCCACCTACTCCACCCACCGGTTCTTCAAAATCGGCAGGTGTTGAAATTTTCCCATCTGGGCCCGGGGACTCTGCTAAACCCAAATCCATCTCCTTTGTATCTTCATAAAAGGATACAATTGTAAAATTGGGGACCCCTATTATTCCCTCATCAACCTTTTCCTTGGTTGATAAGGATGACTTGGACTCCTTCCCTATCCAAGGTGCCTCTTCTCCACCTCACAGCCTATCACCCAGGATTCTCAGTCCTGATGCTTCTGCACGATCCAAGGATGAATCTGCCCTTCCAAGAGCAGGTTCGGAGGATCCCGAAAATCTTCTGACTTCTTAGTTAAGAGGGAGTATGAGTTGAGGGGGAGCAACTTACCACTCAAGCTTAAACTCTGCTTTTGCAATGGACTATGTGATCAAAGCCACCTGACATTAGTTGAGGGGGAATATGAATTGAGGGGGAGCAACCAACCACTCAAGTTCAAACAATCCCGACTACTGTCTTCTATATCGTTGTATTTTTTTTCTCATTCTTTATTCATTGTATTCATTTATTCGTATGTATAGCTATACTTTTTCATTTCCTTGTAAATGTCAGATATACAAAAAAAAAAAAAAGGTCTATGTGAAAAGAACCCAAAAAGAGTAAAAATGGGTCAAAATGTATTTATTCAGTACACTCTTTGTTCTATTCTTTAGTATGGATGTCATCCTCAAATAGGGGGAGATTGTTGGGTCATCTTAAGATTTGAAGATGACCTCCTGATCTTCCATCTTATATCATCTTACTTAGAATATGTTTGAGGTTCTTTTAGCAGCTTGGTTTCTATACAAATGTTCGGTGAAGTCGAAGATCAGCCGAAGAAGACAAAGAAGAAGAATATCTCTCAAAGTGGATTGAAGATAGACTCCTCAGCCCAAAGCCAAGTATGCCTACTTGATCAACACCATTGGCCAGGATGGTGCCGATCTCAGTCTTCAGGAGCCGAAGACCTCTTCGGCCGAAGACTTCTTCGGAAGCCGAAGATTTCTCAATCTTCGGAAGCCGAAGACTTCTCAATCTTCAGGAGCCGAAGACTTCTTAATCTTCAAGGCCTGAAGATTTCTCTCTTCACATTGTACTTTTCTGACAAAGTATATTTGTGATATCTTTCATTGACGTGGACCTCATATGAAGATCAGATAAAGTAAGCTTTGTCTCCTACACCATTTTAAGGAAAGGTCTACACCATCCTGCAGGTCAACACTTCAAGACAATACACCTCAAGACAAAAGGTACATCCTGTACCTTGCTGAAGACCTGTGTCCATCCTTTGCTCAACAGGTGTCCCATGCATTTAATGCATGAGGCACTATAAATATGGAGGATGGTTCAACATGCAAGATACCCAGCAGACCCAGCTCTACTACCTTCAAGTTCTCTAAGTGCCTGGCAACTTTCTCTCTACGAAGTTCAATTGTTTTCTAAGTGTTTTACAATTGTTCTTTATTCTCTATGTGTAAGATTGTTTGAACATATCTCATATGTTCTCTTCCGCAACAATCAAAGTTTTCTATGTGTAATTCTTGATTTCAAATCAATAAGAATTAAATTAAGTGAAAAACTGTGTGTATTGTATTCAACCCCCCCTTCTACAATACTTTGCTTGTTTATTTACTGCTATTTGGGACCAACACCATACTTCTTAACTTTGAAAAAGTCAGCTGCAGAAAAATAGTTAAAAATCCGAGTTCTGATTTGAAATAATTAGAAGTCATAATAAATTTACTCCCCTTGAAATTATGCATCAGTAGATCTATCAGTTAACAGGTACAAGATAGAGATTCACAATTCCTTCTGGAATGTAGTCCGTCATATCTCTCTAATGCATATTTCAGAATATATAAGTACTCCCCTTTGAAGGTTGATCTTCTCATTTCAGCCCGGGAGTATCTTTTCTTTAAGCATTGAAGCACGGGTCCTGATCTATCATGTGATCAGAAGCTAAACTTCGTTGAAGTCCGGGTTCTAAGCTGATTTACTTAGAAGCCATAGTTCTTCTACTCCCCCTTGACAGTAGGTGCCTGCAACACATAATCAATTTTAGGCTTTGGTACCCACTGGTATTTGGGTCCATGAATGTTAGTTGCAGTTCGAATGAGAGTAATGGAATAAGAACCATACAAGTAATGATCATTGGTCTTGTGAATAGGATCATGTGTATGACAATAAGAACAATAGTATTTCTTACCTGACAACCTGATTAATTGATCTCTCGAGTAGATATGATCAGGTTTACCTTTACACACATTGTTCTTTTTGGCTATGTGTGCATGTACACATGATTTATTACCTTTCAGCTCATCTTTCTTCTCATCTTCAACTGGTTTCTTCTTCCAGACCAGTTCCTCTTCCTTGTATCTCCTTCTTCGTCGATGTGTACCTGAACCATCTATATTTCTATCATAGAAAAGGTTAGTACTACGAATCTGATCAAAAGATGTAACTGACCACTTGGAAGAAACAGTTTTCTGAGTTGAACTTGATGCTGTCGTTTCAAGCTCTTTAATCTTTGAAGAAAATTTGTCTCTCTCTTTGACAATAAGGTCAATCTTCGTCTCGCATTCAGACTTCGTTTTCTTCTCTTTCAGCACACTTTCAGATAGTTTAGATAGCTTTTCAGTAAGCTTTTTGATCTCAGCCTCAAATATGCTTCTTTCTTCTTCAAATCCCTCCTCAACATCCTTTCTTTGGCCGGATATTTCTTTAAAGAATCCAACATTCTTCTGTTCTATCTCCTTCTTCTCCTTGATAAACTTTTCTCTTTCCAAGATTATTACTTTCTCAAAATCAGAAACATTCTGAGAAAGCTTGATACATTTCAGCTCAACTGCTTTCTTCTCATCAGCACATTTTCTTGAAAAATCTGAGAACTTCTTTGCAAAATCCTTCTCTTTAGTCTCAAAATCGGATTTGTCTTTTGCAATCTTTTGCTCCAAATCAGATATTTTCTTTTGAAGCTTAGCATTAGTATCCTCCAGACTTTTAGTCTTCTCATCTTTCTTTTCAACAGAGCTGCTTGCTGGATTTGCACAATCTGATATTCAACAATAGAGATCTTTCTTTTCAGCTCAGAGTTCTCAGATTCCAATTCTCTTCCTTCTAATACTACCTTTGGCCCTAACATCAACCATTCAGTACAATCCTACAACTCTTTTCCTGTCATTTTGTAAGTATATATTTGACCAGTAATTTCACAAAACATGTCACGGAAAAGTTCACAAAAAATACTATCTGTCATAAAATTTCGAGCCATATTATTAGCCATCTGTCTTTTCTCCTGTTCCTCAGAAGATGCTTCTGTTGGAATTTAGGATTGCATCTCTCCTTCAGTCAATGATAATCTGATATAGTAACCCAACTCATGTTCATCCACATAAGTCAAAAAATTAACTTTCCACTCTTCATATTTTCCTTTGAACAACAAAGGTGCCTTCATCCTTTTTGATCCTATCGAATAGAATTAATTCCATCCGGCTCTGAAAGGCTTGATTTCCAGGGACTGAACTTGACAAGCTATGAAACTTGAACGGGTTAAACTTTAATCTTAGCTGCACTGTAGCAATCGTGAGACAAACAAATTGATCCAAAAACAATATATATAAAATAAGCAGGACAGGACAAGGACCCGGTCGAGCAAGGACCCGGTTGAAGCAAGGACCCGGTTGAAGCAAGGACCCGGTCGAAAGACAGGTTCGGTCGACAAGCACCGGGCGCAAAGCACCGGTCAACTGGGTACCGGTAGCGCACCGGTCAACAAGGTACCGGTCTATGGGGTCCGGTCAAGTAGGGTACCGGTCGCGTACCGGTCGATAGGGTCCGATACCGGTTGAACAATGTACCGGTCGGTAAAGTATCGGTCAATAATGTATCCGGTCGATAGCGATAACAGATAACCACAAAACGATAACCGATAATTCAATTAACAGATAGACTCCCGATAAAATCGATGAATTCTGAAATTCAAACGACCCAGAAATCAATCGATCGATCTTATCACAGAAATCGATTTCAATGAAAAATATGCAGACTTAATCAAATAAGCAGATTTGAACTCAAAATCAAGTATGCAAGAACAAATAACAGAAGCAATAACCAGGTCGACCCAGAAAATCCAATTAATCGACTTCAAAATCCAGATAAGATTTTTCAGAAAATCAAGTTTAGATCAAACCAGAAACTTGATTTGATTAATAATCAGAAAAACTTTAATCGATTTTAGACCAGAAAACTTTAATTGATTCAGAAAATCAATCCAGAAACAGAACACTGTCGACTTAGCTTAACCCAGAAACAATTAATCGACAAAAACCAATCACTCAGGTAAATCAGATGAACACGATGAACACTATCAAAAACAAATAATAGATTAAAGGGTTTTAGACAAACCTTTTTGGATCAAACCTTCTGTCTCTTTGCTCTGATACCAATTATAGATCTCAGTACAGTGCAATCACGAACAAAAGTAATCAATCAATGAAGAACAATCGTGCCACAACGTCTAGTCATATGATTAATATTCAATAAAGGGTTTAGGTTTACAGAGAATATTTCTGATAAGCAGAGTAAACCTATTGACTAGAGAATTATGAATAATGCGACTCTTAAACTTCTAAAACTTCTAAACTAATCTCTAAACTTCTAAAAAAAACTGAATTATGAGCTAGAATACGCCTTATATATGTCGCGCACAAGGCCTAATGGGCTTTATGGGCTTTGGGCCTAACTAACAATCAACTATCAAAGAATTACAATTTACCCCCTTATAAATGCTTTATACCACTTTCAACACACAAGACTTTCAGTCCTAACAGATTGGTTTATGCAAACAATCATACAAGAATGTTTGGTTCGTTAGGTTCATTAGGTAATTGTTGTTAACTGATATGGGGACTCGGTTAATATCATTTTGTGTAGGTTCATTCTGTTCATTAGTGTTCATGAATTTGCATACATTGGTAATTGCATGATTGGTTTATGCAAATAATCATACATGGATGTTTGCAGCGGTAATTGTTGATAACTGATATGGTGACTAAGTATTCATCAACTCAAGCAAGCAGTAGTTTCATACATGTTCATATGAATAAATATGAACATTATTACTTTTAAATATCATATTTGTTAGATCTGTTTTTTATAGTAATCATTGTATTTATTTTCTAGCTTTTACTGTGCTTAATGTTCTTATCTGTATTGTAAAAGGCTAGGGGTATTTAAGTCCCCTTAGTGTCTTTGTTTTGTAACTTTGGCAATCACTTTCAATACATCAGTTTAAACTTTGCGCTTCATACTTTCTCTCTCTAAAGAATCAGTGATCTTGGACTCTCAATTGGTATAAGAGCAATCTGAATCTTCAGAGGATTGAGAGATTAGTGATTTAGTTTCTGGATTTGTGAATTGAAGCAGAAAACTCAATCGATTTTCTTGATTTTTCAAGAAAATCTCGTTTTTTGCTTCTTCATCAAATTTGGACAGGTTTTTGAACAATTTGTGTTGAATTTGGACTTAATTGATTCGTTTTTACTAATCGATCATAATTGCTTCTTTGTGTTTCGCATAAAAATCTTGTTTAGATAATCAATTTGCAGATCTTGTATTTTCTGGAAAAACGCCGTTCTCGTTCTGTTCTTTGTCAAAATTTGTGATTTTGTTGATTTTAATCGAGTTTATTGATTAAAATTTGTTAAAAAGAAGTTTTCGAAGTTCTGTGTATGCTTTTATAGGTTAATTTTCAAAGTTGTAGTTGATCTTGCGTGAATTGGTTGAGTTTATGAAGTTTGCGTCTCATTCATATTAGTTTGCACTTCATTCATGTTAGTTTGAGTTTCATTCATATGAGTTTGCGTGTGATTCATATGCTTTGCGCCTCATTCTTTCATTCATATATTTTGCGTGTCTAACACGTGTTTTAGTGAATTTTTCAGGCTTACGGTTCACATTGGAAACGCAAAGTTTCAAGTGTCAAGTTTGCGTTTCACTCTGTAAACGCAAAGAGATTTCGCGTTTCTCTCTTCAAGCGAAAAGTCTTAGTGCATCACCCGCAAAGTCTCAACCCGCAAAGTAACACTTTACGTTTCACGAAGCAAACGCAAATCTCAGTTTGCGTTCCTCTCTGCAAACGCAAAACCTTCCTTGCGCTCCTCATTACAAACGCAAACCTCTAGTTTGCGGGTCTCTCATACTTAGAAATTTTTCTAAATTTTCTCATTTTTCTCAAGATGTCTTTGCAAGCACAAATCTACAAGAATGACCTCATGATGTCTTTGGGGTCTGATACTCGTCCACCAGTTCTCATCAATGAGAATGAATTCGAACAGTGGCAGGATCGGTTCATCAACTTTATTGAAAGGCAACCGAATGGGGAGAACATGATGAAATCATTGACTCAGGGTCCTATGGAAATACCAAGGAAAGTTGTTCCCGCTACAGAAAATTCTGTTGCTACCTCTGTTGAGAAAGCTTTAAGGGAATATGATGTTGATGAGATGTTAAGACATCAAGCTGATAGTCAGGCCAAATCAAATCTGATCCTTGCTCTTCCCAACTCCATCTATAACAGAATCGATTGCTTCAAACATAACCCAATGATGATGTGGACACAACTTGAGAAGATTATGCTTGGTACTGCTATGTCTACTCAGTTACGACAGACCAGGTACATGAACAACTTTGAAAAGTTCAAGGCCAAGGATGGGGAAAGTTTGAAAAATGTTTTTGATCGATTCTGGGTTGTCATCAACGATTTATACAAGATCAAAGTAAAGAAGACTCATTTGGAGGCTAACTTGAAGTTTCTGAACGCTTTACAACCTGAGTGGAACAAGTCATGCCACAGAATGAGAAACGATGTCAGAATCTCAACCATGCCAATTCAGGAGTTATACGAAATCTTGATGACAGATGAATCTATGGTTATGGAGAAGAAGGCAAAAATGGATAAGAAGAACAAGCCTCTGTCAGTAGATCCCATTGCTCTTATAGCTAGCCAACTGGCTGAGCAAGCTTTGACTGAATCAGCTTATGATGGATCAACAGATGATGATGGCGAAGCTTTAGAAAAGGCCATGATACTTTTGACTCAGCACTATCAGAAGAGATTCAAGCACAAATCTGGTTCAAACAACTTGCGGTTTACTTCTGGTTCTAAAAAGATAGAACCTGGTGCTCCTTTAAAGATATACACTCCAAAGTATGAACCAGCTAAGGTGGTTGAACAGAAGAAGGATGAGAAAAAGGTGATGAATTGCTTTAACTGTGGAAAGCCTGGACATATGGTTAAGGACTGCAGAGTCAAAGTGGTTAAGGATGCTTCTTTTTACCGAAAGAAGTTGGCTCTTGCTGAAAAAAAAGAAAGTGGAACCATCCTGTTGGCCGAAGAAGAATACTGGTTGGATCATTCGGACAACGAGGCTGAAAATGAGGAAACTGCGGCCATGTGCTTTATAGGTGATGACAAATCTGATGATGAGGAAGAGGATACATCATCTGATGGTTCTGAGGTAATATCTAAGTTTAACTATAATTTCTTTTTATCTCAAATGAATGTTTTTATCACTGCTTTGCATGATTTGCGCTCAAAGTTTGTTTCTGAAAAGTTTAAAAATCAAGAAAAGTCAGATTTAATCCAAAAACTGCAAATTTCTTTAAATGATGAAAAGTCAATTTTAATTGACACTAAAGAGAAATTTAATAAGCAGTTGGTCGAGTTAGAAAATTCAAATCAGACTTATCATGATTCGTTGACTGAACTGACTTCTTCAAATAAAATTCTTTCTGACAAGATAATTGTTTTAGAAAGGAAATTGTATAAAAGAGAACAGTCTGAGCAAACCATTTACATGAATAAACCAAGGAGTGAAGAAGCCATAAAAGAAAAGTGGGGACTTGGTTTTGAAAACCCGCATTTTTTAAATCATGCTAAAAATGAAGTTCCTACTTTATATGAATATGATTACTTTACTCTTGCAAGATATACTCCTCAGTTTAAATTCTTTTGGACAACTGAGAAACAAATTTTGGAAGAAGAAAATGTGAAAAGGATGAAAAACAAGAGGATGGAAATGCCATTTGTTTACACTTCTGAAAATGCAAAGTATTTTCTTGATCAATCTAAGAAATCCAGAAAATTTCAAAATCTTTTAAATATCAAATCTTCCAATAAATCTTCATTATCAACAGATTTTGTGGATATTTTTGCTAACACTGATAAGGAAAATGTATCTCCGGTATCTTATGATACTAAGAAATACATTCCCCCATTAGTGTTAGAATGTAAGATTGTTGATCTTGAAGATAGATTGGAAGAACAAAATCTTCAAACTTGTTTAGAAAACGATTTATTTCTTTTTATAATGAAAACAAGTTTTGAAGATAAAATTTCTTCTGGATTGTCAAAAGATTCTAAGGAAAATTCTAAAGTTTTGAAAAACAATGGCCATTTGTGTTCCACATTGGAAACGCAAACTGAAAGTTTGCGCGTGCAGTTGGACGCGCAAAGCTCAGTTTGCGCCTCCAATGGGAAGCGCAAACCTCCTCCAGACTTGTGCAATTTTGAAAATCTTCACTCCGAGGCTAGTTCTTCAATGTCAAATGCTAATACTGATTTCTTTGATAAAGTTTCTTCTTCTGATTCAATTATTGATAATTCTTTACTGCTAAATGCTCAATTTTATAAAAAGAAGCGTAAAAGAAGAAGATCAAAGAAGTCAAAGGAACATGATACTGTCTTATCTGAAAATTCTAATGTTTCTAATTTTTCTTCTTCAGATCGGACTGTGAGGAAGTCATCAAGGCAAATTTGGAGGATGAAACAGCCAATTTTAGAATATGAACTGTTAGGAGTTAACTGTGTAGACAATCTTTGTGATACTGATACATTTGCTACATGTAATAAAAACCCAAAATATTCTTTTCAGCAAATGTTTGATATATCAAAGAATATCTCATATGCTTCTTCTAGTTCTGATTCTGATAATTGTGTTTTATCTTCTATTGATAATTGCTTTCATTCTTGTATGAAAAATAAATCTGTGAAAAATAAAAGATATAAATCTAACAAGGGACCCATAAGCATATAGGTACCTAAAAAGGTGTAGTTTTTGTATGTGCAGCTTAGTCAATTATGGTATCTGGACTCGGGATGTTCAAAACATATGACTGGCAACAAATCTCTTCTGTCTAATTTTAAAGATAAATGTTGCGGTCGTGTGAAATTTGGTAACTGTGAGACAACTCCGATTCTTGGTTATGGTGATCTAGTTCAGGGTAACATAACTGTCAAAAGAGTAAGCTACGTCGAGGGTCTAAGTTACAACCTTTTCAGCATAGGACAGTTCTGCGATAAAGACCTTGAAGTCAGCTTCAAATCCAAAAGAGTTGCAGTAAAGAATGATAATGGCAAGGATCTTCTGGTAGGAAAAAGGCAATCAAATTTGTATACCATTGATCTTTCCAAAATCAAAATTCCTTCAAATATCTGCTTGTTTTCTAAAGCTTCAATTCAAGAAAGTTGGATTTGGCACAAACGTTTAGCTCATCTCAACTTCAAGTATATGGATCGCCTGGTCAAGAATGATTCAGTGAGAGGTCTTCCAGTTCTCCGTTTCCAGAAAGACCATCTATGCCAGGATTGTGAGAAAGGAAAAATGAAGAAAGCTCCTCACAAGCCTAAGCCTGAACACTGCACTTCGGCTATTCTTGATCTTTTGCATGTTGATTTGTGTGGTCCGATGAAGACGAAGAGTTTAGGACATAAGAAATATGTTTTGGTGGTTGTTGATGACTACTCCAGATATACTTGGGTAAAATTTCTGAAGTCAAAAGACGAGACTCCTGAAGTACTCATCAACCTCATCAAGACAACTCAGACAAATAAGCAGAAACAAGTGAAAGTGGTAAGATCTGACAATGACACTGAATTCAAAAACAGTACTCTTCAGGCATTCTATGAATCTCAAGGAATACAACAATAATTTTCTGTTGCACGTACTTCGCAACAGAACGACGTTGTTGAAAGAAGAAACAGAACACTTGTTGAATCTGCCAGATCAATGCTTGCTTATTCAGGTCTACCTTTGTCTTTCTGGGCTGAAGCAGTATCAACTACCTGTCATACACAGAATAGATCAATTATGCATCGTCGTTTCAACAAAACACCGTATGAACTTATGAACGGTATCAAACCGAACATCAAGTATTTCAAGTCATTCGGGTGTAAATGCTACGTTCTGAATGACAGGGATAATCTCAACAAGTTTAGTCCGAAAGCAGATGAGGGTGTATTCATGGGTTATTCTTCAAACTCTGCCGCTTATAGAGTTTTTCTGATCTCTGCAAGAAAGGTCATAGAAAGTGTCAATGTAAAATTTGACGAAGCTGCTGATTTGGTTTCTAGTCACTCAGTTTCTAGTCACTCAGGCTCAGAACCCGCTTTTACTGGAAATTCAGTTTCTGAGCAAATCAGTTCAGAACCTGCTCTTTCTCTGGATAATCAGGATTCTTCTACTCCCTCTCCTAATCTTTCTGATCTTGATTTTCTGTTTGAAAATTTTTATGATGATGTGCCTAGATCTAACTCTGAAAATGTTTCTAATGTTTTGAATCAGGAAACTGAGAGATCATCTATTCCAAATTCCGTTGCATCTATCTCTGACAATGATGCTGCTCCAGTCTCTCCTGTTCAACAAGAACCGACACAACAAGATTGTGTTCAATCAGACAATGTTCAATCAGAAGCTGAGCTTATTCATGAAGAACATACTCAAGAAGAGTCAATTAAAGATCAACCTGTTCAAGAGGAATCAATTCAGGAAGAAGTACAGAATGATGTTATTAAACAAACTGTTCCCGAATCTGATTCAGAGATTGTTGAGATACCTCCTCCTCAAGTGGAAACGATTTCTATCTCTTCATCTGATGTAGAAGTTTCTGAACCTCCCTCTCTTCAATTAGAAGTGGTTCAAGATGTAATTGATCCTCTCCCTCATACAACAAAATGGACAAGATCTCATCCAATTCATCAAATCATTGGAGATCCTCAAGCCAGTGTTTCTACACGCTCCAAAACGGCTACTTCCAACGAATGTCTCTTCACTTGCTTCCTAAGCAAGATTGAACCTACAAAAGTTTCTGAAGCATTGGAAGACCCGAATTGGATTATTGATATGCAAGAGGAGATCAATCAATTTGATGCGCTCAAAGTATGGAGACTTGTACCGAGGCCGAAAGGAAAAAGCATAATTGGTACAAAGTGGATATTCAAGAATAAAAAGGATAAAGATGGTATTGTTGTGCGTAATAAAGCAAGGTTGGTAGCCAAAGGATATCGACAAGAAGAAGGTATTGACTATGATGAAACGTTTGCACCCGTTGCCAGATTGGAAGCTATCCAAATGTTTCTTGCCTTCGCTGCTTATCGCAACTTCACAGTATATCAAATGGACGTCAAGACGGCATTTCTCAATGGCAAGCTGAAAGAAGAAGTATATGTATCTCAGCCAGAGGGATTTGTTGACAAAGATCATCCAGATTATGTATATTTTCTCGATAAAGCATTGTATGGTTTGAAACAAGCTCCACGGGCGTGGTATGACGAGTTGTCAACTTTCTTGGTCAAATCCGGCTTCACCAAAGGATCTATCGATACTACTCTTTTCATTTATAGAACTAATCTTGATATCTGCTTAGTACAAATATACGTAGATTATATTATTTTCGGTGCGACTAACAAATCTTTGTGTACATGGTTTTCTGATCTTATGACCTCTAGATTTCAGATGAGCATGATGGGAGAAATCAATTTCTTCCTCGGCTTACAAGTGAAACAGCTTCCTGATGGTATCTTCATCAACCAGTCAAAGTATATATTTGACATCTTGAAGAAATTCAAGATGGACAAATCTACTTCAATCGAACGTCGATGGCTCATGGTGCCAAACTCGGACTCGATCCAGATGGAAAAGCTGTGGATCAAAAGACATACAGAGGGATGATCGGATCACTGATGTATCTAACTGCCAGTCGCCCGGACATAATGTTCTCCACGTGCTTGTGTGCCCGATTCCAAGCTAAACCAAAAGAATCTCATCTTTTAGCAGTCAAACGCATTTTTAGATATATTAAAGGAACTCCTTATTTAGGATTATGGTATCCTAAACGTTCTGACTATAATTTGATTGCTTATTCAGATGCAGATTTTGGTGGTAATCAATTGGACAGGAAGAGTACTTCTGGTCATCTTCAGTTTTTAGGTGACAGACTGATAAGCTGGGCGTCGAAAAAGCAAAACTGTGTTTCAATATCAACAACCGAAGCTGAATACGTTGTTGCAGCTAGTTGCTATGCTCAAGTACTCTGGATGAAAACGCAACTTCGTGATTACGGGATGTTGTACAAGACAGTGCCAATTTATTGTGACAGCAAGTCCGCAATTGCGATATCGGTCAATCCAGTCCAGCACACCAAGACCAAGCACATAGATATGAGATACCATTTTATAAAGCATCACGTAGAAGAAAGTACCATTGAATTATATTTTATACCAACTGAATATCAACTTGTTGATATCTTTACAAAAGCCTTAGATGAAAAACGTTTCAATTTTTTGCTTTCAAAATTAGGCATGTTGAATTTAAAAGTTTAAATCTTCACAAATTTTATTCTATAAAATAAAATTTTACAAATTTTCTTTCTTTTGAATAAAACGTATGTTTAGGGTCTTTAACAAGTTATTTGTTTATATTAAAGTTTTATATGTTCAACTTTCATGTCTTACAAAAGTCGAAAAGTCAGCAACATGTTTGTAGCTTTTAATACTGCTTTAAAGATATGTGAGTCTGAATTTTTATAGTTTACTTTGCTTAGACTACCTAAATGATCAGAATTATAGATCGGAATGAAAATATGGGCTAAGCATTTAGACGTTGATCTGAGTAATTGAGATGAATAATAAATTCTTAAAATACAGAAATCTCTAGGTTTAAAAGTTTGTACCTGTGACCTTTCTAGTTTGGGAAAGTAAGTTCCGTGGGATGTTCGACATCTGGTCCCCTAAGGTCATTTGGTCTGGGAGTGATCGAACAGAAATCCTTCTATAGAATCAGATAGAAAGTCATGTTTTACTGGTATGAATGGGTTTAGAATATGTCGATGTAGCCTTTCTGATATGGGAAAGTAAGTTCCAAGGGGTGCTTGACACCTAGTCCCCTAAGGCTAACTGGTCTGGGAGTGGCTGACCCAAATCCTGCAATAGGGTCAGATAGAAAGTTACGTTTACGGCATGTTCTTTACTTAATGAACTCTCTGATTAAAAGATGCCAAAGTGCACGCGCTTAAAAGATGCCAAAGAGCACACTCATGATAAGATGCCAATGTGCACACTGCTAAAAAGATGCCAATGAGCACACATCTCATGATACTTGGTGATATGTTTGAGTTGTGATAAACCTGTAAATTTGTGAAAGTCTTAATTTTTGATAACCTAGTGTCAGTTCATGCAAAGTTTTCTATATTAATTTTAGAACTGCATTTTTCTTGAAGCTAATTGAAGTTCACATGCGAGCACACTGAATAGACAAATGGAAGTTTTTGAAACTGAACATGTCTTAACTTGATATGCAATTATACTTGGTCTTGCATCCAACAATATATGCTTGATTTCAACTGATTAATAAATCTGTGAAATTTTACTAAGTAGACTTTAATTTGTTTAGTGTTTAAAATTTTATATGTTCAGTTGTTACAAAATTTATATTCAATATGATCATCTTTCATACTGATGTCTTTATGTTTGAGTATCTGTATTTTTTTTTGTTTATGGTCTGTGCAATTTTCTAGGGGGAGAGCTAATCTGAAAAAGTTTTCTGAATTTTTTTTTTCTATGGTTGAGGGGGAGTAAGGAAGAAAATTTTTCTGTGCTGATAAGAAATTAAACAGGTTTGTTTCTCAGATTTTTCTACACATTTGCTATATTAACAGTTAAATTTTTGTGCATTTGTGTAGGGGGAGCAAAAGAATTTCAGGTATATTTTTACAATTTTTTTATTTTTTATTTTTATGTTTTTTTTTAGATTTAGATTTGTTTTAGTTTTCTAGGTTTAAATAGTGTTTTTATTTTCATTTTTTCTCTTTCCCGCCTACCTGTTCTTAGTCTTTTGTCTTTTCGGCTCCCATTCTCTCTGTCGCTCTCTGTGTTCAAGGTTCTAATCTGATTACTTTCGGATTTTGATTCGAGAAATCAAGGTATGTTTTGATTCTATTCACTTCGTTTATTGATGTTGAGTTACATTTGTTTATCAATTAGAGTATTCAAAAATCTAATGTTCGTATTTCTCGTTCCATTCAAAATACTCAGATTGTGATTTCGTGCATTTTTTTCTTAAATCAAGTATTGGGTTTTGCTTAGAACTGCTAATAGATCTTCAGGTATGTTTCCTTTTACTTTAATTTCTTGTTTTCTAGCTTTAATTTTAGTTTTTGTGGTTTTCGGGTTTTGCCTCGCGAAAACTAGGTTTGAAGTTCAAGTTTGATAGACCCGCAAAGTGAACTTTGCGTGTGTAGCTAGAAACGCAAAGTGAACTTTGCGTGTCTAACTAGAAACGCAAAGTGAACTTTGCGCGTCTAACTAGAAACGCAAAGTGCACTTTGCGCGTCTAACTAGAAATGCAAAGTGAACTTTGCGCTTCTAACTTGTTAAGCAAACCTATTGTTTTTTCAAGTGTAGTTTACGTATCAACTATAAAACTTTCTTTCTGTTTTTGTTTCATGTTTTGTTTTTGGGTTTTGAAATCAAGTATGTTTGTCCCGCAAAGTGAACTTTGCGCGTCTAGTTAGAAACGCAAAGTGAACTTTGCGCGTCTAACTAAACGCAAAGTGAACTTTGCGCGTCTAACTAGAAACGCAAAGTGAACTTTGCGCCTCTAACTAGAAACGCAAAGTCTACTTTGCGCTTCTAAATTGATACGCAAACCTTCCTTTGTGTTTTTGTGTGTTTTGTTTTGTTTTTCTAAGTATAGTTTTCGGACCATGTTAGACATGCAAACTTACCTTTGCGTCTCATGACTGAAACGCAAATCTTGGTTTGCGCTTCTAACTTGGCACGCAAACCATACTTGGAATATATTTTTTTTATTATTATTTTTATCTAATTCTTTTTCATTTTTTGTTTTTCAGGTCTATTATGTCTTCTAAAACCAATACTGATCCAATGATTCAAGACGAGAATGCCATTCTCGATGATCCGTCTGATCGAGCTTCTCATGATACTCCCATGCCGTCACATCCTTCTGTTGGAGCCGATCTTTCTGCTTCTCGTCGTATACCAAATGATGTGTTCCCAACCATCATGTATATGCCATACAAGCCGAACAATTATCACGTGGACTTTGATCGAATCAAGATACATCCAGTGATACGAGCAATTCTCAAAGGTAATCCACTTGCCCCTGCTCTTTCTTACTGCGCAGATGTTCCTGAAGTGTATCTACAGCAGGCTTGGCATACAATAACAAAGAATGAAATGGCTCGTCCGCATCACTTTGATCTTCAAATCGATCAATTTGAATCTTTCCTTTCATACAAGCGACTGAGATTGATACTAGAGCTTCCTGAGCCGAATTCCAGACCAGGTCGTACTACCTATGACAGCTTTCCATCTGAAGAGGAAGTATATGAAGGAATACGGAATCTTGGATATGTTGGTACTTTGAACAAACCTACAGACTTTGACAAGTCTAATCTACCTCCAGTATGGTATGCACTGTTCTCAGTTCTCATCAGGTGCCTGACATCGAAGCATTCTGGCACAGACAGTGCAAGTTTACTGTATCTCCGATTGTTCCATGCAGTCGTCTATGACTTGCATGTCGACTACACGTTTATTTTTTGGACCGAACTCTCAGAGGTGGTACATGACAAGTTCACCAACAAGAAACGGAAGTTCATTCCGTTTGTCAGATTTCTGAAGCTTATTGTTCGAAGCATGCTCCGTAGCAATCCATCTATTCCTCGCAGGTTATCTTGGCCTCAGGTTCCAGACTCGGAAATGACTTATATTCAGAAGCAGAAGAAGTCTTTCAACTATTCTATGACTATTCCATATGCTCTTATTGCCAACTACGCTGATGTTACAAATGAGGATGTCATAGAATATTGTATGGATAATGAGTTTGTGGAAGTTGTACAAGATGAGCCTTCTCATGACAATCAAGTTGTTGAAAAAGATGTTGAAGTTGAAGCAGCTATTTCTGAACAAGCGCCTGAAGTTGAAAAAGAGGCTGAAGATGAGCAAGAAGTTGCTATTTTTGTTGACGAAGAAATAGTTCAAGAAGATGTTGCTTCTCAACAAATTGAGAATGTTATTGCTGATATTGGTACTGAAGCTACTGATGCTACTGCTTTTGATTTTGAAGATGAACATGAAGATGATTCTGCTGCTGATACTGCTCTTTCTGATGATAAAGATGGTGAAGATTCTGATCATGATGATGATGATGATAGTGATAAACCAAGTCTCAAGGTTTATGAAAGGAAGGTTAGGACACCGGAAGTGGTTGTCTCAACAGAAGTTCTCTCTGAAGATGATTATGTTCCTGTTAATCCTTCAGTTGCACATCTTCAAGTAGATGAATTGGATAAAGCTTTTGATCAAGCTTCAGCTTTGGTACAAAGTCAAGCCCCAGCAACTTCCCTTGCGGCAATTCAGTCTTCTGATCAAATTCCAGCTGTAGCACTTTCTTCTGATCAAGCTAGGGTATCTTCTGATAAATTCTCTACGTTGAATGATGTTATTCGTCAGTTATCTGAGAAAATGGATGCAAAAAAGGAAGCTCAAATTCTAAAGTTGAAGACTTTCTTCAAAGGAAAGATGCCTGAGATTGATACTTCAGTGATTCCTCCAAAGATTCCATTCAGACGACCAACTGGAGTAGTTCTTCATGAACCTTCTTCTGTTATGCCTACATCTACTTCTCCGGTTGTTTCTCTTCCGTTTCCTTCGGTGGTTTCTTTGTCTGCGGGAATTTCTACGTCTGCTCCTTCAAGGTCTTCTCTACATGATTTTCCCATTTCAGAGTTGACAGATTTGCTCTATGCTCGACTTCTCTCTATGTCGCCGCCTGAACATCAAGATCAAGATCTTCTATCTTTGCTTCAGAACTTCCAACCTATGCCGCCTCCAGTTTCTTCTTCTGACTCTGACCGGATTACTGTTTTATCTGATGAGTTCCATGCATTCAGATCAGAAGTTCGATCAAGTTTTGCTGATCTCAAATCCTTTATGTCTCAAGCATTTTCTGATTTATCTTCAAGGCTTGATTCTCATGAACAAAGCTGCAGATCTGAGGCCGGGCCGTCTCTTAAGCGCCGACATGACCAAGATGATCCTGATCATCAAGGCCATGAGGGGGAGATGGCAAAGAGACCGAGAGTTGAAGGATCTTCTGAAGCTAGAGAAGATATTCAAGAAGAAGTGGCTGGTGATAGAGGAAAGAGTGGTGAATCTGTTGAAGACTGCAACATTCAGAATTTAGTGAATGTTAATCTGTCTTCTTTGCATAATGAACTGAATATTTCTGAGAGTAATATTAACAATAATATGCAAATTGTTGTTTACATGGATCTAGATGTTTCTGCAAGTATTCATGAAGTTGAAGAATCTGAAGCTGCAAATGACATGAGGTCATTCTTTGCTAACTTCATAGAGATTAATTCTGATGATGATGAAGATGAAGATGTCAGGTTTGAAAAGATATGTCAAATCAATGAAGAAGACTGTGATGACATCATTATCATATCAGATACAGAAGATGACTCAGTGTTCATGGATGCTAAAGACGAAGAAGAAGCAGATTTGTTATACAGTGATCTTCCTGCTCACGATGAGATTCCTGAATCAGCTAATGTCACATCTACTCTTGCTGCTAGTTCAGCTCCGACTACCACTATTCCTTCAAGATCATTTGAAGTTGGTCAGTCATCAAGAGCAGAAGCTGATGTTCCATCTTCTGATCCTGTAATTCCACCATCTATTTTAGAAGAAGGACCAGCTTTATCTAGACGTCAAAGACAAAGGAATTTGCAACGTAGATATTTGGCATCAAGGCAAAGATCAGCCTTTCTAGAAGACACTCAGAGAAACATCTTTGTCTCTAGAAGAAGGGCGATTAACATCTATGCAATCCTTGGAGTAGAGAAAGAGTCAGATGCCTATCAATATGAGTACTTGATGTTCATCAAGTGTCAGCGCAAAAGGAATAATACCGTTTCTTCTCAACACTTGATTGTTCGAGTGATCAGTGTCACGATCAACAAGTTTGTGAACATCTGGTATCCCGATTTTGAAGTTGAAAGAAGAGACTGCAAGCGGTACAAATTTTCAGAGGCAGACTTCGCTGACCTTTCTATAGATGATGTTGAATTCTTATATGATCACTTTAGGAATCTGTATCATAGATCTCAGGATATTTCACAAGCTTTGTTCATCATTAAAAGATTCATTCGACGACAAATTCGATTCTTCAGGGTTTTTGATTTCCAGATGGCTGTTGAAAGCTTCCAACCAGTTGTTAATCTTCTCAGGCCTAACCGAAGCTTACCGAACTTAGAGTCTTATCCTTTTCTCTCTATTGTTGAAGATCCATATGGAGTGGTGTACAAGAATGGCTATAATGAAAAATGCTTTCTCAGAATTGAAGAAATTGCCCACTACTCCGATGGAACCTTAAAAGTGATCAAGCTACAGTTAGAACAACGTCTGAAGGAAGCCAAAAGAAGATTTTAAGAAACAAGAGAAAATGCATTCCTGGTTGATAATGATGAAATCCGTCTTATCTAGAAGACTTTAGATTCAATTCAAGAGAGATTGAATCTCCGCTCAACTTTAAGACGACTGGAAGTTTTAGTTGGTTTGAATAGACTTCGTCAACGAGAAGAGCGTCAGTAATTCTCCAAAGTCGCCTGGTTGGTCTATGTTGTTTTTGAAGATTGTTTTTGAAGACCATGGCGCCAATGATTACTAAGGGGGAGATTGTTAGATCTGTTTTTTATAGTAATCATTGTATTTATTTTCTAGCTTTTACTGTGCTTAATATTCTTATCTGTATTGTAAAGGCTAGGGGTATTTAAGTCCCCTTAGTGCCTTTGTTTTGTAACTTTGGCAATCACTTTCAATACATCAGTTTAAACTTTGCGCTTCATACTTTATCTCTCTACTTTCTCTCTCTAAAGAATCAGTGATTTTGGACTCTCAATATTCATATGAAGAAATACGAACATTATTACTTTTAAATATCACCTCGAACATGTGTTAACTTTATGTTACCTTAACTGACATCATATTCATATGAAGAAATATGAACATTATTACTTTTAAATGTTACCTCGAACATGTGTGTATGCACTTACATACGAACCGCCTTAACTGAACATGATATTCAAATGAAAAAATATGAACATTATTTCTTTTAAAAGTTGAAATTTTGACAAAAAATACGGTGCCTTATGATTTTATATTAGAGTTCACATAGTTTCATCTGAGTGGTTTAAAGGGACAATCATACCTGGATTTGTAGAAATCATCATACTCAATCGGTGGACAAAAGATTTGAATTGAAACAACTAGCTACTAGACTTCTTGTGATGTTCATACGATTTTAGCAATTGATTATAGAAAATATTTTGAAATCAAAGAATTAGCTAGGATTGTGGAATTTAATTTTTTGTAACTCCCACATAAGTATAATAAATATTGTATATATTAAGATTTACCTATCTACCATTTGTCATTAATGGTTAAAGGAATAAAAACAACATATCAAAGTGCAATTCTATTGGTTGCATTAGGTTCACAAAGTTAACAACAATTTGTTGGTTAACAAATGAACCTCCCTCTATAATCTATATATATATATATATATATATATATATGTATGATGCTAGTATAAGCTTAGGAGATCATCCTCATTTTTAGTGAGTTATCTTCTCATTTTGGGAGACAACTTGTTAGAAATCTTTCCTTTGTAAGTCAAAAGCTTGGTTTCCTCTTTGTTCCATCACAAGAGGTTGACCGTCGGTTAGAAAGAGGTGTCATTTACTTGCTTTTCTTATTCTCACATCATCTTCAATAGTTGTTCTCATTTCAATTTAGTAAGGAAGATTAGTAGAGAATGTTCTCTTTATAAGTCTCATTTTCGGCTCCCTTTGGTCCCATTATCAAGGGCCGGAAATTGGTAATAGCAACTAAAGCTCAAGTAGTTCCTTTTGGTAGCAATTTGTTATTCCATTAATTTTTCTCATCTCATTTAATTACCTTTCCGAACTCTTTATAAAACTCTTCTCCTTTTTCCACAAGTTTTGCATCTTCACTCTATAATTTTACAAGGAACCCTTTTATTTATAGTGCAAAAACACTATTATAACCCAAAGTTCCTTGTGTTTATTGTGTGACTTCAAAAAATACTTGTTTCTAGAATTCGCATTTGGCTTGAAATTCTATAATTTGATTTTACTTTTGGGGAACGTTTTGATTGTGGATTTCCGTTGGATTTTAACAAATCCAATTCTGGCTCGTAGCTACCCAAAAGGCCGAAGTATGGTTTTCAGAAATGAAAAGAGCAAGTCTTTTATCTACGAAACGATACTTGGTGCGCAAGTTCCTAATTTCTTTTTCGTATTTACTTTCTAGTTATTTAATTTATGTAATTTCTATTATTGCAACTTTACATTCCACAATTTACGTTTCTTGTCATTTTATTTCAGCATTTTATTTCTTTCAATTTAATTATTGTTATTTATAATTCCATGCTCTTTAATCTTAGTTGCTTCTTAAAAGAATTCGTTACTTGCGCAACAAGCTTTCTTTCATAAATACTAGTACTTGCAAATTATTTCATGCATTTTTCATATCGGTTATTTATATTTCAATTCTTTACATTTTTTGTGAAAAAGAAACCAAGCGATGATGGGCTGAGAGCCTTAGGTTGGGGTATAAAGTGAAATTAAGATCAAGACCGGTGAAATGGAAAGAAGGTGTTTTGAATATAGCATGATTGTCCGAGTTAATTTAATCAAAATTATGTTTGATGGAAGACTACATCTAATCAATTGACAACTGGTTACATGTATGAAAACTTTTAAGTTATATCAAATATCAATTTTGATATAACAAATTAATGCTATAATATCTTTTTATCGGATCATTCGTCTTATCTCAATGGATCTTATACCCTTTCCTTCTTTTTACAACTGGTTTTCAGTAGTTAATAATTCAAACCCCCACAAAAGATTTTTTCGAATTCGCCATCTGAAGCCAGCTTTTAAGAATTGGACTTTTAGAGAAACTTTTACAGACCTTTCCCTTTGGATCGATATCCGATATATTTACCGTTATTACATGTTTAAAAGACGACAGTAGATCAAGATGTATACTTGCATCAAGATATATTTGCACGTATTTTGAGGTTGTATAAATCACATAACATCTATCTATCAACCCTGATGAAGCCACTTCTAGAGCTTCAAACCCTAATGAATATGTTGTTGCTACGGTTACCTTGATGGACCCAAAAGATTATGTAGATGTGGATGCCAATAACTACTACTTAGATCTTTCCTATACCAAGTTTAAACCCGAGCATCAGATAGTGGTGGAATTGCTAAGATTTCATCCATTGGAATTACAAAACAACCAACAGTACCCATGTTGTATCTACTACAATTTTGGAAACATCTCACCTTCAAACATTTCTAGGGTATTTGACTTCGAGATTGCAGGAAATGTGTTTAGGATCAATCTGAAAACTCTAAAGGAGATCTTATGACTACCTGAGAAAAATGCTTACCAAGGAAAGACAAGATTTGATGAAAGAGCTGATTCACAACAATCTGTAGAGATCTAATGGTATTGGGTTATAATGAAAAGTTTACTCGACTTAGAAGATTCAAAAGGAAGGGTTTACCTCCTGTTTGGTATTGCATGTTCTCAAAAGTCAATAGATGTTTGACTGAAAAAATAGGGGACAGGATCAAGGGAACCTCAGAATTTTGACAATTTTCAATGGGATGTTAAAGAATAAGAATTATGATTAAGCTTTATTGCTTTGGGAGGACATGTTGACCTAAAAAGAGGCCTATACACATCCCATATTATAGATTTTTTGGCAGATGATTGTCAAGAGTGCATTGTTGGGAGAGCCATCAATTGACAGAAAGGCTAATAAGGAGCAAGCACCACGATTCAAGATGGACTCACTAAGGCTTTCAACTTCTCTTTCTCAAATTCAAAATCGTAAGGTACTCTTAAAATCCTTAAGAGATTACATTCCTAGGGATAATGGTGTTCTATCAGAATATATAGCTTCTATGTTGGCCCTTCCCAAGAAGCAAACCTCATAGTAAGGGGTGAGGGGTCTAACATGAGAGAGAGGGAGGATGTTCACCTTGCTGAACATCCTTAGTGTGAAGAGAGGGAAATGGAAATCAGAGTGTGGGTAGAAAAGAAGGTCAAACAGAACAAATAATGAGTAAGGGAATAGTGTAACACCCGGATTTTTGGGATTTAAGTGATTTAAGTTCCTATGGAAAATTAACACTTATAACTACAATCTTTGTGTTTTGAGTTTTTACAAATTCGAGTTGTATCAGTTATAAAACTGATGTCGAAGTTGAGAAAAAGATTGAATCTGGTGGAAGAAGAATAAGAAATTAAATGAGGCATTATAATTAGAAAAAAAAATGGTGGTAGATTGACAAGGGTGTCGATCTCCATGTTGTGGGTTTGGTGTTCAAATCCTGTGGCCCAATTTGATAACCAGTCTCCAACGTCAAACCCATGGAGTAATTGTCAAGACAATTCACTCACAACCCATTTCCATATTAAATTAGGGTATATCTTTTTCTTATAGAAAGGAGAGGGTTTTTATAGGAAAGCAACTTCGGCTGCTAGCTGCTGTTTCTTTCAGCTTAAAAAAAAAGTTAAATGCATACATTTCTAAAATACATTGAAGATTCAAGTTAAGGATTTTAAAGGAGATGCAAAGCTAGTTTTCAAGGGGGTGATTAAAGATGATTAACTTTTCTTAATGACTTGTGCTTTTTAGAAGTTGAAAGGTATGAACACTCTAATCCTTTAATCTAAGGTTTATCTAGTTATTGGGTAAAAATTTAGAGTTCTTGAGATATTACGATTTTGGTATTTATCAAAACTCTTTCTTGGAAGTAATCTCTCCTATAGTAAATGTTGGATTTGTTTACTATTTTTTCAAATGAGTTAAATTGAGGAATTTACTTTTGTTAATAAGTTATTTTGGGGTTTAAGGGTTTCAAATTTGAAAGTTTAAATTTATAGATTTTAGATGGGTTTTGATGAATTAAGCTATGAGTAGTATGGAATAAATGGTTTTAAATAATTTGAAGTTGATATGGTTGATTTTAGGTGTTGTCCAGATCTTGTAAAAATCATAATAAATCTCTTGTAGATCGGTTTGAGGCGTGTAATACGTCTCTGGAACCGTTGAGACGTCCTTTACAAAATGTATGTTTTGAGGAAGAGATGATTCGGGATGTAAATAGGTCAAAAATCGGGTTTAATAGAATCGGGTTTAATAGAACAACACCATTTCATGACGAGATTAATTAAGCTGTCTTCAAATATTCGTATAAAATTGGTTTTTAATTTGTTGGGGGTGATTCTTGATGAGTTGGAAAGTTCAAAAGGTAGTCTAAATATTGTATTTAGAGTTCTTTCGTTGTCTTGGTGATTATACATGGTTTATCTAGGTAGCGAGAAGTTTGTGCAAGTTGGATAAAAACTAGGTTTAACATAACCTAGCGAGGCGAGTTCAAGTTGTTTTGTGAAAACGTTGTACATGCCAAAAATGTTCGTTTTAAAGTATTAAAATGTTTTACTCGGTGTTTATCAAATGTGTTACTTATTTGATGAGATTTACATTTTGGATACATTCAATTTTCTAAATATTGTAAAACGACCACCCTTGACATTTTTGGACATTATGATAAATAAATCATATTAATATGTTCTTTTTATGATTTACTGTATAAATGAAGGTCATTTGACGTAAATGCATTTTAATGTATTTGGTTTTATAAATCGTATGAAAATTTTATATTATTGAATTATATAACATTTTGGAATTATAAATGATATAAGTTCATTTGAAAATGATTTGTCCCAACTCATGATGGGTTTTTGAGTAAATCATACTTTGGAGCATTTAATTGCATAAACGTTCGTTAAATATATTTTATTGTTTATGACGAATTTTATCTTATAGTCAATGGTGTTATTGAGCTATTCGCTCGACTTTTACTTGAGATGAGTCGTGGGGGACATTTGTACGATTTAATTTTTGCTCCATATCGGGCTTCTGGCGTTATATGCATTTTTGTCATATTTATTTTTAAGTTACATGTTTTGAGTGCATGGTCATTCATTTGGAGTCATGTAATTTAGACTATAATGCATTGGATCCATATACATAAGAGTCAGTTGATTTAATAGGGAAATTTATCCCTATGGTTAACGGGCACTCGGGGTATAGATCGTGGGTGGTTGAACTTGATGACCGTGTAACCTTTAGCGAAGGACCTGACGTATAGATCGTGGGTGGTTGAACTTGGTGTCCGTTCATTATGGCTAGACATGGGGCCTTAATTGTTGGGAACTCGTGCTATAGATCGTGGGTGGTTGAATGCGATAACCTTGTGCCCCATGACACTTAAGTTCTAGCAAATGAATTCTTCTTAGACCATTGGGAGCTCGAGGTATAGATCGTGGGTGGTTGAACTCGATAACCTTGGTGCTGTGATAGAAGCAGTGAGTCCTTCTTAGACCATTGGGAGCTCGAGGTATAGATCGTGGGTGGTTGAACTTGATAACCTTGGTGCTGTGATAGAAGCTCCATAACATTATATGTGACATACTTTGTGTTTCTCCCCATTATATGGAATTGGGTCTCCCTCATCACCGAAAGGTGTTGTTTGGGTATTGAGTTTTAGTATCAATGTTTTCGGTAACGTTTTATATATGTAGATTATTGTGCATGATTTATGTGTTGAGTATTGTTAGATGGTATATGGGTTGTTTTGTACTTTTGTATATTTTAGTCTCTTTTAGGGTTTCTTTTCTCCTTATATATAGTTGTTGTAACCCTTTGTAATTATTTTATTCCTTCTAAGAAAAACCCTAGCCGTTTCCTAGCAATTCTTTTCTACTCTTAAAGTTATCATGGTATCAGAGCAGGATTAATCTCTTTTCATCTCTCAAGTACTGTTAATCTCAAGCACTAAATTTTTTTTGGCTATCTGTTCGACGACGTCTTTTTTGTTCGGCGGCACTATCTGTTTGACGGTGCCTTTTTTGTTCGGCGGCGCTAGGGTTTCTTCTTGTTCGACGCTTCTTTCTGGATCTAGCAGTTTCGATCCCTGTTCAAGGGTTCTGTTCAAAGATTGATTTTGGCATACGGTATCTCTATACTCTCTATTCTCTTTTCCTTCCTTTTATTTATCGTTTGCAATGGCTGGAAAAGATGATTCTCTCCAAGCCATTAGTGTTCGTTTGGATGAAAAAAATTACTCCTATTGGAGATATGTCTTGAAAAATTTTCTGAAGGGCAAAAAGATGTGGGGTTATATTTCTGGCACTATTGTGAAACCGAAAGAAGCAAAAGATTTGGAACCTTGGGAAGCGGATAAGTCGAAAATTATCACTTGGATAAACAATTATGTTAAACATTCGATTGGTGTTCAATTGGCAAAATATGAAACAAGCAAGGAAGTTTGGGATCATCTTGAGAGACTGTTTACACAGTCTAATTTTGAAAAACAATGTCAACTAGAAGCTGATATCCGAGCACTCGAACAGAGAGATATGAGTATTCAGGAGTTCTACTCAACAATGATCGATCTGTGGGATCAGTTAGCTCTTACTGAACCTGCTGAATTGTGTGCCTTTGGACCATACATTGCTCGTAGGGAAGAACAAAGATTGGTTCAGTTTCTTATGGCCCTGAAAAGTGACTTTCTAGGACTTCGTAGTAACATCTTGCATTGCACCCCACTCCCTTCAGTTGATTCAGTAGTAAGTGAATTGTTAGCCGATGAAACTCGTCTAAAGACACAAGCAGGAAAGGGTATTCTTCCAACTCCAAGTCCTTCTGTTTTGGATGTTCCTCATGAGCCTTTTGCTTCAAATCAAAATAAGAGTCGTCCAAGAGTTGGGTTTGATGAATGCATTTTTTGTAAGAAAAAAAGTCCATTGGAAGTCTCAATGTCTAGAACTTATGGGTCGAAATCAATCACAACAATTTGGTAATCCGAGACAATCTCATCGTTTTCCTCCTCAATTTAGCACTGTTGCCGCCGTTCCTCCATCTGGGTCAACTACTAATCCTACTCTTGCATCTATAACTGAACAACTCCAGAATCTTCTTGATGTTCAGTCTCATGCCATGTCTGTCTCTTCGCCCATAGGTCAATCGATTAGTAACGAATCAGGTATTCATCCAACTACATGGATTCTATATTCTGGTGCTTCTTTTCATATGTCTCCGAATTCTAAATTATTTGCTTCTTTAAATCCTATGCCATATGTGCCTGTCATGACTGCTGATGGTACTCCTATGCCATTAGCAGGCATTGGTTCTATTATGAGTTCGAATTTTTCCCTTCCTAATGTATATCATATTTCTAAACTCTCATTGAATCTTGTGTATGTTGGTCAATTATTTGATTCTGGTTATAAGGTATCCTTTTCTCCTGGTTCTTGTTGTGTGCAGGATCCACGTACTCAGAAGTTGATTGGGACCGGTCGTAGGCGTAGGGGCTTATATGTGTTGGATGAGTTGCGGTTACTAGTAGCAGTTGCTCATAGTGCAGATATATCTTCTTTTCGTTTGTCGTCTAAGTCATCTATTTTTTACTTATGGCATTCACACCTTGGACATGTTTCAGCTTCTCGTCTAAAATACTTAGCTTCTTCTGAAAATTTGGGAAATTTGCAAGTTCATGATATTTCTAATTGCAGTGAATTACAAAGTGAATCCAAAGATTCAAAAATTTGGGAAATTTGGGAAATTTGTAAGATGAATTACAGAAATGTCAGATTCAGAAATTTCAAAGTGAAAGATTTGAAGAAGATAAAGTTCAAAGATCGAAAGTTTGAAAGATTGTTCAACCAAAGTCAAAGATGTTTGAAGATATGCTGATTTTACTGAAATTTTCTTTGAAGATTATTTGCTGAAGCAATCCGAGCTAAATCTGAAGATAATTTCTTTCCGAAGTCTGAAAGAGTCTTGTGATAATTTTAGGAGATTATTGAAGATTGTTTCTACCATAATTGGGGAGATTGTTAATTTTGTTCAAAGACAGACTTAGGAAGAATAAAGTTAAACAAAATAAAAGATATTGTCCAGATTAAACCAAAGGGGGAGATTGATTTGCTAAATCTTTCAAAGATGATCTTGAATCCAAAGGGGGAGATTGTTAGATCAGAAATATGTTGGATACAAGATCATGAAGACTAGAGGTCAAAGATACAAGAAGTCAAAGCTGGAAAGTCAACTCTCATGGAATGTCAAAGTCATTTTGTAATAAAGTCAAAGTCAATTGAATTTGTTTGTTTAGCTTTGTCTTGTTAAGCTTGTAGGTATAAATAGGTTTGTTTTTCTTTAGTAGAGAGTATGTTAGAATTTGAGATTGAATTCAGAGAGAATTGTAGAGAGAGAAAGAGTCGTCTAGAGAGAGAAAGTGAGAAATACATTTGTAATTCTTGAATTGTGAATTGAAATTGAATCAGGTAGTGAATTCATCTTGTTTGTTTGATTTGTTTGATTTAGAAACTTGAATTACAAGGACACACAATTGGTATCAGAGCATATTCAATAGAAATCTTTTTCAAGAAATAGTCTTCGACACTGTTCTATCAAATTTCAGATTCAATTCTGAAATTGTGTTGTTTTTCAATGTTGTATTTGATTGTACTGTGGTCGAATCATGTTTTAGAATGTGTTTGTATAGATAAGTTCTTGAATTGCACTGTAATTGATCATCAATTTTGATGAATTTAGTGTTTTTAGAGTTCACGAGTCAATGCACTGTATTTGGATCGAATTGTATTTTGTTTGAGTTGTAAATCGAAATTCATTGCTAGAATTAGTTTCTAGTTGTTTAGGTGAGTGAATTGTCGAAATTTCAGATCTAGAATCAAAGTTTTGATGTGGTTTCGAAAAATCAGATTAGTTTTTCTTCGAAAAAGTTGAAGAACACGCAAGTTTCCCAAGAACACGCAAGATCTACAAAACGTGCAAGATTCATCGGAAGAACGCGCAAACCAAAAGATATTGATTTTGGACTGAAACGCGCAAAGTGCTATTTGCGAGTTCTAGAAACGCGCAAATCGAAGTTTGCGTGTTTGTTCTTCAATCTGCGAGTTTGAGCATCTGCTAGTTTGAGTTCGAGTTTCAGTCTGCGAGTTTACCTTGCGAGTTCTTGAAACACGCAAGAAGTGATCTGCGAATTACCAAAACACGCAACTCAAGTCTTGCGAGTTTGAATATCTTTGTTTAGGTTTGCGAGTTTGATAAAACACGCAAGTAGGCATCTGCGAGTTATCCAAACGCGCATGTCTCATCCTGCGAGTTTCTCAGTAAACAGTAATTTGCGAGTTTAGTGATCTGCGAGTTTCAAGCATTTTCAGTGATCTGCGAGTTTTGGCGTCTGCGAGTTTTGGCGTCTGCGAGTTTCAAGCCCTCTTAGTGATCTGCGAGTTTCTATACTTAGTCAAATTTTTGCAAATTGTGATCAAAATTTCTGAATTTTATTTCAAAATTTTCTATTTTTGTGTGATTTCATTTGAACTAACGATCAATTTCAAGTTTCTTATTGATTATAAATTGAATTAGGATGACTTCAATAGACGCTCTCTCAATTGGCACAGATGTCAAGCCCCTTGTTCTTTTCAAAGGGGAATATGAGCAATGGAAAGATAGATTTCTGGATTTTATTGATCGGCAAACGAATGGAAAGAACATTCTAGCATCAATAGAAGATGGTCCAATGTCAAAAATTACTGAAGAGATTCCTGCTGAAGGTAATGATTCAGATGGAGCTCCGAAAACAAAGAGAGTTGAGAAAGATTATGCAAAATTCTCTGATGAACAAAAGAATCGGTTTGATGCTGATAAAAAGGCCAGATCTTTGCTTTTACAAAGTATGACCAATGAGATCTATGTGAAAATAGACAGCTACAATGCATCTGCAAAATCTATGTGGGATCAGCTAAGAAAGATGATGTTGGGTTTTAAAGTTTGGGAATCAAATGAAAGTGGCCAATTGTATCAACAATTATGAAGAATTCAAGGCTAAAGAGAATAAAAGTTTTGAGGATACTTATGAAAGGTTTGTTCTTCTTCTGAATGAGCTTTCCAAGAACAAAGTCACAAAGAAGCAAATCGAGAACAACGTCAAGTTTCTCAGTATCTTGCAACCTGAGTGGAAAAAGCACACTCATCGAATGAAACAGATGAAAGACTTGAGTGATATTCCACTGCATGAGGTCTACGAGACATTGCGACAGAATGAAGAAGAGGTTGAGGAGAAAAGAGCTGAGAAAAAGAAAGTTGAAATGGTTGTTGATCCCATAGCATTGGTGGCTGGAGAGAAGGAGAAGGAAAAGAAAGAGAAGAAAAATAAGAAGAAGATAGTGTTGTCCAGTTCTGAATCAGAGTCTGAATCTGATGGAGATGATGGAGAGAGTCTTAAGCAAAGCAATGCTTTTACTGACCCGTGCTTTTCAAAAGAAATTCTACAAGAAACCGGGGTCTAATTCTCAAAGATACTCTTCATCAAGCTCAAAGAACCACGAGCATAGAGAAAGAGTGGAAGGAAATAGATATGTTGAGAAGAAGCCGGAAGAAAAGAAGAAATATGTGAATGATTACACCAGTACTGAGAAGACAACTAATGATTTGATCAAATGCTACAACTGTGGCAAGGTTGGACATTATGCTAAAGATTGTCGAAAGTCGAAGGTTCGCAACTCAGAGTACTATAAGAACAAAATGCTATTGGCCAAGCAACAGGAGGTAGGCAAGGCATTAATGGCAGAAGACGAATTCTGGTTGGATCATTCTGATGTGGAGGAAGAACAAGAAGAGTCAACCCACTTATGCTTGATGGGAAAAGAGGTGAAAGATGATGATTCTGATGATGAGACTGCTGACGAGGTAATGAACTTAACTGAAAATGATTTTATGACCAAAATGGAAGCCATGATGGTCGAACTTCAAGACCTTCAATCCAAATTGAAAAAGGAAAAAGACAGAGTTGCTAGGAGAAATCAACAGATCTTTGAACTTAATAAATTAGTTATTGGGAACAAAGATTTAATTGATTCTCTACGCAAATCTGCTTATGTTTTTAAAAATGAAAAGGATTGTTTTGAAAGTAAGATTTCTGATATTGAAAAACAATTGTCTAAGTCTGATTCTGAAAAACAAGAATGTGTTCTAAAAGCATTTAAACTGCATGTTGAGAACAAGACTTTAGAGCAAAAGGTAAATGGTTTGGAAGCAAAACTCTATGTTCGAGGCCAAACAGATCAAACTATTTTTTTTGAATAAACCTAATGAAGAAGCTGATTTTAAAGAAAAATGGGGACTAGGTTATGATAATCCTCATTACCTAGAAAAAGCTATTAGAAAACAGCCAGGGTTATATAATGCAAATTTTATGTATGCTGCTGCTAATTATCCTCATTTGAAACCCAAATTTGTCACCAAATCATCAAATGAAGTTGAGGCAAAAGAAGATGAGAAAAGAATGAATTTAAAGAAAATGCAACTACCATTCTGTTATGAAAGACTGAATGATAGTTATCTTTCTGAGAAACCAAAATTTCTTTCAACTGATTATTTTGCTAGTTATTCTTCTACTGAGATGGAGGCAAAACCTATTCAAGCTAAAATTTATGTTCCTCCACTCGTATTAGAAAACAGAATAATTGAGTTAGAAAACATTTTATCTGATGAAAGAATTTTGAGTGAGATAACACAAGATGTATTTTCTACAGTTTTAAAGAACACATATTTTCATTTTAAATCTAAAGTATGTTCTACATCTTCTAAAATACCTCAAACTTATGAACCTGATATTGATGACTTATTTGCGTCTGCAAATGATTTCTTAAATTCTGATGAAGGGTGTATTAATGAAATTGATATGTTTGATTTCAATGCTTCACTTCCAAATCATTCTACTTTTGTTATTAATGGAGAAGCTTTACCGAGTGTTTATGAAAAGGGTGAATCTGTTGGTCCCGGAGGTGCTTAACAAGTTTGTAGAAGGGGGGGGGGTTGAATACAAACACATAATTTAAAGTTTAATAAATTGTTTATTGATAAATCAAATACAATTTACAAGTTTGTTGCGGAATAAGATTAAGACAGACTCAATCTAAACAAACTTAAGAAACACTAAGATGGTTGCACAAGAATATAGAGAATGGGGGATTGAGAGTATAGAAAACAAGGATTTCTATAATGTAGAAAGATGAAGGCTAGAGGTGAGCACACCCTCAGATGGAGAGGTAATCTTTCTATTTATACCCTATGCATTAAATGCATGGCAGGGCACTTTACACGTGTCCCTTCATTGATTGGCTGAGAAAGTCTGACTTTGGGAGACATGCTTTCGGTCGTATCATGAACAGTGTAGTTGACAGAGTTGTTGTACGAATTATGGCAGAGGTATGTCCGTTCTGACACATCGTACTGGTTGTGCAAGGTAAGACAAAAGGAGACTTGAGGCATAAGCTTCGTGATCGTTTGATCGCTGAATATCTCTTCCTTCAGAGATATAAAGAGGTTCAGCTATTGATGAAGCTTTTCCTCATGTTCCTTCGCGTATAAGTAGATTCGTCTTTGCTTCACTGATATCCGCATCAATTCATTAGTAGACTTGTCTTTGTTCAGCAGCTTTGTCTTCAATTCAGCTATGAACATCTGTTGACGCGAGACTTGTCTTTAGGGATTACGTTACTGTTTACATCAGAAACTATCAGCGATAACTGAACAGACTCAGTCTGATCACTGATAGTGAAACACTAATACATATAAATGTTTGTAAGAAAGACTATCAGCGATAACTGAACAGACTCATTCTGATCGCTGATGGTGAAACACTAATACATATTAAACGTAATTTTCACTAAGTATAAAAGAGGGTCGTTATCAAATCACTGAGAGAGTTTGGATCAACAGAATCATCAACTAAAGTTGGTGAATCAGTTTCTGTGAATGCTGATTACTATGCTAAAGGTAAGAAACAACGCTCACAGAAACGGATCAACACTGGTAAACACAAGAAAAATCAATCTCAGAAATCTGATTTTCCTAATAAATCTAAATTTTTTGTTTCAGATATAAGAAAGAAAAGGTCTGAAGAGAGAACTGAATGGCAACCTAAAAACAAGAATGATGAAAAGGAAGAATCACTTCTTGATGTAGTTACTGATAGATCAAATAGTAGTTTGGATGATGTAGTTGGTTCTGTTGCTTCTACTAATAAAAATCTTGTAAATTCCTACAAGAGATATTCTATAAAGCAATTGTTCCGATTATCTCCTACTACTAAATCTTATTCTTATCAGTGGAATGATTTTGCTTATCATCATAATTCTAATGATTGGTTTGGATCTTATCATGATTATTCTTCTAAACAAAATGTTTTCAAAGTTTTTCAAAAGAAAAGAGGATCCATATTCAAATGGATACCAAAATCTTATGCTAATATGTTAGGACCCGTTTTTAAATGGGAACCTAAATCTGTTGTTTCCTGATTTCTCTTGCAGACCCGGCATATGTGGTACTTGGATAGCGGCTGTTCCAAGCATATGACCGGGCAGAAAGCTTTATTGTCTAATTATACAGAGAAATTCAGTGGCAATGTACGTTTTGGGAACGACCAATTTTCACCGATCTTAGGATTTGTTGACATCATTCAAGACAACATAACGATTACGAATGTGAGCTATGTCGAAGGCTTAGGGCACAACCTATTTAGTATTGGCCAGTTCTGCGATAAAGGATTAGAGGTTAATTTCAAAGCTAAGAATTGCACAGTGTGTACTGAGGACGGCAAAGAACTCTTAGTTGGTACTCGTAAGTCAAACCTCTACACCATTAATCTTGCAAAGGTCCAGACTGACAATCAGGTTTGCTTACTGACAAAAGCTTCTATGCAGCAAAGTTGGCTTTGGCATCGACGGCTGTCACACCTGAATTTTCGTTATATCAACAAATTGGTCAAAGGCAGATTGGTGAATGGACTTCCTGAACTTAGATACGAGAAAGAACACTTGTGTGCAGCGTGTGAAAAGGGGAAGATGAAGAGAGCTCCACATAAACCGAAGCCTGAACCTAGTACCAATTCTCCATTAGAGTTGTTACATATGGATCTTTGTGGTCCGATGCGAACGCAAAGCTTAGGCGGAAAGAAATATGTTCTTGTTATTGTGGACGATTATTCATGATACACGTGGGTCAAATTTCTACGATCAAAAGATGAGACGCCCGAAGTACTCATTACATTTCTGAAGACGACCCAGATGAATTTGGAGAAACCAATCAAGCTTCTCAGAACTGATAACGACATAGAGTTTAAGAACAAGACTGTTGAAGAATATCTCGAATCGGTCGGGATATCACATTAATACTCTCCTGCTCGTACGCTCGAACAAAATGGAGTAGTCGAAAGGCGAAATCAAACGCTAGTCGAGGCCACTTGCACTATGCTCAGCCAATCAGACTTACCTCTGTTTCTGTGGGCAGAAGCTATTTCGACTGCGTGCTACACTCAAAACCGTTCCATGATACACCGCAGATTTCAAAAGACTCCGTATGCGTTGATCAACAACCGAACACCAACCATCAAATATTTTCATATTTTTGGTTGTAAGTGTTTTGTGCTAAACGACAGAGAGAATCTCAACAAGTTCAGTGTTAAGGCAGATGAGGGCATCTTCATTCGATATTCTTCTACATCTGTTGCATATCGAGTTTACTTGAAGAAGTCGAAGAATGTTATCGAAAGCGTAAACGTCACATTCGATGAGGAAATGGCTTATGAACAAGTCAGTTCAGAACCCGTGATAACCGGAGTTCTAGCTTCTGGACAAATCAGTTCAGAACATGTACCTGAAAAGAACAAATCAGATGAAGCATCAACGTCTACTAATCATTTATCTGATTTAGATCTTTTATTTGAACTGTTTTATGATGAATATATTGGATCTAATGTGTATAAACCTGTTGTGGTTGACAGGATGGAAGATTCAACGGCTAATCATCCAACTACATCAGATATTTCAACTGAATCAAATTCCCCGATTCAGCAAGATATTCCAGTTCAACTGCCTACTCCAATAGTTGAAGTTGTCTCTACTAATGTTGAGTCAGAAGTTCCTGAGTCAGTAGGATGTGTTGTAAGGACAGATCAACAGACTGAACAAGTTGTACCTACTAAAGCTTTTGCACCAATTATTTCAACTGAAACCCTCCCTCATATTGCTCAAACTGAAGAAGATGATATTCGATTCTTAGATGATAATCATGATCAATCTTCATCTAATCCACTCCCTCATAAACATCGTTGGACCAAAGAGCACCCTTTACACCAAGTTATTGGAGATCTCAACAAACCGGTGCAAACTAGGTCAGCAACTTTAAACCAGTGTTTGCATGACTCATTCCTCAGCAAGATAGAGCCTACTCGAGTATTAGAAGCTCTAGCTGATTCGGATTGGGTGTCTGCTATGCAAGAAGAGTTAAATCAGTTCGAAGCCCTGAAAGTTTGGAGACTAGTGTCAAAACCAGAAGGAAAGACCGTGATAGGCACCAAATGGGTATTCAAGAACAAGAAGGATGAAGATGGTATTGTCATCAGAAATAAAGCCAGACTTGTTGCCAAAGGTTACCGGCAAGAGGAAGGTATAGATTATGATGATACTTATGCTCCAGTAGCGCATATAGAGGCAATCCGCATGTTTCTCGCCTACGCAGCTCACAAGAACTTCACAGTCTATCAAATGGACGTGAAGACTGCCTTTTTAAATGGCATTCTTAAGGAGGAAGTCTACGTCTCACAACCAGAAAGCTTTGTGAATCCAGATAAACCAGATCATGTCTACATCTTGGATAAAGCACTTTATGGATTAAAACAAGCGCCTCGAGCCTGGTATGAGGTATTATCAAAATTCTTGGTCAAGTCAGGTTTTTCAAAAGCTAAAGTCGATACCACTTTATTCATTAAAAAGGAAAAAGCCGATATCATTCTTATTCAAATATATGTTGACGATATAATATTTGGCTCTACAAATCCTAAATATTGTAAGAACTTTTCAAATCTAATGGTGTCACGTTTTCAAATGAGTATGATGGGAGAGATGAATTTCTTTCTCGGATTACAAGTAAAACAATTTTCAAGGGGGATTTTTATAAACCAAGCAAAGTACATTTTTTATATTCTTCGGAAGTTCAAAATGGACAATTACAAACCAATTGGAACCCCAATGGCACCAGGTACTAAGATTGGCACTGATCCTTCGGGAAAAGTTGTTGTTGTTAGGACTTATAGAGGAATGATAGGTTCTTTAATGTATCTTACTTCAAGTAGGCCAGATATTATGTTCTCAACATGTTTATGTGCAAGATATCAGGTTGATCCTAAAGAATCTCATTTGGCTGTTGTCAAACGTATTTTTAGGTATCTGAAGGGGACTGCAGATCTTGGTCTGTGGTATCCTAAAGATACTGGGTTTGAATTGACTGCTTATTCAGACGCAGATCATGCTGGATGTATGTTAGACAGGAAGAGCACATTGGGTCATGTTCAATTCCTTGGAGACAAGCTCGTTAGTTGGGCGTCAAAGAAACAACTTTGTGTTTCCACATCGACTGTAGAAGAAGAGTATGTAGTTGCTGCTCTCAGGTTTTGTGGAGGACACAGCTGCGAGATTATGGATTCAAGTTTGACAAAATACCGATCTATTGTGACTCGAAGAGCGCTATTGCAATATCAGCTTATTCTTTGCAACATACTAAAACAAAACACATTGATGTCAGGTATCATTTTATAAAAGATAATGTAGAAAAAGATACAATAGAACTTTACTTTGTAAAAACTGATTATCAACTTGCAGATTTGTTTACCAAAGCTTTAGATGAAAAGAGATTTAATTTCCTTGTGTCTAAGCTTGGTATGCTAAATCTCAAGATCTAATCAGTAATTACCTATTAAAGTTTTCTTTATTGTCATTTTTCATCATTTCTTTATTATTATTTCTGAATGGATATCTGCACATTAACGTGTTGTTCATGATCTCAGGGGAGTGAGACAAGATTCTAAGATGATCAACATTATTCTGAGGGGGAGCTTATAGACTTGTTGCATTTACTTAACTGTTAAATTTTTGTGATGCATGATTTTAGGAGGAGTCTATGAGTATAATAAAAGGAGTAAAGGTGATGATTTCTGATTATTTCATATCAGAACTCGTACTTTTAATCGTTTTATTGCTTTATGTCTTTTAATTTTCAATAAATTTGTGAATAAAGTTGCTTTGACATGACTTTGAGACTTGTGCAGAATGAGAGAAGCTATCAAGATCATATCTTTATGACTTCAGCTGACTTCATGATATTTAAGACTGCATAGAAAGGTTAATTTCTTATCTTAATCTCATATATGGTTGAAAGAAGGACAACTTTCAATCATAGAAAACATATTCTTAAATGTTCAAACCACTTCCCGATTCTGAAACAGATTTCATGAATTGGAAGTGTGATTTTAAATGTTTTCAAGATTTACTTATGCTTACATGATTAACAAACCGTGTGTTTCCAAAGATAAATACTTGTGTATTGTCTTTTCTATATACTTTCAAGTATTCACACACTGGTTTAATTCTTTTATTGACCAAGTTCTTACCATGTCTCAAATTTGAACTATATTTTTTCGATGGTAAGACACCCCGTTTGTATTTCAATGAATTTTTTAGCGTTATTTCATTTCGAAACGTTCTTTCAAAAATGTCTGTATTTCGATTCATATAGACAATATCCATTATTCTTGACCATAATCCTTAACTGATATATCATTTCTTATCTGATCATTTTTCATACAATGTCAGATTTTCAAACAAGTCTCTTGCATTCATATTCATTCATTCAATTTATTTGTTTGAAAATACTTCAATGTTTAAAAATGCTCATATCTTCATGATTATATTCTGAGCATATATACATCTGACATTTGTATATTTGAGCTTTAACTGATAAAGTTAAAACCATATTGAGCAACATTTGCTTCATAGGAATATGGGTTCTTTGTGCTAGGACTTAAATGAACTTCTATGGATTCACGATTACCAGTGTCTCCTACCCAAGAAGTTAATCCATAGTGATTGAGTGTGATGAGTCAAAAAGAAATGAGTGTGGGTTGTGTGTTGAGGTAAAATGAAAAAGAGAGTTTGGTTAGATGTGAGCTTAAATGATTAAAAGAAAGAGGGTGAGAGAACAGAGTAAAAGAATATCAAACTTTGCACCAACTACTTTCTGAGCCGGGCAGCCACATTACTAATGTTTCACAATTCTTGGTGAACGTTATTGAAAAAGGCAACTAGCCCATGCCAACTCTTGTTAAAAAACCCACCAGCCACTCATTTTCTTCTTAAAAAGAAAATGTTTCATATTTTTAAGGGGACGCAGCACATAATCTATCTGATTTTCATTTGGAAAATATGGATATTGAAAAAGAAGGAAGTCTGCCCCACCTTCGCACTTCAATCATGCACATTGAGTCTGTGTTTATCTACTGTTGTCTCAGTGGTTTACACAATGTTGAGCCTTTATAAAAGCAATCATCATATGATTAATTCGTTCTACACTTGCACGAACACATAAGGAATTTGTTTTCTTGTCATAACATTCATAGAAATTTCCTTTGTGGTGTTTCGATGATTGGATGGAACCCCTGGGGGAGTGATCATAACAAAAACTCCTTTCCTATGTGTATTCATTACACACAGTAACTTCGTGTTACTGACAGACATGTTAACTGGTTCATTTGTTGATTCAGGTGTTACACGAATATTTTGTCTGGATTTGAAAAGATCTAGATGAATACTTGGTTACGGATCAACGAATCAATGGCTCTTGAACAGATCAGAATGGTCAAAGACATTTCTTGGAAAAGTTTTGATGTTATAGATGCTCTATTCATCAAAAAGGGGGAGATGAATTACAAAAATATCAGATTCAGAAATTTCAAAGTGAAAGATTTGAAGAAGATAAAGTTCAAAGATTGAAAGTTTGAAAGATTGTTCAACCAGAGTCAAAGATGTTTGAAGATATGCTGATTTTACTGAAATTTTCTTTGAAGATTATTTGCTGAAGCAATCCGAGCTAAATATGAAGATAATTTTTTTCCGAAGTCTGAAAGAGTCTTGTGATAATTTTAGGAGATTATTGAAGATTGTTTCTACCATAATTGGGGAGATTGTTAATTTTGTTCAAAGACAGACTTAGGAAGAATAAAGTTAAACAAAAGAAAGAGATTGTCCAGATTAAACCAAAGGGGGAGATAGATTTGCTAAATCGTTCAAAGATGATCTTGAATCCAAAGGGGGAGATTATTAGAGCAGAAATATGTTGGATACAAGATCATGAAGACTAGAGGTCAAAGATACAAGAAGTCAAAGCTAGAAAGTCAACTCTCATGGAAAGTCAAAGACATTTTGTAATAAAGTCAAAGTCAATTGAATTTGTTTGTTTAGCTTTGTCTTGTTAAGCTTGTAGGTATAAATAGGTTTGTTTTTCTTTAGTAGAGAGTATGTTGGAATTTGAGATTGAATTCAGAGAGAATTGTAGAGAGAGAAAGAGTCGTCTAGAGAGAGAAAGTGAGAAATACATTTGTAATTCTTGAATTGTGAATTGAAATTGAATCAGGTAGTGACCTCATCTTGTTTGTTTGATTTGTTTGATTTAGAAACTTGAATTACAGGGACACACAGTTGTAAACTTGCAAAATTTTCAGCTTTACCTTTTAAATTAAGCAAATCTCTTTCTGTTGCACCTTTTGATTTGATTCATTCTGATGTATGGGGACCATCTCCTGTTCCTACAAAAGGAGGGTCTCAATATTATGTCTCTTTTATTGATGATTATACTCGGTTTTGTTGGATTTTTCTCATGAAACATCGTTCAGAATTCTTTGATATCTATTGTCGTTTTCGAGTATATGTTAAAACCCAACATAATTCTGTGATTAAATGTTTCCGATGTGATTTGGGAGGTGAATATACTTCCAATAAATTCTGTGAATTACTTGCTTTAGATGGAACTATTTACCAGACCTCTTGTACAGACACTCCTGAGCAGAATGGTGTTGCTGAAAGAAAACATAGACATATCCTTGAAACCGCCCGCTCTCTCTTGTTGTCTTCTTCAGTTCCTAATCAATTCTGGGGTGAAGCCGTTCTTACTGTTGTCAATCTGATCAACAAAATTCCATCCTCAATCACTTCAGGTTTATCACCCTTTGAAAAACTTTATGGTTGTTGTCCTGATTATTCTTCTTTACGTGTCTTTGGCTGCACTTGCTTTGTTCTTCGTCCACATGTAGAGCGTGATAAATTATCTTCTAGATCTGTTGTCTGTGTTTTTCTTGGTTATGGTGACGGAAAAAAAAGGTTACCGTTGTTTTGACCCTACCTCTTAGAAATTATATGTATCTCGTCATGTTGTGTTTCTTGAGTATATTCCTTTATATTCCATTCCCATAAATGCACACAACTTGACAAAGTCAGATGTACTTAATATTGATCCATTCTATGAGCAAGTAACTCTACCCTGACTCCAAATATTTCTCCAACCGAAGAAAATGCTACTGGTACTCCAATACCTGTCACTGTTTCCCCTCATCCTACTAATGTCACTCAAGATGCACCTGAAATTGTGGATCCTCCTCGACAATCCCAACGCCCTCGTAAGTCTACTCGTCTACCAGAATATGTTTATTCTACTTATTCTCCCTCTTTTACTTCATTCTTAGTTTCTATATACTCTCTTTATGAACCTTCCTCTTATAAAGAAGCAGCTACTGATCCTCTTTGGCAGCATGCTATGAGTGAGGAACTCGCTGCTTTGCAAAAGACCCATACTTGGGTTTTGGTTTCGCTTCCCAACGGTAAGCGTGTTATTGGTTCCCGGTGGGTCTATAAAATCAAGACCAAATATGATGGATATGTTGAACGTTACAAAGCCCGTCTTGTAGCTAAGGGCTTTACTCAGGAATATGGCTTGGATTTTGAGGAGACTTTTGCTCCTGTAGCCAAAATGACTACAATTCGCACCCTTATAGTTGTTGTTGTTGTTCGCAAGTGGAATATTTCACAAAAGGATGTTAAGAATGCCTTCTTGAATGGTGACTTAAATGAGGAGGTATACATGGTTCCTCCTCCCGGTGTTCCTCATAAAACTGGTGAAGTTTGCAATCTTAAAAAAGAGTTATATGGGCTTAAACAAGCCCCACAAGCTTGGTTTGAAAAAAAAATTGATGTTATTTTGTCTCTTGGATTCTCTGCAAGTGAACATGATTCTGCTCTCTTTGTCAAGCATACTTCTGCAGGTCGTATATTGCTTTCATTGTATGTTGATGATATGATCATCACTGGTGATGACCTTCAAGGAACTCATGCCTTAAAGTCAGAATTACCTGCACAATTTGAGATGAAGGATTTGGGTCCTCTTCGATATTTCTTGGGTATTGAAGTTGCTTCATCTCCTAGAGGTTACTTGCTTTCTCGATCTAAATATACAACTGAAATTATTGAACGAGCTCGTCTTACTGATACTCGTGTTATGGACTCTCCTTCTGAATTGAATGTCAAGTATTCTCCCACTGATGGTTCTCCTCTCAAAAACCCTACCTTATACCGTACTATAGTTGGCAGCTTGGTTTATCTCACTATTACTCGACCAGACATTGCATATGTTGTTCACATTGTCAGCCAATTTGTTGCAGCTCCGACCTCTACTCATTGGATAGTTGTTGTGCATATTTTACGTTATCTTCGAGGTACCATGTTTCAAAGTCTCCTGCTATCATCCACATCTTCTCTCGAACTACGGGCATACTCTGATGTTGCTTATGCACGTAATCCTATAGACCGTCAATCTATCACAGGTTTCTGTGTTTTCTTGGGAGACTCTCTTATTTCGTGGAAAAGTAAGAAACAATCTGTGGTTTCTCTTTCTTCCACTGAAGCTGAATACTGAGCTATGGCATCTACTTCCAAGGAGATTATTTGGTTGCGTTGGCTACTTGTTGATATGGGTGTCTTCCTTCCTCATCCCACTCCTATGTATTGTGACAATCGCAACACCATTAAGATTGCTCACAACTCAGTTTTTCATGAACGCACGAAGCATATTGAGGTTGATTGCCACTTTACACGTCATCATCTAAAACGTGGCACTCTTTCCTTACCATTTGTCAGTTCTACTTTACAACTTGTAGACTTCTTTACGAAGTCTCACCCGATCTCTCGCTTCTGCTTCCTGGTTAGCAAACTCTCGATGTTTCTTGCACCAACATCATGAGTTTGAGGGGGGATGTTAGATAGTATAGGGGTTGTTTTGTACTTTTGTATATTTTAGTTTCTTTTAGGGTTTCTTGTCTCCTTATATATAGTTGTTGTAACCCTTTGTAATTATTTTATTCCTTCTAAGAAAAACCCTAGCCGTTTCCTGGCAATTCTTTTCTCCTCTTAAAGTTATCAAGTATTATGCTGTAACACCCCGAATTTCGTTTGGTTTGCGAAGTTGTGTTAAGGAAAAGAAGCTCCTGTTTCTGTCTCCGTGCGCCTTCCTTCAGGAAAAACGTACGGTTCGTGCGCAAGGGTCAGGGGCCGACAGTGATAAACGCACGGGCCGTGCGCCCTCCCTCTTTGGAAAACGCACGGGTCGTGCGCTGTGTTGGGAAGCGTGAGATGCCTTGCTAAATATCTCATTTTGTTGAGATTTTCTAAAAAAATCTCAGATATTCTCTCTCTCTCCTCCTTTTCTCTCTTTTCTCTTTCGATCTTCAAAGGCTCGTTTGGTTGCTAGTTTTTGGTGTTTCTAGCAAGGGGTCGGTGTTTTAAGCTTCACCTCTTCGTCGTGATCGTTATCTGGTTTTTCGGGTTTTATTCTGAAAACCTACTGGTGAGTTCCTACTACCATTTTACAAACTTTATACATGTCAAAACTCTTATTTGCGAAATCTGAAGTATTTCTACGGTATGATTTCATGTTCTCTACATTTTGATATAAATGAAGTTTTTGGTGATTTTCGGGGTTCCCGATCAGTTTTGACTAAAATAACGGGTTCCGCCTTATCAGAAGTAAAAGGTTGTTTTACTTGCCCATGTTGGTGGCTTATTGAAAGAATGTATATAAACTGATTTTATGATTATCTTTCTTACCAGCAGTTGGTCTGGAAAATGGCATTTTGAAATATAAATGTGTTGATAGCTATTTATCTAGCTTTGTTGGTCACATGAAATATTGTGACAAGTCCTGACTGTACTAGTGGATCCCTAGGTATCGAGTCGACTTATGGCTGGGAAGGATATGCCCCTTCCGTTGTTATGGCTGGGAAGGATATGCCCCTTCCGTTGTAGTTAGCTACATTTGATCCTCGGGGGCAACTTAGGTACGGTTATGTGAGACCCGATCCTAGCCATGGTTCAGATGTAGTCTAATGAACGAGTATGACATGGTTCCTTGGGGGCCCTCCCTCACATCGTAGTACGGACTGAAGAGTTCGTGGCCATGGTTCCATGTATTTAGCTCATAACTCGGATTTTGTGGTCTACTTTGTGTTACACCACAATCCTTGGTAAAATGGTCCTTTTGTCATCGTTTAACGAGTTTTGGACCGAAAAGGCCCGGTTGTGGCGAAATGTTATCTTTATGAACTAAACCTTTATGAAAAGATTTCCTTATGATACTGATGTTTATATCTTTTGAGCTTTATAAACTGTATGTTCTCACCAGGCTTTAAAGTCTGACACTTTTTCTCAAATGATGTGTATAACGGTTTCCCTTAGCGGTGGGTTGCCGGGGTTTTGAGAGACGGGTTTGGTCTCGAGGCATTTTTGAGATGACTAGTATTGTTTCAGGGCATTTGTTAAGTCCCATTCTTTTGGTATATTATGGATTGTCAATTGATGTAATCTTGATATAGGTGTCTAGATTAGTTTGTTGACAAACTCCTTATCGATACAGGTTTTTTTTGTAAAGTCTTAAGGACTGATCCCCTTCTTGGGAGTTTATTATCAATACGAATGTCATGTTGCCAAGTTTTTCAGGTTTTAATTTACTCTGATTTTTAGGGTGTTACAGGTTGGTATCAGAGCTCTAGTTTAAGCGAACTAGGCATGAATGTAAGATGTCTAGACTTAGACTGAGTATGCTAAGAATTGATCTGCGAGATTTGGGTAGAGCTTCTAAGATGGGTTAGTCTTAGAGTCAACGGAAAGTACGTTTATCAGGCGTTGTGGTGATCGTGACGAGAACTTTTATGTGTTATATGTTCATAATCTCACTTAGCTAATGTTATTATGAAGATATCGTACGTAAGTGTGCTTGAATTTCTATTGCTATGACAATTGGTAATGTGGTAGTACGTTTCCTTTGTGTTTATTCAATCTCTCTCTTATCTCTGTCTCTGTTCTGTGAAGCAGTTCAGTATGGTGAATACGCGTGGTAGACCGCGTACTCGTGTTGATGGTCTGGAAGCGACAGCCTCCACCGCTGACCAGCCGGAAGGGGCTGAGGTTGTGGTGCGTCCACCTATTCCACAAATACTAGGTGGGGGGCCAGAGGTCATTCCGCGTGTGGACCTGGCTTCGTCCCACCCAGTAATCAGGGATGCTAGTTCCCCGTCTGAGTTGATGGCCAGCATGATGTTGGCAATGAGGGAAGAGATGGCAAAGCAGCAAAAGTTTCTGCTAAAAGTGATTGAGGACCGTGATGTGAACAATCGTAGAAGTGAGACGGTTGTGGAAAACATCGTAGCAGGTTCTGGAGGCGTTGGTACAGGGGTCAGGGCTGAGGAGAACAGGATTGTTGGTGCTCCGGGAGATAGGAAAAGTTGTTCCTACAAATCCTTTTTGGGTTGCGGACTGCCAGAGTTCTCTGGTTCCGACGACCCAGTCTTGTGTGTGAAGTGGATCCGAGCGGTCGAGCAAGCTTTTGGCTCTTCCAGGTGCGGAGATGATCAGAGGGTGTGGTTCGGTACCCAACTGCTGAGGGATACTGCACTCATTTGGTGGAATGTCATCCAATCCACCCTAACTCCTGCAGTGTTGGCTCAGTTGTCTTGGGCCGAGTTCAAGAAGAAGTTGTTAGAAGAATTTTGCAACGAAAGAACAATGGACCGAATTGAGAAAGAATTCCGGTCTCCGGAAAAGGGAAGCCTGACGGTGAGGGAGTATACCCGTCAGTTCATGGAGAAGCTTGGTCTAGTGGGGCACGCTGCCCCAACAGAGGAGGATAAGATGAAGGCCTATCTGAATGGCCTACCTGCGGACATGCAATCTATGGTCCACAATTCCAAAGCTTCCAACCTCCGAGAGATGGTCGAGGAAGCTCAGTACATGGAAGAAATGTTCGCGAAAAGCAAATCTGAGAAAGCAGTGGTGGTGTCCGATAAGAGAAAGTGGGAGAGCAGTTCAGTACCTCCCAAGCGGGCCCGACCTTTTGTCGGAAACCGCAACTTCAGCAGTTATCAGGAAGCAAAGTGGTGCCCAAAGTGTCGAACCAAGCACCATGGTAACTGTAACTCTACTTCTAAATTCTGCTACAAGTGTGGTAAGAATGATCACACCACCCGCGACTGTTCTGTCGTGGGGATGGTCTGCTTCGAGTGTAAGGCACCGGGGCATGTGAAGAGAGATTGCCCGAAGCTCAAGTCGGGTAGTGCGGCGGCAAGGAAGGAGAACCCTCCGAGGGTTACGGGTCGAGCATTTCAGATGACGGCCGAAGAGGCCAGGGCATCCGCTGACGTGGTATCGGGTACTTTCCTTATAAACTCTGTACCTGCTCGTATTTTGTTCGATACGGGTGCTAGTTTCTCTTTCGTATCTGAATTGTTCCGTCAGAAAATTTCTATGCCCACTACTAGTCTTGAGGATGCATTAGTGGTAGAAATAGCCGATGGTAGTCAAGTCCTGATCCACGAGGTTCTGAAGCAGTGTACTCTTAGTATCGAAGGGAGAGAATTCTCAATCGATCTATTGCCGATGTTAATCGGGGGTTTTGATGTGGTGGTCGGCATGGATTGGTTGTCAAACAATCATGCCGAGATCGTATGTTCCAAGAAGTTGATTCGACTTCCCAACCCCTCTGGCGAAGTCGTTGTCATCTATGGTGAAAAGAGAAAGGGTGAAGTGGCAATAATCACGTTGGCAAAGGCACGCAAGTGCTTAGTAAAAGGATGTTCGTCTTTCCTAGCCTATGTGATCGATGCCAATTTAACGAAATCAAAGCTGGAAGATGTGAAGATCGTGCGTGAGTTCCCAGACGTCTTTCCGGACGACTTGCCCGGGTTACCACCCGATCGTCAGGTAGAGTTTCGGATTGATCTTGTGCCTGGAGCAGCACCAATTGCTAAAGCTCCTTACCGTTTAGCGCCGTCAGAGATGCAAGAAATGATGGCACAACTCCAAGAGCTTTTGGAGAAGGGCTTTATAAGACCGAGTTCGTCACCTTGGGGAGCTCCGGTCTTATTCGTCAAAAAGAAGGATGGCACAATGAGAATGTGCATTGACTATCGTGAGTTGAATAAAGCTACAGTAAAGAACAGATATCCGCTTCCGAGAATAGACGACTTGTTCGATCAACTTCAAGGAGCGGGTTGTTTTTCTAAAATCGAGTTACGTTCGGGTTATCACCAAGTGAAGGTAAGAGAAGACGATGTTCCGAAGACAGCTTTCAGAATGCGTTACGGCCATTACGAGTTTCTTGTAATGCCTTTTGGTCTAACGAACGCACCAGCTGTGTTTATGGACTTAATGAATAGAGTGTGCCGACCATTCCTCGACAAGTCGGTCATTGTGTTCATTGATGACATACTCGTGTACTCCAAGAGTGAGTCAGAGCACGAGCAACATTTGCGTGAAGTTCTGGAGGTGTTGAGAAAAGAAAGGTTGTACGCCAAGTTTTCCAAGTGCGACTTTTGGCTTAAAGAAGTACAGTTTCTGGGTCACGTAGTCACTCGGGTCGGAGTGAAAGTAGACCCCTCCAAGATTGAAGCTATGATGAATTGGGAGCCTCCTAAGAGTCCGTCCGAGATCCGAAGTTTCTTGGGTCTGGCGGGATACTACAGGAGATTTATCCAAGACTTTTCAAAGATCGCTTCTTCCTTGACAGTTCTGACTCGGAAGAATGTGAAGTTTGAATGGACCGAAACGCAAGAGAAGGTGTTCCAGATCCTTCAAAAGAAGTTGTGTGAAGCTCCGATCTTGACATTACCTGAAGGGTCGGAAGATTTCGTGGTATACAGCGACGCTTCAAAGATGGGACTGGGATGTGTGTTGATGCAACGAGGCAAGGTGATCGCTTATGCCTCGAGGCAGCTTAAGATACACGAGCAGAATTATCCTACCCATGATCTGGAATTAGCGGCGGTGGTGTTCGCTTTGAAACTTTGGCGACATTACCTCTACGGCACGAAATGCACTCTATACACGGATCACAAGAGCCTGAAATGTGTCTTTGATCAGAAAGAGATGAATATGAGGCAAAGGCGGTGGCTCGAGTTGCTCAAAGATTATGACTGTGAATTGCTTTACTATCCCGGTAAGGCGAACGTGGTGGCCGATGCGTTAAGTCGGAAGGACTATAGCGGAAGTATTCGAGCTACCCATTCGAGAATCGAGCTAGTGTCTAGTCTTGTTGAGAAGATCAAGACATCACAAGTGGAAGCACTGTTAGAGGAGAATCTAAAAGATGAAGTCATGACGAAGCAACGTTTACTTTTAACGGAAGATAGCCGTGGAGTAAAACTGTTCAGCGGTCGTGTATGGGTACCCAAGCTTGGGGGTAACCGTGATCTGTTGCTAGAGGATGCTCACAAGTCCAAGTATTCCATTCATCCGGGGAGTACAAAGATGTACAGGGACTTGAAGCTTCACTATTGGTGGCCGGTAATGAAACTTGACGTGGCGCGTTACGTTGAGCGTTGTGTGACGTGTTCGCAAGTTAAAGCCGAACATCAGCGACCGTATGGGAGTCTTCAGTCTTTAGAAATTCCCGAATGGAAGTGGGAGCATATCACCATGGACTTCGTGACGAAGTTGCCTAAAACTCTTCGAGGTCATGATACCATTTGGGTGATAGTTGATAGATTGACAAAGAGCGCTCACTTTTTGGCTATGCGCGAGACTCTACCGATGGATAAGTTAGCAAAGCTTTATATCGATGAGGTGGTCTTGAGGCATGACATACCATTGTCGATCGTGTCGGATCGCGACAGTCGGTTCACTTCGAACTTCTGGGATGGGTTTCAGAAAGAACTTGGTACTCGAGTGAAGTTGAGTACGGCTTACCATCCGCAAACCGACGGGCAGAGCGAGCGAACGATCCAAACTTTGGAAGACATGTTGAGGTCTTGTGTCATCGATTTCGGGGATATCTGGGACTCTCACCTGCCTTTGGTGGAGTTTGCTTACAACAATAGCTACCACTCGAGTATCGGAATGGCACCCTTTGAGGCTTTGTATGGGCGAAAGTGTCGAACTCCTGTGTGCTGGCTTGAAGCGGGAGAAAATCAGTTCGCTGGACCTGAAATCGTTCAAGAGACTGCCGATAAAGTCAAGTGCATTCGTGAAAGAATGAAAGCGGCTCAGGATCGACAGAAAAGTTATGCAGATAAGAAGAGGCGACCGATGGAATTCCAAGTAGGCGACCGCGTTATGCTTAAGGTGTCGCCGTGGAAAGGAATTATACGGTTCGGAAAACGTGGGAAGTTGAGTCCCCGTTTCCTCGGACCTTTTAAAGTGCTTAAACGGGTGGGATTGCAAGCCTACCAGTTGGAACTGCCACCGGAGTTGAGCAGAATACACAACACGTTTCATGTTTGCTACCTCCGGAAATTTTTGGCGGTAGAAGACAGCGTCATTCCCCTTTCAGAGTTAAGGGTAGACGAAGGTAACCGTTGTGTGGAAGAACCCGACGCCATCTTAGAGAGAAAGTCTAAGAAGTTGCGTCACAAAGAGGTCACTTTGGTCAAGGTGCAGTGGAAGCATCACCGGGGAGCAAATGTGACGTGGGAAGCCGAGGAGGATATGAAGCGAAGATATCCTCACCTTTTTGCGTAGTTGGGATTTCGGGGACGAAATCATTCCCAAGTTGGGGAGGATTGTAACACCCCGAATTTCGTTTGGTTTGCGAAGTTGTGTTAAGGAAAAGAAGCTCATGTTTCTGTCTACAGGGCACACGGGCCGTGCGCCTTCCTTCAGGAAAAACGCACGAGTCGTGCGCAAGGGTCAGGGGCCGACAGTGATAAACGCACGGTCCGTGCGCCCTCCCTCTTTGGAAAACGCACGGGCCGTGCGCTGTGTTGGGAAGCGTGAAATGCCTTGCTAAATATCTCATTTTGTTGAGATTTTCTAAAAAAATCTCAGATATTCTCTCTCTCTCCTCCTTTTCTCTCTTTTCTCTTTCGATCTTCAAAGGCTCGTTTGGTTGCTAGTTTTCGGTGTTTCTAGCAAGGGGTCGGTGTTTTAAGCTTCACCTCTTCGTCGTGATCGTTATCTGGTTTTTCGGGATTTATTCTGAAAACCTACCGGTGAGTTCCTACTACCATTTTACAAACTTTATACATGTAAAACTCTTATTTGCGAAATCTGAAGTATTTCTACGGTATGATTTCATGTTCTCTACATTTTGATATAAATGAAGTTTTTGGTGATTTTCGGGGTTCCCGATCAGTTTTGACTAAAATAACGGGTTCCGCCTTATCAGAAGTAAAAGGTTGTTTTACTTGCCCATGTTGGTGGCTTATTGAAAGAATGTATATAAACTGATTTTATGATTATCTTTCTTACCAGCAGTTGGTCTGGAAAATGGCATTTTGAAATATAAATGTGTTGATAGCTATTTATCTAGCTTTGTTGGTCACATGAAATATTGTGACAAGTCCTGACTGTACTAGTGGATCCCTAGGTATCGAGTCGACTTATGGCTGGGAAGGATATGCCCCTTCCGTTGTTATGGCTGGGAAGGATATGCCCCTTCCGTTGTAGTTAGCTACATTTGATCCTCGGGGGAAACTTAGGTACGGTTATGTGAGACCCGATCCTATCCATGGTTCAGATGTAGTCTAATGAACGAGTATGACATGGTTCCTTGGGGGCCCTCCCTCACATCGTAGTACGGACTGAAGAGTTCGTAGCCATGGTTCCATGTATTTAGCTCATAACTCGGATTTTGTGGTCTACTTTGTGTTACACCACAATCCTTGGTAAAATGGTTCTTTTGTCATCGTTTAACGAGTTTTGGACCGAAAAGGCCCGGTTGTGGCGAAATGTTATCTTTATGAACTAAACTTTTATGAAAAGATTTTCTTATGATACTGATGTTTATATCTTTTGAGCTTTATAAACTGTATGTTCTCACCAGACTTTAAAGTCTGACACTTTTTCTCAAATGATGTGTATAACAGGTTTCCCTTAGCGGTAGGTTGCCGGGGTTTTGAGAGACGGGTTTGGTCTCGAGGCATTTTGAGATGACTAGTATTGTTTCAGGGCATTTGTTAAGTCCCATTCTTTTGGTATATTATGGATTGTCAATTGATGTAATCTTGATATAGGTGTCTAGATTAGTTTGTTGACAAACTCCTTATCGATACAGGTTTTTTTTGTAAAGTCTTAAGGAGTGATCCCCTTCTTGGGAGTTTATTATCAATACGAATGTCATGTTGCCAAGTTTTTCAGGTTTTAATTTACTCTGATTTTTAGGGTGTTACATATGCCCCACCCGTATTTTGGGTGTTTCGGGATATGAAGTTTTATTCACGTTTTTCATAAATTCGGAGTTCGATTTCTATTCACTTTTTGAGTGAGTTTTGGGTTGCATCGCCTCATCAAAGAATGTTTTTACATTGGAGCGTCCATCTTTAAAACATGTGCATTATTGGAAATGGGTCGTATTCATATTTAAAGTAAACCGTGTGAAAGATTATGATTTTAAGTGGCATTCTTCCTTTTAACGATATATTTATTCATGTTGAAAACTCTTAAACTCACTAGGCTTTAGCCTAACCTTTTTATTTGTCGGCATGTACAACAGGTTTCAGTTTGGGAATAGTACTAGCAACACTGTGAAGAGAGGAGTGATAGTGTGTGCTCAAGAAGTGAATAGCTTGGTGAAGTCTTCCGCATTTGTTTTGGGAAGAGCAACTTGTATTTGGGTTAAGTAACACCCGACTTCGGTTTAGTCCTTGTATAATACTGGAGTCTATAGTTGTGGAGCACTACAAAAATTAATCGTATTACCGACGGCTGAAACAGTCAGTAAACCGTCGGAAAAAGGCTTTAGCGACGGTTTTTCGACGGGAATAATCGTTGGTAAAAATCTGGTCGGTAATATTCAGCGACAGTTTTCCGACGATAGCTTACCGACAGTTCCAGTTACCGACGGTATTTACTTATTAAAAATAAATATAAAATAAAATGAAAAAAACAGCCGTCGGTATTTCACTAATTTTTCCGACGGTTTTCCGACGACTTATTAAAAATAAATAAAAAATAAAATTAAAAAGATACCGTTGGTGGGCCGTCGGTTTGCCGTCGGTAAATACCGACTGTTGTTTGCCGTCGGTAATTGCCGTCGATATTTCACATTTTTCTAGTAGTGGAGGTTAATTATAGAATTTTATATTTGAGGAACATTGAGTTTTGATTTGTAGGAGGAAGTTTTGTCCTTACTTGATGTTGTATCGAAATTTTTAATTAGTTGCTCTTACCAAATTTGAGGGTATTACAAATAGGAGGAAAAGAATATGAAACTCATACACCAAACCATTCAAGATGGGAAGTCATATAATCTATCATTCCACATTCTTTCGTAGGTGATATTGAAATAGGCATTCAACCCCTGCCAGATCTTGTTTTAACCCCACCCACCTACTCACCCCTATCAACATGTTGATTAGTCTTCCAGTTTCTCACGGGGATATAGCACAAAATCTACCCCGTTATTCATTTAGAGGACATGGATATTGAAACTAGAGGAACTTTGCCCCGTTCCCTAACTTCATTTGGCATTCACATAGAGTCTATGATATCACCTGTTGTGTCCCAACAGGAGCCAACATTTGGGCCTAAACAAGTACATGTTTGTCATGATACTTTTATTTCTACATGCACAGAACTAGATGATCTCAATAAGCATGCCTAAACAAGACATTCGAGGATTATTTGGAAGTCTTGAGGGTGCACATCTATGAAACCCCATCTACAGATGTGTTTGTTGTATCTACAGCCAGCCTGTAGTGTGATAAAAGATGCATTTGTCACATTTGGGTTACCCTCAACTATGGCAAATAAGGTTGAATTCAAAGTCTTTGGTGACTTCTGCAAGAGTAAATTTGAAAAGATTCACAAGTCATTATATGAACTCAAGGCAACCCAGACTCAAAACACTCAGAGTTCTCAGTACAGGCTCAGACTTCCAATGACTTAACAAATACATAGTTGTTTCAGGCTATATGTGAAAAGATTGATTCTAAGGGTATGTTTGGTAGCCTCTTAATGGTGACATTAAGAGGTCACCTCTGAATCGGTCAGAGGTTAGAGTTGTTTGGAAAAAAAATGCACCTCTTAACTGTTAAGTCTATAAGGCTTTACAAAATGGTTCAGAGGCTTCTATTTTCCACAATTGCCCTCCTTCATCCATGCCTCCCACGTGAACGACGCCCTCGTCGGCCACCTCGTTGGCCAGCAGTCCAGCGGCCACCTCGTCGGCGGCCCTCTCTCCGTCGCAGGCCACCTCGTCGGCGATCCTCTATCCGTCGCAGACCACCCCTTCGGCAACCCTCTCTCCGGCGCCCATCGACAGGTATCCATCGACAGCCTCTTCTTCAACAACCTTTTCTTCTTTTCTTCTTTTCACCAATTGCTTTCTTCTTTTCTTCCGCATCGACAATAATGGCTTTCTTCTTTTCTTCCACATCGACAGTAATGGTTTTCTTCTTTTCTTCCATATACATACTGATTCTTGGATTTGTTGTTGATACATACTGGTTTTTTTATTTTTTTCTTTTCTTTGTTGATTTGATACATACTGATAGTAATGGTGAATGTTTATTTTTTTCCTTTTCTAGTAATGGATTTTGAATGTTTGTGTTGTTGAATGTTGCTTTGAACCTGGATTTTGAATGTTTATGTTGTTGAATGTTGCTTTGAATCTGGATTTTGAATGTTTGTGTTGTTGAATGTTGCTTTGAATCTGGATTTGAATGTTTATGTTGTTGAATGTTGCTTTGAATGTTGTTTGTTGTTGAATCTGGATTTTTGGATTTTTTCCTTTCAAAGGGTTAAAATGGTAATTTGTTGTCATTCAGACTGTCCATTCAGAGCAGTTACCAAACAACCATATTTCATTCTGCACTAAATCATACAGAGCCTCTTAACTATTCTGCACTCAACCATTCAGCAACTACCAAACAGCCCCTAAGTTTGAGAGTGTAGAAAAGAATGTGGCTATGTTATTTAAGAAAATGGAGAATTTGGAGAAGAACCAACATTCAACCAATACTCAGTTGAATCAGATTGAAAGTTTTATTTCTAACCAACCTTCATCAAGGGAAGTTTTATTGACTTCAGATTTCAATCAGTTCAAGTCTGAAGTTGCTTACCAGTTCTATTTCCGACCAACCTTCGTCCCCTTGTTGATAACGAAACTTAGGTTTTCAATTAACCTGTTCAATATATATATATATATATATATATATATATATATGGTAATGATCAAAGGAAAACCTTCAAAAAAAACAAGAAAACCATTAAAAAGCGGATGAAAAAATATATCAAAATTGATGTCAAATTAAAGATAAAAAAAATGATCGATTTTCTTATGTAATTTGTTTCACTCCAATTTTTGTTATATTTCACCAATTTTGATTTAAAAAATAGGGTGAGATATTTTTTATTTTCTTTAAGATAACTACCTTTTTAACCATAGTCATTGGATCTATCTTAATCTAAAGGTTTGGATGAGTTATTCGGTTCTTTCTTTTTTTAGGGTTCTTTCGGATCTCATCCATATATATATATACACACCACAAATCAAATAGAAACCAGGAAAACCAATTTCATGTATTGTTTCGTAGATGAAACAACACATTTGAAAGTCAAACCCGTGAAATCAGCCAAAGCGGCTAATGAGTTTGATTTTTAAGTTATTATTTATATTATTTCACATGTTTTGGTTTTGTGTGTGAGTATGAGTGTGTTACTTAGATAAACATATTTTTATGTTTTTTTCACATACAAAAGTTTCTTTGACATCTCATCTATTAAAACAATATTGTATGAAAATGCATGTTCACATGTATTGTTTCATGGAGATGAAACAACACATACAAACATTTTTACAGTTTTTAACTTTTTGACGGTTTTTATTTGATTTGTCCCATATATATAAACCTTATGGTTCGGAAAAAAAAGACCTTGTTTTTATCATGAACAATCAAATTTCAAAACTTCTCATAATTTTAAAGCACCAAAATGAAACCGGCTTTTTATCATCTTTTCCCTTTCCATTTTGTCGTCTTAATTTCTTCAAACACAAATCTTGGGAACGTCAAACAAGAAAGTCGAACAATTTTCTCATTTTCATCTCTTGAAGATGAAACGGAAAAATCTCTATTTTCATGTTCATATCCCTCTTCGTCTTTCTACGATTATAGATTTGACATGAGTTCTTTCGTTTAACATTAGGGAACTAGGTTCAAATAAATACCAAAAACCAATATTTAACAACGTTTCTCTGAAAATATATTATACCAATACAATACTTGAAGTTGTTGGTTGGTTATCTTCATCTGTCTTTGTTAGTCTTCTAGGTCTCTTTCTCAAGATCTTGAAGAAGGTAACCTTGAGGGGTAAGACTTTATGTTCGTTTTCGAGAGGTCATCGGACATCAGTTTAAGTCCCCTCATGGCTATTGAACAATTTATTTGACTGTTAACTTTATGGTCTCATAGGATTAGTCGAGGAAAATATTGTTAACTGAACGCATGTTGGTCTGGATACCCATAATTACTGTAAAAATATTTCTCAATAAAATATTGTTGGTCTACCTTCTTAAACCTGCCAAACAAGAAGTTTTAGCTTAGGGCTACAATATGGTTGGTTTATGGTGAAAACGACCCCTTTCGTGAGAACTTGGGAAAAGAGAAGGTATCATTAAATTGTGGAATACTTGTCATGAAAAAACTGTGAAAATACCTTTATAGTGTGTAACATTTACAACTAATGTACAATTGAAAGTGATGTGAAATTTACGGTATTTACACAATATAACGTAACATTCACATAATATAAAGAAATCTTCATTTGTTCTCACGTCCTCACGATAATAAAAATTTCTCATATGATCATGACTCTCTCTCTCTACATATATATATATATATACATATATATATATATATAAATTGTTAGTACACAGATATGTATTTTAACAATACATATAAATTACAACGAATGTAATAACTGAATATAATCAACAAATGATTAGAGAAATGTAAATATAGGGAATCGACAGAAAACGTAAATTAATAAACCGTATATTCAAACGATGTTGAGGCTCGTGTTGAACACGATTCCCTTAAACAGATTTGCCGTCTGTTCCCAGGGTACAACAGCGTAAGCAGTGTGTACTGCCGGATATTACCACTTTGCCTGAAAATGTCCGAAAACTATAAACGTATGCAGAGAATTGTGTGTATTCTTTTCGTTCGGTATTGCTCATGTTTCGCGTGTTGAGAAATGAACCTGAACTCCCTTTATATACTCGATATTGAAACCGACATCTTAATACGAAATTAATCAATAATTAAAATGAATTTTAATTATCATTAATCTTCTATATAAATGAGTATTTCAGGAGTTACAAATTGGATCAGTAACAGTGCACGTCGTGACTTGCCATGCGGGTGAAGTCGCAGCACAACCCGCGTAGTTCACTGTTTATCGTCTACAAGATTTCGGAGCTGCATTCGTGTCCGCAGGTCGCGCCCACGCACAAGTTCGCCGAATTTAGCATACGAAAGTCTCAATCGGCACCCCCCCTGCGCGCGGGTAGGTGATGGAGTAAAACCAAACAAAGGACTTGTTAGTCCCTTCCACATTTTTAGTTATAAACTACTAAAACTTTTGGTCCTCCTTCCTATGTGGAACACACTCCCACATCCACTTGGTTTTGCCAATTTTCATCCCAAACACTCAACTTTGAGCATCGATATCTCATTCACACATATTCCGTTTTAGACATATAATATATCGTTTTGAAGCTCTCATATAGGAGAACACAAACCCACAAAGAGTTAGATATATACAATACATATACATGTATTTAATTGTGTCCAAAGTTAGTAAAAAATCACATTTTTTACTAAAATTTTCGAACATATATATGGGGGGGGGGGGGGGGGGGGGTGTTAGGAATATATGAAATAAGAATCCCAAAAAGGTTGAGAACAAGTAATCATGTATTGTTTTACATTGTGAAACAATGCATGTGAAAAATACAATATTTCACAATGTAATTGTTTTTAGTACAATGTAAAACAACGTTGTACTTTCACATATATTGTTTCACAATGTTTTCACGATTCTCATATGATTATGCTATTATATTTATATATATATATATATATATATATATATATGTAGAGGTGGTTTCAATTGGAAATCAAATTTCATTGGAAACTTTGGAAACCAAATTTCAACCATTGATCTTTTTAATCAATGGTTAAGATTCATTTGAATTATATATTGTAATCAATTAATTAATTTATTAATAAAAGATAATAATAATATGTCAAAAGGATAAATGTGTCTTTTTCTTTTGTGTTTCAAATTTGGCAACAAAGATGAAATATGGTAATAAATTAATTAATTTATTAATAAAAGATAATAATTATATATGGTAATAAATTAATTAATTTATTAATAAAATATAATAACAATATATCAATATTACATTTTTATTACCTGTTCATCAATATGCAGTACGTAAAAACCCAATTAAGTTTCATTACCATTATTGTTTCATTACCTTTTCATTATGTTTCACTATATCAAATCTGTTTCATCAGGTTTCACTATATTAATATTTTGTTTCACTATATCGAGTTTCACTATATTAATATTTTATTTCATTACCTTTCCATTATGTTTCACTATATCAAATCTGTTTCATTAGGTTTCACTATATTAACATTTTGTTTCACTATATTAACATTTTGTTTCACTATATCGAGTTTCACTATATTAACATTTTATGTTTCATCATGTTTCACTATATTAATATTTTGTTTCACTATATCAAATCCATTATGTTTCACTATATTAATATTTTATGTCTGGAAGTAATTTTATATGAATACTTGAAAAATTAAATATTTATTTTTTATATTAATATTTTAAATCAATCAATGATTCATCATAATAAAAAATAGAGGATCCATATGATTAAAATTTGTTTTCCTAAATTAAATATCTCATTTTTACATTAATAAATGACTAACATTACCATATATAAAATAAATAATTATTAATATAATAATAATAACAGTTACCATATATATTATGAAATTATGTAAAAGACTAAAATAACTTTATCAATTAAAAATAAAATTAAAAAAAAGAAATTCACTGATTGGTTGATTTCGGTTTCCAAAGTTTCCAATGTAATATTGGTTTTCAATTGATCGCTCCCCTATATATGTATGTATGTATGTATGTATGTATGTATGTATGTATGTATGTATGTATAGGGGTAGTTTCATTTGGAAATCACCTAAATATTGAAAACTATGGAAACCGTCGATTTCATTGGTTAAGTTGATGAATTATTTCATGAATATGTAAAATTTGATAAATTGTTTTATATAATTATTTTCTTGATGAAATTGTTTCATATATTTGTGTTTTTTACATTAAGACACGGAAAAGGGACTTTGGTTGCGGCTTCCGGTCCGTATGGCTTTTTTGCACGTTAATGTAAAATCACTAATGATTTTGTTAGTTCTCGTATTCTTTTAAATAGTTATTGTACTTTTTTATCTCCCTCTATATATATGTATATATATATATATAAGAGTTAATTACACCGTTGGTCCTGTGATTTACTCAAAATCTGGATATAATCCCTATTTTGAAAATAAGTACACCAGGGATCCTTGTGGTTTGCATTTTGTTGCACTCTGGGTCCCTAACCACAGAGACCAACATTGTAATTATAAGGACCTAGAGTGCAACGAAATGCAAACCACAGGGATCCCTAGTGTACTTATTTCAAAATATAAACCATATCCAGATTTTGAGCTAACCACATGGACCAGAGTGTAATTAACTCTATATATAATTATACATATTCTGAAAGCTTGAAAGATTTGGCAGATGAGGGGAGGAGTATCCAACTCATGAGTTTATAATTGATACGCTTTTTATGTTTCCTTTAGACTTTTAGAATTGTTTGTTGTAATTAATGATTGAAAATGGAAAAATACGTGGAATAGCAGATAAAGAAGATGATCCACGAACAAGATATCTCTTTTGATTTGAAGAATGGTTACTTAATATTGACTTGCTAATAGAACCGGTAAGTTGTATATATAGTTCTTGTGCATTGTGTAAACAAGATTCTTGCTCAACGACTGTCAATATAACCTACAACTAAAATGTACATCATGCTTATTTAAATATCGTGAACATTCACACTAAACACGACGCTCAACAATCATTCACATATCATCATCCACTGATCGAGGAGGGAGTGATGGAACTGCCAATAAAACAATGTTTGCTCCTTCTACAACCTTCCTACCCATCATTTTAGATTGTTAACTTTGTCGCCTTCGAAAGGGTATCTAACCCTTCAATGGCTTTAGAGGACGTATTACTATCATTAACGGATGACAAAATCTCGACCTGATGGACTTCTTTGTGTGGACACTGTTAAAAAACTGAAAGTGTCAACTTCTCTTAATTATTGCATGATCACCTATTCAAGTAATAAATATATGAAGAACATGATAAACTATAAAATGGGTATAAAAGAAAGATACATAAAAGAAAATAAGGAAGAAAAAAAAAGGTGATGTGATCATATTCACCATAGGAGCGTATATGCGAGCTAAAATTCCCTTCCTCGTTAATTTCATATTTAGAGCTTTATCAGTCCATATAACATGTTCGTGATACCTGTAGATATCATAAAGTGTCAATAACCTCTAAGAGCATCTCCAAAGATTCTATGTAATAGAGAAAATGAAGATTTTTGAGATCTTTTGGGTCCAACAGATTCTTTAAAAGTTACTCTAAAATAGAGAAAACGGGAGAAATAAGATAAAAAATCTCCAAATCTGAAGAATTCTTTAAATTGAATGTTGAGGTAATGAGAAATTGTTTTTTATTGTTCCAACAAATCAAGTTAATATATTTTCTTTTACATATAATATAATTGGAAAATTAAATCTATTGAATATTTTAACAATATAATTTATGTTAAAATCTCCACAAAAAAAAAAAAAAGTTGTTAGAGTTAAATGTAATTCTCTTTGAAGGGTGCTTATGGGGGGTTTAACAAAAAAATGTACCAATTAATAAAACTTCTTTTTTGAAGTAGATACACTCTCTTTGTGGTATTCTACCCCTTGCTTGTTTTTGGTCCATAGACAAGCTAGTTGGTTGTATTCACCTCTTTGAATGATGATAGTTGGTTGTATTCTGTCTCCACCTAAACTTGCTACCACATATGATGAATATAAAAACTAGAAAAATAGGAAAGGCATGGAGTGGGAAAAATAGAATCGCATATACTCATCAAAAGACACTCACAGGCTTCGACAACTAGATATTACTCTGTAAATATGGGAAATCGACCTTGGCAGAATACGCCAAATGCATCAATAAGATTCCTGCTCTACCTCTGTGAATCTAACCTACGTAAAATCTACGCCAAAAATGTACATCGCGCTTGGTTAAAGATCGGGAACATTCACACTAAACACAACACCCAACAATCATTCACATATCATCATCCACTGATGGAGGAGGGAGTGGTGGAACTGCCGGTAAAACTACGTCTTCTACTTCTAGAACCTTCCTAACCATCATTTCAGATTCTTCTGTCTTCTTTGAAACTGTACCCGACCCTTCAATGGCTTTCGTGGAAGTATTACTATCCTTAACAGATGACAAAAGCTCGGTCCCTGATGCACTCCTTTGTGTGGACGCTATTAGAGAACTGAAGGTGCCAGCTTCTCTTAATTCTTGCATGATCACCTATACAAGTAGTAGATATATGATGAACAGAATAAACTATAAAATGGGTATAGAACGGAGATGCACAAAAGAAAAGAAAAAAGGAAATAAAAAAAAAGGCGAAGTGATCATACTCACCATAGGAGCGTATATGCGGGCTAAAATTCCCTTCCTCATTAATTTCATATTTAGAGCTTTATCAGTCCATACAACATGTTCACGATACCTGTAGAACACAAAGTGTCAATAACCGCTATTAGCATCTCCAACAAATTCTATGAAATTGAGAAAATGAAGATTTTGGAGATTTTTTTGGCTCCTGCAGATCTTTAAAAGTTCCCCTAAAATAGAGAAAGCAAGAGAGAGAAGGTAAAAAAAATCTCAAAATTTGGAGAATTCTATAAATTTAATTGTTTTTTATTATTCCCACCAATCAAGTTGACTACTTTCATTTACATATGAAATTTATTTCAAAATTTATTGGGATATGAAATCTACTGAATATTTTAACAATATAATATGATTAAAGTTAAAGTCCCTAAAATAGAAAAGTTATTGTAGTTGAATGTAATTTTTTTAGAGATTTTGGTTTTTGATTATTCATTTTTAAAGAAATTATAGAGAATTTGTTGTAGATACTCTGAAGTCATTGCTCTATTAGCGGAAGGTGATGGATCCTATTCACAGAACCAGCCTTTTTGTTTGCAAAATAAAAGGGAAAGACTACATACAATGGGTTCCCACCTAAATCGGCTATTTGCATGCCTTGGGTTTGCTCTTCATTAGTCACGAGTTTGAGTCCCCTCAGGGTCACCGGAAGATTTCCCGGCTATTTAACTTCAGGGCCCATGGGATTAGTCAAGGTGCACGTAAGCTGGTCTAGACACCCACGATTATTAAAAAAAATGGCTATTTGCATGTACAAAATCCACAATTTTCGCTAGGTCTATGGCAATATATTATGGTATTACTCTATTGAATCTATAAATAAAGTCAGCGACTACGTACGATTCCAATTAATTTCATCTTTAAAAAGTCTAGAATGACACCATTTATAAAGCATGAATGAAAATCATACCAACAATTATCTATTCAGGTTATGAAAAAAGAACAAGCAATCTTACCAGCTTAGCATCTCCTCCTCTGTAGCAGTTGAAGCAATTATAAAAGCCTGCAGGACAATTAGTAGATAAACCAAGATCATTAAGGGTGCGTTTGGTACGCAGATAGGACAGGACGGAACAGGACAGTCGTCCAGCGTTTGGCAAGACATGACATAGATGGACTAGACCGGTTAAATGACGAATTTACCCCTGATGAAAAATCATAGATTACATCACATAAACTAATTTACATCACTAATACATAGTGCAATGGATTATCAAAAACATAAAACTAATTTATCACGATTGGATTTTGGATATGGAAATCAAAACCCAAATTTTAAGTTTCGGATTTTAGGTTGTTTCGGGTTTGGGTTGGTCGGGTTTCGGATTGATGTCGGTCGGGTTCGGGTATTATATAATGCAAAAGTTATATATAAATTCAATCGTTTTTTAGAATGAATACAATCAATTTAGAAAATATTTCAACAGACTATAATTTACGATTTTCAAAAATATAATTAGATAAATAAATAAATATATATATAGTATTTAAAATATAGATTTATGTTATTTCGGGTTTTCGGACGGGTTGTGTGGCCAACGATCAAACCCAATCCGAACCCTTATATCCTCCCAAATGTCGGGTTTCGGATTATCGGATTTCGGGGTATTCGGGTTTTGCAAAAACACCTTATTTTTTGTTCGGATGCGGATTCGGATTTCGGACTATTCGGGTTTTGCACACCCCGGAGGCGTGGATGATGAGAAGACATGTTTTATGTTTTTGTTTTTAACAAAGGGTATATTAGTCAAAATATTGTTGTTCTACTTAGTTCCAGGGGGTTGGAGTGGGACAAGTGTGTCACATGCTTGTTCCACTTAGTTCTAGCGTGTCCCACATATGGTCATGCCTGTTCTGTTCCACTTTGTTCTGCATACCAAACGCACCCTAACAGTACGACAAGTTGTTTCAATTGAAAGATAAAGTTTATACTCCAAGAAAAAAAATGTGACCGTTGATTTATATCAATAGAAATTGATCGACATAAATAAACATTTTTTTTGTAGGCCAATAAGATCTAACATAAAAATGCAATCACATTTTCTTAAACAATCCTAAAAGACGAACCCCCCGTCCTTAATTGCTCATTATCATCATTACAAATTCATCGATGGTATGACAATAGTATTTCTTTAATTTGCCATAATTAACAGATATATCGTCATCAGACATATAGTCAAAAATTACAATTTTCATGGAAGGAGGGACTAAATTTTGTAGATAATCATATATAAATTCAAGGCTACTAAAATCAGCATCACTCACATATATATAGAGTTGGGTTAAGGTAGAAAATCAAATTTTCGTAAGAAGCATAGGAAGCACTTTGTTAGCGGAGGTTCACATAAGTTATCATGTTAACATACGTTAATATAACTTATATCAACATTTTCATGTTAGGATATGTTAACGTAGCATTATGATGAAGGAGAAGCGTCAATACTCACAGCTCTGTCGAATTCTAACATGAAGCATCTTTTAACATCATCTTTTGTAGGCTTGCAGCCACATCGGTCACGCCTTGATGTCAAATCTGAAAACTTGGTGTAGGTGTAATGCAGAACAGCAGCCTCCTCCAATTTGATCTCACTAAATACAAACATACAAGTTACTAAAGATAGACTGCTAAGATTTGCAACGAAAACAATGTCTTCCTCGATAGCAATACAACTGATTGAAGTTCAGAAATAATAATAATACTAATAACGAAGCCTTCCTCTGTCGGTAATATCATAATAAAGATTGCAAATTTTCCTTTTCCGGTATGTTTCCAATTGGAACTACTTAGGGGGTGTTTGGTTCATGGATTTTGAAAGAATTGGAAGGAGTTGGAATGGATAATTCCTTTGACCAAATTCCAATTCCTTTGTTTGGTTCACATATTGATCATGATGAAATCCTTTTGAATTCCATTAAATTCCACAAATCAAGGAATTCATCATTCCTTAGCTAAAGTGAAAGAATTGAATTCCACCCAATTCCTACCAACCAAAAGTGTGGTCAAATTCCATCAAATTCCATTCCAATTCCTTCAAAGTCAAATTCCTTCAATGGATTCCAATTCCATCAAATTCCATTCTGCAAACCAAACGCCTCCTTAGTTGCTCATTATCATCACTTATTTTTGGTGCCCAAGATTCTCCTAGTTTATCATTATTCAAGGGCAAGGTTCTACACAGTGTGGCATGGCGACTTGGTTAAGCCTCAAGCCTTAGGAGCCACCGCGTTTTTTAAGGTGTGGCTTAAGACATCAAGTCAGTATATCATGTATATAATTATAAATATGCATATATGTTTTCTATTGTTACTCAATAATGTTGAACAATTTAATTTCATATAAATAGAAGAAAATTATTGATATCATTATTATCATATATATAGGACTTACAAAGAGTGTATATGAAAAGCTCATAACATAAAAAGTTAAAATAAGGCAAACCTTATAAAAAAATTAAAAATTAAAAACTCTAATAACGAGTTCAAAAAAGCGCGCGCCATAATGCACCTCAAGACCATGGGGGCTAATGTGGCATCAAAGACGCACGTCACCATGGCGCACCTTTTAGAACCATGTTCAAGGATATTTAAGACATTTGGTTAGTAGTCAAAACAATTTTCATAAACCGTGTGCCTTTGAAGCAACTAACTACGCAAAAATAACACCATGTGACTGAATCCCCTAATCCATCACTTGGATATACAAATTCAAACTGGGTAAGAGAAATAAACTGGTAGTAGTTAATGTGATATGGACAACATACTTTGGATTCTTCATATAGTTGTGCCATCTATGTGCACCGTTAGGACGCAAATGATGTTGGATACGAGCAGCAGACTTCCCATTTCCATATGTCAAAAAGTAGTTAGGATTACCACGAGTTGATTCTTTGTAATTGCCAAAGTACGTGTCTTTCGGAAGATGGTCATAATTCTTCTTAAACATTGAGACCTGCAGAAACATAACAAATTATTATTTTCATGTCAACAATAGTACCTTCTAGTTTCTGCACATGCCAAGAAATGGATCCTTTCAAGTATCCCCTAAAAGTAACACAAAAACAGGTCCTGAATCTTAATTACAAATAAAACAAACATCACCTTATGACTTTTAGCTTTCTAATCTTATTATAGCATGACTGTTTTATGGACAATCTCTAGCAGGATCGAAGTACAATTTTTTTTTCATAGTTCTGCTTTATAGACATCGGGTACACTTTACAAAAAAATTAACCAACTATATTTGCTATTTTCAGTTCTCTATTTCCTCCAAGTTTTAGTTATTTCTAGATAAAATTTTAAACTTGTCACAAAGTAACTAGACTTGTCTTGTTATTCGGACCATAGATAGGTTTGTAGTGCCATAGGATAGAAAGTGGAAGGAATCTTTGGAATGTCCCATGTGCCTTGGGATAGAAAGTCGAGGTACTATGATTTGCATACATGAACTGGAATCCAAACCAATAACCAACTAAAATTGAAGATGGAAATAGATAAATTGGATGGTTACTTGAATGGAAAAAAAAAAAAAAAGGTAAACTCTACCATTCAAGAGGCTAGAACTCTCCCAAAAGAACTCACTATTTTCTGCATGCCCTACACCACCTACAATAACCCTCTTTATACTAAATTTATTGCAAGTACCTAAAATACCCTTTCTTACCCCTTCTAGAATACCAACTATGGATGGGCTTGGGTCAAAGGTGGGTACATGACATTACCCCGCCCCAAAGAACCACCTTGTCCTCAAGGTGGATAGAAAAAATAGAGAAACTGCTGCTGCCCGGTTGCTACATCTTCCCTCTTCCCAACCAGCTGCCGCTAACGTCAATCTTTTCCAATTCATCTCTGTCACCCATTCTTTTCAAAGTCATAGTCGAAGTCCAAGGGTTCCCACCAAGTCTGTCACGCGTGTAATTCTACCAATTTATAGACTCATCCACCTTCCTCTGTATATTAATGTTATCTGCCCAACGGTCAAGTTCTTCAATTTGAAACAAATAGTAACAATTTTGGTTCCTGTTTTGAGCGGTCTGCTAGGCCCCAAAACAGAACCTTGTCCTTCTTCTCATCTCTCGTATCAGAAAGATATGTAATTTTCTTGATATTAAATTCATTTCTCGTGCTTTTGCCTTCACCCAACAATCTAGCCCACACTTTTTCTGCTTCCTGTAGTGATACCACCTACCTTCACTTCCCATATACTCATTGATAGGCATTTCATGGACCACATAGCTTTTACCAAATTCCTCCCCACTAACATCATTAACCACACAACAACCTTTGGAATTGTTCGTAGGTGAGCCTTCGCTAGCTTCAGATGTGCCTCACACAAGCGAGCATGCCGCTCATCAAGGATTTTCTTTAGTGGAAGCTCATGGTGTGTGAGCTCAAAGTGAACTTTATGCACATATTTCTTACAATCGTCATGGAAAAGCTTGAAGTATTGATAAAGAATTTGACCTCCCTTCAAAGGAGGCTACTGCCATTGTGTTTGGGAAGGTAGGAGGCACAATGACTGGCTTTGGACCCTTGAGTAATTCTTTGCTTATAATAGTAGCTTCTCCCGTCAATAAACGTTTCAATGGCTCAAAGCAAGAGACAAAATATCTATCATCGAGAAAACACATATTGCCACAAAACACTCCTAAAAGAAGGCATTCCTCTGATTCCCCATAAGCAATTGGGTCATCGCTTCTGCAAACGACAATACATTCAACTTAGAAGTGATGGGGAAAATACATCGATGGCCTATGTTCAAAATTGCTAGAAGTGATGGGGAAAAATTCAAGGCCCCAACTCTGAAGCCTTCCTGTCGATCCTTCTGCCATACCGCCTCTTCTACAATCAACACCGGACTAATTTAGAATATTCTTGCAGTTTTCAGTCAATTGATAACTCAAGAGACAAAACAATGAGGTGCGGGTCGAGAACAGTTGATCAATATCAATCAAACTCAGTATTTGACAAGGAAATAACAAAGTGGTTGTATAGAACAGCCAAAACAATTGATTTGGCAATTCTAGCTCTGGTTTTGAATTCGAATTCGAAAGTAGTTTTTGGATCCGGAATAGGTCGTTGATTAATTTTCTCTGATCTGGTCGTTGATGAACCATAAATCGACGACTCCGTTTGAATCACCGCCCTTCTCTCAGTCAAAATCGGGTATGACCGAACTTGAAAAATCCAGATTCTGGGCAGTCAGCAGAATGAATTTTCACCGAATCTAACCCTCAGATGCTGGATATAACCTCGGTTGTCCCTTCTCTTCCAGTAAGTTCTCTATTCTCCTTTTTTTCTCCTCCTTCTCCAATTGTCATCAACGCCCTACTGAGATCTGAAATTGGTTTCATTCCACCGGTGAAATCAAAAAACCTGTTCATGAATGCCCTCCTCCTCAATAGCCTCTTCACCATTCGAGGTGGAACCTCCATATGTGATCTCCGACAGTGAAGAACCCCCTGATTTTGTTGGGTTTTCGATGTAGGAACCTGATTGGGATCAAATGATACTTACCCCTTCACGAATCATCTCCTTAAATTTCTGATTTAGCAGTCATATGGTCTCTAAACTGCTGCCGAATGTTGGCAACAATGGAATGGATATTGATCACCTCCTTTCTGGATTCATCCTTCTGCAGAATCATATCACAGGCCATGGCTTCAAACACACAATACGACAATTGCAATTCCCTGCCCATGGATTCGGTAGTGCTCTGATACCAATTTGTTATGAACTAGAATCCAAACCAATAACCAACTAAAAATGAAGACGGAAACAGATTAATTGGATGGTTACTTGAATGGAAAGAAGAAAAAAAGGTAAACTCTAGCATTCGAGAAGCTAGAATTCTCACAAAAAAACTCACTATTTTCTACATGCCCTACACCACCTACAATAACCCTCTTTATACTAGATTTATTGTAAATTAAGTGCCTAAATACCCTTTCTTACCCTTCTAGAATACCAACTATGGATGGGCTTGGGCCTAAGGTGGGTACATGACAACATCCTACTTACCCAGACCCTACTTTGGGAGGTATTTACTCGGTTTTTGTTTGGTATGGTTTGGTTTATGTTATAGTTCATTCCAACAGTGAATCACCTCTGCCCAAGATACATCAGATCACGTAGGTTCCTTCACCTTTCAGTTTACTTCTCTTAGATTCAGGTCTCCACTTGAGATATCCTGGTCACAATCATTGGCTTGCGACCCTCCACACCACTCAATAACACCAAAAACCATATCTATTATGGCTTTCAATCTTCCACAAGGGCAGCTGTTGTTAAGATCAGGTATTTTAAAGCAATACATCAACAGATTTGAACACTTCGTCAACAAGCTTAGTTCAGTCCACACTACACCTTGAATCAGTCAGCACTGCCACCTCGGTTTTCAGTGGGAAAGGAGGCAGATAGTTGGAAAGCAGCAGCGGAAGTTTACAAGAAAGATAATAGAAGTGCAATAATGAATCCCAGATGGCAAATCTAGGACGGCGGCAACAGTCAACAAATCCGTTGAATCCTGCAAGCATGTCTATCCTCTTCCACAGATTCAGGCTAACAATGTGTTACCCCACGGCGTACATATTCGCCAACATCTTGATAACTCTTACAGTTTTTTGTCCCTTCAAGTTTCAACCCCCCCCCCCATTTCACAATCAGAAGTCCCCTCACTTTGTCGACGGATCCCTAGCCATCTTGCAGGAATTACTTTAGTATTTTCTTTTATTGCACGGAGTTCAGTTATATTTTCAAACAATAGATGATGTTTTCCCATTTTAGATATGGTTCAACATTTCACGATTTACCTGTGGCTCAAGTCTCCACTCTAGTTTGTTCCTTCAATTTGTTCATCACTTCATATCTTCTTTAGGACTGTCAACTTTTGCCATTTGTTTCGTTTTTGTTGATGGTGTGATTCTGCCACAGGGGATTTTCACAGAGTACATTTGTAAAACTTGCTTGATGTTTACTTATAAAAATGATTTATTAAAGTCTACTGCTATCAACTGTCCTAAACCTCCTAATCAACACATTTCGTATTTGCTACACATTTAACTATATTGCATAAATCTCTATGATTTGATGTTTGATCCCTCACCACTACTCCTTGACCATCTTTTAAGAATATTTTCGCCAATAGATTGGCAATTGTCTCATTGTGCCACCTAGTTCAGTATGTCCAATACAACCGATGTCTATGGCATTTGCAGTGAGCATAGAGGGTGGCTCTTTATCATTGGTTAACAAGGCCAGTTTTGACATCATATTTTAGCAACAATAACGATTATAGCTTTGTCAGTGATCTTTTTACTAATCTTGGTTACATTTTCTTGACATCCACAGGTCCTTTAGCTTCTTTCGTTTTTGTGGAAGAAACATAATTGCATGTTTCCAGTTCTAAATGATCAAGGTATTCAAGGTCCTTTAGTTGAGTTGAAAGTCCATTATGCAGTGTCAAAATAGTTTTAGGGGGCATGATTTTGAGGGATTTTGGATTTTGTGGAAGGAATTGGAATTGGATTTGGAAGGATTTGAAATTTTTGGTGTGTTTGGTTTGTAGGATTTTGGAATGGAATCGTACTCCATTCTTTATATATAATTTGTAAAAACAAATTTTAAAAATAAATAAATTACCTTTTCATTAATTGATTATTACAAAACAAATGCTGTTAACATATTTTAAAACATTATTACATACGAAGCCTACGAAATCCCGTGAAATACCAACCACCCCTTTGGGATTTCAAAATTCTATGTTTGAGCGGCATTTCAAATCCAGGAAATCCTTCAAACCAAACATGGGATTGGAATGGAATTTTATTCCAAATTCCTCCAACTCCAATCCAATCCTACAAACCAAACAGGACCTTAATTCTTTATTGTATTTCAGGGATCATTAGCATTTGCATTTTACGAGTATTTGCTTTGGTCTATGTAGTCAATAAGGGTATCAGAATGAAATATTATTTCAGTGTAATATACATTAAAACTAATTTCAGTAATACTATTTTGCCTTTTCAAAACAATTAAAAATCAACCTAAAGTGATCACAATCTTATTAATGAAGAAACACGAACAGGGTGCTTGATGAAAAGCCAATATGCATCGAACTTACAATAGAAAACTTTTTTTGGGTGAAGAGCTGAAGAATTCTATACCTCACTGAAAGGATCCTTTATGTCATCTCGTTCTACACTGCTTTCCTACAAAAGTGGCAGGAATAGGAGTTGCACAGAACATTACTCAGCCAAAGAGTTCAAAATAAATACGAAGAAATTACCGATAAAAACCACAAAAGAACTATGCATCACATAGCCTAAACAAGAAAAAAAAATCTTGTCCCAAATTTCTTGTCTCCTCCCTATCCCACCAATCACTTGAAGACACATTATTTTTTTATTTAATATAAATTTATTTAATTCATCTTTTCGTTCTATCTCCTCAATAAATGGATGATGTGGCTTTACGTGATTGGTGGACAGGAAGAGAACAGGGAATTTGGGGACAACAGATTTTTATTCGTCTAAACAGAGGTGATAATGAAGATAACTTACATAATTTGGAAACACCACCGTATCAACATTTTCTGGGACATCTGACAAAAGCTTCCTGAGAGAGTATTCACGAGTGCCTGCTGGATGTATCAACTCATCAGTGTCAAGATGAAGGATCCAGTCCAAGTTAGCTTCCTACAAGTGAATAGACAAGATTATCAACTTCATCTTGATGTTAGTGCATGTAGAGAAAAATTGATCACAGAAGTAGAATAAAATGTTTTTGGAGAAAACAATCATACCCTTGCCATGACAATAGCCATTTCCATATTAAGAGATTGCTTGACAAACAATTCATAGTTGCACGGTTTGTAGAAGAAGCTAGAGAGCCATGTCTCATTCCAGATTCGACTGAAGATCAAAATTATGGATTTATTTCGAATTTTGAAATGCATTAACAAAAGAGAGGTCTTAGAATATCATCAAAAATTGAAAGAAGGTAGCTATTGGAAATTTGAGGCGTTAAAACATGTAAAGCCCAGGAACAAAATTTGTAATGTACTCTAATAATAGTACAAATAAAAAGCATTACCCAATTTTTATTTTGAAACCCTAACAAATTGCATTCATATGCCAATGTTGTGAACTGGAGAGAGCCAAGGAAACACTAAAAGAAGAACGTAGTTATCAGAGGTGTTGAAGGATTTTAGCAGTGAAACAAAAAGAGTTTTGGCTATTCGAGAGGCCAGATCTTTCCTAATTGCAAAAAGGAACTTTTGCATGCCTCACACCTCTTGTGTCATCCCTCTTTATACTAGATATTTATTATATATAAGAAGTACCAGAATTACCCTCCTCTAACTCTACCAATTGCCACTGCAATTTCGAAATTATACCAAAGGGCACATCGTTTCAATTTGCTTACACCAATCTTCCCTCGGTTAACATATGCAAATACAAAGTGAGAACTCAAAATCTTCTATACACACAATATTAGACTAACAATTCCAACAAGATTTCAAGAATCTTGACAGGAGATAGCTATTGGCAGGTCTTATGACGGTCTCGACTACATAGTAGAATAGATTTTTTTTTGTCCCGGGGGGGGGGGGGGGGGGGGGGGGGGGCGCAATTCAGAACTTTATATCCCCTTTGTCCCAAGAAAAAAGTCCAGATTTGACGTTTGAGTGTCAAATTACATCGATAAAAATGGTTTGAGTTCAAGCAAAAATTTTGATTAAACTACATTTATTATTGAGAAACCAATGGGGACATGCTTTCTTTTTCTTTGCTACTTCAGAACATTATACTATCTCTGTCCAAAGCAAAGAGTTCATAATCGTTTTTTTTTTTCAATATCTAATACATTACGTTATAGCATTAACATTCATAAAAATGTCTCTGGTTAAAGCCAAAAAAAATTGATTTCTACATTAACTATCAAAACCCAATGGGATCATGCTTCCCTTCTCTTTGTTAGCATATAAACTCAAAGACGCAACAACTAACCTCTTGGCTTGTTGTGCTTCAAGTTCTCTTGTCCTATATATCACCTTTACCTCCTGTGGTAAGATTAATGTAAATTCGATTATTGGAAAACATGTATGTTATAAAAGATCAACTTTAAAGAAACACAAAGTCAAGACGTTGACTCACAGGAATAGACTCTAGGACTTTTGATACACTTGGGGATGCCGCTTTTCCTTCAACAAACAGGAAGAAGGTTGAAACACCAATAACTTTATGATAAAAGATCCACGGTAATATTTGCTCTAAGCCAGCTGATGTGCTTGTGGTAATGCATATCTACAATGAAAAAATTGCAGATGACATTAGTACTATGGATGCTAATAGATACCCATATTAAAGTAGCCTAACCACTAGCCATCCTAAAGAAGTCAGAGCAAGTATATTCGACTAAACTACACAACTGGCATGTTTTAACAACTTTGTTCCCTAAATCAAGACAAGTTTCTTAAGGATGTCACCTCACGATATCAACAGTTGATTTGGTAAAGACGTTGCAACAAATAAAATGATTCAGATTATTTTCAGTCTCGGCTGAAGAATTTCACCTACTCCTAAATTGAACATGTAACTTGTTTTCACAAGGGTATATTATGCACAAAACTCATTAACAACAATGTCAACCACATACATACTACTATGGTCTAAGACTCAAAACCCATGACTTTTTAATCACAAAGAAGTCACCTTAAGTGCTTCTCCATTGCTTCTAGTATACGTCAAAATCAAGTATTAGCAGCATTCCGAACTATGACCCTTTTTTGCTTCTATTAACTTCAATTTTATTCAAAGAATCGTCGAAATGGTAATCCTACAAAATTGATTACTTAGGGGTTGTTTGTTTTTTAAGAAAAACCTCTTATTGGCTCTTAAGTCCAAATCATTCAGACCTTTTTACATTTAGACCGTTTGTTTTTTTTCCAGCTTTCAGAACCTCTCAACTCTTAAATACGTCTTGAAATAAGAAGTGGTGACCTAACTTTTTAAAACCTCTTTTCGTCACCTTAGTTCATATGCTCTTCTTTCTCTTAAGACGCCTCCTGACGTTACAGAAACATACAGTCTTGTTGATTCAGATTTCAGACTTCAGCACCACCACTTATTATTTATTAATCAGAAGTAAAATTAGACTTCAGACCTCTTAAAACACATCCGGCACCTTAATTTGATCCCAAATTTTACACCACTAACTTCAAGAAGAAAAAATCATCAATCCCTCTGAAATCTGGACATCACAGATAAGATTGAGCCCAAAATTCAATGTGACAAACGCATTCCCTTTTCTCAATATAAAAATTGCACAGATCTTCAAAAAGAAAAATGTCCATAAAGAATAACTTGTCAATAATCAACATGCAGGTGGCCATTGCGCCGACGGCAATGCGGAACCTCTACTCGTGTGTCGTCTATGTATAACAGCATGTATTTAGATTTTGAAAAAGAGATTGAAGACAACAATTACATGATCAATAAAAATACAATTTATCGTTTTCCCAAAATCAACTAAAGAGTTCTTAAATAATATAAATGACTACAAAAAGAAACAATAAAATTTGTGGATAATACCTTAGGTTTTAGATCGGACTTGTAATCGAATTTCCAATCCCTATAATAAGGGAAGGAAATGGACCGGCTTTGACCCAATAGATCCGCACAATTCGAGGAGGAAGTTCGGGCGGTGTGTGTGGAGTAGGTAGAAGCATCCATACCAGGGAATTCAAGGCGATCTTTGGGGCTCCACCGAGTTGTTGGATCATCGATTTCGCCACGCCATTGGAGAACGAAGGCGAAGGCTGCTAGAGAGAGCGGAAGAACTGTGAGTAAGAGCAAGATTTTTGAATTGAAAAACTGAGAGGATTGTGCTAACGACGACGAGGATGAAGTGGGTCTAAGAGATGAATGAAGACCCGCCATTGATGATCGTAAAGAATATATGATTAAAATTTATAGGGATGTTCGGATCGTTCAATTTTGAATTTTGATTACATAAATTAAAGTATTAAGATTTAGAAAATTGAAAGCAATTAATTTTATTTTGAAGATACAATCATATATTTAACATCCTTTTAATTAGTTACTACACTAGGAATAGGAATAGGAATAGGAATAGGAATAGAGAGATTTTATTCTAAACAACTTGGCTGGTGATGACTTTTCTATAAGGAGATACCATAAAATAAAAGAAGGTACTATTTTACATCTAAAGAGTTGAGACAGTCTTTAAATATTGGTGTTAATTTTCTGTATAAACTGTCACTATATTTTCTGTCAAATAAATGGAGAGTGAGAGAGTCGCTTTCGGCGAGCTTGGGAGGGGATAGGATTTCGAAACAAGAATAGGTTGTTGGTGATTTTAAAGCAAAAACATAAATATAACATTTATATACACGTAGCGGAAAGAAATCACCAAAAGGAATCAACGTATTGCCAATATGATTAAACGAAAAATACAAATAACGATATACCTTTGTAGCGTGATTTGTAAACGAAATAGATCCGCTTGTGTGTTCCTTTAAGACCAAGTATTCAATGGTGAATACCTCTAAAGTAGTCCACACTACACTTCCTTGATCACCACCGGATGCTAGTCCTCCTTTGTAACGATCTTAGAACCTCGATTAACCAAGAACCGAGGTAGAAGATCAAACGAGAAAAACTTAGAGAGAGCAAGGGGAGGGGGCGCCGATTTGAGAGAGAGAGGAGGAGAGATTAGGTTAAACCTAATGGGTTTATTTGATATCCTTATATAAATAAACCCTAAAGCTCTCTTGGGCTTTTGACAATTTTTCTCTTCTAAATCTTTTATGGGCCCAGTATTAAATTAAGTTAATGGACTTGTTATTAACTTAAATTTAATATAAACCCATTAAGTCTAATTTAATGTTAATGCCCTTTTAATTTTCCCACGTTACTTAGGCTATATAATGTAAATACAATAATTACATATATTAAATGGTATCTCAGTATATATGTGTGTGACCCTATAGGCTCCACATGTGTCTAGCCATATAATTATTTATTATGACACGAGCATATTCCAACAACTCCCACTTGTGCACGTCATAATAACAAGTAATCATACAAGCAAAGGTTAGCGTCTAACAACACGCCAATGCCCCTAGAGACACATGAGGTTAGTTTCTTAAACGTCTCATTTTAAATGGTTTGTTAAATCAGTCATCCTTTTGTTACAGATACCTTGTTGAATACTAGACATGGATCATATGTCATTCTAATTGTTCAACGATTCTGTTTCTCGATATGTTTGTTGAATTAGATTACCAAATTAATCAAGCATCATCTTAATTAAATTTGGGTACGGCCGTACAAACATCTATTCAATTCATCGAGGGGCCCAGTAGTATCTAACTCTATTATCTATAGAGGAACAAATCTCATTTTGACTGCACGTGTCTGTCATGTGCTTCATATCACTCCTGAAGATGATCTTTATAACAGTCTTATTCAGGACAACGTTTAACCATTTCAAAGACCAACATTCCACCTACACAAAACCTGCTTGCATCTCAAGTCTAAGGACGAGTGACATAACCATCTGCGAGATTCACTGGTGACGTCGATCCATGCAGTGAACTCTCGTAGGTTGGGTCAGTCCAATGTTCATCACCAATGAACAACATGTGAGTTTGGTAGCATCATCACCAATACGCTCACATTTGCCTTAACTCGATGATACTCTCGTATCATCAACTGACAATGGACAATTTAGAACAAATAATTTATTCATGGATTAAACATGCAAATATAGAACACAGTTGATATAAATGAAAACGATCATACCTAGTACATCAATTCATTGTGAAATAAAAATTGTTCAACGTTCCAATTATTCAAATACTAAAACAGATCTACATGAGACTATTAGCTGGTAGAAGTCCAATGTTCCTAGCATGTTCGATATGTTTGGTACAAGACATTGGTTTCGTAAAGGGATCAACTAAGTTGTCATCTGTGTGAACTTTGAGAAGACAAATTTCACCCATCTCGATAACCTCTCGAATGTAGTGAGTCTTCTTGCGAAAGTGTCTGGCGCCCTTTTGAACTACAGGTTCGTTGGCTATGATAATGGCACCAGAATTATCGCAGTACATATCCATGGGTTTTTCATTACTGGGGACAACCCCAAGCCCATAAATGAAATTCCGTATCCAAACAACTTCCATTGCAGCTTCGGAAGCAGCTATGTATTTAGCTTCTATAGAAGACATCGCAGTAGTGCTTTGCTTAGCACTCTTCCAGTCAACATCGCCTCCGTTCATGACGAAAACGAATCCAGTCTGAGATCGAGTGCCATCTCGATCTATTTCTAAACCAGCATCGGTGTAGCAAGTAACATTGAGCTCTCTTTCTGTATCACCACCATAAACAAGGAGCATATCTCTGGTATTTCGAAGATACTTCAATATGTTATTAACAGCAGTCCATAGGCATGGAAATGGGGCGGGGATGGGGCGGGGACCTCAATCCCCATCCCCATCCCCAATCCCTCATCTTCATCCCCGTCCCCATCCCCGTCCCCGCCGGGGAATATGATCACATCCCCATCCCTAACGGGGAACGGGGATCCCCAACGGGGAAATGGGGATTTTTTTTCCGTTTATGTAAGCTATTTAAATCAAATATATGAGACACCGTACATGTTTAAATATTACATATTTCCAATAAACATAAAATCGAAAGAAATTTAATTTAGTATAAAAAAATCACAACATCATATAATAATTAATAATTTAAAACCAAAAGAAATTCAACCGAATTCGGAAAAAAAAAACTTAACCTCACACGTACCAAAAGATATCGAGTAATATTCAAAACCATATCGAGTAATTGTATTTTGATTGACATCCAAAATACATACTAACATTCAAAAAATAACAATTTTATATTATAAACCTAGTTAGGAAATAAGAAATTATGAATTACCGATTTTGTTTAAATAAATAATATATATTAAATATTAATTAAAATATATAACGGGGACGGGGCGGGGCGGGGAGTGCGATACCCGTCCCCATCCCCATCCCCGGTTTGAGACAAACGGGGATCCCCGTCCCCATCCTCATCCCCGATTTAGCGGGGAATCCCCATCCCCGATCGGGGCGGGTGGACCAGGTTCCCCGACGGGTCGGGGCCCATTTCCATGCCTAGCAGTCCAGTGACTCTCTCCTGGATTTTGTTGGTATCTACTCGTAAGGTTCTGAGAGAATGCTACATCAGGTCTAGTGCACCTCACTGCATACATGATGGATCCCACAGCCTAAGCATAGGGGATTCCCTTCATCCGCTTCACCTCATCAGGTATGGAGGGTCCCTGAGTCTTACTCAAGTTTACATTGTGTTGCATTGGAAGTTTTCCACGTTTGGAAGCATCCATTCTAAACTGTTTTAGAATTTTGTCAATGTATGCACTTTGACTTAAACCAATTAACCGCTTTGATCTATCCCTATAGATCTTGATTCCTAGGATGTACGCCGCTTCGCCTAAATCTTTCATGGCAAAGCATTTTCCAAGCCAGGATTTGGCATCTTGTAGCATTGGAATGTTGTTCCTCATGAGTAATATGTCATCAACATACAAGATTAGAAAAACGATGATGCTCCCACTATCTCTCATATATACACATGGCTCATCAAGGTTTTGAGTGAAACCATACATTTTGATTTCCTCATCGAACCTTTTATTCCAGCTTCTGGATTCTTGCTTCAGTCCATAAATGGATCTTTGAAGCTTGCATACTTTATTGGGATGTTTTAGACTCACAAAACCCTCAGGTTGCACCATATAAACATCTTCATTAAGGTGACCGTTCAAGAAAGCGGTTTTGACATCCATTTGCCAAATCTCATAGTCATAATATGCTGCTATGGCTATAAGAATCCTAATAGCTTTAACGTCAGCAACAGGCGAGAAGGTTTCTTCATAGTCAACCCCGTAGGTTTGAGTGTAACCTTTTGCTACCAGACGAGCTTTATAGGTGTGTACATTGCCATCCATGTCGGTCTTCTTCTTGAAGATCCACTTGCTCCCGACAGTCTTGTTGTTCTGAGGAAGATCAACCAAGTTCCAGACTTGATTGTCTTTCATGGACTGCATTTCAGCATTGTTGGATCATAATTGTATTCAAGATTAAAGGGCCTAAACTGTATTTATTTGATAGTTAAAGTTAGAGGGTTTAAATTGTAATAGATTAATAGTTATTAGCTATTGGGCCCAAGCCCATTAGGCCTTAAAAGCCTAAGTATTTAATGTTTTGTTTAGTTTAGTTTTAGGTTAACCTTTGATAATTATTCATAATCATATTTTAGAGAGGTAGTTGTTTTCTCTGTATTCAAGGGTATCAAGAACACACAAGGTTTAACCGTTTATTCAAGGGATTGGTATGTTATTCTGATCTTTATATCTCTTGATATTATTGTGTTATGTGATTGTTAATCAACTAGATTAAACTGGGATAACAAGTGGTATCAGAGCCTAAAGAATCAAATTTTTCTTGATATTACTATTCATCGATTACTATTCACGAAAGTTACTGTTCATCGATAATTTTTTTACTGTTCATCGAATAGTGAAATTCGATTGCATGAATTGATGTGCTTATTGGTTTAAAGTTGATCTGATTAGTTGAGGTTCATGCTTCTGAATGCTATCTGATTGATTAATCGCATTATAGATCATCAAGTGATTAGATTTTTAGGATTTTGTGAAATCTGGGTTCGTATACATATCGGTCTCTGTGTTCATCAAATTAATGCATGATAGTTGAAATTAATCTTTGATTTTGATTGAACTGTGATCGATACTTGTTTCTGAGCGTAATAGTCTGATATTTGCATTTGATTTTGAGTTCGTGATTGATTTCTGGGTTGATTATCTGTTCTGTTCATCGACTTTCTGGGTTGGTCAAGAACATATCGGTCGAACATTTTACCGGTCATAGCACCTTTTCTCGGTGGAACATATTTTATCGGTCTATTTCATTTATCGGTCAATATATTCTATCGGTCAAAGCCAATACCGATCGACCGCTTTCTATCGGTCTATCTTATCGGTCTAAGACCAATTCCGGTCGAAGACCATTACCGGTCCATAGATTATATCGGTTCACATTAACACCGGTCGAAAGGTATATCGGTCCATTTTTGGTTCCGGTCTTAGTCTTTTACCGGTCGAGCATAATACCGGTCTTTACATCCTACCGGTCTAAGCACTCTTACCGGTCAAGCACCAATACCGGTCATTGCAAAATACCGGTCGAAGAAAATACCGGTCAAGCACATCGGTCGAGCAAAATTTGTCTTTTTGCATACTTAGACAAAATTTTGCAAACTGTAATATGGCCTCTACAAGTCAAAAAAAAATTTCTCTAGCGGGACCCCCATGCTAAGTCTGCGAAGGGGGACAAAAGTTTTGTGCTTGATCAAAATTTTCCTAATTTCATTCTTCAGTATTATTTCTTTGAAGCTCTATACTGATTGAAAGGACTGCATTTAATTATTTTCGGGAATTTATATTTCTGAAAAAAATTTAGTGTGGTTTTTACTTTGATTCTAACGATCTCATCTAGTTGGTTGTCTTGGTACAGATAAGTTTAATTACTAACAAGTGGTACAGCTAAGATGTCGAACCAACTTCTCTCAATGGGCTCTCAGGTCAAACCTCCTGTCCTCATGGCTAATGAGTATCAGCAATGGAAGACCAGAATGATCCAGTTTCTGAATCACAAGAACAGAGAATTCATGAAAGCAATCATTGATGGTCCACAAACTCCAATGATCACAGTAAAGGGTCAAGCTGCAACAGAAACCTCTCCAGAAATCCCTGACAGAGAGGTTCCTAAACCTTATCAGTTCTTCACTGAAAAGCAGAAAGAACAGTATAAGATAGAAGAAGAGGCTCTAATCTATCTGACAATGGCAATCCCAAATGACATCTACAATCGTGTAGACAGTCAGAGCACTGCTAAAGCAATCTGGGACGAACTAGCAAGACAGTTTGAAGGAAGTGAAGCCTCTATCCAAGCTAAGTAGAATCTATGCATAAATGCTTACGAGGGATTTCATGCAAAAGAAGGAGAGCTACTACTAGATACCTACAACAGGTATAACATCATTCTCAATGACTTGCGGAGGAACAATATCGCTAAATCTGCTTCTGAGATAAATTACAAGTTCATCAAGAATCTGAAATCCAGAGTGGAAGAACTTTGCCATCAACATCCAGATGTCCAAGAATATGGCTCAAGAAAATGTCACTGATATCTTCTCTACTCTTGCTCAACATGAGGATGAGGTGAGATCTATCAATAACGAATCTAATAATCTGAAGGACTCCGTGGCTCTCATAGCCGGCAAAGGTTCTGTATCCTCTACAAGGACAAAGAAAAAGATGTCTAAAGCTCTAGTTATCGAAGTTACTGACTCTGACTCTGCTTCAAGCGATGAAGAACTGGAAATTGATTCAGATCCAGATATTCAGAAGTTCTCTGAGGACTTAGCTCTAATTACGCGACGATTCAAGAAGAGTTTTGGCAAGAAGAAATTCTACTCAAAGCCAAAGTATGATGGATACAAGAAAGAGAAGTCTGAGATGCGATACAAGCCGAGGCATGGAAGGAGAGAGGAAGGACGAGAAGACAGGAAGGAAGATAGAAGAGAAGGAAAGAGAGAGGAGAAGCGAGAAGAACGAAAGGATGAACCAGGAAGATGCTACAACTGTGGCAAATTTGGGCACTTCTCAAGAGACTACAAGTTCAAGAAGGTAAAGAACTCAGAGTACTATGCAAGAAAGTCACTTATTGCCAAGAAAGCTGAAGAAGGAAAAGTGTTGATGGCTGAAGAAGAAAACTGGTTGTTCCAAAGTTCCGATTACGAGGAGCAAGCGCACTTCACCCAAGTATCTTATATGGCAAAGCTGGATGGTGACGATGAAGATTCTGAGGCACATTCCGAAGATGCAAACTCTGAGGTAAGTGGCAATTCTGAACTTATTGAATCTTTAATGGCCCAAATACATGGTATGAAAGATGAATTTGCTTTACTGAAAGACAAACTTAGCTCTGCACATCAATCTGTCTTAAGCTTTCGTGATGAAAATGCTATTTTAAAAGTTGTTGTGGAAGAAAAAGAAAAGGAAAATGATGATTTAAAAGCTGAAAAAGCGTCTTTAAAAGAAAAAATATCTGGTTTAGAAACGGATCTTGTGAATCTTAATGCTGAAAAGGGTGAGTTTCAAATAAAATTTGAAGTTTGTTATAAAGAAAGAAATGAAGCTTTCACCAAAATCAAGCAACTGGAGGATATTAATATGAAACGAGGTCAGACTGAGCAAACATTAAATCTGTTGACCAATAAACTCCAAGACGAAAGGTTTTATAAACTAAAACCAGGTTTGGGTGTGCCAACTAACGAAATTTTGAAAAAGGCACCGGAGCACCTATATAACTTTGATAAATTTGGCTCCACAATAAGACCCATTCCTGACATTCGTGCGACTTTTGTTGAAGCGAGTTCTCCTAAACCTTCTAAAGAGACCAAAGGTCGAGAAGAAATGGGAAAGAACAAGTCTGGCGATACTGATTCTCAAAATCTTTTTAAATCAGTTGGTTTTACATATGGTGATTTGAATAAAAGCTATGAGACTCGAAAGATCGAATTTACTGAGTTTGAATCACTATTTACCACACCTTCCAAAGAATCAGTAAGCACCAACACAGTTCCACCTGAGACTGCATGCAAATATGATGAGTATGAATCGGATGTTGATCCATCTACTATACCATCAGTCTCAACTCCCATCGCTTCTAAACCTTTACTCATTGAAGAGGTTGAAAAAGAAAATGCTATCACGAATGAATCTTGTGTTCAAAATGATAAAAAGGAGTTTATTGAGTCCATGACTGAAGAGATATTCTCTGAAATGATGAATGCTTCAGACTCTGATCCTGTTTCTGATTTAAAGGGGTCAAATTCTGTGAATGATAATACATCTGAATTGATGAAGCAAATTGATTTGTTGCAACAGTCTCTTGATGAGGTTGAAGATGAAAACTTTGATCTCAAACATAAACTTGAAAAGTCTTTAAAAGTAAATCAAGAGCTTTGCACTGAGATCAATGATTTGAATATCACTTTGTTTAAAAATGCTTCAAGTGATAAACAGATGTTCAATGATCCAAGCTGGAAGGTAAGAACCAATCCAGAATTTGATGCTCCTGCAAAACCTTCAGTTGTTTACTCTGATTGTCCTGAATATCAACCGAGTATTTTTTAGAAGGGTGAGACTTCAAATAGCTCTAGACAAAAATCACCTTCTAAGTTAGAGACTAACAAGGTTCTTGTTTCTGTTTCAGATATAAAAGGAATTGGAGTTGGGAGGAGTAAGAAGAATAAAGATAGTAGTTTGAATAAGAAGGATAGGTTATCTAGTGAAACTTTTTCTTCAAATAGTTGTACTTCAGACATTGTTATTTTGAAAAGTAATTCTTTTGATGAACATGAATGTAAGGTTTGTTCCGATAAATCTAAGCTTATGAATTTAGCTCGAAAGAATCTATACTGCAAACACTGCTGGGATAACTCATTCAAAAACTACTCCCCTCCAAAGTCCAAACAAAGTAAGAGAAAAGCTAAACTGACTCTTAAGTCTAATTCTAATTCTAATTCTTCTGCACAACTTAAAGTGTATCGAGCTAAGGTTGCCAATCCTTCTTCTAAAAAGCACTTTCAAGAACTGAATGTTAAGATGGTTTGGAAATGGGTTCCAAAACCCCGTTATGAATGGAGAGTGAAAGTTAAACCAGCTGATATTCCTGAGTTGCTTGATGCTAACCGCGAAGGACCCATCCTGATATGGGTGCCTAAGCAAAACTAATTGTCTCTTTTGCAGGCCTGTCGATTGTGGGTAATAGATTCCGGATGTTCACGCCACATGACAGGATTCAAGCACCTCTTGCATAACTATGTGGAGGAGCCTGCCGGAGCAGTTAGATTTGCCAATTCTGAAGCAGAAGGACACGTTAGAGGATATGGAATGCTAGATAATGGTGTTGTGAAGATTCAAAAAGTGTTATATGTTGAAGGACTTGATCACAATCTGTTTAGTACCAGTCACTTCTGTGACATGAAATATCAAGTCCGCTTCACAACCACTCATTGCTATCTAGAGGATCCCAATGGTTACGAAGTCTTCAAAGCTGAGCGCCATGGAAATCTATACTATGTACATTTTCCTACACTGTCTGCCACACGTCCAGTATGCCTATTATCCAAAGCTTCTAAAGCTCAATCGTGGACGTGGCATTGACGCTTGTCTCATCAAAATTTCAAATCTATAGCAAAGCTACAGAGACAAGGTATGGTCAAAGGTCTACCAGAAATGAGGTTCGAAAAAGACTCACTCTGTTCCGCATGTGAGTTGGGCAAAATGAAGCGTAGCTCATTCAAGTCCAAATTTGAATCATCAACCTCATCTGCACTGGAACTCCTTCATATGGACCTTTGTGGCCCAATGCGAACCGCATCTATCAACGGAAAGAAATACGTGTTGGTAATGATATATGACTACTCAAGGTATACATGGCTCGAGTTTCTTCGCAATAAGTCAGATGCACCAGAATTGATCATCGCTTTTATCAAGCGCATCCAAGTACGTCTTCAATTGCCAGTTCGAACCATTCACAGCGATAATGGCACAGAGTTCAAGAATGACACCCTGAAGAGTTATCTTACTTCTGTGGGGATTTCACACAACTTCTCCGCAGCCTATACTCCACAACAGAACGACATTGTTGAACGGAAGAATCGCACGCTTGTTGAAGCAACTCTTACTATGCTTGCATATTCAGATCTACCCATGTACCTTTGGGCCGAGGCAGTCGCTACAACATGTTTTACTCAGAACCGTACCATTGTGGTCAAGCGATTTAATAAAACAACATATGAGTTAATAAACAATCATACACCTAACATCAAATTCCTTCGTGTTTTCGGTTGCAGGTGTTACATTATTAAAGAGCGTCAAGGATTATCAAAATTTGATAAGAAAGCGGATGAAGGATATCTCGTTGGATACTCTCTGAAATCCAAATCTTATCGAATTTACATTATTCGAACTAAGACGGTTGTTGAGAGCATGAATGTCTCCTTTGATGAGAATTCTACAAGGACTTCTGGACACAACAATTCATAACTCGTAATTAAGTACAAAGCTTCTATTCAAACCAGAATAAAACCAGATTCTCAAGGATCCACTTCTTCTAACTCTAACTCTACTTCATCTGAGTTAGATTTATTGTTTATTGATGCCTTTGATGATATATGTGCAGACTTTGATAAAGGCATATCCACATCAATAACAAGCTCGGAGGTCGCTATCACTTCTGAAGACATGTCTGGACCTTCCGAAGAAGTCACTGAAACTTCATCTCCATCAGGTACGACTACACAGTTAGTTTCTGACTCTACTAATGCTGAATCTGTCTCTACAGATAGTTCTTCTGGAAACGAAGTCCCGAACACTTCAACTGCGAGCCCAGAAGCTTCAGTATCAGAAACACCAGTACAAGATGTCCCGAGTACATCTATGGAGCAACCTGCCGTGCATGATGACAACGATGCGTCAAATACGCAACAAACAGTTGAAGCCTTACCAAGCACACGTCGTTGGACTAAGGATCATCCCCTGACCAACGTGATAGGTGACGTACAATCTGGTGTCTCAACAAGATCTGCAACAACTAACTTCTGCATGTTTTCAAGCTTCCTTAGTTCCTTAGAGCCAAAGAAAGTGTCTGAAGCTCTACGTGATCCCTTCTGGATTTCTGCTATGCAAGACGAGCTTCTACAATTCGAAAGGAACAAAGGTATGGTGTTTGATCCCACTACCTAAAGGTAAATCTGTTATAGGAACAAAGTGGGTTTTCAGAAACAAGAAAGACGAAGCCGGTGTAGTTGTGAGAAACAAAGCTCGTTTGGTCGCCAAAGGGTATTGTCAACAAGAGGGCATTGACTATGACGAAACATTCACCCCGGTTGCAAGGATCGAAGCCATCAGAATCTTCCTAGCCTATGCAGCGCACAAAAACTTTACAATCTATCAAATGGATGTAAAGTCAGCTTTCCTGAACGGCGTTCTGCATGAGGAGGTCTACGTGGCTCAACCTGAAGGTTTCGTTGATCCTCATCACCCTGATCATGTCTATGTTTTAGACAAAGCACTGTATGGTCTTAAACAAGCACCGCGAGCCTGGTATGAAACTCTCACTAAATTTCTACTTGCTTCTGGTTTCAAGAAAGGTACAGTTGATACTACCTTATTTCTTAAAAGGCAAGGTGAGGACTTGATTCTCATTCAGATTTATGTTGACGACATAATATTTGGGTCGACAAATCAGAAATTTTGTAAGAACTTTTCAAAGATAATGGAAACAAAGTTTGAAATGTCGATGATGGGTGAATTGAACTTCTTTCTTGGTTTACAAGTAAAGAAATTACCCGACGGCATATTTATTAATCAAGCTAAATACATAAAAGATATTTTGAAAAAGTTCAATATGTCAGATAGTTCAGTCATGAAAACACCAATGGCTACTGGTACACTCTTAGACGCAGATCCCTCCGGGAAACCTGTTGATCAAAAGGTGTATCATAGCATGATTGGTTATTTACTTTATTTGACTGCCAGTCGCCCAGATATAATGTTTGCCACATGCTTTTGTGCGAGATATCAATCTAATCCTAAAGAGTCGCACTTAACTGCTGTTAAGCGAATTCTTAGATATCTCAAAGGCTCTCCTAATCTAGGCCTTTGGTATCCAAAGGATTCCCGTTTTGATCTAACCGCCTTTACAGATGTTGATCATGCAGGATGTAAGCTAGACCGGAAAAGCACCTCTGGGTCATGTCAATTTATAGGTGACAAACTTGTAAGTTGGACTTCAAAGAAACAAAACTATGTTTCAACATCCACTGCCGAGGCTGAATATGTAGCTGCTGCTAGCTGCTGTTCTCAAGTCCTCTGGATGGAGACACAGTTAAGGGACTTTGGATACAACTACAAGCGTGTTCCTATTTATTGTGATTCCAAGAGCGCAATCGCCATAACTGCTAACTCGATACAGCATTCGAAGACCAAGCATATCGATGTACGCTATCACTTCATCAAAGATCATGTAGAAAAAGGTGACATTGAAATGGATTTTGTTCAAACTGACTTCCAGTTAGCTGATCTTTTCACCAAGCCGTTGGATGAAAAGCGATTTCAATTTCTAATCAGCAAACTTGGTATGTTGAACATGTCTTAGACCTTACTCATGATTCAAGGGAGAGCATTCTAAGTCTTGATCTTGTGTTCTATTCTTCAACTGTTACTAACGAAAGAGGAATCGTTTCCACAAATGATTACCATTATTTCTTTTATTTATGCATGTTTGTTCAAGTGACAATGGATTCTAATCATATCAGATTAGAACCCGCACTTCAGTGCTTTATTTTTCTGCTTTCTGTAAAAAAAAAATCTTCAGTTAAGGGGGAGCTTAAATGTCAAAGAGCTTAATTGAAAAACTCCTTAGAGCTTAATTGTCAAACTCTTTTTAGTTTGAGGGGGAGAATTGCATCGTCAAACACAACTGTTTTGACTTCTCCGAAATTTCTGATTCTTCATGTAACTCTGTGCTTACATGTACAAAAGACTGTTGAACAACACGTTCTTTTAGGAAAATACATGGGATTCAGTGTGAGAACTTAACAGAACTTCCATGGATTCACGATAACCAGTGTTTCCTACCCAGGAAGTATTCCCTGAGTGATTGAGGGGAGAGGGGTCAAAAGAATTGAGTGATGGTGTGTGAAGTGGTAAAATGGAAAAGAGAGATTGGTTAGAAGTGAGTATTAAAAGAAAGAGGGTGAGTGAACAGAGTAAAAGAATATCAGACTCTGCACCAAACCACTTTCTGAGCCGGGCAGCCACATAATCTGATTGGTTCACATTCTTTGGTGACCATCATTGAAATAGGCAACTAGCCCATGCCATCTCTTGCATACAACCCCACCACCTACTCATTCTTTTCTCAAAAAGAGAATGTTTCACATTTTCTGGGGACGCAGCACATACGCTATTGGTTCTTCATTTGGAAGATACTAATATTGAAAAAGAAGGAAAGTTGCCCCACCTTCAAACCCTTTCTCATGCACATTGAGTCTTTGTATAATTTGTTGCTGTCTCAACAAGTTTACATACTTTGAGCCTATACTGAAAAGCAATCATCTATGCTTAATTTTTTTTATACACATGCACGAACACACAGAAATTTGTTTTCTGTCAGAACGTTCATAGATAACCATGTGTTATTCGATGATTGAATGGAAGACCTGGGGAGCCAACATTAAACCAACTCCTTATATAGTAACTTTGTGTTACTCAGTGACTTTGTGTCATTGACAGACATTTTAACTGAGTCATTTGTTGATTCAGGGTTACACCTATTAAACTGTTTGAATTTGAAAAGATTCGAATGGTTACTATTTTCTATTTTAATCTGAAAAAAGATTGAAATAATCACTCTTTCCATTTGGAGAGACTGCTCTTATTTCTTACAGGGCTCATTACATGAAGAAAGTGCTAAATTGAAGTCTATAAAGACAAAGGGAGAGATTTTTCCATAAAGGGTGAGATTTTTTCATAAAGGGGGAGATTGTTTTGATATGTTTTGATGATGATGCTTCTCACCATTCATCAAAAAGGGGGAGAATATATTAATGGGGAGAATATAATCTGAAGACAATCTGAAGACTGCTGAAGATTTTCAAAGTTTTGAAGATTTGAAGATTATTTAAAGATATCAAGTTTTGAAGTTTTGAAGCTATCAACGTCATATCTGAAGAAAAGAGAAGACAAGTGAAGACCTGAAGATTATTGTCAAAAAAAAATTAATCTTGAATCCAAAAGGGGAGATTGTTGGATCATAATTGTATTCAAGATTAAAGGGTCTAAACTGTATTTATTTGATAGTTAAAGTTAGAGGGTTTAAATTGTAATAGATTAATAGTTATTAGCTATTGGGCCCAAGCCCATTAGGCTTTAAAAGCCTAAGTATTTAATGTTTTGTTTAGTTTAGTTTTAGGTTAACCTTTCATAATTATTCATAATCATATTTTAGAGAGGTAGTTGTTTTCTATGTATTCAAGGGTATCAAGAACACACAAGGTTTAACCGTTTATTCAAGGGATTGGTATGTTATTCTGATCTTTATATCTCTTGATATTATTGTGTTCTGTGATTGTTAATCAACTAGATTAAACTGGGATAACAAGCATTCATAGCTTCAAGCCATTTATCGGATTCTGGGTCCAACAATGTTGCTTGATAGTTAGAGGGTTCACCATGATCCCCAAAATTCTGCTCCTCAGCATCGACATAAAAACTATATCGTTTAGGTGCTCGAGGTGTCCTTGCAGATCTACGAATGGGAATTACATCATTATGTGGTTCATCATCGGTATGTTTAGCCTCAACGTGATGTTCGCTAGTGTTACCAGTAGGTTGTGCATCTTCACTTTGAATCTCGTCAAGGTCTATAGTGCTCCCACTTGCTCCTTGTAAAATGAGACTGTTCTCAAGAAACTCAGCATACCGAGCAACAAATATTTTGTTTTCGGGTGGGTAGTAGAAATAGTAACCCATCGTTGTCTTTGGGTACCCTACGAAGATACACTTGATAGATCTAGGCTCAAGTTTGTTCAGTGTGTCTCGTTTTACGAGAGCCTCACAACCCCAGACCTTCAAGTAAGACAGATTAGGGACTTTCCCGTGCCATATTTCATATGGTTTCTTATCAACCTTCTTGGTCGGAACCATATTGAGTATGCGAGCAACAGACTCTAGAGCACAACCCCAAAAGGATAGTGGCAAAGTAGTTAGACTCATCATGGATCGAACCATGTCTAGCAAAGTTCGATTTCTCCTTTCAAACACACCATTATGTTGTGGAGTGTATGGAGGAGTGAAATCCCACACTTAGTCAGATGATCTAAAAACTCTTGACTCATGTACTCTCCTCCTCGATCATATCGGAGAGCTTTAATAGTCTTGCCGAGTTGATTTTCTACTTCATTTTGAAAGGTTTTGAACGTTTCAAAGGCTTCGTGTTTATGTTTAATCAAGTAAACATAACCATAGCGACTGAAATCATCAGTGAAAGTGATGAAGTAGCTAGCACCTTCCCTAGACACGGTTCTAAATGGGCCACATACATCAGTATGTATGAGTCCAAGTAGATCTTTGGCTCTTTCACCTATATGGGAGAAAGGTTTTCTTGTCATCTTCCCAGAGATGCAAGAGAGGCATTTTTCAAATGACTCATCATCGGTTGACTTTAGAAGCCCATCGTGTTGCAACTTTATAATGTGCTTCTTGCTTATGTGGCAAAGACGGCAGTGCCATAGGTAAGTTGAATCCAAATTACGTTTGGATTTTTTAGTGCTACATGTATATATAGAACTATCGTTTGAAATAAGATTATGCATGTCAATTTCACAAATACCATCACGAGGAATAGCATTAAAATAAAATATATTATATTTAGAAACTGAAATACCATAATCCGTAAAAGTATTAATAAAACCGTTATCCTTCAAACGAAAAAGCGAAACAATACCCCTAGTAATAGTAGGTGCATAATGACAATTGTCTAAAACAATGATCAATCCATTAGGGAGGATAAGATCATAGCTCCTTATAGCTTCAACAGCTGCACGCATTCCATTGCCTACGTACAGGTCCAAAGCTCCTTTGTTTAGCTTTCTACTTCTCCTTAGTCCCTGCACATTATTACAAATGTGAGTTCCACAACCGGTGTCATAAACCCAGGATTTATTAGGAAAAGCATAGAGTTCTATAGTGAAGATACCAGATATGCTAGCTGAGATAACTTTGTTCTTCTTCAACTCTGCCAGGTAGGCAGGACATTTCCTCCTCCAGTGGCCTATCACTCCACAGTGATGACATGTGGCGTCTTTTGCAGGGTGCTCCTTTTTAGCAGGTGGGGAAATCTTAGGTTTGGGTTTGTAAACATGCTTACCCTTGCCCAGTGCTTGCGGTTTGGGTTTCTGGATTTTACCTGCCCTGATTGCTAGAACAGCAGGAGCTTTCTTGGGCATACCTTGCTTTGCAAGCTTCAGCATAGCATGCAATTCAGAGATAGTCTTCCCCATGCTATGCATGTTATAGTTCATAACAAACTGATTGTAGTCCTTGGAGAGTGAGGTATGAATCAAGCTCACTCCAAGAACTTGTGGCATAGGGTAACCAAGACGCTCCATTTGGTCAAGATAGACTTTCATCTTCAAGACGTAAGCGCTAACTGACTGGCCATCATCCTGTTTACAAGCGTGGAATGCTTTGACTGTTTCAAACAGTTCCTGTTTTGCTTGTTGTTGAAACATGGTTTTCAACTCTCGTAGCATCTCAAAAGAGCAGCTACTTCTTGTTGCTCGTTAAACCTACGGGTGTAGGCTGCACGAACTGCAGCAGAAGTAGTGGCAGGAGGTGCCTCAGGTAAGGCCTCTTCCAGATGCATCAACTTATTTTCAGCCCTGAGGACGATCCTCATATTTCGATACCAGTCGATAAAGTTGATACCTGTCAGTTTCTCTTTTTCAAGAACTGACCTGATTGTTGAGTTGTCTAGGGTTTGATTGTTGTTGGTTGTTGTCATCTACAAACATACAAAGTTTAAGATTTAGTATTTTCAATAATTAATCCTTTTCCTTTAAATTAATTACCCAATTATATATTTAATTTTACGAAAAAGGCTAAGATCCTCATTAAGGTTCTATCATTACATCAGTTGATCTGCTAGCAATGATAGATTCAATAGGTAGGTGACGTTCACCAATTGCATTACTAGTGCAATTCTTAGATCCTTATGGGACCCATGGCATCTAGTGGCCGAGCAACTAGTGTCAAGCTGACATGTTTAGTCCCATCTTTGCCTTGGGTCAAGGTCTCACATGCTTAACTCGATTAAGTCATCCAATTTGAAATCATGTGAAAATAGATCTAGGTCTCACGCATAGATAATAATCACCTCGGGATTACAATTCAACCTAGGTCTCACGCATAGGCAAAAGGTAATGGCGAGTGATTTCAATCCGATTGGACGACATGACTTAAATTTGTGACGGGTATGATATTTTGATACGCTAAAAAAAATGTACGAAAGAAGCATGCATTCTTCATTCGTAGCATAAGTTAAAAACTTTTCTTAACTTATAGTCTAATTTGTTTTATTTTATGTGTGTCGAGATGTCCATTAAAAGCTTGGACATTACATAAATTAAATAACCGATAAAACCCTTTTAAACGTTATTTATATAAAACAATAGTTTTAAGTTTCAAATCCAATTTAAACTTATGTATTAACCAAAACTAATGATTTGGTTTCAAAGTGGTATGTGTTTAATTTTAGGTTTGAAAAACCCATTTGCAAGTTATAACATCCGAGACATACATAACAATGCAATATAAAATAAAACACACAACCAATATGCACAAAACCTCAACCGATGAAAAAACATATGCTTGATCTTGTGAGCCATCACAACGGACCAAGAGGCAACTAAAGACGGGCCAACATAAACCCTTAATGGGCTCCCACTTGCTCCAAGACCATCAAGAGCAAGTAGAACCCACATGAAAAACCGAACATCAAAACTGTCCGGAAAAACGCAGCAGCTTCGGGGCCTGAAAAGACATGCAAGGAGTCTTCCCCAACCGAAACATCCTTATGCAAAGTTGTTCTCCTATGCGATATGCAACTCCAGCATCAAGAATCAGCACATTCCGAGGTGCGAAACTCCGGGAAATTCAATTTTCGGGCCGGCTGTCCTGTAGCTACGAAATTTGCTTTTCGTCTTTAACTTTGCCGCCATTCCATTCCAAGCAACGGTTACAATTATTTGACTAAATACATTTATTCTAACACTAAACTAAGTGAAAATAAATGAAATAATAACCTAAACTATTACAATCCAAAACCTCGACAAACAAAGAAACAAAGCACACAAACGGTCACGGTTTTCATTGGTTTTGCACATCAACACAAAGCATAAAAGTGTTGGCTTGGTCCATGGAAAAAAAATGCATGTTTTTACCATGGATCTTAAACACTTACAATAAAACAAAAAGAAAGCAAGCAAACGAATCAAAGAGAAACTACAATAATTAATCTACGATTAGTATATGCAATTTGTGGCCAAAAAAAAATTTCGATCCACAAAAGAAAACGTTTTTAGCCACTTTTACATATACGCGCTAATCATATGGCACATACGATGGCTCTGATACCACTGTTGGTGATTTTAAAGCAAAAACATAAATATAACATTTATATACACGCAGCGGAAAGAAATCACCAAAAGGAATCAACGTATTGCCAATATGATTAAACGAAAAATACAAATAACGATATACCTTTGTAGCGTGATTTGTAGACGAAATAGATCCGCTTGTGTGTTCCTTTGAGACCAAGTATTCAATGGTGAATACCTCTAAAGTAGTGCACACTACACTTCCTTGATCACCACTGGATGCTAGTCCTCCTTTGTAACGATCTTAGAACCTCGATTAACCAAGAACCGAGGTAGAAGATCAAACGAGAAAAACTTAGAGAGAGCAAGGGGAGGGAGCGCCGATTTGAGAGAGAGAGGAGGAGAGATTAGGTTACACCTAATGGGTTTATTTGATATCCTTATATAAATAAACCCTAGAGCTCTCTTGGGCTTTTGACAATTTTTCTCTTTTAAATCTTTTATGGGTCCAGTATTAAATTAAGTTAATGGGCTTGCTATTAACTTAAATTTAATACAAACCCAATAAGTCTAATTTAATGTTAATGCCCTTTTAATTTTCCCACGTTACTTAGGCTATATAATGTAAATACAATAATTACATATATTAAATGGTATCTCGATGTATATGTGTGTGACCCTATAGGCCCCACGTGTGTCTAGCCATATAATTATTTATTATGACACGAGCATAATCCAACATAGGTATAGCGGTACTCTCAGAAATCGATGGAACTTAGTCAATAAGAATCAGAACGAGACATCATTTTTGTTTTTCAACTTTTCGACAAACTAGGAAGTCCCTCATCTGTGGAGAACGCATATGTGGAGAACGTTTAAGAGGTACGGTTCCGTTTCAGATATCTACATGGCAAGTAAAAGATTGAATAATGGCGAAAAATTCGGTTTTGTGCGGTTCAAACATTTAAAGGATGAGTTTGGTTTAGAGAAGAGTCTGAAAAACATCTGGATTGGAACTTATCGGTTAAGAATTTTCTTAGCCAATCAATCTCAAACCAGGGACGGAGGTAGTCAAAGTGGCGTATGCAGACAAGTAGTTAGTCTAACTGGGAGATTTGGATCGAGTAGACTGGCAAATAACACGTACACGGAGGTGGTCAAGCGCGATCTGTAGGAGGAATCCGGAAAAGAATATCTTCCATTGCAAGGACAGGGACAGTCTATGGGTAGTTGGGAAGCAGATCTGATAGCTTTGAAGTTTCTTCATCGGTGCGCGATTGGAAGTGTTGTTTCAATGGATCATGTAGAAGCAATACAAAACTTATTTAAAATGAAACTATTAGTAAGGTGAGGAATCAAACTGGTCGGTGGAAGGAACATTCCGATCAGCTTCGAATCAAAGGAGGCCTTAGAAAATATTTTAAAGAACAAGGTGCACGGGATTCATCACTGGGTAAGAGATATGAGGAAATGGATGATTGGCTTTCAACCCGCCAATAGATTAGTGTGGCTTAGGATCGAAGGAATATCGTTGCATATTTGGAAGGAGTGGGTGTTTCAAGAACTAGCGAGTAAATGGGATAAGGTTTTGAAGTTCGTAACTATACATTGGAGGGCAATTCTACCTGATGTGGGGTAAAGTGTTAATTAGCACTTGGGTGGTTTATAGGATAAGTAAAATTGCTAACTTAAAAGTTGATAATTTATGGTATGTAATCAAAATTGAGGAAGAAGATGAAGGCTTTATGGATTGTCAAATAGGAGAAGTAGTAGTAGGGTCCGGGGGAAGTGACGACGAAGAAGAGGAGTCAGATACTCCAACAGACTGGTGAAGAGGAGGAGGATGGTGATGAAGTGTGGGATGTCGAGGAAAGTGTGTACAACATGAAGGATCATAAGTTATCAGACGAAGAAAGGGTGGATGTGGTAGTTGAAAGCAAAGAGATACCGGAAAATATGGCGGAAAAGGTACCAGAGGAGGACGTGAAGGCAATCGGAAACAAATCAGAATCAGCAATCGCCGGCAAGAGAGTCAAAGAGTCACCTGGAATAGAAGTTGCATATTCTCATGTGTCCCCCAATGGTTCGTCGCCCACTCACGAGACACAAGGGGAGGCAGTGGCGACTGTTTGTTCGCATAATTCAAGCAGAGATAGTAAACGAATGGGGGAATTTAGGAAAGTGGGTTGTCGTAATGGACTAAATGAGGAAGAGTATGATGGGTCTATTTTCTCAAATGAAGGTAATGAAGAAGTGGCTAAAAATGGGCCCAATCAGGACAATAATCTCCATACTGCTAATTTAGAACAAGCCCACGGTGAATTAAAAAGAAAACAGAAGGAGGCAGGGAAGGGGGTCAATCAGATCGGACATGTATAGCAATGCTCAAAATCAATCAGTGGCGAAAAATCATCAGATCATTTAAAGGTGGGAGATAAAGCAAAATCAAGGGAAATGGACATTAGTGGTTTTGGAAGAGGAAGGGTGAGTTTTCACCTCCTCAAACAGTTGGCTAGAAACAATAATCAGGTGGGGGGGCCAGAAAAAGGCTCTTAGAAAGGGTTCGATGGCCAAAGCTGAATACAAAAAATCATGTGGAGAAAGAGCTTCGAATTCAATTCAAATTTCTATCTCGAACGAGTTGAAAAGCGGGGAGGATTTATAAGCTTTAAAGGAGTTCGAGAATAAGATTGGTATGTACTGGGAAAAGGGATTAACAGAGGAATTTAAAGGAGGGAAGGAAGATAGCAGCCTGTAATCCGGGGGCCTAGTAATTTCGTTTAGTCTGTGTTTTAATGAAGATTATATCACTCAATATAAGAGGCTTGGGGTCTAATAACAAGAGAGAACGGGTTAAAGAGATATGTAAAAAAGAAAATCCATGTATGTTTGGGATACAGGAGTCGAAAATCCAGAGGGTTTCAATGTCATATGTTATAAATATGTGTGGGGGGGGGGGGAAATGATGTCGATTTTGCACAAGTTGAAGCATCGGGTAGATCGGGTGGGTTGATTTTAATGTGGAATAGGAGTACATTCCATTGTGAATACGTGGTTGAAGAAGAAAGCTTTATGACCGTGATTGGGAAGTGGGGAAATGGTGAAGATTTGGTCAGATGTGTAAATGTGTACGGGGCACGGGATCAAAGAGATAGGGTGGTAGTTTGGGAAAAATTGGATCGGCTATGTGCAAAGGAGGAAATCAGGTGGGTTATATTTGGCGACTTCAACGAAGTACGTGGTGCGCATGAGAAATTGAACTCAGAAACAAATGTCAAAGGTACGGAGGAATTTAATGACTTCATTGGTAGAAATAGATTGGTTGAAGTTAGATTGGGGGGAAAAAGTCCACAAGGGTGAGTGATGATGGAAGAAAGTTTAGCAAATTGGAAAGATTCCTTTTTACAAATGAATTTGGTGTGATTTGGAAGAACTTGGGAGCGAAAGCCTTGGAAAGGAAATGGTAAGAAAGAGGTGAAAAAATGGGAGGTAGCAACAGATTCATAAAGGTTGAGCGATGAAGATAGAAGTCGATGGATCGAGGCTCAGATGAAGTGGTTAGAACTGGAGGAGAAAAATGGGGCAATGGCGATACAAAAAGCTAAGATAAAATGGGCGAAGGAAGGGGATGAGAACTCCAAATTCTTCCATTCGGTTACCAAAAATAGGGAAAGGAAGAACAAGATTTACGGTCTTAATATTGATGCGGTTTGGACGAAGGATCCGGATAAGATAAAAAAATCTGTTTTTGACTTTTTCAAAGATAAAATTGATAGAAAAAATAATCATTACCCTAAATTGGTGGTGGATCGAAGGAAGAAACTTACTTGGGAGGAAGATTCATGCTTGAAAAGAAGAATTTTGGTAGAGGAGGTGTGGAACGCGGTGAAAGATTGCGGTAATAACAAATCACCAGGGCCAGACGAATTTACAATGGGCTTTGTTAAGAGATTTTGGGGACTTATAAAAGATGATCTAATGGCGGTAGTTGATTGGTTTTGGGGAAAAGAAGACATAAGTGAGGGATGTAATGCCTCATTCTTGACTTATAAAAGATGATCTAATGGTGGTAGTTGATTGGTTTTGGGAAAAAGAAGACATAAGTGAGGGATGTTATGCCTCATTCTTGACTCTTATTCCAAAAAACCCTAACCCAATCACTCTTAACAAGTTTAGACCTATTAGTCTAATCGGGGTAATTTACAAAGTGATATCGAAGATCTTGGCGGAAAGGATGAAGTCAGTTATGGGGAAGTTAATTAGCGAGGAACAAAGCACCTTTTTACGGGGAAGGTCCAAACTTGACGGGGTCCTCATTGCAAACGAGACGGTGGGGTTCTTGTAACACCCCGGAATTTACGTGTGTATGAATGCTCAAGGTTGATTCAATAACTTTATTCTGCAATAGTTTATCTTGTTGACTCACCTCTCGCGTTTGATCGTTGCTTCAGTTAAGTTTTGGCCTTGAGAGGCTCGGTACAGGACTGGCGAAAGTGCCAGCGATTGTGACTAAATGTCACTCTTGCTGGGCACAAACACGGGGGAGCCCAAACCCCACGGTACACTTGGGGCGAAAGTGTCCGGTGATTGTGACAAATGTCACTTTAGCGAGGGCACAATCGCGGGAAGGATAAGCCGAGTTGTAGTACACTCTCGGCGAATGTGCCCCACGATAGTGAAACTGTAACTATCGCTATGTCACTCTCGTCGACACCCAATTGGGTATAAATTAGACAAGTCACGAATTTTAATCATTTTATCTTATTTCTAGGGTTGAGGGGCGATTTTCTCAGTAGTATTTGGTAAGTATTCTTCATCAAAACCTCTTCCTTCATTTATGATACCTCTTATCCATTAATGGTGATCCTTGACACTTTTAGGAAGTGCTTTTAGAGAGCTCTCAAGTGATCTAGCATCTCACCTCTATTCTTCTCCATTCTAGGGTTTGGCTTTTTCATTAAAATCCCTAAGGTGAGTTCATCCCTTTTACAAAAACTTTATACATGCTAAAATGTAGGTTTTCACCATCTAAATGTACTCATCTTTATTCAATGAATTATATGAACTTTTATACTTAAACCTAGCTTTTGGTGTTTTAGGGTTTTATGATAATACTATGGTTTTTGGGATTTATGAACCTTTAAAGTTGAACTGCTGATAAGTTGTACATGGAAACTTGTTCACTATAATCCTTGGTTTAAACACTTGAGATCCAAAACTATGGTTTTGAAATACCAAAGTGAACTGAAAAAATGGGAATTTGAAATATGAGACTTAGAATATGGGGATATGATTTAAATGGAAACTTGAAACCTCTTGGTAAAGTTATGTGAGCATTTATGCGAAAAATTTCATATACACATGTTTTAGTGGATATAATCACATGTCAAATCACCGGTTAGCTTATTAGCTTTTGTGACATATTTGGTTGCATTTTGTCCGACGTTGGGACATTAGTTTCTCACGTCGAGGCACGTTTAGGCATCGGATTGGGTTGCAAGTCCTACGTGCTAAGTATTACGATATTGGATGAGGATTTCAACGTAAGGGCCCTATGTGGTTGAAGTTGACTTTCCGTGGGTGCACGTTTAAAGCCACCGAGCCTAACATCCCTTGCGTGTACTTTTATGTGTATTAGTTTTACTGACTTATCAAGTGGCTTACTTTTGTTTTCCGTCTCTTGTGTTAGTAAGCGGGTCTCCCCCGTTAACCCAAGAGGTTATGATAAAAAGCACTATCCTTTCTATTATTGAATCCAATTCTTTTATTTATGCTTATCATGATTATTTCTAAGTACAATTGTTTGTTCTCACTAGGCTTTAGCCTAACACTTTTTCTTAAAATGGCATGTATAACAGGTCAATCTAGCGGTGGGATTCGTCGGGAATGAGCGGACGGCCTAGGGGTCGAGAATGGTCTTTTTGGGAGATAAAGTGACCGATACGATGACGATAGAGGATAAGCATTTCTTTTGGAGGAATAGCGACACCCGACCTTAATCTCTCTTGACTAAGTTAGATTATTGGGTTGTCGACTTTTATTCCTTATTGAGTTGTTTGTAAATGACATAACGTTATTCCCCATTTCTGGATGATACGTTGGGATTGGTTTGTCAGGTTATTGATTTCACAAGTTTACTCACTTTATAGCCGTCATATTGCCAAATTTTCATTTTTTTTATTCCTCTAAAATTTAAGGTGTTACAGTTCTTGAGAAGAAATAATAAGAAAGGATTAATTTTTAAAGTAGACTTCGAAAAGACATACTATTCGGTGGAGTGGTCTTTCCTTTTGGACGACTTAAAAGACATGGGATTTGGGTTAAGATGGCAGAAGTGGATAGAAGTTTGTTTAAAATCGGCAAAGGTTTCGGTGTTAATAAATGGGGCCCCAACCAAAGAATTCGTAATGAAAAGGGGATTAAGGCAAGGGGACCCTCTTGCCCCTTCCTTTTTTTGGTGGTTGCTGAAGGGTCACATATCATGATGAAAGAAGCGGAAGAAAAAGGCTTATTACATGGCGTCAAAGTGGGGAAGGACGAGGTGTCGATTTCTCGTCTTCAATACGCGAACGATGTAATCTTTTTTGGGGAGTGGAGCCCAATCAACATAAGTAATCTTATAAAAATCTTGAAATTTTTTCATGCGGTCTCGGGTTTAAGGTTGAACCTAAGCAAGAGTAAAATTTATGGGGTAGGCGTACCAGAAGAAGAAACACATTCATGGACTACTAATTTGGGGTGTGGAGTGGCACCTTACCATTCTCATACCTTGGGTTACTGGTAGGTTCGTCAATGAGAAGGTTAGCCCATTGGAAGTTGGTTATTGACAAACTGAAGAACAAACTTGCTACGTGGAAATCAAATTTGATTTCGTTCTGAGGAAGATGGACTTCAGTGAAGTCGGTTCTTAGTAGTGTGTCGTTATATTTTTTTTCGTTGTTTCGAACCCCGATAGTAGTGTTGAAAGAATTAGAGCGAGTAAGATGTCAATTTTTTTGGGGAGGGGGGAAATGGTGAGGGTGAAACTAAAGGAAAAAATCGAGTATGGGTCAAGTGGGAAAGGGTTTTGGGCTTGTTTGGAAGGGGGGGCTGAATATCGGAGGGCTAAAAGAGGCAAATTGGGGGATTCTTGACAAATGCTGGTGGAGGTTTCATAACGAAAGAGGGGCGTTATGGGTAAAAATTATTAAGAGTATTTGAGGGTGTTACAAGTTGATATCAGAGCTTAAGTTTGAGAGAATTAGGTATTGATTGTAGGATGCCTAGACTCAAACTAGCGTTTTTATAAGAAATTGTAAGCGAAGTTGCACACTAGGTACCTTAAGATAAGATATGTTGGAGTTGATCGAGTCGCTAGGAACGAGAAACTCAACGAGGGTCGCAAGGATGAGCATGTACGGTACGTTCATAATGGCACCTGGCCAGTGTTATGGTGAACCTACATGCTACATGTGTATACTTGAGCTACCTTGGTATGATTACCGTTGGGGTGGTGAGAAAGTTTCTAAGCGAGTGATCTAAGGAAGGGTTGATGTTTATAGTAATGTCACTTTGGAGTGGCAGTTAAGATATGATGAATGCTGGAAGTTGACCATTATGGGTCAGGAAAATTGGTTGGAGTAGAACCTTAGGCTTATGAAATTGACGTTATTCGAGGAGGAATTATAAGGTGAACCAATGAAATATTCGAGTATTGCTTTAAGATGTTGATCATTCGGATGACAATAGCATAAAACTGAGGAGCGTGATTTTGGGATGCCAGTGCCGACCAATTTTATGCACGAAACTCAATTCTAAAAATAAATTGCATCGGTTATTTCTCATATTTCCTGCATCATAAAGTGAGTTATGTTATGGAATATTTGAAAGGTATTTGCCACATGCTGGATTTTAGATCGTGAGTTTAAATATGCATGAAGTTGTTTTATTGCAAGTGGTTAACATCTCTCATCAAAAATCTTTTCATCCCCGTTTCAAATCTAACGTCATTTTTGGACATTGTAAGATCCGTGTTTTAATGTCAATTGGGATAGTGGGCAAGTAACTGTGGAATTTTTAGCCTTGACATTGGATCACCTCCGAGTATGTTCAGGTTTTAAAGGAAGAGTTGTCCCACTGTTCTTGAGTCGGGATTTTCTGAGGAATTTTAGTCTGTACGAGTCGTGTTTATATTTTACGGGGTGTAACTTTGCAACCTTTTTGGGTTCGTGAATGTATTTTGAGATGCGTGGGTTTTAATTTTTATTGCATGTAAATTTACGAACTTGTTAGGCGTTGTGTCTCGTTAAAATTTTGTTGAAAATGTTCACTTTATCTTACGACATTCGTGTCGCGTAAATAAATTATGGGTACATGTAGATATGCATTTGCGTGCGTTGATTGACAAGTTTTGGTAATGGATGTCATCTCACATGTTGTTTTGGGAAAAGTTTCATTATTGTGAGAATTATCTTTGGGCTATATACGAAAGTCAATCGTTATATACTATTTGCATTTGGGTTAAACCATACTGTTGGTGTGAGTAAGCATATAAAGGATTTATGTTATTTCAGTTATCGATTTTACTGTTAGAAATTTCAGCATGCATTAAACGAGTTAGCGGTACTCGAGTCGTTGTAATAATTATTTTGGTCAAGTGTGTTTTATCTTTGCGGCTCGGCGTTTTAAACTCGATTTGAAATTTATTTACGTTCTCATCGTTTTACTGAGTTTTGGGGAAAATAAACTGATGCATATGAAACTTGTTGAGAATTTTATGCCGCAACATTTTTGGTTAAAGAGGAAAACTTTAAAGTTAAAATTGTGAAGTTCTCTTTCGGGATTGTACAAATATTTATCGCACATGTTGGGATGCAGGAATTTATTTTCATATTAATAGTGTAAATTTTGTTAAACACCTTTTGTTACTGTTTTATTTACGTAAATATTGAGCAAATGAGTTAAATGGTTTTATATGCGTAGTGTTGGTAACCAGTTTTGAAACCTATCGGATGAATGATAGTGTATTTTCACTGTACGGTTAATCGTTATAAAACTTATGAATTTGGAAGTTTTATAAAAGTTTAAATTGGCATATTATTTGAAAACCTTGAACTCATTAGGCCTATAGATTTCAACCCCTGTCGTTGGAGGAGTTGTAATTAAAGGACTAGAGAAGTCCTTGAGAGTTGAAGCGTTGGATGATCCTACTTGCAGTCTATCTTGAAATTTGGGTTTCAATTTTTGAATCGGTTCACGTTTGATTAGTCGAGGAAATAGATTCATGCCTTCCCCGTTATCTTAGGAGTGACCTCTATACTTCGGTAGGCCTGCGTGAAAATGTCATGAGTGATTATCGGCATCTGGTTGGGTTCGATTTAATAAATTACTTGTCGGTTGGACATCATGGTGTATGTTGATGATGTACTGTCTTAATGGGTTTCGTGATTTGAGTAATTATGGTGGTCCGTTTGTTGAGAATGTAAGATTGGGAATCTTAGTACCCTGTTAGGTGTCAACTTTAATGCGACAATACTTCTGAGATGAAATATTGGGCGGGATGTCCACGTTTTCGATATCACCATTTTGGCTTTAGGCGTCAACTTGTCTTTTGAAAGTCATTGAATCTTGGAATGTTCGAAAGTATCCCCGTTAGTTCATGATAATGTTGACCCCTCCGAGGTGGAATTTAAAAGAAGGTTAGATGTTGACGATTGAGTATCGATGGGTATAAGTGTTTCCGTGGGGGGGGGGGTTAAAGGTTTTATTAAGGGAATGTTCTGAGGTTGAGAATAGATCGGGGTGAATGACAGCCAGATCAGCATCAACCAGCTACCCGGAGAGATCATTGGTACGCCCTTGGAAGGATGACCTTACCAAAATCAAGAATAGAACATTAAGAATATCAAGAATTCTTTGGGGGTTTGGTGTCGATCGTTGGTTTTAGGTTCAGAATCATGTGGATCTGAGATGAATTGGCCGATGAAGAGTTGAGATCACAAACTACCCTTGAGGTAGTACGTGTCACCCAAGGTTGGGAGACAACCGCAGTCTCATGGTTAGAGGGCACATTAGTAAGATAATTATTCATTCGGATATAAGTGTGATATGCCTAAGGGGACATTTATCGTGAGGACCAGCATAAGGTTATGGTGGTACTTCTGGCAAGCTGTATAGAGACGACCTTTCATGCGGTCAACGTTTCTTGGGAGTCTAGATTTCGAGGACAAAATCATTCTAAGGTTGGGAGGATTGTAACACCCGTAATTTCGGTAAGTAGTGGCCACCCGGAAGTTTCTGTATCTTGTAAATGGTGGGATGTTTGGTGGGAAATCATTATTTAAAGACCCTTGGGGTATCGGGAGCTTTCGAATGCGAAAAAGGAAGGAATTCGGAACTCTACACAGATTGGGCGACAGTGCCCGGCGAACGTGGCACAATCGCGGGTATGGTACCGCGAGTGCTTGGACGCGGGAGACAATGCCACGCGACTATGCCAAGGGCATAGTCGCCGATCATTGTCGCGGTCGGGGGGCAGGGGCCTTTAAAGCTCGAATTTTGTCTATCTTATCCCATTTGTTTCAACCTCCTTCAACCCTACCCTCTATTTTCTCTCTAAACCGAACCTCTTGACCACCATTGTTGATTTTGAGCTTTTGATACTCAATATCTTGGGATTTCAAGTGTTAATTCATCATCTAACAAGGTTATGGAAGCTTAAGCTCAATCTATCCACTTTACCATCTTCACCTTCAACTTTCTAGGGTTTTATCAAGCCCTCCTTATGACCCTCTCCATTCTCTTAAAGGTTGTGGTGGTGGCTCCCGTGGGTGACCAAGAGAAGTATAATTGATAGATTCAACCTATGGTAAAGGTAATACCTCGTTTTCTTCATATATGGAATTAGGGTTTGGGTACAAGTTGGGGTTTTCATGTTTAAATGTTTGGGGAAGGATTCTATAAGGTTGAATATGTTTATTTATGGTTGGAAATCTATGGATCTAGGTTTTTGAAGGATTTTGTTTGTGGACTCGGATTTCTTCAAGGAAGCTTAAAGCGGGGTAAAATCTAGATTTAGCCTAAATCTAGCAAGGTGAGTTCAAGTTGATTTGTGAAAACGGTGTACATGCCAAAATGGTTATTTTAAAGTGTTTTGCATCTTACATGAAATTATTAACTGTTGATCAGTTTGGTTATTTTGAAAGTGTTTAACTTCATAAACTCATATAGTACACATTCTTGTGATTGTTGGGCATTTTGATAAACGAGTCATAAATGAGTGTGTTTGATAATTTAATGCATAAATGAGATTATTTGGTGAAAAGACATTTTTAGTGTTTGTTTGGGTAAAAGGTTTAATTTGGTGTTATGGACGTTTTGAAAGGATTAAGAATGTAAGTCTATTTGGAAAACCTTTTGTCCCGACTTAAACTGTGTTGGAGTCCATTCAAGTATTTTGGAGCGTGTGATTTCATGGTATGGGTCGAGTGCGTTTATTATTTGAAAAACGTAATCATTGGTCAAAAAGAGGTTTTGAGCATTTTGGCTCGATGTCGTTTTAAAGGAGTTTTGAGGACAATTGTCCGGTTTTATATGACTCAATGTAGAGTCCAGTCATGACGTACGTATTAATGCGCTGTGTTGCGTATTGAGGTTGATTTTGGGCTCGAGTGCTTGTGTCATTCATGTGTAGTCCGGTAAGGTTAGACTGTGTTGCATTGGATCCATAGGCACGTAAGTCAGTATGTTTTGGATGGTCAATTGGGTATCGCGGGGTTGAACTTCGGTACCCATGTTTTATGATCGAAAACTTTACAAGTGATCGCTAGGAGGGTTGAGTCTGTTAGTGCTATCGGAGAGTGAGCGCTAGGACCTCCACCGCTTGAAGTAATGTCTGGGAGGTAGTCTTTAAGTGTGTCGGGACTTTGGGATGGAGTTCTTCGGAATGATCCATCAAGGTCAACTGACTTGGGGTGACGCTTGTTAAAGAAGTCGTAGGGACACTTGGGCTGTGATGTCGTGAGGTGTCATACGATTAACGTTGCATGGGTGGTATACTTTTGTGTTTCCTCCACTCTCAACGGATACGGGTCTCCCCCGTTGTCGGCTATCAGTAATATAATGTTAGAGCACAAATTTATTGGATTCAAGATCATAAAGATTGAAGACAAAAGTTCAAGAAGTCAAAGGCTGAAAGTCAACTCTCATGGAAAGTCAAAGTCTTTTGTTAATAAAGTCAAAGTCAACATATTGTATTTTTGTTTTTCCTTTGTAATTGTTAAGGGTATAAATACCTTGTTTCCTTGTTGTTGAAATGAGGTATCAATCAGAAGTAGATGTACATGAATCAGAGAAGAGGAGATTAGAATATCATTATAGTGAGAGAGTAGTGAGAGAAAGTTGCAATTTGTAATCTTGATGATTATATCAATGACATGTGATTACGATTCTTCATCTTAATTGTTTGTTAGCAATTAGAACTTTGAAATAGGGAATAACAATTGGTATCAGAGCAGATAGGAATTCAGAAATTAGATTGATTTTGAAGAAATTCTTGATCGACAATTCAAGAACATGAAGAACACTGTTCAGATTCGAATTTTGAAACATTGTGTTGTTTTGAAGCTGAATTTGGTTGTATTTGACTCGATTTGTTGTTTAGAATGTTTTGGTTTGAGTAGTTCTTCTTAATTCACAACAGATTGTTCGAATTTTGGATTTTTCTTGAATTCGTACTCAAAGTCTGTACGAACTGTTCTGGGATCAAAAAGCTTAATTTTTTGTTTGTTTTGTAAATTCTTGTATTGTAACCTGATCGAGATATGGAATAGAGCAAATTGACAAAGTTTCAAGATCAAATTCGAAGGTTTCGATGGATTTCAGTGTGAAAGTTTGAGTTTTTGCTCGAAAACTCCAAGAACGCGCAAGATCTGTGAAACGCGCAAGTTCTTCGCAAGAACGCGCAAGTTGAAGAATTTGATCTCAAACGCGCAAGGCATCATTAGCTGTTCTACAAACGCGCAAGACTAAGCGTGCAAGTTTCTTCGGAAAAAGTGATCTGCGAGTTTGTTCAATCTGCGAGTTTCAGAAAACGCGCACGCTAACATTAGCGAGTTTAAGAGATTAGATCGATCTGCGAGTTTGTTCAAACGCGCAAGTAGTGCTTTGCGAGTTCAGGAAACGCGCACGCTACTATCTGCGAGTTTCTTTATGAATAGTTACTTGCGAGTTTAGGCATTTGCGAGTTTCACAAATACGCACGCCTAAGCCTGCGAGTTTCTCTTTGAACAGTGGTTTGCGAGTTTAGGCGTATGCGAGTTTCAAATTTTCATAGTGATCTGCGTGTTTCCATACTTAGAATATTTTCTGAGAAATTTTCAAAACTGTAATATGCCCCTTGACCCCACCCGCTAACCAGGTAGCGGGACCCCCGTGCTAAGTCTGCGGAGGGGGAACAAAGTTCTGATTGTGATCTACTGTTTTTGAATTTCTAACGATCATTTCAAGTTTCTTTTTGTAACAGATAATTCAAGATGGGATATTTTTCTGATGATGATGAACAAAAGATTGACAAGCTCAAATTAGAGAACAAAAATCTTGCTTCTTCAGTTGACTACTATTCTAAGCGGTCAAAGAGATATTCTGATGAAAGAAAGTTACTGAAAGAAGAAGTCAATGCTTTAAAGATGATTAATGAAGATCTTCTGAAACAGACTTCTGGGCTTAATGAAGAAAAGGTCTTGTTTTTGGAAGCTGAAAACACTGAGTTAAAGAACAAGATCTCAGAATTAGAAGATCACATTGTCAAGTTTCAGCAAACAGGGTGTGCTAATGAAAAGAAGATCTTTGAATTAGAATTGCAAATTGTTGAAGAAAGATCAGTTTTTGAGAAAGAAAAGAAAGAGTTTGCTAAGAAATTCTCCGAGTTTTCCAGAAAATGTGCTGAAGAGAAGAAGAAGGTTGAGCTTAAATGCATTAAGCTTTCTCAACAAATCTCTGATTTTGAGAAAGTAATCATTCTGGAAAGGGAAAATTTTGCCAAACAGAAGAAAACCATTGAACAGAAGAATGTTGGAATTTTCAAAGAGATATCTGGTCAGAGAACAAATGCTGAAAAGGGGTTTGAAGAAGAAAGAAGCATGTTTGAGGCTGAGATTAGAAAGCTTACTGCAAAATTTTCTAAGCTATCTGAGAGTGCACTAAAAGAGCAGAAAGCGAAGTCTGAATTAAAGAAAGAAATTGACTTACACATCAAAGAAAAGAACATTTATTCATCAAAGGTTAAAGAGCTTGAAAAGATTGTTTCCAAGGTGGTGGTGACTGAGCAAACGACTCCAGAGTCACAAATCCACACACCTAGAAATAGTTCAGTTGGTTCTAACAAGCCAGCATCGAGCTCACATCTGAAAATTGTTTCTTCAGGAAGGTCAGTTAAATCTTTCAATCAGATTCGTAATACTAATCTTTTCTATGATCGAAATATAGATAGTTCAGGTATACATCAAAGAAGAAGAAGGAAATACAAAGAAGAAGAACTGGTCTGGAAGAAGAAACCAGTTGAAGATGAGAAGAAAGAAGAGCTAAAAGGTAAGAAATCATGTGTACATGAGACGAAAGCAAAGAAGAACAAAGCGCGTAAAGGTAAACCTGATCATATCTACACGAGAGATCAATTAATCAGGTTGTCAGGTAAGAAACACTATTGTTCTTATTGTCGTACACATGATCATGTTCACAAAACAAGTGATCATTTATGGTATGGTTCTTATTCAGTTACTCCTATTCGAACTGCAACTAACACACATGGACCCAAATACTAGTGGGTACCAAAGCCAAAGATTGATTCTGTGTTGCAGGCACCTACAGTTAATGGGTAGTAAGAGAACAAAGGCTTCTGAATACTACAGTTCAGGACCCGTACTTCAACGGAGTTTGACTTCTAAACACAACAGTTTCGGACTCGTACTTCAGTGATCAAAAGATGTGATACTCCCGGGCGGATATGAAGATGTACTCCGATACTCAGATGATGAAATCACCCTTCAAGGGGGAGTACATATGTTTCTGGAAATATATATTCGGAAGATATGACGAACTACCCTTCAGAAGGAGTTGTAGATCTCTATCATGTGCTTTTAATGACAAATTTCAGATGCATATTTTCAGGGGGAATATGAATTATGATTTCTGATTATTTCATATCAGAACTCGTACTTTAATCGTTTTACTGCTTTATGTCTTTTACATTCGAATAAATTTGTGAATAAAGTTGCTTTGACTAGACTTTGAGATTTTTGCAGGATGAGAGAAGCTGACAAGATCATATCTTAATGACTTCAGCTTGACTTCATGAGATTTAAGATTGCGCGAAAAGGTAAATTTCTTATCTTAATCTCAAATATATCTGAAAGAAGGACAACTTTCAGATATAGAAAACATGTTCTGAAATGTTCAAACCACTTCCCGATTCTTAAACAGATTTTATAATTTGGAAGTGTGATTTTAAATGTTTTTCATTTTATTTTTGTGCTTAATTGATAAATAAACCGTGTGTTTCCAAAGATAAATACTTGCGTATTGTCTTTTCTACATACTTTTAAGTATTCATACACATCGGTTTAATTTTTGATCAAATTGTTCTTACCATGTCTCTAAATTGAAACAATTTTTCGATGGTAAGACACCCCGCTTGTACTTTAAAGAATTTTGAGCGATATTTCATTTCGAAACGTCATTTCAAGAATGTCTATATTTTTGTTTCATATAGACAATATCCATTATTCTTGACCTTAAGCTTTGATTGTTATATCATTCATTTCTGATCATTTTTCATACAATGTCAGATTTTCAAACAAGTCTTTTGCATTCATATTCATTCATTTCATATACTTGTTTGAAAATGCTTCAATGTCTAAAAAAAATGCTCAAATCTTCATTGATTATATTTTATGAGCATACATTCATCTGACATTTGTATATGAGCTTTAACTAATAAAGTTAAATCATTTGAGCAACATATGCTTTCTAGGATAATATGGGTTCTTTGTGCTAGGAATTAACTGAACTTCTATGGAATCACGTTAACCAGTGATTTCTACCCAAGAAGTTAATCCATAGAGATTGAGTGTGAGGAGTCTAAAAGAAATGAGTGTGGGTTGTGTGTTGAGGGAAAATGGAAATGAGACTTTGGTTAGAAGTGAGCATAATGATTAAAAGAAAGAGGGTGTGAGATAAGAGTAAAAGAATATCAAACTCTGCACCAAATACTTTCTGAGTCGGGCAGCCACATTACTAATGTTTCACAATCCTTGGTGAACATTATTGAAACAGGCAAATAGCCCATGCCAACTCTTGTTAAAAACCCCACCAGCCACTCATTTTCTTCTCAAAAAGAAAATGTTTCATATTTTTCTGGGGACGCAGCATATAATCTATCTGGTTTTCATTTGGAAAATCTGGATATTGAAAAAGAAGGAAGTCTACCACACCTTCGCACTTTAATCATGCACATTGAGTCTGTGTTTATCTACTGTTGTCTCAGTTGTTTACACAATGTTGAGCCTTATTTAAAGCAATCATCATGCTTAATTCTTTCTATACTTGCACGAGCACATAAGGAATTTGTTTCTTTGTCATAACATTCATAGAAATTGCCTTTGTGGTGTTTCGATGATTGGATGGAAGCCCTGGGGGAGTGAACATCAAAAAGCTCCTTTCCTATGTGTATCCGTTACACACAGTGACTTAGTGTTACTGACAGACATCTTAACTGATTCATTTGTTGATTCAGGAGTTACCTTTCTTACTTTGTCTGGATTTGAAAAGATCTAGATGAATATCTTGGTTACAGATCAATGAATCAGAGGTTCTTGACAGATCAGATTGGTCACAGACATTTCTTGGAGAAAGTTTTGATGATATCGATGCTCAAATCATCAAAAAGGGGGAGAAGAATACAAGAAATGTTTGAGTCAGATATGTTAAAGTTGAGAGAAAAATGTTCAAGAATTAATTGTTAAAGGAAGATTGTTGTTCAAAGACGAAAAGAGTTCAAAGATTTTAGTTTGTTGAAGATAATTTGTTTGTTGAAGATAATTTGCTGAAGCAATCAGATTGGTGTCTGAAAGAGATTTGGTTACAACCTTTAGGAGAGAATGCTACTCTGTTTAAATATCAGATGTTTAGAAGATTGATGAATGTTTTTGAAGATAAAGTTTATAAAAGAAGAATTTCATCGTGTTAAGGGGGAGTATGTAAATCATGTTTGTATCAAAGGAGAGATTACAAGAGAAGATAAAGGTTGATCAAAGGGGGAGCTTAATCAAATCGAGCTTAAAGAGAAAAGATCGTATTGCTAAATCGTTTAGTAATGATCTTGATCCAAAGGGGGAGATTGTTAGAGCACAGATTTATTGGATTCAAGATCATAAAGATTGAAGACAAAAGTTCAAGAAGTCAAAGGCTGAAAGTCAACTCTCATGGAAAGTCAAAGTCTTTTGTTAATAAAGTCAAAGTCAACATATTGTATTTTTGTTTTTCCTTTGTAATTGTCAAGGGTATAAATACCTTGTTTCCTTGTTGTTGAAATGAGGTATCAATCAGAAATAGATGTACATGAATCAGAGAAGAGGAGATTAGAATATCATTCTAGTGAGAGAGTAGTGAGAGAAAGTTGCAATTTGTAATCTTGATGATTATATCAATGACATGTGATTACGATTCTTCATCTTGATTGTTTGTTAGCAATTAGAACTTTGAAATAGGGAATAACATTTAAAAATTAAAGACGTCTTATTTTATTGTCATTGGTTCTTTACGGTCGCGTGAGTATTGGACCTAGTGTCCATGTTTTCGGACGTACGGTACAAGTGGTTTTGATAACGATTCATGGGTCGCATAATTGCCCCACCCGTGCTAGGGTGTTTTGGGACATAACGTTTTATCCGCATATCTTAAATGGAAGTCATTTCATATTCATGTTTCGAACTAGTCTACATTACCTCAATTTATAAACCATGTTTGAAATGAGGTGTCCATCTTTGAAAGTGCATAACATTTGATCAGAGTTATTTTATACGTTTTAAAGTACATCAATTGAACGGTCATGATTCCAAGCGAGATCCATCCTTTTAATGTTATATTTTCTCATGTAAAACTCTTGAACTCACTAGGCGTTAAGCCTAACCTTTTTATTTGTCGGCATGTGCATCAGGTACCAGTTGGGGTTTTGGATCTAGCAGTTATGACGAGTTGAGCCTTAGCTTTGTGCAAGTGTGAGTGGTTGGTGAAGACCTCCGCGGTTTGGAGATAGTGACTATCATTGGGCTTTAGTAGCACTCGTCCTTATTATAGATTGTATGTATAGAATGTATGTGTGTAATTGAGGTTAAATCTTAAATTATGTTCGTAGATGAATCATTTATTGGTGTATTTAGAAAATTTTAATTTAGTTGTTATTTCCAGATTTGAGGGTGTTACAAGTTGGTATCAGAGCTTAAGTTTGATAGAATTAGGTATTGATTGTAGGATGCCTAGACTCAAACTAGCGTTTTTATAAGAAATTGTAAGCGAAGTTGCACACTAGGTACCTTAAGATAAGATATGTTGGAGTTGATCGAGTCGCTAGGAACAAGAAACTCACCGAGGGTCGCAAGGATGAGCATGTACGATACGTTCATAATGGCACCTGACCAGTGTTATGGTGAACCTACATGCTACATGTGTATACTTGAGCTACCTTGGTATGATTACCGTTGGGGTGGTGAGAAAGTTTCTAAGCGAGTGATCTAAGGAAGGGTTGATGTTTATAGTAATGTCACTTTGGAGTGGCAGTTAAGATATGATGAATGCTGGAAGTTGACCATTGTGGGTCAGGAAAATTGGTTGGAGTAGAACCTTAGGCTTATGAAATTGACGTTATTCGAGGAGGAATTATAAGGTGAACCGATGAAATATTCGAGTATTTCTTTAAGATGTTGATCATTCGGATGACAATAGCATAAAACTGAGGAGCGTGATTTTGGGATGCCAGTGCCGACCAATTTTATGTACGAAATTCAATTCTAAAAATAAATTGCATCGGTTATTTCTCATATTTCCTGCATCATAAAGTGAGTTATGTTATGGAATATTTGAAAGGTATTTGCCACACGCCGGATTTTAGATCGTGAGTTTAAACATGCATGAAGTTGTTTTATTGCAAGTGGTTAACATCTGTCATCAAAAATCTTTTCATCCCCGTTTCAAATCTAACGTCATTTTCGGACATTGTAAGATCCGTGTTTTAATGTCAATTGGGATAGTAGGCAAGTAACTGTGGAATTTTTAGCCTTGACATTGGATCTCCTCCACGTATGTTCGGGTTTTAAAGGAAGAGTTGTCCCACTGTTCTTGAGTCGGGATTTTCTGAGGAATTTTAGTCTGTACGAGTCGTGTTTATATTTTACGGGGTGTAACTTTGCAACCTTTTTGGGTTCGTGGATGTATTTTGAGATGCGTGGGTTTTAATTTTTATTGCATGTAAATTTACGAACTTGTTAGGTGTTGTGTCTCGTTAAAATTTTGTTGAAAATGTTCACTTTATCTTACGACATTCGTGTCGCGTAAATAAATTTTGGGTACATGTACATATGCATTTGCATGCGTTGATTGACAAGTTTTGGTAATGGATGTCATCTCACATGTTGTTTTGGGAAAAGTTTCATTATTGTGAGAATTATCTTTGGGCTATATACGAAAGTCAATCGTTATATACTATTTGCATTTGGGTTAAACCATACTGTTGGTGTGAGTAAGCATATAAAGGATTTATGTTATTTCAGTTATCGATTTTACTGTTAGAAATTTCAGCATGCATTAAACGAGTTAGCGGTACTCGAGTCGTTGTAATAATTATTTTGGTCAAGTGTGTTTTATCTTTGCGGCTCGGCGTTTTAAACTCGATTTGAAATTTATTTACGTTCTCATCGTTTTACTGAGTTTTGGGGAAAATAAACTGATGCATATGAAACTTGTTGAGAATTTTATGCCGCAACATTTTTGGTTAAAGAGGAAAACTTTAAAGTTAAAATTGTGAAGTTCTCTTTCGGGATTGTACAAATATTTATTGCACATGTTGGGATGCAGGAATTTATTTTCATATTAATAGTGTAAATTTTGTTAAACACCTTTTGTTACCATTTTATTTACGTAAATATTGAGCAAATGAGTTAAATGGTTTTATATGCGGAGTGTTGGTAACCAGTTTTGAAACCTATCGGATGAATGATAGTGTATTTTCACTGTACGGTTAATCGTTATAAAACTTATGAATTTGGAAGTTTTATAAAAGTTTATATTGGCATATTATTTGAAAACCTTGAACTCATTAGGCCTATAGATTTCAACCCCTGTCGTTGGAGGAGTTGTAATTAAAGGACTAGAGAAGTCCTTGAGAGTTGAAGCGTTGGATGATCCTACTTGCAGTCTATCTTGAAATTTGGGTTTCAATTTTTGAATCGGTTCACGTTTGATTAGTCGAGGAAATAGATTCATGCCTTCCCCGTTATCTTAGGAGTGACCTCTATACTTCGGTAGGCCTGCGTGAAAATGTCATGAGTGATTATCAGCATCTGGTTGGGTTCGATTTAATAAATTACTTGTCGGTTGGACATCATGGTGTATGTTGATGATGTACTGTCTTAATGGGTTTCGTGATTTGAGTAATTATGGTGGTCCGTTTGTTGAGAATGTAAGATTGGGAATCTTAGTACCCTGTTAGATGTCAAATTTAATGCGACAATACTTCTGAGATGAAATATTGGGCGGGATGTCCACGTTTTCGATATCACCATTTTGGCTTTAGGCGTCAACTTGTCTTTTGAAAGTCATTGAATCTTGGAATGTTCGAAAGTATCCCCGTTAGTTCATGATAATGTTGACCCCTCCGAGGTGGAATTTAAAAGAAGGTTAGATGTTGACGATTGAGTATCGATGGGTATAAGTGTTTCCGTAAGGGGGGGGGGGGGGTTAACGGTTTTATTAAGGGAATGTTCTGAGTTTGAGAATAGATCGGGGTGAGTGACAGCCAGATCAGCATCAACCAGCTACCCGAAGAGATCATTGGTACGCCCTTGGAAGGATGACCTTACCAAAATCAAGAATAGAACATTAAGAATATCAAGAATTCTTTGGGGGTTTGGTGTCGATCGTTGGTTTTAGGTTCAGAATCATGTGGATCTGAGATGAATTGGCCGATGAAGAGTTGAGATCACAAACTACCCTTGAGGTAGTACGTGTCACCCAAGGTTGGGAGACAACCGCAGTCTCATGGTTAGAGGGCACGTTAGTAAGATAATTATTCATTCGGATATAAGTGTGATATGCCTAAGGGGACATTTATCGTGAGGACCAGCATAAGGTTATGGTGGTACTTCTGGCAAGCTGTATAGAGACGACCTTTCATGCGGTCAACGTTTCTTGGGAGTCTAGATTTCGAGGACAAAATCATTTTAAGGTTGGGAGGATTGTAACACCCGTAATTTCGGTAAGTAGTGGCCACCCGGAAGTTTCTGTATCTTGTAAATGGTGGGATGTTTGGTGGGAAATCATTATTTAAAGACCCTTGGGGTATCGGGAGCTTTCGAATGCGAAAAAGGAAGGAATTCGGAACTCTACACAGATTGGGCGACAGTGCCCGGCGAGCGTGGCACAATCGCGGGTATGGTACCGCGAGTGCCTGGACGCGGGCGACAATGCCACGCGACTATGCCAAGGGCATAGTCGCCGATCATTGTCGCGGTCGGGGGGCAGGGGCCTTTAAAGCTCAAATTTTGTCTATCTTATCCCATTTGTTTCAACCTCCTTCAACCCTACCCTCTATTTTCTCTCTAAACCGAACCTCTTGACCACCATTGTTGATTTTGAGCTTTTGATACTCAATATCTTGGGATTTCAAGTGTTAATTCATCATCTAACAAGGTTATGGAAGCTTAAGCTCAATCTATCCACTTTACCATCTTCACCTTCAACTTTCTAGGGTTTTATCAAGCCCTCCTTATGACCCTCTCCATTCTCTTAAAGGTTGTGGTGGTGGCTCCCGTGGGTGACCAAGAGAAGTATAATTGATAGATTCAACCTATGGTAAAGGTAATACCTCATTTTCTTCATATATGGAATTAGGGTTTGGGTACAAGTTGGGTTTTTCATGTTTAAATGTTTGGGGAAGGATTCTATAAGGTTGAATATGTTTATTTATGGTTGGAAATCTATGGATCTAGGTTTTTGAAGGATTTTGCTTGTGGACTCGGATTTCTTCAAGGAAGCTTAAAGCGGGGTAAAATCTAGATTTAGCCTAAATCTAGCAAGGTGAGTTCAAGTTGATTTGTGAAAACGGTGTACATGCCAAAATGGTTATTTTAAAGTGTTTTGCATCTTACATGAAATTATTAACTGTTGATCAGTTTGGTTATTTTGAAAGTGTTTAACTTCATAAACTCATATAGTACACATTCTTGTGATTGTTGGGCATTTGATAAACGAGTCATAAATGGGTGTGTTTGATAATTTAATGCATAAATGAGATTATTTGGTGAAAAGACATTTTTAGTGTTTGTTTGGGTAAAAGGTTTAATTTGGTGTTATGGACGTTTTGAAAGGATTAAGAGTGTAAGTCTATTTGGAAAACCTTTTGTCCCGACTTAAACTGTGTTGGAGTCCATTCAAGTATTTTGGAGCGTGTGATTTCATGGTATGGGTCGAGTGCGTTTATTATTTGAAAAACGTAATCATTGGTCAAAAAGAGGTTTTGAGCATTTTGGCTCGATGACGTTTTAAAGAAGTTTTGAGGACACTTGTCCGGTTTTATATGGCTCAATGTAGAGTCCAGTCATGACGTACGTATTAATGCGCTGTGTTGCGTATTGAGGTTGATTTCGGGCTCGAGTGCTTGTGTCATTCATGTATAGTCCGGTAAGGTTAGACTATGTTGCATTGGATCCATAGGCACGTAAGTCAGTCTGTTTTGAACTCACTAGGCGTTAAGTCTAACCTTTTTATTTATCGGCATGTGCATCAGGTACCAGTTGGGGGTTTGGATCTAGCAGTTATGACGAGTTGAGCCTTAGCTTTGTGCAAGTGTGAGTGGTTGATGAAGACCTCCGCGGTTTGGAGATAGTGCCTATCATTGGGCTTTAGTAGCACCCGTCGTATGTATAGAATGTATGTGTGTAATTGAGGTTAAATCTTAAATTATGTTCGTAGATGAATCATTTATTGGTGTATTTAGAAAATTTTAATTTAGTTGCTATTTTCATATTTGAGGGTGTTACAGGTTGACCACGCACTCGCTAGTTGTGAAGAGATGAAGGCTCTCTGGAAGCTAATGGGTAGATGGTGGAATTTAAATCTAGACTCGGTGAACACATTGAATGATCTTCTTAGGGGTTGAAGGACAATTGGGGAATGAGAAAATAGGAGTGGAAAGGTGGACAATGGTGCTTTTGTGTGTACTATATTTTATTTGGACTAGTCGAAACAAATTGATTTTTGCAAAAGAAAGTAGAACGATAGCGGACCAATTTTTTGACTTGCAATTAAAGACATTTGAATGGATTTCAAGGAGGGATGGAGAGTTAGCACTTGACTGGGTAAGGTGTTTGTTTGATCCTAGAGGTTCGTTATTCAAGGTAGGGGAAGATAACAAGGTTGCAGGGGCTGGCCAAGAGGGATCAGCACTGGTTTTGGTCGAATTGGGGAAGGTTTTTGGTGTCGTCCAAGAGAAATCACGATGGATTTGCTGTTGTCATACGTACTTCCAGAGCTCGAGTGCAACTGGCTTAACAGCACTGCCAAACAGGGAGTCACAAGGGGTGTTCTGTCGTGGTTTAGGGGGACTGTCGAGTGGGTTTGGGAGTCGGTTTTGAGGGTTACATTCGTGGGTGCTATTGGGGTAATGGGTTTTCCTTTGCAATCGTTCCCCTCTACGGTTTTTTCTATTGTTTGCAAGGCGATGGTGGAAGGGGGCATCAACCTTGTTCGTTGTTGGTACGGTTGGTTTTGGCAGACGGTCGTTGCTGGATGAGGGAGTTATGGCTGTAAATAAGCTATGGGTATGGGTGTGTTCAATAGGTGGTAGTGTCAAGTGTTTCCAGGTGCTTTTTGGCAGCCCATGGGGGGAGGGTCGGTAGGTACTCTTTTTGTGTTGGGGGTGCAGTTGGGCGGAGAGCTTCGGTTATGGTTGTCTCAGCGATCGACTTACTGGACTTGATACTTTTTGTTGGGCAAAATTCAGTGGATTACATCTTGTGGCGGTTGTTGTTTGCATCTCGCAAACAGATTCCTTGTTGTTATTTTCGGTTCTTTGGTGGGTTTTCGTTTTGGTTTTCGGTTTAGTTTCGTTGGGTATATTTTGTTGTTGGTCGTTGGTCTTTTGTAAACGTTGGCGGTTTTTTTGTTTGGGTTTAATAATATTTTCGCTTGCTGTTGTTCAAAAAAAACTATATTTTCTGTCAAATGGGTGATCGACAACATTATTAAAGGTCGCCTTTTATAGTCACCAATGCATCATTATGCCAATTTTAACGTGTGTATTTATCTAATTTGTTGATCACTACATACTTGTACTATTCTTTTAAGCCTTTGAATATCTTAAAGATATGATATAGATATTTGTTATCCCAACAAATCCTTTTATATGCAAAGGGAACCAGAAAGAAAACATGGTATTATTAATAATTTTGTTTCATGTTCAGTTTTATTATCCATCACACGATTTCAATTTTATGGTTTTATGTGTTTTTAAATCGTATATAAATTCAAGGTCAATATGGCAATCGATCAAAAAAAATTGAAAAGGATTCGCTCGATGTGGGGTTTTCAATTTTATGGTTTTATGTGTTTTTAAATCGTATATAAATTCAAGGTCAATATGACAATCGATCAAAAAAAAATTGAAAAGGATTCGCTCGATGTGGGGTCTTCAAACCCATAAATTGAGCTCATTTTGAACATATTGATGAGACAATTATAATGGTATAATTTGTGAAAAATAAAACATTTTTTAATGTATTTTAGTTTATATACGATTATGTATGTTAATATGATAATGATATAAAGTAAAAATAGAAGAGATATAAAGTAAAATTAAATAATTAATTATAAAGGTATAAAGTGTAATTTAAAAATAAAAAATAATTATATTTTTAATTATCATGTTGAATTTGGAGGTTTTGAAGCTTTTAAACTTGTATATGATGTAATTAAGATTTATACCTTTTAAATTTTCAAAAAATATAACCGTACATAGATTTTTTTTTTTTAAAAGTAGTATAGATATATAAATATAGATAAGGGTATGAAATTTACAAGTTTATAAAAATCATGATATATCATTCTTGAAAAATCCCGATACATATTTATAATATTTTTTACAATATTATTAAATTAAAAGATATTCAATAATAAACTTATTTAAAATTATTGACGAGAATATTATAATGGTAATTTGTAAAAACAAAAAAAATACATCTACGATTTTGTATTTTTAATGTAATATTGGTATAAAATGAAAAAATAAAACGTAAGAAATATAAAACAAATTAATTCGTATATATTCATTGTAACGCCCTCAAATTTGGAAAAGACAACTAAACAAAACTTCGATAAAATAACCAAACAAAGGATAAAATCATTTCTATAAATCCGCCCTTGGAAATACTTCAACTTTAAAACATAAAATTAACAACAACATTTAATAACTTAAGTCACATACTGAGACTAAATAAGGTCGGGTGTTACTTAACCAAAATCCAAGTTGTTATCCCAAAATAAATGCGGAAGACTTCACCACGCTATTCATTTCTCGAGCACATAACTAGCACTCATTTCTTCACAGTGTCACTAGAACTATTTTCGACCGGAACTTGTTGCACATGCCGACAAATAAAAAGGTTAGGCTAACGCCTAGTGAGTTCAAGAGTTTTAAGCATTTAAATGAAACGGTAAACTGGAGAATGCTTTTTAAGTCACGGTTTCTAAAAAGGAATATACAAAATATAAAAGTAACACCTTTCCCAAAACCCACTATTTTCGTGATGAAAACCCGAATACAAAACACTCTTTCAAATAATGATAAATGCTCAAATATTGAAATTCAGATAAAACTATATTATTCAAACTACCGAAATATGAGTAAGACTCAAGCCCTAGTGTAACACCCCCGTCCCACGTGACCGGAGGACGGTGTGTTACGAATAAAAACATAACAACATAGCTAGCTAACATAAAAGAAAAACAGAGCTGCTACAAAGTTCCATCAAAATAAAGGTTCGGGAGAGCAAATTCAAGACGACATAATTATACTACAATATTTACATAATCAAAAGTTATATCATCCAATATCGTCTTCAAAATGGTTACACTCCATAACTCTCATTCCCGAGATGATCCTATCTGCGATCCAGCACCTGCCAAGGACAAAATAAACCTCGGCTGAGCCAAATGCTCAGTGAGCTGATAATTTATATAAAAAAAATCACAGATATAATCGAGTTAATAAAAAGAATATGAGTAAAAGAGCAATAATGACTCAAATCCGAAACATATAGTGATATGTCACCAGTTAACACAAAATATCTCAACTGGTAATTAAACATATCATCACATCAAGGTCAAGAAGAATTAAGAAAATCAATTGGGTTCAAGGGTTACACGGACCACTCAAACAATAAGAAATGAGTATAGGGCAATACACTCAATTCCCTTCCGATAACCGGCTCCCGAAAACGTTTCCCGAAAATGGCTCCTAGGATCGATCCATTCGCCCTCAAGTTGGCCGGTACCAGGCCAGACCCACTTATTGACATTGGGGTACTAATAACAAGGACGTCATGGCAATTTATAGCCGCCATAGAAGCGTCACAACATCGTTGCCCTCAATGTCGTGCCTTAAAACACGAATATTGCAAATCGTTGAAAACATGTCAAGTCGATGTGTAAAGAATAATATCATAAAATATGTGACTTTCAATCACTACATATCAAAATAGAATTCCGAAAACGGTTCTAATCCAAAAACAATTTCAAATCCGACAACGGATCAATGATCAAAACTAATCAAATCCAAAGGTAGTTCAATTCAAAATCCGATAGCCAATAATGAATATATCAAAGAAAAGTCATGGTGATAACTTCAAATAATAACCATGATCATAAACATTATGAATGCCGACAATTAGATGAGTTATCAAACTCACAATATCCCAATATGATTTTGTGAATTGAATATGAAGAATTATAATCATAACCGAGTATTAGATGTCTAGATTGTAAATGGGATACGATATTACCTCGATAATAGACTAATGTCTAAAAAGATTCGCAAGAATCGGATATCCGTACCTTAAATGATAATCGGAGTAATGCTACACGTTCCGGATGTTCCGACCTTAAGCCCCGTCACTCCAAGTTACCTTAGAGTTTTACATATGCATATAGCCTCTATACCATTGTTAAGACCCCTTTCTTATCTTAAGATTGACCCTGAATAAGGTAAACATGATTGGGATTTGATTACATACGTTACAAGTCCTTAAAGCACAAGGTACAAACAAATAATGCAACATATATAATCCCCTGCACCTGACAGCTTTGAACCAACTCGATTTTGAGTATTTTTATCATACTTAGAGGTACATTCAGGTATTAATGTCTAAACAAAAGTTGTACCCCTATTTCTTAGGGTTCTAATAGTTTTGGATTCATCTAATTTGAAGCAAATACCGAATTTATATGGATTTTATAAAAACAGATCACAAATCCCGTTTTTTACAGGACCAACTCAATAAACTCACTGTTTTGAGCCTTATAGATTTAAAATCAGCTCTTGACATAAACTACAAAGTTGTAACAGACACAAATACCTTTCCAACGGTATATTATACACCTTAATTGGATCAACGAACGATTTTATACGATTTTTAAAACAATTTGCAAATTTTGAGACTCCTATTGACAGCTCAAAACACATCATTTTTATAAGATTGCTAGTAAAATCATAATGAATCAAGTATCTAGCTTTTTCATACCACAAATATATGATTGAAACTTAATTCCCCACTTCTTTAACCAACAATAACATAGAAATAACATCATTTAGCAAAGATTTAACTTACTAATCCAAACTCTATGAATCCTAATATGATTCATATCTAACATTGACATCAATCCTCAATTTAGAGCACAAATCTTCAAATTCATAGATTCATACCTTGATTATTATCTTCTAATCATTTGATTAGCTTCAATCCTTCAAAATCTCAACATTTTCCTAGTTGCATGAGAAGATTTTGCTTTCAATTTAGGGTTTGGAAATGAGAGAATTTGTTCTAGAGAGAGGGGTTAAGATTAAAATGAGGAATTATGGCTGAAAAATATGGGTTTAAAAAACTTGACAAAGTAGGTTAAGAGTTTCTATTTTGTCCAACAATGATCCCTCATCTATAGCCTAATTCACTATTGGTCCTTACATGGATATTTCATAACATTTCATGTCCTAAGTCAAGTTTCATTTGTACATAATTGACCCCTACATAAGATTTTGACTTACATTAATAGTCTAACATATAACTATTTAAACTATGGTTACAAGTGTGTAATGCATCTATATAAATCAATATACCGGTAATGAAATTTTGGGTGTTATACCTAGAATTATAACTTATAGAGAATACCCTATACTCAAAACGTCACCGAAAACAAGGATAAAACTAAATACACAAAACAACACTTATTGAGCATAATGATTCAAATCGGGCTTTTTGGTAAAATTCTTTGCCGAAAGAGTTCTCCCTTATCAGATGGCACAGTGACTGGACTTGAGAGCATTCTCATTGAGTAGGTATGATCGCCAATAACTTGGCTTTGAACGAGGCGACAGAAGGGACAGTTTGGTATGGTAGTCAGACCAATAGGGAAACAGAAAGGAAAGCCTCTCGGAGAACGTTTTCGTCGCCGTTAAATCCGCGACAAATCCTAGCATTAGTATGAGTTCGTTGACTGCGTAAGGGTGATCCATCTTGATGACGAAGGTGATGGGAGAGACCCAATTTTCATGGTTAGTGGCGGAACACAAAAGTAGGTCACTTTGCATGTTATTGAGCTCATCATACTAGGATCAAGGCCACGATCTCGCCGGCTCGTACTCAGATGTGGGGGAGGGCACCTGATAGGGTCATTTTATTTACCCTATTTTAGCCCTCTTTTTATAATTTTGAGCTAATTTTCACTTTCCCATTGAGTCCTTTAGTTTATTTTTACGGCTTCATCGCTTGAATAAATGTCTACCGCTTTTCGTTTGAAATAAATCTATTTTACATGAAAAAAGCGACAAAAATCTCATTTCTTTATATTTATATGTTTTAGGCTCGGAGAAAGGCCGTTTGGAGTCCAACATAATCGAGATGCAATTTTTGGGCTTACATCGTGGACTTTAACTTTTTGGGCCGACTTCGTGGATGTAGTTATGCTTGTCGTTGAACACGACGTTTTGGACTACAAGATGAGCCGAATTTTTTGGACTATGGTTGCATATCTTTTGGGCCAAAAATACTTGAACCTAAGTAATACATTTTGGGCTAATTTCTCTAAACCACCCTAGGCCCCTATTTTTGTTTTCGTGAGCCCCAAGGTGGTTTCCATCTATAAATACGTGTCTCTGGGGAGAGTAGAAACATCATCCCAAGTTTAGTTTCTTGATACAATTAGGAGGTATAGAAACCACTCCCTTCCTTGTTAGTTTGATTAGCCACGCTTTAGGTGGTTTGAGAAGGTGAGCCATGGGCTCCTAGTGCAACACCAAGCCTCGGCTCACAAATTCAAAACTCCCTTCTTTTGGATCAAATTAATGTATAGTATCTTCTCGTTTCAAATATTGGTGTGATATGTTCTCGTTACATTATCGCAATATTGACTCATCTCGTAAGATCCGATTTACCCACGGTTTTCTGTTTGGTTTTCACCTACAGTTTTAGTTCTATTACAAATCGGAAGTCCGTTTGGTATTCACAGTTGTTTGAATCAAACGTCATTTCATTTTAATGTGATTTCATTGATAATATGTTTATATATTGTTCATATAAACAACTTACGTCTTTGAATTCCCAAATATTTTTCTTCATGAACATTTGATCTGATCTTAATCATTGTCAGATTCTCAAAACATTTATATTCTTTTCATTCACATAAAGTTTTGAGATATCTTAACTGTTTAAGATGCTCAAATTTCATTTCTGATTTTTAAATGAGCATACAAACACTGACATATGATTTCTTGTGCTTTACATGTCAAGAAAATCATTGAACAGCATGTACTTTTAGGAACATGGGATTCAGTGTGAGTGCTTACTAGATCTTCCATGGATTCACGATAACCAGTGTTTCCTACCCCGGAAGTAATCCTTTGAGTGATTGAGGGGAGAGGGATCTAAAAGAATTGAGTGTGGGAGTGAGCTGAGGTAAAATGGAAATGAGAGATTGGTTAGATGTGAGCTTAAATGTTTAAAAGAAAGAGGGTGTGAGAACAGAGTTAAAAGAATATTAGAACTCTGCACCAAACATCTTTCTGAGTCGGGCAGCCACATTACTGATTGGTTCACATTTCTTTGGTGACCATCATTGAAATAGGCAAATAGCTCATGCCATCTCTTGCATACAACCCCACTAGCTACTCATTCTTTTCTTAAAAAGAGAATGTTTCATATTTTCTGGGGAAGCAGCACATAATCTATCGGATCTTCATTTGGAAGATACTGATATTGAAAAAGAAGGAAAGTTGCCCCACCTTCGATCCTTTCTCATGCACGTTGAGTCCATGTATAATCATTGTTGTCTCAGTGATTTACATACTTTGAGCCTTATGAAACACAATCATTGTGCTAATTCTTTCATACACAAGCACGAGCACACAGAGAATATGTTTTTCTGTCAGAACATTCATAGAATTACCTTGTGTTTTTCAATGATTGAATGGAAGTCCTGGGGAGTCAATATCAAACAAGCTCCTTATATTGTACATTCGTTGTACACAGCAACTTTGTGTTACTGACAGGCATTTCTAACTGTTTCATATGTTGATTCAGGGTTACAACTCTTATTTTGTTTGAATTTGAAAAGATTCAGATAAATACATTCATGGTTCAACGGTTCTTTCAGATCAGATGACAGATTTTATCACATCATGTATTGGGGAGATTCATAATTTTTCTATATGGGGGAGATTGTCTATTATTAAAAAGAGGAGATGAAAGTTCATGAAGAATGTGCTTATCAGACAGTGGGAAGTTCATTCAATGACGGATCTGACCTTGAAGTGTTTTAATGATGTTGATTCTTACAAATCATTAAAAAGGGGGAGAATAATCAAAGTTCAAGATCAGATTGAAGTTTTAAAGATTTCAGAGGTGATAAAGTTTTCAGATGTTTAAAGTCAAAGGTTAAAGAAAGCTTATCAAAGAGAAAGTCAGAGTTTATGCAAAAGTTAATTCAAAGGGAGAGACAAGTTTGAAGAATTGTTAAAGTTTTCAAGATGTCAAAGCCAGAAAAGATTTGAAGTTGAAGTTAATTCTGAAGATATGAAGACCTGAAGATTATTGCCAAAAAAAATTTTAATATTGAATCCAAAGGGGAAGATTGTTAGACTGTAATTGTATTCAAGATTAAATGAGGGTCATTGTTGTATTAGTGTTTGGATGTGTGTTGTAATGAGCTTAGAAGGTTTGACCTTGCTTGGTCATGTTGACCTATATATAAGCAAGTCCTTGTATTGTTTGTAAGGTGTGATAGTAAGTGTGTGAAAGTAAAGGTGTAATATTGGTGGTAGTTGAGAGAGAGTAAGAACACACACAAAGAACACACACATACGTGAGATCTGTGACTAGATGTTAGATCTGTGATTAATTGTAATTCATGTGATTGATCTAATAAAAGTGTTTGTGTCAATCTAAATGTGTTAATGCTAGTAATCACTGGGCCACAATTGGTATCAGAGCCGAATCCGTTTGAAAATCAAGAAAAATTTTTGAGTCGATACTGTTCACGTTACTGTTCACGAAGTCTAAATCGATTTTGAGTCTCAGTGGAAATTTTGAGTTGTAATCGATTAGGTTATGTTCGTTTTGTGAAATCGATCGAGTCAGTATCTTTTAATTCTTGAAATGCATGTGATTTGATCATTAATTTTGAAGATTTGGCGTTTTTCAAGTTCACGAGTTTCACGCACTGTTCTTGAATCAATTTGTTGAGTTTTGTGTTTTTAATCGAAATTACTTGTTAGAATTGTGTTCGAAATGTGTTGGTGAGTAAATTGTCAAATTTTTAGATCGAAATTCGGAGTCTAGATGAGTTTTTGGTGTGATTTTGATTGATTTTAGAGGTTTGCGTGTGTTCGTTAAACTTTGCGCTTGATTCATCGTAGTTTGCGCTTGATTCATCGTGTTCATCCTGGTTTGCGTTTCATTCATCGAAAGTGTTATTTGTGTTTCTCCACAAATGCAAAGTCAGGATTTGCGTTTCACATCACAAACGCAAAGTGGAGTTTGCGATTCACACTACAAACGCAAACTAAGGTTTGCGCTCCTCGTCACAAACGCAAAGTAGCAGTTTGTGTTCCACTCCACACACGCAAAGTAAGGTTTGCGTTCCTCACTACACACGCAAACTAAGGTTTGCGTACCAAATCACAAACGCAAAGCTAAGGTTTGCGTTCCTTAGCACAAACGCAAAGTGTTGGTTTGCGCTCTTCACTACAAACGCAAAACTAAGGTTTGCGATTCACACTACAACTGCCCTTTTTAAAACAATAAATACCCACTCATATGTCTATGGATCCATTACATTACAGTCTATAACATTACATGACTCCAATTGAATGACCAAAGTACTCAAAACATGTAATTCTCAAATGATACGCAATATACGCAATCATACACAAAACTCCACAACGAGCTATTAAAACCGGACAAATGTCCTCAAGACTCATCTTAGTCAAAATCGATCCAAAAGCTCAACATTTTACTTTATCGTACAATAAAAGTCAGTGTAAACAATAAAACACATTTAACCAACGGTTATGCAAACACAACGACCAAGAACATGATTAACCCAAAACTCATCATTGGTTGAGACAAACCATTTTCCAAAATGGACTCATACCCTTATATTTCCAAATACACTAAAAAAACATTTACATCAAATGACCTCCATTTATATAGTAAATCATCAAGAAAACATATCAACATGATTTATTTATCAAAATGTCCCAAAAAATCCCAAATGTAGGTGTTTTACAAGGTTTATAAGGTTAGACACTTCAAATACTCAATACCCACCAAATGATTCAGCAATTGATAATTTCGTGTAAAACACATAAACACCTTAAAATGAACATTTTTGGCATGTACAACATTTTCACAAATCAACTTGAACTCACATTGCTAGATTTAGGATAAATCTAGATTTTTCCCAACTTGGGCTCATTTGAAGAAACTTGAATCCTCAAGACAAATCTTCCAAAACCTAGATCAATATGTTTCCAACCATAAATATTCATATCCAACCATTTAGATCGTTCCCTCAAACATCTTATATCAAAATCTCCATTTTGACCAAAACCCTAGTTTTGACCTAAACTCCCCAAAATCATCCAAATCGAAATTTGAGAAACATAAACACTAGAAAGTCATCAATGGATAATTTATAACTTATAATAAAGTTTAGAAACTAGGAGGATGAACTCACCACTTAGGTTTTGATAAAAACCTAGAAAACCCTCAATTTCTCGAAGATGGAGGTGATGATGATGAGCTCTAGATTTTTGCTTCCACTCCACCACCAAATACTCTTGGATCTTCCCAAAACTAACAACATATCCTTGAAAAGCTCTCAAAAACGAAACTATAGCACTTTGTATCTCCAAAAACGGAGTAGAAATGAGAGAGTTATAAATAAATGAATAATGGGGCTGAAAATCCGACTTTAAGCTGTCTGGTACCGCTGTGCTACATTGCCATGTCATTGTCGCATGGCATAGTCGCTCACGTGGTCCAGAACACTCCCCCTTGGCTGCTACTTTGCCAGTGCGACTATGACACCGTCATAGTTGCCGGACATTGTAGTCGGACACGTACCGACCCCCAAAACTCGACTTTTTATATGCCAACACTCCCGAAACTCTTAGGGACTTAAAGTGATGTTTTCCCAACACAAATTCCACCATATACAAGTTTTAAAAACGTTCGGGTAATATTTACTTACCGAAATTACGGGTGTTACATTCATGATATTTAATAATATGATTAAATCCAAAAATATTCAATTTTGGGTTCATTTCGAAGGTATTGACGAAACGATTACAATAGTATAGTTTGTAAAAAATGTATTTTTAATGTATTTTAGTTTATATACGATTAGTTATGTTAATATGATAAGGGTCTAAATTGGAAAATGAAAAAACAAGGGATTAAAAGTAAAATTAATAAAGCGTGTACCTCTTAAAATTTTCAAGATAACCGTTAGAGGTGTGCATCGGGAATCGGGCGGGTTCAGGTAGGTAAAATAAAAACCCGATCGGATTTCGGATATGGAAATCAAAACCCAAATTTTAGGTTTCAGATTTCGGATTGCTTCGTGTTCGGGTTGATCGGGTTTCGGTTGATGTTAGTGGGGTTAGGGTATTATTATAATGCAACAAGTACATATAAATTCAGTCGATTTTGAGGATGAATTCAATCGATTAGATATTGATGAAATCAATTGTAAGCTTATAAATTAGAAAACATTTAGACCGACTAGAATTTACGATTTTCAAAAGATAATTAGATAAATAAATATATTTATATAATATATAAAATACATATGTATATTATTTCGGGTTTTCAGGCGGGTCAAGTAGCCAAAGATCAAACCCAACCCGAACCCAAATATCCCCCACAAAACTTGGGTTTCGGATTTCGAAGAATTCGGGTTTTGCAAAAACACCTTATTTTCGGTTCGGGTTCGGGTTTGGATTTGGATTTTGGATTATTCGGGATTTGCACACCCTAAATAACCTTAATAGCTCTTTCATAATATAGTATAGATTTAGTTTATTATTAATCCCTTATTTTTTCATTTTCCATTTTAGACCCTTATAATATTAACATAAATAATCGTATATAAATTAAATACATTAAAAATACATTTCCTTTTTTACAAATTGTACCGTTGTAATCGTCTACTCAATACCTTCAAAATGATCTCAATATTGAATATTTTTTGATTTAATCATACTATTAAATATCATGAATATATATGAATTAATTTGTCTTATATTCCTTATGTTTTCATTTTTCATTTTCAGACTTTTCACTTTTATCATATTAAAAATACATAATCATATATTAACTAAATACATTAAAAAATAAATTTTTTATTTTTTACAAACTATATCATTATAATTCTATCGTCAATACTTTCAAAATAAGTTAATCATCGAATAACTTTTAATTTAATAATATTGTAACATATCATAAATACGTATCGAGATTTTTTAAAACTTGTACATTTTATACCATTGTCTATATTTATCTATTTATACTCCTTAAAAAATTATATTATGGTTATTCTTGAAATTTTAAAAGGTACAAATCTCGATACACCATGTACAAGTTTAAAATTTTCAAAACCTCTCGCGCATGATAATTAAAAATAAAATTATTTTTTACTTTTAAAGTACACCCACTAGTACAAAAAAGGTCTTTAGTGACGGTTAAAAACCGTTACCATTGGTATTCGGTAACGGTTTTCATGGACATAAAAATCGTCACCTTATCTGTCGTCACTTTTGGTACACTTTTGGTTACGTTTAAAAAACTTTACCAAATAACATAAAAAACCGTTACCAGACGCTAAAACCGTTACCTTAAATGTACAAAAAAATTGGTTTTTTTCTAAAACCGTTACAATAGCATAACATACAGTGACATTTATTTTTAAAACCGTCATCGTACCATAACATATGGTGACACTATTTTACTAAAATCATCATCGTAGAAAGACATGCTTTGACGTTTGTATTCAAAAACCATCACTGTAGTAGGACATATGGTGACATTTATTTTTCAAAATCTTGACCATAGCATGAAATACAGTGGCGGAATTTTGTCATAACCGTTACCGTTGCATGACATACAGTGGCGGTTATTTGTCATAACTGTTACCATAGCATCACATACAATGACCTTCATTATTCAAAATCATCACCATAACATAATATACGGTGATGTTTATTTCTCGAAATAGTCACTGTAACATGACATACGGTGACCTTTATTTTTCAAAATCATCATCGTTATATGGTATACGGTAACGTTTATTTTTTAAAATTATCATCGTAACATAGCATAAGATGACGCTTATTTTTCAAAACCCTCACGGTAGCACGACATACGGTGACGTTTATTTGTGAAAATCGTCACCTTGGAATGACATACAGTGACGTATATTATCCTTAAATTGTCACCGTAGAATAACAGATGGTGACGTTAATTTTTTAAAGTTGTCACTATAGCATAATATATGTAGACGTTTATTGGTTACAACCATCACTGTAGCATGACATAGTGTCATTTATTTTCAAAACCGTTACCGTAGTGTGACATAATATGACGTTTATTTTCAAAATTGTTACCATAGAATGACTTATAGTGACGTTTATTTTTCAAAATCATCACTGTATCATGGCATATGGTGACGTTTATTTTTCAAAACAGTCATATAGAATGACACATACGGTAACGTTAAATTATCAAAACCGTTGCTATATGTTATTTTTTGGTGACGGTTTTTATTATTTAACGGGAAAATGAAATTACATTTGAAAACTCAAAATATGAACCAATATTATTATCAACACATATAAGAATACAAGTAATATTATAAATCATATGAATAATGTATGAGAACATGAATAATACAAGTAAACATTTGAAACATTTTTTTCTTATTTATGCTATATTCCTTGTTTGATCTGATATTTTCACGATCTCTTTAATAGTTGTTTCTCTTTGTATACTTTTGCTTACGGCCATTATGATTAGAAGTTATTTGTGGTACCTACAAGAAAATAAAACCCGTTAGTATGAATAGATTAGGAAATGATTTATTAATCAAGAAAAACACACCAAAAAAAAGAACACTAACATATGGGCTTGATTAAATTGAAAATAAATATCTAGTCCATCAAGAGTCAAGAATGAGTATCAACTGTTAGGTATTACATAAGATAGTTGCGATGTCGACCATGATTTATGGGTAGATTACTAGGCATCAAGAAAAGTGCAAAGACAAGAAATATAGCAAAACCTAACTTGAAAACTAACAATGACCGAGTATCCATAGTTCAATCGTGTGATGGCCATTAAAAGAAAAGGCAAGCAGAGAAATAGAAAAAAAATGTAAGCTAGATAAGGAAAAGAACACACGCACATGCTAAGTGCTATCTCTTGACTCTAAACATAGAATACTTACTTGCTAGAGTTAACTCTTGAACCGCATTAGGATATGCTTCATACAATGAAGGGAGACTTTTAAATTCTATTAGTAGTGTTCGCATCATATACATTTCAATGAGTATTGAAACCATGAATTTGTTTTTATTTCAGAATATGAAAAATTCCTTGCTCCAAGAAGTAACAATAAATGATTGTACATTTATACTTGCTTAATAGTGAGATATAGTTGAATTTTTGTTTCAAATGTTAGAAGTAGATATTAATCTACTGGTATGTTGCCTCTTTTTAGGATATAGTAATATCATCTAATCATTACATGATTGCTTATCGATAGCAGAGAGCCCATGAAGAAAAAAAGAAGTTTGATGATGATTAGATGAGCCATATGTTCTGTATCTTGGTATATTGAGTGGTTAAGACCACCTTCAACTGTCACTCGGTGTGCTATGCTCTTTCCGTTTTTGTTGTACAATTCGTGGTTTAGTGTGTGTCTGCAATCTGCATATATATGCAATTTGGACTTTTCGTCCATGTGATTGGAGAACTCTTGTTAGAGTCATATAAGAATTTTGATAAATTTGCATGTGAATAGATGGTCACTTTTTTTTCAAGGAAGAATTTGATAACCTAATTGGGTTTTGCATATTTGCCAGCCTAAACATAGTAAGCATCATCCCACTAATGATTCCCTTAGTTTTATTGAAGCATGTAAGCTAGTGTGGCTTGCTATTAAGTCTCGTGTCCTGTTAAATCTGATCCAAAACATACTAGAAGGAAGCAAATAACAACATATGAAGCGCCCACCCACTGTAAACAAAATAATCCACCATCCTCCACAAGTAGGAATAAATTGCAAACTAGAATCATGGAGAAATAGGACAAAATAAGATTATGGTAGTCTCCCAAAAAAAACTCTACATATCCAAAGCAAATTCCAAACAGAAAATTTAAAAAAAATTATGCACCACAACCAGAACTGCAGCCAAACGGAGATTGCAAAAGAAAACCTGCCTCCAAAACAGTAGTTGGAATTTTCAAAACCGCACCTTAATTCTTCAAAAACAACCATCCTCTTTATCTCACCATTTCTCTTATCAATCCCCTTCCAAAGCAGCACCAGGAATCTATTCTGATCTGAGCACCAACATGAGACCAAGCCCAACAATTTCCACCATTATTAATCTGGGACCAAGAATGAAGCATTTGAAAATCACTTAAAAAGCCAAAATCAGTTTGGCCTCTGGCCTTTGCAAACCAGAGCTCTGAACAGAAACCAGAGACCATCCAGAGTTTATAATCCAACATCCAGACTTTAGAATAGGATACAAAAAGAAGCCATACTTTATACACAACCATCCATATTTATGAATTGGAAACAAAGACGAACCAAACTTCAAACCCAGTGATCATGAACTCATATTTGGAGACAAAGATCACCCAGACTTTGTAGCCACAAGAGATGAACCACAACTTCATTTTGAAATCCAGATCCACAATAACAATCGCAAGCAACATAACTCTGAAAGCAAGAGCATAAATTGAAGAATAGTATAAAAACATCAAACTAATCATTCCACCATAAATGACCAAAACTGATCTGAATTGTTGTTGATGATGTAGCTGCCAAGGTGCTAGGTTCTTAAAGGTAAACTAACCATGGTTAGTAAATGCTTTTCTCTTCCCATGAATTGACTTATTAAATAATAAAGATAATTTAGTGTATTTCTTTCTTTTTTTTCTTGTATTTACCATGTTGCTAGATTAAATGTTTTTTGCTTAATGAATCTTTACTTGCATAGTTTTGGTCTTGTTTAGTCATACTCAATAATTCTTCTTTTACAGTTATGGATTATGAAGAATCATAACAACAAAGGATAAACGTGTTATGCCCTTGTTGTTTCTTGTCTGCAGTTTGAGACATAAAAAGAATTTGATATTTGAGACATAAAAAAATTTGATATTTGAGACACATAAAGTATTCAGTTAAATTGAATATTCTGATGTAACTCAAGACAGGGTCTAGGATCTGTATATGTGGACTTGTTGCTCATGTTCATCTTACATACACATTTACACATAAATGTGTGTGTATGATCATTGTTGTAATCATATTGCTTTATTTAGGTCAATTTATTTCGTTTTGCAAGTTATAATCGACCATAATATGTTTGCATTAATTTTCACATTATTTTCCTTCCAATTTTTAAGCAGGCGTTGAAAGAATCAAACATTAGCGCGTGGAAGATGATACTACAAAACTTGACTACAGCTTTAACTCTGTTCGGAAGATGTAAAGATTTGAACAACCTTTTGCAAAATAACCTCATCTGGCATGTTTATTATATTTATATATTTGTTCTCATTTGTTTTTGTTTGACTCACTTTGTGCCATAGTTTTTTTTGTTTCGTTGGTTGGTGTTTTGTGCCATTATATAGATTTTGGAAATGTTTAATTTATAGAAGGTGTGTTGTAAAAAAAATTCAAAAAATACTTGGTGCATTGTTTGTGATACAAAATATTAAAAATCTGTCTTTTTTACAGTTAAAACCCATTGTTATGTTAAAGAAAACTAAGTATCAATCAACCTAGAAGCTTTAAATATGTTATCTAGACAATATTTGTCTTCTGTAAAACACGATTTTGACCTGTTGCTTGTTCAGAAATTGAAAAATCTTGTAACCTAAAGAGTACATCAATATCTTATTACTCTTGTATTCCGTAAATTTGACCACCGTACTTTTCATATTCTTATGGTATGCATGCTTTTATGATTTTGTCATTAACATGAATAAATTTTTATTTTTCTTCCATGTAAAATTGGATTGTTTTGGGCTGAAAAGAAATTAGGTATCTAAAAAGCATAAATTTAAAATGGTAACTTTGTAATTGTTAATCTTTAACAAGTAATTTTGGACCATCTTTTTTCTTGAATTACATAAAGTATAAGCGTAACCGTAGCATGACACATAGTGACATTTATTATTTAAAAAACCGTTATCTTAGCATGATAATACATTGATGTTTATTATTCAAAATAATCACCATAACATTGACATAGTGAGTTAATTTCTCAAAACCGTCACCCTCCAGACATAAGGTAACGTAAGTTTATCACAAGCGTCACCATAACATGACATATGATGACGTTTCTCAATCAAAACTGTCACTGTAACATTGCATATCGTGACGTTTATCCTTCCGCCTCGTCATCGTAGTATGACAAAAGATGACGTTTAATTTTCAACACTGTCACGTCACAGTAATATGACATATAGTGACGTTTATTATTAAAATTGTCACATTAGCATAATATAGTGACATTTATTATTCACAAACATTACCATAACATGACATAGGGTGACATAATTTATTAAAATCGTCATTGCATCATGATATACGATGACGTAACTTATCAAACCGTCACTGTAAAATGACATACGGTAACGTTCATCATTCAAATCCATCACCGTAACATTGCTGACTGTGAAGTTTGTCACTCAACATCATTACCGTAACATGACATATGGTAACAATTTACTTTTCAAAAATCGTCATTGTAGCATGACATATAGTGACATTTATTTTTCAAAACTGTCACCATAAGATGACATATGGTGACGTTCATTGTTTAAAATCATCATTTTAGCATGACATACATTGACATTTATTATTTGAAAACTTCACCATAGCATGACATAGGGTGGCTTTTTTTTCAAAACCATCACCATAGCATAACGTACGATAACATTTATGTTTCAAAACCATCACCCATAAATGACTGCGGTGACATTTATTTTTCTAAACCGTCACAGTAGAATGACATAAGGTGACATAATTTTTTCGAAATCGTTGTTGTAGCATGAGGTACCTTGACGTTTATCTTTCATAACTGTCATCGTAACATGATGTACAATGACGTTTAATTGTTCAAAACCGTCACTGTAGCATGGCGTAAGCTGACATTTATTATTTAACATCACCATAACATTACATATTGTTACGTTCATTATACAAAATCATCATCGTAGCATGACTTACGTGGACGTTTATTATTCGGACCGTCACCATAACATGATATATGATGACATTTATTATACAAAACCGTCACTGTTATGACATATAATTTTTTAAAACCGTCACCATGACATATAGTGACATTCATTTTTAAAAACCATTACTAAAGAATGACATATGGTAACATATTCAAAACCGTCACCATAACATGACATATGGTGACATAAATTATTCAAAACCGTTAATGTAGCTTGAGATATGGTGATGTAAATACTTTAATACCCTTCCCAAATGATGACATATGGTGACGTAATTTTTCAAAGACCCTTGCCATACACTAATTTTTGGTGATGCAAAATTTGCAAAACCGTTGCCATAGAACTTGGTGACTTTTGGAAATGGTTTTCAAATAAACGTTGCTATATATATTTTAGTTCAGTAATGACTTTTTTAAAAACGTTATGACATAAATCGACGATTTAGACAAAAACAGTTACTAAAAGCTCGTATATGGCAACGGTTTTTAAAAACTGTCACAACATAAAGCAACGGTTTTTCAAAATTGTCTTAAACCGTTACTTTAGGGGACATTTTGTTAACGTTTTTATCTAAAACGTTGCTTTATGTTTTCTGCTTTTTGGCAATAGTAATGGTTTTTTATAAAAATTGTTACTAAAACAATTCTCTAACTATTTATGTGACTTTTTGTAACGGTTTTTTATCAAACCGTTACAAACCTATTTTTCAAAACCGTCACAAAAAGTCATTTTTGTACTAGTGACCTTATACCCTTATAATTAATTATTGAGTAAAGTCTAATTTTGGTCCTCGTGGTTTAGTGAAATCTTTGAAAGCTAGTGGCACCTAAACTTTGATAACTCTAAAAATTGTCCCCATGGTTCTCATTTTGCTCTGGAAGTGGTCTCCCGTCACTAACTCCATTAATTTTCTCTGTTAGTGGCAGGGGCATTTTTGTCTTTTCATTTACTTCTCTAATTTTCTTTAAAAAATAATATTATATATATATATATGTATATGTACGTGTGTATATAAAAATCTCACATGGATAAAGTATTAGGGTTTTCTCTTCCATCTCCATCCCTTTCGGTTATGTCGTGTTTGAATCGCTATCTATCAATATCGATTATCCATTCCTCCAATCAATCTCCCTCCTCACTTTTTTCATCAGGTAGCACCAATCAGTCTCCTTCCTCAAAGAAATAACTTATTTATCAGAAATTCCACAAGGAACGATATGCTTGTAGTACCTCAAATGAGGATCAATATTGAATGTCAATCCATGAGACGAAATCCGAACCCTAAATCAGATTCTGAAACTAGAAACTTGTGATCGATTCGACGTTTTCCAAGGGTGTATATAGGCGGGTGTTGTAAGGGTAAAGGGTATCAGAAATCTTACTGTTTTTTCGACCAGAAGCCAACTTTTCTTGTAGTTTAAGTGCGTCCAAGTAACTGACTGTGCTTAATCTCCAAACCTCAAGCTTTTGGTTTATTTTCGTATGTTAACTGAGTTTGGCAATTGAGAAGAGACCTTCCATCGTCTAAAAATATGTTGGCTATTAGTCTACTATATGTGCTTCCAGCATGAGCTTCGAAATTACTTAGCAAGACGAACTCACCGCAACAATTACATTGAATACCCTCTTCGAAAACCCAACCTTCCGCCATCACTCGATTGTATTTTCTGCTATGATATGACACTTTCGAACCCCACAACACGACTTTCCGTTCAATTAGCAGCGAAAGTGTAACACCTGGAATTTTTGCAAAGTAAGTTTCCGTTCTTCGTTATTCATTTATTCGTCTCCCGTTTATCTTTTTGGGTGAGCTATGTTGTGCTTTCAAGCCTCGTATCGATCCATGCAAGAATCTCGAGTTTTGAACGAATTTCGGGCACAATACGTGTGGCGCGAGAGTGACTCGCGATAGTGACATGTGTCACTATCGCTTGGCACAATCGCCAGGAGAGGACCACTCGCGGTACAATCTACGTGAGAGTGCCCTCGCGATAGTGACACTGTCACTATCGCCGGGCAAGGTCGCGAGCGGGGTCTGAGGGTTAAATTGGACAGCTCCTAAAATTATTTCTTTTACCTGATTTGGGGTTGCATTCAATACGATTTTTCTCTCATATTTTGGTAAGGTTTCATCCTCCATTTTCCTCCCTCTTCGTTAACTCCTTCAACAACCTCTATCCTTATGCATTAATAATCTTGGTTAGGTTGTCATAAGTGTTCTTGGTGAAGAATCTCCATCTTCAAAGTGCAAGTCTCATTCTCCATTTTTAGGGTTCTTGGTTTTAGGTCGAACTAAAATCACAAGGTGAGCACATTCAACTCTTTTAAAACCTTATACACATCAAATCTAGACTTTTGAACCTACTATCATCTCCTTATTTACATTATGTTGTTTATAAGGTTTTAACCTAAAAATGAGTTTTGGATATTTTAGGGTTTTTACTACTTTCAACTAAAAGGGAGGCTTTCATTTTATATAACGCAAAATAAAGCTTTATTTGCACATTTATGTGGGTTACTTGAAAGAATGTACATAATATCATTTTCATGGTTTTCATTATTATCAGCAGTTAAACATGGAAATGCATTTTTGGAAAATAAATGGTATTGAGGACTATATGTTTAACTATAGTTGATCACAAATGAAATTGTGACAATTCTAGACTGTTACTAATGGATTCATAAGTATTTAGTTGACTTATGTTTGGGATGTTTTTCCCCTTTTGTAGCTAGTTGAGACATTGGGTCATCAGAGGCAATTTGGTACGGTTATATGGGACCGGTTACTAGCCATGGGCCGTAAATGTAATCCTAGTGAACGAGTATGACTTGGTTCCTCGGGTGCCCTCCCTCACACCCTCAAATCCGGAAATAGCAACTAATTTAAAATTTTCTAAATACATCGACAGGTAACTCATCTACAATCATAATTTAACATTTAACTTCAATACACACACTTCGTTTAATGTAAACAGTCTATAATAAGGACGGTGTTACTCAAATTCAATAATAGTCACTATCTCCAACTGCGGAAGACTTCACCAAACTACTTACTCTCGTGTAAGTCTAATGCTCAACTCCTCAAAGCACTGCAAGAACCAATCCCCAACTGAAACCTGATGCACATGCCGACAAATTAAAAGGTTAGGCTTAACGCCTAGTGAGTTCAAGAGTTTTCATAAGAGATAAATAAAGCATTTACTTTAAGAATGTTATTTGAAATCATAATTTCCAAAATGCGATACATTTGATTTGAAAACAACCAAAAATGAAATACATTAAATCTCAAAACAATCTCCTTTCATCATTCAACCTTTTCGTGATTAAAATCATAAAACAAACGCCTCTTTAAATAAAGTCAAAACCCAAAAGCGCACGTAAAACATAATGACTTTATAATGATCAAACACTGAAAACGTAGATAACCCCAACTTCCAAAAACATCCCAATAACTCGAATGAGTTTCAATAATCAAAACCTTGAAACATAGATAAATACCCGTACTCGAATGTCTCAGAAAACATGGATTATAAAACTCCATAACCAAAACCACACCTATTGGTGACGGGGAAGACCCGATTACATTGTATGTGACGGAACACAAGAGTAGGTCACATAATTATGTAATAAATCAAAACATGTGGGTTACACATAAAACACCCACCGAGCTCAACTCCTCTGAGTTTATCACTCGAAAACATCAAGTCAACTCCTCTAAGTCTGTTCCTGAAAGTTCCAAAACAGGGGAACTAATGCACAAGGGAATTACATCTTACTGCCCATGAGACGCTGTCCGACCGTATAGGTCCACACCTTACTTATTATGGTGACCCGATGCCTATTCCATGCCAAATGGTGAACCAAATGCCCAAAACGGGGACATAGGAACACTGTGCCTATGGATCCATTACACTAACTAAAACCTTACATGACTCAAAACGAATGAACTAACGCATTCAAAGCATGTAACTCTCAAATAATATGCAATAAATGCAAATCATAACCAAACGCTCTACAATGAGCTATTAAAACGGACAAGTGTCCTCAAAACCCAACAAAATCCAAACCGAGCCATAAGCTCAACAAACCCAAAGACCCAACGTTGAAAATCATAAAGTGAAACCAAATGTAAACAACCCGCATGTATGTAAACCCATACTCTAAAACATATAATTAAATCCAACGTAGTTTGTATTGGGACAAATCGTTTTCCAAGTGAGTTTATAACATTTACCTTTCAAAACGTTCCATAATACAAAACCATGCATTTCTCCAAAACACAAAATGAAATACATTTATACTCAAAATCTACTTCCATAAAATAAAACATTAAGTTTAGAATAAATGGAAGAAGTGATAAATGCATTATCATGAAAGTGTTTGCAAATAAAATTCTTACGTGCAAATGTCAGAAGTTTAGATTTATCCAATGAAGTACAAGCATTCATACAACTTTGACATTTGGAAACGTTTGAATTTGTACAAATCAAACTATCACTATCACTGATACTACATTTATTTTTAGCAACATTATTTTCCTTCACATTCTTCTTCCATTCTCCTTTAACATTTTGCCTTTTTATATCTGAAACAGGAAACAAAATCTTGTTAGCTTTCTTTGTAGAAGATGATTTTGACTTTGTAGTACAAGAAGCTTCTCCCTTTTCAAAAATACTCGGAGGATATTCAGGAGTAGTAGTGTAAACAACTTAAGTTTTAGAATTAATAGTCTCAAACTCTGGATTAGAATGAATATTCCAGTTTGGAGACTCAAACATCTTTTTCTATTTTAGATTTTGTTTAAACAAATCATCTTTTAAAACTGTTAACTCTCTAGAGAGTTCTTTGTTTTCTTCAGAAGACTTGTCAAGTTTGAATCTGAGATCAACATTCTCATCTTCTAACTCTTCAATCGTCTTTTGAAGATATGTGATTTGTTTCTCAAAGATAGATGCTTGATTCACCTCAGAGTTTGATTCCATCTTTTCTATTATAGGTACAGGATCTGAAGCATTCATCATTTCTGTAAAGATCTCCTCAGTCATAATTTTTGAAAAATCAGAATTAAGGTTTTGATTCATGATATTTTCATCTTTTGATTCTTTTGAGGAATTAGAAATGAATGACTCAGATAAAGAAATTTGATTCTCAACATCAGTTTCAGAATCAGATTCATCATACTAACACTGAGATTCAGTACTATTTGCTTCAACCTTGGTTGACTCTGTTGGTAAACAAGGAGAAAATAGTAAAGAAAATTCACTAAATTTTGGCTTTCTTGTTTTATAACTTTCGTTCAAATCTTTATAAGTAAAACCAACAGATTTAAAACTTGAAATTGAATCAGCACAAGATGAAGTGTCATCATCATTCACAACTTTACCTTTAACAAAAGTATCATGAATATTAGGTTTTGTAGAAGTAGAGCCCATCTTATCAAAATTATACAAATTTTCTGGTGCTCTTTTCAAAACATTATTTGCTTCAAAACCTAAACCTTTTTTAACATCATAAAATCTGATATCTTGGAGTTTGTTTGTTAAAAGATTTAATGTTTGCTCAGTCTGTCCTCGTTTCAGATTTAAATCCTCCAGTTGCTTGATTTTACAATATGCCTCGTTTCTTTCTTAAAAACATGCTTCAAATTTGATTTTAAAATCACCTTTTTCAGCATTTAAATTTACAAGATCTCTTTCAAGCTCAGATATTTTTGATTTTAAAACATCTTTGTCCTTTTTCAATAACTCTTTCTCAGATTCTTTATCCTTAACAACATCTTTCAACATTGCATTTTCATCGCGAAAATTCAACATTGTTTGTCTTTCATGACTAAGTTTGACTTTCAAAGTTTCAAACTCTTCTTTCATGAATTGAACCTGAGCTTTTAACGATTGAATAAGTTCATTGTTAGACAAAGTACTTACCTCAGAACCACAGTCGGAATGATCAGAAGATGATTCAATATCCTCATTCACTTTGGCCATCATACACACCTGGGTAAAGTGTGCCGTTTCATCATCAGAACTCTTGTAGAACCAATTTTCCTCTTCTGCCATTAAGTTCTGACCATCTTCCACTTTCTTTGCAATCAGTGATTTTCTAGCATAGTACTCTGAATTCTTTGTTCGCTTGAACTTACAGTCTTTGGAAAAATGACCTGGTTTTCCACAGTTATAGCATCGTCCATATTTCGGCTCAGTATCTTCTTTCTTTCCTTCTCTCTTCTCTTCTCTTCTCTTTTCTCTTCTTGCTTTTCTTCTCTTTTCTCTCCTCTTTTCTCATACTTCTTTTCAGACCTTGGTTTGTACTTATCTTTCTTGTAACTCTCATATTTCGGTTTTGAGAATCTGTTCTTACCAAAGGTTTTCTGAAACTGCTTTGTTAGAAGAGCCAGATTTTCAGCAAATCGTTGAATATCCTCATCTGAATTTTCTTCAACTTCAGTAAAAGATTCATCAGTACCTGAATCGGTGATTTCAGTGAGGAGAGCTTTGGATTTCCTTGACTTTGTCTTGTAAGAAGAACTGGACTTGAAACTTGACCCTTTCTTACGTTCAGACATTAAGGCTAGAGAATATTTGACCATCTTCTTTTCAGCACTCAGCTGCTTTACTTCATCCTCATGCTGAGACAAAGTTGTGAAGATATCATTGACTTCTTCTTGAGCCATATCTTTAGTCATCTGAATGTTGATAGCATAGCTTTTCCATTATGGGTTCAAGTTCTTAATGAACTTATAATTGATCTCTGATACTGACTTGTTCATTCCATTTCTCCTTAGATCATTCAGAATCACATTGAAACGTGTATATGTCTCCAACAAAGTCTCTCCTTCTTTTGCATGGAAGCCTTCATATGCATTTATACTTTGATTCAGTTTTGTCTGAATTGACTTCTTTGTTCCCTGAAACTGTCTCTCCAGTTCATCCCATAAAGCTTTTGCAGATTCCCTACTGTCTACGCGATTGTAGATGTCATTAGGAATTGCCATGGTGAGATAGATAAGTGTTTCTTCATCTATCTTATGTCTTGCCTTTTCTGTTTCACTGAAGAATTCATATGGTTTTGGCACATATCTATCTGGAATTGCTGGAGATGTAGTTGTGGCTGCCTGTCCAGGTACATGCGTTTCTGGCACAATTGGACCATTTATGATAGACTTCGTATAATCTCTGTTCTTTAGATTCAAGAACTGAGTCATCCTTTTCTTCCATTGTGAGTATTCTCCGATAGACAAGACCGGAGGCTTCAGATGAGATCCCATAGAGAGTAATTCATTCGCCATGATTGAAAAATGTATAAACCTACACAAGATGAAAAATATTAGCTAGTAAAGATCTTTAAATCCAACAAATCAAGAAAACAAAAAAAATCAAGTATAACACTATAGCTTGAAATATGAAAAAAAAATCAGAAATTTCGAAAAATTTGACTAAGTGACAAAACTCGCAAGTCACTGTTGAAACTCGCAAGTCACTATTGAAACTCGCAAGTCACTATTTCTGAAAAACCCGTAGACCAAGACGTGCGCGTTTGTGAAATTCGCACGCAAAGACTTGCGTGTTCTGATAAACTCGCAGATGATTAAAACTCGCTAAACAATGGAACTCGCAAGCAACTATTATTGAAGAAACTCGCTAACGCCTGAACTCGCATATTACTATTCACTCATAAACACGCAGGCTGAGACGTGCGTGTTTGAGAAACTCGCTAGGCACTACTAGCGCGTTTTGAACATACTCGCTAGACAAGATTAGCGCGTTCTGACACTTAGAAAATTTTCTAAGAATTTCAAACTCGCAGATAACTGAACTTGCAAAACCCTGTTCCTGATGAAACTCGCACACTTCGACTAGCGTGTTTGTAGAACTCGCTAATCGTTACGTGCGTGTTTTGGTCCTTAGAAAAAAATTTCCAATTCTCCAAACTCGCAGACTTCAACCAACGAGCTTCTAGAACTCGCTAACAACGCCTTGCGCGTTTTGACCAAAAAAAATTTCTTCAGCTAGCACGTTCTAACGAAGAACTTGCGCGTTCTTCAGATCTAGCGCGTTCTTCAGATTTCTTGCGTGTTCTTCATCTGATTCACCAAAAACCAATCTAAACTTTGAAATTCAGCTCCAAACTTTGAGAATTTACTCACTTGATCATCGAGAACCCATTACTAACAACTAAATTCGATCCACAACACAAAAAGATAGAAATTGATTCAAATACAGTGTGTGAACTCGTGAACTTCGAAAAACAACAAAACTTCAAAAACAATGATCAATTCACATGCAATTCAAAAATTAAAAGATACAGACTCTGTCGATTTCACTATATGATCATAACCTGATCAATTTCAACTCGAAATTTTCATTAAAACTCAAAATTGATTCAAACTTCGTGAACAGTAACTATGAATAGTGTCGACTCAAAAACTTTCTTGATTTTGAAAAGGATTTGGCTCTGATACCAAAATATATGATTTATTTATCATCGTGCCCAAAATCCCAAAGATGTGTGCTATATAAGTTTATAAAGTTAACACTTTCAAAATAACCAAACTTATCAGCAGTTAACAATTTCATGTAAGACACAAAACACTTTAAAATAAACATTTTGGCATGTACACCGTTTTCACAAATCAACTTGAATTCACCTTGCTAGATTTAGGCTAAATCTAGACTTTACCCCATTTTGAGCTTCCTTGACGAAACTTGAATCCTCCAAGCCAAAACCTCCAAAACCTAGATCCAAGCATTTTCAACCGTAAATAACCATATTCAACCATATAGAAACATTCCCCAAACATTTTGCATAGAGATCTCAACTTATACCAAACCCCTAATTTCCATAAATGAAGAGAAAAGGAGATTACCTTATCCATCACTTGTATCCACCAATAATAAACCTTCAAGGTTATTAATATGACATCAAGTCAAGTTCCTCAAAGGATGGAAGATAGGTTGATGAAACCCTAGAAATCAAGGGGGTTGAGGAAGGGACTTGAATCATTAGCTCACCCTTGAAAACCTTGCAATAATCATCCCAAACACAAACTTGAGACCTAAAAGATGAAACAAATAACCTTGGGTGAAGATTTGATGAAGGAAAAGGTAAGGAAGAGAGGAAATTGTCCCTAGTCTCCCAAAATCGCCTCAAAAAACGAGTGGTAGCAGAAATAGGGTGGAAAATGAGTTAAGTCCACTTTTTATATGCACAGACGTCGGGGGCGACATTGCCCGACGACTATGCCCTGTGGCAATGTCGTCGGGGCATTATCGCTGAACCACATCCCCGCGCGGTACAGGCCACGCGATTGTGACAGGCAATTGTGCCACTGCCACAATCGCGAGTCACTCTCGCGCCAGACCTGATTCACCCCAAAAACTCTTCGTTTCGACGTTTACGAGCCCAAGCTTAAGGGTCTAGGGTTATCGAGGGATTCTAGGCTGAAATTTAGGTTCGAGACACCACTAACTCCGAAGATGGGACGTGACACGCCAATCAATCTTATCTGAATTTTCCGGGTGTGACAGTACGGACCGGCGTTGTTCGTGGCCATGGTTCCAAGTATTTAGCTCATAAATCGAATTGTGGTTTACTTTTGTGTTCCACTACAATCCTTGGTAAATCGGGTCTCCCCCGTCATCGCAAGATGTAATTTTGGACCGAAAGATCCTTATGTGTCAAATATTTCAATTGTAAACTCAACTCTCTTGAAAAGATTTTTCTTTCGTTACATTTGTCTATATTTCTTTAAATTATAAATTGTATGTTCTCACTAGGCATTAAGCCTAACACTTTTTCTCAAATGATGTGTATAACAGGTTCCTTTAGCGGTGTGTTGCCAAAGGTTTGAGTGACGAATGTGGGCTTGAGGCATTTTTTAGATTAGATATTTGGTGTTTTGGGCATTAAATCAATCTCCTTATTTTGGTGATTATGGGTTGACAATCGATGTAATCTAGATAGTACATGTTTAAATTAGTTTGTTGTTGATTTCCATATCCGTTCGTAGGTTTTGTAAATGCTTTATACATTTTCCCTTTTTAGGTGGTATATTCCAAATAAAAACGTCATATTGCCAAATTTTCAAAATTTTAAATTACTCTAAATTTTAGGGCGTTACAGAAAGTATGCACCTCTGGCGGGTAGACAAATCCACCACCTTTCGTATCCTTTTCTTGGGCTTAAACTCGTTCCTTTTCTTGCCGGAATATTCCATCAATCGCTTGAGCCTTTTTCCAGGCCGATCAGTACCCAGAAAACCCTTATTTTCGTCATCTTCAACAATACCCGCATCATCATTACTATTTGTGACACCTGATTCTTCTCTTTTTTGATGGAAATAAGAAGCTTTCACATCTTGAATTCGAAAACGAACCGGAAATTGGGGATGTACCGGTGACTACATAATGTTTTATTCCAGTGTGATTTTATATACACATATACATATACGTATATATATATATATAATATTATATTATTTAATCGTTTTCTTTATTGGGTCTGCTTCAAAAAAAGGGAAATGTAAATGGACAAAAATACACATGCCGCTAACAGAGAAAATTAACGGAGTTAGTGACTGGGGACCACTTTCAGAGTAAAATGAGAACCACGGGACAATTATATAGTTATCAAAGTTTAGATCCCACTTTCAAATATTTCATTAAACACGGGGACCAAAAATAAAGTTTACTCTTAATTATTTAATTTACTTTATTTATCTTCCTTTTTTTTTTTTTTTTTCACACGCTTGTCATATTAACATATATAATCGTATATTAACTAAAATATATTAAAAAATATATTTATTTTCATTACAAATTATATCATTATAATCATCTTATCAATACCTTCAAAATGAGTTTAATATTGAATAGTTTTTGATTTAATCATATTATTAAATAATAAAAATACATAGTAAATTATTTTTATACCTTATAGTTATGTATTCAATTTGTTTTATATATCTTACTTTTCATTTTTCATCTATATAAATATTCCTTTATAAAAGAGAGTTACAAAATTATTTTTTTGAATTTTTAAAAGGTACTATATTTCATCTCTAATGTACACATCTTAAAGCATGATTTAATGATGTGGTTGTCCTAGAATTTTCAAAAATGCAATTTCCAATAAATATTTAAGACACGTACAAGTGTACAATCCAACCGCCTCCCTCTTTTCTCTTCGCTTCATCGGCCACCCCTCCCCCAACTGCTGGAACATCTCTTTTAACCCATGTTCCCAAGACAACTCCCTCGAATCAACTATGCCCCACGTCTCGAAAACACTCCTACACCAGTTAGATTCATTCTTCTTCGACTACAACCTTCGATGACATATATGTCTCTCGATTTTTCCAAAATATAAATCAAAGAAAAATGGTCCAAGATGTTTGTTGGCTCTTCAGCTCCTAAAGTACCTAAAGTTTGCAAAGCATATAGCTCATGTTATTTCTAACCCAAATACATTAATGAAAATTAAACGGACTGAGAATCTAGATTTTTTTGATATGAAGTCACATTTTTCGAGCTTATTTGCGTAGTTCTTGTATTCATGGATATCAGAGTCTTGGAAACCAATAGTGGAATGTTTTTTCAATCCATCTGTAATACCCTCAAATTTGGTAAGAGCAACTAATTAAAAATATCGATATAATATCAATTAAAGAACAAAACTTCCACTTATACATCAATCTCCATATACCTCAATTTAAAATTCTATAATTAACCACCACAATTATAAAACTACAGTCTTATATACAAGGACTAAATCGAAGTCGGATGTTACTTAACCCAAATGCAAGTTGCTCTTCCCAAACCAATGCGGAAGACTTCACCAAGCAAGTCGCTTCTCGAGCTTACAACAAACACTAATCTCGTCATAGTGTCGCTAGCACTAACCCAAAACGGAACCTGATGCACATGCCGACAAATTAAAAGGTTAGGCTAACGCCTAGTGAGTTCAAGAGTTTTAACATGAACAAATACATCTTTAAAAGAAAAGAATTCAGTTCAAATCAAGATCCTTCAAAATGATTTACTTTAGAAATGGAAACGACTTGTTTTCCCATAATATACCTCTTTAAGGACAACGCTCCAATACAACATTCTTTATAAACCGATGCAATCCAAAACTCACTCAAAACGTAAAAATAAATTGACTCCCAATTTATGATAATGTAAATAACTCTTCATATCCCAAAACACTGGCGAGGATTAATACTCAACCCATAAAACATGGAATAAATTCATGTATGCAAAATGTCACCGCAAACAAATATATAAAAGACTCATCCCGAAGACAACACCTTTTGGTGACGGGGGAGACCCGATTCCGTATAATGTGACGTACACAAAGTAAGCCACACATTATGTTAAATTGGTATTAAGTATCGGACTCTACGTCTTTCAGCATACACCCATAGATACTTGCACGGAGGACTTACACCATACTGAAGATGCCTAACCGCGCTGCAATGGGGAAAACAAGCGTTCCACCATTGGACAAATAATAAAAACATCGAGCTCGGCATCTTTCAGCGTACACTCATTGATACTTGCACGAATGACTTATAACCCAATCCAATGCCTAACGTGCCGCGATGTGGAAACCAAGTCGTTCCATCATTGGACAAAGTGATAAAAGTGCTCATGGATCCATAGCAGACGGGGCTAAAACATTACATGACTCAAAACGAATGAACCAACACATTCAAAACATGTAATTCTCAAATAAGATGCAGTAAATGCAAATAATAACCAAGCGCTTTACATTGAGCTATTAAAACCGGACAAGTGTCCCCAAGACCCAACAAAATCCAAGCCGAGCCATAAACTCAACAAATCCAAAGACCCAACGTTGAAATTCATAAAATGAAATCAAAATAATGCAACACATGCTTCAAAACACACAAATAACTCAAACATAATTTAGATTGAGACAAAACATTTTCCAAGTGGGTTTATATCTTTTATTCTTTCAAATCATCCCATAACACCCAATAAAATCAATTTATACTCAAAAATATACTCCATGAGATAAATCATTAAGATACCCAAAATATATGATTTATTTATCAAAATGCCCAAAATCCCAAATGTGGCTGTTTTATAAGTTTATAAAGTTTAACACTTCCAAATAACCAAAACTTATCAAGTGATCAGCAGTTAACAATTCCATGTAAAACATATAAACACTTTAAAATAGACATTTTGGCATGTACACCGTTTTCACAAATCAACTTGAACTCACCTTGCTAGATTTAAGCTAAATCTAGATTTTACCCACGCAGAGCTCATTTGAAGAACACTTGAATCCTCAAGCCAGAAAACTTCCAAAAACCTAGATCCATACATTTCCAACCATAAATACCCATATTCAACCATATATGATCATTCCCCAAAACATTAAACATGAAGATCTCAACTTATACCAAAACCCTAATTTCCATAGTTGAAAAGAAGAGAAGATTACCTTCACCAAAGCTTGAACACATCAACAATACTCTTCTAGATCTCCAAAATAAACCATAAACTTTAAATCTTTAAGATGGAGAAAAAGTTGGATGAATCCCTAGAAACTTGATGAAGAAGATGAAGTGAAACGGTTTTAGAAAGGTTAAGGTTCATAAAAATGGTGTGGGGTTTGATTTAGGATGGAAAGATGGAGAAGGAGAAAGGATTTGGGGTTTTTGGATGAGAAAATTGAAATGAGGGAGAGGGAAATCAGATCTAGATGTGGGGGTAAAAGTATGAGAGAGGAGGAAAAATTGAGGGTGAAAAGGGGTGAAATTTTCGTCAGACTTAATGCGGACGTCCACATGCTTCACGACGAAAACTGACAAAACTTCTGTTGCTTCCGCGGAAGATCCTATGCGGACGTCCACTTGCTTCCCTATGCGGACGTCCACTTGACACTTGTCGCGTGCCCGATCACTGTTTTGGTCATAACTTATTCGTTATAGCTCCGTTTTCGCTCCGAAAAGGACCGTTGAACTCGTAATTGAATTCTTCATCCAACAAGACTATAAAATTCAGGATCCAAGTCCAAAATCCTGTCTCTTCTTTTTCCCTTAAAATACCGATTTCTGTATTAACTTGAAATGATACCTTTCGAAAATTGGGGTGTTACACCATCTTTCTTTTTGAAATTATGTTACTCAATATTTTCATCATAGCACACATAGTTTATGGGTATTCTTACCATTTTTCTTACATATGATTTGTCTTTTGAGTTTGTCAAACATAAAATTTGGATTTTAACTTTTCTAACAAGTTATAAAAAATACAAACCACTACTGCATATGTCGTACTGCTAGAACAACAAATGTTATGTGTTTAAAGACCCCACAATTGAGCGAATATTTTTCAATTTTTTTGACCAATTGGCCTTGAATTTTATACTTATGATACACGATTTAAAAATACAGAAGACCATAAAATTGACATCGTGTGATGGAGAATAAATCTGAATACGAAACAAGATTATTCTTTCGAATTCTCGGCTTTAGATTCGATATGTTTTGCGCCCCATCATGCGCGTGTACATATCTAGTCACTAACATCAAAATAAAACCACACTTGTTTCATTTTCAATACATTGTTTAAAACTTAGAGACAGGGGTGCATAACTAATGCGACCAGTCGAACTAACCCAACCCGAAATCACTTGATACCTAATTGATTTATAAAATCTTCAAAACATATATATTAGGTTAGGGCCACTTGAACTCAACCTCGATGTCTTTTTATACCATGGATTTAATATTAGACATTAAACCAACAAGTAATTAATTACAATCATAATTATATCACAATTTCAACTGTAAATTACTCTCTTATTTGAATGCAAAAACACTAAGTGAAAAAACATATCACTATAACCTACTCACCTTCGACTATGTCATCTTTGATTTTTCATATGTATGTGATGTGTATTGACTTAAAACAACAGATCCAACCCTTACAGCACTCATGTTATCTATGTTCGACACAATTAGGTTATAATTGTCAAGATGTTGATAAAACAAAAACACACACATCGCATACAAAAATATAATACAAAATATTCATTAAAACCAAACAAATTTGTGTCACTTAGGCTTTGTTTGGCAAACTAGCTTATAAACTAGCTTGTAGCTGACAAGATAGCTTTTCAAAACGCTACTTTGAGTAGCGTTTCAATAAGCTAGCTTATGGTCATCCAAAGATGTACACTAGCTTATAGCTTATAAGCTAGCTTTTTTTCCTGGTACATGTTTGGATGACCATAAGCTAGCTTATTGAAACGCTACTCAAAGTAGCGTTTTGAAAAGTTAGTTTATAAGCTAGTTTGCCAAACAATGCCTTAAGATCTTCCATTGCCCGATGTACTTTTAGATTTAAAAATGAAACGTTTAAATTTGTGTAAAATTTTGATTATCGACAACCCCAACTGGTCCCAGAAGGAACCCGCCTTCAAGGACACCAATGTGGGGTATTTTTTGGCTCATTCAGTGGCTGAGATCGAACATATGACCTGTCTTGTATTTGGACAAAATCACCCCACCCCTTTACCAACTGAGCTACATGCAAGAAGCAATGATACATAAAAATTAAAACAAAAAATCAAACATACACAACCTTTGTTTCATATTGGAGTTATCTCAAGCCGCTTAACTTGTCATTACTTCAAATATTCGCTTATTATTTTATTTGTTTTGATGCTTTTTGGTCAAATATAAGAATGTTATGTACAACTATCAATGCATAAACCCTACATCAAATTGCATAATTATTGCCAAATTTCAATTGATGTAAGTTTCCACATGAGAGCTTCTTACATACTACATATGTATATAATATATATATATATATATACACTCATTATGAAAGTTTATGGAACATTGTTTGTGGTACGAATGTATGAGACGCTCATTTGTATATTTTTAGCTTTCACATTAAAGACGCTTGGAAAAGGCATAGGACTACTTCTATAACTTTCTCTTTGCCTCCTTTTCATGTTGTTGTCTTATTTATTCATTTATTGTAACTCAGCGAGATACATCACGATTTTAATGTTTCATTTTATTTTTTGTTGATTTATCTTGGATGGTTTTGAGAAAGTGATAATGTTTTTTTATAAATTTGTTTAATTCAGGCTTAATAATATAATGTTTTTTATATAAAAAAAATTAAGTATTTTGTTAGAATTCAATGATTATCTTGTATATTTTAATGATATCTGGAAAAAATAATCAATAAAACAAATTTATAGTAATATAATATATTAATTAATAGTGATACATGGAAATGTCTGCATAAAAGGAAGACCCTGCACATACCAAATTGGTGGGTGTTAGAAGTCTGCTGTAGTAATATGTATCTTGTGCTTTGATACTTGTAAATTAAAAGATTTTTAAAATCTTGCATAAAATGATGGTACCTTGTGCCTAATAATTTGTTTTTAAGAGTTTTTTATTCATGCTTTATAATATAACTAGAAGTGTACTCGCGCAATGCTGCTAGATACATCACGATTTTAATGTTTCATTTTATTTTCTGTTTTTTGTCGATTTACATTACGATTTTGGATGGTTGTCGGAGAGTGATAATGTTTTTTTTTATATAAATTTGTTTAATTTAGACTTAATAATATAATGTAATTTATTTTGGTTTTATAATATAATTTTTTTATAAAAGATTATGTTAGATTTTTTTAATTATATTTTATATTTTTTATATTTAAAACTTGATTTTTATTCTATATTTAATTATGTTGAGAATTATTTTAGGGAAGTTAAAGTGGGAAATGATTTTAGGGGAGTTAAAATGGTTAGAGATAATGATTGAAAATTAATAAATAGCATTAAATGTAGTACATATAGCTTTAATGGTTGTTTTTTAAGTAATTAACATTAAATGACGGTACATTAAGCTTTAAGACTTGTTTTTAAGAGTTTTTTATGTCTTCTTTATAATATAGTATAGATATAGATATAGATTACATTAAACCTAAACAAGATGATTAAAATCAAAACAATCAATCGATTATCTATCATTTGACCATATTTGTATTATATATTAAGTTTTTTTCTATTCATTTTACAATAATTTTAATATCGATTTGCCTAATTAATACATATATTTTTTCATTTAAGTAAATTCTATACAATTTTATTTGATTTCACTGATAAGACAAATTAGTAATAACAAAAAACAATGGTAATAATAAATATATAATACCTTTGGCATGTAATTCAGTTGGTAAAGGGGTGGGGTAACTTTTCCCAAATACATAACAGGTTCTGACCATTAGCCTCAACTGCTTAATGAGAAAAAATATACATCCTCACATTGGTGTCCTTGAAGGTAGGTTTCGTGTGGGGCCAGTTAGGGTCGCTGACTCGCTGGTAATCAACTTTTGCCCAAATAATAAATATATAATAATAAGTAGAGAGTTTTATTTTGAGAACCCATGAAATTGTTTAAGACCTGTGTTTAGATTATTGATTAACTTTGTTTGTTTCACAATATGAGTCTTTTTAGCCTGCTTGTGAAACAAAATTTAAACATAGAACACTTTCGCATTTTGAACTAAATACATAAAACAAACACATTGTGAAACAAATATATGTTGATCAGTACATTAAATGTTAGTCTTATATGAGAAGAAATCATGTGAAACAATATATTAAGGTACAAGTTCACATAGATCTCATAAATTTTGAAGTTCTCAAATGATTAAGAAGTTGTTCGGTAATGGCTTAATGGGCTGTATGATATGTATGGCTTATTCGGTAAGTGGTAGCGGAAAAACCGTATAGGCCACAGTAACAACGCAAGTATACACCAAAACTATGATCGGTACAAGTAATAAAGTGGTAAATATACCAAGATCGTATCAACAGGGATTGAACTTCAAAGTTTCGAGTCCTAAGTCGAGAATACACCGCTTTCAGTTAGAGAAGAAGAAAATATTTTTGAGCGAGTTTGGTGCTTTTAACAACAAAAACTAAATAAAAAACTAAAATGGGTATGGGTGTAAGTTTTCCTTGAGATTTACGTAGTAACAAAATTGTTAGTCACTTTGTAGCACAAAGTGTCTATAAAAAACCCGATCTCTCGAAAGTGGATTTTTAAAGATCGGTCCTACAAAATGCCCATAAATTATCCATCGTTACCAACTCTTAATCTTGTCGATTTTACTACGTTGAAATAAATCAAGTTCTACCGGTACGGAGATTTACACCCAAATCTCTTTATGATATAAATCTTCTCTGACGTTTGAACCCTAATCAATCATGCAAAAACCGTATCTATACGTGGTTATCAAAGACTTTCTCAAATCCTTGTGCATCCCTTAAGTCGTATTTCGAATCCGCTCCTCTCGAGGTCAAGATCTAATATTAACACTTCAAAATGATCGGCTTATCCGCATTGAGTTTAAGTCCCGACTTAAATGACCAAACTTAAGAGCTAGCAATAATGGCAACACCCAAGTGTCGCCTACTAGTCTCAAGTCGGCTCACACCCACACCCAAAAGGTGATTAACTCATAATAAAAATAAAAAACAAAATGTAAAGAAATAAATACTCGTTAACTATTTGCATTAATAAAGAAAAACTACACGCGTAACTAGAAAGTAAAGTTCGGAATTTAAATGCATTAAAGTAAGTACGGAAAGTAAATACGAGAAATAAAAGACGAAAAGTAAAAGACGAAAATTAAATGCGAGAAATTAAATTATACACTAATACTTCATTTCTTCAACCATGAAAGTTAATGCTTGAAGATGAAGAACATATTGTTCTTGCTTTATTGATGATGGAAGATGAGATGAGAGGTCATTTAATGCTCCTCCCCAAGCTTGTATTTATACTTGAAATCTTGAGAATCCAAGGGCGAGGATATCCCCAAAAATTGTGTGGACACCATTAACTTATTCCAGCCACATGATCCAGCAAATTCCAGCAATTTACAACTAGCAAAAACTGGATAATAGCTTTACCCAATGGTCCCTCAGGTGCCCACAGTGGGCAGACAGTGCCCACAGTGGGCAGTGATGTTTTTAATCCAAAAATGATGCGTTTAACCATAAAAACATTCTCAACAACTCCAAATTAAAATAAAATAATAAAAGGAAAAAACACAAACAAATAAAAAAGAAATACAACTAAAATGTAAGAAAAACTTACACAAATGACGTGTAAATAACACTCAAAATGAGAGTTATCACACCCCCAAACTTAACTTGTTACTTGTCCCCAAGTAATTAAAAGGACAAAAAAAAAACAAATGAAGATACAAAATACACAACAAGACTAAGTAGCACAAATAGGATCTTCAACTTATTTTTTCTTTTTCTTTCTTTTTTATCTTTTTTTTTTAATTTTTGCATCTTAAATCCCTTTGATTAAAAATATCCATAGTTTTTCCTAATCTTTCCACTATGTTCTTTTTATTGCAATTTGATTTCCATAAGCTAAGATATAATTCATCCATTTTATGAAAATTGACTTTGCAAACTTAGATCCATAGGACTTTGAATGGTTGGTGTTTAATGCTTATCACTTTCCTTGCTTTTTTCATCTTCCCCCAAACTTGTCTTTTGGGTTACATAAGAAAAGAATATTGCTATTGTAACACCCGGTCTTTCGTAAAGCAAGCTCCGTCTTTCGTTGGTTATCTCTCCGCCTTCCGTCCATCTTTTTGAGTGGTAAATGTTGTGCTTTCGAACCTTAAGTCGACCCATGCGAGAATCTCGATTTTCGACCTTTTTCGGGGATCAGTACGTGTAGCGCGACTGTGACTCGCGATAGTGACATGTGTCACTATCGCGTGGCACAATCGTCGGGGGTGTACCACCCGCGGTACATTCCCCGCGAGAGTGCCCTCGCGATAGTGACAATGTCACTATCGCGTGGCATAATCATCCGCGGCCACTGGTTCCCTAAATGTCCGAATTTCTCACCATTACTCTCATTTTTCACTTATATCTTCTTCCCTTTTCTCTCCCAAACCCCAAAACTGAACCCTAACCCATTTTGGGGGTTTTTCCTCCCCAAACCACATGAATCTTCACCATCTAGCTAGTTGGATCGATGAACCGCAAAACCTCCGTTTTCATCTCCCTCATCAAGTTCATCGGTTGGGAGCTCGGGTTGAAGAGTTGGATTGGGTGTTCTCGGAAAGTCCCGTCACCTCTAATGGTAAGTTTTCTTGAAATAATGTTATAAATGCCCCATTGGTGGTTTCTTAGTGTTGGATATCTCAAATCTCGGATTTGATGGTTTTGGAAAACTAGGGTTTCGATCTTGTTGAGGATTTTAGTATGTAAAGGTTGGGGAAATGTTTCTATACGATTAGGTATGAGTATTTATGGTTTGGTTTTGTATGGATCTAGGTTTTGGAAGTTTCCGGCTTGAGGATTCAAGCGGCCTTCAAAAGAGCTCGTTGGGTGAAATCTATATTTAGCCTAAATCTAGCAAGGTGAGTTCAAGTAGATTTTTCAAAACGATGTACATGCCAAAATGTTTATTTTAAAAGTTTTACATGAAATTGTTAACTGCTGATAAGTTTTGTTAACTGCTGATAAGTTGAGTACTTTAAAGGTGTTTAACTTTATAAACTCATTTAGCACACATCTTTGAGATTTTGGGCATTATGATAAATAAATCATGTATTTTGGTATTTTAATGATTTATTCTATGGAAGTAGATTTTGAGTATAAATGTGCTCCGATTTGTGTTTTGGAGAAATGCATGGTTTTGTGTTATGGGACGTTTTGAAAGAATAAATGTTGTAAACTCAATTGGAAAATGAATTGTCCCAATCTAAACTACGTTGGAGTAAATTATATGCTTTGGAGCATGGGTTTATATAAGTATGGTTTGTTTATATTTGATTTCATTTTATGAATTTCGACGTCGGGTCTTTGGATTTGTTAAGCTTATGGCTCGGTTTAGATTTTGTTGGGTTTTGAGGACACTTGTCTGTTTTAATTGCTCGATGTTGAGCGTTTGGTTATGATTTGCATTTACTGCATCTTAGTTGAGCATGTCATGTTTTGAATGCTTTGGTTCATTCGTTTTGAGTCATGTAATGGTTTAGTTAGTGCAATGGATCCATAGGCACGGTGTTCCTCTGTCCCCGGTTGGGAAGTTGGTTCATCACTTGGCACAGAATAGGCATCGGGCCCCATGGTAAGTAGGGTGTGGGCCTATACGGCCGGGCAGCGTCCCATGGACAGTAAGGTGTAATTCCATTGGGTGTCTGAGTTCCTCTGTTTTGGAACTCTCAAGGATAGACCTGGAGTGGTTGACTTGATGTTTTCGGGCGATAGACTTGGAGTAGTTGAGCTCGGTGGGCGTTTTGTGTAACCCACATGTTTTGATTTACTACATAGCTATGTGACTTACTTTGTGTTCCGTCACGTACAATGTAATCGGGAGTTTCCCCGTCACCAATGGGTGTGGTTTTGGTTATGGAGTTTTATAATCCATGTTTTCGGAGACGTTTGAGTATGGGTATTTACCTATGTTTAAGGTTTTGGTTATTGAAACTCATTCGAGTTATTGGGATGTTTGGAAGTTGGAGTTATCTACGTTTTCAGTGTCTGATCTTTATAATGTCAGTTATGTTTTACGAACGCTTTGGTTTTGGCTTTATTTAAAGAGGCGTATGCTTTATGATTTTAATCACGAAAAAGGGTGAATGATGGAAAGGAAATTGTTTTGAGATTTAATGTACTTCATTTTGATTGCTTTCAAATCAAATGTATTGCATTTTGGAAATCATGATTTTTAAATAATGTTCTTGCAGTTATTGTCTTATGTATATCTCTAATGAAAACTCTTGAGCTTACTAGGCGTTAAGCCTAACCTTTTATTTGTCGGCATGTGCATCAGGTTCCAGTAGGGAGTGGTTCTAGCAGTCCTATGAAGAATAGAGCCTTAGCTAGATTCGAAAGTAAGTATCCGGTGAAGCCTTCCGCAAGTTGGAGATAATGACTATGCGTGGGTAATAGTAGCACCCATCCTTTATAGTCCGTTTGTATAAGATGGTATGTATGTTTTGTAGTTGAATCTAAATTGTGGTTGTAGATGATTCATTTATTGGTGTATTTAGAAAATTTTAAATTAGTTGCTATTTCCGGATTTGAGGGTGTTACAACTATTATGTATTTGATGTGATTTACCCAACTTTTTCACCTCAACGTGTCAAACTCGGCTATTTGTATATTTTTTTCTTTTATCCTTCCAAATTTTCGAAGGATTTAACTCTTTTTTTTTTCAACACTTGAGTTTTCTCCCCCAAACATAAAATACTCAATGTTCTCATTGTGGAGAGAATGGTAAGACTCAAATGTTCGGGTAAGGCAACAAAGGAAAAGTGTATCGGTCAAGTGTTTAAAAAAAAGGCCTATGAGTTTCAAAGTTTAATCAATATGGATATCGGGGAATTGGTTGTTTAGTTCTAAAAATTTGCTAGGAGTAGATAGATTATTCAAACTATGAAACACAAAAAAATCTAAGAATATAAGACGCATGAGACTTTTTTTTATCCCAAATATTCTTGATACTAGTCGGAAAAAAAATAGACTCAACTACACACACAAAAATGCAAAATAAAAGACACAAAATTGGAGTTGAGAGAAGAAGATGAGTGTGCATCAAGTTTATGTAGGATGCGATTCACCACCCCACGAGTGCATATTCCAAAAGTGGAGTGGTTTCAAGATAATAGTCACCTCCACCATACCAAAGCTTCTTCCAACAAGTCCACCACCCAAAGAACACGATCTAGGCAAAATTCCCAAGCTTTTGATCACACAAATCCTCCCAACAGTCCATGTCATGATCCCTGTAGGAACATTGTGATTACAAAAAGAAGGTTGCACAACATGAGCAAAAATCATTAAGTTAGGAATTTTAGCATCTTGAAGCACCTCTTCACTATTAGGGAGTAAAGAAGGTTTGCTCATGTGCTCAAAATTTGCCTAAAAAATCTCCAACTCTTTCTCAACATCACTCTCATCCTTACCAACACATTTTGATTTTTCATAGCTCAAAAATTGTCTTTGGCCTTAAACTCTTCATAGTTGTTGATACAGTTGGCCACTTTCATCTAGTTTCCCACCTTAGAGCCCATCATCATCTTTTGTAATTGATCTCACATCTTCTTTGCATTAGCTTTGTAACTGTCTATCTTGATATAAATTTCATTCGAGATGCTTTGTAACAGAAGAGATCTTGCTTGTTTATCGGCTTTGAATCTGCTTTTCTGCTCATCAGAATATTGTGTAAACTCTTTCGGAACAGTCTTCATTTTTCTCACTCTGTTCTCATCACCATCCTCACTATCAGATGATTCATCATCTGGTATCTCCACAGTTGGTGGTACCATTGGACCTTCAGTAATTGACAATAAAATGTTTTCTCCGTTTGCATGCCTGTCAATGAAATCTAAGAATCTGTCTTTCCATTGCTCGTACTCCCCTTTGAAAAGAACAGGGGGTTTGACATCAGTGCCAATTGAGAGAGCGTCCTTTGAAGTCATCCTATTTCGAAAAATACAATAAGAACTTGACAGACTGATCGTTAGTCCAAAATGAAATCAAGTAAATCAGAAAAACTTGAACAAAAATCAGAAATGAAATTTCCAACATTCTTCAAGTATGAAATTCACAAGATATACTTATGAAGTATATAGAATTCGCAAACCACATAAACTCGTAAGTACTTTCAAATCATAATTCGTAAGCAAAAGACCCAGAATTCGCAAGTCACACAGAATTCAAAAACAATTACAAGTTCAAAATTCGCAAACTGCAAAGATTTTGAAATTTGCAAACAACAAAGGTTTCAGAATTCGTAGACCAGAATTCGCAACACATGTACCTACGAATCATGAAGAATTCGTATCACACTATGTACGAAATCTGTTCTTTTTGCAAGTAACAATACCGTGAAACTTAAGTACAAGACTGCGAATTCTGTCCTTGTCAAAATTTTATCAAAATCATTTCGTAAAAAGGATATCTACGAATTCTTGGTAAAATAGCCTTCTGCGAATTCTTGGCAACCTGCAGATAGATCAATACGAATACTGAAGGATTCGTAATTCAACTACTTGTGAGTTCTGGAAAATTCATAATACTAACACCTGCGAATTTAACACTTATAATTTAAACACAATAACTCTATGAAAAATAGAGATCTGCGAAAACTAGAGCTCTTCTTGCGAGTTCTTGAAGAATCTGCGAATTCTTCAAATCTGTTTGCGAGTTCTTCAGATTACGAACAAAATACGATCTGAATGGCTTAAAAACCTATCTAGATTTCGAATTTCGATTCAAAATTTTGACAATACGATCACCTAAACATCTAGAATCACTTTTGATCAATGAAATTCAATAAGAACTACACAATAATACAAATTGATCCAACATAGTGCATAATGAACTCGTGAACTCTAAACTCTACAAATCTCAAAAATTGACAATCAATTACAGTGCAAAAATCCAATTCACCTATACAATTTCAATTTAAAACACTATATGCACATAATCTGATCAATTACAACTCGAAAAACAAACACAAACTCATAATTGATTCTAATCTCGATGAACATAGTGACGAACTATGTATTTCTTGATTTCACTTCGGATCTGCTCTGATACCAATTGATAGTCCCAAATCTATCAAGTTCTAATCAAAGACAATAAAACAAACAAGAAATGTAAACTACTTGTTTCAATTTCAATTTCACGAATCAATATTACAACCTTTTATGACTTTCTCTCTCTAATCACAACTCTTTCTCTCTCTAGACCTCTCTCTGTCAGCGTACAATTACTCATAATCTAGTTACTTCCTTCTAACACAAACTAGTCATATATCTATTAACCAAAAAAAAGACACAAGCTCTTACAAAACAATACACATACACTTTGACTTTCAATAGAGAGTTGAATTTCAGCTTTGACTTGCTTGACTTTGACCTTCTGTTTTCTATGATCTTGTATCCAACATATTTATGCTCTAACAATTATCACTTGGTAAAGGACCTCTGCTTTGATTTTTCAACACGTCGACTAGTTGTCCCATCTTAGTATTCAAGGCTTCAAAAGATGATGTGAAATTTCCCAAAAATGTTGTAAAATTTTCCGTTAAGCTTGGAGAAAAAGTTTCAATAGAGAGAGATGGTTCGGGTTGTTCAAAAACATTATCGGGTGGGTAGTTGGAAACAAATGATGTGAATTCATAATGAGGATCACTCCCTTGAAAATCACACGAATAATCAAAATTCCCCTCCCATGATTGGTCGAATGTATTTATAAACGTGTCATTCCAATCTTGAAAGGGAGGTGAAAATGAAGGGTAGGTGCCATCATCTTGAATATTTGCCAAAAAGTTAGGATGCGGTTCCCATGAATAATCGAAAGTATTAAAATATGGGGCATCCCAACTAAAACCATCCATTATAGGGAAAGAAAAATCAATGAAAAACTCAACTTATAACTCAAGAAACTTTAGAAATACGTCAATCCCCGACAACGACGCAAAAAACTTGGTAGCGGAAAAACCGTATAGGCCACAGTAACGACGCAAGTATACACCAAAACTATGATCGCTACAAGTAATAAAGTGGTAAATATACCAATATCGTATCCACAGGGATTGGACTTCAATGTTTTGAGTCCTAAGTCGAGAATACACCGATTTCAGTTAAAGAAGAAGAAAATATTTTTGAGCGAGTTTGGTGCTTTTAACAACAAAAACTAAATAAAAAACTAAAATGGGTATGGGTGTAAGTTTTCCTTGAGATTTACGTAGTAACAAAATGGTTAGTCACTTTGTAGCACGAAGTGTCTATAAAAAGTCCGATCTCTCGAAAGTGGATTTTAAAGACCGGTCCTACAAAATGCCCATAAAGTATCCATCGTTACCAACTCTTAATCTTGCCGATTTAACTACGTTGAAATAAGTCAAGTTCTACCGGTACGGAGATTTACACCAAAATCTCTTTGTGATATAAATCTCCTCCGACGTTTGAACCGTAATCAATCATGCAAAACCCGTATCTCTACGTGGTTATCAAAGACTTTCTCAAATCTTTGTGCATCCCTTAAGCCGTATTTCGAATCCACCCCTTTCGAGGTCAAGATCTAATATTAACATTTCAAAGTGATCGACTTATCCGCGTTGAGTTTAAGTCCCGACTCAAGTGACCAAATTTAAGAGCTAGCAATAATGGCAACACCCAAGTGTCGCCTACTAGTCTCAAGTCGGCTCACACCCACACCCAAAAGGTGATTAACACATAATAAAAATAAAAGACAAAATGTAAAGAAATAAATACTCGTTAACTATTTGCATTAATAAATAAAAACTACACGTGTAACTAGAAAGTAAAGTTCGGAATTTAAATGCATTAAAGTAAGTACGGAAAGTAAATACGAGAAATAAAAGACGGAAAGTAAAAGACGAAAATTAAATGCGAGAAATTAAATTCTACACTAATACTTCATCTCTTCAATCATGAAAGTAAATGCTTGAAGATGAAGAACATATTGTTCTTGCTTTATTGATGATGGAAGATGAGATGAGAGGTCATTTAATGATCCTCCCCAAGCTTGTATTTATACTTGTAATCTTGAGAATCCAAGGGTGAGGATTTTCCCAAAAATTGTGTGGACACCATTAACTTATTCTAGCCACATGATCCAGGAAATTCCATCTAGCAAAAACTGGATAATAGCTTTACCCAATGGTCCCTCGGGTGCCCATAGTGGGCAGACATTGCCTACAGTGGGCAGTGACGTTTTTAATCAAAAAATGATGCGTTTAACCATAAAAACATTTTCAACAACTTCAAATGAAAATAAAATAATAAAAGCAAAAAACACAAACAAATAAAAAGGAAACACAACTAAAGTATAAGAAAAACTCACACAAATGACGTGTAAATAACGCTCAAAATGAGAGTTATCAATAAGCTATAAATATATGTTGGAAAGTGGCTTAATGGGTTAGAAAATGGCTTATTCGCTCAACCCATCATATGCATTGAGCCAAAAAAAATTACATTATTGCCCTTTTGTGAAACATACCCAAATCAAACAAAAAGGTATAGATCATGCCCTCTCTACTTCTCTGAAACAAGTTATTCTCTTGTTCTCTTACCAGATCCTTCAAACAATTTCCTAGTTTGCAAACGACTTATCTCGTTCTCCCGTCACTCTTATTTTCCGGTGGTCTCTTTCTCTACCATCATTCCGTTCTCTGGCGGTCTTGTACTCTCCCGACACTCTCCAACTGTCCCTGTGGGCTCCAGTCTCTTTCTCTAACATCACTCCGTTTCTCTGATGGTCTTGTTTTGACGTTCTCTATTGGCACTCTCCGGCTGTCCATGTTTGCTTTTCCATCTATCGATCTCTCCATCATGTCTTGTGAATATCTCAAACTGGATTTCTCGGTTTGGATCTGAATCCTGCTTTTTTAGTTTTTTCTTTACTTCTTGTTTCTTAAGAGTTATAATATGGAGGGGAAGAAGCAAGAAAATTACTTTCTTCCTGTCCCAATCTCTCAAGGCACTGCTTCCTTCTTCAGTTTTTTTCTTTGTTTCTCTCGATCTGAGATTTCATAACATATTTTGTATTTGGGTTTGGATTACAAATCTCGTAAATGGGTTTTGGTCACATATTACTTGTAAGTTGCAATGCCGATTAATTAAAAAACAAAAAACAAATGGTGGGTATCTTGTATCTGCTTATATAGAAGGTGTACGATGAAATGCCTAAAAGAAATGTAGTATAGTGTTTATTATAGACCGAGGGTAAATGATATTTTTTTGACATTCAAACTGTTTATTCAGTACCTAACCGAACAATAACTTATTTATTATCACACATACAACTTTATCCATACAAGTTTTAATAGAAAACGAATCGAACAACCCTAAGCCATTCGTAGTAAGTAATTATAATAAAAATAGTAATAACAAAGGCAATTTAGTTGAAAATTGATTTTTTCTAGTTTTGGTTGCAAAGTTGCAAATTGCAATCGGTCATTTCCATAGAATAATAAAATTATTATTTTTAAAAATTTGTTAATAGTCAAACAGGGCATCATTTAAAATTAAGGGTTAAGTTTAAGGGAAAACTTAGAAAAAACGGAAAACTGAAAAATATTCTGGTAGTCCTTCATTTGAAGGGTACGTACTTGTGCATACAAGTAATTTGTAACATGTACATAAAAACAAAAAAAAAACTTAATTTATTTGTATGCACAAGTGCATATCGTCCAGATCAAATGCTATTATGATGTTTCTAATTTTTTTTTGAGATTTTCCCTTCAACCTCCCTCTTAAAATATAATCGGAACTTGGAAAGAAAGTTTGTAATAAACCCCCTTGAGTAAATGCTTATCCGGTAAGCGCTTACCAATAAAACACGACACACTAACTTACTTTACCGGGTAAGATTATAATCATCACAAATGTATCTTATACAATAATTAGCGGGTAAGTGCTTACCTGGGTAAGAGTTGTCACTCTCACTTACCGGGTAAGACTCTCCATTCATATCATCGCTCTTACCGGATAAGATTCTCTACTGTTCCCATGTTCATCGGGTAAAGTAAATACCTCGATAAGTGCTCACTGGTAAGCATTTAATAAACCGCCCCTTAATCCGGCCGGCCTGGTCCGACCCAAACCCATATAAATTCCTTATGCCTGCAAGACCGGCAGATTACTTGTTTTCCCGCCAAAACTCCTTCACAAGCCTGCGTACGTGTACGTCCTTCGCTCTCCCCCGCCATTCTCATCTTCACCAAAATCCATCTTTCACTGCTTCCGCGACTTGTACCACCGGAGTACTTCTGATTCAAAAATCACGCATTTTCAGGTACGCTCCTCACCATGTTAATTACACGTTGATATGTGTTTTATATGACGTTTGATCCTTGTATCGAGTGTATTATGTTGTAATAGCAGGATTATACTTCGAACTGCATGTTAAAATTCGTTCATCTCTTTTTGAGGTGCTTAAGACCTGTGTTTAGTTTCTCAAAAGTTTGGAAATCCGTGATTTATACTGATATAGCAGTTCTGATAGGACTAGGGTTTGTGAAAAAGCTGTGATTCGGCTCAAATATGACTAAAGAAGAAGCACAGAATGGAGGAGATGGCATGTTAATTGACGATCCTGAGCCCCAAAATGCGCAAGTAGATGCTTTTCCTGACGGATTCAATTCTAATTACCTCAAAGTTTATTACGGTAATTGTTCCTAAAAACAATTTATCCTCGTAAAATATTGTAGTTATACATATTTGTTGTAAAATTTATGACTTGTGTACGGAATTATGAGCAAATTTGGTACCATTTTATGTATTCTATTTTGCTTCATCAATCTTCAGAAAAAAGAGTTTCGAATCAAACCTAATACCTTTCAGATGCAAAATTGAGATAATTTTTGCTTTGCTGTTTGCATTACTTGTTATAAAGTCCAACGTTGCAAAAGTAACATTGACAGGAATCAGAATTTGCCTAAAAGCTGAAGCTGAAAATTAGCTTGTTAGGCCTCTCAGATTGAAATGAATCTTTGTCTGGTTTGATTGAGTAATTACAAAAAGATTATTATACTGGTTAGTTCTTTAGAAACCTCTCCAATGATTAAAGCCCATTGAAACTTCATCCGAGTCAATGGTTATCTATCATGTTTAGAGGTAAGGCAGTACTCCAAGAGTGATTCACAATGCCTCCTACCAGGGTCGCTAAAATCAAATCAAACCAAATGTACCCAATATATCCCATCTGGAAGAAGGGTTTGAAGGGTAGATGCACTGCACCTTTCATCTACTGAAGGAGCAGAGAGGTTGCTTTGGTGAAGACCCCGACTTGTGATTTTATTTTGTAAAATCTAGAGAGAGAGAGAGGCTGATACTTTGTAAAAAATTTAGAAAAATTTGAATATTAATTAAAGAGCTTAATATAGTGGAAAATTTGTAAAACCAGAATGTGTGCAAAAGCGCATCAAGAAAATGAAGAACAGTAGAACAATACTGGCAGAAATGAGAAAAAAGGATAAAACATGGTGGGGCAATTAAGTCAGTGGAGAAAGTATGATATATTTAATTATCCGAAGCATTCTTCTGTTTACTAGGTAGGACTTTTGTTGCTCAAATTTCACTTGAGTTTTGTGGATGCTTGTAGATTGGCATTTCAAATTATTGCCTGGATAAAACTGCAGTAAAAGAACAAGGAAGATTATTCAATATACAAGCATTTGTCCTTTTGTGTTATAAAGTTACCCTTGATCAATAGGGTCATAATCTCAGTTTCTGATGTCAATGGAAATGTTTAATTTTGGCAGGAAGGCTTTTCCCACATGCAGATATGTTCAAATGGATGTCATATGGAAATGGTAATCTTATTAAGTAATCATTTTGTAAAAAAAGAGCTTTTTATAGATAGCAGATTGGGCTTCTAGTGATATTTGGATTCAAGATTCATGATATTAACCAAGTCATGTATACTTTTGGGAACATATTTTGTACATCCTTGTTCATTGTTTTCTATATTTGAAACATCCTGAATGTGACCAATTGTATTGTCTATATATGCAGATGGGAAACATCCTGCATGTGACCAATCATATTTTGGGCGTAGAGAATTTTCTTTTACATTGGATAATGATATATATTTGCGGTTCCAGTCTTTCAAGAGTGCGTCAGAGCTGGAAAATGGCATCAAAGATAAATGTCCATTCAAAATAGATATTGGTCCTGTTTATAGTGTTGATGTAAGATTCTGTAAGATCGTTTTACTATTCTTGAAGAAAGTTGGCTTTGTTGCTGCACGTGTCCTGAATTATCGTAGCTTGAATGTCTTATCTGCTTTCTGCATACATAATATTCCACTAACTTTTTTGCTTTACCTGTAAAGGTACTGTACATGTAACTGAAATCAAATGGACTGTTCTTGGTGGATTTTTAGTGTTTGCTTATTGGTACATGTTTCTTGACCTTTCAACAGCCTTCAAAGAGGCTTGCATACGCTCAATCAGGGGACAACATTTTCACTCCTGTGGAAAGAGAACTAGTGTTTGATATAGTAGGTTTTCTTTGCTTATGAATGCATACTAAACATTCAATATTCTAAAAGCAAACCTCTTTATCATTTAACATGATTGTATGCCGTTGAGCTTTCCAGGATATTTCGGATTATGATGATGCCAGATATTGTTGCTCCGGAGCAGATGTTTGCTTAGAATGCTGGCCTCTGATGACCATTGCAGTTAAAGTGATTGATACTGCTCTCAGAGGTGAGAATATTAGTGTGTGGCACGCTGATGCTTGTACAATGTATGGCTGAGTTAATTCCAGCAATATCCAAAGGTCATTACATATTGAAATCAATGTCTTGGTAGTTCGATGCAGTATCATTCTACATGCACTGACATTCCTGTGTTGGCATATGTATCAGCTTTCGTCTAAACCATTGATCCTACTCTTATAGACATCAGTAACACTAATTTCATGTCCAATTTGCTCAGATGATTTTGGATTCAATCATATTCTCTGGGTATACAGTGGTCGTCGTGGTGTTCATTGTTGGGTTTGCGATGGAAAAGCAAGAAGGTGATACTGCAAACTTGTAAAATGAAATTTTAACTTTTTCTACTAGCTACAATTGCATCATTAGAATGGATTGTGAAGCCTAAATTTTACTATTTTGAATTTCAGGCTGAATAATGAACAGAGGGCAGCTATTGCGGACTATTTTCGCTTGTACAAGGTTGATTTTAGTTGTTCATATATGCAATTGTGCAAATTCATATAACATGAGAGCCTTCATTAGCTTTTTTTATTGTTCAGGGTAACAGCAATAGCAAATCAAAGGTTTCACTTTTGGGTCCTGCTCTTCATCCTTTCCTTGTGTAAGTATGGAATTTATATAATAACCTGTCACTTTTAGCCCCATTAAATTCCTGAACCTTGTGTCATCCCTGCAGGAGATCGTATGTCGATGTTCTGAGAGATTTTTTTGAGGAGAAATTACTTTGCAGCCAACAGTTACTTTCAGATGAGAGATATGAAAAAATACTGGACATGATTCCTGATGAATGTATGCAATTTGGATATATCACTGCTTTCCTTTTTTTCTCCTCTCTCTCTCTCTCTTGTCTCCCTATTGTTGCTTCCTTCTAGTACTGCAATGTGCTTTACTTGCTATGCTTGTCGAACGAAATAAGCAAATATCACTTCCAAGAACTGTTTATAAGATTTGTAGTTACCTTGCAGCAATAACCTCGGAGCTTAGAGGAAAGTGGCAAGACAGTAGGCGCCCTGCTAGTGGAAAAGATGTGAATGTTGTGCGATGGGAGCAACTAAAACATCTGCTTCAGTCTGGTAAACAAAAGGTATGTTCATTTTATTAATAAATATCAGTAAAAGAAGTGATGAAATTCCAGATGACAGACCATCTGGTTCTTATTGGTGGTGTTTGCATGTAGATCTGTGGTTTTGGGGCTTGGGACCGTGATTGTTGAAGCTTTTGTCTTCACTAGTTTGTTATTTGGTTGATTTAAGCTCTTCAATATAAAGTAGATTGGTTTTAATTTTTTCATTGCTGCTTATAAATGCAAAAAAGGGTTGAATCTTGACATCCTCTTTATTGGCAACACGCCTTTGTAACATAATAAGCTTAACTTTCTTGATTTTTTTCCATGCTACATTTTGTATGCCTGGGATCAAGAATTATTTATTTTTAAACTCAAAAAAACATTCTGAATGCAATATACTTCTGTATGCATCTAATTATAGCTATTTGAACTATTCTTTTTCTTCTACGTGTCAGGCACCTGGGATTCGTAGGTGTGTTGAGGAGATTGTCTTCTCTTTCACTTATCCTAGGCTTGATATGGAGGTCAGTACTCAGTACTGACTTATCTTTCACTACATCAGTAGTTGGTTATATTTTACTTTACTGCAATCCTCATCTTATATGTTTATTGTTACTGTCTTCAATTCAACGAAAGATGTTCCAATTCATAATACTTTATGTCAATCATGTTCTTCCACCATATAATCTACGTATGCATGAAATAGATCAGGACTTTTATGCAATCAAGTACATACATTAGCTATATATGATACATCTTAACCCATTTGAAATTGCATCTCAGGTTTCAAAACACATGAATCATTTACTGAAGGCACCTTTTTGTGTACACCCCAAAACAGGTCAGTTCTGGTATTTGTATCTTTGTATGACAGGCCATGGTATCGGCAAGATCATCATTATGTTGACAATTTGAAAAGATGCCTAGGTGCAGCAATTTTGATGTCCATGTTTACATTAAGAAATTGGGTCACATTTCTTAAGATAATGCATGATATAATAATTAATTGAGTTCCTGATATTTTCAGAAGTTTCATGCTTAAAAACTAACATGGCCATCTTGGGCAACTTTTTACAGCATGCCAAATCTCATACCTGTTTTTTTCAGGGCGTGTTTGCGTTCCTATCAATCCAGCCATTTGTGATGAGTTTGATCCTACCAATGTGCCAACACTTTCCAAGGTAATGTTTTGGTGAGCAAACTATATGGAACTGATACTTGTATAATATTTTGCAATTCTGTTTAGAATTTGTTGTATTCTGGAGTCTGCAGTGGTGAACTGGGAAATGGTCATGATATGTATAAGAATGACCAGTTGCTCAGTTACCTGCTTTAGGTTGAACTAGATGCAATTTTGCAATATGATATTATTTTCAATACCGGCTCATGAATGCTTTTCGTTTTCACGAAGATAAACAGAAAAGTAATCCGAGAACCTCGGATAATAATTCTAGATTTTCATTGACAACAAAGAAATTAAGTTACAGATTTTGGTCAAGTTAAAAGCCACATTTTCTCATGCAATTTCTTTTTTCTCACACAAGATTTTCCACTTGGGAAGTAGAGAGTCAGAATTGCAGAACCTGTCTGGTTAGCCTTTGTTTTTATCACTTAGTTATTTATAAGATATTCATTCGTTAAGTTGTTAAAGTTCTAATGATTTCAATCATTTTCATCTGTCAAACAATGTTTCTGAAAAGATGACCATGGACCAATGATGCATTCATATGCTAAAAAGTTTTATTTCCATTGCCAAGGTTTTTTTCTTCTTATTACCTGTTCTTTATATGCTGGATGTTTTGACAGTGTGAAAACTCAACTCTCCATGTGACGGGATTTGTATATGCATATGCGTATTGCTTATGTGTGTGTTGTAGAGCTTCAAAAAGATCCACATATCTTTGTTAATTTTTCTAGCTATATAAGATATTGAATGTAGTCTATCACTTTGAGATTACGAGAATCTTCTCAATTGATATAAATTATGTCAGTTCAAGAATATATTATTTTCATTATTATCTTATGGGTTAACCTCGGTATGACTTCCATCTATCATCCTATTTTTTTACTAGTTTTTTAGTTTGAGGGAGATATAGTATCAAGAGTCTTGTTCCTCATAGCCTGACCTTCTGGCTAGAGTATCAAAGCAGCCTTGATTGACCCATCTTTGTTGTATCTCACAGCTTATGGGAGAAATCAACACAGCAGGCTTGCAAGCAGAAGGCCATACAGGTAAGTTACTGCAAGTATTATCATATGATTATTCAGTATATTATTTTCCCTGATGACCTCAATCACCGAAATTAAAGCTTATTATGCATGCAAGTGAAGAGTTCTGTGTCAATTATCAGATTGATTCATTTCAAAGACCTCATTATTGTAGAACATGCTTTGAAGTCTTTCATTCCGGCATTACAATAGACCGATCATATTATCTCAAAGCCAATTATTTTCTTATTGTTATCATTGTCTGTTAAGAATATTATGTTTTTTTTTCTTCTTTCTTTTTTCTAATTTCATTTATTTTATTTTTACTGTTTTGTGGATTGACACCAGTATGGGATAGAACCTCAATGGGGAAATCCATCAGATTCTTTAGAGAATCTTTCTTGCAGCCTTTGCTGAAATCTTGCAAGGTAATCAATAATGTTGATGTTTTTAGCTTTTAGCATGCCTATTTTTTATTTATTTTGTGTGATGTTCATGTTTAAGAGTCTTATAAAGATGACCTAGGCAAATGCCCCTTTAAACTTGTGCCTCGAATGGCAATTGGTACATATAGGATTTAGACATTGCTTGTAATTTGCTGACTTCATTATGACACCCTTTTCAAATACAAGATCGTTGAAAAATAGGTTTAGTAGTGAATCTTTAGCAGGCTTTTCAGATTTTGAATTGAAAGCAACAAGTTATTTGACTGGATATTTTCTGACTTCCTAATTTATAACTGCAATGATGCTGAACTGTAAGAATTCACTGCTGTTGCAGGAAGAGATAGAAGGCTCACACAGTGTCAAAGTTCAGCAATCAAAAAACTCCTTGAACTGGTAATGCATGCTTACAATTTATCAGCGACAATGTCTGCTTTGATTTATTTTGTGTTGCAAGTTCAGTTAGAAGTATGTAATATGTTTTTTACAGTAGTTATGCTCTTACCATTTATCAGAAATGAAAAGGAAAATTCAGATTCAACAAGCACATGTACATTATCATCATAACACAACACTAGAAAATGAAGTTTGGAAACATAATATATCATGAAGGTTTCAGGGAATTAATAGCAGTGTGGTTACCTTTGAAACACCAATTAGTGAGCTTGTTTTAAGAGTTTTTGATACATAAACGTTGTTCATTCCTGACTTGTGTGCTTAGGGCTCATTTGGTGGATTTTTAATGGTATCCTTAAACTGTAGGATTTAGAAATCTCTTGGAGATGACTGTCATTTTAAATCCAAATCCCATGGATTTCAATTGTTTCCCTTGCATCTGTACCCCACCTCTTTTTATCAAATCTGCCATAATCCCTCTATCCCATGGATTTAAAAGTCATGGCATGCCTCAAGACGCTTCTTAAACCTGAATCACACCACTACTCAACATTTGAGGACTCTCAAATTTGGTTCTGCCACGTTATCTATTATAAATTTTCTTCGGTACCGATCATTTAAAAAAAAATTAATATATGACTGAGATAAGATTAAACATAATTACTCGGTAAACAATTAATTAAATACAGTATGAACTAATGAATATATTTTCATAAATGGTTAATTTGTATATATTTCTATATAAATACTTTTCTATTAGAAAAATGAGGGTTGGCCAAAGACATTTAGGTGTCGTTTGTTTTTTAAGAGGTCTAAAGTCTGAAGTCTTATTTTAGTTATGATTAATTAGAGGTGGTATGTAAAAAAGTCTGAACGATTCAGACTTAAGAGTCATTAAGAGGTTTTTTTAAAAAAACAAACAACCCTTTAGTCAACTAAAATTTTAATCATCAAAATCATCCCTCATTTCTTTTAGTTACCTCCATTTTCCAATCTTACAACCCTCATCAACATGGAATGACTAAAACAAGAAAATGATGCATTATTTTTAACAATACTCAAATCTCACAATGTCGTCTTATTATTATTGATTGTTATATATATATATATATATATAGAGGAAGGTTCATGTGAGAATCCTAACAATTTAAGAAAATAAGAGGAGCATTCTCAGCCAATCAAATTAGAATTCCCGTTTTATTTAAGGAAGGGTATTTGTGTCATTTGAAATCATATTGTAGATCACATATAATTTACTAAGAGATACCAGATTGTTTTTTAATCACATATGATTTACTAGGTGTTCCCAACAACAATTCATCATATACTATCAGATTGTAAAACGAGATCACATATGATTAATAACTAAGTGACATCAGATTGTAAAACAAGATCACATATGATTAATAACTAACAACATTTCTTATAGATCACATATGATTTACTAAGAGATATCAGATTGTTTCTTAATCACATATGATTTACTAGGTGTTCAATCACATATGATTAATAACTAAGTATAACAGTTCTTATAGATCACATATGATTTACTAAGAGATATCATATTGTTAAACAATATAACTGTCCCTATACATCACATATGATTAATAACAGTCCTCGTAAATCACATATGATTCAAGTCGAATCCATCGATGTTGCAGAAGTTTTGTTCGTCTTTTTCAGATTATCGAACTTCTTTGAACTTCGTTTCACTATTGATCTTCAACTCTATAAGACTATAACGAATCGAGAGCAAGATTTCAGGGTTGAAGCTTTTCGAAAGTTTCGGTGTTAAAATAAACTTTCCGGCACACAACACACAGAATCAACTCCATCTTCATGTACTATTTCGATTATGTGTTTCTGAAAGGTTATTTTGCACCGGTGATCGGAATCGATTTAAGTACATCATACTCGTGCGTAGCTGTTTGGCAACACGAACAATCTGACAATCCAAACAATGAAATCATCTGATTCATAACACATAAACGCAGATTTACAATCAAATAATTAAAAACTACACACTAATTACAGCAGCAAAGAGAGAAATTAATCTTTGTTGGAATGAGTTGATGAAAACCCTAGTTGCAGAGAAAGAGAGAGGGAGAGAGAGGGTCTGCTAACAAAGAGTAGAAGAGAGTGAAATAATCACAAAATAGGTGTTTGCCTAATTTACCCTTGCTTTATATTTACCCCTGTGGAAAAGTACTTTCAGTGGCACAAAAATTACAAAAATCGCCACTGAAAATCTGAACCGTGGATTAGATTAATAAACGGTTGAGATGCATCCCTTTATTTTCTTAAATAGGTCCCCTCCTCGTATGAACCCACCCTCTCTCTCTCTCTCTCTCTCTCTCTCTCTATATATATATATATATGTCCGTTCATTTGTTAACCTGACATTGGTATTAATCGTGTTAGTCCATCTCAACCGTATATTGTTGAGATCAACGGTTCACAATTAATTGATTTTTCATTTAAATAAAATATTCCCAAACGGTTGATAATAACCATTGCATATATGCACAAGGGTATTTTAGTAAAAATACCATCCCATTAATTTAGGGGAACACACGCTTACCAAAACAAAACCCATTTAATTAAAGATTTCTTCCCCCAAGATAGATTTAGCCAAACCAAAACTCACGAACACACCATATTCATGAAATCGCAACCAAGATTACTTCCCCCCACGTCGAATCAGGAGTAAACCGAGGAAAATCCTTGCGATATTTGCGTTCATCGTTGAAGTTGGAATCAATATCTCAATCGTGGGTGAAAGGCGCGAAAATGAATGGATTTGATGGCGGGAATCGATTAAGAAGAGGTAAAACGTTGAAAATCTAGGGTTTATAAAAGGGGATAAGTACATTAAAACGTTGCGTCCTATGAAGTATGAACAAATTGCCGATATGCTCAATGTTATTTCTGAGAGATTTGACTGGGAGAAAATCATGGAAGGTGACAATATAATTGGACTTAAACATGTATTCTGCATATAATTGTAATTCATTTAAATGAAATGCTTTTTTGGAAGTTAAGTCATCGTTTGGCAAATATGCTTTTTTCTCCCTTTTTCACACTTGCATTTTCAACAAAGTGAAAACTTGTTTGTCAAACGTCTATTTTTTCAGAGAACCAAAACCTATTTAGAAAATTTTGTAAATGGTAGTCAATAATTGTAAATTTGATTTGGATGTTTTCACGGTTTACAAAAGCACATGCATTGACTTTTTGAACTTAAAGAAGTTGAGTTAAACAAAGTTTCTGTTTTTGACTTCAAATCTTCATCTTGTTTTTTTTTGAAAAAGGTAATAGTGTTGTCAAATGCATTCTCAATCAAATCATTACTTTGTTTAGATTACAGAAAACACAAGTATTTATCAAATAAGACGTATGTTGTTCGATTTTTAATGTGCTTTGCCTATTTTTAATTCTAAACAATTTTGCACTTTTTGTGGCTGTTCGATTTGGTGCACAAAATCGCAAAGGGAGCAGGAATACCTGTCATTAATATGCAATGAACTAATGATCTCTTTGATAGTGCATATGTGCACACTTGCATACAGTGCATCTATGCATATGTTTGTTGAAATATTATATGCATATGTGCATACTGTTATCTAATATGCATATGTGCACATTGAGTATTGTGAATATGTACATGTTGTATATGTGCATATGTTCATATCAGCTGATCTATTTGATGCATTGATTGAGATACACACTGCCTTATTAAAATCTGCTGAAAATAGATGAGTTACATTTTCAAATTTCAAATTATTCAATTAAATAAATAAAGATATCAATAGCAAGTTAGAGACTTCCTTAAAATAAGGAAAGATAGTTATTAGGTGTGAAAAGGAGAATTCCAATATTGCCTCTTCCTTTTTGATTAGGCGTGTACACTAACATGCAATTTCTAATGAATCTGATTGATTGAAAATCCGTTAATACGGTTAATACCAATGTCATTGTAAACAAAAGAAGGGGACCATATATATATATATATATGTATGGAGAGAGAGAGAGAGAGAGAGAGAGGTGGTTTTCATTTGAAAACCACCCTTATGATGCAAACTATGTAACCCATATAGATATCATAGATGTAATCAATCATATTTGTTCTATTTATGTTAATACATTAATTAATTCAATATAATAAATTTACAAAAATAGGCTACAAGGGTATAATTGTATTTTGCAGTTACCATTTCAAATTAGGAAATCAAGTGTGCATAATGTAGGCGTCATTGAACAAAGCAAAAAATAATATAAATAATAACCTGTCGTAAGGATTATTGCAGAATAAATTCTTAAATTTTATATAGTAGAAGATGAAACACAGGAAATTATTAGTGGTCCATGATAAAACATAGTGAACCATCCCGTTCATATATTGAAAATTTAATGAAATTATTAGTGAACTATGATTGATACATAGTGAAATTAAAAAAAATATCAATAGTGAGACATATTGAAACCATAATGAATCATCAACGAACCCTTATTACAATCCAGAGATGTGGGCGCGTTTGGTTTGCGGGATTGGAATGGATTTGGAGGGATTTGGATTTCAAATCCATTCCAATCCTGCGTTTGGTTTGCAGGAAAGGATTTCGTTGACCGGATTTCAAATCCGTTGGCCATTTAAAATCCCTCATATGATGGATTTGGAAATCCTTGGCATTGGGTCTGGATTTGAAATCCAAATCTGATGGATTCTAAAGCGTGATCCATACTTCAAATTGTATCGATCCAAATTCGACGTTTACCAATAAAAATAAATTCTTTATAAAACAAACAAATAATAATAATAAAAAAAACTCAATCCAAATTCAAATCCTAAAAACCAAACAAGACTTGTAAATGAATGGATTTGAAATCCATTCCAAATCCTACAAACCAAACACATGAAGGGATTTCAAATCCCTCCAAATCCAAATCCCTTCGTGAAATCCAATCAATTCCATTCCAATCCCGCAAACCAAACGCGCCCTAAGGCGTGTTTGGTTTGCGGGATTGGAATGGATTTGGAAGGATTTGGATTTCAAATTCATTCCAATCCTGCGTTTGGTTTGCAGGAAATGATTTCGTTGACCGGATTTCAAATCCGTTGACCATTTTAAAATCCCTCAAATGATGGATTTGGAAATCCTTGGCTTTGGACATGGATTTGAAATCCAAATCCGATGGATTCTAAAGCGTGATCCAGACCAATGTTTTAAAACCCGGTTTTTTGATTGACCCGGTGTGGTAACCGGGTCACGGTTCAACCCGGTTTCAAGAATTTCTATGTATTTTTCATTTTCATGCATACATATATATTGTAACCAAAATATTGATGTCCACAAGTTAAAACATTAGAAAAACACATAACAAGTTTTACATCAATCCAAATACATCAAAACGAAACATAACGATCAAACCTAATCATGGATCTTGAGACATTGGAGTATTGGTTTTTAACGCTAATACACATTGCCTATTGGACTATTCGTTTTTAACTTTTGTTACCGGGTCAACCGGTTCGATACCGGTTCGTTATGACCGGTTCAACCGGTTTTTTAGTAGAACCAGTCGGTTCAATCCGGGTCATAAAATGGCATAAACCCGGTCACAATTGACCCGGTCTTTTCACCGGTTCCCGGTTCGACCGGTCGGGTCAACCCGGTTTTTAAAACATTGATCCAAACTTCAAATTGTATCAATCCAAATCCGACGTTTACCAATAAAAATAAATTATTTATAAAATAAACAAATAATTAAAAAAAACTCAATCCAAATCCAAATCCCACAAACCAAACAAGACTTGTAAATGAATGGATTTGAAATCCATTCCAAATCCTACAAACCAAACACATGAAGGGATTTAAAATCCCCCCAAATCCAAATCCCTCCAAATCCAAATCCCTCCTTAAAATCCAATCCATTCCATTCCAATCCCGCAAACCAAACGTGCCCTAAAGGCGCATTTGGTTTGCGGGATTGGAATGGATTTGGAGGGATTTGGATTTCAAATCCATTCTAATCCTGTGTTTGGTTTGCAGGAAAAGATTTCGTTGACCAAATTTCAAATTCATTGACCATTTTAAAATCCCTCATATGATGGATTTGGAAATCCTTGGCATTGGGCCTGGATTTGAAATCCAAATCCGATGGATTCTAAAGCGTGATCCATACTTTAAATTGTATCGATCCAAATTCGACGTTTACCAATAAAAATAAAATCTTTATAAAACAAACAAATAATTAAAAAAAAAAAACTCAATCCAAATCCAAATCCTACAAACCAAGCAAGACTTGTAAAATCCATTCCAAATCCTACAAACCAAACACATGAAGGGATTTCAAATTCCCCCAAATCCAAATCTTTCCTTGAAATCCAATCCATTCCATTCCAATCCCGCAAACCAAACACGCCCTAAGTGTCTTATAAAAACCCTCTCTAAATGAAATTTCAGAAGTGCTGTAAAAACCATCACTTTTCACTTATAAGAAACTCTCATTAAATATATTTTTATTATACTTTTTTCTTTCCTGCGTTTTAATTCTTTTTTCTTTAAAATGTTTAACCCATTTGATTTTTTAGTTTTTTTATGAACATTTTCCTCTTAATTTTTTTTCCAATCAATATCAACTTTATTTTTTGTATTTTAATGCCTTAGTAGCCACGACGAAGCCATGACGTTTTCAAGGCGTGACTTATGATGTCATTTTTCTAATTATATATATCATTATATATAAAAACATATGTTTTGTAGTGTTACTCAATGAGTCAATAATAATAAGCAAGTTAAATTATGATATACATTAAAAAAACTTGCAAATAAAACATTAAAAACGTACGTAAAAATCAAATATTGCATTACGAAATTGTGCATTAGGCCATGGCGTCCCATGTGCATATCGTGGCGTGAGACACAAGTTTTGGTGTCATCGCACGCCATGGCGAATGTGCGACAAGTTTTTTAGAACATTGATTACAATCATATGAAACTTAGTGAAACATCTACTAACTGGACGAACAAAATACGATAAAAATATTTCATCGTTGTCGAACACGTCGCAAACATGTATTTTATTAAGTGAAACAACTTCGACGTTATTCTCCATTATTTGGACCATGAACATCGACCTGCAACTCACATTATAATCAACATTTTTTTAATATATTTGAAATTTCAGTAGTCATTAAAACGGGAAATTTGATAAAATAAAATAAAAAACCAAATTTCCCCCTAATTAAGCGGTTACAAAATAGAATAAATCCATTAATAATGAAATTGAATAAATATATAAATTAGATCCGCTTAAAAATGACAATTATGACCTTGAAATTAAAAAAAAACAAAAATTACAAGAAATTCAATGATTGGTTGAAAATAGTGTGCAAAGTTTGAAATATAAGAGTGGTTTCAAAAGATTCCTGCTCCTTTCTCTCTCTCTCTCTCTATATATATATATAGAGAGAGAGATAAATTCAAATAAAAACTCAATTGTCATTGTGCACGTGAGGTCGAATCTCGGCTCCTCCATCTCTATTGATCCAACAACTCATATTAAATAGAGTTTATAATTAAACTAGATTAGGGTTAAAATGGAAGATAATTTAAACCCACGCCTACCATATTTGACCTTTTATTTTATTTTTTAATCAAAAACTTTACCCACTTAAAATTTAAAATAAATTATCTTAAAAATTATTAATATTTTAATCACATATGGCGGCATGCCATCTTATAAAAGAGATCCAATAGATCCTATAATATAATAAAAAAGTAGATCCAATAGATCCTATAATATAATAAACAGTCGCCCGAGCCTGGTCACTGCGACCCCCTTTGTGAAGAGGCACCCCTTCTCCCGAAGTTAAGGGGTTATTTTTTCGTGCTATTCGACATGACATCCATCTCGATATAGTTTTTGTTGTTGTTTTAACCGTTTTTACGTGAAATGCTATATATATGTTATATTCATTATGAATATATATGTACGCTCAAGTGTGTACAACACCTCGACACCGTAAGTCTGTAACTTGATATCACCTTCTTCAACACTTTCTTCAACGTCGTAAGGCATCACGTTCTTCATCATCAAAACCAAACATCCATTGAGACGAATCGAGAACCTATCGAGTTTTGGTTGTGAACCGAGGAACAAGAGAGAACACGTCACGTCTCCACACCTTCACGGGTTCATCATGAATAATACAACATTCAGGATGAATAATACAATATTCAGAGTGAATAATACAACATTCAGGGTGAATAATACACGATTCATGAATTTGTGTATTATTTATCCTAAATGTTGTATAATTCATCCTGAACACTGTATTATTCATCATGAATAATGAATGAGCGTTCACATTTGTTATTCATATTGAATGTGGGACACCCATTGATGCGCATACATATTCATAATGAATTAAACGAAATTTCGGTTGTGAATCAGGAAACAAAAGAAAGTGTGTCATGTGTCCACACTTTCACGGGTCATTCATATATTATTCATCATGAATAATGTATCATTCAGGATGAATAATACAACATTCAGGGTGAATAATACACAATTCATGATAAAAAAAATACATGAATCATGAATTCGTGTATTATTCATCCTGAATATTGTATTATTAATCATAAATAGTGAATGAATGTCCACTTTTGTTATTCATACTGAATGTGGACACCTGAGGACGTGCATACATATTCATAATGAATATATAACACATATATAGCATTTCACGTAAAAAAACAGTTAAAATGAAAAAAAAACAACTATATCGAGATGGATGTCATATTGAAAAGCACGAAATTCTCGTTTTGTTTTATGTAATTTGTTTGATTAAAATATTAGTAATTTTTAAGATAATTTATTTTAAATTTTAAGAAGGTAAAAGTTTTTTAATTAAAAAAGAAAAAAATAAAAAGTCAAATAAGTTAGGTGTTGATTCAAATTTCCAATAGTGTCCGTAATCACTTCTCAATTAATGTTATTATGTGTTAACCATTGATTAGTTTTCTAAGTTTTGATCAATAACTAAGATTAGTCCTCACGTGTACAATGAAAAATGAGTTTTCATTTGAACCCACCCCTATATATATATATATATATATATATATATATATATATATATATATATATAAAGAGAGAGAGAGAGAGAGAGAGAGAGAGAGAGAGGGGGGGGGGAGGATCAAACGAAAATGCTAACTATTTAAGAAAATAAAGGGATAATTCTTAGCCAATCAATTTTAAGGAATTATTCTGAAAATAATTAATTCCAAAAATCATACTAAAAGGGTATGTACGTCATTTTATTCAATTGAGTAATTTTGGATAATATTTACTTCCTACAATTATGGAATCACGGTATCAAATTCAAATCAACCGAATTATATGTCGTCTTCCTCTCTTCATCCAATTTCTGATTTGTTTTAGCATTGGTGTCATCATATTTTGCTACCTCCCCCTCAACATGATAATTTGTGTCTTTGAATCTTTATATCATTTCTTCCCCTCTTGATAATTAGAAGCATCCCGAGCATCATGTATTTTCAAAGACCGACCGAATGAGTAGCAAAATATCAAATAAAACTGTTAAGAACCAAGATGGGGTCAACTAAGACGGAGACACATTAGTCACTGTTATCACAACAATTAAAGTAATTGTGTGGCCTATTTTCAGAGTTGGCATCGGGGTATCTCTTATAGGACTTCCAGTTATCACTGAATTAAAATATTAAAAATTACTTCTCAAATTGTTCCGGCAACATCACAAAGATATACGATTGGAATCACAAAGATTCGTGCGTGTGTGAAAGAAATATAAATCATATCGATTAGGCTCAAAGATTGATTCAACCTGGGACGCAGGTTGAGAAATCAATAGACACAATGAAATGAATATGAAGTTCGGAGATCGTAGCTGATGTCTTCCTTTTTCAATATCTAAGTCCTCCGAGTGAGAAATAGATAGATTATGTGCTAAATCTTCGTGAATATATGACACAAGTCTTTTGTGAGATACTTGAGTGGCTAGGTGGGGTGACACGAGTTATCGACACTGGTTCCATGTCTGTTTCAATATCCATCCAAAGAACGAGAATGAACAGATTGTGTGGTAACCCTGATAACCGACTCGGTTTGGTAAGGACCAAATTCTTTTAAGTCCTGTCACATCCTCACCATATTTTTTTCACTCCGAACTCATCTATCAAGCTAGACCCCTCACTAATATCTATGAATGAGATGTGTTTCTTGGGTAGGCCCTTCCGGTTCTGGATTGACCATAAAAACTGTATAAGTCCTAACACTCCTTTAACTCACCAAGATAAAACATTGAAGTAAAAGTTATGATTTGAGATAATCAGAAGTCAAAAACATTTAAGAACGAGTTATGAACTGAAGTGTCAAGAAGTCGTTATGAAAAAAAAAACATGGTACTCCCCCTCAAAATATGGCATAACCCTTGATTGTAGTCATGTGATGTGAATAATCTGAATTAAATCACACATGACATTCCTGCAAAACAAATTAGGAAGATTTTGGTTTTGGTATCCATGCTGTGATGGATCCTTGATGGTTAGTTGTCTTGGCTTTGAAGCTATTAAACTGAGAATTGGGGATGCTATAAGTATCATACCAACTATTAGCATACCTTGGATGGACAAAGTCACTTTTTCCACAATGAGTGCAACAGATCTTTTGTCGGCACAGACTGATCAACTTTCCTATAGAATAGACATAAGTAGGTGAATCAGTCTTGGAAATAAATGACTTTGTATCAACTACAGGAGAATCATGAGACTTGTTTCCATCACTACTTTCTATAGTCGATTTTGTTATAATATCTAATTATATATTATACATTGGATGCTATAATATTTAATCATATTATACATCGGATGCTATAATATTTAATTATATTATACATTGGATGCTACATGTGACTAATGCTATAATATTTAATCATATTATACATTAGATGCTATAATATTTAATTATATTATACATTGGATGCTATGACTAAGGCCAAACTCTACTCCACTTCCATCCTATAAATATCCCTTCCCCTCCAACCATTTTCATCATCCCTTTCTCTTAACTTCCACTAGTTAACACTATAATACTCTCCCTGATATATCCTCTCGATATATTTAGTTTATGTGAGGTCGAGAGTGTTCTTGATATTCGGTGGTGTTCGTGAAGTTTTGTTAGGTGATCGTGAATCTCAAGATCCTTGTACAAGCACTTTGTAATCTCCTGGTTGGTAATAATATTCTTGCTCTCTCTTCTTGGTGGATGTACACAATCACACCGATAGTAGAACCACGTTAAATCACGGTGTTATTTATTTTTGAACTTGCTATATATTATAGATAATAACGTATTTATTATTATCTATAATTTTGTGGGTTTATTATTCTACGTTAGAGAATTATTGTGCAACATCTAGATTATTGTTATCCGCATTTATTGTTGGGTTAATTGTGCACATGGATTTCTACTCGTTTGGGACCTTAGAAATCATTTTTGCTAGCATTGTAATTTTGTGAAGACACAATTTTTCCTAACAATTGGTATCAGAGTTTCGGATCTAGATTTGGGTTTTTGTAGAAAATATACATAAACCAGTTTGAACATTTTTTTTTCTCTATGGCTGAAGTAGAAAAACCTTCTGGTACCGGTTCCTCAACCCAGACCCAAAAGCCGTACCAAGAAGGTACATTTAATTTGTCCGGGGTTGGGATTCGTATACAGACTTGGAATGGGGACAGTGACTTTGGTAAATGGCAGTTCACAACATCTGCTGCACTTAGGAAAAATGGAGTCCATCCCGTAGTATTTGCTAGAAGCGAGTTAGACCCTAACATGTCTGAACTTAAGGCTAAAGAAATGGAAGCATGGACATTTACTACTTTGCAGATGGCTATGGGAGAAAATGTTATATCTGAGATTGTGTCTGAAAAGACAGCTGCAGGTATCTAGAGCAAGCTTGAGAATTTATATCTCAAGAAAACTTTGACCAACAGATTGTTATTGATGCGATCGTGTCTCTTCTTCAAAATGAAGGAAGACACAACCATTAAAGCTCACATGACCGAATTTGAAGATATTATTATGAAGTTGAAGGCAACGGATGCGCTTCTTGCTAAAGATGAAAAAGCACTTGCTATGATCCTGTTGTATTCACTTCCCGAGAAATATTCCCAATTCACTAACAGTTTTATATATGAAAGAGAAACTCTTTCTTTGTCTGATGTGAAAACATGAATGATTTCTGAAGATCAAAGAATTCAGATGAGGATAGGTAACAATCACAGGGAGAACAATTACAGTCAAGGCCTATTTGCTGACAGAGGCCGAGACGATCAACAATCTTCAAAAGGAAGAAATCGTGGGCGCTCTCAGTCCCGTCGGCCTGGTTCTCGTGGGTGTTAGATACCGGTGCATCTTGTCATATGACACCATTCTGGGACTGTTTCTCTACCTTCGAAAAAGTTGAAGGTAACAGTATTTATATGGGAAATAATACTTCGTGTGTTACTAAGGGTATCGATACTGTGCAGATCAAGATGTTCGATGGGTGTATTCGGACATTGAATAATGTCAAGTTTGTTCCATCCATGACTCGTTCCTTGATCTCTGTTGGACAACTGTCCAAACTGGGTTGCAAGATTCGGATTGACGACGGGAGTTTGCGCATCTCCCAGGGGAGTATTATCGTAATGAAAGGCAAACGGGTGGAAAATAACCTTTTCCACTTGATTGGCGAAACTATTGCTTCTGAATCGTGTGTGGCCGAAAACTCAAAGAATCTCGATGTTGCTCGCTTATGGCATCTTCGTTTGGGCCACACATCCGAGAAGAACTTGGAGATTTTGCGCAAGCGAAAACTCATTAAAGTCGCCATACCTGCCAACCTGGAGTTTTGTTCGGGATGTGTCAAAGGAAAGCAGACGCGTGTTTCTTTTGGTGTTAGAAAACACAACACTAAAGGAATCCTCGATTATGTTCATACAGACGTCTGGGGACCATCCAAGTACTCCATCCCTCAGTGGAGGTAAACACTTTGTTTTGTTTATTGATGATTTCTCACATAAGCTTTGGGTGTATGTGTTGAAGTTAAAGTCAGATGTCTTCGATACGTTCAAGACTTGGTTGGCACGAGTAGAGGTAGAGACTGGCAAGAAGTTGAAAGTGCTGAGATCTGACTACGGTGGAGAATTTACTAGTGGTAACTTCAAAGACCTTTGTTTGCGTAAAGGCATCCACCGTCACTACACCACACCTGGCGACCCTCAATCAAATGGGGTTGCCGAGCGGATGAATAGGACTTTTCTTGAAAAGGTCCGATGTATGTTGTCGACATTGGGATTCCCCAAATCTTTCTGGGCCGAAACACTTTACACTGCATTGCACATTATTAATAAGTTACCTTGTTCGGCCATCGGGGGAAAGATTCCAGAAGAGGTTTGGAGAGGTAAAAGAAACATCTGTCTGCAATACACACGTGTATTTGGTTGTCCTGTTTATTTTCATATTTCAGGCCAGGACAAGTTGAATCCTAAAGCCACCAAAGGATTCTTGCTCGGCTATACAGATGGTATCAAGGGTTACCGAATCTGGAATCCCTTGACTCGTAAAGTGATTCATTCTCGACACCTCACATTTGATGAATCAGTTCTGTTGAAGTCACAGGATCCTCAGTCCTCTCAAGATCCGTAAGTCACTACTACTGTTGCTCCTACTGCTGATGACGTGGAGACAATAGACAGTCTTTATATTCCTAGTTCATCCACTCCTGATATTAGCTCAGAATCACTCGTTAATGTTGAAGAAGTCATTCCGCCAGTGACTTCTACTAGTGATTCTGAAGAAGAGATTATGAATAATGGTGGAGACGATGGCGATACAATCCCAGTTATTGTAATTACCAGGCATAGTCAAAGGACTATTCGACCGCCTAACAGGTATGGAGATTGGGATTTTGCTAACATGAGTTTTACAGATCAGCTGGAGTTTGCTTTGCATGTAGGGCAAGATGAGCCGCTTGATATAAAGGAGGCGTTGGCCTCGACCCACAGTTCGAAATGGCTTGGATCCATACAAGAAGAGATGAAAGCGCTCTCAAAGAACAACACTTGAGACTCATGTCCATTGCCGAAGGGCAGCCGTGCTATTGGTTGCAAGTAGGTTTTCAAAGTCAAAGATGACAATTGTTACAAGGCTCGTCTCGTTTCTAAAGGCTTTGCACAACGGAAAGGCATCGAGTATGACGATATTTTTGCTCCCGTTGTACGTCATACATCTATCCGTGTTCTTTTAGCGATTGTAGCTATTAACGATTTGGAGCTAGAACAGTTAGATGTGAAGACCGCCTTCCTACACGGAGACTTGGAGGAAACTATATATGAAGCAACCTGATGGCTTTGTTTCCGAAAGCAAACCAGAATATGTATGTAAACTCAAGAAGTCTCTTTATGGACTCAAACAATCGCCTCGTCAGTGGTATAAGAAGTTTGACTTGTTTATGCTCAATTTGGGATTTGAGCGAAGTGAAAAGGACGCTTGTGTCTATCATAGACAAAATGGTGGCGTTTTCACTTACTTACTTCTTTATGTAGATGACATGCTTATAGCCTGCAGGGACCGGTCAGAGATCGAACTTCTGAAAGATAAGTTGAAGTCATAATTTGAAATGAAAGATCTTGGCGCGACGCAGAAGATTTTGGGCATGGAAATCGTACGGGACAGAAAGTCCCGAACACTTAGATTGACACAACGGGCGTATATCCAAAAGATATTGAAGCGGTTCAATCTTGATGGTGCCAAGATGTCTAGCACTCCGCTACTGAAGCACATCAAGATTACAAATGAAGATTGTCCAAAGGATGACAAGGGAAAGGCCGAAATGTCAAAAGTTTCATACGCCAGTGCGGTCGGAAGTCTCATGTACGCCGTGGTGTGTACTCATCCCGATCTCGCACATTGTGTCGGAGTGGTGAGTCAGTTCGCGAATCCAGGTCGATCACATTGGGCAGCCGTTAAAACGGCATTCCGATATTTGAAGGGAACCGAGACACATGGTCTTATATTTGGTTTGCACAATGACTGTGAAATTGTTGGATTTTGTGATTCTGACTATGCAGGTGATCGAGTTGGTTGGAGATCCACATCCGGTTATGTATTTACCTTAGGTGGAACAGCCGTTAGTTGGAGATCACGTTTACAGTCTATTGTTGCATTGTCAACCACAGAAGCCGAACTTGTTGCGACAGTTGAGTCTGCAAAGGAAACGGTCCATTTAAAAGAATTGATGAATGGCTTAGGCTTCGAACAACCTTCCGTGCGCATTTTCTGCGATAAGCAGAGTGCCATTCATTTGGCTACTAATTTGGATTTCAGCTCCCAGACAAAGCACATAAATGTGCGTGATGCATATCTTGTGAGATTACATGAAGCGAATATTGTCTATTTGAAGAAAGTCCTAACAGACGACAATGCCGCTGATATGTTCACTAAGTCGCTAACGCCAGCTAAGTTTTTGCATTGCTCAAACTTGATCCATCTCCGTTTGTTTTAGTGTCGTTGGGCACTTTGCTCGAGAGAGAGAAGATATTACCACAGGTGACAAAATGACATCTTTGAAGGAATTACTTTGTTAAGTGCTTAGAGCTTTGCTTATGCTCTACCTTGTTTAGTATATTGTGCATTTGAGGTTATTTGTTTGCTTGTAACTTTGACGGGTGATGGCCATGCCGAAGCTCATCACGGTTAGAATGCATTTTGCTACCTTGTGCCAATTTACTTTGCTATCTACTTGCAATGATCAACCGTTGGAAGAACTTGTATTGGTTTGATTGGGATTCGTTTCGCTATCGAGGATCACATGCAACATGGTGGAGTGTTATAATATCTAATTATATATTATACATTGGATGCTATAATATTTAATCATATTATACATCGGATGCTATAATATTTAATTATATTATACATTGGATGCTACATGTGACTAATGCTATAATATTTAATCATATTATACATTGGATGCTATAATATTTAATTATATTATACATTGAATGCCATGACTAAGGCCAAACTCTACTCCACTTCCATCCTATAAATATCCCTTCCCCTCCAATCATTTTCATCATCCCTTTCTCTTAACTTCCACTAGTTAACACTATAATACTCTCCCTAATATATCCTCTCGATATATTTAGTTTATGTGAGGTCGAGAGTGTTCTTGATATTCGGTGGTGTTCGTGAAGTTTTGTTAGGTGATCGTGAATCTCAAGATCCTTGTACAAGCACTTTGTAATCTCCTGGTTGGTAATAATATTCTTGCTCTCTCTACTTGGTGGATGTACACTATCACACCGATAGTGGAACCACGTTAAATCATGGTGTTATTTATTTTTGAACTTGCTATATATTATAGATAATAACGTATTTATTATTATCTATAATTTTGTGGGTTTATTATTCTACGTTAGAGAATTATTGTGCAACATCTAGATTATTGTTATCCGCATTTGTTGTTGGGTTAATTGTGCACATGAATTTCTACTCGTTTGGGACCTTAGAAATCATTTTTGCTAGCATTGTAATTTTGTGAAGACACAATTTTTCCTAACAGATTTCTCTCTCCAAACCATCTTGACTTTTCGAAACACTTGATTTTTTGAATCATCAACAAGAGAATTATAGAAAAGATTTGAAGGACGAATATGATCTTTTGAAAATTCATTTGATTTGACAAACTTCTTCGAATAAATAGTTGTAGAAGGTGAACTTGAAGAATAAGGAGACTGAACAACAATATCAGGACTGGCTTGTTCAGATATATCAGCTTTAAAATTTATTTCTTCAAGTTTCTTAACTTTTGCGGATAAAACATTTCTTTTCTTCGAGAATCAAATCAATTTTTTTTAAATCGGATTTTACCTTTTGTTCTTTCAAAATCTCTGTTGCTAATCCAGATAATTTTTTGAAAGCTTATGAATCTCAGTTTCAAAAATCTTTCTTTCACTTTCAAAATCATTTTCTACACTGTTGCGTTTATCAGATATCTCTTTAAAAATCGCAACTTTCTTCTTTTCAAGCATTTTTTTTTCACTCTAAAATGATTTTCTTTCTTTCTCAAAAGTATCTATTTCAATCATCAAAACATTTTCAAAATCATAAATCTGTTTTGAAAGTTTAGCATGCTTGAGCTCAAAGGTTTTTCTTTCGTCAAAAACTTTCTTTGAAAGATCAAGAATCTTTCTTTCAAAATTCTTTCTTTAATTTGAAAATCAACTTTTTCTTTTTCAAAAACAACAAGTCTTTTCTTCAGATCGAGATTTTCATTCTCCAACACGTTTCCTCTTTCTTCAAGCGCTAGGTACTTCTCTTCTTTGGCTTCAAAATCTGCAACTTTTCATTCAAGTTCATATATCTTCTTTGACGCTTCAGCACTTGTCGGATCACTTTTCTTCATATCAACTTTTCTTTCAAGATCTAAAATTTCTTGTAAGATACTTTATTTTGTCAGCAAACATAGTGTAATATGAACTATTTTCTGCTGCCTTTTCAAGTTCAGATTTCCTACGCCTCAGACAGACATTGATTGACTTTAAGGCACACATATCTTTATACGTCTGGCTTTCCTATCTAAGATTGTCCAGATCTGACTGAAGAAAAGCTTTCTCTTCAAGAAGCCTGTCAACAACCTTTAACCTATTCTCCAATTTCGTCTCGAGAGCTGCAATCTTTGCTTTGTGTTCAGAAAATTGGTACATAAGACATTGCAAAATGCAAACTATAAGGACCCTTAGTGTACTTATTTCAAATAGGGACCATATCCAAATTATGAGCAAACCACATGGACCAACGGTGTAATTTACTCATAATTATAAAATTATTAAAAGAAAATATAAATATAATTTATTAATTTTCATTTTCTTAAATTAGTTTTAACTTGTTAATTTATATGTTTTGTTAGAGCATCTCCAACAACATTGCTAAAATAGAAAAAAATTGGTTTTTGCTTTGCTATTCTTCTCCAACAGCTTTGCTATATGGTTTGCTAAAATAGAGAATCATCAAAAAATCTCTAAATATAGAGAATTCTCTATAATCTCTAAATAGGAGTGAAATTGTATTCCCAATCACAATCAAACAATTCTCAATTCAAGATTTAACATTGAAGTCTAAAGAGAGAGTAGAGAGAGAAAGTCTTTTGTATTCATATGTCTGACATTGAATGCTTGGTTACAAGATTTACAAAAGCAACAGGTATTTATACCAAGATATAAAACCACATGCTTAACAACAAAGCAAATGAACTCTAAGATAGACTTAGCTAACTTTGACTTAGATAGACTTTGACATTGTTGACTTTTCTGGACTTGACTTTTCACACTAAATCTTGGATACAATTTTATACACTAACATTCTCCCCCTTTGTATTCAAGATTTAATAAAAATTTGACACTAGTCTTCAGCGCTTGATTCTTCAAACTTTGTCTCTGACAGTCTTGGACTTTGAAGCTCTTTATGAAGTTGTTGAAGAATTTTGAAAAGTCACTCACGTTTAGCATCTTTGGAAATCAACAAGCCTTGAAAACGAATCATATAAAGTCTTGAAACAATACTTTGAAAACTTCTTTGAAAAACTTCATCTTTGAAACTTCTGAAACTTTGAGGGATCTTTGATCTTTGTATCTTCATTTCTTTGATTTCTTGATTGTCTTCGGAAAAACAAACTTTCTCGAATCATCTTCAGAATCTGTCTCTGAAACATAGTAAGCATCTGAATTGTCTTGAACTTTCAGAATTATCTTTTGTCTTTTAAATTGATCTTTGTAGATATCTCCCCCTTTTTGATGATTGTGAGCACCATAATCATCAAAACATCTTCAATTTCAACATTTTCTTTGATCATCCCCCTTTGTATTCAACGTAACAATCTACTCCTTTATGATAATTTGACATTCTCCGCCCTTTGATCTGAGTATCTGAATCATGAACTGTATATACCCGAATCTTTTCAAATTCAGATATAATGAACTTGGTAACCCTGATTCAACAAATGAAACAGTTAGGAGTGCCTGTCAGTAACACGGAGTTACTGTGTACAACGAATGTACAATTGAAGGAGCTGGTTTGATGATGACTCCCCAGGACTTCCATTCAATCATTGAAAAACACAAGGTTTATCTATGAATGTTCTGACAGAAAAACAAATTTTCTTTGTGCTCGTGCTTGTGTATGAAAGAATTTAGCACAATGATTGTGTTTCATAAGGCTCAAATTGTGTAAACTGTTGAGACATCAACAGATATTACATGGACTCAATGTGCATGAAAGAGGTACGAAGGTGGGGCAACTTTCCTTCTTTTTCAATATCTAAATCTTCCGAGTGAAGACCAGATAGCAGATATGTTGCGTCCCCAAAGAAAATGAAACATTTCTTTGTTAAGAAAGAAACGAGTGGCTGGTGGGGTAATTGCAAAAGTTGGCATGGGCTCACTGCCTGTTTCAATGATGGTCACCAAAGAATGTGAACCAATCAGATTTTGTGGTTGCCCGACTCAGAAAGTGGTTGGTGAAGAGTTCTGATATTCTTTTAACTCTGTTCTCACACCCTCTTTCTTTTTAACATTAAATCTTACTTCTAACCAAACTCTCTTTTACATTTTACCGCTCCACACAATGAGAAAAACTTAACCGGATGAGTTATCTCCCCCACTCTTTGATTAATGACCCCTCACCCCTCAATCACTAAAGGATAACTTCCGGGGTAGGAAACATAGGTTAACGTGAATCCATGGAAGTTCTGTTTAAGCTCACACAAATCCCATGTAAGTCCTAAAAGAATAGTTGCTCAACAGTTTAACTTTAGCAGTTAAACTCAAAAATGTATGATGACATTGTCAAAATGTATGCTCATGAAAAATATGAATGAAATTTGAGCATTTGAACTTTGAAGATCTCTCAAAACAAAGATATTGAATGAATGAAATGAAATCAAGAGAATTATTTTGAGAATCTGACAATGTATCAATCAGATCAAATACAATGGTTAGGGTATCAAAGAATTGGATATTTTGTTTATATGAACAAATATAAACAATTTAGCAATGAAAGCACAAATTTTGAAATGATGAATGATGCTCAACAACAGTGAAATCAAACGAGGGTATTACCATCGAAAAATTGTTTCATTATGAGACATGGTAATAACAAATTCAAATGAAGTACTGAACCGATGTGTATGAATACTTGACAGTATATAGACAAGATAATACACAAGTATTGATCTTTGGAAACACACGGTCAGTTAAACATTAATGCTCAAAAATGAAAAACATTTAAACTCATACTTCTAAATTCGTAAAATCGTTTGAGAATAGAGAAGTGGTTTGAACATTTTAGAAAACATTTTTCATGCTTGAAAGTTGTTCATCTTTCATACAATCAGAGATCTAGATTAGAAGATATTTACCTTTAAGCTCCCCCTCAAATCATTATAGAATGATTTAGGTCTATTAAGCTCCCCCTGGATATTTACAAAATATCCATATCTTTAAACATTAAAGAACGGGTCCTGATCTGTCATATGATCAGAAGCCACAATCCTTTACATTAAAGTTCGGGTTTTGAATTGTTTTGTTCAAAAGCCATGTTCTTTGAGGTACGAGTCCTAGACTGCTTTGTCTAGAAGTCAATGTTTTTTGACATTGAAGTCCGAGTTCTAAGTTTATTTACTTAGAAGTCAAAGTCTTTTAACTTTGAAGTCCCGGTCTTGAACTGAATTATTCAAGAGCCATAGTTCCTGCTCCCCCTAGACCGGTGGTACCTGCAAAACAGATTTGATAGGTTTTGGTACCCACTGGTATTTGGGTCCTGGTATGTTAGATTTAGGAATCCACTTCTCATTAGATTTATATCTTTTAAATCCAGAATTCTGAGAAGTAATTCTGTAAGAACCGTACCAGTTATGAGCAGTTTCTTTCTGAACGAAGTCATTCTCTCCACAGTAAGAACAACAGATTTTCTTCTGAGCAATCCTGATCAAATGATTAGTCGAGTAAAACATATCAGAATTACCAAAAGATTTACCTTTATGTGTTCTGTTCTTTTTGGCTTTGGGTGTGGAATTGAATGCTTTGTCCTTCATCTTCTCATCATCTGAAGAACTCTTAACTCTCCAGACCATCTGATTTTTTTTCGAATTCTTTCCAAGAGATTTAATGTAAAAGCTCGTTGAACCATCAACAGATTTGTCATAGAATAGATTAGATGGTCTAATCTGATTTGAGTTGACAGTTTGTGATTTGACACTTTTCTTTTTCAAAACATTTTTCTCATCCAAATTAACTGATTTTGTTGAATTATCAACAGGTGATTGATCAATCACATCAGCTGTTACTTTATCTGACAATTCAATGTTTGCAGCTTCTAAGTCATTTATCTTTTTAGTTAAAATGTTTCTTTCTACTAAAAGTGTGTCAAACTTTTGTTTCAAATCAGATTTGGCCTTCTGTTCTTTTTGGTAATCTGATGATAGAATAGTTAATTTGGATGTGAGCTTAGATATTTCGGATTCAAAATGTAAACGTTCTTGCTCAAAATCTTTTTGTAAGTTCTTGGTTTTATCAGAAATTTCATTGAAGATCCCAACATTTCTCTTTTCATATTTCTTCTTTTCAATCTCCAAAGACCTTTTGTTTTCTTGAAAAGCTTTTCTTTCTTTCTCAAGTAAGTCTTGTAGAATAGAGATCTGTTTGGGAAATTCAAAATTTTTATCTTCAAGAACTTTTCTTTCTTTGGCAAAAGTGTCTCTTTCAGTGATTATTATCTTTTCGAATTCAGACACTTGCTTAGAAAGTTTAAGACATCTAAGCTCCAAATCATTTTTCTCTTGGAGAGTTTTCTTAGAAAATTCAGATGACTGTTGGGTAGAAGATGTCTTCACATTTGATTTTTCTTTTTCTGCTTGGAGGCTTGTTTTCAATTCAACATTCTTCTTCTCCAGAGCAGATATCTGATCTTCAAAATCCTTAAACTTCTTGTTAGCTCCACTCTTATTGCATAGAAGTATTGAAAAATAGGCTAAGTATGTGAATTGAAGAAGCCTGCCGCTGTACACTTAAGTACACCACAGAAGGTGCAAAGTTCAGAGGTTACTCCACAGAAGATCTACCAGAAGTCAAACCTGATAATAATTCTTGGATCACAGAGGCTCTGTGATCACTCACAGAGCCTCTGTGAAGGCCAACCTCTGGAGATCAATGTTGAAGCTTTTCTAAGAGTTCAAGACAAGACCACGTGCAAAACACGTGAGACCTGCTGTACGAAGATCCTCAAGATCAAAGTAATGGGAGTCCCACGATGTTTACTTTCCAGGTGGCATTTCGTTTATGGAATGTCAGTTTTTGTCTTGTACTAAGGGGTACATCCCTCTTCTATATTAAGGGAGCACCACCTTAGAGAAATGTGGAAAACACACGAAAATAGCAGTCTGTATAATCCTTGAGCACATTTTGCACACACCAGTGCGTGTTCTTGGTGCTCTTGAGTAATCAATGAAACAGTTCTTTGAGTAACTTTCTTGTGATACTTTACTTCCTGTTCATTAATTACTTGTGTGTGGACTACCTTGCATGTTCAATCTTTTCTACACGTATTAAACGCTTCCGCACTCTATTTATTTAATCTGTGTGTAGTAAAAGGTTAAATTAAGTTAAAGAACATCACAACTGGGATCTACAATTGGTATCAGAGCTGACTTTGATTTTCAATATCAAAGGATCATGTTCTATACTTGTTTCCAGTATTCAAGGTAGTAGTTTGAGTCTGTTCTTCGTCCCAAACTCCATTTACAGTCACACTCTGTTTTCTGGAGCTATATCAACCTGTTTGGTATAGAAACAGGTACAAGTGTCCTTCATTCAAAGACAGATTCAAAGCTAGTTGGTTGGTCATCTGTTCTTACTGATTCATACACTCATCATTTCTATAACCATTACTGTTATACCCTTTCTGGTTCGTGCCATACTCTGTTTTTCCTCTCTAAACTAAAATGGCAAACACTGTCAACTACTTCAGTGCTGGATCTCAGTCCAAACCTCCCACTCTTCTAAGGGATGAATATCCTCAGTGGAAGATCAGGATGGTGCACTTCCTTGAAGGTGTGGATCCTGGTCTGGTTGAGTTTCTTCACAATCCTCCTTTCATTCCAATGACAACTGTTCCTCGTGTTCCTGCCACTGCCAATACTCCTGAAATTCCTGAATATCAACATCCCAAGCCTGTCCTTGAATGGAGTGAAGAAGAAAAGGCACAACATGAACTTGCAAAGAAAGCCAAAAGGCTAATCATAATGGCTATCCCAAATGATATCTTTCAATCTCTTGATTCATGTGAAACTTCAAAGGACCTATGGTTAGAGCTGGAGAAACAACTTGAGGGTGGTGCCAAAACCCTCAAGAACAACAGAGCCTTATGCATAAATGAGTATTTTGCATTCAAAGCTCTGCCGGGTGAATCCATTCAAAGCACTTACAATAGATACAATTCTTTGATAAACAAGTGTAAAAGGTATGGGATCCACAGAACCTCCGAAGAAAACAACGTCAGATTTCTACAGAGCCTAAATGATGAATGGCTTCATTTAACCATGTCCATGCAAGCCACATTGGATCTTGATGTTTGGTCCATATCTGATCTCTTTGGAACACTGATTAGCCAAGAGAACAGAATTTCCAAACTATCAACCTCTGTCGGAGGTCCTCTGGCTCTTGTGGGAAGTGCCTCAGAAGGCAAAGACAAGGGAAAGAAGGATAAGGCAGCTGAGGAGGCACAGAAGAAGAAGAAGAAGAAGAAGGTACTTGTAGCAGAGAGTGAAAGTGAAGAAAACTCTGAGGAGGAGATTGACATGGCTGCTTTGGCCAAAACTCTTGCACTAATGACCCGACAGTTCAATCGTGGTCTCAAGAAGAAGCCGGAGTACAGAGGAAGAGAAGAAAGAGATGACAGAAGCAGAGGATATGGTGAGGCAAAGATAAAGGAGTGGTCTGAAGAACCAAGGCAAGAAGAGAGAAATGGACAGAAGTCAGACGGCAGAGCTGGTGACAAATTCCCGAAGCAAACTGAAGGCTGCTTCAAATGCGGGAAACCAGGCCACTATGCAGCAGAGTGCAGGTCCTCTGCCAACACAGGGAAACCCACAAGGAACGCTGCCTTCTATAGAAAGAAAGCAGAGTACTACACTCAGAAATCCATAATGGCAGAACAAGAGAACCTTGTAACCGATGAATCATCTGATGAAGAAAATAACGCACTCTTCTGTGGAATGGCAAAAGTCCACTCTTCTGTCAACGAAAGTGAGGTATCCACTTCTAACTCTTGCAACTCAGACTTTGAAAACAAGCTTCTTGAAATACAAAATGATCTTCTAGCTTACAAACATACATGCTCAGATCTTGAGAAAAAGCTTGCCTTCTTTGAAAGAGAAACTAGGCTTCTCACAGAGGAGAAGGATAAGCTTTACCTTCAAAACGAAACTCTCACCTCTGAGCATATTTCAACAAAAAAGGATTTCAAGGATAAAATCACAAATCTTGACAGAGCTTTGAAAGAAAAGGTCAAAGAGCTTAAGAAATGTGAGAGTGATCGTTTAAATGCCATTTCTTTGAAAAACTTCTTTCAAAAGGAAAGAGAAGCTCTTCATCGAGATCTGTTCGACAGAGATCTCAAAATCAAAAGGTACCAGGATGCTCAAAAAGTCACTGAAAAGGTCAACACCCAAATTGGCAGAAGAGGCATAGGGTTCGATGATGTCGATCCCTATACTGGAAACAAAAGAAACAAATCTTTAGCAAACATCTTCTGCGTTGGAAAATCATTAAATCCAAGTATTCCAAACCTTCTATCCACATTTAAAAGGCGAAAAACATCTGAAGAACCACATCTAAGAAATCCTCTGTTGATGGTAGATACATGGTATGAAAACAATAATCTACCTTCTTCACTCTCATCAAAGAAAAATTATATTCCAAAGAAATATCTGTCTCAAAAACAGATAGGAATCTTCAGATTCGGTCATCCTGAAACACAAACTCAAATGGCTTTTGTATGCATGATGACTCCTGAAAAGGAATTGTCCTCTGAAGCTCCAGAGTTTGTTCCGGCCTCTGTGGAAGAAAAACTTTTTAAAAGATTTCTGGAAAATGACTTGAGAAAGACCTATGAAAACCATTTTCTTAATCATCCTGATATTATCTTTGACGTAAGAGAAATCTTCGAGCAAGATCTACAAAACTGTCTTAACGTTCCTATGGTCATTCCGTGTTTTTCAAAAACTCTAAATACTTCAGAGGACACCAATGGACAAAGCAAGGCACTTGCAGAAGGTCAAGATCTCATTCACAAAGATTTCCTCGATTCAGACTCTGAGTTAGAATCAGAGTCCTCTGTTGAAAATGAGACAAGCTCTGTGGAACTTGAGATACTCCCCTGTGGTCCAGAGAAGAGTAAACTTACCTCTGGCATTCTTAATAGAACAGTTCTTCCCAAAAGGAAAACCACAGGTGTACCTATCTGTCTTGATTTCCTGGACATGTGCTTGCAAGCAAAGACTTCTCTTGAGCTTGAAAGATCTAAAAAGAACAAGATCCCTCATGATTCAAGAACTCCAAGACCATTAAAACCTTTTCAAGAAAAACTCACTTGGCAACAAAAGAATAAATGGCCCAAAATTGATAAATTTGATGCTTCTGTTGCAGTGAAAACAAGGAAAGAAGATCAAGGGAGAGTACAACCAAAGAGCCACTCAAGAAGAGTTTTTGAAAAAACTCAACCTAGATTAGACAAAGCTTTATGTAAAAGGAAACCCAAATCTAAAATGGGTTGTAGTAAAATTTGCTCTGTACCCTCCTTTGACAAATTTAATGAAATTTTATAGAAGTTTGCTTCAAATGTTCCTTACTGTAAATGCTTTGATCTTATGCATTCTTTGAATCAACATTTCTCGAGGCCCCCCTGTCTTATATCTCACCCCAAGACCAAGAATGCAAAATTCAAGGGTGAGAAGAGACAAACTGGTACCTCTGCAAATGAGGATAAATCCAAAACCAAAGATGTTAAGGCATCTTCAAAGTCTCCTAACAAAAATGGACCCATTTGGAAATGGGTACCTAAATCTCTCTAATCTGTTCATAGGAGAAACAGCATGTGCCTATCTGGTACCTAGACTCCGGGTGCTCAAGACACATGACTGGTGACAGAGGATTGCTTTCCTCCTACAAAGAAAAACATGGAGGAGGATCTGTGACTTTTGGAGATAACAAAAAGGGACAAATAAAAGGTTATGGAGTCATTGCCAAAGGAGACATCGATGTCAACAAAGTTGCCTATGTGGATGGCCTCAAGCACAATCTTCTGAGTGTAAGTCAACTCTGTGACAATGGACTCGATGTGATGTTCAAAAGACAGTACTGCTCTCTGTTGAAGGAAAATACAACCACAGAGCTTCTGCGAGCCAAAAGACGAGGTGATTTATACCTCATGGACTTTAAATCAACTAACAGAGAAGAAAAGCTCTGCTTAGTCTCAAGTAAGAATGAAGAAGCTTGGCTCTGGCACAACAGGTTCTGTCATCTAAACTTTCACACACTTAACAAACTTGTGAAATTAGAACTAGTAAGTGGTCTACCAAGTATTAGATTCGACAAGGATCATCTATGCTCAGCTTGTGAGATGGGCAAACTCAAAAGGGCTGCCCACAAAACCAAGTCCGACATATCTTGCACCAGACCTCTTCAGATGCTTCATGTTGACCTCTGTGGTCCCATTTCTGTGCAGAGTCTTGGTGGCAAGAAGTACATCCTTGTACTCATAGATGAATTCTCCAGATATACTTGGGTTGAATTTGTTCGAAAGAAATCAGATGTTCCTGAAGTACTAATCAATCTTATCAAGAGAATACAAGTTCTTTATGACTGCAGAGTATAGAGAATCCGAAGTGACAATGGAACAGAGTTTAAGAATTCAACCATTGAAGCCTATCTTTCGACAGAAAGCATATCACAGAACTTCTCTGCTGCAAGGACTCCACAACAAAACGGTGTTGTTGAACGAAAGAACAAAACACTAGTGGAAGCCGCAAGGACTATACTCACTGCTTCAGGGCTCTCTATTTCTTTCTGGGCAGAAGCCATTTCAACCGCATGCTTCACCCAAAATCGATCCTTGATCGTGAAGAGACATGCAAAGACACCATATCACTTACTACACCAGAGGAAGCCAAACATTAAGTACTTCCATGTCTTTGGCTGCAGATGTTTCGTACTGAACGACAGAGACCAAATAGGGAAATTCAGTCCCAAAGCCGATGAAGCCAAATTTATTGGCTATTCATCAAACTCCAAGGCATACAGAATCTATGTACTCAAATCCAAGCATATACTAGAAAGTATTAATGTTTCATTTGATGATTCTTTTCAGGTGACTTCTGAGCAAATCAGCTCAGGACTCAAACTTCAGGATGAAGATTTTGGTGGATCGTCACGAACAAATGATCTTCATCATCTATTTGAAGATATGTTCAATGATGATGAACCCTCTGAAGGTGACCACAGAGCCTCTGAAGCCGAAGCCTCTGAGGACCAAACAGGTACTTCTCTAACTGGTCCTAGAAATACTTCACCCTCTTTCAGTAATGCTGCAGGTGCAACCATCGAGGGGGAGCACTCAGAGGACAATACAACTCAAGGCCCCAAGCTTAATCAAGATCATGATCATCTTCAAAACCTCTCAGAAGGGTCAACACCAGATCAAAGCTCTGCAGAACTCTCTACCTCCACTCATGATGAACAATCAAGTCCTGTGGAAAGTACAAATGATCAATTTCTTTCAACAGAAGATGATCTACATCAAAACGAATGTGCTCCTGAACTAACCACTGAAGTTTCCAATGATCACCTACCCCGCATGATAAAGTGGACCAAGAGTCACCCACAGAGCCAAATCATTGGTAATGCCTCTGATAAGGTCCAAACTCGATCGAGTACTGCCAATTTTTGTTACTATACAAATTTTGTGAGTATCATCGAACCCAAAAAGATATCTGAAGCTCTTGAAGACCCAAACTGGGTAGAAGCTATGCAAGATGAGCTTCTGCAGTTTGAAAGAAACGAAGTATGGACCCTAGTGCCTCTGCCGAAAGGCAAAACCGCAATAGGGACCAAATGGGTCTTCAGGAACAAAAAGGACGAGGATGGTATGGTGATCAGGAACAAAGCAAGACTGGTGGCCAAGGGATATTTCCAAGAAGAAGGCATTGACTACGAAGAAACCTTTGCCCGTGTGGCAAGACTCGAAGCAATAAGAATCTTTCTTGCCTTCGCAGCCCACAGAGGTTTCAAAGTATATCAAATGGATGTCAAGTCAGCCTTTCTGAATGGGCAGATTCAAGAAGAAGTATATGTCTAACAACCACCAGGGTTTGAGAACTCTAAGTACCCAAATCATGTCTACTTCTTGGACAAGGCTCTGTATGGACTGAAACAAGCTCCCAGAGCCTGGTACGACAGACTTTCAAACTTTCTCCTTGCAAATGGTTTCGAAAGAGGTACAACTGATACTAATTTATTCTATAAGAAGAGAAAAGGTGAGATTCTACTTGTACAGATCTATGTTGATGACATTATTTTTGGGTCTACAAATGATTTATACTGCAAAAAATTTGAATCATTGATGAAGAGTGAGTTTGAGATGAGCATGATGGGAGAACTCACATTCTTCTTAGGATTGCAAGTCAAACAAACCACAGAGGGTATTTTCATAAACCAATCAAAATATGTCTCTGACATACTTGAAAAATACAAGCTCTCTGACTCTTCACCAATGAAGACTCCTATGGCCACTGGATCCAAACTTCATGCAGATCCAGAAGGCAAGCCTGTGGAGTGTAAACTCTACAGAGGTATGATAGGGTCTCTGCTATATTTAACCGCAAGTAGACCCGATATAATGTTTACCACATGTCTCTGTGCAAGATTTCAAGCTAACCCCAAAGAATCTCATCTTTATGCTGTCAAGAGGATCTTCAGATACCTAAAAGGGACCAAAAATCTTGGTCTATGGTATCCGGAGAGCTCTGGCTTTGATCTCATGGCTTATACAGATTTAGATTACGGAGGATGCAAGCTCGACAGGAAAAGTACCTCTGGGAGTTGCCAATTCCTAGGAGGGAAACTAGTAAGTTGGACTTCCAAGAAACAGAACTGTGTTTCGACCTCTACGGCAGAAGCAGAATATGTTGCTGCTGCAAGTTGCTGTTCACAAGTTCTGTGGATGAGGACCCAACTTAGAGACTATGGATTTGATATCGAAAAAATCCCCATCCTCTGTGACTCCAAAAGTGCCATTGCGATCTCTGCCAATCCAGTGCAGCACTCTAAAACCAAGCATATCGATATCAGGTATCACTTTCTGAAACATCATGTGGAACATGGAATAATAGAGATGTACTTTGTGCCCACAGACTACCAACTTGCCCACAGACGAAGGCATTGGATGAGAAAAGATTCACTTTTCTAGTTGGCAAGATTGGTATGCTCAACATGAGTTGACCACAGAGCCTCTGTACCCATGCACAGAGACTCTGTTGTACATATTTGTATATAACATATTCCTTGTTTTTAAATAATCTCTTTGACTTTCTTTATATTACATTGTTTTTGCAAATCTATGTCTTGTGCAAATCTTATCTTTATATGATCCAAGCATAGTTGAAAGGGGAGCAGAACGAACCATCAAAACCAATCATGACTATTCAAGGGGGAACAAGACAGTTCTGCGCAACAGACTACAGAGTGAGGTTAGTCCATCTGAATGAAGGGTCAAAACTCTTTCTCGAGCACTATGCCCTCAGAAAGATCCCTCTTTGTACTAATCTTACAGTCAAAACTTTGAAATGATCAAATCTTTGAAAATCTTTCCTAAAAAGGAAATTTTTGGTCTCAGAACCTCTGAGGTCGACCACAGAGCCTCTGTGATCTATCACAGAGTCTCTGCACCTCTAAACTGAGGGTGCTTGAGCAAATGCACTTTAAAAGGAGCTCGATCATTTCATCGCTCTTTTCTCCCTCTTAACCTTGCCTATGACCTCAGAAGCCTCTTATCCCCAGAGCTTCTGTCATGTGCTGAGGGTTATTTTTGAAACTCACTGTCACGTGAGAATAGCAAAATGCCAGGCGCGTGAGAATAGGGTGGCGCACGTCTTAGATCGTGCACCGCCATCATCTAACGTGGCAATATTTGATTGGATCGTAACCTGTACCGTCGTTTTTCTGAAACGTCTTCTTATCCGTTACCACTCATCACGGATTTGAAAATTTTATCTTTTACCGCTCATTCTTTCTACCCTCTCTCTTCATATATAAACCCCTCTCATACTCCAAATTTCTTTTTACCTGCTATTTTCTCTCCTTCAAGAATCCCCTTGCAAAAGACTTCTCATTCTCCATTTCTTTTCATGGCATCTCATTCTGCTTCTTCCAAGAACTCCAAGGGATCTTCTGCATCAAACCACTCGATGCATTCTGAAGCTAAAAAGGACGATTCCCAGTCTGTTGAACAAGAACATGTCCTAACAAGCAGAATGCTCTCCTTCACACACCATGACTATCACTCCAGGCAACTGAACCTTAAGCCAAACAATCATTTTGCTGTCTTGGAACCCAAGGGATATCCTGAGGAAGCTGGTCCTTTAATCGAAATCCTAAAGAACCACATTCTAACAAAAGCCCTAACTCTTAAAAGAACAGATATTCCTGAAACTTACATTCAACAATTCTGGTTGAGTGCTAAGCATGAGAAACTGGACCGTTATGGCTACTGTGTCATGGGATATGCCACCCATCCCTCCACCACTCAAATTCTGGACCTTGGAATAAACCGCAGAAGGGTCGCAGAGGTCTTCGAGCTTCCCACTAAGACCCAGCTAAATCTAACAAGATACTCTGACGAGCCCTCTGATAATGAGATTCTGGAGTTCCTTCGGTTCATAGGGTACGCTGCACCAATTTCCAAAAGGACCGACTTTAGACATCAGAACCTTCCACCTCTGTGGAACGTTCTCTTCTCTATCCTAAATCGCTGCTTGACCTGCAAGGTAGGCAGCCCTGACCAATCTAGCCATACCATACTCGCAATAATGTATGGTGTGTACTACGATTTGCCTCTGGACTATGCAACTCTAATATTCAGGGAAATTAGAAACGCGGTCATAGCTAAGCAAGAGGACCAAGCTCAAGGCACAGAACCCAAAAATCTTGTCTTCAACAGATTTTTTGCCATTCTGCTAGGAGACGCTCTGATAGGCGAAGGGAAGTTACCTACAGAGAGTAAGATGATCAAGGTCTACGACATGAAGTCGCACAAGCCCACAGTTCTCCAATCTGGGTATCCTGGAGCAAGACCTCTGCCAGCCCGAATCTTGGCCTACCTAAACAGTGAAGATGGTGTAAGAACTTACATTCGTGGGCACAGGACTCCTGCACCGAGTCCTGCAACCCCCCCACGTGTAGGATTCCAAGTGGGTGAGATTGCAATCTACCTTAGGACAGAGATAGGTGAGGGAGCTGTTGTTAGAACAGAGGATGATGAAAGAGCTGAAGTACAGACAAAAGTTGTGGGTGAGAAACGAGAAAAGAAGCTTAAAAAGAAAAGATCTCATAAAAAGAGAGTCGCAGAAGAAGAGGCTCCAAAATCCCCAACAGAGGTTGCCAAGCCAAAGAAGAAGGCTAAGAAATTGACCAAGGCAACAACCTCTGAACCTATTCCCTCTCCAGCCGTGAGTGAACCTGCAGAGTCCGAACAACCTCTGCAGAGGAGAAGAAGAAAAGCCCAAGTCATTGAAAGCTCTGAGGAAAGGCCATCCATCCCTCTCCGAGTCACAATGGCCATAGCTGAGGCGATACATAAGCTGCACTCGGGAACCTTGGGAGAATTCGCAGATTTTGCAGTGACAGACGTTACGGGGCTGTCAAGCTCTGACGATGAGGGTAAAAGAATCACGGAGGAGATAGGAGAAAAAGATGCCCTTGGCACACCACCAAAACCAACTCCCAGTGCAACCCACACTTCTACCCCTGCAGTTCTAGTGCAGAGGGGTATTGAAACAGGACCGCACAGTCCGAACCCCGCCCAAACCATCCGGACAGAGGATATTCCTTCATCCTCTGTGCCACCATCCGGGGAAACTAAAACCACCTCACCCTCTCAAAAGGGTGAGAGTGTTGCTCTGCGTGTCCATTTGCCCCAGGACACATCTCCTTCACACACAGATGTATTTGTTACCTCTGTCACACACCAGAGTGACACCCAAACCACCTCAGAGTTGGTGGTGCGAGAACACGATGATTCTGTGGCTCTAGAACAACCACAGGATCCATTCAACATCGATCTTAAGGGAATCTCTGAACCCTCCCCCAAAGAACGTGTTGACAGAACTTCCATAGGTGCTTCCTCTGTGGAACATCGAGGATTGGAAGGAAATCCTGCAGAGCTCATCATAAAAACAGGCTCTGAAGGTGCCAAAGACTCATTGGCCAAATCTGGACCATGTGTTGTTCCAGAGGTTACCTCTGACACCTTTGTCACAAAGGCCGAGTTTAAAGCCTTTGCTGACATGGTGCTAAAAAAACTTGACGAGTTGCAAAGCTCGATCTCCAGAGAGTCCCAAGCCAACTCTCAAATCCTTGCAGAGGCCCTAAAAGCTAATACTGAAGCTCTGCAAGCACTCAGTACAAACTGCGCAAAAAGGGCTGATCTTCAAGCTTGTGGAAATGCCATCATTGCACACTCCCATCAGATTCAAGTTCTGGGTGACCTTTGCACAGAGGAATTTCCAAAATATGCTAAGAACGGAGTTCAGACCGGAGTGGTCGAAATGGCCAGGCTCAGAGAGGAAATAAAGGACATAACTCGTAGTGTTATGGTCCCGGCTCACACACAGGCATCAACCTCTGCCCCAGACCCCTCTGCGTTTGCAACAAAAGCCGACTTGGAAACCATGGGCAATCAGTTTCTGCAAAACCAAAACCTCCTTCGATCCGACTTTAACGACCAAGGAAAGAAGATGGCAGCAGACTTGAAGAAAACCGTAGCCACATTTCGTTTCAAGTTTGATGTGGAAATCAACGCCCTATCTTTGGCTGCAGAAGACGCCCTACAGAAGATCAACCAACATGCTGAAGACCACCTCTGCAAAAGGAAGAAGAGAAAGGACCCTGCCACTTGCCAAGCGGAGGCCTCACCGAAGAGGGCTCACCATGATGATCAGGACCCAGATGCCTCTGGCCCTGGCCATCATGAGGGGGAGAAGGCCTTAATACCAAAAGCACCTGTCATCTCTGTCACTCCTATCCAAACCCTGCCCTTACAAAAAACATCTTCAGAGGCACACAAATCACATAATCTCATGCCTAGTGCCTCTGCAGACCCAATACCGTCTTCAACTGTCCAAGGAACAACCTCTGAAGGGTCTCAGAAAGGGAAGGTCAGTGTGGGCTCTGAACAGATCGCAGAAGAACTCGCAAAGTTCGTTGAACCCTCAAGTCCTGAACTCATGCCTACTGCACCCACACCTACTGTACAGTTTCAAAGTCTTGATCCAGCAAACGCTGCAGATACTTCAGAGACCTCTCCACGGAAGAAAGATCAAAAGTACAGAGTCAAAGAGATTGTTCAATCGATGGACGCCATGAGAGTTCCAATCCCAAGGCCTCCACCGAAAGAACTTAAATTTCAAGAAAACATTCATACCTATCTTTACAGCGCAGAGCCCGAAGCTGTCTTCTTAGCACCAAATCTACATCCTTTAATCAAAGAAGACATCAGAAGACGCTTCGAGCAAACTGCATTAGAAAGGGATGAAGTATTTTCCACAGAAGATATCAAAACCGTGATGAGGATCTCTCTGCACTCCTTCGCCAACAAGTCAATCATGTATGCAAAATACTTAGTTGAGAGAAAAGATGGGAAGCAATACACGTTCACAGATGCAGACTTGAAGAACCTCTGTGCCTACGATCTTCCTCAACTACATGCCTTCACAGAGCAAAGACTTGAAAAGCGTAAGGAGTATATGATAGCGAATGGCAGGATCAAGGAGGTGATGCGCGAACATGTAAAATATCACAGCAAAATGGACTTCGAGGTAGCTCTACAACTCGGAGTCGAGAAGCTGTCGATCACCAAACCACATGACCAATTCCCCGGAATCGAGAACGTTCCTTCCAACTCCTTAATCACAGATCCTGAGTTCGGATTCATCTACAGAGACGATGATGGGCTTAAAAAGATGTATCGGCCAAATCAAAGTCACAAGTATTCGAACAATACTCTGCAGAAGATAAAGAATACGATTCTGAGGAAGAATGGCTCTGAGAATGTGCAAGCGGGACCTGCAGAGACAATGATCGGACAGATTGATGCACAACTGAAGTACAGGGAACTCATTCTATCGATGAGAAAAACACTAGCTGAAAGCTTTACCAACCCGATAAATGATTTTCCCCAATGACTTCTGTAATCTTTTGTTGTTCATTCATGTATTTCAATGCTTAATGTAATTGCCTTCTGGAATTTTTTCTTTTACGAATGAATATCATTTTTTCAGAGGTTGAGTTCCTTTCACCTCTTTTATTTCTAGCTTAGCTATCGCTCCAAATTCCATTTTTATTTTTCAATACTTAGGGGGAGATTGTTAGCTCCACTCTCATTGCATAGAAGTATTGAAAAATAGGCTAAGTATGTGAATTGAAGAAGCCTGCCACTGTACACTCAAGTACACCACAGAAGGTACAAAGCTCAGAGGTTACTCCACAGAAGATCTACCAGAAGTCAAACCTGATAATAATTCTTGGATCACAGAGCCTCTGTGATCACTCACAGAGCCTCTGTGAAGGCCAACCTCTGGAGATCAATGTTGAAGCTTTTCTAAGAGTTCAAGACAAGACCACGTGCAGAACACGTGAGACCTGCTGTACGAAGATCCTCAAGATCAAAGTAATGGGCGTCCCACGATGTTTACTTTCCAGGTGGCATTTCGTTTATGGAATGTCAGTTTTTGTCTTGTACTAAGGGGTACATCCCTCTTATATATTAAGGGAGCACCACCTTAGAGAAATGTGGAAAACACACGAAAATAACAGTCTGTATAATCCTTGAGCACATTTTGCACACACCAGTGCGTGTTCTTGGTGCTCTTGAGTAATCAATGAAACAGTTCTTTGAGTAACTTTCTTGTGATACTTTACTTCCTGTTCATTAATTACTTGTGTGTGGACTACCTTGCATGTTCAATCTTTTCTACACGTATTAAACGCTTCCGCACTCTATTTATTTAATCTGTGTGTAGTAAAAGGTTAAATTAAGTTAAAGAACATCACAACTGGGATCTACACTTCTGTTGAAGCTTAACTGATTTATCTTTCAGCTCTGATGATTTCTGTTCAGTTTTCTTCAGTTGACTTTGAAGATTCGCTTTAACTTTATCTTCTTTGATGCTTTTCATCAAGTCAGCATTTTTCACTTTCAATGCATTTACATTTTCTTCAGAAGCCATATATTTTTGTTGAAACTCAACTGATTCAGCCTGCAATTCTGAAGATCTTTGTTCAGTTGGCTTTAGTTGGCTTTGAAGAGACTGAATGGTATTATCTTTTATTCCCATAATTTTCTCTCTATTAGAATAATCAGTACATTTTGCACAAACAGGAGTTTTATCAGTGTTTGTCAATTTAGAATTTGAAGCAGATTTATTTAAAGTTGGAGATATTTCATTTCCATCCACTATGATACGAGGAATTAAAATGATAGGCTCCAAATCTTTGTTGTTGATCATCCGCTTTCTCTCTGTAGAATGTTTGCCTGTAGAAGACATCTTGAATGATTAGCTTGATTATGAAAGATCGTTCCCAAACAGTTCAGAAAATTTGACTGAAAGTCAAACTTAGATCAACACAAAAAAATAATCTCAAAAAAAAAATTCAGAAATTTTTCTATCTTTGAAACTCGCTAATCACTGAACTCGCAAAGAACTGTTCACTGAGAAACTTGCTCGTAGTTGTTAGCGCGAACCTAGAAACTCGCTAGACGTTGGTAGCGCGAAACTCAAACTCGCAAGGCATTGTTAGCGCGTTTCTAAAACTCGCAAATCACTTTTTGCGCGTTTCTGAGAAACTCGCACGCCTCACATTCCGCTTTTGCCCAAACTCGCAAGGTTTGTCTTGTGTGTTTCTGAAACTCGCAGACCTCTATTAGCGCGTTTGTGAAGAACTCGCAGATAACTCCTTGCGCGTTTGAGACCAAATTCTTCAACTTGCGCGTTCTTGCGATGAACTTGCGCGTTTCATAGATCTTGCGCATTCTTGGGTTTCCTTGCGTGTTCTTGGCCTGTTCGATCAAAAATCAAGTAAAACTTGATTTCTGATTCTGAAAAATACACAATTTGCCCACGATACAATACAAAACAAGATTACAACACTGAAATTACAAAAGCAATTGAAAATTACAGTGATTTATTCGAATTACAGTGTTCGACTTTCTATCTTTCACGAAATCAACATTTTGATCAAATTGATCAATCTAAAGTTGAGATTAACCTATGTGATCTGAACAAGAATTGATCCTAGTGATACTACGTACACAATCAAATCTATTTCTTGATTCAATTGTGCAAAAACAATAAAATCAGTGATCAAACAGTGAATTTCAAGAAACGAGTTCGTGAAAACCAAAAATCCAAAAATTGAATTCAGTTTTGTGATCTGATCTTTCTGAATCTGTTTGGTTTGCTCTGATACCAATTGAAATTGTATTCCCAATCACAATCAAACAATTCTCAATTCAAGATTTAACATTGAAGTCTAGAGAGAGAGTAGAGAGAGAAAGTCTTCTGTATTCATATGTCTGACATTGAATGCTTGGTTACAAGATTTACAAAAGCAACAGGTATTTATTCCAAGATATAAAACCACATGCTTAACAACAAGGCAAATGAACTCTAAGATAGACTTAGCTAACTTTGACTTAGATAGACTTTGACATTGTTGACTTTTCTAGACTTGACTTTTCACACTAAATCTTGGATACAATTCTATACACTAACAAGGAGAGAGAAAAAAAATATTATTTTAATAATTTATCATCAAAATTAGGGAGAAGGATTGTTGGTCCCGGAGGTGCTTAACAAGTTTGTAGAAGGGGGGGGGGGTTGAATACAAACACAGAATTTAAAGTTTAATAAATTGTTTATTGATAAATCAAACACAATTTACAAGTCTATTGCGGAATAAGATTAAGTAGAACTCAATCTAAACAAACTTAAGAAAACACTAAGATGGTTGCACAAGAATATAGAGAATGGGGGATTAGAGAATATAGAAAACAAAGGTTTCTATGAAGGTTCCAGAATAGAGCACACTCTCAGATGGAGAGGAAATCTTTCTATTTATACCCTATGCATTAAATGCATGGCAGGGGTACTTTACACGTGTCATTCATTGATTGGCTTTAAGAGTCTGACTTTGGGAGACATGCTTTCGGCCGTATCATGAACAGTGTAGTTGACAGAGTTGTTGTACGAATTGTGGCAGAGGTATGTCCGTTCTGACACATCGTACTGGTTGTGCAAGGTAAGACAAAAGAGACTTGAGGCATAAGCTAAATGATCATTGATCGCTGAATATCTCTTCCTTCAGAGATACAAAGAAGTTCAGCTATCGCTGAAGCTTTTCCTCAGGTTTCTTCGCGTATGAGTGGAGTCGTCTTTGCTTCACTGATATTTGCATCGGGTCACTAGTAGACTTGTCTTTGTTCAGCAGATTCGTCTTCGATTCAGCTATGAACATCTTGTTGACGCGAAACTTGTCTTCAGGGATTACGTTACATCAAAAACCATCAGCGATAATTGAACAGACTCAGTCTGATCGCTGATAGTGAAACACTAATACATATGAATGTTTACAAGAAAGACCATCAGTGATCACTTAACATACTCAGTCTGATCGCTGATAGTGAAACACTAATACATATTAATAAACGTAATTTTTCACTAAGTATAGAAGAGGGTCGTTATCAAATCACTGAGAGAGTTTGGATCAACAATCTCCCACTATTTGATAATGACAAAGTAACTGAAGAAAATTACTTTATAGTTCAAAATGGGGAATAATCAGGACTCATAACATACATTAGGGGTGTGCAAAAATTCAACCGATCCAATAGGAACCGACCGATCCAATTAGAATCGACCGACCATAATTGGATATCCAATTGTAATTGGATCGAATCGGATTGAAAATCTCAACATCCAATTTGCATCGGTCGGTTCTTGGATGGCAATCCAGAACCGACCAAAACCGACCGAACCGAACCGACCAACATCCAATTATCCATCCAATTAACCATTCGATTACCATCCAGTTTTCCATCCAACTATCATCCACTTATTTTTTTTGCAATTTGCTTAAATCTAAATTTGTTTTGTGTTGGTTTTTGAATTCTTAGTCTCACTTATGTTGGTTTTAACACAAACTAAAAGTAATTAATTAGAAAATTGCATTAAACTAACACGTTGGATAGATCCGATCTGATCATCCATTCGATGTCGGATGGATCCGATCCAATGGATATCCAATAAGAATATCCAATGGATATCCAATCTGATCCAATGGATATCCAATCTGATCCAATGGATATCCAATAAGAAACATCCAATAGATGGAACCGAACCGATCCAATCATCCATTGGATTGGAAAAATCCAACATCCAATGGATGATTGGATCGGTTCGGTTGGGAAAATCCAACATCCAATGGATGATTGGATCGGTTCGGTTCCCCTCACATCCATTGGATGTCAACCGATGAACACCCCTAACATACATGTCCCAATTACTATTTTGAGGGATCTTTTACAGTACTGATAGGGTTAAGTACTTCACTGAAATTTCCATCAATTCAAAGATAGAATTACAAGGTATGAAAATTACAAGTACAAGTGAGTAACTAACTACTGTAAGTTTAACTAATAGATTACAAGAAATAGGAAACTAATCTATCAGCTATCTAAAGAAGACTTTGGAGGATTAACCACATAGTCAGGTATTTCTTCTCCTCTTTGCCTTCGATCTGAAGATTCTTGACTGATGATTTCTTTGATCGATTCAGCTAAGGGAGAGAAGTCACACCATAAGCATAGGAGATCCTTGAGATGGATGAGGGGACAGATAGGGATTTCAGAGACTCTCTGGAATCTGAGCTATTCCTCGTCATCTCTGAAGAAGATTCCAAAAGACTCTTTAAGTACTTGCCCAGGAATATAAGGTCCACCAGGAGGCAGTGATAGATCTAGAACTGAGAGGTCAGGAGGAGGACCAAACAGAGCTTCTTTTGAGAACTTGATGGAGGTGTCATTTCTGATGGTAGCGACATTCTCATATGAGGAGAAGACAGGCTTTCTTTTTAGTTGCCTTGGCTTGGAAGGAAGAGCAGATGGTACCTTTAACAAAGCAGTAACTCTGTTGATGAGGGCTTCTAGGATGCCTTCGACATAGCCTCTGTAGGTTGATTAGGATTTCTTCAGCGCATCTTTAAACTCTAGCCATTCCATGTAGCTGAAACATTCCATCTTTGAAACAAACATAGCCTTCGAGCATCCATCCTCTCTGGTTATCTCCATCGTTACAGAAGTTCGATCCTTCTTCTTTCTACCAGAGATGACAACGACCGTTATCTTCAGTGGGTCGGAGCGATAGTCGACTTTATGCTTGAACCATTCGACAGAGTTATCGCTGACCGCTTGTTCTTTTAAGCGCTCCTCTTCAATTTCTTTCAGTAGAGCAGCCTGGACTTCCACTGGATTCTTTTTCAGCTTCTTGTCTTTGACTTGAGAGGACTGGACCTTGAGAGCTAGAGAGGCATCTCTTTGACAATCGGCAATCAGTTTCTCAGCTCTGACATATTTTTCAATTTCAGCTTCAGTCAGGAAGTCTAGCTCTGTAGATAAATTTTGAAGGGGGACCTTCAGCCGTTGACTCTCTAGATGCGAGATCATCTCTGTTCTTCTCTTCATCTCTTCCTCTGACTAGTGAGATGGTCTTGAGGGCCTTCCTGGATGGTGCAGGGCTTTTTCTTCTTCATCTTCTTCATCAATTTCATTTAAGGAGACTGGATTATTGGTTCATCAGCTATGGATGTTGGGATTATTTGTAGTTCCTTTCCCTTAAGCAGGGGAGAGAACTGTCTGGTCAAAAATAGATAAAAATAGTTAGATATGTTTTTGGGAAGAAGAAAGATAAAGGCTAGAAAGAAACAGGGGTTGGGAATTTATAGAAGGATATAGGAACAAGTGAAAGGCATAGATGAGAAGGATTCTCCCCCTCAGATGGTGAAATGCCTTTCAGGCTTCCCTCAGTAGCTGAACCCTTTTGTTTACTTTGGGAAGGGGTTCCTAAGGAAGTTCCACCTCTCTCCCCTGCTGTGATAAATTCTTTCGAAGCTATCCCTGATGATGTGGTCGCTGTAGAGAACCATAGAGACTGGTCTTCTTCATCGTCATCATCATCATCATTATGTTGCTCTTTATCTTGATCTTGGAGATCAAGATCTTCATCTTCTTCTTCTTCTTCTTCTTCTTCTTCCTCCTCCTCCTCCTCAAATAAAACTTGATTGAGCAGAGGGGCTTTGTCAGCAACCTTCTCCCCCTCAACATGAGAGGGAGGTTCTTCCGAGTGAACCTCAGCAGCTGCTTCCTCTGTATTTTCTTCAACGTCTTTCTCCCCCTCTTTGTCATTATAATCGAGGGAGAGGTCATCAGGGCGTGAGGAAGGTTTTGTGGTGGCCAGCTTACGGACTTCAACCTCCAGACTTTCCAGGCGTCCTTCAATCACAGGGATATCTGAAGTGGCATGATGAATAAATTCAACAACGACATTCAGAGAAGTGCGATCATCCTCTGTGAAAGAAGGGGTGAGAGTCGGAGCTGGTGCATTAAGCTTCTTAAATACTTGCTGTAGAATGGAGGTGTAGGAATCGATCTTTACAGATAACCCCTGAACATCGTTGCTTAAAGTATCAACACGTCCCTGAAGGAGTTGAGAGTCCTCCTTTATCTTGACAAGCTCTCCCTGAAGAGCGGTGATTTGGGAGGCTTTAGCTTTGGACGAGCAAGTAGCGGTGAGTTTCTTCAGCTCTTCACCAGCGGTATTCACAGCGCTGGTGGTTTCATTGACGGAGGTGGTCAGAGATTCCACCTTGACACCCAAACTGTTGACATGAGAGTCAACAGTCGCCATATTAGGACCTGAAAGAAAGGTTAGTTTCTGTGAAACAGGCTTATATGGAGAGATAGGAGTAGTGTTTAGGGTGATAGGAGTACCTGAGTTATCAAACAATTTGTAGAATTGCAGAGATTCTTCAAAAGTTTGATGTTCAGGTCCTATGGGTGCAAACTGTGGCTGCGTAGAAAGAGATGGAGGATTAGAGACCAATGAAATAGAGGGATGAGAGATGCGGATAGAAGAAGTTGGGAGTTGTGTAGTTACCTCAGTTGTTTGTTGAACTGGGATGATTGGGGGTGTCACTGATGTTGTGACAATGACCGAGATCGCTGGCACGGTTGATGATGTGATAGCTGAGGATGTGGAGGAGAGACCCACAAAATCATCCAAGAAAGTTTGTCGAGAAACTACCTCAGGCCTTGAGCTAGTGGCGATTGTCTCCTTAGTCAATTTTGCCTTCTTTGAAGGTCCAGAAAGACTAGATGATGGTCGTTTTGAAGCGGTTGTAGTGGCAGGGCTAGCAGAAGAAAGAACCTCCTGCGTGGCCGCTGGATTAGAAGAAGTGTGGAGAGAGAGTCGGGAGCAAAGAGTAGAAATAATTACCTCGTTGTCGACCTGCTTGACCTCCAACGATCGCTGACCCACTTTGGCGAAAGAGCCATCAGGAGTAGTGGGGTAAGAATCAGGGTAGAGGAACTTCAGGTATGCACAGGTGAACCGTACATATGGGATCTTGGGATCCCTCTCTGTCTTCTCTATCTTTGACCTAAGATCGTCAAAGATAGCAGTGGCGTAGTCGAAGTTCCTTCCAGCGATCACAGAGTAAGCCATCTGAACCTGAACCTTGCTAGCTTGATCAAGTGAACCACTCTTCCCACTCATACATTGAATGAAGTGAGAGAAGATGAAGTTCAGTTGAGAGGGCATGTTGGCCTTCTTGATGAGAGTCAGTCGCTTGTTGGGGATAGTGGAGCGGGGCTTATTGTCCCAACAATATTCCATATCATCCAGAAATTGGATGAGTTCAGCATCAGTTGGCAAGGCATCAAATCCACTCTTGGATTTGTCAAGAAACCTGAGTGCCTTCCTCAGGCTGAATGCTGTCATCATGCCTGGTCCTAAGTCAGTGCTGAAAGAGATAGCAAGGAACCTGGTCACCTTTCTTGTTGGTGATGGAGGTTTCTTCAGCAGTGAACCAAAACTTTTGGAGAAGCGTTTTGGACGGTTTAGGATCCACAGTGAGGGCATGAGCAACACAAGATTGCTTCAGGAACCTAGGAGCGTCCACTAGGTGTGGGTATTTGACACCATCAAATTCCAAACGTGCAAGATGGTTGTTCTTGGGAATCTCTGATTCAGTGAGAGCAAACTTGACTGTCTTGGAAGCAATAAGAGATGATTGTGCCATTTCTGAATATGGAAAGAACGAGAATAGAAGGAAATGATTAGAGTCTAAAAATAAAGAAGTTTTTTCCAGCTTCTATTTTGAGAAAGAAACGTATAAAAAACCAAAATATTTGAAGATTAAAACAGTGTTCTTGGTGGAAGAAGGAAGAACAATGAGAAAATCAAAGGTTTTGAAAGAATAAAATCAAAAAAATGATTTTATAGAGCGAAAATCTTGTGAAAACCCATAATGATGGAACATAGAAAGGATTTTGTAACAAGATTTAAGAAAAGAAGATTAAAATAACCTGTTGATCCTTAAGGAAGAAGATGCAAATGGTATGAAGGTTTCTTGCAAATGCTTGATAGAGATTCTTGCTTGAAAAGATTTCCAGAAAGCGTAAAATGATAAGAATGAAAAAACATTTTTTTATACGTTAGAGAGTGTGAGAGAGAATGAGGTGGGAAAACAAATGCTCATCATGACATGGACACGTTTGATGAAGTTGATTGGATGGAAGAGCAACGGGCGAAGGTGTCAGAGAAAAGGCATGTCATGGACTGTCGATTCAAATGACGTCATAAGAGAGAGAAAAATGTTTCATTTGTCCTTTTCAAAAGTATCTCTGAAGAAAAGTCAGAGATAAATTTTCTTTTTGAAAGTATCCGTGATTTAAAATATCAGTGATGAATTTTGTTTATCAAAAAGCTTTTAATCATTTGAAGAAAAATCAGTGATTAAAGTTTATGTTTTTGAAAAACATCTAACTGAATGAAGATTCAGTGATTGAGAGTAAGAGAACATAGCTGAGAGTCAGAAATTTATTCAGAGATAGATTGATAAAGGGGAACTTAGAATCACTAACATAATGCATGAAGATGAAGAGTTACTCTTCAAGATTCAACATTCCAAGCTCACTGATGAGAAAGTTGAACCTTGTCTCATCAAGAGGTTTGGTAAACAAATCATCTAGCTGATAGTCAGTGGGGATAAAGTGAAGTTCAATATCACCATTCATCACATGATCTCTGATAAAATGATATATGATCTCTATGTGTTTCGTCTTTGAATGTAGTACTGGATTATTTGCTATGGCGATAGCACTAGTGCTGTCGCAATAGATTGGAATCTTTGATAGCTGAAGGTCATAGTCTAATAGTTGATTTCTCATCCATAAGACCTGAGCACAACAACTTCAAGCGGCTATGTATTCAGCTTCAGCTGTGGAAATGGACACTGAATTTTGCTTTTTGCTTGTCCAGCTTACCAGCTTTCCTCCTAGAAGTTGACATCCACAAGTGGTGCTCTTTCTATCGAGTTTACAACCTGAAAAATCACTATCGGAATATCCAGTTAGATCGAACCCTGAGTCTTTGGGATACCAAAGACCAAGGTTAGGAGTCCCTTTCAGATATCTGAAAATTCGCTTAACAACGATCAGATGGGATTCCTTGGTTTCTGATTGATAGCGTGCACATAAACAAGTAGTGTACATGATGTCAGGTCGGCTCGCTGTAAGATACAGCAGCGAGCCTATCATTCCTCTATAGGCAGTGACATTAACAGGCTTTCCAGATGGATCTTTGTTAAGTGTCAGAGGAGGTGCCATAGGAGTCTTCATCGCTGAAGTTTGTGTTAAATCAAACTTCTTAAGCATATCTTTAACATACTTACCTTGGCTGATAAATGTACCTTTGTCAGATTGTTTGATCTGAAGACCAAGAAAATATGTCAACTCACCCATCATACTCATTTTGTATTCTTTCTTCATTCTTTCAGCGAAACGAGTACATAGAGATGGGTTAGTAGAACCAAATATGATGTCATCGACATATATTTGTACAAGAATAATATGACCTTTTATCTTTCTGAAAAATAATGTATTATCAATTTTGCCACGTTCAAAATTTTCAGAGATAAGAAAGGATGAGAGAGTGTAATACCAAGCACGAGGGGCTTGTTTTAGACCATAGAGAGCCTTATCCAATTTATAAACATAATTTGGATGCTTAGGGTCATAAAACCCTGGAGGTTGTTCTACATAGACTTCTTCATTCAGATTTCCATTTAGGAACGCTGATTTTACATCCATTTGACACACAATAAAGTCTTTGTAAATTGCATAATCTAGGAATAGTCGAATTGCTTCGAGCCTGGCCACAGGGGCAAAGGTTTCATCATAGTTTATGCCTTCATCTCGTTTGTATCCCTGAGCAACAAGTCGAGCCTTGTTGCGGGTTACAGTTCCATGTTCATCTAACTTGTTTCTAAACACCCATTTGGTGCCTATAACAGTTTTATCAGATGGTCTAGGAACGAGATTCCAAACTTTGTTGCGAGAGAACTCAGTCAACTCTTCTCGCATAGCGCTGACCCAGTTTGGATCTCTAAGGGCATCATCAGTCTTCTTTGGCTCTACTAAAGAAATAAAGTTGACAAAGAGGCAGATATTACCTGAACTTTGTCGTGTCTGAATACCTGCATCAGGATCACCAAGAATTTGATCTATGGGGTGATCTCTGGTCCATCGCTGAGCAGGAGCATGATCGCTCATTTCAGAGGTTGGATCAACAATGGGAATGTGCACTGATGAAGAAGCTTGAGGTTCATCAGCTATTAGCTGTTGAGTATTAGACAAACCATTGTTTTCTGAGATGTTTTCAGACGAGGATAGATTTGATGGAGGCAGTGTATTTAGAGGCTCAGCTGAAACCCATGAGTTGGATTCAGCGTTAGGAAGTATGATGTTTGGATCATCAGCAGTAGGAGGATTTGAGTGCTGATGGTTTGAGAAGAAAGGTTCTGTTTCTTTGTAGTGAGAGAACATCCAAGCATTTAACTCTTCATTGTCAGCGATTGGTTTAGAGTTCGCTGAGCGAGTTTCATCAAAAGTGACATGGATTGTTTCTTCCACATATTGTCGTCTTTTGTTGAAAACTCTGTAGGCTTTAGAGATAGAGGAATATCCAAGAAATATTCCATCATCTGCTTTTGGGTCAAACTTTCCAAGCTGATCTTTGTTGTTTAAGATAAAGCACTGACAACCAAAGATTGGAAGAAAACTGATAGATGGCTTTCTTCCATGAAAAAGTTCATAAGTTGTTTTTCCAAATCGTTTTACTATCAGCGATCTCTTTTGAGTAAAACATGCAGTGTTTACATCTTCAGCCCAAAATTGAGTAGGGAGGTGAGAATCGCTGAGCATTGATCTAGCAGCTTCAATGATCGTTCTGTTTCTTCTTTCAGCGACGACGTTTTGCTGAGGTGTTCTTACCAAGGAGAAGTTATGAGAAATTCCCTTGTTCTCAAAGAAATTGTTCAGAGAATTGTTTTTGAATTCAGTTCCATGATCACTTCTTATTGAACGAACAGTAAGATTGTTCAACACTTCCATCTTTTTAACAAAAGATATTAGTTCTTTTGGAGTATCACTCTTGCAGTGAAGAAAGATAACCCAGGTGTAGTGTGAGTATTCATCTACAATGACAAGTGTATATTTCTTTCCAGCTATTGATTGGATGTTGACAGGGCCAAACAAATCCATATGCAATAGTTGAAGAGGACTTGTCACTGAGGAAACTTGTTTAGACTTGAAACTAGCTTTTGTCTGTTTTCCTTTTTCACATGCTGAGCAGAGAGATTCTTTAGCATATGAGTGCTGAGGAAGACCAGAAACCAATTCCTTACATGAGAGAGAATTCAGGGTTTTGAAGTTTAGATGAGAGAGCCTTTTGTGCCATAGCCAGTTGACATCAGATGAGGCTTTCGAAAGAAAACATACGTTTTCAGTGGTAGTAGAGTCCATATCTATTACATAGACATTTTCTTTACGATAACCACTGAGAGCAAGTTTTCCTTTCTCATTTACCACTAAACATGCTTTCTTGGTAAAGCGAACTTCATAGTCTTTGTCACATAGCTGACTGATGCTCAGAAGGTTGTGCTTCAGTCCATCTACATAAGCGACTCTTCTGAAGGTAGTTGTCCCATTGCTGAGGACACCAAACCCTCGGGTGTATCCTTTTCCATTTCCACCAAAGGTCACAAAGGGACCTTTCTCTTCCTTGTATTCAGTGAGCAGGTCTCTTTGTCCAGTCATATGACGAGAACATCCACTATCGAGATACCAGATGCCCTTTGATCCCAGCAAACATAAGGAATATTAAGTTGTGTTTGGTACCCACTTTTCAATGGGTCCTTTAGGGTTAGTGGAGATGGAAGGTTCAGCAATCTTCACAACAGATGAAGATTCAGCTTCAGTGGTAACCTTCACCTTGGTTAATTTCTTAACCTTAGTGGTATTCTTCACCTTGGTCAAATTTTCAACTTTGATGACCTTCTCAGCCTTGGAGGCATTCATCTTCACTTTAGCTGTTTTATTAGCTTTAGTGGCAGTTGGACATTTGCTTGCAATATGGTCAGTAAATACACAGTGATAGCATTTTCTATATTTAAAAGTGGTTTTGGGACCAGAAGTAGAAGGTTTTGAGAATTTTAGATGGGCAGGGCCAACTCCAAGAATGCCTTTAGTATGAGATCTGGGAGGAATTTTCATTTCTTCAGATCTCTTAGGCTTAAGATCAATCTTTAGCTTTGGAGGACAGAGATCAAAGATTTCTATCACAGAGCTAGAAGATTGTTTTACTGAAGGTTTAGAAGAGACTTTAAACTTTGTTTTCTTGGAAGCCTTCTGAGGATAAAGAATAGATTTTCCTTTATCTGCAGACTTAGAGCCTTTAGATATTTCCTCAGGGATGGTTTTAGAAGAAGATGAAGGATAAAACTAATTATAAGAGGTGTCAGAGATAGAAGAGACAAACATTCCAAACTTAAGCATGAAACTGTCTTCTTTATGTTCATCCTGTGGTTTCAAAAACCCAAGACCAGTTTTATCACTACCAGTAGCTTGAGCATTTATTATCTCAGTGATCTTTGTTGAGGAATTGTACCATTTTTCAACAGTATCCTTTTCTGCTTTTAGGGCAGCGATGGCTTGTTCGCGTTCAATACTGATGATTTCGTTAACAATGACTTGATCTCAAACTTTCCTCTAAAACAGTCAGTTCTCTGATCTTTTCATGACATTTTTTGTAACACCCCAAAAATGGGATTAACAAAAATTTCCGCTAACATGGAAATGTGGTAAATAAGTCGCCCAGAACAATGAGCTCATACACAAGGGAACCATAAATGCCAGTTAATTACAAATTGTAACGAGAAACATTAATAGATGACAACACTCTAATCTAGGCCTCACTAGACATAAGATTACAAAAGGTTGTCAACTATGTCCAAAAGTATAGTCTTCAATATTGGCATCCCAAAAATGCTCCCGAGCTCACCACTACGGTCGATTAAACATCCTTGGCGCTCGCGCCACTAGAACCTGAGATACATACCAACAATCAAGTGTTAGACCAAACGGGTTTAGTGAGTTACATAAAAACATGGCATATTAATGTAAGCATAATATGAACATTCATGACACTTCAATCACCAAAGTCCTTACGGTTCAATCATGGGGGAGACCCATCACTCCAATGAGTTTTACCTCGAGTCAATGTACCTTGATATTCACTCGCATGAGCAACATCCCGAAGGCCCGACACACTTGAAGACTACCTCCCAGGCATTACTCCAAATGGCGGAGGTTTAGGCGCATACCCTTACGGTGGCACCTAAGACTACATCCTCCTAGAACTTACTCATGGTTCGTTCTGTGTACTTACAATGTCCGTCTCTATACATCATTTCATACTCATAAGATACATGTATAAGACCACAACAATCCCAAACATACTTAGGTACAAAACTCTAAAATATGCAAATACTCCATATAATCGATGACTCGCCAAAACGAGTATGTACACATGCTCAAAACATCAAGTATGATAACTTCATCCATGTCCCTCACTTTATTCAAGTCTAGATACCAAGAATACCAAGTTTAGCAGTTAGGTCAAACTTATCAGGTGATCAGGTCTTCTCATAAAATAACACATTAGACATGAAAGCATATTAAGTAAGTATCTCATTTGAAAATAATGTAAGAAACTTACTATCTAGGGTTTGGTACAAAACCCTAGAAAACTTGGTTTGGATGGTGAGAAGGTGGAGACTTGAATGGGACTTGAATGCTTCTCTTGAGTGATCTTCTAGCTCCTTTAAACACCAATGAATGTCCTCAACTAATCTAAGATTTCAATAAATGTTTGGTAGGTTTAGAAATAGAAGAAAATCGCCTAAACTAGTTCCAAGCCGGCCCCAAAACGATTCAAGATGAGAAGTGAAGTCAAAATGGTCAAAGTGGGATTTTTATACTCTCAGACCCCGCCGGCGATAGTGCCTGGCGATTGTGCCAACGGCACTATCGCGGTGGAACAATCGCGACCACCACCGAACCTACGGTACCACTCCAGCGATAGTGACCAGAGATTGTGCCCAGGGCACTATCGCGTGGCACTATCGCGCCACACCCCTTCGGCACCAAAACTTGACTTTTCTAAGATTCATGAAGTGGAACTAAATCTGCAGATGAACATACTATTAACAGATTGGTATATCACATATTAGGCACACAAAGGGATTCTCAAGTTAACCAAAAGTCAAGGAACGAGGGAAATACTTACCTTAGATTTTCGGGTGTTACAATCCTCCCCACCTAATGGGGATTTCGCCCCTGAAATCTTATCTACGAAAATAGATGCGGATATCTTTCCTTCATGTCCTCCTCCGATTCCCAGGTCACGTTATTGCCCCGATGGTGTTTCCATTGAACCTTCACCATCGTTACTTCTTTATGCCGCAGTTGTTTCGTCTTTGACTCTAGAATAGCTTCCGGTTCTTCTACACATCGGTTTCCGTTGTCCACCCGGATTTCCGTCAACGGAATAACACTTTCCTCTTCGGCCAAACACTTGCGAAGATAGCAAACATGGAAGGTAGGATGGATTCCGTCCATCTCCGGCGGTAGATCCAACCGATAAGCTTGGAGTCCGATCTTCTCTAAAATCGTGAAGGGTCCAAGGAAACGGGGGCTAAGCTTCCCGCGCTTCCCGAAACGGATGATCCCCTTCCACGGTGATACCTTCAACATAACCCGGTCTCCAACTTGGAAGTCCACCGGTCTTCGCTTTTTGTCCGCGTAACTCTTTTGTCGGTCTTGGGCCGCCTTTAATCGCTCTCGAATGCCTTTTACTTTATCCGACGTTGCTTGCACAATCTCCGGTCCCGCAAATTGTTTTTCTCCCGCCTCGAGCCAACATACCGGGGTCCTACATTTCCGTCCGTAGAGCGCCTCGAACGGAGCCATTCCGATACTCGTATGGTAACTGTTATTGTAAGAGAACTCTACTAACGGTAGGTGTGAGTCCCAAGTTCCCCCAAAATCTATGACACATGATCGAAGCATGTCCTCGAGCGTTTGGATTGTCCTCTCACTTTGCCCGTCCGTTTGAGGGTGATACGCCGTGCTCAACTTAACCTTCGTGCCCAACTCCCTTTGAAATCCCTCCCAAAACTTGGAAGTAAACCTACTATCTCTATCCGAGACTATGGATAACGGAACTCCGTGCCGAGACACCACTTCGTCAATGTATAGCTTTGCGAGTCTGTCCATTGGTAGCGTTTCCCTCATTGCCAAGAAATGAGCACTCTTGGTAAGTCTATCCACTACCACCCAAATGGTATCATGTCCTCTTAGGGTCTTCGGCAATTTCGTGACGAAATCCGTCGTGATGTGCTCCCACTTCCACTCCGGAATTGTTAACGGTTGCAAACTCCCGTAAGGTCTTTGATGCTCCGCTTTAACTTGAAGGCATGTGACGCACCTTTCCACATAATTCGCCACGTCGAGCTTCATTACCGGCTACCAATAATGAAGTCTCAAATCTCTATACATCTTGGTGCTACCAGGATGTATGGAGTACTTTGACTTGTGTGCTTCCGTCAAGAGCAACTCGCGGTTTCCCCCGATTTTCGGCACCCAAATCCTCCCTTGGAATAACTTGAGACTGCGGCTATCCTCCGATAATAAATCCTTGTGCTTCACCATGATCTCGTCCTTGAGATTTTCCTCGCGAAGTGCTTCGGCTTGACTCTTCTTGATGTCTTCCATAAGACTTGATATTACCTCAATTTTAGCAAACGTCACTTTACTTTCCCCTCCGTAGCTCTTTCGGCTCAAGGCATCCGCTACCACATTGGCTTTACCGGGGTGGTAAAGCAATTCACAATCGTAGTCCTTCAAAAGCTCCAACCATCTCCTTTGCCGCATGTTGAGCTCCTTTTGGTCAAAGATGTACTTCAAACTTTTATGGTCGGTGAACAATGTACACTTCGTCCCATAAAGGTAGTGCCGCCATAACTTTAAGGCAAAAACCACCGCCGCTAACTCTAGGTCATGCGTGGGGTAATTCTTCTCGGGATCCTTGAGTTATCGCGATACATACGCGATCACTTTTCCTCTTTGCATCAAAACACATCCGAGCCCAAGCTTGGAGGCGTCGCTATAAACCACAAAATCTTCGGATCCTTCGGGCAAGGATAGAACCGGTGCTTCATATAATATCTTCTGGAGGGTTCGGAAAGCTTGCTCTTGTGCCTCGGTCCATGAGAACTCCACATTCTTCCTTGTCAGAGACGTGAGTGGAGACGCAATCTTTGAAAAATCTTGGATGAACCGTCGGTAGTAACCGGCTAGACCCAAGAAGCTCCTTATCTCCGTTGGACTCGTCGGTGATTCCCAATTCATCATTGCCTCGATCTTAGCCGGGTCCAACTTTACTCCATCCTTTGACACCACGTGGCCCAAGAATTGCACTTCTTGTAACCAGAATTCGCACTTTGAGAATTTGGCGAATAACTTTTCTCGTCTAAGGATCTCTAAAACTTCCCGCAAATGTTGTCGATGCTCTTCTTCATCTCGCGAGTAGATCAAGATGTCGTCGATAAAGACTATGACCGACTTATCTAGGAAGGGTCGGCATACTCGATTCATTAGGTCCATGAACACGGCCGGAGCATTAGTCAACCCGAATGGCATGACTAAAAACTCGTAGTGACCGTACCTTGTCCGAAACGTCGTCTTCGGTATATCGCTCCCTTTCACGCGCACTTGATGGTAGCCGGATCGCAAGTCTATCTTGGAGAAACACCCCGCGCCTTGAAGTTGATCGAAGAGATCGTCGATCCGGGGTAGCGGATATTTATTCTTTACGGTGACTTTGTTGAGTTCACGATAGTCTATACACATACGCATAGACCCATCCTTCTTCTTCACGAATAACACCGGCGCTCCCCAAGGCGACGAGCTCGGTCGTATGAATCTTTTCTCCAATAACTCTTGGAGTTGCGTCATCATTTCTCGCATTTCTGTCTGGGCTAAGCGGTAAGGAGCACGAGCGATTGGGGCAGCCCCCGGGGTAAGGTCGATGTGGAACTCTACTTGCCGTTCCGGTGGAAGTCCGGGTAGGTCGTCCGGGTAGTCGCACACCACTTCCACTTCTTCCAACATCTTCTTTTCCAGTTTCGCGTCGATCACGTAGGCTAAGTATGACTCACATCCTTTGGCTAGTTTCTTACGTGCTTTGAGTGACGATATAATTGTATTGGTTCTTCGGCTCTTTTCTCCGTACACCAACACTTCACCCCCTTTAGGCAAGGGTACCCGAATCAACTTTTTAGAACAAAATATGTCGGCGTCGTGCTTAGCTAACCAATCCATTCCCACTATTACATCAAATCCTCCAATATCGGTCGATAACAAATCTATAGCAAAGAGCTCCCCACCTAACTCTAGGGTACACCCTACATAACAACTCCGAACAACCAAATGGTCCCCATTTGCTACTTCTACCACTAGAGCATCATTCAACAAACTACAAGGAGTAGGGAGGTTCTTGCAAAAAGAGGTAGACACAAAAGATCGGTTCGCACCAGAATCGAATAAAACACGGGTAGGTAGAGAGTTCACTAGAAACGTACCCGACACTACGTCCGCCGCTTCTCTTGCCTCGTTACCCGACATTTGAAAGGCCCGACTTGGCGCCTTCGGTGGAACTTCTTTCCTTGACGGAATCCCACTTGATGCCCCTTGGTTACCCCTTGCTAGCTTAGGGCAATCGCGTTTGATGTGCCCCGGCTCCCGACACTCATAACAAACTCCCCGCGAGGGGCAATCCCGACTCATGTGGTCCTTTTTTCCACACTTAAAGCATCCCGAGGCTCCCGAAAACGGCCTCGGATTACATGGCCCGTAGTGCTTACTTCTACACTTGGGGCACCACCTCGCCTCTCGTCGCTGGTCAGTGTTCCTCCCCCCGTTAAAGGGTTTGGAAGGTCGCGCGGGCCCGGTTGGCCCCTCCCATTTACGCTTCTCGCCTTGAACTTTCTGCTCCTCTTTCTCTTGAATCAGGTCATCTTCCACCAGTTGAGACTCCTCTATCACTTCTTGTAACGTAGCCTTATGAGCGTTCCGCACGCCCGTCTTCATATCTGCCGGTAGTCCCCCTCACAAAGGCTTTTATTTTGGACTTCTCATCTGTTGCCAAGTGTTCGACGATGCTGAGCTTGTCCAAGAATTGTTTAGCATAATCCGCGACCGACAGATTTCCCTTCTTCAGATTCTTGAACTCTTCCTCTATTTTGTCGAGGGCTCTCTCGTTGCAGTATTTCTCCATGATCTTCTTCTTGAATGCCGGCCAAGGAAGCTTGGCCAAGATCTCCGGTGTGAGCGCCCGTCGGGTGATGTTCCACCAGGTCAGAGCATCCCCTCTAAGCAGTTGAGAGGCAAATTTGACTCGCTGAGCGTCTGCGCACTCACTTGACTCGAAAGCCATCTCTACATCTTGGATCCATTTGATGCAGGCCAGCGGATCAGTTGTTCCCGAGAATTCTGGAGCTCGACTACACAGAAAGGTCTTGAAAGAACAGCCCCTTTCCTTCCCTCTATCAGCTCTGACTGCATGCTCTTCGGTACCCACGGCATTATCCGCACCGCCCGATCCCAAAACCGCATTGTCCTCCACCGTCTCGTGCCTACGGTTACTTGTGTCTCGGTCTTCTAGAATCTTCAGGAGTTTCTCGTCCCGCTTGTCCATTGCGGAGTTCATCATTTGCATTATGCTGGCTAGTAGGACCGACTGGGGGTCCGCTTCTTGAACAACTGGATCCTCGGTTTCCAAGTTCACTTGGGGGTTCGCGTCTATGATACCCTCTAGCATTGGAGGTATCGGTGGAATGACTTGGTTTATCGGCGTGTTCATCGGTCGGTTAGTCTCCGGAGCGGTTACACTTGCTTCATTAGCTTCGTCGGTCGCCCCGACCCGACTTCTCGTGTTCACCATAACGAACTGTCACACATGACCAGAGCGGTACCGGTTAATTCTTTAAAAGATAACCGATTAAATACGTACTACTACAAGGATTAATCATCATAATAATAACTTCAAACATGATCACGTAATCATAGATTCAGAACAACACTGGCCAAGTGAGATTGTGAACATATTTTACACAAGAATCCTTGTTATCATCATCATAATTCTCAATCAATGTAATTCCGAAATCCTAGTACTCTCCCCTCCTAATACTGCTCTACCCAAGTGGACAGTGATCTTATAAGCTTTGCCAGTCTAAGTCTAGGTATGCTAAGGTCAACACCTAGTTCACTTAAACTAGAGCTCTGATACCAACTTGTAACACCCTAAAAATGGGATTAACAAAAATTTCCGCTAACATGGAAATGTGGTAAATAAGTCGCCCAGAACAATGAGCTCATACACAAGGGAACCATAAATGCCAGTTAATTACAAATTGTAACGAGAAACATTAATAGATGACAACACTCTAATCTAGGCCTCACTAGACATAAGATTACAAAAGGTTGTCAACTATGTCCAAAAGTATAGTCTTCAATATTGGCATCCCAAAAATGCTCCCGAGCTCACCACTACGGTCGATTAAACATCCTTGGCGCTCGCGCCACTAGAACCTGAGATACATACCAACAATCAAGTGTTAGACCAAACGGGTCTAGTGAGTTACATAAAAACATGGCATATTAATGTAAGCATAATATGAACATTCATGACACTTCAATCACCAAAGTCCTTACGGTTCAATCATGGGGGAGACCCATCACTCAAATGAGTTTTACCTCGAGTCAATGTACCTTGATATTCACTCGCATGAGCAACATCCCGAAGGCCCGACACACTTGAAGACTACCTCCCAGGCATTACTCCAAATGGCGGAGGTTTAGGCGCATACCCTTACGGTGGCACCTAAGACTACATCCTCCTAGCACTTACTCATGGTTCGTTCTGTGTACTTACAATGTCCGTCTCTATACATCATTTCATACTCATAAGATACATGTATAAGACCACAACAATCCCAAACATACTTAGGTACAAAACTCTAAAATATGCAAATACTCCATATAATCGATGACTCGCCAAAACGAGTATGTACACATGCTCAAAACATCAAGTATGATAACTTCATCCATGTCCCTCACTTTATTCAAGTCTAGATACCAAGAATACCAAGTTTAGCAGTTAGGTCAAACTTATCAGGTGATCAGGTCTTCTCATAAAATAACACATTAGACATGAAAGCATATTAAGTAAGTATCTCATTTGAAAATAATGTAAGAAACTCACTATCTAGGGTTTGGTACAAAACCCTAGAAAACTTGGTTTGATGGTGAGAAGGTGGAGACTTGAATGGGACTTGAATGCTTCTCTTGAGTGATCTTCTAGCTCCTTTAAACACCAATGAATGTCCTCAACTAATCTAAGATTTCAATAAATGTTTGGTAGGTTTAGAAATAGAAGAAAATCGCCTAAACTAGTTCCAAGCCGGCCCCAAAACGATTCAAGATGAGAAGTGAAGTCAAAATGGTCAAAGTGGGATTTTTATACTCTCAGACCCCGCCGGCGATAGTGCCTGGCGATTGTGCCAACGGCACTATCGCGGTGGCACAATCGCGACCACCACCGAACCTACGGTACCACTCCAGCGATAGTGACCAGCGATTGTGCCCAGGGCACTATCGCGTGGCACTATCGCGCCACACCCCTTCGGCACCAAAACTTGACTTTTCTAAGATTCATGAAGTGGAACTAAATCTGCAGATGAACATACTATTAACAGATTGGTATATCACATATTAGGCACACAAAGGGATTCTCAAGTTAACCAAAAGTCAAGGAACGAGGGAAATACTTACCTTAGATTTTCGGGTGTTACATTTTTCTAGCTGTTCAGTTAAATCAACGTTTTTGTTTTCAGCTAGAGTTTTGCCGTTTAGAGCATTGTATAGATCAATCGTCAGTACATCAACAGCACGACTTCTCTCTTCTTCAGGTAGAGAGGGATTAGTAGAGATAGATACCTGAGATGATATATAGCTCATAGAAGTTTCAGTTGGTTCTTCCACTTCTTCTTTAATCTCAACCATGAGGCAGAGATTAGCGACTTCTTCTTCATCAAAACTTGATTCTTCTGATTCAGCCCAGTCATGTTCTTCAACAATGAGACCTTTACCTTTTCTCTTGTAGCTTTTCAGCTTTTGATATTTGTCTTTCAGCTTTAGGTATTTGTCATCGCTGGATCTTCTTGAGGTAGAAGGTTTGAAGACTTTCTTCGACCTGCACTCACTTGCAAAGTGTCCAATCTTTTCACAGTTAAAGCAAGTAGCAGTAGCCTTATCAACAGGGGTTGGTTTTGGCTTGTCGGTGAGGGAGAGAGGCTTATTTTTTCTAAAATTGCTCTTTCTTGCAAATCTCTTGAAAGAGTTTGTCAAGAGTGCTAAGGATTCATCAAACTCTGAAAGATCAGTGTCTGATAGATCCTCAGAATCAGAATCTAACTCAGTGATAGTAAGAGTAGATCGTTGAGATGGAATTATCTCTGAAGAGACTAAAGCAACAGGAGTGCTTTTGGAGTCTTTAAAATCTTTTATAAGATTCTTCTTCAAAAGGTTTGATTGCTCATAGTTAAGAAATATTCCATACAAGGTGTTGAGAGAAAGGGAATTTAAGTCTTTTGTCAGCTTGAGACATATTGAGTAACTGTCCCAGCATTCAGGAAGACATTCTAAGAATTTTGTTAGGACCTCAGAATTAGAATAGGTCCTACCAACGGTTCTTAGATCAATGATTAAGCAGTTAAACCGCTGATGAACATCAGAGAGAGATTCATTCTTACCAGCGATAGAACTTTCATACTGTCTTACCAAGTTAATCTTTCGAGTCTCTTGGATTTCAGTGGTTCCTTCATATTGAACACATATGGTTTCCCACCTTTATTTAGAAGTTTTAAGATGCATGATGGAATGGAAAACTTCATCAGGCAGGGCCATAGAGATAATGGTCTTTTCCCTTGGAACAAAAGGAGTGGTGGCAGTAGCTGGAACGGCAGCTATGATTTGGACAGGTTCATAGGGTCCATTAGCTATGTATTCGGGTATGGTGGGATCTGCACCTTCAAGAAATAGCATCATTCGATTCTTCTAGAGAGAAAAGTTATCTTTGCTAAATCGAGGAGGTTTAGAAAGTGAACCATTATCATAGTAGTTTGTGTTAAGTGTCATTTTGGAATAGCAAGGAAGAGAATAAAGCAAGATCTTGTTTATCAGATTAAACAGTCTGATATGATACCACTTGTTGGTCCCGGAGGTGCTTAACAGGTTTGTAGAAGGGGGGGGGGGGTTGAATACAAACACAGAATTTAAAATTTAATAAATTGTTTATTGATAAATCAAACACAATTTACAAGTCTATTGCGGAATAAGATTAAGTAGAACTCAATCTAAACAAACTTAAGAAAATACTAAGATGGTTGCACAAGAATATAGAGAATGGGGGATTAGAGAATATAGAAAACAAAGGTTTCTATGAAGGTTCAAGAATAGAGCACACTCTCAGATGGAGAGGTAATCTTTCTATTTATACCCTATGCATTAAATGCATGGCAGGGTACTTTACATGTGTCATTCATTGATTGGCTTTGAGAGTCTGACTTTGGGAGACATGCTTTCGGCCGTATCATGAACAGTGTAGTTGACAGAGTTGTTGTACGAATTATGGAAGAGGTATGTCCGTTCTGATACATCGTACTGGTTGTGCAAGGTAAGACAAAAGAGACTTGAGGCATAAGCTAAATGATCATTGATCGCTGAATATCTCTTCCTTCAGAGATACAAAGAAGTTCAGCTATCGCTGAAGCTTTTCCTCATGTTTCTTCGCGTATGAGTGGAGTCGTCTTTGCTTCACTGATATCCGCATCAGGTCACTAGTAGACTTGTCTTTGTTCAGCAGATTCGTCTTCGATTCAGCTATAAACATCTTGTTGACGCGAAACTTGTCTTCAGGGATTACGTTACATCAGAAACCATCAGCGATAATTGAACAGACTCAGTCTGATCGCTGATAGTGAAACACTAATACATATGAATGTTTATAAGAAAGACCATCAGTGATCACTGAACATACTCAGTCTGATCGTTGATAGTGAAACACTAATACATATTAATAAACGTAATTTTTCACTAAGTATAGAAGAGGGTCGTTATCAAATCACTGAGAGAGTTTGGATCAACAAGGATCCTCTAAATAGGAGAGATAAAATATTATTTTAATGATTTCCCACCAAAAGTTTGTTGGAATATTAAATATATCCAATATTTTAATAATATAAGTAATGATTGATTCTCTAAAATAGAAAAGCGGTTGGAGTTGGAAGAAATTGTTTTTAGAGATTTTGACTTTTTATTCTCTATTTTAGAGAAATTTTAGCAATGCTGTTGGAGATGCTCTTAACATACTCTAAAAACATTAAAAATATAAATATAATTTTATACTATAATTAGAAAAAAGTATAATGTTACACAAATATTCATTTGAATGAAAAATAACACTAAATAATATAGTAATATATATAATTTATAAATTAAATTAACTTTAAATTTGAAAAATAATTTAAACGATAATTAAAAATCAACCTTATTAAAACAAATACAAAAATTTTATATAAAAATTTACATGAAATAGAAAGATAAAACAAAATTAATAATTATATTTTATAATAATTAATTTATATTTTTAATTAATTTTATCTATATATTTAATAGAATTTATTAAAATGAAATAAAATTTTTTAAAAACAAGAAAAGGATTTTAAAAAAAAGAAAAAAAAAAGAGAAAGAGTAAATTACACTCTGGTCCCTGTGGTTTACTTAGAATCTGGATATGGTCCATATTTTGAAATAAGTACACTAAGGATCCTTGTGGTTTGCATTTCATTACGAGTCAGGTCCCTTCCTCTAACTCTGTTAACTCAAGGGGCAATTTGATCAGTTTACATATTATCTCCTTTTTAATTAAAATTGAAAGATTATACTAATAAATTATATTATAATTTATTAATTATTAGATTATAATATATTTATTATATATGTATGTATACACACTTGGACATACATCCACCCCCCCCAATAAATATTTATAGCTGGCGGTGTTCTCCAGCCAACTCAAACACTTTCCCTTGCCTCTCTCTCCGGTCACCCATTCTACACCACCGTAAACCTTTCCCCTACTTTACTTTCCACCACCACCCACGTCAAATTGTGCTGGTAAATTTTTGGGATAAGGAATTACAGGTGGGTTTTTTTATGCATCATTTATGTGTGTGTGATTTGTGTATAGGTATGTAGTGTGTGTGCATGTGAGACCTGTATTTTCTTATAGAATTAGGAGTTGCAGGTGTGTAAGTATATATATATATATATATATATATATATATATATATAGGTGAGGAAGGGTGTACCACTTCACAACAGCACCCAAAACTCCCTCAAATCAACCTCTCCAACAAATCTCAAAACCGAACTTCCCCCTATCTCTCACCTTCAACCCCCCCCCCCCCCCCACACACAAAAGCCACTTTCCCTCAACACCCACCACCGAACCCAAATCAAATCCCTCTTCATTGGAATCGTCGAAGAAATGGGTCAAGTCAGGCAATTGGGTTTCGATGAATCAGGCCAATCATTCGACATGACAATCCATTCACCAACCGTCCTTCAAGATGTAAATCTTGGCGACAGCATAGCCGTAAACGACACTTGTATAATGTAACACCCTGGATTTTCATCCCAATTGAAGAAAAGTGTTGAACTCGGTGAATCGATAAAGGAAGAACCACATATAGAGTATGGTTATAGAGCCATGTGGTTGTGACATTTGTCATAATATCGCCAATGGTACTGAGAGTATGTTCGTCTCGTATATAGTGCCATGTGGTTGTGATATTTGTCACAATAGCACCAATGGTACTAAGAGTATGGTCATCTCGACTATAGTGACATATGGTTGTGACACCTGTCACAATAGCACCAATGGTACTGAAAGTGTGGTAGTCCCGGCTATAGTGCCATGTATCTGTGACATATGTTACAATAGCAATGGATATTACCAAGTGGTTGGTCGTCCCAACAAATGTGCCATGTAATTATGACAATGGCGTAACACCCGTAATTTTTGGGTAAGTATATATTTGAAGTTAGTGGAGAAATCGATCTTTTGAGAGAAATAGAGGAAATGGGGTTTTGGGATTAAATGATAGATTTTATAGTCTTGCTAGATGAGGAATTCAACTACGAGTACAAGGGTTCTTTTCGGAGCGAAAACAGAGCTAAAACGAAGAAATTATGACCAAAACAACGTTCACTACACTCTAGGCTATTGTCACAGCGATTGTGACACTGTCACTATAGCTGTCACAATCGCCAGAAGCCAAAAACCTCTCGGTACATCCTTGGCTATTGTGTGTCACAATCGCATGTCACAATAGCCTGCAGGTACCAGAGTATTAAAAATGCGATTTTTCAGCCTTTGTTCCCATTTTCACCCATTCATCTTCACCTTTATCTCCCAAATCGATCTCCCACTTTCTCCCATCCTAACTCATTTTTGGTGGTTTCCTCCTAAAACCAAGTGTTCTTCATCACCTATACTTGTGATTTCAACCTCTTGGCCTATATTCAAGTGTTCACCCCCATCTCTTGAAGATTTCTATGTTTGGGGGTTTTGCTCAAAACCTAGTGGTGAGTTACTTTCCCTATTCTTAATCTTTATAAAAGTGATAAATGCTCTATTGATGATTTCCTAGTGTTTCATTTCTCCAATTTCGGTTTGGATGATTTTGGAGGATTTAGGTCAAAATTAGGGTTTTGGTGAAAATGAAGATTTTGACATAAGGTGTTTCGGGGAACGATTCTAAATGGTTGACTGTGGATATTTATGGTTGGAAATTTATGGATTCAGGTTTTGGACGGATTTTGCTTGTGGATTCAAGTTTCTTCAAGGAAGTTCAAAGTGGGGTAAAATCTAGATTTACCCTAAATCTAACAAGGTGAGTTCAAGTTGCTTTGTGAAAACTATGTACATGCCAAAATGTCTATTTTGAAGTAATAATGTGTTCACTTTATATTGATCAATTTTGTTGAGTATTTGACAAAGTTCTCGTAAGTGGTAGATTGGGTTGTTAAACCTTATAAAATGTCTATCAGGTACTTTGATGTGTAAACCTCAAGCATATATTATTTTGATGATTTATTTCCCAAATGAAAATTAATTGACAGCCGTACAGAGCTGAAGAGAAGAAACAATCAGAATCAACAAAGTGCTACAACTGTGGCAAGCTCGGACATTTTGCAAAAGATTGCAGAAAGTCAAAAGTTCGAAACTCCGAGTACTACAAGAACAAGATGCTTTTAGCAAAGCAACAAGAGGTTGGTAAAGTACTTATGGTTGAGGATGAGTACTGGCTTGATCATTCAGATGAGGAGGAAGAGAAAGAAGAGAAAGCTCATTTATGCTTTATAGGTAAAATAGAGATGGAAGCTGAAGTTGAATCTGATGAAGAGGATAATGAAGAGGTAAATGATATGTCTAAATCTGATTTTATGAATGCCATGCAAGCTATGATGATTAAACTCCAGGAAGTAACGTCTAAACATGAACGCGAAAAAGGTATCATAAAAGAAAACAATCAATTAATACATAAACTTAGCAAGGATCTTGCTGAGAAGAGCGTATTAATTGAAGTTTTACATAAAAATATTGATACCAGCGGGAAAGAAAAGACGATACTTCACAATGAATTAGTTGAAACTACTTTAAAATATAAACTGTGTGAGTTTGAATCAAAAGAGATTGCTAAAATGTATTCTTCACTTTCAGAAGCAAACAAATCTTTACTTGAAAAAGTTAATGTTTTGGAAGGGAAATTATACACTCTGGGTCAAACTGAACAAACCATTCATCTAAACAAACCCAAAGAGAACAAAGAGTGTTGGGGACTCGGTTATGAGAATCCACACTATCTCAAAAAGGGTATATCAGAAGTGTCTGCACTTTATGACTTTGGATTTTTAAAACTGGCACCAAAATACCCTGAACTTCAAGTTATGTCAATTCATAGGTGACAAACTTGTGATTTGGACTTCAAAGAAACAAAACTGTGTTTCAACATCCACTGCCGAGGCTGAGTATGTAGCTGCTGCTAGCTGCTGTTCTCAAGTCCTCTGGATGACGACACAGTTAAGGGACTTTGGCTACAACTACAAGCGTGTTCCTATTTATTGTGATTCCAAGAGCGCAATATCTATAACTGCTAATCCGGTACAACATTCGAAAACCAAGCATATCGACGTACGCTATCATTTCATCAAGGATCATGTAGAAAAAGGTAATATTGAAATGCACTTTGTTCAAACTGACTTCCAGTTAGCTGACCTTTTCACCAAGCCATTGGATGAAAAGCGTTTTCAATTTCTCATCAGCAAACTTGGAATGTTGAACATGTCTTAAACCTTACTCATGATTCTAGGGGGAGTATTCCAAGTTTTGATCTTGTGTGTTATTTTCCAACTGTTGTTAACGAGAGAAGAATCATTTTCATAAATGATTACCATTATTTCTTTTATTTATGCAGGTTTGGTCAAGTGACAATGGCTTCTAATCACATCGGATTAGAACCCGCACTTCAGTACCTTATTTTTTTGTTTATTCAAAAAAAAAAACTTGTCTGACCGTGATATTAACAGATTTTTGGATACTTAAATGCTTATCTGACCGTGTGTTCTTAAAGATAAATACTTGCATTTTATCTTGTCAATATACTTTGTCAAGTATTCATACACAAACTATCTGAAGAGGATGAAGCCAAGGAAAATGAGAAAAGAAAGAACACAACTAAAGTTCAACTTCTATTTCGATATGAGAGGTTGAATTGTAACACCCTCAAATCTGGAAATAGTAACTTATTTAAAAAAATTTCTAAATACATCAATAAATGAATCATCTACAACCACGAATTCAGATTTAGCTACAATACACGTATACCATCTTATATATATACAGACTATAAGGGACAGGTGCTACTAATACCCATGCATAGTCACTATCTCCATAATGCGGAAGACTTCACCGAATACTTACTTTCGGATCTAGCTAAGGCTTTACTCTTCACATGATTTCTAGAACCAACTCTCAACCTTGAAACCTGATGCACATGCCGACAAATAAAAAGGTTAGGCTTAACGCCTAGTGAGCCAAGAGTTTTAACATAAGTATATATCTTTAAAGAAAAGAATTCAATTTAAAGCAAGGTCCTTCGAAATATGTTGGATCAAATAATTGTATTCAAGATTAAAGTTAAAGTTCAGGGTTTAAACTGCAATTGTGTCAAAGTTAAATTAGAGGGTCTAAACTGTATTTACTTGATAGTTACAGTTCAGGGTTTAAATTGTAATAGTTTAATAGTTATTAGCTATTGGGCCCAAGCCCATTAAGCATTAGGAAGCCCATATGGCCTGGGTATTTAAAGTTATGTTTTGTTTAGTTTTAGGGTTAGAAACCTTTCATATTTTCATAATTATTGTTTAGAGATAGGTAGCAAGTTTTCTCTGTATTCAAAGGGTATCAAGAACACTCAAGGGTTTCATTGTTTATTCAAGGGATTGGTATGTTACTCTGATTTATATATCTCTTGATTATTATTGTGTTGCTTGATTACTTGTTTATGTGATTATTTACCAACTAGATTAAACTGGGATAACAATTGGTATCAGAGCCTAAAAAACAAGATTTTGGATTTATCGATTTATCTGTTTATCGACTGTGTTCATCGTGTGAAAATTAAATGCTTGATTTGCTATGTTTTTCTGCATAAAATTGATATGATTAGATGCCTTTTATGCTATTGAACATGATCTGAGTGATTAATTGCAGTTAACATCATCAATTGACCGGATTTTTGAATTTTTGGTTTCTGGGTTCGCATACATATAGTCACTGTGTTCTTAAAATTGGAAGCTTAAAAGTTGAAATTGATCTATAATTTTCATTGCACTGTGATTGGTATATGTTTCTGGGTACAAAAGGTTGTTTTTTGTATTCAATTTCTGTGTTTTGTTTGATTTCTGGGTCAATTATTGCATCTGTTCATCGTCTTCTGGGCTGGTTAAGAACATACCGGTCTTAACACCATTCAGGTCGAACACTATACCGGTCATAGCACTTTATCGGTCGAACATAGTATCGGTCATTATATTCACCGGTACTCACATTTGTCCGGTCGACCGATACACTCACATCAACATCGGTCGATACCTTGTCCGGTCGAATTAATATCGGTCGAATCTATACCGGTCAAACATTATTTCGGTCGAACATAGTCTATCGGTCATAGAGTATATCGGTCGAGTTACACCGGTCTAAGAGTATATCGGTCGAGTTACATCGGTCCTTAGCACCATACCGGTCCTTACTCTTCCGGTCGAATACCATTTATCGGTCCTTAGCATTCGACCGGTACACTCTCAGCTCACCCCGGTCTAAGGAAGTCCCGATCGAAGACCCTTACCGATCAAAGACCTCTATCGGTCTAAGCATTATCGGTCTAAGTATACTTCCGGTCGAACAAAGTACCAGTACAAGCAACATCCCGGTCGAAGCAAGGTACCGGTCTAAGCAAAACCCCGGTCGACTCAATACCGGTCGAAGCACATCCCCGGTCGATTTTTGCAAACTGTAATAGGGCATCTAAGTCTGCGAAGGGGGACAAAGTTTTGCTCTTGATCAAAATCTTCTTAATTTTTTAGTATTTTATTCATAGATATTAGTGCTTTATACTGTGTGCGAGGACTGCATTTGATTATTTTTGGAAATTTATTTTTCTGAAAATTTTTGGGTGTAGTCTTTACTCTTGATTCTAACGATCTCATCTAGTTGGTTGTCTTGGTACAGATAAGTTTAATTACTAACCGTACAGCTAAGATGTCGAACCAGCTTCTCTCGATGGGTTCTCAGTCCAAACCGCCTGTCCTTATGGCTGATGAATATCAACAATGGAAGAAGAGAATGGTCCAGTTTCTGAATCATAAAAACAGAGACTACATGGAATCAATCATCAATGGTCCTGTCAATCCGATGATCAAAGTTGATGGCCAAGCAGCAACTGACACCTCTCCAGAAATCCCAGACAGATATGTTCCTAAACCTTATCAGTACTTTACTGAAAAGCAGAAGGAACGGTACAAGACAGATGAAGAGGCTCTTATCTATCTGACCATGGCAATCCCGAACGACATCTACAACCGTGTAGACAGTCGGAACTCTGCAAAGGAAATCTGGGATGAACTATCCAGACAGTTTGAAGGAAGTGAAGCCTCTATCCAAGCTAAGCAGAATATATGCATAAATGCATACGAGGGGTTTCATGCAAAAGAAGGAGAGACGTTGCTAGAGACCTACAACAGATATAACATCATTCTCAATGACCTGCGGAGGAACAACATCTCAAAGTCTGCTTCTGAGATTAATTATAAGTTCATCAAGAACTTAAATCCAGAATGGAAGAACTTTGCCATCAACCTTCAGATGTCAAAGAACATGGCTCAGGAAAACGTCACTGATATTTTCTCCACTCTTTCTCAGTATGAGGATAAGGTGAGAACCATCAATCTTGAGTCCAATAAATTGAAGGATTATGTGGCTCTCATAGCCGGCAAAAGTTCTGTATCTTCCGCAAGGTCAAAGAAAAAGGTGACAAAAGAACTAGTTACTGAAGTTACCGACTCTGACTCTGCTTCAAGTGATGAAGAACTGGAGATTGATTCTGATCCAGATATTCAGAAGTTCTCTGAGGACTTGGCTCTTATTACTCGAAGATTCAAGAAGACCTTTGGAAAGAAGAAGTTTTATTCAAAGCCTAAGTACGAAGGTCACAAGAAAGAGAAGGCTGAATTAAGATACAAGCCAAGGCAGGGACGACGAGAGGAAAGACGAGAAGAGAGAAAAGAAGATAGAAGAGAAGATAAGAGAGAAGAAAAGAAAGAAGACAGAGCTGATGAACCAGGAAGATGCTACAATTGTGGCAAATTTGGGCACTTCTCCAGAGACTGCAGATTCAAGAAGGTAAAGAACTCAGACTATTATGCAAGAAAGTCACTCATCGCCAAGAAAGCTGAAGAAGGAAAGGTGCTTATGGTCGAAGAAGAGAACTGGTTGTTCCAAAGTTTCGATGACGAGGAGCAAGCTCACTTCACCTAAGTATCTTATATGGCAAACCTGGACGGTGACGATAAAGATTCTGAAGCATATTCTGAAGACGCAAACTCTGAGGTAATTGATAATTCTGAGCTTATTGAATCTCTTATGGCCCAAATACATAGCATGAAAGATGAATTTGCTTTATTGAAAGGCAAACTTAGCTCTGCACAACAATCAATATTGAGTTTTCGTGATGAAAACGCTTTGCTGAAAGTTGTTGTGGAAGAAAAAGAAAAGGAAAAAGACGGTTTAAAAGCTGAAAAGGATTCTTTGAAAATCAAAATATCTGATTTAGAAAAGGATCTTGTGAATATCAATGCTGAAAAAGGTGAGTTCAAAATTAAATTTGAAGTCTGTTTTCAAGAAAGAAATGAAGCTTATACAAAGATTAAGCAATTGGAGGATATTAACATGAAACGAGGTTAGACTGAGCAGACGCTAAATCTGTTGACCAATAAACTCCAGGATGAAAGGTTTTATAAACTGAAACCAGGTTTGGGTGTGCCAACTAATGATGTTTTGAAAAAGGCACCGGAGCATTTATATAACTTTGATAAATTTGGCTCCGCAATCAGACCCACTCCAAACATTCGTGCTAGTTTTGTTGAAGCTAGTGCTTCTAAACCTTTTACTGAGACCAAAGGTCAAGAAGAAATGGGAGAAAACAAGTCTTGTGCCACTGATTCTCAAAATGCTTTTAAATCAGTTGGTTTTAAATACAATGATTTGAACAAAAGCTATGCAACTCGAAAGATTGAATTTACTGAGTTTGAATCATTGTTTACCACTTCTACAAAAAAATCAGTCAGCAATGACACTGTTTCATCTGAGACTGAATGCAAATACGACGAGTATGAATCGGATGTTGATCCATCTACTATACCATCAGTCTCAAATCCCATTGCTTCTAAACCTTTACTTGTTGAAGAGGTTGAAGAAGAAACTGCTATCACGAACGAATCTTGTGTTCAAAATGATAAAACGGAGTTTATTGAGTCCATGACAGAAGAATTATTTTCTGAAATGATGAATGCTTCAGACTCTGATCCTGTTTCTATTCCAAAGGAGTCAAATTCTGTGAATGATAATACATCTGAATTGATGAAGCAAATTGATATGTTGCAACAGTCTCTTGATGAGGTTGAAGATGAAAACTTTGATCTCAAACATAAACTTGAAAAGTCTTTAAAAGTAAATCAAGAGCTTTGCACTGAGATCAATGATTTGAAAATTACTTTGTTTAAAAATGCTTCAAATGATAAACAGATGTTCAATGATCCAAGCTGGAAGGTAAGAACCAATCCAGAATTTGATGCTCCTACAAAACCTTCAGTTGTTTACTCTGATTGTCCTGAATATCCACCGAGTATTTTTGAAAAGGGTGAGACTTCAAAGAGCACTAGAAAAGAACCACCTTCTAAGTTAGAGACTAACAAGGTTCCTGTTTCTGTTTCAGATATAAAAGAAAATGGAGTTGGGAAGAATAAGAAGAATAAAGATCTTAGTTTGAATAAAAAGAATAGTTTGAATTCTAGTAGTTGTCCTACATACAGTGTTATTTTGAATAGTACTTCTTTTGATAAACATGAATGTAAGATTTGTTCCGATAAATCTAAGTTTATGAATTTTGCTCGAAAGAATCTTTATTGCAAACACTGTTGGGATAATTCATTCAAATACTACTCCCCTCCTAAGTCCAAAAAGAATAAAAGCAAAGCTAAGCTAAACTCTAAGTCTAAGTCTAATTTTGATTCTTCTACACAACCCAAAGTGTATCGAGCTAAGGTTGCCAATCCTACTTCTAAAAAGCACTTTCAGGAATTAAATGTTAAGATGGTTTGGAAATAGGTTCCAAAACCGCGTTATGAATGGAGAGTGAAAGTCAAACCAGATGATATTCCTGAGTTGCTTGATGCTAACCGCGAAGGACCCATCCTGATATGGGTGCCTAAGCAAAACTAATTGTCTCTTTTGCAGGCCTGTCGATTGTGGGTAATAGATTCCGGATGTTCACGCCACATGACAGGATTCAAGCACCTCTTGCATAACTATGTGGAGGAGCCTGCCGGAGCAGTTAGATTTGCCAATTCTGAAGCCGAAGGCCACGTCAGAGGATATGGAATTCTCGATAACGGTGTTGTGAAGATTCAAAAAGTGCTATATGTTGAAGGACTTGATCACAATCTGTTCAGTACCAGTCACTTCTGTGACATGAAGTATCAAGTCCGCTTCACAACCACTCATTGCTATCTAGAGGATCCCGATGGTTACGAAGTCTTCAAAGCTGCGCGCCATGGAAATCTATACCATGTAGATTTTCCTACACTGTCTGCCACACGTCCAGTATGTCTACTAGCCAAAGCTTCTAAAGCACAATCATGGACGTGGCATCGACGCTTGTCTCATCAAAATTTCAGATCTATAGCGAAGCTACAGAGACAGGGTCTGGTCAAAGGTCTACCAGAAATGAGGTTCGAAAAAGACTCACTATGTCCCGCATGTGAGTTGGGCAAAATGAAGCGAAGCTCCTTCAAGTCCAAAGCTGAATCATCGACCTCATCTGCACTGGAACTTCTTCACATGGACCTTTGTGGCCCAATGCGCACAACATCTATCAACGGAAAGAAATATGTGTTGGTAATGATAGATGACTACTCAAGGTATACATGGCTCGAGTATCTTCGCAACAAGTCAGATGCGCCAGAGTTGATTATCGCTTTCATCAAGCGCATTCAAGTACGTCTTCAACTGCCAGTCAGAACCATTCACAGTGACAATGGCACGGAGTTCAAGAATGACACCCTGAAGAGTTATCTTACTTCCGTGGGTATTTCACATAATTTCTCCGCCGCCTACACTCCGCAGCAAAATGGCATTGTTGAACGGAAGAACCGAACTCTGGTTGAAGCAGCTCGTAATATGCTTACTTACTCGAATCTACCCATGTACCTTTGGGCTGAGGCAGTCGCTACAACATGTTTTACTCAGAACCGTACCATTGTGGTCAAGCGATTTAATAAGACAGCATATGAGTTGATCAACAATCGTACACCTAACATCAAGTTCCTTCGTATATTTGGTTGCATGTGTTACATTCTAAAATAGCGTCAAGGATTATCAAAGTTTGATAAGAAAGCGGATGAAGGATATCTCGTTGGATACTCTCTGACATCCAAAGCTTATCGAATTTACATTATTCGAACCAAGACGGTTGTTGAGAGCATGAATGTCTCCTTTGATGAGAATTCTACAAGGACTTCTGGACACAACAGTTCAGAACTCGGTCTTAACGACAAAGCTTCTATTCAATCAAGAATAGAACCATCACCTAAAGGATTCACTTCTTCTAACTCTAACTCTACTTCATCTGAGTTAGATTTATTGTTTATTGATGCCTTTGATGATATATGTGCAGATTTTGAAAAAGGCATATCCACATCAATAACAAGTGGTACAAGCTCGGAGGTCCCTACTATTTCTGAAGACATGTCTGGACCTTCCGAAGAAGTCACTGACACTTCATCTCCATCAGGTACGAGTACAAAGTTAGTTTCTGACTCTACTAATGCTGAATCTGTCTCTACAGATAGTTCTTCTGGAAACGAAGTCCCGAGCACTTCAACTGTTAGTCCAGAAGCTTCAGTATCAGAAACACCAGTACAAGATGTCCCGAGTACATCTATGGAGCAACCTTCCGTACAAGATGACAACGATGCGTCAAATACGCAACAAAAAGTTGAAGCCTTACGAAGCACATATCGTTGGACTAAGGATCATCCCTTGGAAAACGTGATAGGTGACGTACAATCTGGTGTGACAACAAGATCTGCAACAGCCAACTTCTGCATGTTTTCAAGCTTCCTTAGTTCCCTAGAACCGAAGAAAGCGTCTGAAGCTCTACGTGATCCCTTCTGGATTTCTGCTATGCAAGATGAGCTTCTCCAATTCGAAAGGAACAAGGTATGGCGCTTGATCCCACTACCTAAAGGTAAATCCGTTATTGGCACAAAGTGGGTGTTCAGAAATAAGAAAGATGAAGTTGGAGTAGTCGTGAGAAACAAAGCTCGACTGGTCGCCAAAGGGTATTGTCAACAAGAGGGCATTGACTATGATGAAACATTCGCCCCGGTTGCAAGGATCGAAGCCATCAGAATCTTTCTAGCCTATGCAGCGCACAAAAACTTTACAGTCTATCAGATGGATGTAAAGTCGGCTTTCCTGAACGGCGTTCTGCATGAGGAGGTCTACGTGGCTCAACCTGAAGGTTTCGTTGATCCTCATCACCCTGATCATGTCTATGTTTTAGACAAAGCGCTTTATGGTCTTAAACAAGCACCGCGAGCCTGGTATGAAACTCTCACTAAATTTCTACTTGCTTCTGGTTTCAAGAAAGGTACTGTTGATACAACCTTATTTCTTAAAAGGCAAGGTGAGGACTTGATTCTTATTCAGATTTATGTTGACGACATAATATTTGGGTCGATAAATCAAAAATTTTGTAAGAACTTTTCAAAAATAATGGAAACAAAGTTTGAGATGTCGATGATGGGTGAATTGAATTTCTTTATTGGCCTACAAGTAAAGCAATTACCCGACGGCATATTTATTAATCAAGCTAAATATATAAAAGATATTTTGAAAAAGTTCAATATGTCAGATAGTTCAGTCATGAAAACACCAATGGCTACTGGTACACTCTTAGACGCGGACCCCTCCGGGAAACCTGTTGATCAAAAGGTGTATCGTAGCATGATTGGTTCTTTACTTTATCTGACTGCCAGTCGCCCGGATATAATGTTTGCCACATGTTTTTGTGCGAGATATCAGTCTAATTCTAAAGAGTCGCACTTAACTGCTGTTAAGCGAATCCTTAGATATCTCAAAGGCTCGCCTAATCTAGGCCTTTGGTATCCAAATGATTCTCGTTTTCAACTAACTGCCTTTACAGATGCTGATCATGCAGGATGTAAGCTAGACCGGAAGAGCACCTTTATCAGAATACTCAAAAATCCCAAAGATATGGGTTATATAAGCTTATAAAGTTAAATATTTCCAAATAACCAAAACTTATCAGCAGTTAACAATTTAATGTAAAACACAAACACTTTAAAATAAATATTTTGGCATGTACACCGTTTTCACAAATTGACTTGAACTCACCTTGCTAGATTTAGGCTAAATCTATATTTTACCCCAACTTGACCTCCTTTGAAGAACATTTGAATCTTCAAGGTTAAAACCTCCATAAACCTAGATGCACAAATTCCACCCATAAATAATCACATTCAACCATTTAGAATCGATCCCCAAACACATTACATTAAAATCTCCATTTTGGTCAAAACCCTAATTTTGACCCAAATCTTCCAAAATCTTACAACCGAAGTTGAAGGAATCAAACACTAGAAAATCATCAAGAGAACATTTATATCTTATATTAGGGTTTAGAAATGGAAGGGATACATTTACCACTTAGGTTTTGATGAAAACCTAGAAAACCCTAAGTTGGAGCTTGAGGTTGAAGTTGAAGATGAAGATGAAGATCCTTGATAACTAGCTTCCAACATCACACTTGGTAGAGTATTGATACCTTATAACTTAGGGATTTAAGGATTTAGAACCCCAAAACACTATGGGTGGGGAAGATGGGTCTTGGGAGGATTTTGGGAGAGTTGGGGAGGAAGTGAGAAGTGAGAAATGAAGAAATGAGCCAAAAACCCGATTTTGACAGCCTGCTCTCCCTCCTATGCGACATTGCCCATGGCAAGGTAGCTGGTCATTGTCGCCAGAATGCCTCCCCCTTCTGTTCCTTCTCTGCTACTGTGACAGTGCGACTATGACATTGTCATAGTCGTCGATCATTGTAACGGGACCTTTCCGGAGCCTCGAAACTCACCTTTTTCAACACCAAGACCCCCGATACTCTAAGGGAATTTAAATAATGATTTCCCAACAAAAGTTCCACCGTTTATAAGATCCAAAAATGTCCAGGTGACCTTTACTTACCGAAAATTACGGGTGTTACAATCCTCCCAACCTTAGAATGATTTCGTCATCGAAATCTAGATTTCCACGAAACGTTGCCCGTAGGATAGATTGTCTCTACTCCGCTTGCCAGAGCCACCACCATAACCTCATGTTGATCCTCACGATAAATGTCCCCTTGGGCATAACACACTTATATCCAAATGAAAAATTATTTTACTAATCTTAGCCCTTAACCATGAGACTGCGGTTGTCTCCCAACCTTGGGTGACACGTACTACCTCATGGGTAGTTTGTGATATCAACTTCTCACCGGCCAATTCACCTCAGATATACATGTCTCTGAATCCAAAACCAACGGTCGACATCAAACCCCAAGGAATTTTCAATATTCTTAATGACTCATTCTTGATTTTGATAAGACCGTCCTTCCAAGGGCGTACCAATACGCTAATCAGGTAGCTAGTTCATGCCGATCCGGCTACCACTCAACTCTGATCTACTCTCAACCTCGAAACATTCTCTCAATGAGATCTTTACCACCTCAGAAAAACTCATACACGTCAATTCTTAATTACCGATGTTTAATCTCTCTTTAGGCTCCACCATCGCGAGGCTAATACTCCTCATGGCCGAACAGGAATACTTACCAATATTCCAAAGATTCATTGATTTCCAAAAGAACCAGTTGACACCTAAAACCCAAAAATGGTAATACCGAACACCGGTGGACATCCCGATTAGGATCTCATTCCAGATGCATTGTCGTGATAAAGCTGACATCTAACAGGGTACTAAGATTCCCAATCTTACGTTTCTAACAAACGGACCATGATATTTCCTTTGCCCACGGAAACTATTATGGTGATACACCACCAACATAGAACATGACGTCCAACGGACTATCCACCCATCAAATCAAATCCAACCATACACAAATAGTCACACGGGACCTTATTCCGCAGATTCACCGAAGCAGAAAAATCACCACTTAATTACCTGGGAAGGCATAAATCTAACACCTCACTTATTCATGCGCATACAGATCCAAAACTGAAACCCAAAATTCAAGACTAACCACAAGTCGGATCATCCGACGCTTCAATTCCCAAGGACTCCTCTAGTCCCTAATCGCAACTCTTTTCAAGATAGGATTTTAAATCTATAGCCACAATGAGTTCAAGGTTTTCCAAGATGATATGCCAATTTGAAATTTACAAAATTTTCAAACGCAACAGTTTTATAACAATCGGTCATACATATAAAATCTACTACCGCTTACCTGGTAGGTGTGCACAGTGATCATTAAAGCCACACATGGAAATTTGTTTCAAAATTCAGTTGATCAATACTCACATTAATAATGTCAATAACAAAAGTTGCTCAAATGGGCTGCCATGGTCCTAGCATGCATCAATTACACTATGAACGTGAAAATAACTTTCTGTACAAAAACGTATGCAATAGAGGTTTGTACAACTCCAATCGGACCTTCACAAATTTTACTTCAAAATTCCTTCCTTTAAACCACAAAGCGTCGTGGAATAAAATTTTCCAACAAGACCCATATACATCAGTATATTCCTCAAAACTTAGTAAAACGATAGGGGTGCGTAATTTGGTAAAACACAATTAAAATTTTAAATCGAGTTCAAACCTTGGGTCGTGTAAATAAAATGCACTTGTCCAAAAATAGCATTTACAATGACATGTATACCAATAACTCTTTTAATGCATTACGGAAAATTTATAACAGTAAAATCAACAACTGAAACATGTCCAAAGCAAAAGTTCAAAACGAGACAACATAAATCTTTCATATACTTACCCATGCGAGTGTAAATCAAATTCAACACCAAAAAGTGTACACATATACTTGTGTAAAACTCAAGATGCAATCATGCGACATTAAGATTCTTAAGACGTCCCGTACGGTTGCAAGATGTCACGTGCAAAACTCGCATGAGACAAAGTGTTAAACAACAAACCAAAAGAGAAGTCATACGACATTGACACTCCCAAAATAACATATGGGGTAACATATACTAACAAAACTCTCAAGACGCTTCTTACGGTTGCAAAAATACTGGTGCAAGATTCGCACTAGACAAAAATATTAAACAAAGGCTCATTAGTTAACGCACACAATAATGCAAGTATACACCTCTCAGAGTTCTACTGCACGACGCAAAACGGTCGTAAAATAAAACGCCATAAAACTCAACCGAATTTTCATGAAACTCATTAACGCTAAAAACGAGCGGTGCCAACATTTTCATCTACCAACATACAAACATAAGACGACGATATGTCTAAAATGTTAAACTTCTAAGAGTTTCCCCTTTTTACCGCAATGAAAAGTAAAGTGACACTTTTCAACAAAGTTTGCATGGGACACGACGTTTAATAAATTGAAAATTTACATGCAACAAAATTTAAAACTCACGCATTTCAAAATCCACTCACGCGCCGAAAACGTCGCAAAATAATATTCCATGAAATTCGACAAAACTCGCACATACTGAAATTCCCAAGAAAACTCCGACGCAAAAACATGGGAATGACCTTTCCTTTAAAACCTTAACATACGCGGAGGAGGTCCAATGTCAAGGTTAAAACTTCATAGTTACTTGCCCAATACCGCAAATCACATTAAAACACAGATATTTCAACATCCGATAATAGTGTTAGACACGAAACGGGGATGAAAAGATTTTCAATAAAAATATTTGCAATCACATGCAACAAAACACTTTCATGTATGCTTAAACTCACGGTTTAAAAATCCGATGAGTGCTAAATGCTTTACCAAGATTTTATAATATAACTCACTTTATACTTTGAAAACATGAGAAACAATTGATGCAAATTTATTTTAGAAATAAACTTCGTGCAAAGATTTGGTTAGCAGTCACCATCTTAGGACTACGCTTCCCAATTTCTCGACATACTATTGTCATCCGGGTGTTTCAAACATCTTAAGGCAATCATCGACGACTTCATCGGTTCACCTAACAATTTCTCCTCAAAATAGAGTCAATTAACGAGCCTATGGTTCTAATTCGACCAATAACTCCGACCCAAAATGGTCAACTTATTGTATTCATCGCGCTTAACCATCACTTCAAGGTCACAATGCTATGATAATCAACTCCTCTATTAACTACTCACTTAGAAACTTTCTCATTACCCCAACGGTAATCATGCCAAGGCAATTCAAGTATACACATGTAACATGTAGGTTCACATAACACTGGTCAGGTGCCATTATGAACGTACCGTACCTAATCATCCTTGCTATCCATGACAAGTTTCCCGTTTCTAGCGACTCGGTAAACCCCAAAATATCATATCTTAGGGTACCTAATGGTGCGATCTCACTTTCCATCACTTAAAAGAACGCCAGTTTGAGTCTAGGCATCCAAAAATCAATACCTAATTCTCTCAAACTTAAGCTCTTATACCAACTTGTAACAAGTCACCTCAATAAGAATACTAGATTTAACTTCAACAAATAAAAGGTCAAGTCTCGAATAAAGACTAATCAAGGTCGGCTGTTACTAAAACCCAAAGGAAACGGTTACTATTCTCAACGACTAAAGCGGAAGACTTCATCAAGCCACTCACCCTTGCACATACTCCTAGCACTCAACACTTCACCAAAACGCTAGAACCTCTTCCCCCATCCGGAACCTGATGCACATGCCGACAAATAAAAGGTTAGGCTAACGCCTAGTGAGTTCAAGAGTTTACAACATTAAATAAATACATTTGCTAAAGGGAGAGAAAGTAGTTTAAATCACAGACCTTCAGAAAGATTTACTTTAAATATTCAAACGACACCATTTTTCCAAAAGTACACCTTTAAAACAAGGAACCCACATGAACCTTCTTTCGTAAAACGACTTTAATCCCAAACTCACCCAAAACGTAATAGTAAGCAAAACTCCCAATTTATAATAATACGAAATAAAACTTTACTTCTCGAAACACCCCAAACGTGGGCAGGGCATAATACACAACCCATAAATATTGAGTAAACAATTCCCCACAAGCAAAACGTCACCGAAAACATGGATGAAAAAAATGATACAATTAAATACCCAATTAACACCTTTCGATGACGGAGGAGACCCAATTCCATTGTATGTGGCGGAACACAAAGTTAAACCACATAACCATGTTGTCGAACTACACCTCAGATCGTGACTGTATTGCCTGCTCCGCCGAGCTACACCTCTAGTCGGACTTTATTTCAAGTCCCAAACACCGTATCCCCTATTGCCTGCTATGCCGAGCTACACCTCAAGGATACACGATCTTATTGCCTGTTCGGTCTCTCGCGGAGTTTCATCCTCAAGGTACCCACTCGACCCCTAGTGCCTACTCCCTAGCATTCAAGATAGGAGCCTCAACTCCTTACTTGATAACTCCCGATGTCTAACCCTCGTGCACAAGAATTAGACATCCAAACACAAGACCCATGGTCTCGAAGTACAACCCATAAAGGCTCATCTTCGTCAAACAACCGGGACGACATTAATGCCAACATGACATAAATTCCCAAAGTGAGGATCCCAAGAGTCCTCACTATTAAATACGACCGACTTACATGCCTATGGATTCAATACAACACCGTCTAACATTACAATACTCAAAGTGAATGACCAAAGCACCCAAAACATGTAACTCTCAAATGACACGTAATATACCATCAAACCCAAAATTCCACAATGGGCTATTAAACCGGACAAATGTCCTCAAGACTCACTTTAGTCAAACCGAGCCAAAACTCAACAAAATTCCTTTATTGTACAATAAATGTCAGTGTAGACAATAAAACACTTTTAACCCACAGTTATGCAAACACAAAGACCGAAAGTGTGATTAGCCCCAAAACTCTTCATTGGTCGAAACAAAGCATTTTCCAAAAGGACTCATCCCTTTATTTTTCCCAAAATGACTCCTAACACAATGATATGCATTTTCCAATGGATTATAAAACCGTATGCACCAAATGGACAATTATATAAAATAACCTCCATTCATATATTATATCATCAAATAAACATATCAAAATGATTTATTTATCAAAATACCCAAATATCCCAAAGATATGGGTTATATAAGCTTATAAAGTTAAATATTTCCAAATAACCAAAACTTATCAGCACACTTAACAATTTAATGTAAAACACAAACACTTTGAAATAAATATTTTGGCATGTACACCGTTTTCACAAATCGACTTGAACTCACCTTGCTAGATTTAGGCTAAATCTAGATTTTACCCCAACTTGAGCTCATTTGAAGAACACTTGAATCTTAAAGGTTAAAACCTCCATAAACCTAGATGCACAAATTCCACCCATAAATAATCACATTCAACCATTTAGAATCTATCCCCAAACACATTACATTAAAATCTCCATTTTGGTCAAAACCCTAATTTTGACCCAAATCTTCCAAAATCTTACAACCGAAGTTGAAGGAATCAAACACTAGAAAATCATCAAGAGAACATTTATATCTTATATTAGGGTTTAGAAATGGAAGGGATACATTTACCACTTAGGTTTTGATGAAAACCTAGAAAACCCTAAGTTAGAGTTTGAGGTTGAAGATGAAGATGAAGATCCTTGATAGCTAGCTTCCAACATCGCACTTGGTAGAGTATTGATACCTCATAACTTAGGGATTTAAGAATTTAGAACCCCAAAACACTATGGGTGGGGAAGATGGGTCTTGGGAGGGTTTTGGGAGGGTTTTGGGAGGAAGTGAGAAGTGAGAAATGAAGAAATGAGCCAAAAAACCGATTTTGACAGCCTACTCCCCCTCCCATGTGACATTGGGCAATGTCGCCAAAATGCCTCCCCCTTCTGTTCCTTCTCTACGACTGTGACAGTGCGACTATGACACTGTCATAGTCGTCGGGCATTGTAGCGGGACCTTTCCGAAGCCTCGAAACTCACCTTTTTCAACACCGAGACCACTGATACTCTAAGGGGCTTTAAATAATGATTTCCCAACAAAATTCCCACCGTTTATAAGATCCAAAAATGTCCAGGTGACCTTTACTTACCGAAAATTACGGGTGTTACAGATCTTGACTGATTTTATTTTTTATTTTCATTTTTTTAACTGGAAGGGAAATTTTGGTATTAAGCAAGTATTTTTTATTTTTATTCTAGATAATCCGATTTATCCTTGATTTTAGGCCATGAATTATGGGAAGTGGATCTCCTTTTTCATGCTAACTGCATCAAATTCGGTTATTTTTAATTGATAGCCTTTTACTGGGTTTTAATTTTCTCATCATCTTATTATCAGGCTTTGTTATGAATGAATCCATACCATTCTGGAAGCATTCTTCTGCACTTTCTGACATTGCATTTGCAGTCATAATGGGTATGCATTCTTCAAGCCCATCCATAATGGGCATGCATACATCGCTAATACATCTATGGCGGAACCCACTTCGTTGACTACACCATGATCGACAGTCACACAGTTGTCGGCGTTGTTACCGGCGGTGGTGCACCAGTGAACCACACCCAACAGGCTTATGCTGGTGGAGAACACCCATCCCGACGGCAACCTCCACTCATTACCACCTCTAACCTGTTCCTTCTTCTGGTGTGTGTTTGTGTGTGTTTTTGCAATAGTGTGTGTGCGTTTGTGTGTGTTTTTGTGTGGGATTTTAATAACGTGTGCTTGTGTTTCTGCAAGAGCGTGTGTGTGGGCTTTTAATAACGTGTGCTTGTGTTTCTGAAACAGTTGGAACGATGAATCAGTTCTAGCTCGAGTTCGGTAAGATTGATTAAACCCAATATATCTTATAGATTCATTCGATTTTCATAAAATAATATTAATTTTCCGGTGACATATTGCAGTCGGAAGACGACAGAGAAGTAGGGAGCAAGAAAAAGAAAGGTCTGAAGCAAAAAATAAAAGAAAAACTTCCAGGGAACGACGAGAATTCCACGCACAACATAGACATCAGAGCAAGAGCATGGGGTTTCATGAAGAAGGTTTTCATGAAAAAGGTTTCACCGGAAAAAAATGGGGTTTGATGAAAAAGGTTTCTCCGGAAAAAATGGAGTTTCATGAAGAAGGTTTCACCTGAAGAAATGGGGTTCATGAAAAAGATATTCATGAAGGTGTCACCGGAAAAAATGAGGTTTCATGAAGAAGGTTTCACTGGAAAAAAATGGAGTTTGATGAAGAAGATTTCATTGGAGAATGAGTTATTTTAGGAACAAGATTATGATGATTATTAGTTACCTATTTTGGATTGATTTTTTTACTAATGAAATTCCAGAAATACCCTTTAGTTCCTTATTTTTAGTAAATAAAAAAATGTAAAATATATTTAAAATGACTTTTGATCTGAACCGTTGATTTTGATTTTGAAGGCTAAGATGAGGGTTGCAAGGGTTTCAACCTTTTTGTGGGTTGCAAATTAAAGGACCCCGATATATATATATATATATATATATATATATATATATATATATATATATATCAAATTATATATGATTAAATCCAGGTATTGTGGACATTGAGTCTATCCCGGATTCTTTTGAAATTGGCAGTGGTTTATACTCATCCATATCGGATTCTCCAAAAAACAAAAACAAAAATAAATACCATTTTGGCTGGCTCATTATCCATCAAATCAAATCCTATATATCTAACAATGATGGAATTTCGATTCTATGAATCTTTATTTGAAAACCAAGCAATCCGTGTAAACTTTGCAAACCTACCTGTCGCGACTTTTCGTGTTTGCAAGAAAATAGATCTCGACGCAAGTATGCATCTTAATCTACTGTCGTCTGTAACAAGTAATAATGGTACAAAGTACCAAATATCGATCCCACATGGAAGCGTGGAAAAGTTCTCTCCTTGAAAGTCGGGTCTGTAAAAACGAGTTTCAGATGGCGAATTCGAAAACAATATTTTTTTGATTGGGGTTTTGATTAACACTACTGAACAGTTAATTAAAAAGAAGTACAAGGTACAATGCTCCGTTAGGATGAGATTAAGAATTGGTTAAAAAGATGAGATCGCATTCCTTCGTTATCTTAAAGTCGATATTTTATATAACTTAAAATAAGTCGGCATACAATAAACCAGTTGTCAATTGATTAATTGCAGTTCACCATAAAATATAACCTTAATTTAAATAACGCCGGATAATCATGCGATACGATACACCATTTTAACTTTTTATCAGTCCCGGTCCCAGCTTAACTTTGTACTGATTCTAAATATAACAGAAGAGGAATTGTAATTTTAACTAAAAGAGATGGTCGGCGTTTTCAAACAATCAACGATAACAATCGTAGGAGTGTTGTGCCCTTAACCTCTCTTTGGACAATGAAATAAAGTTGCGTGAAATAAAAGATTGAAAGTAAAGGACGTAAAATAAATTGCAGAATTTAACTGACGGAAAGTAACAGACGGAAAATTAAGGTACATAAATTAAATTGCAGAAATTAAATTGCGGGAATTAAAGTGCGTTAAAATGAATAACAGTAAAGTAAAATGAGAATTATAAAACTAAGACGTAATCAGAAATGGCGACGGAAAATCTTGTTTCAAATGTGGAATTCGAACTTGAAGGTTTCATGGTGTTTCTACAATGTAACTTATCAAAATAATGTAAAGGAAAACTAACCAATGCACACTTGATTTTTATAAAAATTGGAAACAAAAGACGGATTTAATAAACTACAACAAACCGTGAACCAACAAAAAGTTGGGAATCCGAATTTATTATCCGGACTTCCGGTTTGTAATAGAACTAAAGCCGCAATGAGACCAAAATAAAAACCGAGTTGTGACGAACCAACGAGAATCGCAATACGAGAATAACAAGTGATGACTACGAAATACCGTAATTCAAATCGAAAAGAGACATATATTACTAAAACCCGGTTTGATTCGTGAGCCAAAGCTTCCAACCGTTAGCTTATGGCTCAATTCCTCAAACCAATTACAAATCAAAAGATCAAAAAGTGTCTTCTAATGATGGTGATGACAACACATGTCTAGATACATTGAATCTAGACAATGTGTTTCACAAAAATGACAAACCGTGAGAATGCAAAGAAGGAGAGAAAGATGTGTAAAGAAAATGTAGGTTGTAAACCAAATAAAAACCGTAAGTAAATCGAACCGGATGAGATGAGGAAAAGTTGCGAGAATGTAACGAGAGGTTAACGTACCAATATTTAAAATAGCAAGGGAACAATATATTAATTTCAACCAAAAGATGAGAAAGTTTAACTAGTGAGACTGAGCTTGGTGATGCTAAAGTAGCTCACGGCTCACTCAACCAAATCCTCCAAAATATGATGCCAACATTGTGTTTCTATTACAACTAATGCAACCAAGAAGCCAAGTGAAGAGGGATGCCTTTCTAGCAACCCAAGCTCATCTATTTATAGATGGAAGCCAACTTGGGGCTCAAGACACAAAAATGGGGGCCCAAAGAGGTTAGGAAATATTAGCCCAAAATGTGTTATCAAAATCCTAGTAAGTTTCGTCCCAAAGAGAATTGTAGCTATAGTCCAACAAAATTCGGTTCATCTTGCTGGTCCAAAACGTCGGGTTTAATCGCCAATCATAGTTACCTCCACAAAGTCGGCCCAAAAAAAATTGGAAGTCCACGATGTAAGCCCAAACTGCATCTCGATTATATTGGACTCCAACGGCCTTTCTTCGAGCCTAAAACATGTAAATATAAAGAAATGAGATTTTTGTCGCTTTTTCATGTAAAATAGAGTTATTTAATACCAAAAGCTATAAACATTAATCTAAACAATAAAGTCATAAAAATAAACTAAAAGACACAATGGGAAAACGAAAATTAGCTCAAAATTATAAAAAGAGGGCTAAAAATAGGGTAAATAAAATGACCCTATCACTATCACTATCACTACCACATATACATATATATATATATATATATATAGTGTTTGGTTCATTTGAGAAATGGTAAATATATGAGAAATAGAGAAGTAATCCTAGCCATTCATATGGTCAAGATCGGATTTGACTAGTCAAATATTGCGGCTTTGACCGGTCAAAATGTAACACCCCGAATTTCGTTTGGCCGTTTTGCGAAGATGTTTAGAGGAAAAAGGAGGTTTCTGCGTCTGTCTACAGGGCGCACGACCTCAGAGAAAACGCACGGGTCGTGCGTATGAAACAAGCGGCGAGGCAGTGGGCTTGCGCACGGGTCGTGCACATTTCCTTCTTTGAGGGCGCACGACCAGGTTGCTTTTTAGAGTTTGCTTAAATATCTTAATTGTGGGATATTTTCATAAAATATCTCAAAATTTCAGATCTCTTTCTCTCTTTTCTCTTTCTTTCTTCTTCGATCTTCGAGTCTCGTTTGGTTGCTAGTTTGCGGTGTTTCTAGCAAGGGGTCGGTGTTTTAAGCTTCACCTCTACGTCGTGATCGATATCTGGTTTTCCGGGTTTTATTCTAAAAACCTACTGGTGAGTTCCTACTACCATTTTACAAACTTTATACATGTCAAAACTCTTATTTGCGAAATCCGAAGTATTTCTACGGTATGATTTCATGTTCTCTACATTTTGATATAAATGAAGTTTTTGGTGATTTTCGGGGTTCCCGATCAGTTTTGACTAAAATGACTGTTTCCGCCTTATTGAAGTAAAATGATGTTTTACTTGCTCATTATGTGGATATGTGAAAATAATGTTTAAGAACTCATTTTTAATGATTTTCATTCTTACCAGAAGTTGAACTGGATATAACATTTTGTTTATGAAAATGTTTTTATACCATATGATTATTTATGGTTGGTCATATATGTTGTTGTGACGAGTCTGTACCATTACTAGCGGATCCCTAGGTTTTGAGTCGACTGTATTATTGGGATGTCATATTCCCCATTTTGTAGCTATGGATGCATATGATCCTCGGGGGCAACTTGGTATGGTTATGTGAGGCCGGATACTAGCCATGGTTCATAGTGATCCTAGTGAAGGAGTATACATTGGTTTTTCTTGGGGCGCGATCTCACGTTGTAGCACGGACCTATGAGTTCGTATCCTTGGATTCCAATTGTTTAGCTCATAACTCGGATTTTGGCCTACTTTGTGTTACGCCACAATCCTTGGTAAAATGTTTTATCGTTGATCTTTTGATGACATGTTTATAACAGAAAAGCCCGGTTGTGGCAAAGGTTTCAATTGTAAGATTTAACCTCTTTGGAATATTATCTTATGATACAAATGTTTATATCTTTTGAGCTATATAAACTGTATGTTCTCACGAGGCTTTAAGCCTGACACTTTTCTCAAATGATATGTATAACAGGTTTTCCTTAGCGGTGGGATGCACTGGGTTTTGAGAGACGACTTGGGTCTCGAGGCATTTTGAGATGACTAAAGTGTTGATAGTTGGGCATTGTTAAGTCCCATTCTTTTGATGAATTTTGGATTGTCAACTGATGTAATTTAGATGGTTATGTTTAGATTAGTCTGTTGATGAATTATAAATCCGTACAGGTTTTTGTAAAGTCTTAAGGACTGATACACTTTTTGAGAAGTTTATATCAATTCAGATGTCATATTGCCTAATTTATGAAGTTTTAAGTTACTCTGAATTTTAGGACGTTACAGGTTGGTATCAGAGCTCTAGTTTAAGTGAACTAGGCATGAATGTAAGATGTCTAGACTTAGACCGGGTATGATAAGAATTGATCCGCGAGATTGGGTAGAGTTTCTAAGATGGGTTAGTCTTAGAGTCGACGGAAAGTACGTTTATCAGGCGTTATGGTGATGGTGACAAGAACCTTTATGTGTTATATGTTCATAATCTCACTTAGCTAATGTTATTATGAGGATATTGTACGTAAATGTGCTTGAATTTCTGTTACTATGACAATTGGTAATGTGGTAGTACGTTTCCTTTGTGTTTATTCAATCTCTCTCTCTTTTCTCTTTTCCTGTTCTGTGAAGCAGTTTGGCATGGTGAATACGCATGGTAGACCGCGTACGCGTGTTGATGGTCTGGAAGCTACAGCCTCCACCGCTGGTCAGCCGGAGGGAGTTGAGGTTGTTGTGCGACCACCTGTTCAGCAAGGGCTAGGTGGGGGGCCAGAGGTCATTCCGCGAGTAGACCTGGCTTCGTCCCACCCAGTAATCAGGGATGCTAGTTCCCCGTCTGAGTTAATGGCCAACATGATGTTAGCAATGAGGGAAGAAATGGCAAAGCAACAAGAGTTTCTGTTGAAAGTGATTGAGGACCGCGATGTGAACAATCGGAGGAGTAAGACGGTTGTGGAAAACATTATAGCGGGTCCTGGAGGCGCTGGTACAGGGGTCAGGGCTGAGGAGCACGGGATTGTTGGTGCTCCGGGAAATAGGAAAAGTTGTTCCTACAAGTCCTTTCTGGGTTGCGGACCACCAGAGTTCTCTGGTTCCGACGACCCGATCTTGTGTGTGAAGTGGATTCGAGCGATCGAGCAAGCTTTTGGCTCTTCCGAATGTGGAGATGATCAGAGAGTGCGGTTCGGTACCCAACTGCTGAGGGATACTGCGCTCATTTGGTGGAATGTCATTCAATCCACCCTATCTCCTGCTGTGTTGGCTCAGTTGTCTTGGGCCAAGTTCAAGAAAAAGTTGTTAGAAGAGTTCTGCAATGAAAGAACAATGGACCGAATCGAGAAAGAATTCCGGTCTCTGGTTAAGGGAAGCCTGACGGTGAGGGAGTACACCCGTCAGTTCATGGAAAAGCTTGATTTGGTGGGGCACGCTGCCCCAACAGAGAAGGATAAGATGAAGGCCTATCTGAATGGTCTACCCGCGGACATGCAATCTATGGTCCACAATTCTAAAGCTTCTAACCTCCGCGAGATGGTTGAGGAAGCTCATTACATGGAAGAGATGTTCGCGAGGAACAAAGCTGAGAAAGTTGTGGTGGTGACTGATAAGAGAAAGTGGGAGAGCAGTCCTGCTCATCCCAAGAGATCACGACCTTCTGGCGGAAACCGAAACTTCAGCAATCAGCAGGAAGCTAGGTGGTGCCACAAGTGTCGAACTAAACACCACGGTGACTGTAACGCCACTTCTCAAACTTGTTATAAGTGTGGGAAGCCTGGTCACATTGTCAGAGATTGCCCGGTCAGAGGACTTGTCTGTTATGAGTGCAAGGCACCGGGGCACGTGAAAAGAGATTGCCCGAAGCTTGTGTCAGGTAGCACGCCAGCAAGGAAGGAGAACCCTCCTAGGGTTCTGGGTCGAGCATTTCAGATGACGGCCGATGAGGCCAAGGCATCCGCTGATGTGGTATCGGGTACTTTTCTTATAAACTCTGTACCTGCTCGTATTTTATTCGATACAGGTGCCAGTTTCTCTTTCGTATCTGATTTGTTCTGTCAGAAGATTTCTATGCCCACTACTAGTCTTGAGGATGCATTAGTAGTAGAGATAGCCGATGGTAGTCAAGTTCTGATCCACGATGTTCTGAAGTAGTGTACTCTTAGTATCGAAGGGAGAGAATTCTCGATAGATCTACTGCCGATGTTAATTGGGGGTTTTGATGTTGTGGTCGGCATGGATTGGTTGTCAAACAATCACGCCGAGATCGTATGTTCCAAAAATTTGATTCGACTTCCCAACCCCTCTGGCGAAGTCATTGTCATCTATGGTGAAAAGAGAAAAGGTGAAGTGGCAATAATCACAATGGCAAAGGCACGCAAGTGCTTAGTAAAAGGATGCTCGTTTTTCCTAGCCTATGTGATCGATGCCAAGTTAGAGAAATCAAAGTTGGAAGATGTGAAGATTGTGCGTGAGTTTCCAGACGTCTTTCCTGATGACTTGCCTGGGTTACCACCTGATCATCAAGTAGAGTTCCAGATTGATCTCGTGCCAGGAGCAGCTCCTATCGCTAGATCTCCTTACCGATTAGCGCCGTCAGAGATGCAGGAGATGATGGCACAACTCTAAGAGCTTTTGGAGAAAGGTTTCATCAGACCGAGCTCGTCACCTTGGGGAGCTCCGGTCCTGTTTGTCAAGAAGAAAGATGGAACGATGAGAATGTGCATCGACTATCGTGAGTTGAACAAAGCTACATTAAAGAACAGATATTCGCTTCCGAGAATAGACGACTTATTCGATCAACTTCAAGGAGCGGGTTGTTTTTCCAAAATCGACTTACGTTCGGGTTATCACCAAGTGAAGGTGAGAGAAGAAGATGTTCCGAAGACAACTTTCAGAACGCGTTACGGCCATTACGAGTTTCTTGTAATGCCTTTTGGTCTAACGAACGTACCAGCGATATTTATGGACTTGATGAATAGAGTGTGCCGACCATTCCTCGACCAGTCGGTCATTGTATTCGTTGATGACCTACTCGTGTACTCCAAGAGCAAGTCAGAACACGAACAACATCTGCGGGAAGTGCTTTAAGTGTTGAGAAAGGAAAGATTGTACGCCAAGTTTTCAAAGTGTGACTTTTGGCTTAAAGAGGTACAATTTATGGGTCACGTTGTCACTCGAGACGGAGTGAAAGTGGATCCCTCCAAGATTGAAGCTATGATGAATTGGGAATCTCCCAAGAGTCCGTCAGAGATCCGAAGTTTCTTGGGTCTGGCGGGGTACTACCGGATATTTATCCAAGACTTTTCGAAAATCGCTTCTTCCTTGACAGTTTTGACTCAGAAGAATGTGAAGTTTGAATGGACCGAAACACAAGAGAAGGCGTTCCGAATACTTCAAAAGAAGTTGTGTGAAGCTCCGATTTTTGTCGTTACCTGAAGGGTCAGAAGACTTTGTGGTCTATAGCGACGCTTCGAAGATGGGTTTAGGTTGTGTGTTGATGCAGCGGGGCAAGGTAATCGCTTACGCCTCGAGGCAGCTTAAGATACACGAGAAGAACTATCCTACCCACGATTTGGAGCTAGCAGCGGTGGTGTTCGCCCTGAAACTTTGGCGACATTACCTCTATGGCACCAAATGTACACTCTATACTGATCACAAGAGTCTAAAGTATGTCTTTGATCAAAAGGAGTTGAATATGAGGCAACGGCGGTGGCTCGAGCTGCTAAAGGATTACGATTGCGAGCTGCTTTACCATCCTGGTAAGGCAAACGTGGTAGCCGATGCGTTAAGTCGGAAGGACTATAGCGGATGTATTCGGGCTACCCATTCGAGAATCGAGTTGGTGTCTAGTCTTGTTGAAAAGATCAAAGCATTGCAAGTTGAAGCATTATTATAAGAGAATCTCAAAGAAGAAGTCATGACAAAGCAGCGTTTGCTCTTAACGGAAGATAGCCGTGGGGTAAAACTATTCAGCGGTCGCGTGTGGGTACCCAAGTTTGGGGGTAACCGTGATCTGTTGCTTGAAGATGTACACAAGTCCAAGTATTACATTCATTTGGGAAGTACAAAGATGTATAGGGACTTGAAACTGCATTATTGGTGGCCAATAATGAAACTTGATGTGGCACGTTATGTAGAGCATTGTGTGACGTGTTTGCAAGTTAAGGCCGAACACCAACAACCGTATGGGAGTCTTCAGTCTTTAGAGATTCCCGAGTGGAAGTGGGAGAATATCACTATGGACTTCGTGACAAAGTTACCTAAAACTCTTCGAGGTCACGATACCATTTGGGTGATAGTTGATAGATTGACAAAGAGCGCTCACTTCTTAGCTATGCGCGAGACACTACCGATGGATAAGTTAGCGAAACTCTATATCGATGAGGTGGTCTCGAGGCATGGAATACCATTGTCGATCGTGTCGGATCGCGACAGTCGGTTCACTTCGAACTTTTGGGATGGGTTTCAGAAAGAGCTTGGTACGCGAGTTAAGTTGAGTACGACTTACCATCCACAGACCGACGGGCAAAGCGAGAGAACGATCCAGACTTTAGAAGACATGTTGAGGTCTTGTGTCATTGATTTCGGGGGTGGTTGGGACTCTCACCTGCCTTTGGTGGAGTTTGCTTACAACAATAGCTACCACTCGAGTATTGGAATGACACCTTTTAAGGCATTGTATGGGCGAAAGTGCCGGACTCCCGTGTGCTGGCTTGAAGCGGGGGAAAAGCAGTTTGTCGGACCTGAAATAGTGCAAGAGACGTCCGATAAGGTCAAATGCATTCGTGAAAGAATGAAAGCGGCTCAGGATCGGCAGAAGAGCTATGCCGATAAGAAGAGACGACTGATAGAGTTCCAAGTGGGCGACCGTGTGATGCTTAAGGTGTCGCCATGGAAGGGTATTATCCGATTCGGAAAGCGTGGGAAGATGAGTCCCCGTTTCCTCGGACCTTTCAAAGTGCTTAAACGGGTGGGTTTGCAAGCCTACCAGTTGGAACTGCCACCGGAGTTTAGCAGAATTCACAACACGTTTCATGTTTGTTACCTTCGAAAGTGTTTGGCTGTGGAAGATAGCGTCATACCCCTCTCAAAGTTAAGAGTGGACGAAGGTAACCGTTGTGTGGAAGAACCCGACGCCATCTTGGAGAGAAAGTCTAAGAAGTTGCGTCACAAAGAGGTCACTTTGGTCAAGGTGTAGTGGAAGCATCACCGGGGAGCAAATGTGATGTGGGAAGCTGAAGAGGATATGAAGCGAATATATCCTCAGCTTTTTGTATAGCTGGATTTCGGGGACGAAATCATTCCCGAGTTGGGGAAGATTGTAACACCCCGAATTTCGTTTGGCCGTTTTGCGAAGATGTTTAGAGGAAAAAGGAGGTTTCTGCGTCTGTCTACACCTGTGCGCCCTCCTTCAGAGAAAACGCACGGGTCGTGCGTATGAAACAAGCGGTGAGGCAGTGGGCTTGCGCACGGGCCGTGCGCATTTCCTTCTTTGAGGGCGCACGACCAGGTTGCTTTTTGGAGTTTGCTTAAATATCTTAATTGTGGGATATTTTCATAAAATATCTCAAAATTTCAGATCTCTTTCTCTCTTTTCTCTTTCTTTCTTCTTCGATCTTCGAGTCTCGTTTGGTTGCTAGTTTGCGGTGTTTCTAGCAAGGGGTCGGTGTTTTAAGCTTCACCTCTACGTCGTGATCGATATCTGGTTTTCCGGGTTTTATTCTAAAAACCTACTGGTGAGTTCCTACTACCATTTTACAAACTTTATACATGTCAAAACTCTTATTTGCGAAATCCGAAGTATTTCTACGGTATGATTTCATGTTCTCTACATTTTGATATAAATGAAGTTTTTGGTGATTTTCGGGGTTCCCGATCAGTTTTGACTAAAATGACTGTTTCCGCCCTATTGAAGTAAAATGATGTTTTACTTGCTCATTATGTGGATATGTGAAAATAATGTTTAAGAACTCATTTTTAATGATTTTCATTCTTACCAGAAGTTGAACTGGATATAACATTTTGTTTATGAAAATGTTTTTATACCATATGATTATTTATGGTTGGTCACATATGTTGTTGTGACGAGTCTGTACCATTACTAGCGGATCCCTAAGTTTTGAGTCGACTGTATTATTGGGATGTCATATTCCCCATTTTGTAGCTATGGATGCATATGATCCTCGGGGGCAACTTGGTACGGTTATGTGAGGCCGGATACTAGCCATGGTTCATAGTGATCCTAGTGAAGGAGTATACATTGGTTTTGCTTGGGGCGCGATCTCACGTTGTAGCACGGACCTATGAGTTCGTATCCTTGGATTCCAATTGTTTAGCTCATAACTCGGATTTTGGCCTACTTTGTGTTACGCCACAATCCTTGGTAAAATGTTTTATCGTTGATCTTTTGATGACATGTTTATAACAGAAAAGCCCGGTTGTGGCAAAGGTTTCAATTGTAAGATTTAACCTCTTTGGAATATTATCTTATTATACAAATGTTTATATCTTTTGAGCTATATAAATTGTATGTTCTCACGAGGCTTTAAGTCTGACACTTTTCTCAAATGATATGTATAACAGGTTTTCCTTAGCGGTGGGATGCACTGGGTTTTGAGAGACGACTTGGGTCTCGAGGCATTTTGAGATGACTAAAGTGTTGATAGTTGGGCATTGTTAAGTCCCATTCTTTTGATGAATTTTGGATTGTCAACTGATGTAATCTAGATGGTTATGTTTAGATTAGTCTGTTGATGAATTCTAAATCCGTACAGGTTTTTGTAAAGTCTTAAGGACTGATACACTTTTTGAGAAGTTTTCAGATGTCATATTGCCTAATTTATGAAGTTTTAAGTTACTCTGAATTTTAGGACGTTACACAAAAGTTGCGGCTTTGACTGGTCAAAAGTTGCGGCTATCCCAAAAATAGAAGGACAATTTCGTAAATTTTACAAAACACACGGGCTGTGTTCATATATGAACATGTATAATTCACATATGAACTATATGTTCATATATGAACCAGTGCAATTCACAACTGAACTCTTTTAACTGATTCATATATGAACCTTTGTGATTAATATATGAATTTGTATGAATCACAAAGATTCATATATGAACCTTTGTGAATCACAAAGATTCATATATGAATCTGTATGAATCACAAAGATTCATATATGAATCAGTTGAACTAATTAACAGATTCATATATGAATCTTTGTGATTCATACAGATTCATATATGAACTCATCCCGTCTATTTTACGAAATTACCCCTCTACCTTCTATAGACCACACAAGGAATTATCCGGTGCTTCGCGGTCAAAGCCGCAAATGTTGACCAGATGAATGGCTAAAATTACTTCTCTATTTCTCATATATTTACCATTTCTCAAATGAACCAAACACTATATATATATGTGTGTGTGTGTGTGTGTGTGGTAGTGATTCAAAATTACAATTTTGTCCTTAATCACTTCCCAATTAACCTTATTATATATTAACCATTGATTAGTTTCTAAATTTTGATCAATGGTTAAGATTTGTCCTCATGTGCACAATTAAAAATGAGTTTTCATTTGAACCCACCCCTATATATATATATAGGTGGCTTTATTTGCAAACCACCCTTATGTAACAAACTATGGAACCCATCTTCTTACCATAGATTGAATTCATCAACGGTTAAGATGCAATTGTTGTAATTATGGTAATAATTAAATTATTTTGAGTTTTTTAATAGAAAATAAATTAATGAAAGGACAAACTTGTCAATTGGCATCCCATCTCAATTTAGAAATTAGGATGAAGAACCATTTTTACATAGAACCATTTTTATTTAAGGTAATTTTTTTTCTTTCAATTTCAGGATAATTACTTAATCATAACCATTTACATGAAGTAATTTTTTTTGTTTTCTTCAATGATAAATGTTGATTTTTTTGTTTATTATGGTAATTTTTTTAATTTTTGGATATATACTAAATCTTAACTGGTTTTACATGGAGGATCGGTTTTCATATTTTTTTTTTTCAGAATTAAAGAACACTTTCATTGTTCTTGATCGAGTAAAATTCCATAACGATTGACACAAAACAGGTCGTAAACGAAGTGAAAGACTGATGAAAACAGGAGATGAAATCCGACGAAGACGGAGATGAAACAGAGATGAACGGAGATAAAAAGGAGAGGACCAAGAGATGAACGACGATGAACGAAAATGAAAACGGAGATGAAACAGAGATGAACGACGATGAACGGAAATGAAAACGGAGATGAATGACAATGAACGGAAATGAAAACGGAGATAAACAGAGATAAAACGGAGATGAAAAGGAGAGGACCCGAAGATGAACGACGATGAACAAAGATGCAAAACCACTTCGACCATACTTTGATTCATCGTGTTCAAAACGAACGACAATAATGTATATAGGTTGAGTTACTAACTTAATATATTAATACATGAAGATGAACTCGTTTATAAAGAAATGATTGAAAAAGAAAAAATCTTCCCATTTATTAATTTGATATAAATTTTCACCAAAAAATATATGTTAAAACCTATCATATTCGCTTACCATGATTGGTTTGTTTATTATAGTTAATGATATACAAATGCAATAAATAGATTGATGAAAACGAATGAATTTTAAATAATGAATACTTTCCAACAATAACTTCTTCATATCAAATGACCAAATCACCCTTACTCATAATAAAAATAAAAATAAAAGAAAAATTTTGTGATTGGTTGAAAGGGGTTTGCAAAGTTTATAAAATATGGATGGTTTTCAAATGATCGATCCCTTTTATTTATATATATATATATATATATATATATATATATATATATATATATATATAGGGTTGGGTTCACGTGAGACCAACCAGTTTTCGTGAGACCAGAAAATAACACAAAAACTTCACAGTGATTCATTGTGAAGGAACGAAAAACAACAAACCTTCACAACAAAAACACTGTGAAGGTTTACCTTTACAATACCTTCACAGTCTTTTGCTGTGAAGGTTTAGTGTTATTTTTGTGGTCTCACGGGTCTCACGGAAATAGCCTGGTCTCACATGATCTCAAGTCTCTCTCTCTCTCTCTCTCTCTATATATATATATATATATATATATATATATAGGGGAGCGATCAATTGGAAACCAGTATTACATTGGAAACTTTGGAAACCGAAATCAACCAATCAGTGAATTTCTTTTTTTATTTTTAATTGAAAAGGTTATTTTTGTCTTTTACATTATTTCATAATATATATGGTAACTGTTATTATTATTATATTAATAATTATTTAATTTTAATTTAGCTTTTGTATGGTAATAATAATCATTGGTTAATTTAAAAATGAGATATTTAATTTAGGTAAATTATTTAATTTTAATTTACCTTATATATGGTAATAATGATACAATAATGTTAACACGACGAACATGATGAATCTATTTTCATTATGAAACAATAATGCTAACACGATGAACCTGATGAATCTATTTTCATATACGGATATGCAACTGAACAGTTAATGAAACAAAAATGGGAAGTTAACAAAAATGGCACAAATTCATCATGTTTCATTATGAAACAATAATGCTAACACGATGAACCTGATGAATCTATCTTCATTATGAAACAATATTGCTAACACGATGAACCTGATGAAATCTGTAATCCAATGAAATCTGTAATTCACAAATTCATTCTGTTTCATCACAATATTAGATTGCGTGGGAAATTTTATAATAAAATGAAATTAAAAAAAATATTTTCTTACATTTTAAAAGAAAAATAATTCTTTTGATGAAAAGACAAATGCTCCTCGTTTTCATAGTAAAAAAAATAACAAAATTTAGATTGCGTGGGAAATTTTATTTTGGTTTCAAGTAATGTAAATAAAATAAACCTTTCTTGCCATATTTGAGACACAAAATCAAAAGACATATTTACCCTTTTCATCTATTATTTTTATTTATTATTAATAAATTAATTAATTTACTACCATATATAATTCAAATGAATCTTAATCATTGATTATAAAGATCAATGACTGAAATTTGGTTTCCAAAGTTTCCAATGAAACTTGGTTGAGTTGAGGGAGAAAGGTTGTGGGTCAAAGTAGTCAAAATAGATTAAATGACTATATTGTCCCTTAACTAACGGATGGTTTTTAACAACGTTAGTGGTAGGGACTCAGAGTGCAACAAAATGTAAACTACAGGGATCTCTAGTATACTTTTTTCAAATTAGGGACCATATCCAAATTCTAAGTAAACACAGGGACCAGAGTGTAATTTACTCAAAGAGAAATGTAACACCAACAAAAACCTCCATGGGATGCTCTAAACCTCTTCGGTGGCTGACCTTTGCCACACATTAAAGTGCAGGAACGTGTACAGGTCGAACACAAGTTCCCCGTTTTTGGAACCCTAGAATCTCTTCTTTTCTTGCGGAGTGAGTTCTTGTTATTTTAATTACGAATTTGTGCTTCTTAATCGTTAATATATTTGTTTTGTGGATGTATAAGGGACTGATTGTAAGTTGACAATCCGTATTAGATATAATATATCCAACTAGCAGAAGAGTTAAATTTTGAATTCTGGAGTTCAGATGTTATATTTTCCAATTTCAGGTTTACACATTCAGTTTTGCTACTTCAAATTTTTTATTCCATCATCTTTTAATAGTTTATATTGGTTATCGTTTTTCTTTGCTTGGACCCAAATAATGTTATCTATTTCAACAGTTAAAAGTAGCTAATTGGCAAAAGTAGGATATTATACATTCTTTGGAATGAGAAGAATATTTAGGCTGGTGGTATGATCTTCATCAGTAATCATGTGCAGATTATGCTGAGTTCTTGTTAAGATTGTGAATAGGGGATAGTATTACTTAATTTAGTTTTGAAGAGAGTTTGACATGATTACATGAACTAGGTAGCTGTTATTGGATTCATCCAAACTCTTTCACATGATAAATACATAAAAGAAAATCATTTTACTGAATGCATTTGAATCTTCAAATGTCAGATTAGGTGCTGTAGAAAGGAACCTAAGAGGGAGAAACTTCAGGGCAGGTTTCTTTTACATTTTACCTGCTTTTCAGTGTAGTCATTTTAGCTATTTTAATGTGGATCAAACTATTCATGAAAGGGCTGCCCTTGTTGCAATTAGGATTCTTGCCTTTCCAAGGGTTAGGGAGAGAAGTCTTTGTACAAGACATTTCTTTGTATTTTGCAAAGAGGATGTTTCATTGAACCCCTGATCTTCAAGTCACATAAGACTAAGTCTTATCATGAATCAAACTCTTAGGGCTTCAAACTTTTCTCAACCACTTTTTTTCCCCGTAGCTTTTAATTTTGGGAGTTCATGTTATGTTCTTCTTGAAAGTTTCTTTTTAATATTTGATTTTTGATATAATTGTTGGTTATTGAAGTTGTTGAAATAGTTCATATAATGCTTTTGCACTCGAACACTTACATGAGGCGAGGAATACTTGGTGTTGCATGCTTTGATCGGAAGGAACTCCTACGGGATGATAAAGTAACATGGGAAATTGGTTGTTCCTCACATTTTCTAAATGCTTTCAATCTTGCTGCGCTGAAAGCATTTCACTCATTTGTGAAGATACGCCAAAAAGGTATACATTACCCTTGTACATTTTATGTTTAACCATGGTAGTTCTTTAGGTACTGGAATTGATGTCACTGTGTTTACCCCTTTGTGCTAAACTAATTGCCTTTTATTGAAGCTGATTGAGAGAATAATAAGTTCACCATCATTTGACAAGGAATGAATGACACTTATTGTGATCATGATTTTAAAAGATATAATGGGACTTTGAGATTTTTAATGGTTGGGAACAATAAATAAATCTACAAAGTTGGTGTTTAAAAAAATAGAATCAGTTATAGTTTAATGTTAAACCCAATTAGGCTACAACACTATGAGGCATATAATCTACGACTTTTTCTTACATGATATATTGACCTTGTCTCAAGTGATAAGACAATCGAGCGTACAAGAGCCAATGTTTATTAAGGTTCTGTAAGGATAACCAAGTTCAACTTACCAATACTGCTTATGAATTAGAGGGTGCAAACATTGTGTGCAATTGCTAACCATAATTGAGTTTATGATAACGGTGTTGCAACAAGATATCTAGGCAATAGTTACTGAGAGGTAAACATATGCTTGGTTCACCAATAATATGCATCCAATGATCCTCATTTTAACTGATTAATATTTTTTTAGTATTAGCAATTACGTAAAGAATTTCCATGAATCCAATATTAATAAGATATTTCTAACTCAAAATATTGGATTATAGAAAGTCAACTAACCTTTAAAGGATAAAATTGAGTTCCCCAATTTTAATAGAATTGTGAGTGTTTGGACTATTGACTAGAACTAATTTGGACTAAAAGCGTGGATTGTTTTTTTTTTCCTCCTCTCACTTTCTTTCCTTCGTACTTATATAACTAATACTTGTAGCATTGAGACCTTACATGCAATTTCAAGAATAATACCTAATCTTACTCAACTAATGTCCAATACTCCAAATCAATTACACGTGTCTTTAGATTTCGATATCATGGCTGCAAATTGTGGCAGTGGTACCACTAATTTCTTCGCGAGTCACTATTGGACTATGAAATCATGGTGTGAAACTTGCTTATTTTGGTTTGGGATTTTAGTGATATTAGCGCGTCAATGGTCCATTGTTGTTGGGATTTTGATTCAGTTAGTGGCATACACTACGATTAAAAGCCTTGCTTTTCTGAATTGGTCGATCGTCAAAGAAGGTTGTTGTTGTCTTGTTGATCACTGATTATAGTGGAAGGATAGATACAATGCAACAAGTCGACAAACGTCTCGATTCAACTACACATATATTGTGTAAGCTTTCTTCATTTTTGTTAGAAGCATATAGTTTGCGTGTGCGTGTGAGTATTTAGATAACATTTTCTTTGAGAGTCAAGAATGAAATAAATAGCTAGACTTTTGTAACCAATGGATGATAGAGAGTCACTAAATTTATTCGGCTAGTCGGTTTTTTCATATCATCTTCAATTTTGCAAAAACTTGAGCTTTCATGTTAGTTCTTGATTTAGGTTTTGTCATATAAGGCCAATATAGGTGAAGAGAGTGAGGGCTTGAAGCACAATCAATTGATTCATCTATATAAATCATTGTGTTTGGTAACCAACAAATGAAATGTGGAGTTGGGATTTTGTAGTTATGTAGACATTTGGTCAACGTGGTCCGCTTCAAACTCAATCTATTACTTAAATAAGTCACTTTTATCACTAGTTGAATGATGTACTTCTGTACCAAGTATAAATCTGTAATTTGAAAATTAGGTGATTATCTTACTACAAGATATATATTATATGTATCAACTACTACGCATATGAAAATGTTTTTATTTATTACATGGACTGTTATTTTTATTTTTTATTTTTTAGCTATACCAGCGTGATAACCATTATAGCAAATCACCGGCGAGACTGCGATTCTTAGCATGAGTGTGTGATGTATGCCCTTGTATGAACTAAGTATGAATAATAACTAGGAACAATGATAATGGCTTGTTAATAGGTAAACATGCTCCTTCTATAGGCAATGCTTAGTTGTGGAAGTTGTGGAAAAAGGGTTTGTGTCATTCTTTAGGTAGCATTTGGTATGCAAACATGACAGAACCGAACAGGACAAGAGGGTTGGACTGGTTGGGATAGTACCAAATTTGAATGAAAAAAATTGATATAATTGATGATAGTTCGAAAAACCTGATTCGTGCAAACTAAAAACTATGTTTTATTTGGTTCGAAAAATTCTTATGAATTGGCAGAGACACAGTGAAGGTTGTTGCAACGATAATGATGGTGGAGGTAGAGGCGGTGGTGGCTCGTTGACGACGATGACTATGGAGGACGTGAAGATGGTGGACAGTGATGACCGGTGGTGGCGGTCGTCAGTGATGGAGGAGGTAGTTGTGGCCGATGTGGTGGAGATAGTGGTGGTGGTGGGCATTGGTAGTGGTAACAAGTGGTCGTGGTTATGGTGGAGATGGAGGTGGCCGACCGTAGTAGTGGTGGTGGTTGATGGTGGTTGTATGAGTGATGGAGGAAGTGGAGGTAGCCGACTGTGGTTGGCAGTGGCTACCGGTGGCTAGTGGTGGTGGCGGCGACGGGGCGTTGGTGACAATTAAAACATATAAAATATTAGGATTATATATTAAATGAGGGTAGATTAATAGTTTTTTTAGTTTATGTTTCATCCTTGTCCCTTGTTGTTCCACCTATTTTGGTGGAACAAGAAAAACCTTTTTTGTCCCACCGGTAGGGGTGAGCAAAGGCGGGTACCCGCCCAAAATTCTCTGAACCGGTCCCGGAACCGGCGGTTCCTGGAATAAAGGAATCGGAGCCAGTTACATCGGTTCTTTATATTTGGGACCGCTGAATCGGAACTGCTGTCTAATATTTTTAATTTTTTTTATCATTCATATTATAAAAGAATAAATATTAATATATTACGAAGTCTCAACGTAAAGAAATAAATACCACAAACGTGAAAACTAATACGATAAAAACAAAAAACTAATAAATACTACGAACTATGTTTACAAAACAAACAAATATTACAAAGATGCTTACAAAACAAATCAATATTACAAACGGTGCTTCCAAAACAAATAAATACTACAAACTATGCTTTCAAAACACTTTACGTCATTAAAATTAGTTGATGCTAATTAATACTGCAAACGATACTTCCCTAAAAGGTAGTTTATTAAATTTTTATACATAAATAATATATTTTATTAAAAAAATAGCGGGTACCCGTCGGTTCTGGTTCTGGGTACCTAGCGGGTACCCAACGGTTAACGGTTCCAAAGAAATGAGAACCGAAACTGGTCCGATCGGTTCCATATTTTAGGAACCGAACCAATCACATCGGTTCCGGTTCCGGAACCTGCAGTTACGAAGCGGTTCCGGTTCCAATGGCGGGTACCCGCTTCTGATGCTCACCCCTATGGACCCACCCTGTCCCAGTCCTTGTCCCATGTCACGCTAAACATGGAACAATGAGTTTTTGTCCTGTCCCATGTTGTGCCAAACGTGGGACAGTGACTTTTGTCTCGTCCTGTCCTGTTCTGTCCCATGTACCAAACATAGAGTGCCTTGACCGTACAATTTCATGGCTACCATGAGGAAGGTAAATTGCGGTGTTCTAGGACAACTTTAGCTAGGTGACTAGGTCTTGGTTGCACGAGCTAGACTCAAGTCGGCATCTGAGTGAGAACTTGCGATATTGTGCTCGCTATTGAGAAATGGTGTCCCTATCTACTCACGAGATGATGCATCATTCGAACGAACCACCATAACATTAAGTTTCTATTAGAGTAGAGGTTGTTGGCATAGGAGCTTTAATGGTAGTTATCTATATCGTTGGGCTTATGGCCTTGAGATTCATTATCGTCCAGGTATAGAGAATAAAACTACGGATTTTGTCACAATGATAGGGGATGATGTTGATGGCCACCTTGTTAGTTTTGTGTGCGTTGGATGTTAGCACTTTCATGAGGGAGGTCATAGTTGGCAACGAGCTATTGGAGATTTAGTAACTCCATTGTCATGTTGATAGTGTTCTCGGGATACAAGTTAGGGATGAAAGATTGTTATAGGGTGGTTGACTCACGTACATTATTACTTATACCCAAGAGTTTGCATGAATTTTACGGTAGCACTCTTGGCGGACATTCGTGGTACTCAAGACTTACGGCAGGTTGGCTAGTCTAACGATAGTCTAACTGTCGGCTCACTTACCTTAACTTCTACCTCTCTAGATCCCTTTTTCTCGTCTAGGTTAGCTATATATGACTTCAGCTTTAGTTTGCTACCCTTATCTTGTGTCTCCAAGAACTCATATTAGAGGTCATGTCCTCGAAAATGCCTAAAGCCGCCATGTCTGCCTAAGTCCTCCTTGGCCTACCCTTTCTCCTCAGTCACACTTTCTACCCTCCTCGCGGAGCCATCCTGTGTCTCGTACAAACATGGCCAAACTACCACAATCTTCTTTCTCTCAACTTATCTGTGATGTGTGCAACTTCCAGCACCCGCCTGGCAAATCTGGTCTCGTATCTTCTTAGAAGTCCTTTTAAGCATCTTCATTTATGTTCTTTGAAGCATCTTCATTTATGTAATCTCCGACTCTCATGGGCCTTCCTTGTCACCCAACATGCCGTCCCATAAAATATACATGGTCTCATGGCTACCCGGTAAAATTTTCTCTTCAGTTTTATTGGAACCTTCTCGTCACATAGCGCCCCGTGCTAGACCTCCACTTTGCCAACCCTTTCTTATGCAATGTCTTATATAATCTTCAACCCACCCCTCTTTTGAGTCATGGAGTCTAGATAGTTGAAACTATACTTTTGGGGTACCCTTTGCCTACTAATGTTGACTCCCACCCCTCGTTGATTCTCGCCCTTGTCGATACTCTCCCCACCCCACCAAAATTGCACCATAAGTATTCAGTCTTCGAGCTAGTAATACGTAGGCCTTGTGTTTCTAATGCACCCCTCCACTGCTCCAACCTCTAGTTCATTGCCACCCTGGACTCCGTTATCAGCACAATGTGGCCCGCAAATAGCATACACCATGAGATACTCCCTTGGACCCCTCGGTAAAGCTCATCCAAAATCACCACAAATAGGAATGGGCTTAGTGCTGATCCTTGGTCTTTATTATTTGGTAGTTGCACAAAAAATTCTCATCTTATAGACAAGGTTGTTAAAAACCATAATAAATCATGTAAATCATGATGTAGTTTTGTTGTCTGATATTCTGACCAAACTCAAAGTTAAGTGTGCGAAATCTCAATGTTTCAGGTTTACAATATGCAAACATGTCTTCTGAAACTGTGGTAACCTTAAACAATAGAAGCGTAACCAGCGAAAGCATACAAGAGTGTCCTTTGCCATTTACATATGAAGCTGCTATGGAAGCGCTTTCGTCTCTGATCACACGCAAAAAACGTGATGGCTATTCAAATCCAAATGTTAAATACAAGAAGCTGGAGAGGATGTCGATGTATATTCAGGTAACTAGATTCTCAATACAGATAATCACATTTAGATGGTGTTTGAGTAGGATTTAATGGGCTAAATGACCTAACTGCTATGTCATATATCGTTGTCTGTTTAGGACTCTGATGGTCAAGCCGATGACTTAATAAGGAAGTTACAAGGCTTTGGATTTCCCCATTAAGTCACTCCCTTTACCATTATACCCTCTCATTTTTCTTACATCTTTATCATTTGTCAGTATTTATCGATAAATACATTTTTTCTTTGAAACCAACAAATAACTATTGTTAATCCTTAAATTATTCTCTTTTCGTTGAGATCCGTATTCATAAAGATATTTTATACTTTGATATAGTTCTTATGACTACTTTTTGTGATGAAAAGCTAGTAACAAATGTTTCAAATTTAGAATTATATTCAAACTATATTTCATTTCAATAGATCTTGTTTTATAATAATATTTTCAGTTATTAATGTTGTCGTGATAATGCCATCGAATTTATATCATTCTTCTTTAAAAAACATACTCCTGGCATACAAAGTGTCTTGTAGAATTAAAGTGTGTTCTAATACTAAAGAAAGAGTACCAACAGTCCCCACTGGCCACTTCTATTTATATTCTGCCCCAATGGTAATTTTCTGTCATTTAGACTGTTCATCCAGCACATGAAGTAAACAACAATTGTTCATTTACTACTTAATCTAGGCTGACTTTTTTATCCAAATATTCATCTTTACCGTGACATCACTTATTCATAAGAAAAGAAAAACAGAAACGACTTGTATGCTTTTAGACTAATACATTCATAATATGAATCATGAAGACACTTTTTGATGCTTAGTTTGCCAATATAGTTCCTTGTGCAATAAAACATTATCTTTGAAGTGATGATGTACATGAGTATTCTTTTGTGTATGATGTTTGTTTTCTGAAACCTGTACATGGGTCCAAAACTAGTAAGGATTTCCAGAAAGGGTACTTTTGTGGCCTTTTCAACCTTGAGGTGCTCACTCATCCTTGGCAAAAGAGGGGGGGGGGGAGGAGTCTAATAGTGCTCGTATGTATGATGCATATAAGGTAATATGGAAATGTACCAATGAAAAAATGCATGTAATAGATATCTGACCAAACATTATCGTGAATCTGAGTTTCAGATATTAGGCCTAGAGGAACATATTGCTGACCTTAACGTTATCCATGTTGCTGGAACTAAAGGAAAGGTACCCTTGTTCATTTTTATCTTTTTGAATATTCATCAAGTCGTATCATCAACACTTAAAGTTTTCCATTTGTTTTGTTTTACTCTATCATCTCTTATTCTGCAGCCTAATGTGATTTGGTGTTATATTGTTATCTGATGTGCACTAAGTCACTAACACTATCCTCTCTGACAAACCATAGTAAAATAAGCTAGTTTCCAATCGGAAAGTTTATAAAATCTGAGATGTTGTGTTCAAATATGTAGGTATCCAGACTGCATTATGCTACATATACATCTGGTGGTTGTATCATTGATATGGCAGAAATACACCATAGGATGGAAATGGTAGTTAAAATGCTGTCGTTTTGATACTGCATAACCATGTCTTACTGTTTTGATTGGGGTCAAAGTAATTGATCTACACTAGATAGAAGCTGATTCTAATTTGGGCTGAAATATCTTTTGAATTGGGCTGAACTAATATTTTTAGTTGGTTCCACATGCCTGGCTGCTTAATCTATTAATCCAATTTATAGGCTAAACCTGATTAATCCCTGCCTAACACTATTAATCCTGCTTAGTCCTACTTGATACACATTTACTTCTATGAGACACTTCATACAATGATTAGTTTCTAACTGAAGCGGTGGGGGCTTTTAATGCCTAGGCAGCCGATTCTGTGTCCACTCTTTCGGGCATTTGCAGAACTTCGTTTCTAATTGTACCCATGTCAAAAGTGCCAAGGGTGAAGTCGATTTACTAGGTCAGCAAAGGCTGGAAGAGCAAACTAAACCAATCCAAACATCGGAAGTAGGGTCTGGGGGTGGGATGTATGCATAGCTGAAGAGCAGACGCTAGGGGGGGGGGTGGGTCCCATGTCACCGCTCAGTTGTCTCGACATAGTGGGAAGAACTTACTACTCTTAAAGGTGCCACTGTTGTGATAACCTATGATAAAATTAATATTGAACTATTACCTCTTGTTCTAGGGGAATTATGAAATGACTTCGAATTCTTGCTCATCTCTTCCCTCCAACTCTTTTGACTTCTCAAAGACTTAAATTGCTTCTTCTCAAATTCAGGCTCATCTCTCTCCCCAAAAGAAGGCATGTTTTTGCTATAAATTACAAAATTGCCACCAAGGTTTTGAGCCCTTGATTGGATGAGGTGGAGGATTATGATCTATTCTCGTATTTTGACCCTGTTCACTTTTGAACCTTTCCTCCTTTCTCCTCTCTCTTATATATATATATAATTATATATATATATACACACACACACACACATAATACTATTTAATAAAGCATGTAGGTGAAAAGTCTTAAATTTCAAGGATACAACATCTATGAAGCATTAAATACAAATCATTAATCATTAATGAAAAACATGATATCTTTCCCCATATAGGTGGAGCAACAAAAGGTGTATTAAGTTTCATGCTTGCTATGCTGATATCTCGGATATCGGACCTTGGCAAAAAATGGGTGGCAAAAAATGGGTAAAAATATCGGTTCCGCTAATATCGCTGATTTTTGCCAATATTTACGAATATTTGAGTGATATTTTGACCACAATATCGTTCTCAAAATCCGATTTTTTAGAGGGTTTTTTTGGGCTTTGTAAATAACTATTGGGCTTTATATATTACTTGGGCTTCTTTTAATTAGTTAACTAAGTAGTCTTAAGTTTCCAATTCCAACATTCTTCTACGGTTCTACGGTCGAGCTTTCTTCTAGGCACGAATACGATGTTGAAACTATGTTTTTGATGAAATTTATTGTGTATATTTATCAATAAATACACTATTACATTACTTCGCTGGTTATTTGCGGTTCTCACATGAACCCTCCCCTATATATATATATATATGCATGTATACACATGCAGACAACGCAAACTTTGAACTACATTTTGTCGTTAAAATAGTTTATATATTGATATATGAACTTTATATATCATAAATGCACACTATTTTGTCGCTGATATATGAACTTTATATGAACTACTTTATATAATGTAGTTCATATAATGTAGTTCACATTTTGTCGCTGATATATGAACTTTATATATCATATTATTAGGGATCAAAATGCACACTATTTTGTCGTTTCTTATGATAGAGTTTATTTATCAGGGATCAACATGCACATTTTGTGAAGCAATCTTACGGGAGTGTGGTTTTAGAACTGGCCTCTTTACTTCACCTCATTTAATTGATGTGAAAGAACGGTTCCGTCTCAATGGGTATGTATCTTGATGTATTCCCTTGTTTCATTCTTTTTACAAACATCTACCTATTAAAACTGATTTGTACTTATAATATTTTGCTTTCCATCCTATAACAATAACAATTTTTGACTCTAACATATAGTTTAGCATAAATATTGACTATAGTTAAATATCCAAATATTCTTCAGCATTGACAAAATTAAGGAAACCGTATGAACGGGAACCACTACCATCAATAGTTTGTAATCACAATGAGCAATCATAAAATATTAGCTGCAGATTTTGCCAAAATAGGATTTGTTAAAATAATATGGGGCATCCTAAAATGGACTTGCTATCTTTTATGTGATAGAGGTACTACTATTCTATGAGAATTGTTATGTGATAGAGGTACTACTATTCTATGAGAATTGTTATGGAATTAACAAGAAAAGGAAACAAGATCCTTTAGATTAGGAAATTATTGTGATTTGATTTCCCTAACCCTGTATAAATAGTTGTCTTGTACATGTGATTAGAATTAAGAGAAATACAATTCTTACATGGTACCAGAGCCTTCTAAAGAAGAAAACAGAAAATTAGGGTTTTGAAATTTGGGCCGCCGTCTGATCATCGTCCTACCACCGTACAATCTCACAACCACCATAGGGAGACTCAGACGAGGCTCGTTGGCGTACCCAGTGAGTACGACAACCGTCCGACTACCAAATGAGCCCCACGCGCAGTCGACAGCCGCTAACTTCCGACCACGTGCCAGCGCGTGACGCATCCGTTCCGGCCACTTTTTCCGTACTCGTCATTGCCCCCCCCCCCCCCCCCCCCTCAAAGCCAATTTCCACTTTTGGTTCTTTGCTTCGTCGAGTTTTTTGGTGGCTTTGTTTCGGTATCAACAAGTTTTATTTTGTTATGTTTGATGGTTCTGGATATCAACCGGTATCAACAAGTTCTTTTTTGGTCATTCTATGTGGTGGTTCTGGATATCATTCGCTTAGGTTTTCGGCAACAAACCTTTGCCCTCGGTCGTTCTTGGTGGTGATGTTCTATTTTCAGTACTTTTCCCAAAAAAGCCGGTGTTTCATGTTGAACAAAAGACCTTTGGTAGTACTTGTTTTGTGCGAGACATTAGACCTTATATCACCAAGTTAGTCCCCAAGTCTTTAAAGTGTGTGTTCCTTGACTATTCTCGTCTTCAAAAGGGGTACCGCTGTTTATCTTCTACGCACCGTTATGTTCTTTCCCAAGATGTCTCGTTCCATGAAAATATTTCTTTTTCCATTGTCTACCACTAGAAACAATACACATCAGAGAGAGGAGGATGATTTGTTAATATACTATATTGCACCTACTCAAGAACATTATGAAGCTTCTCCTTGCACACCTCCTCCCGAGCATACTCCAGAGCATAACTGACCACCTGTTGTTCAAGTATATCAGAGGCGACATCGTTCTACGACAGATCCTAATCCTTTACCTTTGTCTTCGTCGTCCACCTAGTGCCTTTACTTCTATACCATCAACTTCTGACATACCTATTGCTCTACGAAAAGGTAAACGTAAACGTAAATGTATGTTAGTATGTATTATATTGCTTCTTTTGTTTCTTATAATCAACTGTCTGCCTCTTCGTGTTCCTTTATTGCTCAAATAGATTCTACTTCGATTCCTAAAACCTGTTGGTGAATTTGGCTCATTCTGGTACGGCCGTACGGTTATTATTGAGGAAATGAATGCCCTTGATCATAATGGTACATGGATATTGCTAGATTTGCCCGCGGACAAAAAAGCAATTGGGTGTAAATTGGTGCTCACTATCATGTATCAGCCAGATGGCTCTGTGGCTAGACTTAAAGCTCGCCTTGTTGCTAAGGGTTGTGCTCAACAATATGGAACTGATTACTCCGACACTTTTTCTCCGGTTGCTAAACTTACTTTTGTTCGACTAATCGTTTCTTTGGCAACCATCTTTGATTGGCCCTTACATCAACTAGATATCAAGAATGCTTTTCTTCACGGTTCTTTCCAGGAAGAAGTATATATGGAGTAACCACCTGGATTTGTTGCTCAAGGGAACTATGGGAAAGTATGTCTACTTCTAAAATTCTTGTATGGATTGAAGTAGAGTCTCCGAGCATGGTTTGGAAAATCTAGCTAGATTATTCTGAAATATGCAATGCAAAAGTGTATGTCCGATCATATAGTTTTTTTACCGGCGATCGAAAAGTAGGGTTATCCTACTTGTTGTATATGTTGATGATATTGTGATCACCGGAAGCGATAGTCGAGGCATATCGGAACTTAAAACATTTCTTCAGTCTCTTCTAGATAGGATTTGGGAAATATTTCCATCATGAGGAACAAAAGGGGGATCTTCTTATCATAGAGAATATGTGTCATGCATCGAACTACCGACCCAAGCCCAATATTATGGTCTATACTCTAGAAGGGGTAATCGAGTAATTTTAGATAAATAATTTGTATAAATAGGGTTAAGAGGGGTGAGTAAGGTATGGAGAAATTAGTAAGAGTGTTCTTCTTAGGAGAGCTCTGGCCTCTCGAATAGCCAGAAACCCGTTTGTTTAGTGTTGAATTCCAACAATCCTTTGGTAAATATTGTTCATTCCAATGTTTGTTTGTTCCTTGAATTGGGGTCATAACAAATTGGTATAAGAGTAGTCCGAACCCATGGCTCTGGATATGAGCTCCTAGGGGATTGATTCTACGATGAAGAAGGTGATTAAACTTAAATCCATAGTTTTTGATTTTCAACAACTCCAAAATTAGATGGCAATATACAATCAGTTCCTCAATCAGAAATTGAACGAGATGGTGATTGAGAATGCCATAACTCACTCCATCATTCGAGAAGAGGTGCATATTTTTCGTGAAGAGGTACGTAACACTGCATTCCAAACAGTCCTCTACACCACTTCTCCACCCAAATCAGGCGGTTCTCCACCTTCGGCGACCGCATATGGTGGTTTTACCTTTAATAGTGAGAAGGTTTCCTGTGGACTGATTTTTGATTTCAGTGATGACAAACTCGTGGTCTCTACAACGATCAAAAATGAAAGAGAGAATAGGAAGAAGGAGAAGGGATCGTGGCATTATATGTTCAGCAACGAGGGCGATGAATCAACGAAGAATCAACTTGTTGACAATCTGGAAACGAGAGATTCAAACTCGCATACATATCTGGATCTGGATTCACCGAAGGAGCATTCCCAACCACTTCGTTCTTTCATAGTCCGTGTTCCACCGAAAAACCAAAAACGCCTTCGGGCAGTGGCTCTTTAATCTCGAGTTGACAAAGGTTGTTTTGATGGGCTCCTCGATCCACGATTCCTCAATCAGAAACGGGGAGGAAAATATAGATAAGGTTTGGCCCAATCAACATATGGGCCGTGCAACGGTCCAAAATAGTCTAAGCCCGGTTGCGTTGCAGATGGGGATGGATCGATAGAGTTCTGATATGAAAATTGTTCGATCGACGATGAAGGAGCAATGGAAATCAAGAACCCTTAAGTTTCAGACCTTCACTATCCATACTCTCCGATAAAATCGATGATGATATAAACCAAAACCTATCCATACACGAATTCGAAGTCAGACCAAATCAAAATTCAAAATCAGACCCGAATTCAGTTCCTAAACCATATCCAAAACCGCCAGATCAATATTTCCAACCTTGTTTCATACGCCTACCTTGTTTCTCAAATTATCACTCTATGTTGCCTTCACAAAGAGAAAATCTCCAGTTTAATGGTATCTCAACTCCTATAATGATCACCAATCCTATCTATTATGACGGCAAAAGGGGAGTGGTTATGTCTACGAGATTACTGGCTCCTTATAAATGCAAAGGTATTTGCATTAATATGCTTTGCTTAGAGTTTGTTCGAACTGACATGGAAGAAAAGGTGGATTCTAAATATATTGAACGCAAGGGAGGTTATGTTTTCATAGATACTGTGATTCAAGTTACGTTGGAACTTAGTCTTGTTTATGGATTACTAAACACAAAGACCTAAAAGGCCAACTCCAATTGAAGAAGCAAAATACGTGTTGGTCCCTTCAAGATTGAAGAAGAGATTTTCATCAGTGGTTTCGTTTGCCGTCTAGATGCCTAAGAATTTGGAGAAAATAATTGTTCACGCCTTGAACCACAATTTTTGTGGAGCTACAAGTATAGTGCATGTACCTTTTTAAGATCACCGATCGAACCAAATCATGACCTCTTGAAAATCATATATGCCGGTGTCGATGCAAGTGATGTGAAATCTAGTTTGTAGCAACTATTTAAGTGGAAGCAAGCAAGAGATCAATTCTCGACTTCCATTTGCTTTCAGAATTGCGGGTGTGGGATTAGTTGTTGCAGTTGGTGATGGGGCTAAAAATCTAAAAATTGGCTCTCGAGCAACTATCATGACTTTTGGAGCTTATGCTATATTTGCCTTTGAATCCTCAAAACACATTCTTCCGTGGCAAGAGTAGACCTTGCAGCGAAGTTGGGAAAGATAGCTCTTATCATAGTTGCTGCAGAGAGGACTGGGCATATAGCGGTTCAGCTTGCAAAATTTGCTGGAAACATTTGGACGACAACTCTCGTTTTAAAAAGAAAGGGCGACAACGAGTTGACTTGGAAGGGGTTGACTTTAGTAGCAATTGTTTGAATAGATGTAATCGAGCAACAACAATTTCTTAACTTTTTCTGTCGACCTTGAGGACAAGGTGGTTCTTTGGGGGCAAGGTAATGTCATGCATCGATCTATTGATCCAAGCCCAATATTATGCTCTATACTCTAGAAGGGGTAATTAGGTAATTCAAAATAAATAATTAGTATAAATAGGGTTAAAGGGGGTGAGTAGGGTATGGAGAACTTAGTAAGAGTGTTCTTCTTAGGAGAGCTCTGGCCTCTCGAATAGCTAGAAACCCTTTTGTTTAGTGTTAAATTCCAACAATCCTTTGTTAAGTATCGTTCATTTCAATGTTTGTTTGGTCCTTGAATTGGATTCATAACAATATGTTCTCGACCTTATAAAAGAAACCGGGAAATTAGGAGCTAAACCGTGTAGCACCCCAATAACTCCTAATGTATACCCAACAAAGGATGATGGAGAACCATTTCATGACCCTAAGAGGTACAAACGACTTGTTGGAAAACTGAATTACCGTACGGTAAAACGCCCCGACATTGCAGTTGCAATCAGTGTCGTCAGTCGATTCATGTATGCTCTAACGACTAACCATTGGGCCCTTCTAGAGCAAATTCTTTGTTATCTTTAAGGCGCTCCGGGTCGAGGATTGTTTTATGGACGTCATGGTCATGCTAGGGTAGAATGCTTCACCGGCCTAATTGAAGCCTTTTCTGATGCAGACTATGGTGGATGCAAGGATGATAGCAGATCGAGATCCACCTCAGGGTATTGTGTGTTTGTTGGAGGAAATTTGGTTTCATGGAGTAAGAAATAGAATGTGGTATCCTGGTTCACGGATGAATCAGAATATAGGGCAATGGCGGACTCAATTTGTGAGAGTATGGATACATCAACTACTTAAGGAGATTGGCTATGCGCTAGCATTTTCAACAAAACTTTGGTGTGATAACGAGACAACCCTTCATATTGCTTCAAATCATGGTTTTCATGAACGAACTAAGCATATCGAAATCGATTGTCATTTCGTTTGAGACAAGATTGAGGACGGGTTCATTGCAACATGACATGTTCCAACAAAAGATCACTTAGAAGACATTTTTACAAAAGCCATTGATGGGAACCGTATTGACTACATCTGTCACAACCTCATGCCCAACTTGAGGGGGAGTGTTATGGAATTAACAAGAAAAGGAAACAAGTTCCTTTAGATTAGGAAATTATTGTGATATGATTTCCTTAACCCTGTATAAATAGATGTCTTGTACATGTAATTAGAATTAAGAGAAATACAATTATTACAAGAACAAAGCCCTGCTCATTTGTTTGTAGATTTTTATCTTCCAAATAGGCAAATACCTATTTCCAATCATTCAAGTGACTACTTATTAGTTATTTTTTTTGGCTGTTAGTTAATTGTGAATTCTTCAACTAACATCAATAATATTATCACTTACTTAGAAATGGAAGCCAAGGAAAATATTTGGTGAGGTTCTACAGTTATGTGCTTGCACTAAAATATGGATAAATATCATTAAGGAATTATCAAATATGACCACTTGGAGAATCCCATCATGCCTTGCTTGTGAATCACGTGTTTTGTGAAAGGATGACTATGAAAATATAAAGATCCATTTGCAACAGAAGACATTGGAGATCAGAAATATCTGAAACCAACTATATTAGTCTTCTTTATAGAAAAAGAAAGTTATTCTTCTCATTGGTAAGGACTGAGTTTCAATTTCAAAAATGGAAGTGGAATCTAATATGTGATGGAGTACAAGCAAAGATCAGTCTCGTTCCATTATGCATGTAGATGTATTAAATGATCATTTTCCATGTTAAATTGAGTTTTTTTTCCTTTTAACAATTTTCTTCTAAATAAACCTATGTAGGTTGGAAATATCCGAAGAGCAATTTCTGTTATATTTTTGGGGTTGTTGGAACCAGTTGAAGGTATTATTTCATTTGTAGAACTAGTATTTTCACCTCTATCTTCATCTTCCTTGATGTGGAAACACCCCTTTCTTTGCTTTTCTAATGATTAAGGGTCTGTTCATATGAGAAATCTCATATCTAGCAACGGCGAAGGCCTCTTTTTTTTGGTTCATCTTTGTTTATACTCATTGCTAAATGTTACCATCAGTGTTTGTGGTATGAGTACGGGTGATTGGGTTATTTAGTTTGTAATGTGCAATTTACTGGGGTAGTTATGTTGAAGTCATTTCATGCCTCGCGCTAGATCTCTTATGTAATATATGTATCGTGTATGTACGCATGCACATGCGTGTGTTTGTGCCACCCATTTGTTACATTAAAAATAAAGAACCTTTCCCATTGATGTTCCTTAAAATTTAATTCGGTTGGTGGGTACTAGACCTGGCAAACGTGTCGTGTCGGGTTCAAAGTTAAACGGGTTGAAAGTGTCTAACCCTAACCCGACCTGTTTAATAAACGGGTCAGAAAATCCCAACCCTAACCCGACCCGCCTAATCCGTTTAACCCGTTTAACATTTATAAAGTTAAAATTAAAAATTGAAAATTCACAAAAAATACAAATACAAAATTCAAATGAAAGCATTAGAAATCCAAAATTTATAGTTCAAAATTATAATCAAATCTAAAACACTAAAAATCCAAAGCATTAAAAGGAAAACTTATATATATATATATATATATATAAACGGGTTATTCGGGTCATTTTCGAGTTGAAATTTTTGACCCTGACCTTACCCGTTTAATTTTCGTGTCGTGTCGTGTCAACCCGTTTACTTAAACGGGTTGAAATGTATTACCCAAACCCGTTTATTTCGTGTCGAGTTCGTGTCGGGTTAGCGTGTCGTGTCAGTTTTTGCCGGTCTAGTGGGTACATTTACCGTGTACAAGCTCTCCTCACTCCATTCTTATGAGCCAAGGGTGGTGAGAAGTTATGTGCACAGTGTGTTGGAAAGTATATTAGGAAGTAATTATATCCTGCTGTAAACGAGTGTGAATATTCTGTTGTAATAAGGAAATCAATTCCTAGTGATTTCCTCAATCATTCCTTTTATTAGGCAGAAACTTTTTTATTAATTGTTTGTATTCCCTGTTTTTCAAAGATAACAAGGAGTAATCTTTTTCACAGCCTCTTTGTTCACATTTCACAATGCACTAAGAAATTGTCCAATGATTCGCACTAGGCCTTAAGGCATGCGATATTCAAATATGGTTGATTTTTTATGACTTTCGCCTTCCATCTCCCTTTTTCATTTCCTATCTCATTTGAAAAAAAAGAACGCCTATGTAAAATGGAGTACAATAATGGCAACCTCCATGAAGAGGCAATAGACCGATAGAAATCACATGATCAAGTACGGATGCATATATACTTTATATGTTTTCAGAAACTTCTGAAAATGGTAAACCACATTCTTTTGTTCATTCATTCCTTCGTTCCTCTATTGTTAATTGCTTCTTAAAGCCCATTTAGGCGTGTGACAAATCACAATTGGTTCTAATGACTTGTATCATGGTGAGAAGGGGTTATGAGCAAATTAGGTAACTACAGTCATGCTTGATGCAAGCCTGTGGGTGTGGCTAGGCTCATTATCTGTGTTCATACCTGTTGCTGTCATAAGACTTATAAAAGTTATGTTAAGTGTTGCATAATCTGTAGTTATAGGTCTCTTCCCCTTCAGATGTTATTGCTAGATTTTAAGTTTGTCATTCAAATAATATATGGAATAATGAACTGTAGACAAATGGTCTGGTCTTATTTGATCTATTATTGGCAGTTTTTGTAATCATGAAGTGAAATATGACCCAGACTCTATGGAAGTTAAAGGTCTTATGAACTTCAATGCTGCATCTGATATCCATGGTCTCATGAAAATTCTGGTGTCCTGGATATGTAAATTGGCAGGATAAAGTCACAGAGGATCTGCCAATGCCTCCACTCTTTCAGTTCCTTACTCTATTGGGGTTGAAGATATTTGTATCTGAAAAGGTAGATTGTTGATTCTCTAATTTTTAATTGAAGTTCAAGTGTCAGTTGTTCTTTTACTGAAACATCCGATAACTTGATGTTTCTATAGGGACTTGAACTCACAACCTAAGGGTTGTAGATATCCATTGATACCATTTGGCCAAAGGCCACAAGGTTTCTAGTTTTAGTTGTTAACTTGTATAACAGTTGTATTAAAGTTCACTTTGATGACTAAGATAGACAATATTTGAATTCAGGATCTATATCTAATGACAATTTTTGCAATATTTGACAATACATAATTCTCTTTATTTGGTGCTATAATGTCTTGTTTACAAGAGCTTAATTGAAAGGCGCTACATGCAGATGTTGCCCATAAACTTCTCCTCATAGCAGATACTTTAGCTACCCTGGAGTTTGACAAATATTTCCAAAATTTGTAATGAAAATAGAACATATAATTATTTAACAACCATTACACGGCAAAAAAAGTTTATCGGTCAGCATACTGAGTGCATTTATTGTCACAGGTGGATGTTGCTATTATTGAAGTTGGTCTTGGAGGGAAATATGATTCAACAAATGTGGTAATGCATCTTGTTTTTCCTCAATCAATGTATTGAACTTCCATATTTTCCTGTTTTTGTACATATTTTACTTTTTAGAAAGTTATTAGCTTAGGTGGTACACGTTTATATTGACATGACCTTTTTTAAATTCCATGTCAGCAAAAAATACAAGTCTTAAATGCTAATGACAAGTGTGACAAAATAAAAAGAAAAGAACAAAAATACAAAACCTAACACACCCACCAAGTGACTCCCCCACTCCCATCTTCGACGCCCCCTTCCAAAACTCCAGCAACTTCATGATGCTTCTGTCGAGACTCGAGAGCTCAAAACTCTGGCGATATCTCTGCACATCGACTTTTTGATTAATACAGGGTATTTTGGTCTCCGGTCGACCTGTTGCTCATGGAACTGTTGTGGTTTTGTTTAATCGAGGGCATTTTTCAATCAGAGCTCTCCAGTGACATCCCCATGGACCGTTTGCTCATCTGTCTCCACTTGTCCAGCTATTCTCCACGTTGCTGGGTTGATTAACCCCCTCCTCCTCCATCAAAACAAACCAAACTGAGATTCGGATGAGATATTGTTCTGGATTTTAGTTGTGTTTGAATTTGTTTTAAATTAACCCCCTCGCCCTCCACTTGTGTTTTGACGAAGATGAAAGGATGAAGTTCTTGGGTTTTTGTTTCTTTTAGTTGTGTTTGGATTCTCCACCATTTGATACAACTAAATAACTAGAAAATATGGGAAGCTAGGAGTTAGAACTGATTATTACAACAAAAATCTTCATACCCAGTTGCTAGAACTTGATAAAGGTTATAGAAATCTTGTACTTTATAACATTAGGTTTGAGGTTTGTTGCAGAGGTTAATCTAAGGGTTATTTGGGTTTTGTTGAGATTGTGAACTTGAAATTTTGGGATGGAAGGATTGGATGTTAAAGATGTGCAGAATTGTGTTGGCTTCGTTTTTGAGCTTTGCCTTTGGAAATAAGAAAACAAGCAACAGTGGGGTGGGGGTGGAGGAATGGTGAAATTCACTACAGAAGAATAGTAGTCGCCATAGAAGGGGAGAACACGAACGGAAAGGGAGGGGAGTACCGTATAAAAACCCGGGGATGGTAAAAAGTGAAGGTCTTTAAAAGTTTAATAAATAAGAGGGACATCTTGTTTTTTAGTAATGAAAAATATTATACCATAAAAAGTTGACATATAGGCAATCCATGTAATATGTTTGACAATGTGGCATCCACACCAATGAATATTACCAGATTATCAGGTTACCGATCAAAAGATGTACAAAGTTGGAAAAGATGGAAATTTGTTACATTGATTGAGAAAGAAGTCTTGTCACACACTTACACTAAATAGGAACTAAACCAAAGTCAGTCGCATTTTAATGCATTTTGCCCTTTTTGTTACTAAAAAACAGACAAATTCAGTTTGTTTTCATTACTAAAAAACGACATATGTTCTATCTTAATATTACAGTAATCTTCAACCTATAACTATAAGATGTTCTTCCCAAATATTATGGTGGTCGTGAGGACTTAGAATGATAAACTCGTACACTTTGGTGTCAGAAAACGTAGAAGGATGTTCACTTGAAATCTTGTTTTCGCACACTTGATCTTCAATACCTTCGCTTCTATTTATATACGAAATCTTTGGATAGAAACACCTTGGAAAAGGACACGGAATCCTTAGGAAGGATTTTGAAGATATATCCTTTTGGATAATTTTGCCATTTTCAGCTTTTGATCGGCACATGTTTTTCGATGAGTTCATGTGTCCCTGAAATGCATTAGTGACAGTCATGCTTCATTAAATGCTAGCCGCTCTTCATTAAATGCTCCAAAGAAGTAACATGCGGCATTGACATTTCATAATAGCGTGTATGACTTTTCTGTAGACAAAAAGTAACATGGCAGAGTACCGTTTGACTTTTCTTTCTTCTAGGAAGAGGACAAAAAAGAATTGTCGTTTGATCTTCGTCGGTGCCTGAGGGGAACAAACTTACCAACTACCCGTTTGTCAGTGGCAGTGGAAGTTCTTCCAGATCCACTTATGGATTGAGCAGTTAAAGTGTCATCAGTTGAAACTTGAAAGGTTTGCCAGTGATATCTTCATCAGTGGTTCAATTGATGTTTCATCAGATCTTCCATATCCACTCCATATTAACTGATTTCAAATATTCTTCAGTGACAGCGGCTGATCTTCATCAGCGGCAATGTCACTTGTTGACACAAAATACAAACTAACCCAAATAATGACCAAGTGTTCAATTACAAATTTGTCAATCATCAAATCTTCATTATAAGTGGGGCTCAACAAAATATGCTATAGCAAATTGAGAGAGTGTATGTACATGTTAATCTTCATCAGCGGCAGTGTTACTTGCTGACACACAATACAACTAACCCAAATAATGACTACTACGAGGTTGTCAATTATCAAATCTTCATTTTAAGTGGGGCTCAACAAAATATGTTGTAGCTAATTGAGAATGTGTATGTGCATGTTTGTATGTATGTAATGTGTATTTTTTTTTATGTGGTAGGTGCTCTCCTTATAGTTAAGGTTTCATGGTTTCTAGGCATGTTGGAGATGGAGGCTTAGGACTCCTTGTTTTCTACTTTATCTCCCTAAAAAGATGAGAGCTCTTACTCTATTAGGAGCATCCTCATGTTTCATTGGCATGTCAATTTTGTCTCCATCAATGTGCATATACAAGAACTTCATTGGCATGTCAATTGGATTGATCATCTCTGCGTTGAAGACATGAAAGAAAAGTGTTGAGGGAAGAAGGTCCAACAACCTTTCTTACATAGTTGAGGACTGGGTAAATGAATTCGACTAGTATTGTTGCTTTAACGTCCATCTTGTAGTTTTCTATTCAAAATTACCCCTAGAGTCCTATTTGTAATTTTCATTAATTTATTTTTAAGTTGGGGTGAGCGAGGGGACGTAGGCATGTGACGTCAAAGTTCCTTTGGTTTGTTTTTAGATACAAGCAAAACTTATACTTTAGGAAAAATATCCTGTGTTTTGAGTCATGCTATATTTCTATGGTGCCAAGTGTAATTCCCTCTATTAGAAAATATTATCGTCAGTGGAGATTTACTTTATATTGATATAGTATTATGAAATAAACCAATTTTGATCATACTGTTGATGTTTTGAAACCCTGCAGATCCAAGATCCTGTTGTGTGTGGCATTACTTCTCTTGGCTTTGATCACACAGAAATTCTAGGTGAGTCGTCTTCATAAATTACTTTTTTTGTACAGGATTGGTTTTAGTTATAAAAATTCTTTTCTACCTTATTGGCTAATGCTTTACTCCTTACAAGTTCGAGATACTGGTTAGTACTTCATTTGTTTGTGAACAAATCATCAACTCAGCATGTCGAGTTTTCCTCCCTCTCTTTCTCTCTCATATGGTTTTCATGCTTCATGGATGTTGTAGATTTCTAAAACCTGGGTCCCTTTAATGTTTTTAAATGCCCAATATAATGATCTGTAGGAGATACCCTGGAAAAAATTGCTTTGCATAAAGCGGGGATATTTAAGGTACAAACAATTAGGTACATTCAAACTACTCTAGAATCGGTTTCTTTTAATTTTCCATTTTTTTTACTGGACTTGGAAGAAAAAAGTAGTATCTGAACTGGTTTGGTCTCCCTTCTTCTTTGAAGCCTCAAGTTCCTGCATTCACTGTACCTCAACTTCCTGAAGCAATGGATGTTCTTAAGCAGAGGGCCCATGAATTAGAGGTACTCTTATCTTTTTCTCCATGTCTATACGGGGCATACCATGTGGTAGGTATAAATTTTTTTCCTTAAAAAGTTTCCAGCATTCAGGAGTACCTTGGTGGCAGGATGGCTCTACTTGCCTTGGCATAACGTCACTTGGTGCAAAGTTATAGTTCTAGTATTCTCTCTGTTTCAGGCAAAAAACCTAATGAATCAATCCTGATGTCATATATACTTTCTCGATAGAACACTGCTTATATAAATTTAGTTCTTTTGTAACATAGAATCAATCCTGATGTCGTATATACTTTCTCGATTGCAAATTTAGTTTTCCTAGGGATGTGTATTTTGTTAAGTTGGCTTGTATGGGTATTCACTATGTAACCTAAAATTGCTTAACAGTTGTTTCACTAGAGAGAGAACATGAAAAAGGTAGTTAATTAAATTTATGATCAGTATTGAGAATCGAGCTCACACACAAGAAATCATAAAGTTAGTTTATTTTAATGATAGTGGATTACACTGATCAACATATGCAAGACCACAAAACATTCTCAAGTCTTAAAAATGAAATAGAACTAGGAAACTATAAAAGAAAACTAATATTTTCTCATAATCTTTGCAACTGTAATGAACAAATATAAACAACATACAAAGTATACAATTATTTCTTGAATTGAAATTTATTCTTCTACCAATGAAGGTTCCATTGCAAGTAATAGCACCACTTACATACAAGAGATTGAATGGGGTGAAGCTAAGTCTATCTGGCAATCACCAGCTTGTGAATGCTGGCCTTGCTGTTTCTCTTTGCATAAGTTGGCTCAATACTAAAGGAAACTGGGAAAAGCTGTTCCAGAATGTGAGTTCTACCATACGGTACCTTTACACTTTTCTTTCTTGGACTTGGGATCGCGTGAGAATAAGAGTTTATGTGAGAATGGTGAGAACATTTCTGAGCCTTTGGATGAGTTGATTTTTGATCTGACGGTTAAAAGAACACGAACCTTCAACTACCTCCAATTGATAGCTGACGAAAAAGATGGACCTTCATCTTCACCTTTATATTCACTTTCAGTCACCTTCACGAACTTTTACATACCTTCAGTCACTAACACATGAATCAATTTGTGATAATTTCAGTCATGGTGATAGAAATAGATAAACGAAGGTAGTTGAAAGTAAATGAAGGTTTTGTTCTCACCAAAAAATTCATTCTCATGGGAACCCCAACCCTCTTTGTTGATGCATTATTTAAATTTGACAGTTTGTATTGAGTGTCAACTCAGGATTCCACAGACGATAGTCTACCAGAAGCATTTTTAAGAGGTCTTTCAACTGCACATCTTTCTGGAAGGGCTCAAATAGTTCATGACTCTTGTTTGGGCTCACGTAATCAGATAGGAGACGACGAAAGTTGTTCCGGGGAGTTGATCTTCTACTTGGATGGAGCTCATAGTCCTGAGAGCATAGATGCTTGTGCCAAATGGTTTTCTAACGTTGTCAAAGAAAAGATTCATAGCCCATTGTTATCATCTTCTGAGGTCGGAAACATGGAAGAAGTTTGCAGCAATGGTTGCATTCAACATTCAAATGGAGAAGATGAATCCAAAACAATACCAAAAAGGGTATTTATTGGAATCACATTACATTATTACAGAATTACATGGCTTCTTTTTCTTTCTCATTTCACCTATTCTGATTGCATTTTTGGTTATATTAATTCCATAATCTTCTCAGATTTTACATGGATGTTATGTATCTTGAATTGGAACTAATGAGACAGCTGCTTATGTAATGCCATTTAATCTTTCAGATTCTGTTATTTAATTGCATGGAGATGAGAGATCCAGAAATTATACTTCCAAGACATGGATGTTATGTATCTTGAATTGGAACTAATGAGACAGCTGCTTATGTAATGCCATTTAATCTTTCAGATTCTGTTATTTAATTGCATGGAGATGAGAGATCCAGAAATTATACTTCCAAGACTTGTGGATATATGTGCTTCATCAGGTATTTCATTATTAGGGCACTTCTATTATACCAGATCTTGGCAATCGTCAAATTTATATAATTTCATAGAAATCCATAAATAATGAAGTTTGACTTTACTGTATTGCTGACTGACATTATTTTCACTCATGATTTTTCTCGACACCAGTGGCATAGTCACTGATCATTTGGTGCCGCATTTATTAGAAAAAAAAAACTTTTTTTTTTGTTGGGGGGGAGGCGGTTATGGGGTTGACAAATCCTAAGGGATCGTAATTGACATAAGATTGTCTAACTTTCTATATAATTATAGTTTTAGTTCGAACTTTTGTACAACCCTTTGCTTATATTTTTTGATGGGTAGTTTATTTGTGGACATGTTTATTGATGTGTAACCTGAAATCACGTTTACTAATTTATTTATTTTCTTGTATTTTAATTTCCTAACTTAAAAGGTGCGGCAAGTCTTGTGTTAGGCACAGCTACAATAAATTAGACTTCTGCCACAGCTGCTCCATGTGCTTTAACTTCCTTGAATTCAAATGTTCAGGATTGAATGACTGGCTTTAAATGTATATCGTCATTCCACACTGCATATTAATTACATTGCGAGGCTATCATCTCAAATTTCAATTGTGTATTTACATCCCTAAATGCTGAACCTTGTTGTTAGGGGCGTTTAGGTGCGGTGCAATTTGAAACCTTCTTTTCGTTTCTTGATGTTTTTGTTTTAATATTTACGAAATGTATTGTTTGATGTTAACATGACCAGGTTCTCATTTCTCGAAAGCAATTTTTGTCCCGAGTATTTCGACTTACAACAAGGTTACTTCTGGTACTTCAGACATCCCTTTAAACATCCCTTCCAAAGATCTGGCGTGGCAGTTCAACCTCCAGAGAGTTTGGGAAAGAACTATTCATGGGAGAGGTATGTTCTTTTAAGGGAAAATTGTATGAAGTTGCAATGTACTTTGGTCCGATTTCTTTTTGTGTATCGTACTTTCAAAACTTCCATTTTGGTCCTTCAAACGTGACATCTCAAACATTTAGGTACCTATTTTTATCTAAGAATGCATGAAAATGCAACATACTTTGGTCCGATTCCTATTTTCTGTAACTTACTTTGGTCTAAATGTTTGAGATAAGGTACCAAAATAATGGTTCTGAAAATACGTTACACAAAATAGGAATCAGGCCAAAGAGAAAAGAAAACAAAATCTTAATTCGTGGAAACCAGTGATTATAAGCTGTCAGTCTGCTTTAATTCTGGTTTTAACAAACTTATGCAGACATTGGGATGAACAAGAATGTGAAGATGGAAGCTGCTGAAAGTTTGCCACCCCCCGAGTTCCTTTACGATGATATCTCTCGCTGCAATCCTGCAAATGGAAAGTTTAGTTGCAGTGCAGTGTTCCCCTCACTACCCTTGGCAGTTTCCTGGTTAAGAAATTCTGCTCGAGATAACCCTTCGCTTAAGCTTCAGGTTTAGTTCTTGTTTCTTTTTCGCTCCGACTTTTGCACAAGCTGAGAGATCTTATGGAAACAGCCGCTGTACCCTTTGGGGTAGAGGTCAGGTTCTCTGTCTGCAAAAATCCTACCCTCTAGACACTACTTTCGAGTGGGCTATTATGTACCAAACAGGGTGTCCAACCATTAGATATGCCATCTCTACTAACCAATTGGGGAAACGTTAAAAAAAACCCAACAAAGTTTTCCATTTTGAATGATCAAGTCCTTAAACTTTTTTATGAATGATACAACCATTGGACTTTCTCATTTTGAATGATTGAGTCTGAACATTCTTATTTGAACAAATTAGACTATCGAACTTTTAGAAATTGGTTCCTTACATCATTTTAACCCAAAAAAAGCTATTTGTAACCGGCTAGGAAGATTTAAAGTAAAACAAAAACCTAAATCAGTTTTACCGTTCCCAAATCCTATTTCATTAAAACCTATCGCACCTGGCCATCACTCCCCCTTGCTACCCCTCGCCATCCCATTGTCGTCCGCTCTCTATCACCACCCATCACCACCCTTGGCCGTGCCTTCGATGTCCCTCTTTTTGATTGTTTTTTTTAAACAAATTGTTGTAAAAGGCGGAGAATTTGAAAGACAAAAAAAGCAGATCCAAAAGAGGGAAATATATGGCAGTGGCCATACCGATAGGCAGTATGGAGAACGGATGACGATGGGGGCATCAAGGGGTGCGAATGGTGTAAGGTTTGGAAACGGTAAAACAGATTTACTTTAAAACATTTCTAGCCAGTTACATGTAGTTTTTTTGGGTTAAAAGAATGTAGATAACCATTTCTGAAAGTTTAATGGTTTATTTACTAAAAAAATGTTTAGCTACTAATCATTCAAAATGCGAAAGTTAATGCTTTATTCATTAAAAAAAAGTGTTCAGGGACTTGACTATTCAAAATGGGAAAGTTCATTGGATTTATCTAAACTTTTCCCTTTTAATTATAGGGACACAAATAGTGGCTTGCAGATGTTGTCGTTCGTCTTCATGGCACTATTATGTTTTCAGTTATTATTCAAAATAAACAAAGGTTGAGTAGTGTCCTGCGAGGCCACTTTCTACTACGACGCATAAAATTCATCTTCTTTTTTTAACCTTTGGGAGTAGCCCAACCGTTAAGACAGTGGGTTTGTTCCCTAGTGGTTACCAATGGAGGTTTACCTGCTGTTAACTTCAATGCCCATGGGATTAGTTCAGGGATGTACAAGTTGGCCAAGCCACCCATAGTTATCGGAAAAGTTAAAGTCTATCGTGTAACATTTTATTTTTTTTTCAAAAAAGCTTTTCGAATTACTGTGTTAGCATGCAAATGAGTGAAGATGATGAACTCATTTTGCAGGTTCTTGTAACTGGATCATTGCATCTTGTTGGTGACGTCTTAAAGCTACTAAGGAGGTAACGTAAAGTGCAAATATGCTACGTACAATGGCACATGGTCACCTGTTCGTGCTAAGGTTTAATTAGATCGAAGACCATTTGGCAAGCGTAAGGTGTTTAAGTTTTTACAGCCAAAACACCCCAACAAAAGGACCACTCATTTCTTGCATAGAATCACATCTCAAAAATTATCTTACAGTTTGAGCTGAGATGGAACTTGAATCATTTTTGTTGTATTATTGCAAACATGAAATGCAACAGGCACATGCGATACCCATTAGAGAGTTGCAATGCTTTCCTTTTTTATAGAAAAAAAAAATGAAAATAAGAGAATAATATGTTAATGAAATTTGCTCTCTCTCTATCATGTATTAATAATATTGGTTCTTTTAGAACAAAAGGGTCTTGGAATATTTCTATTTTTTTTTACCAAAGGGCATTTGGCCTAGCGGTATCGGAGTCCTTGGCCTTCTAGAAAGTCAGGGGTTCAAACCTCACCAAAGGTGAGGAGGGTGTGTGAGTTTATTTGTTGCATTTGCCGTATATAATTAATATTATATACTTAAAAAAATATTTCTATTTTTTTTATTTTGATTTTGCTAAGAAATTATTTGTATTTATAGAATTCTGGAGGAGGTCAAGTTTGCCCATTATTTCCCTAGTATTGATTTGGTGATTGATAACCTACACTTAGAAATAATTTTGATACAAATACCAGTAGGTCTAAAGGCCTCATTGATGTTGAAAAAGTCGTTCAGCGTAAACTCAATTATTGAAGGTCTATCACTGAATTCGCTCAAAGTTTGACGTTGAAGATGTGAAGCACTGGACTTGAAGACTTTCAACACTGAAGAGCATGTCTGAGATTATAAGAGGATATTTTTTATAACCCTAAGATAGCATTTGATACGTAGACTGGATGGGACGGGACAGGTTTGGACTAATTGTGTGTTCTACGTTTGATAGAACTAGAACAAGCCTAGACTAATTTACTATATTGTGTTTGGTAAGTTAGACAGGTTGGGACAAAACTGTTAAAATGACAAGATTACCTCTAACATAAGTTTTAATGTAATTTTACTATAGTAATCAAGATTACCTCTAACATAAGTTTTAATGAATTTTTACTACATAGTAATTATAAATGATTAGATTAACTAAATATTTAAATGATTATAACATTTATGATTTTATTAACATAAAATTATTTAAACATAAATACAAATCATTTAAAGAAAAAATTAAACGATAAATCAAATTATGTTACCCTACCCCATGTCATCACCCCTCCCAAGCGTCCGAGCGTTGCCTATCCCCGATTCATCTTGCTCATCATCAACTCTAAACTTGTTGACGCCCTCAAAGCCGACCACCGTTCGGCCTCACCTCGGGTCAAGTATGACTACTCTGCCCCGATCGTGAGCAAACCCATCCTCAACCGTAAACATTTGGACACTAATCACCCTCTACTCCCAGGTATGGTCTCCTTCATCAATTCTCCTGATCTACAATAGGGTGATGCTCGCGACACACCGATGTCCAAGGCTCCCTCGACAATAGTCACTCCATCTGCCCCGTCCCGAGTGAAGTTGGCTAGCAAGAAAAAATTATCAAAAGCTTCCGGCACCTCCGCACTTGCTTCGATGACCATACGCCCAAAAGGACCTTCGGTCATTGCCCCGGTTACACATCCCTCTCTGAAGCGGAGGCACTCCCCCTCTCCCCCTCCCTCTCCTCTCAAGAGGCTGAGGAAGGGTTCAAGGGCCAAGCCACCTACTCCACCCACCGATTCTCCACAATCGGCGGGTGTTGAAATTTTCCCATCTGGGCTCGGGGACTCTGCTAAACCAAAGTCACCCTCTTCCACTGCCTCTCAAAAGGCTTTGGTCGTACCATCGGGGACCCCTCATATTCCCTCATCCACCTTCTCCTTGGCAGATCAGGATGACTTGGACATCTCCCCCGTTCAAGATGTTGCTTTCTCACTACACGACCTATCACCCGACCCCTTGCAGGTCGTTGGTGTTGCACAACCCAGTGAAGCATCGACCATTCCTAAAGCCGGTCCTGAGGGTTTTCCTTCATTTTTGGATTACTTGTTTCAGGGCACCAAACAGCAGGATACACAAGCCTCTCCGGAGCCCTCTCCACGCTGATCGACTGGCTCTCCCTGCCGATCCCCTAAAAAATCGGCAGGGAGTTTGCCCCACCGATCAGCCAGCCGATCAGTTGTCTCCTCCAGCAGCTCCTCTTTGCATGGTTCGGCTGATGGCTCCTCTCCCCGTCCGCCTCGAAGTCCCAATGATGCTAATGCCAGTCGCCATTCTGTGACATCTGATGCCCCATCTCGGGTCCTTCCGCATCATCCGATGACACTGACTCATGTACAGGTCTCGGTTCCTCATTCTAGAGACTCCGCTTCATCTGCCCCGACCCCGCCTTTCCTGACGATTTAGTTGAAGATATTCAGGATGCCAATCGTCAACATCGTATGGTCGGTTCCGAGTTTGAGGCCCTCAAAGGTGCCTTAGACTGCTTTATCTCACAACCAGCTTAAGTCCCTCCAAGACTCCAACACCAACCTCACTCTATCAGTTGTTGCCCTTAAAGCAGCCTCTGATGCTCGTGATGACGAAGTACGTCGTCTTCAGGCCTCCTCTTAAGCTCAGCAATATATTAACTCCCAGCTCCTTCAGTCCCTTTAGTCTCTACATCAGAAGATAAACACTCTGAAGGTTGCTTCCCCGCCAGCCGCTGAGGGGGAGAACAACCTATACAACACTCATCAGCCAGCGGCCGACAGGCCCCACCTCTGCCCCTGTCGATCGGCAGGCTTCCGCCGATCTCACTGCTGCTTCTGGTGCAGCTGCCGATGTGAAGAAATCGGTCATGGCTGATCAAAACACATCGACCATGGTCGATGCCTCTAGTCTTCATTATAAGAGGGAGAAAAAGGAGGGAGCTGACGGTCTGGCTAAGGGGGAGCTAGCCGGACCGGCCGAAGGGAACAAAGCCCCAAAAGACAAAGGGAAAAGAAAACCCTCTGCCGAAGAAGAGGCAAAGCTCTCCAAGGAAGAAAAGGCTGCAAGACTTAAAGCCTTTGTCTCTCAGGCTGATCGGCTCAAACTTCAACCACCTCCCAAGGTCAATCCTGACCTTGGCCTTTCTGAAGCTGAGATAAAAATGACAACAGAGTTACACAAAAAGTTTGAAGAAGATAAGGCTCTCTCTCTTGAGGCTAGAAAAGAAGAAGCCCCTCCAAAGTCTGACTCCATCAAAGCCCAAGTTTCTGAACTAAAGAACCTGAAGAATCTGCAAACGAAGTCGCCCAAAAGAAGACCTCCGATATCTTATGGTACAAGAAAGACTTAATGGAAAGAAGCAACAAATCAAAAATTGTTGATGTAAAATTCGGCACATCCAAGCTTTCCAGAACTGATGTTCGGATGATAATCTCTCGGGCTGACAAGTCTCTTCAACATGTCAGATTCCTCAACCTGGATCACTTTGGGCTCTCTGAATGGTATGAAATCTCTAATCTCATATCTAACTCTTTAAGTTGACACAAAAGTGAGACCAACAAATATCTCAATGGGTTTCTTGACCGAATGAAAGCTATTTTAAAATAGTATAAAATTGTTCACACTCCTAAAGAAGAAGGTCAAATTCGGAGCCTCAGGAAGGCTTACCTCACCAAACCCACCTCTCCTTCTCCGGCTACTTTGGTCAAGGAAACCATCTTCAAGGACCTAACTGCCAAGGGAATTGTACCTGATGTGAAGATCTTGAATCTGAAAGTTCCTCACACTTGGCTTTACTCTCCATCTACTGTGGTATTCCGGTCGACCAAAGGAATTTACTTCCTCAATGCAAAAAAGAATTCTCAGTTTCTTTAGACATGAGGAAATCATGAAAGTTGACACCACTTTTCTTGAAGCCATTGTCTCTCTAGTCCCAATGAATCCTGAAGCTATCTTCTTCCATCAAGACAACCTTGCTAAGCTCCAAAGAAGAAAAAAGAAGCGATCTCTTGCTTTAGTCTTGTTTTTTAATGTACTTGTAATTTATCTTTTGCTACATTCATCGTATTTACAGCTATACTCAATATTTTCATTCATTTGTAAATGTCGGATATACTTAAAAAATTCAAAAGAACAAAAAGAATGGACTATGTGAAAAGAACCCAAAAGAGTAATTATGGGTCAAAATGAAATATTCAGTATACTCTTCTTTTCATTCTTAAGTATGGATGTCATCCTCAAATAGGGGCAGATTGTTGGGACATCTAAAGATTTGAAGATGACCTCCCTATCTTCCATTTTGTATCATCCTACTTAGAATATTTTAAGGTTCTTTCTAGCAGCTTAGTTACAATTCAAATGTTCGGTGAGGTCGAAGACTAGCCGAAAAGTTCAAGAGGAAGTGTATCTGTCAAAGCGGATTGAAGATGGATTTCTCAGCCTAAAGCTAAGCTGCCTGCCAATGTGGAACAACACCATCGGCCAGGATCTCATCGATAGTGATGAGATCGGCCAGCATGGTGCCGATCACACATCTTCATCCTCAAGATGTGTGTGATGACTTGTCATATGTACCAACTTGTCTCTCTTTTCACCAAACTTGTCTTTGATAAGTTTTGGTGGGAAAATGTCATCGGCACAAACACATTGTACTTTTCTGATAAAGTATATTTGTGATATCTTGCATTGATGTGGACTTCATCTTAAGATCAGAAAAAGTGTGTTTTGTCTCTTACACTCTTATAAGGAAAGGTCTACAACATCCTCTGCATGTCAACACTTCAAGCCAAACACTCCAAGACAAAAGGTACATCATGTACCTTGCAAAAGACCTGATGTCCTACCCTTGCTTGACAGGTGTCCCATGCATTAAATGCATGAGGCACTATATACAGAGGATGCTCCATCATGCAAAGCTAACTAGTTCTACAAGCCTTCAAGCTTTCTAAGTGTTGACAAATTTTCTCTCTACGAAGTTCATTGTTTTCTAAGTGTTTTTCAATTGTTCTTCACTCTCTGTGCTCTTCCGCAACAATCAAAGTTTTCTATGTCTAATTCTTGATTTTATATCAATAAGAATTAAATTAAGTGAAAATTTTGTGTATTGTATTCAACCCCCCCTTCTACAATACTTGTGTTTACTTTCTGTTAACTGAGACCAACAATAAATGATATTCATATTCATGATGAATACTCTGTTTACCAACATTATTAACATCGTTGACATACATTCTACATTGAGTTTCTATTCATGATGAATATTTAAAATCATGATATTGTTGTATAAATATCATATTCGTAGTGAATAGGCTCAATTAGAATTGTAATTTATTCATATAGACTAGAAAAGAATGGGTTGGTTCATATTTAACTTGGTTGTTAAGGGAGACTTTTCTTTACCATCAGATTCAACCTGAAAACATATTCGTCATGGTGCATTCATGATGAATGTGTATCTCATTGTTGTGCTCATATTTAAAACCCATATTCATGATGAATATTTAAGCAAAATATCTACACATTCATTATGAATGCAAAACACCGTAATGTATGATTTTATTTGCTCGATGAACCGTATCGTGTAGTGATATGAACAATAAGGAAATTGTATCAATTATTCAAGTTTTATTAATGTCCATCAATATCCATTCTACAATAAAGGTTGAATAACTTTCAGCCGTATGAATGAGGTTATGTTGGGCATAACGTAGTTTCCTCCTTTATCTGCTCAAGTATATGTTGTCTTTGCTTATCTGCTTATGGTTGTGTTTTTCATCAAAAGGATACACATGATATGAATATGTACCAGCACCGCCTTCAATTTCACACATACAGTGCCACTAATAATTTGCAGGTTTGAATTTCATTTTCGTTTATTGTTTTGAACTTCCAAAGTGTCCAACTAGGTACTCTTGGGAATACCAACTTTACTGCACAAAATGTACCTTACTAACACTTTCCCAATTTATTCTTTCTTTAGGTTGATCGTCTAATTTCAAAACTTGCTAGCTTTGCGTATTTTCTATACATGTCAATAGCCTTATTTAGTGATTCATACACTCTTCCTACAACGGGTTTCATATTGTTAGGTACGATAGGTATCCAATAATTTGATTCATCGGGTGTCTCAATCAACTTACATGCCTCGAGTTCTTCGACTCCATCATAATGACATCCTGTACAAATTCATGATGAAGACATTGGCACACTGCACTATTATGAATTACAAATTCATGATGAATGTGTTGTGCAGGAAGTAATTGTTGCTAATTCATGATGAATGTGATGTGCTAAATGATAAATTTGATTATTCATAATGAATGTGTTGTGTTGAAACGAAATGATGTTTATCCATGCATTACGAATTGACTGTAATATGCACATATAATGCCATGTTGATTGTAGAGTCAGATGTGTATATGTTGGATCAATGAAGTGAATCTTTGTAAATATTACAAGTGTATAGAAGACTCAGAGATGTGAGTGTACCCGAAAAAAGCTAAGTATTAAGTCTGACTAAGAGCATTCAGAGTTCAGATACTATGGAGTCAGATTTCTTGCATAGAAGACTCAGAGTTCGAGTAAGTGAAGGATCAAAGTTCTAACTTAGAGTTCTCATGATAGATGATTCACGGTTCAGAAGGAAGTCTAAGCGTGTCTACTTATACTTAGGGACTTTTGAAGATACGGAAGAAGATCTTATCAACTTAACTCGGCAATCCAACAAGCCTTGAAGAGCTTAAGTTAAGAAGACTCTAGGATAGTAGAACTATTATTCCCTAATTCAAGTTCTAAACACAGTACAATCAAGATGACAATCTAAGAACAAGAGAATCAATCAACCTGTTTTTCAATTTCAATTTCAAAGAATTCGTATACAATGAGCTCTCTGACACTTTCTCTCTCTAGAACTCTCACGCCTACAATTCTAACACTTGCAACTCTAGTTCTAACTACCGTTAGTCGTATCCCTATTTAACATACGCAGGACAAAACACTTACAAAACACAATACAAGACTTTGACATTGACTTTATTACAAAGAGACTTTGACTTGCACGAGAGTTGACTTTAGCTTTGACTTGGTTTGACTTTTAGTCTTCAGTCTTCATGATCTTGTATCCAACAGATTTATGCTCTAACATTCTCCCCCTTTGGATCAAGATCATCTCTAAAAAGATTTTGCAATACAATCTCCTCCTTTAAGTACAAAACAAATTATCTCCCCTTTGATTGATCTTTAGCAATATAAGCATTGAAGCACAATCTCCCCTTATCTTCAAAAATAATTATGTATTCTTCCCAAAGTTTTTGAACAACATCTTTTACAATTAGCTTTAACATTCTCCCCCAAGGTAATAAGAAACCTCTTTCAGACTTCAGAAAGAAATTATCTTCAGATTCAGCTCGGTTTGCTTCAGCAAATTATCTTTAAAGAAAATTTCAGTTAAATCTGCTCGCATTCTGAAATCTTTGAATTTGCTCTTTCAAACTTTCACAATCTTCAGCAATACTTGCAATCCTTTCTTTGACTGAATCTTGTTAAAGAACTTTCTTCAAATTATATTTTTCTTGAAACTCTCCCCCTTTTTGATGATTGAGGCATTGAAATCATCAAAACTTTCACAAGAAATGTCCTTAAATTTCTGACCATTCATCTTTCAACACTGAGCCTCTGATTATCCGTCAATTCATAAAATATTTATCCGAATCTTTTCAAATTCAGACAAATTATGAGTGTAACACCTGAATCAACAAATGAATCAGTTAGAATGCCTGTCAGTAACACTAAGTCACCGTGTGTAATGAATACACATTGGAAAGGAGTCTTTTGATGTTCACTCCCCCAGGTCTTCCATTCAATCATCGAATAACACAAGGTTAAACTATGAACGTTTAGACAGAAAAACGAATTTCCTGTGTGTACGTGCTTGTGTATGAAAGAATTAAGCATATGATGATTGCTTTTATTAGACTCAAAATTGTGTAAACCATTGAGACAACAACAGTAATACACAGACTCGATTCTGCATGATCGAAGTGCGAAGGTGGGGCAGACTTCCTTCTTTTTCAATATCCAGATTTTCCAAATGAAAATCAGATAGATTATATGTTGCGTCCCCTTTAAAAATTGAAACATTTCTCTGTTAAGAAAGAAATGAGTAGTAGGTGGGGTGTAAACAAGAGTTGGTATGGGCTAGTTGCCTTTTTCAATGACGTTCACCAAATAATTGTGAAACAATCAGAAATATGGCTGCCCGACTCAGAAAAAGTTGGTGCAGAGTTTGATATTCTTTTACTCCGTTCTCTCACCCTCTTTCTTTTTATCACTGAGCTCGCTTCTAACCAAACTCTCTTTTCATTTTACCTCATCACACCCACACTCATATATTTTGACTCCTCACACTCGATCACTCAAGGATTAACTTCTTGGGTAGGAAACACTGGTTAACGTGAATCCATAGAAGTTCTATTAAGTTCTCACATAATGAACCCATGTAATCCTATAAGCACAATGTCTCTCAAAATGGTTTAACTTTGCAGTTAAAGCACAAAATACATGTCAGATGTCTGTATGCTCATTAAGATAATCATGAAGATTTGAGCATTTTAAACATTGAAGACTTTTCAAAACAAGTATATGAAATGGATGAAATGAATACAAGAAACTTGTTTGAAAATCTGACATTGTATGAAAGATCAAATATTAATGATTGATCAATTAAAGCTTAGGTCATGAAAAATAGGAATTTGTCTATATGAGTCAAAATATAGACAAGCCTTGAAAGAAGCGTTTCGAAATGAAATCACGCTCAACAAACGTTGAATATCAAGCGGGGTGTCTTACCATCGAAAATATGTGTCAATATGAGACATGGTAAGAACATTTCCAACCGAAATAGTAAACCGGTGTGTGTGTGAATACTTGACAGTATATAGAAAAGATAATACACAAGTAGTTATCTTTGGAAACACACGATTTATTAACATTTAAGCTCATAATAATGAAATTTTTTTAAATAAGAAGTGGTTTGAACATTTAAGAACATGATTTCTATGATTGAAAGTCGTCCTTCTTTCAACCATATATGAGATTAAGAGTAGAATATTTCTTTACGCTCATCTTCGATCTCACAAAGTCGGCTCAAAATCATATTGATATGATCGTTTAAGCTCCCTCTCAAAACTGCAAATAGTCAAAAATTTGTCAAAGTACAAAGCTTTATTCACAAAAACTTTATTGAAAAGTAAAAACATAAAGCAAAAAACGTTTAAAGTACGATTTCTGATCATATGTAATAAAAAATCATGTTCCGTACTCCCCCTGAAATTATGCATCAGAAAATTTGTCAATTAAGAATATATGCAAAAATATGATGAACTCCCCCTAAAATGTAGATCATCTTATCTTGCGAATGCATATTTTCAGAAAAATATGTACTCCCCCTTGAAGGTTGAACTTCTCATTTAAGTATCGGAGTACAATCTCATATCAGCACGGGAGTATCATCTCTTTTGATCATTGAAGAGCGAGTCCTAAATTGTTGTGTTTAGAAGTCAAACTCTTTATCATTAAAGAACGAGTTCTGAACTGATTTATTCAGAAGCCTAAGTTCTTTTACTCCCCCTTGACTTGAGGTGCCTGCAATACAAATTCATCTTTTGGGTCCATGTTTGTTAGTTGCAGTTCTATTAGGAGTAATAGAATAAGAACCATACCAGTAATGATCACTTGTTTTATGAACAAAATCATATGTACGACAATAAGAACAATAGTTCTTATGAGCTAACCTGATTAATTGATCTCCCGAGTAAACAAGATCAAGTTTACCTTTTCGCACATTGTTCTTCTTGGCTTGTGATGTAGGTACACATGACTTCTTACCTTTCTTCTCATCAGTCACTGGTTTTACTTTCCATACCAGCTAATCATTTCCTTTTCCTCTTCTTCTTTTGTATGTATCTGAACCATCTACATTTCTATCATAGAAAATATTAGTAGTACGAATTTGATCATATGAATTAACTAACCTTTTTGTAGAAACAGTTCTATGATGTGAACTTGTTGCTGTCTTTTTAGAGTCAGTTGAATCATCGCTAGGTGTGTGGATAATTGACTCTGGAGTCTTCTGCTCAGTCACCACCACCTTAGAAACAACTTCTTCAAGCTCTTTTATCTTTGAAGATAAACTGTCTCTTTTTTTGATGAGCAGGTCAATCTCTTTCTGGAATTTAGACTTCGTTTTCTGATCTTTCAAAGCACTTGTAGACAGTTCAGATAACTTCTCTGTAAGCTTCTCTATTTCAGCCTCAAAAATCTTTCTTTCTTCTTCAAAATCCTTCTCTGCACTCTTTCTCTGACCAGATATTTCTTTGAAGATTCCAACATTTTTCTGTCCAATGGTCTTCTTTTCTTTTGCAAATATGTCTCTTTCCGTTATGATCACTTTCTCAAAGTCCGTTACTTGTTGAGAAAGTTTCGTACATTTAAGCTCAACAACTTTCTTCTCTTCAAAACATTTCCTTGAAAACTCTGAGAATTTCTGAGCAAATACTCTCTTTTCTTTATCAAAATTCTGATCTCTCTTTAGCAATTTGCAGTTCTAACTCAGAAATCTTCTTTATCAGCTTATCATTAGCACATTCTAAACTCTTAACCATCTTTTCATTATCACCAACAAAATCTTGTTTCTGGATTGTGACAAATTGAGTTTCCAGATCTGAAATCTTTCTTTCCAGCTCAATATTTTCACTTTCTATCTGAGAAATTTTCTTCTTCAGAACCCTATTTTCAGTCTCCAATTCTCTTTCCTTCTCTTCAACCAATTTGAGCTCATTCCTCAATTTTCTTTCATTCTCTTTCTTTTTATTTCCAACACTAATTAGACTTTGAGAAAGTCTATTAATATCTGCTCTGAACCTTTCAATGACCCGCTGATCTACTTTATGTTGTTCTTCAAGTTCTGAAATTTTACGTTCCTGACTTTTCTCTTTACGTCTTTCAGTAGTATACTCTTCAACAAAGAAATAATCATCCATTATTCCTGTTTTCCAGAAAAACTGTTCAAAAAGAACTTGAAATAATTGCTAGTTCAAGTGAAATCAAAATATAGAAAAACTTAGAAAAAAATTTCCATAAAATAAAATTTCCAAAAATTTACCAAGTATGGAATTCGTACACTACAACAAAATCAAAAACAATTCGCACACCCAGAATTCGCAGGACCCAATATCTTCAGAATTCGCACACAAACACAATATTCAGAATTCGCACACCAATACAATCCAGAATTTGCACACAGAATTCGCAGAACTCCACCAATTCGCACAAACCTAGATACGAATTCTAAGACTTCGTACACCACTATCTGCGAATTCTATACTTAGAATTCAAAGAATTTTAACTTTTCGCATCCACTTTTCGCACAACAAAGACATACGAAATCTGTACTTGAATTATTTTTTCAATCTTGAGCAATTCACATGCACCTTTATGCGAATTCAAGGAATTCGTATAACTCACTGATGCGAAATCCTTACTTCTCGCAAGACACTCTGATGAGAATTTTGTCCTTCAACAATCTTTTCATATAGAAGACCTATGCGAATTCTGACATTACGCATACAGACTTGTACGAATTCTGAGGTTTTCTCACAACACACACATGCGAATTCTCCACATTTCGCATATCACACTCATGCGAATTCTACACTTGTGAAATTTTCAGACAAGAAAATTATGCGAAATCTTCTTTGATGCGAGTTCTTGGTACGAGTTCTTGAAGGTTATGCGAGTTCTTGAGATCTCGTCAAACATTCACTCTGATTGGCTCAAAAACCCATCAAATCTTCGACTTTCGATTTGAAACTTTGACAATTTGATCATTAATACATCTAGAATCTATTACAACCAATGAATTTCAAAGAAATTCAGTTAAACGTACAAATTGATTCTAAAACAGTGCCTTCGAACCCGTGAACTTACTAACACACAAAATCTCAAAATTGATGAAAATTACAGTGCAAGATTTCAACAAACCTATAAAAGATTGTTCTAAAACAATATACGAATACAATTGAATCAATTACAACTCCAATTAAACTCAAAAAATCAAAACTCGATTTAGTCTCAATACACAGTGCCGAAAACCATTTCTTGAATGATTTCAAATTGAACTCTTCTCTGATACCAATTATTATTCCCTAATTCAAGTTCTAAACACAGTACAATCAAGATGACAATCTAAGAACAAGAGAATCAATCAACTTGTTTTTCAATTTCAAAGAATTCGTATACAATGAGCTCTCTGACACTTTCTCTCTCTAGAACTCACACACGTACAATTCTAACACTTGCAACTCTAGTTCTAAATACCCTTAGTCATATTCCTATTTAACACACGAAGGACAAAACACTTACAAAACACAATACAAAACAGAATACAAGACTTTGACATTGACTTTATTACAAAGAGACTTTGACTTGCATGAGAGTTGACTTTAGCTTTGACTTGGTTTGACTTTTAGTCTCCAGTCTTCATGATCTTGTATCCAACAAATTTATGCTCTAACAAGAACACATTTCGTATTTCTATTAGTATGTATTGTAATGGCATGTGACTTTAACATGTCTTCTATAATTGTTGTATATATTGTTTGTGTTTCTAGACACTCTAAAACAACTTTGATAAATTTCTTTCAAAATTTAATTCTAACTTTCTCTCTCTAGAATATTCTCTCAGAGCTTGTAATCTCCATTAAGGATCAATGACATATGACTTTCGTGCTCCAATTATGGGTTATTGATTAGTTTTCTTGATATATTCTTTGTTAATTACTCTATTCTTTAGATCTTTAAAATCAACACTGGTTCATAATGAATAATTCTGTTGGTATTATAGGTTGTTGATTCGTGATTAGTGTTATCTATTCATGATGAATTGATTAATCATAATTATGAATAGGATTTAAGAGAAGAGATAGTGAAAACACAAATATACCAAAAGCATCATGAATTCATTTATTTTAAACACTTACAAATTGCATCGTCTTCCCCATGATCAACATCTTAAATATCATGACCAGGGGCAATAATGAATTTCCTGCGTTGAACACCGAACCTACTTCATATTTTTACAATATCCATAGAATTTCATCTATAAAAAATAAATTTTGCTACAACCAACTTACCGGTTGCATAATCTTCTACGTCGTCGTCCGTACCAACATCTGCCATGTCACAAGAAGGGTTCAATGTTGACGCATCTTCTACGTCGTACATCGTAATGGGATGCTCTTCGGATTGATATAATCTTTATTGGATTTGATCGCCTGTTCCATGTTTGGCAACTCTGTATGCATATGGATTGGTTCCATATTTGAATTTCCTCTACTGTGCGATGATTTTGGGCAATCTGGAAGAAAATGAACTTAATGTAGAATTTTTTTAAAAACACCGTGTATGGTAAATGTAGATGGGAGAAAATCATGTTGGATATGATTTTTGTGTCGATCCTAATTTTAAGGAAATTATAAAATAATTAATTCTTAATTATCTATTTTTCAAATGTACAAAACTACCCTTTTCTTATCTAAATTTAAATAAAAACCTAATTAAGGATAACCGTTGGATTTAAAAGAATGTAGGACCTAGATTAATCCTTGTGTTTGTAAAATCGTTAGGGTTCTTGAATGAACCTCCCTCTAAATGTGTGTGTGTGTATATATATATATATAGGGGTGAGTTCAAATGAAAACTCGTTTTTCATCGTGCACGTGAGGACTTATCTTAGTCATTGATCAAAACTTAGAAAACTAATCAGTGGTTAAAACATAATAAGATTAATTGACAAATGATTAGAGACAAAACTGGAAATTAGAATCAGCGTCTACATTGTTTGACTTTTTATTTTTTTATTTTTAATTAAAAAACTTTTACTTTCCTAAAGTTTAAAATGAATTATCTTAAAAATTACTAATATTTTAATGAAACAAATTACATAAAAAACGAGAATTTCGTGCTTTTCGATATGACATCCATCTCGATATAGTTTTTTTTTCTTTTTCTTTTAACCGTTTTTTACATGAAATGTTATATATGTGTTATATTCATTATGAATATGTATGCACGTCCCCGGGTGTCCACATTCAGTATGAATAACAAAGGTGAACGTTCATTCACTATTCATGATGAATAATACAGTATTCAGGATGAATAATACACGAATTCATGATTCATGTATTATTCATCATGAATCGTGTATTATTCATTCTGAATGTTGTATTATTTATCCTGAATGTTGTATTATTCATCCTGAATGATACATTATTCATGATGAATAATATATGAATGACTCGTGAAGGTGTGGATACATGGCCCACTTTCTTTTGTTTCCCGATTTACAACTGAAATTTGGTTTAATACATTATGAATATGTATGCGCATCCCCGAGTGTCCCACATTCAGTATGAATAACAAATGTGAACGTTCACTCATTATTCATGATGAATAATACAGTATTCAGGATGAATTATACAACATTCAGGATGATAATACACGAATTCATGAATCGTGTATTATTCACCCTGAATGTTGTATTATTCATCATGTATGGTACATTATTCATGATGAATAATACATGAATGACCCGTGAAGGTGTGGAGACGTAACATGCCCTTTTTTGTTCTCCGGTTCATAATCGAAACTCGATAGGTTCTCGATTCGTCTCGATGGGTGTTGGGTTACGGTGATGAAGAACGTGATGCCTTACGACGTTGAAGAAAGTGTTGAAGAATGAGATGTTGAGTTACGGACTTACGGTGTCGAGGTATTGTACAGACTTGAACGTACATAAATATTCATAATGAATATAACACATATATAGCATTTCACGTAAAAACGATTAAAACGACAAAAAAACTATATCGAGATGGATGTCATATCGAAGAGCACGAAATTCTCGTTTTTTTGATGTAATTTGTTTGATTAAAACATTAGTAATTTTAAGATAATTTATTTTAAACTTTAAGTGGGTAAAAGTTTTTGATTAAAAATGAAAATAAAAATTCAAATATGGTAGGCTTGAGTTTAAATTATCTTCCATTTTTACCCCTAATCATCTTAAAATTAAGAACTCTATTTAATATGAGTTGTTGGATCAATAGAGATGGAGTGGCTGAGATTCGTCCTCACGTGCACAATGAAAATTGAGTTTTCATTTGAACTTTTCTCTCTATGTGTGTGTGTGTGTGTGTGTGTGTGCATATATATAGGGTCAGGTTCAGGGGAAAACCGCATAAAAATAAAAAACTGAGAAACACCCTAGTAACCATTCATTTGATCGTATGCACATGTGCATAGACGTAATTGGTAAGTAATTTTCCAGTATTCACATGTGCATAGAAACCAGAAAACATCTTTAATGTGTATGTACATGTGCATACCATACATATGAACAATTATTAAGGTGTTCCTCAACTTTCATGTTTTTGGGGGTTTTCCCCTGAACCTCACTCTATGTGTGTGTATGTATGTATGTATGTATGTATGTATGTATGTAGACTTAGGATCATGTGAGATCAACCATTTTACGTGAGACCCATGAGACCACCTGTTAGTCGTTGGATCTACTTGATCTCACGAATCCTCTTTTATCCCAAATAGTGATCTAACTAGGGGTGAGCATAACCGGGTACCCGCCTAAATTTCCTGGAACAGGAACCGGCGGTGGAATAAAGGAACCGGAACCGCTTGTATCAGTTCTCTATTTTTTGGAACCGGTCCCGGAACCGCTAGGAACTACAATTTTTTTTAAATTATAACTTATAATACAATAAAAGGTAATTTTAACTTTTTAAGTCTAATACAAACAACAAAATACCAACTTAATAAATACAACAAAAGTTGAGTAATCGATGGAGAAATCGACTTGCCTATTACGGTATTACCATTTGGAGAAATCGATGGAGATGAATTTTAAACCTGCATAATAGATTTGCATAAATCGGTCTCTAATCTGAGTAAGCAAGAGGTGGGAGGCGGCAATAGATTTGGTAAAAGTGTGTAATCTGAATTTCGTGAAAAGAAAGCAACCCTAAATGGTAATAGATTTTTTTAAATATATAAAACAATTATAAATAAAACAGCGGGTACCCGTCGGTTCCGGTTCTGGGTACCCAACGGTACCGGGTACCCGGTCCCGGAACCGATCCCGGCGGGTACCCAACGGGTATCGGTTCCAAAAAATTGAGAACCAAAACCAGAACCAGTCTTAATTGGTTCCGTATTTTAGGAACCAAAACCAATCGCATCAATTCCGGTTCTAGAACCGGCGGTTCCGGAGCGGTTCCGGTTCTAAAAGCGGGTACCTAGTTTTGACGCTCACCCCTAGGTTTAACATGATCCTACCACCTACACCACCATGACTAGGGGTGTGCATAAAGTCAACCGATCCAATTACAAACGACCGACAATGATCGGATATCCATTTGTAATTGGATCGGATTGGATGGAAAAATTCAACATCCAATTTGGATTGGTCGGTTCTTGGATGACAAACCAAAACCGACCGGAACCGAACCAATTACCATCCAACCGAACCATCCAATAATTCATCCAATTGAATTGATAATTAATAATATAATATATTTATAAAATTATATTCAATATAAATTTATAAAAGTAAAAAGTAGAAAGTATCTTGAGGCACGTGACCACATCTAAAAGTCTAAAATAATTCAAATTTCAAATTTAAGTCAAAATTGAAATTTGAAAATTAAAATACTAAATTGATAATGTTCGGTGGCAGTAAGTAAGAAGAAAGCAAAAAGAAAAGTTGACACCCTAAATTAAACTCTCATCTTCTCACATCTCTCTATCTTCTTCGTCAAAGCAACACCGCAGCAGCACCGTCACCGCCACCGCAGCAAGCCAGCAACACCGCCAGAGCACCATCTCTCCTCTCTCGTATCGATTAGCACCCGTCGACAACTCCTTTTTCCGATTAGAAGCTTTCTACTCTCTCCTTTCGTGTAGCAACTTTTTAAAACGACTTCTATTTCAAGCTCAGTAAGTGTGCTACTTTTATTGTTTAGAAAGTGTGCTACTCAGCTGCTGTGATGTTTACTTGTTTAGAAATCATTAGTTCTCAATGAGAAAAATAATGTTTACTGTCGATAAAGATGATATTCATCTTTCTTCCCAGGTATAAAATAATTAAAATTTTCTTTCTTTCCAACATGGGATTCACTGTTTTGGATTGATCCCAATTGGGTGTTTGACTAATTTGAGAATTGAGATGTGTGTGTTGGGATTTTGTTTGTTTGTATGTATGGCTGTGTTGGGGTTTGAGATCTTGATTTTGAGCTGATTAGGTTGAATTAAGTTGAATAGTTGTTGGATGTTTGATTCTTCTAACTTGGAATTTTTGTTTTGAGGACTAATGAAGTGCTGAAGAAAAGGTGTTGGATTGTAATTGAATCTGTAAATCTTTTGTGTGTGGGATGTTTCTTGAGGGTTTAACTTCTCATGACTTTTTGGTTGAATGTTAATCTGTTATTATTTACTTGATCAATAGACCAACTAGTTTGATTGATTTTTAATAAAAGAATAATGTAAAACCAACAATTAACTTGCAAAGTAAAGTTTATAATTGTAAACTAACACTTAATTGTGAACTAACATTTCTAACAGTAAAGTTTATATTTGTAAACTAACATTTACTTGCAAAAAAATCTAACATTTAAATGTGTTTTACTTGCATTTATGGTTCATATTCATATATGGTTATTTACTTATTTACTTACTTGATATTCTTTGTAATTGGAGTTTATGTTTATTGTATTAACAGATGGCTTCCACGGCGAACATCATTAAACATATATCCCTCATCGATGAAGAAGATCCCAACATTGAGCATGCACATAACCAAGAAAATGTGCCCATTCATGGTGATGAAAGTGCAACACCACCGTTTTGTATACCTATCTATAGCATGATTTTGATGTGTTGAAGTGGTGGAAAAAGAACGCGAGTAGGTTTAAGGTTCTTTGCATGATTGCTCAAGATATATTTGCTATTCCCATATCGACAGTTGCATCAGAGTCCACATTTTCTACCGGTGGTCGTGTTATCGATCCATATAGGAGTTGTTTGAATCCTAAAACGGTACAAGCATTAATTTGTACCCAAAATTGGATCCGACAAAAAATATCCTTTGATTTTGATGCCACAATTACAAATCAAGAAGTTGAAGCGTTGGAAGCCGATAAGTAAATATGTGTGTGTGTGTGTATATATATATATATCCATTTATTTTATAAGTGTTTAGTCATGCGATATTAATATAATAATTTTGTTTTATAATTTTTAATTTTGTAGAAATGTTGGTTGGAGATGGAGAAATAAGAATGAATTGAGATGTTGCAGTCTTGCGGTTGCGGACAACGTTTATTTTTTCTTCTTGCTTGCTTAATGTTTCCACTTTCCAATATGTATGGGTGAAACTTGGTTATTGTATGTTTTTAGATTTTAGTACGAGTTGTTGAACAGATGAAATTAAAATTTATGGAATATTATATGAATTATTGTTATGTTGTAGATTGGATTTAAAACATTGGATGGATCTCATCCGATCATCCATTGGATGTCGGATGGATCCAATCCGATCATCCATTGGATGTTGGATGGATCCAATTCGATCCAATGGACATCCAATAAAAATATCCACTGGATGGAACCGAACCGATCCAATCATCCATTGGATTGAAAAAATCCAACATCCAATGGATGATTGGATCGGTTCGGTTGGAAAAATCCAACATCCAATGGATGATTGGATCAGTTCGGTTGGGCTCACATCCATTGGATGTCAACCGATGAACACCCCTAACCATGACCAATCATCAACAAACCCCAAACCAACCTCACCCCATCCCACCTACTTACACCGTCTACCCCACTCCCCCTGTCCACCACCACCCACCATCCACCCACACCTCATTGCCTCTCACTCTACCCACCCAATGGCCATTCATCACCTAAGTCCCACCTAAATTTTACTCTACCACCCACCACAACCTTACCCTACTTCTACCCACTAACACTACCATGCCCACTCATCACCCATTGTCAACTACCCCCACCCCCACCCTGCCCTGCCCTACCCTGCCTCACCCCACCTTACTCCACCCACGTACACCAACCCCCTCCATCACCCACCCACATCCACCCCAATCATTGCCACCAACTACCTACACCACAACCAACCTATACCGCCTACCCATCACCCATTATCAACGACCCTCACCCCATACACCCACCTACCACAACCATCACCACCCACCACCTATATACACCCACCACCCCATCAATCCACACCCAACACCTTACCCCTAACCCTACCTACCAACACCACTATGCCCATTCATCACCCATTATCAACTACCACCACCACACCACACCAGTTTACTCAACCATCACCCATTCCTACCCACCCCATCCCACGTACTTTACCTACCCACACCTAGTCCTACCCACTTTATGCCTACCCCAACCATCACCACCAACCACCTACATACACCTACCACCCCACCCACCCCACCTACCAACACCACCATGTCCATCCATCACCTATTATTAGCCACCCCCACGACCCCAACAGACCACCCCCTTTACCCCATACCCAATCCATATCCACCCACCTCATCCACCCACTCTACATATCACCTACAACTAACCCACCCACCCAACCATAATCCTTCCTACTGATCTCTTATCTATTTAGAAGATTTGATGGATGACAAACATTGTAAGAAAACACTTAGTCATTTGAGAAAAACCATGTGCCATTAGAGGCACTTCAGTAGATAGAGATCAACTGATAGATCATAAGATGAAGTCTATCAGCTGAAAACAGGAGTTGAAGCTATCAAATGATGCTAACCATTCAAGATCAACATAGAAGTGTTGAACACTTGATGGACATATCAGATGGAAGCCTACCTTGATCAACCTATGCTCAACAACATAGATGATACTACCCAACAGATGATGCCTAAACAGATGGGAGAATTCATCAGTTGAAGATGTCATTGCCTAAAGGTCTAAAAACTAATGGATCATCACCTGATCATGTTCCTTCTAGAGACGTGTGTCCTCACAAGGGACAACAAGGACAAAGGTGCAATCTAACTTACCAACTCAAAAGTGATTTTGTGCTTTTTGCTATCTTGTCAACCCGCCAAGGACAACCAACATACTTAGAATTTAATGTGGTATGATTTGTATTAAACGCAACATGGTTTGATTTTAATGCGGCATACTTTGCATTAAATGCATTATCATTATAAAAAATACAAGGAGAAGACAAGCAACACTCAACTGGATGAACAATGACATGAAAGCTTGAATAGGACATATCATCCATAATTTATCATCATATTGTTTTGTCTCATTGGAGAAAATGGAGCCTATAAATACCAACTAATGCTTTGAAGATCAATACACATGAAATAGAGCTTAAAAGAGAATATCTGCTATCCTTCAAAGATTCCAAGTTAACCAGTTGGCCAACTCTAGTTTGTTGATCACTTGTGATATGTTGATAGAGTATATTGTAGGGTATGATCAAGAGAAAATACATTTGATACTTGAGAGAGATAGTTATAGGTTGTTGATCACTTGTGATCTTTAGTTTATTTTCTATATCTATCTCCAATTTTTTTTAAATCATGTGTTGTAATAAAAGAATATTAAAACTTTGAAATCGTTGTATCACCCCATCTACTGTGTTATTGCCATATTTGTGGACCTTCGGGACCAACACTGCCTCACCCTATTCTACCCATCCATTCCCACTCCTCACTACCCACCCTAAACCACCACACCACCCCCACCCACCCCAACCAACCACTTCCTAGCTATCGTACCCAATACCACTATGCCTACTTGTTGCATCCCAGATTTCTTAATCAAATTATCTATATTAGAAATGAATAGTAGAAGAAAATAGAATCACAATCAATAATCAATACACAAGAACATGAATGATCTCACCAACAATTGTAGTCATCTGTATATTGATTCAGATCAAGGAGGATTACAAACAGTTTGTTGAGCAAGGAATAGTTATAGAATAGTTGAGAGAATTACTATATACATATGAAAGCTTCTATCAAAATGGGTTCTTCAAAAGTTATTATTCTAAATACATAAGTCTGGTATTTATAGCCTTCTAAAGATGAATTCAATGCACTCTCCAGTAGATGCCCTCCACGTGTAAAGGTGCATAACAAACTTTGGGCGGAAACATTTGGTCTTCAGATCTTCAAGACTTCAAGAATGCTTAAGTGTTGAATGGATTTGGAAGAAAAAGCCAAAGGGTGATCAGTTCTCATGTTGGCTTGATCAGAGGCTTCACTTGTCTCTAGATCTATTGTTCAGAGCCTTTGATACCTTCTGGATAGGCTGACCATAGTTCAACAATTAGAGAAACTTTAAGTTATTTTTCTTCAATACTTTTACAACTAAAATAAAGATGTAGGGTATTAACATTATCATCCATTATCAACTACCCACACCCCACCCACCTACACCACTCATCCCTACCTCAACCTACGCCCCCACCCACCTTATCCCACCTTACTTCACCCACCCACCATACCTACACCCTAGAGGTGCTCAAAAAACCGATCAACTACCCAGCCAACCCAACCCAAAAAAATCAACCCGAGTTAATCGACCATATAATCAATACAAAATTAGGGCAAACCGAATCTAGTGGGTTGAAATTGGGGCAAGCCCAAAGTAACCTAACCAACCCGATGAAAGTTTTAGCGGCTTCTGTAAAATTATTTGTATTTCTCTTTAATATGTATATGTTACCAAAAACGATTCGTCAACAATGAGCAATAAAACTCATAAGAGGACATTATTAGAAAGTTATATGTAATACCTAAATATTTGATGAACTCGTATATTCTCTTGAATGATTGATCATATTTCAAAGGAAGGTTTCCATTCTTTTTATGTTCCCAATGTTGATTTACTTTGTATAAACACAACCCGACCAACCCAACCAAACCGAACTGGTTGGATTGAAAATTTTCAAATCGCCAATATTGGGTTGGGTTGTTTAAATGTCTTCAACCCGACCAACTCAACCCATGAACACCACTACCACACCCACCCTAACCATTACCACCAACCACCTACATATACCCAACATTCCACCCCACCCCACCCCAACCAACACCCAACACCCCACTACCCTATCTCTACCTACCAAAAACACCATGCCCACCAATCACCTATTATTAACCATCCCCAACTACCCCAACCAATAACCACTACACATCTACCCACCTAACATATCACTCACCTATAAATGGTAAATTGGTCCCACTCTACTCAACCCACCCATGCCAAATCTTTACCTATAATTAACCCCCACACTACTCCCTTCCACCCACCTAAACTACCACACCACCCCCACCCTACCTGACTCACCTTACACCCCACCCATCCTAACCACCTAAACACACCCACCACCCACCCCATATCCTACCCACCGTACCTAAATCTACCCACACCACCATGTCTACTCATCACCCATAATCAACTACCCACCCACCCATAAACAACTACCCTACACACTACCCAATCACATCTATTATGAATATGTTTGTTCTTATAGTATGCAACATCATAAACCAGAGGGCCTCTATATTCTACAACATAGTGGCCAGTCTTGCCACATCTATAACATCTATCACTCTGATTTGTGGCTTTGACATATTTCTCAGTCTTTATCTCCTCCCTTTGTATGTACTTAAAAGGAGCTTGCACTCTCTATTCATATGCTTGAGCAGGTTTATGAAACCTTTCACTTCTTTCATCTATGCTTCTTCAATCAAATCTGGAGAATTTCCTTGAAAATAATTTAGTGATAAGAGCAAGAGATTGTGCAAAGGCACTAAAATCATCATCATTATCAGAATCAAATGTTCTGATCTCTTCATCACTCTCTGCCATTAGTACCTTCTTGCCTTTCTTCTTCTCAGTATACCTCAATCCATGTAACACCCTCATTATCTGGAAATAGCAACTAATTTAAAATTTTCAAATTTCATCGATGACTGAATCATCTACAATGACAAATTAAGGTTTAACTTCAATAAACACATTTAAATCCTTATACGTGATCTATAAAGGGTACAAATGTTACTAAAACCCAATAACAGTCACTATCTCCAACTGCGGAAGACTTCACCAAACTACTCCCCTCGTGTAAACTAGTGCTCATATCTTCATGGCACCGCTAGAACCAAACCCTAACTGGACCTGATGCACATGCCGACAAATAAAAATGTTAGGCTTAACGCCTAGTGAGCTCAAGAGTTTTCATCATAAACGTATAAAGCAATAAACTTAAAGAATGTTATTTAAATCATGATTTCCAAAATGATGACACGTTCCATCTGGAACGACCAAGACGAAATACATTAAATCTGAAGACAATCTCTTTTTCAACATCCCCTCTTTGTGATTAAAATCATGAGACAACCGTTTCTTCAAATATAAATCTAAATCCCAAAACTCGCGTAATACATAACTGGCACTTTAATAAACAAATACTGAAAACGTAGATAAACTCTATTATCCAAAACATCCAAAACATGGATAAAGTTCAGTATGCAAAACCCAAAACATGGATAACAATCCATACTCAAAGTGTTACCGAAAACATGGATTATAAAACTCCATAACCAAAACAACACCTTGCGGTGACTGGGAAGACCCGATTACATAGTGTGTGACGGGACACAAAAGTAGATCACATTATTATGTAAGAAATCAAAGCATGTGGGTTATACATATAAAAACCCACCGAGCTCAACTCCTCTGAGTCTATCGCTCGAAAACATCAAGTCAACCCCTCTAGGTCTATTCTTGAGAGTTCCAAAACGGGGAACTCTAGCACAAGGGAATTACACCTTACTGCCTATGGGATGCTGCCCAGCCGTATAAGTCCACACCTTACTTACCATGGTGACCCGATGCCTATTCCGTGCCAAAGTGGTGAACTTGTCCAAAATGGGACAAAAGAACACCGTGCCTATGGATCTATTGCACTAACTAAAACATTACATGACTCCAAACGAATGAACTAACACATTCAAAACATGTAATTCTCAAATAGATGTAGTAAATGCAAATTGTAACCGAACGCACTACATTGAGCTATTAAAAACGGACAAATGTCCTCAAGACCCAACGAAATCCAAATCAAGCCATAAGCTCGACAAATCCAAAGACCCAACGTTGTAAATCGTAAAATGAAATCAAACGTAAACAACCCGCACTTATGTAAACCCATACACCAAAACATATAATTAACTCAAACGTAGTTTAGATTGGGACAAATCATTTTCCAAGCGAGTTTATATAATTTATTTCTTCAAAACGTCCCATAACACAAAATCAAACTCTTAACCAAGACACACCATAAAATGAATTTATACTCAAACTCTACTTCATGAAATAGATCAATTAAAATACCAATGTGTATGATTTATTTGTCAAAATGCTCAAAATCCCAAACGTGGGTGTTTTACATAGTTTATAAAATCAAACACTTCAAATAATCAAGATTCAACAAATAACTCAACAGTTAATAATTTCATGTAAAATATATACACGTTAAAATAGACATTTTGGCATGTACACCGTTTTCACAAATCAACTTGAACTCATCATTGCCTCGATCTTAGTCGGGTCTACTTTCACTCCGTCTTTAGAGACCATGTGGCCCAAGAACTGCACTTCTTGGAGCCAAAACTCGCACTTCGAGAACTTTGCATATAACTTTTCTTTTCGGAGAACTTTTAGCACCTCCCGCAAATGCTTCTCATGCTCGACCTCGTTCTTTGAGTAGATCAATATATCGTCGATGAAGACAATCACGGATCTATCCAAGAAAGGGCGACACACGCGATTCATCAAATCCATGAACACGGTCGGAGTTTTTGTCAAACCAAAGGGCATCACCAAGAACTCATAGTGACCGTATCTCGTCCGAAAAGCCGTCTTCGGTATATCCTCCTTCTTTACTCTAACTTGATGGTAACCGGATCGAAGATCGATCTTTGAAAAGCATCCCGTGCCTTGTAGTTGATCAAAGAGATCGTCAATACGTGGTAAGGGATACTTGTTCTTCACCGTGACCTTATTGAGCTATCGATAATCTATACACATCCGCATAGACCCATCTTTCTTCTTTACAAACAAAATCGGTGCTCCCCAAGGCGACGAGCTCGGTCGAATGAATCCTTTCTCTAGAAGTTCTTGGAGTCGCGTCATCATCTCTTGCATCTCGGTTTGGAGCCAAACGATAGGGAGCACGGGCTATCGGAGCTGCTCCCGACGTAAGTTCGATTTGAAACTCCACCTGACGCTCCGGTGGTAGTCTGGGTAAATCTTCAGGGAAGACGTCCGGATATTCTTGCACGATCTTCACGTCCTCTACCGACTTCTTCTCTTTCTTCGCGTCCACTACATAGGTCAAATACGAAGGGTAACCCTTCGCTAGGAACTTGCGGGCCTTAAGTGAAGAGATGATAGGCTGGCATCCTTTCCCTTTCTCTCCATAAATGGTGACTACACCATTTCCCGCCAAAGGAATCTGGATCATCTTTTTGGAACAAAAGATGTCGGCCTTATGCCTTGATAACCAATCCATACCTATGATTACGTCGAAACCTCCTATAGCCATAGGTAACAAGTCTACTCCAAAGGAATTCTCATTGATCTCTAGAGTACAATCACAAAAACGATCTCGGATGATCACTTGATTCCCATTAGCTACTTCTATTACTAACTCATCGGGAAGAACACTAATAGGAGTGATGAATTGCTTACAGAAAATATCCGACATAAAAGAGCAAGTAGCACCCGAATCAAACAGTACGCGAGTGGGTAAGAAGTTTACTAGGAATGTACCCGAAACGACATCAACTGTCTCCTTTGCCTCTTCAGTGGTCATCCGGAATGCACGACTTAGCGCCCTTGAAGGTTTCTCCACTCTTGTCGTTGACCCGAAAGAGTTCCCGCGAACACTACCCACTAGCTTTAGGCAATCCTTCTTTATATGGCCCGGTTCTCGACATTCAAAACACACCGGCCCTCGGATAGGGCAGTCTCGAATAGTATGGCCTTTCTTCCCGCATTTCGCACACTCGGTGGAACCCGTGTGTGGCTTTGGATTACATGGACCAGAATTCTTGGCCTTGCATTTGTGGCACCATCTCGCCTCTCGACGGTTGTCCCCAAATCTACCACCCACGAACGGCTTGTTCTGACGAACGGGCCCCGATGGCCCTTCCCACTTTCTTTTCTCTCCAGCTTGACCCTTCTCTTCCTTTCCTTGGGCAATGTCATCCTTCACGAGGAATGACTCTTCAATCGACTCCTCTATCGTCGATACTTTTGCATTCATCACCGTCGTCTTCATCTCGGCCGGTAAGCCCAACAAATAGGCCTTGATCTTCGCCCTCTCATCGAAAGCCAGGTGCTCCACCAAACTCAACTTTTCTAGAAATTGCTTTGAGTAATCAGAAATCTACATGCTACCCTTCTTGAGATTTCAGAACTCTTGTTCGATCTTGTCCAAAGCCCTTTCACTGCAATATTTGTTCAAGATTTTCTTCTTAAACATTGGCCATGAGAGTTTGGCCAACACTTCCGGAGTAAGAGACGACCGGGTGAGATTCCACCAGGCCAGGGCCTCGCCCTTAAGTAGATGAGAAGCAAATTTAACCTTCTGTGATTCATCACATTCGCTTGCTTCGAACGCCATCTCTATTTCTCGGATCCAGTAGATGCAACCGATGGGATCTTTAGCACCTGCAAACTCGGGTGGCCTACACCCCAGAAAAGCCTTATAGGTGCATCCCTTGTCCTTTTGCTTCTCTCTAACTATAGCATGTTCTTCTGTCCCCACGATGGTCGGTCCACCACCGGACCCCATTACGGCATTTTCCGCCACTATCTCATGCCGTCGGTGACTGGTGTCGCGGTCTTCCAAGAGTTTCATGAAGAACTCTTGTTGTTGCGCCATGGCAGAATTCATTGTTAGCATCATATTGTCCCTGATTCTCGTCTCCATAGTTACTTCCTCCATGATCGGTTCGTTACCGGCAATGTTCGTGCGTGGAATATGTTCGGGTCCCCCTCCCAAGATAGCGGGTCTGGGAGGTCCCGTAGAGGTCTCGACCAAGGGAGGTTGGTCGGCAGTAGATTCCACTTCCACGCGACCCTCTTGAGGGTTTGGCTGCCTGCTCCGAGTGTTTACCATGGTTATCTGCCATACATATATGAGAAGGAGGTTGAGAAAAAACTAAGTGAGTTAAACTCATGGTACGTACTACTACACCTTTCAATTGTCATAATTATAGTAATTCAAGCATGCTTACGTAACAACACATTCATAATAGCATTAGCTAAGTGAAATTATGAACGAATTATACACAAGAATTCTTGTTACCACCATTACAATTCTCAAATAGTGTAATTCCGTAAATCCTAATGCTCTCCCCACCTAAGACTTTTACCCCAAGGTGGACAACTTATGGTTGACGCTTAAAGCTTAAGTCTAGATATGCTATATCAATACCTAGTTCACTTAAACTAAAGCTCTGATACCAACTTGTAACACCCTAAAAATAGGGTTAACAAAAATTTCCGGAAAATGGAAAATATGGTATAAATAAATTTGCCAAGGCAATCGAGCCTCCCAAAAATGGGGAATTAATAACCCCGTTTAGTTACAGTTGTAATATAACGGAAGATAGACAACAACCAACTAATCTAATTTCTATACTAGAAAGGAGATTACAAAAAGGGTGTCGTCTATAAACCCAAAAATGGCTCCACAAATAGTGTGTCCAGAAGCACATTCCCCAAGCTCTCACCCAAGTGCGACTAAACTTGCTTAGGAGCGGCACCACAAGAACCTGAGATACACATCGACACCAAACAAGTGTTAGGCCAAAAAGCCTAGTGAGTTGTACAAGAAATAGCATATAATTCCAAACACAATTTCTATCAGCAGTTAACCAAATTTATTTAAATGTGGAGTCAATAGGGGAGACCCATAGCACCAATCAAGTTCCACCCAAAAAGTCGATATACCTTGATGCCAACTACCATGAATGACATCCGAAAGTCCCAGCACATACGAGGACTACAACCATGGCATTACCCCGAATGGCGGAGGTTTAGGCACATACCAGTACGGTGGCACCCAAGACTACATCCTCCTAGTGTCTACTGACTTGGTTTGTCCAACATTATTATTAGTAGGTCATAAGGCACACAATGCACATGAATAATCATAATACCAACCATGGGTAAACTATTAGACCATACCATTCTCACATTGAACATAATCTAACACAAGGCTAGTATGACAACATTAGCATCAATATAATCATATTTCCGCTTCATAGTGATTCCAATGATAAGATAACCCAAAATACTTAGTGTATATTTCATGAAGCAGTAGTAAGAAACTCATTAGGGTGAAACCTTCAAATAATCCAATCAATCCCAAAATTAGGTCCAATACTCCAAGTAAGCCCATAATCAAGATTAACTCATATAAGCATGTTTTCCCCTTTATTTAAGGTCAACGAGTCCCCATACTACTTTTGGAGAAGCTTACTTAACTTAGTAATGGGAACTTGATCTTACACAATAAGAGATTTACAAGAAATCAAGTATTAAGATTGAACATATCAAATAAGGATGAATGGCAATAATGAATAGCATAAACATGATGTGTATCTAGTTTTGACAAAGGTTTAGAAACTCACTATCTAGGTTTTGGTTAAAACCTAGAAAATATCAAAACCCTAGAAAATGAGAGATGAAGTCTTGGTTGAGAAGAGTGATGATCTTGATGATAAACTTCAATAAATGACCTTGGAATGAGCTTTGATGATCATTAAATGGATTCACCAACCAAACCCTAGAAATAAATGTGTATGGTGTTTGATATGCTCAAAAATCGCCCTCCCAAACTCTCTCCCATTTTTAGACGAGAAATGGTTGAAATGAGGCATCAGATTGCACTTAACACAGAAAACTGGACCACGCGGGCGACATTGCCCAGCGACTTTGCCCATGGGCATTGTCGCTGGGGCATTATCGCACAAACACCCCATCCTTCTGGATGTCTTAGGCGACATTGCCCAGAGACTTTGTCCATGGCATTGTCGTACAAACCCCCCAACTGCTGTGTTTTTTCCAGGTTTTGCACACAGAAAGCCTCCAAACAACGCCTAAATAGTATCTTAATTAAAAGTATCAATTAACAAATATATCCTACCTTATTAGGCACATAAATATAAGATTAAAGAAGACTCTAGACTTACCTGAAATTCCGAGTGTTACATTTTCCAAGCTAATATGCCAATTTGAAGTTTACAAAACCTTCAAACGCAACAGTTTTATAACAATCGATTGTACATATAAAATCTACTACCGTTTACCCAGTAGGTGTGCACAGTGGCCACATACGCCACACATATAAAACCATTTCGAAAGACATTTGATCATTAACACACACTTATAATGACAATAACAGAATATGGGCAACAAACTTTTCAAATGGACCACTATGGTACGTAAAATAATTTTCTGCATTAAAATAATGTGCAAATGATGTTTGTACCAATTCCAAAAGATGAACTTCACAAATTTAAGCCCTCAAAATTTTCTGCTTCAACCACAAAATGTCATGGAATATCATTAAAAAGACTCTCATGTAACAATTTATTTCTCAAACTTAGCAGAATGATAGAAGCATGCGACTAGGTCACCCGTACAATAGTTTAGTTTGATTTCGAACTTTAGGTCGTACGAATAAAACGTTGTTTGTCCCAAAATAACAGTTACAAGGACATATGTACCGATAGCTCATTTAGGGCACTGCGGAAAAATTTATGACAACAAAATCAACAACTAAAGCATGTTTAGATCAAAAGTTCAATACGAAACAACATAAATCTTTCATATGTTTACTCACGCCAACAACATAAATTAATTCAAATTCTACATAGCATACAACTAATTAACAATTGTATAAAACCCAAAAGAGAAATCATACGACATTGACGCTCCCAAAATAATATATGGGGTAATATATAAAATCAAAACTCTCAAGACGCCTCTTACGGTTGCAAAAATACCGGTGCAACACTCGCATGAGACAAAATGTTAAACGAAAACTCATAAGTTAACACACACAATAATGCAAGTATACGCATTTCAAAATTTTATCTACGTGACTCAAAATGTCGTAAAATAAAACGTCGTAAAGCTCAACTGAATTTTCGTAAAACTCAATGAAACCCAACGACACTCAAGAATCAAAAGGTGCCAAAATCTTTGTTCCCAAAAATCAAATAGCATAAAACAAAGTTACAACTAAAACTTCATAATTCAAAATTTTCCCTCTTACCGCATTCGTAAAGTAAATCTACGCTTTTCAATAAAACCCGAATAAGACACGACGCTAAATAAACTTGTAAACTTACACACGACATAATTAAACTTACGCATTTCAGAGTACACTCATGTGTAGCAAAACGTCATAAAATAATATTTCATAAAACTCCACAAAACTCACACGGAGTAAAATTCTCAATAAAACTCGAATACCAAAACATGGGAATAGCCTTTCCTCTAAAACCTTAACATATATGGAGGAGATCCAATGTTAAGGTCATAAATCGCAACTACTTGCCCGAGACTCTGAACAAGGTTGAATCGTAAATACTACAATATCCGAAAACATCACTTGACAAAACGAGGATGAAGAAAATGTCAACAAAGTCTGCAATCGTATACAATAAAACAATTTTATGCATGTTTAAACTCATGGTTTAAAATCTTGTGTGCTAAACCCCTTTTTTTTCAAAATTTCGTAATTCTACCCATCTTATGATTTGAGAACATGAGAAACAATTGGTGAAAACTTATTTTAGAAATAAATTTTGTGCGTGACTTTGGTCGGCACCCAACATCCCGAAATCCTGTTCCTCAATTTCCCTACCAAACTATTGTCATCCGAGTAATCAAACATCTAAAGGCAATCATCGAAGATTTCATCGGTTCGCCTTACAATTTCTGCTCGAGCAACATCGATTCCAAAAGTCCACGGTTCTAACCCAACCAATCATTCTGACCCGAAATGGTCCACTTAATGCTATCACCATGCTTACTGTCACTCCAAGTGACGAATGCTAAAATTATCAACTCCTTCTAACGGTTAGCCATTTAGAAACATCTTCACTACCCCAACGGTCATCATACCAAGGCAGCACAAGCATCCACATGTAACATGTATGTTCACCATAACACTGGACAGGTGCAATTATGAACGTACTGCACATGATCATCCTTGTTACTCTCGACGTGATTCCCGTTCCTAGTGACTCCATCAACCTCAAAATATCGTATCTTAAGGTACCTAATGGTGCAACTTCACTTTCAATCACTTAAATAACGCTAGTTTGAGTCTAGGCATCCAAAATCAATACCTAATTCTCTCAAACTTAAGCTTTGTTAACAACTTGAAACACCCTCACTATCTTGAAATATCAACTAATTTAAAATTTTCTAATTTCATCGATGAATGAATCATCTACAACGACAAATTAAGGTTTAACTTCAATAAACACATTTCAATCCTTATACGTGATCTATAAAGGGTACGGATGTTACTAAAACCCAATAACAGTCACTATCTCCAATTGCGGAAGACTTCACCAAACTACTCCCCTCGTGTAAACTAGTGCTCATCTCTTCATGGCACCGCTAGAACCAAACCCCAACTGGACCTGATGCACATGCCGACAAATAAAAAGGTTAGGCTTAACGCCTAGTGAGCTCAAGAGTTTTCATCATAAACATATAAAACAATAAACTTAAAGAATGTTATTTAAATCATGATTTCCAAAATTATGACACGTTCCATCTGGAACAACCAAGACGAAATACATTAAATATGAAGACAATCTCTTTTTCAACATCCCCTCTTTGTGATTAAAATCATGAGATAACCGTTTCTTCAAATATAAATCTAAATCCCAAAACTCGCGTAATACATAACTGACACTTTAATAAACAAATACTGAAAACGTAGATAAACTCTATTATCTAAAACATCCAAAACATGGATAAAGTTCAGTATGCAAAACCCAAAACATGGATAACAATCCATACTCAAAGCATCACCGAAAACATGTTTTATAAAACTCCATAACCAAAACAACACCTTGCGGTGACTGGGAAGACCCGATTACATAGTGTGTGACGGGACACAAAAGTAGGTCACATTATTATGTAAGAAATCAAAGAATGTGGGTTATACATATAAAAACCCACCGAGCTCAACTCCTCTGAGTCTATCGCTCGAAAACATCAAGTCAACCCCTCTAGGTCTATTCTTGAGAGTTCCAAAACGGGGAACTCTAGCACAAGGGAATTACACCTTACTGTCCATGGGACGTTGCCCGACCGTATAGGTCCACACCTTACTTACCATGGTGACCCGATGCCTATTTTGTGCCAAAGTGGTGAACTTGTCCAAAACGGGACAAAAGAACACCGTGCCTATGGATCCATTGCACTAACTAAAACATTACATGACTCCAAACGAATGAACTAACGCATTCAAAACATGTAATTCTCAAATAGATGCAGTAAATGCAAATCATAACCGAACACTCTACATTGAGCTATTAAAAATGGACAAGTGTCCCCAAGACCCAACGAAATCCAAATCGAGCCATAAGCTCGACAAATCCAAAGACCCAACGTTGTAAATCGTAAAATGAAATCAAACGTAAACAACCCGCACTTATGTAAACCCATACACCAAAACATATAATTAACTCAAACGTAGTTTAGATTGGGACAAATCATTTTCCAAGTGAGTTTATAGCATTTATTTCTTCAAAACGTCCCATAACACAAAATCAAACTCTTAACCAAGACACACCATAAAATGCATTTATACTCAAACTCTACTTCATGAAATAGATCAATTAAAATACCAATGTGTATGATTTATTTGTCAAAATGCTCAAAATCCCAAACGTGGATGTTTTACATAGTTTATAAAATCAAACACTTCAAATAATCAAGATTCGCCAAATAACTCAACAGTTAATAATTTCATGTAAAACATATAAACACGTTAAAATAGACATTTTGGCATGTACACCGTTTTCACAAATCAACTTGAACTCACTTTGCTAGATTTAGGCTAAATCTAGATTTTTCCCCAACTTGAGATTCCTTGGATAATCTTGAATCCACAAGCAAATCCTTCCAAAACCTAGATCCACAAGTATCCAACCGTAAATAACCATATTCAACCACATAGGATCGTCCCCAAGCATTTTACATGAAAATCTCACCCTATCACGAAACCCTAATTTCTATAGTTGAAAAGAAGAGAAGATTACCTTAACTATAACTTGGATCCATCAACCATGCACCTCTAGGTCGCCAACATGAGTCCTAAATCCCAAACTTTGAAATGATGAAAAGGGTTAGGTGAAAACCCTAGAAAATTGATGAAGATGATGAAGAAGATGGAGAGGATGAAGGTATCTTAGCTCTAGCTTCTAAACCTTGATAGATGATGAAGGGTCACTTGAAACACTCTAGTTTTGGTGCCTTGAATATATAAAATCCGAATTTAGGGTTTGAGGGTCGGTTCTAGAGAGAAAATGGTGAAAGGGTTGAGAAGTAAATGAAGAAGGGGTGGAAAAATAGGATTTATTGAGGTCTGGTGCCCGACGGCGACATTGCCCGACGAGAGTGACATATTGTCGCAATCGCCGACATAGTTGCAGGGCCAACCCTGCTCTCAGTACCTTCCCAGCGACATTGCCCCGCGAGAGTGACCCCTGTCAAAATCGCGGGCATAGTCGTCTGGACTTCCTCTCCCGCGGTACATGGGCCGCGACAGTGCCCGACGAGAGTGAATTCTGTCACAATCGGGGGCACAGTTTCCGAAAGTGTACCGAAGCCCAAAAATCCCGACTTTTCAACCGAAGTGCTCTCGATCCAAGACCCAAATCCACAAGCACAACTCAGGTAAGATTTTTAATTGCGAAATGAACTAGAGAGTGTACTTTAAGGGTCCATCAAAATCGCGGGTGTTACAATCCACTCTCTGGATTTCCTATCTCTGGTTGAACTGTCTCTGATTGGTCTTTTAGAAGTGTGTTTATCTTTTGATTTTGAGACCAGAGCCAGAGGTCCACCAACCAGAGGCTTCTTCTTATATACATATTTCTCTTGAGCAACCATAGTACCATACACATCGTGTAAGCTCTTGGCCTCTAGATCTTGATTGGCCTGAAGTTACATCGACAACTGCAACCACTCTTCATTTAAGCTCTTTAGGAACAACACATTGTTCTCCTCTTGAGTTCAAATAACTTCACACTTTCTGCACTTGTTAACCAGAGCATTGAATCTATCATACGTTTGCTGCAGAGTTTCCTCTGGTAGTGCAACAAAGCTATTGTACTCATTTATGCATTGAGACCTTATGTTTTTCTTAGTCTTGATCCCTCCTTCGAGTTGATTGGCTAGTTGGTCCCATATTTCCTTTGTCGTATCACATGCATCCAAGGATTGGAAGATGTCATTAGGGATATCCATGATCAACAACCTCTTGACTTTGTGGTATTTTTCTATCATTGTTTGATCATCTTCAGACCACGATTAGGGATCTTTAGGAACTGTTCGTGCATGTCTCAGTTGTTGTTGCAGTTGCAGGAACACAAGGAATTGTGACCGTAGGAACATAAGTACCCTCTACAATTGATTTGTAGAGTTCCTTGTCTATTCCTTCAAAGAAATTGACCATCCTAATCTTTTATTGGGGATATTCATCCTGAAGAAGAGTAGGAGTTTTAGTTTGAGATCCGACTGTATAAGTAACATTCCAGTTTGCCATTTTCTTAGAGAATAGGGAGTGAAAGATGAAGATGCAATTGAAGATATAGATTTGGAAAACTACCAAAACTGGGAGAGAATCAAACTGAAATAGAGAATTCAATACACTATTTCTTCTAAAATCGAAGAATAATCACCTAATTTCACATAATTATGAACAAAGTCACGAATACTGTAAAACAGGGATACATATTTGAATGACAGATTTGTAGAAAAAATAGTCTACCAAAATAGAATAAATCATTACATAATCGATCATTTGACTAAAACTAATCAACATGCTCTGATACCAATTGTTAGATCCCATATCCTCTTTTGGTTATGATAATTACCACAATGTTTATGAGCGGAAGCAGTAAGTGATTGATGACAACTAGACTAAAACAGTAAGTAGATGAAGGTAAAAGTACAAACAGTTTGAAGAGCCATCATTATTTTTTTGAATGAGAAATATGAGATTACAACTTGAAGAACACACCAAGAACACTCACTAAGTGTATGTAAAATCTCTCAAGAAACCTCTCTCTCTATCTAGAATCGTATCTCAAAAAGCATATTTAGAATAACAAACAAATCTCCTATAAATGGCCTAAGATAAGGAAAGTTAATGCAGTGTCCAATCTAGAAGCTCCACGTGTAAAGGTGAAGTAACCGCTTCTAGCTGACATGTCAGGCTATGATAGGCAAAAAACTCTTGTAGAGATGGCACATGTTGAACTTAGAGCAAATTAGCAGAGGTGGCTAGAGGCTTTGCCTCTCGCTATCATTTTCTGGTTGGGCGCACTCTGCTTATAGAGATCTTTAAGTTTGGGCCTTAGTTCAATGGTGCTTCTAGTGCAGAAGAATTCTAGTCTTTTGACTTGGTTTCTTTTACAATACTTTACATGTGAATTACTTGGGGCTAACAATATGTATATGTTGTTCTAGTAGATCTTGAGAATTCAGTAAATCAATCAATATGAGAAGTGTAGAACACAAAATCATTGATAAACTAATAAAGAGTAGTGAATTAGATCATGTAAGTCATATGTCATTGATTAAATAATAGTTACAAGCTTGAGAGAGAGAATTATCTAGAACTTCTAAACAAGTCTAAGAATTCTATTACAATTCGGTGTCTACAAATTCAATATAGAATTTACAAGATTCACTTCGTTTATACTCATTAAAAAATAGAGACTAGCTAAAAGTACATGACAATTAATATAGTTACGAAACAGACAAATACAAAACTGCCACGTGCTCTAGTATTTTCATATCTTCAAAGTCTTTTCAGCTTGTATACTTAGAGGTCTGACTTGATAAGAACTTCTTGTAGTTCATCATTAAAGTCCTAAGTTTGACTTACCAGATTAGACTTATATGATAGTATATCCAAACCTCTAAGTCTTCACAGTCAGATATCTGACTAGCATAGTCAAATCGCTAACTAGTCTTCAAATTTGGAGTCTCAGGTAGTCTTCTCTGGTTCAACTTGTGTCAATGCTCTAATATAACAATCTCCCTCTTTGGACCAGAGAAACACTTATGCATTATCTTCATTGAAATATCTTTCTGATCTTTAGTACAAGATTTCTCAAATTCAATGTTGCTACAATATGCAAGTCCATTTATGTATAGATCTTCTTATTTTATTCTCTTTTCTTTAATAGAAAACTTTGAAAGAATCTCAATGAACCATTAGGGGGCGTTTGGTATGCTTTGGATGGAATGGAATATGTCAAAGGAATTTGACTTTGAAGGAATTGTAATAGAATGTTATCAAGTTTGACCACTTGTTTGGTTGACAAACATTGGAATAGAATATGTAAAAGAATTGGAATTTGTTTGTTTAGTTCATATAATGTAACTCTGTAATTGGAATGAAGTATTGGTAAATGACCAAAATACCCTTTTTGAAATTGGAAAAAACCAAAATCCAACTATTGCGGTTCCGATCGGTGGTTCAGATCAGTTGTGGCCGGCTATAGTTCAGGTTGGCGGTGGTTCAGATCGATAGTGGTCGGCGATGGTCGGTGGTTGGAGCTCTTCAATCATACCCATAAGAAGAGGTCGAGTTCATATACCTCCTCTTCGGATATCGGGGAGTATGTTACATCGAGGTGTAGCCGGGTTGCGGTAAGTATTTTGTATAATTGTTATACCGTAAAACTTTAGAATATATATATAGTTTGTGTTTAACTTTAAACATTATAATTGGGTAAGTATCTATCTTAGTATATATATATATATATATATATATATATATATATAGAGAGAGAGAGAGAGAGAGAGAGGAAAGTTCAAATGAAAACTCATTTTTCATTGTGCACGTGAGGACAAATCTCAGTCACTCGATCTCTTTTGATCCAACAACTCATATTAAATAGAGTTTTTAATTTTAAAATGCTTAGGGGTAAAAATGGAAGAAAATTTAAACACACGCCTACTATATTTGACTTTTTATTTTCTTTTTTAATTAAAATATTTTTACCCAATTAAAGTTTAAAATAAATTATCTTAAAAATTACTAATATTTTAATCAAACAAATTACATCAAAAAAACGAGAATTTCGTGCTCTTCGATATGACATCCATCTCGATATAGTTTTTTTGTTGTTTTAACCGTTTTTTACGTGAAATGCTATATATGTGTTATATTCATATGAATATTTATATACGTTCAAGTTTGTACAACGTCTCGACACCGTAAGTATGTAACTCGACATCACCTTCTTCAACACTTTTTTCAACGTCGTAAGGCATCACGTTTCTTCAGCACCGTAACCCAACACCCATCAAGACGAATCGAGAACCTATCGAGTAATTCTGTTGTGAACCGGGGAACAAAAGAGAGTGCGTCACGTCTCCACATCTTCACAGGTCATTCATGTGTTATTCTTCATGAATAATGTATCATTCAGGATGAATAATACAACATTCAGGGTGAATAATTCACGATTCATGAATTTGTGTATTATTCGTCGTGAATGTTGTGTAATTCATCCTGAATACTATATTATTCATCATGAATAATGAATGAACGTTCACATTTGTTATTCATACTGAATGTGGGACATCCGGAGATGCGCATACATATTCATAATGAATTAAACCAAATTTCGGTTGTGAATTAAGAAACAAAAGAGAGAGTGTCATGTGTCTACACCTTCACGAGTCATTCATATATTATTCATCATGAATAATGTATAATTTAGGATGAATAATGTATCATTCAGAATGAATAATAGAACATTCAGAGTGAATAATACATGATTCATGATAAATAATACATGAATCATGGATTCGTGTATTATTCATCCTGAATATTGTATTATTCATCCTGAATACTGTATTATTCATCATGAATAGTGAATGAACGTTCACCTTTGTTATTCATACTAAATGTGGACACCCAAGGACGTGCATGCATATTCATAATGAATATAACATATATATAGAATTTCACGTAAAAAACGGTTAAAACGAAAAAATCCTGAATATTGTATTATTCATCCTGCATACGGTATTATTCATCATGAATAGTGAATGAACGTTCATCTTTGTTATTCATACTGAATGTGGACACCCGAAGACGTGCATGCATATTCATAATGAATATAACACGTAAATAGAATTTCACGTAAAAAACGGTTAAAACGAAAAAATCCTAAATATTGTATTATTCATCCTGCATACGGTATTATTCATCATGAATAGTGAATGAACGTTCATCTTTGTTATTCATACTAAATGTGGACATCCGAAGACGTGCATGCATATTCATAATGAATATAACACGTATATAGAATTTCACGTAAAAAACGGTTAAAACGAAAAAACTATATCGAGATGGATGTCATATCGAAGAGCACGAAATTCTCGTTTTTTGATGTAATTTGTTTGATTCAAATATTAGTAATTTTTAAGATAAATTATTTTAAAGTTTAAGGCGATAAATTATTTTTAATTAAAAATAAAAAGTCAAAAAAGGTAGGCGTTGATTCAAAATTACAATTTTGTCCTTAATTACTTATCAATTAACCTTATTATGTATTAACCATTGATTAGTTTTCTAAGTTTTGATCAGTGGTTAAGATTTGTCCTCATGTGCACAATGAAAGATGAGTTTTCATTTGAACCCACCTCTCTCTCTCTCTCTCTCTCTCTCTATATATATATATATATATATATATATATATATATAAAGGATGGTTCAAACGAGAATGCTAACTATTTAAGAAAACAACAAAACAACAAAAAACAACAAATCATTAAGAAAATCATATGTGATTTTACATTAACCCGGGAAAAAAACGGACGCAAGTGACTTTGGGGGTGACCTAAAGTCGCGCGCAAAGTCACGCGAATCATATATGATTTTGTATCTACTCGTTTGTTCTCGTGTTTTCTTAAATAGATTTTATTCTCGTATGAGCCCACCGCTCTCTCTCTCTCTCTCTCTCTCTCTCTCTCTCTCTCTATATATATATATATATATATATATATATATATATATATATATATATATATATATAGTTTGGGTTGCGATTTGTTAGGCAAACATTAGGATTATTTAAGTTAGAAATTTAGTATACATCTATATCTATCTAGCTAGCTTGGATTGCCATTTTTGGCAAACATTAGAATTGTTTAAGTTAGAAATTTCGTATATATATATATATATCTATCTATCTATCTATCTATCTATCTATCTATCTATCTATCTAGTTTGGGTTATCATTTGTTGGGCAAACATTAGGATTGTTTAAGTTAGTTGGAAATGTCTCATTTATAGCCGTTATGCTGTCGAAATTGACTTGTAATATTTTGTAAACCATAGGTTGACTATGCAGCAAATATCACCCAAAAGTACAGTGAGGACGTCAACCAGTACTATCCCCTAGTTGATACAGAGTTGTGACATTAGACTGTTGACGGAACGAAGAAAGATCGTCTATTTGGTTTTGGGTACCACCAAGATTCCAATTTGGTTTTGTTCTGGACATACACATGGTGGTGCGTTTTCTTCTTCTACCCAGGTGTGTCCTCTTTTCTTTGATGATGTTTATCTATTTCATTTATAATTCATATTAAATATTCTAATGCGTTCTTTATTTTGGAGGAAATGGAAGGCTTAAGGTTCGAAGTTCAAGAATTGAAGGAGGAAAACGCGTGCGCGGAAGATGAGAGACAACAAAAAAGAGTACGAGGAGATGTGTAATTTGGTCGAGCAACTCAGTCAATCTCAGCCGCTTCCGCCGCAAACCCCTCCATATTTCTAAGTATCGATATGTTTGTTTTGGAACAATTTTAATTTGGTTTGGAACATGTATAGGAACATTTAATTTGTGTGTGAAACAACTGTGTTATTTTCGTCCAGACAATTCTATTGGACATTTAATTAATGTATGATATTTAGTAGTATTTTATGTTTTTAACAACTCTTTTTTATATTTACATGATTTACTAGATTTTAAATTAAAAAGAAACAACCTTTCTTTTTTGAATTGCACATTTTTTCGTCGGCCGGAAACTATTTAAATTTTTTTTTCTTCTAGAAATAAATATACTTTTATTTAGAAATTAAATAAAACCTGTGGAATTTTCCGGCGGAATTCGTTGGAAATTTTTATTTCATTATTAAATTTATTTTCATAAATTTGGTTTTTTTTAAATTTATTTAATTTTCCGACGGATTATCCGTCAAAAATCCGTCGGAAAAGTTAACAAAAATCATTAATAGTCTAATTAATTTAAGAAAAATAATTTTGGTGGATTTCTAGCGGCTGTTATCCGCCGGAAACGTCAAATCCGTCGGTAAATCTACCGGACATTTACGTTTCCAGCCACCAAATCCGTCAAAAACCATGATTTCCGACAGATTTTCTGTGGATTTGGCCACCGAAAAATCTGTTGTTTTTAACAGTGCGACTCTTGGCTTAGTGATGTCTTTGGTTGATCAAGCATAGACTTACCTTTAGTTATATAATAAAATATTAGGGGTTGTTTGTTTACCTCTTAATGGTTCTATTAAGAGGCAACCTCTGAATCGTTAAGAGGTAAATATTGTTTGACAAAAAAAAGTGTTGTCTCTTAATGGTTTCAAAATCCTCTTAATGGTTCCAAAATTCTGACACTCCCTTAAACATTAAGAGTAATGATTTCATTATGAACAATTAGCAAACAACCATATTTCATTTTACATTATATCATAAAAACCACTTAATCATTCTACACTAAACCATTCAGCAACTGCCAAACAGCCCCTTAGTTATGGATGTTACTTTTACCCGCTATAACTCAAGATATTTCTTGAAATTAAGTTTCTATTTTACTTGTTAAATTTAGTGGCAGTTTGACAAGTCATGCAAGATGTCGTTATTCTAAATTTTAGGTTGTTATATTTTAACGAATTATTATTAATTTAACACGTTATTTCCAAAAAATAATATTATATAATAATGGAGTTCCATCTGAAGTAGTGTTCACGGGTATGGGATAAAGAGATAGAAGAGGGGTGGTTCAATGGCATTGGTTTTATCAGCCAAAGCTCATTTTGGTGCACATGTGAAGGATCCACTCGTCGTTTTGTTTTAAGCTTCACATGTTCACTCATTTTATAATATTTTTAAACTACATTTTTACACATTTATATAGTTCAAAAAATATCTATAATTTAAAAAAAAAAAAAGTTATTTCAAACCATGTAATGTTTTGTATATTTCATGTTTAAAATAAATATTTTAAAATATTAATATAAAAATTCAAAATACATTGGTTAATTTTCATTTTTTTTAAATCTCTGCCGCTCAAAAAAAATTCATTTTTTCATACTAATTTTAATTTGCTAATTTGTATACTTCGTTAACCTATTTGAAAACAACTAAAACATAAACATAATTTTATACTACACCTAAAGAAGTGCAACAATACATAAATAATCATCTTAATAAAAATAACACTAAATAATAAATAGTAATAAAATTGGAGATTGATAAGCAACATTTTGGAAGATTTTGAATATCTATACTATATTATAAAGCAAGGATAAAAAACTCTTAAATACAAATTATTAGGCACAAGATACCATCATTTTATGCAAGATTTTAAAATTCTCTTAATTTACAAGTATCAAAGCACAATATACATATTAATACTGCAGACTTCTAACACCCACCAATTTGGTATGTGCAGGGTCTTCCTTTTATGCAGACATTTTCATGTATCACTGTTAATTAATATATTATATTATTATAATTTTGTTTTAATTATATTATTAAATATGTAATTGGTTATTTTTTGTAGATGTCATTAAAATATATAAGATAATCATTGAATTCTAACAAAATACTTAATTTTTTTATATAAAAAACATTATATTATTAAGTCTAAATTAAACAAATTTATAAAAAAAAACATTATCATTTTCTCAAAATCATCCAAAATCGTACTGTAAATCAACAAAAAAATAAAATTAAAAATTAAAATCGTGATGTATATCGCTGTATTGCGCGAGTACGCTTCTAGTATTATTAAATGTAGGAGAAATTTGAAAATTTTGTTGGTATTGCAGACCCTTAGTCCTTAGAGATATGGAAAATGTGAAAATCCTCATCTGTTTTCTAGTATTATTTTGAAAAGATGTATAAGAAATGAGTCCATATAGTGTCATCTAATACAATTTGGCATAACTTTTATAATAGCAAGGACATTTTATAATTATTAATTTTCATTTTATAAATTAAATTCAATTATACTGTGTTAAAATATTTGAAAAATAATATAAACGAGATAATATTTTTTGGATGACTAAATAAATATATTTGCTTATTTATAATAAAACTTATTAAAACAAAGTACAAAAATGAAAAATGAAACAAAATAAATTAATATATTTTATGATTATTGTTTTATATTTTTTGTATGAGTTCTAGCTTATGTATCTTTGGTTTGTAGACTGAGTGGGACGAGACGGGACGGAACAAAAACTCACTGTCCCACGTTTGGCGTGATATGGGACAGGAGAAAAATTCACTGGACCACGTTTGGCGTGACATGAGACAGGGACAAGGACTGGACAGGGTGGGACAAGATGGGATAAAAAAAAGTATTTTCTTGTTCCACCAAAATAGGTGGAACAACACGGGACAAAAGTGAGACAGAAACTAAAAATCACTGATTTACCGTCATTTGATATATAATTCTAATATGGTATTAGTCTTAAGGGTCACCACTACCCATCGCTGCCACTACCACCACCGGCGGCCACCAGTAGCCACCGCCAACCATCGTCGGCCACTTCTACCTATTTCTCTATCATAACAACCTCCTCCACCACCCCTCAACCATCGGCCATTGCCACCACCACTACCATCGTCGCCCACCACCACTACCATCGTCGCCCACCTCCACTAACACTGATCACCACCACCTATGGCCGCCACTACCATTGACGGCCACCGATAGCCACCACCAACCATCGTCGATCACTTCCACCTCTTCCTCCATTACTACAACTTCCTCCACCACCTCCATAACCACTGTCCATCGCCACCTCCACCGATCACCACCACCTATTGCCGCTGTCACCACCGACGCTCACTGCCAACCACTGTCGCTCGCCGCCAACCACCGTTGGTGACCTCCGCCTCTTCCTCCACTACAACAACCTCTATATATTACCACTGTCCACCACCACCACTACCATCGTCGACCACCTGATACCTCCACCACATCAACTACAACAACCTCTTGCACCATCACTATCCATTATCTTTCACGTTATTCACAACTATCGTCCTTCACCGGCCACCCATCACCTTTATCTTTACATGTCGTTGCATCTATGCATCAGTCAATTCATTAAGATCTTCCAAATTGAATCAAATATTATATTTTCTTTATATGAATCGGATTTTTTCGAACTACCATCAATTATTTTAGATTCTTCATTCAAATTTCCTACCATTATTTTTGTATGTAAAATGTATGAAAATTGTGTAAAAAACTAAAAATGTTTTTTAATTAAATTATTTAAAAATATATTTTATTTGTGTTATTTATAATTATTATATGACATATAAAATTATCAAACAACTTTTAGGGTAACTTGTCCAGTCTTGTCCTATCCAGGCTTAGTCGTACCAAACAGGCAAACACAAGACAGACATTTGTCCTGTCCTGTTCTGTCTCGTCCTGTCCAGTTCTGTCCTGCCCCGTCCTGTCCAATTATGTCCTGTCCAGTCTCGTCCAATCATGTTCTGCATAAATTTATTTAAACAAAATAAAATGGTGAAAGGAATAAGAATTTGATCTGAACCTGAAATCTCATTCAAATACTTGGGTTCTCATATAAACTTACAACTGGACAACAACGTCTATTCCACCGTAGAGGTTTTTATTAAAATCCCAACAAGAAACTCCATTATCTATATATAAGAAAGTAAATAAGTTAATTAAGATTATATTTTATTGTTAAAAGACCGAATTAGTAAAAATTAAAAAATATTCATGAAAAAGTGGATCAAACAGTTTGTAAATCATGTAAATTATGTTTAAACATTTACAGACTTGTAAACTGTTGTGATAAAAACTTTAACTGTTAGTTGAATAATAATTAATTTTGGTGATTATGTTTAAGACGAAGGATCGGAAGTTTAGTTAACGGTGAGAAGTAGATCCGAACCGTTGATCTCTTTTAATCTCAAGTTCTCTCATGAATTGCGGCTTATAAGAGAATTGATTTGGTTCATCTCGGTACATCTTATCTCGGTGCATTTCATTCTAATGTGTGTCTATTTCTCATCCAACGGTCGATAACCACTTCTCACGCTTCTCACAATTAACTCAACTTCTCATCGGAACCCAATCCTTATATTTAATAACTTAATTATTTATAAATAAAATGAAAAAAATATACATTATATTTTGATTCGTCTTGTATTTATTTTTATTCTCGTTTCACAAAAAAAGAAAAAAACACAAATGGCAAAAGAAATAGAAGCAATTTGTTTGTTTGTTTGTTTTTTCCTTTTTTTTTGTCGGTATTTGAAGAAATTAAAACGCCTATAAATCCGTCCCTGCGATTACAAACACGCACACACATCAACTGGTGTTAAGAGTAGAAGAAATGTTTCTAAAAGCAAGTCTTGTGACGATTTCCTTCGCAACCATGCTGCTTCTACTTCTTCCAAACAACCATGTAAGTAACATTATATATATATATATATATATATATATATATATAGAGAGAGAGAGAGAGAGAGAGAGAGAGAGAGAGAGAGAAAGAGAGGTGGTTTCAATTGGAAACCATATTAGATTGGAAACTTTGGAAACCGTCAATTTCATTGGTTAAATTAATGAAATTGGTTCATAAAGTTGTTTAATATGATCAAGTTGTTTCATATAATTCTTTTGTTAATGAAATTGTTTCATATATTTGTGTTTTTTTACGTAGTTTCATCTATTTTTCTCATTCTGATGAAATTGTTTCATGTATTTTCGCAGTCTGATGAAACTTTTTTTATTTTTACATAAAAAACACAAATATATGCAACAATTTCATCAATAAAAGAATTATATGAAACAATTTCATCAAGTTAAACAATATCATGAATAAATTTCATTAACTTACCCAATGAAATCGAGGGTTTCCACGGTTTTCAAAATTAGAGTGGTTTCCATTTGATCGTTCCCCTATCTATCTATCTATCTATCTATCTATCTATCTATCTATATATATATATATATATTTAAACCTATATAATATGAGATGCGTGAAAATTAATTATGTTTTACATGATTTTTCGATCTAATATTAAGTTTTAAAGTATTGATTAACATATATATTTGTTTCACAATGTATTCGTTCACAGTGTAAAAAATTTTTAAGTGTATTTTTGTTTCAACAATAAAAAAGTTCTATATTGTAAAACAAATATATGTTGTCTTTTACCCTAGACTTACATAATATATACACACATATATACAATTGTATGTAGGGAAGGGTTTAAACGAGAAAAACTGTGATTTACGCAAATGCAAGAACACTTGTAAGCTGATCATTTTGTTTTAAGTAATAGTTTTAAAAAGATTGTGGGAGAAATATAATATTAATAAATATCTACCCCTTTTTTGGATTATCGAAGACATGCAGGGGTAAAATGGAAAAACTCTTCAAAATCACAAATTGAACGGACATAGTTAATGATTGTGAGTGTGATCATCATTGGTTTTTGGTTTATCGCAGTAAAATCACATTATTATCACAATAAAATTTCATCATTATCACAACAAAATCACATAATAAAAATCTTCGCTTTATCAAAACATTACCACAACAAAGTCACATCATTATCGACAACAGAAGCATCAACATAAGAAGACTTCAATTATATTAGCAATATATAAGCGATAAAGACAACTAGTTAAGATAATAGAAGTCAAGATCCCTCTTACTAACTAGAATCAAAGAATTAGTAGATTTGTTCTGCCCAAAATGGTAATTGTTGATAAATACATAATTAAATTAGTCCTATAATGATTTATTTTCATTTATTCTAATTTTTAATATTGGTTAAATAATTTGGGAGCCTCAAAAGTGTACACACATTTTTGTAAAACAGGGGTGTTCTCGTTTGAATCTTCACCTTTGTATGTATATATGCAACTATGTATGTATCATTTCCAAGGTCGTCTCCATGTAGAGGGGAACATGTATCATCACAAAATTAAATCGATGTATGGTACTCTTTTACAGGTTTTAACAATATCACCAATTTGTTTCGTTATGATACACCATCATCGCTTGAAAAAATTTATGGACCTGCCATTGATATTTTCAAACATCTTAAGCATGAAATTGTGATAAATCCGAATAGATAAAAGGACTTGTATCTATGATGCTACATCTGTCTTAACCTGGCATCATAATTTCCACACTACGATAAAATGTACTATTTGGTAGGATGTTTGATTGTTATTAAAGTAATTGAAAACCCTAATACGATTCAAAAAGTAAACAATTTATATTCTTTTTTATTGAAAGTTTTTTATAAAACACTTTTCAAAAGTGTTCTATAAGAGGCCAGTCGAGACAATTTACTTCTTGAGTTCAATTTCTGTAACAACCCAAAAATTTAAAGTAAGATCATAGATATAATTTCCCAAAATGGGTCCCAATTACAACGGTTCAAATTCAAAAAAAAAACGAGCTCAACAGCGGAAGTCTCAACTAAAACCGAGATTTTCTATCACTAACTAACAGATAAAAGCGGAAACATAAAGCCTTCTACTCGAGCACACATCCAAACTTCTAGGCCTTCTCCTTTCCCTTAGAGGAAGTAGCACAAGCGTTCTTCCCTGAAAATGGGTTTTGGTTTTGAAAAACGAGGGTTAGACTATAAAGTCTAGTGAGTTACCCACATAATAAACAATAATCGTTTCATAAACAAATATCATTAAAACAAAATAAAATTGTTACCATGCCATCATATTTGAATTCAATGAGGCACGAAGGTAATTCTCATTAATAACACCTTCCCAACTTCCGCGATCGGGGCCCAAGCAGACTTCCCATTTGCCTTAGTGCAGAAAACAAATTTCACACACGTAGGACTTTCCATATAATCTCCACGAATTGAATTTAACTCGTACATCCAAATACACACCAATATCCTCCAAGAATTTCATCTCGTTTTAAATTAAGTTGCCATAAATAATAAGCGCATAAATTTCGTAGAGAAAATAATCTTGCTTTATATTTGCCCATAATCAGAATTCAAAAAGAGACAATATAATTATCAGGTAAGAAGGGGTTAATGGGAACTCACCTGATCACGAAGGACAAGCAACACAAAAATATTCGGAATCCCTACATTAGATAAGAGAACTCTTATTAGTTAAAGGGAACTAAATTAATGTGGCCCACTTAAACAGATCCAGGCCCAGCCAAAGCAATCGGCCCAACACCTTAATTGAGGCTTGGTTTCCTTTGGATTACACCCAGCCTAGCTATCAACAGTCCACGGCCCAACTACTGGCCCGCGTCCCATCCCCAAACCCGGGTGGGGAGAAGCGGGTCTCGATGGATGCCAAACCCGCTCATGGCGAGGTCCGGGTCCAAGGCACGCAGCTTATGATGAGACCCGGTTGCAAGCGAACCCCGGGTAAAGCCGAACCCTGCTCCCGGCTCAGGTGAACCCTGGGTAAAGCTCGAAGTGAGCCCCGGGTGAAGTTGACCCCGACTTGAGGCGAGCCCCGGGTGGAATCGACCCCCGGTTCCAAGCGACTACAGTGTGGCGATTTAGGGTTTTATCGCACGAACAGGTCCGATTACAAGGTTTACCAATCCCCATAGTAACAATACAGACCAAATCCATTTCTAGATATTTCCAATAAATTACTATTCTGCACATAAGATTAATACTCTTAAACTTTCCAACAACAACTAAATCTCCAATCTCCTTAAGAATTAGTTCTTCCCCATTAAAGGAACTCAGGACCTCAGATAAGGTTGAGAACCCCAAATATCAACCCAAAATAAGATGAACCAGATTAGACATTAAATAGAACATTTCCAAAGTTTACCAAAGATCTTACCTAAGATTGATGACCTCCGATTTCTTCTCCTTCTTGCCAAACTTCCTCTCTTTCTCTCTCTCTGTTTTTTTTACTCAGCCGCCTAAAAAGTCAGGAGAAAGGAATTTAGAGTTTTATTCTCCTTTTTACTCATCCAACTTTTACACTTTATACCCCTAAGTTCTAAGATTTCCACTAGACTCCACTCTTATTCATAAAAGAATATTATACATTTTCTTAATAATTGGCCTTTACAAATCTCCCCTTCTTATAAGGATTCCGTCCCCGGAAACTCATTCTCAAAAAAATGAGGATACTTGACTCACATCTCTGATTCAACTTCCCATGTGGCATCCTGACCTTTATGAGATCGCCACTGAACTTTTACTAAGCCAATCTCCTTGCTCCTCAACTTTCTGATTTTACGGTCGATGATCACTTCAGGTTCCTCGACATAGTTGAGTCGTTCGTCAACTTGTACATCTCGCAAGTGTACCTCCATTCTCACCTCCGCTAGACATTTCCTTAAATTTGATACGTGGAACGTATTGTGAATAGCTCGCAATTCCTCCGGGAGATCGAGCTTATACGCCATTTCCCCAATCCGCTCTACAATCTCAAATGGCCCAATGTAACGTGGACTTAATTTCTCTTTCTTACCGAAACGAACCACTCCTTTCCACGGGGATACCTTCAACATTACCTTATCCCCAACTTGAAATTCGATGTCCTTCCGTTGTTTGTCCGCGTAGCTCTTTTGTCTGTCGCGAGCCACCTTCAACCTTTCTCGAATTTTCTCAATCTTTTCCGCAGTCAACTAGACGATGTCGGGTCCCGCCAACTGTCCTTCTCCAACTTCATTCCAACACAAGGGCGTCCGACATTTCCGTCCATACAGTGCTTCGTACGGTGTCGCTTTGATGCTCACATGGTAACTATTGTTGTACACAAACTCGATCAGAGGTAAGAGATTTTCCCACGAACCTTGAAAGTCAATAACACATGCCCTTAACATATCCTCCAAGGTCTGAATGGTTCGCTCACTTTTCCCATCAGTTTGCGGATGATAAGCGGTGCTCAATTTAATTCGTGACCCCATTTCCCGTTGAAAACTCTTCCAAAACGCCGAAGTGAAACGACTATCTCGGTCTGACACTATAGATAGTGGTACTCCATGTCGCGACACTATTTCGTCGATATATAACTTTGCCAATCTTTCCGAAGGATACGACTCTCTAATAGGCAGGAAGTGCGCTGATTTCGTGAGTCGATCTACGATTACCCAAATTGCGTCGTAACCCTTCAGAGTTCTAGGCAGCTTGGTCACGAAGTACACCGTGATCTGATCCCATTTCCAAACTGGAATCTCCAACGGTTGCAGTTTCCCGTATGGTCTTTGATGCTCCACCTTCACTTGAAGACAAGTCAGACACCGTTCTACAAAGTGAGCTATGTCCTTCTTCATACCTGGCCACCAGTAATATTGCTTTAAATCCCCATACATCTTATTCGTTCCAGGGTGGATTGAATATTTTGACTTCTGTGCCTCCTCCAAGATTTCCCGTCTAAGCTCTCTAATTTTCGGAATCCAAATTATTCCTTTGAAACACTTCAATCCTCGGCTATCTTCTGAAAAAGCAGACACGATACCGAGCATTCTCTCCTTCTTAACATTTTTAGGCGACAATGCTTCCGTTTTCCCCCTCTTTATATTTTCCAGAAGATTGAACGACACCTCCGCTCGCATGGCCACCACTTTCGCAGTTTCACCTCTCTCTTTCCGACTAAGGGCATTGACCACTACATTGGCCTTTACAGGGTGGTATTCAATCTTACAATCGTAGTCCATCAACAGTTCTATCCATCTTCTTTGACGCACATTTAACTCTTTATTGAAGAGATGACACAGGCTTTTGTGATCTGTGAAGATCTGCACCTCGTTCCGTAGAGGTAATGCCACCAAATTTTCAGGGCGAAAACGACTGCTGCCAATTCCAGATCATGAGTGGGGTAACGAGTCTCATGATACTTTAACTGACAAGACGCATATGTAATCACCTTTCCTCGCTGCATGAGGACTCACCCCAAACCCAACTTCGACGCATCGCTATAAACTACCAAATCATCCGAGCCTTCCGATAAAGCCAAAATCGGTATGCTACTCAGCATGCTCTTCAATTTTTGAAACGCCTCCTCTTGCGGTTCCGAGCACACGAATTTCGTGATTTTCTTCGTTAGAGAAGTCAACGATATTGCGATATATGAGAAGTCCTTAATAAACTTGTGGTAATAACCCGCTAATCCAAGGAAACTTTGAACCTCAGACGGGTTCTTGGGTTGCTCCCAATCTTGTATTGCCTCGATTTTAGATGGATCCACCTTGATCCCATCACGAGACAACACATGCCCAAGAAATTGAACCTCCTTTAACCAGAACTCGCATTTCGAGAACTTAGCGTAAAGCTTTTCTCGTTTCAAAAATTCTAAAATAACTCGCAGATGCTCCTCGTGCTCTTCCTTGGACTTTGAATAAATCAGGATATCGTCTATGAACACGATCACGAACTTATCCAGATAAGGTTGACACACTCTATTCATCAAGTCCATAAAAGTCGTTGGTGCGTTGGTTAATCCAAATGGCATCACCAAAAACTCGTAGTGTCCATATCTTGTCCGAAAAGCCGTTTTCGGGATGTCATCCTCCTTCACCTTGAGCTTATGGTAACCCGACCTTAGATCAATCTTGGAGAAACAGCTAGCTCCTTGCAGCTGGTCGAACAGGTCATCAATCCTTAGGAGTGGATACCGATTCTTAACGGTCACCTTGTTAAGTTCTCGGTAATCTATGCACATTCGCTTAGTACCATCCTTTTTCTTCACGAAAAGAACCGGTGCACCCCAAGGCAAGGTACTCGGTCTTACGAACCCTTTGTATAACAGTTCTTGCAACTGAGACATCATCTCTTTCATTTTCGAAGGCGCCAGCCTATACGGGTCACGCGCTATGGGTGCGACACCCGACATCAAATCTATGTGGAACTCTACCTAACGATCCGAAGGTAAGGTTGTTAAGTCTTCCGGTAACACCTCCGGGTAATCACTCACAACCCTCACGTCCTCCACCCCACACATCTCTTTCTTGGCATCCACTACATATGCCAAATACCCCTCACACCCTTTCCTCAAGCACGTAGTAGCCTTAACCATCGACATAAGACTAGTTCTTTTGTTTCGACGACTCCCGTAAAGGACTACCGTTCCCTTACCCGACAATTGCACGCGAATCTACTTCTTATTACAAACAATATCGACATCATTCGCGGCTAACCAATCCATTCCCAACACTATATAAAATTTCCCCATTGCCATGGGATACAATCGCAAGGGTACTAGACTCCCTTCTATATCTATAACGCAATTCTCCAAGACTTCCCTAATAAACACCCGATTATCATCGGCATTTTCCATTTCCAACGCCCTCTACAAACATTTAGGTTTTACATTTAAACATTTCATAAAAGTATGAGACACAAAGGAACGATCCGCTCCGGAATCAAACAATACCTTGGCAACTAAAGAGTTCACCAGAAATGTACCTGACACCACCTCCGGAACTTCCTCCGCCTCCACTGCTGTCATATGAAAGGCACGTCCCTTCGGACGTGCCGGCTCAGGCCTCTTCTCCTCTCCCTTGCTTCCCAGCCTTCCACTAAACTGTGTTGGTCCCCCTTTCCTCAATTGCGGGCAATCGGGCCGCATATGCTCAAGTGACCCACATTGAAAGTAGGACTTACTCTTCAGGCAATCTTTCGCCACATGACCCGGTAACCCGCACCGGTAGCAGGACCTTGAGTCCGCCATGCATTCTCCTCGATGGATACATTGACATTTCCTACAAGGTTTAGGTGTCACCCCACGGTCTCCTCGACTTTCCGGCCTGAAAACCTTTCCCTTTCTTCCATCGCTGTAACACTCTAAACTTCAGAGTAAATTAAAACCTGGAAATATGGCAACAAGACATCCGTAATGAAATAAACTTCCCATAAAGAGGATCAGTCCTTAAGACTATACAAAATCTGAACGGATATAGAATTCATCAACAAACTAATCTAAACTTAACTATATAGATTACATCAGTTGACGATCCAAAATTCATACAAAGAATGGGACTTAACAATGCCCAACTCCAAATACTAGTCGTCTCAACAATGCCTCGAGTCCACACTCGACACTCAAACCCTCGGCGACCCGCCGCTAAAGGAATCCTGTTATACACATCATTTGAGAAAAAGTGTTAGGCTTAAAGTCTAGTGAGAACATACAGTTTATAAATGTCAAGAGATATAAACTTTTGTATCAAAGGGAATCTTTTCAAATAAGCATTTCCAAGTTGACTGTTGATGAGAATGAAACCCATTAAAATGAGACCATAAACCTTCTTTCCAGAACCTCACAAGTTAATGCACAAGTAGTTCTTTTATAAACTTCCTAAAATATAAACATCAGTATCATAAGGAAATCTTTTCGTAAAGATTTAATTTATAAAAGATAACATTTCGCCACAACCGGGCCTTTTCGGTCCAAAACTCATCATACGATGACAAAAGAACCATTTTACCAAGGATTGTGGTGTAACACAAAGTAGACCACCATTCCGAATGAGCTAAACAATTGGAATCCGAGGATACGAACACATAGGTCCGTGCTACAACGTGAGATCTAGCCCCAAGCAAAACCAATGTATACTCCTTCACTAGGATCACTATGAACCATGGCTAGTATCCGGCCTCACATAACCGTACCAAGTTGCCCCCGAGGATCATATGCATCCATAGCTACAAAATGGGGAATATGACATCCCAATAATACAGTCGACTCAAAACCTAGGGATCCGCTAGTAATGGTACAGACTCGTCACAACAACATATGTGACCAACCATAAATAAACATATGGTATAAACACATTTTATAAACAAAATGTTATTTCCAGTTCAACTTCTGGTAAGAATGAAAATCATTAAAAATTAGTTCTTAAACATTCTTTTCACATATCCACAAAATGTGCAAGTAAAACATCATTTTACTTCAATAAGATAAGATCCATCATTTTAGTAAACATAAATGATCGGGAACCCTAAAATCTCCCAAAACTCAAGTTATATTAAATATGTAGAAATCTTAAATCTGAAGTCATGGAGATACATAGGAGTTCAAAATGTAACCATTTTGACATGTATAAAGTTTTAGAAAAGTAGTAGGAACTCACCCAATAGGTTTAAACGAAAACCCGAAGAACCAGATATTGACCCTCTTGCGAAGACGAAGCTTTCTACACCGAAACCCCGAGCAATGCACTTAATACTAGCGATTAACGGAAGCTCGAAGATCCAAAGAAAACCAACCAAACTTAGAGAGAGAGAGAGAGAGATAAATATTTAGAGAGAATAGAGAGAGTTAGAGATTTGAGAGAATGAGATCTAAAGAGATATTTGGAAACTGAAACCCTTAAGTCGGTCCAGGGACTTTCGCGGGTTATGCCGCGACCTCAACTCGCGGCATAACTCGCCCGCTTACACAAAACCAAACCCATCCAGAGGGTTTCGCGGGTTGTGCCGCGACCTCAAGTCGCGGTGCAACTCGCGTAGTTCACTGTGGTTTGTCCAACCCACCAAAAGCCAAACTCAAACTTGGAACCAAACGCGGTGCTAACGACAAAAGCTTAACACTAGAATACCAAGGTTACATAACGAAATTCGGGGTGTTACAATCGCTACCTTGACCATCCCATTTTCTTTTCTCTCCCCCTTCTCAGACGTTTGACGGTTCTTTTCCTTCTCTCTCATTTTCGCCGCATTAATCGCCGCTTGAAAGGTTGCGGGATCTTTGTTCGAGACAAATTCCCGAATATCACTTCTCAAACCATAAATGTATCGTTCCACGTGCCTTTCCTCATTCAGTACGTAAATCTCGGAGAAGCGGGATTTATATATAAACTTCGATGTATACTCCCGAATCGTCATCTCCTTCTATTCCAAACCCAAAAACTCCTCTTTTTGACTTCTTAACTGTCACCAGAGAATAGAATTGTGCCTTGAACCTTCTCACAAATGTTCCCCACGACATGCCCTTGGCCGCCGATGAACCCTGACCCCCAGCTTCCACATCCCACCACATCACAACCTCATCTCTCAACATCGACAAAGCATAAACCACCTTATCCTCTTCTGCACATTTGCTGGTGTCGAACGCCAACTCCATACCCTTGACCCACTTCAGTGCTAACACTGGATCACATTCCCCTTTATAAGTAGGGGGCTTGCAGGTCGTAAATTCCTTGTAGTTGCACCCTTTTGCTGCTGACTCATTCACCACCAAGGTAGTCGATTGATGGTGACTACCCTCCTTCGAGACCGATGGGCTAGACATTTCGGATCCTTCCTTACTTCTAGATCTTTCTTTGCTGCCAGACACGGGTCCATCCCGCTGAGCTAACAGATCCTGTAGATTCTTTTGCAAATTACCCATTTCAGCAGCAAATGCCGCATGGGTAACGAAAGCCTGATTATATCCACGACCCTGGCCTCGCGACTGGCCCCTTCCTCTCACAGTAGCAGAACTTTCTTGCTGAGACAATTCCCTATCAATGGGAATCTCCGTGCTTCTTGCCCGCCGAGTAGTTCGAGTTGACTTATGCCCCCGATTACCGACTTCCGGTTCCACTTAGGTGGTAGCCTTCTGGGTAGTCTTTACCTGCTTCTTTGCTTGCCCTCTAGCCCTACCCCGGGTGACGGGCTGCCTAAGAGGTTCCGCCAATTCAACCATAGGGGTCTCGTTGACTGGGTCTGCCTCTTAAACTGGGACAGATCAACTTCTCAAAGATCTTCCAGACATGACAAACTGATAAGACCACATAGAAAAAAACTCAGCCATCTCCGCAAGATAAGGTCATTTAAGCACATACATGTATCTGTAAGTTTGCAATTACACTGGCCAGGTGTAATCCTAAACTTACCTTACATGACAGTTCTTACTACCTTATCATTAGTGCACTTAAAATGGAATTCCTAAGGCATCCTATATCTCGGTTGTGTTCCTAGGTTCACAGTTTAAGTTTAGGCCCTTCCGATCACCTAAATCCCTTAAACTAACGCTCTGATACCAAATGTAACAACCCAAAAATTTAAAGTAAGATCATAGATATAATTTCCCAAAATGGGTCCCAATTACAACGGTTCAAATTAAAAAAAAAATGAGCTCAACAGCGGAAGTCTCAAATACAACCGAGATTTTCTATCACTAACTAACTGATAAAAGCGGAAACATAAAGCCTTCTACTCAAGCACACATCCAAACTTCTAGGCCTTCTCCTTTCCCTTAGAGGAAGTAGCACAAGCGTTCTTCCCTGAAAATGGGTTTTGGTTTTGAAAAACAAGGGTTAAACTATAAAGTCTAGTGAGTTACCCACATAATAAACAGTAATCGTTTCATAAACAAATACCATTAAAACAAAATAAAATTGTTACCATGTCATCATATTATAATTCAATGAGACACGAAGGTAATTCTCATTAATAACACCTTCCCAACTTCCGCGATCGGGGCCCAAGCAGACTCCCCATTTGCCTTAATGCAGAAAACAAATTTCACACACGTAGGACTTTCCATATAATCTCCACGAATTGAATTTAATTCGTACGTCCAAATACACACCAATGTCCTCCAAGAATTTCATCTCGTTTTAAATTAAGTTGCCATAAATAATAAGCACATAAATTTCGTAGAGAAAATAATCTTGCTTTATATTTGCTCATAATCAGAATTCAAAAAGAGACAATATAATTATCAGGTAAGAAGGGTTTAACGAGAACTCACCTGATCACGAAGGACAAGCAACACAAAAATATTCGGAATCCCTACATTAGATAAGAGAACTCTTATTAATTAAAGGGAACTAAGTTAATGTGGCCCACTTAAACAGATCCAGGCCCAGACAAAGCAATCGGCCCAACACCTTAATTGAGGCTTGGTTTTCTTTGGATTACACCCAGCCTAGCTATCAACAGTCCACGGCCCAACTACTGGCCCGCGTCCCATCCCTAAACCCGGGTGGGGAGAAGCGGGTCTCGATGGATTCCAAACCCGCTCATGGCGAGGCCTGGGTCCAAGGCACTCCGCTTATGGTGAGACCCGGTTGCAAGCGAACCCCGGGTAAAATCGAACCCCGCTCAAAGTGAGCCCCGAGTGAAGTCGACCCCGGCTTGAGGTGAGCCCCGGGTGGAATCGACCCCCGGTTCCAAGCGACCACAGTGCGGCGATTTAGGGTTTTATCGCACGAACAGGTCCGATTACAAAGTTTACCAATCCCCACAGTAACAATACAGACCAAATCCATTTCTAGAGATTTCCAATAAATTACTATTCTGCACATAAGATTAATACTCTTAAACTTTCCAACAACAACTAAATCTCCAATCTCCTTAAGAATTAGTTTTTCTCCATTAAAGGAACTCAGGACCTCAGATAAGGTTGAGAACCCCAAATATCAACCCAAAATAAGATGAACCAGATTAGACATTAAATAGAACATTTCCAATGTTTAGCAAGGATCTTACCTAAGATTGATGACCTTCGATTTCTTCTCCCTCTCTTTTTTCTTACTCAACTGCCTAAAAAGTCAGGAGAAAGGAATTTTGGGTTTTATTCTCCTTTTTACTCATCCAACTTTTACACTTTAGACCCCCAAGTTCTAAGGTTTCCACTAGACTCCCCACTTCTTCATAAAAGAATATTATACGTTTTCTTAATAATTGGCCTTTACAATTTCGTTGTTCAAATCTGTCCTAACAACTTACGGTTTCAAAATGATAGAACGTGTTAGGTGGTCTTAACAACTTATTATAACACCATCATAGAATAAACATAGTTGTTGTTTATAAAAACTTAAAAAAAATCTCATTAAATACTCTATTGAGACAGTTTAACATCCTAACATGCCTATTTTATTGTAGTGCCCGTTCTTTACAAAATATTAACTATATTTTCTTGGATAAAACAGTAAAAATATTCTATTTTCTAAATTCTATTAAAAACATTAACAATTATAAATCTAACAAAACCATTATATATCACCTTAAGGTAGAATTTAGAAAAATGAAACGTGCATAAACATGACATCTATCTCTATGTAGAGGTTTTGTTTTCAATAGGACTCATGCTTGCCACAAGAACAATTATAAAACATATATTTTTAAGGACTATTCTAAATAAATCTCTACCAATTTCATACTCACACACACATCAATGTAAAAAAAAATTATACATACCCAACTCAATGTATTTACCCAAAAAAATTTCATTCAACATAGTATAGTAAAATTGGGTTTATAAAATATTAAAAATGTCTTAATTTTTTTAATAGACTATTCTATAGGATTTAAGTCATAGAATAAAATTGTTTTTGTAAAACTCTTTTTTTTCTTCCAAATAATGAGATATAATAAAATTAAGAGTACATTACATATCTATACTATATTATAAAGCATTTATAAAAAAACTCTTAAAAACAATTGTTAAAACTTAATATACTACTATTTAATGCTAATTATTTAAAATATCTTAAAAACAACCATTAAGTCTATATTTGGCAAACTAGTTGATGACTGATAAGCTAGCTGATAGTTGATAAGCTAGCTGGTGACTTATAAGCTAGCTGGTAGCTTATAAGCTAACTGATGAAAAAGTCACGTTTGACAAAATCTAGTTTATAAGCATGTAAAATTACCAAAAAAACGTCTAAAAAAATTATCAATTACAATATTTAATAATATAATTAAAACAAATTTATAGTAATATAATATATTAACTAATACAAATAAGGTAGTAAATAATATAATATGTTAATTAAAAGAATTTAAAGTTTATTATTATATATATTATAAATTTTGAATTTTAAACCATATTTAAAAAAAATCTACATTAACTTATGATTTTAAATAACCGTTACATATAATGTGGAAAAAATAATCAAATAATAAATTATAAAAATAATAATAGATGATAACGAAAATATATTGATCAATATTAAAAAAATTGATATAATTATCAATAATTAAAAATTAATAGCAACGTATAATTAGAATTAATGTTATAATTTTCAGATAATATTAATTAATATTTATTAATTAATAATAATAAATTTTAATAATTAATATTTAATATATAATAATCTATACTATATTATAAAGCACAAATAAAAAACTCTTAAAAACAATTGTTAAAGCTTAATGTACCGTTATTTAATACTAATTACTTAAAATCTCTTAAAAACAACCATTAAAACTTATTGTACTACATTTAATATTATTTATTAACTTTCAATCATTATCTCTAACTAATTTAACTCCCCACTTCAATCACCTAAAATCACTCTCCTACATAATTAAATAATGATAAAAATCAAATTTTAAATATAAAAAATATAAAATATAAAATATAAAAAATATAAAAAATCTAGAATATAATTAAGAAAATCTAACAGAATATAAACAATCTAAAATATAAATTACATTATTATTAAACTATCGAAAAAACTTTTAAAAACAAGTTTTTATACATTAAGTACTATTTTGATACACATACTTCAAATTCAAGATTACAAGTAATAATACATGAGTACAATTTTCTAAGCTATATGTTTGAATTCATAACTAACTAATAAACATAATCAGGATAAACATCTCAATTTAAAATATATAAGATAATCATTGAATTCTAACAAAATACTTAATTTTTTTATATAAAAAACATTATATTATTAAGCCTAAATTAAACAAATTTATTAATAAAAAAACCATTATCATTCTCTCAAAACCATCCAAAATCGTATCGTAAATCGACAAAAAATAAAATGAAACATTAAAATCATGATGTATTGCGCGAGTACGCTTCTAGTGAATATTAATGAGAGTATAATTGGAATAATCACAAAAAGCTCCTCATAAGCTACTCCAAGTAGCTTATCAAAAAGCTAGCTTATAAATAGTTTATGTTCATCCAAACATGTACCCAGAAAATAAGTTAACTTATTTTTGCCAAACGATGCCTTAATTGTTTAGCGGTAGACTTTGTAGCCACTCTTCATTTGAATTTTAATTATCAAGTCATATTATAATTCTTGATTACGTGAAAAATGTCTTGTCAAAATCTGCCTTACATAGGCTAAAAACTCATTTATTAGGTAAAATAAGCACCACATGTGAAAGAATGTAACAAATCTTACAGTAAAAGAGAAAATATTTTTGACTATCATACTATATAAAATCTAGATTAAATTATGTTTTAATCTTTACGTTTTGTTAAAATTATGACTTTCATTCCTATGATTTAGATATTACAACTTTCGTCTATGTGCTTTGCACTTCATTGTAACTTTTGTCTTTGAAGTTAACTCTTACCTTTAAGAATGAGGGACTACAACAACAATGAAGGCATTGTTTGGCAAAAAAAACTAGTTTATAAACTAGCTTTTTTTTGCTACATGTTTGGATAACCATAAACTAGCTTATAAGCTAACTTATTGAAAAACTACTCATAGTAGCGTTTTGAAAAGCTAGCTTATCAGCTACTTTACCAAATATAGCCGAAATAAAATCACAAGAACAAAAGCAATACTATAAGAATAAAAATCATAGTTTTGAAAGTATAAGGATGAAAATAATTATTTTTAACAAGCCAAAGGATAAAAATCGTAATTTACACTAAAATCTAAAACAAACTTGGTTTTTTTATCAGTAAATTATGTTTTTATCCATGTAGTTTATTCAAAATTGTTATTTTGATCCCTATAATTTTGAAGTTTTGATTTTTATCTCTAACTCTCTAAGTAATTTATCTCTATGATTTATAACTTATTGCTACTTTAGTCCATTATACTTAGTGATAGGAGTTAGCCCTTAAGACGAAAATAACAATAAATTACAAATCAAAAGGATGAAAACAGAAATATCAAAACCATAAGGACAAAATCCATATTTCTAACAAATTATAAGGACAAAAAAAGTTATTTACCCTATTTTTTATTTTGTTAAATTATCGTTAATTTCAATTGCATGGATTTATGTTTCAGGCGAAACTTATTGAGTACTCACCGGCACCTCAGCCACAACCACCGAGCAACTTTTCCATGGTATTGTCACATTTTCTTGTTGGATGCATCAACTTTTATAAAGAGTAAGGGGCCATTTACAAAACGCTTACCCGGTAAGCGTTTACCGGGACATTTATCTTAACGGATGAACATGACAAGGGCATGAAATCTTACCCGGTAACTCGGTAAGAGCGATGATAAGGATGGAGAGTCTTACCCGGTAAGTGAGAGTGACAACTCTTATCCGGGTAAGTGCTTACCGGGTAAATTGTTGTATATGATACCATCGTGACGATTACAATCTTGCCCGGTAAATTAAATTAGTGTGTCGAGTTTTATTGGTAAGTGCTTACCGGATAAGCATTTAGGTAAACAACCCCTAAATTACGTGTTTTGGTCCCTTGTACTTAAAGGTAGGAATTACTCTAGGAACGATAATAACAATAAATTGTAAATCATATGGAATTACTTGAGTTAAATTATCTATGTTATATTGTATAAATTTAAGTTTTATCTTTTAAAAACTATTTTTTGCATATATTAAAGTATTATGTATAAATAAATAATTAATACAAAGTCTTTCGATTTCTATAAAAAAATTATATTACCCCCTTTAAGTTTTTGAAAACATATACTAGTCCTTTTATATTAATGGATCAAGTTTTGAAAGCCAACAACTTTATCAAGTTATTTAACAAAAAAATATTAAACTATGTTAAATATCATTGATTTTTTAATTAAGCAAATTATATAAAAATTGGTATCTTTTTTTCTTTTTATTTTGATACTCATGTTGATATATATATATATATATATATATATATATATATATATATATATATATATATATATATATATATAGAGAGAGAGAGAGAGAGAGAGAGAGAGAGAGAGAGAGACGGAGGTTCAAGGGAAAACCTCAAAAAAACGGAAAACTGAAGAACACTCTGGTAGCCTTTCATCTGGACGATATGCACTTGTGCAAACAAGTAATTATGTTATTTTTTTTGTTTTTATGCACAATGCATGTTAGAAATTACTTGTATGCACAAGTGCATACCGTCCAAATGAAGGGCTACCAGAGTATTCTTTAGTTTTCCGTTTTTTTTGAAGTTTTCCCCTGAATCTGACCCTATATATATGTGTATATATATATATATGTGTATATATATATATATGTATAGAGAGAGAGAGAGAGAGAGAGAGGGAGAGAGATGTGGGTTCATACGAGAACGATATATATTTAAGAAAACAAGAAAAAGATCGCTACATACAAAATCACATGTGATTCAAGTACAAAATCACATGTGATCCCGCGACTTCGCACGCGACTTGAAGCCGTGGGAAAAGTCACCCGTGTCCCATTTTTCCGGGTTAATGCCGAATCACATGTGATTTTGTACATGATTGTTGTTTTTCTTGTTTTCTTAAATAGTTAGTGTTCTCGTTTGAACATTTCTCTCTCTCTCTCTCTATATATATATATATAATTTATCTAGCATTATTTTGTGAAATTTCAATTTTTTTTATTCATATACAAGTATATTTGTAGAATATTTTATTATGTTATTCATCATTATAACTTATTATTACATTCATATAACTTATTAATAGGTGGACTTTATAAAACTAACTCATAACTAACTGATAAACATGTTTAAATACAATATAAATATTGAGCTCTACTAATACAATAAAATACTCCATAAACAGATAACCAACTTTGTCATTCTCTCTTAAAACCACATAAATTTATAAATTAAAATCAAGAAAAACAAAATAAAGTTTTATTATATTGCATTGCACATATACACTACTTCTCATATGTAACAATAGATTCAAATCTAAAAATAAGATGTTACCAAGTTGCTTTTGTAATTAATTGCAGTATGGGACCACGCCAGGCAGCCTTCATCCTCAAGGTATGTATAAAAAATTTCAAGAGCCTTTTAAGCTTATTTAGTAAGCATTTATCGAGTCACTTACCTTTCTGAGTAATTAAGTGAATATGAAAAGAATCGGGAATCTTATCCTGTAAGAGCCTTAGCAAGGACCAAGAGTTTTACCCAGTAAAGGAGAGTGACGCCAGATCTTACACAGTTAGCGCTTACGAGATAGTTACCCGATAATGTAAGTAAGAATGTTAATCCTACCAATAAATACTTTCTAGATAAGCGTTTGAGTAAACGGCCCATAACACTTTTCCTATTATTCTTGTAAAAATCCTTTGATAAAAGACTATAGTTACTCCGGGTCAATTTAAATGAACCTTGCTAAGTAAACATGTTTTTTTTTGAACGGCAAGTTAACACACGCACACGTTCCCGGGGTATCTGGGCTCCCACTTAAGGGTGCCACCCGACTAATCCCCGTCGACCACGACCCAACCCAATTAATATATACGAATAATCTCAAGTTGATTTAAAAGAGGTTTAGATGTCGTTTGTTTTTTAAGAGGTCTAAAGTCTAAAGTCTTATTTTAGTTATGATTAATAAGAGGTGGTGTGTAAAAAAGTCTGAACGATTCAGACTTAAGAGCCATTAAGATATTTTTTAGAAAAAACAAACAACCCCGGTTAATAACGCCCTTAAAGTTTAGAAGATTAATAAGAATGCATAATGCATAGTAATGCTCTAAAAAGTACCACTCTATTTTTTTGTGTTATCCAAAAAAAAATTAATATGTTTTAAAGTAAATTATTTGTCATGTGATTATATGTTTTTAATGGTCCTTGTTATTTTTTTTTTGAAATCTCAATGTATCGTGTCTTTATGGTTGCATTTTTACAACTAGCTGGATTTTTAACGCAACCACAAGGATCCAGGTTGATTATTTATTTAAAGACCAAACTCATTTAAAAAAAAAGTTCAACCACAGGGGTGTAAACCCAACTACAAGAACACGTTCCGTTGAACTTTCAAAAAAGAGATAAAGACGGTTAAAAATACCTGACCACATGGACGAAACGTCTAATTTACTCTATGTTTTATCTCCTAGTAAGTTTTCCGTTCAAATTTACCTTTTATTCATAGATATTAGTTTAGCTAGTTAAATAGTGTTATTAAATTCGAACAAATCAGATATTGTATTTTTTATAACTATAAGGGGTAGTTTAACTAATAAAACCTTAGTTAGCTTCTTAGAAGAGATCACTGGTTCAACTCCTCACACGACCACTAGATTATTTGTCTCGTTATTAACTTCAGTGCCATGAGATTGGTCGATGTACGCATAAACTAATCTCGACATCCCAGTTAAAAAAATTGTATTTCTTAAAATAATGAAAAGATATGGAGTATGTCACTCCTTTGAATTTTGCTAATGGCTAACACTTAGTATTTTTGTTCCAAATATATTAGAAGGTAATATAGAAATACCTTTTTTTTTGTTGATAATTCATGTCGTCTTGGCTTACTTTGAGAAATCAAACATGTTGGGATGTGGCTTTCTACATCTTGAACTCTCATACCCTACTTAATCTATTATTCACGACATACTGATTATTTCTTGATGTTATTTTCTGATTTAGAGTGTGCGCCAAGATGCACAAATAGGTGCTCAAAAACCGCCTTCAAGAAGCCGTGTATGTTCTTTTGCCAAAAGTGTTGTGCCACATGTTTGTGTGTACCTCCCGGGACCTATGGGAACAAACAATTATGCCCGTGTTACAACAATTGGAAGACCAAAAGAGGAGGCCCCAAATGCCCTTAGATTCATGTTTCTTTCTTTTCAATATAGACCACTTACATCGAAATTCACCATGTCGTAATATAAATAAACCTTGAGGTAACTCCACCGGTAATACTTTGGGATTATTTTCTAGTGGTCACCAATTCGATTTGTCTCAGGGTCACTAGAGGTATGTTTGCCTATTAACTTCACGGTTTCGTCAAATTAGTCAAGGTGTGCACAGGATGATCCGGACACTCATACTTATCCAATAAACCTTAGCTTGTAAGAATAAATATTGCATCTTTTCATCATGTTATGTGGTACAGTGCATGTATGTATTATTTCATTTTTAGACAAGTATTAGTGCTTATATTATGCTACTACTTAATAGTATACAATTGTCTTATCGGGTACCATTTGCTATTGTAACTAGTATGGACACATTTATAATAATAGGTGTTACTTTTTCCATCCCATGACAACCTAATTCAAGTCATGTAATAACCTCAAAAATATGTTTTGTGTTACATTCGTGATGACATGTCCATTAAACTTCGTACAATCATCAAATGTTAGTGACGAAAATTATTTGATCATATTTTAGATTTGATGAGTGACAAACAAACAGTGGTACACATAGATTAATTGTTGTAATATTGATCAGCTGGTACTCTGATCAATATATCAAAAGACTTGCAAGTGACATCATGATCTGATGAAGTCATTCCGCGAAAACTAAATTACCAAGGAACATCACTATTAGTTATTGATGTTCAAACATTGATATTGTAACTCTAATTAGTATGAAGCTAACATTTAAGACATCAACACGCTAGAAAGCATGAAGATCATGATCAGGACCTCATAACTTGATATATTTTGAAGACTTTAAGACATCTAAAGATAAACGAAAAGTATAAGATGATTAAACATTGAAGTTAAAGACTGAAGGACCAAATGCTGAAGTCTGCAAAGTTGACACTCTAACATGATGTTTGCAGAACCTGATGGTTGCAGCACTGAAGTGTTCAACACTAACAAAGAATTTTTCCCTAGATCATCTGTGTTAGTGCCTATTTTGTAATTGTATCAAAATAGAAGGAGTAGTTTTATAAATACCCTTGGGGTATATAATGCTTTTGTTCTTTCAATTTTAAGAAGTTCTAATCATTTCCATTTCAAGTATCGTACAACTCTCTCTCATCAATATACTTGTGATTGGAAAAACTTGTTGTTAATTGTGTTGTAATTGAATATCTTTGTTAGATTCACTTGATTGTGAACATACAATTGGTATCAGAGCAGGAGATCAACGAATTTGATGGTGTTCTTCATTTTTTAGAAAGTCGACTATGATATTGAAATTCTTGGATTTTGGATGAATTAGATCAAGATTCTAGGTTCAATTGACTCGTTTTTATAAGTAAATCAATCTGAATTGTTTGATTTGATCGAGAAACATGTATGGATCAAGAATTTGTGATTTTTCCAGTTTTGAGTTTGTGAGTTTTGCTACTGTTTTTGGATCAAAAGTCATAGATTTTGGATATTCTTGGTGAAAAGATCAGTAGTAAAGTTGTTAGTATTGTAAATTTGAACCTTCATTCAAAGTTATAGAGCATTTGGTGAAGGTTGCGATCAAAATCTGAAAATTTGTCAAGATCTTCATACTTATTGCACGTTGAAGGTTGTTTGATCATCATATCTATAGCACGACACTAGCCTTCATAGTTGTTTGGGTCAAAAATACACGACCACTACGAAGGTACACTTTTCACACGACTTGTCTTGTATTAAGATAAGGTCCTAACGACCGAGCATAACTACGGTACTTGTCGACTATAACTCGAAGGTCGGTCGAGTGTCGTGCGTCGAGCATTAGTATTTTCCCTCGACCATACTAACGCCAGATTCAACGTTCCTTTATTGTTCATTTAATGCAGGTTTAATGCACATAAATACCAACGACTATAACCAGTCAAAGCATTCAAAGTCAATTATGGAGAGCCAAACGTTACAAAGATACATTTATGAAGATTCAAAACTATAAATACCGAAGATACACATTTCATTTGGACATCTGATATCTGAATCACGAAACTCACAATCTCTACAAAGAATAATTGCAATCCTGCTCTCACAACACACGACAGCGATACCATACAAATGTCACAAGTGTTTTCACATACGATTGACACTTATTATTAGTTCTTATACTTTTTTTAACGTCCATCGTGTAAAACATTGTAATATCCAAGGACGTCACCCCTGTTTGGTGACCATAGTGCCCGACAACCCCTTCTAGTCGTCCGCGGTTTTTTCCTCGTTGAGGTTTTGTAACACCCTAAAAATTCGGGTAATTTTGAAAATTGAAAATTCGGCAACTTAACGTTTATATATAGAGCAAACCACCCAAAAGGGTAAATGAGTAAGCGTTCACAAAACTTGTAAGGATGCATGGGAAACGACAACAAACTAATCTAAATCACTTCTATCTAGATTACATAGGTTGTCAACCCAAATCACAAAATAAAGTAATTGTTTTAAACGTCAATACTCCAAAATATCTAACATACAAAAATGCCCTCAAGAGACCACGCTCTTCTCTCAACCCCTTGACGACCCGCCGCTAAGGGAACCTGTTATACACATCATTTGAGAAAAAGTGTTAGACTTAAAGCCTAGTGAGAACATACAGTTTATATGAAAGATAGTAAGAAGAATTAAATGCAACATGAATAAACTGTTTTCGACAACCGTCTTTGTAAATGGTTTGATAAGCACATAGTGACCTTCCGGCCCAGACTTCATCTTGCGATGATGGGAAAAAATCCGAATTCCAAGGATTGTTGCGAAACACAAAGTAAGCCACTTTCCAAGTTTTGAGCTCACCATACTAGGATCAAGGCCACGAACACGCCGACTCGTACTAAGATGTGGGGGAGGGCACCCAATGATCCCTAGTCATGCTCATTCTCTAGGATTTACATTTACGACCCACGACTAGTATCCGTTCCCATATAACCGTACCAAGTTGCCACCCTAGGGCCCAATGTCTCAACTAGCTACATACGGGAATTACCCCCAAATAATAAGTCGACTCTATACCTATGGATCCACTGGTAATAGTCTAGACTTGTCACAATAACACTTGTGACCAACTATAATCAAACATATAGTTCATAGTACCACTTAGTTCCCAAATCACATTTTTATGGTTAACTGCTGATAAGAAAATACAAAGCTCAAACATGAAGCATAAAGCTATTTTCTCATTTCCAAATATATGTAAAACCATCTTAATGAAACATGGACTTCCTCAATTTAAACCATTTATTTCTTTTTCCCGAAATACCACTTTCAACCAAAATACCCATACCATCATTTGAAACATGAAATTGGCTAAAATGCCACAAGTTGAACAATGACTCATAAACATGTGAAAACACTCATAGTTATAGAATAGGACATGGATTGTTTCATCATCATATAAAATGGTAAGGTACTCTAAAATCTCCCAAAATACCAAATTAGGTCAAAACCTTTTTAACAAAGATATATACAAACAAGGAGATACTTAGAAGTCTAAAATGCAATTTGATGTGTATAAAGTTTTAGAAAGTAAGAAGGGTTTAATGGCAGGGACCCAAGGACCTGTGGTCCACTTTTGTGGACCCTACATACCCTAGCCCCTTAGGTATGCACCGGAAAAGTCCTCCTGTCCCCCCATGATTCGAACACTAGGCCTCTTCACATGTAGGAGGCATTTACGGAGTAGACCTAGCCACCAGGCCAAAGACCTGATGGTTAAGTAAGAATGTACTCACAATGCTTGGTTTGGGTAAACCCTAGAAACCAAGAAATCTTCAAAATGGTAGAACCTTGACCTTGAACTCTAGGTGATCAACTATGGTGGAGATGATGAAGCTACCTCTTGAAATCTAAGTATTTAATGCCTTAGATGGAGTTAGGGTTTGATTAATAATAGCGAAAAACGAGAGAGAATGGGAAGGTTTTTGGTAGGTGAAAAGTTCTAATGAGAAAGAATGACAAAGGAAACATTTATTGGGGTCTGGTCCGTCGGCGACCTTGCCCCGCGACTATGACATGGGCAATCTCGCCGTGTCATAGTCGCCCGCGTAAGGGACCCTACGGTACCTCTCCTGCGACATTGACACCGCGACTATGCCCAGAGCATAGTTGCCGGGCATTCTCGCCCTGGAGGTGCAGAACCCGAAAATCTGAGATTTCGATCCCGCGACTCACGAAACGACAAAAAGGAATAGATACAACTAAAAGGAGTGAAACATTACGAATAAAAGGTTGAAATACAGACAAGTTGGGAATCTAGACTTACACAAATTTACGGGTGTTATAATCCTCCCCAACTTGGAATTGATTTCGTCCTCGAAATCCCAACTACTCGAACAAGTGAGGATATCTTCGCTTCATATCCTCCTCGGCTTCCCACGTCACATTGGCACCGCGATGATACTTCCATTGCACTTTGACTAAAGTGACTTCCTTGTGGCGAAGTTTCTTTGACTTTTTCTCTAGAATAGAGTCGGGTTCTTCAACACAACGGTTACTCTCGTCCACTCTAATCTCGGAAAGGGGAATAACGCTTTCCTCTTCCGCCAAACACTTCCGAAGGTAACATATTTGGAATGTGTTGTGGATCCCGTTCATTTCTGGAATAAGTTCTAACTGGTAAGCCTGTAAGCCCACACGCTTAAGCACTTTAAATGGTCTAAGGAAACGGGGACTCAACTTCCCTCGTTTTTCGAACCGGATAATTCCCTTTCATGGCGACACCTTTAACATCACGCGATTGCCCACTTGGAATTCCATCGGCTGCCTCTTCTTATCGGCATAGCTCTTTTGCCGATCTTGGTACGCTTTCAGTCTTTCCCAAATGCCTTTGACCTTATCGACCGTCTCTTGCACGATTTCAGGTCTCGCGAATTGCTTCTCTCCCGATTTAAGCCAACATACGGGAGTTCTGCACTTCCGCCTGTATAAGGCCTCAAACGGAGCCATCCCAAAAGTTGGAAGTGAACCGACTGTCACGATCCGAAATAATAGACAAGGGCACTCCATGCCTCGAAACCACCTCATCGATGTAAAGCTTTGCTAACTTGTCCATCGGTAGTGTCTCACGCATAGCCAAGAAATGAGCGCTCTTGGTCAACTGGTCAACTATTACCCATATGGTATCGTGACCTCGAAGAGTCTTGGGCAACTTAGTCACGAAATCCATGGTAATGTGTTCCCATTTCCACTCGGGGATCTCCAAGGACTGAAGACTCCCATACAGTCGTTGGTGCTCGGCCTTTACTTGCAATCATGTCACACAACGCTCTACGTAACGTGCCATGTCAAGCTTCATCACCGGCCACCAATAATGTAGCTTCAAGTCCCGGTACATTTTTGTACTACCCGGATGAATGGAATACTTGGACTTATGAGCATCTTCAAGAAGAAGTTCTCTATTGCCCCCAACCATGGGCACCCACACACGACCGTTGAACAATTTAACCCCACGACTATCTTCCGTTAAGAGTAACGTTGTTTTGTCATGACTTTTTCCTTGAGATTTTCTTCCAACAATGCTTCCACTTGAGATGCCTTGATCTTCTCAATAAGACTTGACACTAACTCGATTCTCGATAGGGTAGCTCGAATGCTCCTGCTATAGTCCTTCCGACTCAAAGCATCGGCCACCACGTTTGCCTTACCGGGATGGTAAAGCAACTCACAATCGTCATATTTGAGTAACTCGAGCCACCACCTTTGCCTCATGTTCAACTCCTTTTGATCAAAAAATACTTCATACTCTTATGATCCGTGTAGAGAGTATATTGAGTTGTCTCGATGCGTAAGCGATTACTTTGCCTCTTTGCATTAACACGCATCCCAATCCCATTTTTGAAGCGTCGCTATAAACCACGAAGTCTTCCGACCCTTCGGGTAGCTACAAAATTGGAGCTTCACACAACTTCTTCTGTAAAGTCCGGAACGTCTTCTCTTGTGTTTCGGTCCAGACGAAATTCACATTATTCCTAGTAAAGGCCATCAAGGAAGAAGCGATCTTGGAGAAGTCTTGTATGAATTTCCGATCGAAGCCCGCCAACCCCAAGAAAATTCGGATTTCGGACGGACTCTTGGGAGGTTCCCAATTCATCATTGCTTCAATCTTTGAGGGTTCTACTTTCACTCCGTGTCGAGTGACAACGTGACCCAAGAATTGAACCTCTTCAAGCCAAAAGTCGCACTTGGAAAATTTGGCGTACAACCTCTCTTTTTTCAACACTTCTAGAACTTCGTGTAGGTGTTGCTCGTGTTCTGACTCGCTCTTGGAATACACGAGTATGTCATCAATGATTACAATGACCGACTTGTCGAGGAATGGTCGACACACTCTATTCATCAAATCTATAAACACCGCCGGTGCGTTAGTTAGACCAAATGGCATCACTAGAAATTCGTAATGGCCGTAACGCGTTCTAAAAGCGGTCTTCGGAACGTCTTCCTCAATCACCTTCACTTGGTGGTATCCTGAGTGCAAATCGATCTTCAAGAAACAACCCGCTCATTGGAGCTGATCGAATAAGTCGTCGATTCTCGGGAGTGGATACTTATTTTTCACCGTAGCCTTATTCAGTTCACTATAATCGATGCACATTCTTATTGTGCCATCCTTCTTCTTGACGAATAAGACCGGAGATCCCCAAGGCGACAAGCTCGGTCTTATAAATCCCTTCTCTAGGATTCTTGGAGTTGAGCCATCATCTCTTGCATCTCCGATGGCGCTAACCGGTAAGGAGCTCGCGCAATTGGAGCCGCCCCCGGTATAAGATCGATCCGAAACTTCACTTGACGATCGGGTGGCAGACCAGACAAATCGTCCGGAAAGACATCGGGAAATTCACGCACCACCTTCACGTCCTCGAGCTTCTTCTTCTCGAGTTTCGCGTCTATCACATAAGCTAGAAAGGACGAACATCCTTTTTGTTAGGTCCAATGAGATCATGATTGGATTGATTTAATGATAAACAAGGAATCATAGGGTAGAAATCAATAGTTTATTCAACAGAAAATGTAAACTACACTACAGAGAGAACTGTAGCCATATGTCTATATTGTTAAAGATGAGAGGATTACAAAAATGAAAAGTTAACCTAAAACAAAGCTACATGATTTCTATTTATACCCCCAAGCCCTTGTATACAATAAAGCCCAAACCCATATACAAGGCCCAATACAATTAAGTAGATTACTTTACTAAACTTCTAAAGTGAACATATTTTATGTTCTAACATTCTCCCCCTACGTTTTGTAAAGTAATCATTCTCTGATCAGCTCCAGCTTCAACTCCTCTCCCCCTTGATTTCTTTAGAAAACTTAGTGTTGCATAAACATCAAAGCATCTTTAAGCTCCCCCTAGAATGTAGCTCTTATCCTTGGAGCATCAACTGAAATACTAGATTTGATGTAGACCATAACCTCGACTGAGTGCACATAAAGACAGTTTTTTACTCTTGTAAACCCAACACATTCCTTAACGCCCACAAGAATGATATGTGTGGATTATGGAGTGACACCCAAGTGCATCTTCAGTATATAACATCTGATCTGTCTTTGAACCATGAGTTGAAATAGGAATTCAGCTTAGAACATCATCTGATAAGCTTACGGGCGGTAGCATCCGGTAGCAACACTACAAGGCAAGGATTAGAAGGCAAGAAATGTTCAACAACTGATAGAAGATACTCATTTTTCTGACTTCTTTCCAGAATACTGAATAATCAAACCCAGAACTCCTTTCTTCATGAATCAACTGGATGATTATAAGCACTCAGGATTCTGAATTACCACTCAAGCATCAGAACAATGATTGCATTCGCTCACACTACTGAGTGATCAGTTCAGAAGAATGATAAAGTGCTTTCAACGGTCTAACAACTCAAGAAGCTTTCCAGACTGATGATTGTAGATGCTCAGACAACTAACTCAATCCAAGCAGAGACCAAATCATCAAATTCAGTAACTGAAAATCTTGAAAAACATGAGCACTCGTGAAATATAGATCAGTTGCTAAAGATACGTGACCAACATATGATAAGAGTGATGTCACATATGCATTCCGCATATAAAGCTCGGGAATATGGCAAACTTGTATCAGAATGGGTTCAGAACAGTCAGACTTCTCAAAAATCATCAAACTTTTCGCAAACACTATCAATTCGCAGATCACTATTCACCATGAAGCACAATTCGCAAAGGCTTTCCTGCGAATCCTCAACTTTCGCAAGCCTTATATATGCGAATCCTCGCCTTTCGCAGATCATATACCAACGAATGCTCAGAATTCGCATCACACATGCTTGCGAATTCTGGACTTTTCGCAATACTCTAACCTGCGAATTCTCTACTTAGAACATTTTTCATATTTGGAAGCCACTTTTCGCATAAACACATCCTGCGAAATCTTGACACTTCGTAATAAGTAGCCTGCGAATTCTTAAGAATTCGCACACAACGTATGCACAATAGTCTGCGAATTCCTCATAATTTGCACATGACTATTTGCGAATTCCATACTTGTATAATTTTGTTGTGTCCAAATGTTCTCTGCGAATTCTTAACTTGCGAATTCTTCAAACAATTCTTCTTTCTGCGAATTCTTTCCATCTGCGAGTTCTTCAATAAAATCCTGCGAATTCTTGTAGATCTGGAACGATTTTTACATTTTCTTCAATAAAAACTTCAAAACATCGAATCTTGAGTTGATACTTTGAATGCAGGTTCGAAAACTACTTTGGAGTACATTTGTAGTTGATTATATTGTTCAAATCTGACTCTAGAGCATATTTTGATCCAACCACAGTGATAAAAGTTTTCGAACTGAAAAACTCAAAAATAGACAGATTCGACTTTCTGGAATGAAATTGATACAATCAATTGATTCAATAGTGATCTACAATAACCTCTGAATCAATCTAACAACAAATAACAATCAATCAAATAACAAATCCAGAAATCGAAATTTTCAAAAGACTGTTCTATCAAAAACCAATCAGATCTCGATCGTGCAGAAAAATTATATCTCTGTTTAGCTCTGATACCACTTGTTAGGTCGAATGAGATCATGATTGGATTGATTTAATGATAAACAAGGAATCATAGGGTAGAAATAAGTAGTTTATTCAACAGAAAAGCTAAACTACACTACAGAGAGAACTGTAGCCGTATGTCTACATTGTTAAAGATGAGAGGATTACAAAAATGAAAAGTTAACCTAAAACAAAGCTACATGATTTCTATTTATACCCCCAAGCCCTTGTATACAATACAACCCAAACCCATATACAAGGCCCAATACAATTAAGTAGATTACTTTACTAAACTTCTAAAGTGAACATATTTTATGTTCTAACACTTTCACCAAACACTTTCGCGCTTTAGCCATGGTGATAACCGCCACATCACCTTTCCTTCTTTCGCCATAAACTACCACCATGTCACCATCCGATATAGGGAGTCAGATTAGTTTCTTGGAGCATAGGATTTCGGCATGATTGTCCGCCAACCAATCCATGTCGACCACTACGTCGAATCCACCAATGACCATTGGCATCAAATTGATCAAGAACTTCTTTCCTTCGATACCAAGGGTACAATCTTTCAAGACATCACGGATTAACACTTGACTGCCATTAGCTATCTCTACCACTAAAGCATTCTCTAGACTATTAGTGGGCATGGCAAGTTTTTCACGAAACGAATCAGATATGAAAGAGAAGCTGGCACCCGAATCAAATAGCACACGAGCAGGTACGGAGTTTAGGAGAAACGTACCCGATACCACATTAGCGGATGACTTGGCCTTATCGGCCGTCATCTGGAAAGCTCGGACAGGAACTCTGGGAGGGTTCTCTTTCTTCTCCGGGGCACTCCTCGTCTTCCACTTCGGACAATCCTTTCGAAAATGTCCCGACATCTTGCACTCAAAACAGACAATCCCTTTGATCGGACAATCTTTGGTAAAATGATCGGTCTTACCGCACTTGACACAAGAGGTGAAATTAGGATTACAGTTTCCATGGTGCTTACTTCGGCATCTCTGGCACCACCGTGCCTCTTGACGGTTGTTGAAATTTCGGTTCCCAACAAAAGGACGATTCTTCCTAGGAGGTATAAAATTGCTTTCCCATTTTCTCTTGTCCCCGATCACCACTTCCTTCTCGGCCTTACTCCTCGCAAAAATCTCTTCCATGAACTGAGCTTCCTCAATCGTCTCGCGAAGATTGGAAGCTTTGGAGTTGTGGACCATGGACAACATGTCCGCCAGTAAGCCATTAAGGTAAGCCTTTACCTTTTCTTTCTCCGTTGGGGCCACGTGTCCCACCAATCCAAGTTTCTCCATAAATTGATGGGTGTACTCCCTCATCGTCAAGTTTCCTTTCACTAGAGACTGAAACTCAGCTTCGATGCGGTCCATAGTTCTTTCGCTGCAGAACTCTTCCATGATCTTCTTCTTAAACTCGGCCCAAGACAACTGAGCCAAAACGGTAGGAGAGAGAGTGGATTGGGTGACATTCCACCATGTGAGTGACGTATCTCTAAGCAGCTGGGTACCAAACCTCACTCTCTGGTCGTCCCCACATTCCGATGATCCAAAAGCCTGCTCGACAGCTTGAATCCACTTCACACACACCACCGGGTCGTCAGAACCGGAGAATTTCGGCGGCCCGCATCCCAGAAAGGATTTATAAGTGCAGCTCCTTCCACTATTCTGAGCACCCACGACCCTGTGCTCTCCCGTTCTAACACCCTGACCGGTGCCACCAGAACCCACCACGACGTTCTCTGCCACCGCCTCATTTCTCTTGAGACTGGCAGCGCGGTCTTCTAACAGCTTCAGAAACGCTTCCTGTTGCTTCTCCATAGCCGATGACACCATCTGCATAATGTTGGCCATCATGTCGGCTTGAGGGTTTGCCTCCTGAACAACCGGGTTTGTGAATGCCAACTCCACTCTCGGCACTTGCTCCACCTCTCCCGTGAATATAGGCGGCATACTCGAAGGAACGACGGTCGCTGCCCTAACTACTGGATTCCGCTCGGGCAAGCTATCTTCACGTACATTCCCATCGGCTAACGGTCGACTGCGAGTGTTCACCATACTAGAATAATGGTTGCCACAAAGCACGAGAAAGAGTAAGAAAAGATTAACAGAATTAAACACGAAAGAAACGTACTACTACGTCTACCAATTGTCATAACATTAGCAAACCAAGTACACTCACGTAAAATATCCTCATAATAACATTAGCTAAGTGAGATTATGAACATATAACACATAAGAGTTCTTGTTACCATCATCACAACGTTTGATGAACATAACTTCTGTCGACTCTAAGACTAACCCATCTTAGAAGTTCTACCCAAATCACAAATCATTGCCTAACATACTCAGTCTAAGTCTAGACATCTTACATTCATGCCTAGTTTACTTAAACTAGAGCTCTGATACCAACTTGTAACACCCTAAAAATTCGGGTAATTTTGAAAATTGAAAATTCGGCAATTTAACGTTTATATATAGAGCAAACCACCCAAAAGGGTAAATGAGTAAGCGTTCACAAAACCTGTAAGGATGCATGGGAAACGACAACAAACTAATCTAAACCACTTATATCTAGATTACATAGGTTGTCAACCCAAATCACAAAATAAAGTAATTGTTTTAAAAGCCAATACTCCAAAATATCTATCATACAAAAATGCCCTCAAGAGACCACGCTCTTCTCTCAACCCCTTGACGAACCGCCGCTAAGGGAACCTGTTATACACATCATTTGAGAAAAAGTGTTAGGCTTAAAGCCTAGTGAGAACATACAGTTTATATGAAAGATAGTAAGAAGAATTAAATGCAACATGAATAAACTATTTTGGACAACCGTCTTTGTAAATAGTTTGATAAGCACATAGTGACCTTCCGGCCAAAACTTCATCTTGCGATGACGGGAAAAAACCCGAATTCCAAGGATTGTGGGGAAACACAAAGTAAGTCACTTTCCAAGTTTTGAGCTCACCATACTAGGATCAAGGCCACGAACACGTCGGCTCTTACTAAGATGTGGGGGAGGGCACCCAATGATCCCTAGTCATGCTCATTCGCTACGATTTACATTTACGACCCACGACTAGTATCCGGTCCCACATAACCGTACTAAGTTGCCACCCTAGGGCCCAATGTCTCAACTAGCTACATACGGGAATTACCCCCAAATAATAAGTCGACTCTATACCTATGGATCCACTAGTAATAGTCTAGACTTGTTACAATAACACTTGTGACCAACTATAATCAAACATATAGTTCATAGTACCACTTAGTTCCCAAATCACATTTTTATGGTTAACTGCTGATAAGAAAATACAAAGCTCAAACATGAAGCATAAAGCTATTTTCTCATTTCCAAATATATGTAAAACCATCTTAATGTAAACATGGACTTCCCCAATTTAAACCATTTATTTCTTTTTCCCGAAATACCACTTTCAACCAAAATACCCATACCATCATTTGAAACATGAAATTGGCTAAAATGCCACAAGTTGAACAATGACTCATAAATATGTGAAAACACTCATAGTTATAGAATAGGACATAGATTGTTTCATCATCATATAAAATGGTAAGGAACTCTAAAATATCCTAAAATACCAAATTAGGTCAAAACCTTTTTAACAAAGATATATGCAAACAAGGAGATACTTAGAAGTCTAAAATGCATTTTGATGTGTATAAAATTTTAGAAAGTAAGAATGTACTCACAATGCTTGGTTTGGGTAAACCCTAGAAACCAAGAAATCTTCAAAATGGTAGAACCTTGACCTTGAACTCTAGGTGATCAACTATGGTGGAGATGATGAAGCTACCTCTTTAAATCTAAGTATTTAATGCCTTAGATGGAGTTAGGGTTTGAGTAATAATAGGGAAAAACGAGAGAGAATGGGAAGGTTTTTGGTAGGTGAAAAGTTCTAATGAGAAAGAATGACAAATGAAACATTTAATGGGGTCTGGTCCGTCGGCGACCTTGCCCCGCGACTATGACATGGGCAATGTCGCAGTGTCCTAGTCGTCCGCGTAAGGGACCCTACGGTACCTATCCTGCGACATTGACACCGCGACTATGCCTAGGGCATAGTCGCCGGGCGTTCTCGCCCTGGAGGTGCAGAACCCGAAAATCCGAGATTTCGATCCCGCGACTCACGAAACGACAAAAAGGAATAGATACAACTAAAAGGAGTGAAACATTACGATTAAAGGTTGAAATACAGACAAGTTGGGAATCTAGACTTACACAAATTTACGGGTGTTATAGGTATTTCCGCGTCACCAATTCTCTTGTCTCTTTATTTTATCTGTTATTGCGCATATTGTTGACCGACTACTTTCTTTAGTCGGATAAAGTTCCACATCGACCTTAAATTATACTTTGGGTAATTTTTGGCATTAACAGTTTGACGCCCACCGTGGGGCCCTATCTAAAGAAAATCCTCGACGATAGTGTGTCGTACTAACAGTTTCCTCGAGTATTTTTTTTACAGGACAATGTCGATTCCTCAAGGAACTCAAGAACAAATCATGGCTCAAATGAACATGTCTGAGCTCGAATTGATGCCTTGACAAATCAACATAGGCAAGCAATAGAATAAATTGAATCTCTAAGGAATCATAATGCTGGCAATGCAGCAGGACCTTCAAATGTTCAAGGTGGATTTAGCATGCCATGGTCGGGACCTCCACTTCCCAATTATCCAAGGCCGCTCTTTCCTAACATCTCCAGTCAGCCTATGCCGACGTTGCCACCTTTTCCTCCACCATTCTTCCCTTCGACAACACAGGTCTCCACGATGTCGTTCGTAACATCGATACCGCCTTTCTTCCACTCTGCAACACCAATCCCCATGATGCCACCTACAACATCAATCCCTCAATGCCAATGCCATTTTTCCAATACAATGGATATGCCTTTGACTCGACGCAGCAGAATGGGTTTCAGAGTTTAGGACCTATCCTGTCAGGTGTCCAAGGGAATGCTCCGGACGACCCTGTCGCCCAAAGGTTGAAGATGTTGGAAGAGCAGAACGAACGTGTCCGATCGCTACTTGCCAAGCTTCCAGGAGCATCAGTACTTGTCGACGTCGAACCTCGTACCAGGTTCCAAGCGTCACCCTTCATCAACGAGATCCCGATGGTCGGTGTGCCAAAGAATTACAGTATCCCAACGTTCATGCCAAAATACTCTGGTATCTCGGATCCAACTAAACACATCGCTCAATACAAACAGTTGATGTGGATAGTGTCGATCCCGCACCAGTATCAAGAGGTGTGTATGTGCAAAAGTTTCGGGACGACCCTTACAGGTGAAGCTATGCAATGGCTAATTGGACATAAACCAAAGTCTATCAGGTCATTCGCAAACTGGTAAATCAATTCTCTCAACAGTTCCCCAGTAGTCGCAAGATGGAGAAGCAGACCAACGACCTGTATTACGTCGTACAGAAAGTGGGAGAATCCATCCGAAGTTATTTCAACCGATTCAACGCAAAAATGATTAGCATCCGAAATTGCGATACCAAGGCTGCAATTGAAGCATACAAACGCGGTTTGGACGAAAGCTCAGGTCTATACACCGATCTGATAAAGTACCCCCCAGAGAACTTTGAAGATGTTCGAGCAAGGACTCTGGCTTATATGAGAGTCGAAGATGACGTTGCCTTTCGACGAAAACACTCTAACGACAAAAATCGCTAAGTGTTAAAAAACCAGAGTTCAAAGCTAAGACAACAGTTAAAGCTGAGCCGTCAAGACAGATATCGAACGTCAGGTTCGATAAGAAGGTCTAGACCACTGCCAAGTTTCCTCAATACCCCAAGATTTCCTCATATGGATTCAAGGGTACTTCTAAAGACTTGGTCGAGGCATTGAGACGCTATCAGGTATGTACAAAATTGCGACGCATGCCAGCGACACTCAGGTACGACGCATAAACCTTCTGAACCTTTACACTCGACGTTAGTTCCCTGGCCTTTTATGAGGTGGGGAATGGATATCGTCGGCAAGTTACCACCTGACCCTGGGCAAAAGGCATTTTTACTCATTCTTACGGATTATTTCTCCAAATGGGTAGAGGCAACCACTTTTTCCCATGTTCGGGACAAAGAGGTTATATCCTTTATCCAGACTAACATTATGTGCAGGTTTGAAGTACCATATGAGATCGTCTGTGACAATGGGTCTCAATTTATAAGTGAAAGGACTCAGCAGTTCTGTGAGGATTACAACATAAAACTCACGACACCGACACCATGATATTCTCAGTCGAATGGACTTGCAAAATCGAGCAACAAGACTATTATAAACTCGATTAAAAAGCGCTTGAAAGCAGCAAAGGGAAGGTGGGTCGAAGAACTTCCTTCGGTCCTATGGGCAAATTGCACGACCCCGTGTACGTCCACAGGGAAAACTCCCTTCTCTTTAGTCTACGGTTGTGAAGTAGTCTGACCCATCGAGATCCAACTATCGACATCGAGGCATAATTCGGTCGATCATAACTTAGACGGCCTAAGTTACAACCTCGACGCTCTTGAAGAAATGAATGATTCAGCATTGATTTGAATGGCGTCCCAGAAATAATCAGTCGAATGACATTTCAACAAAAACATAAAGACCAAGGTCGTCCAAGAAGGCGACCATGTCTTATGTCGAGTGTTTCAAAACACCCAAGGGTCGAACGCATGTAAGCTTTCCATTAAATGGGAAAGCATGTATCACATATCTAAGGTCGTGGGAAAAGGCGCCTATAGGCTCCAAACTCTCGACGACCAAGAGATCCCACATAGTTGGAACGCAACACATTTGAAGAGGTATTTTTTCTAAAGTTTCTTAAACTATTTTCTTATGATTATTTGATACGACCAAATACTGACTTAAGCATCGGAGGGTCGTTGGTTAGCCAACGACCAACCTCTGACATTATTTTTTCGCAAGATCGCACGTCATAAGATTACAAGTCTTTTACACGACTTGGTTTTATAGAACACAATTCTAAGTCTTTTAACTTAAGTAAATCTCATTACGAATGAATGCCTTAGCCCCACGATCTCTTGGAATTGCCTCAGTCGCAAGTATACTTGGAATATATTACTTTGAATTGAATGTTTTGGATTGTATGATTGACTGTTTGGTCGTGTGATCCTAAGCATTTTACTTACGATATCATGTATGTCTTTTGCAAAGAGTGTGATATATATAGTACTCGACAGATGTGAAAACCATTTTGTATTAAGTACCAAAAATAATGGTTACAATGGAAGGCTCGACCACCAATGGCCGACCTAAGGAAAAAACAAGACATAAAAAGGTAAAAAATGTAGGGCTCAAGACGAAGGATCATCTTCTGTCGGCGCTGAAGTAGAGTCATCTCCAGCTAGGGTCTCGTCCGCCTTGGTTTCCTCCACGTCGACCTCGATCACCTCTGCATCCTTCTCGTCCTCAGAATTTAGATCGTCTTCATTCCCGACGTGCGTAAGGTAGGTCTGCAGGTCTTCGTTGGGATTTGCCAAGGGGTTCTTCCCCGCAAGGTGGCGCCTCATAATCGCCGCCTTGGTCGTCTATCGAGTAAAAGCCTCGACGACCTTCAACTCCTCCTCGATCTCCTCAATCCTGGCCTTCTGTTTGGCCTCCCTCTCCTTAGCGGCCCTGGTCTCTTTTTCATTCACGACCAGGGACACTTGTGCCCGCTACAGCTCTGATAGGGTCCCCTCCAAGATTGTGCACGACACGTGAAGACGTGACTGCAAATCTGTGACTTGGCCGTTGGCGACCTCAGCAATCTTGTGGTCCTCCTCAAGCCTCACGGTAAGGGACTCCACCTGAGATCTGGCCTCCTTATCCCAGGCCAGGGCCGCCTCCTCCCTCTCGTATGCCGCCTTTGCCTTGTCGAGGGAAGTAGGCAGAAGACGTCTAATCCTCTCCATCACCCCGTAGAGACCAAGGGAGGCCCAGAATGTCTTAAAAATAAATGACAGTTAGTACACGATAAACAAGACGTATGTATAAAAAATATAAAACCTTACCATGAAAGCGAGGCCCGAGATCTGGGATCCGAAGTCGTCGACGAACATTTCCATGAACTTCCCCATGAAGTGGGGAAGCAAGTACTTTCCCAGGTGGGAAAATATCCTCGCCCGATCGAGGATATCATCCGCCATAAAGTCCGACGGCAATGTGAAGTTGACCGTCTGGACATCTGCGGGTCCCTTTCCCTTGTCGCTCGAGGCAAGGTTGGACCTAGAGGCCTCTGTCGCCTGAACACCCTCCGGAGGAGAACGCTCGATGCCCTGCTCCTCCGGGGATTCTATCACTGAAGGCGCGACATTTATGGGGATCGTCGGGATCGGGTCACCCATCTTCGCCTTCTCGGGGCTAGCGATGCTCGACGCGTCACCACCCCTCGACAACGGTTCCCTCGGAACCATCTTCCTCAACCGCTTTGGCAGGCCAGATCCTGCAGCTACGGCTGCTTTCCTTTTTTCCTTTCCCTTTCGGGCAAGCTCCAATTGCTCCTTCCTCAGGGGGTTGGTCGCAGAACCACCTAAAAACACAAACACAGTACACGATTAAGTAAAGAGAATATGTGAAGAGAAAAGAAACAAAAGTGGAGTCTCGCATTTTACCTGCCATCTTCGCTTCTCTCTCTTCTTCCTCTTCCTCGACCTCCTCGACTTCAACCTCAGAACGCTCCAATATAGTTACCTCATCGTCATCGCCTGTCGAGGATAGTGGGGAGTAAGACCGGTCGACCACACTGTAACCCAAGAATCGGGTTATCTTGTATACCGAATCACTGTTCGATTTCACGTCTTCAAACCTGATGGTTGCAAGTGACAAAAGAAGATATTAGATATAAACGACAAAAAATATATGACGAAAGATAAAATTACAGAAACTCACTTGACATGTTCCAGTAAGGCTCGAGCCAATTATTGTCTGGACCCAGTGAGGCCATACGCACAAAGGCGTATCTCAACTTCCACCCGCGGTCATTAACTGTGGTGTTGAGAAAAAGGGTGCGGTCACCCCTATGCTTCGAGTGAAGGATGTAACGGTGAAAACTGTCAACTTCACAGTGTAAGTAGTGAGGAGGTCGTTCACATCGAACGGCGCCCCTCACTCCGCCGTCAGTCGCTCGATAATCGAGACGACTCTCCAAAATTGGGGCATGGGTTACCCCGGCGCCAGATTGAAGGTCAGCATAAAAAGCCTCGATAAAGGCGAATAGGGCCATTTGAACCCTATCTTGAAAGGGTACTCGTATATCACGAAGTACCCCTCCGGACACATGTCAGGACGAACCCGACCGAGAGAGTTTATGGCGATGTCCGCTGGGATTTGTGCTAGGCACCTAAGACTGTCCAGGTCATCTTGACTCTGAATTGTACTAGCGGGTTCGCTCGACATGGCTAACCCAGTAAGGTTAATCATCAACTCACTCAAGCCTAGGATATCCCAGTAACGTCTATGCCTCCTAGCCTGGGTCTTAAAACACATATAAAATGTGAGGATGATCGTACCTTAAATACTTGCTCTAAACCTTGATCAAAAGTTAAATCAGGCAAAGATTTTTGTAATTTTGGCAAGGATTCTCTGGGAAATCTCTCTTTAAATAAACCGAAAACGTAAAAGGAAACTATCCCTGGATATCTCCTATTTATATGCGAAAACCGTATGCTCAATGATCGACACGTGTCGATCGTCCTTTCGAGTGTATCATCAGATTAATGACACCTGTCACTTACACCTAACACGCATGTTCCCTACGCCGCCATGACATCACACATGTCAGTTAGACCCTCAAGGGTCTGATTAGAATCGAACCGATTGGTTCCACCACAACGAGGACCATTCTCCAGCTGACACGTGGCAATTTTCAAAATTTAAAATTCCCGTTTAATTTTTTTTTTCAATTTTGGGGGCAAACTGTTTGGGTCAAAAATACACGACCACGACGAAGGTACACTTTTCACATGACTTGTCTTGTATTAAGATTAGTTCCTAACGACCGAGCATAACCACGGTACTTGTCGACTATAACTCGAAGGTCGGTCGAGTGTCGTGCGTCGAGCATGAGGATTTTCCCTCGACCATGCTAACGCATGATTCAACGTTCCTTTATTGTTCATTTAATGTAGGTTTAATGCTCATAAATACCAACGGCTATAACCGGTCAAAGCATTCAAAGTCAATTATGTAGAGCCGAACGTTACAAAGATACATTTATGAAGATTCAAGACTATAAATACCGAAGATATACATTTCATTTGGACATCTAATATCAGAATCACGAAACTCACAAGCTCTACAAAGAATAATTTCAATCCTACTCTCATAGCACACGACAACAATACTGTGACACCCCAAAATGGGAATAAATAAATAAATAGGAAAAGAAAAGAAAAATAAAATAAAATGCGTTTTATTTTATTGGACCAAAAATGTCAAGGAAAACGTGGAAAAGTGACGAATTATGTCACTTAATGAAAGTGAGAAGTGAATAAGAGAGTTTACGTTCAATTGGATCAAAAACGAAAGAAAATGTTAGATTGGGGGTGAAAAGTGTAAACTCGGCCAAACTATTTGTTAGTGCACAAATATGTTGGATCCAAGATCATGGGAATTAAAGTCAAAGTCTCTCAAGATTGAAAAGTCAAAGTCAAAAGCTCAAATCAAAGTATCTCAAGCATAAAGTCAAAGTCATTGTAATAAGTCTTTGTACAAGTCAACAAGTCAAAGTGTTTTTTTTTTTGTCTTTGTATTGTGATAGTCAGAGTATAAATATTTGTTATTTTATGTTCGTAGACTCATTAGGTTAAAAGAGAGTTATTAGACTGAGAGAGAGCTTGAGTTTAGATAGAGAATTTCCTGAGAGCATTCTGTTGTATTCGAAATTGAACTGAAAATGGAAATTGATTGAAAAACTGTTTTTGTAATCTTGTTAATCTTGATAAGAACTTAGTGTTGTGGGACACACAATTGGTATCAGAGCAGATTCGAGAGAAATCAACAAAATGGATCTTCGCACCTCTGTTCATTGACATTTGATCGATTTTTGTGTTTTAGACTGTCATTTTGTATTTAATTGCTAGTACAGTGATCGATGGATGTAAAGGATTAGAATTGTATCAATTAGTATCACAATTGCACTTTATTTTGAATTAGATTTGATGATTTTGTGTTGTTCGAACATTTTGAGTTTTACGCACTGTATCATAATCATAATGTATCGTTGAGTCAATTTGTTTGTAATTCATTACTTGTAATTGTTTCTAGTTCAGTTGGTGACCAATCTGGTGAAATTTCGAACTCTAATTCGAAGTATCAGTGAGCTTTTGGATCAATTGAAATGTTTTTGACTCGAATCCTAAAGAACTCGCATGATTTTTGAAGAAATCGCAAGATCTACAGATTTCACATAAAGAACTCGCATAATGGGAAGAATTCGCATGTTGACTTTGTTTGCCTAAGAATTCGCATAAGTCTGTTTTGTGAAAAAGCTAAGGGAAGAATTCGCATAAGGCTTGTGTGCGAATTGTGCAGATTTCGCATAGCTCAATATACGAAAAGTTGGGAAATTTTTTCTAAAGGCAGATTTCGTAAAAGACTACGTGCGAAAAGTAAGGATTTCGCATATAGTAGCATACGAATTCCTAGAATTCGCATTGTGCTTCATGCTAATTGCTCAGAATTCGCATAAGGGTCCTCAGATTTCGCATAGTGTAACGCCTGTATTTTTCGTTCAGAACTTGCCTATGTAATTATATATATGTACATATACATGCCTATACGTGCGTAGGCGTGGATAGTCTCATATCATTTAAACCTTAATCAACACCTTGAAACGGATAGTTGCGCGGGATTCTGCGCGGGTTCCAAGTCGCGGACCAAGCCGCGTAACTCACTGGAGTGAAGGCTTGCGGGCACACGCGTGGCTTATGGTGCGGCCTTCAAGTTACGACCCAAGCCGCGGGACCACCTGCATGTCTCCAAAACGCCTCTTTGATCGGTTTTAAGTCACACAACTTCACCACTCGATTTTCAGCCGCGATTTCTAGGGTTTTGGGCGACTTTCTCCCTCTACTCACCTCAAATCATTTATTGCAAACCTTGGGTGTTTAGACAACAATCTTTGGGCATCAAACCTACGTTGGAGATCATTTATTGGAGTAGATTCACAAGGTCCAAGTTCAATCCACTCTCATCCAACTTCTAGGGTTTTCATCTTTTCTAGGTTTTTGGCTAAAAACCTAGGTTTGTGAGTTCCCAAACTTTGTTAAAACTAGATACACATCATCCACTATTGCATGTTATTGTCATTCATCTTTACTTGAACTATTCATATATAAAACTTGATTTCTTGTGGGTCTCCTTGTACGTAAGTCTATGACCTCATTATCTACAAGAGTGAACTTCCCTAACATGGTATTGGGACTCCTTGACCTTAGATAAATGGGAAATATGCTTTTATGAGTTAATTTTGGATAATGGACTATATAGGTGGTTTGACCTAATTTTGAGAAGTCGGATTGTTAGATGATTACATGATAATTCATGACTTGTTAAAGTTTGATGAAGCACCCAACATGGTATTGGGATGGCCTATTACTTGAATCACCATGAGGTGGAGTTATAACTACATTGCTAACAATAATTCTATACTAGCCTTGATATGGACTATGTGTGATTTATGGATGGTATGGTCTAATATTGTACCCATGGTTGGTATTGTGATTATTCATGCACATTATGCGCCTTGATACCTACTAATAATAATGTTGGACGAACCAAGTCGGTAGACACTAGGAGGATATAGTCTTGGGTTCCACCGTAATGGTATGTACCTAGACCTCCACCATTCGGGGTAATGCCATGATTGTAGTCCTCGGATATGTCGGGCCTTTTGGATATCACTCATGGTAGTTGGCATCAAGGTGTATCGACTCTTTGGGTGGAACTTGATTGGTGCTATAGGTCTCCCCCATTGACTCCACATATGAGAAACTTCTTGTTAACTGTTGATAAGTATTATGCTATTGATTGAAATATTAATGCTTGTACAACTCACTAGGCTTTTTGGCCTAACACTTGTTTGGTGTCGATGTGTATCTCAGGTTCTAGTGGCGCCACTTCGAAGCAAGCCTAGTCGGACTTGGGTGAGAGCTTGGGGAAGGTGCATTGGGACGTACTTTTTGTGAAGACATTGAGATGATCTATAGACAACACCCTTTTTGTAATCTCCTTTCTATCATAGATAAGATTAGTTGGTTGTTGTCTATTTCCATTAAATTACAACTGTAATTAAACATGTTTATTTATTCCCCATTTTTGGGAGGCTCTTGCTATGGAAATTTTTGTATACCACATGTCCGTTTTTTTCCGGATTATTGTTATCCCTATTTTAGGGTGTTACAAGTTGGTATCAGAGCTTTAGTTTAAGTAAACTAGGTATTGACTTAGCATATCTAGACTTAAGCTTTAGCGTGGCCTTAGGTTTTCCACCTTGGGGTAAAAGTCATAGGTCGGGAGAGCGTTAGGATCTACGGAATTACATTGATTAAGAATTGTGATGACAGTAATGACGGATCCTTGTGTATAACGCAATCATAATATCACGTAGCTAATGCTATTATGAATGTGTTTTACGTGAGCATGCTTGAATTGCTATTGTTATGATAATTGATAAATGTATTAGTATGTACCATGGGTTTAACTCACTTAGTCTTTTCTCAACCTCTTTTCTCGTACGTGTGTGGAAGATAACCATGGTAAACACGCGAAATATGCTACAAAACCCGCAAGAGGGTCAAATTGAAGACGAATCTACCGCCGACCAACCTGCTGTGGTCATGCCTACTGTAGGGCCACCTGTAACCAATGTCTTGGGCGGGGGACCAGAACACATACCACTGACCAACCTGGAAACCGCTCCACCGATCATGGAGGAAGTGACCATGGAAACTAGGATCCGAGATAGCATGATGCAAGCCATGAATTCAGCCATGGCACAACAACAAGAATTCTTTATGAAGCTACTGGAGGATCGAGATGCTAGTCACCGACAAAACGAAGCGATAGCAGAGAACGTTGTGATCGGGTCGGGTGGTGGACCGGCCGTTGTGATAACTGAAGAGCAAGTAGTGACCGGAAGCAAGGGAAAGGTAAAGGGATGCACTTACAAAACTTTTCTGGGTTGCAACCCAAAGGAGTTTTCAGGTCCCGCCAATTCAGTCGCTTGCATGTATTGGCTTAAAGAGGTGGAAATGGCTGAGAGTTCCAAGATCACTGATTCTTAGAGAGAGAAAGTGGAGAGAGAGTAACAATGAAGCGCAAGATGTGTATTCTCAATAATGTGCGTGTGAATTCTTACAAGACACAAAGACCAAAGGGACTTAAATACCCTTGGTCAAATACAACACTGATAAGACACTAAACACAATATTTGACCAAGCCCTATAAATACAATGATTACTATAAAATCAGACCTAACAATCTCCCCCTTAGTAATCATTGGCGCTTTGGTCTTCAAAAATTGTCTTCTATAACAGCACGGACCAACAAAGCGACTTTGTGAAGCTTTCTGACTTTTTAAGAAAAATTTCTTCTCAGCATCTTTCAAATAAAGTTGTCTTTACTGTTTTGAGCTCTAGACGATACACCTCTTTTGAATGATCTTGAATGAACTGTGGTGTTCGGAGCAGAAACAGCAAAAGAATTAGTTGTAGCTGAGAAAATATAATCATTGAGCGAATCTTGATCAGCAGATAAACATTTGAGCTCTTTGTCTCTTTAACTTCTCCTTGACTTCTCCCCCTCATGACCTTGATGATCTTGATCAACTTGGTCATGCAAATGTTGGAGACGAGACAACTTAAGATCTGCAAAATCAAAGAAACAGAGAAAACAGAGGAGGTTTGCGCTTCATGATGGACGCGCAAACTAAGATTTGCGTTTCATGTTGGACGCGCAAACCAAAGTTTGCGTTTCATGTTGGACGCGCAAACCAAAGTTTGCGTTTCATGTTGGACGCGCAAATCAAAGTTTGCGTGTCAAGCTGGAAGCGCAAAGCTGACTTAGACAAGATTTACCTTTTTAAGCTCTTTGACTCCCCCTACACAAATGCACTAGATGTGACAATTCAAGTTAGCATTCATATAAAGAAAATCAGATACTCCCCCTCAAAAACAGATATAATCTTTGAAAAAAAATATTCTCTTTGTTCACTCCCACTTGAATAATGCATAAACCCATTAAAATATATTTATGAGAACACAATGATCAAATATTAATGAAGAAAGAAAAATATACTGAATGTAAATTTTGAAACAACTAAACATATAAAATTTTAAACACTAAACAAATAAAATTGTACTTGGTAAAATATTACAGATTTATCAATCATTTGAAATCAAACATATGTTGTTGGATACAAGAACAAGTTTCATTGCATATCAAGTTAAAACATGTTCAGTTTCAAAAACTTCCATCAATCTATTCAGTGTGCTCACATGCGAATCTTCGATTAGCTTCAAGAAAATGCAATTCTAAAAATATTATAGAGAACTTTGCATGTACTGACACTAATTCATCAAAAATTAAGACTTTCACAAATTTACAGGTTTATCACAACTCAAACATATCACCAAGTATCATGAGATGTGTGCTCATTGGCATCTTTTTAGCAGTGTGCACATTGGCATGTTAACATGAGTGTGCTCTTTGGCATCTTTTAAGCTTGTGCACTTTGGCATCTTTTTAATCAAGAAGTTTATTAAGTAAAGAACATGCCGTAAACGTAACTTTCTATCTGACCCTATTGCAGGATTTGGGTCAGCCGCTCCCAGACCAGAAGGCCTTAGGGGACTAGGTGTCAAGCACCCCTTGGAACTTACTCTCCCAGATCAGAAAGGCTACATCGACATATCCTAAACCCATTTATACCAGTAGAACATGACTTTAGATCTGGTTCTATAGAAGGATTTCTGTTCAATCACTCCCAGACCAAATGACCTTAGGGGACCAGATGACAAGCATCCCGAGGAACTTACTTTCCCAAACCAGAAAGGTCACAGGTACAAACTTTTAATACTTAGAGATTTCTGTATTTTAAGAATTTAATAATCATCTCAATCACTCAGATCAACGTCTAAATGCTTAGCCCATATTTTCATTCCGATCTATAATTCTGATCATTTAGGTAGTCTAAGCAAAGTAAACTATAAAAATTCCGAATCACACAACTTTAAAGCAGTAATAAAAGTTTCAATCATGTTGCTGACTTTTCGACTTTTGTAAGACTTGAAATTTGACCATATAAAAACTTTAATATAAACAAAAAAACTTGAAAATTTATCCTAGACACATATTTTATTCAAAGAGAGAAAAAAAATGTAAAAACTTTACTTTATAGAATAAAATTTGTAAAGATTTAAACTTTTAATTAATATTTAGTTGGAACAAAATAAAATTCAACTATTTCATCTTTTACATAGAAGAAAATAAACTTGTGTCTCATATTAGAAGAAAATTTTGGGTAATACAAATTCATGAGATAGATAAACAAGCTCAGATTCTTGAAACATTGAGAAAAACTGGAACACATCATAATCAGAGATATATGCAGCGGAAATAAAATTGATGTACTCACAGTATCTCATTAAGTCAGAAGCTTAATCATTGAAGAACGAGTTCTAAACTGTTGTGTTTAGAAGTCGATGTCTATGAAGTACGGGTCCTGAGCTGAAGTACTCAGAAGCCAAAATCCTCTTACTCCCCCTTAACATGTGATGCCTGCAACTTTGAATTAGATAAAGATTTGGGTACCCACTTGAATTTGGGCCCATGTTTGTTAGTTGCAGTTCTTATGGGGAAATATTTGTTAGATTTAACATTTAAAGCAAGAGGAATATCATCAGAAAAATATGCACAATCATCAGAAGAGAAAGCATAATCATCTGAACTAGAATCAGAAGACGAATATGAGACATTTTTGGAAATTTGAAACATTTGCTTTATAGAGTATTTTGAAACTTTATTACAAACAGCAAATGAATCACTGTTATAAAATTTGTCTACACATCGATCTCCATCAAACATAGAATCAGTTGATGTCCGCCTAGCTCTCCAGATCTGCTTCTTTGACTGGCTCACAGTCCTATCTGAAATAATAGTATCGGAAGAATTAGAACAGTCAGAAAGAACTGTATCTCATTTCTTCGACTTCTTTGACCGTCTTCTTTTACGCTTAGGTTTATAATATTGATCATTGAGCGTAAAAGAATTATCAAGAATTTTAGACGAAATATTTAAATCAGAAGAAATAAATTTATCCAAGCAACCAATCTGATCAACTAATAATTTTGAATTCACCTCGGAGTCTGAATTATTTTGAGAAAGGATTTTAAAATTTGAAACTTCCCTTTTATTTTCCTTAGAATCAGAAGATAGGCTAGAAATAGAATCTGATTTTTGAGAAAATAAATTTTCTTCAAGACTAGAAGTCATAAAAGAAAGAATAATGTCAGATTCAATTTTCTTCAAAATATTTTGATCTTCTATCTGATCTTCAAGATCTATGATTTTCCCTTCTAATACTAACGGAGGAGTATATTTCTTCGAATCATAAATGATTGGAGAAATATTTTTCTTATCAGAATCAGGGGCATAAGAAGGAATAAAATCATTAGACACTGAAGATTTAACAGAAGATATATCATTTAAAACTCTTCTTCCTCTTCTTGATTTTTCCGGAAAATATTTGGCATTTTCGGACGTATAAACAAAAGGAATTTCATTTTTCTTTTTATATATCATTTTCTCATTTTCGAGATCTAACACTTCCTTTTCACTAGTCCAATGAAATTTGAACTGAGGAGCATAATGAGCAAGTGTCAGATAATCGTATTTATATAAGGTGGGAACTTCGTATATTACTTTGTTTAAAAATTGAGGATTATCAAAACCAAGTCCCCATCTCTGTTTTAAAGCCTCTTCACTCCTCGGCTTGTTCATATAGATTGTTTGTTCAGATTGGTCTCTTCGATAAAGCTTTTCTTCTAACTTAATTATTTTATCAGAAAATTCATCTTTTAAAGTAGTCATTGATGTCAAAGATTCAAGATAAGTCTTGTTAGAATTTTCCAAAGCATCCAATTTCTTTTGAAAGATGTCTTTAGTATTTTCTAAAATAGATTTTTCATCCTTCAAAGAAATTTTCAGCTTTTCAATTAAATCTGACTTTTCAGAATTTAAATTCATTTCAGATAAAATCTTTGAACGCAAATCAGATAAAGCATTTATCATGATATCAAACTGAGAGGTAATAAATTTGTAGTCAAATTCAGAATATACCTCATCCTCATCAGTATCAGAATCATCTGACTGGTCATCTCCGACTAAGCACATGTGAGCGATCTCGACATTGGAAGCTTCGTCGTCGGAATAATCCAGCCAGAATTCTTCTTCGGCCAATAAAGCAGTTCCGTTCTCTCTCTTTTCTGCTAGTTTCATTTTCTTTCGGTAGTATGCCGAATCCCTAACCACCTTTGCTCTACACTCCTTTGACATGTGACCCGGCTTTCCGCAGTTGTAGCAAGCAACATTCTTTAGCTCGGGTACTTTCACTTTAGAACCGGAAGTGAAGCGAGAAGAGTTGGAACTCGACTTTGGTTGGAACTTCTTCTGGTAGTGCTGAGAAAGAAGGATCATGGCTTTCTGTAAGGCCTCTCCATTATCATCAGTTGACCCGGTGTAAGCGTTATCAGACAACGCTTGTTCAGCTAGGTGCTTTGTGAGAAGAGCAACTGGATCAACTGTCTTCTTGTTCTTTTTGTCTAGCTTGGCCTTTTTCTCTATCACCAAGCTCTCATCAGTTAGCATAATCTCATACAGCTCTTGAATCTGCATCGTGGAAATTCTGACATCGTTCCTCAGTCTATGACATGATTTGTTCCACTCTGGCTGAAGAGAATTAAGGAATTTCAGATTCGTCTCAAGAGCAGTCTTTTCCACTTTAATCTTTCTAAGATCATTTATCACAGCGCAAAACCGGTCAAAGATAGCCCTCAGAGATTCATTGTCCTTTGCCTTAAATTCCTCAAAGTTGTTCATGAAGCGTGTCTGGCGAATCTGAGTAGCAACTGATGACCCAAGCATGATCTTTTCTAATCGAGTCCACATCATATTCGGATTATGTTTGAAACAGTCAATTCGATTGTAGATCGTGTTAGGCAGAGCTAGCATCAAATTGGACTTTGCTTCTCTATCGGCTTTTTCTCGTTTGATTTCATCATCAGTCAAAGGAATGTCACCTTTTGGCCTGACAAACGGTCCTTCAGTAAAAGATTTCATCATATTTTCTCCGTTACTCTGACGCTCAATGAAATTGATGAACCTATCTTGCCGCTGTGTAAACTCATCTTCGTTGATTAAGACTGGTGGACGAGTATCTGTTCCTAATTGCATCATCAGATCATTGGAGTAGAACCTAGCTTGGAAAGCAAACTTGGCAGAATCCATTTCTGATGAATCAGAAAATCAAAAATCAGATTGAATTGAAAAAATTCGAAAAAAATATTAAAAATTGTAAATTTGAAAAACACTTGTTATGACACAAAGTTTTTAAAGAAAATAGATGACACACAAAAAAAATCCAGACTTTTTTTTTTATCTGACAGGGAGAAAGACAGAAACGCAAACTGAGATTTGCGGGTGAGGAAGGATCTGCAGACTTTAGTTGTGCGGGTGAAGAGAGAGACGCAAACTGAGGTTTGCGGGTGTTGTGGGAAACGCAAACTGAGGTTTGTGGGTCACTGAGGACACGCAAGGCAGGCTTTGCGTGTGTATCCTGAAACGCACAATGAGCTTTGCGGGTCTAATGTGAACCGAAAACCTGAAACAAACGAACAAAGATTAATAGAAAATGTAAATCAATATGAACAAATGCAAAGCTATATGAATCATACGCAAAGTATGATGAATGAGGCGCAAAGCATATGAATGAAACGCAAAGTGCTAAGAACAAACGCAAACCCGCAGAAACTCAAATAAAATTCGCAAAACCAAATCAAACCAAGAGATTTATGCAAGAACAACACATACTGGTTATCGAAAACATCTTTTTGACACAAATCGACTAACAATTTCGATTAAAAACAACAAAATCTCAAAAACTTGAATGAAACAGTACAATAACTCGTGTTTTCAGAAAAATCACAAATTCATAAAATTGACAATCAGATCATGGTTTTTATGCAAAATAATGAGAATCAACTATGATCGATTACTAAAAACGAATCTAAACAAATCAATTTCACACAAATTCAACCAAGAAACAATCCAAATTTGATGAGAAATCAAGAAAACGAGATTTTCTTGAAAAATTCAAGAAAATCGATCAAATTTTCGATTTCGATCACTAATTTAGATTCAGGAAATCAATCTCTCAATTCTCTCAAGATTCAGTTGGCTCTGATACCAATTGATAAACCAAGATCACAAGATCTGTAGAGAGAGAATCTAGAGAGAGAAAGTGTGCGCTCAAATGTAACAGTATCTTGATTTCAAAATATGTGAAAGTACTTACAAACCAAACAAGCCAAGAGGACTTAAATACCTCAAGGCACTTACAAGACAGAAAAGAAAAATAAGCACAGATAAAGGAAATAAATACAATGATTACTATAAAATAAGATCTAACAATGACCTTTGAGTCTAGCGAGTGTGACGACTCGTAGCGGGTTATATTCGCCTCTCAACTGCTTAGGGGTGAGGCTTTGATTTGGTGGAACCTCACCCGGTCTGCCCTCACTCCCGAAGTTTTGGCTAAGTTAACTTGGGCGGTTTTCAAGAAGAAGATCATGGACAAGTATTGCAGCGAAAGATCTTTGGACAAACTGGAGGAAGAGTTCAGAGGTTTGAAGAAAGGGGCTCTGTCTGTCACCAATTATTCCAAGCTCTTCTTGGAAAAGCTAAACTTGGTGGGACACCTGGTCCCTGATGAACGATCGAAGATCAAAGCCTACCAGCATGGGTTGCCGGCCGAGATGAGGACGACAGTGAGGAATGCTAGAGGATTAACACTTCAAGATGTAATTGAAGAGTCTTTGCTTGTGGAAGACGACCTGGTTGCGGAAAAGGAAGAGAAGGGTCAAGTTGGGGAGAAGCGGAAGTGGGAAGAGCCATCTGGGCCCGTTCGTCAATCTAAACCATTTGCAAGTGGAAGATTTGGGGACAACCACCGAGAAACAAGGTGGTGCCATAAATGCATGACCAAGCATTTTAGACCATGCAACCCAAGACCTCACTTGGGGTCTGTCGAGTGTGCCAAGTGCAGAAAGAAGGGACATGCCATCCGAGATTGCCCCATCCGGGGGCTGGTTTGTTTTGAATGTCGGGAACCGGGTCACATGAAGAAGGATTGCTCGAAGCTAGTGGGTGGCAACCGTGGGAGTTCTTTTGGTTCGACTACAAGAGTCGAGCAACCGTCGAGAGCACCAAACCGAGCATTATGGATGACTACTGAGGAGGCAAAGGAGACCTCCGATGTTGTTTCGGGTACGTTCCTAGTAAACTCCTTGTCCGTTCGTGTGTTGTTTGATTCGGGTGCTACGTGTTCTTTTGTGTTGGATATTTTTTGTAAGCAATTCGTCAATCCTATTAGTGTTCTTCCCGATGATTTAATAGTAGAGGTGGCTAATGGGGATCAAGTGATCATTCGAGAACGTTTTTGTGATTGTACTCTAGAGATTGATGGGAATTCCTTTGGGGTAGACTTGTTACCTATGGCTATAGGTGGGTTTGATGTAGTCATAGGCATGGATTGGTTGTCGGGGCATAAGGCCGACATCTTTTGCTCCAAGAAGATGATCCAAGTACCTTTGTCGGGAAACGGTGTAGTCATCATCTATGGAGAGAAAGGGAAGAGATGCAATCCTATCATCTCCTCTCTCAAGGCCCGTAAATACTTAGCGAAAGGTTACCCTTCGTATCTGGCTTATATGGTGGACGTGAAGAAAGAAAAGAGATCGGTAGAGGATGTGAAGATCGTGCAAGACTACCCGAACGTCTTTTCGGAGGACTTACCCGGGCTACCGTCGGAAAGACAAGTAGAATTTCAAATCAACCTTACTCTAGGAGCGGCTCCGATAGCCCGTGCTCCCTACCGTTTGCTCCGACGAAAATGCAAGAGATGATGATGCAACTTCAAGAGATTCTAGAGAAGGGATTCATCCGACCGAACTCTTCTCCTTGGGGAGCCCCAGTTTTGTTCGTGAAGAAGAAAGACGGATCTATGTGGATGTGCATAAATTATCGGGAGTTGAATAAAGTCACGGTGAAGAACAAGTATCCTTTACCCTGAATCGACGACCTTTTTGATCAACTTCAAGGCGCGGGATGCTTTTCGAAGATCGACCTTCGGTCCGGATACCATCAAGTGAGAGTAAAGAAGGAGGATATTCCGAAGACGGATTTTCGAATGCGATACGGTTACTACGAGTTTTTGGTGATGCTTTTCGGTCTGACCAATGCTCTGGCCGTATTCATGGATTTGATGAACCGCGTGTGTTGCCCTTTCTTGGACAAATTCGTGATTGTCTTTATCGATGATATTTTAATCTACTCAAAGGATGAGTCCGAGCATGGGAAACATTTGCGGGAAGTGTTAGAAGTTCTACGAAAAGAAAGATTGTTCGCAAAGTTCTCGAAGTCCGAGTTTTGGATTCAAGAGGTGCAATTCTTAGGCCACGTGGTGTCTAAAGACAGAATGAAAGTAGACCCGACAAAGATCGAGGCGATGATGAGTTGGGAACCGCCGACGAGTCTGATGGAGATCCGAAGTTTCTTGGGATTGGCGGGTTACTACAGGCGATTTATTCAAGACTTCTCCAAGATAGCTTCGCAACTCACCTCCTTCACGAGGAAGAATGTCAAATTCCTTTGGACCGATGCGCAGGATCAAGCCTTTCAAGCGCTCAAGAAGAAGTTGTGTGAAGCTTCCAATCTATCACTACCCGAAGGATCGGATGATTTCGTGGTGTATAGTGATGCTTCCAAGATGGGTCTCGGGTGTGTGCTAATGCAACGGGGAAAGATGATAGCTTATGCGTCATGACAACTAAAGGACCATGAGAAGAACTACCCGACTCATGACTTGGAATTGGCGGCGGTGGTCTTTGCATTGAAATTGTGGAGACATTATTTGTACGGGACGAAGTGCACCTTATTTACATATCACAAAAGCTTAAAGTACATCTTTGATAAAAAAGAACTCAACATGCGGCAAAGAAGGTGGTTGGAGCTACTAAAGGACTACGATTATGAGTTGCTATATCATCTCGGTAAGGCCAACGTGGTGGCGGATGCGTTGAGCTGGAGGAACTATGAAGGGGGTGTCAAGTTATGCCTCACTAGGATCGAGGTGGTATCCAGTTTGTTGGAGATCATCAAATCATATCAGATGGAAGCACTTAAAGAAGAAAACCTCAAATCTGAAGTTATGGTGAAGCAAAGTGGACTACTGACGGAAGACGGTCGTAGGCTCAAACTCTTTCAAGACCGAATCTGGGTACCAAAGTTTGGTGGAAACCGGGAACTACTACTCGAGGAAGCGCATAAGTTGAAATATTCTATACACCCCGGTAGCACCAAATTGTATAGGTATTTAAAACTGAATTATTGGTGGCCAGTGATGAAGCTTGATGTGGCCAACTACGTGGAGAGATGTGTCACGTGTCTTCAAGTCAAGGCGGAACATCGAAGACCGTATGGAAGCTTACATCCATTGTCCATTCCCGAGTGGAAGTGGGACAATATCACCATGAATTTCGTGACAAAGCTACCGAAGACCTTACGAGATCATGATACTATTTGGGTGATTGTTGACCGTCTAACCAAGAGCGCGCATTTCCTTGCAATGCGAGAGACCTTGCCGATGGAGAAATTGGCCAAACTTTATATTGATAAGGTGGTGTCGAGACATGGAGTTCCGCAATCTATCGTGTCAGATAGGGACAGTTGGTTCACGTCAAACTTTTAGGCTAGTCTGCAGAAAGAGTTGGGCACGAGACTAAATTTGAGCACGACTTACCATCCACAAACGGATGGCTAAAGCGAGAGGACAATTAAAACGCTTGAAGATATGTTGAGGTCGTGTGTTATCGACTTTGGAGGAAGTTGGGACTCACACCTACCTTCGGTAGAGTTCACGTACAATAACAGTTACCATTCCAGTATTGGAATGGCTCCATTCGAGGCGTTGTATGGACAGAAGTGTAGAACGCCAGTTTGTTGGCTTGAAGCGGGCGAGAAGCAATTCACCAGGCCAGAAATAGTTCAAGAGACGGCGGACAAAGTAAAAGAAATTCGAGAAAGATTGAAGGCAGCTCAAGACCGACAGAAGAGTTACGCTGACAAGAAAAAAAGACCGGTCGAGTTTCAGGTGGGCGACCGTGTTATGTTGAAAATATCCCCATGGAAAGGGATTATCCGGTTTGGAAAGTGTGGGAAGCTTAGCCCCCGCTTCCTAGGACCCTTCGTAATTTTAGAGAAGATTGGGCTACAAGCTTACCGGTTGGATCTACCACCGGAAATGGATGGGATACATCCTACATTTCATGTGTGTTATCTTCGTAAGTGTCTAGCCGAAGAAGAGAGTGTGATTCCTCTAAAAGAAATTCGAGTAGATAACGGGAATCGTTGCGTGGAGGAGTCGGAGGCAATACTGGAGTCAAAAGTAAATAGGTTGTGACATAAAGGTGTGATCATGGTTAAAGTTCAATGGAAGCACCACCGAGGTGCCAACGTTACATGGGAATCGGAGGAGGATATGAGGAATCTCTACCCTCGCTTGTTTTCCTAGAATGGGATTTCAGGAACGAAATCCTAATGAAGGTGGGGAGGATCGTAACGCACATATTTTTCATTCAGAACTTGCCTATGTAATTATATATATGTACATATACATGTCTATACGTGTGTAGGTGTGGATAATCTCATATCGTTTGTTAGAACACAGTCTCATTGGATTCAAGATCATCCAATCTGAAGATCGCAATCTGAAGCTAAAGCCGGAAAGTCGACTCTCGTTATTAAAGTCTAAAGTTGTTTGTAATAAATAGTCAAAGTTAGTTGTTATTGTTATTAGTTAAATTAGTTTTAATATCTAAGTATTAGATATTAGTTCTATATATTAAAGTTAAATATCTAGATATTAGTTTTAGATAATATCAATTCTAGATATTATCTAAGTGTGTTGTAGAAGCTAGCAGAAATCGATCATAATATCAGACCAGAAAACACACACTTAAAGGTGAAAAACAGAGAACACATCCAAGCTTGAATAGATCAATCATGTAACCATTTCTATTAATCAATACAGGTTGGTAATCATATTGTGTTGTTAATCTATAAAACTTGATAAGTATTGTGGACCGACAATTGGTATCAGAGTCTGATAAGAGATCAAAATCAAGTTTTAAAAACTCGACTCTGTGTTCTTAAGTTGAAAATCATTTTTATGATTTAAGAGTGTTTTTGGGTTAGAAATCGATCAGGTTGTGATCGATAGGTGTGCTAGATCGAGTTTGTAGTGTTTAATTTCAGTATAACACTTCAATCGACTCTCATTTTGTGATTTTAGAAATATTACTGTTCACGACTTCAAGTTCACTGTGCTATCGATTTAAACTTAAAAAAAGTGTTTGTTTTCGAGATCAAGTGTTTACAGTCTGTTCTAAAACTGTTAGTGGTCATTTTATTACATATTGGGACTGCTAATCGTGTCATACAAGTCGTTTTTATCGAAATCAGTTCGTTTTTTTATCAAAAAGAGACGAACTCGCGCAAACACAGGAAGAACTCACGCAAGATGCACTTTGCGCATCCCACATGAAACGCAAACCCAGGTTTGCGCAACCCAAGTGATACGCAAAGCTCCACTTTGCGCAACCCAAGTGTCACGCAAAAGCCACTTTGCGCGACCAACTGCTCAAGAAAAGCTCCGGTTTGCGCGACTCAAGTGACAAGCAAACCTCTCCTTTGCACGACCTTCTTCAAACGCAAACCTTCAACTTTGCTCCACCCACTGCTGAAGCAAACCTCAAGTTTGCGCGACCCACTACAAACGCAAACCTCAAGTTCGCGCCACTCAAGTCTCGCGCGACGTCCAATTTTGCGCCAGAACCTGACTTGGTCATTTCTGAATTATTTTAATCTGTATTCATTTTATCTGAACTAACAATTCGAAACAGATTTTTATTTCACATTAATCAGAAACAGAATGACTTCAAAAGACGCTCTTTCCATTGGCACGGATGTCAAACCCCTAGTTCTGTTCAAAGGGGATTACGAACAATGGAAAGACAGATTTCTTGACTTTGTGGATCGACACGTAAACGGAGATAACATTCTTTTATCAATAAAAGAAGGTCCTATGGCATCACTTTCTATCCAAGTATCTGATGATGACGATGATGCTGAAGACGATTCTTCTGACAGTGAGGATGGGAACGTGGAAAGAGAACAGAAGATGAAAACTGTTACGCTAGAGTATGCCCAATTTTCTGAAGAACAAAAGAATCGTTTCAAAGATGATAAGCAAGCAAGATATTTACTTCTTCAGAGTATCCCGAATGATATTTACATCAAAATAGACAGCTACAAAGCTACTGCTAAGAAGATGTAGGATCAACTTCAAAATATGATGATGGGATCCAAGGTTGGGAACTAGATGAAAGTCGCAAACTGTATAAACAGTTATGAAGAATTCAAAGCCTTTGAAAATGAAAGCCTAGCGGACACTTATGAACGATATGTTCTGCTTCTGAACGAGCTGTCAAAGAATAAAGTTAAAAAGAAACAGATTGAGAACAACGTCAAGTTTCTCAGTGTCTTTCAACCAGAATGGAAGAAGCATACACGAAGAATGAAACAGATGAAAGATCTGAGTGACATTCCACTCCACGAGGTGTATGAGACACTAAGGCAGAACGAAGAGGAAGTAGAAGAGAAAAGGAGTGGAAAGAAAAAGGAAGTTGAGAAAGTTCCTGATTCAAATGCACTTGTTGTCAAAGATAAGAAGAAAAAAGAAAGTAATTACAAGTTCTGAATCAGAAACTGAATCTGATGGAGATGATGGAGAAAGTCTCAAGCAAGCACTGCATTTACTGACCCGTGCATTCCAAAAGAAATTCTACAAGAAACCGGGATCAAATACACAGAGATATTCTTCATCAAGCTCCAAGAACCGTGAGCATAGAGAAAGAGTAGAAGGAAGTAGATCTCAAGAGAAGAAACCAAGAGAAAGGAAGCAATTTGGGAATGACTACACCAGTACAGACAAGAAAGATGATGTCCCAATCATATGCTACAACTGTGGCATGACTGGACATTACGCCTCAAACTATCGAAAGCCAAAGGTTCACAATTCGGCGTATTACCAGAACAAACTAATGCTAGCCAAGCAACAGGAAGTCGGCAAAGCGTTAATGGTTGAAGACGAATTCTGGTTAGATCATTCTGAAGAGGAAGAAGAAGAAGAGAATGAAGAAGCTGCTAACATGTGCTTGATGGCCAATCATGCAAAGTATGATGATTCAGATAATAAAGCAGCTGAAGAGGTAATGAACTTAACCGAGAATAATTTTATGGTTAAAATGGATGCAATGATGATCGAACTTCAATACCTTCAGTCAAAACTGAAAAGAGAAAAAGGCAGAGTTGTTAGGCGTAATCAAAAGATCTTTGAGCTAAATACGTCAGTTATTGGGAATAAAGATCTCATGGATTCCCTACGCAAATCTGCTTCTGATTTTAATCTTGAAAAGGTTTGTTTTGAAAAGAAGATTTCTGATCTTGTTTCACAATTATCTAAGTCTGATTTAGAAAAGCAAGAATGCGTTCTGAAAGCATTTAAACTTCATGTTGAGAACAAGACTTTAGAGAAAAAGGTAACTGGTCTGGAAGCCAAACTCTATACAAGAGGCCAAACAGATCAAACTATTTTCTTGAATACACCTAATGAAGAGGTTGATTTTAAAGCAAAATGGGGATTAGGTTGTAATAATCCTCATTACCTGAAACATGTTATCAGAAAATAGCCTGGTTTATATAATGTAGATTATATGTATGCTGCTCGTAAAATTTCTCATTTGAAACCCAAATTTGTTACCAAAGCATCAGAAGAAGTCGAGGCAAGAGAAGATACAAAAAGAATGAATTTGAAGAAAATGCAACTACCATTCTGTTATGAAAGACTGAATGATAGCTATCTTTCTGAAAAACCAAGAGATCATTCAAACGATTATGTTGCTACATATTCTTCTACTGATATGGAGGCAAAACCTGTTTGAGCTAAAACTTATGCACCTCCACTCGTATTAGAAAGCAACATAATTGACTTAGAAAATATTCTATCTGCTGAACGAATTTTGAATGATCTATCACAAAAAGTATTTTCTACAGTCTTAAAGAACACTATTTTTCTTTACAAATCCAAAAAGTGTTCTAATTTTTCCAAAGTGCCTCAAACTTCGACTGATAGTTTTGATGATTTATTTGAGTCCACAAATGATTTTCTTAATTCTGATGAAGGGTGTATAAAAGAAGTAGATATGGTTGATTTTAATACTCAACTTCCAGATCATTCTACTTTTCTTGTAAAAGGAAAAGCTTTACCAAGTGTTTATAAAAATCAACGTTCACAGAAACAGAACACCTCTGGTAAATGCAAGAAAAGCCAATCTCAGAAATCTGATTTTCCTAATAAATCTAAATCTTCAAATCAGATTCGTACTACTAACCTTCTCTTTCACAGAAATATAGATGGATCAGGTTCACATCAGAGAAGGAAGAGCTACAAGAAAGAAAATCTTTTCTGGAAGAAGAAACCAGTTAAAGATGAAAGCTCATGTGTACATACGCATAATGAAACAAAGAACAATGCGCTGAAAAGTAAACCTGCTCATGTTTACACGAGAGATCAAATGATCAGGTTATCAGGTAAGGAAAATTCTTGTTCTTACTGTCGTACACATGATCCTGTTCACAGAACCAAAGATCATTACTGGTATGGTTCTTATTCCATAACCCCCATACGAACTGCAACTAACACATATGGACCCAAATACCAGTGGGTACCAAAGAAGAATAATGATTCTGTGTTGCAGGCACCTACTGTCAAGGGGGAGTAGAAGAACAAAGGCTTCTGATTACGACAGATCAGAACCCGGACTTAAATGTCAAGACGATGGTTCTTGAGTAAATCAGCTCAAGACCCGGACATCAATGTCAATAAAGGCTTCTGATTACGACAGATCAGAACCCGGACTTAAATGTCAAGACGATGGTTCTTGAGTAAATCAGCTCAAGACCCGAACATCAATGTCAAAGTGGTTTCTAAGTAAATCAGCTTAGAACCCGTGCTTCAAAGAAGAAGACCTTACTCAAATGCTGATATGAGAGATTGTACTCCGATACTCCAACGAGGAAATCATTCTTCAAGGGGGAGTACATATTTATTTCTGAAATTTTAAATGCATATCTTTTCAAATGATAATTTTTTCAAATGCATAATTTCAGGGGGAGTAAGAGAAGTTATTTGTTTTACTGCTTTTTGTCTTTTCAATATTAGTGAATAAAGTTTCTTTGACTTGACTTAAGACTTTTGCAGAATTTTTGAGAAGAGCTTACACGATCATATGTTTATGACTTTAAGCTAAGCTTCATGAGATGTAAGATCGCACTTAAAGGTATATTCCTTTATCTTAATCTCATATGTGATTGAAAGAAGGACAACTTTCAATCATTGAAAACATATTCTTAACCGTTCAAACCACTTCCTGATTTTTTCATAAGATTTTATATTTCGGGAGTGTACTTTAAATGTTCTACATGAGCTTACATGATTATAAATCATTTTGAGCAACATATTCTTTATAGGATATACGGGATCAGTGTGCTAGGAATTAACACAACTTCTATGGAACCACGTTAACCAGTGATTTCTACCCAAGAAGTTAATCCATAGGGATTGGGTGTGAGAAGTCAAAAGAAATGAGTGTGGAAGAGTGATGAGGTATCATGAAAAAGAGAGTTAGGTTAGCAGTGAGCTAAATGTTTAAAAGAAAGAGGGTGTGAGAACAGAGTTAAAAGAATATCACAACTCTGCACCAACTTTTTCTGAGCCGGGCAGCCACATTTCTAGTGTTTCACAACTCTTTTGTGATCATTATTGAAACATGCAACTAGCCCATGCCAACTCTTGAAATTACCCCACCAGCTACTCATTTACTTCTTAACAGGAAAATGTTTCATTTTTCAAAGGGAAAACAGCACATATGCTATCTGATTTTCATTTGGAAAATCTGGATATTGAAAAGAAGGAAGTCTGCCCCACCTTCGCACTTCAATCATGCACATTGAGTCTGTGTTTAACTTGCTGTTGTCTCAGTGGTTTACACAAATTTTGAGCCAAAATAAGCGATCATCAAGTGCTTAATTCTTTCTATCACAAGTACGAACACACAAGGAATTAGTTTCTTTATCATAACGTTTATAGAAATTACCTTTGTGGTGTTTCGATGATTAAATGGAAGCCCCGGGGGAGTCAACATCAAACAACTCCTTTCCAATATGTATTCGTTACACACAGTGACTTAGTGTTACTGACAGGCATGTTAACTTATTCATTAGTTGATTCAGGTGTTACACGACTATTTTTTCTGGATTTGAAAAGATCTGGATGAATATCTTTTGAATTGACGGATCAGAGGCTCCAACTGACAGACATTTCTTACTCAAAGTTTTGATGAATCCGTTGCACTTTTCATCAAAAAGGGGGAGAATCTAAAGCTTGAAGAAATGTTCAGTCCATTACATTACAAGATAAAAGAAGAGAAAAGCAAACAAAGAACTGCGAGATCAAAGTATTCTGAAGACATGCTGATTTCAGATAAATTTTCTTTGAAGATACTTTGCTAAAAAGAGATTGCATCTTCTAAGCTGAAAGAGAAGACCAAATTGCTAAATCTTTTTAGTAATGATCTTGATCCAAAGGGGGAGATTGTTAGGACACAGTCTCATTGGATTCAAGATCATCCAATCTGAAGATCGCAATCTGAAGCTAAAGCCGGAAAGTCGACTCTCATTATTAAAGTCTAAAGTTGTTTGTAATAAATAGTCAAAGTTAGTTGTTATTGTTATTAGTTAAATTAGTTTTAATATCTAAGTATTAGATATTAGTTCTATATATTAAAGTTAAATATCTAGATATTAGTTCTATATATTAAAGTTAAATATCTAAATATTAGTTTTAGATAATATCAATTCTAGATATTATCTAAGTGTGTTGTAGAAGCTAGCAGAAATCGATCATAATATCAGACCAGAAAACACACACTTAAAGATGAAAAACAGAGAACACATCCAAGCTTGAATAGATCAATCCTGTAACCATTTCTATTAATCAATACAGGTTGGTAATCATATTGTGTTGTTAATCTATAAAACTTGATAAGTATTGTGGAGAGAGTTGTGTGGGCTTTTGTGTGGGTTCCAAGTCGCGGCCCAAGCCGCGTAACTCACTAGAGTGAAGGCATGCGGGCACACGAGCGGCTTATGGCGCGGCCTTCAAGTCGCGGCCCAAGCCGCAGGACCACCTGCAGGTCTCCAAAACCCCTCTTTGATCGATTTTAACTTACACCACTTCACCACTCGATTTTCAACCGCGATTTCTAGGGTTTTGGGTTTCTCCCTCTACTCACCTCAAATCATTTATTGCAAACCTTGGGTGCTTAGAAAACAATCTTTGGGCATCAAACCTACCTTGGAGATCATTTATTGGAGTAGATTCACAAGATCCAAGTTCAAGCCACTCTCATCCAACTTCTAGGGTTTTCATCTTTTCTAGGTTTTTGGCTAAAAACCTACGTTTGTGAGTTCCCAAACTTTGTTAAAACTAGATACACATCATCCTCTATTACATGTTATTTTCATTCATCTTTACTTGAACTATTCATACATAAAACTTGATTTCTTGTGGGTCTCCTTGTACGTAAATCTATGACCCCATTATCTACAAGAATGAGCTTCCCTAACATGGTATTGGGACTCCTTGACCTTAGATAAATGGGAAATATGCTTGTATGAGTTAATTTTGGATAATGGACTATATAGGTGGTTTGACCTAATTTTGAGAAGTCGGATTGTTAGATGATTACATGATAATTCATGACTTGTTAAAGTTTGATGAAGCACCCAACATGGTATTGGGATGACCTATTACTTGAATCACCATGAGGTGGAGTTATAACTACATTGCTAACAATAATTCTATACTAGCCTTGATATGGACTATGTGTGATTTATGGATGGTATGGTCTAATATTGTACCCATGGTTGGTATTGTGATTATTCATGGGCATTATGCGCCTTGAGACCTACTAATAATAATGTTGGACGAACCAAGTCGGTAAACACTAGGAGGATATAGTCTTGGGTGCCACCGTAATGGTATGTACCTAGACCTCCGCCATTCGGGGTAATGTCATGGTTGTAGTCCTCGGATGTGTCGGGCCTTTTGGGTGTCACTCATGATAGTTGGCATCAAGGTGTATCGACTCTTTGGGTGGAACTTGATTGGGGCTATGGGTCTCCCCCATTGACTCCACATATGAGAAACTTCTTGTTAACTGCCGATAAGTATTATGCTATGGATTGAAATATTAATGCTTGTACAACTCACTAGGCTTTTTGGCCTAACACTTGTTTGGTGTCGATGTGTATCTCAGGTTCTAGTGGCACCGCTTCTAAGCAGGCCTAGTCGGACTTGGGTGAGAGCTTGGGGAAGGTGCATTGGGACGCACTTTTTGTGAAGACATTGAGTTGATCTATAGACAACACCCTTTTTGTAATCTCCTTTCTATCATAGAAATTAGATTAGTTGGTTGTTGTCTATTTCCGTTAAATTACAACTATAATTAAAAAGGTTTATTTATTCCCCATTTTTGGGAGGCTCTTGCTATGTCAATTTTTGTATACCACATATCCGTTTTTTTAGGATTATTGTTATCCTTATTTTAGGGTGTTACACATAGAAAATTGGAAAATTTTCTATGTCTAGAATTTGTATCGATACGAATTGTATGAGATTGAAATAGATTCTAAGTATAGAATTCGTATATCCCTGTTGTGCGAAAAGTTGGAAGTTTTCGAATATTCTAAGTATAGATTTCGCATATAGTCCTGTGCGATTTCCTCAGAATTCGCATATAGTAGCGTGTGAATTCTTAGAATTCGCATCTAGTTACTTGCGAATTGTGTGGTATGTGAATCCTTCAGCGTACGAATTGTGGGTGTTCTGCGAATTATGGTGTTGTGTGAATTGTGTAACTAGAGTGGTGTGAGAATTCTTGCCTTAGGAAATTTTTGGAAATTTTATTTCTAAAATTTTTTCTAAGTTTTTCTGTATATTGATTTCTTTTGAACTAACGATCATTTCAAGTTCTTATTTTACAGTTTATCTGTCAGGATGACTTCTAGGGAGGCTCTTGCAATTGGAACCGATGTCAAACCACCAATTCTTTTCAAAGGAGAATATGAACAGTGGAAAGATAGATTTCTGGACTTCATTGACAGAAATGAACTCGGTGATTACATCAGATTATCTTTGACAGAAAGAGTGATGAAACCTCCAACTAAAATTCATTCTACAGAAGCAGATGGTGAAGAGATAGTCAACAAAGAATATACAATGCTTGTAGAAGACTATTCTGGTGAACAGAAGAAGAGGCACAAGGCTGATAGATTGGCAAGGTCTTTTCTACTACAAGGAATTCCTAATGAGATATATGTGAAGATTGATAGCTACAAAGCTACTGGGAAGCAGATGTGGGATCAACTTGAGAAAATGATGTTAGGATCTAAGGTTGGTAATCAGTTGAAGGTGTCAAATTGTTTAAACAATTATGAAGAGTTTAAACCTAAGGAAGGTGAAAGTTTAGAGTCCACCTATGACATATTTGTTACTCTTCTGAACGAGATAAGCAAGAACAGAGTAGGGAAATCTCAAATTGAGATGAATGTCAAGTTTCTGAGCATTTTACAACCTGAGTGGAAAAGGAAGGTGAAAGTTTAGAGTCCACCTATGACATATTTGTTACTCTTCTGAACGAGCTAAGCAAGAACAGAGTAGGGAAATCTCAAATTGAGATGAATGTCAAGTTTCTGAGCATTTTACAACCTGAGTGGAAAAGGTTTACTCGGCAGATGAAACAGATGAAAGATATGAATGAGATACCTCTCCATGAAGTTTATGAGACTCTCAGACAAAATGAAGAAGAGGTTGATGAGATTAAATCTGAGAAGAAGAAAGCTGAGAAACCAACTGTTGATCCAGTTGCTTTGGTTGTAAAGAGAAAAGAGAAGAGATCTGTAAGTCTGAAGAAGAAAAAGGTGTTAGTATCTGAGATTGAGGAAGAGGAAAGTGAAGATTCAGATTCTGATGACGGCGAGAACCTAAAGCAAGCAATGCTACTGTTGACCAAAGCTTTTTAGAAAAAGTTTTACAAGAAGCCAGGGTCAAATAGTCAACGATATTCATCAGGGTCAAAGAATTTTGAGCATAAAGAACGAGTGGAAGGAAAGAAGAGATTTGAGGAGAAAAGGCCAGAAGAGAAAAAGTATGTGAATGAGTACGGAGAAAAGAAAGTTGACCTGCCAGTAAAGTGCTATAACTGTGGTAAAGTATGCCACTTTGCTAAAGATTGTCAGAAGCCTATAGTCAGAAATTCGGAGTATTACAAGAATAAAATGCTTCTGGCCAAACAAAAGGAAGATGGTAAAGCACTGATGGTTGAGGATGATTACTGGCTAGATCATTCAGATGTTGAAGAGGAGAAAGCGGAAACTGCCCACATGTGCCTAATGGGACAGAATGTTGATAAAGAGATGTCTGATGAAGAGGATTCTGAAGAGGTAAATGATATGACTGAATCTGATTTCTTAACTCAAATGCAATCCATGATGATTGACCTTCAGGATTTGCAGTCTAAACTTAAACATGAAAAAGGTATCATTAAAGAGAAAAACCAAGCAATACTGAAACTCAACAATGATAGTGCTGAGAAGCATGTATTGATTGAGACTTTACACAAAAATATTGATACCAGTGCTAGAGAAAAGACTGTAATCCACAATCAACTATCTGAAACATCATCAAAATTCAAACTGTGCGAACTTGAGATTAAAGAGGTTGCTAAAAAGTGTTTATCTTTAAAGAAAGAAAACAAATCTCTGGTTGAAAAAGTGAGTGGTTTGGAAGAAAAACTTTATACTCTAGGTCAGACTGAGCAAACCATTCATCTTAATAAACCAAAAGAGAGTAGTGAATGTTGGGGTATTGGTTATGATAACCCACACTACTTGAAAAATGGTATTTCTAAAGTGTCTGCTTTATATGATTTTGGTTTTCTAAAATTGGCACCTAAATATCCTGAACTCAAAGTCAAATGGACAAAATTGTCAGATGAGGACGAAGCTAAGGAAAATGAGAAAAAGAAAAATAAAACTAAAATGCAACTTCCATTTCGTTATGATAGGTTGAAATCTAGTTATAGTTCCAAACAATCAAATTTTCTTTCTAATGATTATTTTCAAAGCTATTCTACAGAGGAAATGGAGGCAAAAACGATTGAAGGCAAAATTTATGTTCCTCCACTCATTTTAGAAAGTAAAATTTATGAACTTGAGAATACTCTTGTAGAAGAGAGAATTTTGACTGGAGTAGAACAAATGATATTTTCAACTGTTTTTATAAACACTGATTTCTCAAATTCTTCCAAAGTTTCGAAATCAAATGATGTTAATGATCTGTTTGATAAAGAGTTTGATTTTCTAAACTTTGATGGTTGTTTTGATGACTGTGTTGATCAATTTGATTTTAATGCAAAACTTCCAAATCATTCTCAATTTATTGTGAATTCCAAAGGTTTACCAAATGTATTTGAAAAGGATGAATCATCAGCGAAAGTTGATAAACCAGTTTCTTTGAGTACCAAACATGCCAAAGGTAAGAAAAGAAAGAACAGACACTCACAAAAACGGAATAACACTTGTAATTCAAAGAATAAACAATCTTTTAAATCTCAAAGTTCTAACTTTCAAAATTCATATGTTTCATATGTGAAAAAGAAAAAGCCTGAAGTGAAATCAAAATGGAGACCAAAGCAGAAAGTTGAAGAGAATACAAAATCATTTTCTGATTTCGAATGTAATAGAGTGATTGTTAGTGATACTGATGTAGTTGGTAATATTTCTTTTCACAAAACAAAACTTGTATCTTCTTACAAGACCTATTCAATAAAGTAATTACTCTAATTATCTCTGTCTACTAATAAGTCTTCTACATATCGTACAAATGATTTTGTATCTCGACAATATTCTGATGATTGGTTTGGATCATATCATGTTTATTCTAATAATTTTGTTTCAAAAGTTTTTCAAAAGATCAAAGGGTCCAAATTCAAATGGATGCTAAAATCATGTGCTAACTTGCTATGACCCATCTAAAAATGGGTACCTAAACCTGTTGTTCCTTGATTCTCATGTGCAAACCTGTCATATGTAGTACTTGGATTCTGGTTGCTCCAAGCATATGACCGGGCAGAAAGATATTTTATCTAATTATACAGAGAAATTCTGCGGGAACGTCAGATTTGGGAATGACCAGTTTTCACCAATCTTGGGATATGGAGATGTCGTGCAAGAAAATGTAACGATTAAGAAGGTGAGCTACGTTGAAAGATTAGGACACAACCTATTCAACATTAGTCAGTTATGTGACAAGGATTTAGAGGTGAATTTTAAGGCCAAGCGATGTTGTGTTAGAACTGAAGATGGTAAAGAACTCTTGGTCGGGACTCGGAAGTCAAACCTCTACACGATCAATCTGTCAAAAGTCAAGACTAATAATGTGGTTTATCTACTTACTAAAGCCTCTATGCAACAAAGCTAGTTATGGCATATAAGGCTATCTCATCTCAACTTCAGATACATCAACAAGTTGGTGACTAGTAATCTGGTGAAGGGTTTACCTGAGTTGAAATATGTTAAAGAACATTTGTGTGCTGCGTGTGAGAAGGGTAAGATGAAAAGAGCTTCTCATAAGCCTAAGTCTGAACCGAGCACAAGTACTTCTTTATAACTGTTGCATATGGATCTCTGTGGTCCAATGCGAACTCAAAGCATCAACGGCAAGAAATACGTTTTGGTGATTGTGGACGATTATTCAAGATACACTTGGGTCAAATTTCAAAGATCGAAAGATGAGATGCCCGATATCATCATCTCATTTCTACAGACCATTCAAGTGAACCTGCAGAAGACAGTCAAGCTTGTCAGAACAGATAATGACACAGAATTCAAGAACAAGACTGTAGATGATTATCTCGAAACGGTCGGGATAACACACCAATTTTCTGCTGCCAGGACACCAGAACAGAATGGAGTAGTAGAAAGACGAAACAGAACTCTAGTTGAGGTTGCTCGCACTATGCTTAGTCAATCTGATCTACCACTATTTCTGTGAGCTGAAGTTGTGTCAACTACATGTTATACACAAAATCGCTCAATCATTCATCGTCGGTTTGGTAAAACATCATATGCTTTGATTAAATTTAGAATACCTGTGTGTCCCACAATCAATGTAAATCAAGATAACAACAATTGATTTCAAACAATTTCTATTAAAATTTAAATTTTGATTACACAGATAACTCTCTGAATACTTTCTCTCTCTAACACAACACGCGCTCAACGCATAGTCTCTCTTAGTCTAATGATTCTACAAACGAAAAACTCTTATAAACCTAAAACTCTTACAATAGAACTGTTAGATTAAATTAGCCTCCAATTTAATTGAATGTTTTATAAAGAATTGTATTTTGGGCTTTTTAAATAGTTGTGTGGGCTTGAGCCTTTTATTTGTAAATGGGTCGTATTTAATAGGTACCCATGGCTCATTTGTTCATTAGGGTTTTGGAGAAAACACACATATTACACACACCGACTAATTTTATGAGAGTCGTCTTCATGTTTAGTGTGGTATATTCTTCCCATTTTCTCCTCCATTAATGAAATCAATGCATATGAGATGAGTTCTTGATAATTATGTTCTTAATTTTCATCTTATCTCTACATTTCTATGGATTATCTTCTTTTGTTGTCTGTATTAGGATCTAACAATTGGTATCAGAGCCAAATGAAGAAACTCTTTTTCATTTCGGTCATCTATGGCAACAATTGAAGATAGATGATTATTTTGTTGTTTTGGTGCTTAGATTGATTCAATCACATGAGCCTAAACACAAATAACATTTCTATGGTTTATTTTCTGTTTTGTGTTGATTGGAAATCTATTTTTTTTTTGATTTAGATGAATTTTGGATGAACTTTGATCTAGATTTTATTGATTTCTCACAAACTCTGAATTCTGCACACCACATGTTTGATGAAATGCCTATGAGAAGATTTAATTTAATTTTGGTTAAATCTGATCAGTTTTTATTACATGTGTGTCTTTGATCTCTCTCATTTATTTGTCTAACATTTGATAGCACTAAGTAGATGGTTGATCTATGATCCCATCCTTGTGTATGCTTTAGTCCTGTGCTTTCTTAGCAACTTGGAGGAATGGCAGTTGATCTATGATCTGGTTGTTTATTTAACCAAGTTAGGACTATTTTTTCATTTGGGTTTGATTAATAAAGAATCAATAATCCAGATTTGGTGTTGTGTTACATGTTCAAAGTCAGATCTAAAATGATTTTTTTTAATCTTTGATTGCTTAAATTTAACTTTCTGAAGTGATCAATCAGAAACTTAATTTTCCGCAATCTTTGTTTTAAGAAGATTTATGGAGATCGATTCATTCTTATACATCAAATCAAGTTTGTGAGCATTTGATATGAATTGGAGGATTTGTGGTAGATTAAGATTCTAGAAAGTTAATTTGACATGGGACAACAAGATTTCAGATTTGTCCATGATCTGCAACAGGCTGTTAAATCCGTTCATGTGCAAATTCAAAACAGTTGTTGTTGGTTCAAAACAAAAAGGGATTGTCATGTTCTTGTTGTTTGTGTTTATGGCTAGATAGATTTTGAAAGATGAAGGGCAGAATGTTTAGATTTTTAAGAGTGCCTACTGTTGTGATCAATTAGTTCGAAGATGACCAGATCTGTAATTCAAAGTGAAGTTGTATTTGTTATATATCAAGAATCTGCAGATGATGTGATAAGTTGTTGTGTATGATGCAGCAAAGAAAAGAAAGTGCAATCTGTGTAATCTGTCCATTGTTGATGTTGTGTTCGAAGAATATGTGCAGCAAAATTTGTTGTTGTTTGTATTCAAAATATGTAGCAAAAAAGGGGTTTAAAATAAAAAGTTGTTGATTCATGGAAGTTGCTGCTATTTGGTTCTCTGAATCAGAACAGAAAGTTGTTGTAATCCTGTTAATCATGTTAAATTATTGTGTTCTGCTTTAAACCACCATGGGAATCAAACTCCATCCAAGAGAAAAAAAAAAAAGATTCTCCACTTGACAATATGCATTGCCTTTGTTACGTGATATGGACCATGCATCACAAAATTCAAGAGAGCAATTAAGAGCTCTTGGTAGGATGGATCCATATTGTGACAACATTAGATTTAATTGTTGTTTGATTGGCACGTGACAATGACAAGAAAGTGGAGCATGCTTTTCTAAGAAAGAATGCAATTGAATTTAGTTTGGAGCTCTGCTGAATTTTGAGACAGCAAGAAAGTCAAGATGAAATCTGAATTCTGTTCATGTTAATACATAGTTCTTGAAAGCATCTCCAGATTTGAAACTTCTTGCTTTTTCATAGTCATTGACATATTTTCAAATGTGCAATAACTGTTGGTGTGAGCATAACGTTTAAACTTGCAGCAGAAAGTGTTTATTGGATTGATAGCCCAATCGCAGTCTGAATCAAAGAAGTGAATATGTTCAGAGATATTCCTAAGCTGTCCAGAGTTGTGGACATTCGATATGTGCAGATTTGTAAAGTTAATAGCAGCTAAAATTGAAAGCTATTCAGAGTTTGTTCAAGGTAAATCAGAGTTAGGACAGCTTTGCGCGCCTGTCGAATTTTGCTCCTATCTCCCTGCTCGAAGCTCCAAATTTGACAAGTCTAGATGCGTTAGATTCCTAAGACATAGATGAAAATTTTTCATGTTTTGAGTTTGTTCTGAATCAGTGTGCTGATTGGCCATAATATGTGTTAAAGTCGGTACATAGTTGCTGGAAAGAAACTGTTGTTTGAACGAGAAGTTGTGCGCAAAGGTTGATAAAGGTTGCGCACAGAGGCTGTCTAGTGAAACGCAGTGCTCTGGACACACAACAGAGGCTCTGGTCATTCACATTGTGATCAGAGACAAGTGCAGAGCCTCTGTGAAGATGTTCTGAGGTTGCTGTGCAAAACTTAATCAGAGGTTCGTCCAGAGCTTGATAGTAGGTTGTCCAGATCCACAGAGAACCACAGAGGCTGCGACAAATTGATCAGAGGTGTGCTTAAGCTATCATGCATAGAGGAATGAGCAGATGAACTTTGTGCATGTGCAGAAGCTCAAAGGCAGAAAATACACATCAGAGGCAGATTGCAGAGCCTCTGAGGCTGTCCTGATGTATGCGTGCAGAAGTTGATTCTCAGAGAGGCTCTTAAAAGGCACAGAGGCTCTTAAGTTGTCCACAAAGCCTCTGTGGACCAAAACCTCTAAAGAGCAGTGACCAGAAGAGGGAGACCAGAGGTAGACCTGAACATGCATATCAGAGGTCGATGTTCCAGAGGTCGAAATGAAACAACAGCCCAAAGCCCGAATTTCTTTGATTTTCTGACAGCTTTGCGCTGTTTCAGAAACACTTGCACAACTTTTTACTCAGAGCTCCAAATGACATGAGTCCAGTTGCGTTGGATTTCTAAAACACAGATGTACGACTTTGATGTTTTGAGTTTTCTCAAATTCCACGAGCTGATATGCCATAATCTGTTTCAAAGTCTGCATTAGGGTGCTGGACCGAAAGCATCCCATTTCACTCGTGCTCTTTCCACTTTCAAGAACGGTGTTCTCTCGTTGGTTCTTCATGGTTTCAAGCTACAAATGTGAAAAATTTCATGTCACACCCTCCTCTGATTTTCAAGTTTAAGGCTCGGTGTTGAACACTTACTCAACGGGATCTTAAGAGTCAAATTTTCTGTTTTGACGACTATTCTGCACAGCTGAGGGAAAACTTGCACAACTCACTCATTTTTCATCCAAAATTGATGAATCAAAGCTCGTTAGAAATCTAAGAGACTGGAGTTCAATGTTCATGTTTTATGTTTTCTCTGAATCAGGCTCTTTGATGGTCAAAAATAGCGGTGAAGTTGAGTCATGAAAGCTTGACAAAAAGGGGTAAATTGTCTCGGTCTTTCAAGAATATGAGCCTACATTTGAGGGGGAGCTTGTGATGCTTTGAAGACTCGAAGAAAGGCACACCAAAGCTTCTAAAGAAAACAAGGGGGAGACTATATGATGATGCTTTCTTTATAAAACATTAGGGGGAGATTGTTAGATTAAATTAGCCCCCAATTTAATTGAATGTTTTATAAAGAATTGTATTTTGGGCTTTTCAAATAGTTGTGTAGGCTTGAGCCTTTTATTTGTAAATGGGCCCTATTTAATAGATTCCAATGGCTCATTTGTTCATTAGGGTTTTGGAGAGAACACACATATTACACACACTGACTAATTTTATGAGAGTCGTCTTCATGTTTAGTGTGGTATGTTCTTCCCATTTTCCCCTCCATTAATGAAATCAATGCATATGAGATGAGTTCTTGATAATTATGTTCTTAATTTTCATCTTATCTCTACATTTCTATGGAGTATCTTCTTTTGTTGTCTGTATTGGGATCTAACAAGAACCACTCTAAACACTAACTAAACATTGACTTTTGACTTTGACTTTATTACAAAGACTTTGACTTTTAGCTTAAGGGTTTGACTTGACTTTTATCTTCAACTTGAACTTCAGTCTTTATGATCTTGTATCCAACATATTTTGTGGACTAACAATCTCCCCCTTTGATGAATCAAAATTGATGAATCCAAAATTGATGAATCAAAGCTCGTTAGAAATCGAAGAGACTGGAGTTCAATGTTCATGTTTTATGTTTTCTCTGAATCAGGCTCTTTGATGGTCAAAAATAGCGGTGAAGTTGAGTCATGAAAGCTTGACAAAAAGGGGTAAATTGTCTCGGTCTTTCAAGAGTATGAGCCTACATTTGAGGGGGAGCTTGTGATGCTTTGAAGACTAGAAGAACGGCACACCAAAGCTTCTAAAGAAAGCAAGGGGGAGACTATATGATGATGCTTTCTTTATAAAACATTAGGGGGAGATTGTTAGATTAAATTTTCCCCCAATTTAATTGAATGTTTTATAAAGAATTGTATTTTGGGCTTTTCAAATAGTTGTGTGGGCTTGAGCCTTTTATTTGTAAATGGGCCCTATTTAATAGGTTCCCATGGCTCATTTGTTCATTAGGGTTTTGGAGAGAACACACATATTACACACACTGACTAATTTTATGAGAGTCGTCTTCATGTTTAGTGTGGTATGTTCTTCCCATTTTCCCCTCCATTAATGAAATCAATGCATATGAGATGAGTTCTTGATAATTATGTTCTTAATTTTCATCTTATCTCTACATTTCTATGGAGTATCTTCTTTTGTTGTCTGTATTGGGATCTAACAAGAACCACTCTAAACACTAACTAAACATTGACTTTTGACTTTGACTTTATTACAAAGACTTTGACTTTTAGCTTAAGGGTTTGACTTGACTTTTATCTTCAACTTGAACTTCAGTCTTTATGATCTTGTATCCAACATATTTTGTGGACTAACAATCTCCCCCTTTGGATTCAAGATCATCTTCAAAAAGATATGCAATACAATCTCCCCCTTTGATTGATCTTTAACAAATTTAATCTCCCCTTTGTTAAGACAACTGATCATCTTTAGAAAAATAAGCATTGAAGCACAATCTCCCCTTTATGCTCAAAAACAGTCTTCAATATTTCTATAATCTCCCCAAATTCTGTGATAATGATCTTCAATAATCTTTAAAAATCTCCCCCAAGATAATAAAATATTTTTCAGACTTCAGAAAGAAATTATCTTCAGATTTAGCTCGGTTTGTTTCAGCAAATCAATCTTCAAAGAAAATTTCAATAATTTCCCACAAATATTCTGAAACCTTTGAACTTTCTCTTTCAAATCTGAACAATCTTCCCATAACTTGCATTCTTTGACATATTCTTTCAGCAAACTTTTTTCAAATCTTCTTTCTTGAAATGATTTCTCCTTTAAATTTCAATATTTCTTTAACTTCTCCCCCATAACTGTTATAAACTTGTCTTTAGCAAACATTTCTTGAACAAAAATTTCTCCCCCTTTTTGATGATTGTAGCACAGAAATCATCAAAACATCTTCAAGAAATGTCATGAACCTTTTCTAACCATTGATCCTTTCAAATGAGCCTCTGATCATCCGTAAATTTATAAAGTATTCATCCGAATCTTTTCAAATTCATACAAATTAGAGTGTAACACCTGAATCAACAAATGAATCAGTTAGAAATGCCTGTCAGTAGCACAAAGCCACTATGTGTAACGAATACACATTGGAAAGGAGCTTGTTGATGTTCACTCCCCCAGGTCTTCCATTCAATCATCGAATAACACAAGGTTAAACTATGAACGTTTAGACAGAAAAAAAAAATTCCTGTGTGTTCGTGCTTGTGTATGAAAGAATTAAGCACATGATGATTGCTTTTAATAATTGGCTCGAAATATGTAAACCATTGAGACAACAACAGTATTAGACAGAGTCAATGTGCATGATCGAAGTGCAAAGGTGGGGCAGACTTCCTTCTATTTCAATATACAGATTTTCAAAATGAAAATTAGATAGATTATATGTTGCATCCCCAAGAAAAATTGAAACATCTTCTTTTTAAGAAAAAGATGAGTAGATGGTGGGGTTATAAACAAGAGTTGGCATGGGCTAGTTGCTTGTTTCAATGAAGTTCACGAAGAATTGTGAAACAACAGATAATGTGGCTGCCCGGCTCAGAAAAAAATTGGTGCAGAGTTTGATATTCTTTTACTCTGATCTCTCACCCTCTTTCTTTTTATAATTTAAGCTCACTTCTAACCAAACTCTTTTACATTTTTCCACTCATCACACATACCCACACTCAGATATTTTGACTCCTCACCTCTCGATCACTCAAGGATAACTTCTTGGGTAGGAAACACTGGTTAACGTAAATCCATAGAAATTCAATTATGTTCTTACTCAATAAATCCATGTAGTCCTATAAGCAAAGTGTTGCTCAAATGGTTTAACTTTTTCAGTTAAAGCACATAATGAAATACATGTCAGATACATGTATGCTCAATAAGATAATCATGAAGATTTGAGCATTTTTATCATGAAATATTTTCTCAAAAACAAGTATATTGAAAGAATGAAATGAATACAAAAGACTTGTTTGAGAATCTGACATTGTATGAAAAGATCAAATATGAATGATTTATCAATCAAGGTTTAGGTCAGGAAAATTGGATGTTGTCTATAAGAACAATTACAGGCATTCTTGAAAAAAACGTTTTGAACGAAATCACGCTCAAATAACAAAGAATTTCAAACGGGGTGTCTTACCATCAAAAATATGTTTCAATATGAAACATGGTAAGAACTTGGTCAATAAAAATACTAAACCGGTGTGTGTGAAAACTTGACAATATATGGAAAAGATAATACACAAGTATTTATCTTTGGAAACACACGGTTTGTTTAACAATTAAGCTCATGAAAAAATGAAAAACATTTAAAATCACACTTCTAAATTCATGAAATCATTTTGAGAATCAGAAGTGGTTTGAACGTTTAAGAACATGTTTTTCAAATCTGAAAGTCGTCCTTCTTTCAGACATGTATGAGATTAAGTTTAGAATGATCCTTACGCTCAACTTAAATCTCATGAAGTTAGCTCCAAAGTCATGATTGATGTGATCATGTAAGCTCCCCTCAAAATCTGCATTTAGTCAAAAAACGTCAAAGCACAAAGTCTTATTCACACAAATTTATTGAAAAGTAAATGACATAAAAGCAATAAAACTTGTTAAGAACGAGTTCTGATCAGATGTAATCAGAAGTCATTATCCTTACTCCCCCTGAAAATATGCATCATATGATATTTCAGTAAAGAATATATGCAAAATTTTCTAACTTCCCCTAAAATGTAGATCATCTTATCTTTGTCTCACACTCCCCCTGAAATCATGAACAAACCTTTCAGTGTAGATATCTTTCAGATTAAAAGTAAAGAAATGAAGAAAAATAACAAAATCTAAACTGTACTAGGTAACAACAGATTAAGTCTTGAGATTTAGCACACCAAGTTTTGAAATGAGAAAATTAAATCTCTTTTCATCAAGTGGCTTGGTAAATAAATCCGCAAGTTGATAATCTGTGTTTACAAAGTAAAGTTCGATTGTACCTTTTTCAACATTATCTTTTATAAAATGATATCTCACGTCGATGTGCTTGGTTTTCGTATGTTGCACAGGGTTAGCAGATATTGCAATGGCGCTCTTCGAATCACAGTAGATCGGAATTTTGTCGTACTTGAAACCATAATATCGGAGTTGTGTCCGCATCCACAGCACTTGAGAACAACAGCTAGCCGCAGCTACATACTCTGCCTTAGCTGTTGAAGTAGATACACATAATTGTTTCATTGAAGCCCAACTCACGAGTTTATCGCCTAAGAATTGTATGTGTTCCGAAGTTCTCTTCTTGTCAAGCATACAACCTGTATGATCTGCGTCTGAAAACGTTGTGAGCTCAAAACCAGTATCTTTAGGATACCACAGACCAAGAGATGTAGTGCCTTTCAGATACCTAAATATACGCTTTACTGCTGAGAGATGGGATTCTTTGGGTGAATCCTGATATCTTGCACATAAGCACATAGAAAACATTATATCTGGCCTACTAGTCGTCAAGTACATCAAAGAACCAATCATCCCTCTATAAAGTTCTAACATCGACAGCTTTTCCCGAAAGATCAGCTCCGATCTTAGTTCCTGGTGCCATCGGGGTACCAATCGGAGTACAATTTTCCATTTTAAATTTTCTCAGAATATCATAAATGTACTTCGCTTGATTAATGAAAATCCTCATAGAAAATTGTTTGAATTGTAATCCGAGAAAGAAATTCATCTCTCCCATCATACTCATCTGAAATCTGGACACCATAAGGTTTGAAAATTTCTTACAATACTTTGGGTTAGTTGAAATATGATATCATCCACTTATATCTGAATTAAAATGATATCAGCTTTCTCCTTTTTAATGAAAAGAGTAGTATCGATTTTACCTTTTGAGAAGCCCGACTTGACTAAAAGTTAGATAGCACATCGTACCAGGCACGAGGGGCTTGCTTCAGACCGTAAAGAGCTTTGTCCATAATATATACATGATCTGCAAATGAATTATATACATGATATGTTCCAAACCAAACATCAGAATATTGTCGAGTCACAAAATCAGTCCGAAGAAATGTAGAAGACTTTTTAGTAGACGGAGATTGTTGGATCAGTAATTGTATTCAAGATTAAAGTTCAGGGTTTAATTTGTTTTTATTTAATAGTTAAAGTTGTAATTGGGCTCAAGCCCATTAGGCATTAGGCCTATACGGTTTAGATATAAATAGGTTTAATCAATTAGGTTTTAGGTATAATCCTCTCATAATCCTCATTATTACTTTCATAATCATATAGAGAGAGGTAGTCGTATTATAATCCTACGCACAAGGTACCAAGAACACACAAGGTTTTCATTGTTTAATCAAGGGATCGTGGTATATTATTCTGATCTGTTTATCTCTTGATCTATATTATTGTGTGTGATTGTTAATCAACTAGTAATCTGGGTTTAACAAGTGGTATCAGAGCCAAATGAATCAAGTTTTTTTAAACTGTGTTTATCGATACACACTGTGTGAAAATTGATTGTTTGATTTAATGTGTTTTTAAGCTTAAAGTTGATTTGAGTAGATGTGTTTTATGCTTTAGAACATTATCTGATTAGTTAATTGCTCTTAAAATCATAAATCGATTGAATTTTTGATGATTTTTGGATACTGGGTTCGACAAATCCATGGAACTTGCGACCACTGTCTTATTCAAAATTGAAGCTTGAAAGTTGATTTTAATCATTAATTTTGATTGCATTCTGATCGATATATGTTTAGGATTACAAAAGTCTGATTTTTACAATGAATTTGAGTTCTCAACTAGTAATCTGGGTTTAACTAGTAATCTGAGTTCTCGAGTGTTTTCTGGATTGATTATTGTTTTCTGGGTCGAAAGCTTCAAAGAACTCCGATCGTTATTCATCAAGTCCGGTCCCGGTCACAAAACAATATACCGGTCAATACCGGGTGCTACAGGATACCGGTCGAAACACCGGTCCACATCGATACCGGTCACACTATACAATCCCATTACTGATCAACACACCATACCGGTCGTTACCTTGGTCCGGTCGCGCCATACCGGTCACAGACTTCGGTCGAAATACCGGTCGACAGGATACCGGTCCAAGCAGGACACCGATCGAAGGGTCCGGTCGAGCTAAACACCGGTCAAGCAATACCCCGGTCGAGCAAGACACAGGTCGAGCTAAACACCGGTCAAGCAAGACCCCGGTCACACTTTTGCTCCAACACTTATTCGCTCAAATCCATTTTTTGCGCCACCAATTACTCGCGCATATCTCCTTTCGCGCGACCCACGTCTAGCGCAAATTCCACTTTTGCACCATCCTTTACTCGCGCAAAACCCTTCTTGCACCACCAACAGTTGTTCGCGCAAACATTTGTTTTGCGCCACCTGCGGTTCGCGCAAACCTCACTTTGCGCGACCCACCTCTCGCGCGAAACTCCACTTGCGTCACACATTAGTCGCGCAAATTAAGATTTTTGCGCTAGATCCCTTTAAGCGCACAGTTGTATCTTTGCGCCAGCCTCTATCTTGCGAATATCTTTGTGCTTTATACTGTTTGCGAATAATGCATTTAAATTATTTTTGGAAATTTATTTTTCTAACTATTTTTTAGTGTAGTTTTTATCCTATACTTGATTCTAGTTGATTGTTTTGGTACAGACAAGTTTGATTTCTAACCATACAGCTAAGATGTCGAACCAGCTTCTCTCAATGGGCTCTCAATCCAAACCCCCTGTCCTTATGGCAAATGAGTATCAGCAATGGAAGAAGAGAATGATCCATTTTCTGAATCACAAGAACAGAGAATACATGAATTCAATCACTACTGGTCCAGTAAATCCAATGATCAGAGTTCAGGATCAAGCTGCAACAAACACCTCTCCGGAAATCCCTGACAGACTTGTTCCTAGACCGTATGAGTTCTTCACTGATGAAGAAAAAGGTCTATACAAGATATATGAAGAAGCTCTCATTTACCTGACAATGGCCATCCCAAATGACATCTACAATCGGGTAGACAGTCGAGATTCAGCTAAAGAAATCTGGGATGAGCTAGCAAGACAATTTGAGGGAAGTGAAGCTTCAATTCAGGCAAAGCAGAATCTGTGCATTAATGCCTATGAAGAATTTCATGCAAGAGAAGGAGAGTCGCTGCTAGATACCTACAACAGATATAACATCATTCTCAATGACTTGCGGAGGAACAACATCTCTAAATCCGCTTCTGAGATAAATTACAAGTTCATGAAGAACCTGAATCCTGAGTGGAAGAACTTTGCCATCAACCTCCAGATGTCAAAGAACATGGCTCAAGAAAACATCACTGATATCTTCTCTACTCTTTCTCAGCATGAGGATGAGGTAAGATCTATTAATAATGAGTCCAATAATCTGAAGGAATCCGTGGCTCTCATAGCTGGCAAAGGAAAGAGTTCAGTTCCTATATCCTCTGCAAGGTCAAAGAAAAAGGTGTCTAAAGCTCTGGTTACTGAGGATACTGAGTCCGAATCTGATTCAAGTGATGAAGAACTGGAGATTGATTCTGATCCGGATATACAGAAGTTCTCTAAGGACTTGGCTCTAATTACTCGGCGATTCAAGAAGAGCTTTTGCAAGAAGAAATATTACTCAAAGCCAAAGTATGATGGATACAAGAAAGAGAAATCTGAAATGCGATACAAGCCAAGGCATGGGAGAAGAGAGGAAAGACGAGAAGAAAGAAAAGATGACAGAAGAGAAGAAAAGAGAGATGAGAAGAGAGAAGAGAGAAAGGATGAACCAGAAAGTTGCTACAACTGTGGCAAATTTGGGCACTTCTCCAGAGACTGCAAATTCAAGAAGGTAAAGAAGTCAGAATATTATGCAAGGAAGTCACTCATTGCCAAGAAAGCCGAAGAAGGAAAAGTGTTGATGGCTGAAGAAGAAAACTGGTTGTTCTAAAGTTCTGATGACGAGGAGCAGGCACACTGCACCCAAGTTTCCTACATGGCAAAACTGAATGGTGACGATGAAGATTCTGAGGCACATTCCGAAGATGCGAACTCTGAGGTAAGTGATAATTTTGAACTTATTGAATATTTGATGGCCCAAATACATAATATGAAAGATGAATTTGCTTTACTGAAAGGTAAACTTAGCTCTGCACATCAAAATCTTTTGATTTTTCATGATGAAAACACTTTGCTAAAAGTTTTTGTGGAAGAAAAAGAAAAAGAAAAGGATGGTTTAAAAGTTGAGAAAGAATCTTTAAAACGAAAAATATCTGGTTTAGAAAAGGATCTTGTAAATCTCAATGCTGAAAAGGGTGAGTATAAAAATAAATTTGAAGTTTGTTTTCAAGAAAGAAATGAAGCTTTCACTAAAATCAAGCAATTGGAGGATATTAATATGAAACGAGGTCAGACTGAGAAGACATTAAATCTGTTGACCAATAAACTCCAAGATGAAAGGTTTTATAAACTTAAACCAGGTTTGGGTGTGCCAACTAACGATGTTTTGAAAAAGGCACCGGAGCACTTATATAATTTTGATAAATTTGGCTTCGCAATCAGACCCATTCCTAACATTCGTGCAACCTTTGTTGAAGCAAGTACTTCTAAACCTTTTACAGAGAACAAATGTCGAGAAGAAATGGGGAAGGACAAGTCTTCTGAAACTGATTCTCAAAATTCTTTTAAATCAGTTGGTTTTAAATACAGTGATTTGAACAAAAGCTATGAAACTCGAAAGATCGAATTAACTGAGTTTGATTCACTGTTTACCACATCTTTAAAAGAATCAATCAGCAATGACAGGGTTCCACCTGAGACTGCATGCAAATATGATGAGTATGAATCGGATGTTGATCCGTCAACTATACCATCAGTCTCAAATCCTATTGCTTCTAAACCTTTACTTGTTGAAGAGGTTGAAGAAGAAACTGTCATCACGAATGGATCTTGTTCTAAAAATGATAAAATGGAGTTTATTGAAAACATGACCGAGGAAAGGTTTTCTGAAATGATGAATGCTTCAGATTCTGATCCTGTTTCTACTACAAAGGAGTCAAATTCTGTGAGCGATCATACATCTGAATTGATGAAGCAAATTGATATGTTGCAACAGTCTCTTGATGAGGTTGAAGATGAAAACTTTGATCTCAAATTTAAACTTGAAAAATCTTTGAAAGAAAATCAAGAGTTGTGCACAGAGATCAATTATTTGAAAATTACTTTATTCAAGAATGCTTCAAATGATAAACAGATGTTCAATGATCCAAACTGGAAGGTAAGAACTAATCCAGAATTTGATGCTCCTGCAAAACCTTCAGTTGTTTACTCTGATTGTCCTGACTATCCACCTAGCATTTTTGAGAAGGGTGAGACTTCAAGTAACTCTAGAAAACAATCACCCTCTAAGATAGAGACTAACAAGATTCTTGTTTCTGTTTCAGATATAAAAGGAAATGGAGTTGGGAGGAGTAAGAAGGATAAAGTTACTAGTTTGAATAAAAATGATAGTTTGATTTCTAGTGAATCTTGTGTTACAAACAGTTGTATTTCAGACAGTGTTATTTTGAAAAGTAATTCTTTTGATGGACATGAATGTAAGATTTGTTCCGATAAATCTAAGTTTATGAATTTTGCTCGAAAGAATCTATATTGCAAACACTGCTAGGATAATTCTTTCAAATACTACTCTACTCCTAAGTCCAAGAAGAATAAAAGAAAAGCTAAATTGAACCTTAATTCCAATTCTAATTCTAATTCTTCCACACAACCCAAAGTGTTTCGGGCTAAGGTTACCAATCCAAGTTCTAAAAAGCACTTTCAGGAATTAAATGTTAAAATGGTTTGGAAATGGGTTCCAAAACCCCGTTACGAATGGAGAGTGAAAGTTAAACCTGCTGATATTCCTGAATTGCTTGGTGCTAACCGCGAAGGACCCATCTTGATATGGGTACCTAAGCAAAACTAATTGTCTCTTTTGCAGGCCTGTCGACTGTGGGTGATAGATTCCGGATGTTCACACCACATGACATGATTCAAGCACCTCTTGCATAACTATGTGGAGGAGCATGCCGGAGCAGTTCGTTTTGCAAATTCTGAAGTAGAAGGACACGTCAGAGGATATGGCATGCTTGATAATGGAGTTGTGAAGATTCAAAGGGTGTTATATGTTGAAGGACTTGATCATAATTTGTTTAGCACCAGTCACTTTTGTGACATGAAATATCAAGTTCGCTTCACAACTACTCATTGCTATCTTGAGGATCCCGATGGGTACGAAGTCTTCAAAGCTGAACGTCATGGAAATCTATATTATGTAGATTTTCCCACACTGTCTGTTGGGAACTGAAGAATTGCTAAGTACAGTTAATGCTGCTAGTAGAACCTGATTACTACTGCTGATGTTAATGCTGCTGATACAGGTTAGTGCTGCTAGATCAAAGATTAATACTGCTGAAAGAAGTTACTACTGCTAAGCAAGTTTAATACTGCTAAGTAGTTAGTACTGCTGGAGTTAGTACTGCTAGAACAAAGTTAATACTGTTGAGCATGGTTAGTACTGCTGAACTTAATACTGCTAAGAGTATTAATGCTGCTGAAGAATTAATGCTGCTTATGAGATGAAGATTATATGACAAGGATGACAGCTGGATTGAAGATATTCATGGAAGCTTGAAGATAATGATGGAAGATTATAATGAAGATCTTTTATTATTTTGTAATTATCTTTTATCTTCAGTATATGTATAGAATAGTTTGTTTCTTTAGATGTAATAATAATTTCTAAGTTTTCTAGCTTTCATAGAGAGAATCAACCTCAAGGTTAGAACCCTAATTCTAGAGAAGTAGAATTCGTATTGGTGAGCATGTTCATCAATATTGAGGTTGTGTGTAAAAGCTTGTGACTTTCAATCATTCAATAAGAGTTTGCAAGTTATTCATCAGATTTACTGTTTGTTTACTGTTTCATTGAATATCAAAGTGTTATTCCGCAAACTTCTTTGATATTGTTTTCTGAGAGTTTATTCTTGTTTAGAATTAAGATCCTGACAAGTGGTATCAGAGCCTGTATTCTCAGAAATCTTATTCATCATGGAAAACACAGCTGAATCAAATGGTACTTTGGTCTCAAAGGTTCCAATGCTCAGACCCAATGAATTCGACATGTGGAAGATCAGAATCAAGCAATACATACTCCTCACTAATTATTCTATGTGGGACATCATTGAGAATGGCCCATCTGAAGCAGGAAAGATCGGTGCTGATGGAAAGAGGACACCACCAAAAACTGATGCAGAAAGAAAAAATAGACAGACAGAGATGAAAGCCTTGAGCACTTTGCTCTTGGCTATTCCCAATTAATATCAACACCAATTCTGCAATTGCACTGATGCACAGATGCTCTGGAATGCTCTAGAGAAGAGATTCTCTGGTACCAAAAGTACCAAGAGAAATCAGAAGGCCATACTGAAGCGACAGTATGAGAACTTTATGTCAACCAAGAATGAGTCCATGACTCAAACTTTTGACAGGTTTAACAAGCTAATTGGTGAACTAGCTACTGTGGGAGTACAAATTGATCAAGATGATCTAAACAGGAAGTTCCTAAGGTCCCTGGGTGATGAATGGACCATGTATACTGTCTCTTTCAGACAGAATGATCAACTGGAAGAAAAGGAACTTGATGATCTATACAATGATCTAAGAGTTTTTGAATCTGAGGTAGAGGCTAAGAAGAAGCCTTCTGGGTATGTTCACAATGCTGCACTCCTATCAGCATCAATTGATTCTACCTCTAACCCTGAATCAGTTAGTGCTGCCAATGGAGCAAATCAAGAGAAAGGCACTGAAACTGTGTTTGAAGCCTTTCTGTCCAGTCATGGAAACTCTTCTCTAATTAATGATGACTTGGAACAACTCCATCCGGATGATCTTGAAGAGATGGACATTAAATGGCAGATGGCCATGCTCTCTATGAGAGTTAAGAAGTTCATCAAGAGAACTGGGAGGAACAACTTCTCCCAAAGAAGAGAAGATGGAGCAGGATTTGACAAGTCAAAGGTGGAATGCTATAAATGCCATCAGAAGGGACACTTTGCTAGGGAATGCAGAAGTGGAGTGTCTCACAACAACAACCACCAACAAGCACAGTCTGGAAGCTTCAATAATAACAGAAACTCTGCTCAAGCCCTAGTCTCTCAACAAGGTATGGGGTTTGATTGGAGTGATCAAGCAGAAGAGGCTATCCAAAACCAAGCTTTAATGGCAGAGGTGTCTGATCTCCCAACAGAGGTAACTTCTAATATTTGTACTCAAAATTGCATTAACACTGTTAAAAGGTACAGGGATCACAACCAGAACATCAGTGATGACCTTAAAAGATTAGAAAAGGACATAAAAGATTATGTGAGGATTGTTGAGAGATTTGAAGATCATATTAAGAGTTTTCAAGCAAATGAGCTTCAACATTCTTATGACACAAACTACTGGAAGTGGGAGAAGAATGACCTAGAACTCCAACTGACCAAATCTAAAGAAGAGAGTGATAAGTTAAGAGGAGAGTTAGCTAAAGTCAAGTTAGATGTAGAAAAGTTTTCCAATGCTTCTAAAGCAATGGACTCGTTACTACAAACTCAGATTCATGATAAACTGAGAAGAGGAATAGGGTACAATACCACACCACCACCCTACAACAACAACTACATCCCTCCTAGTTCAGACTTGTTAGAGACAAAGGATAGGAAGGACCTGCCTGAGGGAGCCACTGAGATAGATCCCTTAGATGAAGTAGTTGTTGAGGATAAAACTGAGAAAGAAACTGTCAAGAATAAGGACAACACTGTGAGTGGTGAGATTCCCATGGAAAACCACATAATTACCAATGAGGGATGTGGAAAGCATTGGGTCAAGTCCAATGAGATAGATAAGACTGAGGGAAAGAATAAGAAGGTTCATTATAAGCAGACCACTATTGTGAACCCTATCCCTTGCAACAAGTGTGCATGCAATAAATCTGAGCCCCAAAAACATGATAAAAAGAGGGGTAATCAGAGAAACTGGAATAATCTGTGGGCACAAAAACAAGGGATTGATCTGAGTAAAATCAATAAACCAAAACCCTGTTTTATTTGTGGAAAGCTTAATCACATTGCCAAATACTGTTATTTCAATCCCATAAACCAAAGGCTGAACTTTCAGAGACCTACTCAAAAACCCTTTGGTTATAGGAAGAAAGAAAAGAACCATGTGGCTAAGAAAGTTGTTAAATCTAAAAGCCACATGAAGAAAAAGAATGTGGAAGACAGTGCCAAGATCTGGATACCTAAAAGCACTAAAGCTGTTAGTACTGCTACCACAAATAGTGCTGCTGACAGTGATAGTGCTGCTAAAAGCAATAATACTGCTACCAAGGTTAATACTGCTAACTCTGTTAGTACTGCCACCAATGTTAATACTGCCAAACCTGTTAGTACTGCTAACCTTGTTAGTACTTCTAAAGATAGTGTTGCTTCTAGTATTAGTGCTTCTAGACCAATAATCTTGACAAAGTACTCAAATAATAAATGTTCTTATTTTAAAAACCTCATCAAAAAGGAATGTAAGTATTTTGATGAGAAAGGGAGACCCAAGACCACTTTGGCTTGGGTTCCCAATCAATACTAATTGTTTAATCTAATGTGCAGGTCAACCAGCAGCTCAAGGGAAAGAGCATCTGGCATGTTGATAGTGGTTGCTCTAGGCACATGATAGGGAACATGTCATTCCTCAAGAATTTCAAGAAGATTGATGGTGGACATGTTGCCTTTGGAAATACTCCAGATGGAGGTAAAATCAGTGGTAAAGGTGATGTGACCAAAGGTAAAATGACCTTTGAAGATGTATTCTATGTTGAACAGTTAAGGTACAACCTGTTAAGTGTATCACAGGTCTGTGACAACCAACATAGTATATTATTTACTGATTCTGAATGCATTATCCTTGCTCCTGGATTCAAGGTAGTTGATGAAAAGATGATACTACTAAGAACCCCCAGAAAGGATAATGTATATTGTTTAGATATGGAAAGTGTTTCATCTGATTCATCCCTAAATTGTCTTGTTTCAAAAGCTTCTCTGGATGAATCATCACTTTGGCACAGAAGGATGTGTCACATGAACTTTAAAACAATAAATAAACTTGTTAAAAACAACCTTGTAAGAGGTTTGCCATCAAAAGTATATTCATGTGATGATCATTGTGTTGCTTGTCTCAAAGGCAAACAACACAAAACTTCTCATAAGTCCAAAGAGGTGAACACAATCTCTAATTCTCTTCATTTATTGCATATGGATCTGTTTGGCCCTACAAATGTTATGAGTATAGGTAAGAAATCATACTGCCTAGTTATTGTTGATGATTACTCTAGATTTACTTGGGTATATTTTCTAAGGACTAAGGATGAGACAAGTGGACTGATCACACTAGTACAAAAACTCACAATGGCTACGGTTAAAAACCGTGGCCGTATGCTATTAGCCACAATTTTTTTATTCAATCAAACCGTAGCCTATTCTGCCGTGTCTTTTGATACCCAAATGGCCACGTTTAATATGTGTCACCATATCACATGAAAAACCGTAGCCATAGCCTAAAAATCGTGGCCATAAACATATCGAAATTTTTATGGTATTGGGACATTTTTCCTATAACCGTGGCTATAAACTACTTATCGTCACACAAACTAACATTAAACATGGCTGATTTAAGACATATGGTTACGCTTGATTCTTATAAATGTGGCTATTGCTACCCTTTGGTCGCACAAAATAAAGAAAACCATGACAATAAACTACTTATAGCCACATAATTTGTTTTTGAAGGTGACCAATGATTACCCTATAACCACGTTTAACATGACCATATACTACTTATCGTCACATAAATTTTATATTAATTGTGACCAGTTCATGACATGGTTACCATAAATGTTAGAACTGTGGCTAATGGTTGTCTTTTGGTCATAAAAAATAACTAAAAATGTAGCCATAAACAACTTATAGCCATGAAATTTCATATTAACCATGACAAATTCACGACATATGGTTACACTGAATTATTAGAATCGTGACTATTGAGTATATTTTGATCGCATTAAATAACTAAAACCGTAGCAATAAACCAGTTATCGCCACACAGACTTCTTATTAACCGTTGCCAAATCATAGATTTTGTTACAATGAATTGTAAGAAATGTGGCTATTGATTAACTTTTGGTCACATGAGTTAACTAAAACTCTGACCATAAACTACTTATAGCCACACAAATGTTACATTAACCGTGGTCATTTCATTACATACGATTACATTGAATTATTAAAATCTGTGGCTATTGGTAGCATTTTGGTTACACGAAATAGCTAAAACCGTGACTATATAGTATTTATAGTCATACAAAATTTAATTTAACCGTTGCCATTTCATGACATATACTGACGTTGAATTGTTAAAACAGTGATTGTTGCTTACCTTTTGGTTACATGAAATAATTAAGCTCGTGGTCGTAAATTACTTATAACCACGAAAGTTTCATATTAACCGTGGCTAATTCGTGACATATAGTTACAGTGAATTGTTAATACTGTGGTGATTTGTTACCATTTTGTCACATGAAATAATCAAACCATGACAATAAAGTAGTTATAGTCACACAAATTTCATAGTAAGCATGGCCAATTCATGATGTATGGTCACGTTGAATTATAATTACCGTAGCTAAATGTTGCCTTTTGGTCACACGAAATAACTAAAACTGTGGCAATAAACTATTTACAGCCACACAAATTTTATATCCACCATAGCCAACTCTTCATATATATGGTTTCTTAAAAGTGTAGAACCATGACTATTGGTTGTCTTTCGACCACACAAAATAACTAAAATGTGGCCATAAACTACTTATAGTCACGATTTAAACTGAATATCATATTGCCATAAAAGATGATGACAATAATAATATTTGCAACGGTTTTAATAATGTGTGCCAAAATAATAAATAAATCTTTAAAAAAGTTTGATATAATAATTAATTTAAAAACATCAAACAATTAAATTAATAGTCATATGATCATAAGGAATAAAAATAACAATGATTAACTTATCACTACTAGTTCTCTACTATATTAGATTTTTTCTTATTAAAGTTGCTCCTCATATGCTTCGGCTTCTGTAACTCATTGATAGACCTGACAAAAACTGACACGACACGCTAACCCGACACGAACTCGACACGAAATAAACGGGTTTGGGTAATACATTTCAACCCGTTTAAGTAAACGGGTTAACACGACACGACACGAAAATTAAACGGGTAAGGTCAGGGTCAAAACTTTCAACTCGAAAATGACCCGAATAACCCGTTTATATATATATATATATATATATAATATAATATAATATAAGTTTTCTTTTTAATGCTTTAGATTTTTAGTGTTTTAGATTTGGTTATAATTTATAAATTTGAACTATAAATTTTGGATTTCTTATGCTTTCATTTGAATTTTGTATTTGTATTTTTTGTGAATTTTTGATTTTAAATTTTTAGTTTTATAAATGTTAAACGGATTAAACGGGTTAGGCGGGTCGTGGCGGGTTAGGCGAATCGGGTTAAGGTTGAGATTTTCTGACCCGTTTATTAAACGGGTCGGGTTAGGGTCAAACACTTTCAACCCGTTTAACTTTGAACCCGACACGAAACTGACACGACACGACACGTTTGCCAGGTCTACTCATTGACAGTTATATAATTCTTCTTTCTCTTCTTAGAATTCTGTTTATCATCATGTTGATTAGAAGTTCGATCTGGTACCTGCAACAAGAATAAAAATACATGTTATTACACTTGTAGTAATTTTATACTAATAAAAATTGTATGCTAATCTTCAAAGGTGAAGATTTCTAATTATTACATATAATGCAACCGTCAACACTAAAGGGCCATTTACCCAAATCTTACCGGGTAAGTGCTTACCGCTAAGATTCAACACCTTCATTTTACTTACCGGGTAAGATTTGCCCATATGGTTGTCGTTTACCCAAACCTATGCATGTCATATGAGCTATATCATCTATAAGAAAATAAAATAAACGCTTGAACAATTATAAATTTAAAAACTATATAAACATGATATTCAAGATTGTGTCAAGAAACTTGATGATCACAAATCAAATAATATTTAGAAAAGAAAACATGTAAGATGGAAATCACACCTATCGTTGTACAAAAACCAAGAGCATGACGAGCCGAGTATGCAAGTCGGCAGGAGAGGTATGTTTCCAACAATCAAGTAGTTACTAATTCTCGATAATAAACTCTACCAATATCATACATTTATTCAATTTATTATTCAAATAGCTTATAGTTACCCTTTCCTTCATATGATAAGTAAGTTCTATTAATTGATGGGCTTCCCAACCTTATATGTAACAACGCCCAATCAGAAAAGATCTAAAATACCAACGAGTTCCACAAACAAGTACTACTTTGATCCCATATTTAAAAAAAAAATAGAGAAAGAAAGCATTCTCAATGTGCTAGCAAAACCACTAAAGCCATTAGATACTAATGTGTCATGTGCTCCACATCCATTATTAGGGATGAAAATGGCATGCAAGCCATCATGACCTTGGTTGGTTTGAGGTTGATCAATGCCCATATATTGTATTGATTTTAAAGAACAACCATTAGCCTAGATAGCTATAAAGAACAGAAACACGTACAAGTTAACATTTTTCACTTTAAGAAATCAAATGTCTTCATTATCAAAAACATCAGAAGAAGAAGTGTTTAGACACCTTGTTGGTTATTCTTATGGAACTTGATTTCAACTACAAACCCACAGGTAAAACTCAATCGTAAGAAAACTCCAACTACCATATGATATTGATGAATACAAAAACGAAGAGACTCTTTGATTGTGTAAAACAATCAACCATAAGTGAGATGCTTCAGTTATACCAAGTGTGTTATAAGGTTGTGTTAGATTAGTCTAAAAGGATGTTGTGAGGACTGTTGGATTAAATTTACACTATGCCAAAGGCCTTTGGCCAAATTGACCTTCATGTTTGGCTACTGTATCACTATCTGATCAGTTATAAGGTGGTTGTTTGTCCCATATGGTTACTGATCAACCTTATAGTTACAAATTATATTCATAGTTTGACGATCCATTTTGATTTCTGGAGGAAAAAGGTTTGGGCTCAACTATGGTCAGATGTATCAATTCTAGCAATGGACAAAGATGAAAGAAAAATGGCCATAATACAACAGCATTTTGGCATTCTGGTTGCTGTAAAAAAAAACTTACCTTCAAGCTCTGAGCCACCCTCAGTAAATGTGATTCAATCTGAATTTCCTCGACTGATTGTTGATGAACCTATTGTTGAAGTCTCTTCTTCAGCTCCTGAGCCTTTCATTGTTGATGTCTCAAAAATAGCTCCTCAACTACTATGGTTCTGGTCTAATGTCTATCGGTTGCTCTATGCTAGTAGAGAAATACATCATCTTGAGGAGAGAACATAGCAAGAGCAATATTTAGTAAATAAACTAATGTAAAAAACATACGATTAGACTAGTATAATGTCACTTGAAGGTTGCATTAACTGGAACTCAAGACCGCAAAGATTATCAAGCACTACAACAATCAGACCCTTTAGATTTATTGAAGTGAATTCCTCTAACCTGCAGCCTCTTATTCCTCCATCCAAAAACCAGACCTATTAGATTTACTAAAGTGATTTCCTTCAAGTTTCCAGAAGTGATGCATTTCATTTTAACTCGCAACTTAATTTTGCTTAAATTTCGGTTGACATGTATTTATGATACATTCATTTAGGAAATGCAAATGCACATAAGCATATATTTATAATTCATCAAAGTGTATGATACTAATAAGGAATTCCAGGTGCAACATATAGAAAAAAAGGTAATTAATACGGAGAAAAAGTATACACATTCAAGAAGGGCATCAACATGTTGATGCTAATATTACTATTGGAGTTTGTGTCTCTCCAGGATATTCAAGATTTGCAAAAGACAAACTTTTACGACCACAAAGTGGAACATAAATATACCAAAACAAATAGTTCAACACTTTTTCTTTTATATTCATGAAAAAACCAAAGGAAACAGAGCACGACATCCTAGAAAGATGGTTGAATAAACAAATATAAACATGTTCTGAATCATTAAACTAAAGTAGATTAAATTAAATCAAGCAACTTACGTGCGACTATTTAATATAGGATCATGGTTCCAACTTATATTATCCATATTCTACGCAAATGATTCATACAACTTGTGTTTTTGTGTGTTTGAGGGGGAAATACAGTCAAACCTTTGTAGCTACGATGACGATGATTGATGCTTGAAGGTGTAGATTTCTCTAATCCAATCATCAACTCTTCTGCGTTAAGGATCATGAAAGGGGAACAACCTCATGGCTGCTCTCAAACCCTACCCTCTGTGAAAACAATGAGAGAAAAAGAGTTCATGAATTGATACCCTAAAACCCAACCCCTTCATGCTTACTTCAAATAACAGGTTAATGAGGTAGTGACTAGTGAGATACCCAATAGTTTTTTACCAAAAAGAATATACCAGTAGTTCTCTGTGTAAATATGAGAGCCAAACCATTGCGAATATATTGAATAAAATGTGCGCTCAAGCAAAACATCAATATAAGTTACCTAATGCATTTAGATCTATCTCTGATTCTATCTAAAATAGTAAGAACATATAACCCATCAACACAATACGCAATTAGTATATAAACTAAACAAAAAAAACTGAAATGCATCTCCACCGAACTTAAAATCGTTAAATAAAACAAGAACTAAATAGGAATCACCAACATATATGTGCTTCTTCATGAGGGTGAGAACTACTTCGAATTCGCGTTTGATAGATGAAGACTTCGAGTTCGAGGGGCATTCAACGCCGTCCGTAGGCATGAAGGAGGTTGAGTTTCTGAGTTTGAGAAATGTGGAGACTCTAAATGTTTGAGTTTGAGAAGCAATCAACGATTGAAGAGGTAGGTAATCAGCTATGTGCGAGAGATAGAGAGCAAGTAAATTAGGAAAGCAAATGGACCCGGCAAGAGAAGAGGGAAATTGAAAACCTAAATGGTGGGAGTGATTTTGAATTTTGAAATTTTAATTATGATTTTCGAGGATTTGTTGTGTTCTATTTTTAAGTTTTTATCTTCTATTTTTCATAGTATTGAAATTTATAAATTTTAGACAATCATGTAAAACTATACATGTATTTGCGATGCCACACGAACCATCTCAAACCCATTAGATTTGAGTTCATTTTGAAGGATTAAATAGACGATTATAATGGTATAATTTGTAATAAAAAAGTTTTTTTTTAAATATATTTTAATTTATATACAATTATGTATGTTAATATGATAAAAGTATAAAAAGAAAAGAGATATAGAGTAAATTAAATAACTAATTATAAGGATATAAAATGTAATTTAACAATAAAAATAATTATATTTTTAGTTATCATGTTAAACGTGAGAGGTTTTGAATTTTTTAAACTTGTACATGATGTAATTGAGATCTGTACCTCTTAAAAATTCAAGATAACTGTAAATATGAATTTTTTTTTAAAAGATTATAGAGAGATAAATATATATAAGGGTGTAAAATGTACAAGTTAAGAAAATCTCGATACGTATTTATGATATTTTACAATATGATTAAATTAAAAAATATCCAATAGTAAACTTATTTCGAAATTATTGACGAGAATATTATAATGGTATAATTTGTAACAAATGCATTTTATAATGTATTTTAATTAATCTATGATTATGTATTTTTACTATGATAAAATGAAAAATGGAAAATCAAAATGTAGGAAATATAAAACAAATTAATTCGTAGATTTTCATTATAATTAATACATGATTAATCCAAAAATATTCAATATTAGGCTCATTTCAAAAGTATTGACGAGACGGTTACAATGTTATAATTTGTAAAAAAAACAAAGGAAATGTATTTTTAATGCAATTTATTTCATATACGATTATTTATGTTAATATGTTAGGGTTTCAAATGAAAAATGAAAAAGTAAGGAATTAAAATTAATTAAATAACTAATTATAAGAGTATTAAATGTAACTTGTAAATTAAAAAAGAAAAATTGGAACGTTGAGAGATTGAGGGAAGTAGGTGTGGAGGGGTTGTGAATAGCTTAACAAGTTGTACATCTTGCTTTAAATTTTACACCTCTTAAATTTTCAAGATTCTTGAAAATAACCGTAATAGCTCTTTCATAATATAGTATAGATATAGATAGTAATATATATAGGCGAATGATCGTGTGAAAAAATTGAGTTAATGGTGAGAAATGTGAGAAAAATGGATCTGAACCGTTGATCTCTTTTAATCTCAAACTTTCCCATTAATTGCGGCTTACAAGGGAATTAATTGATCCGGTGCATCTTGGTACATCTTATCTTGGTTAAAGTAATTAAATAACTAATTAGATCCGCCGAAAATCCGCCGAAAATGTTAAAATATTTTTTTCTTTTTCTCTTGAAAAAATTAAAAAGAATTCAAAAAATAAAAAACCCGCCGAAAATCCGTTTGGGCTTTAAAGGACCAACATGGGCTTTAGGGGTCTAGTGGGGTTGTAATGGTTCTTGCCAGGCTTTAATGGATCTACTTGGGCTTTAATGGATCCAGTTTGGCGTTAATGGATTCACTTGGGCTTTAGGAAGTCCAGTTGGGCTTTGATGGATTCACTTGGGCTTCAAGGAGTCTAGTTGGGCTTTAATGGAACCACTTGGGCTTTAATGGGTCTACTTGGGCTTTAATGGACCACATGGGCTTTAGGGGTCTAATTGGGATGTAATGGTTCTTGCTGGGATTTAATGGATCCACTTGGCCTTTAATGGATCCAGTTTGGCGTTAATGGATTCACTTGGGCTTTAGGGGATCCAGTTGGGTTTTGATGGATCCACTTGGGCTTCAAGGAGTCTAGTTGGGCTTTAATGGATCCAGAGGTGGAGGGAGTAGGGGGACAGGCCGGTGCCTAGCCCCCTCCAATCCTCAGCGCAAACACAAAGCTAGTCCAAAAGATTTGCATGGTAAATAATTTAGTTAATTTCTATGAAGCCCCTCAAACCCAAATTCCACTCATAATCTTTTTATACTTAAGAATGGTGGCCCAAATCCCAATCATAGAAGGGGATGTAAAATTTATTATTTAAACAAATACCAAAACTAAAAACATAATTAATTAATTAGTTACATTCATAAAACGGAAATTAATTAGTTTAATTGATAATTTTATACTTAATACTTTGAATGCAAGTATGTAAAATGTTTTCTTGCTAAATATGTTTATGTTGTAGAAAAAAACTTATACCCCAGTTAGTACTTGAATGTATATATTGAAATATTATAATTTGTTTGAATTTTGAAAGACAAAATTCTTAACTTTTATGATCATAGGTTGAATCATGAGAAGAAAAAAAAACCACTGATTATTTTTTTCAATTAAGAATAAATCGTTCTGAATGACTTAGAACAACGTTCTAACAATGAATATCTTCTTGAAAATGTTCATACTAAATAGAATGTTAGATTTGAACCAGAAAAGATTGATGGTGCCAAATTCAGGGGAGGTCACATATAATTTTTGTTTTTTGATTTGGGACCCAAGCATCCAAGCTTCAATCTTAAGTTATTCAAGTAAATGAGCTTATATCAATTTGGGGCATATCAACTTCATAAATTAAAGTATCCTTTTTAACTGAGTGATTCTAACGGTAATATGTTAAGTTATTCCTAGCTAAAGTTTTAGCCCCCTCTATCTCAAATCTCTAGCTCCGCCTCTGAATGGATCCACTTGGGCTTTAATGGATTCAGTTTAGCGTTTTCGGCTTTAGGGGGTCCAGTTGGGCTTTGATGGATCCACTTAGGCTTCAAGGAGTCTAGTTGGGCTTTAATGGATCCACTTGGGCTTTAAGGGATCCATTTGGGCGTTAATGGGTCCATATGAGTGTTTATGGATCGATTGGGCTTTAATGGATCGATTGGGCTTTAATGGACCCACTTGGGCTTTAAGAGATCTAGTTGGCCTTTAATGGATCCACTTGGCCTTTAAGGGGTCCAACTGGGCGTTAATGGATCCCCTTGGGCTTTAAGGGGTCCAGTTGGGCATTAATGGATCCACTTGGGCTTTAAGGGGTCCAGTTGGGCTTTAATGGAACCACTTGGGATTTAAGGGGTCCACTTGGGCGTTAATGGATCCATTTGGGCTTTAAGGGGTCTAGTCGGGCTTTAATGGTTCCTAATAGGCTTTAATGGTTCCATTTGGGCTTTAATCTACTTGGTTTTAATGGATCCAGTTGGGTTTTAATGGATCCACTTGGGCTTTAATGGACCCACTTGGGCTTTAAGGAGTCTAGTTGAACTTTAATGGTTCCTGATGGACTTTAATGGATCCAGTTGGGTTTTAATGCATTCACTTGGGCTTTAATGGACCCATTTGGGCTTTAATGGATCCACTTGGGCTTTAATGGATCCACTTGGGCTTTATGGGGTCTAGTTGGGCTGTAATGGTTCATGTTAGGATTTAATGGATCCAATTGGGCTTTAATGGTTCATGTTGGGCCTTAATGGGTCCAGTTAGGCTGTAATGGATCCACTTGCGTTGTAATGGATCAACTTGGGTTTTAATGGATCTGCATGGGCTTTAATGGACCCACTTAGGCTTTAATGGATCGGTTGGGCTTTAATGGTTCCACTTGTGCTGTAATGGATCAAGTTGGGCTTTAATGGATCCACTTGGGTTTTAATTGACCCATTTGGCTTTAATGGATCCAGTTAGGCTTTAATTGATCCATTTGGGGCTTTAATAGATCCACATGGGTGTTTATGGATCGGTTAAGCTTTAATGGACCCACTGGGCTTTAATGGATCCACCTGGGCTTTAATGGACTCATTTGGGCTTTAATGGATCGGTTGGGCTTTAATAAATCCACATGTTATGGATCGGTTGAGCTTTAATGGACCCATTTGGGTTTTAATGGAAAACTTTTCTTTTCATTAAAAAATAAAAAAATAAATAAGGTTTTCAAAACTTTTCGACGGATTATTCTGCCTAAAATCCGCCGAAAATTGGACAGATTAACTTTTATTAATTAGAGAAACAATTATTTCGGGTTAATTATTTAAAAAAAAAAAAAATTCAGACTGATTTTTGGCGGATGTATCCACCGAAAAATTTTGGGCCACCGAAAAATTGTGTTTTCGACGACTTTTTTCCGGCCGGCAAATCCGCCGAAAATCTGCCGAAAACCATAGTTTCCGGCGGATTTGTCCGCCAGAAATGGTTGTCATTTTTGTAGTGACATAGTTACGCTTAACTTTAGAAACGTGGTTATAGGTTACCTTTTGGTCACACAAAATTATAAAAAATTTGTGGCTAATTCATGGATATAATTATGTTTAATATGTAGAACTATGGCTACTAGTTACATTTTGGTCACACGAAATATTAAAAATCATAGCCAAATTCATGACATACTAGAAGCGTACTCGCGCAATGCAGCGAGATACATCACGATTTTAATGTTTATTTTTATTTTTTGTTTTTTATTGATTTACAGTACGATTTTGGATTATTTTTATTGAGTGATAATGGTTTTTATATATAAATTTGTTTAATTTAGGCTTAACAATATAATGTTTTTTATATAAAAAAAAAATTAAGTAGTTTGTTAAAATTCATTAATTATCTTATATATTTTAAATTTTTTATATTTAAATTGAGATGCTTATCCTGTTTTGATTATGTATTCAAATTTCATAATTTTAGGATTTGGGGATTAGAGATAAGGATTTTGGAGGATAAGGATGAAATTTATTAATTAGGGTTAAAAGCATTTAAAAGTAGTACATATTGCTTCATTAATTGTTTTTTTAATTGAGTGATAATGGTTTTTTATATATAAATTTGTTTAATTTAGGCTTAACAATATAATGTTTTTTATATAAAAAAAATTAAGTAGTTTGTTAAAATTCATTAATTATCTTATATATTTTAAATTTTTTATATTTAAATTGAGATGTTTATCCTGTTTTGATTATGTTTATCAGAATTCAAATTTCATAATTTTAGGGTTTGGGGATTAGAGATAAGGATTTTGGGAGATAAGGATGAAATATATTAATTAGGGTTAAAAGCTTTATAGGTAGTAAATTAGGCTTTAGTAGTTATTTTTAAGAGATTTTAAGTAGATAGCTTTAAATGATAGTACATAAAGCTTAGTGAGTTGTAATTAAGAGTTTTTTATGCCATTTTTATAATATAGTATAGATAATTACACTTAACTTTTAGAAACGTGGCTATAGGTTACCTTTTGGTCACACTAAATTATAAAAAAAATGTGGCTAATTCATGGCACATAATTATGTTTAATATGTAGAAGTATGGCTACCGTTACATTCTGGTCACATGAAATATTAAAAACCATACCCAAAGTCATGACATATGCTTATGCTTAACTTTTAGAAACGTGACTATATATTACCTTTTGGTCACACAAAATAATAAGAGATTGTGGGTAATTCATGGCATATAAGTATGTTTAATATGTGAAACTATGGCTACCAGTTACATTTTAGTCACACAAAATATAAAGAACCATAGCCAAATTCATGACATATAGTTACGATTAACTTTTAGAAACGTGGCTATAAGTTACGTTTTGGTCACATAAAATAATAAAAATCGTGGTCAATTTATGACATACATTTATGCTTAATTCGCAGAATTATGGCTACTAGTTACCTTTTGGTTACATAAAATATTAAAAACCATGACCAAATTCATGACATACACCTGCACTTAATTTTCAGAAATGTGGCTCTAAGTTACATTTTGGTCACACAAAAAAAATAAATCAGTAGCCAATTTAAGACATATAGTTACACTTAAACTTTAGAAATGTGACTATTAATTACATTTTGGTCATACAAACTACTAAAGATCGCGACCATAAACCATTTATTAGTCACATAATTTATTTGTTAGAACCGTGGCTATTGGTCAAATTTTAGTGATATAAATTATTTTAATCGTGGTTTTAGTTGTAGTAATAGCTAAACGCATTTCATATTAAATGAGGCGAAATCATCATATATAGTTACGTTTAATATTTATAGCCGTGACTAGTAGTAACCTTTTGGCCACATAAAATAATAAAAACCATGGCTATAAACACCCGTGACTTTCGGCCACGTTTTACATATTTTTGTGGTTATATATACATTTATTTTGGTGACGGAAAATTGGTTTCATGTAGCCATATGTTGGTCTATGGCCACGGATAATGACCGTCACAATATAAAACCATGGTTTAGACAAAAACCATGGCTATATGTCTGTATATGGTCACGACCTTTAATCGTTACTTGCCACAAATAAAAAATGGTGGTCGTAAAGAACCATAAGTCACGGTTTTATCTAAACCATGGCATTATGTTTAAACATTTTTTTTAATGGTCACGGTTTTTGAGTTGAATCGTGGCTAACCCATTATTAGAATTCTATTTATGACTTTTAGCCACGGTTCTAAACCCAACCGTGACTAACTTCAATTTTCAAAACCGTGGCAAAAAAGCATTTTTGTACTAGTGTCAAATCCTTTATTCTAAGAATTGAAAACCAAACTAATCAAAAAGTAAAAGTCATTAGGTCAGACAATGGCACTGAATTTAAAAATATTGACCTAAACACCTTTTGTGAAGAAAAAGGAATTGAGAGACAATACAGTGCTCCTAAGACTCCACAACAAAATGGTGTTGCTGAGAGAAGGAATAGGACACTAATTGAGGCTGCTAGATCTCTGTTAGCTGATTCTAAACTGCCAATAACTTTCTGGGTAGAAGTAGTTAATACTGCTTGCTATGTCCAAAACAGAGTACTAGTAGTCAAGCCTAAAAACAAGACACCTTATGAGCTTTTTAATAAAAGAAAACCCGTTATTGGATTTTTCAAATCTTTTGGGTGTCCTTGTACTATTCTCAATACTAAATCTCACTTGGGAAAGTTTGATAGCAAGGCAGATGATGGTTTTCTTGTTGGTTACTCATCTCAGAGTAAGGCTTACAGAGTTTTTAATACTTCTTCTAGAATAATTGAGGAAAGTGACAATGTCAAATGCAATGAGAACACACCAAATCCTATTGGGTCTGGTCCTCAGTGGATGTTTGACATTGATTCACTAACTAACTCTTTTGGTTTCAGTAGTGATGATTATGCAGGTTCAGGAAGTGGAGGATCAGGGGACACACAAGTTCAAGACATTATTCCTCAGTCTGTGATCTTTCCTATGTCTATAAAAGAACCTGTTGAATTCTGTGAAAAAGAAACTATAACTGAGCCAATACAGAGAGAAGAAGAAAGAAGAGAAGAGGAATCTTCAGTGCATAAAGAGCTAGAAGTAACTGAGGTGATCCCCTCAGCTGACTTAAATGATTCCAATCTAGAGGTGGGAATCCATGAAGAACCTAGTTTTCAGACTAGAACTCAAAAGAATCATCCTCCAGAGCTGGTCATAGGAGACATCTATTCTCCTATGATAACAAGGAATCAAAGCAGACTTCAAGAGCTGCAGGATCAACAACACACAGTACTCTCCTGCTTTCTATCCCAGATTGAGCCTAAGAAGGCCTATGATGCAATGAAGGATTCAAGTTGGATAGAAGCCATGCAAGAAGAGTTACTTCAATTCAAACTACAGGATGTTTGGGACTTGGTGGACCTTCCAAAAGGTCATAGAGCTATTGGCACCAAGTGGATCTTCAGGAATAAAAAGGATGAGAGAGTAATTGTGATCAGGAACAAAGCAAGGCTTGTGGCTCAAGGGTACACTCAAGAAGAGGGCATAGATTATGATGAAGTGTTTGCTCCAGTGGCAAGGGTAGAGGCAATTAGGCTGTTCCTAGCCTATGCCTCATACATGAAGTTCAAGGTCTATCAAATGGATGTAAAGAGTGCCTTTCTATATGGTACAATTGATGAAGAAGTATATGTCTGTCAACCACCTGGTTTTGAAAATCCTACATATCTTGACAGAGTATACAAGCTGAAGAAAGCACTCTATGGTCTACATCAAGCCCCAAGAGCATGGTATGACACTCTGTCTACCTATCTCTTGGAAAATGGGTTTGAAAGGGGCATAATTGACAAGACCCTTTTCATTAAAAGAAGTAAGAAGGACATCCTACTAGTGCAGATCTATGTGGATGATATCATTTTTGGATCCACAAAAGATCAGATGTGTAGAGACTTTGAAGAGTTGATGCACAAGAGCTTTAAAATGAGTTCAATGGGTGAACTTAACTTCTTCCTTGGACTTCAGGTGAAACAGCAGACAGATGGAATCTTCATTAGTCAATCAAAATATGTGCAAGACATCCTAGATAAATATGGTTTAAAAGACTCAAAGCCAGCAAGCACACCAATGGAAACTCACAAACAGATCACTGTTGATCTTGAGGGGGAGGATGTTGATGTCCATCTATATAGATCAAGGAAGTCTGGAAAGATAAAAATGGCTGCAAAGAAAAGACAAAGACAACCTTCAAAGACATACCTTGGTGCTCAAGAGAGAAAGAAGATGATCACTTTCCTCAAGGGTGTTGTAGGTGTCAAAAAGGAAATGTTTTCAAAAATGTCTTTTGAGCAAATCAAAGGGCTGTATGATGCAGAAATGATCAAGCTTCAAGGGGATGAAACTGCAAGGGTTGAAATGGAGAAAAGGATGAAAGAAAGCAATGATATCATGCTAGAAAAACCTTTTCCAGATGATCAAGAAACTCCAAAGAAAGAATCCACTATTGGTGAAAGTCTAAGGACTTTAAAAAGAACAAAGATGATGGCAAGGAGAAAGATAATCAAGAAGCCTAGAATAACTGAAGGAGAGGCTGAGAAGGTTGCTGAAGAAGAAGGGGCACCTGAGCCATCTGAACAGAAAGAGCCTTCAAGCACTGATGATGTAAAGATGTACATGGTAGTGATGGACAAAGTGCCTGAACCAATTTCAGCTGAACCTGTTGGTGTTAAGCCTCCTGAAGTTATTCACTGGGATACATTGATAGTGGATGGAAAGGAATACATCAGGCTCAAGAGGAAGGATGAAAAGTATGAGGTATTCAACACTTGGGCAAAGATTGTCAGAACATGCTCCAGGTCTGATATAGAAGAAATGTTTCAAATAGGGATGAAGTTGTATGCAGATCAGTTAAAAGCTCCAGGGATTTCAATTACAAAACTGGTGATGGAGTATCTGTGTATGATGTTCAAACCTGAAGAAGTGGAGCATGTGATAAGAAATGTGTTTCAAACAGTCAACAATTGGACTCTATATGAAACTAGTGGAGTATATGCAGTGACTTTGGATAGAAATCACATAGAATACTTCCTAGTGGATAGAGTATACAAACATAGCAGACTGAAACTTCATGCAATGTTGAAGAAGAAGCTTGGATGTGTTGAAAACTCAGAAATGGCCAAGTATCTGATTCATAGAATGATCAATCAAAGTTTGGGGCTAAATGTTGATACAGGGATCTGAAGAATGGTATTTTGGGATCATCTGAAGAACTTGACTTCTCTTCCTAAAAGTCAAGTTAGGGGGAGATTGTTGGGAACTGAAGAATTGCTAAGTACAGTTAATGCTGCTAGTAGAACCTGGTTACTACTGCTGATGTTAATGCTGCTGAAAGAAGTTACTACTGCTAAGCAAGTTTAATACTGCTAAGTAGTTAGTACTGCTGGAGTTAGTACTGCTAGAACAAAGTTAATACTGCTGAGCATGGTTAGTACTGCTGAACTTAATACTGCTAAGAGTATTAATGCTGCTGAAGAATTAATGCTGCTTATGAGATGAAGATTATATGACAAGGATGACAGCTGGATTGAAGATATTCATGGAAGCTTGGAGATAATGATGGAAGATTATAATGAAGATCTTTTATTATTTTGTAATTATCTTTTATCTTCAGTATATGTATAGAATAGTTTGTTTCTTTAGATGTAATAATAATTTCTAAGTTTTCTAGCTTTCATAGAGATAATCAACCTCAAGGTTAGAACCCTAATTCTAGAGAAGTAGAATTCGTATTGGTGAGCCTGTTCATCAATATTGAGGTTGTGTGTAAAAGCTTGTGACTTTCAATCATTCAATAAGAGTTTGCAAGTTATTCATCAAATTTACTGTTTGTTTACTGTTTCATTGAATATCAAAGTGTTATTCCGCAAACTTCTTTGATATTGTTTTCTGAGAGTTTATTCTTGTTTAGAATTAAGATCCTGACACTGTCTGCCGCACGTCCAGTATACCTACTAGCCAAAGATTCTAAAGCACAAACGTGGACGTGGCATCTCCACTTGTCTCATCAGAATTTCAGATCCATAGCTAAGCTACAAAGACAAGGTCTGGTCAAAGGTCTACCAGAAATGAGGTTTGAAAAAGACTCACTATGTTCTGCATGTGAGAAGGGCAAAATGAAGCGAAACTCATTCAAGTCCAAAACTGAATCATCAACCTCATCTGCACTAGAACTTCTTCATATGGACCTTTGTGGCCCAATGCGAACAGCGTCTATCAACGGAAAGAAATACGTTTTAGTAATGATAGATGACTATTCTAGGTATACATGGCTCGAGTTTCTTCGCAACAAGTCAGGCGCCAGAATTGATTATCGCTTTTATCAAGCGCATTCAAGTACATCTTCAATTGCCAGTTCGTACTCTTCACAGTGACAACGGCACGGAATTCAAGAATGACACCTTGCAGAGTTATCATATCTCTGTGGGCATTTCACATAACATCCCCGCACCCTACACTCCACAGCAAAATGGCATTGTTGAACGGAAGAACCGCACTCTGGTTGAAGCTGCTCGTACTATGCTTGCTTATTCGGATCTACCCATGTATCTTTGGGCTGAGGCAGTTGCAACAACATGCTTTACACAGAATCGTACCATTGTGGTCAAACGCTTTGACAAAACAGCATATGAGCTAATCAACAATCGTAAACCTAACATCAAATTCCTTCGTGTTTTTGGTTGCAGGTGTTACATTCTGCGAGAGCGTCAAGGACTATCAAAATTTGATAAGAAAGCGGATGAATGATATCTCGTTGGATACTCTCTGTCATCCAAAGCTTATCGAATCTACATTATTCGAACCAAGACGGTTGTTGAAATCATGAATGTCTCCTTTGATGAGAATTCTACACGGACTTCTGGACACAACAGTTCAGAACTCGGACTTAAGAACAAAGCTTCTATTCACTCCAGAATAGAACCAGTGTCTAAAGAATCAACTTCCTCTAACTCTAACTCTACCTCATCTGAGTTAGATTTATTGTTTATTGATGCCTTCGATGATATTTGTGCAGATTTTGACAAAGGCATATCAACTTCAACAACAAGCTCGGAGGTCCCTACTATTTCTGAAGACATGTCTGGACCGTCCGAAGATGTCATTGCATCTCCATCAGGTACAAGTAAACCGTTAGTTTCTGACTCTACTAATGTTGAATCTGTCTCTGCAGATAATTCTTCTGGAAATGAAGTCACGAGTACTTCAGCTGCTACTCTAGAAGATTGAGTATCAGAAACACCAGTACAAGATGTCCCGAGTACATCTGTGGATCTACCTGTCGTGCATGATGAATACAATGCATCGAACACGCAACAAACAGTTGAATCCTTACCAAGTACACATCGTTGGACTAAGGATCATCCCCTGCATAACGTGATAGGTGACGTACAATCTGGAGTCACGACACGGTCTGCATCAGCAAATTTCTGCATGTTTTCAAGCTTTCTTAGTTCCTTAGAACCAAAGAAAGCATCAGAAGCTCTACGTGATCCCTTCTGGATTTCTGCTATGCAAGACGAGCTTCTGCAATTCGAACGGAATAAGGTTTGGCGCTTGATCCCACTACCTAAAGATAAAACTGTTATTGGAACAAAGTGGATATTCATAAACAATAAAGACGAGGCTGGAGTAGTTGTGAGAAACAAAGCTCGATTAGTTGCCAAAGGGTACTGTCAACAGGAGGGCATTGACTATGATGAAACATTCACCCCTGTTGCAAGGATCAAAGCCATCAGAATCTTCTTGGCATATGCAGCGCACAAAAACTTTACAGTCTATCAAATGGACGTAAAGTCAGCCTTCCTAAATGGCGTTCTGCATGAGGAGGTCTACGTGGCACAACCTGAAGGTTTCATTGATCCTCATCACCCTGCTCATGTCTACGTGCTAGATAAAGCACTGTATGGGCTTAAACAAGCACCAAGAGCCTGGTATGAAACTCTAACTAAATTTCTCTTAGTTTCTGGTTTCAAGAAAGGTACGGTTGATACTACCTTATTTCTTAAAAGGCAAGGTGAGGACTTGATTCTCATTCAGATTTATGTTGACGACATAATATTTGGGTCGACAAATCAGAAATTTTGCAAGAACTTTTCTAAAATCATGGAAACAAAGTTTGAAATGTCGATGATGGGTAAATTAAATTTCTTTCTTGGTTTACAAGTAAAGCAATTACCCGAAGGCATTTTCATTAATCAAGCTAAATATATAAAAGACATGTTAAGAAAGTTCAATATGTCAGATAGTTCAGTCATGAAAACACCAATGGCTACTGGTACACTCTTAGATACAGATCCTTCTGGTAAACCTGTTGATCAAAAGGTGTATCGTAGCATGATTGGTTCCTTACTTTATCTAACTGCCAGTCGCCCAGATATGATGTTTGCCACATGTTTTTGTGCGAGATATCAGTCTAATCCTAAAGAGTCGCACTTTAATGCTGTTAAGCGAATCCTTAGATATCTCAAAGGCACTCCTAATTTAGACCTTTGGTATCCAAAGGATTCTCGTTTTGAACTAACTGCCTTTACAGATGCTGATCATGCAGGATGTAAGCTAGACCGGAAAAGCACCTGTGGATCATGTCAATTTATAGGTGACAAACTTGTGAGTTGGACCTCAAAAAAACAAAATTGTGTTTCAACATCCACTGTTGAGGCTGAATACGTAGCTGCTGCTAGCTGTTGTTCACAAGTCCTCTGGATGAAGACACAGTTAAGGGACTTTGGATACAACTACAAGCGCATCCCTATTTATTGTGATTCCAATAGCGCAATCGCCATAACTGCTAACCCGGTTCAGCATTCAAAGACCAAGCATATAGATGTATGCTATCACTTCATCAAAGATCATGTAGAAAAAGGTGATATCGAAATGCACTTTGTTCAAACTGACTTCCAGTTAGCTGATCTTTTCACCAAGCCGTTGGATGAAAAGAGGTTCCAATTTCTCATCAGCAAACTTGGTATGTTGAACATGTCATCTTAGACCTTACTCATGATTCTAGGGGGAGTATTCTGAATCTTAATCTTGTGTTTTACTTTCCACCTGTTGCTAACAAGAGAGGAATCATTTTCACAAATGATTACCATGATTTCTTTTATATGCAGGTGTGTTCAAGTGACTATGGCTTCTAATCGCATCTGATTAGAACCCGCACTTCAGTGCTTTGTTTTTCGTTTGTTTTCTATTCTGATAAAAAAAAACTCTTAAGTTGAGGGGGAGCTTAATTGTCAAAGAGCTTAATTGAAAAACTCCTTTAGAGCTTAATTTAGAGCTTAATTGTCAAACTCCTTTTAGTTTGAGGGGGAGAATTGCATTGTCAAACATCTTATGTTTTGACTTCTCCAAATTTTTATTCTTCATGTTTGTATTCCTTTGTGCTTTCATGTACAAAAGACTGTTGAACAGTACGTTCTTTTAGGAAAATACAAGGGATTCAGTGTGTGAGCTTAACAGAACTTCCATGGATTCACGATAACCAGTGTTTCCTACCCAGGAAGTATTCCCTGAGTGATTGAGGGGAGAGAGGTCAAAATATTTGAGTGTTGGTGTGTGAAGAGGTAAAATGAAAAAGAGAGATTGGTTAGAAGTGAGATTTAAAAGATTAAAAGAAAGAGGGTGAGAGAATTGAGTAAAAGAATATCAAACTCTGCACCAAATTCTTTCTGAGTCGGGCAGCCACATTATCTGTTGTTTCACATTTCTTCGTGAATGACATTGAAAAAGGCACCTAGCTCATGCCATCTCTTGCATACAATCCCACCAACTACTCATTCCTTTCTCAAAAAGAGAATGATTCACATTTTCTGGGGACGCAACACATACGCTATTGGTTCTTCATTTGGAAGATACTAATATTGAACAAGAAGGAACGTTGCCTCACCTTCGAACCCTTTCTCATGCATATTGAGTCTTTGTATACTTTGTTGCTGTCTCAACAAGTTTACATATTTTGAGCCTATATTGAAAAGCAATCATCTATGCTTAATTATTTCATACATATGCACAAGCACACAGAAATTTTTTTTCTGTCAGAACATTCATAGATAACCATGTGTTATTCGATGATTGAATGGAAGACCTGGGGAGCCAACGTCAAAACGAGCTACTTATATAGTAACTTTGTGTTACTGACAGACATTTTAACTGAGTCATTTGTTGATTCAGGGTTACCATTTTTTTCTTTATTTGAATCTGAAAAGATTGAAATAATCACTTTCTCCATTTGGAGAGACTGCTCTTATTTCCACACACGGATCTATACATGAAGACAGCGCTTCATTGATGACTATACATAAAGGGGGAGATTGTTTTACTATGTTTTGATGATGTTGATTCTCACCACTCATCAAATAGGGGGAGAATAATAAAAAGGGAGAATATACAAAGGGGGAGAATATAATCTGAAGACTGCTGAAGAATTTTCAAAGATATCAAAGTGTCTGAGCTTATTTGAAGTTTATTTGAAGTTTGGCTGAAGATGATCGTCAGAAGGATACTTCATTTAAAGAAAGAGGAAGATGAAGACTAAAAGCTACAAGTTTTAGAGATATCTGAAGTTTTTCAAGAAAAGAGAAGACCCGTGGAGATAATTGCCAAATTTTTTTAATCTTGAATCCAAAGGGGGAGATTGTTGGATCAGTAATTGTATTCAAGATTAAAGTTCAGGGTTTAATTTGTTTTTATGTAATAGTTAAAGTTGTAATTGGGCTCAAGCCCATTAGGCATTAGGCCTATACGGTTTAGATATAAATAGGTTTAATCAATTAGGTTTTAGGTTTAATCCTCTCATAATCCTCATTATTACTTTCATAATCATATAGAGAGAGGTAGCCGTATTGTAATCCTACGCACAAGGTACCAAGAACACACAAGGTTTTCATTGTTTAATCAAGGGATCGTGGTATGTTATTCTGATCTGTTTATCTCTTGATCTATATTATTGTGTGTGATTGTTAATCAACTAGTAATCTGGGTTTAACAGAGATAGTTGGAGTAATTGCTTTATTGAATACTGCTTGTAAGAAGTTACAAGTTTTTGTTTATGAAAAGCAATTTTACCAACTATATCACTATCACTAACAGAAATCCTATTACAGTCAGATTCAGGGAATGATTTTGTAAGCTCTTCAATCTTCTTTTTAGGTCGCCATTCAAATCTCACTTCAGACCTTTTCTTGCTCAATTCTGAAACAAAAGGTTTAACTTTGTTAGAAACATGAGATTTCTGAGTTTGTCTTTTCTTTTGCTTACTTGTGTTAGTCCGTTTCTGTGAGTGCCTTTTCCTTTGCTTTTTACCTTTATAATAATCGGTACTCACAGGATCTGATTCATCAACCTTAGTCGATGATTCACCCTTTTCAAATACACTAGGTAAAACATCAGAATTGATAATAAAATCAGAACGATCTGGAAGTTTTGCAGTGAAGTCAAATCTATCAACACTTTCTTCAACACAACAGCAGTGAGGAATTTTCAAAGATATCAAAGTGTCTGAGCTTATTTGAAGTTTATTTGAAGTCTGGCTGAAGATGATCGTCAGAAAGATACTTCATTTAAAGAAAGAGGAAGATGAAGACTAAAAGCTACAAGTTTTGGAGATATCTGAAGTTTTTCAAGAAAAGAGAAGACCCGTGGAGATAATTGCCAAAAAATTTTAATCTTGAATCCAAAGGGGGAGATTGTTGGATCAGTAATTATATTCAAGATTAAAGTTCAGGGTTTAATTTGTTTTTATTTAATAGTTAAAGTTGTAATTGGGCTCAAGCCCATTAGGCATTAGGCCTATACGGTTTAGATATAAATAGGTTTAATCAATTAGGTTTAATCCTCTCATAATCCTCATTATTACTTTCATAATCATATAGAGAGAGGTAGCCGTATTGTAATCCTACGCACAAGGTACCAAGAACACACAAGGTTTTCATTGTTTAATCAAGGGATCGTGGTATGTTATTCTGATCTGTTTATCTCTTGATCTATATTATTGTGTGTGATTGTTAATCAACTAGTAATCTGGGTTTAACAGAGATAATTGGAGTAATTGCTTTATTGAATACTGCTTGTAAGAAGTTACAAGTTTTTGTTTATGAAAAGCAATTTTACCAACTATATCACTATCACTAACAGAAATCCTATTACAGTCAGATTCAGGGAATGATTTTGTAAGCTCTTCAATCTTCTTTTTAGGTCGCCATTCAAATCTCACTTCAGACCTTTTCTTGCTCAATTCTGAAACAAAAGGTTTAACTTTGTTAGAAACATGAGATTTCTGAGTTTGTCTTTTCTTTTGCTTACTTGTGTTAGTCCGTTTTTGTGAGTGCCTTTTCCTTTGCTTTTTACCTTTATAATAATCGGTACTCACAGGATCTGATTCATCAACCTTAGTCGATGATTCACCCTTTTCAAATACACTAGGTAAAACATCAGAATTGATAATAAAATCAGAATGATCTGGAAGTTTTGCAGTGAAGTCAAACCTATCAACACTTTCTTCAACACAACCATCAGAATTTAAAAAATCATTTGCATCCGCAAATAAGTCATCAAAATCATCATTATAAACCTGAGGTGCCTTAGAAGAATTTGAACACACCTTTTGATCAGATTTAAAAACAGTGTTCTTTATAACTGTAGAAAACACAATTTTATCAATCTCAACCAAAGTTCTTTCATCATCTAAAACATTTTGAAGCTCAATGATTTCCTTTCTAACACAAGTGGAGGAACTTAAATTTTAGCTTTAATAGGTCTTGCCTCCAACTCTTTAGTAGAATAACTTTCAAAATAATCATTGGATAAAATCTTTGGTTCTTCCAAAAGATAACTATCATTCAGCTTTTTATAGCAGAATGGTAGTTGCATTTTAATTGTGTTCTTTCGATTCTCGACTTCCTTGACCTCAACCTCATCAGAAGATTTGGTAACAAATATGGGTTTCAAATGAGGATGTTTATCAGCCACTTGTAGAAAATAAAATTTGTATAAAGCTGGTTGTTTTTTGATTGCTTTCTTCAAATAGTGTGGGTTATCGTAACCGAGACCCCACTTTTCTTTAAAATCATTATCCTCATTTGGTGTGTTTAGAAAGATGGTTTGATCTGTTTGACTTCGAGTGTACAATTTTGCTTCCAAACCATTGATCTTTTTCTCCAAATTCTTATTTTCAACCTGCAATTTATGAACTTTTAGTACAAATTCTTGTTTTTCAAGATCAGATTTTGTAAGTTTAGAAACAGCTTCAGAAATCTTATTTTCAAAACAATCTTTTTGTTGTTTAAAAATAGTAGCAAATTTGTTCAAATAATCAATCAAGTTTTTGTTCCCAACAAGTTCCTTATTGAGATAAAAAAATTGTTTGACGCTTCTTAGCAACCTTGCTTTTCTCCTTTTTAAGTTTTGTTTGAAAGTCTTGAAGCTCAATCATCATAGCTTCCATTTTCTTTAATAAATCAGATTTAGAACTAAGTTGTACCTCATCGGAAGTCTCCTCATCTGATTTGTCATATTTCACTTCCTTTCCCATGAGGCACATATGAGCATTCTCATCTTTGTCTTCATCATCTGAATGGTCTAGCCAATACTCATCATCTGTCATCAACGCTTTTTCAACTTCCTTTTGTTTTGCCAGAATCATCTTATTCTTGTAATAGTCTGAATTTCTCACTGTAGGCTTCCGACAATCTTTGGCATAGTGACCCACTTTTCCACAGTTATAACACTTTATCAGGTCATCAGACTTTTTCTCACCACCATAATCATTCACAAACTTTCTTTTCTCTTATGACTTCTTCCCTTCATATCTCTTCTCATCAAATCTTCTTCCTTCGATCTTTTCTTTGTGATCAAAATTTCTCGATCCTGACGAGTACCTTTGGCTATTAGATTCATGCTTCTTGTAGAATTTCTTTTGAAATGCTCGGGTCAGCAGTAACATGGCTTGCTTTAGGTTTTCCCCATCATCAGAGTCGGAATCATTGTCATCAGAATTATCAGAACTTGAAATAACAACTTTCTTCTTCTTCTTCTTCTTCTTATCCTTCTTCTCTTTCTCTTTCTTTGCAACAACCAAGGCAATAGGATCCGCAACTTTTTTAGACTTTATCTTTTCTCCTCTTTTCTCTTCCACTTCCTCCTCGTTCTGCCTCAGTGTTTCGTACACTTCATACAGGGGAATGTCACTGAGATCCTTCATCTGTTTCATCATGCGTGTATGTTTCTTACATTCGTGCTGAAGGATGCAAAGAAATTTGACATTGTTTTCTATCTGCTTCTTCTTCACTTTGTTCTTAGCAAGTTCATTCAACAGCAGAACAAATCTCTCATAAGTATCTACCAAGCTCTCATTCTCCTTAGCTTTAAACTCCTCATAGTTGTTAATGCAGTTGGCCACCTTCATCTGATTACCAACTTTGGATCCCATCATCATTTTCTGTAGTTGATCCCACATCTTCTTAGCAGTTGCCTTGTAGCTGTCAATTTTGATGTAGATCTCATTTGGTATGCTTTGCAAAATTAGAGATCTTGCTTGCTTCTCAGCCTTATATCTATTTTCTGCTCTTCAGCGTACTGAGAAATATCCTTTGGAACAGTCTTTGTCTTTTGTGCTCTGTCCATATTCCCATCTTCACTGTCAGAAGATTCATCATCTGGGATTTCTATGGTAAGAGGTACCATCGGACCTTCCATGATGGATAACAGAATGTTATCTCCATTGGAATGCCTATCCACAAAATCCAAGAACCGGTATTTCCACTGTTCATATTCGCCTTTGAAGAGAACCAGTGGTTTGACATCTGTACCAATGACAAGTGCATCTTTGGAAGTCATCTTGAACTTTACACTGTTTAAAATCATCTTCAAAAAATTCAGAAACAAATTGAACCTTCTAAAAGTCAAACTTGGTCAACGCTGTAAAAACTCAGAAAATCTTCTAAGTATGGAACTCGCAGAACTAAGAAGACGAACTTCGTGCAAACTATGTCGTGCGCATTCGAGCTTCTCGCACGTCGAAGGATGCGAGAACAAGCTTCGCGCTAAAAGTGATGTGCGAGATCTGACTTCACGCACACAGAGGGATGTGAGTTTGAGCTTCTCGCAAAGAGTGTCGTGCGTGTTTTTAACTTCGCGCAGAGAACTGCTTGCGAGTTCTTGGGAAAGCCACTTCGCGCAATGCGTTTGTGCGTTCTAGAGTTAGAAAATTTTCGACTTTATACTTCGCGCTCACAAAGCACTTCTCGTAAACACTACTTCGCGCAGATCAAATGAACAAACAGTATGAACTCGCACACTGAGACGTGCGAGTTTCCACTTCTCGCACAATAAGACTTACGAGTTCTTCACACTTAGCGAGTTCTTCATTTGCGCGTTCTTTGGATCTTGCGTGTTCTTCTTTAGTTCGTTTAAAAACTAACTTTTTCACACTTAAATCGATCCAAACTTTCACCAATCGATCTGAAACTTCGCATACATCTTCTAATTCACCTTACGAGCAGATTACAATTGAGGAACTTTAAACTAATACACCAAACTTCAAATTCGACCTAATTACAGTGCGTTTCTTAAACTCGAACTGAAAAACCAAGAAAATCCAAAATTCACACTGAACAAGTATGAATTTGGCTAAGCAAATCAAACAACAAAAGTTCTCGACACCAATTCGAATCTAAAACAAACAATTACAAGATCAAAACAATACAGAATCATAAAAATCCAATCTGAACAGGCTCCTTGCGAGTTCTTGAAAAGCCGATCCAAAAATCTTCGAATTAGTAATATTTATGTTGCGGCATCTATGGTAGATAAATTTGTAACGCAATCCGGTATGGGACGGATTAGCAGCTAAGTTACATATTTATTATTTTAATGTCTTCCGCTGTAAACGGTTTTAATTTAGCCGTTATTTTGGAGTAATTTGGAGAATTGTTTTTAATTTAAGTAACACTAAAAAAAATTGGGTGTTACAAGTTGGTATCAGAGCAGTGGTTCAAGAGAAATAGGTTATGATCTATATCCTAAGCTTGAACTGTTAGTTGTAAGAATGATGTGTCAGCTTTAGGTCCGAATCAATATTAGTATCGTATATTGATCAATATGAGCATAACACATGTTAGACACAACATAATTCAACGTAAGTGCAATCTAGAGTTGTGAGACAATGCAGTAAGTTTAAGTGAAGTTATAATTGATCTAATTTTCTTCTTTTAGATATGATTGATGTTAAGAATGCACTTAGGGTGCTAAGAAGTATAGCCTGTGCAAAATATGGCATAGCTAATATAGGCTTATGCCCGAATGTTAGACAGGTAAGGATTCATATTTAAAACGTCAAGACAAATCTTATTTTAATAGCACTAGTAGTCTTAGTCATAACTCGAATTGTTTGGTATATCAGTTTGCAGTTGACAGTTGTCAGTCTCAGTCAACTTTCAGTTATGCATGTCTAGTTGGTTATATATGTGAAGGGTCATGTGTGTGTCCCTATTTAATCGTTGAACCAGATAATCAAACAACAAACAAGATACGATTTACCAACCCGTTTAGATTACAAACTCGGATTACAAAGGTTGATATTGTTTCTTTGTTTCAGCTCTCACTGTTTCTCTCTATGAACAGTGTTCTGATCGATTTCTAAGATGTTCAGATTGTGTGTTGTGTAAGATATGATAATATCTTAACACACCTAACTTAAACAAACATAATAATATCTAACTAAATATCTAAACTAATATCTAGATATTTAAACTAATAATAAAATACTAAAAACAACTTTGACAATTATTACAAACTAACATTAGACTAATATCGAGAGCAACTTTTCAGCGTTAGCTTCAGATTCCAGTCTTTAGATTGGATGATCTTGAATCCAATAAATTTGTGATCTAACAATCTCCCCCTTTGGATCAAGATCATTACTAAAATGATTTAGCAATTCAGTCTTCTTTTTCAGCTCAGAAGATGGAATCTCTTTCTTTCTCTTCAGAATGTAATAATCTCCAGGCAAAGTATCTTCAAAGAAAATTTCTCTCAGATCAGTATGTCTTTAGAATACTTTGAATAAATCTCTAAAAGTTTAATCTTTCCTCCATTTCTTGATTAGCTTTCTCCCCCTTTTGATGAAAAGTGCAACGACTTCATCAAAACATGTAGCAAGAAATGTCTTTCATTTGGAGATTCTGATCCGTCAATTCAAAAGATATTCATCCAGATCTTTGAAAATCCAGACAAAATAATCTTGTAACACCTGAATCATCAAATGAATCAGTTAAAATGCCTGTCAGTAACACTAAGTCACTGTGTGTAACGAATACACATTGGAAAGGAGCTTTTATGATGTTCACTCCCCCAGGGCTTCCATTCAATCATCGAAACACCACAAAGGTAATTTCTATAAACGTTATGACAAAGAAACAAATTCCTTGTGTGTTCGTGCATGTGATAGAAAGAATTTAGCACGGATGATTGTTATAGGCTCAAAATTGTGTAAACCACTGAGACAACAGTAAGTTAAACACAGACTCAATGTGCTTGATTGAAGTGCGAAGGTGGGGCAGACTTCCTTCTTTTCAATATCCAGATTTTCCAATGAAAATCAGATAGCAAATGTGTTGCTTGCCCTTTGAAAATGTGAAACACTTTCTATTTGAGTAGAAAATGAGTAGCTGGTGGGGTTAATCAAGAGTTGGCATGGGCTAGTTGCCTGTTTCAATAATGATCACCAAAGAATTGTGAAACATTAGAATTGTGGTTGCCCGACTTAGAAAGTAGTTGGTGCAGAGTTCTGATATTCTTTTAACTCTGTTCTCACACCCTCTTTCTTTTAAACATTAAGCTCACTCTAACCACACTCATTTCTTTTGATTTCTCACACTCAATCACGATGGATTAACTTCATGGGTAGAAATCACTGGTTAAGGTGATTCCATAGAAGTTGTGTTAAGTCCTAGCACAATGAAATTATGTTTTTCCTAGAAAGCATGTGATGCTCAGATTGGTTTAACTATTTCAGTTAAAGCACAATTAGATCTTAAAAACATTTAAAGTCACACTTCCAAATTCATGAAATCTATTTGAGATTCGGGAAGTGGTTTGAACATTTAAGAACAATGTTTTCTATGATTGAAAGTTGTCCACTTTTCAACCATATATGAGATTAAGATAAAGGATTATACCTTTACGTGCGATCTTACATCTCATGAAGCTAAGCTTAAAGTCATAAAGATATGAACATGTAAGCATCTCTCAAAACCTGCAAAAGTCTTATGTCATAGTCAAAGCAAATTTATTCACTTAAATTAAAATGACAAAAAGCAGTAAAACAATTTAAAGTACGAGTTCTGATCAGAAATAATCAGAAGTCATCACCTTTTTACTCCCCCTGAAATTATGCATTTGAAAATTATCATTTAAAAAGATATGCATTTAAAATTTCAGACAAATATGTACTCCCCCTTGATGGTTGATTTCCTCATTTGAGTATTGGAGTACACTCTTCATATCAGCACTGGAGTATGGTCTTTTGATCTTTGAAGAACGAGTCATGATCTGTACATAATCAGAAGTCGTCATTCTTTGAAGTTCGGGTTCTGAACTGAAGTATTCAGAAGCCTATTTGACTTTGATGTCCGGGTCTTGAGTTGATTTACTCAAGAACCATTCTTATCCTACTCCCCCTTGACAGTAGGTGCCTGCAACACATAATCATCCTTTTTCTTTGGTACTTACTGGTTTTTGGGTCCATGAGTGTTAGTTGCAGTTCTTGTGGGTGGTTACTGAGTAAGAACCATACCAGTAATGATCACTAGTCTTGTGAACAGGATCATGTGTACGACAATAAGAACAATAGAATTTCTTACCTGACAAACTGATTAATTTATCTCTCGTGTAGACAAAATCAGGTTTACCTTTAGGCACATTGTTCTTCTTGGCATTATGCGTATGTACACATGAGTTTTTACATTTCAGCTCATATTTCTTCTTTTCTTCAACTGGTTTCCTGTTCCAGACCAGTTCAGCTTCTTTATAGTTGCTTCTCCTTCTTTGATGTGTACCTGAACCATTTGTATTTCTATCAAAGAAAATGTTAGAATTACGAATTTCATCAGAAGATTTAACTGACCTTTTTGAAGAAACAGATTTGGATGTTGAACTTGTTAGGTCTGATTTTATAGTAATCATTGTATTTATAGGCTTGGTCAAATACTGTGTCTAGTTGCTTTATACTGTGTTGTATTTGACCAGGGTATTTAAGTCCCTTTGGTCTTTGTCTTTGTAACACATTCACGCATACATTCAATACACGGTTACTTTGCGCTATATTGCTCTCTCTCTCTCTACTTTCTCTCTCTATAGATTTAGTGATCTTGGACTCACAATTGGTATCAGAGCTATTCTAGATCTTGAGAGAATTGAGAGATTGTGTTTTTCATTCCTGAATTTGTAGAATTAATCGAAAATTTGATCGATTTTCTTGATTTTTTCAAGAAAATCTCGTTTTTCTTGATTTGTCATCAAATTCGGATGTGTTTGTGATTGAATTTTGTTGAAATTTGTTTTGTTGAACTCGTTTTTTATAAGAGAACATTGTTGATTCATATCATTTTGAAAAGAAAACAGTATTTGATCGTCTATTTTGAGAATTTTCAATTTTTTCTGGAAACTCGTTTTACGAACTGTGCTATTCACAAAATCTTGATTTTGTTGTTCTTAATCGATTTTATTGATTGAAAAATTTTAGAAACTTGTTTTCGAAAGTATTTGTATAAGGAAATTTCATCAAATCTAGTTTTGAAATCGTCTTTTTGGCAGATTTATGGATTTTCATTAAGTTTGCGCTAGATCTCTACTTTGCGCGAGTTCATCTTTTGGATTACACGATCTTCCTTATTTTGTTTCAGTTTGTTACAGGTTTTCGCTTCATCTGTGTCACGCAAAGCTCAGTTTGCGTTACAAGTTATTCACGTAAAGTGAAGTTCTCGTATTCCTCCTATCACGCAAAGTGTAACTTTGCGTCTCCCGTGCATCTCGAAAAGTCTACTTTGCGCTACTACTTTATCACGCAAACCCCTAGTTTGCGTCTCCCGCTACTCACGTAAAGTTAGTTTGCGTTTCCAACAGCTCACGAAAAGTCAAGTTCTCGCCTCGGTCTGCTCACGCAAAGTCAATTTGCGTCTTCTATTCATCACGCAAAGAACAGTTTGCGTCTTAAGTGCCTCACGCAAACCTAAGTTTGCGTCTTCCCTTGCTCTCGAGAATCATAGTTTGCGCTTCAGTATTATCACGCAAAGCTCAGTTTGCGCTTTCTGCCTCTCACGCAAACATTAACTTTGCGCCAGTCTCAGACTTGAATTTTTTCCTGGATTATCTGAAACATGGATTCTACAAAGTTAGCCTTTCAAGCCCAGTTCTACAAAAATGACCTCATGATGTCATTGGGTACAGACACTCGTCCTACAGTACTGATAGATGAAAACGAATTCACTCAGTGGCAAGATCGGTTTCTCAACTTCATTGAACGACAAGTTAATGGAGCCAACATGATGAAGTCTCTAAATGAAGGACCATTCATAAAGACTAACAAAGAGACTCCAGCAACACCCGAAGAGGTTTTAAGAATGAAAGCTGATCGAGAATTATCTGCTAATCTAATGCTAGCGTTGCCAAATTCTGTATACAACCGTGTTGATCATTACAAGAATTATCCAAATCAGATGTGGACACAGTTAGAAAAGATTATGCTTGGCTCATCAGTTGCAACTCAACTTAGACATACACGCTTCATGAACAACTTTGAGGAGTTCAAGGCCAAAGACAGTGAGTCTTTAAAGAGTGTTTTCGACAGATTCTGTGTCGTGATCAATGACCTAAGAAAAATAAAAGTGGAAAAGACTGAGCTTGAGACGAATCTGAAATTTCTCAATGCTCTTCAGCCTGAATGGAACAAAACTTGTCACAGATTGAGGAACGATGTCAGAATCTCCACTATGCAAATCCAAGAACTTTATGAAATTCTGATGACTGATGAGAGCTTGGTGCTTGAGAAGAAGGCCAAACTGGATAAGAAGAACAAGAAATCAGTAGACCCGGTTGCACTCCTCACGAGCCAACTGGCTGAACAAGCGTTGTCTGATAACGCTTACAACGGGTCAACTGATGACGATGGTGAGGCACTGCAGAAAGCAATGATCCTTATCTCTCAGCATTACCAGAAAAAGTTCCAACCAAGATCGGGATCCAACACTTCTCGCTTCACTTCAGGTCCTAAAGTCAAAATGCCCGAGCCAAAGACTACTGTCTGCTATAATTGTGGAAAGTCGGGTCACATTTCAAAGGAATGTCGAGTGAAGAAGGTTAGGGACTCAGCTTATTACAGGAAAAAACTGGAACTGGCTGAAAAGAGAGAGAACGAAACTGCTCTTCTTGCTGAAGGAGAATTCTGGCTGGATCACTCTGACGATGAAGCTGCAAATGTCGAGATCGCTCAGATGTGCTTGGTTGGAGATGATCAGTCAGACGATTCTGATACTGATGAAGATGAGGTATATTCTGATTTTGATTACAACTTTATTGCCTCACAGATGAATACTATTATTTCTGCTTTATCTGATCTTCGCTTAAAGTTATTATCTGAAAAGAACTCAAATTCTGAAAAGTCAGATTTGATTGACAAACTGAAAATTTCTTTGAAAGATAAAAAATCTATTTTGGAAAACACAAAAGACATCTTTCAAAAGAAATTGGATGATTTGGAAAATTCAAATAAGACTTATCTTGAATCTTTGACTAAAATGACTACTTTAAAAGATGAATTTTCAAATAAAATAAATAAGTTAAAAGAAAAGCTTTATCGAAGGAACCAATCTGAACAAACAATTTTTATGAACAAACCGAGGAGTGAAGAAGCTTTAAAACAAAGGTGGGGACTTGGTTTTGACAATCCTCATTGTTTAAACAAAGTGATAAACGAAGTTCCTACTTTATATAAATACGATTATCTAACTCTTGCACACTATGCTCCTCAGTTCAAATTTCATTGGACTAGTGAAAAGCAAGTGTTAGAACTCAAAAATGAGAAAAGTAGAGAGAGAAATCTTTGAAGCGCAAAGTAATTGATAATGAAAGTATGCATGAATGTTACAAGGAATTAAGACCAAAGGGACTTAAATACCCTTGGTCAAAACAACACAGTGTAAAGCTTCTAGACACAGTATTTGACCAAGCCTATAAATACAATGATTACTATAAAATCAGACCTAACAATCTCCCCCTTAGTAATCATTGGCGCTTTGGTCTTCAAAAAACATCTTCTAAATCAGCACGGACCAACAAAGCGACTTTATGAAGCAATCTGACTTTTAAAAGAAAAATTATTGTCAGCATCTTTCAGTTTGATTTGTCTTTGCTGCCTTTGACAAGTCTGGACCAGAAGCTTGTGCTCTAAACGACACACCTCTTTTGAAAGATCTTGAATGAACTGTGATGGTCGGAGCAGGAACAACAAAAGAATTAAAATGGCTGAGAGAATAGAATCTTTGAGCGATTCTTGATCAGCAGATAACCGTTTTGAGCTCTTTGTCTCTTTAACTTCTCCTTGACTTCTCCCCCTCATGACCTTGATGATCTGGATCAACTTGGTCATGTAAATGTTGAAGACGAGACAACTTAAGATCTGCAAAATCAAAGAAACGGAGAAAACAGGAGAGGTTGAAGAATTTTAAATTATATATCTCCTATTAAATCTTCAATGTCTGATGATTTTATTGATCCTTATGCTCCTAATTCTGATAAGGAAAATATTTCTCCAATCATTTATGATTCTAAGAAATATACTCCTCCGTTAGTATTAGAAAGCAAAATCATCGATCTTGAATATAAGATAGAAGATCAAAATATTTTAAAGGAAATTGAATCTGATATTATTCTTTTTTTCGTGACGTCTAGTCTTGAAGAAAAATTATTTTCTCAAAAACCAGATTGTATTTCTAGCCTTTCTTCTGATTTTCATGTAAACAAAAGTGAAGTTTCTAATTTTAAAATCTTTTCTCAAAATTCTTCTGACTCCGAGGAAAATTCAGATTTATTAGTTGATCAGATTGGTTGCTTAGGTAAAATTATTTCTTCTTATTTAAATATTTCGTCTAAAATTCTTGATGATTCTTTTACGCTAAAAGATCAGTATTATAAATGAAGCGTAAAAGAAGACGATCAAAGAAGTCAAAGAAACAAGATAAAGTTCTTTCTGACAGTTCTAATTCTTCCGATTCAATTCTTACAGATAGGACTTTGAGAGCTCGATCAAGGCAAATCTGGAAAGCAAAGCGGACATCTACTGATTCTCAGACTGATGAAGTTCGATATGTAGACAAATATTATAAAAGTGATTCATTTGCTTATTGTAATAAAGTTTCAAAATATTCTATAAAGCAAATGTTTCAAATTTCCAAAAATGTCTCATATTCTTCTTCTGATTCTAGTTCAGATGATTATGCTTTGTATTCATCTGATGATTGTGATTATTATGCTGATGATCTTTCTCGTGCTTCTAATGTCAAATATTATAATTATTTCCCCATACGAACTGCAACTAACAAACACGGGCCCAAATTCAAGTAGGTTCCCAAATTTCAAACTGATTCAAAGTTGCATGCATCTACTGTTAAGGGGGAGTAAGAGAAAAATTGGCTCTTGAGTATCTCAGCTCAAGACCCGGACTTCAATGTCAATATTATGGCTTCTGAGTAATTCAGCTTAGAACCCGTGCTTCAAAGGACTATGACTTCTAGACATGTCAGTCTAGGACTCGTTATTAAATGCTTTAAGCTTCTGACTAATGAGAAACTGTGAGTACATCTACTTTATTCCCGCTGCATATATTTCTGATATTTGATGTTATTCCAGTTTTCTCAATGTTTTAAAAGAATCTGAGCAATTTCATTCAAAACCTGAATTTTGTTCATCCCAAAATATTTCATTTGAGACACATGCGCTTAAAAAAAATTTTAAAATTTTAAATCTTTACAAATTATATTCTATAAAGTAAAAGTTTTACAATTTTCTTTCTTTTGAATAAAATGTGTGTCTAGGATAAATTTTCAAGTTGTTTGTTTATATTAAAGTTTTTATATGTTCAAATTTCAGTTCTAACAAAAGTCGAAAAGTCAGCAACATGTTTGTAACTTTTGTTTTTGCTTTAAAGTTGTGTGATTCGGAATTTTTATAGTTTACAATGCTTAGAAAACCTAAAAAGTCGGAATTTTGGATTGTAATGAAAATATGGGCTAAGCACTTAGAAGTAAAACCTTGTGTTTGAGATGATTTTTAAATTCTTATAAATCAGAAATCTCTAAGTTTAAAAGTTTGTACCTGTGACTGTTGGATCAAATAATTGTATTAAAGATTAAAGTTAAATTAGGGGGTTTAAACTGTATTTGTTTGATAGTTACAGTTCAGGGTTTAAAGTGTAATATGTTAATAGTTATTTGTAAATGGGCCTAAAGTCTATTAGAAAGCCCATTAAGGTTAAAGCCCATATAGTCTGGGTATTTAAAGTTTTGTTTAGTTTAGTTTTAGGTAGAACTCTGATAATTTTCTAAATAGTTAGCCGTATTTTCTCTGTACCAAGGGTATCAAGAACACACAAGGTTTAACTGTTTATTCAAGAGATTGGTATGTTATTCTGATCTTATTATCTCTTGATTATTATTGTGTTTGTGTGTTTATTATCAACTAGATTAAACTGGGATAACAAGTGGTATCAGAGCCAAAAGAATCAAAAAAAATTTGAAGTTACTATTCATCGACCACTGTTCATCGATATATATAAATCTGTGAAAATCAACTTCATGAATTAACATGTTTCTATGGTTAAAGTTGATCTGATTAGATAAGTTTAATGCTTCTGAATGTTATCTGATTGCTTAATTGCTTTCAAATTCATTAAGTGATTGAATTTTTGGGTTTGTGTTTTTCTGGGTTCGTATGGTAGTCGATCACTGTGGTCTCAAAATTGAATCTTAAAAGTCGATTTCAATCTTTAAGGTTGTTTGGGTTGTGTTCGATATATGTTTTAGGGTATAAAAGTCTAATTTTTGCATTCAATTTTCGTGATTTGTGTGTTTATGGGTTGATTTTTCTGGGTTGATCATCGTTCTGGGTCGACTTAAGAACATATCGGTCGAACAACATATCGGTCTATCACAGTTTATCGGTCGAACAACATATCGGTCTATCACTGTTTATCGGTCGAACATCACTATCGGTCCATACCTTTACCGATCATAGCATCTTACCGGTCGAATAATCTTTATCGGTCGAAGGTAGTTTACCGGTCTATATCTTGTATCGGTCAAAACCAATACCGGTCGACCGCTTTCTATCGGTCTATCTTACCGGTCGAAGACCATTACCGGTCGAAGACCATTTCCGGTCGAAGACCATTACCGGTCCATAGCTTTATCGGTCCACACAGATCACTATCGGTCTAAGCATTTTTACCGGTCGAACGTAATACCGGTCGAAGGAGTTTCCCGATCGTGCATCTTACTGGTCGAAGCAAGCTCCCGATCGAACAAAATACCGGTCTTTACATCTTTCTGGTCGAACACGGTTTGCGCAACCCAAGTGACCCGCAAACTTTCACTTTGCGCAAGTACTGTTCACGCAAGCACTATTCACTGTTTACTGTTCAGTTTTGCGAAATTTATTTTTCGTCAGATTCTCACAGTTTGGTTGGTTCAGTATTATTTGAGGCTTTATACTGATTGAAAGGACTGCATTTAATTATTTTCGGGAATTTATTTTTCTGAAAAAAATTTAGTGTGGTTTTCAATCTGATTCTAACGATCTCATCTAGTTGGTTGTCTTGATACAGATAAGTTTAATTACTAACAAGTGGTAACAGCTAAGATGTCGAACCAACTTCTCTTGATGGGCTCTCAGTCCAAGCCTCCTGTCCTCATGGTTGATGAATATCAGCAATGGAAGAAGAGAATGATTCAATTTCTGAATCACAGGAACATAGCCTACATGGAATCCATCATCAATGGTCCAGTAAATCCAATGGTCAGAGTACAGGGTCAAGCAGAAACTGACACATCTCCAGAAATTCCTGATAGATATGTCCCTAAACCTTATCAGTACTTCTCTGAAAAGGAGAGAGATCAGTACAAGATAGATGAAGAAGCTCTCATTTATCTGACTATGGCAATTCCGAATGACATCTACAACCGTGTAGACAGTCGGAACTCTGCAAAAGAAGTCTGGGATGAACTATCAAGACAGTTTGAAGGAAGTGAAGCCTCTATCCAAGCTAACCAGAATCTGTGCATAAATGCATACGAGGGATTTCACGCAAAAGAAGGAGAAACACTGCTAGAGACCTACAACAGATATAATATTATTCTCAATGACTTGCGGAGGAATAACATCTCTAAGTCTGCTTCGGAGATAAATTATAAGTTCATCAAGAACTTAAATCCGGAATGGAAGAACTTTGCCATCAACTTTCAGATGTCAAAGAACATGGCTCAGGAAAATGTGACTGATATCTTCTCTACTCTTTCTCAGCACGAGGACGAAGTGAGAACCATCAATAACGAGTCAAATAAACTGAAGGATTCTATGGCTCTCATAGCCGGCAAAGGTTATGTATCCTCTGCAAGGTCAAAGAAAAAGATGTCTAAAGCTCTAGTTACCGAAGTTACTGATTCTGACTCTGCTTCAAGTGATGAAGAACTGGAGATTGATTCTGATCCAGATATTCAGAAGTTCTCCGAGGACTTGGCTCTTATTACTAGAAGATTCAAGAAGACCTTTGGAAAGAAAAAGTTCTACTCAAAGCCAAAGTACGAAGGGCACAAGAAAGAGAAGTCTAAGATGAGGTACCAGCCAAGGCATGGAAGGAGAGAGGAAAGACGAGAAGACAGGAAGGAAGAAAGAAGAGAAGATAAGAGAGAGGGAAAGAAAGAAGACAGAGCTGATGAACTAGGAAGATGCTACAATCGCGGCAAATTTGGGCACTTCTCCAGAGATTGCAGATTCAAGAAGGTCAAGAACTCAGACTACTATGCACGAAAGTCACTAATCGCCAAGAAAGCCGAAGAAGGAAAGGTGCTTATGGCTGAAGAAGAAAATTGGTTGTTCCAAAGTTCTGATGACGAGGAGCAGGCACACTTCACCCAAGTTTCCTACATGGCCAAGCTGGATGGTGACGATGAAGATTCTGAGTCACATTCGGAAGATGCAAACTCTGAGGTAAGTGATAATTCTGAGCTTATTGAATCTCTTATGGCCCAAATACATAGCATGAAAGATGAATTTGCTTTATTGAAAGGCAAACTTAGCTCCGCACAGCAATCAGTGTTGAGTTTTCGTGATGAAAACGCTTTGCTGAAAGTTGTTGTGGAAGAAAAAGAAAAAGAATAAGACGGTTTAAAAGCTGAAAAGGATTCGTTGAAAAGCAAAATATCTGATTTAGAAAAGGATCTAGTGAATCTTAATGCTGAAAAAGGTGAGTTCAAAATAAAATTTGAAGTTTGTTATAAAGAAAGAAATGAAGCTTTCACCAAAATCAAGCAACTGGAGGATATTAATATGAAACGAGGTCAGACTGAGCAAACATTAAATCTGTTGACCAATAAACTCCAAGACGAAAGGTTTTATAAACTTAAACCTGGTTTGGGTGTGCCAATTAATGATGTTTTGAAAAAGGCACCGGAGCATTTATATAACTTTGACAAATTTGGCTCAGCAATCAGACCCATTCCAAACATTCGTGCAACTTTTGTTGAAGCCAGTGCTTCTAAACCTTTTACTGAGACCAAAGGTAGAGAAGAAATGGGAGAAAACAAGTCTTGTGACACTGATTCTCAAAATGTTTTTAAATCAGTTGGTTTTAAATACAATGATTTGAACAAAAGCTATGCAACTCGAAAGATTAAATTCACTGAGTTTGAATCATTGTTTACCACTTCTTCTAAAGAATCAGTCAACAATGACACTGTTCCATCTGAGACTGAATGCAAATACGATGAGTATGAATCGGATATTGATCCATCTACTATACTATCAGTCTCAAATCCCATTACTCCTAAACCTTTGCTTGTTGAAGAGGTTGAAGAAGACACTGTAAACACGAATGAATCTTGTTTGAAAAATGATAAAACGGAGTTTATTGAGTCCATGACTGAAGAATTATTTTCCGAAATGATGAATGCTTCAGACTCTGACCCTGTTTCTATTCAAAAGGAGTCAAATTCTGTGAATGATCATACATCTGAATTGATGAAGCAAATTGATCTGTTACAACAGTCTCTTGATGAGATTGAAGATGAAAACTTTGATTCTGAAGTTTAAACTGGAAAAATCTTTGAAAGAAAATCAAGAGCTTTGCACAGAAATCAATGATTTGAAAATTACTCTGTTTAAAAATGCTTCAAATGATAAACAGATGTTCAATGATCCAAGCTGGAAGGTAAGAACAAATCCATAATTTGATGCTCCTACAAAACCTTCAGTTGTTTACTCTGATTGTCCTGAATATCCACCTAACATCTTTGAGAAGGGTGAAACTTCAAATAATTCAAGAAAAGAATCACCTTCCAAGCATGAGACTAACGAGGTTCCTGTTTCTGTTTCAGATATAAAAGGAAATGGAGTTGGGAGAATTAAGAAGAATAAAGATCTTAGTTTGAATAAAAATAATAGTTTGAATTCTAGCAGTTGTACTACAAACAGTATTATTTTGAAAAGTAATTCTTTTGATGGACATAAATGTACGATTTGTTCCGATAAATCTAAGTTTATGAATTTTGCTCGAAAGAATCTATATTTTAAACACTGCTGGGATAATTCTTTCAAATACTACTCCCCTCCAAAGTCCAAAAATAGCAAAAGAAAAGCTAAACTGAACCCTAAGTCTAATTCTAATTCTAATTCTTCTACACAACCCAAAGTATATCGAGCTAAGGTTGCCAATCCTTCATCTAAAAAGCACTTTCATGAATTAAATGTCAAAACAGTTTGGAAATGGGTTCCAAAACCCAGATATGAATGGCGAGTTAAAGTTAAACCTGCTGATATTCCTGATTTGCTTAAAGCTAACAGCGAAGGACCCATTCTGATATGGGTACCTAAGCAAAACTAATTGTTTTTGTGCAGGCATGTCGACTGTGGGTGATAGATTCCGGATGTTCACGCCACATGACAGGATTCAAGCACCTCCTACATAACTATGTGGAGGAGCCTGCCGGAGCAGTTCGTTTTGCAAATTCTGAAGCAGAAGGAAAAGTCAAAGGATATGGCATGCTAGATAATGGAGTTGTGACGATTCAGAAAGTGTTATATGTAGAAGGACTTGATCATAACTTATTCAGCACCAGTCACTTTTGTGACATGAAATATCAAGTCCGCTTCACAACGACTCATTTCTATCTAGAGGATCCCGATGGTTACGAAGTCTTCAAAGCAGAGCGCCATGGAAATCTATACTACGTAGATTTTCCTACACTGTCTGCCACACGTCTAGTATGTCTACTAGCCAAAGCTTCTAAAGCACAATCGTGGACGTGGCATCGACGCTTGTCTCATCAGAATTTCCGATCTATAGCGAAGCTACAAAGACAAGGTCTGGTCAAAGGTCTACCAGAAATGAGGTTCGAAAAAGACTCACTCTGTTCCGCATGTGAGTTGGGCAAAATGAAGCGTAGCTCATTCAAGTCCAAATCTGATTCATCAACCTCATCTGCACTGGAACTCCTTCATATGGACCTTTGTGGCCCAATTCGAACCGCATCTATCAACGGAAAGAAATACATGTTGGTAATGATAGATGACTACTCAAGGTATACATGGCTCGAGTTTCTTCGCAACAAGTCAGATGCGCCAGAATTGATCATCGCTTTTATCAAGCGCATCCAAGTACGTCTTCAATTGCCAGTTCGAACCATTCACAGCGATAATGGCACGGAGTTCAAGAATGACATCCTGAAGAGTTATCTTACTTCTGTGGGGATTTCACACAACTTCTCTGCAGCCTACACTCCACAGCAGAACGGCATTGTTGAACGGAAGAATCGCACGCTTGTTGAAGCAACTCGTACTATGCTTGCATATTCAGATCTACCCATGTACCTTTGGGCCGAGGCAGTCGCTACAACATGTTTTACACAGAATCATACCATTGTGGTCAAGCGCTTTAATAAAACAGCATATGAGTTAATCAACAATCGTACACCTAATATCAAATTTCTTCGTGTTTTTGGTTGCAGGTGTTACATTCTTAAAGAGCGTCAAGGATTATCAAAATTTGATAAGAAAGCGGATGAAGGATATCTCATTGGATACTCTCTGACATCCAAAGCTTATCGAATTTACATTATTCGAACTAAGACGGTTGTTGAGAGCATGAATGTCTCCTTTGATGAGAATTCTACAAGGACTTCTGGACACAACAGTTCAGAACTCGTAATTAAGGACAAAGCTTCTATTCAATCTCAAATAGAACCAGCTTCTCAAGGATCCACTTCTTCTAACTCTAACTCTACTTCATCTGAGTTAGATTTATTGTTTCTTGATGCCTTTGATGATATATGTGCAGATTTTGAAAAAGGCATATCAACATCGATAACAAGTGGTACAGGCTCGGAGGTCCCTACTATATCTGAAGACATGTCTGGACCTTCCGAAGAAGTCACTGACACTTCATCTCCATCAGGTACGAGTACAAAGTTAGTTTCTGACTCTACTAATGTTGAATCTGTCTCTACAGAGAGTTCTTCTGGAAATGAAGTCCCGAGCACTTCAACTGTTAGTCCAGAAGCTTCAGTATCAGAAACACCAGTACAAGATGTCCCAAGTACATCTATGGAGCAACCTGCCGTACAAGATGACAACGATGCGTCAAATACGCAACAAACAGTTGAAGCCTTACCAAGCACACATCGTTGGACTAAGGATCATCTCCTGACCAACGTGATAGGTGACGTACAATCTGGTGTCTCAACAAGATCTGCAATAGCTAACTTCTGCATGTTTTCAAGCTTCCTTAGTTCCTTAGAGTCAAAGAAAGCGTCTGAAGCTCTACGCGATCCCTTTTGGATTTCTGCTATGCAAGACGAGCTTCTACAATTCGAAAGGAACAAGGTATGGCGCTTGATCCCACTACCTAAAGGTAAATCTGTTATAGGAACAAAGTGGGTTTTCAGAAATAAGAAAGACGAAGCCGGAGTAGTTGTGAGAAACAAAGCTCGTTTGGTCGCCAAAGGGTACTGTCAACAAGAGGGCATTGACTATGACGAAACATTCGCCCCGGTTGCAAGGATCGAAGCCATCAGAATCTTTCTAGCCTATGCAGGGAACAAAAACTTTACAGTCTATCAAATGGATGTAAAGTCAGCTTTCCTGAACGGCGTTCTACATGAGGAGGTCTACGTGGCTCAACTTGAAGGTTTCGTTGATCCTCATCACCCTGATCATGTCTATGTTTTAGACAAAGCGCTTTATGGTCTTAAACAAGCACCGCGAGCCTGGTATGAAACTCTCACTAAATTTCTACTTGCTTCTGGTTTCAAGAAAGATACAGTAGATACTACCTTATTTCTCAACAGGAAAGGTGAGGACTTGATTCTCATTCAGATTTATGTTGACGACATAATTTTTGGGTCGACAAATCATAAATTTTGTAAGAACTTTTCAAAAATAATGGAAACAAAGTTTGAGATGTCAATGATGGGTGAATTGAATTTCTTTCTTGGTCTACAAGTAAAGCAATTACCCGACGGCATATTTATTAATCAAGCTAAATATATAAAAGATATTTTGAAAAAGTTCAATATGTCTGATAGTTCAGTCATGAAAACACCAATGGCTACTGGTACACTCTTAGACGCAGATCCCTCCGGGAAACCTGTTGATCAAAAGGTGTATCGTAGCATGATTGGATCTTTACTTCATCTGACTGCTAGTCGCCCGGATATAATGTTTGCCACATGTTTTTGTGCGAGATATCAGTCTAATCCTAAAGAGTCGCACTTATCTGCTGTTAAGCGAATCCTTAGATATCTCAAAGGTTCTCCTAATCTAGGCCTTTGGTATCCAAAGGATTCTCGTCTTGAACTAACTGCCTTTACAGATGCTGATCATGCAGGATGTAAGCTAGACCGGAAGAGCACCTCTGGATCATGTCAATTCATAGGTGACAAACTTGTGAGTTGGACTTCAAAGAAACAAAACTGTGTTTCAACATCCACTGCCGAGGCTGAGTATGTAGTTGCTGCTAGCTGTTGTTCTCAAGTCCTCTGGATGACGACACAGTTAAGGGACTTTGGATACAACTACAAGCGTGTTCCTATTTATTGTGATTCCAAGAGTGCCATATCTATAACTTCTAACCCGGTACAGCATTCGAAGACCAAGCATATCGATGTACGATATCATTTCATCAAGGATCATGTAGAAAAAGGTAACATTAAAATGCACTTTGTTCAAATTGACTTCCAGTTAGCTGATCTTTTCACCAAGCCATTGGATGAAAAGCGATTCCATTTTCTAATCAGCAAACTTGGTATGTTGAACATGTCTTAAACCTTACTCATGATTCTAGGGGAGTATTCTAAATCCTAATCTTGTGTTTTATTCTTCAACTGTTGCTAACGAAAGAGGAATCATTTTCACAAATGATTACCATTATTTCTTTTATTTATGCAGGTTTGTTCAAGTGCCTATGGCTTCTAATCACATCAGATTAGAACCCGCACTTCAGTGCTTTATTTATTTTTCTGCTTTATATGTTAAAAAAAAAAAAACTTCAGTTGAGGGGGAGCTTAAATGTCAAAGAGCTTAAATGAAAAACTCCTTAGAGCTTAATTGTCAAACTCTTCTTAGTTTGAGGGGGAGAATCGTATCGTCAAACACAACTCTTTGACATCACCGAAATTCTTATTTTTCATGTAACAAGTGGTATTTGTGCTTACATGTACAATAGTCTGTTGAACAGCATGTACTTTTAGGACAATACATGGGATTCAGTGTGTGAGCTTAACAGAACTTCCATGGATTCACGATAACCAGTGTTTCCTACCCCGGAAGTATTCCTTGAGTGATTGAGGCGAGAGGGGTCAAAAGAATTGAGTGATGGTGTGTGAAGAGGTAAAATGGAAAAGAGAGATTGGTTAGAAATGAGCATTAAAAGAAAGAGGGTGAGAGAACAGAGTAAAAGAATATTAAACTCTGCACCAAATTCTTTCTGAGTCGGGCAGCCACACAATCTGATTGGTTCACATTCTTTGGTGACCATCATTGAAATAGGCAACTAGCCCATGCCATCTCTTGCATACAACCCCACCAGCTACTCATTCTTTTCTCAAAAAGAGAATGTTTCACATTTTCTTGGGAAGCAGCACATACGCTATTAGTTCTTCATTTGGAAGATACTAATATTGAAAAAGAAGGAAAGTTGCCCCACCTTCAAACCCTTTCTCATGCACATTGAGTCTTTGTATAATTTGTTGTCGTCTCAACAAGTTTACATACTTTGAGCCTTTATTGAAAAGCAGTCGTCTATGCTTAATTCTTTCATACATATGCACGAGCACACAGAAATTTGTTTTCTGTTAGAACGTTCATAGATAACCATGTGTTATTCGATGATTGAATGGAAGACCTGGGGAGCCAACATCAAAACCAGCTCCTTATATAGTAACTTTGTGTTACTCAGTAACTTTGTGTTACTGACAGGCATTCCAAACTGAGTCATTTGTTGATTCAGGGTTACACCTATTAAACTATTTGAATTTGAAAAGATTCAAATGGTTACTACTTTCTATTTTAATCTGAAAAGATTGAAATAATCACTCTTTCCATTTGGGAAGACTGCTCTTATTTCATAGGGCTTGTTACATGAAGACGGTGCTACATTGAAGTCTATAAAAACAAAGGGGGAGATTTTTCCATAAAGGGGAGATTGTTTTGACAAGTTTTGATGATGATGATTCTCACCACTCATCAAAAAGGGGGAGAATATATTAAGAGGGATAATATAATCTGAAGACTGCTGAAGATTTTCAAAGATTTGAAGATTTGAAGACTATTTAAAGATATCAAGTTTTGAAGCTATCAACGTCATATCTGAAGAAAAGTGAAGACCTGAAGACAATTGCAAAAAATTTTTAATCTTGAATCCAAAGGGGGAGATTGTTGGATCAAATAATTGTATTCAAGATTAAAGTTAAATTATAGGGTTTAAACTGTATTTGTTTGATAGTTACAGTTCAGGGTTTAAAGTGTAATATGTTAATAGTTATTTGTAAATGGGCCTAAAGCTTATTAGAAAGCCCATTAAGGTTAAAGCCCATATGGCATGGGTATTTAAAGTTTTGTTTAGTTTAGTTTTAGGTAGAACTCTGATAATTTTCTAAATAGTTAGCCGTATTTTCTCTGTACTCAAGGGTATCAATAACACACAAGGTTTAACTGTTTATTCAAGGGATTGGTATGTTATTTTGATCTTATTATCTCTTGATTATTATTGTGTTTGTGTGTTTATTATCAACTAGATTAAACTGGGATAACAGTGACCTTTCTGGTTTGGGAAAGTAAGTTCTGTGGGATGCTTGTCATCTGGTCCCCTAAGGTCATTTGATCTGGGAGTGATCGAATCCAAATCCTTCTATAGAATCAGATCGAAAGTCATGTTCTACTGGTATGAATGGGTTTAGGATTTGTCGATGTAGCCTTTCTGATCTGGGAAAGTAAGTTCCAAGGGGTTCTTGACACTGAGTCCCCTAAGGCCAACTGGTCTGGGAGTGGCTGACCCAAATCCTGCAATAGGATCAGATAGAAAGTTACGTTTACGACATGTTCTTTACTTAATAAACTTTTTGATTAAAAAGATGCCAAAAGTGCACACGCTTAAAAAGATGTTAAAGAGCACACTCATGTAAAGATGCCATAGTGCACAATGCTAAAAGATGCCAATGAGCACACATCTCATGATACTTGGTTATATATTTCTGAGTTGCAATAAACCTGTAAATTTGTGAAAGTCTGAATTTTTGATGGATTAGTGTGATTATTTGCAAAGTTCTCTATTATATTTTTAAAATTGCATTTTCTTGAAGCTAGTCGAAGTTCACATGCGAGCACACTGAATAGATTGATGAAAGTTTTTGAAACTGAACATGTTTTAACTTGATATGCAATGAAACTTGTATCTGTATCCAACAACATATATTTGATTTCAACTGTTTGATAAATTTGTGATATTTTACTAAGTAGAATTTTATTTGTTTAGTATTTAAATTTTTTACTTGTTTAGTTGTTTCAAATTTCATTTTCAGTATATTTTTCTTTTTCTTTGATGTTTCAATTCTTGTGTTCTCATATATCTTTTCAAATGGGTTTGAGCATTATTCAAGGGGGAGTGAAAAAGGAGAATTGTCTTAATGATCATATTTGTTTTTGAGGGGGAGTATCTGATTTTCTTTACATGAATGCTAACTTGAATTGTCATATCTAGTGCATTTGTGTAGGGGGAGTCAAAGAGCTTAAAAAGGTAAAATTTTCCAAGTTTAAGTCAGCTTTGCGCCATCAGTTGGTTGCGCAAACCTTGCTTTGCGCCACCTTCGCTTCGCGCAAACCTCACTTTGCGCCACCAGCGTGTCGCGCAAACCTTCCCCTTTTCTCTGTTTCTTTGATTTTGCAGATCTTAAGTTGTCTCGTCTCCAACATTTCCATAACCAAGTTGATCCAGATCATCAAGGTCATGAGGGGGAGAATTAAGAGAAGTTAAAGGAGATGATTAAGAGATAAAGAGCTCAAATGTTTATCTGTTAATCAAGATTCGCTCAAAGATTCTATTCTATCAGCCTCAACTAATTCTTTTGTTGTTCCTGCTCCGACCACCACAGTTCATTTAAGGTCATTCAAAAGAGGTGTGTCATCTAGAGCACAAGATACTGATTCAGACTTGTCAAGGAAGCAAAGACAATTTTAATCTGAAAGATGTTGAGAAGAATTTTCTTTTAAAAGTCAGATTGCTTCGTAAAGTCGCTTTGATGGTCCGTGTTGTTTTAGAAGATGAATTTTTAAAGACCAAAGCGCCAATGATTACTAAGGGGGAGATTGTTAGGTCTGATTTTATAGTAATTATTGTATTTATAGGCTTGGTAAAATACTGTGTCTAGTTGCTTTATACTGTGTTGTATTTGACCAGGGTATTTAAGTCCCTTTGGTCTTTGTCTTTGTAACACATTCACGCATACATTCAATACACAGTTACTTTGCGCTATATTTCTCTCTCTCTCTCTCTCTCTCTACTTTCTCTCTCTAGAGATTTAGTGATCTTGGACTCACAGAACTTGCAGCTGACTTGAAAGAGCATTCCGAATCAGCTGAATCATCTCTAGGTGAGTGGATAATTGACTCTGGAGTCTTGTGCTCAGTCACCACCACCATTGAAATAATCTTTTCAAGCTCGTTAATCTTTGAAGAATAACTGTTTCTTTCTTTGACAATAAGGTCAATCTTCGTCTCAAGCTCACACTACTTTTTCTTCTCTTTCAGTGCACTCTTAGAAAGTTCAGATAGCTTTGCATTAAGCTTTCTAATTGCATCTTCAAAGGTGCTTCTCTCTTCCTCAAATCCCTTCTTTGCACCTTTTCTTCCATCTGATATCTCTTTTAAGTATCCAACGTTCTTCTGTTCAATTGCCTTCTTCTCTTTGGCAAACTGATCTCTTTCTAAAATGATTACTTTCTCAAAGTTACTAACTTGTTGAGAAAGCTTTATACTTTTAAGCTCAATCACCTTCTTCTCTTCAATACTCTTCTTGGAAAGATCTGAGAACATCTTCTCAAACTCTGATATTTTCTTTTGAAGCTCAGCATTTGTACTCTCTAAGTCCTTAGATTTCTTATCATTCATCTCAACAGACTCTTGCTTCTGTATTTGAGCTTCCAAATCAGAAATCATTCTTTTTAGCACAGAGTTCTCAGCTGCCCAATTCTTAGCTCTTGATTTATTTTCAAGCTGATCCCACAACTGTTTTGCTGTAGCCTCTTTGATATTTAAATTGATACAAATTTCTTCTGAAATTCATTCCAATAGGAAAGATCGAGCTAAGCTGTCAGCATCATATCTCTTTCTTTGCTCGTTTGAGTACATATCAAGAGGTACTTTAAGCAGTTTTTCTTCTTTTTCTCCATTTTCCATGCTAATAGTAAAAACTCTCCTTGGGACTGTCATACTCCCTTGCTGCAGAGATATTCTAATAAAATCCCTTAATTTTTGTCTATCTATGAAGACCATGAACCGATCTTTCCACTGCACATACTCTCCCCTGAAGAGTACTGGTGGCTTTGTTTTAGTTCCAATAGCTAGAATTTCTCTGGATGACATCCTGTTTGTTAAGAGAACTTGACAGATATGATCGTTAATCCAAAATAAAATCAGATAAAATTCAGAAATAAATTTTCCAAATTTAACCAAGTATTGAACTGGCGCAAAAAGCACAATTTGCGTTATTTGAAGGTGGCGCAAAAGTCAACTTGGCGTGATAAGAAGCTGGCGCAAAAGAGTTTTGCGCGAGAAGCGGGTCGCGCGAACTGGAGGTTTGCGCGAGACGTGTATGGCGCAAAGCAAAGTTTGCGTGAGAAGTGGTTGGCGCGTTTTGAAGATTTGCGTGAACAATTGGTCGTGCGAAAGGTCTTTTGCGCGAGTAGTTAATGGCGCGAACTGGAGGTTTGTGCTAGTCGTTGATGGCGCAAAAAGTGAACTTTGCGCTAAAAGTTGTTGGCGCAAAGTGGAGATGCTCATCCGTTGTGAATGGCGCAAAGGTAGATTTGAGCTAGACGAAGCTGGCGCAAAAGATGCTATGAACTGGCGCAAACTTTCACTTCTCGCGAGTTCGTCCCTGTAACTTCGAAATTCGACTAAAAACCTATCTAGACTTCGATTAGCAGTTCTAAAATTTGACAGATTGACCACTAACACTTCTAGAACAGATCGCTAGCCTTTGATTTCTCAAACAAACACTTTTTGATGATTTTGATCGATGAAATAGTGAGATAAGGACGTGAACTGTTTTGAAACAAAATCCCAAAATTTAAATCGATAGAAGTTCTATACTGAAATCAAACAACACTTACTTGATCTAGACCACAAATCGATCACAGCCTGATCGATTTCAACCCCAAAAACACTCTCAATCACGAAAATGATTTTGAAATGAAGAACACAGAGTCGATAGTTTATATTTTTTATTTGAAACTGGTTTAGCTCTGATACCAATTATGTGTCCCTATTTAATCGTTGAACCAGATAATCAAACAACAAACAAGATACTATTTACCAACCTGTTTAGATTACAAACGCGGATTACAAAGGTTGATATTGTTTCTCTGTTTAAGCTCTCACTGTTTCTCTCTATGAACAGTGTTCTGGTCGATTTCTAAGATGTTCAGATTGTGTGTTGTGTAAGATATGATAATATCTTAACACACCTAACTTAAACAAACATAATAATATCTAACTAAATATCTAAACTAATATCTAGATATTTAAACTAATAATAAAATACTAAAAACAACTTTGACAATTATTACAAACTAACATTAGACTAATATCGAGAGAAACTTTTCAGCGTTAGCTTCAGATTCCAGTCTTTAGATTGGATGATCTTGAATCCAATAAATCTGTGATCTAACATCATGTATCAATATACCGGTAATTCAGGCAGGGTACTGCGAAGATGCATAAAAAGGTACATGTACCACAAGGGTACCTCTGTGAACATGTTAGGACTGAAAGTCCTATGTGTTGAAAGTGGAATAAAGTATTTATAAGGGTGCATAATGTAATTCAGTAATAGTTGATTAATTAGATGGGCCCAAGCCCATTAGCCCATTAGGCCTGTAAGCCTAAGTATATAAAGGCTTTATTAGTTCATAATTAGGGTTAGACATTTCATTAGAAAGATTATTAATCAGTCTCATAATTTTTACAAACAACTAGTTTATAGGTTTACTTTCTCTGATCAGAAATTCTTTCTGTAAACCTGTAACCCTTTGATTCAATATCAATCATATGACTAGTTGATGTGATTCATATTCTGTTCTTATTTGATATAACTTGCTGCTGATTGCACTGTACTGGGATCTACAATTGGTATCAGAGCAGGTTCGAATTTATTTTTATTCGATACGATCCAAAAAGGTTTGTGTAAAACCCTTTTAATTGCTTAATTCCTATTTTTTATCGACTTCTGGTTTGATACGGTGCATCACTCGGTTCTTCAAGATTAAAGATTTTTTTTGCGATTTGAGTTTTGGTAAAGTTTGGAATTCTAAATCGTTGGATTGAAGTTGATTTTTAGTTTTTTTTTAAATCTGAAATTTGGTATGTTTTTGGTGTTTTCAAGTTTTTTTTTATGCAAAAATCATTAACTTTGGTTTAAAATCGATTATAGTTTGGTTTAAAGGATTTTGTGAGTTTGATTTGTGATTGGTTGCCACTAGATAATGGGACGGTGGAGTAAAGCTTTTCAATTTGTGAAAGGCGGCTAACCTGTTGACTTGTTGCTGTGTGATTTATATTTGAAGACCGGTGTTGTTGATCGTTAATCATAGTGGTCGGTGGCGGCGGTGTCAATTTGGAATCAATTAGATTTAAGATTTGTTAATATGGAAGTGAGGAAAATTGAATAGGCGGCTGCAGTTTTGTTTTAAATTGATAAACGGAGGAATATCACTGTTATCGGCGGCTGTTCTTATTTGTGGTTCGACCGGACCTAAACGCCCGGGGTGATCTATCTCCCGGGGTCTCGACCGGTGCCTTACAAAAGGACCGGTGTTTCCTTTTGTTTTTCCTTTCGGCCGGTGCCTTGCAAAAGGACCGGTGTCTTGCTCACCAATCGACCGGTATTTATCAACCGATACCATATTTCGACCGGTACCGTCCTTGCCCGGTGTCTCATCTCGACCGGACCATATATCTCGACCGGTGTCTCCCCGACCGGTCCCTTGCGGCTCCCGGTGTCCAGCGAACCAACTTCGAACAAGTTTTGAGGTTTTCGATTGTTTTTCGAAATCATTTCGGTTGATTCGGTAGCGATCGTGAACAAAGTTTTTCAAGTTTTAAACTGGTAAGGGTTGTTTACAAAGCCTAAACGATCGTTTTAGATCGTAAAATTTTCACCCATATCGAGTTTTTAAATTCTCGTTCGATTTCCGAAAAATCTTCGGTTGCTTCGTTCGAGAGTTTGAGAGATCCTTTCGAGATTTAATCAGTTGAGAGAGCTTAAGGGAACATAAACGATCATTTTTGATCGAAAAGTTTTAACTCATACTGTTTTTCTAAAGTTTCGATCGTTTTCCGAAAAGTTTTCGGTTGGTTCGTTTGTGATCGTGGGTTGACCGGTTGAATTTTAATCTGTTGAGGACTGATCAGGGAGCTTTAACGATCATTTTGCATTGAAAATTTCTAACCGTTTCGAAGCTTTGCAGGTTGGCTCAACGAGGAAGACGATGAATAGTGTTTCCGTTAAGTGACGGTTAATTTTCTTATTTTTTGGTCATTTTCCGTTAAGTCTCCGTTAGTCCAGTTAGTTTGGTTAGTTTTATTTCATTTTTGGTCCATTTTCGTTAGTTTTTCAGTTAAGTCCGTTACAAGTTTTAATTTTTACACTTTTAGTCCCTCTAGTTAGTAGTTTCAGTTTGTGTCATTTTTAGTCCTTTTAGTTTTTCAGTTTTTGTTTGTGTCGCTTTCAGTCCCCGTACTTCAAGGTTTAAGTAGTGTGTCATTTGTGACTCTAAACTTTCAAGTTTCAGACTTTGTCACTTTTGGTCCTTGCACTTTTGAGTTTCATCTCTCGTCAAACCTCTCAAAGCCGGATCGAATACAGTCTATTTGGATCGATCAAAATGGTGTACACACCAAGTCTGCGGTCCAAAAGAGATTATGAACGGTGGAAAGCTGATTTTCTGTCTGTTGTAGATGAACATGAGGTGGGTCCCTACATCAGATTATCATTGACGAAAGGAGAGATGCAATCCCAAATTCAGTCAGAAGCTTCTCCTGTGGAAAAGGAGAAAAGAGAGAGGGCTAATAATATAGCTCGAAATTATATGACTGATAGTATTACTTGTGAATTTTTTCGTGACATTTTTAGTGAACTTATTGATCAAATAAATACCTACAAAATGACAGGAAAAGAGTTGTGGGATTGTACTGAATGGTTGGTGTTAGGGCCAAATGAGATTTTAAAAGGAAGAGAATTGGAAGTTGAGAACTCTGAGCTAAAAGGAAAGATTTCTATTTTGGAAGCTAAACCTCAGCAACCAGTCTCCGCTGAAAGCTATGAGGAAAAGATCTCTAATCTAGGAGATGCAAATGCAGAACTTCAAAAGCGTTTATCTGATTTGGAGCAACTGCTTGCTAAACACAAATATGATTTTGAGACTAAAGAGAAATCTTTCGCAAAGAAGTTCTCAGAATTCTCAAGAAAATGTGTTGATGAGAAGAAGGAAGTGGAGCTGAAATGCATCAAACTTTCTCAGCAAGTTTCTGATTTTCAGAAGGTAATCATTCTTGAAAGAGAGAAGTTTGCCAAAGAGAAAAAGGCCATTGAACAAAAGAATGTGGGATTCTTCAAAGAAATATCCGGCCAAAGAAATGATGCTGAGAAGGGATTTGAAGAAGAGAGAAGCACGTTTGAGACTGAGATCAAAAAGCTTACTGCCAAGTTATCTGAACTATCTGAGAAGGCACTAAAAGAGCAGAGAACGAAGTTTGAATTCACGAAGAAGATTGACCTGCTTGTTAAAGAAAGAGACAACTTTGCTTCGACGATTAAAGTGCTTGAAAAGTCTGTATCAAGTACAAATCAGAAATCTGTCTCTCCACAAAGGTCAGTTAAATCTTTTGATCAGATTCGTAAGACTAACCTTTTCTATGATAGAAATATAGATGGTTCAGGTACACATCCTAGAAGAAGGAGATACAAAGAAGAGGAACTGGTCTGGAAGAAGAAACCAGTTAAAGATGAGCTGAAAGAAAGAGAATCGTGTGTACATGCGGTTAATGCAAAGAAGAACAATGCGAGTAAAGGTAAACCTGATCACATCTACTCAAGAGATCAATTACTCAAGTTGTCAGGTAAGAAATACCACTGTTCTTATTGTCGTACACATGATCACATTCACAAAACAAGTGATCATTTCTGGTATGGTTCTTATTCTATATCCCCCACAAGAACTGCAACTAACATTCGAGGACCCAAATACCAGTGGGTACCAAAGCCGAAAATTGATTCTTTGTTGCAGGCACCTACTGTCAAGGGGGAGTAGAAGAACTAAGGCTTCTAAGTAAAACAGCTTAGAACCCGTACTTCAACGAAGTATGGCTTCTGATCACATGACAGATCAGGACCCGTTCTTCAACGTTCAGACTTGGATATGTTGCAAATATCCAGGGGGAGCTTAATAGATCTATATCATTCTATCATGATTTGAGGGGGAGCTTAAAAGGTAAATATCTTCTAATCCTAGATCTCTGATTGTTTGAAAGAAGAACAACTTTCAAGCATGAAAAACAGTTTCTGAAATGTTCAAACCACTTCTGGTTCTCAAAAGATTTTATGAATATAAAAGTGTGATTTTAAATGTTTTTCAGTTTTGAGCTTTAATGTTTAACTGACTGTGTGTTTCTAAAGATCAATACTTGCGTATTATCTTGTCTTTATACTGTAACGTATTCACACACACAGGTTCAGTACTTCGTTTGAATTTGTTATTACCATGTCTCATAATGAACCAATTTTTCGATGGTAATACCCCCGTTTGAAATTCAATGCTGTAGAGCATTAATCATAATTTCTAATGTTGTGCTTTCATTGCTAAATTGTTTATATTTGTTCATATAAACATAATATCCAATTCTTTGATACCCTGACCAGTTTAGTTGATCTGATTGATACATTGTCAGATTTTCAAAGTTTAATTGCTCAAATCTCATGAGCATACATTTTGACAATGTTATCATACATTTTGAGCTTAAATGTTCAAGATAAACTGTTGAGCCATCATTCTTTATAGGAATTACATGGGATTTGTGTGAGAGCTTAAACAGAACTTCTATGGATTCACGTAAACCAGTGTTTCCTACCCCGGAAGTTATCCTAGAGTGATTTGAGGGGTGAGGGGTCATAAATCAAAGAGTGGGGGAGATAACTCATCGGATTGAGTTTTTCTCATTGTGTGGAGCGAAAAAAAAATTGAAAAGAGAGTTTGGTTAGAAGTGAGCTTTAATGATAAAAAGAAAGAGGGTGTGAGAACAGAGTTAAAAGAATATCAGAACTCTGCACCAACCACTTTCTGAGTCGGGCAGCCACATATTCTGATTGGTTCACATTCTTTGGTAACCATCATTGAAACAGGCAGTGAGCCCATGCCAACTCTTGCACTAACCCCACCAACCACTCGTTTCTTTCTTAACAAAGAAATGTTTCATTTTTCTTTGGGGATGCAACATATATGCTATATGATCTTCACTCGGAATATTTAGATATTGAAAATGAAGGAAAGTTGCCCCACCTTCGCACCTTTTTCATGCACATTGAGTCCGTGTAATATCTGTTGCTGTCTCAACAGTTTACACAATTTGAGCCTGATATAGCTAAGTAGCTTCAATCATTTCTACACTTTCACGAGCACACAAGGAATGAGTTTTCTTGTCATAACATTCATAGAAAATTCCTTTGTGGTTTTTCGATGATTGAATGGAAGCCCTGGGGGAGTGAACATCACAAAAACTCACAATCATCAAAAAGGGGGAGAATTTTTACAAAAGTTCAATTTCAAAGTTTTGAAGAAAGAAAGTTTGCTTTTCTGAAGACGGTCTAAAGATCAAAGAGATGAAGATATGAGTTTAATGCTAAATTTGTTTGTCTGAAGACAGTGAAGTTTTCAAAGTTTGTATTGATTCTTTCCCGTATCATGTGGTGTCTGCTACAAGTTTGTTTATCATTCCTCCTATGCGATGATTGAAACAAGTTCTTGAGAAGAAAACAAATCTATTCAACTCGCGGTTCAAAGAAAGATTCTTTGTTTTAAACTGAAGATGCACCGTGGAATGGCACGTTACTCTCACATTATCTTTCTTGTGTGCTGATCCGATGTGATTGAGTTTCTACAGTTAAAAGCTGTGTGATAGTGCATTCAGTCGAGGCTACTGTACATTGAATCTGGTTACAAAGTTGATACTATGAAGACCAAGAGCTTTATTCAAGGGGGAGTGTGGAAAGACATGAAGTCAAGCAACACCAAAGTTCTTCAAAGATTCAAGAGGGAAAGAAGATCAAGGCTTGAAGTTTTTCATGTTGATAAATGCTTTATTCAACTTTAGGGGGAGATTGTTAGGACTGAAAGTCCTATGTGTTGAAAGTGGAATAAAGTATTTATAAGGGTGCATAATGTAATTCAGTAATAGTTGATTAATTAGATGGGCCCAAGCCCATTAGCCCATTAGGCCTGTAAGCCTAAGTATATAAAGGCTTTATTAGTTCATAATTAGGGTTAGACATTTCATTAGAAAGATTATTAATCAGTCTCATAATTTTTACAAACAACTAGTTTATAGGTTTACTTTCTCTGATCAGAAATTCTTTCTGTAAACCTGTAACCCTTTGATTCAATATCAATCGTATGACTAGTTGATGTGATTCATATTCTGTTCTTATTTGATATAACTTGCTGCTGATTGCACTGTACTGGGATCTACAGAACATTTCTATTCAGTTCAGTTAAGTAACCTGTACATATTGTGGTTAATGTACATAGATGGTTTAGATAGGTAGTTGACCCTCACACTAATCAAAGAGAGTCAATGTAAACCTTGTATTTTGCTTAAATACAAATGGTTAAAAGTTTTAGACATCAGATTCATCATTTCAAATCAGCTTAAATGTTACATGCTATGAAGTAACATTTGCCCATGTAATTTTTAGTTTAAAATCATGGGATTTCAGTAACGCTATGTAGGTTGAAAAACACGAAAATAGTGTTATGAACCTGATGAAAGTAATATGTGGACCGTACTTGGAGAAGTTGTTATAATCGCTATTTGTAGTGTGTTAAGTTATTCGAGAAATAAGACTAAACCTGTATAAGGACAAAAATTGGTCTTACAATCATTAAAGAAGATAAGTTGCAAGAGAAAGGAGATTTTCTTGTGAGTTATAGATGCAAAGTTCCAGTTTCTTCATCATGTGGTTGACAAGAAGGGCATCTAAAAGCCAACAAGCTCAAAGGTTTGTCATATTTAAAGTCATTAGTAACCAAGATAAAGATTTATTTTGGTCACTAGATTATCGTCGGGGATTCATTCAGGGTTCTCTAAATTGAAGACTTTAATGTCAGCATAGACTCATACAACATAGTAAGTTAGACTGATGCCAGATGGAACAAGTCTTTCTATTATTGAAAGCAAAAGTAAAACTATGTATAAATTTGATGGTTGTCAGAAGGAATAGAAAACCTTATAGTTTTCAGTGATACCTCAAATTTTGAATTAGATTTATAATTAATGCCACCAGGCAAGTTTATCGCCTACGTATTAAGTCAATTGTAAGAACATGAAAAGGCTAATGCAGGACATGATAAAGAGTTAGTGACGTGATACTTGCACTCGAATTTTCTGAGACATACCAAGATGGCTCAAAGTGTACTATGTACACATATCATGATGGCTAAATATACATGTTTGATTTTAAGGGATAAAGTTTGAGCTAGAGACGTTGATCAACATCGCTGAAGAAAGGATTATGTAAATCCTTGTGCCTAGGGAACACCGATAAGATGTGCAAGAATTTAAAAAGAGGTTTTAGAATATATATATATATATAAAAGCACACGTTAAAACATCAAATCAGGTATAGTAAGTTGTTGAATGCTCCAAGTTTTAGTATAGACTAATATATGCCTGAGGCCCTATGTACAAAGTCAAATTAGTAAGGTAAGCATTGATTTGAGATCCTTCCAGCAAAGGTAAGTAAGTGATACAACACGTATTCCCTACCACATTAAGAGACGGTAAAACGAGGTAGAATTTGTATTATAAGTTATGTCATAATACCTCAAGCAGTTTTTAGTATGAATGTTAAGTAAGCATTAGTGACTCTGTTAGTTACCTCTATATGCATTGAGTATGCATAAGAATATCAGCAAGAACATTGGCATTATGTGTCACTTTCGATAAAGTATTCCTAGTGGTTCTCATTTATCTTATGTTTGATGAGCGTTCCCACCAATGTTCATGTTAATGCACGCTACATTAATCAATGGTTTTCAGCCATGAGGTGTGTTGCATAGCTTATGTGGAAGTACATTATGTGCAAGAAGTTGTCAAATATATGCATAAAAGTGCAGTAGTCAAATATATTACCAGTATGAATTGATTAACGACGTGAGGAAAGTAGATATACATAGTACATGGAGATTTATGCTAATGAGCAACATAAACCGCTAGAGTTCAGGGAGAAGTTAGAAGGATGTTAAGGACGTCGCTTGGAAAAGGCATAGTCATATATGACGAGTAAGATAAATAAAGTTCAAATTATGATAGATCGAATAGTTAGTAGCAATAGTTGATAGAGTAGTCTATCAACTAAGTTGGCCACTAAGTTATAAGTTAAATTCTTGACACTTTTTCATGTGTCAAATTCAAGGAAACGTTTAGCTGATGATTCAATTGTTGTAAATTTAAAAGGTATTAAGATTTGACGACAAGCTTGATTATGTAGAAGAGACCCTTGAAGAGTTGGTCAAGAACACGAAAGAATAAAAGGAACAAAAGTATGTCTTTGGTACTTATGATGGTATTGATGAAATTAGAATTCTGAGTTTCAGAAGTGACATGATAGCAAGAGAATAGATAAAGATTAAAAATCCTCAACAGCCTAACCAGCATAATTCCGAGGACGGAATTTCTTAAAGGATGGGAGATTTGTGACACCCCAAAATGGGAATAAATAAATAAATAGGAAAATAAAAGAAAAATAAAAATAAAATAAAATGCGTTTTATTTTATTGGACCAAAAATGTGAAGGAAAACGTGGAAAAGTGACGAATTATGTCACTTAATGAAAGTGAGAAGTGAATAAGAGAGTTTACGTTCAATTGAATCAAAAACGAAAGAAAATGTTAGATTGGGGTGAAAAGTGTAAACTCGGCCAAACTATTGAAGTTAAGGGTCTGAATGTTATTATTTAAAAGTATAGAAGCGTACTCGCGCAATGCAGCGAGATAAATCATGATTTTAATGTTTCATTTTTTTGTGTTTTTTTGTCGATTTACAGTACGATTTTGGATGATTTTAAGAAAAGTGATAATGTTTTTTTTAATAAATTTGTTTAATTTAGGCTTAATAATATAATGTTTTTTATATAAAAAAATTTAAGTATGTTATTAGATTTCAATAATTATCTTATATATTTTAATAGCATCTAGAATAAAATAACCAATTACATATATATCTATACATATAATAAATAAGTAACTAGAAGGACATGTGTCGCCTTCTGGTGAGCCCATTTTTTTATTTTCCCGCCTAAACATGTATCTGGACGCATTTTACATTATAAGTTCATTTAGCACATTCACATTCATTCCTTCTTAAATCTTTCCTTAATTCAATTTTTTTAATTTATACCTTACATTTAGTACCCTTATAATTATGTGTGTAGTTTACTTTTAATCTCTTACTTTTTTTTTATTTTTCATTTTACACTTTTATCATATAAACATAAATAATGTATATGAACTAAAATTCATTAAAAAAACATTTTTATTTTTTACAAATTATACCATTGTAATCATTACGTCAATGCGTCAATACCTTCGAAATAAGTGCAATATTGAATATTTTTGAATTTAATTATATTATTAAATACCATAAATATATATGAATTAATGTGTCATGATTAGTATGAGATTTGATACAAATAATCACTAAATTTTCTTAATTTTCTTTTGGCTATTTCATATCAATTTTTATTTCAAGAGTTTTTTTTATAAAAACATCATCATCTTTAAATTTTTATACAAGAATTTTGATTTTTATCATGAAGTTTTATAAAATTACATTTTTAATTTTATTTTCTTGACATTATGATATTTTAATTTTAAAAGTATTAATTATAGATAATGAAAGTATAATTAGCAATAAAACAAAGAATGATGTATATAAAGAACTATTTGGTAATTTATGATACATGATTCTTATTTTATTAATATTTTAACTATGCACTTTTCCATAATTCATTTACGTTCTATTATAAATTTTGTTTTATAAATTCTTAATATTTATTCAAATTTTTTATTATTTTTTTGCAAAACATCCTTTGTGAAACTTCCTAAAACAAAAACATTTTGTAACCAGCTACAAAAAAAACAACTCTGAAGAGAAAAAAGCTAGGAAAAAGAGCATCGTACTTTCGATGATCATTCATATCTGTAAGATAAGTTTTTTGGCATGATTTAATTTTTTTAAATTACCCCGTGTAATACATGGGGGCAGATCTAGTTTAATAATATAATTAAAACAAATTTATAGTAATATAATATATTAATTGATAGTGATACATGGAAAAGTCTGCATAAAAGGAATGTCCTGCACATACCAAATTGGTGGGTGTTAGAAACATGCAGTAGTAATATGTATCTTGTGCTTTGATACTTGTAAATTAAGAGATTTTTAAAACCTTGCATAAAATGATGGTACTTTTTGCCTAATAATTTGTATATAAAGTTTTTTATCTGTGTTTTATAATATAGTATAGATAAGGGGCGTGTCAGGTGTCAACAGGTCCAAAACTTCAAGGACCTGTTTTGTAAAAAGGACACATCTGAAAGTTGAAAAAGACAACTCAATACCCATCTTTGAAGCATGCTATTGTCTTGTGTAGTCAACGAATAAGCCAAAGGAATGCATATTTATGTAGCCAATATCGGCCTCTTCGTTTTTAGTTCAAGAAATTTCAGAAAACATGGTGAAACGAGGGAGAAATCGAAGCTTGAAAGTCCATGTTCGAAATTTCGGTTTATCGACGATTGGAGGTAAAATACTCAACCAAATTTCGAGTTCTTTATATGGTTAGCTTCGTTTTTAAGTCTTTTGTCGAACCTTGGTAGTCTTATATCTCATATTTTAGTTTACAAGGTCCGATTTTGAGTTTTTTTACAGATTTTCGAGTTATATAAAAACCGAAACTTTAAATGAGTAAATGGAGCTCAATACTTGATGGTTTTCGTTGATTTTTGTTCCTATGGTTGAGTAAAATGATTATCTAGAGTTTTAGCATAAAGAATCGTCGAAAAAGACGAAAAAACGAGGCCAATCGAACCATTTTCCGGTGGCCGACGCTAATGAAATGTTGCAGTTGTTGTTGGACTTGAACGTCGTTTGGGTTGCACAAAGGCATGGGCTGGCCTTATTTTTTTAAAACAATAATCATGTTGGGCTTCCTAATTCAATAGGAAGTAAAAAAATTGGGCCCAGTTTTAAATCTAATTATAGTTTATTATTGAGCCACTTATTTTATCTTAATTAGGTTATTATTTTTTGGCCCTAATAAGATTAATTAAGTTCAAATGTTATTATATTGAACAAGTTGCATTAGTACTTAAGTTAATTTCTAAATTTATTAGTATGTTATTTATATAATATATTAATTTATTTTAGAAAATTAAAATTAACTCATTAATCTTTTCTAAATTATTTATTAAATTATTTAGTAATTTAATAAATGCTTTAAGACGTCGTAATGTGATAATATCAATTGGAGGACACGTTAAGATGGAAAAAAATGTTTCCTTTAGTTGTTAAAGGGACATATCGACTTAAGATTCGTTATCAAACGTAATATTTAGAGATTTATTAAATAATTTGGATGATTTAATAATGGGATTAAATCGTCGTAAATTGAATTATGTATTTATTTGGACGCTTTAATTTGGAGAGATATGCTTATAAGGTAGTAAAATGATTATTTTGACGTTTTAGGACGTCGTCGAGTTTTAGACTTCGGTTTTGACTAAAGTTAGTTGGGGTTGACCACGTTGACCAATGGTCGACTTTTACCTCGTTTGACACAAAAGTACTTTATTGATACTTATTATTAGTTCTTATACTTGTTTTTACCATGTGACAAGTGTTTTCACACACGCCTGATACTTATCATTAGTTCTTATACTTGTTTTTAATGTCCATCGTGTAAAACATTGTAATATCCAAGGACGTCACCCCTGTTTGGTAACCATAGTGCCCGACGACCACTTCTAGTTGTCCGCGGTTTTTTCCTCGTTGAGGTTTTACGCGTCACCAATTTTCTTGTCTCTTTATTTTATTTGTTATCGCACATATTTTCGTCCAACTACTTTCTTTAGTTGGATAAAGCTCCACATCGACCTTAAATTATTTTTTGGGTAATTTTTGGCATTAACAATAGTTATCGCACATATCTTTGTGCGACAAAGTCAAAGTTGTCGTGTAAACAATATTTTATCGCACAGTAGGTGTGATAGCAGGAAGTTATCGCGTGATTCTTCAGGTGAACAATATTTTTTTCACGTGGTGATTGTGCGACAAAATCAAGTTGTCGTGTAGGTTTGTGCGACAAAGTTTAGGTGATCGCGTGGTTGTGTGATAAAAGTTGGGAAGAGTTTTTGGGTGCATAAAATTTGTTGTGTGACAAATGTCTTAAGTTTGACTTTTGAGTTGACTTTCAGAATTTTGGCTGATATTTGAACTTTTTCAAATTCAGTGATCTTTGATCTTTCAAATGGTTTTTTTTTACAATATCTTCTAAAGATGCTCTTGCAAATGGTATTGACACCAAACCACCAGTACTATTCTGAGGTGAATTTCAACAGTGGAAAGACAATTTTTTGGATTTCATAGAAAGGCATGATAGGTGTGAAGATATAAAGAAGTCTTTGACAGAAGGTCATGTGAAGTGGCCTACTATAAGTTCCTCCAATTCCTCCGGATGGAACCCCAAATCAGATAGTTCCAAAGCCAAAGTCTAATCTTACAACAAAAGAACTAGACGGGCTTAAAGGGGATCAGTTAGCCAAGTCTTCTCTATTACAAGGTATGATCAATGAAATATAAATAGTATAGACAATTTCAAAGACTCAGAAAAAGGCATGTGGGGACAAATTCAACAGTTGATGGTGGGTACTAAGGTGGGTACATAGTTGAAGAATACCAATTGAAAAAAAAAGGTTTACTGGCGCAGACCTATGGCCACGTGGCCCACTTTTGTGGGCCCTACATATCTTAGCCTCTTAGATATGCACCGGAAAAGGCCCCCTGTCCCCCCCCCCCCCCCCGAGACTCGAACTCTTGCGTTTCAAGCACTCGTTGGAGCGTTTACGGAGTAAGGCTGGCCACCAGGCCAAAGGCCTGATGGTTGAAGAATACCAATTGCATAACAAGCTATGAGGATTTCATAGATAAGGAGGGTGTGACGTTATAAGAGACATATGGTAGGTTTTTTGGATTACTAAATGAGTTAAGCAAAAATAGTATCAAGAAAACCATCATTGAGAACAATGTGAAATTCCTGAGTAATCTACTGCCAGAGTAGAAGACGTTTACTTCTTATATAAAGCATAACAAGGACTTAGATTTGATAGGGCTTCATGAGGTTTATGAGTGTTAATGCCAAAAATTACTCAAAGAATAATTTAAGGTTCATGTGGAGCTTTATCCAACTAAAGAAAGTAGCCAATAGACAATATGCGCGATAAACAATGAAATAGGGAGACACGGGATTTGGTGATGCGGAAAAACCTCAACGAGGAAAAAACTGCGGATGACAGGGAGGTGTCGTCATGCACTATGATCACCAATTAGGGGTGATTTCCTTTGGTGTTACAATGTATTACACGATCGATACAAGAAATAGGTGTACAATTGTAAAGTAAGTGTAAGTTGTGTGTGAAAACACTGTCGTCGTGTGTATATTGTTGTTGTCGTGTGAATGTAAGATTGCCGATGTTCTTCAGAGAACTTGCAAATTATATGCTTAGAGTATTTTTCCCCTGTCTTCCAATAAGATATGAATCTCCAATATTTATAATCTTGATTCTTCAAAATTGTGTCTTTTGTAACGGTTGCGCTCCATAAATGATCATGATGGTGTTGAGCCGTTATGACCGTTGGCACTTATAAGCATTGAACCTGTATTAAATGATCAAGAAAAAAACGTTGGGTTATACATTAGTGTGGTCGAGGACGAGTGTAAGTCTCGACGATAGTCGTACGACGCTCGACCGACTTTCGAGTTAGTCTCGACGGAGGTCAGGGTTATGTTCGGTCAATAGGACCTTATCTTGATACAAGACTGGTTGTGTGAAATATGCATTAAATGTCACTTCGTCGTGATCGTGTATTTTTTACTCAAACAGTTTGCCCCCAAAATTTAAAATTTTTTCTTGGCGGAAATTTTAATTTTTTTTGTCGAGTGCCACGTGTCGCTTGGGGAAGGGTCTTAGTTGCTTCAGAACCGAAACGGTTCGTTTCTAACTGGTGGCTCTGACACGCGTGACATCATGAAGGCCTGGGGAACACGCATGACAGCCATGTGTGACAGGTGTCAATCATCCAGGCGAGCTTCTGAAGAGTCAATCGACACGTGTCGACCATCGAGTGTACCTGCTCGATTCGATCCTTACGTATAAATAGGAGATATTCGGGGACAGTTTACTTTTACGCTTTCAAGTTATTTTAGAGAGAGATTTTCTTGAGTTTTTCGTGCGATCCTTACCAAAGTTCAGACGATCCTTGCCTATTTTAGGTTTCCTTCGAGGTTTTAGAGCGTCTACTTAAGGTACGGTTTCTTCTTCTCAAGTCCATGTGTTTTAAGACTCAAGCCCAAAATCCTAGGAAAGGTTGGGACGCTTTTGGTTTTTACGTAGCGACTGTCCAAGACCCTGATTTTTTTATGTCGCTGGACCCAGTTAGTGTTATCTGCGATGATAAGGACATCGAGTCTTTTAGACGATTAGCTAGGATTCCAGAGGATATAGACATTAGTCCACCGGTGTTGCTTCGTCCGGAGCAAATCCCTGAGGGATATTTTGTGTTGTACGAATATCCCTTTGAGATAGGGTTTTCATGGCCCTATTCTCCTTTGTCGAGATCGTTCTTAACGGTTTTCGACTTGTCTCTGGGGCAAATGATGCCCCCAGTTTTGGAGGGTCGTCTCTGTAGTAGAGCGACTCACGAAGGATTGGGGGTCACCATTCGACGTGAATGACCTCCTCACCGCCTACTCTGTAAAGGGCAACGATTTTCACCGTTACAGCCTCCATTCCAAGTAGCGACGGGAGCGTACTTTAGTTCTCAATACTGCAGTCAATGACCGTGGATGGAAGTCTAGGTACGCCTTTGTGCGTATGGCTTCGATGGGCCCAGATAACGACTGGCTCGAGCCCAACTGGAATACGTCGAGTTAGTCTATTTTTGTTTTCATCATTTGTCATCTGCTTCTTCGTTATTTATCGTATGTTTTCTAATAAGTTTTCACTTGTTTTTCGCAGCCATCAAGTTTGACGACGTGAAACCGAACAGTGATTCGGTGTACAAGATAACCCGATTCTTGGGTTATAGTTTAGTCGACCGGTCGTACTCCCCACTATCATCGACAGGCGACGACGATGAGGTTACCATCGTCGAGCCTCCTGAGGTCGAGGTCGAGGAGGTCGAAGAAGTGAGAGAAGAAGAAAGAGAAGTAGAGATGGCAGGTAAGCTGCGTGACTCCACAATAATTTTTCTTTCTTTTTGGAATTTATCGATGTTAACGTTTGTCGTGCGTTTACTGCGATTTCAGGTGGTTCTGAGACCGATGCTATGCGGAGAGAGCAAATGGACCTTGCCCGAAAGGGCAAGGAAAAGAGGAAAGTTGTTGCAGCAGCAGCGTCGGTGTGTGTCCCTGATTTATGACAAGTTCTTATCAACACAAACAACAACAATGATTTACCAACCTGATTGATAAATAAACGCGGATTATAGATTGATGTTTGTGATTTACACTTGAAGCTCTATTTCGGTTTTGCTCTGATGAATAGTGATCTTAGATCTCTATTTGCAACTTGATAACTTAATTATATTAAACAAACTAACAATTAATATCTAAAACACACTACAAAAAACACTACTTTTACCGGAGAAAAATGTGGCCGGCAAAAGGCTCGAAAGTCGCCGGCAAAAGTTCAAAACCTTTTGCCGTCGAACTTTTCCGTCGGCAAAAGTTGTCGTGAAAAGTTGGCCGCTAAAAGAGTTTTTACCGGCTAACAATATGGGTCGTCGGTAAAGATTCCTTTGCCGGCGAAAGATAGTCGTCGGCAAAAACTGAAGTCGTCGGCAAAAACGTCTCTCAAGTAATCGTATAAAATCTTTTTCCCGACGACTAAATGCTTTTCCCGGCGCAAATTTTTCCGTCGGCAAAAGTTTTTTTTAATTTTTAGGCATAACTTTTTACCGACGCAAAAGTTCGTCGGCAAATGTTAAATTTGACTTTTTTGGTCAATTCTCTACCAACACAAAACCCGTCGGTAAAAGTTAATTATATTTTTTGTTCATCCTTTTTACCAGCACAAAAAACGGATGACAAAAGTTGTTGACCACATAATGAAACATTTATCGACCCGTTTGGACGAATTTTTGTCAATAAAAATAACTGATAAACAAATATAAAAGCAAAATATAAAGGCAGCTTAAAACATTAATCAACTAATAATTAAAAAAAAAACATTACAAAAATATCTTTTAAAATAATCTCAACCAAATCAAAATATCTTTTCAACATATATAAGAAATAAAGGTAAATAAAATGTACTAGGTAAGATTCTCTGCAACATTATCTTCCTCATCGGCCGACTCAAACGGTTGACTAGAGTTGCTTCGTCAAAGATAACCGACGGTAGAGGCGGAGCTCGTACAGTGGATAACAAATGTTGCGGCACATTTAATCCAAGTACAAGGTCTTGAATATGTTGAAACAATTTTTTCATCTCATTCATATCTTCCATTTGTTGCACTGAAAAATCATGTTGGGCAGCCGCATACTGTACATCCACACCAAGATGTTTTTATTGAATAAACATCAAAGAGAAAACAATAGACTCATTCCTAACATGTCAACACGTACAGTGTCCATATAGAGAAACATCAGGAAAGGATATAACAATAAAAAATCACAACATACAGGTAAAGTGAAAATAACAGGTCATAGATATTGGAGGTAACAAACAATGAACATACCTGGGTAGCAAATGTCCTCTGGAATGGGCTCTTGCCTGTGTTGAGCTATCCAGACCTAAGGAATAGATAAAAGAAGAATATACAGTCAGAAACAATGCATTCCTCATTACAAGTATGCAGTAAAGATACATCAACTATTGGAGTTATATACCATTGTGCACTAAGCAACCATCGCATGTATAAAGAAACACATCAAAAAATGTCAAGAAATTGGATTATACAGTAACTAGTGTGCACTATAGAGGAGGTCCAGATTCGTGTAAACACGATTACATGGTAAAGTTCTGAATATTAGGAATCCAACATTCATCATTGCAGAAAGAAGGTTCACTAAAGCATTTGTGTTCTTACCTGCCCAAGCATTGTGGCCTCTGCTTCAATTCCTCCAACTCCCCAACCAGCAACACCTAACCCATCAATCATCATAGTGTGGGAATCAGTTCCGACAACACTATCAGGGTAGAGCATTCCATCAGTGTTGAAGACAACTCGTCCAAGATATTCAAGGTTAACCTGAAATGGTAACAAGTAAAATTAGTAATGTTTCATTTACCAGTTACATCTACTTAAAACATTTGAAAAAGATGAAAAAACATGCACATGAAGAAACTGAAATTTAATCTAGAGATACTTCAATCCAATAACCAAAATAAATAACAGAAGGTCCTAGAGTAATAATTGTGTCAGTAGAATCAAGATATGTATGCAATGTTATCCAAGCTGTATAAACACCAATATAGTTTGATCATTAAACCGTATACCTGATGCACAATACCAGATCCTAGTGGGACCACAAGCATGTTCTGGAAAGCTTTGGATCCCCACTTAAGAAAAGCAAACCTCTCCTTGTTTCTCTGAAATTCAAGTTCCATATTTGCTTTTACCACATTTTCAGACCTAGCAACATCAACTTGAACTGAATGATCCACGACAAGATCCACATGAACCTGCACCAGAATATCAAAATAAGAAACAAAGAACAGGAATGAAAATCAAGAGACTAGCATTTATAGGCACACAATGCATTCTAGTGAATCTATTTCAAGAAACATCTTGAATTAATAGGTATTACCACAGCTAAAAATTATCAAGAAGTTCGCAATCAACATGCATAAACATGTTTTAACAAATACATTAGTTCTAGCAAATGCAGCTCAGGTCGTCACCTAATTCCATTCACCCATGGTAATAAGAAATAATTCATTTAGCCATGCATACCAAAGGATTGATTTTGTCGAAGTCGCCGCCAAGATTTTTCATGGCATCACGCATACATGCAAGATCTACCACAGCTGGTACACCAGTAAAATCCTGAAAAATAAGCACAGATTACGACCCAATTTCTTCGATATATGAATAGAATGCATGTCCTTAAAGGTCATCATGCGAAATAACTAATAATAAAATCATCAAAGTGAAAAAAAGAAAAGAAAAACTTTAACAGTCCTCTCTCTTTCTCTTTATATATATAAAAAGAGAATGACTGTTAAAGCTTTTTTCTCTCTCTCTCGATATATATATATATATATATATATATATATATATATATATATATCACACTGCATACACACATATACACATGGAAATGTGTGGGAGGTTTTGTTGCCTTGAGGTTGAATATATGATTATGACACCCACTGACTCTGACACTTGAATTCCACTCCAGACCAAAGTATAAAAATGGAATAATACTTGATACTATTCAAAAACAAAAGTTGACGATCCCTTGCCTCCTCAGTCGGGTATATATTTCATTCACCTCTATCTGTTTCTCTAAAACACACACACATACAAGCACACACACACACGCAGTCTGTTTCTCTCTAATTCATGAAGACTCTGTTGTTTTCTTGCCCTATTTTCACTACCCACAACATAACACACAAGGCACCAGCAGTGAAATTGGATTTTAGTAGCCAACTGGGATTTTCTTGTTGTTCCAAGAATATAAAGACAAGTAGTAACTATTTCAAGTTAAGGGTGATTAGTAACAACTTTGAAGAAGATGGGTATTCTACCTTTGAAGATGAAGAAAAAGATGATTTTTTATTTGGTGCTGAGAAATATACTGTTGCTGAGTTGCAATTAATTCCTCAATCTGGTATGTTGTTATTGCTTCCTTTTACCAATGTGATTCTACAAATTATGTTGTCTCACATTGAGCCAAAATATCCAAATCAGATACCTGCAACAGAACACGAGTCGGCTTGAATGGAATCTCAACTTGCTTTGTAGTAGTCTTCTCCCAATCAATGATTTTCTCAACATCTTCTTAGTGACTTGAAAATTGTCACAATTACGGATTGCTGATTCAAGGAGGATCCTAATTGAATATGGCAGCTTGTTTGATTTCCATAAGAGCAGAATTTTGATCAGTGTTAAGTGGCATGCAAGAAGAATTGACGTTAATTTATAGAGTCTTTAAATGAAAATAGAAGCTAAAAAGTTGGAAACTGAATAAGCCATGAAAGGCATAGTGCATACCAGAGGGACTTTGGCCCGACGGTGTCTTGTAACCCAACCTTTCTAGAGGTCAAGGGTTCCAACCTCACCAAAGGTAAGGCGTGTGTGTGAGTTTCATTTGCCCTATATAAATATCATATACTTCAAAACAAAGGCATAGTGCATATATTAAGTGAAATACAAAAGTTTATGAAAATTACCAACTCTTGGATCGTTCAGAGCAGGCAAACTATAGAACTTCCCAAACTCCCCACCTCCAGGCTTTGGAAGACCAGTCAAAATCCCATTGAAAACATTCTTGGAGGATGTAGATGAATTTAAATACACGAATCAGATCGAAAATAAATAGACAGTCACAAAATTCAAGTAGAAAGCACCTGTTGCGATATGTACTTCTATTCACATTAATACTAGGCAGTTTAATATAATCACAGAAGTATATGATCAGACCAACAATTTCATATGCTCCCAGTCCAGTTTATAAAAAAAAACCCTATTTTTTGGGGCGAAGGTAGTACCGTAGTAGCTAAGCTTATAGTAATTTCTAAAGCACTAACGACCTCATACCGTAACCCTGCTTGACGTGTAAACTACCAGGTTATAATCATAGCCTTTATTCAAATGGAACCTGTGAAGTTGAACAAGAAATCGATAGTGAAAAGGGTGAAATCGAAAAAGAAATCAAACCGTGAAGGGAGAACTCGAACTGTCAATTGTGAAGTGAAATCGTACAAGAACGATAACTGGAAAGTGGGATACCTGCTGGTGCTGACTGTTGTCCTCGAATCGGCTTGTATTTGTTTTCACAATCTGAAATCGACCAAGAACAAGAAGAAGAAATGCAAAATCTGATTGCATCTATCCATCTATACTAAACCAAGATTCTTCCATTATTGAGAAACCAACGAGCTCGATTAAGGAAATTTAGTCCTGAGGAAGAATGATAGAAAGGATTGGATTGGGGATCTGATTCTGATCATATCTGTATAATGAGGAGAAAATTAAATTTAGGGTAAAAGGGGCAGGGTTGGGAGGGAAACGTTAAATAATTGGGGGGGAATTTGGTGGGAGGGGGGAATAAGTTAGAATAAAATTTTAGGGGAAAAGGAAAAATAGGAGGAACTCAATTTTATATAAATTTAAATAATAATCTTTTTAGATTTGGAATAATTTATCTGATGTTTATCCGGTAAATTTTTATTATTTTTGTTTAACTTATCGGGTAAATTTTAGTCCGTTAAAAAGGCATTATATATGCAACATTTAACTCTCACTTACCGGGCAAAATTCTCGATCCTTGTCATTGCTCTTTCTGGGTAAAATCTCAATCTTTGTCATGTTCCTCTGATAAGGTAATAATGAGCACCATCTTTGCCTAATGTACCCCTTTAAAGCCCGATAGATCAATTTAGGCCGAACTAACCCTTTAAAGTCCAACAAAACCCTTTAAAGCTCGACAGTTCAATCTTTGTCATGTTCCTCTGATAAGGTAAAAATGAGCACCATCTTTGCCTAATGTACCCCTTTAAAGCCCGATAGATCAATTTAGGCCGAACTAACCCTTTAAAGTCCAATAGAACCCTTTAAAGCTCGATAGTTCCATTAAGGCCCAAGGAAACCCTTTAAAGCCCGATAGATCCATTAAGGCCCAATAAAGCCCCAATAGAACCCTTTAAAGCTCGATAGATCCATTAAGACCCAATGAAACTTTTTAAAACCCGATAGATCCATTAAGACCCAATGAAACCCTTTAATCCCCAATATATCCATTAAGGCCCAATGAAACCCTTTAAAACCCGACAGATCCATTAAGGCCCAATGAAACCCTTTAAAACCCGATAGATCCATTAATGCTCAATTAAACCCTTTAATGCCCAATAAAACCCTTTAAAGCCCAATATATTCATTCAAGCCGAACTAACCCTTTAAAGCACTATTGGGCCTTCAAGGGCTTTAATGGTTCTTAATGAACTTGACTAGGTCTTTATGGGCTTTAACGACTCTTAATGAACTATAATGGGGTCTTGATGGATCGTATTAAACTCAGTGATTGTTAATTAACCTTATTGGGTCTTTGTGTGATTCAATGACTCTTAATTAACTATATTGGGCCTTCATGGGTTGAAGTGGGTGGAAATGAACTATATTGGAACTTATTAAGTCCCAATATAACGTATTTAAACCCAACTGAACCGATTTAAGTCCGATTGAACCGATTTAAGCCCAACGGAACTGATTTAAGCCCAGTTGAACCAATTTAAGATCAATATAATCCATCAAATCCCAGTTGAACCCATCAAAACCCATTATGATCGTTGTTGACTTATTGAGGCATAAACACACAAGTGATGACTTATTATGTGCTTCGTTACACGTATCGACTTCATATATGCATGTGTCGTGTATTCGGGTTAATTAGACAACTAAGCACCATTATACCCCGATATGAACCACTCAACCACCATTATAGTCCAATATGGCATTTTATGACTTATTAATGCCCAATAACACCAGTGGTGACTTATTACGTGATTGTGTGCAGATATCAACCGCATGGATGCATGTGTTGTGTATTATGATCAATTAGACAACTAAGATCCATTATATCCCGATATGAACCACTCGACCGCCATTATAGCCTAATATGACATTTTATGACTTAGTAAGGCCCTAAAACACTAGTGGTGACTTATTATGTGTCTGTGTGCACGTATGTACTCACAGATGTATGTGTTGTCTAGTTGGTGCATCATATTTTACATCAAGTCAGTCAATCATTATTGGTAATTACAGAAACACATATTAACAAAAAAAATTCATTTATTGTTATTAGAAAATATAAATATCAAAAATAAAAAGTTCCAAAGAATTTTTAGAAATAATCAACTATGAATGGATAATTAAATAAAGAAATTATAAAAAAAATAAGTAATAAAGTGGAACAATTAAAAAGTCTGCAAAAATTAATGTTGTGTGTGGGATTTGAACCAAGTCACATAGTGTAATAAACAAAACATTTTCCATCTCTTCCAAGAAGCTATTTCTATTTAATCTTAGCATTATTTTTATATTTTTTTACTATATTATGTATAAAAAATAAATAAAATCGAAAACCTCGTGCGACGGTACCACCGGCACACCCAGAGCCGGCCATGATTTTAATCAAAAATAATTTTGGATTATCTTAGTTGATGAGAAATTAAGTTGATTAATTTTTTATTTTTGGTTTACAATAAAAGAATTCAAAAAATTAATAAAATTCATATAATTTCGCCGGTAAAAAGCGTCCTTAAAAGTTATTATAATTTTAAAAATATTTTTGCCGAAGGTATGAGAAGTTAGCCGGTAAAAAGTACAACTATAAAATATTAATGAGATTAAAATACAATTGCCGACGGATTTAGGAAGTCTGCCGGCAAAAATGTTTGTGACTTTTTTATTAATAATACAATAATACTTTTGCCGGCGAGTTTGGGAAGTCCGTCGGCAAAAGTTTAAGTGAAAAAAAAATTAAAAATTATAATTAAATAACTTTTCCCGACGAGTTGGTGAAATTCGTTGGTGAAAATGTTATTTAAAATTTTTAAATGTATTTTTGCCGACGGTTTGAGAAATCCGTCGGCAAAAGTACCTTTGCGTCGGCAAAAGCGCATTTTTGCCGGTGGCATTTTCCGTCGGCAAAAAGTTAGACTTTTACCGGAGGCTTTCGTCTAAGTCGTCGATAAAAGTAACTTTTACCGACGAACTTCCCAAACCCCCCGGTAAAAGTGCAGTTTCTTGTAGTGACAACAAATATCCTAAAACTAATATCTAAACATAATATCTAGATATTTAGGAACTAATAACTAAAATACAATAAAAACAATAAACTAACTTTGACAATTATTACAAACGACTTTTAGACTAATATTTAGAGTTGACTTTCCAGCTTTAGCTTCAGATTGCAAACTTCAGATTGGATGATCTTGAATCCAATAGATCTGTGCGCTAACAATCTCCCCCTTTGGATCAAGATCATTACTAAAAAGATTTAGCAATTCAGTCTTCTCTTTCAGCTCAGAAGATGCAATCTCCCTCTTAGTCTTCAACAAGTAGCAATCTCCCCAAAAGACGTAGATAAACTCTCTTTCAGATGATGGGAAGAAATTATCTTCAGATTTAGCTCAGAATGTTGTATCAAAGTATCTTTAAAGAAAATTTCTCTCAAATCACATGTCTTCAGAATACTTGTTCTAAACTTGAATTGTTCCCCATTTCTTGTGTAGCTCTTCTCCCCCTTTTTGATGAAAAGAGCAACGAGTTCATCAAAACTTTTATGTCAAGAAATGTCTTTCTTACAGAGCCTCTGATTCGTCAATTCAAAAGATATTCATCCAGATCTTTGCAAATCCAGACAAAATAGTCGTGTAACACCTGAATCAACAAATGAAGCAGTTAATATGTTTGTCATTAACACTAAGTCACTGTGTGTAACGAATACACATCGTAAAGGAGCTTTGTGATGTTCACTCCCCCCGGTCTTCCATTCAATCATCGAAACACCACAAAGGTAATTTCTATAAACGTTATGACAAAGAAACAAATTACTTGTGTGTTCGTGCAAGTGATAGAAAGAATTAAGCACTTGATGATTGCTTATAAGGCTCAATATTGTGTAAACCACTGAGACAACAGTAAGTTAAACACAGACTCAATGTGCATGAGTGAAGTGCGAAGGTGGGGCATACTTCCTTCTTTTCAATATCCAGATTTTCCAAATGAAAATCAGATAGCAAATGTGTTGCTTCCCCTTTGAAAATGTGAAACGCTTTCTATTTGAGTAGAAAATGATTGGCTGGTGAGGTTTGATCAAGAATTGGCATGGGCTAGTTGCCTGTTTCAATAATGATCACCAAAGAGTTGTGAAACATTAGAATTGTGGTTGCCCGGCTAAGAAAAAGTTGGTGCAGAGTTCTGATATTCTTTTAACTCTGTTCTCACACCCTCTTTCTTTTAAACATTAAGCTTACTCTAACCAAACTCTCTTTTTCTGTATACCTCATCACACAATCCACATTCATTTCTTTTTGATTTCTCACACTCAAGCACTCTGGATTAACCTTTTGGGTAGGAAACACTGATTAACGTGTATCCGTAGAAGTTGTGTTAAGTCCTAGCACACTGATCCCATGTTTTCCTATGAATCATATGATGCTCAAAATGGTTTAACTTATCAGTTAAAGCTCAAAGATTAATAAGAAAACATTGAAAATTACACTTTCAAATTATAAAATCTGGTGAAGAATCGGAAAGTGATTTGAACATTTAAGAACATGTTTTCAATGAATGAAAGTTATCCTTCTTTCAACCATATATGAGATTAAGATAAAGGATTATACCTTTACGTGCGATCTTATATCTCATGAAGCTAAGCTTAAAGTCATAAAGATATGAACATGTAAGCGTCTCTCAAACTGCAAAAGTCTTAAAGTCAAGTCAAAGTAACGTTATTCACATTGAATTAAAAGACAAAAAGCAGTAAAACAATGAAAGTACGAGTTCTAATATGAAATAATCATAAGTCATATCCTAACTCCTTTGACTTGTAAAACTCCCCCTCAAATCATGCATCACAAAAATTTGACATTAAAAAGGTAAATGCAGAAATTAGTGAGTCTTCTCCTCAAATTAATATTGACCATCTGTCAATTTCTTCTCATACTCCCCCTTGGATCATGAACAGAATATTTGAAGTGAAGATATCATTCAGAAATAAAAATGAAAAAATGATGAAAAAATATAAAATTAGAAAACTTTGATAGGTAACTACTGATTATGTCTTAAGATTTAGCATACCAAGCTTAGAGACAAGAAAGGTGAACCTCTTTTCGTCTAAAGGTTTGGTAAACAAATCTGCAAGCTGATAATCAGTTTTTACAAAGAAAAGTTCAATTGTTCCTTTTTCGACATTATCTTTGATAAAATGATACCTGACATCTATGTGTTTGGTCTTTGTGTGCTGAACAGGATTCGCTGTTATCGCGATGGCGCTCTTTGAGTCACAGTAGATCGGGATTTTGTTGAAGTGAAAACCGTAGTCGCGCAGTTGTGTTCTCATCCACAAGACCTGAGAACAACAGCTAGCAGCAGCTACATATTCTGTTTCGGTCGTTGAAGTTGATACACAAAGTTGCTTCTTCGATGCCCAACTTACGAGTTTATCACCGAGGAACTATATATGACCTGATGTGCTCTTCCTGTCTAGCATACAACCAGCATGACCTGCATCTGTATATGCTGTTAGTTCAAAGCTAGTATCTTTAGGATACCACAGACCAAGATCTGCAGTCCCCTTCAGATACCTAAAAATGCGCTTAACTGCAGACAAATGAGATTCTTTGGGATTGGCCTGATATCTAGCACATAAGAATGTAGAGAACATTATATCTGGCCTACTAGAAGTAAGATACATCAAAGAACCTATCATCTCTCTGTAAGTCCTAACATCAACAGCCTTTCCAGAAGGATCGGTGCCAATCTTAGTACCTGGTGCCATTGGGGTACCAATCGGTTTAGAATTTTCCATTTTGAACTTCCGAAGAATATCAAGAATGTATTTTGATTGATTGATAAAAATCCCCGATGAAAATTGTTTGACTTGTAATCCGAGAAAGAAATTCATCTCTCCCATCATATTCATCTGAAATCTTGACACCATAAGGTTTGAAAAATTCTTACAGTACTTAGAATTTGTAAAGCCAAAAATAATATCATCCACATAGATTTGAATAAGAATGATATCGGATTTCTCCTTTTTAATAAACAAAATGGTATCTACCGTACCTTTTGTAAAACCAGACTTGACTAAAAATTGAGATAGGACATCATACCAGGCGCGAGGAGCTTGTTTTAGTCCATAGAGTGCTTTGTCGAGAATTTAGACATGATTCAGTTTCTCTTGATTGACAAAGCCTTCTAGCTGCGAGACGTAGACTTCTTCCTTTAGAATGTCATTCAGAAAGGCGGTCTTCACGTCCATTTGAAAGACAGTGAAGTTCTTGTGAGCTGCGTAGGCCAAAAACATTCGAATTGCCTCTAAACGCGCCACAGGAGCATAAGTCTCGTCGTAGTCTATTCCTTCCTCTTGCCTGTATCTCTTGGCAACAAGTCTTTCTTTGTTTCTGATAATGGTACCATCTTCATATTTCTTGATTTTGAAAACCTATTTCGTACCTATAATGGTTTTACCTTGAGGTTTGGGTACGAGTCTCCAGACTTTAAGTGCGTCGAACTGATTCAACTCTTCTTGCATTATAGTCACCCAGTCTGAATCGGCAAGAGCCTCGGATACGCGAGTTGGCTCGAACTTGCTCAGAAAGGATTCATGCATACACATATTCATTGAAGCTGACCTAGTTTGCACCGGTTTGGTTGGATCGCTAATGATCTGGCTTATCGGGTGCTCTTTGGTCCATTTATGTTCATGAGGGAGTGGATTATATGAATATATATATCAATATTATCATCTAAGAATCCACTGGTACCTTCTTCAGGTTGTTCAGGAGGAATGATGGTTGCAGTTGAAGTAGTAGGTGTAGAAGGCTTAGCAGGTACAACTTGGTCCATCTGTAGATCAGTCTGTACAGAACATCCTACTGATACAGCAACTTCTGTCTCTTCATTATTTGTCACAGCTTCAATTGTTGGAGTCGGCATTTGAATTGGAATTTCTTGCTGAATCGGGGAGTTGGATTCAGTAGAGATATCTGAACTGGTTGGATGAGTAGTCGTTGAGTCTTCCCTCCTGTCAACCACAACAGATTTCTTCACATTAGATCCAAGAAATTCATCATAAAACAGTTCAAATAATAAATCTAAATCAGATAAATGATTAGTAGACGTTGATGCTTCATCTGATTTGATCGCTTGAGACGCAGGTTCTGGACTGTTTTGCCCAGAAGCTAGTACTCCGGTTATCACGGGTTCTGAACTGTGTTGTTCAGAAGCCATCTCTTCATCAAATGTGACGTTTATGCTTTCAAAAACGTTCTTTGACCTCTTCAAGTATACACGGTATGCAGTAGATGTAGATGAATAACCAATAAAGATGCCTTCGTCCGCCTTGGCACTGAACTTGTTCAGACTCTCTCTATCGTTTAGAACATAACACTTACACCCAAATATATGGAAATATTTGATTGTCGGTGTTCGGTTGTTGATTAACGCATAAGGAGTCTTCTTGAATCTGCGGTGTATCATGGATCGATTCTGAGTGTAGCACGCAGTCGATACAACTTCAGCCCACAGAAATAGAGGTAAGTTAGATGGACTTAGCATAGTACAAGCAGCCTCGACTAGCGTACGATTTCTTCTTTCGACCACTCCATTCTGTTGAGGTGTACGAGCAACAGAGTATTGATGTGATATCCCGACCGATTCGAGATATTCTTGAACTGTTTTGTTCTTGAACTCTGTGTCGTTGTCTGTTCTTAGAAGCTTGACCGGTTTCTGCAGATTTACCTGGGTCGTCTTCAGGAATGTAATGAGAACATCAGGTGTCTCATCTTTTGAACGTAGAAATTTGACCCAAGTGTATCGCGAGTAATCGTCCACGATAACTAGTATGTACTTTTTTCCGCCTAGACTTTGCGTTCGCATCGGACCGCATAAGTCCATATGCAACAACTCTAACGAAGAGCTTGTACTTGGTTCAGGCTTTGGTTTATGTGGAGCTCTCTTCATCTTTCCCTTATCACATGCTGCACACAGGTGTTCTTTTTCATACTTCAGCTCTGGAAGTCCTTTAACTAGCTTTTCACTGACCAGCTTGTTTATGTACCTAAAGTTGAGGTGAGAGAGTCGTCGATGCCATAACCAGCTTTGTTGCATCGATGCTTTTGAGAGTAGACACACCTGTTTGTCAGTCTGGACGTTTGACAAATTGATTGTGTAGAGGTCGGACTTTCGAGTGCCGGCCAAGAGTTCCTTGCCTTCTTCAGTGCGAACAGAACACCTCTTGGCCTTGAAATTTACCTCTAAGCCTTTGTCACAGAACTGACCTATACTGAAAAGGTTGTGTCCTAAGCCTTCAACACAGCTCACCTTCTTAATCATGACGTTTTCGTGTACCATATCACCATATCCCAGTATTGGTGAAAATTGGTCGTTGCCGAATCGAACTGTTCCGCAGTATTTCTCTGTATATAGTTGGTCAACATTCCTTTCTGCCCGGTCATATGCTTGGAACACCCACTATCCAAGTACCACATATGACGGGTCTGCACAAGAGAAATTACGAAACAAGAGGTTTAGGTACCCACTTATAAATGGGACCCACAGTGTTAGCACATGATTTTGGTACCCATTGAAATTTGGGTCCTCTTTGCTTTTGAGAATCAATTGAAGCATTAGAATGATAAGAATGCACATGATATGTTCCAAACCACACATCAGAATCTTTACGAGAAGCATAAGCATGTTTATCATAATTTGAATACTTTCTAGCAGACAGACGTAACTGGAATAATTTATGCATAGAATATTTCTTGCGTGAAACGACAAGAATAGGTTTTGAAGTAGCAATATTTGCAATAACATCTTTACTAGTCGTAGTCTTATTACAATTAACACTTGAAAAAGATTTAGCAGTCTCGTCAATCTTCTGTTTTGGTTGTCATTCAGACTTAACTCCATGCCTTTTCTGGCTCATATCTGAAACATTTGAAACTGTTGATTTAGACTTGTGAGTTTCAAGAGAATGCTTCATCTTTGGCTTACCAGTAGTGATCTGTTTCTGTGAATGCTGAGATTTTGACTTCTTACCTTTAGCTTTCTTAGTTTTCACAGAAACTGATGTATCAACTTTCGTTGATGTTGAACCTTTCTCAAACATACTGGATAATCCAAAGGAATTAACAACAAATGACGAATGATTAGGAAGTTTGGCACTAAAATCAAATTGATCAAAATAATCATCTAAAACACCATCAGAGTTTAGAAAATCTAACCCTTCATCAATTAGACCAAACATATCTTTAGATTTTGAAGCCTTCTTTGATTTAGAAAGAACAATATTTTTAAGCACAGTTGAAAACACTTTTTGTTCAATATCAATCAAAAGTCTTTCATCTGCTAAAGATTTCTCAAGTTCAGAAATTTTACTTTCCAAAATGAGAGGAGGGACATAAAGTTTACCTTTAATAGGTGTAGCCTCCAATTCTTTTTCAGAATAAGTTTGAAAAAATTCATTCGAAAGAGATTTTGATGGAACAGAACTATAACTATTATTCAACTTCGCATAACGAAATGGAAGTTGGAATTTAGTTGTGTTCTTTCTTTTATCTGTTTCTTTGGATTCATCCTCTTTAGACAGTCCAGTACATAAAACTTTAAGGTCAGGGTATCGTTGAGAGAGTCTTAAGAATGTAAAATCATAAAGTGCAGACACTTCAGATATACCGTTTTTAAGGTAATGAGGATTCTCATAACCCAGTCCCCAATTCTCTCTATTCTCTTTGGGTTTGTTTAGATGAATGGTTTGTTCAGTTTGACCCAGTGAGTATAACTTCCCTTCCAAAGCATTTAATTTTGCAAGTAAAGATTTGTTTTCTTCAGAACACGAAGAATACATTCTAGTAAGCTCTTTAAAATCAAACTCACTCTTTCTCAATTTAGTCTTTGTTTCAGCAACCTCTTTAAGAATTATGGTCTTTTCTTTTGCGCTGGTGTCAATGTTTTTATATAAAACCTCAATCAATACTTTCTTCTCAGCAAGGTCATTGCTAAGTTTCTGTATTTACTGGTCTTTGTCAGTAATAACATCCGTTTCACGCTTGAGTTTCGACTCTAATTCTTGGAGTTTTATCATCATGGCATGCATTTGATTTAAGAAATCTGATTCAGTTAAATCACATACCTCATTTTCCTCATCATCGGAATCAGCTTCAGCTTCTGTTTCCTGCTTGCCCATTAAGCACATGTGTGTTATCTCGTCCTTCTCTTCATTCTCATCTTCCTGGTCTGAATGATCTAGCCAATACTCATCTTCTGCCATCAATGCCTTTCCAGCCTCCTGATGCTTGGAAAGAAGCATTTTATTTTTGTAGTAGTCTGAGTTTCTGACTTTGGGTCTTCGGCAGTCTCTGGCAAAGTGACCTATTTTGCCACAGTTGTAGCACTTTGGAAGTTCTGACTGACTATTTTCCTCAGCTTTATACCTTCTCTCTTCCGGCCTTCTTTCCTCTACTTTTTTACCTTCAACTCTCTCCTTGTGAACATACTTGCTTGGACCAGAAGAATACCTCTGACTGTTTGAGCTTGGCTTATTGTAGAACTTTCTTTGAAAAGCCTTAGTCATCATAAGCATTGCCTGCTTCAGTTTTTCACAGTCATCTGAGTCAGAGTTTGCTTCACTATCAATTTCTTCTGATTCAGACACAATCATCTTTTTCTTCTTCTTCTTCACAACAAGAGTAATTGAGTCAGCACTTGTCTTTTCAGTCTGTTTCTTTTCATCCATGATTTCATCCACCTCTTCTTCATTTTGTTTGAGGGTTTCATACACCTCATGAAGTGGAATCTCGTTTAGATCCTTGATTTGCTTCATTTGTCTGGCAAACCTCTTCCATTCAGGCTGGAGAATGCTTAGGAATTTGACATTCAACTCTATTGCGATTTGTTGACCTTGTTCTTGCTTAGATCATTTAGCAAGGTCACAAATCTGTCGTATGTTACTGTTAGTGACTCTCCAACTCTGCCTTTGAATTCTTCACAGTTGTTTAGGCAGTTGGATATCTTCAGTTGGTTTCCAACTTTTGAACCTAGCATCATCTTCTCTAGCTGATCCCATATCTCTTTGCCAGAGGCCTTGTAGCTGTCTATCTTCACATATATTTCATTTGGAATGCCTTGAAGAATGTAAGACTTTGCTAATTTATCACCTCTTGCTCTCTTTAGGTCATCACCATCGAGCTCATCAAACCTAAGTGGATAATCTATCTCCTAAGTACCCTCCATACGAGTCTTCATAACAGGTGCCATAATTCCTTCTTCTAAAGATTTCCTGATGAATTCACCCAACTCATGTCTTTCAATGAAGTCCATGAACCGATCTTTCCACTGCTCATACTCTCCCCTGAAGAGTACTGGTGGATTTGTGTCAGTTCCGATAGCTAGAGCTTCTCTTGATGTCATCCTGATTGATTAGATGTGCAATAAGAACTTGTACTTGATCGTTAGTCCAGATAAAATCAAATGAAATTCAGAAATAAAATGTCCAATTTTAACCAAGTATAGAACTGGCGCAAAAGTACAATTTTGCGCTAAAAGGAGGTAGCGCAAAAGACAAGTTTGCGCTAAGTGAGGGTGGCGCAAAAGACAACTTGTGCTATGCAAAGTTGGTGCAAAAGACAACTTGCGCGAAACACAATACTTGAACACGCAAGATAAACTTTGCGCTAATAGAGTCTGGCGCAAAAATAACTTCGCGCTAGAAGTGACTGGTGCAAAAGTAACTTTGCGCTACAAGAGGTTGGCACAAAACACACTTTGCGCTAATAGGCGATGGCGCAACAACTGACTTCGCGCTAAGTGGTGTTGGCGCAAAAAGTCACTTCGCGAGTTCTTGAAGATGTTGGCGCGAAAGGGGATTTGCGTGAGTCGGGTCGCGTGAACTGAAGTTTTCGCTAGAAGTTGGTCGCACGAAAAGAGTTTTGCGCGAGACGTTGATGGCGAGAAATGAGGTTTTCGCGAGTCGTTGATGGCGCAAAGTGGAGTTGTTCGACCGGGGTGCTCGACCGAGGTCTTGTATGGCGCAAGGGTAGATTTGTGTGAGACGGAGCTGGCGCAAAAGAGGTTTTGCGCGAGACGAAGTTGGCGCAAAACTCACTATGAACTGGCGCAAACTTTTACTTCTCGCGAGTTCGTCCCTGCAACTTCGAAAATCGACTATAATCCACAAATTAACCTATCTAGACTTCGATTAGCAGTCCCAATATTTGACAAATAGACCACTAACACATATAGAACAGATTACAATCTTTTGATTTAAAAAACAAGCACTTTTTGAAAGTTTGATTGATGTAACAGTGACGTTGAAGTCGTGAACTGTTTGACACTAAAATCACAAAATTGGAATCGATTGAAGTGCTATACTGAAATTAAACAATACCAACTCGATCTAGCACACTAATCGATCAAGACCTGATCGATTTCAAGTCCAATAACACCCTAAATCACGAAAATGATTTTGAAAATGAATAACACAGTGCGAGTTCTTAAAAAAATTTGATTTTGATCTGGTTCAGCTCTGATACCAATTGTGTGTCCCTGATTTATGACAAGTTCTTATCAACACAAACAACAACAATGATTTACCAACCTGATTGATAAATAAACGCGGATTATAGATTGATGTTTGTGATTTACACTTGAAGCTCTATTTCGGTTTTGCTCTGATGAATAGTGATATCAGATCTCTATTTGCAACTTGATAACTTAATTATATTAAACAAACTAACAATTAATATCTAAAACAACAAATATCCTAAAACTAATATCTAAACATAATATCTAGATATTTAGGAACTAATAACTAAAATAAAATAAAAACAATAAACTAACTTTGACAATTATTACAAACGACTTTTAGACTAATATTTAGAGTTGACTTTCCAGCTTTAGCTTCAGATTGCAAACTTCAGATTGGATGATCTTAAATCCAATAGATCTGTGCGCTAACAGTCGGGTCAGCCGAAGAGGCTGAGGAAGATGATTCTGAGGGAACCGTCGTCAAGGGGAGGCAGCGCATCGAGCGTCGCTAACCCTGAGAAGACGAAGATGGGTGACCCGATTCCAGCGGTTCCCATAAACCTCGCGCTTCCCGAGATGGAGTCCCCGGAGGAGCCGAGCGTTGAGCGTTCTCCTCCGGATAATGTTCAGGCGACAGAGGCCACAGGGTTCCTCCATCGAGCAACAAGGGGAAGGGACCCACCGATGTCCGGACGGTTAACTTTACGTTGCCGTCGGACTTCATGACGGACGATGTCCTTGATCGTGCGAGGATATTTCAACATTTGCCGAAGTATCTCCTTCCGCAGTTCAAGGACAGGTTCAAGGCGATGAGGATCGACGATGTCGGATCTCACGTCTCTGGACTTGCCTTCATGGTAAGGGTCGACACTTACCTTTTTGTATTTTTTTTCCCTTGTTTCGACGTCGCACTTATGTTTACGTTTGTTTATTTTGCAGACGTTTCAGGCTTCCTTGGGGCTTTATGGGGACATGGAACGAATTCGTCGAGCCTTGCCTCTTGCCCTTGACAGAGAGAAATCAGCTCTTGACAGGGAGAGGGTTGCACTAGATCGAGAGAAAGAAGCTAGGTCCCAAGTAGAGTCCTTTGTTGAGCGTCTAAAAGAGGCCAACAAGATCATGGAGGCCGTAAATGCCGAGGTTATGGACTTGCATTCACGTCTTCACGTGTCGTGCACTATCCTGGAGGGGACCCGAGCGGAGCTGGAACATGCCCAAGTGTCCCTGGTCGTGAATGAAAAAAAGCCCAGGGATGCGAAGGAGAGGGAGGCTAAAAAGAAGACCAGGATTGAGGAGCTGGAGGATGAGCTCAAGTCCATCGAGGCTTTTACTCGATGGACGACAAAGGCGGCACTCATGCAGCGTCACTTGGCGGGGAAGAACCCACTGGCCAACGCGAAGGTAGACCTCAAGACCTATCTTGCGGAGATCGGGAACGAACAGGACCTGGACTCCAAAGATGAGAAGGACGTCGAAGAAGTCGAGGTCGAGAAAGAGGAGGCCGAGGTGAACGAGGCCCTTGCTGGTGACGCTTCTACTTCAAGGTCGATAGAAGATGCTCCTCCGTCCTGAGTTTTACTTTTTCTATCTTTTTGTCTGTATTTTCTTTAGGTCGACCATTGCTGGTCGATACTTCCACTGTAACCACTATTTTTGGTATTTAAATACAAGTGGTTTTCTACTTATGTCGAATACTTTTACATATTGCAATAATATTCACATCATCGAATAAAAAATGTACTTAGAACTTTTTCGAACTTAAAGATCATACGACCAAATAAGTAATATGTAAGACATTCAATCCTTATAAACATGAATAATTCTAAGGATACTTGCGACTGAGGCATATCACACGACTTCACTCAAAGATACTTACGACTAAGGCAATTCAGGCAATCTAGAGATTCTTACGACCAAGGCATTCATTCATAATGAAAATATTTCTAAGTTGAGAACTTAGATTATACATCCTTTGGTGTTTTGTGAGGTTAAGTCGTGCAAAAGACTTATAGTCTTATGTCGTGCGATCCTGCGAGAAAACAATGTCAGAGGTTGGTTGTTGGCTACCCAACGACCCTCCGATGCTTAAGTTAGTACTTGGTCGAGAAGAATAATCATATTTAAATAGTTTAAGATTTAGAAAAAAATACCTTTTTAGGTGTGTTGCATTCCAAATACGTGGGATTTCCTGGTCGTTGAGAGTTTGGAGCATATAGGCACCTTTTCCCACGACCTGAGATATACGATAAGGACCTTCCCATTTGATGGAAAGTTTACCTGCATTTGGTTCTTGGGTGTTCTGGAACACTCGTCGCAAGACGTGGTCGCCCACTTGGAAGACCTTAGTCTTTACGTTTTTGTTGAAGTGTTCGTTCGACTGTTTGTTTTTGGGATGCCATTCGAATTAATGTTGATTCCCTTAGTTCTTCAAGAGCATCGAGATCATAGATCATGTCGACCAAGTTATGATCGACCGACATATGTCTCGACACAGGGAGTTGTACCTCGACGGGTAAAGCTGCTTCACAACCATAGACTAAGGAAAAGGGGGTTTGTCCAGTGGACGTACATGGAGTCGTACGATTTTCCCACAGGATCGAAGGGAGTTCTTTGACCCATCTTCCTTTTGCCACTTTCAAACGTTTCTTAATTGAATTAACAATCGTTTTATTACTCGACTCAGCTAGTCCATTCGACTGAGGGTATCGTGGTGTCGATGTCATGAGTTTTATGTTGTAGTCTTCGCAGAACTGTTGAGTTCTCTCACTTATAAATTGATACCCATTGTCACAGAGAATCTCGGATGGTATTCCAAACCTGCATATAATGTTAGTTTGGATAAAGGATATAACCTCTTTATCCCGAATTTGAGAAAAAGCGGTTGTCTTTACCCATTTGGAAAAATAATCTGTAAGGATGAGTAGAAATACCTTTTGCCCAGGGGCAGGTGGTAACTTACCTACGATGTCCATTCCCCATCTCATGAAAGGCCATGGAACTAATGTCGAGTGTAAAGGTTCAGAAGGTTTATGCGTCGAACCTGAGTGTCGTTGACATGAGTCACAATTCTGCACATACTTGAGTGCGTCTTGCCGTAGCGTCGGCCAATAATAGCCTTGTCGAGATACTCGATTGGCTAAGCTACGACCACCTGAGTGATTACCACATTCTCCATCGTGCATTTCTTGCAAGATATTTTGGACTTGCGTTTTACTCGTGACACATTGTAGATTAAGTCCGGTAGATGATTGTCGATAGAGTATGCCTTGTATAACGACATATCGTGATGCTTTGAATCTTATCTTTCGAGCCTCTACTCTATCTTCTGGGAGTTGGTTGCGTGTTAGATAGTTCATGATGTCGCTAGACCAATCTTCTTCGTTGTTGTCAATTTATCCGATGTCGTCGTGATCAATAAACGATGTTGTTAGATTTACCATAGGAATCGCGTTGAACAGTGGTTTGCTTAGTGTCGAACTGTCAATCCAAGATTGGCTAAAGCATCTGCCCGATTATTCAAATCTCTCGAGATTTGTTCGATCAAAAAAGGCTCGAATTTCGCGGATTTTGACTATGCTACTTTAAGATATGCTGTCATCTTTGAATCTTTAGCCGCAAATTCACCATTCATTTGATTTACGACGAGGAGGGAGTCACTCTTGACGTGTAACCCTTTTTCCCCCAAGTCATGTGCCATGTTCATCCCTACGATCAAGGCTTCATATTTTGCTTCATTGTTGGTTGCTTTGAAATCGCATCGTATGGAGTACACCATCTTTCCCCCCTGTGGCGACTTTAAGATGACGCCCAATCCTGTGCCTCTAGCGTTGGACGATTCGTCGACATGTAGAGTCTAGGGTTTGTCGTCGTGAGTCGCCACAGAACAAATTTTTCTTTGTGCTTCTGTTAATGTACTGTATTTAGAAAGTTTTGTAAAGTCATCCTTTGTTCAATAGGATTTGTCCTTAGCATAATGGGTTGGGCTAAAATGTGTAACATGGGTGATTGGGGTATAAATAGGATGTGTTTGTAATTTGTTTGTAACATTCATTTTCACAATGTAGCCTAAAACGTTCATAGTGTTTCTAGTGAGAGAAAATCTTTCTCTCTCTAGATTGTGAATAATACAATCATTTCCTACCCAATCTACCTTGTGTTAAATCTTCTATCATTGAATTATTACGAATTCATGACCTAACATGTGGTATCAGAGCCTAATCGAAGAAATCATTCATCGAAACGATCGAATTCGTGATTTTTTCAATGGAACAGTACCGGGGTCGCATGAACAGTAACGAGTTTTACAAATTCTTCTTTTTGGAGCTTAATCGATCGACATTTCATGCTAGATTGATTATATGTATAGAGTCGAATCATCAGTAATCAATCACTTTGTGTAATTTCAATTAGATTAGAAGAATTGTTCGATTTTGAGATTTTTTGGTTCAAATTTTTTTTTACTGTGTTGTGATCGAATCCTTGTATCTAGATGTTTTTAAACAAGATCATCAACTACAAAGTTGTTTAGAAGTATATTTCGAACATGCTCACAAAGTTGCATCTCAAAAATCGAAGAAATGTGAAAAATTCGGTGATTTCAAGATCTCAGACTCGAAACACGCAAGATCGCAAGAACACGCAAGTTCGTCGAAGAACGCGCAAGATTCATCTGTAGAACGCGCTAGCTGAAGAACGCACAAGGTTAGTGAGAAACGCGCTAAGGATGTCTGCGAGTTTTGATATTGTTAAATTCTTCTAAGTCCTGAAACGCGCTAGATGAAGCGTGCGAGTTTGGGAAACGCGCAACTCGAAGCGTGCGAGTTTGAGTAAAAGCACTAGATGAAATTTCAGTTCAGGACTAAAGTCGGCGACAAAGTCTGCTAGGACTTGCGATTTGCTCGCAGTCCTGGGTTTGAAGTCGATGTCGTAACTGCTGAGGTATATGCTCCATTTTTCAAAGCGACCTGTCAACTCAGGCTTTCTCAAGACAAACTTGAGTGGAAAGTTAGTAACGACAGTTATAGGATGTGATTCAAAATAATGTCGTAACTTTTTTGCAGTTGTGACTAACGATAGTAGAAAATTTTCCATTAAGGAATACCTGGTTTCGGCATCGAGTAAAGATTTACTTACATAATAGATAGGCAATTGTTGCTTGTCGTCTTCTCTTACCAGGACTGCACTTATCGTGTGAGAACTGGCGGCTAAGTATAATTGCAAGACCTCGTTGTCTTGTGGTTTTGATAACAGTGGAGGTGACGCCATATATTCTTTCAATTTTTGTAATGCTCGCTCATGGTCGTCTGTCCAATGGAAGCCCTTGTTCTTTCGCAAGACATTGTAAAACAAGTGACACTTGTCTGACGACCGAGATATGAACCTATTCAGAGCTGCTACTCAACCTGTCAAACGTTGCACTTCTTTGAAATTTCTTGGTGGTTTAATTCCGACGATCGCTTTAATCTAGTCGGGGTTAGCTTTGATGCCACGTTGAGTCACCATGTATCCCAGGAATTTCTCGGCACCGACTCCGAAGGAACATTTTGTAGAATTGAGCTTCATGTGGTATTGTCGGAGTACGTCGAATATTTGCCGTAGGTGTTCGATATAATCGACGGCTTGTCGAGATTTGACCAGCATGTCGTCAATGTAGACTTCCATAGTGGTCCCCAGTTGATATTTGAACATCTTGTTGACGATTCGCTGGTATGTGGAACCTGCATTCTTCAAACCAAAAGGCATAACCTTATAGCAATAGATTCCTCGATCTGTCATGAAGGTTGTCTTTTCTTGATCGTCGACGTGCATAAGTATTTATTTGTAGCCCGAGTATGTGTCCATGAACATCAAGAGCTCATGTCCAGCAGTCGCGTCAACTAGTGCATTGATGTGTGGTAAAGGAAATGGATCCTTTGGACATGCCTTGTTTAGATATGTGAAGTCTATGCAAACCCTCCATTTGCCATTTTTCTTCTATACGACCACGACATTGGCTAACCAATCGGGGTATTTCACTTCTCGTATTTTCCCGGTTTTGAGGAGGTTGTCGAATTCATCGTTAATCGCCTTGTTCCGCTCTGGAGCGAATTTTCGTCGTTTTTGCTTTATTGGTTTGAACGATGGATCCACGTTTAACTTATGTGAAATGACGTCAGGGTCTATGCCAACCATGTCTTCGTGCGTCCAAGCGAAACAGTCAGCATGTTCCTGCAAAAAAGATATTAGTTATTTTTTAATAGAAGGGTCGAGCATCGAACCTATGAAGACGACAGTATCGGGAGTATCCTGGTTCTGTAATTGCTAGATGGACTGCTTTCTGGGTTTCATCGTTATTTTGTAGCAATCCCGGGCGACTTTCGGCTCACTTTTGATCTCCTGGACCTATTAATGCATTGTTTAGATCAAGTTGTTTGACTTGTTATTGTCTTTGACTTTCCGTATTGTACTTTATTTGCTTTGAGAGAACCTTGTTGTGAGAGAAGTTGTTGTTTGAGAGAAGTTGTTTGAGAGAAGCCTTGAGGTATAAATAGCTTTGTGCTGTGAGAGTTTCGTAATCTTTTGAGAATTGTGCGCTCATTGTACACTTGTGACTTCATGAAATACATATGACTTTCTCACTCTAAATTCTCTCTCTAGAATCTTGAATTAATTTTTTTTTAATTGATAATACATGGCTTGAATTGGACATTATCATTTGGTATCAGAGCCACCCCAATCGAATTCAGAGAGATTGGATTACATTCTTGGATCGATTTCTAGATTTCTTGGATCGCGCAGACGTATTTCTTAATTTTTTTCATTTTTGATCAAATTCATTCTAATCTGTTGTGTTTTGATCATAAAAATGGATTAGTTGTGATCGATTTTAGTTTTTGATCACTTTGTATTCACGAAATTTCATGAATCAATCACTGATTTGAGTTGAATTTTGAATTTCTTGAAAGTTTTCAAAAATATCACAAACTCACTGTAATCTCGATGAATGCACTGTAATTTTTAGTTTTTTATCATTTCTGTGTGTTCAAAAAGTGTTTGATTTCACTTTTCGAACCTATTGGATTTGTTTGTAAAGGAATTTGCAGGGAATTTCGAATTTTGGATCGATTTCTAGAACTTAGAGTCAAGAACGCGCTAGATCTAAAGTTCTCGCTAAGGAAGAACACGCAAGAGAAGAAGAACGCGCAAAAGGTTGTTTTCTGAGTATTGTACGAGTTTGGTTAAGGTTCGCGCATAGTTCGGTCTGCGAGAAGTTGGTTCGCGCAAAGATCTATTGCTATTGCTCTGCGAGTTCTTGCAGTCTCTGAAATTTTTTAAGTCTGGTTTGCACAAGTGTCCTCTGCGAGTTTCTACATTTCTCAGATTTTTCTAAGTATGGAACACGCAAAGCAGTGTGCGAGTTTTACTTGACTTGCGAGTTTTCATTCATTTGCGAGAAGCTCTATTGTTCGAAATTTGTCTAAGTCAGAAACGCGCATATAGCATCGTGCGAGAATTTACTTCGCGCACAACACTTCTTGCGAGTTTCTCAATTCACGCAACTAGTATTCTGCGAGTTTGTCTTTCGCGCACATAACTTCTAGTGAGAAGTCTTCTGAATAGTGGTTTGCGAGTTTCTGAGTTATGCGAGTTCTAGTTCTGTGCGAGTTCTATACTTGTATTTTTTTTGAAATTTTTTCAGTGGTAATCTGGGTTTGACTTTTCAAGTCAACTGTTTCTGATTCTTTTGGGAGATCTTCTGCATTAAAGCCTACTTTCAGACATTTTTCTCAATTTTCTGCAATCATGTCTCGTGATCTTCTGAGCATGGGTTCTAAATCCAAACCTCCGGTCCTTCAAGATGACGAGTATCCGCAATGGCGAAAGAGGATGGTCAATTTCTTAAACAACCAAGATAAGAAATTGATGGATTCTATTCTGAACGGTCCTCACTTCCCGCATGTTACGGTAGCCAGGATTCCAGCAACGGACACAAATCCTGAAATCCCTGAGCGAATCGTAGCAAGAGACCCCATTCAGTATGGTGAGCTAGATAAAGAACTAGTGGAAAGAGATGCAATTGCTTTGACATACCTGATTATGGCCATTCCGAACGACATTTTCAACAGAGTTGACAGTCGAGAATCTACAAAAGAAATCTAGGATGAGCTAGAGAAGCAATTTTTGGGTTCTGCAAAATCTATAAAGACGAAAAAGAATCAAAGCATCAATGCATATGAAGGATTTAAAGCCAAAGAAGGGGAGTCTCTGAGAGAAGCTTATGACCGGTACAATATCATCTTAAATGATCTCAGAAGGAATGGAGTACAGAAATCTGAGTCTGAGATTAATTACAAGTTCATAAAGAATCTCCAGCCCGAGTGGGATGTCTATACCATACAGATGCAAATTAACAAGGATATGGACGAGGAGAAACTAAATAACTTGTTTTATGCCTTAAATCAACACGAGGACAAAGTGAAGGAGCAAGCTGCTGTAAACAGGGAATTGCATCAATTAAAAGACAAGCAAAAGAAGGTAGAGGATTCTTTGGCGTTGCTGGCTCAAGGAAAGGGCAAGATGATTAAGTCAAGTTCTGGTTCTGGAAAGAGTATAATGAAGAAACCCTTGATGGCCAGTATAGTTGACAGCTCAGATAGTTCTGATGATGAGCCTGAGGAAGAATCTGAAGATGATGAATTAACAGAGTTTGCGGAGAAATTTGCTTTGTTGACTTCTAGCTTTCATAAGAGATTCGGTAGAAAGAAGTTCTACAACAAACCGAAATACTATTCTTACAAGTCCAGCAAGTACAAAGGCAGATATGAGAAAGAGAAAGAGAAAGAAAAAGAGAAGAACGAGGAAAAGAAAGAAGAGAAGAGAGAAGAGAAAGAAAAGGAGAAGTCAGATAAGTGTTATAACTGCGGAAAGACCGGCCATTTCATCAAAGATTGCCCAGAAAAGCGTGAGAAGAATTATGAGTACTATAAGAAGAAAGCTCAACTGGCCAAGGCCATGGAAAAGGGCACAACACTGAAGGCTGAAGATGAGATATGGTTTGAATATTCTGATGATGAAGAGGCTGAGGAAGCAAAGGTGAATCTGACTTAAGTGCATTATAATCTAATGGCACATCTGAATGAAGAGTCAGATTCTGAGGTAAATTCTACATCTGACAACTCTGATTCTTGTTATGAAAATGAAGAAGTACTGAACTTGATGTCCCAGTTAAATCTGATGAACTCTGAATTTTTTAAACTAAAAGAAAATTTTAAACAACAAAAGAGTACCATACAAGGACATCAAGATCAGGCACTCATTTATAAAACTTTGGCTGAAGAAAGAGAAGAAGAGAAGAAGAGAAGAATGTTCTAAAATTGGATAAATCTAAACTTCAGATCAAAATTTTTGAACTTCAAAAAGAGTTAATTACTTTAAAGGATAAAAATATGGAACTAACACTTCAGTTTGACATTGTTTTGAAAGACAAGACTGAAGCTTATGCTAAGATCAAGGAATTGGAAGACTTAAATTTCAAAAGAGGTCAAACAAAACAGATCCTTAAGATTTTTACCAACAATAAAAAAGACACAAGATTCTATAAAGCAAAACCAGGCCTCGGTCTTTCGAATGTGGATGTTTTAAAAAAGGCACCCAAAAATCTTTATAATTTAAAAAAATCGGGTGATGAACCTATTATTCTAATTCCACACATCCTTGAGACATTTGTGAATCCTATGACTACTTTGCCTGAATCTCCTAAGATAAAGAAGGAAGAAACAGTGGAAATTAAGCCAGACATTGAAACTGAATCAGAAATTCAGGGTTTTAATTCAGTCAAATTTTCATACGATGAATTAAATTTTACTTACGAAAGTAAAAAGAATACATTTGTCGAATATGGAAATATTTTTAAAGAAAAACATGAGTCTTCTAAAGCCAGTTCTAATTCTGACTCTAATGAAACTGTTTTGACCTGATCAATCTTAGAAGATAAAGATGAAAAGGTCATTTATGATAAGTCTGATTCTGTTTGTGCTTCAAAATTTTCTGATCTTGAACATCAACAAGCCTTAGATAAAATTGAAGAGTTAGAAAGGCAAATTTCCCATCTCAACAACATGATTGTTGAATTGGAAGAAGTCAATGAGAATTTCGGGATGGAACTAGACTCGAGATTTATTCAAAATGAATCTTTGCAAAAAGAAATAATAAGTCTAGAATCCCAAATTTTCAAACTATCAAAAGGCAAAGAGGTTGTTATTGATAAAGAAATTCCAATTTCTATGACTCAAAGTATTGAGCCTTCATCCAAGTCTGGAAAAACAAAAGAAATAGGTGAATGTTCTAATTCTTCCTCATCCATTAATATCTCTAAATCTGTTTCTGTTTCAGATGAAAAAGTGAAGGAAGATTGTTTGAAGAAAAAGAAGACTGAAGTGGAAAAGAATGTGAATGATTTTGATAGATGTCAATGTAATATAGTAGTTGATGCTTGTACTGATGTCAATCAACAAAGTTTCAATAAAACAAAAATATTTTCCCGAAAATAGTTGTTGACGCAAGCTACTACTAAATTGCAATGTTCATATTGTCTTAAAAGTTCATTCTCTTTGAAACCAAAGTCTTCAAAGAAAAGGAAACATATCCAATTTAAGAACATGAACTCTTCCAATCATTCTAAAGCCAACAAAGCTGAAGTTTATTCTTTGAAGAAGAAAAATAATAATTTTCAAGTCAATAAAATTGTTGATGTGAAGTTTGTGTGGAAGTGGATTCCTAAACTGAACTTAATGCACAAACTTTACCAAAAGGACCAAGATTTGAATGGAAAATTAAAGGGTCATCAGCGAATTTAAAAACTGTCAAAGATACTAACAAGAAAGGACCCATATTCATATGGGTACCTAAAGTTAAGTAATTGTTGATTTCAGGCGTGTCATGTGTGGATCATTGATTCTGGAGCTTCAAGACACATGACAGCGCACAAACACCTGTTGTTCTACTACGTAGATCATTACGCAGGTACAGTAAATTTTGGCAACGAAATGAAAGGATATGTCAGAGGTTACGGCACTATCAAGAACAACATGATATATATCTCCAAGGTTCTGTACGTGGAGGGTTTAGCCTACAATTTGTTCTCAATCAGCCAGTTCACAGAGAAGAAATGCAAGGCTGAATTTGATACTGATTACTGTTACATCAAAGATCAGAGTGGAGTAGAACTTATAAAAGCTGGGAGAATGGGATTATTGTATGGTGTTCACTTCCCAACACTCAAAGCTTCCAAGCCATTATGTCTCATTTCTAAGACATCTACAGAAGAGAGTTGGTTGTGGCATCGACGTTTTTCTCATCAGCACTTCTGGGATTTGAATAAGTTGAGGACACAACATCTTGTGACTGGACTTCCTGACTTGAAGATAGAACAAGATTCTTTATGTTCTGCCTGTGAAAAAGGAAAGATGAAAAGAAGTTCACATAAACTGAAGATGTTATCCAACTGCAACAAATGTCTGGAACTTATTCATATGGACTTATGTGGACCGATGAGGACTCAATCCATTAATGGCAAGAAATACATTCTTGTCATGGTGGATGAGTAATCAAGGTATACATGGCTAGAGTTCCTGAGGATGAAGTCTGAGGCACCTGATTTGATAATCAAATTCATAAAGAAAATCCAAGTTCTTCTACAATGCCCGGTACATCAACTGAGAAGTGATAATGGAACAGAATTCAAGAATGCGACTCTACAAACTTTTTTGGAATCTGTTGGAATATCACACAACTTTTATGCGACAATGACACCTCAACAGAATGTGGTAGTCGAAAGAAAGAACAGAACTTTGGTAGAGGCAGTAAGTACAATGCTTGCATATTCAGAACTGCCATTATTTCTCTGGGCTGAAGCTATAGCCACCGCATGCTTCACACAAAACAGGACCATAATTAATAAACGCTTTAATAAGACTTCTTATGAATTAATTAATGGTCGTAAGCCTACAGTTAAATTCTTTCGTGTGTTTGGATGCAGATGTTATGTACTTAATGATCGTGAGAACCTGTCAAAATTTCAACCCAAAGTTGATGAAGGGATCTTCATAGGATACTCTCTTCAGTCGAAAGCGTACAGAGTCTACAATACCCGAACAAAGACTGTGATTGAAAGCGCCAACGTGACCTTTGATGAAAATAAGACAAGGACTTCTAAACGCACCAGTTCAGAACTCGGATCTAAAGGAAAAGACAAAGCTTCTATTTCATCAAGAGTAGAACCTGATCGTGCAAAGAAATCTGAACCTTACACTGATTCTGATCTTGATCTATTATTCCTTGATGCTTTCAATGATTTATCTGTTGAAAATAATAGTCAAGAAAATTTAGTAAATACTAACTCACATTCCACTAGTGCAGATATCTCTGGACCCTTTGAAGAAAGTGGTGAAGCTTCTACAAGTAAAACGCAAGAGGTTTCTGAACAAGCTAATCCATAAAACACAACTGACATGATCTCATCACAATTTGAATTGGGATCTACTTCAGCAACATCTGGACAACAGCCAAAACCAACAACTGCGGAAGCTGAACCATCTTCCAGTGCACAAAGTCCAACTGCTAGTGAAACTGAACAACCTGCAGTACATGATGAGTTTGACACAACAAACAATCAGACTGAAAGAAATGTATTGCCAAGTACACACAAATGGACAAGGAGTCACCCCCCGGAAAACATAATTGGAGATCTGAATGCTAAAGTATCATTCATTGTAATTGTCACTTTAAGAGATATACGACTATTGGACTTTCTCTCTCTACTCTCTCTCTCTCTCTCTCTCTGTCTAGACTTTGATCTAAATTGTCATATCTTAGATTGAATTGTGCTTGATAACTAGGATCATACACTTTCAATTGGTATCAGAGCTTTTGAAGAGAAAATATCTACATTGGAAGCCAAAAATGTTGATTTGATGAAAAGCCTCCAAACAGATAAAGACAAAGTAAATCTGGAGAAAGCTTCCACTCAAAAGCTTTCTGATTCTTCTAAGAAAGCTATCCAAGAGAAGAAAGATTTGGAGCTAAGATGCATTAAACTCTCTAAAGCAAGTGTCAAAATTTGAAAAGATCGTAATAACTGAAAGAGACACGTTTGCAAAAGAGAAACAAGTTCTTGAAGAAAAAGTTATTAAATTTCCCAAATAAATCTATGTGTTACAGGACTTACTTGAAAAAGAAAGAAATTGGAATGAAAGAAAAAATTATAGAGGTTAAAGAGAAAATAATCATGCAAAAAGAGAGAAAGATAACAAATCTTCAAAGCAATCTAAAGACAACTGAACAACACAACAAACAATCAGACTTAAAGAAATGTATTGCCAAGTACACACAAATGGACAAGGATTCACCCCCCAGAATACATAATTGGAGATCTGAATCCTAAAGTATCAACAATATATGCAACTGCATCTGCATCGGCCAATTTATGTATGTTCTCAAACTTTCTCAGCAACATGGAACCCAAAAAGCCGTCTGAAGCTCTTAAGGATCCTGATTGGATAAATGTGATGCAAGATGAGCTAAATGAATTCAAAAGGAATGAGGTGTGGAGACTTGTACCAAGACCCAAGGATAAAACCTTTGTTGGAACAAAATGGGTATTTCGGAACAAGAAAGACGAAGCTGGTATTATTGTCAGGAACAAAGCACGGCTTGTAGCGACAGGTTATAATCAACAAGAAGGAATCGACTATGACGAAACCTACGCTCCCGTGGCAAGGATCAAGGCAATAAGGATCTTTCTTGCATACGTCGCACACAAGCATATTAAAGTATATAAGATGGACGTCAAATCGGCTTTCCTCAATGGTGTACAACATGAAGAGGTGTACGTAAGTCAACCCGAAGGCTTCATTGATCCGAAGTTCCCAGACCATGTATATGTGCTGGATAAAGCCCTTTATGGACTGAAGCAAGCACCACGTGCATGGTATGAAACCCTTTCAATATACCTTACCAAGTCTGGATTCCGAAAAGGTACAATCGATACAACTCTTTTTCTTAAAAAGAAAGGTGAGGACTTAATGCTGGTACAAATTTATGTAGACGACATTATTTTTGGTTCTACAAATCCTGAGCTTTGTGATGAATTCCAAAACATCATGAAGAAAATATTTCAAATGTCAATGATGGGTGAATTAAAAATTTTCCTCGGCTTGCAAGTAAAACAAACCCCGCAAGGGATTTTCATTAATCAAGCCAAATATATAAGAGACATGTTAAAGAAATTTGACATGAACTCTTCATCACCTATGAAGACTCCCATGCAAGCTGGAAGTTTGCTGGATGCTGATATTTCTGGAAAATCAGTAGACCAACGGACTTACAGAAGCATGATTGGATCTCTTTTGTACTTGACATCAAGTAGACCAGACATAATGTTTGCTACATGCTTTTGTGCTCGGTATCAAGCAAATCCTAAGGAGTCCCATCTTGCTGCCATCAAAAGAATCTTCAGATACCTCAAAGGCACACCAAATCTGGGCCTTTGGTATCTGAAAGATTCTGGTTTTGAACTAATAGCCTACACAGATGCAGATCATGCAGGCAACAAATTAGACCGGAAGAGCTAGGGGTGTTCGCGGTGCGGTTTGGTGTGGTTTGGGGCAAAACCGCACCGCATATGCGGTTTGAGCATTTTTCCAAACCGCAAACCGCACCGCATATACCTCAAACTTTTGCGGTGCGGTTTATGCGGTTTGTACCTTACGCATTTTACACCTACAATTCAATAATTATAAGATCAAAACTTCACTTTAAAATAAACGATAACGTGATCGTAGTCCCTAAAAATAAAAATATTCATTACGCCTGATTCTAAAATACATATTATATAAATATTGCAACTATTCTATATATACATATATGTGTGTTTAATATATAAAATTTAAAATATATACATATATATAATGTGCGGTGCGGTTTGAACCGCGGTTTGATAACTCAAAACCGCAAACTGCACCGCATAGTGCGGTTTGGTAAAAATGCAAACCACAAACCACACCGCAAACGTTGTAAACCGCACTTTGCGGTGTGGTGCGGTGCAGTGTGGGCGGTTTGTGCGGTTTGGCGGTTTAGATGAACACCCCTAGGAAGAGCACCTCTGGAGCATGCCAGTACTTGGGTGACAAGTTAGTAAGTTGGTCATCTAAGAAGCAGAACTGTGTATCAACCTCTACAGCTGAAGCAGAATACGTTGCGGCTGCTAGCTGTTGTTCACAAGTTCTGTGGATGATGACTCAGCTGAAGGACTACAGTTACACATTCACCAAGGTACCCATCTTCTGTGACTCCAAGAGCGCCATAGCAATAACCTCTAATCCGGTACAACATTCTAAAACTAAGCACATCGACATCAGGTACCATTTTATAAAAGATCATGTTGAGAAAGGAAATATAGAAATGCATTTTGTTTCAACTGACTTTGAGGTTGCTGACTTGTTTACAAAACCTCTTGATGAAAAGAGATTTACATTTTTTGTCAGCAAACTTGGAATGTTGAACCTTGATGCATAGTTATATTTCTATTTTTGTACCTGTTGTTGAGGGGGAGTTAAATCTATTTGTTATTTGTTTAAGTGTTTTGGTCAATATCATCTTTGAAAAGTTTGATACTCTTAACATCTGTGGACTCATGTACAATGAGTACCAAAGCTTTATTTTGTTTTGCAGTGTAACAGTTTCCTGTAGTGTATAGAAAGATCATGGACTATGACTTCTGATCACATCATATCAAGACTCGTACTTCAGTATGCTAAGCTGAAAGGAATACAAATGCACACATCTAGGGGGAGCATATTGTAAAGTCTGTAAGTTGGTGTATGAGTATGTATTTTCAAATGGATTTGAAATCAGAAAGAAATTTTTCAGAGAAAAAGTTCATTTTTGTGCTTAAAAATGATTTTACAAAACTTGCTATTTTTGGATAGAAGCTTAAAACATTTTTGGAAAGTTTCCATTTTTTTGAAAGTTTTCAAAAAATTTCTAAGTGTAGAACGCGCATAGCCTTATGCGAGTTTCTACTTCGCGCAAATCATTGTGTGCGCAAAGTGTAGAATGTGCACACTTTGTAGTGCGAGTTGTCACTTCGCGCATGACAAAGGCTGCGCGAAGTACAAAACTCGCAAGCTATGTCGTGCGCGTTTCTACTTCGCGCACACAACATCGTGCGATTTTGCACTGTTCATTCAGCTTTGCGCATGTAAGGTCATGCGAGTTTCTTCTTCGCGCAAGCTATAACGTGCGAGTTTTTACACTTTGCGCACATCGTTCATGCGCGAAGTACACACACACCTTGCCATTCTTCGTACGATAAGTCCTTTCTCTTTGTTATGCGAGAAGTGCATCAACGTATCAAATCGTGCCACGTGTCAACTCATTCTCAGGGTATAAACTTGAGAGTTTTCCAGATTTTCGATCCACTTCTCTCATTTCAATCAGCGAGTTTCTCACTTAGTCAAAAAATTTCTCTCGAAGTGTTTGTGCGACTTTTGGATTTCAGATTCATTTCTTCTTCAAAATCAGTGTAGGTGATTGTGTTTTTATATTTGGTTCTTATTTCATTTGTGTTTGTTTAATCTTGTTTGTGGTTTTTTTTAGGTTCGATTTTGATTCTTCTAGGGTTTCGATTCTGATTTTTTTTCGTTCTTGTGTCTGTTCATCTTCTTTTGAACAAGACTTGTCATTTTGAAATTGTTCTTATTAAATGTTGATGGTATTGTAATATACACTTGATTTCTTTATGGGTTTGCTCGTTTGTGATAATTTGCAGGTTTACCTTGACTATTGGAAATTTTGGACTCGATTATTTGAACTGTTGAACTCGACTTTGTGAACTGATTCATTTGGACTCATTTGGAATTAAATGCTAAATCAACTTTAAATCTGACCATTCTAACCTATATCGAACTAATCAAAGGCAATACTTCAGATTGTTGGGTTTAAAAGTTGTGTACTTGAAATTTGAAATTCAAATTTTTTTTTATGAACAGTGTTCATGTGTTTGTTATGAGAGTTCTTGGTGATATTCCTTAAACATACGAGTTTTTGAAAATTCAAATGAATATGACAGTTCATGAGAGTTTTAATTTTCTTTGAGAGTTCAAGGTTCATGCGAGTTCTAGTTAAGACCATGCTTTATGAGAGTTTCATTTCCTGCGAATTTTGGTTGCCTTGCAAGATTTTTTACCCTGCGAGTTTCTAATCACTCTCAATGGCTTGAGAGTTTTAGACTTAGAAATTTTTTCAAAGATTTCAACTTCTAAGTGTTTTTGCAATAAAACTTCATTTGTGAGAACAATTCAAAATAACAAGTGTTTTGTTCAAATTTGTGTCTTTTTGGTCATTTTTTTTTATTTATGTTCAAAGTTACATTTTTGCTTCTTGTAACTAATCTGTGCTTATCGTTTTGAGCTTCAAAGTACAATCCTTCTGTACTTGATACTCTGTGTATCAAAACGTTTTCTGAAAACAAGATTTGAGCTTATTGACTAATACATTGGATTCTATCCAATACATGTTATCTTTTTCAAGTAAACAATGGTGGAAGAACAATTTCATGATCAAAGTGTCCATATGGATGAAAATGATCCAAATGGTTCAAAAGAGACTCCTATGCCATCCTCCAGATCTCACTTTCAATCCGAAATTGGTGAAGATCCTGATCAAGCCCTGATTAGCCACTCTAAGTATTTGTTGTTATATCCCAACAATCATCATGTGGACTTTGACAGTCTGAATGTCAATCCACTTGTTGTGGAAATTCTAAAAGGCCATCCACTTCATCATGCTCTGACAGACACTGCTTCAGTTCCATTGATATATTTACAGCAAGTCTGGAAGACAATCGAATATGTGGTTGAGAGCAACACCAACAAATATTTCCAGCTCAGAATTGATAATTTCACTTATGTGCTAACATATCAAAGACTCAGATGGATCTTGGACTTACCGGAAGCAAATTCAAGAGAGGGCAGAACCAATTTTGATCAATACCCACTGCATTCAGAAGTATTTGAAGGCATCCTAGCCTTGGGTTATACTGGTTCACTTACAAAGATTAGTGACTTCATGAAGACTAATCTTCCTCCATTCTACTATCAGTTGTTCTCCGTTATCAACAAATGCTTCACTTCCAGAAATTCTGGTCTTGACAATACGAACATGCACACTCTGAGGCTTTTTCATGCTGTTGTATACGATCTACATGTTGATTACTCAGTAGTTTTCTGGACTGAGTTGTATGAAAAAGTTGTCAGCAAGAATACTTCCAAGAGACCTATCTATGTGCCTTACCAGAGATTTCTGCAGCTGATTATCCGAAGCATGATCCGCTCAAATCGAGATATTCCGAAAAGATCTCAACATGAACTTGCTCCAGAATTTGAGATGAAATATCTACAGAAGCAAAAGAAGCAGTTCAATTACTCCATGCCAGTTCCACAAGCTCTACTCTCATACGCTAATCCGACCTCTGAGTGTGTAATAGAGTATAGAGAGTCTATGGGATTACCAACATCGGTTATCCCTACCCAGGACTCAATCCTTAGGCGAGAGGAGTCGGTAAGGGTTCCTGAGATCACGGGGGTCCAGGAACGGGGAGAGATGAGGGAAAATCCAGAGAGGGGAACATGTGGGGTTCAGTATATCATATATGAAGTTGTGGGGACCTCGGCACAAGATGCCACACGTATAGAGGTTTCCACATCCGAACCTGAAAGGACTTCAATCCGTCAATCAAGTCATCAGGCAAGGATAGCTGATGATGATGTGAATTCTGATACTGAGTCGGATCAGCGTGCTAGTTCATCAGAGACAATTCCTTCAGCTACTTCGGATCATCATGCTGAAGATCTTATTCATAATGCTGATGTTGAAGACGAAAATCTCCAACACAGCTTTGGTTTCTTAGATGATGTTACTCTACATCATGATGATATGGAGATCGACACTACTGGTACTAATAGTGCACAAGTATTAGGAGATATAAGGAGATTAGAGGGAGGTATAATTGAAAATATTAAAAGTGTGAGACAAAGAGAAATTGCAGAAAAAGAATATGGTGAGCGAGAGTGCAACATAACCAAATCTACCAATCCAGAAGGGTAACCAAATCTAGTGCTCCATTGCATGTGTTGCAATCGGAAGCACAAGTCATAAGTCGCCCACTTATGCAACTGCACACCTCAGCCAGCCATTCTACTGCCTCTCAATAGGTTGTAGTCTCATCTTTTCACGGGGTTTTAGCACAAACTCTATCTGCATTTCACTCGGAAATGGCAGGTATTGAAACCAGAGCTCAGATGCCCCAGAGCTCAACTCCTTTCATTGCACAATTGAGTCTAGAGCCAATTGGTCTATCATCATTCATTCCTAGGACACATACACATACTTATGCTATTACCGGTCGTCTGAGTAACCCGGTTGGAACATCCGTAGTAGCTCCGCAGTCCGGACTACGAGGATCGGATGGAAGTCCTGTTATTGCTACCGAGATTCCATCTTTGAGCACAGGCCACACTGTTGAATCCTCAACAGTTGTGACAACGGGAAGTCTAAGTGACCTCGGAGTTATCTTACCCAACTTCGTGTCAAAGGAATACCTCGACGACGCCTTAAAGGCTGTTGAGAAACATCTTACTGAATCACTATCTGCAAAGTTTGAGGAGGAAATTGCCAAAGTTAAAATCCTACTGAAGGGGAAAGGCCCAGCGGTTGAGGAGCCTGTTCAGCCACCTCCACCACCACCAGTTCAGCCGGTTGATCTCTCGGTGGAGGAGCTAAAATCTCTATTATATGTCAAACTTTTATCCCAGGTACCCGCTGAGGAGACTGATGCTGATCTCATTGGCTTGCTGAGAACTCAACAACCTCATGTACAGACTGACGTTGTTTCCATATCTGAATTTCAAGCCTTCAAGACAGAAATGGTTCAGCACATTCAGGAGTTAACCAAAGTAGTTCAAGATTCATGTAAAGCTCAAGCAGGTTCAAAGAAAAGACATGATCATGATTCAGATCATGACCATGAGGGGGAGAAAAGAAAATGCCAAAGAACTGTTATAGAATCTGAACGTGCTATTGGTGGATCAGAAAGAGGCGAGGATACAGAAACGGTTGATCTTGAAAGTGAGGAACAAATGAATATGGGTGAACAACAGGGAATGGAATTGATCTTGTATGTTAATGAAGATGTAGAACCATTGGTTGAAAAGCCTGTGGTTGCTACAAGAGAAGAGATCATAAGGCTTACAGGTTTGGAGGAGATTTATGCTATTGACTTGTCCTCTGATGATGAAGAAACTTCTGTTGAAAAGTATGACAATTTTTGGAGGATTAAGGAGGAGGAAAGGGAATTTATAGGAGAAGGTGAAGAGAATATTCTGGACATCCTTGCTTGTTCTCAAGAAGACATCCTACTGAGTCCTGTACACACAGAACTTCCAGAAACAACCCTTCAACAACATGATATCCCATCCTTTAAAGACATAAATCTTGTTGAACCTTCCAACCAACCTTCACCAATCCCAGAAAATCAACCTACCCAAACCACTACACTTAGCCAAACTACCCAAACTATCCAACCAACCTCTACCCAACCTATCCCAACTAGCCAACCTATTCCATCTACCCAAACAAATTTACCTAGCCCACAAAGATTTCCAAGCCCAAACCATGATGAACCACCTAGATTTGAAAACATACCCAACCTAAACACTGAAACTGAACCTGAACCCTTCTTTCCTTCTAACCCAGTTGAAGCCCAAGTCGGTCCCTCAGACCAACCTCAAGTACCTCTTGCCCCTATTGAAGATCAAATTAGGCAAATGAGGAATACTTTGAGGCAATCGTTTCTGGAAGAGCAGATGAAAAGTATATTTGTTCACAGGATCAGAGAGATGGATAAATTCAAAGTCTTGGGTGTCTCAGATCAACATCCAGAATATCAAGAAGAGTATGCTCGAATGATGAGTTGGGTTAGACAACCTGAGAGAAATGTGAAAAACAAGTATGGGATTGTGTCATTGAAGCAAGTGAGACTTGTTCAGTTTGTTCATATTTGGTATCCAGTATTCCATGTGCAGAGAAGAGACTTGTCTGAAAGTACATTTTCTAAAGCTGATTTCTGTTTTCTGAATGTGGACGACATCGAGTATCTCTACCATCTCTCCAGAAATATGACTATCAGAAAAGATAATATTCTTGCTGCCTTGGATGTTGTGAAAAGGTTCATGAGAAGACAGGTGAACTATACTTACTGCTATGACTTCCGACTCGGAATAGAGACGAATCAAAGGAAAGTCAACATGAAGAAATCTGATCTTAGCTTGGAGAATACTGATGATTTCAATCTATTCACTGTGCTTGACAAACTTGAACTTGGTGTGGTATACAAGACTTCTGAGAACAAAAAGAGGTTCTTCAGATTATCAGAAATCGCCAAGTTTTGAGATGGAACTTTGAAAATAATCAAGATGCAATTGGAGAGAAAGCTTAAAGAAAATAAAGAGAAACTGAGGCAAGGTGAAAAAGGGATGAACAAGCTTGTGAAGATCCGAACAGAAAGAATTGTAGATGCAATTTATGATCGTTTCAACTTTAGGCGCGGAATCAGAAACTTTGAGTCACTGCTTGGTATTCGTCAAGGCAGACTATCTCGTTGGGGCAGGCCTATCATCAACACTTGCTCTAAAAGGGGGAGATTGTTAATGCATTGTTTAGATCAAGTTGTTAGAGCATAAATATGTTGGATACAAGATCAAGAAGACTGAAGGTCAAAGTTCAAGAAGTCAAAGCTGAGAAAAGTCAACTTTCATTAAAGTCAAAGTCTTTTGTAATAAAAGTCAAAGTTGTTGTATTTTGTATTTGTTTTAGTTTTCTTTGTATTTTAGTTGTAGGTATAAATAGGTTTGTACTTCTGTTTTAAGATGTACGTTTTGAAGAAGTTGTATTCAGTTGTAAGAAGTCTTGAACAGAGATATATTCGAGAGAGAGTTTTGTAGAGAGAGAAAGAGAGAGTTTTAGAGAGAGAAAGTTGTAATCGTTGGATTTGAAAGTTAATCAAACAGGTAATTGATTGAAATCTTGTTTATGTTTGATTTGTTTGTGATTAGGAACTAGAATCTGGGAATAACAATTGGTATCAGAGCAGATCCACAGTTGAAATCAATTCAAGAAAGTGAGTCGACACTGTGTTCTTCAAGTTTGAATCGAATTCTGAGATTCAGGGTGTAATTCGAGTTGAATTTGATTAGGTTTTGTTAGAAAAGTGTTATCGATCGAGTTTGTATAGGATAATTAGTCAATTGCACTGTAATCGATTGTGAATTTTGAGTTTTTGTGGTTTCCAGTTTACGAGTTCACGCACTGTGTTCGAATCAATTTTGTATTGATTTGTGTTTTTGATCGAAATTCATTGTTAGATTTGAGTTCTAGATGTTTAGACTAGAAAATTGTCAAAGTTTCGAGTTAGAATTCGAGGTCTAGATGAGTTTTTGGTGCAATTTTGATCGATTTTAGAGGTTTGCGCGAGTTCGTCGTACTTTGCGCGAGTTCATCTCAGTTTGTGCAAGGTTCATCGAGAAATTTCTTCAAGTGATCATTGTTCTAAGGTTTGCGTTATCAACGAGAAACGCAAAGTGAGCTTTGCGTCTTCAATGAGAAACGAGAAGTGAGCTTTGCGTCTTTAAAGACAAACGCAAAGTTGAAGTGATTGAATTCAGAGACAAGTTGTGATTTGCGTGATCGACTTGTCACGAGAAGTATTACTTTGCGCTAGTAACTTGTCACGCAAAGTGTATCTTGCACCATTAACTATAAACGCAAAGTGTATCTTGCGCGAGTAATTTGTAACGCAAAATTCATCGTTTGCGCCTTATTCACTTCACGCAAAGAGAGGTTTGCGTAAGACATTCGTCACGCAAAGAGAAGTTTGCGTAAGACATTCATCACGCAAAGAGAGGTTTGCGTAAGACGTTTATCATGCAAAGTGTGGTTTGCGTTAGCAGCACATCACGCAAAGTCTTGGTTTGCGCAAGCAGCACGTCACGCAAAGTCTTGGTTTGCGCAAGACGCCCGTCGCGCAAAGTCTATTTTGAGTTTAAATTGTTTCACGTATTCTGTGTTTTTCATACTTAGCTAATTTTTCTGTGAATTTTTCTGTGAATTTTTCTTGAGATTTCTATTTTGGACTAACGATCAGTTCTAGTTTTCTTATTGCATATATTTTTCAAACAGGTTTAAATAATATGACTTCTAAATATGCTCTTTCCATTGGCACTGATGTTAAGCCTCCAGTTCTTTTTAAAGGCGAGTACGAACAATGGAAGGATCGATTTCTGGATTTTGTGGACTGGCACACAAATGGAGAAAATATTCTTTTGTCCATCATGGAAGGTCCTATGGTACCAATCACAGTTCAAATACCTGATGATGACTCATCTGATAGTGAAGATGGTACTGAGGAAAGAGAACAGAAGATGAAAACAGTTCTAGTAGAGTATAGTCAATATTCAGAGGAACAGAAAAGCCGATATAAAGCAGACAAGCAAGCAAGATCTCTTCTTCTTCAAAGTATCCCGAATGACATCTACGTCAAAATAGACAACTACAAGGCAAATGCTAAGAAGATGTGGGAACAATTGCAGAAAATGATGATGGGATCCAAAGTAGGGAATCAGATGAAAGTGGCAAACTGCATCAACAATTATGAGGAATTCAAAGCCAAAGAGAATGAGAGCTTAGAAGATACTTATGAACGGTTTGTCTTGTTTCTGAATGAGTTGTCCAAGAATAAGGTGAAAAAGAAGCAACTTGAGAACAATGTCAAATTCCTGAGCATCCTACAACCAGAGTGGAAAAAGCATACTCGTAGGATGAAACAAATGAAGGATCTCAATGACATTCCATTACATGAGGTATATGAGACTCTGAGGTAAAATGAGGAAGAAGTGGAAGAGAAAAGAGCTGAGAAAAAGAAGGCAGAGACAGTTTCTAAACCTATTGCATTGATAGCTGGAGAGAAGAAGAAAGAAAAGAAAAAGAAGAAGAAAAAGAAGAAAGTGATTACAAGTTCTGAATCAGAATCAGATGGAGATGATGGAGAAAGCCTCAAACAGGCTATGCTATTATTGACCCGAGCTTTCCAAAAGAAATTCTACAAAAAGCCGGGATCAAATTCTCAGAGATATTCTTCATCCAGTTCTAAAAATCATGAGCATCGAGAAAGAGTTGAAGGAAAGCGACATGAAGAAAACCGGTATGTGGAAAGGAATCCAGAAGAAAAGAAGAAGTTTGTGAATGACTACGCAAGTACTGAAAAGAAGACTGCTAATGATCTGATCAAATGCTACAACTGTGACAAGATTGGACATTTTGCTAAAGATTGTCGAAAGCCGAAGGTTCGAAACTCTCAGTATTATCAGAACAAACTGCTATTGGCCAAACAACAAGAAGCAGGCATAGCATTAATGGTTGAAGACGAATTTTGGCTGGATCATTCAGAGGGTGAAGATGAAGAGAAAGAAGAAGTTGCTCATCTCTGTCTAATGGGAAAAGATGTGAAGTATGATGAGTCAGATGACGAGACAGCTGATGAGGTATTAAACTTAACTGAAAAAGATTTTATAACCAAAATGGAAGCTATGATGGTTGAGCTTAATGATCTTCAAGTAAAACTGAAGAAAGAAAAGGACAGAGTTGCTAAAAGAAACAACAAGATCTTTGAGCTTAATAAGTCTGTTATTGGGAACAAAGATCTAATTGATTCTTTACGCAAGTCTGCTTCTAATTCTAAACTTCAAGTAGATTGTTTTGAAAATAAATTTTCTGATTTTGAAGTTAAAATTTCTAAATATGAGTTTGAGAAGAAAGAATCTGCACTAACTGTACATAAACTGCAGGTTGAGAACAAGCTTTTGAATAAGAAGGTAAATGGTTTGGAAGCCAAACTTTATGCAAGAGGCCAAACAGATCAAACAATTTTTCTGAATGCGCCTAACGAAGAGGCTGATGTTAAGGAAAAATGGGGACTTGGTTTTGAAAACCCCCATTACTTAAAGAAAGCAATCAGAAAACAACCAGCACTTTATAATTTTGATTTTCTTGCTTGTGCAGGTAAACATACTCATTTAAAACCCAAATTTGTTACCAAATTACCAGAAGAAGATGAGGCCAAAGAAACTGAAAATAGAAAGACTGTAAAGAAAATGCAACTACCATTTAACTATGCAAAGTTAAATGATAGTTATCTTTCAGAAACACCAAAAGTTCTTTCAAACGATTATTTTGCTAGTTATTCTGTTTCTGAGATGAAGGCAAAACCTACAAGTGCAAAGGTTTATGTTCCTCCACTCATTCTTGAAAGCAAAATAATTGAGCTTGAAAATGTTTTATCTGATGAAAAACTTTTGGTAGATATTGAACAAAGTGTGTTTTCTACAGTTTTAAAGAACACTGTTTTTCAAACTAAATCTACAAAGTGTTCTAAAGTTTCTAAGGCACATAAAACTTCGTCTGATAATTTTGATGACTTATTTGAGTCTACAAATGACTTTCTTAATTCTGATGATGGGTGCATAGAAGAAATTGATATGTTTGACTTCAATGCTTCTCTTCCTGATCATTCTACTTGTCTTATAAATGATAAAGTGTTACCAAGTGGTTTTAATATTGGTGAATCATCAGCTAAGGTTGGTGAATCAGTTTCTGTAACTACTGATTACTATGCTCAAGGTAAGAAACATAAGAAACAGCGATTACAGAAACAGAAATACACTGGTACACAAAAGAAAACTCAATCTCAGAAATCTGATTTTCCTAATAAATCTAAATCTTTTGTTTCAGATATAAGCTAGAAAAGGTCGAAAGCTCGAACTGAATGGCGACCAAAAAGGAAGGATGATGAGATAGCTGAATCAGTTTCTGATAACTCTTGTAATAGATCAGTTAGTAGTGATAATGATGTAGTTGATCAACTTGCTTGTCATAAACAAAACCTTGTAACTTCTTACAAGCGGTATTCAATAAAGCAATTGATTCAATAATCTCCTATTACTACTAAATCTTATAATTATCGGAGAAATGATTTTGCTTATTCTCATAATTCTTCTGAATGGTTTGGATCTTATCATGTGTATTCTTTAAGATCAAATGTTTTTAAAAGTTTTCAAAGAAAAGGAGGGTCCATATTTAAATGGATACCAAAATCTTGTGCTAATCTGTTAGGACCCGTTTTTAAATGGGTACCTAAATCTATTGTTTCCTGATTTCTCTTGCAGACCCGGCATATGTGGTACTTGGACAGTGGATGTTTCAAGCATATGACTGGGCAAAAAGCTTTATTGTCTAATTATACAGAGAAATTCAGTGGAAATGTCAGATTTGGAAACGATAAGCTTTCACCAATCTTAGGATATGGTGACATCATTCAAGACAACATAACGATTAAGAAGGTGAGTTATGTCGAAGGTCTAGGGCACAACTTGTTTAGCATCGGTAAATTCTGCGACAAAGGGTTAGAGGTCAACTTCAAAGCTAAGAGATGTTCGGTTCGTTCTGAAGACGGCACAGAACTCTTAGCAGGCAAGCGAAAGACAAATCTCTACACCATCAATCTTTTAAAGGTTCAGAATGACAGTCATGTTTGCTTATTATCAAAAGCTTCAATGCAACAAAGTTGGCTTTGGCACCGACAACTATCACATCTGAATTTTCGTTATATCAACAAGCTGGTTAGTGGCAAATTGGTAAAAGGACTTCCTGAGCTGAAATATGAGAAAGAACATTTATGTGATGCATGTGAGAAGGGTAAGATGAAGAGAGTCGCACATAAACCGAAGCCTGAACCAACCACCAGTTCTCCACTAGAGTTACTGCATATGGATTTGTGTGGTCCAATGCGAACTCAAAGTTTGGGTGGAAAGAAATACGTGTTGGTTATTGTGGACGATTACTCAATATACATGTGGGTCAAATTTCTTCGATCAAAAGATGAGACGCCCGAAGTTCTCATTACTTTCTTAAAAACGACCCAGGTGAAAATGCAGCGACAAGTCAAGTTTCTTCGAACGGACAACGACACAGAGTTCAAAAACAAGATTGTTGAAGAATATCTCGAATCGGTCGGGATATCACATCAGTACTCTGCTGCTCGTACGCCTGAACAAAATGGAGTAGTCGAAAGGCGAAATCGGACGCTAATCGAGGCCGCTCGTACTATGCTCAGCCAATCCGATCTACCTCTATTCTTGTGGGCAGAAGCTGTGTCAACTGCATGTCATACTCAAAATCGGTCCATAATACACCGCCGTTTTCAAAAGACTCCATATGAGCTGATCAACAACAGAACACCAACAATCAAGTATTTTCACATATTTGGGTGTAAATGTTTTGTGCTTAACGACAGAGAGAGTCTGAATAAATTCAGTGCTAAGGCGGACGAGGGTATTTTCATTGGTTATTCTTCAACATCTGCAACATATCGTGTTTATCTAAAGAAGTCAAAGACAGTTGTCGAGAGCGTTAATGTAACATTTGATGAAGACATGGCTTCTGAACAACTCAGTTCAGAACCCGTTATCACTGGAGTTTTAGCTTCTGGACAGATCAGTCCAGAACCTGTTTCTACAGCGAACAATTTGGATAACGCTTCTACTTCACTTTCACATTTATCTGATTTAGATTTGTTATTTGAATTCTTTTATGATGAGTTTCTAGGATCTAATGTACCTAAATCTGTTGTGACTGACAAGTCTGAAGACATAAGTTGCAATCATCCAGTCACTTCAGAAATCATAACTGAACAAGAATCCCCCGTTCAGTCAGAAACTCACATTCCAACATCTACTCCTACAGTTGAAGATGTACAAGTAACTGCTGAGCCAGAAGTAACTGTTTAAGTTGGGTGTGATATACTGTCTATTCAACAGCTAGAGTCTGCTGTTCCAACTGATGCTTCTGCACCTGAAACTTCAACTGCAAAACCCCCTCCTATTATTCAAACTGAAGAGTCTGATAGTGGATTTCTAGATGATGATCATGTTCAATCAGTATCTACTCCACTACCTCATGAGCATCGCTAGACCAAAGAGCATCCATTACATTAAGTAATTGGAGATCTCAACAAGCCTGTACAAACTAGGTCAGCGACTCTTAATCAATGTATGCATGACTCATTCCTCAGCAAGATAGAGCCCACGCGAGTATCAGAGGCTTTAGCTGATTCGGATTGGGTATCTACCATGCAAGAAGAATTAAATCAGTTTGAAGCTCTGAAGGTTTGGAGATTAGTTCCAAAACCGGAAGGTAAATCCGTGATTGGCACTAAATGGGTATTCAAAAATAAAAAGGATGAAGATGGTATCGTCATAAGAAACAAAGCTAGACTTGTTGCCAAAGGTTACCGGCAAGAGGAAGGCATAGACTACGATGAGACATATGCTTCAGTAGCGCGTATAGAGGCAATCCGCATGTTTCTAGCCTACGCAGCTCATAAGAATTTCACAGTCTTTCAGATGGATGTGAAAACAGCCTTTCTGAACGGCATTCTTAAGGAGGAAGTATATGTGTCTCAACCAGAAGGGTTCGTCAATTCAGATAATCCAGATCATGTCTACATCTTGGACAAAACCCTGTATGGTTTAAAACAAGCCCCTCGAGCATGGTATGATGTTCTATCTAAATTATTGGTCAAGTCCGGTTTTTCTAAAGGTAAGGTTGATACCACTTTGTTCATCAAAAAGGAAAAAGCTGATATCATCCTTATTCAAATATATGTTGATGATATAATACTTGGTTATACTAATCCTAAATTTTTCAAAAACTTTTCTAACCTCATGGTGTCACGTTTTCAAATGAGTATGATGGGAGAGATGAATTTCTTTCTCGGATTACAAGTTAAACAATTTTCAACGGGGATTTTCATTAACCAATCTAAGTACATTTTGGATATTCTTCGGAAGTTCAATATGGAAAATTGTAAACCTATTGGAACCCCGATGGCACCAGGTACTAAAATTAGCACTGATCCTTCGGGTAAAAGTGTTGATGTTAGGACTTATAGAGGTATGATAAGATCGTTAATGTATCTTTCATCGAGTAGACCAGATATTATGTTTTCAACATGTTTATGTTCTAGATATCAGGTTGCTCCCAAAGAATCCCATTTGGCTGCTGTCAAAAGAATTTTTAGATATCTGAAGGGGACTGCAGACCTTGGTCTGTGGTGTCCTAAGGATATTGGGTTTCAACTGACTGCCTATTCAGGTGCAGATCATGCAGGTTGCATGTTGGACAGAAAGAGTACTTCAGGTTACATTCAATTCCTTGGAGACAAGCTCGTTAGTTGGGCATCAAAGAAACAATTATGCGTTTCCACGTCGACTGCTGAAGAGAGTACGTAGTTGCTACCAGTTGCTGCTCTCAAGTCCTGTGGATGTGAACACAGCTGCGAGACTATGGATTCAAGTTTGATAAAATTCCAATATATTGTGACTCGATGAGTGCAATCGCGATATCTGCTAATCCTGTCCAGCATACGAAAACCAAACACATTGATGTCAGGTATCATTTTATTAAAGATAATGTAGAAAAATGAACAATTGAACTTTATTTTATAAAAACAGATTATCAACTTGCAGATTTATTTACCAAACCCTTAGATGAAAAGAGATTTAATTTTCTTGTCTCTAAGCTTGGTATGTTAAATCTTAAGACATAATCAGTTGTTACCTAATCAAGTTAAGTATTGTTATTTTTCATCATTTTCTTTATCTTTATGTCTGAAGGATATCTGCACTTTAATTGTTTGCTCACGTTCTCAGGGGGAGTAAGAGAAGATTTTAGATGATTTACATCCATTTGAGGGGGAGCATAACTAATTTCTGCATTTTGCTTAATTGACAAATTTTTGTGATGCATGTTTTTAGGGGGAGCTTATATGTCATATCAAAAGGAGTAAGACTATGATTTCTGATTATTTCAGATCAGAACTCGTACTTTAATCGTTTTATTGCTTTATGTCATTTTATTTTCGAATAATTTTGTGAATAAATTTTTTTTTACTAGACTTTGAGACTTGTGCAGGATGAGAGAAGCTGACACGATCATATCTTAATGACTACAGCTGACTTCATGAGATTTAAGATTGTGCGAAAAGGTAAATTTCTTATCTTAATCTCAAATGTATCTGAAAGAAGGACAACTTTCAGATATAGAAAACATTAACTGAAATGTTCAAACCACTTCCCGATTCTTAAACAGCTTTTATAATTTGGAAGTGTGATTTTAAATGTTTTCATTTTATTTTTGTACTTAATTGATAAATAAACCGTGTGTTTCCAAAGATAATTACTTGTGTATTGTCTTTTCTACATACTTTCAAGTATTCACGCACATCGGTTTAATTTTTATTCAAATCGTTCTTACCATGTCTCATATTGAAACATAATTTCGATGGTAAGACACCCCGGTTGTACTTTAAAGAATTTTGAGCGATATTTCATTTCGAAACGTCATTTCAAGAATGTCTATATTTTTGTTTCGTATAGACAATATCCATTTTTGTTGACCATAAGCCTTAATTGCTATATCATTTCATTTCTGATCATTTTCATACAATGTCAGATTTTCAAACAAGTCTTTTGCATTCATGCTCATTCATTTAGTATACTTGTTTGAAAATACTTCAATGTCTAAAAATGCTCAAATCTTCTTGATTATATTTTATGCGTATACATTCATCTGACATTTGTATATGAGCTTTAACTGATAAAGTTAAATCATTATGAGCAACACGTTCTTTTAAGATCATACATGGGTTCTTTGTGCTAGGAATTAAATGAACTTCTATGAAATCACGTTAACCAGTGATTTCTACCCAAGAAGTTAATCCATAGAGATTGAGTGTGAGGAGTCTAAAAGAAATGAGTGTGGGTGTGATGAGGTAAAATGTAAAGGAGAGTTTGGTTAGAAGTGAGCATAATGATTAAAAAGAAAGAGGGTGTGAGATCAGAGTAAAAGAATATTAAACTCTGCACCAACTACTTTCTGAGTCGGGCAGCCACATTACTAGCGTTTCACAACTCTTTGGTGAACGTTATTGAAACAGGCAACTAGCTCATGCCAACTCTTGACTAAACCCCACAAGCTACTCATTTTCTTCTGAAAAAGAAAATGTTTCACATTTTCAAGGGGACGCAACATATAATCTATCTGGATATTGAAAAAGAAGGAAGTCTGCCCCACCTTCGCACTTCAATCATGCACATTGAGTCTGTGTTTATCTACTGTTGTCTCTCTACTGTTGTCTCAGTGGTTTACACAATTTTGAGCCTAATTAAAAGCAATCATTCGTGCTTAATTCTTTCTACACATGCACGAACACACAAGGAATTTGTTTCTTTGTCATAACATTCATAGAAATTGCCTTTGTGGTATTTCGATGATTGGATGGAAGCCCTGGGGGAGTGAACATCAAAAAGCTCCTTTATATTGTGTATTTGTTACACACAGTGACTTCGTGTTACTAACAGGCATTCTAACTGATTCATTTGTTGATTCAGGTGTTACACATGTTCTTATTTTGTCTGGATTTGCAAAGATCTAGATGAATACTTGGTTATGAATCACAGTATCAGAGACTCAGTTTGACAGATCAGATTAGTCAAAGACATTTCTTGGCATAAAAGTTTTGATGATATAGATGCTCGAATCATCAAAAAGGGGGAGATGGTATCAAGAAATGATAAGATTTGAATAAGATCAAAGAATTTCTGAAGATTTGAGGAAATTTTCTTTGAAGATTATTTGCTAAAGCAATCCGAGCTGATTCTGAAGATTATTTCTTTCCAAATTCTGAAAGTATTATTGTGAAAGTTTTGAGGAGATTGTTAATCATTTGAAGACAGTTTTGGAAAGAATACCATCAAAGGAAAAGGGGAGATTGTACTGACAGAGCTTAAAAGTGAAGATTGATTTGCTAGATCTTTCAACAGTGATCTTGAATCCAAAGGGGAAGATTGTTATAGCATAAATATGTTGGATACAAGATCAAGAAGACTGAAGGTCAAAGTTCAAGAAGTCAAAGCCGAGAAAAGTCAACTTTCATTAAAGTCAAAGTCTTTTGTAATAAAAGTCAAAGTTGTTGTATTTTGTATTTGTTTTAGTTTTCTTTGTATTTTAGTTGTAGGTATAAATAGGTTTGTACTTCTGTTTTAAGATGTACGCTTTAAAGAAGTTGTATTAAGTTGTAAGAAGTCTTGAACAGAGATATATTCGAGAGAGAGTTTTGTAGAGAGAGAAAGAGAGAGTTTTAGAGAGAGAAAGTTGTAATCGTTGGATTTGAAAGTTAATCAAACAGGTAATTGATTGAAATCTTGTTTATGTTTGATTTGTTTGTGATTAGGAACTAGAATCTGGGAATAACACAAGTTGTTTGACTTTTGTTATTGTCTTTGACTTTCTGTATTGTACTTTATTTGCTTTAAGAGAACCTTATTGTGAGAGAAGTTGTTGTTTGAGAGAAGTTGTTTGAGAGAAGTCTTGAGGTATAAATAGCTTTGTGCTGTGAGAGTTTTGTAATACTTTGAGAGTTGTGCGCACATCTTGTAACACTTGTGACTATTGCAATACATATGACTTTCTCACTCTAAATTCTCTCTCTAGAATCTTGATTGAATTGTGTTTGATTTAGATAAACATGGCTTGAATTGGACATTTACAGGACCCCCCATGGAGTCGGGAACTTCATCGTCTGATGGTAGGTCGAGGGGACTGCCTTCATGTCGTGGATCCAGGGTCGACCAGGAATGACATTGTATGCGGATGAACAATCTATAACGCTGAATCTTGTCTGTTTGTTGATTCCCTTGGCATAGACTGGTAAGATGATCTCTCCATAAGTGTTCCCCGCGTCTCCATTGAAGCCAACCAACGTTGTCGAGCGTTGGACGATCTCGGTCTTGTCAAGACCTATAGCTTTGATGGTGTCGAGAAAGATGATGTTTGTTGAGCTCCCTCCGTCAACCAACACCCTTCGGGTCAAACAATTGTCGATTTTGAGTTGAATTATCAACCCGTTGTGATGCTTCTGATGTAAATCTCCTAAATCATCCTAATCAAACGTTATCTTCATGGATTCTAGCTCCAATTCTTCCTTCGACTGTGAGGATCGATGGATTGGTTGATTACTTGGATTCTGAGATGCATGCCTTTTTGCTGCTGGGTAGGTTAGACCGCATACTGTAACACCAGTAATTTTCGGTAAGTAAATGTCACCTGGACATTTCTGTGACTTGTAAACAGTGGGTTTTTGTTGGTAAATGTATTGTTTAAAGTCCCTCGGGGTATCGGGATTTTTGGCAGTGAAAAAGTCGAGTTTCGGGGTCCTGAAAGGTCCCGCGACAATGCCCGGAGACTATAACAAGTCACAGTCGCACATGGCACAGTCGCAGAAGGGAAACAGGAGCCTGGGGCATACTAGAGACTATTCCAGGCGACATTGCCCTGGGCATAATTGCTTAGCAATGTCGCCAAAGCTGAGCAGGCTGTTGTTAAGTCGAACATTTCAGCCTATTTCTCATTCTCACTTATCTAAACTTCCCTCATTCTCTCTCAAAACATTTTTCCTCTTCTCCCTTCAAACCCTAGCTTATTTGTGGCTCAAATCCTTGTATTTTATGGAGATAAAACACCATCAAGTGGTAGAATGGAAAATTATGATCAAGGATTCACCATCTCCATCTTCATCTTCATCTTCAACCTCTAACTCATTTTTGGGTTTTCTAGGTTTTTATCAAAACCTAACTGGTAAGTGTATCCCTTCCATTTCTAAACCCTAATATAATATATAAATGTTTCATTGATGATTTCCTAAGTGTTATGTTTCTCCATTTTCGATTTGGAAGATTTTGGGGGAGTTAGGTCAAAATTAGGGTTTTGGGTATGAGTTGAGGTTTTGATATAAAATGTTTGGGGAATGTTTCTACATGGTTGAATATGGTTATTTACGGTTGAAAATGCTTGGATCTAGGTTTTGGAGGTTTTGTCTTGGAGGATTCAAGTTTCGTCAAGGAAACTCAAAATGGGGTAAAATCTAGATTTAGCCTAAATCTAGAAAGGTGAGTTCAAGTTGATTTGTGAAAACGGTGTACATGCCAAAATGTTTATTTTAAAGTGTTTTGTGTCTTACATGAAATTGTTAACTGCTGATAAGTTTGGTTATTTTGAAAGTGTTTAACTTTATAAACTTATATAGCACACATCTTTGGGATTTTGGGCATTTTGGATAAATAAATCATATATTTTGGTATCTTAATGATTTATTTTATGGAAGTAGATTTTGAGTATAAATGTATTTCATTTTGTGTTATGGAGAAATGCATGGTTTTGTGTTATGGGACGTTTTGAAAGGTAAATGTTATAAACTCACTTGGAAAATGATTCGTCCCAATCTAAACTACGTTGGAGTTAATTATATGTTTTGGAGCATGGGTTTACATAAGTACGGGTTGTTTATGTTTGATTTCATTTTATGAATTTGAACGTTGGGTCTTTGGATTTGTTGAGCTTATGGCTCGGTTTGGATTTTGTTGGGTTTTGAGGACACTTGTCCGCTTTTAATAGTTCAATGTTGAGCGTTTGGTTATGATTTGCATTTACTGCATCTTAGTTGAGAATTTCTTGTTTTGAATTAGTTCATTCGTTTTGAGCCATGTAATGGTTTAGTTAGTCAATGGATCCATAGGCACAGTGTTTTTATGTCCCCGTTTTGGGCATTTGGTTCACCATTTGGCACGGAATACGCATCGGGTCACCATGATAAGTAAGGTGTGGACCTATACGATCGGGTAGCGTCTCATGGGCAGTAAGATGTAATTCCCTTGTGCATAAGTTCCCCTGTTTTGGAACTTTCAGGAATAGACTCAGAGGAGTTGACTTGATGTTTTCGAGTGATAGACCTAGAGGAGTTGACTTGATGTTTTCGAGTGATAGACTTAGAGGAGTTGAGCTCGGTGGGTGTTTTATGTGTAACCCACATGTTTTGATTTCCTACATAATTATGTGACCTACTTTTGTGTTCCGTCACGTACAATGTAATCGGGTCTTCCCCGTCACCAATAGGTGTGGTTTTGGTTATGGAGTTTTATAATTCATGTTTTCGGAGACGTTTGAGTATGGGTATTTATCTATGTTTTAAGGTTTTGGTTATTGAAACTCATTCGAGTTATTGGGATGTTTTGGAAGTTGGAGTTATCTTCGTTTTCAGTGTTTGATCATTATAATGTCAGTTATGTTTTACGTGCGCTTTGGGTTTTGGCTTTATTTAAAGAGGCGTTTGTTTTATGATTTTTAATCACGAAAAGGGTGAATGATGAAAGGAGATCATTTTGAGATTTAATGTATTTCATTTTTGGTTGTTTTCAAATCAAATGTATTGCATTTTGGAAATCATGATTTTAAATAACATTCTTAAAGTTAATGTTTTATTTATCTCTAATGAAAACTCTTGAGCTCACTAGGCGTTAAGCCTAACCTTTTTATTTGTCGTCATGTGCATCAGGTTCCAGTTGGAGTTTGGTTCTTGCAGTGCTTTGAGGAGTTGAGCATTAGACTTACACGAGAGTAAGTAGTTTGATGAAGTTTTTCGCAGTTGGAGATAGTGACTATTATTGGGTTTTAGTAACACCGGTCCTTATTATAGACTGTATTTGTAGAATGAATGTGTGTATTGAGGTTAAACCTTAATTTGTGATTGTAGATGAATCATTCATTGATGTATTTAGAAAATTTTAAATTAGTTGTTATTTCCAGATTTGAGGGTGTTATAAGTTGGTATCAGAGCTTAAGTTTGAGAGATTTAGGTATTGATTTTGGAATGTCTAGACTCAAACTAGCGTAATTTAAGTGTTTGAATGTGAGATCACACCATTAGGCACTTTAAGATTTGATTATTCGAGGTAAGTGGATTCACTAGGAACGGGAATCACGTCGAAAATGGCAAGGATGATCATGTACAGTACGTTCATAATAGCACCTGGCCAGTGTTATGGTGAGCGTACGAGTTACATAAGTATGCTTGAACAGCCTTGGTACGATAATCGTTGGGGTAGTGAAGAAGTTTCTGAATAAGTAACCGTTAGAAAGAGTCGATAATTTGAGTATTCGACGCTTGGAATGACAGTAAGCATGGTGATAGCGTTAAGTGGACCATTTCGGGTCGGAATGAACGGATGGGTTAGAACCGTAGACTTTTGGAATCGACATTATTCGAGGAGAAATTGTAAGATGGACCGATGAAATCTTCGATGATTTCCTTAAGATGTTTGATCACCCGGATGACAATAGTGTGACGGGAAAATCAAGGAATGGGATTTCGGGATGTTAAGTGCCGACCCAAGTCATGCACATAATTTATTTCTAAAATAAGATTGCATAAATTGTTTCTCATGTTTTCGAAGCGTAAGGTGAGTTATACTATAAAGCCTTGGTAAAGCATTTAGCACTCATCAGATTTTAAACCGTGAGCTTAAACATGCATAAAATTGTTTTGTTGCACGTGGTTGCAATTTTTATTGAAAATATCTTTATCCCCGTTTCGTGTCTAACGCTATTTTTGGACATTGTAATATCTGTGTTTTAATGTTATTTGGGTTATTGGGCAAGTAACTGTGGATTTTTTGACTTTGACATTGGATCTCCTCGACGTATGTTAAGGTTTTAAAGGAAGAGTTGTTCCCATGTCTTGAGTCGAAATTTTCTTGGGAATTTTAGTCTGTACGAGTCATGTTGAATTTATGAAACTTTATTTTATGACGCTTTGCTACTCACGAGTGTATTTTGAATTGCGTGAGTTTTAATTTTAATTGCGTGTAAGTTTACGAGCTTATTGGACGTAAACTTAAGGTTGGGAGGATTGTAACACCCGTAATCATGCACATTGAGTCTGTGTTTATCTACTGTTGTCTCAGTGGTTTACACAATGTTGAGCCTAATTAAAAGTAATCATTCGTGCTTAATTCTTTCTACACATGCACGAACACACAAGGAATTCGTTTCTTTGTCATAACATTCATAGAAATTGCCTTTGTGGTGTTTCGATGATTGGATGGAAGCCCTGGGGGAGTGAACATCAAAAAGCTCCTTTATATTGTGTATCCGTTACACAAAGTGACTTTGTGTTACTGACAGGCATTTTAACTGATTCATTTGTTGATTCAGGTGTTACACATTCTTATTTTGTCTGGATTTGCAAAGATCTAGATGAATACTTGGTTATGGATCACAGAATCAGAGACTCAGTTTGACAAATCAGAATGGTCAAAGACATTTCTTGGAAGAAAAGTTTTGATGATATAGATGTTCAAATCATCAAAAAGGGGGAGATGGTATCAAGAAATGATAAAGTCTTGAGAGATGATTTTCAGATATGTCCAAGTCAGAAAAGTTCAAAGTAAAGATTTGAAGAAGATCAAAGAATTTCTGAAGATGTACTGATTTTTGAGGAAATTTTCTTTGAAGATTATTTGCTAAAGCAATCCGAGCTGATTCTGAAGATAATTTCTTTCCAAAGTCTGAAAGTATCTTGTGAAAGTTTTGGGGAGATTGTTAATTGTCTGAAGACAGTTTTGGAAAGAATACCATCAAAGGAAAAGAGGAGATTGTACTGACAGAACTTAAAAGTGAAGACTGAATTGCTAGATCTTTCAACAGTGATCTTGACTCCAAAGGGGGAGATTGTTAGAGCATAAATATGTTGGATACAAGATCAAGAAGACTGAAGGTCAAAGTTCAAGAAGTCAAAGCTGAGGAAAGTCAACTCTCATCAAAGTCAAAGTCTTTTGTAATAAAAGTCAAAGTTGTTGTATTTGTATTTGTTTGTTTCCTTGTAATTCTTGTAGATATAAATACCTTGTGTTCTTGTCTTTGTAAGTAGATGTAACAAACTGAGTATTTTTATAGAAAGAGAGAGAATACATTTGAGAGAAATCTGTAGAGAGAGAAAGAGAGAGTTCTAGAGAGAGAAAGTTGTAATTGTTGGATTTGAAAGTTAATCAAACAGGTAATTGATTGAAATCTTGTTTATGTTTGATTTGTTTGTGATTAGGAACTAGAATCTGGGAATAACACTCTCCTTCACTGATGCTTCTGTACATGATAATAAAGAAACTATTGGATGCATATGTGACCACAAAATTGTATACCAAAATTGTACACCAAGAATGTCTATCTATGTATGCATACATGACCACAAATTGGCAAGTTGAAATATTAAAAACTGATACAAACAGATACTCGTCAACAGGAAATAAAAAACTCGGTTAATCCCCAATAAAATCCCCGATCCCCGCCCCGTCCCCGTTAAGATGAGCCCGAACCCGACCGGAAAAATTCGGTTTCAGTTTTCACCGTCGGTTTTGGTTTTTTTGCCAACCCTAGTATTTGATGTGGTAACTTGTATGAACGGTTCGGTTTATGACTATATCAAAATTTTTACACGTTTTATGTTTATATACAATTTCATAAATGGTAATTTACATATTTTTTTCTTATTAAATGCTAATTTTTTATTTATAATTAAAAAATTATCAAAGAAAGGGCATTTTTGTCATTTTTCATTATTCGATCTAATTTTTTTACAAACCAAACAGACAGATTCCAATTCATTGGACAAATTACATTTCATTTCCTGACAACCAAACACTTGGTCAAACCTGATAAACTTTTGTTCCAATTTCCTTTGATAGATTTCCATACTTCTGAAATCATTTTGCAAACCAAATGCTCCTATGAGTTAGGGTTATACACTAGTATTTTTCAAAGCAAAATGTATACCACTTCTCCCTTGCTTTTTGCAAAGCAGGTACCAATTTCATAGTTTTGTACGAACTATAGGGACGAAAGTTGTAGTTTACTTCTTTTTAGTATCAGAAATCAGAATGGTCTTTCAAAACGTTCTATTTTCCTTTTGTAGTTGTATAGGGTTTTCACGAGTTCGGAGTTTTCACCTTCTGAAAATGCTCATAGCGATGGTGTGTTTGAGGGTTTTGATTTTAATGGTGGTTTGAAGAAGTTCGTGGTGACAATGTCTGAAGGATTTTGAAGATTTTGCTTTCATGACAATGTACGATCATTCATGGATATTTTGATTGCATAAAACAACGCACTCATACCACTTCGTATGATCTCCTTTCCCTTCCAGTAGAAACCCCCTTTCTGCGAAGCGACTAGAAGTTGGTTCCTAGCCTTTGTGAGCTTAGGGTTTTTGTCGAAAAACGTCATTTCACTGCGGATTGTTAGGGTTTTTGCTTTTGCACGTCTGGTTTTTCACACAATCTCATAATGGCCAGAAAATCCAGGATGTCAAAACAAGAAGGTGACTCACTCTGATTTTGATTTGCATTTACCGAGTATTTTTTTTTTCCATTTTGCTCCCATACTTATCTATATTTTTGTTTGTATATATCGATGAGATAGAAGTTGAAGTCGATGAGATGGTAGAGCCTGAATACGTTGACGATGAAGACGATGGTATGTATTTGCCTTATATTGGGTATTTTTTTAATATTCGCGGTGCTTATTTTTTGGATTAACTTGTTCTCAATGTTTATTCAGTATTACCTGATTGGTGGAGCATTACTTGCTATGTCTAGGTCTTTTGCACTACTTGTATGCATGTCAAATCAAAGTGTGTCATTCTTTTTTACTTTGTGTTTTTAGGCATTCTCTGATCTTTGGTTTTTGTTTTCATTTTTTCAACCTTTTTGTTCATGATAGCATCTATTGCACATGTGTCATATGCTGTGTGTTTTCTAACCTTCACTCCTGATCTTTGACTAATAGCTGATGGGTTTGTATGGAAACTGTTAATCATGTAGGTTAGGTTTTATGATGATGTCTGTATAATATTTCTCCTTGTGTCTTGATCTTCCATGTATTTGTTGCATTTTTCTTTGTCTTTAATCTATTCAAATTCAGTTTGAGGTTCTAATATGATCGTGTTTCTCGTCTTGACCAGACGTGTTCGAGAAAGACGGTTTCATAGTGGACGATCTTGATGAAGAAGAGGACATGGCAGACAGCGACGATGGGAAACAAAAGAAGAGAAGGAAGAAGAGGTAATTTCTGTTTGTAGAACTACTGTTAATTGTTGATGCATTACTGCCTTTTTAACTTCTGCTTTCGTCAATTTTAAAGAGAATCAAACAAGAATTATGTTCTTGATGAAGATGACTATGAGCTCCTTGAACATAACATCCCTGGCTTTTCTCGCCCAAAACCTGTACGCCTCTTGCTCTACTTCATAACTCAAGCCATGTTTCAACACTTGTTTTTTTCTTTCTATCTAAGTTTTGACTTTTTGCTTTTTAATCTGTTAGGGAAATGAAAATTATAAGCGGCTGAAGAAAGCAAGGATGGATGCTGACGAAGGCCCATCAATGTTTTTTGACGAGGAAGAATATGACAGAAGGGGAAGGGCTAGGCGAACGGCAGAGGAGAAGCTAAAGCGAACTATATTTGGGGATGATGATGGTAGGTTTTAAATACAAGAGCTTATCATTGGTTGCAATGAAATTGATTGCTTTATTGAGATAATTGAAAATTCCCAACATCTTCTAGGTTCATTCCTAGAGGATAGTGCTGACGAGGACAAGGATGCTTTGCTCGGTGAAGAAGATGAAATGGCTGACTTCATTGTTGATGAAGTCGCAACAGATGAACATGGTGGTTCATCTAGGTGTGGGCTTTGTTGCTTAATAATTTTGTGGATGTTTTCTCTTTGTTGTTTCCCTGTTGATGCTTTGCATGCAATGCAGGAGGGTTAAGGCTGACAAGAAAAAGTCCAGGCAGGCACCGGGAGTTTCCTTATCCTCAATGCAGGGTGCTAATGACATATTTGGTGATCTTGATGATCTTTTGATAAAATACAAGTTAGAACCAACAAATGTTAGCAGCCATGACGAAACCAGTAAATTGAAGGAAAAGAAGCTTGAAGATGAATTTGAACCAATCATTCTTTCAGAGAAGTACATGACCAAGAAGGATGACCAGATTAGGAAGATAGATATTCCAGAAAGAATGCAGGTCGCAATGCTAATATATTTTTGTTACTTTTCCATAGTGCCCATTTGGTTTAGTTAATCATAGTCCATGTTTTTGTTGTAGATATCTGAAGAAAGCACAGGTCCTCGGCCAACAGATGATATGAGTATAGACAGGGAGAGTGACTGGATTCTTAATCAACTTAAAATGGGCATGGTACCCTTCCTTGGCAAAGGAGGTAGTGGAACAACTGAAGAAGGAAACGAGTTGTCGATACTTAAGGACGATGTTAAGAGGTTTTTGGAGCTCATGCATGTTGAAAAATTAGATGTAAGTGTTCATCTTATCTCTACTGCCAACTGTAGCTTTCTACTTTTTTTTTTGTGGGGAAATGTGAACTTTGTATTTCCTCTTGTATCAGGTACCATTTATTGCTATGTATAGGAAGGAGGAGTGCAATAGCTTGTTTAAGGATCAAGAATTACATGAAGCTGACGAGGAGAATCAGCATTCTTCTGACCAAAAACCCATTATGAGGTGGCACAAGGTAATCGACAATAAGTGAACAGTTGTTATAATTCATAAATGAATGGACAGGCAAGGTTTATAAGAGGTGGGATATTTGTGCAGGTACTTTGGACTATCTTGGAGTTGGATAGAAAGTGGTTATTATTTCAAAAACGGAAAAGTGCTCTACAGGTGTACTACAATAAGCGATTTGAAGAAGACCAAAGCATATATGATGAGACACGCCTTCATTTGGATCAGAAATTTTTTGAGTCGATTACCAAGTCTCTCAAAGTAGCTGAGACAGAAAGGGAAATTGACGATGTTGACTCAAAATTTAACCTTCACTTCCCGCCAGGTGAGGTGGTTGTGGATAAAGGAGAATTTAAGAGGCCAACGAGAAAGTCACAATATGGCATTTGCAGTGAAGCTGAACTGCGGGCAGTTGCTAGCAAGTTTGGGTATAACTCAGAGGAATTCGGATTACGGATTTCTCTTGAACAAATGGTAAGCGAGGAATTTTCCATGTCATTTGCATAAACGAATGGAATATTGGGTTCTGATGCACTAATTTATGCAGAGAATGGATGAACTAGAGGATGCTAAGGAAACGCCGGAAGAGGTAGCATCAAGGTTTACATGTGCGTCGTTCGAGAATCCACAAGCAGTGCTTAGAGGTGCTAGACACATGGTATGGTAGCATATCTTTTGTTTATTTGCTTACTGTGTTCCATTTTCTACTTTCTTTGTTCTCATATTACTCCCTCCATTGCAAGTAAATGTCCACATTTCAGTATAAGTTTGTCCCAAAAGCAGTGTCCACTTTCATATTTAGATAATTATAATTTACTAAATTTTAAATTCTACCCTTAACTATGACCTACAATATTTAAGAGCTGATGAGATGGAGAGAGAGAGAGAGAGAATGTTTGCCTCTATCATTTGGGGAAAGTTGTCATTCAGTTGATAAAAAAACGTGATGATACTGTTGTTTTTCCTAATCATGGACATTTATTTTGGGTTGGAGGGAATATATGACTTGGTTGTGATTGTATGTTTAATTTGGCTTGCACATGTTTGATTTCTTATTTTTAGGCTGCTGTTGAGATTAGCTGTGAGCCATTTGTCAGGAAACATGTTCGTAAAATCTTTATGGAAAATGCAACAGTATCAACAAGTCCCACTGCCGATGGAAACGTGGACATAGATTCACATCATCAATTTGCAGGGATCAAGTGGTTGAGGGACAAACCTCTGACAAAATTTGAGGATGCACAGTGGCTTCTTATTCAACAAGCTGAGGAGGAGAAGCTTATCGAAGTATCTATTAAGCTGCCTACACCTATCCATGATCAATTGATTAATGATGCTCATGACTTCTACCTTAGTGGCGGGGTGAGTAAATCCTCTCAATTGTGGAATGAACAACGGAAGCAGATACTAAAAGATGCCTTTGATGGTTTTCTTCTACCTTCTATGGAGAAGGAGGCAAGAGCCTTGTTGACAAGTAGAGCAAAAAGTTGGTTATTAATGGAATATGGAAGGGTATTATGGAACAAAGTCTCTGTGGCACCTTATCAGAAGAAGGGACTTGCACCTAGAGTTTTGGCATGCTGTTGGGGACCTGGAAGGCCTGCGACTACCTTTGTCATGTTGGATTCTTTTGGGGAAGTTCTTGATGTGTTGTATGCTGGTAGCCTAAGTATACGTGGTCAAAGTGTCAATGACCAGCAACGCAAGAAAAATGATCAACAACGCATTGTGAAATTCATCGCAGATCACCTACCTGATGTTGTCATTCTGGGAGCTGTGAACGTGCCTTGTAGCCGGTTGAAGGAGGATATATATGAGGTGACTTGTCTTTTAAACATTTTTAGTCTTCATTGTTTAATGAATGAACTTGGCTATTTACTAAGATTTTCTGTTACGTTATTTACTTGGTTACTTCTGAGTTCTGATCTAGTTGCCTCTAGTTCTGTTCTATGTTGTTTGTTTCTTTTTTGGCATGTAATTGAAGCTACTGATATGAAACATTGTTCATTTATATCATTCTGTTAATATTGTCAGATAATTTGCAAGATGGTAGAAGATAACTCCAGAGATGTTGGCCACAACATGGATGGCGTAAGCGTTGTATATGGTGACGAGTCTCTACCACGCTTGTATGAAAATTCTCATATATCATCCGAGCAGCTTCAGTCTCGATCTGGCAAGTAACTTACATGTTAATCTTGAATGGAATCTTGTCATTGCATTTCTAATTTTGAATGGTTAAATTTTTTTCAGGCATTGTTAAGCGTGCTGTTGCCCTTGGACGTTATCTTCAAAATCCACTAGCAATGGCTGCAACTCTTTGCGGGTCAGGGAAAGAGATATTATCCTGGAAACTTAGCCCTTTACAGAGCTTTATTACTTCTGATGAGAAGTATGGCATAGTTGAACAAGTTATGGTAGATGTCACCAACCAAGTGGGGCTTGATGTAAATTTGGCTGTAAACCATGAATGGTTATTTGCTCCTCTACAGTTCATTTCTGGGCTTGGACCCATGAAGGCTGCTTCTTTACAGAGATCCTTAGTGAGAGCTGGTTGTATATATAGTAGGAAGGACTTGTTGAACCATGGTCTTGGCAGAAAGGTCTTCATAAATGCTGTTGGTTTCTTACGTGTTCGGGGAAGTGGGAATGCCGCTAGTAGTAGTCAATTATTTGATTTATTAGATGATACAAGAATCCACCCAGAATCATATAGTCTTGCACAGGAGTTGGCTAAAGATATTTATCGTGCAGATGCCCAAGATGCTGTAAATGATGATGATGATGATATGCTTGAGACGGCAATGGAGCATGTGAGAGAAAATCCTGACCTATTGAAGAGTCTTGAGGTTGATGCATATGCCAAATCTAAGAAACGGGAAACTAAGAAAGACACCATCGGTCTTGTAAAACTGGAGTTGATACATGGTTTCCAGGACTGGCGACGGGAATATGTGGAACCGAGCCAGGATGAAGAGTTCTCTATGATTTCTGGGGAGACAGATAACACCCTTGCGGAAGGAAGAATTGCACGGGTTACTGTTCGTAGAGTACTACCTCAGAGGGCAATCTGTAATCTTGAATCGGGGTTGAGTGGTATGCTCAACAAGGAAGACTATAGTGATGATTGTAAGGACGACGATTTGACGGAGAGGTTGAAGGAAGGTGATATTTTGACTTGCAAAATCAAATCGGTTGCGAAAGATAGGTACCAGGTTTTCCTTAGCTGTAGGGAAAATGACATGAAGAGTGATTGGAGTGAGAATGGTCAAGCCATGGATCCCTACTATCATGAAGTTCGTGACACTTCAGGGACTGTGAAGGAAAAGCCTTGTAAGGTGAAGGAGCTAGCAAAGAAGCTTTTCAAGCCAAGGATGATTGTTCATCCTCGTTTCAAGAATGTTACAATAGACGAAGCATTAGAGGTTAGTGTATACAAGTTTTACTCCTACACTCTTTTTCGGTTTCTTTTGCTTTTTTTATCAATTGAGGCATATGCTGTTTGATATGCCTATGACTGGATGACGGGTTTAAAGTGCAAATAGGGTCGGCCCTAACATTTTGGAGGCCTGTGTGAAAATCTAAATGTGGCCCAATAAATTTTTTATTTCAAATATGTAATATCTTAAATTCTTAATTGCTAAATTCAAAATTAAGTTCTTAAGGTTTAAAACATGTGAGAGCATAAAACAATTATAAACAGGATTCAAATAAAAATCAAACTGACCAGTAAAATAGAATCAAATGGGTCCTATATAAATAAAACACTAAATCACAAAAAATGAAAATTAAAAGTACATTGATGGGAATCGAACCTAGGTGGTTGATATCATAACCATAACACTAAAACCCATGTACCAACCCAATTACAATGTAATTGATGTATGTTATGTTTTTTTTTTTTTTTTGAATTCTAATTTTATAATTTGTAAAACATAAAAAATAGTTTCTAGAGGCCCTTGGCATCGGAGGCCCGTGCTGTGCACCACTCACACACCCCCAGGGTCGCCTCTGAAATATCATTATGCTATATTATATAGTTATTGTCATCAACTTTTGATATAAAATTCTGAGAATCAAACAGAAGGCAGTCATTCATATTTATTCCTTAGAAGTTGTAGTGTGGGAGATTTGAGGCAAGAAATAGATAGCAAGTAGAGAGTAACACAGGAAACACACAGATAGTTAACAGCACTTGTTAGATTGTTAATTTAATTACTATTGCTATTGCTACCGCAACTGTATCATTATTAATACTTTATACTGTTCTTAATTTACTTATTTCACAGTTGCTGTCTGAAAAAGAACCTGGTGAGAGTATCCTTCGTCCTAGCTCTCGTGGACCCTCATATTTAACCTTGACGCTCAAAGTTTACAATGGGGTGTACGCTCACAAGGACATTCTGGAAGGTGGAAAAGATCATAAGGACATTGCAAGCTTGCTTCATCTTGGGAAGACATTGAAAATAGGAGAGGATGTATTTGCAGATCTCGATGAGGTCAGTTTATAATATTTTCTTTATTAAGAATATGATATGATAACATGCTACATCATTTTCTTGAATTGGATTGATCAATGTCAACACTAGTAAGCCTTTATTCCGTTACAGTTTAAGTGGGTTAAATTGAAACCCAACAGCTGTTGCAGAGGTAACCCCCCTTGAGGTTCAGTGAGATGAATAACATCTTTCTATGAAATCTTATCTGATGCCAAGTCATTGACTGTGTTTAACCTGGTCAGCTGTTGATAATTTTCCCCATATCAATCTGGATGGAACTCTATCTCTTCTAGGAATCTTTTCTTGGCTACAAGTTTCTTATGCTAGGAGACGACCACACTTTCTCTCGCTACCACCCAAGCATTTTCTCTTAAAGTCATGTCTAGTCTAATCTTCTCTGTTTGTGTCAAACGTCAACATCCACATGTTTATTACACTCAACTTGTTTACACGTTCATCTTTGGTGACTCCACGTCATACCGTGTATATCGTGACACACCTTTTGGTAGGGGTGACTGGTGTAAACGAACGGGGTATATCCATAAATATATCTATTGTTCGCTAATATAGTGGTTTGCATAGTTTGTACAAATTGTTTGGGTTGCAAAAGAAACGCACCCTATATAAATGGAAAATAACTAATATATTTAAGTTAATTTACCCTTGAAATACCAAAAACTTAAAGGTTCAAGAAAACAAACGACTGAATGAGGTTGTTCTCCTTGTAAGAAAAATATATTAAAAAACAAATGATCAACAACTATTATATAATTTTTTTAATAGTAATAACTGAAATTCTATATGAAGTAATCGTGAGGTTGTTCATCTTTGGTGACTGCACGTCATACCGTGTATATCGTGACACACCTTTTGGTAGGGGTGACTGGTGTAAACGAATGGGGTATATCCTTGTATGCTTGTATTTGGTGTGCATATGGACATAGAACACAGATGTGACTGTATTCATACACTTCTGCTAATAACATATTGGATCTGGATCACTTAAATCAGATACCAGTTTGCATGAATATGGTTTTTTTTCCTACTCTCATGTACCCATTTACAACCCTACCTTTTATAGCTCAGTTGACATACATCCAAAGCTCGTTGCCATATCGTCTAGCCCCTCTCTTCCTTGTCACTCTTTTCATCATTTTTTAATGATTACAATCCTGAACAATGATGATGTCTTTCTTACTACTTGTGTGGAGTTTTGGGCATGCCTGCATAGTACATACATCATCTTTAGTTAACTTATAAAGTTGCACTTCATGTACACTGTTTTAATTTGGCTTTTATGCGAAATATCTAGATGCTACCTTAATTTCTCCATATCTCTAACTCTGCATGGTCTTACCAATCAACAAGATATCGTTGACGGGACTGACTTCATTGTATATAATCTCATATTTTCTTTTGGTGCTGTTAGTAGCAGCTTAATAGGGTTTATATATTCACCTTTTCCCACTATGAACCTTAAATTTGTATACTTACCGGGTAAGAGTCACCACCCTCATTCACTTACCGGGTAAGATTCTCGGTCATCAAAATAGCATAGTATAAGCGTCTCTCACCCGGTAGGTGCTAATTGGGTAAGAGTCACCACGCTCACTGGGTAAGATTCTCGGTTAGCAAAAGTTAGTAAAGACCATCATCTCTTACTGGGCAAGTGTCTCTTGTGAACATACTATCAGGCAGGCAATACAACTGCGTTGCACCACATCTTGTGGGCTTTAAGAAACACAAGGGAAGCTTAAATGCCTTCAAACATGCCTATTCACACCATCCCAAACTATGCTGTTGCTGCTATCATCGATCTTTGTCACTCAGGTGCTCATCAGAGTGCAGCCACTTTGTGCGTCTTTTGACAACAACAAACCTTGAACATGGTGAGCTTCGCTACGGCGTCACTTTTTTTTGGTTGGAAATCCCACAGTGCTAGCGTGGGACAATCCACTTTGACTTTTTTTTTTATAGTTTACAACACTTTTGTATTTAGAATTAGGGAGGAAAACGAAAGAACAAAGGTGCATTCAACAGCTCATGAGTCCTTATTTGCTCATCATTGTTTCTATGAAGTTTTCATGGTCTTACGAGTTTTACCGAGTTTTTTTTTGGTTGATATTTTGAGCCGTTTGTGAGATTTTGATGTGTTTCAACTTCCAAGATATATGGTCCAACTCTCTGCACCGGTGATCTGTCTTTGGATTCTCTTTAAACTAATTTCCTTGTTCTGGATGTATTTTGTTTCCGTCTGTTTAGTTTCAGACACTTGTTTTTTCTACAACCATGACCGAGTATTGATAATTGAGTATTTGAGTTATTGGTTTCAGAAATTTATTCCTCTCCTTCAATGTCACGTTCTATGCTGTTAATAACGGCGATATATCGGTGATTTATCGGATATCGGACCTGCAGGAAATATCGGTAGTAAAATATCGGTTCCTTGCCGATATTGAAGCGATTTTTGACACAAATATCGGTCTGATATACCGATATTTTGGAGATGGGGTTTTTTGGGCATATTATATGTTTATGGATGCATATATATATATACATATATATATATATATATATAATATAAGACTAACGAATATTATATGAACCAATATTTTTGGACCGATATACCACTGATATAACCGCTATTTCAAATATCGGTCCTGAACGATTTTTGTATTTTGACCGCTGTAACAGCATAGGTCATGTTCCTATTCAATTATAATCAATTTTCATTGCTATCTGAACACAAGCACAGTTTGGTATATCATCTGCCTATATTTCTACATGTACATTATGTTGAATGATCAATTCCAATGCATTTGTTACATGAGTACTAGTAGAGTTATTGTGTATGCTATTTAACAATCTAACCCTGTTAAGTCTGTCAATTGTTCTTCATCATGTTCATTGATGGTAGTTAGAAACCTGAATCTTCTAGCCTACGTCTATCAATGGTTGGATATGGATCAGTCCGGTTAAGGATCTTACCCGATCCATAACCCGACTAAATAGATGGTATCTAACCTGTTAAATAATGGATCATAATCTGACCCATGACGCAAATAATCTAAATAGATGGATTTTGAGCCAGATCTACCCATTTGTTCTTTTATTCCTTTACTCTCACCTTCACCCACCAACATAAATTAAATTCTGCTGTCCCCAAATTCCATGTCTCACCAATTACTTTAAGACACATCATTATTTTTTGATATAAATTTATCTAATTTGTCTTTTCATTCTCTCTTGATAAATGGATCCTTTTATTTTTAGATGCCAGTATCCCCATATCGGAAGCCCTCTTTTATTTAGGGGGAGGGGGATCGGGGTTTAGGGAGGTTCAGGGGGGAGGGGTGAAGGTGAGAGTACAAGAAATAAATGGGTTGTTCGTCGTGTTCCATCGTATATAGTTTAGTTGGGTCATAGGTCGGATCACTATTCGTTAGTTGCAATCTGAAAATAGTTATTGATGGTGCTTAAACCCTACAGTTACTTTGTAGTGATAATTTGCAATCAAATTGTTTAATAATGCAGGTAACTGTTCGATATGTCGATCCCTTGGTAGCTAATCTGAAGAAAATGCTAAGTTACCGAATGTTTAAGCAAGGGACCAAAGCAGAAGTCGATGATATCTTGAGGAAAGAAAAATCGGAGCACCCTTCGAGGATTGTTTATGCTTTTGGTATATCTCATGAACATCCAGGTGCTTTCATTCTAACATACATACGGACTTCGAATGCACATCATGAGTATATTGGGCTGTATCCAAAAGGGTTTAGATTCCGGAAGACGATGTTTGAGGAAATTGATCGACTTGTAGTATATTTTAAAAAACACATTGATGATCCCCGTGAATCAATTCGCTCGGTTGCAACTGGTGGTTGGGGTGGCTCTAACACCAATGAAAGCGGCGGCAGGGGTAGATCTGGTAATTTGGACAACTGTCCCACATCCTTCTTTTTACTGCACATTCTCTACGTTCTTGATTTAGTTCTATGTTTTTTAGTCTTTGGTAAGGCAAACTAGCTGATATGTTAGTACTTAGCTAACGAGCTAACTGTTAGCTGATAAGATAGTCACGTTTGGTAACACAAACTAGCTGGTAAGCTAGATTACAATGTAAAATGATCTAACATGAAATGTTTCTTTTGTCATTTATATAAAATGTTAAGGGACATAACTGGAAAAAAGTGAAAAAGACCTCCAAAGTTTTTTTTGAAATGCTATCTGAAAAAGCTAGCTTATGGCTTACCAAGCAGGGCTTTTTCGAGAAACTAAAAAAATATGCTAGCTTATAGTTGCCAAACATGACCTTTGTAACTGTTTACCCCCCTAGTTGGGGATGGAATACAGGTAGTATTTTCAGGCAAGTTAGTTGTTTAGGTCTTCGAATTGTGCTCATTTTCTGATATGTTTCTCTCTTTCTTCCTGTATTTCTTTTTTTTTCCTTCACGGTTTGCAGGTAGAGGTGATTATGGGAACAACGACAATCAAGATGATAATGGTGGGCGTGGCCGTGGCCGTGGCCGTGGCCGCGGCCGGGGGAGAGGAAGAGGACGGGGGCGAGGAAATGACAATGATAATGAAATGCAGGATTCAGGTTATGGAGGTCAAAAGTGGGGTTCTAAGGATGACAACGATGCTTCCGCTGGTGGTTGGAGTGGTGGTGGTGGTGGCGGTGGCGGCAGTTGGGGTGGTGGTGCAAGTGGCGGTGGTAGTTGGGGGGAGAAGAATAATGGTGCTTCTGGTTCAGGTGATGCAAACAAGGACGCAGATAATAGTGGGTGGGGTGGCAGCAAGAGAAGTACTGAAGCACAAGCAACTGGTGGATGGTCTGCTGGTGCTAGTAGTGCAAGTGGTGGTGGCAGTTGGGGACAGAAGAATGATGATGGTGCTGGTGCAAGTAGTGGTGGTGGCAGTTGGGGTCAAAAGAAGAGCGATGGTGGTGGGGCAAGTAGTGGTGGTGGCACTTGGGGCCAGAAGAATAGCGGTGGTGGTGGCAGTTGGGGGCAGAAGAATAGCGATGGCGGTGGTGGAAGTGGTGGTGGTGGTGGTTGGGGCCAGAAGAATAGCGATGGCGGTGGTGGTGGTGGTGGTTGGGGACAGAAGAATAGCGATGGCGGTGGTGGAAGTGGTGGTGGTGGTGGTTGGGGACAGAAGAATAGCGATGGCGGTGGTGGAGGTGGTGGTGGCGGTTGGGGCCAGAAGAATAGCGATGGCGGTGGTGGAAGTGGTGGTGGTGGCGGTTGGGGCCAGAAGAATAGCGATGGTGGTGGTGCAAGTGGTGGCGGTGGCGGTTGGGGCCAGAAGAATAGCGATGGTGGTGGTGGTGGCGGTGGTGGCGGTTGGGGCCAGAAGAATAGCGATGGTGGTGGTGCAGGTGGTGGTGGCGGTTGGGGACAGAAGAATAGCGATGGTGGTGGTGCAAGTGGTGGTTGGGGCCAGAAGAATAGCGATGGTGGTGGTGCAAGTGGTGGTCGTGGCGGTTTGGGTCAAAAGAATAGCGATGGTGGTGGCAGTTGGGGCCAGAAGAATAGTGGAGGTGGTGGTGGTTGGGGGCAGAAGAATACTAGTGGTTCAGATTCAGGTGATGCCAACAATACTAGTGGCAGCAAGAAAAGTACTGAAGCACAAGCAACTGGTGGATGGTCTGGTGGTGGTGGTAGTGCAAGTGGTGGTGGCAGTTGGGGACAGAAGAATAGCGATGGTGGTGGCAGTTGGGGCCAGAAAAGTAGTGGTTCAGGTGATGCCAATGTGGATGTAGCTGGATGGGGTGGCAGTAAGAAAGTTTCAATCGAGTCTGAAGGCGGTGGTGGTGGTTGGGGCGCAAAGAATAGCGGTGGATCTGGTTCAAGTGATGCTAACAAGGATGCTGCAGACACTTCTTCTGGGTGGGGTGGCAGCAAGAAAGCAGCAGGAGGATGGTGATCAACTATTTAGCATATCTTTGATTTGGACTTTTGTCGTTTAGGATGTTTGCTTATTTGGATGATGCAAATTACAATCTTGTTTTGCTTAATCAAATTTAATGCTGCTAAACTTGTTAGTAGGATTGCAAATGATTGGTTAAAACTTTGTTGGTTGATCAACCTACATGTTAGATTTAGGGTTATAAAAAAAGGAATTCTTTTGTCGAGATGCAAAACAATATATTATGCTTTTTCCTTGATAATTTAGACCAACACTAAGGGGCTGTTTTAAGTCACTTATCTTACCCGGTATAAGCAAGGGCAAGGGCCAAAACTCTTATCCGCACTTACCAAGTAAATTGTTGCATACGACACGTTTTAAATGAACTAGAATATTATGTGAGAAGGTAAGTGAAAAAGTTAATTTTTACCGGTAAACACTTATTGGGTAAGCCTTTGGGTAAACGGCCCCTAAGTTTTTGTAGAATTAAATGTGTTTCAAATCGGTATGTGTTTATCCATGTATGTAGGTATGTATAGGGGAAGATGCAAACTTGGTAACTGGTTGGGCCCTTGACCAATTACTCGAGGCCCGTTTAAAGTGAGTTGGCTCTAATTGGTTATGCTATAGTCAAGGTTTTAAATAGCGGGAGGCATGACGTGGCGGTGAGGTCAAGCCTCAAACTTTGGAAGCCACGACGAGGTCACGACGTTTCTCAAGGCGTGACTTATGGCGGCAAAATTGTATATCATATATAAAATTATATACATAAACATATTTTTTCTACTATTACTCAATAAATCAATGATACTAAGCAATTTAAATTAAGTTATATATTAAAAACGAACAAATAAGACATTAAAAAAATAAGAATAATCAAATATTGTGCTACAAAAACCGTGCATTACGTCGTGGCGTGCCTCAGGCATAACGTGACGTGAGACCCAAGTCTTGAGTCACGACGCGCCATGGCGACTGCTGCAACGAGCTTTTTCCAACATTAGCTGTAGTGTGGTTATAATCAGTGGCGGACTTAGAGTATAAAAGGAGGGGGAAAGGACCCCAGTCAAAAACTCAAAAAACCAACTTTTTAAGGTTAAAAACAATTTTTTTTTTTAATTTCTACCATAGTTCCCCCCACTAATTTTTCATATGGGACCCCATCAATCAAAAAAATATCTTGAAATCAATCAAAAAACCAAAAAAAACTCTCAAAATCAACCAAAAAAAACCAAAAAGTCCCTCAAAATCGTCAAAAAAAACTTCGAAATCCATGAAAACAACCAATAAAACTTTAAAAATTCCTCGAAACGATGAAATTAAGCTAAAAAAATATCGGACGACTTTAATCCATCTTAAAGGTGCCCCCACCAGGAAAAAATCCTGGATCCGCCACTGGTTATAATCGGTCATCAATTGGAGGTATATAAGGAGTAGACCTTAATTGGTTTTGAAACGATCCTCAAAAGACCCGTCCTTTTTAGTTTAAGAAAAAAGATAGGCTACTGACACTCCCTTAAAATCTGTATACACTATCTTATTTTTTTAAATACTTAATTTAATGGTTTAATTTAAAAACTACGACCACATTCTAGTATTTTTTAATTTTTAATTTGTTAACTTTTTCTTTTTCAATGGAGCTTGTTAACCTTTTTTATTTTTATTTATTATTCAATTTTCTTTTCTTTTGTTTATTTTATTTATTTTAACTTGTTTCTTCTATTTTATTATAGGTCTTTCATTTTTATTTACTCATTTTCTCTTATGTTTTAAGCTTTAAATTGTTCATCCATTTAATTTTAATCATCTTTTATCGACTTACAAAGATTAATCTAAGATAATATATTCTTTGATTCGACTTTTAATTGATTTTATATATTTGTCTATGATGATATTGTTAATTTTAAATAAAACTGAAATAAGAATATATATTATTGTTGGTTAAAAGTTCATTTGGCTTGGATATGATATCCACTTGAGATGTACTATTAAAATAATAGAATCCAAAAATTATATTACAAATTTATATTTTCGGTAGTTTGGTGATTCATCTATTAGAAACTAATGTTCAAAACCGTGCATTGAACGATAATTAAAATCAGTGTTAAGAAAAATATAAATTTATGTTAATTGATAACTTTCATAACTTTTTTTTTTTTGTAAAAGTAAAGATCTTTATTTACCGTCAAAATAAAACACGTTGATTTTTTTATTAGTTATATTTAGATTTTAAAATTTAAAATATTTGTGCAATTAAAAAACCTAAAAATAGGCAATTAAAAACATGTGTATAATGAGTATAATATGAGATAATGTATACCTTGAACTTTCATCTAATTGTAATGTCATTAATCTTACAAATAAAAATTAGTTAAATTATGATATTGTAAACTAATTAATTCTTTTGACGTCTTCGTTTATCTTTTCATGTTGAATAGTCTTTATATATTTGATTTGACCTTTTTATCTTTGTAGTCTTGAATATTTTTTTTCTTTGCTTTTAACCTTCTATAAGTGATCAAATTTAAACATCTGATATTCCTCTTAATAAATCCTCGACTTCGTTTATGTTGGATGTTGGGTTTAAAGTCGAGACACACGAAAAAACGAGGGCCTTATTTGTAAAATATTTTATAATTTTTTCTTACATTATTTTCACTATTAGTGACCTCACTGAAGTACATGGAATGTTAAAAGCCGCTTAAAGAGGGATTACCTCCAAGTTTGAGAAATCCAAGCTTGTCCTTATGATCAAGGCAAAAAGGAGGGATAATCAAAAGGGAAAACATGACGGGTGTGACCGGGAAAGGAAAGGCAAAAGCTGGAAGCTCCAACAAGCCAAAAAATAAAGAGGGAAAAATTCCTCCGGATGCTGTTTGCTTTCAATGTTTTGAGAAAGGGCATTGGAAAAGGAACTGTCCGGTTTTGATGGCAAAGGCAAGGAAGGAGAAGGCTCAAGGAGACAAAACTTTAGGTATGTATATCATTGTTATGTTTACTTTTGATTATGATTCATGCGTATTGGATACAAGATGTGGAACTCATATTTGTTATTCTTTGCAGGGACTTAGATGTGAGACAATTGAGGCCAGGTCAGTTAAGGCAAGAGTAGATGCTTTGTCTCAAGGAGATTATGATACGATACTTCCCAATGATCTGGTTTTGATACTTATGAATTGTCTATATGTTTCCAATATTTTTAGAAACATAGTTTCAATTGCTCGTTTAAGACAAGATGAATTTATGTTTAGATTTCATGATGATAATTCTATTTCTACGTGTTTGCATGATATTTTTATTTTATTTTTTTAGAGGTAAACACCAGACAATATTATAAAAGCAAAATAAAAGTTACAAAGAGTTCAAGCCAAAGGCTACAAACGGCCAAAAGAAACAAAAAAAAAACTTGGTAACATGACCGAACCAAGCAATAATAAGCCAAAAATAACATAAACCAACAAAATAAAACTTCATGCAAAGCAAAATGCCAAGAAAGGGCCAACTCCCCAGCAACCACACCAAAAGCAAGCAAAGCGATCCGTCACCATCAATCCTGCGAGCACCTTTCTTGTAACCCAACTTCCAAGCCATCCTCAATAAAACGGCATCTTTAATCTCCTTTATCAACTGGGATGGTGTTCTCCTTTGCGTAGAAAAACCCTGCCTATTCCTCTCTTGCCAAATAAAGTAAACCGAAGCCGCAATAGAGAGGCGATGCAAAAGGTTTCTCGGAATACCATTTCCACTAGATAGCTGAGCCAAAATATCCCCCCAAGAATTAGGAAAAAAGGAAATTCTGCCTCCTATTTAACACCATGCCAAACTTCCAGGGAGTAATGACACAATAAGAATAAATGGTAATGCGAGTCAATACACACTTGACACAGGGAACACTTCGGATCCGGGGGGTCATCCTTCCAAGATAACATTCTTTCTTGCGAAGGAAGACGGCGACGACAGGATAGCCACAAGCTAAACGAGTGCTTTGGAACATTACCCTTAAACCAAACAGCTTTATTGTAACACCCGTGAAAATTTAAGTACATTAAGGGTCTTCTGTTGAGTCTGTTTGTTAACGTTAGGAACTTAGGAATTTGCTAATGTAGACTCGTTTGGGCACTTTGAACCTTAGAATCGTGCCTTGGTTTTTGGAATTAAAAATTTGAGGCTTGGCTGAAAGTCAGTGGGATGCGCGGGTTACTTTGCGGCCTCCAAACCGTGGGACTCACTGGATGTTTGGACCTCAGAAACACGCGTGGGTTAGTACGCGGCCTCCAAGCCGTGACCCAAGCCACGGGAAGTCCTTGCAGGTCCTATAGACGGTATTTTTCCCCTTTATCCTCATTTACTCCTCACAAAACTCTCCCTCTCCATAAATGCGATTTTAAGGAAACCCTAGGTGATTGAAATCCCAATTTCGGACGTTGAGTCGGTGACCGTGTACGGCGAGAGGCGGAAAGGCGAGGTAGCAATTATCAGCATGGTGAAGGCACAAAAGTGTTTGTCGAAAAGTTGCTCATCCTTTTTGGCGTACGTGATAGACGCCAAATTCGAGAATAAAAAGCTAGAGGATGTAAAGGTGGTGAATGGGTTTCCCGACGTATTCCCGGACGACTTGCCTGGTTTACCGCCTGATCGCCAAGTAAAGTTCAAAATTGATTTAGCACCGGGAGCGGCTCCGATAGCCAGGGCCCCATATCGTTTGGCTCCATCAGAGATGAAAGAGATGATGGGTCAGTTGCAAGATCTTCTTGAAAAGGGGTTCGTGAGACCGAGCTCGTCGCCTTGGGGAGCACCAGTCTTATTTGTGAAGAAGAAAGATCGCACCATGCGGATGTGCATCGATTATAGGGAATTGAATAAGGTAACTGTGAAGAATAAATACCCACCCCCTAGAATCAATGACTTGTTCGACCAACTTCAAGGAGCGGGTTGTTTTTCGAAGATTGATTTACGTTCGGGTTACCATCAAGTGAAAGTCAAGGAGGATGATATTCCGAAGACCGCTTTTAGGACATGCTATGGCCACTATGATTTCCTGGTGATGCCCTTTGGCTTGACGAACGCCCCGATGGTGTTTATGGACTTAATGAATCGTGTGTGCCGACCTTTCCTTGACAAGTCGGTCATCGTGTTCATTGATGACATTCTAATTTACTCTAAGAACGAATATGATCACGCGCGTCATCTTAGTGATGTTTTGGAGGTCTTGAGGAAGGATAAGCTCTACGCTAAATTTTCCAAGTGTGAGTTTTGGTTGAAAGAAGTGCAGTTTTTGGGGCATGTGGTCACGAAAGATGGAGTGAAAGTGGATCCTGCGAAGATAGAAGCTATGATGAATTGGGAACCTCCCAAGAGTCCATCCGAAATCCGAAGCTTTTTGGGATTGTCGAGTTACTACCGAAGATTCATCCAAGATTTCTCCAAGATTGCTTCTTCATTAACCGCCTTAACCAAAAAGAATGTGAAGTTCGTTTGGACCGAATCTCAAGAACAAGCCTTCCATACATTGCAGAGGAAGTTGTGCGAGGCTCCAATCTTATCCTTATCGGAAGGATCAGAGGACTTTGTAGTCTATAGCGATGCATCCAAGATAGGACTTGGGTGTGTGCTCATGCAAAGGGGAAGGGTGATTTCTTACGCGTCAAGGCAACTAAAGGTACATGAGAAGAATTACCCCACTCATGACTTGAAGTTAGCGGCAGTAGTGTTCGCATTGAAGTTGTGGCGGCATTATCTCTATGGTACGAAGTGTACCTTGTACACGGACCAAAAGAGCTTGAAGTACGTCTTTGATCAGGAGGAGCTCAACATGAGACAAAGAAGATGGTTGGGGCTACTCAAGGACTATGATTGTGAACTACTTTACCACCCGGGGAATACAAATGTGGTTGCCGATGCCTTGAGTCGGAAAGAGTATAGTGGGAGACTTCAAGCCAAACTCATGAGAATTGAGTTAGTGTCAAGTCTCATGGAAATAATTAAAGCGTCGCAAACCGAGGCCTTGTTGGAGGAAAATCTCAAAGATGAAGTAATGGCTAAGAAACGCCTACTCTTGACCGAAGATAGCCGAGGGATGAAATGTTTTGATGGACGAGTTTGGGTGCCAAAGATTGGCGGGAACCGGGAGCTACTATTGGAAGATGCGCACAAGTCCAAATACTCTATCCACCCGGGAAGTACGAATATGTATAGGGACTTGAAGTTGCACTATTGGTGGTCGGTTATGAAGTTAGATGTGGCACATTATGTGGAGCGATGTGTGACTTGTTCGCAAGTGAAGGCCGAGCACCAACGACCTTATGGGAGCCTTCAATCGTTAGAAATACCCGAGTGGAAGTGGTACAAGATTACTATGGACTTCGAGACCAAACTACCAAAGACCTTGAGGGGCAATGACACCATTTGGGTGATTGTCGACCGTTTGACGAAGAGTGCGCATTTTCTAGCGATGCGAGAAACCTTACCAATGGATAAGCTGGCGAAACTGTATATAGATGAGGTGGTCTCTAGACATGGTATACCCCTGTCTATAGTCTCCGATCGTGATATTCGGTTTACATCAAGATTTTGGGGAGCCTTACAACAATAATTGGGCTCGCGGGTGAACTTGAGCACGACTTACCACCCACAAACCGACGGACAAAGCGAAAGGATGATTCAAACATTGGAAGACATGCTTAGGTCCTGTGTGATCGATTTCAGTGGAAATTGGGATACCCATTTGCCTTTGGTGGAGTTTGCATATAACAACAGTTACCACTCCAGCCTTGGAGCGGCACCATTTGAAGCCTTGTACGAGAGGAAATGTAGAACCCCCGTGTGTTGGTTAGAAGCGGGTGAAAAGCAATTCGCCGGACCAAAAATCGTACAAGAAATGGCCGACAAAGTCAAATAAATTCGAGAACGTTTGAAAGCGGCGAAAGATCGACAAAAGAGTTATGCCGACAAAAAGAGGCGACCAATAGAGTTTCAAGTGGGGGACCATGTAATGTTGAAAGTGTCCCCTTGGAAAGGTTTGATACGGTTTGGAAAGCGGGGGAAATTAAGTCCCCGTTTCCTTGGACCTTTTACTATTCTTGAACGTATTGGGATACAATCTTACAAGCTAGACCTACCACCGAAGATGGATGAAATCCACCCTACGTTCCATGTGTGTTATTTACGTAAGTGTTTGGCAGAGGAAGAAAGTGTGATACCGTTATCAGAGATTCGGGTAGACGATAACCGTTGTGTCGAAGAACCGGAAGCCATTTTAGAGAGAGAGATCAAAAGAGTTAGGCACAAAGAGGTCATAATGGTGAAGGTACAATGGAAGCACCATCGCGGTGCCAATATGACTTGGGAATCAGAAGAAGATATGAAGCGAAGATACCCTCACTTATTTGCATAACTAGGATTTCGTGGGCGAAATCCTCTTCAAGTTGGGGAGGATTGTAACACCCGTGAAAATTTAAGTACGTTAGGGGTCTTCTGTTGAGTCGGTTTGTTAACGTTAGGAAGTTTCTAATGTAGACTCGTTTGGGCACTTTGAACCTTAGAATCGTGCCTTGGTTTTTGGAATTAAAAATTTGAGGCTTGGCTGAAAGTCAGTGGGTTGCACAGGTTACTTTGCGGCCTCCAAGCCGCGGACCAAGCCGCGGGACTCACTGGATGTTTGGACCTCAGAAACACGCGCGGGTTAGTACGTGGCCTCCAAGCTGCGCCCCAAGCCGCGGGAAGTCCCTGCAGGTCCTATAGACGGGATTTTTCCCCTTTATCCTCATTTACTCCTCACAAAACTCTCCCTCTCCATAAATGCGATTTTAAGGAAACCCTAGGTGATTTCCCTCAAGATTGGAAGCTCTTTGTGTTCATCTAGAGCCTCAAGATCAAGGAACTCGCTTGGATAGTTGGAATCTTCATCTTCCTCTCAATATACTTGGTTTTCTAGGTTTTCACCAAAAACCTAACTTGTGAGTTAATTCACTTTTATAAACTTTATACATGCTAAAATGTGGGTTTTCACCATTCAAACATCTTCATCATTGATTGTTGCATTTCATGAACTTTGTACCTAAACCTAACTTTTGGAGTTTTAGGGTTTTATGATAAAACTATGGTTTTTGGATTTATGAACTTTTAAACCTGAACTGCTGATAAGTTTGTATATGGGAACTTGAAGTATTAGACTTAAAATTTGGGAATGTGATTCAAATGACAACTTGGAACCTCTTGGCAAACTCATGTGAGCATTTATGAGGAAACTTTCAGATATAAATGTTTTTAATTGATATAGTCACATGTCTAATCACCGATTAGCTTATTAGCTTATGTGACATATTTGGTTGCATTGGGAGTCATGACCCTATAATTATTGTTGCATTTTGTCCGACGTTGGGACATTAGTTTCTCACGTTGAGGCACGTTTAGGCATCAGATTGGGTTGCAAGTCCTACGTGCTAAGTATTACGATATTGGATGAGGATCTCAACGTAAGGGCCCTTTATGGTTGAAGTTGACTTTCCGTAGGTGTACGTTTAAAGCCACCGAGCCTGACATCCCTTGCGTGTACTTTTATGTGTATTGGTTTTACTGACTTGTCATGTGACTTACTTTTGTGTTCCGTCACTTGTGTTAGTAAGCGGGTCTCCCCTCGTTAACCCAAGAGGTATTTGTTTATGATAAAATGCACTATCACTTCTATTACTGGATCCAATTCTTTTACTTACGCTTATCATGGATTATTTCAAATTACGACTGTTTGTTCTCACTAGGCTTTAGCCTAACACTTTTTCTTAAAATGGTATGTATAACAGGTCAACCTAGCGGTGGGACTCGCCGGGATTGAGTGGTCGACTTTGGGGTCGAGAGCGGTCTTTTTGGAAGATACATTGACTGATACAACAGTGATAGTGAATTACCCTTTTTGGAAGAATAGTGACACCCGACTTTAATCTTTTTTGTCTAAGTTAGATTATTAGGTTGTTGAATATTATTATTCATTTGATTTAATTTTGTAAGGCCACAACCATATTTCCCCGTTTACGGGATGATACTTTGGGATTGTCTGATCAGGTCATTTTTTACTCAGGTTTATTCATTTTACAGCCGTCATATTGCCAATTCTTGAATTTTTATTTCCCTCTAAAATTTAGGATGTTACATTTATGCCAAGGTACAACAATTTGAGGACCCTCCAAAGAACGAGTTGCTTCCCGAATCGGAAAAGGAACCATATTGTTACTGTGGTCGCACCACCATACCTCGTCCCGAGTATCCTGATGTAAAACGGGAACAAGTTCAACCACCAAAGAAACCGACCGATCGGCCAAGTTCCGCCTATTACATCCAACACCTCCCTAACCGTTGATTCAACCACAAAGCCGTTGTCACAAATGCAATGATAAGAAAGGACAGAAGATAAAGTACCAAAAGAAAGCCAACCGTCCTCCCAAGCATTTGTATTCATTCCATCCCAACTTTAACCACAAGGAAACGTCTAACTTGAGGTCATATTTCAAGAAGCTTTCTTAACACCCACGACCACTTTGGTCGGGTACGTACACGCCAAAAAGGAACCTCCCGGAACCGATACATATAGATCCAAGAAACCCAAAGTGAAGGACGATGTCTAAGGATATCCCAAATATGAGAAGACAAGATAGCACGATTCCATACTAAAAGTTTCTTTAATCCAAGGCCTCAACTAGCAACCGACTTAAAAACTTCATCCCAAGCAATACGACAACATCCTCGGGAAGATTCTCCTTGCGACCAAAGAAAGTAGCGAAATAATGCCTCAAACGCATGCACTACCCCCGAAGGAATAAGAAAAATGGACATCCAGTAGAGTTGCAGGGACTGTAACACCGATTTGATGAGTTGTAACCGCCCTCAAAATGACAAAAATTTTGATTTCCAATTATGGATTCAGTTTCATACTTTAGTGATCAAAACACCAAAATCAGCATCCTTTAAACGAACTGGGGATAATAGAACACCCAAGTAACGAATAGGAAACATTCCCCTGAAAGATAAACATTCCAAGATGGCAGTTTTAGTATCTTCCAAAACATTTCCAAAAAAAAACCTCACTTTTAGAAATAGGTGGTGAAAGGCCCGACTTCGTCTTTAAGATATGGAGTGATTTTTTTAGAACTTCGACAGAAGCCACATCCTCTTTTGTAAACACGAACAAGTCGTCAGCAAAACACAAATGGGTAATTTTCAAGTCATGACATCCACTATGATATCTAAAAGAAGAAGCTTCGTCAATACATTAACGAAAGATCATGGCAAAGCCTTCCATAATAAGAGTAAACAGGTACGGGGACAAAGGGCCACCTTGTCGAATACCCCTCCCACCCATGAAAAAACCCACCGAATCACCATTAATAGCAACAGAAAACGATGGGGTCGTCACCATGTCCTTAACCCATTTGACCATAACCGGATGGAACCGAAAACCGATCATCATGTTAATTAAGAAATTCCAATCAACCGTGTCGTAAGCCTTTTGGATATCAATTTTGAAAGCACATCTAGGAGGGGCGGTATTTCTTTGATACCCCGACATAAGTTTGTAGGCCCTCATAATATTATCCGCTATCTGTTGACCGGGAATAAAAGCCAATTGATTAACAACAATCAGATGGTCAAGATAATATTTCATTCTGTCCGCAATAAGCTTACTAATGCATTTGTATAGCACCATACAACATGCAATGGGTCGATACTCCGTGAATTTTGTTGCATTAACAACTTTGGGAATTAGATATAACATCGTATGGTTTATCTCTTTCCCAAGTATCCTGTTATAGAAAAAGTTATGGATAACAATTTCCACATCTCGGCCTACAATGCTCCAAGCCGCTTTAAAAAATTTGGACGTGTACCCATCCGAACCAGGTGCTTTATCGCTTCTAATATTCAACATAGCAAGCCTGACCTCTTTGTTCGTAAACGGACGGATCATGTGGTTAGCCTCCGTCAGAGTAAGGTGCTTTGTAAACATTAAAATCTCATTTCTAAATTTCACATTCCTAGTGGGAGGAAAGTATTTCTTTAGAAAATTTTCAGCTAAACTTGTCCAAGTGTCAATTGAATGAGGTGGCTGAGAATTTAGCCAGGCTTTGGCTCTATCTCTCAATGTATAAGAGAATAGTGTCAACGTAAGGCTTCTACGGAAATTCCGGGAATAATAAAATGATCCATCATTTCTAAAAATGATTTTAAGTGAGAGTGCGTATCTTCCAAAGGTAATCCTCCAAACTGACCCATGGCTTGGATCATTTGAAACATTACCGGTTTCGATTCAAAATTTTGCACAATAATGTTGGGCCTAAGAATACCATACTTGAGTTGATCAAATTCGGGTGTTGCATAGTCCCGTATTCCCCTTTCTTTATCATCGGCAACTTTAATCGTTGTTTCCACAAGCGGAGGTGGGTGATTTGCTTCCTCTGCCGCCATGGTTTGATTTAAAATTTGATTTTGCCGATTTCCTCTACCTCTTCTTCTTCTTTTAAAAGTTTTTTCGATTTCAAGATCAAGAGGTACAAGTTCCCCTACCTCTTCTTCTTCTTTTAAAAGTTTTTTCGATTTCACTTGTTTTGAAAATGAAACAAGTGACACAGGCTCAAATGAAAATCAAGATCTCGGGATATAAAAATCGTGCCAGTCCCTGGCAACGGCGCCAAAAACTTGATAACTATTTATCATGTACTCTCAGCGTGGACACAGAGTTTCCCAGCGTCGGCACAAGTATATTCCAACACTGGGATCGCTACAAGTAATACAATAGTACAAGTACCGAATATCGTTCTCACGGGGTCTGAACTACTGAGAAATACAGACTTTCATGAACTTCTTGCACAAGTTTCGAGTGTGGGAAAAATATTTGTTTTATTGATGAATTAATTCTAAAAATATGGAAATGAACTTTTTAATTAAAGAATGGGTATGAGTGGAAGTGATAGGGTAAATTTATTTACCCAATTTTTAGCTCCTTTTTTTTTTATATATTTTTGAGTTATTTTTCCTTTTCCCATTGCGTCTTTTTAATTGTTTTTACGGCTTTATCGCTTAACTTTATATTAGTTATTTTCGGCCTAATAAATCCATTTTTATACGGAAAATGCGACAAAATTCTTAGTTCATTATATTTGCTTGATGTAGGATTGGATTACGGTCGATTGATGTAATAACCGGGCTTAAAGCTATATTATATAAGTTGGGGTAAGAAAGTAAAAATACCATAAGGAAAAGGGTCTAGAGTGAAAAGTTGGGAAAGAGGATTTAACCCTAGATGTTAGGGCGCGTTTGGTTTGCGGGATTGAAATGGAATGGATTGGATTTCAAGGAGGGATATGGATTTGGAGGGATTTGGATTTGGGGGGATTTGAAATCCCTTAATGTGTTTGGTTTGTAGGAATTGGAATGGATTTCAAATCCATTCATTTACAAGTATTGTTTGGTTTGTAGGATTTGGATTTGGATTGAGTTTTTTTTTAATTATTTGTTTATTTTATAAATAATTTATTTTTATTGGTAAACGTCGGATTTAGATCGATACAATTTGAAGTCTGGATCAATGTTTTAAAAACCAGGTTGACCCGGTCGGTCGAACCGGTTGAACCGGGAACCGGTGAAGAGACCGGGTCAATTGTGACCGGGTTTATGCCATTTTATGACCCGGATTGAACCGACCGGTTCTATTAAAAAACCGGTTGAACAGGTCATAACGAACCGGTATCGAACCGGTTGACCCGGTAACAAAAGTTAAAAATAACTAGTCCAATAGGCAATATGTATTAGCGTTAAAAACCAATACTCCAATGTCTCAAGATCCATGATTAGGTTTGATCGTTATGTTTCATTTTGATGTATTTGGATTGATGAAAAACTTATGTGTGTTTATTTAATGTTTTTGGATTAATGTAAAACTTGTTGTTATGTGTTTTTCTAATGTTTTAACTTGTGGACATCAATATTTTGGTTATAGTATATATATATATATGTATGCATGAAAATGAAAAATACATAGAAATTCTTGAAACCGGGTTCAACCAGTGGTTGAACCGTGACCCGGTTACTACACCGGGTCAATAAAAAAACCGGGTTTTCAAACATTGGTCTGGATCACGCTTTAGAATCCATCGGATTTGGATTTCAAATCCATGCCCAAAGCCAAGGATTTCCAAATCCATCATATGAGGGATTTTAAAATGGTCAACGAATTTGAAATCCAGTCAACGAAATCATTTCCTGCAAACCAAACGCAAGATTGGAATGGATATGAAATCCAAATCCCTCCAAATCCATTCCAATCCCGCAAACCAAACACGCCCTTAGCGTTTTCTTGCGTTGGCGGCTGGCTATTTTGGAAAGGGGGAGAGTGCGCAGTGAATCAATCGAAAGGAAGCAAAAGAGGCAAGGAATTTTCTTGTGTTCTTCAATCTTGTAAGGTAAATCTGATTCTATTCCCTCTAATAGTATGAGTTTAGTAATTTATTTCAAAGGTCTGTTAGTGGGTCTGTATCCTTGTTAGTTCTCTGAAATTGAAATTTATGGGTTGGAATATTTGGAAGCTATTATAGAAATAATTATGTAGTAAGTGGATGGTTAGTTGAAATCGATTTCTATGCATGATTTTGGGGTTATTGGGATCGGATTGTTTGTGGTTTTTGAAGTTACCTGCGTTTGGGTTATGGGGTTTGTTCGAAACCTGTCCGAGTGACTCCGGTCACCGGATAAGTTGACACCGGTCGATTAAGTTGACACCGGTCGAATAAGTGACACCGGTCAAATAATGTAACACCGGTCGGTGCATTGGGGGATGACCCCGGTCGGTGGGGGAACCCCGGTCGGCGAGGAAAAAGGGGGGGGGGCTCCGGTCGCAATAGACACACCGAGCGGCTGCCCCGGTCCCCGAATTGTTTAGTATGGGCCGAAGCCCATTGTTTTTTTAGGAATGTTTGTAGTGGGTTTAATTTTAGTGGGCCACCCAATTTAACTTCATTTATTAAGAAATGCAATTGTTTTATCTCATGTATGAATTTGATGGATTAATTTAATTAAAGGATAGATGCCTTTGGGATAAGAGGGTTAAGGTCAAACTTTGTAAAATGGAAAGAACGGGTGTTCATCGGTCGATGTTTCCTTTATAGGTCTTGGACCAAATTGTAGGAGTAGACGCGAGACTCGAGCTAAGGAAGCCAGGTGAGTTTTCTGAACTAAATCCTTTTTGTAACGGAAGCATGTAAAGTTTAATTTTAAAATTTGAATTTTAATTGCGATGGCATGATATTTATAAATGTTTCAAGTGTGTTATAAATCGTTATTATTTAAATGTATGCATACATTATATGTAGAAATTGTGACCTAAGTCGGGGAGTGTAGCCCGCCTACTCGTGCCGGGGAGTGTGACCCGTTTATGCCGTTGGGGGTGTGTCCCAACATTAAGGCAGCACGAGTTAGACACATCGTCTTTGACGGTCGTGTGGTCAGTAGCGTGTTCATTCTTGTGCATTTATTTAAATGATGATTTAAGCTCTGGAAAGTTATTTTATTGCTATCTGTTGAGGGAACTCACTAGACCTATGGTCTAACCCTCGCTCTTTCAAAACTAAAAATCTTTTCAGGCCGTCGTGAGTTAGACAGAGCTGTTAAGGGCAAGGAGAAGGTTTAGCGGGGCGGATAGAAGACCGGCAATTGGTTTATTTTATTTTATCTCAGTTGTGTATAGGTTGCCTTTGCAAACCTTAAAATCATTGTAAGCTTGGGGCGGTTTTGGCATGGATTCTCATTATTAGTATTATTAATATTAAGATTCAATTGTTATCTTGTTATTTCTGGTTGGGTTGTTACAATTAAGTCCAACATAACCGGTACGCAGATCTTTCGAGCTTGAAACGTGGACTTCAATCTTTTTGTTGGGGCGATTTTCGTGAAGATCGTGGGCAAATTTTTGGGCTTTGATGACTTCATGTTTGGGCCGAAAGTTGTAGGATGGATAACAAAATTGTTGGGCTAATTTTTTGGCAATCTTAATTTTGGGCCCTCAAGTCTAGCTTGAGCCCTAAGTTTGCAAGGGCTTATAAATAGGGGTGTTGTTTACTAGTAAATATCACCCAGCCATCATCCCATCTTTTTTTAGTTCTTAGTAGTAATATGGGGTAACTAGTAGAAGCATATTCCAAACATTAGTATTTTGGGTGGTTTGAAAGTTGGTGAGCCGTGAGCTTACTAGTGGTGTTTAGAGGTTTGGCTCACAATTCAAACTACTTCTCCTTTTGGTTACAATTAATGCAACGTTACCTTCTCGTTACAATTGTTCGCCTCTCGTTACCTTTCCGCAAATTCTACTCATTTCTTACGGTTCGATAACTTTTGGTTTTTATTTGGTTTCCACTTACGATTTTAGTTCTATTACAAACCGGGAGTCCGATCAATCATTTCGGATTCCCAACCTCGTTTGGTTCACGGTTTGTTGTAGTATTAAAATTGTTCCGTGTTTCCAAAAGTTTAAAAAACCATCCCGCATATTACGTTAGTTATATTGACAAATGCCAAGGACTCTCAAAGTAACTTAAGGACTTTAGACACATTTAAAACAAGACTTTACATAATTAGTGATAAATTAGTTGGTAAATCGTAAATTTATAATTCTAACATTATTTTACGTCGTTTAGTTAACTAAATTAAGATTCTATGATTGTAGTGTTCGTAGTTTAATATCGTAATTGTTCTCAAGTAAGTTAACTTTTCTCGTTCAACTAAAGATTTTGGTTATGTGTGTAATTGGTTAAAGATCTCTTTTAAAATTAATAGTGAATAGTTGACGTGTTTTTCTTTTTCTTCAATTGCTTTTATAATATTTAAAATTAGGATTTAAAATGATGATGAGCTAACCGTCTCAGTTCGGGGTATAAAGTAAAGTTATGACCGAGACCGATAAGAGAATAAAAGGTGTATCGTATTGCATGATTGTCCAAATTTATTTAAATCAGAGTTATATTTTATGTAGGATTACAACTGATCAACTGACAACTGGTTCGTTGTATGACGACTTCTTTAAGTTATATAAAATATCGACTATGAGATAACGATGGAATGTGATCTCATCTTTTATTTAATTATTAATTTCATCCCAACGGATCTTTATACACTGCACTTCTTTTTAAAATTAATTTCTCAGTAGTTGTTATCTAACACCCCCCCAATCAAAATATTGTTTTTGAATTCGTCATCTGAGACTTGCTTTTACAGACCCGACTTTCAAGAGAAAAATTTCCACGCTTCCCTGTGGGATCGATATTCAGTACTTAGTACCATTATTACTTGTTAAAAACGGTAGTAAATTGAGATGTATACTTGTGTCAAGATTTTCTTATTTGCATTTTAAAAAGGTGTAAACACGAAATACCGCAATAATAAGCTTTCTTTGAGAAAAACGTAGTAACACAATGATCGGGCACTTTGTAGTATGAAAAGTCTATAAAAAGACCAGTCCTACAAAATGCTCACAAAGTGTCCACCGTTACCGACTCTTAATCTTGTCGATTTAACTAAGTTGATAAAAAAATCAAGTTCTATCAGTATGGAGATTTATACCCAAATCTCTTTGTGATATAAATCTACTTCGGCGTTTGAACCTTGGTAAATCATACAAAACCCGTTTCTCTATGTAGTTATCAAAGACTTTCTCAAATCTTTGTGCATCACTTAAGCCGTATTTCGAATCCGCCCCTCTCGAGGTCAAAATTTAATATTAACACTTCAAAGTGATCGACTTATCCGCATTGAGTTGAAGTCCCCACTCAAGGAACCAAGCGTAAGAGTTAGTAACAATGGCAACACCCAAGTGTTGCCTACTAGTCTCAAGTTGGCTCATACCCACACCCAAAGAGGTGCTCAGCTCATACTAATAATAAAAGACATAATAATAAAAGAGAAATAAGAGTTAACTACTTGCATTAATGTAAAAAAAGTACGAACGAAGTAAGAAATAAAATACGGAATTTAAATTACTAGAAATAGAGTGCAATAAATTAAAGTACTATAATTAAAATGCAATAAATTAAAGGACTATAATTAAAATGAAATAAATTAAAGGACTAAGATTAAAAATGCAATAAATTAAAGTGCTAGAAAATTAATGCATAAAAGTAAAGTACAAGAAATTAAAACTAAACTAGTCTTCAAATCTAAGTTCTATCTCTTGGGAGAAAAGAACTTAGGGTCTTCAAAATGAATGATGGAGAAATAATGGTGGAAATAATGCTTCAAATGATGCTCCCGTGCCCTTCTTTTATAGAGAATAAGTTGGATAATACACATTGGGTAATAATGCTATTATCCATTGGGTATTGTGTCTTTAAATCTTCTAAGGATCTTCAAATATTCCCCAATTATTGCAAAATTCTCCAAGGGGCCAAGGAAATCGGATTTGAATTTTTGTGCAATGGGTATTCGGATGCCCACCGAGGGCACATACTGCCCGTTCGGATAGTTTTGACATTTTTCTGCATAAAATTACTTTTGATGTCATTATTACAACCCACTTTAATTATGGACCAAATGAAGATAGAAGGAAGCAAAAATGGGTATAAATGAGAAATAAAATACTAGAAAAGAGCGATAAATAACACTCTGGAATGAGGGTTATGACATCCCCAAACTTGAAGTGTTAATTGTCCTCAAGTAACGAAAAACTAAGAAAGAGAGTTACAAAAAAAGAATGAAAAGGGAGAACATAATTTTTTTTTTACCAACTTGGAGTGTTGAGCCTTTCTCTAGCGGGAGTTATGTGCAATCTTCCATCCTTGACTTTGTTTCCGATGAAATTAATTAGTAGGACTTTTTGGGTTGGTGTTTGAGGGTACAAATTTTGTTAACCTCCTCCCCAAACTTGAACAATACTACAAAAGGATTTTATATCTTTCCTTCAGACCCATAATTTTTGTTCATTCGGTCTACGTCTTTGGGCCGTGCGTGTCTTCCAATTTTTCTAAGACTTATTTTTTTTTTCTAATGATCATGGCATTTTGATGATGATCATAATGAACCCCCCTTCCCAAACTTGAGAGTATCAGTGTCCTCCTTGATTAGATGAATCTATAAAAATGGTTCGGTGAGGTATCGAAGGGTAACTATATAAGCTGGAATGAGGGACGACCTACATCCTTTTAATCGCATCACAAACAAAAGTCACAAACGGAGAAATGCACCTGAAAAGAATATCATGCTTAGAGCAAACAAAGATTTAGCAATCAACATCCATAAACATTAGATGAACGTCGTATAGTTTAACCGACATACAAAAGAGGTGATACGAAAGTCTAACAGTTCAAAAGAACCCAAAAGAGTGCAGCAAAAGATAATCAAAGAGAAGTCATTGAAATTGTAATCCCAATCAAATCAAGAAATCTCTATTCAATATATGACAATATCAAAGTATATTTCTAGAGAGAGTGTAGAGAGAGAAAGTGTTCATGTCATTTATCTCACAATGATATTACAATCTATCTTGCTACATGATTTACAAGGCAACATGGTATTTATACCACAAGTCTAAAACCACAAGCTTAACACCTAAGTAAACTCATATTGACTAAACATTGTTTGACTTATCTTGACTTGACTTTTCCTATTAAATCTTGGATATAATAATACACTAACATTCTCCCCCCTTTGTATTCAAGATTTAAATTTTTTTTGACATAAGTCTTCAGCGCTTTGATTCTTCAATCTTTAACTCTGACGGCTTTGAACTTTGAAGCTCTTTCTGAAGTTGTTGAAGAATCTTTAAAAGTCTTTAATACTTTGCAGCTTTGGAAAGTCAACAAGTCTTGTAGACGAACCATTTGAAGTCTTGAAACAATACTTTGAAAACTTCTTTAAACTTCTTTGAAATACTTCATCTTTGAAACATTTGAAACTTCGAGGGATCTTTGAACTTTGTATCTTCATCTCTTTGATCTCTTGACCGTCTTCGGAAAAACAAACTCTTTCAAATCATCTGATTTGACTTTGAATAATCTCAGAATGATTTCTTTTCATCTGGCTTGGACTTTCAGAATTATTTTCAGAATTATCTTTAGAAAGTCTATTTTCTTCAAAACAACTTTGAAATTTGAATCTTTCAGAAATTTCTTCCACTTTTTGACAACTCATCTGAAATTGATCTCTGTAGATTTCTCCCCCTTTTTGATGATTGTGAGCCTCATAATCATCAAAACTTTCTCAATTTCCGCACTTTCTTTGAATCTCCCCTTTTTACCAATATTCTCCCTCTTTGAGATACATTTGACACTCTTCGCCCTTTTGATCTGAACAGCTGAATTATGAATTGTATATACCCGAATCTTTTCAAATTCAGATATAATGAACTTGGTAACCCTGATTCAACAAATGAAACAGTTAGGAGTGCCTGTCAGTAACACGGAGTTACTGTGTATAACGAATGCACAATTTAAGGAGCTGGTTTGATGATGACTCCCCAGGACTTCCATTCAATCATTGAAAAACACAAGGTTTATCTATGAATGTTCTGACAGAAAAACAAATTTTATGTGTGCTCGTGCTTGTGTATGAAAGAATTTAGCACAATGATTGTGTTTCATAAGGTTCAAATTATGTAAACTGTTGAGACATCAACAAATATTACACGGACTCAATGTGCATGAAAGAGGTGCGAAGGTGGGGCAATTTTCCTTCTTTTTCAATATCTAAATCTTCCGAGTGAAGACCAGATAGCAAATATGCTGCGTCCCCAAAGAAAATGAAACATTTCTTTGTTAAGAAAGAAATGAGTGGCTGGTGGGGTTAATGCAAGAGTTAGCATGGGCTCACTGCCTTTTTCAATGATGGTCACCAAAGAATGTGAACCAATCAGATTTTGTGGCTGCCCGACTTAGAAAGTGGTTGGTGCAGAGTTCTGATATTCTTTTAACTCTGTTCTCACACCCTCTTTCTTTTTAACATTTTGCTCACTTCTAACCAAACTCTCATTTACATTTTACCTCAGCTCAATGAGAAAAACTCAATCGGATGAGTTATCTCCCCCACTCTTTGATTTATGACCCCTCACCCCTCAATCACTCGAGGATAACTTCCTGGGTAGGAAACACAGGTTAGCGTGAATCTATGGAAGTTCTGTTTAAGCTCTCACACAAATCCCATGTAAGTCCTAAAAAGAATAGTTGCTCAACAGTTTAACTTTTACAATTAAGTTCAAAAAATGCATGATGACATTGTCAAAATGTATGCTCATGAGATTTGAGCAATTGAACAATGAAGATCTCTTAAAACAAGAATATTGAATGAATGAAATGAAATCAAGAGAATTGTTTTGAGAATCTGACAATGTATCAATCAGATCAAATGAAATGGTTAGGGTATCAAAGAACTAGATATTTTGTTTATATGAACAAATATAAACAATTTAGCAATGAACGCTCAAGTTGAAATGATGATTGTTGCTCAACAACAGTGATTTACAAACGGGGGTATTACCATCGAAAAATAGGTTCGTTTAGAGACATGGTAATAACAAATTAAAATGAAGTACTGAACCGATGTGTGTGAATACTTTACAGTATATAGGAAAGATAATACACGAGTATTGATCTTTAGAAACACACGGTCAGTTAAACATTAAAGCTCAATATTGAAAAACATTTAAAATCACATTTCTTAATTCATGAAATCTTTTGAGAATAGAGAAGTGGTTTGAACATTTAAGAAATTGTTTTTCATGCTTGAAAGTTGTTCTTCTTTCAAACAATCAGAGATCTAGGATTAGAAGATACTTACTTTTAAGCTCCCCCTCAAATCATTATATCATGATTTGTTTTCTTTTAAACTCCCCCTGGATATTTTCAAAATATCCTTATCTTACACAATTAAGAACGGGTCCTGATCTGTCATGTGATCAGAAGCCACAATCTTGACACTTAAATCCGGGTTTTGAACTGTTTTGTTCAAAAGCCATTGTCTTTGACATTGAAGTCCGAGTTCTAAGTTGTAGTACTTAGAAGTCAAACATCTTGCTCCCCCTATACCTGTGGTACCTGCAAAACAGATTTAACAGGCTTTGGTACCCACTGGTATTTGGGTCCCGGTATGTTAGATTTAGGAATCCACTTCTCATTAGATGTGTATCTTTTAAAATCAGAAATCTGAGAAGTAATTCTGTAAGAACCGTACTAGTTATGAGTATTTTCTTTCTGAACGAAGTTATTCTCTCCACAGTAAAAACAGCAGATTTTCTTCTGAGCAATCCTGATCAAATGATTAGTCGAGTAAAACATATCAGATTTACCAAAAGATTTACCTTTATGTGTTCTGTTCTTTTTGACTTTGTATGTGGAATTGAATGCTTTGTCCTTCATCTGCTCATCATCTGAAGAACTCTTCACTATCCAGACCATCTGATTTTTCTTCGATTACTTTCCAAGAGATTTTATATAAAAATTTGCTGAACCATCAACAGATTTATCATAAAATAGATTTGATGGTCGAATCTGACTTGATTTGACAATTTTAGGTTTGACACTTTATTTTTGAAAACATTTTTGTCATGAATAGAACTTGAAGCTGTTTTGAAAGAACAGACTAATTCTGTTGAGTTATCAACAGGTGATTGGCTAATCACATCAGCTGTTACTTTATCTGACAATTCAATGTTTGCAGCTTCTAAGTCATTTATCTTTTTAGTCAAAATGTTTCTTTCATTTGAAAGTGTGTCAAACTTTTGTTTCAAATCAGATTTGGCTTTCTGTTCTTTTTGATAATCTGATGACAGAGCAGTTAATTTGGATGTGAGCTTAGATATTTCAGATTCAAAATGTGAACGTTCTTGCTCAAAATTCTTTTCCAAGTTCTTTGTTTTCTCTGAAATATCCTTGAAAATCCCAGTATTTCTCTTTTCTACGTTTTTCTTTTCAAGCTCATAAGACTTTTTGTTTTCTTTGAATATTTGTCTTTCTTTTTCGAGCAAGTCTTGTAAAGTAGAAATCTGTGTGCGAAGTTCAGTGTTTTTATCTTCAAGAACTTTTCTTTCCTTAGCAAATGTGTCTCTTTTAGTAATTAGAATCTTTTCAAAATCAGACACTTGCTTGGAAAGTTTAATGCATCTAAGCTCAAGATCCTTTTTCTCTTGGAGAATTTTCTTAGAAATCTCAGATGACTGTTGAGTTGAAGATGTCTTCATATTTGATTTTCCTTTTTCTGCTTGGAGGCTTGTTTTCAGTTCAACATTTTTCTTCTCCAGAACAGATATCTAATCTTCAAAAGCCTTAAACTTGTTTTGAAGCTTGACTGACTCATCTTTCAGCTCAGATGATTTCTTTTCAGTCGTCTTCATTTGGCTTTGAAGATTTGCTTGAACTTTATCTTCTTTTATGCTTTTTATCAAGTCATCATTTTTCACTGTCAATTCATATGCAGTTTCTTCAGAAGCCATATACTTTTGTTGAAGTTTAACTGATTCATCTTGTAGCTCTGATGATCTTTGTTCAGTTCTCTTCAATTGGCTCAGAAGACTTTCAATGTAAGATTCCTTCATCTTGATTACTTCTTCAAGAGATTGAATGGTATTGTCTTTTATTCCCATCATTTTCTCTCTATCTTTAATTTCTTTCTCTTTCTCACTGATGATACCTGCAAAATGAGATTTGTCCATATTAGCACACTTTTTACAGTCAGGAGTTTTATCAGAATTTGACAAATTTAATTTCAACTCCTGAATCTGCTTTTGAAGCTTTGAATTCTGATTTTTCAGTTTGTCTCTTCTGCTTCTAGAACAGGTATCTCAGGCATGTACAATATAGCACAATCTCTGGCTGATAATACAGTATTTCCCTTATCATCAACAGTAGGCATCTTGACAGATTAGCTTGATGTGAATGATCGTTCCCAAACAAATCAGAGATGTTGACTAAAAAGTCAAACTTGGATCACAAAAAAAAATTTTAATTTTCAGAAAAAAAATTAAGTCTTGAAACTCGCAAGTCACTATACGCGCTAGTCACTGTTCACAAAGAAACGCGTTAGACGTTGGTCGCACAAAGGATGAAACTCGCAAGACACTGGAGACGCAAAGCTCAAAACTCGCAAGGCACTAAAAGCGCAAAGCACTATTCACACTGAAACTCGCTAGTAGGCACTTGCGCGTTTCTGAAACTCGCTAGTCAATACGTGCGCGTTTTATGACGTTTGCGCGTTATGACGTTTGCTCGTTTATAAGGTTTGCGCGTTACACGGCTCGCGCAAGATAAAGTTTGCGCGTTTCAGCACTCGCGCAAGACGAGGTTTGCACTTTTCACGTTTCGCGCAAAGCTCAACGCGTTTTAACACTCTGATTTTAAACTCGCAGGCTTAGCTTGCGCGTTCTTCAGGCTTGAATCTTGCGTGTTCTTGATGATGAAGCTTGCGCGTTCTAAGGAAGAACTCGCGCGTTTCGTGAATCTAGCGTGTTCTTGGCTATTTTTCATGAAATCGATCTAAATCAATTCAAACCTGCAAATTAAACCATGAAATTCCACAATGATAATCGATTTAGCAATTAGAACATTATTCTAACACAAGATTTTCATTAAAAACATCAAAATGTATCAAATTGATCCAAGAACAGTGTTCGACATATTTTCAAGAAAAACACAATGAAATCCAAAATTAAAACTGTTCTAGTGATTAATTCGACAATCTTTGTGAATATGAATGAATCTATTTTACAAAACGAATCCTATTGAATCATCTTTACAATCAAAGAACAACAAATTCACAACATTTTGATCCAACAATGACTTTTTCACAAAACGAACTTTCTTGACAAAATTTTCAGAAATCCAATCAATTTTGCTCAATCCAATCACTCTGAAATTGTTTGGTCTCGCTCTGATACCAATTGAAATTGTAATCCCAATCAAATCAAGCAATCTCTATTCAATATATGACAATATCAAAGTATATTTCTAGAGAGAGTGTAGAGAGAGAAAGTGTTCATGTCATTTATCTCACAATGATATTACAATCTATCTTGCTACATGATTTACAAGGCAACATGGTATTTATACCACAAGTCTAAAACCACAAGCTTAACACCTAAGTAAACTCATATTGACTAAACATCGTTTGACTTATCTTGACTTGACTTTTCCTATTAAATCTTGGATACAATAATACACTAACAAAGTAAGAACAATCAAACCACAAACAAATAACAAGTAAGAACAATGAGAATCATTGGGGAAATCATATGTGTATTGATGTCACATGTGATGGGTACAAAGTTTCTCTCTCTAGATTCTCAGAGTGTTTACAATCAAAGGCTAGTTACTACTAAAGGAAAACAAGGAAGACCTATTTATAGGTCAAAACAAGGAACAAGGTAAACTTACAAAAGTCAACATAAAATGATCTAAACTAAAAATACAATAACAGTCATGATAATAACATCAAAACTATCACAGATGCCACCACTACTGCCCACCTGGGGCAGCAGTGGGCGTAACTGCGTCCTCCAAAGAGGGAGGTGCAGAAACTGGTGTCTCCACTGGTGGGCAAGGATCTCCATAGGAAAACGGGACAGTAAAACAGTGGTGCTTGGGTTGATTGGCCGCAGGATCTGCTGGAAAACCGTGTTCCAATCGTGTTGGTATCGCCACATCCGGATTGCTCGACTCTCAAACTCGATCTGACGGCTTTCAATGGATTGTAGCTTGGTGAGAATGGTCTCGTTCTGCCCTGCAAGAAAAGTCATCCATATCTCGGTTCCATAGGCTATACTGGAAGGAGGGTGCATCGATGGAAGAGTTGTGGTACCAACAGCTGCAGCAGGAGTGGGCACTGCGGTTGTGGCAGGAGCGGGCACTGCGGTTGTGGCAGGAGCAACAGTGGGCACATGAGCAGTCTACACATTCTTTGTCGCACATTTGCAGCGTTCAAGGGTCTCATTATCGATAGGTTGGGCAACTTGCTGAATATCATCATAAGGGTATCGGGGGACCTTTTCCATCTTCATTAGTTTGGTTACTAAGGCAGGAAAAATCAGCCGGGAGGTGGATCGAGTGGGCGCTGTGGCTAAGGCTGCGTGGGCGATAGGCCCCACATCGATTGGCGTTTCCTTCATTATGCAATACAGTAGGTAGCACTTGTCTTGTGAGACTGTACTGTCATGGGTAGTCAGAATGATGTTATGCCGCATGTACTTGTAGTTTTTCCACAATGCTAATAAGCTATTTTTAGTGTTTGGGTTGGAAAAGAAAAAAAGTGCTTATAGCTTTTACACACCGCTAATAAGGAGTTTTTGATAAGTTAAATCATTATGACTTATCAACTTATTTGAAACAACTTATGACTTTTTTGTAGGGATGTTCATCTAAACCGCCAAACCGCATAAACCGCCCACACCGCACTGTAAAGCGCGGTCTAGAACTTCCATGGTGCGGTTTGCGGTTTGTTTTTTTTACCAAACCGCACTATGCGGTGCGATTTGCGGTTTTGAGTTATCAAACCGCACCGCACCGAACATTATAATATATGCATATATTTTTAATTTTATATATCACAGACACATATATGTATATATAGAATAATTGCAAGATTTACGTAATATGTATTTAGAAATCGGACGTGTTGAATATTTTTATTTTATGGACGACGATCACGTTATCGTTGATTTTAAAATGAAGTTTTAATATTATAATTATTGGATTGTTGGTGTAAAGTGCGTTAGGTACAAACCGGATAAACCACACCGCACCGCATTTCACGGTGCGGTTTGGTGTGGTTTGAGGTTTATGTGGTGCGGTTTGCGGCTTGGGAAAATGCTCATACCGCATATGTGGTGCGGTTTGCGGTTTTGCCTCAAACCGCACCGCGAACACCCCTACTTTTTTGGTTATTTTACATGTATAAGCAATCCCAATCACCCATAAATAACAACTTATTAACTTATTACGTTTTGATACTACAATAAGCTAATCCAAATACTTTTTATAAAACTTCCTTTTATTATCACATAAATTGATAAGCACTTAAAAAAAAAACATAAGTTATTTTAAATAAGCGATCCCAAACACTCCAAACATATACTCAAACCAATAAGGTAACTAGCTTATTTTTGTCACTATGCCAAGTCTACTTTATGATATCGATGCACATGTAATGGCATTGGCAACCAACAATGTAGTCCTTTTTATAAAGGGAAATTGACCAAAATGGCTAAACTACGGAGTGGGATTGGCCTCTTAGCCATCCCTCTCCCTGACTTGCTAAAATGGCCCAACAAGCGCAAATGAGCCCCAGTGCGCAAAGGAGTAGGGGTGTGCAATTGCGCACCTACGCAATTGCGCAGCTGCTCCATTGCGCACTGGGCCACGTATCAATCCCAGATTAACCCTAATTAAATTAGAGTTTGTCCTTAGAATTTGGCTGTAAATAATTGCGCATTGGGCCACGAGTCAAACCCAGATTAACCCTGCTCCATTGCGCACTGGGCCATGTGATGCCCCGTTTTTTTTTCTTTCATAACATCATTAACTTTACATCTGTGGAAGCGTTTTGAAATCAACTCAATAGCCTAACATTTATAATGGCTATTTTATGAACTATAACTCTTCATGCGATCCCTTCGTGTCTTATCGTGATCTTACCTTAGACTTAACCTCAATGCTTGGTTTACCATCGTGAATTAAATATAACTCTCTAATTTACTTTTGGTATTTTTATGTCTGTTTTATAAAATGAAACATGTCCATCTATTTATAGTAAATTTGTAAGCTGGTAATCAAATGGATGAGGCGGCAGACGTATTGTAATTTTTAAAAACTTACAAACCTTGTGCCCAAAGTTTCTTCCATCAATTATCTATCTATCTATATATATTAATAATTATAAATATTTTATTTATTATTTATACTATTAACTTTATCATGTATAATTTTGTGTACGTAACCCCAAACCTCAATATAAACATATATTTGGGACCTATGCGATAGTACATATCCATAGGCATGTTATTGATATGCCTTTTTCTGAGTTGTACAAATTTCCGTAGCCATATTTTGATATTTTTTACATTTTTAGTATCTATAATTTTCAACGTATATAAATATGAAATTTGGTATTCATTCGATATTTCTATAATCCATAAATGATACATTTCTATAGTTTTGCTCAAGTGACCCTAAAATAAAAACATTATCCTTTTCCAAATCTGAAAGTGTCATTATGATCTACGTAAATTGTTGAGTCCGAATATATATGCATTATATAACTTATAAATCCATTTGAGTACCGAAACTAATAAAAACGATACATTTAATATCGAATCAGTCCTATAAATAAAACTGTCTTTTTTCAAATCTGAAAGTTTCATTGCGATCGTCATAAATCGCAGGTCATAAAAACATATTAGTCGCATTTCATAAAAATACATACGACTAGTTATTTTGAGTAAAACGACAAGACCTTTTAAATAGAATTAATAATAAAATATTATTATTATTATTATTACACACATATATATATAGAGGGGTGTTCAAATGCAACCCATTTACATGGTGCAACCCATGCAACCCCTCTATCCACCACTCATTTTATTTTTACATTTTTAATTTTAAAATGAGTGGTGGATAGAGAGGTTGCATGGGGTTGCACCATGTAAAAGGTTGCATAATAACCTACCCCTATATATATATATATATATATATATTTAACGAATATATATGTACGTTAAATATATATATATATATATATAAACTTCTTGAAATATTAAATTTGATTATTTAATAAATAATCCAAATTATATTAAATTATGCTTTCATCTCCATAATTATTAATCAGATATATATATACTTCTCTCTTTCCAACAAAGATATATTCTGAATCTTCGAATTATCCTATACTCAATAATATCAATATTTAATATTAAAATCTTAACTTTTGTATCTGATACAAATACCTCCATACCAGATAAATATCTTAAATTATCTATCAGATATCAACACTGTTATATATCATCATGCTTAATATTTATCTAAAAGATTTAAGATTCCTAAATTATCATAATATTGTCATTATTGAAATAGTAAAAATGAGGTGTTACAATTCTCCCCTCCTTATAAGAATTTCGTCCTCGAAATTGATTCGTACTAGCTATCGACTTTAATTTCTTATTCTATTTCCCATGTAGTAGCCTCTGGTCCATGATGTTACTTGCAATTGACTAACATCCATATTATTTCCTTGTTTCGGAATTTCTCAATTTATAACTTAGAAATATCAGAGTCTTAAATATAATACTTCAAACTTACATCTTTACATCTTTTTTTTTTCTTCTCTTGCTTCTTAATGCTATCTACTATCTAAATATCCTTATATACTCTACTCTTAATCTTTTATTGTAGCACTATATCACAATTACTAAATGTCGATCTCTTTTGGATACACTTAATTTCCCTATAATTTACATATATTCAAACATCTTCATTTACCGGTATTTTAACTCCTCTGCAAATTGGATATCTCCAATCAATATTCAATCATCTAATGATCACCTTACATCAATACTTATCCCTACATCATTGACTTAAAAAGTTCATCATACTAATCCACAGTTGCCTATACCAACCATTAAGTTATTGGATTGCATTTCCTGACACAAGATTCTTCGTCATAACTTGTCATGGGTTTCATCAAACATTTCTTTACTTGACGCTATTTACTTTCTGAACATTCTCATATATTCTATTCAAAATCACTTCTCGATCATGATTCCAATCTATCGCATACTTTTGGATACAACTATATCTCCTACTATGTAGTTAAATTCCATTTAGATTCAAATTCCATCATCTATAGATACCCTTGGTTGTCTGCACATCAAATATCTCATACTGATATTTGAGAGTCAAATTACTACTTATCCTTGTAGTACTGACTTAAAACTTTACTCTACTAACCACAATGTCAACACCGGGTATGATGATTTTAAATTGTATTTCCTAACAATTGTCAATACCAGGTATGGAAATGATTTAAGTAACCATATAAACTTCTTTATTAAACTATAATTTTTCTCTCACCTTTACTAATCACAATTTTGTTTGTATACATTTTTCCTGTCATACTATATTGATATTATTATATTTCAAATAGTAGCGTACAAAAAGAAATTATTTTTTTTAGCAACATCGTGCTTTCGCTGCGTACTCTGATTCTTTCCGTACTCCTTTTTTTTAAAGTCATATTTCTTACGGCATTAGTAGTATACCACGCTTCCTTTGACATTGTCACTCAAACCATATCGTTTATCACATAATTTACTGTCAGTTTAATAACTTTATTTTATATATATATAATTGCACATGCAAATTTCTAAAATAACCTTGACAACGTAGACTACACACAGTGGTTGTGATCCATCGGGCGTGACACACTTTTCCACGCTCTCACGGTAAACTTATATCCTAGCATAACCCACTCGTCATGCTCTTACGGCAAACTTTTAACAACCACTACCACTACGTTTAGTAAAACATTATCGGTTTCATGTTCATGCATCTTTGAAACCACATTTTTAAATCAACATCTTATAACATGCACAAATCTTATTTCACGACAACCAATTCATGTATGCATCTCAATCAATCCTACATGACTATACATTTAGTGTCGTTCCCTGCATGAGGTCGATTTTGAACTTGAAAAAATTTCTATTGGTATTATAGGAAAACCAGAGAATGAAGCAAGTGTTCTTGACAGTTTGTTGGAAGCTAATCAGGATGCAATTCTTTTGCAAGAAATGTTTGAACGGGGAACTCCTGAGGATATTCACCTAAGTCCTGTTCACAATGAGATTCCCGAGCCGAACCTTTCTGAAGTGCCTGACATTCCTACTTTACAAGAATTTAATTTATTTCTGATGTTTTTGAAGTTCTTGCTACTCAACCAAGTCCTCCAAGGCATCCTAGTCCTCAAAGTCAATCTATTCCACCAAGCAGTACTGATCAACCAGATGAAGTTGTTCACCTTCTCGATATGCCCAACACAGATGAAGCTGGTCCATCTAATGCAAATGCACCTGAATCAGAGTTTGGTCCCATAGAAGCTGAGCTTTGACAGATAAGACATGTTCTGAGGGTTCCATTTCTTGAAGAAGAGAAAAAGAAAGTTTTTGTGCACCGCATCAGACCGATATATATCTTTAGAATTATGGGAGTGAAAGACAAACCTAGAGAATATCAGTAAGAATATGTTGATATGCTAAACTATCTTAATCAAGTGCAAAGAACTGTGAAGAGCAAAATTAAGATAGTTTTTTGTGAAGGAAGTTCGTCTGAAGAAGTTCATCAAGCTTTGGTATCCTGTTTTTATTGTCCAGAGAAGATATATGGAAGGATATACTTTTTCTGAAGCTGATTTTCATTATCTAAGTGTGGATGATCTGAAGTACATGTACCATGAGTTAAGAAACATGGTCATTCGGAAGGAGAATATTACCTTTGCTCTAGAAACAATAAAGAGATTTGTCAGGAGGCATATCTACTATACTTATTGTTATGACTTCCAGTTAGGGATATAAACCAACCAGAGAAGGGTGAACATGACAAAGCCAAACATGACTCTTCCAGACTTAATGAACTATCCTTTGTTTACTGTGCTTGAAGAACCTGAGTTTGGAGTTTTATATAAGAATGGGCAGAATGAGAAGAGGTTCCTTTGATTTTCTGAAGTTGCCAAATATTCTAATGGAACGCTCAAGGTGATCAGACTTCAACTCAGAAGTAGGCATGCGGAAAGTGAAAGACAAAGATTTGCTGCTGGTGACCGTTTGCCAAGGAGAGACAAAATCGTTATGGAAAGAGCTTTAGACGTTTTGGATGATAGAATTGAATTCAGAAAAGGCATCAGACGTTTTGAATCACTGTTGGGGATCAAAGATAATCATGTTTGTTGGGTCTGAAAGATGCCAAGGATGGATACTACTGCTGAATGTGTTAACACTGCTAGTTCAACATGGTTAATACTTCTGAGGTTAATACTTCTGTTGTTAATACTTCTGAGGTTAATACTTCTGAGGTTAATGCTGCCAGTTGAAGTTAATGCTGCTCTTCAATATTAATACTGCTGAACTTAGTACTGCTTAGAGTATTAATGCTGCTTATGATTAGTACTGCTTATAAGATGGAGATCTGTATGGAAAGGATGACAGCTGGATAAACTGAAGATATTCATGGAAGCTTAGAGATAATGATGGAAGATATTCTGGAGATATTGTATTAATTGTAATTATCTTTTATCTTTAGTATATATATTGTATTGTTTAGAATAGTGAGATAACTTTTGTTTAAGATTATTATTCATTCTAAGTTTTAATTCTAAGTTTTTGTTTTAGAGTGAATCAACCTCAAGGCATAGATCCTAATTCTAGAGAAGTAGAATTAGTCTTGAAAGAGTCTGTTCTTCAAGATTGAGGTTGAGTGTGTAATCTTGTGATTTGATCATTGAATACAAGTTTACAAGTTGTTAATCATATACACTGTTTGTTTACCGTTACATTGAATATCAAAGTGTTATTCCGCAACTTCTTTGATATTGTTTCTAAGACTTTATTCTTGTTAAGAATTCGATCCTGACAAGTGGTATCAGAGCTAGTATTCTCAGAAACATTCATTCAACATCAATCATCATGGCTAAAGAATCAGAATCGACAAACACTGCCATTCCCACTGAGGTAACATCTAATCTTTGCTCTAAATCCTGTATTGAAACTGTTCAAAGGTACAGGGATCACAATCAGGGTATGTGTGATGATCTTAAAAGATTAGAGAGAGATATAAAAGACTATGTAAGAATCGTTGAGAGCTTTGAGGAACAAATTAAAGGTTTCCAAGCCAATGAACTTCAACATTCATATGATACAAATTACTGGAAGTGGGAGAAAACTGACTTAGAACTTCAACTGAAAAAGTCTAAAGAGGAGAATGAGAAGATAAAGAGTGAGTTTGAGAAAGCCAAGCTGGATATTGAGAAATTTTCCAATGCTTCTAAAGCAATGGACTCTTTGCTCCAAACTCAAATCCATGACAAACTTAGAAGAGGAATAGGCTATAACACCACACCACCACCATACAACAACAATTACATTCCTCCTATATCAGACTTGCTAGAGACCAAGAATAGGAAGGAATTGTCTGATGAAGCCACTAAGGTAGATCCATTAGACAAAGTGGTGGTTGAAACAGACTCTGAAGAAGAGAACTCTAATGATAAGAGTAAGGAGAACACTGTATGTGGTGAGATTCCTCTAGAAAATCACATTATCACCAATGAGGGATGTGGAAAGACTTGGGTCAAATCTAAGGACATAGAGAAGACTGAGAGAAAGTCTGAGAAGGTCCATTATAAGCAGACCACAGTTGTGAATCCTGTCCCTTGCAGACAGTGTGCTTGCAATAAATCTGAGCCCCAAAAACATGATAAACCAAGGGGAAATCAGAGAAATTGGAATAATCAGTGGGCACAAAAACAAGGGGTTGATCTGAGTAAAATCAATAGACCAAAACCTTGTTTTATCTGTGGAAAGCTTAATCATGTTGCCAAATACTGTTATTTCAATCCTATCAACCAAAGAGTTAATTTTCAAAGACAAACTCAAAACTCCTTTGGTTATAGGAATCAAAGAAGGAATCAAATGGCTGAGAAAAGAGCACCTAAAAAGTATCATGCTCAGAACAAGTTTGCTAATACAAAGAAAAATGCTCCAAATAAGCCAATGAGTAATTTAAAGACAAAGAAAGCAAACAACTTTGTTCAAGTTTGGGTTCCAATTGTAAAGAAACCTGTTAGTACTGCTATCCCAGATAGTACTGCTAACAGAAATAGTGCTGCTGCAACCAATACTACTGCTAACAAGGATAGTGCTTCTACTAGTATTAATGTTGCAAAGCCTATAATCTTGACAAAGTATTCCAGCCATGAGATTCCTAAACAACTCATCCAGACCAAACTGACAGATTATATAAATGAGAAAGGACAACCCAAGACCACTTTGGCTTGGGTTCCCTCAAAGACTAACTGATTTATCAAGTGTGCAGGGCAATCAAAAGCTCAAGAGGAAGAGTATTTGGAATGAAGATAATGGTTGCTCTTGGCACATAACAAGGAACATGGGCTGCCTTCAAATTCTTTAAAAGATTTGATGGAGGACATGTTACTTCTGATCCAGCAGAAAGTAAGAAAAGTGAAAAAGGTATAGTTTCAAAAGATAAAGTAACTTTTGAAAATTTTATGGTATATGGTACTACTAACCTTGTGTCTGTAAGTGTTTCAGGTTGCTAATACTGAAAGGTAGTTAGTACTTCTAGTTCAGTGAATACTGTCAGACTGTGTTAATGCTGCTGGTATGTGTTACTACTGCCAGTCTGTGTTAATGCTGCTGATAAGTGTTACTACTGCTAATGTAAGTTTTCTATACCTAAAAATGATCTTCAATGATTTAATGTCAAACCTGGATATCAATCAAAAAGCTTTTATCTGTATCCAAGGTTTGTACAAGAAGTACTTAATAAGGAATTGACGGATTAACCTCATTTTAATGAGGTATATATACCTAAAACCCCTAAGGGCAAGGTCTTTTCAATCATGAAGAGATCTGCTAAGGACTCGGAAGGAGTTGACACACCATTGTTCTCTACAATGATGGTGATGTCCCACAATCAAGAAGGTAAGGCATCAGGGTCAAAGCCCTCATTAGACCAACCCACTGATGACCTATCCACACCTTCCACTACCAAGCATAAATCTTCAGATTTCTTTTGTCAAACCAACATTCCCCATTACCATATTATATAAGGAAAAGATACTGAAGGTTCCTTCCCTTCTTGTATCTTCAACCTCAAAACCTACAAGCCCTCTGATGGAGCATTTTTCATCAGATAATATCCAAAGGGAAACCATAGGGGTGTATCCCAACCTCAAGAAGGTGCTCAATAAGGAGATCCAAGAGCATATGGGTTGTAAGGCTCACACTACTGACTTTGCACAAAGTGCAGGACAGGACAGTGTAAACATATCTAAGACCTTCCCCATGGCAACTTTAGATGAGTAATTATCTAAAGGTACCAGGTGCCAAGAAACCAAGGGAGTAGAAGGTGCTTCTGCTAGGCAGAAGATCTCTACTAAAAGATCCAAGGATCCTTCAAAGGTGGTAAACACACCTAAAGGAGGTGAGGACAGTTTAACTACAAAGAATTGATGGATACACTTGGTACAATTAGTCTGAAAGTTCACAATCAAATTATGGAGATAAAAGAGATGAAAAGGTGATCACTTTTTATCACTAGCAGATAGATCATATCAAGAAGCTGGTACTGAAAAAGAAGAAAATTAAAGTTTGTATTGATATGAAATCTTATTTTGAGGGGGAGATAACTGAAGAAACTGAATCAAGAAGAACTAGTAATTGCAGAAAGTTTTGAAGTTATCATAAAGAGCCTATGCTGAAGAACTTAACTTCTCAGTTTTGAAAAGTTAAGTTAGGGGGAGATTGTTGGGTCTGAAAGATGCCAAGGATGGATACTACTGCTGAATGTGTTAACACTGCTAGTTCAACATGGTTAATACTTCTGAGGTTAATACTTCTGTTGTTAATACTTCTGAAGTTAATACTTCTGTTGTTAATACTTCTGAGGTTAATACTTCTGTTGTTAATACTTCTGAGGTTAATACTTCTGAGGTTAATGCTGCCAGTTGAAGTTAATGCTGCTCTTCAATATTAATATTGCTGAACTTAGTACTGCTCAGAGTATTAATGCTGCTTATGATTAGTACTGCTTATAAGATGGAGATCTGTATGGAAAGGATGACAGCTGGATAAACTGAAGATATTCATGGAAGCTTAGAGATAATGATGGAAGATATTCTGGAGATATTGTATTAATTGTAATTATCTTTTATCTTTAGTATATATATTGTATTGTTTAGAATAGTGAGATAACTTTTGTTTAAGATTATTATTCATTCTAAGTTTTAATTCTAAGTTTTTGTTTTAGAGTGAATCAACCTCAAGGCATAGATCCTAATTCTAGAGAAGTAGAATTCGTCTTGAAAGAGTCTGTTCTTCAAGATTGAGGTTGAGTGTGTAATCTTGTGATTTGATCATTGAATACAAGTTTACAAGTTGTTAATCATATACACTGTTTGTTTACTGTTACATTGAATATCAAAGTGTTATTCCGCAACTTCTTTGATATTGTTTCTGAGACTTTATTCTTGTTAAGAATTCGATCCTGACAATGTTAGAAGATTTACAAATTGATTCAAAAAGGGGAGATTGTTAAGTCAATGTTTGAATCAATTTGTCTTTTGTAATGTTGCTTTATCTTGTAATGTTTGTATGAGGTCAAGGCTTGTTTGACCTATATAAATAGCCTTTGTTCCTTTGTTTTTCCTTGTAACTTTTTGAGTAACTCTTGTAACTTTCATGGTGAGATCTTTGTATCTTGATAGACTTGTGACATCAATATACTTGTGACTTTCTCTCTCTAAACTCTCTCTCTATACGCTTTATAGATTTGTGTTTAATTGTGTTTTGATTGCTTGAATTTTGGACTAACATTCTAGATTTTCATTTACTATATTAACACATTCTATAACTTGCATTATTGCTTAACATCTTGTATGTATAACATAAATGCAACACATATTTCCTCAAGCACCTACTTATTTTGATCATTGATTTAATTCGTATTTCATCAATCTATCTATATTATCCATAGATCCTCCATTTTGGGTACATATCTTAATCATCTTCTTTTTACATATCACCTTAATGTCATTCTTTGTCAACTATTCCACCCCAAAATCTTATGAAACTAATCTATATACATCAATTTAACAAGGTAACTCTTCCATTTATATCGATTAAATAAGCATCAACAATTTCTTTAACCTTTATCTGACCACTTGTAGCAGACACTACATATTTCTTATTGTAATTGCTTAAGTTATCTATTCTAGTAGGGGGAATTAATCTTCTAGATGTACATGAATTGAATAAACTAGGGCATAATAACTATTGGCAAGAAATGGACCCAAACATTGTCAGTATCAATGATTCCTTTGACCTCGTTTGTTGTACTGACATATTCCATAATCCTTACCTCTGGTTCCTTCATCTCATTTCCATTCTTAACTAAACTTTCTCATGTCAACCTCTATATTATTGTAGAACTATGTTGAAGCTTAGGGCAACTGGATCTGTTATCCCAGTTTAATCTAGTTGATTAACAATCACAGAACACAATATAGATCAAGAGATATGAAGATTAGAATAACATACCAATCTCTTGAATAAATAGTTAAAACCTTGTGTGTTCTTGATACCTTGAATGTAGGATTACAATACTGATACCTCTCTCTAAACAATAATTATGATTAAGAATTCTAAGAGGTTAACCTAAAAATGTAACACCCCGAATTTCGTTATGTAACCTTGGTATTCTAGTATTAAGCTTTTGTCGTTAGCACCGCGTTTGGTTCCAAGTTTGAGTTTGGCTTTTGGTGGTTTTGGACAAACCACAGTGAACTACGCGAGTTGCACCGCGACTTGAGGTCGCGGCACAACCCGCGAAACCCTCTGGATGGGTTTGGTTTTGTGTAAGCGGGCGAGTTATGCCGTGGGTTGAGGTCGCGGCATAACCCGCGAGATGGCCTGGCCGACTTATACCCTTTTCAGCCTAAATATATTTCTCTTTTTCTCTTTTCTTTCTTTCCTTACAAGTTTCTTTTATCTCTCTCTCTAAGTTTGGTTGGTTTTCTTTGGATCTTCGAGCTTCCGTTAACCGCTAGTATTAAGTGCATTGCTCGGGGTTTCGGTGTAGAAAGCTTCGTCTTCGCAAGGGGGTCGATATCTGGTTTTTCGGGTTTTTATCTAAAACCTATTTGGTGAGTTCCTACTATCATTTTAAACTTTATACATATCAAAAGTTACCTTTTGGAACTCCTATATATCTCAATGGTTTCAGATTTAAGTTTTCTACATATTTGATATAACTTGAGTTTTGGGAGATTTTAGGGTTCCCGATCATTTGTGTTTACTAAAATGATGGATCTTATCTTATTGAAGTAAAATGATGTTTTACTTGCACATTATGTGGGTATGTGAAAGAAAGTTTATGAACTCATTTTAATGATTTTCATTCTTACCAGAAGTTGAACTGAATATAACATTTTGTTTATAAAATGTGTTTATACCATATGTTTATTTATGGTTGGTCACATATGTTGTTGTGACGAGTTTGTACCATTACTAGCGGATCCCTAGGTTTTGAGTCGACTGTATTATTGGGATGTCATATTCCCCATTTTGTAACTATGGATGCATATGATCCTCGGGGGCAACTTGGTACGGTTATGTGAGGCCGGATACTAGCCATGGTTCATAGTGATCCTAGTGAAGGAGTATACATTGGTTTTGCTTGGGGGCTCGATCTCACGTTGTAGCACGGACCTATGTGTTCGTATCCTTGGATTCCAATTGTTTAGCTCATAACTCGGATTTTGGCCTACTTTATGTTACGCCACAATCCTTGGTAAAATGTTTTATCGTTGGTCATTTGATGACATGTTTATAACGGAAAAGCCGGTTGTGGCAAAGGTTTCAATTGTAAGATTTAACCTCTTTGGAAATATTATCTTATGATATAAATGTTTATATCTTTTGAGCTTTATAAACTGTATGTTCTCACCAGGCTTTAAGCCTGACACTTTTTCTCAAATGATATGTATAACAGGTTCCTCTAGCGGCGGGTCGCCGAGGGTTTGAGTGTCGAGTGTGGACTCGAGGCATTGCTGAGATGACTAGTATTTGGAGTTGGGCATTGTTAAAGTCCCATTCTTTTGGTGAAATATGGATCGTCAACTGATGTAATCTATATAGTTATGTTTAGATTAGTTTGTTGATGAATTCTATATCCGTTCAGATTTTGTATAGTCTTAAGGGCTGATCCCCTTTATGGGAGGTTTATTTCATTACGGATGTCTTGTTGCCATATTTCCTGGTTTTAATTTACTCTGAATTTTAGAGTGTTACAAGTTGGTATCAGATCTCTAGTTTAAGCGAACTAGGCATGAATGTAAGATGTCTAGACTTAGACTGAGTTTGATAGGCATTGATTGTGAGATTGGGTAGAACTTCTAAGATGGGACAGTCTTAGAGTCGACGGAAGTTATGTTCATCAGGCGTTGTGATGATGGTAACAAGAATCCTTATGTGTTATATGTTCATAATCTCACTTAGCTAATGTGATTATGAGGATATTTTACGTGAGTGTAATTGGTTTGCTAATGTTATGACAATTGGTAGACGTAGCGGTACGTTTCTTTTGTGCGTGTTTCAGTTAAACTCTTCCTTACCCTTTCTTGTGCTTGTGTTTACCTTCTCTACCTTGGTATGTTGACCGTTAGAGTAGTGCGAAAGTTTCTAAGCGAGTAAGCTAAGGAATGATTGTTGTTTATAGCAATGTCTCTTTGGGATGATAGTAAGTGCGTAGAACGCATTAAGTTAATCATCTTGAGCCAGATTCGTTAGTGGAATTAGAACTATATCTTGTTAGATCAGTTCTATTTCGAGGAGATTTGTAAGTTAATTAAATGGGATGGTTGCTCTATGATGCCTGAGGCATCCAGTTGATTATAGTACGTCGGGATGTTGGGAAGCGTAGTATTAAGATGTGAGTGCCGACCAAATTCATGCATTAAACTTATTTCTAAAATAAGGTTGCATAAATTGCTTTTCATGATCGCCAACCATAAAGTAAATTACCTTATAACGTTTTGGCAAAACATTTAGCACTCAACATATTTTAAACTATGAGCATAAGCATGCTTAAAATGGTTTTGTTGCACCTGATTTCAAATTGTTATCAAAACTCTCTTTATTCACGTCTTGTGTTTAAATGCTATTTTTTTTGATGTCGAAATATCTGTGTTTTAACGCTTTTTGAGTTAATGGGCAAGTAGCTGTGGAATTTTGACCTTGACATTGGATCTCTTCCACGTATGTCAATGGTTTTAAAGGAAGAGTTATTCCCATGCTTTTGAGTCGGAGTTTCTTGGGAATTTTTTAGTTGTGTGAGTTTTGTTGAAATTCTTGGAATTTTGTTTTACGGATTCTTTTGTCGCGTACGTATATTTTGAGATGCATGAGTTTAATTTCATTGCGTGCAAGTTATGAGTTCTTTGGGCGTCGTGTCTCATCAAAAATCTTGTCAAAATGGTCGCCTTACCTTGTGTTGAAAAATGGAAATTTGGACACCACTTGATTTTAGCGTTATTGAGTTTTATGAAAATCCAGTTGGATTATGGTGTCTCATCTTACGACTTTTGTGTCGCGTAAATAATTTCAGGAACATGTGCATATGCATCATTGGGTGCGTTAATTCCGGGGTTTTGTTAACAAATGTCAACCGTCGTGTACTATGTGCATTGGATTTAAGTATAACGTTGGTGTGAATGATTGCATAAACGATTTATGTTATTTTTAAAACAGGACTTTCGTTCTGATCGTATTTCCATCATTAACTCTTACTGTTAAAATTTCCGCAAAGCATTTAGCGAGTTAGCGGTATTTTTTTTTGTCGTTGTAGTTTCTATTTTGGTCAAATGTGTTTATCTTTACAACATGAAGCTTTAAACTCGATTTGAAATTTTATTTGCATCCCCGTTATTTTACCGCCCTTTGGGGAATGAATTGTTGCATATGGGGTGAGTTGAAAATTCTTTTGCTGCAACGTCTCTTGGTTATAGAGGAGGAATTTTAAAGATAAAATTGTGATTTTTACCTTTGGAGTTGTACAAACAATTGTTGCACATGTTGGAGTGCAAGAACCTATTTTCACATTTATAGCGTAAATTATTGCGTATGTTTTACTCGGTATTTCTCAAGGTGCGAGTATTTTGTTAAGTTTTCGTATTCGGTAACTTGGATTGTTTTAACATCATAAATTGCTCATGTCGAGCTTGAATATTTCAACAAGTAAATAACGTGATTTACATATTCTGGGTGATTTTGTACACGTAAAATCTACATTATGATTTATGCATCTTTGATGATTTTGTGCAAACAAAGTCTATTTCATGACATATGCATCTTAGTATAATTGCATTCATAAAACCTTTGGAAAATCTTTGGTCTCAATACGTGTTGAGTTTTGAGAAAGCATGTCTTTGTGGTGTGGGTTTTCATAAGCATTGTTTAAAGACATTTCATTATTTGGGGAAACATTAAATGTCGGTTAAATGTGTTTTAAGGTTTACGAGGCTTTCGTTGGAAATTTACGTGAAGTGTCGGGCCTTTGGCTCGGGTTTTGACTAAATGAGTCGTGTGGACATTTGTCCGGATTTATAACCGTAATGAAAGATTTGAGTATGATGGTGTTTATTCGTGTCATTTGAGAGTTACATGCTTTGAGTGCGCTGGTCATTCATTTGGAGTCATGTAGCGTTTTAGACTGTAATGCTGTAGATCCATAGACAGTTTGTCTGTTTTGTAAAGCTTGAGGTTTTGGGTTACCCTTAGTGACCGCTCGGGTTGGCTAGCGAGTAGACAATAGGTGGCACAAGCTGCTGAGTTGGAACTCGTCTGGATTGGATAGGCACCCGTGTCCATAAGCCCTTGAGGTGGAACTCGATGGAGTATGGCTAGAGACAATAAACGGTTTGAAGTTGTGATGTCTGGTATGGCATGGGAACTGAGATCGGGATACGTGGTGAAATCCAATAACATCACAGGTGGCCCCGTTCATTTGTTCTCGCCACCCAAGATGGAAACGTTTAGAGGTCATGCGAGGAAGTTGTATGGGCGGCCTACTTGCGTGTCCTTCTATTCTCTTTGTGTACGGGTCTCTCCGTCGTAGACCTGGAGTATTTTAAACACTAATGTCATATTTTTACCAACTTTGTAAATGATGGCTTTAATATTGGGTTCTCCCCACGTATATTAAGGTTTGAATTAAATGTGTTATTCCTGCATGTTGGTAGTTAGTTTTCTTTCGTTTTTGATCGTGTGAGTATTGGGCCTAGTGTCCATGTTTTCGGACTTACGATGTGGATGGTGTTACTAATGTTTTCATACTTCGAGTTAGTACAAGTTGTGTCAATTTATAAAGCATCGTTGAAATGAAGGATCCATCTTTGAAATTGCATAACTTTGAAAATGAGTTGTTCCATGTTTTAAAATTCATTATTTGAAAGGTTCTGTTTTAAAGAGAAGTTCATCAATTTAATTGCTTTTACTTATGTAAAACTCTTGAACTCTTTAGGCGTTAAGCCTAATCCTTTTTATCTTTCAGCATGTGCATCGAATTCCTGTTGTGGGTTTTATTAGCGACCGTCCTTTATAGTCCGAATGTATATATTGGTGGTATGTTTAGAGGTTAATCTTTATAATGTGATTGTAGACGAAGTATTTATGGAAGTATTAAGAAATTTGAATAAGGGCTATTTCCAGATTTGGGGTCGGATTGGAGTTGAGTGATAACAGAAATCTGTGTTAACCGATTGCCAGAAAGACGCATTGGTGCGCCTTGCAAGCATATCTTTATCGATATTAGGAATGGATCAGTGAAATCTGAGAGTTTTGGGAAGATTAGCGTTGACCGTTGGCTTTGAGTTCGGAACCGTGCAGTTTGAAAGAAATTGGTAGATGAAAAGTTGAGGTCGCTAATTTCATGGAGGTAGTAATTGTCACCTAAGGTTGGGAGGCAACCGTAACCTTGGGAGTAAAGGTTACTTTGAAGTGTTGAGTGTTTTCTCGGTTAGGAGTGAATTGTGCCCAAGAAGGGTAGCTAATGTGGATGTCGGTATTAGGATCTCGTTATTGATTCTGGCATTTGGGTTTGAGACGATCTTCTCTGCGGAAAATGTTCCATTGAGAAGAGTAGATTTCGAGGACGAAATCATTCTAAGGTTGGGAGTATTGTAACACCCCGAATTTCGTTATGTAACCTTGGTATTCTAGTATTAAGCTTTTATCGTTAGCACCGCGTTTGGTTCCAAGTTTGAGTTTGGATTTTGGTGGTTTTGGACAAACCACAGTGAACTACGCGAGTTGCACCGCGACTTGAGGTCGCGGCACAACCCGCGAAACCCTCTGGATGGGTTTGGTTTTGTGTAAGCGGGCGAGTTATGCCGTGGGTTGAGGTCGCGGCATAACCCGCAAGATGGCTTGGCCGACTTATACCCTTTTCAACCTAAATATCTTTCTCTTTTTCTCTTTTCTATCTTTCCTTACAAGTTTCTTTTATCTCTCTCTCTAAGTTTGGTTGGTTTTCTTTGGATCTTCGAGCTTCCGTTAACCGCTAGTATTAAGTGCATTGCTCGGGGTTTCGGTGTAGAAAGCTTCGTCTTCGCAAGGGGGTCGATATCTGGTTTTTCGGGTTTTTATCTAAAACCTATTTGGTGAGTTCCTACTATCATTTTAAACTTTATACATATCAAAAGTTACCTTTTGGAACTCCTATATATCTCAATGGTTTCAGATTTAAGTTTTCTACATATTTGATATAACTTGAGTTTTGGGAGATTTTAGGGTTCCCGATCATTTGTGTTTACTAAAATGATGGATCTTATCTTATTGAAGTAAAATGATGTTTTACTTGCACATTATGTGGGTATGTGAAAGAAAGTTTATGAACTCATTTTAATGATTTTCATTCTTACCAGAAGTTGAACTGGATATAACATTTTGTTTATAAAATGTGTTTATACCATATGTTTATTTATGGTTGGTCACATATGTTGTTGTGACGAGTCTGTACCATTACTAGCGGATCCCTAGGTTTTGAGTCGACTGTATTATTGGGATGTCATATTCCCCATTTTGTAACTATGGATGCATATGATCCTCGGGGGCAACTTGGTACGATTATGTGAGGTCGGATGCTAGCCATGGTTCATAGTGATCCTAGTGAAGGAGTATACATTGGTTTTGCTTGGGGGCTCGATCTCACGTTGTAGCACGGACCTATGTGTTCGTATCCTTGGATTCCAATTGTTTAGCTCATAACTCGGATTTTGGCCTACTTTGTGTTACGCTACAATCCTTGGTAAAATGTTTTATCGTTGGTCATTTGATGACATGTTTATAACGGAAAAGCCGGTTGTGGCAAAGGTTTCAATTGTAAGATTTAAACTCTTTCGAAATATTATCTTATGATAGAAATGTTTATATCTTTTGAGCTTTATAAACTGTATGTTCTCACCAGGCTTTAAGCCTGACACTTTTTCTCAAATGATATGTATAACAGGTTCCTCTAGCGGCGGGTCGCCGAGGGTTTGAGTGTCGAGTGTGGACTCGAGGCATTGTTGAGATGACTAGTATTTGGAGTTGGGCATTGTTAAAGTCCCATTCTTTTGGTGAAATATGGATCGTCAACTGATGTAATCTATATAGTTATGTTTAGATTAGTTTGTTGATGAATTCTATATCCGTTCAGATTTTGTATAGTCTTAAGGGCTGATCCCCTTTATGGGAGGTTTATTTCATTACGGATGTCTTGTTGCCATATTTCCAGGTTTTAATTTACTCTGAATTTTAGAGTGTTACAAAAAACCTAATAATAAAAACATTAAATACCTAAGCCTAATAGGCCTAATGGGCTTGGGCCCAATTACAAAATAACTATTAACTAAATACTAAATAGACCATCTAATTAACTTTTACATAATTGCAGTTTAAACCCTTAACTTTAACTTTAATCTTGAATACAATTTATGATCCAACAATCTCCCCCTTTGGATTCAAGATTAAAAAAATTTGGCAATAGTCTTCACGGGTCTTCACTTTTCTCTTGAAAACTTCAGATATCTTCAGATATGACATTTGAAAACTGTATCTGATATAACGTTTCAAAAACTTGTAGCTTTCAGTCTTCATCTTCCTCTTACTTGAAGTGTCCTTCTGACGATCATCTTTAGTCAGGCTTTTAATAGATCAAATAAGTTCCGACGACACTTTGACATCTTTGAAAACTTCAGCAATCTTTACTTCAAAATTCTTGAAATCTTCTTTTAATTCTCCTTCTTTGATTATTCTCCCTTTTTGTATCTTCTCCCCCTTTTTGATGAGTGGTGAGAATCATCATCATCAAAACATATCAAAACAATCTCCCCATTGAATATGGTCATCAGTTTAACACTGTCTTCATTTAACGAGCCATGTGTGAAATAAGAGTAGTCTCTCCAAATGGAAAGAGTGATTATTTCAATCTTTTCAGATTCAAATAATAAAAAATGGTAACCCTGAATCAACAAATGACTCAGTTAAAATGTCTGTCAGTAACACAAAGTTACTGAGTAACACAAAGTTACTATATAAAGAGCTGGTTTTGATGTTGGCTCCCCAGGTCTTCCATTCAATCATCGAATAACACATGGTTATCTATGATCGTTCTGACAGAAAACAAATTTCTGTGTGCTAGTGCATGTGTATGAAAGAATTAAGCATAGGATTGCTTTTCAAATTAGGCTCAAAGTATGTAAACTTGTTGAGACAGCAACAAATTATACAAAGACTCAATGTGCATGAGAAAGGGTTTGAAGGTGGGGCAACTTTCCTTCTTTTTCAATATTAGTATCTTCCAAATGAAGAACCAATAGTATATGTGCTGCTTCCCCAGAAAATGTGAAACATTCTCTTTTTGAGAAAAGAATGAGTAGCTGGTGGGGTTGTATGCAAGAGATGGCATGGGCTAGTTGCCTATTTCAATGATGGTCACCAAAGAATGTGAACCAATCAGGTTATGTGGCTGCCTGGCTCAGAAAGAAGTTTGGTGCAGAGTCTGAAATTCTTTTACTCTATTCTCTCACCCTCTTTCGTTTAATGCTCACTTCTAACCAATCTCTCTTTTCCATTTTACCTCTTCACACACCATCACTCAATTCTTTTGACCCCTATCCCCTCAATCACTCAGGGAATACTTCCTGGGTAGGAAACACTGGTTATCGTGAATCCATGGAAGTTCTGTTAAGTTCTCACACTGAATCCCATGTATTTTCCTAAAAGAACATGTTGTTCAACAGCCATTTGTACATGAAAGCACAAATAAGCACAGAGTTACATGAAGAATAAAAATTGCGGAGAAGTCAAAACAGTTGTGTTTGACGATGCAATTCTCCCCCTCAAACTAAAAGAGGTTGGCATTTAAGCTCAAAAATCATTTAAAATCACACTTCACAATTCATGAAAATCTTTGAAGAATAGGAAGTGGTTTGAACATTTTAAGAAACCATTTTTCACAAGTGAAAGTTGTTCATCTTTCAACAAGTGATAGAGTGTAAGGATTACAAATATATACCTGTAAATCAGAATCCTTAACTCCCCCTGAAATGAATATTTTCAAAGAAGTATCCTTGACAAAACTCAGATATCCTCCCCCTTGATACCTGTAAAAAGTCAGTTAAATCAGAAAAATATATCAGTAGAAATATTAAGCATATAAGCTCCCCCTTAATATGTGCATAATCCTTAATCATGAAACAGAGTTCTGAATTACTAGGATTAAAGTAAATTCAGAAGTCAAACTCTTTGACATTGAAGTCCGAGTCCTAGACTGTATTGTCTAGAAGTCAATTGTCATTGAAGCAAGAGTCCTGATCTGTAGTAATCAGAAGTCATATTAAATTTACTCCCCCTTGAAGGTTGATCTTCTCGTTTCAGCCTGGGAGTATCTTTTCTTTAAGCATTGAAGCACAGGTCCTGATCTGTCATGTGATCAGAAGCCATCTTTTCGTTGAGGTACGGGTTCTAAGCTGATTTACTTAGAAGCCTTTGTTCTTTCTCCCCCTTAAACCTTGGGTGCCTGCAACACAGATTTAGCTTTTGGTACCCACTGGTAATTGGGTCCTAATGAGTTAGTTGCAGTTCTAGTGGGAGAGATGAAATAAGAACCATACCAGTTATTAACGTAATCTTTTCTTACAAAATCATTTGTACCACAGTAGGAACAACTAATTTTCTTTTGTGCTAACCTGATCAGTTGATTGATAGTGTAAACCAGATCAGGTTTGCCAAAAGTTTTACCTTTTGAAGCATAGTTCCATTTTGCATTTGATGTATGCACAAATGATTCATCTTTCTTCTTTTCCTCTGGAGATCCTTTAACTCTCCAGATCCAATGTTCTCTGTCTTTTTCTTCATCTTCTTTTCTCCAGATCCTTTTCTTCTGAGACTTGTTCTTCTTTAAGTTACCTGAACCATCAACATTTTTGTCATAGAAAAGGTTAGAAGGACAAATCTGATCAGGAGATTTAGAAGTAATACTATCATCTGAATCACAGAAAGGATTATAGAAAACATTTGAAACATGTGAACTTGAAGCCTTTTTGAGTGAACAAGCTGAATCAGTTTGATCATCTCTCGGTGATTGAGCTATTGACTCTGCCGTCTTGTGCTCAGTTAGCTTCACCTTGAATACGATCTCTTCAAGTTCCTTTATCTTTGAAGATAAACTGTTTCTTTCCTTTTCAATAAGATCGAACTTCTTATGCAACTCAGATTTTGTCTTCTTTTCCTTCAGAATATTTGTTGACAACTCAGATAAATTTCCTGTCAGCTTAGCTATCTCAGGCTCTAGATCTTTCTTTTCTTTAGAAAAGTCTTTATTTATATCCTTCAGCTCAACTTTCTTCTTCTCATTCTCAGCCTTTTCTTTCTCAAGAATGATAACCTTCTCAAAGTCTGAAACTTATTGAGAAGGCTTAACACATCTAAGCTCTAATGATTTCTTCTCTTCAAAGGTTTTTCTGGAGAAATCAGAGAATTTCTTAGCAAATTCTTTTCTTTCTTTATCAATCTTCAATATTTCATCTTGAGCTATTGCATTGTCTCTGTCTTGGGTTGCCTTTTCTTTCATCATTTTAATCTCAACCTCAAGACTGAGAACTTTATCTTTTAAAGAGTCTCTTTCAGCAAAGATTCAAGACTTTGACTTTCTAAGCTCTTCAGATGTCTCACAAGCAATGTTTGCTCTTCTTCTAAGCTCCTCAAGCTCTCTTTTCATTGCATCCTTCTTTGACCATGTAGAGCTTGAGTTAAGACTTTTTACTTCAGCTTGAAGATTTAAGATCTCTTTCTCTTTCGACTCAATTATTCCTGCAAAATCAATTTTAGAGTTAGAGATACAGTCTGAGCAAACAAAATCTTTCTTTGAACCTTTTGAATTTTCTTTTAAAACATTGATCTGAGTAAGAAGATATGAGTTCTGAATCTTTAAATCCTTGTTCTCAGCTTTAAGAGGTAACATCTCGGATTTGAGCTTTTTATTCTCCTTTTCACAATCATAAGCCATGTTTGTATATCTTGACAACTGTCTAGCAAGACGTTTAGCATTTGCTTTTGCTTCAAAAAGAGTCATCTTGTCAAAATCAAGGCTGTAACCTTCAGACATCTTTAGCTGTAAGGTTAGAAATCAAACTTGTCTGTACCAAAACAATCAACTAGATGAGATTGTTAGAATCAATAATTGGATAAAAACTACACTAAAAAATTTTTAGAAAAATAAATTTCCAAAAAATAATTAAATGTAGAATTCTCAAACAATATAAAACTCAAATAGATCAAACACAGTAAGTCTGACGCAAAAGTCAGAAATCTCAAACAGTATTAATCTCAAAGAAATTAATCACAGAAAAACTGGCGCAATTTTTTTTCCCAACCGGGGTACTGTAGCGACCGGGTTACTGTAGCGACCGGTTATTTTTTATTTATTTATTTTTTCGATCGGTAGAGAATAGTAACTTCGACCGGGGTCTTGAAACTATCGGTCGACCGGATGAATAGTGACCGGATGAATAGTGACCGGATGAGCAGTGAAACCGTGAATAGTGACCGGAGTATTTCGACCGATATTGAGTTTTTCGACCGGTAAGGTGTGTGAGTTGTCCGGGCGACCAGTATAGGGAATTGACCGATAAAAAGTGACCGGGGTGTCCCCAACCGGTATAGACTGACCGATATGATGTGGTCGACCGGACAAGTGTAATTTAAACAACGACCGGTATGTTCTTGCAGATCAGTCCAGAACGACGATACTCAACCCATAAATCACAATGAACACGAATTTAATGCAATAAATCACACTTTTGTACCCAGAAACATATACCGATCACAATGCAATCAAGATCAAAGATTAATTTCAACTTTCATGCATCAATATGAAGAACACAATATCGACCGGTTTATAACTTTTGTCGAATCCAGATTAAAGAAAATCATAAAAATCTAATCGATTGAAGGTTTAGAGTGCAATTAACCTATCAGATCACTTTCAATACCATAAAACTCATCTAATTATATCAATTTCAAGCATAAAAACACCTTAAAACAAGAAATCGATTTTCAGTAGTTTACCCAGATGAGTCGATGAACAGTAAATCGATAAACATAGATTTAATCCTAACAACTTGATTCTTTTAGCTCTGATACCACTTGTTATCCCAGTTTAATCTAGTTGATTAACAATCACAGAACACAATATAGATCAAGAGATTTGAAGATTAGAATAACATACCAATCCCTTGAATAAACAGTTAAAACCTTGTGTGTTCTTGATACCTTGAATGTAGGATTACAATACTGATACCTCTCTCTAAACAATAATTATGATTAAGAATTCTAAGAGGTTAACCTAAAAACCTAATAATAAAAACATTAAATACCTAAGACTAATAGGCCTAATGGGCTTGGGCCCAATTACAAAATAACTATTAACTAAATACTAAATAGACCCTCTAATTAACTTTAACATAATTGCAGTTTAAACCCTTAACTTTAACTTTAATCTTGAATACAATTTATGATCCAACAGGATCCGATATCCCCATCATATCACACTTATGGCAAGTACATCTCTCTATAAAACTCCTTTTATGTTCGTCCTAAATTTTCACATATATAGAACCCAATGCTATATTTGTACTTGGCACAGTCACAAGCTCCCAAACTTATTGTAGATAAGATAGCTAACTCGGATCTCTATGCATATTTCTTTAGATGGTTAATCAATATATTTTCTACCTATAACATCCTTGTTTACAACCTCAAAGTCTTGTTCTTAACACAAGCCTCAATCGCATCCTCTAGTAGTATACAAAGTTTTCATGAAGTGACAAAAAAAAAATTCTTATTGTTTACTATTCCAATAGCTCGGTCTTTTCCTCAACCTTTACTTTAACTTTTGACATACCTAAAACATTTAGTAGCATGGTTACATTCTTGACACCCACATTCCCGTACATTGTTCTTCCATTCCTTTCTAGACATTCTTTTTAAAGAAATGACGACATATAGGTGTTCCATAATCCTCTTTTTGAGTCATAGTTGTGTATGTTGGATGTATTGACACATTTACATTCATTAACAATTTTGGAATAAATAATATGGACTCCTAACATAGTCTGTTATTTTGAAATACATCGCATTGATCTAAGCATATACTGAGTACGTTTGAGAATAATCTTTTGGTTAAACCTGATCAATATGATTATCAATTGTCATCTCACATATTACTTAAGTGTGGGATATTTGATATCTTCTGCAACATAGTAAAGGAACTCTTACTAAAGTATTTTATCAGAACATAAAATATCAAATCTTAAGGTTTTAATCTTGCATGAGTTGATAATCTATTTCTCTTATACCATGGATCTTTTTTTTTTTATCGTCACTTACAAATCCATCTGACTACCAATATGAAATAGCCAGGCCGGTATCACGGGGAGCCAGGATCCTTTCGGTGCAAATATAATCTGCGACCTTTCGGAAGTCCACAACTCAACCGTTTCAACCTTTCTAGACACCATCCCATATGGTTATATCGACCAGGATAAGCAATTAGCGGAATAATCTGATTGAGTTTATATAAGTTAATTATTATAAGGCAATGTAGTATTCTAAAACTCAGTGTCATCCTGAAAGTTTAAGTCTATATATCTAATCTAAGGCAACCCTAGTCCACTTAAACTAATGCTCTGATACCAACTTGTGACGCTCCGTTTTTTTTTCTTTCATAACATCATTAACTTTACATCCGCGGAAGCGTTTTGAAATCAACTTAATAGCCTAACATTTATAATGGCTATTTTAAGAACTATAACTCTTCATGCGATCCCTTCGTGTCTTATCCTGATCTTACCTTAGACTTAACCTCAATGCTTGGTTTACCATCGTGAATTAAATATAACTCTCTAATTTACTTTTGGTATTTTTATGTCTGTTTTATAAAATGAAACATGTCCATCTATTTATAGTAAATTTGTAAGCTGGTAATCAAATAGATGAGGCGACGGACGTATTGTAATTTTTAAAAACTTACAAACCTTGTGCCCAAAGTTTCTTCCATCAATTGTATATATATATATATATTAATAATTATAAATATTTTATTTATTATTTATACTATTAACTTTATCATGTATAATTTTGTGTACGTATGTAACACCCTAAAATTCAGAGTAAAATAAAACCTGGAAACCTGGCAACATGACATTCGTATTGATATAAACCTCCCATAAAGGGGACCAGTCCTTAAGACTTTACAAAACCTGCACAGATATAGGATTCATCAACAAACTAATCTAGACACCTCTATCAAGATTACATCAGTTGACAATCCATAATTCACCAAAAGAATGGGACTTAACAAATGCCCAGTTACAATACTAGTCATCTCAAAATGCCTCGAGACCAAACCCGTCTCTCAAAACCCTGGCAACCCACCGCTAAGGGAAACCTGTTATACACATCATTTGAGAAAAAAGTGTTAGGCTTAAAGCCTAGTGAGAACATACAGTTCATAAATCTCAAGAGATAAAATCAAATGCATCAAAGTAAATCCTTCCAAAGGTTTAGTTATGCAAAATACAGTTCTTTGATAATATACGGACAACCGGTCCAAAACACATCTTCCGATGACGGGGATTACCCGATTTACCAAGGATTATAGTGGAACACAAAGTAAGCCACAAATCCGAGTTATGAGCTAAATACATGGAACCATGACCACGAACGCTTCGGTCCGTACTACGATGTGAGGGAGGCCCCCAAGGAACCAGTCATACTCTTTCGTTAGACTACATTTGACCCATGGCTAGTAACCGGTCTCACATAACCGTACTAAGTGCCCCCGAAGATCAAATGTATCTAACTACAACAGAAGGGGTACAACCATCCCAACAATAAGCCGAATCGATATCTAGGGATCCACTAGTATAGTCATGACTTGTCACAATATTTCATGTGACCATTTTAAAGCTAGATAAACAGCTTTCAACACATTTATATTTCAAAATGCCATTTTCCAGACCAACTGCTGGTAAGAAAGATAATCATAAAACCAGTTTATATATATCCTTTCAATAAGCCACAAACATGGGCAAGTAAAACATCATTTTATTTCTAATAAGGCGGAACCCGTCATTTTAGTCAAAACTGATCGGGAACCCCGAAAATCACCAAAAACTTCATTTATATCAAAATGTAGAGAACATGAAATCATACCGTAGAAATACTTCGGATTTCGCAAATAAGAGTTTTGACATGTATAAAGTTTGTAAAATGGTAGTAGGAACTCACTAGTAGGTTTTTAGAATAAAATTCGGAAAACCAGATATCGATCACGACGAAGAGGTGAAGCTTTTAACACCGACCCCTTGCTAGAAACACCGAAAACTAGCAACCAAACGATACTTCGAAGATCGAAAGAAGAAAAGGAAAAAGAAAGAGAGAGAGACTGAGATTTGAGATCTTTTTAAATAAACCAACCAAAATGAGATATTTAACAAAATATCTCATCAGTCCCAACACAGCGCACGACCCGTGCGCTTTCAAAGAAGGAAGGGTGCACGACCCGTGCGGAAAACCACTGTCGAGCCCCTGACCCTTGCGCACGACCCGTGCGAAATTCCTGAAGGAGGGAGCACGACCCGTGCGCCCTGTAGACCAGCACATAAACCTCCTTTTTCTCTATTCTTGTTCGCAAAAGACCAAACGAAATTCGGGGTGTTACAATCCTCCTCAACTTGGGAATGATTTCGTCCCCGAAATCCAGCTATACAAAAAGCTGAGGATATCTTCGCTTCATATCCTCTTCAGCTTCCCACATCACATTTGCTCCCCGGTGATGCTTCCACTGTACCTTGACTAAAGTGACCTCTTTGTGACGTAACTTCTTAGACTTTCTCTCTAAGATGGCGTCGGGTTCTTCCACACAACGGTTACCTTCGTCCACTCTTAACTCTGAGAGGGGAATGACGCTGTCTTCTACCGCTAGACACTTCCGAAGATAACAAACATGAAACGTATTGTGGATTCTGCTCAACTCCGGTGGCAGTTCCAACTGGTAGGCTTGCAAACTCACCCGTTTAAGCACTTTGAAAGGTCCGAGGAAACGGGGACTCAGCTTCCCACGTTTTCCGAATTGGACAATACCCTTCCTTGGCGACACCTTAAGCATCACGCGGTCGCCCACTTGGAACTCTATCGGTCGTCTCTTCTTATTGGCATAGCTTTTCTGCCGATCCAGAGCCGCTTTCATTCTTTCACGAATGCACTTGACCTTATCGGCAGTCTCTTGCACGATTTCAGGTCCGGCAAACTGCTTTTCTCTCGCTTCTAGCCAGCACACGGGAGTCCGACACTTTCGCCCATACAATGCCTCAAAAGGTGCCATTCCAATACTCGAGTGGTAGCTATTGTTGTAAGCAAACTCCACCAAAGGTAGGTGAGAGTCCCAACTACCCCCGAAATTGATGACACAAGACCTCAACATGTCCTCCAAAGTTTGGATCGTTCTCTCGCTTTGCCCGTCGGTCTGTGGATGGTAAGCCGTACTCAACTTAACTCGCGTACCAAGCTCTTTCTAAAACCCATCCCAAAAGTTCGAAGTGAACCGACTGTCGCGATCCGACACGATCGACAATGGTATTCCATGCCTCGAGACCACTTCATCGATATAAAGTTTTGCTAACTTATCCATCGGTAGAGTCTCGCGCATAGCCAAGAAGTGAGCGCTCTTTGTCAATCTATCAACTATCACCCAAATGGTATCGTGACCTCGAAGAGTTTTAGGCAACTTCGCCACGAAGTTCATGGTGATATGCTCCTACTTCCACTAGGGAATCTCTAAAGACTGAAGACTCCCATACGGTCGTTGGTGTTCGGCCTTAACTTGCGAACACGTCACACAACGCTCTACATAACGTGCCACATCAAGTTTCATTACTGGCCACCAATAATGCAGTTTCAAGTCCCTGTACATCTTTGTACTCCCCGGATGAATGGAATACTTGGACTTGTGTGCATCTTCAAGCAACAAATCACGGTTACCCCTAATCTTGGGTACCCACACGCGACTGCTGAACAGTTTTACCCCACAGCTATCTTCCGTTAAGAGCAACCGCTGTTTCGTCATGACTTCTTCTTTGAGATTCTCTTCCAGCAATGCTTCTACTTGTGATGCCTTGATCTTTTCAACAAGACTAGACACTAACTCGATTCTCGAATGGGTAGACCGAATACTTCCGCTGTAGTCCTTCCGACTTAGCGCATCGGCCACCACGTTCGCCTTACCCGGATGGTAAAACAATTCACAATCATAATCTTTAAGTAACTCGAGCCACCGCCTTTGCCGCATATTCAACTCTTTTTGATCAAAGACATACTTCAGGCTCTTATGATCTGTGAAAAGTGTACATTTCGTGCCGTAGAGGTAGTGTCGCCAAAGTTTCAAAGCGAACACCACCGCCGCTAACTCTAGATCATGGGTAGGATAATTCTTCTCGTGTATTTCAAGCTGCCTCGAGGCGTAAGCGATTACCTTGCCTCGTTGCATCAACACACAACCCAGCCCCATCTTCGAAGCGTCGCTGAAAACCACGAAATCTTCCGACCCTTCAGGTAACGTCAAGATCGGAGCTTCACACAACTTCTTTTGAAGTATCCAGAACGCCTTCTCTTGTGTTTCGGTCCATTCAAACTTCACATTCTTCCGAGTCAAAACTGTCAAGGAAGAAACGATCTTTGAGAAGTCTTGGATAAATCTCCGGTAGTATCCCGCCAGACCCAAGAAACTTCGGATATCGGACGGACTCTTAGGAGACTCCCAATTCATCATAGCTTCAATCTTGGAGGGATCCACTTTCACTCTGTCTCGAGTGACAACGTGACCCATAAATTGTACCTCTTTAAGCCAAAAGTCACACTTGGAAAACTTGGCATACAATCTTTCCTTCCTCAACACTTCGAGCACTTCCCGCAAATGTTGTTCGTGTTCTGACTCGCTCTTGGAGTACACGAGTATGTCATCAATGAATATAATGACCTACTTGTCGAGGAATGGTCGGCACACTCTATTCATCAAGTCCATAAATATCACCGGTGCGTTCGTTAGGCCAAAAGGCATTACAAGAAATTCGTAATGGCCGTAACATGTTCTGAAATCTGTTTTCGGAACATCTTCTTCTCTCACCTTCACCTGATGATAACCCGAACGTAAGTCGATTTTGGAAAAACAACCTGCTACTTGAAGTTGATCGAACAAGTCGTCTATTCTCGGAAGCGGATACCTGTTCTTCACTGTAGCTTTGTTCAACTCACGATAGTCGATGCACATTCGCAGCGTGCCATCTTTTTTCTTTACAAACAAGACCGGAGCTCCCCAGGGTGACGAACTCGGTCTTATAAAGCCCTTCTCCAAAAGCTCTTGGAGTTGTGCCATCATTTCTTGCATCTCTGATGGCGCTAAACGGTAAGGAGCTTTAGCAATTGGTGCTGCTCCAGGCACAAGGTCAATCCGGAACTCCACTTGCCGATAGGGTGGTAACCCGGGCAAGTCGTCAGGAAATACATCTGAAAACTCACGCACAATCTTCACATCAACAAGATTTGATTTCTCTAACTTGATATTGATCACATAGGCTAAGAAAGACGAACATCCTTTTATCAGACACTTGCGTGCCCTCGCCATTGTGATTATCGCCACTTCGCCCTTTCTCTTCTCACCATAGATCACAACAACTTCACCATTGGAATTGGGAAGTTGTATTAATTTCTTGGAACATACGATCTCGGCATGATTGTTTGACAACCAATCCATACCGACCACAACATCAAAGCCTCCGATAAACATCGGCAGTAAATCGATTGAGAATTATCTCGCCTCGATACCGAGAGTACACTTCTTTAGAACATCACGGATTAGAACTTGACTACCATCAACTATCTCTACCACTAACGCATCCTCAAGACTAGTAGTGGGCATAGCAATTTTTTGACAGAACAACTCAGATACGAAAGAGAAACTGGCACCCGTATCGAATAAAATACGAGCAGGTACAGAGTTTATAAGAAAAGTACCCGATACCACATCAGCGGATGCCTTGGCCTCTTCGGCCGTCATCTGAAATGCTCGACCCGGAACCCTCGGAGGGTTCTCCTTCTTTGCCGCCACGCTACCCGACACAAGCTTCGGGCAATTTCTTCTCACGTACCCCGGCGCCTTGCACTCGAAGCAGACCATCCCCGCGATAGAACAGTCGCAGGAGGTGTGATCAGACTTCCCACACTTGAAACAAGCTTGAGAAGTGGTGCTATAGTTACCGTGGTGCTTTGTTCGACACTTCGAGCACCATCTGGCTTCTTGGTAACCGCCGAAGCTGCGGTTTCCGACAAAAGGTCGGGTTCTCTTGGGAGGTACAGAACTGCTCTCCCACTTTCTCTTATCAGTCACCACCACAGCTTTCTCAGCTTTGTTCCTCGCGAACATCTCTTCCATGTACTGAGCTTCTTCAACCATCTCGCGGAGGTTAGAAGCTTTAGAATTGTGGACCATGGATTGCATGTCCGCGGGTAGACCATTCAGATAGGCCTTCATCTTATCCTTCTCTGTTGGGGCAGCGTGCCCCACCAGATCAAGCTTCTCCATGAACTGACGGGTGTACTCCCTCACCGTCAGGCTTCCCTTTACCAGAGACCGGAATTCTTTCTCGATTTGGTCCATTGTTCTTTCATTGCAGAACTCTTCTAACAACTTTTTCTTGAACTCGGCCCAAGACAACTGAGCCAACACAGCAGGAGATAGGGTGGATTGAATGACATTCCACCAAATGAGTGCAGTATCCCTCAGCAGTTGGGTACCGAACCGCACTCTCTGATCATCTCCGCATTCGGAAGAGCCAAAAGCTTGCTCGACCGCTCGAATCTACTTCACACACAAGATTGGGTCGTCGGAACCAGAGAACTCTGGTGGTCCGCACCCTAGAAAGGATTTGTAGGAACAACTTTTCCCACTTCCTGGAGCATTAAGAACCACACGCTCCTCGGTCCTGATTCCAGGGCCAACGCCTCCAGAACCAAGCACAATGTTTTCCACAACCGTCTCACTTCTCCGATTGTTCACATCGCGGTCCTCAATCACTTTTAGCAAAAACTCTTGCTGCTTTGCCATCTCTTCCCTCATTGCCAACATCATGCTAGCCATCATTTCAGACTGCGAACTAGCATCCCTGATGACTGGGTGGGACGAAGCCAGGTCTACTCGCGGAATGACCTCTGGCCCCCCACCTAGCCCTTGCTGAACAGGTGGTCGCATAACAACCTTAACTCCCTCCGGCTGACCAGCGGTGGAGGCTGTCGCTTCCAGAGTACGCGGTCTACCACGCGTATTCACCATACTTAACTGCTTCACAGAACAGAGAAAGAGATAAAAGAGAGATTGAATAAACACAAAGGAAACGTACTACCACATTACCAATTGTCACAGTAACAGAAATTCAAGCACATTTACGTACAATATCCTCATAATAACATTAGCTAAGTGAGATTATGAACATATAACACATAAAGGTTCTTGTCACCATCGCCACAATGCCTGATAAACGTACTTTCCGTCGACTCTAAGACTAACCCATCTTAGAAGCTCTACCCAATCTCGCGGATCAATTCTTATCATACTCGGTCTAAGTCTAGACATCTTACATTCATGCCTAGTTCACTTAAACTAGAGCTCTGATACCAACTTGTAACACCCTAAAATTCAGAGTAAAATAAAACCTGGAAACCTGGCAACATGACATTCGTATTGATATAAACCTCCCATAAAGGGGATCAGTCCTTAAGACTTTACAAAACCTGCACAGATATAGGATTCATCAACAAACTAATCTAGACACCTCTATCAAGATTACATCAGTTGACAATCCATAATTCACCAAAAGAATGGGACTTAACAAATGCCCAGTTACAATACTAGTCATCTCAAAATGCCTCGAGACCAAACCCGTCTCTCAAAACCCTGGCAACCCACCGCTAAGGGAAACCTGTTATACACATCATTTGAGAAAAAAGTGTTAGGCTTAAAGCCTAGTGAGAACATACAGTTCATAAATCTCAAGAGATAAAATCAAATGCATCAAAGTAAATCCTTCCAAAGGTTTAGTTATGCAAAATACAGTTCTTTGATAATATACGGACAACCGGTCCAAAACACATCTTCCGATGACGGGGATTACCCGATTTACCAAGGATTATAGTGGAACACAAAGTAAGCCACAAATCCGAGTTATGAGCTAAATCATGTGACCATTTTAAAGCTAGATAAACAACTTTCAACACATTTATATTTCAAAATGCCATTTTCCAGACCAACTGCTGGTAAGAAAGATAATCATAAAACCAGTTTATATACATCCTTTCAATAAGCCACAAACATGGGCAAGTAAAACATCATTTTATTTCTAATAAGGCGGAACCCGTTATTTTAGTCAAAACTGATCGGGAACCCCGAAAATCACCAAAAACTTCATTTATATCAAAATGTAGAGAACATGAAATCATACCGTAGAAATACTTCGGATTTTGCAAATAAGAGTTTTGACATGTATAAAGTTTGTAAAATGGTAATAGGAACTCACCAGTAGGTTTTTAGAATAAAACCCGGAAAACCAGATATCGATCACGACGAAGAGGTGAAGTTTTTAACACCGACCCCTTGCTAGAAACACCGAAAACTAGCAACCAAACGATACTTCGAATATCGAAAGAAGAAAAGGAAAAAGAAAGAGAGAGAGACTGAGATTTGAGTAAAACGACAAAACCTTTTAAATAGAATTTATAATAAAATATTATTATTATTATTACACATATATATATTTAACGAATATATATGTACGTTAAATATATATATATATAGGGGAGGGATCAATTGGAAACCAATATTACATTGGAAACTTTGGAAACCAAAATTAACCAATCATAGAATTTCCTTTTTTTATTATTTTTATTTTTAATTGATAAGGTTATTTTAGTTTTTTTACATAGTTTCATAATATATATGGTAAGTGTTATTATTATTATTATAATATTAATTATTTAATTTTAATGTATTTTATATATGGTAATATTGATCCTTTATTAATTTAAACATGAAACATTTAATTTAGGTAAACACAAATTGATTCATACGCAAGCTACAAATCAAATTATTTTTTCTGATTCTAATGAATCAATGATTGATTCATCCAATGAATGAAAGTTTATATTCATATGAAATCTTCAATATTACATCCAGACACAAAATATTAATATAGTGAAACATAATGGATTTGATATAGTGAAATAAAATATTAATATAGTAAAACCTGATGAAACATAAAATGTTAATATAGTGAAACCTGATGAAACAGATTTGATATAGTGAAACATAATGGAAAGGTAATGAAACAAAATATTAATATAGTGAAACCTGATGAAACATATTTGATATAGTGAAACATAATGGAAAGGTAATGAAACAAAATATTAATATAGTGAAACAAAATATTAATATAGTGAAACCTGATGAAATATATTTGATATAGTGAAACATAATGGAAAGGTAATGAAACAATAATGGTAATGAAACTTAATTGGGTTTTTACATACTGCATATTGATAAACAGGTAATAAAAAGGTAGTCTTGATATATTATTGTTATCTTTTATTAATATATTAATTAATTTATTACCATATATAATTATTATCTTTTATTAATAAATTAATTAATTTATTACCATATTTTATCTTTGTTGCCAAATTTGAAACACAAAAGAAAAAGACACATTTACCCTTTTGACATATTATTATTATCTTTTATTAATAAATTAATTAATTTATTACCGTATATAATTCAAATGAATCTTGACCATTGATTAAAAATATCAATGGTTGAAATTTGGTTTCCAAAGTTTCCAATGAAATTTGATTTCCAATTAAAACCACCCTATATATATATATATATATATATATAAATATATATATATATATATATATATATATAAACTTCTTGAAATATTAAATTTGATTATTTAATAAATAATCCAAATTATATTAAATTATGCTTTCATCTCCATAATTATTAATCAGATATATATATATATACTTCACTCTTTCCAACACTGTTATATATCATCATGCTTAATATTTATCTAAAAGATTTAAGATTCCTAAATTATCATAATATTGTCATTATTGAAATAGTAAAAATGGGGTGTTACATAACACTTCCAAAATCGTATCACCAGAGCATATAAGAAGTCGGTGGGGATTTCAGAAAACCAAAGCGTCGTGTAGCCGTACTTTTACATTTAAATGACCATATGGTTGGTTGTTTAGTTCATATGCACTGTATCCGTTCAATGTTATTGAATACGTGCGTCTTAATGAAATAATGCGTTCATCAAACTACACGATTGAATTTTTAATAAATTGTCTCGAAATTTACTAAAACTTCCAAAAATTGTATATACAAAGATAAATAATCGTTCATATAAATCATACAAAGCGATCTGTCTGTATCATGACCCAAAAGACATATGCCATATTACACCTCCAGGACGTAGCCCGTGCCGACTCATCCCCCATCGCTGTTGGGACCTCGTTATTCGCCAACTGTGTGAGGAACATATATGTCAGAGGACCACAATCGCCCAATGAACCCTGCTGCTGCGGTACCCCATCTGCATGTACCCAAGTGAACTCGTGGCTATGCGCTGCAAGTGTTGGGCACCCTGCCAGGGTAAGAAACTCCTCTAGAAGGTCGGCGAACTTGTCCATCATTTTTCTAAAAGTGTCCGCATATGACTCACACCTAAAGCTATCATATACGGTCATCTCCATGGTGTCTAGCTCGAGATCGCCAACCACCCAATGCCTCTGATCTATGCAAATCGGAATAAAGACGTGAAATATTTGTTCAAAAACAAACAAACAGTAAATAACATTAAACTATACGTAGTTATAAATAACAAGTATATTTAAATTGAAAATCATACCTGATCCAGAGACCACCATGGTACACCTAACCGCTCCATCGCCATTTTGTAGACGGAACGCGACCCTCCACAAGTGATCATGAAATGCATGAAATCGGAAGACATCACCGTCCACGATGCATTGGGCGAACGCGACTCAAGGATAAACCGGACCCATCCGTCGATGTGCTATTTAAAAAATGAAAAAATGTTAGACATATAAATAGACATTATAATAGAGAAATTGAAATGACGTTTTATTACTAACATCGGTTTCGAGCCACCCTAAACCCTGCAAACAGATTAATAAGCCCCACCATTCCTTATTGACATGATGGGTGGGTATGCACCTAAGCCAATAACTCGACAATTCATCACAATGCCATTTTGCAGCAATAACCGATGAAGTGTAAGTAGAGGTAGCAGCAGTGGTGGTGGCAGCGGCAGTACGACGAGGAGGCACCTTTGATACGCGACGCTAGGCAGGTGGGTCTGTGGTAGGAGGCATAGGGGTGAAAGGAGGATTCAATTGCTTCTCAGGAGCTTTCTTGTGTGTCGACCTATGGGGAACATCCACCGGCGGTGCCATCTGAATATTAGGGACTGCTGGTGGTTAGACGTGGGTCGAGGTCGACAGGCCGACGTATGTACTCGCCTGTGGCGTATCCTGGAACAAAGCCCCAACAAATCCCGACAAACCTGACATACCGTCAGTAGTGGACCTAGTCTCATGGAGCAACGACCTGAATGTGCCTTGCAAAATAAGTTGGGTCCTCACAAGTTTGTTTTAAGAAATAAATATCAAATGTAACAAACAGATCTCAACTTACATGCTGCGTATACTGGTCATGTGTAACGAACGGAGAGCCGCCAGTGGACTGACCGCTAAACCCCGTGTATGCTGCCCATGTGCCCTACAAAATAAGATTGAGGTTCTTCATTTTCTATTCAGAATATAAAAATCAAATTACCTTCCAAATGCAATAACTTACATGTGCCATGTAGTGGGGCGGTGTAACGAACGACGAAGCTCCGAATAAGTCATCTAAGAAGGTTGATGAACTCTGCACATTAATCTAAGTCATTGTTTTTATGTCTTACTGAAAACAAATAAAAATGATGCAACCAAACGATTGAAATAACTAACATGCTCCGTGTAATGGGACGGGCCTCCAAAGATCGAAGATACGAACCCATGCGACATGTCGGCGGGCCGGGAGGGCTCACCTATAACACCCTAAATTTTAGAGTAAATTAAAAACTGAAATTTGGCAATATGACGCTGTATTTGGTATAAACCACCCAAAAAGGGTAAATGTATAAAGCATTTACAAAACCTGAGAACAGATATGGAAATCAACAACAAACTAATCTAAACAAGTACTATCTACATTACATCGGTTGTCAACCCAAAATCACCAAAATAAGGAGTTCAATTAAATGCCCAAAACACCAAATGTCTAGTCATCTCAAAATTGCCTCAAGCCCACGCTCGTCACTCAGACCTTTGGCAACCCACCGCTAAAAGAACCTGTTATACACATCATTTGAGAAAAAGTGTTAGGCTTAAAGCCTAGTGAGAACATACAGTTTATAATTTAAAGAAATACAACCGGTTGTAACGAAATAAAACCTTTTCAACCGAGTTAAGTTTACAGTTTGACATATTAAACGTTTAAGGACCTTTCGGTCCAAAAATTACATCTTGCGATGATAGTGGAGACCCGATTTACCAAGGATTGTAGTGGAACACAAAAGTAAGCCAAAATCCGAGTTATGAGCTAAATACTTGGAAACCATGGCCACGAATAACCTCGGTCCATACTAAGATGTGGGGGAGGGAACCCGAGGAATCCAAGTCATACTCGTTCACTAGGATTACATTTACGATCCATGGCTAGTAACCGGTCCCACATAACCATACCAAGTGGCCTCCAAGGATCCAATGCCTCAACTAGCTACAAGGGGAAAAACATCTCAAACATAAGCCGACTCAATACCTATGGATCCACTAGTAATAGTCTAGACTTGTCACAATTTCATTTGTAACCAACTATAGTTAAACATATAGTCCTCAATACCATTTATTTTCAAATATGCATTTCCAAGTTTAACTGCTGATAAGAATAAAAATCATAAAATGAGATTATATACATTCTTTCAAGTACCTCACCAAAAATGTGCAAGTAGTACTTTATTTTACTACGTATCAAATAGAACCCTTCCTTTTAGCAAAAATATAGTAAGAACCCTAAAATATCCCAAAACCCCATTTTTAGGTTAAAATATTATAAACCACATAATGTAAATAAGGAGATGATAATAGGTTCAAAATCTAGCTTTGATGTGTATAAAGTTTTAAAGAAAGAGATATGAACTCACCAAGTGGGTTTTTGAAGAAAACCCAAAACCCTAGCTTAACCTCTTTGGAGAAGATGAAACCGAATATGGTGATTTAATGCCCAAAACTTGAATCCTTAGATGAAACACCCAACTTCTAGCAATAAATATGGTGGATTTGGGTTGGTGAAACCCTAATTTCGGATGGTTGGAAAGAAAGGTTTTGAAAGAGAGAGTAGAGATGGTAGATGAGAATTAAATGAGAAAAAGGGGAAGAAACTCGACTAAATTTGGCAAGGGTATTTCCGCGGCTTTGGCCGCGGCGTAGCCCACGCGTACTTTTGAGATTGAAAACTTCCAGTGGGTTACGCGGCTTAGGCCGCGGGGTAACCTGCGCAAGCCACTGACTTTCACAACCAAACTGAATTCTTAGTGTTCAAGCTCGGCTCAAAACTACGGTGCTAACGACTAACGGTAAACGCAAGATAAATAAGATTTAACAACAAGGAAGGCTAACAGTCTTAACGATAAAATTTACACATAGAAAACTCGGGGTGTTACAATCTTCCCCAACTTGGGAATGATTTCATCCCCGAAATCCTAACTACTCGAAAAGATGACGATATCTTCGCTTAAAGTCCTCCTCAGCTTCCCATGTCACATTGGCCCCATGATGATGCCTCCAACGCACCTTGACCATAGTGACTTCCTTGTGACGCAATTTATTAGAATTCCTTTCTAGGATAGCGTCGGGTTCCTCCACACATTGGTTACCCTCATCTACTCTTATCTCAGAAAGAGGAATGACGCTTTCTTCTTCTGCCAAACACTTTCGAAGGTAACAGATATGGAACGTGTTGTGGATCCCGCTCATCTCCGGCGGTAGTTCTAATTGGTAGGCTTGTAAACCCACCCACTTAAGTACTTTGAAAGGTCCAAGGAAACGGGGACTCAACTTTCCACGCTTTCCGAACCTGATAATGCCCTTCCATGGCGACACTTTAAGCATCACACGGTCACCCACTTGAAACTCCATCGGCCGTCTCTTCTTATCGGCATAGCTCTTCTGCCGATCTTGAGCCGCTTTCAACCGTTCCCGAATGCCTTTGACTTTATCGGCTGTCTCTTGCATAATTTCGGGTCCGGCGAATTGCTTTTCTCTTGCCAATACACGGGAGTTCGGCACTTCCGCTTGTACAACGCCTCAAATGGTGCCATTACGATACTCGAGTGGTAGCTATTGTTGTAAGCAAACTCCACCAAAGGTAGGTGAGAATCCCAACTACCCCGAAAATCAATAACACAAGACCTTAGCATGTCTTCAAGAATTTGGATCGTTCTCTCGCTTTGACCGTCGGTTTGTGGATGGTAAGCCATACTCAACTTTACTCGCATACCAAGCTCCTTCTGAAAGCCATCCCAAAAATTCGAAGTGAACCGATTGTCGCGATCCGACACGATCGACAAGGGTACCCCATGCCTCGAAACCACTTCATCAATGTAGAGTTTTGCTAACTTGTCCATCGGTAAGGTTTCGCACATAGCCAAAAAGTGAGCACTCTTAGTCAATCGATCGACTATTACCCAAATGGTATCGTGACCTCGAAGAGTTTTGGGCAACTTCGTCATGAAGTCCATGGTAATATGATCCCACTTCCACTCGAGGATCTCTAAGGACTGAAGACTCCCATACAGTCGTTGATGTTCGGCTTTCACCTGTAAGCACGTCACACAACGCTCTACGTAACATGCCACATCAAGTTTCATTACCGACCACCAATAGTGTAACTTCAAGTCCCGGTACATCTTTGTACATCCCGGATGAATGGAATACTTGGGCTTGTGGGCATCCTTAAGAAGTAATTGCCGGTTGCCCCCAAGTTTGGGCACCCATACACGACCGTTTAACAGTTTTACCCCACGGCTATCCTCCATTAAGAGCAAACGTTGCTTTGTCATCACTTCATTCTTAAGATTTTATTCCAACAAGGCTTCTATTTGAGATGTCTTGATCTTCTCAACAAGACTTGACACTAACTCGATCCTCGAAAGGGTAGCCCGAATACTTCCGCTATAGTCCTTCCGACTTAACGCATCGGCCACTACGTTCGCCTTACCAGGATAATAAAGCAACTCACAATCGTAATCCTTGAGCAACTCGAGCCACCACCTTTGCCTCATGTTCAACTCTTTTTGATCAAAGACATACTTTAGGCTCTTATGATCCGTGTAGAGTGTACATTTCGTGCCATAGAGGTAATGCCGCCAAAGCTTCAAGGCGAACACCACCGCCGCTAACTCCAAATCATGGGTAGGATAATTCTTCTCGTGAATTCTGAATTGCCTCGAGGCATAAGCGATCACCTTGCCTCTTTGCATCAACACGCATCCTAATCCCATTTTCGAAGCGTCGCTATAGACCACGAAGTCTTCATATCCTTCAGGTAGCGATAGAATTGGGGCTTCGCACAATTTCTTTTGTAAGATCCGGAACGCCTTCTCTTGCGTTTCGGTCCAGGAGAACTTCACATTCTTCTGAGTTAAAGCTGTCAAGGAAGAAGCAATTTTTGAGAAGTCTTGAATAAACCTCCGGTAATATCCCACCAAACCCAAGAAGCTTCGGATATCGGACGGATTCTTGGGAGGCTCCCAATTCACCATGGATTCAATTTTAGAGGGGTCCACTTTCACCCCGTATCGGGTGACAACGTGACCCAAGAATTGAACCTCTTCCAACCATAAGTCGCACTTGGAGAATTTGGCATACAATATCTCCTTTCTCAACACTTCTAGAACTTCATGAAGGTGTTGCTCATGTTCCAACTCGCCCTTGGAATATACGACTATGTCATCAATGAATACAATGACCGACTTGTCGATGAATGGTCGACACACTCTATTCATCAAATCCATAAACATCGCCGGTGCATTTGTTAGGCCAAACGACATTACAAGGAATTCGTAATGGCCGTAACGCATTCTAAAGGCCGTCTTTGAGACGTCTTCTCCCCTCACCTTCACTTGGTGGTATTCCGAACGTAATTCGATCTTGGAGAAACACCCTGCTCCTTGGAGTTGATCGAAAAAGTCCTCTATCCTCAGAAGCGGGTACTTGTTCTTCACCGTTGCTTTGTTCAACTCGCGGTAATCGATGAAAATTCTCATTGTGCCATCCTTCTTCTTGACAAACAAGACCAGAGCTCCCCAAGGCGACGAGCCGGTCTTATGAAAGCCTTCTCCAAAAGCTCTTGGAGTTGAGCCATCATCTCTTGCATCTCCGATGGCGCCAACCGGTAAGGGGATCTAGCAATAGGAGCCGCTCCCGGTACGAGGTCAATCCGGAACTCCACTTGACGATCGGGTGCTAACCCGGGCGAGTCATCCAGAAATACGTCGGGAAACTCTCGCACTATCTTCACATCTTCATGATTTAACTTCTCAAGCTTGGCGTCGATCACGTAGTCTAGGAAAGATGAGCATCCTTTCACCAAGCATTTGCGCGCTTTAGCCATGGTGATGATTGCCACATCACCTTTCCTCTTCTCACCATAAATCACAACAACTTCCCCACTGGGATGGGGAAGTCGGATTAATTTCTTGGAGCATACGATCTCTGCATGATTGTTTGCCAACCAATCCATGCCGACCACCACATCAAAACCTCCTATAATCATCGGCATCAAATCGATCGTGAATTCTTTCCCTTCGATTCCGAGAGTACACTTCCTCAGGATGCCGTGGATTAGAACTTGACTACCATTTGCTATCTCTACCACTAACGCATTCTCTAGACTATTAGTGGGCATAGCAAGCTTTTGACGAAACGACTCAGATATAAAAGAGAATCTGGCACCCGAATCAAACAGTATACGAGCAAGTACGGAGTTTAGAAGAAACGTACCCGATACCACATTGGCGGATGCCTTGGCCTCATCGGCCGTCATCTGAAAAGCTCGACCCGGAACCCTAGATGGGTTCTCTCTCTTCTCCGGCACGCTACCCGACTTGAGCTTCGAGCAATCCCTCTTCATATGCCCTGGTGCCTTGCACTCGAAATAGATAAGCCCTATGATCGAGCAATCTCTAGTGGTGTGATCAGACTTACCACACTTGGAACAATCTTGAGAAGTGGTGCTACAGTTGCCGTGGTGCTTGCTTCGGCACCTCTGGCACCATCTAGCTTCTTGAAAACTGTTGAAGCTTCGATTTCCGACAAAAGGTCGAGTCCTCTTAGGAGGTACGGAATTGCTTTCCCACTTCCTCTTGTCTCCGACCACCACCGCTTTCTCTGGTTTACCCCTCGCGTAAACCTCTTCCATAAACTAGGCTTCCTCTATCGTATCGCGAAGATTAGAATCCTTCGAGTTGCGGACCATGGACATCATGTCTGCCGGCAGGCCCTTAAGATAGGCCTTGATCTTCTCTTTTTTTGTTGGGGCCACTTGCCCCACCAACCCCAGTTTCTCCATGAATTGACGGGTATACTCCCCCACCGTCAAGTTTCCTTTCTCCAGTGCTCGGAACTCGGCTTCAATGCGGTCCAATGCCCTCTCACTACAGTACTCCTCTAAAACCTTCTTCTTGAACTCGACCCAAAACAACTGAGCCAGAACAGTAGGGGAGAGGGTGGACTGGGTGACGTTCCACCAAGTGAGAGCCATGTCCCTGAGCATCTGAGAACCGAATCTCACTTTCTGATCATCCCCACACTCAGATGAGCCGAAGGATTTCTCGATTCCTTGAATTCATTTTATGCATGCTACCGGATCTTCAGAACCAGAGAATTCCGGTAGTCTACAACATAGAAAGGTCTTGTATGAGCAAGCTCTCTTGCCTTACCTTGCCTCAACTGCTATTGGCTCCCCAGTTTGGATCACCTGACCCGTACCACCGGATCTGATCACTTCAATATTCTCCGCAATCGTCTTATTCCTTCGATTGCTCACATCACGATCCTCGATCACCTTCAGTAGAAACTCTTGTTGCTTGGCCATAGATTCATTCATCACCAACATCATGCTGGCCATCATCTCAGATTGGGAATTTGTATCCCGGATGACTGGGTTGGACGAAGCCAAGTTGTAACACCCTCAAATCTAGAAATAACAACTAATTTAAAATCTTCTAAATACATCAATAAATGATTCAAATACAATCACAAATTCATATTTAACCTCAACACACACAATTTATTCTCTACATACAGTCTATAATAAGGACGGGTGCTACTAAAACTCTATAATAGTCACTATCTCCAAACTGCGGGAGACTTCACCAAATACTTACAATTGTGTAAAGCTAAGGCTCAACTCTTCATAGTACTGCTAGAACCAAACCCCCAACTAGAACCTGATGCACATGCCGACAAAAAAAAGGGTTAGGATAACGCCTAGTGAGTTCAAGAGTTTTCAACATGAATAAATATTTCGTTAAAGGGAAAAATGCAGTTTAAATCATGATTTTTTCAAAATGATTTAACTTAACTACGAAAACGACTCGTTTTCCAATAACATGCGTTTTAAGGACGAATATCCCAATGCAAAACATTCTTTATAAAATGATGCCGCCCCAGAATCACTCGAACGTGAATAGAAAACAGACTCCCAAGTATAAAATCGCGGATAAAACTTTATATCTCGAAACACCCAAAACACGGGTGGGGCATAATACTCAACTCATACACAATGGAAAATAGTCTATGTAAATGTGATATGCCATTGAAAATATGGAACTAAATTTCAATACTCACACGACCATAAAATGGAATGAAATCCAAATAATAAGGCATGGACAATTTAGTATCCAAAATACTGTTGGCCGCTAACGGGGGAGACCCGAATCCCTTGAGAGTGGAGGAACACAAAAGTATGTCACTCATACAACGTTAATCGTATGACACTTCACAACATGAAATCCCAAGGGTCCCTACGACTCCCTCCAAGCTACACCCAAAGAGACAGTTGACTTTAGCGAATAATACCATGAATATCGCCCATGGCTCGACACATTCGGGGGTTACAACCACGACATTGCCCCGACATGGCGGAGGCCCCAAATATAAAAATCGCCCCTCTAACTCATGATAACTCAACCGGACTCAGCCCTCCTAGTGTACACTTGAAAGGTTAAGGTCATACGACACGGGTCCCGGAGTCCAACCCCGTAATACCCAATTGACCATCAAATAAAGACTGACTTACGTGCCTATGGATCTAATGCAATACAGTGTAATATTACATGACTACACATGAATGACCAACACACTCGAGCATGTAATTATCATAAATATGCAATAAAGTGCATTAAGATGTATGTTGAACATGGGTTCTACAAAGAGCCATTAAAACTTGGACAAACGTCCACGAGACTCTTTTAAGTCAAAACGAGCTAAAATACTCAAACCCCATTTGACCAACAAATAATGTTTCTCCAAATAATAAACGCATCTAGACGACGTTTATGCAAACACATACTTCACATATGTGATTAACGCAAAAACTGAAATTTGGCAATATGACGCTGTATTTGGTATAAACCACCCAAAAAGGGTAAATGTATGAAGCATTTACAAAACCTGCGAATGGATATGGAAATCAACAACAAACTAATCTAAACAAGTATTATCTAGATTACATCGGTTGTCAACCCAAAATCACCAAAATAAGGAGTTCAATTAAATGCCCAAAACACCAAATGTCTAGTCATCTCAAAATTGCCTCAAGCCCACGCTCGTCACTCAGACCTTTGGCAACCCACCGCTAAAGGAACTTGTTATACACATCATTTGAGAAAAAGTGTTAGGCTTAAAGCCTAGTGAGAACATACAATTTATAATTCAAAGAAATACAACCGGTTGTAACGAAATAAAACCTTTTCAACTGATTTGAGTTTACAGTTTGACATATTAAACGTTTAAGGACCTTTCGGTCCAAAAATTACATCTTGCGATGACAGGGGAGACCCGATTTATCAAGGATTGTAGCGGAAAACAAAAGTAAGCCACAATCCGAGTTATGAGCTAAATACTTGGAAACCATGGCCATGAACAACGCCGGTCCGTACTAAGATGTGGGGGAGGGCACCCGAGGAATCCAAGTCATACTCGTTCACTAGGATTATATTTACAATCCATGGCTAGTAACCGGTCCCACATAACCGTACCAAGTGGCCTCCGAGGATCCAATGTCTCAACTAGCTACAAGGGGAAAAACATCTCAAACATAAGCCGACTCAATACCTATGGATCCACTAGTAATAGTCTAGACTTGTCACAATTTCATTTGTAACCAACTATAGTTAAACATATAGTCCTCAATACCATTTATTTTCAAATATGCATTTCCAAGTTTAACTGCTGATAAGAATGAAAATCATAAAATGAGATTATATACATTCTTTCAAGTACCTCACCAAAAATGTGCAAGTAGTACTTTATTTTACTACGTATCAAATGGAATCCTTCCTTTTAGTAAAAATATAGCAAGAACCCTAAAATCTCCCAAAACCCCATTTTTAGGTTAAAATCTTATAAACCACATAATGTAAACAAGGAGATGATAATAGGTTCAAAATCAAGCTTTGATGTGTATAAAGTTTTAAAGAAAGAGATATGAACTCACCAAGTGGGTTTTTGAAGAAAACCCAAAACCCTAGCTTAACCTCTTTAGAGAAGATGAAAATGGAGATGGTGATTTAATGCCCAAAACTTGAATCCTTAGATGAAACACCCAACTTCTAGCAATAAATATGGTGGATTTGGGTTGGTGAAACCCTAATTTCGGATGGTTGGAAAGAAAGGTTTTGAAAGAGAGAGTAGAGATGGTAGATGAGAATTAAATGAGAAAAAGGGGGAAAACTCGACTAAATTCGGCAGGGGCATTCCCGCGGCTTTGGCCGTGACATGAGGTCGCGGCGTAGCCGGCGCGTGCTTTCGAGATTGAAAACTTCCAGTGGGTTACGCGGCTTAGGCCGCGACTTCCAAGCCGCGCAAGCCACTGACTTTCACAACTAAACTGAATTCTTAGTGTTCAAGCTCGGCTCAAAACTACGGTGCTAACGACTAACGGTAAACGCAAGATAAATAAGATTTAACAATAAGGAAGGCTAGTAGTCTTAACGATATAATTTACACATAGAAAACTCGGGGTGTTATATCACCACCCTGCTGTTGGGCTGGAATCTGTCATCAAGCATATTAAACCACATAAAGGTTCAAAATATACCAATTAAAACCATGTCCGATAAATTAAGTTAAAAACTTACCTGAAAAGAGCTAAACTGGCTAGTAAGCCTCTCCACCTCGGCAAGACGTCTCTCAAGATCTTCATGCTCTGTGCGATGAGATCTCCGAAAGTCATAGTAATCATCCTTAAACGTCGTAACCTCAGCGCACCGGTCAACATAGGGGTCAACATGTGGACTATGCTGATGGTGGTCTGATGAACTATGCTCACGGTGAAAGGATGGACTATGCCCATGGTGAAAGGATAAACTATGCCCATGATGAAATGGTGGCTCCTCGTAAGAGGTGCCCTCATGTCCCCTAGTCACGTCTGCGTGGGACGGGGGGCCCGTGTCATGATTAGGTTGGTCGTCTCCCTCTGAGTCGGAACCTCCGTCTATAAAAACAATTAACAACATTATTATAAATATCAAATAATTTAGAATGACTTCTCTTTATAGAATTATTATAAATATCGGATAACTTAGAATGACTTCTCACCCTCGTCGGCAACCTGCATAACTCTCGACCTCTTCGTCGGTCGACACCCCTCCAAGATACTAAACCAACGATGACTCTGAATATACCATTCCTGGCTCTCCTCAAACGGCGTAGGAATAAGCCTCTGACGTGGCGCCCGCTCCTCCTAATATATTGAAAAATAATCATGTTAGAAATCCACACGAGGGCCTCATCTATTACAAATTTTTTTGTTGTAGTCAATGTAATTTACCGTCGACACATCCATGAGAGCATATGCATGGTTACTAACAATAGTTGTCGAAGACCTATTCCAACGAACCACACGTGGCAACCTGTCGGTCAGTATATAATACGTGTTGGCCATAGGAAATGTCTCTAAAATCCATATATGTGAATTAGAATACCAAGATAGTAGTAAATAATTTGTAGAAATAGGGAATCCGTGTAGATTGTAAAAATATTAATTTAATATCAACTAACTAACCTTGAATGCAAATAGAAAACCGGATAATGACATCCTCTCGCCATGGTCCAGTCGTCTCCGGATCGCTCCATTCATCTGCTTGAAGGTGGGGCCCATATATATGATCCCCAGGGAAACCGATTAAACACGCTCAGATCATCAATGGCCCGAAGTAGAGTGTCGTGAAGATGCCGGGACAATTGATGACCGAGGAAGAACATCTCAACCATAATCATGACACAAATAATACGGACGACATAATCGTCATCGATATGGGCCCGACCCTCGCCATCAGTGCCAATAAGATTGAATAAATTCTGAATGTTCCGCACAGTTAACTTGCCTCGTGGGAACACCCGTCTAACAAAACCATCGGGCCTACTCTTATGCATATTCGGTTCGGGTCTGAAACGAAGTGTTGTGATAAGACAGAACTCCTCACGGCCAAACCGAAGCGCGTGACCACCAACCTGGAAGAACATCTCGTCATCCCGTACATTTTCCGGGAAGACCTGGGTCTGTAAGAATAAGTGGAGCATGATAGGATCGACAGATGTGTCGGTCAGATCCAACCAATGACCGGAACATGTTTCCCTGAATAACGCTATCCGCCTGGGGTTCAATTTTTGGTGAATCAAATCCACCATCGTCATCTTATGCTTCAGATTCAACTTTGCATTGTAAAAATTTCTTCCCTGCATAGTAATGATATAATACTTATGTAAAGGGACATTTAGGCGTCATTTTGTAATGTAGAGGGACCTAAATTGTAGTTTCTAATGTAGAGAGACTTAAAATGTAAGTTTCTAATTTAAAGGGACCTAAAGTGTAAATTTCTAAAGTAAAGGGACCTAAAGTGTAAATTTCTAAAGTAAAGGGACCTAAAGTGTAAATTTCTAAAGTAGAGGGACTTAAAGTGTAAACTTCTAAAGTAAAGGGACTTAAATTGTAATTTTCTAAAGTAAAGGGACTTAAATTGTCAATTTCTAATGTAAAGGGACCTACAGTGTCAGTTTGTAATGTAGAGGGACCTAAAGTGTAAATTTCAATTGTAAAGGGACCTATATTGTAATTTTCTAAAGTAAAGGGACTTACATTGTAAATTTCTAAGGTAAAGGGAACTAAAGTGTAAATTTCCAAAGTAAAGGGACCTAAAGTGTAAATTTCAATTGTAATGGGACTTAAATTGTAATTTTCTAAAGTAAAGGGACTTAAATTGTCAATTTCTAATGTAAAGGGACCTAAAGTGTTAATTTCTAAATTCAAGGCACCTAAAGTGTCAATTTCTAAAGTAAAGGGACCTAAATTGTCAATTTCTAAAGTAAAGGGACCTAAAATGTATCTTTGGTGGATTTTACATCAATGCAAGTACATAAAAACAATTGGAATTTTGGGTATTTACAAGTACTATAAAGTTTATAAAATAGATTTCAAAACATTAAATTTTGAACTATGTTACAAGAACTCAAAAATTAAATATAGAGCAATTTCAAACGATGGTTATTTTGTAACAAAATTAATATAACATGATGACTACAACCATTTAATCTAATATCTTATTGTGTTTTATTTTGTGTAATTTATGATGACACTAAAATTATAATCCAAAATATAAAATCATAATATACTTTTCTATATAACAAAAAAATGTATAATAAACATCATTCATAGCTAAAAGATCGAAGAACTAAACAAGGGCCGAAACTGAAAAAGACATGTACGCAAATTGCGTACACCCCCTCTTGCGCACCGGTGGAACCTCCTTACGGTGGGCTCGCCGCTGCTCCGTGTTAAACGTCCAAAAAATCGAGGGGTGCAAAAAAGAGTAGAAGAGTGAGAGTGAAGTCACTAACCTCAACCATTGTGGTCCCAAATTGAGTATAAAAATAACGCTCGGTGGTGGGGTGTGCAAAATCTCTGCTCCGGTGGCCTGGTTCTTGCGCCGATCGAGTATTAAAAAAAGGGAGGTGGGGCTCTAGTTGCGTCGTTCGAGTATTAAATAAAGGGACTCAACCGTTTACTTAATGTCAGGTATGCAATGTCGCAGGGGTGCGCAATTGCTTAGGGGCACAATTACGCACCCTGCTCCATTGCGTATTGGGGCTCATTTGTGCTGGTTGAACTATTTTAGCAAGTCAGAGAGATTGAGTGGTTTGGTTACTTGGGCCAATTACCCTTTTATAAATAGCATTATTTTGAGTTAGTGGATTTTGTCGGGTATGTTATAAAGCCGGCTGCCATTTCGGTGGTTGCGTGGAGCTCTTCTTTTATTCTATCAACGGAATTTCCCATGTGCCTGCAGTTTTTATTTACTTCTCCGTCAGAGATGAAGTACGTATCTTTATGTATGTGTCTGTCTCTTTGCTGCTTTCGATCATGATGCTCTCTTTTGATCACCTGTAGAAACCTTACTTACTTTATCGACAGGCAGGTAGAGAACTAACTCATCATCTGTTTCGTTTTTTTAATTTCTATACCTGCAATTGTTTTTTTTGCTTTCGGGTAAAACACCGATGGGCGTTTGATGTTTTTTCCAACTTGGTTTCATTACTTTTTGTGGAAATCAATTTGGTCCAAAAATATTTTGATGATCCCATTTTGATTTGATTGGCATCATCAAAATAAACCAAGTTCAAATTGGGAATTCACTATTTTCTAGAAAGAAACTGGTTAGGTTTATGTCAATGAAGTCGATACTTTCCATTTGAGTTAATTTTCCTAAGTGTTTAGCTTTCACATTTCTTAAGGAAAATGATTTACAATTATCTAGCAAGGTGAAGGATTGTGTGAGAAGTTGAGGTTAACGAATGAGAAGTTGATGTGAACCGTTGATCACTTTTAATCAAATGATGAATTGGGGCTTAGAAGGGAACTGATCTGGTGCATCTAATCGTAATGTGCATCCATTTCTCATCCAAACGTTTGATCCTTCTCACGTTAACCTCAACTTCTCACAGGACCCAATCCTATCTAGCAAATGGAATTGAATATTAACTATCAATCGTTCGCATTTCTGAAATTTTGGGTTGGGAATAACTTATTCTATTGACCTACAGCAATCCTGAAATGGATGAAACCAGTGGTAAGGGAAGCTTACAACCTCTATCAAACTACAGATTGGGGAAAACCCTCGGTATTGGATCGTTTGGTAAAGTTAAAGCCGCCCATCATATCTTGACGGGGGTCAAAGTTGCCATCAAAATCCTTGGTCGTCAATCAATCGATGATTCTGCTGCGGAGAAAGGTATTCTGATTAATTGGTTCTATTGAGCGACTTATGTCATATGTAATTGTTTGTTTCACTTGTTACTGAATTCACAATTATTACTCGTGCATACAAGTTTAAGTGAATTCAGACATAAGTTGTAGCTCCATGGTTGCTACTTGATAGCGGAAAATCGTATAGTTCCACAAAGTGACCACGGTGTTCCCACAGGGGGTGCAAGTATGCACCGACACTATGATAGCTACAAGTAATAAAGTGATAAGATACCAATGATCGTTTCCACAAGGACTAAACTACTGAGAATTTCATGAACTCCTTGTGCAAGTTTCGGTTGTGAGAAAAATTATTGTTTTTGTTGGTGAAATTGCTTAAAATAAAGAAATGAAACTTTTGATTAAAAGATTAGTATGAGTGTAAGTTTTCCTTAAGACAAACGTAGCAAAAAAAATGGTCAGAAACTCTATGTCACATTTATAAAGATCCCGATTTCTCGAAAGTGAATCTTTCTAAATAGTTACCACTACTGCCGATTCTTAATCTTGCAGATTTAGCTAAGGGACCGTTTACCAAACACTTACCCAAGTAAGCGTTTACCGGTAAAATTTAACATTATCATTTACTTACCGGGTAAGATTTTAGTCCACCAAAACGGTACTGTATGCAACAATTTTCCTGGTAAGCGCTAACCGTGGTAAGAGGCTTTGCCCTCACTTACCGGGTAAGACTCTCGGTCCTTACCTTAGCTCTTACCGGGTAAGATTCTTGGTGTCCCAATGCAGGTCATCCTTCGTTGGTATATACTCTGCATTGCTTTGATATACCTCCATGGTAGTCCTCTTCTCTTCAGCCTCCTCCAAATTACGTTTGTAGATGCAATATCTTAGGCCTTGTCCAGGTGGAAAAAGAATTAAGCTAACGGCATGTTTGGTGATGATTTTGTTATTCCACTAGAAAGTTATCTGCTTCGGCCCAAATGAGGTTTATAATTTATAAATATTGTTTGAATCTAATATGATGAAGTTGATGATATCCATTTCTTTATTTGTGATTGTATTTTAGTGAGACGAGAGATTAATATAATGAGGCTTCTTTCCCATCCACATATTGTTCGTCTTTATGAGGTGATAGAGACTCGGTCAACCATATATGTCGTCATGGAGTATATGAACTCTGGTGAACTATTTGATTATATTACCGAGAATAGTAGACTTGAGGAGGATGAGGCTCGCCATTTCTTTCAACAGGTATCTATGACGATTATTCTTACACACAAAACATCCACCTCTTTTTATGTCACATAACATATATGATGATTGTCTCCACTCCACTCCCCTTACCACTACCATGGTTCTAGTAATCATCCCTGATTGATGCGCTTGCTTAATAGCGTTCATAGAATTTCCACATGAATGTCCTCATAGCTTCATGACAAGCCAAACTTTTTGTGTATCTATGAGAAACGATCAAATAAAATCCATGGGCCTGCTTGAAACGGAGGAGTTTCTTTCTCGAATACTCATTTGACAGTGTACTAATCAATTGTAATACTGGGGTTTAGCCAAATCGTTCCGACAGCGTTCTTTGATTAATTAAAGCATCAATTCAACTAAAGTGTTATTCAAGTAACTGGATTCTATGTTAATAATCTACTGCTACTCGGGTACTCCTAACTATTTGATGAGAACAGCTATGCAGTGCATTCATGGACGTTGGCTTTAAAAACAGAGACACTTTTTAAGTAGTTGAGATGAAGAGCCTTTGAGTGACAATGATCAAACATCTAAAGTTGATTCTTAAAAGAGTTAGGGGCTGCTTTTTTTGTTTTTCCATTAAATCCTGTATGGAAGGTTTTTGTTTTGGAGGGTTTTTTTTAATAGATGTAAGCAGCCTATTTTTTAATTGGGAGGGGCAGGTTTGAAATTTTTTTGGCTTTCTGCATAAAGCTCCCCCAAGGAAGCTTACTAAATAAGCCACTTTGTATGTCATTGAGCCACTACCAAATAGTCATTTATAGTTGACCAAATAAGTTGCGAGTCCCATTAAGCTCCATTAAGTTGCTAACAAACAGGCCCTTAGTAAGCAACAAGTTCCAGGAGTCATGCAGGTATTATCTTGCAAGACTCATGTGGACTCAACCAGCATTGATAACAGCAAGGTATACTATAAAAGAAACACATCCAGGGTTTTCCAATTGTAACCAAATGCAAATTTACATCCCTAAAGATACAATATGCAATTTAGCATATATAGAAGCACTAATGCCTGATGTTCCAAAACGTAAGAATCCTGAAATATAATCTACTAATTTATAATATATTTTATTTCAAGTTCTTGTATCAATATAATGCAGGAGTTGGGAAACATGATGAAATGTTATAGGAACAATATTATCTGGTCTTCTGTTATAGTTGTCATCTTCGAAGTTTGAATCTTGTCCTAGTTTGGTTTTGTGGCCCATGAAATTCAATTTCTAAATTATTTCAACACTGGAGTATCGTGGGCGAAGAGAATCAATAACCATTGAATATCAAGCACTCCAATAAGTAACAATAACTTGTGCCCTTCTTATTCGATTTCCAACAAGATTGCCTAGACTACATTCATGGAATCCATGCACAATTAGGTGCCGTTTGTTTTTTAAGAGGTCTGAAGTCTTATTTTACTTCTAATTAATAAGAGGTGGTGCTGAAGTCTGAAATCTGAATCAACAAGACTGTATGTTTTTATAACAACTGGAGGCGTCTTGAGAGAAAGAAGAGCATATGAACTGAGGTGGCGATAAGAGGTTTTAAGAAGTCAGGTCACCACCTCTTATTTCAAACATATTTAAGAGTTAAGAGGTTATGAAAACCGGAAAAAAACAGTCTAAATGTAAAAAGGTCTGAACGATTCAGACTTAAGAGCCATTAAGAGTTTTTTTTTTAAAAACAAACAACCCCTTAGATTGACTAAAAGAATGAAACTGAGATGGTATCTTGCTCCATGTAGATTATTTCTGGTGTTGAGAGTTGCCACCTCCACATGGTGGTTCACCGAGATCTTAAGCCGGAGAACTTACTTCTTGACTCAAAAGGCAATGTGAAAATTGCCGATTTCGGACTCGCCAATGTTATGCGGGATGGCCATCTATTAAAAACAAGTTGTGGAAGCCCAAATTATGCTTCTCCAGAGGTGCGTGAGTTATCTATCTTCATTATCTTAAACATCTTTTCACAACATTTTATTTTTCTCATAATCATTTTCTCAAAACCTTTTCACGAACCTTCACGGAAGCAGCCTCTCTTCTCCTCGGGGTGAGGTTAAGGTTTGGGTACACCCTACCCTCCACAGACCCTACTTCGTGTGGGGTTTATTGGGTTCGTCTGGTTTTATTATCTTATAGAGTAAATTACGTTTTTAGTACCTATGGTTTGTTAAAAATTGCAAATTTCGTCCCTGTGGTTTTGAACTTTCGGTTTTCATCCCTATGGTTTGCAATTCATTTCAATTTTCGTCCCTGAGGGCCAAACACTACTTTTAAGCATGAAGGACTAAAATAGAAATGAATTGTAAACCACATGGATGAAAAAAGCAATAAAATTTAAATCTTAAGAACAAAAAAGGTAATGAATTATAAATCATAGGGATGAAAATCGTAATTTCAAAACCATAAGGACAAAAATAGAAACTTTTAACAAACCACAGGGACTAAAAACGTAATTTACTCTTTCTTTTATACATCTTGGTGCTCTAAAAGAAGCAATCAACTTTTAATGTAGGTTATCTCAGGAAGTCTTTATGCTGGTCCTGAAGTTGATGTTTGGAGTTGTGGGGTTGTTTTATATGCTCTTCTATGTGGAAGTCTTCCCTTTGATGATGAAAGTCTTTCTGGCTTATATGCAAAGATAAAGGTTTGTAACGTAGATTTTGTATTTTGAGTTCTCAGGTGAAGCTGATTCTGACATGGGTATTATTTGGTATTAGAGTGGAATATACACATGCCCAAATTACTTATCTCTTGGAGCACGTGACTTAATTACACGGATGCTTATTGTCGATCCAGTTAACCGTATATCCATTCCTGAAATCTACAAGCATGCATGGTTCCGAGAACATCTTCCACAATACATTGCAGGCCACTCAATCAATGCTTCATGGAGTGCAAGAAAGGTAATAAACTTATCAAACTAGAATTACTGCATTAAATTGCTTGAGCATCATGATCACTTTGTCTATTTAGTCAAAGATTACTTGCATATTGTACTAAAGAGATGGAACAAGTATGCTGCTTACTGTGTGTTGGAAAAATAATTCTCTTTATTTCTGATTCATTCTAATATATAAAATAAGATTAGGTGTGCACCCATGTGATGCACCCGGATAAACCAAACCAAACATACCCACAAAATTAATTAATTTTTTTTATTTTATTGTAAACCGATAATAAGAATTTATTGTAAACCAGTAACAAAAGTTTTTTGCAATTCCTCGTTAAAAAAGAAAATTTGAATTTGAACGTGTTTATCGGTTGGTTATCAATTTAACTATTTAAGAAGTATTTTCCGTACTATAGGGCTCCAGAGGGTGGCGTATACCCTTTTTTACAGTTATTTCAAATCTAATAATGTCTATCCACATGGCAAGGTTGATGTTCAAGTTCTAGAAGAGATGGGTATGATAGGCTTTAATGTTCAAGAAGTGATTGGATCTTTGAATAACTTGCTGCATAATCAGGTGCTAAAACTGTCTCAAGTTTTGATTCCAGTACAAAAATTAAAACTGTAAAAATGACCCTCTTTTATTTTCTTTTCAGGCAACAGTCACTTATTCTATATTATTGCATAAGCACTTCAGTAACCATAGTTACCGCAACAACAATCTTGTAGGATCCTTGGTAACTTTAATTATTCTTATGCAGTCATGAATTACAAGTTTTATTTCGTTTGTACACAATGAAATTGTTTATCCTGTAGAGTTAAATAAATAGATGAAGTTATTCATTTAAGAATAGATGTCTTTGTTATTGTGCTGATCTGCATTCTTCCTTCCTTCTAGGTCTATGCTTATGTTGTAATCCATCCACTAATCAGATAATTTAATTATTTTGGTGTGGGGTCCCACATCGTCTTGCTACACACAGACCATCAAAACCTAATGTATATATGTTGAAACTTTTTTTTTTTGTAAACCGTCAGTGTTCGGGACAGCTTGTGCGCGCCTCGACTAATCCAACTTTCTACTTTTATCTTCCCCTATTACTTGCTATCCAGTTTCTTTCCAGAATCCTCAAAACTTTCAAAAACGCTAACGAACTCTGTTTTGGTCGCCATTCAGTTCGTTCTTCCGACCTTTTCTTTTTCAAATCTGAAATACAAGATCTCTAATTCTTTCCTGTTAGGCCAAAATATTTTCATAAGTGGGGGGTTTTCACAAAAAAACAGCCTTTCTTCTCCTTGAGATAGAGACAAGGTCTACGTACATCATACCCTCCTGTACCCTACCTTTGAGTGGGATATACTGGGTATGTATGGTTTGGTATAGAATCAAATCACTGAGAATAAAATAAATTATGTGTAAATCACAGCCAAATGTATCTAACAATCTGCTAGACCAGGAACTTGATTCTGGAACAATATTTCTGAAAACCATGAAAAATGTCTGGTATTTACATTTGTGTGTGTGTGTGTGTGTTTTTTTTTTTGGGGGGGGGGGTCTGTCAGTTGAATGACCTCCCAATTTTCTTTTAAATCCATGACCTTCCGACAGGTTTTAGAATGCCACTCACTCCCATATACAAAAATTGTGAGAAGGTTATGATCTTGATAAAATTCTCATTTAAGGTTATTGAGCAAAATAGTCCTATTTACGTGTAGCTCATTATCATATTTTTCGATTCTTTTAGCCACCAGAATGCATAGCTCGTCGAGATATTTATGTAAGACCAATTTCTGCTGCCCAAACCAAGTGGGTACTTGGATTCAAGGTGATTCTGGTTTTTCTGCCTTCTTGTACTTTGAATTTTAACTCAGTATCGATCTTTATTGTTTGTTATATTAATGCAGTCTCGTGCATCGCCACATGAAACTATGAGAGATGTTTTAACCGTCTTCAAGAGCTTAAATGTACGATGGAAGAAGATCGGGCCCTACAACATGAAATGTATTTGGAAACCAGCAGTTCAAAGCTATTCCATGCCTATGGGAATCCATAGAATTAGTTTAACAGAAGATACCGACCGTCAGAATGTACCAATGAAGAGCTCAAACAAGGGAAATTTTACTTCATATGATGCTGTCAAGTTTGAAATTCAGGTACGGAATACCAGCAAATTTGATTTGATTAAGGATATGTTTGGCAAACTAGCTTAGAAGATAGTTGTTAGCTGAAAAATTAGTTGTTAGAGAATAAGCTAGTTAAGAAGTCTGGTAGAAACACGTTAATAAGTTAATAAGCTAGATGATAATGTAAAGTGACCTAATTTGAAAAATACAAGGGGCATAATTGGAAAAAAAAAGTGAAAGAAACCCTTGATGCTTATTGAAAACATTAGCTGAAGTAGCTTTTCAAAAAACTAGCTTATGAGTTACCAAACACGGTTTTTTTCAGTTAGCTCAGAAAATAAAACCTTAGTGCTTATTGAAAACATTAGCTGAAGTAACTTTTCAAAAAGCTAGCTTATGAGTTACCAAACAGGGGTTTTTTTCAGTTAGCTCAGAAAATAAGCTAGCTTATGGTCGTCAAACATGATCTAACTTATCAAATTGATTGAACCACCGGGAAATCAACTTTGTTAATGAGAAAATCTTCATAACAAAATTGCCACCAAATAGTTGTCGGACTCGTAAACAATATCATTTCTTAATCTACCAAAGAATTCATATTTCGTTTAACTTGATACTGTAATACAATCTCACATCTTTCTTTTCTGTGTCAGCTTTATAGAGCCACCACAGAGTCGTATCTTCTGGATTGGCAAAGAATTTACGGGCCTCCGTTTCTTTTCATTGAACTTTGTGCCGGATTTCGTGCATGTGTGATTATGTAACTCAAATGGTATATATTGAAACTACTGTAAGAGTCATTTAGATATATAATCTTAAATGTGATTTTAATTTATGATATACTTATTAAAACCCCAATAATCCTTGCAACCCTTGCAACCTGCCTTATCATCCTTGATTTAGTTTCCAACGGACGTGATGCATTCACCAAAATCAATTTTCGGAATTTCATTTTTAATTTCTTTTTCACATAAAACATACCCCGCTGAAGGGCAAATTGGGAATAAATCAAAATTTCAAACAACAAGCTAATCATGGAAATGTGGGTTTCAAACAACAAGCTTAATCTGTGACACCCGGAAATTCTTAAGGTAAGTATTTGTTCCCTTAATACGTTAATTGTGTCTATGTGAGAATATGAGCCTTTATATGTGCATGATCTTCATTATAATGTTGTAATGTTATATGAAATGCTCTACCATTGTATTTGTCTAAACCTCGCGCTCGCTATCGAATTTGGCCAAGTTTTCGGGCAGTCTGGAGTGTGGCGCGATAGTGCCACGCCACAGTGACAATGTCACTGTTGCCGGTCACTGTCGCGGTGGGTGTACCGCGAGTGTTAGGAGAGGCGCGACTATGACACGCGATTGTGACATGGTCACTGTCGCGGGGTGTGTACCGCGGGTTCCTTGGTTCGCGCGATTGTGACACGTGACAGTAACAATGTCACTGTCGTCGACGGGGTATTTGGGTTAAATGAGTCCTTTAGCCGATTTTCACTTCATTCCTCTCTTTTCTCTCTTCCACCTTTGGCGATTTTAATCCCAAGAAATTGACTTCATCACTTCCCAAACCCTAAACCTCATAAATGCAACATCTTTTGGTAGTTGGGTCTTGAATGCTTGCAATAACTCATCTCAAGGAGGATTTCTAGGGCTTCTCAAAGTTCAACCTTCTCCTTTCCAAGTCTCATCTTCTTCATCTAGGGTTTTCCTATTTTCTAGGTTTTGGTTCAAAACCTAGATTGTGAGTTTACTAAACCTTTGTTAAAACTAGATACACATCATAATCTCTTACTTGTTATATTTATGGCATATTTGCTTGAAATGTTCATCTTCTCATGATTCAAGAATTTGATGAATTCTTTATGAAAATGTGGTGGTAACATGTTTATAAGTCTCATGCCTTGATTTACTCTCTTTGGTCAAGTATTTGGGGATTTTTCTCATGGATATATAATATGAGCATTTTGACATGATTAATGTATACATGTCTTGGATTATGATGAGTTTTATTTGGAATACCTATTTAATGATATTGTACCTATATAATGATTATATTGGTATTTGGGTCTCATGTTGGACTCATGTGGTTTAGGATGGTAATATTGTACCCATGGTTGGTATCGAAATATGTAGGGTTGAAATATACCTCAAGACCTTCTATATGCATTATGTTGGACGAACCAAGTCAGTAGGCACTAGGAGGATGTAGTCTTGGGCACCACCGTGATGGTATGTGCCTAGACCTCCACCATTCGGGGAATTTCCTTAGTTGTAGTCCTCGGATGTGCCGGGCCTTTCGGGTGCCCCTTGGTAGTTGGCATCAAGGTACGTTGTCTCTTTGGGTGGAACTTGATTGGTGCTATGGGTCTCCCCTATTGACTCCACATTTGTTGAACTTTGGTTAACTGCTGGTAAGAATTATAACTGTTCATGCATGCTTTCTATTGTTCAACTCACTAGGCTTTTTGGCCTAACACTTGTTTGGTGTCGATGTGTATCTCAGGTTCTAGCGGCGCCAGTTCTAAGCTGGCATAGTTGCTTGGGTGAGAGCTTGGGGAAAATTGCTTTTGGACATACTTTGGTAGAAGAACATTTGGGTTTATAAATGACACCCCTTTTGTAATCTCTTTTCTAGTTATAGAAATTAGATTAGTTGATTGTTATTTATTGTCCGTTAAATTACAACTGTAATTAAACAGGTTTGTATATTTCCCCATTTTTGGGAGGCTCTTGCTATGGCAATTTATATACCTCATGTCCGTTTTTTTTTTGGATTTTTGTTATCCCTATTTTTAGGGTGTTACAAGTTGGTATCAAAGCTTTAGTTTAAGTGAACTAAGTATGGTTTTAGCATATCTAGACTTAAGCTTTAGACTTTATAGTTTCACTGTCCACTTGAGGTAGAAATCCAAGGTGGGGAGAGCGTTAGGATTTATGGAATTACTTTAATTGAAAGTTGTGACGATGGTGACAAGAATTCTTGTGTATGGTTCGTTCATAATTTCACTTAGCTACTACTATTATGAATGCATTGTTACGTGAGCATACTTGGTTTACTATTGTTATGATAATTGATGAAGGTATTAGTACGTACAATGAGTTTAACTCGCTTAGTCTTTTCTCAATCCCTTTTCTCGTACTTGCATGGCAGATTGAAATGGTAAACACTCGGAGTAGGTTACCAAATACGCCAGAGGGTCATTTGGAAGTGGAATCTACAGCGGAACGACCTCCTTTGGGCGTAACCTCCCATACCCACAATCTTGGGAGGAGGACCTGAACAGATTCCGCGTAGGAACCTTGCTGCTAGCAACGCCATCATGGAGGAAGTAACTATGGAGACAAGGATCAGAGATAGTATGATGTTGGCCATGAACTCGGCCATGGCCCAACAACAGGAGTTCTTTATGAAGCTCCTGGAAGATCGAGAGGGTCGACATTACAAGAGGTCATTGAAGAGTCCTTGCTTATTGAGGACGACTTGCTTGCGGAGAAGGAAGAGAAGAAGCAGTTTGGGGAGAAACGAAAGTGGGAAGGGCCATCTGGGCCAGTTCGTCAATCAAGGCCGTTTGTAAGCGGGAGAGCGGGTGACCATCGTCGAAAGGATCGGTGGTGCCACAAGTGCAAGTCCAAGCACTCGGACCCATGTGTTACAAGAACCTACTCAGGTCTGGTAGGGTGTGCTAAGTTTGGCAAGAAGGGTCACACAACTCGTGAGTGTCCCATTCGGGGGCCGGTGTGTTTTGAGTGCCGAGAGCCGAGGCACATGAGGAAGGATTTCCCGAAATTAGTGGGAGGCAATGGTGGAAATTCCGTGGGTTCGACGGCTAGAGTCGAGCAACCGCCAAGGGAGCCAAGTCGAGCTTTCCGGATGAATACCGAGGAGACAAAGGAGACCGCTGATGTTGTTTCGGGTACGTTCCTAGTAAACTCCTTGCCCGCTCGTGTTTTGTTTGTCACTCCTATTAGTGTTCTTCCGGATGCGCAAGTGGTAGAAATAGCTAATGGAGATCAAGTGATCATCCGAGACCGCTTTTGTGATTGCACTCTAGAGATTGATGGGAATTATTTTGGAGTAGATTTGCTACCTATGGTTATAGGAGGGTTCAATGTAGTTATAGGGATTGATTGGTTGGTGAGGCATAAGGCTGACATCTTTTGCTCTAAAAAGATGATCCAAGTGCCTCTACCGGAAAATTGTGTGGTCACCATCTACGGGGAGAAAGGGAAGAGGAGTAATCCTATCATATCTTCTCTTAAGGGTCGCAAATTTCTAGCGAAGGATTACCCTTCGTACCTGGCTTATGTGGTGGACGCGAAGAAAGAGAAGAAGTCGGTAGAAGACGTGAAGGTCGTGCAAGATTATCCGGATGTCTTTCCGGAAGACTTACCCGGGTTACCGCCGGAACGGCAAGTGGAGTTCCAAATCGACCTCACTCCGGGAGCGTCCCCGATAGCTCATGCTCCCTACCGATTGGCCCCGACGGAAATGATGACGCAACTACAAGAGTTGTTGGAGAAGGGTTTCATTCGACCGAGTTCGTCACCTTGGGGAGCACCGGTTTTGTTCGTGAAGAAGAAGGACGGATCCATGCGGATGTGTATCGACTACCGAGAGCTAAACAAAGTCACGGTGAAGAACAAGTATCCTCTACCTCGCATTGTAACACCCTAAAAATAAGGATAACAAAAATCCGAAAAAACGGACATAAGGTATACTAAAATTGCCATAGCAAGAGCCTCCTAAAAATGGGGAAATGTATAAACAACCTATTTAATTACAATTGTAATTTAACGGACAATAAATAACAACTAACTAATCTAATTTCTACGACTAGAAAAGAGATTACAAAAGGATTGTCATCTATAAACCCAAACAGTTCATATCCAAAAGTATCACGCGTCCATGTGCAAAAACCCCAAGCTCTCACCCCAAAGCAACTAAACCTGCTTAGGACCGGCGCCGCTAGAACCTAAGATACACATCGAACCAAACAAGTGTTAGGACAAAAAGCCTAGTGAGTTGAATAATAATAAGCATGCATGAACAGTTACAAATCTTATCAACAGTTAACCAGAGTTCAATATATGTGGAGTCAATAGGGGAGACCCAAAGCACCAATCAAGTCCACCCAAGAGTCGATATACCTTGATGCCCTTAACAAAGAACACCCGAAAGGCCCGGCACACCCGGAGACTGCCGCTAAGGAAATTCCCCGAATGGCGGAGGTCTAGGCACATACCATCACAGTGGCGCCCAAGACTACATCCTCCTAGTGTACTGACTTGGTTTGTCCACATAACGTCTATAGGAGGTCCTTTAGGTGTATTTCAACCCAACATATTTCAATACCAACCACGGGTACAATATTACCATCCTATCCCCATGAAGTCTAACAAAAGACCTAAATGACAATCATGCTCATCATGCATATAAATATGTCACCAAAATGGTGTTCCAACTAGAATCATCATAATACCCATATATGCATACATTTAACATATCAAGGTACCCACTTTATGTATCTATGAGAAAAGCCCCAAATAATGATACATATAACATAAATCATGGCATATCACCCATATTTACATTTCTAACTATTTTCATAAAGAAATCCCAAACACTTGAAAATATAGAGATAAAGTGACAAATAGAAGATTATGATGTGTATCTAGTTTTAACAAAGGTTTAGTAAACTCACACTCTAGGTTTTGAACCAAAACCTAGAAAAGATGGAAACCCTAGAAAATGAAGGATGAACTTGGAGAGGAGAAGTTGACTTGAAGGAACCCTAGAAAGTTTTTCCTTGAGATGATTTATTGCAAGAATCAATGCTCCAACCACCAAAGATGTTGTATTTATGATAGTTAGGGTTTTATGAGGGAAGGGAACTGGTTTGGAGGCTCCAAAATCGCCAAAGGAAAAGAGAGGTAGATGGGAAATGAAATGAAAATCAGCCAAATGATTCATTTAAATCCCTGCACCCCAACGGCGATAGTGCCCGACGATAGTGCCAAGGGCACTATCGCGAGTCACAATCGCGAACTACAAGCCACCCGCGGTACAAACCGCGCGAGTATATCCGGCGATAGTGACATTTGTCACTATCGCGTGTCACTATCGCGACCCAACCCCCACTCTCGGTACCTTCCTGGCGATAGTGCCTCCGGCGATAGTACCAATGGCACAATCGCCAGGCACAATCACGCCAACCCCAAATCAGTCCGAAAACTCAACCGAAAACGATAACAAGCACAAGGTTGTACGATTAAAGATGGTAAATCAATATATGTGATATTCAATATATTAACGATCGACAAAAGCATATAAGGCTCATATTTTCAAATAGATACAATTAACGTATTTAAGGGAACAAATACTTACCTTATGAGTTTACGGGTGTTACAATCCTCCCCACCAAAATGGGATTTCGTCCCTGAAATCTTCCCCTAAACAAACAAGTGAGGATAACGCTTCTTCATATCATCTTCCGATTCCCAAGTAATGTTAGCACCTCGATGGTGTTTCCATTGGACTTTAACCATCACCACGTCCTTATGCCTCAACTTCTTCACTTTCGATTCCAAAATCGACTCTGGTTCCTCCACACAACGATTCCCGTTGTCTACCCGAATTTCTGACAAAGGAATCATGCTTTCCTCCTCGGCTAGACACTTTCGAAGGTAGCACACGTGGAACGTAGGATGTATTCCATCCATTTCCGGTGGTAAATCCAACCGATAGGCTTGTAAACCAACTCTTTCTAAAATGACGAAAGGTCCAAGGAAACGAGGACTAAGTTTTCCACGCTTCCCAAAACATATAATCCCCTTCCACAGAGATACCTTCAACATGACCCGGTCGTCCACTTGAAACTCAACCGGTCTTCTTTTCTTGTCCGCATAGCTTTTCTGTCGGTCTTGAGCCGCCTTTAGCCTCTCCCGGATTTCTTTCACCTTGTCGGCCGTCTCTTGAACAATTTCCGGCCCGGCGAATTGCTTTTCGCCCGCTTCTAGCCAACAAACCGGGGTCCTGCACTTCCGTCCATACAATGCCTCGAACGGTGCCATTTCAATACTAAAATGATAATTGTTGTTGTACGCGAACTCTACCAACGGTAGATGTGAATCCCAACTTCCCCCGAAGTCTATTACACACGACCTCAACATATCTTCTAATGTCTGGATCGTCCTCTCGTTTTGGCCATCCGTTTGAGGATGATACACCGTGCTCAAATTCAGTCGAGTACCCAACTCCTTTTGCAAACTAGCCCAAAAGTTCGAAGTGAATCGGCTGTCTCGATCCGACACAATAGATTTCAGAACTCCGTGCCTCGACACCACTTCGTCAATATAAAGCTTGGCCAATTTCTCCATTGGCAAAGTCTCCCGCATTGCAAGAAAATGCGCACTCTTGGTCAACCGGTCAACGATTACCCAAATGGTGTCGTGCCCACGCAAGGTCTTCGGTAAATTGGTCACGAAATCCATAGTAATGTTGTCCCATTTCCACTCGGGAATGGACAATGGTTGTAAACTTCCATATGGTCTTTGATGCTCCGCCTTGACTTGAAGGCACGTGACACACTTCTCCACATAGCTAGCCACATCTAGCTTCATCACCGACCACCAATAAATTAACTTTAAATCTCTATACATCTTGGTGCTACCGGGATGTATAGAATATTTCGACTTATGCGCTTCTTCAAGAAGCAACTTCCGATTTCCTCCCAACTTCGGCACCCAAATCCTCCCTTGAAAGAGCTTGAGTCCACGACCGTCTTCCGTTAAAAGTTCATTTTGTTTCACCATGACTTCGGCTTTGAGGTTCTCTTCCTTAAGTGCTTCCACTTGACTTGCCTTAACGCTTTCCAACAAACTTGACACCACATCGATCCTTGTAAGGGACATTTTGACACCACCACCATGACTCCTTCGGCTCAATGCATCCGCCACCACATTGTCCTTACCGGGATGATAGAGTAGGTCACAATCGTAATCCTTCAAAAGCTCTAGCCATTTCCTTTGTCGCATGTTGAGTTCCTTTTGGTCGAAGATGTACTTGAGACTCTTGTGATCCGTGAAAATAGTACACATGGTCCCATACAAGTAGTGTCGCCACAACTTTAACGCGAAAACTACCGCCGCTAACTCCAAATCATGAGTCGGATAATTCTTCTCATGATCCTTTAATTGCCGCGACGCGTAGGCGATTACTTTCTCCCTTTGCATTAGGACACACCCAAGTCCCATCTTGGAAGCGTCACTAAACACAACAAAGTCTTCCGATCCTTCGGGTAAGGACAAGATCGGAGCTTCGCACAACTTCCTCTTGAGCGTCTGAAACGCTTGCTCCTGTGCATCGGTCCAAAGAAACTTGACGTTCTTCCTTGTAAGAGAAGTGAGCGGTGTAGCAGTCTTTGAGAAATCTTGAATGAAACGCTGGTAGTAACATGCCAAACCCAAGAAACTTCGAATCTCCGTCGAACTTGTTGGAGGTTCCCAACTCATCATTGCCTCGATCTTTGCTGGGTCCACTTTTACGCCGTCCTTTGATACCACATGCCCCAAGAATTGCACTTCTTGGAGCCAGAACTCGCACTTAGAGAATTTCGTGAACAACTTCTCCCTTCTTAGAACCTCCAATACTTCCTGTAAGTGCTTCCCATGCTCGTACTCATCCCTTGAATATATTAAAATATCGTCGATGAAGACGATCACGGATTTATCCAAGAATGGGCGGCACACACGGTTCATCAAATCCATTAACACGGCCGGAGTGTTGGTTAAACCGAAAGGCATCACCAAAAACTCGTAATGGTCGTATCGCGTTCGGAAAGCCATATTCGGAATGTCCTCCTTCTTCACTCTCACCTGATGGTAACCAGATCGAAGGTCGATCTTTGAGAAACATCACGCGCCTTGAAGTTGATCAAAAAGATCATCGATGCGAGGCAAAGGATACTTATTCTTCACCGTGACTTTGTTTAGCTCTCGGTAGTCGATACACATCCGCATGGATCCATCCTTCTTCTTCACGAAAAAAATCGGTGCTCCCCAAGGTGACGAACTCGGTCGAATGAAGCCCTTCTCTAACAACTCTTGAAGTTGCGTCATCATCTCTTTCATTTATGTCGGCGCCAAACGATATGGAGCACGAGCTATCGATTTAAAACTCCACTTGCCGTTCCGGCGGCAACGTGGGTAAGTCTTCCGGAAAGACGTCCGGAAATTCTTGTACCACTTCTACATCTTCTACCGACTTCTTCTCTTTCTTCGCGTCCACCACGTAAGCCAAGTATGAAGGGTAGCCCTTCGCTAGAAACTTGCGAGCCTTAAGAGATGAAATAATGGGATTATTCCTCTTTCCTTTCTCTCCATAAATGGTATCCACACCATTTTCCGACAATGGCACTAGGATCATCTTTTTGGAGCATAAGATGTCAGCCTTATGCCTTACTAACCAATCCATACCTATGGCCACATCGAACCCTCCTATAGCCATAAGCAATAAATCTACTCCGAAGGAATTCCCATCAATTTCTAGAGTGCAATCGCAAAAACGATCTCGAATGATCACTTGATCCCCATTAGCTATTTCTACTACTAACGCATTAGGGAGAACACTAAGAGGAGTAGTGAATTGCTTACAAAAGGAATCCGACATAAAAGAACATGTAGCACCCGAATCAAACAAAACACGAGCTGGCAAGGAGTTTACTAAGAACGTACCCGAAACGACATCAACTGTCTTCTTTGCCTCCTCAGTAGTCATCCGGAAAGCTCGACTTGGTGCCCTTGGTGATTGTTCGACTCTAGCCGTCGAACCCGTAGAATTTCCACCATTTCCTCCTACTAGATTTGGTCAACTTCTTTTCATATGCCCCGGTTCTCCGAATTCATAACATACCGACCCACGGAGGTAACACTCTCGAGTCGTGTGGTTTTTCTTACCACACTTGGTACACCCGGCTGGACCGGAGTGAGTCTTTGTAGCGCACGGTCCCGAGTGCTTTGACCTGCACTTGAGGCACCACCGATCCTCACGGCGTTGATCACCCGCTCTTCCACTTGCAAAGGGTCTTGATTGACGAACGGGCCCAGACGGCCCTTCCCACTTCCGTTTCTCACCAGCCTGACTTCTTTCCTCCTTCCCCACATTGATGTCATCCTCAATGAGCAAAGACTCTTCAATGACCTCTTGCAAGGTCGAGCCCCTAACATTTCTTACCGCCGTTTGCATTCCGGCCGGTAATCCTTGTTGATAGGCCTTAATCTTCGACCTTTCATCGGGGACCAGATGTCCCACCAAATTCAGTTTCTCCAAAAAGAGTCTGGAGTACTCGACAATGGACAGAGTCCCCTTCTTCAGATTTCGGAACTCTCGCTCCAGCTTGTCCAATGACCGCTCACTACAATACTTATTCATGATTTTCTCCTTGAACACCGGCCAGGTTAGCTTAGCCAACACTTCCGGAGTGAGGGCGGATCTAGTGAGATTCCACCAAATCAGAGCCTTTCCCCGAAGTAGCTGAGAAGCAAACTTGACCCGTTGAGAGGGATCACACTCACTGGACTCAAAGGCCATTTCTACTTCCTTGAGCCAGTACATACATGCAACCGGGTTGTCTGAACCCGCAAACTCTTTAGGGTGGCACCCCAGAAACGCCTTGTAGGTACACCCCTTAGTCTTCGTCTTGTTCCCATCATCAGATGGGTCTTCTACAGATACCACATTTGGTCCACCCGACCCCACAACAATGTTTTCCGCCATTGTTTCCGGTTGTTGATTACTGGCGTCTCGATCTTCTAAGAGTTTCATGAAGAGCTCTTGTTGTTGGGCCATGGCGGAGTTCATGGCCAACATCATGCTATCCCGAATCCGGGTCTCCATGGTCACTTCCTCCATGATGGCATTATCCGCGTTGAGGTTCCGGCGCGGAATGTGCTCAGGTCCTCCTCCCAAAAGATTGGGCATGGGAGGTCCCTCGGTAGTTACGCCCACAGGAGGTCGATCAGCGGTAGACTCCACTTCCAAGTGGCCCTATGGGGTATTTGGTAACCTACTTCGAGTGTTTACCATCTCAATCTGCCATACACGTACGAGAAATAGATTGAGAAAATACTAAACAAGTTGAACTCATTGTACGTACTAATACCTTCATCAATTATCACAATAATAGTAAACCAAGCATGCTCACGTAACAATGCATTCATAATAGCAGTAGCTAAGTGGAATTATGAACGAATCATATACAAGAATTCTTGTCACCATCATCACAACTTTCAATTAAAGTAATTCCGTAATCTTAACGCTCTCCCTACATAGGATTCCTACCCCAAGTGGACAGTGAAGTCATAAAGTCTAAAGCTTAAGTCTAGATATGCTAAAACAATACCTAATTCACTTAAACTAAGGCTTTGATACCAACTTGTAACACCCTAAAAATAGGGATAACAAAAATCCGAAAAAACAGACATAAGGTATACTAAAATTGCCATAGCAAGAGCCTCCCAAAAATGGGGAAATGTATAAACAACCTATTTAATTACAATTGTAATTTAACGAACAATAAATAACAACCAACTAATCTAATTTATACGACTAGAAAAAATATTACAAAAGGGTTGTCATCTATAAACCCAAACGGTTCATATCCAAAAGTATCACGAGTCCATGTGCAAAAACCCCAAGCTCCCACCCCAAAGCAACTAAACCTGCTTAGGACCGGCGCCGCTAGAACCTGAGATACACATCGACACGAAACAAGTGTTAGGCCAAAAAGCCTAGTGAGTTGAACAATAATAAGCATGCATGAACAGTTACAAATCTTATCAACAGTTAACCAGAGTTCAATATATGTGGAGTCAATAGGGGAGACCCAAAGCACCAATCAAGTCCACCCAAGAGTCGATATACCTTGATGCCCTTAACAAGGAACACCCGAAAGGCCCGGCACACCCGGAGACTACCGCTAAGGAAATTCCCCAAATGGCGGAGGTCTAGGCACATACCATCACAGTGGCGCCCAAGACTACATCCTCCTAGTGTACTGACTTGGTTCGTCCACATAACGTCTATAGGAGGTCCTTTAGGTGTATTTCAACCCAACATATTTCAATACCAACCACGGGTACAATATTACCATCCTATCCCCATGAAGTCTAACAAAAGACCCAAATGACAATCATGCTCATCATGCATATAAATATGTCACCAAAATGTTGTTCCAACTAGAATCATCATAATACCCATATATGCATACATTTAACATATAAAGGTACCCACTTTATGTATCTATGAGAAAAGCCCCAAATAATGATACATATAACATAAATCATGGCATATCACCCATATTTACATTTCTAACTATTTTCATAAAGAAATCCCAAACACTTGAAAATATAGAGATAAAGTAACAAATAGAAGATTATGATGTGTATCTAGTTTTAACAAAGGTTTAGTAAACTCACACTCTAGGTTTTGAACCAAAACCTAGAAAAGATGGAAACCCTAGAAAATGAAGGATGAACTTGGAGAGGAGAAGTTGACTTGAAGGAACCCTAGAAAGTTTTTCCTTGAGATGATTTCTTGCAAGAATCAATGCTCTAACCACCAAAGATGTTGTATTTATGATAGTTAGGGTTTTATGAGGGAAGGGAATTGGTTTGGAGGCTCTAAAATCGCCAAAGGAAAAGAGAGGTAGATGGCGAATGAAATGAAAATCGGCCAAAGGATTCATTTAAAGCCCTGCACCCCGACGACGATAGTGCCCGACGATAATGCCAAGGGCACTATCGCGAGTCACAATCGCGAACTACAAGCCACCCGCGGTACAAACCGCGCGAGTATATCCGGCGATAGTGACATTTGTCACTATCGCGTGTCACTATCGCGACCCAACCCCCACTCTCGGTACCTTCCTGGCGATAGTGCCTCCGGCGATAGTGCCAATGGCACAATCGCCAGGCACAATCGTGCCAACCCCAAATCAGTCTGAAAACTCAACCGAAAACGATAACGAGCACAAGGTTGTACGATTAAAGATGGTAAATCAATTTATGTGATATTCAATATATTAACGATCGACAAAAGCATATAAGGCTCATATTTTCAAATAGATACAATTAACGTATTTAAGGGAACAAATACTTACCTTATGAATTTACGGGTGTTACAGGCATCGACGATCTTTTTGATCAACTACAAGGCGCGAGATGCTTCTCAAAGATTGATCTTCGGTCCGGATATCATCAAGTGAGAGTGAAGAAGGAGGACATTGTGATGACGGCTTTTCAGACGCGATACAGTCACTATGAGTTCTTGGTGATGACTTTCGGCTTAACCAACGCTCCGACCGTATTCATGGACTTGATGAACCGTGTGTGTCGCCCATGCTTAGATAAATCCGTGATCGTCTTCATCGACGATATACTAATATATTCAAAGGACGAGTCCGAGCATGGGGAACATTTGCGGGAAGTGTTAGAAGTCCTAAGAAAAGAGAATTTGTTTGCAAAGTTCTCGAAGTGCGAATTCTGGCTCCAAGAGGTGCAATTCTTGGGGCATGTAGTATCTAAAGACAGAGTTAAATTGGACCCGACAAAGATTGAGGCGATGATGAGTTGGGAGCCTCCAACTGGTCCGACGGAGATTCGAAGTTTCTTGGGTTTGGCGGGTTACTACCGGCGTTTCATTCAAGACTTTTCCAAGATAGCTACACCACTCACCTCCCTCACAAGAAAGAACGTCAAGTTCCTTTGGACCGATGCACAAGAGCACGCTTTTCAAACGCTCAAGAGGAAGTTGTGCGAGGCTCCGATCTTATCCTTACCCGAAGGATCAGAAGACTTTGTAGTGTATAGTTACGCTTCCAAGATGGGACTTAGATGCGTACTAATGCAAAGAGGGAAGGTAATAGCCTATGCGTCGCGGCAATTAAACGATCATGAGAAGAATTATCCGACTCATGACTTGGAATTGGCGGCGGTAGTTTTTGCGTTGAAGTTGTGGCGACACTATTTGTATGGGACAAAGTGTACTCTTTTCACGGATCACAAAAGTCTCAAATACATATTCGATTAGAAGGAGATCAACATGCGGCAAAAAAGATGGATTGAACTTTTGAAGGACTACGATTGTGACCTACTCTATCATCCCGGTAAGGCCAATGTGGTGGCGGATGCATTGAGTCGAAGGAGTCATGATGGTGGTGTTAAGATGTCCCTTACAAGGATCGATGTGGTATCCAGTTTAATGGAAAACATCAAGACGTGTCAAGTGGAAGCACTCAAGGAGGAAAATCTTAAGTCCGAGATCATGGTAAAGCAAAGCGGACTTTTGACGGAAGATAGTCGTGGACTTAAACTCTTCCAAGGGCGTATTTAGGTGCCAAAGTTGGGAGGAAATAGGGAGTTACTTCTTGAAGAAGTGCACAAGTCGAAGTATTCTATACATCCCGGTAGCACCAAGATGTATCGGGACTTGAAATTGAATTATTGGTGGCCGGTGATGAAATTGGACGTGGCCAATTACGTGGAGAGATGTGTCACGTGCCTCCAAGTCAAAGCGGAGCATCAAAGACCGTACGGGATCTTGCAACCGTTGTCCATTCCCGAGTGGAAATGGGACAACATCACTATGGACTTTGTGACGAAGCTACCGAAGACCTTGCGAGGCCATGACACTATTTGGGTAATTGTCGATTGGCTAACTAAGAGTGCGTATTTCCTTGCAATGCGGGAGACTTTGCCAATGGAGAAATTGGCCAAGCTTTACATTGATGAAGTGGTGTCAAGGCACGGAGTGCCGCAATCTATTCTTTCGGATCGTGATAGTCGTTTCACACCGAACTTTTGGGCAAGTTTACAGAAAGAATTGGGTACTAGACTGAATTTGAGTACGGCATATCATCCTCAAACGGATAGTCAAAGCGAGAGGACGATCCAGACGCTAGAGGATATGTTGAGGTCGTGTGTAATAGATTTCGGAGGAAGTTGGGACTCACATCTACCTTTGGTAGAGTTCGCGTACAACAGTTACCATTCTAGTATCGGGATGGCACCGTTCGAGGCTTTGTATGGACGGAAGTGTAGAACCCCGGTCTGCTAGTTAGAGGCGGGCGAAAAGAAATTTGCCGGACCGAAAATAGTTCAAGAGACGGCGGATAAAGTGAAGGAGATCCGAGAAAGGTTGAAGGCAGCTCAAGACCGATAGAAGAGCTATGCCGATAAGAAGAGAAGACCGGTCGAGTTTCAAGTGAGCGACCGTGTCATGTTAAAAGTATCTCCATGGAAGGGTTTAATCCGTTTTGGGAAGTGTGGGAAGCTTAGTCCTCGTTTCCTAGGACCCTTCGTCATTTTGGAGAGAATTGGGTTACAAGCTTACCGGTTAGACTTACCACCGAAAATGGATGGAATACATCCTACGTTCCACGTGTGTTACCTTCGGAAGTGTCTAGCCGAGGAGGAAAGCGTGATTCCTTTGACGGAAATTCGGGTGGATAATGGGAATCGTTGCGTGGAAGAACCGGAGGCGATCTTAGAGTCGAAAGTGAAGAAGCTACGTCATAAAGATGTAGTCATGGTTAAAGTCCAATGGAATTATCATCGGGGTGCTAACGTTACTTGGGAGTCCGAAGATGATATGAAGAAGCGATACCCTCACTTGTTTAATTTAGGATGAGATTTCGGGGACGAAATCCCAATTAGGTGGGGAGGATTGTGACACCCGAAAATTCTTAAGGTAAGTATTTGTTCCCTTAATATGTTAATTGTGTTTATGTGAGAATATGAGCCTTTATATGTGCATGATCCTCATTATAATGTTGTAATGTTATATGAACTGCTCTACCATCGTATTTGTCTAAACCTCGCGCTCGCTATCGAATTTGGCCAAGTTTTCGGGCAGTCTGGAGTGTGGCGCGATAGTGCCACGCCACAGTGACAATGTCACTGTCGCCAGTCACTGTCGCGGTGGGTGTACCACGAGTGTTAGGTGAGGCGCGACTATGACACGCGATTGTGACATGGTCACTGTCGCGGGGTGTGTACCGCGGGTTCCTTGGTTCACGCGATTGTGACACGCGACAGTGACAATGTCACTGTCGTCGGGCATTGTCGCCGACGGGGTATTTGTGTTAAATGAGTCCTTTAGCCGATTTTCACTTCATTCCTCTCTTTTCTCTCTTCCACCTTTGGCGATTTTGATCCCAAGAAATTGACTTCATCACCTCCCAAACCCTAAACCTCATAAATGCAACATCTTTTGGTAGGTGGGTCTTGAATGCTTGCAATAACTCATCTCAAGGAGGATTTCTAGGTCTTCTCAAAGTGCAACCTTCTCCTTTCCAAGTCTCATCTTCTTCATATAGGGTTTTCCTATTTTCTAGGTTTTGGTTCAAAACCTAGATTGTGAGTTTACTAAACCTTTGTTAAAACTAGATACACATCATAATCTCTTACTTGTTATATTTATGGCATATTTGCTTGAAATGTCCATCTTCTCATGATTCAAGAATTTGATGAATTCTTTATGAAAATGTGGTGGTAACATGTTTATAAGTCTCATGCCTTGATTTACTCTCTTTGGTCAAGTATTTGGGGATTTTTCTCATGGATATATAATATGAGCATTTTGACATGATTAATGTATACATGTCTTGGATTATGATGGGTTTTATTTGGAATACCTATTTAATGATATTGTACCTATATAATGATTATATTGGTATTTAGGTCTCATGTTGGACTCATGTGGTTTAGGATGGTAATATTGTACCCATGGTTGGTATCGAAATATGTAGGGTTGAAATATACCTCAAGACCTCCTATATGCATTATGTTGGACGAACCAAGTCAGTAGACACTAGGAGGATGTAGTCTTGGGCACCACCGTGATGGTATGTGCCTAGACCTCCGTCATTCGGGGAATTTCCTTAGTTGTAGTCCTCGGATGTGCCGGGCCTTTCGGGTGCCCCTTGGTAGTTGGCATCAAGGTACATTGTCTCTTTGGGTGGAACTTGATTGGTGCTATGGGTCTCCCCTATTGACTCCACATTTATTGAACTTTGGTTAACTGCTTATAAGAATTATAATTGTTCATGCATGCTTTCTATTGTTCAACTCACTAGGCTTTTTGGCCTAACACTTGTTTGGTGTCGATGTGTATCTCAGGTTCTAGCGGCGCCAGTTCTAAGCTGGCATAGTTGCTTAGGTGAGAGCTTGGGGAAAATTGTTTTTGGACATACTTTGGTAGAAGAACATTTGGGTTTATAAATGACACCCCTTTTGTAATCTCTTTTCTAGTTATAGAAATTAGATTAGTTGGTTGTTATTTATTGTCCGTTAAATTACAACTGTAATTAATCAGGTTTGTATATTTCCCCATTTTTGGGAGGCTCTTGCTATGGCAATTTATATACCTCATGTCTGTTTTTTTTTTGTTATCCCTGTTTTTAGGGTGTTACATAATCATTTCAAACAACAACCTTTATGAGGGTTGCAAAATATCCCTCCTCTCTCTCTCTCTCTCTATATATATATATATATATATATTTACTTATACGGAATTCATAATCTGGATTTCCATGTAACTAATCGTTGGCATGTTATCATCAAAAGGAAAAAAAACATACCATCGGTATGTTAAAAGCAAGGGTTATTTAGGTGAATAACCTTACCTTTTTTTTTTTTATCAATGACCTTCTAGTAGATTAGTTCTAAATTGATGATCTTTTGATTGATTATTTTTAAATTAATGATCTTCAGAAAGATTTAAAAATGTCTCTAACTAATAAAAGAATGACTCTAATACAAGAATACCTCAAAATCTGTTACAATTCAAAATATGTTGTAAACAAAAAAAAAACATCAAGATCGATCATCTCACTATCTTCACCATGGTTTTGGAATATTTCTAGGTTTTAAACAAAACCTATTGTGATTTCATTCCTACCTCTTAAACTTTATACATGTCAAAACTACATTTTGTACCTCTAACCATCTTCTTATTTACACTTTCATTAATTGCAAGATTTTGACCTAATATGAGTTTTTGGAGATTTTAGGGTTCTAACCATTTTAGAGTATAATGTTGAGATTCTTGATTTGAGATGGAAAATGTGACTTATTTGTATATTTGTAACTAAATACTTTGATGGAATCATTTTAGTTTAATTTAGGGTTTTCATTAAATATGGTGGTTTTATTTGGAAACAAAGGATTTTGTTGGTTGTTTTTACAATGGATGTTCTAAAGGTTTTGTAAGACTTGGAAAACCTCTTTTGATGATGGATGGTTTATGTTGAAAATATAGATGACCATTTATTGACCTTGTATGGTTTCAAATGCAAGGAAGTTGCTTTATGTATGAAAATCATTTTATGGAAATTCTATGGTGGAATCTACGTGTCATTATAGTGTAGTCACAAATGAAAATGTGACCAACCTTAGACCATTACTAGTGCATCCAGAGGTATAGAGTCGGCTTATTTTGGGATAACTCTCGTTTGTATCTAGTTGAGACATTGAGTTCTCGGAAGGCAACTTGGTACAGTTATTTGGGACCAGATACTAGCAATGGATCGTAAATGTAATCTTAGCGAATTAGTATGATTAGGATCATTGGGTACCCTCCCCCACATCTGAGTACGAGCCGGCGAGCTCGTAGCCTTGATCCTAGTATTGAGCTCACAACTTGGAAAGTAACTTACTTTTGTGTTCCGCTAGAAATCGGGTCTCTCTCGTCATCGTAAGATGTTTTGAACCGTATGGTTTATATGTGGTGTATTTGGGAAGCAAATCTACTTCTTATGCTTAAAAATTATTTATTGACATTTTTACGTTTTATTCAATTATATAAAATGTTTGTTTTCACTAGGCGTAAAGTCTAACACTTTTTCTCAAATGACATTTATATCAGGTTCCGTTAGCGATGGGGTTCCAAAGGTTTGAGGGACAAGCGTTGAACCGGTAGCGGTGATTTTTGGAGATAGTGATTTTGGGAACTTGACGTACAGAACTGAATAAATACTTTTCAGATATTGAGTTGACAACTGTTATAATCTAGATACAAATGGTTTAGATTAACTTGTTGTCAATTTTATCCATTCATAAAATTTGTAAAGGTTGTTGCTATTTTCCCCATTTTGGGTGATTTTCTTTTATATAATACGTCATGTTATTCCTATATTCTGGTTTAAATTTACATCTACTTTTAGGAGTATTACAGGACAAATCTGCAATTTCTTTTAGGAGTATTACAGGACAAATCTGCAATTTTTCAAATTTGAAAATGATGGGAGATCTTTAAGGCTTGCTATTGGCTTGTTTAGTCAACTAATATACCAAAGTTCCGAAAGATAAAATGTAGAGGGTGTTTCTAGCAAAATTTTCGCTCAAAAAAGTTTTAGAGTAATACTAAGTTTCGAGGGAGATATCGGAGCTCAAAGTCCCTAATTGATATATGGGTTTATCATCATTTTAAGGTAAAATACTCGATCAATCTTCGAGTTCTTTATATGGTTAGCTTCGTTTTTAAGTCCTCTATCAAACTTCAGTAGCCTTATGTCTCATATTTTAGTTTAGAAGGTCCGATTTTGAGTTTTTACAGATTTTCGAGTTGTTTTTTAAAACTCAATGTTATATTATACTTATTACATTGCCACACAATGCTATATTATACTTGCATTGAGTATGTTGTGTCTAACATATGTTATTCTGATACTGATATATGTGTGATATTAATATTAGTTTATGTCTAAAGCTAAGACATCATTCTTACAACTAAAGGTTCAAGCTTAGACTATAGATCATAACTTATTTATCTTGAACTACTGCTCTCATAACAACTTGTAACACCCTCATTTTTACCATGAGAAATGTCACATCATGTAAGACAAATCTTTTATAATACTCCAAAATCTTTTTAATACCTTTTCCCGTTTTTAATATATTTGTCTGGATTTTCCTTCAAAAAAAAAGGTATTGAAGTCTAAAGTCTAATTTCACTTCTGATTGATAAGGTGGCGTTTGGTGTAATTTATTTCGCTGTAATTTTGTTCATTTTTCTTATTTTTTTCGAATAAAAAATAGGGGGTTGAAGATTTTTTGATTTAAAAAAATATTGTTGTAACCGCCCGTTTAATCATATCCATCATATCATCTAATCTAACGGTTGATAAAGTGTTTTTTAGTTTTTCATTTATTTGAGGTTTTCCCTTGAACATCCGTCTAGAATATTATAGTGTAGAAGTCATATATATATATATATATATACATATATATATATATATACATATATATATATATATATTATACAATTTCACATATTTATTCATTATTATCACGAAATTTACATCTAAATTGTAGAATTAGCATTCATTTAAACGAATAAGGTTAATTGATTAAGAGCTAATAATATATTTAAATTATATAAATTTAAACTAGAAAGTTACCTAATTATAGTAAAATTTGAGTTTTATTATAATCCAAGTGGATCGATTGAGAGAAAAGATCTCTTAAGGTTAATCCATTGAGAACAATAAGATGTAAATAAGGGATTGGTTTACCTCTTACCAGATAAGAGGACGATAATACATAAGTGGCTCTGGAAATTTGAGAAAGCAAACAGTCTGAACGGCCCAACCTCTTACCAAATCAGATATAAGAGGCTAATAAGAGTTTTTTTTTTTTTTACAAAAACAAACGAGGCCTTAAGTGTAGTTATAATTTATCTAATGTTCCTCTCTTAGAGATGATTGGTGTTAAGAATGCACGTAGGGTGCTCAGAAGTAAAGCTCGTGCAAAAGTATGGCAAAACAACTAGTATATGGGCTTATGCGTGAGAGTAGGACATGTGATTGTCCAGATTTAGAAATGTCAATGCAAATATGATTTTAATAGCACCAATAGTCTTAATCAGAACTTGAGTGGTTTTATTAATCAGTTTGCAGTTGGCATTTCCAGTCTCAGCTAGTTTTCATTTATGCATGTTCAGTTTGGTATGTGTGTGAAGGGTCGCTTATCGAGATACCGGTAATTCAGGTAGGCATTGCGAAGATGCGAAAATGGTACATGTACCGCAAGGGTACCTTTGTACACATGTTTGTCTAGCTTATCTTAGTAACCAATACATATTGTGGTCACTTTACATGGTTGGTACAGATAGATAGATGACCGTTACACTATGCCAATAGAGTCAAGATCTCAAAAGTGTGTCTATTATGTTTAAAAGCAAATTGTTCAGAACTTTTAGACATCATATTCATTGTTTCAAGTCAACCTAAATGTTGTTACATGCTTCGAAAGCAATATTTGCCCATATAATTTTAGTTTAAAATCATGGGCTTTCAGTAACACCATTTAGGTTGAGAAACACGACAATAACGTTAGAGACCTAGTGAGTATAATGTGTGGACCATACTTAGAGAAGTTGTTATAGTCGTTATTTGCAAGGTGTTCAATTATTTGAGAAATAAGGCTAAGCATGTATAACGTCAAAAGTTGGTCCCACAACTGTTAAAGAAGATAAGTTGTAAGAAAAAAGATTTTTTTTTCTTGTGAATTGTAGATGCAAAGTTTATGTTTTCTTGGTCACGTAGTTGAAAAGAAGGACATCTAAGTAAAAGCCAACAAACTCAAAGGTTGTGTCAAATTTAAAGCAACCAATATTAGTAACCGAGATAGAAGTTTATTTTGGCTATTAGATTATTTTCGATGATTCATTTAGTGTTCTCTGAATTGCATATTTTAATGTCAGCATTGACCCAGAAACACAATAAGTTGGATTAAGGTCAGAAAGAACAAGTCTTTTAGTTATTGAGAGCATTAATAAAGTTATGTACATATACGATGGTTGGTAGAAGTACTATAAAACTTTGTAGTTTCCAATGACACCTTGAAATTCAAATTAAAATTAGTATTGATGCAACGAGGCAAGTTTATCGCCTACACATCAAGCCAGTTTTGAGAGCATGAGAAGGCTAATCCAACACATGACAGAGAGTTGGCAACATGGTAATTGCACTCATATTTTGTAGACATTACCAACATGGCTCAAAGTGAGTTATGTACGTGTATCACGACAATTAAAAGTCCATGTTTGATTGAGAAGGAAAATGTTTGAGCTAGAGACGTTGATTAGCATCGTTGAAGAATTATGATAGTGAAATTCACAGTCATATAGATAAGCAAAGAAGGATCAGAGATGTTCAGATTGTGAACTGCAGGAGTGGACATCATATTAAGTTCAAACGATCAGACTTAGGTAGTTCGATAAAGAAACTCCTCGATGAGAGAATTAAGAAATAAAGGACTAACCACCATGGGTCGCTATTAATGGACTCGAATGAACTATTGTAGATTTTGGAACAAAATATGGGTTTAACATGGGAGGTCAGAGGAAGACAATGTCGAAAGGATTATGTAAAGCATTATGCTTGGACACCCCGATAGGGACAATATGTGCAAGAATATGGGAAGTTATTTTAGAATGTGTAAGAAAAGAGACGTTAAGATGTCAAATCAGTAACAGTAAGTCGGGGAAAAATCCTAGTTTCAGTAAGGACTTGAGGGTCTATGCACGAATGTTAGGGTTTATTTTGTAAGTTGTATCAAAGTTTAAGCATTTGTTTTGTAAATACCTTGTGAGGTATAAATAGTTCTTGTTCTTTACATTCTTAGTAAGATTCATAGTTTCCATTTTACAAGTATTGTAATTCTCTCTCTATTCAATATACTTGTGACTTGGGATAAACCTTGTTCTTGATTGTGATTCCTTACTTTGTATTTGATATTACTTAATTGTGGACACACAACGAAGTCAAATTAGTTAAGTAAGCATTGGTCTGAGAGCCTTCATGTGAAAGTAAGGAAGCGATACAATATGTGTTCCCTACCATATGGAGAGATGGTAAAACGAGGTAGAGTACGTACTATAAGTTATGTTACAATACTTCGACAGTGTTTAGTAGTAATGTTATTTAAGCACTAATGTCTCCATCAACTAATATGCATTGAGTATGCATCAGTGTATCAACAAGCATTAGCATTGTACATCAGGTTCAATAAAGTATTCCTAGTGGTGCTCGTCTATCTCATGTTTGTTGAATATTCTATCAATGTTCAATTAACGCACAATATGTCTAATCAATGTGTTTTCAGCCATGAGAGGTGTGTTTGTGTGGCTTATGGTAGTATAGTATATACAAGAAGTTGTCCAACATATGCACAAAACGCAATATTTAGAAATTTTACCAATATGAGTAAATCAACAACATTAGTAAAATAGAAATACATAGTACATGGGAAGTTATGTTAATAAGTGGTGGAGGCCGCTAGAGTTTTAGGCAGGGGATAGAACGATGTTAAAGTCATCGCTTTGAAAAGGGCATAGTCATAATTGACGAGTAAGGGAGGCAACGCCATATTTGACGAGTAAAGTAAGCAGATGAAAGGTACGTTAGATAAAAAGTTAGTTGGGATACTGGATAAAGTAGTCTGTCAATCAAGTTAGCCAACAGAGTTACAAAGTAAATTGTTGACACTTTTCCCTCGATGAATTTGAGGAAACCTTTAGCTAATGATTAAGTTGTTGTAGATTTGGAAGGTATCTTACATTGACGACAAGCTCATTTATGTAGTGGAGACTATCGAAGTGTTGGTCAGGAAAATGAAAAGATTAAGGAACGAAGGTACATCTTTGGTACTAGTGATGCTGAAATTAGAATTCGTAAGGTTCAAAAATGACATGGTAGCCTGAGAATAGATAAGGACAAAATACTAACTGCTTAACCAGAATAATTTCGAGGACATAATTTATTAAAGGAGGGGAGATATGTGACACCCTAAAATGGAGTAAATAAATAATTAAGAAAGTAAAAAGGAAGCGGAAATAAAATTAAATAAGTTTTATTTTATTGAGTCGAAACTATAAAAATATTTGAAAACTGGACCATTTTAGTTTAGGAGTCATTCAAGCTCAATATCTGAAAGTGAGGGGTGTATCAGACGTCAAGTGGTCCAATTTTGAGGGACCTGTTTTGTAAATAGGAGGACAGATCTACAATTTTTCAGATCTGAAAACGACGGGAGATCTTTGAGACTTGCTATTGGCTTGTTTAGTCAACTAATATGCCAAAATTCCTAGAGATAAGATGTAGAGGGCGTTTCTATCTATATTTTCACTCAAAAAAGTATTAAACTATTACTGAGCTTCGAGGGAGATATCGCAACTCAAAGTCCCTAACTGAAATCTCGGTTTATCATCATTTTAAGGTAAAATATTCAACCAATCTTCGAGTTATTATATGGTTAGCTTCGATTTTAAGTCTTCAATCAAAACTGAGTAGCATTATGTCTCATATTTTAGTTTACAAGGTCTAATTTTGAGTCTTTATAGATTTTCGAGTTGGGCTTAGAATTCTTTTTAGTTAAATCTTGGCTTTTAATTTATTAAAGAAGTCCAACTAAAAGAGATTATGTAATTTATTTAATATATTAATTCAAATTGTTATTAAACTAATATATTGAACCATTTTACAATTCTATAACTAATTTGCTAAATTACTTAATCTTAAATAATTTAATAATCGTTTTAATTGGGATAGAAATTATTAGGACGCTTTAATTGGAAGAGATGTAATTATCAAATTATTTATTATGTAATAGATAATTAATAATCGCATTTAAGGTGTCATTTTAAGATCTATAAATTATGAGACACTTTAAGCCGGAACGGATGATTCATTTAGTTATTAAAAGGATAAACGTACGTTAAGAATCATTATCAAGTGTAGCCCTTAGAAGTTTATTAAATTATTTTGATGATTTAATAATGTGATTAAAGCGTTGTAATTTGAGTTAAGTATTTTTTGGAACACTTTAATTTGTTGATATGAATTTATAAGATTATAAAATGATTATTTTGACATTTTGGGACGTCATAGAGTTTTAGTCTTGGGTTTGACTAAAGTTAGTCGAGGTTGAGCGAGTTGACCGAGAGTTGACTTTTACCTCATTTGACCCACAACTATTTTAACAATGAGACTAAATGGAGATATTTGAGACATTAAGAGACTCGGTTTTTTGAAGTTTGACTTTAGCTTGGATCGAGTTTGACTATAGTTGACTATTGTTGACTTTGGGAGAAACTAAGTCATTAATTAGATATTATGGTATTAAATGTGTAGGTCTTAGGTCAAGAGCTATTAATAGTCGATCTACATGCAATCAAGCGAGTCTTCATGAGACTCACACTAGGATGCATACCTAAGTACATGTTTATTTTTGAGCATGATATGATTTGTATAGTTATGTGTACGTATGCATGATGTTTCTTTTTACATACATGATACATTATATTTTACATGTATGTTATTTATGATCAGTTGTATGTTATGTGTTTATTTAGTTTTCATATAACTTGTCATGTGATGTGAAATATGTGTAATCACAGTGATATGAAAACAGTTCATAGTGGACAGCGCAAGTGTACACTGGTCACTATGATCGTCACTTTAAGTAATTGTTATTAAGAACCAGAATCGTATTCCATGGGGACTAGGCAATCAAGACACAAATGTTCTCATGAGCTTCCTTTTACAAGTTTCAATTAGAGGGAAAGCAATAAGTTGGTTTCGTTTGGTGAAACAACTTTAACAAAGTACTTATGAATTAAAGAGAGAGATGTAGGTGTATATTTTCCCCATATTTTATAATAAATACCTAATCCGGAATACTGCTTACTGTACTGCATGGAGTGGGCACTCTCTTTTAAGAAGCATGGTCACAACAAGTACTCACACCTCTTGGTCAAAATCCCAAATGTTTAACTTTATTGTTTTGTCAGTGGTGAATTCTGGTGAACTTTCTCAGGTTTCGGTGGACTGTGTAGAGAAAAATTCTCTAAGTGTTTTTAGATAAACAAACTAACTTGTCTACTACTCCAGAGGGTTGAAGTCATTTCACTGTGCAAATCCAACTCTCGTTGTAGCTATAAGAATTCTCTCGAATCCCTTAGCATCATCCAAGCTCGTGTCACTATGTCCTACCCATATATGGGTTGAGGACTAGACTTTAAACACTCTGCACCAAAACATCCTCAATCTTTCCTTTGGGGTATGCTATGGATCTGTCAACTAACTGTAAGGTAACAGTTGTGGGCCTAGCCTCTCCTATTCCTAGTGTGTTGAAAACAGACAAAGGCATAAGATTGATGCTAGCACCTAGATCATATAAAGCTTTTCCAACCTCTTTTACTCCTATAGAACAGGGAATTGTGAAACTACCTGTATCTTTCTATTTAGGGCGAAGTTTGTTGGTCAACAAGGCACTACACCCATCTGTCAAGGCTACAGTCTCATATTCTTCAGTTTCTTTTTCTTGCTCAAAATATCCTTAAGGAGTTTGGCATAACTAGGCATGGTTTCAATTGCTTCAACCAAAGGGATGTTGATATGCAATTGTTTGAACACATCGAGAAACTTCTTGAATTGTTCTTCCTCTTTTTGATTCCTTGGCCTCTGGAGGTATGGAATGTAAAGGGGTACTGATGTGACAACAACCTTCTTAGGATCAAAAGTGGTTGGAACAGTAGATGTTATATGTTCACTTGCTATTTTTTTTTTTCAGTTCTGCTAGTCGATGTTGCAGCATCTGCTGCAGTAGACTTGTCTTTCACGTTATCATCAGGGAATAACAGAGGCAACTCAGATATATTAGGTATTGACACAGATTCAGGAATTAATGTAGGTCTAAGGACTTTATCAGGAGATGTAACAGTTGTAAGGGGTACTACTGTAACACTCTTTTCCTTGTCTGTGTTACTAACAATCTAGGGTTCTTTTGGTATGGTCTCAACTAAGCCTTTTCCACTCCTAAGGGACACAACTTTCACATGCTCTTTGTCTGTGTTCTTGGGAGTCTCGGTATCACTAGGAAAGGTTCCAACAAATCTGTTTCTCAGTTCCAAGGCAATCTGTCCAATCTGTGTTTCCAAGGCCCTCAAAGTTGTATTTTGATTGTTTATTGCCGAGTTGGTGTGGTTTATAAAACCTTTCAACATTGCCTCCAAAGAGATAGGTGAATCAGCATGTTGGTTTGATTTTCCTTGAAAAGATGATTGTTTCTGTTGAAAATGAGTCTGAGAGCTGCTTGGTTGGTTTTGAAAATTGGAAGTTCTCTGTTCCTTTGCATTAGGTGGGTTCAAACATGGACTATTCCAAGAGAAATTGGGATGGTTCTTCCAATTTGAGTTATAGTTGTTTGAAACTGACCATTTATGTTATGCAAATAGTTCACAGATTCAGTATTGTGGCTACATTGGTCATAGGTATGTCCTTCACCACAGACTATACATTGCACCGACAGAGGTTCAGGAATAGATGTTACAACAACAGTACCAGAGGCAGCAAACATGTTTTTAATCATGTTGGTCATTGAGATGAGTTGTGCAGTAAGTGAAGTATAAGGATCTACTTCATGAATACCAGTTGTCTTTTTAGGTACTAGTGCATGTGGATCCCCGATAACCATTGTTACTTGAAATCTTTTCCAAAATATTATAGCTATTATTATAGGTACTAGAGGTGAAGGCTCCTCCGGCAGTAGCATCGAGCATCTGTTTAGCAGTGGTATTTAAACCATTGTAGAATGTCTCTAGCTGTATATAGTAGGGTATGCCATGGTGAGGGCATTTCCTTAACAACTCTTTAAACCTTTCCCAAGCATTTAGAACTGCTTCATCGTCCATTTGTCTAAACATGCTTATTTCATTTCTGGACTAAGCATTCCATGTTGGTGGAAAATATTTTTTTAAAAACTTCTCAGCCATATCATTCCATGTTTCAACTGAGTTAGGTTGTAAAGAATTATACCATGATCTTGCTCTATCTCTAAGTGAAAAAGGAAATAACTTCAGTCATAAGGATTTATCAGTTACTCCACTGAGTCGGAAAGAGTTAGTAATTTCCATGAAAGTTTTGAGATGCAAATGAGGGTCTTCAGATGGCATGCCACTAAACTTTCCACTGGATTGTAACATGTTAAACATTACAGGTTTCAGTTCAAAATGGGCACATTCAATCTGTGGTCTAACTATGCCACATAATCCTTCCCTCTTTAGAGTGTGCAATATGAATAATGTCTTGGGCCTCAGGGCCTCGGATGTGGTCCATGTTCAGGTTCATCCATTTCAATTGCTTCAAGAATCGTTGTTAAATTTCTTTGTATTCTTCTCCTTCCTCGAAATGTTCTTTCAATATCAGGATCAAATTCAAATACTTCACCGTGAAACAAACGTGGCATGCAACCAAAATCAGTAACAAAGTTTGACTAGAAAAATCAGATTAAAAGTGACTTAAAAATTCTTGCTTTGCCTTATCCCCGACAACGACAAATGTATCCCTTAAAATTCAATAAAGGAGTAGCACACAAGTATACATACGAAACCAATATCATTTTGAAAACAAGTAATAAAGTGGTACTAAGTACCGAATATCGATCCCACAGAGACAATTAAAGCAAGCAATTAATCCAAGTCAACTTAAAAGGTGATTTCAATGAGAGAATTCGAAGGACTGATCTTTAAGTGAGTTAACAACTTTGAAATTAATTTAAGACAGTAAAAGAAATGCATGGGTGTAAGTTCAGGCTCGAGTTTAGCTACAGTGGTAGATTGCTACAGCATGAAGCTGCAACATTGGTTCTCAACCTTACTATTGAATCGATCAGTCCTCTTTCAAGGTTCAGATGGGACTATGTACTAGCAGTACCACTCATTCGGGTAACCCAACCAATGTCGTGCAAATCTTACCGTTCTTATCATATAGTTCACAATCCGTTAGGATTGATACGGTCCATCATAACCACTACAACACTTCAGTGTTCTAAAATTTACGTTGACTTGCATTCAAGTCCAACTCATCTAAGTAGAACAAAATTCATCACTTTGTCAAGAAATACTTAGATGAAACTTAGAAAGAAGGGATGAATAATAAGGTGGATAGCCAATAGCGAAAGCAATCTTCCACTACCACAAAGGCCTTTATCTCCCAACCTTTACTTACACCCAAGCTAGGGGTGTTAGCCCATCATTGCTTTAAAATAAATACAAGACATAATATTAAATTCGAAATGTAAAGACATGAACAATAAAGTACCAAAATGTTTTTAGATTAAAGCTAGTAAAAGGTCACAATAGTTACTAAATAGTTAGAAGAACTACTTAGTTGTTTCCCTTGTCAAAGAAACTACAAAAGCAACAAGTAAAGAAAATATTAAAGTTAAAAGTAACTTGCAAGATCAAATCACACAATGTCTAAGACCTGGAATTAATGTCCTTATTTATACAAGGGGCAAAGCATCTAATGTCAACAATCAAGGTACAAAGATTCTTTTGTCCAAAGGATTTACCAAAATACAACGGCTTTACAAGATGCCTTCCTTAACAAGACCACTAATATGATGATATCATCTAAAAGATGCCTTCAGCTCCAGCTTGCAAAACGGGTCTAGGTGGTAGCAAAAAGATTTCCCAACAAAAGGTTTATGAAGTGACGTCTTGTATTTGCTGAAATTGCGGACATGTTGTAGCCTCCTGCTACAGCAAACCAAACTGTTACAATCTTTCTCAAAATTAGCACAAATAGAGCACATTCCTCTTACTTGGCTCAAAACTACAATAAAGGATAAAAACATACTAAAAGACTCAAATTTGGTGATTAGGAGACTAAAATAAGAGCAAATATAAAAATAATAAGTGCTTAGAACGTGATAAACTATGCACTTATCACACTCTCAAGTGATCAGTTTGTTTGCATCATTGGGCATAATCGAACAATAGATGACCAAAACAATAAAAGTTCAACATATAAAACTTACTCAAGCATTTTTTATAAAATCTAGGTACTTCTCACTCCTTCATCTCAAGGATGGTTTGCTCATACTAAAAAAAAGTAAAGAAAACAGAAGATGAGAAATTGTAAGAAGACATACTAAAAGATTTAAAGTTGAATAAAAACGTTGTAGTGCCCACTCTCGAAGGCACTAACTTATAATACTGAAAACGGGAAATTACTGAAAATAAATTATTGTTGGAAATTAAATGCTAAGCTACTGAAAATACTTCTCTCTAACTTGTAAGAACTTAAGTGCTAAGAAAACTAAACTATAAGAATTGAATTCTATCTATGCTAAGAATGAATGCAAAAACCTCTTTATATACTAGAGGCAAAAGTGGACAGATAAAAATGGAAGGTTTTTTCATTTGGATAAAAAGGGAGTCTTCCAAAAGTGGTAGGATGAATTGCACCGACCTCCAGTTAATACCCACCAAGCTTTTTGCCTTTTTCCAAAAGTTTCTCTAGCTTTTGACTTTAAGGACCATGTCTTTCATTAAAATAATCTTCTTCCCTGCTTTTTAGAGCAACATGTCATAACCTTTTGTTAAGAGTCATCCTGTAAGATTTGAATACCATACTCCAAATTTTCTGCTTCTTTTTAGTCCTTAATATTTTCAGCATCCAGAGTTGACTTTTCTCGGCACGGGAGTGGGCACTTTTGATCCCACTGTAGATATTTTCTTGCAAATGTAGCGTAAAACACACCAAATGGCTCAAAAATACTATAGTGAACCCTTTTTGCTCAGAATTGGAGATTAAACCAAAAATAGGTGATTAAGAAGCGGAAAATAGCTAAAATAGCCATTTTTATTAAAGATGTTTAACAAACTAGCCTCTTTAAAAGTTTTTTTAAAATATCACCTATTTTCGCCAAAACGATTTCGCCAGCCGTCAGAGAAAAAAAGTGTGTCCCGCATGGACATGTGGCCAATCGGAAGACGCCACATATGACTCTGATCTGACCTTTTATTTTATTTTTTATATAAAACTTTTACCCGTTTAATTTCTAAACTAAAATTTCTTGAAAATTATTAATATTTTAACCAAACAAATTAAATAAAAAAACGAGAATTTCATTCTCTTTGATATGACATCCATCTCGATATAGTTTTTTTTTTCTGTTTTAACCGTGTTTTTATGTGAAACGGTATATATGTATTATATTCATGTGAATATTTATGTACGTTCAAGTGTGTACAATAAGGTTAAATTCATATGAATATAACACATATATAGCGTTTCACGTAAAAACACTGTTAAAATGGAGAAAAACTATATTGAGATATAAGTCATATAAAAAAGAATGAAATTATCGTTTTTTTATTTAATTTGTTTAGTTAAAATTTTAGTAATTTTTAAGAAAATATATTTTAGAAATTAAATGGGTAAAAGTTTTAAATTATAAAAAAGAAAATAAAAATGTCAAATCAGAGTCACATCTATGTCAGCATTTGGAACTAGCAACTAGTCACATCGGCGAAAAAGCATTTCGCCAACGGCTAAATGCTGACCGTGGGTCACATCGGGAGAAGTTGTCGGTCAAGAGAGGTGTGTGGCGTCTTCTGATTGGGTCACGTGTCCATGTGGGACACTTTTTTTCTCCGACGGCTGGCGAAATTACTTTGGCAAAAATAGGTGATATTTTTGAAAAAAACCTTCTAAATAGGCTGGTTTGTTAAATACCTTCAATAAAAATGGTTATTTTAGTTATTTTTCCTTAAGAAGCAAAACGGCTAAAATTGACAAAAGAATGTTAAAATAAAAGACATATAATTACTCTAAGAATTAGACTTATCACACCCCCAAACTTAAATCATTATTTGTCCCAAGTAATAAAAATGACAAAACGAAAACTCAAGGGATAAAAAGAAAAATGCACTTTAAGCTTTAAAGGAACTTCCAATTCCCATGAATGAATAATATAAATTGAGAAATCAATGTATTAACACTCATTTTCTCTATTTTAGGATAGTTTATTTTACTTTCACATCCGCACCTTAAGTCTTTTTCTATATTATTTTCCACTTTTTATCATGAACCTAAAAGCTATGATTTTACCTATTTTATTCTAACAGTAGGCTAATTTCTTTCTTTTTTTTGCAATTCAACAGCATTGGCAACATTCCCACATCATTGATCGACATATATCTTTTTGGATGACTTAATTCATTCAGCCACATATTGCATGGGATCAAACTTTTGAAGCTTCAAAATCAAGTATTAAAGACCTTTCTGAAGACAAATTTGTTGGCATGTTTTATATCTTGAAAAAGACAAGTTTAGTTAACTTTATGTACTTTTGTTGACTTTGGCAAACTTTGGCCCTAAGAAACCTCTAACCCTTGTGCTTTACTCTAATGTTTTGTATAAATAGAGGTGCTTAGACCTTCATTTTAAGCAGATCCAATCGGTCCTAAACCGATTGTTACAAGTTCTCTCAAGTTATTTCTATGCTTTAATCTAATTCTTTACATTTCTTGCAATTTACTTTACGTTATGAGTAGCTAATTTTATTAGCTTGGATGTGAGACAACGGGTGAGTTTTTAAACCAAAAGAAAGTGGACATCATTTCTCAATAATGATGTTCCACTATTTCATGTAAGTTTTATAAATTCAAATACACTTCTTGACGAATTGGTCACTTTGAAAGTGTTAAAGTGTAGTGGACATAGGAATGAGCCACTTGAATGCACGTCAATTTGAATGATATCAGAAGTAGACATGGAAAAGTTACTAACTGTTAAGTCTAAATATTGTATCCAAGATTTAATAGGAAAGTCAACAATGTAAAAGTCAACTTTGTCATTGTCAAAGCATGTTTAGTTTACTTAGCCATTAAGGCTTTGTTTTAGATAGTGAGTATATAAGGGTTTGTGTTTGTATTCATGTTGTAACGAACTAGAGGCATTTGCATATTGTAATTCTAGAGTTGGTGTAATTCAAGATCTACTTTCTCTCTCTAGTTCTTGAGCATATTAGATAAATCTTGAGTAATTAGCTTGATAGATTGGGATCTAAAAAGCTTTTGGCCAAACAGAGAGACCTACTTCAACAGATAGCTGAAAGAAGGGATATAATTACATCGATAAATAATACCACAATCAACTCTGAGATAGGGGAAATTTCTTCCGAGGAGGAAGGATCTTTTCTCGAACCGGATTCAAACCTTCCTGATGACAACTACACGCCTGACAAACCATCTAGTAGCAGAGTTGATCCAATAAAATACCGGTTACCAGATAACCTACAATATGATGAAGATGCATCGAAATCTGGAATCAACTTGCCTCGTAAAAGTTATCTGGATCGAGATTCCTGGAACAATCTTCAAGGCACAGCTTCAGAGATATCTACGACAAACGAGTTGCCACCCTTCGTTTCTGATATCTCAACCACGTACAAAAAGTCAGAAGATACAAATGAATCAACGTTACGCCATGTGAAAGATGTGGTGGAAAATCCCAAAGATGACGATGTAAAATCCCCTCCGTTAGCTGGGGCTAATGTGATGAATATTATATTGGTTGCTGCAGAATGTGCTCCCTGGTCTAAAACAGGTGGTCTTGGAGACATTGCTGGGGCTTTACCAAAGGCTTTGGCTAAGCGTGGGCATAGAGTAATGGTAGTGGCACCTTGCTATGGTAGTTATGCTGAACTTCAAGACACAGGAGTTAGGAAGAGGTATAGCGTGAATGGACAGGATATGGAAGTGCATTACTTTCAAACGTATATAGATGGTGTCGATTTTGTTTTCATTGAAAATCCCATGTTTCAGAACTTGGGCAGTAATATATATGGAGGAAATCGCACGGATATCCTACGACGCATGGTTTTATTCTGCAAAGCAGCTATTGAGGTTCCGTGGCATGTTCCGTGTGGAGGGCTCTGCTACGGAGATGGAAATTTGGTTTTCATTGCTAATGATTGGCATACTGCATTGTTGTCGGTTTACCTTAAAGCATATTATCATGAACATGGATTGATGCGATATGCAAGATCCGTCCTTGTGATTCATAAGATCGCTCATCAGGGTCGTGGTCCAGTGGTCGATTTTTCTTATGTGGATCTACCACCACATTACTTGGATACTTTCAGAATGTATGATCCGATAGGTGGTGAACACTTCAACATCTTTGCTGCAGGTATTAAAACTGCTTACCGTATAGTGACAGTGAGTCATGGATATGCATGGGAGCTTAAAACGACCGAGGGTGGTCAGGGTCTTCACGGAGTAATTAGCAAAAATGATTGGAAACTAAAGGGTATAGTCAACGGAATCGATAAAACCGAATGGCATCCCCAAGTGGATGTTTACTTGACTTCAGATGGTTACACTAATTACTCTTTAGAAACTCTTCATACCGGTAAACCACAGTGCAAGGCCGCACTTCAGAAAGAACTCGGCCTACCCGTTCGCCCTGAAGTCCCGTTAATCGCTTTCATTGGACGATTAGATAACCAAAAAGGCGTCGATTTGATAGCCCAGGCCGTTCCTTGGATGGTGGCTCAGGACGTACAGCTCGTGATGCTCGGAACCGGTAAGCCCGAGCTTGAACAGATGCTTCGGGAGATGGAGAGCTGGCACCGTGACAAAGTGAGAGGATGGGTCGGTTTTTCGGTCGAAATGGCTCACCGGATAACGGCTGGAGCCGATATATTGTTGATGCCATCAAGATTCGAGTCGTGTGGGCTTAACCAACTGTATGCTATGTGTTACGTAACGGTACCAGTTGTACACGCTGTAGGTGGTTTGAAAGATACGGTTCAGCCGTTTGATCCTTATAACGAGTCGGGGTTCGGATGGACGTTTGAGCGATCCGAAACGAGCCGGTTGATCGATGCACTTGGGAACTGCTTGCTTACTTACCATGAGTATAAAGAGAGCTGGGAGGGGATTCAAAAAAGAGGGATGATGCAGGATTTGAGTTGGGATAATGTTGCTTATCAGTATGAGGAAGTTCTTGTGGCTGCCAAGTATCAATGGTGAGTTTCAGGCTTACAATAGTTGTACATTTTCTAGCTCTAGCAAAGGTTTATCATGTGCTTTCACAACTTGTACCTTTGATTTGAGGTAAAAGTGTAGAGGAATTCTAGTTAGACTATACAAATTGGTCAATAAAAGTGTTTTCATTGTTTAAAAAAAAAAAAAAAAGTCTGGAAAATTTTTTTGGTCATCTTTGGAAATATTTTTTTTTACACTGCGAAATAACAAGTATTGTTCAAATTTCAATTTTCACGAAATATTTTTTTTTAAGATTTCAATTCAATCTGATTTCTGATTTTCTGATACATAGTTTGGAACGATCATTCATATTAAGCCAATTACTCATTAATCATGGGATTTATTTCAGATCTTGAAGAGAAGAATAGCATGCTGAAACTAGAGAACATTAATCTGGCTCTTGCAGTTGACTTTCATTCACAAAAGTCAAGAGAGTATTTTACTGAAGTCATATCACTGAAAGAAGAACTCAGTACCTCAAAGAATATCAGTGTTGAGCAGAATGAAGAGAAGATAAAGAGATTGGAATCTGAGAACATTGAGCTGAGAAAGAATTTATCTGATTTGGAAAAACAGCTTGATGCAAATAAAGCTGATCTTGAAAATGAAAAGAAAAATTTTTCAAAGAAGTTATCAGATTTCTCAAAGAAGTGTTATGAAGAAAAGAAGTCAGTAGAGCTTAAATGCATCAAGCTTTCTCAACAAATCTCTGATTTTGAGAAAGTACTGTTTTTAGAAAGAGAGAAGTTTGAAAAAGAGAAGAAGGCCATAGAAAAGAAGAATGTAGGAGTCTTCAAAGAGTTATCTGGCCAGAGAAATGAGTCAGAAAAAGGATTTGAGGAAGAAAGATCCAATTTTGAAAATGAAATTAAGAAGCTGACCTCAAAGTTGTCTGAACTGTCTGCTTTTGCACTAAAAGAGCAAAAGACTAAATCTGAACTTTCAAAGAAGATTGACCAGCTGGTGATAGAAAGAGATAACTTTGCATCAAAGATCAAAGAACTTGAAATTTTTGTTTCAAGTTCAAGTCAGAATTTTATCTCTTCACAAAGGTCAGTCAAATCCTTTAATCAGATTCGTCGCACTAACCTTTTCTACGATGAATTTTTAGATGGTTCAGATACTTATCCAAGAAGAAGTTTCAAGAAAGAGAAACTGGTTTGGCAAAAGAAACCAGTCAAAGATGACAAGACTGATGAGCTGAAAGAGAAGTATTCATGTGTACCTGTACACACAGCAAAGAAGAACAAAGCACCTAACGGTAAGAAATTTTATTGTTCTATTTGTTGTACACATGATCATTTTCATAAAACAAATGATCATTACTGGTATGGATCTTACTCTGTATCCCCCACACGCACTGCAACTAACATTTCTGGACCCAAATATCAGTGGGTACCAAAACCGAAACCTGAATCTGTGTTGCAGGCACCTCACTCCAAGGGGGAGTAAGAAAGACAATGGCTTTTGAACACAACAGTTCAAGACCCACACCTCAATGTCAAGATTATGGCTTCTAAGCACAACGGCTTAGGACCCATACCTCATCGATCAAAAAGACCTTACTCCTGTATGCTTGCATCCGATGGATATTGATGGTCTTCATCCCGAGTGAATTGATCTGATCTCTATCCTAAATTTTTTCTTTGCTAAATTTTTCTGATATTGATGGTCTAACAATTCAAAGGGAGTGTTTGATGTCTATCCTGTTTTAACTGACATATTTCAGATGCTTAATTTAAGGGGGAGTAAAGGTGATGACTTCTGATTATTTCAGATCAGAACTCATTCTATAATCGTTTTACTGCTTTCTGTCCTTTTATTTTTGAATAAATAATATGAATAAAATGGCTTCTGATCACATGACAGATCAGGACCCGTTCATCAATGATCAAAGATGGATATTGTGCTAATATCCAGGGGGAGCTCAAAAGATCAAATCTTTATATCATGATTTGAGGGGGAGCCGAAAAGGTAAAAATCTTCTGATCCTAGATCTCTGATTGTTTGAAAGAAGGACAACTTTCGAACATGAAAAACAATTTTTGAAATGTTCAAACCACTTCTTTATTCTCAAAAGTTTTCATGATTTTAGAAGTGAGATTTTAAATGTTTTTCAATTCTGAGCGTTAATGTTTAACTGACCGTGTGTTTCCAAAGATTAATACTTGTGTATTATCTTGTCCATATACTGTCAAGTATTCATACACACCGGTTCAGTATTTTATTAGAAATTGTTATTACCATGTCTCAAATTCAAACAATTTTTCGATGGTAATACCCCCGTTTGAAGTTCAAAGTTGATGAGCATCATTCATCTTTTTCATATTTGTACTTTCTTTGATAAATTGTTTATATTCGTTCATATAAACAAAATTACCGATTCTTTGATACCCTAACCAATTTTGATTTGATCTGATTGATTCATTGTCAGATAATCAAAACAATTCTCTTGACTTCATATTCATTCATTCAATATCCTTGTTTTGAGAAATCTTCAAAGCACAAATGCTCAAATTTCATTCATATTTTCAATGAGCATACATACTCTGACATATGATTTCTTGTGCTTTACATGTCAAGAAAAATCATTGACCAGCATGTACTTTTAGGAACATGGGATTCAGTGTGAGTGCTTAATAGATCTTCCATGGATTCACGATAACCATTGTTTCCTACCCCGGAAGAAATCCTTTGAGTGATTAAGGGGAGAGGGGTCTAAAAGAATAGAGTGTGGGAGTGGGCAGAGGTAAAATGGAAATGAGAGATTGGTTAGATGTGAGTATAATGATAAAAAGAAAGAGGGTGTGAGATCAGAGTTAAAAGAATATCAGAACTCTGCACCTACCACTTTCTGAGTCGGGCAGCCACATTACTGATTGGTTCACATTTCTTTGGTGACCATCATTGAAATAAGCAAATAGCCCATGCCATCTATTGTATACAACCCCACTAGCTACTCATTCTTTTCTTAAAAAGAGAATGTTTCACATTTTCTGGGGAAGCAGCACATAATCTATCGGATCTTCACTTGGAAGATACTGATATTGAAAAAGAAGGAAAGTTGCCCCACCTTCGACCCTTTCTCATGCACATTGAGTCCATGTATAATCATTGTTGTCTCAGTGATTTACATACTTTGAGCCTTATGAAACACAATCATTGTGCTAATTCTTTCAAAACACAAGCACGAGCACACAGAGAATATGTTTTTCTGTCAGAACATTCATAGAATTACCTTGTGTTTTTCAATGATTGAATGGAAGTCCTGGGGAGTCAACATCAAACCAGCTCCTTACATTGTACATCCATTGTACACAGTAACTTCGTGTTACTGACAGGCATTTCTAACTGTTTCATTTGTTGAATCAGGGTTACACGCTCATTATGTCTGAATTTGAAAAGATTCGGATATATATTGTTCATGATTCGGTTCTTCAGATCAAAAGTACGGCAATATCAAGGGGAGATAGTTTGTTGTTCACAAAGGGGGAAATCAAAGCCTATGCTGAAATTGATGATATTTTGATGATAATGATGCTCACATCATCAAAAAAGGGGAGAATGTTACAAAGATCAATTTCTAAGATGAAGAGTTGTCAAAGTTTGTCAAAGTTCAAGTCAGAATTTCAAATTGCTTCCGCTGATTTAAAGTTCAAGTCTGATAAAGAAATCCAAAGCCAAAAGATTCTGAAGGAAGAATGTTCAAAGAAAATTTGATGATTCAAGAAAGTTTGTTTCTTCCAAAGATGATTTAGAGATCAAAGTGATGAAGATACAATTTTGTTTGAAGACGAAATATTTTTCAGAAATGAAGTTTCAAGTTTCAAAGAAGTTTCAAGAATTTCCTGTTTTGTTCAAGGAATGTTGGCTTTCAGAGCTTCAAAGATTAAAAAGACTTTCCAAGATTCTTCAAGAACTGAAAGAGTAAAGATTGTGAAAGCTTCAAAGGAACAAAAGCTGAAGAATCAAGGGCTGAAGATCTGTATCAAATTTTTATTAAATCTTGAATACAAAGGGGGAGATTGTTAAGTCTAAATATTGTATCCAAGATTTAATAGGAAAGTCAACAATGTAAAAGTCAACTTTGTCATTGTCAAAGCATGTTTAGTTTACTTAGCCATTAAGGCTTTGTTTTAGATAGTGAGTATATAAGGGTTTGTGTTTGTATTCATGTTGTAACGAACTAGAGGCATTTGCATATTGTAATTCTAGAGTTGGTGTAATTCAAGATCTACTTTCTCTCTCTAGACTTTCTCTCTCTAGTTCTTGAGCATATTAGATAAATCTTGAGTAATTAGCTTGATAGATTGGGATTTTATGATTAACACTAACAAAGGGATTTGTTATCTATGTTTTTCAAATTGATATATTATGGACGAGTTGATCACTAGTTATAGTGTTAAAGTGTAGTGGACTCAGGAATGAACCACTTGGAACATGTCAACTTGAATGATATGGGAATCGTCTTGGAAATGTGATTTTTAACAAAGGAATTTGTTTATCCATATACTTTGAGGACACAGTTTGTTACTATCGTTGGTCCTGATACTGCATAAGAATGTGCTGGTAGAAGCTAAACACTAGTGCAATGGTGAATATCTGGAAGGATTACTCTCAAAGTAGATGGTGGAACTAATTGTTGATAAACACATGTTGTAGCATTCCTACAACATTGGTCCATAGAAACTTGTGTTTATTACTCACTAAAAGTCTTGCACCCTTTCTTTCTTTATTCTCTGTTATCTTAATCAAGTGTTAACTCAAACTAAACAAAGTCTTCAAAATGGCCATCTGAAATCATTTCTTTCTCTAACTTTTGATATACTTTTGCTCCAATCCTTGTGGACGATACTTGGTTCTTACCATTTTATTACTTGAAAGACGATCTTAGACCACATTGTATACTTGTTTTGGGGTCTAATCATCACATGTCTGTAGATGTGTAAAACCTCCCATCAATAAATGAACCTTGATCTCTCCAAAGGTGCTTTTTGAATCCATAGGCTAAATCATCACTTCCATGAACTTCAAGGATATCCCTTCCTTTGTCAACTATTAATCTATAGGACTTGATTGGGTTTTGATATATTTGTGGCTTTGAAAGGTATTCCCCCAAAATTATTTGGAAGTTTAGTCATCCCATACTTTTTATTTGGGATTTTGGCTTTGTTTATTCCGATATAGGAACATATTTTTTGGTAGTGGGCACTCTGATATTTTTAGAGTGGACACTCTAGATTTTCTGACTTTTTTTTGGAGTTACACTATGTTGTTTCTAGAGTGAACACTCGGGGTTTTTGGTTTTTTGGGTACTAACTACATTCTCCCCCCCCCCCCCCCCTCCCTCCCCAAACTTAGAGCTTCATAATGTCCTCATTGTGTCTTGGAAAAAAAACACAACAAGCGGGCTAAGGGGTAACAAAAGGAACATGTATATGTTTAGTGTATAGCAAATAAGACCTATTTCACCCCAATGTGACGCCGCCTCCTTCTCCCAGGTTAGGGATAAAGAGGTTTTATCTTTTATCCAAATTAAAATTATTTGCAAGTTTTGAATTCCATCCAAAATTATATGCGGTAATGGATCACAGTTTATCGGTGACAAAACCCGTTAATTTTGTAAAGAGCGACGTATAAAATTAATTATGTCCACTCCTCGTTATCCATATGTAATTTTGTAAAGATCGGCATACAAAATTAATTACGTCACTCCTCATTATCCAGTCTAACGGACTAGCCGAACCCAACAACAAGGTAATCATCAATTCTATAAAGAGAAGGTTACAGGCTTTTAAAGGTAGGTGGATCGAAGAACTCCCTTCAGTCCTCTAGGCAAATTACACGATCCCTCGCATGTCAACAGGTCAGACCTCTTTTTCTCTAGTTTATGAGTGTGAAGAAGTCTTTCCAGTTGAGACTATGCTACCTACCGCACAACATTAATCATTTGATCATAATTTGGTTGATTTGAGCTATGATATTGATGTTCTCGAAGAAATACGAGAGTCGGCACTAGTCAGAGTTGCATCGCAACAACAAATGGTCACTCGACGAGGGTTTTTTTTCTAACACTAAGGAATTAAACGCATGAAAGTTTCCCAGTTGGGAAGGACCTATAAGATCTCTGAAGTCGTAGGAAAAGGAGCCTACCAATGCCAGACCATGGACAATCGCGACGTCCCATGAAGTTGGAATGCGGTACATTTGAAAAAAAAATAATACTTTTTCTAAGTCTTTCTCATGTTTTATTTGTGACATCATTACTAACTTAAGTATCAGAGAGTCATTGGCTATCTCTGACTTTTTTTCTGCAGATACACATGATCACCAGACCTTGGCACGATATATGATCTATAATATCCTTGATCCAAGCGCTATATCACACGATTTTATCGTACGATCTTACGCAAGAAACTTGAAAATATCCTCGATTGTTTTCACACGATCGCCAAGACAAATGGCAGAAGAGCGAACTCATAAATCTAGGTCAAAATTATCTTCGACCTAGATGCTTTATCGCACGACCATAACAAAAGAACAAAAGACAATTGATAGTTCACTAGATAAGGTTCAATTCTTTCTAAGTTATAAGACACACATTCAGACGCCCGAAACTGGCCAAAACTTAAGTAACGATTATAAGGAGCAAAAGAACAACACTTGTACTAAAATTCTATTAAAAAAATTACAAGTGTTGGCACGACCACCAACGGTCGCCCAAAGGAAAAAACAAATAGAAAGAAAAATATTTTTCCGGGGGGGGGGGCGAACGTCCTTGGTTGCCTTCTTTATTTTCTCCTCTCTGACAGGGATATCTTCAGGAATATCCTTGACTACTTCCTCTCCTTCATCGTCGGATTTGAGATCCTCATTCGAACCAATGTTTTTCAAGAAGTAGTCGAGTTCTTCTTCAGCATCCTTAAGCGGGTCCTTCCCCGCCATATACTGGCACATGATTGACGCCCTTGCCTTCAGAGGAGTGAAGGCCTCCAAAGCCTCAAGCTCCTCCTCCAGACCGACAATCTCCTCATTCGCCACCACCAAGGCTGATTTAAGAACCCCAACCTCTTTTCATTCTCGGGCAGGGCTATCTTAGTCGCCTTCCCCTTGCTTCAGATGCAGACAGGTTCGATAGGGCCTCCTTCAGGCGACCACAGAGCTCTTCCTTGGCATGACCCTTCTCCTCCTATTGAGAAAGGGTGTTGCCCAATTTCACCTCTGCATCATGGTTAGCCGGCTCATTTTCCTTCGTGATGCACTAATGCTTGCCCAGAGCGGATTGGAAGGCCTACCAAAAAAACAAGTCAGATATTAAAGTTAAAATTTAAAGATCTAAATAAAATAGAAGTCGTAGAACTTACCATGAAGGAAAGTCGACCGAATTCATGTCTACTTCGTCGATAGGGGCGTCATCATACTATCCCTACTCTGAGGGGGAAAAAAGGAGTTCATGTAGGGACCGTAAATGTCATGGACATTGTTTGAGGGCCCCCTTGAACTCCTTCCTCTTACCAGAAGAAGAGGAAGCATGCATCTGTGACACCTCCTTCGGAGTAAAAGATTTCATACCAGGAGGAGTTGGCACCTTCATCTTCTCCGTATCAATGTCTTCGAAGACGGTTTCCTTTCAACCATCTTCGTCTTCAATTTCTCGAGGTCTTCTCCGAATGCCTGGGTTTTTCTTTTCAAATATTTGCCCTTGCGGGCAAGCTTAACATATTTCTCCTTCTTTAAGGGAGTAGCAGTAGCGGGTTTCTTTGGAGTAGAGAGTTTCCCAAAAGTTTCCCTTGCAAACAAAGAAGAAAAAGTTAAACATTGAAGATATTATCCTCAACCAGAATTATCTACGACAAAAGAGATTTACTCGTCATCTCTTCCTGTCCCTCTTCTTCCTCCTCTTCCTCTTCCCTCTAATCTGAAGGACCTGTCAAGCCTAAGAACTCGACTTCTTCTTCTTCCTCGTCTTCGTCCACCAACGACCAACTCTTGGTCAATTGAGAAAACTCTTGGTTAGGAAAACTAAGGAATTTATCATGTTTTTCTTGAGTGTCCTCTAAAGGCGACACTCGAGAGAAGTCGATTTCTACAATCAGAAAACAAAAGAAAACATCAGTTGTCGTGGATAATTCCTAAGACCAAATAAAAAGTAGGGTCAACATGTAACACCCATAATTTATGGTAAGTAAAGGTCACCCGGACATTTTTGGAACTTGTAAAAGGTGGAATTTTTTTGGGAAAACATTATTTAAAGTCCCTCGGAGTATCGGGGATGTTGGAGTTGAAAAGATCGAGTTTCGGAGCTTGGTATGGGCACGACTACAATGCCTGGCGACTATGACAGTGTCATAGTCGCACCTGGCAATGTAGCAGCAAGAAACAGAGGCAGAGGGACATCCAGCGACAATGACCAGGGCATTGTCGTATGTCAATGTCGCACATGAGGGGCAGAGGGTCTTTAAGTGCGGGTTTCAGCTCATTTCTCCATTTCTTCACTTCCACTTCTTCCCAAACACTCTCTAGAACTAACCTAAATCATATATGTCGATTTTGGGTCATCCTTGGATCAAATACTTGGCTATTATGGAGGTAAATCATCAAGTGGTAGGATTGGAAGCTATGATCAAGGGTTCACCATCTCCATCTTCATCTTCATCTTCAACCTCAAGCTTCATTTTAGAGTTTTCTAGGTTTTCGCCAAAACCTAAGTGGTAAGTTCATCCCCACCATTTATAAACTTATTTAAGAGTTGTAAATACTTCATGGATGATTTCCTAGTGTTTTATTACTCCAATTTCGGTTTGGAAGATTTTGAGAAAAATCAGGTCAAATTAGGGTTTTTGGCCAAAATGGAGATTTTGATATAAGATGTTTGGGGAATGATTTTAAACACTTGGATGTGGTTATTTATGGTTGAAAACTTGTGAATCTAGGTTTTTGAATGTATTGGCTTGAGGATTCAAGTTTCTCCAAAGGAGCTCAAGTTGGGGGGAAATCTAGATTTAACCTAAATCTAGTAAGGTGAGTTCAAGTTGCTTTGTGAAAACTATGTACATGCCAAAATGAGTATTTTGAAGTAAAAATATGTTGTACTTGATAGTTTTCATTGTGTTGAGCATTTTGATAAGTTTTGCATATTTGGTAAACTTGGGTTGTTTTAACCTCATGAAATACCCATATTTGGGAGTTGGATATTTTGACAAGTAAATATCATGATTTTATGCATTCTTGGTGATTTCGTACAAAAGAAGTCTAATTTATGATTTATGCATTCTTGGCGTATTTGATTTTATAAATTATTTGGAAAATGCATGTCTCCGTGTTATGAGACATTTTGGAAACATAAGGGCATGAGCCCATTTGGAAAATCTTGTCCCAACCCGTGATGAGTTTGGGGTGAATCACATCCTTGAGGTATGTGTCTGCATAAACGTCGTTTATTTACGTTTCTCTGTTTGGGGACCGTTATTTGTTGGTAAAATGGATTTAGAGTATTTTAGCTCGATTTTGACTTAAAAGAGTCTTGAGGACATTTGTCCAGTTTTAATGACTCAATATAGAGTCCCACTTATGGTTTACATATTAATGCATCTTAGTGCATATTAATGTTAATTACATGCTCGAGTGTGTTGGTCATTCCTGTGTAGTCATGTAATTTTAGACTATGTTGCATCGGATCCATAAGCACGTAAGTCAGTCTTTATTTGATGGTCAATTGGGTATTACGGGGTTGAACTCCGGGACCCATGTCTTATGACCTTAACTTTTCAAGTGTACACTAGGAGGGCTGAATCCGGTTGTGCTATCGTGTTGATGGGCGTTTGGGGCCTCCGCTATGTCGGGGCAATGCCATGGTTGTAACCCCCGACTGTGTCGAGCCTTTGGTGGTATTCATGGTAATATTCGCTAAGGTCAGTTGTCTCTTTTGGTGTAGCTTGAAGGTAGTCGTAGGGGCACTTGGGTTTTCATGTCGTGAAGTGTCATACGATTAACGTTGTATGAGTGACATACTTTTGTGTTCCTCCACTCTCAACGGATACGGGTCTCCCCCGTCGTCGGCCAACAGTATTTTGGATATTTAATTGCCCATGCTTTAATATTTGGATTTCATCCAATTTTATGGTCGCGTGAGTATTGAATCTTAGTTCCATGTTTCTGATGGCATATTATATTTATATGGATTGTTTTCCATGATTTATGAGTTGAGAATTATGCCCCTCCCGTGTTTTGGGTGTTTCGGGATATAAAGTTTGATCCGCATTTTTTTATAATTGGGAATCCGTTTTCTATTCACGTTTGAGTGAGTTTTGGGTGGCATCATTTATTAAAGAATATTTTGTATTGGGACGTTCGTTCTTAAAAATGCATGTTATTGGAAAACGAATCGTTTTCATAGTTGAGGTAAATCATTTTGAAAGATTTTGATTTAAATTGCATTCTGTCCTTTTAACGATATATTTATTCATGTTGAAAACTCTTGAACTCACTAGGCGTTAACTTAACCCTTTATATTTGTCGGCATGTGCATCAGGTCCCGACTGGGTATGGTACTAGCGACACTGTGAAGAGATGAGAAATAGATTTATGCTTGAGGGTGAGTAGCTTGGTGAAGACTCCCCCGTTGCTTTGGGTTATAGCAAATTTGTATTTGGGTTTAGTAACACCCGACCTTTGAGTAGTGTATGTGTAAGACTTTATTTATTTTTATTGATGATTAAATCTAGAGCAATATTTCTAGAATACACTTGTCGTAAGATACTTTATCTTTCTTTGAGGCATTATTGAAAAATTTTAATTAGTTGCTCTCACCAAATTTGAGGGTGTTACACAACACTTACTGTTGGTTTTCCAGCCATATGCCAGCCATTGATCCTCGTCCTTTAGCGACGAGATTCGTCCAAAAACATAGTGGGACTTCCACTTCCGATCGTTGACAGAAGTCCCCAAAACAAGGATCCTTTTACCCCTTGCGTTGGGGTAAAGGTTGTATCGTTACATTTCAGCTTAATAAAATAAGCCGCAAGGAGGTCATGGATGGAAAAAGGAAATTCCCACCCACTCGCCAGCCTCTCGATAACGCTGACGATCCTCTAGAACTGTGGCATCATCTGGCCTGGGGATAAGTCGATAGCATCCAAGAATGCCCTTGCCAAGACCGTGAAAAGCCATATGAACCCAATCTTGAAAGTGTATTCATATAATATGAACCACCCTTCAGGGCATTCATCCAGGCGTAAATCGCCCAGACAGAAAAGTTCTATATCTGAGGGAATCCCGGATACGAGACAGAAAGCATCAAGATCGCCTTCTTCCTCGATCACACTCGTTGGGTCTCTCATCTCTACACAGTCTGGTAAGGAGACAGAAGCAATGTAGAGATTTCTGATGTCTTGATGTTTTATTGGCTTCTTAGCATAATGCATGAGATGGGGCATAAGAACAATAAGGTTGTACCTTATAAAAGTCGGAAGAAACCGTCTAACGGAAAGGATCTCTTGCATGGCAATAATTTTGTAGATTTTGATTTGGAAAAGATTTTTCTCTAAAGATTGCAAGGAATTAATATATGTGAAAAGGAAACAATCACATAAGGGGTCTGTATTCATATGGATCCCAAAGATCTGCCATGATTACGACTATCGAACTGTCGCCCCGATGCACGACATTTGTCCCAAGCGGTTCGTGCTACCCACTCGATAAACGACGTGTCATAGACAACTGCCCTGACACACGACGTCATGACCATGCGCGCCTTTGCAGCTACCAGATACCACCTATTCAGTTTTCTCTCAACCAAGTAAGTTACCTAAGCTTATACGTGTCATCTTATCCATTAAAAATGAACTTTTTGGCAGGAGTTTTGAAATTAAAAATAACTTTTTGAAATCCAAATATCGGGGCCAAATTGTTTGGGTAAAAATTTATAAGCCCGACTATCGAAGATATTATCCCTGACCGAGCATATTAACCTCGGTCGAGCGTAGGGATGGGAATGAGACCCACCCCATTGGGGAACCCGGTGTACCCGCCCCAACGGGGATGGGGATTCCCTGCAAAACCGGGGATCGGGGATGGGGACGGGGATCCCCGAAAGCTAAAAATCGGGGACGGGGACGGGTAACTTGATCTCCGCCCCGCCCCGTCCCCGTATATTAAATATATTATATAATTATTATTAAATATTTTGTATATTTATTACTAAATATTGTATATCTATTTTTAAATATATTATTTATAAAGATTTAGACCTAGTATCTTTTAGATTTAGTAATGTTATTTTGATCTTTCTTGTTACATTGTTTTACTTGTCTTACTTTTAGATAAAACAATGGAGAGCAGAAAGCGTTTGATCAAACAGTTACGTATGATGTTGTGATTTTGTTCACATAAATATTTGATAGTCCGTAAAAACAAATTTTAGAAATATGTGAGATTTAGACATGGACCATTATCGATCGAGTATATATAGTGCTCAACACAATACATTTAAAATATATCACATAAATGGGGAAAATCCCCGATTACCCGTTAGGGATCCCCGTTCCCCATTGGGGATGGGTATGTGATCATATTCCCGAGCGGGGACGGGGACGGGGATTGGGGTTCCCGCCCCATTTCCATGCCTAGTCGAGCGACCAATTCCTACAACAAAGATATCCTTGACCTATGAAATTCGTGGACCAACTAACAGTTAATTTACTATGATAAACTGTTAGCTTTTTTATGTATTTATTACAGGTATCGCTTTAATAATAAGAGTTATGGTCAATTAATATCTAAAACATAACGGACGACCAACATCTTGACATGACCATTTCATCATTAACTCGCATTATGAAGACGACAATATGAGTCATCTAAATAGCAGTTACGAAAGACCAACTATAAAAAGGCTCTAAGGAATTTGAAAGGACACAACAAACAATAGCACGTAGAGCTACTAAATCGCTCTGAAGCATTCTCAACTATTCGCATGACATTTGCTCACGATTATCCACGACATATTGATTTACTTATGTTTATTTACCGTCATCCACGTCTTGTAATAACATATGTTATTATTAAGGCCGACATAGTGCATCGACGATTTCTATGATCGTCCACGGTTTTTACCCTCGACGGGGTTTTCCGCGTCACCAAAATTCTTGTCTTAATTGCATTTCCTTTATTAATTTACTTGTCTATTTTGAATGATAGTCTATAGTTAACTAGGCTCCGCAACCCAAACCTTAGGTTGTTTTTTTGCGATTTTTGGCATAAACAACATCCAAGTTTTAAGAACTCATTTTAGGAAATTTACTTAGTGTTTACGAATTTTTTTTTATAAAGTATTAAGAACATATTTTACGAAATGTTTTTGGATTTCCTCATGGTTTACGGAGATTGGAAGAAGTTACGAAGATGGTTTACAAACCCTAATTTTCGAACTAATGGCTTTCTGATTCATGTTAAGAACTTTACAAAAGTGTTTAGGAATAGATTTTATGAATTTTACGAAATGTTTACAATTTCCTCATGTAAACGTTTACGACTTCACAAAGAATTTTCGAATTTTACGAAATATTTTATGATCTCATGTTAGAAAAGGTTTTTGTTTATGCCAAAAATTATACTAGATAATTTAAGGTTTGGATTGTAGAGTTAATCAATTATAAATTGAACCTTTAAAATAAATAAGACAGATAACTAATAAAATGCAAGAGACAACATATTTTGGTGACCTGGAAAACTCCATCGAGAGTAAAAACCGCTAATGATCGTTGATATTGTTGTTGATGCACTATGGACGTCAATTAGGAACGTCGTCCTTGATAATCTTAGGTTTCATTACGAATTGTTGGAACTTGTCGTAAACATATTCACAAAGGAGAGGTGAGGGATCCAAACTTATTTGCACATTAGAGTATCCAACTAGGAAACCCGTCACAAACCAGATTGAATGGCATGAAATCCGCATACAGCTTCGCAACATCTTTCACATAGTAACAAAAAATGTTCGGCGAATTAAATGTGGGCTAGGTTAAAGTAAATGAGGAGTAATCTTAGAACAAAAACAATCCTACAACAATTAATAAAACACACTCTTTGACATTTGATGTTATAGTAAGCATAGAAACTGAATTTTCCAATGTTCAAAATCCTTGCACGTACATCAAGTGGCATAGAGAACGATTGACTCGAACCATGGCCTTTTTCAAATTTAACCATAGAAATGCTATCCATCGTCGATATTGGCATTTCTTACAACCGCAACGAAATTTCCATCAACTTCAACAATAAACATGAAACTTGAAGTTGGAAGTGACAAATTGCTTCATAAGTAATTTAGGTAAAATATCAAAGAAATTAATTGCATCAATTTAACTCACATTCCTAGTTTCCTACATATATCATTTGCATGTCTAACAATATCACCATTTGCCACTAGAAACAGCACTTTGATCTGATAGGCATGCTGCCACCAGTTTGAGTCTCTTTAGGGCCACAAGAGGTTTTTTCCAGCTAGTATATTCTTTCTGCAGTAGATACTGCACGAAGAAACACGACAATTACCGTTATGTTATCGTTGCTGCCACGTTCTGCAGCCTCCATCACCAATCTCTTGGAGCACATCCCTGGCTCTTTCACAGTCTTCTTGATTATGCTAACCACTTCCGCATTGCTTACGACGTCCCACAGCCCATCGCTAGCCATTACCTGAAACGTCAAACTAGTTATTGGTAGAAGATGTTTTAATTTGTAACCGATAATATATTATTAACTTCAATATAAACCAAACCAAACCAAACCAAACCAAACCAAACCAAACCAAACCAAACAAGTCCAGTATATCCCATCTGGAGGTGGGGTCTGGGGTTATGATGTAATCAACTCTGACCCCCATCCCAAAGAGTACAGCGGCTTTTTCCGTGAAAACCTTCGAATTGTGAAAAGTGTGTAAAAGAGAGGGAGAGAGACAAATATCATAAACTTTTATCCTTCAACTCTACTAAGCAACTGGACTTCATTTTCATAAGTATTTCACATTATTCTCCCTATGGCATTTGATTGTGCAGCAAATGAGTGAAATCAGTATTCTGTAGGTCAAGAGCTAAATGAAAATAACATACAGGTATCTAAAAGGAATTGACATAAATACCCCTCGAAAGGCACATATTAACCCAAAGAAATTGAACTATTCTGAATTATTAAGGGCATTTTGTACTAAATAATACTCCCTCCTTTCTGTAAAGATTGCAACAGTTCTATTTTGGGATGTGTCATTAAAAAACATTTCCTTTTCTGGAAAACATTCAAGCAGAAATTACTTATTTGCCCCTTGTCATCACTACAAGTATTGATGGTTTTGATTTTGATCAACAAAATTCTCCTAAATTGTCGATATTAGAAGGCGTTCTAGACATTTAATTATAACACTTTCTTGACCAGGTGTGTGTCAAAGGTAGGGTGCTCAAAAACCCGACCAACCCAACGCAAAATAACTCAACCCGAAGCAACCCGATGTCTAATCGAGTTGTTAAATCTTCAAACCGTAGGTATTGGATTGATATTGAGTTACTTTTATTTGAACCCAACCCGATGAACCCAACATCCTTTTATTTCTTGGATTTAATATATTGGTGAGTCTCTATTAATATGTAAATTAGACAATTACACCATCACGTACCCTCTTCATATATGTATATTTCAATCTATTCTCCATCTCTATATAACTCATTTGTATATATGTTCAATAACTGTGAACACATACATACATATATATATATGTGTGTGTGTGTGCAAATTGAGAAAATTAATTGAATGTGATATACTTTAAGATTTAAGAAGTATGAATAAATTGTACCAAATGGTTGATGATGAGAGAAATAATGAGTAGACCAGAGAAAACAAGTTAGGAGAATATTTTGATGTACCAAAGTATCAACCCGACCAACCCGTACGGTTTGGGTTGGGTTGCACTTTGGTTTGGTTTGGGTTGAGTCGGGTTGAGATTTTTCAAACAGCAAGCATTGGGTTGGTTTGTTCAAATGCCTTCAACCCGATCAACCCAACTCAGATGGCCGTGAGCACCCATATAAACTTGGTTTCCAATTGCTATAAACGTCTTTACATCAGATCATTTGAACTGTGAATAAGAGATTTTCGAAATATAAACATGTCCGTTTATCAAGGAGATAAGCAGATGTGCCAAAAAAGGACCCAGAGGTTCTCGTTCGACAGCAGACAAGTATAATCAATAAAAAAACAAACCATATACACCCAGTATGTAAAGTCCTTGTAGGGGGGGTATGCAGACCTGACTTCTACCCCCACAGAGTAGAACGATTGTTTCAGTGAAGACCCCCCGGCTTGCAAAGAAGTGTCTTAAACAAGATTTTGGTGAAAAACCGAGTTCATCAAAGGGGTTGTTAAAATAGACGGTATAATCAATGTGTTCTAGATAGTAAAGCACAGAGACTGAAACCATCATACCAGATATTCATCCTCATCAGAAAGTAGAGTCTCAGTAACCTCTGGTTCAGCTGTTACGCCAGGCTTCAGATCGTCATCACCAATAGATCGTGTAACCTGTTAAAATGATAACAGTTGCATGCATTTAGATTTTAGACTGCTTCCAATAAAAGAGATGTGTGTACTAATAACAGGTCTCTAAATAGATGCATACAGCATTATAGATAGCTTGTAGTCCTTCATTTGTAAATCACTCAGCAAGTACTCAAGAAGTTGAGTAATAGATGAAAAGTTCTTTCAATCCACTTTAGCATTCTTGTTTGCTCATCCTGTTTCGTAATTGGTATTCTTGTAGTTCGCTGACTTGGATCGAGAACTAAGGCAGCATGCGAGCTTGTGAAGATAAATCCGGGACACTAGCCTCTATAATTTTTCCTATCCTTTAATACTTTCTTGTCGTTGGTATTGATTTAAAAAATTCTGATGTTAGATTTGCTGTTTCCATGCACTTTTCCCACTGTTGGTAACGGTTTAAATTCTACAAATTGAATCTCTCGATCAAGTTTGATAATTTAGTAAAGAATTGAAAAGCGAAGCCACGAGTGGAAAAAATGGTTCGAGTGCGAGACTAATATCGATAATTTTTTTTTCCTAATTTAAGAGTGAAACATGTGTGTGAGCGACATCATTTGAGTGCAGACACGTGAGGGGACTGTTGTGAGGATTTATTCCTAAATTTCTATTTTGTTTCAAAAGTATGTACGCCAGAGAAAACACATCAAACAAAGATGGACAGGAGGGCTCTTTCTTCATGTTGCAACCTATGCAACAACAATTTAAACACATGAATGTGATCTTAAATGAGATTCGGGATCATATGGACAGACAAGATGTTGCCATTGCAACTTTGCTTGAGGGGCAGCCCAAAGAGTTCCAAATGCAAGGAGGTCCAAAAAGGTATGAACCTGCAGACGATTTTGGGGATGAGTTGAAAGATTAAGACAATCAGGCTTCATTAAGTGGTCAGGGCAGGTTCGTGCCAACGACATAATGCACGGTAGAGTTTTCCGAAGAGATATGAGGTGGCAAAATGGGATTGACAGAAACTTAGGGGGCATCAAAATGAAGATACCAACTTTCCAAGGGAAGAACGATCGTGAGGCATACTTGGAATGAGAGAAAGTGGAGCTGATGTTTGAGTGCCACAATTACTCCAAGAAGAAAAAGGTAAAACTTGTAATCGAGATACCAACTTTCCAAGGGAAGAACGGTCGTGAGGCATACATGGAATGGGAGAAAGTGGAGCTGATTTTTGAGTGCCACAATTACTACAAGAAGAAAAAGGAACTTGTAATCGAGTTTACTAACTATGTGATATAGAGAGAGTTGCAACTGAGATCAAAGATAAGATCGATTGATGCAAAATCCTCCTAAAATCGGCCAAATAGACTCTCCCGCGAGATTTCCCATGGCCTCTGTTGCGCGCCTAGCCGCCTGGATGCTCAAACAGAAGGTCCCGCGACCATCCATACGCCTAGTCGCCTGCGTCTGGCTTGGACGTTGTGTGACCTTTCTTGATTATTTAATTGCTTTCTTATTATTTAATTGTCTAGATAATTGCTTAAGCTTCTTTCCTAGTCTAATTAGATTTCCTATAGTCTCTATTTACAAAACACAAAGTATTAGTTTGTTTTCATGTTTTGAATTATTAATAAATTTCCCTTTTGAGAATTTCTCATAGTTTTCTCGAGTGTTACGTTTGTAACCGGGTAATTTAGGGTTTAGACATCCGTCAACCCTTCCGCACTTTCCCGCTGCGTCACTATGCTATTATTTGGTGGGATCAACTTGTGGTGAATAGAAGGGAAACCATGAGAGGACTGTAGAGACTTGGGATGAGATGAAGGCTATCATCACTAGGCGGTTTGTCCACCGTCACTATTATAGGGAGTTGTATCAGATATTCTTACTCAAGAAGAGATAGAGGATGGAGGGAGGAAGAGAGAGAGAGGAGAGAGTGGAGGAGAGAGAGAGGAGAGATAGAGGATGGAGGGAGAGAGAGGAGAGAGAGGAGGGAGAGATAGAGAGAGGAGAGAGAGGGAAGAGAGAGAGGAGAGAGAGAGAGAGAGAGGAGAGAGTGGAGGAGAGAGGGAAGAGAGAGAGGAGATAGTGGAGGAGAGAGGGAGAGAGAGAGGAGAGAGAGGAGAGAGAGAGAGGATAGAGTGGAGGAGAGAGATGAGAGAGAGGAGAGATAAAGAAAGAGGGAAGAGAGAGAGGAGAGAGGAAAGAGAAAGAGAGAGGAGAGAGGAGAGATAAAGAGAGAGGGAAGAGAGAGAGAGGAGAGAGAGGGAGGAGAAAGTGGAGGTGAGAGAGAGGAGAGATAGAGGAGAGAGAGAGAGAGAGAGAGAGAGAGGAGAGATAAAGAGAGAGGGAAGAGAGAGAGGAGAGAGAGAGAGGAGAGAGAGAGAGGAGAGAGTGGAGGTGAGAGAGAGATAGAGAGAGGAGAGAGAGAGGAGAGAGAGGGAAGAGAGAGAGAGAGGAGAGATAAAGAGAGAGGAGAGAGAGGGAGGAGAGAGAGATAGCGAGAGCAAAGAGAGGAGAGAGAGGGAGATAGAGATGAGAGAGATAGTTGGTGTTTGCTGATAATCAATATTAGTAGGGTTTAGTTTGGAGTAAAGGGTAAATTTGGAATTATCAAAATATAAGATTCCATTCCATTGAAATCCTTGGGTTTTAGGATGGAATGTTCAAATCCTTCATTAGTGGAATTTGGTGGAATTCACACATTCCTTCCATAGAAAAGAATGAACCAAACAAGGGAATTGAATTTGGTCAAAGGAATTGGACATTCCAATTCCATCAGATTCCATCAAAATCTGCGAACCAAACGCCCCCTAAGAGTGTGGATGACTATTACAAGGAGATGGAGATTGCTATGGTTTGGGCAAATGTAGAGAAGAATTGGGAAGCTTCCATGGCAAGGTTTTTCAATGGGCTGAATCGGGACACTGCCAACGTGATGGAATTAGAAAATTACGTGCAGTTGGAGGACATGGTGCACATGGCAATAAAGGTGGGACGAGAACTTAAAAGAAAATGAACTCCGCCATCTCAAAGTCTAGCCTCTTACTTCATGGAGGTCAAATGGGAAGAACGATGAAGGGGATGTTTTTTAGTGCAAAACCGAACCTCCAAGAACGATGAGTCCCTATTGTAATAAAGGTAAACTAAACCCCATACTCGTGATGTGATATAAAGGAATGGCCCAAGCCAAAATCAATCAAGAAGGTAAGTAGTTTTTATGGGTTAGCTAATTTTTATAGACGATTTGTCCAAAACTTTAGTACACTTGTTGCACCCCTCACTGAAATTGCTAAAAAATACGGTAGGTTCTAAATATGGAAGTGAGCAAGATTGTGCATGTGAGATTAAAAAAAAGTTATATGACACTTCTTTATTAACATTACCTAAAATTTTCTGGAACTTTAGAGATTGAACGTGATCCTTTGGAATAGATATTGAAGCTGTTTTGATGCAGAAAAAACAACCAGTTCCGTATCTTACTGAAAAGCTAAAAGTGGCAGCATTAAACTACCCAATATAGGACAAGAGCTTTGTACATTGGTCAGAGCCTTGGTACCGATCATGAGTCCTTGAAGCACTTGAGAGGACAAGGTAAACTGAATAGAAGGCATGCCAAGTGGGTGGAATTTCGGACCTTCCCGTGTGTAATCAAATACAAACAAGGTAAAGAAAATACGGTGGCAGATGCATTATCAAGAAGACATGCCCTTGTCTCTACTCTAAATGCAAACTTAATGGGATTTGAATATTTCAAGGAATTGTATGCTAATGATGATGATTTTGCGTGTGTGTATGGAGCATGTGATAGTAGAGTTTGGAAAATTCTATAGACTGCATAGGTACCTGTTTAGAGGGAATAGACTTTGTGTGCCTAAAAGTTCAATGTGTAAGTTGCTTGTGCAAGAGGCAAACGGAGGTAGTTTAATGGTCATTTTGGTGTAAGAAAGACTTAGAAGTGTTGCATGAACATTTTTTTGGCCCAAAATGAAACATGACGTCGAAAGAGTTTGTTCTAGATGCATTACATGTAGACAGGCAGAGTCTAGAGTCTTACCACACCCATACCAAGTGCGCCTTGGGTAGATATTTCTATGGACTTCGATTTAGGCTTGCCTCGGTCAAGAGCAGGAAGGGATTCGGTTTTTGTGGTCATTGATAGCTTTTCTAAAAGAACACATTTCATCTCGTCATAAAACCAACGATGCAAGACATATTGTTGATAGGTTTTCTAAAAAGGCACATTCCAGTTGTTCCTATTAGTATTGGTTCTTCAAAGATCTTACTGAACTTATCAAGGAATTTTCTTTGTCGCGTCCAAACTATATACCCTCCGTTCATTATTCCATTATAACCACTGGATCCAGGTTTGTTTCTTATACCTTCGGTTCATGATTCAGTTATAAACGTTGGGTCGAGTTTTCTATAAAAATTTGAATTATAGTTTCCTTGGCCTACTTATCAATACTGTTGTTGGATCTCAACGGTCAATTGAGGGTTATCACGATACTGTTAGTGAACAAAGTCACTTGTAGTGAACGGGATTTCAAGAGAGATCCACAAATTTAGTTACACATGCCTAATTAGGGGTCGACAACGGCGGAGTCGGGATTTGGTTCGAGGGGGAACCTCGAACGTAGAAAAATAAAATAAGTTAAAAATTAAAATAATAATATTCACTTTTTGAAAATGGCAAAAACAACGATATAATATTTAATGAAATATTGACATGTACAGATTCAACAATGATTTCGATATTATATTTGTAGAAAAACAATGATAAAATCGACATTTACAGATTCAACAATGATCTCGATATTATATTTGAAGAAAAACAACGATATTATATTAGTTAAAACACCGACCTTTACAATATTAATTGTTCATGATTCAAATCTTCAACAAATCTACAACAAGTGTAATTGGGTAAATGGATGATTCAAGTCTTCAACAAATCCAATGGATGATATTGTGTAAATGGATCATTATTCATTCATGAATCAAGTCTCCAACAAAATCTAATGAGCTATGAAAAGCATATTGGTGGAGCAATTTCAATGTCCACATAATCAAGTAATTAAGTAATCAACATTCAACCATTTTGTCCATTCACTTTTACATAATACATTCTGTAATCAACCTTTTATGTCACAGAAAATGATTTAAAATCGGTTAATCAACACAAACTAACGAGTTAGTGATTTTCAAATCCCTAACCTAAAGTGAAGTGGATAAGGCAAAGAGGGTTGTGCGGTCGCTGAGGGGAGGGTTGAGCGGTCACTTAAGGGAGGGCTGAGCAGTCACTGATCGTCTAGAGAAGAGGGGGAGCGGTCGCCAGAGGTGGAGCTGCGGTGGAAAGGGGCGAGCAACAGAGCATGAATTTGTCTATAGTAAGAGCGAGCGGGACTAGGAAGCGTGAATGTATAACGGATCAGATGCCTCGAGGAATGTGACACACCGACAACAATTGATGATAGGGGAGCCAAGCTAGTAAATGGGTAAACTCTCTATACACAGGGCATTGAGCCCTTGACTCGTGGATGATGATGATCCAATTTAATCTTGACTTCGAATCCCACACCTAATCCACAACATTGTAAAGTACATGAAAATTGAATCGAAACTACAGTTGAACAAAACATACTTGAATTGTAAGACCTTTTAGAGATTGAAGACCACCATGAAATTAAAATAAACAAATAAACATTGTAGATAATTATCCAAAGCAAAATTTGAGTTGACTTTTGTCTAGCCAAACAACTAGAAGTCGGAACTGGAAGCCAAAGGTAAAACCCGCACCAGTGAGCCTCATATGATTACTTGAACCACCTATTGTGACATATAATGAAGTTGTATCATTGGGTAATGACTTGAGAGGAAGCCAAGAAGGTGATACAGTCGAAACTGAGAGTTGTCCTAGATTTAAGGATTGGTTGAAGTCTTTGGCTTTTGACCAAGAAGGAGCTACATATTGATAGTGAAGAAATCAGTACAAAGGTGGTGGTGGCCACTAATGGAGCCACATGAGAACCAGTGGGTGCATGTGCGCTAGGCTCCCCTTATGCCTAGTGTGGACGTTTTGCTCGTTTACTACGCTAGGTTCCCTCTATCATCAATCGTCGTCGGAATGGCCCATTCCTTGAGAAATCTGATCGCAAAGTTGAAGACTCAAAATGCACTTAGACGCAAAGAGGTCCAGGGCCTAGGCGCGAGGACATGAGACTTGGGCCTCACGAATGCGACCTACACCTCACGAATGAAAGGAGCGTCTTATAAAAATTATATATATATGCACACACACAGTTACAAACAACTCAAATATGCAGTACTTCAATAGAGTCAGAAGGGAGAAGAGTTTAAAGTGTGAGCCTTGAGGGAGAAGTTTTAAGGTATGGGTATTTATAAAAAAAAAAGAGGCTTGAAGTTCTAAGTACCGGGTATTTAACATTAGGGTTTGACTTTGCCATCTATTTAGCAACTCTTTTTGTTAAGAAGTCTAGGAGATGAGAAGAAGAAGTCTAGGAGATGAGAAGATGAAAAAACTTATTTAAAATTAAGGTTTGACTAGGCATTTAGTAACTCTTTATGAGGTGCGGCTTGGCCCACAAGGCACCTCAACCAAGGCATAGTGCCTTAGTGAGCCTTGTGAATACGCCTAGCCTCGACTTTAAGAGAGTCCAAGACCTCGAACCTTATGAGCCTCAGAGCTTAGGTGCAGCTCACGGTCTAGGCGTGCCTGAAGCGCGCTTTTAACAACGACTGATCCATTGCACATTCATGCTCCCTTGCTCGCCCCTTTCAATGCTTGCCGCTCCTCTCCTCCTCTGTACGGTTAGCGATTGCTCGTCGCTCCCCTCTCGCCTTTCTGCCTTCTCCGCTTCCCATACATGTTAGGGTTTTAGAAATCACTAACTCAATAGATTTTGTGTGTTCATTACCTGATTTTGAATCAGCTCTTTCTCATCATTTTCTATGCATAGATCACATAAATGGTTGATTACAAAATGTATTTATGTGAAAGTAAATGGATAGAATGGTTGAATGTTAATTAATCATTTACTTTATTACTTGATTATGTGATTGTTCCACCCTATAATATGCTTATTCATAGCACATTAGACTTTATTGACGACTTGAATCATGAATGAATAATGATCCATGTACACCATCATGAATGACGAATCATCCATTTACACAATTACACAATCATTCATCGTTCATTTAGATGATGAAGACTTGACTCATCCATTTAAACAATTAAACTTGTAGATTTGTCGAAAACTTGAATCATTAATGTTCCATTTACACAAATATAATGCCGTAGTAGTCGGTATATCAACAAATATAATATTGATGTCATTGTTGAATTTGTGAAGGTCAATATTTCATTAAATAAAATATCTTCGTTTTTGTCATTTTCAAAATGTTAATATTTATTTTTATTATGAATTTATTTTATTTATACACGTAATGATGCTCCCCCTCATATAAAATCCTGGCTCCGCCACCGGTGGTGGCTTTGCTCTGTAGAGAGAATCTAGTCCACTAAAAGTGAAGCTACATCGGTAAAAAAGATCGTTGAATAACTGACGAAAACAAGGGCCGATAATATGGGCAACGAGTCAGGAAGGTTGAGAAAGAAGATTGGCGGCTCTAATAGCTAACTGAGACTAACAAGCCATAATGATATGTTGAAGAGAGGGTTAACTAAGGCCAGTAAGTCTGGGGAGGAGACTCTCTGGACCACTAGCAAAAGGTTGGCAAGGAGGGGTGAGGGTTTTTGGAAGCAAAATTATCAAGGGAAAGATGTGAATTTTGAACTCCTAAAGAGAGAGCAAGAGAGAGAGAGAGGTTTTTGGTTATTAGCAAGCCGTTACCTAAGCCCAAACAAGCATATTGTTAAATGTAAGTTACTCCTTTCCATAATTAGCCTGAGATGTATTATAAATAGTGTACCTAAATGTAGTGCCAATCATGTCAATCATATTGTTAAATGAAGCCTAAATCAAAGACCTAAAGTACTGGTAAATATATCTAACACTCCTCTAAGTTGGAGCACAAGTGTTAATCATGTCCAACTTGCCACAAATGCAGTCAATTTGGATCTTCCATAGGGGTTAGATCTGATGAAAACCTCTCGAAAGACCAAGGGTTTACGTTTGGTGATCAGAAGTAAACAAAACCAAACCAAACAGAACATGTGTATATCCCACCAGGAGGTAGGGTCTGAGGAGGGTATGATGTATGAGGCCATACCAGAGGTTGTTTCCATGATCAGATGTATGGCCATGAAAAGGTCCAATAACCCTTTATAAAGGGAAGGCATATCCAGCAAGTGGCAGCAACACACTAGCACAGATTACATCACAACAGTACAATAGAACAAAGTCACACAGTAGGAATGCAATCCAGCAGTGGCATGTCTGCTGAAGGCTGAGACACATCTGATCTGATCACAGGCCATGGAAGTGGAAGCAGAACAAAGGTGATAACCAGAAGAAGTGAAGGATATATCAAAGGTAGAACTAGACAGAATAGCATGCAAAAAAGCAGACGAAATGGAGCAGGTGGTAAAACTAGATTACAATGTCCCTTCGAGAGGCAACTCTCCATTAAGATCTAAGACCAATCCTCATACCATGTAATGCAGGTTGTAAATTTGTAATCGCATATTATTAGAAGAAAAGATCTTGAATTATATATGCATCATTGCAGCATGGAAGGAAATCAAATCAAACAGAATAGAATCATTTCAATTCATCCCTCCATAAACAGGACCAAGCAAATACACGGCTAATTGTCTGGGTTCTGGGTTCTATGCTCTGACTTGAAAACGTCTGTTAGAATTTAGCAAGTAGCTTGTTAACATTAGATCTCCTCATTGGAATAGCAAGTGAAAGCAACACTGATATAGATGAGATTCAAACTTTTGAAAATGTAAGCAATTTTGAGAGTTTAACAACTGATGCAGGAAAGACTTTGACAAAGAAATTGGGTAAAACAATAAAATTGGAACTAGAGTTCCAAGGTGTTGCACCTAGGGAATGGATCTATTAGGAATCATCAACCGTACTTTGCAGAATTAAGCAAACAACTCTCAAAGGCTATTTGACTGTTTTTCATTAAACCGTGTATGGATTAAGCTGTCTGTATGAATTAAACTAACCTGTAGGGCAGCAGGACCAACCCTCCATGTATCAAGCTGCCATTTGACTTGACCTCCTACACCGATAACACGCTCTCTCTCTTCAGGACAGCTTGCAACATGGTCCTATAAAGAAAATATTAATTAATCGGGTACAAGTCAAGATGATAAGTTAACCAAGGGTTTTTGGTGGTGTCTCCTACAAGAATGGAAAAACAACAACCTTACTTAGAGGATAGGGGAAACCTGCTCGGCATATGATTCCCCTGCAATCACCGGCATTAGCAACAAAAAGCTTATTCCGAACTATAAGAGCCACAATTGCTGTACAACCAGGGTGAAAATCTTTCTGGATAAACCCCTTGGATTTACGCTGAGAATTCAATTCCTTTCTGAATGCAACATCTGTGTTGATGAATGCTCCTTTAAGTGCATTGGGGGGACTGTGTTGTCATCAGAAAATGATAAAAGATCATTTTTTCTCAAAAGAACAAATAAAGCAAGTTCTAGATGGTCTTAATGGAAGATCAAATCCATAACCACCTGCTGGGGCAATCCAGAGTTTGCAATAGTCTTGGTAGTGCTCGGACAGAAAATTCTGCAGCTGCAGCACCTGCATGCACCCAACGTCAATATTACAATGACTTGTTATACAGCAAAAGATTTATAATATGTGTTAAAGTAAGATCAAGAAACCAAGATTTTGTTCGTCTTTAAGTAGATTTAGAAAAGGGTAAGAACTACAAGTTATTGTACAGATGGGTTTCTTGTCTAGACGCTATACAGCAGTTCCTGAAATTTTCCTAATTAGACTCCAATTGCATGACATAACCTGCTTCCCTTGTTCCCATCTCTTACGGTTCCATGCACATATCTATTCTTTTTGCTAATTCTGCTACGTGATTCACCAAATTAAATCAATAAAGCACCTGATTAGGGTCAAGTGGTATTATTTGTCTTGAGGGAACATGAAGTGTTTAAGCTACAAAGTTTATGTTTATTTGGATCATGTGCCCAGTTTTATCGGACCCCCTTCCAGATAGTAAAACAGAAGTGATAATAAATGGAGTTAATCAACATGCATTTCAATTCCTAGAGTTTGACTCTTACGACTCCGGATAGACCAGATGCAAGATGTCTCTTTACTTGTATAGAAAACGACTTGCATACGAACTACATTGTAATATGCTTAATATCTATATGGAGATCATTTAATCCTAATCCAAAACAATTATAGTTGAACCCATGTTGTTAGTGTGCACCTCGATGACCATCAAAGATTCCAAAGACATGGATATCCTCTTCATTCCACACACGAGGCATAAGGAAGTGTGTATCCTCCATGGTCTCCCTTCTTCCACAAGTAGCAAAGGAACCCCAGGATAGAACTGGAAGGTATAGTGAAGAATTATCTGAATAAGTAGCCCAACTTTTCACACCGAGGCCACTGTCATAAGTAGTTTTTGACATATTTTCCCCCTGAACAAACCAGTTGACAATCTCTAGCGAAGGTTGAACTATATTAGTGCTCTCATCACTTGAGGATGATTCAGTGACAACATTCTCCTCCATTGTGAATCTCTTATTATTCCCAACGATGAGATCAAGTTCTGTGATTATATCATCAAAAGAAGGTCTATTATGGGCATCAGCATCCCAGCATCTTTCTATCAGGGACAGTAATCTTGATGGAGCACCAACTTCAATTCCTGCAAGAGCAGGTCTCAGTCCTTCAGACACAACGGCTGCTGTTAGTTGCTGCTCAGTATAGTTCATTTCCAACACTGTGTGAGCCTGCCAGTAGAAGATATTGTTATGGTAAGATGCAAAGAGGCAAAGCAGCTTAAAACAGTTTGCCAAAAAGGATAATAAAGGATACATGGAACTTCAGCCGATAAATTGGAACAAAAGATACGTATAAGTTTACGTCATTTTGAGTCTGCTCCAGTGTAAATATGTTAGAAGTTTTCTCTTGTAATTGAAAAGCACATAGGCATGTTTAATTTCCAAATATACTCATGTGGCCGTCTAAGGTAGTTATTATTTTTCAAATTAAGCTTCTCTACACATTCTATATTCAGTATTCATAAAATGCATTTAATGTGTCTTTTTGTACTCTTTTCTTTTGAGAATGACAAAGCCTACACATGCAAGTTGCATTCAACTGCTGATTTAGTTCCAAAATGCTCGTCCTTGACCAAATTAACAGAAAGCTACAAAAAGGGAAACTATGAAGTGTGCCAAAGAAAAAGGATAGCACATAATTGGTGTTTCAGGTAATACATAACTAGACCTGGTATGGAACATTACAACAAAATTATGTAAATTCCAAATTACTAACCTGTGCTTCAGTGCGAAGATCGGTATATGGAACAACACCTGTGAGAAGTTCACTACAATGGGTTAAGCTTAGTGTTTTGTTTTTGTATACATACATGAGGGAAAGTTAATGTAAAATAGTCTCTCAAGTTTCAAGAGAAGTCCACATCCATAAAACCCAAGAATGAAGAGGATGAAAAGAGAAACATCTAATACAACTACAAGATAACATACAACTAAGAAAGAGGAAGATATTAACAATTATGGTATATGGAAACACTATTAAGGACTTTGTCAAGAATATTAACAATTATCCATCAGAAGCACAAGCAACCAGTAAACATGTTACCTTATAGTAATACAAGTATTTCCGTTGTATTTCCATAACGCAACAGTTAAATAGGGTTCTGATAGGAACTAAATGTTTTAACCTATTAAAAACAACGATTGAGTAACGAAACAGCTTACTTTGAGAGGTAAATTTCTCTCCCAATAATGATAAATCTAACTATATTATCATCGATCAAATCAAGCATGCCCTCTATTTTCTACTAGTTCCTTTACATAGAGCTAATTAATTATTGTAATAAAACAAATGCTACTTTTCCCTAATATGAATATATGATTACTTTCTGGAATAGAGCTTATTAATATGGAATTGAATATTACTATGAAATAGAGCCTATTACTTTCCAGAATGTTGATTAGAAGATTACTAGGAATAGTAACCGCCCTGCCTGCAACAAGTACATCTCTTTGTAAAGGAAAGGTGAGAAGTCAACTCACATTCGTTATCAAAATAGACCTACTAAAAGACATGTACAACTAAGAAGTCTATCTGCCCCATGAAAATTGCAGAGTTCCCATTTTGGAATGTCCAGGAAAAGTGCAATATTTCCCTTTTTCTTTGGCAATTTGTAATGTTATATTACCTATTTGGCCATAGCCATCGTTATATCGGATTAATGCTAATTGCTTTTGGCCCACAGGTTTCTGTTACTTTATCAATATTGAAGTGTACTTAGGACAATGATTAGTAGTCAAACCTTTTTGCTGAACTACATATTTAGTCAAATATTCAAGTTTTTATGGGATGGATAGAGTACAAGAGGCTGAGAATTGAGAAAAGCTATAAAAATATCAGAAAATATTTTACGTAACTACTGATTTCCATCATAGGGTTATGATAAACAATAAATATTATGTTTAACAAGATGACTCAGATCGTTATAGGATTCTTACTTGATTAATACTCCAAAACTGTATACATCGGATTTTTCAGTATGAACCTCCTTCCTCAATACTTCAGGTGCCATGTAGATGAGAGTACCCACCATATTCTTCTTATGAAAACCACCAGTTGGCTTGCCTGATGATCTCCAGTTCTCCAGTGTGACCTGTTTAAGATCTCGCTTGTATTCGGACAAACCAAAGTCTGCAAGATGTGGCCGCAGGCTTTTGTCAAGCTGCATTAAAATGAGAGTTATGTATTGAGCTACAACAAACACAATATAACTTTGCGAAATCAAAAGTTTCTACATAAAAGACAGATGTAACTAAATGGCAAGTAGATAAATAAAAATATTAACAATTTGAGCCTATCAACTACTGTATCTTACAAGAACATTTGCTGGCTTCACATCTCTGTGTACAATTCCAATGTTATGAAGATATTGCAAAGCATTTGCTGCAAAAGAGACAGCATGAACATTGTAACTTAATTGAGCTATGTAAAGACTGCCTCCCTTGAATACATACATAGAATAGAGTCAGGTGTAAGAGCTTTCTTTCCAGTTCATGTTGAGATCTGACATGATATGACAAATAGGATAAACTAATCAAGGAAATCGTTGGGTTGAACAAATAAACATGTGTGATTTCTCAAATTTATAGGCCACTATGCAAGAAATGAATAGAGAAAGTATTAGAAGTGCCAACACCAAATACTTCACATGGATATACTAAAGCTGTAACCCAACAAATTCATAACGGATGAAAAAATACGATCTTATATGACAGCTCCACTTAAGGATCCTTAAAGTGAGATACCAGATGATGCAGAAATACTAATAATATGCAACTAGAAGCCACAAAAAAGACGTCGTATTGATACAACATTCAGTTACAACCCCACAAACAAAAGAGTAAATTGCAACCTGCAAGAAGTCGATTAATAAAGGACAGCCATTGTTTTTTTTACCTAGCTGTCTCGTGATCATAAGCGATTGGTCAATCGCTGGACTCCATTCCTCAACATGTAACTTCTGCGAAAGATTTCCAAACTCATAGAACTTGAAGAAGAACATGTAGTTTGGTGGCCTTGCATGTGCTGCAACCAATTTCGCAATTCCTTGGTGATTTAACTTGCTTCACGTTCCCAATTATAGAAAGAAATTACACATTAGCCAACAAGTTTGTTGTGCTCCTTTGGTTGCATAAAAAAGAACATATTTACTGTGGTATACAAGTAATCCCATCAGATTTCTCTCCAAAAGAGCGAGAAGGGGGATTCCAAAATATATTGAGGAGAAAGGGTCCCCAAGTCTAGCGGATGTGTGACTATAACAAGCCCCCTCCAACAGAGGCTAGACAGGCACAGATGTCACAGAGTGTAGACATTAGCTTTGATAGCATGTAAGATATGTGGAAATGTGGAATACTTCACAGTGGGGTTCCAACATATATTGAGAAGAAAGGCACCGAGTCTAGCTGAACTCGGACTCTAGCATTTTGATTTCAAAAAATCAAACACTTGGTTTGCAACTTCAATTTTCCTGAAACCTCAACTTATTAGAAATTCTGGTTACATAACTTTATAAAAAGGGTTACAAATTTAGTATCAAATTCCTAATCTAGTATGGTTTGATGTCACAAAGTGTAAATCGAAATATTATCCTTAACTGAGGGGGGTACCCAATCATCTGAATGAAGCACAACATTTATTTGTAGACAGGTAAGAATAAAAGAACTAACCATAGCAATTGCAATTCTTTATGAAACTTGTTGATGTCTTCGGAGGTCGACAATATGGGCTTCTTAACAGCAACTCTTTTCCCATCCAATGTTGCATCGTACACAATACTCTCAGCTCCTGCTAACGTAAAACAGAATAACATATTACACCAATTCGAAATTAAAAATCAACGAAGACGATGGAAGCATTCATCGCCGATGATGAAGGATTAGGGGTTTCTTCATATACTAATTCCTTTTTATTCCAGTTAAAACTGAAAACAGCCCATACCTCGAGCAATTGGAAGTAAGAGAGAGTAGGAAGACGGAGGGAGGTGCAGAGGGATTGAATCGCTGCAGCAGCATCCTCTGATGCAAGCATTTGGATGTGTGATCTCTAACACCATTTTTCACCCTCTAGAATCGATTTTGGTTTAGGGTTGGGTTAAGGATTGATGTATGCTGTGACACCGTTTTGGTGGGAACACGAGATGAACGTTGTTACCATGGCTTCTTATCAATTCTTTCCCACCGGGTTAAAAATCGAATCAACCGGGTTCAAAAATCTATATATTAGTTCTGAGTTTATATTTCTTTTTAAATTTAATTTTTGTAGTATAAAATTAATTAATAATATATAAAAAAATCCAAATTGTTAAAGAAAAACAACGAATAGAACAACAATAAATGGAGTGAATGAATCTGTAATTTTTATTAATCAAAAACCCTTTAAATAGGGATGAGTTGCAAGTAGATAGCTAGGAGATATTTCAGTTCTAATCTAACTCTGATATACTTATCTCTATCTTTATCTTTATCTCTACCGTCATATCCTTTAGACGATGACACACTTATCCTACAATATTCCCCCTTGTGCCGAGTTAAAGGAGTGACGGTGCATAGTTGTTGCTTCGTTAAAACCTTACGCCAAAATAAAAAACCCAGTGGGAAAAAATAAAAGTCTGACGAAGGAAAGAGTACAACGCACCAGCTTCTTTGCAATACATAGACATTTCCTTCAGTCTATTTTTCTCTTAGATTCGTACATTTATCATGAGGGTTAGGAAAACATGATGGTATATAAACTGTTGCCTCACTAAAACCTTACACCAAGGAACAAAACTTAATGGGAAAAATAAAACATTGGTTGAAGGAAAGAGCACAACATACCAATATCACAAATATAGTAGACTCCCCCTTTTGTATACTACTCCCCCTGATTCGTGCATTAATCAAGGGAGTTTGGAAAACATTTGCATTTACTTTCTACATGTTTCCCAATATATGGTTTTAGGTAATGATTTGGTAAAATGTGTCATGTTCTCCTGACATCTTACTTGATTCAATTGAATCTCGAGAAGAATTTTCTTACTGCTGATTGTATAAGACTTAAGCAGAATATGCTTTGTGTTATTATTCTTGATGTGTCTTATATTCATTTCTTCGATACATGATACATTATTTCCATATATGCAAGTAGGATATTGGTTGAACCTAAAATTACTAACTCCTCTAATATATGTAATGATAGTCCTTAATCATATACATTCTTTAATTATCTCATGGAGAGTAATATCCTTGGAATAGTTCAAGGAGGTAGTTAAAAAGGGTTTGCTTAGCTTACTTCCAAGCAATTGATGTATTCCCTGTGGTAATTCCTTATCCAGTTTGGGAATAACCTTTGTATGGGTCAGACAGATACCTAATATCAGCAAATACATATCAATACATTGTTTGGTGTTTTTCTATAAGAGCTAGTACTTTTGCTGCTTATATTATAAGTAGGTATTGAAGTTCCATTATCAATCTCATTTTTATTTCTATAGGGAAAGTATAAGCTCATGTCAATGGTTCCAAAAGATTAACTTGATTTCATTCCAATGATGTTGCATTGGCGCTGAGCTAAATCTAGCTAACAAGTTCACTGATAAATACAATATACGGTCAAGTGTATTGTGTTAAGTACGATAATGCGCATATTGTACTTAGATAGGGAATTCCAGCTCCCCAACACTTTTTCGTCGTCATCCTTTAGACGAAATGGATATTTCCTTATATCCAACACTTTGATCGATCATGGGAGTGCTAACAGGATGCGATTTATCCATATTAAATTGCCTGATTATTTTCTAGACATATGCGATCGGTTAATTAATATTTCACAAACTCGGTGTCCTAGCTCAAATAGCTAGACAAAACCAAGTTTTTCCATCTCAAATTTAGATTTCAAGTAGCTTGTGGTTTCTCTTGCTTCATCAAGAGTGCATATTATGTTCATAACATCGACATATAAAACGACTTTGAAAATCCGGAACTTGTTTTCCTAAATAAATACGCAATGGCACATTTTATCGTTCTTATATATCTTTTCCCAATCGAATATACACTTAGGCGGGCATATCACATCCGCATAGATTACTTTAATCTATAAGGTGTTTATTGCAAACGCATTTTGTGGTTTAGAGTTACTTGATTTTGGTAATGTAATGTCATCAAACACTTTTATATATCTCTGAATCTAGATCCCCATAGAGATATGTAGTTACCACATCCATGAGTTGCATTTCCAATCCTTCGGAAACTACGCTAATAAATTATTTGGATGTCATAACATCCATCGTGAGAGAGTAAGTCTCCTCGTGGTCAATCCAGGGCGTTGTGAGAAACTTTGCGCCAAAAGGAGAACCTTATATATTAGGACTTTATTATTCTCCTTACGCTTTCTGACAAAGACTCAGTTATGTCCTACGGGCTTTACACTTGGTAGGTTAGCACTACCGGACCAAATACCCGATCCTTTGTCAAAGAATATTATTCTTTCTGGATTGTTTCTTTATATTTAGGTCAATATTCTCTTTGTTGATGTTATTCAACTGAGCATGGTTCGATGTCGCCGTGCTCGATCATCTTATGAGCCATCGTATATGCGAATAAATCATCAATGATTATATATGATATGTCCATCGACTCATATCTACTCTCATAGTTCATTTGAGATTAATATTCATCTCTAGAATCAATATTAACTTCGGAGCGTCCTCCAGTGATGATTCATGGACATAATTATAATTAGAGACAATCTCATGAGAGTTTTGTGTATTCATGATAAATGGATGTGCCTCACTGTTTTATTCCTTTAGAATAGTATCCGTCGAACCAAGTAGCTTCCACCACTTCCATTTGATAGCCACGACCTCAATTACACCTCCACTATGTGTGATTGCAACGCATTTTCCAATGGCGTTGTGCCCCTGTTTGGGACTTTTTAACCTTGCAAGTATATTTGCATCTCGTATATGTGATCTTGTCACTTTTTGGACCAACATTAAACGTATCAGGCATCGAGTCTGATTCGTTTGACTTCAACAATACGTTGTGAAGTTTTGGGGATCAAAATGAGACAGAGTGGGAATATTCAATGACACTTCCTGTCGTTCCCATGGAAAATCATTTTTCCTATCTCCTCCTAACGACGGGATGACTGTCTCATGAAAGTGACTGTTGGGTCTGAAATGAACTAAGTATGGTTAGTGTTGCTCTGTATTGAAGGATTACTACTGCTGAGTATATTACTACTGCTGAAGTCTTTAGTACTGCTAGAGAATTACTACTGCTAGAGGTATTAATACTGCTTAAAAGTTAATACTCCTAGTAGTTAGTACTGCTTGAAGATTACTATTGCTAGCATGTTAGTACTGCTGAAGTTTGAAGATTAATGCTGTTGGATGATTAATACTGGTTATGAAGATAAGGATGCTTAAAGCGAAAGACAAGGAGACTGAAGATAATTATGGAATGAATGCTAAAGATCAATATTTCTTTTGTAATTAATTCTGTATATATAGTCTAGAAGTCTTTGATAGATAGATAGTTTTTATATACGTTTGTTTAGAGAGAATTAACCTCAAGGTTCTTTGTAGTCCTTTCAATAGAGAAGTATTGAACGTCTGTTGAGCTTGTTCAACAGATTGAGGTTTTGTTTGTAATCATTAATTAAATCAATATAACTTGTGATTTGAGTTCATACACTGTTTGATTGATTTATTGTTAAAGTGTTTTTCCGCGACTTCTTTAACATAGTTTCTGAGTGTTTATTAAATTCTTGTTTTGAATTTCGATCCTGACAAGTGGTATCAGAGCCTAAGGAACTCAGAAATCAACAATCATCACAAAACAGAATCCAGAATCAATCATTGATGGCTGAGGTTTCAGAATCTTCAAACACTGCAATCCCCACAGAGGTAAAATCTAACCTTTGCTCTAAAACCTGTCTTAAAACTGTTAAAAAGTACAGGGATCACAATCAGAGCATGTGTGATGACCTTAAAAGGTTAGAGAAAGATATAAGAGAGTATGTTGTGATCGTTGAGAAGTTTGAAGAACAAATAAAGGCATATCAAGCCAATGAACTTCAACATTCATATGATCTCAACTATTGGAAGTGGGAGAAGAATGAGTTAGAGATTAAGCTAGAGAAGTCTAGAGAGGAGTGTGAAAAAGTTAAGAGTGAATTTGAGAAGGCCAAACTAGACATTGAGAAATATTCCAATGCTTCTAAAGCAATGGACTCTTTACTTAAATCTCAAATTCATGACAAACTAAAGAGAGGTATAGGCTACAACAACACCCCTCCACCTTACAACAATAACTACATTCCTCCCACCTCAGATCTTTTAGAAAGACAGGATAAGAATGACTTACCTGCAGGAGCCACTAAAGTAGATCCATTAGACAAAGTAGTGGTTGAGGCAGATTCTGAAGAAGAGAACTCTGAGGGTAAGAATAAGGAAGACCATAAAGATATTCCATTAGAAAACCATATTCTTACAAATGAGAGAGGGGGTAAACCATTTATTAAGAGTGATAAAGTGGAGATGTCCAAGACAGAGAAAGAGACTGTTAAGAGTGAGAAAGCTGAGACCTCCAGGAAAGGAAAGGAAAAGGTACAGAGAGTTCACTACATGCAAACCTCTGTTGTAAATCCCTGTACTTGTCAACAGAACAAGCCCCATAAACATGATAAAATAAGGGGAAATCAGAGAAACAAAAATAATCAGTGGGCTCAAAAACAGGGAATTGATCTAAGCAAAGTCAATAGACCAAAGCCTTGTTTTATTTGTGGTAAGTTAAATCATCTAGCCAAACACTGTTATTTCAATCCTATTAACCAAAGATTATCTTTTCAAAGACAAACACAAAATTCAGTTGGTTATAGGAAGCAATCAAGAAATCACATGGCTGCTAATATGAGAACAGTACCAATGAAAACTGGGACTGCAAAATCTCATATTCATAATAAGTTTGCTAAATCAAAAGAAAATACTCCAAGCAAGTCAAGGAGTAACTCACAAAACAAGAAAGCAAACAACTTTGTCAAGATTTGGGTTCCAAAAGTCAAGAAACCTGTTAGTACTGCTACCTCAAATAGTACTGCTAACAGAAATAGTGTTGCTGATAGCAATACTACTGCTAACCAAGTTAGTACTGCTAACAAGGATAGTGCTGCTACCAGTGTTAATGCTGCCAAGCCCATAATTTTGACAAAGTATTCCAGCCATGAGATTCCTAAATCTGATCATCTCATCCAGACTAAGATTACTGATTATAAATATGTTGATGAGAAAGGGCAACCCAAGACCACTTTGGCTTGGGTTCCCCCTAGAAACTAACTGTTTTATCTAGTGTGCAGGGCAACCAACAACTCAAGAAGAAGAGCATTTGGCATGTAGATAGTTGTTGCTCTAGGCACATGACAAGTAACATGGACTGCCTTCAAAACTTCAAAAGATTTGATGGAGGACATGTTGCTTTTAGTGACAATCCAGCAGGAGGTAAGATAAGTGGCAAAGGTATGGTTTCAAAAGGTAAGATGTCTTTTGAAGATGTTTACTAGCAAAGGTATGGTTTCAGATTACTTTACTGAATTGGATACTTAGTACTTCTAGTTCAGTTAATACTGCTCTCACTATTACTCTTTCTGACAGTTCAAATATGGTTAAGTATGGTTACTACTGCTAGGTGGTTTATACTGCCAGTGCAAAGTTACTACTGCTAATCAGTGTTACTACTGCTGGTATATGTTAATACTACTAGTCTATGTTAATACTGCTAGTCTGTGTTAATACTGTCAGTATGCGTTACTACTGCTAATATGAGTTAATACTGCGGGCTTGTTAATACTGCTAGGGTACTTAGTACTGCTTCTAACTGAAACCCTCCACCTATAAATACCCTCTCTAACCGCCAAAATCCAAACGGCTCTTTGAATTTCCTACGAGTGTTCTTTCTCTCGAATTCTTACTTACCAGTGCATAACCCTAGTTTTGACTAATCTATCAAGAAGATGGCAGGGCTGGTGTTCGTTGATGATCACAATGAGTTGGCAATGCTACAGAAACCCAAGCAAGCAGAGGGTTTTCATCAGATTGTGGATTTCCTAAAATCCTCACACATCGCCTACGCATTAATTGTCAATCCCACAATCTATGTGGAACTCATGCGACAGTTCTGGGCAAATGCGTCCATCCAGAATGTTGAAGGAAATCAGGTCATTCATTCAAGGGTTTGTGATAAACCCATCACCATCATAGAGGGATGCATTCGCACTCATTTACGACTAGATGATGCCTCAGGTATTACCTCTATGTCCAAGGAAGATCTCTTCCAATCAATTAGTCGAATGGGGTATGAAGGTCCCACTGAGGTGTATAAGTTCTTTAAAAGCAAATTTTCACCTCAATGGAGATTTTTTGTTCATACCCTTCAACATTGTATTTCTAGAAAAACAACTGGTTGGAGTGAGTTCAGCAGTGCCTTAGCTTATGCTCTAGTCTGCTTAGCTACCTCTAGAAAGTTTAATTTTTCTCAAATGATTTTAAATGATTTAATGTCAAACCTGGATACCAAAACCAAAAGCTTTTATATGTATCCAAGGTTTGTGCAAGAAGTACTAAATAATGAATTGACGGATTTACCCTCTTTTAATGAGGTGTATGTACCAAAACCTCCTAAAGGGAAGGTATTCTCCAACATGAAAAGACCAAGTAAGGACTTTTCTAGACAAGAGACACCATTGTTCTCTACAATGATGGGTGTGTCTCATTCCCATGGTGAGGCATCAGAGTCACAACCCACATCTGACCACCCAACTGATGACCTACCCACACCATTCAGTTCAATTAATACTCCTCAGATCCCTATTATCAAGCCAAAATCCCCCATCACCAAAACATATATAAGGAAAAAGGCACAGAAGGTTCCTTCCCTTCTTGTATCTTCACCCTCAAAGCCTATAAGCCCTCTGATGGAGCATTCTCCATCAAAGAATATCGAAAGGGAAACCACAGGGGTGTCTCCCAACCCCATGAAGGTGCTCTCTAAGGAGAAGGAAGAGCATGTGGGCAGTAAGGCTCACACTACTGAGTTTGCACAAGGTGCAGGTCAGGACAGTGTGAACATCTCTAAGACCTTCCCCACGTCAACTTTGGGTGAGCAATCATCTAAAGGTCCCAGGTGCCAAGAAACCACGGGGGGTAGAAGGTGTTTCTGCTAGGTAGAAGGCCTCTACTAAAAGATCCAAGGATCCTTCAAGGGTGGTAAAAACACCTAAAGGAGGTGAGGACAGATATAACTACGATGAATTGATGGAAACAATTGGCAATATAAACCTGGATGTACTCAAACAGGGGTCTGAAATAGAGGAGTTGAAAATGGTGATCCTTTCACAACAAGTGCAGATAAGCAAACTAAAGAAGATGGTTCTAAGGATGGTACACAAAAAGAAGAGAAAGTAGTATGTATTGAAGAAAAGGGGAGGTGTACATGATGCTTCCAAAAAGGGGGAGAGTCAAGCTGAAGTTGAAAAGCAAAGCCCAGTTGGTATGGAATCTCAGTTTGAGGGGAAGATGAATAGTGAAGCAGAAAAGAAGCTAGCAGCAGAATTAGTGAATGAAGCAGAAAAGAAACAAGCAGCAAAAACTATGGAGGAAGTAGAAACTGCAAAACCAGTAGAAACAGAAAAAGTTGCAGCAGAAACTGGTATGTCTGTAGAGGAGGTTGAGATTGCTGAAACTTTGGTCAAAGCAAAGAATGACACCCCCAAGGCTACTCAAAAGGCCAAGGGAGTGGTAATCAAAGAAGGTGGAACAGAGAAGAAAAGAAGTCAGTGTTGCTAAGGCCAAAAGGAAAGGAAAAGAAAAGATGGTTGAACCAGTAAAAGCATCAAAGAAGAAAACTCAAATAGAATTGGATGAAGAGGTGGCTAAGAACTTGCAAGAGGAATTGGAAAAGGAGGAAGAGATCCAATCTGCAAAAGACAGAGAGATTGCTTTGGAATTGGCTACTAAGCTTAATGAGGAACATCAAAGGAGCTTAAAGACTGTTGCTGCTGCTAAGAAAGTTACAAAGAAGGCATCAAGGCAAAGGCTGCCATTAAAGACAAGACAAAGACAACCATCTAAAACATTCCTAGCCAATCAAGAAAGAAGGAAAATGATAAACTTTCTGAAAGGAGCTATTGGAGTTCCTGAAGGAATGTTTACAAGTATGTCATTTGGAAGAATAGAAGAGCTATACAAAAAGGAGATGGCCAAGCTGAAAGGGGATTTCATTCAAAGGGTTGAGGTTGAAAGAAAGTTGAAAGAAAGACATGATCTCAACATACAACAGCCTTTCCCTGACAGTGAAGAAGGCACTCCTACCAAAGACATGGCAGAAGTGAAGAAAGAAGAGACCTTAGCTCAGAAAATTGGAGCTATAAAAAGAAAGAAATCTATTGCTACCAAGAAACAGGCAAAGAGGCCAAGAATTGAAAAAGTTGAAAAAGAGAATGAAAGTGAAAGAGCAGAAGCAGAATCAACAGAACATGTGCTAGAGCAGAATCAAGATCCTACAAGTCAATATACAGAACAACCAAGGAAATCTGATGTGCAATTTGATTTGTACATGACAATATTTGATAAAGAACCTCTGAAGGTTGATCCTATTTCAGTGAATGCTCCTGAAATCATTCATTGGGATATTTTGGTAGACCAAGGCAAAGAATACTTCAGGATCAAGAGAATGGGTGATCACTATGAAGTGTATGCTACATGGGGTAAAATTATCAGAAGTTGTTCCAGGTCTGATTTAGAAGAAATGCACAAAGTTGGGCTGAGCTTATATGGTAAAGTGTTGAAAGAAGCTGGGATGAGTCTAACAAAGATGGCCATGGAATACTTGTGCATGATGTTTGATTCTGAAAGAGTGCAGTATGTTATCAAAGACTTGCATCTTGAGAATAAATTTAAAAGAATAGATAATTGATATTATTTGAGAGATGTGGAGTCTATGCCATCACTATTGATAAAAGCTATCATGAGTATTACCTGGTTGACAAGGTGTACGACAACAGCAAGGCAAAGCTGCAAGGGATGTTGAAAGCAAAGTTGGTCTGCCCTAAAGATTCAGAAATGGCAAGGATAGTGATCAAAAGAATCATCAATCAGAGTATGGGATTAAATCCTGATTTGGGAATTTGAGCAGTTTTTGAAAGCATCATGAAGACTACAATTTTCTGAAGAAATTAACTTATCAGTTTGAAAAGTTAAGTTAGGGGGAGATTGTTGGGTCTGAAATGAACTAAGTATGGTTAGTGCTGCTCTGTATTGAAGGATTACTACTACTGAGTATATTACTACTGCTGAAGTCTTTAGTACTGCTAGTTAAAGAATTACTACTTCTAGAGAATTACTACTGCTAGAGGTATTATACTGCTTGAAAGTTAATACTGCTAGTAGTTAGTACTGCTTGAAGATTACTATTGCTAGCATGTTAGTACTGCTGAAGATTGAAGATTAATGCTGCTGGATGATTAATAATGGTTATGAAGATAAGGATGCTTAAAGCGAAAGACAAGGAGACTGAAGATAACAATGAAGATAATTATGGAATTAATGCTAAAGATTAATATTTCTTTTGTAATTATCTTGTAATTAATTCTGTATATATAGTCTAGAAGTCTTTGATAGATAGATAGTTTTTATATACGTTTGTTTAGAGAAAATTAACCTCAAGGTTCTTTGTAGTCCTTTCAATAGAGAAGTATTGAACGTCTGTTGAGCTTGTTCAACAGATTGAGGTTTTGTTTGTAATCATTAAGTTAAATCAATATAACTTGTGATTTGAGTTCATACACTGTTTGATTGATTTATTGTTAAAGTGTTTTTCCGCGACTTCTTTAACATAGTTTCTGAGTGTTTATTAAATTCTTGTTTCGAATTTCGATCCTGACAGTGACAACCCGCAAATCTAGCGGTAAAGAGATCACTAGTGAATATTCTAATTAGCGAATAATTGTTGGGGATTCGTATCCAACATATACCAAATCGTCTTTAAGGACCCATTTTGATGCGTCGTGGGGGCGCAAGTGGCACATATACTATGGAACCAAATATGCGTAAATGTAAAATATCAGGCTTATATCCAATTACCAACTGGTACGCATGAGGCTGGTTAGCTAGTAGTGGGTCTAAAAACGAAAAAAAACTGCATATAATAATTGCATAATCCCAGATAGATGTAGGTAAATTGGTGCGCATTATCAATACCCTAGATATCATCATATTCTTTTGATAACAACTTCTATGAGACCATTTGATATGTACACATGGGGTATAGGAAACTCTACATTGATCCCAATACATATGCAATAAACATCAAATCCTTATGATGAAAATTCTCCAACATTCCAAGTCATGTAGACTTGATGAAATAATCAGGGTGGTGAGCCCTTAAACGTATAACTAGTGCTAGGAGTGCAGTATTTCATGTGGACAATAATACGACATGCGTTCATCGTGTCAAAACCAGAACCATAAAGTACTTTAATGTCCCGCATTCTGGATGTTTATGTCCATAAGTACCACCTTGTATTCGTTGTAACAATGGAATATTTTTGTATTATGTCCTTAGCTTTAGGATGGTCTCATTCCTGTCTTGGCTAAGGATCAGGGTATACAAAACTTTTAGGTATTTGAGAGGACATATTATGATGACGGTGTTGTTTCTTATGCTGCAGAAGTCAACAGTTGCAATTTGCCTCATTTTGCCTTTCACTCGAAAGAGAAAGTATCTATGTGTATTTTGCAATACACAGATCACTATGTCATAACCATGGTGTCCCACATGGTCATGTCGAAACATATATGTGTCATTGCCTAAAGTTCTTTATTGGTGACAAAAAAATGTTTCGATGACCCAATAATTTACTAGTTTGACACATTAGTTCCCATGATATATGTTTATTTTCATATTCATTATAACTTATGTATATATGCTCATTTTCATTTGATACGAATATCTTTACAAGGTTCCTATTAATCTTGTACCAACAAGAAAATGACAGTTCATCGTCTAAGTATTTTGGTTGGATGGATTATAAAATAAGTATTTGTCTATCATTTTAGATTGTGTGGAATATTCTACAAAAACTCAAGTTCTCTTCGATACATTCCTACATGGAACGGAGAATATTGATAGTTTTGTTATTTATTTAGATGTATTTCTTTACATCTATAAAGGTTACATATTCGATTTTACTTAAGCAAAAGAAATTAATTTTAATACTTAAAATAAATGTCCAAGAAACCTATGTTTAATCAATCTTAAATTAACATGATATAGTTCATTTTCAACTTGTTTCCCTTTTCGAAATGACTGGTAATTAATGTATTTCTTCTTTGACTATCTAATATCAACTGGGCAGTAGTTGCATCTCTGCTCAAAGGACTGGAAAATCCTTCCAACTATTGGCATGACCCTGACCCTTTCCACGGTCTTGTCCACGTGGTATATATATGTCGTGTGAGAAATTGTCTTTCACTTACTATTCTTTAGAGTTGTTCCACCTCTAATACTTTCATTATTGATATCGGGAATTTTCTTTGTCCCGACATATCTGGTGTTGTTATTTGAAAGAGCCTTGTTGTATCTCTCAACCACTTATAGTAGGTTGATGAGTTTGTCTAAAGGTTACATTCCAACTTATATTAGTTCATTAATGTTTACTGATATATGAAAGGTGGAAATAATGTTAGGAATCATGTCATCTTATGTGAGTTCCTTGCCACAGAGATTGAGACGCGTTTTGAATATAACATTTCTTTGTTGAAATCAGTTACCTTTTTGTAATCGAGTAAGTGGGTTTCATTCCACTGTACGATTAGTTCGGGAAGTACATATTCATGAATACTCCCGATTATCCCTTTCGGGATATCCCACAATTCTTTGGGGGTTTCTAGTAAAGGTATTACTATGAAAGTTAGGATTTATATGTCGTCTCAAAAAATGAGGGTATTTGCTTGTACCTTTTCAAGATGTTGGTTTTAGGGTCAATAGGGAGTTGATAGACTTTAGGTATTTTCTTGTACCTTTCAAAAGGAGATTTATATACTCATTTATGGTACTTAGATTCTTTTGAGTTTACGACGTTGATTTCGGGATGAGTTGTATCAACCATTTACATATATAAGGGATAATATATGATTTTATGTTTGATAAGACAGTGGATTGTGGTTATAATTATTATTTTATGTATAAAATTTCATTATCATAACAATATTGGATTTTGGTATGCTTACATTTTGTTGATAATACTTCATCAATATTTCAGTTTGCGAAAAAGAAATCACTCAATCTATTGGATTTCCAAGTAGTAGGGGAATCACATGGATTGAGTGATTTCTTTTTCGCAAACTGAAATATTGATGAAGTATTATCAACAAAATGTAAGCATACCAAAATCCAATATTGTTATGATAATGAAATTTTATACATAAAATGGGGAATCACATGGATTTCTTAAGTCCCTACAAACCTTAGGGTTGTTTACACTCGTTTGACAAAATCCAATTGATATCTTGTGATTTATTTAAATATAACATTGTCAATTATAGAGTATTTGGCATGAGGCCAAAATGACTATGAGTTTGGCATATGAAGCCAATTTTAATACCTTAATAGTATTTTTGGAGCTTTTGGTAAAGACCAAAATATATGGGGTTGGAAGTGTAACTTCCAAAATTTAATTATATAAGTTTAAAATTATGAGTAGGAACTCACAATCAAAATAAATGTTTGAATTTAACATTTTTCACGCTATTTTTAGAGCTTTTAGCAAAATAACCAAAGTTATGGGGGTTGGAAGTGTAAATTCCAAAGATAATTTATAAGATTGAGGTTAATGAGTAGGAACTCATAACCACGATAAGCATTTGAATTATAACAATTCTTAATTAAGATAAATATTTGAATATTAACATAAACAAATAATAAATAAATAATTAATCAATTGATATTGTAAACTAATTGGATAAACATCTAAACATACCAATATTAGATGAACGTTTAAATTAACCATCTAAATATATGAATATTGTAATCTAATTTGATGAACATTAATAAATAATAATAATAATAGTTCAAAACAATAAATATTATCATATCCATAATTAAACGGTAATTGATCTAAATAACATAATGTTAACGTAATTAAATTAACCAATTAAACATGTCAAAATTGTAACTAATTGAGGATGACTAAATAAAGAACGATATGTTTAAAACAATAAAAGTTATACTAACACAATTAAAATAAATAAGATGAAACAAATATTAAAATAATTAATAGTCTAATTCATTATTTGGACTAGTCTAAAAAAATATATTTAATAGGTCAAATTAAATAAAACTAAGTAAACATGTCCAAATTAAGGCTCGCAAAGATAGATAATATTAAAATTAAATAAAAGTTAATATAATAAATATTTATCTATACTATATTATAAAGATGGCATAAAAAACTCTTAATTACAACTCACTAAGCTTTATGTACTATCATTTAAAGCTATCTACTTAAAATCTCTTAAAAATAACTACTAAAGCCTAATGTACTACCTGTAAAGCTTTTAACCCTAATTAATATATTTCATTCTTATCCCCCAAAATCCTTATCTCTAATCCCCAAACCCTAAAATTATGAAATTTGAATTCTGATAAACATAATCAAAACAGAATAAACATCTCAATTTAAATATAAAAAATTTAAAATATATAAGATAACTAATGAATTTTAACAAACTACTTAATTTTTTTATATAAAAAACATTATATTGTTAAGCCTAAATTAAACAAATTTATATATAAAAAATCATTATCACTCAATAAAAACCATCCAAAATCGTACTGTAAATCAATAAAAAACAAAAAATAAAAATAAACATTAAAATCGTACTTTAATATAATTTTTTTACATCAATATAATTTTCATTTATTTAATTATTTCAATAAAAAAAATTAAATAATCATGAATTGGTTTTTTTTTTTGTGAATTCAATTAATATCAATCACCAAAATAACGGAAGTATTCTACAGAAAACTTAAGAAGAAAATAAACATGATTCATAATATTCACTTATGAAGAAATTGATAGAAAACTTACTAGATTTTTCTTTTTGACATGCGTGGCAACGAGCAAAAGATAACACAGTAGCGATGCAATTTTGCGACAAGTCGTTCAACGACAACGTGCACCAATCGTTTAGAGACGATGAAAAACAACTTTGAGCTTTACGTGCTGATAACGGGTCAAAGGAAAAAACGAATAGAACAACAATAAATGGAGTGAATGAATCTGTAATTCTCATTAATCAAAAGCCCTTTAAATAGGGATGAGTTACAAGTAGATAGCTATGAGATATTTCAGTTGTTGGGTCTGAATGTGCTAAGGATGGATACTACTGTTAATTGAAAGGTATTACTACTGCTTGTAAGTTTAATACTACTAGATGAAATATTACTACTGCTAGTAGAATTAATACTGCTTGAAGAGTTAGTGCTGCTATATGAATAGTTAGTACTGCTTGGAGAGTTAGTACTGCTAGTAGTTAGTACTGCTGAAGATTACTACTGCAAGTGAGGAGTTAATACTGGAAGCATGGTTAGTACTGCCAGAGACAAAGTTAATACTGCTATTGAGTTAGTGTTGCCTATGAAGATAAAGATGACTTGGAGATAAAGATGAGCTGAAGATAAAGACGAAGATAATTAAGGAATTGATGTTGAAGATCAATTTTATTTTGATAATTATCTTGTAATTTGTTATGTATATATAGTCTAGATGTTTTAGATTATTGACAGAGCTTTTATATAGAAATATAGAATACGAGTTGTTTTAGAGAATTAACCTCAAGACTAGTATTGATCCTTTCTATAGAGAAGTATAGAACGTCTGTTGAGTCTGTTCAACAGATTGAGGTTGAGTTTGTAATCATTAAGTTTTATGCAATATAAACTTATGATTTGAGTTCATATTATGTGTTTTGATTAATTGTTAAAGTGTTATTCCGCAACTTCTTTAACATTGTTTCTGAGTTTGTATTAAATTCTTGTTTAGAATTTTCGATCTTGACAAGTGGTATCAGAGCTAGAAAACTCAGAAATCTATAATCATGGATGGTTCAAGCGATAGTGTTCTGGTCTCAAATGTTCCCATGCTCAAACCCAATGAGTTTGACATGTGGAAGATCAGAATCAAGCAATATATTCTTCTCACAGACTTCTCAATGTGGGATATCATTGAGAATGGTCCCTCTGATGGAGGAAAGATGGATGCTGATGGCAAGAGACCTCCACCAAAGACTGATGGAGAGAGGAAGATGAGGCAGACAGAGATGAAAGCCTTGAGCACTCTGCTCTTGGCAATTCCTAATGAGTATCAACATCAATTCTGCAACTGTTCTAATGCACAAATTCTATGGAATGCACTGGAGAAAAGATTTTCTGGTACCAAAAGTACCAAGAGAAATCAGAACGCCATCCTGAAGCAGCAATATGAAAACTTCATGTCTACAAAGAATGAGTCCATGACTCAAACTTTTGATAGATTTAATAAGTTAATTAGTGAATTGGCTACTGTTGGTGTCCAGATAGATCAAGATGATGTCAACAGAAAATTTTTAAGATCTCTTGGTGATGAATGGACTATGTACACTGTCTCCTTCAGACAGAATGACCAACTAGAGGACAAGGAACTGGATGACCTCTATAATGACCTTAGGGTGTTTGAAGCAGAGGTAGAAGCAAAGAAAAGGCCCTCTGGATACTCATACAATGTTGCTCTTTTATCATCTTCTACTGATTCTGCTGCTAATACAGAATCAGTTAGTGCTGCCCATGGATCAAAGCAAGATGGATCTAATGACTCAGTTTTAGAAGCTTTTCTATCCAGTCATGCTAATTCCACTCTAATTAATGATGACTTAGAACAAATAAATGCTGATGATTTGGAAGAGATGGATATCAAGTGGCAGATGGCTATGCTCACAATGAGGGTAAAAAGATTCATCAAAAGGACTGGAAGGAACAACTTTGCTCAGAAAAGAGAAGATGGGGCTGGATTTGATAAATCCAAGGTTGAATGTTACAAGTGTCACAAGCTGGGGCACTTTGCAAGAGAATGCAAAAGTGGAATGCCTCAACAGCATACTAGCAACCATCAACCATCACAGTCCACTAGCTTCAACAACAGGAACTCTTCTCAAGCTCTTGTTTCCCAAGAAGGAATGGGATTTGATTGGAGTGACCAAGCAGAAGAAGCAGTTCAGAATCAAGCTTTAATGGCTAAAGTTTCAGAGTCAGCAAGCACTGATATTCCCACAGAGGTAACATCTAATCTTTGCTCTAAAACCTGTATTGAAACTGTTAAAAAGTACAGGGATCACAATCAGAGCATGCGTGATGACCTTAAAAGGTTAGAGAAAGATAGAAGAGAGTATGTGTTAAAAGGTTTGAAGAATAAATTAAGTCATACCAGGCTAATGAACTTCAACACTCTTATGATACCAACTACTGGAAGTAGAAGAAGAATCAGTTAGAGACTGAACTAGAGAAGGCCAAAACAGAATGTGAGAAAATTAAGAGTGAGTTTGAGAAAGCTAAACTAGATATTGAGAAATATTCCAATGCCTCTAAAGCAATGGACTCACTTCTAAAAACTCAAGTTCATGACAAGCTGAGAAGAGGTATAGGCTATAACACCACCCCTTCACCATACAACAATAACAATATCCCTCCCACCCCAGATCTCTTAGAAAGACAGGACAAGAAGGAATTACCTGAGAGAGCCACTGAAGTAGATCCTTTAGATAAAGTAGTGGTTGAAGCAGATTCTGAAGAAGAGGACTCTAAGAGTAAGAATGAGGAAGACCATAAAGACATTCCCTTAGAAAACCACATACTGACAAATGAAAGGGGGGGGGGGGTAAACCTTTTGTCAAGAGTGAGAAAGTGAAGTCTGAGGAAGAGACTGTTAAGAATGAAAAAGCTGAGACCTCTAAGAGAGGGAAGGGAAAGGTACAGGGAGTCCATTACATGCAAACCACTGTTGTTAATCCCTGTACTTGTAAACAGAATCAGCCCCAACAACATGATAAAACAAGGGGAAATCAAAGAAATAGAAATAATCAGTGGGCATTAAAACAAGGAATTGATCTGAGAAAAATTAACAAAACAAAGCCTTGTTTTATCCGTGGCAAGTTAAATCATCTAGCCAAACACTGTTATTTCAATCCTATTAACCAAAGGATCACTTTTCAAAGAAATATACAAAATCCTGTTGGTTATAGGAAGCAAATAAGGAATCATATGGCTGAGAATGTGAGAAGGGCACCTATAAAATCTCATGTTCAGAATAAGTTTGCTAATTCAAAGAAAAATACTCCAAATAAGCCAAGGAGTAACTTAAAGAAAAAGAAAGCAAACAACTTTGTCCAGGTCTGGGTTCCAAAAGTAAAGAAATCTGTTAGTACTGCTACTTCAAATAGTACTGCTGACAAAAATAATGCTGCTGCAAGCAATACTACTGCTAACCCAGTTAGTACTGCTAACAAAATTAGTACTGCTAACCCAATTAGTACTGCTAATGATGTTATTACTGCTAACAAAGTTAGTACTGCAAATCAAGTTAGTACTGCTTCCAGTGACAGACCCATTATTCTGACAAAGTATCCAAGCAATAAGATTCCTCAGTTTGATAATCTCATCAAGTCTGAATATGAATATGTTGATGAGAATGGGAAACCCAAGACCACTTTGGCTTGGGTTCCTATTAAAAACTAACTGCTTTATTATATGTGCAGGGCAACCAACAGCTCAAGGGAAGGAGCATTTGGCATGTTGATAGTGGTTGTTCCAGGCACATGACAGGTAACATGGTCTGCCTTCAAAACTTCAAAAGAATTGATGGAGGACATGTTGCTTTTGGTGATAATCCAGCAGGTGGAAAGATAAGTGGAAAAGGTAATGTGTCAAACGGTAAGTTGACCTTTGAGGATGTATACTATGTTGAGCAATTGAGATACAACCTGTTAAGTGTATCACAAGTCTGTGACAAGAAACATAGCATATTATTCAATGATATTGAATGTATTATCTTTGCTCCAGGGTTCAAGGTAGTTGATGAAAGTATGATACTACTTAGAACTCCTAGAAAGGACAATGTTTATTGCTTAGACTTGGAGAGTGCATCTTCTGATTCATCTTTAAATTGTTTATTTTCAAAAGATTCAGTGGATGAATCATCTCTCTGGCACAGAAGGATGTGTCACATGAACTTTAAAACAATGAACAAACTTTTGAAAAACAACCTTGTAAGAGGTTTGCCACAAAAGGTATTTTCATGTGATGATAATTGTGTTGCATGTCTTAAAGTCAAACAACATAAAACTTCTCATAATTCCAAAGAGATAAATACAATCTCTTCACCTCTTATTTTACTTCATATGGATCTGTTTGGTCCTACAAATGTGATGAGTATTGGTAAGAAATCCTACTGCTTGGTTATTGTTGATGATTTCTCTAGATTCACTTGGGTCTATTTTCTGAGGACTAAGGATGAGACAAGTGGACTGATCAAATCCTTTGTGCTTAGAGTTGAAAACCAAACACATCTAAGAGTTAAAGTCATAAGGTCTGATAATGGAACTGAATTTAAAAACAATGACCTAAACAACTTCTGTGAGGAAAAAGGCATTGAGAGACAATACAGTGCTCCTAGGACTCCTCAACAGAATGGTGTTGCTGAAAGGAGAAATATGACTCTGATAGAAGCTGAGATCTCTGTTGGCAGATTCAAAACTTCCAATCACTTTTTGGGCAGAAGCAGTTAATACTGCCTGCTATGTTCAAAACAGAGTTCTAGTAGTAAAATCTCAAGACAAGACACCCTATGAGCTTTTTAAAAAGAAGAAACCTTTTATTGGATTTTTCAAACCATTTGGGTGTCCTTGCACAATTCTCAATACCAAAACTCACCTAGGCAAGTTTGATAGCAAAGCTGAGGATGGGTTTCTTGTTGGTTATTCATCTCAAAGTAAGGCCTACAGAGTTTTCAACACCTCTTCTAGGATTATTGAGGAAAATGACAATGTCAAATGCAATGAGAACACACCAAATCAACTTGGTTCAGGTCCTAATTGGCTATTTGACATTGATTCACTGACTAATTCTTTGGGTTTCAGTAATGAGCACAATGCAGAAACAGGGACAGAAAAGGTACAAGTACAAAGACAAGAGTTTGTGCTGTTCCCAACACCTACTGCTGATCCTGTTGAATTCTGTGACCATCATAAGAAAGATACTTCAGATTCAAAGGACACTGAACCAGCTCAGAATGAAGAGGACAGAGGTGAAAAGGAAGATCAACCCTCAAATTCAGGAATCAAAGGTCCTGAGATGCCATGTTTGGAAGAAGATGACACAGATGACGATAACTCTTCAGTTTTTGGTGGCAGCACTCCTGAAAAGAATGACTCTAATCTGGAAGCATATATTAATGAAGAGGTTGTTCATCAAACAAGAGTTCAGAAAAATCATCCTCCTCAGTTGGTGATTGGTGACATCAATTCACCTATAATCACAAGGAATCAGAGTAAGTTGGGAGGATTGAAAGATATACAATCAGGTTTACTTTCTTGCTTTCTATCTCAGGTTGAACCCAAAAAGGCATATGATGCAATGAAGGATCCAAGCTGGATAGAAGCAATGCAAGAGAAGCTATTGCAGTTTGTGCTGCAGGATGTATGGGATCTGGTGGATCTTCCAAAAGGACACAGAGCAATTGGCACAAGATGGATATTCAGGAACAAGAAAGATGAGAGAGGAATAGTAATAAAGAACAAGGCCATATTAGTGGCACAAGAGTATACTCAAGAAGAAGGAATTGATTATGAAGAGGTATTTGCACCAGTAGCCAGGATTGAGGCAATCAGGCTATTTTTAGCCTATGCTTCCTTCATGAAGTTCAGGGTCTATCAGATGGATGTAAAGAGTGCTTTCCTGTATGGGAGAATTGAAGAAGAAGTGTATGTCTGTCAGCCTCCAGGGTTTGAGAATCCAAATTATCCTGACAGAGTATACAAATTGAAGAAGGCACTCTATGGGCTACATCAAGCACCAAGGGCATGGTATGACACTTTGTCTACCTATCTCTTGGAAAATGGTTTTCAAAGAGGAATCATAGACAAGACTCTGTTCATTCAGAGGAAGAAGAAGGACATCCTAATAGTGCAAATCTATGTGGATGATATTATCTTTGGATCCACAAAAGATCAAATGTGCTGAGATTTTGAAGATTTGATGCACAAGAGATTCAAGATGAGTTTTGGTGAACTTAATTTCTTCCTTGGGCTACAAGTTAAGCAGAAGAAATATTGGATATTTATAAGCCAATCCAAGTATGTGCAGGACATTCTTACTAAGTTTGGATTCTCAGATTCAAAGCCTGCAAGCACACCCATGGAGACACACAAACAGATCACTACAGATATTGAGGGGGAGGATGTGGATGTTCATCACTATAGATCCATGATTGGCTCCCTCATGTATCTCACTGCTTCAAGGCCATATATCATGTTTCCTGTTTGTGTGTGTGCAAGATTTCAAGTAAGGCCTAAGCAGTCACACTTTCAATAAGTCAAGAGGATATTCAGATATCTCAAAGGCCAACCTAGATTAGGTCTTTGGTATCCTCATGACTCACCATTTGACCTACTTGCTTATTCAGACAGTGACTTGGGTGGTGAAAATTTGGATAGAAAGTCAACTTTAGGGGGATGTCAGTTTTTGGGTGCAAGACTAGTGTCATGGCAGTGCAAGAAACAAACCACAGTGTCCACCTCTACAACAGAAGCAGAGTATATAGCTGTTGCAAGCTGCTGTTCACAAGTACTCTGGATTCAGAATCAAATGCTGGACTATGGTATGACTTTTCTTCACACTCCAATCTTCATAGACAATAACAGTGCTATTAGCATTGTTAATAATCCAGTCAAGCACTCCAAAACAAAGCATATAGAAATCAGGTACCACTTTATCAAAGACTGTAATGAAAAGAAACTCATTTAGGTTGTGAAAGTCCATACAAGTAACCAATTTGCTGATCTATTCACCAAAGCTTTTGATGTGGGTAGATTCACATTCTTGGTCACAAGTGTGGGCATGATAAACACTGAATAAGCCTCCTTTGATCTGCTTTATGTACCATTTCTATATAGACTCCTTCCTGTCTACTTTCTCATATTGTATTGTGCATGGTGCTGCTAACCTTGTGTGTTTAAGTGTTTCAGATTGCTTAAATTGAATACTTGGTACTTCTAGTTAAGTTAATGCTGCTCTCTATATTACTCATGTTGATAGTTCAAATATGGTTAAGTATGGTTACTACTGCTAGGTAGTTTATACTGCCAGTGCAAAGTTACTACTGTTTACCTTGTTTCTACTGCTAATCAGTGTTACTACTGCTGGCATGTGTTAATACTGCTAGTCTGAGTTAATACTGCTAGTCTTTGTTAGTACTGCCAGTATGTGTTACTACTGCTAATATGAGTTAATACTGCGAGTTGGTTAATATTGCTAGGGTACTTAGTACTGCTTCTAACTGAAACCCTCCACCTATAAATACCCTTTGTGACCGCCAAAATACAAACGGCTCTTTGAACTTCCATTGCTTCTCTTTTTCTCTCTCTCTCGATTTCTTGCTCACCAGTGTAAACCACTAGTTGCGATTCGAACCCTAAAATCAATCAGAAGATGGCAGGACTAGAATTCTTTGATGAACACAATGAGGTTGCTATGCTGCAAAAACCCAAACAGGCTGAAGGCTTTCATCAGATTGTGGATTTCCTAAAATCCTCACACATCGCCCACGCATTAACTGTCAATCCCACAATCTATGTGGAACATCAAAGACAGTTCTGGGCCAATGCTGCTATTCAAACCGAAGATGGCACTCAGGTCATCAAAACAAGGGTTTGTGATAAACCTCTAACCATCACAGAAGGCTGTATTCGCATTCATCTACGACTAGATGATGACGCAGGTATAACCTCTTTACCTAAGGAAGATCTATTCCAAGCTCTTAGTCGTATGGGGTATGAAGGTCCCACTGATGTATATAAGTTTTACAAGAACAGATTTTCACATCAGTGGCGATTCTTTGTTCATACCCTACAACACTGCATTTCACGAAAAACAACTGGATGGAGTGAGTTTAGCAGTACCTTAGCTTATGCTCTAGTCTGCTTAGCTACCTCTAGAAAGTTTAATTTTGCTCAAATGATTTTCAATGATTTAATGTCAAACCTGGATACCAAATCAAAAAGCTTTTTTATGTATCCAAGGTTTGTACAAGAAGTACTTGATAAGGAATTGACAGATTTACCTACCTTCAAGGAGGTATATGTACCAAAACTCCCAAAGGGGAAGGTGTTCTCAAATATGAAGAGGCCCAGTAAGGACTTCTTAGGTAGAGACACTCTATTGTTCTCTACAATGATGGGTGTGTCTCATTCCCATGGTGAGGCATCAGGGCCACAGCCCACATCTGACCACCCAACTGATGACCTACCCACACCACTCATTTCTATCAATATCCCTCAGATTCCTATTGACAAGCCACAATCCCCCATCACTAAAACTTACACAAGGAAAAAGGTACAGAAGGTTCCTTCCCTTCTAGTATCTTCACCCCCAAAGCCTAAAAGCCCTCTGATGGAGCATTTTCCATCAGAGAATATCCAAAAGGAAACCACAGGGGTGTCTCCCAACCCCAAGAAGGTGCTCAATAAGGAAGTGGAAGAGCATGTGGGCAGTGAGGCTCACACTACTGACTTTGCACAAAGTGCAAGGCAGGACAGTGTGAACATCTTTAAGACCTTCCCCATGGCAACTTTGGGTGAGCAATCATCCAAAGGTCGCAGGTGCCAAGAAACCAAGGGGGTAGAGGGTGCTTCTGCTAGGCAGAAGACCTCTACTAAAAGATCCAAGGATCCTTCAAGGGTGGTAAACACACCTAAAGGAGGTGAGGACAGATATAACTATGAGGAATTGATGGAAACATTGGGTAATATCAACTGGCTGTACTCAAACAGGGTGCAGAAATAGAGGAGTTGAAACTGGTGATTCTTTCACAACAAGTGCAGATAAGCAAACTAAAGAAGATGGTTCTAAGGTTGGTGCACAAAAAGAAAATAAAGCAATATGTACTGAAGAAAAGGGGAGATGTTAATGATGCTTTCAAAAAGGGGGAGAATCAAGATGAAAAGCAAAGCCCTGTTGAGATGAAATTTCAGTTTGAGGGGGAGACTGAGTTTGAGGGGGAGATTGGTGCCAAAACTGAGAAAGAAGCAGAAACAGAGCCAGCAGCAGTAACTGCAAAAGAAGCAGAAACAGAGCCAGCAGCAGTAACTGTAAAAGAAGTAGAAACAACACCAGCAGCAGTAACTACACTAGCAGCAGAAACAGAATTATCCAGGGAAGAGATAGAAATTGCTGAAACATTGGTGAAGGCAAAGCTTGACACTCCCAAAGCTACTCCAAAGGCTAAGGGAGTGGTAATCAAAGAAGTTGAAACAGAAAAGAAAAGAAAAGAATTCAGTGTAGCTGAGATAAAAAAGAAAGGGAAGGAGAAGATGATAGAGTCTAAGAAGCCATCAAAGAAGAAGACTCAAATAGAACTTGATGAAGAAATGGACAAAAAGTTGCAAGAAGAGTTGGAAAAGGAGGAAGAGATTCAATCTGCAAAAGACAGAGAGATTGCTTTGGAGATGGCTGCAAAACTTAATGAGGAATATCAAAGGAGTTTGAAGACTGTTGTTGCTGCTAAGAGAGTTACAAAGAAGGCATCAAGGCAAAGGCTGACATTAAAGACAAGACAAAGACAACCTTCAAAGACCTTCCTGGCAAATCAAGAAAGAAGGAAAATGATAAACTTTCTGAAAGGAGCTATTGGAGTTCCTGAAGGAATGTTTACCAGCATGCCATTTGGAAGAATAGAGGAGCTATACAAGAAGGAGATGGCCAAGCTGAAAGGGGATTTCATTCAAAGGGTTGAGGTTGAAAGAAAGCTGAAAGAAAGGCATGATCTCAACATACAACAACCTTTCCCTGATAGTGAAGAAGGCACTCCTATCAAGGAAAAGACAGAAGCTAAGCAAGAAGAGACTTTGGCTCAACAAATTGGAGCCATTAAAAGAAAGAAGTCAATTGCCACCAAGCCAAAGGCAAAAAGGGCAAGAATTGAAGAAGAGGAGAATGAAAATGAAAGAGCAGAAGCAGAAGCAGAACCTACTGTTGCACCTTCAGCAGAACTAGAGCATAATCCATAGCAGTCCAATCAACAATCAAATGAGCAGTTTCATTTGTACATGACTTTGACAGATGAAGATCCTGTGCAAGCTGATCCTATTTCTATGAAAGCACCAGAAATTATCTTTTGGGATATTTTGAAGGACAACAGAAAAGACTATTTCAGATTCAAAAGAATGGGTGATCAGTTTGAGGTTTATGCAACTTGGGGCAAGGTGATCAGAAGTTGTTCCAGAGCTGACTTGGAGGAAATGTACAAAGTTGGAATAAAGCTGTATGAGTCTGTATTGCAAGGAACTGAAATGAGCTTAATCAAGATTGCCATGGAGTACTTATGCATGATGTTTGAGCCAGAAAAAGTGAAGTACATGATCAAAGACTTACATCATGAGTATGGTTTCAAAAAGATTGATCATTGGATGTTGTTTGAAAACTGTGGTGTCTACATGATAACAATTGACAAAAGCTATCATGAGTACTACTTGGTTGACAAGATCTATAACCACAGCAGAGCTAAGTTGGAAGGGATGCTGAAAGCTAAACTGGTATGTGCTAAAGGATCAGAAATGGCAAGAATAGTGATCAGAAGGACAATTAATCAAAGTCTGGGATTAGATCCAAATCTAGGCAATTAAGCTGAAGTGTTGAAAGTATCATGAAGACCTTATGCTGAAGAACTTAACCTCTCATTTTGAAAAGTTAAGTTAGGGGGAGATTGTTGGGTCTGAATGTGCTAAGGATGGATACTACTGTTAATTGAAAGGTATTGCTACTGCTTGTAATTTAATACTGCTAGATGAAATATTACTACTGCCAGTAGAATTAATACTGCTTGAAGAGTTAGTGCTGCTATATGAATAGTTAGTACTGCTTGGAGAGTTAGTACTGCTAGTAGTTAGTACTGCTGAAGATTACTACTGCAAGTGAGGAGTTAATACTGCAAGCATGGTTAGTACTGCCAGAGACAAAGTTAATACTGCTATTGAGTTAGTGCTGCTTATGAAGATAAAGATGACTTAGAGATAAAGATGAGCTGAAGATAAAGACGAAGATAATTAAGGAATTGATGATGAAGATCAATTTTATTTTGATAATTATCTTGTAATTTTTTATGTATATATAGTCTAGATGTTTTAGATTATTGACAGAGCTTTTATATAGAAATATAGAATACGAGTTGTTTTAGAGAATTAACCTCAAGACTAGTATTGATCCTTTCTATAGAGAAGTATAGAACGTCTGTTGAGTCTGTTCAACAGATTGAGGTTGAGTTTGTAATCATTAAGTTTTATGCAATATAAACTTATGATTTGAGTTCATATTCTGTGTTTTGATTAATTGTTAAAGTGTTATTCCGCAACTTCTTTAACATTGTTTCTGAGTTTGTATTAAATTCTTGTTTAGAATTTTCGATCTTGACATCAGTTCTAATCTAACTCTGATATACTTATCTCTATCTTTATCTCTATCGTCATATCCTTTAGACGATGACACACTTATCCTACAACACAAATTTTATAATATTTCTAATGTAACTCTGCTTAAACAATAACATTGGAAACTTAAAAGGTTTATGGAACACGTATTGCCATTTTTTCCAAATGAATGGATTAAGTTTTATGTAACATTCGTGTTTCTACTATTATTATTAAAATAAAAATTGGGGGATTATCGGGTTGATTTCGTTATCGAATTGGAAATAATCATTTTTCGCTTGAGAATTTCACCCCAATATGTTTCGAGATTAAAAAAGGATTAATTTTGTGAAATTCGAGTCATTTTGGTGGTCCCGACGACTTATCGGCGACCAAAGCCACATGAAAAGCTGCCTTAGGCACTGGATCACAAACAGGTCGAGCTGCGGGGGAGTGGTCTGTGGCTTGAGTATGTGACACGAAAAGCCTCTAGAAGTCGTAAAAACCCGATTTTCTTAGAGTTTTCATCCATTTCTTCCACCATCACAACCTTAGTGGTGTTTTTCACTTTGGTAGGTTTATCAGCCTTAGTGACTTTCTTAGCCTTAGTTGACTTTTCAGCTTTTGGTATCATCTTCACTCTAGCTGATTTCTCAGCTTTAGTGGCATTTGGACATTTACTAGTTATATGGTCAGTATTGCCATGGTGATAACATTTTATGTAGTTGAAGCGCCTTTTGGTCCATAAGCATAAAAGTTAGAAAGTTTAAGGTGAGCGGGACCAGGACCAAGAATTCCTTTTTCCTCAGATCTTGGAGGAACTTTTAGTTCTTCTGATTTCTTTGGTTTTAGGTCAACTTTTAGCTTTGGAGTAGGTGTCTGAAAAGGTCCAGAGATCATTGTTTAAGTAGTTGAGGGTTGACCAGCCGAAGGTTTAAAAAAAATCTTCTTCAGCTTAGGGGCCTTTTTGGTCTTTGTAGGTGTGATGAAAATGGACTTGCATTTTTCCATGCACTTCAAACTTTTAGGAGTTTCCTCAAGGATAGGAGTAGAAGAAGAGCACTGAGAAGATAAGGTGTCATGTAAAGAAGAAATGAACATTCCAAATTTTAGCATGGAACGATCTCTGTTAGGATTGTCCTTTTCAGAATCATATTCTAAACAACTCTTCACCTGAGCATGTATCTAAGCACCTATGATCTCAGTTATCTTAGCTGAGGATAAATATCACCCTTCGATAGTGGCTTTCTCAGTTCTTAGCTCAGCGATAGCTTGCTTACGTTCAATGTTGATGATTTAATTTACAATGACTTGATCTTTTAGATTTTCTTCGATCTTAGTCAGTTCTTTTTTTTATATGGCATATTTCAAGTTGTTCAGATAGGTCCATATTTTATTTTTCAGCTTGTGTTTTGCCATTAAGAGCATTGTAAATGTCAACCATCAATGAATCGATCGCTATGCGTCTATCAGCTTCAGCTAGAGAAGAATAAGATAGAAGTGAAACCTGAGAGGGATTAGAAGCTTGAGAGGATGAAGAAGCCTCAAATGTTTCTTCTTTCACTTCATCAATCTTGGCCATTAGACAGAGATAAGACGTATTCATCTGAGCTTGACTCATCATCTGAGTCTACCCAGTCATGATCCTCAGCGATAAGTCCTTTTCCTTTCGCTTGTATTCCTTCAGTTTCTGGTACTTATCGTCCTTGGATCGTGTTGATGAAGAAGGTTTTATAACTTTCTTTGACTTGCACTCACTGGTAAATGTCCTTTTCTTTCGCAGTTATAGCAAGTCGTTGAAGCTTTGTTAACCATGGTTGATTTGGGCTTGCCAGTGATGGCCAGAGGTGGATTTTCATACACATTAATAAACAAGATCCCCATATTTCATACACATTAATAAACAAGATCCCCATATTTCCCAAAATAGCAAGTATATGTCTATCTTATCAAACGAACCTTATGATGAAAGGAAACATACAAAGACAATGGAAAACACATATAACATGTATCTCATTTTGAAAAGGTTTGGAAGAACTCGCTATCTAAGTTTTATAGTAAAACCCTAGAAACTTAGAAGCCCTAGAAGATGTGGTTGAAATGGAGTAAGGTTCTTGTCTTCCTTGATGGTCTCTTGCTTTAAATGTCACCAACCCCAACCAAAGAGCAATAAATGTGATGATGAACCCTAGGATTGCAATAAATGAAAACTGGGGTTTGAGGTCTCCAAAAATCATCCAGTAGAGCTCAAAACGTGAAGAATCTGATTTAAGGGTAAAAATGAGAGTATTTTCGGCCAAAATGGTTTTTATACCCTCAGACAAGTCGGACGACCTTGCCCAAGCGACATAATCGCTGGCATTGTCGCGGCCTCTCACCTCCCTATGGTACACCTCAAGCGATAGTGATAGGAGACAATGCCCTATGTCACTATCGCGGTGTCATAATTGTGCGCGCCTCATGGGTCACGGTACACTACCGACTACTGTGACAAGCGATTATGCCAAGAGCACTATCGCGAGTCACTGTCGCACAACACTCCCCGAGGCCCGAAATTCCCGATCAAACTCGTAAATGGTTGCATAGATTCGACTTCCCACAAGGTTAAGTTACGAATGCTATAACGCAAATGGTCCCAAAGCTACAAATTTAGAGCAAGAATTAAATTACGATCAATGAACACTTACCTAGATTTTTTGGGTGTTACAATCCTCCCCACCTAAAAGAGGATTTCGTCCCCGAAATCACAACAAATCAAAACAAATGAGGGTATCTCTTTTTCATGTCCTCCTCCGACTCCCACGTCACGTTGGCACCCCGGTGGTGCCTCCGTTGTACCTTGACCATGGTCACCTCTTTATGTCGAAGCTTTTTCGTCTTTGACTTCAATATGGCCTCCGGTTCCTCCACGCATCAGTTTCCCTTGTCCACTCAAATTTCTATCAACGGAATGACGCTCCCCTTCTCGGCTAAACATCTATGAAGGTAACATACATGAAAGGTAGGGTGAATCCCGTCCATTTCCGGCGGTAAGTCCAACCTATATGCTTGAAGTCCCACTTGCTATAGAATAGTGTGTTAGGTCCAAGATCTGGAGCATTTCATGTTTGAGTGTATAACTAGATAGGATAGGAGAAGGACTTTATTATTCTAGAGAGAGAAAGTAAACTAATCTATAGAGAGAGAATGCTTTAAGGCTACATCTTGAATTATGATTTCATTAAATGAATTATTACAAAGACTAAGCTATTTATAGTCCAACACCTACACTACCTTGTTACATCATTAAGCATAAGCCCTTTACAATTAAGCCCTTTACAATTACAAATCAAATACATTTAAACACTATTTACTTTCCAACACTTTTTATACATTAAGATTCTCCCCCTAAAGTTTTGGAAAGTAAATAATCTTCAAGCTCTAATCTCCTCTCCCCCTTGATTTGCTTGAAAAAACTTTAGTGCATGTATCTTCAATTGTAGGCTCGACTCCCCCTTGAAAGTTGCTCTCATTATTCCTTTTCGACTTTAAAACCGGATCTGATGTACACCATAAGCTCGACTAAGTGCACGATAAAACATCTCGAAATGTTGAAATCCAACTCGTACCGATAAGCCCACAAGAAAGATAACGAGTGAATTTGACGTGACAAACCGTGTGCAATCTTAGTTTATAACAACAGAACCGTCGTTAACCGCTAGTCGAATAGTAGTTCGGCTTGAGAGTCGTAAACGAGATGCTCGAAGGAGGAACGATAGGGCATACACTACTCGGTAGGGTCGAGGAACAATTTTTGGCCAAATTAACGGAAGTTGGACCAAAAATGTTAGAAAAACTAACTGGTGACTAACGGAATCGTTAAGTCACTATTCATCATCACTTTCAATGAAAACAAAACACAATATGCTTCCTTTTGCTTCATGAAATCTCGATCAAACGGGATGTTAGTTGCATCAAATAACTTGTCAATCATCAATTAAATGATTTTCAGCAACTTATGTATGCATGCATCATGAAAAAGAAATGACAACGAGGGTCCGGCGATGTAACAGAAACTTTCCGACGAAGTAACTACTTTTTCCGGTGAAGTCTTCCAACAACCAAAAATAACGAGTTCTTGCCGGAAATCTTTGTAGTTTACTTGCAAATTGATAGATATGACGAAACAAACAGATCTGAGATGATATTTCAGAAAAAATTCCGGCGAAACAACGTGTTTCCGGCCAAAACATTTTTCCGGCGAATTTTGTTTAAACAACTAAAACACTTCAATTTCATGCTGAGACCTTTGTAATTTCCTTGCAACCTGATCGAAATGATGAAACAAACAAGATATGGACGAAGTTGTAATGAACTCCGGCGAGAACAATCCGTTTCCGGCCATCTGCGTTTTTTTCGGCGAGAAGAATTTAACAGATCAATGAACTCGATCTAATGCATAAATTTCCGTCAAAAAGATGATAATAGATCGATATATACGTTATGAGCAGATCTGGAACGTAATTTGACAGTATCATAGCACACTTCTCGTTTTTACAGCGATGAACAATACCTTCTCCGGCGAATTCGTTTTTCCGATCAACCGACTTTCAACACTTAGATCTACCTCATTTCTCAACGAAAATTGATGAGGAAACTTGCGTTATGCTCCAATATCATATACAAATCGAACTAAGGTAGATAAATGATAATCCAAGAAACCTCTAAATCTTAGAGAGAGAAAGTAGAGAGAGAGAAAGTTAAGCGCAAAGTATGAATTGTATTAGAATGAGCGTGAGCTTCTTGCAACAACCAAAGCCACAAGGGACTTAAATACCCTGGACTTATACAACACATAAATGCAACCTAAACACTGTATAAGACCAAGCCTATGAATACAATGATTACTATAAAATCAGACTTAACAATCTCCCCCTTACTAATCATTGGCGCTGAGGTCTTTAATATCCATCTTCTAAATCAGCACGAACCATCTAAGCGACTTTACGAAGAAGCTTCTTGACGTTAAAAAAATTTTCTTCTCAGCATCTTTTCGTCTCAGTTGCTTTTGCTGTCTTGACAAGACTGGACCAGTTTGTAATAAGCTTGAAAGAACAATTGATTCATCAACTTGTGCTCTAGACGATGCACCTCTTTCAAATGAACTTGAATAAGCTGTGGTGATCGGAGCTTGAACATCAAAAGACAAATATAGTTGAAGAAATTTGAATCTTGAGCAAATCTTGATCAGCAGATAAACGTTGGAGCTCTTTGTCTCTTTAACTTCTCCTTAACTTCTCCTTAACTTCTCCCCCTCATGACCTTGATGATCTAGATCAACTTGGTCATGCAAATGTTGGAGACGAGACAGCTTAAGATCTGCAAAATCAGAGTAAAGGAGACAAAGGAGAGGGTTTGCGCTACACGCTGGTTTGCGCAAAGTTAGTGTTGCGCTAGACGAAGGTGGTGCAAAGTGAGGTTTGCGCTACCAACTGTTGGCGTAAAGCTGACTTAAAATCAGAAAATTTTACCTAATAAGCTCTTTGACTCCCCCTACAAATGCACTAAAATATGACAATTCAAGATAACATTCACATAGAGAATCAGATACTCCCCCTTGAAAACAGATATGATCAATCAGAAAATTCTCCTTATTCACTCCCCCTTGAATAATGAACAAACCTATTTAAAAGATATGAGAACACAAGAATTGAAACATCAATGTAGAAAGAAAAATATACTGAATATGTATTTTGAAATGACTAAATATATAAAAATTTAAACATAAACAAATAAAATTCTACTTAGTAAAATATCACAATAAAATCCATCAGATGAAATCAAATGTATGTTTTTGGATATAGAAACAAGTTTTATTGCATATCAAGTTAAGACATGTTCAGTTTCAAAAACTTTCATCAATCTATTCAGTGTGCTTACATGTGAACTCCGATTAGCTTCAAGAAAATGCAATTCTAAAAATATAATAGAGAACTTTGCAAATATTCACACTAAGCCATCAAGAATTCAGACTTTCACAAATTTATAGGTTTATTGCAACTCAAACATATCACCAAATATCATGAGATGTGTGCTCATTGGCATCTTTTAGCATTGTGTACATTGGCATCTTCACATGAGTGTGCTCTTTGGCATCTTTTAAGCTTGTGCACTTTGGCATCTTTTAATCAAAAAGTTTGGTAAGTAAAGAACATGCCGTAAACGTAACTTTCTATCTGACCCTATTGCAGGATTTGGGTCAGCCACTCCCAGACCAGTTGGCCTTAGGGGACTAGGTGTCAAGCACCCCTTGGAACTTACTTTCCCAGATCAGAAAGGCTACATCGACAAATCCTAAACCCATTCATACCAGTAGAACATGACTTTCGACCTGATTCTATAGAAGGATTTGGGTTCAATCACTCCCAGATCAATTGACTTTAGGGGACCAGATGACAAGCATCCCACGGAACTTACTTTCCTAAACCAGAAAGGTCACAGGTACAAACTTTTAAACTTAGAGATTTATGTATTTTAGAAATATAAATTTTCATCTCAATCACTCAGTTTTACATCTAAGTGCTTAGCCCATATTTTTATTACGATCCATAATTCAGACTTTTTAGGATTTCCAAGCATTGTAAACTATAAATATTCCGAATCACATATCGTTAAAGCAGAATGCAAAAGCTACAAACATGTTGCTGACTTTTCGACTTTTAAAAGACTTGAAAGTTGAACATATAAAACGTCAATATAAACAAAGCAACTTGAAAATTTATCCTTGACACACATTTTATTAAAAAGAAAGAAAACCTGTAAATCTTTTACTTTATAGAATAAAATTTGTAAAGATTTAAACTTTTAAATTCAACATGCCGAGTTTGAAAAAATTTCATTTAAGACAAAATGTAAAGAATTCGGCAAATTGATATTTAGTCGGAACAAAATAAAATTCAATAATATTATCTTCCACATAATGTATAAAGAATTTGTGACTCAAAAGAAAGAGTTGGATTGTACAATTCAAGAGTTAGTTGAATTTGCTCAGATTCTTTGATTTTTTTTTTGAGAAAACTGGAACAACATCATAAGCAGAGATAAAATGCAGCGGAATGAAAGTAGATGTACTCATAGTAACTCATTAGTCAGAAGCTAAAATCTGTGAAGAACGAGTCCTAGACTGATATGTCTAAAAGTCAACATGGAAGTACGGGTTCTGAGTTGAAGTACTCAGAAGCCATATTTCTCTTACTCCCCCTTGACATTAGATGCCTGCAACTTAGAAGCAATTTGAGATTTTGGTACCCACTTGAATTTGGGTCCATGATTGTTAGTTGCAGTTCTTATGGGGAAATATTTGTAAGATTTGACAGATAAAGCATGAGATATATGATTAGAATAATGAACATATGAATCAGAAGAAGAGAAAGCATAATCATCTGAACTCGAATCAGAAGAAGAATATGAGACATTTTTGGAAATTTGAATCATTTGCTTTATTGAATATTTGGAAATTTTATTACACACAGCAAATGAATCACTTTTATAATATCTGTCTACATATCTATCTCCATCAGTCTGAGATTCATCCGATGTCCGCTTCACCCTCCATATCTGCTTTGAAGATGTGCTCAAAGTCCTATCTGAAAAATTTGAAGTACAAGAATTAGAATTGTCAGAAAGAACTGTATCTTGTTTCTTAGACTTCTTTGACCTTCTTCTTTTACGCTTTGGTTTATAATAATCGTCATTGAGCGTAAAAGATTCATCAAGAATTTTCGAATTAAGATTTGGATCAGAAGAAGCAATTTTACCTAAGAAATCTAACTGATCAGACAATAAATCTGAACTAACCTCGGAGTCAGAAAAATTTTGAGAAAATATTTTAGAGTTGGAAACTTCCTTTTTGTTTTCTTTAAAAGAAGAAGAAATGCCAGAAATAGAAATTGAATCTTGTTTTTGAGAAAATAAATTTTCTTCAAGACTTGACATCATGAAAGAAATAATAACATCAGATTCAATTTCTTTTTGAATATTTTGATCTTCCATCTTATCTTCAAGGTCAATGATTTTGCCTTCTAAAATTAATGGAGGAGTATATCTCTTAGAATCATAAAAGATTGGAGAGATATTTTCCGTATCAGATTTATTGGCAAAAATATCAACAAAATCATCAGACACTGAAGATTTGACGGGAGATATATTTCATTTAAACCTTTTCTGCCTCTCCTTGATTTGTCAGGAAAATATTTGGCATTTTCGCTCGTATAAACAAAAGGAAATTCTTTGTGAGTGTTTTTCATTCTTTTCTCATTTTCGATTTCTAACACTTGCTTTTCATTCATCCAATCAATTTTAAACTGAGGAGCATATTTAGCAAGAATTAGATAATCGTATTTATATAAAGTAGGGGATTTTTCAATCGCATTTTTTAAACAATGTGGATTTTCAAAACCATGTCCCCATTTTTCTTTTAAAGCCTCATCACTCATTGGTTTATTCATGAAAATTGTTTGCTCAGATTGGTTCCTTCGATATAACTTTTCTTCTAACTTATTTATTTTATTCGAAAAACTGTCTTTTAAATTGGTCATATCAGTCAAAGACTCAAGATAAGTCTTATTTGAATTTTCCAAATCATCCAATTTCTTTTGAAAGATTTCTTTAGTATGAACTAAAATTGATTTTTCATCTTTCAAAGAAATTTTCAATTTGTCAATCAAATCTGACTTTTCTGAATTTAAATTCTTTTCAGATATTAACTTCGAGCGAAAATCAGATAAAGCAGTTATAATAATGGTCATCTGAGAAGAAATGAAGTTGTAATCAAACTCAGAAATTACCTCATCTTCATCAGTATCATCATCATCATCTGACTGATCATCTCCGATTAAACACATTTGAGCAATCTCCACATTACTAGCTTCATCATCGGAGTGATCAAGCCAGTACTCCTCTTCTACGAGCAAAGCTGTTTCGTTCTCTCTTTTCTCGGCAAGTTCCATTTTCTTCCGATAGTATGCTGAATCTCGAACCTTCTTCACTCTACACTCCTTAGCTATGTGACCCGACTTACCACAGTTGTAACAGGCAGCAACTGTCTTTGGCTCGGGCACTTTGACTTTAGACCCAGAAGTGAAGCGAAGATTGTTTGAACCCGACCGAGGTTGGAACTTTTTCTGATAATGTTGTGAGAGAAAGATCATTGCTTTATGAAGAGCCTCGCCATCATCAGTGGCCCCATCATAATCATTATCAGACAATGCTTGTTCTGCCAGTTGTTTTGTGATGAGAGCAAATGGGTCCACTGATTTCTTGTTTTTCTTGTCCAGTTTGGCCTTCTTCTTAGTTACAATGCACTCATCTGTTAGCAAAATCTCGTACATCTCTTGGATTTGCATTGTAGATATTCTGACATCATTCCTCAATCTGTGACAAGATTTGTTCCATTCCGGTTGAAGTGTATTGAGGAATTTCAGATTTGTTTCAAGCTCAGTCTTTTCCACTTTAATTTTCCTCAGATCATTTATCACGACACAAAATCTGTCATAAACACTTTTCAGTGACTCCCCATCCTTGGCTTTGAATTCTTCAAAGTTGTTCATGTAGCGCGTATGCCGAAGTTGAGTTGCAACTGAAGATCCAAGCATAATCTTTTCTAGCTGTTGCCACATAAGATTAGGATGATTTTTGAAACAATCAATCCTGTTGTAGATAGAGTTTGGCAAGGCTAGCATCAGATTTGCCTTTATCTCACGATCGGCTTGATATTGCGATAACTCATCGGGTGAATATTCTTTGGTAGGCTTATATAATCCAGAAGCCAGAATGGGTTTTTCAAAAGGTCCTTCAGATAGAATATTCAACATGTCATTTCCGTTCTTTTGACGCTCGATAAAATTCAGAAATCTATCTTGCCACTAAGTAAACTCGTTTTCATCAATCAGAACCGGAGGACGATTTTCTGTACCCAATGACATCATGAGATCATTTTTGTAGAACTGAGCTTGATAAGCAAACTTTGCAGAATCCATATCTTCAGAAATCCAGAAAAATTCTAAGTCTTGACAAAACTGGCGCAAACTAGAGGTTTGCGTGAGAGAATGTAACGCAAACTGAGGTTTGCGTTAACAGTGTATAGAGAAAACTAAACTTGCATGAGACACGGGTGACGCAAATTATGATTTGCGCGATCAAAGACTAGCGAGAATCTGACTTTGCGTGAGATGCGAGTGACGCAAACTGAACTTGCGTGAGTAAGAGGTGGCGCAAAGTTGAACTTGCGCGATATGGAGCTAACGCAAATTTAGATTTGCGTGATGTACTGATGACGCAAATTAGACTTTGCGTGAAGCTTGAATGACGAGAACCTCTCTTGCGTGATACAATGATGACGAGAACTTGACTTTTCGCGAAGAGAAGATGACGAGAACCACTCTTTGCGTGATACTGAGTTGGCGCAAACTTAGCTTTGCGTGATACAAAGGTAGCGAGAACCTGACTTTACTTGATGAACCCTGAACTGGACAATATGAACTGGCGCAAATTAGGAAGAACTCGCGCAAACCTTATGAACTCGCGCAAAGTTTGAATCTGGCGCAAACCGCTGAAAAATAAGAAAAATCACCAAATTCGATTACAGATTAGAATTTAAAGATGATTTCTTCCACAGATATGTTCGAAAAACATTTTCTAACAGCTTCCAAACAACAAACTTGATTAAAAACTACAAAAACAAGAATTTGAAATATGAACAGTACGAAAAACCGTTTTTCCAGAAAACTTAAAATTCTTGAAATTGAACACCAAATATTGAAATTCTTGCAAATCGATGTGAATTAAAAGTGTTCTAAAACAGAATTCGTATCCAACAAACCAATTTACACAGAAATTCGATCAAAAACAAGTCCGAATTTGATGAAAAATCCAAAAACGAGATTTTCTTGAAAAATTCAAGAAAATCGATCAAAATTTCAGATTAAATCACAAATTCAGAAACGAAAATCAATTCTCTCAAATATCTCAGATTAATATTGGCTCTAATACCAATTGATAATCCAAGAAACCTCTAAATCTTAGAGAGAGAAAGTAGAGAGAGAGAGTTAAGCGCAAAGTATGAATTGTATTAGAATGAGCGTGAGCTTCTTGCAACAACCAAAGCCACAAGGGACTTAAATACCCTGGACTTATACAACACAGAAATGCAACCTAAACACTGTATAAGACCAAGCCTATAAATACAATGATTACTATAAAATCAGACTTAACAATAAACATCACAAAACTAGCTGAAAATTGATTTTCCGGCGATGCTCCGGTCAGATCCGTTTTTCCGACGAACGATCTTTAAAACCTCACATCTCACTCATTTTTCATCGTTTTTCGATTCTAAAAATTGTAGAATTCTAGAAATTCGACAAAGAACAGATCTAGGCACATTAAATCACCTCATGCAAGAAAAATTTCGGAACGATAATTTGACGCGAAGAACACCGAAAATTTCGAACGAAAAATTTGAAAAAACCTCAAAACTCAACGAAATTTGAATCCAAAAATTGTAGTAGATCTGTAATCTCATCAAGAACAAATCTTCAAGAGAAATTGAGTTTTGGAACAACTTACTTGTAGATCAGGCTAAAAAACACGAAATGTCGAGATCTGATAATCGTTACGAGAAAATTTTCATCGTTCGACTCTGATACCACTTGTTAGGTCCGAGATCTGGAGCATTTCATGTTTGAGTGTATAACTAGATAGGATAGGAGAAGGACTTTATTATTCTAGAGAGATAAAGTAAACTAATCTAGAGAGAGAGAATGCTTTAACGCTACATCTTGAATTATGATTTCATTAAATGAATTATTACAAAGACTAAGCTATTTATAGTCCAACACCTACACTACCTTGTTACTTCATTAAGCACAATCCCTTTACAATTAATCACTTTACAATTACAAATCAAATACATTTAAACACAATTTACTTTCCAACACTTTTTATACATTAACACAAGTCCCCACTTCTCTTTAACATCAACTTCCTCATTTGGTGTGTTTAAGAAAATGGTTTGATCTGTTTGTCCTCTTGCATACAATTTTGCTTCCAAACCATTTACCTTTTTCTCTAAGCTCTTGTTTTCAACCTGCAACTTATAAGCTTTTAGTATACATTCTTGTTTCTCAATATCAGACTTTGAAAGCTTGGAAACAATTTCAGAAATCTTACTTCAAAACAATCTTTTTGCAATTTAAAATCAGAAGCAGATTTGTTTAGAGAGTCAATCAGATCTTTGTTCCCAACAAGTTCCTTGTTGAGTTCAAAAATCCTTTATTTTTTTGCAACTCTGCTCTTTTCCTTTTTCAATTTAGATTGAAGATCTTAAAGTTCGATCATCATGGCTTCCATTTTGGTTAAGAAATCAGATTTAAACATGTTTAGTACCTCATCGAATGTCTCTTCATCAGATTCATCACCCTTGACCTCTTTACCCATTAAGCACATGTGTGTTGTCTCTTCCTTCTCATCCTCATCGTCGGAGTGGTCCAGCCAGAATTCATCCTCAGCCATTAGAGCCTTTCCCGCTTCTTTCTGTTTTGCAAGCAACATCTTCTACTTGTAGTAGTCTGAATTCCTGACGGTAGGCTTTCGACAGTCCTTGGCGAAATGACCAATCTTTCCGCAGTTATAGCACTTAATCAATTCTTCACTTTTCTTCTCAGACCCATAGTCATTCACATACTTCTTCTTTTCTTCTGACTTTCTCTCCATATATCTCTTCTCTTCAAACTTCCTTCCTTCAGGTCGTTCTCTATGTTCGTGATTCTTTGATCCAGACGAGTACCTTTGCAAATTTGAACTCGACTTCTTATAGAACTTCTTTTGAAAGGCACGGGTGAGTAGTAGCATTGCCTGCTTCAGGTTTTCCCCGTCATCACTATCAGACTCAGAATTTGCAGAATCATCCGAACTAGGAAGTACTATCTTCTTCTTCTTCTTCTTTTCTTTCTTCTCCTTCTCCTTCTCCTTCTGACCAACCACTAATGCAATCAGGTCAACTGTTTTCTCAGCTTTCTTCTTCTCACTTCTTTTCTCTTCTACCTCTTCCTCATTCTGCCTCAACGTTTCATAGACCTCATGAAGTGGGATATCACTCAAGTCTTTCATCTGCTTCATTCGTCTCATGTGCTTTTTCCATTCAGGCTGGAGAATACTGAGAAATTTGACGTTGTTTTCGATTTTCTCCTTCTTAACTTTGTTCTTTGAAAGCTCATTTAGAAGAAGAAAAAATCTCTCGTAAGTATCCTCAAGGCTCTCATCTTCCTTAGCCTTAAATTCTTCGTAACTGTTTATACAGTTTGCTACTTTCATTTGATTCCCAACCTTCGATCCCATCATCATTTTCTAGAGTTGATCCCACATTGTCTTGACAATGGCTTTATAACTGTCAATCTTGATATAGATCTCGTTCGGAATGCTCTATAAAAGTAGAGATCTGGCTTGTTTGTCAGCTTTGTATCTGTTCTTTTGCTCATCAGTAAACTGAGAAATGTCTTTCGAAACAACTTTTGTCTTCTGAACTCTATCCTCACCTCCATCACCAGATGATCCATTATCCTCATCAGGAATTTCAACAGTGGGAAGTTTCATAGGACCTTTTGTGATTGACAGAAGAATGTTGTCTCCGTTTGCATGTCTGTCAATGAAGTCAAGGAACCTGTCCTTCCATTGTTCGTACTCCCCTTTGAATAGAACTGGGGGCTTAACATCTGTACCAATCGAGAGAGTGTCTTTGGAAGTCATCTTTGAATTACACTGCTTGTTATGATCATCAAAATTCAGAAATAAAACTGGATCTACAAAAATCAAACTTTGTTAAATTTCAGAAAAAGATCAGAAAAATTTCTAAGTATGAAACACGCATAACACAGAAACCAACACTTCGCGCAAAGCCCTTTATGCGCGTTTGAAGTTCGTGCACAAAGAAGGCTGAAAGATGTCACTTTTCGCACACAAGGTTGTGCGAGTTTGTTCTTCGCGCACACAGAGAGATGCGAAAACTAAGGTTCATGCAAGCTGCCTTATGCGAGTTTCAGGTTCTCGCACGATACTATGTGCGAGTTCTATCACTTCTCGCAAAGACTTGCGAGTTCAAGACTTAGAAAATTTTCAAAAATCAAGTTCGCGCTAAATGCAAACGCGCAAAAACAAATAACTTCGCGCAACAATGGAAACACGCAAACAAATAACTTCTCGCAGGAGCTACTTCGCGCACAACACTTCTAGAGAATAGTAAGAACTCGCACAAAGGCTCTTGCGAGTTCCTACTTCTCGCACAACACTGCATGCGAGTTCTTCATATTTTTACGAATTTTGTCCTTGTGCGTGTTCTTCAAACCTTGCAAGTTCTTTCCTTGCGAGTTCTTGAGATCTAGCGAGTTTTTTCACTTGTTCGTCCAAAAACTCGAATTTTCCAACTAAAATCAATCCAATTATTTCCCAATCAACCTGAAACTTTGAGAATTTCTTCTAGTCCATCTCACGAACCGATTACAATGAATTGATTATAACTAACACCAACAAAATTACAAAATTGATCTGAAAATACAGTGTTCGTATAAACTCGATCAAAAATTCTACAAGAATCAAAATTCACCCTTATCAATAGTGAATTTGATATTACAATCCAAACAAACTATATTCTAGATGTAAAGACGAATCTAACACAACTATATTCTAAGTCAAAACACCATTAAATCGTGAAATTGAATCCAAACAGAATGTTTTGCGTGTTCTTGAACTGTCGACAACAAAATTTGAAATCGCTCCTTGTTTTTCTTAATTTCGATCTGCTCTGATACCAATTGTTAACCTAGAAACAATGTATAACAAGATGACACAATCAATTCACTCAATTTCCATTCTCATTCAATCTCAGAATTCGATTACAAAAATATTCTCTCTCTACAATAAGCGCACAATACACTTAATGAATCACAATGAAGGTACTACACGCTTACCACAAAGCCACAACTATTTAAACAAAAGAAACAATACACGCAAGCTATAGAAACACTTACAACACATGCTTTGACTTTTGACTTTATTACAATGACTTTGACATTGCTTGAGAGTTGACTTTGAGCTTTGACTTGGCTTGACTTTCAGCTTCAGACTTCATGATCTTGTATCCAACAAATATGTGCACTAACAAAACTCTCGACGGCACCTTAAAGGCTGTTGAATCTAGGATGTTTGAGAAGTTGGAGGAGGAGATAGAACACCCTAAAAATTTGGGGTAAAATAAAACTTAAAATTTCGGCAACATGACGGCTAAAAATTAAGGATTTAGAACCTGCAATTGGGAACAACTAAAACCCCAAAACTTGGGTTAGTTTGTACAACTATGTGTAGCGGTGAGGATGAAACATAATACACAACAACCTAATTAATATAGAACAATTTAATTAGCTAGATTAAATGCGGGTGTTGCTATGCCTCCAAAATCCCTCTTCTCTCAAAATCCCAAAATGCCCGAACCATGGGTGCTCCTAGGTGTGCTTTTGGCGAATCAAGGTGCCCTAGACACACCGCTAGCCGAACCTGTGAGTCAAAGAACACATGCACAAGTGTTAGGTTGAAGTCAAGGAGAGACTACAAGATGATCACATTTATCAAAGAGTGAAATTAAAGCAAGTAAATGTTACCGATGCGCCTTTAGATTAAACTCAGGTCCTCATCCCGGTTTGGGATAAGAAATTAACACCTGTACAATTCCCCAGAGATAAACTCCATTTAACGGGATATATCCGTTCCATCTTGGGTGACGAGAACACATGAGTGGAGTCACCCGCGATGTTAAATTGGATTTCACCACATATCCCGGACCTAGTTCCCATGCCACACCGGACATCACAATCCTCGGACCGTTTATGCCTCTAACGCTTACTCCTTCGAGTTATGCTCCAAGGACTTATGGACATGGGTGCCTGTCCAAAGTAGACGAATTACAACCCGGAGACTCGCGTCACCTATTGCCTCCTCGCTAAAGACCTAACGGTCAACAATTCCATGTTATATAAAAACCGTCTAATTCCCCGTGCACAATGAATTAGACATAACCTCCACATTCGAATCTTGCACATAAACGTATGAATGGCACCTTTCATGCAATGAACACGTACCATTTGAAAGCATAGTAAAACATTCTCATGTGAATTATATACTTGACTACTAGAGTGACATTAAGATGACCATATTAGAAGATATTGGTCCAACTGCTGATAAGAATGATTCTACACATTTTCCATACCCACACATAAATCATCTTCATACACAATTATTGTCGTTTTATATCATACGTATAACAACCCTCATCATATTAGAAGATTCCTCCAATATCAAATCCCCGTACATGGCAATTACATAAACCCTAATTTTAGCTTACTTGAACATTTTGCAATAATCATTTAGCACATAGTAACACAAGTAATAATAGTTAGGGTTTAGGAGACTCACCAATGAGATTGAAATGACAAACCCTAGAAATGAGGAGTGAATGGAATGAGACTTGGACCCTTGAAATCTTTTAGGAGTAACACTTCTACAATCTTAGAACCCTAATAAACATCAAACTTTAATGATCCAACCACCAAACATTAAATGAAGAGAGAAGGGAAGGAAGTGTGTGAAAATCGCACCTTTTGGTGTGTGAAATCGGCCTCTAGATGAAAAACCCAAAACAAGATACAAAACCCTCAAAAATTGCATTTAATGAAAAACACCCGTCAGGCCCCGTGCGACATTGCCCTGGCGACAGTGCCAATGGCACAGTCGCGGGGCATAGTCGCGCCACATGTACCGCGGCCTACCCCGAGCCCGCGATTGTGACACCAGCGACTGTGACATGGCATTGTCGCCTGTCACAGTCGCGCTAGCTGTACCGAGAGTCGTGAACCCCTCGCGACATTGCCCTGGCGACAGTGCCTATGGCACAGTCGTGGGGCATAGTCGCCGGCCACACCCCATCCGCTGCCTGATTCCGAAACTACGCGAGAAAATTGACCCAAACAATACTAAAACCACCATATTAGTTTCAGAGCCTTAAATCATAAAATCATAACTGATATTTATCAAACAGGGTCTAAAATCCGGGGTGTTACAGTGGAGTGAAACGTTTATTGAAGGGGAAGGACCTAGTATCTCAACCTGAACCTGCACCACAAAGTCAAAAAATTCCAAACACTCAACCTGCTGATCTATCTATTGATGAGCTGAATTCGTTGCTTTTTGCAAAACTTTTATCACAAGCTCCGGATAATCAGCAAGACGCAGATCTTCTTACCCTTCTGCAATCTCACCATGAAAATCAACCGCCACAATCTGTGAACCCAACAGATTTGGTTAGTGCCACAGAGTTTAATTCATTTAAATCTAACATTTTGTTTGCTCTATCTGATCTTAAACAGGCCGTGCAAACTTCATGTAAATCCCAAGCAGCTTTTTCTACAAGAAAGCATGATCATGATCCTGATAATGATCATGAGGGGGATAATAGAGAGAAACATGCAACTGCTAGTTCTAGTGATGTAGTTTTGGTGGAGGAAAGGGCTGAAAGTGCAGAAAATGTTGAAGAGGGAGTTGATCATGGTTCTGAGCAGAATGGTCAAATGGAATTAGTTTTATATGTCGGAGAAGAAGATGAATCAAGGGTTAAAAAGCCTAAGATTGCAACTAGGCAGGAAATTTTGGAAATCATAGGAATGTCAAATCCTGATGTGATTGTTCTTGAGACTGATGATGTTGATGAAGTTGATGCCAAGTATGAAATGTACTGAAAAATTAAAGAGGAGGAACAGAAGAATGATTTTCTTGATATTGTCATTGATGATGAAGTCGTTGAGGTCACATAGATTGTTAAAAGAGCTGAGGAGATGCCAACTTATGGATAAAGTGTACTTGATGATCTTTTTTAGGACAGAGACACTGAAGCTTTGAATGCAATGTTCACTCAGAGTACTCCAGATGATCTTCATATTAGTCCTATTGATGAGCAAGTGCCAAAACCAAGTACCGTTCCAACTGTTCCATCCTTCAGTGAGTTTGAATTTCCTTGTCCCAGTGTAAGTCAAACTGATGCTGAGCCTAATGTCAATCTGAATTCTGATACAAATGTTGAAGAATAGCTACCTTATCAGAAAAAGCCTGATAGTCCTGAATATCAAGCAGAATTTGTGAGAGAGCCACTACATAAGCCTACTGTTCCAGAACCAGAAACAGGTCCTTCAGGTACTGCTGTAGTGGGTTCTACTCCGTTTACAGGATATGATGAGTTTGGTCCTACTGAAGAAGAAATCAAAAGGATCAGAAGAGCCTTAAGAGTTCCATATCTTGAGGAAGGTGTCAAGATCTTTGTTAGCTACATCAGGCAAATTGATCAAGCTCAACTCTTGGGGATTCAAGATAAATCTCCTGAGTATCAGCAAGAGTATGTCAGGATGCTTCAAGTTACTAGAAGAACCTGTAAAGATGTCAGAAGTACAGCTGAGATTTTGGAAGTCAACAGAGTCATTATGAAGAAATATCATAAGATATGGTATCCTGAATTTACTGTTCAAAGGAAGGATTTGAAGACTTATATCTTTAATGAAGCTGACTTTGCAAATCTGAATTTCAGAGATATTGAGTTTATGTATCATGATTTCAGAGGAAGAACTATAAGATATCCTGAAGTTGTGTTTGCTCTAGACACCATCAAAAGGTTCATCAAAAGGCATATCTACTCTACCTACTGCTATGACTTCCAGTTAGTGTTAATCCCAGAATTCAAGTTCTAATCATTCAAATAATCAAGATGAACAAATCTGTAAAACATATGTCATTGAATCAATCACAGATTACAATCAATCTCACTTTCTCTCACTACATACACACACACTCTCTCTAGAATAATATGTGCAATATGTTCTTCTCTAATCTGCTCCGTATGTCAGGTATGTTACCACTTACTTACAAAGACAAGGCTAAATGAATCTATACCTACACACAATAACAAGAAAACAAAATACAAACTACTTTGACTTTGACTTTATTACAATGACTTTGACTTTGATGCTTGAGAGTTGACTTTGAAGCTTGAGAGTTGACTTTGAAGCTTTGACTTGCTTTACTTTTATCTTCAGATATTATGATCTTGCATCCAACAAATATGTGCTCTAACATTTTCCCCCTTTGGATCAAGATCATCAGTAAAAGATTTTGCAATGCGATCTTTTCTCTTTAAGCTCAACTTATAATCTTCTTCTTTCTGATATAAACACAACCTTCTCAATCAATCAACATTCTCCCCCTATCCATATGAAAAAATTGACATTCTCCCCTTTCTTTGATAAACACAATATCTTCAAAAACTTTCAGCAATCTTCCCAAAGTCCGTTCTTCAAGAATAGTAAAATTCTCCCTCAAGACTATAAACAAATCTATTTCAGATTTGGAAAGAAATTATCTTCAGTTTCAGCTCAAATTGTTTCAGCAAAATATCTTCAAATAAAATTTCAGTAAAATCCTCATTAAATCAACAATTCTTAAACTTTTCTTTCATCTGTAACACTTATTGAATATCTCTCTCCCATATCTGATAAAAATATTTCTTTCCAGACATTTCTTTAACTTTGTTTTCTCCCCCTTTTTGATGATTGCGGCATCAAGATCATCAAAACTTTCAACAAGAAATGTCACTTCATATATTCTGACCACTGATCTTTTTAAGAGCCTCTGATTCTCCATCGATCCTAAAGATATTTATCCGAACCTTTGCAAATTCAGACAAATTAGGAATGTAACACCTGAATCAACAAATGAATCAGTTAATATGCCTGTCAGTAACATAAAGTTACTGTGTGTAACGAATACACATTGGAAAGGAGCTTTTGTTATGTTCACTCCCCCAGGGCTTCCATTCAATCATCGAAACACCACAAAGGAATTTCTATGAACGTTATGACAAGAAAAACAAATTATCTTGTGTGTTCGTGCAAGTGTTAGAAAGAATTAAGCACATGATGATTGCTTATATAAGGCTCAACAGTGTGTAAACCATTAAGACAACAGTAATTATACACAGACTCTATTGTGCATGATCGAAGTGCGAAGGTGGGGCAGACTTCCTTCTTTTTCAATATCCAGATTTTCCAAATGAAAATAAGATAGCATATGTGTTGCGTCCCCTTGAAATATTGAAACATTTTCTTTTTGAGAAGAAAATGAGTAGCTGGTGGGGTTATTAACAAGAGTTGGCATGGGCTAGTTGCCTGTTTCAATAATGTTCACGAAGAAATGTGAAACACTAGTAATATGGCTGCCCGACTCAGAAAGTAGTTGGTGCAAAGTTTAATATTCTTTTACTCTGATCTCTCACCCTCTTTCTTTTAAATCATTGAGCTCGCATATAACCAAACTCTCTTTTACATTTTACCTCTTCACTCAACCCACACTCAGTATTTTACTTTTCATACAAACGATCATTCAAGGATTAACTTATTGGGTAGGAAACACTGGTTAACGTGAATCCATAGAAGTTGCATTTAAGCTCACACAATAAACCCATGTTATCCTATAAAGCATAATGTTGCTCAAAATGGTTTAACTTTGCAGTTAAAGCACATAAGATATACAAGTCAGATGTCTGTATGCTCATGAATATAATCATAAATATTTGAGCATTTTAAACATGGAAGATATTTCAAACAAGTATATTGAAAGAATGACATAAATGCAAGAAACTTGTTTGAAAATCTGACATTGTATGAAATGATCAAATAAAAATGATATAACGCTCAAGGCTTAGGTCAGCAAAAATTGGATGTTGTCTATACGAACCAATATATATACATTCTTGAAAGAAATGTTTAGAAATGAAATCACGCTCAAAATTCATTGAAGTTCAAACGGGGTGTCTTACCATCGAAAATTTGTTTCAATTTAGAGACATGGTAAGAACAAATTCAACAAAATATTAAACCGGTGTGTGTGAATACTTGAAAGTATATAGAAAAGATAATACGCAAGTATTAATTTTTGGAAACACACAGTTTATAAACATTTCAGCTCATCAAACAATGAAAACATTTAAAATCACACTTCCAAATCATGAAATCTTTTTAAGAATCGGGAAGTGGTTTGAACGTTTAAGAACATGTTTTCTATGATCAAAAGCCGTCCTTCTTTCAACCATATATGAGATTAAGAAGAGAAATAAGCCTTGTCGATCTGTTTTAAATCTCATGAAGTCAACTTAAAGTCATAATGATATGATCTTGTAAGTATCCTCTCAATCTGTATCAGTCAAAAAGTCCGTCAAAGCAACTTTATTCACAACATTTATTGAAAGATAAAATGACATAAAGCAGTAAAACTTTGAATGTACGAGTTCTGATCTGAAGTAATCAGAAGTCATAATCCTTTTACTCCCCCTGAAATTATGCATCTGTAATTTGTCAGTGAAAAATCACATGATAGAGATCTAATACAACTCCCTTTTGTATTGTAGATCGTCATATCTTCCGAATACATAATTCCAGAAAAAAATATGTACTCCCCCTTGAAGGTTGATTTCCTCATTTGAGTATTGGAGTACAATCTCTTATCAGCCCGGGAGTATCATCTCTTTTGATCATTGAAGAGCGAGTCCTAAACTGTTGTGTTTAGAAGTCAAACTCCGTTGAAGTACGAGTCCTGAACTGATTTATTCAGAAGCCTTGGTTCTCTTACTCCCCCTTAACTGTAGCTGCCTGCAACACATAATCATTCTTTGGCTTTGGTACCCACTGGTATTTGGGTCAATGTTTGTTAATTGCAGTTCGGATAGGAGTAATCGAGTAAGAACCATACCAGTAATGATCACTAGATTTATGAATATAATCATAAGTACGACAATAAGAACAATACCTTTTTCTAGACAACCTGATCAATTGATCACTCGAATAAGAAAAATCAGGTTTACCTTTCCGCACATTGTTCTTTTTGGCTTTTGATGTGTGTACAAATGATTTATTACTTTTCTTCTCTTCCTTCTCTTCCTTCTCTTCCTTCTTTCCTTTCTTTTCTTCCTTCTTCTCATCATTCTTTTCTTCATCTACTGGTTTTACTTTCCAAACCAGTTTCTCTTCATTATATCTCCTTCTTCTTCTTCTTTGTATATCCGAATCATCTACATTTCGATCATAAAAGATATTAGTAGTACGAATCTGATCAAATGAGTTAACTGACCTTCTTGAATAAACAATTTTCTTATGTAAACTTGATACTGTCTTGTTAGAGCCAGTTGAATCATTTCTAGGGTGTGTGGATTTTTGACTCTGGAGTCGTGTGCTCAGTCACCACAACCTTTGAAATAATGTCTTCAAGCTCTTTTATCTTTGAAGAATAACTATCTCTTTCCTTGACAAGCAGGTCAATATCTTTCTTGAATTCAGACTTCGCTATTTGATCTTTCAATGCACTTGTAGACAATTCAGATAACTTCGCTATCAGCTTCTTAATCTCTTCCTCAAACATATTCCTTTCTTCTTCAAAACCCTTCTCAGCATTTGTTCTTTGACCGGATATTTCTTTGAAGATTCCAACGTTCCTCTGTTCTATGGTCTTCTTCTCTTTGTCAAACTTTTCTCTTTCCAAAATGATTACTTTCTCAAAGTCTGAAATCTGTTGAGAAAGCTTTATACATTTCAGCTCAACTGTCTTCCTCTCTTCACAACTTTTTCTTGACAAATCTGAGAACTTCTTTGAAAATTCTTTCTTTTCACTCCCAAAATGATCTCTGTCTTTGACTATCTTTTGTTCCAAATCAAATATTTTCTTTTGAAGCTCAACATTAGCATCTTCCAGACCTTTAATCTTCTCCTCATAACTTTCAACAGATGCTTGCTGGATTTGGACAATTTGAATTTCCAAGTCAGAGATCTTTCTTTTCAGCTCTGTATTCTCAGCCTCCAAAAACTTTACTCTTGATGACATCTTTGGTCCTACCATCATCTTCTCAAGTTGTTCCCACAACTGTTTTCCTGTAGCCTTTTTACTCTCTAATTTGATAGAAATCTATTTTGAAATCTCATCTGAAAAACTTTGCAATATAAAAGATTTGGCTAAGTTGTCAGCTTCATATCTCTTTTTCTGCTCATCTGTGTACTGATCACGTGATATTGGACACTCTCTTCGTTCTGTATTACCATTTCCTATTATAAAAGTGCCAATCCTTGTTGGAGTTTTCATTTTTCCTTCCCTTAGAGACAATCGGATATAATCACCCAATTCATGTTGGTCAATAAAGTCCAGGAAATGATTTTTCCATTGCTCATACTCTCCTCTAAAAAGCACTGGTGGCTTCACATGCGTACCGATTGAAAGATTCTCTCTGGAAGTCATCCTGTTATCACAAAAAGAACTTGAATATGATCGTTAGAAATTCAGAAACAAACTAGATCTACAAAAATCAAACTTGGTTAAATTTCAGAAAACTCAGAAAAATTCTAAGTATGGAACTCGCATAACAAAGAATACAGACTTCGCGCAAAAACAGTAACTTGCGCGTTTGAGGTTCGCGCACAACAAAGGATACGAGTACTGAGGTTCGCGCTAACAGGCTCGTACATGTTCTTGCTTCGTGCACACTAAAGCTTGCGAGTTCATTACTTCACGCACACAGCAACGTGCGAGTTCTTGACTTCGCGTAAGACAAAGGTTGCGAGTTCTGGACTTCTCGCAGGCAACACACTTCTCGCAGAGTCTTTGCGAGTTCGAGACTTAGAAAAATTTTCAATCTTTACTTCGCACTAAATGCAAACTCGCAGAAGATCACTTCTTGCAGATCAACTTCTCGCAGATTACTGCTCACGCACACTGAAACAAGTGAACAGTACAAACTCGCAAGTAAGGTTGTGCGAGTTTCTACTTCTCGCACATAACTCTTTGCGAGTTCTTCATCATTTTGAAAATTTCAATGTTGTGCGTGTTCTTCAGTATCTTGCGAGTTTTACCATATGCGAGTTCTTGAGATCTAGCGAGTTCTTCACTTAGTCGACCGAAAATTCCATTTTTCTCACTAATTTCGATCAAACCTTCTCCGATTGGCTTGAAAAATTGCAGGAATGCTCAAAAACAGATCTCGAACAGTTTAAAACAAATGAATTTTAAATTAAAACAACAAAATTGAGACTTCGATCTAGAACAGTACTTTGATGAACTTCGAACTAAAGCTTTACAAAAACCAAAATTCAGATCGATCTAGTGTAAATTTGACAATACTATTCAAACCAAATTTGTACTAGTCATATAATCGAGTACAAGGATACAAAAATCAGATAAAAAACATCGTTGTATCAACAAAAACAATTCTGAACAGTTCGACTTGCGAGTTCTTGATTTATCGACCAAACAATCTTCAAATTCAATCATGTTTCTGAATATCTTCTGCTCTGATACCAATTGTTAATCCTAGAATTCAAGTTATAATCATTCAAATAATCAAGATGAACAAATCTGTAAAACATATGTCATTGAATCAATCACAGATTACAATCAATCTCACTTTCTCTCACTACATACACACTCTCTCTCTAGAATAATATGTGCAATATGTTCTTCTCTAATCTTCTTCGTATGTCAGGTATGTTACCACTCACTTATAAAGACAAGGCTAAATGAATTTATACCTACACACAATAACAAGAAAACAAAATACAAACTACTTTGACTTTGACTTTATTACAATGACTTTGACTTTGATGCTTGAGAGTTGACTTTGAAACTTTGACTTGCTTTACTTTCATCTTCAGATATTATGATCTTGCATCCAACAAATATTTGCTCTAACAGTTAGGTATTGAGACCAATCAGAAAAGAATCAACTTGCTTGCACCTGATATGACTCATCCTCTGCTAGAAGAAACTCCTCTCTACACAGTTCTAAGAAAGCCAAAATTAGGAGTTGTGTATGAGAATGTTGACAAGAAGATGAAAAGATTCACGAGAGCTATAGAAATTCCAAAGTATTCAGATGGTACACTGAAAGATGTTGTTGAGAAGCTGCAAGCTAAGCATGAGGAAAGTGAAAAAAGAGACTTGCTGAGAATGATCATATGCCCAGAATGGAAAGGATTTGGACAAAACATGTTATTGATGCTATCAAAGATAGGATCAGATTCAGACTAGCCATCAGAAGGTTTGAAGGCTACATGGGTATAAGGAGGACTTGCATGAAGAAGTGGACCAGTTAAAGACTTGCAAATTGATCAAAAAGGGGGAGATTGTTAGATATGTTTTGAGTCAATTTGTCTAGTTAGTTTACTTTTGTGTTTGACTTTTTCATTGTAAGCTTGTATAGAGGTCAAAGCTTGTTTGACCCTATATATAGCCTTTCCTTGTCTTGTCTTGTGTATCTTATCTCAAGTTATTCATGTTTGTAATGTTCATGTGAGACATATGACTACTCACTTGTGACTCAAATTCTCTCTAGATTCTCATCTTATTGTGTTTGATCTTTAATTGTTGTGATTGCTTGAAATCTGGGATCACAAAGCTCAAGAGATTGCATTTGGTAAATTGAAGGAAAGCCTGAGTAGTGCACCCATTCTATCCTTACCCAACGGATCTGAAGGATTCGTGATCTAAAGTGACGCTTCTAAGTTGGGTTTAGGGTGTGTACTGATGCAAGATAGGAAGGTAATCGCTTATGCGTCTCGCCAATTGAAAGAGCATGAGAATAATTACCCCACGCATGACTTGGAGCTAGGGCGGTGGTTTTCGCTTTAAAGATTTGGAGGCACTACCTGTACGGGGTTAAGTGTCAAATTTACACTGACCACAATAGCCTTCAGCATCTGTTCAACCAGAAGGAGTTGAACATGAGACAAAGGAGGTGGATGGAATTGTTAAGCGATTACGACTACGAGATTCTTTACCATCCGGGTAAAGACAATGTTGTAGCCGACTCCTTGAGTTGAAAGGAATGAGGAGAAGCGAAAAAGGTTGTAGCCTTTCGAGTCGAAGCAACTCCTAACTTCTTGGATGAGATAAAGAAGTCTCAAGAGGAAGCGCTCTTGGAGGAGAATTTGAAAAGTGAGAGAATAGTCGGGCTTGTAGCTTCGTTATCTGTTGACGGTCGCGGAGTGAAATGCTTAGGGGACCGCGTGTGGATTCCCAAGTTGGGTGATCTTCGTAAGAGGGTTTTGGAGGAAGCTCATAAGTCTCACTACTCAATACACCCGGGAACCAAGAAGATGTACCGTGACCTGAAGCAGTACTGGTGGCCGGGATTGAAGAAAGATATTGCTCACTTCGTCGAGCGATGTCTGACGTGCCTAAAAGTCAAAGCTGAGCATCAACGATCATATGAAGAACTTCAATCGTTGGAAATACCGGTATGGAAGTGGGATGAGATGATGATGGATTTCGTCACGGGACTTCCGTGATCCCCTAAGGGGCATGTTGCTATTTGGGTAATAGTGGATCGACTCACTAAATCAGCTCACTTCCTACCAATTAAGGAGACGTACCCGTTGGAGAAATTGGCTAGGTTGTATATAGATGAGATTGTGTCCAGGCATGGAGTTCCGTCATCTATAGTATCGGACCGTGATGGCCAATTCACGTCATCTTTTTGGAGGAGTCTTCGAAGGGAGTTGGGTTCACAAGTCAAGCTGAGTACTGCTTATCATCCTTAAACGGATGGTCAAAGTGAGAGGACCATCCAAAAGTTGGAGGAGATGCTTCGAGCAGGTGATTTTAAAGGCTCGTGGGAGATTCACCTGCCGTTGATATAGTTTTCCTACAACAACAGTTATCATGCTAGCATCCAAGCAACACCGTTTGAAGCACTGTACGGGCACAAATGTAGAACACCTCTGTGTTGGAACGAGGTGGGTGAAAGGCAGCTGGTGGGGCCGAAAATCATGCAAATAACCGCCGATAAGGTAAATCAGATACGAGAAAGATTAATAGCAGCGCAAGACCGTAAGAAAATGTATGCAAATAAGAGGAAGAAACCCATCGAGTTCAAGTGGGAAACAAGGTAATGCTAAAGGTCTTGCCTTGGAAGGGTGTGATTCGTTTCGGGAAAAAGGGGAAGTTGAGGCCCAGGTTCATTGGACACTTTTCTATAATTGAGCGGGTTGGAGAAGTAGCTTATATGCTAGACCTACCTGAGGATCTATGAGGAATTCCTTCCACTTTTCATGTGTCGAATCTGAAGAAGTGTTTAGCGGAGTCCAATGTGGTTTACCGTTGGATGACATTCGCATGGATGAGAAGTTTAGTTTTGTAGAGGATCCTGTAGCCATCTTGTAGCACAAGGTGAAAGAGTTGAGGACTAAAGAAATCCGTCTCGTAAAGGTGCAATGGCGATATCACAGAGGCAAAGAGGCAACTTGGGAAGTGGAAGCGGACATGAGGTCCTAATACCCCAGTTTGTTCAGCGATGGAATTCCGGGGACGAAATTCTTTTGAGGGGGAGATATTGTAGCACCTGTGTCTAAAAGTAAAGAAATGGGAGTTGGGTGAGGGTTTGATAAAGGCCTAGAGTGTGGGGGGTGATGAGTGGATAACTTATCACATTTTCCATCACTTTTTAGTAGGATTTTCTAGCATTTTAATTTCCCAAATCACAATATTTGAGTCTTCTATTTTTAATTTTACTATTTGTTGAGTTGGGAGATAAGTGGTGGAAATTGACCTTACTTGTGTGCTTTTATGTTAACTTACTGATGAATGATGCTGCAGCATGAGTCACAACAGGAGGATTACAGTCATAGACGAAGCTTCATAATTCTTTTGGTTGATGCAACTAGCTCTTTGAGGATTACTTGAAGATATTCGGTGGAGGAAGGACAATGGCAGAACATATATGCTCTCTTGACATATTCTTGTTACCTTAAAAGATGCTAGTTGTACTTTAGTTTGACATTTGATTCCTAGTTAGTGGTGGGGACCATGTACTTGGTACTTTTGATACTCTTATTATGCTTGCTTTAGATGCTTTGTTAGGAGCTTCTCTATGTATAAATAAAGAGCTCATTCCAGTAGTTTTAATCATGCTCTCTCGGTTGGATAGCTCACATAGCTATCTCAACTTGTTACTTTAAGCTTTTTAATATTAAGTCTTTAATTCCTTATAACCCTAATGAGTTCAAGGTTTTTCAACTAGTATGTCAATTTGAAATTTATAAAACTTTCAAATATACAAGCTTTACAACAATTAATCATGCGGTAAAAATCCAATATCGCTCACTCGATAGGTGTGCAAAATGGTCACCAATGTCATGCATATAAAACCATTGTCAAAATTCGTTTGATCAATACTTGCGTTAATAAAGACAGTAACAAAAGATGTGCACAAAATTTTCAAATGGACTACCATGGTCCTAGCATTCATCAATTTATGCTATGTATATGAAAATAATTTTTCCGCACTATAACACGTGCAACAAAATGTTTGTACAACTCCAAAAGAGAAATTCACAATTTTAACTTTAAAATCTTTTCCTTTAAACCACAAAACGTCGAAGGATAAAATCCCCAGCAAGGCCCATATACGTCAGTTTATTTTCCCAAATTTAGCAAACGATAGGAACGTAAATAAGTTTTAAATCGATCACACTTTGGGCTGCACAGATAAAACACACTTGTCCAAAACAATAATTACAACGACATGTAAATCGATAACTCAATTAATGCATCGCGGAAAAATGTGACAGTAAGGTCAACAACTAAAACATGTTTAGAGCAGAAGTTCAATACAAAGCAACATAGATTTTTCATATGTTTACTCACACTAACAGCTTGGATCAATTCGAATTCTAAATAGCATACAACGAATAACACCTGTATGAAATCCCACGATGTTGAAACTCTCCGAAAGCATAAGGGATACTATCTATTTATTATGCTCTCAAGACTTCTTTTACGGTTGCGAAAATACCGGTGCAAAACTCGCATGAGACAGAATATTAGACGAAAATTTCATAAGTTAACGTACATAATGATGCCAGTATTCTTGTTCCAAAATTTTATCTACGCGACTCAAAATGTCGCAAAATAAGACGTAATAAAAAAACCCAACTGAATTTTCATAACTTACTAACGTTAAAATCAAATGGTGTCAAAATTTCGTTTCCCAACGTAAAAGCATAAGATGGCAATATGTCTAAAAATGTTAAAATTTTAGGAGTTCCCCTTTTTACCGCCATACTGAAAACAAATATCACTTTTCAACAAAACTTGCATGAGACTCGACGCTAAATAAACTCATAAATTTACACGCCACATAATTAAAGCCTACGCATTTCATAGTTCCCTTACGCATAGCAAGACGTTATAAAATTAATACATCATAAAACTCCACAAACTCACACGGAATAACATTCCACAACCGGACTTGCATGAACCAGATATCTCACAAAATTAGCATTGTGACATGTGTATGCACTTTGATTAAAAGGTAAAATAATTTACGTCGTTCTCAAGTTCAACGCTAAATCAACAATGTGCTCTCGTCGTTTTAGGACATCGACTAAAACACAATGGCGAAAACACCGACTAAGACAGACATGCATACTGTATGGAACCAACCGCTCATACAAGAACCCAAGAGAAAAACAACACAACTGGATGCCATTAAAATCACCACCTTAAATACACAAAATCACTCGTAATAAAATTCTATATGAAACTCAAACACCAAAATGGTGGGAGATAACTCTTCGTCCAAAACTTTAACATATGTGGAGGAGATCCAATGTTAAAGTCATAAACTATAGTCACTTGCCCAATACTTAATCAACAACAAAATATGCACACCACAATGTTCGAAATAGTGTTAGACACAAAACGGGGATGGAGAGATTTTCAATACAATTTTACAACTACGTGCAATGAGCAATTTCATGCACGTTTAAACTCACGATTAAAATTTGGTGCGTGCTAAACATTTCTCCAAAATCTCATAATTTATTTCACTTTACGATTCGGAAAATATGAGAAGTAATTGGTGCAAACTCATTTCAGAAATAAATGTCGTGCATGACTTTTTGGTCGGCATCACAATGTCTTAGAACCACGCTCCTCAATCTCATAGCCACACTATCGTCATCCGGATGCTCAACATCTTAAAGCAATAATCACACTTATTCGGTTAACTTACAATTTCTTCTTGAAATAAAGTCAACTCAATAAGCCTATGGTTATAATTCAAACAAAAATTCCGATCCAAAAATGGTCAACTCAATGTATGTGTCGTGCTTACCCATCACTCCAACATGGAAATGCTATAAACATCAATTCTTCTATCGGTTACTCGCTTATAAACTTCCTCACTACCCCAACGGTCATCATACCAAGGCAGTTCAAGTATGTCCATATAACATGTAGGTTCATCATAACACTGTCAAGGTGCCATTATGAACGTGTCGTACATGATTATCCTTGCCATCATCGACAAGTTTCTCGTTTCTAGCGACTCAATCAACCTCAAAATATCATATCTTAAGGTACCTAATGGTGAAATTTCACTTTCAATCACTTAGAAGAACGCTAGTTTGAGTCTAGGCATCCAAAAGTCAATACCTAATTCTCTCAAACTTAAGCTCTGATACCAACTTGTAACACCCTCAATTCGGAAAGAGCAACTAATTTAAAATTTATAAATATGCCTCAAGGAATGGATAAAACTTCATGCGACAAGTCCATACTTAAAATACGGTTCTAGAATTTTCCATCAACATAACAAATGAAATCTTACCTAGAGACTAACTCAAGGTCGGGTGTTACTAAACCCAAATACAAGTTGCTCTTCTCAACACTAGTGCGGAAGACTTCACCAAGCCACTCATTCTTGCACATACTCTTAGCACTCGACACTTCACCAAAACGCTAGAACCATTTCCCCCATCCGGAGCCTGATGCACATGCCGACAAATAAAAATGTTAGGCTAACGCCTAGTGAGTTTAAAAGTTTATAACATGGAATAAATATATTTGTTAAAGGGAAGTAATGCAATTTAAATCATAGACAATCAAAAGATTTACTTTAAATATCAAACGACAACATTTTCCAAATATACCTTTAAAACAAGGGACCCAACTTGAACCTTCTTTCGTAAAACCATTTTATCCCAAACTCACCCAAAACGTGAATAGTAAGCAAACTCCCAATTTAATAATTTGAACTATAATTTACTTCGCGAAACACCCCAAACGTGGACGGGGCATAATATACAACCCCTAGATCTTGAGTAAACAACCCATATATGCAACGCGTCACCGAAAATATGGATAATAAAATAATACCATTTAATACCCAAATAACACCTTCCGGTGACGGGGGAGACCCAATTCCATTGTACGTGGCGGAACACAAAGTTAAGCCACATAACCATGTTGTCGAACTACACCTCAGATCGTGATTGTATTGCTTGTTCTATCGAGCTACACCTCCAGTCTTGACTGTATTGCCTGCTCCGTCGAGCTACACCTCCAGTCAGACTTTATTTCAAGTCCAAACTCCGTATCCCTTATTTCCTGCTCTGCCGAGCTACACCTCAAGGATACGCGATCTTATTGCCTGTTCGGTCTCTAGCGGAGTTTCATCCTCAAGGTACCCACTCGACCCCTAGTGCCTACTCCCTAGCATTCAAGATAGGAGCCTCAGCTCCTTACTTGATAACTCTTGATGTCTAACCTCGTGCACAAGAATTAGACATCCAAACACAAGACCCATGGTCCCGAAGTACAACCTATAAAGGTTCCTCTTCGCCAAACAACCGGGACGACACCAATGCCAACACGAAATTATTTCCCGAAGTGAGAATCCCAAGAGTCCTCACCATTAAACACTACCAACTTACATGCCTATGGATCCAATGCATTACAGTCTAAAATACATGACTCCAAATGAATGACACACACACTCAAAACATGTATTCTCCAAAATAAAGTGCAATAAATGCAACTCACACCCAAAGCTCCACTTTAAGTTATTAAAACCGGACAAAAGTCCCCAATACCCGACAAAGCCGAAAACTGAGCCTTAAGCTCAACCAACCAAACGACCATATGCTAAAATCCACAAAATGTAATAAAATGCAACGACCACATTTTATGCAAACACATGCTTCAACTACATGAATAAACTCCAACATAAATCATTTTCCAAACAAGTTTATAATCTCATTTACTCTTTCCAAGACGTCCCATGACACACATTTAAATGACAATTACTCAAGAGATTTATACCCATACGATAAATCATTTAAATACCAATATCACCGGTTTACTCAATAAAATACTTGAGTTACATCTTTTCCCAAAACTAAAGGTTCATAAGTTCAGAAATGTTTGCAAGGTTGGGAATGACCAAGTTCCCAAGACTCATACGGTGATATTTTTAAAATATTTCCCGATACAAATTGCACGTAATACCAACAATCATAAAAAATGCATTCTTACCCAATACTTTCCATTTAGATAAATAAGTCATCAAATCAATTTCATTTCGATGCATTTAACAACCTACTCAAAAATCCCCAAGATGGGTGTTTTATAAGTTTACAAAGTTAAACACACTTCCAAATAACCAAACTTATCAGCAGTTAACATTTTAATGTAAACACAAACACTTTAAAATAAACATTTGGGCATGCACACCGTTTTCACAAATCAACTTGAACTCACCTCGCTAGATTTAGGCTAAATCTAGATTTTACCCCACTTTGAGCTCCTTTGAGGAAACTTGCATCTTCAAGGTCAAAACCTCCATAAACCACTTCGATTTTGGTGAAAACCTAGAAAACTCTACCATGGAGCTTGAGGTTGAAGAAGAAGATGGTGAACCCTTGACTCTAGCTTCCAATCTTCACCACTTGATGATGAAACACTTCAAGAGCTCAAGGATTTGACCCAAAATGAGTTAGGGTTTGAGGGGAAGGAAGGGAAAACGATTTGGGAGAGAATGGGGAAGTTTGGAGAAGTGGAAATGAGGAAAAAGGTTGAAAATCGTGACTTATCAACAGCCTGGCCACTGGTGCGACAATGACCAGCGACATTGCCCAGGGCAATGTCTCCAAGCACCCCCTGGCTTTTGTTCCTTCTCTGCGACTGTGACAGTGCGACTATGAAACTGTCATAGTCGTCGGGCATTGTAGCGGGACCTTTCCGGAGCCCCGAAACCCAACTTTTTCAATGCCAACACTCCCGATACTCTAAGGGAATTTATATAATGCTTTCCCAACACCATTCCCACTGTTTACAAGTCACATAGACGTCGAGTGGCATTTACTTACCGAAAATTACGGGCGTTACAGAGTTAGAGAATGTTTGCATTTGATATGTACTGACATATTTTGTGAATGCATCATTTCAGGGTGAGTAAGGATAATTGACTTCTAAACATTCAGTTTAGAACTCGCACTTAAAAGTTTTAATTTACTTTTCATGTCTTTATTTTTCAATAAATGTTTTACTTTCAATAAGACTTTGGTATTTTGACGACTTTTTAACTACTTGCAGATTTTGAGGGGGAGCTTACATGATCAAATCAATCTTGATTTTGGAGCTGACTTTTTGAGATTTTGGTTGTGCGTAAGGGTAATTTTAACCTTAATCTCATTGTGTTTGAAAGAAGAACGACTTTCAGACATAAAAACAATTTGCTTAAACGTTCAAACCACTTCTTATTCTCAAAAATATTTCATGAATTTAGAAGTGTGATTTTAAATGTTTTCGTTTATGAACTTTCATGTTTCTATAATCGTGTGTTTCCAAAGATAAATACTTGTGTATTATCTTTTCCATATAATGTCAAGTATTCACATACACCGGTTTAGTATTTCTTTCAACTATGTTCTTACCATGTCTCAAAAATGAAACTATTTTTCGATGGTAAGACACTCCTTTTGTACATTCAATGTTTGTTGAGCGTTATTTCATTTAAAGCGATTCTTTCAAGACTTGTCTATACTTGTTCATATAGACAACATCCAATTTTTCATGACCTAAGCTTCTATTGATACATCATTCATATTTGATCTTTTCAATACATTTTCATATTCTCAAAACATATCTTTTGATTTCATTTCATTAATTCATTCAAATTCCTTGTTTTGAGATAATATTTCATGTTTATAATGCTCAAATATTCATGATTATCTTATTGAGCATACATATATCTGACATGTATTTCAATACTATTGTGGTTTAACTGATAAAGTTAAACTTTTGAGCAACATTTTCTTTAAGACAACATACATGGGATCAATGTGTGAGATTAAAACGAACTTCTATGGATTCACGATAACCAGTGTTTCCTACCTAATAAGTTATCCTGGGTGATTGAGAGGCGAGCAGTCAATATCAGAGTGTGGGTGTGTGATGTGGTAAAATGAAAACGAGAGTTTGGTTAGAAGTAAGCTTAATTGATTAAAAAGAAAGAGGGTGTGAGAACAAAGTTAAAAGAATATCAAAACTCTGCACAAAATCTTTTCTGAGCCGGGAAGCCGCATTACTGATTGTTTCACAACTTTTCGTGAACATCATTGAAACATGCACTAGCCCATGACAACTCTTGAATTAAACCCCACCAGCTACTCATCTTTTTCTCAACAAAAAGATGTTTCATATTTTCTTGGGGACGCAACACATACACTATCAGATATTCATTTGGAAGATTTGGATATTGAAAAAGAAGGAAGTCTGCCCCACCTTCGCATCTCGTTCATGCACAATTGAGTTTGTGTATTACTATTGTTGTCTCAATGGTTTACATATTTTGAGCCTAATATAGCATAAACTGCTTAAATTCTTTCATACACAAGCACGTACACACAGAAAATTTGTTTTTCTGTCAGAACGTTCATAGAATTACCTTGTGTTATTCGATGATTGAATGGAAGACCTGGGAAGTGAACATCAATAAAACTCCTTGTACAGTACATTCGGTGTACTAAGTAGCTTTGTGCTGCTTATAGGCATTTCTAACTGATTCATTTGATGATTCAGGGTTACACTTGTATTTGTCTGAATTTTAAAAGATTCGGATGAATACATTTCATGAGTTGACGGATGTTCAGATGATTATATGAAAAGGTCAGTTGGTCAGAAATCGGAATAGTGCATTTCTTGAAGAAGTTTTTGATGATTTCTATGCTCTAGATCATCTAAAAGGGGGAGACATTCAAGAAATGACAAATAAGTTTTGGAGAAATAATCTAGAAATGAGAGAGTTTGAAAGTTTATTTCCAGAGATATATGGGGAGAATGTTCAGAATGAAAGATAAAGTTCAAGGAATTATGAAAGATTAATGGAATTTGCGAAGTTTTCTTTGAAGATTATTTGCTGAAACAAAGTGAGCTGAATCTGAAGTTAATTTCTTTTCTGAATTTTGAAAGAGGTTTTCATAACCTTGGGGGAGATTGTTAAAGTTTTTGAAGAAGATAATCACATACTTTGAAGGAGATTGTGAAAATCTGAAGATATTCCAAAGAAAAAGGGGAGTTTATCAAAGATTTTGAAGAGATTCTTAAAGAAAAGAAAAGGGGAGATTTACTTTGAACAAATCTACTCAAAGGGGGAGATTAATTTTCAAAGGAGAATTGTTCGTCAGAAACATAAAGAGGGAGATTGTTTCTTATTGCTGATTTTTTGAATCCAAATGGAAAGTTCATATGTTTATCTTTGTGGAGATAAAAACAAGGGGGAGATTGTTCGTTACTGTTGAATTTCTTTTTAAAGATGATCTTGAATCCAAAGGGGGAGATTGTTAGTGCATAAATGTTGGATCCAAGATCATTGGAATTGAAATTCAAAGCTAAAGTCAAAGCCTAGGTCATCTCTCAATGCAAAGTCAAAGTCAATGCTCAAAGTGGAAAGTCAAAGTGTTTTAGTTTAATTAGTTTGTTTTGTCTTTGTAATGTTAGGTGGTATAAAAGCCTTTGTTTTTTTTGTAGATCATAGAGTAGCACCTTGAGAGAATATATGTGTAGAGAGAGAAATAGTGTGATTGAGAGAGTTGTAATCTGTGATATTCGAATTCAATAATGTCAGGATCGAATTCTCAACAAGAATTAATTCTCAGAAACAATATCAAAGAAGTTTGCGGAATAACACTTTGATATTCAATGAAACAGTAAATCAACACAGTAAATATGAATAACAAACTGTAAGCTTTTATTTGATGCTTTGAAGTTACAAGATTACTCACTCAACCTCAATATTGATGAACAGGCTCACCAATACGAATTCTACTTCTCTAGAATTAGGATCTATGCCTTGAGGTTAATTTTCTCTAAAAGAATGAAAACTGAAAGTTAAAAGTTATCATCCTATTCTAAACAATACTATATATATATACTGAATACAAAGATAATTACAATGAATAAAATATCTTCAGTATATCTTCTATGTATATCTCTAAGCTTCCATGTATATCCTTTCATACGAATCTTCATCATATAAGCAGTATTAATCTTCAGCAGCATTAACTTCCTTCTAGCAGCATTAACTACTAAGCAGTACTAACCACTAGCAGTACTAACTAGCTAAGCAGTACTAACTTTGACTAGCAGTATTAATTAACACTAGCAGTAGTAACACTCAGCAGTACTAACCTTTATGTCTTCTAGCAGCATTAATATTGAACCAGCAGCATTAACCACACTTGATGAATTCTTCAGTTCCCAACAATCTCCCCCTAACTTGACTTTTAGGAAAAGAAGTCAAGTTCTTCAGATCTCTTTCAAGATGATTTCAACACCTCTGATTCAATTTCCCAAATTTGGATCTAGGCCCAAACTTTGATTTACAGTTCTTCTCACCACAATCTTGGCCATTTCTGAATCCTTTGTACAAACCAGTGTAGCTTTAAGCATCCCTTCTAACTTCTCCTTGCTATGCTCATATATTTTGTCCACCAAGTAGTATTCATGATAACAATTGTCAATAGTAATCATGTATACTCCACAGTTTTCAAACAGTATCCATTTGTCAATCTTCTTGAATATGAACTCATGCATATGATCTTTAATCCTATGGTGCACTCTTGCAGGATCAAACATCATGCACAAGTATTCCAATGTCACTTTGAGAAGATTCTCTTCAGTACCTTTCAACACAGGTTCATAAAGTTTCATCCCAACTTTATATAGTTCTTCCATATCAGCTCTTGAGCAACTTCTGATGACTTTCCCCCATGTTGAATAAGCTTCAAATGAACCATCAGCTCTCTTGATTCTGAAGAAATTCTTTCCATTGTCTCTCAGAATATCCCAGAAGATGATCTCTGGAGCTTGCATAGAGATTGGAACAACTTTCAAAGGTTCCACTATTGTCATGTACGGATCCATACTTTCATCAGTTTGCTTAGTGACCTGCTCTGGACTCTGTACTGGCTCTGTTGGGGATGTGACTGAAGGTTCTGCTTCCTTTTCAGGTTCTTCCACCCTAGGCCTTTTCAACTGCCTTTTTGGAGCAATTGTTTTTACTCTTTTTCCAGACTTGGCTTCTCTACCAACATTTCCAGGTTCTTCCTTCTTCTCTTCTGCTTCTTCTTTGGAAGATGTGGTTTTCTCAGGGAATGGTTGTTGGATGTTGAGATCATGTCTCTCTTTCATCCTTCTTTCTGCTTCTTCCCTTTGAGAGGAATCCCCTTGGAGCTTTGTCATTTCCTTCCTGTATAGCTCTTCAACCTGAGAGTATGCCATATGAGTAAACATCTCCCCCTTAACACCAATTGCACCTTTCAGGAAGTTTATCATCTTTCTTCTTTCCTGATTGGCCAAAAAGGTCTTGGAGGGTTGTCTTTTCTGCTTTTTGAATGGCATTCTGTTTACTTGTACTTGCTTGGCCTGAGCTGCTGTTTTCATGCCCTTCTGATACTCTTCATTTAGTTTTCTGGCCATATTCAGTGCAAGCTCTCTATCCTTCTCAGATTGAAGTTGTTCCTCCCTTTCCATTTCTGCCTGAAGCTGCTTTGCCACTTCTTCATCCAGTTCTATCTGAATTTTCTTCTTTGCAGGTTGTTCAGGTTCAATCATCTTAGCCTTACCCTTTGTATCCTTCAACCCTGCCTCACTTCTTTCTTGTGTCTTCTTTTCAAGGTCTCCTTCATTGATGACCACTCCCTTAGCCTTTTGAGTAGCCTTAGGAGTGTCATTCTTTGCTTTTACTAAGGTTTCAGCTATTTCCAATTCTTCAACAGATAGCCCTGTTGCTGCTTGAACATTATCTGTTTCTACTTCTTGTGCTTCTGTTTCTGCAGCTTTCTCCCCCTTAACATCAAATCCCATCTCAGAAATACTTTCTTTTTCTGCTTCAGCCTCTGAATTCTCCCCCTTGTTGAAATCATCTTCAACACTTGTCCTCCTCTTTAGCACAAACTGCTTCCTTCTCCTTTTCTGTAACAATCTTGTCACCATTTTCTTCAGTTTGGTGATCTGAACTTGTTGAGATAGAATAATCAGCTTCATCTCCTCTATTTCTTTTCCTTGCTTGATGACATCCTGGTTGATGTTTCCCATGGTCTCCATCAATTCATCATAGTTATATCTGTCCTCACCTTCTCCAGGAGTGTTACCCCCTATTGAAGGATCATTGGATCTTTTATTAGTAGATGTCTTCTGCCTAGCAGAAACACTATCCACCCCTGTGGTTTCTTGGCACCAGGGTCCTTCAAATGATTGCTCATTCAAAGTTGCCATGGGGGAGGTCTTATTGATGTTACCACTTTCCTCCTCTGTGCTAGCAGGAGTAGTGGCAGCCTCATCACCCATATGCTCTACCTCCTCCTCAGAGAGCACCTCCTTTGGGTTGGGAGACACCCTTGTGGTTTCCCTTTGGATATTCTCTAGGGGAGAATTCTCCCTTAGAGGGCTTAAAGGCTGAGTGGGTGATGGTACAAGAAGGGAAGGAGCCTTCTTTACCTGTTTTCTTTGATAAGTTTGGGTAATTGGAGAAGTGGGCTTATTTAGTAGGGACTGTGGGATAGATATAGAGTGGGAAGGTTGGGCTTGGCTCGCAGTGGATTGATCTAATGGGGGCCTTGACCCTGCTGCCATACCTTCATTGGGTTGGGACACCACCATCATTGTAGAGAACAATGGGGTGTCAACTCCTTCAGAGTCCCCAGCAGATCTTCTCATATTTGAGAAAACCTTGCCTTTGGGGGGTTTTGGTACATAAATTCCATCAGAATGAGGAATATCCGTCAATTCATGGTTGATAACTGCTTGAACAAACCTGGGATACATATAAAAGCTCTTTTTGTTTCCCATGTTTGAGACAAGATCATTGAAAATCATTTGTGAAAAATTGTACCTTCTGGAAGTGGCCAAACAGACCAAAGCATAAGCAATGGTACTGCTGAACTCACTCCATCCAGTAGTCTTTTTAGAAATGCAGTGCATCAAGGTATGAACAAGAAAACGCCATTGGGGTGAAAATTTAGCTTTTGAGAACTTAAAAATACCCAGTGGACCTCCATACCCCATTCTTGTCAGAGTAGAAAACAGTTCATCATTAGGGATAGAAGTTATACCAGAGGCATCGTCTAGACGTAGACTGATGCGAACTATCTCTTCAGTAACTGTCAATGGATTGCCACATATTGTCGTCTTGATCATTCGCACACCATCCTCATTAACAATGGTGGCATGTGCCCAGAATTGCCTCTGATGCTCTATAAAGATAGTTGGAGACATAGTGAGAGCATGGGCAATGTGACTAGTCTTCAGAAAGTCGACTATCTGATGAAAGCCATCTGCTTGTTTTGGCTTTTGGAGCATTGCGATTTCATTGTGCTCGTCAATAAACGCCATTGATGCCATTTATCTTAGTGAAAACTTGCCTGAAAACTTCGAACTTGAGAGAGAAAGGGTTTAGAGCGCAAGTGAATAGTATGCAAAGAGTCGTTATAAGCTTTTAGGCGGGCAAAGAGTATTTATAGTATTCGGAATAGAAGCAGTATTAACCTATAGCAGTATTAACTACTAGCAGTATTAACTGCGAGCAGTAGTAACTAACTAGCAGTATTAACTACTAGCAGTATTAACTGCGAGCAGTAGTAACTAACTAGCAGTATTAACTACTAGCAGTATTAACTGCGAGCAGTAGTAACTAACTAGCAGTATTAACTACTAGTAGTATTAACTGCGAGCAGTATTAACTAACTAGCAGTATTAACTACTAGCAGTATTAACTGAAAGCAGTATTAACTACTAGCAGTATTAACGGCTAGCAGTATTAACTACACTTGTTCCTTTTAAGCTTGCTAATCACTGAGAACTGCTATGCATGTCCTGAAAAAGAAGATTAGTAACACCAAGAATAACAAAATACAGGTATAAAACCACTTTTTGAGAAGAAGATTATTCATAGTTTATCATTCCCACACTTGTTACCAAGAAAGTGAATCTACCCACATCAAAAGCTTTAGTGAATAAATCAGCAAACTGATTATCAGTGTGAACTTTGACAACTTGAATAAGTTTCTTTTCATTACAATCTCTTATAAAGTGATACCTGATTTCAATGTGCTTTGTCTTTGAGTGCTTGACTGGATTATTTACAATGCTGATAGCACTGCTGTTGTCAATAAAGATTGGAGTGTGTAGAAAGGTTACCCCATAATCCAACATTTGATTCTGAATCCATAAGACTTGAGAACAGCAACTTGCAGCTGCTATGTACTCTGCCTCTGTTGTAGATGTGGATACTGTGGTTTGTTTCTTGCACTGCCATGAGACTAGTCTTGCACCCAAAAACTGACATCCTCCAGAAGTAGATTTTATGTCCAAGTTTGCCCCACCTAGATCACTATCTGAGTATGCTATTAGGTCAAAAGGTGAGTTATGAGGATACCAAAGTCCCAATCTGGGTTGCCCTTTGAGATATCTGAATATCCTCTTAACAGCTTGAAAGTGAGATTGCTTTGGCCTAACTTGAAATCTTGCACATACACAGACTGGAAACATAATATCTGGCCTTGATGCTGTGAGATACATGAGAGAGCCAATCATGGATCTATAATGATGCACATCCATATCCTCCCCCTCAAGATCTGCTGTGATCTGCTTGTGTGTTTCCATAGGTGTGCTGGCAGGTTTTGAGTCTGAGAAACCAAACTTGGTTAGAATATCCTGCACATACTTGGATTGACATATGAAAATGCCATCTGACTTCTGTAGAACTTGAAGTCCAAGGAAGAAAGTAAGTTCCCCCATGGAACTCATTTTGAACCTTTGATGCATTAAATCCTCAAACTCCTTGCACATGTTGTTTCTTGTAGAACCAAAAATAATGTCATCAACATATATTTGGACCAGCAAGATATCCTTCTTCTTTCTTTTGATAAATAGAGTCTTATCAATGACTCCTCTTTCAAAGTCATTTTCCAAGAGATAGGATGACAGGGTGTCATACCATGCTCTTGGGGCTTGATGTAGTCCATAAAGTGCTTTCTTTAATTTGTATACTCTGTCTGGATAGCTTGGGTTTTCAAACCCTGGTGGTTGACAGACATATACTTCTTCTTCAATTGACCCATAGAGAAAAGCACTTTTTACATCCATTTGGTAGACTTTGAAGTTCATGTAAGAAGCATAGGCTAGGAATAGTCTGATTGCTTCTATCCTAGCTACAGGTGCAAAAACTTCTTCATAATCTATGCCCTCTTCTTGAGTATAGCCTTGAGCCACCAGCCTTGCTTTGTTTCTTATAACAATACCTCTTTCATCTCTCTTGTTTCTGAAGATCCATTTTGTGCCAATTGCTCTGTGACCTTTAGGAAGGTCTACTAGATCCCACACATCTTGTAGCTTGAACTGTAACAATTCTTCTTGCATTGCTTCTATCCAGCTAGATTCTTTCATAGCATCATGTGCCTTTTTAGGCTCAAGCTGGGATAGGAAACAAGAAAGCACCGTATGCTGTTGATCTTGCATTTCCTGAAGTCTGCTTTGATGTCTAGTCATCATAGGAGAAGAGATATCTCCTATTATCAACTGTGGAGGATGATTCTTCTGAACTCTGGTGTTGTGACTAGGTTCTTCATTTAATCCAGCCTCAAGATTAGATTCATGCAACTCATCTGAAGTATTTTCAGGTGCTACTTCATTGTTTTCTTGAGTCTCCTCATCTCTAGTGTCTTTTTCAATCTGACTTGATTCAGAAAACGATTCATTTTCACAGTCTTCAACTGAATTTACTGTGGGTATGGGAAAGATCACAGATTTAGATATACTTTCTTGAACTTGTGTGATCTCTGATTCTCCACCACCTGTTCCTGTATACTCATTACTGAAACCAAAAGAGTTAGTTAGTGAATCAATGTCAAATAGCCACTGAGGTCCAGACCCAACAGGATTTGGTGTGTTCTCATTGCATTTGACATTGTCACTTTCTTCAATTATTCTAGAAGAAGAGTTAAAAACTCTGTAGGCCTTATTCTGAGATGAATATCCAACAAGAAATCCATCATCTGCTTTGCTATCAAATTTACCTAAGTGAGATTTGGTATTTAGAATTGTACAAGGACACCCAAAAGGTTTAAAGAAACCAATAAAAGGTTTTCTTTTATTTAAAAGCTCATATGGGGTCTTGTTCTTTTGCTTGACTATTAGAACTCTGTTTTGGACATAACAAGCAGTATTAACTGCTTCAGCCCAGAAGGTAATTGGCAATTTTGAATCAGCCAACAGAGATCTAGCAGCCTCTATTAGTGTCCTATTTCTCCTTTCAGCAACACCATTCTGTTGAGGAGTCCTAGGAGCACTATATTGTCTCTCAATACCTTTCTCTTCACAAAAGGTGTTTAGATCATGATTTTTAAACTCAGTTCCATTATCTGATCTAATGACTTTTACTCTTTGATTAGTTTGGTTTTCAATTCTTAGAATAAAGGATTTGATAAGACCACTTGTTTCATCCTTAGTCCTTAGAAAATATACCCAAGTAAATCTGGAGTAATCATCAACAATAACCAAGCAGTAAGATTTCTTGCCTATACTCATAACATTTGTAGGACCAAACAGATCCATATGCAATAACTGGAGATAAGAAGAAACAGAATTTAACTCTTTGGTCTTATGAGAAGTTTTGTGTTGTTTGCCTTTAAGACAAGCAACACAATGATCATCACATGAAAAGACTTTTGAAGGTAAACCTCTTACAAGGTTATTTTTAACAAGATTGTTCATAGTCTTGAAATTCATGTGACACATCCTTCTGTGCCAAAGGGAGGATTCATCTATAGAAGCTTTTGAAACAAGACAATTTAAAGATGAATCACTATCAACATTGTCCAAATCAAGACAGTAAACATTGTCCTTCCTTGGAGTTCTAAGTAGTATCATGCTTTCATCAACTACCTTGAACCCTGGAGCAAGAATCATACACTCAGTATTAGTAAATAATATACTATGTTGTTTGTCACAAACCTGTGATACACTTAACAGGTTGTACTTTAATTGATCAACATAGTAGACATCCTCAAATGTCATCTTACCTTTGGTGACATTACCTTTTCCACTTATCTTACCACCAGTAAGATTGTCTCCAAATGCAACATGTCCTCCATTAATTTGCTTGAAATCCTGAAGGCATGACATGTTGCCAGTCATGTGCCTAGAGCAACCACTATCAACATGCCATATGCTCTTTCCCTTGAGCTGTTGGTTGCCCTGCACATTAAATAAATCAATTAGTATGATTGGGGACCCAAGCCAAAGTGATCTTGGGTCTTCCTTTCTCATCAAAGTATTTACATTCCTTTTTAATGAGGTTTTTAAACTCAGAGCACTCTTTATTAGAGTACTTTGTCAATATGATTGGCTTAGCAGAATCAACACTAGAAGCAGTACTAACCTTAGAAGTACTAACAGAGTTAGCAGTACTAACAGGTTTAGCAGTACTAACCTTGTTAGCAGCATTAACATTGTTAGCAGCATTAACATTGTTAGCAGTAGTATTACTTCTAGCAGCACTATCATTGTCAGCAGCACTATTTGTGGTAGCAGTACTAACAGTTTTAGTGCTTTTAGGAATCCACATATTGACACTTTCTTTAACAGAATACTTTTTCTTCATGTGGCTTTTAGTTTTAACAGTTTTCTTAGCCACATGGTTCTTTTCAATTTTCTTATAACCAAAGGGTTTTTGCATGGATCTTTGGAAATTCATTCTTTGCTTACCAGACTTTTCCTCTGTCTTCTCTATGTTCTTGGATTTGATCCAAGCCCTTCCACAATCCTCATTGGTGATAATGTTGTTTTCTATAGAAATCTCACCACTCACCTTGTTCTCCTTACTCTTGCCAACCTCTTTCTCAGTCTTATCCTCAACAATTACCTCATCTAAGGGATCTATTTCAGTGGCTCCCTCAGGCAAGTCCTTCCTATCTTTGGTGTCTAACAGGTCTGAAGTAGGAGAAATGTAATTGTTGTTATATGGTGGAGGTGTAGCATTATACCCAATTCCTCTTCTCAACTTATCATGAATCTGATTTTGCAGTAAGGAGTCCATTGCTTTAGAAGCATTGGAAAACTTTTCTACATCAAGCTTAACCTTGGTTAACTCCTCTTTCAGTTTTTCACTCTCCTCTTTAGATTTGGTCAGTTTAAGTTCTAAATCCTTTTTCTCCCACTGCCAGTAATTGGTGTCATATGAGTGTTGAAGTTCATTGGCTTGAAAACCTTTGATCTGATCTTCAAATCTCTCTACAATCCTTATATAGTCTTTGATATCTTTTTCTAATCTCTTAAGGTCATCACTCATCTTCTGATTGTGATCCCTGTACCTTTTAACAGTGTCTATGCAAGTTTTAGAACAGAGATTAGAACTTACCTCAGATGGGAGATCAGATACTTTAGCCATAAGAGCTTGATTCTGAATAGCTTCTTCTGCTTGATCACTCCAATCAAACCCCATTCCTTGTTGAGAAACAAGGGCTTGAGCAGAGTTTCTGTTGTTATTGAAGCTTCCAGATTGAGTTTGTTGGTGATTGTTGTGAGACACTTCACTTCTGCATTCTCTAGCAAAATGTCCCTTCAGATGACATTTGTAGCATTCCACCTTTGATTTATCAAACCCTGCTCCATCTTCTTTTCTTTGGGAGAAGTTGTTTCTCCCAGTCCTCTTTATAAACTTCTTAACCCTCATGGAGAGCATGGCCATCTGCCATTTAATATCCATCTCTTCCAGATCATCTGGATGAAGTTGTTCTAAGTCATCATTAATCAAAGAGGAATTTCCATGATTGGAAAGAAAAGCTTCAAACACAGAATCAGTGCCTTTATCTTGATTTGTTCCAGTAGCAGCATTAACTGATTCAGGGTTAGCAGTAGAATCAATTGATGCTGATAAGAGTGCAGCATTATGAATATATCCAGAAGGCTTCTTCTTTGCCTCCACCTCAGCTTCAAATACTCTAAGATCATTGTACAGATCATCAAGTTCTTTTTCTTCCAACTGATCATTCTGTCTGAATGACACAGTGTACATGGTCCATTCATCTCCAAGGGACCTTAAGAACTTTCTGTTCACATCATCTTGATCAATCTGTACTCCCATAGTAGCTAGTTCACCAATTAGTTTATTAAACCTGTCAAAAGTTTGAGTCATTGACTCATTCTTAGTTGAGATGAAGTTTTCATACTGTTGTTTTAAGATTGCCTTTTGATTTCTCTTGGTACTTTTAGTACCTGAGAATCTCTTCTCTAGAGCATTCCAGAGCATCTGTGCATCAGTACAATTGCAGAATTGGTGTTGATACTCATTTGGAATGGCCAAGAGCAGTGTGCTCAAGGCTTTCATCTCTATCTGCCTTGTCTTCCTGTCTGCATCTGTCTTTGGAGGGGTTCTTTTGCCATCTTCACCAATCTTTCCTGCATCAGATGGGCCATTCTCAATGATGTCCCACATAGAGTAATCTGTGAGGAGAATATATTGCTTGATTCTGATTTTCCACATGTCAAATTCATTGGATCTGAGCATTGGAACTTTTGATACCAAAGTACTGCTTGATTCTGTAAGATTTTCCATGATGAATAGTTTGTTTCCGAGAAATCAGGCTCTGATACCACTTGTCAGGATCGAATTCTCAACAAGAATTAATTCTCAGAAACAATATCAAAGAAGTTTGCGGAATAACACTTTGATATTCAATGAAACAGTAAATCAACACAGTAAATATGAATAACAAACTGTAAGCTTTTATTTGATGCTTTGAAGTTACAAGATTACTCACTCAACCTCAATATTGATGAACAGGCTCACCAATACGAATTCTACTTCTCTAGAATTAGGATCTATGCCTTGAGGTTAATTTTCTCTAAAAGAATGAAAACTGAAAGTTAAAAGTTATCATCCTATTCTAAACAATACTATATATATATACTGAATACAAAGATAATTACAATGAATAAAATATCTTCAGTATATCTTCTATGTATATCTCTAAGCTTCCATGTATATCCTTTCATACGAATCTTCATCATATAAGCAGTATTAATCTTCAGCAGCATTAACTTCCTTCTAGCAGCATTAACTACTAAGCAGTACTAACCACTAGCAGTACTAACTAGCTAAGCAGTACTAACTTTGACTAGCAGTATTAATTAACACTAGCAGTAGTAACACTCAGCAGTACTAACCTTTATGTCTTCTAGCAGCATTAATATTGAACCAGCAGCATTAACCACACTTGATGAATTCTTCAGTTCCCAACAAATAAAAATTACATTTGGCATCAATTCTTGTTCATCTTGATCATATTGCCACATAGTTTGGGAGTATCACTTGTTAACAGCTGCTAACGGGCAAAACTGTGCCTTAATCTTGGCGACGAATGTTTCCCAAGCCATACCCCTTACCGCCTTCGAACCTTCTCCACCGGTCTTAGCCTCCCACCAGAACACATCATTATCTCTCAATATGGACAAGACAAACACCACCTTATCTTGATCCACACACTTGCAAGTGTCAAAAACCAATTCCATCTCTCGAATCCACTTAATAACTACCACTGGATGACACTCTCCTTTGAAACTAGGGGGTTTGCAAGAGGAAAATGACTTGTAGTTGCAACCCTTATCTATCACCGACTTGGCTGCCACATATGGAGTTGACTGAGACTAAATACCCACCATAGTTTACGGGCGGGATAGGCATCTCAGTCCCTTATCTTTCCTTACTCTTTTCTTTACCCTTAGGTGTTGTCCTCGTCTGATGCGCCAACAGGGCTTGCAGGGTTTCCTGGAGTTTTCCCATCTCAGTGGCGAAAGTCTCCTGAGTTACAAAGGCTTGAGTACGTCCTTCGCCTCGGCTCCTCGATCGCCCTCTTCCCCTAACGGTAGTCGAACTCTCTTGTAGAGAGGGTTCTTGCTCCGCCAGGACCTCCACACTTCTCGCTCGACGACCTCCTTGTAACGTCCTTCGTCCCCGAGTTCCTTCTTCGGCTCATCTAACTGAGTGGCAGCCTTCCGTGACCCTTTCTCTCGCCCCCTTCCAAGACCACGCCCCCTTCCCCGAGCGACTTCCTGCCTCAAAGGAGCTGTTGGTCCATCCACTACCACCTCATTCATCGGTATTGCTTCAGCAACCGGCACAAATTTGTTCCTTGTTAAACGTTCAGACATGATGCTTACTGAAAAGACGCAAACACAAAACATTCAACCAACAGTCCTAACATAATAAGGCAAATTAAGCACACACATGTACCTATAAATTCGCAATTACATTGGCTAGATTTAATTCCTAATTTACCTTACATGTTTGTCCTTACTACCCTATCACTTTTGTCCCTGTTGAGGTCTCCCTAAGGCCTTCCTATTTCTCAGTTGTGTTTACTATTCTCTTAGTTTAAGTCTAGGCCCGTCCGGTCACCTAGATCCCTTAAAATATGGCTCTGATACCAATTGTAACAACCCAAAAACTCACAGACATAAAGTAAAACTGTAATAATACAAATCAATGCCAAACAGCCCCAAATCAACAAGTTTGAATCCAAGGTTTGCGGAAAGCAACCTATTACAAAACTGAGACTACTGATAAAACTACTGAAATTTGGAAAACTAAGACATTATGCTTCTAAGTCACGCCAACCAGCTCAGAGCTTTTCCTTTCCCTTACTCGAACCACCAACCTCCTGCTTCCCTAAAAAGGTTTTAGTTTTTGAAACCGAAAGGTCTAGTGAGTCCCTCAAATAACGGTTCCTTGCCAAATCATCATGTAAAAGATTTATAACAACATAAACCAATTTAGTTTTAGAAAAAAACATCTAACTCACACAACACGTTTCTAGCGCACACTGAAGTCACACGAAGGTGACAACATGTCTGGCTCATACTGCCTTATTCTAGGGCACACCCCCTAATGGCATAAACGGGACACATCCCCTGGTATGAGCACAGGCGGGACACCCCCCCCCCCCCCGACTTAGGCCATAAATCGCCAATAACAATGTATGCATACATTTTCCACAGTCAACCCAATAAAACATAACTCACATTTTATCAAATCTTGCATGCATAAAATAACATAAATAACAGGGAAGCCTTTGGTTAGAAAACTCACAGAAATAAAGTTTAAATAGACATTTAAAGCATTCTCTCCTAAAATCGTCATATCAACAACAATAAAAATATGGTAAAGAGACTCACCTGAATTTCCCGCGGAAGCTCTCCTACTAACGCCTTAACTTTAAGAGCGAACACTTAACATCATCAATAAAAGGGTGGTAAGGAACCCAAACCCCCAACTATACCCATTGCAGACCCCCCAAATTCCCGGGTTACTAGGCCTCCTTGACACTGGGTTCGGCCTCCCGGCCACTCTGGATGCGGCCTATTCGAATCCCCAAGGGCTCCCGGCCTCCTTGGTCGCCATTTCCCGGTTCACAACCCGACCTCACCAAGTATCAATCCTCGGTTCATAGTCCCGCCTCCCAGGTCTCTCCACTCCCGGGCCTCCCTCGATTTCCCAGTCTTCCTAGGTTTAAAGACTCTCGGTGGCTTCCGGGTTGGTCTCCGGTTGGGCCTTCCGGTTGCTCCCGGTTTGGGTCTCCCGGTTGCTCTCGGGTCCCCACCCTCCCGAGTAGACCTAGCAGCGATTTAGGTATCGCGACACTCGGCCAACACTCCCAATTGGAAAAGCGATTCCCTGGTAATAGGATTGATAAACAAACTCGATTAACCCAACCCCTTCTCTTAACTTACCAATCGATACCAACAAAAAATGGGTTTAAGCTTCTAATTCTTTTAAAACATCAAGTTGTGAATCTACATTCTTCCTCTTAAGAACACAATAGGAGCAAACCCTCTTTTCTTAAATCTAACAACACAATAAAATCCCTCCTACAGATAAATCAAGAAGAGGAGTAATGTTTACCTTGAAGAACAAGTGCAAGAATCCTCCAAAGCTCACTTCCTTCTTCAATTCCTCTCAAATAAGCTTCTCTCCCAAAGTTCTCAAATCTCTTAGCCGCCTCCACCAAATAAACTAGAGAGCTAGGGTATTGGGGTTAAAACCCCTTTTTTACCCATAATTACAACCTAGCCCCCCCACACTCTAGGCCTTTGGCAAACCCTCGCCCAACTCCCATTTTATTACTTTTAGACACGACTGCCATACGACATGTCGCCATTGTTGGCCCTTGTCATCGATCTCCCTCTTTTTGATTTGTTTTTTCTTTCATTTCTCCCTCTTGTACTAAAATTTAATGGGGCATGTATACAATTGATCGATGTCCTAGCATAGGGGTGCTTACAGGTTGGATTGATCGGGTTAAAGGCATTTGAACAACCCAACCTAATGCTTGCGGTTTGAAAAATCTTATCCCAACCTAACCCAAACCAAAGTGCAACCCAACCCAAATCGTACGAGTTGATCGGGTTGATACTTTGGTACATCAAAATATTCCCCTATCTTGTTTTCTCTAGTCTACTCATAATTTCTTCTTCATTATCAACCATTTGCTACAGCTTATCCATATTTCTTAAATCTTAAGTATATCACATTCAATTAATTTTCTCAATTTGCATGCATATATATATATATAGGGGTTAAATCTAGTGAGGACCAAAAAAAGGTTAAAGACATGAGGAGTAATCTAATCCATTGATTAGAATAAATCAATGGTCATTAAAAAAAGCCCATCTGTAATAAAAACAAAAAGTAAGGGTATTATTGACAATTTGTAAGGAACTTTGAGGGGTATAATAGGTATTCAATTATTAAATTCAAAGAAATAAAATATTGGACTCCAAAATAACATTAAAAACAAAATAATCTTTCTTCTAATTCATCCTTTTCATCTAAACTTCATCAGTCTTTTTCATCTAAACTTCATCGGTCTTTTTCATCTCCATTAATATTCATCACCAGAGACTTTGATTCCTCAATCGACGATGAAGAATCGTTTTTCAATTTGGTGTTCACTAACTCAGCCGGTTCTCTTTCTCCTCATCTCTCTAAGCAAAATTAGCCGACGCCGCCTCTTCTCCGTCGACAACCATGGGTCGCGTCCGTACCAAAACCGTCAAGAAACCGTCCCGTCTAGTAATCGAGCGTTACTACTCGAAAATGACGTATTTTCACAACAATAAGAAAATCTTGGAAGAAGTTGTCATCATTTCGTCAAAGCGTCTACGCAACAACATTGTCGGATCCTCTACCCACTTGATGAAGCGCATCCAGAAGGGTCCGCAATGGAGTTTTTTAGTTGATTAATATCACAATTCTTGTTTTTAGGGTTTTTTCAAGATTGGAAGTATGTTCCTAGATTTGGGGTTTTTTGTGTTTGATTTTTCAGATCTAGTGATTTGTGTGTTTCAAATGGTGAATATGTATGTTTCATCTGAAAAATCATTATGTTTCATCTGGTGAATTCGTATGTTTTATCTGATGGGTTGGGTAGGGTTGATTGGGTTGTTCGGATTGGTTGGGTTTTTGAGCACCCCTAGTCGGGGACAACGGTGGTGATGGGCGGTGATAGAGAGCGGACGACGATGAGGCAACGAGTGGTTTGTGTTGTTTCCACATTTATCAATTTATAGATCTAATTTAAGAAGATAAACGAAAGCACAAATAAGATCTATAGGGCAATAAACAATAAATGATGAACAAGAATAAAAATCACCAACAAATCATAGTCATCATCGTCATCTATATTGGTTTGAAGATAGAGTTACAATTGATTTGAAGATATTACAATAGATTTGATTGATCGTTACCTCAAATCTTCAACAATCTCACATGAGAACTTTCTAAAGGTTCTCTCAAAAGTTTCTCTAAAAGTTTCTTACACAAAGAGAAAGAATTGATATATAGGCCTAACAAAACTAGGTCAATGCACTATCAAATGATGATAGTCTATGTGTAGAGTACACTAACAAACTTTATGCGGCAACGATTGAGCTTTAGAAGTTCCATTCTTGTGCGAATGCAGCTTGTGTTGATTCAGAGGGAGTGATCCAGAGATGGCAGGGGCTTTAGTTTGCCGGCTTGATCAATTGGGTATCTTTGGATGATATTTTGGAGAGCTATCTCTGGAGATAAAAACACTTTCTTTTTACAACATTTTTACATGTTAAATAGGGACTAACATTTGATGTAGAGTTTGTAAACGATAAAGCTATTTTTTTTTTACTTTAAAACCTTTCTAGCCAGTTTCAGGTGGTTTTTTTTGGATTAAAAAGATGTACGTAACCAATTTTTTTAAAAAGTTAGATAGTTTATTTATTCAAAAAAAATTTAAAGACTTAATAATTGAAAATAAGAAAATTTAATGGTTTTTTCATTCAAAAATAAGTCTAGGAATTAATCATTCAGAATAAAAAAGTTTATTAGATTTTATTTTTTTTAAAGTTTTCCTTACATAAAAGGATACTCACAATAAATAAAAATTCAAAACCAATTTGGTCAAAAATAATATAATATGAAAACAAAATTCAAGATTTATTATTATTATTTTGGCCCATCCTTAGCATTTAATGAAACGGAGTGGGCGGTTGGACATGCAACACAACATTTGGTTAATTGGTTGAGAAAAACGTTTTCTTTTATTTTGATATGTTCGAAGAAATAGAAGATAGAGAAACGTTTTTTTGTTTGTGTTTTGGTTGGAAACCACACACGAAGGCACGTGACTGTGAATAAGACAAACGACAACATGGAACACTTCTCTCTCTCTCTCTCTCTCTCTCTCTCTCTCTCTCTCTCTCTCTCTCTCTCTATCTTACGTAGGGGTGTTCAAAAAAACCGGAAAATCGAGAAACCGAGCTGAACCGTTTGATCTGAAACCGAAAAAACTGATAACTGAAATAATCCGAAAATCAAAAAACCGAAAACCGAAAAAACCGGGTATTCACGGGTCGGTTTCGGTTTCGAAATTTCGGTACCCGCGGGTACCCGAACCGAACCGAATATAATGTATACATAATATTTTATTTATATTATTTACTTATTTATTTATTAACCTAAAGTTAAATGAGTAAAAATATTTTACTTTTTGCTATCAATCATTACGGCGGATGACTAAATTTAGATGTTAACCGAAAAATGGATGTTATTAAACAATTAAACTTATTTTAGTTTGGAACGCTTTAATTATTTTTATATATTTTATGTGTGATTTTTTAAATGTTATATTTTGGTACCATTTTTATATTGTAAATAATATTTTTTTATAATTTCGGGTAACCGTGGACCGAACCGCGGGTAACCGTCTTATTTCGGTTCGGTTCGGCTCGGTTAGGTTCAACCCGCGGTTCGGTTTCGGTTCGGGTAACTAGGTATCCGCCTTATGCGGTTCGGTTCACATTTTCATTACTAACTTAACCGAACCGAACCGTGAACACCCCTAAATTCTTACGTGGATTACTTTCTCTATTATTTTTCCTTTTCCTTTTCTAAAATCGTAAGCCAATCAATTGTTCGCATCATTTCACCAAACATATGCTCCATGTTTTCTTCTAAACTAGTTAATCACTTACTCCCTCCGTCCCAAAATAAATGTCCACAATGAAAATGACACACAGTTTTAGGAATGTGCAATTATTACACTTTTTAAATAACTAAAATACACTTTTACCCTTGAAAATAGAGAGAGAAACTTTCTCCACCTTATAATTAAGGGTAAAATGGGAAATTGGAAACTTACTTTTGAAAGTGGACATTTATTTTGGGACAAACTAAAATAGTAATGTGGACACTTAATTTGGGAGGGAGGGAGTATTTTATAGCGAATTAAGCAGAATTTTTATGATGAGTTTAAAAATAAATTTGATTAGTTTATGATTGTCAAAATGTTTTCAATATGCTCTTTTTATATATTATTTTATTAATTTTATTTGAAGACATTAATATTTTTATTTTTTTAATGTCTTGAATTCACATAAAAAATTTCTCAAGAAGAAAATTATGACGAATAATAATATGTTTTGATTTTAGTAAATTGTTGTAAGTTAAAATATAACATTTTTTTCGTATTAAAATAAATGTCTATTATGAAAAGGCATATAATTTCATGATGTGTAATTATTATATTTTTAATCAAGAAAATGATAGTTTTACCCTTAATTATAGGGAGATAAATTTTCTCCATTACATACTTGGACGGAGGTTTAAGGAAAAAAAACCTCAAAAAATTGAAAACTGAAAAACATTCTGGTAGTCTTTCATCTGGACGTTATGCATTTGTGCATACAAATAAATTATGTTGTTTTTTTTGTTTTGCATGTTTATAAAACAACATAGTTTACCTGTATGCACAATTGCATACCGTCAAGATAAAAGGCTACTAGAGTGTTGTTCAAATTTCTGTTTCTTTGAGGTTTTCCCCTGAACCTGACAGTACATAATTAAGGGTATAATAGAAAATTAAATAAATTATTTATTTTTGAAAGTTGACACTTATATTAAGACAATCTAAAATAATAACGTAACCATTTATTTTAAAACGAAAAAAATATATTTTTAATTCTATTGTAGGAAACCTTTTTTTTTGAAGGAAAATTCCTTGTGTTATTATTTTTTTTTTCCCAGACTGTAAAAGTTTTATCAAACATTTTGTTTACAAGTTTTCTATAAAACACATTTAACCTGAACAAAAAGAAAAGAAAAGAAAAGAATGGGAAGAAAAAGAAAGAAATATTTTTATTTATGTTTTTGAGTTTGAATAAAAATAAAGGAAAAAGAAGGAAAGAAAATAAATTTTTATGTTATCGAGTACGAGAGAAAGAAAAGGAAAGATGTTGCTTTTACCAATATACCCTTATCTATTTCGTAGTGGAATGTAATTAATGAGTATATGCGTAATTTTATAAATATTTTTAATTCTTTTTAAATTTATTTTTTCCTTTCCTTCGGTTTCCTCTCATATTAGGGAGGAAAATCAACATTTCTTTCCCCTTCCTTTTCTTTCACTCCTTAAAAAACTAGAGAACACAACATTTTTTATTTCACTCCTACCTTTCTTTCCTTTCTTTCGTAAAAAACACTCGAGAATATAGCATAAAAAAAGATTAAGGAATTCGTTTATAAAAAGATTAATGTTGGGTTCTCGAGTTTTGGAATGAAAAAAAAGAAAAGAAAGGGAATGAAAAGAAAATAAAAAAAATATTTGTATTTGTGTTCTTGAGATTGAAGGAAGAGAAAGGAAAGGGAATGAAAGAAAATAAATTTTCATGTTCTCGGGTAGGAGGGAAATGAAAAGAAAAATGTTAGTTTTACCAATATACCCTTATTTATTTCGTACTGGAATATAATTAATAGGTATATGCGTAATTTTATAAATATTTTTAATTCTTTTTAAATTCATTTCTTTCCTTTCCTCCCGTTTCCTCCCACATTTGGGAGGAAAGTTTTGGGAGGATGATCAACAATATTTTCCTTCCCCTTCATTTTCCTTCCCTCCTTAAAAAAATTCGAGAACACAACATTTTTTCTTTTCCTCCTACTTTCCTTCCCTTTCCCTTCCTTTCATTAATAAAAAAAAATTCGAGAATACAACATAGTATTGTGATTTGTCTATTGGCTTATTAAAATGGTTCAATATCATCACAAAAGTTTATTTCTAGTTATAATATATTGATAGGTGAAAACATATTTAATTTAAAATATCTAACACGTAAATAACACATTTTGCATAAACTAATGAGTGAATTATACTAGTGGTTCTTGTGGTATGTTTAAATTTTGAATTTGGTCTCTAAAATTAAATATTTATATTAATGGTCTCTTTAACTTCATATCACTCAGGGTTCTGAAATTAAGAGCATCTCCAACAGCTTCTCCAAAATAGAGAAAATGAAGATTTTAGGTATTTTTGTGCTCCAACAGATTCTCCAAAATGGAGAAAGTAGGAGAGAGAGTATAATTTTTCTAAATATGAAGAACTCCCCAAAATCTCCAAAAATGATTACAATGAGAGAAAAATTGTTTTTTATTATTTTCTACCAATAAGATTTCTTCAAATGAGATGGGTATGAGAGATAAATAATATTTTATTAGATTTATACAATATTTTAATATTATAAGTAATAATTTCATCTCCAAAATGGAGAATCTGTTGAAGATGGATGTAAATTTTTATGTAGATTTTGAACTTTAATTCTTCATTTTGAAGAAATTTTGAAGATGTTGTTAGAGATGCTCTAACACCATTAATTAGCAATTAGTAGAAGAAGAAAAAATCTTTAGGCAAAGTATATGCACCAAAAGCGTAATTCATACCAAAATTAATTGTTGTTCTCGTATCTTTTGAAAAATTTCTTTACGAAGAATATTCTAAGTACAATCAACAAAAAGTTCTTTTGATTATTATATCAATTTAATTGTTGTAGCTTATTCTTAATTATTTAACAATTCAAATTAATAATTTCTCATAATATTTTAACTTTTAAAATATTTTATTTTTCTACATAACAAAAAACTACTTATTCTAACGAATAAATTTTAATATATAACCGTCCTACATTAATTGTACTTATAATATTTTTTAATAAATAACTTTAAAAAAATATGTGAATCACAATTAATTTTAAAGTGAATTGCCTTTTTTGTCCCCATGTTTATACAAAGATTGATTTGTCCACCCTAACGGTTTCTAACTAACAGTGTTAAATACAGAGACTTTGAGTTTATTAAATTGAAAAGATAAAGACCATTAATGTAGATAGTTTGTTTTAGGGACCAATTCAAAAATTTAGGCATACCACATGAATCACCAGTATAATTCACTCTAAACTAATTAATGAATCGTAGTCTATTTTGATATATATACTATATTATAAAGTATTTGAGACTGTAATAACCGGGTTCAAAGCGATTAACTTAAAAGTTTGGGAGAAAAGTGGTCAAAGTCCAAAAGTTGGGGTGGGGGGTTAAGTGTAAATTGGAAATAATAAGGGTTTTAGTCTAGGGATCCTTCCATTTGGGTCCTTGGCGGCTAAAGGTTAGAGTAGGGAGAGAAGTAGAGAAATTTCAGGCTTGAAGGAAAGAGCGAAGGGAGTTTAAGCATCAGAGAAGGACTCTTCACGGTAGATTAAGGTATCATCCAAACCCTCTATATTTTCATTTCTTGAAGGTTGCAAACTCTTATAGTTGATTCTGGGTTGGGGAGAATGATTTTCTTATGCTTCATCTGTATGGTTGAAAATAATCTTGTTTAAACAATGGGTTGATTAACGAAAGATATTGCTTTATTATTATTGGGAGTAGAAATCATTTGGTTGCATATTTAAGCCTCTGAGTTCGAAGTTTTGGGGTTGTTCGATAACCTAGAATCGCCTCCGGGAAAAATGGGCGACCCCGGGGGGGTTGGTTTCCCCGGGCGATGGTTGATATCGGGGACCGGGGGTTCCGGTCGATGAGGCCCCGGTCAGTGTGGGGGACCGGGGGAGTCTCGGTCGAAGGAGGCCCCGGTCGGTGTGGGGGATCGGGGGAGTCCGGTCGAGGAAACCAGGGTCGTGACCCCGGGAGTCGGGGGAGCCCGGGGAAGGGAATTCCGGGGGTCGGGGTGTTTGTCCAGCAGCTAATTAGGATGTTTGGGTAAATGCTTGTAGAATTATAGAGTCTCGTTAGTGGTGTGTCTTATCGGTTTATCGACTTTGTCGTAGGTTGTGAATCGTTAGAGACCAGATTGTGAGCAATGATCTAAGGTGAGTCTTTTCAAACTAAACTCTCAATTGGCTATGAAAGTTATTATGTAAGTAAGATTTCTAACGAAATGCTTATGGGTTATGTTAAAGCATGTTTTTATTTACACGAGCTTTATATCCGTAAACATCTCTTATTGTATTATATGCTTTTTATATTTAAATGTTGAACAATTGTATGCATACATTGTTGGGAGCTATATGGCCAAAGTCGGGGGGTGTGGCCCGCCTGTGCTCATACCAGGGGTGTGTCCCGTTTATGCCAATTGGGAGGTGTGACCCAGATAAGGCAGTGTGAGCCAGACACGTCGTTTCCTGCGGGCAACGGTAGTGTGTGCCGGAAGCGAGTTGGTTAAAAGTATTTTATTTGCAAAGTTGAATGGGTTAAGTGATTTCGTTTATTTTTTTTATAAACTCATATTGCTGTGAATTTAGAATTGTTGAAGGAATTTACTAGACCGTCGGTCTAACCCTCGCTATTTCAAAAACTAAAAACCTTTTCAGGTCGTCGTGATATAGGCAGCTCTACCAAGGGTAAGGAGAAGATTTGATCGGGTACCAGAATAGAAGACTACCATTTAGCATATTTTGTTTAAATCTCAGTTGTAATAGGTTGCCTTATTGCAAACCTGGAATATTTTAAGATTTTGATTGTTGTCTTGGGCCGTTTTTGGTGAAATTTATTTATGTTATTAACTGCTTTATAGTTTCTGTTTGGGTTGTTATAATTGGTATCAGAGCCATAATTTAAGGGATCTAGGTGATCGGACGGGCCTAGACTTAAACTAGGAGGATAGGATACAACTAAGATTATAGGACGACCTTAAGAAGACAAGTGGTAGGGTAGTGAGGACTAGCATGTAAGGTAAATTTAAAATTACATCTGGCCAGTGTAATTATAAATTTACAGGTACATGTTCGTGCTTAACTTGCCTTATTGCTTTGGGTTTATCTTAATGAAGTTTATGTGTTGGTGACTTGTCTGTAGTCATGTCGGAACGAGTGACTAGGAGCATATCGGTGCCGGTAGTTGAGGCGGCACCTGTGAATGAAACCGTTGAGGATGGACCAGTCGTTTCCCCTCGGCCAACTGCTACTCGAGGAAAGGGACGTGGGTGACCAAAAGGGAAGGGAAAAACAACCCGAAAGGCGGCCACTCAAGTGGAGGAACCGGAAGTGAGAGCTCTAGGAAAGAGAATAGTGCGAGTTGCCCAAAAGGCCAGAAGTGTGGAGATCATGGCTGAACGAGAAACTTCTCTTCAAGAAAGTTCGACTACTGCAAGGGGAAGAAGTCCAGTGAAGAACCGTGGGGGAGGTCGGACTCAAGCTTCTGTCACGCAAGAGACTTTCGCCACAGAGATGGGTAAATTACAGGAGATTTTGCAAGCTTTAGTGGTTCATCAGACTGGAAGGGCAACATCAAGTCAAGAAAAGAGTGAGGAGATGGAGACGACAGAGATGGTCAACTCGCCGATAACTGTGGTGGCCAGTCACTCACAGTCAATTCCTGGTTTAGATGTAAAGTAGATACCGGAAAAGGATGCAGTTACAAGGCGTTTACCACTTGCAACCCTCCTACCTTCAAGGGAGAGTGCGATCCAGTAGTGGTTATCAAGTGGATCGGAAATATGGAGATGGCATTTGACACCTGCAAGTGTGCAGAAGAAGATAAAGTCGTGTTTGCTCAATCTAGGATGAGGGATGATGCTGTATTTTGGTGGGAGGCAGAGACAGGGGGTAAGGGTTCTAAAGCGGCTAGAGGTATGGATTGGGAAACTTTTGTAGCTAAATTCAAGAAGCAGTTCTGTCCATTGGCAGCCGTGAAGAAGTTAGAGGAGGAATTCTTGAATTTAGAGCAAGGAGACATGACAGTGAGATAGTATACAACTAAATTTCTGGAAAAGACTTGTTTCGCTGAGGTGTATGTGCCGAATGAGGAACGTCGGGTGGACAGATACTTATTTGGGCTGAGAAGCAATATTCGAGAGCTGGCAGCAACATAAGAACCTGCTACCTTTCAGGTGGCCGTTAATGCGGCCGAGATGACTGGAAAGGATAAGGCACGCCAAATGACGGAGAAGAGTGGTGAGAAAAGAAAATGGGAAGTGTAACAACCCAACTCTCAAGACAAGAGACATAACCAAATTTATTAAATAATAATGCCAAACGGCCCAATACAACATCTACAATACATGGTTTGTGAATAGACAACCTAATACACAACTGAGAATACATTGACTGGAATCTATAGGGGAGGTCCTCTAATTAGACTCCATCTCGAATCTTCTCTTAAGTACTTATCCGCTCCTCCCACTTCCACTCTTTACCTGAAAAGGGTTTTAGATTTGAAAAGAGTGAGGGTTAGACCGAAAGGTCTAGTGAGTCTCCTCTTATCACAGTTTTTAACTCAACAAAACATTCAAGAATTTATCATAAAATAACCATTTTCAGCCTCAAGGAAAAACCTTTAACTTTTATCAAACTTCTCCGCTCACACTAACGCCACCCTAAGGTGACAGCATGTCTGTGACTCACACTGCCTTTGTTGGGACACCCCCCCCCAATGGCATAAATGGAACACCCCCCCGGTATGAGCACAGGCGGGGCATCCCCCCCCCCCCCCCCCCCCGACTTTGAGCCTTCACACTTAGGACCATGTATGCATACATTTCCACTTTGTCAACAATAAGAAAAAAACATCTTTTACATTTAAATAAAACTTGCAAGTAAGTACTAAAGCAACATCATTTCAAAGCTTGCATATAATTTTCATAATACTCATGCCATCATATATAAATCAAAGTTTAAAATAAACTTTCACATGCTTTCGCTATCAGAAGGATTTAGTTCAGAAAACTCACCTGGCGTCCTTAACTCGAATCTCGCGTCTACTTTTATAATTTAGTCCGAAACCTATAAAGGAAACATTGACTGATGAACTCTCAATTCAATCTATTTTATAACGAGTTTGACCTAAACTCACAATCCCAACGACATCTATTCTCACTACGCAACTTAACCCATCCAAAACCTCTACTTGAAACAAGATATTTGCGTCCCTAAAATAAAATAAAATGGACTAAGTCTTCTAACAAATATGGCCCATAAAGAAAAAGATTATAAATCAATTACATGGGAGTTGGGCTTCGGCCCACCAAAGGATTCCGGGGACCGGATCCTAAGGTCGCCCGGTGTGTGAATCTGACCGGGGCCTCCCCCCCACGCGCCGACTGGGGTCACCCCCCCTCAAGCGCCGATTGACCTCTACTTGCTATGCGCCGACCAGAGTCACTCCCCCCCATGCGCCGACCGGTATCTACCTGCTATGCGTCGATCGGGCTGAACCTACTCCGGTCACCCCCTTCTTGACCGGGGTCCCTCATTCGAACGATGCGCAAAGTCTACCGATGTCTAAGTCGAACCAAAACCAACACATAATTTATCTCACAACTACTACAGGGTCACTTTAATTCCAAAAATTAATAAATAATCCAACCCAATATTCCATAAACATATGCAAGGACTCGATTTCAATATAAATCCCATTTACTCAACCCAGAAAACCCCAACTTCAGCGAACTATTAATAAAGATACAAAACCCAACAAAGATTTTGAAATACATTGCTAAACCCTTAAAAATCGAAAGGTTAGAATTAGAATTTACCTTAGAAGATTGAAGAATACCGAATCCTTGCCCTTTTTGCTTCCTTTCGATCGCACCATTGCGCTCCATCTCCCTATACTACACCCTAACTTCTAGGGTTAAATCCTTCTTTTCCAACATTTCACTCTAGACCCTCTTACTATGGACCTTTAAAATCTCTTACCCGAACCTTTAACTTCTTCACTCTTTAACCCGGTTATCATAGGAAGGGTCGGCGCGTGATCCAAAGAAGTTCAAAAGTACTCGACCCGATCAGCGAGTTATATCGAGGGTTGAGAATAAGTCATGTGACAAATGTAATAGGATGCACAAAGAGGAATGCTTAGCAGATTGGGAAGGTTGTTTTAAATGGTGGAAAACAGGGCATATGGCACGGGATTGTCAATGAGCTAGAACTTGCTACCAGTGTGGTTCCCCAGGTCATATTAAAACAGACTGTCCGCAGCTAAAAAAGGGACTGTTGGGAATGCTGGGGGAAAAGGAGGGGAGCGGAAGGTGGAACCCGCCCGAGCTAGAGCGAGGGCGTTCAACATGACGGCGGAGGAGGCGGTAGAAATACCAAATGTGGTGATAGGTACATTCCTTATAGACTCGACTTTTGTGAAGGTATTGTTTGATTTGGGTGCAAACCATTCGTTTGTGTCACTGAATTTTGTTCGTAACCTGCGTATGAAACCCAAGGAGCTTAGTATTGGGTTTGAGGTAGAAGTAGGTGATAATAGTCTTGGTGAGGGAAGTATATGAAGGGTGTAGTATTGTCATCGATTGGAAATCATTCCCACTTTGGCTATACCCGATGGGTATGGGGGTATTTGATGTCATTGTGGGGATGGATTGGTTGGCTTCGAATGATGCTCATATAGTGTGTAATAAGAAATTGATCCGAATAGCATTGCCGGGAAAGGAATAGGTAGTAGTGTATGGGGATCGTCGGGATAGGAAGTCGTGTTTGATCTCTATGATCAAGGCTAAGCGATGCTTAGTGAAAGGGTGCGTGGGGTTCTTAGCATACGTAGTAGACGCTAAGAAAGAGAATAAGGGGTTAGAGTCGGTTCCGGTGGTAAGCGAATATCCGAAAGTGTTTCCGTACGACATAACCACTCTGCCTCCTGATCGGCAAGTGGAGTTTAAAATTGACTTAATGCCTGGAGCAACACCTATCGCAAGAACACCCTACGTCTGGCACCGGCGGAGATGAAGGAGATGATGACTCAGCTGCAGGAACTGCTCGATAAGGGGTTTATTCGCATAGACTACCGAGAGCTTAACAAAGTGACTGTCAAGAATAAGTACTCGCTTCCCAGAATTGACGACCTTTTTGATCAGCTACAGGGAGCGAGCTACTTCTCGAAGATAGACCTACGATCGGGGTATCATCAGTTGACGGTGAGGGAGGAGGATGTGCCTAAGACTGCCTTTCGTACGAGATACAGGAATTACGAGTTTTTAGTAATGCCCTTTGGGTTGACCAATGCACCATCAACTTTTATGGATCTGATGAATAGAGTGTGTAGCCCACTCTTAGATCAATGTGTCATTGTCTTCATCGACGACGTACTGATTTATTCCCGGTCTAGGAAGGATCACGAGTCTCACTTGCGAGTAATATTGGAGGTGCTTAAACGCGAGAAATTGTACGCCAAGTTCTCAAAATGCGAATTTTGGTTAAGAGAGGTACAATTTTTAGGGCATGTAGTATCGGAATAGGGGATTAAGGTCGATCCAACGAAGATAGAGGCTATCAAAGGGTGGGAAGTGCCTAGGTCGCCATCAGAAGTAAGAAGTTTTCTGGGATTGACAGGTTATTACTGAAAGTTCATTCAGGACTTCTCGAGGATATCCATGCCACTGACGGCTCTAACAAGGAAGAACATAAAATTCGTGTGGGCGGAGGCTCAGGAGAATGCATTCAATAAATTAAAGGAAAGTCTGAGCAGTGTACCTATCTTGTCCCTACCCAACGGGACGTAAGGATTCGTAATCTACAACGATGCTTCAAAGTTGAGTCTGGGGTGTGTGTTAATACAAGAGGGCAAGGTGATTGCTTATGCGTCACGTCAGCTGAAAGAGCACGAGAAGAATTACCCGACACACGATCTGGAATTGGCAGCAGTAGTCTTCGCTCTAAAAATCTGGAGGCATTATCTGTATGGGGTTCAATATGAGACAACGTAGGTGGATGGAATTGTTGAGAGATTACGACTGTGAGATCCTGTACCATCCGGGCAAGGCCAATGTGGTGGCCGATACCCTAAGTCGTAAGGAGCGTGGGGAAACAACAAAGGTGGTGGCCTTTCGAGTATAAGTCACTTCTAATTTCTTGGAAGAAGTTAGGAAGTACCAAGAAGAAGCAATCTTGGGAGAAAACTTGAAGAACGAAAGAATAGTTGGAATTGTTGAGTCGCTAATCACCGACAATCCTGGAGTGAAATGCTACAAGAATAGGGTGTGGATTCCAAAGCTGGGAGAACTCCGAAAGAGAGTATTGGAAGAAGCGCATAAGTCACGTTACTCGGTACACCCAGGAACCAACAAGATGTACCGTGACCTGAGACAGAATTACTGGTGGCCGGGTTTAAAGAAGGATATTGCTTACTTCGTCGAACGATGCCTGACGTGTTTGAAGGTGAAAGCGGAGCACCAGAGGCCTTACGGGGAGCTTCAACCGTTGGAAATTCCAGTCTGGAAGTGGGACGAGATTCTGATGTACTTCGTTACTGGGTTTCCACGATCACCTAAGGGACACGATGCCATTTGGGTAATAGTGGATCGACTCACAAAGTCAGCTCACTTCCTGCCGATTAAGGAGACGTATCCGCTGGAAAAATTGGCAAAGCTATATATAGACGAGATAATATCTAGGCATGGGGTACCGTTGTCTATAGTGTCAGATCGAGACGGACGATTCACATCATATTTTAGGAGAAGTTTGCAAAGAGAGTTGGGAACCCAACTCAAGTTGAGTACAACTTATCACCCACAGTCGGATGGTCAAAGTGAAAGGACCATACAAACACTGGAAGACATGCTCCGAGCTTGTGTGATCGATTTCAAGGGTTCGTGGGAAGTCCACCTACCATTGATAGAGTTTTCCTACAATAACAACTATCACGCCAGTATTAAAGCAACACCATTCGAGGCATTGCACGGTCGCAAGTGTAGGACACCGTTGTGTTGGAATGAAGTGGGGAGCGGCAATTGACAGGTCCATAGATAGTGCAAGTGACTATTGATAAGGTGAATCGAATTCGTGATAGGTTGAGGTCGACGCAAGCTCGACAACGTATGTATGCGAATAAACGAAGGAAACCCATCAAATTCCAAGTGGGAGACTTGGTCATGTTAAAAGTTTCGCCTTGGAAGGGGGTAGTCCGTTTCGAAAAGAAGGGTAAGTTGAGACCGAGATATGTGGGACCATTTGCTATCCTAGAACATGTTGGAGAAGTAGCCTACAAACTGTATTTACCAGTGGAGTTGCGAGGAATCCACCCCACGTTCCACGTGTCGAATCTAAAGAAGTGTTTGGCGGAAAACGATGTTGTAGTACCGTTGGAGGATATCCAGGTGGATGAAAAATTGACTTACATCGAAGAACCGGTGGCCATTCTAGATCATAAAGTCAAGAAATTAAGGAATAAAGAGATTCGATTGGTGAAAGTGCAATGGAAGTTCCATAAGGGGCAATAATCAACGTGGGAAGTGGAGGCGGACGTGAAGTCTCAATATCCCCATCTGTTCAACAATGGAATTTCGAGGACAGATTTCTTTTGAGGGGAGGATATTGTAATAACTGGGTTCAAAGCGATTAACTTAAAAGTTTGAGAGAAAAGTGGTCAAAGTCCAAAAGTTTGGGGGGGGGGGGGTTAAGTGTAAATTGGAAATAATAAGGGTTTTAGTCTAGGGATCCTTCCATTTGGGTCCTTGGCGGCTAAAGGTTAGATTAGGGAAAGAAGAATAGAAATTTCAAGCTTGAAGGGAAGAACGAAGGGAGTTTAAGCATCAGAGAAGGACTCTTCACGGTAGATTAAGGTATCATCCAAACCCTCTATATTTTCATTTCTTGAAGGTTGCAAACTCTGATAGTTGAATCTAGGTTGGGGAGAATGATTTTCTTATGGTTCATCTGTATGGTTGAAAATAATCTTGTTTAAACAATGGGTTTATTAAGGAAAGATATTGCTTTATTATTATTGGATTGTAATAACCGCATTAAAAATGGTAAATGATAGAAGTTTGGGAGAAATTTCGTTAATTTATTAAGTGGAGGGGTCTAAGTGAAATATTGATAAAGAGGGTAATAACCATAGACCTCTATTCTTTTCTTTGTTGGCGGCTTCATCGTTGTGCAGAGTGAAGAAGGAAAGCTTTTGGGCGATTTGGTTGAGGAAGTCAAGAAGAGGCATTGGGATTTTTAAATTGGTTAATATTCATCTTCAAGGTAAGAGTTCAATCTCTATTTGATGTTTTTGCAATAGGGAAATGTTAAGATTTTAATCCCTGAGTATTCTTGGAAGTGATGAATGAATAGTAGGAAATCCCCATGTTTTCTTCTTGATTATTCATGTTGTAAATCTGATTTTTGGAAAGTTTTATTAGATTAATGACCCTATTTACCCAGTATGTAGTTGAGGTTTTAGTAATCTGTGAGTTGGGATATGTATCGTTCGATTTTGGGGTTTTACTCCGGTCAATCGCCATCGAAACGACCTGTCCAATTGACCCCGGTCGTTGGGCACCAGTTGAAATCTGACCCCGGTCGGTGTGGAGTGGCCTCTGTCGAGCACCGATCAGCGCATGGGGAGGCCCCGGTCGCCACATGGGCACCGGTCGAGAGCAGACACCGGGCGCTGCCTTGGCACCAGTTGAGCCGCAACCTGTGCACGGCTTGGGGGCGGCATGTGCGCTGCCTGGGAGCGACATGGCACCGGGTAGGGGCGCGACTTGGGGGTTTGGTCAGGTAGGCTTTGGTCGGGTTGTGCAACTTAGTCCAGTGAGTTTTATGGCTGTGAATTTAAGTGTTTTCTTAATATGATTATAGGTTCGATACGAAGGTGTTAGAGAGGAAGCTTCACCAGGTGAATTTTTCTTTAAACTAAATTTTAAAGGTTAAAACAACTGTTTTACATGCAAGTCAGATTAAGATTCTTCCCTACGAATGTTATTTTGATACGTGAGAATCGATAAAATCCTATGATATGCGTTTTATTATTTATTGGTAGAATTGTATGCATACATTGTTTTATGTGCTTTGTGCTCAAAGTCGGGGGGGGGGGGGGGTGTTCTGCCTATGCTCATACCGGGGTGTGTGTTCCGTTTATGCCATTGGGGGGGTGTGTCCCAAATAAGGCAATGTGAGCCAGACACACCGTTACTTGTGGGTGACGGTAGTATGAGCCAAAGTGTTTGTTAAATGTGTAAAGATTTGATAAGTTTAAATTGAGTTATTTATCGCATATCTATTCTTGATTATTGGATTTTAAAGTGTTGCTAGGGGGAACTTACTAGACCATTGGTCTAACCCTCGCTCTTTCAAAAATAAAAATCTGTTTTCAGGTGGGCATGAAGCTAGGGGTTCGGGTAAAAGCAAAGAGAAGATTTAAGCAGTTCTCCTGATAGAAGACTTCCTTTAGAAATTTTATAGTTACTCTCAGTTGTGTAATAGGTTGCTTTAGTGCAAACCTCAGATTGGATTTTACTTGTAAGACTTTTCTTGTCATGAAATTTTGATATTCGTGTTTAATTTGAATTTGAGAAGTTGGGTTGTTATAATTGGTATCAGAGCCGTAGTTTAAGGGATCTAGGTGACCGGAAGGGCCTAGACGTAAACTTAGGAAGTAGAGCACAACTGTGAAATAGGGGGACCATAGGAAATTATGTAATTGGGTAGCAAGGACTAACATGTAAGGTAAATTTGGGATTACATCTGGCCAGTGTAATTACAAATTTACAGTTACGTGTGTGTGCTTAACTCACCTTATTGCGTTGAACCTGCCGTATTGAACCTTGTATGTTTATATTTTGTTTGTAGCCATGTCGGAGCATGTAACAAGGAGTCGATCGGTGCCAGTGGTAGAGGCTGTACCGGTGAATGAAACTGTGGAGGGTGTACCGACCGCTATTACTGGAACTGCTGCCACATTAGGAAAGGGGCGTGGAAGACCTAAAGGAAAGGTAACCCGAAAAACAGTCACTCAAGTTGAGGAACCAGAAGGGAGAGTCCAGGGAAAGAGAACCGTGCGTACCACCCGAAGAGCTAAAAGTGTGGAATTTATGGCGGAATGAGAACCCTCTCTTCAAGAGAGTTCGACTACTGCAAGAGGGAGAAGGCCGGTAAATATCCATGGGGGAGGTCGGACTCAAGCGTTCGTCACCCAAGAGACTTTTGCTACTGAAATGGGGAAGCTGCAGGAGACATTGCAAGCTCTTTTGGCCCATCAAACTGGGGGAGTTGCAATAAATCAGGAAAAGAGTGAAGAGAAGGAGACAACTGAGATGACTAACTCACCAATAGCTGTAGTGGACAGTCGCTCACAATCGAACTCAATCTTGGAAGTCAAGGCATCAGCAGAGAAGGGTTGCAACTACAAGGCGTTCACTACTTACAAACCCCCAACCTTCAAAGGTGAATGTGATCCCGTTGTGGTGGTTAAGTGGATCGGGAACATGTAATTAGCGTTTGATACTTGCAAGTGTGCGGAATAGGATAAGGTCGTATTTGCGTTGTCAATGCTGAGGGATGATGCTGTCTTTTTGTGGGAGGAAGAATCTGGGGGTAAGGGTTCAAGAGCAGCAAGGGGGATGGATTGGGAGACCTTTGTCGCGAAGTTCAAGCGACAGTTTTGTCCTTTAACAACAGTTAAGCGGTTGGAGGAAGAATTATTGAATCTGGAACAGGGAGACATGGCGGTGCGAGAATACACCACAAAGTTTCTGGAAAAGGCTCATTTTGCGGAAGTTTATGTACCCAACGAGGAACGCCGTGTGGATAGGTATTTATTTGGATTGAGGAGCAACATTCGGGAATTGGCGGTAGTTCGTGAACCAGAAAACCTTCCAAGCGGCCGTCAACGCAGCTGAAATGACTGAGAGAGAGAAAGCAAGGCAGACGGTGGAAAGGGACAGTGAGAAAAGGAAATGGGAAGGACCAGTACGTGAGCCGAAGAAATTCAAGAGCACCAAGACAGATCAGTGAACGACCTCAAGGGTGGAGTTTAAGCCATGCAGTAAGTGCAATCAAATGCATAAAGGGGAATGTCTGATGGAAAAAGATGGTTGCTACAAGTGTGGGAAAGCAGGTCACATGGCTAGGGATTGCTAGGGAACAAGAACTTGCTATCAGTATGGTTCTCCGGACCACATCAAGACTGATTGTCCGCAACTGAAGAGGGGAACTATTGGGAATTTTGGAGGAAAAGGAGGTGAGCGGAAGGTGGAACCCGCCCGAGCAAGAGCCAGGGCATTCAACATGACAGCGGAGGAGGCGGTGGAAACACCGGATGTTGTAACAGGTACTTTCCCTATTGAATCGACTCTTGCTAAGGTATTGTTTGATTCGGGTGCAAACCGGTCGTTTGTGTCGCCGAACTTTGCTCATAAGTTGTGTGTGAAACCCAAACAACTTAGTCTGGGGTTTGAAGTAGAGGTAGCAGATGACAGTCGAGTCTTAGTTAGGGAAGTATATGAAGGGTGTACCATTGACATCGACGGCCATTCATTCCCATTGAAACTGTACCTTATGGGCATGGGGGAGTTCGATGTTATTGTGGGAATGGATTGGTTTGCATCTAATGATGCCCACATAATGTGTAATAAGAAGTTGATTCGTATAGCAGTACCTGGTGAGGAAGAGGTGGTTGTGTATGGGGATCATCGGGATAGGAAATCATGCTTGATTTCTATGATCAAGGCTAGACGATGTTTAGGAAAAGGGTGTGTGGGATTCTTAGTGTATGTAGTAGACACTAAGAAAGAAAAGAGAGGAATAGAATCGGTTCCGGTAGTTAGCGAATATCCGGAAGTATTTACGGAAGATTTGACCACTCTGCCACCGGATCGGCAAGTGGAGTTTCGTATAGATCTGATGTCGGGGGCGTCACCTATTGCACGAGCACCTTACCGTTTGGCACCGGTGGAAATGAAAGAAATGATGATTCAGCTACAAGAATTGCTTGATAAGGGATTTATTTGCCCAAGTTCTTCGCCATGGGGAGCACCTGTGTTGTTCTTCAAAAAGAAGGATGGTTCCTTACGGATGTGTATAGATTACCGTGAGCTCAATAAGGTAACCATCAAGAACAAGTACCCACTCCCCCAAATCGATGATCTCTTTGATCAGTTGCAGGGAACGAGTTACTTCTCAAAGATAAACTTACGGTCGGGCTACCATCAGTTGAAAGTAAGAGAGGAGGATGTACCGAAGACTGGCTTTCGTACAAGGTACGGGCATTACGAGTTCTTAGTCATGCCCTTCGGGCTGACGAATGCACCCGCAACGTTCATGGACCTGATAAACCGAGTGTGTAAGTCATTTCTGCACAAGTGTTTTATTGTCTTTATAGATGATATACTGATATACTCACGGTCCATAAAGGAGCACGAATCGCATTTGCGATCAGTATTAGAGTTGCTTAGGCGTGAGAAATTGTACGCCAAATTCTCAAAATGCGAATTCTGGTTGAGAGAGGTACAATTTCTAGGTCACGTTATATCGAAAGAGGGAATTAAAGTCGATCCAGCCAAGATAGAGGCCATTAAAGGGTGGGAAGTGCCAAGGTCGCCATCTGAAGTAAGAAGTTTTTTGGGATTGGCGGGTTATTACCAAAAGTTCATTCAGGACTTCTCGAGAATAGCTACGACATTAACGACACTAACCAGGAAGAATGTCAAGTTTGCGTGGGTGGAGGCTCAAGAGGAAGCGTTCAATAAACTGAAGGAGAGTCTGAGTAGTGCACCTATCTTGTCCTGACCCAACGGGACAAAAGGATTCGTAATTTACAGCGACGCCTCAAAGTTGGGTTTAGGGTGTGTGTTGATGCAAGAAGGTAAAGTGATCGCTTATGCGTCTCGTCAGTTGAAGGAGCACGAAAAGAATTACCCAACGCATTATCTGGAATTGGCAGCAGTAGTCTTCGCTTCGAAGATTTGGAGGCATTATCTGTACGGAGTTAAATGTCAGATTTTTACAGATTACAAGAGCCTGCAATATCTGTTTGACCAGAAAGAATTGAATATGAGATAGCGAAGATGGATGGAGTTGTTAAGTGATTACGACTGCAAAATTCTTTACCACCCGGATAAAGCCAACGTAGTGGCCGACGCCCTGAGTCAGAAGGAACGCAGCGAAGCAACAAAGGTGATAGCGTTTCAAGTAGAGGCAACTTCTACTTTCTTGGAGGAAGTCAAGACACTACAAAAGGAAGCGCTAGTAGAAGGAAATCTGAAAAGCGAGAGAGTAGTCGGGTATGTTAACTCTCTAAAGGCAGACGGTCGAGGGGTGAAGTGTTTTAAAGATAGAGTGTGGGTTCCGAAAAAAGGAGATCTTCGAAAGAAAGTGTTAGAGGAAGCTTATAAGTCTCGTTATTCTATTCATCCGGGAGCCAACAAGATGTATCGAGACTTGAAGCCAATTTATTGGTGGCCAGGTTTGAAGAAAGATATCGCTTACTTTGTTGAGCGATGCCTGACATGTCTAAAGGTGAAAGCGAAGCATCAAAGACCGTACGGGGAGCTGCAACCATTGGAAATTCCGGTATGGAAGTGGGACGAGATCACGATGGACTTCGTCACAGGACTTCCACGAACACCTAAAGGACACGACGCTATTTGGGTAATAGTGGACAGATTGACAAAGTCAGCTCATTTTCTACCAATCAAAGAGACGGATTCGTTAGAGAGGCTGGAAAAAATTTACATAGACGAAATAGTATCTCGTCATGGGGTACCATCGTCTATCTTATCAGATCAAGATGGGCGGTTCACTTCATCATTTTGGAAAGGCCTTCAAAGGGAGTTGGATACGCAACTTAGGTTGAGTACAGCGTACCATCCGCAGACGGATGGCCAGAGTGAAAGAACCATTCAAACGTTGGAAGACATGCTTCGGGCATGTGTGATTGATTTCAAAGGTTCGTGGGAGATTCATTTTCCATTGATCGAATTCTCCTACAACAATAGTTACCACGTGAGTATTCAAGCAACCCCGTTTGAAGCTCTGTATGGTCAGAAGTGCAGAACGCCTTTGTGCTGGACCGAAGTAGGGGAAAAACAATTAGCCGGTCTAGAGATTCTTCAAGCAACAACCGACAAGATCAACCAAATTCGAGGAAGGTTGAAGATAGCCCAAGATCGACAGAAAATGTACGTTGATAAGCGGCGGAAGCTAATTGAATTTCAGGTGGGGGACAATGTCATGTTAAAGGTTTCGCCGTGGAAGGGAGTGGTACGTTTTGGGAAGAAGGGTAAATTGCGACCAAGATTCGTTGGACCCTTTACCATTGTTTAGAGAATTGGAGAAGTAGCCTACAAGTTGGAGCTACCGGAAAGCATGTGGGGAATACACCCTACCTTTCACGTGTCTAACTTGAAAAAGTGTCTGGCTGAAGTCGATGTGGTGGTTCCTTTGGAAGATATTCGAGTCGACGAGAAGCTAAGCTATATCGAAAAACCAGTGGTCATTTTGGATCAAAACGCGAGAAAGCTGAGGAATAAGGAAATTCATTTTGTAAAAGTACAGTGGCAATTTCACAAGGGTCAATAGGAGACATGGGAGTTAGAAACAGATATGAAGTCTTAATACCCCGAGTTGTTCGGCAATGAGATTCCGAGGACGGAATCCTTTTGAGGGGAGGATATTGTAATAACCGCATTAAAAATGGTAAAGGATAGAAGTTTGGGAGAAATTTCGTTAATTTATTAAGTGGAGGGGTCTAAGTGAAATAGTGATAAAGAGGGTAATAACCCTAGACCTCTATTCTTTTCTTTGTTGGCGACTCCATCGTTGTGCAGAGTGAAGAAGGAAAGCTTTTGGGCGATTTGGTTGAGGAAGTCAAGAAGAGGCATTGGGATTTTTAAATTGGTTAATATTCATCTTCAAGGTAAGAGTTCAATCTCTATTTGATGTTTTTGCAATAGGGAAATGTTAAGATTTTAATCCCTGAGTATTCTTGGAAGTAATGAATGAATAGTAGGAAATCCCTATGTTTTATTCTTGATTATTCATGTTGTGAATTTGATTTTAGGAAAGTTTTATTGGATTAATGACCCTATTCACCCAATATGTAGTTGAGGTTTTAGTAACCTGTGAGTTAGGATATGTATCGTTCGAGTTTGGGGTTTTACTCCGGTCAATCGCCATCGAAACGACCTGTCCAATTGACCCCGATCGTTAGGCATCGGTCTACATCTGACCCAGGTCGATGTGGAGTGGCCTCGGTCGAGCACCTATCAGCGCATGGGGAGGCCCCGGTCGCCGCATGGGCACCGGTCGAAGCCTGACACTGGTCGCCGCATGGGCACCGGTCGAGAGCAGGCACCGGGCGCTGCCTAGGCACCGATCGAGCCGCGGCCTGTGCGCGACATGGGCACGGCATGGCACCGGGTAGGGGCGCGGCTTGGGGGTTCGGTTGGGTAGACTTTGGTCGGGTTGTGCAACTTAGTCCAGTGAGTTTTATGGCTGTGAATTTAAATGTTTTCTTAATATGATTATAGGTTCGTTAACTAAGGTGTTAGAGAGGAAGCTTCGCAAGGACCAGGTGAGTTTTTCTTTAAACTAAAATTTAAAGGTTAAAACAACTGTTTTACATGCAAGTCGGATTAGGATTCTTCCCTACGAATGTTATTTTGATACGTGAGAATTGATAAAAGCCTATGATATGCGTTTTATTATTTATTGGTAGAATTGTATGCATACATTGTTTTATGTGCTTTATGCTCAAAGTTGGGGGGGGGGGAGGTGTTCCACCTGTGCTCATACCGGGGTGTGTGTTCCGTTTATGCCATTGGGGGGTGTGTCCCAAATAAGGCTGTGTGAGCCAGACACATCGTTACTTGCGGGTGACGGTAGTGTGAGCCAAAGTGTTTGTTAAATGTGTAAAGATTTGATAATTTTAAATTGAGTTATTTATCGCATATCTATTCTTGATTATTGGATTTTAAAGTGTTGCTAGGGGGAACTCACTAGACCATTGGTCTAACCCTCGCTCTTTCAAAAATAAAAAAAATGTTTTCAGGTGGGCGTGAAGCTAGGGGTTCGGGTAAAAGCAAAGAGAAGATTTAAGCAATTCTTTTGATAGAAGACTTCCTTTAGAAATTTACAGTTACTCTCAGTTGTCTAATAGGTTGCTATAGTGCAAACCTCAGATTGGATTTTACGTGTAAGACTTTTCTTGTCATGAAATTTTGATATTCGGGTTTAATTTGAATTTGAGAAGTTGGGTTGTTATAATTGGGAGTAGAAATCATTTGGTTGCGTATTTAAGCCTCTGAGTTCGAAGTTTTGGGGTTGTTCGATAACCCAGAATCGCCTCTGGGCGAAATGGGCGACCCCGGGGGGGGGGGGTTGGTTTCCCCGGCGATGGTTGATATCGGGGACCGGGGGTTCCGGTCGATGAGGCCCCGGTCGGTGTAGGGGACCGGGGGAGTCCGGTCGAGGAAACCCGGGCCGTGACCCCGGGAGTCGGAGGAGCCCGGGGAAGGGAGTTCCGGGGGTCGGGGTGTTTGTCCAATAGCTAATTAGGATGTGTGGGTAAATGCTTGTAGAATTATAGAGTCTCGTTAGTGGTGTGTCTTATCGGTTTATCGACTTTGTAGTAGGCTGTGAATCGTTAGAGACCGGATTGTGAGCAAGGATCTAAGGTGAGTCTTTTCAAACTAAACTCTCAATTGGCTATGAAAGTTATTGATGTAAGTGAGATTTCTAAAGAAATGCTTATGGGTTATGTTAAAGCATGTTTTTCTTTACGTGAACTTTATATCCGCAAACATCTCTTATTGTATTATATGCTTTTTATATTTAAATATTGAACAACTGTATGCATACATTATTGGGAGCTATATGGCCAAAGTCGGGGGGTGTGGCCCGCCTGTGCTCATACCGGGGAGTGTGCCCCATTTATGCCAATTAGGAGGTGTGACCCAGATAAGGCAGTGTGAGCCAGACACGCCGTTTCCTGTGGGCAACGGTAGTGCGTGCCGGAAGCGAGTTCGTTAAAAGTATTTTATTTGCAAAGCTGAATGGGTTAAGTGATTTCGTTTATTTTTTTTATAAACTCATATTGTTGTGAATTTAGAACTGTTGAGGGAACTCACTAGACCGTCGGTCTAACCCTCGCTATTTCAAAAACTAAAAACCTTTTCAGGTCGTCGTGATATAGGCAGCTCTACCAAGGGTAAGGAGAAGATTTGATCGGGTACCAGAATAGAAGACTACCATTTAGCATGTTTTGTTTAAATCTCAGTTGTAATAGGTTGCCTTATTGCAAACCTGGAATATTTTAAGATTCTGATTGTTGTCTTGGGCCGTTTTTGGCGAAATTTCTTTATGTTATTAGACTGCTTTATAGTTTCTGTTTGAGTTGTTATAAAAACTCTTCAAAACAATTTTTTATGCACCAATTACAATATTATCGTTTTTTCAAAACCGCACAAAATGGTATTATAAGATCGACAAAGACATAAAATAAAATGAAATATTAAAATCGTCATGTATGTCGCTGCATTGCACGAGTCCATTCAAATTTGTAATCTTGAATTTTAAATAATATGTATCAATAAACAGTACTTGATGCATATGAATGTGTTTTTAAGAAATTTTCTCAAATACTATCTATACTATATTATAAAAGAGACATAAATATACTCTTAAAAACAACCTATTAAGCATTATGTACTATTATTTAATGCTAATCTACTTAAAATCTTTTAAAAAACAACTAATGAAGCAATATGTACTACTTTTAAATGCTTTTAACCCTAATTAATAAATTTCATTCTTATCCCCAAAATTCTTATCTCTAATCCCCAAACCCTAAAATTATGAAATTTGAATCCTGATAAACATAATCAAAACAGGATAAACATCTCAATTTAAATATTAAAATTTTTAAATATATAAGGTAATTAATGAATTTTAACAAACTACTTAATTTTTTTATATAAAAAAATTATATTATTAAGCCTAAAATTATGAAATTTGAATTCTAATAAACATAATCAAAACAGGATAAACATCTCAATTTAAATATAATTTTTTTAAATATATAAGATAATTAATGAATTTTAACAAACTACTTAATTTTTTTATATAAAAAACATTATATTATTAAGTCTAAATTACCCATTAAGCATTATGTACTATTATTTAATGTTAATCTACTTAAAATCTCTTAAAAAACAAATAATAAAGCAATATGTACTACTTTTAAATGCTTTTAACCCTCATTAATAAATTACATCCTTATCCCCCAAAATCCTTATCTCTAATCTCCAAACCCTTTCAATTCTGATAAACATAATCAAAACAGTATAAACATCTCAATTTAAATATAAAAAATTTAAAATATATAAGATAATTAATGAATTTTAACAAACTACTTAATTTTTTTTACATAAAAAACATTATATTATTAAGCCTAAATTAAACAAATTTATAAAAAAAAACATTATCACTCTCTAAAAACCATCCAAAATCGTATTGTAAATCGATAAAAACACAAAAAATAAAAAGAAATATTAAAATCGTGATGTATCTCGCTGCATTGCACGAGTACGCTTGTAGTATAATATAATATAGATATCTCAATAACAAGTATTTAGAATAGAATTATTTATAAAGTTAAGAGTACGTTCCACATTTTACTCACAATATTATAGTATATTTCTTTAATTATATCAAATAAATAATATATTCTTTTAATTGATTAAAATAGGATTTTTAAAAATAAATAAATTAAAATAGAAATTGAAACAAACTCTATTTAATATAATTCATTTTAAAATTTAAATACGTATTTGAGGCGTGAGACAATGAGTTAAACGTGATTCCTGCAATCCTTTTCTTCAAGATTGAAGAGTGTACCACCGAGTATTCAAGGATCATTTATCTTTTATTTAATTTTTTCTTAAACAACGTTTATATGTAGAATTTCGGAGTTTCGTGCATTTTATCTTTTTTATATTAGGAAAATTGTTTATGATAATGTCTGAAATTAGAAAAAAATTCTTTAAATCGTTCAGAGAGGAAAAAAAATGTCCAAAAGATATCATTCATTTATGCGATAAACTTTATATAGTACGAAATTAGGTTTGCGGAAACAACTTATTACACAACTTAAAATAATGACAAAAACAACTAAGTCTGGAAAGCTATGGCATCTTCCTTTTAAACCTCGTCTCTCAGCTCGCAACTTCTCCTTTCCTTTACCCGAGCCTTCCACCTCACACCTTCCTGAAAAGGGGGTTTAGTTTTTGAAAGAGTAAGGGTTAGACCTTGAGGTCTAGTGCGTTCCCTCTAAAACAACATTTGCACCATTACAACATACAAGGGTTTATAAGCATTTATAGACAGTTTCCAACATTAAAACATAATGCCATAAGAATCTCATGCATTAATGGCACACACGGAAGTCACGTGTACCTGTGACGACGCGTTTGGCTCATACTGCCCTTTTTCCTGGGACACACCCCATTGGCATAAACGGGACACGTCCGCCGATATGAACACTTGCGGGACACACCCGCCGATAAGAACACTTGCGGGACACCCCCGACTTAACCCATAGAATGTACATTCTCAAAAGTATGCATACATATCAAATCTCATTTCATAGCAAGTAAATAAACGGTTAAATAAACATCTCATGCAAATATATACAAACGTTAACCACCATTTTAGTTAAAAAGACTCACCTGTCGCTCTTACTTTACTCTTCTAACTTAATCCTTGGTCCTTAGACAGAACACCTACAAATAATGAAGTTCGGGGTGTTAAGAAACTCAACATTCCTTAAGTTTAACTCTATCCGACCAATTCCTTTTTACTGAACTGATCTCCTACCTGGGGCCTCTTCGGCAAGATTCGGCCTACCACCCGGTGGTCTCCCCCTACCGGGTTCGACCTCCTCGATCCCTGACTCTCGAGTGTTCCCGGTCCCCGCCTCCCGGGCCTACCGGGTTCCCGTCTCCTGGGTTCCAGGTTCCCATCTCCCGGGTTCCCGGTTCCCGCTCTCAGCCTACCGGGTTCCTGGTTCCAGCCTTTTCCGGGGTCATTCCCGGGTTGGGCGATTCTCGGGCTGCGCACACCCCCAAAATCACAGACTTGCCGAAATCACTACTTTAATCGACTTTGATTCTGAAAACAACATGGTTAAGAGTCTCGTCCTTCCCCATCATTGATTAACTATTGTCCACAACATTAGCTACTTCTCAAAAGATGAAATAGATTAAACATAATCTATCCTCAAAACCTAATAGCCTTACTCTTATCAACAAACTAAAGAAAAACTAACCAAAATCATTGATAGGAGATAGAATTAGAGATTACTTTGACAAAGGTTGATGTAGAACTTTTCCCAATCCAACAATTGATTTCTCCTCCAAGCCTTACACTCTATCACACACTGATTATAGCCTCCACAACGATAGAACGAAAGAGGATTAGGTCATTAGGGTTTTTAGTCTTTTCTCACTAATTTCCCGTTAGTCCTTGGACTTTAACCTTCCACCCAATTTCCACTAAATATGCAATTTCTTCAAAAATTTGGATTATGGTTATTACAATATCTCTCCCTCAAATTAATTCTATCCCTGAAATTCCATTGTCGAACAATCTCGGATATTGGGACCTCATGTCCACTTCCACCTTCCAAGTGGACTCATGCCCCTTATGATAGTGCCATTGTACCTTCACAAAGCGAATCTCCTTGGTCCTTAGTTTTTTAACTTTATGGTTCAAGATAGCCATCGGTTCCTCTAAATAACCCAACTTTTCATCCACACGAATGTCATCCAATGGTAAGACCATGTCGGATTCCGCTAAACACTTCCTCAAATTCGATACATGAAATGTAAGGTGAATACCCCGTAATTCCTCGGTTAAGTCCAATTTGTATGCCACTTTTCTGATCCGCTCCATTATAGCGAAAGGTCCGACATACCTAGGTCTCAGTTTCCCTTTCTTCCCAAAATGAACCACACCCTCCCAAGGCAAGACTTTTAACATTACATCGTCCCCTACTTGGAACTCGATTGGTTTCCTTCTCTTCTTCGCATACATTTTCTAACGGTCTTGAGCCGCTCTCAACCTTTCACGTATCTGATTTATCTTATCAGCAGTCATTTGCACAATTTTCGGGCCCGCTAATTGCCTCTCTCCCACCTCGTTCCAACACAACGGTGTCCTACATTTGTGACTGTACAATGCTTCAAACGGTGTTGCCTGAATACTAGAATGGTAATTGTTGTTGTACGAAAATTCTATCAATGGTAGATGTACTTCCCATGAGCCCTTAAGGTCAATCGTGCACGCACGAAACATATCTTCCAGCATTTGTATGGTTGTCTCACTTTGGCCATCCGTTTGGGGATGATAAGCAGTGCTCATCTTGAGTTGCGAGCCCAATTCCCTCTGAAGACTCTTCAAAAAAGACGACATGAAACGACCATCACGGTCTGAAACTATAGACAATGGTACTGCATGCCTTGATACAATCTCATCTATATATAACTTTGCCAATTTTTCCAACGGACACGCCTCTTTAATTGGTAGGAAGTGAGTTTATTTGGTGAGTCAGTCCACTATCACCCAAATGGTGTCATGACCCTTCGGTGTTCGCGGTAGTCCCGTGACGAATTCCATCGCGATCTCATCCCACTTCCACATCGGTATTTCCAATGACTAAAGTTCCTCGTACCGTCGCTGGTGCTCCGCCTTTACTTTTAGACACGTCAAACATCGCTCGACGAAATGAGCGATGTCCTTCTTCATCCCAGGACACCAATAAAATTGCCTCAAGTCACAGTACATCTTATTAGTTCCTGGGTATATTGAATAACGAGACTTATGCGCTTCTTCTAACACGCTCTTTCGCAAATCTCCCAACTGAGGAACCCACATCCAGTTTCCTAGGCATTTTAATCCGCGACTGTCGACTCCTAACGAGGCTACTAACCCGACAATCCTGTCACTTTTGAGATTTTTAACCAACAATGCTCTCTCTTGGAATTTCTTAATTTCCTCAAAAAGGTTGGATGTTTCTTCAACTCGAAAGGCTACTACCTTGGTCAAATCCCCTTTTACTTCTGACTCAACGCATTGGCTACGACCTTCGCTTTACCTAGATGGTAAATGATTTCACAATCGTAGTCTCTCAACAACTCCATCCACCTTCTCTTACTCATATTCAACTCTTTCTGATTGAATAGGTGTTGGAGACTCTTGTGATCGGTGAAAACCTGACACTTAACGCCGTATAAATAGTGTCTCCAAAATTTTAAGGTGAACACTACCGCCGCTAGTTCCAGATCATGTATAGTATAATTCTTATCGTGATCCTTCAATTGACGCGATGCATAGGAAATTACCTTCCCATCTTGCATAAGAACACACCCTAAACCCAACTTGGATGCATCACTATAAATCACAAACCCTTCAGATCCGTTAGGTAAGGATATAATTGGTCCGCTACTTAGACTTTCCTTCAATTTACAAAAAAATGGATTCTTAATCCTCCGCCCACACAAAATTAACATTCTTCCTAGTCATAACAGTCAACGACGTAGCTATCCGAGAAAAATCCTGAATGAATTTCTGATAGTAACCCGCTAAACAAAGGAAACTTCTTACCTCTGATGGCGACCTCGGCGGTTCCCAATTCTTAATGGCTTCAATCCTGGTCGGGTCTATTTTGATGTCGTCTTTTGATACCACAAGACCTAAGAACTGAACTTCCCTTAACCAAAATTCATACTTGGAAAATTTAGTATACAACTTCTCGCGCTTCAATAAATCCAACACTAAACGAAGGTGCATCCCGTGCTCACTCTGAGATCGAGAGTAGATCAAGATGTCATCTATGAAAACTGTTAGATCTTTTTTAATTGTAACCTTTGTATTTATTTTACCTTGTGGGTATATAAGCCCTTGTCTTAGTAGTTTTAAATAAGAGGAGATTACATTTTCATATCTTGAATAAAGAACTACTTTTGGCTCCACATTCACTTTCTCTCTCTAGCTTTCTCTCTCTAGAATCTTTAGATCTTGTGTTCACAATTGGTATCAGAGCAGGTTAGATTTTGAGAGTAGAGTACTAATTTCGTGTTATCAGATCAATCGGTTTTCTAATTCGTTAGAATTTTTTTTTTAAGAAAATCGTTTTCTGGACATTTCTTTAGATCTAGGTTGATTTTCTGAACGTTTTTCAGTGTCTTTTGATTCAATTGCTTCGGAATTCAGTTTAGAACAAGTTTTGTTCTTGTTTCGTGCAAAGATTTGATCATTTAGTAATCGAATTTGTCAATTTTGTAAATTCCAGAAAAGTTCTCGAGTTCTCTGTTCTTCGCGAATTCTTGCTGAATTTTAGTGTTTGATCTATATTTGGATTAGTTTTGGATTATGAACCTGTTTCTAAATGAATTCCGCGAGAGTGTTTTGAGGAATTTTGGTTTTGTGTGATTTTCTTCGATCATAAAATTGACAGAATCAATTTTCGGTTCATTCATAAGGGTTTTCGGGTTATTCTTCAGAGTTTTCAGTTCATTCTTCAGGGTTTTCGGTTCATTCATAATAGATTTCGGGTACTCATCTGGATTTTGGGTATTTCGGGAAGTTTTCGAATTGTTCTCTTCGGCTAAGGTTTTCGGCGATCTACTCAGTATCTTTCGGTTTCTTCATCAACCGAGAAGCTAGGTTTTCGGTCCCCTCTATAACCGAAAGGTTTGGTATTCGGTTTCTTCAACAACCGAAAAAGGTGGTTTTCGGTCCTTATTTTCTTCAGCCGAAAAGCATTCTGCTTCTTTTCAGCATGTCTCTTCAATCTCAAGTTTATAAGAATGAGTTGATGATGTCTCTCGGGACAGATACACGTCCCCCTGTGCTTATCAATGAGAATGAGTATTCTCAATGGAGAGATTGATTTATTAATTTTCTTGAGAGACAACAGAATGGGGATTACATGGTTCGAGCTTTAACAAATCCTCCTTTTGAGAGACCTGTCAAGATCATTCCAGCCACTGCTAATACTGATCAAAACACAATACTAAAGCCAGTTGATGAGTACAATGAAGAAGAATCTTTAAAGTACAACGGAGAAAGAATTGCTAAGTCTAATCTCATTCTTGCCTTGCCAAATCACATATACAATCGTGTAGATTGTTACAAGAACAATCTAATGCTCATGTGGACTCATTTGGAGAAAATCATGCTTGGCTCAGTGGTGGCTACTCAACTTCGAAAAACGAGATATATGAACAGTTTTGAGGAGTTCAAAGCAAAAAGTGGGGAGGATTTGAAGACTGTCTTTGATAGATTCTGTGCTGTGATAAATGATTTATACAAGATTAGTGTGGAAAAGTCCCCGTTGGAAACAAACTTAAAGTTTCTGAACGCTCTTCAACCTGAATGGACAAAGGCATGTCATAGACTCCGTATTGATCCAAAGATTTCAATAATGCCAATTCAAGAAATGTTTGAAATTCTCCTGAATGAAGAAAATCTGATTGTGGCAAAGAAAGAAAAGCAAGAAAAGAAACAGAAAGGAAAAGATGTAGATCCTATTGCTCTAATGACTGCAAAATTTACTGAGCAAGCTTTTGAGAATGCTTATGATGGGAATATTGATGATGAAGGAGAAGCTCTTCAAAGAGCAATGATCTTACTTTCTCAGCAGTTTGCACGAAAGTTTCCTAACCGGGCCAGCTCCAACAACAATCTTCGACTTTCTTCTGGGTCAAGGAAGGTGGATTTTTCTGGGTCAAAGACTATCTATCCAAAGCCTGATCATCCAAAGCTTGTGGAAGAAAAGAGGGATGAGAAGAAACCTCCCACATGTTACAACTGTGGTAAAGTAGGTCATTACTCTAAAGAATGCCGAACAAAGGTGGTTCGTGATTCTACCTACTATCTAAAAAAGGCTGATATGTTGAAAAAGAAGGAAAGTGGAGCTGTTCTCTTAGCTGAGGAAGAATCATTTATCGATTTCTCTGATAATGAAGAAGAAAAAGAGGAAACTGCAGCAATGTGCTTTATCGGTGATGATCAATCTGATGATGAGGATGATGATTCAACTGATGAGTCTGAGGTATACTCTGACTTAGAAATTAAATTCATTATCTCTCAGTTTGATACTATCATTTCTGCCCTGCAAAAATTTCGAAAAATGCTTAAATCTGAAAAGGAAGTGAGTCAAGAAAAGTCTTATAAAATTGAAAAATTACAAATTTCTTTGGAAGATCAAAAATTAATTCTAAACGATACCAAAGAAAATTTGCAAAATAAAATAAATGACTTGGAAAGTTCAAACAAGACTTATCTTGATTCATTGACTAGCTTGACCACTTCTAAAAATGAGCTTTCAAATAACATTGTTGATTTAGAAGAAAAATTATATATGAGAGCTCAATCTGAACAAACAATTAATATGAATAAACCTCGTAGTTATGAGTCCATTAAAGAAAAGTGGGGGCTTGGATATGAAAGTCCTAAATATTTAAATTTAGCCATTAACAAATCCCCCACTATATATCACTTTGAATATTTGAGACTTGCTCGTTATGCTCCCCAATTTATAATAGATTGGATGAATGAAAAGCAAATCTTAGATATTGAGGCTAAGAGAAGAATGAAAAACACTAGAATGGAACTCCCATTTGTTTATTCGCATGAAAATGCAAAATATTTTCCTGATCCTCAAAAGAAAAAGAAATCTGGAATATTTTTAAATACAAACTCATCTAACAAAACAACTTTACGAAACGACTATTTTGATTCTTATATTGTAAACAAAAATGAGGATAGTGTTTCTAAAACATCTTATGATACTAAGAAATACGTTCCTCCTTTGATTTTAGAATCTAAAATTGTTGAGTTGGAAGATAAGATAGATGATGATTTTATTCAAAACAGTTTGGAAAAAGATATCATTTTTACTGTTTTTAAATCTAGTTTTGAAGAGAATGTTATTTCTGAAAAACAAGTTTCTGGATTTTCTGAGGTTTCAGTTGAAAATAAAATGGGATTTTCATCAAGTGTTGGTTCTCGGTCCCAGTTCGAAACGAAAACTGGACTTTCTCGGTCTCAGTTAGAAACGAAAACATCAGTTTTCGGTTCATCCTTGGAACGAAAACCAGATTCTAACTCTTATCATTGTGATAATTTTACGACTTGTGCTACTGATGGTGAATCATATAAATTGTCTGATCAAATGGATGATTCTTTGACTTTCAATGATTTTTATTTTTCAAAGAAAAGAAAAAGAAGACGGTCAAGAAAGTCTAAGAAGAAAGATAAGGTTGAGTCTGATAAATCTGATTCTGATTCTTCCTTTTCAGATAGGCCTTTGAGAAAGGAAATCAAGATGGAATGGCGGGTGAAGAATAGAAAAATAGATGATATACATGTATTAGATAAACGTGATGATACTTGTAATAAAAACACATTTGCTAGTTTGAATAATGTTCAAAAATATTCTCGTGAGCAAATGTTGATTCTTCAACAGGATGTCGCATGTTTGTCTTCTCCATGTGATCTATCTTCTATTGCTTTTACACACTTCATCTAAATGTACTAACTCTTATTTGTTTCACTATGCAAAATCTTTTGTGAAAAGTACATTTTTCTTTAACAAACTCATGGAATGTTCTAATAAAAAGGGACCCATTCTGAAGTGGGTTCCTAAAGCTTTGTGAGTTTACATGAATGCAGCCTAGTCATCTCTGGTATATGGACTCTGGATGTACAAAACATATGACTGGCAATAAATCTTTATTGTCAAATTTTAAAGAACAGTCTGGAGGTCGTGTGAGATTCGGAAACAGAGACACTTCTCCTATTCTTGGTTATGGCGATCTTGTACAAGGCAACATAACGATTAAAAGAGTTAGCTATGTTGAAGGCCTCGACTTCAATCTCTTTAGTATCGGGCAATTCTGTGATAAGAATTTGGGAGTCAATTTTAAATCAAAGAGAGTTACAGTCAAAGATGACAGTGGTAAGGAACTTCTCATTGGTAGAAGACGGTCAAATCTTTACACTATTGACTTATCAACAGCCAAGTTCCCTTCCAAGACTTGTCTTCTTTCAAAGGCTTCAGTTCAAGAAAGCTGGTTGTGGCATAGACGGCTAGCTCATCTCAACTTCAAGTACATTGATCGTCTTGCTAAAAACGACTCAATTCGTGGTCTTCCGACTCTTCGATTTCAAACAGACAAACTTTGCCGAGATTGTGAGAAAGGTAAAATGAAGAAAGTTGCACACAAGCCAAAGCCTGATTTTTGCACAAAGGATATTCTAGAAATCCTTCATGTAGACTTGTGTGGCCCAATGAAGACAAAGAGTATTGGTAAGAAACGCTATGTATTGGTAGTTGTTGATGATTATTCAAGATACACTTGGGTTCGTTTTCTGATATCCAAAGACGAAACCCCGGAGATACTCATCACTCTCATCAAGACTACTCAGACTAATAAGCAAAAGCCAGTCAAGATTGTCCGATCGGACAATGGTACAGAATTCAAGAACAGCATTTTACAAGTTTTTTATAATGAACATGGCATCCAACAACAGTTTTCTGCCGCACGTACACCACAACAGAACGGAGTTGTTGAACGCCGCAATCGTACGCTTGTAGAAGCTGCTCGTTCTATGCTTGCTTACTCTGGTCTTCCTATCTCTCTTTGGGCCGAGGCTATCTCTACTGCGTGTTATACTCAGAACCGTTCGATTCTACATCGCAGATTCAATAATTCTCCATATGAACTGATGAATGGAATCAAGCCCAATATCAAATACTTCAAAGCGTTTGGGTCAAAATGTTATGTTCTCAACGATCGAGATAACCTCAACAAGTTTGCACCAAAGGCTGATGAAGCAATCTTTCTTGGTTATTCAATTTCTTCAGTTTCTTATCGAGTATATCTCACTTCTTCGCGCAAAGTCATCGAGAGTGTCAATGTCAGATTTGATGAAGCTGCTGGTTTGGCTTCTGACCAGCCTGGATCAGAACCCGTTATTATTAAGAATGTTTCTGATCAACCAAGATCAGAACCAGTGAAGATTTCTGATAATCAAGATTTTTCATCTAATACTTCATCTATTATTCTTACAGATCTTGATTTATTATTTGAAAATTTTTATGATGATGTACCAAAAAACTAATTCTTCTAATGTTTCTACTGCTGTACTACAGGAACCTGACATTGATTCTACTAGTTCTTCCGCTGCTACACAAAATTCTGATGATGCAATTCCAGATGTTCCTGTGACTGAACTTCCTACATCAGCAGTTGAAACTACATCTCACAAGGTACAACATGAAGTGGATGACGTATTTCATGATGAAACATCTACACCACTTCCTGCAAATGATCAATTGATTGAGGAATCTGTTCCTTCTTCTCAACTGGAACCATCCATTGTTATAGAGCTGAATTTTTCTCCACCAGTTCATTCTGACAATGCTCCATCTATTTCTGATGACTCTCAAACATCATTTCCAGATGATACTTTATCTGAATCAGTTGAAATAGTCCCTCCTCCAACAATTCATACTACACAGATTATCTCTTCTGATTCAGAACCTCTCATAATTTCATCTCATGATATTCAAAGTGTTCAAGATGAAATAATTCCTCTACCCCATACGACAAAATGGACAAGGGCACATCCTCTTCATCAAATCATTGGTGATTCTGCTTCTTCGGTATCAACTAGGTCAAAAGTTGCTTCTTCAAATGAATGTTTGTTCACTTGTTTTCTAAGCAAGCTTGAACCTACAAAAGTTTCTGAAGCATTGGCCGACCCAGACTGGATCATTGCAATGCAAGATGAACTGAATCAGTTCAAGGCATTAAAGGTATGGCGTCTTATTCCAAAACCACGAGGAAAGAGCATTATCGGAACGAAGTGGATCTTTAAAAACAAGAAAGATTCAGAGGGTATTGTTGTCAGAAACAAAGCAAGACTTGTTGCAAAAGGCTATCGTCAACAAGAAGGGATAGACTATGATGAGACATTTGCTCCTGTTGCACGTCTTGAAGCTATTCGAATGTTTCTTGCTTTTGCTGCTTATCAGAACTTTAAAGTTTATCAGATGGATGTAAAGACAACGTTTCTTAACGGTCGTCTAAAGGAAGAGGTCTATGTCTCTCAACCGGAAGGTTTTATGGACAAAGATCATCCAGATCATGTTTACATCCTCGACAAAGCATTGTATGGCTTGAAACAAGCTCCAAGAGCGTGGTATGACGAATTTTCTGCATTTCTACTAAGCTCAGGTTTCACAAAAGGTTTAATCGATACTACTCTGTTTGTTTTTAGAAAAGATTCTGATATTTGCTTAGTTCAAATTTATGTTGATGACATTATTTTCGGCGCTACTAATCCTTCACTTTGTACTTGGTTTTCCGATCTCATGACTTCTCGATTTCAGATGAGTATGATGGGAGAGATTAAATTCTTTCTCGGACTCAATGTTCAGCAACTTTCAGATGGGATTTTCATCAATCAAGCCAAATATGTCTTTGACATTCTAAAGAAGTTCAATATGGATAAATCTACGAGCATTGGAACTCCAATGGCTCATGGTGCAAAGATAGGCTTAGACCCAGATGGAAAAGCTGTTGACATCAAGACTTACAGAGCCATGATAGGATCTCTAATGTATTTAACTGCCAGTAGACCGGACATCATGTTTTCAACATGCTTACTTGCACGATTTCAGTCGAATCCAAAGGAATCTCATCTGTTAGCTGTAAAGCGGATCTTCCGTTACATCAAAGGAACACCATATCTAGGTCTGTGGTATCCTAAATCATCTGATTATTCATTAACAGCTTTTTCAGATGCAGATTACGGAGGTAATCATCTTGATCGCAAAAGCACTTCCGGGCATATCCAGTTTTTGGGAGATCGTTTGATTAACTGGTCATCAAAGAAACAGAACTGTGTGTCAATCAGTACTGCTGAAGCAGAATATGTGGCCGCTGCAAGCTGCTGTGCTCAAGTGTTATGGATGAAAACACAGCTGCGGGATTATGGGATGCATTACAACAAGATACCCATCTACTGTGACAGCAAGTCTGCCATTGCTATTTCAGTAAACCCGGTTCAGCACACTAAAACAAAGCATATTGATATGAAATATCACTTTATAAAGCATCACGTCGAAGAAGGTACGATTGAACTTTATTTTGTACCTACTGAGTATCAATTAGCTGATATCTTTACTAAAGCATTGGATGAAAAACGCTTTAATTTTCTTCTGTCGAAAATTGGAATGCTTAATTTAAAGATTCAAAATGATTAACAAATATTGTTTAACAGAATAGAATTTTTATAAATTTTCTATCTTTTGATTGCCTGTGCATGCCTAGGAAATATTTACAAGTTTATTGTTTATAAATGAGTGTTATTTGTTCAAATTTCAAAATTTCTGATCTCGAATGGTCCACTTCATGAAAATTTTGATATGTGTTTTAAGTTATGTAGGTCAATATATAATAGTCATCAAGGCTTTGAAATCCTATTCTACAAATTTTATGGATGATTATGGAGATATAGGCTAAACTAATTAGTTAGTTGATCCTAGTTATTGAGATGATAAAATAATTCATATTTCGTAATACAGAAATCATTTAGTTTGATAGTTCATATCTGTGACCTTTCTGGTTTGGAAGAGTAAGATCCGCGGGGTGCTTGAAATCTGACCCCCTAAGGCTACGGTTTGGGAGCGGTCGATCAGAAATTCTGCTATAAAACCAGTTAGAAAGTCATGTTCTACTGATATGAATGGGCTTAGGGAATATCGATATAGCCTTTCTGATCTGGGTAAGTAAGTTCCGAGGGGTGCTTGTCACCTAGTCCCCTAAGGCTATGGTCTGGGAGCGGCTGATCAGAAAACCTGCTATAGGATCAGATAGAAAGTTATGTTTACGATGTTTTCTAGGCTTACTAAACACTCTGGTTAAAAATATGCCAAAGTGCACAAATGCAAAAGATGCTATAAGAGCACAAACATTTGAAGATGCCAATGTGCACACTGTACAAAAAGATGCCAATGAGCACAACATCTCATGATACCTGGTGAAACTGCTAAGATGTGATAAACCTGTAAATCTATGAAAGTTCTATTTTTTTTTAGTGTGAGTAACAGCTGCTTTTACTCTTATATAGTGAAATACATTTTTCTTAAGACTGGTCATTTTTTCTCATGTTTGTCCACCTATTAGAAGGATGAAAATCTTTGTTTTCGAACTTATATAAACTCTTTTTGCAATAATACATGTCTATAGTTCCAAAAGCATGCATAAGATTTCATTAGATGGTTTATTTTATGAAAATTTTATTAGGTCAAATTTTATTTGTCAATTATTTTTTATTCTTTAAAATACTCAGTAATTACAAAATCTTGTTCAATTTTATTTTCTAAAAATATTGATGTAATATGAAATGATTTTCTTTTCTCAATTTTATTTTGTGTTTTTCTTGAAAACCCGGTTCTTTAATTTTCTTTTCAAATTTCACTTTTCCCAAGGTTACTATTCATCTTCTTCATTTTCAAGATCACTATTCATTGAAAACCCGGTTCCAGTTCTCTTTTCAAATTTCAGTTGTCTTCGAAACATTTTTGAATACATTTGTGTGTTTCGTGGTTCGCCGATTCAACTTCGGTGGTGGTGAAGTTCAGGGGGAGTCTTCGAATCGATTTGTTCTTCTAGAGTTTAAGTCGTTTATTGTCTTTTGATTTAACGAATTTCCGTATTACAGGTATGTTTTTCTACTCTTATGCTTCGATTAAAAGGTTTTATGTATGCATTTTTGTAGGGGGAGCAAAAGGGGGTTCTTTCGGTTCTAATCTGGAACGAGAAAGTATCCTTCTCGGTCCTCTCCTTACCCGAGAACCTCACTTCTCGGTTTCCTCATCAACCGAGAACTTCACTTCTCGGTTCCCTCATCAACCGAGAACTTCACTTCTCGGTTCCCTCATCAACCGAGAACTTCACTTCTCGGCTCCTTCAATAACCGAGAACTTCCCTTCAACCGAGAACTTCTCTCCCTGGTTCACTCTATTTTTTTTGCAATCTTTGCTTCTCGGTCCAACCCATACCCGAGAAGCTCATTTCTCGGTCTATGTTATAACCGAGAACCTCTCTTCTCGGTTCTTGGTGCAACCGAGAACCTTGCTTTTCGGTTCTTGTTTCAACCGAATTTTTCATTTTTCGGTTTGTTCTACAACCGACAACCTCACTTGGTTCTTTCAGATTGATTATGTACTAACTGTTTTAACTATGCTTACTTTTCAGACTTAATGGCTGATGTTCAAGTACAACAAGATGAGAATGATCTCTTGGATCATCTTAATGATCAAGAACAGATTTCTAGGCTTCGTCCTATGCCTTCTCAGCCTTCCACAACGGCTGATCAATCTGCTCAAGGACTAGTTCCGAATGATTTTCTGCATCATTCTCTCTTCCTTCCATATAAGGGCAATAATCATTATATTGATTTTGGACATCTGAACATTCGTGGTGTGGTGAAAGAAATTTTAAGAGGACATCCCCTTGCTTATGCGTTGACAAAAACAGTTGATGTTCCTGAGGTATATGTGCAGCAAGCCTGGCACTATATTACAAAGAATGATAGAGTAAATCCTCCACATTTCCTGATAAATGTCGATCAGTTTGAATCTCGGCTTACTTTTAGAAGGTTACGTGTGCTTCTACAATTTCCAGGCCCTGATTCCAGACCAGGCAAAGTTGCTTATGATCCGTTCCCTTCTGATCAAACTGTTCTTGATGGAATTATTGCTCTTGGTTATAATGGTGAACTCAGGAAAGTGACTCAGTTTCACAAGGCTAAGCTTCCACCTCACTGGTATGATTTCTTCTCTATATTCAATCGGTGCTTAACTTCAAAGGCTACTGGTACAGATAGCACAAGCATGCCGATTCTGAAGCTATTCTACTGTGTTATTCACGATCTTCATATCGATTATACTTTGGCCATCTGGACTGGTCTTTCAGAAGTTGTATATGCTAAGGCGACAAACAATAGGAGAAAGTTTGTGCCGTTTCTGCGATTTTTGAAGATCTTTGTTCGGAGCATTATGGATAGCACAAAGAATTTTCCTGCTCGCACACAGTGTCCTCGCATTGCCGATTATCAGTGTAAATACTTCCAGATTCAAAAGCATACGTTTACGAATGAAGATCAATGGATGTCCATTCCAGCAATTCTTATCGTGACTTATGCAGATTTGACAAATGAAGCTGTGGTCGAATACATGCTAGATCATGATTACGAGATTCCACAGGCAGAGAATGTTCAAGTTGCTCAATTACAACGACAAGTTCAAGACCAGGTTGCAGAGGAACATGTTGATGAAGTTCAAGAGGTTGCAGAGCAAATTCAGACACAACAACAGGCAGTCCCTGTTGGTTCTCTTTTGGTTCAGGCAATCCCTGAATCAGGTTCAGATATTCACTTTGTCGTTGAAGATGAACTTGAGGAATTACATACTGATGATGTTAATCAAGAGTTTGTTGATTTTCAATCCAGTCAAGAAGGTTCTGATGATGAGTCTATTCCAATAAATCCAGGTGTTGGCCACCTTGCTGTAGACGAGCTTGATCTTTCACTGAAGAAATTTTCTGCTGCTCATGAATCTTCCACTGTTGTTGTATCTACCACTGATTCAGCATTGGCTATGGTGTCCACTTCTTCTGGTTTGCACTCTTCTTCAAAACTAGAGATTGTTCATAATCTTCTACGGACAATAAAGGCTTCTATGGATGCAGAAAGAGATACTCAATTAGCCAGGATGGAGGCGTTTCTGCAAGGAAATCTGACAAATATTGATCCATCTATTATCCCTCCACAGTTGTTGGCCGGCAAACCCATAGAACTTCATCTTTCTCATTCAGCAGCTTTGGGTTCTGCACCGGTTCAAATGAGTGAAATAGTTTCGATTTCTGGTCAATCTACTTCAGTTCCTTCTCCTGCAATTCTACAAGTGACATCTTCTCCTGCTTCTTCACTATCTGCACCGATCTTTTCGTCATTTACTATGTCATCGGTTCTTCTATCTTCTTCTGCCCAAATGGCTTCATGTGCTACTATGTCATCAACTTTTGCAGGTGCATCTTCCTCTTCTACTCCTGCAGGTCCTCGTATTGATGATCTTTCTGTTCAGGATGTAGCTGAGCACTTAAGAGCTCGACTTGCATCTATGGCTCCAGCAAATCAACAGTCGATCGATCTTTTGTCTCTTCTCAGATCTTTTCAGCCATCATTTCGACCACCTACAACTGAAGATTCTCTCTCTGCTTTACGATCAGACTTTGAGAAATTTAGAGATGAGGTACAGTTAGGTTTGGGTCAATTGCAATCCACTGTTTTTGCTATTGCTCAACACTTGCAGGTTCCAAATGTCTCGTGTCGTGCTACAGCTGGACCATCTAACAAGCGTTCACATGATCATGATGATTCTCAACCTGATCATGAGAGGGAGAAAAAGAGACGCTTGGATGACTCTGCAGCTGATCTTTCTAAAGAAAATAAAACGGAACCTGCTCCAAGTGAAACATGCTCTGCTGATAAAGAAAAGCCTAAAGAAGCAGAAACAGAAATGCAGTCTATGTTTGAAGACATGTTGAACAAAGTAAATCTTCCAGAGACTGACATTTCTACAGAAAATAATTTACAGCTGGTACTTTATGTTGATCCAGATTCTGAGCCAGTTTCTTCTGTTATGCCAAAATCTGTGAATATGACTGAGGCTGAAGCGTTTGAGAATTTCAGAGCATCTTACGAAAATATTATTAATGTGGATTCTGAAAATGAAATTGATGCCAAGTTTGAAAGCTTCTGGAAAGTCAAAGAAGAAGAAGAAGAAGATGATGATGATAGTGATGCCGATTTATTGTATGCAGATCTTTCATCTCAAGAAGTTAGATTCTTTTTTCACAATGAACAGAATTCTCCACAAGATGATTCTTCTCAGATTCAGTCTGAAGCAGTTTCGAATCCTCTGGTTGTCTCTACAACTCTTATATCTTCTACATCAGTTGTCTCTGAGCCTCCAGCAATTGTTTCTAATATGTCTATTCCAGTTGTGATTCCACTTACCAAGATTCCTCATGCTCCAACAAGTAAATCTGGTAAGTCAGTTGATCCTAATTATATGGCTCCTGATTTTATTCCAGAAAACCTTAGATCTTCAGGAATTCTTATTTCAAGGGAGCACAGACGACAAAGGTTTGAGGCTAGAGATATGAGACAGGTGTTTCGAAATGTATACCTTGAAGATACTCACCAAAGTATTTTTGTGAAACACAAGACTGCTTTGAGTATTGAGTTTTTCTTGGGCATTGAAAAAGAGTCTGATCTTGTTAAACAGAACTATTTGATGGCCATGAGGTATTTGAGACAAGGGAAAGAAACAGTATATTCTGAGAAGGGGATTGTACAAGTTAAATGTGTTTCCATGTTTAACATATTCAACATCTGGGTTTCTAATTTCACTGTTCAACGAAGAGACTGCAAAGACTATACCTTCACAGAAGCAGATTTTAATGAAGTTCATGTGGATGATATTGAGTTTCTATTCAATTTCTTCACCTCTCTCAATAAACGATCAGATGATATGAATAGAGCCTTCAACACTGTCAGAAGACATATTATCAGAACAATTCGCTTTTATAGCTTATTTGACTTTCAGTTGGGTGTTGAAAATCATCAACCTACGGTCAACATGCACAAGCCGAAACAGAAGCTCGACAACATTGAAAGTTTCTTATTATATACTGTTGTTGATGAATCGTATGGTGTGGTGTACAGAAACTTGAAGGGTCGTCATTGTTTTATGAGATTTGAAGAAATCTGCAAGTATTCTGATGGAACTTTGAAGCTTATTAAGATGCATCTAATTCAGAAGTTGAAGTATGAAAAACAGAATGTGGCAAACAGACAGAGATTCAATTTTTATCCACAAAAGGAAGGAAACAAGGAGTTACTGAGATTGGAGAAGGCAATTGATGTAATTCAAGACCGAATCAACTTTCGAAATGCTTTACGTCGCTTTGAAGCTCAAGTGGATATCAGAAGATTTTCTTGATTTTAGAGCTCGGCGCCAAAGGTTACAAAGGGGGAGATTGTTAGATCTTTTTTAATTGTAACCTTTGTATTTATTTTACCTTGTGGGTATATAAGCCCTTGTCTTAGTAGTTTTAAATAAGAGGAGATTACATTTTCATATCTTGAATAAAGAACTACTTTTGGCTCCACATTCACTTTCTCTCTCTAGCTTTCTCTCTCTAGAATCTTTAGATCTTGTGTTCACAAAAACAATGACGTACTTATCCAAAAGTGGGTTGCACACTCGATTCATCAAATCCATGAATACCGTCGAAGCATTAGTTAGACCAAAAGGCGTGACTAAGAACTCAATAGTTCCTATATCTCGTGCGGAAAGCCGTCTTAGGTACGTCTTCTTCCCTCACTTTCAATTGATGGTATCTCGAACTCATATCTATCTTAGAGAAATAACTCACTCGTCGCAACTGATTGAAGAGATCGTAGATATTCGGAAGCGGATACTTGTTCTTGATCGTCACCTTGTTGAGTTTCCGATAGTCTTTGCACATACTTATAGACCCGTCCTTCTTTTTGACAAAAAGTATTGGCGCTCCCCAAGGTGATGAACTAGGTTGTATGAAACCCTTGTCAAAAAGTTCTTGTAACTGCATCATCATTTCCTTTATCTCCGCGGTGCTAAGCGGTAGGGTGCTCATGCAACTGGTGTCGTCCCAGACATCAAATCAATTCTAAACTCCACTTAAAGATCTGGGGGCAAACTTGACAAGTCATCCAGAAACACCTCCGAGCATTCACTTACTATAGGCACACCCTATACTCCTTTCTTCTCCTTTTTACCATCTAACATATATGCTAAGAAACCAATACATCCCTTCCCTAAACACCACCTTGCTTTCAACATGTAAATCAAGTAAGACTTCCTATCCCGTCGATCACCATAGATCACCGCTTTCTTTTTGTCAGGTAAGGTACTGCGATTCAATTTCGTATTGCACACTATGCTAGCATCATTAATAGCCAACCATTCCATGCCTACAATCACATCGAACTCCCCCATGCCCATTGGGTATAACCACAATGGAAATAATTGGTCATCTATATTAATAGTGCACCCCTTACAGACTTCCCCCACCGAGACTCGACTATCATCTGCTACCTCTACTTAAAACCCATAATTCAACTTTTTGGGTCTCACATGCAAATTTCGCACAAAATTTGGCGACACAAAAGAGTGGTTAGCGCCCGAATCAAACAACACTTTAGCAAGGGTCGAGTCAATTAAAAATGTACCTATCACCACATCCGGGGTTTCCACTGCCTCCTCCACAACCATATGGAATGCCCTCGCCTTTTCCTGGGCCGACTCCACCCTCTTCTCTACACTTATCCCTCTGTGACCACTTCCTAAACCACCCATAGACCTCTTCCTAAACCACCCATAGACCTCTTCCTCAGTTGCGGGCAATCCATCTTCACATGATCCGAAGAACTGCATTGGTAACATGATCTCGGGTTGGAGCAATCTCGGGCCATATATACCGTCTTTCCGCACTTGTAGCATCCATCCGAATTCATCTGGCATTCACCACGGTGAACCCTGTTGCACCTCCCATAAGGTTTCTCTCCAAAATTTGGTACCAACCGCTGCTCGGGTCTGGTATCCTTAAATCTTTTTGCATTCCTACCGGGTCCTTCCCACTTCCTCTTGTCGCCCATTCTCTCGGACATTTGACTAACCTTCTCTTTCTAGGTCATTTCGTCTGCATTAATATCCACTTGGAATGTAGTAGGATTTCGTGTTGAAGCCAACTCTCGGATGTTACCTTTCAGCCCATAAATGTATCTCTCTATGCGACGTTCTTCGGTCGGCACATACAACTCGATGAATCGAGCTTTCTCCAAAAGCTTGGAGGTGTACTCACGGACGATCATTTTGCCCTGTTCCAACCCTAAGAATTCTTCCTTCAATCTCTTGACTGCCGCTAATGGCCAAAATTGTGCCTTAAACCTAGCAACAAAAGTCTCCCAAGCCATATACTTCGCCGCCTTAAACCCCTTTCCACCTTTCTCGGCATCTCACCATAATATGGCATCCGACTTTATCATGGGTAATGCAAACACCACCTTGTCAACCTCAACACATTTGCATGTGTCGAATACCAGCTTCATTTCTCTGACCCACTTCATCGCCAAAACCGGATCACATTCTCCCTTGAAAGTAGGTGGCTTACAAGAGGATAATGCTTTGTAATTGCATCCCTTATTGATTTGATTGCCACTAATGGAGTTGACTGTGAATGCCCGCCCACTTCGGTCAAAGGGGAACTAGACATCCCAGTGTACTTACTCTCACTCTTTTCTTTACTTTCTGATTCCGACTTCTCTTGATGGGCTAGCAAGGCTTGCAGAGTTTCCTGTAACTTGCACATCTCGGCAGCGATCGTCTATTGGGTTACAAAGGTCTGAGCCTGGCCCCGACCACAACCCCTAGACTGACCTCTTCCCCTCACAATGGCCGAACTCTCCTGCTGAAAGCGTTCCTAATCTGTAGAGATCTCTACCCTTCTTGCCCGACGATCACCACGCACCGACTTTCGTCCTTGAATTTCCCCTTTGGGTTTGTCTAATTGAGTGGTAGCCCTTCGGGGTACTCTCCCACGTCCCCTCCCACGACCTCGACCTCTTCCCCGAGTGACTTCCTGCCTCGGAGTGTCCGTTGGTCCATCCACGAGTACCTCATTCACCGGTATGGCCTCAGCGACAGGCACTGATCTACACCTCAATGATCGCTCAGACATCTTGCTTAACTGTCAAGACACACAAGTGCGAAGCTTAACCAACAATTCCAATACAATAAGGCAAAATAAGCACACACATGTACCTGTAAATTCGCAATTACATTGGCCATATGTAATTCCAAATATACCTTACATGTAAGTTCTCACCGCCCTATTATTCATGTCCCCGTTGAGGTCCCCCTAATTCCTATTTCTCAGTTGTATTCCTACTTTCACTGTTTAAGTCTAGGCCCATCCGGTCACCTAAATCCTTTAAACTAGATACCAACAGTAATAGCCCAACTCAAGAAGCAATCATATATATAAAAAAACAATAGATTAATTCGCCAAACAACTCCCAGGTAAAACTAAGAGAATTGAGTATAAAATTAGGTTTGCGGAAACAACCTATTACACAACTTAGAATAATGACAAAACAACTAAGTCTGAAAAGCTAGGGCATCTTCCTTCTAAACCTCGTCTCCCAGTTCACAACTTCTCATTTCCCTTACCCGAGTGTAACATCCCGAGCTAACCGTACTAGATATTGTCTGTTTGTCCACACACTTGGACTCGCGGTTTTAAAACACATCTGGTAGAGGAGGTATCTAGTCCCTTATAAGGCAACTTTCGTTCCCCTACCCAACCAATATGGGATCTTACAATCCACCCCCTTAGGAGCCCAGCGTCCTCGCTGGCACACTAGTCTGGCTCCCGGCTCTGATTCCATCTGTAACATCCCGGATTAACCATACCAGATATTGTCCGCTTTATCCACACACCTCAACTCACGGTTTTAAAACGCGTCTGGTAGAGGAGGTATCCAGTCCCTTATAAGGAAACTTTCATTCCCCTCCCCAACCAATGTGGGATCTTACACCGAGCCTTCCACCTCACGCCTTCCTGAAAAAGGGTTTAGTTTTTGAAAAAGCGAGGGTTAGACCTTGAGGTATAATAAGTTCCCTCTAAAACAACATTTGCACCATTACAACATACAAGGGTTTATAAACATTTATAAATACATTCGAACGTTAAAATATAATGCCACAAGAACCTCACACATTAAAGGCACACACGGAAGTCACATGTACATGTGACGATGCGTTTAGATCATACTGCCTTTTTTTTCTGGGACACACCCCCATTGGCATAAACGGGACACATCCCCCGATATGAGCACTTACAGGAGACACCCCTCGACTTAAGCCATAAAATGTACATTCTCAAAAGTATGCATACATATCAAATTTCATTTCATAGCAAGTAAATAAATGGTTAAATAAACATCTCATGCAAATATATACGAACGTTAACCACCATTTCAGTTAAAAAGACTCACATGTAGCTCTTGCTTTACTCTTCTCACTTACGCCTTGGTCCTTAGACAGAACACCTATGAATAATGAAGTTCGGGGTGTTAAGAAACTCAAACATTCCTTAAGGTTAACTTTATCCGACCCATTCCATTTTATAGAACTGATCTCCTACTTAGGGACTCTCTGGATGGATTCGGCCTCCCACCCGGCTGTCTCCCCCTACTGGGTTCGACCTCCTCGATCCTCGAGTCTCGGGTGTTCTCGGCCCCCTCTCCTGGGCCTACCTGGTTCCCGTCTCCCGGGTTCCTGGTTCTAGCCTTTTCCGGGGTCATTTTTGGGTTGGGCGATTCCTGGACTGCGCACAGCCCCAAAATCACAGACTCGTCGAGATCACTACTTTAATCGACTTTGATTCTGAAAACAACATGGTTAAGAGTCTCATACTTCCCCATCCTTGATTAACTATTATCAACAACATTAGCTACTTCTCAAAGGATGAAATACATTAAACATAATCTATCCTCAAAACCCAATAGACTTACTTTTATCAACAAACTAAAGAAAAACTAACCAAAATCATTGATAGGAGATAGAATTAGAGATTACCTTGACAAAGGTTGATGTAGAACTTCTCCCAATCACAATTGATTTCTCCTCCAAGTCTCACACTCTATCATACACTGGTTATAGCCTCCACAATGATAGAATGAAAGAGGATAAGGTCATTAGGGTTTTTACTTTTTAGTCTTTTCTCAGTAATTGCCCATTAGTCTTTGGATTTTAATCTTCCACCCAATTTCCAGTAAATATGCAATTTCTTCAAAAAAATTGGATCCTGGTTATTTCATGATCCACCTTAAAGGTGCACACACTCAACAAAAATTTTGGGTTCCCCACTAGTTGCAAGGCAAAGGGAAGGGGCAAGGAGGTGTCGAGCAACATAAAATATCGATAATTGTATTTATTGTTGACTCAAAATAGTTATCATAATATAAAATAATACAAAATTATTATAAAATAATATTTAATATCTTACTAAAATTTTGTTTGAAAGTCTGTGTATATATTAATTGCATTTGCAAGTTTTGATTTTGTAATCAATATAAAATAATGATTTCATGAGGTTGAATATAACTTTTTTTGTACTTCTTTATTTTAAAAAGATGATGAAAAAATTGTTAAAGATGCTCTAACTATTTCTAATTTAGTTTATCGAAAAAATATTTTTGAAATTTTAATTGATGTATAAATTTGAATGTAGCAAATTAGACAAGTGGGGGTGGACCTATTAAGAGTTGATTGGGCTCCCATATACTTGTGTACACGATTATTGTTTTAAAAAAGCAGGCATCTGAAAAGTACACCCGCTTGATTTTGAATGGTGCTTTCAAATACTTTCAAATCAAATTTATAATAGATATCAAATATGGGTAGATGGTTAGATACTTGTATGAGATACAAGAGGTTCCAAGTCTGATTCTTGAATTTAACAAATATTAAATTTTGATCTTTTGATATTCGCCTCCTAGGGCCAGCCCATTAACCTTACAATGTTATTACTATAAATATTAACAACAAAGATATAACTATAAAACTCGAACCCATTTGCTCATGTATACTTATAGACCTAACTATAATTACACCAAGGCAACTTCTTGGTTATCTTTCTCCCGTTTTAATTTTAAAACTTTCTTCATGATTTATTTTCCTTTTAATTGCAAATTCATCTTATAAGTCGTTTTTTTATCTCAAATAACAGTTTTGTTAACCAACATTTTTATAAAATTTGTCCCGATTTTATAAAAACACATTTTATAAGATATCTCCCGATAGAACATCCATATTTATTTTATGAAAGCAAGTTTTATAAAATTCTTTTCTGATTTATTTTTAAAGCCTCTAATTAAAAATATTTCATCCACGTCGAGATAAGTTATATACCCAACAATATCATATAGTATTCGACTATGACTTTGTTTTTGTTAGAGCATAAATATGTTGAATACAAGATAATAGAAGACTGAAGACTGAAGATCAAAGCTAAAGTCAACTCTCAGCATCAAAGTTAAAGTTCAGTGTAATAAAGTCAAAGTCAAACATTGTAATTCTTGTTTTGTTATTGTTTGCGCGTTTTTGTAGTGTGCGTGAACAGTAGCTACCGCGTTTCTAACTTTAGTTTTAATAGCTTGTGTGCGTGTAATCTTGTAGAATTAGAGAGGAGATAGTAGTGTGAGAGAACTGAAGTTAGAGAGAGAAAGTGTTGTGAGCGTATATTGTAATTTGAATCTTGTGATTAATAAAAGTGAGAAATTGATGGAAGTGATTGTTATCTTGTAATCACATTGTTATCTGGGAATAACAATTGGTATCAGAGCAGCCAAGATTCATAGAGACAAGGATCAAATCGAGAATTTTATTTGATATTTTCACGAACTCGCATTATGAACTGTCACATTTGATTTAGTCGAATTTCTGTTGTTTTGGGTGTAATTTTGTTTGTAATAGATTCGTTTAGGTGCATAGAATTGATTGTGTTTGAATCATTTAGTCTAATTCTCAAAGAATTAGATTGAATTTTGAATTTTGTGGATTTTTTTGTCCGAGTCTCTCAAACGCACTGTAGTAGAATCAAAAAGTATAAATTTGTGTTTGTTCTTGTAATTCATGTATTGTAACCTATTCGAAACTTGATTTCAAGGAGTTCTGCAAAGTTTTGAGTGAATTGAAGTTGGTTTGAATCGAATCAGAGCGAAAAAGTGAGTTTTTGGTCGACTAAGTGAAGAACTCGCTAGATCTACGGAACTCGCTAAGGAAGAACTCGCAAGCTCCTAGAACTCGTAGAGACCTGTTTTGAAATTGAAGTGAGGAACTCACAAGTAGGACCGTGCGAGAAGCTAGAACTCGCACATAACTAGGTGCGAATTTCTACTGTTCAAGTTTCTTGTTGTGCGAGAAGTGGACTTTTGCGAGAAGAATGACGTGCGTGTTTTGATTTAGCGCGAAGTGTTAATATTGAAAATTTTTCTAAGTCCAAAACTCGCAAGACTTGAATCTTGCGCGTTTGCATTTAGTGAGAACCAAGTTTTTGGAAATATTTTAAGTCTCGATTTCGCAAGTCTTTTGCACGAAGTTCCAAAACTCGGACATAGTGGTGTGCGAGAACCAAGAACTCGCATAAGATTTTGTGCACGAACCTTGTTTTACGCAACTTTGTTGTGCGCGAACCTTAGTTCTCGCATCTTTTGCCTTGCGCGGACCACAAACTCGCATAACCTTGGGTGCGAGAAGTGTGTTCTCTTGAGTCTTTGGTGTGCGCGAAGCTCAATACTCGCATAGAGTTATTTGCGCGAAGGGTGTCATTTAAGTTTCATGCGTGTTTCATACTTAGTGAAATTTTCTAATTTTATCTGAAATTTAACTGAGTTTGATTTTTGTAGATCAAGTTTTTTTTTTCTGAATTTTGACGATCAGTAAGCAATGTAGATTCAAGATGACTTCCAAAGATGATATTTCTATTGGTACGGACGTAAAGCCTCCTGTTCTATTCAAAGGTGAATACGAACAGTGGAATGATCGATTTCTCGACTTTGTCGACCGGCATGCGAATGGGGAAAACATTTTACTCTCGATTACTGAAGGACCCATGATGCCACCTGTTGTCCAAATACCTGATGATGAATCCTCAGTGAGGATGGAGACGAGGACAGAGTGAGAAAGATGAAAACTGTGCCAAAGGATTTTGCTCAATACTCTGATGAGCAGAAAAACCGTTTTAAAGCTGACAAACTAGCAAGATCTCTTCTACTCCAAAGTATTCCGAATGAGATATACATCAAGATAGACAGCTACAAGGAGAATGCCAAGAAGAAGTGGGATCAGCTACAGAAAATGATGATGGGCTCCAAAGTAGGCAATCAATTGAAGGTGGCTAACTACATAAATAGCTACGAGGAGTTTACAGCGAAAGAGAATGAGAATCTGGAGGAAACTTATGAGAGGTTTGTACTTCTTCTGATTGAACTCTCAAAGAACAAATTGAAGAAGAAGCAGATAGAAAACAATGTCAAGTTCCTAAGCATTCTACAGCCGGAATGAAAGAAACATACCCGTCGGATGAAGTAAATGAAAGACTTGAGCGATATACCTCTTCATAAAGTTTATGAGACACTTCGTCAGAATGAGGAGGAGGTTGAAGAGAAAAGAGCTGAGAAAAAGAAAGCTGAGAAAGTATCTGACCCCATAGCCTTGGTAGCTGGAGAGATGGAGAAAGAAAAGAAAGAGAAGAAAAAGAAGAAGAAATAGTAATTCCCAGTTCTGATTCTGAGTCTGCTTCGGATAGTGACGATGGTGAAAATCTCAAGCAAGCTATGCTTCTTTTGATTCGAGCATTTCAGAAGAAATTTTACAAGAAACCGGGTTCAAACAAACAGAGGTATTCTTCATCAAGTTCAAAGAATCATGAACATCGGGAAAGGGTTGAAGGAAAAAGATATGAAGAGAGCCAGTATGTGGAAAGAAAGCCGGGAGAAAAGAAGAAGTATCTGAATGATTATGCTGGTGTAGAGAAAAAGACAGACGACCTTGTCAAATGCTACAATTGTGGAAAGGTCGGTCACTATGCAAAAGATTGTCGGAAGCCAAAGGTCAGAAATTCAGAGTATTACAAGAACAAAATGCTTCTAGCTAAGCAGCAAGAAGTTGGCAAGGCACTCATGGCTGAAGATGAATTTTGGCTAGATAATTCAGATGAAGAGGTGAAAGAAGAATCAACTTACATGTGTTTGATGGGCGACACTGTGAAGTATGATGATTCTGATGAAGAATCAGTTGATGAGGTACTTAATCTTTATAAATCTGATTTTATGGTTAAAATGGAAGCTATGATGGTCGAACTTCAAGATCTTCAAAACAAACTGAAAAAGGAAAATAGCAGAGTTGAAAAGAAAAATCAAAAGATCTTTGAACTTAACAAGAAAGTTGTTGGGAACAAAGATTTGATTGATTCTCTTCACAAATCTGTCTCTGATTTTAAACAAGAAAAAGATTGTTTTGCGAATAAGATTTCTGATTTTGAATCTCAAATTTCTAAATCTGTTTCTGAAAAGCAAGAATATGTACTAACAGTTCATAAATTGAAGGTTGAAAATAAGAGCTTAGTAAAGAAGGTAAATGGTTTGGAAGCCAAACTTTATACACGAGGTCAAACAGATCAAACTATTTTTCTAGACACCCCAAATGAAGAAACTAATGTAAAAGAAAAGTGGGGACTTGGTAACGAGAACCCACATTATCTTAAGAAAGCTAACAGAAAACAACATGCTCTATATAATTTTTATTTTCTATATGCGGCTGCTAAATATACTCATATAAAACCCAAATTTATTACCAAATCATCTGATGAGGTAGAGGCAAAAGAAGATGAGAAAAGAACAAATTTAAAGAAGATGCAACTACCATTTTGCTATCAAAAGCTGAATGATAGTTACAATTCTGAAAAACCAAAGGTTCTTTCAAACGATTATTTTGTTAGCTATTCTATTTCTGAGATGGAGGCAAAACCAATTAAATCCAAAATTTATGTTCCTCCACTTATTCTAGAAAGCAAAATAATTGAGCTTGAAAATGCTTTATCTGATGAAAGAATCTTGGTAGACTTAGAACAAGATGTATTTTCAACAGTCTTAAAGAACACTATTTTCAAAAATAAATCAAATGAGTGTTCTACATTTTCTACAGCACCTCACACCTCTTAAGTTGATTTTGATGATTTATTTGAGTCTACAAATAACTTTTTAAATTCCGATGAAGGGTGTATAGATGAGATTGATATGTTTGATTTCAATGCTAAACTTCCAGATCATTCTACTTTTGTTATTAATGTTCAAGTTTTACCAAGTGTACATGAAGTTGGTGAATCATCAACTAAAGTTGGTAAAACAGTTTCTGTGAATGCTGATTATTATGCTAAAGGTAAGAAGCAAAAGAAATGGCACTCATAGAAACAGACTAATACTGGTAAGCTTTCAAAAAGACAATCTCAAAAATCTAATTTTCCTAACAGATCTAAATCTTATGTTTCAGTGAAAAGTAAAAGATCTGAAGAACAAAAGGAATGGCGACCAAAAAGGAAGATCGATGAGAGTTCTGAATCATTTCCTGATATAGATTGTAATGGATCTGCTAGTAGTAATGCTTATGTAATTGGTACTGTTGCTTACAATAAACAAAACCTTGTAATTCCTTACAAGAGATTTTCAATAAAGCAATTATTCCAATTATCCCGGTTTGCTACTAATTCATCTAATTATAGACAAAATGATTTTGTCTCTCACCGATATTCTAATGATTGGTTTGGAGATTATCATGTTTGTTCGTATAAATCTTTCTCATCAAATGTTTTTCAAAAGTTCATAGGATCCATATATAAATGGATACCAAAATCTTGTGCTAAACTGAAAGGACCCGTTTTTAAATGGGTACCTAAATCTATTCTTTCTTGATTTCTCTTATGCAGACCCGTCATATGTGGTACTTGGATAGCGGGTGTTCCAAGTATATGACTGGGCAGAAAGCTTTATTGTCTAATTATACAGAGAAATTCAGCGGAAAAGTACGATTCAGCAATGACCAATTTTCACCGATTTTGGGATATGGTGACATCATTCAAGATAAAGTGACGATAACGAAAGTGAGTTATGTAGAAGGTTTAGGGCACAACCTCTTTAGCATTGGTCAGTTTTGCGACAAAGGATTAGAGGTGAATTGTAAAGCCAAAAGTTGCTCTGTGCGTACTGAAGATGTCAAAAAACTTTTGGTCGGGACGAGAAACTCCAACCTCTACACAATCAATATTTCAAAGGTCCAGACTGACAATGAGGTTTGCTTATTGACAAAAGCCTCGATGCAGCAAAGTTGGCTTTGGCACCGAAGGTTGTCACACCTGAACTTTCGTTATATAAACAAATTGGTCAAAGGCAGATTGGTGAAAGGTCTTCCTGAGCTGAGATATGAAAAGGAACATCTATGTGCAGCATGTGAAAAAGGGTAAAATGAAGAGGGCAACTCACAATCCAAAACCCGAACCGAGTACAAGTTCTATACTTGAGTTGTTACACATGGATCTGTGTGGTCCGATGAGAACTTAAAGCATAGGAGGAAAGAAATATATGTTGGTAATTGTGGATGATTATTCTCGTTACACATGGGTAAAGTTTCTAAGGTCAAAAGATGTGACGCCCGAAGTAATCATCAACTTTCTGAAGACTACCCAAGTGAACTTGCAAAGGACAGTTAAGTTTCTTAGAACGGACAACGACACAGAGTTTAAAAACAAGATTGTTGAAGATTATCTCGAATCTGTCGGGATAACATATCAATTCTCTAATGCTCGAATGCCTGAACATAATGTAATAGTGGAAAGGCGCAATCGAACGCTAGTCGAGGCCGCTCGCACTATGCTCAGCCAGTCAGATCTACCTCTATTTATGTGGGCAGAAGTTGTCTCTACTACATGTTATACGCATAATCGATCAATTATTCACAGACGGTTTGGTAAAACTCCTTATGCATTGATTAATAATCGTACACCTAATATCAAATATTTCCATGTTTTTGGATGTAGGTGTTTTGTGCTTAATGATAGAGAGAACTTGAATAAGTTCGGGCCGAAGGTTGAAGAAGGAATCTTCATTGGCTACTCCCAGACATCTGTTGCATATAGGATATATATGAAAAGCTTAAAGACTGTTATAGAAAGCGTCAATGTCACATTTGATGAGGAGGTGGATTCTGAACAAAGCAGTTCAGAACCCGTTCTAACCGAAGTCTTAGCTTCTGGACAAATAAGTCCAGAACCTGTGTCTACAGAGAATAATTCGGATAAAGCTTCAACATCTACATCGCATTTGTCTGAACTAGATTTGCTGTTTGAATTTTTCTATGATGAGTTTCTAGGATCTAAACTTCCTAAATCTGTTATGGTTGATAGGTCTGAAGATTCAACGACAAATCATCCAACCACTTCGGATGTGTCTACTGAACTTGTTCTCCCAGTTCAGAAAGAAACTCAAATTCAAACACATACTCCAACAGTTGAAGTTGCACCTGATAATGTTGAAACAGAGGTTCCTACTTCAGTTGGTTGCACTGTTATGGATCATCAACAGACTGATCAAACTCTTCCAATTGAGACTTCTGAACAAGAGACTTCAACTGTACCCCCAAATAATGTTGAAGAAGAAGACGATGATAGTGGATATCTAGATGTGAACTATGATCAATCTACATCGAATCCACTTCCTCATGAACATAAATGGACCAAAGAGCACCCGGTAAGCCAGATAATTGGAGATATATCAAAATCGGTGCAAACTAGGTCTGCAACAATGAATATGTGTATGCATGATTCCTTTCTGAGTAAGATAGAGCCAACTCGAGTATCAGAGGCTCTTGCCGACTCAGATTGGGTTACTGCTATGCAAGAGGAGCTAAACCAGTTTGAAGCCTTGAAAGTATGGAGACTTGTACCTAGACGTGAAGGAAAATCCATCATTGGTACAAAATGGGTATTCAAAAAAAAGAAGGATGAAGATGGTATTGTAATTCGAAACAAAGCAAGACTTGTTTCCAAAGGCTACCGGCAAGAGGAAGGCATTGATTACGACGAGACTTACGCTTCAATAGCACGTATAGAAGCAATACATATGTTTTTGGCGTACGCTACTCATAAAAACTTCAATGTCTATCAGATGGACGTGAAGACTGCCTTTCTGAATGGCATACTTAAGGAGGAAGTTTATGTCTCGCAACCAGAAGGCTTTGTGAATCCAGATAAACTAGATCATATCTACATCTTGGATAAATCACTTTATGGGTTAAAACAAGCGCCTCGAGCCTGGTATGAGGTATTATCAAAGTTTTTGGTTAAGTCTGGCTTTACAAAAGGTAAAATCGATATAACTTTATTCATTAAAAAGGAAAAATCCGATATCATTCTTATTCAAATATATGTTGATGATATAATATATTAAAAAAGGGGTATCAGTGACGAAAATCAGTGACGGAAATTTCCGTCACTAATTACCGACGGATTAGTGACGGATTAGCGACGAAATCTATTTAAAAAATAAATAAATAAGAAATTCCACATTCCCGTCGCTAATCTGTCGCTAATTAGTGACGGATTAGCGACGGACACGTGGAATTTCTTTTTTATTTATTTTTTAAATAGATTTTGTCGCTAATCCGTCGCTAATTAGCGACGGATTAGTGACGGATTTAAAATCCGTCACTAATTAGTGACGGATTAGCGACGGAATTTTTAAATTTTCTTATTTTCTCATGATTGTGTTATATATATGCATGTGTATGTGTTATATATATATCCACGGGTCTGTGTTATATGTGTGTGTGTTATATATATCCATGAGTCTGAATTTTATATGTGTGTGTTATATATATCCACGGGTCTGTGTTATATGTGTGTGTATATATATATATATGTATACATGTGTTGTTTGCTAACCCGCGATGGATCTATGTATATTGTTGTATATGTGTATATATATATTGATATGAATGTATAGATAATGTGTGTGTGTGTGTGTGTGTTGTTTGGTAATCACCTATGATGTATATATGTGTTATATGCATGTGTACATGTTAATGTATCGATAATATGTGTGTGTGTGTGTGTGTTGTTATTGTACCTTAGTAAGTCATAAAGTGTTATATTGTGCTTTAAATGGTTCTATTGGTACTTAATGGATCTATCAGACTTTAAAGGGTTCAATCAGGATTTAAATAATGGTTTCATTGGGTCTTAATAGATCTATTGGACTTTAAAGGGTTTCATTGGATCTTAATGGATCTATTGAGGTTTAAAGGGTTATATTGGGCTTTAAAAGGTTTCATTGGGTCTTAATTGATACATTGGGCTTTAAAGGGTTCAATCGGGCTTTAAAGGGTTTCATTGGGCCTTAATGGATCTATCAGGCTTTAAAGGGTTCTATTAGGCTTTAAAGGGTTTCATTTGGTCTTAATGAATCTATCGGGGTTTAAAGGGTTATATTGGGCTCTAAAAGGTTTCATTGGGTGTTAATGGATATATTGGGCTTTAATTAATTATATTGGACTTTAATCGGTTCTATTGGGCTTTTAAAGGTTTTCATTAAGCCTTAACTGATCTATAGGGCTTTAAAGGGTTATATTGTGCTTTAAATGGTTTCATTGGACCTTAATGGATCTATCGGGCTTTAAAGGGTTTTATTGGACTTTAAAGGGTTTCATTGGGCCTTAATGGAACTATCGAGCTTTAAAGGGTTCAATCAGGCTTCAAAGGGTTTCATTGGAGCTATCGGGCTTTAAAGGGTTCAATCAAGCTTTAAAGGGTTTCATTGGGCCCTAATGGACCTATCGGGCTTTAAAGGATTTCATCAGTTCTATTGGCATTTAATGAGTTTCATTGGGCCTTAATGGATATATCAGACTTAAAAAGGTTCTATTGGAAGCATATAGCAAACCCACAAACCCCATCCCTCGCTTTATAAGGAAATTGATCTAGTGTATCTTATTAGTGTTGATCTACTGGTTCTCTTCAATTAGACAGCTCGACTCGACACATGCATACAAAATTACGGAATGATTTAATAAATAAAAATATTTATTATATAATTTTTAATAATTAGATAACTTAATTAATACTAAATAAGAAATAATTTAATAAATAAATATAATTATTTAAATATTTAATAATTAGTGAATCTAATTATTAATAGTTTTGAAAATATTTTTATAAACAAAAACACGAATTATTTAATTTTAATTAATGATATTAATAAGAAACATATATATAATTAATTTAAAAACGGATTCCGTCGGAAATTAGCGACGGAAAATTCGGTTGGTATTTGCGACGGAATTTCCGTCGGAAATCCGTCGCTAAGGTTGTAATCTAAAATAAAAACGGGTTAGGGTTTAAACGCGCATATCGTCTCCACACCAGTCCCTCTCTTAGTCGAACGCATCTTCTCCACTGTCGTTCACGTCTCCATTGTCTCTATCGCCGAACCCATCGTCTCCATCGTCGAACCCAGTCCCTCTGTTCGTCGAACACCACCTTTTCCACCACCGTCGTTCGGCGAACGCCACCTTCGATCGACATCAGATTCAGAGCAGGCATCGATCGATCGACATCAGATAGGCAGGCATCGATTGATTGAAACAGATTCACGTTGGCTTGAGTGGTTCAAGTCTTCTTCTTCGATTGAGGTACAAATCGAACTCAATAACTATTAACTATACAAGTTGTTTTACAAGTTGAATATTAGTCATTGCCTACTGTTTCTTCTCCTATTTTGAGTGTCCAACTTGTAGGATTGGTGTAGTTACTTGATTCTTACTTGATTCTTGCTATGATTTAGGAATTATTAGGGAAGAAGAACCATCTGTTTCTATATGAACTTTCATTGTGAGCAATTAAACATGTATATTTCTGTGTTTCTTCATCTTCTTCTTAATTTCCTTGTAACAGGAATTCATGATACTTAATTGAAGTATTTAACAAACACTAGAGAAGTAAAGTTTACTCGTTTTCTGATGCATCAACCCTTAGCCAATGTGTTCATTGGGGCAACAAAATACGGTTTTCAAAGTGGAATGCACCTTTTCTGCAAGACACAATAAATTGCATTGCAATCGACTTGTTTCTAGGTGAAATTCCCCAGTTTCTTGGATTTTTCAGTTTTTTGGTTGATTTGGTAATATATTCCCAATTTTAGGATTTGATGAATTCTAATTCTCGTTTCCATTTTTCCCTGGATTCTAATTTTATTTCCTTATCCATTTATGACCTCTAATTATATAAATAGGGTGTTTAATTTACCTTGCATTTCATTCATGTTTTTAGATTAATAAAAATTTGAGTTTTCTCGAATTCTCTCAATTCATATTAATTCGCTATTTTGTTGAATCAACAAAGTTGTGAAATCAGGCATGAGTTATCCCACTCATGCTACATTAGGTTGGTATCAAATTCATACCAATCCGACTCATGTCATATTGGAGACGTGCAAACTAAGCCCACTTGAACGATATCATTTAGCTAGTAGAAATTTCCTAATTAAATGTCGGGTGGACGGTTGGTTGATCCAACAACTTTGTTGCCATGAACCGCACATACAAAACAAGTGTTTTGTATGTGCCCATGCTTATATCATTGTTGTTTGATCTGAATGATTACAAAAAAAGTGATTCTGGTAGTATATGTGCATGACTAAAGTTTCAGAGATGAGAATTGATGGATGGAACATAACATCTGAATGTTTGGATGCTTTGATTTGACCTCCGGTGTACGTTTACCCCAAAGCGGCTATAGTCCACGTAAGTTTTCTAAAACCATTACACTTAGTATATGTATTGTATATATGTCTATATGCATGTGTATACAAATATGTCAACGTATGTTTTGTTTGGTAACCGCAATGGATATATATATATATATATATATATATATATATATATATATATATATTGTATACATGTAGTTTGGGGTGCGACTATTGGGCAGCCGTTAGGCTATGTTAGTAGATAAGTTGGATATGTTTGATATAGAGTTGTTATTCTGCTAAAATTTCTTCTTACCCATTTTTGTTTTGGTAACCATAGAGACGCTTTCGAGAGCTTAAGGATGATGTGCAGGCTAGCCAGACTCCCAATTCCCCTCTAATTGACGAGGCATCTCTTTGGGAGCAGAGTGTCGGAGGGCGGAAGAAGGGTCGTATTTTTGGTTGGACGACCCATGATCCCCGTTATGCTATGACCGGTGAGTGTAGCAGCAGCAGCGGTGGGAGATCATCTGGGACTGCATCGGCAGAAGATGTATGTTGGTTATGTTTGTTATATTAGTTATGTATCATATTGTTACTTTTCATTACTAATAAATACTATTTTTTGTCAATTACTGTATTTACAGTTAGCAGCGTTGAGAGAGCAGATGGCAAAGATTGAGGAGGTTATGAGGCTGCGGGAGGAGTGTTATCTGGCTCAGTTGAAGATCGAAAGGAAGCGCAACGAAGAGCTGCAGGCGGAACAGGTCAGACATGCTACCCAGCTAGCTGAGCAACTCACATTATCGCAACAGTTTGCTGCCTTTGTGCAGCAGGGATACTGTTTCCCCCCTCCCCCTCCCCCTCCCCCTAGTTAGATTGTTTTGTATGAATTTGAAATCGTATGAATTTGGATTTTTATTTTATTGGGATGATTCGTAATTTAATGTACAGGTTATTTGTGTCAACTAAATAGGCAGATTATTTGTATAAAAATACATGAAATGTTGATTTCTGAATTTATTTATTTTTTAATTTTTTTTAATATTAGCGACGGAATTTGTGACGGAAATCCGTTGCTAAAACATGTCATCGCTATATCCGTCGCTAAAATAAACCGTTGCTAAATTCGTCGCTAAAATAAACCGTCGCTAAATCTGTAGCTAATTATTTCCGTCGTTGATCCGTCGCTAAATCCAGGCCGTCGCTAAATCCGTCGCTAATCCGTCGCTGAAAAGCATTACCTACCACATATTAAGCGACAGACTTTCAGCGACGGATTAGCGACGCAATTGACTTTTAGCGACGGATTAGCGACGGAAATTTCCGTCACTGATAGGCTTCTTTTTTGTAGTGATATTTGGCTCTACAAATCCTAAATACTGTAAGAGATTTTCAAATCTAATGGTGTCAAGATTTCAAATGAGTATGATGGGAGAGATGAACTTCTTTCTTGGATTACAAGTAAAACAATTTTCAACGGGGATTTTTATAAATCTAGCTAAGTACATTTTTGATATTCTTCGGAAGTTCAAAATGGCAAATTGCAAACCAATTGGAACCCCGATGGCACCAGGTACTAAGATTAGCACTGATCCTTCGGAAAAAGCTGTTGATGTTAGGACTTATAGAGGAATGATAGGTTCTTTAATGTATCTTACTTCAAGTAGGCCAGATATTATGTTTTCTACATGTTTATGCGCAAGATATCAGGCTAATCCTAAAGAATCCCATATGTCTGCTGTCAAGCGCATATTTCGATATCTGAAGGGGACTACAGATCTTGGTCTGTGGTATCCTTAAGATACTGATTTTGAACTAACAGCTTACTCAGATGCAGATCATGCTGGGTGTATGTTAGACAGGAAGAGCACATCGGGTTATATTCAATTTCTTGGAGACAAGCTCGTTAGCTGGGCGTCAAAGAAACAACTTTGTGTTTCCACCTCGACTGCTGAACCAGAGTATGTAGCTGCTACCAGTTGTTGCTCTCAAGTATTGTAGATGAGGACACAACTTCAAGACTATGGATTCAAGTTTTACAATATACCGATTTATTGTGACTCGAAGAGCGCCATAGCCATATCTGCTAATCCTGTGCAACATAGAAAGACAAAACACATAGATGTAAGATATCATTTTATTAAAGATAATGTTGAAAAAGGTACAATAGAACTTTATTTCGTAAATACTGATTATCAGCTTGCAGATTTATTCACCAAGCCTTTAGACGAAAAGAGATTTAATTTTCTTATCTCTAAACTTGGTATGTTAAATCTTAAGACATAATCAGTAATTACCTATTAAAGTTTTTCTTATTGTTATTTTTTCTTCATTTCTTTATTTCTAAACTGAAAGATATATGCACTTTAAGGTATGTTCATGATTTCAGGGGGAGTGAGAGATGATGACAAGATGATCTACATCAAATTGAGGGGGAGTTTATATTTTTGATTTATGCTAATCTTTGATATATTTTTCTGATGCATAAATACAGGGGGAGTAATAGTAAAGAAAAGGAGTAAAGAATTATGACTTCTGATTACATCAGATCAGAACTCGTACATTCAATGTTTTATTGCTTTATGTCATTTTATTTTCCAATAAAGTTTTGTGAATAAAGTTGTTTTGACGGATTTTTTTGACTGATGCAGATTGAGAGGATGCTTCCATGATCATATCATTATGACTTTAAGCTTGACTTGATGAGATTTAAGACTGAATGAAAAGGTTTATTTCTATTCTTAATCTCATATATGGTTGAAAGAAGGACGACTTTCAATCATAGAAAACATGTTCTTAAACGTTCAAACCACTTCCCGATTCTTAAATCGATTTTATGATTTGGAAGTGTGATTTTAAATGTTTCATATTATTTGTGTTGAAATGTTTATAAACCGTGTGTTTCCGATGATAAATAGTTGTATATTGTCTTTTCCATTTACTTTCAAGTATTCACACACACCGGTTTAATTTTTTGTTGGATATGTTATCACCATGTCTCATATTTGAACAAATTTTTCGATGGTGATACACCCCGTTTGAATTCCAAAGAATTTTGAGCCTGATTTCATTTCGAAACGCCATTTCAAGACTTGCCTCTATTTTTGTTTTGTATAGACAATATCAATTTTTGTTGACCCAAGCCTTAATTGATATATAATTTGATTCTGGTCATTTCATATAATGTCAGATTTTCAAACAAGTTTCTTGTATTTTTTTCATTCTTTCAATATACTTGTTTGAAATATCTTCAATGTTTCAAAATGCTCAAATCTTCATGATTACATTTCTGAACATGCAAACATCTGACATTTGTATTTGTGCTTTAACTGATAAAGTTAAACCATTTTGAGTAACATATGCTTCATAGGAAAATATGGGTTCTTTGTGCTAGGACTTAAATGAAACTTCTATGGATTCATGTTAACTAGTGTCTCCTACCCAAGAAGTTAATCCATAGTGATTGAATGTGAGGATTCAAAAAGAAATGAGTGTGGGTTGTGTGAAGAGGTAAAATGAATAAGAAAGTTTGGTTAGAAGCAAGCTCAAATGATTAAAAGAAAGAGGGTGCGAGATCAGAGTAAAAGAATATCAAACTCTACACCAAATACTTTCTGAGTCGGGCAGCCACATTACTAATGTTTCACAATTCTTCGTAAACATTATTGAAATCGGCATCTAGCCCATGCCAACTCTTGATAATAACCCCACCAGCCACTCATTTTCTTCTTGATAAGAAAATGTTTCATATTTTTTAGGGGACACAACACATAATTTATCTGATTTTCATTTGGAAAATCTGGATATTGAAAAGGAAGGAAGTCTTCCCCACCTTCGCACTTCAATCATGCACATTGAGTCTGTGTTTATCTACTGTTGTCTCAGTGGGTTACACAATGTTGAGCCTTTTATAAAAGCAATCATCATGTGCTTATTCTTTCGAACACTTGCACGAACACACAAGGAATTTGTTTTCTTGTCATAACATTCATAGAAATATCTTTGTGGTGTTTGGATGATTGGATGGAAGCCCTGGGGGAGTGAACATCAAAAAACTCGTTTCCATTGTGTATTAGTTACACACAGTAACTTTGTGTTACTGACAGACATCTTAACTGATTTATTTGTTGATTCAAGTATTACATTCTATTTTGCCTGGATTTGAAACAATCTGGATGAATATCTTATTTTGGATCGATGTTGAATCAGAGGCTCAATTAAAAAGATCAGTGATCAGAATTGATAATGACATTTCTTGGAGAAAGTTTTGATGATATTGTTACTCTAATCATCAAAAAGGGGGAGAACGAATCAAGAAATGTTGGTTGTAAAAGTGAAGATTATGTTAGTTGTGGAAAGAAGATACAAGTAATGAGAGAGTTGATAAAGAAACGTTCTGAAATTGCAAACTTTCTAAGTTCAAAAGAGAAAAGTTCAAAGTTTTCGGAAGATGTGCTGAATTTTCAGAAAATTTTCTTTGAAGATTAATTGCTAAAGATGCCTGAGTAAATTCTGAAGATAATTTCTTTCTAAAGACTGAAAGAGGTTTGAGACAACTTTGAGAAGATTATTGAAGAATGTTTCTACGATCTTTGAGAGAGATTGTTATTATTTGTTGAAGATAGACTTTGGGAAAATTAAACTTAAAGATCAACCAAAAGAGTTCCTTTTGCGAATTCCCCTAACGAATTCTTGATTGTTTTGCGAATTGTGTTTTAGAAAAAGTTCTTAAGTATAAATTTCGCAGAAGAGAGGTTTACGAATTGTTTAGTGTTTATTATCTCTTGATTGCGAATTCTTGACTTTGCAAATTTCAAAGCTTTGCGTTGCGAATTTCATGTGTTTAACGAATTCTGAACTTGTTGCGAATTGTTCTTGTTTTAAAACTGTTTGCGAATTCTGAACTTGGAATTTTTAAAAATTTCATTTTCTGGAATTTTTTAAAGTTTTTCTCAAATTGTTGGGTTCAAAGATCTTTACTAGCTAATATCTTTTGTTGTGTGCAGGATAACACATCTTCTCATCATGTCGAAAGAATTACTTTCAATGGGATCACAGTCAAAGCCTCCTGTCCTATCTATAGGAGAATATTCTCAGTGGAAGCGGAGGATGACCCAGTTCTTAAATCATAAGAACAGGGATTACATGAAGTCTATCATTGAAGGTCCAGTACAACCAGTAGTCACAGTACCTGGACAGGCTGCAACTGAGACATCACCTGAAATTCCAGTTCGTTATGTCCCAAGGCCATACCAGTATTATAGTGAAAGAGAAAAGGAGATTCACAAGATTGATGACAAGTAGGTATAGTATTATAGTGAAATTCCAGTTTATTATATCCCGAATGACATATACAACCGTGTAGATAGTAGGGAGTCTGCTAAAGCTATGTGGGACGAATTGGAAAGGCAGTTCCAGGGTACTGAGAAGTCTATACAAGCAAAGTTGAACCAGAGCATAAACGCTTATGAAGGCTTTCATGCAAAGGAAGGAGAGACTCTTCTGGATACATATACTCACTTCAATGTTATTCTAAACGACTTGAGAAGGAATGGAATGAACAAGACAGTATCAGAGCTAAACTACAAGTTCATTAAGAACTTGAATCCTGAGTGGAAAAGCTATGCAATCAACATTCAGATGACAAAGGACATGGCACAGGAAGACGTGAATGACATCTTCACTACTTTATTTCAACACGAAGATGAAGTCAAACAACTGAGTGAAGAGAAGAAGATAGTTAAAGATTCACTTGCCTTGTTATCTGAACGAAAGAAAGGATCAAGTTCCAAGTCCAGTTCCTCATCAAAACACAAGTCAAGGAAATCCAAAGCTCTTCTAACAGAACTCACTGAATCAAGTTCGGATGACTCCTCTTCTGAAGATGAAGAACATTCTGATGAAGACATTCAGAGGTTTGCTGATAATCTTGCTCTCATCACTAAGCAATTTCAAAGAAGCTTTGGAAAGAAAATATTCTCGAAGCCAAAGTATGAGGGACACAAGAAAGACAAGTACAAGTCGAGGTTCGAAAAAAAGTTTAGAAAGAAAGATGAGAAGAGAGAAGAGAAAAGAGAAGAGAAGAGAGAAGGAAAGAAAGAAGAAACTGAGCCAACGTAAGGCAGGTGCTATAATTGTGGGAAACCTGGTCATTTCTCAAAGGAATGCAAGTTCAAGCATACAAAGAACTCAGAGTACTATGCCAAGAAATCACTGATTGCCAAGAAGGTAGAAGATGGCAAAGAACTGATGGTCGTAGAGGAAAACTGGTTCTATCAGACTTCCGATGATGAAACAACACATTTTACTCAGGTGTGTATGATGGCCAAGGTCAATGAAGAAGCTGAATCATCTTCTGACCAATCAGAGTGTGATTTCGAGGTAAGTACTCAATCAAACTCTGAACTTGTTCAATATTTACTGGCTCAAATAAATTTTATGGAAAAAGAGTTTGAAAGTTTGAAAGTTAAACCTAGTACTGAAAGACAAACAATGATGAATTTTCGTGATGAAAATGCATTATTGAAAGTTGTCGTTGAAGAGAAAGAATCTGAAAAAGATGTTTTGAAAAAGGACAAAGATGTTTTAAAAATAAAAATAACTGAGCTTGAAAGAGATCTTGTTAATTTAAATGCTGAAAAAAGTGATTTTAAGATAAAATTTGAAGCATGTTTTCAGGAACGCAACAAGGCTTATTGCAAGATTAAGCAACTGGAGGATTTAAATCTGAAAAGGGGACAGACTGAGCAGACACTGAATCTTTTAACAAATAAACTCCAAGATGTCCATTTTTATAATGCTAAAACGGGATTAGGTTTTAAAGAAAATGATGTTTTGAAACGAGCACCAGAAAACTTATATAATTTTGATAAACTGGGCTCAACACCTAAGAAAATCCCGAGCATTCATGATACTTTTGTTAAAAGTGAAACTCTCATGTCTAATATATCTTCTAAAGGTAAAGAAGTGGTTGATGATGATACATCAAGTTGTGTTGATTCTGTTCAAGTTTTAAATCTGTTGGATTTTCTTATAAAGAATTGAACAAGAGTTACAAAACTAGAAAACCTGAATTTGTTGAATTTCAATCTCTGTTTTCTACTTGTTCACCAACAGAATCAGTCAACGTTGAGACAGATATTCATGAAACTCAATGTCAATATGATGAGTCTGACTCAGAAACTGATGTTGAGAATTCAACCCTAATATCTGAATCAGTCATTTATGATTTACCAAAAGAAACTAAGACTGATGAGTGTGAAAATATCATGAATCAAAGAGAAGTTGGAATCAAACTCTGAGCTGAATCAAACATCTAATTTTGAGAAACAAATCACAGATCATCAAAAGATTATTGAAGAGTTGGAAGATGAGAACAATGATCTCAGATTCAAACTTGACAAATCTTCTGAAGAAAACAAAGAACTCTCTAAAGAGTTAAATGCATTGAAAGATGATTTGTTTAAACAAAACTTAAAAGAGAAAAAGATGTTTGAGTCTCAAAATTGGAATGTTCATTCTAACCTAGAGTTTGAGACTGTTACTTCTAAAACTTTAGTTGTTTACACTAATACTCCTGAATATCCTCCTAGAATTTTTGAAAAAGGAGAAGCTTCTAATACTTCAAAGCCAAAATCATCTTCTAAGAAGAAAACTGACAAGATTTCATTTCCTGTTTCAGATGTGAAAGAGCAAACAGTTAAAAGAGAATGGGTAGAGAAAATAGTTGGTGAAAATAAAGTTGTTGATAATAAATGTACTGTCAATGATAATGGTAGTTTGTCATGTACAAATTCGAACGTTAGCAAATGTCAAAGATGTATGAATGATTGTACTTCTATGGATAAATCAAAACTTTTAACATTTGTTCGTAAGAATTTTATTTGTAAACACTGTCATGACAATTCATTTACAACTTACACCATTCCTCCTAAAACTAAAGTTGCTAGAAAAACATCTTGTGCTAAACATGTTTCAAAATCTTCAACACAACAGGCCAAAGTCTTTCGTGCTAAGAATGATTTTCACTCTAAAAATCAAAAGTTTTATGAGCTTAATGTCAAAATAGTATGGAAATGGATACCTAAGCCTCGCTATGAATGGCGTATCAAGGCAAAGGTTGATGATTTAGATAAATTGCAAAAAGCTAACCAAAAAGGACCCATTTGGATATGGTACCTAAGAAGAAGTAATTTGTTCTTTTTGCAAGCCTCACATCTATGGTACATAGATTCAGGATGCTCGCGCCATATGACATGATTTAAGCATCTTCTACACAACTATGTTGAGGAACCTGCTGGAACTGTGAATTTTGCAAATTCTGAGCTTACTGGATTCATTCGAGGACACGGATCTTTAACAAATGGCACTGTCACAATCAAAAGAGTACTATTCGTGGAAAGACTTAATCATAATCTTTTCAGCACAAGTCAGTTCTGCGATAGTCAATTCGAAGTTCGATTCACTACTCATTGTTGTTATATTGAAGATAAAGATGGTTGTGCGATTTTTAAAGCAGAGTGGAATGAAAATCTGTATACAGTGTATTTTCCAACACTTTCTGCATCTAGACCTGTCTGTCTAATTGCCAAAGCTTCAAAGGCTGAAAGTTGGATTTGGCATCGGCGCCTGTCTCATCAAAACTTTGATGCAATAAATAAATTGGCGAGACAAGGCATTTTCAAAGGTCTACCTGAACTACGGTTTGAGAAGAATTCTCTTTTCCCTACTTGTGAAATGGGAAAGATGAAACGAAGTTATCATAAAGCAAAGACAGAATTCTCTTGCTCAACATCGCTTCAACTTATACATATGGACCTTTGCGGCCCGATGAGGACTCAGTCGATCAACGGAAAGAAATAAATTCTAGTTATGATCGATGAGTACTCCAGATACATGGCTGGAATTTCTGCGAAGCAAATCAGATGCACCAGAGCTAATCATTGCTTTTCTCAAGAAAATCCAAGTTCGACTTCAATTGCCGGTAATATCTTTGAGAAGTGACAATGGCGCAAAATTCAAGAATGCTACTCTTTAGAGTTATCTCGTTTCAGTCAGAATCTCACATAATTTTTCTGCTGCCTATACACCTCATCAAAACGGCGTCATTGAAAGAAAGAATCGAACTCTGGTTGAAGCAACAAGGACGATGTTAGCTTATTCGGGTCTGACATTGTATTTGTGGGCTGAAGCCGTAGACACTGCTTGTTTCACGCAAAATCTTACAATTATCATTAAAAGACATAAAAAACAGCATATGAGCTTATAAATCTTAGAAAACCGAATATTAAATTCCTTCGCACTTTTGGTTGCAGGTGTTATATTCTAAATGATCGAGACAATCTTGGTAACTTTGACAAGAAGGCGGACGAAGGTTATTTCATCGGTTATTCTTTAACATCTAAAGCCTATCAGATCTATAATAGAAGAACCAAGACGATCATGGAGAGTATGAATGTGTCTTTCGATGCAACATCTACATTGACTTCTGAACACTACAGTTCAGAACTCAAGCTAAAACAGAACGCTTCTATTCAAAACGGAATAGAACCCGAATCATCACAGACTAAGTCTTCTAACTCATCTAAAATAACATCTGAGTTAGACTTACTTTTCTTTGATGCTTTTATGGATATTTGTGCAAATTTTGACAAATCAAATATACCCGCATCAAGATCAGAGGTTTCAATAGTCACTAAAGATATTTCAGGACCTTCTGAGAATGTCACAACAACCTCATCAGGTACAATTACACCTGTTCTTTCTGAAGATACTAATGTTGAATCTGTTCCTGCAGATACAAGTTCTGGAAAAGAAGTCCCGAGCACTTCTCCCATGGCTCCAGAATTATTTACTTCAGAAACTGTACAAGATGTCCTGAGTACATATGAGGTTGACTTGAATTTACCTGTTATATACGATGAATATGATGAAGAGAACACGCAGATCACTGTTTACCCAATTCCAAGTACAACAAGGTGGACACGAGATCATCCCCTACACAATATAATCGGTGATATCCACAGTGGTGTGAAAACGCGGGCGGCATCAGCTAACTTTTGTTTATACTCGAGCTTCCTTTGTTCCATTGAGCCAAAGTAACCTTTAGAAGCCTTGCGCGATCCTGATTGGATATTAGCCATGCAAGATGAGCTTCTAAAATTTGAGCGGAACAAGGTCTGGCGACTTATACCACTACCAGAAGGCAAATCTGTTATAGGAACAAAGTGGGTCTTCAGAAACAAGAGAGATGAAGCAAGAGTTGTGGTTCAAAACAAAGCTCGCCTGGTTGCAAAAGGGTATTGTCAATATGAGGGAATTGATTATGATGAGACGTTTGCTCCTGTTGCAAGGATTGATGTTATTCGAATATCTCTTTCATATGCAGCCCACAAGAATTTTACGGTTTATCAGATGGACATAAAATCTTCTTTCTTGAATGGGATTCAGCATGAAGAAGTCTACGTTGCTCAACCCAAAGGCTTTGTTGATCCAAAACACCCAGACTATGTCTACGTACTAGACAAGGCTTTATATGGACTCAAACAGGCACGAAGAGCTTGGTATGAAACGCTAACCCAATTTTGTACTTGCTTCCGGATTCAAGAAAGGTACTATAGATACTACTCTTTTTCTGAAGAAACAATGTGAGGATATGATCCTAATTCAGATCTATGTGGATTACATTATTTTTGGTTCTACAAATCCTAAATTCTGTAAAAAAATTTCAAGAATCATGGAATCTCGATTTGAAATGTCCATGATGGGAGAATTGACTTTCTTTCTTAGTCTTCAAGTGAAACAGTTACCCGATGGTATTTTCATTAATCAATCTAAATATATTCGAGATATCCTGAAAAAGTTTAACATGACTGAAAGTTCAGTGATGAAAACACCAATGGCAACGGGTACACTATTAGATGCTAATTTATCTGGTAAATCAGTAGATCAAAAGACGTATCTTAGCATGATTGGTTTATTACTGTACTTAACAACAAGTAGACCGGATATTATGTTTGTCACATTTTTCTGCGCTAGGTATCAAGCTAACCCGAAGGAATCACATCTAGTCGCTGTGAAACGAATACTTAGGTATCTCAAAGGAACTCCAGAGTTAGGCCTTTGGTATCCTAAGGGTTCGACTTTTGATTTAACTGCATTCACTGATGCTGATCATGCAGGGTGTAAGCTAGACCGTAAGAGAACCTCTGGATCGTGTCAATTTTTAGGTGACAAGTTGGTAAGTTGGACGTCAAAGAAACATAATTGTGTATCCACTTCTACCGCCGAGGCAGAATATGTAGCTACTGCGAGCTGTTGTTCACAAGTCCTGTGGATGCGGACACAATTAAAGGATCTTGGATACTCCTACCAACGAGTTCCTATTTATTGCAATTCAAAGAGCGCGATAGCTATAACGTCTAATCCAGTGTAGCACTCCAAGACGAAACATATTGATGTGAGATACCACTTCATCAAGGTTCATGTGGAGAAGGGTGATATAGAGATGCACTTCGTACAAACTGACTACCAGTTAGATGATTTTTTCACCAAGCCATTGGATGAAAAAGGGTTTACCTTTCTGGTCAGAAAACTTGGTATGTTAAATGCCTCTACATGATTCAAGGGGGAGTATATCTTGTTTTGTGCTTTAATGGTTTATTTCTTGGAATTCATGAACAATGTCTATTATTCATCTTTACTGACAAAGGCGGAATCATTTTTCACTGATTACCAAAATCTTTTATCTTGCAGGTTATCATTCTTGTGATATTGGCTTCTGATTACATCAGATCAGAACTTGTGCTTTATTGGTAAAATTGTGTATTACTATTCTCACCGTAGAATAAGTAATAAAGGCTTTTGAATACTTATGTTCAAAACCCGTACTCAAATGTTTTATTCTGTAGGATGCTAATCAGATAAAATCTTTTCTGGAAGTTTTTGATTTGAGGGGGAGTTAGAGAAATTAGCTGCTATATCTTTTAGGGGGATGAGATATAACCGTTTAATACTATCATTGTCATATTTTTCTGATAAATTGATTTTTTACAGGTATTGAGGGGGAGGATATCTGAGGTTTTTGTTTAAGTGAGCTTACATGTATATTTTTCTTTACCTTACACTTTATTACTTGTTGAAAGATGAACAACTTTCACTTGTGAAAACTGGTTTCTTAAATGTTCAAACCACTTCCTATTCTTAAAAGATTTTCATGAATTGCGAAGTGTGATTTTTAAATGATTTTTAATTGAATACTTAAATGTTTATCTGACCGTGTGTTCTTAAAGAAAAATACTTGTGTATTTTCTTTTCATATACTTTGTCAAGTATTCATACACACAACGGTTCAGTACAATATTTTTTGAACTCTGTTATTACCATATATCAAATGATAAATCTTTCCATGGTAATACTCCCGTTTTCTATTCATTGTTGTTTGAATCAAACGTCATTTCATTATTACATGTGCTTTCATTGTTAAAATGTTTATATATTGTTCATATAAACAACATTCGTCTTTGATTTCCCTTATTATTTTTCTTCATGATAATTTGATCTGATTAAATCATTGTCAGATTCTCAGAACATTTCTATTCTTTCATGATTGTTCATTCATACAAAGTTTTGAGAGATCTTAAATGCTTAAAATGCTCAAATTTCATTCTAATTCTTAATGAGCATACAGATACTGACAAATGATTTCTTGTGCTTAAATTGTCAAGAAAATCATTGAGGCAATACATGTTTTTAGGAAAATACATGGGATTCTATGTGTGAGCTTAACAGAACTTCCATGGATTCACGATAACTAGTGTTTCCTACCCATGAAGTATTCCTTTGAGTGATTGAGGGGAGAGGGGTAAAAAGATTGAGTGTTGGTGTGTGAAGAGGTAAAATGGAAATGAGAGATTGGTTAGATGTGAGCTTAAAAGCTTAAAAGAAAGAGGGTGTGAGAACAGAGTAAAAGAATATCAGACTCTGCACCAAACTTCTTTCTGAGTCGGGCAACCACATAATCTGATTGGTTCACATTCTTTGGTGACCATCATTGAAAAAGGCAGTGAGCCCATGCCATCTCTTGCATACAACCCCACCGGCTACTCATTCTTTTCTCAAAAAGAGAATGTTTCACATTTTCTGGGGAGGCAACACATAATCTATTGGTTCTTCACTCAGAAGATACTAATATTGAAAAAGAAGGAAAGTTGCCCCACCTTTGACCCTTCATCATGCACATTGAGTCTGTGTAACACCATTGTTGTCTCAGTGGTTTACATACTTTGAGCCTTTTGAAACACAATCATTGTACTAATTCTTTCATACACAAGCACAAGCACACAGAAAATGTGTTTTTCTGTCAGAACATTCATAGAAAATACCCTGTATTTTTCAATGATTGAATGGAAGTCCTAGGGATTCAACATCAAACAAGCTCCTTAAATTGTACATTTGTTGTACACAGTGGCTTTGTGCTACTGACAGGCATTCCTAAGTGTTTCATATGTTGATTCCGGGTTACAACTTCTAATTTGTCTGAATTTGAAAAGATTCAGATGAATACTTTCATTGATTGACGTCTCATTCAGATCAGATGAACGATTCTCTCATAACATGTCTTGGGGAGATTGCTAATTTTCCTATCTGGGGGAGATTGTCTATTTTTTCTATAAAAGGGGAGATTGTTCAAATCATAAGGGGAAGATGAACGCTCATGAAGACTATGCTTATTAGATAGTGTGCGGAGATCATTCAAAGACCAAGCTGAACTTGAAAAGTTTTAATGATTTTGATTCTCACAAATCATTAAAAGGGGGAGATAAATCAAAGTTCAAGTTCAGAAGAAAAGTTTTGAACAGAAAGGGAGATGAGTTAGAGATGATCAAGGTAGTCAAAGTCAGATTTCAAAATCTTCAAAGTGAAAGTTTGTCAAAGTGAAAGTGAAAGAAAGTAAATGATTGAAGAAAAGATTGATTATTCAAAGTTCTTAAAAGCTAAATCCAAAGCGGGAGACTACTTTAAAAGAGCTGTAAAAGATTTGAAGATGTCAAAGTTTTCAAGAATCAAAGCTGAAAAAGAAGTCAAAGCTAAAGATATTTGTGAAGAAAAGAAGACCTGAAGATCACTGTCAATTTTTTTTTAATCTTGAATCCAAAGGGGGAGATTGTTAGATATTGTATTCAAGATTAAAAGTGAGGGTCTAGTTTGTAATTGTTTGTTAGTGTGAGGATTTGGTTGTAAAGTCAATGTGAATTGACTTAGTATAAATAGTTTTGGTTTCTTGTAATCTTGTAGACACGCATGCACACATTAGACTTTCAGAGAGAATTCGGTAAGAACACATAGTGAACGTGAGATATGTGACTTTGTGTAAGATCTGTGACTGATTGAATAATATGATTTGATCTTCATAATTGTGTTCTTAATCAGAAAATGTATGTTTATATGCTAGTATCTGGGTCACAGAAGATTGTACACAGATTGAGCTTAAAGGGGAGATTTAAAATTCTTCAATGTAACAAAGGGGGAGATTGTATTGCAAAATCCTTTTAGAGATGATCTTGAATCCAAAGGGGGAGATTGTTAGAGCATATATATGTTGAATACAATATCATAGAAGACTGAAGATCAAAGGTAAAGATAACTCTCAGCATCAAAGTCAAAGTTCAGTGTAATAAAGTCAAAGTCAAACATTGTAATTCTTGTTTTGTTATTGTTTGCGCATTTTTGTAGTGTGCGTGAACAGTAGCTAGCGCGTTTCTAACTTCAGTTTAAATAGCTTGTGTGCGTGTAATCTTGTAGAATTAGAGAGGGGTTTGTAGTGTGAGAGAACTGAAGTTAGAGAGAGAAAGTGTTGTGAGCGTATATTGTAATTTGAGTCTTGTGATTAATAAAAGTGAGAAATTGATGGAAGTGATTGTTATCTTGTAATCACATTGTTATCTGGGAATAACAGTTTTGCCTCATATTTGATTTTTGAATATTTGGCAACACACGTTCCAATGCAATATTCCACATTTGTCTTTGGGCATGGATCTCGAGGAAATGTTGCATGTTTATTGAGACGATGAATTTCAGGGATTACTTGATCGAATACGGTTCTTGACTTGATTATCAGTATATGTTAAATATGAATATCAAGTAGAATTGTGAATCCTTAAACATTTTGTTTGTTTGTAATTATCAAAACAAACATATATATATATATATATATATATATATGTATTTTGTGTGACCCAGTAATCAAGCAATAACAATCAATCATGCATAAGAAACATAACAATCAAAGAAATAAAGATGAGAGAAAATGTGTTTGTCATAAATCTCACAAAGATACGCTTACAAGACTTACACACACTTAGAAACTTAGAACTTAGAACTTTAAACACAAAGGAAACAAAGACTTATATATGGTCACACAAGCATTGACCACATACAAAGTCAACATTACAAAAGATAAAACTAAACAATCTAATTGACTCAAAATTATAGGTCTAGCAATCTCCCCCTTTTTGATCAATTAGACTTTCTTGAACCAACCATCTTCGCATGCTTGTATTTCTCATCCCCATGTATCTTTCAAACCTTCTTATGGCCTGCCTGAATCTTAATCTGTCTTTGATGGCATCTATCACATTCTCTGTCCAAATTTTGTCCATCCGATGCCAATGATCATTTTCAGCTAATCTTTTCTTCTCACTTTGCTCATGTAACTCTTCCAACGTCTGTAACACATCTTCAAGAGTACCATCAGAGAACTTATGAATTTCAGCTGCTCTCATGAACCTATTCTCCTTTTTGAAATCATTCTCATACACAACACCAAGTTCTAGCTTTCTTAGCAATGTGTAGAGTGGTGTCACTTCAAGCAATGGATGTGTAAAATTTGGCTTCAAAATATTGATTCTATTCTGATTTGTCTCAATGCCTAGTTGGAAGTCATGAAGATAAGTATGGTAGACGTGCCTCCGAATGAATCTTTTGATAGTATCAATACCAAAAACAATCTCTGGATGTCTGATAGTTCGGCTCCTGAAATCATGATAAATGAACTCAATGTCACTAAAATAAAGATTGGTAAAGTCAGCTTCATTGAATGAGTAAAACTTCATATTCTTTCTTTGCACAGTGAATTCAGGATAGCAGATATTCCCAAACTTCATCAAAGTTACTTTGATAACCTCCAGAATTTCAGACTTGATCTTGACATCTTTTCTTGTTCTCCCCATAATCTGTAGCATCCGAATATAATCTCTGTGATACTCAGGAGTTTTATCTTGGATTCCCAAAAGTTGAGCTTCATCCAACTTTCTGATGTACACACCACTTGTCCTTTGATTTGCGACAATTATTTCTTCTTTGGTCTGCGAAGTGAGCACCCACTCAGATCGTGCCACGTGTCAAATCTTATCCTGAGTATAAATTCGATGTTGTCCCTTAATCGAGCTCACTTCTCTCAGACATCTTCTAGCGAGTTCTCACACTTAGTATTTTTTTCTCTCAAAACCCTATCTATGACTTTTAGTTTCTTCGATCTTCAAGACTTTGATTCAGTGTAGGTACTCCTGATTTGTTGTTTGTTTGTTCTTATTCATCATTTCTTGTGCATTGTTTTGATGTTTTTGCAAATTTAATCTTGTGTTTCTAGGGTTTATGTCGATAGTTCATTGTGTCTGTTCTTCTTCTTTGAACGAGACACTTATGTTTTTGATCTTTTTCTTGTTAATGTTGTTTAATTCATATTTTTAACTCGATATCTCATCTAGGTTTTGGATTTCGAATCATTTATTATCTCTTTACAGGATACCTTAACTTAGATTTTTGGACTTGAATCGAACCTTGGACTGTTGGACTCTTTGAACTGTTGGACTGAATCGATACTTAAAGATGGAATTTTTGTCTGAATTTCAATGAGAACACTGAAATTAAACCTAAATCGAACACATCAAAAGATATAATTTCAGATTAAAAGATACAATTTAGGTTTAAATTTTTTGAAATTTCAAATTTTCGAATGAACAGTGACTTGAGTGTTATTCGTATGAACACTTGTGTCATGTGTGTTCTTGAGCTTGAACTTAGCTTCATGCGAGTTCTTGGTCTGAACTTAGATGTTTGCGAGTTCTTGAGTTGAGAGCAGCTTTATGCGAGTTCTTGCCTTAGAATTAGCATCATGTGAGTTCTTGTCTTGGACTTGGCATTTTTTAGAGTTCTAACATGTTCTTAAAAGAATTTTCAAGTGTTCTGCGAGTTCATGAGATATAACATCATTTTGAGAAAAAAATCAAAATTAACAAGTGTTTTGGTCAACTTTGTTTTGTGTGTCTTTTCTATATTTTTTTAAGTGTTGGTGCATTTTGTATGTTGTAACAAAGTATACTATTCTTGTGAGCTGAAAGTACATTCTTTCTGTACTTTGATACTTTGTATCAAAACCTTTTCTGAAAAACAATTTTTTGGATTATTGCTAACATATTGGATTTTATCCAATACTTTTGTTCTATTTCAAGTACTAAAATGGCAAGTGAACATTCTCATGATCCTATTGTCCAAATGTATCAAAAGAGACACCAATGCCATCTTCCAAATCTCATGTGCAATCTGCAATTGGTTGTGATCTTGATCTTGCCCTCATCAACCCAAATGAGTACTTGTTGTTATCGCCAAACAACCACCACGTGGATTTTGACACTCTCAATGTCAAACCACTCATGATAGAAATTCTGAAAGGTCATCCACTCAACAAAGCACTGACAGCTACTGTTAATGTTCCACTCATCTATCTGCAACAAGCTTGGAAGTCAATTGAGTATGTGGTGGAAAGCAACAATGACAAGTATTTCAAAATCCGGATAGATAATTTCACTTCAATTCTGACCTACTGAAGGCTCAAACTCACCTTAGATCTACCGGAAGCTAACTCTAGGGAAGGGTGAGCAACATTTGATCTATACCCTGTTGATTCTGAAGTATTTGAAGGCATTCAAGCCTTGGGGTATATTTGTCAATTAACAAAGATCAGTGAGTTCAAGAAGTCTAATCTATCACCTTTCTACTACCAGATGTTCTCTGTGATCAATCGTTGCTTGACTTCATGGCATTCAGGCCTCGACAACACAAACATGCACACTCTTAGATTATTTCATGCCATAGTATACGATCTACACGTGGATTACTCAGTTGCATTATGGACAGAATTGTACGAAAAAAGTCATCAGCAAGCAAACATCAAAAAAGCCATTGTATGTTCTTTATCAAAGGTTTCTTCAACTGATTGTCAGGAGTATGATCCGGTCTAACCGAGACATTCCCAAGAGATCTCATCACAAAGTAGCACCAGAATGTGAAATGAGATACCTACAAAAACAGAAGAAAACATTCAGGTACTCTATGCCTATTCCTGTAGCTCTATTAGCTTACGTTGATCCGAACTCTGAGTGCGTTAGGGATTATAGAGAGTCTATGGGATTGCCAGAACTGGTTATCCCTACCCAAGACTCTAACCTTAGAAGAGCGGAGTCGGTGACGGTTTCTGAAACTCAGGGAGTTCAGGAATGGATAGAGCTGAGAGAAAATTCTGAGAGGGGAATGGACGGGGGTCAGGATTCTAGACTAGAGGTTGTGGAGACTCAGGCACATGATGCCACACATCTTGAAGTTTCCACATCTGAACCTGAGAGAGCTATCACTCATCAATTGAGCCCTCAGGAAGAGATTACCAATGAAGGTCAGGACTTTGAGACTAAGTCGGATCAGCCAGCTAGTTCATTAACAGATTTTGTACCATCAGCTACTCATGCATCAGATGAAGAACATGACAATGATAATGATGTTGATAATGAAAATCTTCAACACAATTTTGGCTTTCTTGATGATGTTTCTCTACATTGTGAGGACATGGAAATTTATATTGCTACAACTGATATTCAGAATGTATTGGGTGATATAAGGATGGATGAGGGAGTTCAAGTAGAAAATGTTGAAAATGTGAGACTGAGAGAAAATGAAGAAAAAAAAATATGGGGAGCGGGTGTGTACTCGAGCCTACCAATCCAGAAGGGAAACCACATTTACCACCTCGCCGCATGTGTTGCGAGTAGGTGTTGAAATAGACGTTAGTATCCCGCTAACGCAACTTCACACCTTAGCCACCCATTATGTTGCCTCACAATAGGCAATAATCTCAGACATGTACAGGGACTTAGCACAAACGCTATCTAGCTTTCACTCAAAAACTTTAGATATTGAAACTAGAGTTTAGCAGCCCCAGAACTCAATTACTTTCAGTGCACAGTCGAGTCTAGCGCCACTTGAACTACCACTTCCAATTTCTAGGACACTGATACAGTCTGCTACCATCGGAAGTCTTCGTGACCCGATCAGAACATCTATAGTAGCGCCGCAATCCGGTCTACGAGGATTAGATGGAAGTCCTATCATTGCTAATACTATGACAGCTTTGAACACAAGCTACACTGTTGAATCTTCAACTGTTGTGCTAACGGGAAGTCTAAGTGACCTCGGAGTTAACTTACCCAACTTTGTGTCAAAGGAGTTTCTCAACGGCGCCTTAAAGGTTGTTGAAAATTGTCCATCTCACAAATTTGAGGAGGAGCTTGGGAAAGTTAAAAGTCTACTGAAGGGGAAAGGACCAGCACTTCAGGAGCCTGTTCAGCCACCTCCACCACCTCCAGTACAGCCTGTAGATCTATCAGTAGAAGAGCTGAAATCAGTTTTATATGCTAAAATGTTATCTCAAGCACCAGCTGATGAGTCAGAGGCATATTTGGTTACTTTATTGAGATCCCAGCAAGCTCAGGTACCTTTAGATACTATTTCAGTCACAAAAGTCAATTCCTTCAAATCTGAAGTGGTACAACACATTCAAGAGTTAACCAGAGCAGTTCAGCAAGCATGCAAAGTTCAAGCAGTTTCTAAAAGAAGACATGATCATGATTCCGATCAAGATCATGAGGGGGAGATAAGCAAAAGACAAAAAACTGCTACTGAAACTGACACTGCTCAGGGTGATGTTCATATGGAAAAGGATGTTGAAATGGTTGATGTTAGGAATGATGGGAAAGTGGATGTTGGAGAAGGAATGGAGATTGTACTTTATGTGAATGAAGAGGTAGAACCAAGGGTTGCAAAGCCTAAGGTTGCTACAAGGGAAGAAATCTTACTGCTGACAGGAATGCAAGTTGTAGATATTATTGATTTATCATCAGATGAAGATGAGTCAGCTAATGAAAAATATGAGAATTTCTGGAAGATTAAAGAGGAGGAAAGAGAACAGCTGATGGGTTCTGATGATGAAGGTAATGAGAACATTTTGGACATCCTATCCTGTACTCCAGATGATATCCAACTGAGTCATGTACATCATGAGCTACCCTAAACCATAAGAGAACCACCTGAAATTCCAACCTTTACAGAGATAAACCTTTCTGAACCAACTGATACACCACAAAACATACCTAGCCCAGTAAACCAGCCTACCAGCCTATCACTAGCCCTGTTAACCTACCTAGCCAAACAAATCCACCAATCCCTAAACAGAATTCCTAGCCCAATCCTTGATACCCAGCCTACAAATGTCAACTCATCTGAACCCAACACCGAAGTTGAACCTGAACTTCACTTTCCATCTAACCTAGTATAAAACCAAGTCGGCCCTTCAAACCAACCTGAAGTCCCTCTAGTACCACAGATGCTCAGCTCAGGCAAATGCGAAATACTTTGAGAGCGTCGTTTCTAGAGGAGGAGATGAAAAATATAGTCGTACACAGGCTCAGGAGGATGGATATATACAAGGTGTTAGGTGTTTCTCATCTACTAATGGAGTATCAGGAGGAGTATGCAAGGTTGATAAGTTGGGAGAGGAAAGCTAAGTAATATGTACATAATAAGTCTAGAATTGAGACGGTGAAACAAGTGAGGCTAAGGAGATTTCAGAAAATCTGGTATCCGGTCTTTACTGTTCAAAGAAGATATCTAACAGAGTGTGTGTTTTCTAAAGCAGACTTTCAATACTTAGATGTGCATGACATTGAATATCTCTATCACCTGTTCAGAAACATGACTATCAAACTGGAGAATATAATTTTTTCTTTGGAAGTTGTAAAGAGATTTATGAGAAGGCGTGTCAACTACACATACTGCTACGACTTTCAGCTGGGAATTGAAACAAATCAAAGGAAAGTCAACATGACTAAGCCTAATCTGGAGTTGGAAGATATTGAAAGCTATAATTTGTTCACTATAATTGAAAAGCCAGAACTTAGAGTGATTTACAAGAATGCTGAAAACAAGAAGAGATTTCTCAGAATTTCAGAGATTTCCATGTTTTCTGATGGAACGATAAAAGTGATCAGACTGCAGCTGAACCAGAGATTCAAAGAGAATGAAAATAAAGTTAAGAAAGAAGAAAAAGGTCTGGGAAAGTTTGACAGACTAGCTTTGATAAGAGTCTTGGATGCTTTAGAAGACAGAATTCATTTCAGACGAGGCATAAGGATTTTTGAGTCTCTGCTCGGCATTAGACAAGGAAGTTATTCAAGATGGTGCAGATAAAGCTTTTTGATGATTTGATCTAAAAGGTGGAGATTGTAAATGTATTTTGTTTAGATCAAATAGTTTGACTTTTATCTTTGACTTTGTCTTTGTATGCCTTGTGAGTGTTTCTCATATATAGTTGCTTAGCTTTGTGAGAGTTTTTGTGAGTGACCATTGTATGCGTGTACTTGTAACTTCAAGAGATATACGACTTCATCACTTTCTCTCTCTACTTTCTCTCTCTAGAATCTTGTGTGATTTTATGTGACTGATTAATATAGCTTGATTTGTGGACTAACACATTTGTTAGCTCCACAAGCTCTACATCTTTCAGAAACTTCTTTACATTCACCATTTTGTACATCAAATATCTTAACAGAAGTACTACTATTTAAAGAACTGCTAATTGTCTTCTGAAAAGAGTCATTTATTCTCCACACTAAACTCTTACCCCTTTTCTTTTCTGAAAAAGACAAAACACTTAGTTAATAGAGGATTTGGAAGTTGAGCTTTCATTTGTAGAAGATTTTTCGGAACACATTTTAGAGTTGGTTCCAAAAGATTCTCCTACTTCATATGCACTTGGCCTTTCATCATTGTTCTGATCAATAACAACTTTGGATTTGTCTTGAAATTCAAACTCTGGATTTGAGTGAACAACCCAATCCTTTTGATTAAAATATTTTTTTATCAATCTCATAGTTTGATTCAATATGACATCTTTTGAAATTCAAAACCTCAACTGTGAAATCTTTTTGCAAAACTCTTTATTTTCATTTAAGCTCTTTTCAAGTTGAAATTGAATATCAAAATTTTCATTTTCTAGTTCCTCAAAACTTTTTTCAAAATAGATAGTTCTTCAGTTAAAGAAGAAAGTTTATCATTTAAATAAGAGGAAATAGATTCAGAGGTCTGTACATTGTTATCAGATTTCTGAGCGTGTCATCAAATTTCTAAACAGTGTCATCGGATTTCTGAACAAAATGTTCAGATTTAGAATACTTAGATTCATAAACAACTTTTGTCTCAGGCTTGGTTTCAACAAACTTTGTTTCTGTGAGAAAGAGTGATTCATAATCAGAGTAAGAAAACTGAGGTTCTCTATCTTTATAACTTTAATTTAAGTCATCATATTTCAATCCCACACTTTTAAAATTACAAGTCTGTGAACTTTCACTATAATCAGATTTCTCATCCTCTATTTTTTCTTTCCTTTATCAACAGTGTTAAGTGAGGAACACTCAGACTTAAAAAAAAAATAAAACCTTCATGGATTTCAGGAATCTTTTCTCTGTAAGCACCAAGTTCAGAAAAATCATACAAGGATATTGGTGCCTTTTTCAAAACAATATTCTCATTTAATCCCAAGCCCATCTTAGGATTGTACATCTAGTGTTTTTGGGATTATTTGTCAAAAGATTCAGAGTTTGTTGTGTTTGTCCTCTCTTATAATTCAAAACCTCTAACTGTTTGATCTTTTTGTAAAGGTCTTTTCTTTCATTCAAGCTCATTCAAATTTGAGTTGAAACTCAACTTTCTCATCTTTTATTTCTTTCAAATTCTTTTGTAAAATGGATATTTTTTTCATCTAGATTTGAATTCACATATCTCACTTCTTGTTTCTCCTTTTCTGAATCTTCAAACATAACTTTGTAAAGCTCTTTTTATTGTCTGAATTTGTTGACCAAAGTTCGTTCACCTTTGATTTTTTTTCAAGTCAACAAATTCATCATTCATACTTTCCAATTTAATCATTAAATCATTTTCTAAAAAAGATGTACCTCATACTCAATTTCTGAAGTTGTTGATTTAGAATTAGTGGACTTATCACTCATAGTTGCCATGAAGTTGTAATGTATATGCGTGAAGTATGCAGCCTCTTCCTCATCAGATGTATCATTCAATCAATTCTCTTCTTCAGCTATCAAGGCTTTCCCAGTTTCTTGGCTTTTAACCAACCGAGTCTTTTTAAGTGTTGGGAAAATTTTCAAAATAAGTTAAGAGTCTTAGTTATTTTGGGTTTAGTCTTAGGAAAGGAAAAAGTTATTTTTTGGTAGCTTTCACCTTGTCCCACATAGGTGAAAGAGTAGAAATTTAGTGGGTATATAAGTTAAAGTCTTTTCTATATATTAATTTAATAGATTGGAAATGGAGGGGCTCCATAAGGGTGTAACGCACCCTTACACGCGTAAGACCGTGGGCGTGGGTGCAATGTGGCACTTTGATGGCGAACTTTGCATTTCGCACTTTGCAATGTGGCGTCACTAATAGTTATGGTTGCATAATATGTGTTTGTTCGAACAGATGCGACAGTCTTAGGCGTCATTATTGCTGCCATGTGTCACTAAATTGGCATTTTGCGTCAGTTCAAAAGGTTGTCACTTATATATATATATATATATATATATATATATATATATATATATATACCTACCATTAGACACCAAAAACGCATCTTTTTTTCATATACTAGACTACTAGAATTTGTTATGCTATAGAAACACAATTTTCTAGTTCCTATAAATCCTTGAAACTCAATAGTTCACCCGGATTATCACTACTAAGTGCGGTGTTGGTAATTTACTCTACATATGTTGCTTCATTGTATCTTGGGAAGCAATTCGCCACAAACCCATAGCACTATGTTATATTGAACGGTGGGGACGAAATTGCTTTAAGGATAGAGAGATCTCGCCCTGAAGGAATAAGTAGTAGATCATCTTAAACCTATATTTTAGAACCCAAAAATCAACATTTAGAATAATAGTTTGAATTATTAATCTTCTCGAATCTGCAATCCCTAGCTTAATGGTCAGGTTTGCCATAGTTGAACCGCCTATTATAGGTCTCATCATTCTTCTTCTCTCTCTCGCTTTCTCTTTTCTCTCTTCTTTCTCATAGCTTTTCTTCTCAAACTTGTACTTGTCTTTAGAGTTTCCTTTGAACTTTTCTGTCTCGTAATGATCAGATTTAGAGTTGAACTTTTTCTTCCCAAATCTCTTGTTAAATATGCTTGTTAATAAAGCAAGACTCCCTGCTATCCTTTTCAGATCCATCATCAACATTTGAATCACCACTATCTTTGTAGAGATATCAACAAACTCTGGTATCTCTGATATTAATGAAGATTTGGATTTCTTCTTTGCATCTGATTTAGATCTGCTCTTTCTCTCTGACAACAATGCTAAAGAATCTGAAACAACCTTCTTTACAATTACAATCTCTTTAACTTTGTCTTCATATTGGCTCAAGATACAAAATAGGTCAGGAATATCTTCTTCACACATATCTTATTCATCTGAAGATTAACAACATGTGTATCCCACTCTAGCTTCAAATTCTTTAAAAACTTGTAGTTTATCTCAGAAACAGTCTTTTGCAAGCCATTCCTTCTAAGATCATTCAAAATAGCATTATACCTACTTTATGTGTCTGTCCGAGATTCAGATTATATGGCCTTGAACCCTTCATATGCACTGATGCATTGGTTTAACTTGGTTTCAAGAGATCTTCTAGTGCCTTGCATCTGTTTTTCAAGTTCACCCCGCATTGCCTTAACATATTTTCTGCTATCAATTCTATTGACTAATTAATTTAGATTTACCATTGCTAGCAAAGTCAAAGCCCTTCTATCAAGATTGTACCTCTTTTTCTAGGCTTCACTAATGTACTCAAGATCTTTCTTCATTTTAGTAGCAGGATTTCAAGTGTATTATCAATTGCAGGAACTCCAAGGATCTCAATGAACACTTCAATTGGTCCTTCAGTGATTAGATCTCCTCAGATCTTCATCAATATCAACAAATTGAATCATCCTCAATCTCCATTGATGATATTCTCCTAAAATCAAAACAAGTGGTTTTGTAAGTAGTTATTTAGACATCTTGAAAAATTAGAGGTTAATGGAACTATTCAACAATAAATTTGATAAACTTCAAAATATTTGATCAAGAACACAAGCAAGAACACAACGGATCAAATGAATTGATCAAGATTGAACCAATAAATGAATTCATGAAGAATAGAAATCACTTATCTAATGATTCTTTAACAGATTGAATGTGAATTCCTTTGAATTTAATGTCGTTGGCTCTGATACCAATTGTTCTGACCCAAATTAACCAATAAAGTAAGAACTATAGCAAAATATATGATGAACACCAAATATTGAGAATCACAAGTCATATGTATTGATATTTGTAAGAGAATTACAAACTATGAGAAAGAAATATTACAATTGAGCAGCGTATACAGAAGTGGAAAGTTAACTACAAGATTCTACCAAACTGTATTTATAGAAGAAAATAATTGCTAGAGCTAGAGTATAAATACATCAATGACAAATGAAATGATTACACATGTTCTAGTATCCTCCAGTCTTCATATTTACAGATAAGTCATCTTAGAAAAACTAGGTGTTTGCTCTTTAAGTACCGAAGTCTGAACTTGGGAGTTCAAACTTTGTAGTCGAACTCTGATCTCTCTATCTCAAATCACTGATTTACCTTGTACTTAAATCTAGCCAAAGTCTGATTGCATATCATCAGGTATCTAATCCTTCCTATCCAGACTTAGCTTTTAGACAAATTTTGCTCTTCAGAACTCAAACCATTCTGTTCCAGATCTCTGATCATACTAAGCAGAGTTCATACTTAGCAGATTTCTTGGCTATACAACTATGATCCTTCATTGTCATAGCTTTGATCAAACATATCAAAGAGTTATAATTAGACAAATTTGACCAATTTACAAAGTCTAACAGGGAGTAACAGAGATATATTAAAAGAGTTAAAAGTAATAAATAAGAAAAATATAAGGATTAAAATGAAAATTATGAAAAGGATTTAAAATAAAAATAAAATTGAATTGTTTTAAATGTTTTTTAATTTAACATTATGTTCTCGAAACTTTTTTTACGAAGGAAATGAAAGAAAAGGGAGAGAAAGAGAAGGAAAGTAAAAAATCGTGTTTTTGTAAAAAATAATTCTTTTCCTTTCCTTTTTTTCCCTCCCTTTGTTTTCCTTCATTTTCCATCATTTTCTCTTCTTCCTAAATTCGAGAACGCAAAGTAAGTGTAAAAGGAGTACATAAAAAGAGTAGTTTTCTAGAGTATCTCCAACAACTATGTTAAAATGGAGAAAAGGAATTGTAACAACCTTTTTACTCCAACAACTATGTCGTCTTCTATGTTAAAATAGAGTTAAAATAGAGAAAAGATGACAGAGATTGTAAAAATCTCTAAATTTTGAGTAATCTCTAAATAGAGAGAAAATTTATTATTTTAATACTTTGCACCAATAAGAGATATTAAAAACAAGTATTTAGGAGAGATAAATAATATTTTATTAAATGGTGTTGAATGTAAAAAAAATTATTTTTTTTTGAATTTCAATAGTCTAAAATATTTTAGAGAAAATATAGCATAGCTATTTAAGATGCTTTTATAGAAGAAGATATGAATAGAGTTTATACAGATTAGGACTCTGAACTTCATTTATTACAGATTAGGACTCGTTGTATGTCGTTTTGTAATGAATTGGCGCCTAGGTTTAACGGCCATCCATTTCCTCCGTTATCCTTGAGGGCATTTCCGTCCTTTTTTGTCTTTACTCGAGAGACCGTAACAATCACACAAACAACAGGGACCAAATCCATAATTGAGTATGAAAAATAAAAATTATTAAATTTTTTCATACTTTAAATTTATTAAATAATTAATTATTATACTTTAATATATATTAATTATTATATTTTAAGTTTAATTTTCATTAATATATTTTTTTCAAGAAAAATATAATAGTTAAAATTAAACTTAAAGTATAATAATTAATATAAATATATATATAGAGAGAGAGAGAGATTGAGAGAGAGAAAGAGAGAGAGGAGCGTTCAAATGCAACCCCTATACATGGTACAACCTCATGCAACCCCTTTATCCACCACATAATTTATGTAATTAAAAAAAGGAAAAAAAAACTAAAAGTAAAATGTGTTGTGGGTAAAGGAGTTGCAAGGATTGCATTATGTAAAAGGTTGCATAATAACTCACTCATATATATATATATATATATATATATATATATATATATTTCTTAAATTACAATAATTAATTAATTTAATAAACTTAAAGTATAAAAAAATTTAGAGTAAATTACGGATTTGGTTCCTCGCGTTTGTCGATTGTTATGGAGTTGGTCCTTTATTTTCAAACATTACATGAGAGAAGAGATAGAGATCTGACAGAGAGATAGAGATCGAGATCATATATATATATATATATATATATATATAGAGAGAGAGAGAGAGAAGAGATTGACATAGCATAGGGACGAAAACCCACTTCGTCTTCTCCGGCGAGGTCGCCTGCCTGTGGTCTGCGTCTTATCTCGATCTCTCTCTTTATCTCAGATCTGTATTCCTTCTCTCTCTCTCTCTTCTCTCGATTTCTATCTCTTTCACATATCTCTCTCACTCTTCTCTCTCTCTGATATGTATCTCTTCTCTCTCTTTTATCTGGATTTCTATCTCTTTCTCATATCTCTCTCTTCTCTTTTAAGTGAGTTTGATTTTGGTTATTAGATATGGGTTTAATTTAGGTTTTTGCTTTATAAATGTAGGTTTGATTTAGGTTTTAAATTTGGGTTTGATTTAGGTTTCTAAATTTTAAGTTTGATTTAGGATTTTGGTTTTTAAATATGGGTTTGATTTAGGTTTTTGGTTTTTGAGTTTGATTTGGATTTTAAAATATTGGTGTTTGGTGTTCTTTGTTCATCATTGTTTATCATGAATATTCAAGAGAAAAAATTTATAATTAATTAAAAATGGTAAAATAAATTAAATAATACAAAATGACCATAATACCCTCAGGCTTAACGGAGGAATTAGTCGTCCGTTAGCTCGAGGGACCAATTCAGTAACAAAATGCATACTTGGAGGGCTATCATGTAATTATTAAAGATAAAGGACCAATTCCGTAACAATAGACAAACGTGAGGGACCAAATCCGTAACTTACTCAAAAATTTAATAACTTTGTATTTTTCAGACTTAATTACATATTTGGTCCATTTGATTTGTGTGATTATTACTATTAGGAAATTGGTCCTTGAGAAAAGACAAAAAAAAGGAAGAAAATGCCCTCATGGTTAACGGACGCATTAGATGATTGTTAGAGTGAGAGACCAACTCGTTACATAATGATATACGACGAGTCCTAATCTGTATTAAATGAAGTTCAGGTAACATTTTTGTAAAAACCACAAAACCACAGGGACCAAATCCATAATTAACTCAGAGTAAATTACAGATTTCTTCCATATGGTTATATGCAAATTATGGATCAAGTCCCTCAAACGAAATAATTACATGTATGGTCATTGTGGTTTCATTTTTATTGGAGATTAGGTCCTTGCCTTTAACTCCATTAACTACAAATATATTAAGTTGGGGGCAATGTGGTCATTTTATTAGTGAAAAAAAATTATATAAATCAATGGTATATCATATATATATACACACAAAATACAAGGATAAAGAAACATAGAAGCTCTCATCTCCGGCGCCCCCTTAGTCGAGCATTGTCTTCCTCAGCCCTTCTTCATTCTATTCATTGCGACAACTGTTTTGGTAAAACAAATATGAATGTCAAGACCGACGTAAGAATCTTACGATTAGACACATTCGGCCAACAAGTACTAACGACCAAAGATCATAAGACTAACGGTCGTCACTTTTGACGAATGTCTTAAGATACTCTTGGCGTACGACTAGCGGCTGAATACACTTATGCTATCGGTCGTCACTAAGTAGAGACGATCATAGTTATCTATTGACATATGTTCATCGTTAATAACTCCCGACAAAACCGTGTTTTATAATGCTTTAATGCAGGTCTTCGCTCATTAAATACCAACCGATATAACCGAAGACAATAATTCAAGAGCATTAAAGACACCGACCTTTGCCGACATTAAGGCATATGCATGACTCATTTATGACAAGAAAACCTATATAAACAAAGTCTTGTCAATCCTCAAGGATACAAGTTCAACATTAGCGCAACAAGTAATATTCTCAAGAATTCTTATAACACATTTGAAGATCTCAGTCCATCTTACGATTTCTTTACTTTTTTTTATCATATTGTAATCATTTGTACTCTCGAACTTTGTTACTAAAGGACAACGTCCCTATTTGACGTCACTAGTGCATCGACTGTAACACCCCTTAAAATAGAGGTAAAATTTAAATCTGAATAATGACGTAAACATGACATCTATAAAATTCAAATCATAAAAAAGTGGGAACTAGCAATAGCGTTTACATTTCAAATAATGAAAATGATATATAACAACATACTAATCTAAACTACATTAAGCTTAGATTACGGATGGATGTTCCTATCATCTTCTAAAAGAATCTATCAACAAAATTCACGCGAATCCAATCAAAAGTCATCTATCCCCAAAAGTGCCTCTAATGGCATTCATATCTCATCTCAAGACCCCAGAGTCTCGCCGCTAAAGGAACCTGATATACATGTCATTTAAGAAAGAGTGTTAGACTTTGCGTCTAGTGAGAACAAACATTTCTATTAATCAATAAAGCGTGCAATTGACAATAAATGACTTTTAAACATGAGAAATAGTTTTTCTTTCCAAAAATACCACATACAAACCACACAATCCAAAAACATCTTACGATGATGGGGGAGACCCGGTTTCCAAGGATTGTGGTGGAACACAAAAGTAAGTCACTTTCCAAGTTGTGAGTTCAATACTAGGATCAAGGCAATGAGCTCGTCGACTCGTACTCAGATGTGGAGGAGAAGACCCAATGATCCTAATCACACTCATTCACTAGGATTACATTTACAATCCATGGCTAGTAACCAACCCCACATAACCGTACTAAGTTGCCTTTCGAGGACCCAATGTCTCAATTATATAAAAAAGAGAGTTATCCCACAATTAAAGCGACTCTATACCTAAGGATCCAATAGTAATAGTCTAAGCCTTGTCACAATTACATTTGTGACAAAACTATAATCACACATATAGTTTCCGTATTAACATTTCCATATAAAGGGTTCCTTGTATAAATAACATAATATGAACTAAATACATATATTAACAAATCAAATGAACATTTCCGAATACCAACAAGTATGATTACAAAGCATATTTCTAAATTTTGTAAGGCTTAAGAGAGCCTTAGTTGAACATAAGCCATCTCAACCATTTCATCCCAAAACCCTCACTTTTATCACGAAGTTCCTCCAACAATAAAGTTTCATAAATATATTCAAAATAAGTTTTCTCAAAGATTCAACCATAAATATGTATGTAAAACCACATTTTATAAACCATATAATAAAACTCTTTATCATGTGTGAAAATGGTAAAAACCCTAAAATCTCCAAAATACTCAAGTTAGGTCAAAATTCTTCAAACAAGAAAATATAACTAGGAGAAGCTTAGGAGTTCAAAATATGAAGGTTTGACATGTATAAAGTTTATAAGAGTTGGATAAACTCACCTTGGATTTTGGTATTAAAACCCACAACTAAAAGAAGCTTAGAAAGATGGGGATGAAGTCTTGCACTTGAATCACACTTGAAGGACTCCTCTTAAAGAGTTAACACCCTAGAAACCACAATAAATGATTTAGGTAACCATAAATGGAGTAAATGAAGAGGGAAGGAAGGGTTGGGGAAACACCTTAAATGTGGAGAGAAAATCAATGCCAACAAATCAGAAATGAGGAATAAGAGGTCCGGAAATCAAGGTTGAGCATGTAATACCCGTAGGGTTTCAGCTAAATGCCCATGCAATAGTGATAGAGTCACAGTTGCATGGCAAGGTCGCCACGGATGTACCTTGGGCACCGTTTATGGTGCGATTGTGACAGGGAGACTATGCTCGTATCACTCTAGCAGGTCATAGTCGCATCGGTTGTACCCCGGGGTCCTCGAGCCTGACGATTATGACATGGTGATAGTGACCATGTCACTATCGTATGGCACTATCACCCCAGACCTCCCAAGCCCCAAAAGTTTACATTTTTCCCATGGAATGCTCCCGATTCGCCTTGAGGTCAAACTTAAATCTTTTTTAATGAATGAACCCTTAAAACAAGATTATTAAAGCATTCACATACATTTTCTTACCGAAAGTTTCGGTTGTTACATTGTTGACTTTCACTGTCGTCCGCGGTTTTTACCCTCGATAGGGGTTTTCCACGCCCAAAATTCTCGTGTCTTATTTACTTTTCTACGTTTTTCACGAGTTTATCGAAGAAAACCATCTATAGTTGTTAAAGCTCCACAATGAACTTAAGTTATTCCTAAGAGTAATTTTTGACATAAATAGAAGTCGATCGTAACTTACATACCTCCATTCCCTTCCTTGTCCTCACCATGACCCCCCCCCCCACTTCCTTGATCTGTAGCTCCCTTTCTCCGGAAAATTCATCCAAATGTGTTAGGACTGAAAGTCCTTAGTGCATTGAAAGTTATATAAAGTATTTATAGAGTTTATTGTTTTATTTATCGAGTTATAACAACCTTTAATGGTTACTGGGCTTATTTGATGTAATGGGCTTGGGCTTTATTTGTAATAGGGCCTAAGTATATAAAGCATTGTTTAGAGAGTAATTAGGGTTAGATTTGAAGAGATTACATAGTACGCTTCAGAAGATTAGAGAGAGGGTTTGTTCTTCATTCAATCCTTTTGTAACCCTCTTTCAATCATTCAATTTAGATTTATTATTGAGATATATTGTTACTTGATCAAACTGGGATTCACAATTGGTATCAGAGCAAGGAGACGAAGATTTGATTCGGAAAAGGTAATTTTTTCTCTCTAAAGTTCAGTCGATCAATTTTTTTTTGGATTTATGGGCTTATTATTTTTGCTAAATCTTTGAGTCTAGTTGTTCCCAATATCTTTATTTGTGTTAGATTAAGCGATTGGTAAAGTTTCATCTTCTAATTCATAGCATTGAAGTAGAATTTTGGGTTTTTTATAGATCTAAAATTTTTTAGTCTGTGTTCTTGAGTTTTTATTAAAAACCATTGTTTTTGGTTCAAAATAATCGTTTGAAAAGGTGTTAGAATTCTGGGTTTAATCGATTAGATTTGATAAATTTCATGAGTTTTTAGTTAAAAGGTTTTGAGTTTGATTAAAGTGTGTTTGGGGCTCTATTGTAAGTTATGCGCCGCTAAACCCGAGTCTTGCATAACCCGGTGTGGACTCTGATACCCTACCCGGGTTCCTTGACTCCTCCCGGGTGACTCTCAAACCCGGTTCCCCCCACACTCGCGTGGTTTCCACCCCGTGTCACCAAGGCCCCGTCTGAGGCCCTCCTCGCACCGCATCCTTAATCTCCTAACACCCGCTGCACTCTCAACCTCACACCCGCATTCCTAGACCCACTCCCTCAAACCCACATCCTCACCCTCTTACTCACCCACACCTAAATCCGGCTCATACCCAAACCCTCCTCACCCCAAAACCTCCTCACCTCAAACCCTCCTCATCCCAAACCCTCCTCACGCCAAACCCTCTCACCCCAAACCGTGATCGTCTTACGATCATTTTGTTCAAGTAACAATGGGAAAACATATATGTATGTGAATGGTAAATTCGTAAAATCATATGAAGATTCAGAACCTGAAGAAGATCTGAAAATTCGTGAAAATAAAAGCAAAGATTCAGATGATTCATTGAAAAATGAAATTAGTGCTTTAAAAAATAACAATCTCGAACTGAAACAAAAGATTTCTGATCTTGAGAAGGAGATTGAAAAGGATAGAAAAGATTTTGAGAATGAAAGAAGTGGTTTCGCTAATGAAAGAAAGGGGTTTGAACGGAAAATTCTTGTTCTTTCAAAGAAGATTTTCGAGGAAAGAAAGAGTTTTGAGTTTCAAAATGCTAAACATTCAAAACAGATTTCTGATTTTGAAAAGATTTTGATAATTGAGCGAAATAATTTGAGATAGAAAGGAAATCTTTTGAGAATAAAAAGAAAGAGCTTGAAAAGAAAAATATTGATGTTTTCAAAGAAATATCTGATAAACGCAACAGTATTCGAAAAGACTTTAAAAGTTAAAGAAAGTTTTTCGAAACAGAAATTCGTAAGCTTTCACATAAATTTTCTGGATTAACGATAAAGATTTTGAAAGAGTAGAAGGTAAAATCCGATTTACAAAAACAATTTGATTCAATTCTCGAAGAAAGAAATGTTTTATCCATAAAAGTCAAGAAACTTGAAGAACTTAATTTCAAAGTTGATTTATATGAACAAGTCAGTCCTGATACTATTGTTCAGTGTCCTTATTCTTCAAGTTCAACTTCCACAACTATTTCTTCGAAGAGTTATGTCAAATCAAATGAATTTTCAAAAGATCGGATTCGCCCTTCAAATCTTTTCTATAATTCTCTTGATGATAATATAGACAATCAAGGGTTTCAAAAAGTCAAAATGGTTTGGAGAAAAAAAATCAACTACAGAAGACAGTGATGGAAATACGTCATACAAATCTTCTGTAGTTGATCCAAAGTCACCGACTCATGTCTATTCCACAACTAAGTTGATCAGTCTAAACCGAGCACATATTTGTTGCACTTATTGTGGAAATAGTAACTTTATGGATTTCAGATATGTCAATAGCTGGTATGGTACTTATAGTATCCCCAATATTCAGTTTCATAGCTTCAAAGCAAAGGCAACTAACCATCAAGGATCCATCAAAGCATGGATACCAAAACCAAAATTTGTCTAATATGTTTTGCAGGAATGTCATGTGTGATTTAATTCAGATTATTCACGTCACATGACTACAATCAAGGGTTATGCCATCTTTTGAGAGGGAGTACCAGGTTTTTCTTAAGTTTCATATTGACTTCTGATCATATCAGACCATAACTCATTTTTAAATGTTTTGACTTTTGATTACCTCAAATCAGAACTCATACTTAAATGTTTAATTCTCTATTCCACTTGGTGAATGAAAAGAGTGTTAGGGCTTTTAATGTTTCTATGGTCAATCCAGAACTGGAAGGACCTACCCAAGAAACACATCACATTCATAGATATCAGTGAGGGGTCTAGATTGATAGATGAGTTCGGATTGAAAATAAGATGGTGAGGATGTGACAGGACTTAAAAGAATTATTGGTCCTTACCAAACCGAGTCAGTTATCCGGGTTACCACATAATCTATTCATTCTCGCTCTTTAGAGATGGATATTGAAACAGACATGGACCCAATGTCGATAACTCGTGTCACCACACCCAGTCACTCAAGTATCTCGCAAAAGATACTTGTTTCATATATGCACGGAGATTGAGTACATAATCTATCTATTTCTCACACGGAGGTCTTAGATATTGAAAAAGGAAGACATCAGTTCCGGTCTCCGAACTTCATATTCATCTCACCGTGTCTATTGATTTCTTAACCTGCGTCCCAGGTTGAATCAATCTTTGAGCCGAAAAGATACATGTTTATATTTCTTTCACACACGCACGAATCTTTGTGATTCCCCTTGCATATCTTTGTGATATTGCCGGAACATTTTGAGAAGCATAAATGTTTAAATTTTACTTCAATGATAACTGGAAGTCCTATCAGATATACATCGATGCCAACTCTGAAAATAGGCCACACAATTACTTTAATTGTTATGATAACAGTTACTATTGTGTAATAGTGTTAGAAGATTACCCTTCTTGGTTACTTATATGTTTCATCAGATATTTTTTTACCCATTTAGTTTGTCTTTGAAGATACATGATGCTCAGGGTGCTCCTAATCATCATGAGGGGGAGAAGGTGTGACACCCTAAAAATAGGGATAACAAAAATCCGAAAATCGGACATGCGGTATTTAAAATTGTCATAGCAAGAGCCTCCCAAAATGGGGAAAATACACAAACCTGTTTAAATACAATCGTAATTCAAACGGATAATAAATAGCAAACAACCATTCTAGTTTCGACAACTAGAAACTAGATCACAAACGAAGTATCAGTTATAAACCCAATTAAGTCTTCTATAAATAATAAGTCCAAACGCAATAATACCCAAGCTCTCACCTAAGCACTATGCCATCTTAGAACCGGCACCTCTAGAACCTGAGATACACATCGACACCAAGCAAGTGTTAGGCCAAAAAGCCTAGTGAGTTGAACAAGAAATAGCATAATAGAACATATACAATTCTTATCAACAGTTAACCAATTTTCAACATGTATGGAGTCAACGGGGGATACCCATAACACCAATTGATTCCACCCGAAGAGATAATGTACCTTAATGCCAACTACTAAGAGTGACATCCAAAGGCTCGGCACACCCGGGGACTACTGCAGAGGAAATTCCCCAACGGCGGAGGTCTAGGCACATACCCACACGGTGGCACCCACTACATCCTCCTAGTGTCTATCGACTTGGTTCGTCCAACATAAATTATATAGGAGGTCTTTTGGTATATTTCAACCATGTATAATATAATACCAACCATGGGTACGATATCACCATCCTAATAATATGAGCCCAACATAGGACTTAAATATCCACATAACCATGATGTAGATACAATATCACCAAGAGAGTATTCCAAATGGAAATCAACAATACACCAAACATGTATTTATTAAACATGTCAAAATACCCATTGTGGGTACACATCATGGAAATCTCAAATAATCACACATTATAAGGTAGATCATGGAATGATACTTATACAACATATTTCTCACATAATCTCATGGAAATACCACAAAATACTTGAATCCGTAAAGATGAACATTTTGAGCAAATATGTGATAATGACAACAATTAAGCAAATATGATGTGTATCCAGTTTTAACAAAAGTTTAGTAAACTCACAATCTAGGTTTTGAACCAAAACCTAGAAAATATGGAACCCTAGATTTGAGAAGATGAAGCTTGGAGAAGATGGAGATCTTGAAGGATGCTTCAAGGAAATCACTTGGATGGACCTTTAATGGTGACTTAATGCTCTTACCAACCCCAAATCTAGAAATTATCAAGTATGAGATGCAAACCCAAAAATCAAGCTTTTGACACTTGGGGAAGATGAAGATGGAGATGGTGGTGAAGCTTCCAAAACCGAAACCTTGGATGATGCTCTTAACTTTAGCAATAAATGGTAGAGGATTGGTGGTTGGAGGAACCCTAGATGAAGTAGATGAAGAGGGAGGGTTTGGGAGAGAATAATTGGGATGATAGAAATAAGATGTGAATGAGATTTGGGGAAAACTCATTTAATCCCGTATCTGGACCTTCTGTCCATACGCACGGGCCGTGCGGTTTTTGTGAAGGAGGGCGCACGACCAACATCTTTCTCTCTTTTTCTTATGTAGCCAAATGCAAATTCGGGGTGTTACAATCCTCCCCACCTAATTAGGATTTCGTCCTCGAAATCTCATCCTAAATTGAACAACTGCGGGTAACGCTTTTTCATATCCTCTTCCGACTCCCAAGTAATATTAGCACCCCGATGATGCTTCCATTGGACTTTAACCATGACTACGTCTTTATGACGTAGTTTCTTTACTTTCAATTCTAAAATCGCCTCTAGTTCTTCCACACAACGATTCCCATTGTCCACCCAAATTTCCGATAAAGGAATTACGCTTTCCTCTTCGGCTAAACAATTCTGAAGGTAACATACGTGAAATGTAGGATGTATCCCATTCATCTCCGGTGGCAAGTCCAAACGGTAGGCTTGCAATCCACTTCTTTCCAGAATCACGAAAGGTCCAAGAAAACGAGGACTAAGCTTCCCACGCTTCCCAAATCGGATAATTCCCTTCCATGGAGACACTTTCAACATAACACGATCACCCACTTGAAACTCGACCGGTTTTCTTTTCTTGTCCGCATAACTTTTATGATGGTCTTGAGTCGCCTTTAACCTTTCCCGAATTTCTTTCACCTTATCCGCCGTCTCTTGGACTATTTCCGGTCCGGCGAATTGCTTTTCGACCGCTTCTAGCCAACAAACCGGGGTTCTGCACTTCCGTCCACACAATGCCTCGAACGGTGCCATTCCGATACTAGAATGGTAACTGTTGTTGTACGCGAACTCCACCAAAGGTAGATGTGAGTCCCAACTTCTCCCGAAGTCTATCACACACGACCTCAACATATCTTCTAACGTCTGAATTGTCCTCTCGCTTTGACCATCCGTTTGAGGATGATACGCCGTGCTCAAATTCAACCTAGTGCCCAACTCTTTCTGAAAGCTCGCCCAGAAATTCGATGTGAAGCGACTATCCCGATCCGATACGACGGATTGCGGAACTCCATGCCTCGACACCACCTCATCGATGTAGAGCTTGGCCAATTTCTCCATTGGCAAAGTTTCCCGCATTGCAAGAAAATGTGCACTCTTGGTTAGACGATCCACAATCACCCAAATAGTGTCGTAACCGCGCAAGGCCTTCGGTAGTTTCGTCATAAAATCCATAGTGATGTTGTACCACTTCCACTCGGGAATGGACAACGGTTGCAAACTTCCATACGATCTTTGATGCTCTGCTTTGACTTGAAGGCACGTGACACACTTTTCCACGTACTTGGCCACGTCCAATTTCATCACCGACCACCAATAATTCAATTTCAAGTCCCGATACATTTTGGTGCTACCGGGATGTATAGAATACTTCGACTTGTGCACTTCTTCGAGAAGTAATTCTCGGTTTACTCCCAACTTTGGTACCTAAATTCGCCCTTGGAAGAGCTTAAGTCTACGACCGTCTTCCGTTAGGAGTTCCTTTTGCTTTACCATGACCTCGACTTTAAGGTTTTCCTCCTTGAGTGCTTCCACTTGACATGACTTGATGCTCTCCAACAAACTTGACACCACATCGATCCTTGCAAGGGATAATTTGACCCCACCATCATAACTCCTTCGGCTCAATGCATCAGCTACCACATTGGCCTTACCAGGATGATAGAGTAAGTCGCAATTGTAATCCTTCAAGAGTTCAAGCCATCTCCTTTGACGCATATTGAGTTCTTTTTGATCGAAGATGTATTTGAGACTCTTGTGATCCGTGAAAAGAGTACACTTCGTCCCATACAAGTAGTGTCGCCACAACTTTAACGCAAAAATTACCGCCGCCAATTCTAGATCATGAGTCGGATAATTCTTCTCATGATCCTTTAATTGACGCGACGCGTAGGCTATCACCTTTCCCCTTTGAATTAGTACGCACCCATGCCCCATCTTGGAAGCGTCACTATACACCACAAAGTCTTCCGATCCTTCGGGTAAGGATAATATCGGAGCTTCGCACAACTTCTTCTTGAGCATTTGAAAAGCTCGCTCTTGTACATCGGTCCAAAGATGTGAGTCCTAGATTCAAGTTCTAATTGTCACAAACAATCAAGATGAGAATCGTAATCACAAGTCTTTGATTAAATCTTCAAACAATTATAAACTCTCACTTTCTCACTCTACTCTCTCTCTCTAGAATGATGTAACAGTAACTCTTCTCTAATCAGCTCTCTACAATCTGAAATGTTACTCATTTACTTACAAAGGAAACAAGGTATTTATACCTCCATACAAAATACAAAGAAACAAACAAAATTACAAATGTTGACTTTGACTTTATTAACAAAATGACTTTGACTTTCCATGAGAGTTGACTTTCAGCCTTTGACTTCTTGACTTTTGATCTTTAATCTTTATGATCTTGAATCCAATAAATCCGTGCTCTAACAATCTCCCCCTTTGGATCAAGATCATTACTAAAAAGATTTAGCAATGCGATCTTCTCTCTTTAATCTCGATTGAAATAACTCCCCCTTTGATCAACCTTTATCTTCTCTTGCAATCTCCCCTTTGATACAAATATGATTTACATTCTCAATCAACTCACATGCTCCCCCTATTAGCATGAAATATTTACACTCTCCCCTCTCTTTGATAAACACAGTATCTTCAACAACTTTCAGCAATCTTCCTCAAAAACTGATCTTCAAGAATAATAACATTCTTCCCCAAGGTTGTACACAAACCTCTTTCAGACTTGAAAAGAAATTATCTTCAGATTTAGGACACTTTGTTCCAGCAAAATTATCTTCAACAATTCTGTTTCTTTCAACTTTCAACAATCTTGAGAAATTCATCTTTCAATCAATCTTGAATATTTTCTCTCAGCTTTAACTCAAACTCTTGATTCGGACATTTCTTTTTCATTGCTTTCTCAAACATTTCTTGAACTCTTCTCCCCCTTTTTGATGAATATAGCATCAATATCATCAAAACTTTCACCAAGAAATGTCTTTAAAACTCTTTTCTGACCACTGATCTTTCAAAAACTGAGCCTCTGATTCGTTGATTCATAACAAACTAATCATCTAGATCTTTGCAAATCCAGACAAAATAAGAACATGTAACCCCTAAATCAACAAATGAATCAATTAAAATGTCTGTCACTAACACGAAGTCACTGTGTGTAACAAATACACATTGTAAAGGAGCTTTTATGATGTTCACTCCCCCAGGGCTTCCATCCAATCATCGAAACACCACAAAGGCAATTTCTATGAATGTTATGACAAAGAAACAAATTCTTTGTGTGTTCGTGCAAGTGTAGAAATAATTAAACACAAAAGGTTGCTTTCATAAGGCTCAACATTGTGTAAACCACTGAGACAACAGTAGATAAACACAGACTCAATGTGCATGATTGAAGTGCGAAGGTGGGGCAGACTTCCTTATTTTTCAATATCTAGATTTTACAAATGAAAATTAGATAGATAATGTGTTGCATCCCCTTTGAAATATGAAACACTTTCTTTTTAAGAAGAAAATGAGTGGCTGGTGGGGTTTTAATAAGAGTTGGCATGGGCTATTTGCCTGTTTCAATAATGTTCACCAAAGAATTGTGAAACATTAGTAATGTGGCTGCCCGACTCAGAAAGTAGTTGGTGCAGAGTCTTATATTCTTTTACTCTGATCTCTCACCCTCTTTCTTTTTATCATTAAGCTCACATCTAACCAAACTCTCTTTTCCATTTTACCTCAACGCACAACCCACACTCATTTCTTTTAGACTTCTCATACTCAATCACTTATGGATTAACTTCTTGGGTATAAATCACTGGTTAACATGATTTCATAGAAGTTCAGTTAATTCCTAGCACAAAGAACCCATATTGTCCTAGAAAGTATGTGTTGCTCAGATGATTTAACTTTATCACTTAAAGCTCATATACAAATGTCAGATGTAAATATGCTCAAAGATATAATCATGAAGATATGAGCATTTTTAGACATTAAAGTATTTTCAAACAAGTATATTGAATGAATGAATGAATGAATATGAATGCAAGAAACTTGTTTGAAAATCTGACATTGTATGAAAATGATCAGAAATGATATGATATAGCAATTAAAGCTTATGGTAAAAAATAATGGATATTGTCTATATGAATCAAAATACAGACATTCTTGAAATGAACGCTTCGAAATGAAAATACGCTCAAAATTCTTTGAATACAAGCGGGGTGTCTTACCATCGAAAACATGTTTCAATATGAGACATGGTAAGAACAATTTGAACAATAAGTCAAACCGGTGTGTGTGTGAATACTTGGAAGTATATAGAAAAGATAGTACACAAGTATTTATCTTTGGAAACACACGGTTTGTAATCATTGATGCACAAAATAACATGAAAACATTTAAAATCACACTTCCAATTCATTAAATTTGTTAAGAATCGGGAAGTGGTTTGAACATTTAAGAACATGTTTTCATATGATTGAAAGTCGTCCTTCTTTCAACCATTTATGAGATTAAGATAAGAAATTTAACCTTTCCTCGCAGTCTTAAATCTCATGAAATCAACTGAAGTCATAAAGATATGATCTTGATAGCTTCTCTCATTCTGCACAAGTCTCAAAGTCATGTCAAAGCAACTTTATTCACAAAATTATTCAAAATTAAAAGACAGAAAGCATTAAAACAGTTAACAGTACGAGTTCTGATCTGAAATAATCAGAAGTCATCACCTTTACTCCCCCTGAAACTATGCATCTAAAATATGTCAGTGAAAAAGAACATGATAGAGATCTACAATTCTTTTTCGAAATGTAGTTCATCATATCTATCGGATGCAAAGTATTTCAGAAAAGTATGTACTCCCCCTTGATGGTTGATTTCATCATTTGAGTATTGGAGTACAATCTCTTATCAGCACAGGAGTAAGGTCTTTTAATCACTGAAGTACGAGTCCTAAACTGTTGTGTATAGAATTTAAACTTCGTTGAAGTACGGGTTCTAAGTTGATTTACTTAGAAGCCTTGGTTCTCTTACTCCCCCTTGACAGTAGGTGTCTGCAACACAGAATTAGTCTTTGGCTTTGGTACCCACTGGTATTTGGGTCCATGTGTGTTAGTTGCAGTTCTTATGGGAGTAACTGAGTAAGAACCATACCATAAATGATCACTTGCTTTATGAACATGATCATGTATATTACAGTAAGAACAATACCTCTTTTTAGATAACCTGATCATTTGATCTCTCGAGTAAGCGAGATCAGGTTTACCTTTTAGCACTTTGTTCTTCTTAGCTGTTGATGCATATATTCATGACTTGTTAATTGTCTTCTCTTCCTTCGTTCCTTTCTTTTCTTTCTTCTTCTCATCTTCAACTGGTTTTACTTTCCATACCAGCTTTTCTTCAAAATATTCCCTTCGTTTCCTTCTTCTGTATGTATCTGAACCATCTACATTTTCATCAAAGAAAATGTTAGTTTTACAAATCTGATCATATGATTTAACTGACCTTTTTGTTGAAACAGTTTTCTGATGTGAGCTTGCATCTGTCTTGAATGAGCATTCAGAATCAGTTGGATCATCTCTAGGTGTGTGGATTTGTGACTCTGGAGTCGTGTGCTCAGTCACCACCACCTTGGAAATGATATCTTCAAGCTCTTTTATCTTTGAAGAGTAACTGTCTCTTTCCTTGACAAGAAGGTCAATCTCTCTCTTGAACTCAAACTTCGCTTTCTTCTCTTTTAGTGCACTCTCAGATAGTTCAGATAACTTTGCAGTCAGCTTCTTTATCTCTTCCTCAAAAATATTCCTTTCTTCCTCAAAGTCCTTCTCGACACTCTTTCTTCCATAAGATATTTCTTTAAAAAATCCAACGTTCTTCTGCTCAATCTCCTTTTTATCCTTTGCAAACTTTTCTCTTTCAATAATGAACACTTTCTCAAAATTAGACACTTGTTGAGAAAGCTTGATGCATTTAAGCTCAACCATCTTCTTTTCTTCACAACTCTTCTTAGAAAGCTCTGAGAACTTCTTTGCCAATGCTTTCTTTTCAATCTCAAAATGATCTTTGTCTTTGACTATCTTTTGTTCCAAATCAAATATTTTCTTTTGAAGCTCAACATTAGCATCTTCCAGACTCTTAATCTTCTCCTCATAACTTTCAACAGATGATTGCTGGATTTGGATCATCTGATATTCCAAGTCAAAGATTTTATTTTTCAGCTCAGTTTTCTCAGTTTCCAAACGCATTACCTTATCTTCACTATACCCAGAAGTCTGTTTCAGAAGATCTTCATTAATGGTCTTTAATGCAATGACTTCTTCTCTCAGTATCTTCCTTTCATCAGAATATCTTTTTGACCGCTTTGGGTAGAATTCAACAGATGAAGCAAGATTTTTGTTTTCTAATTTGAGCTTTTCAAACTTCGTTTCATCATCATCAGAAAAATATCTCATCTTGAATTATCTGTTACAAAAAGAACTTGAATATGATCGTTAGAAATTCAGAAAAAAATAGATCACAATAAAAAATTTGTTCCCTCTACGCATACTTAGCACGGGGGTCCCGCTAACCACTGTTCAAAGAGAACTCGCAGGCTTAAGCGTGCATGTTTGTGAAACTCGCAGATGCCTAAACTCGCAAGTAACTGTTCACTGATAAACTCCCAGGCTGAGGCGTGCGCGTTTGAGAAACTCGCAAACAAAAGGTTGCGTGTTTTGAGAACTCGCAGACCGAATGAACTCGCAGACTACTGTTCCTTAGAAACTCGTAAGTTTAGTCTTGCGCGTTTAGAAAACTCGCAAAGGTCTACTTGCGCGTTTCAACACTTAGAAACTTTTTCCCAAATTTCAAACTCGTAGACTGAAGATCTAAACTCGCAGGCTTCGATCTGCGCGTTTCTAGAACTCGCAGATAACCCTCTGCGCGTTTCTGGCCAAAATCAAAATACTTAGGCTTGCGCGTTCTTCCAGATGAAACTTGCGCGTTTCACAGATCTTGTGTGTTCTTGGACTCTTCGAATAAAAAATCAAACTTTCACACTGAAATCCATCGAAACCTTCGAATTTGATCTCGAAACTTTGTCAATTTTCTCTATTCCATATCTCGATCAGGTTACAATACAAGAATTACAAAAACAAACACAAATCGATGGAATTTAATCCAATCACAGTGAATACAGACTCGATAACAATTTTGAACAAAAATCCACAAATTCACCCTCAATCTGTGTGAATTAGTCTAAAAGACATGAATCAAACTTGTTTTACACACCAAATCGAGTCTACTACAACCAAATTTACATTCAAAACAACACTAAAACTAAAAAAAAATCTGCACAGTGTTCTTCATGTTCTTGAAATGTCGATAAAAAAAATTCTTCAATATCAATCCAATTTCTGAATCCCTATCTGCTCTGATACCAATTGTGAGTCCTAGATTCAAGTTCTAATTGCCACAAACAATCAAGATGAGAATCGTAATCACAAGTCTTTGATTTTAAATCTTCAAACAATTACAAACTCTCACTTTCTCACTCTACTCTCTCTCTAGAATGATGTAACAGTAATTCTTCTCTAATCAGCTCTCTACAATCTGAAATGTTACTCATTTACTTACAAAGGAAACAAGGTATTTATACCTCCATACAAAATACAAAGAAACAAACAAAATTACAAATGTTGACTTTGACTTTATTAACAAAATGACTTTGACTTTATTAACAAAATGACTTTGACTTTCTATGAGAGTTGACTTTCAACCTTTGACTTCTTGACTTTTGATCTTCAATCTTTATGATCTTGAATCCAATAAATCTGTGCTCTAACAAAAGAAATTCGACGTTCTTCCTCGTAAGTGAAGTGAGTGGTGTAGCTATTTTGGAAAAAATTCTGAATATAACGCCGATAGTAACCCGCCAAGCCCAAGAAACTTCGAATCTCAGTCGGATTCGTTGGAGTCTCCCAACTCATCATTGCCTCAATCTTGGCCGGGTCTACCTTTACTCCATCCTTTGATACCACATGCCCCAAGAATTGCACCTCTTGGAGCCAAAATTCGCACTTTGAGAATTTCGCAAACAATTTCTCCCTTCTTAGAATCTCTAACACTTCGCGTAAGTGTTTCCCATGCTCGGACTCGTCCTTTGAATATATTAAAATATCTTCGATGAAAACGATCACGGATTTGTCCAAGAATGGTCGACACACACGGTTCATCAAATCCATGAATACGGACCGAGCGTTGGTTAAGCCGAAAGGCATCACCAAAAACTCATAATGACCGTATTGCATTCGGAAAGTTGTCTTCAGAATATCTTCCTTCTTCACTCTCACTTGATGGTAACCGGATCGAAGATCGATCTTTGAAAAGCATCCCGCACCTTGAAGTTGATCAAAAAGATCATTGATACGAGGTAGAGGATACTTATTCTTCACTGTGACTTTGTTTAGTTCTCGGTAGTCTATACACATCTGCATAGATCTGTCCTTCTTCTTCACGAATAAGACCGGTGCTCTCCAAGGTGAAGAGCTCGGTCGGATAAAACCCTTTTATAACAACTCTTGAAGTTGTGTCATCATTTCCTTCATTTCCGTCGGTGCCAGACGATATGGGGCTCGGGCTATCGGAGTTGCTCCCGGTGTGAAATCGATCTGAAACTCCACTTGTCGCTCCGGCGGTAACCCGGGTAAGTCTTCCGGAAAGACGTCCGGAAAGTCTTTCACAACTTCCACATCTTCTACCGACTTCTTCTCTTTCTTCGCGTCCACTACATACGCTAGGTACGAAGGGTAACCTTTCGCTAGAAACTTGCGTGCCTTTAGAGATGAAATAATAGGATTAATTCTCTTTCCTTTCTCTCCGTAAATGGTTACTACACCATTTTCCGGCAACAGCACTTGAATCATCTTCTTGGAGCAAAAGATGTCTGCCTTATTTCTCACCAACCAATCCATACCTACAACCACATTAAATCCTCCTATAGCCATAAGTAGCAAATCTATCCCAAAAGAATTCCCATCAATCACTATAGTGCAGTCACAAAAATGATCACGAATAATTACTTGATCACCATTGGCCACTTCTACCACTAGAGCATCGGAAAGAACACTAATAGGAGTGATAAATTGCTTACAGAAAACTTCCGATATGAAGGAACACGTAGCACCCGAATCAATCAAAACACGAGCGGGTAAGGAGTTTACTAGAAACGTACCCGAAACAACATCAGCGGTCTCCTTTGCCTCTTCGGTAGTCATCTGGAAAGCTCGGCTTGGCGCCCTCGGTGGTTGCTCAACTCTAGACGCCGAACCCGTAGAATTTCCACGGTGGCTACTCACAAACTTCGGACACTCCCTCTTTATATGCCCTGGTTCTCGACACTCGAAACACACCGGCCCTCGGATAGGGCAATCTCGAATCACATGGCCTTTCTGGCCGCACTTGGCACACTCAACAGGACCCGTGTGAGGTTTTGGGTCACAAGGGCCAGAGTGCTTGGCCTTGCACCTGTGACACCATCGCCACTCACGGCGACTATCATGGGCTTTTCCGCCCCCGAAAGATTTAGATTGACGATTGGGCCCAGACGGTCCTTCCCACTTCCTCTTCTCTCCTGCAGCGATCCTCTCATCCTTCTCCGCTTCGAAGTCGTCTTCTATCAGCATAGACTCTTCGATCACATCCTGAAGGGTCACACTTCTAGCGTTTCTCACTGTCGTTCGCATCTTTGCAGGTAATCCTTGCTGATAAGCTTTTATTTTTGATCTCTCATCCGGAACGAGGTGTCCCACCAAATTCAGCTTTTCCAAGAAAATCTTGGAGTAGTCAGCAATGGATAGGGTCCCCTTCTTCAACCCTCAGAATTCCGCTTCCAGCTTGTCCAATGACCTTTCGCTACAGTATTTATCCATGATCTTCTGTTTGCCAAAACTTTGGGAGTAAGGGCGGACCGTGTGAGGTTCCACCAGATCAAGGCCTCACCCCGAAGTAATTGGGAAGCAAACTTCACCCGTTGCGAGGCATCGCACTCGCTCGACTCAAAAGCCATTTCCACTTCCTTTAGCCAATACATGCTTGCTACCGGATTGGAGGAACTAGAAAACTCCTTCGGATTGCACCCAAGATAAGCTTTGTAGGTGCTTCCCTTGACTTTCCCTTTGTTCCCGTCATCCGTCGGTTCTTCAACAGACACAACAACCGGTCCACCCGACCTCATAAAGATGTTCTATGCCATCATCTCCGGTTATCTGTTACTGGCGTCTCTATCTTCCAGAAGTTTCATGAAGAACTCTTGTTGTTGGGCCATGGCTGAGTTCATGGCCAACCTCATGCTATCCCGAATTCGGGTCTCTATAGTAACTTCCTCCATGATGGCATTACCCGCATTGTGGTTTTGGCGCGGAATATGTTCAGGTCCTCCTCCCAATATTGGGGGTACGGGAGGTCCATCAGAAGTTTCCCCCACAGGAGGTCGAACAACTGCAGATTCCACTTCCAATTGACCCTCTTGCGTATCTGGTAACCTACTTTGAGTATTTACCATTTCGATCTGCCATGTAAGTACGAGAATAGATTGAGAAAAGACTAAGCGAGTGGAACTCATTGTACGTACTAATACCTTCATCAATTGTCATAATAATAGTAAACCAAGCATGCTCACGTAACAATGCATTCATAATAGCAGTAGCTAAGAGAAATTATGAACGAACCATACACAAGAATTCTTGTCACCATCATCACGACTTTCAATTACAGTAATTCCGTAAATCCTAACACTCTCCCCACCTAGGATTTCTACCCCAAGTGGACAGTGAAACTATAAAGTCTAAAGCTTAAGTCTAGATATGCTAAAACAATACCTAGTTCACTTAAACTAAAGCTCTGATACCAACTTGTGACACCCTAAAAGTAGGGATAACAAAAATCCAAAAATCGGACATGCGGTATTTAAAATTGCCATAGCAAGAGCCTCCCAAAATGGGGAAAATACACAAACCTATTTAAATACAATCGTAATTCAAACGGATAATAAATAGCAAACAACCATTATAGTTTCGACAACTAGAAACTAGATCACAAACGAAGTATCAGTTATAAACCCAATTAAGTCTTCTATAAATAATAAGTCCAAACGCAATAATCCCCAAGCTCTCACCTAAGCACTATGCCATCTTAGAACCGGCGCCGCTAGAACCTGGGATACACATCGACACCAAGCAAGTGTTAGGCCAAAAAGCCTAGTGAGTTGAACAAGAAATAGCATAATAGAACATATACAATTCTTATCAGCAGTTAACCAATTTTCAACATGTATGGAGTCAACGGGGGATACCCATAACACCAATCGATTCCACCCGAAGAGACAATGTACCTTAATGCCAACTACTAAGAGTGACATCCAAAGGCTCGACACACCCGAGGACTACTGCTGAGGAAATTCCCCGACGGCGGAGGTCTAGGCACATACCCACACGGTGGCACCCACTACATCCTCCTAGTGTCTATCGACTTGGTTCGTCCAACATAAATTATATAGGAGGTCTTTTGGTATATTTCAACCATGTATAATATAATACCAACCATGGGTACGATATCACCATCCTAATAATATGAGCCCAACATAGGACTTAAATATCCACATAGCCATGATGTAGATACAATATCACCAAGAGAGTATTCCAAATGGAAATCAACAATACACCAAACATGTATTTATTAAACATGTCAAAATACCCATTGTGGGTACACATCATGGAAATGTCAAATAATCACACATTATAAGGTAGATCATGGAATGATACTTATACAACATATTTCTCACATAATCTCATGGAAATACCACCAAATACTTGAATCCGTAAAGATGAACATTTTGAGCAAATATGTGATAATGACAACAATTAAGCAAATATGACGTGTATCCAGTTTTAACAAAAGTTTAGTAAACTCACAATCTAGGTTTTGAACCAAAACCTAGAAAATATGGAACCCTAGATTTGAGAAGATGAAGCTTGGAGAACATAAAAATCTTGAAGGATGCTTCAAGGAAATCACTTGGATGGACCTTCAATAGTGACTTAATGCTCTTACCAACCCCAAATCTAGAAATTATGAGGTATGAGATGCAAACCCAAAAATCAAGCTTTTGACACTTGGGGAAGATGAAGATGGAGATGGTGGTGAAGCTTCCAAACCGAAACCTTGGATAATGCTCTTAACTTTAGCAATAAATGGTGGAGGATTGGTGGTTGGAGGAACCCTAGATGAAGTAGATGAAGAGGGAGGGTTTGGGAGAGAATAATTGGGATGATAGAAATAAGATGTGAATGAGATTTGGGGAAAACTCATTTAATCCCGTATCTGGACCTTTTGTCCATGCGCACGTGCCGTGCGGTTTTTGTGAAGGAGGGCGCACGACCATATTTCTCTCTTTTTCTTATGTAGCCAAATGCAAATTCGGGGTGTTACAGAAGGACACACATTTCAAAGACACAAATCATCATGGTGAGGGGGAGCTAGCAAAATTTGAGGGGGAGTGACATAATTTGTTAAATCTGAGGTTGAAAAGCCATTGAATTTCAAGATTGCATTTATGTTGTTGATTATATTGGTTCTTCTATCCCTCATCATATGGTGTTTGCTGCAAATTGATTCTTCCTACGAGCTGATTGAAACAAGTTCTTAAGCTGAAAGTCAATTCAACTCGCGGTTCAGAGAAAATTTCTTTGTTTTAAACTGAAGACGCACCTTGGAATATCACATAACTCACACATTATCTTTCTTGTCTGCTGATCCGATGTGTTGAGTTTCTATAGTTGAAAGCTGCTCAATAGTGCATTAAGTCGAGGCTATTGTACATTGAATCTAGTTACAAAGTTGAAATATGAAGACCAAGATCTTTATTCAAGGGGGAGCTTGGAAAGACATGAAGAAAAGCAACACCAAAGTTCTTCAGAGATTCAAGAGGGAGAGAAGATCAATGCATGAAGATTTCAAGATGATAAATGTTTTATACAACTTTAGGGGGAGATTGTTAGGACTGAAAGTCCTAGTGCATTGAAAGTTATATAAAGTATTTCTAGAGTTTATTGTTTTATTTATCGAGTTGTAAAAACCTTTAATGGTTACTGGGCTTATTTGATGTAATGGGCTTGGGCTTTATTTGTAATAGGGCCTAAGTATATAAAGCAATATTTAGAAAGTAATTAGGGTTAGATTTGAAGAGATTACATAGTGCGCTTCAGAGAGGTTTGAGAGAGGATTTGTTCTTCTTTCAATCCTTTTGAAACCCTCTTTCAATCATTCAATTCAGATTTATTATTGAGATACATTGTTACTTGATCAAACTGGGATTCACAAAATGTCAGAATGCAGATCAATTCACTGCTGCTGTTATTGACTATAGAGATGGAGATGATTAGGGGTGCTCAAATTTTCGGTCAACCCGACCATCCCGGCCAACCCAACCTTAAAAAAACTCAAACCGAGGTAACTCGAGACATAATCGATACGAATTTTGCCCAAATCGCATCTATTGCGTTGGAAACGAGTTAAGCCTAAAGTAACCTAATTAACCCGTCAACCCAACCAAAACTTATACCCTTTTACTTTTTATTTTATTTTATGGTTTTAGACTTTTAGCGGCTCTTTTTTCTCTCAATTCTCATGTCTGGCTATCTAGCCCTAGTTTAAATCTATCTATAAGACCATGCCATTTGAAATCGTATGAATCTAACCTTCAAGTCTTCAAAAATCTTCAACATCGATTGAATCAAGAGCCAAGAGGTACTCTTCTTCTACTTTTCTATTCTCTTGTTAGCCGTATTTCTATACTTCCATTTTGATTTTAGTTTTCTTTAAACGGAACCACTTAGTTAGATTGTAAAATGATGTATTAAAGTTTCAACCCGACCAACCCAACCCAACCCGGACGGTTTGGGATGGGTTGGTTGCACTTTATATTAGGTTGGGTTGGGTTGAGATTTTTTAAACTGCAAACATTGGGTTGAGTTGTTCAAGTGGCTTCAACCCAACCAACCCAACCCATGAGCACCCCTAGAGGTGATGAATGTAATGTTGTTGCTGTATGTTGTTGATTGTTGTAACTGTTGTTGACGATGAAGATGAAAATAACAACGAGGAGTTATGTCGATATCATGAGTGATTTGTTGCTAAATTATTTACTGGTTGTTATTGTTGTGAGTGATGATTTGTGGTTCACTACTCTTGTTGATGATGGAGAGGTTAATGTGAGGGACTTTTCGAGAGATGATGGTGGATGTGAGGGAGACGATGATGGAAACAAGTTATGTTTAGTCAATGGAGTTGGCTCCTCCCCCTTCTCCTCCCCCTCCCCCATCTTCGATGAAACCCCATTCCTCCCAAAACCAACTACGTTGACCAAACCCGACAAACAACGACAAATGGTAGGAAATGGCGATGCTTTAAATATCTATTTTAAATAGTTAGCAGACCCCGTCTCATCGATCAATTTTACAAGAGAATGATTTATCCGTTGCTTTCAAGAGAAACTCCAACTCATCGATCGGTTTTACTAGAGATCGAATATGATTAATCCATTGATTTTACAAGGGGCTCCAATTCATCGTTTGATTTTACAAGAGACTACGATTTATCAAAACGATTTCACGAGAGACTCCAGTTCATCTTGGATTATATCATAATTTATCAATTCCGTTACAATTTTAATAAAAAAAATCGTTATACAAAATTCATGCAAATTCACAAGCCCTAAATCTAAATCAAAAACCTAATTCTAAATGAAAAAACTTGAACATGAAGAATCATCGACGAAGCCATTTCATTCTTAAGAAAAAAAATCCATCGCTTTATGTTACTTGGTTTCATCCCCCCCCCCCCCCCCAAAATACTCAGACAATGAAGCGGTATAATGGAGGGGGAGGAGATTGGTGTAGAGGTTTTTTTTGCATCGATGGTAAATGGGCGAAGAGGGGCAGTGATGACTGGTTAGACGTTAGATATAACGGAGGATGGAGGAAGTTGGAGGAAGTCGGAGAAAAAGAATGATATGCGGGTGGAACTTTCTTGGGGGTTGTAGTCATTATACATATACACGTATGATGTATATAAAATAGATATATTACACATTATATTAATATATAAAAAATATATAAATTGTATTATTTTTATTTTACATAAAAGTAAGTAAAAATTAAAAAAAGACCATATTACCCCTGATTTAAAGGAGTCTATGTTAAGCGCTTTAGGTTAAGAATTTAATGTGCAACAAAAGTGAAACCGAAGATGATAATATATGTAATTATTTTGTTTAGAGGACCCAATCCAAATTTTCTTATAACCATAAGGACCAAATTTGTAATTTTCTCTATTTAATTTGGTTTGTTTTGACATTTGTTTTGGTGAAATATTTCTTGAAAGATGCTAAATTTTACCACTTTGCGTTGCGTTTGTCACATCTGCCCAAAAGGAATAAATATATATATAAATATTATATCTTCCATTTCCAGCCCCCTGAATTGAAAATTCCCATCTTTTAGTGAGAGAAAGAAAGTCGAAGAGAGAGAGAGGATGTATATCTAAATATATTTTGTATATTTTCTTTTTCATGAAATCAAATAAGGCAAACAAAATCTCTCATAATTATAACAATCTTTTCTTCATCATCGATTTCGGATTCTGTAATATCTATTCGATCCTCTTATCGGTTCTTCGATAAACTCCATCTGGGGGTTCTTCACAGATTTCTGTTTTCCTAACGAAAACGCTAACCAAGATTTCTTTAAATTCATCAATTTTCAACCTCCCATACAAATCTTACAACCTACTAAAATACAATCTGATCTTAGTTTGGTAACTTGGTCGGTTTCCTTTCACTGTTTCAATCGGTTAAATTGTTGAGTTAACGGACCATCAAACACATCACTTGTGCTGTTTTCTTTTGTTCTTCCCCTAATTTCTACCGAATCTGTTTAAAAAATTTGTGGGTGCGATCGAATCGGTTAAAAAATCGGGTTTCGGTTACTGGGTACACTCCACAAGTTTCAAGAATCGGGTATTTGATCTTTGGTGATTTTGGTTTGGTGGGGGCGGTTACAATGGCAGCCTCGAAATCTGGTGGTCGAATGGATTACTGGAGGGACTATTTTAGGAGTTCTAATGGCGATCTATTTGAAACAATCGAGAAAGCCATCATCGTTGCTGCTTCGGATTACCCAAAAGAGTTTCGAATCAGGAGAGATGGCATTGCTCAGACTTTGTTTTCTTGTAAATTGATCAAGTGTTCTGGTTGTCATAAACTGGAATTAGGTTTTACTGCAGATGATGAACAACATGATGATGATGATCATCATCATCAGAAAGAGGTTAATGTGGGTCATAATAATAATAATAATCAAGTTAGTAATTACAGCTATGGAGTTGCAGAAGCTTTGACAGATGAAATCGAAGAGGAATCACAAATGTTTGGTGAGGTTATGAGGATTAAAGAGATTGTTGACAACCATCAAGATGAGGTTCTTTACCTTATCCTTCAACTTTCTTGGTTTCTATTCAACAGCATGCAAATTTGTTAGTCTTTATGACCCTTTTCTAATCTGAGATTGGGTATCCAAATTCATGGATAGAACTTGTTTAATTCAGTTACAAGATTTCAATTTTCTTCTTTTTCTACCAAAAATGCAGCTATTCTATTCATTGTTCATCATTCTTGATGAACCTTCAAAATAATTATGCATTCTTTGATCCTTCCTTCTATAATCTGAAATTTGGTATCCAAATTCATGGGGAGAATTTGTTTTCGATCGAATTCAGTTGCAAGATTGTAGTTTTCTTCTTTTTCTACAAAAAATGCAGCTATTTCTTCAAACTCATTAAGCACTCTTTGATCCTTTTAGAATCTGAAATTGGGTATCTAAATTCACGGGTAGAACTTGTTTTCGATCGAATTCATTTGCAATTTTCTTCTTTTTCTACTAAAATGCAGCAATTCTGTTCATTGTTCATCATTGTTGATGAATCTTCAAATTCATTATGCTTGTGATTATGTTAGAAGTCTCAATTTCAGTTCTTTGAAGTATAATTTTGTGATCAATTTCAGTCTGAATCGGTGTTATACAACTCATTAAGAAAGCTTCAATTGATGGCATTATCGGTGGAAACTCTCAAGGTTCGAATACAACTCTATCGGGCTTTGTTCTTTTGGTTATCAAACAATTTAAGTTTTGTATTTATGGATGTTAGTCATATATGGTTCAGGCAACTGAGATCGGAAAATCTATCAATGTTCTTCGAAAGCATGTATCAAAGGATGTTAGCCACATTGCGAAGACACTCATCGAGTATGGATTTTTCTTAATTTAGCTCCGCAATTATTTAATTAATCTACAAGTAATGGTTAGTTGCCAACAATCTACCCGTAAAGAAAGAGAGCCTAACCACAAGGCTTGTGGCGTACTGGTTAAGGTCTGTGGGGGATGTGGTGGGATATCTCATCCACCCCAGGTTCGAATCCAGGCGTACGCATCCTGTGGCCACTGGGTTTAATCTCAGGGCTGCATGCTTTCGCAGTCGGTTGCTTTGCCAAGGGATTAGTCTGGGCCATAGGGCCCAGGACACCCATTACAAAAAAAGAAAGAAAGAGAGCCTAACATTGATTTGCTAAAACAGGAATACTAATCATTTGTTAGCAGAAAGATTCATGTGACTTTGCTAGCAACGTTTTAGCTCAAGCGTGCTTACAGGCATGAATATATGGTCTTCAAACTCTTGTTTTTGAGGCAAAGTGATGGTCTGTGTAACAATATACATACAAGTAGAAGAGTAAATGATCATTTTGTTTCAAAAGCAAGAGTTTGAAGACGATTGTGTAGGAAATCAAAATCTCGTGAGAAGCTTAGGAAGCACTTGTTAGTGGAGGTTCACATAAGTTAACATGTTATGCTAACTTATGTAAACATATACTAACAAAGTGCTTCCTCTATATATATATATATATATATATTTTGATCTGGACGGCATGCGCTTGTGCATACAAGTAAATTAAGTTATTTTTTGGTTTTTATGCACGTGTGCATGTTACAAATTACTTATAGATGAAGGGTTACCAGGGTGTTCCTCAGTTTTCCGTTTTTTTGAAGTTTTCCCCTGATGCTGACCCTAGATATATATATATATATATATATATATATATATATATGAATCTCCCTTCTTTGTTTCTTGAAAGGCTCTTTTAGAGAGAATTCAAAAGGGTTCCGCATATCGTAACATATATGATGAACTATTGAAAATGCAGAGCATGGAAGGATATGGTTGATCAATGGGTGATGGCTACAGAAAAGGCGGCAGGTACATTGCATGGAAACAAAACTATTGATTTATCTTTATTCAATATTTGCATCGTTGATTTGATTGGGTTACGATGAACAGCAGTTTCTGAAGCAACACCTGAGTCACTGAACCCGTCTGTTCTCGATGAAGAAGAAGAAGGCCTCCCGTCTCCTCCTCTCGACGATTTAGCGTTCTTTTACCCTCAAACTTCATTGGAGCTATCTGAGGTACGCAACTCCGATTTTTGTTACTTGGTATTTATTTTGGAATCGTTTTCTGACCGGGCTTGTTTTCCGACCGTGGTGTGCCTAGTTCTTTGACGGGATGGACGAGTACGGAAGTGAGTTGAATAGTAAATCTTTTGCTATTTGGTTCTTTATTAATTTATTAACTTGTATCGGGACTCACTGTTTTCGATTGTTTTAGATCCTGGAAACAATGGCAGAACCGAGAAACAAAGCGCGCCGAAACACAAACAGCAAAAACCGACAAATGTGCCAGTTATGGTTCGTAAGAATGAGCCGGACTCTGATGTAATGAAAATGAAGAAGAATCAAGCAACCGTTGTGAAACCGATCAAACCTTCGGTTGCGGAGTCTGCACCGGGAAGACGGATCAAACTGAACATGGAGAGGAAGCTGCAAACCGAACCGAAGAGACCTCATCAAAGCGTGAGTGACAGAATAATAAAAACACACGAAAAATTTCCTCACAAGCACTTGTGAGGAGGTCATTTACCTAAATACCCTTTCCGCTGTACGTATTACGCTGCTAATTGTCGTTTTTATCTAACAAACAGAACCCGAGGGCCACAGGCGAGGCAACGGCTCAAGACAAATTTGAAGCAGCCAAGAGAAAGCTTCAGGAACGGTATCAACAAGCGGAAAAAGGTTAGTGTTTTTTTTTTTTAACTATATGATTAATGAGTAGACTACATTCCAATATACTTTTTGAGACTTTTGTCCTCATTTGTAACCTCCTCCTCTCGTAAGGGCTCTTTTGGAAAACAATCTGATGACGGTGTTTGTTTTGAACAGCGAAGAAGCAGCGAACGATACAAGTTATGGAGCTTCATGATCTGCCGAAGCCAAAACAGCAGCAGGGTTTTCCGGTAAGAAACCAACACAATGTTAGGCCCGGGAGCAACCACAACAGACATCGTTGATGAAAGGTGTCGAGAAATAAAGCTGATAGATGTTTTTTTTTTTTTGGTTTAGTTAAAAAACACAGATTCTTCAAGTGCAAACACAATAAGAATCACCAATTTATTATGGGTCGATTAAGACCCTGGTCATTATAGAGAGCTTAATTAGTCATGATCGACTGATCAACCAGTGGCATTTGCCCTGATCGTTAATATCCGTATAGACCATTAACGAAAAGAATCTGAAATTGAAAAACCGATAGATCGATCGTACCGGATTTTAGGTGAACCGGAACGATAAAAGTCTTATAAATGATTAATGCACTTCTTTCATGTTAGATCTTGTTCCGTTCTTTAGGGAAATAGGTTTTCTATCAACGTAGATGTATGGTCTGCATACATTATCTAGGCTTCACTTTTCAGTTCTCATGTTAATTTGCTATTATTAAATATATAACTTTAATATTAATTAATAAATTATTAAAATTACAAATAAAGGCATGGTACTCTTGTTCCATTAGAATAAAATTTTAGTTGTTTATTGGACGAATTGTATTCCACCTTCATTCCGGTAGTTCCGATAAAAACAAAATAGTTTAATTTATTTTTCATTTATAATATGTTTTTTTTTTAACGGCAAGTTAACACACGTACACGTTTCCGGGGTATCCGGGCTCCCACTCAAGGGTGCCACCCGACTAATCCCTGTCGATCACGACCCATCCCAATTAAGGGTACCACTATGTGGCAGACCCATGATCATGGATGCTCACCACGGGGTTCGAACCTGGATAGTCATGGATACCATCCACTGACCCCCCGGATGTTACCTTTACCTTACCACTGGGCTACAACATGAAGGACATTTATAATATGTTTTTTAATTATACTAAAAATGTAATAATGTTTTTCTAACTGAATAATATGTCTTTTTTAATCAAAATAAAAAGTGAAACAAAAGTTTCATTAATAAAGAAATAAGGAAAAGAGAAGGAAAAAGGAATTAAAAAGATGGATGCGAAAGTCTGGGTCGACTATTTGATTGACTTCGGGCACCGGGGACAAAACTGCATGTGCTTTGCGTGAGTATATTTTCTTTAAAATGTACACTTGTACCCCTAACGTTTATCTTATTGTCAATAAACACCCCTACAACATATATCTAGCGACGTGGGGGGTCGGGTTGGTGAAGGGATCCCAAATCTGAATTGATTTTGTGTTGAAACACAGCCACTAATTTTCCGTTTTTGCTTACATAATCGGACAGGTTTCTGAGTCAGAAAAAGATATTTTATAGCAAAGATTAGGTAGAAAAAAAGAAACGGTTGGTTAGTTGTAGTAGTGTTGGGAACTGAAGATGTGACCAAGTCATTAATGCTGCTAGTTCAGAGTTAGTTGTAGTAGTGATTAACAATTATACAAAAGATGAAACAACTAAAAATGGGGAGGCTAATTGCACCTTTAATTTTGCTAAATGCATCAATATGATTAATTTTCTCCTTACACACATCAACATCAAAATCTGCTTTTTACATTTCCAATGCATAAATTACATTCCCAATACACGAATTGACCTGATTTTGACATAATTTTGGTGCAAATAGCACTCCCCCTAAAAATCTAGGGAACTTTGCTAAATGCACCCTTATGATTAATTTTCTTCTCACGAACATCAACATCAAAATCTGCTTTTTACATTCCCAATGCACGAATTGACCTGATTTTGACATAATTAAGGGTGCCATTAGCATTGCCCAAAATCTAACTAAGGCATGATTATAAACATGTGGATTATAAGAAACAATGAGAGGAGTAGAAATCTCCAAATTTGGAGATTTGGAGTTCTTTATCCTCTAAAAGTTATGTTAAGAGTGGTGGATCCACGAATTTCGGTGCTTTAAGTTATATAATATGGAAGTGAACTTCATGGTGAAAAGTCACTTCTTTTGAAGTATAATAATAATATATACTATAAAATACCTGTGAATGCTAAAAATCGTCCAAAGGATGATTTAAGGTCGGTGTGGAGCTTTAACAACCAAAGTAGGCAATCACTCGACAAATTATGCGACAAGAATAAAAAATAAATCAAACACAGAGATTTGGTGATGCGGAAAACCCCATCGAGGGTAAAAACCGCGGACGATAGTGAGGATTGCCAAGTGCACTATGGACGTCAATCAGGGACGTCGTCCTTAGGAAGGGGTGATTACAAGTACAATTGACAATATTACAGTGGAAAAAGAATGTAATAGTGCGATTGAGCTAGATGCGACGTAACAGAACACTTCTGTCGGAATATTCTTTTTGAGAGAATTCTTGAGAGTTGTGTGTTTGTAAGTGCTTCTTAATCAGATAATGTTGTCCTTTGTGTAGCTCTTCGAGGTTGTATATATAGCTTTAGTCGCCATAAATGAGCATTGATTGTCCAACGGTCTTGATATTGATTGATCTTGATGACGATCGTCCATTATATCCGTTGGTCATTATGTGCATTAAACCTGTAATAAGAGATTCACAAAGGAAAAACGGTTGAATTCAAAAAATGATCGATGATCGTGAGTAACGTTACATAGGTCGTGAGATGTAAGCTATCGAGAGACTTTCTTTAGTCGCGGTCGTGGGAAACTCACGACGATCGTCAGGACCTTATCTTAATACAAGAATGATCGCTAGACTGGAGACGTTTGGTTTCCTTCCGTCGGTCATGACTTGTGAAATTTTACCCAAACAGTTTGCCCCCAAAATTCGTAAATTAGGCGGCAAGCCGTTTTTTCGAATTTTGTAACCAGGTGTGGCACGTGTCGATTTCTTGTAACTGAATCATTCCCTCGAGAACCGAAGTGATTATGAGAGGAAGTGTGCAACCGTTTTAACTGTTGTGACGTCATGGCGACGTGGGGCGCGTGGTGTCAGGTGTAGGGACAGGTGTCGTCCATCCGAAAAAGAGGACGAAGAGTCGATACAGGTGTCGATCATCTGATGGTTCGTCCCGATATCGGATCGTATATAAATATTGGCCATACTCGAATCCTTTCCTTTTATGTTGAAAAATTATCAGAGAGTATTCTTGCCAAAACCCTGTATGCCACAGTGAATCGTTGCCAAAAATTTGTTCGAGGTCTTAGAGATTTTTAAGGTACGATATCTCCTTTAGTTTTTATGCGCTTTAAGACCAGAGCACGAAATCCAAGGAAGAATTGGGACGCCTTTGGCTTCTACGCAGCGACTGCTCGCGATCCCGATTTCGTGATGTCACTAGATCCTATTAGTGTCCTTAGTGAAGACGAGGACATTGAGTCCTTTACGAAGTTGGGTAGGATTTCAAAGGATGTGACTCTCAGTCCTCCCGTGTTGCTTCGCCCAGAGCAATGTCCTGAGGGGTACTTCGTGTTATATGAATACCCATTTAAGATAGGGTTTTCGTGGCCCTATTCTTTTCTGTCGAGGTCGTTTCTTACGATCTTTGACTTGTCCCCGGGGCAGATGATGCCCCAATTTTGGAGGATCGTTCACGTGATCGAACGATTAACGAATAAATGGGAATCACCATTTACCGTTTACGACCTCCTCTCCGCCTATACAGTTAAGGCGGAGCCGAACCATCGGTACAACCTCTTTTCTAAATTTAAAGGGACTCGTACATTGGTTCAAGATATGTCTTCGGTCGTTTGTAGTCGGTTGTTGGTGACATCCAGTGGCTTACCATGGGGTGGAACACTGAGGGTAAGACATAGAATCTCCCTTTCTTTCGTTTAAGCTTTCTTTTTGTCGAAAGATTTTATTAACGTTTGTTTGTTTCTCCAGAGATCGACTTTACGGTAGCTGCACCTTCTGAGGATTCGACTACCAAGGTCGTCGAGGAATGCTCTTTCTTCACCATCTGCCCTACTTCTTACTGGGACGAGGGGGACGACGACGTACAGTGTCTTGGGATGTCGATTTCCTCTTTGGTAAAGGAGAAGGAAGAGAAAGAGAAGGAGGAAGAACCCACTGAGGAATCCTCGAAGGTGGAGATGGCAGGTACGTCTATTCCTCGTGTAGAGTCTAGTCGTAGGACGTCATCTACGGATGAGTTTAGTCGAATGGACGTTACTCACTAATCGTACGATCCTTCAATGTGTCAGTCATTCGCAGATCGTAAGATTTTTATGGGGTCTAGTCGAGTAAACGTCACCCATGAGTATATACAGTCAGTGGGTCTAGTTGTCTGGACGTCACCACTGGTCGTAAGATCTTTTTTAGTGTTAGTCGTATGACGTTCCTTTGTAGATCATGTAAGGTCTAGTCTTTGCCTAAGACGTCACTTACTTCGTAAATTTTTTTGTTGTTTGTTGATGTTTCAGGAGGATCGACCCCCACCAAACCATCGACTGGGCTCTCGAAGAGAGAGGTTGATAATGTCATTTTCGACAATATTTTTAATCGTAAATCGACCCTTTTGTTGCAAGTGTCCAAGTAAGATAGCTAAATCTAATGAGTTTTTTAGAAGAAAGTACAGGTTGTAGGGGTTCGACAAAGTCGGACAATTGGTGACTTGAATGAAGGAGAAAATTAGCAAATTAAGCCAAAGTTTGAGAAGTGATGAAATTGAGAAACAGTGTTCCGCACGGATCACGATGCGAGTCCATCCGCGTGGCCACTCGCGCGGACACACGGATAGTGCCGACGCGGATCGCGGCGCGAGTCCATCTGCACAGTCGACCGCGCCTACCTCTGGACTGTTACAAATCAATTCCTTTATCAATTAGGTTGGGGGGAGGCTATTCTATCATTATCCAAAGACGAAAATACAGAGAGAAAAAAAGGCAATTTTGAAGAACGAATTGGACGATTGATAAGAGAAGATAAGATATCGAAGTTTGGAGCGAGCGGATTCCCGTACTATAACACCCTCAAATCCGGAAATAGCAACTAATTTAAAATTTTCTAAATACTCCGATAAAGAAATTATCTACAACCACAAATTAAGATTTAACCTCAATACAAACATTCATTCTATACAAAAGTCTATGATAAGAACGGGTGCTACTAAAACCCCATAATAGTCACTATCTCCAAAATTGCGGAAGACTTCACCAACTACTTACATTTACACAAAGCTAAGGCTCAACTCTTCATAGTTGCTAGTACCAAAACCCTAACTGGAACCTGATGCACATGCCGACAAATAAAAAGGTTAGGCTTAACGCCTAGTGAGCTCAAGAGTTTTCCATATGAATAAAGATGTCTGTGAAAATAGATAATGCAATTTAATTCATAATCTTTCAAAAGGCATGCTTTGAATATGCAAACGACTCGTTTTCCAATAATATGCATTTTAGGCAAAGGACACCAACTTAAACATTTTCCAAACCAAGCTACTTCAAAGATGATGATGCCAACAAAAGTCGCCCATTTATAAATTAACTTTAACTCAAAACTCACTCAAAGCGTAAATATAAATGAACTCTCCATTTATGAAGATACGGTTAAACCTTATATCCCAAAACACGGGTGGGGCATAATACTCAACCCATAAATCAAGGGTAAAACCCAATTATACAAAACGTCACCGAAAACTTGGATAATAAAACTCAATACCCAAAAACAACACCTTTCGGTGACGGGGGATTCCCGATTCCATAAAATGTGACGGTCCACAAAGTAAGCCCATTTTATGTTGTTATGACTAGTCATATAAACAAAAGTACACGCAAGAGATGTTAGGCTCAGTGGCTTTAAACGTACACCCACGGAAACTCGAGTTCAACCCCATCGGGTTCCTACGTCGAGCTCCTCATCCAATATCGTAATACTTGAGCACGAAGGACTTATACCTCATCCGGTACCTTAACGTGCAGCACGAAGGACTTACACCTCATTCGATACCTAACGTGCCTCATCCAAAATCGTAGTACTTGAGCACGAAGGACTTATACCTCATCCGGTACCTTAACGTGCAACACGAAGGACTTACATCTCATCCGATACCTAACGTGCCTCATCCAAAATCGCCAACAAGGCTCGAAGTCGAGCTACCAAAACTGGACAATTGTCCAAAGACCCCAAATCAAATAAAAATACCAAGCCGCAGGCTTAGAAACCCATTGACTCATTGATAATTGAAATAAAAATACGATAAAACGTACTCGACCAACGGATATGCAAACACCACGACTAAAAGTAAGATTAGTTCAAAACTCAACATTAGTTGAGGCAACCCATTTTCCAAATGAACTCATAACACAAAATATGCATTTTCCAAATTTAACTGCTGATAAGAATGAAAATCATAAAATGAGTCTATAAACATTCTTTCAAGTACCTCACATAAATGTGCAAGTGATACTTTATAACACATTCCATTTCATGAATGATGCATGAGACTCGACAAACATTTAAAAGTGTATTTCTTTGACCAAAGATCTATTTATGAAATAAGACCTCAAAACACATTCATTTGTAACACCTTTATCAAAATGCCCAAACATCCCAAATGTGGGTATTATACAAAGTTATAAAGTTAAATACTTCCAATAATCAAAGATTAGCAAATAACCCAATATTTGATAGTTTCATGTAGAACACATAAACACTTTAAAATAAATATTTTGGCATGTACAACGTTTTCACAAATCAACTTGAACTCATCTTGCTAGATTTAGGCTAAATCTAGATTTTCCCCCAACTAGAGCTCCTTTGAAGAACACTTGGATTCTCAAGACAAAACTTCCAAAACCTAAATCCATACATTCCAACCGTAAATAACCACATTCAACTACATAGAAACATTCTACAAACATTACACATCAAAATCTCTATTTTGGTCCAAACCCCAATTTCGACCTAGATTTCTCCAAAACCATCAAACCCGAAATTGATAAACCACACACTAGGATAATCATAAATGGAGCATTTATAACTTATGTTAAGGTTTAAAAATGTAAGGGATACACTTACCATTTAGGTTTTGGCAAAAACCTAGAAAACCAAAAATTCTTGAAGATGGAGGTGATGATGATGAACTCTTCACCTTTGCTTCCAATCCACCACAAAATACTATTGAATCATCCCAAAAATAATAATCTATCCTTGAAAAGCTCTCAAATACGAAACCATAGCAAAAAGAATCGGCCAAAACGGAGTTGTGGTGAAGGAGATACGAGGAAATGAAGAAAACCCCCAAAAATCGGATTTTTAACCCCTCTGACCCGTTCTGCTAAAGTGCCTGGCTAAAGTGACATATGTCACTTTCGCGAGGCACTCTCGCGCCAAATGTACCGAGAGTTTTTAGACTCTCAGCGATAGTGCCAAGCTAAAGTGACAGATGTCACTTTCGCGAGGCACTTTAGCCAAGCTTGTACCGAGCGCTGTTTTGGCCATAACTTCTTCGTTTTAGCTCCGTTTTTGCTCCGAAAAGAACCGTTGGACTCGTAATTGAATCCTTCATATATCAAGACTATAAAATCAAGGATTCAAGCCCAAAATCAAATATATTATTTTTTTTCTTAATATATCGGTTTCTGTATAAACTTGAAATGATACCTTTGGAAAATCGGGGTGTTACAATCCTCCCAACCTTAAAAGAGATTTCGTCCTCGAAATCTGTCACCAACCAAGAGCCCAACATAGCACTTGGCAAGATCGATTGATTTCCCATATAAATGCCTTCACGAAACCTTACCTCGTATACGAACCTGATTACATCGCGGTCGAGGTTGTTACTGTACTTCTAGTAAAGAGTCATCACAATTCAATCCCAAGGTTCGACATAACTCACCGATGACGGAATGAAAATCAAGTCCTTGCTTGATCATTTTCTTAACCATTAAATCTCAGTTGCCTCCCAACCTTATGTTGCCCATCTTACCTCAAGAGTAACTTACGACCTTATTTAGTCATTTCCACCAAGAATACTCCAAAGCAAACATTTCCCTTAGTTATTTCTAAATACGACGCATCAAGGTATCTTCAATAATCGATTTATACTTAGAGTCTACCTCGACATTCTCACCAAATGTCTCCAATAAACATTAACACTAAACTCCCACCATGCACTCAAGCATCGATTTCCAAATCAGCGAAAGTCCTGACAATTATCAAAATACCAATGATTGATTCTTAATTATCAACATCTAATTTCCTTAAGTTTACCACTCGTCCTACAGACGCACCAGATCTAACGGAAATAAATTGAAGCACACCAACAGTTATTGTCCTCAAAATAGAGTGTCGACACCTATCCTCGGAATGACCATTCTGCAAACGTGGGTATACTATCAAATATTTCATTCCCGATTAGCAATGTCGATTCAAAGTTAACACCTACTCTTGGAAGTAGTCACCCAAATCCAACATCCTTACCAGTCAACCATAACATCAACATTATTCACGAATACCCAACAATATAGTACACCACTGACACATAACATGTCATCGTACCAAATTCCCACAATTCCAAAACCAACCATACCCAAACAACCGAACACGGTTTTAATCCGTAGGTTTAACGAAGCATAAAGACCGTTACTTAACTAACTGGTAGAAAGCACATGACTAATGCCTCAAACTCCGAGGACTCTTTTAATCCTTAATATCGACTTCTAACACGAGGGGGCTTACACCTATAGCCCAATGAGTTCAAGGTTTTTCACACTACTATGCCAATTTGAAATTTATAAAACTCTCAAATACATAAGTTTTATAACAATTAAACGTGCGGTGAAAATACACTATCGTGCATTCGATAGGTTTCAAAATTGGTCACCAATGTCGCACATATAAAACCATTTTCAAAATTCGTTTGATCTGTATTTACGCCAATAAAATGGTAGCAAAAGATGTGTAGCAAAATTCACACTTTAATTATGGAATTAAATTCCTGTACTCCAAACACGTGTGATAAATGTTCGTACAATTCCCAAAAGAGGACTTCACAACTTTTAACTTAAATTTTTTCCTCTTTTAACCAAAAACTTTGTGGCATAAAATTTTCAACAACCCCTTTTTCATCAGTTTATTCCCCAAAGCTCGATGGAACGATGGGAACGCAAATGAATCCTCAATTTGAGTTTAAAACTTTGAGCTGCATAAATAAAACACATTTGACCAAAATAGTAACTATGACAACATGAATGTTGATAACTCATTTATGTGCATTGCTGAAAATTCCTAGTAGTAAAATTAATAACTGAAATATGCTCAGAACAAAAGTTTATCTGAAATAACATAAGCCTTTTAGATGTTTACTCACTCCAACGGTATAATTTAATTCAAATGCAATTAGCATACAACAACTGACATTTGTATAAAGCCCAGAGATAAATCGCATAATTTCTATTAGCAAGATTAACAACTGACATTTCTCAAAACAACATGGGAGGTGACATCCTTAGCAAAACTCTTAAGTTAATGCATGCAATAATGCAGGCACACTAATTCCCATATTTAATTACACGATGTAAAAGCCGTACGATATGATACCACAAAACCCCACTGAATTTTCATAAAACTAGCAAATGCTAAAACCAAGCGGTGTCTAAATTTCCATTTGCCAACATGAAACATAATACGACAATAAGTCTGAGAATGTTAAAACTCCAAGACCATAACGTACGATAAAGTGACTCTTTTTAACAAAACTCTCATGAGATACGACGCCCAAAAAGCTCGTAAATCTACACGCAATACAGTTAAAACTCACACATCGCAAAGTACACTCACGCGCCTCAAAATATCGCGAAATAATTTTTCATAAAATTCAACGCGACTCGCGCAAACCCAAAATTCCCAAGAAAGTTCAGACTCAAGAACGTGGGAACAACTCTTCCTTTAAAACCTTAACATACGTGGAGGAGATCCAATGTCAAAGTTAAAAATTCTACAGTTACTTGCCCAATGCCCCATACGGCATTAAAACACGGATCTTATGATGTACCAAAAATAGTGTTAAACACAAAACAGGGACGGGGAGATTTTCAATATAAAATTTCAATCACATGCAACAAAACCGTTCTATGCATGCTTGAGCTCACGGTTCAGAATCTGATGAGTGTTAATGTTTTATCAAGACTTCACAGTAGAACACAACTTATGCTTCGAAAGCATGAGAAATAATTGATGCAAACTTATTATTATTATTTTTTTTAGAAATAAATTTCGTGCATGAATTTCGATCGGCACTCACATCTTAGGACTTCACTCCTCCATTTTCCCGACATACTATTGTCGTTCGGATGCATCCAACATCTTAGAGCAACAATCCCACTAATTGGTTAACTTACAATTTTCCTCGAAACAGAATCGGTTTGTCGAACCGATAGTTCTACTCCAACCAATAACTCTGACCCAAGATGGTCAACTTAATGTATGCATCACACTTACCTATCACTTTCAAGTGACATTGCTATAAACATCAATCTTTCCTTAGATCACTCGCTTAGAAACTTCCTCACTACCCCAACGGTCATCATACCAAGGTAGTTCAAGTATACATATGTAGCATGTAGGTTCACCATAACACTGGCCAGGTGTCATTATGAACGCACCGTACATACTCATCCTTGCGACCCTCGAAAAAGTTTTCCGTTTCTAGCGACTCGATCAATCCTCAAAATATCTTATCTTAAGGTACCTAATGCGCAACTTCACTTACAATCACTTATAAGAACTCTAGTTTGAGTCTAGGTATCCAAAATCAATACCTAATTCTCTCAAACTTAAGCACTGGTACCAACTTATAACACCCTCAAATCCGGAAATAACAACTAATTTAAAATTTTCTAAATACACCGATAAAGAAATTATCTACAACCACAAATTAAGATTTAACCTCAATACAAACATTCATTCTATACAAAAGTCTATGATAAGAACGGGTGCTACTAAAACCCCATAATAGTCACTATCTCCAAAATTGAGGAAAACTTCACCAACTACTTACATTTGCCAAAGCTAAGGCTCAACTCTTCATAGCTGCTAGTACCAAAACCCCAACTAGAACCTGATGCATATGCAGACAAATAAAAAGGTTAGGCTTAACGCCTAGTGAGCTCAAGAGTTTTCCATATAAATAAAGATGTTTGTGAAAATAGATAATGCAGTTTAATTCATAATCTTTCAAAAGGTATGCTTTGAATATGCAAACGACTCGTTTTCCAATAATATGCATTTTAGGCAAAGGACACCAACTTAAACATTTTCCAAACCAAGCTACTTCAAAGATGATGATGCCAACAAAAGTCGCCCATTTATAAATTAGCTTTAACTCAAAACTCACTCAAAGCGTAAATATAAATGAACTCTCCATTTATGAAGATACGGTTAAACCTTATATCCCAAAACACGGGTGGGGCATAATACTCAACCCATAAATCAAGGGTAAAACCCAATTATACAAAACGTCACCGAAAACTTGGATAATAAAACTCAATACCCAAAAACAACACCTTTCGGTGACGGGGGATTCCCGATTCCATAAAATGTGACGGTCCACAAAGTAAGCCCATTTTATGTTGTTATGACTAGTCATATAAACAAAAGTACACGCAAGGGATGTCAGGCTCAGTGGCTTTAAACGTACACCCACGAAAACTCGAGTTCAACCCCGTCGGGTTCCTACGTCGAGCTCCACATCCAATATCGTAATACTTGAGCACGAAGGACTTATACCTAATCCGGTACCTTAACGTGCAGCACTAAGGACTTACATCTCATCCGATACCTAACGTGCCTCATCCAAAATCGTAGTACTTGAGCACGAAGGACTTATACCTCATCCGGTACCTTAACGTGCAGCACGAAGGACTTACATCTCATCCGATACCTAACGTGCCTCATCCAAAATCGCCAACAAGGCTCGAAGTCGAGCTACCAAAACTGGACAATTGTCCAAAGACCCCAAATCAAATAAAAATACCAAGTCGCAGGCTTAGCAACCCATTGACTCATTGATAATTGAAATAAAAATACGATAAAACGCACTCGACCAACGGATATGCAAACACCACGACTAAAAGTAAGATTAGTTCAAAACTCAACATTAGTTGAGGCAACCCATTTTCCAAATGAACTCATAACACAAAATATGCATTTTCCAAATTTAACTGCTGATAAGAATGAAAATCATAAAATGAGTCTATAAACATTCTTTCAAGTACCTCACATAAATGTGCAAGTGATACTTTATAACACATTCCATTTCATGAATGATGCATGAGACTAGACAAACATTTAAAAGTGTATTTCTTTGACCAAAGATCTATTTATGAAATAAGACCTCAAAACACATTCATTTGTAACACCTTTATCAAAATGCCCAAACATCCCAAATGTGGGTATTATACAAAGTTATAAAGTTAAATACTTCCAATAATCAAAGATTAGCAAATAACCCGACTTTTGATAGTTTCATGTAGAACACATAAACACTTTAAAATAACATTTTGGCATGTATAACGTTTTCACAAATCAACTTGAACTCACCTTGCTAGATTTAGGCTAAATCTAGATTTCCCCCCAACTAGAGCTCCTTTGAAGAACATTTGGATTCTCAAGACAAAACTTCCAAAACCTAAATCCATACATTCCAACCGTAAATAACCACATGCAACCATATAGAAACATTCTCCAAACATTACACATCAAAATCTCTATTTTGGTCCAAACCCCAATTTCGACCTAGATTTCTCCAAAACCATCAAACCCGAAATTGATAAACCACACACTAGGATAATCATAAATGGAGCATTTATAACTTATGTTAAGGTTTAGAAATGGAAGGGATACACTTACCATTTAGGTTTTGGCGAAAACCTAGAAAACCCAAAAATTCTTGAAGATGGAGGTGATGATGATGAACTCTTCACCTTTGCTTCCAATCCAACACAAAATACTCTTGAATCATCCCAAAACTAATAATCTATCCTTGAAAATCTCTCAAATAAGAAACCATAACAAAAAGAATCGGCCAAAACGGAGTTGTGGTGAAGGAGATATGAGGAAATGAAGAAACCCCCCAAAAATCGGATTTTTAACCCCTCTGACCCATTCCGCTAAAGTGCCTGGCTAAAGTGACATATGTCACTTTCGCGAGGCACTCTCGCGCCAAATATACCAAGAGTTTTTAGACTCTCAGAGATAGTGCCAAGCTAAAGTGACAGATGTCTTTCGCGAGGCACTTTAGCCAAGCTTGTACCGAGCGCTGTTTTGGCCATAACTTCTTCGTTTTAGCTCCGTTTTTGCTCCGGAAAGAACCGTTGGACTCGTAATTGAATCCTTCATCTATAAAGACTATAAAATCAAGGATTCAAGCCCAAAATCAAATATATTATTTTTTTTCTTAATATATCGTTTTCTGTATAAACTTGAAATGATACCTTTCGAAAATCGGGGTGTTACACGTACGACGGGTACGGAAGACTAGAGAATTGCTTCTTCAGGGAGTTTTTATCGCTTTCATTTTTGATACAATGATTTCCCTTCCAATCTGTAATATTGTGTTTTTGCTTGTGAAAACCCCCAACATGAGATAATCATCTCATGTTGGGGGTTGGATGATTATTTGGTGATGTTTACATTCAAACTTGTGATTGGGATTTGTAACTTTTGTTAATTATTTTTCAATGAAGCATATGACATATTTTTGATGTAATTCTTTTGGTCTGATCAACTAATTGGATATTTATTGATTATCATGCTCTTTAAGAAAAGTGTATGATGATTAGATGTGATTGTTGTATGCCTATGGTACGAATCAGATAGAGATATACCTATTCCACCATAGATGATTTAAAGATTTCGCATAATTCTTCAAAAAATTTCCGAAGTCCAGAATTCGTATTAGATGCGAAATGGTTGTGATTTTTCAAAAAAATTCTAAGTAAAGGACTCACATACTCTTGTCATACGAATTCATTGTGCGAAAAGTTTGTGTGCGAAAATTTTGAGAAATTTTAAAAAAAAATTAAGGAAAGAACTCGCATAAGAGAGACGTACGAATTGTGAAGAACTCGCAAAAGGATTTATACGAATTCTTAAGGATTCGCATATAAGCTCATGCGAATTGCTTGATTTTGAGTGTCTCTTTCTGCGAATTCTAGACTTAAGCGAATTGTGAGCTTGCTTATACAGATTCTATCACTTTGTGCATGCGGATTGCTCTTCAATCCTAGTGCATGCGAATTATGTACTTATGTTTTTAGAAATTTTAGTTTCTCAAAATTGTTAAGTCTTGCTTTCATTATCTCAAATTGTTGAATTAAAAGATCAATACTAGCATTTTCTCTTTGTGTGCAGATAAACTCATCATGTCTAAAGAACTTCTTTCCATGGGTTCCCAATCCAAACCTCCGGTGTTGTCTATCGGAGAGTACTCTCAGTGGAAGAGGAGGATGATTCAGTTCTTAAACCATAAGAACCGTGACTATATGAAATCCATCACAGTAGGACCAGTTCAACCTGTTGTTACTGTATCGAGTCAAGATACTACCGATACTTCTCCAGAAATACCTGAGAGATATGTGCCAAAGCCATATCAATACTTTAGCGAGAGGGAGAAGGAGTTGCACAAAATAGATGAAGAGGCTCTCATCTATCTCACTATGGCCATTACAAATGATATCTACAACAGAGTAGATAGTCGAGAATCAGCAAAGTCCATGTGGGATGAGTTGGAAAGACAGTTTCAAGGTACAGAAAGGTCAATACAGGCTAAGTTGAACCAAAGCATCAATGCATATGAGGGATTTCATGCCAAGGAAGGGGAAGCTCTAGTAGACACTTACACAAGGTTCAATGTGATACTGAATGACTTGAGGAGAAACGGGATGAACAAATTCGTATCTAAAATCAATTACAAGTTCATCAAGAACTTGAATCTCGAATGGAGGAGCTTTGCCATAAACATTCAGATGACTAAAGATATGGCAAAAGAGGATGTGAATGACATCTTTACAACTCTATCTCAGCATGAAGATGAGGTGAAGCTTCTGAACGAAGAGAAAAATATTGTCAAGGATTCACTAGCCTTGTTATATGAAAGGAAAAATGGATCAAGCTCTAAGTCCGTTTCTACCTCCAAGTACAAATCTAAGAAGTCCAAAGCCTTCCTCACAGAGCTTAGTGAGTCAAGTTCTGAAGAATCCTCTGATGAGACTGAAGTACATTCTGATGATGACATACAAAAGTTTGCTGAAAACCTGGCCCTCATCACCAAGCAATTCCAAAAAAGCTTTGGTAAGAAACGGTTCTCAAAGTCAAATATGAAGGGTACCAGAAGGACCGATCAGAAAAGTACAAACCGAGGTATGGGAAGAAAGAAGGAAAGAGAGAAGAGAAAAGAGATGAGAAGAGAGAAGAGAAAAGAGAAGAGAAGACTGAGCCCAAATATGGCAGGTGTTACAACTGTGGTAAGCCTGGCCACTTCTCAAAAGACTGCAAGTTCAAGAGAGTAAAAAACTCCGAGTATTATGCCAAGAAGTCCTTATTAGAAAAGAAGGCAGAAGAAGGCAAAGAGTTAATGGCTGAGGAAGAAAATTGGTTCTTTCAGAGTTCAGATGATGAATCAGTCCACTTTACTCAAGTCTGCATGGTGTTAAAGATTGATGATGAAGCAGAAACTTCTTCTGACCGATCTGACTATGACTCTGAGGTAAGTACTCTTTATAACTCTGAACTTGTTGAATCTCTCATGGCTCAGATTCAAAACATGAACAAAGAATTTGAAAACTTAAAAGGCAAACTTAGCACTGAACGACAATCAAAGATGAGTATTCGTGATGAAAACGCATTGTTGAAGGTTGTTGTTAAGGATAAGGAATCAGAAAAAGATGCCTTGAAGAAAGAAAGAGAAGTTTTGAAAGCTAAAATTACTGAGCTTGAAAGAAACTTAGTTAATTTGAACTCTAAAAAAGGTGAATTTAAGATTAAGTTTGAAGCTTGCTTTCAGGAAGGGAATGAAGCTTATTGCAAAATCAAACAACTACAGGATTTGAACCTAAAAATAGGACAGACTGAACAAACATTGAATTTGTTAACAAACAAACTCCAAGATGTCTGATTTTATAATGCTAAGACGAGTTTGGGTTTTGAAGAAAATGATGTTTTAAAGTGAGCCCCAGAAAACTTGTATAATTTTGATAAATTGGGGTCAAAACCAAAGAAAATCCCGGACATTCATGACACATTTGTCAAAGCTGAAACTCCTAAGTCTGACATCTCTTCTAAAGGTAAAGAAGTGATAGATGACGATACGTCGAGTTGTGCTGATTCACATTCAAGCTTTAAATATGTTGGTTTTTCATACAATGATTTGAACAAAAGCTATAAAAATAGGAAACTTGAATTTGTTGAGTTTCAATCATTATTTTCTACATCATCACCAACAAAATCAGCCAACAATGACACAGATATACCTGAAACTCAATGTCAGTATGATGAATATGAATCATACACTGATGTGGAGATTCAGACTCCAATATCTGAATCAGTCATTTCTGAATCTCCAAAAGAGGTTAAGACTGAAAAGTGTTCAAATGTCATGAATTCTAGAATTAAAACTGATTTTGCAAAGAAAATGACCGAGGAGATTTTTGAAAATATGATGAATGCTTCAGATCCTGTTCCTATTATTGAGAAGTTAGATCAAACATCTACTTTTGAAAAACAAATCAATGAACTACAAAAGACACTTGAAGATTTAGAAGATGAGAACTGTGATCTCAAATTCAAACTTGACAAGTCTTTTGAGGAAAATAAAGAGCTTTCCAAAGAGTTAAATGATTTGAAAGCTGGTTTGTTTAAGAAAAATTTAAATGAGAAAAAGATGTTTGAATCTCAAAAATGGAATGTTCATTCAAATCCAGAGTTTGAGACTACTACTTCCAAAACCTCTGTTGTTTATTCCGAAAGTCCTGAATATCTTCCGAGCATATTTGAAAAAGGTGAGTCTTCCGGTACTTTAAAGAAAAAATCATCTTTTAAGAAGAAAACTAACAAGGTTTCATTTCTTGTTTCAGATTTAAAAAGGAGAAATGGTAAAGGAGAATGGGTGAAGAAATAGAATGAAAAGAAAGATGTTAAAAATGAATGTACTGTTACCACTAGTGCTGATTTGTCATGTACAAGTTCGAACGACAATAAATGTCAAAATTGTATGAATAAATGTAATCATTTTGATAAATCAAAATTGTTGACATTTGCTCGCAAGAACTTGCTTTGCAAACACTGTGGTGATAATGCTTTTACATCTCACTCCATTCCTTTTAAGCCTAAATTTGTTAAAAAGGTATCTTGAGCTAAACCTGTATCTAAATCCTCAACACAACATACCAAAGTGTTTCATGCTAAGAATGCTTATCTTTCTAACAAAAAGAAATTTCATGAGCTTAATGTTAAAATGATTTGGAAATGGGTACCGAAGCCTCGTTATGAATGGCGAGTAAAGGCTAAAGTAGATGATATAAATAAATTGCATAAGGCTAACCAAGAAGGACCCATTTGGATATGGGTACCTAAGAAGAAGTGATCTGTTCTTTTTGCAGGCCTCACATCTGTGGTATATTGACTCAGGATGCTCGAGACACATGACAGGATTTAAGCATCTACTACATAATTATGTTGAGGAACCTGCAGGAACGGTCAACTTCGCCAACTCTGAGCTCAACAGTATAATCAGAGGACACGGTTCATTGAAAAACGGCTGTGACAATCAAGAAAGTACTGTATGTAGATGGACTTAATCACAATTTAATCAGCACAAATCAATTCAGCGACAGTAAATTTCAAGTTCGGTTTACAGTTGACAGCTATTTCATTGAAGACAAGGACGGTTGTGAGATCTTTAGAGAAGAATGTCAAGGTAATCTATATGCGGTGAATTTTCCAACACCGTCTATAACTAGATCTATGTGTCTACTTGCCAAAGCATCAAAAGCTGAAAGTTGGACATGGCATCGGCGCCTATCTCACCAGAACTTTAACGCGATAGATTAGTTGGCGAGACATGGTATAGTCAAAGGTCTACCAGAATTGAGGTTTGAGAAAGATTCTCTTTGCCCCACTTGCGAGATGGGAAAAATGAAACGTAGTTCACATAAAGCAAAGACTGAATTTTCCTGCTCAACACCTCTGGAACTTATTCACATGGACCTTTGCGGCCCAATGCGTACTCAATCAATCAACGACAAAAAGTACATACTTGTTATGATTGATGAGTACTCAAGATACACTTGGTTAGAATTTCTTAGATGCAAATCTGACGCCCCAGAATTAATCATTGCCTTCATCAAAAAGATCCAGGTTCGACTTCAATTGTCGGTTAAGACGTTAAGAAGTGATAACGACACATAATTCAAGAATGATACGCTTCAAAGTTATCTCACATCTGTTGGGATTTCACATAACTTTTCTGCTGCCTACACTCCACAACAGAACGGCGTGGTCGAAAGGAAAAATCGAACCTTGGTGGAAGCTGCAAGAACTAGGTTTGCGTATTATGGTCTTCCAATGTATCTTTGGGTTGAAGCCATTGCGACCACATGCTTTACTCAAAACTGTACCATTGTGATTAAACGACATAAGAAAACATCGTATGAGCTTATAAACAAAAGAAAGCCGAATATTAAATTTCCACGTGTTTTTGGTTGTAGGTGCTATATCTTAAATGACCGTGATAATCTTGGAAAGTTCGACAAGAAAGCAGACGAAGGCTACTTTGTAGGATACTCTTTGATGTCTAAAGCCTATCGTGTATATAACCTACGTACCAAGACTATCATGGAGAGCGTGAACGTGTCGTTTGATGAATCTTCAACACTGACTTCTGAACACAGCAGTTCAGGACTCAAGCTTAAAGAAAAAGGCTTCTATTCAAAGCGGAATAGAACCCGAATCTTCAAAGACTAAGCTTTCTGACTCATCTAATGTAACATTTGAGTTAGATTTATTGTTTCTTGATGCATTTACGGACATTTGTGCAGATTTCGAAAAATCAAACGAGTATGCATCAACATCAGAGGTCCCGGCTGTTACTGAAGTTATTTATAGACCTTCTAAACCTGTCACAACAACAACCTCATCAGGTACATCTACACCTGTTATTTCTAAAAATACTAATTTGGATTCTGCTTCTGCAGATACAGATTCTGGAAGAGAAGTCCCGAGTACTTCTTCAGTTGCTCTCGAATTACCTTTTTCAGAAACAAATGTACAAGATGTCTCGAGTACATCTGAGGTTGCCCCTGCAATATATGATGAATACGATGATGATAACACGTAAATATCTGTTCAACCCATTCCGAGCACTACACGTTGGACAAGAGATCACCCCCTACATAACATTATCGGTGACGTACATAGTGGAGTTAAAATGCGGGCAACATATGCAAATTCTGTTTGTATTCGAGTTTCCTTAGTTCCTTGGAGCCTAAGAAAGCCTCAGAAGCATTGCGCTATCCGGACTGGATTCTTGCTATGCAAGATGAGCTTCTGCAATTCGAGAGGAACGAGGTTTGGCGACTTATCCCACTACCTGAAGGAAAATCCGTGATTGGCATAAAGTGGGTTTTCAGAAATAAGAGGGATAAAGTTGGAGTAGTAGTACGGAACAAAGCTCACCTAGTTGCTAAGGGTTACTGTCAATAGGAGGGAATCGACTACGATGAGACATTTGCCTCTGTAGCACGGATTGAGGCCATCAGGATCTTCTTATCTTATGTAGCCCATAAGAACTTTACGGTCTATCAAATGGACGTAAAGTCTGCATTCTTAAATGGGATTCTGCATGAGGAGGTCTATGTTTCTCAACCTGAAGGCTTCGTTGATCCGAAACACCCAGATCATGTCTACGTTCTAGACAAAGCGCTATACGGTTTAAAACAGGCACCGAGATCATGGTATGAAACTTTAACTCGGTTCCTACTCGCTTCTGGTTTTAAGAAAGGTACGATTGATACTACCCTTTTTCTGAAAAATCAAGGTGATGATATGATTCTAATACAGATTTATGTAGACGATATTATATTCGGGTCTACTAATCCTAAATTCTGTAAGAACTTTTCAAAAATCATGGAATCTCGTTTTGAAATGTCGATGATGGGTGAACTAACCCTTTTCCTTGGACTGCAAGTAATACAGTCACCCAAAGGCATATTCATAAATCAGTCTAAATACATTAGAGATATCCTGAAAAAGTTCAATATGCTTGATAGTTCAGTAATGAAAACGCTGATGGCAACCGGAACACTTTTGGATGTTGATTTGTCTGGAAAATTTGTTGATCAAAAAGTGTACCACAGCATGATAGGATCGTTACTGTATCTAACTGCAAGCATACTCGATATAATGTTTGCTACATGTTTCTGTGCGAGATATCAAGCGAATCCGAAGGAATCTCACCTCGTCGCTGTCAAAAGAATTCTTAGATACCTCAAAGGCACTCCCGAGTTAGGCCTTTGGTATCCTAAGTCTTCTAGTTTCGATTTAACTACCTATACAAATGTTGACCACACAGGTTGTAAACTGGATCGCAAGAGCACATCTGGATCATGTCAGTTTTTAGGAGACAAACTGGTTAGCTGAACTTCAAAGAAACAAAATTGTGTTTCTACATCCACCGCTGAGGCTGAATATATAGCTGCTGCTAGCTGTTGTTCACAAGTCCTCTAGATGAAGATACCGTTGAAAGATTTTGGCTATTCATACCAAAGAGTCCCTATCTACTGTGATTCCAAGAGCACGATAGCAATAACTGCTAATTCGGTGCAACACTCAAAAACGAAACACATTAACGTACGCTACCACTTCATCAAGGATCACGTGGAAAAGGGTGACATAGAGATGCATTTCGTGTAAACCGGCTACCAATTGGCTGACCTTTTCACTAAACCGTTAGATGAAAAGTGTTTCAAATTTTTAGTCAGCAAATTAGGTATGTTGAATGCCAATCCATGATCCAAGAGGGAGTATATCTCAATTTCTGTTTCTATTGAATGTGTCTTGGAATTTATGAACAGATAAGAATATTCATCAACTACTGACGAAGGAGGAATCATTTTTTTAAAATAATTACCAAAATCTTTTATTTTGCAGGTTTATTTAAAGTGACTATGGTTTCTGATTACATCAGATCAGGACCCGTTCTTCATTGGTAAAGCTGAAAATTACTATTCTCATTGGAGAATATGTAATCATGGCTTCTGAATACTACAGTTCAGAACCCGTACTCAAATGTTTTTCTTCTGACGGATGCTTACATGATAACATATTTTCAAGAAGTTTTTTTTAATTTGAGGGGGAGTTCTGAGATTTTAACTGTCATATCTTTTAGGGGGAGTAAATAAGAGGACATTTATACTTTGATTGTTATATTTTTCTGATGACTTGAATTTTTACAGATATTGAAGGGGAGAATATATGAAATTTTGTAAAGGGTACTTAAACGATAATATTCATTTTAGGGGGAGACTACATGTATATTTTTTTATATCTTAATATTTATCACATGTTGAAAGATGAACAACTTTCGCTTGTGAAAATCATTTTTGGATTAAAATGTTCAAACCACTTCTCGTTCTCAAATGTTTTATGAATTTCGAAGTGTGATTTTAAATGATTTTTCATTTGGATACTTTGATGATTAACTGACCGTGTGTTTCTAAAAGATCAATACTTGTGTATTATCTTGTCAATATACTGTCAAGTATTCTTACACACATCGGTTCAGTACATTTGCCTAGACTTTGTTATTACCATGTATCAAATGATAAATCTTTCTATGGTAATACTCCCGTTTGCTATTCAAATTTGTTTGAGATCAGACGTCATTTCCCATTATATGTGCTTTCATTGTTCACAAGTTTATATTTTGTTCACATAAACATCTTACGTCTTTGATATTCCTTATTATTTTTCTTCATTATAATTTGATCTGATTAAATCATTGTCAGATTCTCAAAACATTTCTATTCATTTCATGATATTCATTCATTCAAATTGTTTTGAGAGATCTTAAATTTTTAAAATGCTCAAATTTCATTCTTATCTTTAATGAGCATACATACACTGACTATGATTTCTTGTGCTTAATTGTCAAGATAATCATTGAACGACATATTCTTTTTAGGATACATACATAGGATTCAATGTGTGAGCTTAAATGACTTCTATGGATTCATGATAACCAGTGTTTCCTACCCCGGAAATATTCCTACGAGTGATTGAGGGGAGAGGGGTCAAAAGAATTGAGTGTTGGTGTGTGATGAGGTAAAATGGAAAAAAGAGATTGGTTAGTAGTGAGCTTAAATGTTCAAAAGAAAGAGGGTGAAAGAACAAAGTAAAAGAATATCAAACTTTGCACCAAAATCTTTCTTAGCCGGGCAGCCACATAATATGATTGGTTCACATTCTTTGGTGACCATCATTGAAAAAGGCAGCGAGCCCATGCCAACTCTTGCAAATAACCCCACCAGCTACTCATTTTTTTTCTTAAAAAGAGAATGTTTCACATTTTCTGGGGAAGCAACACATACTCTATTGGTTCTTCACTCGGAAGATACTGATATTGAAAAAGAAGGAAAGTTGCCCCACCTTCGACCCTTTCTCATGCATATTGAGTCTATGTATAACCATTGTTGTCACATTGGTTTACATAATTTTGAGCCTTAACAACAATCATTGTGCTAATTCTTTCATAACACAAGCACAAGCACACAGAAAATCTGTTTTTCTGTCAGAACATTCATAGAAAATACCTTGTGTTTTTCGATGATTGGATGGAAGTCCTGGGGAGTGAACATCACCTCAAGCTCCTTACATTGTACATTCGTTGTACACAGTAACTTTGTGTTACTGACAGGCATTCCTAACTGTTTTATTTGTTGATTCAGGGTTACAACTCATAATTTATCTGAATTTTCAAAGATTCGGATAAATACATTCATGTATTGACGGCTCATTATCAGATTTGTTGGGGGAGAATGTTCATATCTTACCAAGAAGGGGAGATTGTTCATGAAGATTATGCTTATTTGTTCACAAAGGGGGAGAAGTTTCAAAGACAGAACTGCCTTGAAAGTTTTGATGATTCTGATTCTCATAATTCATCAAAATGGGGAAGAATGTTCAAAGTTCAAGTCAGTTATCAAGATAAGTGTATCTGAAAGAAGTCAAATCATGCAAAAGTTGTGAAAAGGGGGGAAGTTAAAGTCAGATAATTGATTGGGAAAGTGAAAGATAATTCAAGATTTGAAAGTCAAAGTGAAAGTGAAAGCCAAAGCAAGAAACGTCAAAAGAAAAAGAAGTTTGAAGTTTTTCTAAAGAGACATTTATTTGAAGAATGACAGAGTTTCAAAGTTTGTTGAAGATGTCAAAGATTTCAAAGTTTAAAGTTGAAAAAGATTATTTGCTGAAGATCAATTCTGAAGATAAGAAGACCTGAAGATAATTGTAAAAAAAAATTAATCTTGAATCCAAAGGGGGAGATTGTTGGATGCATATTGTATTCAAGATTAAAATAGTGGGTCAAAAGTTTAAATGTTGTTTAGTCAAAGGGTTTGAGTTGTAAATGTTAGAACATATTTTATGTTCTATTTAGAAGTTTTATAAAGTAATCAACATATAAATGTATTGGGCCTTGTAATGGGTTTGGGCTTACAATGTATACAATGGGCTTAAAATATGGGGTATATATAGGAATCTTGTAGTTATGTTTTAGGTTAACTTTTCATATTGTAATTTCTAGTCTTTCACAATGTAGACTACGGCTGCTTTGTGCTAGTAGTGTAGTTTACTTTTCAATTCAATAATACTACTGATTTCTATCCCCAATCTCCTTGTTATCATTCAATCAATACCAATCATGATCTCAATGGACCTATCAAGTGGTATCAGAGCTAAACAGAGACATTTTTCTGCACGATCGAGATCTGATTGGTTTTTGATAGAACAGTCATTAAAACTTTGATTTATGTGATTTGTAGTGAAATTGATTGTTCTTTGTTGTTTAATTGATTCAGTGGTTATAGTATATCATTATTGAGTCAATTGCTTGTATCAATTTCATCTCAGAAAGTCGAATCGATTGATTTTTGAGTTTATTTGTTCAAAAATGTATGTGTACTGTGGTTGTGATCGATTGGAGCTTAGAGTCATATTTGGGCTAGATTATCAACTACAAAGGTGCAGGTGCTCAATAGTCATTTTCGAACCTGTTGTCAAAAGAACAACTCAAGAATCGAAGTTTTGAAGATTTTGTTGAAAAAAATGTGAAAATCGTTCCAGATCCATAAAATTCGCAAGATTCAAGGAAGAACTCGCAGATGGTAGAAGGATTCGTAGAAAGAAGAGTTATTGGAAAGAATTCACAGAAAGAACATTGGACACAACATTTTTATAAGGGAGGATTTCGCAAGTAGTTCTATGCGAAAGTCAAAGGATTCGCAGGCCACTAGTTACGAAATGTCAAAGATTTCGCAGGTTATATGTATGCGAAAAGTGGCTTACAAATTTCAGAAATGTTCTAAGTCCAGAATTCGCAGGTAAGGGTGTTGCGAATTCTGAGGATTCTTAAATATATAGTCTGCGAAATGCGAGGATTCGCAGACATGAGTCTTGCGAAAGATGGGAATTCGCAATGCAAGCCTCTGCGAATTGTGGTTCAGGCTTATGCCATCTTGCGAATTGTGCTCAAATTGCTACAGTGATCTGCGAATTTTGATGTTTTTGAGAATTCTGACTGTTCTGAACCCAGTTTTATAAACGTTTTCCCTGTTCCTGAGCTTTATACTCGGAATGCATATGTCACATCACTCTTATCATATGTTTGTCACATATCATTTGCAACTGATCTATTCTTACACGAGTGCTCATGCCTGTCAAGATTTTCAGATTCTGGATTTTCAGATTTGGTTTCTGCTTGGATTGAGTTAGCTGCCTGAGCATCTGCAATCATCAGTCTGGAGAACTTCTTTTGTGGTTAGACCGTTGAGAGCACTTTATCATTCTTCTGACTTGATCACTCAGTAGTGTGAGCGACTGCAATCATTGTTCTGCTATTTGAATTATAATTCAGAATCCTGAGCGCTTATTATCATCCAGTTGATTCGTGAAGAAAGGAGTTCTGGATTTGATTATTCAGTATTCTGGAAAGAAGTCAGTATGAGTATCTTATATCAGTTGTTGAACAATTGCTTGCCTTCTTAACCCTTGCCTTGTAGTGTTGCTACCGGATGCTACCGCCCGTATGCTTATCAGATGAAGTTCTTAAGCTGAATTCTTATTTCATCTCATGGTTCACAGACAGATAAGATGTTATAAACTGAAGATGCACTTGGATGTCACTCCATAATCCACACATATCATTCTTGTGGGCGTTAAAGAATGTGTTGGGTTTACTAAAGTCAAAACTTGTCTTGATGTGCACTCAGTCGAGGTTATGGTCTACATCAGATCTGATATTTCAGTTGATACTTCAAGGATAAGATCTACTTTCTAGGGGGAGCAAGATGAGCTTTGAAGTTTATGCAATGCTAAGTTTTATAAAGAAATCAAGGGGGAGAAGAACTGAAGCTGGAGCTGATCAGAGAATGATTACTTTACAAAACTTAGGGGGAGAATGTTAGAACATATTTTATGTTCTATTTAGAAGTTTTATAAAGTAATCAACATATAAATGTATTGGTCCTTGTAATGGGTTTGGGCTTACAATGTATACAAGGGATATGGGGTATATATAGGAATCTTGTAGTTATGTTTTAGGTTAACTTTTCATATTGTAATTTCCAATCTTTCACAATATAGACTACGGCTGCTTTGTGCTAGTAGTGTAGTTTACTTTTCAATTCAATAATACTACTGATTTCTATCCCCAATCTCCTTGTTATCTTTCAATCAATACCAATCATGATCTCAAATTGGACCTAACAGTAAAGTCAACCAAGGTTGACTTAGTATATATATTTGGTATCTTTGTAATCTTGTAGACACGTGCACAATTCAGAATACAGATCATGTACACATAGAAAGAACACACAGAGAACTCATATAATGTAAAACGTGAGATTTGTGACACTTTGTTAGATCTGTGACTATATTGTAATCATATGGATTGAATAAATGTTTGTTTGGTAAATTTGTGTTAATTATATGCTAGTAATTTGGGATCACAGAAGGTAGTAGTGCAGAAACAAAGAACTCTTTGAAAAAGGAACCAAAAAGGAAATCTAAAAAGGTTTTAATGGCTGAAGAAGATGAACATTCAGACTCAGATGATGACATCAATGCTTTTGCCAAATCTCTTGCATTAATTACTCACCAATTTAACAAGAAATTTGGCAAGAAAGTCTTTGAAGGAAGGAGAGATGATGAAGAAAGGAGAAACCCAGAAAGAAGATTTCAACAAGAGCGCAGATTCATTCCACATAGTGATCAAAAGGGTACAAATTTCAACAATCATGATGCTGCACAACAATCAAGAACTCATCAACCATTCCAACCCAAGTATCCTCAACCTCAGAGATACTTTCAGCCCCAACCACAAGCTCAGAAAACAGAAACTAGTACTGCTCTCCCACCAAATCATAATGATGGAAGATGTTTCAGATGTGGAAAACTAGGCCATTTCTCTGCAAACTGTAGAGGTAGACTTGTCAAAGATCAAGATTACTACAAGAACAAGTACAAGTACAATGTCAAAGAAAGAGTACTTGTTGCAGAGATGGAAGATTGGCTATCAGACTCTACAAGTGATGGAGAGGAAGAGCCTACCAATCTCTGTGTTATGGCTTTTGCAGATGATCAGACTGATAGATCATCAGAGGACTGCTCTGAAAAGGTAAATTCTCCTTCCACCTCTGAAAGTGAACTTGAAATGGATGCTCTTAAGCTAACAGATGAGTTTCAGAATTTAAAGCAAAAACACTTTGAAGAAAAAGAAAAGAGAAAACAAATGACAAAAGATCTAAGTTTTTATAAAAGAGAAAAGGATCTTCTTGAGTCAGAAAAGAAAGAAATTTTTGTTGAAAAATCTGAACTTGAAAAAGCTCAGAGACAAAAGGAAAAATCTTTTTCTGAGAAACTCAAAGAATTGTAAAAAGTGCTAAAAGCCAAAGAATAAGAAGTTAAAAGATCTGAGTATGAAAGGTTCAATTTTCTTGCCTTAACTAACTTTTTTCAAAAGGAAAGAGAAATCCTACATCAATCTTTGGAAAGGAAAGAACTTCAAATCAAAATCTATCTAGATGCTCAAGATGTACATATAAAGATAAATTCTCAAATGGACACTCAATGAGTAGGATTCAATGAATTGGATCCATTCACGGGATTGAAGAAAACTTCACTATCTTCCACTTTCTGTATGGGAAAGGTCCAGAGCTATGACTGTCCATCTCTGAACAATTTCAAGAGAACAAAAACCTCAGAAGGATCAAAAGCAAGAGCTCTGAATTTTAAAAATCTATTATACTCTGAAGCAAAAACATTTCCAAAACCTATCTTAAAGATAGAAAAAGAGACTTCAGAGGTACTCTTCAAAAAACCTCAGAGCAATGATCCCAGAGAAATTTTCAAGTTTGATGTTTTTATCACAAAAGAATCAAAGACATTTGAAACAAGTACCTCTGATACAAGTACTTCTGAAGATGAAACTCAGAGTTCACTCAATCCAGATGCACCTCTATATTCACCAACTTCAGATGAATGCATCAGAACTACATTTGAGGATGACATTAAAAGAATCTATAAAGAAAATGTCATAGCTGATTTGAAAAAGAAAGAAAGCATGAAAAGAATCATTAAAGTCTCTAGACCTTAGGAAATTAAGAAAACTACAGAGGTAGTTATCTTTGACAAGGCGAAAAGAGACTCTCATGACTCTGATTCTGAATCTGATCCCGAGATAGATGAACAGATATTCTATAGACCAGAGGAAGTAATTCATAAAAACATAGAGACTGTTGGTTCGAGAATTTTGAACATTCATGTTCCTGTTTTGAAAAATAAACCAAGAATACCAATATGTCCTGATTTTGCAGACATGTGTCTACAAGCAAAAACTTCTCTGGACCTTGAGAAAGAGTTAAAAGAAAAGGCCAAGAATAAAACTAACACTTCTCAACTATACACTTATAAACCAATCAAATTCACTCCTGAACAAAAAGGCAAATAGCAAGAAATTAACCATTTTGATCCTGTTTGTGCAGTGAGCAACAAAGAGAAGAAGATGTTTTTGAACAAGAAAATGCAACATGAAAAGAAGGTTGTCTTTCAAGACAAAAAGAAGGAAGTAGTTAGGAATACTTGTAATATTCCTAATGATAGTTTGAAAAGGAATCAAAGTGTACCAAATGCATTCAATGAAATAAAAAACTTTTCTCCTACTTCTTGTTCTTGTAATTGCAAATGCATTCAACTCATGATTAAGCTGAAAAATCATTTCATAGGTTCTCATTGTTTTCTGAATCAGTCTCTGAACAAAAATTTAGAGACACAACCTCAAAAGAAAAAGAACAATTCTGGAAAAACATCAAAAGATGAAATGCCAAATGTTCATCAAAATCCTCATAAATCTAACAAGAAAGGACCCATAATGAGATGGGTACCTAAGAAACTCTAATCTGTCTTGCAGAAACAGTCTATGCCCATCTGGTACTTAGATTATGGATGTTCAAGGCATATGACTCGAGATAAGAAGTTGTTATCCTCTTTTAAAGCTAAATCAAGAGGAGCAGTAACTTTTGGAGACAATATGCAAGGTTAGATTAAGGGTTATGGTGAGCTAACTAGAGGTAATGTTTCTTTATCAAAGGTTTCTTATGTTGATGGATTAAAACACAACTTAATAAGCATAAGTCAACTCTGTGACCATGGTTTTGATGTGAAGTTTCAAGAAAAACATTGTTCTCTTCTTCACTCAAAAACAGGTCAAGAAATGCTGAGAGCAGACAGAAAGGGTAACTTATATAGAATGAATTTTACCAAACACATAAAAACTGACTCAGAGAAACTCTGTCTAGTATCTCTGAACAGTGAAGATGTCTGGATCTGGCATAAAAAGTTCTCTCATCTGAACTTTTCTTCTTGATAAATTGGTCAAATTGAATCTGGTTAAGAGATTACCATCTCTGAAGTTCAACAAAGATCATCTTTGTTCTACTTGTGAAATGGGAAAAATGAAAAGATCTTCCCATAAGACCAAAAGTGATAATCATTGTCCAAGGCCTCTGCATATGCTTCATGTAGACCTCTGTGGTCCTATCTCTGAGCAGAGTCTATCAGGTAAAAAGTATATTCTAGTTCTGATTGATGAATACTCTAGATATACTTGGATAGAATTCATCAGAGCCAAGTATGATGTACTTGATATCTTAATAAGGTTGATAAAAAGATTGCAGGTTCTGTTCAACTGCAAAGTTCAGAATCTTAGAAGTGACAATGGGACAGAATTCAGAAATGCCAAAATAAACTCCTATCTTTCAGAGGAAGGCATCACTCCCAACTTCTCTACAGCAAGAACCCCTCAACAAAATGGTGTTGTTGAGAGGAAAAATAGAATACTTGTAGAAGATGCAAGAACAATGCTTGCAGGATCTGATCTTCCAACAAACTTTTGGGCAGAAGCAGTATCTACAGCCTGTTTTACTCAAAACAGAGCTACCATTGTCAAAAGATTCAAGAAAACATCTTATGAACTCATTAACAATAGGAAACAAAATGTTAAATATTTTCATGTGTTTGGATGCAGATGTTACATTTTGAATGATAGAGAGTCTCTTGGAAAGTTTGACAAGAAAGCAAATGAAGGAAAATTCATTGGATATTCATTAGCCTTAAAAGCCTTCAGAGTGTTCAATATGAGAACAAGAACAATCGAAGAGAGTATCAATGTGTCTTTTGATGATGCCAAATCCTTGCCAACAGAGATATCAACCAAACAGCCAAAAATATCTCTGAATCATCAAAGTTGAGAGAATCTGAACTAAACAAGATATTTGAAGATTTCTTTGATGATGATAACTCATAATTTCTTTTCAAAGATATTCACAGAGCAACTTCAGAGGAACCTCAAAATACAGGTACAACTCTCTCTGGTCCCTCTGAAATCACAACTCCTGCTTCTTTAAATACAGGTCCAAGCAATGAATCAAGACATATTGAAGAACAACTCTCTTCAGAAGCAGAAGATGAACAAGAGACATCTGAAGAAACTCTAGAGACATCTCTTGAAGAGACTTTAGAGCCTCTAAACAGCACAACAGAGATGTCTCCAACTTCCATCTCTGAAGCTCAAACTCCACCTCACATTCATGCTCCAATAACAAGATGGACAAAGGATCACCCCCATGATCAGATCATTGGATCGCCTTCAGATGGAGTCAAAACCAGATCTGCCACAATCAATTAATGCTATTTTGTAAACTTTTTGAGCATCATTGAACCATAGAAGGTAAATGAAGTTCTTGAAGATCCTCATTGGATCACTGCCATGCAGGATAAGCTTCAAGAGTTTGAAAGAAACAAAGTCTGAACCCTAGTTCCCCTTCCTAAAGGAAAATTTGCAATTGGAACTAAATGAATTTTCAGAAATAAAAAGGATGAGGATGGCATTATAATCAGAAACAAAGCTAGATTGGTTGCTAAGGGATATTGCCAAGAAGAAGGTATTGATTATGATGAAACCTTTTCCCCTGTGGCTAGGCTAGAAGCAATTAGAATCTTCTTAGCCTATGCTGCACACAAAGGGTTTAAAGTATAACAATTGGATGTTAAATCTGTCTTTCTAAATGGTAAACTGAATGAAGAAGTTTATGTCCAGCAACCACCTAGGTTTGAAAGTATAGAGTTTCCTAACTATGTGTATCATCTTGATAAAGCTCTGTATGTCCTTAAACAAGCTCCAAGAGCCTAGTATGCTACTCTGTCCACATTTCTGATTAATAATGGCTTTGAAAAAGGAGCAATTGATACTACCCTGTTCATCAAGAGGTACAAAAACGAGATGCTTTTAGTACATATATATGTTGATGACATTATCTTTGGCTCTACAAATCAGAAGTATTGTGACAGATTTTCAGAGTTGATGAAGAGTGAATTTGAGACGAGTCTCATGGGAGAATTAACATTCTTTCTGGGCTTACAAGTAAAAAAAACTTCAGAGGGTACTTTTATAAGTCAATCTAAGTATGTCTTTGACATTTTGAAAAAGTACAAGCTCAATAATTCAACTTCTATGAAAACACCTATAGCCACTAGAGTCAAACTTGACTCTGATCCTTCTAGAAAATCTGTAGATGACAAGACTTACAGAGGCATGATAGGATCACTTCTATACTTAACTGCAAGTAGGCCTGATATAATGTTTGCAACCTGTCTCCATGCTAGATATCAAGCAAATCCAAAAGAATCTCATTTATCTGCAGTTAAGATAATATTTAGATACCTCAGAGGCACACCTTCTTTGGGACTCTGGTATCCAAAACTCTCTAGTTTTGATTTAACAGCATACTGATTCAGATCATGCAGGGTGCAAACTAGACAAAAAAAGTACCTCTGGATGTTGTCAATTATTGGGTAACAAGCTAGTGAGTTGGTCATCCAAAAAGTAGAACTGTGTTTCAACTTCTACTGCAGAGGCAGAATATGTTGTTGCTGCTAGTTGTTGTTCCCAAGTCATTTGGATGAAAACTCAACTCAGAGACTATGGTTTACAATATGACAGAATTCCCATTCTGTGTGATTCCAAAAGTGCCATAGCCATCTCTGCCAATCTAGTACAACATTCTAATACAAAGCACATTGATGTCAGGTATCATTTTCTAAAATATCATGTTGAAAAGGGAACAATTGAGATGTATTTTGTATCAACTGATCTCCAACTTGCTGATATTTTCACAAAAGCTTTAGATGAACGAAGGTTCAATTTCTTAATTAGCAAGTTGGGAATGTTGAACATGTCTCCCTAACACAAAGAAGAATATCAGAGTCTCTGATCAAAACATCAAAGCCTCTGACATAAGTGGCATGTTTAAACACAGAGCCTCTGAGACTAGTTTCAGAGACTCTGAACTTTTAACCAAGGATCAAAATCATCCTTTTATGTCTCTAAGCATCTGTCAAGGGGGAGAAAACGAAACTTACTCATCATTTGTCAAGAGGGAGCAAAAGAAAAATACCCTTCATCTGTAAAAGGGGAGCTGAAAAAATTTGGAAGCTTCAGAATCTCTGATATTCATATCAGAGTCTCTGATCTTGTCTCTGATATTCACATCAGAGTCTCTGATCTTGTCTCTGATCTTCACATCAGAGTCTCTGATCTTGTCTCTGATATTCATATCAGAGTCTCTGATCAAACTTGATTCTTTTCAAAATTCAAATATCCAAAAGATTATCATTTGATCTCTGATATTGATTTCAGAACCTCTGACAAATCATACTCTGAAGCAATATCTGAACATTTTATGATTAATTTTTTTTGGATATTCTTTTAATCAAGTTTTAAATTCTTTTCAAATGAATTTATTCTAAAAATATCTTTCGAAAAGAGAAATTTCTTTTGAAAACAGAGGTGTGTATGGGTTATTTTTTGGATAACTATCAATTTTAAATCAAAAATTCAACTGACGGTTATCTGACATCAAGCATCCCTTCATCATTTCTTTACACATGTACTCTATTGATTAGGGAAATGATGGAACGTTTTTCTGACATGGGAACTTGCAATCGCCGTTTCCATAGCCTCACTCCCACTACCATTGTCCATAAAAACCCATTTCTTCCACACCTCATTCTTGACGCTCTCAGAAATTCATCTCCATTTTCTCTCTCTTTAAAAACTCTCAAGCACGAAAACCTGCAACAATGGCAACTAACGCTCAAAACTTAGAAGACTCAAGCAGAATCGTTCCAAGTTTGAACTTGCTCCAGTTCGATGTTCCAGTCAAGGGAAACAACTACCACTTAGATCTCACCCCTGCCAAGTTCGACAAACAATTTCACCCTGTGCTGGAATTTTTTAGCAAATGTGAACTAAACGTTTCCCTCACAGACTACGCTCAAGATTTTCCTCTACGGTATGTCCAACAATGGTGGTATTCCAGTGAATACAATGATGAACAAGGAGGTTTGGTCGGATACATTGACCAAGGCGAACAAGGCATCAAAATCAGAATCACACCCAACACCTTGACTCGAAGATTCTGTCTACCAACTACTAAAGATCTTCAAATCCAATAGTTTGAAAAAACACCTACTCCTGAAGTTCTTATTCAGTTTTTTCATCATCTGGGCTACAACAAGGATATTACGCGCCTCAGCCAGTTCAGACACCAATACCTTCCTCCCACCTAGAACTTCATGTTTAGTGTGTTAAATCGCACACTCACATGTAAAATCGGTAGCCAAGACGAGACTCATCCAACCATCCTTGCCATTATGTACGCTCTTTTCTTCAACCGCAATATCAACATGGCGAATCTTCTTTTTTGTGAAATGTTGACTGCAGTAGACAAGAAGAACAAGGATCCTGCCAAAGGAAAACAACCAATCTCTGTTTTGTTTCCTCGTTTCATCTCTCTGGTTATTCGACGAGAAATGGTGCGAAATTCTTTCACTGAGGAGGGCCCAAGAACACCACTATTCCTGATGAACTCCTTCAAACCAACTGTTGTTTCTCCTTACCCGAATGAGAGAAGATTTCCACGATCTATGCTTACATACCTTCCTGTTGATTCTGAAAACCGAATTCTCTTTAGTCGTTTTGCCTAACCATCAGAGTCGATGGTAGGATCCCCAACACATTTAGGATATGAGCCTGAGTTGGAATCAGAGAGTGACATCTCTGATGCTACTCAACAATATCATAGAGAGCAACCAGAGGGTGGCTCTATGAGAGTGAGTGAGGAAAGACCAGAGAATCCTCCCTCTGACGAAGAGATTAAATCTGTCAGAGATAAGGAAGGTGAGGCTGAGAGAACACCAGAGGGTGAGTTTCTAAACTTAGAATCCAAGAGAAGTGAGGTAGCAAAAGATGCCCTAGAAGGCACAGATGAGAGACTCCCAAGACCAACTCCTCGTGCTACTAAATCTACTATGCAGGGTGGTCCAGTACCCACAGATATTGAAACAGAGGTGCACACCTCGAGCCTTACCCAAGCCAACCGCTCAGAGGCACATTCTTCTGCCTCTGAAGCAAGCACCAAAGGGGAACCATCTGACTTGGCTAAGTCCTCCCAACAGGACTTAGACAAAATCAAAAGTACTCAATTGCCCCAGAGTACGCTACCTACGTACACAATTGATGCCTCTGTGACTCATAGTTTAGGATATCGTCCCTTAGACCAAGAGAGACTTCATATCTCTCCTATGGATTGTCTATCAGAGAGACAATGGCACGACCTTCTAGCACAAGGACTCCTTAGCCTGGACAGCAAGGTATCCACTCATGTTAGGTTCTTGTCTTCATCTAACTCTGATTCTGATGATGACAGACCTATTAGAACCATTATAGAGAAATCCTTGAAAAAGGATTCTCAAGGATTAATGGGAAGTCCTTCCGGAGCCAACATCAAAACAACTCTGAAAGAAGGCCCCTCTGTTCTCGAGGGTAAATTAGAATCATGTGTTGATTCTAAGATTTTTCACTCTAACTATGTCACCAAAGAAGAGTTCAAAATCTTTGGTGACGAAATCAGAGGATATCTGAAGGATCTAAAACTTCAGCTGGAGAAGACCTCAGAGGCCTCTGCATCAAACTCTGAAGTTGCAAAGATCACTTCATAGGTCTCTGAGCTACGTACGACTTTGATTTCTCAGGGTTCAAGAATGGAGGCTCTGGAAAAGCTAGTCATTGGCAATTCCTCTGTCCTATCCAAGGAGATTGAAGCAGCTAAAGTAGAACTCCTAAAGGTAATCCCAACTCCCTCTGCTCCTACACCAACCTCTGAAGACTTTTCTTATTTCAAAGAGGAAGTCTTAAGGACCTTAGCAGAATCAATCGCCAGGATTTCTATTCCAACTACTGCTACAACTCCTCCCATACCTTCAGAGCTCATCCCCAAAGTTGACCTGCATGAATTCTCTAAATCTGTCACCAACAGGATGACGACAATCTCAAGCAAGTTTGTCGCAAAGGCCAGCCAACAGAACAAGAACATTGAAGAACTTCTGAAGAATGCCATATCTTCAGAAGGGCAGCTGAAAAGAAAGGCACCAGAGGTTGTTTGCTCTAACGAGGCAAGGAAGAGGCCGAGGTTTGAAGACTCTGATGACAGAGATGATCAACCTCAGGGGTCATCAGGACTTCAAAAGGGGGAGAAGAATCCATCAAACAAAGTTGTTGAATCACAAAAAGAGTCAACTCCCCTACATCCAACAAAGACAGTGTACAAGACAAGGAACCAGAGAGGCACTCCACCTCTGCTGAAGACAACCAGACAATCCTAGCATCTCCAGTACCTGTTATATTTTTAGCACCATCAACTTCAGAGGCACCAACCATTCAAGTAGTAAATGTTATACCAGAGACCATGTTATACTCAAATCACAAGTTATATTGATTTAACTTAATGATTGCAAACAAAACCTCAATCTGTTGAACAGAATCAACAAACGTTCTAAACTTCTCTAAAGAAAGGATTTCTAAGAATCTTGAGGTTAATTCTCTCTAAACGTATATTCGTATGAATAAGACTTTCAAAAACTATCTCTAACTATCAAAGACTTCTAGACTATATATACAGAACTGATTACAAGATAATTACAAAAGAAATATTGATCTTTAGCATCCATTCCATAATTATCTTCATCATTATCTTCAGCTCTTAGTCTTTCGTTCAAAGTCATCTGTATCAACATTATCATCAGAAGCAGCATTAATCTTCTTGCAGCATTAATCTTCATATCTATAGCAGTACTAACCATACTTGCAGTAGTAATTCTTCAAGCAGTACTAACTACTAGCAGTATTAACTTACAAGCAGTATTAATACCTCTAGAAGTAGTAATCCTACAAGCAGTATTAATGTATTCAGCAGTATTAATCTTTAAGTCCAGCAGTAGTATCCATCCTTAGCACATTTCAGACCTAACAATCTCCCCCTAACTTAACTTTTCAAATTGAGAAGTTAAGTTCTTCAGCATAGGGTCTTCATGATGCTTTCAAAACTCCAGCTCAATTCCCAAGATTTGGATCCAGTCCCAGACTTCGATTAATGGTTCTTCTGACCACAATTCTTGCCATTTTAGAACCTGTAGGGCAGACCAACTTTGCGTTCAGCATCCCTTGCAGCTTTGCCTTGCTGTGGTCATACACCTTGTCAACCAGATAATACTCATGATAACTTTTTTCAATTGTAATCACGTAGACTCCACAATTTTCAAACAACATCCAATGATCAATCTTTTTAAATCCATATTCATGATGCAAATCTTTGATCCTATGTTGCACTCTTTCAGGCTCAAACATCATGCACAAGTACTCCATGGCTATCTTTGTTAGACTAATTTATGTCCCTTTCAACACATTCTCATACAGTTTTATCCCAACTTTGTACATTTCTTCCAAGTCAACTCTGGAACAGCTTCTTTGATATTCTTCATTTAGCTTTGTAGACAAATTTAAGGCAATCTGTCTGTCTTTAGCTGTTTGGATCTCTTCCTCAGTTTCAATCTCTTCTTGCAGCTTCTTAGCTATTTCTTCATCCAATTCTATCTGCCTTTGTTTCTTCAAAACTTTCACAGGATCTTCCACCTTTTCTTTCCCTTTCCTTTTGTCCTCTGCCACACTAGTCTCTTTTCTTTTCTTTTCTGGGCCTCCTTCTTTGATTACCACTCCCTTAGCCTTTGGAGTAGCTTTGGGAGTGTCATTCTTTGCCTTTACTAGAGTTTCAGCAATTTCAATCTCTTCCCTGGATAATTATGTTTCTGCTGCTGTAGTTACTACTTCTTGTTTAGTTTCTGCTGCAGACTCAGTTACTACTGCTTTACCTATTTCTGTTGCTTTCACAAAAGTTTCTGCTGCTGATGTAGTTTCTACTTCTTTCTCAGTTTCTTCTGCTTTTGCTGTTTCTGCTGCTTGTTTCTTTTCTGCTTTACAATTCAACTCCCCCTCAAAATGAGATTTCATGCCAACAGGGCTTTGCTTTTCAACTTCAGCTTGACTCTCCCCCTTTTTGAAAGCATCATTTACATCTCCCCTTTTCTTCAATACATACTTCTTTTTCTTCTTTTTGTGCACCAACCTTAGAACCATCTTCTTTAGTTTGCTTATCTGCACTTGTTGTGAAAGAATCACCAGTTTCAACGCCTCTATTTCTGCACCCTGTTTGAGGACATCCAGGTTGACATTTCCAATTGTTTCCATCAATTCCTCATAGTTATATTTGTCCTCACCTCCTTTAGGTGTTTTTACCACCCTTGAAGGATCCTTGGATCTTTTAGTAGAGGCCTTCTGCCTAGCAGAAGCACCTTCTACCCCCGTGGTTTCTTGGCACCTGGGACCCTTAGATGATTGCTCATCTAAAGTTGTCGTGGGGAAGGTCTTAGAGATGTTCACACTGTCCTGTCATACACCTTGTGCAGAAACAGTAGTGTGAGCCTTGCTGCCCACATGTTCCTCCTTCTTCTTAGAGAGCACCTTCTTGGGGTTGGGAGACACCCCTGTGGTTTCCCTTTCGATATTCTCTGATGGAGAATGCTCCATCAGAGGGCTTATAGGCTTTGGGGGTGAAGATACAAGAAGGGAATGAACCTTCTGTACCTTTTTCCTTATATATATTTGTGTGATGGGGGATTTTGGCTTGACAATAGGGATTTGAGGAGTATTAATTGAACTGAATGGTGTGGGTAGGTCATCAGTTGGGTGGTCAGATGTGGGCTATGACCCTGATGCCTCACCATGGGAATGAGACACACCCATCATTGTAGAGAACAATGGAGTGTCTTGTCCAGAAAAGTCCTTGCTAGGCCTTTTCATGTTAGAGAACACCTTCCCTTTGGGAGGTTTTGGTACATACACCTCTTCAAAAGAGGGTAGATCCGTCAATTCCTTTAGTAGAATCTCTTGTACAAACCTAGGATACATATAAAATCGTTTTGTTTTGGTTTTGGTATCCAGGTTTGACAGTAAATCACTTAAAATCATTTGTGAGAAATTAAACTTGCTGGAAGTTGCTAGGCAGACAAGAGCATAGGTTATTGTGCTGCTGAACTCACTCCAGCCAGTTGTTTTTCGTGAAATGCAGTGTTGTAGGGTATGAACAAAGAATCGCCACTGAGGTGAAAATTTGTTCTTGTAAAACTTGTATACATCAGTGGGACCTTCATAGCCCATTCGACTAAGTACTTGGAAGAGATCTTCCTTAGGTAAAGAAGTACTACCTGAGGCATCATCTAAGCATAGATGAGTGCGTATGCAATCCTCTGTGATGGTGATGGGTTTGTCACAAACCCTTGAGTGAATAAACTGGTTTCCTTCCACAGTCTGTATTGAGGCATTTGCCTAGAACTGTCGCAAGTGTTCCACATAGATTGTGAGATTTAGAGTGAGTGCGTAGTCAATGTGCGACGATTTGAGGAAATCCACTATAGCATGGAAACCCTCAGCTTGCTTGGGTTTCTTTAATATGGCGAGCTCGTTGTCTTCATCAAAGAAGTCGAGTCCTGCCATCTTCTTGATCGAAACTAGGGTTACGCACTGGTAAGTAAGAATTCGAGAGAAAGAGAGAGAAAGAACACTCGTAGAAAATTCAAAGAGCCGTTTGGATTTTGGCGGTCAAAAAGGGTATTTATAGGTGGAGGGTTTCAGTTAGAAGCAGTATTAAGTACCCTAGCAGCATTAACAAGCCCACAGTATTAACTCATATTAGCAGTAGTAACGCATACTGGCAGTATTAACACAGACTAGCAGTATTAACACATACCAGCAGTAGTAACACTGATTAGCAGTAGAAAAACGGCAAGCAGTAGTAACTTTGCACTGGCAGTATAAACCACCTAGCAGTAGTAACCATACTTAACCATATTTGAACTGTCAGAAAGAGTAATAGTGAGAGCAGTATTAACTGAACTAGAAGTACTAAGTATCCAATTCAGCAATGTAATCTGAAACCATACCTTTGCTAGTAAACATCTTCAAAAGACATCTTATCTTTTGAAACCATACCTTTATCACTTATCTTACCTCCTGCTGGTTTGTCACTAAAAGCAACATGTCCTCCATCAAACCTTTTGAAGTTTTGAAGGCAGTCCATGTTACTTGTCATGTGCCTAGAGCAACCACTATCTACATGCCAAATGCTCTTCTTCTTGAGTTGTTGGTTGCCCTGCACACTAGATAAAACAGTTAGTTTCTAGGGGGAACCCAAGCCAAAGTGGTCTTGGGTTACCCTTTCTCATCAACATATTTATAATCAGTAATCTTAGTCTGGATGAGATGATCAAAGTTAGGAATTTCATGGCTGGAATACTTTGTCAAAATTATAGGATTGGCAACATTAACACTGGTAGCATCACTATCCTTGTTAGCAGTACTAACTTGGTTAGCAATACTAAATTGGTTTGCAGTACTAACTTGGTTAGTCTTAGTATTGCTATCAACAGCACTATTTCTGTTAGCAGTACTATTTGAGGTAGCAGTACTAACAGGTTTCTTGACTTTTGGAATCCAAATCTTGACAAAGTTGTTTGCTTTCTTGTTCTGTGAGTTACTCCTTGTTATGCTTGGATTATTTTCTTTTGATTTAGCAAACTTATTCTGAATATGAGATTTTGCAGTCCCAGTTTTCATTGGTACTGTTCTCATATTATGTTGGGTCTGAAATGAGCTAAGGATGATTAATACTGCCAGATACTACTTCTTGTGTAATTAATACTGCTAGTTCAATATTACTACTGCTGGTGAGATTAATACTGCTAGACTTGAAGAGATAATACTGCTAACATGGTTAGTACTGCTAGCATGTTAGTACTGCAAGATGGTTAATACTGCTGAGTAATTACTACTGCTTATGCAGATTAAAGCTGCTGAGAAGATAATGATGGAATGATTTGATTAATGCGAAAGTCAAGGAGATTTGAAGATAATTATGGACTGGATCATGAAGAATAATTTTTCTTTTATAATTATCTTGTAATCTGTCTTGTATATATACTGTATAGAAGGCATAGAATAGAATACACAAAAAAACACAATACGCACAATAGAAGTTTACAAGTTCATACGTTCATAGAGAATTAACCTCAAGATTCTTTGAAATCCTTTCTTTAGAGAAGTTCAGAACATCTGTTGAGCATGTTCTACAGATTGAGGTTGGGTTTGTAATCATTAAGCTAATCAATATAACTTGTGATTTGCATTCAAGTACTGTTTCATTGATTTAATGTTAAAGTGTTTTTTCGCGACTTCTTTAACATTGTTTCTGAGTGTGTTAATTAAATTCTTCATTAGAATTTTTCGATCTTGACAAGTGGTATCAGAGCAAGAAAACTCAGAAACCTATAATCATGGAGAGTACAAGCGACAGCGTTTTGGTATCAAAGGTTCCCATGCTCAAACCCAATGAGTTTGACATGTGGAAGATCAGAATCAAGCAATATATTCTTCTCACAGACTTCTCAATCTGGCATAGCATTGAGAATGGTCCCTCAGATGGAGAAAAGATAGGACCATATGGCAAAAGACCTCCACCAAAGTCTGATGGAGAGAGGAAGATGAGGCAGACAGAGATGAAAGCCTTGAGCACTCTGCTTTTGGCTATACCTAATGAGTACCAACACCAGTTCTGCAACTGCACGGATGCACAAATTCTATGGAATGCACTGGAGAAAAGATTTTCTGGTACCAAAAGTACCAAGAGAAATCAGAAGGCCATCCTGAAGCAGCAATATGAAAACTTCATGTCTACAAAGAATGAGTCCATGACACAAACTTTTGATAGATTTAATAAGTTAATTGGTGAATTGGCTACTGTTGGTGTCCAGATAGATCAAGATTATGTCAACAGAAAATTTCTAAGATCTCTTGGTGATGAATGGACTATGTACACTGTCTCCTTCAGACAGAATGACCAACTGGAGGACAAGGAACTGGATGACCTCTATAATGACCTTAGGGTGTTTGAAGCAGAGGTAGAAGCAAAGAAGAGGCCCTCTGGATACTCATACAATGTTGCTCTTTTATCATCTTCTACTGATTTTGCTGCTAATACAGAATCAGTTAGTGCTGCCTATGGATCAAAGCAAGATGGATCTAATGACTCAGTTTTAGAAGTTTTTCTAGCCAGTCATGCTAATTCCACTCTAATTAATGATGACTTAGAACAGATAAATGTTGATGATCTGGAAGAGATGGATATCAAGTGGCAGATGGCTATGCTCACAATGAGGGTAAAAAGATTCATCAAAAGGACTGGAAGGAACAACTTTGCTCAGAAAAGAGAAGATGGGGTTGGATTTGATAAATCCAAGGTTGAATGTTACAAGTGTCACAAGCTGGGGCACTTTGCAAGAGAATGCAGAAGTGGAATGCCTCAACAGCATACTAGCAACCATCAACCATCACAGTCCACTAGCTTCAACAACAAGAACTCTTCTCAAGCTCTTGTTTCCCAAGAAGGAATGGGATTTGATTGGAGTGACCAAGCAGAAGAAGTAGTTCAGAATCAAGCTTTAATGGCTAAAGTTTCAGAGTCAGTAAGCACTGATATTCCCACAGAGGTAAAATCTAACCTTTGCTCAAAATCTTGCATATAAACTGTTAAAAAGTACAGGGATCACAATCAAAGCATGTGTGATGACCTAAAAAGGTTAGAGAAAGATAGAAGAGAGTATGTTGTGATTGTTGAGAATTTGGAAGAACAGATTAAGGCATACAAAGCCAATGAACTTCAACACACATATGATACTAACTACTGGAAGTGGGAAAAGAATCAGTTAGAGTTTAAGCTTCAAAAGTCTGAAGAGGAATGTGAGAAGATAAGGAGTGATTTTGAGAAAGACAAGCTGGACATTGAGAAGTTTTCCAATGCCTCTAAAGCAATGGACTCACTTCTAAAATCTCAAGTCCATGACAACCTAAAAAGAGGTTTAGGATACAACAGTACCCCTGCACCCTATAACAATAACTATATCCCTCCCACTTCAGACCTCTTAGAAAGACAAGAGAAAATAGACTTACCTGCAGGAGCCACAGATGTAGATCCTCTTGACAGTGTAGTGATTGAGGAAGAGGCTGAAGAAGAGACCACTAAGGGTAAGAATAAGGATGACCTTAAAGAAATCCCTTTAGAAAATCATATCCTTAATAATGAAGGGGGGCGGGGTAAACCTTTTGTAAAGAGTGTTGGTCCCGAAGGTGCTTAACAAGTTTGTAGAAGGGGGGGGGTTGAATACAAACACAGAAATTAAAGTTTAATAAATTGTTTATTGATAAATCAAAATACAATTTACAAGTTTGTTGCGGAATAAGATTAAGACAGACTCAATCTAAACAAACTTAAGAAACACTAAGATGGTTGCACAAAAATTCAGAGAATGGGGGATTTTTAGAGAGATAGAAAACAAGGGTTTCTATTTTGGAGTTCAAGGATTGAGCACACTTTCAGATGAAGGGGTGAGCTTCCTATTTATACCCTATGCATTAAATGCATGGCAGGGTACTTTACACGTGGCATTCATAGATTGGCTTTGATAGTCTCACTTTTGGAGACATGCTTTTGGCCGCTTTATGAACAGTGTAGTTGACAGAGTTGGTGTACGATTTGTGGTAGAGACGTGTCCGTTCTAACACATCGTACTGGTTGTGCAAGGTAAGACAAAAGAAAACTTGAGGCATAAGCTTTGTGATCGTTGATCGCTGAGTATCTCTTATTCCAGAGATAAAGAAGTTCAGCTATCGCTGAAGCTTTTCCTCAGGCTTCTTCGCGTAAGTAGATGTCTGATCTTCACTGATATCCGCATCAGGTCACTAGTAGACTTATCTATTGTTCAGTGGCTTCGTCTTTGATTCAACTATGAACTATGTTGACGCGAGACTTGTCTTCAGGGATTACGTTAACTGTGTTACATAGGAAACGATCAGTGATGACTGAACAGACTCAGTTTGATCGCTGAAAGTGAAACACATACATATTAATGTTTACAGAAAGGTCATCAGCGATATCTGAACAGACTCAGTCTGATCGCTGATGATAAAACACTAATACATATAATAACGTAATTTTCACTAAGTATAAAAGAGGGTCGTTATCAAATCACTGAGAGAGTTTGGATCAACAATCTCCCCCTATTTGATAATGACAAAGTAACAAAAGAAAATTACTTTGATTCAAAATATAGGAATAAAAAGGACTCATAGAATGCATGTCCCAATTACTATTTTGAGGGATCTTTTACAGTACTGATAGGGTTAAGTACATCACTGCTATTTTCATTTAATTCAGGGATGGAATTACAAGATATGAAAAACATTACAAGTGAGTAACTAACTACTGTAAGTATAACTAACAGATTACAGAGAAGAAAACTAATCTATCAGCTATTAAAAGAAGATTTGGGAGGATTGATCATATACTCAGGTATTTCTTCTCCTTTCTGTCTTCGTTCCAAAGATTCTTTACTGATAATCTCTTTAATTTCTTCAGCAGCAGGGAAGAAGTCACACCATAAGCATAAGAGATCCTTGAGATGATTCAGAGGACAGATAGGAATCTCAGAGATTCTTTGAAATCTGAGTTCCTCATCATCATCTCTGAAGAATATTCCATAAGGATTGTTGATTACTTGACCAGCTTGGAAAGGACCACCAGGAGGCAGAGATAAGTCCAGAACTGAAAGATCAGGAGGAGGACCAAACAGTGCATCTCTTGAAAATTTGATAGAAGTTTCATTCCTGATGATGGCGACATCTTCAGAGGAGGAGGACCCAATTTTTCTCTTGAGTTTCAAAGATTTGGGAGGAAGAGGAGATGGCAGCTTTAGTACAGAAACGACTCTATTTATGAGGGCTTCAAGAAGTCCTTCAACGTAGCCTCTGTATGTAGATTTGGATTTCTTCAGCGCATCCCAGAACTCTAACCATTCCGTAAATCCGAAGCTCTCAAATTTTGATACGTACATTGCTTTTTGGGTTCCATCCTCTCTGGTAATCTCCATGGTCACTGAGAGTTGATCTTTCTTCTTGCGACCAGAGATAGTCACGGCTGATATTGGAAGAAGATCAGAACGATAATCCATCTTTTGTTTGCACCATTCGATAGACTTATCGTTGATCTCTTGTTCTTTGAAGCGTTCCTCTTCAATTTCTTTCAGTAGTGCTGCTTGAACTTCCACAGGTCTGCTTTTCAGCTTTTTGTCCTTAACTTGAGAGGATTGAATCTTTAAAGCGAGTTGGGCATCTCGTTTGCATTCAGCGATCAGCTTCTCAGCTTTGGCAGATTCTTCTCTTTCAGCGTCAGTGAGGAAGTCGAGCTCTGTGGATGTTTGAAGAGGGATTTTCAACCGTTGACTTTCTAGTTGAGCGATCATTTCAACTCTTTTCTTTACCACTTCCTCTGACCAATGAGATGGTCGAGAGGGCCTTCCTGGATGGACCAGGGAATCTTCTTCTTCTTCTTCATCAATCTCAGCGATAGAGATTGGGATTATTTCTTCAGCTATAGCAGCTGGAATTATTTGTAGTTCAGAACCCTTAAGCAGGGGTGAGAACTGTCTGGTTAGAAACAGAAGGAAAGAAGGGATAAGTGTATTTTTAGAACGAGAGAGATAAAGGCTAGAAAGGAATAGGGGTTTGGAAAGAGTAGGAGAGTGGTACAATTGAAAGACATACCTGAGACGGATGCTCCCCCTCAGATTGTGATCCAGTCCTCAAGCATTCTTCAGCGATCGGTTGCTTGTCTTTGCTTTGCGAAGGAACACTTGAAGATGTATCACCTCTCACCCCTGTTTTGACAACCTCTTGCGAAGTTGTCCCTGATACGACGTTCGGCTTAGAGAACCACAGAGATTGGTCTTCATCGTCGTCGTCGTCATCGGAGGGCTGATCCTTTTCTTGATCATCAAGATCTAGATCATCTTCCTCTTCATCGTCTTCTTCCTCATCCTCTTCAAAGAGAATGGAGTGAATTGATGATTCTTTTGCCTTCTCCCCCTCAGATTGAGAGGGAGGTTCCTTTGGAGTCTTAGCTTCCCCAGCAGCAGCAATAGAAGTTTCTTCAGTTTTCTCCCCCACTTTGTCATTATCAGCGGTAGGGGATTGTTCAGCTGCTGGAGTAGCTGTTGAAGCTTTTAGCATTTGAACGTCAGCCTCCAGACGCTTAATCCGGTCTTCAACCGCAGGGATGTCGCATGTGGCATCATGAATGAATTCCACAGCGATGTTGAGGTTGGTACGATCATCTTCAGTGAAGGAGGGAGGCAGCGCTGGAGCTGGTGCATTCACTTTCTGTAGAATTTGCTGAAGAAGGGACGTGCAGAGGTCAACCTTTGAAGAGAGACCCTGAACTTCAGCGGTAAGAGACTCAAATCGCCCTTGAAAGAGTCGAGAGGACTCTCTGAGTTGGACGACTTGTTCTTCAACAGCTGAAAGTTGAGAGTTCTCAGCTTTAGATGAGCAAGTGGTGGTTAACTTCTTCAGCTCCTCACCAGCCTGATTTACGGCGCTGGTGGTTTCATTGATGGTGTTGGTGAGTGCGTCCACCTTTTCTCCTAGACTGTTGACATGCGTGTCAACAGATGCCAAGCTAGGACCTGAAAATAATGTTAGTTCAGATATGGGCTTATTTGGAGAGGGGGGGAGAGAAGTGTTTAGGATTATAGGTGTACCTGACGTATCAAACATTTTGTAGAACTGCATAGATTCCTCAAAAGTTTGATGCTCATGTCCTATAGGGAAAGAAGAGGTGGCGGGTTCAGAGACCAAGTGAGGAGAGAAGGGAAGAGTTTTGGGGATAGAAGTAGGGATGGGGTTAATCTCAGTGAATGAGATAGTAGGTGGGGTTACTGATGATGTGACAGCGAGTGAGATTGCTGATACGGCAGTATGAGTGACTTCTGAAGTTGTGGAGGAAAGACCCACAAAAGCATCTAAGGTAGCTTGTTGAGAAGCTCCCTCAGGTATAGTACTAGAGGGTGTACTTTCCTTAGTCTTTTTGGCCTTTTTGGAAGGACCAATCGGACCAGCTGATGGTCGTTTAGAAGTAGTGGTAGCGACAGGGATAGCAGACGAAGGAACCGTCTGCGTGGTCGCTGAAGATGAAGAAGAATGGAGAGAGAGACGAGAGCGAAGGAGAGAGATACTTACCTCGTCGGCGAGTGGCTTGACCTCCAGTGATCGTTGACCTACCCTGGCAAAGGTGCCATCATCTTTGGTGGGATAGGTGTTGGGATAGAGGAACTTGATATACGTACATATGAAACGTACGTATGAGATCTTGGGATCTCGTTCAGGCTTCTCTAATCTCGACCTCAGATCTTCAAAGATGGTTGTGGCGTAGTCAAAGTTTTGACCAGCGATAACGGAGTAGGCCATCTGCAGTTGTGTTTTGCTGGCTTGATCCAGCGAACCACTCTTCCCACTCATGCACTGAATTATGTGCGAGAAGATAAAGTTCAGTTGTGATGGCATCTGAGCTTTTAGGATCTTGGTGAGCTTGTTGTTGGGAATAGAAGATCTTGGTTTGTTTTCCCAACAATAGCCCATTACGTCCAGGAATGATATCAGCTCATCATCAGTGTGGAGTGCGTCGAACCCACTCTTTGGTTTGTCAGGGAATCTTAAAGATTTCCTGAGGCTAAGAGCGGTCATGCTCCCTGGCCCTAATTCCGTGCTGAACGAGATAGCAGGGACTCGTTCGCCTTTCCTGTTGGTAAGTTCAGTTGCATCAGCAGTGAACCAGAACTGCTGAAGTAGAGTCTTGGAGGGCTTAGGATCCACAGTGATCGCGTAAGCTATGCATGACTGCTTGAGGAAATCAGCAGCTTCCACCAGATGTGGGTATTTGTCAGCTTTGAAGTCGAGTCTGGCCAAATGATTACATTTAGTAATCTCAACTTCAGTGAGAGCGAATCGTACATGCTTGGAAGCAACGATTGAAGACTGTGTCATTTCTGTTATGGAAAGAGGCATAATAGAAGAAATGATTTAGATTAAAAATAATTTGATTACCAGTTTCCATAGAAGAAGGGAAACTGGAAGACTATCAAGTTATTTTTAGGAGAAAAATAGTGTTCTGGGTAGAAAGAAGGAAGAACACTTTAAAACCAAAAGGTTTTTATTTAAAAACATAAAATCAGAAAGAATGATCTTTAGTTTTTAAAAAAACGTTTTATAAAATCCATAGAGAGCGAGTAGGATTTTAAAAAGAATAAAAAGTATACGAACAAAGCATATAAATATGAAATAAACCTGTGTATCTTGAAGAAAAAGAGTTGCAGATTCAATATTCTGGGTTTACTTGCTTGAGTGTTCTTGAGAGAATGCTTCTTGCTTTGAAAGTTTTGAAAGCGTAAACCGTATAAAGGAGAAAAGAATTCCTTTTATACGAAGAGAGAAGAGAGAGAATGAAGTGGGAAAAGAGAAAAAAAATCATCATGACATTGACACGTTCCACAAAGTTGATTGGATAGAAGGGCAACGGACGAACGTGTCAGAAAAGGCATGTCGTGGATTGTCGGTTCAAATGACGTCATAGAAGAGAGAGACTGTACATTTGTCCGTTTTTGAAATGATCACTGAAGAAAATTCAGCGATAGATTTTCCTTTTTAAAAGTATCCCTTTTAGAAAAGAGAGTTTTTTCTTTTAAAGGATCACTGACTAGAAATATCAGTGATTAATGTATTTTTCAACAGGCTTTTAATCATTTGAAGAAAGTTCAGTGATTAAAGTTTATATTAAAAAAAACATCTTCGAAGGAAAGGAGAAAACATACCTGAGAGTCAGAATGTTTATCAGAGAGAATGATGAGAGGGGAACTTTTGATTACTAACATAATACATGAACGCTGAAGAATTATTCTTCGAGGTTCAGCATTCCAAGCTCACTGATGAGAAAGTTGAACCTTGTCTCATCAAGAGGTTTGGTGAATATATCAGCAAGTTGAAAGTCAGTAGGGATAAAGTGAAGTTCAATATCACCATTCATCACATGATCTCTGATAAAGTGATATCTGATCTCTATGTGTTTTGTTTTTGAATGTAGTACTGGATTATTTGCTATAGCGATAGCACTAGTGCTGTCGCAATAGATAGGAATCTTTGACAGCTGAAGGTCATAATCTAATAGTTGATTTCTCATCCATAAGATTTGAGAACAACAGCTTCCAGCGGCTACGTATTCAGCTTCAGCTGTGGAAGTGGACACAGAATTTTGCTTCTTGCTTGTCCAGCTTACCAGCTTTCCTCCCAAGAGTTGACATCCACCAGTGGTACTTTTTCTGTCAAGTTTACAGCCTGCAAAATCACTATCAGAATAACCAGTTAGATCGAACCCTGAGTCTTTGGGATACCAAAGACCGAGGTTAGGAGTTCCTTTCAGATATCTGAAAATTCGCTTTACAGCGATCAGATGGGATTCCTTGGGTTCAGATTGATAGCGTGCACATAAACAAGTAGAGTACATGATGTCAGGTCGGCTTGCTGTAAGATACAGCAATGAGCCTATCATTCCTCTATAGGCAGTGACATTAACAGGTTTTCCAGATGGATCCTTGTTAAGTATCAGCGGTGGTGCCATAGGAGTTTTCATCGCTGAAGTTTGTGTTAGTTCAAACTTCTTTAGCATATCTTTAACATACTTACCTTGGCAGATAAAAGTACCTTTGTCAGATTGTTTAATCTGAAGACCAAGAAAATATGTCAGCTCACCCATCATACTCATTTTATATTCTTTCTTCATTCTTTCAGCAAAGCGAGTACAAAGAGATGGGTTAGTAGAACCAAATATTATGTCATCGACATATATTTGTACAAGAATTATATGACCTTTTATCTTCCTGAAAAATAACGTATTATCAATCTTGCCACGTTCAAAATTTTCAGAGATAAGAAAAGATGAGAGAGTGTCATACCAAGCACGAGGGGCTTGTTTTAGACCATAGAGAGCCTTATCCAATTTATAAACATAATTTGGATGCTTAGGGTCATAGAACCCTGGTGGTTGTTCTACATAAACTTCTTCATTCAGCTTTCCATTCAGAAAAGCTGATTTTACGTCCATTTGATAAACGATGAAGTCTTTATAGACTGCATAAGCTAAGAATAGTCGAATTGCTTCGAGCCTGGCCACAGGGGCAAAGGTTTCATCATAGTCTATGCCTTCCTCTTGTCTGTATCCCTGAGCAACAAGTCGAGCCTTGTTGCGGGTTACAGTTCCATGTTCATCTAACTTGTTTCTAAACACCCATTTGGTGCCTATTACAGTTTTATCAGATGGTCTAGGAACGAGATTCCAAACTTTGTTTCTAGAAAATTCAGTCAGCTCTTCTTGCATAGCGCTGACCCAGTTTGGATCTCTGAGGGCATCATCAGTCTTCTTTGGTTCTATTAAGGAGAGAAAGTTTACAAAGAGACAGATATTACCTGAGCTTCGTCGTGTCTGAATACCTGCATCTGGATCACCGAGAATTTGATCTATTGGGTGATCTCTTGTCCATCGCTGAGCAGGAGCATGATTGCTTAACTCAGAGGTTGGATCAACAATTGGAATGTTTACTGATGAGGATGTTTGAGGTTCATCAGCAATTAACTGTTGAGTAGGTTCACTAGAGAGGTTTCCAGATGAAGGCAGATTTGATGGAGGTAATGTGTTTAGAGGTTCAGCTGAAACCCATGAGGTGGATTCAGCGGTGGGAGGTATGATACTTGGTTCTTCATCAGCAATTGGAGTTTCAGTGTGCTGATGGTTTGAGAAAGGTTCAGTTTCTCTATAGTGAGAGATCATCCAAGTATTCAGTTCTTCATTGTCAGCAATTGGTTTAGAGTTCGCTGAGCGCGTTTCATCAAACGTGACATGAATGGTTTCTTCTACGGTTTGTCTTCTTTTGTTGAAAACTCTGTAGGCTTTGGAGATGGAGGAATATCCTAAAAATATTCCATCATCGGCTTTTGGGTCGAACTTTCCAAGTTGATCTTTGTTGTTTAAGATAAAGCACTGACAACCAAAGATATGAAGAAAGCTGATAGAAGGCTTCCTTCCAAGAAAGAGTTCATAAGTTGTCTTCCCAAATCGCTTTATTATCAGCGATCTGTTTTGAGTAAAACATGCAGTGTTTACAGCTTCTGCCCAAAATTGAGTAGGGAGGTGAGAATCGCTGAGCATTGATCTAGCAGCTTCTATGATCGTTCTGTTTCTTCTTTCAGCGACTCCATTTTGCTGAGGTGTTCTTACTGAGGAGAAGTTGTGAGAGATTCCCTTGTTCTCAAAGAAATTGTTCAGGGAACTATTTTTGAATTCAGTTCCATGATCACTTCTTATTGATCGAACAGTAAGATTATTCAGCACTTCCATCTTTTTGACAAAAGATATTAGTTCTTCTGGAGTATCACTCTTGCAGCGAAGAAAGATAACCCAGGTGTAGCGAGAATATTCATCTACAATGACAAGCGTATATTTCTTTCCAGCTATTGATTGGATATTGACAGGGCCAAATAGATCCATATGCAAGAGCTGAAGAGGACTTGTCACTGAGGAAAATTGTTTCGACTTGAAACTAGCTTTTGTTTGTTTTCCTTTTTCACATGCTGAGCAGAGAGATTCTTTAGCATACGAGTGCTGAGGAAGACCAGAAACCAGTTCCTTAGATGAGAGAGAATTCAGGGTTTTGAAATTTAGATGAGAGAGCCTTTTATGCCATAGCCAGTTGACATCAGAAGAGGCCTTAGAGAGAAAACATAAGTTTTCAGTGATAGTAGAGTCCATATCTATTACATAGACATTTTCTCTTCTATAACCACTGAGAGAAAGTTTTCCTTTTTCATCTACCACTGAACATGCTTTCTTAGAAAAGCGAACTTCGTAGTCTTTGTCACATAGCTGACTGATGCTTAGAAGATTGTGCTTCAGTCCATCTACATAAGCGACTCTTCGAAAGGTAGTTGTCCCATTGCTGAGGACACCAAACCCACGGGTAAATCCTTTTCCATTTCCACCAAAGGTAACAGAGGGGCCTTTCTCTTCCTTGTATTCAGTGAGCAGGTTTTTTTGTCCAGTCATATGACGAGAACATCCGCTATCGAGATACCAGATGCCCTTTGATCCCTGCATACATAAGGAAGATTAAGCTTTGTTTGGTACCCACTTTTCAATGGGTCCTTCAGAGTTAGTGGATAAGGAAGATTCAGCAGTCTTCACCGCTGATGAAGATTCAGCTTCAGTGGTAATCTTCACTTTGGTTAATTTCTTAACCTTAGTGGTATTTTTCACTTTGGTGACTTTATTTGCCTTAGAGGCATTTTTCTTCACTTTGGCTGTTTTATCAGCTTCGGTGGTATTTGGACACTTGCTCGCAATATGGTCAGTGAATCCACAGTGATAACATTTTCTATATCTGATGGTGGTTTTATAACCAAAAGGTTTTGAAAACTTAAGATGAGCAGGTCCAGCTCCAAGAATGCCTTTAGCACGAGATCTGGGAGGAATTTTTATTTCTTCAGATTTCACGGGCTTTAGATCAACCTTTAGCTTTGGAGGACAGATATCAACGATTTCTGTCACTGAGCTAGAAGGTTTATCCACTGAAGGTTTGGAGGGAACTTTCAGTTTGGTTTTCTTGGAAGCCTTCTGAGGGAGAGTAGACTTTCCTTTATCTGCAGGCTTAGATCTTGCAGATATCTCCTCAGGGATGGGATTAGAAGAAGAACAGGGATAGAATTGTTTATAAGAAGTGTCAAAGAAAGATGTGACAAAAGTTCCAAACTTAAGCGAGGAACTTTCTTCTTTAGGATCATCCTGTGGTGTCCAAAAACCAAGACCAGTTTTATCACTTTCAGGAGTTTGAGCATTTATTATCTCAGAGATCTTTGTTGATGATTTGCACTATTTTTCAACATGAGCCTTTTCTGCTTTTAGAGCAACGATGGCTTGTTCGCGTTCAATGCTGATGATTTCATTTATAATGACTTGATCTTTTAGCTTTTCTTCTAAAAGATTTAGTTCACTGATCTTTTCATGACATTTCTCTAGCTCTTGTGTTAAATAAACATTTTTATTTTCAGCTTGAGTTTTGTCATTTAGAGCATTATAAAGGTCAATCGTCAGCACATCAACAACGCGACTTCTCTCAGCTTCAGGCAGAGAGGGATTTGTTGAGATAGATACCTGAGATGATATGTAGCTCATAGAAGGTTCAGATGGTTCTTCTACTTCTTCTTTAATCTCAGCCATGAGGCAAAGATTAGCGACTTCTTCTTCATCAGAAGATGATTCTTCTGATTCAGCCCAGTCATGTTCTTCAGCGATGAGACCTTTACCTTTTTGCTGATAGCTTTTCAGCTTTTGATATTTGTTCTTCAGCTTATGGTATTTGTCATCACTGGATCTTCTTGAGGTAGAAGGTTTGAAGACCTTTTTAGACCTGCACTCACTAGCAAAATGTCCAATTTTTTCGCAGTTATAGCAAGTGGCTGTAGCCTTATCAACCGGAGTTGATTTTGGCTTTTCAGTAAGAGAGAGAGGTTTACTTCTTCGGAAGTTACTCTTTCTTGCAAATCTCTTAAAAGAGTTTGTCAAGAGTGCTAAGGACTCATTAAACTCTGAAAGATCAGGGTCTGATAAATCCTCAGATTCAGAATCTAACTCAGTGATGGTGAGAGTAGATCGCTGGGATGGAATTATCTCTGATGAGACTAAAGCAACAGCAGTGCTTTTGGAGTCTTTAGAATCTTTTACAAGATTCTTCTTCAGGAGATTAGATTGCTCATAGTTGAGCAATATTCCATACAGAGTGCTAAGAGAGAGAGTATGTAAGTCTTTTGTCAGCTTAAGACATATTGAATAACTGTCCCAGCTTTCAGGAAGACTTTCCAAGAATTTTGTTAGGACCTCAGAATTAGAATAGGTCCTTCCAACAGTTCTTAGGTCAATGATCAGGCAGTTAAACCGCTGATGAATGTCAGAAAGAGATTCATTCTTACCAGCGATAAAACTTTCATACTGTCTTACCAAGTTAATCTTTCGGGTCTCTTGGATTTCAGTGGTGCCCTCATATTGAACACATATGGTTTCCCACATTTCTTTAGAAGTTTTTAGATGCATGATGGAATGGAAAACTTCATCAGGCAGAGCCATTGATATAATGGTCTTTGCTCTTGCATCTATGCCTACCTTCTTTTTATCTTCATCACTCCATTGTCTTATTTCCTTAACGACATATCGTTCAGGGACAGCTTCAGTGGTGGCAGTGGCGGGAACCGCAGCTATAATTCTAACAGGTTCATAGGGTCCGTTTTCTATATATTCAGGTATAGTAGGATCCGCACCTTCAAGAAATAGCATCATTCGATTTTTCCATAGAGAAAAGTTATCTCTGCTAAATCGAGGAGGTTTAGAAAGTGAACCATTATCATAGTAGTTTGTGTTTGTGTTTAGTGCCATTTTAGAATAGCAAGGAAGAGTATACAGCAAGATCTTGTTTATTAGATTTAAACAAACTGCTCTGATACCACTTGTTGGTCCCGAAGGTGCTTAACAAGTTTGTAGAAGGGGGGGGGGGTTGAATACAAACACAGAAATTAAAGTTTAATAAATTGTTTATTGATAAATCAAAATACAATTTACAAGTTTGTTGCGGAATAAGATTAAGACAGACTCAATCTAAACAAACTTAAGAAACACTAAGATGGTTGCACAAGAAATTCAGAGAATGGGGGATTTTTAGAGAGATAGAAAACAAGGGTTTCTATTTTGGAGTTCAAGGATTGAGCACACTTTCAGATGAAGGGGTGAGCTTCCTATTTATACCCTATGCATTAAATGCATGGCAGGGTACTTTACACGTGGCATTCATAGATTGGCTTTGATAGTCTCACTTTTGGAGACATGCTTTTGGCCGCTTTATGAACAGTGTAGTTGACAGAGTTGGTGTACGATTTGTGGCAGAGACGTGTCCGTTCTGACACATCGTACTGGTTGTGCAAGGTAAGACAAAAGAAAACTTGAGGCATAAGCTTTGTGATCGTTGATCGCTGAGTATCTCTTATTCCAGAGATAAAGAAGTTCAGCTATCGCTGAAGCTTTTCCTCAGGCTTCTTCGCGTAAGTAGATGTCTGATCTTCACTGATATCCGCATCAGGTCACTAGTAGACTTATCTATTGTTCAGTGGCTTCGTCTTTGATTCAGCTATGAACTATGTTGACGCGAGACTTGTCTTCAGGGATTACGTTAACTGTGTTACATAGGAAACGATCAGTGATGACTGAACAGACTCAGTTTGATCGCTGAAAGTGAAACACATACATATTAATGTTTACAGAAAGGTCATCAGCGATATCTGAACAGACTCAGTCTGATCGCTGATGATAAAACACTAATACATATAATAACGTAATTTTCACTAAGTATAAAAGAGGGTCGTTATCAAATCACTGAGAGAGTTTGGATCAACAAAGAGTGAGAAGGCTGAAAGTTCTAAGAGAGGGAAGGGAAAGGTACAGGGAGTCCATTACACGCAAACCACTGTTGTTAATCCATGTACTTGTAAACAGAATCAGCCCCAACAACATGATAAAACAAGGGGAAATCAAAGAAATAGAAATAATCAGTGGGCTTTAAAACAAGGAATTGATCTGAGAAAAATTAACAGACCAAAGCCTTGTTTTATCTGTGGCAAGTTAAATCATCTAGCCAAACACTGTTATTTCAATCCTATTAACCAAAGGATCACTTTTCAAAGAAATATACAAAATCCTGTTGGTTATAGGAAGCAAATAAGGAATCATATGGCTGAGAATGTGAGAAGAGCACCTATAAAATCTCATGCTCAGAATAAGTTTGCTAATTCAAAGAAAAATACTCCAAATAAGCCAAGGAGTAACTTAACGAAAAAGAAAGCAAACAACTTTGTCCAGGTTTGGGTTCCAAAAGTAAAGAAATCTGTTAGTACTGCTACTTCAAATAGTACTGCTGACAGAAATAGTGTTGCTACAAGCAATACTACTGCTAACCCAGTTAGTACTGCTAACCCAATTAGTACTGCTAATGATGTTAGTACTGCTAACAAAGTTAGTACTGCCAATCAAGTTAGTACTGCTTCCAGTGACAGGCCCATTCTTCTGACAAAGTATTCAAGCAGTAAGATTCCTCAGTTTGATAATCTCATCAAGTCTGAATATGAATATGTTGATGAGAATGGGAAACCCAAGACCACTTTGGCTTGGGTTCCTATTAAAAACTAACTGCTTCATTATATGTGCAGAGCAACCAACAGCTCAAGGGAAGGAGCATTTGGCATGTTGATAGTGGTTGTTCCAGGCACATGACAGGTAACATGGCCTACCTTCAAAACTTCAAAAGAATTGATGGAGGACATGTTGCTTTTAGTGATAATCCAGCAGGTGGAAAGATAAGTGGAAAAGGTAATGTGTCAAAAAGTAAGATGACCTTTGAGGATGTATACTATGTTGAGTAATTGAGATACAACCTGTTAAGTGTATCAAAGGTCTATGACAAGAAACATAGCATATTATTCAATAATACTGAATGTATTATCCTTGCTCCAGGGTTCAAGGTAGTTGATGAAAGTATGATACTACTTAGAACTCCTAGAAAGGACAATGTTTATTGCTTAGACTTGGAGAGTGTAGCTTCTGATTCATCTTTAAATTGTTTATTTTCAAAAGCTTCATTGGATGAATCATCTCTTTGGCACAGAAGGATGTGTCACATGAACTTTAAAACAATGAACAAACTTGTGAAAAACAACCTTGTAAGAGGTTTGCCACAAAAGGTATTTTCATGTGATGATCATTGTGTTGCATGTCTTAAAGGCAAACAGCACAAAACTTCTCATAAGTCCAAAGAGATAAATAAAATCTCTTCACCTTTTAATTTACTGCATATGGATCTGTTTGATCCTACAAATGTGATGAGTATTGGTAAGAAATCCTACTGCTTGGTTATTGTTGATGATTTCTCTAGATTCACTTGGGTCTATTTTCTGAGGACTAAGGATGAGACAAGTGGACTGATCAAATCCTTTGTTCTTAGAGTTGAAAACCAAACAAATCTAAGAGTTAAAGTCATCAGGTCTGATAATGGAACCGAATTTAAAAACAATGACCTAAACAGCTTATGTGAGGAAAAAGGCATTGAGAGACAATACAGTGCTCCTAGGACTCCTCAACAAAATGGTGTTGCTGAAAAGAGAAATAGGACTCTGATAGAAGCTGCTAGATCTCTGTTGGCAGATTCAAAACTTCCAATTACTTTTTGGGCAGAAGCAGTTAATACTGCCTGCTATGTTGAAAACAGAGTTCTAGTAGTGAAATCCCAAGACAAGACACCTTATGAGCTTCTTAAAAAGAAGAAACCTTTTATTGGATTTTTCAAACCATTTGGGTGTCCTTGCACAATTCTCAATACCAAAACTCACCTAGGCAAGTTTGATAGCAAAGCCGAGGATGGGTTTCTTGTTGGATATTCATCTCAAAGTAAGGCCTACAGAGTTTTCAACACCTCTTCTAGGATTATTGAGGAAAGTGACAATGTCAAATGCAATGAGAACACACCAAATCAACTTGGTTTAGGTCCTGATTGGCTATTTGACATTGATTCACTGTCTAATTCTTTGGGTTTCAGTAATGAGCACAATGCAGAACAGGGACAGAAAAGGTACAAGTACAAAGACAAGAGTTTGTGTTGTTCCCAACACCTACTGCTGATCCTGTTGAATTCTGTGACCAAGATAAGAAAGATACTTCAGATTCAAAGGACACTGAACCAGCTCAGAATGAAGAGGACAGAGGTGAAAAGGAAGATCAACCCTCAGATTCAGGAATCAAAGGTCCTGAGATGCCATGTTTGGAAGAAGATGACACAGATGATGATAACTCTTCAGTTTTTGGTGGCAACACTCCTGAAAAGAATGACTCTAATCTGGAAGCAGATATTAATGAAGAAGTTGTTCATCAAACAAGATTTCAGAAAAATCATCCTCCTCAATTGGTGATTGGTGACATCAATTCTCCAATAATCACAAGGAATCAAAGCAAGTTGGGAGGATTGAAGGAGATACAATCAGGATTACTATCTTGCTTTCTATCACAGGTTGAACCCAAAAGGGCATATGATGCAATGAAGGATCCAAGCTGGATAGAAGCAATGCAAGAGGAGCTACTGCAGTTTGTGTTGTAGGATGTATGGGATTTGGTTGACCTTCCAAAAGGACATAGAGCTATAGGCACTAAATGGATCTTCAGGAACAAGAAAGATGAGAGAGGTATAGTCATAAAGAACAAGGCCAGATTAGTGGGACAGGGGTATACTCAAGAAGAGGGAATTGATTATGAAGAGGTATTTGCACCAGTGGCCAGGATTGAGGCAATCAGGCTATTTTTAGCCTATGCTTCTTTCATGAAGTTCTGGGTCTACCAGATGGATGTAAAGAGTGCTTTCCTGTATGGAAGAATTGAAGAAGAAGTGTATGTCTGTCAGCCTCCAGGGTTTGAGAATCCAAATTATCCTGACAGAGTATACAAATTGAAGAAGGCACTCTATGGGATACATCAAGCACCAAGGGCATGGTATGACACTTTGTCTACCTATCTCTTGGAAAATGGTTTTCAAAGAGGAATCATAGACAATACTATGTTCATTCAGAGGAAGAAAAAGGACATCATTATAGTGCAAATCTATGTGGATGATATTATCTTTGGATCTACAAAAGATCAAATGTGCAGAGATTTTGAAGAATTGATGCACAAGAGATTCAAGATGAGTTCTATGGGTGAACTTACTTTCTTCTTTGGGATACAAGTTAAGCAGAAGAAAGATGGGATATTTATAAACCAATCCAAGTATGTGCAGGACATTCTTACTAAGTTTGGATTCTTAGATTCAAAGGTTGCAAGAACACCCATGGAGACACGCAAACAGATCACTGCAGATCTTGAGGGGGAGGATGTGGATGTTCATCACTATAGATCCATGATTGGCTCCCTCATGTATCTCACTGCTTCAAGACCAGATATCATGTTTCCTGTTTGTGTGTGTGCAAGATTTCAAGTAAGGCCTAAGCAGTCACATTTTCAAGCAGTCAAGAGGATATTCAGATATCTCAAAGGACAACCTAGATTAGGTCTTTGGTATCCTCATGACTCACCATTTGACCTACTTGCTTATTCAGACAGTGACTTGGGTGGTGCAAATTTGGATAGAAAGTCAACTTCAGGGGGATGTCAGTTTTTGGGTGCAAGACTAGTGTCATGGCAGTGCAAGAAACAAACCACAGTGTCCACCTCTACAACAGAAGCAGAGTATATTGCTGCTACAAGTTGCTGTTCACAAGTACTCTGGATTCAGAATCAAATGCTGGACTATGGTATGACTTTTCTTCACACTCCAATCTTCATAGACAATAACAGTGCTATTAGCATTGTTAATAATCCAGTCAAGCACTCCAAAACAAAGCATATAGAAATCAGGTACCATTTTATCAGAGACTGTAATGAAAAGAAGCTAATTCAGGTTGTGAAAGTCCATACAAGTAACCAATTTGCTGATCTCTTCACTAAATCTTTTGATGTGGGTAGATTCACATTTTTGGTCACAAGTGTGGGCATGATAAACTTTGAATATGCCTATTATCTTTTGTCTCATGTACCTGTATAGATTCTTCCCTGTGTACTTTCTCATAATGTATGGAATATGGTGCTTTTAATCCTCTGTCTTTAAGTGTTTCAGGTTTCTTTGAAATAAAGGTAGTTAGTACTTCTGGTTCATTTAATACTGCTCGCACAAATGCTAACAGGTCAAATAGGATTAAGTATGGTTACTACTGCTACGCGGTTTATACTGCCAGTGCAATGTTACTACTGCTTGTCTTGTTTCTACTGCCAAAAGAGTTAATACTGCTGGTATGTGTTACTACTGCTAGCCTGTGTTAATACTGCTGGTATGTGTTACTACTGCTAGTTTGTGTTAATGCTGCTGGTAAGTGTTACTACTGCTAATGTAAGTTAATACTGCGGGTTTGTGTTAATGCTGCTAGGGTATTTACTACTGCTCTTAACTGAAACCAGTACCCTATAAATACCCTTCATGCCCGCCAATATATCAAAACGGCTCTTTGAATTTATTTTTCTTATTCATCTTCTCTCGTCCTAACTCTTGCTTTCCAGTGATTACACCCTAGTGCTCAATCGACTTAAGAACTAATGGCAGGTCTCGTGTTTGTGGATGATCACAACGAGTTAGCAATGCTACAGAAACCCAAGCAAGGCTGCATGGTTTCATCATATTGTGGATTTTCTCAAATCCTCACACGACGCATACGCATTATCTGTCAATCCCACAATCTATGTGGAACACATGCGACAGTTTTGGGAGAATGCTACCATCCACACTGAAGATGGCAATCAGGTCATCAAATCAAGGGTTTGTGATAAACCTCTGACCATTACTAAAGGTTGCATCCGTGCACATCTACGCCTAGATGATGCCGCAGGTATTACTTCTCTACCTAAGGAAGATCTCTTCCAAGTTCTTAGTCGTATGGGGTATGAAGGTTTGTGCAAGAAGTACTAAATCAAGAATTGACGGATTTACCTCATTTCAATGAGGTATATGTACCAAAAACCCCAAAGGGGAAGGTGTTCTCTAATATGAAGAGGCCTAGTAAGGACTTCTCTGGTATAGACACACCATTGTTCTCTACAATGATGGTTGTGTCCCACTCTCAAGGTGAGGCATCAGGGTCAAAGCCCACATTAGACCAACCCACTGATGACCTACCCACACCTTCCACTACAAAGCATATCCCTTAGTCCCTTCTAAAGAAGCCAACATCACCCATTACTCATACATACACAAGGAAAAAGGTACAGAAGGTTCCTTCCCTTCTAGTATCTTCACCCCCAAAGCCTAAAAGCCCTCTGATGGAGCATTTTCCATCAGAGAATATCCAAAGGGAAACCACAAGGGTGTCTCCCAACCCCAAGAAGGTGCTCAATAAGAAGAAGGAAGAGCATGTGGGCAGTAAGGCTCACACTACTGACTTTGCACAAAGTGCAGGGCAGGACAGTGTGAACATCTTTAAGACCTTCCCCACGGCAACTTTGGGTGAGCAATCATCCAAAGGTCCCCGGTGCCAAGAAACCAAGGGGGTAGAGGGTGCTTCTGCTAGGCAGAAGACTCCTACTAAAACTTCCAAGGATCCTTCCAGGGTGGTCAACACACCTAAAGGAGGTGATGATAGATATACGTACAATGAATTGATGGAAACCATAGCAAACATCAATGTCGATGTCATATCTCAGGGCAAGGAAATAGAGGAGCTGCAACAGGTTATTTTGTCACAACAAGTGCAAATTCGCAACCTCAAGAAAATGGTTCTAAAGTTAGTGCACATGAAGAAGAAAACCAAATTTGTGCTGAAGAAGAGGAGCATTGATCATGATACTTCCAAAAAGGGGGAGACTGAAGCTGAAACTGCAAAACAAAGTAATGATGGGATGGAATATAAATTTGAGGGGGAGATGGGTGCAGAAGCAGAAATTAGCAGAGAAGCAGAAACAGAGGTAGCAGCAAAAACCTTTAAGGTAGCAGCAGAAATAGGCCTAGCAGTAGTAAAAGAATCTGCATCAGAAATAGGCCTAGCAGCAGTAAAAGAATTTGCAGCAGAAATTGGCTTAGCAGCAGTAACTGAAGCTGCAGTAGAAACTGAAAAAGCAACAGCAGAAACAGAAACAGGGCTGACAGTTGAAGAGATAGAGATTGTTGAAACACTGGTGAAGGCAAAAACAGACACTCCCAAGGCTACTCAAAAGGCCAAGGGAGTGGAAATCAAAGAAGGAGGATTTGTAAAGAAGAGAAAAGAAATAAGTGATGTTGAGGTAAAGAGAAAAGGAAAAGAAAAGGTAGTGGAACCTCTGAAGAAAACAAAGAAGTCAGTTCAAGTAGCTCTAGATGAAGAGGTAGCCAAACAGCTGCAAGCTGAAATAGAAGCAGAAGAAGAGTCTCAAACTGCCAAAGATAGGTAAATTGCTTTAGATCTGTCTAAAAAGCTCAATGAGGAGTACCAAAGGAGTTTGAGGGTTGCAGCTAAAGCCAAGAAAGTCCAAGCAAAAGCATCTATGCCAAGGCAGCCAGCACAGACAAAGAAAAGACAACCTTCAAAGACTTTTGTTGCCAACCAAGAAAGGAGGAAAATGATCAACTTTCTAAAAGGATTAGTTGGTGTTAAAGAAGGCATGTTCACTGGTATGTCTTATGGATGAATTGAAGAGCTTTACAAGAAAGAAATGACCAAGCTATAAGGAGACTTTACTCAAAGGGTTGAGGTTGAAAGGAAAATGAAAGAAAGGCATGATCTGCATATCCAACAACTTTTTCCTGAGAGTGAAGAAACCACTTCTACAAAAGAAGTGGAAGAAGAACAGAAAGAAGAAACTCTTGCTCAAACAGTCAAAGTTGTCAAAAGAATGAAAACCATAGCTTCAAAGAAACAGACCAAAAGGCCAAGGATTGAAGAAGTGCAAAAAGAAGTTGAACCTGTTGTTGCAACCACTGAAGAACAATCAAGTCAACAAGGTGCAGAACAATCTGAACAATCTGAGGTACATGTTGGTTTGTATATGACAGTGACTGATAGTGAACCTGTAAAAGCTGACCCAATATCAGTCCAAGCCCCTAAAATTATCCATTGGGATATCCTGGAAGATCAAAGGAAGAAATACTTCAGGATTAAACGGATGGGAGACAAGTATGAGGTTTACTCTACTTGGGGAAAAATCATCAGAAGTTGTTCCAGGTCTGACTTAGAAGAAATGTTCAAGGTTGGAATGAGCTTGTATGAAAAGGATTTGACAGGAGCAAGAATGAGCTTAATAAGATTAGCCATGGAGTACTTATGCATGATGTTTGATCCTAGCAAAGTTCAACATGTTGTCAGAGATTTGCATCTGGAGAATAAATTCCAAAGAATAGACAATTGGATGCTATTTGAAAGGTGTGGAGTCTATGTCATCATTATTGACAGATCTTATCATGAGTACTACCTGGTGGATAAAATTTATGATCACAGCAAAGCCAATTTGCAAAGTATGTTGAATGCTAAGCTGGTATGTTCAAAGGATTCTGAAATGTCCAAGATAGTAGTCAAAAGAATCATCAATCAAAGCTTAGGTTTGGATCCTAATCTTGGGAATTGATCTTAAGTTTTGAAAGTATCATGAAGACCAAATTTTGAAGAACTTAACTTCTCAAATCTGAAAAGTTAAGTTAGGGGGAGATTGTTGGGTCTGAAATGAGCTAAGGATGATTAATACTGCCAGATACTACTTCTTGTGTAATTAATACTGCTAGTTCAATATTACTATTGCTGGTGAGATTAATACTGCTAGACTTGAAGAGATAATACTGCTAACATGGTTAGTACTGCTAGCATGTTAGTACTGCAAGATGGTTAATATTGCTGAGTAATTACTACTGCTTACGAAGATTAAAGCTGCTGAGAAGATAATGATGGAATGATTTGATTAATGCGAAAGTCAAGGAGATTTGAAGATAATTATAGACTGGATCATGAAGAATAATTTTTCTTTTATAATTATCTTGTAATATGTCTTGTATATATACTGTATAGAAGGCATAGAATAGAACACATAAAAAAACACAATACGCACAATAGAAGTTTACAAGTTCATACGTTCATAGAGAATTAACCTCAAGATTCTTTGAAATCCTTTCTTTAGAGAAGTTTAGAACGTCTGTTGAGCATGTTCAACAGATTGAGGTTGAGTTTGTAATCATTAAGCTAATCAATATAACTTGTGATTTGCATTCAAGTACTGTTTCATTGATTTAATGTTAAAGTGTTTTTCCGCGACTTCTTTAACATTGTTTTTTAGTGTGTTAATTAAATTCTTCATTAGAATTTTCTGATCTTGACATATTAGCAGCCATGTGATTTCTTGATTGCTTCCTATAACCAACTGAATTTTGTGTTTGTCTTTGAAAAGAAAATCTTTGGTTAATTGGATTGAAATAATAGTGTTTGGCTAGATGATTTAACTTGCCACAAATAAAACAAGGCTTTGGTCTATTGACTTTGCTTAGATCAATTCCCTGATTATGAGCCCACTGATTATTTCTGTTTCTCTGATTTCCCCTTATTTTATCATGTTTATGGGGCTTGTTTTGTTGACAAGTACAGGGATTTACAACAGAGGTTTGCATGTAGTGAACTCCCTGTACCTTTTCCTTTCCTTTCCTGGAGGTCTCAGCTTTCTCACTCTTAACAGTCTCTTTCTCTGTCTTGGACATCTCCACTTTATCACTCTTAATAAATGGTTTACCCCCTATCTCATTTGTAAGAATATGGTTTTCTAAGGGAAAATCTTTATGGTCTTCCTTATTCTTACCCTCAGAGTTCTCTTCCTCAGAATCTGCCTCAACCACTACTTTGTTTAATGGATCTACTTCTGTGGCTCCTGCAGGTAAGTCATTCTTATACTGTCTTTCTAAGAGGTCTGAGGTGGGAGGAATATAGTTATTATTGTAAGGTGGAGAGGTGTTGTTGTAGCCTATACCTCTCTTTAGTTTGTCATGAATTTGAGATTTAAGTAAAGAGTCCATTGCTTTAGAAGCATTGGAATATTTCTCAATGTCTAGTTTGGCCTTCTCAAATTCACTCTTAACTTTTTCACACTCCTCTCTAGACTTCTCTAGCTTAATCTCTAACTCATTCTTCTCCCACTTCCAATAGTTGAGATCATATGAATATTGAAGTTCATTGGCTTGATATGCCTTTATTTGTTCTTCAAACTTCTCAACGATCACAACATACTCTCTTCTATCTTTCTCTAACCTTTTAAGGTCATCACACATGCTCTGATTGTGATCCCCTGTACTTTTTAACAGTTTCAAGACAGGTTTTAGAGCAAAGGTTAGATTTTACCTCAGTGGGGATTGCAGTGCTTGAAGATTCTGAAACCTCAGCCATCAATGATTGATTCTGGATTCTGTTTGTGATGATTGTTGATTTCTGAGTTCCTTAAGCTCTGATACCACTTGTCAGGATCGAAATTCGAAACAAGAATTTAATAAACACTCAGAAACTATGTTAAAGAAGTCGCGAAAAAACACTTTAACAGTAAATCAATCAAACAGTGTATGAACTCAAATCACAAGTTATATTGATTTAACTTAATGATTACAAACAAAACCTCAATCTGTTGAACAGACTCAACAGACGTTCTAAACTTCTCTAAAGAAAGGATTTCTAAGAATCTTGAGGTTAATTCTCTCTAAACGTATATTCGTATGAATAAGACTTTCAAAAACTATCCCTAACTATCAAAGACTTCTAGACTATATATACAGAATTGATTACAAGATAATTACAAAAGAAATATTGATCTTTAGCATCCATTCCATAATTATCTGCATCATTATCTTCAGCTCCTATTCTTTCGTTCAAAGTCATCTTTATCAACATTATCATCAGAAGCAGCATTAATCTTCTAGCAGCATTAATCTTCATATCCATAGCAGTACTAACCATACTTGCAGTAGTAATTCTTCAAGCAGTACTAACTACTAGCAGTATTAACTTACAAGAAGTATTAATACCTCTAGTAGTAGTAATCCTACAAGCAGTATTAATGTATTCAGCAGTATTAATCTTTTAAGTCCAGCAGCAGTATCCATCCTTAGCACATTTCAAACCCAACAGCAAATGGTGGACTTCTCAACCTCTGAAGATGCATTCTCATCACTTGAAAGACCACAAATTTTGATGAGAGATGCTTTCAGATTAGAATCTGAAAAAGAAGAAGTAGAATCTGAAAAATAAGAACCTGTTGAAGAAGAAGAAGAAGAAATTGAAGTCATTGATGTAGAAGAATATGTCTACAGAAATGCCCAACCACATCACACTTCAACAAAAGTTGAGCTAAGAGAAACTCCAGAGATTGATGATTACATATCTGAAACCACCTTTGAAATCCCTCAATCATCTTCGAAAGCACAGGCAAAAGAACCAGAGAAAAATCTGTTGTCTACTGAAGAAACGACCAGGGTTGTCGATGAACAGGCTCCTCCAGAGGATCTTGTTCAGAAGGAAAGCATTGGTCTACCAGCAAAAGTCATCTTCACTCAACCTCCAATATTTCTTGCCTCAAATCCAGAGACTTCAATAGAGGATCACTTCCATTACATCTATTGCGAATTCAACCTGGAAGATACTCAAGTTATTCTTCTGAATCCAAGAATCAGAGTGAATATGGCAGACTATGAGCAGAGGTTTATCAGAGACAAGACTAGTCCAAGAGTAAAGGTTCTCTCAAATCATGCGATAACAAAAGTAAACAAAGTCTCTGAAAAGACGTTTGCCTACAACAAGATCATCTACAGGCATTATGAGGTAATTCGCTCTGATGGGAAGGTTTATGAGTTCAATGACAATGATCTCGTACCTCATCTCTATACCTACTACTCAGCCAAATACGATCATGGAAGGCCATTCAGAATGGGCCTTTATGAAGTCAGACGCGCAATGGAAGCATATGTCAAACTCAGAGCAAGACTTGACTTTCAGATTTCTCTGAATCTGGGTGAAGAAAGATTAGGAGTGACTGAACCTAAGAAGAAGATCGAGAATCTTGAGACATACAAGACTGGATCAATAATCGCAGAGCCTCTGGGTTTTGTCTACAGAGTCAACTCGATCAAGAAAATCTTCTTGGCTTCAGAAGTCTCGAAGTACTCTGATGAGACTTTAAGAGGTGTGCAGAAGATGATACATGTGAAGGAAGAACAGCATAGAGCAGATCTATTGGTAAAAATAGACTTAGAGATTGGCTCAATGATTAACTTTAGAGAGCTCGTTATGAAGTTCCATGGGATCTGTTCTAATGATAGGTGTTAGCTCGTTTCTTTATTTTTGTTATTACATTCTCTATTTAAAATTCCTAATGTTTTGAGAAGTAATATTTAAGAGGATGACTTTCTCCTCTATGCTTTCTAGATTAAATTTTTCCTTTCTCTGCTATTCTTGCAATTTTTTATTTTCAATACTTGGGGGGAGATTCTTAGCCCCAATTCAAGATTGTAAAAGTATTGAAAATATCCTAAGTCCTATTTCAGTGGACTTCCATAGATAGACTTCAGAGGGCAAACCTGCCTCTGAAGTACATTCCAGAAATAGGGATTTTCAGCAGAAGACATCAGAGATGGCTTCATCAGAGGCACCTACATCAGAGCTCTGAAGACCTCCTCTCTGAAGATAGCGTTGATCCTTTCTACAAGTATTGACAGAAGAACAGATGACACATCATTAGTGATAAGATTTACTTTTTAGAGTAGGTCACAGTTCAAGCACGTATTGAGCTTACCTTTAGGTAAGACACTATTCAAACATGCTTCTATTTATCAGATAGTACACTGTTCACTTTATGATCCTATAAATAGGACCATCAGTCCATTGACAAATGTGTGCTTTTTGATATATCTTGTATCTGGTAAATCTTTTAATATATTGAAAGTATTTCTAAAAGAAGATCGAGTATCATTTTATATATCTGACCTTGAACTGTGATATTGAATCTGCTTTGATATTTAGACTTTATTGCTTCCGTTGTTCTTATACTTATTATTGCTTTATATCATTGTTATAAGATTAAATCTGGGATCTAACAACAAGGCCTGAAGAACCATTCGAGACATCTGAACTCATCATACCTACACAGCGCTCAAGAACACTCAACTAAATTTCTCTCACGCAAGAACTCTCGACGAAGTGTTCCATCGCACGATGAACAACATAAACACACGATTTAATTGCTTTTCATTGTAATATTGCCTTTTGTACTTTCGATCTCTCCTTCTAAAGAACGAAGTCACTGTTTGACGTCCATAGTGCACTTGATGATCTCTGTTATCGTCCGCGGTTTTTACACTCGACGAGGTTTTCCGCGTCACCAAATTGTCTGTCTTTCATTTACTTTTATTTTCAGTCCTACGATTTGTCGATTGATCGCTTACTTTGGTTGTTAAAGCTCCACACCGACCTTAGATCTTCCTTTGGACGATTTTTAGCATTAACAATGTCCACGCTTGAGTCTAGTGACTGGTCCCCGAGTCATGGTTTGTAAGCTTGCAGTGGTGTTCATGAGAGCCGTATACGGAGCTACGTCTTGCGATGGTGCTCATGGGAGCCGGATACGGGGACTTGTGACTTTTGTGGTGAGACTTATCAAGAGGTTTAGTAGACACTAGGGTTATTTGTGTATATTGCGGTGGTGCTTAAATGAGTCGTATACGGGGATCCATGGCCCGAAGTGAATCTTGAGACAGTTGATAAGTGGTTTAACTTTGTATTCCTGCCACATTCGATGGAACTGGGTCTCCCCCATCACCGAAAGGTGTTATTTACGGGTATTCCCTTACCCATACTTTCGGTGTTTGAAATTTACAACTTTATTTATATAAATAGTATTTTGGTAAAGCACCTTGTGCGTGCGTTTTGTGAAATTTGGATGTTGGACATTTATTTAAAATGGGTGTTTGGTATTGGAAGTAACATTATTTGTAAATAAAGCCCTTTTTATAACTTATGATTTGAGGGTTGGTCGTGCTTAGATTTAAAATATTCATTTTAAACGTTTTATTATTTATATGATGAAAACTGTTTTAACTCGGTAGGCGTTAAGGCTAACACTTTTTCTTATCGACATGCATATCGGGTCTTAGATGTATCGGAGCGGTGTTTGGGTCTTGGTGGAAGTTTCGATACGATGTCTTTAGATTCGTCATCCGGTTTTGGGAAGATAGCGGACTATGTGATTTTAGTAAAACTCGACTTATTTTATCTCCGTTTGAAGGATTAGATAGTTCTGTTAGAACTCTGATACGTCTTTTAGTATTCCTTCCTTTATAAACTTTAGATATTTGAAATCTCAAGTTATGTATTTAAAAGATTTAGGAAGTTTTTATTTGTCTGTTGTTTTCAAATTTTAGGGGTGTTACACATTGTGATACCCACAGTGATATGCACTGTGATACCTACTGTAATACCATCATTGTGAAGTTCATCGTAGGTGTAGGAAATAGTTCCAGTTAGTCGTCATGTTCATGAAACCGTTTAGCAAATGCACCACCATATCTACGGTCATGGCCTCATCCATATCAACCGCCTCAGTAACCAACACTCCTGCACGGCAACCACCGCCTTCGTATCCACCGCCTCCTTCAAGGTGATCACCGCCACCGCCTCCACCACTACAAGATATGGTTACATATGGGTTACTTCTCTGGTGAAAGATCAATCGAGAGATGAGAGATAAGAGAGAGGCACCTCCATATCCATCGCCTCCTCCACGACGACCACCATCATCTCCTCCACCACTACGCGATATGTGTTACATCTAGGTTACCTTCCTGGCAAAAGTTCAATCGAAAACGAGGGATAAGAGAGAGGTACCTTCGTACCCACCACCTCTTTCATGGTGACCACTGTGACAACCGTCCAATAATCAGAATTTTAAGTTTAGCATTCTTTGACTTATTAGGATCTAATTATAAAGTTAAATTCTTTAGTATTTAACTCGATTGATTAGATTAGAATTTTACCCGAAAAATATCAGTAGTTGCGTAGAATACCCGGTGTGGACTGATAACTGACCATTACATCTCAGAAATGCCAAAAATTATGTTGGAAGTCTAAAATACATAAAATAATAGGATTATATTATTTTCAAAATAAAAAATTATTTATTAATTTATAATATTCAATTTTTAGCTTAAACTGATAATTAAAGGTTGCGATACTCAAATTTATTTGATTATTTATCTAAGTTTAAACCTTAATTGTATTTTTAATTTAATTTTAAAGTGTTGATGAGTCAAAAGGCCACATGGCCGAAATTTATGCTCTCTCTCTCTCTTTTTATTTTTAGTTAAAAATCAAAATTAGAGGGTTAATATCTCATTTTCAAATTTACAAGAAAACTCCTCATCTTCCTTTTCTCTCTTCTTCAACCAGCCACACACACACACACCACCACCACCATCGATTTTCAAGAAAATTTCCAAGGAAGAATCAAGTTCTACAATCCTCCTACTTCAAGAAATCTAGTTTACATCTCCAATTGAGAAGGTAATCATCTTTATACTCATTTTTTTTCAAGTTATCTTCAAAGGAATTTGTATATTTTTCATCATTTCATGTAGTGGTTGTATAATCTTATTCTTGGAAGAGAAATGGGATGCATTTGGTGAAATAAACATTTGCAAAGTAAACCTTTGAATGATCTTCCAATAAAATTTGGAATTTAAGTGTGATTATTGAGATTTTTATCAAAATATCAATATTATGAAGTGTGGTATTATGATCCACGAATTTTTGTTATTTTGGATTGAAATTTATATATTTACAACAATTTTGAATACAAAGAAACTTTTTAGATGAGATTACTAAAATCTCATATGATTAAAGAGTTTCTAAGTGATGAAAAATCACTTAATTAGTGATTTGGTTAACATGCATGGGATTGGATGAGCACATGAAGTTGCTATGAATCCATGATGTATACTTGTTTTATTAGAATCATTGTATATTGATTAAATATGTGACACTATGTGGTATTTCTACAAACCATGCCAAATGATCATCTTATTGCATTATACAAATTTCACTTTCATCACAGTTTGCTGTCACAGATTTTTCATTCACTTTCAAGCTTCATAAATCATTTTCTACTCGATACAAATTGGTCTTTTTGTTACCAAACTTTAATTTAAGATGTTAGTTATTCAAAGAATCAAGAATCACTCAAAATTATGGAGTTTTGGTCATCCATTTGCATTTTAGAAGAAAGTAGTGCAATCTGTCCAGAATTGACAGATTGGTACACTCAACTTCCAAAGGCAATAACTCTTTCATAAATCTTCCAAATTGAGTGAATCTTTTTCCATATGAAATATTTTTGAGTTATCTTTGCAACCATATATGGCTCACTGAATAGTTTTGAGTTTTGATATCCCAAATGCATGTTACAATAGAAGTGTGCAACTGATACAAAACTCAGTGACCTACTGGTTTGTGGAAATTATTTGGGACATCAAAACATCTTCAAAATTTATGAAATTTTCACTAAATGTTCTTAACTCAGTATATTATTTCCTATAAAAATTTGGTTATCTTTGATATTTGGGAAGTGTTATTTTGAAGCTCATTTTGTGATCACAAATTCTGGACAGCAAGTGCTGAATCCAGAAAGTTGATCTTAAAACCTTAAAGATTTATGTTTTGGTGATCATTATTAATATTCTAATCCTATATTTCTATTTTAGACAACAAAATAAACATAAAGGCATATATATTGAGATGTAGGAATGGTTAAGTTAGGATTATAGATGGATGATTGACATTTTGGTATTCCTTTATGCAAAATTACTCTATAGGGATAAAGGTTCCGGGCTAGAGAATTGCGTTGTCTTATTTCTTAGCATCATCATCATCCGAGGTGAGTACTCACAGCCCCACTTTTACCGTTTTAATTGATTTTGGGGTGGAAAGCATGTCAAAATATGCTTGTAAAGATTCATGAGATTGGTTATAAAGTATTGCTTATTTATCAACGTATAAGGCTTTATTATAAGCGTTCGGAAATATAAAGGTATGACGTATAAAAGTTGTTGGTATGTTGAGTATCAAAGAGTTAGTCCCCTTAAGCACTACTATTAACCCAAAAATTGGGCCTATAGTATTAGTGGATAGCGCTATTTGGTCTGACAAGTCTACCTTATGCTGACGAGTAGGGGTGCACTATACTAGAGAATTTGACTATCCATGTGGCAAGGACCACCGCTGAGGTAGCTCATTGGGGCGTTGAAATTGGTCAGGGACGATTTAGTAGTGGCTCAACAAGTTTTATCAATACCGACTCAAGTCATACATAATTTAAAATGGCAATACTCATGAATTTCTTTTAAGTTTAAAAGTCGAATTGTACAAAATGCTTCAATTATCAAAATTTGGTATATGAAATGATTTGTGCATATCTAAAACCTGTGAACTCACCAACTCTCGTAGTTGACTCTTTTTATTTAAACATGCTTTTCAGGGAACAAGAGGGTTATGGGAAATGATTAAGATTTTAGATTTATGTTACCGCATACATTAACACTTAGTAGTGACTTTGTAATCAAGCGTTTGAATGTATTAAAGTTTGTTTATTTTTGAGAACTTGATGTAATCTTTGGTTGAAATGTATGGTGGTATTCTATCATTTCCTAAGTGCTATGTTTATCGAACTGTCATATTCCGTGTTTCCGCTTTAGCGTGGTGTGACAACCACTACCATCGCCTCGAATCCATGATCTCGCCATACTGAGAGAAAACTTATTCAAGTGATCTGTTGGATGTGGCCCATGCAAAGCCTACTTTTAACACCCTCGAAATTGGAAAGAGCAACCAATTTAAAGTTTTCAATAATGCCTCTGTCAGGATCGAAACTCAAACAAGAATAACACACTCAGAAACAATGTTAAAGAAGTTGCGGAAAAACACTTTAACACAAATCAATGGAACAGTATATGGAACTCAAATCACAAGTTATATTGATCAACTTAATGATTATACACAAAACCTCAATCTGTTGAACAGGCTCAACAGACGTTCTATACTTCTCTATAGAAAGGATCTAAACTATTCTTGAGGTTAATTCTCTAAAACAAACGTATGAATAATAATAATGTTCTATTAAAGAATTCTATACTATATATACAAGACTGAGTACAAGATAATTAGCAAAATAAAACTGATCTTCAGCATCAATACCATAATTATCTTCAGCCTTATCTCCAGCTTGTCTTTATCACCAAATCATCTTTATCTTCATGAGCAACACTAACCATCTTCAGAAGTATTAACCATCTTCAGCAGTACTAACTACTAGCAGTACTAACTCTCCAAGCAGTACTAACTATTCAAGTAGCAGCACTAACTCTTCAAGCAGTATTAATTCTACTAGCAGTAGTAATCTTGATATCCTAGCAGTAGTAATCACTTAGCAGCATTAATCAGCAGCATAAACCATACTTAGCATATTCAGACCCAACAATCTCCCCCTAACTTAATTTTTCAGAAGGAGAAGTTAAGTTCTTCATGATATGGTCTTCATGATGCTTTCAACACTTCAGCTCAGTTGCCCAAATTTGGATCCAGTCCCAGACTTTGATTGATGATTCTTCTGACTACTATCCTGGTCATTTCTGAATCCTTTGAACATGTCAACTTAGCATTCAACATTGCTTGAAGTTTAGCCTTGATGTGATCATAGATCTTATCCACCAGGTAGTACTCATGATAGGCTCTGTCTACAGTGATGACATAGACTCCACACCTTTCAAATAGCATCCAATTTTCTATTCTTTGGAATTTATTCTCCAGATGCAAATCTCTGATCACATGTTGAACTTTGCTAGGATCGGGCTAATCTGATTAAGCTCCTTTCTTCTTCTGTCAAAACCATTTCATACAGGCTCATTCCAACTTTGAACATTTATTCTAAATCTGATCTGGAACAGCTTCTGATGATTTTTCCCCAAGTAGAGTAAACCTCATACTGATCTCCCATCCTTTTAATCCTGAAATATTTCTTCCTTTGATCTTCCAGGATGTCCCAAAAGATAATCTCAGGGGCTTGGACAGAAATTGGGTCAGCTTGTACATGATCTTCATCTGTCACAGTCATATACAAGTCAAACTGCTCATTTGGTTGCTGATTGGACTGCTCTGGATTCTGCTCTGGTTCTGCTGAAGGTGTAACATTAGGTTCTGCTTCTGTTTCTGCTCTTTCTTCTTCAAGTCTTGCCCTTTTTGCCTTTGACTTGGTGGCAATGGATTTCTTTCTTTTGATGACTCTAATTTGCTGAGCCAAAGTCTCTTCTTTCTTTTCTTCTTTCTTTTCCTCTTTCTTTTCCTTGATAGGGGTGCCTTCTTCACTTTCAGGGAAAGGTTGTTGTATATTGAGGTCATGCCTCTCTTTCATCTTTCTTTCAGCCTCTTACCTTTGAGTGGAGTCCCCTTTCAGATAGGCCATCTCCTTTGAATACAACTCCTCTATCCTACCATAGGCCATGTTGGTAAACATTCCTTCAGGAACACCAAGAGCTCCTTTTAGAAAGTTTATCATTTTCCTCCTTTCTTGATTAGCCAGGAAGGTCTTTGAGGGTTGTCTTTGTCTTTGCTTTAATGCCAGCCTTTGCCTTGAAGCCTTCTTTGTAACCATCTTGGCAGCAGCTGCATCCTTCAAACTCTTTTGATATTCTTCATTGAGCTTTTTAGCCATATCCAGTGCAAGCTCTCTGTCTTTGGCAGATTGAATTTCTTCTTCCTTTTCCAACTCTTCTTGAAGCTGTTTGAGGTCATGCCTCTCTTTCATCTTTCTTTCAGCCTCTTCCCTTTGAGTGGAGTGTTGGATCCCAGATTTAATCTCACAACAATGATATAAACAATAAGAGTAATAACAGCGGAAGCAGTATAGTTTAATATCAAAGGAGATTCAAATATCATAGTTCATAAAGCAAATAATAGATAAACAAGATATTCTTTGAATAAAATATTCAACTTATATTATCAGTTATATGACTTCTTAAGCACACTTTGAACAATAAGGTGATGGTCCTATTTATAGGACCATAAAGTAAACAGTGTACTTATCTGACAAATAGAAGCATGCTTGAACAGTATCTTACCTAAGAGGTAAGATCAAGACATGCTTGAATAGTGACCTACTCTAGAAAGTAAATCTTATCACAAGGTGACGTGTCATCTGTTCTTCTTTGTCAAGAAATTCAGAATGAACATCTTCAGAGCTCTGAAGTAGGATCTCTGATGAGGGGCTCTCTGATGTCTTTCCGTGAGACTGTCTCTGAACTGACTTCAGAGACAGACATACTTTCTTTAAGACTGACTCTGAACTGACTTCAGAGAGAGACTTGCTTTCTTCAGACTGACTCTGAACTGACTTCAGAGACAGACTTGCTGATGTCCCTTGAAAGTCTTTATCTGAAGACTTAGTTATTTTCAATAATTTCATTGGTTCAGATTTGGGGCTAACAATCTCCCCCTAAGTACTGAAAATAAATAAAGAACACATAGAACATTTAACTAGAAAGCGAAGAGGAGAAAGTCATCCTCTGTAAATATTACTTCTCATAAGAATTTGGAATTACAAGAGAATAATATTCAAAAAAAAAATCAGAACCTATCACTAGAACATATCCTATGAAACTTCATGATTAGCTCTCTGAAGTTAATCATTGAGCCAATTTCCAAGTCTAGTTTCGCCAGTAGGTCTGCTCTGTGTCGTTCTTGCTTTACATGAATCATCTTTTGTACGCCTTTCAAGGTTTCATCAGAATACTTCGCTACTTGCGAAGCTAGAAATATTTTCTTCTCTTGGTTCACTCTGTAGATAAAACCCAGAGGTTCTTCAATGATTGATCCAGTCTTCTGTTTGTCCAGGTTTTCGATGGTTTCCACTAGTTCAGTCAATCCGAGATTTTCTTCACCCAAGTTCAGAGCAATCTGAAAGTCACGTTTGGCTCTGTGTTTGATGTAAGCTTCCATTGCCCGTCTTACTTCAACCATGCTCATTCTTATCTCCCTTCTTCCTGAATCGTATCTCGCAGAGCAATAGGCATAGAGATGAGTGAGATCATACGGATTTAGATTTACGAGATCATTATCATTGAACTCGTAAATCTTCTGATCAGATCGAGTCACCACATAATGCCTATATATGATTTTGTTGAAGGCGAATGTCTTTTCAGTGATTTTCTCAACTTTTATTATTGGAGCATCGTTGAGAACCACCTTTCTTGGTGATGTCTTTGCCTGTATGAATCTTCGTTCGTAGTCTGGCATATCCTCTCTGATTCTTGGATTCAGAGGGATTACTTGAGTGTCTTCCATATTGAACTCACAGTATATATGCCGAAAGTGATCTTCTATCGATGCTTCAGGAGTGGATTCTAAGAATGTGGGAGGATGAGTGAAGACCTTGGCTGGTAAACCGATGCTTGTTTTATGAACAAGATTCTCTTGAGGAGCCTGTTCATCAACAACCATGGTTTCTTTGTCCTTGGGCTGTGACTGAGTTATCTCTGAAGGCTGTTCAGAGATATATCCATCTATCTCTGGAGATTCTCTTAATTCTGAAGCTGTTGAGGTATGATGAGGTTGAGCGTTTTTGAAAACATACTCTTCGACATCAATTACTTCGATCTGATCTCCAGCAGCTTCTTCCTCTCTGTCAGAATCTTTCTGTTCTTTCTCAGTCTCTGAGTCAAAGGCATCTCTCATCACCATTGGTTGTCTTTCGGGTGATGAGAATGCATCTTCAGAGGATGTAGAAAAATCTACTAATTGTTCGTTTTCTTCCTCTTCCAGAGCTCCAATTTTCTCTGGAGTTGCATCGGTAACTGGAGTGATTGGAACACCTGGTGTTGATGAGGCAAAAAGTATTACCGGTGTTGTGAATGTTTGCAAAGTTTTGTTTTCATCAGAAGAGGTGGTGTTCCTATCTGGTTCCTTCTCTTGAACTGGTGCAGAGGGAGCAGCTTTATAGGTGTGCACGGTTGTATCTCTGATCTCCCTATCTTGTGATTCAGAGTTCTCATCATCATCTGAATCCTCAGAATCATCAAATTTGGCTTTCTTCACTGCATCACTACAAGTCCCACCAGAAAACTTGTGTTTGTATTTGGGAGAGTTTGGTTCAGCGATTCCTTTTCCTTTGGGATCCAGAAGTGTCTTCTGAATGGATTCGATTGCCTCTGAAGCCGCAGTTCTGATTTCAGCAATTTGGTCCTCTGATCTATAGTTATGAAGTTCCAGAGTAGCTTTGACCTGCTTCTGAGCAATAGTAGAAATCTTGGAAGAACAAGTTAGCATTCTGCTCATGATTGCGGATTTGAAAGAGGCCAGATCACTTTTAGTGATGAGGTCTTCAGAAGTTTGGGGTAGCGGCTGTGGTGTTGCTGATGGTGCGCTGACAGGTGGAACATAGGCTTGAATTGTTGTTTTGATGAGGTCAGAGATAGAGGCCATTTGATCTGTTGAGAGTGAAGATGATCTGTTGGCTACTACCTCGTCCTTTAGTTCTTGTAGAGCCTTCTGAACATCGATGGTTGTAGATGCTTGATTTTGAAGAGACTCATTCTGAGCTTTAAGATTGGCTATCTCCAGAGATGATTCAGCCTTCTGTCTGAACAGTTCTTGTTCCAACTCTTGGATTCTGTTAGAGGAGTCCAATAGTTGGGTCTTCAGAGTGGAAACCTCTGCTCTGAGGTTGGTGTTTTCAGAGCGAAGAGCAGAGGTCTCTGAACCGTCAATTCTCTGAAATTTATGCTCATTCATGGAGCCCCTGACTTCCTCACAGAATCTCTAGAACTCAGATTTTTTGAGAAGTTCAGAGAGGGGTACATTGGTTACAACACATGTAGCCAATTTTTCCTCGAGTTCAGAGGAGCCTTCGTTCAGAGTTGTTTTGATGTTGTCTCTGGAAGGACTTCCACTCAATCCTTGATGTTCCGGAGAATCATCTCTGAGTATTCTGTTCTCAACCAAGTCCTCCTCCTCAGATTCAGAGGACTGGAAGTGAATGTGGGAGTTGAGCTTACGATCCAGGCAAGTCAATCCTTGTGCTTGTAGGTCAGCCATTGTCCCTGAGTTGGACAGCTACTTCTGGATATCCTAAAGGGTGAGAGATGAGCCACAGAGGCATCATCATGTGTAGTATTTTCTGATGTACTCTGAGGCAACTGAGTACTTAAAGTATTGGCTAAGTCCTGTGAAGAGGGCTTATCCAGAATTTGAGTTTCCTCAATTATGTGAACTTCAGAGGTGGAAAATGGTACCTCTGAAGTGGCTGGCTGGTTTGGGTTCGAGGTGTGCACCTCTGATTCAATAACAATTACCTCTGGATCAGGTATGTTAGATTGTGTGGTTGCACTGGGAGATGGGGTTGGTGTCCTAAAATATATGTGCCTTGAGGCATCTTTTTGTGTGGAAGGGGAAGAACTCTCAGGTTTCTCCAAGTCCTTAGAAGACTTGCTCTCTTCTCTCTGAGAATCTTCAGAGCTAGTCTCTGAAGATTCATCCTCACTTTCCTCAGAGCAAGTCGAGCTATCCTCTACACTAGCAGATGAGGTTTTTTCCATTACTTACTCATTGACAGCCCTTTCAAGTGCTCTGTCATCTCTCTCAACTTCGGTTTCTCTAGCAAGAGTACCCTCTGGTTCACTCTTGTGAGAGCTCTGTACTTCAGGGTCCTGAGATCCCTCTGAAGCCGAGATGCTCTTACTCTCCATTCCAGGTTCAGGACCTAAGTGTGTTGGGGTTCCCAGAACTGGTTCTAGTCCTTGGGCAACACTGAGATAAGAAGCTAAGGCTACAGATTGAGGATTTACCTGATTCAGCATGTGGTGAGGGATCCTCCTTGCTTCTGGATAGCCTTCAGATAGATTCGTTGGTTTGAAGCAATTCATTATGTAGAAAGGAGTTTTGGGTTGTTCAGTGGCGATCAAAATATGAAGCTTCTCGATCGTCGCATGGATGATTAAAGACAGAAATCTAGGGAATGTTATTGAAGGAACTTTGGATGATTGGTTTGTTTGTTCAAGGTCCTTTGCCAAGCATTTGTTCTTCTTCTCTATTGATGTCAGAATCATATCAAAGATTATGCCGGCCATGCCCAAGTTGCGATTGAAGAATAGGGCATACGTGATTGACATAATTTCTAGTGTTGCTTGATCCATGCTCCCTAGTTTGCAGGTGAGAGTGAGGTTTAGGATAGAGAACATGAAGTTCCAGATTGGTGGTAGGTGTTGTCGTCGGAAGTTGCTCAATCTGGTGATTTCAGTGTTGTAACCTAGCATTCGAATGAACTGGAGTAGGGTTTCAGAAGTTGGGCGTTTTTCAAAACGTGTGATTTGAAGTTCCTCAGTTGTTAGGAGTGGGAGAACTTATCTTAGAACAGTAGGATTGATGAGTATCCGACATTTTACGACTTGAGATATGTCGAACTCGCCGATTATTCCGTTATGTGCATCGCTGTAGTGACTGGAAGAATACCATTCTTGAACAAACGAGAGTGGACATTCATTGGTAAAAGTAGTTAGGGCTTGAGTCAGTTCACAGTTGGAGAAGAACTCGCAGATTACTCCGTATTGTTCCTCAAATTTAGGAGAATCAAGCTGAATCATGTGATTGTTGTCTTTGATTGGAAAACGATACAGTCTTGAAGGTTCACCAGATTTGGGAAATAGCTTACACCATTCATTTGGGGACGCCATTGTTGAGTTGTAGTGAAGAAGATGAAGTTCAAATTCTTTTTGGAGAGAGAGAGAGAGTGCTCGAGAGTAATTTGTAAAAATGAATATCCGGATGTAAAATTGTTTTTGTATCCAAATTTAGAAAAAGATACACTTGAGTGCATAAGGTGAAACGGCAGTGATTTGACCCTTTTGATAAAGCCGTTTGGCCTTTCACTCATCCCTTTTTGTGAAACGTGGCCTTGTAAATTGTTGTACCTACGAATGTAGGTTCCAAGAAAATAGGAAAGGGGCGCCATTTTTCAATAAAAAATTGAATAACTTCTTTGTGCTAACTAGACAAACCTTTCGCCTTAAGAAGTAATTTAAGATATCACTTGTAATAAAAAGGTTCAGTTAAACTGAAATTTTAATTTCAAATGATATCAAAAATTGCTTATTAATTAAAAAGTTCTTGTTTGAGAAATGACTTGGTCTGAAAGTTGTTGACTCCCCCTTGACAGATGATTTGTGAAAAAAAATTCTCAATTTCAGAGACTCTGAGATTAATTTCAGAGACTCTGAGAAGACTACAGAGACCATATTCAGAAACTCTGAGATAAATTTAATTGATTCAGAGACAAAATTCAGAGATTCTGAGTTGACATTTGAAAAATTCTTTTTTTTTTTTACTTTCCTCTGAGATGTCTTCTGAAAAGTTCTTTTTCTCCCCCTCGACAAAAGAACAACTTTTTATTTTTCTCCCCTTGTCATGTGTTTGGAGAACATTCAGAGACTGATATTGATATATGCTACTTGGTTCAGAGGCTCTGATAAGTTGATCAGAGACTATGAGTTTCTTCAAGTTTGGTTTTTTCAAGAAAAATTTCTTTCTTTTCTGATTCCAGAAGATTCTTTTCTCTTTTGAAAAAAATGAGCTCTTTTGTCACTTGCTCTCTTTTCTTTTTCTCTTCAAGAAACTTTTGCTCTAGATCCTGAAGTTCATTAATTAGTTTAAAAGCATCTATTTCAGGATCACTGTCAGAGGTGTAAAGAGAGTTTACCTTTTCAGAGTTGTCTTCTGATGCTCCATCAGTTTGATTTCCATCTGAAAAAGACATACCACAGAGATTGGTAGGTTCTTCCTCGCCGTCGCTTGTTGAGTCTGATAGCCAGTCTTCCATTTCTGCTACAAGAACTATTTCTTTTACATTGTACTTGTATTTGTTCTTGTAGTAATCTTGATCTTTGACAAGTTTTCCTCTGCAGTTTGCAGAGAAATGGCCTATTTTTCCACATCTGAAACATCTTCCATCATTTTGATTTGTTGGAAGAGTGGCAGTACTTGTCTCTGGTTTCTGTTCTTGAGGTTTGAAATATCTCTGTGGCTGTGGATACCTTGGTTGAAATGATTGTTGAGGTCTTGATTGTTGAGTTGCATCATTGTTGTTGAAGTTTGTACTCTTTTTATCACTATATGGAGTGAATATGGGTTCTTGTTGAAATCTGACACCATCTTGTTGAAATCTTCTTTCAGGATTTCTTCTTTCTTCATTCTCTCTCCTTCCTTCAAATACTTTCTTGCCAAATTTCTTGTTAAATTGATGAGTGATTAATGCAAGAGATTTGGCGAATGCATTGATATCATCTTCTGAGTCTGAATCTGAATGATTTTCTTCTGCCATTAGGACCTTTTTGGATCTTCTTTTTGTTTCCAAACTTTTTTGTGACTCTTCACAGTTGTTTTCTTTCGAAATTTGTTTTGAAACAAGTGCAAGGGGTCCACCTAAAGACATTTTTGATTTTTGCTTCATAACATCCTTTTCATGTGCAACAAGAGTGCCATAAATGTCAGTTAATGACCATGACTCAAAATCTTGATTGGCTTGTATAGACATGGACAGTTGTGACCATTCTTCATTTAAGCTTTTCAAGAAAAGAACGTTGTTTTCCTCTTTTGTTCTTATCACTCCAAACTTTCTGCATTTGTTGATAAGAATGTTGAATCTTGAGTAAGTTTGGTGTAATATTTCTTCTGGTAGAGCATGAAAATCATGATATTCATTGATGCATAGATTTCTTCTATTTTTCTGGGTTTGTAGGCCTCCTTCAAGTTGATTTAACAACTGATCTCATATCTCTTTTGCAGTTTTACAAGAATCAAGTTCTTGAAAGATATCATTGGAAATGGCCATTATAAGTAATCTAACAGCTTTTGAGTCATTATCCATCATATTAGTTTCTTCATCAGTGAAGTTTGTGGTTAACTTTTCACAATATGCAGGGATTTCAGCAGTATCTGCTGTTGCAGGAACTCTTGGAACCAACACCATTGGAATGTGAGGTCCAACGTTCACTGATCTAAAAAGATCCTTGTCCATACCTTCTAAGAAATTTACCATCCTTATCTTCCATTGGGGATATTCATCCCTTAAAAGTGTAGGAGGTTTTGTTAATGACCCAGCTATATAAATGGCACTTATGCTTGAGTTTGCCATTTTTGAAGAAAAATATGAAGATTTGAAGAACAGATGCTTTTTGTATTGAACAGTGATTTACTATCAAATCTTGAGCATATGGTGTTCTTTAATAAACCAGGTTTATTTGAACATGCACAGATATTGAAAGTTAGAATCAATGAGATGTAAATCTATCCGAGTATGCAGATGCGATCTTTATTTGTTTAGAAAACAAAGGAGGCTCTGATACCAATTGTTGGATCCCAGATTTAATCTCACAACAATGATATAAACAATAAGACTAAATAACAGCGGAAGCAGTATAGTTTAATATCAAAGGAGATTCAAATATCACAGTTCATAAAGCAAATAATAGATAAACAAGATATTCTTTGAATAAAATATTCAACTTATATTATCAGTTATAAGACTTCTTAAGCACACTTTGAACAATAAGGTGATGGTCCTATTTATAGGACCATAAAGTAAACAGTGTACTTATCTGACAAATAGAAGCATGCTTGAATAGTATCTTACCTAAGAGGTAAGATCAAGACATGCTTGAACAGTGACCTACTCTAGAAAGTAAATCTTATCACAAGGTGACGTGTCATCTGTTCTTCTTTGTCAAGAAATTCAGAGTGAACATCTTCAGAGCTCTGAAGTAGGATCTCTGATGAGGGGCTCTCTGATGTCTTTCCGTGAGACTGTCTCTGAACTGACTTCAGAGATAGACATACTTTCTTTAAGACTGACTCTGAACTGACTTCAGAGACAGACTTGCTTTCTTCAGACTGACTCTGAACTGACTTCAGAGACAGACTTGCTGATGTCCCTTGAAAGTCTTTATCTGAAGACTTAGTTATTTTCAATACTTTCATTGGTTCATATTTGGGGCTAACATGGAGTCCCCTTTCAGATTGGCCATCTCCTTTGAATACAACTCCTCTATCCTACCATAAGCCATATTGGTAAACATTCCTTCAGGAACTCCAAGAGCTCCTTTCAGAAAGTTTATCATTTTCCTCCTTTCTTGATTAGCCAGGAAGGTCTTTGAGGGTTGTCTTTGTCTTTGCTTTAATGCCAGCCTTTGCCTTGAAGCCTTCTTTGTAACCATCTTGGCAGCAGCTGCATCCTTCAAACTCTTTTGATATTCTTCATTGAGCTTTTTAGCCATATCCAGTGCAAGCTCTCTGTCTTTGGCAGATTGAATTTCTTCTTCCTTTTCCTACTCTGCTTGAAGTTGTTTGGCCACTTCTTCATCTAACTCTATCTGATTCTTTTTCTTTAAAGGTTTCTCAGATTCAACCATCTTTTCCTTTCCCTTCTTCTTTGCATCTTCCACACTGGTCTTTTTCTTTTCTGATCCTCCTTCTTTAATGACAACTCCCTTAGCCTTTTGAGTAGCCTTGGGAGTGTCATTCTTAGCTTTGACCAAGGTTTCTGCAATCTCAATTTCTTCTCTGGACAATGTTGTTTTTGTTGCAGTTTTCTTTGTTTCTACTTCTTTTGCAGTTACTGCTGCTGGTTCAGCTGTTTCTGTTGCTTTGCTATTTTATGTTTCCTTATTCAGCTCCCCCTCAAACTGAGCTTCCATACCAATAGGACTGTGTTTCTCCCCTTCAGATTGTCTCTCCCCCTTGTTGAAAGCATCTCCCCTCTTCTTCAAGACATACTGTTTTCTTTTCTTTTTCTGCACCAACCTCAGCACCATCTTCTTTAATTTGGTAATCTGCACTTGTTGAGACAGAATTACCAATTTCATTTCATCTATGTCAGCACCCTGTTTGAGGACATCAAGGTTAATGTTTCCCATAGTATCCATCAATTCCTGATAGTTATATTTGTCCTCACCTCCTTTGGGTGTGTTTACTACCCTTGGAGGATCCTTGGATCTTTTAGTAGAGGTCTTCTGCCTAGCAGAAGCATCCTCTACCCCCTTGGTTTCTTGGCACCTGGGACCTTTGGATGATTGCTCACCCAAAGTTTCCATGCGGAAGGTCTTAGATATGTTCACATTGTCCTGCCCTACACTTTGTGCAAAGTCAGTAGTGTGAGCCTTACAGCCCATATGCTCTTCCTTCTCCTTATTGAGCACCTTCTTTGTGTGTCCCAATAAGTAATCATTTAATCAAGCAAACATATAATCAACACAAATAATGCAAACCTGATATTTATTAATCAAAAGATTACAATTGTTCTTGATGAAATAGATCTCTTTCTCTCTACTTCTCTCTTGTTCACGGCGCACACCACCACCACACTAACTTCTCAATAATTAATTTTGCAATTAAGATCCTTAACCTAATTAACCACTAACCTAATGTTATTTATACTTAGGCCATAAGCCTAATGGGCTTTGCAAGACTTTGTAAAGGGCTTTGCAATGCTTGGCCCAACAACCAAAACTAAACTTATTTAACTTAAAACTAATAAATAAAATACGTAATCGGACTTTGACTATTTATTACAAAAGGACCCTAGACTATTTGTTGAGACGACTTTATCAGCTTTGACTTCAGTCTTCTATCTTCAGATAATTATGATCTTGAATCCAATAAATATGTGCTTTAACAATCTCCCCCTTTGGATCAAGATCATTCTCTAAGATCAGAAAATGTAATCTTCCTCTTTGTCTTCAGAATGTAGCAATCTTCCAAATCGATGAAAATACCTCTTGGAAAGAAATTATCTCCAGTTTCAGCTCAGAGTGCTTCAGCAAATCATCTTCAAAGAAAATTTCTTCATTTCAGCATATCTTCAGAATATCTTCCATTTCTTGATTGACGTTTCTCCCCCTTTTTGATGAAAAGAGCAAAGAGTTCATCAAAACGTGTCTTCAAGAAATTTCTTCCACCATTGATCGTGCAAACAGAACCACTGATTATCCGTCAATTCATTAAGATGTTCATCCAGATCTTTGCAAATCTAGACAAATTAGAAAATGAAGTGTAACACCTGAATCAACAAATGAATCAGTTAAAAGTGCCTGTCAGTAACACAAAGTCACTGTGTGTAATGAATACACAATATAAAGGAGCTTTTATGATGTTCACTCCCCCAGGGCTTCCATTCAATCATCAAAACACCACAAAGGCAATTTCTATGAACGTTATGACAAAGAAACAAATTCTTTGTGTGTTCGTGCAAGTGATGGAATAAATTAAGCATAAGATGATTGCTTATAAGGCTCAAAATGTGTAAACCACTGAGACAACAGGTAGTTAAACACATACTCAATGTGCATTAGTGATGTGTGAAGGTGGGGCAGACTTCCTTCTTTTCAATATCCATATTTTCCAAATGAAAATCAGATAGCATATGTGTTGCGTCCCCTTTTGAAAATGAAACATTTTCTTGTTGAGAAGAAAATGAGTAGTTGGTGGGGTAATGTCAAGAGTTGGCATGGGCTAGGTACTTGTTTCAATAATGTTCACCAAAGAAATGTGAAGCATTAGAAATGTGGCTGCCCGGCTCAGAAAGTAGTTGGTGCAGAGTTTAAAAATTCTTTTACTCTGATCTCTCACCCTCTTTCTTTTAATCTTTAAGCTCACAGCTAACCAAACTCTCTTTTACATTTCTCTCATCACTCATCCCACACTCATTTCTTTTGACTCCTCACATTCAATCACTAAAGGATTAACTTCTGGGGTTAACGTGAATCCATAGAAGTTTGTTTTATGTTCTAGCACACTGATCCCATATTTTTCTATGAAGAACATGATGCTCAGATAGTTTAACTTTATCAGTTAAAGTGCATAGATGAATCAGAAAACATTTAAAATCACACTTCCAAATCAAGAAATCTGTTTGAGAATCGGGAAGTGGTTTGAACATTTAAGAACATGTTTTCTTATGATTGAAAGTTGTCCTTCTTTCAACCATGAATGAGATGAAGAAAAGAAATTATACCTTTCAAGTACAGTCTCACATCTCGCGAAGTCAAGCTTAAAGTCATAAAGATATGATCTTTGAAGCATCTCTCAACCTGCAAAAGTCTAAAAGTCTAGTCAAAGAAACTTTATTCACTGAAATTTAAATGACATAAAGCAGTAAAACACTTAATGTACGAGTTCTGATCAGAAATAATCAGAAGTCATCGCCATACTCCTTTGACTTGAACGCTCCCCCTAAAATCATGCATCACTAACAAATTGATCAGTAAGTACAATGCATTCAGTATTGCTCCCCCTCAAACTAACATTGACCATCTATAAGATACTTCTCATACTCCCCCTGATATCATGAACAAACTATTAAAGAGCAGGTATCATGCGGAAATAAATAGAAAGAAATGATAAAGAGACACAATAAGAAACTTTAATAGGTAACCACCGATTAGGTCTTAAGATTTAGCATACCAAGTCTTGAGACAAGAAAATTAAATCTCTTTTCGTCTAAAGGTTTGGTAAACAAATCTGCAAGCTGATAATCGGTTTTTACAAAGTAAAGTTCAATTGTCCCCTTTTCTACATTATCTTTTATAAAATGATACCGGACATCTATGTGTTTGGTCTTAGTATGCTGAACAGGGTTAGCGGTAATCGCAATAGCGCTCTTCGAATCACAATAGATCGGGATTCGATTGAAATGAAAACCATAGTCTCGCAGTTATGTTCTCATCCACAGGACCTGAGAATAGCAGCTAGCAGAAGCTACATATTCCGCTTCGGTCGTTGATGTGGAGACACATAATTGCTTCTTCGAAGCCCAACTGACGAGTTTATCTCCGAGGAATTGGATATGACCCGAGGTGCTTTTCTTGTCTAACATGCAACCAGCATGATCTGCGTCTGAATAAGATGTTAGTTCAAAGCTTGTATCCTTAGGATACCACAGACCAAGATCTACAGTCCCCTTCAGATACCTGAAAATCCGCTTTACAGCAGACAAATGGGATTCTTTAGGATTGGCCTGATATCTAGCACATAAGCATGTAGAAAACATTATATCCGGCCTACTAGAAGTAAGATACATTAAGGAACCTATCATCCCTCTATAAGTCCTAACATCAACAGCCTTTCCCGAAAGATCGGTGCCAATCTTAGTACCAGGTGCCATTGGGGTACCAATCGGTTTACAATTTTCCATTTTGAACTTCCGAAGAATATCCAGAATGTATTTAGATTGATTGATAAAGATCCCCTTTGAAAATTGTTTGACTTGCAATCCGAGAAATAAATTCATCTCTCCCATCATGCTCATCTGAAAACGTGACACCATGAGGTTTGCAAAGTTTTTACAGTACTTAGGATTTGTAGAACCAAAAATAATATCATCCACATATATTTGAATAAGAATGATATCGCCTTTATCCTTTTTAATGAAAAGAGTGGTATCAACCGTACCTTTTGTGAAACCCGACTTAACCAAGAATTGAGATAGAATATCATACCAGGCGCGAGGAGCTTGTTTCAGTCCATAAAGAGCTTTATCCAAGATGTAGACATGGTTTGGCTTATCTGGATTTACAAACCCTTCTGGCTGTGAGACGTAGACTTCTTCCTTGATTACTCCATTCAGAAAAGCTGTCTTCACGTCCATTTGATAGACGGTGAAGTTCTTGTGGGCTGCATAGGCTAAGAACATCTGAATTGCCTCTATACGTGCCACTGGAGCATAAGTCTCATCGTAGTCTATCCCTTCCTCTTGCCTATATCCCTTGGCGACAAGTCGTGCTTTGTTTCGGATAACGGTGTCATCTTCATCTTTCTTGTTTTTGAACACCCATTTCGTACCAATGATGGTTTTACCTTGCAGTTTGGGTACAAGTCTCCAGACTTTCAGTTCTTCAAACTGATTCAGCTCATCTTGCATCGCAGTTACCCAATCTGAATCGGCAAGGGCCTCAGATACGCGAGTAGGCTCGATCTTGCTCAGAAAGGATTCATACATACATAGATTTGATGTTGCCGACCTAGTTTGCACCGGTGCAGAAGGATCTCCAATAATTTGATGTAGCGGATGCTCTTTGGTCCACTTATGTTCATGAGGGAGTGGATTAGATGCATGTTGATCATTTTCCGCATCTAGGAATCCACTGGTATGTCCTTCAGATGGTTCAGAATTAACGGGGGCTTCAGTTGAAGTAGTCGTTACAGAAGTTGCAGTAGGTACAGCTTGGTCAATCTGATGATCAATCCTTACAGTACATCCTACTGAGTCAGCTACTTCTGTCTCGGCGGTGTTGGTCACAACTTCAACTGTCGGAGTAGGCTTTTGAACTGGAACTTCTTGCTGAATAGGGGAACCGAATTCAGTAGAGATATCGGAAGTGGTCGGATGAGTAGTCATCGAGTCTTCTATCCTGTCAACCACACCAGAGTTAGGAAATTTAGAACCAAGAAATTCATCATAGAACAGTTCAAATAATAAATTCAAATCAGATAAATTAGAAGTAGACGACGAAGCGCCATCTGATTTGTTCTCTTGAGGTGCAGGTCCTGGACTGGTTGGTCCAGAAGCTAATACTCCGATAATGACGGGTTCTGAACTGATGTGCTCAGAAGCCATGTCCTCATCGAATGTAACATTGACGCTCTCGATCACTGTCTTCGACTTCTTCAAATAAACACGATATGCAGACGATGTAGAGGAATAACCAACAAAGATGCCTTCATCCGCCTTAGCACTGAACTTGTTCAGATTCTCTCTGTCGTTTAGAACAAAACACTTACAACCAAAAACATGAAAATATTTAATGGTTGGTGTTTGGTTGTTGATCAACGCATACGGAGTCTTTTGAAATCGGCTGTGTATCATGGAGCGATTCTGAGTGTGACACGCAGTCGATACAGCTTCAGCCCACAAAAATAAAGGTAAGTCAGATTGGCTGAGCATTGTCCGTGCGGCCTCGACAAGTGTACGATTTCGCCTTTCGACGACTCCGTTCTGTTGAGGCGTGCGAGCATCAGAGTATTGATGTGATATCCCGACCGATTCGAGATATTCTTCAACTATCTTGTTCTTGAACTCTGTGCCATTGTCAGTCCTGAGAATCTTGACTTGTTTTTGTAGATTGACTTGGGTCATCTTCAGAAACGTAATGAGAACATCGGGAGTCTCATCTTTAGATCGTAAAAACTTAACCCAAGTGTATCGCGTATAGTCATCCACGATAACCAACACATACTTCTTTCTTCCTAAGCTTTGCGTTCGCATAGGACCGCATAGATCCATATGCAACAACTCTAAAGGAGAGCTGGTACTCGGTTCAAGCTTTTGTTTGTGTAGGGCTCTCTTATCTTTCCCTTTTCGCACGCTGCACATAGATGTTCTCTTTCGTACTTCAGTTCTGGAAGACCTTTCACTAGCTTACCACTGACCAGCTTGTTGATGTACCGAAAGTTGAGGTGAGAAAGCCGTCGATGCCATAACCATCTTTGTTGCATCGAGGCCTTTGATAGTAGGCAGACCTGATTGTCAGCCTGGACCTTTGACAAATTGATGGTGTAGAGGTTTGACTTGCGAGATCCGACCAGGAGTTATTTTCCTTCTTCAGTGCGTACTGAACATGTCTTGGCCTTGAAATTAACCTCTAAATTTTTATCGCAGGACTGGCCAATGCTGAACAGGTTGTGCCCTAAGCCTTCAACATAACTCACCTTCTTGATCGTAAGATTTTCATGTATAACATCACCATATCCCAAAATAGGTGAAAACTGATCATTCCCAAAACGAACTGTGCCGCAGTATTTGTCCGTAAATTAGACAACATACTCTTCCTCCCGGTCATATGCTTGGAACACCCGCTATCCAAGTACCACATATGACGGGTCTGCACAACACAAATCAAGAAAGAAGAGGTTTAGGAACCCATTTAAAAATGGGACCTCCACTGTTAGTACTTGATTTTGGCACCCATTTAAACTTGGGTCCGCTTTTTCTTTGAAAACCAGAAGCATGATAAGACGAATGATAATGATAAGATGAAACATTATATGAACCATACCAAACATCAGAATATTTACGAGAAGCATAATCACATTCACCATAATTTAAAAACTTTTTATTTGATGGTGCTAACTGGAATAATTGCTTTATAGAGTACTTCTTGCGAGAATCAACAAGATTAGATTTAAAAGTAGCAACATTCACAATCACATCATCTTTACTAGAAGTCTTTTTATTCAAAATAAAACTAGAACTAGATTTAGCTTTCTCGTCTATCTTCTGTTTCGGTATCCATGCAGTCTTAACTCCAACCCTTTGCTTTCTCAAATCTGAAACATTTGAAACTTTAGAGTTAGAATGATGAGAATTAAGAGAATGCTTCTTCTTTTGCTTACCAGTGGGGATCGGTTTCTGTGAAAGCTGAGATTTTTGTTTCTTACCTTTTGCTTTCTTTGATTTCACAGAAACTGATTTATCAACTTTCGTTGATGTTTCACCTTTGTCAAAAACACTGGGTAATCCAAAGGAATTAACAACACAAGATGAATGATCAGGAAGTTTAGAAGTAAAATCAAATTGAGCAACACAATCATTCAAAATACCTTCAGAGTTTAAGAAATTAAGATCATTCTCAAGTGAACCAGACCTGTCATAAGAATTTAAAGCCTTGGAGTTTTTAGAAAAATTAGAAGTTTTGAACACTGTTGAAAATACAGTTTGTTCTAAGTCCATCAAAAGTCTTTCTTCTATAAGAGTATTCTCAAGTTCAGAAATTTTACTTTCCAAAACTAGAGGAGGTACGTAAAGCTTACCTTCGATGGGTTTAGCCTCCAACTCTTTTACAGATTAACTCTCAAAATAATCATTTGAAAGAAATTTTGATTTATTAGAACTATAACTGTTATTCAACTTCTCATAGCGAAATGGAAGTTGAACTTTAGTTGTGTTCTTCCTTTTATCATTTTCCTTGACTTTATCTTTTTCCGACAGACTAGTCCAAAAGGGTTTGAGTTCTTGATGTTGAGGAGCCAATAACATAAACCCAAAGTCATAAAGTGCAGGCACTTCAGATATACCCTTTTTGAGATGATGTGGGTTCTTGTAACCAAGTCCCCAAGTATCAGGTTTCTCTTTAGGTTTGTTCAAATGAATTGTGTGTTCAGTTTGACCTAAAGAATGTAATTTCTCTTCCAAAGCATTCACCTTGTCTATTAAAGAATTCTTTTCTTTTGAAGTAGAAAAACACCTTTTAGAAATCTCTATAGACTTAAACTCACATTCTTTATATTTAGAAACAGTTTCAGATAACTCTTTATGAATTATAGTCTTTTCTTTAGCGTAGGTGTCTATATTTTTGTGCAAAGTTTCAATTAATACATTTTTCTCAGCAATATCATTACTAAGTTTATGTATAGATTGATTTTTCTCATTGATGACACCTTTCTCACGCTTCAGTTTAGACTCTACTTCGTGGAGTTTAGACATCATGGCATGCATTTGGTTCAGAAAATCAGATTCAGTTAAGTTACATACCTCATCATTGTCTCCATCATCAAAATCAGCTTCAGCTTCTGACTGGTTCTTCCCCATCAAGCACAGATGTGCTGTCTCATCCTTCTCTCCTTTTTCAGACTCTTGATCAGAATGGTCGAGCCAGTATTCATCCTCGGCCATTAATGCTTTTCCAGCCTCTTGTTGCTTGGCTAGAAGCATCTTGTTCTTGTAATATTCGGAGTTTCGGACTTCTGATTTGCGGCAGTCCTTGGCAAAATGACCGAATCTGCCACAGTTGTAGCACTTCATTAGTTCTTCCTTCTTGGGCTCTTCTGCTCTAGCCTTCTTCTTTTCTTCTGGTCTCTTGTATTCAACTTTCTCCTTGTGCTTGTAGTTATTAGGACCAGACGAGTATCTCTGACTATTGGAGTTTGGCTTTTTATAGAACTTCTTTTGGAATGCCTTGGTTAACATTAGCATGGTTTCCATCAGTTGTTCACAATCGTCAGAGTCAGACTTTGCCTCGCTATCAGCCTCTTCTGATTCAGATTCTATAACTTTCTTCTTCTTCTTAGACTTCTTGACCACAAGAGCAACTGGATCAGCAACTGCTTTATCAGCCTTCTTCATTTCAATCTTGATTTCATCCACCTCTTCCTCATTCTGTTTGAGGATTTCATAAACTTCATGAAGTGGAATGTTGTTCAGATCTTTCAACTGCCTCATCTGTCTAGCGAATCTCTTCCACTCGGGCTGAAGGTTGCTGAGAAGTTTCACATTCACCTCAACTTGAGATTTGTTGATCTTGTTCTTGCTGAGCTCATTCAGCAATGTGACAAATCTGTCATAAGTGGCTTCAAGTGATTCTCCAGCTTTGGCTTTGAATTATTCATAGTTATTCAAGCAGTTGGAAACTTTAAGTTGATTTCCGACTTTTGATCCAATCATCATCTTCTCCAATTGATCCCACATTTGCTTGCCGGTAGCGTTGTAGCTGTCAATCTTGACATATATTTCATTCGGTATGCCTTGAAGAATAAATGATCTTGCCAGCTTGTCACCCTTGTGTCTCTTCAGCTGATCTTCCGTATATTCACCAATCGATAACTTATACTCTGTCTCTTCTTCTTCACCATTTTCTCCGGCTACAGTGAGAACCTTGGTTGGAGGTTTCATAATTCCTTCTTTCAGAGATTTTCTGATATAATCTCCCAAATCATGTCGATCGATGAAGTCCAAGAATTTGTCCTTCCATTGCTCGTACTCTCCTTTGAAGAATACAGGTGGCTTCACATCTGTTCCAATAGCAAGAGCTTCCCGAGACATCTTTACTTATACGATTAGAAATCAAACTTATCTGATATTGAAACAATCAACTGGATGAAATCGTTAGAAGTCAAGATAAAAACACACAATACTGAAAATCTTAGAATGAAATTCAGAAAAATCTGATCACGAACAGAACTTTGTCCCCCTTCGCAGACTTAGCACGGGGGTCCCGCTACAGTTTGCAAAAATCGACCGATATACTGACCGGGGATGTGTTTCGACCGGTATTGAGTTCGACCGGGAACTTGTAAAACCGGTAAGTGATAGGACCGATACTATGATCGACCGATATAATGCTATGACCGGTAAAGCTAAGGACCGATAGTGAGATTTGACCGATAAAGTTTAGACCGATAGTGCTTAGACCGATAGAATGCTTAGACCGATACTGTCTTAGACCGATAGAAAGTATTCGACCGGTAGAGAAAAGACCGAAAAAAAATCTTAGACCGGAATTGGCTTTGACCGGATGGACTGTGAGTGTACCGGTCAATTGATAAGATGTGATCGACCGATAGTGAAAGGACCGATAATGTGCAACACCGGATGGTTGTTCGACCGACACTAATCAAAGATCGATATGTTCGACCGATATAGTCTTAGACCGGGGTGAACTGTGAGTGTATCGGTCAAATGCAATAGACCGATAAAAGGTATTCGACCGGAAGTGGCTTAGGACCGATAAAAGGTATTCGACCGGAATGTTCTTGATACTGTATCGACCCAGAAGCCAAAATCAACCCAGAAAACACTGAATATCACGAATTAAACTACCAAACTTTTCCAATACAATTGATTAACCAACTAGAACTTATTGCAATCAATTAATTTCAATAAAAACCACTCTAAGAGAGATTTGATTTCTGACACAGTGCGTACGAGAACGAACCCAGAACATCAAAAAATCAACAAATTGATAATCGAAATCAATGCAATACTCAAAACAATCAATGCCAAATCAATAGCATATGCATATAGATTACAACCCAATATATAAAAACTTGAATGAACAACCACACAATAAAAATTATGAATCTTTGACAGAAAAAACAGAACCGAACAAAAATTATTCAATTCAATCTGTACTAGCTCTGATACCAATTATGTGTCCCAATAAGTAATCATTCAATCAAGCAAACATATAATCAACATAAATAATGCAAACCTGATATTGATTAATCAAAAGATTACAATTGTTCTTGATGAAATAGATCTCTTTCTCTCTGCTTCTCTCTTGTTCACGGCGCACACCACCACCACACTAACCTCTCAATAATTAATTTTGCAATTAAGATCCTTAACCTAATTAACCACTAACCTAATGTTATTTATACTTAGGCCATAAGCCTAATGGGCTTTGCAAGACTTTGTAAAGGGCTTTGCAATGCTTGGCCCAACAACCAAAACTAAACTTATTTAACTTAAAACTAATAAATAAAATACGTAATCAGACTTTGACTATTTATTACAAAAGGACCCTAGACTATTTGTTGAGACGACTTTATCAGCTTTGACTTCAGTCTTCTATCTTCAGATAATTATGATCTTGAATCCAATAAATATGTGCTTTAACATTCTTGGGGTTGGGAGACACCCCTGTGGTTTCCCTTTGGATATTCTCTAATGGAGAATGCTCCATTAGAGGGCTTGAAGGCTTAGGGTGAAGGTACAAGAAGGGAAGGAACCTTCTTTACCTTTTTCCTTATATAAGTGTGAGTGATGGGTGATGTTGGCTTTTTAAGAAGGGACTGAGGGATGTGAACAGAAATGAGTGGTGTGGGTAGGTCATCAGTTTGGTTGTCAGATGAGGGCTTTGACACTGATGCCTCACCATGGGAGAGAGACACACCCATCATTGTAGAGAACAATGGTGTGTCAATACGTGAGAAGTCCTTACTAGGCCTCCTCATATTAGAAAACACCTTCCCCTTTGGGGATTTTGGTACATATACCTCATTGAAATGAGGTAAATCCGTCAATTCTTTTAGTATAATCTCTTGTACAAACCTGGGATACATATAAAAGCTTTTGGTTTTGGTATCCAGGTTTGACATAAAATCATTTAAAATCATTTGAGCAAAATTGAACTTTCTAGAGGTAGCTAAGCAGACTAAAGCATAGGCTATGGTGCTGCTGAACTCACTCCATCTAGTTGTTTTCTTTGAAATGCAGTGTTGAAGGGTATGAACAAAGAATCTCCACTGTGGTGAGAATCTGTTCTTGAAAAATTTGAAGACATCAGTGGGACCTTCATACCCTATATTACTAAGAGCTTGGAAGAGATCTTCCTTGGGTAAAGAGGTTATACCTAAGGCATCATCTAGTCGTAGATGAATGCGAATAGCTCCTTCTGTGATTGTCAGGGGTTTATCACACACCCTTGTTTTGATGACCTGATTGCCATCTTCAGTATGAATAGCAGCATTGCCCCAGAACTGCCTTTGGTGTTCCACACAGATTGTAGGATTGACAGTTAAAGCGTGGGCGATGTGTGAGGATTTTAGAAAATCCACAACTTGATGAAAGCCCTCTGCTTGCTTCGGTTTGAGTAGCATTGCCAATTCATTGTGTTCATCGACAAACATCAGTTCAGCCATCTTCTTGAGCGATTGGTCGAAGCTAGGGTTACGTACTGGTAAGAGAGAATTCAAGAGAACAAGAGAGAGAGTACACTAGTAGGAAATTCAAAGAGCCGTTTGTAATTTGGCGGTCACACAGGGTATTTATAGGTGGAGGATTTCAGTTAGAAGCAGTACCTAGTACCCTAGCAGTACTAACTAACTCGCAGTATTAACTCATATTAGCAGTAGTAACACATGCTGGCAGTATTAACACGGACCAGCAGTACTAACACGGACTAGCAGTATTAACACAGATTAGCAGTATTAACATAGACTAGCAGTATTAACACATACTAGCAGTATTAACACATACTAGCAGTAGTAACATTGATTAGCAGTATAAATAAGGCAAGCAGTAGTAACTTTGCACTGGCAGTATAAACCACCTAGCAGTAGTAACCATACTTCACCATATTTGAACTGTTATGATGAGTAATATAGAGAGCAGTATTAACTGAACTAGAAGTACTAACTACCTTCTTTTCCAAGCAACCTGAAACACTTAAAAACAGAGGGTTAAAAGCACCATATTCCATATATTATGAGAAAGTATACAGGGGAGAGTCTATACAGGTACATGAGACAAAAGATAATAGGCTTATTCACAGTTTATCATGCCCACACTTGTGACCAAAAATGTAAATCTACCCACATCAAAAGACTTAGTGAATAGATCAGCAAATTGGTTATTTGTATGAACTTTTACAACCTGAATTAGCTTCTTTTCATTACAGTCTCTTATAAAATGGTGCCTGATTTCGATATGCTTTGTTTTGGAGTGCTTGACTGGATTATTAACAATACTAATAGCACTGTTATTGTCTATGAAGATTGGAGTGTGAAGAAAAGTTATACCATAGTCCAGCATTTGATTCTGAATCCAGAGTACTTGAGAACAGCAGCTTGCAGCAGCTATATACTCTGCTTCTGTTGTAGATGTGGAAACTGTGGTTTGTTTCTTGCACTGCCATGACACTAGTCTTGCACCCAGAAACTGACATCCCCCTGAGGTTGACTTTCTGTCCAAGTTTGCACCACCCAAGTCACTGTCTGAATAGGCAAGTAGGTCAAATGGTGAGTCATGAGGATACCAAAGACCTAATCTGGGTTGGCCTTTGAGATATCTGAATATCCTCTTGACTGCTTGAAAATGTGACTGCTTAGACCTTACTTGAAATCTGGCACACACACAAACAGGGAACATGATATCTGGTCTTGAAGCAGTGAGATACATGAGGGAGCCAATCATGGATCTATAGTGATGAACATCCACATCCTCCCCCTCAAGATCTGCAGTGATCTGTTTTTGTGTCTCCATGGGTGTGCTTGCAGGCTTTGAGTCTGAGAATCCAAACTTATTAAGAATATCCTGCGCATACTTGGATTGGCTTATGAAGATCCCATCTTTCTTCTGCTTAACTTGTAGCCCAAGGAAGAAAGTAAGTTCACCCATAGAATTCATCTTGAATCTCTTGTGCATCAAATCTTCAAAATCTCTGCACATTTGATCTTTTGTGGATCCAAAGATGATGTCATCCACATAGATTTGTACTAAAAGGATGTCCTTCTTCCTCCTCTGAATGAACAGATTCTTGTCTATGATTCCTCTTTGAAAACCATTTTCCAAGAGATAGGTAGACAAGGTGTCATACCATGCCCTTGGTGCTTGATGTATTCCATAGAGTGCCTTCTTCAATTTGTATACTCTGTCAGGATAATTTGGATTCTCAAACCCTGGTGGCTGACAGACATACACTTCTTCTTCAATTCTTCCATACAGGAAAGCACTCTTGACATCCATCTGGTAGACTCTGAACTTCATAAAAGAAGCATAGGCTAAAAATAGCCTGATTGCCTCAATCCTTGCCACTGGTGCAAATACCTCTTCATAATCAATGCCCTCTTCTTGAGTATATCCTTGTGCCACTAATCTGGCCTTGTTCTTTATGACTATACCTCTCTCATCTTTGTTGTTCCTGAAGATCCATCTTGTGCCAATAGCTCTGTGACCTTTTGGAAGGTCAACCAAATCCCAAACATCCTGCAGCACAAACTGTAGTAGCTCCTCTTGCATGGCTTCTATCCATCTTGGATCCTTCATTGCATCAAATGCCTTTTTGGGTTCAACCTGTGATAGAAAGCAAGATAGTAAACCTGATTGTATGTCTTTTAATCCTACCAACTTGCTTTGATTCCTTGTGATTATAGGTGAATTGATGTCACCAATCACTAATTATGGAGGATGATTCTTTTGAGTTCTTGTAGCATTGACAGTCTCTTCATTAAGATTGACTTCAAGATTTGTGTCATTCCTTTCTGGAGTGCTTCCTCCATACACTGATGAATTGTCATCATCTGTGTCTTCTTCTTCCAAATATGGCATCTCAGGACCTTTTATTCCTGATTCTGAGAGTTGAACTTCCTTTTCACCTCTATCTTCTTCATTCTGATCTGGTTCAGTGTCCTTTGAATCTGAAGTATTGTTCTTATCTTGGTCACAGAATTCAATAGGATCAGCAGTAGGAGTTGGGAACAGCACAAACTCTTGTCTTTGTACTTGTACCTGTTCTGTCCCTGTTCCTGCATTATGCTCATTACTGAAACCCAAAGAATTAGTCAGTGAATCAATGTCAAATATCCAATCAGGACCTGAACCAAGTTGACTTGGTGTGTTCTCATTGCATTTGACATTGTCACTTTCCTCAATAATCCTAGAAGAGGTGTTAAAAACTCTGTAAGCCTTACTTTGAGATGAATATCCAACAAGAAACCCATCCTCAGCTTTGCTATCAAACTTGCCTAGGTGAGTTTTGGTATTGAGAATTGTACAAGGACAACCAAATGGTTTGAAAAATCCAATAAAAGGTTTCTTTTTATTAAAAAGCTCATAAGGTGTCTTGTATTTGGATTTTACTACTAGAACTTTGTTTTGAACATAGCAAGCAGTATTAACTGCTTCTGCCCAAAAAGTAATTGGAAGTTTTGAATCTGCCAACAGAGATCTAGCAGCTTCTATCAGAGTCCTATTTCTCCTTTCAGCAACACCATTCTGTTGAGGAGTCCTAGGAGCACTGTATTGTCTCTCAATGCCTTTTTCCTCACAAAAGTTGTTTAGGTCATTGTTTTTAATATCAGTTCCATTATCAGCCCTAATGACTTTAACTCTTAGATTTGTTTGGTTTTCAACTCTAAGAACAAAGGATTTGATTAGTCTACTTGTCTCATCCTTTGTCCTTAGAAAATAGACCCAAGTGAATCTAGAGAAATCATCAACAATAACCAAGCAGTAGGATTTCTTACCAATACTCATCACATTTGCAGGGCCAAACAGATCCATATGCAGTAAATTAAGAGGTGAAGAGATTGTATTTATCTCTTTGGACTTATGAGAAGTTTTGTGTTGTTTGCCTTTGAGACATGCAACACAATGATCATCACATGAAAATACCTTTTGTGGCAAACCTCTTACAAGGTTGTTTTTCACAAGTTTATTCATTGTTTTAAAGTTCATGTGACACATTCTTCTGTGCCAAAGAGATGATTCATCTACTGAAGCTTTTGAAAATAAACAATTTAAAGATGAATCATAATTCACACTCTCCAAGTCTAAGCAATAAACATTGTCCTTCCTAGGAGTTCTAAGTAGTATCATACTTTCATCAACTACCTTGAATCCCAGAGCAAGGATAATACATTCATTATCAGTGAATAATATGCTATGTTTCTTGTCACAAACTTGTGATACACTTAACAGGTTGTATCTCAATTGTTCAACATAGTATACATCCTCAAATAACATCTTACCTTTTGACACATTACCTTTTCCACTAATCTTTCCACCTGCTGGATTATCACCAAAATCAACATGTCCTCCATCAATTCTTTTGAAGTTTTGAAGGCAGGCCATGTTACCTGTCATGTGCCTGGAGCAACCACTATCAACATGCCAAATGCTCCTTCCCTTGAGCTGTTGGTTGCCCCGCACATATACTAAAGCAGTTAGTTTTTATTTGGAACCCAAGCCAAAGTGGTCTTGGGTTTTCCATTCTCATCAATATATTCATATTCAGATTGAATGAGATTATCAGGTTGAGAAATCTTATTGTTGGAATACTTTGTCAGAATAATGGGACTGTTACTGGAAGCAGTACTAACTTGACTGGCAGTACTAACTTTGTTAGCAGTACTAACAGTATTAGCAGTACTAACTTTGTTAGCAGTACTAACAAGGTTAGCAGTAGTATTGCTTGTAGCAGCAGTATTTGTGGCCCAAGATTTACTAGCTTAAAACACATACAGATTATCACAAACACTTTGTTTATTAATCACAAGAATTACATCAAGCCATAGATCTAAAAGTGATTAACCTTTCAAGATAGAATGTGTTTGTGTGTGTACTCAATGTGTGCAACTATGTGTTTCTCTCAACTACCACCAATATTACACCTTCACTTTCACACACTAACTCTCTTGCTTCTCTACAAGTCTACTAGAAATAATACAAGGACTTGCTTATACATAGGTCAACATGACCAAGCAAGGTCAAACCTTCTAAGCTCATTACAACTCACACACAAACACTAATTACAACAATGACCCTCATTTAATCTTGAATACAATTTCAGTCTAACAATCTCCCCCTTTGGATTCAAGATTAAAAAAAATTTGGCAATAATCTTCAGGTCTTCATATCTTCAGAATTAACTTCAACTTCAAATCTTTTCTGGCTTTGACATCTCGAAAACTTTAACAATTCTTCAAACTTGTCTATCCCTTTGAATTAACTTTTGCATAAAATCTGACTTTCTTTCACTTTCTCTTTGACAAGCTTTCTTTAATCTTTGACTTTGATCATCTGACAACTTTATCACCTCTGAAATCTTTAAAACTTCAATCTGATCTTGAACTTTGATTATTCTCCCCCTTTTTAATGATTTGTAAGAATCAAAATCATTAAAACACTTCAAGGTCAGATTCGTCATTTAATGAACTTCCCATCGTCTTATAAGCACATTCTTCATGAACTGTTATCTCCCCCAGATAGGAAAATTATTAATCTCCCCAATACATGATGTGATAAAATCTGTCATCTGATCTGAAAGAGCTGTTGAACCATGAATGTATTCATCTGAATCTTTTCAAATTCAAACAAAATAATAGTTGTAACCTTGAATCAACATATGAAACAGTTAGAAATGCCTGTCAGTAACACGAAGTTACCGTGTACAATGAATGTACAATATAAGGAGCTTGTTTGAAGTTGACTCCCCAGGACTTCCATTCAATCATTGAAAAACACAAGGTAATTCTATGAATGTTCTGACAGAAAAACATATTCTCTGTTTGCTCGTGCTTGTGTATGAAAGAATTAGCACAATGATTGTGTTTCATAAGGCTCAAAATATGTAAATCACTGAGACATCAATGATTGTACATGGACTCAACGTGCATGAGAAAGGGTCGAAGGTGGGGCAACTTTCCTTCTTTTTCAATATCAGTATCTTCCAAGTGAAGATCCGATAGATTATGTGTTGCTTCCCCAGAAAATATGAAACATTCTCTTTTTAAGAAAAGAATGAGTAGCTTGTGGGGTTGTATGCAAGAGATGGCATGGGGTATTTTCCTATTTCAATGATGGTCACCAAAGGAATGTGAACCAATCAGTAATGTGGCTGCCCGGCTCAGAAAGATGTTTGGTGCAGAGTTCTAATATTCTTTTAACCCTGTTCTCTCACTCTCTTTCTTTTAAACATTTAAGCTCACATATAACCAATCTCTCATTTCAATTTTATCTCAGCGCACTCCCACGCTCAATTCTTTTAAACTCCTCTCCCCTCAAACACTCAAAGGATTTCTTCCGGGGTAGGAAACACTGGTTATCGTGAATCCATGGAAGATCTATTAAGCACTCACACTGAATCCCATGTTCCTAAAAAGTACATGTTGTTCAATGATTTTCTTGACATATAAAGCACAAGAAATCATATGGCAGTGTTTGTATGCTCATACAAAAATCAGAAATGAAATTTGAGCATTTTAAACAGTTAAGATATCTCAAAACTTTATGTGAATGAAAATAATAGAAATGTTTTGAGAATCTGATAATGATTAAGATCAGATCAAATTATCATGAAGAAAAAAATTTGGGAATTCAAAGACATATGTTGTTTATATGAACAATATATAAACATATTATCAATGAAAGCTCATTTAAAAATGAAATGATGTTTGATTCAAACAACTGTGAATACCAAACGGGAGTATTACCATAGAAAGATATATCATTTGATACATGGTAATAACATAATCAATTTGAAAATACTGAACCAGTGTGTGTATGAATACTTGACAAGGTATATAGAAAAGAAAATACACAAGTATTATTCTTTAAAGAACACACGGCCAGATAAACAATAAAATTCAAAAGTAACCAAAAATCATTTAAAATTCACACTTCTCAAATCAGAAAAACATTTTAAGATCGTGAAGTGGTTTGAACATTTTTAAAAAAATTTCACAAGTGAAAGTTGTTCTTCTTTCACAAGTGTTAGAGTATAAGGATTAGAATGATATACCTGTAAATCAGAATCCTTAACTCCCCCTGGAATGAACATAGCAATTAAAATATCCTTGACTAGATATCCTCCCCCTTGATATCTGTAAAACGTCAATCTTTTTAGAAAAATTTATTATAAAAGATATAGCAATATAATATCTAAACTCCCTTTCAAACAAAAACTTCTTGAAAAGATGTAATCTTGAAAGCATCCTTCAGAAGAAAACATTTGAATACGGGTTTTGAACTGAATTGTCCAAAAGCCAATGTCACATAAAATATCCTGCAAGAAAAAGATTTTGGTAATCATTATAAAAATGATTCCGCTTTAGTCAGATAGCATATGATGAAATATCTAAAATATATGCAAATAAAGTACAAGATTAGATAACTTCCCCTAGAATCATGAATTGGCATTTAACATACCAAGTTTGCTAACTAAAAAGGTAAACCTCTTTTCATCCAACGGCTTGGTGAAAAGGTCAGCCAACTGGTAGTCTGTATTCACGAAGTGCATCTCGATATCGCCCTTCTCAACATGATCCTTTATAAAATGATAACGCACGTCGATGTGTTTCGTCTTGGAATGTTGTACTGGATTAGATGTTATCGCAATCGCACTCTTAGAATCACAGTAGATAGGGACTCGTTGGTAAGTATATCTGAAATCTTTTAACTGTGTTCGCATCCAGAGGACTTGTGAACAGCAGCTTGCGGCAGCTACGTATTCAGCCTCAGCGGTGGATGTAGAAACACAATTTTGTTTCTTAGATGTCCAACTAACCAACTTATCACCTAAGAACTGACAAGAACCAGAGGTGCTCTTTCTATCCAGTTTGCATCCTGCATGATCAGCATCAGTATAGGCAGTTAAATCAAAAGACGAACCCTTAGGATACCAAAGGCCTAACTCAGTAGAACCTTTAAGATACCTAAAAATCCGTTTTACAGCGACCAGGTGTGATTCCTTCGGATTAGCTTGATATCTCGCACAGAAACATGTAGCAAACATAATATCCGGTCTACTGGCAGTTAAGTATAGCAGTGACCCAATCATGCTACGGTACACTTTTTGATCTACTGATTTTCCAGAAAGATCTGCATCTAAAAGTGTGCCCGTTGCCATCGGTGTTTTCATCACTGAACTGTCATTCATGTTAAATTTCTTTAAAATATCTCAAATATATTTTGACTGATTAATGAAACTGCCTTCGGGTAACTGTTTTACTTGAAGACCAAGGAAAAAATTCAGTTCGCCCATCATTGACATTTCAAAACGAGATTCCATGATTCTTGAAAAAAATTTACAAAACTTTGGATTTGTAGAACCGAAAATTATGTCATCTACATAAATCTGAATCAGAATCATATCATCACCTTGCTTTTTCAGAAAGAGAGTAGTATCAATTGTACCTTTCTTGAATCCTGAAGCGAGTAAAAATTGAGTTAGAGTTTCGTACCAAGCTCTTGGTGCCTGTTTGAGTCCATACAAGGCTTTGTCTAAGACATAGACATGATCAGGGTTCTTTGGATCAACGAATCCTTCTGGTTGAGCAACATATACTTCTTCATGCAATATCCCATTTAAGAATGTTGATTTTACGTCCATTTGGAAGACTGTAAAATTTTTATGCGTTGCATAGGATAAGAAGATTCGTATCGCTTCCAGTCGTGCCACAGGAGCAAATGTTTCTTCATAATCAATCCCCTCTTGTTGACAATAACCCTTTGCAACAAGGCGAGCTTTGTTTCGAACTACAACTCCAGATTCATCTCTCTTATTTCTGAAAACCCACTTTGTTCCAATAACAGATTTTCCTTTTGGAAGTGGTATAAGTCGCCAAACTTTGTTCCTCTCAAATTGTAGAAGTTCATCTTGCATCGCCAGTATCCAATCTGGATCGCGCAAGGCTTCTGAAGCTTTCTTCGGCTCGAGAGAACTTAAAAAACTTGAATATAGACAAAAATTAGCCGATGTTGCACGCGTTTGTACACCATACTGTGCATCACCAATGATATTATGAAGTGGGTGATTTCTTGTCCATTTCATTGTACTTGGAATCGGATGAATTTCAGCTTGAGTATTATCTTCCTCATATTCATCATATACTGCAGGTAAGTCTTTATCAACCCCAGATGTGCTCGGGACATCTTGTACAGCCTCTTCTGAAGTAAATATTTCCGGAGCAATAGAAGAATCACTCGGAACTTCTATTGCAGAATTTGGATCTGCATGCACAGAATCAACATTAGTATCTTCAGAATGTATATGTGTAGATGTACCTGATGTGATTGATATTATGACATTTTCAGAAGGTCCTGAAATATCTGTGACTATAATTGGAACCTCTGAAGTTGATGCGGATATGTTTGATTTTTCAAAATCTGTACATATATCCAGAAAAGTATCAAAAAATAATAAGTCTAACTCAGCTGTAATTTTATTTGAATTAGAAGACTTATTCTGTTTGACTTCAGGTTCTATTCCATCTTCAATAGAAACTTTCTGTTTAAGCTTGAGTTCTGAACTGTTGTGTTCAGAAGTCAACGTTGATGATTCGTCGAATGACACATTAATGCTCTCCATGATCGTCTTGGTTCGTATATTGTAGATCCGATAGGCTTTAGACGTTAACGAATAACCAATGAAATAGCCTTCGTCAGCCTTCTTGTCAAATTTACCAAGATTGTCTCGATCATTGAGAATATAACACCATTGATAGACTGAGTCCTCATCGGGCCGCAAAGGTCTATATGTATCAATTCAAGAGGTGTTGAAGATGAGAATTCTGTCTTTTCTTTATGAGATGTTCGCTTCATCTTTCCCATTTCACAAGCGGAACAAAAAGAATTCTTCTCAAACCTTAGTTCTGGTAGACCTTTGACAAAGCCTTGTCTCGCCAACTGATTAATCGCATCAATGTTTTGATGAGACAGACGCCGATGCCATATCCAACTTTCAGCTCGTGAAGCTTTTGCAATCAGACAAACAGGTCTTGATGCAGAAAGTGTTGGAAAATTCACAGAATAAAGATTTGCATTCCGCTTGGCTTTAAAAACTGCACGACCATCTTTATCTTCAATATAACAGCATTTATCAGTAAACCGAACTTGAAATTGACTATCGCATAATTGACTTGTACTGAAAAGATTATGATTAAGTCCTTCCACGTATAGTACTCTTTTGATTGTCACGGTGCCATTTGTTAACGATCCGTGTCCTCGAATGTATCCTGTAACCTCAGAATTAGCATAACTTACAGTACCGGCAGATTCCTCAACATAATTGTGAAGTAGATGCTTAAATCCTGTCATATGGCGTGAGCATCCTGAATCTATATACCATGTATGTAAGGCCTGCAAAAAGAACAACTCATTTCTGTTTAGGTACCCATATCCAGATGGGTCCTTCCTTGTTAGCTTTTCGCAACTTATCAACATCATCTACCTTAGCCTTAATTCGCCACTCATAGCGAGGCTTAGGTACCCATTTCCATACCATTTTAACATTAAGCTCATGAAATGTTTTCTTTTTCGAAAAATGATCAATCTTAGCATGAAAAATTTTAGCCTGATGAGTTAAGGAATTTAAAGCTGATTTGACATAAGATGTTTTTCTGGCAACTTTAGATTTAGGATGAATGGAAGTAATGATAAATGCATTATCATGACAGTGTTTGCAAATAAAATTCTTACGTGCAAATGTCAAAAGCTTAGATTTATCTAATGAAGTACAATTATTCATACAACTTTGACATTTGGAAACGTTTGAATTTTTACACATCAAACTACCACTATCACTGATATTACATTTATTTTTATCAACTTTATTTTCCTTCACATCCTTCATCCTTTCTCCTTTATCATTTTGCCTTTTTACATCTGAAACAGGAAACAGAATCTTGTTAGTGTTCTTTGAAGAAGATGATTTTGGCTTTGAATTACAAGAAGATTCTCCTTTCTCAAAAATACTCGGAGGATATTCAGGAGTAGTAGTATAAACAACTGAAGTTTTAGAACTAACATTATCAAACTCTGGATTAGAATGAACATTCTTGTTTGAAGACTCAAACATCTTTTTCTCCTTTAGATTTTGTTGAAACAAATCATTTTTTAAAATATTTAACTCTCTAGAGAGTTCTTTGTTTTCTTCAGAAGACTTGTCAAGTTTGAATTTAAGATCAATGTTCTCATCTTCTAACTCTTCAATTGTCTTTTGAAGATCTGTGATTTGTTTCTCAAAATTAGATGCTTGATTCACCTCAGAGTTTGATTCTATTTTTTCTATAATAGGAACAGGATCTGAAGCATTCATCATTTCTGTAAAGATCTCCTCAGTCATAATTTTTGAAATATCAGAATTAAGGTTTTGATTCATGATATTTTCATCTTTTGATCCATTTGATGAATTAGACGTGAATAAATCAGATTCATCAAACTGACACTGAGATTCAGTATTATTTTCATCAATCTTGGTTGATTCTGTTGGAGAAAATAGAGACGTAAAATCACTAAATTCTATCTTTCTTGTTTTGTAACTTTCATTTAAATCTTTATAAGCAAAACCAACAGATTTTAAACTTGAAATGGAATCAGCGCAAGATAAAGTGTCATCATCATTCACAACTTTACCTTTTACAAAAGTATCATGAATATCAGGTTTTGTATTAGTAGAGCCCATTTTATCAAAATTATACAAATTTTCTGGCGCTCTTTTCAAAACAGTATTTGGTTCAAAACCTAAACCTTTTTTAACATTATAAAATCTGACATCTTGGAGTTTGTTTGTTAAAAGATTCAATGTTTGCTCAGTCTGTCCTCTTTTCAGATTTAAATCCTCCAGTTGCTTGATTTTACAATATGCCTCGTTTCTTTCTTGAAAACACGCTTCAAATTTTAGTAAAAATCACCTTTTTCAGCATTTAAGTTTACAAGATCTTTTTCAAGCTCAGATATTTTTGAATTTAAAACATCTTTGTCCTTTTTCAAACAATCTTTCTCAGATTCTTTTTCCTTAACAACATCTTTCAACATTGAATTTTCATCACGAAAATTCAACATTGTTTGTCTTTCATGACTAAATTTGCCTTTTAAAGATTTAAACTCTTCTTTCATAAATTTAACTTGAGCCTTTAAGGATTGAATACGTACCTCGGAACCACAGTCGAAATGATCAGAAGATGATCCAATGTCCTCATCTACTTTGGCCATCATACACACCTAAGTAAAGTGTGCAGATTCATCATCAGAACTCTTGTAGAGCCAATTCTCTTCTTCCACCATTAAGTTCTGACCATCTTCCACCTTCTTTGCTAACAAAGTTTTCCGAGCATAATATTCCGAATTCTTTGTGCGCTTGAACTTGCAATCCTTGGAAAAATGACATGGTTTTCCACAGTTATAGCATCTTCCATATTTCGGCTCAGTCTCTTCTTTCTTTCCTTCTCTCTTCTCTTCTCGTTTCTCTTCTCGCTTTTCATCTCTTTTCTCTCCCCTTTTCTTATACTTCTTTTCAAATCTCAATTTGAACTTGTCTTTCTTGTAACTCTCATATTTCGGCTTGTACTTGTTCTTTCCAAAGCTTTTAAACTGCTTTGTGAGAAGAGCCATATTTTCGGCGAATCGTTGCATATCCTCATCTGAATTTTCTTCACTTTCAGTAGAAGACTTATCAGTGCTTGAATCAGTAACCTCAGTGAGGAGAGCTCTGGATTTCCTTGACTTTGTCTTGTAAGAAGAACTGGACTTGAAACTTGACCCTTTCTTACGTTCAGACATTAAGGCTAGAGAATCTTTGACCATCTTCTTTTCAGCACCAAGCTGTTTTACTTCATCCTCATGCTGAGATAAAGTTGTGAAGATATCATTGACGTCTTCTTGTGCCATGTCCTTAGTCATCTGAATGTTGATAGCATAGCTTTTCCATTCTGGGTTCAAGTTCTTGATGAACTTATAATTGATCTCTGATTCTGACTTGTTCATTCCATTTCTCCTTAGATCATTTAATATCACATTAAAGCGATTGTATGTTTCCAACAAAGTCTCTCCTTCTTTAGCATGAAAGCCTTCATATGCATTTATACTCTGATTCAGCTTTGTCTGAATTGACTTCTTTGATCCTTGAAACTGTTTCTCCAATTCATCCCATAACTCTTTTGCAGATTCCCTACTATCTACTCGATTGTAGATATCATTAGGGATTGCCATAGTGAGATAGATAAGTGCCTCATCATCTAGCTTGTATCTTGTCTTTTCCACATCAGTAAAGAATTGATATGGTTTTGACACATATCGATCTGGGATAGCTGGAGATGTAGCTGTGGCTGCTTGTCCAGGTACAAACGATTGTGGATTTCCCGGACCATCTATGATAGATGTCATATAATCTCTGTTCTTTAGATTTAAGAACTGAATCATTCTTTTCTTCCATTGTGAATAATCTTCGACAGACAAGACCGAAGGCTTCAGATGAGATCCCATAGAAAGAAATTCATTTTCCATGGTTGAAGAATGTATGTACCTTCACAAGATGAGAAAATATTAGCTAGTAAAGATCTTTAAATCCAACAAATCAAGAAAACTAAAAAAATTCAGAGATTTTGATTACTCAAAGAAAACGGTTAGCGGGTGGGTTCAAGGGGCAACGCCCTTGCGGGGTCGAGGGGCAGCGCCCCTAGAGAAAAAAAATTCACTATTAAAGGCCATATTACACTTTTGAAAATTTCTCAAAAAAAATTCTAAGTACAACTCAGTGTGAAACGCAAAACGTGTGAACAGTGTGAAACGCAAACCACACTTCGCGTTTGTAGTGTGGAACGCAAACCTGAACTTTGCGTTTGCAATGTGGAACGCAAACCTGAACTTTGCGTTTGCAGTGTGGAACACAAAGCTGAACTTTGCGTTTGTAGTGAAGAGCGCAAACCAACACTTTGCGTTTGTGCTAAGGAACGCAAACCTTAGCTTTGCGTTTGCAGAGTGAAGCGCAAACGCCACTTTGCGTTTGTGCTGAGAAACGCAAACACTACTTTGCGTTTGTGCTTTGCGTGTGTGCTATGGAGCGCAAACCTTAGTTTGCGTTTGTGCTGTGAAGCGCAAACTAACACTTTGCGTTTGTGTGCTGATACGCAAAGTACAAATCAAACACAAATACGATGAATGAAACGCAAACCAGGATGAATCACGCGCAAACCAGGATGAATCAAACGCAAAGTTTGACGAACACACGCAAACCTCTAAAATCAATCAAAATCACATCAAAACACATCTAGACTTCGAATTTCGATCTGAAAATTTGACATTATACTCACCAACACATTTCGAACACAATTCTACCAAGTAATTTCGATTAAAAACACAAAAATCATCAAATTGATTCAAGAACAGTATGTGAAACTCGTGAACTTGAACTCAACAAAAATCACAAAATCATACTCGATTACAGTGCAATTCTTGAAACAAATTATACAGACATGATCGATTTCACAATTCAAACATAACCTAATCAGATTCAACTCAAAAATTCCACTAAAAATCAAAAATGATTTTGACTTCGTGAACAGTAACGTGAACAGTGTCGACTCAAAAAATTTTCTTGATTTTCAAACGGATTTGGCTTTGATACCAATTGTGGCCCAAGATTTACTAGCTTAAAACACATACAGATTATCACAAACACTTTGTTTATTAATCACAAGAATTACATCAAGCCATAGATCTAAAAGTGATTAACCTTTCAAGATAGAATGTGTTTGTGTGTGTACTCAATGTGTGCAACTATGTGTTTCTCTCAACTACCACCAATATTACACCTTCACTTTCACACACTAACTCTCTTGCTTCTCTACAAGTCTACTAGAAATAATACAAGGACTTGCTTATATATAGGTCAACATGACTAAGCAAGGTCAAACCTTCTAAGCTCATTACAACTCACACACAAACACTAATTACAACAATGACCCTCATTTAATCTTGAATAGAATTTCAGTCTAACAGTATTTGTGTCAGCAGTACTATTTGAAGTAGCAGTACTAACAGATTTCTTTGCTTTTGGAACCCAAACCTGAACAAAGTTGTTTGCTTTATTTTTCTTTAAGTTACTCATTGGCTTATTTGGAGTATTTTTCTTTGAATTTGCAAACTTATTTTGAGCATGAGACTTTATAGGTGTTTTATTCTCAGTCAAATGATTCTCTCTTTGCTTCCTATAACCAACAGGATTTTGTATATTTCTTTGAAAATTGATCCTCTGGTTAATAGGATTGAAATAACAGTATTTGGCAAGATGATTCAATTTGCCACAGATAAAACAAGGCTTTGGTCTGTTATTTTTTTTCAGATCAATTCCTTGTTTTAATGCCCACTGGTTATTTCTATTTCTTTGATTTCCCCTTGTTTTATCATGTTGTTGGGGCTGATTCTGTTTACAAGTACAGGGATTAACAACAGTGGTTTGCATGTAATGGACTCCCTGTTCCTTGCCCTTTCCTCTCATAGAGGTCTCAACTTTTTCATTCTTAACAATCTCTTCCCCAGACTTCACTTTTTCACTCTTGACAAAAGGTTTACCCCCCTTTTCATTTGTCAGTATGTGGTTTTCTAAGGGAATCTCTTTGTGGTCTTCCTCAGTCTTACTCTCAGAGTCCTCTTCTTCAGAATCTGCCTTCACCACTACTCTCTCTAGTGGATCTACTTCAGAGGCTCCTTCAGGTAAGTCATTCTTATCCTGTCTTTCTAAGAGGTCAGAAGTAGGAGGGATATAGTTATTGTTGTATGGTGGAGGGGTGGTATTATATCCTATTCCTCTTCTAAGTTTGTCATAGACTTGAGCTTTTATAAGTGAGTCCATTGATTTATAAGCATTGGAGTATTTCTCAATATCTAGCTTTGCTTTCTCAAACTCACTTCTTATCTTCTCACATTCCTCTTCAGACTTTTTAAGCTTAACCTCTAACTGATTTTTCTCCCACTTCCAGTAGTTTGTATCGTAGGAATGTTGAAGTTCATTAGCCTAGTAAGACTTAGTTTGTTCTTCAAACCTCTCAACAATCAGAACATATTCTCTTCTATCTTTCTCTAGCCTTTTAAGGTCATCACACATGCTTTGGTTGTGATCCCTGTACTTTTTATCAGTTTCAATACAGGTTTTAGAGCAAAGATTAGAAGTTACCTCTGTGGGAATAGCATTGCTTGTTGACTCTGAAACTTTGGCCATTAAGGCTTGATTATGAACTGCTTCTTCTACTTGGTCACTCCAATCAAATTCCATTCCTTCTTGAGAAACAAGAGCTTGAGAAGAGTTCCTATTGTTGAAGCTAGTAGACTGTGATGATTGATGGTTGCTCGTATGTTGTTGAGGCAATCCACTTCTGCATTCTCTTGCAAAGTGCCCCAGCTTGTGACACTTATAACATTCAACTTTGGATTTATCAAATCCAATACCATCTTCTCTTTTCTGAGCAAAATTGTTCCTTCCAGTCCTTTTGATGAATCTTTTAACCCTCATAGTCAACATAGCCATCTGCCACTTGATATCCATCTCTTCCAGATCATCAGCATTTATTTGTTCTATGTCATCATTAATTAGAGATGAATTAGCATGACTGGCTAGAAAAGCTTCTAAAACAGGTTCATTAGATCCATCTTGCTTTGATCCATGGGCAACATTAACTGATTCTGTATTAGCAGCAGAATCAGTAGAGGATGATAAAAGTGCAGCATTGTGTGAGTATCCAGAGGGCCTCTTCTTTGCTTCTACCTCTGCTTCAAATACTCTGAGATCATTATAGAGGTCATCCAGTTCCTTGTCCTCCAATTGGTCATTCTATCTGAAGGAGACAGTGTACATAGTCCATTCATCACCAAGAGATCTAAGAAATTTTCTGTTTACATCATCTTGATCTATTTGGACACCAACAGTAGCCAATTCACCAATTAGCTTATTAAATCTATCAAAAGTTTGAGTCATGGACTCATTCTTTGTAGGCATGAAGTTCTCATACTGTTCCTTAAGGATGGCCTTCTGATTTCTCTTGGTACTTTTGGTACCATAAAATCTTTTCTCCAATGCATTCCATAGAATCTGTGCATCAGAACAGTTGCAGAATTGGTGTTGATACTCATTAGGTATGGCCAAGAGCAGAGTGCTCAAGGCTTTCATCTCTGTCTGCCTTAACTTTCTTTCTCCATCTGTCTTTAGTGGAGGCCTCTTTCCATCTGCATCCATCTTTCCTCCATCAGAGGGACCATTCTCAATGATGTCCCACATAGAGAAGTCTGTGAGAAGAATGTACTGCTTGATTCTGATCTTCCACATGTCAAACTCATTGGGTTTGAGCATGGGAACCTTTGATACCAAAACACTATCGCTTGAACTGTCCATGATTAAAGGTTTCTGAATTTTCTAGCTCTGATACCACTTGTCAGGATCGAAACTCAAACAAGAATAACACACTCAGAAACAATGTTAAAGAAGTTGCGGAAAAACACTTTAACACAAATCAATGGAACAGTATATGAAACTCAAATCACAAGTTATATTGATCAACTTAATGATTATACACAAAACCTCAATCTGTTGAACAAGATCAACAGACGTTCTATACTTCTCTATAGAAAGGATCTAAACTATTCTTGAGGTTAATTCTCTAAAACAAACGTATGAATAATAATAATGTTCTATCAAAGAATTATATACTATATATACAAGACTGAGTACAAGATAATTAGCAAAATAAAATTGATCTTCAGCATCAATACCATAATTATCTTCAGCCTTATCTCCACCTTGTCTTTATCTCCAAATCATCTTTATCTTCATGAGCAGCACTAACCATCTTCAGAAGTATTAACCATCTTCAGCAGCATTAATCTTCAGCAGTACTAACTACTAGCAGTACTAACTCTCCAAGTAGTATTAATTCTACTAGCAGTAGTAATCTTGATATCCTAGCAGTAGTAATCACTTAGCAGCATTAATCAGCAGCATAAACCATACTTAGCATATTCAGACCCAACAGCCTCAAAGAAAGATAAAAATTTCTTACAACAAGTCCTTTCTTGAAATACTATTCTAGATTTAACCATCAACAAAATGGATAGAGTCTTACATAAAGACTAATAAGAAGGTCAGGTGGTAAAACCCAAATACATTTTGCTATTCCCAAGATAATTGCGGAAGACTTCACCAAGCTACTCACCCTCGTGAATATAACTAGTACCGATCTCTTCACAGGGTCGCTAGTACCCTTCCCCAACCGAGACTTGATGCACATGCTGACAAACAAAAAGGTTAGGCTAACGCCTCGTGAGTTCAAGAGTTTTCAACATGATTAAATATATTGTTAAAAGAAAAGAATACAATTTAAATCATAATATTTCAAAATTATTTACTTTAAATTTGGAAACGACTCATTTTCCAATATCATGCATTTTCAAAAATGAACACCTCAATACAAAACATTCTTTAAAAAATGATGCAACCCAAAACTCACTCAAAACGAGAATAGAAATTGACTCTCAATTTATAAAAATGCGGATAAACCTTTATTTCCCGAAACACCCAAAACACGGGTGGGACATAATACGCAACCCATAATTCATGGATAAAAACCCATACATATAAAACATCACCGAAAACATAGATACTAAAACACAATACCCAAAACAACACCTTTCGGTGACGGAGGAGACCTGATTCCATCAAATGTGGCGGGCACAAATTAAGCCACTTATCAACGTTCTCGAGATTCACATAGGGCCATGGATCCCCATATACAGCTCCTCTGAGCAACCATCGCAAGATACACAAATGTACCTAGCGTCTACTCGACCTTTAGATGAGTGTCACCACAAAAGCCACAAGTCCCCGTATCCGGCTCACCATGGGCACCACCGCAAGACTTAGCTCCGTATACGGCTCTGTGGAGCATCACCGCAAGCTTACATAAAAATATGACTTAGGGACCACTCACTAGACTCAAACATGGACATTAAAACTCCATGATGAATAAACAGACTAGATTACACGGGCATCGAGTTCAACCACCCACGATCTATACCCCGAGCCCTTCGCTAAAGGTTACATGGTCATCGAGTTCAACTGTCCACGATCTATACCTCGAGTCCCCGCTAGCCATAAATATTTCCAGTTCCAAAATAGGGATGAATTTCCCAATTAAATCGACTGACTGACTCATATGCCTATGGATCCAATGCATTACAGTCTAAACATTACATGGCACAAAAGAATGACGACGCACTCAAAACATGTAATTTCCATCAAGACGCAATTAAATGCATCATAAAACCAAAGCTCCTCATTGAGCCAATAAAACTAGGCAAATGCCCCCAAGACTTATTTGAGTCACCACCGAGCCAAAGCTCCACAAATTAATTGACCATTTGTCAAAAGTTATAAAATACAATGAAACGTAATCAACCCATGTTTATGCAAAGACACGCACCAAAATGCACGAACAAACTCCAACACAATTTAGATTGGGACAAACAATTTTCCAATGAGTTTATAACATTTATTCTTTCAAAAACATCTCATAACATAAAATCAAGCATCTGTCTAAAACACACACTAAAAGTGCATTTATACTCAAAAGATCCACTTCCATAAATTAAATCATTAAAACACCAATACTTATGATTTATTTATCAAAATGCCCAAAATCCCAAATATTAGTGTTTTGCAAAGTTTATAAAGTTAAACACTTCGAATAATCAAAACTCACTAAATAACTCAACGGTTGATAGTTTCATTGCAAAACATATAAACATTTTAAAATAGACATTTTGGCATGTACACCGTTTTCACAAATCAACTTGAACTCACCTTGCTAGATTTAGGCTAAATCTAGATTTTGCCCCAACTTGAGCCTCCTTGATGAAACTTGAATCCACAAGCAAAACCTTTCCAAAAACCTAGATCCACAAGTTTCCGACCATAAATATTCATATTCAACCATTTAGAATCGTTTCCCAAACATTTTATATCAAAAACCCCATTTTGGCCAAAACCCTAATTTTGACTTAAATTCTCCAAAATCATCAAATCTGAAATTTGAGAAACATAATCGCTAGGAAATCATCAATGGAGTATTTATAACTTATAATGAAGTTTAGAAATGGAGAGGATGAACTTACCACTTAGGTTTTGGAGAAAACCTAGAAAACCCTAAATGAAGCTTGAGGTTGAAGATGAAGATGCAGACTCTTGATCCTAGCTTCCAATCCTTAACTTGATGACAGTTTACCACCATAATACCCAAAGATTTGAGTCAATGATTCCCCAAAACAGCAAAGGATGATGTTGGGTTGTTCTTGAGAGGTTTTGAGAGAGTTTGGGGTTGAATGGGTGGAGAGGGAATGAACCAAAAGCAGAAAATCGCGTCTTTAAACTACTCTAGCACACATGGAGACATTGCCAGGCGACATTGTCAGTGGCATAGTCGCTGGGGTGTACCAGCCTTCTGTCCAACTTGTGCGACTGTGACAGTGCGACTATGACTAGCCAGACTCTTTCCAAGCCCCGAAACCCGACTTTTTCAACGCCAACACTCCCGATACTCTAAGGATCTCAAAGCAATGTATTCCCAACATAAATCCCATCATTTACAAGTTGCAAAGACGTACGGATGACCTCTACTTACCGAAAATTACGGGTGTTACACTATTGACGAAACATTTGTACTTAACATCAGCAATGACCATCTTTTTCTAACTTAAAGAAGACGAAGAGATGAAAGGTGCAAAGTGAAAGCTTTGTCGTAGGTGCAGCGGCAGCCATGAGAAAGGGATGAGAAAAACTTGTTTTAGGGTTAACATAATTAGATATAATGAGGATGATGAAGTGTCGATGCTGAGACATACACACACAGAGAGTGTGTTAATGCAAAATTAGAAATATTAAAGTAAATTAAATACTCAATGCAAATTACTAATTTACCCTTTGATTTTATTTTAAGAAATTACATTAATTATCTTAAATGGTTGATTTATATTGGATCTCACGGTTATCACAAACTACCGAGTTCTCATATATATATATATATATATATATATATATATATAGGGGTAAGTTCAAACGAAAACCACATTTTCATTGTGAACATGAGGACCAAATTTGGCCATTGATCAAAATTTAGAAAACTGATCAACGGTTAAAACATAATAAGTTTAATTGAGAAGTGATTAGGGACAAAAATGGAAGTTTAATTAACGCATACCTTATTTGAGTTTTTTTAATTAAAAAACTTTTACCTCCTAAAATTTTAAATAAGTTGTCTCAAAAGTTACTAATATTTTAATCAAACAAATTACATCAAAAAACGAGAATTTCGTGCTCTTCGATATGACATTCATCTCGATATAGTTTTTTTTCTTCGTTTTAATCGTTTTTTAAGTGAAATGCTATATATGTGTCACCCCCATCGCCTTTGTGATTTATCATTGTTGAAAATCTTAAATCTGGTTGTAGGGGTGTGCGATGTGCGGGTTGGAGCAAAACCGCAAACCGCACCGCATATACCTCAAACCGCACCAAACCACACCGCAAAATGCTGTGCGGTGCGGTGCGGTTTATGCGGTTTATACCTTACGCATTTTACGCCTACAATTCAATAACTATAAGATCAAAACCTCATTTTAAAATCAACGATAATGTGATTGTAGTCCCTAAAAATAAAAATATTCAATACGTCTGATTCTAAAATACATATATATAAATATTGCAATTATTCTATATATACATATATGTGTGTTTAATATATAAAATTAAAAATATATACATATATAATGTGCGGTGCGGTACGGTTTGAACCACGGTTTGATAACTCAAAACTGCAAACCGCACCGCATAGTGCGGTTTGGTAAAAATGCAAACCGCACCGCGGACATTCTAAACCGCACTTTCGGTGCGGTGTGGGAGGTTTGTGTGGTTTGGCGGTTTAGATGAACATCCCTATCTGGTTGTATAGTTCAGATGAAATCTGAAAACACAAGTCCTAACTCTGATCTTCACAGTCAGAGTTCTGGATCGTGTAATCAAACATCTGACTTGAATATGGACAAGTCTAATTCTAAAGATCATATTTATGACTCCAAGAGTTGTTTTGAATCCTCCTCTAAGAGTACATCCATATAATCAGATAATTTTCTCAAAATAAATTATTCTTGTGTTGATGATAAAAAAGAATCTGTACAACTTGATGAGTTCATAAATAAAATTTTAGAATCTATGTTTGATGAAATCATAAATGCTAGTGATTCTAATTCTGATATAGATGTAGAAGTCTTAGAAACTTATGTTGTAAGAAATAAATATGATATTTAGTCGTCAAGACTCTGGAAAACTTAGAAGATGGTGATGTGTTGAAGTCTGAAAAGAAGAAAAATACATATTCCGAGGGAGTATTTGGCCCTGTGTTTTTTAAGGGAAAATCATGCCAAATTCAAAATACATGAGGTATTTTTAATAAATCAAGTTCTTCAAATGAAAATATTTAGAAAATCCACTCAAATCTAGTTTTGGAAGCTAAACATAAAATCTAAAACAACTGAGGTTCTAAAATAAGAACAAAAGCTTAAATCCATGTCTACATTGAAATTTGAGTCAATAGAAAAAGGTGAACCTTCTGGTGCTAAGCGTAAGGCATACACTAAAAGATTTACTAGAGTTGAAAATGGCAAAAATCTTCTTAAATCTCCTACTAACTCAAAATCTGTGTCTGTTTCAGATGTCAAGGCCAAAAAAACTTTAATCTGACAAATGAAGACTAGTCAGGATAGGGCTAGATTAGATTTTCAAAAATCAAAGCATGTACTAGGTGAAAAGGAAGTTGTTAAACATAGTATCCAAGTAATAAAATGCCTCATTTTAAATCTGGAGTTCATAAATCTGCTTTTAGCAATCATGTGAAACATGATTTACTTTCTAATTGTTTGTGTGTTGACATGCTAACTCTGAGTCAGAAGCACATTCACTGTGATCATTGTGGACATCACAAGTTTAGAATGAATTATGATATGTTCAAATGGACAAGAAATGATTGGTATAAAAGCAATGTCAAACTCTAGACAAGATGATCAAAAGTCTGATTGTGTTACTACAAAGCTTGTCCAGAGATTGATTTCTAAAGATAAATCAAAAGCTTTATCTAATTCTTCATAATCACTTGTGATGGAATGGAAGCTTAAATCTGAATCAAATCAGAGACTCATGGTCCAGAGATAGCCAAGCAGAGCCTCTGGTCCAGAGATAGCCAACGAGAGCCTCTGGTCCAGAGATAGCCAACCAGAGCCTTTGGTCCGATTTTCAGAACTAAGTCTGAAAATTACACCTCTTGATCTTAAGCTCCAAACTGATCAGAACTAAAATTTTCTTCATTCTGATCGAGTTTTTCCACTGTCTTCCAAGTCCAAAATTCTGAAGAACTTTTTGGGTGCCGCCCCTCGACCCCGCCCGCTGATCGGTCAGTGGGACACCTATTTCATACCCATTTCACAAGCAACCTATTTCATACCCTTTTCGTCGTACATCCTCTTTTCCTTCTCTTATTTCTCTCCCTGCCGAGCTAGACAGAGTGGTGACTTTGAGAGGTAGAGAGATTTTAAGCCTAAGCAAAGATCTTTCTTCAAATTCTTGGTCTTACAGGTTGGTCATCGCCAAGGGCTCTATCCCTTGGACCCCACAAGGGACGCAACCCCCTTGACCCCGCCATTTCGTCGTGTCCGGGATCAAACTCATCTTATAACAAGTGTGCACTCTGCACCGCCTAACTTGTATTAGATCACAGTTTGAAACCCATTAGCACTTGGGTTATATCCAATTACACTTGAATGGTCGGTGACACTAAATTCACCAACAAAAATCATATCTAATTGTCTTTGCAGGAAGGTCATGTATGGTACTTAGACTCAGGTTGCTCAAGGCACATGACTAATATTAAGAGCTTACTGACAAACTATAAAGAAAAGCCTGGAGGGACTGTTACATTGGAGATGATAGTAAAAGTTTTATCATAGGACATGGAGTGCATGCAAATGGCAGTGTCACCATACTTAAAGTTGCTTATGTAGAGGGCTTAGAGCACAATTTATTCATCATAAGTTCATGTTGTGACAAATGCATTAGTGACATGTTTCATTCTGACAGATGTTCTATGTTTGATTTTTTATTCATTAAGTTATGAATCTGTTAAGTTGTTTTTAAGCATTAATCTATCTGGATAAATTAAGATAAGTTGTTGTTTGATTTTTATCCTGAATAAATAGTTTGAACAACAAAAATTACCATTCTAACCTTGTATCTACACATGTGTTGAATGAACTTAAACTGTTTGATAAATATTTAAATGACAAAAAAATTAAAATAATAAAAATTATTTAAAATAACATAAATAATATGAAATCAATGAGTTCATTAAACAATACTTAATAACTTAAAATATATTTAAAACAATAATATATTATTGTTTGATTATATATATATTTTAATTTATGCATGTTGGTAATTATACTATTTATTTTTTAATGAGACATGCAATTATTGTAGGACAAGGGTAATTTTGGAAATTTTCTAACTTAATGCATTAAGTTAAGATGGGCAAACTTAACATGTTAAGTCAATCTCTTAATATTAAATTAAAATCAAACACCTTAATATATCTTAACCAATTAAGCTAATTACCCATTAAGCTTATTAAGTTAAAAACAAAAACACCCCCAAAGATGGTAAAGATGTCTTAAGTGAAATGAGGAGTGGTAACTTGTATACAGTAAATTTTGCTTCTCTGGATGCTTCTAAAGCTATATGTCTAATTTTAAAGGCATCCAAAAAGGAAAGCTAAATTTGACATAGAAAGTTATCACATCTCAATTTCAGAACCATCAACAAACTTTGTCAAGGATAATTTAGTAGTGGGATTACTACAAATGAGATTTGAGAAAGATTCATTATGATCTACATGTGAGATGGGCAAAATAACAAAGAACACAAACGGATAAATCTAAATCTTCATGCAAATCTCTTCTAAAACTCTTACACATGGATATATGTGGACCAATGAGAGTTCAAAGCATTAATTGTAAGAAGTATATATTGGTTATGGTGGATGAGTATTCTAGATACACATGGTGGAATTTTTTAGGTCAAAGTCTGGAGCACCAAAGATTATAATAGCATCTATCAGAAGAATGCAGGTGTTTCTACAACTCCTTATGCAGAAGTTAAGGAATGATAATGGTATTAAATTCAAAAATGATACGATGCAAACTTTTCTAAGATTTGTAGGCATATCTCATAATTTCTAGTTGTCAAACTTCTCAGTAGAATGGAGTGGTTGAAAGAAGAAATAGAACACTTATGAAAGTTGCAAGGAAAATTGTAGTTTATTCAGATTTACCTACATTCTTATGGGTTGAAGCCATTTCCACTACATGTTTCACACAGAACAGGTCCATCATAAACAAGAGACTTCAGAACACACTATATGAAATTATCAATAAAAGAAAGCTTAACATTAAATTTTTACATGTCTTTGGTTGCTGGTGTTTTGTATTGAATGCTAGAGACAATTTTGGGAAATTTAGCAAGAAAGCAAATGAGGGAATCTTTATTGGATATTCATCAACCTCAAAAGCTTATAGAGTTTACAATAAAAGAACCAAGATTGTAACTGAAAACAAATGTGTTTGATGATAAGACAAGTCGGCCTTCAAACTAGTCAGTCCAAGACTCATGCCAAAGGATAAGGCTTCTGAATACATCAATTCAGAACCCATGACACAACAAACTAAGACTTCTAAACTCACTTCTAAAAATTCTAGTGATTCAAAAGTCAATTTATTATTTCATAACTTTTTTAATGATTTTCTTGATTACATTGCAGACTATCAAATGCAAGAACCAATAAGAGAATCTAAAGTAGTTAAACCAGAGGAACCAATGCTTGATGTGATAAATATCTCTACACCTTTTGGAACACTTGATACTTCTTCCTCAATAAATCTAAGTGCAAACATATTTGGTCAAGCAAATTAGAATTTGGATCAGTGTAGTCAAATATCTAACTTATCTAGTCAGATCCCTAAGGGGTTGTTTGTTTTTTCAAAATCAGGACTTAATTGACACTTATCACTTTTTCGGTCAGACATACTCCAATTAAGATTGTTTGTTTTTTCATTAATTCAGATCCACTTATCACTTATTTTAGTCTGACCGAAAAAGTGATAACCTAATCACTTTTTTCACTTATTTCTTCAAATTGATCGCCTCCTGACGTGCGCCTCCATCTCTCTCAAATCGACTTCAGCAAAAATATTCCTTTGAATCGATCAGGTCCCTCAAATCGCCTCCTGAGCTGTCGATCTCCAGACGTGATCGATTCCATCCTTCGTCGCCTGAGTCGTTGATCTCCAGACTTGATCGATTCCATTCCTTCAGCAGGTTCGCCTCTTTCTTTCCATCGATTCCATCTCCAGACTTGATCGATTCCATTCCATCGATTCCATACTTTCAGCAGGTTCGCCTCTTTCTTTCGTTGCTCTTTTCCTTCTCGATTCCAGACTTCCAGCAGGTCCATACTTCCGATTTGTTGTTTGTGTTCTTGAAAACCGTTTTTGCCATATATGTTGCAGCATGTCCAGCAGGTTCGTCTTTTCCTTCTCGATTTCTGCCATATATGTTGCTGCCATAGCTTTTCTTTACCATATATATATATAGGGAGAGGTTCATTTGAGAAATGGTAAATATATGAGAAATAGAGAAGTAATCTTAGCCATTCATCTGGTCAACATTTGCGGCTTTGACCGCGAAGCATCGGATAATTCCTTGTGTGGTCTATAGAAGGTAGAGGGGTAATTTCGTAAAATACACGAGATGAGTTCATATATGAATCTGTATGAATCACAAAGATTCATATATGAATCTGTTAATTAGTTCAACTGATTCATATATGAATCTTTGTGATTCATACAGATTCATATATATATATATATATATATATATATGCAGTAAAGTTCCTTTAGACCATTGGGGTTTTCTTATGGAATTTGGATTTGAAGTGGACTTAAAGCTTCAATTTGAGGATGGTTTTTCATCTTGAAGCAGGATGATTTTGGTGGGGTGAGTTTGGTTGAATTCGCAACGGTGGTGGGTTTTTTTGTTCTTAGTGGAAGAGAATGTTGTATAATTTAATTAAAAAGAATTGATTCAGATTTAAGACTTTTATCAGTTTACAAAAACAAACAGTCTTATTATTTCAGATTTCAGACTTCAACACCACCATTTAAAAATCAGAAGTGAAATCAGACTTCAAACTTCAGCATCTTTTAAAAAACAAACGCCACCTAACTCTTTGCATCTAAAGATATCACAACCAGAGATAGATAATGTTAGGGGGGGGGGGGGGGGGGGGGGGGGGGGGATATCAAGAGGAACATTAAGAAATCAATCCTATTGTTTCTAATGAAGATGTTCAGAATGATCAAGTTGACTACCAACCCCTAGCTTTAGTAAACAGGTGAACTAAAAATCATCTCCTACACAATATATTTGGTGAGTCTTCATCTAGAGTCCAAACAAGATCTACAACAACCAATGAGTGTTTATTTGTAAATTTCCTGAACAAAATTGAGCCGGTGTAGTCTTCTAAGGCATTAAATGTTTAGCATCTCTTGAAAAACGTGAATTAATACGTAAACTCCGTAAAATAAACAATTTAATAATTTAAAGACAAGCCCATTATTCCAAAAAATTGGACCTACATACGAGTATACGACTACTTCAACAACTTACAGACCAGTTGTATACGGACCAGGTTAAACTAGTGAAAGTTCCAATCACTCCTGGTCTTTACCTTTTAGGTTGTAGGACCAAGCGTAAACAAAAGAGACATTCCTTTGTGCAACTAACCCCTCCTCCCCAAACCATAAACCAAAAGAGAAGAACACTCGATATTGTAAATCCAAACCCACCCATGTTGACAAGTAATGTATATTAAAGTCCATGAAAAACGAACCTTCCAATCTTGTTCATGATGACAAAATTCTAATTTGGACTGAATAAAACAAAGAAAGAACACGATAGATAAATAACGGCTAGATAAGGTTATTTCCGCACAGCTAAATCCATTGTCTGCACCTGAGGAGCTGTAATCTCTACTACTTTTTCATTAAGGTTGATGTCCACGGACCTTTCACGAATTTCCCTATATTCTTGACATACCGCACATAAATGGCAGCAAAGGTGCGTCATAAAGTCCCCACACGGAGCTTCCTGCACCATAACAAACGATTTATCTATAAGCGATTGCAAGCTAAGTGAATTTCAAATATTGGTTATAAGTTTGTTTATGAAATAAAACCACACTAACCCGGTATATACCACTAGGAGGTTGGGTCTGGGAAGGGTAGATATACACAGACCTAACCTCTACTCCAAAAAGCAGAGAGCAGTTGTTTTCGTGAGTGCCTTTCTAAGAAAGGTCTTGGAAGAAGAAAATGAAATACGAACAACCATGCTACCAGAATCTAATGCACCAAGCTCTTGCAGATGCCATCCTCAACTATCTTATTTCGGTTATCACTAATATAAATGTTGTGCTACCTTCATCTATTGTATTTATCATAATATGGAGAGTAGCCCGTCTTAGAGGAAGATCATTGGCTTTTAAAAGAGTGTGAGAAAAAAAAAATGGCCTAGAAAGGTTGCCATAGAGTTTGAAACCACAGAATTCAAATGAAAAGAATAAACTATACATACAACGTATGTGGAAACAAGATGGAGATTATATAAGAATTTTGTGTACCAACCAAGTTTGCATACTTGGTACATTACTACCAACCAACAGTAATTGGTATGGTTGCTATACATGTTGACTGGTTTGGTATTAGTCAATATATGTTAACGTAATACACTTTATCTCTCCTCATAATAGCACTCTCTTCCACGAGAAGGTAAAAAAATGGCGATGGTGATGACGACATTGACGGTAACAATATATATTTATTTACTCACGAGGGATTCAAGATTAAGAAAAGTTGCTGAAAAACAAGCAAAGCAAACTAACTGTTCTCAATATGGTTGAAAGAAAGAAAAATCTGAACCAATTCTCGAAATATAGCTAATTCAATATATATATATATATATATATATATATATATATATATATTGGAAGGATATTTTGCAACCCTGAAAAAGGTTGCAACTCTTGCAACCCACATATTAACCGTTGGATTCATGATCGACGGTTATTTTATTTTTATTTTTATGTTTTTTTTAATTAAAAATATTGGGCTCCATATCTATTGTAACCGCCGATCATGAATTCGACGGTTAAAATGTGGGTTGCAAAGTTTGCAACCTTTTTAAGGGTTGCAAATAAAACAACCTATATATATATATATAGGGGAGCGATCAATTGGAAACCAGTATTACATTGGAAACTTTGGAAACCGAAATCAACCAATCAGTGAATTTCTTTTTTTTATTTTTATTTTTAATTGAAAAGATTATTTTTGTCTTTTACATTATTTCATAATATATATGGTAACTGTTATTATTATTATATTAATAATGATTTAATTTTAATTTAGCTTATATATGGTAATAATAATCATTGATTAATTTAAAAATGAGATATTTAATTTAGGTAAATTATTTAATTTTAATTTAGCTTATATATGGTAATAATGAAACAATAATGCTAACACGATAAACCTGATGAATCTATTATGAAACAATAATGCTAACACGATGAACCTGATGAATCTATTTTCATATACGGATATGCAACTGAACAGGTAATGAAACAAAAATGGGAAGTTAACAAAAATGACACAAATTCATCATGTTTCATTATGAAACAATAATGCTAACACGATGAACCTGATGAAATCTGTTATCCAATGAAATCTGTAATCTACAAATTCATTCTGTTTCATCACAATATTAGATTGCGTGAGAAATTTTATAATAAAATGAAATTAAAAAAAATATTTTCTTACATTTTAAAAGAAAATTAATTTTTTTGATGAAAAGACAAATGCTCCACGTTTTCATAGTAAAAAAATAACAAAATTCAGATTGTGTGGGAATTTTATTTTGGTTTCAAGTAATCTAAATAAAATAAACCTTTCTTGCCATATTTGAGACACAAAATCAAAAGACATATTTACCCTTTTCATCTATTATTTTTATTTATTATTAATAAATTAATTAATTTAGTACCATATATAATTCAAATGAATCTTAACCATTGATTATAAAGATCAATGGCTGAAATTTGGTTTCCAAAGTTTCCAATGAAACTTGGTTTCCAATTGATACCACCCCTATATATATATATATATATAAGCAAAATAACTGTTCTCAATATGGTTGAAAGAAAAAAAAATCTGAACCAATTCTCGAAACATAGTTAATACATACATATATATAGAGAGAGGTGAGTTATTGTGCAACCTTTTTAATGGTGCAACCAATGCAACCCACCTATCTACCACTCATTTTATTTTCACCTTTTTTAATTAAAAAGGTGAAAACAAAATGAGTGGTAGATAGGTGGGTTGCATGGGGTTGCACCATTAAAAAGGGTTGCATTTGAAGACGGTTACAATACATGTGGGTCCAATATTTTCAATTAAAAAAATCAAAAAAATAAAAACAAACTAACCGTTTATCATGAATCCAACGGTTAAGATGTGGGTTGCATGGATTATAAGATTTACATGGGTTGTAAATTATCCTTGACCTATATATATATATATATATATATATATATATATATATATATATGTGTGTGTGTGTGTGTGTGTGAAGCCTCAGCAGATGGAACCAAAAGATGAAATCTCATCTTTTTCTTTGAAGTGAATTACATTTTTCGTCCTTTGTGGTTTGGTATAATTAAAGGATCCCGTCCTTATTTTGAAAAATTAACAAGGTGGGTCCATGTGGTTGCATTTTTCAGCGAGGTGGATCCCTTGTGCAACTACTGGGACCCAACTCATTAATTTATTCAGCGACCCAACTCGTTAAAAAACAGCAAACATAGGAGGAGAATCTCCCTAGGAACAAGTCACTTAGATTTTATATACGAGTGCCAAGTTTTCTAATCATCTTATTTGTAATTTCGTTCCAAACTAACTATTGTACTTGCTAAAATGGAAAAGTAACACTGAAGTATGTCATTGTGAGCAATTTTACACAATTTCAAACACTTAATTTGCAGCAAACCAAAAGCATGACCGTTAGAATCAGTCCTTGTGGCATACTCTAATGGATTGTTTTCAATGAAACAGCATATAAGATAGGTCAGAAAACTCATTCCCACTTGTTCTTCGGAACAAGGTTTATTATGTGTTTGTGAGAGATCAAAAACTGAAAATGGGTTGATAGGTTTTAAGTTAGCTGAAGCACACAAAGCCTGCAATGCTTTGACACTTGGCCATTCAAACATTAATGGTTCTGTTTACCGACCGGTGTTGATCGGTCAACATCAGCTAGTTTACACAAAGATTGATGTGACTGATGGTGCTGACAGAGCACTTATCCGACCAGCATTATTATTTCATTTACCAGGTCAGCACAAGATGATAAAGATATTTTATTGGTAAGCACTTACTACAAAACACTTGTTAAACAACCATTTTCAGTCGGCGCTTGCCCAAACTACAGTCTTACCAGGTTAGCTCTTACCCAATTTGTATTGGTAAAGGGCCCGGAAATTCATTTAATCGTTAGAAAAGGGGAGAAAAGGCATACCTGCAGATTATACTTGGTGCGTAGTGCTTTGCGGTATCCACAGGCATAGCATGCAGCAAAGCATCCAGGAAAGCCTAGAACCATGCCTCCCGTTAACAAGCAGCAAAAGGAATTGATAACACCACATATGATGAAATGGGTTGTACATGATCCCATGAAAGTGCCAGATCCTAGAGACTCCGCATTCTTTCCAAAAAGAAAGCAAGGGCATATCGTACCAACGGAGCCTAAGAAGAAATGAAGGCATTCAGAAGCAACAATTAACAACATTGATGAGAAACTTGATCTTTAGATCTAAACCGTGTTGATAAAAGCAAAACAGTAATGGGGTTAAGAATGAAAACAAAAATAAGTGAACTTGCGTACTTGTTGGTCTGTTTTTGATAAAAGTGACTAAACATTTATAGGTTTTATCTGAAACTGGTGTTGGATAAAAAATGAGCCTTTGATAAGTGTTCTTTTGAACCGATAATCTAAATGATAGAAAATTATCATTTTATCCATCTAAAGTACTTTTTAACAAAAACACTGTTTATAACGCTACATGAAAACTCAATATAATATGATGGGTTACAAAATACTATAGCATTTCCCGTATTGGTAATTTTTTTATCCTAATGTAGTTCTTAGCCCATTAGTACTATTACTTGAAAGTCCATCTTCAATTAAGGATTCATTCGAGATCCGTATCATCACAATTTCAATTCCACCAAAAAAATAACTTCAAATAATGCCCAAGGAAGAAAAATGGAACAGAAAAATAAACAGAAAGCATAGGCGCAATGAATAAGGGTATTAAACATTCAGTGCAGATTCAGCTAATACAGGGTGGGTGTGATTACTTATAACCATTCACTGCCGATTCAATGATGTCTTAACCAATCAAAAATTAAATTCCTTTTAAGAAGCAATATTACCTCTGCCCGATTCAGAACGCATATACCAGTCAGACCATTCTTACCCAAATATGTGTTTTCAACAGAGTATTTGTTGATGGATATTCAAAAATCCAAATATCCATCTGAATGTGTCCAACTTATGTCATCCATATCCGTTATAAGGTGATGTGGGTATCTGGAAAATACCCAATATATGAAGAAAAATGTGATATAGCATATGTATATAATAGTATTTGTGAATTATGTTTCTAACAACTAAACAAAACTAATACACTGCTAACTAGACATGTTTTATCAATAGTATTAACACACAATTCGCCTAATTTTCATCCATTATCAGAGAAATAAAAGCATTTTTCCTTTTACATGCGCATTGATGAATTTAAGATAGCAATATTGTGGGTAGACGAATCTAAGAACACAACAATACTTATCCTACTCAAGTCCACATTCCATTAAACCAAACCAAACGAGCCCAATATATCCCACACAGAAGTGGGGTCTACGGAGGGGTGGGATGCATGCAGACCTGACCTCTAACCATAACGAGTAGAGTGGTTGTTTCCATGAACTTGTGAAAAGAACGCTAAAAAAGAGAGTTTGCCAAAACGATAAACATTTGAGACAAGAAAACCGAGTTAGACGCAAGCAACAACATACAAATGCACATTCCATTAACTTCTGAAAAAACCAAGGTGAAAGAAAGAAGGTAGCATACAGCTTTGTAGATCATCAAAACAAGCACATATTCCAGAGGACCATTGAACTGGGACATCACTACTGCTTTCATTCTGTGTGGGAGATTCATCAGTGTTAGAAAGTATACTTGTCTCTAGATCTGACTGGCCCAGGGGAATATAACGAGGTGGTATGTAACCACTCTGCTCTTTCATTTTCCTCAGAAGATAAATGGGCACCTCTTATCTGGTTCTCTTCACTTGAGAAGCATTCTATAACAAGAATCCTACAATGTCATATAAGATCATCCAAGCTCAGCATACGCACCAAGATGAAATAAGAAACATTGAAGAGAAATATTTGAGTATGATCATATTGACTTGTACTTCTTATTCATAGCAATAACAGACATCTCATGATATTTGGCGGAGGGTTTATTTGAGATACTGTGACGGTTTTCTGGAGGTATTATTTGAAAAGTGTAGGGCCTATTCGTCTAGAATGATTTGCTCTGTAATGTATGTTTGAAAAGCAGTGAAACACATTCTATTTATTGAAATGAATTTGGAAAACGGTGAATATTGATTCTGGAAAGAGTCGTAAAGAGAGACGGAAAAAGAGTGGCTAAAATAGGCCCAAGCCCCCTCCTGGGTCGGTAGACCTTAGTCACCAATAAATATTGAACTAGAAACTTGACGCTGTACATGTAGCACCAATAATCTTACAAGATCATGCATCAAATTAATGACTATCGAATCTGGGAAAATTACTACTAAATGGTCAAAGTGTATACACAAAAACTTAAATGAGAAGCATAATTTATGATAGTCAAGCTGTGTAACTACATGATAAACCCTCTCACCGATGAGACTTACCAAAACCCAAATCTAGTGAGTCTCAAATTCAATGATACACATGAGTGCATACACATTAGTAACCAAGGGTTTTTGGTAGCACAACCTTAATGACGAGTTACATCGAATCATGAATAAACCAAACCAACGGAATCCAATATATATCCCTTCGGGTCTTAGGGGGGTAAGACGTCTGAAGACCTAACCTCTACCCCAAAGAGTAGAGTGGTTGTTTCTTCGAAGACCATCGGCATGTGAAAGAGTGCGAAAGAAAGAAAGTTTGTGAAAAAATCTTGAGGATATCAAATCCTGGATGTAGAAAATAAAGACTCCCCACCACATATGTATAAAAGTGAGCAGTATCTAGATCATCATTCCCTTAGTTACACATAAAAGTTGACACACAGCTCCGAGGAGAAATCAGTCTGTGTAGTTCTTCTTCAATGGATGGGTGCAGGGGAGTAGGATATCGCTTGTAGTTGGAATGCAGGGTCATCAATAGGGTTGATGAGAAAGTTGAGTTTTAAGTTATGGTATTCATGGAAATGTATGACCTGGAGGGACATACATATTATAATATAATACCATAAGAAATGACGTAGTTGAGACTATTGCTGTGTTCTCGAAACTTTTTACACAAAGGAAAGGAAAGGGAAGGAAAAACAAACTTGTGTTCTTGAAATTTTTTGGAGAGAAAGGAAAGGAAAAGGAAGGAAAGGAATTGACAATTTTCCTCCCAAATCTTTCATCCCAAATGTGGGAAGAAAAGGGAGGAAAGAAACAAAAGCCCTAAAAAAATATTATTAAAATTACTAGATTAGCATCAATTATTAAAAAAACCCTTTTCCCCTATCATCCACGTAGTTGCTCTGCCTCTTCCCAATGCCACTCAAGAGAATGCTCTGCCTCTTCCCAAGTTGCTCTGCAGTTCATGATTTCTCTGCTTCTAAACGTTGCTCTATCACATATCCAGGTTTGTCCAGCTTCTTCTTCTTCTTTGTCAATTGTTGATTGAACTAGACGAACTACATTGATTGAAACTTTATACTTGAATGATTGAACTAGATGAACTACATGATTGAAACTCCTGTTCTGCAACTATGAAACTCCTCCTGATTGTTCCGCCTCTTCCCTATGTTCTAACCTTCATATGTTTATTATTGAATCTTGCTTTTACAACTACATATGATTGAATCTTTTTCTTATTACCACTACATATGATTGAATCCTTTTTGGTTAAAACTATATTGAAACTTTATGATTGAATCTTTTTCTATTACAATTATATTAAAACTTTATGATTGAACCTTCATGAACTTGGTCTATAACATCTTGTAAGTTTTGGTTCTTGAATTTTGCACTTTAACAACCATAACAATTGAGTTGAATTGTTTATAATAGTGCTTACTTGCAACGAAATAGCAAAAATATTACAATAGCATGAACTAGTAACATGTTTTATTTTCATTCCATATCCGTATAAACATGTACATGAATCGAATTCTCAAACTATTGGAACAACACTAGTTATCTATTATATGACCGTCATGAGTTTACGGGTTTTCTTCGGGGCTGTTTAGCAAAAGCTTACCGGTAAGCACTTAACGGTTAAAGTCACCACTCTCACCAACCTTACTAGGTAAGATTTTTGGCCATAAAAATTGCATCATATACAACGATCTTACCCAGTAATCGGGAAGAGTCATCACCCTCACTTACCGGGAAGAGTCGTCACCCTCACATACCGGGTAAGACTATCATTCCTTCCCATGCAAATGGCTAGACATTTTATAATCTACTATATGCAACTATAAATGTAAAGAACATAAACAAACATATGCAACTACAAATCTATGTTATCTAATTATAGGGAATCTGTGTGAATGATGATGATGATATCAAATATGAATCAACACACATATATGGGTTTTTCTCTAGGTTGGAATAAATATATTCTTTACTTGTTTTTTGTGTTTAGAAAATTGTTTGCTTTAAGAACAGAGGTAGTGAACGAGAAACACATTTATAATTTAATATATGCAACTATAAATGTAAAGAACAGAGGTAGTGAAGGAGAAAAGAGGAAGTGAAGGAGAAAAAATACAGCATGAGAAGAAACAAACATATCATAAATCAAAAACTTTTAATGCATGTGGGGTCAAATAATATAATTTTATGAACTATTGGTTGCAATTTTGTTCTATTAGATTCACTTATTACATTTAATCCTGAATACACAGATGTCAATGGATGACATACATCTTTTATTCAGAACTCAACACTTAACAACGGTTCACTTGGTTTGTCTAGTGATGGATTTTATTACACATCGTAGACATTACAACAAAAACCAAACCAGTTTACCTACCCGTGATATGAGGTTGCATAGACAACGAGTTTGGTATGAGATGTTGTACAGCCTCTCAACAAGTGGTAAATGTTGTGAACTAATTCGTATAAGTGAGACAACTTTTAATATATTCTGTCAAAAGTTAAAAAATGGAAGTGGCCTTCTACCAACTTGACGTATGTTAGTAGAAGAGCAAGTTGCTAGATTCTTGCATATTGATGGAAATGATTTAAGAAATCGTTTTGTCTCTTAGTTCTAACGTCAATCCCTATCAGCCACAAGTAGGCATTTCCTTCGAGTTTTGGGTGCAATTATATCATTAAAAGATCAATATCTTAGACAGCTCATCGGTGATATAGCTCCAAAAGAAATTCAAGAACAAAGAAGATTTTATTCATTTATCAAGGATTGTATAGGGGCAATTGATGGAACACATGTTCGTGTGCGAGTACCTAGTAAACATGCCCTAAGATATCGTGGTCGTAAGGGATATCTAACAATAAATGTATTAGTTGTGTGCACATTTGATTTAAAGTTCACATGCATTTTGAATGGTTGGAAACGCATGGCGTCACGCTCGAGAATCATAAAAACGCACTCACTAGAAATGATAAACTACTCAATCTCGAAGGTAATATCTTAAACCGAAGTTGGTTATATGATCAATCAGTAATCTTATATTATTTGAAGCTTCTAGTCGCTTCCCGAATGCCCCTTTCCTTGCCGCCAAACCACTAGGAGGTGGATGGTCATGGCGTCTCGTAGATCAGACTTTGCTTACTAAGTTTATTTTGTTTATAGGTAAATACTATTTTGTTGATGCCGGTCTACGCCATAGAAGTTCACTCATTGCACCTTATAGAAGTGTTGATAAGTCAAATAAGGACGTTTCTACAGTGTTAATCGATCAAGCGAATGCATATAATCAAGAAGAGTGTTGGGCTGTGCAAATGAGAACAAAAAGGTCCCTCCATGGTTGATTTTCTGAGCAAAAAGGCACACTAGAATCACTAATTTAGCCACTATTTTTGGGTTAAATCCAGTCCATCAAATTCGATCTAGAGGGTATTAACATTGGTCTTCTTCAAATTCAGATTCAAGATTAAGCTTTAATTCTCTTTCCCCATCAGAGTTCATAAAAGGCACCATAAGAAAACAAAATTAATGCAATAAAATTCATATCAATTTTGACTTTCAAAAGGATTGTATCGGTTTTAGCCGAAGAGGTAGAAGAACATGCCCAAATTTTCAAGGGTTAGAATGCAAAGCTCCATGATAATATTTGATAGGGTTTATTCAGCAAAATTCTGATATAAACCTTCTCCTCCTTCATCTAATGTATAAAAAATAAGGTTTATGAGAATTGGGAAACATAAAGACATGCCTGAAACGATAGCTGTCTGTGGTAATTTTGATAGTTGTTATGCCATCGGCCTCATAAGAACTCGAGCAGTGTACAGAGCGTCAAAGATTGCCGCTGAGAGACGGAAGAATTGGGAACTTGATTGATCGCAGGATCCTCGATTAAAGTCGGTCCCATTCGGCTTTTGCCTTTCTATTTATTATTCTCTTTCTTTCTGTTATAGGAAAAAAAAACTAAACGGAGACAATAAAATCCATGACTCTCATCTATAACTATATTATAAAGTACGGATAAAAAACTAGTGTTATACAAATTATTAGGCACAAGGTACCATCATTTTATGTAAGATTTTAAAAATCTCTTAATTTACAAGTATCAAAGCACAAGATACATATTACTACTGTAGGCTTCTAACACCCACCAATTTGATATGTGCAGGGCCTTCCTTTTATGCAGACCTTTCCGTGTATCACTATTAATTAATATATTATATTACTATAATTTTATTTTAATTATATTATTAAATATGTAATTGGTTATTTTTTCTAGATGTCATTAAAATATATAAGATAATCATTGAATTCTAACAAAATACTTAATTTTTTTATATAAAAAGCATTATATTATTAAGCCTAAATTAAACAAATTTATAAAAAAACATTATCATTTTCTCAAAACCATTCAAAATCGTACTGTAAATCGACAAAAAAATAAAATGAAACATTAAAATCGTGATGTGTCTCGCTGCATTGCGCGAGTACGCTTCTAGTTAATCATAAATATTTTAAATTAGTGTTGAAACCATGCGTTACGTGGTAGCGTGAGTAATTTTGATAGTAATATATAGGTTGTCCATATGATACATGTTAATTGTTAAATATGATAATCAACAAACTGTATACAAATTATTTGTAGAAATCATTATAATTTAATTAGTGAAATTTTAAAATATATATATATATATATATATACATGATAGTTTTTCTCAATTTATGTTAGAAATGATCTAAACTGAACGGTTTGCTTGGTTTATGAATTGTTTATATAATTGATGACATTATGTGATGTTTTTTTCTTTTCGAAATTAAAAGATGAAGGTACATCTGTCAATTTAATTATATTTATTATAACATCACAAATAATTAGAGTATTTATAATTTTTTTTATGTTGTATAGAATAAACGATAAGTTTCCAATTAATGACAGAAATAATTCAGAATGTGTTTTATTATATAAATAAATAAATATATATATATATATATATATAGTTTTATGTATTTGTGGATTCTAATTTCATTTATAAGAAAACTAAAATGAAATTGAAAATATGAGAAAATAAAAGGTTTAGTAATTACAGTGTTGATTTAAAAAACAAATAAAAAATAAGAAGAAAAAAGATAAATGTGCCTGAAAACTTCTTGTTGAACCATCTATAAGAAAACTAACATGAAATTGAAGATGCAACAAAATAAAAGGTTTAGTAATTATTGTGTTGATTTTAAAAATAAATCAAAATAAGAAAAAAAAAAAAGAGATAAATGTTTTTGAAAACTTCTCATTGAACTATTGTCTAGTTTTTACTATAATATACAAAATAGATATTGCATGTATAAACTTTACCATTTGGTTGACTTTGATTAATTTCAACTGTGGTTTCATAGTTGGAACTCTTAAGTTGTATGAAGCAAAATGTGAATTCATATATGATAATTAGTCTAGTTTTAAACATGATCAATCATTGAAGGTCAAGAAAACAAACTTTGGATAATATTGGTGGATTTACAATCTCATAAAACTTCAACTTCTCAAGTGTGACACTAAAAATATCTATAAGTATATATATCAAAGAATAAGTGAATATAAAAATGTAGATTTACGACCCTTGAGAGTAACAATGTAATCCTTGAATAAATATTACACAAATATTCTCTTAGCGTTGGGGGTTATGCTCCTGAGAATAAAATATATAGAAATAAAAATTAAGTTAATAATACATCATGCAATTATAAAATGGACAAATAAAGAATAGATTGAAACTGAATGAGTAGTTGAATAAAAGACTTACATGTAGTAATATATATGTATAGTGTGGTGATGAAGCTTTGATGGTCTTTTGCATATTTGGTGATCTTTAGATCTTGCTTATGTTTGTGTCATTTACTACAAAAATACAACATAAAGATCGTATGAAGTCAATACAATGACAAAAAAAACTTGACTATAAACAAAAGTTCATACCTAAAATCAATTTTTTAGTGAGAGAAAATATGTTAGAAAGAAGGAAGGAGAAAAGTAGGTTGTTGTATGACAAAGAAATGAAAAAAATCAATAACATATCCAACAAAGACAAAAAAAAACTACTTGTGCTTAAATAAGGGAAAATGATGATTAATTAAAATAAATGAAGGGAAATGAATGGTTAATAACATAAATTGTAATAAAACAAATAATAAATTCTCTTTATGGTTTATTTTCTTTTATATATAAATATATATACTTAAAGTAAAATAGTTTAAGTTATAGGAAGTTGGATGATTTAGGTATTGAAAGTTAATTAAAGGTGTGCCAAAATGACCAAAGTAGTCTCCTTGCAATAAAAAATACATTTTCATAGAGGGGCATTAAAGTCTTTAATATATTTAACATTAAAAAAATAAAAATAAAACACAATTTCTAGCTAACAATCATACTCTAAGAGAGTGTCACATTATTATTTCTTGGTTTTCCTTTAGTATATATATAGATAGATAGATTGATGTTAGCTTACTATTGTTTTTAGATAATGTAAAATAGAAGAAAAAAAAATCAATAATAATATATGTTTGAATGATAACAATAATAATAAATAAAACTTAACAATTTTATATAATTATAACTAAAAATGTGAGATATACTATTTTGATTGGTAGAAAATATAGGTAATAATAGTTAAGTAAAAAAATCAAAAAGAAATTGAAAAGTTTCTCATTTAATAGGTTAATATAATTAAAAAAATTAAAAATCTAAGAAAATAGATAAAAGGTCACGGAGGTCTCTCATTTAGGGATGGGAATGAGACCCGCCCCATTGGGGAACCCGGTGTACCCGCCCCGGCGGGGACGGGGATTCCCCGCAAAACTGGGGATCGGGGATGGGGACGGGGATCCCCGAAAGTTAAAAACCGGGGATGGGGACGGGGACGGGTAACGTGATCCCCGCCCCGCCCCGTCCCCGCATATTAAATATATTATATAATTATCACTAAATATTATGTATATTTATTACTAAATATATTGTATGTCTATTTCTAAATATATTATTTATAAAGATTTAGATATAACTTTCATATTTAGAATGGTATTTTGATATTTTTTGTTACATTTTTTTTACTTGTGTTACTTTTCTAGATAAAAAAAATGGAGAGTCGAAAGCGTTTGATCAAATAATTACGTATGACGTTGTGACTTTGTTCACATCAATATTTGGTAGTACGTAGAAACATATTTTGGAAATATGTGAGATTTAGACATCGACTATTATCGATCGAGTATATATAGTGCTCAAAACATTTCATTTAAAATATATCAAATAAGGGGGAAAAATCCCCGATTACCCGTTGGGGATCCTCGTTCCCCGGTGGGGACGGGGATGTGTTCATATTCCCCGGCGGAGACGGGGACGGGGATGGGGATAGAAATTAGGATCGGGGACGGGGATTGAGGTCCCCGCCCCATTACCATCCCTACTCTCATTCACTCTCTCCTATGCCTTCTTTTATATATATATATATATATATATATATATATATATATATATATACTAGGTGTGACACCGCGTGATGCGCGGTGACGAAATATTATGGTTAAAATTAGATAGTAAAATCAGATATGTTGTGAAAGTTCAATTCTTTTAGTTGTACAGTTTACGTGGTTTCAGAGCCACTGACGCTGGTTGTATAGAGAATTGTATGAAATATAACGTGGACGTTGAACTTGACAAAAGACAACAATAAGTACTTTGTGATTTGTTTCAAGAAACATGAATAAGGATTGAGTATTTATAAAAAAAAGCAGATCCAACATGATAAGTGATGCAAGTACAACTCTAACCAAATTAGCCGGTGCATAATAGTAATCCTTCAACTTCATTCTGCATACAAAAAGTAATATGTAATAAGTGTTGTTTAACCAAAAATAATTTGAAACATGTCGTTATATGTAAAAGGAGGTTAAACAGTAATATGAGATATTTAATATAAACGACGATAAATACATACAATAATTAAATGAACATAATTGATTACGGTTTCAATGTTCGAAGGAACAATATTGTCAAAAACTTCATGGTACACAATGCTTTTAACCAAGTTATGATCCTCAGCCTCATCATCAGTGTTTAGTATGGTTAAACCTTCACGTGATGTCACTCGAGAGATAGCAACATATAATTGAAAACTATTCATCGGAATGACAGGGACGTTATTCATCTTCTTCATGGTTGTTAAAAGAGTGAACAACATTTTGAGCTTTGAATCAACAACTCTATAGTTGCCTGAATTTGCAACAACTTTGAAGTTACTTATGTTATACACAACACCTTTTAACAAATGTTGGAATTTCGTCACCAAGTTTCTCCTTATTGTTGCAGCCATCAATGTATCCTAAGCACATACGAAAAAAGAATCATTAATAAAATAAATATTAATATACAACAAAAGAAAATGTAAATTTGTGATGTAATAACACAATATTACCTGCTCATCAACCAAAACCATATCCAAGCTTATTAATTCCCCATTTTTTTTGGTATTGATCGACTCCCACATTCGATATATTCTCACCGTAACACACCAACACTCATTCTCGGTTCCCAAATCTTTCAACCTACATAATTCATTATAGCGAGATCGTGTTATGGTTTCTATGGATTTAACAAACAAATCTAAAGGTTAGGATATGCATGTAGGATCATGTATATAAATAGTGCAAACATATCACATTAGCACATTTATTACGTACATGAAGAGACACCATAAATTTATTGAAAAACATTTATTTAGATTAAATTAGTAATTAATTATTATGATGTTATAATCATGTTATAGTAATTAGTCATTATGATGTTATAATCAAGTTATAGTAGTCAATCATTATAATGTTATAGTAACATTTGTATATATCCATTTAATCCTCCACAACACTCGATCAGACCATATTACGTTTTGCTCTTTTAGTCCTACGTATTTAAATTTGTAATTTACAACATATTAATACATGTAGAAATATGTTGGTGTTTCAAATTTGTAATAACTTCCTCCAAATCATAGAAGAACACCAACAAACATTACTTAAACATAATTCAAGCACTTATAGTGAAATTAATGGCATGTAAATGTAATTATGTAGGTTAAACCAAACATTACTTCAACATAATTCAAGCACTTATAGTGAAATAAATGGCATGTAAATGTAATTATGTAGGTTAAAAACTCGAAGATTGATTAGACACATAATGAGACTTATTAATTACAATAAACGGTCTTTAATTATATTAAGTTAAAAGATGGGGAATAAACCTCAATTACCATTTAATAAATATAAAATGTCATTACATAAATAGATTGGATCTAGAATTCAAAGAACAAAGTTTTAATATGTGCCTTGTTAAAACCTTCCCATGGTTGTTCCATTGCTATCATCAACTTTTTTAGAACCAAGGAATTAAAACAATACAGACTCGTCAATGTTGATTTCGAAAGTAATATTATTAATTCCAATACTTAAAAAGTACTTTCAGAATAAACACTTAACTATAGAATGTTAATTGTAACATAGTAAATATAATTAATATAAAGATCACAACTAATTATCTACATATAATCAAACACATGCATATATGCAAGCACATATAGGTTGGATCTAGAATTCAAAGAACAAAGTTTTAATATGTACCTTGTTAAAACCTTCCCATGGTTGTTCCATTGTTGTCATCAACTTTTTTAGAACCAAGGAATTAAAACAATACAGATTCGTCAATGTTAATTACACAACAACAACACCACTATATAGATAGGAAGATAGATATCACTTAGCACATTGAAAATGGAGCACCAAAACATACAAACAGGATAACAAAATTACCTAGAACAATAATTTTTATATATAAATACCTAGGATATTTGTAGCCAGGGACGGCAATATCCATGGTTGAAGCCAATAAAGTACTAACCTCCGTTAACTATCTTGTTCATATCATGTCCGAGAGAATCGATGGGATTCGTTTATGAGCAAAAACAATATATCTTTATACATTTAAAAAGAAAAATCAAGCAGATGAGATGATACCATAAATTTTTAGTACTCCAAAAAGTCTTAAATTATAATGTTGTTTAATCCATACAGACAACTTAATGGGCTTGTTTGTTAGCAGCTTAATGGGACTTACAGTTTATTCGGTCAACTATACATGAATGTTTGGTAGTGGCTTAATGATGTAGAAAGTGGTTTATACGGTAAGCTTCTAGGGGAGAGGTTTATGCAGAAAGCCAAGTTTTTTCCGAGCACTCCTTCCCAATTAAAAAACACGCTCCTTTGATCTATGAGAAAACCCTTCCAAACAAAAACTTTCCCAATCTATGCGGACAAATTAATCCACACAAACCGTATTATCAATACAAGCTGTTTGATTGGTTTTCCATTAAGCCCTGTATAAAGTTGTGTATGTGGATTAATTTGTCTATATAGATTGAGAATGTTTTTGTTTGAGAGGGTTTTATCATAGATGGAAGAAGCGTGTTTTTTAATTGGAAGGGATGGGTTCGGAAAAAAAACTCAGCTTTCTGCATGAATAAGCCCATTCCTATATAATTAAGCCACTACCAAACAGTCATCTAGAGCTCACGGAATAAGTTGTGAGTCTCGTTAAGCGCATTAAGCTGCTAACAAACAGACCCATAATGGAAAAACAACCAAACAGCCCCTTAGTTATAACCTAATAATGTTTAAAAAAAAAAACTATTTGGCATGTGGAATGCAAGTAAATGGAAATTTCACCTATCATCCCACCGAGCAAGGCGGCATGCTAGGAGTGCTATAACTTCATGAATAGTTTGTGGTAGATTACCACCTCCTGCAGCAAGCAGCTCCTGTTGAGGCATTTAAAAAAAAACGATTTAGAACAACTTCAGGCATGGATGTCGATAAAACTGAATGCAATGGCTGTTTCACAGAAAAATATATTGATTATATATATATACCTGTTAAAGAAAATAGCCATCATATCCCTGTTAATTACTCCAATGGACAATGTCGATAAAACTGAATGCAGTGGCTCTTGCACAGAAAAACCTGGACTTCTGAAACTCCTAACACATTGACGTTTGTCGAATAGCCTTTGACGTGTAATGAGTTCGCGATACGAAGACAGCGCAAACAAACCACTTGCTATTTTTTTTACTTATGTTCTTCCACATGGAGAGACTGGGCAACTTTATCCGCAAGTTAAGTTACTGAAGAAGTATCATTCACAGCAGCCCCAGTGCTTTTTGTAAAATCTCGCTGCTCCTTGGACCTCTTTTCCTGCAAATCCTTCTCCCGCTCATCATAGTAACTGAAATCGTCTAAAATTGAAGTATCTGCATCATGATCTTTGAAGATTTTCAACATTGCAATACCCACTTATAGTTTCACCTACACAAGAAAGGGTAGAACCAATCAGACGAAAGCCATCCCACTTGGACCATTTCCAGTTGAGCTAGCACAAACTAATACAAATTTGAGGTGATTCTGGATGCATGCATGCATACATACCTCTTGTGAATCTTTGCTATGAGTCACAGGCTTGTTGTCATTATTTTCAAGAATGTGTCGGAATCGACTGTTGGGGATAGAAAAAATACAAATTTAAGATCTAAACAATTTCAATTACTTTTAGTTGAATTACCAAAAGGTATTTGCCTTTAGATACCTCATAAAATGAGATGTTTCTTTCAATGATTTTTCATCCCCTGGCTTTGATAAATCCTGAAACCTTACCCATGGATTCATCGGCTCTCGGATTTTCAAGCCTTATGAGCTGCTCGGTTGTATGTAGGTCCCAACAGTAACCCATCTTCCTGGAACATTAAGAATTTGAATCCCACTTTCATCAAATATCAAAGAAACAAACTAACTATTTAAATCTTCGATTTGATGCAAATAAACCTCAAACTCTTTCTCCTCAACACTAACTTATAGTCCCGAACAACCTATGAAACATTACAACATTTCCATATATGAGAAGTTTTCAAGTCACAATTACCTATGAACCCATCATCACAGTTGCAAAAGGCATCGATTTGGTTCCACAAAATTAACTTTTTTAGTCAATAATAAAGTGTGCTTCATACATTTTACAAATAGTCGAATACTTCACACGTTACCTGACAATGCACAATGCAGCTCCTGATAATTTAGCCACTTTGATAACCCACCCGAATGCAGGTTTGTTTTCATGCCTGTAGATTTTGTTTCTTGCTTTCATCCATAATTTCTTTTCTGAATCATGATCTCGGTGCTGGAATATCTTAAATAAATGTTTTGACCCTTTCAGCTTTTTATTGCATGTTCTACATATCTTTATAGATTAACCAATAATTTGTCTTCGAGATTTTGTAAACTTGTGTCGGTCATTATCTTGGGATTTAGGTAAAACTTCGAATTTTAGCCTTTCCAATTAACATTTAAGCTTGATTCATGAAAACAATGATTGTTTTTAATTAATGAAATTACCTTTGATCGATTGTAGTTAAAAGTTAATTCATTTGGCCATGGGAACTCAAATCTAGACTCTAATTGTGTACTCTGTCACCGAAAATATTCCTACTTATTGTGTAATATTTTTATTTATTTATTTATGACAACTTGTTCTGAGAATCTGATGTTGTTCAGGATTATTGAGACCCTCCCTTGAAGTTTTTCTTCATTGGAGTGGTCAAGTTTCTAAATCAACATCAGATAACTGGATTGAGGATGAGAAAAGCTTTTGTTAAATCTTGTGGGCTGATTCGATCGGCTTTTAGACATCATGGAGATAGAATGTCAAATGGGGTAGCAAAAAGATCACTATTATTGAATATAAATAATGGGACTTTCGATAAATCATCTTACAAAGCATCTATCTGTAAGTATGGCCAGCCGTCCTATATGTTTTCAAGAACCATGTCTTCTGATGCTGCTCAACTGAACTACAAAGGTAATTTAATGTTTCTTTTTCATTTAGTTTAATCGTAGTTTCATGGTAAATATTGAATGCAATTATGGTGTGTCTATAACAGAAGTAAACATATGAATGATTCGCTCAAGATCGAAAGCCCATGTCTCAATCTGCTAACCTGGTGAATGATTTTATGAGATTTGGGGTGTTAAAAAGGGGTGTTAGACATGTATTTTCGGTGCGCATTTTAAGAGCGGAGCACCAATTTGATAAGCGTGTTGCCTATATGCACTTCTATTTATGTTAGAATCAGGTCAAATCATGCATTGAAAATATAAAAAGTAAGTCTTGAAGTCGTTGTGTGTGAAAAAGAAAATTGTAGGTAGGGGTGCATTTAGCAATATATGAGTGCATTTAGCCTACTCCATTTGATAAAGGTGCATAAATGAGCAGCCAATACTATACGCCAAATTAAATCGAAAATTAAGTTCTCAATGGTAGTATGGTACCATCTCCAACAGATAAGAAAGGTTGGTGGACGGGTTAATCCGCTAAGAACAGCCTGCTAATCTCTTGGGAATGTAGAACAAACAATTCTCGTTGTAGAAGCATGAGTTAATCGGCTCTAGTGTCAGGTAGGTGCCTAAATGAAGCAATTAAGCCATAGTCTTTTGTGCTTTTGCCTTAACTTCCTAGGTTTAATTTTCAGAGGACCAAACCTCCAGATCCAGTCAACTCTCTGATTATATCTAAAAGTGTTGTTCAACATATAAGAATAAAATCCTATATTTCAGCTTAACATGACCCCATTTTGAGAGTAGGACATGCAGATGCTCACCTTAGTGTCAGAACATTTTTTGCATCAAAAGGAAACTAAGGCAGTTTGCATCATCCCTACTGTTTCTCCCAGGCCATGAAATTGAACCTATCAGTACCTTCCCCAACACTAATTCCTAAAAATGGACATAAAAAGAACCCTGCTCTTGCAAGTGCTACCAATGTATATACATTCTATGGGCAGGAAAGACAGGCATCAAAGTTTTCTGCTTTGTAAGGACTAATACAATGCCTATAATCACAAACAGAATGAATAAGGTGTATATCATAACACTTGATTTAGTTCCCTTGGACCAATCTCCATCATCAATTTAGCAAAGATACAACAGGAGAAGCTAACCAAATTTAGAGAGTATGCACAATGTGTATGAAGTGGCGGAAAAAAGTAAAGTTTATTCCCAATTTCCACACACACACACACACACACATATATATATATAAAGGGTTTGTGGTTTATTCCCAATTTCCACACACACACACACACATATATATATATATAAAGGGTTTGTGATATCTGTGTCTAAACTCTATTGCAAAGCCAAAGATGCAAGTACTGTTGAGGCATTTAAAAAAAATGATTTAGAACAGCTTCAGGCATGGATGTCGATAAAACTGAATGCAGTGGCTGTTTCACATATACCTGTTAAAGAAAATAGCCATCATATCCCTGTTAATTACTCCAATGGACAATGTCGATAAAACTGAATGCAATGGCCACCTGGTTTGTATCATCTTCGAAACAATCGATGAAATTCGTTTATGAAACAATCGAGTCGTTTTGGAATTTGGTTTCGGTCATTTTGGAAGCCCTAAATTTTCAGGAGAGAGGAGATTGGAAGAGAAACAGACGGGTGAGAGACGTCTATTAATTATGAATGTGAAAAAAAATCAAAAAATCAAAAAATCAAAAAATTGAGAGAGCAGAGATGGTGGAATCCTCAAATATGTAGAGGACACGTCAGCAACCATACGAATTGCTTTTATATATATAATATAAATATATATATAAGGGAATTTAATTAAAATACCCTTTTTTGAAAAATCAGTACCCAAAATGCCCCAAATCTTGTAATTTTTGCCAAAATACCCCCTAGGTCCGCGTTTTTCACTGTTACACGCGGACCTGGTACGCGTTTTGTCCGCGTTCACTATTACACGCGTACTCGGGCCGCGTTTTGTTCGCGTTTTTCACTGTTACACGCGGACCTGGTCCGCGTTTTGTCCGCGTTCACTATTACACGCGTACTCGGGCCGCGTTTTGTCCGCGTTTTTCACTGTTACACGCGGACCTGGTCCGCGTTTGGCTTCAATGCACGGGGACGAGTGTTTGGGCCGCGTTTTTCACTGTTACACGCGGGTTGGGGCCGCGTTTTTTGTTAAAAAACGAGGGTTAGGTCCGCGTTTGATAGTGTAAAGCGTATTAGGGTTTGGAAAATTAGAGTTTCAGGCCTATGATTTCATGTGTGGTCAACTGTTTGTGACGTATTTTTTTGAATGATTTAACTGTTTTTTTCCACATTTTAGTCTGATTCTCATACAATAAGTGTACCATTGTCATTGAATATGTGGTTCACATTCATTTTCTCCATTCAATTTTTCCTATAAAGATTAGTAAGATTAGATGCAAAATCGTTCATCACATCCACTTGAATTGCTTCATTTTTCATACTACTGAAAAAATGAGTTCATCTGTTCAAAAAACTAGAGTCTTATTATGTTTCGATGGTCAATGGGTGCAAAACAACAATGGGTGGGATTATATTGGCTACACAAAGCGTGGTGTATATATTCCAATAATGGTTTCGTATAAGACGTTTATCGATTACGTCGTGGGAAAGTGTGGAATCGGAGATTCTGCTGCTTGCAAGTTGGTGTTCAGACGTGCAGATGGCTCACTGATGGAGATAACCAACGATGACGAAATCCTTGGTTTTATGCTACTTGCAGCCGATTCAGAAATACCTCCACAACTTTTTGTGTATGTCGCACCATTGATGGGCGATGACGAAGATGATGACGAAGGTGATGACGAAGATGATGACGAAATCCATGTCGGTGGTAGTCAACTGGAGCCTGACTCTCAATTTCAGGCATCCTACGACACCACACTTTATTCTGATCATGCATATCGTCCTAACGAATCTTATCCCGAAGTTGTTCCGGAGACGCAACTAGAAGAAGAAGAAGAAGCAGAAGACCCAAAAAGACGGTTTGTTGGAGTTGCTGATGACGAAACACATGTTTTCACAACTGGTATATCTGATCTGGACAGATCAGATACCGATAATGACGAGGATGAAGAAACATATACCCCTAGCAATAAATCATTTGGTGCGTTAAACGATTATTTTGATATGCCCCCTTCCCTTCCTAACCCGGAGACCCATATACCAGCCTACCAACCCGCACCTTACAATCGTAGTACAACTATACATGAAGGTCAAATATTTCATACGAAGGAGGAAATGACCGTACAGTTGGGAATGAAGTTCTTGCGAGAGGGTTTCGTGTTTAGAGCGAAGAAATCCGACAAACGCAGATACAAGGCTGTCTGTGACCAACAAAATTGTGAATGGAGTATGTCCGCGAAGTCCGTGGGCCCTAAAGGAGGGTTGTTTGTCGTTAGAAAGCTGAACGACGTACACACATGTTCGAGGACACAACTAAATGCCAGCCACCGGCAGGCCAACAAAAGGACTTTGGGCCACATACTGAAAGACAAGTTTCTTGACGCTAGCAGGTCATTTCGGCCGAAGGACATCGTCAACGATATAAATCAACAGTACGGGATCAACATTGGTTACCACCAAGGATGGCGTGCGCGATGCAAGGCACTACTAATGGTGAGAGGCACACCCGAGGAGTCATACGAACGACTCCCTGCGTATTTATATAACTTGGAGCTGAAGAATCCGGGTACACGCACCAGAATAAGGACGGATTCAAACGGACGTTTCGAATTGTGTTTCGCTGCACTTGGATGTGCGGTAAGTATATTAAATCGTCGTAGCTTTACATATTATGAATTTTAACATTTACAAATAATAACCACGTACGTTTATTGCAGATCCGGACGTTTTTGACAAATTTGCGTCCTGTCCTTGTAATAGACGCTGCCCATTTAAAGGGGCATTACCTGGGTATGATGTTCTTGGCGGTTGCCATGGACGGAAATAACAACATTGTGCCCTTGGCTTTCGGAGTAGGAAAGTCCGAGACGGGGGAGGAGTGGGGTTGGTTTCTGAACATGTTGCGGGAATGTATCGGAGCCCCGGAAGGGTTGGTGTTTATGTTCGACAGGGCTCCTTCCATAAGCGCGGCAATTTCTGCCGTGTACCCCTCCACCCCTCACGCCCTATGTTGTCGGCATTTGGAGATGAACGTGAAAAGCGCGGACAAACGTATCACAACAAACAAGACCACGTATTGGAAGGCGTGCAAAGCATATACTATTAGGGAGTTCGAGACCTACATGAATGCACTACGATATGAAGTACCTCGTGGAGCACAAGTTATGGACGAGGCTGGTAAAGAGAGGTGGTCAAGGGCCCATTTCCCTGCACAACGGTATAACATAATGACCTCTAATAGTGTAGAGTCGGTGAATGCACTGTCCCGTTTTGCACGCAGGTTACCCATTGTCGGCCTTATAGAGTACTTCCGAGATTTTCAACAAGAGTGGTACCAACTTCGACGACGAAAGGGAGGTTGATAAACTCTAAAATCTTTAACTTATATGTTTGTTGCATTTTTCTTCTTCCGTATAAATCGTAACACAATTAACACATATTTGTAGATGAAATGCGTAATCATCTCACACCAATGGCGGAGGAGATAATTAGCAGAAGGTCGGGAAAGTCTACGACATGGAGGGTAAGTCAGATTGGACATGGTAAGTTCAACGTTGGGGATATCCGTTATCACGCGACTGTCGATATGGTCAACGGTGTTTGTGAATGTAACCAATGGCAATATTCTGGTTTACCGTGCGGTCATGCCATCGCTGCTGCAAGGTCAATGAATCGTAGAGATTGCAGCGATCTGGCTATATCTTACTACACGTCCAGTACTTACCGGTCAACATATCATGAGTTGATCTATCCTGTTGGACCCCCTCAATCATGGGTTTTGCCACACGTCCCCCTTCCGCCATGCTATCCACCGTTAATAACCAAGAGACGTGCGGGGAGACCAAGAAAGAACGATCGACGTCCATCTCGTGGTGAGGATCCGATACAGAGAACGTGTACTAGGTGTGGAGCAGTAGGACATACTCGTGGTGAATGTCCAACTCCTGCCCCTTCAACCGTGCCCAGGAGAGCTTCTACTAGCCAAAGATTTCGCTCTCAAGGGTCATCAGACCTAGAACCACATGGAACTTTAAGGCATGATAGCATTGACCTTAACATTGACTTCCCTTGATTGTAACCACCTCATCTTCTATGCTAAGTGATATTGTTATTATGTTAATTGTTGATTTTATCTACCTTATCGTGATTGTGAAATTATATTATGTGTAAATAAAAGATAAAACATAAAAGCATCGTTTTATTGAAATTAAAGAAAACGAAATGGTGCATCCGTACAACATTCAAGCATCGATAAAGTAAAAATTAATGCATAAAATAAAACTTAGGTTAAACGTTAAAGTGCATCCATACAACAACCACCCTTTGAGAAACCTACTACGGGTAGATTTCCCGGCACTTCGTAACCCAGCCAGCCTTTGCCTTCATATGCTCCTCCATGACGGTGTAGTTTTCTTTTATGTCTACCAGTTCATCTTCTAACTTTCTAATCTCCTTTTGTTTCTCCCTGACATCGCGCTTCATATTCTCCAGGAACTCCTTCTGCTCCGCAATAGTTGCTTCTTTGTCCTTCTGAAGTTCCATGTTTTGTAGCCACGTCCTGCCTGTATTTCGTATCTCTTCATTTGCCTCATCACAGGACCTTTTCAACCTGGTAGGCAGTACCTGAGACATTGGTAGACCTGGCCCCTGGTTGGATTGATACGTAGGAGGGGGCATTCCTCCATGAGCAGCGTAGTATGCGGCTTGGGCATTGTTAAACTGCTCCCACTCCTGAGGCGTTATCGGTTCATCGTAAGCAGTTAACCCAAACTGCGCCCAATCCTCCGTTGTATCTGGTGCATTCCAGTCAATCCTTGAAGCTCCATCATTTAATTGGTCGATGTCCACGGAGCGTGAAGTGCCAGCCCCATTCGCTGACCTTTTCCCCCCTACCGCGTGAACCTCCAGCCATCAAGTAATGAAAATTTAGATAATGTATAGAATGTAGATAATATTTGTAAATGAAAGTGAGGGTAGAAAGGATAGATATGAAGTTGTGAAATACTACTTCACCGGAGCATCTACTTATAGTCCATGCGAAGATCGGTTCATGATAGTTTCAAAGGCATGGTCAAACGATTCCTCTGCAAAGCCTGAAATGATTTGTTTTTTGTGCCATGGTCAAACGATTCCCCTGCAAAGCCTGAAACGCGGACTAACCCCGCGTTACACCACTAAAACGCGGACTAACCCCGCGTTTTGTTACTAAAACGCGGACTAACCCCGCGTTTTGTTACCATATGCGGAGATAGGTTTGTAACCATGGTCAAACGATTCTTCTGCAAAAACTAAAATGATTCTTCTGCAAAGCCTGAAATGATTCCTCTGCAAATACTGAAATGATTCCTCTGCAAATACTGAAACGATTCATTTTTTTTTAACAATTGTTCCTTGTTACTATAAATACCCGTGTTATAGTAACTGTGAAATTCACAACACTAAAGAGTTGTCGGTTTTTTACTTTTACTTTCTATGGTTTTGTTTCATTAATAAAATCGTCCAATGTATTTTGTGGTTTGATGCGTTTATATTTTTATACTACAAAATTATACCGTCATTGAAGTGTACAGCAAGAAAGTTGAGTTTAACACTTCCAAAATTGTATCACCCGAGCATATAAGAAGTCGTTGGGGATTCCAGAAAAACCAAGTGTCGTGTAGCCAAGTTTGACATTTCAATGACCGACAATGTTACCTACTCACTTCATTTAATGACGTCGTTCCAATATTTGTTTAGATGAACTTGTACCGGTTGTTTTTGAACCCTACCAGTTTGTCATTAATAATTGGTAAGTTTAAATAATATTTTGTTTTTTATTTACCAAAAGAACTTTTTCATGTACTACCCTTTTCATATCAATTTGTGATCTTGGGAGTTAACGAATTCTATTTTTATATAAAATAAAACATCCGATCCAAATTAGTTATCTAAGTAAAAAAGGGTTTTAATATTTAAAATGACTTTAAAAAAAAGAATCATATTTGTTATTTCAAGAGGCCCATCACAACTCACAAGTAACATAAAAAGTATCTCCAACCTAATCGTTTATTTGGACAGCCAACGAGAAAAGGGTCTCCGCCATGTAATTACGCCATTCCCTTGCCACATGCTCAGTTGCATCTGGTGCAACTGTTGGGTGCAGACCTTCAATAAACTTGGATATGTTACGACACACCCACACACCGCAATCCCCAAGGCCCCCTGTCTGTTGAGGTGCATCAGGATCATAGATAACCTCTAATTTCTTGCTGGCCTTGATACGATCCGGCGTGTCGTGTATCTTTTTTAACAACTTCGGCAATTGTTTTTTGAAGATCCCAAGGCGTTCTTCCAAGGGCAAAGTGTACCTTCTTGCTTGTAAACTGTCAAATAAGACCAGCCTCATTTCACGGAGGTACAGAACACCGAGCACCCAATGTTTGTCCACGACGCATATGGGGATGTATACCTGAGATTTTACAATAACACAATAATAGTTAGTAACAAACAAGTTGAACAAAAATTATGTAAATCGATTTCCATACCTCGTCGATGTCCATCCAAGCTGGATGAGTTCTATGGCCCAGTCCATTGCATGTTTCAAACACAGACCTGTATCCTTGGCCCGACCGTGTAAGCCACTCAAAGAAGTTGGAGTCCATGACCGTCCATCTGGCATGTGGAGAGCGGGATTCTTGGATCATTCTAACCCAAGCGTCGATTTGCTATACACAAAACGTAGATTGTTAGACCTGTCATTAGAAATGTAGTTGTTTATATGACTATATTTAAATACTAACCAGATCCTCGAAATCCCCACTACCACCTACACCCAACAGTAGCATGAAAAAACCGGCATTCATTTGAAGGCCGCCGTAAAATGGATACATCAGGTGGGGGAGCTGATCACTGATACATAATTCCCTGATCTGTGCCGCCGAAACAAACACCGATTGCCCCGTGTCAGTCATCGTAGTGTCTCCCCCAACCTTTCCCTTGCCCTTTGCCTTCACCCTTGCCTTGGTTTTTTTCTTAGGTACTGTTGTGGTCGAAGCTTGTTGGACATATGGGGAACAAAGGGCTGGCCCCACAACAGCGACCCGTCTCGCCCTCTCATGTGCTGCCTGATCTGGCTCATGTATGGGCATGTCAGCATCCTCAAAGTGGTGATCGATGATATCATCAGCCATCGGAGTACTCACCCGCGCCTGGGTGGTGTCAACCCCCGACTCCGACCCCATCGAATAAGGGATGGAAGTTCCCAAAAAATCTTCCACCAACCCGCTTAGGACGGACAGCCCCGGCCCCGGCTCCATCATCTGGGGTCTGTAATAGTCCCCCGCCTGCATCCCAAACTAGTGACGTAGGTCATTATAAGAATCTTCAAACGTAATAACAAAAAAAAACAACAATGAGCACTCGTCGTAACTTACATTTTGCTGGAATGATGGGGTCGAGAAAGGGTAGTTTCCTCCGGTTGCCGCCTGTGTGTACCCCGGCGACGTGTAGGCTGGCGTCGTACTTGTCATCCCAACCTGGTGACATGGATTATAATGAGCACTCTTAATAATTACTTTCAAACGTAATAAAAAAATAACCTACATTTCGCTGGGATGATGTGGTCGCATATGCCGCACCCGTGTACCCATGCATTTGCCCAGGCGACGTGTAAGTGGGCGCCATGTTCATTGACACCTAATACAATCATGGAACGTAATATCAATACACAAACCAATATTAAAGTATTGGGCGTAATATCCCCAAATTAAGTTAAACACTAACGTGAGTGTGGCGAAGGTGTGCGGTGAGGGCCTCGAGCTCTCTTATGCGTCTGGCCATATCGAGGGCCTCGAGGTCTCTTACGCGTCTGTCCACGGAGGTCATGTACTCCCACTTATCTTGGTATGGGTCTATATCAGGCATCCTATGATGGGTGGGGCTAGGGGGAGCTTGATAGGTGGGGCTAGGAGGAGCCTGATAGCTAAAGCTAGGGGGAGCTTGATAGCTAGAGCTAGGGGGAGCCTGACGTCGCGTGCCATCATCGTCATCATCTTCATCATCATCGTCATCATCGTCATCATTGTCATCGGGATCAGGACCTCTACGTCGGGACCTCTTTGTCGGTCGCCTGCCCGCCGAACTTTCAAAAAAGGTGACGCTCCGTCGAAACCAACTCGACTGCTGCTCATCCTGAGTAGGCCTCAGTTCCGCATATGGCGCATTAACAACCTAAAAAATTATAAGACATATAAATCACAAATAGTTTTTTAATTACTACAATTAAAAATATAGTAAGAGGGCGTACGCTCAAAGCTGAGTTGAAGATCCCAATGCATGCAGACTTACTAAGGACAGCATCTCGATCCCATTTGGTTCCCCTAATCAACCTGTCGGAGCGCTTGGTGAAATTTTGCCGGCAGGCAGGAAACATCTCCAAGATCCATATCTGGAATTACATAAATTGAACAAGTACGTTAGAATAAATCCAAAATTAGCAAAATTAGTTAATGAATTGATATTTATGTTATTGTACTTATCTAACCTTTAGGGCGTGTGCAAACCCGTTCAACGTCATCTTGTTGTTGTGCTGGTTCTTCTGCTTGCGTCTGGCGATGGCACCGTGGAGTCCTTTGTATGAGTGACTCCAGATGTAGCTACCCCACGGATAGCGGTTAAACCTCTCAAAGTCATCGACAGCGATAAGTACAGTAGAGGAAACCGGCAGCCTTGGATCACGACCCATGAACATCAAATCCGCCATCACCACCAAGCAAACACGCACAACATCCTCATCGGATATCGCACCCAGACCAGTTCTCATCGTCTCGAGGACGGTTCTCAACGTCAAGATACCTGGTGCAAGGCCGGGCCAAACCCTACTAACGAAGGACTCATCTGTCAAGGTAGGAAGGTCGGGTATTTGTCCGAAAAGGAGTCCTGTTACAATACAGAACTCACGACGACCAAAGTGCATGCGAGTCCCACACACGTGAAAATACAATTCCTCCGGCAGTGGTCTCGCAACCTCGACCTCCATCTGTAAAAACATGTGTACTAGAAGGGGGTCCTGTACAATATTGGTAAGCTCGAGCCATGGCCCGAAAGATGTGCGGCTAAACATTTCATGTAAACGTTGTGCCCGTTCAGGTGGACACGCTTCAAAAGCATCTCTAATTTCCTTTACAATGGAGATGCGGCATTTGAACGAAAGATCGACGTTATCAAAATCGTCCTACATAGTAATGCAAGGATGTTGTCAACGCACCTAACTTATAACAAGCCCAATCTCTACACTTTTTTTATACAAAAAAAAAAAACGCAATCTCTACAATTATTTTATGAAAGTAGCGCAATCCCTAAAACAAGCCCAATCTCTACAGTTTTTTTATACAAAAAAAAAAAACGCAATCTCTAAGATTAACGCAATCTCTACAATTATTTTATGAAAGTAGCGCAATCCCTAAAACAAACCCAATCTCTACAGTTTTTTTATACAAAAAAAAAAACGCAATCTCTAAAATTAACGCAATCTCTACAATTATTTTATGAAATTAGCGCAATCCCTAAAACAAGCCCAATCTCTACACTTTTTTATACAAAAAAAAAAACGCAATCTCTAAGATTAACGCAATCTCTAAAATTATTTTATGAAATTAGCGCAATCCCTAAAACAAACCCAATCTCTACAGTTTTTTTATACAAAAAAAAAAAAACGCAATCTCTACAATTATTTTATGAAATTAGCGCAATCCCTAAAACAAACCCAATCTCTACAGTTTTTTTATACAAAAAAAAAAAAACGCAATCTCTACAATTATTTTATAAAATGAGCGCAATCCTAAAACAAGCCCAATCTCTACACTTTTTTTATACAAAAAAAAAACGCAATCTCTAAGATTAACGCAATCTCTAAAATTATTTTATGAAATTAGCGCAATCCCTAAAACAAGCCCAATCTCTACAGTTTTTTTATACAAAAAAAAAACGCAATCTCTACAATTATTTTATGAAATTAGCGCAATCCCTAAAACAAGCCCAATCTCTACAGTTTTTTTATACAAAAAAAAAACGCAATCTCTACAATTATTTTATAAAATGAGCGCAATCCCTAAAACAAGCCCAATCTCTACACTTTTTTTATACAAAAAAAAAAAAACGCAATCTCTAAGATTAACGCAATCTCTACAATTATTTTATGAAATTAGCGCAATCCCTAAAACAAGCCCAATCTCTACAGTTTTTTTATAAAAAAAAAAAAAACGCAATCTCTACAATTATTTTATAAAATGAGCGCAATCCCTAAAACAAGCCCAATCTCTACACTTTTTTTATACAAAAAAAAAACGCAATCTCTAAGATTAACGCAATCTCTACAATTATTTTATGAAATTAGCGCAATCCCTAAAACAAGCCCAATCTCTACAGTTTTTTTATACAAAAAAAAAACGCAATCTCTACAATTATTTTATAAAATGAGCGCAATCCCTAAAACAAGCCCAATCTCTACACTTTTTTTATACAAAAAAAAAACGCAATCTCTAAGATTAACGCAATCTCTACACTTTTTTATACAAAAAAAAAAACGCAATCTCTAAGATTAACGCAATCTCTACACTTTTTTATACAAAAAAAAACGCAATCTCTAAGATTAACGCAATCTCTACAATTATTTTATAAAATTAGCGCAATCCCAAAAACAAGCCCAATCTCTACACTTTTTTATACAAAAAAAAACGCAATCTCTAAGATTAACGCAATCTCTACAATTACTTTATAAAATGAGCGCAATCCCTAAAACAAGCGCAATCTCTACAGTTTTTTTATACAAAAAAAAACGCAATCTCTAAAATTAACGCAATCTCTACAATTTTTTTATGAAAGTAGCGCAATCCTAAAACAAGCCCAATCTCTACACTTTTTTTATACAAAAAAAAACGCAATCTCTAAAATTAACGCAATCTCTACACTTTTTTATACAAAAAAAAAACGCAATCTCTAAGATTAACGCAATCTCTACAATTATTTTATAAAATTAGCGCAATCCCAAAAACAAGCCCAATCTTTACACTTTTTTATACAAAAAAAAACGCAATCTCTAAGATTAACGCAATCTCTACAATTATTTTATAAAATGAGCGCAATCCCTAAAACAAGCCCAATCTCTACACCTTTTTTATACAAAAAAAAAACGCAATCTCTAAAATTAACGCAATCTCTACAATTTTTTTATGAAAGTAGCGCAATCCTAAAACAAGCCCAATCTCTACACTTTTTTATACAAAAAAAAAACGCAATCTCTAAAATTAACGAAATCTCTACAATTATTTTATAAAATTAGCGCAATCCCAAAAACAATCCCAATCTCTACACTTTTTTTATACAAAAAAAAACCGCAATCTCTAAAATTAACGCAATCTCTACAATTTTTTAATAAAATTAGCGCAATCCCAAAAACAAGTCCAATCTCTACACTTTTTTTATACAAAAAAAAAACGCAATCTCTACAATTTTTTTATGAAAGTAGCGCAATCCTAAAATTAACGCAATCTCTAAAATCAACGTAATATGTAAAACTAAAATTAACGCAACCTCTAACATATTATCAACATAAACACAACACTCTAAAATTAACACATAATCACTAAAATAAATATAAAATTAAAACGCGGTTAAAGGAAACTTACCGAAGAAAGTGGTCGACCCATATCCGACTTTTATAAATGCTAACCAACCGAGCCGAGATCCGAGCGTGTGTAATACACGATATATTTGAGAGAGTGAAATAGATGGGATACCTTTGAGAGTGATGGTGGTGGGGTTATGGGTGGGGGACACACTTATTTATAGGAGCAAACCCTAACAAATGAAAGCATCCACACCGTCGATCTCTAAACCCTAAATAAACAATGCTATGGGCGGCCCCCAAGTACGCGTTCTACAGTAAAAAACGCGGCCCAGATACGCGTTTTATAGTGAAAAACGCGGACCAAACGCGGACCAAACGCGGACCAACGCGCATCGAATGCCAAACGCGTACCAGGTCCTCGTGTAGGGGAAAACGCGGCCAAAACGCGGCTCGAGTACGCGTGTAACAGTGAACGCGGCCAAAACGCGTACCAGGTCCGCGTGTAACAGTGAAAAACGCGGACCTAGGGGGTATTTTGGCAAAAATTACAAGATTTGGGGCATTTTGGGTACTGATTTTTCAAAAAAGGGTATTTTAATTAAATTCCCTATATATAATATATATATATATATATATATATTGATTGTTAGCTTACTATTATTTTTAGATAATGTAAAAGAGAAAAAAAAACTCAATAATAATATATGTTTGAATAATAATAAATAAATAAAACTTAACAATTTTATTTAATTGTAACTCAAAATGTGAGATATACTATTTTGATTGGTAGAAATATAGGTAATAATAGTTAAATAAAATTAAAAAGTTTCTCATTTAATAGGTCAATATAATTAAAAAAATCAAAACTCTAAGAAAATAGATAAATGGCAATGGAGGTCTCTCATTCACTCTCTCCTATGTCTTCTTTTATATATATATATATATATATATATATATATATATATATATATATACACTATATTATAAAGTAGAGATAAAAAAACTCTTAAATACAAATTATTAGGCACATGGTACCTTCATTTTATGCAAGATTTTAAAAATCTTTTAATTTACAAGTATCAAAGCGCAAAATACATACTACTACTACAGACTTGTAACATCCACCAATTTGGTATGTACAGGGTCTTTCTTTTATGCAGACATTTCCATGTATCAATATTAATTAATATATTATATTATTATAAATTTGTTTTAATTATCTTATTAAATATGTAATTGGTTATTTTTTCTAGGTGTCATTAAAATATATAAGATAATCATTGAATTATAACAAAATACTTAATTTTTTTATATAAAAAACATTATATTATTAAGCCTAAATTAAACAAATTTATAAAAAAAACATTATCACTTTCTCAAAACCATTCAAAATCGTACTGTAAATCGACAAAAAAATAAAATAAAATGAAACATTAAAATTGTGATGTATCTCGCTGATTGCGCGAGTATGCTTCTACTATTTTTAAATATGTAATTGGTTATTTTTTTAGATGTTATTAAAATATATAATATAATCATTAAATTCTAACAAAATACTTAATTTTTTTATATAAAAACATTATATTATTAAGCCTAAATTAAAAAAATTTATAAAAAAAACATTATCACTTTCTCAAAATCATCCAAAATCGTACTATAAATCGACAAAAAATAAAATGAAACATTAAAATCGTGATGTATCTCGCTGCATTGCGCGAGTACGCTTCTAGTATATATTGATATATTGATTGTTAGCTTACTATTATTTTTAGATAATGTAAAATAGAAGAAAAAAAATTCAATAATAATATATGTTTGAATAATAATAATAATAAATAAATAAATAAATATAACTAAACAATTTTATTTAATTGTAACTCAAAATGTGAGATATACTATTTTGATTGGTAGAAAATATATGTAATAATAGTTAAATAAAATAAAAAATCAAAAAGAAATTGAAAAGTTTCTCATTAATAGGTCAATATAATTAAAAAAATCAAAACTCTAAGAAAATAGATAAATAGCAATGGAGGTCTCTCATTCACTCTCTTTCATATGCCTTCTTTTATATATATATATATATGGAGAGGTTCATTTGAAAAATGGTAAATATATGAGAAATAGAGAATTAATCTTAGCCATTCATCTGGTCAACATTTGCGGCTTTGACCGCGAAGCACCGAATAATTCCTTGTGTGGTGTATAGAAGGTAGAGGGGTAATTTCGTAAAATACACGGGATGAGTTCATATATGAATCTGTATGAATCACAAAGATTCATATATGAATCTGTTAATTAGTTCAACTGATTCATATATGAATCTTTGTGATTCATACAGATTCATATATGAATCTTTGTGATTCACAAAGGTTCATATATGAATCTTTGTGATTCATACAGATTCATATATGAATCTGTTAGTTAGTTCAACTAATTCATATATGAATCATAAAGGTTCATATATGAATCAGTTAAAAGAGTTCAGTTGTAAATTGCACTGGTTCATATATGAACATATAGTTCATATGTGAATTATACATGTTCATATATGAACACAGCCCGTGTGTTTTGTAAAATTTACGAAATTGTCCTTCTATTTTTGGGATAGCCGCAACTTTTGACCAGTCAAAGCCGCAACTTTTGACCGGTCAAAGCCGCAATATTTGACTAGTCAAATCCGATCTTGACCATATGAATGACTAGGATTACTTCTCTATTTCTCATATATTTACCATTTCTCAAATGAACCAAACACTATATATATATATATATATATATTGATATATTGATTGTTAGTTTACTATTATTTTAGATAATGTAAAATAGAAGAAAAAAAATTCAATAATATTATATGTTTGAATAATAATAATAATAATAAATAAATAAATATAACTTAACAATTTTATTTAATTGTAACTCAAAATGTGAGATATACTATTTTGATTGGTAGAAAATATATGTAATAATAGTTAAATAAAATAAAAAATCAAAAAGAAATTAAAAAGTTTCTAATTAATAGGTCAACAGGCCTGGCCCTAGGCACGTGCAGCCCGTGCGGCCGCACAGGGCATCAAAGCCCATAGGGGCATCGAATTTTCGTCACATGTTATATATATATATATATATACACACTACATATATAAGCATTCTAGCAAAAAGTCTTAAAGACAACTTCTTAAGCACATGGTACAACTTGTTAAAGCATAAAATATGAAAATCTCTTAAATACAAGTAAGGAAGCATAAGGTACAACTTATTAAAGCTTATTCTATTCCCCACACCAGCACCAACTTTGGTATAAAAAATGGATTCTTTCTCCATCTGAAAAGTTGTTTTCACATTCAGGCTAACTCTAAAGATTCTAATTCAAATTTCAAAACTCAGTATGGAAATTTTCAGTTGTGCTTTCTTCCTTCCCATTTACAGGTAAGAATGCACAATGTAAAACAGGCTTTACTTTTACTTTTGCTCCAGATTTTCAGACCTACCGAACAGAGTAGTCGATTTTAAGGAGGTTTTTAGAATGCTTTCTTCCTGCTCCAAATTCTTCAGACCCATTTTCGCGATTTCTCCCCACCCCCCAATAGATCTTTAAGGAGGTTTCAAAGGTTTCTTTCCTCAGTCAGAGATTTCTTTCTCCCCAATTTCATGTCTCAAATGTCTTCAAGACTGATCAATCAAGAGATTCATTTGTGTATAAATCTTGGTAGGAGGTTTTGTATTCTCCAAATTCTGGTAAGCTCTTAGAACAAACTCCCAAACTAAGATAAGATTTTGATTTTGATTATGATTTTTGTTCGAGACGTTTTTGATAACGTTTCAATCTTTATCTCCAAAGGTAAGATGCATTTCCAGTGTTTGATTTCATACGTTTTCAGTTAAGCTCTCTGTTTTTCATTGGCTCATTGTGTTAGATCTTTGTATGCTCGAACCTCAACCTGTTGATGTGTTCTCTATTAACAACATCAGCCCATAAGATGTTCCAAATTGTTCTTATTGCAGCCAAAATTTTCTTATTGCATCACTAAATAAGCATGGAGTTGATGTGTTATAAATAGATCATGTGTTAATGTGCAAGTTCGCTTCCTTATGGATGGCTTTCCTTCTGGATCAATTTTTATTCGAAATCTAAACCTTGTATCCAGAATTTTACCTTCTTCAAAATCTCTGTTGTTGTGACTTTTTACTCTAGCTTCCTATAGAATATGTCATGTCTATATGTTTTCTCCAAAACTCAGAAACGATTAGCTGCCTTACTCCATTGATTTCAACAAATGTTTTTTTTTCTTTTTCAGCAGTTAGTTTTACATATGAGAGCATGAACCATTTTGTTTGATACAATGGTTTTTGTAACCAAAGTTCACCTAATAATGTCTCTATCTTTGTTTTTCTATCTAATTAAAGTAATTTTTTAGTGTTCTTGACACAGATAATCAGATTTCCATATCAATTTTGATGATTCAGATATTCCATCTATCTATCAGAGTTTAGTTTTGTGTACCCGCGTAATTGGGTGGGATGTAATTTAAGGTTGCAGCTTCTAAAACATGGAAATAAAACATGTAATTTAAGGTGATTAGAAATTACCGCAAAACCCGTGTTATGAAGTGCAGGACCATATATCTGTTGCATTCATTGAAAATCATGAAGCTTAAAACAAGTAGCAAGGTCATCCAATATGATATGGACTCAGGGTAAAGAGTATAGCAGGTATCCTACTAATTTTGATGCAACAGATAGAGTTATAAGTATATAATAATTAGTTTCACCAAGTAGATTGATCATGCACTTCTAACTAATATTTGCACTACAAATCAAGCAATAGCTAGCTTAATCACCATAAAATCTTGAGAATCGATCTTTCAAAATAGTAGAATAAGTCAATAAACTATAAATATGATGGCATAACTGCAAACCTGCAACAACATCCAACGGTAAAAGCTTTTTCAAATGCATGAGCAATAAACCGGGTTATTTCTAATTAATCAAAAGTCATTGCAATAAGAATAAACTTACTGCTTGCCATAATGTGTGTTCTAGGAGCCCAAAAGATATGACTGACATTTGGAATGAGGATTAAGATTACTGCAAACTCCACAGGTTAATTTCTAAACATGGTAGCAATTCCAACCCATATATTATATGTTATGAGGAACCATATTTTCTTTGTGAAGGACATCTAGGACTAGCAGGAAAAAGAATCACTAAGGAAGGATGTGGGATGTGGCAAATGAAGTTCTAGATTTAAAAAAATAGCTAACATTAGTTGTCTAAAATTTTATCAGAAGTTGTCTAAAATTTTACTTTATATTCGGACGTGGTTATTAGTTGGTCATTATTTGAATTTATTAATTTTGAAAACCTATGTACTAATTATTTGTGAGCTTGAAATTTATTGTTCTATTATAAATACAATAGTAAATGGTATATAATGCTTAATAAGTTGTTTTTAAGATTTTTAATTTTTTACCTTAATATTCTATAACATAGTAGTTGACAACGTATTTGACGTGTTTGCATATACTATTGTAATAAACTTGTAGAAAATGGACTCCCCATACACTATTGACGTGTTTGCATTGCTAGAGCATATACATGCACGATGGAGCTTGACAAGTGTTCGTGTGGAGTTTGTTTCGGAATTGTGATTCACCCGCGTTGCATCGCACGGGTACAACTCTAGTACTACATATATAAGCGTTCTAGCAAAAAGTCTTAAAGACAACTTCTTAAGCACATGGTATAACTTGTTAAAGCATAAAATCTGAAAATCTCTTAAATACAAGTAAGGAAGCATAAGGTACAACTTATTAAAGATTATTATATTCCCCACACCAGCACCAACTTTGGTATAAAAAATGGATTCTTTCTCCATCTGAAAAGTTGTTTTCACATTCAGGCTAACTCTAAAGATTCGAATTCAAATTTCAAAACTCAGTATGGAAATTTTCAGTTGTGCTTTCTTCCTCCCAACTTTCTTCCTTCCCATTTACAAGTAAGAATGCACAATGTACAACAGGCTTTACTTTTACTTTTGCTCCAGATTTTCAGGCCTACCGAACAGAGTAGTCGATTTTAAAGAGGTTTATAGAATGCTTTCTTCCTGCTCCAAATTCTTCAGACCCATTTTCGCGATTTCTCCCCCCCCCCAATCGATCTTTAAGGAGGTTTCAAAGGTTTCTTTCCTTAGTCAGAGATTTCTTTCTCCCCAATTTCATGTCTCAAATGTCTTCAAGACTGATCAATCAAGAGATTCATTTGTGTATAAATCTTGGTAGGAGGTTTTGTATTCTCCAAATTCTGGTAAGCTCTTAGAACAAACTCCCAAACTAAGATAAGATTTTGATTATGATTATGATTTTTGTTCGAGGCGTTTTTGCTAACGTTTCAATCTTTATTTCCAAAGGTAAGATGCATTTCCAGTGTTTGATTTCATACGTTTTCAGTTAAGCTCTCTGTTTTTCATTGGCTCATTGTGGTAGATCTTTGTATGCTCGAACCTCAACCTGTTGATGTGTTCTCTATTAACAACATCAGCCCATAAGATGTTCCAAATTGTTCTTATTGCAGCCAAAATTTTCTTATTGCATCACTAAATAAGCATGGAGTTGATGTGTTATAAATAGATCATGTGTTAATGTGCAAGTTCGCTTCCTTATGGATGGCTTTCCTTCTGGATCAATTTTTATTCGAAATCTAAACCTTGTATCCAGAATTTTACCTTCTTCAAAATCTCTGTTGTTGTGACTTTTTACTCTAGCTTCCTATAGAATATGTCATGTCTATATGTTTTCTCCAAAACTCAGAAACGGTTAGCTGCCTTACTCCATTGATTTCAACATATGTTTTTTTTTCTTTTTCAGCAGTTAGTTTTACATATGAGAGCATGAACCATTTTGTTTGATGTAATGGTTTTTGTAACCAAAGTTCACCTAATAATGTGTCTATCTTTGTTTTTCTATCTAATTAAAGTACTTTTTTAGTGTTCTTGACACAGATAATCAGATTTCCATATCAATTTTGATGATTCAGATATTCCATCTATCTATCAGAGTTTAGTTTTGTGTACCCGCGTAATTGGGTGGGATGTAATTTAAGGTTGCAGCTTCTAAAACATGGAAATAAAACATGTAATTTAAGATGATTAGAAATTACTGCAAAACCCGTGTTATGAAGCGCAGGACCATATATCTGTTGCATTCATTGAAAATCATGAAGCTTAAAACAAGTAGCAAGGTCATCCAATATGATATGGACTCAGGGTAAAGAGTATAGCAGGTATCCTACTAATTTTGATGCAACATATAGAGTTATAAGTATATAATCATTAGTTTCACCAAGTAGATTTGAAAGTCCAAGAATCTACTAAATCGTAGAGAGAGAAAGTAGAGAGAGTAGGAGCGCCAAAATGTAAACTGATATTCAATATGATCTCCAAAGTTTCAAAACAAAGGCTACAAGGGGACTTAAATACCCCTAGCCTTAACAATACAGATAAGCATTCTAAACACAGATAAGACTAAGGAGAATAAATACAATGATTACTACAAAATCAGTCTTAACAATCTCCCTCTTAGTAATAATTGGTGCTCTTCTCTTTGACGAAGACGATTTAAACCAAACATAACTTCCAAGCGTCTTAGAGTTGAGCGGAAAATCAACTTCTCACTAATAAAATTCAATGTCTTCTTGAGAAGTCGAATTTCATCATTTTCAGGTTGATACAAGTTTCTTCTTGTCTCCAAAAATCTTTTTTGAGCATCCTTTAAACGCTGTTCCAACTGTAGCTTGATCACCTTCAACGTTCCATCAGAGTAATGATTAATCTCTTCAAATCTGAGGAAGCATTTCTGATTAGAAGCATTCCTGTATATAACTCCATATGGATTCTGAAGAATAGTGAATAAGGAATATGAGTCAATGTTCGGCAAGCTACGGTCAGGTCTTTGAATATTTACCACTGGTTGAAAACTTTCAGCAGCCATTTGAAAATCAAAGACTCTGTAGAATCTGATTTGGCGCCGAATAAATCTTTTGATCACAAACAGTGCTGGGGAGATATCTTGAGTTCTATGATAGAGATCCCTGAAATGATTATAAAGAAACTCAATGTCATCAATAGATAGATCATTAAAGTCTGCCTCCGAGAAAATGTATAGATTGCAATCTCTTCTTTCCACTTTAAAATCCGGATACCAGATATTGACAAACTTATTTATCGTGACGCTGATAACTCGGACAATCAAATGTGGAGAAGAAATGAGATTCTTTCTTCGGCGCTGGCACTTGATGAACATTAAGTACTTATACTGATATTCATCTGACTCCTTTTCTACACCAAGAATTGCATGAATGTTGATCGGTCTTCTTCTAGAAACAAAAATATTACTCTGAGAGTCTTCTAGAAAAGCCGATCTTAGCCTTGAAGCCATATGCCATTGTTGCAAACTTCTTAGTCTTTCCTGTCTGGACAAAGCTGGTCCTTCTTCTAGGATAGACGGTGGAATCACAGGATCAGAAGGAGGAACATCAGCTTGAGCTCTGGACGACTGACCAACTTCAAATGTACCTGAAGGAGCAGTGGTAGTCGGAGTTGTATCAGCAGCAGGAATAGAAGTAGATGGAGCAGCTTCAGGAATCTCTTCTTGAGAAGGAAGATCTCTGTACAGCAAGTCTGCAATTTCTTCATCTTTTGCATCCATGAAAATAGAATCATCTTCAGTGTCAGATATCACAACTATATCCTCATATTCTTCTTCTTTAACCTTGCAAAGCTTCTCGTATTTGATGTTATCATCATCGTCTGAGTTGATCTCAATGAAGTTTGCAAAGAAGGATCTCATGTCATTTGCAATCTCAGAATCATCCAGTACCACAGACTTTGGTGCATAATCTGGATCTTCATATACAATAATTTGCATGTTGTTCTCAATATTCTGTTCAGAAATGTTCAACATATTAGGCTTTGCAGACAAGTCAACACTTTCTAACATATTGTGTACGAGATCTTCAACATTACAATCCTGGACATTGTCAGAACTCTTTTCTTTGTCAGCCACTTTTTCTTGTGTTTGATCATATCTGACTGACGAACCCTCCACCCTTTGTCTCTTAGCCATCTCCCCCTCATGACCTTGAGGATCTGGATCATCCTGGTCATGTCGTCGTTTAAGAGACGGACCTACTTCAGTTCTGCAGTTCAGGTCATGACGATCAAATCGGTCAGATAAGGCAGTGAGAGCTTGAGTCATGAGAGATAGGGCTTCCTTGATGTCCGAAAAATTCGTCCGAGCTTCAGTACGAAAGGAAGTGAATTCCGTGTATAGCGCAGACACCCTGTCAGGAGTAGAGGTGGAAGTAGAAGTTGGAGTTGGAGTCGGAGTCGGATTTGGTTGAAAAGTCCGTAAGAGAGAGATCAAATCTTTATATTGTTGGTCTGGCGGCGACATAGACAAAAGACGAGCGTAAAGCATGTCCGACAACTCTGAGATAGGAAGATCTGAGACTGGAATGCTCGATGAAACTGGAGGACAAGTTGTTGTAGAAGGAACCAAAGAAGATAATCCAACTGACTGCATAAACGGTGGAGGAAGTGGAATAGATACTATTGCAGGAGCAGTGGAGACATTGGAAGACGGTTCTCTGATAACTACCCCAGATGGGCGTCTGAAAGGAATCTCCGGAGGAATCATAGAAGTATCAATCTCTGGCATCTTACCCTTGAAAAGAGTCTTTAATTTCTGAACTTGGGCCTCTTTCTCAGCATCAAAACGATCAGTCATTTGACGAATGATGTCATTCAAAGTCGTAAATTTTGCAGTTGATTCTCGAGCTTGAACCAAAGAAGGCTCAACAACTGAAGTGACAGTAGCCGAAGAATGAATAGCCTAGAGAGAAGTTGCTGGACCTTGACTCTGCAACTGAGCTGTAGCATTAGCGAAGGCTAAGTCTAACTCGTCGACCTGAAAATCAGCAACTGCAGGATTGATCGATACAAACTCATCTTCTGACACAACATCTTCTTGAATATGAACTTCTGGTTCCTTTGACTTCCTTTCATAAACACGAATATCAGGCTGGTCACCATCATTTCCATCATTGTCATCATCATTTTCATCATCATTATCACCAATATATGCATCTCTATCTCCTTCTCTATCTTCATCAGAAACATCATCAGTAGGAGCAATATCATCATGGACAATATGAGCATGTTCAGTGTCGATGGCTTCAAGTACATCATCTATCTGTTGAACTGCAACAGCTGCTTCAACCACTTGTTCTGCAACTGCTTCAACCTCTTGTTCGGCAACAGCTGCTTCGACCTCTTGATCAACATGAAAGGATGCAGCTCGTTCATCATGAGATGGTTCAGCTTGATCATCTGCTAAAGAAAGATCATTCTCCAGACAATATTGAATTATGCTGTCATCAGATGGATCAGCATAATTCATAATGAAATCTTGAGGAATCGGCATGGAATAGTTGAATGACTGCTTCGGTTTCTGAATATATGTCATTTCAGTATCCGGAACCTGAGGCCAAGACAACCGACGAGGGATAACAGAATTGCTTCTGAGCATACTGCGAATGATGAGCTTCATATATCTGATAAAGGGAATGAACTTGTGCTTCTTATGAGTAAGCTTGTCTTGCACCCTCTCCGAAAGTTCGGTCCAGAAAATATACGTATAGTCGACATGCAAGTCATAGACGACTGCATGGAACAACCGGAGATAATTCAGACTTGCATTGTCCGTGCCAGAGTGTTTCGATGTAAGGCACCTGTTGAGGACTGAGAACAATGCATACCACACTAGAGGAAGATTTGATTTATCAAAATCACTTACTCTATTTAACGCACCAAGATATCCCAGATTACGAATTCCTTCGAGAACATCTAATTCAGAAGGGAAGTTGTCGTAAGATGTACGCCCTGGTCTGGAATTTGGCTCAGGAAGCTCCAGAATGAGACGTAGACGCTTGTAAGATAAAAATGAGTCAAACTGGTCAATCTGCAGATCAAAACGATGTGGACGAACGGACTCATTCTTTGTAATTGAATGCCATGCTTGCTGAAGATACACTTCAGGAACATCTGCACAAGAAGTAAGAGCCCTAGCAAGCGGTTGAGAATTGCGCGAATCACCGGATGTATCTTTATCTTGTCAAAGTCGATGTAGTAGTTGTTTGGCTTGTAGGGAAGCATGTACATCATGATTGGAAAGACATCGTTCGGTGTTCGACGTGATGCAGAAAGATTTGCCACGATAGAAGGGACAGACGGTATAGGCGTCTCATGCGAAGCACGATCAGATGGATCATCGAGAATAACATTCTCGTCTTGTATCATAGGATCAGTATTGGTTTGAGAAGCCATTGAATAACCTGGAAAAACAGAAACGAAGAAAAAATTAGACAAGGTAAGAAAACACAAAAATGAAAAATTTTCTAAGTCTGGTTTGCGTGACAAGTGAGAAACGCAAAGTAAGGTTTGCGCGATGAACTAGAGATGCAAACCTATTTATAACAAATCCCATTTAAAATTATGAAAGAAATTTGAGCATTTGAACTTTGAAGATTTCTCAAAGCAAGAATATTGAATGAATGAAATGAAATCAAGAGAATTGTTTTGAGAATTTGACAATGTATCAATCAGATCAAATCAAATGGTTAGGGTATCAAAGAATTGGATATTTTGTTTATATGAACGAATATAAACAATTTTGCAATGAAAGCACAAGATTAGAAAAAGATGATTGATGCTCAACAACAATGAGTTTCAAACGAGGGTATTACCATCGAAAGATTGGTTCGTTATGAGACATGGTAATAACAAATGCAAATGAAGTACTGAACCAATGTGTATGAATACTTTACAGTATAAAAACAAGATAATACACAAGTATTGATCTTTAGAAACACACGACCAGTTAAACATTAAAGCTCAAAATTGAAAAACATTTATGTCAGGATCGAATTCTCAACAAGAATTAATTCTCAGAAACAATATCAAAGAAGTTTGCGGAATAACACTTTGATATTTAATCAAACAGAAAATCAACACAATAGATATGAAGAACAAACTGTAAACTTATATTGAATGCTTTGAATTTACAAGATTACACACTCAACCTCAATATTGATGAACAGGCTCACCAATACGAATTCTACTTCTCTAGAATTAGGATCTATGTCTTAAGGTTGATTTTCTCTCTGAAAGAATGAAAATTACTTTTTTAAGTTCTCTCTTATCTATTCTATACATATACTAGTCTAAAGATAATTACAATAATTAAACAAATCTTCAGTATATCTTCCATGTATATCTCAAAACTTCCATAATCTTCAGATTATCCAGCTGTCATTCTTTCCATCCGAATCTCTTAAGCAGCACTAACCATGATCAGCAGCATTAACTTCTTCTAGCAGCATTAACTACTAAGCAGCACTAACCACTAGCAGTATTAATAGTACTAGCAGTAGTAACACTCAGCAGTATTAACTTTTAAGTCTTCTAGCAGTAGTAACTTTGAACCAGCAGCATTAACCATACTTGATGAGTTCTTCAGTTCCCAACAATCTCCCCCTAACTTGACTTTTAAGAAAAGAAGTCAAGTTCTTCAGAATTAATCTTCAATATGCTTTCAACACCTCTGATTCAATTTCCCAAATTTGGATCTAGGCCCAAACTTTGATTTACAGTTCTTATCACCACAATCTTGGCCATCTCTGAATCCTTTGTACAAACCAGTGTAGCTTTAAGCATCCCTTCTAACTTCTCCTTGCTATGCTCATAGATTTTGTCCACCAGGTAGTATTCATGATAACAATTGTCAATAGTAATCATGTATACTCCACAGTTTTCAAACAGTATCCATTTGTCAATCTTCTTGAATATGAACTCATGCATATGATCTTTAATCCTATGGTGCACTTTTTCAGGCTCAAACATCATGCACAAGTATTCCAATGTCACTTTGAGAAGATTCTCTTCAGTACCTTTCAACACAGGTTCATAAAGTTTCATCCCAACTTTATATAGTTCTTCCATATCAGCTCTTGAACAACTTCTGATGACTTTCCCCCATGTTGAATAAGCTTCAAATGAACCATCAGCTCTCTTGATTCTGAAGAAATTCTTTCCATTGTCTCTCAAAATATCCCAGAAGATGATCTCTGGAGCTTGCATAGAGATTGGAACAGCTTTCAAAGGTTCCACTATTGTCATGTACGGATCCATACTTTCATCTGTTTGCTTAGTGACCTGCTCTGGACTCTGTACTGGCTCTGTTGGGGATGTGACTGAAGGTTCTGCTTCCTTTTCAGTTTCTTCCACCCTAGGCCTTTTCAACTGCCTTTTTGGAGCAATTGATTTCACTCTTTTTCCAGACTTGGCTTCTATACTACCATTTCCAGGTTCTTCCTTCTTCTCTTCTGCTTCTTCTTTGGAAGGTGTGGTTTCCTCAGGGAATGGTTGTTGGATGTTGAGATCATATCTCTCTTTCATCCTTCTCTCAGCCTCCTCCCTTTGTGCTGAATCCCCTTGAAGCTTGGCCATTTCCTTGTTATACAACTCTTCAATCTGAGAGAATGCCATGTGGGTAATCATCTCCCCCTTAACACCAATTGCACCTTTCAGGAAGTTTATCATTTTTCTTCTTTCCTGATTGGCCAAAAATGTCTTGGAGGGTTGTCTTTTCTGCTTTTGTTTCTGAATTGGCATCTTCTTAACTTGGAGTTTCTTGGCCTGAGTTGCTGTCTGAGCTGCTTCTTTCAAACTCTTTTGGTATTCTGCATTTAACTTCTTGGCCATTATCCTTGCAAGCTCTCTATCAGTTTCTGTTTGAAATTGCTCCTCTTTTTCCATTTGCTCTTGAAGCTGCTTTGCCATCTCCTCATCCATTTCAATCTGACTCCTCTTCTTTGAAGGTTGTTCAGGTTCAATCATCTTTCCTTTTCCTTTTATATCCTCCTTCATTTTCTTCTTTTGAGGTTCTCCTTCATTGATGACCACTCCTTTGGCCTTTTGAGTAGCCTTAGGAGTGTCATTCTTTGCTTTTACTAAAGTCTCTGCTATCTCCATTTCTTCCACAGAGAGCCCTATTTCTGCTGCTTCAGTTTCTGCTGCTACTTTTACTTCAGCAGCAGTAACTGTTTCTGTTTCCATCTCTTCCTCTGTCTCCCCCTCAACTTCAGCTTTCTTTTCAACAGTTTCCCCTTCATGCTTCTCCCCCTTGTTGAAAGAATCTTGAACTTTGTCCCTCTTTTTGAGTACAAACTGTTTCCTTCTTTTCTTTTGAACTAGCCTGATCACCATCTTCTTCAATTTTTCAATCTGGACTTGTTGTGACAGGATCACCAGCTTCATCTCCTCTATTTCTTTTCCTTGTTTCAGAACATCTAGGTTGATGTTACCCATTGCCTCCATCAATTCATCATAGGTATATCTGTCCTCACCTTCTCCAGGAGTGTTACCCCCTATTGAAGGATCATGGGATCTTTTATTAGTGGAAGTCTTCTGCCTAGCAGAAGCCCTGTCCACCCCTGTGGTTTCTTGGCACCAGGGACCTTCAAATGATTGCTCATTCAAAGTTGCCATGGGGGAGGTCTTATTGATGTTACCACTTTCCTCCTCTGTGCTAGCAGGAGTAGTGGCAGCCTCATCACCCATATGCTCTACCTCCTCCTCAGAGAGCACCTCCTTTGGGTTGGGAGACACCCTTGTGGTTTCCCTTTGAATATTCTCTAGGGGAGAATTATCCCTTAGAGGGCTTAAAGGCTGAGAGGGTAATGGTACAAGAAGGGAAGGAGCCTTCTTTACCTGTTTTCTCTTGTAAGTTTGGGTGATAGGAGAGGTTGGTTTTTCAAGAAGGGACTGCGGAATTGATTTTGAGAGGGAAGGTTGGGCTTGGCTAGCAGTGGGTTGGTCTAATGGGGGCCTTGACCCTGCTGCCATACCTTCATTGGTTTGGGACACCACCATCATTGTAGAGAACAATGGGGTGTCAACTCCTTCAGAGTCCCCAGCAGATCTTCTCATATTTGAGAAAACCTTGCCTTTGGGGGGTTTAGGTACATATACCCCAACAGGTTGAGGTATATTCGTCAATTCATGAGTAATGACTTCTTGAACAAACCTGGGATACATAAAGAAGCTCTTTTTGTTTCCCATGTTTGAGACAAGATCACTGAAAATCATTTTAGAAAAAATATACTTTCTGGCAGTGGCCAAGCACACCAAAGCATAAGCAATAGTGCTGCTGAACTCACTCCATCCAGTAGTCTTTTTGGAGATACAATGCATAAGATTATGGACAAAGAAACGCCATTGGGGTGAAAATTTTGCTTTAGAGAATTTGAAAACTCCCAATGGGCCTCCATACCCCATTCTTGTAAGATTTGAAAACAGTTCATCATTTGGGATAGAGGTTATACCAGAGGCATCGTCTAGACGTAGACTGATGCGAATAACCTCTTCAGTAACCGTGAGTGATTGATCACAGATTCTTGTCTTGATCATCTGCACACCATTCTCAACAACAATGGTTGCATTAGCCCAGAACTGCCTTTGATGCTCGATATAGATTGTAGGGGATACAATAAGAGCATGAGCAATGTGGCTTGACTTGAGGAAATCCACAATTTGATGAAATCCTGCAACTTGCTTTGGTTTTTGTAGCATCGCAATCTCATTGTGCTTGTCAATGAAAGTCATTGATGCCATTGATCTTAGTGAAAAGCTTGCCTGAAGACTTCGAACTTGAGAGAGAAAAGGTTTAGAGCACAAGAGAACAGTATGCAAAGAGTCGTTATGAACTGTTAGGCGGGCAAAGAGTATTTATAGTATTCGGAACATAAGCAGTATTAACCTAGAGCAGTATTAACTACTAGCAGTATTAACTAACTAGCAGTATTAACTACGAGCAGTATTAACTAACTAGCAGTATTAACTGAAAGCAGTATTAACTGAAAGCAGTATTAACTACTAGCAGTATTAACTAACTAGCAGTATTAACTGCAAGCAGTATTAACTAACTAGCAGTATTAACTGAAAGCAGTGTTAACTACTAGCAGTATTAACTGAAAGCAGTATTAACCACTAGCAGTATTAACCACTGAAAGCAGTATTAACTAGCTAGCAGTATTAACTGAAAGCAGTATTAACCACTAGCAGTATTAACCACTGAAAGCAGTATTAACTAGCTAGCAGTATTAACTGAAATACTCCTTTTAAACTTGCTAAACACTGAGTACTGCTATGCATATCCTGAAAAAGAAGATTAGTAACTCCAAGAATAATATACAGGTATAAAGCCACTTTTTGAGAAGGGGATTATTCAGAGTTGATCATTCCCACACTTGTTACCAAGAAAGTGAATCTACCCACATCAAAAGCTTTAGTGAATAGATCAGCAAACTGATTATCAGTGTGAACTTTGACAACTTGAATAAGCTTCTTTTCATTACAATCTCTTATAAAGTGATACCTGATCTCAATGTGCTTTGTTTTTGAGTGCTTGACAGGATTATTCACAATGCTAATAGCACTGCTGTTGTCAATAAAGATTGGAGTGTGTAGAAAGGTTACCCCATAATCCAACATTTGATTCTGAATCCATAAGACTTGAGAACAGCAACTTGCAGCTGCTATGTACTCTGCCTCTGTTGTAGATGTGGATACTGTGGTTTGTTTCTTGCACTGCCATGAGACTAGTCTAGCACCCAAAAACTGACATCCTCCAGAAGTAGATTTTCTATCCAAGTTTGCCCCACCTAGATCACTGTCTGAGTATGCTATTAGGTCAAAGGGTGAGTCATGAGGATACCAAAGTCCCAATCTGGGTTGCCCTTTGAGATATCTGAATATCCTCTTAACAGCTTGAAAGTGAGATTGCTTTGGCCTAACTTGGAATCTTGCACATACACAGACTGGAAACATTATATCTGGCCTTGATGCTGTGAGATACATGAGAGAGCCAATCATGGATCTATAATGATGCACATCCATATCCTCCCCCTCAAGATCTGCTGTGATCTGCTTGTGTGTTTCCATAGGTGTGCTGGCAGGTTTTGATTCTGAGAAACCAAACTTGGTTAGAATATCCTGCATATACTTGGATTGACATATGAAAATGCCATCTGACTTCTGTTGAACTTGGAGTCCAAGGAAGAAAGTAAGTTCCCCCATGGATCTCATTTTGAACCTTTGATGCATTAAATCTTCAAACTCCTTGCACATGATGTTTCTTGTAGATCCAAAGATAATGTCATCAACATAGATTTGGACCAGCAAGATATCCTTTTTCTTTCTCTTGATAAATAGAGTCTTATCAATGACTCCTCTTCCAAAGTCATTTTCCAAGAGATAGGATGACCGAGTGTCATACCATGCTCTTGGATCTTGATGTAGTCCATAAAGTGCTTTCTTTAATTTGTATACCCTGTCTGGATAGCTTGGGTTTTCAAACCCTGGTGGTTGACAGACATATACTTCTTCTTCAATTGACCCATAGAGAAAAGCACTTTTTACATCCATTTGATAGACTTTGAAATTCATGTAAGAAGCATAGGCTAGAAATAGTCTGATTGCTTCTATTCTAGCCACAGGTGCAAAAACTTCTTCATAATCTATACCCTCTTCTTGAGTATATCCTTAAGCCACCAGCCTTGCTTTGTTCCTTATGACAATACCTCTTTCATCTCTCTTGTTTCTGAAAATCCACTTTGTGCCAATTGCTCTGTGACCTTTAGGAAGGTCTACTAGATCCCATACATCTTGTAGCTTGAACTGTAACAGTTCCTCTTGCATTGCTTCTATCCAGCTAGATTCTTTCATAGCATCATGTGCCTTTTTAGGCTCAAGCTGTGATAGAAAACAAGAAAGCACTGTATGCTGTTGATCTTGCATTTCCTGAAGCATGCTTTGACGTCTAGTCATCATAGGAGAAGAGATATCTCCTATTACCAGCTGTGGAGGATGATTCTTTTGAACTCTGGTGTTATGACTAGGTTCTCCATTTAGTCCAGCCTCAAGATTGGATTCATGCAACTCAACTGAAGTGTTTTCAGATGCCACTTCATTATTTTCTTGAGTCTCCTCATCTCTAGTTTCTTCTTCACTCTGACTTGGTCCAGAAAATGATTCCTTTTCACAGTCTTCAACAGAATATACTGTGGGTATGGGAAAAATCACAGATTTAGATATACTTTATTGAACTTGTGTGATTCCTGATCCTCCACTTCCTGTTCCTGTATACTCATTGCTGAAACCAAAAGAGTTAGTTAGTGAATCAATGTCAAATAGCCACTGAGGTCCAGACCCAACAGGATTTGGTGTGTTCTCATTGCATTTGACATTGTCACTTTCTTCAATTATTCTAGAAGAAGAGTTAAATACTCTGTATGCCTTACTCTGAGATGAATATCCAACAAAAAATCCATCATCTGCTTTGCTATCAAATTTACCTAAGTGAGATTTGGTATTGAGAGTTGTACAAGGACACCCAAAAGGTTTGAAGAAACCAATGAAAGGTTTTCTTTGATTTAAAAGCTCATATGGGGTCTTGTTCTTTTGCTTGACCACTAGAACTCTGTTTTGGACATAACAAGCAGTATTAACTGCTTCAGCCCAGAAGGTAATTGGCAATTTTGAATCAGCCAACAGAGATCTAGCAGCCTCTATTAGTGTTCTATTTCTCCTTTCAGCAACACCATTCTGTTGAGGAGTCCTAGGAGCACTATATTGCCTCTCAATACCTTTTTCTTCACAAAAGGTGTTTAGATCATGATTTTTAAACTCAGTTCCATTATCTGATCTAATGACTTTTACTCTTTGATTAGTTTGGTTTTCAATTCTTAGAATAAAGGATTTGATAAGACCACTTGTTTCATCCTTAGTCCTTAGAAAATATACCCAAGTAAATCTGGAGTAATCATCAACAATAACCAAGCAGTAAGATTTCTTGCCTATACTCATAACATTTGTAGGACCAAACAGATCCATATGCAGTAATTTGAGACAAGAAGAAACAGAATTTAACTCTTTGGTCTTATGAGAAGTTTTGTGCTGTTTGCCTTTAAGACAAGCAACACAATGATCATCACATGAAAAGACTTTTGAAGGTAAACCTCTTACAAGGTTGTTTTTAACAAGATTGTTCATAGTCTTGAAATTCATGTGACACATCCTTCTGTGCCATAGAGAGGATTCATCTACAGAAGCTTTTGAAACAAGACAATTTAGAGATGAATCACTATCAACATTGTCCATATCCATACAGTAAACATTGTCCTTTCTTGGAGTTCTAAGTAGTATCATGCTTTCATCAACTACCTTGAACTCTGGAGCAAGGATCATACATTCAGTATTAGTAAATAATATACTATGTTGTTTGTCACAAACCTGTGATACACTTAACAGGTTGTACTTTAATTGATCAACATAGTAGACATCCTCAAATGTCATCTTACCTTTGGTGACATTACCTTTTCCACTTATCTTACCACCAGTAAGATTATCTCCAAATGCAACATGTCCTCCATTGATATGCTTGAAGTCTTGAAGGCATGACATGTTGCCTGTCATGTGCCTAGAGCAACCACTATCAACATGCCAAATGCTCTTTCCCTTGAGCTGTTGGTTGCCCTGCACATTAAATAAATCAATTAGTATGAATTAGGAACCCAAGCCAAAGTGGTCTTGGGTACCCCTTTCTCATCAAAATACTTGCATTCTTTCTTGACAAGATTTTTGAACTTTAATTCCTCATTCTTGGAGTACTTTGTTACAATAATAGGCTTGGAAATGTTTTTGCTAGAATCAGTACTGGTTTTAGAAGTACTAACTGCCTTGGCAGCACTTGCATGCTTAGCAGTACTAACCTTGTTAGCAGTAGTAACTGTGTTAGCAGCAGTAACTGTGTTGGCAGTATTAACCTTTGAAGAGGTATTAACAGTATTAGCAGCGTTAATATTTTCAGCAGTACTAACACTGTTAGCAATAGTAACTGTGTTAGCAGTACTAATATTGTTAGCAGTACTAACACTGTTAGTACTTCTAGGCACCCACATTTTGACACTTTCTTTTAAAATCTTTTTCTTTAAAGTGCCTTTACTTTCAATAGATTTCTTTATCACATGTATCTTTCCAGCCTTCCTATAACCCACAGATTTTTGCACAAATCTTTGAAAGTTCATCTGTTGGTTAATAGGGTTAAAGTAACAATACTTAGCCAAATGATTCAACTTGCCACATATAAAACAAGGTTTTGATCTATTGATTTTATTCAGATCAACTCCTTGTTTCTGAGCCCATTGATTATTCCAGTTTCTTTGATTTCCTCTTTTTAAACCAGAGTTTAGGCTCTTGGCTTTATTGCAATCACACTATTTACAAGATCCAGGATTCACAACTGTGGTTTGTTTGTAATGGACCTTGTTATCATTTCCTTTAGTCCTCTCTATCTCCTTGGACTTGACCCAGATTTTCCCACATCCCTCATTGGTGATAATATTGTTTTCTAATGGTATCTTTTTACTCACATTATTATCCCTTTTCTCACTGGCTCCTTTCTCAGTCAAATCCTTAACTACTACCTCATCCAAAGGATCTATCTTAAAAGCTTCTTCAGACAAGTCCTTTTTCTCCTTAGTTTCTAACAAGTCTGATGTAGGAGAAATATAGTTGTTATTGTAAGAAGGGGGTGTATTGTTGTATCCAATACCAGGCTTCATCTTATCATGTATCTGAGCCTTTAGAAGAGAGTCCATTGCTTTTGAAGCATAAGAAAACTTGTCTATGTCAAGCTTAACTTTTGACAGTTCCTCTTTCAGTCTATCATTCTCTTCTAAGGACTTAGACAGTTTGGTTTCTAACTCATTCTTTTCCCACTTCCAATAGTTTGTGTCATAAGAGTGTTGAAGTTCATTAGCTTGAAAGCCTTTGATTTGCTCTTCAAATCTCTCTACTATCAACACATAATCTCTTCTGTCCTTTTCTAATCTTTTGAGGTCATCACACATACTTTGATTGTGATCCCTGTATCTTGTAACAGTGTCAATGCAAGATTTAGTGCAAAGATTAGAACTTACCTCAGTGGGGAGATCAGACACTTCTGCCATAAGAGCTTGGTTCTGAATGGCTTCCTCAGCTTGATCACTCCAGTCAAATCCCATTCCTTGTTGAGAAACAAGGGCTTGAGCAGGATTCTTGTTCAGATTGTATCCTCCATTCTGAGCTTGTTGATGGTTGTTGTTTGGAACAACACTCCTGCATTCTCTAGCAAAGTGTCCTTTCTTGTGACACTTAAAACATTCCACCTTGGTTTTGTCAAAACCAGCTCCATCTTCTCTTCTTTGAGAGAAGTTATTTCTTCCAGTTTTTTTAATGAACTTTTTCACCCTCATGGATAACATGGCCATCTGCCATTTAATATCCATCTCCTCCAGATCATCAGGGTGAATTTGATCAAGATCATCATTAATCAGAGAATTGCTGCTATGACTGGACAAAAAGGCTTCAAAGATAGTTTCAGTGCCTTTTTCTGAACTTACTCCACTGGCAGTACTAACTGCTTCAGGGTTGGCAGTAGTATCAGTGGATGCTGAAAGAAGAGCAGCATTGTGAATATAACCAGAGGGCTTCTTCTTGGTTTCTACCTCAGTTTCAAAAACTCTTAGATCATTGTATAAATCATCAAGTTCTTTCTCTTCAAGATTGTCACTCTGTCTATATGAGACAGTGTACATAGTCCATTCATCCCCAAGAGATCTGAGGAACTTTCTGTTGATATCATCTTGTTCCATCTTCACCCCTACAGTAGCCAGTTCACCAATGAGTTTATTGAACCTATCAAAAGTTTGAGTCATAGACTCATTCTTTGTGGAAGTGAAGTTCTCATACTGCTGCTTTAGAACATCTCTTTGATTTCTTTTGATGCTCTTAGTTCCAGCAAATCTTTTCTCTAGAGCATTCCAGAGAATCTGAGCATCAGTGCAGTTGCAAAATTGATGCTGATATTCATTGGGAATGGCCAAGAGCAGAGTGCTCAAGGCCTTCATCTCTGTTTGTCTGATCTTCCTCTCACCATCTGTCTTTGGTGGAGGTCTTTTCCCATCTGGTCCTATCCTTCCAGCTTCAGAAGGACCATTCTCAATGATATCCCACATTGAGTAGTTAGTGAGAAGAATATATTGTCTGATTCTGATCTTCCACATGTCAAACTCACTTGGTTTGAGCATTGGAACCTTAGAAACCAAAGTACTGCTTGATTCTGTAAGATTTTCCATGATGAATAACTGTTTCTGAGAGAGTTAGGCTCTGATACCACTTGTCAGGATCGAATTCTCAACAAGAATTAATTCTCAGAAACAATATCAAAGAAGTTTGCGGAATAACACTTTGATATTTAATCAAACAGAAAATCAACACAGTAGATATGAAGAACAAACTGTAAACTTATATTGAATGCTTTGAATTTACAAGATTACACACTCAACCTCAATATTGATGAACAGGCTCACCAATACGAATTCTACTTCTCTAGAATTAGGATCTATGTCTTGAGGTTGATTTTCTCTCTGAAAGAATGAAAATTACTTTTTTAAGTTCTCTCTTATCTATTCTATACATATACTAGTCAAAAGATAATTACAATAATTAAACAAATCTTCAGTATATCTTCCATGTATATCTCAAAACTTCCATAATCTTCAGATTATCCAGCTGTCATTCTTTCCATCCGAATCTCTTAAGCAGCACTAACCATGATCAGCAGCATTAACTTCTTCTAGCAGCATTAACTACTAAGCAGCACTAACCACTAGCAGTATTAATAGTACTAGCAGTAGTAACACTCAGCAGTATTAACTTTTAAGTCTTCTAGCAGTAGTAACTTTGAACCAGCAGCATTAACCATACTTGATGAGTTCTTCAGTTCCCAACAATTTAAAATCACACTTCTTAATTCATGAAATCTTTTTGAGAACTAGAAGTGGTTTGAACATTTCAGAAATCGTTTTTCATGCTTGAAAGTTGTTCTTCTTTCAAACAATCAGAGATCTAAGATCAGAAGATATTTACCTTTAAGCTCCCCCTCAAATCATGATAAAATGACTTTTAAGCTCCCCCTGGATATTTGCAAAATATCCAGGTCTGAACATTGAAAAACGGGTTCTGATCTGTTATTTGATCAGAAGCCATCACCTTTACTCCCCCTATAAATTATGCAACAGTAGATTTATCAATGAAAACAAGATAGAGATCCACAATTCCTTCTGGAATGTAGTCCGTCATATCAGTAAGATTTATCAGTGAAAAAGTACAAGATAGAGATCTACAATTCCTTCTGGAATGTAGTCCGTCATATCTCTCTAATGCATATATCAGAAAAGAATGTACTCCCCCTTGATGGTTGATTTCCTCATTTGAGTATTTGAGTACAATCTCTGATTATGACAGGAGTAAGGTCTTTTAATCGTTAAAGTACGGGTCCTAAGCTGATGTACTTAGAAGCCATAATCGTTTATCTTTGAAGTCCGGGTTTTGAACTGCTTTGTTCAAAAGCCTTTGTTCTCTTACTCCCCCTTGACTTGAGGTGCCTGCAACACAGAATCAATTTTCAGCTTTGGTACCCACTGGTATTTGGGTCCATGAATGTTAGTTGCAGTTCTTGTGGGGGTAATCGAGTAAGAACCATACCAGAAATGATCAATCATTTTGTGAACATGATCATGTGTACGACAATAAGAACAATAATATTTCTTACCTGATAATCGGAGTAATTGATCTCTCGAGTAGATATGATCAGGTTTATCTTTATGCACTTTGTTCTTCTTGGCTTTGTGTGTATGTACACATGATGTCTTTCCTTTCAGCTCATCTGTCATTTCTTCTTTAACTGGTTTCTTCTTCCAGACTAGTTCCTCTGCCTTGTAACTTCTTCTTTTCAGATATGTACCTGAACCATCTAAATTTCTATCATAGAAAATGTTAGAACTACGAATCTGATCAAAAGATTTAACTGACCTCTTAGAAGAAATATTTTTCTGATTTGAACTTGAAGCAGTCTTTTCAAGTTCTTTAATCTTTGAAGCAAAGTTATCTTTTTCTTTAACAAGCAGGTCAATCTTCTTCGTGAACTCAGACTTCGTTTTCTGCTCTTTCAGTGCATTAGCAGATAGTTCAGATAGCTTGGCAGTCAGCCTTTTGATCTCATTTTCAAATATGCATCGTTCTTCTTCAAATCCTTTCTCAGAATCGTTTCTCTGGCCAAATAGTTCCTTGAAGAATCCAACGTTCTTCTGTTCAATGGCCTTTTTCTCTTTGGCAAACTTTTCTCTTTCCAAGATAAGTACTTTCTCATAATTAGAAACTTGCTGAGAAAGTTTTATACACTTAAGCTCAACTGACTTCTTCTCATCAGCACTCTTCCTGGAAAACTCTGAAAACTTCTTAGCAAACTCTTTCTTTTTACTTTCAAAATCAGATTTTTCTTTGACCATCGTTTGTTCCAAGTCAGATATTCTCCTTTGAAGCTCAGCATTAGAATCTTCAAAACATCTAATCTTCTCTTCATAACTCTCAACAGATATGGCATGCTGAATTTTATCTTCCAACTTAGAAATCTTCCCTTTTAGCTCAGAAACAACCTTTGGCCCTAACATTGTCCATTCAAGATAGTCCCATATCTCCTTTCCTGTTGACTTGTATAAATCTTTTCCTGTCAACTGATAGGTATTTATGTAACCATTAATATCATAACGAATACTATTCAACAAAAAATTTCGAGCCATATTATCAGCACTCTTTCTTTTTTCCCGATCCTCAGTACAATCTTCTGTTGGAGTAAGAGGTTTCATCTCTCCTTCAGTCAATGACAATCTGATATAACAACTCAGCTCATGTGTATCTACAAAGTTGAAAAAACCAGCTTTCCACTGCTCGTATCTTCCTCTGAGTAAAATTGGAGAACTCATCATGTTTCAAACAAAATTAGAAAAAAATGATCGTCAGATGAAATGAATTCAAAAACAAAATTCGGACAATCTAAAATTTTCTCTCTCAGAAAACTTTGAATGAGAAACAACTTGAAAAAAAAATGATCGTTCCCAAACGATTCAGAAATTTTGACTGAAAGTCAAAATCAGATCACAACAAAATAAACTCAGAAAAATTCAATTTCTGGAAATCTCAGATCAACGAAACTTGCACTCGAAATTAAATCAAAACCCACTAATAAATATGAAAGCCAAACACAATTGAATACTATGGATGGCACAAAGTTGGCTTTTGCGTGAGATGGCTAAAACGCAAACCTCATGATTGCGTGAGATGCCTTTGGCGCAAAACAAAAAAATTCTGCAAAGTGAATGGATTCAATTACCACCCCCCCATGAACAAGATTAAACCAATCACACACAAAAAAAACTTCAATTAGTACACATCCATGAATTCTCAAAACATCACCGCCCCACTAACTGATTTAAACCAATTAAAATTTTTAATTAAAAATTAATTGTGAATTCATGGATGAATGTGTTCTGCGCCAATTTCACTATATTCATAAAACTTTGCGCGAGACTAAAAAAAAACTTTGCGTGAGATGAGAGATGCGCAAAGAACACTTTGCGTGTGAAGACTATAACGCAAACCTCATGCTTGCGTGAATGGTTATTAGCGCAAGACAAGATTAGCATGTGAATGAGATGTAATTTCAGAATACAACCTGCATAAATAACCGCCCCATGATGGAGTATCAACCAATCAAAATCATATTTTGATTTCTATTTGAAATCAAATCTTCAATCCACAATTGAATGCACCGTTCCTATCATCCAATCATCAAAATCATATTTTGATTTCTATTTGAAATCAAATCTTCAATCCATAAATTAAACACTCCACGGCCGAACGAATTGAAAGAAAAAAAATTATTGCCGGCCACAGATTGCTGTTCGTTTTCTTCAATTTTGTTCCAAGAATCGATACAACTCACTCAAACCTGCAAATTGAAACTAGATAATTCACAGCAAGAATCGATTAAGCATATAGAATCTGTTTTCAATGTCAATTTCAGACTAAAATCAACAAAACACAAAAATTTGATCAAGAACAGATTCAAACATTTCAACAGTGTTCTTGATATTTTCGAGAAAAATCAACTTTTAGATCTAAAAACCAGAAATTCAATCCAATTTTATGTGTAAATCTTTTATGAAAATTGTTTGGTACAACTCTGATACCAATTGAAAGTCCAAGAATCTACTAAATCGTAGAGAGAGAAAGTAGAGAGAGAGAGAGTAGGAGCGCCAAAATGTAAATTGATATTCAATATGATCTCCAAAGTTTCAAAACAAAGGCTACAAGGGGACTTAAATACCCCTAGCCTTAACAATACAGATAAGCATTCTAAACACAGATAAGACTAAGGAGAATAAATACAATGATTACTATAAAATCAGTCTTAACAAGATTGATCATGCACTTCCAACTAATATTTGCACTACAAATCAAGCAATAGCTAGCTTAATCACAAAAAAATCTTGAGAATCGATCTTTCAAAATAGTAGAATAAGTCAATAAACTATAAATATGATGGCATAACTGCAAACCTGCAACAACATCCAACGGTAAAAGCTTTTTCAAATGCATGAGCAATAAACCGGGTTATTTCTAATTAATCAAAAGTCATTGCAATAAGAATAAACTTACTGCTTGCCATAATGTGTGTTCTAGGAGCCCAAAAGATATGACTGACATTTGGAATGAGGATTAAGATTAGTGCAAACTCCACAGGTTAATTTCTAAACATGGTAGCAATTCCAACCCATATATTATATGTTATGAGGAACCATATTTCCTTTGTGAAGGACATCTAGGACTAGCAGGAAAAAGAATCACTAAGGAAGGATGTGGGATGTGGCAAGTGAAGTTCTAGATTTAAAAAAAATAGCTAACATTAGTTGTCTAAAATTTTATCAGAAGTTGTCTAAAATTTTACTTTATATTCGGACGTGGTTATTAGTTGGTCATTAGTTGAATTTATTAATTTTGAAAAGCTATGTACTAATTATTTGTGAGCTTGAAATTTATTGTTCTATTATAAATACAATACTAAATGGTATATAATGCTTAATAAGTTGTTTTTAAGATTTTTAATTGTTTACCTTAATATTCTATAACATAGTAGTTGACAACGTATTTGACGTGTTTGCATATACTATTGTAATAAACTTGTAGAAAATGGACTCCCCATACACTATTGACGTGTTTGCATTGCTAGAGCATGTACATGCACGATGGAGCTTGACAAGTGTTCGTGTGGAGTTTGTTTCGGAATTGTGATTCACCTGCGTTGCATCGCACGGGTACACCACTAGTACTACATATATAAGCATTCTAGCAAAAAGTCTTAAAGACAACTTCTTAAGCACATGGTACAACTTGATAAAGCATAAAATCTGAAAATCTCTTAAATACAAGTAAGGAAGCATAAGGTACAACTTATTAAAGCTTATTCTATTCCCCACACCAGCACCAACTTTGGTATAAAAAATGGATTCTTTCTCCATCTGAAAAATTGTTTTCACATTCAGGCTAACTCTAAAGATTCGAATTCAAATTTCAAAACTCAGTATGGAAATTTTCAGTTGTGCTTTCTTCCTCCCAACTTTCTTCCTTCCCATTTACAAGTAAGAATGCACAATGTACAACAGGCTTTACTTTTACTTTTGCTCCAAATTTTCAGACCTACCGAACAGAGTAGTCGATTTTAAGGAGGTTTTTAGAATGCTTTCTTCCTGCTCCAAATTCTTCAGACCCATTTTCGTAATTTCTCCCCCCTAGTCGATCTTTAAGGAGGTTTCAAAGGTTTCTTTCCTTAGTCAGAGATTTCTTTCTCCCCAATTTCATGTCTCAAATGTCTTCAAGACTGATCAATCAAGAGATTCATTTGTGTATAAATCTTGGTAGGAGGTTTTGTATTCTCCAAATTCTTGTAAGCTCTTAGAACAAACTCCCAAACTAAGATAAGATTTTGATTTTGATTTTGATTATGATTTTTGTTCGAGACGTTTTTGCTAACGTTTCAATCTTTATCTCCAAAGGTAAGATGCATTTCCAGTGTTTGATTTCATACGTTTTCAGTTAAGCTCTCTGTTTTTCATTGGCTCATTGTGTTAGATCTTTGTATGCTCGAACCTCAACCTGTTGATGTGTTCTCTATTAACAACATCAGCCCACAAGATGTTCCAAATTGTTCTTATTGCATCCAAAATTTTCTTATTGCATCACTAAATAAAAGTGGAGTTGATGTGTTATAAATAGATCATGTGTTAATGTGCAAGTTCGCTTCCTTATGGATGGCTTTCCTTCTGGATCAGTTTTTATTCGAAATCTAAACCTTGTATCCTGAATTTTACCTTCTTCAAAATCTCTGTTGTTGTGACTTTTTACTCTAGCTTCCTATAGAATCTGTCATGTCTATATGTTTTCTCCAAAACTCAGAAACGGTTAGCTGCCTTACTCCATTGATTTCAACAAATGTTTTTTTTTTCTTTTTCAGCAGTTAGTTTTATATATGAGAGCATGAACCATTTTGTTTGATGTAATGGTTTTTGTAACCAAAGTTCACCTATTAATGTCTCTATCTTTGTTTTTCTATCTAACTAAAGTACTTTTTTAGTGTTCTTGACACTGATAATCGGATTTGCATATCAATTTTGATGATTCAGATATTTCATCTATCTATTAGAGTTTAGTTTTGTGTACCCGCGTAATTGGATGGGATGTAATTTAAGGTTGCAACTTCTAAAACATGGAAATAAAACATGTAATTTAAGGTGATCAGAAATTACCGCAAAACCCGTGTTATGAAGCGCAGGACCATATATCTGTTGCATTCATTGAAAATCATGAAGCTTAAAACAAGTAGCAAGGTCATCCAGTATGATATAGACTCAGGGTAAAGAGTATAGCAGGTATCCTACTAATTTTGATGCAACAGATAGAGTTATAAGTATATAATCATTAGTTTCACCAAGTAGATTGATCATGCACTTCCAACTAATATTTGCACTACAAATCAAGCAATAGCTAGCTTAATCACCATAAAATCTTGAGAATCGATCTTTTAAAATAGTAGAATAAGTCAATAAACTATAAATATGATGGCATAACTGCAAACCTGCAACAACATCCAACGGTAAAAGCTTTTTCAAATGCATGAGCAATAAACCGGGTTATTTCTAATTAATCAAAAGTCATTGCAATAAGAATAAACTTACTGCTTGCCATAATGTGTGTTCTAGGAGCCCAAAAGATATGACTGGCATTTGGAATGAGGATTAAGATTAGTGCAAACTCCACAGGTTAATTTCTAAACATGGTAGCAATTCCAACCCATATATTATATGTTATGAGGAACCATATTTCCTTTGTGAAGGACATCTAGGACTAGCAGGAAAAAGAATCACTAAGGAAGGATGTGGGATGTGGCAAGTGAAGTTCTAGATTAAAAAAATAGCTAACATTAGTTGTCTAAAATTTTATCAGAAGTTGTCTAAAATTTTACTTTATATTCGAACGTGGTTATTAGTTGGTCATGTTAGGTCCGAGATCTGAATCATTTAATATTTGTAACTAAGGTTAGGATAGGAGTAAGCTTATTTGATTTATTGGAAATGAAAATCTAATCTAGAGAGAACACATGAGATTAGAGGACTTCATCTTGAATTATAAAATGATAATATGAATTATTACAACTCAATACTCCTATTTATAGTCCACAACTACCACTACCCTTGTTACAACATTTAAGCCCAAGCCCATTTTATCACTAAAGCCTAATAGGCCCAAGGCCTTTTACAATTACATTTACTTTCCAACCCTTTCTATAAAATATTACACTAACATTCTCCCCCTAAAGTTTTGGAAAGTAAATCATCTTCAAGCTTCAAGCTCCTCTCCCCCTTGATTTTCTTGAAAAAACTTTAGTCATGCATTGACAATTTTAGGCTCGGCTCCCCCTTGAAAGTTGCTCTCATTCTTCGTTTTCGACTTTAAAACCGGATCCGATGTACACCGTAAGCTCGACTAAGTGCATGATAATACATCTCGAAATGTAGAAACCCAACTCGTTCCAATAAGCCCACAAGAATGATAACGAGCGAGTTTGACGTGACAAACCGAGTACATCCTTAGTTTTTAACAAAGGAACCGTCGTTAACCGCGAGTCGAGTAGGAGTTCGGCTTGAGAGTCGTAAACTTGTTGCTTGAAGAGGGAACAAATGGTCACACACTACAATGTAGGGAATGAGGAACAAATTTTTGGACCAAAATTGTTAGAAAAACTAACGGAACACTAACAGTGTCCGTTAAATCTACTATTCATCTTCTTCACCAACAAAACTCACAATCTGTTAACTTTTTCTTCTTCACTTTTCTTCATGAAATCATGATCAAACAACCTTTTCACTACATTTAATTAACGTTTTTCGGCAAAAAAATATCCCATGCATCGTGAAAGAGCATGACAACCGACGATGTAACAACTTTTTTCCGGCGATGTAATCAAATTTTCCGATGAGCTTTCAAACACCAAAACAGTTCAAAATTCTCAATTACATGCTGGAAATCTTTGATATTTACTTGCAAAATGATCAACGTGAACAATAAACCAGATCTGGACAGAAGTGACAGTTAAAATCCGACCAAACAGTCCACTTTCCGGTGACAACGACTTTCCGGCGAGAAGGTTTTCAACAGATCGTAGATTGCGATCTCATGCTTGATTTTTCATCAAACAAGTGAGATTTGATTGATATAAACGTTAATTACAGATCTGGAACAAAATTTTGACAATATCACAGCTTGAATCCCGTTTTTTCGGCGAGTGAACAGTGCAGATCCGGCGAAAACGTTTTTCCGGCGAGGTGAAGTTCACATATCAAAATTTCTCGAACTTGTTGCTCAAAAATACATCAAACAATCGAGGTAAACATTTAGAACAGATCTTGAACGATATATGACAATTTCTAAGCTCAAACCTCAGATTCCGGCGAGATTCCGGTCAGATCTAGATTTTCCGGCGAACTCTCTTTAAAAGCTCATATCTCACTCAATTTTCAACGAAATTCAGATCTAAAATATGTAGAATGCTCGATTTTCAACAACGAACAGATCTAGGCAAGTAAAATCACCTCATGCAAGAAAAATTCGGATCGAAGAATTTGACGCGAAGAATACCGAAAATTTCGAACGAAAATTTGAAAAAACTTCAAAACTTGACAAAATTCGAATCCAAAAGTTGTAGTAGATCTGTAATCTCATCTAGAACAAATCTTCAAGAGGAATTGAGATATGAAGGCACTTACATGTAGATCGGGCTAAAAAACACATGAAATGTCGAGATCCGATAATCGTTACGAGAAAATTTTCATCGTTCGGCTCTGATACCACTTGTTAGGTCCGAGATCTGGATCATTTCATGCTTGTAACTAAGGTTAGGATAGGAGTAGGCTAATTTGATTTATTGGAAATGAAAATCTAATCTAGAGAGAACACATGAGATTAGAGGACTACATCTTGAATTATAAAATGATAATATGAATTATTACAACTCAATACTCCTATTTATAGTCCACAACTACCACTACCCTTGTTACAACATTTAAGCCCAATAACCAAAAGGGTTGTGGTGTGGTGGTAAAGGCTTGGGGAGTTCATAGCGCTCAACCCGGGTTCGAGCACCACTCGCAGCACTTGTGGCCACTGAGGATAAACTCAGAGCTGCACGCTTTAGCAGCTGGGCCAAAGGCCCTAATTGCCAGGGATTAGTCTGGGCCATAGGCCCAGGATACCCTTTCCAAAAAAAAACATTTAAGCCCAAGCCCATTTAATCACTAAAGCCCAATAGGCCCAAGGCCTTTTACAATTACATTTACTTTCCAACACTTTCTATAAAATATTATACTAACATGTGTTCGTGCAAGTGATAGAAAGAATTAATCATATGATGACTGCTTTTAATAAGGCTCAACATTGTGTAAACCACTGAGACAACAGTAGATAAACACTGACTCAATGTGCATGATTGAAGTGCGAAGGTGGGGCAAAATTCCTTCTGTTTCAATATCCATATTTTCCAAATGAAAACCAGATAGTGTATATGATGCGTCCCCAGAAAAATATGAAACATTTTCTTTTTAAGAAGAAAATGAGTGGTTGGTGGGGTTTAAGCAAGAGTTGGCATGGGCTAGTTGCCTGTTTCAATAACGTTCACGAAGAAATGTGAAACATTAGTAATGTGGCTGCCTGACTCATAAAGTAGTTGGTGCAGAGTTTGATATTCTTTTACTCTGATCTCACACCCTCTTTCTTTTAATCATTAAACGCACATCTAACCAAACTCTCTTTTACATTTTACCTCAACGCACAACCCACACTCATTTCTTTTTGACTCTTCACACTCAATCACTATGGATTAACTTCTTGGGTAGGAATCACTGGTAATCGTGAATCCATATAAGTTCATTTAAGTCCTAGCACAAAGAACCCGTATTTTTCCTATTAAGCATATGTTGCTCAAATTGGTTTAATTTGAACAATTAAATCTCAAATACAAATGTCAGATGTATGTATGCTCAGAATAGAATCATGAAGATATGAGCATTTTGAAACATTGAAGTATTTTCAAACAAGTATATTGAATGAATGAACATGAATGCAAGAGACTTGTTTGAAAATCTGACATTGTATGAAAAATGATCAGAATCAAATGATATATCAATCAAGGCTTATGATAAAAAATAATGGATATTGTCTATATGAAACAAAATATAGACATTCTTGAAAAACGTTTCGAAATAAATTAACGCTCAAAATTCATTGAAATACAAGCGGGGTGTCTTACCATTGAAAAAAATGTTTCAAATTTGAAAATTGGTAAGAACATATTGAATAAAAATTCAAACCGGTGTGTGTGAATACTTGAAAGTATATAGAAAAGACAATACACAAGTATTTATCTTTGGAAACACACGGTTTGTAATCATGTAAGCACAAATAAATCGTGAAAACATTTAAAATCACACTTCCAAATTGTAAAATCTGTTTAAGAATCGGGAAGTGGTTTGAACATTTAAGAATATATTTTCTATGATTGAAAGTTGTCCTTATTTCAACCATATATGAGATTAAGATAAAAAATTAACCTTTCTATGCAGTCTTAAATCTCATGAAGGTGTGTGAATACTTGAAAGTATATAGAAAAGACAATACACAAGTATTTATCTTTGAAAACACACGGTTTGTAATCATGTAAGAACAAATAAATCGTGAAAACATTTAAAATCACACTTCCAAATTGTAAAATCTGTTTAAGAATCGGGAAGTGGTTTGAACATTTAAGAATATATTTTCTATGATTGAAAGTTGTCCTTATTTCAACCATATATGAGATTAAGATAAAAAATTAACCTTTCTATGCAGTCTTAAATCTCATGAAGTCAGCTGAAGTCATAAAGATATGATCTTGAAAGCTTCTCTCATTCTGCACGTCTCAAAGACATGTCAAAGCAACTTTATTCACAAATTTTATTCAAAATTAAAAAACATAAAGCCGTAAAACAATTAAAGTACGAGTTCTGATCAGAAGTAATCAGAAATCATCACCTTTACTCCCCCTGAAATTATGCATCTAAAATATGTCAGTGAAAAAGCACATGATAGAGATCTATAATTCTTATTTTGAAATGTAGTTCATCATATCTATCGGATGCAAAATATTTCAGAAAAGTATGTACTCCCCCTTGATGGTTGATTTCCTCATTCGAGTATTGGAGTACAATCTCTTATCAGCACAAGGGTAAGGTCTTTTGATCACTGAAGAACGAGTCCTAAACTGTTGTCTTTAGAAGTCAAACTTCGTTAAAGTACGGGTCCTAAGCTGATTTACTTAGAAGCCTTGGTTCTCTTACTCCCCCTTGACAGTAGGTGCCTGCAACACAGATTCACTTTTCGGTTTTGGTACCCACTGGTATTTGGGTCCATGTGTGTTAGTTGCAGTTCTAATGGGAATAACTGAATAAGAACCATACCAGAAATGATCACTTGTTTTATGAACATGATCATGTGTACGACAATAAGAACAATAGTATTTCTTACCTGACAACCTGATTAATTGATCTCTCGTGTAGATATGATCAGGTTTACCTTTACGCGGATTGTTCTTCTTGGCAGTGTGTGTATGTACACATGATTTCTTTCCTTTCAGCTCATCTTTCTTCTCATCTTCAACTGGTTTCTTTTCTTCTTCCAGACCAGTTCTTCTTCTTTGTACCTCCTTCTTCTTCTTCTTCTTCTTCTTTTGTATGTATCTGAACCATCTACATTTTCATCAAAGAAAATGTTAGTAGTACGCATCTGATCAAATGAATTGACTAACCTTCTTGAAGAAACAGTTTTCAGATGTGAGCTTGAGGCTGTCTTTTTGAAGTCAGCTGAATTATTTCTAGGTGTGTGGATTTGTGACTCTGGAGGCGTTTGCTCAGTCACCACCACCTTTGAAACAATCTTTTCAAGCTCTTTAATCTTTGAAGCAAAGTTGTCTCTTTCTTTGACTAGAAGATCAATCTTCGTCGCAAATTCAGATTTCGTTTTCTTCTCTTTAAGCACACTTTCTGATAGTTCAGATAGCTTGTCAGTAAGCTTCTTTATTTCTGTCTCAAACATGCTTCTTTCTTCTTCAAATCCCTTCTCATCATCATTTCTCTGGCCGGATATTTCTTTGAAGAATCCAACATTCTTTTGTTCAATGGCCTTCTTCTCTTTGGCAAACTTTTCTCTTTCCAAGATTATTACTTTCTCAAAATTAGAAACTTGCTGAGAAAACTTTATACAATTAAGCTCAATTGTCTTCTTTTCTTCACAACTCTTTCTGGAAAAGTCTGAGAACTTCTTTGTGTAACACCCCAAAAATTGAGATAAACAAAAATTTCCAAAACAAGGAAACTATGGTAATCAATTAATGCCAAGGCATGAGCTTACCCAAAAAGGGAAGAATAATTGCCTGTATAATTACAAGTTCGTAATAACAACCAAAAAGAGATAACAACCTCTTAATCTAAATTCAAATCAAGAACTAAGATTACAAACAATTGTCATCTATATCCAAAATAAACATGATCGGTATTGGCATCCCAAAAGCTCCCAAGCTCACATCTAAAAACTTGCTAATCCTTCCTGGCGGACACACCGCTAGGACCTGAGATACATATCAAACAAACAAGTGTTAGGCTAAACGGGCCTAGTGAGTTGAACAAGAGCATGTCATATTGTTCAAGTAAACATGTTAAAGCATTTATAATGACTCATTCCACTTGGACATACTGGAATCAATGGGGGAGATCCATCACACCAATGAGGTTTACCTCAAGTCAATGCACCTTGGGTGTTGTTCTTCCGACAACACCTAAAGGCCCGGCACACCGTCCCGGTGGCGGAGGCTCTAGGTACATACCGTCCCGGTGGCACCTAAATCTACATCCTCCTGGAACCTGCTCATGGTTCATCCAATATATGTTTATATTCATATTCTCCATCTCTATACATACCCCGCAACAACAAGATACACGTACATAGTATTCCTCTCCATACATATTCCGCATCAATAAGATACATGTACATATTATTCATGATTTCCTTCCCATGTTAAGTCTACAATACCCAAACATGAATATTCAACAATAAACTTCACAAATTCCATGATATGCATCATCATACCAAATAATAACAATATAAATCAGCCCAATAATTCCACCTGTGAATACATAGCCAAAATCCCCAAATGTCATGAAGGTAACAGTTAGGTCAAACTTATCAGGTGATCAAATTTATTTATATATATGAAGTAGCACAAGTAAGCATTCAAGATATGTATCCCATTTAAAGATTTTGGTAAAGAAAACTCACTATCTAGGTTTTATAGAAAAACACTAGAAACTTGGAAGAACCCTAGAAGCTTAGATGAAGAAGATGATCTTGAAGCTTGAGATCCTTGGGTTGAAATCTTTACTTGGAGGTTGCTTGATTCTTGCAATAAGTGAGGAAGATTGGTGGTTGAGAGGGTTGGGGTTCGGTTTTGGAGAAGAGTAAATGAAGAGAGAGTTTGGAGAGAAAATGTGGTTGGGTAATGAATGAGAAAGGGGCTGAAAACCCTATTAAATCCGCCAGGCCAATTACGTGGGTTGTGCCGCGGGTGTAACCCGTGTGGCACTCGTGATGACCACTGCCTTACCCGTGGATAGTGCATTTCGTGGCTTGTGCCACGGGTCTAACTCGCGAGTCACTCGCGAAACTCACTGTTTCTTGCAATATCCAATATACCGAAATTTAGAGTGTTACACTTTGCAAATGATTTCTTTTCAGTCTCAAAATCTGATTTGTTCTTTTCGAAAACAGATTTGTCTTTGGCAAGCTTTTGCTCCAAATCAGATATATTTTTCTTAAGCTTAGCATTAACATATTTCAGATCATAAATCTTCTGTTAGCGGAAAATCGTATAGGTCCACAAAGTGGCCACTATGTTGCCACAGTGGCGGTGCAAGTGCACACCGGACACTATGATCGCTACAAGTAATAAAGTCGTAGAGTACCGAGATCGTTTCCACAGGGACTAGTCAACTAAGAATCCGAGACTTTTTCATGAACTTCTAGTGCTTGGTTGAGTTTTGAGAACAAAATCAATATTTGTGGGTTTTAAGCAACTAAACAACGATTAAACGGAATTAACAGTATTAAAGGCAGGATGTGGGTACAAGCATTAACTAAGACTGATGTAGTAACAACTTGGTCAGAAACAAAATGACACACGACAGCCTTAAAAACCTTTTTCTCTCGAAAATAAGTTTCCTCGGAACGTGGCCACGTTGCACCCACTTTGTCACCACGTTGGCCAACTCAAGACTTGCCGACTTAACTAAGTAAACCTCTAAGGATTTTAGTTCCACTAGTATAGATATAGACGCCCAAATCTCTTTGTGACACCCATATCGACCGACATTTGAACCTTAGTTAAAATCATGCAAAAACCCGTATCTCTACGTGGTTATAAAAGACTTTCTCAAATCTTCTTTGCATCACTCAAGCCGTATTCGGATCTGCCCCTCTCGAGGTCTAAGATCTAATATTAACACTAACAAGTGATCGGCTTGTCCGCGTTGAGTTGAAGTCCCGACTCGAGTGACCAAGTCTAAAAGTTAGCAACGATGGCAACACCCAAGTGTTGCCTACTAGTCTTAGCCTTGGCTCATACCCACACCCAAAGGGGTGTTTAGCTCATAATAAAAGTAAAAGACATGATGGAAGAGGGAGATACCATAAATTAAATTGCATAAAAGAAACTAAAGAGTTGCTGCCAACGTGGTGACAAGGTGGCCACTTTGGCAACAGCTATTACAAGAAATTTAAACTTACAACAATTAAATGCAAATAAATTACAAGGACTGAAAACTAAATGTTGCTGCTCCAGATGGTGTTTTATGCTCCTACCAGTGATGATCTGAAATGGAGTCTCCAAGCCTTCATTTATAGCCCAAGGAAGAGAAAAGTGTTGATGTAACAACACCATAAAAGTAGCTTTTAAGGTGAAGTATTGAAGCTTCCTTGGACTTACACTTTTTGTCCTCTTCCTTGATTATTCTTATGAATGAGCAGAAAGGTCTTTCATTTTCTTCAAAAGGCAGACTTCCAGAATTGGTAAAATCTTATCCAAGCAATTTTGGCCAGCGCCCCAACGTGGTGACAACGTGGGTGCGACGTGGCCACGTTCTGCACAAAAGTTAGAAAAACCGAATTTTTTTCATTTTTGGGATTTCATCACAATGTTTGAACAATTAAGACCAAATGAAGGAGATGAGGAGAAAATTGGGTGAAAATGTGGTAAAATAAATATAACAAGAGAGGAATTAACTCTCAAAATTTGAGAGTTATCATCTTCTTATGGAGATCAACATTTGTACTCTTCAAATCCTCAAATTTCTTCTCATTGTTCTCAACAGAATCTTGCTTCTGAATTTTAGCTTCCAAATCAGAAATCTTTCCTTTTAATTTAGAGTTCTCCGCTTCCAATTCTCTTGCTTTTAATTGAACCTTTGGCCCTGACATCATCCATTCAAGATAGTCCCATATCTCTTTCCCTGACGCTTTGGGAATATTCATTAGACCAGAAATTTCATGAGAAATACTGTCTGACATAAAATTTCTAGATATATTATCAGCTCTCTGTCTTTTCTCCTGTTCCTCAGTACAAGCTTCAGTTGGAATTTGAGGTTTCATCACGCCTTCAGTTAATGATAATCTGATATAGTAACCCATCTCATGTTTATCTATAAAGTTTAAAAAATTAACTTCCCACTTTTCGTATTCTCCTTTGTACAACATTGGTGCCGTCATCCTGTTACAAAAAGAACTTGACAAAAATGATCGTTAGAAATTCAGAAATTTTGATCACAATAAGAACTTTGTTCCCCCTCCGCAGACGTAGCACGGGGGTCCCGCTAATCACAAAAAATTTGAAAATTTTGATCAAAGTATAGAAACTCGCAGATCACAAAAAAAAACTTGAAACTCGCAGTCAAATAAACTCGCGAATCACTGTTTACTAAGAAACTCGCAAGACGAGTTGTGCGCGTTTGGATAACTCGCAGATGCCTACTTGCGTGTTTTATCAAACTCGCAAGCTAAACTCGCAGAATGAAGAAACACGCAGAAACTAAACTCGTAGATCAAACTCGCAGAATGAAGAATCAAACACGCAAACTTCGATTTGCGCGTTTCTAGAACTCGCAAATAGCACTTTGCGCGTTTCTAGCCAAAATAAAAAATCTTTCAGTTGCGCGTTCTTCTGATGAAGCTTGCGCGTTTTGTAGATCTTGCATGTTCTTGAAGAACTTGCGTGTTCTTGTGTTTTTCGAACAAAAACTTGATGTTCACACCAAATTTGATTCAATACTCCACCAAATGATCTGAAACTTTGCAGATTTCCTCTACTTCATATCTTGAACCCATTACAATACAAAGATTTCAATGAAAAACATTAAAAATACAGAATCTATCTATGAAACAGTACGACTCAAACACGAACTGAAATCTTATAAAAATCCAAAATTCACATTAATCTGATGTGAACTAAACAAAACAATCCAAACTAAACTTGTTCAAGATGATAAATCGAATCTAAACAACCAAAATCCAGCCCAAAAACACTCTTAAATCCAAAAATCAATGTGCCACAGATAGACTTGCGAGTTCTACAAAAATGTCGACCAAAAAATTCTTCAAATCAATCTGTTTCTGAATTTCTTCTGCTCTGATACCAACTGTTATTCCCAAATCTATCAAGTTCTAATCGTAAACAGAAATCTAATCATGAATCGTAGCCACATGTCATTGATACAATTTAACAATTACAATCTCTTACTTTCTCTCACTACATTCTCTCTCTAGAATGATATACAATAATGCTCTTCTCTAATCTGCTCTCTATCAATCTTACTTGATGTTGTTACCATCTGATTACAAGAACACAAAGGTATTTATACCCTTTCACAATTACAAAGAAACAAAACACATTACATTGACTTTGACATTTTATTACACAATGACTTTGACTTTCACTAAGAGTTGACTTTCCAACTTTGAGTTCTTGTATTTTGATCTTCAATCTTTATGATCTTGAATCTAACAAATCTGTGCTCTAACAAAAAATAAGCATAATACATCAAATACATCATATTTAAGCAATTCAACATAAGTAGGTGGCATCAAAATTAGGTAAAAGGACACCTAATTAGGAAGTGCAGAAACAGAAGGCGACGTCAACAATGTGATTATGTGAATTGTGAAGAAGTGATTTTGTGAACTGAAGTCTAATTAGGTAAAAGGAAACCTAATTAGGAAAAGAAATAAAACAATTTTATAAATAAATAATAATTTAAAATATTTTATATTTTTAAATATATCGGGTACGGGGCGGGGCGGGGGGTGTGATACCCGGCCCCGGCCCCATCCCCGGTTTCCTCACAATGGGGATCCCCGGCCCCGGGACCCGTTAAAGCGAGGAATCCCCGGCCCCGGTCGGGTCGGATGAACCGGGTTCCCCACCGGGTCGGGTCAAATTCCCATGCCTAGATATTTTCAACCGATCAAAACACTTGTTTCTTTCGATGGATCTCAGGTTTAAAAGATTGAAAATGTAAAAACCCAGATTCCAAGCAATTCAAACAATCTAAATCAAGATTTGACAATTATGTTCTTAGAGAGAGAGTATGTAGAGAGAGAAAATCAATTAGTCGTATATCTCAATATGTTGACAATTACAAGTCTTAGCTCCATGTTACAAACACACAAGACATTATATACCAATATCACTTACAATGTAAACTACATGTTGACTTATCTAGACTTTTACTTAGATTGACTTTACATAACTTTGACTTTTCTACATTAAATCTTGGATACAACAAAATACACTGACAAAGATATTTTATGATCGAATCCACCAATGTAATCAATTTGTGATGAATCTGAAGCAAAAAATCGACGATAAACCACCTTTTTCGGCAAGCCCGGTTTTCCGGCGATGTCTCCGGCAAAAACGTTCAATGACTGTAACTCGTGAAATTTTCAACCAAAATCAGAACTAAAAGTTGCAATACACTCTAAATCCTTATAGAAAGAGTTCTGAAGTGGTTTTACCAATTTAAACGACCTCAAACTTCAAAACCCATTTGTATCTCCATGAAGCTTCGATGAAGAAAACCTGTAAAAAAATATGAAGCACCACTTGAAAAAAATGGTTAAGGGAGGTTGTCGCAAGATTTTCCCGAAAATTATCTAAGGACAGTTGTCGCAAGAATTTCACAAAAAAAATTGAAGTTCGGTTGACGCAAGATGTATCTTGCGTCAAGTAGCAACTTACGTCAACTGTATTGCTTGCTTGCGAGAAGTTCGTATCAGGAAGCTTGCGTCAAGTAGACGGAGTGATTTACGTCAAGCTAAATTCAAACAAAATAATGTTGCAACTCACAAATATTGATCATACAATTGACTTCATTTTATCAAATTTTCTTCACAGTGTAACCTGTAGAATTCACAAAGTCAAAAAAAAATTGTTAATCATTTGAATTATGGATCAAACATTATTAAAAACACATTTTCATAATATCCCAACAAAAAATATGGATCAAAAACTCAAATTTATCAACTTTTCAACATGAACACCTCAAGAACATCTTCAACCCAAAAAAAAAAATTAATGAGATTTAGACACTAAAACTTGAAATCTTTGATGAATTCATGTCTAAAATCACTTTTTAAGAACAAATTTACACAAAAACGGATCAAATCAACCACAAATTGCAAAATTACTCTTAAAAAAATCACATACTACTTTTTCTCAAGAACACAAAATTTTATAAGATCTTCAAATTCAACAAATCTTGATGCAATTTTGAGTAGAAATCGATGCAAACATGAAATATAACAATGAAGAAATGTTTTTCAATCAAAATCAAACTCAAAAACCAACAAGAAATATGTAACCCATTTGTGATCTTCAAAACTTCAAAAATGAAGAATTTCTTCAAATTTCTTCAGTTCTTGATGAATCTTGAACGAATGTGTGCACGAATTAATCTCCCAAAGCTCTGATACCAAATGTTAGTCCAGAATTCAAGCAATCAAACACAATTAAGCACAAATCATGAAGCGTATAGAGAGAGAGTTTAGATAGAGAAAGTCATATGTGTATTGATGTCACAAGTCTCTCAAGGTACAAAAGATCTCACAATGCTTACAAGGGTTACTAGAGTTACAAGGAAGTAAAAAAAAAGCAAAAGCTATTTATAGGTCAAACAAGCCCTGACCAAATGGCTAACAAAAGCAATGTAGAAACATATATGATTACAACAAAAATACTCTAACAGAAAGGAGTCGTAATAAATGAAGCAGGCGCGAGACAAGACAAGCCATCAGATTCCTCCTCCCATGACAAGAAAAAGGGAATTGCTGCTGAAGGGAATCTGAAATTGTTGTCAGCATCTGAGAGGGAGCTACCTTCTCAGGTATGTCTCTCCATTGTTCCCATCTCCTTCTTTTTCCACCTTTCACCCTGTCTTTATAGCCTTTATCTTTCTACTCCCTCAAAATAAACACTAACTCATCTTTCTTTTTGCTCAGACAGTTCTCTCCCTGCTTAAGGGAGCTTCTCTACAAATAATCCCAGTTGTCCCAGCTGATGAACAAATAATCCCAGTCTTTGTCAGAGAGACTGATGAAGAAGATGAGGAAGAAGAGTCACTGAGCTATCGAACAAGACCCTCTTGACTTCTCATAAGGTCAGAGGATGAAATTCAAAGACGCTCAGAGATGATCTCTCATCTGGAGAGTCAACGGCTGAAGATCCCTCCTCAATCCTCCGCTAATGATTTGACTTTCCTGACACCGGAAGAAATAAAAGAGTCAATCAGGGTTGAACGTTTAATAGCTAAATGCTAAGAGGATGCCTCTATAGCCCTCAAGGTACAATCAACCCTGGTTAAAGACAAGAAGCTGAAAAAGAACCCGGTGAAAGTACAAACAACACTTCTTAAGGAGATAGAGGAGATGAACAAAAAAGCAAAGGAAATCAGCAATCGTGAACTTGCTTGGTGCAGAAATAAGCATCTTCATAGGTCTGGCCCTTCAAAGATCTCTGTCGTGACCATCTCAGGGAAAAGGAAGAACAAACAAGAGACTATCACCATGGAGATATTCATAAGAGATGGTACTACAAAAGCCATGTTCCTTTCAAAACTGGAGACCTTTGGATTCTATGAATGGTTGGAGTTTAAGGAAGCACTGAAGAAATCAAAGTCCAAATTCAGAGGCAATGTTGAAGAACTACTCAATGCTCTTATCAATAGAGTCACTGCAAGAATGAGTGTGCCCTCAGCTCTTCCAAAGAAGCCAAGATCTTCCAGAAAGAAAAATGTCTCTCTCTCTCTCTCTGATAATGATGTTGTAATCAGAAATGAAACAAGCATCAAATTATCCCGGGAAGCAGTGGTTGGACTCTCTTCTGATCTCTCAGCTCTCGACTTATCATTGCCCTATGGTAAAGCTCTTAGACCTGGGAAAGTGATAAATGAGCCCCTTGGTATTTTCTTCCGTGATGACGAGGAAAACATCAGGTTTCAAAGGGCTTCAGAAATTCCTATCTTACCTCTTGGACACCTGAAGGATCTTCTCTACGTATGGTGCAATGATTCAACATCAGGGACCCTCATCAAGACTCCTATTCGAAAAGAAGCAACTGATCGAAGACAGAGAGGATAAGAGGTACCTGAACACATGATTGTAGTAGAAGAGTTCCCTGTCAAGGAAGAACCACCTTAGCTGATAGGTTACCCTTTTCTCTTGTAATCTATTAGTTATACTTACAGTAGTATAGAACTTCACTTGTACTTGTAATTTTCACATTCTCCTTGTAATCCTTGTTTACGAATCAATGAAAATTTCAGTGAAATACTTTACATCATCAGTACTGTAAAAGATCCCAAAAATAGTAATTAGGACATGTATGTTATGAGTCCTTACTATTCCTAAATTTTGAATTAAAGTAATTTTCTTCTATTGCTTTGTCATCATCAAATAGGGGGAGATTGTTAATCCAAACTCTCTCAGTGATTTGATGATGACCCTTTAAATATACTTAGTGAAAATTATGTTTAACATTTGTATGTATTAGTGTTTCACCATCAGCAATAGCACACTGAGTCTGTTTAGTATCGCTGATAGTTTCTAATGTATTATGTTAAATGTAATCTCTGAAGACAAGTTTCATGACAAAGATGTTTGTCTGACTCGAAGACAAAGTTGTTGAACAAACGACAAGTCTACTCATGATCTGATGTGGACATCAGTTAAACCAAGGCAAGTCTACAACTCGTGAAGAACTTTGAAGAAAAGCTTCAGCGATAGTTGAACTTCCTTTAATCTCCCTGAAGGAAGAGATATTCAGGGATTGATGATCACAAAGCTTATGCTCCAAGTTTCTTTTGTCTTATCCTTGCACAAGAAGTACATCTGTCAGAAGAGACATACCCTCTGCGACAAATCGTACAACAACTCTGAAGACTACATTGTTCATCATGTGGCTAAAAGCATGTCTCCAAAAGTCAAAGGCATGCAACCAATCAAAGGGTGACACGTGTAAAGTATCATGCCATGCATTTAATGCATAGGGTATATATAGTGTTTGTTCCAAATTCTAGTTTCTAATCACTAACAAGTAATCAAACAAACAATTCAAACAATTACCTGTTTTGATTAATCTTCTCAATTCAACAATTACACTTTCTCTCTCTAAAACTCTCTCTCTCTCTCTCTCTACAAGATTTCTCTCTAAACGTATTCACTCTCTCTCAGATTACAAAAACAGACAACTTCTAGATACAACTCCTAAAACAGAAATACAAAATAAAAGGTATTTATACCTACACCTAATACAAGGAAACTAAAAAAAATACAAATACAAATACAATTTGACTTTAATTTCAAAAGACTTTGACTTTAATGAGATTTGACTTTCTTTAGTTTTGACTTTCTTGAACTTTGACGTTCAGTCTTCTTGATCTTGTATCCAACAGATTTATGCTCTAACAATCTCCCCCTTTGGATTCAAGATCATTGTTGAAAAATCTAGCAATTCAGTCTTCACATTTATGCTCTGTCAGAACAATTTCTCCTTTTTCTTTGACTATATTCTTTCCAAAACTGTCTTCAAATAATGAACAATCTCCCCAAAACTTTCACATAAAACTTTCAGACTTTGGAAATAAATTATCTTCAGAATCAGCTCGGATTGCTTTTAACAAATAATCTTCAAAGAAAAATTCCTCAAATCTTCATAAATTCTTTGATCTTCTTCAAATCTTTACTTTGAACTTTTATGACTTGGACATTTCTGAAAATCATCTCTCAAAACTTTATCATTTCTTAATACCATCTCCCCCAAACTTCAAAACTTTAACATTTCTTGATATCATCTCCCCCTTTTTGATGATTTGAGCATCTATATCATCAAAACTTTTCTCCCAAGAAATGTCGTTGACCAAACTGATCTGTCAAACTGAGTCTCTGATTCTGCGATCCATAACCAGGTATTCATCTAGATCTTTTCAAATCCAGACAAAATAAGAACATGTAACTCCTTAATCAACAGATGAATCAGTTAATATGCCTGTCAGTAACACGAAGTCACTATGTGTAACGAATACACAATATAAAGAAGCTTTTTGATGTTCACTCCCCCAGGGCTTCCATCCAATCATCGAAACACCACAAAGGCAATTTCTATGAATGTTATGATAAAGAAACAAATTCTTTGTGTGTTCGTGCAAGTGTAGAAAGAATTAAGCACGAAGATTGCTTTTCAATAAGGCTCAACATTGTGTAAACCACTGAGACAACAGTAGATGAACACATACTCAATGTGCATGATTGAAGTTCGAAGGTGGGGCAAACTTCCTTCTTTTTTCAATATCCAGATTTTCCAAATGAAAACCAGATAGATAATATGCTGCGTCCCTAGAAAATATGAAACATTTTCTTTTTGAGAAGAAAATGAGTGGCTGGTGGAGTTTTTAACAAGAGTTGGCATGGGCTAGTTGCCTGTTTCAATAATGTTCACCAAAATTCGTGAAACATTAGTAATGTGGCTGCCCGACTCAGAAAGTAGATGGTGCAGAGTTTGATATTCTTTTACTCTGATCTCACACCCTCTTTCTTTTTAATCATTAAGATCACTACTAACCAAACTCTCTTTTCCATTTTACCTCATCACACCCACACTCATTTCTTTTAGACTCCTCACACTCAATCACTAAAGGATTAACTTGGGTAGAAATCACTGGTTAACGTGATTTCATAGAAGTTCAGTTAATTCCTAGCACAAAGAACCAATATTTCCTATAAAGCATAAGTTGCTCAGATGATTTAACTTCATCAGTTAAAGCTCAAAATACAAATGTCAGATGAATGTATGCTCATAAAATATAATCATGAATATTTGAGCATTTGAATCATTAAAGTATTTTCACACAAGTATATTGAAAGAATGAACATGAATACAAGAAACTTGTTTGAAAATCTGACATTGTATGAAAATGATCAGAAATGAATGATATAACAATCAAAGCTTATGGTCATGATTAATAGATAGTGTCTATACGAAACAAAAATATATACATTCTTGAAATGACCGTTTCGAAATGAATTAACGCTCAAAATCTTTTGAAGTACAAGCGGAGTGTCTTACCATCGAAGAAAAATTGTTTCAGTTTAGAGACATGGTAAGAACATTTTGAACAAAAAGTCAAACCGGTGTGTGTGAATACTTGAAAGTATATAGAAAAGACAATACGCAAGTATTTATCTTTGGAAACACACGGTTTGTGTATCAATTAAGTACAAAAATAAAATGAAAACATTTAAAATCACAGTTCCAAATTATAAAATCTGTTTAAAAATCGGGAAGTGGTTTGAACATTTAAGAAAATGTTTTCTATAACTGAAAGTTGTCCTTCTTTCAAATATATTTGAGATTAAGATAAGAAATTTACCTTTTCGCTCAATCTTAATTCTCAGAAAGTTAAGTTGTCGTCATTAAGATATGATCGTGTCAGCTCCTCTCATCCTGCATAAGTCTCAAAGTCTAGTCAAAAATTTATTCACAAAAATTTATTCAAAAATTAAAAACATAAAGCAATAAAACCTTTTAAAATACGAGTTCTGATCAGAAGTAATCAGAAATCATAGTCTTACTCCTTTTTACTTATAAGCTCCCCCTAAAATCATGTATTACAAAAAATTTTGCCAGTTAAGTAAAATGCAGAAATTAGTTTTGCTCCCCCTCAAATGAATGTAGATCATCTAAAATCTTCTCTTACTCCCCCTGAGATCATGAGCAAACAATTAAAGTGCAGATATCCTTCAGACATAAAGATAAAGAAAATTACGAAAAATAACAATTCATAACTATATTAGGTAATAACTGATTATGTCTTCATATTTAACATACCAAGCTTAGAGATAAGAAAATTAAATCTCTTTTCATCCAAAGGTTTGGTAAATAAATCTGCAAGTTGATAATCTGTTTTTACAAAATATAGTTCAATTGTTCCTTTTTCTACATTATCTTTAATAAAATGATACCTGACGTCAATGTGTTTGGTTTTCGTATGTTGGACAGGATTAGCAGATATTGCGATTGCACTCTTTGAGTCACAATAGATTGGAATTTTGTCGAACTTGAATCCATAGTCTCGTAGTTGTGTTCGCATCCACAGGACTTGAGAACAGCAACTGGCAGCAGCTACGTACTCTGCTTCAGCAGTCAATGTGGAAACACATAACTGTTTCTTTGAAGCCCAGCTAACGAGCTTGTCTCCAAGAAATTGAACGTGGCCAGAAGTACTCTTTCTGTCCAACATGCAACCTGCATGATCTACATCTGAATATGTAGTCAGTTGAAACCCAGTATCCTTAGGATACCACAGACCAAGGTCTGTAGTCCCCTTAAGATACCTAAAAATCCTTTTGACAGCAGCCAAATGGGATTCTTTAGGAGCAGCCTGATATCTAGAACATAAGCATGTTGAAAACATAATATCTGGTCTACTAGAGGTAAGATACATTAACGATCCTATCATACCTCTATAAGTTCTAACATCAACACTTTTACCCGAAGGATCAGTGTTAATCTTAGTACCTGGTGCCATCGGGGTTCCAATTGGTTTACAATTTTCCATTTTGTACTTCCGAAGAATGTCCAAAATGTACTTAGATTGGTTAATGAAAATCCCCGTAGAAAACTGTTTAACTTGTAATCCGAGAAAGAAATTCATCTCTCCCATCATACTCATTTGAAAACGTGACACCATGAGGTTAGAAAAGTTTTTGTAAAATTTTGGATTTGTAGAACCAAATATTATATCATCAACATATATTTGAATAAGGATGATATCGGCTTTTTCCTTTTTGATGAATAAAGTGGTATCAACCTTACCTTTAGAAAAACCGGACTTGACCAAAAATTTAGATAAAACGTCATACCATGCTCGAGGGGCTTGTTTTAAACCATACAGGGCTTTGTCCAAAATATAGACGTGATCTGGATTCTCTGGATTGACGAACCCTTCTGGTTGAGACACGTATACTTCCTCTTTAAGAATGCCATTCAGAAAGGCTGTTTTCACATCCATCTGAAAGACTGTGAAATTCTTATGAGTTGCGTAGGCTAGAAACATGCGGATTGCTTCTATGCGCGCTACTGGAGCATACGTCTCATCGTAGTCTATGCCTTCCTCTTGCCGGTAACCTTTGGCAACAAGTCTAGCTTTGTTCCTTATGATGATACCATCTTCATCCTTTTTATTCTTGAATACCCATTTAGTTCCTATCACGGTTTTACCTTCTGGTTTTGGAACTAATCTCCAAACCTTTAGGGCTTCAAACTGATTTAACTCATCTTGCATGGCAGATACCCAGTCCGAATCAGCAAGAGCCTCTGATACTCGCGTGGGCTCAATCTTACTGAGGAATGAGTCATGCATACACTGATTAATAGTCGCTGACCTCGTTTGTACAGGCTTGTCAAGATCTCCAATTACTTGATGTAATGGATGGTCTTTGTTCCAGCGATGCTCATGAGGAAGTGAAGTAGATATTGATTGAACATGATCATCATCTTGAAATCCACTATCAGAATCTTCAGTTTGAATAACATGAGGGGGGTTTGCAGTTGAAGGCTCAGTTGCAGAAGTATCAGTTGGAACAGCAGAATCAGGCTGTTGAGTAGACATTGTATGACACCCAACTGAAACAGTTACTTCTGGCTCAGCATTTGCTTGTGCATCTTCAACTGTAGGAGTAATTATAGGAATGTGAGTTTCTGACTGAACTGGGGATGCTTGTTCAGTGATGACATCTGAAGTGACTGGATGATTGCAACTTGTATCTTTAGTCCTGTCAGTCACAACAGATTTAGATACATTAGTTCCGAGAAACTCATCATAAAAGAATTCAAATAACAAATCTAAATCAGTTAAATGTGAAATAGAAGTAGAAGTGTTATTCGAATTATTCGCTGTAGAAGCAGGTTCTGGACTGATCTGCCCAGAAGCTAATACGCCAGTGATAACGGGTTCTGAACTGAGGTTGATCAGAAGCCATATCTTCATCGAATGTGACATTGACACTCTCAAAAACTGTCTTTGACTTCTTTAGATAAACACGATAAGTTGCAGATGTTGAAGAATAACCAATAAAGATGCCTTCATCCGCCTTAGCACTGAATTTATTCAGACTCTCTCTGTCGTTAAGCACAAAACATTTACACCCAAATATGTGAAAATATTTGATAGTCGGTGTTCTGTTGTTAATCAGCTCATATGGAGTCTTTTGAAAATGGCGGTGTATCATAGACCGATTTTGCGTATGACATGCAGTCGACACAGCTTCTGCCCACAAGAATAGAGGTAGGTCTGATTGGCTAAGCATAGTCCGAGCGGCCTCGACTAGCGTCCGATTTCGCCTTTCGACTACTCCATTTTGTTTAGGCGTTCGTGCAGCAGAATACTGATGTGAAATCCCGACTGATTCGAGATATTCATCAACAATCTTGTTCTTGAACTCTGTGTCGTTGTCAGTTCGAAGAAACTTGACTTGTCGCTGCATTTTCACCTGGGTCGTCTTTAAGAAAGTAATGAGAACTTCCGATGTCTCATCTTTTGATCGAAGAAATTTAACCCACGTGTATCTTGAATAATCGTCCACAATAACCAACACATATTTCTTTCCACCCAAACTCTGAGTTCTCATTGGACCACACAAATCCATATGTAACAATTCTAACGGAGAACTAGTGCTTGGTTCAGGCTTCGGTTTATGTGCGGCTCTCTTCATCTTACCCTTTTCACAAGTTGCGCATAAGTGTTCTTTTTCATATTTCAGCTCAGGAAGTCCTTTTACCAATTTCCCACTAACCAGCTTGTTAATATAACGGAAGTTCAAGTGAGATAAACGTCTGTGCCAGAGCCAACTTTGCTGCAATGAAGCTTTTGTCATTAAACATACCTGATTGTCAATCTGAACTTTGGACAGGTTGATGGTATAAAGGTTTGTCTTTCTATGTCCACCTAAGAGTTCTGTGCCGTCTTCAGTACGAACCGAGCAACTCTTAGATTTGAAATTGACCTCTAACCCTTTATCGCAGAATTGACCAATGCTGAATAAGTTGTGCCCCAAGCCTTCGACATAACTCACCTTACTGATCGTTATGTTGTCTTGAATAATGTCACCATATCCTAAGATAGGTGAAAGCTGATCGTTTCCAAATCTGACATTTTCACTGAATTTCTCTGTATAATTAGACAATAAAGATTTTTGCCCAGTCATATGCTTGGAACATCCACTGTCCAAGTACCACATATGCCGGGTCTGCAAGAGAAATCAGTAAATAATAGATTTAGGTACCCATTTAAAAACGGGTCCTAACAGATTAGCACAAGTTTTAGGTATCCATTTAAATATGGATCCTCCTTTTTCTTTGAAAACTTTTTAAAACATTTGATCTTGAATAATACACATGATAAGATCCATACCAATCAGAAGAATTATGAAAATAAACAAAATCATTTCTCCGATAATCATGATAAAATTTAGTAGGAATAGGAGATAATTGAATCAATTGCTTTATTGAATATCGCTTGTAAGAAGTTACAAGGTTTTGTTTATTTGAAGCAAGTTGATCAATTACATCATTATCACTACTAACTGATCTAGTACAAGAATTATCAGAAACTGATCCAGCTATTTCATCATCCTTCCGTTTTGGTCGCCATTCAGATCGAGCTTTCAATCTTTTCTTGTTTATATCTGAAACAAAAGATTTAGATCTATTAGGAAAAGCAGATTTCTGAGACTGAGTTTTCTTTTGTGTACCAGTGTATTTCTGTTTCTGTAATCGCTGTTTCTTATGTTTCTTACCTTGAGAATAATAATCAGCAGTTACAGAAACTGATTCACCAACCTTAGTTGATGATATAACAGTTTTATGAACACTTGGTAACACCTTTTCATTAAGAAGACAAGTAGAATGATCAGGAAGTTTAGCATTGAAGTCAAACAAATCAATTTATTCTATTTCTTCTTTTCTACCTTTTCTTTCTTTTCTTTCTTCTTCTCTCCAACAACCAAAGCAATAGGATCAGGAACCTTTTCAGCCTTCTTCTTTTCAGCTCGTTTTTCTTCTACCTCTTCCTCATTCTGACGTAAAGTCTCATAAACTTCGTGAAGAGGTATCTCACTCAAGTCTTTCCTCTGCTTCATCCTACGTGTATGTTTATTCCATTCAGGTCGTAGGATACTCAGGAATTTGACATTATTTTCCAGTTGCTTCTTTATCACTTTGTTCTTTGTCAACTCATTTAGAAGCAATGTAAACCGTTCATATGTGTCTTCCAAACTCTCATTCTCTTTGGCTTTGAATTCCTCGTAGCTATTGATGCAGTTAGCCACTTTCATCTCATTCCCTACCTTAGATCCCATCATCATCTTTTGCAATTGATCCCACATCTTTTTAGCATCATCCTTGTAGCTATCAATCTTGATGTAAATCTCATTAGGAATGCTTTGAAGTAGAAGAGATCTTGCTTGCTTGTCTGCTTTATACCGGCTTTTCTGTTCTTCAGAGTACTGTGATACATCCACTTTAACTGGTTTTGTCTTTTGTTCTCTTTCCTCATCACCATGTCCACTATCAGATGAATCATCATCAGCAGGTACTTGAACTATGATTGGTTTCATAGGACCATCTGTAATTGACTGCAGAATATTTTCCCCATTTGCATGTCTGTCAATAAAATCCAGAAACCTATCTTTCCACTGCTCGTACTCTCCTTTGAACAGAACAGGAGGCTTGACATCGGTGCCAATGGAAAGTGCATCTTTAGAAGTCATCTTGATTAAAACCTGTTTTGAAAAAATATCCAATAAGAAACTAGAACTGATTGTTAGTCCAATAAGAAACTAGAACTGATCGTTAGTCCAAATATGAAATCACAAGAAAAATCTTGAAATTTAGAAAAATCAAAAATTTCGAAAAAATTGGCTAAGTATCAAAACTCGCAAGTCACTATAGAACTCGCAGGTGCTCAAACTCGCAAATCCCTATTCTCTGATAAACACGCAGATCAAGACATGCGCGTTTGGGAAACTCGCAAACACAGGCTTGCGTGTTCTGAAAAACTCGCAGAGCTCAAACTCGCAGATTGTTGAAACTCGCAAGGCACTATTCCCTCTGAAACTCGCTAACGCCTAAACGCGCAGATTACTGTTCACGATGAAACGCGTTAACTGAAGCGTGCGCGTTTCCAAAACTCGCTCGTCAAAGCTTGCGCGTTTGAACTAAACTCGCTAGCTATACATGCGCGTTCCAACACTTAGAAATTTTTTCTTGAAATTTCAAACTCGCAATTTGAGAGAACTCGTAGATCACTGTTCCTCTTCAAACTCGCACCCTTCGATTAGCGCGTTTGAAAAACTCGCTAACCACTACGTGTGTGTTCTGGTCCTTAGAAAATTTTCCAACTTCTCCAAACTCGCAGACTTCGATCAGCGAGTTTCTAGAACTCGCAGATTGTTACTTGCGCGTTTGAGACCAAAATCTTCCCTTCGACTTGCGCGTTCTTGCGGATGAATCTTGCGCGTTCTTTCGATGAACTTGCGCGTTTTGAAGATCTAGCGCGTTCTTCAGAAAGTCGAACCAAATCTTGATTTTTCCATCTATTTTCGATCCAAACTTTTTTCCAGTTGGCTTGAAACTTTGAACGGATGCTTGATTACAATACTGGAACGTATTACAACACAAGAACTTTACAAACAAACAATCACAGTACAAAAAGATTGATGATACAGTGTATATAGATTCGTGAACAAAAATCACAAATTCGTGAGAATTACAGTGCAATTCATGCAATTAACTAAACAAACTCAATCTATTACACTTTTCTAACAAAACCTAATCAAATTCTTCTACAAAAGCACACTAAAACTCAAAAATTTGATTCTCGGCTCAAGAACAGTAACGAACCAAAACTTTCTTGAATTTCTTGATCTGATTTCGATTTGGATCTGCTATGATACCAATTGTGTGTTCCAGATTCTAGTTTCTAATCACTAACAAGTAATCAAACAAACAATTCAAACAATTACCTGTTTTGATTAATCTTCTCAATTCAACAATTACACTTTCTCTCTCTAAAACTCTCTCTCTCTCTCTCTCTCTACAAGATTTCTCTCTAAACGTATTCACTCTCTCTCAGATTACAAAAACAGACAACTTCTAGATACAACTCCTAAAACAGAAATACAATATAGAAGGTATTTATACCTACACCTAATACAAGGAAACTAAAAAAAATACAAATATAAATACAATTTGACTTTTATTACAAAAGACTTTGACTTTAATGAGATTTGACTTTCTTCAGCTTTGACTTTCTTGAACTTTGACCTTCAGTCTTCTTGATCTTGTATCCAACAGATTTATGCTTTAACATATAGAAAGGTTGAGACACTCTCTAGAGTGTAACCTTCTATCCTTTCTCTTAGTGAACCAAGTATAGAAACCCCTGATTTCTATATCCTCTCAATCTTATATCTCTAGTTCTTAGTGCAAACATCTGTGTGATTCTCAAGTTTGTTTACATTAGGTTTTACTTAATCTTGTTCCGCAACAAATTGTAAACTGTGATTTGATTCATCAATAAACAATTTATTAAACTGAAAATTTATGTTTGTATTCAACCCCCACCCCCCTCTACAAACTTGTTTAGCACCTTCGGGACCAACACTACTTAATGGTTCATCCAAATCCCAATATACCATAGTACGTTTACTCGAAGCAAATGTACATAATAACAACATATGTAAGCTTGTGGTCCAACCACCATAATCAACATGAAAGAAGCTTAACATAATGATCAAGACCCTCAAATTTGGTCACATTGCATAACATTTTATAAAAAGTATTCTCAAGTGACAAAACTACACTTCATGTACATAAAAACACGATATAAAAATTAATGAATGTTTAAGGACCCAAAAATTCTCTTATTAGGCCAAATATCCAAGTTAGGTCGAAATCTTAAAACATGGACATGTATGTGAGGAAGATCATAGCAACAAATAAAACTCATAAAATTCTCCAAACATGGTCTAGATGTGAAATAATGCTCCTTAAAGGTCAAGCAAGGTGACCTACACCAAGAATCTCCATAATCTTTACTTTTGTCAAAATAAGGGTTTTTTCACCAAATGAGAGAAGGCAAATAAACAAATATATAAGACAATGACAAGATGCATATAAATGTGTATCTAGTTTGTACAAAGGTTTTAGAAACTCACAATCTAGGTTTTTAATAAAAAAAAACCTAGTAAACTTGATGAACCCTAGTTTGAGAGAGAGATGGAAGGGAAGGCTTGAACTTTGGATGCAAGAACCACAATAAATGTTATTCAATGAAGACTTTAGGCTAATGAATGCTCCAACCAAAACCCTATCTTTGCATTCAATGAGGAGAGAGTTCCAAGTGCAGAAATCGCCCCTAAATGCTCTCAAAACGAACTCAATACCAATTTTGGAGAGAAAATGCCAAAGAAAATCGGGCTAAGTGGGTTTTATACCCCCAGATAGGTTCGGGCGACTATGCCCGACAACTTTGCCACGGGCATAGCCGCTGGCATTGTCGTAGGCATCCCCCACCAGTTAGTACCTCTTCCGTGACTGTAACAGGTGATAATGCCCAAAGTCACTGTCGCCGGTCAAGGTCGCCACACTTGTACCTTGGCTCTCCTCTCCCCCACAAATTTGACACGCGACCTCCCTCGAGGCTAAAATCTTCATCTTTTGAGATATTGCCACTTCGTACACACGAGTCAACCTAAAGGCTTGGACTAATTCTTCACGACCGTCTCCAATCAAAGATGGTACGAGGATTTCACAAAAAGGAATGTTAGTGCATATATTTGTTGGATACAAGATAATGAAGATAGAAAGCTGAAAGTCAAGCCAAGTCAAAGCTCAAAGTCAACTTTCAAAGCAAAGTCAAAGTCAAATTGTAATAAAGTCAAAAATCAAAGTCTTTGTATTTGTATTGTTTTTGTTTCTAGTACGCGTGTGTCTCTTATAGTCTTGTGACTAGTAGTTAGAAAGTAGTTGTTGCAAGTTGAGATTGTACACATCCTGTTCTAGAGAGAGAAAATGTCAAACAGAGTTCATTGTATACGAATATTGAGTCAATTGAAACAGGTTGAGTATTGAATCTAATTGTCATCTTGTTTGTGATTAATTGTGTTTAGAACTTGATAATTGGGACGTATCAAGGAATACGAGATATAACTTACTTGGAAATTACAGATGTTACATCTTCCTTCTTTTCCTCATCCCATGATCTTTTCCCATGTCGTGGAAGTGCAGCAGTGTATCAGATTTCATTCCCTCCATGGTTGGGAAGGCCATACCCGGCATGGGAAAGTGTCCAAATAGAGTGTCTTATAGCACCAAAAAGTAAAGCGCCTTCTCTAAAAGTGTTACAAAATTTATATGACGCTTTTCGGGGGTTGTAACAAGTTTTTTAGGACATTTTTAAAATAAAGTGTCGTATTAGCTATTTTATATGCCATTTTTTAGAAGCGTCCTATAAACCCATCTTGTATAGGACCTTATAAAACACTTTTTCAAATAGTATCATATAAAATAGCTAATAAACACTTTATTTTAAAAAAACTTACTAAAAAGAACTTGTTACGATGCCCAAAACGTCTCTTATATATTGTAACACTTTTAGATAAGATGCTTTATTTTTTGGTTCTATAAATTGAAGTCCCATAAGTCATTCTAGTAGGACAGACTTAAACAATTTTGGCGTTTTTTAAGCTCAATTTTGTTATAGTAAAGTATTATCGTATTAAATGTTAAATTGTGTATTCTTTGTTTCTAATGTTTAATTTGATTTTCTTGGTTGTTGAAAGTATGCAAGACGATTTTCGACCGGCACTTGATTCTACTTCAGGGCAGCTTCGTTTTTTATGGAACCACCGGGTAAAATTATAAACCATGCAATTGTTCGTTAACATATATCCCAATGAAACTTGTGTAGGTGGTCTAAATGGAATTCACATTAGCAATTGAAGTTATATATATTCTTACTATGTGTACCTCTCATGCATGGTTACCATTTGATGGAAGCAATGTTTAAATACATGAAACTGTAAAACTATTCAGTAGAAGGCACAAAATGACGTATCTTTAATGTTTTCAATAGAAGGCGTAAGGTTATTGTCAGAAAGTCAGACCAGATGTAAGAGAACCAACTTCAGTAAGCACGGAAGTACTTCGTACACAGGAAGCATTATTCGGTTTGCAAATATGTGATTGATGTTTTGGCATAGCATTATGCCATATAAGATTGAGAGAGTATCAAGTTCTTTTTATCATCAATATGTGGTTTTTACCCCCGAATCCATCACTAGTTTCACCGGGGCGGACCTACATAGCATGATACTGTGTCACGGGCCACCACTTCATGGTTTTGTCATAAGGAAAAAATAAACGTTGGGTGTCACCGTATTATTTTGTGAACAAGTAGTTAACGAGAGAGTTGGTAAATGTTGCTTGATTTGTACAAAAACCCCTAGTTCGAGTTTCACTTTTGTCAAATTTCTAAGTTTTGAGCTTAAAAATTCACTTGATAATTAGATAAAAATTCACTTGATAATTGTTGCTTAAATAACAATAAATAAAAAATTGAAATTTGTTCGTCTAAATCCAAATAACTTGTGATGTTACAAAAACATCAAGTTATATCATCCTTAAACACATTGGTATTAATACCATTTCTCATATTAAAATTGGACCAGAACCTCAACCTGCCAAGCACATCCTTAATTCCAACAAACATTGTTTTGCCATTTCTACCCTCTTGAAGCAGATCAGAGAATCTTCCTTCTACAGTCCTTTCCATCCAAGATCCATATGCTAGAACAAAAACACTGAAACAAGTTGGTAAGGGATAAAGTTAACCAGTAAGACCTTGAGTTTGCTTGACTATTAGGCCCATTGGATTTATCGAGGTGCGCACAAACCGGCCCAAACACCCACGTACGAAAAAAGAAAAGTTAAAAGTCTGCGACTGGTAAGACATCCACAGTTACCAAAAAAGAAGGGATAAAGATAGTAACCGGTAAGACCTTGGGTTTGCGTGACTGTTAACCTTAGGTCCCCACGGACACCCACAGTTATCTAAAAAAGAAAGGATAAAGATAGTAACTAGTAAGACCTTAGGTTTGCCTGACTGTTAACTTCAGGTCCCATGAGATTAGTCGAGGTGCGCACAAATTGGCCCGGACACCCACAGTTACCAAAAGAAAAAAAGATAAAGATGGTAACACCATCTAGATTGCTGTGAAATTAGACAAAACATCAAGAAATTACCTGAGCTAGGCAAGTATATGTGAACGAATCATGAGTGGGTACGTGATGCAAATTCCACTGCTCCAACACTGCATACCAAGTTGATTAACAAATAATCAAGTTTCTGTATGTATGCCAATTTGTTGATCAGGAATAAATAATTAAGTTTCTTTTGGGGTAAAATACATCAAAATGCAAAGTTTGTCTTAGTTTCTATTTAGTGTAACAAATAACTTTTTTTGACTTGCCGATCTTTTAACATTTGATGACATGGATGCCAAGTTGTCATAATGATATTGATTGAAAAAATATATCAAGTTAACGGTCAAAATAGGTATGGACTTAGAAAATTTTGCAACGTTGTTCACTTATTGAGAAAAAAGTTCTTCGCTACACTAAACAAGAACTAAAGCAAACGTTGTTGCGTTTTGATGCATTTCCCCCTTTTTTCTCAAAATCAGCGCAAGCACATCAGATATGCATACAAAACATGCTAGAATACTTACAACGGATAACAGCGGCCCCTGTTTGAACTTGTCATGAAATGAAAACGTTAGTGGCTTTGTATCATCTCCAGGCCCTCTGATGAAGCCGCTGCATCAGAAAGAATTAAATATCAGCTGAAGCTGCAAAGAGGTTATTTTCACTTGACGTTAATACCCCTAAGAGCATCTCCAATGGAACGATCTTAAACCTGGTGGATCGGTCCATATAATTTTACACAATTGGGAGGAAGCGCTACATGCCCAACATAAAAGGGAAAAGGTTCATAAACATGAACCGGTTCTTCATCAAAATGATGGGACCCAATCCAATTAAATAATAGAAAATAATTAGAATTTAGGTTATGGACCGGTTCATGATTGAGGGTAATAAGGCTTATAAAACGTGTAGAAAAGAGAAATCTGATGTGAGAGAGTCATGAACCTCTAAACAGGTCCATGACTGGAGATGGTCTAAGCAAACCAAATGACGAATAGCTAGAAACACATGGACAACAGAAATGTATGCAACAAGAATTACTGACATTAATGAGGGCGTAATGAGTGTAGCCCTTTTAACATCATATATGGCGATCAGACCCTTGTACAGCTCGTTTCCATCTTTATAAGACACGGCCAAACGCTCTCCTGAAGCATCCCATGCTATCTTCTCGATACCTCCACTGCAATATGAATGACAAGAAACTTACAACCGTCTATGCAATGACATGATGAACATTAACCATGTATTACGAAGATAGATAAAGCTTATTTATATGATCTGCAGAAGATGATAAAACCAAACCAAACAAACCCAGTATATTCCACACAGGGATAGGGTCTAGGGAGGGTAGGATATACACAGACCTTACTTCTATCCCCAAGGGGTAGAGAGGTGTAGACCCCCGGCTTGCAAAACAAACCAAGAAACAGGTGCAGTAAGTAGCACAGAAGTGTGTGCAAACAAGCAACATGTACAGTGCAATGAAACAAACTACTAAAGCAGAAGGAAAACTACGTCTGGCAAGCAGTAAAAGCAGAAAAACCCAACAGCGCAATGAAACAAACTTACGTCTGGCAAGCAGAAAAGCAGAAAAAACCAACAGTGCAATGAAACAAACTACTAAAGCAGAAAGAAGACGTCTGTCAAGCAGTAAAAGCAGAAAAAAAAACTGAGGTTGGCATACAGTAAAAACAAACGCTGTCACACGACAAAGTGTCCCACAAGTAGATGCATAAATAAGATATGGAAGGTATGAAAACTAACACCACCATCCATCTAGTTTTGAATTAGGTATTATCCATTGTCCAGTCCACATATACTTCCTGCACCAACTGCCTCATATTGGCCAACCTTGCTTACACCATAGACCAAAAGCATGCGTTGGCTCTTTTCCTAATAGTGGCCTAAGCCTTAACTGCAGAGTTGGCAGCCTTGCACGTAAATGGGAATGGCATTGACCATCACGTTGGAGATTGACCCATGCCCATATTATTGACCATACTTCGGCAATTTTTAATTCCTCTGCCTCACACAAGACAGCGTGGGAGGATAGGAGTAGAAAACTAATGGATTTCCCGACCAATCAGGTATGAGAAATCTTACATGGAATAGAACCATTTTGTTTGGTTCAGCCAACGGATACCACAGCACTCCTTCATTCTATTGCTAGCCATCAAACAAAAGCTCATACCGCAAGATAAGATGATGAATTGGAGCACTAATCAAAGCCTTTCGTCTTCCCTTTGTAATTATTCTCAAGCAAGTCATTCACACTAGCTCAAGCTGTCCTTACTCCTCAGGCATGTGGAATGAACTGAAATAGCAGAAAGCACGCAAGGGGCTCCAAATGTTTGGCCGCACCTACCTTAAAACAAGGTTTAAAAAAACGGGTATTTGCCACCCTTTGGAGCGTCCCCACCACACCAGTCCCATGGTCATCACGGGGGAGGTAAATCGCGCATGCTGCCCATTGGCAGACCGGTGCCCAGGCTCAAACCCGATCCAGGACCTCACACATATGGATTACACCCACACCTCTACCGCTAGGTCATATGAGTGAAGACTAAAACAAGGTGTAGAGGCAGGTCTATTTGAGCTATTGCTAGAAGACACCTCCTAGGTGTCGTGGTTCACTTTTAATTGGCAGCAAAGGAACATGACAACTTTTAACAAGGCTAGAAAGGTAGAAGTTGTCACCAAGTTATCATCCACATTGTTCGTGCGACTAACAGGATTAAAAATGAAGGATAATGATAACACTCGGGTTGCTGCAAAAGAAAACGGATGTCCCCTATGTTGTCTATAAACAAGAAAGGCTGACCTCTTGCTAGGGTAGTGTATGTTACGGAGATGTTGGTATTTATGCATAGATTTGTACAGGATAGATGTACAAAAATCCCTAGGGATGAGGCATGGATGTAGAGTCTATTCCACGTCCAAGTTTTGTTTTTACCATCATCTAGTCACCCCTATTTTGCACGTCAATCTAAGAGTTTCTATCATGGGGATGTTTTTCTATATCTTCTGATTTTTATCAATAATATATTCATACAGCTAAGCCAGCCTTTCCAAGAAGAAAAGATGCAGTCACTTGAATTCTATATCAACGCTATAGATGGGTAAGTAAATTAATGCTAATCTAAGTTGACAAATATATCTGACATCAATTCAGTACCGAATTCAACTACGGCTACTCGTATCTGAATTCAAACTTTTGTCTTGATATTTAAGTTTGACATGTGAATCCTATCAGAAGGATCAGCAGGATATTATCCTAATTCCTTTATGTTAATCTAACTCGATAATGAAAATGGTAAAATATTTGAACTTTTTTAACCTAAAACAGATCACCTTAAGCCATCAAATAGATAATTACTCAGAAAGTAACAACGATTTCACTAGAACAAAATTGCATCCTGTCAACAGAAGTTATGGTCTGAAACCATGTTCTAAAAATCCCTGCTTAGAACTGTTTATGCGTCTGTCTAGGGGTCAAGTGTCCCATGACCCATTCAATTAGTAAATGCCACCTAAGTTTAAGCATCTTCTACTGCTTTCATCAAAAACTAATCATTGATCCAAGCATTTAAGTGTTCATCAATGGACTTTTGTCAAGGAATTTTCTTGATCCATTGATTAGAGATGTAATCATACAAAAATGATATCATATCAACATGTTGATTCTAGTATGTTTACATAATCTAAAAATAATTATTTAATGGAAATGAACTGCTTATGATCATGCTTAAGCATTCTCTTAAACCCCTCTTAGGTGATCAAGGGCTAGACGGTCACTCGATCGCCTATAGTTCCGCTCAATGTTTTTTAGAACATCGATAGAATATGTTTTATACTTCAAGGGTTTAGATTAAAAGTATTTAAAGTTGAATTGCTTAAAGTTGTAAGGCTCCCTTTCCTTCTCCCTCTTCCTCTCCCACTCTCTTTAAATACATGGGATTAGGGAGCTAATATGTAAAAATTATTTATTCATGTATAGTCAACATAAGCTCAATAAATAATCAATTATTCAGTCAATTGGACAAAACAATGTCTAATTCCATTAGATAACTGTAGAACAAAAGTTTATATCTGAATTTATCATATGCGGACTATGTTAACAATAGATGAATCGAGAATGGAACAGTTCTTGGAATTTATGGTTATCAGTTACAAGTTAAGAGAGGGGTTTACAAAAAAGGGAAGGAATAAATAATAACTGTACCTGGTCAAGCAGAGTGACTCACCTGTTAGTATATGAAAGAAGGCCTTAAGTTGACATGGTGGAAGGCCCATGCATTGGTTTATTTAGCCTACGTTAACTTCTACAGAAAGAAAGTACCACATATCAAGGATGCTGAGGAGGGCATCCTATTATTTTCTCCCCAAACTCTAGGCAGAAATGGGCAAACATCCCATTTGAGTAATTTTCCGTTCTCCCATGGCTTCTTACGCTAATGGGAGATCTAAGTCCATCTAAAGATTCTCTACGCTTAAAGAGCTTCTGGAGATAGTCAGTGAAACAAACGGAGCATGACTGGGAAACGTCTTGGAAGAACATCCGAGTACCAAGAGAAGCCTAAATACTTTAGAGTCCGTGCAGTGTTTGGAAGCATTGTGTGCCCACACAATCTTGTACACAATAACTGTAAATTTGAACAAATTAGTAGACCATCTACCAATCGCGCACTTGTATTCCTTGTCAAAGTAATCAATATAGTGACCTTCGTATCACATTTCTTTCCCTTCCTGTGATCTCCATGGTGGCAGCTGTAGACATAATATTTAGCAAATAGGCTTTTGTAGTGAATGGAAACTTTGTAACATAATATGTAAAGTTCAACTTTTTCGTTGTCCAAAGGATAGTACATTGTTGTATCATTACCACTAGAAGTGTTTTTAAAGGTAAAGGGGGTCTGTGGTTACTCTAATAGCTTTCAACCTAACTTTCTACATATAGCCGTCAAAGGGTATAAGTAGCATATTTTTCTCATACAAAAGTAAAATCGACCAAGCTATCTGCACCAAAGTACCAACATTTCTCATTGACAGCTGGTTAAGCTCTAAATGACAGATTGGATGAAAATACAAGATAAGCAAATCAATTTGATTGCATGATACATATTCAACAGGAAATAGTAGATTTTTGTTCAGAAGATCATTTATCAAGAAAATAACAAGTACTGCACTAAAATAGATAACAAAAAGTAACTTTTCTGCCTCTACCTGTTGGTCAAAGATTTCAGCTCTGGCAAGTCAACAGGAAACAGTTGTGCATCTGAGGAAAATCATCATGAAAAATGGAAAACATGGAATTTAGACTACAACGGGTGTAGACGTAGTAATAGAAAGTCAGTGGAGTTGATTCTTAACAAGTGCAAAACAAGAAAAGTTATTAACCAACAATCTTAACAAGCTAGCCTCTCACACAACAAAAGTATGAAAGAATTAGAAGTCGGTGATACTTGGTAATGCTTCTGGAAAAGTGACTATCCAAGAGATTTTGATACTTGGTTCGTTGGTTAAGATCATAGTCAAAGGCATAACCAGCTAACAAGAAATCTTAATTTTAAATAAGTTGTTCATCAACCAAGCATCTACATTTGCTTTCATTCATTTAAGCATGCCGGAATAGGGTTATATACATTTGCTTTCATTCATTTAAGCATGCCGGAATAGGGTTATATACATTCTCATTGAGAAGGGGTCATTTGAGTGTATCTAAATAGATACTATGTTTACATATCAATATGGATCCCTGGAACATAAAAGCTCTTGGTGATGGAACCTTAGGAACTTAGGAACACATACCAAGTGATGGAGGCTTTGTAGCAAAGTGAATAGAACCTAATGTTGAAGATTCAGAAAAAGCAATAAGAATCATACGCCCATCAGGATCCCATGCTGCTCCCTGCATATTTAAAACATGATTGGCTAAATATCAGGTGGACTCTACAAAAACATCTCAGAGATGAACAGCAGGATAAACCCTAAATATCATGTACAAAACATACTTCAAGTAGCAACTAGATTCCTTTATCTTAGGAAACAAAGAACTTTGCAGGTAAGTGTTGGTTCAGCAGATAAGTGTTGATTTACAGTTGTAAACCTCCCTAAAATAAGGCTTAATACTCTTTAAATAATTCTGCAAATAATCTAAAATTCCACAATATATATTTTTTTGGAATATCTGTGGTGTTTTAGAAAGCGTTAGGTAGAGGTAGATGGTTGAATTGCCTTCTAGCACTTAGTGGCTCATAGGGGATTAAACTCACGCCAAAATGGACACATAAGCAGTTCATTTTAATATATAAAACAAAATTATTGTAGATTATGCAAGCATATGAGAATTAAAATTTTATATTATGCAAACATAATACGGATTTGGAGAAGTAGATTATTATGCCTAACTTGATTGAGAATTTACTAAATATTTTAGGCATCACGGATTCACGGAGAGAAGCTTACCTCATGAAAGTAAGCTAGTTTTGATGTTTTATGATTATTTTCTTACGCTAGTTTTGATGTTTTATGATTATTTTCTTAAGCTAGTTTTGATGTTTTATGATTATTTTCGTTCAGTTCTTATGATTGTTCCGGTTCAATTTATCTTCCAGTTCCTGTCAATTTTGTGCAAAGTCATCTTATAAGCATATTTCAAAACAAATGACTACTGAAACTACCTTGAGTTTTCCCCATGAATGTGAATATCCATGATCACATCACAAGCATATCATAAACTGATTTCAGGGCAGCATTGATTGCGCACCAGGTAGGATTTTTTAAATTATCCTGTGCAATCATAAGATAGAAAAAGATCTTAAATTTTTTTATTTAGATAGAATACTTTTGTAAACCGTTGATGCTACATCTGTTAGTTAATATCAACCCAGAAATCAGTGGGTACCAGATTATGCATCAGTTTTTCAACAGCCACAAATTAGTGAAATTACAAAGCAAACCAAGTGATAAGCATACAGCGACAGCCGACAGGTTAGAGTGACAGTAACATGCTTAGAAATATGAAGCTAGGGAAACATGAAAGCATACTTAAAACGCCTCCAACTTACCATAAGATACAACAATTTAGTATAACATATTTACATGAGCCAGAAAATATTGATATGTAATGATTAATGAAAACTTAGGGAAAATAATTACTAACAGTGACAAAGCCACTTGTTGAAGACCATGGTTCTGATGTCCATGTGTTTGTCTCCCACAGATAGAATGTCCCATCACTGCATAAAAAAATGATAATCGCTTTACGACCAAATTTTTTATCTTATCAGCTGAATAGGTAGGACTGATGATGGTAAATTGACATTACAACTTTGCTGCAAAGAAATAATCTCCGGTAGGAGACCATTTAAGCAATGATATGCTCCCTAATCCTCGCCGAATGGGTGTGCCCACCCCTGTAAGCAATACAACTCAATAAGAATTGCATGTATGAAAACTCAATATGTGGAGAAAGAACATTCTTTTAACATAATGACTTTATAAATTCTGAGGCTCATGAAAAAAAGTTAAGAGTATCAAGACTGGTGCATTTAGTTACAGATGAATTATAAGCCCTCAGCTTATTATGTGTGAAAATAGAAGTACAGCTTCAATTTTCTTTTAACAAACCAAGTGCATAGCCATATGTAATTCTTACGAGGTACATTGAAAAATTCAACATGCATAAAAGTATACCTTGAGCAACATCCCATATGGTGAATGATGAGCTCTCATATGAGGCAGATGCTACATATGTGAAGATAGGTCAAGGAAAGGATAACGAGTGCATACTACAACGCTTCAAGAAAAAAAAACAATGTGAAATTCAAAATCTCAAGGAGCAGATATCAACATCAATGAATCAAACTAACGCCGAATAAGAGAATCAGCATGCAAGGGTTAATAGTGACCCCTATATCTTTATCTAACTCATAACTATAGAGTAAAGCTACTTAGGATATCTTCCATCCGGACTCCATGACAATGCACTTATTTGTTCATCGCCATGACTTCGAAGAAAATCCACTAGAGTCCATCTAACTCCAGAAGCTCTAGAGAGGCTGCCAGAGTTGATTCCAGATCTCACACATGCGCTATTTCCAGGATATGAAGCAGACCAAATGCAAATTCCACCCCTGTTTGTACCATTAGAAAATAATAAACTTACACATATATCATATCAGTTAAGGACACCTCAAGAAGACAAAAAAGCCACAGGAATGACAAAAGAAAACTCAGTGAAATGAATCAATATCGAATATACTAACTTGCAGGCTACTGAAAGTGTCTTCCCCGCATTTGGCCTCCATTCCAGGAGTTTAACTTCCCTTTGAAGATCATTCATCAGAACACAAGGGTCCTTCCCCTCTCCTGAAAAGCAGCCCATAGCAAGATAATAAGAAGAACAACCATGTGACATATATGAATCCACGATAAAAGAATGCTGAACCAAATATGAATCCACAGATTATAGCAAAAGGATTTATTTTCTTGCTGCCTTGCTCAATTCAATAAGTTGCTAACCCGAATCTCCATAATCACGAATGGTTACTTGATTCCGTGCAGAAACAAATGCCAAAATATCCTTTTTCTGGTGCCAACTAAGACATCGGAGATCAACATTCGGCAATAATCTCTCCTACAAAGTTTACATCGTAGAAACAGATTTAAGCCTCTGAGAACTTATGCATGAGCTCATGCTTACAATTAAAAACCAAAAATATATGAGAATCAGATTTATATATTACATTCCCCATGCAGTAACCAAAGATGAGCTTCTTTGCTTTGCAAAATACACCCTTTTGTGCTAATTAACAGTTTCCAGATTCATTTACATACGTCTTAACTCAAGCGTAACGATAAATAAACTACTATACTTTATAAGAAAATTTACAAGATGCTTACATCATCAGAACCAACAAGGCTTTTAAGTGGACCATACGAGACAGCTTGAAGTAACCCCCACAGACGGTTCACCGTAGGTTCTACGCCTCTATCGGGACTTTGCGACGGCGGATAATCTAACTGATACGGAATTGGACTGAATACAACTCCCTAAATGTTACAAAACGTCAATCTTCCAATTGCTGATGGTAATCAGTTTATTTCATAACATACCAAGAAATAAGAAATGAAGAGCTTACAAGAATTTTTCCATACGTTTCCTTTGCTTGATCGTCAGAAATACTTTGGGCGGTAACTGGTGATCATTCAAAAACAGATGTTGAAATGCCCAAATGAAACGGATTCCATGGAAAAATTAGCTAATAAAGATTACAAGATTAATGGAGGAAAGACATACTTAAGTCTCTGTTAATCTCGCATATGGTAACTGAGCCTGGCTGAGGAAACGATGGCATTCTTCAAGCTTCTGAAATTGAAGTTTGCTAGCCTGGCTGAAGTAGGGCTGATTGGTGTAGCAGCAAATTTCCCCCCTTCCTCACACATTTTCTTCTGAATTAATTACACAAATGGTCCCTCAATTATTGCTTAAATTATAATTTAATTTTAATGATATATTCCATTACAAATTAGGTACAAAAGTTCAGTTAGTCAAAAATTTAGGGGATCAAAAGGGCATTGAAAGAAGTGGTTGTGTTTGTGAATTACAACAATGAGGTGTCGACCATCAAGAAAGCAATTTGATAGATTTTTTAGGAGTTTACATTACTTATTGTATACAATGGAGTTTTACGGTATTCTTCAATTGAAATTCAGTGGATTTATGCGAAACAAATCTATTGCAATCATTCATGTTGGAGACTTTCGTAAAATTATCATGCAATTTTGTGTATTTAGATTCATAATAGAATGAGAGATTGATAGTTAAGTTATTATACAGTTTAGTAGGTTTGGAGTGCACAATCATATAAGCTATCTAGAACCTGGGATAAATAGACGGTGTCATATGGCGAATGGGGCTCGTTCCCCCTTGAGGAGTCCAAGGGACAATGCCTAGTGTTTGTGTCTGTTTGTAAATGAATGGTTATACATTACATTGATGAATGTCTCTCATAGACAATTTGATGTCCACAAGTGGCAATAGATGCCCATAAATGACAATCGATGCCACGTTACTCACTGTGTGTCCCACAATGTGTATAGATCAAGATATATACAATAGATTTTCAATCCAAACACTCTTTATTGATATCAAATTCACAGTACAATATTTCTCTCACTAACTCAAGAACACGCTCAATACAATGAATCTGATACACTCTCTTTCTAGTTACTTGTCTATTACACACACAACCTTTTATATACTACAGATAAGAAACACGCAAGTTACAACTAAGCAGAAACGCGCAAATACTACAAACTCTTACAACACAATAAAACAAAAAATATAATGTTGACTTTGACTTTTATTACACTAGACTTTGACTTTGTCTGAGAATTGACTTTCCAGCTTTTGACTTCTTGTATTTTGACCTCTGGTCATCATGATCTTGTATCCAACATAAACATGCTCTAACAATCTCCCCATTTGGATTCAAAATCATCTTTGAAAAAATTTGCAATTCAGTCTTCTCTTTAGGCTTCATTTTTACAATCTCCCCTTTGTAACAAATTTCTTCTTTAAGCACACACATTGCAATCTCCCCTTTCTTTGACTGTATTCTTCCCAAGTCTGTCTTTAAAAAAAATATTAACAATCTCCCCTAAATATGATAGAAACGATCTTCAATAATCTCTTCAAGGTTATAAGAAACCTCTTTCAGACTTCAGAAAGAAATTATCTCCATTTTCATCTCTGTTTGCTTTAGCAACTAACCATCAAAGAAAATTTCTGTAAAGTCTCAGTACATCTTCATAAATCTTCAACTTTGCATCCTTCTTTCACTATTAACCTTTGATCTCAACAATTCTTTAACTTTGAAATTTCTGACTCAGACATTTCTTTAATTCATCTCCCCCTTTTTGATGAATAGAGCATCTATAGCATCAAAACTTTCACAAGAAATGTCTTTATATGTTCTGACCACTGATCTTACATACGGAGCCTCTGATTCACCATCGATCCAAAATAATATATTCATCCAGATATTTTCAAATCCAGACAAACTATGAAAGTAACACCTGAATCAACAAATGAATCAGTTAACATGCCTGTCAGTAACACTAAGTCACTGTGTGTAACAAATACACATTGTAAAGGAGTTTTGTGATGTTCACTCCCCCAGGGCTTCCATTCAATCATCGAAACACCACAAAGGAAATTTCTATGAATGTTATGACAAGAAAACAATATCCTTGTGTGTTTGTGCAAGTGTTAGAAAGAATAAGCACATGATGATTGCTTTTATAAAAGGCTCAACATTGTGTAAACCACTGAGACAACAGTAGATAAACACAGACTCAATGTGCATGATTGAAATGCGAAGGTGGGGCAGACTTCCTTCTTTTTCAATATCCAGATTTTCCAAATGAAAACCAGATAGATTATATGTTGCGTCCCCAGAAAAATATGAAACATTTTCTTGTTAAGAAGAAAATGAGTGGCTGGTGGGGTTTTTATCAAGAGTTGGCATGGGCTAGGTGTCTGTTTCAATAATGTTCACGAAGAATTGTGAAACACTAGTAATGTGGCTGCCCGACTCAGAAAGTAGTTGGTGCAGAGTTTGACATTCTTTTACTCTGATCTCACACCCTCTTTCTTTTTATCATTGAGCGCACATCTAACCAAACTCTCATTTACATTTTACCTTGTCACACAACCCACACTCATTTCTTTTTGACTCCTCACACTCAATCACTAAGGATTAACTTCTTGGGTAGGAAACACTGCTTAACGTGAATCCATAGAAGTTTCATTTAAGCTCTCACAAAGAACCCATATTTTCCTATAAAGAACATGTTACTCAATATGGTTTAACTAGAACAGTTAAAGCACAAATATACAAATCAGATGTATGTATGCTCAGAATATAATTATGAAGATATGAGCATTTTAAACATTGAAGATATTTCAAACAAGTAAATTGAATGAATAGACATGAATGCAAGAGACTTGTTTGAAAATCTGACATTGTATGAAAAATGATCAGAAAGAAATGATATAGTTGTTTAGGTTTATGGTAAAAAATAATGGATATTGGCTATATGAAACAAAATATAGACATTCTTGAAATGACGTTCAGAAATGAAATAACGCTCAATATTCATTGAAGTTCAAGCGGGGTGTCTTACCATCGAAAACTATGTTTCAAATTTGAGACATGGTAAGAACATTTTGAACAATAAGTTAAACCGGTGTGTGTGAATACTTGAAAGTATATAGAAAAGACAATACGTAAGTAATTATCTTTGGAAACACACGGTTTGTAAAACATTCAAACTCAAATAAAATGAAAACATTTAAAATCACACTTCCAATTCATGAAATCTATTTAAGAATCGGGAAGTGGTTTGAACATTTAAGAATATGTTTTCTATGATTGAAAGCCGTCCTTCTTTCAACCATATATGGGATTAAGATAAGAAATTTAACCTTTGTCGTTCAGTCTTAAATCTCATGAAGTCAAGCTTAAAGTTATAATGATATGACCTTGATAACTTCTCTCAATCTGCAAAAGTCTCAAAGTCATGTCAAATCAACTTTTTTTCACAAATTTTTTTATTGAAAATTTAAAAGACATAAAGAAGTAAAACATTGAATGTACGAGTTCTGATCTGAAGTAATCAGAAGTCATATCCTTACTCCTTTTATTTGTACTCATAGACTCCCCCTAAATTCATGCATCACAAAAATTTGGCAGTTAAGTAAATGCAAAAATTCTATAAACTCCCCCTCAAAATAATGTTGATCATCTTAAATTCTTGTCTCACTCCCCCTGAGATCATGAACAAAATATTAAAGTGAAGTTATCCTGTCAGAATTAATGATAAATAAATGATGAAAAATTACAATAAAAGAAACTTTAATAGGTAATCGTTGATTAGGTCTTGAGATTTAGCATACCAAGCTTAGATACAAGAAAATTGAATCTCTTTTCATCTAAAGGTTTGGTAAACAAATCTGCAAGTTGATAATCAGTTTTTACAAAGTAAAGTTCTATTGTACCTTTTTCTACATTATCTTTAATAAAATGATACCTGACATCAATGTGCTTTGTTTTAGTATGCTGCACAGGATTAACTGATATTGCGATAGCGCTCTTCGAGTCACAATAGATCGGGATCTTGTTGTACTGATAGCCATAATCTCGCAGCTGTGTTTTCCATCCACAAGACTTGAGAACAACAGCTTGCAGCAGCTACATATTCTGCTTCAGCCGTCGATGTGGAAACACATAATTGCTTCTTTGACGCCCAACTTATGAGTTTATCGCCTAAGAATTGAATATGACCCGACGTGCTCTTCCTGCCTAATATACATCCAGCATGATCTGCATCTGAATAAGCAGTCAGTTCAAACCCTGTATCCTTAGGATACCACAGACCAAGATTTGCAGTTCCCTTCAGATATCTAAAAATTCGTTTTACAGCAAATAAATGAGATTCTTTAGGATCGGCCTAATATCTTGCACACAAATATATTGAAAACATTATATCTGGCCTACTTAAAGTAAGATACATTAAAGAACCTATAACTCCTCTATAAGTCCTAACATCAACAACTTTTCCCGAAGGATCAATGCCAATCTTAGTACCTGGTGCCATTGGGGTTCCAATAGGTTTGCAATTTTCCATTTTGAATTTCCGAAGAATATCAAAAATGTACTTAGATTGATTAATGAAAATCCCCGTTGAAAATTGTTTTACTTGTAATCCGAGAAAGAAATTCACCTCTCCCATCATACTCATTTGAAATCTAGACACCATGAGGTTTGAAAAATTCTTACAGTATTTGGGATTAGTTGAGCCAAACATAATATCATCCACATATATCTGAATAAGAATGATATCAGATTTTTCCTTTTTGATAAACAAAGTGGTATCAACTTTACCTTTTGAAAAACCTGACTTGACCAAGAATTGAGATAAAACATCATACCAGGCGTGAGGTGCTTGTTTCAGACCATAAAGAGCTTTATCCAAGATGTATACATGATTTGGCTTATCTGGATTTACAAACCCTTCTGGCTGAGATACGTAGACTTCCTCCTTAAGAATGCCATTCAGAAAGGCAGTCTTCACATCCATCTGATAGACTGTGAAGTTCTTGTGAGCAGCGTAGGCTAGAAACATGTGGATTGCCTCTATACGCGCTACTGGAGCATAAGTCTCATCATAATCGATGTCTTCCTCTTGCCTATATCCCTTGGTAACAAGTCGTGTTTTGTTTCTTATGACAATACCATCTTCGTCCTTTTTATTCTTGAATACCCATTTAGTGCTGATAATGGTCTTTCCTTCTGGTTTTGGCACTAGTCTCCAAACCTTTAAGGCTTCGAACTGGTTTAACTCTTCTTGCATAGCAGACACCCAATCCGAGTCAGCTAGAGCCTCTGATACGCGAGTGGGCTCTATCTTACTCAGGAATGAGTCATGCAAACATTGATTTAAAGTTGCTGACCTAGTTTGCACCGGTTTGTCTAGATCTTCAATGATTTGGTGAAGAGGGTGCTCTTTGGTCCAACGATGTTCCTGAGGGAGTGGATTAGATGAAGATTGATCATGGTTGTCATCTAAGAATCCACTATCAACTTCTTCAGTTTGTACATTATGAGGGAGGGGTTCAGTTGAAATAATTGGTGCAGAAGTGTCAGTGTGTACAGCTTGTTCAATCTGTTGATCAGTCCTTACAGTACACCCTACTGATTCAACAACTTCTGGCTCTTCGTTAGTAGTTACAGCTTCAACTATCGGAGTAGGCATATGAACTGGAATTTCTTGTTGAATCGGGGAATTTGATTCAGTGGAAACATCTGATGTGGTTGGATGATTAGTCGTTGAATCTTCCATCCTGTCAACCACAACAGGTTTAGTCACGTTAGATCCAAGAAATTCATCATAAAACAGTTCAAATAAAAGATCTAAATCAGATAAATGAGTAGTAGACGATGATGCAACATCTGATTTATTTACTGTAGATACATGTTCTGGATTGATCTGTCCAGAAGCTAGCACTCCGGTTATCATGGGTTCTGTTATCCCAGATTTAATCTAGTTGGTAAACAATCAATCAAGTAATCAAGCAACACAATAATAATCAAGAGATATAAAGATTAATAATAACGTACCAATCCCTTGAATAAACAATGAAACCCTTGAGTGTTCTTGATACCCTTTGAATATAGAGAAAACGTATATCGACTATTTAGACAATTATCAGAGTTCTTACAAGGTTAACCTAAAAGTAAACTAATCAAAACTTTAAATACCCAGGCCATATGGGCTTTAACCTTAATGGGCTTTCTAATGGGCTTGGGCCCAATAGCTTAATAACTATTAACTTATTACATAATAAACCCTCTAATTAACTTTAGCACAATTGCAGTTTAAACCCTTAACTTTAACTTTAATCTTGAATACAATTTATGATCCAACAATCTCCCCCTTTGGATTCAAGATTAAAAAAAAAATTCAATTGTCTTCGGGTCTTCTCTTGTCTTCACTTTTCTCTTGAGAATCTTCAGATATGACGTTGATATCTTCAAAACTTCAAAACTTGATATCTTTAAACAATCTTCAAATCTTTAAAATCTTTGAAAATTTGAATATCTTCAGATCTTCAGTTTGTATTCTCCCTTTTTGTATCTTCTCCCCCTTTTTATATCTTCTCCCCCTTTTTGATGAGTGGTGAGAATCAACATCATCAAAACTTGGCAAAACAATCTCCCCCTTTTCAAGACAATCTCCCCCATTGTGTATGATCACGTAAGCACAGTCTTCATCATGTAACGAGCCCTGTTTAGAAATAAGAGCAGTCTCTCCAAATGGAAAGAGTGATTATTTCAATCTTTTCAGATAAAAATAAAAAGTATTAACCATTCAAATCTTTTCAAATTCAAACAGTTAATAAGTGTAACCCTGAATCAACAAATGACTCAGTTAGAATGCCTGTCAATGACACAAAGTCACTGAGTAACACAAAGTTACTATATAAGGAGCTGGTTTGATGTAGACTCCCCAGGTCTTCCATTCAATCATCGAATAACACATGGTTATCTATGAACGTTCTGACAGAAAACAAATTTCTGTGTGCTCGTGCATGTGTATGAAAGAATTAAGCACAGATGATTGCGTTTCATTTTAGGCTCAAAGTATGTAAACTTGTTGAGACAGCAACAAATTATACAAAGACTCAATGTGCATGAGAAAGGTTCGAAGGTGGGGCAACTTTCCTTCTTTTTCAATATTAGTATCTTCCAAATGAAGAACCAATAGCGTATGTGCTGCTTCCCCAGAAAATGTGAAACATTCTCTTTTTGAGAAAAGAATGAGTAGCTGGTGGGGTTGTATGCAAGAGATGGCATGGGCTAGTTGCCTTTTTCAATGATGGTCACCAAAGAATGTTAACCAATCAGATTATGTGGTTGCCCGGCTTAGAAAGAAGTTTGGTGCAGAGTTTAATATTCTTTTACTCTGATCTCTCACCCTCTTTCTTTTAATGCTCACGTCTAACCAATCTCTCTTTTTCATTTTACCTCTTCACACACCATCACTCAAATCTTTTGACCCTTCTCCCCTCAATCACTCAGGGAATACTTCCTGGGTAGGAAACACTGGTTATCGTGAATCCATGGAAGTTCTGTTAAGCTCACACACTGAATCCCATGTATTTTCCTAAAAGAAACATGTTGTTCAACAGGCTATTGTACATGTAAGCACAAATACCACTTGTTACATGAGAAATAAGACTTTCGGAGATGTCAAAACAATTATGTTTGACGATGCAATTCTCCCCCTCAAACTAAAAGAGTTTGACAATTAAGCTCATAGGAGTTTTGTCATGAAGAACAATATGTTGGAGAATCAAAAACGAATGTTGTTTATATGAACAATATATAAACATATTTTCAATGAAAGCACATGAAATGACGTTTGATTCAATCAACAGTGAATACAACTAACGTGAGTATTACCATAGAAAGATTTAACTTTTGATACATGGTAATAACAAAGTCAAAATAGAATGTTCTGAACCGTTATGTGTATGAATACTTGACAAAGTATATTGACAAGATAAAACGCAAGTATTTATCTTTAAGAACACACGGTCAGATAAGCATTTAAGTATCCAAAAATCTGTTAAAATCACAGATATTCTCCCCCTTAACTTAATGTAATTTATTTTATTTATTTATTTATTTATTTGTTTTTTATTTTTTATTGAAACAAAAAGCATAAAGCAGGAAAATAAAAATAAGGCACTGAAGTGCGGGTTCTAATCCGATGTGATTAGAAGCCATACTCCGTTGAGGTACGGGTTCTAAGCTGATTTACTTAGAAGCCTTCTTTTTGACAATGAAGTCCGGGTTTTGAACTGTTTTGTTCAAAAGCCATCGTTCTTTCTCCCCCTTAAACATTGGGTGCCTGCAACACAGGTTTAGCTTTTGGTACCCACTGGTATTTGGGTCCTAATGGGTTAGTTGCAGTTCTAGTAGGAGATATGAAGTAAGAACCATACCAGTTATTCACATAATCTTTTCTTACAAAATCATTTGAGCCACAGTAGGAACAACTAATTTTCTTTTGTGCTAACCTGATCAGTTGATTGATGGTGTAAACCAGATCAGGTTTGCCAAAAGTTTTGCCTTTCGGAGCATTGTTCCATTTAGCATTCATTGTATGCACAAATGATTCTTCTTTTTTCTTTTCCTCCGATGATCCTTTAACTCTCCAGATCCAGTTTCCTCTTTCTTTCTCATCATCCCTTCTCCAGAAGCTTTTCTTTTGAGACTTAGTCTTCTTGAAATTACCTGAACCATCAACATTTTTGTCATAGAAAAGGTTAGAAGGATGAATCTGATCAGTAGATTTAGAAGTAAGACTATCATCTGAATCACAGAAAGGATTATAGAAAACATTTGAAACATGTGAACTTGAAGCTGTTTTTAATGAACTATTTGAGTCAGCTAGATCGTCTCTTGGTGATTGAGCTATGGACTCTAGCGTCTTGTGCTCAGTCAGCTTCACCTTGAATACGATCTCTTCAAGTTCCTTTATCTTTGAAGACAAACTGTTTCTTTCCTTTTCAATCAGATCAAACTTCTTATGCAACTCAGATTTTGCATTCTTCTCCTTCATGATGTTTGTTGACAATTCAGCTAGCTTTCCTGTCAGCTTGGCTATCTCCGTCTCAAATATCTTCTTTTCTTCCAAAAAGTCTGTATTTGCTTTCTTCAGCTCATCTTTCTTCTTCTCATTCTCAGCCTTTTCTCTTTCAATAATGATAACCTTCTCAAAGTCTGAAACTTGTTGAGAAAGTTTAACACATCTAAGTTCTAATGCTTTCTTCTCTTCAAAGGCTTTTCTGGAGAAGTCAGAGAATTTATTGGCAAATTCTTTTCTCTCTTTCTCAATCTTTAACATTTCATCTTGAGCTTTTGAATTGTATCTGTCTTGGGTTGCCTTTTCTTTTAGCTTATCGATCTCAACCTCAAGACTGAGAATTTTATCTTTAAACTTATCTCTGTCCGCACATAGTTGAGAATTTATCGTTCTAAGTCCTTCAGATGTCTCACTCGCAATGTTTGCTCTTCTTCTCAATTGATCTAGCTCTTTTTGCATTAGTTCCTTCTTTGACCATGTTGAGCTAGATTCAGATCTTTTCAGCTTTGCTTGAAGGTCAAAGATCTCTTTTTCTTTAGACTCAATTATTCCTGCAAAGTCAATTAAGGAATCAGAATCTTTTAAATTTTCTTTTAAAGCATTGATCTGAATAAGAAGAGATGAGTTCTGAATCTGTAAATCCTTGTTTTCAGCTTTGAGCATTTTTTCTTCTTTGTCATACTCATCAATCATGCGAGATGATGTTGATAACCGTCCAACAAGTTGTTTAGCCTTTTCTCTTACTTCAGATAGAGTCATGTTGTTAAAATCAAGGTTGTAACCTGCAGACATATTTAGCTGATACGACATCCTAGCTGTAAGGTTAGTAAATAGACTTTTCTGTACCAAGACAACCAACTAGATGAGATCGTTAGAATCAAAAGTAAAGACTACACTAAAAAAATTTCAGAAAAAATAAATTTCCAAAAATAATCAAATGCAGTCCTCGTACACAGTATAAAGCACTAATATCTATGAATAAAATACTGAAAAATTAAGAAGATTTTGATCAAGAGCAAATCTTTTGTCCCCCTTCGCAGACTTAGCACGGGGGTCCCGCTACCCGGTTAGCGGGTGGGGTCAAGGGGCAACACCCTTGCGGGGGTATGGGGGCAGCGCCCCTAGAGAATTTTTTTTTGACAATTAGATACCCTATCACAGTTTGCAAAAATCGACTGGGGATGTGCTTCGAAGAATGAACTGTACCGGTCGAAGGAAAGACCGGAGTATGCAAGTACCCGGTCGAATGGCAAGACCGGAGTAACAAGTATCCGGTCGAATGGCAAGACCGGAGTAACAAGTATCCGGTCGAATGGCAAGACCGGGAATACGAGTATCCGGTCGAATGGCAAGACCGGAGTAACAAAGTATCGGTCGAATACTAGACCGGAAACCACTAAGGTCCGGTCGATACTCCTATCCGGTCGAAGGAAAGACCGGGGAATACTAAGGTCCGGTCGAAGGAATGACCGGAGATCACAACTATTCGGTCGAAGTAAGGACCGGTGTTTACAAACACTCGGTCGAAGGCTAAGGTCGAATAACTATCGGTCGAACAATAATATTGATAACCACAGTAACAGATATGTTCTATTAACTCATAAGACCGATGATCACGATAAATAGACCGAAGAACACGATGAATAACTGGTATTAGACCGAAACCAAACCCAGAAAATTAATTCGACCAATAATACAATTAAACACAAAAACCACAGAAACTTCGATCGAATGAAACACAAAAACACAAATAATCAATTACTAATCGACCAGATGTATTAACAGATTCATAAAATCGGATGAACAATATTTTTTTCGATGAACAGTAAACCTTTCGATGAACAGTAAATTTTTCGATGAACAGTAAATTCGAAAAAACATATAGATTTAATCCTAAAACTTGATTCTTTAGGCTCTGATACCAATTGTATTCAAGATTTAAATACAATTTATGTCGAATCAGCTTCTCTCGATGGGTTCTCAAGTCAAACCTCCTGTCCTCGTGGCAAATGAGTATCAGCAGTGGAAGACAAGAATGATTCAGTTTCTGAATCACAAGAACAGAGAGTTCATGACAATAATCATTGAAGGTCCCAAAACTCCAATGATCACAGTAAAGGGTCAACCTGCTACAGATTCCTCTCCTGAAATCCCTGACAGAGATATTCCTAAACCTGTTTAGTTCTTCACTGAAAAGCAGAAAGACCAGCTCAAGTTAGAAGAAGAAGCTCTAATCTATCTGACGATGGCAATTCCAAACGACATCTACAATCGTGTCGACAGTCAGAGTACTGCTAAAGGAATCTGGGATGAACTAGCAAGGCAGTTTGAAGGAAGTGAAGCTTCTATTCAAGCTAAGCAAAATCTGTGCATAAATGCTTACGAGGGATTTCATGCCAAAGAAGGAGAGCTGCTTTTAGATACCTATAATAGGTACAACATTATTCTCAATGACTTGCGGAGGAACAAAATCGCCAAATCTGCTTCTGAGATAAACTACAAGTTCATCAAGAATCTGAATCCAGAATGGAAGAACTTTGCTATCAACCTCCAGATGTCGAAGAATATGGCTCGAGAAAATGTCACCGACATCTTCTCTACTCTTGCTCAACATGAGGATGAGGTGAGATCTATGAATAATGAGTCTAATCATCTGAAGGATTCTGTGGCTCTCATAGCCGGCAAAGGTTCTGTATCCTCTGCAAGGTCGAAGAAAAAGGCGTCTAAAGCTTTAGTTACCGAAGTTACTGACTCTGACTCTGATTCAAGCAATGAAGAACTGGAAGTTGATTCAGATCCTGATATTCAAAAGTTCTCTGAAGACTTGGCTCTCATTACGCGACGATTCAAGAAGAGCTTTGGCAAGAAAAGATTTTACTCAAAGCCAAAGTATGATGAATACAAGAAAGAGAAGTCTGAGATGCGATACAAGCCGAGGCATGGAAAGAGAGAGGAAGGACGAGAAGATCGGAAGGAAGATAGAAGAGAAGGAAAGAGAGAGGAGAAGCGAGAAGAGCTAAAGGATGAACCAGGAAGATGCTACAACTGTGGCAAATTTGGGCACTTCTCAAGGGACTGCAAATTCAAGAAAGTGAAGAACTCAGAGTACTACTCAAGAAAGTCACTGATTGCCAAGAAAGCTGAAGAAGGAAAAGTACTAATGGCTGAAGAAGAGAACTGGTTGTTCCAAAGTTCTGACGACGAGGAGCAAGCACATTTCACCCAAGTTTCTTACATGGCAAAACTGGAAGGTGACGATGAAGACTCTGAGACACAATCCGAAGAAGCAAACTCTGAGGTAAGTGAAAATTCTGAACTTATTGAATCTTTAATGGCCCAAATACATGGCATGAAAGATGAATTTGCTTTACTGAAAGGCAAACTTAGCTCTGCACATCAATCTGTTTTAAGCTTTCGTGATGAAAATGCTATTTTAAAAGTTGTTGTGGAAGAAAAGGAAAAGGAAAAAGATGATTTAAAAGCTGAAAAAGAGTCTTTAAAAGAAAAAATATCTGGTTTAGAAACAGATCTTGTGAATCTTAATGCTGAAAAGGGTGAGTTTCAAATCAAATTTGAAGTTTGTTATAAAGAAAGAAATGAAACTTTCACCAAAATAAAGCAACTGGAGGACATTAACATGAAACGAGGTCAGACTGAACAGACATTAAATCTGTTGACCAATAAACTCCAAGACGAAAGGTTTTACAAACTTAAACCAGGTTTGGGTGTGCCAATTAATGAAATTTTGAAAAAGGCACCGGAGCACCTATATAATTTTGATAAATTTGGCTCCACAATAAAACCCATTCCTGACATTCGCGCTACTTTTGTTGAAGCAAGTTCTCCTAAACCTTCTGAAGAGACCAAAGGTCAAGAAGAAATGGGAAAGAACAAGTCTAGTGACACTAATTCTCAAAATCTTTTTAAATCTGTTGGTTTTACATATGGTGATTTGAACGAAAGCTATGCAACTCGAAAGATCGAATTTACTGAGTTTGAATCACTATTTACCACACCTTCTAAAGAATCAGTGAGCACCAACACAGTTCTACCTGAGACTGCATGCAAATTTGATGTGTATGAATCGGATGTTGATCCATCTACTATACCATCAGTCTCAACTCCCATTGCTTCTAAACCTTTACTTCCTGAAGAGGTTGAAGAAGTTACTGCTACCGCGGATGAATCTTGTGTTCAAAATGATAAAACGGAGTTTATTGAGTCCATGACTGAAGATATGTTTTCTGAAATGATGAATGCTTCAGACTCTGATCCTGTTTCTAATTCAAAGGGATCAAATTCTGTGAATGATCATACATCTGAATTGATGAAGCAAATCGATTTGTTGCAACAGTCTCTTGATGAGGTTGAAGATGAAAACTTTGATCTCAAACATAAACTTGAAAAGTCTTTAAAAGTAAATCAAGAGCTTTGCATAGAGATCAATGATTTGAAAGTTACTATGTTTAAAAATGCTTCAAGTGATAAACAGATGTTCAGTGATCCAAACCGGAAGGTAAGAACCAATCCAGAATTTGATGCCTCTACAAAACCTTCAGTTGTTTACTCTGATTGTCCTGAATATCCACCAAGTATTTTTGAAAAGGGGGAGATTGTTTTGCAAAGTTTTGATGATGATGATTCTCACCACTCATCAAAAAGGGGGAGAAGATATAAAAAGGGGGAGAAGATACAAAAAGGGAGAATATAATATGAAGATCTGAAGATTTTCAAAATTTTAAAGATTTGAAGATTATTTAAAGATATCAAGTTTTGAAGTTTTGAAGCTATCAACGACATATCTGAAGAAAAGAGAAGACCCGAAGACAATTGCAATTTTTTTTTTTAATCTTGAATCCAAAGGGGGAGATTGTTGGATCATAAATTGTATTCAAGATTAAAGTTAAAGTTAAGGGTTTAAACTGCAATTGTGCTAAAGTCATTTAGAGGGTTTATTATGTAATAAGTTAATAGTTATTAAGCTATTGGGCCCAAGCCCATTTGAAAGCCCATTAAGCTTAAAGCCCATATGGCTTAAGTATTTAAAGTTTTGTTTAATAGGTTTTAGGTAAGAATCCTCATATTTACAATAATCATATTATAGTGAGGTGAAGGTTTCTCTGTAATCCAAGGGTATCAAGAACACTCAAGGTTTAATAGTTTATACAAGGGATTGGTATGTTACTCTGATTTATATATCTCTTGATTATTATTGTGTTGCTTGATTACTTGATTGATTGTTTACCAACTAGATTAAACTGGGATAACAGGTTCTGAACTGACTTGTTCAGAAGCCATCTCCTCATCGAATGTGACGTTTACGCTCTCGATAACATTCTTTTACATCTTTAAGTACACTCGGTATGCAGCATATGTAGAAGAATATCCAATGAAGATGCCCTCGTCTGCTTTAGCACTGAACTTGTTCAGACTCTCTCTGTCGTTTAGCACAAAACATTTACAACCAAAAATATGAAAATATTTGATGGTTGGTGTTCGGTTGTTGATCAAAGCATACAAAGTCTTTTGAAATCTGCGATGTATCATGGAACGATTTTGAGTGTAGCACGCAGTCGAAACAACTTCTGCCCACAGAAACAGAGGTAGGTCTGATTGGCTGAGCATAGTGCGAGCGGCCTCGACTAGCGTTCGATTTCGCCTTTCGACTACTCCATTCTGTTCTGGCGTACGAGCAGCAGAGTATTGATGTGATATCCCGACCGATTCGAGATACTCTTCAACAGTTCTGTTTTTGAACTCTGTGCCGTTATCATTTTGAGAAGCTTGCTTGGTTTCTGCAGATTCACTTGGATCGTCTTCAGAATTGTGATGAGTACTTCGGGCGTCTCATCTTTTGATCATAGAAATTTGACCCACGTGTATCGCGAATAGTCGTCTACGATAACTAAAACATATTTCTTTCCGCCTAAGCTTTGAGTTCTCATAGGACCATAGAGATCCATATGCAATAATTCAAGTGGAGAACTGGTACTAGGTTCAGGCTTCGGTTTATGTGGAGCTCTCTTCATCTTTCCTTTTTCACACGCTTCACCCAAGTGTTCTTTCATGTTCTTGAGCTCAGGAAGTCCATTCACTAACTTTCCACTAACCAGTTTGTTTATGTAGCGAAAATTCAGATGAGAAAGTCATCGATGCCATAGCCAGCTTTGTTGTATCGAGGCTTTTGAAAGTAGACACACCTGATTGTCAGTCTAGACCTTTGACAAATTGATTGTGTAGAGGTTTGACTTACGAATACCAACCAAGAGTTCCTTGCCGTCTTCAGTTCGTACAGAACACCGCTTGGCCTTGAAATTCACCTCTAAGTCTTTGTCACAGAACTGGCCAATACTGAATAGATTGTGTCCTAATCCTTCAACATAGCTCACCTTCGTAATCTTTATGTTGTCTTGAATAACATCACCAAATCCTAAGATCGGTGAGAACTGGTCGTTTCCAAACCTTACATTCCCGCAAAATTTTTCTGTATAATTAGTCAATAAATCCTTTTGCCCAGTCATATGCTTGGAACAACCGCTATCCAAGTACCACATATGACGGGTCTACATAAGAGAAATTAGGAAATAACAATTTTAGGTACCCATTTAAAAACGGGTCATAACGGATTAGCGCAAGATTTTGGTATCCATTTGAAAATGGATCCTCTTTTCTTTTGAAAACTCTTAACAACATTTGGTTTAGAAGAATAAACATGATATGATCCAAACCAATCATTAGAATAATGATGATAAGCAAAATCATTCCACCGATAAGTATAAGATTTAGTAGTAGTAGGAGATAATTGGAACAATTGCTTTATGGAATATCTCTTGTAAGAAGTTACAAGGTTTTTATTAGAAGAAACAACAGAGCCAACTACATCAGACACACTACTATTTGATCTATTACAAGAATTATCAGGAATTGATTTTGCCTTGTCATCAATCTTCCTTTTAGGTCGCCATTCAGTTCGCTCTTCCGACCTTTTCTTTCTTAAATCTGAAACAAAAAATTTAGATTTATTAGGAAAATCAGATTTCTGAGATTGACTTTTCTTGTGTTTACCAGTGTTGTTCCGTTTCTGTGAGCGCTATTTCGAATGTTTCTTACCCTTAGCATAGTAATCAGCATTCACAGAAACTGATTCACCAACCTTAGTTGATGATTCACCTTTTTCATGAACACTTGGTAAAGCTTGTCCATTAATAACAAAAGTAGAATGATCTGGAAGTGGAGCATTGAAGTCAAACATATCAATTTCCTCTACACACCCATCATCAGAATTAAGAAAATCATTTGCAGACGCAAATAAGTCATCAAAATTATCAGTTGAAGTTTGAGAGACTTTAGAAAAATTAGAACACTTTATAGATTTATTTTGAAAAACAGTGTTCTTTAACACAGTTGAAAATACACTTTGTTCTATATCTACCAAAATTCTTTCTTCAGATAAAACGTTTTCAACCTCAATTATTTTGCTTTCTAGAATAAGTGGAGGAACATAAACTTTTGCAGTTGCAGGTTTTGCCTCCATCTCTAAACAAAATAGCTAGCAAAATAATCATTTGAAAGAACTTTTGGTGTTTCAGAAAGGTAACTATCATTTAGCTTATCATAGCAAAATGGTAGTTGCATTTTCTTTACATTCTTTCTATTTTCAGTTTCTTTGGTCTCAACTTCATATGGTAATTTGGTAACAAATTTGGGGTTTAAATGAGGATATTTACCAGCAGCAAAAAGAAAATCAAAATTATACAATGCTGGTTGTTTTCTGATGGCTTTCTTTAAGTAATGGGGGTTATCATAACCGAGTCCCCCCATTTCTCTTTAATATCAGCCTCTTCATTGGGTGTATTTAGAAAAATAGTTTGATCTGTTTGGCCTATAGCATGAAGTTTGTCTTCCAAACTGTTAGGTCTGATTTTATAGTAATCATTGTATTTATAGAGCTTGGTCAAATACTGTGTTTAGGGTCTATCTGTGTTGTATCTGACCAAGGGTATTTAAGTCCCTTTGGTCTTGTTTCTGTGTAAGAACTACACGCACACTTTAATCAATTCCTACTTTGCGCTCTCTTGTTACTCTCTCTACTTTCTCTCTCTAAAGATTTAGAGATCTTGGACTCTCAATTGGTATCAGAGCAATCTGAATCTTAAGAGGATTGAGAGATTTGTGATTTAGAATCTGGATTTGTGAATTGAAGCAGAAAACTCGGTCGATTTTCTTGATTTTTCAAGAAAATCTCGTTTTCTTGCTTCTTCATCAAATTTGGACAGGATATTGGTCAATTTGATTTGATATTGGACTTAATTGATTCGTTATTGCTAATCGATCATATTTGCTTCTTTGTGTTTCACATAAAAATCTTGTTTGGATCATCAATTTGCCGATCTTGTATTTTCTGGAAAAATACGGTTCACGTTCTGTTCTTTGTCAAATTTGTGAATTTGTTGATTTTAATCAATTTTGGTTATTAAAAGTTGTTAGAATTGTGTTTTCGAAAATCAGTATGTGATTTTCTTGGTTAAATTTCGAAGTTGTAGTTGATCTTACGTAAATTGTGTGTTTTTTTAAGTTTACGCCTCATTCATAGTAGTTTGCGCTTCATTCATGCTACTTTACGTTTCATTCTTATACTTTGCATAAGGTTCATTGTGGTCTAATTTGGATGTTAGTGAATTTTCAGGTTTTCGGATCTAGTTTGAAATGCAAAGCTTCTCTTGCGTATCAAGAAAGAAAGGATTTCAAGTTTGCGGTTCTAGCTTCATACACAAACCTCAGTTTGCGTATCACTTAGTAAACGCAAAGTCTTCTTTGCGCTTCTCTCGCCAAACGCAAAGCTTACTTTGCTCTTCTCACCTCACCCACAAAGTATACTCACGCAAAGCTTCATCTTGTGTTTCTCTAAGCAAACGCAAAGTTCAGTTCGCGGTTCTCTCTTGAAACGCAAACCTCCAGTTTGCGTTTCCCATTGCATACGCAAAACCAGTTTGCGTTTCCCACTGCCTACGCAAAGCCTGTCTTGCGTATCCGCCTTCATCCGAAAAGCTCTAGTTTGCGCTTCTGTCTACATCCGCAAACCTTCTCTTTGCGCAAGCTCCAGGCTTAGATTTTTTTTTTGAATATCAGAAATGGATTCTGCCAAATTTGCTTTCCAAGCCAGGTTCTACTCCAATGATCTGATGATGCAATTGGGAACAGATACTCGTCCACCAGTCTTAATCAATGAAGATGAGTTTACACAGTGGCAAGATACGTTCATAAATTTCATTGAGCGTCAGACTAATGGAGAGAATATGATGAAATCTTTATCTGAAGGACCATTTGTCAGACCGAAAAATGACATTCCTTTGACTGCTGAAGAAATCAAACGCGAAAAAGCCGACAGAGAAGAAAAATCCAATTTGATGCTAGCTTTGCCCAACACAATCTACAATCGAATTGATTGTTTCAAACATGATCCAAATATGATGTGGACTCAGTTAGAAAAGATCATGCTTGGATCATCAGTTGCTACTCAAATACGCCAAACACGCTTCATGAATAACTTTGAGGAATTTAAGGCAAAGGACAATGAATCTCTGAAGGTGACTTTTGACCGGTTTTGCACTGTGATGAATGATTTAAGAAAGATTAAAGTGGAAAAGACTGCTCTTGAGACGAATCTGAAATTCCTTAATGCTCTTCAGCCTGAGTGGAATAAAACTTGTCATAAACTGAGGAACGATGTTTGGATCTCAACAATGCAGATTCAAGAACTGTATGAGATTATGCTAACTGATGAGAGCTTGGTGATAGAGAAAAAGGCCAAGCTGGATAAAAAGAAGAAATCAGTAGACCCGGTTGCTCTCCTCACGAAGCAATTATCTGAACAAGCATTGTCTGAAAATGCTTATACCGGGTCAACTGAAGATGATGGCGAAGCTTTACAAAAAGCGATGATCCTTCTCTCCCAGAATTACCAGAAGAAGTTCCAACCGAGATCGAATTCCAACTCTTCACGCTTCACTTCTGCTTCTACAGTTAAAGTGCCCGAGCCTAAGACTGCATCTTGTTATAACTGTGGAAATCCGGGTCACTACTCAAAGGAGTGTCAAGCAAAGAAAGTTAGGGACTCAGCTTACTACCGCAAGAAAATGGAACTGGCTGAAAAGAGAGAGAATGGAACTGCTTTGCTAGCCGAGGAAGAATTCTGGCTGGATTATTCCGATGATGAAGCTTCAAACGTCGAGATCGCTCAGATGTGCTTAATCGGTGATGATCAGTCAGATGATTCCGAAACAGATGAGGATGAGGTATATTCTGAATTTGACTATAATTTCATTACCTCTCAAATGGATATCATGATTAATGCTTTGTCTGATTTGCGCTCTAAAATTTTATCTGAAAAGAATTTAAATTCTGAAAAGTCAGATTTGATTGACAAACTGAAAATTTCTTTGAAAGATGAAAAATCAATTTTAGAAAATACAAAAGACATCTTTCAAAAGAAATTGAATGCTTTGGAAAATTCAAATAAGACTTATCTTGAATCTTTGACGGCTGTGACTAATTTAAAAGATGAATTTTCAGATAAAATAAATAAGTTAGAAGAAAAGCTTTATCGAAGAAACCAATCTGAACAAACAATTTATATGAACAAACCGAGGAGTGAAGAGGCTTTAAAACAAAGGTGGGGACTTGGTTTTGACAATCCTCATTGTTTAAACAAAGTGATAAACGAAGTTCCTACTTTATATAAATACGATTATCTAACTCTTGCACACTATGCTCCTCAGTTCAAATTTCATTGGACTAGTGAAAAGGAAGTGTTAGATCTCGAAAATGAGAAAAGGTCAAATAATAAGAAAATCGAAATTCCTTTTGTTTACACAAGCGAGAATGCAAAATATTTTCCTGAAAAATCAAGAAGATGAAGAAGAATTTTAAATGATATATCTTCTATTAAATCTTCAGTATATGATGATTTTGTTTCTTCTTATGTCCCTGATTCTGATAAGGAAAATATTTCTCCTATCATTTATGATTCGAAGAAATATACTCCTCCTTTAATATTAGAAGGCAAAATCATCGATCTTGAAGATCAGATAGAAGATCAAAATATTTTGAAGAAAATTGAATCTGACATTATCCTTTCTTTCATGACATCTAATCTTGAAGAAAAGTTATTTTCTCAAAAATCAGATTCTATTTCTAGTCTATCTTCTGATTCTAAGGAAAATAAAAAGGAAGTTTCAAATTTTAAAATCTTTTCTCAAAATTCTTCAGACTCTGAGGTAAATTCAGATTTATTAGTTGATTAAATTGGTTGCTTGGATACATTTATTTCTTATGATTTAAATATTTCGTCTAAAATTCTTGATGATTCTTTTACGCTAAATGATCAATATTATAAACCTAAGCGTAAAAGAAGACGGTCAAAGAAGTCGAAGAAACAAGATAAAGTTATTTCTGACTATTCTAATTCTTCCGATTCTATTCTTACAGATAGGACTTTGAGCGTTAAGTCAAAGAGGCAGATCTGGAAAGCGAAGCTGAAATCTACTGATTCTACGTTTGATGGAGATGTATATGTAGACAAATATTATAAAAGTGATTCATTTGCTGTTTGTAATAAAGTTTCAAAATACTCTGTTAAGCAAATGATTCAAATTTCCAAAAATGTCTCATATTCGTCTTCTGATTCTAGTTCAGATGATTATGTTTTCTCTTCTGATGATTGTGCATATTTTTCTGATTATCCTGCTCATGCTTCTTTTGTCAAATCTGTCAAATATTTCCCCACAAGAACTGCAACTAACAAACACGGGCCCAAATTTAAGTGGGTACCCAAATCTTTATCTGCTTCCAAGTTGCAGGCATCACATGTTAAGGGGGAGTAATAGAACGTTGGCTTCTGAGTAATTCAGCTCAGGACCCTCACTTCATAGACAATGACTTCTAAACACAACAGTTTAGAACTCGTTATTCATAGTTTCGGCTTCTGACTAAATGAGATACTGTGAGTACATCAATTTTATTTCCGCTGCATATATCTCTGTATATGATGTTGTTCCAGTTTTCTCAAAATTTTCAAGAATCTGAGTTTGTTTCACTAATCCTGAATTTTGTTCAACCCAATTTTTTTTTAATTGAGACACAAATTTATTTTATACAATGTAAAAGATGAAATAGTTGAATTTTATTTTGTTCCGACTAAATATCAATTAAAAGTTTAAATCTTTACAAATTTTAGTCTATAAAGCAAAAGTGTTATTGTAATTTTAGTTTAGATCATTTGTATTGACTTTTGTAAGTTTTCCTTGTTTTTTGTTTGACCTATAAATAGGTCTTCCTTGCTTTTGTTATAGAGCAAGCCTCATTTTGTAAACATTCAGAGAGAATCCTTTGAGAGAAAACCTTGTAACCCTTTCACTTGTGACATTAATACACATGTGATTTCCCCATGAATTTCATTGTTCTTGATTGTTTTGTGTGTGTGATTTGAGTGGACTATATCATTTGGTATCAGAGCAAACAAGAAGAAGCAGATTTGGATCAGATTTGAAATTTTTTTTAATATTTTTGGCGGACTGTTTCATTTTCACTGTTTGATCTTGATTTTTCGTGTTTTTGCACAATTAAATCAAGAAATTGATTTGATTGTGAACGTTTTATCATAAGGATCAACATTTGTTCAGATCACATAGTCAAATTCGCACTTTAGATTGGTCAATTTGATCAAATTGTTAGTTTCGTGAATAGTAAAGTCGAACACTGTAATTCGGACAAAACACTGTAATTTTCGGTTTCTTTTGAAAATTCAGTATTGTAATCTTGATCAGGTTGTTATCGTGGATAAATTGTGTGTTTTGCAGAATCAGAAATCAAGTTTTACTTGATTTTTGATCGAACAGGTGAAGAACTCGCAAGGGAAACCCAAGAACGCGCTAGATCCATAAAACGTGCAAGTTCTTCCCAAGAACGCGCAGATTTCGTGAAACGCGCACGTTCATCGCCAGAACGCGCAAGTTGAAGATTCAGTCTCAAACGCGCTAGTCGAAGTTAGCGAGTTTATAAAACGCGCTAGTCGAAGTTAGCGAGTTTCTATAACGCGCAAGTCGAAGTCAGCGAGTTCCGTACATCTGCGAGTTTGCTTGCGAGTTTGTTAAAACGCGCAAGTACTCATCTGCGAGTTTGTCTGCGAGTTTGTTAAAACGCGCGAGTAAGCATCTGCGAGTTTGCCAAACGCGCACGGTTCAGCTAGCGAATTTCTTCGAAACAGTATTCTGCGAGTTTCCTCGATCTGCGAGTTTTCTCGAAACAGTGTTGTGCGAGTTTTAGCGGTCTGCGAGTTTTAAGCCTGCGAGTTTGAGTACTTAGTCATTTTTAGTCCGTTGCTTCAAATTTGATCAGTATTGAACTTTACACACTGAGTGTAATCTTCACTTCTTGAACGACCAGTTCAAATTACATTTTCAGTTACAATCATGTCTAGAGATCTACTCAGCATGTGTTCGAAATCCAAACCACCGGTACTTCAAGTTGATGAATACCCACAGTGGAGGATAAGGATGATCAATTTCTTAAATAATCAAGATAAGAAATTGATGGATTCAATTCTTAATGGTCCACATTTTCCACATGTGACAGTTGCAAGAATTCCAGCTACTGATAATAGCCCTGAAATTCCCGAAAGGATTGTAGCTAGAGATCCTATTCAATACAGTGGCACTGATAGAGAGTTAGTGGAAAGAGATGCAACTGCTTTGACATTTCTGATAATGGCCATCCCTAATGATATCTTCAACCGTGTTGACAGCCGGGAATCTGCAAAGGACATTTGGGATGAGCTAGAAAAACAGTTCATGGGATCAGCAAAATCCATCAAGACTAAAAGGAATCAAAGTATCAATGCTTATGAAGGATTCAAGGCAAAAGAAGGAGAATCTCTGAGGGAAGCGTATGATCGTTACAACATCATTCTAAATGATTTGAGAAGGAACGGAGTTCAAAAGTCTGAATCTGAAATAAACTTCAAGTTTATCAAGAATCTTCAGCCAGAGTGGGATGTCTACACTATTCAAATGCAGATAAATAAAGACATGGATGAAGAAAAGCTGAATGATCTATTCTGTGCTTTAAACCAACATGAGGACAAGATAAAGGAGCAGGCTTTTGTGAACAAAGAGTTGCTTCAGTTAAAGGACAAACAAAAGAAGGTAGAAGACTCTTTGGCTCTAATTGTTCAGGACAAGGGAAAGACAGTTAAGTCAAGTTCTGGTTCGGGAAAGAGTTTGAAAAAGAAAGCACTGCTCACAAGCATGATTGACAGTTCAGACAGCTCAGAGGATGATGCTCCAGATAATTCTGATGATGATGAATTAAACGAATTTGCAGAGAAGCTTGCACTTCTGACTTCAAGCTTTCATAAAAGGTTTGGTCGGAAGAAGTTTTACAACAAGCCAAAGTTTGATTCCTACAAGTACAGCAAGCATAAAGACAGATATGAAGAAAGGAAAGAGAAAGAGAAGAAAGAGGAGAGAAAAGAAGAAAAGAAAGAAGAGAAAGAAAAGTTTGATAAGTGTTTTAACTGTGGAAAGCCCGGTCACTTTATCAAGGATTGTCCAGAAAAGCGTGTCAAGAATTACGAGTATTACAAGAAAAAGCTCAATTGGCGAAAGCAATGGAAAAAGGCACGACTTTAAAGGTAGAAGATGAGATATGGCTTGGATACTCTGATGATGAAGAGACTGAGGTTGCTAAAGTGAATCTGACTCAAGTCCATTACAACTTAATGGCACATCTGAATGATGAGTCAGATTCTGAGGTAAATTCTGATTCTGATCATTCTGATAATTCTGAATCTTTTAATGATAATGATGAAGTAATGAACTTGATGTCCCAGCTTAATCTGATGAACTCTGAATGTTTGAAATTAAAAGAAAATTTCAAACAACAAAAGAGTACAATTCAAGGACATCAAGATCAGGCTTACATCTACAAAACATTGGCTGATGAAAAAGAAGAAGAGAAAAATGTTTTGAAATTGGATATAATTAAACTTCAAACAAGGATTTCTGAACAACAAAAAGAAATCATGACTTTAAAAGATAAGAATCTTGATCTAACATTTCAGTATGACATTGTTTTGAAAGATAGGACGAAAGCTTACATCAAGATCAAGGAATTGGAAGATTTACTTTACAAAAGAGGTCAAACGGAACAGACTCTTAAGATTCTAACAAATAATCAAAAAGACACTCGGTTCTATAAAGCAAAACCAGGATTAGGTGTCTCGGATGTGGATGTGTTGAAAAAGGCACCCGAAAATCTTTATAACTTTAAAAAGTCGGGTGATGAACCTATTATTTTAATTCCACACATCATAGAAACATTTGTAAAACCTGAGACTCCTGAGCCTAAATCTCCTAAGACAGAAAAGGAAGAGACAGTAGAAGAAAAGACAGAAATTGAAACTGGATCAGAAACTCAATATTTCAAATCTGTTAAATTTTCATATGATGAACTGAATACTTCTTACAAAAGTAACAAGGATTCGTTTGTGGAATATGAAAATATCTTTAAAGAAAAACCTGAGCCTTCAAGATTTAATTCAAATTCTGACAATCCTGAAATTGTCCTCACCTGCTCAATCTTAGAAGATAAAAATGAAAATGTCATTTCTGATAAGTCTAATTCCGTTTGTACTTCTAAATTCTCTGATCTTGAATATCAACAAGCCTTGGATAAAATTGAAGATTTACAAAGGCAAATCTCCCATCTCAACAACATGATTGTTGAATTGGAAGATGCAAATGAGAATTTTGGGATGGAACTAGACTCAAGCTTTAATCAAAATGAATCTTTGCAAAAAGAAATCAGAAGTTTAGAATCTCAAATTTTCAAATTATCAAAAGGCAAAAAGGTTATTGTTGATAAAAAAATTCCAAATTTCTGTGATTAAATGTGAGTCTTCATCTGAATCTGGACAAGCAAAAGTTAAAGGTGAATGTTCTTATTCTTCATCATCTGTTAACATTTCTAAATCTGTTTCTATTTCAGATGAAACTGTGAAGAAAGACTGTTTGGAGCAAAAGAAGACTGTAGTGGAAAAGACTGTGAATGAAATGGATAAATGTCAATGTAGTAGAGTAGATAATGCTTGTTCTTCTGTCAAACAACAAAGTTTCAATAAAACGAATATCTTTTCCCGAAAAGAGTTGTTGACGCAAGCTACTACTAGATTGCAATGTTCATATTGTCTTAGTAGTTCATTCTCTTGGAAACAAAAGTCTTCAAAGAAAAATAAACATATCCAATTTAAGAACATAAAATCTTTTAATCATTTTAAAGCCAACAATGCTGAGATTTATTCTTTAAAGAAGAAAAATAATGATTTTCATGCTAATAAACTTGCTGATGTGAAGTTTGTGTGGAAGTGGATTCCAAAAGTTAAACTGAACACACAAACTCCACCAAACAGACCAAGATTTGAATGGAGAATTAAAGGGTCATCAGCAAATTTAAATACTGTTAAGAGTACTAACAATAAAGGACCCATATTCATATGGGTACCTAAAGTTAAGTGATTCTTGGTTTCAGGTGTGTCATGTGTGGATCATTGATTCTGGAGCTTCAAGACACATGACAACGCATAAAGACCTGCTATTCGACTACGTAGATTATTACGCAGGTACAGTAAATTTTGGAAATGAGATGAAAGGCTATGTCAGAGGTTACGGGACTATAAAGAACAGTATGATCACAATATCAAAGGTTCTGTATGTGGAAGGCTTGGCTTACAATCTGTTCTCCATAAGCCAATTTGCAGAAAAGAAATGCAAGATAGAATTTGATGCTGATTATTGTTACATTAAGGATCAGAGTGGAGCAGAACTCATTAAAGCCGGAAGAATGGGATTGTTATACGGTGTTCACTTTCCAACACTGAAAGCTTCAAAGTCAGTATGTCTAATCTCTAAGACATCAACAGAAGAAAGTTGGTTGTGGCATCGAAGACTTTCTCATCAACATTTTCGTGATTTAAACAAGCTGAGGACACAACAGTTAGTGATTGGACTTCCTGAATTAAAGATTGAACAAGATTCCCTTTGTTCAGCTTGTGCAAAAGGAAAGATGAAGAGAAGTTCACACAAACTAAAGATGCTATCCAACTGCAACAAGTGTCTGGAGCTAATTCACATGGACTTGTGTGGACCAATGAGTACTCAATCCATCAACGGAAAGAAATACATATTAGTGATGGTGGATGAATACTCTCGGTATACCTGGCTAGAGTTTCTGCGAAAGAAATCTGAAGCTCTTGATCTAATCATCAAGTTCATCAAGAAGATTCAAGTTCTGCTGCAAAACCCTGTAAAGCAACTGAGGAGTGATAATGGAACAGAATTCAAGAATGCTACTTTGCAAACATTTCTAGAATCTATTGGCATATCACACAATTTTTCTGCTGTGATGACACCTTAACAAAATGGGGTCGTTGAGCGCAAAAATAGAACTTTGGTAGAGGCTGCACGGACAATGTTGGCATATTCAGAACTACCAATGTTTCTATGGGCTGAGGCTGTAACAACTGCATGCTTTACACAAAACAGGACTATTATCAATAAACGCTTTAATAAAACTTCTTATGAATTGATTAATGGTCGTAAGCCTACTGTTAAATTTCTTTATGTGTTTGGATGCAGGTGCTATGTTCTTAATGATCGAGAGAACTTATCTAAATTTCAACCAAAAGCTGATGAGGGGATATTCATTGGGTATTCTCTCCAATCCAAAGCATACAGAGTCTACAATACTCGTACAAAGATGGTGATCGAAAGTGCAAATGTAATCTTTGATGAAAGCAAGACAAGGAATTCTGAACAAAGCAGTTCAGAACTCGGATCTAAAGAAAAAGACAAAGCTTCTACTTCATCAAGAGTAGAACCTGTTCAAAAACAGACTGAGACATCTAACTCTTTCAATGATTCAGATTTAGATTTACTGTTCTATGATGCTTTTGTCGATTTTTGGACCATACAAAGTCAAAATGATATACCTATCACTGATACATCTACTACCACTGCAGATATATCAGGACCCTCTGAAGAAAATGGAGAAGCTTCTACATCTCAAGTACAAGAAGTTTCAGATAACACAACTTCAACAAATAATGAAGATGTTCCATCTACACCTGAAGAAAATGTGTTGGAAACTCCCACTGCAGAAGCTGTTCCATTGCAAAGCACATCAAGTCCAATTGAATCTAATTCAGAAGAAACAGAAATTCAAGTAATTTCAACTCCTGAAGAACCAACAATACAAGATGAGTTTGATTCTTCTAAAAATCAAACATAGGTTGATGTTTTACCAAGCTCACACAGATGGGCAATGAATCATCATCCAAAAAACATTATTGGTGACCCGTCTGCTAGAGTGACTACCAAATCTGCTTTTCCACCAGCAACTGCAAACTTCTGCATGTTTTCAACTTTTCTGAGCAGCATTGAACCAAAGAAGCCATCAGAAGCGTTAAAAGATCTAGATTGGATAAATGCAATGCAGGATGAGCTGAATGAGTTCAAAAGAAATCAAGTATGGCGATTGATACCAAGACCTAAAGACAAATCAATTGTTGGAACAAAGTGGGTCTTCCGAAACAAAAAGGACGAGGCTGGAATTATTGTGAGGAACAAAGCAAGGCTGGTTGCAAAAGGTTACAATCAACAAGAAGGAATTGATTATGATGAAACTTATGCACCAGTTGCTTGGATTGAAGCCATACGGATTTTTCTAGCTTATGCGGCTTACAAGAATATCAAGGTATATCAAATGGACGTGAAGTCTGCTTTTCTCAACGACATTCTTCATGAAGAAGTTTATGTGAGTCAACCTGAAGGTTTCGTGGATCCGAAGTTCCCAGATCATGTTTATGTTCTTGACAAGGCATTGTATGGACTAAAACAAGCGCCAAGAGCATGGTATGAAACTTTATCAGTCTACCTAACTGAATCAGGTTTTCGGAAAGGTACAATCGACACTACTCTTTTTCTTAAAAAGAAAGGTAAGGATATGATACTTGTACAAATTTATGTTGACGACATAATTTTTGGCTCTACTTCACAAGATTTGTGTGTAGAATTTGAAAATATCATGAAAAAGCGTTTTCAAATGTCAATGATGGGTGAACTCACATTTTTCTTAGGCCTGCAAGTCAAGCAAACCCCGGAAGGGATTTTTATAAATCAGGCTAAATATATCAGAGACATGCTGAAGAAATTTGACATGAATTCTACTTCACCCATGAAAACTCCAATGCTAGCTGGCAGTTTGTTGGATGCGTATTATCTCCGGAAAAATAGTAGACCAACATACTTACAGAAGTATAATTGGTTCTCTTCTTTATTTGACAGCAAGTAGGCCAGATATTATGTTTGCAACATGTTTTTGTGCACGGTATCAGGCAAATCCTAAAGAGTCTCATCTTTCTGCTGTCAAAAGAATCTTGAGGTATCTCAAAGGCACTCCGAATTTGGGCCTTTGGTATCCAAAAGATTCCAAGTTTGAATTAATTGCATATACTGACGCAGATCATGCAGGAAATAAATTAGACAGGAAAAGTACATCCGGAGCATGTCATTATCTAGGAGATAAATTGGTTAGCTGGTCATCAAAGAAGCATAATTGTGTATCCACATCTACAGCTGAAGCGGAATACGTTGCGGCTGCAAGCTGCTGCTCACAGGTTCTGTGGATGAGAACCCAGCTGAGAGATTATGGATACACATTCCATAAGGTACCAATCTACTGTGATTCTAAGAGTGCAATAGCCATCACATCAAATCCTGTGCAACACTTAAAGACGAAGCACATAGATATCAGGTATCACTTTATTAAAGACCATGTTGAGAAAGGTGATGTAGAAATGCATTTTGTTTCAACTGATCTTGAAGTTGCTGATTTGTTTACAAAACCTCTTGATGAAAAGAGATTTAATTTTCTAGTCAGTAGACTTGGCATGTTGAACCTTAATGAATAGTTACATCATTCTTTATTTTTCTGAGGGGGAGCATTTCTCTATATCTGGTATGCTTGAGTAATTCATTTTCTCAATTTCAAAAAGCTGGATACTGTTAACAAACCTGGACTCATACTCAATGAGTACCAAAAGCTTTATCTGTTTTACAGGTTTTGTATTGGACTATGACTTCTGATCATATCAGATCAGGACTCGTACTTCATGATATGTGTGCTTAACAGAAAAAATCAAGGGGGAGAAATAAAGATGAGTGCATAATTCAAGGGGGAGCACAATGGAAAAGTCTGTAAGTGTGTATGAAAGTTTTGAAAAGTCTGCAAAGTTTTTCTAGAGAAAAATACTGATTTTGTGCTAAAAAGTCAATTCTGAAAAGTTGCTATTTTGGGAAAGCCAAAGTTTCCATTTTTAGAAAGATTTCATTTTTGGAAATATTTCTCAAAATTTTTCTAAGTCAGGAAATGCGCAAAGCACTATGCATAAGCTTAAACGCGCAAGGCATAGAATGCGAGTTCATCAAACACGCAAGGCATTGCTAGCGAGTTTGAAAAACGCGCATGGTAAAGCTAGCGAGTTTGCTTTAAACGCGCTAATAGAGGCGTGCGAGTTTCAGAAATGCGCAAGGCGTTACTTGCGAGTTTGGGCGAGAAAGTTCCTTCAGCGTGCGAGTTTCATCTTTCTTAGGCGTGCGAGTTTCACAAAATTTTCACTTAAATTGTTTCTTAAGTGAAAATCACACACCTATTTGTCGATTTTTGAGACAAATACCTTGTTTTGTTGATATGAGAGAAGAAAAACTCAAATCGTGCGTTGTGTGCGAGTTTTATTCAAATGAATAGTATCTTGCGAGTTCTATGAATGAACAGTGGCTTGCGAGTTCTTTGACTTGCGAGTTTTGTGAATGAATAGTGACTTGCGAGTTCTTTGTGTTACGAGTTTTGTCGAGTATATATATATATATATTCCGTCTCATTCTCTCTCATTATCAACCTGCGGATTTCCACACTTAGCGTTTTTCTCTCTGATATTTTCTTGCGACTTTCAACTTCTCAGTTCTTTTTCATCGAAGATTCAAGTGTAGGTTGTTATTTTTCATTCTATTTGATTGATTGTTGTTAGTTTTATCATTTCTAGGGTTTCGTTTTTCATGGTTGTCAATTCAAAATGTTGTGTCTGTTCATCTTCTTTGCTTCGGTGTGTTCAAAAATCGACAAGACACTGAATATTTTGGATTTAATCTTTCAAAATAATGTTTGAGTATTGAAAATCATACTTGTTGAAATCTGGGATTGCTCGATATACATTTTTTTTGCAGGTTACCATGACTTTTGGAGTTTGAAACTGAATTGTTGTTCATATTGGACTGAACAGAACTCGATTAATATTCTGGACTTGAACTGATATCCTGAGCTAAACTAATCTGGACTTAATGGATGGATAAACAATTTCATAATCTTTAATCATATTGTTCAAAGATTAAAAGAAGTTTAAAAGTCAGATTTTTCATAAAGGTGAAAAGTTTGAATTTTTGAAAGTCAAATTTGAATTTGAATTTCAAAATTTTCAAATAAAAAGTAAATTGTAAAGTTTGGGTATTGGAGTTCATTTCAAAAATTTTCAAATATAAAGAGTCGAATGTTTTTGGATACCTTGCAAAATCAGTAAAATAAATAATCTTTCAGATTTCAAGTATTATTTTTAAATACAACATTAATTTGTCAGAATAAATTCAAAATGTGAAGTGTTGTTGTCAATTTTATGTTTTGTATGTTGAAGTGTTATTTTGTTCATTCAAAGTTGCAACTTGTTTTCTGCAACTTACTGTGCTTTTATTGCAAGATCTTAAAGTACATTGTTCTGTACTTCAAAATTGGTTTTTTTCTTCTGAAAAACAAGATTTTGGATTTATACTGACATATTGGATTTTATCCAATACATTTTATGATTTTTCAGGAAATCAATGGCGGAGGAAAATATTCATGACCAAAGTGTTCAGATGGATGAACATGATCCGAATATTTCATGGGAGATGCCCATGCCTTCTTCCCGATCCCATTTTTCTGAAGTTGGTGCTGATCCTGATCTTCAATTGATCAATCCTCAAGATTATCTTCCTTTATCACCAAACAATCACCATGTAATCTTTGAAAATCTAATGGTCAAGTCTTTGATAAAGGATATCTTGAGAAATCATCCCATCTGCACTGCCTTAACTGCAACTGCTAATGTACCAATGATCTACTTACAACAAGCATGGAGAACCATTGAGCATGTAGTGCAAGGCGACAGAAAGTATTTCACCATTCGCATCGACAACTTTACATCCATTCTGACCTTTCAGAGATTGAGATTGCTTCTTGATCTACCTTTGCCAGATTCCAGAGAAGGAAAGACAGTTTTTGATCCCTATCCGACTGATCATGAAATGTTTGCTGGTATTCGTGCTCTTGGTTATGTTGGAAATCTTACAAAGATGAGTGACTTTCGGAAGTCAAACTTGCCACCATTCTACTATCAGTTTTTCTCAGTAATCAACAAGTGCTTGACTTCACGACACTCTGGGCACGACAATACAAACATTCATACTCTAAGACTGTTCCATGCTATCATTTATGATCTGCATGTTGATTATGCTGTGGCCATCTGGACTGAGCTGTATGAGAAAGTTCTGAGCAAGAGACATTCAAAGAAGCCAAAATATGTGCCTTATCAGAGATTTTTACAACTTATTGTCCGAGGTATTCTGAGATCCAACAGAGATGTTCCAAAGAGATTACACCATGAATGTGCCCCAGAAAATGAAATGACTCATGTTCAAAAGCAGAAGCAATCCTTCCCTTTTGAGATGACAGTTCCTGCTGCCCTGTTTGCTTATGCCGATCCGAATGCTCCGAGTGTTAGGCAATATAGGGAGTCCATGGGATTGCCAGAGCCGGAGATCCCTACCCAGGACTCAGAACCAGTTAGTCGAACGAAGTCGGTGAGGGTTCAACATACTACGGGAGTAGTTGAACGGGAAAGTGAGCAGAGAGAAAATATAGAGAGGGGTTCAGGAGTGGGTCAGCCTTCTGTACTGGAGGGTGTGGGAACACAGGCACAATCTGCCACGCATTTAGTGATTCCTACATCTCAACCTGAGATTGCTATCATACCTAAATTGGGCACTCAGGAAGAGAATCCCAATGAAAGCCAGAACTCTGAGAAAACTATATCGGTTGGACAAGCAAGTTCGTCTAGTACTTCGGTACCTTCAACAACATCAACACAGGATGCAACAGATCAAGGAAATGATCAAAATGTTAATACTGATGATAACTTATGCCATAGTTTTGGATTTTTGGATAATGTTTCATTACACCAAAGTCTTGGTTCTACTGCAAGAGATCCTGACTTGGAGGGTGTTGATTCAATAATCAGGAACATTGTTTCTGACTCTGGAGTTATAAGGCAGGAAGAGGGAGTATTAGTTGAAAACTCAGAAAATGTGAGGAGTAGAGTGAATGTAGAAAAAGAACATGGTGAGCGTGAGTGTATCCAAACCTACCATTCTAGAAGGGCAGCCACATCTACTACTTCGCCGCATATGTTGCGAGCAAGAGGTATTGAAATAGACATTAGTCGCCCACTAATGCATATGCACACCTCAGCCAGCCATTCTATTGCCTCTCAACAGGCTATAGTCTCATCTTTTCATGGGGATTTAGCACATACTCTATCTGCCTTTCACTCGGAAATGGCAGGTATTGAAACAAGAACTCAGTTGCCCCCGAGTTTGACTTCTTTCAGTGCACCTTTAAGTCTAGAGCCAATTGCTACATCTATTTTCATTCCTAGGACACAACCAATTATATCTGCTACCATCGGGAGTCTTAGTGCCCCGATCGGAACATCTGTAGTAGATTCGTATTCCGGACTATGAGGATCAGGTGGAAGTCCTGTCATTGCTAACACTATGCCAGCTTTGAGCACAGGCCACACTGTTGTATCTTCAACAGCTGTGTTAACGGGAAGCTTGAGTAGCCCCGGTATTAGTTTACCCGAATTCATTTCAAGGGAATTTCTCAATGACGCCCTAAAGGTCGTTGAAAACTCTTTATCACAGAAATTTCAGTTGGAGATGAGTAAGGCAACAGAAAAGTTTGAGGAGGAGATTGGGAAGGTGTTGAGGATGCTGAAAGGGAAAAATCCAGTTGTTGAGGAGCCTAAGCAAACAATTCCACCACCATCTGTTCCACAACCACCACCAGTTCAATCAGTTTCTGAGCTGAAATCTTTACTTCTAGCCCAACTGTTATCCGAAGCTCTAGCAGATCAAACCGAAGCAGATCTTATTGGTTTACTGAGGAAACAATCTCAACCAATTGTTCCTCAAGTTCCAGTAGATTATGTCACTCAATCTCAGTTCAACCAGTTCAAAAGTTCAGTGGAGAAGCACTTACAGGATCTTACCACAACAATTCAACTTTCTTGCAAGGCTCAATCTGATGCAGTTTTAAAGAAGAGGCATGATCGTGATTCTGATCAAGATCATGGGGGGGAGATGAATAAGAGACAGAAAACTGCAGAAGATACTGTTATTGTTACTGTTGAGGAGCAGGGGACTGAAGTAACTGAAACTACACATGGAGATCAATCAGAAAAGGAACAGTTGGAAGATAATGTTCCAGAGGCTGAAGTAGAGTTGATGATCTATGACAATACGGAATCAAGGGTTGAAAAGCCTGCGATTGCCACTGTTGAGGAAGTAATGGAGATGTTGGGAGTTACTGCTGAAAACTTTGTCAACCTAGATGATTATGAAAGTGATGATGATGAACAGGCTGCTGCTAGGTATGACAGTTATTGGAAAGTTAAGGAGGAAGGAATGGACGTTATTGAGCACAATATTGAAAGTGATGGACCTGATCCAGAGAATTCAGTTACAGTTGAAGAGTTTATACAGAATTGTCAGGATCGAATTCTCAACAAGAATTATGAATACTCAGAAACAATATCAAAGAAGTTGCGGAATAACACTTTGATATTCAATAAAACAGTAAACAAACAGTATATGATTAACAACTTGCAAACTTGTATTAAAATCACAAGATTACACACTCAACCTCAATCTTGAAGAACAAACTCTTTCAAGACGAATTCTACTTCTCTAGAATTAGGATCTATACCTTGAGGTTGATTCTCTCTAGAACAAAAACTTAGAATGAACTATATTATCAAAAGTTATCTCACTATTCTAAACAATACAATATATATAGTGAAGACAAAAGATAATTACAATTAATACAATATCTCTAGAATATCTTCCATCATTATCTCTAAGCTTCCATGAATATCTTCAGTTTATCCAGCTGTCATCCTTTCCATACGGATCTCCATCTCATAAGAAGTATTAATCATAAGCAGCATTAATACTCTGAGCAGTATTAACTCTAGCAGTACTAACCATGCTCAGCAGCATTAATCTCTTCAAGCAGTACTAACTTTGAACTAGCAGTACTAATCTTGTTGAGCAACATTAATCATCAACTAGCAGCATTAATAACAGAAGTACTAACTAGAAGTATTAACTGTTTTCTTCTAGCAACATTAACTTCAGAAGTATTAACTAAGTTCTTCTAGCAGCATTAACTTCAGAAGTAGTAACCATGTTGAACTAGCAGTATTAACACATTCAGCAGTAGTATCCATCCTTGACATCTTTCAGACCCAACAATCTCCCCCTAACTTAACTTTTCAAAACTGAGAAGTTAAGTTCTTCAGCATAGGGTCTTTATGATAATTTCAAAACTTTCTGCAATTACTAGTTCTTCTTGATTTAGTTTCTGCTGTTATCTTCTTTTCTGTTTCTGCTGTAGTTACTGCTTTGTTTCAGCTTCTTCACTTATCTCCCCCTCAAAATAAGATTTCATACAAACTTTAATTTTCTTCTTTTTCAGTACCAGCTTCTTGAAATGATCTATCTGCTAGTGATAAGAAGTGATCACCTTTTCATCTCTTTTATCTCCATAATTTGATTATGAACTTTCAGACTAATTGTACCAAGTGTATCCATCAATTCTTTGTAGTTAAACTGTCCTCACCTCCTTTAGGTGTGTTTACCACCTTTGAAGGATCCTTGGATCTGTTAGTAGAGATCTTCTGCCTAGCAGAAGCACCTTCTACTCCCTTGGTTTCTTGGCACATGGGACCTTTAGATAATTACTCATCTAAAGTTGCCATGGGGAAGGTCTTAGATATGTTCACACTGTCCTGTCCTGTACTTTGTGCAAAGTCAGTAGTGTGAGCCTTACAACCCATATGATCTTGCATCTCCTTATTGAGCACCTTCTTGAGGTTGGGAGACACCTCTATGGTTTCCCTTTGGATATTCTCTGATGAAAAATGCTCCATCAGAGGGCTTGTAGGTTTTGAGGTTGAGGATACAAGAAGGGAAGGAACCTTCTGTATCTTTTCCTTATATAGTATGGTAATGGGGAATGTTGGTTTGACAAAAGGAATCTGAAGATTTATGCTTTGTAGTAGAAGGTGTGGATAGGTCATCAGTGGGTTGGTCTAATGAGGGCTTTGACCCTGATGCCTTACCTTCTTGATTGTGGGACATCACCATCATTGTAGAGAACAATGGTGTGTCAACTGCTTCCGAGTCCCTAGCAGATCTTCTCATGTTTGAGAAAACCTTGCCTTTAGGGGGTTTAGGTACATATACCTCATCAAAGTGAGGTATGTCCGTCAATTCATCATTAAGTACTTCTTGTACAAACCTTGGATACAGATAAAAGCTTTTTGATTGATATCCAGGTTTGACATTAAATTATTGAAGATCATTTTAGGTATAGAAAACTTACATTAGCAGTAGTAACACTTATCAGCAGCATTAACACAGACTGGCAGTAGTGACACATACCAGCAGCATTAACACAGTCTGACATTATTCACTGACCTAGAAGTACTAACTACCTTTCAGTATTAGCAACCTGAAACACTTACAGACACAAGGTTAGTAGTACCATATACCATAAAATTTTCAAAAGTTACTTTATCTTTTGAAACTATACCTTTTTCACTTTTCTTACCTTCTGCTGGATCAAAAGTAACATGTCCTCCATCAAATCTTTTAAAGAATTTGAAGGCAGTCCATGTTCCTTGTTATGTGCCAAGAGCAACCATTATCTTCATTCCAAATGCTCTTCCTCTTGAGCTTTTGATTGCCCTGCACACTTGATAAATCAGTTAGTCTTTGATGGAACCCAAGCCAAAGTGGTCTTGGGTTGACCTTTCTCATTAATATAATCTGTCAGTTTGGTCTGAATGAGTTGTTTAGGAATCTCATGACTGGAGTACTTTGTCAAGATTATAGGCTTGGCTGCATTACTACTAGAAGTAGCACTAGCCTTGTTAGCAGTACTAACTTGGTTAGCAGTACTAATCAAGTTAGCAGCACTATTCTTGTTAGCAGTACTATCTGGGATAGCAGTACTAACAGGTTTCTTTGCAATTGGAACCCAAACTTGAACAAAGTTGTTTGCTTTCTTTGTCTTTAAATTACTCCTTGGCTTATTTGGAGTATTTTTCTTTGGTTTAGCAAACTTGTTCTGAGCATGTGATCTTATAGGTGCTCTGTTCTCAGCCATATGATTCCTTCTCTGATTCCTATAACCAAAAGAGTTTTGTGGTTTTCTTTGAAAAGTGACTCTTTGGTTGATAGGATTGAAATAACAGTGTTTGGCAAGATGATTCAATTTGCCACAGATAAAACAAGGTTTTGGTCTATTGATTTTACTCAAATCAACTCCTTGTTTTTGTGCCCACTGATTATTCCAGTTTCTCTGATTTCCCCTTGGTTTATCATGTTTTTGGGGCTCAGATTTATTGCAAGAACACTGTTTACAAGGGACAGGATTCACAACTGTGGTTTGCTTATAATGGACCTTCTCAGACTTTCCCTCAGTCTTTTCTATGTCCTTAGACTTGATCCAAGCCTTTCCACATCCCTCATTGGTGATAATGTTATTTTCTAGAGGAATCTCACCACTCACAGTGTTCTTCTTATTTTTTTCAATAGAGTTCTCTTCTTCAGAGTCTGTTTCAACCACCACTTTTTCTAATGGATCTACCTTTGTGGCTCCATCAGATGATTCCTTCCTATTCTTGGTCTCTAGCAAGTCTGATATAGGAGGGATGTAGTTGTTTTTGTATGGTGGTGGTGTGGTGTTATATCCTATTCCTCTTCTAAGTTTGTCATGGATTTGAGTTTGGAGCAAAGAGTCCATTGCTTTAGAAGCATTGGAAAATTTCTCAATATCCAGCTTGGCTTTCTCAAACTCACTCTTTATCTTCTCATTCTCCTCTTCTTTTTGTTTAAGCTTAAACTCATACTGATCTTTCTCCCACTTCCAGTAATTTGTATCATACGAATGTTGAAGTTCATTGGTTTGGAAACTTTTAATCTGTTCCTCAAAACTCTCAACAATTCTCACATAGTCTTTTATGTCTCTCTCTAATCTTTTAAGATCATCACACATAACCTGATTGTGATCCCTGTACCTTTTAACAGTTTCAATACAGGATTTAGAACAAAGATTTGATGTTACCTCAGTGGGAATGGCAGTGCTTGAAGATTCTGATTCTTTTGCCATGATGCTTTGAATTTGAATGTAGGTTTCTGAGAATACTAGCTCTGATACCACTTGTCAGGATCGAATTCTCAACAAGAATTATGAATACTCAGAAACAATATCAAAGAAGTTGCGGAATAACACTTTGATATTCAATAAAACAGTAAACAAACAGTATATGATTAACAACTTGCAAACTTGTATTAAAATCACAAGATTACACACTCAACCTCAATCTTGAAGAACAAACTCTTTCAAGACGAATTCTACTTCTCTAGAATTAGGATCTATACCTTGAGGTTGATTCTCTCTAGAACAAAAACTTAGAATGAACTATATTATCAAAAGTTATCTCACTATTCTAAACAATACAATATATATACTGAAGACAAAAGATAATTACAATTAATACAATATCTCCATAATATCTTCCATCATTATCTCTAAGCTTCCATGAATATCTTCAGTTTATCCAGCTGTCATCCTTTCCATACGGATCTCCATCTCATAAGAAGTATTAATCATAAGCAGCATTAATACTCTGAGCAGTATTAACTCTAGCAGTACTAACCATGCTCAGCAGCATTAATCTCTTCAAGCAGTACTAACTTTAAACTAGCAGTACTAATCTTGTTGAGCAACATTAATCATCAACTAGCAGCATTAATAACAGAAGTACTAACTAGAAGTATTAACTGTTTTCTTCTAACAAGGAGTGTCTACAATGCTTATTCGTTTGATTTTCAGCTTGGCATTGAAACCAATCAGAACAGAATAAACCTTCTGGCACCAAACTTCAACCATCCCAAGATCAAAGTTCTAGAGCCCTTTCAGATCTCCAGATATCCAGAGTTGGGTGTGATGTATGTAAACACCAAGTCTCATAAGAAGCAGTTCATGAGAGCATCAGAATTGGCTAAGTAATCAGATGGTACTTTGAAGTATGTGCGAAAAGTGCTTGAAGATAAATTGTTTCTGTCTGAGCAGGAAAGATTAAGAAAGAATGAAGCTGTAAGAACAGTTGAGTCTCTTAACATGGAAGCTATGCTAGAAGAGATCAATAAGAAGATTGATTTCAGGGAGCACATCACGAGGTTTGAAGCACACCTCGGAATCAGAAGAATCTGTTTTAGAAGATGGGACCAGAGCAAAATTGTCAAATGATCTAAAAGGGGGAGATTGTTATTGTAATTTTAGTTTAGATCATTTGTGTTGACTTTTGTAAGTTTTCCTTGTTTCTTGTTTGACCTATAAATAGGTCTTCCTTGCTTTTGTTATAGAGCAAGCCTCATTTTGTAAACATTCAGAGAGAATCCTTTGAGAGAAAACCTTGTAACCCTTTCACTTGTGACATTAATACACATGTGATTTCCCCATGAATTTCATTGTTCTTGATTGTTTTGTGTGTGTGATTTGAGTGGACTATATCAAAAAGTTTTACAAATTTTCTTTCTTTTGAATAAATTGTGTGTCTAGGATAATTTTCAAGTTGCTTTGTTATATTAAAGTTTTATATGGTCAAATTTCATATCTTTTAAAAGTCGAAAAGTCAGCAACATGTTTGAAACTTTTATTTTTGCTTTAAAGTTGTGTGATTCGGAATATTTATAGTTTAATTTGCTTAGACAACACTAAACGATCAAAATTTTAGATTGGAGTGAAAATATGGGCTAAGCACTTAGATGTAGAACTAAGTGATTGAGATGAAAATTTATAAAATACAGAAATCTTTAAGTTTAAAAGTTTGTACCTGTGACCTTTCTGGTTTGGGAAAGTAAGTTCCTCGGGATGCTTGTCATCTGGTCCCCTAAGGTCATTTGGTCTTGGAGTGATCGAACAGAAATCCTTTTATAGAATCAGATCGAAAGTCATGTTTTACTGGTATGAATGGGTTTAGAATAGGTCGATGTAGCCTTTCTGATCCGGGAAAGTAAGTTCCAAGGGGTGCTTGACACCTAGTCCCCTAAGGCCAACTGGTCTGGGAGCGGCTGACCCAAATCCTGCAATAGGGTCAGATAGAAAGTTACGTTTACGGCATGTTCTTTACTTAATGAACTTTTTGATAAAAATATGCCAAAGTGCACGAGCTTAAAAGATGCCAAAGAGCACACTCATGTTAAGATGCCATAGTGCACAATGCTAAAAGATGCCAATGAGCACACATCTCTTGATACTTGGTGATATGTTTGAGTTGCAATAAACCTATAAATTTGTGAAAATCTTAATTTTTGATGGATTAGTGTGAGTACATGCAAAGTTCTCTATTATATTTTTAGAATTGCATTTTCTTGAAGCTAATTGAAGATTCGCATGCAAGCACACTGAATAGATTGCTGAAAGATTTTGAAACTGAACATGTCTTAACTTGATATGCAATTAAACTTGTTTCTGTATCCAAAAACACATGCTTGATTTCAACTGATTGATAAATATGTGAACTTTTACTAAGTAGAATTTAATTTGTTTAGTGTTTAAAATTTTATATGTTTAGTCATTTCAAAATTTATATTCAGTATATTTTTCTTTATACATTAATATTTGTTCTTTGTGTTCTCATAAATATATTTTAATGGGTTTATGCATTATTCAAGGGGGAGTGAACAAAGAGAATGTTTTTTTAAATATTATATCTGTTTTTGAGGGGGAGTATCTGATTTTCTTTACATGAATGCTATCTCGAATTGTCACATCTAGTGCATCTGTGTAGGGGGAGTCAAAGAGCTTTAAAAGGTAACATTTGTCTGAGCTTAAGTCAGCTTTGCGCATTCCGTTGGTCACGCAAACCTTGTTTTGCGTATCCTTCGTGAAACGCAAACCTTGTTTTGCGTATCCTTCGTGAAACGCAAACCTCGTTTTGCGTATCCTTCATGAAACGCAAACCTTGGTTTGCGCAACCAACGTGATACGCAAACCTCCTCTGTTTTCTCGATTTCTTTGATTTTGCAGATTTTTCGCTGTCTCGTCTCCAACATTCACATGACCAAGTTGATCAAGATCATCAAGGTCATGAGGGGGAGAAGTCAAGGAGAAGTTTAAGAGACAAAGAGCTCAAAAGATTATCTGCTGATCAAGATTCGCTCAAAGATTCTATTCTCTCAGCTACAACAAATTATTTTGCTGTTCCTGCTCCGAACACCACAGTTCATTCAAGATCATTAAAAAGAGGTGTATCGTCTAGAGCTCAAGCAGCAAAGAAAATTTCAATTTGAAAGATGCTGAGAAGAATTTTTTTAAAAAAAAAAGTCAGAAAGCTTCATAAAGTCGCTTTGTTGGTCCGTGCTGTTATAGAAGATGATTTTTGAAGACCAAAGCGCCAATGATTACTAAGGGGGAGATTGTTAGGTCTGATTTTATAGTAATCATTGTATTTATAGAGCTTGGTCAAATACTGTGTTTAGGGTCTATCTGTGTTGTATCTGACCAAGGGTATTTAAGTCCCTTTGGTCTTGTTTCCGTGTAAGAACTACACGCACACTTTAATCAATTCCTACTTTGCGCTATCTTGTTACTTTCTCTCTACTTTCTCTCTCTAAAGATTTAGAGATCTTGGACTCTCATAAACCATTTACCTTCTTAGTCAAGCTCTTGTTTTCAACCTGCAATTTAAGAGCTTTTAGTACAGATTCTTTATTTTCTAAATTAGACTTAGAAAGTTTAGATTCAAAATCAGAAATCTTATTTTCAAAACAATCTTTTTCATGTTTAAAATCAAAAGCAGATTTGCGTAGAGAATCAATTAAATCTTTGTTCCCAATAACTGATTTATTAAGCTCAAATATCTTTTGATTTATCCTAGCAACTCTGTCTTTTTCCTTTTTCAATTTAGATTGAAGGTCTTGAAGTTCGACCATCATGGCTTCCGTTTTGGCCATAAAATCATTTTCAGTTAAGTGTATTACCTCATCAGCTGTCTCACTTCAGAATCATCATGCTTATCTTCTTTACCCTTTAAGCATAAATGAGCAGTTTCTTCTTTTTCTTCCTCGACGTCTGAATGATCTAACCAATATTCGTCTTCAGCCATTAATGCCTTGCCAGCTTCCTGTTGCTTGGCCAAGAGCATTTTGTTCTTGTAGTATTCCGAATTCCGAACCTTCGGCTTCCGACATTCTTTTGCGTAATGTCCGACCTTGCCACAGTTGTAGCATTTGATCAGATCATCAGCTTTCTTTTAAGTATTGGTGTAGTCATTCACATACTTCTTCTTCTCTTCTGGCTTCTTCTCGACAAATCTTGTCTCTTCAAATCTTCTACCCTCAACTCTTTCTCTGTGCTCATGATTCTTTGATCCCGTAGAAGAATACCTCTGTGAGTTTGACCCTGGTTTCTTGTAAAACTTTTTCTGGAAAGCTCGGGTCAGTAAAAGCATTGCCTGCTTGAGGTTCTCCTCGTCATCACCATCGGATTCAGAATCAGACTCAGAACTAGAAATGACTATCTTCTTCTTCTTCTTCTTCTTCTTCTTCTTCTTCTTCTTCTTCTTCTTCTTCTTCTTCTTCTTCTTCTTCTTCTTCTTTTTCCTTCTCTCCAGCTACAAGTGCTATAGGATCGACAACCTTCTCAACTTTCTTTTTCTCAACTCTTTTCTCTTCCACCTTTTCCTTATTCTGTCATAAAGTCTCGTAGACTTCATGAAGAGGTATATCACTCAAGTCTTTCATCTGTTTCATCCTGCATGTATGTTTCTTCCATTCTGGTTGCAGGATGTTGAGGAATTTCACGTTGTTCTCAATCTGCTTCTTTTTAACCTTGTTCTTTGACAGCTTATTCAGAAGCAGAACAAACCGTTCATAAGTGTCCTCTAGACTTTCATTCTCTTTTGCTTTAAACTCTTCGTAGTTTTTTATGCAATTTGCTACCTTCATCTGGTTGCCTACCTTTGAACCCATCATCATTTTCTGTAGCTGATCCCACATAGACTTGGCAGTGTCTTTGTAACTGTCAATCTTTATATAGATCTTGAGAGTCCAAGAATCTCTAAATCTTTAGAGAGAGAAAGTATTGAAGCTCAAAGTATGAATTGATTAATGTGTGCGTGTGTTTTCTTACAATACACAAAAGACCAAAGAGACTTAAATACCCTTGGTCAGATACAACACAGTATGACACTAAACAAAGTATTGACCAAGCCCTATAAATACAATGATTACTATAAAATCAGACCTAACAATCTCCCCCTTAGTAATCATTGGCGCTTTGGTCTTCAAAAAAAAATCATCTTCTAAATCAGCACGGACCAACAAAGCGACTTTGTGAAGCTTTCTGACTTTTTTAAGAAAAATTTCATCTCAGCATCTTTCAGATTAAGTTGTCTTTGCTGCTTTTGTGTTTGCTGAGGGGAACGCAAACTGAGCTTTGTGTTTGCTTCGTGAAACGCAAAATGTTACTTTGCGGGTTGAGACTTTGTGTTTGAAGCACTAAGACTTTTCACTTGAAGAGAGAAACGCAAACTGATGGTTTGCGTGTTAGACTAGAACCGAGAAACTTGAAATTTTGAGCTTTGCGTTTCCAATAAGAACCGCAAACCTAAAAAAAATCACTAATATAAGAGTTAGATCACAAGATATATGAATGCATGAATGAGGCGCAAAGCATTATGAATATATGAATGAGGCGCAAGATTATATGAATCACACGCAAACATATATGAATGAAATGCAAACTTCACCAACTCACAGATTTTCGCAAGAACAAATCAAACTAAGAAATTTATGCAAAGAGAACACACACTTAATATCGAAAACACCTTTCTAACAACTTTTGATTAACAAAATCGATTAAAATCAACAAAATCTAAAAATTCGACAAGGAACAGAACAAGAATGGTGTTTTTCCAGAAAATACCAGATCTGCAAATTGATTATCTAAACAAGATTTTTATGCGAAACACAAAGAAGCAATTATGATCGATTAGTAAAGACGAATCAATGAAGTCCAAATTCAACACAAATTGTTCAAAAACCTTTCCAAATTTGATGAAGAAGCAAAAAACGAGATTTTCTTGAAAAATCAAGAAAATCGATCGAGTTTTCTGCTTCAATTCACAAATCCAGAAACTAAATCACTAATCTCTCAATCCTCTCAAGATTCAGTACGCTCTGATACCAATTGAGAGTCCAAGAATCTCTAAATCTTTAGAGAGAGAAAGTATTGAAGCACAAAGTATGAATTGATTAATGTTTGCGTGTGTTTTCTTACAAGACACAAAGACCAAAGGGACTTAAATACCCTTGGTCAGATACAACACAATATGACACTAAACACAGTATTGACCAAGCCCTATAAATACAATGATTACTATAAAATCAGACCTAACAGATCTCGTTTGGTATACTCTGTAGTAGAAGAGATCTAGCTTGTTTATCAGCTTTGAATCTGTTTTTCTGTGCTTCAGTAAACTGAGAAATATCTTTATCAACAATCTTTGTCTTCACAACTCCATCATCATCTGATTCATTATTCTCATCAGGAATTTCCTCAGTAGGAATCTTCATTGGTCCTTTTGTGATTGATAAGTAAATGTTTTCACCGTTTGCGTGCTGGTCCACAAAGTCAAGAAAGCGATCCTTCCACTGTTCGTATTCTCCTCTGAATAGAACTGGAGGCTTAACATCAGACCCGATAGCAAGTGCTTCTCTAGAAGTCATCTTTGATCTATATAGCTTTTTATGATCGTCAAAATTCAGATAACAAACTGGATCTACACAAATCAAACTTAGTTAAATTTCAGAAAAATTAAGAACAATTGACTAAGTGTGAAACTCACATACCAAGTAAACCAAAACAAAAACGCACAAATTCCTTCGTGTGAGTTTGAGAAACGCGCACAAGAAAGGCTGCGTGAAGTCACTTCTCGCACATAATGTTGTGCGAGTTTGTGCTTCGCGCACAACACCACTTGCAAGAACCAAGGTTCGCGCACGTGTACTCTGCGAGTTTCTACTTCTCGCACACCACAATGTGCGAGTTTTGAAACTTCTCACAAGACCTTTGCGAGTTCGAGAATTAGAATATTTTCTAAAAATGACTTCTCGCTAAATGCAAACGTGCAAGATTGAAGTCTTGCGAGTTTTGGACTTAGATAAATTTTCAATATTAACACTTCGCGCTAAATCAAAACGCGCACGTCATTCTTCTCATAAAAGTCCACTTCTCGCACAACAAGCAACTTGAACAGTAGAAACTCGCACCTAGTTATGTGCGAGTTCTAGCTTCTCGCACGACCCTACTTGCGAGTTCTTCACCTAAACTAAAAAAAATCAAGTCTCTGCGAGTTCTTTGAAGCTTAGCAAGTTCTTTTATCTAGCGAGTTCTTCACTTGCGCGATTCTCAGATCTAGCGAGTTCTTCCACTGCTTGAGCAAAAATCCAATTTTCAACTTGAAATCGATTGAAATCCTTATCAATTGACTTGTAAATCTGCAGATAGCTTCTAAATCATGATTCGAACAGGTTACAATACTCTAATTACAAAAACAAACACAAATTGATGCTATTTGATTCTAGAACAATACGTTATACATTTAGAACAAAAACTCCAATCAAACCTCAAAATTCACTCTAATAAGTGTGAATTGGACTAAATGATTCAAACATAACCTGTTATATGTCTCAAATCGATTCTATTACAATCAAATTTATACCCAAAACAACAATAAATTGACAAAATCAAATGTCACAGTCCATATTGCGAGTTCGTGAAAATATCGAATAAAATTCTCGATTTGATCCTTGTTTCTCTGAATCTTGGTTGCTCTGATACCAATTGTGTGTCCCACAGTGTGTATAGATCAAGATATATACAATATATTTTCAATCCAAATACTCTTTATTGATATCAAATTCACAGTACAATATTTCTCTCACTAACTCAAGAACACGCTTAATACATTGAATCTGATACACTCTCTTTCTAGTTGCTTGTCTATTACACGCACAACCTTTTATATACTACAGATAAGAAACACACAAGTTACAACTAAGCAGAAATGCGCAAATACTACAAACTCTTACAACACAATAAAACAAAAAGTACAATGTTGACTTTGACTTTTATTACACTAGACTTTGACTTTGATTGAGATTTGACTTTCCAGCTTTTGACTTCTTGTATTTTGACCTCTGGTCATCATGATCTTGTATCCAACATAAACATGCTCTAACACTCACTGATGTTGATCAGTGTGGTTTCATTCCATTCGTAACTGATCAGTTTATTTGTACCCATCTAATAGTGGTCCATAATTTCCAACAATCATTTCCTTTTAGTGGCGCATTCATTATCGGTTTTAATGTACGAGCCTTTACAATTTCTCTAGATTTATAGGTTATTATGTTTCTACTTAAATCATCGAAAATTAAGATTATGCTAAAGCAAATTTCGTGATACCCAGGCATGTAGGATCGAAATATTACTTAAGAAAATGATCACTGACATGATCTTAGTTTTTATCCAAGTGTTTTACGTTGTTTTTCTGCAGACTTCATTCCCCAAAAATTAATTGGATGTTGTACTTTATGTGCGGTCTAATAAAATTAACTTTGGACAATCCATTCAGTCAATCAAACGGGTGAGTAAATCTGTTAGATCCCAGATTCAGTCTTTTAACAATGATATAAACATATAATAATAAGAAGAACAACGAAAGCAAATAATGTTTAAATCAAAGCAAGATTCGTACTCACAGTAATAAGAAGATATATCCAATAAAGTAAATATAAGAACAAAACAATATTCACTGGATAATGCAAGTAGATTATCAAGAACACCCAAAAGGTGGTTTAATCTTAGAAGATCTTCTTGTACACTTTTCAGTACATAAAGAAATAATTCTTTTACAAGTTTGTAAAGAAAGGCACACATTGAGCAATGGATGCACGTCCTATTTATAGGACCATAAAGTGAGCAGTGTACTTTCCTGACACTAAAGATATGCTTGAACAGTGTCTTACCTAAAAGGTAAGCTCAAGACATGCTTGAACAGTAACCTATCTAGAAAGGTAAATCTTATCACTAAGTGACGTGTCTTCTATTCCTGTGTCAACACTTGTAGAATTCTTCAGCTTAATCTTCAAAGACAATGTGTTCAGAGCTCTGATGTAGGTACCTCTGATGAAGCTATCTCTGAAGTCTTCTTGCTAAATTTCTCTAACTCTTAAATGATCTTAAGAGGCAGGCTTGCTCTCTGAAAGCTATCTCTGGAAGTCCTCTGGAATAGAACTTAGATTATTTTCAATACTTTTACAATTTGGAATTGGGGCTAACAATCTCCCCCTAAGTATTGAAAATAAAAAATGCAAAATAACAGAGATACTTATTCTAAAAAGCAGAGTGGAGAAAATCATCCTCTGTTAATTATTACTTCTCACTAAACATTTTAAGTTACAAACTTAGAGAAGATAACAAACAAAAAAAATTACAAGGAAAGAAACTAAATTCTAATACCAGAGCAGATTCTATGAAATTTCATAATCAACTCTCTGAACTCAATCATCGAGCTAATATCCAAGTGTAGTTTCTTAAATAGGTCAGCTCTGTGTCTTTCCTTCTTCACGCTTATCATCCTCAACATCCCTCTTAAAGTCTCATTAGAGTACTTGGCCACCTCTGACGCAAGAAAGATCTTCTTGACATTGTTAACTCTGAAGTCAAATCCCAGAGGCTCTGCTATGATTGAGCCAGTCTTGAACTTATCCAAATCTTCAATCATTTCCACTGGTTCAGTGACCCCTTGTCTTTCTTCTCCAAGGTTCAAGGCAATCTGGAAGTCTAACCTTGCTCGGAGTTTGAGCTTCCATTACACACTGGACTTCGTATTGTCCCATTCCGAATGGTATTCCTCTTTCATATCTTGTAGAGCATTAGGCATGGAGTTGAGGAAAATCATAGGGATTCAGGTTTACAAGGTCATTATCATTAAATTGGTAAACCTTTCCATCAGAGCGGATGACCTCGTAATGCTTATATATGATCTTGTTGTAGGCAAAGTTTCTTTCAGATATCTTGTTTATCTCTGTGATGGGTGACTCTGAGAGAACATGTGCTCTTTGACTTGTCTTCTCCTTGATGAACCTTTCTCAATCTCGTCCATGCCTTCTCTGATTCTCGGGTTAAGAGGAAGGGCGAGTGTATCTTCAATGTTGAACTCGTAGTATAGATACCTGAAGGTATCTTCTATTGAAGTCTTCTCTTCTGTGGTCATGAACTCTGGAGGCTTTGTAAATTTGGAGAGTGTAGGGATTCCAATGCATGTCTTTTGAACAGGTACCTCTGAGGTTGGTCTTTCAGCTTCAGATTTGAGATGTACTTGTTCATCAACAACCATTGTTGGTTTTTCAACAAACGTCTGTTGAGATGTCTCTGGTTCTTTCCTTTGGACTTGTGGGGATGATGGAGGAGTCTCATTGATAGCAGAGGATATCATCACTTCTATCTTCATATCATCTTCCTTGTGTTGCTCTGCCTTTGATGTGGTGGTTTGGTGAGGTTGAGCATTCTTGTAAGCATATTCCTCCTTGGTAGCATCTTCTTTAGAGTTACTCCCAAATCCATCTTGCATGATTATCGTTGGACGTTCAGGGGAGGAGAAAGCATCCTCTAAAGAAGGACTACTTGAGTAGTCTACCATTTCTTCATCATCATCATCCAGAGCACCAATTGTATCTGGAGTGGCTGTTATCCTAGATAACAATGTAAACAAGATGACACACTCAATTTTAATCAATTTCTATTATAATTTCACAATCACCGATTGCTTACAGATATGCCCTCTCTCTCAACTTTCTCTATCTACACTGGAACACGTATGACACTCTGATAAAACTACAAGTCTCTTACCACACACACACAACTTAAAACACCTATTTATACAAAGACAAACTCTCAGAACACTAAACACATAAGCAACAAAACACTCACAACACATGCTTTGACATTTGACTTTATTACAGTGACTTTAACTTTGACAATGAGAGTTGACTTTGAGCTTTGACCTGCTTAACTTTGATCTTCAGTATTAATGATCTTGTATCCAACAAATATGTTCACTAACAATCTCCCCCTTTGGATTCAAGATCATCTCTAAAAGATTTTGCAAATCAATCTCCTCCTTTAAGCACAAGAATTACAATCTCCCCCTTTGTTTGATAAGATTGTCTTCAAAATTTTCTGTATTCTCCCCAAAGCCTGTCTTCAAACAATCTTCAAAGAAAATTTCAGAAAAAATCTGCTTGCTTTCGGAAATCTTTGAATTTATCTCTTTCAACTTTCAAAAATTCTTCAACAGTCTTTCTTCAACCTGACATAAATTTCTTGATCACTTCACATATTTCTTGATTCTGTCTCCCAACTATAACATTTCTTTATTCTCTCTCCCCCTTTTTGATGAGTGAAGCATGAAATCATCAAAACCTTACAAGAAATGTCTTTGATCTGATCTGAGCCTCTGACCATCTATCGATCCAAAAAGATATTCATCTGAATCTTTGCAAATTCAGACAAATTAAGAGTGTAACACCAGAATCAACAAATGAATCAGTTATAATGCCTGTCAGTAACACAAAGTTACTGTGTGTAACGAATACACATTGGAAAGGAGCTTTTTGATGTTCACTCCCCCAGGTCTTCTATTCAATCATCAAAACACCACAAAGGAATTTCTATGAACGTTATGATAAGAAAACATATTCCTTGTGTGCTCGTGAAAGTGTTTGAAAGAATTAAGCACTGATGATTGCTTTTTATAAGGCTCAAAATTGTGTAAACCATTGAGACAACAACAGTTAAACACAGACTCGATTGTGCATGATCGAAGTGCGAAGATGGGACAAACTTCATTCTTTTTCAATATCCAGATTTTCCAAATGAAAACCAGATTATGTGATGCGTCCCCTTGAAATATGAAACATTTTCTTGTTGAGAAGAAAATAAGTAGCTGGTGGGGTTTTTATCAAGAGTTGGCATGGGCTAGTTGCCTGTTTCAATAATGTTCACGAAGAATTGTGAAACACTAGTAATGTGGTTGCCCGACTCAGAAAAAGTTGGTGCAGAGTTTGATATTCTTTTACTCTGTTCTCTCACCCTCTTTCTTTTAAACATTGAGCTCACATCTAACCAAACTCTATTTTTCATTTGACCTCATCACTCAACCCACACTCAGTATTTTGACTCCTCACTCTTCGATCACTCAAGGATTAACTTCTTGGGTAGGAAACACTGGTTAGCATAAATCCATAGAAGTTTCAATTAAGCTCACACAACGAACCCATGTTGTCCTATAAGAACATGTTGCTCAACTGGTTTAACTTTCAATTAAAGCACAAAAGATACAAGTCATATATTTGTATGCTCACGGATATAATCATGAAGATTTGAGCATTTTAAACATTGAAGACTTTTCAAACAAGATAATTTAATGAATGAAATGAACACAAGAAACTTGTTTGAAAATTTGACATTGTATGAAAAAGATCAGAATCGAAATGAATTATCGATTAAGGCTTAGATCAGCAAAAATTGATATTGTCTATACGAAACAAGATATAAACATTCTTGAAAGAAACGTTTAAAAATGAAATCACGCTCAAAATTCGTTGAAGTTCAAACGGGGTGTCCTACCATCGAAAATTTGTTTCAATTTAGAGACATGGTAAGAACATATCCAACAAAAGTTAAACCGGTGTGTGTGAATACTTGAAAGTATATGGAAAAGATAATACGCAAGTATTAATCTTTGGAAACACACGGTTTATAAGCATTTAAACACATATAAAATGAAAAACATTGAAAATCACACTTCTAAATTTATGAAATCATTTTAAGAACAAGAAGTGGTTTGAACATTTAAGAACATGTTTTTCATATCTGAAAGTTGTCCGTCTTTCAGACATGTATGAGATTAAGATTATAAATAAACCATGTCGTTCAATCTTAAATCTTATCAAGTCAGCTCGAAGTCATAAAAGATATGATCATTTAAGCTTCCTCTCAAATCTGCAACAGACACAAAGTCGTCAAAGTGAAAAGCTTTATTCACAAAATTTATTGAAAAGTAAATGACATAAAGCAATAAAACTTTGAATGTACGAGTTCTGATCAGATGTAATCAGGAGTCATAATCCATACTCTTTGTCTTTTAACCCCCCTGCAAAAATGCATCAACAAATTTAACAATGATACACATATTCAAAAATATAAACTCCCCCTCAAATGAATGTAGATCATCTAATAATCTTCTCACACCCCCTGAAATCATGAACAAACTTAAAGTGCAGATATCTTTCAGATTAAAAATAAAGAAATGAAGAAAAATAACAATAACAATAACAAAAACTTTAGTAGGTAATCACTGATTAAGTCTTGAGATTTAACATACCAAGTTTAGAAATAAGAAAATTAAATCTCTTTTCGTCGAGAGGCTTGGTAAATAAATCTGCAAGTTGGTAATCAGTGTTTACAAAATAAAGTTCTATTGTACCTTTTTTCCACATTATCTTTAATGAAGTGATATCGTACATCGATGTGTTTGGTCTTTGTTGCTGCACAGGATTCGCAGATATTGCAATAGCGCTCTTAGAGTCACAGTATATATCGGGATCTTGTCAAATTTGAAGCCATAATCTCGTAGTTATGTTCTCACCTACAAGACTTGAGAACAACAGCTCGCAGCAGCGACGTACTCTGCCTCAGTTGTTGATGTGGAAACACAAAGTTGTTTCTTTGATGCCCAACTAACGAGTTTATCGCCTAGAAATTGTATGTGCCCCGATGCACTTTTCCTATCCAACATACAACCTGCATGATCTGCATCTGAGTAGGCTATCAGTTCAAAAATAGTATCCTTAGGATACCACAGGCCAAGATTTGATTTCCCTTCAGATATCTAAAGATCCTTTTGACCGCAGATAAATGGGATTCTTTTGGATTAGCCTGATATCTAGCACATAGACATGTAGAAAACATAATATCTGGCCTACTAGAAGTTAAATAAATCAAAGAACCAATCATACCTCGATAAGTTCTAACATCAACAACTTTTCCCGAAGGATCAGTGCCAATCTTAGATCCTGGTGCCATCGGGGTTCCGATAGGTGTACAATTTTCCATTTTGAATATCAAAAATGTACTTTGATTGATTAATGAAAATCCCTGTTGAAAATTGTTTGACTTGTAATCCGAGAAAGAAGTTCATCTCTCCATCATACTCATCTGAAATCTTGACAACATGAGGTTAGAAAAATTCTTACAGTATTTTGGATTTGTTGAGCCAAATATGATATCATTCACATAAATCTGAATTAAAATGATATCGGCTTTTTTCTTTTTGATGAACAAAGTAGTATCGATCTTACCTTTAGAGAAGCCCGACTTGACTAGGAATTTAGATAAAACTTCGTACCAGGCTCGAGGTGCTTGTTTCAGACCGTAAAGTGCTTTGTCGAGAATGTAGACGTGATTCAGTTTCTCTTGATTGACAAAGCCTTCAGGCTGTGAGACGTAGACTTCCTCCTTTAAAATGCTATTGAGAAAGGCTGTCTTCACGTCCATTTGGTAGACTGTGAAGTTTTTGTGGGCAGCATATGCAAGAAACATTCTGATCTCTTCGATGCGTGCCACTGGAGCGTAAGTCTCGTCGTAATCAATACCTTCCTCTTGCCTGTATCCCTTAGCGACAAGGCTTCCTTTATTTCTAATCACGATACCATCTTCGTCCTTTTTGTTTTTGAATACCCATTTTGTGCCAATTATAGATTTACCTTTTGGTCTTAGCAAAAGTCTCCAGACATTTAATGCTTCGAACTGGTTCAACTCCTCTTGCATTGCAGTTACCCAATCCGTGTCAGCAAAAGTCTCCAGACTTTTAATGCTTCGAACTAGTTTGCACCGGTTTTGATGGATCTCCAATGACCTGGCTTATCGGGTGCTCTTTGGTCCACTTATGTTCATGAGGAAGTGGATTTGATGTAGATTGATCATGATTCTCATCTAAGTATCCACTTTCAGTCTCTTGTTGTTCAGGGAGTGGTTCAGTTAAAGTATTTGATGCAGAAGCTTCAGTTGGAACAACAACATCTGGCTGTAGAGTAGACGTCATGGTACAACCAACTGAATCAACAACTTCTGTCTCGACATTTTTAGGTACAACTTCAACTGAAGGAGTAATTGTTTGAACCGGAGTTTCTTTCTGAATTGTGGGAACTAATTCAGTAGATACATCCGAAGTGGTTGGATGATTAATCGTTGAGTCTTCTGACCTGTCAACCACAACAGATTTAGGCAGTTTAGATCCAAGAAACTCATCATAAAATAATTCAAACAATAAATCTAATTCAGATAAATGTGATGTAGAAGTTGAGGGTTTATCAGAATTAGTTTCTTTAACCACAGGTTCTGAACTAATTTGTTCAGAAGCCAGAACTCCTGTAATTACGGGTTTATTATTGGAAGTACTGATGCTTCTGAAGTTGTGGAAGGTGCTAAGAATATCACTGGCACTGGAGACTTCAAGATTGTTGATTGGTTTTCTTCAGCAGAGGTGGAGTGCCTCTCTGGTTCATTCGTATCTTGTGCTTCAGTGTCTTTATTCACAGAGAAGGGGGGAGCAGATCCAGTTACTGCTTCTGTTCTTGATGTTCCATGCTTCTCCCCCTTTTGATGATATGATGATCCCTTGGGTTGATCATCATCATTATGATCATCAAACTTGGACATCTTTTTGGCTTCCTCAGAGCAAGAGGTCTCTGGAACCTTTCTTTTCAACTTCGACTCAGCTTATGGAGTGAGTCTGCTCTTAAGCAGCTTTTGCACTGTCTTCGTTTGTTGTCCTGCCTTAGCAACGAATTTACTCGAGACAGTGAGCATTTTTTTAGTCACTAACTTGGAAAAGTCTTGAAGGTCGGCTTTGGTGACCAAGTTAGATGTCTCTGAAAGTTGAGCAGTATGAAGTGGAAGCTGAGCGATTGTCTCTGTGAGCACCTTCAATATCTCAGATTTGAAGTTCGTAAAATCCTCAGAGGTCACAGAGGGTGCAGGGGCAGAGGGCGCTGGAATGGCTTGAAGGATCTCTTCTTTGGCCTCATCAATCTCCTTGGATGTTGCAGTGGAGTGCTCGTTGACAATTTTCTCTAGAGATGCGAGGCGGTTGTTGGTAGTGGATAGTTCAGCACGCAACTCAGAGACCTCTGAAGTTAATTTGGAAACTTCAGAGTTTGAGGCAGAGGCCTCTGAGGTCTTCTCCAAATGAAATTTTAGATCGTTCAAGGATCCCCTAACTTCATCACCAAAGATTTTGAACTCTTCCTTGGTGACATAGTCAGAGTGGGTAACCTTGGAGCCAACACATGGATCCAATTTGCCCTCGAGTCCAGAGGGGCCTTCATTCAGAGCTTGCTTGTATTTGGATCTGGAAGTACTTCCTATCAATCATTGAGAATCCTTTTTAGAGGATTTCTCTATGATAGTTCTGATTGGTTGATCATCCTCTGAGTCAGATTCAAAGGATGAGAACTGAATGTGCTTGGACGACTTGCTGTCCAGGAAAGTTAGTCCTTGTGCTACTAGGTTTAGCCATTTTCCCTCTTTGAGACAATTCCTACGAGAGTTCTTAAAGACCTCTGGTACTAAAGGACGATCCTCTAAGTCATGAGCCACAGAGGCATCATGGTGTGTGGGGGATGGTGGCGTACTCTGGGGCAACTGAGTACTTATCTGTTCAATGACTAAGTCCTTTTGAGTAGACATGGCAAACGTGTCGTGTCGTGTCGTGTCAGGTTTAAAGTTAAACGGGTTGAGAGTGTCTAACCCTAACCCGACCCGTTTAATAAACGGTTCAGAAAATTTCAACCCTAACCCGACCCGCCTAACCCGACACGACCCGTTTAACCCATGTAACATTTATAAACCTAAAAATTAAAAATCGAAAATTCACAAAAAGTACAAATCCAAAATTCAAATGAAAGCATTAGAAATCTAAATTTTATAGTTCAAACTTATAAGTTCTAACCAAATCTAAAACATTAAAAATCCAAAGCATTAAAAAAACTTAATATATATATATAAACGGGTTCTTTGGGTCATTTTCGAGTTGAAATTTTTGACCCTGACCTTACCCGTTTAATTTTCGCGTCGTGTCGTGTCAACCCGTTTACTTAAACGGATTGAAATGTATTACCCAAACCCGTTTATTTCGTGTTGAGTTTGTGTCGGGTTAGCGTGTCGTGTCAACTTTTGCCAGGTCTACTTTTGAGAGGAGTTAGCCAGATTGTTGGCTTCCCCACGACTGTGTGTATCAGAGGCAGAAGGATGTGCCTCTGAGCGGATGGTTTGGTTAGGGTTCGAGGTGTGCACTTCTTTTTCAATATCCTTTGGTGCTGGACCATCTAGGATAGCAGATTTGGTTGCACGATGATTTTGGATTGGTGTACTCTCAGTTGTGCTTTTAGAGGAATCTTTTTCTACCTCACGTCCCTCGGCTCCTATAGTTTCAAGAATCACACCCTCTCTGGGACTCTCATTCTCACCTTCCTTTGCTCTAAGAGAGCTAATCTCTTCCTCATCGTCAGAGGCACCCTCTTTCCTTCTCTCTTCAGAGGCACTCTGGGGTTGTCCTCTGATCTCATCTAGAGGAGCACCAGAGTGCTCACTCTCAGTTTCTAACTCTGGCTCAGGACCTAAGTATGTTGGGGATCCTACCATCTACTCTGATGGTTGGGCAACATTGCTAAGATAGTCAAGAACAGGGTTGTTTTATGGAATGTAGACCTTCATGGTCTGAGGAAATCGTCTTTCAGAGGGGTATGGAGGTGTGGTTGTGGGTTTAAAGTTGTTCATGACAAACAGAGGGATTTTTGGTCCTTCTTCAGAAAGGGTAAACTTTCTAATAGCCCCTCTGATGACTAAAGAAATAAACATGGGAAACAAGACTGTGGGTGGATGAGTCCCCTTTGCGAGGGCTTTGTTCTTCCTTTCGACTGCAGTGTGAATCTCAGAATAAATCAGGGCTGCCATGTCTACACTTCTATTAAAAAATAATGCATAGAAGATGGTTAGAAGGGTAGAGTTGGCTTGATCTTGGCTCCCTAGTTTGCAGGTCAGTGTGAGGTTTAACACACCAAACATGAAGTTCTAGATATGGGGAAGATTCTATCTTCTGAATTCACTTAGTCGTGTGATATTCTTGTTGTATCCTTAGTGAAACAAAATTTATAGGAGGGTGTCGTGGGAAGGGGGTTTTCAAACTTCTTCATTTCCAGGTCACTGGCTTGTAGTAAGAACAATCTTCTTCTTAAAGTCTTCAGGGAGATGTGAATGGTGACATCATGGTCACCAGCATCGATATACCCAACAAGTCCTCCAGCATCTTCGATGTATTCACTTGAGAACCACCATTGTTGAACGTAGTTCAAGGGAACTTTTGAGTCAAAGCTAGTTAGTGCGTCATGTAGTTAACATCTTTGAAAGAACTCGAGAACTGGCCTGTATTGTTCATCGAACTTGAGAGGATTTAGTTCGAGATAGAAGTTGTTTGGCTTCATAGGAATGTTGAACTGGGCGTGGTCATGGTGAGGAACTATTCGGCTTGAGTCATCTGAACTTTCTTGGTTTTGTGCCATTGTTGCAGGTGGAAGCTTTTGCTTTCTTGAAGAAGAAAAAGAATTGCTAGAGAGAAAATATTGAGAGCGTAAAGAGAAAATGGAGTGTGGAGTGGGTTTTTATGGACGTGAGACGTGGGATAGGGGCTATGGAAACGGCGTAGGTGAGTACTCATGTCAGAAATGGAAACGACGTTTGTGAGTACCCATGTCAGAAACATTCCATCGTCCATCAACTCAAATATTGACACGTGGAGAGTGAGAGTGAAAGGACGCTTACGTCAGATAGCTATCATTTTGGATAATTTATTTAAAAATTATGATAGTTATCCAAGTAAATAACCCACATAAATCAATTTTTTTTGAAAGAATTTCATTAGTTTAAATTCTTTTCTCAAACTTCAAAATTTTAAAAGAAATATTTACAAGAAAAATCCACAACTTGATTTAATAAATACCCAAGAACACTAAGAATTTAGTGCTCTGATATATCTTCAGAGCATATTTTGTCAGAGGCTCTGAGAATATTATTAGAGACCAATTAATAGTCTCTTAGATGTGTTTCTCTGAAAGAATCAAGTGTGATGTTCAGAAAAGAGTAAGGTAAAGTATAAGAATGAAGACATACCTTTCCTTCTGAAATCATCTTCTGATAAAATATCAGAGGCTCTGATATGAGTATCAGAGATAGGAGCAGAGGCTCTGAGGTTTTGGCTGTATTACCTTCCATCATTTCTTGCTCCACCTTGACAGATGATGGTTTCTTATCTATTCTCCCCCTTGAATTGAGCTTAGGTGTACAAAATGAGATGAATTTGAACATGCTTTAGAGTGTTAGAGGCTCTGAAGAAGGTATCAAAGACTCTGAAGTCTAAAATATGTTACTTCTGAATATTAGAGGCTTTGATGTAACTTTGAGATTAAGTAGACATATTTAGCATGCCCAACTTGCTGATTAAAAAATTAAACCTTCGTTCATCTAAAGCATTGGTGAAAATATCAACAAGTCGAAGATCGGTTGGAACAAAATACATTTCAATTGTTCCTTTCTCAACATGATCTTTAAGGAAATGATACCTGAAATCAATGTGCTTTGTCTTGGAATGCTGCACTGGATTAGCAGAGATGGGAATAGCACTTCTGGAGTCACATAAAATGGGAATCCTATCAAACTGAAGACCATAGTCTCTGAGTTGAGTCCTCATCCAAATGACTTGTGAACAACAACTAGCAGCAACAACATATTCTGCTTCTGCTGTAGAAGTTGATACACAATTTTTCTTCTTAGATGACCAACTCACTAGCTTATTTCCCAAAAGTTGACAACATCCAGAGGTACTTTTCCTATCTAACTTGCATTCTGCATGATCTGCATCTGTGTAAGCTGTTAGTTCAAAACTAGAGAGTTTTGGATACTATAGACCAAGATATGGTGTGCCTCTGAGGTATCTAAACACTCTCTTTACAGCAGATAAGTGAGATTCCTTTGGATTGGCTTGATATCTAGCACAAAGACATGTTGCAAACATTATATCAGGTCTACTAGCAGTTAAGTATAAGAGTGAACCTATCATGCCTCTGTAGGTTTTAATATCCACAAATTTCCCTGAAGGATCAGAGTCAAGTTTGACTCCAGTGGCAATAGGAGTTCTCATAGGAGTTGAATCATTGAGCTTGTACTTTTTCAAAATATCAGAGACATATTTTGCTTGATTTATAAAAGTGCCCTCTGATGTTTGTTTTACTTGAAGTCATAGGAAGAAAGTTAATTCTCTCATGAGACTCATTTCAAATTCACTCTTCATCAACTCTGAAAACTTATCACAATACTTTTGGTTTGTAGACCCAAAGATAATATCATCAACATATATTTGTACTAAAAGCAACTCATTTTTATATCTTTTGATGAACAGTGTGGTATAAATAGTTCCTTTTTCAAATCCATTTTCAACCAGAAAAGTGGACAAACTTGCATACCATGCTCTAGGGGCTTGTTTGAGGCCATACAAAGCTTTATCAAGATGATAAACATGGTCTGGAAACTCTGTACTTTCAAATCCAGGTGGTTGCTGGACATATACTTCTTCATTAAGTTTGCCATTAAGAAAAGCATATTTAATATCTATTTTATATACTTTGAACCCTTTGTGTGCAACATAGGCGAAGAAGATTATGATTGCTTCTAGTCTAGCCATATGTGCAAAGGTTTCATCATAATCAATGCCTTCTTCTTGGAAATATCCCTTAGCAACCAGTCTAGCTTTGTTTCTAATGATTATGCCATCTCCATCCTTTTTGTTTCTGAAAACCCATTTGGTTCCAATTGCAAATTTGCCTTTGGGAAGTGGAACCAGGGTCCAGACTTTATTTCTTTCAAATTCTTGAAGCTTATCCTGCATGGCATTTATCCAATTTGGATTTTTAAGAGCTTCATTTACCTTCTTTGGCTCAATGATGCTTAAAAAGTTTACAAAATAATATTCATTGATTGTGGCAGATCTTCTTTTGACACCATCTGAGGGAGATCCTATGATCTGTTCATGGGGGTGATCTTTTGTCTATCTTGTCATGGGAGCATGAATGTGTGGTAGTGTTTGAGCTTCAGAGATGACAGGTGATTGCATCTCTGTAGTACTGTTAAGAGGCTTTGATGATATCTCCAGAGATGGTGATTGTGGCTCTGGAGTTTCTTTAGAAGTCTCTAGTTCTCCTCCTCCTCTTCCTCCTCCTTCTTCTTCTTCTTTGTCAGGATCGAAATTCTAAACAAGAATTAAACTAAACACTCAGAAACTATTTTAAAGAAGTCGAGGAAAAACACTTTAACAGTAAATCAATCAAACAGTGTATGAACTCAAATCACAAGTTATATTGAATTAACTTGATGATTACAAACAAAACCTCAATCTGTTGAATAGGCTCAACAGACGTTCTATACTTCTCTAAAGAAAGGATTACAAACAATCTTAAGGTTAATTCTCTCTAAAACAACACGTATATGCGTATGAATATGACTATGTAAAACTGTGTCTATCTTCTAGACTATATATACAGAAAATATGACAAGATAATTACTAAAGAAATATTGATCTTCAGCATCCATTCCATAATTATCTTCATCATAATCTTCAGCTCCTAGTCTTTCGTTCAATCCATCTTTATCTTCATAAGCAGCATTAACTTTATCCTCAGCAGTACTAACCATGCTTGCAGTAGTAATTCTTCAAGCAGTACTAACTACTAGCAGTATTAACTTTCAAGCAGTATTAATACCTCTAGCAGTAGTAAATTCCTCAGCAGTATTAATCTTTAAGTCCAACAGTACTAAAGTCTTCAACAGTAGTAACCAACAATACTTAGCAGTAGTATCCATCCTTAGCTCATTTCAGACCCAACATTCTTCTTCTTCTTCTTCTTCTTCTTCTTCTTCTTCTTCTTCTTTTCAGGTACAATTTGGTCTTGATGTTTAACTTGGACCTGTATTGAGTGAAGTAGAAGGTGTGTTATCAGAGGGATCAGTCAAAATTGTACCTGAAGTTTGTGGTTCCTCTAATGGAGCTCTGTGTATGTCTCTGAATATGAATTCAGAGTTATCATCATCATCATCAAAGAAATCTTCAAATATCTTGTTGAGTTCCGATTCTCTGAGCTTTGATGATTCAGAGACTTGCTTTGTTGTGGATTGATTAATCTGAGTTTCAGAGCTTATAGTTTCATCAAAAGAGACATTGATACTTTCTTGGATAGTCTTGGTTCTGAGATTGAATACTCTGAAGGCTTTTGAGGTTAAGGCTTTTGAGGTTAAGGAATAACCAATGAACTTACCTTCATCTACCTTTTTGTCAAACTTACCAAGATGATCTCTGCCATTCAAGATGTAGCACCTGCACCCAAAAACATGAAAATATTTGACATTTGGTTTTCTGTTGTTAATGAGTTCATATGTTGTTTTCTTGAATCTTTTGACAATTATTGCTCCGTTTTGAGTAAAGCATGCAGTTGATACTGCTTCAACCCAAAAGTTAATTGAAAGATCAGATCCTGCAAGCATTGTTCTTGCAGATTCAACAAGTGTTCTATTCTTCCTCTCAACAACACCATTTTGTTGAGGTGTCCTTGCTGCAGAGAAGTTTGGAGTGATGCCTTATTCTGAAAGATAAGAATTTATTTTGGCATTTCTGAACTCTATTCCATTGTCACTTCTCAGCTTTTGAACCTTGTTGTTGAACAGAACCTGTAATCTTCTTAACAAACTTATCAGAATATCAGGTACATCAGACTTAGCTCTGATGAATTTAACCCAAGTAATTATCTTGAGTATTAATCTATAAGTATAAGAATATACTTCTTACTAGACAGACTTTGCACAGAGATAGGACCATAGAGGTCAACATGAAACATGTGCAGAGGTCTGGGACAATTATTATCACTCTTGGTCTTGGGATGATCTTTTCAATTTTCCCATCTCACATGCAAAACAAAGATGGTCTTTGTTAAACTTTAGAGATGGTAAACCCTTAACCAAATTAAGTTTAACTAACTTATCGAGTGATGAGAAGTTTAAATGTGAGAACTTCTTATGCCAGAGCCAGACATCCTCATTGTTCAGAGAGACAAGACAGAGCTTCTCTGAACCAGTATCTGTATGTTTGATAAAGTTCATTCTACACAGATTACCTTTTCTGGCTACTCTTAGCATTTCCTGACCTGTTTTTTAGTGAAGCAATGAACAATATTTTTCTTGAAATTTCACATCAAAACCATGGTCACAGAGTTGACTTATGTTGATTAAGTTATGCTTGAGTCCATCAACATAAGCAACTTTGGAAACAAATACATTACCTCTTGTTAACTCCCCATAACCTCTAATCTAACCTTGCATGTTGTCTCCAAAAGTTACTGGTCCTCCAGTTTTTTCTTTGAAAGAGGATAACAACTTCTTATCTCCAGTCATATGCCTTAAGCATCCAGAATCTAAATACCAGATGGGAATATGTTGTTTATGCAAGACAGATTAAAGAGTTTTAGGTACCCATCTCATAATGGGTCAATTTTTGTTAGGCTTAGGGGTTTTCTTTTCATTGTTTGGCATACCATTCTGTGATGCCTTGCCAGGTTGGTCTTTCTTTTGCTTCTGGGGTTTTGTCTCTGAAGCTTTCTTCTTCAGAGATTTGTTCTGAAAGCAGTGGGAACCATTGAAGTGATTTTTCAACTTAAATCATGAGATTTATGCAATTGCAATTAACAGAACAAGATGAAGTTGGAGCAAAGCTTTTGATTGAATTAAAGACATTTGGTACATGTTTCTTTTGAAATTTCTCTAAACTAGCATTAGGAATATTACAAGAATTCCTAACTACTTCAGACTTCTTGGCCTTGTTTTCAAGATGCTTTTTCTTGGCCCAAAACATCTTCATTTCCTTCTGGCTCACTGCACAAACAGGAACAGAATGGTTAATTTCTTGCCATTTGCCTTTTTGTTCAAGAGAGAATTTGATTGGTTTATAGGCATAGAATTGTGAAGTATTGGTTTTACTATGAGCTTTTTCCTTTGATTCCTTTTCCAATTCTAGAGAGATTTTTGCTTTAAGACACATGTCAATAAAATCAGGATATATTGGTACTTTTGGTTTTTCTTTAAGAATTGGATTAGATTTGTTTAAGATTCCAGAACCAATAGTCTGTGTCTATTTATGAATGACCTACCCTGGTGTAAAAATTATCTGTTCATCAACCTCTGAGTCAGAGTCAAGAAAGTCTCTTTTTACTCTGTCAGAGGTGACTACCTCTGAAGTTTTGACAATCTCTATGGGTTTTGAAATTTTGATCATCTTTTTCATGCAAGATTTCTTTATGAAATTAGATATGACATTTTCCTTGTAAACTCTTCTAATATCCTCTTCAAAATAAGTTCTGATTATTTCATCTGACTTTGGATAATACAAAGGTTCTTATGGATCAAGTGTGCTATGAGATTGGACTTCAGAAGTACTTGCTTCAGAGACCTATGGTTCTTGAGTGATGAAGGAATCAAATCTCAAGATTTCTTTGGGATCATAATCATTGCTCTGAGGTTTTATGAAATGAATTTTTAAAGTTTCCTTCTTTGATTCCAAGGTAGGTTTTGAGTCTATGTTAGTTTCAGAGTAGGAAATGTTTTTAAAATTAAGAGCTCTGAGTTTTAATCCCTCTGAGGTTTTAACTCTCTTGAAGATATTAGAGTTTTCCAGAGATGGAAAGTTAGGCTTCTGGACCTTTCCAATACATAAAGTGGAAGATAATGAAGTTTTCTTCTTTCCAGTGAATGGATCCAAATCATTGAATCCTAAACCTTGAGTATCCATCTGTGAGTTGATTTTAATGTGCACATCTTGTGCATCTTGATAGGTTTTGATTTGAAGTTATTTTCTTTCCAGAGATTGATGTAAAACTTCCCTTTCCTTTTGGAAAAAATTAGTCAAAGCCACAAAGTTGAGCCTTTCATACTCTGATTTCTTAACATCTTCTTCTTTAGCCTTTAAAACTTTTTCAACCTCTTTGTATTTATCAGAAAAAGATTTTTCTTTAATTCTCTGAGATTTTTCAATCTCAGATTTTTCATTAAAAATTTCTTTCTTTTCTGATTCTAGAAGATCCTTTTCTCTTTTATAAAAAATCAAGTCTTTTGTAATTTGCTTTATATTTTCTTTTTCATCAGAACATTTATGCTTTAAGCTCTGAAATTCATCTGTGAGTTTAAGTACATCTAATTCAAGTTCAGTTTCAGTAGTGGATGGAGAATTTACCTTTTCAGAGTAGTCCTGTGATGATCCATCTGATTGATCACCATCTGTCATAGCCATACCACAGAAGTTTATTGGCTCTTCTTCTCCATCACTTGTTGAATCTGAAAGCCAATCTTCCATTTATGCTACAAGTACTCTTTCTCTGACATTATACTTGTACTTGTTTTTATAGTAATCCTGACCCTTGATCAGTCTACCTCTGCAGTTTGCAGAAAAGTGGCTTGGCTTGCCATATCTAAAGCATCTTCCATCATTCTGATTTGCTGGAAGAGCAACATTTCCTTCTGTCTTTTGGGGTTGTGGCTGGTAGTGTCTTTGAGGTCGAGGATACTTTTGTTGAAATTGTTGATGTGGTCTTGTTTTTTGAGCAACTTCATGATGGTTATATTGGATACTCTTTTGATTATGCAGAGTCGATCTGGGTTCTTGATGATATTCTTCCTTCTGAAATCTCCTTTCTTGATTTCCTCTTCTTTCTTCATCATCTCTCCTTCCTTCAAACACTTTCTTGCCAAATTTCTTGTTGAATTGATGAGTTATCAAAGCAAGAGATTTAGCAAAAACATTTATGTCTTCATCTTCATCTGAGTCTGAAATCTTGTCATCTTCTGCTATCATGGCCTTTTTGGTTTTTCTTTTAGATCCCTTTTCAGAAGATTTCTCTTTTAAGGCTTTGGACCTTTTGAATCTGCTTTCATCATGACTTTCTTATAACACACCTTTTTCCTTTGACATCAGGGAAAGGGGTCCACCTAAAAAGCTTTTGGTCTTTTGCTTGACAACTTCTTTTTCTTGGACAACAAGAGTGTCATAAATGTCAGTTAATGACCATGATTCAAGGTTTTGATTAGCTTGAATTGACATGGACAATTGTGACTATTCTTCATTTAAACTTTTAAGAAAAAAGTACATTATTCTCCTCTTTAGTTCTCATGACTACATACTTTTTGCATTTATTTATCAAGATGTTGAACCTGGAATAAGTTTTGTGAAGTGTCTCTTTAGGTTATGCTTTAAAATCATGATATTCATTTATGCATTGAGTTCTTCTGTTTTCTTGAGTTTGAATACCACCTTCAAGTTGATTTAACATCTGATCCCAAATCTCTTTTGCTGTTACACAAGAATCTAGTTCTTGAAAGATATCTCTGGGAATGGCCATAATCAATAACCTAACAGCTTTGGAATCATTTTCCATCATACTCTTTTCTTCTTCAGTGAAGTTTGATGTTTTCTTTTCGAAAAATGCAGGTATTTCTGTTGTAGTTGCTGTAGCGGGAACTCTAGGTACCAAAACCATGGGTTGGTGTGGTCCATTATTGACAGATCTCATTAGATCTTTGTCCATTCCTTCCAAGAAATTGACCATCCTAATCTTCCACTGAGGATATTCATCCCTTAGAAGAGTAGGAGGTTTTGTCAAATATTCAACTGTATATTTGGACAATCCATTTAGTCAATCAAACGGGTGAGTAAATCTGTTAGATCCCAGATTCAGTCTTTTAACAATAATATAAACATATAATAATAATAAGAACAACGGAAGCAAATAATGTTTAAATCAAAGCAAGATTCGTACTCATAGTAATAAGAAGATATATCCAATAAAGTAAAATATAAGAACAAAACAATATTCACTGGATAATGCAATTAGATTATCAAGAACGCCTAAAAGTTGGTTTAATCTTACAAGATCTTCTTGTACACTTTTCAGTACATAAAGAAATAATTTTTTTTACAAGTTTGTAAAGAAAGGCACACATTGAGCAATGGATGCACGTCCTATTTATAGGACCATAAAGTGAACAGTGTACTTTCCTGACACTAAAGACATGCTTGAACAGTGTCTTACCTAAAAGGTAAGCTCAAGACATGCTGGAACAGTAACCTATCTAGAAAGGTAAATCTTATCACTAAGTGACGTGTCTTCTGTTCTTGTGTCAACACTTGTAGAATTCTTCAGCTTGATCTTCAGAGACAATGTCTTCAGAGCTCTGATGTAGGTACCTCTGATGAAGCTATCTCTGAAGTCTTCTTGCTGAATTTCTCTAACTCTGGAATGATCTTCAAAGGCAGGCTTGCTCTCTGAAGGCTATCTCTGGAAGTCCTCTGGAATAGGACTTAGATTATTTTCAATACTTTTACAATTCAGAATTGGGGCTAACAAAATCAGATTGGTTCTGTGTGTCCCTAATATGTGCAAATCAAGATGATAATCACAGGAATTCAATCCAAAATGTCATATTATTGATCTTGAATTCAATGATTATAAATTCGTATGAAAATGCTCTCACTGATATTATTTCTCTCTCTAAGATATGTTCTCTCAATGTGTTACTTAACTAACAAAGAAAACAAAGACTTTTTATACCAACAAGTTACAAAGGAAACTAAACAAACTAATCTTGTTGACTTTCGAAGACTTTGACTTTAATCTTTGAGCTTCTTAACTTTGACTTTGCATTAGAAGACATTGACTTGAAACTTTGACTTTTTAATTCTTATGATCTTGGATCCAACATATTTGTGCACTAACAATCTCCCCCTTTGGATTCAAGATCATCTTCACAATTATAAGCAGTCAACTCCCCCTTTAGATTCAAAAAGAAAGTCAACATTAACGAGCCATCTCCCCCTTGTTTGATCTTTTAACAGATTCAATTTCCACCTTTACCAGGCAAACATATAATCTTCTTCTTCTTTGCAGCTTGACAAACAATCTCCTCTTTTGAAAATCAATCTCCCCCTTTCTTCTATTTAAGAATTTTATTAAAAATAGGACAATCTTCCTTTAAGTCTGTGATAATGTTCTTCAAGAACTTTAACAATCTCCCCCAAGCTATATAGCAATCCTTTATCAGAATTGGAAAAAGAAATTATTTCTAGATTTAGCTCACTTTGCTTCAGCAAATAATCTTCAAAGAAAATTTCAGAAATCTTCAACAAACTTTCTTGAATTCATTGAACTTTCTCTTTCATTCTGTATCTTCTTTACCATAATTCATTTCTTGAATTTTCCCATAACATCTTATCTATTTCTTGACTTTCTCCTCAAAACTATTACAACATGTTCACCATACAACATTTCTTGAAATTTTTTCTCCCTCTTTTTGATGATGTAGAGCATAGAAATCATCAAAACTTTTTCAAGAAATGTCATGAATCCAATATCTGATCGATTTTTCAGTATCTGATCTTTCCAAACGAACGTCTGAACCATCCGTCAATTCATAAAGTAGTCATCCGAATCTTTTCAAATTCAGACAAATAAGAATGTAACCCTGAATCAACAAATGAATCAGTTAAAATGTCTGTAAGCAACACAGAGCCACTTTGTACAACGAATGTACTTTGAAAAGTAGTTTTTTGATGTTCACTCCCCTAGGGCTTCCATTCAATCATCGAAAAATCATAAAGAAATTTTCTATGAATGTTAAGACAAGAAAACGTATTCCTTGTGTGCTCGTGCATAGTGTAGAATGATTGAAGCAACTTAGGCTTTTCAAATAGGCTCAAAGTGTGTAAACCATTGAGACAATAATAGTAATACACATACTCAATTGTGCATGATTGAAATGCAAAGGTGGGGCAGACTTCCTTCTATTTCAATATCAACATCTTTCAAATGAAGATGAGATAGATGATGTGCTGCGTCCCCAATCAAAATTGAAAAATCTTCTTATTAAGAAAAAGATGAGTAGCTGGTGGGGTATAAAGCAAGAGTTGGAATGGGCTAGTTGCCTATTTCAATGATGTTCACGAAAGAATTGTGAAACAATCAGTAATGTGGCTGCCCAACTCAGAAAAAGTTGGTGCAGAGTTTTCATATTCTTTTAACTCTGTTCTCACACCCTCTTTCTTTTAGTCATTAAAGCTCGCTTCTAGCCAAACTCTCTTTCCATTTTACCTCATCAGACACCCACACTCTGATATTGACACCTCGCCTCTCGATCACTCAAGGATAACTTCTTGGGTAGGAAACACTGGCTATCGTGAATCCATAGAAGTTCTGTTAATCTCACACATTGATCCCATGTAATTTGTCCTAAAAGCAAAAAGTATTGCTCAACGGTTTAACTTTAACAGTTAAAGCACAAGACATACGTCACATGTATGTATGCTCAATAAGATAATCATGAAGATTTGAGCAGTTTAAACATGGAAAATTTTCTCAAAACAAGAAAATTGAATGAACGAAGTGAAATCAATAGATATGTTATGAGAATCTGACAATGTATGAAAAAGATCAAATATAAATGATTTATCAATAAAAGCTTAGGTCATGAAAAATTGGATGTTGTCTATATGAACAAGTATAGACATTCTTGAAATAACCGCTTTAAAGAATTAACACTCAACAAACATTGAAAGTCAAACGGGGTGTCTTACCATCGAAAAATAGTTTCATTTTGAGACATGGTAAGAACATATACAATAAAAGTACTAAACCGGTGTGTATGAATACTTGACAGTATATGGAAAAGATAATACACAAGTATTTATCTTTGAAAACACACAGTTAGTTAATCATGAAAGCTCATAACAAGAAAACATTTAAAATCACACTTCTGTATTCATGAAATCTGTTTAAGAATCAAGAAGTGGTTTGAACATTTATAAAATATGTTTTCATGTCTGAAAGTTGTCCATCTTTAAAACACAATGAGATTAAGAATAGAATAATCCTTACGCTCAACATTAATCTCATAAAGTCAGCTTCCAAAATCATGATTGATATGACCATGTAAGCTCCCTTTCAAAAACTGCAAGTAGTCACAAAGTCGTCAAAGTACAAAGTCTTATTGAAAACAAAAATATTTATTGAAAAATAAAGACATAAAAGCAGTAAAACATTTAAGAACGAGTTCTGATCTGATGTAATCAGTAATCATTGTCCTTACTCCCCCTAAACATATGCACCACAAAATATGTCAGTGTAAAATATACAAAGAATCTCTAACTCCCCCTAGAATGTAGATCATCTACACTTTGTCACACACTCCCCCTGAAATCATGAACATAACCTTTCAATGCAGATATCATTAAAGCGAAAGATAAAATAATGAAGAAAAATTAAAAATTAAACTGTACTAGGTAAAACGGATTACGTTTTGAGATTCAACATACCTAAGTTCGAAATGAGAAAGTTAAATCTCTTTTCGTCCAGAGGTTTTGTGAATAAATCAGCTAATTGGTAATCCGTATTTACAAAGTAAAGTTCAATTGTACCTTTTTCGATGTTATCTTTTATAAAGTGATATCACACGTCTATATGTTTGGTCGTTGTATGCTGAACATGATTAGTAGATATCGCTATGGCGCTCTTCGAATCACAATATATAGGTATCTTGTTGAAATGGAATCCATAGTTTTGAAGTTGTGTCCTCATCCACAATACTTGAGAGGAGCAACTTGCAGCAACTACATACTCTGCTTCAACGGTTGATGTGGAAACACATAGTTGTTTCTTTGACGCCCAACTTACGAACTTGTCTCTAAGAAATGGAATGTGACCCGATGTGCTTTTCCTGTCTAGCATACAACCTGCATGATCTGCGTCGGAATATGCTGTTAGCTCAAAACCTGTATCTTTAGGATACCACAAACCAAGATCCGCGGTTCCCTTCAGATACCTAAATATCCGCTTAACTGCCGAAAGATGGGATTCTTTGGGCGAAACTTGATATCTAACACATAAGCATGTAGAAAACATAATCTCAGGTTGACTAGCCATCAAGTACATTAATGAACCTATCATGCCTCTATAAGTCCTAAGATCAACAACTTTTCTAGAAAGATCAACTCCGATTTTAGTACCTGGTGTCATCAGGGTTGAAATTGGAGTACAATTTGACATATTAAATTTCTTTAAAATGTCAGCAATATACTTCAATTGATTTATGAAAATCCCCGTTGAAAATTGACTGACTTGTAATCCGAGAAAGAAGTTCATCTCTCCTATCATACTCATTTGAAAACGTGACACCATGAGGGCAGAAAAATTCTTACAGTACTTCGGGTTAGTAGAACCAAATATTATATCATCTACATATATTTGAATTAATGTAATATCAGTTTTTTACCTTTTTATGAATAAGGTGGTGTCGATTTTACCATTAGAAAAACCAGACTTGACTAAAAACTTTGCAAGAACTTCATACCAGGTGTGAGGAGCTTGTTTTAAACCGTAAAGAGCCTTGTCAAGAATATATACATGATCTGGTTTATCCGCATTGACAAAACCTTCAGGCTGCGAGACATAGACTTCCTCCTTAAGAACGTCGTTCAAGAAAGCAGTCTTCACGTCCATTTGGTAGACGGTGAAGTTCTTGTGTGCATCGTAGGCTAAGAACATCCTGATTGCCTCAATACGCGCAACTGGAGCATATGTCTCGTCGTAATCTATGCCTTCCTCTTGTTGATATCCTTTAGCAATCAGGATGTTCTTAGCCTACGTTGCATACAAGAACTTCACCGTCTACCAAATGGACGTGAAGACTGCTTTCTTGAACGACGTTCTTAAGGAGGAAGTCTATGTCTTGCAGCCTGAAGGTTTTGTCAATGCGGATAAACCATATCATTTATATATCCTTGACAAGGCTCTTTACGGTTTATAACAAACTCCTCACGCCTGGTATGAAGTTCTTGCAAAGTTTTTAGTCAAGTCTGGTTTTTCTAATGGTAAAATCGACACCACCTTATTCATAAAAAGGGAAAAAACTGATATTATATTAATTCAAATATATGTAGATGATATAATATTTGGTTCTACTAACCCGAAGTACTGTAAGAATTTTTCTGCCCTCATGGTGTCACGTTTTCAAATGATTATGATGGGAGAGATGAACTTATTTCTCGGATTACAAGTCAGTCAATTTTCAACGGGGATTTTCATAAATCAATCGAAGTATATTGCTGACATTTTAAAGAAATTTAATATGTCAAATTGTACTCCAATTTCAACCCTGATGGCACCAGGTACTAAAATCGGAGCTGATCTTTCTAGAAAAGCTGTTGATCTTAGGACTTATAGAGGCATGATAGGTTCATTAATGTACTTGACGACTAGTCTGCCTGATATTATGTTTTCTACATGCTTATGTGCTAGATTACTAGATATCAAGTTTCACCCAAAGAATCCCATCTTTTGGCAGTTAAGCGGATATTTTGGTATCTGAAGGGAACCACAGATCTTGGTTTGTGGTATCCTAAAGATACAGGTTTTGAGCTAACAGCATATTTTGACGCAGATCATGCAGGTTGTATGCTAGACAAGAAAAGCACATCGGGTCACATTCCATTTCTTAGAGTCAAGTTCGGGTTTACACCCTTCCCAAACGGACCGCAAGTGTACGGTGTCGTATCAAGTAATACGTATGGAAGTACGAGTATCGAACCGTAGGAACTTGGTATTAAGTACCACAAGACTATAACAACTATTAACTAGACCGAATCAAATTGGTTCTTTTGTAGTTTTGCAAAAGAATTAAATTTAAACGACTAAAAGAGAGCCTTTGGAAACTAAAACAGTTAACTGCTGATAAGAAAGTTGGGGGTTGGACTCATATAAGGTTTATTTTGCTGAAAACATGGAGTGGTTTGAACAAGATGTTTCAAAGATTCAATGATATTAATCTTAAAGTAATTGTTACAATTTCTCAAGCTATAACAATGATAGTAATTAACAATGAAATTTCTTCTTTCGATCTCAATATTCAAGTTAATTTACTCATAAAAACTGGATTAACAAATATATGGTGAAATTGGTATATCTCTATCCAATTTGCACCATAGGCATATGATAAACACATCTAATCATCCTACACTTCTATCGAAGAGCAAGATAATCAAGAAATATCCAACTAGCCGATCAGACTAAATGAATTACATCAAAAACTCATCATATGCTTCATTGATAAACATTCATCAAAGTTACAAACCAAATCAGAAGTTTAAAGTAAACATTACCAAATAATCATCCAACCCCCAACATGAGATGATTAGCTCATGTTGGGGTAAACAAATATGAAAATCGGAAGTGAAATGAAAACAGATCTAAACATTGTTCTAAATTGAAAAATGCTTTGAAAGATACAAACACTCCCTGAGATCTTGAATCTTGTAGCAAAAAGATTGTAACAAGATCGATGATCTGTTTCTACCAAGTCTCCCCACCTTTTCTTATTGCTTCTCCTTGATTTTGCTCCCAAAAATCCCCTCTAGCCGCCACCGTTTGTTAGAAAATAGTGTAACCCTTTAAACCTAGCTCAAAATTCGAATATGAGCTGCAGAATGCGAAACAACGAGTTCCACAGCTTGCCCTGCGGCTTGGAGGCTGTGGGGTAGGTCGCGTGTGTCAAAAAGAGGTCGCGGGTTGGAAGTTGCGGGATAGGTCTCCCAACTCGCTGTTCGTCTTCCTAGAAATTCCAATGCACCCAAAAACTCTCTGGATTCACCCACAAGTGCTACTTATTCACTACTATGGTTCTCTTCTCAGAATGCTGTAACAATTCTCGAAAATAACATAAGAATACGCTGATTTGCTCGAAAACAAGCCAAGATCACTCGAATAGTGGTATCAGAATAACACCAAAAATTGGTGTTATCAACAACCCCAAACCGAGCGTTGCTTGTCCCCAAGCAAAAGAGCGATTAAATAAAACACAACCATAATCACAAGAATTAAGGAATTTCATAATGAACAATCGGGCACCCACATGGCAAAATGAAATAATGAGGTCCAATTTAAATGCCTCCTTTAAGGTTGACTGTAAACCAAGACCATTGGGCATCGAGTTCAAAATAGTTCAGTGCATGCCAAGTTGTGTACCAGTGAAGCAGTGTTAGGGAAAACATTTCGCCTTGACTCTACCTTACGGTATACTCTTATCTCTCGAATCCTAGGCTTTCACACATAACAATTCATGCAGAGAGAATTTATGAACAATAGAACCCAAGATTAGATCTGCATGATACAATAACTGAATAACGCTTGATGTGTGCAACGTAATCTCCGAAAGGAATCGAGTAGTAAGACATGAAGAACAACAAATTCAATCTACTCAACTATGTTTTCCATTAGAATCACCGGGTAATCGAACTTTTTGGAGTGCTATAAGAAGTGGAAAAACAAGGATTGTATTTTTTTCTTGAATCCCTCTTTCCTTTAAGCTCTACTCCTTGCCCTTTTCTTTATTCATCAAAGTTGCCGAGAACCTACTTTTATTTTATTATTATTATTATTATTATTTTATTATTTTATTTATTTATTTATTTTGTTTTATTTTTTTCACATCATTTTTGGAGTTGATGTGGACTGATGAGTAGTAATGGGTAACAACAACTTTAACTTAGGGACTTGATGGCTTCAAACCCGACCTTGATTCTTAAGGTCTACATAATTGATCAACTGAAACTTACTGTTTGTTTGGATGGTAGTCTTTACTACTCAAAATAATGATAATAGCGAGATTAACTACTGTCAATCTTTAAGAATACGAGTGGTGTATAGGATTAGTCAAGAAAATCACACTCAGAAATTTAAAAGATAAATGTATAGGCCCAAGATGCTTCTTACGGTTGTCTCCACTAATGTCCCTAAACACACATCTCAACGGTCTTCCCTCAATAATTACCTCACTACCTCAAAATTCTATGCACAATGGTTGGGTTTAGCTTTCCAATAAGTGGCTTAAAGTCTGTATAATTAGACAATAAAGCTTTCTGCCCGGTCATATGCTTGGAGCAACCAGAATCCAAGTACCACATATGACGGGTCTGCATAAGAGAAATCAGAGAATAACAACTTTAGGTACCCATTTAAAAGTGGGTCCTATCGGATTAGCACAAGATTTTGGTATCCATTTGTATATGGATCCCTTGAACTTTTGAAAAGTCTTTGAAGCATATGATTTATAAGAACAAATATGATAAGTACCAAATCAATCATCAGAATATCGGTGAGAGACAAAATCATTCCGTCTATAATTAGATGACTTAGTAGCAGACCGAGATAATTGGAATAATTGCTTTATTGTATATCTCTTGTAAGAAGTTACAAGGTTTTGTTTATTCGAAGCAACATTACCAACTACATCAGGCATACTACCAGTAAAACTATTACAAAGAATATCAAGAATGGATTCTAATTTCTCATCAACTTTCTATTTAGATCGCCACTCTTTTCATTCTTCAGACCTTCTATTTTTCAAATCTGAAACACAAGATTTAGATTTGTTAGGAAAATCAGATTTCTGAGAATGTCTTTTCTTAAGCTTACCAGTGTTTTTCCGTTTCTGTGAGCGCTGTTTCTTTTGCTTCTTACCTGTCTGATAATAATCAATACTCACAGAAACCGGTTCACCAACCTTAGTCGATGATTCACCAATTTCATATACACTTGGCAATACTTCACCATTTATAACAAAAGTAGAATGATCTGGAAGTTTAGCATTAAAGTCAAACATATCAATCTCATCAACACACCTTTCATCAGAATTTAAAAAATCATTTGCAGACGCAAATAAGTCATCAAGATCAACTTCTGAAGTTTGAGGTGCCTTAGAAGATGTTGAACACTCATTAGATTCAGTTTTGAAAACAATGTTCTTTAATACAGTAGAAAACACATTTTGTTCTAAATCGCCCAAAATTCTTTCATCAGATAAAATATTTTCAAGTTCAATTATTTTACTTTCTAATACGAGTGGAGGAGTGTAAATCTTAGCTTTAACTGGTTTTGCCTCCATCTCAGTAGTAGAATATCTAGCAAAATAATTGTTTGAAAGAAACTTTGGTTTTTCAGAAAGATAACTATCATTCAGCTTTTGATAGCAGAATGGTAGTTGCATTTTCTTTAAATTCTTTCTCTTTTCATCTTCTTTAGCCTCAAACTCATCCGATGATTTGGTAACAAACTTGGGTTTTAAATGATGATATTTACCAGCAGCAAAAAGAAAATCAAAATTATACAGTGTTGGTTGTTTTCTGATGGCTTTCTTTAAGTAGTGGGGGTTATTGTAACCAAGTCCCCACTTTTCTTTGAAATCAGCCTCCTCATTAGCTGTATTTAAGAAAATGGTTTGATCTGTTTGGCCTCTAGCATATAATTTCTCTTCCAAACCATTTACCTTTTTCTCTAAGTTCTTGTTCTCAACTTGCAGTTTATAAGCTTTTAGTACAGATTCTTGTCTTTCAAGATCAGACTTAGACAATTTAGATACAAATTCAGAAATCTTATTTTCAAAACCATCTTTTTGCATTTTAAAATCAGAAGCATATTTGTTTAGAGAGTCAATCAAATCTTTGTTCCCAACAGTTCCTTGTTAAGTTCAAATATCTTTTGACTTTTCTTCGCAACTCTGTTCTTTTCCTTTTTCAGTTTACATTGAAAATCTTGAAGTTCGACCATCATGGCTTCCATTTTGGTTATAAAATCAGATTCAGAAAGATTAAGTACCTCATCAGATGTCTCTACATCACTTTCATCAAACTTAACAGTATCACCCATCAAGCACATGTGTGTTGTTTCTTCTCTTTCTTCTTCATCCGAATGATCCAGCCAGAACTCATCCTCAACCATAAGTGCTTTGCCAGCCTCCTTCTGCTTGGCCAAGAGCATCTTTTTCTTATAGTATTCTGAGTTTCTGACTTTGGGCTTTCTACAATCTTTGGCGTAGTGACCAATCTTTCTGCAATTATAGCATTTGATCAGGTCATCTGTTTTCTTCTCATTCCCATAATCATTCAGATACTTCTTCTTCTCATCGGGCTTTCTTTCTTCAAATATCTTCTCCTAGTACTTTTTTCCTTCCACCCTTTCTCGGTGCTCATGATTCTTTGATCCAGAAGAAGAGTACCTTTGTGAGTTTGACCCTGGCTTTTTGTAAAACTTTTTTTGAAAGGCACAGGTCAGCAATAGCATTGCTTGCTTGAGGTTCTCCCCATCATCACTGTCAGATTCCGAACTAGAATCATCTGAACTTGGGAGCACAATCTTCTTCTTCTTTTTCTTCTCTTTCTCTTTCTGTCCGACTACCAAAGTAATTGGGTCAGACACTTTCTCACTCTTTTTCTTCTCAACTCTTTTCTCTTCGACCTCCTCCTCGTTTTGCCCTAATGTCTCATAAACTTCGTGGAGGGGTATGTCACTCAAGTCCTTCATTTGTTTCATTCTCCGAGTATGCTTTTTCCACTCAGGCTGCAGTATGATGAGGAACTTTACGTTTTTCTCGATTTGCTTCTTCTTAACTTTGTTCTTTGACAGCTCATTTAAAAGAAGTACAAATCTCTCATATGTGTCCTCCAAGCTCTCATTTTCTTTCGCCTTAAACTCTTCATAACTGTTGATGCAGTTCGCTACTTTCATCTGATTTCCGACCTTAGAACCCATCATCATTTTCTGCAATTGATCCCACATCTTTTTGGCATTTGCTTTGTAGCTGTCAATATTTATGTAGATCTCGTTAGGAATACTCTGAAGAAGTAGAGATCTGGCTTGTTTATCAGCTTTAAAACGACTCTTCTGTTCATCTGTGTACTGGGCAAAGTCTTTCGGAACTGTCTTAGTCTTTCTAACCCTGTCCTCGTCTCCATCCTCATTATCTGAAGAATCTTCATCCGTTATCTCAATAGTAGGAGGAATCATGGGACCTTCAGTAATAGGCAGCAAAATGTTTTCCCCGTTTGCGAGCCGGTCAATGAAATCTAAGAACCTGTCCTTCCACTGCTCGTATTCCCCTTTGAATAGAACAGGGGGCTTTACATCAGTGCCAATTGAGAGAGCATCCTTGGAAGTCATCCTGTAATTGTAAATATTCAATAAGAACTTGACACACGATCGTTAGTCCAATAGAAATCACAAAAATACAGAAAACTTTGAAAGAAATTCAAGAATGAAATTTCTAAAATTCTCCAAGTCTAGAATTCGCATACAAGAGTGGAGTACTCAGAATTCGTATGCAACAATTCACGTACAAACAAGAATCAAATATAATTCGCACACAACTCACCTATCCAACAAAATTCGTATGAAAGATGAAATCAGAATTCGCACACACAGAATTCACATATAACACTATGCGAGTTCTGAACTTAGAAAATATTTTGAAAAACTAAACTTTTCGCATGAAAAACTTTTTGCACACTTGACTCATACGAATTCTGTACTTGAAATTTTTTGAAACTTAGCAATTCGCAAGCATACTTATGCGAATTCAGGGAATTCGTATGACTCTCAGAAGCGAATTCTTTACTTTTTGTTAGATTGATATTGTATTCAAGATTAAAAGTGAGGGTTTATTTTGTAATTGTGTAATAGTTTGAGGGTTTGGTTGTAAAGTCAACATAAGTTGACTTAGTATAAATATGTTTGTTTCTTTTGTAATCAGTAGACACGCACGCACACTTGATACAAATTCAGAGTTGGTAAGCCTTGTACGCACACACACACAGTGAATGTGAGATCTGTGGCACATTGTTAGATCTGTGATTAATTGAAATAATATGATTTGATCTTCATAAATGTGTTTGTAATCTGTGTTTTGATTAATACGCTAGTATAATCTGGGTCACAATTGGTATCAGAACACAGATCAGAAAATTCAGAAAGATCGATATTTCTTTCAAGAAAGTCACTGTTACACTGAATTCAAGATTGTGATTGAGTGATGAACTGAATGCGAAATTGAGTTCACAATGTTCGTTCATTGAAGTGAAACAATTCTTGTGTTGATTGATTAATCAATTGATCAACAGATTGCAAGAATTTGATCGATTTGTACATTTCCAGAATGTTGTTTTTCACGGACTGCCAGCGATCGATTTCCAATTCAAAAGTCAATTTCATGGAAATTCAATCCGTAGGGTTGTGTTCGATGGCATAAAGGTCATTCCTACAAAGTTTCATAGACAAACATCAAGTTTTAGGTGGATTTTTGTTCAAAAATTGTAAAATCGACTCAAGATTTACAGAATTCGCAGACTTCATGAAGAACTCGCAAGTAGAACTCGCAGAGCCAAGGAATTCGCAGAATTCCTATTTTTGTTGATCCTAAGGAAAGAATTCGCAGAGAAGAAAATTTGCTAAGGGAGGAATTCGCAAGTGTGAGACTTACGAATTCAGAGGAATTGACACCTGAGAGAGATACGAATTCAAAGAATTCGCTCAAGACACACTTACGAATCGTACAGGATTCGCAACTGAGTGTTTTACGAAAAGCTCATAATTCGTAAACCACTGTTCTGCGAAAAGTTCAAGATTTCGTATCCTAAGTGTCTTGCGAATTTTCTTTTACGAATATTATACTTGTGAATTTCTTTGTATGTGACTTGCAAATTGCTTATACGAATTCTTGCTTGCGAATTCTATACTTGTTTTTTTATTTTGAGGGATTTTCTGTGATTTTTACTGTAAATTTTTCTGATTTTCGGATTAAAGATCAATACTAGCATATTTTTTTTGATATCAAGTTGCAACATGAGATTTAACTGTCAAAGATCAATACTAGCATTTTTTTTTATATCAAGTTGTAAATTTTTCTGATTTTCTGATTAAAGATCAATACCCCTAAGTCTGCGTAGGGGTACATATTTCTTAGTGTGATTAAAGTTTCTGATTTTTTAGTATTTTTTTTTCAGATATCATCATGCCTTACACAGATGAAAAAGGAAATCTGGTGCTAACCAACAGAGATTGTGCTTTAGCATACATGCCAGAGATTCCTACTATGGAAGCTGAAATCAAGAATCTGAAGATTCAGAATTCATCTCTTCTTAATCAGATTATTAATTTGAAAGATTCTAAAGATTGAAAGAAAGATTTTGTTTGTTCAGAATGTATCTCTAACTCAAAAATTAATTTTGCAGGAATTATTGATTCAAAAGAGAAGGAGATTTCAAATCTTCAAGACAAGCTGGAAAGATCTGAAAGTCTTAATTCTAGTTCTACTTGGTCTAAAAAGGAACAAATGCAAAGAGAGCTTGATGATCTTAGAAGGAGATCTAACATTGCTGGAAATACATCTGATGGGCTAAGAAAGACAAATTCTCAAATATTTGCTGAAAGAGATAAGTTGAAAGATAAAGTCTTCAGTCTTGAGGTTGAGATTAACATGATGAAGGAGAAAGCAACCCAAGACAAAGACAACATAAAAGAACAAGATGAGATAAAGAAGATTGAGAAGAAGAGAAAGGATTTAGAGAAAGACAATGCTGAGCTGAAGAAGAAAATATCTGAATTAGAAGTTCAAGTTGAGAAAGAGAAGAAAGAAAAAGAAGGGTTTGAGAAAGAAAGGAAATCTTTTGCTCAAAAGTTTTCTGAATTCTCAAGAAAAGCATTTGAGGAGAAGAAAGTAGTGGAGCTTAAATGCATAAAGCTTTCTCAACAAGTTTCAGACTTCGAGAAAGTAATTATCTTGGAAAGATAAAAGTTTGAAAAAGAGAAGAAGAAGATAGTTGAACAAAAGAGTTTAGAAAAAGATTTTACAAAAGAGAGAAAAGTGTTTGAAAGTAAGATAGAAGAGTGATGAGTGGATAATTTATCACATTTCCATCACTTTTTATTAGGATTTTCTAGTAATTTTATTTTCCCAATCACCATATTTGAGTCTTTTATTCTATTTTTCACTATTTATTAAGTTGGGAGCTAAGTTGTGGAAATTGACCTTACTTATGTGCTTTTATGTTAACTTACTGATGAATGATGCTGCAGCAGTAGTCCGCAGCATGGGACTGCAGTCATGGACTAAACTTCATAATATTTTTGGTTAGTGTAACTAAGCTCTTTGAAGATAAATTGGAGATATTCGGTTGGAGAAGATAATGAGCAGAGCATATATGCTCTTTTGACATTTTCTTGTGTCCTTAAAAGATGCTAGTTGTACTTTAGTTTGACATTTGATTCCTTGTTAGTGGTGGGGACCACGTCCTTTTGTACTTTTGATTCTCTTATTATGCTTTCTTAGTTGTTAAGCTTTAGGAGCTCCTCTAGTATAAATAGAGGGCTCATCTTCAGTAGTTAATTGTCTCTCATTGTATTGGGTACCACCGGCAAGATAGCTCACATAGCTATCTTAGCCTTTTTAATATTAAGTCTTTAATTCCAGTACACTACTGTTCAGTGTCACAACACCTTTACATTTCCTTGTCATTTACAATTCGGCTTTACATTTCTGCTTTATTTTTCTGTTCTTTACATTTAGTTTGTCCAATTCCAGTCATTTACTTTCATGCATTTGCTTTTTATCTTTCCAATAATGTCGCACACCATGTATCAAGCGATGATGGGGTAAGTCCCTAGCTTGGGTGTAAGTGATGGTTAGGAGATAAAAGCCTATGTAGTATGGATTAATGTTTTGCTACTAGCTATCAATTTCACTATTCACTCCTTGTTTCTGAGTTTCGACCAAGTGCTTCTTGATGAGGTGACGTACATTGTTTCACTTGGGTGAGTGGCTTGTTTGCAAGCTAGCATATTCTTCAGAACACTGAAGTGTTATAGGGGTTGTAACAAACCCTCTCAATCTTTATTGATTGTAAACTATACGGGGATCATAATAATATATGTGCGGAACCGGCTTGGTCGCCTAATTAGTCACTGCCGATAAACCTTTTCTAATATGAACCTTGCAAAAGGGTTTTGTGAACCGATAGTGAAGTTGAGAACCTAGTGCTGCAGCATCTACTGCAGCATCAGTCCTATTATTTAGTTGCTTACAACTCCAGTTGGATCTTGCACCCTTGCTTTCTTTTAATCTGTTTTAAGCACTTTAATTTACTGTCAAGAACACTCAAAGATCATTCCTTCGAATTCACCTTCTGAAATCTTACTTTAACTTTGACTTGTTAGAAATCCTTACTTTCCTGTCCCTGTGGATCGATATCCGGTACTTTGTACCACTTTATTACTTGTTTCAAACGATAGTGGTTTAACATGTATACTTGTGTATTATTCCATTTATAATTTTCGGGTTACATAATCTGCCGACCAAGTTTTTGGCGCCGTTGCCGGGGATGGCCAAAGCTAAGGATTTTTTTAGTCATTTTTAAAGTTTGGTTTTTCTACCACCTGTTACTGTTACTTTAATGGAGAACATCATAAGCATTGCTGATTCTCGGGATTGGGGAATCTTGGACTATGTTATTCCTGATTTTAGTCAATTAAATTCAGGGATACTATGACCACACATTGAGACAACTCACTTTGAGTTCAAGCCTGTCATGTTTCAGATGTTGCAAATTAATGGCCAGTTAAGTGGTTTGCCATCTGAAGACCCTCATTTGCACTTAAAATCTTTCATGGAAATAACTGATTCTTTTAAAATCCCTGGAGTTTCCAATGATGCCTTACGGCTGAAGTTGTTTACATTTTCTCTAAGGGATCGAGCAAAGTATTGGTTTAACTCTTTGCAAGAAGGTTCCATCAAATCATGGAATGATCTTGTAGAGAGCTTTTTGAAAAAGTATTTTCCTCCCACCAGACAAGCTAAGTCCAGAAATGAGATAAATTGTTTTAAACAAACGGACGATGAAGCAATGCCTGATTGTTGGGAAAGGTATAAAGAGTTGTTGAGAAAATGCCCTAACCATGGCATTCCTTATTGTATTCAGCTAGAGACATTTTATAATGGTTTAACCACCATTGCAAAATAAATGCTTGATGCTGCATCAAGAGGAGCTTTCACAGCTTGTACCTATAATGAGGGATTTGACATACTTGAAAGGATCTCAAATAATCATCTTTATTGGGCTGATCCACAAACATTAATACAACAACAAACAATTGGGACACATGAAACAGGTGCATATAGTGCACTTGCAGCACAACTCACATCTATGGCTAAAATGTTGCAAAACATGAACGATGGCCCATATGTACAGTCTGTTGCTGCAGCATCATATCCTGTTGTTAATGTTGTAGCATGTGTGTTATGTGGAGGAGGCCATCTATTTGAGCAATGTCCATCAAACCCAGATTCATTCTACTATTTTGGTAACCATGCTAGGGGAAGTGACTGTTCTGAAAGTTATAACGAAGGGTGGATGCAACACCCAAATTTTTCTTGGAATAATCAAGCCTTGAACCAACAAGTTAAACCACAAGGACCCTTAGGTTTCCAAAATCATCATCCTAGTGATTTTTACAGTCACCAACCAATGTTTCCACAACATCCCACTCATCCCGTTTTTTAAAATAACCAAGTCCGCCCACCACCTGATTCTTCCACATCATTGGAAACAATGATGAAAGATGTCATAAATCACACGCAAGAAACCATAAGAAATCTAGAAACCCAAATTGGAGAATTAACTCGTGAGGTGAGAAATATGTCTAGTGGAACCATCCCTAGTTAGACCGAAAAACTTGATGTGAGTGAACATGAAAAGGTTGTGAATATGTTTGATGAAGAGGATCTTGTAAAAGACACTGACTTAGAAGACCTACTGATTTTTCCTGAAAAACAAACTGAAACAGATGTTGCAGCAACATTTACAGTTGCTGCAGCAACAGTTTTTGATGCTACAACAATTGCCCCTGATGTTGTTGGTTTGTCCACCCAACCAGTAGGAAAGAGAGGTATGGAGGTTATTGCATCTATTCCTAACAGATCTGACTTCCCATTGTTATTCCCAGATGAAGTAAAAAAGGAAACATTTGTGCAGAGTGATGCTACAACAAGGCTGTTATGCTTTGATCCTATTGCTACAACACCAGCAGAGGCAAAGAACACCGCCACTCATTCATCCTTCAGTCAAAACCCAGATTGCAAAAGTGTGAGTCATGTTCCAGATCTTCCATCCTATGAACTCCACCTTCCAAGGCTGAAAAATCAAAAAGATGAGTTACCATTCAAAGAACTCATTAATATGCATAATCGTGAAATCACTTTCAACATGCTTCTTGCTACAAGATACCCTGATGAGAATGAAGAATGTTCCCCCATTTGTCACATTGAATCTGTTTGTCCTAATGAAGAAGGAAAAGACGTGCTGAGAAAAGTGTGGAAACATAAGTGGAAAGAGAAACATCCGTCAAACCCAGGAGAAAAGTTGTAACAACACCTACTCTTCACGAGTAGGACAGGTCCAATTTTTCATAACTTTAGCTCCATAGTGTTCATTTTCTTTTCTTTTCTTTTTTTTTTTCCTTTTAGGATCTATAAGTCGGGATTTTTTTTCTTTTGAGTCTGTGTGGTAGTCACTAATATTTTTTTTTGCAAACCATGGCCCGAACAATTTTTTGGTTCTTAATCCATCCTAAGTTTTATACTAGAACCAAGCAAAGTCTTCTTGGGCAACAACTTGGCACCCATTTTTGATAAACTTGGAAGATGATTTGGGCCATCTTTCTTAAACACAAGCCATACAATTTTTCCTGTGCACCTTTGAACATAACCTTATTGTGATCCTCAATAAGGACATTGAGAAATTCAAGTGTGGGGGAGAGAATATCTCACTCCTAAGATGAAAAGATCAAGGAGCATAAAATAATCTCTAAAAGAATGAGTGAAGACAACAAAAGTCAAAGCAGAAACTTTAAAACATGCTGCAACACCTATATTATGTGCTACAACATACAGACTAGTACTTAAAGGATGTTTGAGAAAGAGAATTGAGAACAAAAAGTTAAATACCCCCATAAAAGTCCTAATGATTCTATGTTTAAAAGATGGTGTTTGCCTAACAAAAGGAAGTTTGAATCTTGGCTTATGGTATTAAAACTTACGATTTGGATGAACTTATATTTATGATAGGCCATGGTCTTTGTTTGAGTTTATTGACCTCTATCACTCAATTTTTTTTCCTTCATATATTGAGTCTTTTTATTTGTCATTTTCGTTGCTTGGGGACAAGCAACAATTCAAGTGTGGGGGTGTGATGAGTGGATAATTTATCACATTTTCCATCACTTTTTATTAGGATTTTCTAGTAATTTTATTTTCCCAATCACCATATTTGAGTCTTTTATTCTATTTTTCACTATTTATTAAGTTGGGAGCTAAGTTGTGGAAATTGACCTTACTTATGTGCTTTTATGTTAACTTACTGATGAATGATGCTGCAGTAGTAGTCCGCAGCATGGGACTGCAGTCATGGACTAAACTTCATAATCTTTTTGGTTAGTGTAACTAAGCTCTTTGAAGATAAATTGGAGATATTCGGATGGAGAAGACAATGAGCAGAGCATATATGCTCTTTTGACATTTCTTGTGTCCTTAAAAGATGCTAGTTGTACTTTAGTTTGACATTTGATTCCTTGTTAGTGGCGGGGACCATGTCCTTTTGTACTTTTGATTCTCTTATTATGCTTTCTTAGTTGTTAAGCTTTAGGAGCTCCTCTAGTATAAATAGAGGGCTCATCTTCAGTAGTTAATTGTCTCTCATTGTATTAGGTACCACCGGCTAGATAGCTCACATAGCTATCTTAGCCTTTTTAATACTAAGTCTTTAATTCCAGTACGATACTGTTCAGTGTCACAGCACCGTTCACAACACCTTTACATTTCCTTGTCATTTACAATTCGGCTTTACATTTCTGCTTTATATTTCTGTTCTTTACATTTACGTTGTCCAATTCCAGTCATTTACTTTCATGCATTTGCTTTTTATCTTTCCAATAATGTCGCACACCATGTGTCAAGCGATGATGGGGTAAGTCCCTAGCTTGGGTGTAAGTGATGGTTGGGAGATAAAATCCTATGTAGTATGGATTAATGTTTTGCTACTAGCTATCAATTTCACTATTCATTCCTTGTTTCTGAGTTTCGACCAAGTGCTTCTTGATGAGGTGACGTACATTGTTTCACTTGGGTGAGCAGCTTGTTTGCAAGCTAGCATATTCTTCAGAACATTGAAGTGTTATAGGGGTTGTAACAAACCCTCTCAATCTTTATTGATTGTAAACTATACGGGGATCATAATAATATCTGTGCGGAACTGGTTGGGTCGCCTAATTAGTCGCTGCCGGTAAACCTATTCTAATATGAACCTTGCAAAAGGGTTTTGTGAACCGATAGTGAAGTTGAGAACCTAGTGCTGCAGCATCTGTTGCAGCTTTCTTTCACACATGTTTCTATTAATCCTTTATTTGATTCAACTGACAGTCATACTTCTAAATCTAATGATTAGATTCATCCTTCTAACCTCTTTTATGATAAAAATGTTGATGGTTCAGGTAATATCAAACAAAACAAGTCTCAGAAGAAAATAACTTGGAGAAAGAAAGATGAGAAAGATAAAGAGAATTGGTTTTGGAGAGTGAAAGGATCTTCGGAGGAGAAAAAGAAAGACGAAAAATCATTTGGGCATGCATTAAAAGGTAAAAGGAACAATGCTCCGAAAGGTAAAATTTTTGGCAAACCTGATCTGATTTACACTGTCAATCAACTGATCAGGTTAGCTCAAAAGAAAATTAGTTGTTCCTATTGTGGTTCAAATGATTTTGTTAATAAAAATTATGAGAATAACTGGTATGGTTCTTATTATATCTCTCCTACTAAAACTGCAACTAACAAATCTGGATCCAAATACCAGTGGATACCAAAAGCTAAACCTGTGTTGCAGGCAAACAAGGTTTAAGGGGGAGAAAGAACCAAGGCTTCTGAATAAATCAGTTCAGAACCCATGCTTCAAAGAACTATGGCTCTTGGATAAAACAGTTCAAGACCCGTTCCTCAATGTCAAAGGATTTTGGCTTCTGATTACATCAGATCAGAACCCGTGCTTCATTGGTAAAATTGCATATTACTATTCTCACCGGAGAATATGTAATCATGGTTTCTGAATACTTAGTTCAGAACCCGTACTCAAATGTTTTTCTTCTGAAGGATGCTAATCAGATAAAATCTTTTCTAGAAGTTTTTGATTTGAGGGGGAGTTAACTGTTATATCTTTTAGGGGGAAGAGATATTAGTTAAATGTACTTTCATTGTTATATTTTTCTAATAACTTGAATTTTTACAGGTATCGAGGGGGAGGATATCTGAGTTTTTGTCAAGGATACTTCACTGAAAAAATTCATTCCAGGGGGAGTAAAGGATTTTGATTTCCAGGTATATATTTCTAATCCTTATACTCTGTCACTTGTTGAAAGACGAACAACTTTCACTTGTGAAAATCATTTTTGGATTAAATGTTCAAACCACTTCACATTCTTAAAGTGTTTTCATGAATTGAGAAGTGTGATTTTTTAAAAATGATTTTATTTTGGATACTTTGATGATTAACTGACCGTGTGTTTCTAATGACAAATACTTGTGTAATTGTCATATCTATATACTGTCAAGTATTCATACACACATTGGTTCAATACATTTTTCTTGAACTTGTTATTACCATGTATCAAAAGTTAAATCTTTCTATGGTAATACTACCGCCGTTTGCTATTCACTGTTGTTTGAATCAAACGTCATTTCATTATTATATGTGCTTTCATTGTTAATATGTTTATATATTGTTCATATAAACATCTTACGTCTTTGATTTCCCAAAATATTATTCTTCATGAATTTTGATCTGATCTTACTCATTGTCAGATTCTCATAACATTTCTATTATTTCATGATTATTCATTCATACAAAGTTTTGAGAAATCTTCACTGCTTAAAATGCTCAAATTTCATTCTAATTCTTAATGAGCATACACATACTAACATATGATTTCTTGCGCTTAACTGTCAAGAAAATCATTGAGATATACATGTTTTTAGGACAAATACATGAGATTCAGTGTGAGTGCTTAAAAGAACTTCCATGGATTCACGATAACCAGTGTTTCCTACCCAGGAAGTATTCCCTGAGTTATTGAGGGGAGAGGGGTCAAAAGATTTGAGTGTTGGTGTGTGAAGAGGTAAAATGGAAATGAGAGATTGGTTAGAAGTGAGCTTAAAAGATTAAAAGAAAGAGGGTGTGAGATTAGAGTAAAAGAATATCAGACTCTGCACCAAACTTCTTTCTGAGCCGGGCAGCCACATTACTGATTGGTTCACATTCTTTGGTGACCATCATTGAAAAAGGCAGTGAGCCCATGCCATCTCTTGCATACAACCCCACTAACTACTCATTCTTTTCTTAAAAAGAGAATGTTTCACATTTTCTGGGGAAGCAACACATAATCTATCGGTTCTTCACTCAGAAGATACTGATATTGAAATAGAAGGAAAGTTGCCCCACCTTCGACCCTTCATCATGCACGTTGAGTCTATGTATAATCATTGTTGTCTCAATGGTTTACATACTTTGAGCCTTATGAAACACAATCATTGTGCTAATTCTTTCATACACAAGCACAAGCACACAGAAAATTTGTTTTTCTGTCAGAACATTCATAGAAAATACCTTGTGTTTTTCGATGATTGGATGGAAGTCCTGGGGAGTCAACATCAAACCAGCTCCTTATATTGTACATTCATTGTACATAGTGGCTTTGTGCTACTGACAGGCATTTCTAACTGTTTCATGTGTTGATTCAGGGTTACAACTCCTAATCTGTTTGAATTTGAAAAGATTCAGATGAATTCATTCATGAATTGACGGCTCATTCAGATTAGATTATCTCATAACATGTCTTGGGGAGATTGCTAATTTTTCTATCTGGGGAGATTAATCATTTTTTGTCAAAGGGAGAGATTATTCAAATTTTACCATAATGGGGAGCTCATGAAGACTGTGCTTATCAGACAGTGTGTGGAGATCATTCAAAGACCAAGCTGAACTTGAAGAGTTTTAATGATTTTGATTCTTACAAATCATTAAAAAGGGGGAGATAAATCAAAGTTCAATTTCAGAAGAAAAGTTTTGAACAGAAAGGGAGATGAGTTCAAGATGATCAAGATAGTCAAAGTCAGATTTCAAAATCTTCAAAGTAAAAGAAAGTAAATGTTTGAAGAAAAAATTGATTATTCAAAGTTCTTAAAGCTAAATCCAAAGGGGGAGACTACTTTAAAGAGTTGTAAAAGATTTGAAGATGTCAAAGTTTTCAAGATGTAAAAGTTGATAAAGATCATTTGCTGAAGATTATTTTGAAGATAAGAATACCTGAAGATTATCGTCAAATTTTTTTAATCTTGAATCCAAAGGGGGAGATTGTTAGATTGATATTGTATTCAAGATTAAAAGTGAGGGTTTATTTTGTAATTGTGTAATAGTTTGAGGGTTTGGTTGTAAAGTCAACATAAGTTGACTTAGTATAAATAGGTTTGTTTCTTTTCTAATCAGTAGACACGCACGCACACTTGATACGAATTTAGAGTTGGTAAGCCTTGTACGCACACACAAAGTGAATGTGAGATATGTGGCACATTGTTAGATCTGTGATTAATTGAAATAATATGATTTGATCTTCATAAATGTGTTTGTAATATGTGTTGTGATTAATATGCTAGTATAATCTGGGTCACACTTTTCGCAAGACACATAGGTACGAAATCTGTCCTTATGAAAATTTTATCAAAAACTTTTCGTAGACAGGACTTCTGCGAATTCTTTCCTTGATGATTTTCTAAAAACACTTTTCGCAAAGACACTTATACAAATTCTATACTTATAATATTCAGAATCAAAAACTGTGCGAAATCTAATGAAATCTGTGAATCCCAATGGTTATGCGAGTTCAGGATGCGAGTTCTTGAGATGTACGATGAAAATCCCTCTGAATTACTCGAAAACCCATCTAAACTTCGATTTACAAACTGAAATTTTGACAATATGCACTCTAACACATCTAGAATCGAATTCTACCGCTGAATTTCGATAAAGAATCCTAACAATTACAAATTCGATTCAATACAGTGCGACAGACTCGTGAAACTCGAATGACCAAAATTTCAAAATTTCATGAAAATTACAGTGCAATTCAATACAAAATATATACAAGATTTATCTATATCACTCAACGAACACAATTCACTCAATTACAGACCCAAATTCACACAAAAACTCAAATTTCAATCTCGACTCTATGAACAGTGTCGTACTCCGTATTTTCTTGATTTCGAATGGGATTTGCTCTGATACCAATTGATAATGTCCCAATTCTATCAAGTTCTTACTAAATCAAACAAACAAACAAGATGATTACAGATTAAAACTCAACCTGTAATTGTATTTCAATTCACAGCGATTCGTTTACAACTTTCTCTCTCTAGATTTCTCTCTGTTCTCGTACAATGACTTGTAGTTACATGTATGTTCCAACACCAATATCCACAATTCTATTAAAATAGAAAACAAAGATACACGCACTAAACAAAACAAATACAAAATAAGAGTTTGACTTTTGACTTATTACAACATTGACTTTGACTTTCACAATGATTGTTGACTTTCAGCTTTGACTTTCTTGAACTTTGACTTTCAGTCTTCTATGATCTTGCATCCAACATATTTATGCTCTAACAAAGTCATTTATGTGGAAAAAAATTTGGCTTGAAAATCATACACATGACAAGTAAAATGGGGAAAACGATTGGGTATGTGCCCGATTGGACAACCCCAAACCTTACCAACACATTGTTCTCAATGTGATAGAAGTAAATGGAATTAACCAACTAAGAAGATATCATCATGCAATTAATTATAGTCATCCGAATAAAAAGCATAAACCATAGTTCAAGTAATGAAGTCTAAACTGATTTTACCAACCCATGATCACTCGTGGCGTGATGAAGATGCACCACCGGTCTGACGTCCTCTCACGCGCCGTTCACCCCGCTGAGATTCGGAAGACTCCGACACGATCTGGATCAGCTTCTCATCAAATTCAACCATTCTATTGTTGAGTGCTTCAAATCCATGCGTTATCTGGGTCATCATCCTGGTAGCCCATGGTTATGTATCTCCACCGTGCCCTTCTGTAGCTGGCTGTGGCGCAGTCAGATCGAAATAAGGGTCGTCGGAATCTCTGTCGGAAAGTTCTTCGGCTGGCAGCTGCTGCAGCCCACATTGCCTGCGCTACTCATTCTCCTCATCACGCCTCTTTTTTTCCAACTCTTCGGCAGTGTGGATTTGTATGCGGTAGTGTTTCAGAGAAAAATCCGCCTTCGGTGCTTGAATGCCAACCTCGTCCACGCCCGACTCCCTGCAGAAATGTGTGATCATACAACGAAATGGGAGAACCCCATCAAGGGTAATACCTGCATCCAAGAGCTCCATCCAAATAATGTGCCTGATATCCATCCGAAGATTCTGTTGTAGGGAGAAGAGAACTTGTGCAACCTGTAGATCCGCGATGGTGTTGTGCGAAGATGGTTTCAGACTGCTTTCGATGAAGAGCATTAAAAAGGGCAAGTCTGTGTGTAAGTCACTCTTCAAGATATCATTTGATGTCCGGTCCCATCCATTTTCTCCATTCTGCCTCAAGGACCCGGCTATTAGAGGACTTAGCTGTGTGTGGAAAGCTTCATGTGCTGGCCAATTCTGGGCGTAGAGGAACTCGGTGATATGCACAAATATCAAGTGAGATGCGCACCTTTCTCCCTCGAACCATCACTGTGTATCTCTCATGATATATTGGAGGAATCATATTCGCGTAGCATTCCCGAACGATCTCCTCGTTGTACTTTGGAGGAGTTCGGATAAAGTGGGTCCACTGTTGCTGCTCAATGATGGTAACCACTCGAGATCCGGCAGGCAACCCTGCTAACTTGATTCCTCTCTCGGCGAATGGTTGGCATCTTTTCTGCACCATTCGGTATCTTCTTTCTCTTGCTTTTATGTTGACTTCATTGGCCATATGCGCCTTCTGAGCGGGTGTGAGGTCATCGTATCTCGGAAAATCGAATGGGTTTCTTGGGTGGCTCCTCATTTTTCCTGCAAAAAGATAACCATGGAATGAATTAATGGCCGACATGAGGCACCCCAAACCTAGGTTGAAACCAATGGGTCACAATTTGGTGCAATTTGGTTGAAACCTAGGTTGGATCCAAGGTTTTAGATAGTACCCATAACGAAACTCACCCACAATTATGCATTTTAATTCAACCAAACATGCATGTATTCAATTCGCACACTCAACCCACAAGCAGAGATTTTCATCATTACCAAATAAACTGCCTTATAACCCATTACACGCAATCCTGAAACTACCTCAAAAAATATGATAAAAAAATTGACGCCCCACCACATCTCATCTTGTCAAATTCAGATCACATAACAAACTTTTTCAAAAGAAAAACCACAATATCATTATCATAAACTGAAAAGTTCATATGTATCTCAAGAATCAAGGCTAAACATTCACAAATTCCAAACAAACATGCATTACAGAATGATAACCCGAATGTATTAGACCCATACTCCACGACTCATATCATCATCACACTCGTCAATCTTAACCCAAAAAGCACACAATACCCGAATTATATCAAATAGGACAATAGTAACTTCACTCCTCTAGATGGAGTGGCATGCAACTCTCATACCAAAAAGCATTCATCAAGCACCCAAACATATGAATCACACCATGATTTCAACTATTTTATCAAAATTCTACTACATAGCATGATTGGGGAAGAAAAGGGGAATAACACATACCTTAGAAATCGAATAAATCTCGAACTAGAGTGAAGAGATACTTACTTGGAAGTGAAAAAACCTTCAAAAACTTCAAACAAACATGAAAGGGAACGATTGGGGAGAACATAATCGAGCTTGAGAGAGAATTTTGTGAGAAAAATATGTTGCAAATGGCTTCTGCTCGACCCTGCGGCTAGGGTTACAGTCTCGCGATTCCCGCGGCTTAGACCGCGACTTGTATGCCTGAGGTAGGGTCAGCCGGTCCTGGTTGTCCCATAGACTCTCTATATGCTAAGATACTCTCAGACTCTGGATCAGCTTAATCAAAAAATGCTTCCGGTACTGGCATAGAGTAAGCAAACTCTTTCTTCTGTTTCATCAGATATCTCATAGAACTCACTGGTGCAAGAGGATAATCAATACTTGTTGGAATCTGTCTATTGCTCCTCAACATACTTCTCACAATGAGAGTCATGAACCTCTGATAAGGAATGTAGTTCGGTGCCTTTGTAGTCTTCTTAGAGACCACCTTCTCATAAAAGTTCAATCTAAAAGATATTGACATAATTTATATGGAGATCATATACTACAACATGGAATAACTTCAGGATGTGAATGCTGGCATTATATGTACCATAGATCTTTGCTGTCAGACACCTAATGATTATAGAGAACAAGGCATAGTAGAAAGTAGGCAATTTGTTCTTCTTGAAGTGATGAACTTGTGTCAGTTGCCCCACATAGCCCATGTCTCTTATCCCTTGAAAGACTTCAACATCTGTAGGAAGGTCATCATAAGCAGTTTTCCCTTCCCTTGCATCAACAACAGGAAAACTTAGAATGAATCTGAGTCTATCATTGTTCAGCACTGAGATGAAATGGTCTATCTCCAGTTTGAAAATACGCACTCTTTCATTATTAACCCTCATATGACTGAATCTGATAGTCTTCCATGCTTGTTGTACATACAGTTCTGGCACACTTTCTTGAGAAGTGAGAGCACACCTCAGAGGATGATTCTTCAGTTTGTCAAGAACCAGTGGATCAATCTTGATAGAGAAGTCCATGCAGTGATTGTTTGGTTGCTGAGGTTTCATTTCTGATGGTGAAATGAGAACATGACCAGGATGAACACCAAGTGCTGATTGATAGTCTGATCTAGATGATGGCATTGGACACTCTCTGGATGCCTCGGGTGGTGAATTTTTGAAAATGTAATTTCCCAGATTTGAACTATACTATCAAGATGCAAATATGACAATTAAGATCTAGAGAGAGAGTAGAGAGAGAAAGTCACAATGTCATTGATCTAACTTGATATTACACGTATGACTCTTGTTACATGCTTACGCACACTTACAACATTATATATGGAACACTCATGATACACAAACTCTCATGACATATACAAAGCTTAACAACATTAACTTTGACTTTGCTGACTTACAAAACTTGACAAGACTTTGACCATACAGACTTTGACTTTGTACATTAAATCTTGGATACAACAAATACACTAACATTATCCCCCTTTGTATTCAAGATTAATTTTTTTTTTTTGACAATCATCTTCAGCTCTTGATTCTTCAAAATTTAACTCTGACGACTTTAAACTTTGAAGCTCTGACAGTCTTTAATCTTTGATGTTTTGATTTGAAGAATCTTCAAAAGTCTTTCCCAATGTCTTTGAACAGTCATCAAGTCTTGAACAAAACATTTAATTCTTGAAACTTCTTTGATCTTGAGGAATCTTTCAAAACTTGTATCTTCATCTCTGTAATTTCTGAACTGTCTTTGGAAAAACAAACTTTCTCGAGTCATCTTGATATGTTTTTGAATCATCTCTGAATAATTTCTTTTCATCAGATTTGATTGAATTAAACTTTCAAAATTTCTCCACAAGTCTTTTCCACTTTTTGACATCTCTTGATGGCTTTGAAATTGAACTTTCAAAAATTTCTCCCCCTTTTTGATGATTGTGAGTATCATGATCATCAAAACTTCTTCAATTTCATCACTTTCTTTGAATCTCCCCCTTTATATGAAAACAACATCTTCTACCCTTTTGATCTGAATATCCGTCAATTCATAAAATGTATATACCCGAATCTTTTCAAATTTAGATATAATAAACGTTGTAACTCTGAATCAACAAATGATACAGTTAGTATGCCTGTAAGTAGCACGGAGCCACTTTATACAACATATGTACATTGGAAAGGAGTTTTTGAGATGTTCACTCCCCTAGGGCTTCCATTCAATCATTGAAAAAACCACAAAGGAAATTTCTATGAATGTTATGACAAGAAAACATATTCCTTGTGTGTACGTGCTAGTGTAAGAAATGATTGAAGCTACTTAAGCTTGAACAGGCTCAAATTGTGTAAACTGTTGAGACAACAACAAGTTTTCCACATACTCAATGTGCATGAAAGAGGTGCGAAGGTGGGTGAAAATGTATTATCCCAGATTAAAGCACAATTCAAACAAGATTAAGATTTGACAATTATAGTTCTAGAGAGAGAGTAGAGAGAGAAATCACAAAGTTATATGTATATTGATATGTGTCTAGTTACAATACACGCATCTCACTCACTTCAACAACTCTCACAACACTATGACTATTTATACTCATGCTACTTCTCTCAAGATACTAAACACTCAAGACAACTTCTCTCACAAGCTTTCAATCATCACAAACTCTCATAAGGCTAATCTCTCATACCACTAAGATTAACTTTGATGACTTTATTGACTTTGAATTTTCACATTAAATCTTGGATACAATAAAATACACTAACAATCTCCCCCTTTGTATTCAAGATTTAGTAAAAATTTGACAATCTTCTTCAGTGCTTGATTCTTCAAACTTTTACTTTGACAACTTTAGACGTTGTAGCTCTAACAATCTTTAAACAATCAACTTTTGAAGAATCTTGAAAAGTCTTTCACTTTGTCTTTGAAAAGTCATCAAGTCTTGAACAAACATTTGAAATTCCTTTGAACTTTGCATATTTGAACTATGATGAATCTTTCAACTTTGAGGAATCTTTGAATGCTCGTATCTTCACTGCTGTTATCTGTCATCAGTTTTCAGAAAACCAACTTTCTCGAATCATCTTGATTTGTCTTTGAAACATAATCTTTAGAATCTATTGACTTTCATCTGTCTTGAATTTGAAATTCCAGAAAGTATCTCTCCTTTTTCTTCAGAAAATCTCTTCCTTTTAATCTTTGAAATTGAAATCTTTAAAAATATCTCCCCCTTTTTGGTGATTGTGAGCATCATGATCATCAAAACTTCTTCAATTTCATCAATGTCTTTGAATAATAATCTCCCCCTTTTTGATAAACTAATAATCTCCTCCTTTATAGTAATTTGACAATCTCCGCTCTTTGACCTGAGTATCCGTCAATTCATGAGTGTATACCCAAATCTTTTCAAATCCAGATATAATAAACGTTGTAACCCTGAATCAATGAATGATACAGTTAGTATGCCTGTAAGTAGCACAGAGCCACTTTGTACAACGGATGTACAATGGAAAGGAGCTTTTGTGATGTTCACTCCCCCGGGGCTTCCATTCAATCATCGAAAAACCACAAAGGAATTTTCTATGAATTTTATGACAAGAAAACTCATTCCTTGTGTGTACGTGAAAGTGTAGAAATGATTGAATCTACTCAAGCTTTTTCAGGCTCAAATTGTGTAAACTGTTGAGACAACAACAAGTATTACACAAACTCAATGTGCATGAAAGAGGTGCGAAGGTGGGGCAAACTTCTTTCTTTTTCAATATCTAAATCTTCCGAGTGAAGACCAGATAGAAGATATGTTGCGTCCCCAAAAAAAATGAAACATTTCTTTGTTAAGAAAGAAACGAGTGGTTGGTGGAGTTAATACAAGAGTTGGCATGGGCTCACTGCCTTTTTCAATTATGGTCACCAAAGAATGTGAACCAATCAGAAGATGTGGCTGCCTGGCTCAGAAAAAGTTGGTGCAGAATTTCCATATTCTTTTAACTCTGTTCTCACACCCTCTTTCTTTTTATCATTAAAGCTCACTTCTAACCAAACTCTCATTTCCATTTTACCGCTCAGCACAATGAGAAAAACTCAACCGGATGAGTTATCTCCCCCACTCTTTGATTTAAGACCCCTCACCCCTCAATCACTCAAGAATAACTTTCGGGGTAGGAAACACTGGTTAACGTGAATCCATTGAAGTTCTGTTTAAGCTCTCACACGAATCCCATGTAATTTTTCTAAAAAGAATGGTTGCTCAACAATTTATCTTGAACAATTAAGCACACATATGATAACATTGTCAAAATGTATGCTCATCAAATATATGAATGAAATTTGAGCATTTGAACTTTGAAGATCTCTCAAAACAAGGAAATTAAATGAATGAAATGAAATCAAATGTATTGTTTTGAGAATCTGACAATGTATCAATCAGATCAAATTTCATAAGATATGAACATGAAAAGATTGGGGTATCAAAGAACTTGACAGTTTGATTATATGAACGAATATAAACAATTTAACAATGATCGTACAAAGAATGAAATGATGATTTATGCTCAACAACAGTGAATTACAAACGAGGGTATTACCATCGAAAAATTGTTTCATTATGAATACTTGACAACATATAGACAAGATAATATACAAGTATTAATCTTTGGAAACACACGGTCAGTTAAACCTTAAAGCTCTTGTATGAAAAACATTTGAAATCACACTTCTAAATTCATGAAATCTTTTGAGAACAAGAAGTGGTTTGAACATTTAAGCAAACATTTTTCATGCTTGAAAGTTGTTCTTCTTTCAAACAATCAGAGATCTAGATCAGAAGATACTTACAATTTAGCTCCCCCTCAAATCATGATAAAATGATTTAAATTCTGATAAGCTCCCCCTGGATATTTGCATAATACCCTTATCCTTAAACATTGAAGATTGAGTCCTAAACAGATGTGTTTAGAAGTCATAGTCGTTTAACATTTAAGACTGGGTCCTGATCTGTTGTAATCAGAAACCACTGCTCTTCAACATGAAAGTACGGGTCTTGAATTGAAATATTTAAGAGCCAAAATTCTTTGAGGTACGAGTCCTAGACTGTTTTGTCTAGAAGTCAAACTCATTGACTCTAAAGTCCGAGTTCTTAGTTAATTTACTCAAAAGTCATAGTTCTTTCTCCCCCTTTAAACCTTGGGTGCCTGCAACACAAATTTAGCTTTTGGTACCCACTGGTATTTGGGTCCTGATGTGTTAGTTGCAGTTCTTTTGGGGGTAACATAATATGAACCATACCAGTAATTGACAAACTTATTACTTACAAAGTCATTTGCTTCACAGTAAGAACAACAAATCTTCTTTTGAGCAATCCTGATCAAATGATTAGTAGAGTAAAACATATCAGGTTTACTAAAAGATTTACCTTTATGCACACTGTTCTTTTTGGCATTGGATGTGGATGCAGATGTGTTAGATCACAGATTTATTGGATTCAAGATCATCAAGATTGAGGATGAAAGTTTCAAGAAGTCAATGCTGAAAAAAAGTCACTCTCAATATTAGTCTAGGTCATTCTTGTAATAAATGTCAACGTTAACTTTCCTTGTATTTAGGGTAACTTTGTCTTTTTCTCTAAATAGGTATATGACCTATTCTAGGCTCTAGGGTTGCAAGAGAGAGGTGTGCCAAGAATAGAATTATCAGCCGCCAACTCTTATTCTAGAGAGAGAGAGAGAGAGAGCTTAGAGAGAGAAAACATCCTTCGAGAGAAAAACTTGTAAATCGTTTGGTATTGTTGAATCAAAATAGGTTTGTTAGTCTCTTGTTGTGATTATATGTGTTTATGCGATAAGAAACTGATTTTATAGGGACAATCAATTGGTATCAGAGCTAAATCCAGATTGAAATAAAAAAGAACTCTGGCCGAACACTGTTCCATCGAAAGTCAGATTTGATTTTTTTGAGTGTTTGTGTGTTTTTTCGAGTTGAAATCATTTGATTATTGATCGATAAGTGTTTTAGATTGAGTTTGTATTGGTTTAATTGAGTATTGCACTGTAATCGATTCTCATTTTGATGATTTTGGTATTTTTGGTCTTCACGAGTTCAGAGCACTGGTTCATTGATCGAATCTTTTTTTGAGTGTTTGTTTTTGAAATTAATTGTTTGTAATCAGTTCTAGATGTGTTTGTGGTCTTATTGTCAAAGTTTGGGATTGCAAATCGAAGTCTAGATAGGTTTTTGGGTGATTCAGAGCCGACTTTCGAAGTAAAGGTGAAGAACACGTTTTGCGCCAGATTCAAAAGCTTCAAAGTGATCAGTGAAAAGTTAGTTTTACGCCATTGCCTTTAGCACATACCAGTAGTTCTTGCCATTTGCGCCACACTTGGACACCGATCGACACCGGTCGGGGGAGACACCGGTCTCCCACACTCCGGTCGCGCAACACCCCGGTCGCGCAACACACCGGTCGCGCAACACACCGGTCGCAGCACTACCACACCGGTCGGCCTCAAGACCCCGGTCGCGACACCGGTTTTCGCCATCTGTTCTTCGCGCAAAACCGTCTTTGCGCTATCTTCTCCTCGAGCATATCTGAGTTTCACGCTATCTTCTCTTAGCGCAAATTAGTCTTTTGCGCCAGCTCCTCTTAGCGCGAGTTGACTTTTGCGCCAGCTCCTTTTAGCGCAAATCTTCTTTTGCACCAGGTTCACTTAGCGCATTTCGGGGTTTTGCGAATTTTGTGCTAATTCTGTATAGCTTGTGAAATTTATACTTAGACAAATTTTTGCAAACTGTAATATGGCCTCTAAATGTCAAAAAAAAATTCTCTAGGGGCGCTGCCCCCATACCCCCGCAAGGGCGTTGCCCCTTGACCCCACCCACTAACTGGGTAGCGGGACTCCCGTGCTAAGTCTGCGGAGGGGGACAAAGTTCTGTTCGTGATCAAAATTTTCTTATTTTCATTTCTTATTTTCAGTATTATTCTGTATTCATTTGATTTTATCTGGACTAACGATCAATTTCAAGTTTCTTATTGCATATTTTTCAAATCAGAATGACTTCCAGCGAAGCTCCTTCAATCAATATGGATGAGAATCCACCATTACTTTTCAGAGGAGAGTAGGAAAAGTGGAAAAATCAGTTCCTGGATTTCATTGACAAACATGTATTAGGAGATCATATCAGAATATCTCTTAGAGAAGGAAACATGAAAACTCCAACAAGGATTTATGATTATTTTAAACAGGGATCAATGGAAAGAGTAAAAGGAGAATATCTATTATCGCCTGTTGAGTACTCACACGAGCAAAGAAAAAGATATCAAGCTGACAGTTTAGCCAAATCTTTTATATTGCAAGGAATTTCCGAGGAGATTTCAAAGGAGATTTCTATCAAGTTAGAATGCAAAAAGGCTACAGGAAAGCTGTTATGGGAACAAATTGAGAAGATGATGACAGGCCCTAAGGTATCTTCAAGAGTAAAGTTTCTGGAAATTGAGAATTCTGAGCTAAAAGGAAAGATTTCTGCCTTGGAAGCTAAAATCCAGAAACAAAATTCTGTTGAGAAAGAAGAGAAGAAAGAGACAACACACTTGTGCTTGATGGGTCAGATGAAGATAAAAACCGAAGCTGATTCTGATGAAGAGGTATGTGATATGACTGAATCGGACTTTTTGAATCAAATGCATGCTATGATGACTAAACTCCAAGAGTTTGAGTCAAAGCTTAAGCGTGAAAGAGGTATCAATAAAGACAAAAACCAATCAATACAGAAACTTAGCGAGGATATTGCTGAGAATAAAGTATTGATTGAGACTTTACATAAAAATATTGATACCAGCGCTAAAGAAAAGACTCTCATTCTTAAAGAGTTAGCTGAAACAAATTCAAAATATAGACTGTCTGAGTTTGAATCGAAAGAGATTTCTAAAATGTATTCTACGCTTTCAAAAGAAAATAAATCTTTAATTGAAAAGGTGAATGTTTTGGAAGGAAAATTATATACTTTGGGTCAAACTGAACAAACCATTCATCTAAACAAACCTAAAGAGAATCCTGAGTGTTGGGGACTTGGTTACAAGAACCCACACCACCTCAAAAAGGGTATATCTGAAGTGCCTGCTCTTTATGATTTTGGATTTATGAAACTGGCACCTTAATACCCTGAACTAAAAGTTTTCTGGACTAGTCTGTCTGAAGAGGATAAAGCCAAGGAATATGCTAAAAGAAAGAACACAACTAAAGTTCAACTTCTTTTTCGTTATGAGAGGTTAAATAATAGTTATAGTTCTGATAAATCAAAATCTCTTTCAAATGACTATTTTGATAGTTATTCTGTGAACAAACTGCAGGCTAAGCCCATCAAAGGTAAACATACGTTCCTCCTCTCGTTTTAGAAAGTAAAATTTTTGAACTCAAGAATACTCTCACAGAAGAAAGGATTTTGATAGACTTAGAACAAACTGTTTTTTCTACTGTGTTCAAGTATACTGAGTTTTCTAAATTATCCAAGGCTTTAAAATCTGATGATAGGTCTAGTTTACATGATAATGAGTTTGATTTTCTAAACTCTGATGGTTGTTTAGATGACTGTGTTGGTAATTTTGACTTTAATGCTAAACTTCCTGATCATTCATCTTTTGTTGTTAATTCTTTTGGATTACCAAGTGTGTACGTAAAAGGTGAAACATCAACGAAAGTTGATAAATCAGTTCCTGTGAAAAAGAAAGTTGCCAAAGGTAAGAAGAAGAAATCTGGGCATTCACAGAAACAGATCAACACTGGTACGTCAAAGAAGAAGCATTTGATTGACTCTCACCGTTCTAACTCTGAAGTTTCAAATTTTTCAGATGTGAAAAGGAAAATTCATGGAGTTAAGTCGGAATGGCGACCAAAACAGAAGATCGTTGAGAAAGCTAAATCATTTTCTAGTTCTGATTGTAATAGGAAAACAACTAGTAAAGATGATTGGATTGTGAATGTTGCTATTTCTAAACCAAAACTTGTTGATTCTCGCAAGAAGTATTCCATACAACAATTATTACAGTTATCTCCGTCTAATAGAAAGTTTTCAAATTATGATAGATATGATTATGCTTCTCGAAAATTTTCTGATGTTTGGTTTGGAAATTATCATGTTTACTCTTATCGTTCTAATTCCTCATATAGTTTTGAAAATAAAAGCGGGCCTAAATTTAAATGGGTACCAAAATCATGTGCTAACACTGTAGGTCCCATTTTAAGTGGGTACCTAAACCTCCTGTTTCCTGATTTCTCTTGTGCAGACCCGTCATATGTGGTACTTGGATAGCGGGTGTTCCAAGGATATGACCGGGCAGAAAAGTTTGTTGTCTAACTATATAGAGAAATACTGCAGAACAATTCGATTTGGTAACGATCAAGAAGGTGAGCTATGTTGAAGGCTTAGGACACAACCTTTTTAGTATTGGCCAGTTCTGTGACAAAGATTTAGAAGTAAATTTCAAGGCCAAGAGTTGTTCGGTACGCACTGAGGACGGAAAAGAACTCTTGGTCGGCACTCGCAAGTCAAACCTGTACACCATTAACTTGTCAAAGGTCTAGACTGATAATCAGGTGTGTCTACTCTCAAAAGCCTCGATGCAACAAAGTTGGCTATGGCATCGATGACTCTCTCACCTAAATTTTCGGAACATCAATAAACTGGTCAGTGGAAAGCTGGTGAAAGGACTTCCTAAGCTCAAGTACGTAAAAGAACACTTGTGTGCAGCGTGTGAAAAAGGGAAGATGAAGAGAGCTCCACATAAACCAAAGCCTGAACCGAGTATCAGCGCTCCTTTAGAGTTGTTGCATATGGATCTCTGTGGTCCTATGCGAACACAAAGCTTAGGTAGAAAGAAATACGTGTTAGTTATTGTGGACAATTATTCGTGATACACGTGGGTCAAATTTCTACGGTCAAAAGATGAGACACCCGAAATTCTCATTACATTTCTCAAAATGATCCAGGTGAATCTGCAGAAACTAGTCAAGCTTCTCCGAACTGACAATGGCATAGAGTTTAAGAATAAAGCAGTTGAAGAATATCTCGAATCGGTCGGGATAACACATCAATACTCTGTTGCACGTACGCCTGAACAAAATGGAGTAGTCGAAAGGCGAAACCGTACGCTAGTCGAGGCCGCTCGAACTATGCTCAGTCAATCTGACTTACCTCTATTTCTGTGGGCTGAAGTTGTGTCGACTGCGTGTTACACTCAAAATCGGTCCATGATACATCGCCGATTTCAAAAGACTCCGTATGCGTTAATCAACAACCAAACACCAACAATCAAATATTTCCACATATTTGGGTGTAAGTGTTTTGTGCTAAATGACAGAGAGAGTCTGAATAAGTTCAGTACTAAGGCGGATGAGGGCATCTTTATTGGCTATTCTTCTACATCTGCTGCATACCGTGTATACTTGAAGAAGTCAAAGACTGTGGTTGAGAGCGCAAACGTTACATTTGATGAAGAGATGGCTTCTGAACATGTCAGTTAAGAACCCGTGATAACAGGAGTACTAGCTTCTGGACAAATCAGTTCAGGATCTGTGTCTCAAGCGAAAAAATCAGATTGGGCATCAACGTCTACTAATCACTTATCTGATTTGGATTTACTATTTGAACTATTTTATGATGAATTTCTTGGATCTAAAGTGACTAAATCTGTTGTGGTTGACAGGATGGAAGACTCGATGACTACTCATCCAACCATTTCAGATATCTCAACTGAATCCAACTCCTCGATTCAGGAATAAGTTCAAGTTCAAATACCTACTCCGACAGTTGAAGCTCTGACCAACAATGAAGAGACAGAAGTAGCTGAATCAGTAGGGTGTACTGTAAGGATTGATCAACAGACTGACCAAGCTGAACCCACTGAAACTTCTGCTCCTACTACTTCAACTGAACCCCCCATTCCTACTGAACAATCTGAAGAAGATACCAGTGGATTCAGAGATGATAATCATGATCAATCTGTATCTAATCCACTCCCTCATGAACACAAGTGGACCAAAGAGCACCCGGTATCTCAAGTCATTGGAGATCTGTCAAAACTGGTGCAAACTAGATCTGCAACATCAAATCAATGTATGCATGACTCCTTTTTGAGCAAGATTGAACCTACTCGCGTATTTGAGGCTCTTGTGGATTCAGATTGGGTGACTGCAATGCAAGAAGAGCTGAATCAGTTCGAAGCACTTCAAGTCTGGAGACTCGTACCCAAACCTGAAGGTAAAACCATCATTGGTACGAAATGGGTGTTCAAAAACAAGAAAGATGAAGATGGTACCGTTATCCGAAATAAAGCAAGACTTGTTGCCAAGGGATATAGGCAAGAGGAAGGAATAGACTACGACGAGACTTATGCTCCAGTGGCGCGTATAGAAGCAATCCGCATGTTTCTTGCGTACGTTGTCCACAAGAACTTCACCGTCTATCAAATGGACGTGAAGACAACCTTTCTGAATGACATACTCAAGGAGGAAGTCTACGTCTCGCAGCCAGAAGGTTTTGTCAATCAAGAGAAACCGAATCATGTATACATTCTCGACAAAACACTTTATGGTCTGAAACAAGCTCCTCGCGCCTGCTATGATGTCTTATCTCAATTCTTGGTCAAGTCAGGTTTTACAAAAGGTACGGTTGATACCACTTTATTCATTAAAAAGGAAAAATCCGATATCATTCTTATTCAAATATATGTGGACGATATTATTTTTGTCTCTACAAATCCTAAATACTGTAAGAATTTTTCAAACCTCATGGTGTCACGTTTTTAGATGAGTATGATGGGAAAGTTGACTTTCTTTCTCGGATTACAAGTCAAACAATTTTCAACGGGGATTTTTATCAATCAATCTAAATACATACTTGAAATTCTTCGGAGGTTCAAAATGGAAAATTGTAAACCGATTGGTACCCCAATGGTACCAGGTACTAAGAGTGGCACTGATCCTTCGGGAAAAGCTGTTGATGTTAGGACTTATAGAGGGATGATAGGTTCTTTGATGTATATATCTTACTTCCAGTAGGCCAGATATAATGTTTTCTACATGCTTATGTGCTAGATATCAGGCCAATCCTAAAGAATCCCATATGTCTGTAGTCAAACTTATTTTTAGGTATCTGAAGGGGACTGCAGATATTGGTCTGTGGTATCCTAAAGATACTAGCTTTGAACTAACAGCATATTCAGATGCAGATCATGCTGGTTGCATGCTAGACAGGAAGACCACATTGGGTTATATACATTTCCTCGGTGATAAACTCGTCAGTTGGGCATCAAAGAAGCAATTATGTGTCTCCACTTCAACGGCCGAAGCAGAATATGTAGCTGCTGCTAGCTGCTGTTCTCAGGTCTTGTGGATGAGAACGCAACTGCGAGACTATGGTTATCACTACAATAAGATCCCGATCTATTGTGACTCAAAAAGCGCTATCGCGATATCAGCTAATCCTGTTCAACATACGAAAACCAAACACATTGATGTCAGGTATCATTTTATAAAAGATAATGTCGAAAAAGGAACAATGGAACTTTACTTTGTAAAAACTGATTATCAGCTTGTAGATTTGTTTACCAAACCCTTAGACGAAAAGAGATTCAATTTTCTTGTCTCTAGGTTGGGTATGCTAAATCTTAAGACATAATCAGTGGTTACCTATTAAAGTTTTCTCATTGTAAATTTTTCATCATTTCTTTATCATTATTTCTGAAAGATATATGCACTTTAATATATTGTTCATGATCTCAGGGGGAGTGTGAGAAGTTCTTCATAGATGATTAATGTTATTTTGAGGGGGAGCATATCTAATTTCTGCATTTACCTATCTGTTAAATTTTTGTGATGCATGATTTTAGGGGGAGCTTTACAAGTCAAAAGAGTATAGCGATGACTTCTGATTACTTCAGATCAGAACTCGTACTTTAATTGTTTTACTGCTTTATGTCATTTTAATTTCTGTGAATAAAGTTGCTTTGACTATGACCATTAGACTTTTGCAGTTTGAGAGATGCTTACAAGATCATATCTTTATGACTTTAAGCTTGACTTCATGAGATGTAAGACTGCACGCAAAAGGTATAATTCTTTATCTTCATCTCCTATATGGTTGAAAGAAGGACAACTTTCAATCATAAGAAAACATGTTCTTAAATGTTCAAACCACTTCCCGATTCTTAAACAGATTTCATGAATTGGAAGTGTGATTTTAAATGTTTTCGCTATCTGTTTTGTGCTTCAATGATTAACAAACCGTGTGTTTCTAAAGATATATACTTGCGTATTATCTTGTCTATATAATTTCAAGTATTCAAGCACACCGGTTTAATTCTTTTCTTGAATACGTTATCACCATGTCTCATATTGACCAATTTTTCGATGGTGATACACCCCACTTGTATTTCAAAGAATTTTTTAGCGTCATTTCATTTCGAAACGTCATTTCAAGAATGTCTGTATTTTGGTTCATATAGACAATATCCATTATTTTTGACCATAAGCCCTGATCATTTTCATACAAAGTAAGATTTTCAAACAAGTCTCTTGCATTCATATTCATTCATTCATTATACTTGTTTGAAAATACTTCAATGTTTCAAAATGCTCAAATCTTCATGATTATATTCTGAGCATACAAACATCTGACTTGTATTTGCGCTTTAACTGATAAAGTTAAATCATCTGAGCAACACATGCTTTCTAGGAAAATACGGGATCTTTGTGCTAGGACTTAACTAAACTTCTATGGATTCATGTTAACCAGTGTTTCCTACCCAAGAAGTTAATCCTTAGTTATTGAGTGTGAGGAGTCGAAAAGAAGTGAGCGTGGGATGTCTGATGAGGTCAAATGAAAAAGAGAGTTTGGTTAGATGTGAGCTTAATGATAAAAAGAAAGAGGGTGTGAGATCAGAGTAAAAGAATATTGAACTCTTCACCAACTACTTTCTGAGTCGGGCATCCACATTAATAATGTTTCAAAATTCTTTGGTGAACATTATTGAAACAGGCAACTAACCCATGCCAACTCTTGACATTAACCCCACCAGCCACTCATTTTCTTCTTAACAAGAAAATGTTTCATTTTTCAAAGGGGAAGCAGCACATTTACTATCTGATTTTCATTTGGAAAATCTGGATATTGAAAAGAAGGAAGTCTGCCCCACCTTCGCACTTCAATCATGCACATTGAGTCTGTGTTTATCTACTGTTGTCTCAGTGGTTTACACAATGTTGAGCCTTTATAAGCAATCATCCGTGCTTAATTATTTCTATCACTTGCACGAACACACAAGGAATTTGTTTTCTTGTCATAACGTTCATAGAAATTGTCTTTGTGGTGTTTCGATGATTGAATGGAAGCCCTGGGGGAGTGAACATCAAAAAGCTCCTTTACAATGTGTATTCGTTACACACAGTGACTTAGTGTTACTGACAGGCATATTAACTGATTCATTTGTTGATTCAGGTGTTACATTCCTATTTTGTCTAGATTTGAAAAGATCTGGATGAATACATTGTTCGAATTAGCAAAGAATCAGAGGCTATTGAACAGATCAGAATGGTCAACGACATTTCTTGGAAGAAGTTTTGATGAAATCGTTGCTCTATTCATCAAAAAGGGGGAGAACATAATGTTTGAAGAAATGTCCATTACAAGTTGTGTTTCAAGAGACATTTGAGAAGAAAGGTTAACCAAGAAATGGGAGAATACTCTGCTAAAAGCATTCTGAGCTAAATCTGGAAATAATTTCTTTCCATCACATGAAAGAGAATTTTTCTACGTCTCTTGGGAAGATTACAAGACGTGTTAAAGAAAAAGAGAGGGATTGCATTCTTTCTGAGCTCAAAGAGAAGATTGAATTTGTTAAAGCATATATTTATTGGATTCAAGATCATAATTATCTGAAGATGGAAATCTGAAGTTAAAGCTGATAAAGTCGTCTCAACAAATAGTCTAGGGTTCTTTTTGTAATAATAGTCAAAGTTTATTTTCCGTATTTTATTATTAAATAAGTTGTTGGGCCTAAACCTTGCCAAGCCCATTTGGCTAAAGCCCTTGTTTAAGTTTGTTTTAGTTTAATGGTAGTTAGGTTAGATGAATTAGAGTGAGGTTTATTGGTGCTGATTGAGAAATTAAAATCTAGAGAGAAACCTGTTGGTGGTGCGCCGTACACAGAGACATAGAAGAGGAGATATCGATTTCATCTTGTAACTCATTGAATCGTTTGCTTAATCAATATCAGGTTTGCTTTATTGTTTGTTTATGTGATTACTTGATTGAATGATTGCATATTGGGACACACAATTGGTATCAGAGCTGGACAGATTGAATTGAAATTTTTTGTTTTCGGTTTTGTTTTTTCTGTCAAAGATTCATAATTTTATTGTGTGATTGTTCATTCAAGTTGTTTTTGATTGGATTGTGTTTGTTTAGCATATTATCATGATTGGTTATTGTTTGATTTGATTATTGCATCGATTTTGGTTATCAATTTGTTGAATTCAAAATTCTGGGGTCGTTCACGAGAAGTCACTGTGTCATCAATCGAATCCCTTGTGGAGTGATTTTTACTGAAATTAATTGGTTGCAATCGGTTTTCGTTGATTAGGAGATCGTTTTGGCAAAGTTTGGTTGTTCAATTTTGAGTATTGATTTGTTTCTAGGTTGATTTCTGTGTTTCTGGGTCAATAAGCATCAAGAACATATCGGTCTTCCACTTCCGGTCGAATACCTTTTATCGGTTCATAGCATTCGACCGGTACACACACAGTCCACCCCGGTCTAAGAGCATATCGGTCTTTGTTAGTATCGGTCCTTGTGTTTTTCTGGTCGAAGACCACTATCGGTCCTTTCACTATCGGTCGACCACTTCTTATCAATCGACCGATACACACACAACCCATCCGGTCAAAGCACATCCCGGTCTAAGCATACTATCGGTCCATTGCAGTATATCGGTCTTAGCTCTCTACCGGTCTTACATATTATCGGTCGAAGCATAGTGTCGGTCGAACAACCATCCGGTCTTAGCACTATCGGTCTAAGCATTCTACCGGTCTTTGCACTTCCCCGGTCGAACAAGTTTCCGGTCGAACTCTCTACCGGTCTTTACAAGTCTCCGGTCGACTCATTACCGGTCGAATCACATCCCCGGTCGTTTTTTGCAAACTGTAATAGCGGGACCCCCGTGCTAAGTCTGCGAAGGGGGACAAAGGTCTGTTCTTGATCAGATTTTTTCTGAATTTCATTCTAAGATTTTCAGTATTGTGTGATTTTATCTTGACTTCTAACGATCTCATCCAGTTGATTGTTTCAATATCAGATAAGTTTGATACTAATCGTATAAGTAAAGATGTCTCGGGAAGCTCTTGCTATTGGAACAAATGTGAAGCCACCAGTACTCTTCAAGGGGGAGTACGAGCAATGGAAGGATAGATTTTTGGACTTCATTGATCGACATGATTTGGGAGATGAAATCAGAAAATCTCTGAAAGAAGGGATCATGACACCTCCGACCAAGGTTCTCACTGTAGCTGGAGAAAATGGTCAAGAAGAAGAGACAGTGTATAAATTACCGATTGGTGAATATTCGGAAGATCAGCTGAACAGACACAAGGGTGACAAGATGGCAAGATCATTTATTCTCCAAGGCATACCGAATGAAATATATGTCAAGATTGACAGCTACAACGCTACCGGTAAGCAAATGTGGGATCAATTGGAGAAGATGATGATCGGATCTAAAGTCGGCAACCAGCTCAAAGTATCTACCTGCTTGAATAATTATGAAGAGTTCAAAGCCAAAGCTGGAGAGTCACTCGAAGCCACTTATGACAGATTTGTCACATTGCTGAACGAGCTCAGCAAAAACAAGATCAACAAATCTCACGTGGAGCTGAATGTGAAATTTCTCAGCAATCTTCAGTCTGAGTGGAAGAGGTTCACCCGACAGATGAGGCAGTTGAAGGATCTGCATGACATTCCTCTTCATGAAGTTTATGAAATCCTCAGACAGAATGAGGAAGAAGTAGAAGAGATCAAGGCTGAGATGAAAAAGGCTGACAAAGCAGCTGCTGATCCAGTTGCTCTTGTGGTTAAGAAGTCTAAGAAGAAGAAGGTGATAGAATCTGATTCGGAAGAAGCTGAGTGCGAGGCAAAGTCTGACTCTGACGATTGTAATGAACTGAAGGAAGCCATGCTATTGATAACCAAGGCTCTCCAAAAGAAGTTCTATAAAAAGCCAAACTCCAATAGTCAAAGGTACTCGTCTGGTCCTAATAACTACAAGCATAAGAAGAAAGTAGAAGAAAGGAGACCAGAAAACAAGAAGAAGGATGAAGCTGAAGAGACCAAGAAAGAAGAACCGATTAAGTGCTACAACTGTGGTAGACTCGGTCATTTTGCCAAGGACTGCCGCAAACCAAAAGTCCGAAACTCAGACTATTACAAGAATAAAATGCTTCTAGCCAAGCAACAAGAGGCTGGAAAAGCATTAATGGCCGAGGATGAATACTGGATCGATCATTCGGATGACGAATCTGAAGAAGAAGAGAAGGACGAGACAGCACATATGTGCTTGATGGGGAAGAACCAGTCAGAAGCTGAAGCTGATTCGGATGATGGAGATAATGATGAGGTATGTACCTTAACTGAATTTGATTTATTGAACCAAATTAATGCCATGATGTCTAAACTCCAAGAATTAGAGTCAAAACTGAAGCGTGAAAGAGGTGTCATAAATGAGAAAAATCAATCTATACATACACTTAGTAATGATATTTCTGAGAAAAATGTATTAATTGAAACTTTGCACAAAAATATAGACACCAGCGCTAAAGAAAAGACTATTATTCATAGAGAGTTATCTGAAACTGTTTCAAAGTTTAAAGAATGTGAGTTTAAATCTAGAGAGATTGCTAAACGGTATTTTTCTACTTCAAAAGAGAATAAATCTCTAATAGAAAAGGTGAACGATTTGGAAGAAAAATTACATACTGTAGGTCAAACTGAACACACTATTCATTTGAACAAACCTAAAGAGAAACCTGATACTTGGGGACTTGGTTACAAAAACCCACATCATCTCAAAAAGGTGATATCTGAAGTGCCTGCACTTTATGACTTTGGGTTTATGTTATTGGCTCCTCAACATCAAGAACTCAAACCTTTTTGGACTAGTCTGTCGGAAAAAGATAAAGCCAAGAAATATGATAAAAGAAAGAACACAACTAAAGTTCAACTTCCATTTCGCTATGAGAAGTTGAATAACAATTATCGTTCTAATAAATCAAAATTTCTTTCAAATGATTATTTTGAGAGTTATTCTGTTAAAAAGTTGGAGGCTAAACCCATTGAAGGTAAGCTTTACGTCCCTCCCCTCGTTTTGGAAAGTAAAATTTCTGAACTTGAGAATACTCTTACAGATGAAAGAATTTTGATGGACTTAGAACAAACTGTATTTTCAACAGTGTTCAAAAATTCTAATTTTCCTAAACTCTCCAAAGCTTTAAATTCGAATGACAGATCTGGTTCACTTGATAATGAGCTTAATTTCTTAAACTCTGAAGGTGTTTTAAATAAGTGTGTTTCTCAGTTTGATTTTTCTTCTAAACTTCCTGATCATTCATCTTGTGTTGTAAATTCCTTTTGATTACCCAGTGTGTATGATAAAGGTGAAACATCAACGAAAGTTGATAAATCAGTTTCTGTGAAATCTAAGAAAGCAAAAGGTAAGAAACAAAAAGCTCAGCTTTCACAGAAACCGATCCTCACTGTAAGCCAAAGAAGAAGCATTCTCTTAATTCTCATCATTCTAGCTCTAAAGTTTCAAATGTTTCAGATTTGAGAAAGCAAAGGGTTGGAGTTAAGACTGCATGGATACCGAAACAGAAGATAGACGAGAAAGCTAAATCTAGTTCTAGTTTTATTATGAATAAAAAGACTTCTAGTAAAGATGATTTGAGTGTGAATGTTGCTACTTTTAAAAATAATCTTGTTGACTCTCGCAAGAAATATTCTATAAAGCAATTATTTCAGTTAGCTCCATCTAGTACTAAAAAGTTTTTAAATTATGGTGAATGTGATTATGCTTCTCGTAGATATTCTGATGTTTGGTATGGTTCATATAATGTTTCATCTTATCATTATCATACGTCTTATCATGCTTCTGGTTTTCAAAGAAAAAGCGGACCCAAATTTAAATGGGTGCCAAAATCAAGTACTAACAGTGGAGGTCCCATTTTTAAATGGGTTCCTAAACCTCTTCTTTCTTGATTTGTGTTGTGCAGACCCGTCATATGTGGTATTTGGATAGTGGGTGTTCCAAACATATGACCGGGCAGAAGAGTATGTTGTCTAATTATACGGACAAATACTGCGGCACAGTTCGTTTTGGGAATGATCAGTTTTCACCTATTCTGGGATATGGTGATGTTGTACATGAAAATCTTACGATCAAGAAGGTGAGCTACGTTGAAGGCTTAGGGCACAACCTGTTCAGCATTGTCCAGTTCTGCGACAAAGACTTAGAGGTTAATTTCAAGGCCAAAACATGTTCAGTACGCACTAAAGAAGGAAAAGAACTCTTGGTCGGCACTCGCAAGTCAAACCTCTACACCATCAACTTGTCAAACGTCCAGGTTGACAATCAGGTCTGTCTACTTTCAAAGCCTCGATGCAACAAAGTTGGTTATGGCATCGACGGCTTTCTCACCTCAACTTTCGGTACATCAACAAGCTGGTCAGTGGCATGCTAGTGAAAGGTCTTCCAGAACTGAAGTACGAAAGAGAACATCTATGTGCAGCGTGCGAAAAGGGAAAGATGAAGAGAGCCCCACACAAACCAAAGTCTGAACCGAGTACCAGCTTTCCATTAGAGTTGTTGCATATGGATCTATACGGTCCTATACGAACGCAAAGCTTAGGAGGAAAGAAGTATGTGTTGGTTATCGTGGATGACTATACGCGATACACTTGGGTTAAGTTTCTACGGTCTAAAGATGACACTCCCGATGTTCTCATTACGTTTCTAAAGACGACTCAAGTCAATCTGCAAAAACAAGTCAAGATTCTCAGGACTGACAACGGCACAGAGTTCAAGAACAAGACAGTTGAAGAATATCTCGAATCGGTCGGGATATCACATCAATACTGTGCTGCTCGCACGCCTCAACAGAACGGAGTCGTTGAAAGACGAAATCGTACACTCGTCGAGGCCGCTCGGACAATGCTCAGCCAATCTGAACTACCTTTATTTTTGTGGGCTGAAGCTGTATCGACTGCGTGTCACACTCAGAATCGCTCCATGATACACCGCCGATTTCAGAAGACTCCGTATGCGTTGATCAACAACCGCACACCAACCATTAAATATTTTCATGTTTTTGGTTGTACGTGTTATGTTCTAAACGACCGAGAGAATCTGAACAAGTTCAGTGCTAAGGCGGATGAAGGCATCTTTGTTGGTTATTCCTCTACATCGTCTGCATATCGTGTTTATTTGAAGAAGTCGAGGACAGTGATCGAGAGCGTCAATGTTACTTTCGATGAGGACATGGCTTCTGAACACATCAGTTCAGAACCTGTCATTACCGGAGTATTAGCTTCTGGACCAACCAGTCCAGGACCTGCACCTCAAGAGAACGAATCAGATGGCGCATCGTCGTCTACTTCTAATTTATCTGATTTGGATTTTTTATTTGAACTGTTCTATGATGAATTTCTTGGTTCTAAATTGCCTAACTCTGTTGTGGTTGACAGGATAGAAGACTCGATGACTACTCATCCGACCACTTCCGATATCTCTACTGAATTTGGTTCCCCTATTCAGCCAGAAGTTCCAGTTCAAAAGCCTACTCCGACAGTTGAAGTTGTGACCAACAATGCCGAGACAGAAGTAGCTGACTCCGTAGGATGTACTATAAGGACTGATCAACAGATTGACCAAGCTGTACCTACTGCAACTTCTGCAACGACTACTTCAACTGAAGCCCCCATTAATTCTGAACCATCTGAAGGAGATACCAGTGGATTCCTAGATGCGGACAATGATCAATCTACATCTAATCCACTCTCTTATGAACATAAGTGGACCAAAGAGCACCCGGTACATCAAATTATTGGAGATCCTTCTGCACCGGTGCAAACTAGGTCTGCAACATCAAATCTATGTATGTATGAATCCTTTCTGAGCAAGATCGAGCCTACACGCGTATCTGAGGCCCTTGCCGATTCAGATTGGGTAACTGCGATGCAAGATGAGCTGAATCAGTTTGAAGCACTGAAAGTCTGGAGACTCGTACCCAAACCGCAAGGTAAAACCATCATTGGTACGAAATGGGTGTTCAAAAACAAGAAAGATGAAGATGGCACCGTTATCCGAAACAAAGCACGACTTGTCGCCAAAGGATATAGGCAAGAGAAAGGGATAGACTACGATGTGACTTATGCTCCAGTTGCACGTATAGAGGCAATTCGGATGTTCTTAGCCTACGCAGTCCACAAGAACTTCACCGTCTATCAAATGGACGTGAAGACAGCTTTTCTGAATGGAGTACTCAAGGAAGAAGTCTACGTCTCACAACCAGAAGGGTTTGTAAATCCAGATAAGCCGAACCACGTCTACATCTTGGATAAAGCTCTTTATGGACTAAAACAAGCTCCTCGCGCCTGGTATGATATTCTATCTCAATTCTTGGTTAAGTCGGGTTTCACAAAAGGTACGGTTGATACCACTCTTTTCATTAAAAAGGATAAAGGCAATATCATTCTTATTTAAATATATGTGGATGCTATTATTTTTGGTTCTACAAATCCTAAGTACTGTAAGAACTTTGCAAACCTCATGGTGTCTCGTTTTCAAATGAGCATGATGGGAGAGATGAATTTCTTTCTCGGATTGCAAGTCAAACAATTTTCAACGGGGATTTTTATCAATCAATCTAAATACATTCTGGATATTCTTCGAAAGTTCAAATTAGAAAATTGTAAACCGATTGGTACCCCAATGGCACCTGGTACTAAGATTGGCACCGATCTTTCGGGAAAGGCTGTTGATGTTAGGACTTATAGAGGGATGATAGGTTCCTTAATGTATCTCACTTCAAGTAGGCTGGATATAATGTTTTCTACATGCTTATGTGCTAGATATCAGGCCAATCCTAAAGAATCCCATTTGTCTGCTGTAAAGCGGATTTTCAGGTATCTGAAGGGGACTGCAGATCTTGGTATGTGGTATCCTAAGGATACAAGCATTGAACTCACATCTTATTCAGACGCAGATCATGCTGGTTGCATGTTAGACAGGAAAAGCACCTCGGGTCATATCCAATTTCTCGGAGATAAACTCGTTAGTTGGGCTTCAAAGAAGCAATTATGTGTCTCCACATCAACGGCCGAAGCGGAATATGTAGCTGCTGCTAGCTGCTGTTCTCAGGTCCTGTGGATGAGAACACAACTGCGAGACTATGGATTTAATTTCAATAGAATCCCGATCTATTGTGATTCGAAGAGCGCTATTGCGATTACCGCTAACCCTGTTCAGCATACTAAGACCAAACACTTATATGTCCGGTATCATTTTATAAAAGATAATGTAGAAAAGGGGACAATTGAACTTTACTTTGTAAAAACCGATTATCAGCTTGCAGATTTGTTTACCAAACCTTTAGACGAAAAGAGATTTAATTTTCTTGTCTCAAGACTTGGTATGCTAAATCTTAAGACCTAATCGGTAGTTACCTATTAAAGTTTCTTACTTTATCTCTTTATCATTTCTTTATTATTATTTCCGCATGATACCTGCTCTTTAACAGTTTGTTCATGATCTCAGGGGGAGTGTGAGAAGTGTCTTATATATGATCAATGTTAGTTTGAGGGGGAGCAATTCTGAATGCATTGTACTTACTGATCAACTTGTTAGTAATGCATAATTTTAGGGGGAGAGATCAAGTCAAAGGAGTATGGCGATGACTTCTGATTATTTCTGATCAGAACTCGTACATCAATTGTTTTACTGCTTTATGTCATTTCCATTTCAGTGAATAAAGTTTCTTTGACTAGACTTTTAGACTTTTGTAGGTTGAGAGATGCTTCAAAGATCATATCTTTATGACTTTAAGCTTGACTTCATGAGATGTAAGACTGTACTCGAAAGGTATAATTTCTTTTCTTCATCTCATTCATGGTTGAAAGAAGGACAACTTTCAATCATAAGAAAACATGTTCTTAAAAGTTCAAACCACTTACCGATTCTCAAACAGATTTCTTGAATTGGAAGTGTGATTTTAAATGTTTTCTGCTTCATCATTGAGCTTTAACTGATCAAGTTAAATCACCTGAGCATCATATGCTTCATAGGAAAACATGGGATCAGTGTGCTAGGACTTCAAAGAAACTTCTATGGATTCACGTTAACCAGTGTTTCCTACCCCAGAAGTTATTCCTTAGTGATTGAATGTGAGGAGTCAACATCAATGAGTGTGGGATGTGTGATGAGAGAATATGTCAAAAGAGAGTTCGGTTAGCTATGAGCTTAAAGATTAAAAGAAAGAGGGTGAGAGATCAGAGTAAAAGAATATCAAACTCTGCACCAACTACTTTCTGAGCCGGGCAGCCACATTTCTAATGTTTCACAATTCTTGGTGAACATTATTGAAACAGGCAACTAGCCCATGCCAACTCTTGACATTACCCCACCAGCCACTCATTTTCTTCTCAACAAGAAAATGTTTCATTTTCAAAGGGGACGCAACGCATATGCTATCTGATTTTCATTTGGAAAATCTGGATATTGAAAAGAAGGAAGTCTGCCCCACCTTCACACTTCATTCATGCACATTGAGTCTGTGTTTAACTAAATCTTGTCTCAGTGGTTTACACTTTTTGAGCCTTATAAGCAAACATCATATGCTTAATTTATTCTATCACTTGCACGAACACACAAAGAATTTGTTTCTTTGTCATAACGTTCATAGAAATTGCCTTTGTGGTGTTTCGATGATTGAATGGAAGCCCTGGGGGAGTGAACATCATAAAAGCTCCTTTATATTGTGTATTCGTTACACACAGTGACTTTGTGTTACTGACAGGCAATTTTTAACTGGTTCATTTGTTGATTCAGGTGTTACCTTTCATATCTATCTATTTTGTCTGGATTTGCAAAGATCTGGATATGCATCTTTATGAATTGACGGATAATCAGTGGTTCTGTTTGCAAGATTAATGGTGGAAGAAATTTCTTGAAGACACGTTTTGATGAACTCCTTGCTCTTTTCATCAAAAAGGGGGAGAAGCGTCAATCAAGAAATGCGGAGATCAAAAGTTTTTGAAAGAATTTCTGAAGATATTATGAAGATTTGTTGCTTTGAAGAAATTTTCTTTGAAGATGATTTGCTGAAGCATTCCGAGCTGAAACTGGAGATAATTTCATTCCAAAAGATATTCTCATCGATTGGGGATATTGCTACATTCTGAAGACAAAGAGGAAGATTACATTTTCTGAGCTTAAAGAATGATCTTGATCCAAAGGGGGAGATTGTTAAAGCACATATTTATTGGATTCAAGATCATAATTATCTGAAGATGGAAATCTGAAGTTAAAGCTGATAAAGTCGTCTCAACAAATAGTCTAGGGTTCTTTTTGTAATAATAGTCAAAGTTTATTTTCCGTATTTTATTATTAAATAAGTTGTTGGGCCTAAACCTTGCCAAGCCCATTTGGCTAAAGCCCTTGTTTAAGTTTGTTTTAGTTTAATGGTAATTAGGTTAGATGAATTAGAGTGAGGTTTATTGGTGTTGATTGAGAAATTAAAATCTAGAGAGAAACCTGTTGGTGGTGCGCCGTACAGAGAGACATAGAAGAGGAGATATCGATTTCATCTTGTAACTCATTGAATCGTTTGCTTAATCAATATCAGGTTTGCTTTATTGTTTGTTTATGTGATTACTTGATTGAATGATTGCATATTGGGACATACAGAATTGCCAAATCCTTTTAGTAATATTCTTGATCCAAAGGGGGAGATTGTTAGATCACAGATTTATTGGATTCAAGATCATCAAGATTGAAGATGAAAGTTTCAAGAAGTCAATGCTGAAAAAAAGTCACTCTCAATATTAGTCTAGGTCATTCTTGTAATAAATGTCAAAGTTAACTTTCCTTGTATTTAGGGTAATTTTGTCTTTTTCTCTAAATAGGTATATGACCTATTCTAGGCTCTAGAGTTGCACGAGAGAGGTGTGCCAAGAATAGAATTATCAGCCGACAACTCTTATTCTAGAGAGAGAGAGCTTAGAGAGAGAAAACATCCTTTAAGAGAAAAACTTGTAAATCATTTGGTATTGTTGAATCAAAATAGGTTTGTTAGTCTCTTCTTGTGATTATATATGTTTATGCGATAAGAAACTAATTTTATAGGGACAATCAAGATGCTTTGTCATTCTTCTTCTCATCAGAGGAATATTTAACTCTCCAGACCATCTGTCCTTTCTTTGAATGCTTTCCAAGAGGTTTGACATAGAAACTAGCTGGACTATCCGTGGGTCCGTGTGATTGAACACGATCTTTACCAAATAAATCAAACAACACAAAGATATAGATTGCCAACCTGTTTCGATTAAAAACGATGTATTACAAGGTTGATGTTCTTCAATGTTAAGCTCTCTCTCACTTTCTCTCTGAATGTAAACTTGGGTCGATATGTGTGTTGTATGAGAGTTGTTAGAGATCAGATGAGATATATGAGATCTCACCTAACAATCTAACAAGATAATATCTAAACAAGATATTATCTCAAAACTAAATATCCTAAACTAAATATCTATTAATTAGATATTTAGGAATAATACATAATACAATAATTAAGACAATAATTAACTTTGACAATTATTACAAACTTAACATTAGACTAATCTTGAGAGCGACTTTTCAGCTTTAGCTTCAGATTCCAGTCTTCAGATTGGATGATCTTGAATCCAATAAATCTGTGATCTAACAATCTCCCCCTTTGGATCAAGATCATTACTAAAATGATTTAGCAATTCAGTCTTCTCTTTCAGCTCAGAAGATGGAATCTCCTTCTTTAGCTCAGAATGCTTTAGCAAAGTATCTTCAAAGAAAATTTCTCTAAAATCAGCATGTCTTCAAAATACTTGCTCTAAACTTGTGTTGTTCCCCATTTCTTGTGTAGCTCTTCTCCCCCTTTTTGATGAAAAGAGCAACGAGTTCATCAAAACTTTTATGTCAAGAAATGTCTATCTTTAGGAGCTTCTGATCCGTGAATTCAAAAGATATGCATCCAGATCTTTTCAAATTCAGACAAAATAGTCGTGTAACACCTGAATCAACAAATGAATCAGTTAACATGCCTGTCAATAACACTAAGTCACTGTGTGTAACAAGTACACATTGGAAAGGAGCTTTTTGATGTTCACTCCCCCAAGGCTTCCATTCATTCATCGAAACACCACAAGAGCAAATTCTATGAACATTATAACAAAGAAACAAATTCCTTGTGTGTTCGTGCATGTGTTAGAAAGAATTAAGCACGGATGATTGCTTATAGGCTCAATATTGTGTAAACCACTGAGACAACAATAAGTTAAACACAGACTCAATGTGCATGAGTGAAGTGTGAAGGTGGGGCAAACTGTGACAACCGTCAAAGTCCACACTATGAGGTTAGCTTCTGTACTTTTGGAAGTCAAAATTTAAGTATGTCACTCCTAGAAATGCATAAAAGCCTTTAAGATAAAAGTTTCCCGAAAAATTTAGAAGTCACGTTAAAAACCCAGAACAGTTCCGCATCTGACCGTCACTGTTCAGAAATGCCAAAATAAGTGAGTAAAAGTCCAAAATCCATAAACTATAAGAATCAGTATGTTTAATTTGTCTTGCATTGCAAAATTTTCAAATTTGATATTTTTAGCAAATATTGAGAATCGGGTATTTCGGTTCTCAAATATATCTGATATTTTATGGTTTAGGCTAATAATAATATATAAAAAAAAAAATTATTCGTAATGGTGTTGATGAGTCATTAGGACACTTGTCCTAATCCTACTCTATTCTAATTATCTTTAATTAATTAAAAATCAAATTAAAAACCATTTCATCCCTCATTCAAAAATTTAACTCTTCATCTCCTCTCCCTCTCCTCTCTTGTTCGGCCGAAGAACCACCATCACCACCACCATACCACTTTCTTGTTGATTAAAAATCAAATCCAAGCAAGAAACCCTCCACAATTTGAAGTCATAATCAAGTTTCCTTCTCAAATCTTCAAGGTAATCTCAAAAACTACTTTTTTTTTATGCATGTTCTCATTTTCGAATTTTGGGTTTGAGGAGTAAAAGATTTCATCTAAATATGGTATAAATTAAGTTTTTGTTGATAAAATAGATTGCAAATTGATGTTTATAAAAAAAAATGAGTTTTTGATTCTTGTTTTTCAAAGAAAACTTGTTTATCATCAAGTTTAGGGTTTATGATGATAATGTTGAATTTTGGTATCATGAACCACTAAAATATTGGTATTATTGAAATTATGATTATGTTATCATAATGAAATGTTAGTATAAAAATGTTCTTATGATGGAATTTCCCAAATTCCACATGAATAAGAACTTAGTAGTGATAATAATATCACTTATTTGGTGTTGTGTTCATGCATGTTTTTGGATGAGCATTAGATTGCTATGAGTCCATAAAGGATATTAGTTTTTATCTAAAATCATTCTATGTTTGAATAAGATGTGAGAGCATATGGTTATTTCATAAACCAAGTGCAAAATGATCATCTTATCACCTTTTGTATGTTTAATATTTACCATAGTTGCTGTCCAGAAAATGCATCCTCTTTCATGATGCATAACTCAAGATTTATCCACCAAAAATTGGGTATTTTACCACAAAACTTCAGTTTAAGGTGTTAAGAATCCATTGAATCAAGAATCATTCAAAATGATAGAGATTTGGTCATCCAATTGAATTTTATAAAAAGATGGTGCAATCTGTCCAGAAATGGCAGATTCATACACCCAACTTGTAAAGGCCATAACTCCCTCATTACTCATCCAAAATAAGTGAATCTTTTTCCAAATGTTGGTATTTTTAGTTAGGTTTGCATCCATATATGGATCACTGTCTAATTCCAAGAATTGATACCCCAAAAGTCTGTTACAAGTGAGGTATGTCACTGATCCGAAAATCAGTGACACTCTGTTTTGTAAAAATTATTTGAGGTATCAAAAGTAATTCAAAAATTATAAAAAAATGCAGATTTACTCTAAATATATCATAGTATCACCACAAAAATTTATGATTAAATAATTCTCTTGGGAAGTTAAGTTTCCGTGGTGATTTTATCGAATAACTTTCTGGACAGCAAATGCTGAATCCAGAAAGGTGATCATATTAAGTCTAAATTTTGTTCTATGGCATTTTGGAACTTTGTATAGTTTAAAAATGGATGTGGACTAAGGAATTTATATAATGGCATTTCATGGGACAATTGGACATATTGGTTGGACATCGGAATAGGGCATTAATGCGTTCTTCTATGGCAACTCTTGTATAGGGAAACTAAGGGCGTGGCAAACTCCATAAGTATCAAAGTAAAGTTTCACCCGTTCTATTCGTTAAGGTGAGTATTCACAGCCCCATTTTACTTGTTTTGAATAAATTTTGGGGTGAAAAGCATGCTAACTTGTGTTATAAAGATTCATGAGTAGTTTAAATTGTTATGCGATATTAATCGCCAAAGCTTACTTAAGCATTAAATTGAAATGATATGACATTGTATGATCGGTATGTTGAGTTTTAAAGTAAAGTAAAGAAAAGTCCCCTGTACACTACTATTAACTCATGAACAAATGGGCCTATAGTATTAGTGGATAGCGCTATTTGGTCTGACAAACCCACCTTAATACTGATGAGTAAGGGTGCACTATACTAGAGAATGCGGACACTCATTTGGAGTAGGTCGCGAGGGGCTGGAAAGAGCTAAGTACGGGACGGTTTAGTAGTGGCTCAACAAGACGAAAGAAAACCGAATCATGTCATACGAATGTTGAAATGATAAAGCTCATGAACATTTTCGATTTAAGATATCGAATAAATTCGAAAGTTATATTTATCAAACCCTGCATATAAAAATTGTTTTGTGCATAGTTGAAAACCTGTGAACTCACCAACTCTATGTAGTTGATATTCGTTTTTATACATGCTTTTCAGGTAACAAAAACGGTATGCTTTAGAAGATTTTTGCATACAAGCCATGTCTTGGAAAGAAAACTCTTTTGTTCTAGAATGTATAATATTTATGAAATGTTTGGGCTTGTAATCGTATTAATTTAGTAATGATCAATGTAATGACTTCTATAAAAAAAAAATTTGTTATGTTGGTATAGCTATACACTTGTGTTCATGTTTCGAGCTGTCATGCTCCGTACTTCCGCTTTAGCGGGGTGTGACACAAACTTCCTTCTTTTCAATATCCAGATTTTCCAAATGAAAATCAGATAGCAAATGTGTTGCTTCCCCTTTGAAAATGTGAAACACTTTCTATTTGAGTAGAAAATGAGTAGTTGGTGAGGTTTGATCAAGAGTTGGCATGGGCTAGTTGCCTGTTTCAATAATGATCACCAAAGAATTGTGAAACATTAGAAATGTGGTTGCCCGACTCAGAAAAAGTTGGTGAAGAGTTCTGATATTCTTTTAACTCTGTTCTCACACGCTCTTTCTTTTAAACGTTAAGCTTACTCTAACCAAACTCATTTCTTTTCCTGTTATACCTCATCACACAATCCACTCTCATTTCTTTTCGACTTCTAACACTCAATCACTATGGATTAACTTCTTGGGTAGAAATCACTGGTTAAGGTGATTCCATAGAAGTTGTGTTAATTCCCAGCACAATGAAATCATGTTTTCCTAGAAAGCATGTGATGCTCAAAATGGTTTAACTATCTCAGTTAAAGCACAAATTATATCTTGAAAATATTTAAAATCACACTTCCAATTCATGAAATCGGTTTGAGATTCGGGAAGTGGTTTGAACATTTAAGAACAATGTTTTCTATGATTGAAAGTTATCCTTCTTTCAACCATATATGAGATTAAGATAAATGATTATACCTTTACGTGCGATCTTGCATCTCATCAAGCTAAGTTTAAAGTCATAAAGATATGAACATGTAAGCGTCTCTCAAAAATCTGCAAAAGTCTTATGTCTTAGTCAAAGCAAATTTATTCACTTAAATTAAAAAGACAAAAAGCAGTAAAACAATGTAAGTACGAGTTCTGATCTGAAATAATCAGAAGTCATATTCTAACTCCCCCTGAAATTATGCATTTGAAAAATTATCATTGAAAAAATATGCATAAAATTTCAGACAAATATGTACTCCCCCTTGATGGTTGATTTCCTCATTGGAGTATTGGAGTACAATCTCTTATCAGCACAGAAGTAAGGTCTTTTGATCTTTGAAGTGCGGGTCTTGAACTGTTGTATTCAAGAGCCATTGATCTCCTACTCCCCCTTGACAGTAGGTGCCTGCAACACAGAATCATCCCTTTTCTTTGGTACCCACTGGTATGTGGGTCCATGAGTGTTAGTTGCAGTTCTTGTTGGGGTTACTGAGTAAGAACCATACCAGTAATGATCACTAGTCTTATGAACAGGATCATGTGTACGACAATAAGAACAATAGAATTTCTTACCTGACAAACTGATTAATTTATCTCTCGTGTAGACGAAATCAGGTTTACCTTTATGCGCATTTTTCTTCTTGGCATTCTGCATATGTACACATGAGTTTTTACATTTTAGCTCATATTTCTTGTTTTCTTCAACTGGTTTCCTGTTCCAGACCAGTTCAACTTCTTTGTAGCTGTTTCTCCTTCTTTGATGTGTATCTGAACTATCTATATTTCTATTAAAGAAAAGGTTAGAATTACGAATTTTATTAGAATATTTAACTGACCTTTTTGAAGAAACAGGTCTAAATGTTGAACTTGCAGCTGACTTGAATGAGCATTTTGAATCAGCTGAATCATCTCGAGGTGAGTGAACAATTGACTCTGGAGTCTTGTGCTCAGTCACCACCACCATTGAAATAATCTTTTCAAGCTCATTAACCTTTGAAGAATAACTGTTTCTTTCTGTTAAGTCTGATTTTATAATAATCATTGTATTTATAGGTTTGGTCTAATACTGTGTTTAGATTGCTTATCTGTGTTGTATTAGCCAAGGGTATTTAAGTCCCTTGTGGCTTTGTTGGTTGTAAGGAACTTAACGCATTACTCAATCAAGAACATACTTTGCGCTTCAAACTCTCTCTACTTTCTCTCTCTAAAGATTTAGTGATTTTGGATTAACAATTGGTATCAGAGCCAATCTAAATCTGAGAGATTTGAGAGAATCGATTTGTAAAACTGAATTTGTACACAAATTAGAAAATTTGATTGATTTTCTTGATTTTAATCAAGAAAATCTCGTTTTCTGATTTTTCACAAATTCGTGCTTGTTTTTGATCAAATTTCTTTGTAAATTTGTTTGTTGGATATGAATTCTTTGTTAAAACATTTTTGATTCACATCGATTTGCAAGAAAATCAAGTTTTGATTCTCAATTTTGAAGATTTTCGAGTTTCTGAAAAATTCGGTTTACGTACTGTTCTTATTGCGATTTCTTGATTTTGTGGTTTTGTGATCGATTTGTTTAATTCAAAGTGTTAGAAAGTTGTTTTCGATCAAATTTGTGTGAGAAATTTTCATTAAATTCAGATTTGTAATCGATTTTTGGACAAATCTGAGTTTTATCATCGTTTTGTGCCAGATCCATTATTTGCCCGAGTTCATCCGTGATTTGCACGAGTTCATCCGTGGTTTGCATGAGTTCATCATCTTTGCGCGAGTTCATCAAATTTTCATCAAGTTCAGGTTCTGTTCTTCACGAAAAGCTATTTTTGCGTGACAAACATCTCGCGCAAATACAACTTTGCGCTATAGTCTTCTCACGCACAACTGAATTGCGCCATCTATTTCTCGCGAAAAGTTCAGTTTTCGTTATCAGTGCATCGCGCAAATCTTCATTTGCGCCATCTTATATTCACGCAAAGCAGTTGTCTTTATCAGTTTTTCACGTGAAGTTCTGTTCTTGCCACAAGTTATTCACGCAAAGTCTACTTTTGCGCCAACAATTCTTCACGCAAAAGTCAGTTTGCGTCATCTATTGTTCACGCAAATCAATTTTTCGCCAACTCTTATTCACGCAAAATAGAAGTTCTCGCCAGCTTAGTGTTAAAGCACATATTTATTGGATTCAAGATCATAATTATCTTAAGATGGAAATCTGAAGTTAAAGATGATAAAGTCGTCTTAACAAATAGTCTAGGGTCCTTTTGTAATAAATAGTCAAAGTCTGTTTAAGTATTTTATTTATTAGTCTTTATTGTTTTAGTATTTAGTTTGTTTTAGCTTTTGGGCCCAAGCCTTGCAAAGCCCAATAGGCTTAATTTGCCTAAGTATAAATTAGTTTTGTTTAGGTTAATTAGGTTAAGGGAGATTAATAGAGAAATTAATATTGAGAGAGAGTTGATGCTGTTTGGTGCGCCGTGAACAGAAGAAAAACAGAGAGAAAGGTTGATTTCTTGTCAAGAACAATTGTAATCATCTACTTAATCAATATCAGGTTTGAATTATTGTGTTAATTACTTGTTTGCTTGATTGAATGATTACGTATTGGGACACACAATTGGTATCAGAGCACGTTACAGATTGAATTGAATGAGTTTTGTTCGGTTCTATTTTCTATCAAAGATTCATAATTTTTATTGTGTGATTGTTCATTCAAGTTATTATTGATTGGATTGTGTTTGTTTTATCTATTATAGTGATTGGGTATTGTTTGATTTGATTATTGCATCGATTTTGGTTATCAATTTGTTGAATTTGTTGTTCTGGGTTCGTTCACGATGTCAATACTGTGTCTTCAATCGATTTATTCTTAAAGTGGTTTTTATTGAAATTAATTGATTGGAATCTGTTCTAGTTGGTAATTTGATCGTAGTGGTAAAGTTTGGTACTTTAATTCGTGATATTGTGTGTTTTCTGGGCTGAATTTTGGTTTCTGGGTCGAAGGACTTAAAGAACATATCGGTCTTTCACTTCCGGTTGAATACCTCTTTATCGGTCTATAGCATTCGACTGGTACACTCACAGGTTACCCCGGTCTAAGCACATTATCGGTCAAACTATATCGGGCCTTACACTTCCGGTCGAATACCTTTTATCGGTCTATAGCATTCGACCGGTACACACACAATCCCGGTCATATCCTATTCCGGTCTAAGACCGTGTTCCGGTCAAAGATAATACCGGTCGAAGCTTTTGCATTCTATCGGTCTTATCCCTTATCGGTCTAAGCACTATCGGTCTAAGCATTCTACCGGTCTTTGCACTTCCCCCGTCGAACTCTCTACCGGTCTTTACAAGTTCCCGGTCGAACTCTCTACCGGTCTTTACAAGTCTCCGTGCTAAGTCTGCGAAGGGGGACAAAGTTCTGTTCGTGATCAAATTTTTCTGAATTTCATTCTAAGATTTTCAGTATTGTGTGATTTTATCTTGATTTCTAACGATCTCATATAAGTTGATTGTATCGTATCAGATAAGTTAGTCTACTAATCGTATAAGTAAAGATGTCTCGGGAAGCTCTTGCTATTGGAACAGATGTGAAGCCTCCAATACTCTTCAAGGGGGAGTACGAACAGTGGAAGGACAGATTCTTGGACTTCATCGATCAACATGATTTGGGAGATTATATCAGAAAATCTCTGAAAGAAGGAATCATGACACCTCCAACCAAGGTTCTCACTGTAGCCGGAGAAAATGGTGAAGAAGAAGAGACTGAGTATAAGTTATCGATTGGTGAATATACGGAAGATCAGCTGAAGAGACACAAGGGTGACAAGATGGAAAGATCATTTATTCTTCAAGGCATACCGAACGAAATATATGTTAAAATTGATAGCTACAATGCTACCGGCAAGCAAATGTGGGATCAATTGGAGAAGATGATGATTGGATCAAAAGTCGGCAATCAGATTAAAGTTTCCAACTGCTTGAATAACTATGAAGAATTCAAAGCCAAAGCTGGAGAATCACTTGAAGCCACTTATGACAGATTTGTCACATTGCTGAATGAGCTCAGCAAGAAGAAGATCAACAAATCTCAAGTTGAGTTGAATGTGAAATTTCTCAACAAACTTCAGCCAGAATGGAAAAGATTCACAAGACAGATGAGGCAGTTGAAAGATCTGAACGACATTCCACTTCATGAAGTTTATGAAATCCTCAAACAGAATGAGGAAGATGTGGATGAAATCAAGGCTGAGATGAAGAAGGCTGACAAAGAAGTTGCTGATCCAGTTGCTCTTGTTGTCAAGAAAAGGTCCAAGAAGAAGAAGGTGATAGCATCTGAGTCTGAAGAAGCGGATAGTGAGGCAAAGTCTGACTCTGACGATTGTGAACAACTGATGGAAACCATGCTAATGTTAACCAAGGCATTCCAAAAGAAGTTCTATAAAAATCCAAACTCCAATAGTCAGAGATACTCGTCTGGTCCTAATAACTACAAGCATAAGGAGAAAGTTGAAGACAAGAGACCAGAAGAAAAGAAGAAGGCTGGAGCCGAAGAGCCCAAGAAGGAAGAACCAATGAAGTGCTACAACTGTGGCAGATTCGGTCATTTTGCCAAGGACTGGCGCAAATCAAAAGTCCGAAACTCCGAATATTACAAGAACAAGATGCTTCTAGCCAAGCAACAAGAGGCTGGAAAAGCATTAATGGCGGAGGATGAATACTGGCTCGACCATTCAGATCAAGAGTCTGAAGAAGGAGAGAAGGATGAGACAGCACATCTGTGCTTGATGGGGAAAAACCAGTCAGAAGCTGAAGCTGATTCTGATGATGGAGACAATGATGAGGTATGTAACTTAACTGAATCTGATTTTCTGAACCAAATGCATGCCATGATGTCTAAACTCCAAGAATTAGAGTCTAAACTGAAGCGTGAGAAAGGTGTCATTAATGAGAAAAATCAATCTATACATAAACTTAGTAATGATATTGCTGAGAAAAATGTATTAATTGAAACTTTGCATAAAAATATAGACACCTATGCTAAAGAAAAGACTATAATTCATAAAGAGTTGTCTGAAACTGTTTCTAAGTATAGAGAATGTGAGTTTAAGTCTATAGAGATTTCTAAAAGGTATTTTTCTACTTCAAAAGAAAATAATTCTTTAATAGACAAGGTAAATGCTTTGGAAGAGAAATTACATTCTTTAGGTCAAACTGAACACACTATTCATTTGAACAAACCTAAAGAGAAACCTGATACTTGGGGACTTGGTTGTAAGAACCCACATCATCTCAAAAAGGGTATATCTGAAGTGCCTGCACTTTATGACTTTGGGTTTATGTTGTTGGCTCCTCAACATCAGGAACTCAAACCCTTTGGACTAGTCTGTCTGAAAAAGAAAAAGCCAAGGAATATGATAAAAGAAAGAACACAGCTAAAGTTCAACTTCCATTTCGCTATGAGAAGTTGAATAACAGTTATAGTTCTAATAAATCAAAATTTCTTTCAAATGATTATTTTGAGAGTTATTCTGTAAAAGAGTTGGAGGCTAAACCCATCGAAGGTAAGCTTTACGTACCTCCTCTAGTTTTGGAAAGTAAAATTTCTGAACTCGAGAATACTCTTACAGAAGAAAGACTTTTGATGGACTTAGAACAAACTGTATTTTCAACAGTGTTCAAAGATACTGATTTTTCTAAATTCTCTAAGGCTTTAAATTCTGATGACAGATCTGGTTCACTTGAGAATGATCTTAATTTCTTAAACTCTGATGGTATTTTGAATGATTGTGTTGCTCAATTTGATTTTACCTCTAAAATTCCTGATCATTCATCTTGTGTTGTTAATTCTTTTGGGTTATCCAGTGTGTTTGAAAAAGGTGAAACATCAACGAAAGTTGATAAATCAGTTTCTGTGAAATCAAAGAAAGCAAAAGGTAAGAAACAAAAATTTCAGCTTTCACAGAAACCGATCCCCACTGGTAAGCCAAAGAAGAAGCATTCTCTTAATTCTCATCATTCTAACTCTAAAGTTTCACATGTTTCAGATTTGAGAAAGCTAAGGGTTGGAGTTAAGACTGCATGGATACCGAAACAGAAGATAGACGAGAAAGCTAAATCTAGTTCTAGTTTTATTTTGAATAAAAATACTTCTAGTAAAGATGATGTGATTGTGAATGTTGCTACTTTTAAATCTAATCTTGTTGATTCTCGCAAGAAGTACTCTATAAAGCAATTTTTCCAGTTAGCACCATCAAATAAAAAGTTTTTAAATTATGGTGAATGTGATTATGCTTCTCGTAAATATTCTGATGTTTGGTATGGTTCATATAATGTTTCATCTTATCATTATCATTCGTCTTATCATGCTTCTGGTTTTCAAAGAAAAAGCGGACCCAAATTTAAATGGGTGCCAAAATCAAGTACTAACAGTGGAGGTCCCATTTTTAAATGGGTTCCTAAACCTCTTCTTTCTTGATTTGTGTTGTGCAGACCCGTCATATGTGGTACTTGGATAGCGGGTGTTCCAAGCATATGACCGGGAAGAAGAGTATGTTGTCTAATTTTACAGACAAATATTGCGGCACAGTTCGTTTTGGGAATGATCAGTTTTCACCTATTCTGGGATATGGTGATGTTGTACATGAAAATCTTACGATCAAGAAGGTGAGCTACGTTGAAGGCTTAGGGCACAACCTATTCAGCATTGGCCAGTTCTGCGACAAAGACTTAGAGGTTAATTTCAAGGCCAAGACATGTTCGGTACGCACTGAAGACGGGAAAGAACTCTTGGTTGGCACTCGCAAGTCAAACCTCTACACCATCAACTTGTCAAAGGTCCAGGCTGAGAATCAGGTCTGTCTACTATCAAAGGCCTCGATGCAATAAAGCTGGTTATGGCATCGACGACTTTCTCACCTCAACTTTCGGTACATCAACAAGCTGGTCAGTGGCAAGCTAGTGAAAGGACTTCCAGAGCTGAAATATGAAAGAGAACATCTATGTGCAGTGTGTGAAAAGGGAAAGATGAAGAGATCCCCACACAAACCAAAGCCTGAACCTAGTACCAACTCTCCTTTAGAGTTGTTGCATATGGATCTATGCGGTCCTATGCGAACGCAAAGCTTAGGAGGAAAGAAGTATGTGCTAGTTATCGTGGACGACTATACGCGATACACTTGGGTTAAATTTCTACGGTCTAAAGATGAGACTCCCGATGTTCTCATTACGTTTCTGAAGACGACCCAAGTCAATCTGCAAAAACAAGTAAAGATTCTCAGGACTGACAACGACACAGAGTTCAAGAACAAGATAGTTGAAGAATATCTCGAATCGGTCGGGATATCACATCAATACTCTGCTGCTCGCACGCCTCAACAGAACGGAGTCGTCGAAAGGCGAAATCGTACACTTGTTGAGGCCGCTCGAACAATGCTCAGCCAATCTGACTTACCTTTATTTTTGTGGTCTGAAGCTGTATCGACTGCGTGTCACACTCAGAATCGCTCCATGATACACCGCAGATTTCAGAAGACTCCGTATGCATTGATCAACAATCGAACACCAACCATTAAATATTTTCATGTTTTTGGTTGTAAGTGTTTTGTTCTAAACGACAGAGAGAATCTGAACAAGTTCAGTGCTAAGGCGGATGAAGGCATCTTCGTTGGTTATTCCTCGACATCTAATGCATATCGGGTTTACTTGAAGAAGTCGAAGACTGTGATCGAAAGCGTTAATGTTACATTCGATGAGGAGATGGCTTCTGAGCACGTCAGTTCAGAACCCGTAATTACCGGAGTTCTATCTTCTGGACTAACCAGTCCAGGATCTGCACCTCAAGAGAACAAATCAGATGGCGCTTCATCGTCTACTTCTAAATTATCTGATTTGGATTTATTATTTGAACTGTTTTATGATGAATTTCTTGGATCTCGTTTGCCTAAATCTGTTGTGGTTGACAGGATGGAAGACTCGTTGACTATTCATCCAATCACTTCAGATATCTCTTCTAAATCCAATTCCCCAATTCAGCAAGAAGTTCCAGTTCAAAAGCCTACTCCGACAGTTGAAGTTGTGACCAACACTGATGAGACAGAAGTAGCTGACTCTGTAGGATGTACTGTAAGGAATGATCAACAGACTGCCCAATCTGTACCTACTGCCACTTCTGCAATGACTCCTTCAACTGAAACCCCCCGTTGATTCTGAACCATCTGAAGGCGATAACAGTGGATTCCTAGATGCTGACAATGATCAACATGAATCTAATTCACTCCCTCATGAACATAAGTGGACCAAAGAGCACCTGGTACATCAAATTATTGGAGATCCATCTACACCGGTGCAAACTAGGTCTGCCACATCAAATCTATGTATGTATGAATCCTTTCTGAGCAAGATCGAGCCTACTCGCGTATCTGAGGCCCTTGTCGATTCAGATTGGGTAACTGCGATGCAAGATGAGCTGAATCAGTTTGAAGCACTGAAAGTCTGGAGACTCGTATCCAAACCGCAAGGTAAAACCATCATTGGTACGAAATGGGTGTTCAAAAACAAGAAAGATGAAGATGGTACTGTTATTCGAAACAAAGCTCGACTTGTCGCCAAGGGATATAGGCAAGAGGAAATGATAGACTACGATGAGACTTATGCTCCAGTGGCGCGTATAGAGGCAATTCGGATGTTCTTAGCCTAAGCAGCTCACAAGAACTTCACCGTCTATCAAATGGGCGTGAAGACAACTTTTCTGAATGGAGTACTCAAGGAAGAAGTCTACGTTTCTCAACCTGAAGGGTTTGTGAATCCAGATAAGCGTAATCACGTTTACATCTTGGATAAAGCTCTTTATGGACTGAAACAAGCTCCTCGCGCCTGGTATGATATCTTATCTCAATTCTTGGTCAAGTCAGGTTTTACAAAAGGTACGGTCGATACCACTCTTTTTATTAAAAAGGATAAAGGCGATATCATTCTTATTCAAATATATTTGGATGATATTATTTTTGGTTCTACAAATCCTAAGTACTGTAAGAACTTTGCAAACCTCATGGTGTCACGTTTTCAGATGAGCATGATGGGAGAGATAAACTTCTTTCTCGGATTGCATGTCAAACAATTTTCAACGGGGATTTTTATCAATTAATCTAAATACATTCTGGATATTCTTCGGAAATTCAAAATGGAAAATTGTAAACCGATTGGTACCCTAATGGCACCTGGTACTAAGATTGGCACCGATCTTTCGGGAAAGGCTGTTGATGTTAGGACTTATAGAGGGATGATAGGTTCTTTAATGTATCTTACTTCTAGTAGGCCGGATATAATGTTTTCTACATGCTTATGTGCTAGATATCAGGCCAATCCTAAAGAATCCCATTTGTCTGCTGTAAAGCGGATCTTCAGGTATCTGAAGGGGACTGCAGATCTTGGTCTGTGGTATCCGAAGGATACAAGCTTTGAACTAACATATTATTCAAACGCAGATCATGCTGGTTGCATGTTAGACAGGAAGAGCACCTAGGGTCATATACAATTCCTCGGAGATAAACTCGTCAGTTGGGCTTCAAAGAAGCAATTATGTGTCTCCACATCAACGACCGAAGCAGAATATGTAGTTGTTGTTAGCTGCTGTTCTCAGGTCCTGTGGATGAGAACACAACTGCGAGAGTATGGATTTCATTTCAATAGAATCCCGATCTATTGTGATTCGAAGAGCGCTATTGCGATTACCGTTAACCCTGTTCAGCATACTAAGACCAAACACATAGATGTCCGGTATCATTTTATAAAAGATAATGTAGAAAAGGGGACAATTGAACTTTACTTTGTAAAAACCGATTATCAGCTTGCAGATTTGTTTACCAAACCTTTAGACGAAAAGAGATTTAATTTTCTTGTCTCAAGACTTGGTATGCTAAATCTTAAGACCTAATCAGTGGTTACCTATTAAAGTTTTCTTATTGTGTCTCTTTATCATTTCTTTATTATTATTTCTGCATGATACCTGTTCTTTAATAGTTTGTTCATGATCTCAGGGGAAGTGTGAGAAGTATCTTATGGATGGTCAATGTTATTTTGAAGGGGAGCAATACTGAATGCATTGTACTTACTGATAATGTGTTAGTAATGCATGATTTTAGGGGGAGCGTTCAAGTCAAAAGAGTATGGCTATGACTTCTGATTATTTCTGATCAGAACTCCTACATTAAGTGTTTTACTGCTTTATGTCATTTCAATTTCAGTGAATAAAGTTACTTTGACTAGACTTTTAGACTTTTGTAGGTTGAGAGATGCTTCAAAGATCATATCTTTATGACTTTAAGCTTGACTTCGTGGGATGTAAGACTGCACTCGAAAGGTATAATTCCTTATCTTCATCTCATTTATGGTTGAAAGAAGTACAACTTTCAATCATAAGAAAACATGTTCTTAAATATTCAAACTACTTCCCGATTCTCAAACAGATTTCTTGAATTGGAAGTGTGATTTTAAATGTTTTCTGATTCATCTTTGAGCTGTAACTGATAAAGTTAAACTACCTGAGCATCATATGCTTCATAGGAAAACATGGGATCAGTGTGCTAGAACTTCATTGAACTTCTATGGATTCACGTTAACCAGTGTTTCCTACCCAAGAAGTAAATCCTTTAGTGATTGAATGTGAGGAGTCAAAAGAAATGAGTGTGGGATGTGTGATGAGAGAAATGTTAAAAGAGAGTTTTGGTTAGCTGTGAGCTTAAAGATTAAAAGAAAGAGGGTGAGAGATCAGAGTAAAAGAATTTTTAAACTCTGCACCAACTACTTTCTGAGTCGGGCAGCCACATTTCTAATGCTTCACAATTCTTGGTGAACATTATTGAAACAGGCAACTAGCCCATACCAACTTTTGACTTTACCCCACCAGCCACTCATTTTCTTCTCAACAAGAAAATGTTTCATTTTCAAAGGGGACGTAACACATATGCTATCTGATTTTCATTTGGAAAATCTGGATATTGAAAAGAAGGAAGTCTGCCCCACCTTCACACTTCGTTTATGCACATTGAGTTTGTGTTTCACTACTTGTCTTAGTGGTTTACACTTTTTGAGCCTTATAAGCAAACATCATATGCTTTATTTCTTTCTATCACTTGCACGAACACACAAAGAATTTGTTTCTTTGTCATAACGTTCATAGAAATTGCCTTTGTGGTGTTTCGATGATTGAATGGAAGCCCTGGGGGAGTGAACATCATAAAAGCTCCTTTATATTGTGTATTCGTTACACACAGTGACTTTGTGTTACTGACAGGCAATTTTAACTGATTCATTTGTTGATTCAGGTGTTACACTTCATTTTCTAAATTGTCTAGATTTGCAAAGATCTGGATGGACATCTTAATGAATTGACGGATAATCAGTGGTTCTGTTTGCAAGATCAATGGTGGAAGATATTTCTTGAAGACACATTTTGATGAACTCTTTGCTCTTTTCATCAAAAAGGGGGAGAAGCGTCAATCAAGAAATGGAAGATATTATGAAGATATGCTGATATGAAGAAATTTTCTTTGAATATGCTTTACTGGAGATAATTTCTTTCCAAGAGATATTCTCATCGATTGGGGATATTTCTATATTCTGAAGACAAAGAGGAAGATTACATTTTCTGAGCTTAAAGAATGATCTTGATCCAAAGGGGGAGATTGTTAAAGCACATATTTATTGGATTCAAGATCATAATTATCTGAAGATGGAAATCTGAAGTTAAAGCTGATAAAGTCGTCTTAACAAATAGTCTAGGGTCCTTTTGTAATAAATAGTCAAAGTCTGTTTAAGTATTTTATTTATTAGTCTTTATTGTTTTAGTATTTAGTTTGTTTTAGCTTTTGGGCCCAAGCCTTGCAAAGCCCAATAGGATTAATTTGCCTAAGTATAAATTAGTTTTGTTTAGGTTAATTAGGTTAAGGGAGATTATTAGAGAAATTAATATTGAGAGAGAGTTGATGCTGTTTGGTGCGCCGTGAACAGAAGAAAAACAGAGAGAAAGGTTGATTTCTTGTCAAGAACAATTGTAATCATCTACTTAATCAATATCAGGTTTGAATTATTGTGTTAATTACTTGTTTGCTTTATTGAATGATTACGTATTGGGACACACACTTAGTCTAACGCAAAAGTCAGTTTGCATCATCTTCTGTTAGCGCAAATCTCAGTGTGCGCCATCTGCTTCTCACGCAAATCTTCTGTTTGCGCCAACTTATCTACTTCCAAACTTAGCATTTTCTGAAATTTTTCTCTATGGATTCTGAAAAGTTTGCGTTTCAAGCTCAGTTCTACAAAAGCGACCTCATGATGTCATTGGGCACAGAAAATCGTCCTCCGGTTCTGGTTGATGAAAATGAGTTTACCCAGTGGCAAGATAGATTTCTGAATTTCATCGAGCGTCAAAAGAACGGAAATGACATGATGAATATTCTATCTGAAGGACCTTTTGTAAAACCCACTCTGGCTTCTGGATTATCAAAGCCTACCAAAGAGTATACACCCGATGAGAAGGTGCAATATCAAGTCGATCGTAATATAAAGGCTAATCTGATGCTAGCCTTGCCAAATTCTATCTACAACAGGATTGATTGTTTCAAAAATCATCCTAACCTAATGTAGCAACAGCTAGAAAAGATTATGCTTGGGTCTTCAGTTGCAACTCAACTTCGGCATACACGCTACATGAACAACTTTGAAGAATTCAAAGCCAAGGATGGGGAATCACTGAAAATTGTTTATGATAGATTATGTGCCGTGATAAATGATTTGAGGAAGATAAAAGTGGAAAAGACTGAGCTTGAGACAAATCTGAAGTTCCTCAATGCTTTGCAACCAGAATGGAATAAATCTTGCCACAGATTGAGGAATGATGTCAGAATTTCTACCATGCAAATCCAAGAGATGTACGAGATTCTACTGACAGATGAGTGCATAGTCACAGAAAAGAAGGCCAAAATTGAAAAGAAAAACAAGAAGACAGTGGACACAGTTGCACTACTCACAAGCAAATTGTCTGAACAATCATTATCCGAAAATGCTTATGATGGTGCAACTGATGATGATGGCGAGGCACTTCAGAAAGCCATGATCCTTCTCTCTCAACACAAGCAGAAAAAGTTCCAACCTCGGTCGGGTTCCAACAATCTTCGCTTCACTTCTGGGTCCAAGAATGTTCAAGAGCCCGAGGCTAAGAAACCTGCTGCATGCTACAACTATGGAAAGTCGGGTCATTTTTCAAAGGAGTGTCGAGTGAAGAAAGTTCGGGATTCGACTTATTATCGGAAGAAAATGGAACTGGCCGAAAAGAGAGAGAATGGAACTGCTTTATTAGCTGAAGAAGAATATTGGTTAGATCACTCCGATGATGAAACTGATAATATCGAAACTGCTCATATGTGCTTCATCGGAGATGATCAGAGTGACGATGGTGATGATGACACTGATGAAGATGAGGTAATTTCTGAGTTTGATTATACTTTAATTTCTTCATAGATGAACATTATTATAACTGCTTTAAATGATTTCCGCTCAAAGTTTTTATCTGAAAAGCTTTTAAATTCAGAAAAGTCAGATTTGGTTGATAAATTACAAATTTCTTTGAAAGATGAAAAATCTATTTTGGTTCATACAAAAGACATCTTTCAAAAGAAATTGGATGATTTAGAAAAATCAAATATGACTTATCTTGATTCTTTGACTGAAATGACCAAATTAAAAGATAATTTTTCAGATAAAATAACTGAGTTGGAAGAAAAATTATATCGAAGGGATCAAACTGATCAAACAATATTTATGCACAAACCGAGGAGTTATAAATCTATAAAGGAAAGATGGGGACTTGGTTTTGAAAATCCTCAATTTTTAGATAATGCTAAAACAGAAGTTCCCACTTTATATGAATACGATTATCTAACACTTGCAAAATATGCTCCTCAGTTCAAATTTCATTGGACAAGTGAAAAGCAAGTTTTAGATATCGAAAATGAGAAAAGAATGAATAACAAGAAAAAGGAAATTCCTTTTGTTTACACGAGCGAAAATGCCAAATATTTTCCTGACAAATCAAAGAAGGGCCGAAAAAGTTTAAATGACATATCTCCCATTAAGTCTTCAGTGTCTGATGAGTATGTTGATATATATGCCACTAACTCTGATAAGGAAAATATATCTCCAATCTTTTATGATTCTAAAAGATATACTCCTCCATTAGTATTAGAAGGCAAAATCATTGACCTTGAAGATAAAATGGAAGATCAAAATATTTAAAAAGAAATTGAATCTGATATTATTCTTTCTTTCATGACGTCAAGTCTTGAAGAAAATTTATTTTCTCAAAATCAAGATTCTGTTTCTGGCCATTCTTCTGATTTTTTGAAAACAAAAAGAAAGTTCCAAAATCTGAATTTTTTTCTCAAAATTTTTCTGACTCCGAGGTTAGTTTAGATTTATTGGTTGATCAGTTGGGTCTCTTAGGTAAAATTGCTTCTTCTGATTCAAATATTAAATCGAAAATTCTTGATGAATCTTTTACGCTAAATGATGATTATTATAAACCAAAGCGTAAAAGAAGACGGTCAAAGAAGTCAAAGAAACAAGATTCTGTTATTTCTGAAAATTCTAATTCTTTTGATTCAATGATTTCAGATAGGACTTTGAGCACTCATTCAAGGTAGATATGGAGAGTAAAGCAGACATCAGATGATTCTACGACTGATGAGGATAGATATGTAAACAAACATTATAAAAATGATTCATTTGCTTCTTGTAATAAAATTTCAAAATACTCAATAAAGCAAATGATTCAAATTTCAAAAGTTGTCTCATATTCTTCTTCTGATTCTAGTTCAGATGATTATGCTTCTTCTTCTTCTAATAATTCTGTTCATTCTGTTCATTCTTGTGATTATCTTTCTCGTTCTTTTCGTGTCAAATCTAACAAATATATCCCCATAAGAACTGTAACTAACAAACATGGGCCCAAATACAAGTGGGTACCAAAATCTCAGATTGATTCTAAGTTGCAGGCACCTAATGTCAAGGGGGAGTAAGAGAAAGTTGGCTTCTAAGTACTTCAGCTCAGAACCCGTACTTCAATGGACCACGACTTCTAAACATGTCAGTTTAGGACTCGTTATTCAAAGCTTTTAACTTCTGACTAATGAGATACTGTGAGTACATCTATTTTTTCCGCTGCATTCATCTCTGATAATGATGTTATTCCAGTTTTTCTCAAAGTTTTTCCAGAATCTGAGCAAGTTTAACAAACTCTTGAATTTTTTACAACCCAGATCTTTAATTTGAGACACAAATTTATTATACATTATGTGGAAGATGATATTATTGAATTTTATTTTGTTCTGACTAAATATCAATTTGCCGAATTCTTTACATTTTGTCTTAAATGAAATTTTTTCAAACTCGGCATGTTGAATTTAAAAGTTTAAATCTTTACAAATTTTATTCTATAAAGTAAAAGCTTTACAGGTTTTCTTTCTTTTGAATAAAATGTGTGTCTAGGATAAATTTTCAAGTTGTTTTGTTTATATCGAAGTTTTATATGTTCAACTTTCAAGTCTTTTAAAAGTCGAAAAGTCAGCAACATGTTTGAAACTTTTGTTTCTGCTTTAAAGTTGTGTGATTCGGAATATTTATAGTTTACAATGCTTAGAAATCCTAAAAAGTCAGAATTATGGATTGTAATGAAAATATGGGATAAGCACTTTGATGTAAAACTAAGTGATTGAGATGCATTATATATATAAAATACAGAAATCTCTAAGTTTAAAAGTTTGTACCTGTGACCTTTCTGGTTTGGGAAAGTAAGTTCCGTGGGATGCTCGTCATCTGGTCCCCTAAGGTCAATTGGTATGGGAGTGATCGAACCCAAATCCTTCTATAGAACCAGATCGAAAGTCATGTTCTAATGGTATAAATGGGTTTAGGATGTGTCGATGTAGCCTTTCTGATCTGGGAGAGTAAGTTCCAAGGGGTGCTTGACACCTAGTCCCCTAAGGCCAACTGGTCTGGGAGCGGCTGACCCAAATCCTGCAATAGGGTCAGATAGAAAGTTACGTTTACGGCATGTTCTTTACTTACCGAACTTTTTGATTAAAAATATGCCAAAGTGCACAAGCTTAAAAGATGCCAAAGAGCACACTCATGTGAAGATGCCAATGTGCACACTGCTAAAAGATGCCAATGAGTACACATCTCATGATACTTGGTGATATGTTTGAGTTGCGATAAACCTATAAATTTGTGAAAATCTTAATTTTTGATGGCTTAGTGTGAGTACATGCAAAGTTCTCTATTATATGTTTAGAATTGCATTTTCTTGAAGCTAATCGAAGATTCGCATGAGAGCACACTGAATAGATTGATGGAAGTTTTTGAAACTGAACATGTCTTAACTTGATATGAAATGAAACTTGTTTCTGTATCCAACAATACATACTTGATTTCAATTGTTTGATAAATCTGTGATATTTTACTGAGTAGAATTTAATTTGTTTAGTGTTTAAAATTTTATATATTTAGTTGTTTCAAAATACATATTCAATATATTTTTCTCTCTACATTGATGTTTCATTCATTGTGTTCTCATATATATGTTTTAATGGGTTTGTGCATTATTCAAGGGGAAGTGAATAAGGAGAATATTCTGAAAAGATCATATCTATTTTTGAGGGGGAGTATCTGACTTTCTATATGAATGCTAACTTGAATTGTCATATTTAGTGCATTTGTGTAGGGGGAGTCAAAGAACTAATCAGGTGAAATTTTTCTGAGTACAAGTCATATTTGCGCCAAAAGTTGGTAGAGCAAAACTTAAATTTGCGCCAATAGTCTCTAGCGCAAAACAAGCTTTGCACAATCTTCAGCTAGCGCAAAACTAACTTTGCGCTTCCTTCTGCTATCGCAAAACTGAGTTTGCGCCACCAACTTGTCGCGCAAATCCTCCATTTTCTCCTTTATTTTGAATTTCGCAGATCTGTAGCTGTCTCGTCTCCAACATTTGCATGACCAAGTTGATCCAGATCATCAAGGTCATGAGGGGGAGAAGTTAAGGAGAAGTTAAAGAGACAAAGAGTTCGAATGTTTTTCTGCTGATCAAGATTCGCTCAAGATTCTATTCTATCATCTATACTAGTTCTTTTGTTGTTCCTACTCCGACCACCACAGTTCATTCAAGATCATTTAAAAGAGGTGTGTCGTCTAGAGCACAAGCTGATGAACCGACTGTTCATTCAAGATTATTACAAACAGGTCCAGTCTTGTCAAGACAACAAAGACAACTCAAACTGAAAGATGCTGAGAAGAAAAAAAATTTAAAGTCAGAAAGCTTCGCAAAGTTGCTTAGATGGTCCATGTTGATTTTGAAGATGGTTTTTGAAGACCACAGCGCCAATGATTACTAAGGGGGAGATTGTTAAGTCTGATTTTATAGTAATCATTGTATTTATAGGCTTGATCTAATATTGTGTTTAGTTTGCTTATCTGTGTTGTATTAGCCAAGGGTATTTAAGTCCCTTGTGGCTTTGTTGGTTGTAAGGAACTTAACGCATTACTCAATCAAGAACATACTTTGCGCTTCAAACTCTCTCTCTACTTTCTCTCTCTAAAGATTTAATGATTTTGGATTAACACTTTCTTTGACAAGAAGGTAAATCTTCGTCTCAAGCTCACACTTCTTTCTCTTCTCTTTCTGTGCACACTTAGAAAGTTCAGATAGCTTTGCATTAAGCTTTCTAATTGCAGCTTCAAGGGTGCTTCTTTCTTTTTCAAATTCCTTCTTTGCACCCTTTCTTCCATCTGATATCTCTTTTAAGAATCCAATGTTCTTCTGATCAAATGCCTTCTTCTCTTTGGCAAACTGATCTCTTTCTAAAATGATTACTTTCTCAAAGTTACTAACTTGTTGAGAAAGCTTTATACTTTTAAGCTCAAACACCTTCTTCTCCTCAATACTCTTCTTGGAAAGATCTGAGAACTTCTTCTCAAACTCAGATATTTTCTTTTAAAGCTCAGCATTTTCACTCTCCAAGTCCTTAGATTTCTTTTTATTGCTCTCAACAAAGTCTTGCTTCTGTTTTTGAGCTTCCAAATCAAAAATCTGTCCTTTTAGCTCAGAGTTCTCAGCTTCCAAAACCTTAACCTTTTCTATTGGAGACAATCTTGATTTACCTTCAAGCTGATCCCATAACTGTTTTGCTGTAGCCCATTTGCTATTTATTTGAATAGAAATCTCATCTGAACTTCCTTTCAAAATAAGAATTTTGGCAAATTTATCAGCTTCATGTCTCCTTCTCTGCTCATCTGTGTATTCATTAAGGTATATTGGAACCTCTTTAATTTCCAACCATCCTGAAGTTCCTTGGAAAGAATTGAACATTGTTGGAATTTTCATCATCCCATCCTGCAAAGATAATCTGATATAAGTGTTCAATTCATGTTTGTCAATAAAGTCTAAGAAACGGATTTTCCACTGCTCATATTTTCCTCTTTCTAAAACAGGAGGTTTCATATCAGTTCCAGATGATAAAAATTCTTTCGAAATAGACATCTGGTCTAGTTGATACTTGTCTTTAAGATCTGAAACTTTCTCTAACAGACTTTTCTCTCTAGGAGGAGCAAAGAAATCATCAAGATCCATGATTCCTGTATATAAAAGAACTTGACAGATATGATCGTTAATTCAAATAAAATAAGATAAAATTCAGAAATAAAATTTCCAAATTTAACCAAGTATAGAACTGGCGCAAAAGCACAAGTTTGCGCTAAGTGAAGGTGGCGTAAAAATCAACTTTGCGTGATAAGAAGCTGGCGCAAAAGGGGTTTTGCGCGAGACGTGTATGGCGCAAAGCAAAGTTTGCGTGAGAAGTTGTTGGCGCAAGACAGAGATTTGCGTGAGTAGTTGGTCGCGCGAAAGGAACTTTTGCGCGAGTAGTTAATGGCGCAAACCGGAGGTTTGCGTGAGACGTTGAAGGCGCAAAATAGAGAGTCGACCGGACAGTTGTGCGACCGGATTGATGCGTCAACCGGACCTTTGACCGGAGTTTTTCGACTGGGGTGAAACCGTGACCGGGGTCTGCGACCGGTGTGGAGTCTTCGACCGGTATGATTTGCGACCGGGGACTTGAGTGGCGCAAAGTAAGATTTGCACGAACAGTGTGTGGCGCAATACTACTTATGAACTGGCGCAAAACTCGCAATACTCGCGAGTTCGTCCCTGTTCTTCGAAAAAACGACCTGTTCTCTCAAATAACTTGTTTGACAACGATTAGCAGTCCCAAATTCTAACAAATTGACCACTAACAGTTTCTAGAACAGAATGTAATCACTTGATCGCAAAAAATCACTTTTTGAAGTTTTTGATCGATGGAACAGTGTGTTTGAAGACGTGAACAGTTAGACACTAAAATCGCAAAATGGGAATCGATTAAAGTGAAATAATGAAATTAAAGTATACCACAACGATCTAGCACACTAATCGATCACAACTTGATCGATTTCAACTCCTAAAGCACCTTAAAACTCGAAAATGATTTTGAAATATGAAGAACACAGTCGAGTTTTTTTAAAAAACTTGATTTGAAACTGGTTTTAGCTCTGATACCAATTGTGGGTCCGTGTGATTGAACACGATCTTTACCAGATAAATCAAACAACACAAAGATATAGATTACCAACCTGTTTCGATTACAAACGATGTATTACAAGGTTGATGTTCTTCAATGTTAAGATCTCTCTCACTTTCTCTCTGAATGTAAACTTGGGTCGATATGTGTGTTGTATGAGAGTTGTTAGAGATCAGATGAGATATATGAGATCTCACCTAACAATTTAACAAGATATTATCTCAAAACTAAATATCCTAAACTAAATATCTATTAATTAGATATTTAGGAAAAATACGTAATACGATAATTAAGACAATAATTAACTTTGACAATTATTACAAACTTAACATTAGACTAATCTTGAGAGCGACTTTTCAGCTTTAGTTTCAGATTCCAGTCTTCAGATTGGATGATCTTGAATCCAATAAATTTGTGATCTAACACTATCAACAGATTTGTCATAGAATAGATTAGATGGACGAATCTGATTAGATTTGACAATGTTTGTTTTGACACTGTTCTTGTTGAAAACATTTTCATGAATAGACCTTGAAGTTGTTTTAAATGAACAAACTGATTCAGTTAAATTGTCATAAGGTGATTGACTGATTACGTCAACTGAAATCTTCTCTGACAATTCAACATTTACAACTTCAAGTTGTTTTATCTTTTCAGTCAAAATGTTTCGTTCAACAATAAGTGTGTCAAACTTCTTTTTCAAATCATATCTTACCATCTGTTCTTTTTGAATATCTGATGATAGAACAGTTATCTTAGATGTGAGCTTAGATATTTCTTTTTCAAAGATTTGACGTTCTTGCTCAAATTCCTTTTCTAAGTTCTTGGTTTTCTCATAAATTTCTTTGAAAATCCCAACATTTTTCTTTTTAGCATTTTTCTTTTCAACATCATAAGACTTTTTCTTCTCTTGAAAAATTTTCTTTTCTTTCTCAAGTAAGTCTTGTAGAACTGAGATTTGTTTGGGAACTTCAATCGTTTTGTCTTCAAGAACTTTTATCTCTTTAGCAAACGTGTCTCTTTCAGAAATTAATATTTTTTCAAATTCTGACACTTACTTGGAGAGTTTCAAACATCTTAGCTCAAGATCCTTTTTCTCTTGGATAGCTTTCTTAGAAAAGTCAGACAACTTTTGAGTATAATCTTTCTTCAGATTTGCTTTTTCATTATCTGCTTGGAGGCATTTTATCAAATCATCATTCTTTATCTCCAGTGCAGATATCTTTTCTTCAAAAGCCTTAAACTTTTGTTGAAGCTCAACTGATTCAACTTGTAGTTTCGATGATTTTTGTTCAGTTGTCTTCAGTTGGCTTTGAAGATTGCTTATCTTTCTCTCTTTTTTTATGATTATTTTCTCTTTAACCTCTATAATTTTTTCTTTCATTCCAGTTTCGTTCTCTTTATCTTTAATCTCTTTCTCTCTTGCCTTTATGATACCTGTAAAATCAGATTGAGAATTATCAGTACATTTAGCACATACAAAAATTTTATCAGAATTTAACAATTTAGATTTAAACTCCTGAATCTGATTTTGAAGAGCTGAATTCTGATTCTTCAGTTTATCACGTTCAGCCTCTATCGCAGGTATTTCAGGCATGTATAATACTGCAACATCTCTCCCTGACAAATAATCTTTAGACATCTTGAACAGAAAGTTAGCTTGAAATAATCGTTCCCAAACAATTCAGAAAAGTTGACTGAAAGTCAAACTCAGATCACCACTTGAAAACCAATCTCAGAAAAATTCTAACTCCAGAACTCGCAGACACCTGAAACTCGTAGACCAAAGGATTCGCAGATCACTATTCAATGAACTTCGCGCTAAACGTGTTGTGCGCGTTTCAGGAACTCGCACGCTATTACTTGCGCGTTTTAAAGAACTCGCAAGCCTTGGTGTGCGCGAAGTAGCTTCTCGCAGACAACTGTATGCGCGTTTTCGCTTCTCGCACACTACTTCATGCGCGTTTTGGACTTAGAAATATTTGATTACTTTAGCTTCTTGCAAACGAACATAAACTCCCAGATCAAATGACTCTTGCGCGTTCCATACTTAGACAATTTTTGAAAAAATAGAACTCGCTAAATGTAAACTCGCACGTCTAATAAACTCACAAGTCACCGTTCACTTCATTTCTCGAAAGATGGCTTGTGCGCGTTTTGTCACTTCTCGCAAATATTTTATGCGCGAACTAATCCAAACTCGCAGGAAACAAAAACAATCAATCATCGTGCGTGTTCTTCAGTTTGTGCGTGTTCTTGATTAGCGCGTTCTTCAGATCTTGTGCGTTTGTTCCTTTGACTCACAGATCGATCCAAAAATCATTTTAACCTGCAATTAACTTTCAAGAAATGTACCAATATGATCGAAATGTAATTCTAAACATTTTTCTATCACACTAAAAAGGCTAGAAACCAAAAATTACAATGTAATCCATATGATACAGTGTTCGATGGTTTTTTCAAGAAAAATTTCAAGAAATCAAAATTGAATCTAATATTGTGAAAAATTCGTGAAACAATGTGAATACAAAGTAATCTAGAACATAAGTCGATCACAATTCTATCATTTTTACATCCAAAACACAACTATACACACTGAATTCGAACAAAACAGTAAACTCAGAATACGTTTCTGCGTTGTTAGAACATATTTTATATTCTGTTTAGAAGTTTTATAAAGTAATTAACATATTGTAATGGGCCTTGTATTGGGTTTGGGCTTATAGTGTTTACAAGGGACTTGGGGTATAAATAGAAATCGTGTAATATATTTTAGGTTAACTTTTCATTTGTGTAATTTCCAATCATCAACAATGTAGCCGCTTACTGTTCTTGCTCTCTTAGTGTAGATTTATTTTGCTTTCAATAATCTACTGATTTCTATCCCCTAATCTTCTTGTTTATCATCAATCAATACCAATCATGATTTCAATTGGACCTCACAATTGGTATCAGAGCTAAACAGATTACATCTTTCTGAACGATCGAGAGATCTGATTTGGTTTTGATAGAACAGTCCTGTTGAATTTCGATTTCTATGGTTTGTAGTGAAATTGATTGTTTAATTGATTCAGGGGTTATTGTCTATCATTATTGAATCATTTGTTTGTATCAATTTCATCTCAGAAAATCGAATCTGTCGATTTTGAGTTTATTTTGTTCGAAAATGTATTTCACTGTAGTTGGATCGATTTGAACTTTAGAGTCGAATTTAGACAAAGTGATCAACTACAAATGTGCTCATAAGGTGTTTTCGAACCTGTGGATAAATTTTCAACACAAGATCCACAATTTTGAAGAATTTGTTGGAGAAAAAGTTCAAAATTCGTCCAGATCCACATAACTGGCAAGATTCAAGAAGAACTCGCAAAGAGTGAAGATTTCGCAGAGAGAAGGATTCGCAGAGAACATTGGACACAACAAATTTTACAAGGGAGGAATTCGCAAGTGGCATATTGCGAAAGTTGAAGGATTTGCAGGCCACTGTGCTATATGTTGTGTGCGAATTCTAAGGATTCGCAGGCCACTGATTATGTAATGTCAAAGAATTCGCAAGTTGTGTTTGCGAAAAGTGGCTTCCAAAAGATGAAAAATGTTCTAAGGTAAGGATTCGTATAAGAGAGTGCTGCGAAAAGTTGAAGAATTCGTGAATGTGTGAGCTGCGAAATGCGAGGATTCGCAGAATGAGCTCTTGCGAAAGTTGAGAATTCGCATGATAGAGCTCTGCGAATTGTGGTTTAAGCTTAATGCATCTTGCGAATTGTGCTTCATTGTCAATAGGGATCTGCGAATTTCAGTTGTTTGTGAAAGTTGGTGATGTTTTTGAGAATTCTGACTGTTATGAACCCTGTTTCATACAAGTTTGCCCTGTTCCTGAGCTTTATACGCGGAATGCATATGTGACAGCTTGTTGGTCACATATCCTTAGCAACTGATCTATATTTCACGAGTGCTCATGATCTGTAAAGATTTTCAGATTCTGGATTTTCAGATTTGGTCTTTGCTTGGATTGAGTTAGCTGCCTGAGAATCTGCAATCATCAGTCTGGAAAGCTTCTTTTATGGTTAGACCGTTGAGAGCACTTTATCATTCTTCTGACTTGATCACTCAGTAGTGTGAGCGACTGCAATCACTGTTCTGCACTTTGGTTGTGCTTCAGAATCCTGAGAGCCGATAATCATCCAACTGATTTGTGAAAAAAGGAGTTTCGGGTTTGATGACTCAGTATTCTGGAAACCAGTCAGAAAATGAGTACCTTTCATCAGTTGTTGAACATTGTTTGCGTTCTAACCCTTGCCTTGTAGTGTTGCTACCGGATGCTACCGCCCGTAAGCTTATCAGATGAAGTTCTTAAGCTAAATTCTAAATTCAACTCATGGTTCACAGACAGATCAGATGTTATATACTGAAGATGCACTTGGGTGTCACTCCATAATCCACACATATCATTCTTGTAGGCGTTAAGGAATCTGTTGGATTTACTAGAGGAAAAAGTTGTCTTTATGTGCACTCAGTCAAGGTTATTGTCTACATCAGATCTGATATTTTAGTTGATACTTCGAGGATAAGAGCTACATTCTAGGGGGATCTTGAGGATGCTTTGAAGTTTATAAAACTCTAAGTTTTATAAAGAAATCAAGGGGGAGAAGAGCTGAAGCTGGAGCTGATCAGAAAAATGATTACTTTACAAAACTTAGGGGGAGAATGTTAGAACATATTTTATGTTATGTTTAGAAGTTTTATAAAGTAATCAACATATTGTAATGGGCCTTGTATTGGGTTTGGGCTTATAGTGTTTACAAGGGACTTCGGGTATAAATAGAAATCATGTAATAGATTTTAGGTTAACTTTTCATTTGTGTAATTTCCAATCATCAACAATGTAGCCGCTTACTGTTCTTGCTCTCTTAGTGTAGATTTATTTTGCTTTCAATAATCTACTAATTTCTATCCCCTAATCTTCTTGTTTATCATCAATCAATAATAATCATGATTTCAATTGGACCTCACAGGCGTGTTCTTGATAAAATCAAAAATCAATCAAATTCAAGTAATGTGATCTTTCTAAATTTGATTGGATAGGCTCTGATACCAAATGAAAATGTATTATCCCAGATTAAAGCACAATTCAAACAAGATTAAGATTTTACAATCATAGTTCTAGAGAGAGAGAGTAGAGAGAGAAATCTCAAAGTCGTATGTATATTGATATGTGTCTAGTTACAATACACGCATCTCACTCACTTCAACAACTCTCACAACACTATGACTATTTATACTCATGCTACTTCTCTCAAGATACTAAACACTCAAGACAACTTCTCTCACAAGCTTACAATCATCACAAACTCTCATAAGGCTAATCTCTCATACCACTAAGATTAACTTTGATGACTTTACTGACTTTGACTTTTCACATTAAATCTTGGATACAATAAAATACAGTAACAATCTCCCCCTTTGTATTCAAGATTTAATAAAAATTTGACAATCTTCTTCAGTGCTTGATTCTTCAAACTTTTACTCTGACAACTTTAAACTTTGAAGCTCTGACAATCTTTAAACTCTGATGCTTTTGAAGAATCTTGAAAAGTCTCTCACTTTGTCTTTGAAAAGTCAACAAGTCTTGAACAAAAAATTGAAACTCTTGACATTTCTTTGATCTTTAAAACTTCTTTGAACTTTGAGGAATCTTTCAATGCTTGTATCTTCATCTCTGTGATCTCTGAACTGTCTTTAAGCAAACAAACTTTCTTGAATCATCTGTCTGTTTTGAAATTTGACTTGAAATTCCAGAAATGTCTCCCCCATTTTGATAAACTTTTATTTGATATTACAACATTCCTCTGACTTGAAACTTTCAGATTATCTTCTCCTTTTTCTTCAGAAAATTTTCAAACTTCGCTTAAACTTTCAGATATGACTTGAAAATTCTGAATATCTCCCTGTTATCCCAGATATGAGTGTAAACAAGATGACATAGAACAAATCTCCATTGAAACACTTTTTATTAATCTTGAAATGATTACAGAATGTTCTCTCAATACACTTTCTCTCTCTAACTCTGGAACTCTTACAACACTATGAATTGCTACAAGTCTAACACGCACAACACAACCTATTTATACCAAGAACAAAACACGCACACAACTATAGAAACAAAAATGCGTACACTACTAAACTCTTACAAAACTGGAAAAACACAAAATACAATACTTGACTTTGACTTTTTATTACATTGACTTTGACTTTGATGCTTGAGAGTTGACTTCAGCTTTGACCTTCAGTCTTCAGTCTTCTATGATCTTGTATTCAACATATTTATGCTCTAACAATATCCCCCTTTGGATTCAAGATCATCTCAAAAGGATTTTGCAGAACAATCTTCTCTTAAAGCTCAGTAAATGTAATCTTCTCCTTTTGTAAAACTTTAGCATTGAAAATCAGTCTTCTATTAATGCTCGAAACAATCTCTTCTTTCTTTGATCTACAACAATCTGTAATCTTCCCAAAGTCTGTCTTTAAACAAATAACAATCTCCCCCAAAGATGGTAGATATGCTCTTCAACAATCTCCCCATGGTTATCTCAAACCTCTTTCAGACTTCAGAAAGAAATTATCTTCAGAATTTGCTCAGTTTGCTTCAAGAAGATTATCTTCAAAGAAAATTTGTGTAAACTCCAACACATCTTCAGAAAACTTTGAATTTTTCTCTTTCAAACTTTCAATCTTTGCAATTCTCTGAACTTTTCTCCCATAACTTGATACAAAATTTTCTTTTCAACCTACATTTCTTGATTTCTTCTCCCCCTTTTGATGATTAGAGCATAGTGATCATCAAAACTATCAACAAGAAATTTCATTATCTATTCTGACCACTGATCGTTTGAACTGAGCCTCTGATTCACCGTCGATCCAAAATAAGGTATTTATCTAGATCTTTTCAAATCCAGACAAACTAGAGTGTAACACCTGAATCAACAAATGAATCAGTTAATATGCCTGTCAGTAACACAAAGTTACTGTGTGTAACGAATACACAATGGAAAGGAGATTTTTGATGTTCACTCCCCCAGGGATTCCATTTAATCATCGAAACACCACAAAGATATTTCTATGAACGTTATAACAAGAAAAACAAATTTCCTTGTGTGTTTGTGCAAGTGTTAGAAAGAATTAATCACATGATGATTGCTTTTAATAAGGCTCAAAATTGTGTAAACCACTGAGACAACAGTAATTAAACACAGACTCAATTGTGCATGATCGAAGTGCGAAGGTGGGGCATACTTCCTTCTTTTTCAATATCTAGATTTTCCAAATGAAAATCCGATAGATTATATGTTGCGTCCCCTTGAAATATGAAACATTTTCTTTTTGAGAAGAAAATGAGTGGCTGGTGGGGTTTTTATCAAGAGTTGGCATGGGCTAGTTGCTTGTTTCAATAATGTTCACGAAGAAATGTGAAACACTAGTACTGTGGCTGCCCAACTCGGAAAAATTTGGTGCAGAGTTTGATATTCTTTTACTCTGATCTCACACCCTCTTTCTTTTTAAACATTGAGCTCGCGTCTAACCAAACTCTCTTTTAAATTTTACCTCTTCACACAACCCACACTCATTTCTTTTTGACTCCTCACACTCGATCACTAAGGATTAACTTCTTGGGTAGGAAACACTGGTTAACGTGAATCCATAGAAGTTTCGTTTAAGTCCTACACAATGAACCCATATTTTCCTATTGAAGCACATTGTTGCTCAAAAATGGTTTAACTTTATCTGTTAAAGCACAAATATACAAGTCAGATGTCTGTATGCTCATAGATATAATAAAGAAGATTTGAGCATTTGAAAACATTGAAGATATTTCAAAACAAGTATATTGAATGAATGAAATGAATACAAGAAACTTGTTTGAAAATCTGACATTGTATATGTTAATCCAAGATCACTCTAAATCTTAGAGAGAGAAAGTAGAGAGAGAGAGAGAAGCGCCAAAGTATGTGTATATTCAAAGTATGCGATCAATACTTACAAACACAAAGGCCACAAGGGACTTAAATACCCTTGGCCAATACAAGACATAAAAGATCTAAGAACACAGTATTAGACCAAGTCTATAAATACAATGATTACTATAAAATCTGACTTAACAATCTCCCCCTTAGTAATCATTGGCGCTCTGGTCTTCAATGTAGGCTGTTACACCCATCTTCGAAATCACAACAAACCTTTTAAGCGACTTAGCGAAGTTTCTTGACTAAAAAAAATTTCTTCTCAACATCTTTCAATCTATGATGCCTTTGCTGCCTTGACAAGACTGGACCAGTTTGTAATAAGCTTGAAGGAACAATCGGTTCATCAGTTTGTGCTCTAAACGACGCACCTCTTTCAAATATACTCGAATGAACTGTGGTGGTCGGAGTTGAAACAGCAAAAGGACTAGTATAACTGAAGAAATTAGAATTTTGAGCAGATAAACTTTGAACTCTTTGTCTCCTTCTCTTTAACTTCTCCCCCTCATGACCTTGATGATCTGAATCAACTTGGTCATGTCTATGCTGGAGAAGAGACATCTTCAGATCTGCAAGATTGAGTCGAAGAAGCTAACAAATCTGACTGGGAACATGAAACTATTCACCTGTTGAGCTCTTTTACTCCCCCTATAGATATGCACTTTCCAATATATTCACTTTAAGTATTCCCCCTCGAAATGAGACTTATTAGATATTCTTTCAAAATTTTTTCACTCCCCCTCGAAATATGTACAGATCCACTTACACAGATATGAGAACACAATTATCGAAACATCAACGTAGAAAGAAAAATATATTGAATATGTATTTTGAAACAACTAAATATATAAAGTTTTAAACACTAAACAAATTAAATTCTACTCAGTAAAATATCACCGATTAATCCATCAGTTGAAATCAAGTGTATGTTGTTGGATACAGATACAAGTTTTATTTCATATCATGTTAAGACATGTTCAGTTTCAAAAACTTTCATCAATCTATTCAGTGTGCTAACATGCGAACTTCGATTACCTTCAAAAAAATGCAATTCTAAAAATATAATAGAGAACTTTGCCTTTACTCACACTAAGCTGTCAAGAATTAAGACTTTCACAAATTTATAGGTTTATCGAAACTCAAACATATTACCAAGTATCATGAGATGTGTGCTCATTGTCATCTTTTATCATTGTGCACATTGGCATCTTCACATGAGTGTGCTCTTTGGCATCTTTTAAGCTTGTGCACTTTGGCATCTTTTAATCAAGAAGTTTAGTAAGTAAAGAACATGTCATAAACGTAAGTTTCTATCTGATCCTATTGCAGGATTTGGGTCAGCCGCTCCCAGACCAGTTGGCCTTAGGGGACTAGGTGTCAAGCACCCCTTGGAACTTACTCTCCCAGACCAGAAAGGCTACACCGACACATTATAAACCCATTCATACAAGTAGAACATGACTTTCGATCTGATTCTATAGAAGGATTTGGGTTCGATGACTCCCAAACCAATTGACCTTAGGGGCCAGATGACAAGCATCTCACGGAACTTACTTTCCCAAACCAGAAAGGTCACAGGTACAAACTTTTAAACTTAGAGATTTCTGTATTTTATATATTTAATTTTTATCTCAATCACTCGGTTTTACATCTAAGTGTTTAGCCTATATTTTCATTACGATCCATAGTTCTGACTTTTTAGGTTTTCTAAGCATTGTAAACTATAAATATTCCAAATGACACAACTGTAAAGCATTCTCAAAAATTCAAACATGTTTTGCTGACCTTTCGATTTTTGTAAGACTTGAAAGTTGAACATATAAAACTTAGATATAAACAAAACAACTTGAAAATTTATCCTAGACACATATTTTATTTAAAAGAAAGAAAAACTGTAAAAAATTTTACTTTATAGAATAAAATTAGTGTAGATTTAAACATTTAAAATCAACATGCCGAGTTTTTGATAACAGAAAATTAAATCGATATACATTTATGGCTTTTGTAAAAATATTGGCAAGTTGATATTCAGTTGAAACAAAATATAATTCAATAATACCTTCTTCCACATGATGTTTAATGAAATGGTACCACATATCTATGTGATTGGTTTGCACTCATTCAGGTTCTTGAATAGCTTGATATAACTGGAACAACATCACTGTCAGAGATTGGTGCAGCGGAATTTGAAGTAGATGTGCTCACAGTTTCTCATAAGTCTAGAAGCAAAACACATTGAAGGGCGAGTCCTGAGCAGCTTGACTCAGAAGTCATAAACATTTTAAGAACGAGTCCTAAACAGATATGTTTAGAAGTCGAAATTGAAGTACGGGTTCTAAGCTGATTTAGTTAGAAGCCTATGTTTTCTTACTCCCCCTTGACATTAGGTTCCTACAACTCTGAATCAGTCTTTGGTTTTGGAACCCACTTGTATTTGGGTCCATGTTTGTTATTTGCAGTTCTAATGGGAGTAAATTTGTTAGATTTGACAAACAAAGCACGAGAAAAATTATCAGAGTAATGAACATAATCATTAGTAGAGGACGAAGCATAATCATCTGAACTAGAACCAGAAGAAGAATATGAGACATCTTTTGCAATTCGAATCATTTTCTTTATTGAGTATTTTGAAATTTTATTACAAACAGCAAATGAATCACTATGACAAAGAGTATCTTCACATTGATTCTTATCAGGCATAGATTCATCAGATGTCCGTTTGATCCTTCATTTCTGCCTTGTAGGAGTCCTCAAAGTCCTATCTGAAATATTTGAATCAAAAGAATTAGAATTTTCAAAAATAACAGTAGCTTGTTTCTTTGACTTCTTTGACCTTCTTCTTTTACGCTTTGGTTTATAATAATCATTATTTAGCGTAAAAGATTCATCAAGAATTTTCAATTTAAGAATTGAATCTGAAGAAACAATTTTACCTAAGAAACCCAACTGACCAGACAATAAACCTGAACTTGCCTCGGAGTCAGAAAAATTTTCAGATTTTAGGACTTCCTTTTTGTTTTCTTAAAATCAGAAGAAATACCAGTAACAGAATCTTTAAGTAAATTTTGTTTTTGAGAAATTAATTTTTCTTCAAGACTTGTCGTCATGAAAGAAAGAATTACATATGTTTCAATTTCTCTTTGAATATTTTGTTCTTCCATTGTATCTTCAAGATCAATGATTTTGCTTTCTAACACTAATGGAGGAATATATCTCTTAGAATCATAAGAAACTGGAGATATATTTTCTTTATCAGTTTTAGTGGCATAGATATCAAAATAATAATTAGACAATGAAGATTTAATAGAAGATATGACATTTAAATTGTTTCTGTTCTTCTTTGATTTTTCTGGAAAATATTTGGCATTTTCGCACGTGTAAACAAAAGGAATTTCCTTTTTCTTGTTGTTCATTCTTTTCTCATTTTCGATTTCTAAAACTTGCTTTTCACTTGTCCAATGAAATTTGAACTGAGGAGCATATATTGCAAGATTTAGATAATCATATTCATATAAAGTGGGAACTTCTGTTTTAGCTTTATCTAAAAAATGTGGATTTTCAAAACCAAGTCCCCATTTTTCTTTAATAGACTCATGGCTCCGTGGTTTGTTCAAATAAACAGTTTGTTTAGTTTGATCTCTTAGATATAATTTTTCTTCCAACTTATTTATTTTATCTGAAAAATTTTCTTTTAATTTGGTCATTTCCGTCAAAGAATCAAGATAAGTCATATTTGAATGCTCTAAATCATCCAATTTCTTTTGAAAGATTTCTTTTGTATGATTCAAAATAGATTTTTCATCTTTCAAAGAAATTTGCAAATTTTCAATTAAATTTGACTTTTCTATATTTAATTGTTTTTCAGATAATAACTTTGAGCGAAGATCATGTAAAGCAGTTATAATGATATTCATTTGCGAAGATATAAATTTGAAATCGAATTCAGAAGGTACCTCAGATTCATCAGTGGAAGAATCTTCATCATCATCATCGCTTATATCATCTCCTATGAAGCACATAGTAGTAGTTTCCTCATTATCAGCTTCATTGTCAGAATGATCTAGCCAATATTCAGCTTCAGCTAACAAAACGATGCCTTTCTCTCTTTTCTCAGCTAGTTCCATCTTCTTCCGGTAATACGCTGAATCCCGAACCACCTTCACTCGACACTCCTTGGCAATGTGAGCCGGCTTTCCACAGTTGAAGCACGCAGTAGCTTTTGTAGTCTCGGGCACTTTGCCAGGCTCGTTCTTCTTAGACCCTTAAGTGAAGCGAAGGTTGTTGGAACCAGAACGATGTTGAAACTTTTTGTTGTAGTGTTGAGAGAGAAGAATCATCGCTTTTTGTAGCGCTTCACCATCATCATCAGTGGCCCCGTTATAAGCATTTTCAGACAATGCTTGTTCAGCCAATTGACTCGTGAGGAGAGCAACTGCGTCCACTGTCTTTGACGTATTCTTCTTATCAAGCTTGGCTTTCTTCTCTTTGACAATGCTCTCATCTGTCATCAAAATCTCATAAAGCTCTTGTATTTGCATTTTAGAGACCCGGACATCATTCCTCAATCGATGACATGACTTGTTCCATTCCGGTTGAAGAGCGTTGAGAAACTTCAGATTAGTCTCTAACTCAGTCTTTTGCACTTTTATCTTTTGCAGATCGTTCAACACTACTGAGAACCTGTCAAAGACACTCTTCAAAGTCTCACCATCCTTTGCTTTGAACTCCTCAAAATTATTCATGTAGCGCGTTTGTCGGAGTTGTGTTGCAACCATTGACCCAAGCATGATCTTTTCTAACTGAGTCCACATCATCATCGGATTTTTCTTGAAACAATCAATTCGATTGTAGATGGAATTAGGTAATGCTAGCATCAGGTTAGACTTTGCTTCACGATCGGTGTCAGGATCGAATTCTCAACAAGAATTAATTCTCAGAAACAATATCAAAGAAGTTTGCGGAATAACACTTTGATATTTAATCAAACAGAAAATCAAAACAGAATATAATCAACAAACTGTAAACTTGTATTGAATGCTTTGAAGTTACAAGATTACTCACTCAACCTCAATATTGATGAACAGGCTCACCAATACGAATTCTACTTCTCTAGAATTAGGATCTATGCCTTGAGGTTGATTTTCTCTCTAAAAGAATGAAAACCAAAAGTTAACACATTATTCTAAACTATACTATATATATATACTGAAGATAAAAGCTAATTACAATTAATAAAATATCTTCAGAATATCTTCCATCATTATCTCCAAGCTTTCCATAATCTTCAGTTTATCCAGCTGTCATCCTTTCCATACAGATCTCCATCTTATAAGCAGTATTAATCATAAGCAGCATTAATACTTTGAGCAGTATTAACTCTAGCAGTACTAACCATGCTCAGCAGCATTAATCTCTTCAAGCAGTACTAACTTTGAACTAGCAGTACTAATCTTGTTGAGCAACATTAACCATCAACTAGCAGCATTAATAACAGAAGTACTAACTAGAAGTATTAACAACTAGAAGTATTAACTGTTTTCTTCTAGCAGCATTAACTAGAAGCATTAATATCAGAAGTACTAACTAGAAGTATTAACAACTAGAAGTATTAACTGTTTTCTTCTAGCAGCATTAACTACAACTAGCAACATTAACCACAGAAGTAGTAACCGTGTTGAATATTAACTTCAGAAGTATTAACCATGTTGAACTAGAAGTAGTAACCATCCTTGGCATATTTCAGACCCAACAATCTCCCCCTAACTTAACTTTTCAAAACTGAGAAGTTAAGTTCTTCAGCATAGGGTCTTTATGATAATTTCAAAACTTTCTGCAATTACTAGTTCTTCTTGATTCAGTTTCTGCTGTTATCTTCTTTTCTGTTTCTGTTGTAGTTACTGCTTTGTTTCAGCTTCTTCACTTATCTCCCCCTCAAAATAAGATTTCATATCAACTTGATTCTCCTTCTCAATTCTTCTCAAGTTCAGATGTTTAAGTCTCCCCCTTTTTGAAATAATCATGATCTTTTCATCTCTTTTATCTCCATAATTTGATTGTGAACTTTCAGACAAATTGTACCAAGTGTATCCATCAATTCTTTGTAGTTAAACTGTCCTCACCTCCTTTAGATGTGTTTACCACCTTTGAAGGATCCTTGGATCTTTTAGTAGAGATCTTCTGCCTAGCAGAAGCACCTTCTACTCCCTTGGTTTCTTGGCACCTGGGACCTTTAGATAATTACTCATCTAAAGTTGCCATGGGGAAGGTCTTAGATATGGTCACACTGTCCTGTCATGCACTTTGTGCAAAGTCAGTAGTGTGAGCCTTACAACCCATATGCTCTTGCATCTCCTTATTGAGCACCTTCTTGGGGTTGGGAGACACCCCTATGGTTTCCCTTTGGATATTCTCTGATGAAAAATGCTCCATCAGAGGGCTTGTAGGTTTTGAGGTTTAAGATACAAGAAGGGAAGGAACCTTCTGTATCTTTTCCTTATATAGTATGGTAATTGGGAATGTTGGTTTGACAAAAGAAATCTGAAGATTTATGCTTTGTAGTGGAAGGTATGGATAGGTCATCAGTGGGTTGGTCTAATGAGGGCTTTGACCCTGATGCCTTACCTTCTTGATTGTGGGACACCACCATCATTGTTGAGAACAATGGTATATCAACTCCTTCCGAGTCCCTAGCAGATCTTCTCATGTTTGAGAAAACCTTGCCTTTAGGGGGTTTAGGTACATATACCTCATCAAAGTGAGGTATGTCCGTCAATTCATTATTAAGTACTTCTTGTACAAACCTTGGATACAGATAAAAGCTTTTTGATTGATATCCAGGTTTGACATTAAATCATTGAAGATCATTTTTAGGTATAGAAAACTTACATTAGCAGTAGTAACACTTATCAGCAGCATTAACACAGACTGGCAGTAGTAACACATACCAGCAGCATTAACACAGTCTGACAGTTTTCACTGAACAAGAAGTACTAACTACCTTTCAGTATTAGCAACCTTCTGCTGGATCAAAAGAAACATGTCCTCCATCAAATCTTTTAAATAATTTGAAGGCAATCCATGTTCTTTGTTATGTGCCAAAAGCAATCATTCTCTTCATTCCAAATGCTCTTCCTCTTGAGCTTTTGATTGCCCTGCACACTTGATAAATCAGTTAGTCTTTGAGGGAACCCAAGCCAAAGTGGTCTTGGGTTGTCCTTTCTCATTTATATAATCTGTCAGTTTGGTCTGGATGAGTTGTTTAGGAATCTCATGGCTGGAATACTTTGTCAAGATTATAGGCTTTGCAACATTAATACTAGTAGAAGCACTATCCTTGTTAGCAGTAGTATTGGTTGCAGCAGCACTATTTCTGTTAGCAGTACTATCTGGGATAGCAGTACTAACAGGTTTCTTTACAATTGGAACCCAAACTTGAACAAAGTTGTTTGCTTTCTTTGTCTTTAAATTACTCCTTGGCTTATCTGGAGCATTTTTCTTTGTATTAGCAAACTTGTTCTGAGCATGAGACTTTAAAGGTGCTCTTTTCTCAACCAATTGATTCCTTCTTTTATTCCTATAACCAAAAGAGTTTTGTGGTTTTCTTTGAAAAGTGACTCTTTGGTTGATAGGGTTGAAATAACAGTGTTTGGCAAGATGATTCAATTTGCCACAGATAAAACAAGGTTTTGGTCTATTGATTTTACTCAAATCAACCCCTTGTTTTTGTGCCCACTGATTATTCCAGTTTCTCTGATTTCCCCTTGGTTTATCATGTTTTTGGGGCTCAGATTTATTGCAAGAACACTGTTTACAAGGGACAGGATTCACAACTGTGGTTTGCTTATAATGGACCTTCTCAGACTTTCCCTCAGTCTTCTCAATGTCCTTAGATTTGACCCAAGTCTTTCCACATCCCTCATTGGTGATAATGTGATTTTCTAGAGGAATCTCACCACTCCCAGTGTTCTCCTTACTCTTTTCACTAGAGTTATCTTCTTCAGAGTCTGTTTCAACCACCACTTTGTCTAAAGGATCTACCTTAGTGGCTCCAACAGGCAATTCCTTCCTATCCTTGGTCTCTAGTAAGTTTGATATAGGAGGAATGTAATTGTTGTTGTATGGTGGTGGTGTGGTGTTATAGCCTATTCCTCTTCTAAGTTTGTCATGGATTTGAGTTTGGAGCAAAGAGTCCATTGCTTTAGAAGCATTTGAAAATTTCTCAATATCCAGCTTGGCTTTCTCAAACTCACTCTTTATCTTCTCATTCTCCTCTTTAAACTTTTTCAGCTGAAGTTCTAGGTCATTCTTCTCCCACTTCCAGTAATTTGTATCATAAGAATGTTGAAGTTCATTGGCTTGGAAAACTTTGATCTGTTCCTCAAAACTCTCAACAATTCTTACATAGTCTTTTATATCTCTCTCTAATCTTTTAAGGTCATCACTCATTGTCTGGTTGTGATCCCTGTACCTTTTAACAGTTTCCATACAAGTTTTAGAGCAAAGATTAGATATTACCTCTGTGGGGATTTCTGTGCTTGAAGAATCTGAAACTTTAGCCATTGATGATTTCTGATTTCAAGGAAGAATGATGATTGCGGGTTTCTGAGAATACTTGCTCTGATACCACTTGTCAGGATCGAATTCTCAACAAGAATTAATTCTCAGAAACAATATCAAAGAAGTTTGCGGAATAACACTTTGATATTTAATCAAACAGAAAATCAAAACAGAAGATAATCAATAAACTGTAAACTTGTATTGAATGCTTTGAAGTTACAAGATTACTCACTCAACCTCAATATTGATGAACAGGCTCACCAATACGAATTCTACTTCTCTAGAATTAGGATCTATGCCTTGAGGTTGATTTTCTCTCTAAAAGAATGAAAACCAAAAGTTAACACATTATTCTAAACTATACTATATATATATACTGAAGATAAAAGCTAATTACAATTAATAAAATATCTTCAGAATATCTTCCATCATTATCTCCAAGCTTTCCATAATCTTCAGTTTATCCAGCTGTCATCCTTTCCATACAGATCTCCATCTTATAAGCAGTATTAATCATAAGCAGCATTAATACTTTGAGCAGTATTAACTCTAGCAGTACTAACCATGCTCAGCAGCATTAATCTCTTCAAGCAGTACTAACTTTGAACTAGCAGTACTAATCTTGTTGAGCAACATTAACCATCAACTAGCAGCATTAATAACAGAAGTACTAACTAGAAGTATTAACAACTAGAAGTATTAACTGTTTTCTTCTAGCAGCATTAACTAGAAGCATTAATATCAGAAGTACTAACTAGAAGTATTAACAACTAGAAGTATTAACTGTTTTCTTCTAGCAGCATTAACTACAACTAGCAACATTAACCACAGAAGTAGTAACCGTGTTGAATATTAACTTCAGAAGTATTAACCATGTTGAACTAGAAGTAGTAACCATCCTTGGCATATTTCAGACCCAACAATCGGCTTTTTGTCGTGTAATCTCTTCGGCAGTCAAGGGAATATCATTCTTAGGTTTGACGAATGGTCCTTCAGTAAATGACTTCATCATGTTCTCTCCGTTTGCTTGATGCTCGATGAAGTTAATGAACCGATCTTTCCATTGAGTGAACTCATTCTCATTGATCAAAACTGGAGGACGAGTATCCGTTCCCAATGACATCATAATGTCGTTCTTATAAAACTGAGCTTGAAAAGAAAATTTTGACATATCCATAACTTCAGAAATTTTGAGAAAAATGCCAAGTCTTGATGCAGAGAGAATTTGGCGCAAACAGGAGCTTTGCGCTAGACGAAGGTGGCGCAAACTGGAATTTTGCACGAACAATAACTGGCGCAAACTTGATTTGTGCAAGACGTTGGTGGCGCAAAGAATATTTTGCGCGAGACGTTGGAGGCGCAAACTGAACTTTGCGCGAGACGAAGGTGGCGCAAGCTGTACTTTGCGCGAGAAGAAGGTGGCGCAAACTTGAGCTTTGCGCGAACAAAAACTGACGCAAAATTTGTCACGACCGGTGTCTAGACCGAACGGTGTCTTGAACGACCGGTGTCTTGACCGACCGGTGTCTTGACCGATGTCTTGATCGACCGATGTGATCGACCGGTGTGAGAGGGGCGACCGGTGTCTCCCTGACCGATATGGACCGGTGTATATGGACCGAAGTCGACCGGTGTCTAAGTTTGACCTGTGGCGTAAAGTTGAGATTTGCGCTACCAATGACTAGCGAAAATCTGACTTTTACTCCAGTAACTGAACCCCTGATGAACTGGCGCAAAGTGCAGATGAACTGGATGAACTCGCGCAAACTTTGGATGAACTCGCGCAAACTTTGGATCTGACGCAAAATCGTGAGAAACCTTCCAAAATTGAACACAAACTTAAATCTAATGAATTTTAACTACTCAGATTCAATCGATTACACTATTCTAATAAAAAATTACAAACAATTCAAACAAACTTCACTGAATCAAAAAAATATAATTCGAACAGTACGCCATTATCGAACATCCCAAAAACTCGAAAAACCTTGAAATCGACATCCAAAAACTGATTTTCTTGCAAAATGATGTGAATCAAATATGATCTGTTATAGAAACCGGATCCAACGAACCAATCTACAAGAAAATTCGATCAAAATTCAATCTGAATTTGATGAAAAATCAAAAAATGAGATTTTCTTGAAAAAATCAAGAAAATCAATCAAATTTTTTGATTTAAACGCAAATTCAGAAATCAAAACATGTATCTCTCAATCCTCTCAGATTCAGATTAGGCTCTAATACCAATTGTTAATCCAAGATCACTCTAAATCTTAGAGAGAGAAAGTAGAGAGAGAGAAGCGCCAAAGTATGTGTATATTCAAAGTATGCGATCAAGACTTACAAACACAAAGGCCACAAGGGACTTAAATACCCTTGGCCAATACAAGATATAAAAGATCTAAGAACACATTATTAGACCAAGTCTATAAATACAATGATTACTATAAAATCTGACTTAACAGTATAATAAGATCAAATATGAATGATATAACAATCAAGACTTTGGTCAGGAAAAATTGATATTGTCTATATGAACCAAAAATATAGACATTCTTGAAAAAACGCTCAGAAATGAAATCACGCTCAAACTTTGAATAACAAACGGGGTGTCTTACCATCAAAAAATATTGTTTCAATTTAGAGACATGGTAAGAATGAATTCAACAAAAATTAAACCGGTGTGTGTGAATACATGACAGTATATAGACAAGATAATACACAAGTATTAATCTTTGGAAATACACGGTTTGTATAACATTGAAGCACAAATAAAATGAAAACATTTAAAATCACACTTCAATATTCATGAATTCGTTTAAGAATCAGAAGTGGTTTGAACATTTAAGAACATGTTTTCTATGATTGAAAGTCGTCCTTCTTTCAACCATATATGAGATTAAGAATAGAAATAAACCTTTTCAATCTCATGAAGTCAGCTTAAAGTCATAATGGTATGATCATGTAAGCATCCTCTTAATCTGCATCAGTCATAAAGTCCGTCAAAGCAACTTTATTCACAACATTTATTGAAAAAATAAAATGACATAAAGCAGTAAAACATTGAATGTACGAGTGTTGATCTGAAATAATCAGAAATCATAATTCTTACTCCTTATCTTTCATACTCTAACTCCCCCTGCATTTATGCATCATAAAATCATCAGTTAAAAATACAAAAATATATGAACTCCCCCTCAAATGAATATAGATCATCTTTTCATCATCTCTCACTCCCCCTGAAAACACAAATACCCTTTAGTGCAGATATCTTTTCAGAATAAAGATAAAGAAATGAAGAAAAATAACAATAAGAAAAACTTTAAAAAGTAATCACAGATTATGTCTTTAGATTTAGCATACCAAGTTTCGAGACAAGAAAATTAAATCTCTTTTCGTCGAGAGGCTTGGTAAACAAATCAGCAAGCTGATAATCAGTATTTTACAAAATAAAGTTCTATTGTACCTTTTTCAACATTGTCTTTGATAAAATGATATCGAACATCTATGTGTTTTTGTCTTTGTATGTTGTACAGGATTTGCTGATATTGCAATGGCGCTTTTAGAGTCACAGTAAATCGGGATTTTGTCGAATTTGAAGCCATAATCTCACAGTTGCATCCTAATTCACAACACTTGAGAGCAGCAGCTTGCAGCAACAACATACTCTGCCTCAGCCGTGGAAGTGGAAACACATAGTTGTTTTTTTGATGCCCAACTGACGAGTTCGGGGGCAACTGAGCTCTTGTTTCAATACCTGCCATTTCCGAGTGAACGGCAGATAGATTATGTGTTAATTCCCCGTGTAAAGATGAGACTACAGCCTGTTGAGAGGCAGTAGAATGGCTAGCTGTGGTGTGCATATGCATAAGTGGGCGACTTATGTCTTGTACTTCCTATTGCAACACATGCAACGGAGCACTTGATTTGGTTACCCGTCTAGAATGGTAGGTTATGTTACACTCACGCTCACCATATTCTTTTGCTTCAATTTCTCTCAGTCTCACACTTTCAACATTTTCGACTATATTACCCTCAGACCTCCTTATATCTCCCATCACTTGAGCAATCTCAGTATCAGTAGTATCAATAACCATGTCCTCATGATGTAGAGAAACATCGTCTAGGATGCCAAAACTATGCTGGAGATTCTCATTATCAATGTCTGCTTCATGAAAATAACATCTTCAGCATGACGATCCGAAGTAGCTGAAGGTACTGTATCAGAAGAATGCATATCCGACTCAGTATCAGAATTCACATCCTCATCAGTTATCCTTACATGAGGACTTGATTGACGGATTAAAGTCCTTTCAGGTTCGGATGTGGAAACCTCTAGACGTGTGGCAGCTTGTGCCGAGATCCCCACAGCTTCAGATGTAATGTTCTGAACCCCACCAGTTCCCCTCTCTAAATTTTCCATCGTCTCTCCCCGCTCCTAAACCCCCGTGGTTTCAGGAACCCTCACCGACTCCTCTCGCCTAAGGTTTGAGTCTTGGGTAGGGATTACCGGTGCTGATATTCCCATAGACTCTCTATACTCGACTACGCACTCAGAGTTCGGATCGACATATGAGAGAAGAGATTGTGGAACCGGCATGGAGTAAGGAAACTGCTTTTTCTGCTTTTGAAGATATTTCATCTCAAATTCCGGAGCAAGTTCATGCTGAGTTCGTTTCGGAATGTCTCTGTTCGATCTTATCATACTTCGGATTATCAACTATAAGAATCTCTGATAAGGCACATAGATAGGACGCTTAGATGTACTTTTGCTGATAACTTTCTCATAAAGTTCCGTCCAGAACACCACTGAATAATCGACGTGTAGAGCGTACACGACTGCATGGAATAATCTCAGTGTATGCATGTTGGTGTTGTCTAGACCGGAATTTCTTGACGTGAAGCATCGGTTGAAAACTGAGAACATCTGATAATAGAAGGGAGGAAGGTTGGTCTTCTTGAAGTCACTGATCTTTGTAGGTGAACCAGTATAACCCAAGGCTAGAATGCCTGCATATACTTCAGAATCCACTAGGTACTGATCAAATCTGGTTCTTCCCTCTCTAGAATTAGCCTCCGGTAAGTCTAAGATCCATCTGAGTCTTTGATAAGTAAGCACAGAAGTAAAGTTCTCAATTCTGAGCCGAAAATACTTGTTGGTTTCACTTTCAACAACATACTCGATCATCTTCCAGACTTGCTGTAAGTAGATAAGTGGAACAGCAGAAGTGTCTGTTAGAGCATGGTGAAGTGGATGGCCTTTCAGAATCTCTACCACAACTGGATTGACACTCAGACTGTCAAAGTCCACATGGTGGTTGTTAGGATACAGCAACAGGTACTCAGATTGGTTTATGAGGGCTTGATCAGGATCTTCACCAATCTCAGATTGAAAATGAGATCGTGAAGATGGCATAGGTGTCTCTTTAGAGCCATGTGGATCATGTTCATCCATATGGACACTTTGATCATGAATGTGTTCCTCCGCCATTGATTACCTGAAAAATATAACAAGTATTGGATAAAATCCAATATGTTAGTCAATAAGCTCAAAAGATGTTTTTCACAAAAACATTTTGATACACAAAGTATCAAGTACAGAAACAATTGTACTTTAAAGCTCTGAACAGATTAGCACAAAAAGTTACAAGAATTCAAATTGTAACTTTGAACACAAAAAAATACTAAAAAGACACAAACTTGAACTAAACACTTGACATTTTGAATTGACAAAAAAAATTGTTGTATTGCAAAAACACTTGAGATCTAAAAAATAATTTCTAAGTATAAAACTCTCAAAACATTGAGAAACTTAGAACTCTTATAACATTGAACTTACAAAGTTTCCAAAACTCTCAAAACTCTCAGACACTGTTCATTTGAAAATTTGAATTTCAAAATTTCAAAAATCCAACTTTGAATCCCAATAATCTGAATTAATGATGTCAATATTTATTAAATGTTCAGATTCAGGTTCAAGAGTACTTTTAAGTCAGATCTAGTCCAAACCAAATCTTCGAAATTCAATCTGATAAACAATAAATCCCAATATATCAAGCAATTACTCAAGATTTAGAACATTTAGGAACAAGAACTAGAGAGAGAATCTAGAGAGAAAAAGTGATCTTCATTAGTCACAAGTCTGAAAGTTACAATATTAGTTCTCAAGATTCGTTGTCACAAGATTACTAAGCAAACCCTATATATACCACCTAACTAATACAAGACTTAATGACAAAGTAAACTAATACAAGCTTTGACAATTACAAGACTTTGACTATGTTGACTTTTACATCTTTGACTTTCCATATTAAATCTTGGATACAATATTTGGACTTAACAATCTCCCCCTTTGTATTCAATATTTAATAAAAATTTGACACTAGTATTCAGCTCTTGATTCTTCAACTTTTGTCTCTAACAACTTTGAACTTTGAAGCTTTAACAATCTTTACTTTTTCAGCTCTTAAAGAATCTTGGAAAATCTTTTGCACTTTGAAGCTTTGAAAAGTCAACATGCCTTGAAACTGAATTCTTTGAACATCTTTGAAACTTTGAAACAAACTTTGAAACTTCTGAAAATTGTATGAAACAACTTGATTCTGTATCTTCATCTCTTTGATCTCTGGACCATCTTTGGAAGAACAGACTTTCACAAATCATCTTGAATTAACTTTGAACAATCTTCTTCAGATACATTTATCTTTGTAACAGCGGAAGCATTTTGAACATTCAGAATTTCTTCATCAGACTTTGAAGATCTTGATCCAAACAAACTTTCGTCATACTTGAACTTTGAAATTGATCTTTGTATAATTCTCCCCCTTTTTTGATGATTGAGATCATCATAATCATCAAAATTTCTTCAATTTCAGCATAGACTTTGATCACCCCTTTTGTAACCAAATAACAATCTCCCCTTTGACAATAGGCGCGCTTTTATCTGAAGAGCCGTCAATCCATGAAAGATATATATATCCGAATCTTTTCAAATTCAGACATAATGAACATGGTAACCCTGAATCAACAAATGAAACAGTTAGAAGTGCCTGTCAGTAACACGAAGTCACTGTGTACAACGAATGTACATTGTAAGGAGCTGGTTTTGATGATGACTCCCCAAGACTTCCATTCAATCATTGAAAAACACAAGGTAATTCTATGAATGTTCTGACAGAAAAACAGATTTTCTGTGTGCTCGTGCTTGTGTATGAAAGAATTTTAGCACAATGATTGTGTTTCATAAAGGCTCAAAGTATGTAAATCACTGAGACAGCAATGATTATACATGGACTCAATGTGCATGAGAAAGGATCGAAGGTGGGGCAACTTTCCTCCTTTTTCAATATCGGTATCTTCCAAGAGAAGAACCAATAGATTATGTGTTGCTTCCCCAGAAAATGTGAAACATTCTCTTTTTAAGAAAAGAATGAGTAGCTGGTGGGGTTAATGCAAGAGATGGCATGGACTATTTGCCTATTTCAATGATGGTCACCAAAGAAATGTGAACCAATCAGTAATGTGGCTGCCCGGCTCAGAAAGATGTTTGGTGCAGAGTTCTGATATTCTTTTAACTCTGATCTCACACCCTCTTTCTTTTAAACATATAAGCTCACATCTAACCAATCTCTCATTTCCATTTTACCTCATCTCACTCCCACACTCAATTCTTTTAGACCCCTCTCCCCTCAATCACTCAATGGATTTCTTCCGGGGTAGGAAACACTGGTTATCGTGAATCCATGGAAGATCTATTAAGCACTCACACTGAATCCCATGTTCCTAAAAGTACATGCTGGTCAATGATTTTCTTAACATGTAAATCACAAGAAATCATATGTCAGTGTATGTATGCTCATCAAAAATCAGAAATGAAATTTGAGCATTTGAACTTTGAAGAATTCTCAAAACAAGAATATTGAATGAATGAAATGAAGTCAAGAGAATTGTTTTGAGAATCTGACAATGAATTAAACAGATCAAATCAAATGGTTAGGGTATCAAAGAATTGGAAATTTTGTTTATATGAACGAATATAAACAATTTATCAATGAAAGAACAAATATGAAGAAGATGAATGATGCTCAACAACTTTGAATTTCAAACGGGGGTATTACCATCGAAAAATTGTTTGAATTTGAGACATGGTAACAACAATTTCAAATAAAATACTGAACTGGTGTGTATGAATACTTGACAGTATATGGACAAGATAATGCACAAGTATTGATCTTTAAAAACACACGGTCAGTTAAACAATAAAGCTCAATATTTGAAAAACATTTAAAAGCACACTTCTAAATTCATGAAATCGTTTGAGAATAGAGAAGTGGTTTGAACATTTAAGAAAGCGTTTTTCATGCTTGAAAGTTGTTCTTCTTCCAAACAATCAGAGATCTAGGATCAGAAAATATTTACCTTTTCAGCTCGCCCTCAAATCATGATTAAATGATTTATATCTTTGAAGCTCCCCCTGGATATTAGCAAAATATCCTTTTCTGATCATTGAAAAACGGGTCCTGATCTGTAATGTGATCAGAAGCCACTTTATTCACATCATTTATTCAAAAATAAAAGACAGAAAGCAGTAAAACAGTTTATAGTATGAGTTCTGATCTGAAGTAATCAGAAGTCATCACCTTTACTCCCCCTTAAATTAGGCATCTGAAATATGTCAGATAAAACAGGATAGAGATCAAACACTCCCTTTTGAATTGTTAGACCATCAATATCAGAAAAATCTAGCAGTGAAAAAGTATAGGATAGAGATCAGATCAATTCTCTTGGGATGAAGACCATCAATATCCATCGGATGCAAAAACACAGGAGTAAAGTCTTTTTATCGTTGAGGTTCGAGTCCTAAACTGTTGTGTTTAGAAGTCAAACTCCTTTGAAGACCGGGTCCTAAGCTGACGTGCTTAGAAGCCATCGTATTGACATTGAGGTGCGGGTCTTGAACTATAGTATTCAAGAGCCATTGTTCTCTTACTCCCCCTTGGATTGAGGTGCGTGCAACACAGAATCAATTTTCTTCTTTGGTACCCACTGGTATTTGGGTCCAGAAATGTGAGTTGCAGTTCGTGTGGGGGATACCGAGTAAGAACCATACCAGAAATGATCACTGGTCTTGTGGATATGATCATGTGTACAGCAGTAAGAACAATAAAATTTATTACCTAAAAACCTGAGTAATTGGTCTCTTGAGTATATGAGGTCAGGTTTACCTTTATGCTCTTTCTTCTTCTTTGCTTTGTGAGCATGTACACATGATGTCTTCTTTTTCAGCTCATCTTTCTTGTCATCTTTGACCGATTTCTTCATCCACACATGTTTCTCTTTCTTGTAGCTTTTTCTTCTTGAAGATGTATCTGAACCATCTAAATATTCATCAAAGAAAATGTTAGATCGACGAATCTGATTAAAATATTTAACTGACCTTTGTTAAGAGACAGATTTCTGAGTAGAACTTGAAACAGACTTTTCAAGCTCTTTGATCTTTGATGCAAAGATGTCTCTTTCTTTCTCAAGTTGGTCAATCTTCTTTGAGAACTCAGACTTCGTCCTTTGCTCTTTCAGCGCAGAAGCAGACAGTTCAGACAACTTGGAAGTTAGCCTTTTGATTTCAGACTCAAATATGGATCTTTCTTCTTCAAATCCTTTTTCTGAATCATTTCTCATACTCAAATATGGATCTTTCTTCTTCAAATCCTTTTGTTCTATGGCCTTCTTTTCTTTCTCAAACTTCTCTCTTTCCAAAATCAATACTTTCTCAAAATCAGAGATTTGTTGAGAAAGTTTTAAGCATTTAAGCTCCACTATCTTTTTTTCTTCAAAACACTTCTTGGAGAAATATGAGAACTTCTTTGAAAAAATTTTCTGTTCATTTTCAAAATCAGCTTTATTGTCAAAAAGTTGTTTTTCCAAATCAGATAAATTCTTTTTAAGCTCAGCGTTCTCAGATTCCAATCTTTTTATTTTCTCATCAGAATGTCCAGAAGATCTTTTCTGAAGATCTTCATTAAGAACTTTTAAAGCACAGAGTTCTTCTTTCAAATATATGATTTCATTAAAATATTCTATTGACTTCTGAGAATGAAAGTCAACTTGATGACCCAGATTAATCTTCTCTAATTCCACCTTTCTGATCTTTACTTCAAGATCTGTAAAAAATCCCATGATTAAAGAGTAATCAGCTTACAGTGAATGACCGTTCCAAACTATGTATCAGAAAAACATAAACCAGATTGAATTTAAATCTTAAAAAAATTCGTAAAAAATGAAAATTTGAACAACACAAGTTATGGCGCAAAGTTAAAAAAAATTTCCATATATGACTAAAAAAAAATTTCCAGAGAGAGATATTGCGCAAACTAGAGGTTTGCGTTTCAAGAGAGAACCGCAAATTGAACTTCACGTTTGCTTTGAGAAGCGCAAGATGAAGCTTTGCGTGAGTGATGTGAGAAACGCAAACTGAACTTTGCGTTTGATGAGAGACGCGCAAAGTTAGACTTTGCGTGTAAAGAGAGACACGCAAACTTAGACTTTGCGTGTACCGAGAGACACGCAAACTTAGAATCTCTAAATCTTTAGAGAGAGAAAGTAGAAAAGTGAAAACTAGATGCACGAAGAACTTTGCGCTTGATTAACTTTACGATTGAAGAGAGAATCGCAAAGTATACTTTGCGTATACAGAGTGAAACGCAAACTGATGGTTTGCGTATTAGACTAGAACCGAGAACCTGAAAAATTCACTAACACACGAGTTAGACCACAAGATATATGAATGCATGAATGTGGCGCAAAGCATTATGAATATATGAATGAGGCGCAAGATTATATGAATCACACGCAAACATATATGAATGAAACGCAAACTTCAGAAAAACAAATAAAACGCGTAAGATCGAATCTAGCAAAGAAATTTCAACAAGAAATTCACACAATGATGAACGAAAACAACTTTCTTACACAATTCAACTAACAATTTCGATTAAATCACACTGAAACTCAAAAACTTGAATGGAATAGTACGTGAACTCCTAGTTTCCAGAAAATCACAAAAACACAAAATCAATGATCAAATCATGTTTTTTATGCAAAAATATATGAATCAAGAATGATCGATTACACAAAATGAATCTAAACAAATCAAATTTGCACAAAATTAACCAGAAAACTATCCAAATTTGATGAATCAAGCAAAAAACGAGATTTTCTTGAAAAATCAAGAAAATCAATCAAATTTTCTGCTTAATCTACAAATTCAGTAACTAAAAACGATTTCTCTCAATCCTCTCAAGATCTAGATTGCTCTGATACCAATTGATAAACAATAAATCCCAATATATCAAGCAATTACTCAAGATATAGAACATTTAGGAACAAGAACTAGAGAGAGAATCTAGAGAGAGAAAGTAATCTTCATTAGTCACAAGTCTGAAAGTTACAATATTAGTTCTCAAGATTCGTTGTCACAAGATTACTAAGCAAACCCTATATATACCACCTAACTAATACAAGACTTAATGACAAAGTAAACTAATACAAGCTTTGACAATTACAAGACTTTGACTATGTTGACTTTTACATCTTTGACTTTCCATATTAAATCTTGGATACAATATTTGGACTTAACACAATCCAACAGTCCTGTTCATGATTTCAAGGTCCAAAAGTTCAACATTTTAGAACATAAATCCATGAGTCCAGTTCCTTGTTCAAAATCGAGTTCATCAAGTATGTTCAAGTCATCGAGTTCCAAAAAGATCAAAATTTTAAGTCATAGATTCAACAGTTGAGACCAAAGATCCTCAAGTCAAGGTAAACCTGCAAAAAGATAATATCGATCCAAACCCAGATACAAATCAAGTAATCTGTGCAATACATACAAATTTTTTGAAAGAATAAGCTCAAAATTATCAATGTCATTGTTCAAGAATGTGAACAGACACGAAGATGAAAACACAGAACTTAAATCAAAACCCTAGGTATTTAAAATCGAATCTGGAGAAACAAAACAAACAGATATAAACAATAATCGACCAAAGAAAACAACACCTACACTTGATTCTTCAAGAATATGATACTGAAATCGAGGAATCGCAAAAGAACTTGAGAGAAAAAATCTGAAGTGCAGTACTCGCTAAAATGAAATGTGAGAAGTGACCTAAAATCTAGAAAACTATCGAATTTATACCCTGAGAGTAAGATGACATGTGGCACGATTTGATTGGATGAGCCACTTCTCGCATAACAAAGAAAAAGAGCTTGTCGTACGATGAATGGCAAGTTGTGTGTGCACTTCACGCATGAACGATGTGCGCGAAGTGGTGAAACTCGCACGACGAAGCTAGCACGAAAGTGATACTCGCATGACACTACATACGCGAACTGTGATGAACAGTAACTACTCGCAAGTAGTTATGTGCGCGAAGTGGAAACGCGCATGACATAGCTTGCGAGTTTTGGACTTCGCGCAACCTTTGTCATGCGCAAAGTGAGAACTCGCACAATGAAGTGTGCGCGTTCTACAATTTGCACACAATGATTTGCACGAAGGGTAAACTCGCATAGTGCTATGCGCGTTCTACACTTAGAATTTTTTTTTGAAACTTTTCTAAAAATGGAAACTTTCCAAAAAATGCATTAAGCCTCTTTCTAAAAACAACAAGTTTTGTAAAAACACTTTTAAGCACAAAAATTAACTTTTTCTTTCTCAAAATATTTTTGATTTCAAAACCTTTTGAAAAATACACACTCACACACCAACTTACAGACTTTTCAATATGCTCCTCCTTCACATGTGTAAGTCTGTGTGTCTCCCCCTTGATATGACATTCTGCTCATCTGACTGAAGTACGAGTCCTGATCTGATGTGATCAGAAGTCATAGTCCAATGTATTGAGGTCCGGGTTCTGATCTGACATAATCAGAAGCCATTGTATCTGCTCCTCCTAAACCTGTGCATCCTGCAAAACATATTTTACAGGTTTTGGTACCCATTGATACTGGGGTCCTGGTTTGTTAGATTTGCGAATCCACTTCTCAATTGGTTTATGCCTTTTAACTACATTATTTTGAGAAGTTATTCGATAAGAACAATACTAGTTGTGAGCAGATTCTTTATGTACAAAACCATTCTCCCGACAGTAAGAACAACATATCCTCTTTTCAGCTAACCTGATAATATGATTAGTAGAGAAATACATATCCGGTGTAGCAAAAGATTTACTTTTTCGAGCTCTGTTCTTTTTAACTTTTGATGTGGATGGAGATGATTTCTGAACAACTTTTCTATCTAAAGATCCTTTAACAACCCAAACCATCTGATATGTCCTTGATGGCTCTCCAAGAGTTTTACTGTTAGATTTAATTGTGCCATCAATAGTATGATTATAAAACAGATTTGTAGGACGGATCTGACTAGTATTAACAGTTTTAGATTTGACACTATTCTTTCTTGAAACTTTCTCAGATATAAAACTGGAAACAGTTTTAAAAGAACAAATTGATTCAGTTGTCTTGTCAAGAGGTGATTGATCTATCACATCTGCAGAAATCTTTTCTGACAACTGAATATTTGCAACTTCCAGATCTTTTATCTTTTTAGATAAAAGATTCTTTTATCTTTTTAGATAAAAGAGTCTTTTCTTCAAGAATTGTGTCAAATTTCACTTGTAAGTCAGATTTGGCCTTCTGTTCTTTTGACATATCAGATGATAGACCAGTTAATCTTTTTGAAAGCTTAGAAATTTCATTTTCAAAATTTTGGTGTTCAAGCTCAAATTCCTTTTCCAAGTTCTTGTTTTTAGCAGAAATTTCATTGAATATCCCAACATTTCTCTTTTCAGATTTCATCTTTTCAATCTCAAAAGACTTATTCTTTTCTTGAAATAATTTCTTTTCTTTTTCAAGTAAGTCTTGTAAAACTGAGATTTGCTTGGGAAATTCAATTACTTTTTCATCAAGAACTTTCCTTTCCTTTGCAAATGTGTCTCTTTCTATAATTAAAATTTTCTCAAACTCAGACACTTGCTTGGAAAGTTTCAAACATCTATGCTCTAAGTCTTTCTTTTCTTGGATAGCCTTCTTGGAGAAATCAGACAGTTTCTAATTGTAAAGTTTCTCCAGATTATCTTTTTCTTCAGTTTTCTCCTTTTCTTTATCTGCCGGAAGACTTTTCATCAAATCAGCATTCTTTGCTTCCATGGCAGAAATTTTCTCTACAAACTCTTTCAACTTGTTGAGTAAAGCAACTGATTCAACTTTAGTTACTGAAAAATTGTTCTCAGTTGTCTTCAGTTTGGTTTAAAGAATATGTATCTCTCTTTCTCTCAATTTGATTTCTTTGTCTTTTGTGCTGAGAATACCTGCATAATCAGATTTGGAATTATTAGTACATTTAGCACAAACAGAAGATTTGTCAGAATTTAACAATTTAGAATTAAAATCCTAAATCTGCTTTTGAAGGGTTGCATTCTGAATTTTCAGCTTGTCTCGTTCAGCCTCAATTGCAGGTATTTCCGGCATGTACATGATTGCGACATCTCTCCCAGCTAAAACAGTTGACATCTTGAACAGATTTAAGAAATAATACTGATAATATGCTTGATACACAAGATCTCCCAAAAGAATCATAAATAGTTGACTTGAAAAGTCAAACCCAGATTACCACTGAAAAAGATTTTCAAAAACAATACAAGTACAGAACTCGCACAGAGCTGGAACTCGCAAGTCACTATTCACTGGACTTCTTGCTAGACGCCTCGTGCGCGGACCAGAAACTCGCAGAACACTAAGTGCGTGAAGTGAGAAACTCGCAAAGAACGTTGAGCGCGAAGTGACTTCTCGCAAGATACTATATGCGCGAACCTGACTTAGAAAAATTTCAAGAATTGAACTTCTCGCAGAAGAATCTAAACTCGCACACAAAGAGAACTCGCAGAAGCCTTTGCGTGAACCATACTTAGAAAAATTCTGAAATTTAAAACGCGTAAAATGTAAACTCGCAAGCAAAGAAACTCGCATAAGGTACTTGCGCGATCCGGACTTAGAAATTTTCTGGGATATCAAGAACTCGCATAACAAACATTCAAACCCTTTGTGCGAACTGATTTCTCGCAAATAGAACTATGCATGAATCTACTAGAACTCGCACAACACACAGGAACAGTGTTTTGCGCGTTCTTCCTTAGCGCGAATCGTGGATCTAGCGAGTTCTTTCCTTTGCTTCTCAAAATCGAACCAAACTTTGAAATAGCCTGCAAATCACTTTACAACCAATTCCAATAGGTTCGAAACATGATATTGATCACTTTTTAAACATACAACAATGATTAAAAACAAAGATTACAGTGCGATTTATCAGAATTACAGACTCTGTGTTCGTGTTTTCTAAAAATCAAGAAAATCCAAAATTACAACAAATCCAGTGATTAATTCGTGAAAGTGTGTGAATACAAAGTGTTTACAAACACAAATCGAATTCTACTAAACCATTCTTACACACAAATTTCCACAAATCAACAAAAAATTCGATCAAACAGTAACTTCTCAGAAAGTGACTGTGTTCTTGAACAAAAGTGAAAGACTTTTCAAGATTCTTCAAAGCATCAGAGTTTAAAGATTGTCAGAGATTCAAAGTTTAAAGATGTTAGAGTCAAAGTTTTGAAGAATCAAAAGTTGAAGTCTATTGTCAAATTGTTTTTAAATCTTGAATACAAAGGGGGAGATTGTTAGTGTATTGTTGTATCCAAGATTTAATGGGTAAAAGTCAAAGGTTGTAAGTCAAGTCTAGCTAAGTCAATGTTTTTTACTTTGTGAGTGAATATGATCTTTGACCATATATATAATGACTTGAGTGTTTGTAGCATGTAAAAAACGAGAGTAAGAATTGTAAGAGTTCTAACACTTGTAAATTCTTAAGTGAGATATACGACTTTAGAACTTTCTCTCTCTACACATTCTCTCTCTAAATGATCTAAATTGTCAAATCTGTTTGATCTTGATTGATTTACTTGAATCTGTGGACTTACACCAAGATCCTTCAATCTGGATTTTTCTGGCCTACCCTATTTCAAGATGCAGATAGCTTTGTTAAAAGGTGTAATAAATGTCAAAGGGTTGGATCCATCTTCCAAAGACATAAAATTCCCCTAAATGGCATTCTTGAAGTGGAATGTGTAGAGTATTGACTTCATGGGACCATTTCCCTAGTATGGACATTTTTAGTACATATTGGTAGTTGTGGATTATGTCTCAAAGTAGGTAGAGGCCGCATCATGCCACACCAATGATGCAAAAACAATAGTGAAATTCTTGCATAAGAACATTTTCACAAGATTTGGTACTCCAAGAGCTATGATTAGTGATGAGGGTACCCATTTTGTAAATAACATGATGAAAAGAGTTCTTGATAAGTATAACATAAGCCATAGGGTAGCTACTGCATATCACCGTCAAACCAATGGACTACCATGTTAATTCCAGATCTATTAGGTAAATGACATGAATTTCATTGATCTTTGAAGTATTACAAGAAATATGAACTTTTATTCTCTAGAATATGACAATGTAAGTTCTTCTTTTTGACCTCATGCTTAATCCCTAAGCAAAAACATATACCTCCTAATTACTATTACATTGACTATTACAAAGTAAACTACTTTGACTTCAAATGTTAATTCCAAATTTCAAGCATAATCAATCAAGATTGATCAAGATATGACAATTTAGTTTCAATTTAGAGAGAGTGTAGAGAGAGAAAGTATCAATGTATGGATCTCACAAGTGTTACAACCATATATCTCATAATGTTTCTACACTCACAAGTCTCTTAGCAACTCTACTACTCTTAGACACTTATCTAACAAGGCATATATGGGTATTTATATGGTCAAGGACCAGGTACAATACAAAGTAAACTAACTTTGACTTACAAGACTTTGACCTTTCTAGATTTTGACTTTACACTTAAATCTTGGATACAATAATACCCTAACATACCAAACAAGAAGTTTTTCCCGGCGGAAAAATCCATCGGAAATCGTATTTTCCGACGGATTTGGTTGCCAAAAAAGGCCCTGCTGGAAATCACATTTTCCGGCGGATTCCAACCACCGGAAATCTGGCACAATTTTTTTTCAATGTTTTAATTTCCTTTATTTAATAAATTAAATTAGTGACTAAGATTAAGTTTCCGACGGATTTCCGGCGGTTTATTCGTCGATAATTTAATTATTTTTTGAAAAAAGTTAATTTAAAAAAGCAAATTAAATTACCGGCTGATTATCCGCCGAAAATCTGACGGTAAATTATCCGTCGGTAATTTAATTATTTTTCAGTGAATTAGTTTTAAAAATAAATAAAATTACCGGTGGATCTATCCGTCAGTACATTTTGGTAATTGTAACACCCTAAAAATAGGGGTAAATTTAAAAATTAAATTTTCGTTAATATAACGTCTAAAAGTAGGCATAAATCTACCCATAAGGACAAACTGTATAACAGCGTTTTCAATTCTTGTAAATGAAAATTGGAATTAACAACAAACTAATCTAAAACATAACTATGTAGATTATATCGGCTGTCAACCTAAAATTCCTAAAATACTATATCATTTGTACGCTTTGTCTCCAATATAACTATCACCAAAAATGCCTCGACGACCCATCTTTCTTCCCTCAATCCTTGGGCAACCCACCGCTAAGGGACCTGTTATACACTTCATTTGAGAAAAAGCGTCAGGCTTAACCCCTAGTGAGAACAAACAATTTATATCAATAATTTGTAAAATGCTTTGGAATACAAATAAATAAGCTTTCAATGGGTTGGATAAATAAGGTGTAACAAACAACCACATAAGAACCTTTCGGTCTAAAAACATCTTGTGATGACGGGGGAGACCCGGTTTCCAAGGATCGTGGCGGAACACAAAAGTAATCCACTTTCCAAGTTATTGAGCTCATCATACTAGGATCAAGGCCACGAACTCACCATCTCGTACTCAGATGTAGGGGAGGGCACCCAATGATCCTAGTCATGCTCCTTCGCTAGGATTTACATTTACGACCCATGGCTAGTATCCAGTCCCACATAATCGTACCATGTTGCCTTCCGAGGGTCCAATGTCTCAACTAGTTACAAATGGGAATTATCCCAAAATTAAGTTGACTCTATACCTATGGATCCACTAGTAATGGTCTAAGGCTTGTCATAATTACACTTGTGACTAGAGCCATAATCACACATATAGTTCATGTAAACACTCCCATAAATTAGTTTACTTGCTTTCATAAAGATTGGTCCACCATTTGTTATAAATTAACAATAGTCATCGTTAAAACCAACCTACATCCATAAGTTCCATTTTTCCCCAAAAACACTTTCATCAAATGAGTCTCATGATATAGTGAAAATCATGAATATGGCTAAAATGCCTTTAGTTAGATATTTAACCACAAGTAGGTAAAGACAAACACATTTTTAATTCAAGACATCAAATACTTCATCATATCTCAAAAGGGTGAGAAACCCTAAAAATCTCCAAAACACAAAGTTTGGTCAAAGTCATTTTAAATAAGAACAAGTAAACATTAGTAGTTTAAAATCATGGTTTGACATGTATAAGATTTTAAAATATGATAATGTACTCACAATCTTGGTTTAGATAAAACCCTAAAACCTTTGAAATGGTTGAGGTGATCTAGAAGGTGGTAGTGTAGATGAGACCTCTTAATCTTGACCCAAAACCCTAGTTCGATGATGAGAGACCACTTGGAACTTCAAGATTTGGTGCCTTGAATGATCTTGAAAACCTAATAAATGCAGAAAAATCGCTTTGAATGAGAGGGTTTGAGGTGAGTGAAGTGAATAAATAAGAAATTAATGAGGAATGGGGTGTTTACACCCACTGGAGCCCGTCGGCGAGAATAACTCGGCGACTATGCCCTTGTCATTCTCGCGGGGCATTCTCGCCAACAATGTAACGCGACTCTCCCACCTTTCAGAGAGAATGACGGACGATTAGGCCCATGTCATTCTCGTGGGGCATAGTCGCGCGGGGCGTACCGAGGCTCACCAAAGTCTACAACTTTGCCCTTGGGCATTGTCGCCGGGCATTATCGCCCAGGCGATACCGAACATGAAAAATTCCCATTTTGCCCCCCGAACTCCCGAAACTCGCTAGCTGATCGAGACAAATTATTCCCGCTAAACATAAGGGAACTAAGGGTCAAGAAATAACAAAAAGGGAACAAGTTTTACTTACAAGGAAATTTTGGCATGTTACAATCTTCCCCAACTTGGGAATGATTTTGTCCTAGAAATCCAAGCTATACGAACAAGTGGGGATATCTCCGCTTCATATCCTCCTCGGCCTCCCACGTTACGTTGGCTCCACGATGATGTTTCCATTGCACCTTAACCATCGTGACTTTTTTGTGGCGAAGCTTCTTAGACTTTCAGTCAAGGACAGCGTCGAGTTCTTCCACACAACGATTACTTTCATCCACCCTTATCTTCGAAAAGGAATGACGCTTTCCTCTTCCTCCAAACACTTCCAGTGTTGAGGATAAATGTTGAATTCAATATTAAAAGGGTCTTTGTGGTAAAGTTTGTAAAGTTTAGTTTGTTAGTTGTGTCAAAGTCAATGTGTTTGACTTTCTTACTACTTTGAGTTGTAAGGTCGACTAGTTTGACCTAGTATAAAAGGGTTTGTGTCTTATAGATTTGTAACCATGATAGAAACACGCACGCACTCAAGAACACGCATACACACATAGTTTTCTAGAGAGAGAAACTTGTGGCATTATGAGACTTGTGACTATAGAAGAGAAATCATTGTAATAAAGTTTAAATCAATATAAATGATTTCTACATTTGTGTGTGTGATCTATATGTGTTGGAGTGCTTGAATCTGAGAATTACATTTGGTATCAGAGCAAATCAGATCATTCAAAGGTCATTTTTTGTCTCCAATATGAAGAACTCGCACGTATACTGTTTCTAGATTGATTTAGTGATTTTGTGTTGTAATTGTCAAATTATTAATTGCATTTGTAATCGTTTGATGTTTTAGAACATTTGTTGTTCAAATTGTAATTGCAAATTCATTGTAATTCATACTCAATTTCACGAATTTGTAAGGTTTTGGTCGAACATATCTTTCGCACTGTATTGTTGATCAATCTGTAATTTTGTTGTTTTTAGACAAAATCATGTATTAAGTTTGTGTTCAGACTCTGTTCGAGAATGATCTGACAAAGTTTCAAGATTGAATTCGAAGTTTTGGATCGAATTTTGTGTGATTACAGTGTTTCGAAGTCGAACAAAGTAAGAACTCGCAAGATCTGCACATTTCGCAAGAGGATTTCTCATGGCATTGTTTGAATTTTCTTAAGGACAGATTTCGCATAGGTAGTGTGCGAAAAGTTGAAGATTTCGCACAAAGCTACGTGAGAAAAGTTGGATTTTTCAAGTGCCTCGTACGAAAAGTCCACTTTTCGCAAGTCGTTGGGTGCGAAAATTGAGGATTTCGCAAGACTTGACATGCAAAAAGCTACTGTTCATTCTTAGTAGTCTGTGAAAAGCTGAGGATTTCGCAAGATGAAGATTCTTTGAATTTTCTTGAAGTGTGGACTTTACTAAATTTCTTGCGAAAAGTGAATTTTCTAAATTTTTCTAAGTCCATAATTCGTATAACATTTCTCTGCGAAAAGTTTTGTGGGCTGGAATTTTTCTAAGGGAGGATTTCTCATACCTTTTCGTGCGAAAAGCTCTTATTTTTAATCCTTCAGCGTGCAAAAAGTTCAGGATTCTCACTTTAGTCTGCGAATTGTGATCTTCTGCGAAAAGCTTTTTCATTTGACGTGCGAAAAGTGTAGAATTCGCTTAATTGTCTGAGAATTCTATACTTAGAATATTTTTGGAGATTTTTCTGAAAATTTTCAAGTTTGACTTTTAATTCAAGATCTCTGATTTTCTGACTAACGATCAGTTCAAGCTACTTCTTTTCAGAATATAATCAGGTCTCTCAATCTAAGTCGCCTGTCCTCTCAGTCGATGAATACCAGTAATGGAAGTGGAGGATGATTCAGTTCTTCAACCACAAGAACCGGGAACTCATGAAGTCTATTATTAATGGGCCAGTCAGTCCAGTTATTACTGTGTTGGGTCAACCTGCTACTGCCACTTCTCCAGAGATACTAGAACGATACGTTCTGAAACCGTATCAGTATTACAGTGATGTGGAGAAATCTCAGGCAAAGATAGATGAGGAAGCTCTTATTCTTCTCACTATGGTTATTCCTAACGATGTTTACAAACGTGTAGACAGTCGTGATTCAGCCAAGGACAGTTGCAAGGCACTGAACGGTCAATCAAGGCTAAACTCACCAGAGTATTAACGCTTATGAAGGATTCAAAGCGAAAGAAAGAGAATCTTTGTCGGACATGTACAACAGGTTCAATGTTATCTTGAACGAGAGAAACGGGATGAACAAATCTGTATCAGAGATAAACTACAATTTTGTAAAGAACCTCAATCCTGAGTGGAGCAGTTATGCCATCAATATGCAAATGTCAAAAGACATGGATTTGGAGGATGTGAATGATATCTTCGTTACCCTTGTGCAGCATGAAGATGAAGTAAAGAAAATCAGCGAAGAGAAGAAGATGGTTAAAGAATCTCTTGCACTTCTAGATGACAAGAAATCTTTCAAACCCAGGTCTTCAAAGTCAAAGACCAAGATTTCTAAAGCGTACCTGACTGAGTTACCGAGTACCAATTCTGAGTCATCTGCTTAAGAAAAGGAGGTTGTATCTGTTAAGACATTGTTAGTTTGACTCAATTTGTATGAATTGTTACTTTATTCTAGCTTTGCTTTATATGAGGTCAAGGCTTGTTTGACCCATATTTAAGCATTTGTTCCTTATGCTTTTGAAAGCTTTTGTGAGACTTGTGACTATTGTGAGATATATGACAAAAGCAAACATTCTTTCTCTAGAAATTCTCTCTACATGATCTAATCATTTGTGCTTAATTGAAAGTTTGTTTGAATTCCTAGACTAACATTTGGTATCAGAGCAAACCACTGAATTCAGATCATGGATTGATATAGTTTTTGGTCAAGATTTATTGAAAATCTTTCCATTTCTTGGAAGAACTCGCAGAACGATCTGGAAGTTGCTGTTCGAATCAAACTATTCAATTGATCAAAATTGGAGTGCAAGATTGATTCTATGGTGTTCCCTGAAGTGTTTGGAGCATATCTTGTTTGAATTACAAATTCAAATTCACAACAAAACATAGTGAATTTTGGATTTTTGTTCATTTTGAAAGTTTTTAGTCAAACACTGTATTTTGATCTAAATTGTAATTTCTGTTGTTTGTTAGAGAAATCTTTGTATTAAAGATTGCTTCCTTATAATAGTCAATCAATTATACAAATTTTCAGATCATAATTGCAGGAATTAAGATCAGAATGGCCAAATTTGCAAGTTCAGGGGAAGAACTCGCAAGATCTGAAGTTGTCGCAAGCTTCGACTGAAGAACTCGCAGGATTGAAGAACTCGCATATCATAGAACTCGCAAGATGAAGAAGTTTTTGTGTTGTGTTCCCATATTCTGACTAAGAATAGAACTCACAAGGACCTTATTTTGATCGATTTTCTATTTTTGGGAAAACTTCCTAAGTATAGAACTCGCGATGGCCTTTCTGCGACAAGTCAGAACTCGTATACAACTATCTGTGACTTCTAGGAACTCGTATACTATTATCTGCAACAACCTCTTCTGCGACAAGTTAGGATTTGCGACAAGTTCTCTTTGATTATTTTGGCTAAGTACATAACTCACAAAGTGATTTTTGTGTGATTTCTTGGTGAAATTTTCTAAGTATAGAACTCGTAAAGCTTTGCGACAAGTGATTCTCTGATTTCACTAAGTGTAGAACTCGCACGCTGCTACTTGCGACTTCTCAAAACTCGCACACTTTGATCTGCGACAAGTAAGAACTCGCAGACAGTGCCTTGTGACTTCCTACCTCTTTGCGACAAGTTTGATTCTGCGACAAGTTGTTTTCTATTATCTGCGACTTCCATACTTAGAATTTTTTTAGAGTTTTTCAAGTTTGACCAAGTGTTGACTTTCTGAGTCAAGTTTTATCTGAATTCTTTGGATGATCACATTCAAGCATTCTCTCATTATTTTCTTCTCAAATATCAGAATGTCTAGGGATTTACTCAGCATGGGATCCAAATCTAAACCTTCAGTTCTACAAGTTTATGGGTATCCACAATGGAAGAAGTGAATGCTCAACTTTCTAAATAAACAGGATAAGATACTAATGAACTCTATTCTGAATGGACCACATTTTCCACATGTGATAGTTGACAGAATTCCAGCTACTGAAACCAATCCAGAAATACCTGAAAGGATTGTAGCCCGAGATCCTATACAATACAGTGAAAGAGACAAAGAGTTAGTGGAGTTGGATGCACAGGCTCTTACTTTTCTGATCATGGAAATTCCCAATGACATCTTTAATAGAATTGACAGTCGGGACTCAGCAAAAGAGATCTAGGATGAGCTTGAAAGACAGCTACAGGGATCAGAAAAATCCATGAAGACTAAAAGAAACCAGAGTATAAATGCTTACGAAGGTTTCAAAGCCAAAGAAGGAGAGTCATTGGAAGATGCATACAACCGCTAAAACATTATACTGAATGATCTGCAGAGGAACGGTGTCAAGAAATCAGAGTCTGCGATAAACTTCAAGTTCATTAAGAACCTTCAGCCAGAATGGGATGCTCATTCTATTCAGTTACAGATGAACAAGGATATGGATGAAGAAAAGCTTAAAGACTTATTATGTGTTCTCCATCAGCACGAGGATAAGGTCAAAGAACAAGATGTTCTGAACAAGTATTTATCTAAGATTAAGGAGAAACAGAAGAAGGTTGAAGACTCTTTGGCATTGTTTGCTCAGGGGAAGTTGGTAAAGGGTAGTTAAGGTTCAGTCAAGTTTGGAAAGCAGAAAGCTTTTATTTCTGATGTGGTGGTAGTCTCAAATATACACGAGGATGTAGCACTACTGCTATCTATCTCTCACTCGGAGAGTTTAGATATTGAAAACAGAGAGCATCAGCCCCAGTTCTCAACTTCTTTGCCTGCACAATCGAGTTTAGTGCCCTTTGAAATTCCTATTTTTATTCCTAGGACATTATTTACTACTTCTAATATAGGAAGTCTTAGTGACTCGATCGGAACATCCAGAGTAGATCCTCAATCTGGACTACGAGGACCGGATAGAAGTCCTATCATTTCTACCACTATGCCAGCTTTGAACATAGGCCACACAGTTGCCTCGTCAACTGTTGTGACAACGAAAAACCTAAGTGGCTCCGGAGTTAATTTCCCTGACTTTGTTTCAAAGGCTGTTGAAACTGATTTGAAGGAGCACATTTCTGAGGAGATTATTGGAGTTAAACGATTGTTAAAATGAAAGGATCCAGTTATTGAGCCAAAACAGCAAGCTCAACATCCACCTTCACCGGTTACTCAACCGGTTGATATGTCGGTTGATGAGGTTAAATTCTAACTATTTTCCAAACTACTCTCACAAGCCCCAGCCAACCAAACTGATTTTGATCTATTCACCTTACTTAGATCCCAGCACCAACCACCACCACCACCATCTGTACCCAAAATCCCAACAGATGAGGTTAGAGCCTCAGAATTCAATTCATTCAAAGCAGATGTTCTGAAATATATTCAGGATATGCAAGAATCCTTTGTAGATCTTTCAAAAGTTGTTCAAACATCTTGCAAAACCCAAGCCTTAGTTTCTGGAAAAAAGGCATGATCATGATTCAGATCATGACCATGAGGGGGAGATGAATAAGAAAAAGAGAGCTGCTCTAAATGCTGGAAATGTTGGTGGATCTGATACAGTGCATGGAAAAAGTCAAAAGCAGTTGGTTGTCAGAACTGATCATGGAGAAACAAGAGGGAAATAGATTGTTTTATATGTGAATCCGGAAGTAGTGTCAAGGGTTGAAAAGCCTAAGGTAGCTACTAGGGAGGAGATTTTCTTGTTAACAGACATTGATGATGTACATGTGATAGAACTATCTTCAGATGATGATGAGGATGACCTGAATGAAAAATATGAGTTATTTTGGAAAGTCAAGGAGGAAGAGAAAGAAAACATCATGGATAATGTTGATGATGATGATGTGGAAGCAGTTGTTCTTGACGTTGAACCTCTTAAGGAAGTGATCCAGAGAAATGAAACAAGTGTTCTAGATGGTTTATTTGATGAAAGGGATAATGACTTTCTGAGAGAAGTACTTGCATCTAGTACACCTGAAGATATACATCTCAGTCCAGTTCACTGTGATATGCCTGAGCCAATTTAGATTGAAGTACCTTCTGTCCCTGAGTTCAAAGAGTACAATTTTCCTGATTCTTGTACTGTTCATATGAATCAAGCAACTGGTGAGGAAGAGTTACCATACCAGCCTAAGCCTAACAGTCCTCAGAACCAACCTGAATTTCAACTTAAGTTCAAGCATGTTCCAACGATGCCTAATGAAACAGGTCCTTCTGCTACTGCAAATGTAGTTGGTCCCTCTAATCCTCAAGCTCAATTTGATTAATCTGAATTTGGTCCAACAAAAGAACAATTAAGAATGATTTGTCATGCTCTCAGAGCTTCATTCTTGGAAGAAGAGAAGAAACTGTTTGTAAGAAAGATCAAAATTCCGGATACAGATCTTATAATGGGTATTCAAGACAAGTCACCTGACTTTCAGTATGAGTATGTCAGGATGATGAGCTTTCTGAAGATAACTTCTAAAGATATAACGAGCAGAGATGGAATTGTAGTTTTCAAAGAAGTTTGTTTGAAAAAGTTTGTGAAAATCTGGCATTCTGAATTCACCATTGAAAGAAAAGACATGAAGGAGTACATATTCACTGAAGCAGGCTTTGTGAATATTCACTTTGATGATTTGGAGTTCATGTACCGTGAGTTCAGAGATATGACTATCAGATTTCCAAACACCATTTTTTGCCTTGGATACAATCAAGAGGTTTATCAGGAGGCACATATTCTTCACTTATTTCTATGATTTTCATCTTGGTATGGAGACAAATCAGAAGGGAGTCAATTTACTTGCACCTGATAAGACCAATCCTGATCTTGAAAACACTCCTCTGTATAATGTTTTAAGAGAACCAGAACTTGGAGTTGTGTATGAAAATGGGAAGAATGAAAGTGTTTTATGAGAGCAGCTGGGGTAGCCAAGTATTCTGATGGCACTTTGAAAATAGCTTTACAGAAACTCAAGGAGATTTATGAAGAAAGTGAGAGGAGAAGATTAGTTGAAGGAGATCAATTGCCAAGGATGGACAAAATTTTTACTAGACATGTTATTCTAGCTATTCAAGACAGAATTGAATTCAGAGCAAGAATCAGGAGGTTTGAATCATATCTTGAGATTAGAAGAACAAGCTTGAGAAGGTGGACAAGATGATTTCTTTTGATTCTATGCAAATTGATTCAAAAGAGGGAGATTGTTAAGACATTTAGTTTGACTCAATTTGTATGAACTGTTGACTTTATTCTAGCTTTGCTTTATATGAGGTCAAGGCTTGTTTGACCCATATATAAGCTTTTGTTCCTTATGCTTTTGTAAGCTTTTGTGAGACTTGTGACTATTGTGAGATATATGACAAAAGCAAACATTCTCTCTCTAGAAATTCTCTCTACATGATCTAATCATTTGTACTAAATTGAAAGTTTGCTTGAACTCTTGGACTAACAGAACCCGATGAGGATATTCAGAGGTTTGCGGAAAACTTAGTTATGATCACGAAATAGTTCAACAAACGCTTCGATAAGAAAAAGTTATATTCCAAGCCAAAGCATGATGTGTACAAGAAAGAAAAGACTGAGAAGTTTAAGCCCAAGTTTGAGAAAGTGTATGAGAAGAATGAAGAGATGAAAGAAGAAAAGAAAGATGAGAAGTTTGACCTCCAGAATAGTCGATGCTTCAATTGTGGGAAGCCAGGACATTTTGCCAAGGATTGACGTTTCAAGAAGATAAAAAAACTCAGAATATTATGCCAAGAAGTCATTATTGGTGAAAAAGCAGGAGGAAGGTAAAGTGTTGATGGCCAAGGAGGAGAATTGGTTGTGTGAGACTTCAGATGAGGATGAAGCTCACTTTACACAGGTTAATTGTTTGATGGCCAAGATTGATGATGAGCCCTGATAGTCCAAGATCTATGAATCCTAGAGAGAGAAAGTAGAGAGAGAGTAATAATGGTGCGCAAACAGTGTATTGAATGAATAGTCCGTGAAGATCTTACAACAACTCAAGACCAAAGGGACTTAAATACCCTTGGTCAGATACAACACAGTATGACACTAAACACAGTATAAGACCAAGTCCTATAAATACAATGATTACTTTAAAATCAGACCTAACTTTATAAAAATTTTATAAATTTTGTTTTAAAGCTCTGATACCAATTGATAGAACAAGATCAATGAATCTTTAGAGAGACAAAGTAGAGAGAGAGAGAGCAAGGATGTGCAAAACCAAAGTATTCAATATGTGTGCGTGAAAGTACTTTACAACAAACCAAGACCAAAGGGACTTAAATACCCTTGGTCAAATACAACACAGATAGACTCTAAACACAGTATTTGACCAAGCCCTATAAATACAATGATTACTATAAAATCAGACCTAACAAGCCTCAACCTGCTGAGCATTCTGATTCTGATTCTGAGGTAAGCGATCAATCCGACAATTTTGTGGTAGTTCAAACTTTAATTTCTCAAATTCAATTCATGGAAAATGAATTTAATGTGCTAAAAGAGATGTAAACACCAGATCTATTAGGTAAATGACATGAATTTCATTAATCTTGAAGAATTACATGAATTGAAACTTTCTCTCTCTAAACTCTCTCTAACTTTCTCTCTCTAGAATATGACAATGTAAGTTTCTCTTATCAAATGCTTAATGACTAAGCAACCTAATATCTAACTCCTAATTACAAACATATTGACCATTACAAAGTAAACTACATTGACTTGTGACACCTTTTGATTTTCTTTGACTTTTCATTTACAAAGACTTTTATACTTAAATCTTGAATACAATAATACACTAACAATCTCCCTCTTTGGATTCAAGATTTAAAAAAAAAATTGATAACAATCTTTAGCTCTTAATCTTCAAAACTTTAACTCTGATAGCTTTAAACTTTGAAGCTTTGACAATCTTTAAACATTCGACTTTTGAAGAATCTTCAGAAAAACTTGAAAAGTCTTTCACTTTCTCTTTGAAAAGTCATTCTCTTTTGCTTTGAAAAGTCTTGAACTTGAATTTGGAACTCTTTGAAACTTTTATCTTTGCGGATTTGAACTTTGAGGAATATTTCAATGCTTGTAACTTCAGTCTTTGATCTCTGAACAGTCTTTGAAAAATGAACTTTCTCGAATCATCTCTGAAAAACTTTAACACACTCGAGCATCATGACTTTCTCTTTTTCATAATATCTCTTGAAATATCTCTTGAAACATTCGTTCGACTTGAAAATTCCAGATTATCTCCCCCTTTTTGATGAGTTGTGAGCAACAAAATAATCAAAACTTTTTCAAGTCATCACTGTCTTTGAATATTAATCTTCCCCTTTATGATAAACTGACAATCTCCGCCATTTTGATCTGAGTATCTGTCAATTCATAAAATGTATATACCCGAATCTTTTCAAATTCAGATATAATAAGAATTGTAACCCTGAATCAACAAATGATACAGTTAGAATGCCTGTAAGTATCACATAGCCACTTTGTACAACAGATGTACATTGGAAAGGAACTTTTGTGATGTTCACTCCCCTAGGGCTTCTATTCAATCATTGAAAAACCACAAAGGATTTTCTATGAACGTTATGACAAGAAAACGTATTCCTTGTGTGTACGTGAAAGTGTAAGAATGATTGAAGCTACTTAAGCTTGAACAAGCTCAAAAAGTGTAAATTGTTGAGACAGCAACAAGTTTTCACAGACTCATTGTGAATGATTGAAGTGCGAAGGTGGGGCAAATTTTCTTCTTTTTCAATATCTACATCTTCTGAATGAAAATTAGATAGCATATGTGTTGCGTCCCCGAGAAAAATGAAACATTTCTTTGTCGGGAAAGAAATGAGTGGCCGGTGGGGTGATAGCAAAAATTGGCATGGGCTCACTGCCTTTTTCAATGATGGTCACCAAAGAATGTGAACCAATCAGAAGATCTGGCTGTCCGGCTAAGAAAGAAGTTGGTGTAGAGTTCTCGTATTCTTTTAACTCTGTTCTCACACCCTCTTTCTTTTTTTTTATCATTATGCTCACTTCTAACCAAACTTTCATTCCATTTTTCCGCTCAGTACAATGTGAAAAACTCAATTGGATGAGTTATCTCTCCCACTCTTTGTTTTATGACCCCTCACCCATCAATCACTCGAGGATAACTTATTGGGTAGGAAACACTGGTTAACGTGAATCCATAGAAGTTCTTTTAAGTTCTCACACTGATCTCATGAAATTTTGTCCTGTAATGATGTGTTGTTCAACAGTTTAGCTTGAACAAATAAAGCTCAAAATATGATAACATTGTCAAAATGTATGCTCATCAAAAATATGAATGAAATTTAAGCATTTGAACTTTGAAGATCTCTCAAAATGAGAAAATTGAATGAATGAAATGAAATGAAGAGAATTGTTTTGAGAATCTGACAATGTATCAATCAGATCAAATATCATGAGTATAGACATGAAATGGTTGGGGTATCAAAGAACTTGATAGTTTGTTTATATGAACGAATATAAACAATTTAGCAATGAACGCACAAAGATTGAAATGATGACTGATGCTCAACAACATTGAAATCAAACGAGGGTATTACCATCGGAAAATTGTTTCGTTTAGAGACATGGTAATAACTAATTCAAATGAAGTACTGAACCGATGTGTATGAATACTTAACAGTATATAGACAAGATAATACACAAGTATTGATCTTTGGAAACACACAGTCAGTTAAACATTAATGCACTCTAGTATGAAAAACATTTAAAAATCACACTTCTAAATTCATAAAATCTTTTGAGAATAGAGAAGTGGTTTGAACATTTAAGAAAACATTTTTCTTGTTCGAAAGTTGTTCTTCTTTCAAACAATCAGAGATCTAGATCAGAAGATACTTACAAACATTTGAGCTCCCCCTCAAATCATGATAATATGAGTTAGATTCAGATAAGCTCCCCCTTGATATTTGCATAATATCCTTATTTGAACAAACTCTTCTTTGAAGTACGGTTTCTAAACTGTTATGTTTAGAAGCTATAATTCTTTGACATTAAAGTACGAGTCCTAAACTGTGTTTAGAAGTCTATATTATTTTTCATTGAAGATCGGGTCTTGAACTGTTTTTGTTCAAAAGCCATAGCTCTTACTCCCCCTTTACTTGTGGTGCCTGCAAAACAGATTGAGTCGCTTTTGGTACCCACTGGTATTTGGGTCCATATTTGTTAATTGCAGTTCTTTTGGGAGTAATATAGTATGAGCCATACCAGTAGTTAACAAAATTTTTACTTACAAAATCATTTGCTCCACAGTAAAAACAACAAATATTCTTTTGAGCCAACTTGATAAGATGATTACCAGAATAAATCGTATCAGGTTTGCCAAAAGATTTACCTTTATGTGCATTGTTCTTCTTGGCGTTTGATGTGGATGCAGATGATCTATCAATCTTCTTTTCATCAGAAGCACCTTTAACTCTCCAGACCATCTTTTGCTGAGAATTGTGCTTTCTAAAATTTCCTGAACCATCAATAGATTTAACATAGAAAAGATTAGTAGGACGAATCTGATCTTTAGGATTGACAAACTTGTTTGAAGAAACGTTTGTATGATATGAACTTGAGGCTGTCTTGAATGAACATTTTGAGTCAGCTGAATCATTCAGAGATGATTGAGCAATTGTATCTGGACTCTTTTGTTCACTCAAGTCTACCTTGAAGATAGTCCCTTCAAGTTCAGTAATCTTAGTAGACAAACTGTTTCTTTCTTCAGTAAGTAGATCAATCTTCTTCTGTAACTCAGACTTCGTATTCTGTTCTTTCAGTGCAGTTGATAATAGTTCAGATAACTTCTTTGAAAGGTTTATAATCTCAGTCACAAATAATTTTCTTTCCTCTTCAAAATCTTTCTCCAGAATTTCACTCTTATTGGATATTTCGTGGAAAATCCCAACGTTCTTCTTCTCAGAACTTTTCTTATCCTTCTCAAAGTCTTTTCTTTCTTTTTCCAACAAACTTTCTAACTCGGAATTTTTTCTAGAAAGCTTAGCAATCTTTTCATTGAAAGATTTTCCTTCAGTCTCAAAATCAGCTCTCTCATTTTCAAACTTTTCTCTTTCAGTGATCAAAACTTTCTCAAAATCAGCAATTGCTCAAAAGAGTAGACTTGGAAAAAAATTTCAAACTTTTCTCTTTCAACAATCTTCTTCTCTTTAAAAGATTTCTTGGAAAAAATTGACAACTTTTGTAAGAAAAAATTCTCAAGTTCCTTCTTTTCTTAAGCACAATTTGTTTCAAGTACAGAGAGTTTCCTTTTCAGCTTAACATTCTCAGTTTCCAAACCATTTACTTTGTCTTCAATATCTACTTTAGCTTTCAATACATTTGATTTTTCTTCAGATAGTCTCAATTTACTTTGAAGACGTGCAATCTCTTTCTCTTTTGATTCATTTATACCTGCAAAATCAGCTTTAGTATCATTAATACATTTTGAACATTTAAAATTATTCTGTAAAAATACAACTTTTTCTTGCAACTCCTGAATCTAATTTTGAAGACTTGAATTTTGAATTTTCAGTTTGTCTCGATCAACTTCAATAGCAGGTATTTCTGGCATATATGCGATTGCACGATCTCTCCTTGACATCCTAGTTCCCATCTTGATCAGCTAGAATACTGGAAATAAATGAAATACAGAAATTAGATAAACAAAATATAAAAAAATATTCCTAATAGAGTGATCGTCAAAAGAAACTTCGATTAGAAATTGAGTTATGTGCACACTTTTAAAAATATAAGAACAACAAGATTAAAGTCAGAAATAATATCATAAAATTAAAATTTGAAAAACAAAGTGTAAAATTGTCTTCCAAAAATTAATTCTGAAAATCAGTGCGGAAAGTTGACTTGAAATCTGCAATCTGCAAAAATATAGAAAAATATATCAGTTATGCTCAAATGCAGATAAAACAATAAAAACCGACACTAAAGAGACTAAAAACGAAAAAGAAATAAAAAATAAGGACCAAACACGACACAAATGAAAAACTAAAAAAATGACGAAAAAATGAACAAAAACGACCAAAATATAAAGAAAATACGAAAATAGGGACTAAAACCGACAAAATATAAAACTAAGACGAAAAACGAGAACTAAAAATGAAAAAAAAATACTAAGACTCGACAAAAAACGAAGACTAAAAACGAAAAAATCACAAAACTAAGAAGTCTAGGGACTAAAAGTGTAAAAACACGAAACTTATAAACTAGAAGGACCAAAAATGACAAATGATAAAACTACTAAATATAGGGACTAAAATTGCAAAACCCTAAAAGATGTAAACTACAAGGACTAAATCTGCCAAACAATGAAACTTAAACTGCAGGGACTAAAACTGTTAACCTCTAAAACTATTTAACTAGACTAACGGGACTAACAGAATTAGGACCAAAATGTAACAAATTTAACGGAAAACTTAACAAACTAACTAACAGGGACCAAAATTGACAAACTGCTAAAAGACACTTAACTAAGCTAACAAAATCTAACGAAATTTGGACAGAAAATAAGAAAATCTAAAGATCTAAGGGAAAAGGTCTAAATTTGTCACAAACTTAACGAACATAACGGAAGTTCGTTAAGCACTATTCATCATCTTAAAAAAAACGACCTGCAGATTTCAAATCGAGATATTTCATTCGTTTTTCAACCAAAATTCACAAGATTTGTTTCAAAACGATCCTTGTTCAATGTACAATCATTGCCAACGAAAAATTTTCGAGCATGCAATGAGTTGAAGACAGAAAAACGATGAAAACAAACTCCGACGAGAGAAGTTTTCCGGCGACCCACTTTTGATCTGTTTTGAGCTTTTATGACCTGCAAACTGATGATAATCACGAGACCAAGATGATTGTGAGATTAAAGCATCGAAATCAACAAGTATAATCGAATTCCGGCGAACCCGTTTTTCCGGCGACTACTCCGGCGAAACTTCAAACGATGATATCTCAACAAATACTTGATGAAAATCGATTCTGAAAGCGGATATGTGTTCTAAAACACAAGGAGAAGAGATTAGAAATGATTGTAACGATTAAAAACAAAGACTATGTAGACCTACTTGACCACGCCTGAAAAAAAATTCTAAAAAAAAAAGTAAGTCTCATTGTTGCAAAGGAGGGCTTGCGTCAAGTGAAAACACGTCTTGCGTCAAGTTAAACGTAACATAGTTTGCGATAACCTGGTTGACACAAATCGAAGCTTGCGTGAAGTAGCAGTTGATGCAATACGATTCTTACGAGTTATGTGGTTGTCGCAATCAGCAGCTTAAGAGTTTTTTAACTTGACGTATGAAACTGCTTACGACTTCTGAATTTGACACTTGCGAGTTCTTCACCATGCATCTTACGAGTTCTTTTACGATCAGGTAGCTTGCGTCAAGTTATGCAACCAACCTTGACTCAAGTTGAAAATTCAGAGGTTTGCGTCAAGTTTACAGTTGCCAATGGTGGTTCTTGTGATTTTCGAGTTCATGATATGAAGCCTGCGAGTTCTCTCATGCAGCTTAAGAGTTCTTCATTTGAACTTACGAGTTCTTGAAGTTTGATGAATAAACTTTCCTGCAAATATCAAAAACTCACAAACAATATTAGCACTTTGAATTTTGGATCAAAAATATACTCAACAAAAACATTTACGAAACCACACATCAACTTTTTCAGATCAAAGAATTGCACTAAAATCGACTTAAACTCAAAACTCCATGATCAAACAGTGTATAAACTGGTTCGAACAAAATATCACAAAAATTCAAATTAAGTGATCAAACTCAGTTCAAAAATGAAATTTATCTTCACAAAATCAAACTATGATGCAAGTCGATCACTATCAAATCAAGAATTTGATCAAAAACCTTTTAAAAACAAGAATCACTCGAAAACTCTAACTCAATGTGCGTAACCCATATTTCTGTCAATTTCAATCGAATTAAGCTCTGATACCAATAAGCTCTGATACCAATTGATGTTCCATATTCTAACTCACAATTAACACACAAATGATATAGAAACACTTTGTTTATTAATCAATCACAATCTACATCAAGCCATATACATATTTAGTGCGTATGATCAATAATCTCTCTGTGTGTGTTTCTAAGGTGTAAACTCAGAATGCGTGTGTGTGTTCTTATGATTTACAACACCTTGACATGCTATTTATATGGTCAACATGACCTATTAGCACAAGGTCAACACTACTACAATTACAATGTACACACTCACACTTTACAACAATTACAAACAAGACCCTCATTTTAATCTTGAATACAATTTAACTCTAACAAAAAAATTTGGATCAAACTTCAGATAAAAAAATATTTCATGAACACTCAAGAACACTATGAATATGAAAAAAATTCAAAACAATGATTTTGTGATTAAACCTTGAAATTATTGATCAATTCATGTTCAAAAAGTGTTTTTAGAAATAATTTCACACAAAGATGAATCAAATCACCAACAAATTTCAAAATCACTCTTAAAAAATGTTAGTCCAAGATTCAAGCAAATCAAACAATTTAGCACTCAAGATTAAGCGCACAAAGAGAGGATTTCTAGAGAGAGAAATTATGTCATATATCTCACTTAAAGTCACATATTACAACTCTCATTACACCTTGAAAAGACAAAAGAACAAAGGCTTATATATGGGTCAAACAAGCCTTGACCTCATATAAAGCAAAGCAAACAAAAGTCAAACATTACAATACAAAATAATCTAAACAAAATACAAAACAATCTCCCCCTTTTAGATCAATTTGTAAGTCTCCTGACACGATTGTCTCTGAATCCCAAAAGTGTTTCAAACCTTCTGATGCCTCTTCTTAAATCAATCATGTCATCAAGAGCCTCTAGAATTCTTTGCATTACCAACTTAACTCTCCTTGGAAAGTGCTCACCACCTTGGGCTCTTTGTCTTTCACTTTCCTTATACCTTTCATCAAGCTGTAGTCTGATCACCTTAAGTGTACCGTCAGAGAACTTTGCAATCTCAGACACTCTAAAGAATCTCTTCTCATTATTTCCATTCTTGTAGATTACACCCAGTTTTGGTTCTTCTACGACAGTAAACAAAGGATAATCATCAATATCAGATAGAGTCAGATTTGGCTTTGTCATGTTGACTCTGTTGTTCCAGATTCGAGCATACATACACATAGTCAGAGTATTATCAAATATTAATCAAAGGAAAGAAAGATATTGATTGGGAAAATATTGATGTCAAATCTCACAAGATAGGCTACTACAATGATTGAATAGGATGATAAAGAAAGCTACTACAAGGTTCTATAAAGGTTAACCTAAAAAGGAAAAACAAGGGACTATATATAGGGTCAAATAACTTGACACCTACACAAGTCAAACATAACATAATACTAAACAAAAGATAACAAAGGACTAAATATTACAACTTGATTAAACTATGATCTAACAATCTCCCCCTTTTAATCAATGTTGTAATCATCAACGGTTCCATCGGCTAAAACTGGTTTTCCTCATCCCCAAAAATCTTTCAAACCTTCGGATGCATTCTCTGAACTCGATCCTTTCTTTGATAGCTTGAATCATCTTCTACATTGCAATTCTGTCATATTTCGGCATATGATCACCTATTTCAAGTCTTTTCATCTCAGAGTGTTTGTGCCGATCTTCAAGCTCTTTCAGCACCATCTTCAAGGTTCCATCAGAGAACTTGGCAGCCTCACTGGCTCGCATGAATTGCTTCTTGTGAGTATCAGTATTGACATAGATAACACTGAGCTCAGGAGTTACGACAGGCTTGAAGAAGTCCAAGTCTCTCATCAAATACTGATTGAAGTTGGGGGCAGTCAGGTTTATGCTATTCTGGTTAGTCTCTGCTCCCATTTGGAAATCAAGAATGTACGCGTTGTTGACCCGACACCTCATAAATCGCTTCACAACTTCAAGGGCAAACACTACAGCTTCGCTAAAGGTAGATTCCAGTAGAACACCAGGTCTGATATGTTCAAATTTTCAAAGTCAGCTTCGCTAAAGGTAGATTCCAGTAGATCTCTTCTTTAAACATCAAACTCTGGAAACCAGACAGCAAAGTAGTTGTTCATTCTGACTTCCTTGATCTTAAGGATTTATGCCCTGTGAGTGTAGCCTTTAGTTATGGAGAAGTTCTCAATGAACTTCAGATAGTTTCTTTGATAGTCAAGAGGTCGGTAAATTATGCCATACAACTTGCAAGCATCAACCACTGCCTGTTCTTTCACAAAAATTCTGATGGATTCCTCAATAAATGGAACCCTGGGAGACTTTCGGATCAGCCGGATAAGCTCTAGAGATGTACCCTGTTCGTCGTACCCAGTGAAAGGTGTATATCCAACTCTGACTGGAGCAGAGGGACCTTCATCTATATCATGATGTCTCTTCACAAGAGATTCTACTTCCATGGGAGTAACGAATACAGACTTGGGTCGTTCAGCTCCGCTCAGAATTCTTGGACTGTCTGGGTTTCTGATGTAAGGTAGGGCTTCAGCTTCAGTTCTTTCTCTTTCAGCTTTTTCCTTTTCTTTTCTTTCTTCAGCTTCCCTTTTTCTTCTTCTTTCTTCTTTCTCCATCCTTCTCCTTTCTCTGCGTAGAGATTTTCTTAGCTTCTCCATATCAATCACAATTGGAGCAGTAGGATCTGAGACATTTGTCCTCACGGACTTGTGTAAGGGCAAAGCTATGTTTTGATCAGAAGGTATTGAGGCTTCATTGGCTGATGGAAAAACACAGTTTCTGTCCGGTGAAACTATCGGAATCGCAGTCGGAATGTAGGGCTCATCTATTTGAGCTGCTACATTCACTTGTACCTGTTCAACAATCTGTACTGGTTCATCATCATGATCTTCTTCCTGATCGTCTCTTTCAAAGTCATTCCCAAAAATATCTTTAAAAATACTTTCGTTCAGTACACTGCCGGGAACTTCTGTTTCTGATGCATGTTTGACAAAATTTTCAACATGTACAGAGTTCTCAGGTTGTGTTGGACTTTGAAGACCGAAATCCATCTCTCTTTCTCCTTCCTCTTTCATCCTCCAGAACATCTCATATTTTGCTTCAGCTTGTTCGTCAGTGTCAATATCATCAACATCAATGATATTGTAAGCTGATATTCCCATTGCTTTCATGACCTCTTCACAAGTTGCAGTCTTAGGCTTTTCAACCCTTGACTCATTATCAGTAGAATAGACAATTAAGCTTCATGATTCTCCTTGTTCTTGACTAGTACTTGTACCTTGATTGCTAGAACTTTGTCTTTCGGGCACAATACTTAATGGCACAACACTTTCAACCACTACTAACGCTCTTCCTGCAACAAACTGTTCTTCCCTGGTCTCCCCTTATGATCATGATCAGAATCATGGTCATGCCTTGTAGATGGAACAGCTGCTTGAGTCTGGCAAGACAACTGGAAAGCTTGATTGAGCAGATTATATGCCTTCAGTTCATCTGCCTCTGATGGTTGTTGTTGTTGTTGTTGTTGATGATGAGAATGCAGAAGAGTGAAGAGATCTGCATCCTGCTGGTTGTCAGGAGCTTGTGATAGAAGTTTGGCTAGAAGCAATGATTTGAGCTCGTCTATGGACAGATTAGAAGGATTTAGAGTGATTGGTGGTGAAGTTGGTGATACTGGGGCTCTCCTTTCTGGCTCTGGTTCAGCAACTTGCTTCCCCTTTAACAATATTTTGATATCTCCCTGTTCTTTCTCGATAAGATCAAATTTCTCCGCCCAACTGTTTTCAACAAAGTCAGGTAAACTAACTTCGGGGTCACTTAGACTTCCCGTTTGCACAAAAGTCGAATATTCAACTGTGTGGCCTGTACTCAGAGCTGGCATAGTGTTAGCAGTGACAGGACTTCCATCCGGTCCTCGTAGTCCGGATTTTGGCTCTACTCTGGATGTTCCACTCGGGTCACGAAGACAACTGAGATCTAGACCTGCAAAAAGTGTCCTATCAAAAAATATTGGTTGACTAACAATAGGCTCTAGGACTTGTGCACTGAAGGGAACTGAGATCTGGGGCAATTGATCTCTAGTTTGAATATCAAATGTCTCTGAGTGAGATATTGATAGATTGTGTGTTGTATCCCTGTGTGAAAATGAAACTAATTCCTGTTGAGAGGAATTAGAGTGGGTGGCTTGGTTGTGCACATGCATGAGTGATCTACTCATGTCTACATCTTCAGGCAACACATGCACTGAAGTGTGAGATGTGGTTGATATTATGGCGTAGTGGGTTGGTGGTATCTCTCTCTTCTTGTTCTTTTCTTCCCTTTTCTCTCTCAACCTCACTGACATCTTCAACCAATTCCCCCTCTATTCTCCTTATTTCTCCACTATCACTAACAGTAACTGCAGCCACAGTTGTAGTAGTAAGCTCTGGAGCACTGGTATCCACATCCATACCAAAGAAATCATCATCATCATCTCCATCATTTCCATCATCTTCTTCTCTGCACTCAGTGTTTGTCCTTTCAAAATCTGAACTATCACTGCCTATATCAACATTTTCTGTTATTCTCTCAGGTGAACTGGCAACAGAATGTACTTCTTCAGCAGTTTGTTCTTCTCTCTCTTGCTCCTCTATAGTATGTTGTTCTAGTTGATCTAAGGCATTTTCAGAGCCTAGACCTTCACTGACCGCATGTGTCAAACAAGGTAGGGTAAGAACCCGTGACCCTGAAGTCTCCAGTCGTAGTCTCTGACCCCCACCGGTTACCCTCTCAGGATTTTTCCTCTTCACTCCCCGTACCCGGACTCCCTGAGTCACAGGCACCCTCACAGACGCCTCTCTCCTAGGGGATGAACCTTGGGTAGGTACAGTCGGTTCTGGCTATGCCATAGATTCTCTATATTCTACAAGACACTCAACCTCTGGATCAACATAACTGAGTAGAGCTTCTGGGATAGGCATAGAATAGTCAAACTGTTTCTTCTACCTGACTAGGAACTTCATCTCATTCACTACAGCCACGTCATGAGAACTTCGTCTTGGACCTGCTTGTTCCCCCTTAATACACTTCTGACTAAGAGTGTCATGAACCTCTGATAGGGTAGATAGTTGAGGACTTTGACAGTATTTCTGTTAGCAGATATCTTCTCGAGCAGTTCAGTCCAGAAGACTATTGCATAGTCTATGTGCAAATCATGCACAACAGAATAGAATAACTTCAGAATGTTGCTGCTTGCATTGTCAGTCCCATAGGTCTTTGTTGTTAAGTATCTGTTGATGACTGAAAACAATGCGTAGTAAAAAGGTGGCAGGTTGTTCTTCTTGAACTGGCTGACTTTGGTGAGTTCACCAACATATCCCATGTCTCTTATTCCGGCAAGAGTAGTTTTTTCAGTGGGCAGATCATCGAATCTAGTTCTGCCTTCCCTTGAGTCAGCTTCAGGCAGTTGGAGTGATCTTCTGAATAGTTCAAGGTCTATGTCACCTGAGAAGAAGTCAATTTTGACTTTGAGAATTGGACACTTGATTTGTCCAACGATGATGTGAGATAGATGCATGGTCTTCCAGGCTTGTTGGACATAAATCTCTAGCACATCAGCACTCTCAGACAGTGCTTTCCTGAGTGGGTGATTCTGAAGAATTAGATTCACCAAGGGATCAATGTTCAACTTAAACTCAAATTTGTGGTTGTTGGGAGTCCGAGGCACAAATTATGATGGCAGTATGAGCAACATGTCAGTGTTGACATTTGGGGTGCGTTTGGTACGTAGACAGGACATGACAGGACAAGATGGAACAGGACAGGACGGAACAGAACATGACAGTTGTCCAGCGTTTGGCAAGACATGACAGAACTGTACAGAACATGACTAGACTGGTTAAATGACAAATTTACCCCTGATGAAAAATCATAGATTACATCACATAAAACTGTTGATCCAAGCTCTCTCAGTGATTTGATAACGACCCTTTTCTATACTTAGTGAAAATTACGTTTAATATGTATTAGTGTTTCACCATCAACGATCAGACTGAGTCTGTTCAGTTATCGCTGATAGTCTTTCTCAAACATTTAATATGTATTAGTGTTTCACTATCAGTGATCAAACTGAGTCTGTTCAGTTATCGCTGATAGTTCTGATGTAAACAGTAAAGTAATCCCTGAAGACAAGTCTCGCGTCAACAGATGTTCATAGCTGAATCGAAGACGAAGCTGCTGAACAAAGAGAAGTCTACTAGTGACCTGATGCGGATATCAGTGAAGCAAAGACAACTCTACTTATACGCGAAGGAACATGAGTAAAGCTTCAGCGATCGCTGAACTCTTGATATCTCTGCTGAAAGAGATATTCAGCGATTGAATGATCACTTAGCTTATACCTCAAGTTTATTTTTGTCTAACCTTGCACAACTCAGTACGATGTGTCAGAACGGACATGCCTCTGCCATAATTCGTACAACAACTCTGTCAACTACACTATTCATGATCCGGCCGAAAGCATGTCTCCCAAAGTCAGACATTCAAAGCCAATCAGTAAACGCCACGTGTAAAGTGCCCTGCCATGCATTTAATGCATAGGCTATAAATAGGAAGTTCACCCCTCCATCTGAGGGTGTGCTCAATCCTTGAACTCCAAATAGAAACCTTTGTTTTCTATATCTCTTAATCCTCCTTTATCTGAACTTCTTGTGCAACCATCTTAGTGTTTCTTAAGTTTGTTTAGATTGAGTCTGTATTAATCTTATTCTGCAACAAACTTGTAAATTGTATTTGCTTTATCAATAAACAATTTATTAAACTTTAAATTATGTGTTTGTATTCAACCCCCCCCCCCCCCCTTCTACAAACTTGTTAAGAACCTTCGGGACCAACAAGTGGTATCAGAGCAGTCTGTTTAATCTAATAAACAAGATCTTACTTTATTCTCTTCTTTGATATTCTAAATGGCACTTAACACAAACACAAACTACTATGATAATTGTTCACTTTCTAAACCTCCTCGATTTAGCAGAGATAACTTTTCTCTATGGAAAAATCGAATGATGCTATTTCTTGAAGGTGCTGATCCTACTATACCTGAATATATAGAAAATGGACCCTATGAATCTGTTAGAATTATAGCTGCAGTTCCCGCTACTGCCACCACTAAAGCTGTCCCTGAACGCTATGTCGTTAAGGAAATAAGACAGTGGAGTGATGAAGACAAAAAGAAGGTAGGTATAGATGCAAGAGCAAAGACCATTATCTCAATGGCTCTGCCTGATGAAGTTTTCCATTCCATCATGCATCTGAAAACTTCTAAAGAAACGTGGGAAACCATATGTGTTCAATATGAGGGCACCACTGAAATCCAAGAGACTCGAAAGATTAACTTAGTAAGACAGTATGAAAGTTTTATCGCTGGTAAGAATGAATCTCTTTCTGACGTTCATCAGCGATTTAACTGCTTAATCATTGATCTGAGAACTGTTGGTAGGACCTATTCTAATTCTGAGGTCTTAACAAAATTCTTAGAATGTCTTCCTGAAAGCTGGGACAGTTATTCAATATGTCTTAAGCTGACAAAAGACTTAAATTCTCTCTCTCTAAGCACTTTGTATGGAATATTGCTCAACTATGAGCAATCGAATCTCCTGAAAAAGAATCTTGTTAAAGATTCTAAGGATTCTAAAAGCACTCCTGTTGCTTTAGTCTCTTCAGAGATAATTCCATCTCAGCGATCTATTCTCACCATCACTGAGTTAGATTCTGAATCTGAGGATCTATCAGACCCTGATCTTTCAGAGTTTGATGAGTCCTTAGCACTCTTGACAAACTCTTTTAAGAGATTTGCAAGAAAGAGCAACTTCCGAAGAAGTAAGCCTCTCTCTCTTACTGAAAAGCCAAAATCAACGCCTGTTGATAAGGCTACTACCACTTGCTATAACTGTGAAAAGATTGGACACTTTGCTAGTGAGTGCAGATCGAAAAAGGTGTTCAAACCTTCTACCTCAAGAAGATCTAGTGATGACAAATACCTAAAGCTGAAGAACAAATATCAAAAGATGAAAAGCTATAAGCGAAAAGGTAAAGGTCTCATCGCTGAAGAACATGACTGGGCTGAATCAGAAGAATCAAGTTCTGATGAAGAAGAAGTCGCTAATCTTTGCCTCATGGACGAGATTAAAGAAGAAGTGGAAGAACCATCTGAACCTTCTATGAGCTACATATCATCTCAGGTATCTATCTCTACAAATCCCTCTCTGCCTGAAGCTGAGAGAAGTCGTGTTGTTGATGTGCTTACGATTGACCTTTATAATGCTCTAAATGACAAAACTCAAGCTGAAAATAAAAATGTTCATTTAACTCAAGAGCTAGAGAAATGTCATGAAAAGATCAGAGAACTAAATCTTTTAGAAGAAAAGTTGAAAGATCAAGTCATTATAAATGAAATCATCAACATTGAACGCGAACAAGCCATCGCTGCTCTAAAAGCAGAAAAGGCTCATGTTGAAAAATGGTGCAAATCATCAACAAAGATCTCTGAGATAATAAATGCTCAAACTCCTGAAAGTGATAAAACTGGTCTTGGCTTTTGGACACCACAGGATGAGCCTAAAGAAGAAAGTTCCATGCTTAAGTTTGGAACGTTTGTCACTCCTATCTCTGACACTTCGTATGATCAATTTTATCCTTCTTCTAATTCTATCCCTGAGGAAAAATCCAAAGACACTAAGTCTGCGGATAAAGGAAAGTCCATTCTTCGTCCCCAGAAGGCTACCAAGAAAGCAAAACTGAAAGTTCCTTCTAAACCTTCAGTAAATCAATCTTCTAGCTCTGTGATAGAAATCTTCGATCTCTGTCCTCCAAAGCTAAAGATTGATCTAAGACCCATGAAATCTGAAGAAATGAAAATTCCTCCCAGATCTCATGAGAAAAGCATTCTTGGACCTGGCCCTGCTCATCTTAAACTTGCAAAACCTTCTACTTCTGGTCCTAAAACCATTTTCAAATATAGAAAATGCTATCACTGTGGTTTTACTGACCATATTGCAAGCAAATGTCCAACTGCCACTAAAGCTAAAAAATCAACCAAAGTGAAGAAAACCACTAAGGTTAAGAAATTAACCAAAGTGAAGATCACCACTGAAGCTGAATCTTCATCTGCTGTGAAGACTGCTGAAGCTTCCACATCCACTAACTCTAAAGGACCCATTGAAAAGTGGGTACCAAACAATGCTTAATCTTCCTTATGTGTGTAGGGATCAAAGGGCATCTGGTATCTCGATAGTGGATGTTCTCGTTATATGACTGGACAAAAAGACCTGCTCACTGAATACAAGGAAGAGAAAGGTCCCTCTGTGACCTTCGGTGGAAATGGAAAAGGATATACCCGAGGGTTTGGTGTCCTCAGCAATGGGAAAACTACCTTTCGAAGAGTCGCTTATGTAGATGGACTGAAGCACAACCTTCTAAGCATCAGTCAGCTATGTGATAAAGACTACGAAGTTCGCTTTTCTAAAAAAGCATGTTTAGTGGTGGATGAGAAAGGAAAACTTGCTCTCAGTGGTTATCGCAGAGAAAATGTCTACGTAATAGATATGGACTCTACTACCACTGAAAACTTATGTTTTCTCTCTAAGGCCTCTTCTGATGTCAACTGGCTATGGCACAAAAGGCTCTCTCATCTAAACTTCAAAACCTTGAATTCTCTCTCATCTAAGGAACTGGTTTCTGGTCTTCCTCAGCACTCATATGCTAAAGAATCTCTCTGCTCAGCATGTGAAAAAGGAAAACAAACAAAAGCTAGTTTCAAGTCTAAACAAGTTTCCTTAGTGACAAGTCCTCTTCAGCTCTTTCATATGGATTTGTTTGGCCCTGTTAATATCCAATCAATAGCTGGAAAGAAATATACGCTTGTCATTGTAGATGAATTCTCTCGCTATACCTGGGTTATCTTTCTTCGATGTAAGAGTGATACTCCAGAAGAACTAATATCTTTTGTTAAAAAGATGGAAGTGTTGAATAATCTTACTGTTCGTTCAATAAGAAGTGATCATGGAACTGAATTCAAAAACAGTTCCCTGAAAAATTTCTTTGAAAACAAGGGAATTTCTCATAACTTCTCTACAGTAAGAACACCTCAGCAAAACGGAGTCGCTGAAAGAAGAAACAGAACGATCATTGAAGCTGCTAGATCAATGCTCAGTGATTCTCATCTCCCAACTCAATTTTGGGCAGAAGCTGTAAACACTGCATGTTTTACTCAAAACAGATCGCTGATAGTAAAGCGATTTGGTAAGACAGCTTATGAACTCTTTCATGGAAGGAAGCCTTCTATCAGCTTTCTTCATATCTTTGGTTGTCAGTGCTTTATCTTAAACAACAAAGATCAGCTTGGAAAGTTCGACCCAAAAGTTGATGATGGAATATTTCTAGGATATTCCTCCATCTCAAAAGCCTACAGAGTTTTCAACAAACGAAGACAATCTGTGGAAGAAACAATTCATGTCACTTTTGATGAAACTCGCTCAGCGAACTCCAAACCAATCACTGACAATGAAGAGTTAAATGCTTGGATATTTTCTCACTACAAGGAAACTGAACCCTTCTTCTCAAACCATCAGCATTCAGATTCTCCAGCCGCTGATGATGATCCAAACATTATACCTCCTAGCGCTGAATCCAACTCATGGGTTTCAGCTGAACCTCTAAACACCTTGCTACCATCAGATCTACCTCTGTCTGAAAACCTCTCTGATAACAACAGGCTGTCCACTACTCAACAGTTAATTGCTGACGAACCTCAAACGTCCTCATCAGTAAACATCCCAATTGTTGATTCAACCTCTGAGTTGAGCGATCATGCTCTTGCTCAGCGATGGACCAGAGATCATCCAATAGATCAAATTCTTGGTGATCCAGATGCAGGTATTCAGACACGACGAAGCTCAGGTAATATCTGTCTCTTTGTCAACTTTCTATCTTTAATAGAACCAAAGAAGACTGATGATGCCCTCAGAGATCCAAACTGGGTCAGCGCTATGCAAGAAGAACTGACTGAGTTTACCCGTAACAAAGTTTAGAATCTCGTTCCTAGACCATCTGAAAAAACTGTTATAGGCACCAAATGGGTGTTTAGAAACAAGTTAGATGAACATGGAACTGTAACTCGCAACAAGGCTCGACTTGTTGCTTAGGGATACAGACAAGAGGAAGGCATAGACTATGATGAAACCTTTGCCCTTGTGGCTAGGGTCGAAGCAATTCGACTATTCTTAGCTTATGCAGTCTATAAAGACTTCATCGTTTATCAAATGGACGTAAAATCAACGTTCCTCAATGGAAAGCTGAATGAAGAAGTCTATGTAGAACAACCACCAAGGTTCTATGACCCTAAGTATCCAAATTATGTTTATAAATTGGATAAGGCTCTCTATGGTCTAAAACAAGCCCCTCGTGCTTGGTATGACACTCTCTCATCATTTCTTATTTCTGAAAATTTTGAACGTGGCAAGATTGATAATACGTTATTTTTCAGAAAGATAAAAGGTCATATAATTCTTGTACAAATATATGTCGATGACATAATATTTGGTTCTACTAACCCATATCTATGTACTCGCTTCGCTGAAAGAATGAAGAAAGAATATAAAATGAGTATGATGGGTGAGCTGACATATTTTCTTCGTCTTCAGATTAAACAATCTGATAAAGGTACTTTCATCAGCCAAGGTAAGTATGTTAAAGATATGCTGAAGAAGTTTGATCTTACACAAACTTCATCAATGAAAACTCCTATGGCACCACCCCTGACACTTAACAAAGATCCTTCTAGAAAACCTGTTAATGTCACTACCTATAGAGGAATGATAGGCTCCCTGTTGTATCTTACGGCGAGCCGACCTGACATCATGTTTTCTACTTGTTTATGTGCACGCTATCAATCTGAACCCAAGGAATCCCATCTGATCGCTGTTAAGCATATATTCAGATATCTGAAAGGAACTCCTAACCTCGGTCTTTAGTATCCCAAAGACTCAGGGTTCGATTTAACTGGTTATTCTGATAGTGAATTTGCAGGCTGTAAACTTGACAGAAAGAGTACCACTGGTGGATGTCAACTCCTCGGAGGAAAGCTGGTAAGCTGGACAAGCAAAAAGCAAAATTCAGTGTCCACTTCCACAGCTGAAGCTGAATATGTAGCCGCTGGAGCTGTTGTTCTCAAATCTTGTGGTTGAGAAATCAACTATTAAACTATGACCTTCAGCTGTCAAAGATTCCTATCTATTGCGACAGCACTAGTGCTATCGCTATAGCAAATAATCCAGTGCTACATTCAAAGACGAAACACATAGAGATCAGATATCACTTTATCAGAGATCATGTGATGAATGGTGATATTGAACTTCACTTTATCCCTACTGACTTTCAGCTTGCTGATTTATTCACCAAACCTCTTGATGAGACAAGGTTCAACTTTCTCATCAGTGAGCTTGGAATGCTAAATCTCGAAGAATAATTCTTCAGCGTTAATGCATTGTGTCAGTACTCATAAGTTACCCTTTTATCATTCTCTGATAAATATTCTGACTCTCAGGTATGTTCTCTCAATCCCTACAACTGAATCTTCATTCAGTTGTTTTTCAAAATATAAACCTTAATCACTGAACTTTCTTCAAATGATTAAAAGCTTTTTGAAAAATAAATTTATCACTGATATTTCTAATCAGTGATCCTTTAAAAGAAAATCTATCCCTATCTTTACCATCAGGGATACTTTCAAAAACAAAAATCTATCGCTGACTTTTCTTCAGCGATAATTTCAAAACGGACAAATGAACAGTCTCTTTTCTATGACGTCATTTGAACCGACAATCCACGACATGCCTTTTTCTGACACGTTCGTCCGTTACCCTTCTATCCAATCAACTTCGTGGGACGTGTCCATGTCATGATGAGCATTTGTTTTCCCGCCTCTCACATTCTCTCTCCTTTCTCTCACATATAAAAGGAATGTTTTTCCATTCTTATCATTTTACGCTTTCTGGAAATACTTTCAAAGCAAGAATACTCTCTCAAGCATTCTAGCATTCTCAAGCATTTGCATCATCTTCTTCAAAGATCAACAGGTTATTCTTGATCTTTTTCAAATTCTTATCTTAAATCCTTTTACATAAAACTCCATTTATGGGTTTATAAGATTCTAATCACATAAAATCATTTTCATTTTTGAATTTATTCTTTAAAAACCATTCTATTTTGATTGTTCTTCATTCAAAATCCTTGGTTTTTCTTCTTGTTCTTGTATCTTCTGTCAAGAACACCTTTTTAATCTTCAAATTTGTTGATTTCCCTATGTTTCTTTCCCAAAATAGAAACTGGACAAATCATCTTTATTTTTAGACTAAAACCTTTCTTCTACTCTTTTATCTACTCATAGCTCAGAATGGCTTAATCTGCACTTGTCGCCTCTAAGAACGTCAAGTTCGCCATCACTAACTCAGAGCTTCCAAAGAACAATCATCTCGCTCGCCTCGATTTTGACGGTGCTAAGTACCCACATCTGAAGGAAGCTTCAATGTTTCTAAAGCAATCCTGCATTGCTTATGCTATCACTGTGGATCCAACACCCTCCAAAGCTCTTCTCCAGCAATTTTGGTTTACCGCTGACGAAACCTCTATCACCAACAAAAAGGGTGAACAGGTTCCTGCTATCTCCTTTAGCACTCAACTTGGCTCAGGGATGATGACTGCTTTAGGCCTGAGGAAAGCTCTGCGTTTTCCTGACAAACCTAGGAATGGATTCGACGCGTTGCCAACTGATGCTGAACTCATCCAATTTCTGGATGCCATGGAATACGCTTGGGAACCCAAGATAAGGACGACAATTCCAAACAAGAAGCTGACTCTTGTGAAGAAGGCACTGATGCCTTCTCAGCTTAACTACAGCTTCTCACACTTCATTCAGTGTATGAGTGGGAAGAGTGGGTCACTGGACCAAGCAAGCAAGATTCAAGTCCAGATGGCTTACTCAGTGATCACTGGACGAAACTTCGACTACGCAACAGCTATCTTTGACGATCTCAAGTCAAAGATAGAGAAGACCGAAAGGGATCCCAAGGTCCCCTACGTACGCTTTACTTGCGCGTACCTGAAGTTCCTCTACCCTGCTACTTACCCCACTAACTCGGATGCATCTTTTCCAAAAGTGGGTCAGCGCTCCCTGGAGGTCAAGACGCTCCCCAACGAGGTAAGTATCTCTGAACTTTGCTCCCGACTCTCTCTCCTCACTTCTTCTACTTCAGCGGCCACGCAGGAGGTTCCTTCTTCTGCTATCCCTGCCGCTACCCCTTCCAAACGACCATCAACTGGCTCCCTTGGTCCTTCGAAGAAGGCCAAGGTCACCAAGGAGAAAGCTACCTCTAGCTCTATACCTAAGGATGTTTATCAACAAACTTTCTTGGATGCTTTCGTGGGTCTCTCCTCCACATCCTCAGCTATAACCACTTCAACCGTGCTAGCGATCTCGGTCACTGCCACAACAACAGTGACGCAACCTACAATCTTAGTTCAACAACAACCTGGGGTAACTACCCCTATCCCTACATCTTCTATCCCCATCTCTAGTCCTTCTATTTCTTTGATCTCTAACCCTCCATCTATTTATACTCCACAGTTTGGACCCATAGGACGTGAACATCAATCTTTTGAGGAATTTTTACAATTCTACAAAATGTTTGATAATTCAGGTATCCCTATAACCTTAAACACTTCTCCCAACTCACCATATAAGCCTGTTTCTCAAAAACTAACTTATATTTCAGGTCCTATTTTGGCGTCTGTTGACACAAATGTCAACAATCTGAGTGCAAAGGTGGAATCTCTGACTGCCTCTCTCAACAACACCACCAACGCTGTTCAATCAGCTAGTGAAGCACTGAAGACGCTGACTGCCACCTGCACCTCCAAAGCTGACGTTTCTCACATCGCTACTCTCCAAGAAGTGATTGTCAAAGTTAGAGAAGACTCACAACAACAGTTTGCAGCCCTGACTACAAAGGTTGATTCTTGTGAAGTCCTTCTTCAGCAAATCCTGACTCACCTGAAGGCACCAGCTCCTACTCCTACTCCCTCATTCACAGAGAACGATCGTACATCGTTGAACATTGCCGTGGAGTTTATTCATCAGGCTACGTCAGATCTTCCTGCGTTTGAAGGCCGACTGGACAGTTTAGAGGCTGAAGTTTAGGTGTTGGCCGCTGCAAAAGCTTCATCTCCTTCCAAAGATCTCTCCCTCAATGATAATGACAAAGAGGGGGAGAAAGCAGCTGAAGAAAATATGGAGTTTGAAGTCGCTGCTGAGGTCCAACAGAAGGAAACTCCCTCTCAGGTTGAGGGGGAGATAGCTGTTGAAAAAGCCCCTCCTTCTCTCGAAGATTTAATCGATGATGAAGAAGAAGAAGAAGATGATGATGAAGACCTTGATCTTGAAGATCAAGAGGAAGATTCTCATCAAGATGATGATGATGACGATGAAGATCAATCTCTATGGTGTTCTTCAGCCGTCACTTCATCAGCGATAGCTTCGAAAGAAGTTATCAAAGCAGGGGGGAGTCAAGAGACACCTTCAGGAACCCCTTCCCAAAGCAAAGGTGCAACTGCTGAGGGAACCCTGAAGATGATTTCACTACCTGAGGAGAATCCTTCTCAGGTATGCCTTACTCTTGTTCCCTTATCCTTCTATAAAAATCCAACCCCTGTTTCTCTCTAGCCTTTATCTCTCCCCTTCCCTAAAACTAAATCTAACCTTTTTCTTTTTCTGACCAGATAGTTCTCTCCCCTGCTTAAGGGTAAAGAACTCCAAATAATCCCAGCTGCTGAAGCTGATGATCAAATAATTCCAATCTCTGTAAGAGAGATTGATGAAGAGGATGAAGAAGAAGAAGAGTCCCTGCAACATCATGGATGAAGAGGATGAAGAGAGAAAGAAAAGAACAGAGATGATCTCTCATCTGGAGAGTCAACGACGAAAGATCCCCTCTCAATAATCAGATCTGGAGTTCCCGACTGAAGCTGAAATCGAAGAATCCGTCAGGGCTGAGAAGCTGATTGTTGACTGTCAAAGAGATGCCTCTCTAGCTCTCAAAATTCAGTCCTCTCAAGTCAAAGACAAGAAGCTGAAAAGCAAACCAGTGGAAGTCCAGGCAGCTCTTTTGAAAGAGATTGAAGAGGAACGCTCCAAAGAAAAAGCGGTCAGCGATAATACAGTCGATTGGTGCAAACACAAAATTGACTATCGCTCTGACCCAATGAAGATCGTAGTTGTTGCTATCTCTGGGAGAAAGAAGAAGGATAAACTCTCTGTCACAATGGAGATTACGAGAGAGGATGGAAGCTGCAAGGCTATGTTCATTTCAAAGCTGGAAGAATTTGGCTACATGGAGTGGGTTGAGTTCAAAGATGCACTGAAGAAATCAAAGTCAACATACAGAGGCTATGTTGAAAGGGTAAATGATGCCCTCATCAATAGAGTCGCTGCTATACTAAACGTGCCATCTACTCTTCCTCCAAAGTCCAAGAAAATCAAGAGAAAGCCTGTCTCCTCCTCATCTGATAATGTCGCAGTGATCAGAAATGAAACCTCCATCAAATTCTCAAGAGAAGCTCTGTTCGGTCCTCCTCCTGATCTTTCAGTTCTGGATCTCTCTCTGCCTCCTGGCGGACCATATGTTGCGGGACAAGTTCTTGAAGAACCTTTTGGAATCTTCTTCAGAGATGACGAGGAACAACTCAGATTTCAAAGAGTCTCTGAAATCCCTATCTGTCCCCTCGCTCTTCTCAAGGATCTCATGTGCCTATGGTATACTCTCTCTCCTGCTGTTGAGCCAATCATAGCGATCATCTGCAAAGAATCTTTAGAGCGAAGGCAAAAAGGAGAAGAAATACCTGAGTATTTGATCAATCCTCCTAAACCCTCTTTAGATAGCTGATAGATTAGTTTTCTTTCTTGTAATCTATTAGTTTAACTTACAGCAGTTAATACATCACTTGTACTTGTAATTTTCATACCTTGTAATCTTTCTTCTTGGATTAATGAGAATTTCAGTGAAGTACTTAACTCTATCAGTACTGTAAAAGATCCCTCAAAATAGTAATTGGGACATGTATGTTATGAGTCCTGATTATTCCATCATTTTGAATTATAAAGTAATTTTCTTCAGTTACTTTGTCATTATCAAATAGGGGGAGATTGTTGATCCAAGCTCTCTCAGTGATTTGATAACGACCCTTTTCTATACTTAGTGAAAATTACGTTTAATATGTATTAGTGTTTCACCATCAGCGATCAGACTGAGTCTGTTTAGTTATCGCTGATAGTCTTTCTCAAATATTTAATATGTATTAGTGTTTCACTATCAGTGATCAAACTGAGTCTGTTCAGTTATCGCTGATAGTTCTGATGTAAACAGTAACGTAATCCCTGAAGACAAGTCTCACGTCAACAGATGTTCATAGCTGAATCGAAGACGAAGCTGCTGAACAAAGAGAAGTCTACTAGTGACCTGATGCGGATATCAGTGAAGCAAAGACAACTCTACTTATACGCGAAGGAACATGAGTAAAGCTTCAGCGATCGCTGAACTCTTGATATCTCTGCTGAAAGAGATATTCAGCGATTGAATGATCACTTAGCTTATACCTCAAGTTTATTTTTGTCTAACCTTGCACAACTCAGTACGATGTGTCAGAACGGACATGCCTCTGCCACAATTCGTACAAAAACTCTGTCAACTACACTGTTCATGATTCAGCCGAAAGCATGTCTCCCAAAGTCAGACATTCAAAGCCAATCAGTAAACGCCACGTGTAAAGTGCCCTGCCATGCATTTAATGCATAGGGTATAAATAGGATTGTATTTGATTTATCAATAAACAATTTATTAAACTTTAAATTCTGTGTTTGTATTCAACCCCCCCCCCTTTCTACAAACTTGTTAAGCACCTTCGAGACCAACAAAAACTCACTTACATCACTAATACATAGTGCAATGGATTATCAAAAACATAAAACTAATTTATCACGGTTGGATTTTGGATATGGAAATCAAAACCCAAATTTTAAGTTTCGGATTTTAGGTTGTTTCGGGTTTGGGTTGGTCAGGCTTCGGGTTGATGTCGGTCGAGTTCGGGTTTTTTACACCCCTAGCTTGGAGGTGTTGATGATGAGAAGACATGTTTTATGTTTTTGTTTTTAACAAATGATATATTAGTCAAAATATTGTTGTTCTACTTAGTTCCAGGGGGTTGGAGTGGGACAAGTGTGTCCCATGTTTGTTCCACTTAGTCCTAGCGTGTCCCACATATGGTCACGCCAAACATGGGACAAGCCTGTTCTGTTATGTCATTTCCACTTTGTTCTGCATACCAAACACACCCTTGAAGGTGGAAGTTCAACTGTTCTTTGAGATGGAATTGAGTGCTCCTGCTCAGCCTCTTGGATAGAGTTTTCATCCATCTAAACATTTGGTGAGTTGCTTGATGCCATTAGACCTGAAATATAATACAGAGAGGTTTGGACAAGGTCCAAAAAGTTAGAAACACAAGTTGAAAAATTTGTCAGTTGAAAAACACTTTTCTGAAAAACACCAAGTATAGGATTCGCATAACACTAAGTTGTGAATTCCTAGACTTAGACTTAGTAATGAAAGAATGAAAGATAGTGTTCAGGTTTCGTAAGAAGGTAGTCTACGAGTTCCACACTTAGAAGACTTGAGACATTACTCAGAATTCGCAGGATAGGATTCTGTGAATTCTTCACTTAGAAGAATTTTGACAAACGAGAACATTCAGGATTCACAGAAATGAGGCTAGCGAGTCCTGTCCTTAGGGTTTTCTAAGATGAGAATGAAGGATTCGTGAACAATCAGATTTCTCGAGGATTCATAAAACACATAAATCATTCAAAATTTCACGAAACTTAACACTTAACTTGAGTTTTTTTTTTAAAAATTCTCAAGAACACCAAGAACACTGTTTCATACCCAGATTTCAAAAAATCACCAAAATCGATGTTTAGGCCAAGAAATTTGCATCAAAGGAATCAATTTAGTGTTTTGAACATGATTATAACCTTTAATTTGATTTTTAATCTCAGATTGAACACCCATTTTTGAAAATTTACCAAGAACAGTCGATGGGTTTTTAAAGGAAATCAATCGACAAAAACAACTTCTTGAGATCAAAGGTTCAATTTTAGGTTTATTAAGTCATTAAATGGGTTTAATAACAATATTCGAGGGTTTTGATATCACATTAGCATCAAGTTATGAGCATCTGGTTCCAAGATTTTGAAGAAATCTTCATGAGTTTGTTCGAAGTCCAAGAGTCTAAAAACAAAATATGTCCAAATCAGATCCTAAAACTAATCCAAGTCGGGGTACCCTGCAATCGATAATCACAATAACAATAACAAACATAAAACAAAGTTATTTTTACAAGAATCAACCTTTTTGAGAAAATGAGATGAAATCAGAGGGTTCGAATATTAGAACTCGTAAACAAGAGTTTTGGTGTTTAAGCCTTTCGCGAGTTTGTAGACTGAGAAATGTGTATGAAAAAATCTTAAGTGTTATATTTATACACATAAAGACCTCGGACACGTGTCAAATGAGGATAGGTCTTCAACTTTCGTATAATGAAAAACAAAAGACACAGCTTACTGAAGGATTCGTAAGCATGTGTGTGAGGATTCGCAAGGAACAAGGTTGTGAATCCTGTGCTAGATAGAAAACTTTTACAAATAGGTTATCTGCGAATTCCTAAGATTTCGCAAGCAAGAGTGTTGCGAATCCTTGAGGATTCGTGGATGATTCCTCTGCGAACGTCCAACATTCGTATACCTTTAGTCTGTGAATTCTACAAGTTTCGCAAGTGCTTACTTAGAGAAACCTGAAGCTTTCTTACACTATAAGTCTGCGAAATCTGGACTTAGCATAATTTCCATACTTTCTAAAAACATTCCAAATTGGAAAATTTTCTATTTTGGGAAACTTTTCAAAAACATGCCAAAAATAGAAACTTTCTAATTAAAGAAACTTTCCAAAAATGACATTTTTACCAGTTTTAATTCCAAAAAGGTTTTACACACACAACACTTACAACACATCCTTACTCCCCCTTGATGTAGCAGTGTAGTACTCCCTTGAGTTCATCAAATATTCCCCCTTGATCTGATATCTGGTTGATCTTACTTATATTCAGAGTTGTTTGTGATTGCTTCTTGCAGCTCCCGCTTGACATATTTTGGATCTTTGTCAAGCTTCTGCGGTCATGCTTCCCTTTTGACAGTTGTGTATGAGTTCTAAGCTTTTGTACTTAGAAGTCAATGTTTTGACATTGAGGCAAGAGTCCTGATCTGCAGTAATCAGAAGTCATTGTTCCTTCAGTCTTTCTTGACTGGGACTTTGTCAAAGATATCTCTTTCAGATATAACAATTTTTTCAAAATCAGAAACTTGTTTTGAAAGTTTGGTACATCTGTGTTCTAGTTCTTTCTTTTCTGATTCAACTTTCTTTGAAAGTTCAGACAATTTTAGATTGAAAATTTTCTCTAGTTCAGCTTTCTCTTTCTTGAATCTTTCATCAACTTTCTTGATCCATTCTTTTCCTTTTGATTCATAAGTTGATACTTGTGCTTCAACTTTTGTTAATTTGACATTCAGAGTATCAATCTTTGTTCTGAGCTTTGAATTTTGACTTTTGAGCTTTTCATTCTCAGCTTCTATCTTTGGAATCTCCGGCATGTATGACAATGCACATTCCCTGTTGGTAAGACAAAGATTTCCTTTCTCATCAGTATAAGGCATGATTAAAATCAATGAACAGTTATGCTTGAAATGATCTTTTAATAGAAAAACAGCAAAATTAAAAGTGAAAACACTGAAAAATCAATTAAAATGAATTTTAAGGCAAAAATTTGTAACATACAATCAAGACAAAATTCGCAAGGCAAGAATTCGTAAGGTGCAATTCGCAAGGCTCACACAAAATTTTTGATATTGTTAGATCTTGAATTGAGAATTGCTTGATTGATTGGGAATACATTTTCAATTGGTATCAGAGCGAGACCAAACAAATTCAGAAAGAATTTCACAATAATTTTGGATTAAATTCAGAAAAATCAAGAACTCGAATTTTTTTTAGAAAGTTACTATTGCATCGAATTCTAATTGTAAAATCGTTTTTGTTGCAAGAAAATGATAATATAGTGTTCGATTTGTGTTTGTGAAACTTTCTTGTTTAGATTTCAATGTCAAAATCGAAATAAATCGCATTCAATTTTGAATTTTTGTGAGTATCTGTTCTTGAAATGTTGAACACTGTTCTAGATTGATTCTATGAATTGTGTTGTTTTTTATCCGAAATTGACATTGGAAATATGTTCTATATGTTTAACCGATCAAATATGTGCAATTTCATGTCTTGATTGTAGGTATTAAGAATTTTGATCGAAATCAGAGTACAAAACCCAAGAACGCGCTAGATCTATTAAACGTGCAAGCTTCATCAAGTGAAGAACACGCAAAGATTCAAGTGAAGAACATGCAAACGTAGTCTGGGAGTTCATCATCAAACGCGCAAACAGTAGCTTGCGAGTTCTCAAAACACGCAACATACAGCCTGCGAGTTCCAGTGTTTCCAATTTGTTCAATCTGCGAGTTCTAAAGTTGTCAAAAAATTTCTAAGGACAGAACGCGCAAAGGATTCTAAACGCGCAAGTCGTGTTTTGCGCGAGCTTCTAAACGCGCAAGTCGTGTTTTGTGCGAACTTTAAAACACGCAAGTAGTGTTTTGCGCGAATCAAAAACGCGCAAGTGCTTGTTAGCATGAATTAATGTGAACAGTGACTTGAGAGTTTAATGCTTTGCGAGTTTGTGAAGTTTGCGAGTTTTATACTTGTAAATTTTGTTTCTGAGCTTTGCGAGTTTTAGTGATTTGCGAGTTTCAGAGTTGAATTTTTTTTTCTGAAAAATTATTTTTCAAGTGGTGATATGTTTTTGACTTTTAGTCAAAATTTCTGAATTGTTTGGGAACGATCTTTCATATCAAGCTTATATTTCATTCAAGATGCCAAAGACAGATGATAAGGAAAATATTGTTCTATCAGCAAGAGATATGGCAGTCTTATACATGCCTGAGATACCGAAAATAGAAGCTGAACGAGATCAACTGAAAAATCAGAATTCAGAGCTTCTCAAACAAATTCAGGAGTTTAAATCAAAATTGTCAAATTCTGATAAATCTTCTGATTGTGTAAAGTGTGCTAATCATGCTAAATCAGATTGTGCAGGTATCATCAAGGCTAGAGAGAAAGAAATTACAGAGCAAGAGAAAGATATTAAAAGGAAAGATGATTTGATAAAGACTGTTGAGAGAGCTATCAAGGTCAAAGAGTCTATAATTACAAATCTTCAAAGCCAACTGAAGACGATTGAACAAAAATCATCAGAGCTGAAAGATGAATCAGTTAAGCTTCAACTCAAGTTTAAGGCTTTTGAAGACAAGATATCTGCCTTGGAGATACAGAATGCTGAACTGAAGAAAAGCATCCAAGCAGATAAAGAAAAATCAAAATTGAAGACATCTTCAACTCAACATACATCTGAACTTTCTAAGAAAACTCTCCAAGAGAAAAATAATTTGGAGCTTAGATGCATGAAACTTTCTAAGCAAGTGTCTGAATTCGAAAAGATAATAATAACTGAAAGAGACACTTTTGCGAAAGAAAGACAAGTTCTTCAAAACAAAATAACTGAATTTCCCAAACAGATTTCTACTCTACAAGATTTGCTTGAAAAAGAAAGACAGATTTTCAAAGATAAGAAGCAGTCTTTTGAGCTTGAAAAGAAAATTGCTAAAAAGAGGAATACTGGGATTTTCAAAGAGATTTCAGAGAAGAACAAGAACTTGGAGAAAGAATTTGAGCTTGAACGTTCACATTTTGAATCTGAGATATCTAAGCTCACATCCAAAATAATTGTTCTATCATCAGATGTGCAAAAAGAACAGAAGGCCAGATCTGATTTGAAACAAATGTTTGACACAATGACTTCATAAAGAAACATTTTATCTGAAAAGATAAAAGACTTAGAAGCTACAAACAGTGAATTGTCAGCAAAGATTACAACTGATGTGATTGATCAATCACCTTGTTGATCCAAACTCTCTCAGTGATTTGATAACGACCCTCTTTTATACTTAGTGAAATTTACGTTATTATATGTATTAGTGTTTCATCATCAGCGATCAGACTGAGTCTGTTTAGTTATCGCTGATGACCTTTCTGTAAACATTTAATATGTATGTGTTTCACTTTCAGCAATCAAACTGAGTCTGTTCAGTCATCGCTGATAGTTTCCCATGTAACACAGTTAACGTAATCCCTGAAGACAAGTCTCGCGTCAACAAAGTTCATAGCTGAATCGAAGACGAAGCCACTGAACAATAGATAAGTCTACTAGTGACCTGATGCGGATATCAGCGAAGACCAGACGAATCTACTTACGCGAAGAAGCCTGAGGAAAAGCTTCAGCGATAGCTGAACCTCTTTATCTCTTAAAGAAGAGATACTCAGCGATCAACGATCACAAAGCTTATGCCTCAAGTTTCCTTTTGTCTTACCTTGCACAACCAGTACGATGTGTCAGAACGGACACGTCTCTGCCACAAATCGTACAACAACTCTGTCAACTACACTGTTCATAAAGCGGCCAAAAGCATGTCTCTAAAAGTAAGACTCCCAAAGCCAATCTATGAACGCCACGTGTAAAGTGCCCTGCCATGCATTTAATGCATAGGGTATAAATAGGAAGCTCACCCCTTCATCTGAAGGTGTGCTCAATCCTTGAACTCCATAATAGAAACCCTTGTTTTCTATCTCTCTTAAATCCCCCATTCTCTGAATTTCTTGTGCAACCATCTTAGTGTTTCTTAAGTTTGTTTAGATTGAGTCTGTCTTAATCTTATTCCGCAACAAACTTGTAAATTGTATTTTGATTTATCAATAAACAATTTATTAAACTTTAATTTCTGTGTTTGTATTCAACCCCCCTTCTACAAACTTGTTTAGCACCTTCGGGACCAACAAGTGGTATCAGAGCAGTTTGTTTAATCAAATAAACAAGATCTTGCTGTATACTCTTCCTTGCTATTCTAAAATGGCACTAAACACAAACAAAAACACAAACTACTATGATAATGGTTCACTTTCTAAACCTCCTCGATTTAGCAGAGATAACTTTTCTCTATGGAAAAATCGAATGATGCTATTTCTTGAAGGTGCGGATCCTACTATACCTGAATATATAGAAAACGGACCCTATGAACCTGTTAGAATTATAGCTGCGGTTCCCGCTACTGCCACCACTGAAGTTGTCCCTGAACGATATGTCGTTAAGGAAATAAGACAGTGGAGTGATGAAGATAAAAAGAAGGTAGGCATAGATGCAAGAGCAAAGACCATTATATCAATGGCTCTGCCTGATGAAGTTTTCCATTCCATCATGCATCTAAAAACTTCTAAAGAAATGTGGGAAACCATATGTGTTCAATATGAGGGCACCACTGAAATCCAAGAGACCCGAAAGATTAACTTGGTAAAACAGTATGAAAGTTTTATCGCTGGTAAGAATGAATCTCTTTCTGACATTAATCAGCGGTTTAACTGCCTGATCATTGACCTAAGAACTGTTGGAAGGACCTATTCTAATTCTGAGGTCCTAACAAAATTCTTGGAAAGTCTTCCTGAAAGCTGGGACAGTTATTCAATATGTCTTAAGCTGACAAAAGACTTACATACTCTCTCTCTAAGCACTCTGTATGGAATATTGCTCAACTATGAGCAATCTAATCTCCTGAAGAAGAATCTTGTAAAAGATTCTAAAGACTCCAAAAGCACTGCTGTTGCTTTAGTCTCGTCAGAGATAATTCCATCCCAGCGATCTACTCTCACCATCACTGAGTTAGATTCTGAATCTGAGGATTTATCAGACCCTGATCTTTCAGAGTTTAATGAGTCCTTAGCACTCTTGACAAACTCTTTTAAGAGATTTGCAAGAAAGAGTAACTTCCGAAGAAGTAAACCTCTCTCTCTTACTGAAAAGCCAAAATCAACTCCAGTTGATAAGGCTACAGCCACTTGCTATAACTGCGAAAAAATTGGACATTTTGCTAGTGAGTGCAGGTCGAAAAAGGTCTTCAAACCTTCTACCTCAAGAAGATCCAGTGATGACAAATACCATAAGCTGAAGAACAAATATCAAAAGCTGAAAAGCTATCAGTGAAAAGGTAAAGGTCTCATCGCTGAAGAACATGACTGGCTGAATCAGAAGAATCATCTTCTGATGAAGAAGAAGTCGCTAATCTTTGCCTCATGGCTGAGATTAAAGAAGAAGTAGAAGAACCATCTGAACCTTCTATGAGCTACATATCATCTCAGGTATCTATCTCTACAAATCCCTCTCTGCCTGAAGCTGAGAGAAGTCGCGTTGTTGATGTGTTGACGATTGACCTTTATAATGCTCTAAACGACAAAACTCAAGCTGAAAATAAAAATGTTTATTTAACACAAGATCTAGAGAAATGTCATGAAAAGATCAGTGAACTAAATCTTTTAGAAGAAAAGCTGAAAGATCAAGTCATTATAAATGAAATCATCAGCATTGAACGCGAACAAGCCATCGCTGCTCTAAAAGCAGAAAAGGCTCATGTTGAAAAATGGTGCAAATCATCAACAAAGATCTCTGAGATAATAAATGCTCAAACTCCTGAAACTGATAGAACTGGTCTTGGTTTTTGGACACCACAGGATGATCCTAAAGAAGAAAGTTCCTCGCTTAAGTTTGGAACTTTTGTCACATCTTTCTTTGACACTTCTTATAATCAATTCTATCACTGTTCTTCTTCAAATCCCATCCCCGAGGAGATATCTGCAAGATCTAAGCCTGCAGATAAAGGAAAGTCTATTCTCCCTCCTCAGAAGGCTTCCAAGAAAACCAAACTGAAAGTTCCTTCCAAACCTTCAGTGGATAAACCTTCTAGCTCAGTGACAGAAATCTTTGATATCTGTCCTCCAAAGCTGAAGGTTGATCTAAAGCCCATGAGACCTGAAGAAATAAAAATTCCTCCCAGATCTCGTGCTAAAGGCATTCTTGGAGCTGGACCTGCTCATCTTAAGTTTTCAAAACCTTTTGGTTATAAAACCACCATAAGATATAGAAAATGTTATCACTGTGGATTTACTGACCATATTGCGAGCAAGTGTCCAAATACCACTAAGGTTAAGAAATTAACCAAAGTGAAGATTACCACTGAAGCTGAATCTTCATCAGCTGTGAAGACTGCTAAATCTTCCTTATCCACTAACTCTGAAGGACCCATTGAAAAGTGGGTACCAAACAACGCTTAATCTTCCTTATGTATGCAGGGATCAAAGCGCATCTGGTATCTCGATAGTGGATGTTCTCGTCATATGACTGGACAAAGAGACCTGCTCACTGAATACAAGGAAGAGAAAGGCCCCTCTGTTACCTTTGGTGGAAATGGAAAAGGATTTACCCGAGGGTTTGGTGTCCTCAGCAATGGGACAACTACCTTTCGAAGAGTCGCTTATGTAGATGGACTGAAGCACAATCTTCTAAGCATCAGTCAGCTATGTGACAAAGACTACGAAGTTCGCTTTTCTAAGAAAGCATGTTCAGTGGTAGATGAAAAAGGAAAACTTGCTCTCAGTGGTTATAGAAGAGAAAATGTTTATGTAATAGATATGGACTCTACTATCACTGAAAACTTATGTTTTCTCTCTAAGGCCTCTTCTGATGTCAACTGGCTATGGCATAAAAGGCTCTCTCATCTAAACTTCAAAACCCTGAATTCTCTCTCATCTAAGGAACTGGTTTCTGGTCTTCCTCAGCACTCATATGCTAAAGAATCTCTCTGCTCAGCATGTGAAAAAGGAAAACAAACAAAAGCTAGTTTCAAGTCGAAACAAGTTTCCTTAGTGACAAGTCCTCTTCAGCTCTTGCATATGGATCTATTTGGCCCTGTCAACATCCAATCAATAGCTGGAAAGAAATATACGCTTGTCATTGTAGATGAATATTCTCGCTACACCTGGGTTATTTTTCTTCGCTGTAAGAGTGATACTCCAGAATAACTAATATCTTTTGTCAAAAAGATGGAAGTGCTAAATAATCTTACTGTTCGTTCAATAAGAAGTGATCATGGAACTGAATTCAAAAATAGTTCCCTGGACAATTTCTTTGAGAACAAGGGAATCTCTCACAACTTCTCTTCAGTAAGAACACCTCAGCAAAATGGAGTCGCTGAAAGAAGAAACAGAACGATCATAGAAGCTGCTAGATCAATGCTCAGCGATTCTCACCTCCCTACTCAATTTTGGGCAGAAGCTGTAAACACTGCATGTTTTACTCAAAACAGATCACTGATAATAAAGCGATTTGGGAAGACAGCTTATGAACTTTTTCTTGGAAGGAAGCCTTCTATCAGCTTTCTTCATATCTTTGGTTGTCAGTGCTTTATCTTAAACAACAAAGATCAACTTGGAAAGTTCGACCCAAAAGCCGATGATGGAATATTTCTAGGATATTCCTCCATCTCCAAAGCCTACAAAGTTTTCAACAAGAGAAGACAAACCGTAGAAGAAACCATTCATGTCACGTTTGATGAAACGCGCTCAGCGAACTCTAAACCAATCGCTGACAATGAAGAACTGAATACTTGGATGCTCTCTCACTATAGAGGAACTGAACCTTTCTTCTCAAACCATCAGCACACTGAAACTCCAGCTGCTGATGAAGAACCAAGTATCATACCTCCCACCGCTGAATCCACCTCATGGGTTTCAGCTGAACCTCTAAACACATTACCACCATCAAATCTTCCTTCGTCTGGAAACCTCTCTAGTGAACCTACTCAACAGTTAATTGTTGATGAACCTCAAACGTCCTCATCAGTAAACATCCCAATTGTTGATCCAACCTCTGAGTTAAGCGATCATGCTCCTGCTCAGCGATGGACAAGAGATCACCCAATAGATCAAATTCTCGGTGATCCAGATGCAGGTATTCAGACACGACGAAGCTCAGGTAATATCTGTCTCTTTGTAAACTTTCTCTCCTTAATAGAACCAAAGAAGACTGATGATGCCCTCAGAGATCCAAACTGGGTCAGCGCTATGCAAGAAGAGCTGACTGAATTTTCTCGAAACAAAGTTTGGAATCTCGTTCCTAGACCATCTGATAAAACTGTAATAGGCACCAAATGGGTGTTTAGAAACAAGTTAGATGAACATGGAACTGTAACCCGCAACAAGGCTCGACTTGTTGCTCAGGGATACAGACAAGAAGAAGGCATAGACTATGATGAAACCTTTGCCCCTGTGGCCAGGCTCGAAGCAATTCGACTATTCTTAGCTTATGCAGTCTATAAAGACTTCATCGTTTATCAAATGGACGTAAAATCAGCATTTCTGAATGGAAAGCTGAATGAAGAAGTTTATGTAGAACAACCACCAGGGTTCTATGACCCTAAGCATCCAAATTATGTTTATAAATTGGATAAGGCTCTCTATGGTCTAAAACAAGCCCCTCGTGCTTGGTATGACACTCTCTCATCTTTTCTTATCTCTGAAAATTTTGAACGTGGCAAGATTGATAATACGTTATTTTTCAGAAAGATAAAAGGTCATATAATTCTTGTACAAATATATGTCGATGACATAATATTTGGTTCTACTAACCCATCTCTATGTACTCGCTTCGCTGAAAGAATGAAGAAAGAATATAAAATGAGTATGATGGGTGAGCTGACATATTTTCTTGGTCTTCAGATTAAACAATCTGACAAAGGTACTTTTATCTGCCAAGGTAAGTATGTTAAAGATATGCTAAAGAAGTTTGATCTCACACAAACTTCAGCGATGAAAACTCCTATGGCACCACCGCTGACACTTAACAAGGATCCATCTGGAAAACCTGTTAATGTCACTGCCTATAGAGGAATGATAGGCTCATTGCTGTATCTTACAGCGAGCCGACCTGACATCATGTACTCTACTTGTTTATGTGCACGCTGTCAATCTGAACCCAAGGAATCCCATCTGATCGCTGTAAAGCGAATTTTCAGATATCTGAAAGGAACTCCTAACCTCGGTCTTTGGTATCCCAAAGACTCAGGGTTCGATCTAACTGGTTATTCTGATAGTGATTTTGCAGGCTGTAAACTCGACAGAAAGAGTACCACTGGTGGATGTCAACTCTTGGGAGGAAAGCTGGTAAGCTGGACAAGCAAGAAGCAAAATTCTGTGTCCACTTCCACAGCTGAAGCTGAATACGTAGCCGCTGGAAGTTGTTGTTCTCAAATCTTGTGGATGAGAAATCAACTATTAGATTATGACCTTCAGCTGTCAAAGATTCCTATCTATTGCGACAGCACTAGTGCTATCGCTATAGCAAATAATCCAGTGCTACATTCAAAAACGAAACACATAGAGATCAGATATCACTTTATCAGAGATCATGTGATGAATGGTGATATTGAACTTCACTTTATCCCTACTGACTTTCAGCTTGCTGATTTATTCACCAAACCTCTTGATGAGACAAGGTTCAACTTTCTCATCAGTGAGCTTGGAATGCTGAACATCGAAGAATAATTCTTCAGCGTTCATGTATTGTGTCAGTAATCAAAAGTTCCCCTTTCATCATTCTCTCTGATAAACATTCTGACTCAGGTATGTTCTCTCCTTTCCCTCAAAGATGTTTTTCTTCAAAATATAAACTTTAATCACTGAACTTTCTTTAAATGATTAAAAGCTTTTTGAAAAATACATTAATCACTGATATTTCTAGTCAGTGATCCTTTAAAAGGAAAATCTATCCCTATCTTTACTATCAGGGATACTTTTAAAAAGGAAAATCTATCACTAACCTTTCTTCAGTGATCATTTCAAAACGGACAATTGTACAGTCTCTCTCTTCTATGACGTCATTTGAACCGACAATCCACGACATGCCTTTTCTGACACGTTCGTCCGTTGCCCTTCTATCCAATCAACTTCGTGGAACGTGTCAATGTCATGATGATCCTTTCTTTTCCCGCTTCACTCTCTCTCTCTCTCACACTTCTCTCTCTTCGTATAAAAGGAATTCTTCTCTCCTATATACGGTTTACGCTTTCAAAACTTTCAAAGCAAGAAACATTCTCTCAAGAACACTCAAGCAAGTAAACCCAGAATATTGAATCTGCAACTCTTTTTCTTCAAGATACACAGGTTTATTTCATGTTTCTGTGCTTTGTTCTTATGCTTTTTATTCTTTTTAAATCCTGCTCGTTTTCTATGGATTTTATAAAACGTTTTTTTTGTCAAAAACTAAAGATCATTCTTTCTGATTTTATGTTTTTCAATAAAAACCTTTTGGTTTCAAAGTGTTCTTCATTCTTTCTACCCAGAACACTATTTTTCTACTCCTAAAAATAACTTGATAGTTTTCCAGTTTCCCTTCTTATATGGCAACTGGTAATCATATTATTTTTAATCTAAATCATTTCTTCTATTATGCCTCTTTCCATAACAGAAATGACACAGTCTTCAATCGTTGCTTCCAAGCATGTACGATTCGCTCTCACTGAAGTTGAGATTACTAAATGTAATCATTTGGCCAGACTCGAGTTCAAAGCTGACAAATACCCACATCTGGTGGAAGCTGCTGAATTCCTCAAGCAGTCATGTATAGCTTACGCGATCACTGTGGATCCTAAGCCTTCCAAGACTCTACTCCAGCAGTTCTGGTTCACTGCTGATGCAACTGAACTCACCAACAAGAAAGGTGAACGAGTCCCTGCTATCTCTTTCAGCACGGAATTGGGGCCAGGGAGCATGACCGCTCTTAGCCTCAGGAAATCTTTAAGATTCCCTGACAAACCAAAGAGTGGGTTCGACGCTCTCCCCACTAATGATGAGCTGATATCATTCCTGGACGCAATGGGCTATTGTTGGGAAAACAAACCAAGATCTTCTATTCCCAACAAGAAGCTCACCAAGATCCTCAAAGCTCAGATGCCATCACAACTGAACTTTATCTTCTCGCACATAATTCAGTGCATGAGTGGGAAGAGTGGTTCGCTGGATCAAGCCAGCAAAACACAACTGCAGATGGCCTACTCCATTATCGCTGGTCAAAACTTTGACTACGCCACAGCCATCTTTGAAGACCTGAGGTCGAGATTAGAGAAGCCTGAACGAGATCCCAAGATCTCGTACGTACGTTTCATATGTACGTACATCAAGTTCCTCTATCCCAACACCTATCCCACCAAAGATGATGGCACCTTTGCCAGGGTAGGTCAACGATCACTGGAGGTAAAGCCACTCGCCGACGAGGTAAGTATCTCTCTCCTTCGCTCTCGTCTCTCTCTCCATTCTTCTTCATCTTCAGCGACCACGCAGACGGTTCCTTCGTCTGCTATCCCTGTCGCTACCACTACTTCTAAACGACCATCAGCTAGTCCGATTGGTCCTTCCAAAAAGGCCAAAAAGACTAAAGAAAGTATACCCTCTAGTACTATACCTGAGGGAGCTTCTCAACAAGCTACCTTAGATGCATTTGTGGGTCTTTCCTCCACAACTTCAGCAGTCACTCATACTGCCGTGTCAGTGATCTCGCTCGCTGTCACATCATCAGTAACCCCACCTACTATCTCATTCACTGAGATTAACCCCATCCCTACTTCTATCCCCAAAACTCTTCCTTTTTCTACTCATTTGGTCTCTGAACCCGCTACCTCTTCTTTCCCTATAGGACCTGAACATCAAACTTTTGAGGAATCTATGCAGTTCTACAAAATGTTTGATACGTCAGGTACACCTATAATCCTAAACACTTCTCTCCCCCCCCTCTCCAAATAAGCCCATATCTGAACTAACATTATTTTCAGGTCCTAGCTTGGCGTCTGTTGACACGCATGTCAACAGTCTGGGAGAAAAGGTGGACGCACTCACCAACACCATCAATAAAACCACCAGCGCCGTCAATCAGGCTGGTGAGGAGCTGAAGAAGTTGACCGCCACTTGCTCATCTAAAGCTGAGAACTCACAACTTTCAGCTGTTGAAGAACAAGTCGTCCAACTCAGAGAGTCCTCTCAACTCTTTCAAGGGCGACTTGAGTCTCTTACCGCTGAAGTTCAGGGTCTCTCTTCAAAGGTTGACCTCTGCACGTCCCTTCTTCAGCAAATTTTACAGAAAGTGAATGCACCAGCTCCAGTGCTGCCTCCCTTCTTCACTGAAGATCATCGTACCAACCTCAACGTCGCTGTGGAATTCATTCATGATGCCACGTGCGCCATCCCTGCGGTTGAAGACTGGATTAAGCGTCTGGAGGCTGACGTCCAAGTGCTAAAAGCTTCAACAGCTACTCCAGCAGCTGAACAATCCCCTACCGCTAATAATGGCAAAGTGGGGGAGAAAGCTGAAGAAACTTCTATTGCTGCTGCTGGGGAAGCTAAGACTCCAAAGGAACCTCCCTCTCAATCTGAGGGGGAGAAGGCAAAAGAATCCTCATCTATTCACTCTATTCTCTTTGAAGAGGATGATGAAGAAGACGATGAAGAGGAAGATGATCTAGATTTTGATGATCAAGAAAAGGATCAGCCCTCCGATGACGACGACGACGATGAAGACCAATCTATGTGGTTCTCCAAGCCGAACGTTGCATCAGGTACAACTTCGCAAGAAGTTGTCAAAGCAGGGGTGAGAGGTGATACATCTTCAAGTGTTCCTTCGCAAAGCAAAGACAAGCAACCGATCACTGAAGAATGCTTGAGGACTGGATCACAATCTGAGGGGGAGCATCCTTCTCAGGTATGTCTTTCAATTGTACCACTCTCCTACTCTTTCCAAACCCCTATTTCCTTCTAGCCTTTATCTCTCTCTTTCTAAAAATACACTTATCCCTTCTTTCCTTCTTTTTCTATCCAGACAGTTCTCACCCCTGCTTAAGGGTTCTGAACTACAAATAATTCCAGCTTCTATCGCTGAAGAAATAATCCCAATCTCTATCACTGAGATTGATGAAGAAGAAGAAGAAGATTCCCTGACCCATCCAGGAAGGCCCTCTCGACCATCTCATTGGTCAGAGGAAATGGTGAAGAAAAGAGTTGAAATGATCGCTCAACTAGAAAGTCAACGGCTGAAAATTCCTCTTCAAACATCCTTCTCAGAGCTCGACTTCCTCACTAAAGCTGAACTAGAAGAATCTGCCAAAGCTGAGAAACTGATCGCTGAATGCAAACGAGATGCCCAACTCGCTTTAAAGATTCAATCTTCTCAAGTCAAGGACAAAAAGCTGAAAAGCAAACCTGTGGAAGTTCAAGCTGCACTGCTGAAAGAAATTGAAGAGGAACGCTCCAAAGAACAAGAGATCAACGATAGATCTATCGAATGGTGTAAACAGAAGATGGACTATCGTTCTGATCTTCTTCCAATATCAGCCGTGACTATCTCTGGTCGCAAGAAGAAGGATCAACTCTCAGTGACCATGGAGATACCAGAGAGGATGGAACCCAAAAAGCAATGTACGTATCCAAACTTGAGAGCTTCGGATTTACGGAATGGTTGGAGTTCTGGGATGCGCTGAAGAAATCCAAATCTACATACAGAGGCTACGTTGAAGGACTTCTTGAAGCCCTCATAAATAGAGTCACCTCTGTACTGAAGCTGCCATCTCCTCTTCCTCCCAAATCTTTGAAACTCAAGAGAAGAATTTGGTCCTCCTCCTCTGAAGACGTCGCCATCATCAGGAATGAAACTTCTATCAAATTTTCAAGAGATGCACTGTTTGGTCCTCCTCCCGATCTTTCAGTTCTGGATCTATCTCTGCCTCCTGGTGGTCCTTTCCAAGCTGGTCAAGTAATTGACAATCCTTATGGAATATTCTTCAGAGATGATGATGAGGAACTCAGATTTCAAAGAATCTCTGAGATTCCTATCTGTCCTCTGAATCATCTCAAGGATCTCTTATGCTTATGGTGTGACTTCTTCCCTGCTGCTGAAAAAATTAAAGAAACTATCAGTAAAGAATCTTTGGAACGAAGACAGAAAGGAGAAGAAATACCTGAGTATATGATCAATCCTCCTAAATCTTCTTTTAATAGCTGATAGATTAGTTTCCTTCTCTGTAATCTGTTAGTTATACTTACAGTAGTTAGTTATTCACTTGTACTTGTAATTTTCATAGCTTGTAATTCGATCCCTGAATTAAATGAAAACTGCAGTGATGTACTTAACCCTATCAGTACTGTAAAAGATCCCTCAAAATAGTAATTGGGACATGCATTCTATGAGTCCTTTTTATTCCCATATTTTGAATTATAAAGTAATTTTCTTCAGTTACTTTGTCATTATCAAATAGGGGGAGATTGTTGATCCAAACTCTCTCAGTGATTTGATAACGACCCTCTTTTATACTTAGTGAAATTTACGTTATTATATGTATTAGTGTTTCATCATCAGCGATCAGACTGAGTCTGTTTAGTTATCGCTGATGACCTTTCTGTAAACATTTAATATGTATGTGTTTCACTTTCAGCAATCAAACTGAGTCTGTTCAGTCATCGCTGATAGTTTCCCATGTAACACAGTTAACGTAATCCCTGAAGACAAGTCTCGCGTCAACAAAGTTCATAGCTGAATCGAAGACGAAGCCACTGAACAATAGATAAGTCTACTAGTGACCTGATGCGGATATCAGCGAAGACCAGACGAATCTACTTACGCGAAGAAGCCTGAGGAAAAGCTTCAGCGAAGCTGAACCTCTTTATCTCTTAAAGAAGAGATACTCAGCGATCAACGATCACAAAGCTTATGCCTCAAGTTTCCTTTTGTCTTACCTTGCACAACCAGTACGATGTGTCAGAACGGACACGTCTCTGCCACAAATCGTACAACAACTCTGTCAACTACACTGTTCATAAAGCGGCCAAAAGCATGTCTCCAAAAGTAAGACTCCCAAAGCCAATCTATGAACGCCACGTGTAAAGTGCCCTGCCATGTATTTAATGCATAGGGTATAAATAGGAAGCTCACCCCTTCATCTGAAGGTGTGCTCAATCCTTGAACTCCATAATAGAAACCCTTGTTTTCTATCTCTCTTAAATCCCCCATTCTCTGAATTTCTTGTGCAACCATCTTAGTGTTTCTTAAGTTTGTTTAGATTGAGTCTGTCTTAATCTTATTCCGCAACAAACTTGTAAATTGTATTTTGATTTATCAATAAACAATTTATTAAACTTTAATTTCTGTGTTTGTATTCAACCCCCCCTTCTACAAATTTGTTTAGCACCTTCGGGACCAACACACCTGTTGATAATTCAACAGAACCAGTCTGTTCTTTCAAAACAGCTTCAAGCTCTATTCTTAATAAAAATGTTTTCAAAAAGAAAAATGTCAAAACAAACACTATCAAATCAAATCAGATCAGACCATCTAATCTATTCTATGACAAATCTGTTGATGGTTCAGCAAATTTTTACGTTAAATCTCTTGGAAAGAATTCAAAGAAAAGCCAGATGGTCTGGAGAGTGAAGAGTTCTTCAGATGAAGAGAAGAAGAAAGACAAAGCATTTGCGTCCGCAACCAAAGCCTAGAAGAACAGAGTACATAAAGGTAATTCTTTTGGTAATTCTGATACGTTTTATTCTACTAATCATCTTATCAGGATTGCACAGAAGAAAATATGTTGTTTTTACTGTGGAGCACATGACTTTGTAAGTAAAAACTTTGTTAATTACTGGTATGGTTCATATTATGTAAACCCCACAAGAACTGCAACTAACACATCAGGACCCAAATACCAGTGGGTACCAAAAGCTAAAACTGTGTTGCAGGCACCCAAAGTTTAAGGGGGAGCATGATGAATGACTTCTAGAAAAATCAGTCTAGGACTCGTACCTCAAAGAACGTAGGCTTTTGAACAAAACAGTTCAAAACCCGGACTTAAGTGTCAAGACTGTGGCTTCTAATCACATGACAAATCAGGACCCGTTCTTCAATGTTCAGACATGGATATTTTGTAAATATCCAGGGGAGCTTAATAGACCTAAATCATTATATCATGATTTGAGGGGGAGCTTAAAGGTAAATATCTTCTAATCTTAAATCTCTGATTGTTTGAAAGAAGAACAACTTTCAAGCATGAAAAACGTTTTATGAAATGTTCAAACCACTTATGGTTCTCAAAAGATTTCATGAATTTAGAAGTGTGATTTTAAATGTTTTTCAATTTTGGATACGTCAATGTTTAACTGACCGTGTGTTTCCAAAGATCAATACTTGCGTATTATCTTGTCTATATACTGTAAAGTATTCATACACATCGGTTCAGTACTTATTTGAAATTGTTATTACCATGTCTCATATCGAACAATTTTTCAATGGTAATACCCTCGTTTGTTTTCAAATATTGTTGAGCATCATTCTTCATTTCCAAATTTGTGTTTTCATTGCTAAAATTGTTTATATTTGTTCATATAAACAAAATATTCAATTCTTTGATACCCTAACCATTTTATTTGATCTGATTGATACATTGTCTGATTCTCAAAACAATTCTCTTGATTTCATTTCATTCATTCAATATCTTTGTTTTGAGAAATCTTCAAAGTTCAATTGATCAAATCTTATGAGCATACATTTTGACAATGTTATCATACATTTTGTGCTTAACTGTTCAAGTTAAACTATTGAGCAACTATTCTTTTTAGAAATTACATGGGATCAGTGTGAGAGCTTCAACAGAACTTCCATGGATTCAGGATTAGCCAGTGTTTCCTACCCAGGAAGTAATCCTTGAGTGATTGAGGGGTGAGGGGTCAAAATCAAAGAGTGGGGGAGATAACTCATCCGGTTGAATTTTTCTCATTGTGTGGAGCGGAAAAATGTAAATGAGAGTTTGGTTAGAAGTGAGCAAAATGTTAAAAAGAAAGAGGGTGTGAGAACAGAGTTAAAAGAATATCAGAACTCTGCACCAACCACTTTCTGAGCCGGGCAGCCACATCTTCTGATTGGTTCACATTCTTTTGTGACCATCATTGAAATAGGCAGTGAGCCCATGCCAACTCTTGCAATTACCCCACCAGCTACTCGTTTCTTTCTTAACAAAGAAATGTTTAATTTTTCTTGGGGACGCATCACATCTGCTATCTGGTCTTCACTCGGAAGATTTAGATATTGAAAAAGAAGGAAAGTTGCCCCACCTTCACACCTCTTTCATGCACATTGAGTCCGTGTAATAATTGTTGCTGTCTCAACAGTTTACACAATTTGAGCCTGAAAAAGCTAAGTAGCTTCAATCATTTCATACACTTTCACATACACACAAGGAATAAGTTTTCTTGTCATAACATTCATAGAAAATTCCTTCGTGGTTTTTCGATGATTGAATGGAAGCCCTGGGGGAGTGAACATTACAAAAGCTCCTTTCCAATGTACATCCGTTATACAAAGTGGCTCCGTGCTACTTACAGGCATACTAACTGTTTCATTTGTTGAATCAGGGTTACAACGTTCATTATATCTGAATTTGAAAAGATTCAGGTATATACAGTTCATGATTCAGCAATTCAGATCAAAAGGGCGGAAAATGTCAAACTTACCATAAAAAGGGGAGATTGTTACTTTCTTACAAAGGGGAAGATCAAAGACTGTGTTGAAATTGAAGAGTTTTGATGATCATGATGCTCACAATCATCAAAAAGGGGGAGAAATCTACAAAGTCCAATTTCAAATAAATTTCAATGTCCTGAAGAAAGTTCAAAGTCAAGACTTGTGGAGAATTTCTGAAAGTTCAAATCAGATGAAAAAGAAATCATTCTCAAAAGATTCTGAAGACAAGTCCAAATGATTTGAGAAAGTTTGTTTTCTGAAGACGATCAAGAGATCAGAGTGATGAAGATACAGTTTTGAAAGATTCCTCAAAGTTTCAAAAGATTCCTGAAGATTCCAAAGAAGTTTAAAGAAGTTTCAGAAGTTTAAAGTTTTCAAAGATTTCAAAGTTTTGTTCAAGACTTGTTGACTTTCCAAAGATGCTAAATGTTAAAGACTTTTCAAGATTCTTCAAAGAATGAAAGACTGAATATTGTTAGAGCTTCAAAGTCCAAGACTGTCAGAGACAAAAGTTAAAGAATCAAGCGCTGAAGACTAGTGTCAATTTTTTTTTTAAAATCTTGAATATAAAGGGGGAGATTGTTAGTGTATTTTATAGTATCCAAGATTTAATAGGAAAAGTCAAGTCTAGCAAAGTCAACAAGGTCAAAGTGTGTAATGTCAATGTCTAAGTAAATGTTGTTTAAGCATGTGAGTGTTTGTATATTGTATAGCTTAGTGGGTATAAATAGTTTGTGTTGTTTGTAATCATGTAACCAAGTCATACATGTAACTTTCATATCAATAGACTTGTGATTGATTCTCTCTCTACTCTCTCTCTCTAGTTCTTTGATATTGTTAGATCTTGAATTGAGAATTGTTTGATTGATTGGGAATACATTTTCATTAACAAGTAAGGAATTCGTAAGCAAGCAATTCGTAAAAAGGATATAAGTAAGGATACGAATTGTGAACTTTTCGCAAGATGACTTGTGCGAGTTCTTGAACTTTTCGTAAGAAGGCTTATGCGAGTTCTTGAACTTTTCTCAAGAAGGCTTGTGCGAGTTCTTGAACTTTTCGCAAGAAGGCTTATGCGAGTTCCTTGAATTCGTAATAGACACAATTGCGAATTCTTCATAATTCGTGTCTCTCACAGATGCGAATTCTTGGCTTTTCATATAGAACACTTGTACGAATTCTTCACTTAGCCATTTTTCTTCTTTGTAGATGTGAATCCTTCAGACTGCGAATTCTTTACTCTGTGAATTCTTTCCTTGTAAACAACAAGAATAGGTATTCTGCGAATTCTTTCACTCTGCGAGTTCTACTTGCGAGTTCTTCATGAATTTAACGAATTCTGTAGATCTTGTTTTTATTTTCGAACTTTCCACCCAAAATCCATCAAAATAATGATGTTTGACTCTAAAACTTTGAACGAATGATCTTTATGTCATCAATGACAACCCTACGGAGGGAATTTCCATATAAGAAACAAACAATCTTTGAATTTGATCTTCACAGTCCGAGAATGAAAAGTTGCTAAAATTTGAAAGATTGATCAAATTATGACAATCTGTTGGTCCAATGAGCAATCAACCAAAACAAGAAACATTCTTCTATATCACACGAACACTGTGGTATCAATTTTACATCAAGAAATCCATGAAATCAAAAATTCAATTTCAATGGAACAGTGTATTGTCGAAAATAGAAACTGTGAACAATTTGTCTTCAAATAGATGCTTCAAATCTTCTCTGTTGTTTCTGATCAGGCTCTGATACCAATTGTGATCCCAGAAATCAAGTCATAACAATCAAATCATGCACAAATCTAATAACAATCATAGAACAAGATGAGAGAGAAAATGGTTCTGTCATATATCTCTTAGTCATGAATTACAAAGATAGGATATGCTTTCACACTTACTCTTACACGACTCATACTACAAAACAAAGAAAGCAAAGACTTATATATGGGTCAAACAAGCCTTGACCTCACATAAAGTCAACATACAAAAGACAATACTATCATTTTAATTGACTCAAAACTCTAGGTCTAACAAGAAAAAATTCTAGAAAATAACTTTTCGCAGATCAAACAAACACAACACAAAGAAGTCGCAAACCGTGTCTTACGAGTTCCTACTTGTCGCAAAGGGCATCCTGCGAGTTCTATACTTAGAAAAAATTCTAAGTTTTCGAAATCAAGTTCAAAAGGGGTCCTTGCGACTTCTGATCACAAGTCGCAAACAACACAAAAACAAACAATTCCTTCAGCTTGCGAGTTCTTGATCCTGCTAGTTCTTCAGTCTGCGAGTTCTTCAGATGAAGCTTGCGACAACCTCATATCTTCTTCACTGAACTTGCAGATTTTGGCCATTTTGATTCAATTCCTGCAATTAAGACTTGAAATTGTACAGGGTTGATTGATTACAGTACTAGAACAAGTCTTTAGTACAAAAATTCGACTAAAAACAACAAAATATACGAATTCGATCCTATCACAGTGTTTGAAACTTTTCAAGAAAAAAATGAACAAAAATCCAAATTCACAAGGATACAGTGAGTATTTGAATTTGTAATTCAAACAAGAAACATTCCATTTGATGTTGCGATCACTGTAGAACCAATTTCTAGCTCTAAACTCGACCAATCGAAAAAATTTGAATCAAACAGTAAGTTTCTTAGTACATTCTGCGAGTTCTTCCAAAAATGGAAGTTTTCCAATGATTTTGACCAAAAATCAATATCAATCCATGTCTGAATTCGTTGGTTTGCTATGATATCAATTGTTAGTCCAAGATTCAAGCAAATCAAACTATTTAGCACACAAAGAAAGTATTTCTAGAGAGAGAAATTATGTCATATATCTCACTTAAATTCACATATTACAACTCTCATTACACCTTGAAAAGACAAAGGAACAAAGGCTTATATATGGGTCAAACAAGCCTTGACCTCATATAAAGCAAAGCAAACAAAAGTCAAATGATCTAAACAAAATACATTAACAAAAAATCTCACAGTGAGTTTTTCTCAAGAACATCAAAATTTCACAAAAATCTCAAATTCCTCAAATCTTGATATGTTTTTGAAAAATTGATGATGCAAAGCCTTTTTAGATTTATAGAGAAACACTTTGCAAATAAAAACAAATCAAAAAACACACAACAAATGCATAACCCGTTTGAGATCTTCAAATCTTCGAAAATGGAGATTTTCTTCAATTTTCTTCAAATTTTCATGAATCTTAACGAATTTGTGCGCATTTTAATCTCCCAATGCTCTGATACCAATTGTAAACACCAGATCTATTAGGTAAATGACATGAATTTCATTGATCTTGAAGAATTACATGAATTGAAATTTTCTCTCTCTAAACTCTCTCTAACTTTCTCTCTCTAGAATATGACAATGTAAGATTCTCTTATCAAATGCTTAATGACTAAGCAACCTAATATCTAACTCCTAATTACAAACATATTGACCATTACAAACTAAACTACATTGACTTTTCACTAACATTACATTGACTTTTGACACCTTTTGACTTTCTTTGACTTTTCATTTACATAGACTTTTATACTTAAATATTGAATACAATAATACACTAACAAGAGAAACTTAGCCTTAAACGGCAAACAATGATGAATTTTCGCGATGAAAATGCATTATTGAAGGTTGTTATCGAGGATAAGGAAAATGAGAAAAACATTTTAAGAAAAAAAAAGGTTGTCTTATCTTCCAAGATCACTGAGCTGCAAAAAGACTTGGTGAACTTGAATTCTGAGAAAGGTGAGTATAAGATTAAGTTTGAAGTTTGCTTTCAAGAACGAAATGAGGCATATTGTAAAATCAAACAACTTGAGGATTTAAATTTAAAACGTGGACAGACTGAGCAGACTTTGAAGCTGTTGACAAACAAACTCCAAGATGTAAGATTTTATAATCCAAAATTGGGTTTGGGTTTGTCTGAAAAAGATGTTTTAAAAAGGTCTCCCAAAAACTTATATAATTTTGATAAAATGGGTCATAATTCTCAAAAGATTCTGAATATACGTGACATGTTCGTTAAAGCTGAAGCTTTAATATCTGAAACTCCTGAAAAAGGAAATGAGGTAGTAGATGATGACTTATTCGACAGTTGTACTGATTCTCAAGCTTCAAGTTTTAAATCGGTGGGATTTAAATACGATGATTTAAATACTAGCTACAAAAGAAAAAAGATAGAATTTGTAGAATTTGAATCATTGTTTTCCACACATGTTCCTAATGATGAATCAGTAACTGAGGATAAAATTATTCCTGAAACCAAGTGTCAGTAAGACGAATATGAGTCAGATACTGATACTTGTGATCAGAACATTATGTCTGAATCTACCATTTCTGATTCTATTAAGGAGGATAAGATAGAAGAGTCAGTTGATGTCACGGATTCTGGTAAGAAATCTGAGTTCATCAGTAAAATGTTAGAAGAAATTTTTGATGAACTGATGAACGCCTCTCATCCCAATCCTATTATAGAAAAGCTTGAGTCTAACTCCGAGTTAAACCAAACTTCTGATTTGCAAAAACAAATATTTGATTTGCAAAAGCAACTCGAGGAAATTCAAGATGAGAATTTTGATCTTTGATTTAAGCTAGATAAATCTTTAGAAGAAAACCGAGAGCTTGGCAAACAGATTTGTGAGTTAAAAGAAAATATTTTTAAAAAAAATATGTCAAATCAAAAGGAGTTTGAAAATCAAAAAGTTTTTGATAACCAGAAATGGAATGTTAGGTCAAACTCGGAGTTTGTGACTTTATCTAAGCCTACAGATGTTTATGCTGAAAAGTTTGAAAAGCAACCAAGCATTTTTGAAGTAGGTGAAACTTCTGGTGTGAAAAATGTTAACTCGTCTTCAAAGAATTTAACTAATTCGGTGTCTTTTGGTGCTACATGTGAATGGAAAGAGAAAGGGAAAGTGGAGGAAGAAAATATCTTAACAGAAGAAAAATCCAATTGTTTCTGAAAAATGTACTTATGTTAAGAAAATAGAGAGTGTAATGACTAACAGTGATTGTAGTAATGCTTGTAATTCGTTTGTTGCAAATTAATGTCATTTCTATTTCAATAAAAATAATTCGTTTTATAAATCAAATGTTATGACTTTTGCTCAAAAGAACATGAAATGCAATCACTGTGGCAGTAGCTCATTCTCATTTCACTCCACTATTCCAAAGAAAAAGAAAGTTAAAAGATTTTCTCATACGAGTCATTTTCCAACGCCTCATCTCAACCAATCCATATTTTCAAGGCTAAGCAAAATAAGTTTTCAAAGAAAAAGGATTTTAAAGATGTTGATGTGAAAATGGTATGGAAATGGTTGTCGAAGCCTCTTATGAATGGCGAATCAAAGGCACAGTCAACGATTTTCATAAATTGAAAGATGCTAACAGCAAAGGACCCATCTGGATATGGGTACCTAAAGCCAAGTAGTTGTTCCTTTTGCAGGCTTGTCATCTATGGTTTATAGACTCCGAATGTTCAAGACACATGACAGAATTCAAGCATATCTTGCATATTATGTAGATCAACCTGCTGGAACCGTTGGCTTTGCTAATGTTGTTGTTAAGGGATATGTCAGAGGATACGGAATTCTAACAAATGGCACTGTAACTATTCAGAAAGTATTATACGTAGAAGGCCTGGATCACAATCTATTAAGTACTAGCCAGTTCTGCGACAATAACTATCACGTTAGGTTTACTATAACTCATTGCCACATTGAAGATAGTGATGGTTCTGAAATATTCAAGGGTGAGAGATACGGAAACTTGTACGCAATCAACTTTCCAACTCTATCTGCTACAAGACCTGTTTGTTTGATAGCCAAAGCTTCGAAAGAGGAAAGTTGGATCTGGCATAGAAGACTCTCACATCAGAACTTTAAAGCTATAAACACTCTTGCAAGCAAAGGCTTGGTCAAAGGTCTACCTAAGATGCGATTTGAAAAGGATTATTTATGCCCACCATGCAAGATGGGAAAAATGAAAAAAGCTCACACAAAGCTAAGATGGAATCTTCGTGCAAATCGCCGCTTGAAATGATTCACATGGGCCTCTGCGGACCAATGAGTATTCAATAGATCAATGACAAGAAATACATTTTAGTAATGGTCGATGAATACTCAAGATACATGTGGTTGGAGTTTCTGAGAGCAAAGTCTGAAGCACCTGAGTTGATAATCGCATTCATTAAGAAGATTCAAGTTCTTCTTCAACTACCGGTTCAAAAGCTATGGAGCGATAACGGTACAGAGTTTAAAAATGAGACGCTGCAAAGTGATCTATAGTCAGTAGGTATTTCTCATAATTTTTCTGCCGCCCGTACGCCACAACAGAACGGTGTTGTGGAACGCAAAAACAGAACTCTGGTGGAAGATGCAAGAATGGTGCTTGCTTATTCTGGACTACCTATGTATCTCTGGGCCGAAGTCGTTATTACTACTTGTTAACCGAACGATCCTCACGAAATGGCTTAATAAAATGGCATATGAGATTATTAACCATCGAAAATCTAATGTCAAATTTTTTTCGTGTTTTTGGTTGCAGATGCTTTATACTCAACGACCGTGACAGTCTTGGTAAGTTCGAAAAGAAAGCGGACTAAGGCTAGTTTCTCGATTATTTATTAACTTCCAAAGCCTATCGAATCTACAACAGACGAACCAAGACGGTTATGGAAAGTATAAACGTTTCCTTTGATGAATCTCTGACTACGACTTCTGATAATAACAGTTCAGGACTCGGTCCTAAGGAAAAGGCTTCAACTCAATATCGAGTGGAACCCGATTTAAACGAGACTAAGTCTTCTAACTCAAATTCTTCTACATCTGAGTTAGATTTACTTTTCTTTGATGTATTCATGGATATATGTGTTGATTTCGATAAATCCAATGTATCTGCATCATCATCTTCAGTGGTCCCTAATACTATCGTTGATGTTTCTGGACCATCTGAACCCATAACTACTTCTTCAAATACTACTAGTTCAAATAATTCTGATTAAACTAACAATATTTCTGTGTCTATAAACAACAACTCTGAAGCTGAAGTCCCGAGCACTTCATCTGCTATGCCAGTGTTACCTGAATCAGAATTACAACCTAGAGAAGTACCGACAATTATTTCTGAAGTTGTACCTGCTATCACTGATGATTATAATGAATGAAATAATCGGATAAACGTTCAACCCCTACCGAGTACTACTAGATGGACAAGAGATCACCCCCTGCACAACATTATTGGCGACATTGAAAGTGGTGTCAAAACGCAAGTTGCATCAGTGAATTTCTGTTTATACTATAGTTTCCTCAGTGTAAGTGAACCGAAGAAAGTTTCTGAGGCATTGCAAGATCCCGATTGGATCCTTGCTATGCAAGATGAACTGCTGCAATTTGAGTGAAACAAAGTATGACAGCTCATACCCAGACCTAAAGATAAATCCGTTATTAGAACAAAGTGGGTATTCAGAAACAAGAAGGACGAAGCAGGAATTGTTGTCAAAAATAAAGCCAGATTGGTAGCGAAATGGTATTGTCAACAAAAAGGAATTGATTACGACGAAACCTTTGCTCCGGTGGCGCGAATCGAAGTCATTCGTATCTTTTTATCCTATGATGCTCATAAGAATTTTAAAGTTTATCAAATGGACGTCAAGTCGACATTTCTTAATGGGATTTTGCATGAGGAAGTATACGTAAATCAACCCGAAGGCTTCGTGAACCCTCAATATCCTAATCATGTCTACGTTCTCGACAAAGCATTGTATGGATTAAAAACAAGCTCCGAGAACGTGGTATGATAACTGGCACAATTCTTACTTGCGTCTGGTTTTAAAAAAGGTACGATTGATACTACTCTGTTTCTGAAGAAGCAAGGTGAGGATTTAATTCTTATTCAGATTTATGTATACGACATAATATTTGGTTCAACAAATCCAAAGTTTTGTAAAAAAATTCAAAAATTATGGAGACTCGATTCGAGATGAGCATGATGGGAGAATTGAATTTCTTCCTTGGTTTACAAGTGAAGAAGTCCCCAGATGGAATTTTCATCAATCAGTCCAAATATATAAAAGATGCTTTGAAAAATTTCAATATGGCTGACAGTTCCTCAATGAAAACGCCAATGGCTACTGGAACTCTTCTGGACGCAGATTTATCCGGAAATCTGTTGATCAAAAGAATTACAGGAGTATGATTGGTTCTTTATTATACTTAACAGCCAGTAGACCGGATATAATGTTCGCTACATGTTTATGTGCTTGTTATCAGGCTAATCCTAAGGAATCCCACCTAGCAGTCGTTAAACGGATCCTCCGATACCCCAAAGGCACTCCCGAGCTAGGCCTTTGGTATCCGAAGGAGTACGATTTCGATCTTACTTATTTTACTGATGCAAATCACGGGGGATGCAAATTGGACCGGAAGAGCACTTCGGGTTCTTGTCAGTTCTTAGGCGATAAACTAGTTAGCTGGACATCTAAGAAACATAATTGTGTTTCAATGTCGACAGCTGAAGCTGAATACGACGTTACTGCGAGTTGCTGCTCACAAGTGTTGTGGATGATGACTCAACTCAAAGATTTTGGCTACACTTATAAGCGCAAGCCTATTTACTGCGACTCGAAAAGCGTCATTGTTATCACTGCTAATCTGGTGCAACACTCGAAGACAAAACATATAGATGTTCGCTATCACTTTATCAAGGATCATGTAAAGAAAGGCGATGTCAAGATGCATTTTGTACAGACTAACTACCATTTTGCTGACCTTTTCACCAAGCCTTTGGATGAAAAGCGTTTCAAATTTTTTATCAGTAAGTTAGGTATGCTTAACATGTCTTCATGAGTCTGTGACATTTTCCTACATGTATCTAGGTGGAGTTTCTAGTATTCATGCAATTTCCTAGGGGGAGTTCAATATTTGATTATATCTTGTTAATACTGACGAAGGCGGAATCATCACAAATGATTACCAAAATCATTCATATTTTGCAGGTTACAAAACTGTTTTTAGCAAAGTTGCTATTCTCACCGGAGAATATGTAACAACGGCTTCTGGATACTTCAGTTCACAACCCACACTTCAAAGTTGTTGATCTTTGTTGTTTGAGCTGACTGGTCAATCTTTATCAGGAAATTTTTGTTGAAATTTTAAGGGGGATAAATATTTTTTTTTGTACTAATATGCTTGACTTTTTATAGGTATTGAAGAAAAAATATATGAGGTTTTTTCAAGGGGGAGCTTAATAGATTACATTTTATTTTCCTGTTCTTAATTGAAGGGGGAGATAAAAAAAAACTTTAGGGAAAGATAAGAATCTCACATTTAATGCAAGTATTCTTGATTCTTAATCTCAACATATTTGAAAGCGGAACAACTTTCAGGTATAAAAATTATTTTCTAAATGTTCAAACCACTTCTTGTTCTCTAATGATTTTATGAATTTATAAGTGTGATTTTAAATGATTTTTGTTTGAAACTTCAATGTTTAACTGACCGCGTGTTTCCAAAAATTAATACTTGTGTATTATATTTTCTATATACTGTCAAGTATTCATATACACCAGTTCAGTCCTTTCTATTGACTTTGTTATTACCACGTCTCATAACGAAACAATTTTTCGATGGTATTACCCTCGCTTGTTTTTCAATGTTGTTGAATATCAGACATCATTTCTATATTTTGTGCGTTTATTGTTAATATGTTTATATTCGTTCATATAAACAAATTTCAATTCTTTGATACCCCAAGCTATTCAAATTTAGTGATAATTGCTCTGATGGATACAATATCAAATTCTCAAAACAATTCTCTTGATTTCATTTCATTCATTCATTATTCTTGTTTTGAGAGATATTCAATGTTCAAAAGCTTATACATGAATGATATTTTTTTGGAGCTTACATTCATTTGACATTGTAATCTACTTTTGGATGCTTATCTGTTAAAGATAAATTGATGAACAACACTATTCTTTTAGAACAAAATTCATGGGAATCAGTGTGAGAACTTATCAGAACTTCTATGGATTCACAATAACCAGTGTTTCCTACCCAATGAGTTATCCTAGAGTGATTGAGGGGAGAGGGGTCAAAATTAGAGAGTGGGTGTGTGATGAGGTAAAATGGAAAAGAGAGATTGGTTAGAAGTCAGCTTAAATTTTCAAAAGAAAGAGGGGGTGTGAGATCAGAGTTAAAAGAATATGAAAATTCTGCACCGAATTTTTCTGAGCCGGGAAGCCACATAATCTGTTGGTTCACATTCTTTGGTGGCCTTCATTGAAACAGGCACTAGCCCATGCCAACTCTTGAATTAAACCCCACCATCTACTCATTTTTTTCTTAACAAAAGGATGTTTCAAATTTTATTGGGGAAGCAGCACATAATCTATCTGATCTTCATTTGGAAGATTTGGATATTGAAAAAATAAGAAAATTTGCCCCTCCTTCGACCTTCAATCATGCACATAGAGTCCGTGTAATACTTGTTGTTGTCTCAACAGTTTACACATTTTGAGTATGTTCAAGCTTAAGTAGCTTGAATCATTTATACACATGCACGAGAACACAAGGAATAAGTTTTCTTTTCACAACATTCATAGAAAATTACTTTGTAGTTTTTCAATGATTAAATGGAAGCCCTGGGGAAGTGAACATCAAAAATCTCCTTTCCAATATGCATTCGCTGTACAAAGTGGCTTTGTGCTACTTACAGGCATGATAACTGATTCATACGTTGATTCAAGGTTACCAATTCCTATTTTGTCTGAATTTGAAAAGATTCGGATGAATACATTCTATGAATTGACGGCCATTCAGATCAAATGGGGAGATAAATCATGAAGAGCTTATCTTGTTGATATTTGGGGGAGACTGTATCAAAGATCGTCCTGACATTGAAAGAGTTTTAATGATTATGATATCTCATCATTCATCAAAAAGGGGGAGAAATTCTAAAGTGTTTCAAAGTAAGGCCTTTGTTGCTTTTATCTAAAAGTGGAGGAGAGAATTCCAATGCTTATTTCCAAGAGAAAGTGGGAGATAGTTTTTCAAAGTCTGTGAAGATAGTATTGATGTATTTCTGAAAGTGATAAAGCAATATATTTGGTGGAGAAGCTTTAAAGTCTTGGAGATTCAAAGAGAGATATAAAGAGTTGATTTCAAGTTTTAAAATGTCAAAGTTTGTGAAGAAAGAAATCCAAAGGGGAAGATTCGTTCAAAGTAATGTGAAAGATCAAAGTTCAAGTTATGTTGTTCAAGGATGTTTGTTCAAAGCACTGAAGAGTTGAATACTTCAAAGCTGTGAAACATATTTTGCTGAAGAATCTACAAGAAAAAGAAGACCTGAAGATTCTTGCCAAAAAAAATTAATCTTGAATCCAAAGGGGGGGATTGTTGAGGCTAAATGTTAAATTCAAGATTAAAAGGGTCTTTGTTGTAAAGTTTGTAAAGTTTAGTTTGTTAGTTGTGTCAAAGTCAATGTGTTTGACTTTTGTTAGTGCACAAATGTGTCGGATACAAGATCATGAAGATGAAAGATGAAAGTCAAAGTCAAAAGCTCAAGTCAAAGCCTCTCAAGCATAAAGTGAAAGTCTTTTGTAATAAGTCTTAGTTAAAAGTCAAAGTGTTGCTTTTCCTTTGTAATGTAGTTAGGGTATAAATAGCTTTTGTTTTTGTTAGTAGAATCATTAGGCTAAATGTTCTTTGAGTTTTAGAGAGAGAAATATTGAGAGTACTGTTGTATTCAAAATTGAATTGAAATGGAGATTGATTGAATTCGTAATTGTTATCATCTTGATCATTTGCACGTATTGTGGGACACACAACTGGTATCAGAGCATACAAGAATTCAGAATGATGATCTTAATCTGACTTTTGGTCGACATTTTTCAAGAACGTACAAAAGCTTTCTGTCAAGAATCATCTTCGAGATTTAGTGTGGATTTTAGAGTTGTAATCGTTGTTTTGTACTCGTTTTTGTATCTAGAACATGTTTTGTCTGTATTGCTCTGCCTAATTCACAACTATTCTATGTGAATTTTGGATTTTTTTGTAATTTTGTTCGAAGTCTTGAAAACGTACTTAGTCTAGATTAATTTGTATTTTTTGGTGTTTTTGATTTAAATCAATTTATTGTAACATGTTCGAAACATGATCTAGAACAAATTTGCAGAGTTTCAGGATCTAATTCAAAGTATTGGATCGAATTCAAGCTGAAAAAGTTAGTTTTTGGTCGAAGTAGTGAAGAACTCACTAGATCTGAAGAACACACAAGGCTCATACTGCAGAACACGCATGTCGAAGAAACACGCAAAAGTTTGAAGAACACGCAGACTGAAGTATCGTGTGATTCTATGTTCTCTGCGAGTTCTTCATAGAACGCGCAAGCTCTTTGTATTTTTAATCTCAATTTGTTTTTCTAAGGATAGAACGCGCAAGGTTTTGTCTGCGCGAAGCAAGAACGCGCAGAGTACGACCTGCGCGAAGTAAGAACGCACACATCATTGTCTGCGAGTTCTTGTCTAAGTTTTTGTTTGATCTGCGAGTTTCTTGTTCTGGGTGAAGTGGTTTGCGAGTTTATATTTTGCGAGAACTTATTTTTCTAAAAAATTTCTAAGTATAGGAACGCGCAGCGTGATTGTGTGAAGTGAAGTTTAAGAACTCGCACGCTTTGTTCTGCGCGAACCTAGAACACGCAAAGCACTCTCTGCGCGAACCAAGAACGCGCATAGTTCTCTCTGCGCGAACTTAGAACGTGCAGACCAATATTTGCGCGAAGTGCTTTCTTTGTTATGTGAGTTCTGACACTTAGAATTTTTTTGTTGTTTTTCAGCGTTGACCAAGCTTGACTTTACAGGTCAAGTTAATTTCTGAATTTTTGATGATCATTTCTGAGTGTCCCTGTGATTCACGATTCAATCAAGCAAACAATTAAAGCAATACAATTATGCATACCTGATATTGATTATCAAACGATTCGAATGGTTACAAGCGTTCTTGAAGAAATCGATCTCTCTCTTCCTCTATCTCTCTCACGACGCTCTCTCTCTCTCTGTATATCACTATATGGCGCACCACAATAATTAACACATCTAAACCTAATTAACATAAAATAAACTAATTTATACTTAGGCTTATAAGCCTAATGGCCTTGGGCCCAACAACTAAAACAAATTAAATAAAGGAATGGACTAAAAACGAAAATACGGAAACACACTTTGACTATTTATTACAAAAGACCCTAGACTATTTGTTGAGAGTCGAATTTATCAGCTTTGGCTTCAGATTTCCATTTTCAGATAATTATGATCTTGAATCCAATAAAACTGTGCTTTAACAATCTCCCCCTTTGGATCAAGATCATTACTAAAAAGATTTAACAATTCAATCCTTCTCTTTAAGCTCAGAAAAAGCAATCTTCCTCTTTGTCTTCAGAATGTAGCAATCTCCCCAATCGATGAGAATAAAAATCTCTTGGAAAGAAATTATCTCTAGTTTCATGTCGGAGTGCTTCAGCAAATCATCTTCAAAGAAAATTTCTTCATTGCAACATATCTTCAGAAATTCTTTCAATCTTTCAAAAACTTGTGTTCTCTTCATTTCTTGGTTGACGCTTCTCCCCCTTTTTGATGAAAAGAGCAAAGAATGCATCAAAACTTTTCTTCAAGAAATGTCTTCCACCTCTGATCGTGCAAACAGAACCACTGATTATCCGTCAATTCATAAAGGTGTGCATCCAGATCTTTGCAAATCCAGACAAAATAGAAAATGAAGTGCAACACCTGAATCAACAAATGAATCAGTTAAAATTTCCTGTCAGTAACACGTAGTCACTGTGTGTAACGAATACACATTATAAAGGAGCTTTTATGATGTTCACTCCCCCAGGGCTTCCATTCAATCATTGAAACACCACAAAGGAAATTTCTATGAACGTGATGACAAAGAAACAAATTCTTTGTGTGTTCGTGCAAGTGATAGAAATAAATAAACATATGATGATTGCTTTATAAGGCTCAAAATGTGTAAACCACTGAGACAAGTAGTTAAACACAGATCAATGTGCATTAGTGAAGTGTGAAGGTGGGGCAGACTTCCTTCTTTTCAATATCTCGATTTTCCAAATGAAAATCAGATAGCATATGTGTTGTGTCCCCTTTGAAATTGAAACATTTTCTTGTTAAGAAGAAAATGAGTGGCTGGTGGGGTAATGGAAAGAGTTGGCATGGGCTAGTTGCCTGTTTCAATAATGTTCACCAAGAATTGTGAAGCATTAGAAATGTGGCTGCCCGACTTAGAAAGTAGTTGGTGCAGAGTTTGTTATTCTTTTGCTCTGATCTCTCACCCTCTTTCTTTTAATCTTTAAGCTCACAGCTAACCAAACTCTCTTTTACATTTTTCTCTCATCACACATCCCACACTCATTTCTTTTTGGACTCCTCACATTCAATCACTAATGGATTAACTTCTTGGGTAGGAAACACTGGTTAACGTGAATCCATAGAAGTTTGTTTTAAGTCCTAGCACACTGATCCCATGTTTTCCTATGAAGCATATGATGCTCAGGTGATTTAACTTGATCAGTTAAAGCTCAATGATGAATCAGAAAACATTTAAAATCACACTTCCAATTCAAGAAATCTGTTTGAGAATCGGGAAGTGGTTTGAACATTTAAGAACATGTTTTCTTATGATTGAAAGTTGTCCTTCTTTCAACCATAGATGAGATGAAGATAAAGAATTATACCTTGTAAGTGCAATCTTCCATCTCATGAAGTCAAGCTTAAAGTCATAAAGATATGATCTTGTAAGCATCTCTCAAACTGCAAAAGTCTTAAGATCTAGTCAAAGTAACTTTATTCACTGAAATTAAAATGACAGAAAGCAGTAAAACAATTAAATTACGAGTTCTGATCAGAAATAATCAGAAGTCATAGCCATACTTCTTTGACTTGGACGCTCCCCCTAAAATCATGCATCACTAACAAGTTATCAGTAAACACAATGCATTTAAATATGCTCCCCCTCAAAATAACATTGATCATCAATGAAGTACTTCTCACACTTCCCCTGAGATCATGAACAAACTATTAAAGAGCAGATATCTTGCGGAATTAATAATAAAGAAATGATAAAAATACCAAATAAGAAACTTTAATAGGTAACCACCGATTAGGTCTTAAGATTTAGCATACCAAGCCTAGAGACAAGAAAATTAAATCTCTATTCGTCTAAAGGTTTGGTAAACAAATCTGCAAGCTGATAATCGGTTTTTACAAAGTAAAGTTCAATTATTCCCTTTTCTACATTATCTTTTATAAAATGATGCCTGACATCTATGTGTTTGGTCTTAGTATGCTGAACAGGATTAGCGGAAATTGCGATAGCGCTCTTCGAATCACAATAGATCGGGATTCTATTGAAATGAAATCCATAGTCTCGCAGTTGTCTTCTCATCCACAAGACCTGAGAACAGCAGCTAGCAGCAGCTACATATTCTGCTTCGGTCGTTGAAGTGGAGACACATAATTGCTTCTTCGAAGCCCAACTGACGAGTTTATCTCCGAGGAATCGTATATGACCCGGGGTGCTTTTCCTGTCTAACATGCAACCAGCATGATCTGCGTCTGAATAAGCTGTTAGTTCAAAGCTAGTATCTTTAGGATACCACAGACCAAGATCTGTAGTTCCCTTCAGAAACCTGAAGATCCGCTTAACAGCAAACAAATGGGATTCTTTAGGATTTGCCTGATATCTAGCACATAAGCATGTAGAAAACATTGTATTTGGCCTACTAGAAGTAAGATACATTAAAGAACCTATCATCCCTCTATAAGTCCTAACATCAACAGCCTTTCCCGAAAGATCGGTACCAATATTAGTACCAGGTGCCATCGGGGTACCAATCGGTTTACAATTTTCCATTTTGAACTTCCGAAGAATATCAAGAATGTATTTAGATTGATTGATAAAAATCCCCGTTGAAAATTGTTTGACTTGCAATCCGAGAAAGAAATTCATCTCTCCCATCATGCTCATCTGAAAACGTGACACCATGAGGTTTGCAAAGTTCTTACAGTACTTAGGATTTGTAGAACCAAAAATAATGTCATCCACATATATTTGAATAAGAATGATATCGCCTTTATCCTTTTTAATGAAAAGAGTGGTATCGACCGTACCTTTTGTAAAACCTGACTTGACCAAGAACTGAGATAAGATATCATACCAGGCGCGAGAAGCTTGTTTCAGTCCATAAAGAGCTTTATCCAAGATGTAGACGTGATTAGGCTTATCTGGATTCACAAACCCTTCTGGCTGCGAGACGTAGACTTCTTTCTTGAGTACTCCATTCAGAAAAGTTGTCTTCACGTCCATTTGATAGACGGTGAAGTTCTTGTGGGCTGCGTAGGCTAAGAACATCCGAATTGCCTCAATACGCGCCACTGGAGCGTAAGTCTCGTCATAGTCTATCCTTTCCTCTTGCCTATATCCCTTGGCAACAAGTCGTGCTTTATTTTTGATAACAGTACCATCTTCATCTTTCTTGTTTTTGAACACCCATTTCGTACCAATGATGGTCTTACCTTGAGGTTTGGGTACGAGTCTCCAGACTTTTAGTGCTTCAAACTGATTCAGCTCGTCTTGCATCGCAGTTACCCAATCTGAATCGGCAAGGGCCTCAGATACGCGAGTAGGCTCGATCTTGCTCAGAAAGGATTCATACATACATAGATTTGATGTTGCAGACCTAGTTTCACCGGTTTAGAAGGATCTCCAATGATTTGATATACCGGGTGCTCTTTGGTCCACTTATGTTCATGAAGAAGTGGATTAGATGTAGATTGATCATGTTCACCATCTAGGAATCCACTGTTATCTCGTTCAGATGGTTCAGAATGAATGGGAGTTTCAGTTGGAGTAGTAGTTGCAGAAGTCGCAGTAGGTACAGTTTGGTCAGTCTGTTGATCAGTCCTTACAGTATATCCTACTGAGTCAGCTACTTCTGTCTCTTCGATGTTGGTCACAACATCAACTTTCGGAGTAGGTATTTGAACTGGAACTTCTTGCCGAATCGGGGAGTTGGATTCAATAGAGATATCGGAAGTGGTTGGATGAGTAGTCATTAAGTCTTCCATCCTGTCAACCACAACAAATTTAGGCACATTAGATCCAAGAAATTCATCATAAAACAGTTCAAATAATAAATCCAAATCAGATAATTTAGACGTAGACGATGAAGCGCCATCTGATTTGTTCTCTTGAGGTGCAGGTCCTGGACTGGTAGGTCCAGAAGCTAGTACTCCCGTTATTACGGGTTCTGAACTGACGTGCTCAGAAGCCATTTTCTCATCGAATGTAACATTGACACTCTCGATCACAGTCTTCGACTTCTTTAAATAAACACGATATGTAGTAGATGTAGAGGAATAACCAACGAAGATGCCTTCATCCGCCTTAGCACTGAACTTGTTCAGATTCTCTCTGTCGTTTAAAACATAACACTTACACCCAAATATATGAAAATATTTGATTGTGGGTGTCCGGTTGTTGATCAACGCATACGGAGTCTTCTGAAATTTGCGGTGTATCATGGATCGATTCTGAGTGTGACATGCAGTCGATACAGCTTCAGCCCACAAAAATAAAGGTAATTTAGATTGGCTGAGCATAGTTCGAGCGACCTTGACTAGTGTACGGTTTCGCCTTTCGACGACTCCATTCTGTTGAGGCGTACGTGCAGCAGAGTATTGGTGTGTAATCCCGACCGATTCGAGATATTCTTCAACTATTTTGTTCTTGAACTCTGTGCCGTTGTCAGTTCTGAGAATCTTGACTTGTTTCTGCAGATTGACTTGGGTCGTCTTTAAAAAAGTAATGAGAACTTTGGGCGTCTCATCTTTAGACCGTAGGAATTTGACCCAAGTGTATCGCGTATAGTCGTCCACGATAACTAACACATACTTCTTTCCACCTAAGCTTTGCGTTCGCATAGGACCGCATAAATCCATATGCAACAACTCTAATGGAGAGCTGGTACTTGGTTCAGGCTTTGGTTTGTGTGGAGTTCTCTTCATCTTTCCCTTTTCACACGCTGCACACAAGTGTTCTCTTTCATACTTCAGCTCAGGAAGTCCTTTCACTAGCTTTCCACTGACTAGCTTGTTGATGTACCGAAAGTTGAGGTGAGAAAGCCGTCGATGCCATAACCAGCTTTGTTGCATCGAGGCCTTTGATAATAGACATACCTGGTTGTCATCCTGGACCTTTGACAAGTTAATGGTGTAGAGGTTTGACTTGCAAGTGCCGACCAAGATTTCTTTCCCTTCTTCATTGCGAACCGAACATGTCATGGCTTTGAAATTAACCTCTAAGTCTTTGTCGCAGAACTGGACAATACTGAATAGGTTGTGCCCTAAGCCTTCAACGTAGCTCACCTTCTTAATCGTGACATTTTCGTGTACAACATCACCATATCCCAGAATTGGTGAAAACTGATCATTTCCAAAACGAACTGTGCCACAGTATTTGTCCGTATAATTAGACAACATACTCTTCTGCCCGGTCATATGTTTGGAACACCCGCTATCCAAATACCACATATGACGGGTCTGCACAAAACAAATCAGGAAAGAAGAGGTTTAGGTACCCATTTATAAATGGGACCTACAGTGTCAGTACTTGATTTTGGCACCCATTTAAATTTGGGCCTGCTTTGTCTTTGAAAACCATAAGCATGATAAGAAGAATGATAACGATAAGATCAAACATTATATGAACCATACCAAACATTAGAATATTTACGAGAAGCATAATCACATTCACCAAAATTTGAAAACTTTTTATTAGATGGAGCTAACTTGAATAATTGCTTTATAGAATATTTCTTGCGAGAATCAACAAGATTAGATTTAAAAGTAGCAACATTCACAATCAATTCATCTTTACTAGAAGTCTTTTTATTCAAATTAAAACTAGAACTAGATTTAGCTTTCTCGTCTATCTTCTGTTTCGGTATCCATGCTGACTTAACTCCAAGGCATTGCTTTCTCACATCTGAAACATTTGAAACTTTAGAGTTAGAATGGTGAGAATCAAAAGAATGTTTCTTCTTTGGCTTACCAGTGGGGATCGGTTTCTGTGAATGCTGAGATTTACTTTTCTTACCTTTTGCATTCTTCAAATTCACAGAAACTGATTTATCAACTTTCGTTGATGTTTCACCCTTTTCAAATACACTGGGTTTACCGAAAGAATTAATAACACAAGATAAATGATCAGGAAGTTTGGAAGTAAAATCAAATTGAGCAACATATTCATTTAAAACACCATCAGAGTTTAAGAAATTAAGCTCATTCTCAAGAGAACCAGATCTGTCATCAGATTTTAAAGCCTTGGAAGATTTTGAAAACTCAGTATTTTTGAACACTGTAGAAAATACAGCTTGTTCTAAGTCCATCAAAATTCTTTCATCTGTAAGAGTATTCTCGAGTTCAGAAATTTTACTTTCCAAAACTAGAGGAGGAACGTAAAGCTTACCTTCAATGGGTTTAGCCTCCAATTCTTTTACAGAATAACTCTCAAAATAATCATTTGAAAAAAAAATTGATTTATCAGAACCATAACTGTTATTCAACCTCTCATAGCGAAATGGAAGTTGAACTTTAGATGTGTTCTTTCTTTTATCATATTCCTTGGCTTTATCCTTTTCAGACAGACTAGTCCAAAAGGGTTTGAGTTCTGGATATTGAGGAGCCAATATCATACACCCAAAGTCATAAAGTGCGGGCACTTCAGATATACCCTTTTTGAGGTGATGTGGGTTCTTGTAACCAAGTCCCCAAGTATCAGGTTTCTCTTTAAGTTTGTTCAAATGAATAGTGTGTTCAGTTTGACCTAAAGTATATAATTTCTCTTCTAAAGCATTCACCTTGTCAGTTAAAGATTTCTTTTGCTTTGAAAGTGAAGAATTTATTTTAGAAATCTCTTTTGACTCAAACTCACACAACTTATATTTGGAGACAGTTTCAGATAACTCCTTATGAATTATAGTATTCTCTTTCGCGCTGGTGTCTATGTTTTTGTGCAAAGTTTCAATTAATACATTTTTCTCAGCAATATCATTACTAAGTTTATGTATAGATTGACTTTTCTCATTAATGACACCTTTCTCACGCTTAAGTTTAGACTCTAATTCTTGGAGTTTAGACATCATGGCATGCATTTGGTTCAGAAAATCAGATTCAATTAATTCACATACCTCATCATTATCTTCTTCATCAGAATCAGCTTCAACTTCTGACTGCTTCTTTCCCATCAAGCACAAGTGTGCTGTCTCATCCTTTTCTCCTTCTTCAGATTCTTGGTCTGAATGGTCGAGCCAGTATTCATCCTCGGCCATTAATGCTTTTCCAGTCTCTTGTTGCTTGGCTAGAAGCATCTTATTCTTGTAATATTCGGAGTTTTGGACTTTTGGTTTTCGGCAGTCCTTGGCAAAGTGACCGAGTCTGCCACAATTGTAGAACTTTATCGGTTCTTCCTTCTTGGGCTCTTCGGCTTCATCCTTCTTCTTTTCTTTTGGTCTCTGTTCTTCAACTTTCTCCTTGTGCTTTTAGTTATTCGGACCAGACGAGTACCTCTGACTGTTGGAGTTTGGCTTTTTATAGAACTTCTTTTGGAAAGCCTTGGTTAACATTAGCATAGCTTCCTTCAGTTGCTCACAATCGTCAGAGTCATACTTTGCCTCACTATCAGTCTCTTCTGATTCAGATGCTATCAACTTCTTCTTCTTAGACTTCTTCTTGACCACAAGTGCAACTGGATTAGCAACTGCTTTGTCGGCCTTTTTCATCTCAGCCTTGATCTCTTCCACCTCTTCCTCATTCTGTCTGAGGATTTCATAAACTTCATGAAGTGGAATGTCATTCAGATCTTTCAATTGTCTCATCTGTCTGGTGAATCTCTTCCACTCAGGCTGAAGATTGCTGAGAAATTTCACATTCAGCTCAACTTGAGATTTGCTGATCTTATTCTTGCTTAGTTCGTTCAGCAATGTTACAAACCTGTCATAAGTGGCTTCTAGTGATTCTTCAGCTTTGGCTTTGAATTCTTCATAATTATTCAAGCAGGTGGAAACTTTGAGTTGATTGCCGACTTTAGACCCGATCATCATCTTCTCCAATTGATCCTACATTTGCTTGCCGGTAGCGTTGTAGCTATCAATCTTGACATATATTTCATTTGGTATGCCGTGGAGAATAAATGATCTTGCCAATTTGTCACCCTTGTGTCTGTTCTTCTGCTCATCAGAGTATTCACCAAGAGGTAATGGATACTCCCTCTTCTTCTACACCATTTTCTCCAGCTACAGTGATAAGCTTGGTTGGAGGTTTCATGATTCCTTCTTTCAGAGATTTTCTGATATAATCTCCTAAATCATTTCGATCGATGAAATCCAAGAATCTGTCCTTCCATTGCTCATACTCCCCCTTGAAGAGTATTGGTGGCTTAACATCGGTTCCTATAGCAAGAGATTCTCGAGATGACATTCTTACATATACTGATACTGATGCGATTAGCAAAGAACTGATGAGAGACTGATAAGAAACTTGAACAGATCCTTAGTCCAGATAAAATCAGATAAATACAGATTAATTATGAAAAATCAAAATCTGGAGCAAAAGGCAGAAATTCGCCAAAAAGGCAGTGACGCAAAGTTCAGTTTGCGCGAGAAGCAGGTCGCGCAAGATGAGGTTTGCGTGAGAAGGAGCTGGCGCAAAGTCAGTTTGCGTGAGAGGCAGGTCGCGCAAGATGATGTTTGAGTGACACGTGGGTGGCGCAAAGTAGGATTTGCGCGACCAGGCAATGGCGCAAAGTAGAAGTCACGACCGATATCTTGCTATGACCGGTACCTTGCTACAACCGGTATCTTGCTACGACCGGTATCTTGCTACGACCGGTAACCTGCTTGGACCGGTAAAGTGTCGACCGGTAAGGAGAGTTTGACCGGAAAGGAATATGGACCGGTATGAATTCGACCGATAGTATGCTTTGACCTGTATGATGCTTCGACCGGTATTGGCTTGGACCGGTAGAGTGTCGACCGACAAAGTAACGACCGGTAATTTGCCGACCGGTATAGACAGAGAGTTATCCGGGCTACCGGTATTGAGAATTGACCGATAGTAAGAGATTGACCGGTAAAATTGACCGATAAGTCAACCGATATTATACGATCGACCGATAAAATGCTTCGACCGATAGACACTATGAGTTGTCTGGGCGTCCGGTAACTAGAATTGACCGATATTATGCGGTCGACCGATATGGACTATGTGTTTGCCGGGCGACCGATATATTAACTTGTATTATGCGGTCGATCGGTATTATGCGGTAGACCGGTATGTTCTTGATGCTTTCGACCTAGAAACCAATCAAAATTTCGAATTATACTACAAAGCTTTGCTAATACGATCGATTAAACAACTAGAACTGATTGCAATCAATTAATTTCAATAAAAAACACTCTAAGTGAGATTTGAATGAAGAAATAGTGTCGACTCGTGAACGAACCAACAACAGCAAAAATCATAAAATTAACAATCAGAAGCAATCAAATACTCACATAAATCAATGCCAAAGCAATAGAATATGCATAACGATTACAACCGAATTAATAACAACTTGAAAGAACAATCACACAATAAAAATTTTGAATCTTTACAGATAAACAGAACCGAAAAAAAAAATTCAATTCAATCTGTTTGGCTCTGATACCAATTGAGTGTCCCTGTGATTCACGATTCAATCAAGCAAACAATTAAATCAATACAATTATGCAAACCTGATATTGATTATCAAACGATTCGAATGGTTACAAGCGTTCTTGAAGAAATCGATCTCTCTCTTCCTCTATCTCTCTTACGGCGCTCTCTCTCTCTCTGTATATCACTATATGGCGCACCACAATAATTAACACATCTAAACCTAATTAACATAAAATAAACTAATTTATACTTAAGCTTATAAGCCTAATGGGCTTGGGCCCAACAACTAAAACAAATTAAATAAAGGAATGGACTAAAAACGAAAATACGGAAACACACTTTGACTATTTATTACAAAAGACCCTAGACTATTTGTTGAGAGTCGACTTTATCAGCTTTGGCTTCAAATTTCCATCTTCAGATAATTATGATCTTGAATCCAATAAAACTGTGCTTTAACAATTTCAAATCAGTGCATAGTTCAAGATGACTTCAAAGGATGCACTTGCTATCGGTACAGATGTCAAACCACCAATTCTTTTCAAAGGCGAATACGAACAGTGGAAAGACAGATTTTTAGACTTCATAGACAGACATGCAAATGGTGATAACATCAAGACGTCTATTGAAGAAGGTCCGATGATTCCAATTACTATGGAAATTCTAGATGATGGATCCTCTGATAGTGAAGATGGAAATGTGGAAAGAGAACAAAAGACAAAGACAACACCTAAGGATATTTTTCATTGTTAAGTCTAAATATTGTATCCAAGATTTAATAGGAAAGTCAAATGTGTAAAAGTCAACGTTGACCTTGTAATAGTTAGTCAAGGTATGTTTTACTTTCCTTAATAGTTAAGTCTTTGTATTAGATAGAGAGTATATAAGGGTTTGTGTTTGTATTCATGTGGAAAAGAACTAGAGGCATTTTGCATATTGTAATTCTAGAGTGTGTGTAATACAAGATCTACTTTCTCTCTCTAGATTCTCTCTCTAGTTCTTGTGCATAATGTTCATATTTTGAGTAATTAGCTTGATTGATTGGGATTTTATGAATAACAATTGGTATCAGAGCAATACCAAACTTTTCAGAATGATTTTATCAGAGTTTGAATTGAAATTTGTGTGTTTTTGAATCGAATTTTGAGTTTTTTCGAAAATATTTTCAAGAAACGAGTTTCTTACTGTTTCATCAGAATTTTATTGATAAATTCGTTTTTAATGCAAGAAAATGGATTCATTGTGTTCGATTTATGTTGGTGATTGATTGTTGTTTTGATTTCATCTCGAAATTCAAACAAAATCGGTTTCAATTTTTGATTTTTGAGATTTTCGTGAAAAACGTGTTTTGTCACTGTTCTTGATCGAGATTATTCGATTTGGAGTGTTTTGATCGAAATTGTCAATAGGATTGAATTAAAATCTTGTTTTCGATCAATTGTGTGCAATTTATTTGGGTTTAATTTCATTGCTATGATTGATATTGCAGATTTATAGTCGAAGTGTTAGAATGCGTGTGATTCATATATTGTGCGTGTCATTGATGTTAGTATGCGGGTCATTCATCTTACTGTGCGTGTCATTCATATGATTGTGCGGGTCATTCATAGTAGTATGCGGGTCATTCATATTAGTATGCGGGTCATTCATATTAGTATGCAGGTTATCTCTCTTGCGTATCTGTCGACACACGCATAGCACATCAAGTGCGTGTCTTGTTGAACCCGCACATCTTCAAGTGCGCGTCCTTCTGAACCCGCACATCTTCAAGTGCGTGCCCCGCAGAACACGCAAAGCATAAAGTGTGTGTCCTTCTTCACCCGCATAGTTCATTGTGCGGTTCAGGCTACATACGCATAGCCTGTTGTGCGTTTCCTCTGTGACCCGAATTCCTCTGTGACCCGAATACCTCAAGTTTGCGGGTCTCCCTGTCTTAGTTTAAAAAAAAAAAAAAAAAAAGTCTGGAAAATTTTTTTGGTCATCTTTGGAAATATTTTTTTTACACTGCGAAATAACAAGTATTGTTCAAATTTCAATTTTCACGAAATATTTTTTTTAAGATTTCAATTCAATTTGATTTCTGATTTTCTGATACATAGTTTGGAACGATCATTCATATTAAGCCAATTACTCATTAATCATGGGATTTATTTCAGATCTTGAAGAGAAGAATAGCAAGCTGAAACTAGAGAACATTAATCTGGCTCTTGCAGTTGACTTTCATTCACAAAAGTCAAGAGAGTATTTTACTGAAGTCATATCACTGAAAGAAGAACTCAGTACCTTAAAGAATATCAGTGCTGGGCAGAATGAAGAGAAGATAAAGAGATTGGAATCTGAGAACATTGAGCTGAGAAAGAATTTACTCCCTCCGTCCCAAATTAAATGTCCAGATTACTATTTATATCTGTCCCAAATTAAGTGTCTTGTTTCAAAAAGTAAATGATACATTTCCAATATTGCCCTTGACTAAAAAGAAAATACAAAACAAAAGCTTTTTTCTTTTTTTCTTCCGGGAGATAATACCAAGACCTTTCATCTCTTTGCCTCCATTTTCTTTCTTCATCATCTTCCTTTACGTACTCCAATGCTTCAAATTTCTTGCCTCCATTTTCTCTCTTCATCATCTTCCTTTTTTCTTTTTCACCTGCTTCAAGTTTCATTTTTTAAATATAAAACAGCTTCATTTATCAAGTTCTCATCACATTGAATTTGCACCGGCAACTTTCCTTGTCGTTCTAACTTACCCTTACCGATATGTGGCGTTTGATAGTTGTTGCCACCATGAACCTTGATGATTTATTTCATACACGTTTGTAGAGTTAAAAAAACATTGTTAAGCTCATGCGATGACATTCTTTCAAAAGAAGTTTGAACCGCGGAAACCAATTCATCAATTGTTCCTAAAACCTCTTGTTCTTGAAGTGATTGAATCGCTCGAAAAAAACCGAGGTCCAATACATTTAAATCTGGACTATTTGGTGGTTGAAAACAAAGTCGAATATCAAACCCATCTTTGGATGCCGCTTGTAGAAACTCGACGTCGTCGACTTCGATATGAGGCTTTGCATTGTCTTGTTGAATAAAAATCGGACCCGTATGACCTTGTGGCCATGTACTTCTAATAGCCGGTAAAACTTTCTCTATCAACCATGACCTTGTGACCTCTTTAGTCACTGATAAAATAGGTTTCGTCTCCAATGTTCCCGCAACACGATTCTTACTTGAACGTTTTGCGGGTTCTAAGGTTGTTAGAGGGAATATACCAATCTTTCCAGAAAAAACTTCATTGCCTAATGCATCAAATCTTGGTCGTGCAACTGCAGCTAAAAACATGACTTTTGTGATAAACTTTTTGGATTTACATGTTCTTAACGGCTCATCCTCACCGGGGACTAGATAGTATCGTTTTGAAGGTCTTGACAAGTAAAACCATTTTTCATCAATGTGGATGATGTTAAACATATCACAAAATGTGGGACTAGCACTTGATAAAGATGGAGTAATCATAGATAAACAAAATTCTAACCTCGATTTTTTATTTTGATCGGTTAAAGTCGGCTTGATGGCATTTGTATGTGGTCGAAGTGCACCTTCTTTGATTCGTCTATGCATAGTTGACTTCGAAATACTTATCGATTTTTCAAGGGATCGAATATTCGATCGACGACGTAATGGAATCTCCAAAACTTGAGCCAAATTAATTTGTATCCTTTTCCTTCCAACTACCTTTGGCTTTTTCGAAGATACATCAACCATCGATCCATGTAAGACTTGAAGTTTTGCTTGGTGCCAAATTCGACTTACAGTCCGAGTAGATACGGAGAATATTGATGCAACATTTCTTATGGATCCTTTCTTTAATATTCCATTGAAACTTTGTTGCAATAAGGCTTCGTATATGGATTGACGTTCGGCATTACTCAAATTTTTTTTAGTGCATGAACTTGTGAGGTGCTCCATCCTCTAGTTGAATATGTATAGATAAATTTAATGGAGAAATTTAGAGTTAAATCTTTATGTCAATATATAAATACATGAATTCAATTGGTAAACTTTGGTGGTAAATTGAATAATAGGCGGGAAAAAGATGGAAGAATTTATTGGAAAATTTGGAACAAATTTGAACAACAAATTTTGGTGGTAAAAATGTGGTAAAATTTGGTGGTAAATTAAATTAGAAGCGGTCATGATTGAATTTATTGGAAATTTTGAACAAATTTTAAAAAACAAATTAAAAATTTTGTCGTGTATAAAAATGTGAGTGGGAAAAATTCCCTCCATAAACAAAAAGATTATGGTGTGAAAAAGAATTGGTATTTTTTAAATTATGGAAGGAATATTTACTTTTAATATTAAGGGTAGAATTGTCATTTTATTAGTAAAAATGTGTAAAAATTAGTCTGTCTAAAACTGTGTGCCAATTCTATTGTGGACACTTATTTTGGGACGGAGGGAGTATCTGATTTGGAAAAACAGCTTGATGCAAATAAAGCTGATCTTGAAAATGAAAAGAAAAATTTTTCAAAGAAGTTCTCAGATTTCTCAAAGAAGAGTTATGAAGAAAAGAAGTCAGTGGAGCTTAAATGCATTAAGCTTTCTCAACAAATCTCAGATTTTGAGAAAGTGTTGATCTTGGAAAGAGAGAAGTTTGATAAAGAAAAGAAGGCCATAGAACAGAAAAATGTGGGTTTCTTCAAAGAGTTATCTGGCCAGAGAAATGAGTCAGAAAAAGGATTTGAGGAAGAAAGATCCATTTTTGAAAATGAAATTAAGAAGCTGACCTCAAAGTTGTCTGAACTGTCTGCTTCTGCGCTAAAAGAGCAAAAGACGAAATCTGAACTTTCAAAGAAGATTGACCAGCTGGTGATAGAAAGAGATAACTTTGCATCAAAGATCAAACAACTTGAAAAATCTGTTTCAAGTTCAAGTCAGAATTTTATCTTTTCACAAAGGTCAGTCAAATCCTTCAATCAGATTCGTCACACTAACCTTTTCTACGATGAATTCTTAGATGGTTCAGATACTTATACTGAAGAACAGAAAAACAGATACAAGGCTGACAAACAAGCTAGATCTCTAATCCTTCAGAGCATACCAAATGAGATCTACATCAAAATAGACAGCTACAAGGCAACGACTAAGAAGATGTGGGATCAATTAGAGAAAATGATGTTGGGTTCCAAAGTTGGTAACCAGATGAAAGTTGCAAACTCCATAAACAGTTATGAGGAGTTTAAAGCTAAAGCTGGAGAAAGTATTGAAGACACTTATGATAGGTTTGTTTCTTTCATAAATGAGCCGACAAAGAACAAGGTCAAGAAGAAACAAATAGAGAAAAATGTAAAGTTTCTAAGTGTTCTGCAACCTGAGTGGAAAAACCACACACGGAGGATGAAACAAATGAAAGATATAAGTGAAATTCCTCTACATTAAGTGTATGAAACACTTAGGCGGAATGAAGAAGAAGTTATAGAGGATAGAGAAGAGAAGAAGAAAAATGAGAATCCAGTACCGGATCCTATTGCCTTGGTTGTTGCAAAGAAAGAAAAAGAGAAGAAGGACAAGAAAAAAAAAGAAAGTTGTCTGTTAAGTCTGATTTTGTAGTAATCAATGTAATTATTACTTGTGACTTTATTTTTAGTTTAGCTTGCCTTTTATGTCTGTTTTGGCCATAAGTATATAAGGCCCTTTGTGTCTTTGATATCAATTGGTATCAGAGCCTAATCTGAATCTGAGAGATTTGAAAGAAACATTTTTCAATCTGAATTTGTTAATAATTCAAAGAATTTGATCGATTTTCTTGATCTCGATCAAAAAAATCTCATTTTTTGAATTTTTTACAAATTCTTACTCAAATTTGATTCTTTTTTCTTGAAATTTGGTTTGTTGGATTCAAAATCAGTGGTAGATCATCTTTGTTTCACATCAAATTCCAAGAAAATCGGTATTTAAAGATCAATTTGAGAATTTTTGTAGTTTTTGAACTGTTCGATAAAGCGTACTGTTCGATTAGTCAATTTTCTTTTCTGTTGAAATTTGTTCAAATTGGTTATATATTTTGATTAGAAAACAGATTTCGATCGTATCTGTATGGGTATAATTCATCAGTTTTGTGTCTGAAATCGAATTAGAAGTTTTCTTGATTTTGCGCCAGTTCGTCCGAGTTTGCGCCAGTTCATCCTCCTTTGCGCCATCTTCATCTTCTTGAAGATTTTCTGTTTTGACTAAGTCTTCAAGAGGTTTGCGCCAGATCATCGTATTTTGCGCCAGTTCTTCAAAGTTTTTCGCCAACTTCAATCAGTTCTTCAGGGTTAAGTTTCTAGAGCAAAATTCAGTTTCTCGCCAACTTCAGTCGCGCAAAACATTCTTTGCGTCACCTTCTCTTCGCGCAAACCTCTACTTGCGCCATCTGCCCTTAGCGAGTATCTGAGTTTTGCGTCATCTTCACTTAGCGCAAATGATATCTTGCACTAACTGCCTATTAGCGTATTTCTGGGGTTTGCGCCAATTTCAATCAGTTTCATACTTGGACTAACGATCATTTTTTTTGTCAAGTTCTTTTTGTATCAGATAATTCAAGATGGGATATTTTTCTGATGTTGTAGTACTAACCTTTTCTATGATAGAAATATAGATGGTTCAGGTACACATCAAAGAAGAAGGAAATACAAAGAAGAAGAATTGGTGTGGAGAAAGAAATCAGTTGAAGATGAGAAGAAAGATGGGAAGAAAGTTGAGCTCAAAGGTAACAAGTCATGTGTACATGTATCTAATGTCAAGAAGAACAATGTGCGTAAAGGTAAACCTGATCATATCTACTCGAGAGATCAATTAATCAGGTTGTCAGGTAAGAAATACTATTGTTCTTATTGTCGTACACATGATCCTATTCACAAGACCAGTGATCATTTCTGGTATGGTTCTTATTCAATTACTCCATTTGAACTGCAACTAACATTCATTGACCCAAATACCAGTGGGTACCAAAGCCTAAAATTGATTATGTGTTGCAGGCACCTACTGTCAAGGGGGAGTAGGAGAACAAAGGCTTCTAAGCAAATCAGCATAGGACCCGTACTTCAACGGAGTTTGACTTCTAAACACAACAGTTTAGGACTCGTACTTCAGTGATCAAAAGACCTTACTCCTGTGCTGATAAGAGATTGTACTCCAGTACTCAAATGATGAAATCAACCGTCAAGGGGGAGTACATACTTGTCTGAAATATTTTGCATCCGATAGATATGATGAACTACATTTCTAAATAGATTTGTAGATCTCTATCATGTGCTTTTTCACTGACATATTTTAGATGCTTAATTTAAGGGGGAGTAAAGGTGTTGGCTTCTGATTATATCAGATCAGAACCCGTACTCAAATATTTTCTTCTGGAGGATGCTAATCAGATACTATCTTTTCTAGAAGTTTTTGATTTGACGGGGAGTTAGAAGTTTTTGCTTTATATTTTCATTGTTATATTTTTCTGATATATTGTTGTTTTACAGATTTAAAGGGAAAGAACTCTTAAATGAAAATATTCATTCCAGGGGGAGTTAAGGATTCTTATTTACAGGTATATCTTTCTAATCCTTACACTCTATCACTTGTTGAAAGATGAACAACTTTCACTTGTGAAAAATGTTTTTAAATGTTCAAACCACTTTCTATTCTTCAAAGATTTTCATGAATTGTGAAGTGTGATTTTAAATGGTTTTGTTTCTGGATACTTAATTGTATAACTGACCGTATGTTCGTTAAAGAAAAATACTTGTGTATTTTCTTTTCATATACTTTGTCAAGTATTCATACATAACGGTTGAGTACATTTTTCTTGAACTTTGTTATTACCATGTATCAAAAGTTTAATCTTTCTATGGTAATACTCCCGATTGTATTCAATGTTGTTTGAATCAAACGTCATTTTATTATTCATGTGCTTTCATTGTTAAAATGTTTACAAGAAGAAACTCAAATTCAAACACCTACTCACTCAGTTGGAGTCGCTAATGAAACTGCCAAGCCAGAAGTTACACAATCAGTTGGATGTACGGCAACGCCTACTCAACAGACATCAACTGTCCAATCCACTGAAACTTCTGTACCTGTTACTTCAACTGAACCCCAACCAGAAGATGATAGTGGATACCTAGATGATCAACATGATCAATCTATATCTAATCCACTCCCTCATGAACATAAGTGGACCAAAGAGCACCCCATATATCAAATCATTGGAGATCCGTCCAAGCCGGTGCAAACTAGGTCTGCAACCTTGAACCAGTGCATGCATGATTCATTTCTGAGTAAGATAGAGCCTACCCGAGTATCTGAAGCTCTAGTTGATTTAGATTGGATAACTGCAATGCAAGAAAAACTCAATCAGTTCGAAGCGCTTAAAGTCTGGAGACTCGTGCCCCGACCTGAAGGAAAAACTATAATAGGCACGAAATGGGTATTCAAAAATAAGAAAGATGAGGATGGTATCGTAATAAGGAACAAAGCAAGACTTCTGGCTAAAGGATATAGGCAAGAGAAAGGCATAGATTACGATGAGACTTATGCTTCAGTTGCGCTTATAGAGGCAATTAGAATGTTTTTAGCCTACGCCGCACACAAGAACTTCACAGTCTATCAAATGAATGTGAAGACTGCCTTTCTGAATGGCATTCTAAAGGAGGAAGTCTATGTCTCGCAGCCTGAAGGTTTTGTCAATCCAAATAAACCAGATCATGTCTACATTCTGGACAAGGCTCTTTATGGTTTGAAACAAGCCCCTTGCGCCTGGTATGATGTTCTATCAAATTTTTTAGTCAAGTCTGACTTTTCTAAAGGTAAACTCGATACTATTCTCTTTATTAAAAAGGAGAAAGATGATATCATTTTAATTCAGATATATGTGGATGACAGCATATTTGGTTCAACTAATCCAAAGTATTGTAAGAATTTTTCAAGCCTCATGGTGTCACAATTTCAAATGAGTATGATGGGAGAGAAGAACTTCTTTCTCGGATTACAAGTTAAAAAAATTTCTACGGGATTTTTATTAATCAAGCGAAGTATATTGCTGACATTTTAAAGAAATTTAATATGTCAAATTGTACTCCAATTTCTACCCCGATGGCACCAGGAACTAAGATCGGAGCTGATCTTTCGGGAAAAGTTGTCGATGTTAGAACCTATAGAGGAATGATTGGTTTTTTAATGTACTTGACGGCTAGTCGACCAGATATTATGTTTTATACATGCTTATGTGCTAGATATCAGGCTTCGCCTAAAGAATCCCATCTTTCAACAGTTAAGCGTATATTTAGGTATCTGAAGGGAACTGCAAATCTTGGTTTGTGGTATCCTAAAGATACTAGTTTTGAGCTAACAGCGTATTCAGGCGCAGATCATGCAGGTTGTATGCTTGACAGGAAGAGTACTTCGGGACACATACAATTCATGGGAGATAAGCTCGTGAGTTAGGCTTCGAAGAAACAACTGTGTGTATCAACTTCAACAGCTGAGGCAGAGTACGTAGTTGCGGCTAGTTGTTGTTCTCAAGTGATGTAGATGTGAACACAACTCCGAGATTATGGATTCAAGTACAACAATATCCCGATTTGCTATGATTCAAAGAGCGCTATTGCTATATCTGCAAACCCTGTTCAACATACAAAAACCAAGCACATTGACGTGCGATATCACTTTATCAAAGATAATGTTGAAAATTGTACAATTGAACTTTACTTTGTAAACACAGATTATCAACTTGCAGATTTGTTTACCAAGCCATTAGATAAAAAGAGATTTAATTTTCTCATTTCAAAACTTGGCATGTTAAACCTCAAGACTTAATCTGTAGTTACCTAGTACAGTTTATCTTTGTTATTTTTCTTCGTTTATTTATTTTTAATCTGAAAGATATCTACACTGAAGGTTGTTCATGATTTCAGGGGGGAGTGTGAGACAAAGATAAGATGATCTACATTGTAGGGGGAGTTAGAGAATTTTTGCATATACCTTACACTGACATATTTTGTGATGCATATTTTCAGGGGGAGTAAGGACATTGATTTCTAATTACATCTGATCATAACTCGTTCTTAACAAGTTTTATTGCTTTCATGTCTTTATTTTTCAATAAAGTTTGTGAATAAGACTTTGTACTTTGACGATTTTTTGACTGATTGCAGATTTTGAGGGGGAGCTTACATGATAATATCTATCATGACTTTGGAGTTGACTTCATGAGATTTAAGATGAGCATAAGGAATATTCTATTCTTAATCTCATATATATTTGAAAGATGGACGACTTTCAGATATGAAAACATATTTCTAAACGTTCAAACCATTTCTCGATTCTTAAACAGATTTCATGAATACAAAAGTGTGATTTTTAAAATGTTTTCATATATTATGAACTTCATTGTTTAAACTAATGGTGTGTTTCCAAAGATATATAATTGTGTATTTTCTTTTCCATATACTGTCAAGTATTCACACACACCGGTTTAGTACTTTTGTTGACTAAGTTCTTACCATGTCTCAAATTTGGAACTAATTTTCGATGGTAAGACACCCCGTTTGAACTTCGATGATATTCGAGCGTTGATTCATTCAAAACGTTTCTTTCAAGAATGTCTATAATTGTTCTTATAGACAACATCCAATTTTTCATGCCCTAAGCTTTTATTGATAAATCATTCATATTTGATCTTTTTCATACATTGTCAGATTCTCAAACAAGAAATTTTCATTCATTTCATTCATTCAATATCCTTGTTTTGAGAGAATCTTTCATGATTAAAATGCTCAAATCTTCATGATTATCTTCATGAGCATACAAATATCTTACATGTATTTCATTTTGTGCTTTAACTGTTCAAGTTAAACCAATTGAGCAACGTTTTACTTTTAGGACAATTACATGGGAATTGTATGCGCTTAATTGAACTTCTATGGATTCACGTTAACCAGTGTTTCCTACCCAAGAAGTTATCCTTGAGTGATCGAGAGGCGAGGGGTCAATATCTGGGTGTGGGTGTGTGCTGAGATAAAATGAAAAGAGAGTTTGGTTAGAAGTGAGCTCAATGTTAAATAGAAAGAGGGTGAGAGATCAGAGTAAAAGAATATCAAACTCTGCACCAACTTTTTCTGAGTTGGGCAACCATATTACTGTTGTTTCACAAATTCTTTCGTGAACATCACTGAAACAGGCAACTAGCCCATGCCAACTCTTAATTTAAACCCCACCAGCTACTCATCTTTTTCTCAACAAAGAGATGTTTCAATTTTTCTGGGGATGCAGCACATAATCTATCTTGTCTTCATTCGGAAGATGTAGATATTGAAAAAGAAGGAAGTCTGGCCCACCTTCTCACTTCGATCATGCACAATTGAGTATGTGTATTACTATTGTTGTCTCAATGGTTTACACATTTTTTAGCCTAATTGATAAAGCAATCATCATGCTTAATTCTTTCTGTTAGATCACAGATTTATTGGATTCAAGATCATCAAGACTGAAGATGAAAGATTCAAGAAGTCAAAGCTGCAAAGTCAATTCTCATTTAAAGTCTAGGTCCTTTTGTAATAAATTGTCAAAGTTAACTTTTTATGTATTTTTGTTTTTCACTAAATAGGTATATGGTTATTAGGGTGCTAGGTTTGGTTGTGTAAGAGGTGTGCCCAAAATAGAATTATCAGTCGTCATCCTCATTTTCTAGAGAGAGAGCTTAGAAAAAGAAATCCTTCAAGAGAGAACTTGTAATCATTTGATTGTGAAATCAAAATCAGGTTTGTTAATCTCTTGTTGTGATTATATGTTTTATGTGATAAGAACTTGAAGTTTACAGGGACAATCAATTGGTATCAGAGCTATATCCAGATTGAAATAAAAAAGAAATATCGTTCGGCACTGTTCCATCAATGTCCAGATCGATTTTTGAGTTTTAGTGCATATTTTGAATTGTAATCGATCAGGTTTTGCTCGAAAAGTGTTTTAGATTGAGTTTGTATTAATTTAATCGAGTATTGCACTGTAATCGATAGGATTTTTGATGATTTTGGAGTTTTTGGTTTTCACGAGTTCGAGTGCATTGTTTCATTGATCGAATCTCACTTAGAGTGTTTGTTTTTGAAATTATTTGGTTGTAATCTGTTCTAGATGTATTTGTGGTCTTATTGACAAAGTTTGGGATTGAAAATCGAAGTTTAGATAGGTTTTGGTTGATTCAGAGTCAGTTTTTGAAGTTAAGTTGAAGAACAGGCCAGATCATCCATTTTGCGCCAGATTCAAGTGTTTCCAAGTGCTTAGCGCAAAGTATATTTTGCGCCATTGCCTTTAGCGCATATCAGAATTTTCTCGCCAGCTTCTCTTGGCGAAAAGTGTCTTTTTGCGCAAGTTATCTTTTGCGCCAGCTCCTCTTAGCGCAAGTTATCTTTTACGCCAGCTCCTCTTAGCGCAAAATTGTCCTATGCGCCAGCCTTGCTTAGCGCAAATTGTCTTTTGCGCTACTGTCTTTTGCGCTACTGTACTTAGCGCATTCTGAGTTTTGCGCCAGATTCTCTTATTTTCATTTCTTATTTTCAGTATTATTCTGTATTCATTTGATTTTATGTGGACTAACGATCAATTTCAAGTTTCTTATTGCATTCTGAAATCAATATTAGGATGACATCAAGAGAAGCTCTCGCTATTGGAACAGATGTAAAGCCACCAGTACTCTTCAAGGGAGAGTATGAGCAATGGAAAGATAGATTCATGGACTTCATTGAAAGACACGAGTTGGGTGGTCTTATTAAGAAATCTTTGGAGGATGGAATCATGCCAATTCCAATGAAGACACATACTGTTGAAGGCGAAGAAAGAGAGTATCCTGTGCCACCTGAAGAGTTCACAGAAGAGCAAGCGAAAAGAGCCAAAGCTGATAGACTAGCGAAATCATTCATTCTTCAAGGCATCCCAAATGAGATTTATGTCAAAATTTATAGCTACAAAGCTACGGGCAAAGAAATGTGGGATCAGTTAGAGAAGATGATGCTAGGATCAAAGGTTGGCAATCAGCTTAAAATATCCAACTGCCTCAATAACTATGAGGAATTTAAAGCCAAAGCTGGAGAATCTCTGGAGAAGACTTATGACAGATTTGTGACTTTACTTAATGAACTGAGCAAAAACAAAGTAAAGAAGTCACAAATTGAGCTCAATATGAAGTTCCTTAGTATTCTTCAACCAGAATGGAAGAGGTTCACTAGACAGATGAAGCAGATGAAAGATCTGAACGAAATTCCACTCCATGAAGTATATGAAACCATAAGGCAGAATGAGGAGGAGGTGGATGAGATCAAGGATGAGAAGAAAAAGGCTGAGAAGACAGTTGCTGATCCGGTTGCACTTGTTGTGAAGAAGAAAAGTGTGAGTCTCAAGAAAAAGAAGAAGATGATAGTTTCTGAATCAGAAGAGGTTGAAAGTGAGAATAACTCTGACTCTGACGACTGTGAGAACCTGAAGCAGTCTATGCTTATGCTAACCAAGGCTTTTCAAAAGAAGTTTTACAAAAAGCCTAGCTCTAACAATCAGAGGTATTCATCTGGTTCAAGTAACTACGATCACAAGGAAAGAATTGAAGGAAAGAGGATAGAGGAAAGGAGGCCAGAAGAGAAAAGTTTAGAGATGAAGAGACAAAGCAGCCAGAACCAACTAAATGCTACAACTGTGGAAAACTGGGTCATTTTGCTAAGGGTTGCAGAAAGCCAAAGGTTCGAAACTCTGATTACTATAACAACAAGATGCTTCTAGCCAAGCAATAGGAGGCTGGAAAAGCATTGATGGCAGAGGATGAATTTTGGCTTGATCACTCTGACGAAGAGGAAGAAGAGAAGGAAGAGATAACACACTTGTGCTTGATGGGTCAGATAGAGAAGGAAGTTGAAGTTGATTCTAATGAAGACGATAACGAAGAGGTATGTGATATGACTGAATCAGATTTTTTGAATCAAATGCATGTTATGATGACTAAACTCCAAGAATTAGAGTCTAAACTTAAGCGTGAAAAAGGTGTCATTAATGAGAAAAATGTATTGATTGAAGCGTTGCATAAAAACATTGACACCAGCGCGAAAGAGAAGACTATAATTTACAAAGAGCTATCTGAAACTGTTTCAAAATATAGATTGTGTGAGTTTGAATCTAAAGAGCTTTCTAAAATGTATTCTTCGATTTCAAAAGAAAACAAATCTTTAATTGAAAAGGTGAATGTTTTGGAAGGGAAATTATATACTTTGGGTCAAACTGAACAAACCATTCATCTAAAAAACCCAAAGAGAACAAAGAGGGTTGGGGACTCGGATACGAGAATCCACAATTTCTCAAAAAGGGTATATCTGAAGTGTCTGCTCTTTATGATTTTGGATTTTTAAAACTGGCACCTCAATACCCTGAACTTCAAGTTTTCTGGACTAAACTGTCTGAAAAGGATGAAGCCAAGGAAACCGAGAAAAGAAAGAACACATCTAAAATTCAACTCCCATTTCGTTATGAGAGATTGAATAATAGTTATCGTTCTGATAAATCAAAATTTCTTTCAAATGACTATTTTGAGAGTTATTCTGTAAAAGAAATGGAGGCTAAGCCCATCGAAGGTAAGCTTTACGTTCCTCCTCTCGTGTTGGAAAGTAAAATTTCTGAACTCGAGAATACTCTCGCAGAAGAAAGGATTTTGATGGACTTAGAACAAACTATTTTTTCTACTGTGTTTAAATATACTGATTTTTCTAAATCTTTCAAGGTTTCAAACTTTGCTGATATGTCTGGTTTACTTGATAAAGGGTTTGATTTTCTAAACTCTGATGGTTGTTTAGATGACTGTGTTGGTGATTTTGACTTTAATGCTAAACTTCCTAATCATTCTTATTTTGTTGTTAATTCTTTTGGATTACCAAGTGTGTATGAAAAAGGTGAAACATCAACGAAAGTTGATAAATCAGTTCCTGTGAAATCCAAAGTTGCTAAAGGTAAGAAGAAGAAATCTGGGCATTCACAGAAACAGATCACCACTGGTAAGTCAAAGAAGAAGCATTTGTTTGATTCTCACCATTCTAACTCTAAAGTTTCAAATGTTTCAGATCTGAGAAAGAAAAAGCCTGGAGTTAAGTCGGAATGGATACCGAAACAGAAGATCGATGAGAAAGCTAAATCATTTTCTAGTTCTGATTGTAATAAGAAAACTACTAGTAAAGATATTTTGATTGTGAATTTTGCTACTTCTAAACCAAAACTTGTTGATTCTCGCAAGAAATATTCTATACAGCAATTATTCCAGCTATCTTCGTCTGCTAGAAAGTTTTCAAATTATGATAGATATGATTATGCTTCTCGAAAATATTTTGATGTTTGGTTTGGAAATTATCTTGTTTACTCTTATCGTTCTAATTCCTCATATAGTTTTCAAAAGAAAAGCGGGCCCAAATTTAAATGGGTGCCAAAATCATGTGTTAACACTGTAGGTCCCATTTATAAATGGGTACCTAAACCTCTTGTTTCCTGATTTCTCTTGTACAGACCCGTCATATGTGGTACTTGGATAGCGGTTGTTCCAAGCATATGACCGGGCAGAAAAGTTTGTTGGCTAACTATACAGAGAAATACTGCGGAACAGTTCGATTTGGTAACGATCAGTTTTCACCAATTCTGGGGTATGGTGATGTGGTTCACAAAAATGTAACGATTAAGAAGGTGAGGTACGTAGAAGTATTATGACACAATCTTTTTAGTATTGTCCAGTTCTGTGACAAAGATTTAGAGGTAAATTTCAAGGCCAAGAGTTGTTCGGTACGCACTGAAGAAGGTAAAGAACTCTTGGTCGGCACTCGCAAGTCAAACCTCTACACCATCAACTTGTCAAAGGTCCAGACTGACAATCAGATGTGTATACTCTCAAAAGCATCAATGCAACAAAGCTGGCTATGGCATCGACGACTTTCTCACCTGAACTTTCGCTACATCAATAAACTGGTCAGTGGAAAGCTAGTGAATGGACTTCCTGAGCTCAAGTACGTAAAAGAACACTTGTGTGCAGCGTGTGAAAAAGGGAAGATGAAGAGAGCTCCACACAAACCGAAGCCTGAACCGAGTACCAGCTCTCCTTTAGAGTTGTTGCATATGGATCTCTGTGGTCCTATGCGAATGCAAAGCTTAGGCGGAAAGAAATACGTGTTAGTTATTATGGACGATTATTCGTGATACACGTGGGTCAAATTTCTACGGTCAAAAGATGAGACACCCGAAGTTCTCATTACATTTCTAATGACGATCCAGGTGAATCTGCAGAAACCATTCAAGCTTCTCCGAACTGACAATGGCACATAGTTTAAGAATAAAACAGTTGAAGAATATCTCGAATCAGTCGGGATATCACATCAATACTTTGTTGTACGTACGCCTGAACATAATGGAGTAGTCGAAAGGCGAAACCGTACGCTAGTCGAGGCCGCTCGTACTATGCTCAGTCAATTCGACTTACCTCTATTTCTGTGGGTCGAAGTTGTGTCAACTGCGTGTTACACTCAAAATCGGTCCATGATACACCACAGATTTCAAAAGACTCCGTATGCGTTAATCAATAACCGTACACCAACAATCAAGTATTTCCACATATTTGCGTGTAAGTGTTTTGTGCTAAATGACAGAGAGAGTCTGAATAAGTTCAGTGCTAAGGCGGAAGAGGGAATCTTTATCGGCTATTCTTCTACATCTGCTGCATATCGAGTGTATTTGAAGAAGTCAAAGACTGTGGTTGAGAGCGTAAATGTTACATTTGATGAAGAGATGGATTCTGAACACGTTAGTTCAGAACCCGTGATAACAGGAGTACTAGTTTATGGGAAAATCAGTCCAGAACCTGTATCTCAAGCGAATAAATCAGATGGCGCATCAACGTCTACTAATCATTTATCTGATTTAGATTTACTATTTGAACTATTTTATGATGAATTTCTTGGATCTAAAGTGACTAAATCTATTGTGGTTGACAGGATAGAAGACTTAATGACTACTCATCCAACCATTTCAGATATCTCTACTTAACCAAACTCCCCGATTCAGCAAGAAGTTCAAGTTCAAATACCTACTCCGACAGTTGAAGTTGCGACCAACAATGAAGAGACAGAAGTATCTGAATCAGTAGGGTGTACTGTAAGGACTGATCAATAGATTGTTCAAGTTCAACCCGCTGAAACTTCTGCACCTTCTACTTCAACTGAACCCCCCATTCCTACTGAACAACCTGAAGAAGATACCAGTGGATTCTTAGATGATAATCATGATCAATATGCATCTAATCCACTCCCTCATAAACACAAGTGGACCAAAGAGCACCCGGTATCTCAAGTCATTGGAGATTTGTCAAAACCGATGCAAACTAGGTCTGCAACATTAAATCAATGTATGCATGAATCCTTTCTGAGCAAGATTGAACCTACTCGTGTATAGAAGCAACTCACATGTTTCTTGCGTACGTTTCTCACAAGAACTTCACCGTCTATCAAATGGATGTGAAGACAACTTTTCTGAATGGCATACTCAATGAGAAAGTCTACGTCTCGCAGCCAGAAGGCTTTGTCAATCAAGAGAAACCGAATCATGTATACATTCTCGACAAAACACTTTATGGACTGAAACAAGCTCCTCGCGCCTGGTATGATGTCTTATCTCAATTCTTGGTCAAGTCAGGTTTTACAAAAGGTATGGTTGATACCACTTTATTCATTAAAAAAAGAAAAAGCCGATATCATTCTTATTCAAATATATGTAGATGATATTATTTTTGGCTCTACAAATCCTAAATACTGTAAGAATTTTTCAAACCTCATGGTGTCACGTTTTCAAATGAGTATGATGGGAGAGTTGACTTTCTTTCTCGGATTACAAGTCAAACAATTTTCAACGGGGATTTTCATCAATCAATCTAAATACATTCTTGATATTCTTCAGAGATTCAAAATGGAAAACTGTAAACCGATTGGTACCCCGATGGCACCTGGTACTAAGATTGGCACTGATCCTTCGGGAAAAGCTGTTGATGTTAGGACTTATAGAGGGATGATAGGTTCTTTGATGTATCTTACTTACAGTAGACTGGATATAATGTTTTCTACATACTTATGTGCTAGATATCAGGCCAATCCTAAAGAATCCCATATGTCTGCAGTCAAACGTATTTTTAGGTATCTGAAGGGGACTGCAGATCTTGGTCTGTGGTATCCTAAAGATACTAGCTTTGAACTAACAACATATTCAGACGCATATCATGTTGGTTGCATGCTAGACAGGAAGAGCACGTCGGGTTATATACATTTCCTCGGTGATAAACTCGTCAGTTAGGCATCGAAGAAGCAATTATGTGTTTCCACTTCAACGGCCGAAGCAGAATATGTAGCTGCTGCTAGTTACTGTTCTCAGGTCTTGTGGATGAGAACGCAACTGCGAGACTTTGGTTATCACTACAATAAAATCCCGATTTATTGTGACTCGAAAAGCGCTATCGCGATATCAGCTAATCCTATTCAGCATACGAAGACCAAACACATTGATGTCAGGTATCATTTTATAAAAGAAAATGTCGAAAAAGGAACAATTGAACTTTACTTTGTAAAAACTGATTATCAGCTTGCAGATTTGTTTACCAAACCCTTAGACGAAAAGAGATTCACTTTTCTTGTCTCTAGGCTTGGTATGCTAAATCTTAAGACATAATCAGTGGTTACCTATTAAAGTTTTCTCATTGTAAATTTTTCATCATTTATTTATCATTATTTCTGAAAGATATCTGCACTTTAATATATTGTTCATGATCTCAGGGGGAGTGTGAGAAGTACTTCATAGATGATCAATGTTATTTTGAGGGGGAGCATATAAAATTTCTGCATTTACCTATATGTCAAAATTTTGTAATGCATGATTTTAGGGGGAGTTTTTCAAGTCAAAGGAGTATGGCTATGACTTCTTATTACTTCAGATCAGAACTCGTACTTTAATCGTTTTACTGCTTTATGTCTTTTTAATTTATGTGAATAAAATTTGCTTTGACTATGACTGTAAGACTTTTACAGTTTTGAGAGATGCTTACAAGATCATATCTTTATTACTTAAAGCTTGACTTCATCAGATGTAAGATTGCTCGCAAAAGGTATATTTCTTTATTTTCATCTCAAATATGGTTGAAAGAAGGACAACTTTCAATCATAGAAAAATTATTCTTAAATGTTCAAATCACTTCCCGATTCTTAAACAGATTTCATGAATTGGAAGTGTGATTTTAAATGTTTTCAAGATCTATTTTGTGCTTCAATGCTTAACAAACCGTGTGTTTCTAAAGATAAATACTTGCGTATTATCTTGTCTATATACTTTCACGTATTCACACATACCGGTTTAATGCTTTTGTTGAATAAGTTATCACCATGTCTCATATTGACCAACTTTTCGATGGTGATACACCCTGCTTGTATTTCAAAGATTTTTTAGCGTCATTTCATTTCGAAGCGTTCCTTTCAAGAATGTCTATATTTTTGTTTCGTATAGACCATATCCATTCTTTTTGACCATAAGCCATGAATGCTATATCATTTCTTTTTCTGATCATTTTTCATAAAATGTCAGATTTTCAAACAAGTCTCTTGCATTCTTGTTCATTCATTCAACTTTAACTGATACAGTTAAATCATCTGAGCAACACATGCTTTCTAGGAAAACATGGGATCTTTGTGCTAGGACTTAATTGAAACTTCTATGGATTCACGTTAACCAGTGTTTCCTACCCAAGAAGTTAATCCTTAGTGATTGAGTGTGAGGAGTCGAAAAGAAATGAGTGTGGGTTGTGCGTAGAGGTAAAATGGAAAAGAGAGTTTGGTTAGATGTGAGCTTAATGATTAAAAGAAAGAGGGTGTGAGAACAGAGTAAAAGAATATCAAACTCTGCACCAACTACTTTCTGAGTCGGGCAGCCACATTACTAATGTTTCACACTTCTTGGTGAACATTATTGAAACATGCAACTTGCCCATGCCAACTCTTGATTATAACCCCACCAGCCACTCATTTTCTTCTTAACAAGAAAATGTTTCATTTTTCAAAGGGGAAGCAACACATTTACTATCTGATTTTCATTTGGAAAATCTGGATATTGAAAAGAAGGAAGTATGCCTCACCTTCGCACTTCAATCATGCACATTGAGTCTGTGTTGAACTTACTATTGTCTTAGTGTTTTATACAATGTTGAGCCATCATCTATGCTCAATTCTTTCTATCACTTGCACGAACACACAAAGAATTTGTTTCTTTGTCATAACGTTCATAGAAATTGCCTTTGTGGTGTTTCGATGATTGGATGGAAGCCCTGGGGGAGTGAACATCAAAAAGCTCCTTTCCAATGTGTATTCATTACACACAGTAGCTTTGTGTTACTGACAGGCATATTAACTGATTCATTTGTTTATTCAGGTGTTACATTCCTATTTCGTCTAGATTTGAAAAGATCTGGATGAATACATTGTTCGAATTGACGACGAATCAGTGGCTCATTTTCAAAGATCAGCGGTCAAAAAGAATTTCAAAGACATTTCTTGGAAGAGGTTTTGATGAGGTCAATGCTCTATTCATCAAAAAGGGGGAGAAGAGAAAGTTCGAAGAAATGTCCATTACAAGTTTTCTTTCAAGAGACGTTTGAAAAGAGAAGAGTTAACAAAGATATGGGGAGAATACAATTTTAAAGAAATATCCAAGTCAGAACGTTCAAATTTTGAGGAAATTTTCTTTGAAAAATATTCTGCTAAAGCATTCTGAGCTGAATCTGGAGATAATTTCTTTCCATTATCTGAAAGAGTGCTTTTCTACGACTCTTGGGAAGATTACAAGAAGCGTTAAAGAAAAAGAGGGAGATTGTATTTTTTTAGCTTAAAGAGAAGATTGGATTGCTAAATTTTTTTAGTAATGATCTTGATCCAAAGGGGGAGATTGTTAGATCACAGATTTATTGGATTCAAGATCATCAAGACTGAAGATGAAAGATTCAAGAAGTCAAAGCTGCAAAGTCAATTCTCATTTAAAGTCTAGGTCCTTTTGTAATAAATTGTCAAAGTTATTTTTTTATGTATTTTTGTTTTTCCCTAAATAGGTATATGGTTATTAGGGTGCTAGGGTTGGTTGTGTAAGAGGTGTGCCCAAAATAGAATTATCAGCCGTCATCCTCATTTTCTAGAGAGAGAGAGAGAGAGCTTAGAAAGAGAAATCCTTCAAGAGAGAACTTGTAATCATTTGATTGTGAAATCAAAATCAAGTTTGTTAATCTCTTGTTGTGATTATATGTTTTATGTGATAAGAACTTGAAGTTTACAGGGACAATCAATTTCATACACAAGCACATACACACAGGAAATTCGTTTTTCTGTCTAAACGTTCATAGTTTAACCTTGTGTTATTCAGTGATTGAATGGAAGACATGGGGGGTGAACATCAAAAAGCTCATTTCCAATGTGTATTTGTTACACATAGTGGCTTTGTACTACTGACAGGCATTATTAACTGATTCATTTGTTGATTCAGGTGTTACATTCTTATTTGTCTGAATTTGAAAAGATTCAGATGAATATATTATGAATTGACGGATGTTCAGTGGCTCAGTGGCAAAGATCATTGGTCAGAAAAGATTCATGACATTTCTTGAGGAGGTTTTGATGATTTCTATGCTTTATCATCAAAAAGGGGGAAAATTAATTTCAAGAAATGTTGTTTTAAGAGAAGTTTGTAACAGTTATGTCGAGTTGATCAAGAATTGACGGAGCTAGAATGTTATATTTTTCTAGAGTCTAGAGAGATTGTTCAAGATTTGTTCAAGATTTGAAAGAAAGTTCAAAGATTTCAGAAAATTTCTTTGAAGATTATTTGCTAAAGCAAAGAGAGCTAATATTGAAGATAATTTCTTTCTAAAGTCTGAAAGAGGTTGTAATAATCTTTGGGGGAGATTGTTAAATATTCTTTGGGGAAGATTACAAAACTTAAAGAAGAAGATTGCTCGAGAATGCTGAAAGTTGATTTTGCTTATCCGAAAGAAGGAGATAATTTGTTTCTAATCCAAAGGGAAGCTCAAGATCTTATTCTTTGAAGAACATCTGTGTTATTTTCAAAGAGGAAGATTATGTTTTGTTAACGATTATTAACAAAGGGGGAGATTGTGCTTTATTGTTGAAATTTCTTTTTAAAGATGATCTTGAATCCAAAGGGGGAGATTGTTAGTCCACAACTGTGTTGGATACAATATCATGAAGATGAAAGTCAACGTCAAAAGCTCAAGTCAAAGCCTCTCAAGCATAAAGTCAAAGTCTTTTGTAATAATTCTTAGTTAAAAGTCAAAGTAATTTTTTTCCTTTGTAATGTAGTTAGGGTATAAATAGCTTTTGTTTTTGTTAGTAGAATCATTAGGCTAAATGTTCATTGAGTTTTAGAGAGAGAAATATTGAAAGTAGTGTTGTATTCAAAATTGAACTGAAATGGAGATTGATTGAATTCATAATTGTTGTCATCTTGATCATTTGCACGTATTGTGGGACACACAACTTTCTTACTACTTTGAGTTGTAAGGTCAACTAGTTTGACCAATGGTTTGTGTCTTGTAGATTTGTAACCACGACAGAAACACGCACGCACACAAGAACACGTATACACACATAGTTTTCTAGAGAGAGAAACTTGTGGCACTGTAAGACTTGTGACTATAGAAGAGAAATCATTGTAATCAAGTTTAAATCAATAGAAATGATTTCTACATTTGTGTGTGTGATCTATATGTGATTGGAGTGCTTGAATCTGGGAATTACATCCGGAGGTAACAGATGTGAAACGTATTATGGATCCCACTCATCTCGGGCGATAAATCCAATTGGTACGTTGTCCTACACGTTTGAGCACCGTGAATGGTCCAAGGAAATAGGGACTCAACTTCTCGCGCTATCCAAACCAAATTATTCCTTTCCAAGGGGACACTTTCAGCATAACACGGTCACCTACTTGGAACTCCATCGGCCATCTCTTTTTGTCGGCATAACTCTTTTGCCGATCTTGAGACGCTTTCAACCATTCCCGAATACCCTTCACCTTGTCGATCATTTCTTGCACGATCTCAGGTCCGGCAAATTGCTTCTCGCCCGCTTTAAGACAACACACAGGGGTCCTGCACTTTCATCCATACAAGGCTTCAAATAGTGCCATTCAAATACTCGAGTGGTAGCTATTATTGTAAGCGAACTCCACAAAAGGTAGGTGAGAGTCCCAACTACCCCCGAAATCGATAACACAAGACCTTAGCATATCCTCAAGCGTTTGGATCGTTCTCACTTTGGCCATCGGTTTGAGGATGGTAAGTTGTACTCATCTTTACTCGTGTACCAAGCTCTTTCTGCAAGACATCCCAAAAGATTAAAGTGAACCGAATATTGCAATCTGACACAATAGACAAGGGTACTCTATGCCTAGAAACCACCTCATCGATGTAAAGCTTTGCCAACTTGTCCATCGGTAGGGTCTCGCGCATAGCCAAGAAGAAAGCGCTCTTGGTCTGTCGATCAACTATTACCCATATGGTATCGTGACCTCGTAAGGTTTTAGGAAACTTAGTCAAGAAATCCATGGTAATGTGTTCCCATTTCCATTCGGGGATCTCCAAGGATTGAAGACTCCCATACGATCATTGATCCTCGGCCTTCACTTCTAAGCAAGTCACACAACGATCCACGTAATGTGCTACATCTAGTTTCATTACTGGCCACCAATAATGCAGTTTCAAATCCCGGTACATCTTTGTACTCCCTGGATGGATGGAATACTTGGACTTATGGGCATATTCAAGAAGGAGTTCAAGATTAACCCCAACCTTGGGCACCCAAACTCATCGATTGAATAGCTTCACTCCACGACTATCCTCCGTTAGGAGTAATCGTTGTTTCGTCATTACTTCATCCTTGAGTTTCTTTTCCAACAAAGCCTCCCTTTGAGATGTCTTGATCTTCTCAATAAGGCTTGAAACCAATTCGATTCTTGAAAGGGTGGACCGGATGCTTCCGTTATAATCCTTTCAACTCAAGGCGTCGGCTACCACATTCGCCTTACCGGGGTGGTAAAGCAACTCGCAATCATAATCCTTGAGTAATTCAAGCCACTGCCATTTCCTCATATTCAACTCCTTTTGATCAAAGACGTATTTCAAGATCTTGTGATCGGTGTAGAATGTACATTTCGTGCCATAGAGATAGTGTCGCCATAGCTTCAAGGCGAACACTACTACCGCCAACTCCAAATCATGGGTAGGATAATTCTTCTCATGAACTTTGAGTAGTCTCGATGCGTATGCGATCACCTTACCTCTTTGCATCAAGACACACCTTAGACCCATCTTTGAAGCGTCGCTATAAACCATGAAGTCTTACGATCCTTCGGGTAGAGATAGAATCGGAGCTTTGCACAACTTCTTTTGTAAGGTCTGGAACGCCTTCTCTTGTGCCTCGGCCCAAACAAACTTCACGTTCTTCTTGGTTAAAGTGGTCAATGCGGAGGCAATTTTGGAGAAGTCTTGGATAAATCTCCGATAATAGCCCGCTAAACCCAAGAAGCATTGTATCTCGGATGGACTCTTAGGAGGTTCCCAATTCATCATTGCTTCAATTTTAGAGGGGTCCACCTTCACTCCGTCTCGAGTGACAACATGGCCCAAAAATTGAACCTCCTCAAGCCAAAAGTCGCACTTATTTCCATATACCACATGTTAGGATCCAAGCGCTTACCACTACTCCAAAAGCAATTGCTGATGGAGAAGGTGCAACTTATTTCCATATAGCGTAGCAGCCAATGCCACGTTTCGATTTAGGATGATGTTGGTCAATGACCCAACAATCCCCCCCCCCCAGCATCTGCCAACACTAACAAGATCTTCGCTAGAAGTCAATGGCTACACAGCATGCCTTTGGCATTAAAATGCACTCCTTGGGATTCGAACCCGTTACCTGCTCTGACACCAATTGTTGTTCCAGTTATCAAGCTCAATCAGATTCAATACACAAATCTAATCACAAAGTCATATGTCATTGATTTGAAAGATTTACAATGCTTTCTTTCTCTAAGATCTATGACATTCTTTTCTTGAAAACTTGAGTTGTCCACCTCTTGACTGGTTTTTTCTTTCAAAACATTTATCTCGATTTCAAAACTGAAAACTTTTTCTTTCAACCTGTCTCTTTCTGCCTCAAGATCTGGTATTTCAGGCATGTAAGCAATTGCAGTCTCTCTTTGACAAGACAGTAACCCACTTGTTATTAGACATCTTGATATCTGTAAAAATATGAACTTGAAATGATTGTTAGCAAAGAAATCAGAAAACTTTGACTAAAAACTCAAACTTGGTTAACAGAAAATTGTCTCAGAAAAAATCTAAGTGTAGAAGTCGCAGGGCAAAGGAATGAAATTTGCTTGAATCTTGTGAGTTCTATACTTAGTCGCAAACCAAAAGAAAAACTTATCGTAGATAAACTTCTTGTAGACCATTGTGTGCCGATTCCCACTTCTCACAGACCACTACGTGTGAATTCTTACTTGTCGTAAGCTTCGGCTTGCGGATTGTTACTTATCGCAAACTGTTGTCTGCGAGTTCTTCACTTATCGTATGAACAGTAGCTTCTCATACACTGTATTATGTGAGTTCTTTCCTTAGCCAATTTCACTTCAGTTCTTGTACCCAATATCTTTCGAATTCTAGACTTCTCGCATAAAATGCTTTGCGAATTCTTCACTTTTCATATAACGAAGGTTGCGAATTCTGACTTCTCGTAGACTTCAGTCTGCGATTTCTTGACTTGTCAATTTCAAAAACACCAAAATCTTTGTATTTATGAACCTGACGAGTTCTTCGTTAAAGCTTGTGAGTTCTTCGTATGAACTTGTGGATTCTCGAGATCTTGCGAGTTCTTGAGATAACCAAACTTCAAACTCAAAAATCTTTCATTACTCCTTCAATCTTTGATCAATTTCTACCAAACTTTGAGGATTTAATCACGATTATGTTCTGAACAGATCCTTAGCACAAACTTTTGCACAAAAACAACTAGATCACCAAATTCGATCTGAATACAGTCCTTAGCAAACTTCGAACCAAAAATTTACAAATCAACAAAATTGTTACAATCTACTGTAAATTTGAAAAAACAATCTAAACAAGCATTGTTCTAAATTATCATACGAGTACAATACGGTCAAGAATTTAATCAAACAACTAAAATTCACAAAATTGGAAATTGACACAGTGGACTTGCGAGTTCTTCCAATCTGATCAATATTCGACCATTTTCTGAATTTCTTTGATCAGCTCTGATACCAAGTGTTGTTCCAGTTATCAAGCTTAATCAGATTCAATACACAAATCTAATCACAAAGTCATATGTCATTGATTTGAAAGATTTACAATGCTTTCTCTCTCTAAGTTCTATGACATTCTCTCTCGAGCCACACGTGTCACAAAATGATAAGCTCTTTATATGTGTGGTTGTTCCAAGATTACAAATGACACAAAGGCTTTTATACCTAGTCAACCTAGTTGACTTTACAACACAATGCTAATAAAGGAAATTCAAACATCTAGACTTTTACAAACACAACTATAGAAACTTTACATTTTAAACCCTTTAATCTTGAATACAACATTTAGGCTCAACATGGAGAACTTGGAATACAACCTCTCCTTCCTCAACACTTCTAGGACTTCACGAAGGTGTTGCTCGTGTTCCGCTTCGCTTTTGAAATACACGAGTATGTCATCAATGAAAACGATGACCGAATTTTCAAGGAATGGTTGGCACACTCTATTCATCAAATCCATAAACACCATCGGTGCGTTAGTTAGGCCAAACGACATCACTAGGAACTCATAATGACCGTAACGCGTCCTAAAAGTCGCCTTTGGGATGTCGTCTCCCTTCACCCTCACTTGGTGGTATCCCGAACGTAGATCGATCTTCGAAAAGCAACCCGCTCCTTGCAGTTGATCAAAAAGATCGTCGATTCTCAGGAGCGGATATTTATTCTTCATTGTTGCCTTATTCAGTTCACGGTAGTCAATACACATTCTCATGGTGTCGTCCTTCTTCTTGACAAACAAGACCGGACCCCCCTAAGGTGACGAGCTCGGTCTTATAAAACCCTTCTCTAGAAGCTCTTGGAGTTGAGCCATCATTTCTTCCATTTCATATGGTGCCAACCGGTAAGGAGCTCGAGCAATCAGAGTCGCCCCTTGAAAAAAGATGAATCTGAAACTCTACTTGACGATCGGGTGACAAACCGAGCAAGTCGTGCGGGAAGACATCGGGAAACTCACGTACCACCTTCACATCCTCAAGTTTCTTCTTCTCAATCTTGGCATCCATCACGTATGCTAGAAAGGATGAACACCCCTTTACCAAGCATTTTCGTGCTTTAGCCATGGTGATAATTGCTACATCACCCTTTCTTCTTTAGCCATAGATCACCACCATCTCACTACTCGAAATGGATAGTCGAATCAACTTCTTGGAGCACACAATCTCGGATTGGTTCTTCGCTAGCCAATCCATTCCAACCACTATATCGAACCCGCCAATTAACATGGGCATCAACTTGATTGAGAATTTCTTTCCTTCAACATCAAAGGTGCAGCCCTTCAAAACATCGTGAATCACTACTTGACCACCATTCGCTATTTCTACCACTAAAGCATCTTTTAAACTACTAGTGGGCATGGAAAGTTTAGGACAGAAAGCATCGGATACAAAAAAGAAACTGGCACCCGAGTCAAATAACACACGCGCAGGTACGGAGTTTAGGAGAAACGTACTCGATACAACGTCGGTTGATGCCTTGGCCTCATCGGCCATCATCTGAAAAGCTCGGCCCAGAACCCTAGGAGGGTTCTCCTTCTTCTCCAGGGCACTCCCCGTCCTCCACTTCGGGCAATCCTTCCGGAAATGTCCCGACATCTTGCAATCAAAACAGACGATTCCCTTCACCAGGCAATATCTTGTAGCATGATCAGACTTCCCACATTTGGCACAAGAGGTGGGGTTGGAGTTACAATTGTCGTGGTGCTTGCTTCGGTATCTTAGACATCACCACGCCTCTCGATGGTTATCAAAGATTCTTCCCCCGTTGAAGGGTCTCAGCCTCTTAAGAGGCCCAGGGTTGCTTTCTCATTTTCTCTTGTCTCCCACTACCGACCTATCTTCCTTGCTCCTAGCGTAGACGTCTTCCATGATTCGCGCCTCCTCGATTGTCTCACATAGGTTACAGGCTTTAGAGTTGCGGACCATAGACAGCATGTCTGCCGGGAGGCCCTTGAGATAAGCCTTAATCTTCTCTTTTTCAGTCGGGGCCACATGCCCCACCAGACCCAACTTCTCCATGAATTGTCGGGTGTACTCTTTCACCGTCATGATCCCCTTCTCGAGAGCTCGGAACTCTGCCTCAATTTTATCCATGGCTCGTTCATTGCAATACTCCTCCATGACTTTTTCCTTGAAAGAGGTCCAAGTCAACTTAGCCAAAACAGTGGTGGAGAGGGTGGACTTAGTGACGTTCTACCAGATGAGTGTCGGGCCCCTAAGCATTTAGGAGCCAAACTTCACCTTCTGACCCTCTTCTTCAAACGAATCGAAGTCCTGCTCAATCTCTAGTATCCAGTTCATGCAGGCAACTGGATCGTCAGACCCGGAGAACTCCGGTAGTTTACTACACAAGAAGAACTTGTAGAAGCAAGCCTTCCTACCTTGCCTCACTTCATTGGTCAACGGTTCCTCAGTGGGGATCATATTTCTGGTACCCCCGGATTCTCCCACCACTATGTTCTCGGCAACCATCTCATTTCTCTGATTGCTAACATCTCTGTACTCTATCATCTTCACGAGGAATTCTTGTTGTTTAGCCATGGCCCCATTCATCATCAGCATCATGTCGGCCATCAATTCAGATTGGGATGTCACCTCATGAATGACTGGGTTGGACGAAGAGAGATCCACCCGTGGGATAACTTCGGGTCCTCTGCCCAATAGTGGTAGTACAGGTGGACGCACAGCGACCTCAACCCTCTCTGGTTGATCTGTCGTTGAAGCGGTCGCCTCGACTCCGTCGATGCGTGTACGGGATCTACCATGCGTACTAACCATCCTTAATCAGCCACCACAAAGGAGAATGGAGGTAAGAAATAGATTATACGAATTTAAACACCATGAAACGTACTAATACATTCATCAATCATCATAACAATTGTACGTCAAGCACGCTCACGTAACAATACATTCATAATAGCATTAGCTAAGTGAAATTATGAACATATTCTACACAAGAAGTCTCGTTACCATCATCATAATTTTCAATTAGTGTACTTCTGTTGACTTTTAAGACTGTCTTATCTTAGAAATACTACCCAATCTCACAAATCATAACTTAATAATCCCAGCTTAAGTCTAGACATCCTACATTCATGCCTAATTCACTTAAACTAGGGCTCTGATACCAACTTATAACACCCTAAAAATAGGGGTAGATTTAAAAATTAAAATTTCGGCAATATAACGTCTAAAAGTAGGCATAAATCCACCCAAAACTGTATAATAGTGTTTACAATTCCTCTAAATGAAAATTGGAATTAACAACAAACTAATCTAAATCATATCAATATAGATTATATCGGTTGTCAACCCAAAATTCCCAATATACTATATCATTTGTACGATTTGTCTCCAATATAACTATCACCAAAAATGACTCGACGACCTATCTTTCTTCCCTCAACCTTGGGCGACCCACAGCTAAGGGAACCAGTTATACACGTCATTTGATAAAAAGTGTTAGGCTTAACGCCTAGTGAGAACAAACAGTTTATATCAATAATTTGTAAAATGCTTTGGAATACAAATAAATAAGCTTTCAATGGGTTGGATAAATAAGGTGTAACAAACAACCACATAAGAACCTTTCGGTCCAAAAACATCTTGCGATAACGGGGGAGACCCGGTTTCCAAGGATCGTATTAGAACACAAAAGTAAGCCATTTTCCAAGTTATTGAGCTCACCATTCTAGGATTAAGGTCACGAACTCGCCGGCTCGTACTCAGATGTGGGGGAGGGCACCCAATGATCCTAGTCATGCTCCTTCGCTAGAATTTACATTTACGACCCATGGATAGTATCCAGTCCCACATAATCGTACCAAGTTGCCTTCCGAGGGTCCAATGTCTCAACTAGTTACAAATGGGAATTATCCCAAAATTAAACTGACTTTATACCTATGAATCCACTAGTAATAGTCTAAGGCTTGTCATAATTACACTTCTGACTAGAACCATAATCACATATATAGTTCATGTTAACATTCCCATAAATTAGTTTACTTGCTTTCACAAAGATTGGTCCACCATTTGTTATAAACTTAACAATAATTATCGTTAAAACCAACCTCCATCCATTAGTTCCATTTTTCCCCAAAAACACTTTCATCAAATGAGTCTCATGATATAGTGAAAATCATGAATATGGCTAGAATGCCTTTAGTTAGATATTTAACCACAAGTAGATAAAGACAAACACATTTCATAATTCAAGACATCAAATACTTCATCATATCTCAAAAGGGTGAGAAACCCTAAAAATTTCCAAAACAAAAAGTTAGATCAAAGTCATTTTAAATAAGAACAAGTAAACAAGGAGATGATTAGTAGTCTAAAATCATGGTTTGACATGTATAAGATTTTAAAAGATGATAATGTACTCACAATCTTGGGTTTGATAAAACCCTAAAACCTTTGAAATGGTTGAGGTGATCTAGAAGGTGATAGAGTAGATGAGAGCTCTTAATCTTGACCCAAAACCCTAGTTCGATGATGAGAGACCACTTGGAACTTCAAGATTTGGTGCCTTGAATGATCTTGAAAACCCAATAAATGAAGAAAAATCGCTTTGAATGAGAGGGTTTGAGGTGGGTGAAGTGAATAAATGAGAAATGAATGAGGAATGGGGTGTTTAAACCCACTGGAGCCCGTCGGCGAGAATGACTCGACGACTATGCCCTTGTCATTCTCGCGGGGCATTCTCGCCAACAACGTATCGCGGCTCTCCCCCCTTTTGGCGAGAATGACAGGGATTATGTCCATGTCATTCTCGCAAGGCATAGTCGCGCGGGGCGTACCGAGGCTCACCAAAGTTTGCGACTTTGCCCTTGGGCATTGTTGCCGGGCATTATCGCCCAGGCGGTACCGAACATGGGAAATTCCCATTCCCCCCCCCCCTTCGAACTCCCGAAACTCGCTAGCTGGTCGAGACAAATCATTCTCACTCAACATAAGGGTACTAAGGGTCAAGAAATAACAAAAAGGGGGAATGAGTTTTACTTACAAGGAAATATCGGGATGTTACAATAATTTTTTTAAAAATAAAATAAAATTAAGTGCTTTTAAGTATTAGTTTTACCATGAAATTTTTTGGTAATTTTTTAAAAAATTGGTTTTCTAAAAAAATAATCAAAAAATATACAACCAGATTTTTAAATATACATAATTAAATTTTATAAGTACACATATTTCAACAAATAATAGATATTAAATAAATATTATCATTTTTTACAATTTATATTCAATAAAAAAATAATGTACATCGCTCCAAAGTTTGATTATCAGCGTCCTCAAAGACGAGTACACCCATGCCAAGTTGTGCCAAATGTTCTCAACAGATGTGAACTGCAACAAAATTACAAGATGAAAATCAATAGTAAAAAATGTAAAAAATACTCAACAAACAGGTGTAACTTTTTATAAATAGATCCCAATTTATTTTAAAACAAGTTTGGAAACATATACTAATTTTTTAAACAAATCAAGATTTTTTTTTAAGATATGGAATTTTTTTAAAAAATCTCAAATAACTCCTTTATAAAAATAAGATCTTAAGTGTTTAAAACAAATTTGGATATTTTCTAAAAGCAGATCTACACTATTTTTCAAACAGATCTGAATTTTTTTTATAAAAACCGAATATGGTATATTTTTATAAAATCAAATCTAGATATTTATTAAAAAAACAAATCTAGGATATATATATATATATATATATATATATATATGGAGAGATTCATTTGAGAAATGGTAAATGTATGAGAAATAGAGAAGTAATCTTAGCCATGGTCAACATTTGCGGCTTTGACTGCGAAACACCGGATAATTCCTTGCATGATCTATAGAAGGTAGAGGGGTAGTTTCGTAAAATACGCGAGATGAGTTCATATATGAACCTATATGATTCACATATGAACTATACGTTCATATGTGAATCAGTTAATTAGTTCATATGAGAATCAGTTAATTAGTTCATATATGAACTTACAGTTAATTAGTTCATATGTGAATCAGTTAATTAGTTCATATATAAATCACAAAGGTTCATATACGAATCAGTTAAAAGAGTTCAGGTGTGAATTACACTGATTCACATATGAATATATAGTTCATATGTGAATTATACAGATTCATATATGAACACAACCCGTGTATTTTGTAAAAATTACGAAAGTGTCTTTCTATTTTTGGAATAGCCGCAACTTTTGACCAGTCAAATCCGATCTTGACCGTATAAATGGCTAGGATTACTTCTCTATTTCTCATATATTTATCATTTCTCAAATGAACCTAAGGCTATATATATATATATATATATATATATATATATAGGGGCTAAATCAAATGAAAACCACAAATATGTTACAACACATGTGAGAACCAATATAAAAATATTTTTTCACATGATATATTTTCACCAAATGCTTGGATTTAATATATTTCTTCCCATATATTTGTTTCATAATATGATAGTTTTACATGTATTTGTTTCACCACATGAATATTTTTTACCTGTATTTTTCATTTCACTAGGTGAATCAAATTTTATTTTTCACGTGCAATCTTTTCACAAGGTCAACAAAAACATATATGAAACAATATCTTAAATCATAGGTTTTGATGAAAAAAAATCATGTAAAAAAATATTTTTATATCCGTTCTCAAAGGTTTGTAACATATTTTTGGTTTTCATTTGATTATCGGCCTATATATATATATATATATATATATATATATATATATAGGGAGAAGTTCATTTGAGAAATGCTAAATATATGATAAATAGAGAAGTCATCCTAGTCTTTCATTCGGTCAAGATCGGCTTTGACCGGTCAAATATTGCATCTTTGATTGGTCAACAATTACGGCTTTGACTGGTCAAAAGTAGTTGTTATTCCAAAAATAGAAGGGCAGTTTCGTAATTATTATAAATACATGGGACGTGTTCATATATGAACCTGTATGATTCACATATGAACCAGTGTAATTCACATATGAACTCTTTTAACTGATTCATATATGAACCTTTATGATTCATATATGAACCAATTAACTGATTCACATATGAACTAATTAACTGTAGGTTCATATGTGAATCAGTTGAACTAATTAACAGATTCATATATGAACCTTTGTAATTTACATATGAACTAATTAAGTGATTCATATATGAATGTATAGTTCATATATGAATCAGTTAAAAGAGGTCATATATGAACATATAATTCATACGTTAATCATACATGTTCATATATGAACTCGTCCCGCGTATTTTACGAAACTACCCCTCTATCTTCTATAGACCACACAAGGAATTATCCGATGCTTCACGGTCAAAGCCGCAAATGTTGACCAGATAAATGGATAGGATTATTTCTTTATTTCTCATTTTTTCGCATTTCTCAAATGAGCCTAATCCTATATATATATATATATATATTATAAAATAGATCTAGAGTATTTTTTAAAATGGGTCAAGAATTTTTTTATAAAAACAGATCTAAAAATAAAAACAAATCTAGATTTTTTTAAATCGGATCAGGATTTTTTTTAAAAACCAGATTTGCATTTTTTTTTATTAAAACCAGATGTGAACCTTTTTTATTCTAGAATTTAAAAAAAAAAAACTGGATCGAATATTTTTTATAAAAAACATATCTGTGATATTTTAAACATCTGTTAAAAACGAAACTTGAGTTTCTTTTAACAGAAATGGAAGAGATCAGAGGAGATATACCTTGTGTGAGCACCAGAGGTCTTCAACAAAAGGTGGAAGACGGTGATGGTCTTCAACAAAAGGTGGAAGACGGTGGTGGTCTTTCATGGTGATCAAACGACGATGGCGGTGAAGAGAGAAAGTGAGCAGGAAAAGAGATAGAGTGTTAGAGTTAAGGAAAAAAGAGAAGGAGAAAGGGGAAGTAGGGGGAGGAAGAAATGAAAAGGAAAGAGGGTAAATGAATAGATCTAGGAAATGGAAAAAAAAACAATTAAATGTTTTTTACTTGAAATTCATGAAAGAGGAAGAAAGAAGGGGGAAATGAAAAAAAGAAATGATTTCAAGAGATTCTATAAAAAATGAAGTGGAGATAAAAAAGAAAGTAAATAGATTTAGGGAATGACAAAAAAATAATCTTTTTTGAAAATCGTGAATGAGCAAAAAGAAGAAAGGAAAGGAAAATGAAAAAAAGGGGAAAAGTTTTAGAAGATTATATATTACTTTTTTAATAATATCAAATAGGATTTAAATTTTATTTTCAAAAAAGTTTTAAAGAGTTGTGGAACCCACACCATAAAGGAAAAAGGTGGCTCTTAGCCACCCATGATATAAATGATGATGCATGAGGAGGAGACAAGGACGTGTGGTGTCCAAGTTCCTAAGAAAAAAGCCTCCCACAAGAGCCAATAGGAAGAGGTGGTAGTTAGTCTTGAGGTTCCAATCAGAAGAAGAAAAAGAGAGAATGGATAAAGGAAGAGAGAGATATAAGACTGGGTGGCTCTAATACCAATCACAGAGTGGTCCAAAATATCAAGTAGATAAAACAAAATGATATCTAGCAGGGAATTAGCCATGATTCGTTCTATAAACATTATAATATCTATAAAATTATGACTAACAACATCTAAAATATCTTCTGGTATATTTATCGTCATAATAGTTGTTAAACCATTTATCAAAGAGATTTATGAAAATTTAAAATCTGTTTTAAAAGTGAGATTTGTTTTTTAAAATTTTTTCCTTACAACTTCTAAGAAAACATCATACAGTTAATCTTATTTCAAAATTACATAAATAAAGGGTCCAACATGCTTCCATACATGTCTTCTTCTTTGACCGAAGTATCACCCGTTTATACTACGAGACTTTTAACAAGAATTCCAGCCCCAACCTGTTAAAACATGTAACTTCTCTATAGTTCCTTCAGTAACACTCAGCACAACCTAATTTCATTTCCTACGTTAGGTGTATATAAGAAAAATAAAGATTTGGTTGGTGGGTTTATTTATGTAATCATGAACTAAGTACAACTATATATGAAGAACACATAAGATATAAGGAAAATTAGGAATATTTTATTTCATTATAAGAAATATAATACAAAAGTTGGTGGAGGTAGGATTGATGATCTATTACTATCTTTTATACTACCATTAAGTCTTCTCTCTCTCTCTCTCTCTCTCTCTCTCTCTCTCTCTCTCTCTCTCTCCTCCTTGATCCATTCTTATCTTTTTCTTCTTCTGATTGGAACTTCAAGACTAACCACCACCTCTTCCTATTGACTCTTGTGGGAGGCTTTATTCTTAGGGACTAGGACACCACAAGTCCTTGTCTTCCTTGTCTCTTCCTCATGCATCATCATTTATATCATGGGTGGCTAAGAGCCACGTTTTTCCTTTATGGTGTGGGTCCCACAACTCTTTAAAACTTTTCTTTTATCTGATGGTATTTATCTCATTCAGTATCAGAAGCCAAATGGACACCTGTATCTTCTTCTGTCTCTTTCTTCTTGTTTGGGGAACATGAAGAACATCTTCCTTTTGTATGTCCTCTTAACTGACATATCTGATGTTGGGCCTGTGGACTGGAGATCAATCTTCATTTTCAGATAATTCTCTGCTGATCTCGGTGTTATTTTGGCCGGATAAATCATTGTTGATGAATAAATCGTATTTCCGCCATAAGTGCGAAATCCTCTTTTGAAGGATGCTTACATTCCTTGTAGATTTATCCTTATACCAAGAGTTCTTCTATAATGAATATCATTTTCGCAAAACTTTTGAAAAATTGCTTTTTTATTTGTTATCAAGATAGAAAAGGCTTCGGATTTTGCTAGTTGTATAAAATGAAAATTCGGATATCTTTTTTCTTCATAAAAATATGGTCTTGTAGATATAAATTTTCGGACCAAAGTATCTCTTGTAGTAAGCGTACGATTATTTAAATAACAATCTTTGACTCATAGCATTATCCAGTGTGGTAAATCTAAAATTTCTGGAAAATCAGGAGAAGTAAGATATATCGAGTTTATGGCACCGAAATCATACCAATGTCTTATTTCTTGAGAAGATGATCCTTGTAAATAATTAATTATGGGGTAGATCCTAGAAAAATCTACATATCTCAAATCTGTCCTTGAGAGATTATATAAATCTTTCATCATCGATGTTTGATTTTCAACATAAGTTTGTTGAATGGAGATATCTATCAACATTTTATTTTCTTTAAAAACCACTTTTTCTTTAAAAATCGTTTTTTCTGAATGGGGTCTAAAAGACAAAGATTCCTCTGTTGTCCTTTGACATTCATCTTCAAGAGGTTTATCTTTCATTTGTTCTTCTGATGAAGAAGGGATGTCCATTTTGTCAGATTCCTCTTTTATCAAATTTTTAATTTTGAAACTATCGTCTTCACAATTTTTCATTCCATCTTTTATTATTCGGGTTGTTCTTACTAGTAGATCTCGAACTTGTAATGTATTGCCTGGGAGGTTGGCAATATCAATTACATCTGAGACAGTATCTTTGATTGTCTCTATCTCTTGATCCATAAAGCAGAGGAGCTTACTGATTTCCTCAGTCATCTTTGCCATCTCTGGTTAAGAAATCTGCTAAGATATTTTATCTGATTTAATAATTTCTATATCAAAATTATATTCAGATAAAATAGTTTGCCATCTGATCAATCTTTTATACTCAGGTTTAGAAGGTAAGTTGTTTTTGATAAATGCTTTTACCTGGGTATTATCAGTCCTTAGGAGAAAGGTTTTAGGCAATAAAAAGTAATAAAATTTTGACAACTTTTCACTACAACCAATAACTCTTTTTCATTTATATGATATATGGTATGTGTATCTGTAAATGTACCAGAACAATACCTACAAATATTTTCTCCAATGTTTTCTTGTTTTGTATTATAATCTATTTTCTTAAGGACTCAACTCCAATAATTTTCAGAAGCATCAGTTTCAAGAATTAAATTATCATTTTCCTTTGGTAATTGTAACTTGGGTAATAGTTTAGAGTAATCTTTTATTTTCTTACTTGATTTTCTAGGCTTTTATCAAAGCTAAAAATTCTATTTTTCTTAAGTAAATCTTGAAACGGTGTTTGGGTAAAATTCCACAAGTCACGACCGACGGAAGATAACCAAACGTCTGCAGTCTATAAACCATTCTTGTATTAAGGTAAGGTCCTGACGACATCGTACGACAATAGACATTGTCGTCCACGACGATGATCGTCGTGAGTTTCCCACGTCCACGACTAATAGGAACCTCTCAACAGGCTTATATCTTACGACCTATGTAACGGTACTAACGATCATTGATCATTTATTGCATACAACAGTTTTTCCTCTATGAATCTTTCATTACAGGTTTAATGCACATAATGACCAACGAATATAACGGACGACCGCCATCAAGATCAATCAATATCAAGACCGTTGGACAATCAATGCTCATTTATAGCAACCAAAGCTATATATACAACCTTGAAGATCAACGCAAGGACAACATCGGCATCTGATTAGAAAGCAATTACGAAGATATAACTCTCACGAATTCTCCCAAGCAGAATCTCTCGACACAAGTGTTCTATTACACGACATCTAGCTTAATTGCACGATTATATTACTTTTCTACTGTAATATTGTCAATTGTACTTGTAATCACTCCTTCTAAAGGACGACGTCCCTGCTTGACGTTCATAGTGCACTTGACGATCCTCACTATCGTCCGTGGTTTTTACTCTCGACGGGGTTTTCCGCGTCACCAAATCTCTGTGTTCATCTTATTTTTTATCCTTGTCATGTGATTTGTCGAGTGATAGCCTACTTTAGTTGTTAAAGCTCCACACCGACCTTAGATCTTCCTTTGGACGATTTTTGGCATTAACAGTTTGGCGCCCACCGTGGGGCCCCATCTAGAGTAGCATCCTCGGCAGAAAGCCTGATCTACTAACAATTTTAGTGCAGGATTCTTGTTTGGCAGGATCATGGCAGCACAAGGAATTCAAGCCAATATCATCACTCAAATGCGCATGGAGATTGATGTCGCTCGAAACCGAATTCATACCCTGGACGAGCAAAATCGCATGGCCAATGAAGAACTCTCTGCCATGAGGAATCCAGCGATAAGGAATCTAAATATAGGCAACCAATTTGGACCTCCCTTCGGTCCAAGGCCACCCTTTAACATGTCTTTTGCAGGTTTTCCAACTCCACTACCTCCATACCCTAGGCCAACGCAAATGACCATGCCTTACATGCATGCACCATTGAATGTGGATAATGGGGGCACGTCGTAGAACAATGGCTTTATTCCTAATGCAGGTCCTATGTATCAAGACTCTGGATTCATGCCTAGTGGCGGTGCTAATCTAGAGGACCCTTGTTAGAGCACAGATTTGTTGGATTCAAGATCATAAAGATTGAAGATGAAAGTTCAAGAGGTCAAAGCTGGAAAGTCAACTCTCAGTGAAAGTCAAAGTCATTTTGTAATAAAGTCAAAGTCAATGTTTAGTGTCTTGTATTTGTTTTCCTTGTTGTATTTGTAAGTAGTATAAATAGGTTCTTTGTCTTTGTAATGGGTAGTAACACTCAATACGAATCAGATTAGAATAGAGGTCAATTGAATATCATTCTAGAGAGAGAGTGTTTGTAGAGAGAGAGTAAGATTTGTAACATTTTGATTCTTCAATGACATATGACTACAATTCTTGATTGATTCCGGTTTACAATTAGAACTTGATAAGATCTGGGAATAACAATTGGTATCAGAGCAGAAGAAATTCAGAAATAAAGATTCAATTTCAAGATTTGAGATCGACAGTTAAAGAACTCGCAAAAATGTCTTGTTCAGATTTGATTTTTGAAATCTAGTGATGTTTTTTATCTAAATTTGACTTGTTTGTATCCGATTAGATGTTTAGAACAAATTACATTCGATTTACTTTGTCAAATTCACAATTTTTTCAGTGTAAATTTTAGATTTTTCTTGAAATCTTGTTCAAGTTTGTATGAGTTCTGTAAATCGATCGAACTTGATTTTTTGTTGTTTTAGTTTGAAATTAATTGATTGTAATTGGTTCGATAGATATATTAGATGATTTCTACAAAGTTTCAGAACAGTACATGAAGTTTTGGGTCATTTTTTATTTGAAAAATCGAGTTCTTGGACGAACAACTGAAGAACTCACAAGATCTGAGAAACGCGCAGAGGATGAACACACACAAGGCAAGAACTCGCATGTCAAAAGAATTTGCTTGAAATGAAGAACTCTCAAGCTATGGTGTACGAGAAATAAGAACGCGCAAACCTCTTTGTGCGCGTTTATACTGTTCATTCACCTTGTTGTGCGCGAACAGTGATCTACGAGAAGTGCGTTGTGCGAGAAGTTGATCTGCAAGAAGTGAATCTTGTGCGTTTGAATTTAGCGCGAAGTGTATTTTCAAAAAAATTCTAAGTCCAGAACGCGCAGGCTGATTGCGAGAAGTATTTTGCGAAAAGTGATAGAACTCGCACGTAGTTACATGCGCGAAGCAAGAACTCGCACGAGCCTGCTTGCGCAAACCTCAGAACGCGCAACATTCAGTGTGCGCGGACCTAGAACTCGCACGTCTCTATTTGCGCGAAGTGTGTTTCTGTATCCTTTGGTCTGTGCGAAGCACAAAAATTCGCAAGTTACTGTTTATGCGTGAAGTTCAATTTTCTTTGTTCTGCGAGTTTTGTACTTAGCGGGACCCCCGTGCTAAGTCTGCGGAGGGGGACAAAGTTCTTATTGTGATCTACTGTTTCTGAATTTCTAACGATCAAATTCAAGTTCTTTGTGAAACAGATATTCAAGATGGGATATTTTTCTGATGATGATGAAAGGAAGATTGCCAAGCTCGAATTAGAGAACCAAAATCTCACCTTGTCAGTTGACTATTTTTCAAAGCGAGCAAAGAGATGTTCTGATGATAGGAAGCTACTAAGAGAAGAACTTAGTTCATTAAAGATTGTTAATGAAGAACTTCTAAAACAGACTTGTGGCCTGAATGATGAAAAATTACTGAGTTTAGAAGCTGAAAATTCTGAGCTGAAAAGAAAGATCTCTGACTTTGAAAAACAGATTGTGCAATTCCAGCAAGCAGCATCTGTTGAAAGTTATCAGGAGAAGATTATAAGTTTGGAAGATGCTAATGCTGAGCTTCAGAATAATATATCTGATTTGGAGCAAAAGATTCCAAAGACAACTCTGATTTTCAAAAAGAAAGAACAAAGTTTGCACAGAAGTTCTCAGAACTTTCCAAGAAGAGTTGTGAAGAAAAGAAGATGGTTGAGCTTAAATGTATTAAGCTTTCTCAACAAGTGTCTGACTTTAAGAAAGTAATTATTTTGGAAAGGGAAAAGTTTGCAAAGGAAAGAAAGATCCTTGAACAGAAGAATGTGGGAATCTTCAAGGAAATATCTGGTCAGAGAAAGAATGCTGAAAATGGTTTTGAGGAAGAAAGGAATATTTTTGAGGCGGAGATTAAGAAGCTGACTGACAAGTTATTTGAGCTATCTGAAAATGCACTGAAAGATCAGAAAGCGAAGTCTGAATTCAAGAAAGAGATTGACCGACTTGTCAAAGAAAGAGACAGTTATTCATCAAAGATCAAAGAGATTGAAGACATTGTTTCCAAGGTGGTGGTGACTGAGCAAATGACTTCAGAGTCAAAAATCCACTCCCCTAGAAATAGTTCAGTTGGTTCTAACAAACCAGCCTCAAGTTAACATCAGAAAACTGTTTTGTAACACCAGTAAATTCATAAGGTAAGTATTTTGTCTCCCTTAATGCATTAATTTCGCTTATGTGTGAATGTTTGTCTTTGTGTACATTTTATGATCTTGAATTATATTAAAATGTCATGTATTGATTTACCATCTTTAATCGTGCAAACCTTGTGCTCGTTATCGTTTTCTATTGAGTTTTCGGGCTGTTTCGAGTGCCAAGCGATTGTGCCACACGATTGTGCCCTTGGCACTATCGCGAGGGCACTATCGCCGAAGGTGTATCGAGCGTTCGGGGTTACCCACGATTGTGCCATGCGATTGTGCCATGGCACTATCGCTGAGGGCACTATCGCCGAGTTTGTACCGCGTGGGGGGGGCGTGGGGGGGGGAGTCTTCGCGATTGTGACACGCGATAGTGCCCATGGCACTATCGCCCGCGGGGGCTGGTCGATTTAAAACACTTGACAGCCTCATTTCTCACTTAGCACTTTACAAAAAACGGGAGAACTCTCTTTTGGGCGATTTTTGGGGGTTTCAAACACATAAAAATTTATTGCTAGGGTTTTGGGTTGTTGGGAGCATTAAGTGGTCATCAAGCTTCATCCAAGTGTCCCCATTGAAGTGTTCTTCAAGATTCTCATTTCTTACCTTCAAGTCTCATCTTCTCCAACTTCTAGGGTTTCCATATTTTCTAGGTTTTGGGTTCAAAACCTAGATTGTGAGTTTACTAAACCTTTGTTAAAACTAGATACACATTATAATCTTCTATTTGTTACCTTATCTCTATATGTTCAAATGTTTGGGGATTTCTTTATGAAACTAGTCGAAAGATGTATATATATATGGGTGATATGCCATGATTGATGTTATATGTATCATTATTTGGGGCTTGTCTCATAGGTACATAATGTGGGTACCTTGATATGTTAAATATATGCATACATGGGTATTATGATGATTCTAGTTGGAACACCATTTTGGTGATATGTCTATATGCATGATGAGCATGATTTACATTGGGTCTTTTGTTAGACATCATGAGGATAAGGTGGTAATATTATACCCGTAGTTGGTATTGATTTATGTGGGTTGAAATATACCTAAAGGACCCCTTATAAATGTTATGTGGAGGAACCAAGTCAGTACACTAGGAGGATGTAGTCTTGGGCGCCACTGTGATGGTATGTGCCTAGACCTCCGCCATTCGGGGAATATTCTTAGCGATAGTCTTCGGGTGTGCCGGGCCTTTCGGGTGTTCCTTGTTAAGTGCATCAAGGTATATCGACTCTTGGGTGGGAGTTGATTGGTGCTATGGGTCTCCCCTATTGACTCCACATTTGTTGAACTATGGTTAACTACTGATAAGAATTGTGACTGTTCATGCATGCTTATTATTGTTCAACTCACTAGGCTTTTTGGCCTAACACTTGTTTGGTGTCGATGTGTATCTCAGGTTCTAGCGGCGCCGGTCCTAAGCAGGTTTAGTTGCTTTGGGGTGAGAGCTTGGGGAATTGCACATGGACGCATTATACTTCTGGATATAGACCGTTTGGGTTTATAGATAACAACCCTTTTTGTAATCTCTTTTCTAGTTGTAGAAATTAGATTAGTTGGTTGTTGTTTATTGTCCGTTAAATTACAATTGTGATTAAACAGGTTATTTAATTATATTCCACATTTTTGGGAGGCTCTTGCTGTGGCAATTTTAGTATACCTCATGTCTGTTTTTAGGATTTTTGTTATCCCTATTTTTAGGGTGTTACAAGTTGGTATCAGAGCTTTAGTTTAAGTGAACTAGGTATTGTTTAGCATATCTAGACTTAAGCTTTATATTTTTTTGACCTCACTGTCCACTTGGGGTAGAAATCCTAGGTGGGGAGAGCGTTAGGATTACAGAATTACTTTAATTGAAAGTTGTGATGATGGTGACAAGAATTCTTGTGTATAGTTCGTTCATAATTTCACTTAGCTACTGCTATTATGAATGCATTGTTACGTGAGTATGCTTGGTTTACTATTATTATGATAATTGATGAAGGTATTAGTACGTACAAAGAGTTCAACTCGTTTAGTCTTTTCTCAATCTATTTCTCGTACGTTTGTGGCAGATTGAAATGGTAAACACCCGGAGTAGGGCGCCGGGTACACCGGAGGGCCACATAGAGGAGGAATCTGCCGTATACCGACCTCCCGTGGGTGTAACCACCGATGACATTCCTATACCCATAATCTTGGGAGGTGGACCTGAGCATATTCCGCGTCGGAACCTCAATACAGGTAACGCCATCATGGAGGAAGTTACCATGGAGACCCGGCTTCGGGATAACATGATGTTGGCCATGAATGCGGCCATGGCTCAACAACAGTTGGCCATGACATCGGCCATGACCCAACAGCAAGAGTTTTTCATGAAACTCCTAGAGGATTGAGACGCTAGCAACCGACAACCTGAGACAATGGCTGAAAACATTATTGTGGGGTCGGGGGGACCGAATGTGGTAACGGTTGAGGAACCATCTGACGAGGGGATTAGGACAAAGACTAAGGGGTGCACTTACAAAGCGTTTCTGGGGTGCCACCCTAAGGTATTTGCGGGTTCCGATAGCCCAGTTGCTTGTATGTATTGGCTCAAAGAGATGGAGATGGCCTTCGAGGCAAGTGAGTGTGATCCCTCTCAACGGGTCAAGTTTGCTTCCCAACTACTTCTGAATAAATCAGTTCAGGACCCGTACTTCAACGGAGTTTGACTTCTAAACACAACAGTTTAGGACTCGTACTTCAATGATGAAAAAGAGATGCTACTCCCGGGCTGACAAGAGATTGTACTCCGATACTCAAATGTGGAAATCAACCTTCAAGGGGGAGTACATAAATTTTTCTGGAAATATGTATTCGGAAGATATGATGAACTACACTTCAGGGGAGTTGTAGATCTCTATCATGTGCTTTTTCACTGATAAATCACAGATGCATAATTTCAGGGGGAGTAAGAATTATGATTTCTGATTACCTCAGATCAAAACTCGTTCACTCAATGTTTTACTGCTTTATGTCTTTTATTTTTCAATAAATTTGTGAATAAAGTTGCTTTGACATGACGTTGAGACTTGTGCAGGATGAGAGAAGCTTACAAGATCATATCTTTATGACTTCAGCTGACTTCATGAGATTTAAGACTGCATAGAAAGGTTAATTTATTATCTTAATATCATATATGGTTGAAAGAAGGACAACTTTCAATCATAGAAAACATATTCTTAAATGTTCAAACCACTTCCCGATTCTTAAACAGTTTCATGAATTGGAAGTGTGATTTAAATGTTTTCAAAATTTACTTGTTCTTACATGATTACAAATCGTGTGTTTCCAAAGATAAATACTTGCGTATTATCTTTTCTATATACTTTCAAGTATTCACACACACCGGTTTGACTTTTTGTTTCAAATGTTCTTACCATGTCTCAAATTTGAAACATATTTTTTGATGGTAAGACACCCCGCTTGCATTTCAATGAATTTTGAGCATCATTTCATTTCGAAACGTTCTTTCAAGAATGTCTATATTTTGTTTCATATAGACGATATCCATTATTTTTTACCATAAGCCTTAATTGATATATCATTTCTTATCTGATCATTTTTTCATACAATGTCAGATTTTCAAACAAGTCTCTTGTCTTCATGTTTATTCTATCAATATACTTGTTTGAAAATACTTCAATGTTTAAAAATGATCATATCTTCATGATTATATTTTGAGCATATATACATCTGACATTTATATATTTGTGCTTTAATAGATAAAGTTAAACCATTTTTGAGCAACATATCCTTCATAGGAATATGGGTTCTTTGTGCTAGGACTTACATGAACTTCAATGGATTCACGATAACTAGTGCTTCCTACCCAAGAAGTTACTCCATAGTGATTAAGTGTGAGGAGTCGAAAAGAACTAAGTGTGGGTTGTGCGTTGAGGTAAAATGGAAAAGAGAGTTTGGTTAGATGTGCGCTTAATGATTAAAATAAAGAGGGTGTGAGAACAAAGTAAAAGAATATCAAACTCTGCACCAACTTTTTCTGAGTCGGGCAGCCACATTACTAATGTTTCACAATTCTTCGTGAACATTATTGAAACAGGCAACTAGCCCATGCCAACTCTTGATAAAAACCCCACCAGCCACTCATTTTCTTCTTAACAATAAAATGTTTCATATTTTTCTGGGGACGCAACACATAATCTATCTGATTTTCATTTGGAAAATTTGGATATTGAAAAAGAAGGAAGTCTGCCCCACCTTCGCACTTCAATCATGCACATTGAGTCTGTGTTTATCTACTGTTGTCTCAGTGGTTTACACAATGTTGAGCCTTTATAAAAGCAATCATCAAGTGCTTAATCCTTTCTACACTTGCAAGAACACACAAGGAATTTGTTTTCTTGTCATAACATTCATAGAAATTTTCTTTGTGGTGTTTCGATGATTGGACAGAAGCCCTGGGGGAGTGAACATAACAAAAGCTCCTTTCCTATGTGTATCCGTTACACACAGTAATTTTGTGTTACTGACAGGCATGTTAACTGATTCATTTGTTGATTCAGGGGTTACATAGATATTTTATCTGGATTTGCAAATATCTAGATAAATACTTGTTTTCGGATCAATGAATCAGTGGCTCTTGGACATATCAGAATGGTCAAAGACATTTCTTGGAGAAAGTTTTGATGATATCGATGCTCAAATCATCAAAAAGGGGGAGATGGTATCAAGATATGTTAAAGTTGGGAGAAAAATGTTCAAGAATTGATTGTTAAAGAAAGTTTGCTGAAAGAGTTCAAAGATTTCAGAATTGTTGAAGATAATTTGCTGAAGCGATCAGAGTTTTGTCTGATAGAGGTTTGGTTACAACCTTTGGGAGAGAATGTTAATATTTCTTGAAGAACATGTTTTTTGGAAAATTGCTGAAAGTTTTTTAAGATACAGAGTTTATCAAAGAAAGGGGAGAATGTCAGAATTTTCATATGAATAGGGGGAGAATGTGGATTCTTTGAGAAAATCATTTTTGTATCAAAGGGGAGATTACAAGAAATGATAAAGATTGATCAAAGGGGAAGTTTATTCAAATTGAGCTTAAAGAGAGAAGATCGCATTGCTAAATCTTTTAGTAATGATCTTGATCCAAAGGGGGAGAATGTTAGAGCACAGATTTGTTGGATTCAAGATCATAAAGATTGAAGATGAAAGTTCAAGAGGTCAAAGCTGGAAACTCAACTCTCAGTGAAAGTCAAAGTCATTTTGTAATAAAGTCAAAGTCAATGTTTAGTGTCTTGTATTTGTTTTCCTTGTTGTATTTGTAAGTATTATAAATAGGTTCTTTGTCTTTGTAATGGGTAGTAACACTCAATACGAATCAGATTAGAAAAGAGGTCAATTGAATATCATTCTACAGAGAGAGAGTGTTTGTAGAGAGAGAAAGTAAGATTTGTAACATTTTGATTCTTCAATGACATATGACTACGATTCTTGATTGATTCTGTTTTACAATTAGAACTTGATAAGATCTGGGAATAACAACCCTGTTGCACAACGCCTAAAACAGTTGGAAGAGCAAAACGAAAAGATGTTACTATTGCTCGCTAAGCTACCTGGAGTCGTTGTACCTATAGACGTTGAACCAAAGACAGGATTTCAAGCATCACCTTTCGTCGATGAGATTGCCCTGGTTGACGTGCCAAAGAAATACAACATCCCGACGTTTACACCAAAATTTTCAGGGATCAGCGATCCAACGGAGCATATTGCACAATACAAGCAGCTAATGTGGACTGTATCAATACCTCTCCAGTATCAAGAAGTCTACATGTGCAAAAGTTTCAGTCTGACCCTTACTGGAGATGCTCTCTAGTTGTTGATAAACTTACGACCCAAGTCTATTGACAGTTTTGCAGAGTTGGTCAACCAATTCTTTCAGCAATTTGCCAACAGTCGAAAAATGGAGAAACAAACCAGCGATCATTACTACATCACACAGAAGACAGGTGAATCAGTTTGAAGCTATTTCAACCGTTTTAACTCTGAGATGATCGGCATACGAAACTGTGACGTTCAAACTGCAATCGAGGCATACAATCGAGGTCTCGACGACGGCTCTGATCTCTATATGGATTTGACGAAATATCCCCCCAGAGAACTTTGAAGACATACGAGCTCGTACGTTAGCCTACATGCGAGTTGAGGATGATGCAGCTTTCCATCGTAAGCAATCGGGCGATAAGAAAGCACTAAGTGTCAAGAAACCAGACTTCAAAGCAAGGTCGACTGCTCATGTTGGGACCTCCAAACAAGTCTCGAACGTGAGATTCGACAAGAAGAAAATTGCTCCAGTTAATAAGTTCCCCCAGCATCCAAAGATCTCTTCTTACGGGTTTAAAGGGACATCCAAAGATATCGTCGAAGCTCTTAAAAATGTGCAGACTAACGTCAAGTGGCCATCAAAGAGCGAAATAGACGATGCCGGAAAGGACAAATCTAAATGGTGCGACTTCCACAACGATCATGGTCATGTGACGGATGACTATATCGCTCTGAGACGAGAATTGGCATGGCTCATCCCCAAGAGACATTTGAAAGATCTATTGGGAACAAACGCACGACCCGCCTCACCCGAGCATACAAAGGTCGTTAATTGCATAACTGGAGGATCCGATGTTTATGGCTTAACTTATTCAACAGCAAAACGACATGCTAGCCAAGGATCCGTGGAACTTCCTGTGTCGCGGACCTCACGACCGAAGCAAGACCTTGAATTGGAGGCCATGCCATTACCTTCTGTAAGTCCAAGATTTCAAGCACAACTAATCAAAATAAGATTTCACAATGAAATTCTAGAGAGAGAGTAGAGAGAGAAAGTCCCAAGTCGTATTACATTTTAAGTCTAATGATTACAAAGAACACTTAAACTACTAAACTCTCATATACCTTCTCACCACTCTACATACTATATTACAAATACTCATACTAAAGTCTATCTATACAAGGGTTGACTTATACAAGACTTGACTTTATTTGACTTTACATATATTGACTTTTCTACTTTAAATCTTGGATACAATTATACACTAACAATCTCCCCCTTAGTATTCAAGATTTAACAAAAATTTGACAATAGTCTTCAACTCTTGATTCTTCAAAACTTTATCTATGACGACGTTAAACTTTGAAGCTCTGATAATCTTTAAACTTTGATGCTTTTGAAGAATCTTGAAAAGTCATTCACAATGTCTTTGAACAGTCATCAAGTCTTGAACAAAACATTTGAAACATTTGCAACTTCTTTGATCTTCTTTAAACATTGAGAAATCTTTCAATTTTGTGGAATCTTTCAATGCTCATATCTTCATCTCTGTGATCTCTGGACTATCTTTAAGCAAACAAACTTTCTTGAATCATCTGTCTATCTTTTGACATGAAATTCCAGAAATGTCTCCTCCATTTTGATAAACTTTCATTTGACTTGACAACATTCGTCTGTCCTGAAACTTTCAAATTATCTCCACCTTTTTCATCAGAAAATCTCTCAAACTTTACTGAAGCTTTCATATTTGACTTGAAAATTCTGAATATCTCCCCCTTTTTGATGAATTGTGAGCAGCAAAATCATCAAAACCTTTTCAAGTCACCACTGTCTTTGAAAATTAATCTACCCTTTATGATACAATAACATTCTCCCCCTTTATGAAATGACAATCTTCGCTCTTTTGATCTGAGTATCCGTCAATTCATAATAAATGTATATACCTGAATCTTTTCAAATTCAGATATAATAAACGTTGTAACCCTGAATCAACAAATGATACAGTTAAAAGGCCTGTAAGTAGCACGGAGCCACTTTGTACAACGAATGTACATTGGAAAGGAGTTTTTGAGATGTTCACTCCCCCAGGGCTTCCATTCAATCATTGAAAAACACGAAGGAATTTCTATGAATGTTATGACAAGAAAACTCATTCCTTGTGTGTACGTGAAAGTGTACGAATGATTAAAGCTACTCAAGCTTTTTCAGGCTCAAAATGTGTAAACTATTGAGACAACAACAAGTTTTACACGGACTTAATGTCCATGAAAGAGGTGTGAAGGTGGGGAAAACTTCCTTCTTTTCAATATCTAAATCTTACGAGTGAAGACCAGATAGCAGATGTGTTGCGTCCCCAAGAAAATATGAAACATTTCTTTTTCGAGAAAGAAACGAGTGGTTGGTGGAGTAATTGCAAGAATTGGCATGGGCTCACTGCCTTTTTCAATGATGGTCACCAAAGAATGTGAACCAATCAGTAGATGTGGTTGCCCGGCTCAGAAAGTGGTTGGTGCAGAGTTTTGATATTCTTTTAACTCTGATCTCATACCCTCTTTCTTTTAAACATTAAAGCTCACTTCTAACCAAACTCGCTTTTACATTTTTCCGCTACACACACTGAGAAAAACTCAATTGGATGAGTTATCTCCCCCACTCTTTGATTTATAACCCCTAACCCCTCAATCACTCAAGGATAACTTCCGGGGTAGGAAACACTGGTTAACGTGAATCCATGGAAGTTCTGTTTAAGCTCTCACACGAATCCCATGTAATTTTAACTTAAAAAGAATAGTTGCTAAACAATTTAACTTGAACAGTTAAGCACAAAATGTGATAACATTTTCATGTAAATGTATGCTCATCAAATATATGAATGGTATTTGAGCATTTGAACTTTGAAGATCTCTCAAAACAAGGATATTGAACGAATGAAATGAAATCAAGAGAATTGTTTTGAGAATCTGACAATGTATCAATCAGATCAAATGTAATAAGATATAAACGTGAAATGGTTGGGGTATCAAAGAACTTGATAGTTTGTTTATATGAACGAATATAAACAATTTAACAATGAACTCTCAAAGATTGAAATGATGATTTATGCTCAACAACATTGAATTACAAACGAGGGTATTACCATCGAAAAATTGTTTCTTTATGAGACATTGTTGTTCCAGAATCAAGCACACATAATCTTTATCAGAGTAATAAACAAGAATAAATCATAGAAGGATGAATGATAGAAAAGTCATATGATTCATTGAGAGGAAAGATGACGGCTACATAATGATTACACAATGATTGAATAATGTAGCTTCCATACGTCTCTGACCTAAAAAGATAAAGACAAAAGACTATATATAGGGTCAACAACCTGGACACCTATACAAGCCAAACTAACGAAATACTTAACAAAACATAACGAAGGACTAACTATTACAACTTGATTAAACTATATCTAACAATCTCCCCCTTTTAATCCAAGTTGTAATCTTCAGCGATTCCACCGGTTGAAACAGGTTCTCCTCATCCCTAGATAGCTTTCAAATCTCCTTAAGCAATCTCTGAAATCAATTCTTTCCTTGATAGCATTAATCATTTTATCCATCACGAACGCATCAAATTTGGGTATGAACTCACCTTTTTCATGTATCTCCATCTCTAAGTGTTTGAGTTTATCTTCAAGCTCTTTCAAAACCATCTTCAAAGTTCCATCAGAAAACTTAGCAACCTCACTGTCTCACATATATTGTTTCTTGTGAGTATTTGTATTCACATACATAACGCCGAGCTCAAGAGTTAGAACTGGTTTGAAGAGTGGTATGTCCTCCATCAAGTAGTGGTTAAAGTTAGGAGCAGTTAGGTTTATTCTGTTCTGATTGGTCTCTGCCCCCAACTGGAAATCAAGGACATAAGAGTTGTTGATATGACGCTCCATATACCTTTTTACAGCATCCAGTGCAAAGACTACAGCTCTAGGTCTGATCGTTCTGCTCCTGAAGTCATGATATATGAACTCTAGATCTGCCACATTTAGATTTTCAAAGTCAGTGTCACTAAAGGTTACTACCCTTAGATCTCTCCTTTGAACATCGAATTCTGGATACTAGACAGCAAAGTACTGGTTCATTCTGACTTCTTTGATCTGAAGAATCCCTGGTCTTTGAACATAACTCTTCGTTCTTGAAACATTTTCAATGAACTTCAGATAGTTTCTTTGATAGTCCAGTGGTTGATCAATGATACCATACGGATTGCACGCGTCAATCTTTACTTGTTCTTTGACGAATATTCTGATGGATTCTTCTAGAAACGGAACTCTGAGAGATTTTCGGATAAGTTTGATTAGCTCAAGAGACGCACCTTGTCCATCATATCCTGTAAACGGAGTAGATCTAACTCTGACAGAAGCAGAAGGACTTTCTTGAATGTCCTGATGTTTCTTCGCGAGATTTTCTGCTTCCATTGGAGTTACAAATACTGGTTTTGGACGTTCAGCACCGCTTAAAATTCTTGGACTATCAGGATTTCTGATGTAAGGTAGAGCTTCAGGATCAACTCTTTCTTTTTCAGCTCTCTCTTTCTCTTCTCTCTCCTTAGCTTCCTTCTTTTTTCTTCTCTCTTCTTTTTCCATCTTCTTTCTTTTCTCATAGATCTCCTTAACTTTTCCATATCAATCACTATCGGAGTTGTGGGATCTGAGACATTTCTTTTCAACACTCTTTCGATTGATTCTTCAAAAGGCAATGCAACGCTTTTAGCGGTTGGAGTTGAAGCTTCACTAGGAGATGGGAAAACACAGTGTCTGTCCGGAGAAACCAATGGGATAGTAGTGGGTATATATGGCTTATCTACTTGAGATGCCACATTTACTTGTTCAGCCATTTTTTCGGGTTCATCTTCTTCATCTTCTTCTTCCTGATCATTTCTACCAAAATCAGTACCGAAGATATTTTCAAGTACGCTTTCACCAAGTACACTTCCCAGTGCCTCTGTGTCTGCAACATTTCTAACAAATTCTTCAACATTTACTGTATTTTCATTTTGATCAGCATCTTGAATTTCAAAGTCTATTATTCTTTCTCTCTCCTCTTTCAGTTTCCAGAAAAGCTCATACTTTGCTATGGCTTGCTCATCCGTATCCAGCTCATCAACATCTATAACATTGTACGCTGATATGCCCATTGCTTCCATCACTTCTTCACATGTAGTTGTCTTAGGCTTTTCAACCCTTGACTCATCATTTGCAACATATAGAACTAAGCTCTTTGAAGGTCTATGCTCCAACACCTCTTCTACATTTTCTCCTTGACTTGTACCAGTACCTTGACTACTTGAGCTTCTTTTTCCTGGTACTGTATTGATTGGCACTGCACTCTCTACTACAACCAGCTGTCTTCCGGCTGAATGATCTCCTTGTGTCTCCCCCTCATGATCATGATCGTGATCATGGTCATATCTAGTGACTTGAGCAGCAGCCTGAGTTTGGCATGAGGGTGGAAAATCTTGGTTCAATAGAGTTAATGCTTTGAGAACATCTGCATTTGAGGGTTGTTGTGGTTGTTGTTGTTGTTGTTGTTGTTGTAGATGATGGGAATGCAATGGTGTGAACAAGTCAGCATCCTGTTGATTTTCTAGAGCCTGAGACAAAATTTTTGCAAGAAGCAAAGACTTAAGCTCATCAATGGAAAGATCTGAGGTAGATTGTGTGGCTGATGGAGTGTGTAGAACTGGTGCACTTCGTTCCGGCTCAGGTTCAGCAACTTGCTTCCCCTTTAGTAATCGTTTGATGTCACCCAGTTCTTTCTCTATTCTGTCGTACTTCTCCGACCACCTGTTTTCAACAGCCTTTAAGGCGCCGTTGAGATATTCCCTTGACACGAAGTCAGATGAACTAACACCAGGATCAATTAGATTACCCTTATGCACAGTTGTAGATGAATCTACAGTGTGACATGTGCTCACAGTTGGCATTGTGTTAGTTGTGACAAGATTTCCATCTGGTCCTCGTAGTCCGGATTGCGGATCTACTCTGGATGTTCCGCTCGGGTCATGAAGACGACCGAGGTCAAGGCCTGCTAATAGTGTCCTATCAACAAAAATAGGCTCTATACGTAGTACATTGAAAGAAAGTGAGATCTGAGGCAATTGATCTCTTATTTCAATATCAGATGTCTTCGAATGAGACATTGATAAACTATGTGCTTGATCCCCGTGAGCAAATGAAACTATTTCATGTTGAGAGGAAGTAGAGTGGATAGCATGGGTGTGCAATTGCATGAGTGATCGGCTCATGTCTACATCTTCTGGCAACAAATGCACAGAAGTGTGTGATGTGGTTGATCGTCTGGTGTAGTGGGTTATTGGTCTCTCTCTCTCTTCATGTTCTTTACTTGCCTTTTCTCTCACAGACTCACTTACATCTTCGACTATATCTCCCTCATGTCTCCTTATTTCACCAATATCATCTGTAGTGACTGCAGCATGGGAATCAACTTCCATAGCAATTTCGGTTCCGCCAAGATGTTGATCATCATCATCATCAGATGTATCATTTCCATCATCATCTTCTCTCGTTGCAGAGTTTGTTCTTTCAGAATCAGAGCTTTCACTGCCCAAGTCAACATTTTCTGTCACTTGGTCAGGTGAGCTAGCCACAGAGTGAATTTCTTCTGAAGCACGTTGTTCTTCTTGTTGCAGTTCCATAGTTTGACGTTCAGGTTGATCCGAGGTATTTTCAGATCCTGGACCTTCACAGACTTCAGGTGTCACACGAGGTGGGGTAAGAACCCGTGACCCTGATGTCTCCAGTCTAGGTCTCCGACCCCTTCCAGTTCCCCTCTTTGTATTTTTCCTCTTCTCTCCCTGTACCCTAACTCCCTGAGTTTTGGGTATCCTCACAAACACCTCTCGCCTAGGGATTGAACCTTGGGTAGGTACAGCCGGTTCTGGCTGTGCCATAGATTCTCTATACTCAACTAAACACTCAGCCTCTGGATCAACATATCGGAGTAGACCTTCCGGGATTGGCATAGAATAGTTGAACTGCTTCTTTTGATGCACTAGAAATTTCATTTCATGCACTTCAGCAATTTCATGTGAGCTTCGCCTAGGAATCCGCTTGTTTCCTCTTAGAACACTTCTAACCAAAAGTGTCATAAACCTCTGATATGGAAGGTAAGTGAGGACTTTGACAACATTCTTCTTTGCAGCAATCTTCTTTAGTATCTCAGTCCAAAAGACGATGGCATAGTCTATGTGCAAGTCATGCACTATAGAGTAAAAGAGCTTCAGTATATGACTGCTTGCGTTGTCAGTTCCGTATGATTTGGCTTTCAAGCACTTGTTGATTACTGAGAACAGTGCATAGTAAAAGGGTGGCAGATTGTTCTTTTTGAATTGGCTGACTCTATTAAGGTCACCAACATATCCCATTTCCCTAATACCAGCGAGTGCAGTTTCCTCAGTAGGTAGTTCATCAAACGCAGTTCTGCCTTCCCTGGAGTTTACTTCAGGTAGTTGAAGAGATCTTCTGAATAGCTCAAGGTCAATGTTGGCAGAGAAGAAGTCAATCTTGACTTGAAGAACTGGACATCTGATCTGTCCAATAGTAATGTGAGAAAGCTGGATAGTCTTCCAAGCTTGTTGCACGTAGATTTCCTGCATTTCCGCACTTTCAGATAATGCTCTGTTCAGAGGGTGATTCTGAAGGATAAGATTCACCAAAGGATCTATGTTCATCTTGAACTCAAACTTGTGATTGTTTGGAGTTTGAGCCATGTATTCTGAATATTGTATGAGCAGCATGTCAGTATTGACATTCGGAGGTGGAATATCTGTTGTCCTCTGTGAAGGGATTGAATGCTCTTGCTCATCTTCATGAATGGAGTTTTCATCCATCTGAACATTCTGTGAATCACTGTCAGCCATTTGATCTGCAACAGGAAACAGAAGAGTTTGGACAAAGTCCAAAGACTTAGAGTCAATACATGAGAGTGAAACAGTGAGAAAAAACATATTTGAGAATTCCTAAGTATAGGATTCACAGGATAAAGGCTTGCGAGTTCTTGCACTTAGGTGTTCAGGATTCGCAGGCAAGCTCTCTGCGAATCCTTAACTCAAAGGGTTAAACAAGATAGAGCAGGGGATAGCAGGATTCGCAGACAATGGATTTGCGGATCCTGTCCTTAGGGTTTTCTGACAACACACAAGATCAAAGATTCATGAAATACACAATTCGTAAACCACCTGAGAACCTTCAAAACTTGCGAGATCTATACTTGAATATTCAAAACACCCAGAACACCACTTATGAACCCAAAAGGTGAAATACACTAAAATCGATTTTAGGGTTTGAAATTAACATTATTAGGATCGATTTAGCATATAAAATGCGATTTCAACCTTTAATTTTGTGTAGAAACACAAGTTTGTATCCAAAATTCAAATCCCCCTCAAGCACAGTCGAAGGGTTCGTAAGAACACCAATCGACACAAGTTCTTAAGTCGAATCCAATGTGGTTATTTCCATCAATCAAACATTCTCAGGGTTCAAGAATGGTATTACGAGGGTAATAGAACTATTATAACACCAAGATTTAACCAATAGACTCATAAAAATCTTATAAACATTCGACATGTTCGGTCGAAGTTCAAAAATTCAAAAAATCCACATAAGTTCAATTAAGAACCTAGTCAAATCCAGTTTTGGGACACCTGCAATAGACAAATATAGCAATAATCATAAAGTATTAACGATTTTAACAATGAAACAACCTTTTGAAATTGAGAATAAAGAATCAGAGAGAGTTCGTGAAAGAGTTCGTGTGCACAAGGGTTTTAGAGGGTTTTAGAACTTTCGCTAGGTAAACTGAGACAAGTGAAAAGAAAATGGCTAAGTGTCCTATATATACTCAAAAAGAGTTAGGACACGTGGCCAAGGATGATTTAGTCTCAGATTTCGCAAGCAAAGAAGCTAAGAGAAAGAATTCGCAAGCTATGAAATATAGAATTCGCAAGTAACATAGCTACGAATTCTTAAGCTTTCGCAGGTAAAAGGACTGTGAATCCTCTAGAATTCGTAGGTATTATATCTGCGAATTCACATCTTTCGCAGATACCTAGCTCACGAATTCTACAGATTTCGCAAGAGTATACTCTGCGAAACCTGCAGCTTTCTCAAGCTAGTATATTGCGAATTTTGGACTTAGCCAAGTTTCCATCCTTTTAAAAACATTCTAAATAGGTAAACTTGCTATTTTGGGAAACTTTTCACAAAATGTACCAAAAATGGAAATTTTCTAATTAAAGAAACCTCCCAAAAAATGGCATTTTATCAATTTTAATTCTGAAAAGATTTACTCACACCCCACTTACAACACTTCCTTGCTCCCCCTTGATGTAGCAGTGTAGTTTTTCTTGAGCTCATCAGATACTCCCCCTTGATCTGATCTCTGGTTGATCTTGATCATGATCTTGTTGTATGTAAATGCTTCATGCAGCTCCCCCTTGACATGTTATGGATCTCTTGACAAGGTTTGTACAGATATGCTCCCCCTTCATATATGCATGAATATTTTAGCATTTAAGCTCAATTCCCTTCTATTTCTTCAACATAAAGATATGACATTGAAAATAACAACTGTTATGAGACAAAAATTTAGAGTAAGAGAAACTCCCTATTTTCCAGATGATCGCCAACTTTTGACAGTTGTGTATGAGTTCTAAGTTATTGTACTTAGAAGTCATTGTTTTGACATTTAAGCAAGAGTCCTGATCTGTAGTGATCAGAAGTCATCATTTCCTCATTCCTTCATGACTGGAACATCTTCCATCTTCTCTTTTTCCTTTTTCAACTGCACCACAGGTTTAGGTTTTGGTACCCAGACAAGCTTGGGTCCAGTTTGGTCAGTTTTTGAGAATTTCTTTGAGTGATTCTCATACCTGTGATAAGCACTGTGATGATAAGATCTACTATATGCTTGTGCTTTGTGGATGAATTTATCAGTGTAACAGTAAGAGCAACATAACTTTCTTTTTGATATCCTGATTAGATGTGTTGCTGATTTGACAAAGTCAGGTGCAAAAGACTTACTTCTTGAAGCTTTGTTCTGTTTCTTCTGATTAGCTCTGTGAAGCTTTGCTGCCTCTGGAGAACCTTTAACAACCCAGACCATTTGATCTTTCTTAGGATACTGAGTTGGAGATTTTTGAAAATTATTAGCATTCTTATTAACTGATTTCACATAAAAGGATCTTGGAGTTTTAATCTTCTCTGATTCAGAAGCTTTGGATTTCACATCTTGTTTTCTAAAAACCATTTTCTGAAACATACTTGATACTGTTTGAAAAGAACACACTGACGTAGCAGAATCATCATCAAAGGAAGATGAGTTAGATGCATCAGTGGTTATCTTGTGAGACAAGTTAGTATTATCAATCTCAAGTTGTTGAATTTTATCACACAACTTGGATTTCTCATTGCAGAGTTTATCAAACTTGCTTTGAATTCCAGATTTACTCCTTTTCTCCTTCATGATCTCAGTAGACAAGTTTGCCAATTTGCTTGTAAGCTTAGAGATTTCCTCTTCAAAAACCTTTCTCTCTTCTTCAAAATCTTTTTCCAAAGTCTGGTTTTTATCTGAAATTTCTTTGAACAAAATAATATTTTTCTTTTAAGATCTTTTCTATCATCATCAAAGGACATCCTTTCAGATATGATGAGTTGTTCAAAGTCAGACACTTGTTTTAAAAGATTTGAGATTTTAATCTCCAATTGATTCTTCTCAGACTCAGACTTCTTGGACAACTCAGACAGTCTCTGGTTGAAGGTCTTTTCCAGTTCAGCAATTTCTTTGTTCTTTCTGTCATCCACTTTCTTAAGCCATTCATGACCTTTGTCTTGATACCGCTTCACTTGAACTTCAGCTTTTGTCAATTTGACATTTAAGGCATCCATGTCATCTCTCAGTTTCTTGTTTTGACATCTGAGAGTTTCAAGTTCAGCTTCTATCTTGGATATCTCTGGCATGTAGGATGGAGCACAATCTCTTGGAGTGAGCACTGTATTTCCCTTATCATCTGTATAAGGCATCTTTCCTGTGTATTTAAAATATGTGCTTGAAGTGATCTTTAATCAGAAAATCAGATATTAAACACAGATAGTCAACAAGTATGCAAAAATGTGAGAAATAGAGAAAGAATTCGCAAATTGTAGGCAAGGATACTATAAGGATACAACTTTCGCAGATCAAAGAGGTTTGGATCAGGTTTCTCAAGTGCTTGAGTTGAGAAAGTTGTGAAATTCGCAAGGTAGAGGTCTGCGAATTCTGTAACTTTCGTAGGCTATACTCTGAGAATCCTTAAGAATTCGTAAGTAGGTATTCTGCGAAACCTTCAACTTTCGCAGAGAACTGTTCTGCGAATCTTGTACTTGTGTCTCCTTAATCCTGCGAGTTTTGAAGACTTTGCGAGTTCTATACTATGTTCTGCGAGTTCTTCATACAGACTTGCGAAAATTTCCTATTTCGAGCTTTCACTTCAATTTTTCTCCAGATCCATGGCAAAACTTGTTCAATCAACACCAAAATTTGACACTATGCTCAATAATTGATCGTGAACAAACCCCACTCACTGTATTTTCTAAAATCTTAACAGATCTGACTTTTCGAATCTGGACAGGTCGCCATACGACTAAGTCTAAAAATCCAAAGAATGATTAAATAGACCAATCAAATGTGTGTAAACCTGTTTCTGATTAATATGAAACATGTTCATAATCATCATACACATCTATTGAGCTAAAGATTGCATTCAAACAACCTTTAAATCTCACAAACACTAATAGAACAGTAACTTTTTCGAAAAATAGTAAATTGGGTTTGATTTCTGCACAAATCAATTGATTCTGATTTCTGATATGGCTCTGATACTAATTGTTGTTCCAGAATCAAGCACACATAATCTTTATCAGAGTAATAAACAAGAATGAATCATAGAAGGATGAATGATAGAAAAGTCATATGATTCATTGAGAGGAAAGATGATGGCTACACAATGATTACACAATGATTGAATAATGTAGCTTCCATACGTCTCTGACCTAAAAAGATAAAGACAAAAGACTATATATAGGGTCAACAACCTTGACACCTATACAAGCCAAACTAACGAAATACTTAACAAAACATAATGAAGGACTAACTATTACAACTTGATTAAACTATATCTAACAGACATGGAAATAACAAAATCAATATGAAGAATTGAACTTGTGTGTGTGAATACTTGACAGTATATAGACAAGATAATACACAAGTATTAATCTTTGGAAACACACGGTCAATTAAACAATAAAGCTCAATAATGAAACAACATTTAAAATCACACTTCTAAATTCATAAAATCTTTTGAGAACCAGAAGTGGTTTGAACATTTAAGAAAACATTTTTCATGCTTGAAAGTTGTTCTTCTTTCAAACAATCAGAGATCTAGATCAGAAGATACTTACAATTAAGCTCTCCCTCAAATCATGATAAAATGGTTTAAATTCGGTTAAGCTCCCCCTGGATATTTGCAAAATATCCTTGTCTTTAAATATTGAAGACCGAGTCCTAAACAGATGTGTTTAGAAGTCTAAGTCTTTTAACATTAAAGACCGGGTCTTGATCAGTTGTAATCAGAAACCATTGCTCTTTAACATGAATGTACGGGTCTTAAACTGAAATATTCAAGAGCCAAAATCTTTAAAAGTTCGGGTTTTGAACTGCTTTGTTCAAAAGACTATATTCTTGCTCCCCCTAAACTTGTGGTACCTACAAAACAGATTTGACAGATTTTGGTACCCACTGGTATTTGGGTCCTGGTAGGTTAGATTTTGGAATCCACTTCTTATTAGATTTAACATTTTTAAGTTTACTTTTCTGAGAAGTTATTCTGTAAGTACCGCACCAGTTATGAGAAGATTCACTTTGAACAAAATCATTCTCTCCACAGTAAGAATATCATATTTTCTTTTGAGCAATCCTGATCAAATGATTAGCAGAGTAAAAATATCAGGTTTACCAAAAGATTTACCTTTAGATGCATTGTTCTTCTTGGCTTTGGATGTGGATGCTGATAATTTGTCCTTCTTTTCATCCGAATAACCTTTCACTCTCCAGACCATATTTCCTTTCTTAGAACAGTTCTTCTCAATAGATTTAACATAAAAGCTCGCTGGACTATCAACAAACTTGTCATAAAACAGATAAGATGGACGAATCTGATTTGATTTGACAATTTAGATTTGACACTTAACCTTTTTGAAACATTTTCTTGAATTGAACTTGAAGCAGTTTTAAAAGAATAAACTGATTTAGTTGAATTGTCATAAGGTGATTGATTAATCACGTCAGCATAAATCTTCTCTTACAATTCAACATTTGCAACTTCAAGTTGTTTTATCTTTTTAGACAAAATGTTTCTTTCATCAGAAAGTGTGTCAAACTTCTTTTTCAAATCAGATTTTGCCATCTGTTCTTTTAAAATGTCTGAAGATAGAACAAATATTTTGGATGTGAGCTTAGATATTTCAGATTCAAAGATTAGACGTTCTTGCTCAAAATCTTTTTCAAGATTCTTGTTCTTTTCAGATATTTCTTTGAAAATCCCAGCATTTTTTTTTCAAAATTTTTCTTTTCCGCATCAAAAGACTTTTTCTTCTCTTGAAAAGGTTTGTCTTTCCTTTTCAAGTAAGTCTTGTAATGTAGAAATCTGCTTAGGAAGTTCAATTGATTTATTTTCAAGAACTTGTCTCTCTTTTGCAAAAATATCCCTTTCAGTAATCAAAATCTTTTCAAATTCGGATACTTGCTTCGAGAGTTTTATGCATCTTAGCTCTAAATCCTTTTTTCTCTTGAGAAACTATCTTTGAAAAGTCAGATAGCTTTTGAGTAGAAGCATTCTCCAGATTTGCTTTATCTTAATCTGCTTGGAGACTTTTCATCAGATCAGCATTTTTAGCTTCCAATGCAGATATTTGATCTTCAAAAGCTTTAAACTTGATGTGTAGATCAAATGATTCAGCTTTAAGTTCTGATGAATTTTGTTCAGTTGTCTTTAGCTTGCTTTGATGATTGGATATTTTTCTTTCTTTCAACTTGATTTCTTTCTATTTTCTTTCACTTTCTCTTTAATTTCTTTCTCTCTTGCTCTGATGATACCTGCAAAATCAGATTTAGAATGATCAATACATTTAGCACATGTAGAAGCTTTATCAGAATTTAACAATTTAGCTCTAAACTCCTGAATCTGATTTAGAAGATCTGAATTTTGAATCTTCAATTTATCGCGTTCAGCTTCTATAATTGGTATCTCAGGCATGTAAATGATCGCACAGTCTCTCCCTGACAAAATAGTAGACATCTTGAATGTAAAGCTTGAAATGATCGTTGCCAAAATATTCAGATAAAATTTGACTGAAAAATCAAACTTAAAAATAAACTTGAAAAGATCAAAAAAAAATCTAAGGCAAAAACTCGCAAAACACTTCAACTCGTAACACACTGTGTATTGAACATCGCGCAAACTATCTTATTGTTAGATCATAGTTTTGAGTCAATTTGTAAAGTAAGTTTGTTTTTTGTTGACTTTTCAATGTATGCCTGTATAGAGGTCAAGGCTTGTTTGACCCTATATATATCTTTGCTTTAGTCTTGTTTTTGTAAGCATGTGAGTAGTCATTGTACGCATGTCATTTGAGTCATCATGTTTGTATTCCCATTGTGAGATATATGAATACTACAAATCTTGTGACTAAATTCTCTCTAGATTCTTTCTTTGATTATCATTGTGTTTGATCATGATTGCTTGAAACCTGGGATCACACTTATGCGTGTTTCTAGTTCGCACAGAACACTATGTGCGCTTTTCTGGTTCGCGCAAACAAGGACGTGCGCGTTTTAAGTTCTCGCAAAGACCTACGTGCGCGTTTTGAGTTCGCGCAGACAATGTCATACACGTTCTTGAACTTCAGATTGCGCGTTCTGTACTTAGAAACTTTTTGACAACTTAACTTCGTGCAAAATGTAAACTCGCAAAATCAAAGAACTCGCAGATCACAAAAGTCGCAGATCAAAGGAATAAGAAATCAGGAACTCGCAAACAACTTCATGCGCGTTTCTTCTTCTCGCATATAACTATTTGCTTGTTTCATTCAATAACTCGCATAACTCATAAAAATATCAAAGCTCTTCATCGTGCGTGTTCTTCAAGACTTGCACGTTATTCGACGTGCGTGTTCTTCACTTTGATTTTTGCGCGTATTCTGGATCTTGCGTGTTCTTCATATGTGTTCAGAAATTCGATCCAAAATCTTTAATATGTGCAATTAAGACATGAACTTCCACAGGATTGGTTGATTATTGATATTAAACACTTTTATAGTAGAAAATTTTGATTAAAAACAACAAAATCACTAAGATTCGATCAAGAACAGTGTTCGACTATTTCAAACTGAAACCCACAAAAATTCAAAATTGGACATGATTTTGTGTGAATTTCGAGAAGAAATCTAAACAAGAAAGTTTCACTAACACAAATCGATTACTAAGATATCATTTTCTTTCAATAACATCGATTTTTCAAGGAAAAGTTGATGCAACAGTTATTTTTTAGAAAACTATGTGCGTGTTCTTCCAAGATTCAAAAATTCAATCAAATCAAAGTGAAATCCAAGTAATCTGAATAGTTTTGGTCTGCTCTGATACCAATTGTGAGTCCAAGATGTGAGTCCAAGATGTGAGTCCAATATTCAAGTTCTAATTGCTACAAACAATCAAGATAAGAATTCCAAATCACAAGTCTTTGATTAATCATCCACATATTACAAATCTCTCTCACTTTCTCACTCTAGACTTTCTCTCTCTAAACTGATTCTCACAAAAATGACTTACACGCTTGTTTCTACTTACACACTTTCTTACAAAGACTTACAAAGGTATTTATACCCAACACAATTACAAAGAAACAAACAAATACAATATGTTGACTTTGACTTTTATTACAAAATGACTTTGACTTTCACTGAGAGTTAACTTTCTCAGCTTTGACTTCTTGAACTTTCATCTTCAATCTTTATGATCTTGAATCCAATAAATCTGTGCTCTAACAATCTCCCCCTTTGGATCAAGATCATTACTAAAAGATTTAGCAATGCGATCTTCTCTCTCTAAGCTCGATTGAAATAAACTCCCCCTTTGATCAACCTTTATCTTCTCTTGTAATCTCCCCTTTGATACAAGAATGATTTACAATCTCCCCCTTAACACTATGAAATTCATCTTTGATAAGCTCAGAAAATTCTCTCCCAAAGTTATAAAACCTCTTTCACAAATAAAATTTCAGCAAATCTTCAAAGTCTTTCAGTTCAATCAAATCTTGAACATCTCTCCCATATCTTGAATTAAACTTCAAACATCTCTTGAAACAAAACTTGTAATGGACATTTCTTCAAACTTTATCTTCTCCCCCTTTTTGATGATTAGAGCATCAATATCATCAAAACTTTCTCCAAGAAATGTCATTGACCATTCTGATCTGTCCAAGAGCCTCTGATTCACCGTCAATCCTTCAAGATATTCATCTAGATCTTTTCAAATCCAGACAAATTAGGAATGTAACACCTGAATCAACAAATGAATCAGTTAATACGCCTATCAGTAACACGAAGTTACTATGTGTAAAGAATACACATTGTAAAGAAGCTTTTGTTATGTTCACTCCCCCAGGGCTTCCATCCAATCATCGAAACACCACAAAGGAAATTTCTATGAATGTTATGACAAGAAAACAAATTCCTTGTGTGTTCGTGCAAGTGTTGAAAGAATTAAGTATATGATTGCTTTTTAAGGCTCAACATTGTGTAAACCACTGAGACAACAGTAGATAAACACAGACTCAATGTGCATGATTGAAGTGCGAAGGTGGGGAAGACTTCCTTCTTTTTCAATATCCAGATTTTCCAAATGAAAACTAGATAGATTATATGTTGCGTCCCCTTTGAAATATGAAACACTTTCTTTTTTAGAAGAAAATGAGTGGTTGGTGGGGTAGTATCAAGAGTTGGCATGGGCTAGTTGCATGTTTCAATAATGTTCACCAAGAATTGTAAAACATTAGTAATGTGGCTGCCCGACTCAGAAAGTAGTTGGTGCAGAGTTTGATATTCTTTTACTTTGATCTCACACCCTCTTTCTTTTAATCATTAAGCTTACATCTAACCAAACTCTCTTTTCCATTTTACCTCAACGCACAACCCACACTCATTTATTTTAGACTCCTCACACTCAATCACTAAGGATTAACTTCTTGGGTAGGAGACACTGGTAATCGTGAATCCATAGAAGTTGCATTTAAGTCCTAGCACAAAGAACCCATATTCCTATAAAGCATATGTTGCTCAATATGGTTTAACTTGAACAGTTAAAGCACAAATACAAGTCAGATATGTGTATATGCTCAGAATGTAATCATGAAGAGTTGAGCATTTTTAAACATGAAAGTATTTTCAAACAAGTATATTGAAAGAAACTTGTTTGCAATCTGACATTGTATGTAATGATCAGAAATGATATGATTTAACAATCAAAGCTTATGGTCAAGAATAATGGATCGTGTCTATACGAACCAAAATATAGACATTCTTGAATGAAACGCTTCGAAATGAAATGACGCTCAAAATTCTTTGAAATACAAGCGGGGTGTCTTACCATCGAAAAATATGTATCAAAATTTGAGACATGGTAAGAACATTTTGAACAATAAGTCAAACATGTGTGTGTGAATACTTGAAAGTATATAGAAAAGACATTACACAAGTATTTATCTTTGGAAACACACGGTTTGTAATCATGTAAGCACAAATAAATCTTGAAAAACATTTAAAAATCACACTTCCAATTCATGAAATATGTTCAAGAATCGGGAAGTGGTTTGAACATTTAAGAACATGTTTTCTATGATTGAAAGTTTTCCTTCTTTCAACCATATATGAGATTAAGATAAGAAATTTAACCTTTTTATCCAGTCTTAAATCTCATGAAGTCATGCTTAAGTCATAAAGATATGATCTTGTAAGCTTCTCTCATCCTGCACAAGTCTCAAAGTCATGTCAAAGCAACTTTATTCACAAAGTTTATTCAAATGTAAATGACATAAAGCAGTAAAACAATGAAAGTACGAGTTCTGATCAGAAGTAATCAGAAGTCATGATTCTTTACTCCCCCTGAAAATATGCATCTGAAATTTGGCAGTAAAAGGCACATGATAGAGATCTACAACTCCCCCTTGAAGGTTGATTTCCTCTTCTGAGTATCTGAGTATACTCTCTTATCAGCCCGGGAGTAAGGTCTTTTGATCAATGAAGTACGAGTCATAAACTGTTGTGTTTAGAAGTCAAACTTCGTTGAAATACGGGTACTAAACTGTAGTATTCAGAAGCCTTGGTTCTCTTACTCCCCCTTGACAATAGGTGTCTGCAACACAGAATCAGCTTTCGGTTTTGGTACCCACTTGTATTTGGGTCCATATTTGTGAGTTGCAGTTCTATTGGGAGTAACAGAATAAGAACCATACCAGAAATGATCACTTGTCTTGTGAACATGATCATGTGTACAGCAGTAAGAACAGTAATATGTCTTACCTGATAACCTGATTAATTGATCTTTCGTGTATATATGATCAGGCTTACTTTTACGCACATTGTTCTTTTTAGCTTTTTGTGAATGTACACATGACTTCTTTCCTTTCAGCTCATCTTTCTTCTCTTCATCATACACTGGTTTCACTCTTCATACTAGTTTCTCTTCTTTATATCTCCTTCTTCTATGTGTACCTGAACCATCTATTTTTCTATCATAGAAAAGGTTAGTAGTACGAATCTGACTAGAAGATTTGACAGACCTTTTTGAAGAAACGTTCTTATGAAGTGAGCTTGCAGCTGTCTTAAATGAACATTCATATTCAGCTGAATCATCTCTAGGTGAGTGGATAATTGACTCTGGAGTCTTATGCTCAGCCACCACCACCATCATGGAAACGATATCTTGAAGCTCTTTTACCTTTGAAGAATAATTGTCTCTTTCTTTGACGAGTTGGTCAATCTTCGTTTCGAATTCAGACTTCGTTTTCTGTTCTTTTAGCGCACTTTCAAATAGTTCAGATAACTTGACAGTCAGCTTTTTTATCTCTTCCTCAAAAATATTCCTTTCTTCCTCAAAGTCCTTCTCGACATTGTTTCTTTGGCCGGATATTTCTTTGAAAAATCCCACATTCTTTTGTTCAATGGCCTTCTTCTCTTTGGAAAACTTTTCTCTTTCCAAGATTATTACTTTCTCAAAATCAGTAACTTGCTGAGAAAGCTTTATACACTTAAGCTCAAGAGTCTTCTTTTCTTCAAAACTCTTCTTGGAAAGTTCTGAAAACTTCTTTTCAAACTCACCTTTCTCCTTAGCCATTTTTATTTCCAAATCTGATATTTTCTTCTGAAGCTCAGTGTTCTCAATTATCAGACTATGTTCCTTGTCTTCAAAGTTTTCATCATTAATGATAGAAGGAGAATGATCTGGAAGTGGTGCATTGAAGTCAAACATATCAATTTCCTCTATACACCCCGCATCAGAATTTAGAAAATCATTTGAAGACTCAAATAAGTCATCAAAGTTATCAATCGAAGTTTGAGGTGCCTTCAAAACTTTAGAACACATTTTAGATTTAAATTGACAAACAGTGTTCTTTATAACAATAGAAAACACACTTTGTTCAATATCAACCAAAATTCTTTCTTCAAATAAAACATTTTCAAGCTCAACTATTTTGCTTTCTAGAATGAGTGGAGGAACATAAACTTTTGCAGTTGCAGGTTTTGCCTCCATCTCAGTAACAGAATAGCTAACAAAATAGTCATCTCAAAGAATTTTTGGTGTGTCAGAACGGTAACTATCATTTAGCTTTTCATAGCGAAATGGTAGTTGCATTTTCTTTCCATTCTTTCTCTTCTCAGTTTCTTTGGCCTCAACTTCTTCTGGTAATTTGGTAACAAATTTGGGTTTCAAATGAGGATATTGATCAGCATAATACATATAATTTGCATTATATAAAGCTGGTTGTTTTCTGATAGCTTTTTCTAGGTAATGAGGATTATCATAACCTCGTCCCCATTTCTCTATAACATCAGCCTCTTCAATGGGTGCATTTAGAAAAATGGTGTGATCTGTTTGACCTATCGCATGAAGTTTAGCTTCCAAATCATTTACCTTTTTCGTTAGGCTCTCGTTCTCAACCTGCAATTTATAAACAGTTAGTACAGATTTTTCCTTTTCTAAATCAGACTTTGAAAGTTTAGATTCAACATCAAAAATCTTCTTTTCAAAACAATCATTTTCAAGTTTAAAATCTAAAGCAGATTTACGTAGAGAATCAATCAGATCTTTGTTTCCAATAACAGACTTATTAAGCTCAAAGATCTTTTCATTTCTTCTAGCAACTCTGTCTTTTTCCTTTATCAATTTATCTTGAAGGTCTTCAACTTTAACCATCATAGCTTCCATTGTGGTCATGAAATCATTTACAGTGAAATCCTTTACCTCTTCAGCTGAAAAATTCATCTTGAATATCTGTTAACAAAAAGAAACTTGAAATGATCGTTAGAAATTCAGAAAAATGAAATGGATCAGTAAAAATCAAACTTGGACAAATTTCAGAAAAACTCAGAAAAATTCTAAGTATGAAACTCTCAAACCAAAGAATACCAACTTCGTGCTAACACAGTAATTTGCGCGTTTTTGAAGTTCATGCACAACAAAGGATGCGAGTTCTGAGATTCGCGCTAACAGGCTCGTGCGAGTTCGAGGTTTGCGCTAACCGAAGCTTGCGAGTTTCTGAGTTTCGCGCTAACTGAAGCTCGCGCAAACTTGACTTTTTGCGCGTTCGAGACTTAGTCAATTTTTGAAATTCCACTTCACGCTAAATGTAAACGCGCAAGAACAGTATCTTGCGAGTTCTGGACTTAGGAAAATTTCAAAAACACTTCGCGCAAAACACCACTTCGCGCAAAACACCTGAAATGAACAGTAGAAACTCGCACCTAGTTATGTGCGAGTTTTAGCTTCGCGCACAACCTTACTAGCGAGTTTTACACTTGCGAGTTCTTCGATCTGCGAGTTCTTCCTTTGCGCGAACTGAAGATCTAGCGAGTTCTTCAGTTTGAACGATTTTTCCCTCTGATTCGATTAACCACTCGACCAATTGATTCGATTCTTTGCAATTATCCTCGAAAATGATATACGAATCGATTACAATACATGAAATATCAAAACAAACACAAATCGATGGACTATAATCCTATAACAGTTCGTACAGAGTCGAGTCCAAAAATCGAACAAAATTCCAAAATTCAATCGATTTGCTGAAAATTTGACTAAACATTATACTACAACTATGTTCTAGATGTATAAACGAGTACAATGATGCACAAATCAAACCAAAAACATCATTGTAGCTACAAAAATCAAATCCAAACAGTAACTAGCGAGTTCTTCCAAAATTTCGACTAAAAACTTTCAATTCAATCCATTTCTGAATTTCTATATGCTCTGATACCAATTGCGAGTCCAAGATTCAAGTTCTAATTGCTACAAACAATCAAGATAAGAATTCCAAATCACAAGTCTTTGATTAATCATCCACAGATTACAAATCTCTCTCACTTTCTCACTCTAGACTTTCTCTCTCTAAACTGATTCTCACATAAATGACTTACACGCTTGTTTCTACTTACACACTTTCTTACAAAGACTTAAAAAGGTATTTATACCCAAGACAATTACAAAGAAACAAATAAATACAATATGTTGACTTTGACTTTTATTACAAAATGACTTTGACTTTCACTGAGAGTTGACTTTCTCAGCTTTGACTTCTTGAACTTTCATCTTCAATCTTTATGATCTTGAATCCAATAAATTTGTGCTCTAACAATCTCCCCCTTTAATCAACCTTTATCTTCTCTTGTAATCTCCCCTTTGATACAAGAATGATACCAATTGTGAGTCCAAGATTCAAGTTCTAATTGCTATAATCAATCAAGATAAGAATTCCAAATCACAAGTCTTTGATTAATCATCCACAGATTACAAATCTCTCTCACTTTCTCACTCTAGACTTTCTCTCTCTAAACTGATTCTCACAAAAATGACTTACACGCTTGTTTCTACTTACACACTTTCTTACAAAGACTTACAAAGGTATTTATACCCAAGACAATTACAAAGAAACAAACAAATACAATATGTTGACTTTGACTTTTATTACAAAATGACTTTGACTTTCACTGAGAGTTGACTTTCTCAGCTTTGACTTCTTGAACTTTCATCTTCAATCTTTATGATCTTGAATCCAATAAATCTATGCTCTAAAAAAAGATTTCAAGCACAACTAATCAAAATAAGATTTGACAATGAAATTCTAGAGAGAGAGTAGAGAGAGTAGAGAGAGAAAGTCACAAGTCGTATTACATTTTAAGTCTAATGATTACAAAGAACACTTAAACTACTAAACTCTCATATACCTTCTCACCACTCTACATACTATATTACAAATACTCATACTAAAGTCTATCTATACAAGGGTTGACTTATATAAGACTTGACTTTATTTGACTGTAACACCCTAAATTTTAAAGAAATAAAATTTCGAAAATTTTGCAACATGACGGCTATAAATCGGTAAACCTGGGTATATCAAACCTGTTATAAACAATCCCAAAGTATCATCCCGATAAAACGGGGAAACAAGTTATGACCTTTACAATTGATCAAATGAAGAATACACTAACAACCTAATAATCTAACTTAAATAAGAAAGATTAGTATCGGGTGTTGCTATTCTTTCAAAAGTGTGTCCGCTATCCAAAATACCGGTCTATACATCTCCCAAAAAGACCGCTCTTGACCACAAGGCCATCCACTCAGTCCCGACGAATCCCATCGGAAACCTGACCTGTTATACATGTCATTTTAAGAAAAAGTGTTAGGCTAAAGCCTAGTGAGATCAAACATTTGCTGTTAAATAATCGAACTTAAAAGTGAGTAAAAGAGTTTCATTTGTGACAACAATAATAATAGTAATGATAATAATGCTCTTGAAATATAGCAAGTACCTCTTGGGTTAACGGGGGAGACCCGCTTACTAACACAAATGACGGAACACAAAAGCAAGCCATTTGATGAGTCAGTAAATCCAATACACAAATAAAGTACACGCAAGGGATGTCAGGCTCAGTGGCTTTAAACGTACACCCACGGAAACTCAAGTTCAACCCCGAAGGGTCCTTACGTCGAGCTCCTCATCCAATATCGTAATACTTGAGCACGAAGGACTTATAACCCAATCCGATGCCTAACGTGTCTCGACGGGGAAACTAGTCGTCCCAACTTCGGAACAACAATATAACAAATTACGGGGTCATGACTCCCAAACGCAACAATTAAGCCAAATAATGCTCATAAGGCCCAACGAATATTCCCAACAATGGATATTATGCATAAATGACATGAAAGGTGATTTCCACCAAAACCATTTCCCATGGTTTACCAAAAGATCACTAGTCAAAATATAAATGACCCCTTTTGTATTTCTCAAATCCCAAAATATGATGTAAGCTAATATGAAAACTTATCAGCAGTTAACCACAAGTTCAATATTTCAAATCCATAAATCTTACATAGTAAATGCCATCCATTTAAATGTATGTCCCAAGTATGAATAAGCTAAAGAACGGTATTGGGGTTTATAAACCCCCATTTTCCAAAAGTTATTATAAACCCTAATATCTCTAAAAGTTAGGTTTAGTACAAATTTCATAAATCAAATATATGAAAGAGGAGATGTTTAGGTATTCAAAATCTACATTTGACATGTATAAGCTTTTGTGAAGAGTGTATGAACTCACCAAGTGGGTTTTGAAGAAAACCCAAAACCCTAGGTTTTTTACCCTTGGAGAAGATGAAGATGGAGATGGAGATGAAGCTTCCAAATCGACAACTTGGATGATGCTCTTAACTCTAGAAATCAATGGAAGGAATGGTGGTTGGACCAAACCCTAAGTGGAGTAAATGAAGAGGGAGGGTTTTGAGAGAAAAGACTTGGAAGATAGATGTTAGACCACAGTCTCATTGGATTCAAGATCATCCAAACTGAAGATCGCAATCTGAAGCTAAAGCCGAAATGTCGACTCTCGATATTAAAGTCTATGTTGTTTGTAATAAATGTCAAGGTAATTAATTGTTATTATATTAGTTAACTTAGTTAGTTATTAGTTATATTATAGTTTGTTAGTTAATATCTTTGTAATAGATATTATTTAGAAATAATATCTAGATATTAAATCTAGATATTATTGCAAGTTGTAGGAAGTGTGTTAGACACACATTAGATTAGATATTGTGTCTCTCAACTCTCAGATCAGATATTATCAAGAACACAAAAACACACACTTAAAGGTGTAAATCAGAGAGAAAACAGAGAACACATCTATAGCTTAAATCGATCAATCCTGTAACCGTTGTTATAATCAATACAGGTTGGTAATCGTTATTGTGTTGTTGTTTCTATAAAACTTGATATAAACATTATTGTGTGGACCGACAATTGGTATCAGAGCCTGATTAAGATCAAAATCAAGTTTTTAAAGAAAACGACTATGTGTCTCTGTGTTCAAGCTTGAAAATCGTTTTTGAGTGTTTTAGGTGTTAAAATCGATCAGGTTGTGATCGATATACATGCTAGATAGAGTTGTGAGTGTTTGATTTCACTATAAAGCTTTAATCGAGTTCCATTTTTTGATTTTAGTGAGAAAACAGTCGAGTTTAGAAAGTAACTGTGCGATCGAATTTATTTTCAAAAAGTATGTTTTATCGAGATCGAGTGATAGCAATCTATTCTAGAAGTGTTTGTAGTCATATTGGTAGAGTTTGGGTCTGTTAATCTTGGCAATACAGGTTGAAAAGTCGAATTTATCGAAGTACAGGTCGAACTTGCGCAAACCAGAGGACGAACACATGCAAAGCTCACTTTGCGTAACCTACTTTGCGCAACCAACTCAATACGCAAATTCCACTTTGCGCAACCAACGTGATACGCAAAGCTTACTTTGCGCAACCAACTGCATACGCAAAGCTTACTTTGCGCAACACAAGGAAACGAAAACTCCACTTCTCGCAACAACAAGGATACGCAAACCTCAGTTCAAGTGATCTTCTCTTCACGAAAAGCTTAAGTCTAGTTTGCGCAACCCTCTCGAAACGCAAAGCTCACTTTGCGCATCCAACGTGATACGCAAACCTCACTTTGCGCAATCAACCTCTTGCGCAAACCTTCTCAAAATGCAAAGTTTTTACCAGACTTAGAATTTTCTTCAAAAATGACATCCAGATAAGCCCTTGCAATAGGAACTGACACCAAGCCACCAGTTCTCTTTAAAGGAGAATACGAACAGTGGAAAGATAGGTTCCTGAACTTTGTTGACAGACATGAGCTGGGTGATTTCATCAGGAAATCTATAGAAGAAGGGGTTATGAAGCCAGTCATGACGACTCGTTTGGTTGGAATTGTGTCGACTCAGGTTGAACTTAAGTATCATGAGCTAGAAGATGATAACCTCAGAAGAGCTAAAGGCGACAGATTAGCTAAGTCATACATTTTACAAGGAATTCCAAATGAAATCTATGTAAAGATTGACAGCTACAAGGCCTCCGGCAAAGAAATGTGGGATCAGCTTGAGAAGATGATGCTAGGTTCAAAGGTTGGAAATCAACTTAAAATCTCCAACTGCCTGAACAATTATGAAGAATTTAGAGGCAGAGTGGGAGAATCTTTAGAAGAAACCTATGACACGTTTGTGACCTTGCTGAATGAACTAAGCAAGAATAAGGTCCACAAATCTCAAATTGAGCTGTGGAATTATTCCCCCTGAGTTTAATAAACAACAAATTCAAAAACTCAGACATGATTCTAAGTTCTATCTGTGGGATGATCCATTTTTATTTAAATCATGTGCAGATCAGGTGCTGAGAAGATGCATTCCGGAAAGTGAAGTGCCGACCATATTGAAAAATTGTCATGCTTCCAATTACGTAGGACATTTTGGTGGGCAAAGGACGGCCGCAAAAGTGTTGCAGTCTGGATTCCATTGGCCGACATTGTTCAAAGATGCTCAGGGTTTTGTCAAAACGTGTAACGAATGTCAGCGGACTGGATCAATCTCCCAAAAGAATGAAATGCCTCTAAATGGAATTTTAGAGGTTGAATTGTTCGATGTTTGGGGGATTGACTTCATGGGACCATTCCCAATTTCAGGAAATTGCCAGTATATTTTGGTTGCAGTGGACTACGTGTCCAAATGGGTTGAGGCAGTGGCATGTCACTCAAATGATGCTAAAACAGTTATTAAATTTCTCCAAAAGCAAATTTTTACGAGATTTGGTACTCCTCGTGCTTTAATTAGCGACGAGGGTACTCATTTTATAAATCATTTGTTAAAAAGCGTTTTGGACAAATATAATATCAAGCATAGGGTTGCCACTGCCTATCATCCCCAAACCAATGGGTTGGCAGAATTGTCTAATCGAGAAATCAAGGGAATTTTAGAAAAAGTCGTTAAACCACACAGAAAAGATTGGGCTTTTAATTTAGACGACGCTCTGTGGGCCTACCGTACTGCTTTTAAAACTCCCATTGGTATGTCTCCGTATAAAATTGTTTTTGGAAAAGCCTGCCATTTACCTTTGGAACTGGAGCACAAAGCATATTGGGCAATTAAAGAGCTGAATATGGACATTTCTAAGGCCGGAATTAAAAGAAAAATTCAACTTTGTGAATTAGACGAACATAGGAATTTCGCATATGAAAATTCCAAGCTTTATAAGGAAAAAACAAAAGACTGGCATGACAAGAGAATTCACAAGCGAGAATTTTTAGAGGGACAAAACGTGTTACTTTTTTAATTCGCGGTTAAAACTCTTTCCAGGAAAACTGAAAAGTAGATGGTCCGGTCCATTCAAAATCTTTAAAATCTACCCTTTTGGAGTTATGGATCTTGTGAACCCAGAAGACGGTAGCATTTTTAAAGTAAATGGACAAAGGATAAAAGCATTTTTCGAAGGAATGGAAAGCCATGGAAACCTGTCTGTGGCTTTGTGTGAGTTGATATAAGAAACTGGACTTTTAAAAAGTCCAATCATTGTATATAATTATTTTACGATTTCTTTTCTTTTATTTTTATTTTACATTTTATGTTTATCCAAATGCAGGAGCAAAAATATGGGGGAAGTGAAGTTGTGGAGAAAAAGGTAAAATCATTCTGAAATTTCGGAAGAATTTGGATTTCTGCAAAAGACGTTAAACATATAAGGTATTTTTAGTTGGAAAGTTTTTTTTAAAAAATAAAAAAATAAAAAAAATATATATATATACATATATTATTATAATAATAATAATAATTTAAATTTAAATAACAACACATTTTGGAAAAATAAAATATATATATATATATATATCTTTCTCTCTCTCTCTCTCTATATATATATATATATATATCTTTCTCTCTATATATATATATATTTGACAATTACATATCAGGATTTGAAATAAAAAGGTTTTGCAAAATAAAATAAAACAAAAACAAAAAGAAGATTTTGTGTACTATTTCAAATCTAAAGAAATCTATACTTGTACTTCAAATATTTTTTAGATATTGTTTCCCCTTTAAATTAACCCATTCCAAACCTTAAACCAAATCAAAAACAAAAAAAAAAGAAAAAAAATATTTTAACAGATAAGGCTGCATTTTCTTTTCCTATTGTTTCCTTCCCAAGGCAAATCATCATCATCATTCCCAACCTCCGGCAAACCCACCACCACTGCCGGCAGCCAAGAAAACCGGCGACCTCCCCATCTCGCCGCCTCTGCCAAACAAAGGCGACCGCCACCACTACCCCATTTCATCTCGAACCCTCGAGAACTCTTTCAAACTGTGGTTAATCGCATTTGTTTCAACCGCAGGTGACTTGGGTATTCACTATCGACCTCACGCAGGTACCTCCAAATTTTTTTTTGTTTTGTTTGTCAATCACAACCCTTGGTTGATCGACAGTCCCAAACACCCCTGTTTTTGTTATTTTCACTAAACCCAATCATCAAACCACCTCTCTATTTTTTTCGATTACCCCCTTCATCTCCTACTCGATTGGGATAGGGTGATCAAGAGTTCATTCCTCTGCTGATTTTTTTCATCAATGCCTAAACCCCGCATTTTTCGTTCGATTTCAACCCATAGCCATCTGCTTCATTAACTGGTTTCCCACAAAGCAGTTATAATGCCGAACACCGCGTCTGTGTTTCAACCCACCACCGAACCACCCGGCCCAATACCGTTTTCCAGTGCGCCATTGGATGCCGATCCAATCTCTTTCGCACCACCGTTCATCGTACACCGTTCCCCAACACATTCAGCCCCTGTTAACCTCCTGTCCGAAACTCTCTTGTCTGGTTCATCACCACCCAAACAGCCCCTGGGTTCGTTTGTATCCTTACCGAGCAAAACTGAAGGACAAGGGGGCAAAAGAAAACGGGATATCAGCGTTCGACCGAGGGGTAGACGTCCGGCAACACGATCGACCGAGAGGCACATCACAAAGCCAATGACATCAAAGGAAGGATCCTTCATTGACGTAGAAACATACGTTCCGGTCAAAGAAGTTCAAGAAGAAAAAAGGAGACGACGTTTGGCTCGAAAACTAGAGAAAAGTATGGGAAGCTCCAAAGATACGACTGATCAAACTCCCACAATGGCAGAAGCAGATTTATGGAGGGAGGTACCAATCTTACCTTTACCTACTCTTGTCTCCACATTTAACACCACAAACACAGTAGAGCCATTAAATGCACAACACTCTATTTTGGGAACTGAAAATATGTTCATGGAAACATTCTTAAATGAGGAGTCTGCTCCCATTTTTTTATTGGAATGGCCCTACCCACATGTGGAGACAAGTGGTATTTTTACCACTTTTAGCCAAACACAGTCACATGCACCTGCTTTATGCCAGTATAGGGAGCTTAATGAGGAGTTTCGCACTGCTCCTTTTGACACACCATTCACAGCACCAACTTGCACCATGGGAGAAACACCTCTACCCTCTACACCACCTTTTTCACAATTACCACAGATGACTAGTTTTGTCACTGAATTACCACCACAAACCACTGCCTTCACCACCATCTTAAACACTGTGCTCACCACTATTGTCACCAACAATTTGGTAACACCAAATGAGCCGACTGTTATGCCCACGCCAGGTTTCGAGCCAGTGTTCACCACATCACCACCACTGGTCAGTGCACACACACGACCACATTTCCACACAATACCGGTCCATGTCCCGATACACATACCAATTCCTACTTACACCGCACCCATCACCGCGTCCTTTCTGGATTTGCACGTCATGCACCCATCCCCGATTGAACCAAATGTTCCATCTCATGGGATCGATAAAGAAAGTGAAGTTGGTGAGAACACCCAAGGTGACAGTGACCCCGATTTCAATCCCATCGAAAAGAGGGTGTATAAAAAAATGGGGAGGACGACGACTCCAATTGGACGTCGTCCTTGGATGAACCTCGTATCACAAAACCGCCACCGAGGCGGTCATCAAGGACAAGTCGGAAAACCCCCAAAAACCCCGTTGGATGACCCCGTAAACAGCCCCAAAAGGGGCGGTTTGACGACATTTTCGCTCACGCCGAGCGCGGGTTCACTACCGAGTGTATTGCCTCCTATGCTTTCATCGAGGATATTATCAAAACATATCATTGGGAGGACTTTACAGCTGTCCCGACTCCATTTTGCCTAAAATGGGTTAGGGAATTCTATATAGCTCTAGCTAGTCTCGACGAGTCCACTTTGAGCGATCACGATACATTCTCCATCACGGTATGAGGTGTCACACTCTCTTGCACACCCGATGTCATCAATGCATATTTTCACCTTGAAGCACCCGATACTTGTGACTACTCGGTTCTACTTGAAAATCACACGATGGAGGATCTAGAATCCATTTTGGTTGACAATTGGAAAGTCGGGATGTTCGTGGAGAACATCTCAAAAGAAAAAGCAAAAAACTTTTCCAACAAGTCAACTTTTGGATGAGGTCGGCATATGGTACCATTTTTTACGTTTCACTTTTCACCCGACATCACACGATTCAAACATTTCACTAGACCGAATGTTGTTATTATATTGTGGGATGTCCAAAAAGAAGATTAATGTGGGGAAAGTCATTTACGATTCTATTATCAGTTGTGTCAAAAGACCAACCGGTCTTCTCTACTTCCCTGCATTAATCCATGGTTTGTTGAAAAAGAACAAAATCCCATTATACACGGGAGATGAGGTGGTCAAGGATACAATCTTGATAGAATGCAAAACGATTGAGCGAATGCTAAAACATCCAAAGACTAAAGCGGTCGGTGTGGCCGGTGACCACCATGAGAATTTAAATGCGGAATTAGAGAGTTTAAAGGAACAGGTAGCGCAGTTGCATGACACCATGAAAAAAATGGTGAACATCCGGGAGGCGATCACCGATGCAGTAAAGGAAACGGTGCATGAAGCAGTCAAAGAGGCAGTCAAGCAAGAAGTGAAAAACAGTGAAGAGAGGGTGATTGTTAGAGCACAGAATTGTTGGATTCAAGATCATAAAGATTGAAGACCAAAGTTCAAGAGGTCAAAGGCTGAAAGTCAACTCTCAGTGAAAGTCAAAGTCATTTTGTAATAAAAGTCAAAGTCAACATATTGTCTTTTGTTTCTTTGTAGTTTGCATGGAGGTATAAATACCTTTGTAAAGTCTTTGTAAGGGTGTGTGTATCATTCAGTTGTAACAAGTAAGAAACAAGTCATTCAAGCGTGTGTGAGCAGATTAGAGAAGAGGTTCATAGCATATCATTCTTAGAGAGAGAAAGTGTAATATGTAGAGTGAGAGAGATTGTAATCTTTGGATTAATCAATGACATATGACTGATTTCTCATTTTGATTTCTGTTTACATTGAGAACTTCATAGAATTGGGAATAACAATTGGTATCAGAGCAGATCAGAATTCAGAAAATAGATCGAATTTGGAGATTTTTTTTTCGAACGAGAAAGTTTCTGTTTGATTTCTATTTTTCTTGTTCTTGTACAATTAAATCAAGAATTTGATTTGATTGCGTGTGGTTTATCAATAGGATCAAGTTTCGTTCAGATCACATAGGAAAATTTCAACTCTAGATTGATCAATTTGATCAAATTGTGTTTTTCGTGAAACTCGAAGTCGAACACTGTAATTGCACTTGAACACTGTATTTTTCGATTGTTTTTGTAAATTCAGTATTATAATTGTGTTTAGTATGGCTTTGTGAAGAAATTGTACAAGTTTTAGATTCAGAAATCAAGATTTACTTGATTTTTGATCGATCAGACCAAGAACACGCAAAGAAAACCCAAGAACACGCAAGATCTGTGAAACGCGCAAGCTTCATCTGGAAGAACGCGTAAGCCGAAGGATATTGGTTTTGGCCAGAAATGCGTAGAGGGTTATCTGCGAGTTCGTGAAACGCGCAATTCGAAGTCTGCGAGTTTGAAAAATCTTCGAAATTTTTCTAAGTATTGAAACGCGCAAGTAGGCATTTGCGAGTTCAGGAAACGCGCACGCCTCTATCTGCGAGTTCCAGCGGAACAGTATTCTGCGAGTTTATTCGATCTGCGAGTTCTCAAAACACGCAACCCTTTGTTTGCGAGTTTCCCAAACGCGCATGTCTCAGCCTGCGTGTTTCTCAGTGAATAGTGATCTGCGAGTTTAGGCGTCTGCGAGTTTCAAGTCTTCTTTAGTGATCTGCGAGTTTCCATACTTAGAATATTTTCTGAGAAATGTTCAAAACTGTAATATGGCTTTTAATAGTGAAAATTTTCCCGTGCTAAGTCTGCGGAGGGGGACAAAGTTCTGATTGTGATCTACAGTTTCTGAATTTCTAACGATCATTTTTCAAGTTTATTTTTAACAGATAATTCAAGATGGGATATTTTTCTGATGATGATGAAACAAAGATTGAAAACCTCAAATTAGAGAACACAAATCTTGCTTCATCTGTTGAATTCTACTCAAATAGGTCAAAGAGATATTCTGATGACAAGAAGCTACTGAGAGAAGAAGTTAGTGCATTAAAGATTGTAAATGAAGAGCTTATGAAACAGACTTCTGGGCATAGTGAAGATAAGTTAATGAGTTTGGAAACTGAGAACACTGAGCTGAAAAATAAAATCTTTGATTTGGAAATTCAGATAATCCAGATTCAGCAAGCAGATTCTGTTGACAGTTATGAGATGAAGATTAAGAATCTGGAGGATGCTAATGCTGAGCTTCAAAAGAAAATATCTGATGTGGAGAAAAAGATGATCAAAGAAATATCTGATTTTGAGACTGAAAAGAAATCATTTGCAAAGAAGTTCTCAGATTTTTCCAGAAAATGTGTTGACGAAAAGAAGACGATTGAGCTTAAATGCATTAAACTTTCTCAACAAGTTTCTGATTTTGAGAAAGTGATCATTATTGAAAGAGAAAAGTTTGCAAAGGATAAGAAGGAGATTGAGCAGAAGAACGTTGGATTTTTTAAAGAAATATCGGATGGAAGAAAGAGTGTCGAGAAGGACTTTGAGGAAGAAAGGAATATTTTCGAGGAAGAGATAAAGAAGTGTAACAACCCTCGTTTCCGCCTCTAAACCGAGACCCAACGAAGGGTGTTACGAACCGAGTCTCAACCATTTATATATAATTAAAATAAAACATATTACCAAAAAATGCGGAAGAAAAACATAGTTTATTTATAGAAAACATACCACGATGGATCATAGTTACAAAGTACATTTTTATCTTCTAATAAACACATACTAACCTAAGTTATAAAACCAAATTATACAAACCAAAACACCACCCGATTAAACCACGAAATGAAGCTTTCGATAATCCCTTCGAGACTTCCTTTTCACCTCTCAAGTAATCTTGTCCTCAACTGAGATACATATTTATAATTTTTAAGCCTTTGAATGACTTGTGATTACAAATCTCATTTCAATGCATAAAATATTTAGAAAATCAATTCATAGTCTCAAATAAGCTATTGTATCATGTATATGCATATAAAACATTTAAACATTTATACTTTCCAGATTTAATCTCTCCCGGTGGGTGTCGCCCCTTCCGGCTTTTATTCGAAACCCTTCGTCAAGGATCCGGGACCGTTTCTACGACCCCTTACCGCGGTTATACCGTCTCGGTGGTTCTTATTCTACCGGTGATCAATTTTTTTCCTTTATCATGCATTTTAAAAATACATATAACATGTTATACATAGCTATATCATTTAAGGTTGTCCATATTCTTTATAATAACCAAATATGAACAAAACTTCATGAAAACATGTACACAAATATGTATCTCAGGTTTGGAGATCAAACCAAAAGAAAAGATAAGTAATCACCTTGGTTTTTGGCTAAATGAAACTAAACTCAGCAACCCTCTATCCTTTCTTGCCAAACTTTTCTTTCTTCTAACAAAATATGGAATTATATGTGTGTGTGATTGTTTTTTTCTGCTGGAGGTTCACAAAAGAAGAGAAATAACAAGGAAATACTACCTATTTATACCAAAGGTTGAGGAGCTTGGAAGTAGGTTAGTCACTAGTTGATGTGGCCTTCTCCCATGCACCTTATACCACCTTAGAACACCTCATGCTGCCATTTTCCAGCCCCTTTTTCCAGCCTCCTTTCCAGCCCCCTTTTTCCAGCCTCTTTTCCAGCCCCCTTTTTTTTGTTTTTAGCTCTTTTTACTAATAATTAACAGCCCTCTTTTTTTATTTATATTTATTTAACAATTCTTTATTTATTTATATTTAATAATATTCAGCAGCTTCTTCTTTTTTTCTCTTTTATTAAAATTTCAGCAACTATATATATATACATATTTAGTTAAAACAGGCTGCTACAAATCTCCCTTCCTTACAAAAGATTCCGTCCTCGGAATCTACTTTCTTTAGAATAGATAAGGAAACTTCGTCCTCATTTCGTTCTCATTTTCCCAAGTGGCATTGCGACCTTTATGATATTTCCACTGTACTTTAACCAACGGAACCTCTTTATTCCTCAATCTTCGAATTGCTCGATCAATTATCCTTTCTGGTTGTTCCACATATGTCAGTTTTTCATTCACTTGAATTTCATCCATTGGAACCTTCATTTCTTCATCAGCCAGACACTTCCTCAAGTTGGATACATGGAATGTATTATGTATCTTTTGTAGCTCAGCAGGCATTTCTAACCGATAAGCCACTTCTCCGACCCTTTGAATTATTTGAAAGGGTCCTATATAACGAGGACTCAACTTTCCTCGCCTTCCGAATCTAATCAATCCTTTCCAAGGAGCAACTTTGAGCATAACCCGATCCCCCACTTGAAATTCTATATGCTTTCGTCTCTTATTTGCGTAGCTTTTCTGTCGGTCCTGAGCTGCTTGTAGCCTTTCCCGAATTTGTTTTACCTTTTCTGAAGTTTGTTGAATTAGCTCTAGTCCCGTCATTCCTCTGTTTTCAAAGTTATCCCAACACACTGGGGTTCGACATTTTCTACCATACAAGACTTCATATGGAGCAGCTTTTAGACTTGCGTGATAACTATTGTTGTAGGAGAATTCTATTAGGGGTAAGTGATCATCCCAACCACCACCTAAATCAATTACACAAGCTCTAAGCATGTCTTCCAATGTTCTAATGGTTCGTTCACTCTGTCCATCAGTTTGTGGATGGTAGGTTGTACTTAAGTTTATTCTTGACCCCATTTCTTACTGAAAACTTCTCCAGAATCGTGATGTAAATCGACTATCTCTATCTGATATTATTGATAATGGTACCCCATGCCTTGAGACTATTTCATCAACATACAGTCTTGCAAGTCGTTCTACTGTATAACTTTCTTTAATTGACAAGAAGTGAGCTGATTTGGTTAACCTATCAACGATTACCCAAATTGAATCATTACCTTTCTTGGTTCGAGGTAATTTCATCACAAAATCCATAGTGATGTGATCCCATTTCCACATTGGAATCTCTAAAGGTTGTAACCCTCCAAAAGGTTTATGATGCTCTGCCTTTACTTGAAGGCAAGTCATACATTTCTCAACAAAATTCCTAACATCCTTTTTCATTCTCGGCCACCAGTATAGTAACTTCAAATCTCGATACATCTTATCTATGCCAGGGTGAATGGAGTATTTGTACTTGTGAGCCTCACTTAACAAGACCTCACGGTGACCGCTTACCAATGGAACCCACAATCTTCCATTAAATCTTCTACATTCCTTGTTATCAGTTTCTAAGAATTTGGCTTGTCCTACCATACGCTCTTTCTTAATGTGTTCTTTGGTAAGTGCACTAGCCTGAGCTTCTTTTATTTTTACTAAAAATTCAGGCATCACATCTCTTCTCAACGCTTTAACTCGTGTGGGCTTCTCGCGTTCCTTTCTGGTCAATGCATCTGCTACCACATTAGCTTTGCCAGGATGATATCGAATTTCACAATCATAATCTTTAAGCAATTCCATCCATCGTTGTTGTCTCATGTTTAAGTCCTTTTGACTAAACAAGTATTGTAGACTCTTGTGGTCAGTATAGATGATGCAATGAGTACCATAAAGGTAATGTCGCCAGATCTTTAGTGCAAATACAACTGCAGCGAGTTCTAAATCATGTGTCGGATATTTCTTCTCGTTTTCCTTTAGTTGCCTTGATGCATAAGTTATCACCTTGTCGTATTGCATAAGTACACACCCTAGTCCCAGTTTTGACGCATCGCTGTATACTATAAATCCTTCTGTTCCATCTGGCAATGATAGAATCGGTGCACTACTTAGCTTTCCTTTTAAAGTATGAAAAGCTTGTTCTTGCTCTTTTCCCCATTCAAACTTCTTACCCTTTCTTGTCAATGTCGTTATTGGAGATGCTATTTTGGAGAAGTCCTGAATGAATCTACGATAATATCCTGCTAATCCTAGAAAACTTCGTATCTCTGACACACTTTTCGGAGCTTCCCATTTCATAATGGCACTCACCTTAGCAGGATCTACTTGTATTCCTCGTTCATTAACCACATGCCCGAGGAATTGAACTTCCTTCAGCCAAAATTCACACTTTGAAAATTTGGCATACAACTTCTCCTGCCTTAAAAGACTCAGTATTGTATGTAAATGTTTTCGATGTTCACTCTCATTCTTGGAATAAATGATAATGTCATCAATAAACACAATCACAAACTTGTCGAGATATGGTTTACATACTCGATTCATCAAGTCCATAAAGGCAGCTGGTGCATTTGTCAACCCAAAAGGCATGACCAAAAATTCATAATGGCCATATCTTGTTCTGAATGCCGTTTTGGGAACATCTTCACTCTTGACATTTAGTTGATGGTATCCCGACCTCAGATCGATTTTTGAGAAGCATTTGGCGCCTTGTAGTTGGTCGAACAAATCATCGATTCTAGGGAGGGGATATCTATTCTTGATTGTTCGTTTATTTAATTCTCGGTAGTCGATGCACATGCGCATCGACCCATCCTTTTTCTTAACGAATAGGATTGGTGCACCCCATGGTGACGTACTTTCTCGGATGAAACCTTTATCGAGTAACTCCTGTAACTGACTTCTCAGTTCTTGCATTTCAGATGGAGCTAATCGATATGGAGTTTTGGCTATTGGTACCGTTCCAGGTACTAAGTCAATCCCAAATCGTACCTGTCTGTCCGGAGGCAATCCTGGTAAATCTTCTGGAAACACATCTAAATATTCCTGTACAACCGGTACATCTTTTGCTTTTATCATTTTTGATCTTCTTTCACCTATAACATATGCTAAGAATGTTGGGCACCTCTTCCTTATACAACGTTGTGCTCTAGCTGAACTTACTAGCATCATCCTAGTTTTCTGTTCGTCCCCGTTTATCACTATTGTTTTTCCTTCAGAAGTTCTAACTTCAAGTTTCTTTTGATCACAAATTATCTTAGCATGGTGGTTCCACAACCAATCCATTCCTACTATGACCTAGAATTCACCTAAAGTCATGGGTATTAGGTCAATGGTCATTTGATGTCCGTCAATTTCTATTGTGCAATCTCTACAAATCTTGTTGATCCTAACATGGCTGCCATCAGCTAGTTCAACCTCAAAGCCTGGTTTTAGTTCCTTACTGTCTACTTTCAACTTTTGACAAAATGGAAGAGACATAAAAGATCTACTTGCACCACAATCAAACAGGATACGAGCAGGTTGATTATTGATAAGGTGCGTACCTGTCACTACGTCCGGTGTTTCATTTTCCTCTTTTTCTGTCATTTGAAATGCTCGAGCCTTCGCCTTTCCCTTGTTACCCTCTTTAATATTCCTGTTAGCCTCTGGATGTGGCTGATTTCTATTCTGTTCCCCGTTACCTTGAGGACAATCCCGTTTTAAATGTCCTTGTTTCCCACACCGAAAACATGCTCCTGTCTTTGCCCAACACTCACCAGGGTGATTCTTACCACAATGGTCACAAGGTTTCTTTTGATTTATTTTAACAAAATTCTGAACCCCAAACTTTGGTTTCTTATTCCAATTTTGGCCAACACTTTGTTCTTTTCGCTTTATTTGGAAAGAGCCCTGATATGTAGGTACCATATCCTTCTCAACTACCTTGGCAATGTTGACTGCTTTCTGAAATGTTTCTGGTAGTCCAGCCAATACAAACCTTCGAATTTCGTTTCTTAATCCTGCAATGAAGCAATCTGTTTTTCTTGCTTCCGTTGCTACTTGATGCTCCGCAAATCTTGACTTCTTTATAAATTGAGACACATAATCTTGTACTGATAGGTTTCCTTGCCTAAATTGTAGGAACTCCTGTTCCATACGTTTGCGGTCTATGGTTGAACAATATTCATTCAGAAATATTTCTTTGATTTGATCCCATAACAAAGGTGTAGTTTCCTCGGTATTTTTTATAGCTTTTACCGAATTCCACCAGTGCAATGTGTCTTCCTGAAGTAAGGTAGTTGCATACCTTACTTTTTGCGTTTCCAAACATTGACATGTTTCAAAGTTACTTTCTACTCCGGTTAACCAGTCCATGGCTTTATGGGGTTCACGTTCACCTTTCAATGGAGTTGGCTTGGTGCTCATAAAAGTTTTATAATTGACTTCTTTTGAGAGTATGTTATTTGGTTCTACCCTTGCATCTTGTTCTTTTGGGGTATTTATTAAACGGGCTGTCTCTTCCCTGTTTTCTTTTAATATTGCAGGTAGAACATTCTTCAAGAGTGTTTCTAAATCATTGTTCTTGCTTATACTTTTAGTACTATCATTATCTCTCATCGTCTCTGGTTCGGTGCTACTTGTTTCTGTTCCATCCAATCCTTTTCCTCTTTGGTAAGTTTGTTGAAATTGTGAAGCCATTCCCTGAGATAGGATATATCAATATATACACGTTATCTTATGTTAGTCATTACTTTTTAACTAGTTTTTTTTTAATAGGAATTTTAATACACCATACATAACAAGCTATTTCCAAAAGCACAAGTACTTATACAAACATTTCCTTTATATACATATATATTTTACATCAGTAGGAAATTACATTCATTGAGGTGGCATCTTTTCATGGGGTACGAAAGGTATATACATAGAGCACACCTCATGTACCAAGATGTCCTAGCCTTTCTAGGGCTCATACATACAAAGACATCTCCAAAAAAAATAATATAAAAAAATACTAGTCCATAGTTAGTTGTACTTTCCCAAAAACCGGCTTAAAGCCATACAAAAACCCTTTCACATTTCATACCCTAGTTGGCTGCCCCTCATAGATGGTACTTAAGTCGAACCCATTCTCCATATGACATCACTTGGGTCTCTTCATAGAGATGAACACGGAACCTAGGTCGACGATATATCCATGCAACTAAACTCGGTAGATAAGTGTATGAACCGACAACAACCTCCTTGATTATATCTTTAACATAGTATAATTTATCTTTCACAGTTGTCCTTAGTCCTCTGCTTTTTATGATCAACTCACGATCCATCCAACGAATAACACATCGGTAATGGTTCCTTTGATTAACTAGCTCAGTCATCTCTTGAACTAATGCTTCAGTCACCCCTTGGTTATTGTTTTCTTCTATTTCATCATCACTAATAACGTAAACCTATGGTGGTGGTGGTGGTTCAATTATATCCACATCTGTGAAATAGGGGTCCTTATCAGTGTTCATGCTAGAATCTGTTTCGGAAGAAGTTGACATACCTGTTACACATGTTCAAGTGAGTTAAACAATTGATCATACCTTATCTTTAGTCATTTTTTTATACTTAACACACTTTTACATTCATAAAACATACTTCCAATAATTATGTACCAAGTTAAAACCTAAAATAGTAGCACAAAACTCACTAACAGTCCTTGGACAGACCCTTGGACAGCCTCGAACAGCCCCCTGGACAGCCTTGGACAGACCCTTGGACAGCCCCTGGACAGGCCCCTTAAACAGCCCTGGACAGCCCCTTGTCTTATGTTTAATCTCTGTTTTTATCATTCATCATTTTTTTTAGTACCAACTCTTAATAGGTTAAAAATATAGTAGGTTTTAGGACTCATTTCTATACATATATACTCTCGTATATACATCTTACTTGGTTAGATTACCTCTTAACAATACATTCATCATTTCAGTTACCCTCAACTTGTTTATTTGGTCCCTCATCCGTCCTAATAGTTAACTTGATCCATCGGTTTTAAATTTCCATGTAGACTTTGAGTTTGAAAATTTTCAAATCCCTCAAAAAGTTGGCTCTGATACCAAGCTTGTAACAACCCTCGTTTCCGCCTCTAAACCGAGACCCAACGAAGGGTGTTACGAACCGAGTCTCAACCATTTATATATAATTAAAATAAAACATATTACCAAAAAATGCGGAAGCAAAACATAGTTTATTTATATAAAACATACCACGATGGATCATAGTTACAAAGTACATTTTTATCTTCTAATAAACACATACTAACCTAAGTTATAAAAACCAAATTATACAAACCAAAACACCACCCGATTAAACCACGAAATGAAGCTTTCGATAATCCCTTCGAGACTTCCTTTTCACCTCTCAAGTAATCTTGTCCTCAACTGAGATACATATTTATAATTTTTAAGCCTTTGAATGACTTGTGATTACAAATCTCATTTCAATGCATAAAATATTTAGAAAATCAATTCATAGTCTCAAATAAGCTATTGTATCATGTATATGCATATAAAACATTTAAACATTTATACTTTCCAGATTTAATCTCTCCCGGTGGGTGTCGCCCCTTCCGGATTTTATTCGAAACCCTTCGTCAAGGATCAGGGACCGTTTCTACGACCCCTTACCGCGGTTATACCGTCTCGGTGGTTCTTATTCTACCGGTGATCAATTTTTTTCCTTTATCATGCATTTTAAAAATACATATAACATGTTATACATAACTATATCATTTAAGGTTGTCCATATTCTTTATAATAACCAAATATGAACAAAACTTCATGAAAACATGTACACAAATATGTATCTCAGGTTTGGAGATCAAACCAAAAGAAAAGATAAGTAATCACCTTGGTTTTTGGCTAAATGAAACTAAACTCAGCAGCCCTCTATCCTTTCTTGCCAAACTTTTCTTTCTTCTAACAAAATATGGAATTATATGTGTGTGTGATTGTTTTTTTCTGCTGGAGGTTCACAAAAGAAGAGAAATAACAAGAAAAGACTACCTATTTATACCAAAGGTTGAGGAGCTTGGAAGTAGGTTAGTCACTAGTTGATGTGGCCTTCTCCCATGCACCTTATGCCACCTTAGAACACCTCATGCTGCCATTTTCCAGCCCCCTTTTTCCAGCCTCCTTTCCAGCCCCCTTTTTTTTGTTTTTAGCTCTTTTTACTAATAATTAACAGCCCTTTTTTTTATTTATATTTATTTAACAATTCTTTATTTATTTATATTTAATAATATTCAGCAGCTTCTTCTTTTTTTCTCTTTTATTAAAATTTCAGCAACTATATAAATATATACATATTTAGTTAAAACAGGTTGCTACAAGAAGCTTACTGAGAAGTTATCTGAACTATTTGAATGTGTATTGAAAGAGAAGAAAACGAAGTCTGAATTTGAGACGAAGATTGACCTTTTTGTCAATGAAAGAGACAATTACTCTTCAAAGGTAAAAGAACTTGAAGATGTCATTTCCAAGGTGGTGGTGACTGAGCACACGACTCCAGAGTCACAAATCCACATACCTAGAGATGATCCAGCTGATTCTGAATGTTCATTCAAGACAGCTGCAAGCTCATATCAGAAACCTGTTTCTTCAAAGAGGTCAGTTATATCTTCTAATCAGATTCGTAGTACTAACCTTTTCTATGATAGAAATATAGATGGTCCAGGTGCACATAGAAGAAGAAGAAGATATCAAGAAGAGAAGTTGGTTTGGAAGGTGAAACCACTTGATGATGAGAAGAATGAGCTGAAAGGAAAGAAATCATGTGTACATGAGACGAAAGCAAAGAAGAACAAAGCGCGTAAAGGTAAACCTAATCATATCTACACGAGAAATCAATTAATCAAGTTGTCAGGTAAGAAATACTATTGTTCTTACTGTAGTACACATGATCATGTTCACAAGACAAGTGATCATTTCTGGTATGGTTCTTACTCAGTTACTCCCATTCGGACTGCAACTAACATTCATGGACCCAAATACCAGTGGGTACCAAAACCAAAGGATGATTCTGTGTTGCAGGCACCTAATGTCATGGGGGAGTAAGAGAACCAAGGATTCTAAGTAAATCAGCTTAGGACCCGTACTTCAACGAAGTTTGACTTCTAAACATAACAGTTTAGGACTCGTACTTCAATGATGAAAAAGAGATGCTACTCCCAGGCTGATAAGAGAGTGTACTCAGATACTCAGAAGAGGAAATCAACCTTCAAGGGGGAGTACATAAATTTTTCTGAAAATATGTATTCGGAAGATATGACGAACTACACTTCAAAGGGGAGTTGTAGATCTCTATCATGTGCCTTTTACTGCCAAATTTCAGATGCATATTTTCAAGGGGAGTAAAAGCTTATGATTTCTGATTACTTCATATCAGAACTCGTACTCTCATTGTTTTAATGCTTTATGTCTTTTACATTTGAATAAGTTTTTGTGAATAAAGTTGTTTTGACATGACTTTGAGACTTATGCAGGATGAGAGTAGCTTACAAGATCATATTTTTATGACTTCAGCTGACTTCATGAGATTTAAGGCTGAAAAACAAAGGTTAAATTTCTTATCTTAATCTCATATATGGTTGAAAGAAGGACAACTTTCAATCAAAGAAAACATATTCTTAAATGTTCACACCACTTCTCGATTCTCAAACAGATTTCATGAATTAGAAGTGTGATTTTAAATGTTTTCATTTTATTTGTGTTTAAATGTTTACAAACCGTGTGTTTCCAAAGATAAATACTTGCGTATTGTCTTTTCTATATATTTTCAAGTATTCACACACACCGGTTTGACTTATTGTTCAAAAAGTTCTTACCATGTCTCAAATTTGAAACATATTTTTCGATGGTAAGACACCCTGCTTGTACTTCAAAGAATTTTTTAGCGTCATTTCATTTCGAAACGTTCATTTCAAGAATGTCTATATTTTTGTTTCATATAGACACTATCCATTATTCTTGACCATAAGCTTTGATTGCTATATCATTCATTTCTGATTATTTTTCATACAATTTCAGATTTTCAAACAAGTCTTTTGCATTCATTTTCGTTCATTCAATATACTTGTTTGAAAATACTTTAATGTTTAAAAATGCGCATATCTTCATGATCATATTCTGAGCATATACATTTATCTGGCGTGTATTCGAGCTTTAACTGAAAAAGTTAAACCATATTGAGCAACTGTGAGTCCAAGATCAATGAATCTCTAGAGAGAGAAAGTAGAGAGAGAGAGAGAGAGAGAGAGAGAGCAAAGTAGCGCAAAGTGTGTGATGTATTCAATATGCGTGAAGTTCTTACAAGAAACAAGACCAAAGGGACTTAAATACCCTTGGACAATACTACACAGTGTAAGACACTGTACACTATAAAAGACCAAGCCTATAAATACAATGATTACTATAAAATCAGACCTAACAATCTCCCCCTTAGTAATCATTGGCTCTTTGGTCTTCAAAATTCATCTTCTAAATCAGCACGGACCATTAAAGCGACTTTGTGAAGCAATCTGACTTTTAAAAGAAAAATTCTTCTCAGCACCTTTCAGTTTGATTTATCTTTGCTTTCTTGACAAGTCTGGATCAGTAGCTTGTGCTCTAGACGACACACCTTTTTGAATGACCTTGAATGAACTGTGGTGGTCGGAGCAGGAACAACAAAAGAATTAAAAATGGCTGAGAGAATAGAATCTTGAGCGAATCTTGATCAGCAGATAAACATTTGAGTTCTTTGTCTCTTTAACATCTCTGATTTCTCCCCCTCATGACCTTGATGAACTAGTTCAACTAGGTCATGCAAATGTTGGAGACGAGACAGCTTAAGATCTGCAAAATCAAAGAAACGGAGAAAACAGGAGAGATTTGCGCTACACATTGGTGGCGCAAATTGAGGTTTGCGCGACACACTAGTGGCGCAAAGGGAGGTTTGCGCAACCAACAGGTGGCGCAAAGCTGACAAAAACTTAGAAAAAATTTATCTTGTTAAGCTCTTTGACTCCCCCTACACAAATGCACTAGATATGACAATTCAAGTTAGCATTCTCATAGAGAAAATCATATACTCCCCCTCGAAAACAGATATTAATCATTTCAGAACATACTCCTATTTCACTCCTCCTTGAATAATGCTCAAACCCATTTATAGAAAAAATTGAGAACACTTTAAAATTGAAACATCAAAGTAGAAAGAAAAATAGACTGAATATGAAATTTGAAACAACTAAAACAAGTAAAAATTTAAACACTAAACAAATAAAATTCTACTTAGTAAAATATCACAGATTTATCAATCAGTTGAAATCAAATACATGTTGTTGGATACAAAGACAAGTTTCATTGCATATCAAGTTAAAATATGTTCAGTTTCAAAAACTTTCATCAATCTATTCAGTGTGCAATAATGCGAACTTCGATTAGCTTCAAGAAAAATGTAATTCTAAAAATATAATTGAGAACTTTGCATGTAATCACACTAAGCCATCAAGAATTTAAGACTTTCACAAATTTACAGATTTATCGCAACTCAGAAATATCACCAAGTATCATGAGATGTGTGCTCATTGGCATCTTTTAAGCATGTGCACTTTGGCATCTTTTGAATCAAAAAGTTTATTAAGTAAAGAACATGTCGTAAACGTAACTTTCTATCTAACCCTATTGCAGGATTTGGGTCAGCCGCTCCCAGACCAGTTGGCCTTAGGGGACTAGGTGTCAAGCACCCCTTGGAACTTACTTTCCCAGATCAGAAAGGCTACATCGACATATCCTAAACCCATTCATACCAGTAGAACATGACTTTCGATCTGATTCTATAGAAGGATTTGGGTTCGATCACTCCCAGATCAAATGACCTTAGGGGACCAGATGACAAGCATCCCACAAAACTTACTTTCCCAAACCAGAAAGGTCACAGGTACAAACTTTGAAACTTAGAGATTTCTGTATTTTAAGAATTTAATATTCATCTCAATCACAAGGTTTTACGTCTAAGTGGTTAGCCCATATTTTCATTATAATCCAAAATTCTGACTTTTTAGGTTTTCTAAGCATTGTAAACTATAAATATTCTGAATCACACAACTTTAAAGCAGAAACAAAAGTTACAAACATATTGCTAACTTTTCGAGATTTGTTAGGATTGAAATTTGAACATATAACAACTTCAATATAAACAAACAAGTTGAAAATTTATCCTAAACATACATTTTATTCAAAAGAAAGAAAACTTGTAAACTTTTACTTTATAGAATAAAATTTGTAAAGATTTAAATTTTTAATACATTTTTTTTAATATGTGTCTCAAAAGAAATATGATGGGATGAACAAAATTCAAGAAAGATTAAAAATGCTCGGATTCATGAAAAACAATTTGAGAAAACTGGAATAACATCATTAACAGAGATATATGCATCGAAAATAAAGTAGATGAACTCACAGTATCTCATTTAGTCAGAAGCTGAAAAACATTGAAAAACGAGTCCTAGACTGACATGTCTAGAAGTCAATGTCTTTGAAGCACGGGTTTTGAGTTGAATTACTCATAAGCCAAATTTCTCTTACTCCCCCTCGACGTGAGATGCCTGCAACTTTGAATCAGATAAAGATTTAGGAACCCACTTGAATTTGGGCCCGTGTTTGTTAGTTGCAGTTCGTATGGGGAAATAATTGTTAGATTTGACAGTTAAAGCACGAGAGATATAATCAGAATGATAAGCACAAACATCAGAAGAATCAGAAGAAGAGAAAGCATAATCATCAGAACTAGAATCTGAGGAAGAATATGAGACATGTTTTGAAATTCGAATCATTTGCTTTATAGAATATTTTGAGATTTTATTACATGTAGCAAATGAGTCACTTTTATAAAATTTGTCTACACATTTATCCTCATCAAAAGTATGTTCATCAGATGTCCGCTTCGCTTTCCAGATCTGCCTTGATCGAGCGCTCAAAGTCCTATCTGTAAGAACTAAATTGGAAGAATTAGAACTGTCAGAAAGAACTTTATCTTGTTTCTTTGACTTCTTTGACCATCTTCTTTTACGCTTAGGTTTATAATATTGATTATTTAGCGTAAAAGAATCATCAATAATTTTAGACTTAATATTTAAATCAGAAGAAATAAATTTACCTAAGCAACCAATCTGATCAACTAATAAATCTGAATTTGCCTCGGAGTCTGAATTATTTTGAGAAAAGATTTTAAAATTGGAAACTTCCCTTTTGTTTTCCTTAAAATCAGAAGAAAGGCTAGAAATAGAATCTGGTTTGTGAGAAAATAAATTTTCTTCTAGACTAGATGTCATGAAAGAGAGAATAATATCATATTCGATTTCCTTTAAAATATTTTGATCTTCTATCTTATCTTCAAGATCGATGATTTTGCTTTCTAATACTAACGGAGGAGTATATTTCTTCGAATCATAAATGATTGGAGAAATATTTTCCTTATCAGAATTAGGAGCATAAGGATCAAAAAAATCATCAGACATTGAAGATTTGATAGGAGATCTATCATTTAAAACTCTTCTTCCTCTCCTTGATTTTTCAGGAAAATATTTTGCATTTTCGCTTGTATAAACAAATGGAATTTCCTTTTTCTTGTTATTTGTCATTTTCTCATTTTCGATTTCTAATACTTGCTTCTCATTCATCCAATCAATTTTAAACTGAGGAGCATAATGAGCAAGAGTCAGATAATCGTATTTATATAAAGTTGGGGATTTTTCAATCGCATTGTTTAAACAATGTGGATTTTCAAAACCAAGTCCCCATCTTTGTTTTAAAGCTTCTTCACTCCTTGGTTTATTCATAAAAATTGTTTGTTCAGATTGGTTCCTTCGATAAAGCTTTTCTTCTAACTTATTTATTTTATCTGAAAATTCATCTTTTAATTTGGTCATGTCAGTCAAAGACTCAAGATAAGTCTTATTTGAATTTTCCAAATCATCCAATTTCTTTTGAAAGATTTCTTTAGTATTTTCTAAAATAGATTTTTCATCTTTCAAAGAAATTTTCAGTTTGTCAATCAAATTTGACTTTTCAGAATTTAAATTCTTTTCAGATAAGAGTTTTGAACGTAAATCAGATAAAGCAGTTATCATGATATTCATCTAAGAGGTAATGAAATTATGATCAAATTATGAATATACCTCATCTTCATCAGAATCAGAATTGTCTGACTGATCATCTCCAACCAAGCACATCTGAGCGATCTCTACGTTTGCAGCTTCATCGTCAGAGTGATCCAGCCAGAATTCTTCTTCAGCAAGAAGAGTAGTTCCATTCTCTCTTTTCTCGGCCAGCTCCAATTTCTTTCTATAGTAAGCTGAGTCCTTAACCTTCTTTGCTCTACACTCCTTTGAGATGTGACCCGACTTTCCACAGTTGTAGCAAGCAGCAGTCTTTGGCTCGGGTACTTTGGCTTTAGACACAGAAGTGAAGCGAGAAGAGTTGGAACCAGTTCTTGGTTGGAACTTTTTCTGGTAATGCTGAGAGAGAAGGATCATAGCTTTCTGCAATGCCTCACCATCATCATCAGTTGACCCGCTGTAAGCGTTATCAGACAACGCTTGTTCAGCCAGTTGGTTCGTGAGGAGTGCAACCGGGTCTACTGACTTCTTGTTATTTTTGTCTAGTTTGGTCTTCTTTTCTAGCACCAAGTTCTCATCAGTCATCAGAATGTCATATAATTCCTGGATCTGCATTGTGGAAATTCTGACATCATTCCTCAGTCTATGACAAGATTTGTTCCATTCAGGCTGAAGAGCATTGAGGAATTTCATATTCGTCTCAAGATCAGTCTTTTCCACTTTAATCTTTCTCGGATCATTAATCACAGTGCAGAATCGGTCAAAGATAACCTTCAGAGATTCATTGTCCTTTGCCTTAAATTCCTCAAAGTTATTCATGAAACGTGTCTGGCGTATTTGAGTAGCAACTGATGACCCAAGCATGATCTTTTCTAATTGAGTCCACATCATATTTGGATCATGTTTGAAACAATCAATTCGATTGTAGATCGAGTTAGGCAGTGCTAGCATCAAATTGGACTTTGCTTCTCTATCGGCTTTTTCACGTTTGATTTCATCAGCAGTCAAAGGAGTATCATTTTTCGGTCTGATAAATGGTTCTTCAGTAAATGACTTCATCATATTTTCTCCATTAGCCTGACGCTCAATGAAATTAATGAACCTATCTTGCCACTGTGTAAACTCATCTTCATTGATTAAAACTGGTGGACGAGTATCTGTTCCCAATTGCATCATTAGATCATTCTTGTAGAACTGAGCTTGGAAAGCAAACTTTGCAGAATCCATCTTTCAGAAAAAAATTCTAAGTCTGAGACTGGCGCAAAGTAGAGCTTTGCGTGAGAAGCAGAAGACGCAAACTGAGCTTTTCGCAAGCGGTTGAAGACGCAAAGTAAGGTTTGTGTGAGCAGGCTGTGGCGCAAAGTTGCTTTGCGTTATGCAAAGGAGACGCAAACTTAAGTTCTCGTGACGCAAACTAAGCTTTGCGTGATGAACTTGTAACGCAAACTGAGCTTTGCGTGACACAGATGAAGCGAGAACCTGTAACAAACTGAAACAAAATAAGGAAGATCATGCAATTCAAAAGATGAACTCGCGCAAAGTACTATGAACTTGCGCAAAGTAGAGATCTAGCACAAACCGAAGAAAATCACAAAAAAACTTCCAAAAACTCGATTTCAAAACTAAATTTGATAAAATTTTCTTGTACAAAAACAATTGAAAACAACTTTTTAACACAATCCAATCAAAAAAATTCGATTAAAAACACAAACACAAGATTTCGAGAATTGTACAGTACGTCAAAACCGAATTTTAAGAAACTTCACTAAAACTCAAAATCGATGATCAAAACTTGAATTTCTTGAAATTTGATGTGAATTAAAAGTGTTGTACTTGTAAAATCGAATCCAACAAACCAAAATTCAACGAAAATCAATCACAAACAGGGCCGAATTTGATAAAAAAAACTAAAAACGAGATTTTCTTGAAAAAAAATCAAGAAAATCGATCAAATTTTCAGATTTAAACTAGAAATTCAGAAACGAAATCAGATCTCTCAATTCTCTCAAGATTCAGATTGGCTCTGATACCAATTGTGAGTCCAAGATCAATGAATCTCTAAAGAGAGAAAGTAGAGAGAGAGAGAGCAAACTAGCGCAAAGTGTGTGATGTATTCAATATGCGTGAAGTTCTTACAAGAAACAAGACCAACGGGACTTAAATACCCTTGGACAATACTACACAGTGTAAGACACTGTACACTATAAAAGACCAAGCCTATAAATACAATGATTACTATAAAATCAGACCTAACAGCAACATTATGCTTTATAGGATTACATGGGTTCTTTGTGCTAGGACTTAAATGAACTTCTATGGATTCACGTTAACCAGTGTTTCCTACCCAAGAAGTTAATCCATAGAGATTGAGTGTAAGGAGTCGAAAAGAAATGAGTGTGGGTGTGATGAGGTAAAATGGAAAAGAGAGTTTGGTTAGATGTGAGCTTAATGATTAAAAGAAAGAGGGTGCGAGAACAGAGTAAAAGAATATCAAACTCTACACCAACTACTTTCTGAGTCGGGCAGCCACATTACTAATGTTTCACAATTCTTCGTGAACGTTATTGAAATAGGCAACTAGCCCATGCCAACTCTTGTTAAAACCCCACCAACCACTCATTTTCTTCTTAAAAATAGAATGTTTCATATTTTTATGGGGACGCAGCACATAATCTATCTGATTTTCATTTGGAAAATCTGGATATTGAAAAAAAAGGAAGTCTGCCCCACCTTCGCACTTCAATCATGCACATTGAGTCTGTGTTTATCTACTGTTGTCTCAGTGGTTTACACAATGTTGAGCCTTTATTAAAAGCAATCATCATATGCTTAATTCTTTCTACACTTGCACGAACACACAAGGAATTTGTTTTCTTGTCATAACATTCATAGAAATTGTCTTTGTGGTGTTTCAATGATTGGATGGAAGCCCTGGGGGAGTGAACATAACAAAAGCTCCTTTCCTATGTGTATCCGTTACACACAGTGACTTCGTGTTACTGACAGGCGTTTTAACTGATTCATCTGTTGATTCAGGTATTACTTTCCTATTTTGTCTAGATTTGAAAAGATCTGAATGAATACATTGTTCGAATTGGCAACGAATCAGAGGCTCTTCGACAGATCAAAATGGTTAAAGACATTTCTTGATGATAGTTTTGATGATACCGATGCTCGTTTCATCAAAAAGGGGGAGAAGATAAAGATTTGAAGAAATGTCCATTACAAGAATTTGTTTCAAGAGATGTTTGAAAAGGAATGTTTAATTCAGAAATGGGAAGATTAAGAAAAAGAAATGTCCGAAATTCAAGATATGGGAGAGTTGTTCAAGATTTGATTGAACTGAAAGAATTTGCAGACTTTGGGAGAGAATGTCAATTATTCTTGAAGAACAGACTATTGAAGATTGTGTTTATCAAAGGAAGGGGAGAATGTAAATATTTCATACTAATAGGGGGAGCATGTGAGTTGATTGAGAAAATCATTTTTTTTTTGTATCAAAGGGGGAGTTATTTCAAATTGAGCTTAAAGAGAGAAGATCATATTGCTAAATCTTTTAGTAATGATCTTGATCCAAAGGGGGAGAATGTTAGAGCACAGATTTGTTGGATTCAAGATCATAAAGATTGAAGACCAAAGTTCAAGAGGTCAAAGGCTGAAAGTCAACTCTCAGTGAAAGTCAAAGTCATTTTGTAATAAAAGTCAAAGTCAACATATTGTATTTTGTTTCTTTGTAGTTTGCATGGAGGTATAAATACCTTTGTAAAGTCTTTGTAAGGGTGTGTGTATCATTCAGTTGTAACAAGTAAGAAACAAGTCATTCAAGCATGTGTGAGCATATTAGAGAAGAGGTTCATAGAATATCATTCTTAGAGAGAGAAAGTGTAATATGTAGAGTGAGAGAGATTGTAATCTTTGGATTAATCAATGACATATGACTGGTTTCTCATTTTGATTTATGTTTACATTGAGAACTTGATAGAATTGGGAATAACAGTGATGAAGGAATTGGTCGGGCTTCGGGACATTTTGACGGGACAAGCACGGGATGGACGGCATACACCACCATTGGCACACGCATCCCCTACTCCGATGGAGTAGGGCAGGTTTATCTTATCCTTTTGTCTGTACAGTTAGTTTTATTAGTAGCTTTAATTATTCGACGTCTTTAATTTTTACTAGTAGTTAACTTTTAGGCTTATTATCTCTTGCTAGATAGGTTGTTTTATGCCCGGTTTGCCATGGTGTTTCTCATGCATTTTATCATGAATTTTTTTTGGGGATAGCCATAATAATCTCGTTGATCAAAGTGCTTACTTTATCTAGGACACATTTCTAAAACTAGCCTATGGTTTCGATGGGTCACATTTTAGCCATGCATTACACACCAATTGTTTGGAAAGGACTTAGGACATCATTTGAAACTCATGTTGCATCTCATACACTAACCCTTCTTTCCCACACTTCTCCCACCACATTCACAACAATGAGGACATTGTCACATTCGGTTGGGGGGAGGCTACCGTTGATAGCCAAAAATATGAAGAAAAAGTGACCAAAGTTCATATCAATCATTTGGTGGAAATGGTAGAGCATAAAATGCATACCATATGGGAAAAGCTAAAAAAATAGTAGAGCATAAAATGCATACTATATATAAATAAAAAAAAGCTTCCCATTCAAACGAAGGGCACCCAAAAGACATCGATTGCAAGAACTCCTTGAGCAAAGCAAAAACATAAAAGTGGGATGCAAACCGCAAGTGCTTAAAAATCACCAAAAATCCTAAAAACCAAGTCCTAAGGACAGGGGCAGATTTACTGTTTGGCCGTTGGGGTCCTGGGCCCCCAACCAGCCCAGTCCATGAAGGCCAAAAAAAAAATTTTACTTCTATTTTTGATTGTTTAAGTGTTTGGGCCCCCAACAAAAATAATAGCAGGCCCCTTTTAGTTCAAAAATTGTTTACTTCTATTTCTGATTTCTCTCTCGCTCGTGGCTCCCCTAATTCAAACGAGACTTCATTCAAACGAGATTTCTCTTTCGCTTCGCTTCTGTTCAAAATCAATCAATCGACCATCGCTGCTGCTTCGCTTCAATCAATCGCTGCTGCTTCTATTCAAAATCAGAACTCATCGAGTTCGACCATCGCTTCGAGCCTTCGCTGTTGCCTTCGTTCTGGTTCAATCGAATCGACCATCGATGTTGCGGCTTCGTTCAATCGCTGCTGGAACCTGGAAGCTTGGAACTGATTTGGGTAAAATTAAAAACCTAATCTTTTGATTTCTTATTATTTGGTATTTTGGATTGATTTTGTTGAAATGTTTGTTTTGGTTTCTTAGTATTTGGTATTTTGGTATGAGTTTGTTGAAATGTTTGTTTAATTGTTTTGGTTTCTTAGTATTTGGTAATTGGTATTTTGGATAGATTTTGTTGAAATGTTTGTTTTGGTTTCTTAGTATTTGGTATTTTGGATTGATTTTGTTAGTACTTAGTACTTAGTAAGTTAGGTTAATTTTGCTAATTAGCTATTATTGATATTTGTTAGAAAAAATGGAAAGATTTTTTAAAAGGAAAGCATCAACACCTGAATCGAGTTCTGCTCCTTCAATGCCTTGCGAAATCGATTTGAGTGATCTTCCATGTGATCCGGCCGATAGGAAAAGAATTACCGAGTATAATCCGAACCAAAGAGATTAAATAAGGAGAAAGTATTTAATTAGAGGACCTTGTCAACCACGAGGCCATGCATTTCCAAAAAAATATGTCGGGAGTAAGGGAAGACGGTTTTGCCCGACTTGGTTTGATCAATACTCTAATTGGTTGGAGTATAGTGTAAAAATGGATAAAGCCTTTTGCTTGTGTTGTTATTTGTTTAGAGATCATTTTGTAGGACAATGTGGGAGTGATGCTTTTGTTACAGATGGTTTTAATAGTTGGAATAAAACCGAGAGACTTGTCATTCATGTAGGCGATGTTAATAGTTTTCACAATAGAGCACTTAAGAAAAGTGAGGATTTAATGAGACAAGAGCGATCTATTGTCGTTGCTTTTCATAAGCAAACTGAGACGGAGAAGAACGAGCATTTTTAATGAAATCGTATCTTTTGGTTAATTATTATTTTATTATATATGGTGCCCCCATCGATATTTATTTCTGGATCCGCCACTGCCTAAGGATCCAAATGTTGTGTTTTTGTAAAGTGCTTAACCATTTGAAACTCGTGGCTAGCTTATGGAAATTGTGTTTGATGATATTTGTGAGTGTCTTTATCTCTAGTTTATGAAGGGCTATCCTATACAAGTAAAAGGGATAAATGCATGACTTTTGTGGGATTTTGGCATAAACAACCTCTTTTGTTCAAGCGTTATTTTGTGTTGATTGGGGACAATCAACAGTCTTAGTCTGGGGGTGTGATATGCGTTCATTTTATTACTTAAATGCTCTATTTTTAAACGCATATCTCAACTTTTTGCAAGCGAATATTTAATTAATCAAGGCCCTTTGAGCAAAATTCATATCTTTATTGCTTGGGCATTAAACCATTGGTTTTATGTTGTTTTTGTGGCTTGCAGATTGGCTTCTAGGCGTTTTTGTTGGGAGATTTCGTGTGCCGAAAAACAGAGGGACAGCAGCATGCTGCAGCTTGATGCCATCTCAGGATTTGTGGAATATTCCTAAAATATTCCCCCAACCTTGCATTAGCTGGAAGAAATCTTGGATAAAGTTTGCTAGAAAATCTTTTCTTTTATCCTTTGGACAATGTCTTGATCCTCCCTTTTGTTGGCTATAAAAAGCCTAGCTCATTTGTTGTAAAAACACAATTCTCTCCCATCACCTCTAAAAATCCTCTCTAAGTGTTCTCTTATTCTCCAATCATTGGGAGAAAATTTGGAATACTAGTTTAATTTTAATTAAAGCATTTAACTTTCAGTATTTCTTATCTGCTTTATTACGTTATTGCATTTTAATATTACGTTTCTTATAATTATTGCACTTTAATTTTACGTCTTTTTTTATCGCATTTTAATTATTCGCATTATTACGTCATCGTTATTTATAATTTGTGTAACCTTTAATCTACCATCGTTCTTTTCATTTAATCTTCATAATTTACAGTAATTTTTATTTTTAGTCGCATTCTCTTCTTTTTAAAAATGCAAGGATCCCAAGCGATGATAGGCTAACAACCTTAGCTTGGGTGTGGGGTGGGGTGAAGTTAAGATTAAAACCAATTTTTGATGGTGGAAATTAGTAGTTAATAATTATTTTCAATCATTCATTCAAGGTTATTTTTATAAAATTTATTTCCTAACAAATTGATCGTTGTTGAAAATGATTAAAGTGTGATGGACTTAGAGATAAGTCGTCGTGACATATCAACTTGAATGATATGGAGATATACTCGAGAGAGTTATTTAGATACGAGGAAACTCGTTTTCATTCCATATAGCTTATACAAGGAATAGATTGTGCCATTGCCTAGACTTTTTCTATTTTGGAAACATTAGAATCAAATCTATGGATGCGAGCCTTTTGTCAATCTCCAAAGAGTGCCTTAGAAAAACTAATGGTTGGTTATATTAATTATGACGTTTCACCTGATTTAATTGTCAAAAATCTTAACGGATCCCTACACCCTTGCTCCTTTTTAAAGAAATTAATTTCTGTCAAATTAGTTGTTAAAAAAAACCACCCAACAATATTTCTTCAAATTCGCCATCTGAAATCATTTCTTTTATTAAGCTTTTACACCTTTCCCTGTGGATCGATACTCGGTATTTTACCGTTTTATTACTTGTGAAAGACGGCAACGGATTGATAAGTTTATACTTGCACTATTCACCGTTAGATAACAATCCAAGAGATTAAGTTCATATAAATCTCGTAACACAAATCAAAATTTGTTAATAACTCATCAAGAATACTAAATCTAAATAGAAAACCCTACCCTATCAAAAAACCATTCCCAAATCAAAACCCAAAACGCAAATCAGAACCCTAATCAAAACCCAAAATTTACAAAGAAGAAGATGGAGTAGATGCAGAACATCCAATTTCCGTCCATTTTCGAAAGCCTCCTTCGATTTCTTCAATCGAAGGATTCACTATAAGAAATTATAGGTTCGATTTATTCACCAGATCTGGATTGACTTGATAAATGTCTTCGTTCATTGAAGCTTTTTGTATTATGTTTTGTTAATGACTTGATAAATGGTTGTTCAAGAAATAGAAGATGGTGAGAGATGGAGGTCAGGGACGGAAGCGTTAGAGGTGAGAGATTGGAAGGGATGGAGGTTACTTGGGGGAAGGAGCCATATATGGTGTTTGTTAATTGTATTTTTGTTATTTTTATTTTTTTTGTTATTATTAATGAGTTTTATAAATTGGCTAAACATGTCCTTGAAAAAAGTAAAAAATTCATAATACAATGAAAACATGAAAATGCTTCAAAGTTAACGTAGATCTTAAACGGATGTTAACATGAGGGATTTGATCCATAACAAAAATGAAACCATAATGACCATCCCTGTAATTATTTCATTTGGGGGACCTGATCCAAAATTTCACCAAACCACAGGGACTAAATTTGTAATTTACTCTAATTAATGTATGTCGCTCTAAAATCATGTTCACTATACAACTAATGTCTAGCAAACAAAATCAATATTAAGACTCATACATTAACATCTTGAAAATAAATCACTTATTAATAACATATTTCACATTAAACAAACTAAATTGATTTCATATTAACTTTTCAATGTAATTTATACCAATCAACTTCATCGCAACGCTCAGCCTCACACCTGGTATAATTGGTCATTGTGATTTGTTGAAAATAATACTTTTTGTCACTGCAATTTTGAAATTATAAGATGACCACCGTGCTTTGTAAAAACTTTCGAGTTTAGTCCCTTCCTCTAACGGCTATTAAAAATTCCGTTAAATGATGAACAATTTTGTTATTTTATCATTTCATGTCTTTTACTTAATCAAAATAGATTCTACGATTTTAGTCGAATGGTTTTTGATTAGGTAAAAGGTAAAAAAATCGATAAAATGACGAAAATACACTCATTAATGGAATTTTAAAATGGACGTTAGAGATAGGGACCAAATGTTTTTACAAACCACCACTGTCATCTTGTATTTCAAAAATACAGGGAGGAAAAGTGTTATTTTTGACAAATCACTGGACCAAATTTGTAGTTTACTCTAAAATAATAAAATACGAATAAAACGAGGTCAAAAACATCGGCTAAATAAACCTCGGGAGTAAATTACGTTTTTAGTCCATATTGTTTGTTGAAAATTTTTGTTTTCGTTCTTATGGTTTTGAAATAATGATTTTTATCCCTATATTTTATAATATATTATCTTTTCATCCTCATGGTTTATTTTTTATTACCTTTTTCATCAATATGATTTACAATTCATTTTTATTTTAGTCATTCATACTTAAAAGTAGTTTTTGGCCTTAGGATGAAAATAAAAATAATTACAAACTATAGGGACAAAAAATGAAATTTCAAAATTACATGGACGAAATTCACAAATTTTAACAAACCGCAAGGACTAAAACATAATTTACTCTAAACCTCGCCCACCCTCCCATCCGCCGTAACCCGCTGCCAAAATCACACAGATACTTTAAGTCTCCAACACTAAGGTTTTTTTTTTTAAACCTCTTAATGACTCTTAAGTCTGAATCGTTCAGACCTTTTTACACACCACCTCTTACTAATCATAACTAAAATAAGACTTCAGACTTTAGACCTCTTAAAAAACAAACGACACCTAAGGGGTTGTTTGTTTTTTAAAATTAAGTACTCATCTATCACTTTTCACTTTTTCGTTCAGACATATAGGAATTAAGACCGTTTGTTTTTTCTTTATTTCAGATCCACTCATCACTTAATTGGGTCTTACCGAAAAATGCTAGGGTTACCACTTATTTTCACTTTTTTTCACCTCTCATTATTCATCGCTTCCATCAGATTAACGGCTCCTTTATCTCCTTCAATCCATCATCGCTCCTCACCTGAAGAAATCGTCGATCTCACCTGAAGAAATTGTCAATCTCACCTGCTACTCTTCTCTCCTAGATCGACTAAGGATTCCATTGATCTTCTCTCCAGCATCGACCCATGTCCGTTCTTGACATTTTTTAGGCCCCGGGCGAGATGTAAAAATGGGCCCTCGATAACTACGAAATTATTTTCAATATATTGTTTATATCATCAAAAATAACATTGAATTCAAGAAATACTGATAATTCATATAAAACTGCTTTTCCCGGTATTCGTAGCGCAAGATCAATCAATAATTATTTCTAAATTAATATTATCTACCATATCATTTTTACATAATGTAACACCCTCAAATATGGAAATAACAACTAATTTAAAATTTTCTAAATACACCAATAAATAAATCATCTACCACCACAATTTAATATTTAACCCCAATACACACATTCTTTCTACTTGAACAGTCTATAATAAATACGGGTGCTACTAAAACCCAAAAGTATCGCTATCTCCAAACTGCGGAAGACTTCATCAAATGCTTACACTTGTGAACCACTAAGCACATCCCTTCATACGACTGCTAGAACCGAACCCCCACCTGAACCTGATGCACATGTCGACAAATAAAAATGTTAGGCTTAACGCCTAGTGAGCTCAAGAGTTTTCAACATATATAAAATACATACTGATGAAGGAAGTAAGTCATTTAAATCATGAATTTCCGAAATGATTTGCCTTAAATAAGAGAAGACTAACTTTCCAATAATGCACGTTTTAAAGACGAATACCCCGACATAAAAATTCATTCACAAGGTAAACTCAACCCAAGACTCACTCGAAACATTTAGTAGAAATTGAACTCCCACTTTATAAATACGTAGATACAACTTATTTCCCGAAACACCCAAACACGGGTGGAACATATTATCCAACTCGTAAGAATCATGGATAAAACCTGTGCATATAAAATATCACCGAAAACGTGGATTCCAAATATACAATAACTAAATAACACCTTTCGGTGATGGGGAAAACCCGTTTCCATTTAATGTGGCGGAAACACAAAGGTATGCCACATATCCATGTTATACGCGTGTTTTCAAGGTGGAAACCACTGACATCAACTCTATCCAAGTCTTTAGTCACGGCACAACGGTGGGTTCAACTTTTTCCAAGTCTTTAGCCCCAAAGAATCACCAAGTTCAACCCTATCCAGGTCTTTACCTTGGGATCGTCCTCAAGGTGGACAACCAATGACATCAACTCTATCCAAGTCTTTAGTCACGGTAGACATCAACCCTATCCAGGTCTTTAGTCATAATAGGCATCAACCCTATCCAGGTCTTTAGCCGTCTGAACATCAACTCTATCCAAGTCTTTAGTTCAGCACAATCGTGGGTTCAACTCTGTCCAAGTCTTTAGCCCCAAAGAATCACCAAGTTCAACCCTATCCAGGTCTTTACCTTGGGATCTCACCATCCTTGACACGCTTGATTATTTAGGGCTTACATCGTATCACCAATGCATATTTCCAAATTATAACTCGAGGACCTCGTCCCACATTAACATGATAACCCGACCTCTATGCCTATGGATCCAATGCATTAAGGTCAAAATGCTACATGACTCAAAAGAATGACAACGCACTCAAAACATGTAATTCCCAAAAATATTTGATTCTCAAATTATCATTGGCCTTCGGCCCAAAACCCAAAAGGTTTTCCATTTCTAAAGCGTTTCCCCAAAGCCGGGAATGACTCGAAACCAAATGACTCACGCATGTGTGATTTTCCAAATATTCCAATTCATGAATGATGCATAAAACCCGACAAACACATAAAAGTGTATTTTTCGACCAATAACCCATTCATGCAATAAACCACCAAAACATGTTCCTTTGTGACACATTTATCAACATATCTCGAAAATCCCAAAATGTGGTGTTTTACAAGATTTAATAAGCTAAACACTTCAATTAATCAAAAGTTACCAAATAACCCAACAATTGATAATTTCATGTAAAACACATAAATGCTTTAAAATGGACATTTTGGCATGTACAACGTTTTCACAAATCAACTTGAACTCACCTCGCTAGATTTAGGCTAAATCTAGATTTTACTCCGCTTTGAGCTCCTTTGAAGAAACTTGAATCTCCAAGTAAAAACTTCCAAACCTAGATCCATACATATTCAACCATACATAAACATAATCGACCACAAAGAATCGTTTCCCAAACCATGAGCATGAATACCTCAACTAAAACCGAAACCCTAACTCCCATAACTTAAGAGAATAGAAGATTACCTTAACCCAAGCTTGAATCCACCAACCAAAACACTTCTAGTTCACCAAAATGGTTACAAACCTCCAATCTATGAAAGGGAGAACAAAGGGTGGATGAAACTCTAGAAAACTTTGGTGAAGAAGACGAATAGTGAGAGATGAGAAGCTTACCACCACAAAATACTCTAGTATACTTCAATAGATTTCCAATATCTTGTTATATCCTTGAAGATCTCTCAAAAACGAAACTGTAGCAACTTGAATCACCCAAATCGGAGCTAAAATGAGAAAGTTATGAGGAAATGAAGTTTGGGGCTGAAAATCGCGATTTAAGTGAGATTCACAGCGCACTGCGCGGGCGCGAGCTGTGCAACTTTCGACCAAAATATGCCCGAACACTGTTTTGGTCATAACTTTTTCGTTATAGCTCCGTTTTCGCTCCGGAAAGAACCGTTGGACTCGTAATTGAATCATTTATCCATCTAGACCATAAAATCTAGGATTCAAGTCCAAAATAAAATATCTTATTTTTCCTTTATATATCGATTTCTGTATTAACTCGATATGATATCTTTCGAAAATCGGGGTGTTACACATAACATCATCAATCAATTCACTATCAAAGACATCTTATGATATACATTTAATATATATATTGAAATCATTTGGTGTCACTATATGTTAACCATTCGGAGTAACACTTTAAGTAAATCAACATAAATCCATTGATATTCCACATGTTACCTAATGTTAATATTTTTCATCATTAATTTCAAACTTTTAGGGTTAGATTTTTTTAAGAACCATAAATCTTTGAATCAAAATTCATATCGGTTATAGTTTGAAATCTTATTCTTGTTTTAAAGATATGAGAGTACTTAAGATTCATGCACCCAATATTAATTAGATAATAAGGAGTCAATAGTGTATGAAAAAAAGAAGTCTTTGAAATCATAAATATAGATATATGTTGAGTCGTCTCATATAGTTTGATAATTGTTTTCAAAAGCTAAGACTTTTCTTAGTTAATAACAAGAAATCTATTATATTTAACACAATAATAAAATTCATGCGAATGGAATAATGAAAAAAAATACGTGGAAGATGAGTAATATATGGAGTATATATCAAGGATTATAGGTAAAAATAGTTTTTAGATATTAGTACTAGATAAAAAAAGTTAGAGAAACAACAAGAAATACTATAAAATGAAAGATTAAATAATTTTTCACAAATTTTCTTGTCCAATGATATTAATTAATACATGTTTGGGTTCTTAATATAATGTAAAATTCTTTTTGGGTCCTATTATATACTAATTTTTTAACTACTAATATTAATATATATATATATATATACTATATATATATATATATAGGGATAGTTTAATTTGCAACCCATGGAAATTTTATAACCCATGCAACTCATTTCTTAACCGTTGGATCAATGATCGACGGTTAACAATACATGTGGATCCAATATTTTCAATTAAAAAAAATCAAAAAAAATAAAAACAAAATAACCGTTTACCATGAATCCAACGGTTAAGATGTGTGCATGAATTGTAAGATTTACAATATATATATATATACTAAAAAATTTGGGTTTAGGGTTTAGGTACGCCCGGTCCACCCTACCCAGGGACGGCACTGCATCGACCAAGGACTACCTCGTTCACTTCTTCACGAGTTCGACCATCGGTATCGCTAATCTCCGTATGTTTTTGCTGTCGATTTCATCTCTGTCTTCTGTGTTAAAGTGTTGATTTTCTTTGGATTTTTGCTTCTGTTTTGAACAAACAGCCCCTTTACAAATCGTACGCCTCCAAATCGGGACTCAGATCGATCTCCATCTGTTTTTCATCACTGTTGGTCTCGATTTTCTGCTGTGTTCTTGATCTCCATATGTTTCTGCCATGATCTGTTGCTTTGTAAAAATCTGATGTGTTCTCCATATTGTTCCAGGTTGAAGAAGATTGAAATCGAAGAAATTTTGTTCCACCACAACACCGACTGGTTCATTGATCTTACAGAGCCAAACATATAACAGAATTTTTGTTGATTGAAGCGAATGACGATTCATTCGGCTGTTATTCAGAAGCTTCTAAGCACAAACGCTCATTTAGCCCGCCGAGCGGCTGAGAACCATTTTAAAATCTACACTTATGGCGCTCGAAATGGAATGACAATTATCGACTCCGATAAAACCCTTGTTTGCCTCCGTAGCGCCTGCAATTTCATTGGGAATCTTGTTCGCGAAAATGGTCGGTTTCTGTTCGTGAATACTAATCCATTACTTGATGAAATTATTGAGCAGATGATTAAAAACACTGGCTGCCGCAATGACAACTCTTGGCGTCTTGGAGGCTTTCTAACCAACAGTTTGAGTCCGAAAAAGTTTCGATCTCGGAATAAGAAGTTGAATCTGACGTCGGTTTATAGGCCAGATTGTGTGGTGATTTTTGATACGGAACGGAAGTCTTCTGTGATTCTTGAAGCGTCTAGGTTACATATTCCAATTGTTGGGTTAGTAAACTTGTTTACTTTTTGCATTCATATTTCGTAACGGTATAGTATTTGAATTTAGGGGAAGGGCCAGGGGAGCGGAGGGGATACCTTAAGTACATGCTTAACCACCCAAGTTTAGCACTGTGTATTAAAAAAGGTGGAAAGATGTGGAAAAGAATGAAGAGAACCTAAAAGTTTTTTGTGTTCTAGGCTTTTTTTAGGATAGAAAAGAAAGGAACTGGTGGGGATGTTTTGACTGATCTTGTCAAAAATTTCTTCCGGATGTGTGAATATTAAGAGTGGGCTACCCCATTGGTACTTCTTTGTTGTCTGTTTTTGTTTTTGAAGTTACTAAGTATAACAAAATGATTGGTTAAGAACTTTAATCTTCAATGTCAGGTTGGTGGATCCGAGTATGCCACTGGAAACGTACAAGAAAATCACATACCCTGTTCCAGCAAATGATTCAGTGCAGTTTGTGTATTTATTCTGTAATATGATTACAAAAACTATCCAATACGAGCAAAAGAAGCTTGCTGCAGCTAAAGGGAAGGTTTCCAAAGAAGAAGAGACAAAAACCGGGTAAGATGATGTTAGTAAGTTATTATTTGAATACCCCATGTCTAATCATGCATATCGATGCACATGTGATACAATGATCATAGGATCAATATATGTTTTGTATTTACATGTCTGATTTTGAGCACATATTTGGTGGAGATGAACGATTAGGGTAGCAGACTTGCAATTTTCTGTAAGGACCTGTGATCAGTCTGGGCAAGGGAGGGGTTGGGAGTGGTAACAGGTTTGTCGGGGGAGGGTTGAAGAGCCGATATTTAGGTGCCAAAGTTCTTGGATGGGGTATGTGGGATGGCCATGAGTAGTTTTTGTGTGACCGTTGTCATGAAGGGATCGTTTGGTTCACTTGTTAGAGTGTTTAGCTGTTTCGCACTTCCCTCCTTTCCCTACTTGTTTTAATCTTATTCTATGTTCTATACCTTGCGAACCTCATTTCCCAAGTTTGTCAAGCTTTTCATCAACTCTTTAAAACTTCATTTTTTTCTTTTGTTAGTCTCGCTTTTGGGGTTGCTAAGGACCCCCCCCCCCCAAAAAAAAAAAAATATATATATATATATATATACATACACACACACTCATAACATTTTTGCAAGTCAAGGGGCTTCGTGGAAGTGATCTCACATTCTCACTAATCCTTGGGTTATGGAAACCGGAAAGGTTGCATACATCTTACCCTTTCCAAACCCCAGGATTTACTCGGTGCCTTTGGTTTGGTTTACGTTGAGCACATATTTCTTGCATAAGGCTTGTGTATTTACAAAAAGTTTAGAGGATGTTTATAAGGCATACAAGTCCACGTTGATTCAAAAGTTCTTGCTTAATTGTTAGAAGTTTTTCATGGATTATGTGCTTATTTTGTAGCAATCTAGAGAATGTAGGACTTCATGAAGGGATTTCAGAGTTTAGAGAGAGTGGAGAAATTTTGAGGGATAAGGTAATTGGAGGAGAGATAAAATTAAATAGTTTGCTCCTCTCTCTCCATTTGATTGATGCTAATTTGAATTATAGATATGGTATATACTATGTAGTCCTTTCAACTATATTTAACTATTTATCGGGTAACTACAACCTAAAGCTATAGTTACAATTACAAACCATCTGAAATGACTAGACTGATTAGCATTGTAGTATGAATAAGTGTTTTTACCAAACTAATCGAGGTAGGCTAAAAATGAAACAAGTCAAATTCTGAAGTAGTGACCCCCTTAGGGTTGTGTGGTTTAAGTAACATTCTTTTTCACACTCCTATGTAAGGTCAATTGCCTTTGGTATACTTCAATCATTCGCCTCTCTTGATTGTTTTGTTATTTCAATCTTGATTGGCGCTATCTTTAACCAAATCAAACCAAACGAACCAGTAAACCCCACCCCAGTCAAAATAGGGTCCGAGAGGGATAGGATGTTCAAAGAGCTTACCTCAACCACTAGGATCAAAAGGTTGTTTCCATGAAGACCCCTGACTTGTGCATAACTCGAGGTGTGTGCAAACAAGTATAAAATAAGTAATATAACATGTGATCAGGACAACAATTATGCGCATGAATGCATGATTCAATATTACAGCAGCAAACAATGTAATAAAGTACAACATGTATTACAAGTAGCAATAATGTATATGACATCTTAAACATGCAAGTATGACCAATAACAAAATCAAGCAAGAAAGTCGGATGAGGTCTTATCTGACCCATCTATCCCACACAAGTAACCAATTTGTCTACTCTCTACCCTCTGCTCAAAACCCTTGTTGACACCGTCAACTGGATCCTACTGAAAATCAACCACTCTAGTCTTATGCTTCCAAGAACTCCTATCAGAGGTTAAAACTGCCATGTCCGTCCTTAGGTGGTCGTCCCACGTTCTCTTAGGCCTACCCTTCTTCACCTCCTCCACTCTCCTTACTGGTGCTGTCAACTACATGTTATGGACATGCCTAAACCACCACAATCTAACCTCCCTCAATTTATTTGTGATAGGCTAAAGCCCTAGTTCCAACCAGGAAACCTTGCTCGGAATCCTATCTAGCATGGTCCGACCAAACATCCATCTCAACATCTCATCTCTGTAACTTCTAATTTCTTCTCTTGCGACTTCTTTACTACTGCCCAATACTCAGAACCATACAACATAGCCGTTCTTATGGCTACTTTGTAGAATTTCCAATGATTTTTCTTTTATTACAAGTCTTCTATTCCAGCGGTCACAACCTAATATCTATGTTTGAGATGGTCATATCATGTCACATAATGTTGTCTTAGGGGCTGTTTACTAGCCTCGTTTCATCTCTTACCGGTAAGATTCTCTTACACAGGTGAGGTAGGAGTGTTTACCAAAAAGAAAAAGATCAATGATCATTGACCGTCCTTCTGACCGGGGTAAGTGATAGAACAAGTGCTTACCACATTCAACACCTATTCTTCCTCATTTATCCTCCCCTCAGTCTCTTTCTTCATTGAAAACCTTCTCTTTTCCTTCACCAACAAGAGTAATACTCTGCACACTTCTTCTCTCATGCACACATACCCTCACTACTATAAATGCAGAGGGAATCATGCTACTTCTCCCAACCGAGGTTGGTGGAAGTCATCAGTTCGAGCTTGATTATCCCTAAACCCAATGTGAGTTTTTATATTTCGATTTGCTACCACCGCGCCGTGATTGAAAAAAGGGGTTGATCCGTATCATCTTGACTTGGTTCTGCTTCCTCTACTTTTTTAATAATAGCGGGTTGGGTTCTTCTCCTACCCGTATCGATATAAAGGCAAGTCAAATTATATATTCGGAGGGAATCATGAAGGCGGTAAATCTTGAAATGAAAATCGTAGAAGGGTAAAAAGTGAAAGGTAATTAGATGGGAAGACGCTTTGGAAGAAGAAACAATAGACTCTCGAAACAATTGTCCAGAAGGAAATTAGGAGAGGCAAGACGCTTTGGAAGAAGAAATGCCTTTATTTGTCTCTTGAAAGTGGTTTGGATTGAAAAGATGGGGGAGGCAGAGGGGTACGGCTCCAAAAGATCCAAAAGAGAGGGGTACGGCTCCAAAAGATCCAAAAGACGATTAATACTTGAAATTAATATTTTGGCTTTGAAGCAAAAATTAATAATTTTTTTTTGAAGCAAAAATTAATATTTGTATGAATTCTTCAAATTAATATTTGTTTTGAACTTTAATAGAGGGGTATAATTGTCATTTTCATTCAGTCAGCACTTAATACGAAATATTAGGTAAACATCAATTTTTAATCGGCACTTACTCGAATCAGACCTCTTATCTTCTTAATCATAAATCTTACTCCAACGCTTACCCAAAGTTTTTGGTAAACAACCCTTTAGTTCTTCTCAATCTGTTCCGCCCTAATCTTATCTTGCATAACAAAACTTCATCCTATGATCCTATCCTTCAATGAATGACCACCCATGTACCTTGGAAATTGGAATTCACAATTCTGCCACACTCATCTCATGCAGAAATTGTCCTATAAAACCTCTTTTAGTTTCATAAGTTGCTGATCATAGAAAGTCATATGAAGCTTGTTGCAATTTCATCAATCCGCACTTGCCTTTACACTAACATTCTTGTCAGTCTTCATTTTTTTAACACATTCCAAATTCATTTTTGTGCAAACAACTTGGATAAATTCCCAATTCAACCATGCACCCTCTCCATCCTGGCTTTGGACAACTTACACAAGTAGAACTTTTCTAATGGAGTTGACAACCATCCTCTATTGTGCTATGACCATGACATCATGATGCTGTTAATCTCTTCTTATCATACAATTATGGTTCATTCACCACGTATAGGACCTATAGGTCCCTGTTGCTTTAGGAATAAAGGATAGAGAGGTACATGCCTATATAAATAAGCTTGTTCAAGCAACGTTCTTCACGTAAATGTGGATGCACTTTTGGTTTCTCGAAACACTTGTGGTTAGTTGGAATATGTCTACCTTAACTTTTAAGCACATATGTTTCACATAAGTTATTATCAGGCAAGATGCGAAAAGGTATGGAAGTTACTTTTTATTGGAACTTCTTGGCTTCTTGCAGTATTTATTTGTGATGATATCTGAGAACACCAAGTAAAAGGGACTTTTTGCCCTATTTATGGAGTAGGTGTTCGGATCACAACCCCATTGGATTGGTCATGGTGTAACGTCACATTACAAAGAGTAATAGTGGTAATAAAATTACAAACAAATGGATAAGTGAATTAAGACAATGTATTCCTGTATTTCTGCTGTATTGAAACACTCGTTGATGAGATCATCATCCTCAAAACTTATTAATTTCTTGTAAACTAGTCTGATAGTGGATAGAAATCAGATTCACCAACAAGGAGATCCTATCCCTCTGTTTCTGGTTATTATCATGCCTTAGGTCCTACTATGATTGATACTGGGATGCTCCAAAATTTTGATGAATTAGCGTTCTGGAACTAGTTCAGTTGAGATTTCTGACTTCCGTATGATAAAGTGTCTGTGAGTGTAATTGAGCTAGTCAGTAATTTGGGCACTTGGATTTTGAGGATTAATGAAACTGAGCAAGTAGATTGGAGATAGGATCTTGTACATATCAGATTGTGTGGAGTACAATAGCTGGAATATGAATTTTGTTAATTATTGAAGAGTGTAGACAGTCTCAGCTCAACTTGATGGATTTACGCCGTATAATCTTCATTATTACATTGTTCATTTTATGTTGTCTTGTGACATAGAGATGTTTCATATGCATTTTGGCTTTTATAGTCTTGACATAGGTTTTCCAGATTTGTACAAAGTCTCTTCCTGTTGCATAATAATTATTGCCCATAGTTAGATTTGACATAGTTTTTACATATTTGTATAATAAATTGATTTAAATGTTTGATGCCACTATTTTTTTTTGTCAACTACTTCATATTGCTTATTTTTGAGTTTCGTATAAGATGAATAACAACTTTTGTTGTGGATGAATTATGGATTGAAGAGAGGCTGCTCAACCAATTGAAAAGATTAAGATCGATGGTACAGATGATGAATTGTTCGTCCTATCATACAAAGGCTTATTGCCTGCTTCTGATGGTAATTGTCTAATTCTAGTAACTGTTAGTAGATTCACTTTTTTTGATTGTTTACATTGCAATTTTTATTTCACTTTTTCTTTTATGCCCAACTTTATGTAGTTGTGATATTTTTCTGGATGCAGATCCCTTGAAAATCAAGGAGCTTCTTGACAAACTTGTTGTTTTTAAGATCAACGACAATGAAGGGACAAAGATGGGTTTTCATGGGCCAAAGTACGAATTCCTCCATGACCATAAGTTCTCGCATCTTTTTAATTCGATCTAGGAATGAGGCTAAAGCAAAGCCAGATTGAGAAAGCCTCTTTTACCATTTTACGTTTCTTTCTAAGAGAAAATTCGAAACAATTTCTAAAATTGAAGGTAAAATGTAAAGGGAAAACAACAGCACAAATAAAGACAGGGTGAAGGTGAATACAAAATGGTTCATGAATTAATTGTTTTCTTGGTATATGCAGCAAAGTAAATTCCTAAACTTCTCATGGGGGCATTTGTTTTTTTTTTTGTAGAAGATCTTGTTGGTTCATTGTCCTACTCATATGCCATCTCTGGTTTACTTCTACTGTTGAACATAATGATGAGCACCCACCAATTAGATTCACATACAGTAGGAGGTCGAACATGCCAGCTTGTTTTTTCTTTTCTCCTTGATTTCAATACCCTATGACAGAAGCACTGTTTCGATTTCTTTGATTGTCTCTCTTTTATATTTTCAATTCTTAACACAGATTAAATTTGAAATCTCGTGTTGCATCTTTAGTCAATAAGAAACTTCAAGTGCTTGTGTCAAAATTGGATGGCCTCTGAAATCAGAAAAGTTATATTAGTTTTATATGGTATACATTATTTCCTTAAACCTGGCTGCATAGATTAGGAACAAGGTATGTTAATCTGTTTCGTCTCTGCCAAAGAAGTCTAATTCACAAATAGGTATTTGCGTCCTGACTTGGGTTTGTTATAAATCTCCCTATCAAGTTAAGTCGAGTACACAATTCTGATAGTAATATATATAGTTGTTTTTGTTTCAAAGAGGAAATCCTCAATTCTTTTTGTTGATTCTTGGGGGTGCTCAACAAAACCGACCAACCCGACCAACCTGGCCAACCCAACCCGAAAAACCCAAAAAAACTCAACCCAAGGTAACCCGACACATAGTTGATACAAAGTTAGGCCAAACCGCATCTATTGTGTTGGAATTGGGTTAGGGTAATTTGAACTCAACCCAACCCGATGAACCCATTACCCAATGTCTTTCTATGCCATGGATTTAATATGATTGTTAAGTCCTTGATGAATATATGTACATTAGAATTAGACAAACCCGTAATTAGCTATATTCAAAATTATATTACAATTTCAACCGTAATTTTACTTTCTTATTTGCATGAACTTTCAACTTTTTTTTTTGAGTTTGTTAGTCATTTTGTATGTTCTCATTTTGATTTTACTTCATTTAAACACAAATGCTTAGCTAGATTGTGCAGTGATGTACCAAAGTTTCAACCTGATTGACTGAACCTGCACGGTTTGAGTTAGGTTAGGTTGTAGTTTTGCTTGGGTTGAGATTTTTCAAACCGCAAACATTGGGTTGGGTTGTTCAAATGCCTTCAACCTGGCCAAACCCACCCATGTGCAACCTTATCTTTGGGTATAGTATCTACTATTTGGTTTCATATGCTATTTGGAGATAAGTACCCCCTTCGTTCAGAAATAAATGTCCACAATGAAAAAGACATACAATTTTAGAAATGTATATTATACTTTTTAATTGAGTCGATGATAATTTTACCCTTAATAATAGAGGGATTAGAATTTCTCCATCTCAAAGTTAATGGTAGAATTGGAAAAGACACTTCCTTATGGAAGTGGACACTTTTTCGGACAAACTAATGTGGACACTCATTTTGGGATGGAGGGAATGACATCTTAAGTACAATTATGGAAATCCAAAAAATTGGTCGAAAATAATGACTTCCAGATGGGGTGGGTATTTGTTAAGGGACTGAATGGAGGCGGGTCCTTCCGACAATAACCTCGCCTGATGGCCCATATTTGGTTTTCACTCTACTCTTCATCTATGGTTAAAATCTATCGGCTGCCTAAATGTAGAATGGCACATTTTAGCACCTCATCTTTTGATGTCAAAATCACTCTCTTTTTTAGTAGTTAAAATTCACATTTAGCCCCTAAATGTACTTGCGTTTGCACTCCGGGGAGGTGTAGAGAGAGGAGTTGTGATGTTGGTTTTTGTTTGCAGTGAGAAAGTAATAAACTGATTGAAAGGCTACTAATTTCTAAAAGTGGGACTAAGGGGGTACTAAACGCTTACTAGGTAAGTACTTACGGGGTCACTTTACCTTATCGGATGAACATGATAAGGATTGAGAATCTTACCCGGTAAGAACGGTGACAAGGATCGAGAGTCTTACCTCGTAAGTGAGAGTGACGACTCTTACCCGGTAAGCGCTTACCGGATAGAAATATTGCATACAATGTCGTTTTAATAGATTAAAGTCCTACCCGGTAAGTTAAATGGAAGTGTTGAATCTTACCGGTAAGCACTTACTGGGCAAGAGTTGGGTAAACGACCCCTAAGTATAGCATCAATACGATATAGCCATGTAGGTGATATCATGCAAGTGTTTTATCTTGTTTATGTATTTCTATCTTGGAAGGACATGATATTTGATGACGATGCAATTTGATTTCCCTTTTACCTTCTTGTTCTATACCTTAACTGTACCTTTCTTACTGCTAGATTAGATAACAGAGTAACTCCAGTAGTTCATCTATGTCCAAAAGATGTGAAAATATCTATTTTGGGATGTGCCATATTAATTGAAACATTGCATCTTTTGTTAGTTTTGAATCTGAAATTATCTATCTGCCTCTATTGTCATCATCACCAAGTATTTTTTGTATTGGTTTTGTTCACAAGCTTTACTTAATATTGTAACCAACAGGCTATTTTAAAGTTCTTTTTCCTTATTTTTGTCATTATTGAACATTTGAGCTATAGTTAACCCACATCATATGGATGTAGAATCAAATGTTACAATTTTTGGGGCCAGAGTGAGTCTTTTTGGCTTTGAGTGATGCATGTTAAAGACTGTGGATTAAGATCTGTCCCCATCACGAGTCCTTTCCTGTAAAGAGTATTATTACATAATGAAGTATATCAATATCTTCTCCCATACTTCATGCAGGTCTGCCATTGAGATTTCTAATGGATTGACATGTCTAGACTTACTCGCTAATTATATCGAGGTTATTCCTTGATTTCTTTTTACTTTGGCTACCGTTTTGAAGATTTTGTGTTGGAAAGCTTCTACGTTTCAATTCAAAATTTTCATTTTGAATCATATGTAGTCTCTGAACTCAAAATACGGATGCGATATTCCTCTGCTTCTGATGAATGCTGTCAGTACACATACAGAGACCTTGAAGGTTACTGAATTGTCTCGACTCTGGAGTCCAATTTGAATATTATTCTGCATTTTTTTGTCTAATAAATAGCAATTTTTGTAATATAGAATTTGGAGAAACAATCCAGCAAGAACATAACTTGTTTAGTGAAGGTGTGTTTTCTTTGAATTATTTCAACCCTTATTAAGCAGCTTTTTTACTATTATCTTGGCTTGTCTGTTCACAAGGAAATTGTCTTGTAGGATCAACATAAAGAGAATGATGTCAAAGATGCCTTGTCACTTGAAGGAGGGAGTATCGAGGATAAACCACTGTATGGCAATCTGGTGTTGATAGTTTCCTTATATTTCTGAACATCTATGCTTTTTGCGTGAAGTTTTAGCCAGAAGCTCATGATATAAATGAAATTTTTGCAACTATACCCTGTTCTCCTCCTGTTTATTACTAAAACCTAAAGGTGTTGTTGCTAATTGATTTTTTTTTTCTTCTGTTTTTTATATTCACTATTAGGTTGCCCTTTTATTCAAATATTTGAGGGGTTTGCATTAGTTACTATTTTTTTGTTCTGTTTGTATATCTCTGAACTCAAGACCATTAGGATATTCTAGGGAGATGTTCTAATGGTTAATGAAGCCTTCTCTTTTAAGTGGAAGTATTCAGATTCCCATTTATTCTTGATTTATAGATCTAGATGGGATGATTGTGTCAAATTCTTTCTTACATCCTTCCTTGCAACTCTTTTTTTCTGCAGAAGATATGCTTTTGATCAGAAGGAGGCTTTGCTTTCCTTGAAGAGGACTGGCAAACTCAATGATCTATTATTGCAGGTAAAGCTTGTTGAGTTCTTTCTTTTCTATTAACTTTTTGGTACCTGCTTTAGGTTATCTGCAGAGAGCGACATGGGTTCTCATCCCATCTCTCTCCATCTAATCTATTGACTTTTGAAGATTGATAGGATAACGTCATAATTTTTTTATCAGGGTAAAAAGTACATCTTGATGCTGAACTCAGATAATTTGGCTGAAGTTGTGGAACCAAGTATCCTTTTAAGTTTTATTGCTTAAACATCTTTGGGTAACCCGTGCTATAAGGTGTAGTATGTTATATATTAGTCAGTGACCAGCATTACGATATTGAGATCCTTATGTTATGTGCCAGATATTTTAAATCATCTGATCCAGAATAACATTGAGTACTGTATTGAGGTACTCAAGATGGTTACCTTTTTGTTACAATTACAATGGTGAAAGTATGACTAACCTTAAGTGATTTAACAGGTGTCACAAGTTTCAACTGAACAGGGAGCGAGTTCCCATGAATCTGATAAGGCCATGGTTGAGGTTGGTGGTTTAAGTGTCATCTACGTCCTACTTACATTCTCCATATAAGCTATTTGTTCCTCATGGTTTCTCGATTAAACCAGACGAAGTAGACAAATGAACTCTGAGCTGCAGAACAATGACTTTTAATATTATGAAAAGTTTTTTTTAGCGCCATACTACATAGAGTCTAAATGATGTTAACAAGTTGAAGAAAAAAATATGTTCTGCTTCAAAACTTGGATCCTCAATTTAAGGTATATTTGTTAACATATTAAGAGGAACATATATATATATACACACACACACACACACATAGGGTTGGGTTCTAGTGAGAAGTTGAGTTAGCGGTGAGAAGTGGTTATCAACCATTGGATGAGAAATGGACGCACATTAGGATGAGATGCATCGAGATGCACCAGATCAATTCTCTTCTAAGCCGCAATTTATGGGAGGGTGATAGACCCCCTATTTGATTCACTTATGCAAGGAGGGGCAAAGGAATAATTAGTTGAGCATCGCTGGCTGGATGGGTTTTTTTGGTTAAAGAATATTTTATTTCCTTTTTCCACTTTCTGTTTCCATTTAGACTTTATGTTTCCATTTCCACATTCTGTTTTGAGTCGGGAATAAATAGAGTAGGTTTGGGGAGGAAAAGGGGAGAATCTTTTGAGTAATTTGGCGACAACCCTTGGGAGAGTTTTCAGTCTCTCGAATATTGGAATTTCATTCGGTTCTTTTTGTTGAATTCAATCGAAAACCCTTGTCGATCGAATCTGTGGTGCATCATTCGGTATCAGAGCATCGATTCGGGACATCAATCCCGAGATCAGTAACCTCACGAGTCGATGAGATGGAAGAAAGTCTAGGAACGTTCTAAGGTCAAGGTGTCATCGATAGAGGAGAATGTGCAGACTATGATGCAACAGATGGCTACGTTTCTTCAATTGCAAGAGGAGAATGCTGGGAGAGGGAGGCGGAATGAGGAACCAGTAGAAAACGAGAACCGACGGGGAAAGGGCGGTGACGGGGGCCAATTCTTTTCCATCAAAGGTCGACTGTTGGAGATGCCAACCTTTGATGGCAATGACCCAGATGGCTGGTTGGTACGTGCAGAATGCTATTGCTGGTTGGTACGTGCAGAATGCTATTGCATTTGAAGGTGATGCATTAAAGTGGTACCAGTCGGAAAACAAGTGCCGACCAATCACCCGATGGGCAGAGTTATGAATGTTGATCCTTAAGCAGTTCATATCTTTATCCGAAGGGACCTTTGTGAGCAGTTTTTGGCCCTCAAACAAAAAGGTACGATCGATGATTATCGAAAACAATTTGTATCGTTGGCAGCACCGCTCGATGATATTTCGGAAGAAGTATTCATGAGCCAATTTATTAATGGGTTGAACCCAGTAATCCGAGCAGAGGTTAGGATGATGTCCCCAATCAATTTGAGTGAAGCCATGGATCTAGTGTTTAGAATTGAAGAAAAGAATAATGTGGTTAACCGAAGTAGAAATCAAAGTTCGTGGGGGACAAAGAAAACGGGGGGTTCAAGTTCTGACTATAAATTACAGGGGACGGGAGGACCTTCCAACATAATGACGGGACTGAGGGAAAAGAATACCGACGATTATCGGATAATGAGCTACAACAGCGGAGGTCACAAGGCCTATGCTACAGGTGCGATGAGAAATACTCACCGGGGCACAAGTGCCGGAGGAAAGAAGTTAATGTCTTGGTGCTATAAGAAGACGAAATCCAAGACGAAGAAGAGAGTGGAGACGAGGAAATGGAAGACCCAACACTCGTACAAGAGGAACCGAAGGTGGAAGTGCATTTGAACTCGGTTGTGGGAGTCACCAACCCAAAAACCATGAAGTTGGAAGGGATTATTGAGGGGCAGAAAGTAGTTGTGTTAATCGACAGTGGGGCAACCCACAACTTCATCTCCAAGGCCCTGGTTGCACGCCTTCACTTACCAATTACTAGCACAACGACGTATGGGATTTCCATGGGTACAGGAATCTCGGTTAAAGGAGAAGGGGTGTGCAAAGGAATCAAACTCAGTCTGTCGTCAGGTATTGATGTCATCGAAGAATTCCTTCCCATGGAGCTTGGAAATTCGGACGCTATATTGGGTATACAGTGGTTGGAAACTCTGGGGGCCACTTACATAACCTGGAAGGCGCAAGTGATGAAAATCAGAATCAGGTCAGAGTCGATAACACTGAAGGGTGATCCATCCTTGGGTATTACACTGTTCACGATGAAAGCGATGGGAAACTTTTAAAATACGAAAAACAAGGGGTATTGGTGGAATTGGGTTGTTGGATACGACCGAGCATAAGAGGGAGCAATGGCCTGCAGAGTTGGACGGAGTAATGCGAGAGTACAAGGAAGTGTTTAGTGCACCTAATGGTTTACCGCCTACAAGGGGAATGGAGCACAAAATAGTCTTAAAAGCAGGGAGTGCACCCTACCGTTATGCTTATTATCAAAAGGACGAAATCGAAAGGTTGATTAAAGAGATGTTAGACGCCGGGATCATCTGCAACAGCAACAACCCTTTCTCTAGTCCCGTCCTATTAGTAAAAAAGAAAGATGGTAGCTGGAGGTTTTGTGTAGACTACCGAGCCCTCAATTAGGGTATTACCGCAAGTTCATAGTCGGCTATGGGAGGATCGTAAGTCCCCTAACAGATCTACTAAAAAAAGATGGCTTCCAATGGGATAACAAAGCAGAATTGGCGTTCCACGACCTAAAGGCTGCCTTAACTACTGCCCCTGTCTTGCAATTACCGGATTTTACCTAGCCTTTTGTAATCGAAACGGACGCATCAGGGTTCGGACTAGGGGTTGTCCTTATGCAAAAGGAGCACCCGATAGCTTATTTGAGTCAGGTTTTGGGAACACAAGCTCGCCAAAAATCTATTTATGAGAAGGAGTTGATGGCCTGTACGTAAATGGCGTCCTTATTTGTTGGGCAAGAAGTTTGTTGTACGCACCGACCAACAAAGCTTAAAATTCTTACTTGAACAACGCGTGATTGAACCTGAATACCAGTGATGGGTGAGTAAATTATTGGGCTATGAGTTCGATATTATCTATAGAACAGGAAGTAGTAATCTTGCTGCATATGCGCTCTCTAGAAGGCCCCAAGGGGTTGAGTGTTCGGTCATGGGGGACCCCAATGGCGACATTGGGATGTAATCAAAACCGAAGTTGAAGGGGATCCACTGCTACAAAAGATTACTCAAGCGATTCGGGCAGGACAACCCTTGTACCCGGGGTTTACTATACCTAACGGAGTGCTATTCGATTCACCTATGCAAGGAGGGGCAAAGGAATAATTAATTGAGCATCGCTGGCAGGATGGGTTTTTTTGGTTAAAGAATATTTTATTTCCTTTTTCCACTTTCTGTTTCCATTTAGACTTGATGTTTCCATTTCCACTTTCTGTTTTGCGTCGGGAATAAATAAAGTAGGTTTGGGGAGGCAAAGGGGGGAATCTTTTGAGTAATTTGGCGACAACCCTTGGGAGAGTTTCCAGTCTCTCGAAGAATACTGGAATTTCATTCGGTTATTTTTGTTGAATTCAATCGAAAACCCTTGTCGATCGAATCTGTGGTGTATCAGAGGGCTTGAGATTAAAAGAGATCAACGGTTCAGATCCACTTCTCACGCTTCTCACCGTTAACTCAACTTCTCACACGATTCTTCGCCTATATACATATATATATATATAGGACAATAATCAAATGAGAACCACAAAAAGATTACAAACTCGTGAGAACCGATGTAAAAATATTCTTTTACGTGATTTTTTTCCCATCAAAAGCTATGATTTAAGCTATTGTTTCACATATGTTTGTGTTCATATGGTGAAAATATGTGAAACTTTTTTTTGGTTCATACAGTGAAACGAAAAATACACGTAAAAAAGTTTCACAGTGTGAAACAAATGCATGTGAAACTGTCACATTATGAAACAAATATATGTGACACAATACCTTAAATCTAGCATCTGATGAGAAAAAATCATGCAAAAAATAAATTTTAACCGGTTCTCATAGTATAGAGGCAAATCAAATACAAACCCAATAAATGGTACAAACTTACAAACCGGTTTTCATGTAACGTGCAATGTTCATACAGTGTTGTTTCATATAAGAAACATTCAGAAAAATACGTTAATTTATGAAAAACACACTCATACACACACTAGAACAGTTACGATGGCTCCTTCCTAAATAAGTTATCTAAAAGTGCACTACGTGCATTTCATTCTCTTCGATCTTATCTTTGATTGCTTTTTAAAAACATATGGAACACTATGAATCATATCTTATAATCAAACTCATTGAATGGTTTAAATTGGTTTTCACGGGTTTGTAACATTTATTTGGTTTGTATTTGATTATTGATATATACATATATATACTACAATACGGAATAAACGCCTATTCAGAATTCTGGAAACAAAGAAATTTCCTGTACTCAACTGAAAAATGCAGCTGGTGCTACTTTCTAATAGCATTTTGTTAATTTTATTTTGCATTCTCATGTTTTGGTAATATATTTTGGCCTTGCAACTGATCAAATTCTTTGTTTCTTATGTTGCAATAATGAAGTCAGAAGAAAAGTCTAAGATCAGCAATACGATGAACTCGTGAGTGTTGCATTTATGGAATGCTGTTTGCTTTCTTTTTTGTATTTATAATTATGATTAATCCCAACCTCTTACAGGTGGGTAAACATTGAGGCCATAAACAAGGAGAATCGTCCCAAAACAAAGGTCTTTTTTGCTTCTCTTTTAATTGCTTAGGATGTAAATGTTGTTACTCTTTGACAAAGCTGATTACCTTTTCTTTGAGAAAGTATAATTGGTAGTCCATATTATGTACTGACTTCTTGCAACTTCCTGTTCCTTATACTCCAGTACTTTGGTCGTCCCATTGGTGTAGCTGTTCCTGCATCTCGAAATCTTCCATTCGAGGAGACATCAGATTTACTTATCCTTAAGGTCATCCTTGTGAGGGTATTCATTATGATATCAGATTTGAGTTATCTGCTCTTATACAATCATATTTTTCTGCAGTCTGATCTGTACACCTGTGATGAAGGTGTTATTGTACGCAATGAAGCTAGAACAAACCCTGCTGATCCTACTATACAATTAGGTGCTGAATTTGAAAAGGTGAAAGTTTCAGTTGGTAAATCATCTATATACTTGTTATGCCACCTTGTAGGATGATTTTAATTCGATTTTAAGACCTCATCCTTCTTTGTCTTCTAGGTAACTGACTTCGAAAGTCGTTTTAAGTCCATTCCAAGCATCATTAAGCTTGATAGATTGAAGGTCATGGGTGATGTTTGGTTTGGAACCGGTGTCATCCTTAAGGTACCAAAAATGCTCCTGCTTTATATCATGTTACTTAACTGACTTCATATGGGTTTGTTACAATATATATTCTCACGTCGGCAAAGTCATGCTAGTTTTTAGGCTTAACCAGATTTTTGGTCTGTGAATCCCAGTTTGCTCAAGTAACAATGATAATTGAAAGATTAATCGAATTGAATGATTAAGAGAGTTACAAACATAGGATTGAAAAGCAAACTCTCTCTCTAAACCTGATAAGCACACAATACAGTTTCCTCTTTGTCTAACTCTTAACCTAATGATTAGAAAACAAACAATAAATACTCAGGCTAAAACCCTAAAGGCCTAAGGCCCAACAACCAAAACAAAGCCCAATAATAAAATAAGGCTTTTACAACGCGATTTAAAATTAACAAATAAACTCTATAAATACTTTATAGAACTTTCCACGCACTAGGACTTTCAGTCCTAACAATCTCCCCCTAAAGTTGTATAAATGATTTATCTCTTTGAAATCTTCAGGACTTGATCTTCTCTCCTTCTTGAATCTCTGAAACACTTTGGTGTTGCTTGTCTTCATGTCATTCCAAGCTCCCCCTTGAATAAAGCTCTTTCTTTTTATAGATTCAGCTTTGTAACCAGATTCAATATACCATAGTCTCGACTGAATGCACAAGTGAGCAGCTTTCAACTGTAGAAACTCAACACATCGGATCAGTACGCAAGAAAGATAATGTGCGAGTTACGTGACATTCCATAGTGCATCTTCAGTTTAAAAACAAAGAATCTGTCTTTGAACTGCGAGTTGAATTGACTTTCAGCTTAAGAACTTGTTTCAATCAGCTCGTAGGTGGAAGCAACTTGTAGCGAACACCACTTGATGAAGGATAGAAGAACCAAAGCAATCTTGAAATCCATGGCTTTTCAACCTCAGATTTAAGAAAAATAGGATATGTTGCTCCCCCTCCGCTTTTGCTAACTCCCCCTCAACATGATAATCTGTCTTTGAAACTTGTGTCGTTACTGCATTCTCCCCCTCATGATGATTAGGAGAATCCTGAGCATCATGTATGTTCAAAGACTAACAGGATGAGTAGCAAAAGATAATATAAAACATTTAGTAACCAAGATGGGGTAATCAACTAACACAGAAACACGATAGTAACTGTTATCACAACAATTAAGAATAATTGTGTGGCCTATTTTCAGAGTTGGCGAAGGGGTATCTCTAATAGGACTTCCAGTTATCACTGAAGTAAAATATTAAAATTACTTCTCAAACTGTTCCGGCGATATCACAAAGATATGCGATTGGAATCACAGATTCGTGCGTGTGAGAAAGAAATATAAATATGTATCTTTTTGGCTCAAAGATTGATTCAACCTGGGACACAGGTTATAAATCAATAGACACAGTGAGATGAATATGAAGTTCGGAGATCGGAGCTGATGTCTTCCTTTTTCAATATCTAAGACCTCCGAGTGAGGAATAGATAGATTATGTGTTAATTCTCCGTGCATTTATGAAACAAGTATCTTTTGTGAGATACTTGAGTGGCTAGGTGGGGTGACACGAGTTATCGACACTGGTCCATGTCTGTTTCAATATTCATCTCCAAAGAACGAGAATGAATAGATTATGTGGTGACCCGGATAATTGACTCAGTTTGGTAATGACCAATAATTCTTTTAAGTCATGTCACATCCGTACCATTTTTTTTTCTTTTTCTTTTTACTTTTCACTCCGAACTCATCTATCAATCTAGACCCCTCACTGATATCTATGAATTGGATGTGTTTCTTAGGTAGGTCATTCCGGTTCTGGATTGACCATAGAAACATTATAAGCCCTAACACTCATTTAGCTCACCAAAATGAAGCATTGAAGTATCCATTGAAGTACGAGTTCTGATTTGATGTAATCAGAAGTCAAAAACATTTAAGAACGAGTCCTGAACTGAAGTGTTCAGAAGTTGAGATGAAAGTTTAAAGGAAAAACCTGGTACTCCCCCTCAAAAGATGGCATAACCCTTTATTGTAGTCATGTGACGTGAATAATCTGAATTAAATCCCACATGACATTTGTAACAGCCCTCGTTTCCGTCTCTAAACCGAGACCCAACGAAGGGTGTTACGAACCGAGTCTCAACCATTTATATAGAATTGAAAGAAGACATTAGAAAAATGCGGAAGCAAAACATAGTTTATTTTATATAAAACATTCCACGATGGATCATAATTACAAAGTACATATTCATATTCTAATAACACATACTAAGCTAGGTTATAAAAAAAACCTAATTATACAAACCAAAACAACACCCGATTAAATCACGAAATGAAGCTTTCGATAATCCCTTCGAGACTTCCTTGTCACCTCTCAAGTAATCTTGTCCACAACTGAGATACATATTTATAATTTTTAAGCCATTGAATGACTTGTGATTACAAATCTCATTTCAATGCATAAAATATTTAGAAAATCAATTCATAGCCTCAAATAAGCTATTGTATCATGTATATGCATATAAAACATTTAAACATTTATACTTTCCAGATTTAATCTCTCCCGGTGGGTGTCGCCCCTTCCGGCTTTTATTCGGAACCCTTCGTCAAGGATCCGGGACCGTTTCTACGACCCCTTACCGCGGTTATACCGTCTCGGTGATTCTTATTCCACCGGTGATCAAATTTGTTCCTTTATCATGCGTTTTAAAAATACATATAACATGTTATACATAGCTATATCATTTAAGGTTGTCCATATTCTTTATAATAACCAAATATGAACAAAACTTCATGAAAACATGTACACAAATATGTATCTCAGGTTTGGAGATCAAACCAAAAGAAAAGATAAGTAATCACCTTGGTTTTTGGCTAAATGACACTTAAATTCTGCAACCCTCTACCCTTGCTAATCTCCTCTTTCTATTCACAAAATATGGAATTGTATGTGTGTGTTTGATTGTTTTCTGCTGGAAAAAGAACTTAAAAGAGACAAAAGAGGCTTATATTTATACTAGAGGTTAAGGTGCTTGTAACTAGGTTAGTCACTAGTTGATGTGGCATCCTCCCATGCACCATATGCCACCAAATAACACCTCAAGCTGCCACTAACAACCCCTTTTCCAGCCCCTTTTCTTTTGGCTTTAGTACATATAACAACTTTATTTATAATCCCCTTTAATTGTTTATTAATACTAAATAATTCCTTTTATTTATTTTATTTTATAAAATCCAGCAGCTGGCCTTTTTTTATTTATTAAATTTTCAGCAACTTTTTTTTTTCATTAGTTAAAATAGGCTGTTACAACATTCCTGCAAAACAGATTAGACAGGTTTTGGTTTTGGTATCCATGCTTTGGATCCTCGACGGTTAGAGGCCTTAGCTTTGAAGGTATGAAAATGGGGATTGGGGATACTATAAGTACCGCACCAGCTATTGACATACCTGGAATCCACACAGTCACTATTTCCACAATAAGTGCAACAGATATTTGATCGGTTTAGACTGATCAACTTACTTGTGGAATAGACATGAGTCAGTGACTTTGAATCAACTACAGGAGATTTGTATGATGTGTTTCCACCACTGTCTTCTGTAGTTGATTTTTTTTTCCAAACCATTTTCACTTTTTGAAACACTTGATTATCTGTATTATCAACAAGAGAATTATAGAAAAGATTTGAAGGGCGAATCCGATCTTTTGAAAATTCATTTGATTTGACACAAATCTTCGAAGAAATAGGTGTGGAAGTTGAACTTGAAGAATAAGGAGACTGAACAACAGTATCGGGACTGGCTTGTTCAGATAATTCGGCTTTGAAATTGAGTTCTTTAGATAAACCATTTCTTTCTTCGAGAATTGAATCAAATTGTTTTTGTAAATCAGATTTTTCCTTCTGTTCTTTCAAAATCTCTGTCGTTAATTCAAACAATTTCTGTGAAAGCTTACGAATTTCTGTTTCGAAAAACTTCCTTTCACTTTCAAAGTCTTTTTCGATACTGTTGCGTTTATCATATATTTCTTTGAAAACCGCAACATTTTTCTTTTCAAGCAGTTTCTTTGATTTTTCAAAACTTTTTCGCTCTTTCGCAAAATTATCTCTCTCATTTATCAAAACATTTTCAAAATCAGAAATCTGTTTTGAAAGTTTTGCATTTTGAAGCTCAAAAGTCTTTCTTTCCTCGAAAATCTTCTTTGAAAGCTCGATAATCTTTCTCTCAAAAATTTTCTTTTCATTTGAGAAGTCTACTTTTCTTGTTCAAAAATAGAAAGCCTATTCTTGAGATCAAGATTTTCACTCTCCACAACTTTCAGTTTCTCTTCAAGTTCCAGAGTCTTCTCTTCTTGGGCTTCAAAATTCTATGATTTTTTAAACTTTTCCGATAGTTCTGAAAATTGCTTCTTCAAAACATTCTTTTCTTCAGCAAGTTTTTCTTTTTCTCTTTTTAAACTTTGTGCCCAACTCAGATTATCAGCATTTTCACTATTAACTTGCACAAGCACGTTGTAATTGTTTTCCAATCTGGCTTCAAGAACAACAATCTTGGATTTGAGATCAGAAATTTCTTGTTGATAATCAGAATAAGACATTGTTACTTGAACAAAATGATCGTAAGACGATCGCGATTTGATTCAATAAAGTCAGACAGTAATACACAAAAAAACGCAAAAAAAATGTTCCCCTCCTGCGACTTAGCAAGGGGGTCCCGAGATTTTTTTTTTCGGGATAAAGACCGGATACCTTGATCTGAGTTAAAAAAAATTGTTTGGCGAATCAGGGGTCACGGGACCGGATGGCGCGGTCCGGGAGTCTGATGGTGCGGGGACGACACGGGACGGTTGTGTGGTATTGGACCACGGCACAGGCGGCGCGGAGATCGGGCGGCGTGGGGACCGGGTTTGGTGAGACCCGGGTGTGGCCGGGCCCGAAGCCCGGTTGTGGCCAAGGGCCGAAGCTTGGTTCGGGACAACCTGGCTTCGCAGGACCTGGCACCTGGCTTCGTGGGAACCTGGTTTTGCGGCACACCACTAAATGTCGACCCCTAACTCAAAAAAATAAAACTTTTAACCGAAAACCAATAAACTTTAGCAATGATTATCGATTAAATTCAGAAATCTAACACTCTTTTTCATTGATTTTCAACCAAAAACAATGATTTTCACTAAAAACTCAAGAACACAGTCTAAAAATTTTAGATCTATAAAATCCAAAATTCTACTTCAATCTTACGAATTGGAAGATGAAACTTTACCAAACCTTTAATCTAGAACAACTAAATAGATTTGAAACAACTAGACTCAGAGATTTAAAAAAATCAATAAACCCATAAATCAATTTTAGAAGTCGATCGAACACAGAGGAGAAAAGAAAAAAAATTACCTTTTTTGAATCAAATCTTCGTCTCTGTGCTCTGATACCAATTGTGAATCCCAGTTTGCTCAAGTAACAATGATAATTGAAAGATTAATTGAATTGAATGATTGAGAGAGTTACAAACATAGGATTGAAAAGCAAACTCTCTCTCTAAACCTGATAAGCACACAATACGGTTTCCTCTTTGTCTAACTCTTAACCTAATGATTAGAAAACAAACAATAAATACTCGGCTAAAACCCTAAAGGCCTAAGGCCCAACAACCAAGACAAAGCCCAATAATAAAATAAGGCTTTTACAACGCGATTTAAAATTAACAAATAAACTCTATAAATACTTTATAGAACTTTCCACGCACTAGGACTTTCAGTCCTAACATGGTCTATCTGTCTGCTTCAAGGAAAAAAAAAGGAATCACATTATGATCCATTGAGAGCAAATAAATATTACATACAAAGCTACACCGAAAGTCCTGTCACTATTTAAACGAGTGATCTATTGTTACAAACATGTTGTGGACAGCTTTATTCATCTTGAAGCTGGAATCTGCCCCTTTCTTTAATGTGGGACTGGCAAGGCATACACAGATGAAAACTCTGAGTATTTAAATTCCCATTCAGATGCTCCTATTTCGTTGCGAGTATGCTTGATTGCCAGCTTAGTTAATTAAATGATACAGTAAAACTAGTCTTTTAAGATCTGGGCGTGGAGTGGATGTATTTCTGCTTTATAATTCACTTCATGACATAATCTTTGCATAAAAAGCAATGTATATTATTTCATCTATAGATCATTTTCGTTATAGATGATACATAGTCTGAAAGGAAGCAAGTGGGTGAACTTATAAAAATGTTTGTTTCTTTCCGATGGCAAATAAGAAATGACTAACAATCTAACATGATGAAGTTGGTTATATATATCAATGCTACTATTTGTTATTTGACATGTTACCCTTTGTTATCAATCTCATAGGGGTTAGTTAGCATTAACGCAAAACCAGGAGAGAAAATTGTGATTCCTGATGGAGCTGTGCTGGAAAATAAGGTAAAGCTTAAAAAAGATTCTGAATTATATTCATTTTGATGATTTTTTTTCTTCTATCGATTATTTATTCTTAATTTTTTTAATAACTCTTGCGAGTGACCTATGCTGCATTTTCAGACAATCAATTACCAACGAGATGTCCCTGGGGCAGACAACCTCAACAAAGTGGATCCTCTATCCCATTTTCCTAAACCAAGATCAACCACAACGCAACACCTCTAAAGGTTCTCACCTGTTTTTTTTTTTCCTTCAGAAAAAATATTGCACCTTCTAATATGACTAGTGGGGATTTAAAAAGCTCTTCTATCCCTGTGACCCACCCTCATGTCCTTGTCATAGTTTGCTACACTGTAATTAGCTTTCATAGTGGTAGCTATTAGTATGTTTGTGGACCAACAAGATCCTGCCTATATTATACTGGATGGCATAATGTGCTGATACCAAAGAAGAGAAGGGGGGAGGGGGGGGGGGGGGGGGTATTGGTGAGATTTATACCAAACCAAACAAACCTAGTAGCAGAGGTATGGTCTAAATTAGTTAGCCATGCATATATCCACCTATATGTATAAGGGGTTAATCAAATGAGAACCACAAAAAGTTGAGAACTACTGATCTTGTATAACAATGAATGTGAAACACACTATAAAAATTCACATTGTGAAACAACACAGAACTTTTCACATGTATTGTTTCACAAAGTGAAACACCACGTTATTGGTCCGTTCTAAAGCTTTTTGTGGTTCTCATTTGATTAATTCCATATATATATATATATGTGTGTGTGTGTGTGTGTGTGTGTGTGTGTATATGAAGTCTAATGAATGAGTTGTTTTTGTTTTAGGCGATCCTTATGGCTTGATATGTGGCTAAGCGGCCTGTCTGGGGAAAAAGATGCAATTTGCAGAGTGTATGAACATTTTCCTTGTCGTGATTGATGAGGATACCAGCATGTATTTCTTGTCGGATGACAATGATAACAAAGAGTTCACTCCGGCGGCTTACATTTTACTTGCCACTTGGCGAATTTGCCAAACACAGTTCTGGCGCTTGTATGGAGAAGATGCCAATTGGAAGGATGGTGTTATTTTTCCTTCTAAACCAAGTTATGAGTACATTTTTATCATATTTATATTCTTCATTCTTGGTGTGATCAGATGATGATAAAGATGACTAGCAATATTTCTAAGATTATGGAAGATAGCATGATGCTTGCTGCTAGTAGAAGGCTTTTAGTGGACTTGCATGGTGCAATAAAATTGGTGCTCTCAGGATGGCAGGGCACCACCACTACCATTTTTTTAACGAATATTTCGCACATATTTTTAACCGGATTTTCATAAATGTTCGACGGTCTAAGAATAAATTTATTTATAGATCCTTGAACAATTTCTACTTGCCCTGTTTTCCTTTTTTTATTTTGAGCACTCGGTGGTTGTGATTGAGGAAATATAATTAAACAATTGAAACAACATATACTATTTTTCCAACAAGTATACTTAAAAGCATGAAATAAAACATCTGATAAGTGACAAGGAGAACTGGAGCAGGTCACTTGGTTTGGACCGTTTGGTGCTAATCGACAAAGGGCAACAACCCAGCAACCAACAAGTGTGAGAATTGAGAAGTGAGATCAATTAAGGGCAATTAGTAGCAACCAACTAGTTAGATCAATTAAGGCCAATAGCAGCAACCAGCAAGTGTTAGATTAATTTAGATCAGATGTAGTTTTGTAGATCAATTAAGGGGCTAGGGCGGTCAATTAAGATCGACTAAAGGGTAGAGGCAAGAGGAGATCGTGATTCATGAACAGACTGGAGACGCAAGAGCTTGTGAGATCGATCGACCGATTTAGGGTAGACCCACACCGGCACACACACCCTCTATTCTTTGAATGAGTAAACGATAATTTTTTTTGGCCCCAAAACTAAACCTACCAAGCATAGTAGAGTGTTGGACCTATGATGCCCCCCAATGGGAGGTTCTTGTGTCCACATGTCAAATGAAGAACCGGTCCATTTTTTGTTGTTGCCATTGAGAGCAAGAGGGTTCTTTGCCACCTCAGCGGAACGGTCAGAGGAACCGCTCCTTGAGGGTTAAAATGTGGGTTCTACAAATATTTTATATTTAAATAATTAAACCCTTTACCTACTTAAATTATCAAATGCTTTAACACAGTGAGGTTTTTCATTGTTTAAATATATAATCAATTAAAATTAATTAATAAAATTAAATAATTAATTAGCAACAATTAGACATCCATAATATTCATAGTTTTTAATTTTTAATTATTGTAGTTTTTATTTTACTTTAAATTATAATTACTTTTTAATTATTATTTTTTAATTATCATATGTAAGTTTTAATAATTATTTTTTAATTATAATAAGTAAATCTTAATTATTATAATCTTAATTATTATAGTTTTTTATTATATAAAGTATGGACCGGTCAATGATTGAGAGATAAATGTTTATGAAATGTGTAGGAAAGAGAAAACTGATGTGACAGAGAGAGAAAGACGATGTGGCAAAGTCATGAACCTCATGCTCTTATGACCCTTGCTGACATGGCCACAACCATGGGTTAGGGACAGGCCTACATGACGGTTGGATTGAAGCAAAGGTTTGTTGAAAGAAATAATGATAATCTTATGGACTGCATTAATGGATGCTGTTAAATCGTAAAAAGACAACATTGCTCCTCATTTGCGGGGTATATGAGGCTTTAATGGGGCCAGTGTTCAGTCTAGGGAACACAAGAGTGTTATGAAATTAAAAAAATATAGAACACCTTGATGTATTTAATGAATTTGAGGGATCAGGTCCAAAATTTTAATGGTGCGGGTTAGGTTAGGCGGTTTGTGACAGTTATACAACCTAATCCAATTATGGTAGTTTGGAAAATCTTAACCCAACCTAACTCTTGCGGGTTGGGACAGGTTGGGTACTTGGGTTGGGGGTACTTGGATTAGCTTGATGGGTTACTAGTATACACAAAATAACAATGAATGATATATGAAATATTATTAAAAATATACCCAACAAGGTACTCATCCAAATATATATTTCAATATTTAAATCTTGGAATCAAAATAGGTAATACTTGGAATCATAAATCAAGTATGGCTCCGGTGTTGCTTTCACCTTGAGTTTGTATGCTGTCTACAAATCAAAAACAAAAGTTTAAACAATTTATTAGAGCATCTCTAACAGATTCTCTATAATTTCTCTAAAATGGAGAATTAAAAACTAAAATCTTTAAAAACAAATTACTTTCAACTCCAACAAATTCTACGTTTTAGAGATTTCAACATTAATAATTGTAAGTTATTATATGCCCACGACACGTGTCACACAGAGATACTGCTGAGGAGTATGTAAACCTATAGGGCCGCACACAAAGAATACGTTTGTTTCCATCTTTAGAAACCCGGATTAAATCAAGTTGATTAAGAAAATAATTATTTTTAATGGATAACTATGAAAATATGTGTTAAACTGTAATTATGATAATTATAGGGTGAAAACGTAATTATGTTAATTACGGGGTATTATCTGTAATTATATATAATTATATTTAAACTTTAAAAGATAATTATATATATATATATATATTTGAATTTGAATTTGAATTCGAATTTGAATTTGAATATTAGAAATAATTACTAAACCTTATTTAATCCTTAGTTGAATTATAGTCTAACTATAATTCTTCCGGTATAAATAAGGGGTTAGGCTAAACCATTTAATGAACAATTGAATTAGAATAACCTTTTAGGAAAAATACAGAAAAGAAACCCTTTTCTTTTCTGTAAAACACATATATAGATCTAGGGTTCTTGGGCTAGCGCCCGGTGGAGACGGGAAACGTGTTCGTGTGTGGACTACCGATAGAGGAAACCTACTTTGGTTTCTTGGTGCTTCAGTTTTAATCCCGTCAGATCTTGAAAGGTACATATTCTAAACCCCCTACGGTGAGGTTTATTTTAATTAAATGCACCATTGGATCCGATTGGGTTTTAAGGTTTATTTAGAAAAGCTTTCTATATTTGTTGTAACCAAAATTATTTTAATTTTCCGCTGCGTTTTATCGATTACAAATTACATTAAAATCCAACAATAATGTTATTAAATATCTGTAATTTTATCATTTGAATACACTTTTAAAACAACTTTATATAAAATAATAATAATTCAATCTCATTGGTGGAAATGAATAAAAAAAAACATTTCTCTCCTCACATCATGTTTTAGAATATTCTCTAAATTTGGATATTTTTTTCCCTTTATTTAAAAAAATGACTTAAAATATGTGGGAGCAATATAGAGAACAAAACTTCCATTTTCTCTATTTTAGAGAATCTATTGGAGATGCTCTCAAGAATGTATAAGCATGAATAAAATAACCATTGTTATCAAATTAATTTACAAAATATATTTGCCTTCTTCAGAAAAAGTCATAAGATGTTATTTAATCCAAATATTCATTTGTTTGAATCTCTTCATGATTCTCTTTCAACCAACTTTATGTACATACAAGGACCTCCACCATTTTTTGACTCGAAGAGCTTCTAAATGAGTCCAAAATATGTCCACTAGTACTAAAGGTGGATTCTGATGTCATCGTGGATACAGGTACAATAAGAACATCTTTAGCAATCAACATCATTCATATTCTCCCATACATCCAATTGTTGTTATGCAAAAATGATTCAAATAATTCTCTTATGAAATTTTTTGCATCATTTTTTGGTGGTGAATCTATATAGCTAAAAAGGAAAACAAACATAAACTCAACAAATATTATATAAAAATTTACTCATTATTAATAAACCCATTCTTTTGTTAACCAATAATTTAATGTTAACTTTGTTAACTATTTTAGACCAATAGGATTGCAAAGATTTTGTTAGTTTAGTAATCATAACAGTTTTTTAGTAAAGGTAAATTAGTAATTTGGAAATTTAAAATTTTCTAATATTATATTATATTGATGGCAAAAATGCACACGTGTAAAATGTGGCATAATAATTGTTGGGTCTGAAATGTGCTAAGGATGGATACTACTGCTAAGTCTTGTTGGTTACTACTGTTGAAGACTTTAGTACTGCTGGACTTAAAGATTAATACTGCTGAAGAATTTACTACTGCTACTTGAAAGATTACTACTGCTAGTAGAATTACTACTGCTTGAAGAGTTAGTACTGCTAGAAGAATAGTTAGTACTGCTTGGAGAGTTAGTACTGCTAGTATGTTAGTACTGCTGAAGATTAATGCTGCTTATGATGATAATGTTGATAAGGATGACTTTGAACGAAAGATTAGGAGCTGAAGATAATGATGAAGATAATTATGGAATAGATGCTGAAGATCAATATTTCTTTAGTAATTATCTTGTAATCTGTTTTGTATATATAGTCTAGAAGTCTTAGATTATATTGAAATTGAAAACACAGTTTTACATATACGTTTTAGAGAGAATTAACCTCAAGATTCTTAGAAATCCTTTCTTTAGAGAAGTATAGAACGTCTGTTGAGCCTGTTCAACAGATTGAGGTTTTGTTTGTAATCATTAAGTTAATTCAATATAACTTGTGATTTGATCTCATATACTGTTTCATTGATTTACTGTTAAAGTGTTATTCCGCAAACTTCTTTAACATAGTTTCTAAGTGTTTAGTTTAATTCTTGTTTCGAATTTCGATCCTGACAAGTGGTATCAGAGCAAGGAACTCAGAAATAAAAAATCATCATGGACGGATCTCATGACAGTGTTCTTGTTTCAAAGGTTCCCATGCTCAAACCCAATGAGTTTGACATGTGGAAAATCAGAATCAAGCAGTATATCCTTCTTACAGATTACTCAATGTGGGATATCATTGAGAATGGTCCTTCCAATGGAGGAGATATTGGAGCAGATGGCAAGAGACCTCCACCAAAGACTGATGGAGAAAGAAAAATCAGGCAGACTGAGATGAAAGCCTTGAGCACTCTGCTCTTGGCAATTCCTAATGAATACCAACATCAGTTTTGAAATTGTGCTGATGCCAGAATTCTGTGGAATGCTTTGGAAAAGATATTTTCAGGTACCAAAAGCACTAAGAGAAATCAAAAAGCAATTCTCAAGCAACAATATGAGAATTTTATGTCTACAAAGAATGAGTTTATGACTCAAACCTTTGATAGATTCAACAAGTTGATTGGAGAGTTGGCCACTGTTGGTGTCAAGATGGACCAGGATGATGTCAACAGAAAGTTCCTAAGGTCTCTTGATGAAGAATGGGTAATGTATACAGTATCATTCAGACAGAATGATAATCTGGAGGATAAGGAACTTGATGATCTCTACAATGATCTATGGGTGTTTGAAGCAGAAGTTGAATATAAGAAGAAGCCATCTGGATACTCTCACAATGCTGCTCTCCTATCATCCACTACTATTCTTCTGCTAATACAAAATCAGTTAGTGCTGCTTATGGCTCAAAACAGGATGGATCCAATGATTCTGTTTTGGAAGCTTTTCTTGCTAGCCATGCAAAATCTTCTCTTATTAATGATGATCTGGAGCAGATCAATGTTGATGACCTTGAAGAGATGGACATCAAATGGCAAATGGCAATGCTCACCATGAGAGTCAAAAGATTCATTAAAAGAACAGGTAGAAACAACTTTGTCATGAGAAGAGAAGATGGTGCTGGATTTGATAAATCCAAGGTGGAATGCTACAAATGCCATAATCTGGGACACTTTGCAAGAGAGTGCAGAGAAGGAATTGCTCAACAGCATGGAAGCAACAATCAACAATCAAAGTCCACTAACTATAACAGGAATCCATCTCAAGCTCTTGTCTCACAAGAAGGAATGGGCTTTGATTGGAGTGATCAAGCAGAGGAGGCAATTCAGAACCAAGCATTGATGGCTGAGGCTTCAGAGTCTTCAAGCACTGCAATCCCCACAGAGGTAAAATCTAAACTCTGCTCTAAAGCTTGTCTTGAAATTGTTAAAAAGTACAGGGATCACAATCAGAGCATGTGTGATGATATTAAAAGGTTGGAGAATCATAGAAGAGAGTCCAATTTGATTATTGTGAATTTTGAAGAACAAATTAAGGCATATCAGGCCAATGAACTTCAACAATCATATGATACCAACTACTGGAAGTGGGAGAAGAATAAGTTAGAGATTAAGCTTGAGAAGGCTAAAGATGAATGTGAGAAAGTAAGGAGTGAATTTGAGAAGGCAAAATTAGACATTGAAATTTTTTCCAATGCTTCTAAAGCAATGGACAGTTTACTCAAAACTCAAGTTCATGACAAACTAAGAAAAGGTATAGGCTACAACAACACCCTTCCACCTTACAATAATAACTACATTCCACCCACCTCAGACCTCTTAGAAAGACAAGATAAGAATGACTTACCTGCAGAAGCCACAGAAGTAGATCCATTAGACAAAGTAGTGGTTGAGGCAGATTCTGTAGAAGAGAACTCTGAGGGTAAGAATAAGGAAGACCATAAAGATATTCCCTTAGAAAACCACATTCTTACAAATGAGAGGGGGGGGGGGGGGTGGGTGGGTAAACCATTTATCAAGAGTGATAAAGTGGAGATGTCCAAGACAGAGAAATAGATTGTTAAGAGTGAGAAAGCTGAGACCTCCAGGAAAGGGAAGGAAAAGGTACATGGAGTTCACTACATGCAAACCTCTGTTGTAAATCCCTGTACTTGTCAACAGAAAAAGCCCCATCAACATGATAAAATAAGGGGAAATCAGAGAAACAGAAATAACCAGTGGGCTCAAAAACAGGGAATTGATCTAAGCAAAGTCAATAGACCAAAGCCTTGTTTTATTTGTGGCAAGTTGAATCATCTAGCCAAACACTGTTATTTCAATCCTATTAACCAAAGATTTACTTTTCAAAGACAAACACAAAATTCAGTTGGTTATAGGAAGCAATCAAGAAATCACATGGCTGCTAATATGAGAACAATACCAATGAAAACTGGGACTGCAAAATCTCATATTCAGAATAAGTTTGCTAAATCAAAAGAAAATACTCCAAGCAAATCAAGGAGTAACTCACAGAATAAGAAAGCAAACAACTTTGTCAAAATTTGGGTTCCAAAAGTCAAGAAACCTGTTAGTACTGCTAACCAAGTTAGTACTGCTAACAAGGATAGTACTGCTAACCAAGTTAGTACTGCTAACAAGGATAATACTGCTACCAATGTTAATACTGCTAAGCCTATAATAATGACAAAGTATTCCAGCCATGAGATTCCTAAGTCTGATCATCTCATCAAGACAAATCTTACTGAGCATGAGTATGTTGATGAGAAAGGGCAACCCAAGACCATTTTGGCTTGGGTTCCCTCAAGAAACTAACTGTTTTATCTTATGTGCAGGGCAATCAACAGCTCAAGAGGAAGAGCATTTGGCATGTAGATAGTGGTTGCTCTAGGCACATGATAGGTAACATAGCCTGCCTTCAAAATTTCAAAAGTTTTGATGGAGGACGTGTTGCTTTTGGTGATAATCCAGCAGGAGGTAAGATTAGTGGCAAATGTATGGTTTCAAAATGTAAGATGTCCTTTAAAGATGTTTACTATGTTGAGCAATTGAGATACAACCTGTTAAGTGTATCATAGGTTTGTGACAAGAAACATAGTATATTATTTACTGAGACTGAATGTATTATCCTTGCTCTAGGATTCAAGGTAGTTGATGAAAATATGATACTACTTAGAACTCCTAGAAAGGATAATGTCTATTGTTTGGACTTAGAGAATGTTTCATCAGATTCATCTTTAAATTGTCTGTTTTCAAAAGCTTCTTTAGATGAATCTTCTCTTTGGCACAGAAGGATGTGTCACATGAATTTTAAAACCATGAACAAACTTTTGAAAAACAACCTTGTAAGAGGTTTGCCTCAAAAAGTATTTTCATGTGATGATCATTGTGTTGCATGTCTTAAAGGCAAGCAACACAAAACTTCTCATAAGTCCAAAGAAATAAATACAATCTCTTCACCTATTCAATTTTTGCATATGGATCTCTTTGGTCCTACTAATGTGATGAGTATTGGAAAGAAGTCCTATTGCTTAGTCATTGTTGATGATTTCTCTAGGTTTACTTGGGTATATTTTCTGAGGACTAAGGATGAGACAAGTGGACTGATCAAATCCTTTGTTCTTAGGATTGAAAACCAAACTAATATAAGGGTTAAAGTCATCAGATCTGATAATGGAACTGAGTTTAAAAACAATGACTTAAACAACTTTTGTGAGAATAAAGGTATTGAGAGACAATACAGTGCTCCTAGAACTCCTCAACAGAATGGTGTTGCTGAGAGGAGAAATAGGACATTGATTGAGGCTGCTAGATCTCTGTTGGCAGATTCAAAGTTACCCATTACTTTTTGGGCAGAAGCAGTTAATACTGCTTGTTATGTCCAAAACAGAGTTCTAGTAGTCAAATCTCAAGGCAAGACACCTTATGAACTTTTCAAAAAGAAGAAACCTTTTATTGGATTTTTCAAACCTTTTGGGTGTCCTTGCACTATTCTCAACACCAAATCTCACTTAGGCAAGTTTGAAAGCAAAGCTGAGGATGGATTTCTTGTTGGATACTCCTCTCAGAGTAAGGCTTATAGAGTTTTCAACAGTTCATCCAGGATTATAGAGGAAAGTGACAATGTCAAATGCAATGAGAACACACCAAATATGATTGGTACATGTCCTGATTGGCTGTTTGACATTGACTCACTAACAAATTCTTTGAGTTTTAGTCATGTGCAAACTGCTGGAACAAATTCAGAACAGGTACAAGCACAGAGTCCAGAGTTTGTGCTGTTCCCTATACCTACAGTTGATCCTATTGAATTCTGCCAGCAAGAAAAGAAAGATGATTCAGAAACAGAGGAGTCTGAACCAGAACAAAATGAAGATGCTAAAGGTGATGAAGAGGATAAAGAAGATGACACTGATGATGAAAATTCTTCAGTGTTTGGGGGAAGCACTCCAGAACAAAATGACACCAATCTTGATACAAATCTTAATAAGGAGGCTGTCAATCATACAAGAACTCAGAAAAATCATCCGCCTCAGTTGGTGATTGGTGACATCAATTCCCCAATGATCACAAGACAACAAAGTAAGTTAGGGGGATTGAAAGACCTACAATCAGGCTTGTTATCTTGTTTTCTATCCCAGATTGAACCCAAAAAGGCTTATGATGCAATGAAAGACCCAAGCTGAATAGAAGCAATGCAAGAGGAGCTGCTGCAGTTTGTGCTGCAAGATGTATGGGATCTGGTTAAACTTCCACAAGGACATAGGACTATAGGGACCAAATGGATCTTCAGGAATAAGAAAGATGAGAGAGAGATAGTTATAAAGAATAAGGCCAGACTTGTGGCACAAGGGTACACACAAGAAGAGGGAATAGACTATGAAGAAGTGTTTGCTCCAGTAGCCAGAATTGAGGCAATTAGGCTGTTTCTAGCCTATGCTTCTTTCATGAAGTTCAAAGTTTATCAGATGGATGTCAAGAGTGCATTCCTATATGGGACAATTGATGAAGACGTATATGTTTGTCAGCCTCCGGGGTTTGAGAATCCTAAATTTCCTGACAAAGTATACAAACTAAAGAAGGCACTCTATGGGCTACATCAAGCACCAAGAGCATGGTATGACACTCTGTCTACCTATCTATTGGAAAATGGTTTTGAGAGGGGCATCATTGACAAGACTCTGTTTATTAAAAGGAAGAAGAAGGACATCCTGCTTGTACAAATCTATGTGGATGGCATCATCTTTGGCTCCACAAAAGATCATATGTGCAAGGAGTTTGAGGAGATGATGCACAAAAGATTCAAGATGAGCTCTATGGGTGAACTTACATTCTTCCTTGGGCTACAGGTTAAACAGAAGACTGATGGTATTTTCATAAGTCAATCCAAGTATGTGCAGGATATCCTTACAAAGTTTGGATTTTTAGAAGCAAAGCCTGTAAGCACACCAATGGAGACACACAAACAGATCACTGCAGACCTTGAAGGGGAGGATGTGGATGTTCATCATTATAGATCCATGATAGGCTCCCTCATGTATCTAACAGCTTCAAGACCAGATATTATGTTTGCTGTATGTGTGTGTGCCAGATTTCAAGTGAGGCCTAAGAAATCTCACTTCCAAGAAGTCAAAAGGATCTTCAGATATCTCAAAGGACAACATAGATTGGGTCTTTGGTATCCTCATGACTCACCATTTGATCTGAGTGCATATTCAGATAGTGATTTGGGTGGTGCAAACTTGGATAGAAAGTCTACATCAGGAGGATGTCAGTTTTTGGGTGCAAGACTAGTCTCATGGCAGTGTAAAAAGCAAACCACAGTGTCCACCTCTACAACAGAAGCAGAGTATATAGCTGCTGCAAGCTGCTGCTCACAGGTGCTATGGATTCATAATCAGATGCTGGACTATGATGTTACTTTTCTGCACACTCCAATCTTCATTGATAACAACAGTGCCATAAGCATTGTTAATAATCCAGTGAAACACTCCAAAACCAAGCATATAGAAATAAGGTACCATTTTATTAGGGACTGCAATGGAAAGAAGCTAATTCAGGTTTTGAAAGTACACACAAGTAACCAATTTGCCGATCTATTCACCAAAGCTTTTGATGTGGGTAGATTCACATTCTTGGTCACAAGTGTGGGCATGATAAACACTGAATAAGCCTCTTTTGATTTTCTTCATGTACCATTTCTGTATAGACTCTTCAATGTTTTCTTTCTCATATTTCATAGTGCATGGTGCTGCTAACCCTGTGTGTTTAAGTGTTTCAGATTGCTTTGATTGGATACTTGGTACTTCTGGTTAAGTTAATACTGCTCTCTATATTACTCATGATGACAGTTCAAATATGGTTAAGTATGGTTACTACTGCTAGGTGGTTTATACTGCCAGTGCAAAGTTACTAATGCTTTCCTTATTTCTACTGCCAATCAGTGTTACTACTGCTGGTATGTGTTAATACTGATAGTCTGTGTTAATACTGTCGGTATATGTTACTACTGCTAATATGAGTTAATACTGCTGGTATGTGTTAATACTGCTAGTCTGTGTTAATACTGCCAGTATGTGTTACTACTACTAATATGAGTTAATACTGTGGGTATGTGTTAATGCTGCTAGGGTACTTAATACTGCTTCTAACTGAAACCCTCACCATATAAATACCCTCTCTGTCCGCCAAAAACTCAAACGACCCTTTGAATTTCTATTGAGTTCAACTTCTCTCTCTCTCTCTCTCTCTCTCTCTCGAATTCTTGCTTAACAGTACGTAAACCCTAGTGTTGATTCGAACCCAAGAACGATGGCAGGACTGGAGTTTGTTGACGATCACAATGAACTTGCAATGCTGCAGAAACCCAAACAAGCTGAGGGTTTCCATGAGATTGTGGATTTCCTAAAATCCTCACACATCGCCTATGCGTTAACTGTCAATCCCACTAACTATGTGGAACATCAAAGACAGTTCTGGGCCAATGCTTCCATTCAAACTATCGATGGCAATCAGGTCATCCAATCAAGGGTATGTGATAAACTTATCACAATCACTGAAGCCTGTATTCGCACTCATCTACGACTAGATGATGCCTCAGGTATTACTTCTCTGTCCAAGGAAGATCTCTTCCAAGCAATTAGTCGAATGGGGTATGAAGGTCCCACTGAGGTGTATAAGTTCTTTAAAAGCAAATTTTCACCTCAATGACGATTTTTTGTTCATACTCTTCAGCATTGTATTTCACGCAAAACAACTTGATGAAGTGAGTTCAGCAGTACCATAGCTTATGCTCTTGTCTGCTTATCTACCTCCAGAAAGTTTAATTTCTCACAAATGATTCAAAATGATTTAATGTCAAACCTGGATACCAAAACAAAACGCGTTTATATGTACCCAAGGTTTGTACAAGAAGTACTGAACAATGAATTGATAGATTTATCCTCTTTTCAAGAGGTGTATGTACCAAAACCTCCCAAAGGGAAGGTGTTTTCCAACATGAGAAGGCCTAGTAAGGACTTCTCTGGAACAAACACACCATTGTTCTCTACAATGATGGTTGTGTCTCATTCCCATGGTGAGGCATCAGGGTCACAACCCACATCTGACCACCCAACTGATGACCTACCCACACCATTCAGTTCAATTAATACTCCTCAGATCCCTGTTGTCAAGCCAAAATCCCCCATCACACAAATATATATACGGAAAAAGGTACAGAAGGTTCCTTCCCTTCGTGTATCTTCACCCCCAAAGCCTACAAGCCCTCTGATGGAGCATTCTCCATCAGAGAATATCGAAAGGGAAACCACAGGGGTGTCTCCCAACCCCATGAAGGTGCTCTCTAAGGAGAAGGATGAGCATGTGGGCAACAAGGCTCACACTACTGATTCTGCACAAGGTGTGGATCAGGACAATGTGAACATAGCTAAGACCTTCCCCACGGAAACTTTAGGTGAGCAATCATCTAAGGGTCCCAGGTGCCAAGAAACCACGAGGGTAGAAGGTGCTTCTGCTAGGCAGAAGGCCTCTACTAAAAGATCCAAGGATCCTTCAAGGGTGGTAAAAACACCTAAAGGAGGTGAGGACAGATATACCTATGATGAATTGATGGAAACCATTGCAAATGTCAACTTGGATGTAATAAATCAGGGATTGGAGATAAAGGAGCTGCAAAAGGTGATCACTTCCCAACATGTGCAAATAGCCAAACTAAAGAAGATGGTAATCAGGTTGATGCACAAAAAGAAGCAAAAACAGTTTGTATTGAAGAAAAGGGGAAGTGTACATGATGCTTCCAAAAAGGGGGAGAGTCAAGCTGAAGTTGAAAAGCAAAGCCCAGTTGGTATGGAATCTCAGTTTGAGGGGGAGATGAATAGTGAAGCAGAAAAGAAGCTAGCAGCAGAAACAACAAAAGCAGTAGAAACTGAGAAAGAAGTAGAAACTACAGCAGCAGCAGAAACAGAAAAACCAGCAGCAGAAACTGAACTGACAGTAGAAGAACTAGAAATTGCAGAAACTCTAGTTAAGGCAAAGCATGACATTCCTAAAGCCACTCAAAAGGCTAAGGGAGTGGTGATCAAAGAAGTAGAATCAGAGAAGAAAAAAGACAAAGGTCAGTGTGCTAGATGCAAAGAAGAATGGAAAAGAGAAGATGGTTGAGCCTGAGAAACCAGTGAAAAAGCAGAGGCAAATTGACTTGGATGCAGAGTTGGCAAAGAAGCTGCAAGAAGAGCTTGAAAAAGAGAATGAGATTCAAACTGCCAAAGACAGAAAGATTGCATTGGATTTGGCAAAAAGGCTAAATGAAGAGTATCAAAAGAGCTTGAAACTGGCTGCAAAGAGGGTTACTATGAAAGCTTCAAAGAAAATACAACCTTCAAAGAAAATACAACCTTCAAAGAAAAGACAGCCTTCACAGACCTTCCTAGCCAATCAGGAAAGAAGAAAAATGATAAACTTCCTGAAAGGATCCATTGGAGTTCCTGAAGGAATGTTTACCAACATGTCATTTGGCAGAATAGAGGAATTATACAAGAAGGAGATGGCCAAACTTCAAGGAGACTTCAGTCAGAGGGTTGAGTTTGAAAGGAAAATGAAAGAAAGACATGATCTGAACATTCAACAACCCTTTCCTGACAGTGAAGAAGGCACTCCTACAAAAGAAAAGGCAGAAGTAAAGAAAGAAGAAACTTTAGCCCAAAAGATCAGAGCTTTCAAGAGAATGAAGTCTATTGCTTCAAAGAAACAGGCAAAAAGGCCAAGGATTGAGGAAGTTGAGAAAGAGAAGAAAAGTGAAAGAACAGAAGCAGAACAATCAGAACCTACTGTTGAATCTTCAGCAGAGCATGAGCAGAATCAAGAGCCAACAACTCAACAATCAGAACAGTTTGATTTGTACATGACAGTGACTGATGAAGAACCTCTGAAAGTTGATCCTATCTCAGTGAATGCTCCAGAAATCATTCATTGGGATACTCTGTTGGATAAAAGAACAGAATACTTCAGAATAAAGAGAATGGGTGACAAATTTGAGGTATATTCAACTTGGGGAAAGATAATCAGAAGCTGTACCAGAGCTGATCTAGAAGAAATGTACAAAGTTGGGTTGAGCTTATATGGTGAAGTGTTGAAAGGAGCTGGGATGAGTCTAATAAAGATGGCTATGGAGTACTTATGCATGATGTTTGACCCTGTCAAGGTTGAACATATTGTCAAAGATGTGCATCATGAAAATGGTTTCAAAAGTATTGACAACTGGATGCTTTTTGAAAGATGTGGAGTTTATGTTATAACAATTGACAAAAGTTTCCATGAATACTACTTGGTTGATAAGGTGTATGACCACAACAAAATAAAGTTGGAAAGGATGCTGAAAGCAAAGTTGGTCTGCCCTAAAGGTTCAGAAATGGCAAGAATAGTGATCAGAAGAACCATCAATCAAAGTGTAGGATTGGATCCTAATCTTGGAAATTGAGCTGAAGTTTTGAAAGCATCATGAAGACCATATTTTGAAGAACTTAACTTCTCAATTTGAAAAGTTAAGTTAGGGGGAGATTGTTGGGTCTGAAATGTGCTAAGGATGGATACTACTGCTAAGTCTTGTTGGTTACTACTGTTGAAGACTTTAGTACTGCTGGACTTAAAGATTAATACTGCTGAAAAATTTACTACTGCTACTTGAAAGATTACTACTGCTAGTAGAATTACTACTGCTTGAAGAGTTAGTACTGCTAGAAGAATAGTTAGTACTGCTTGGAGAGTTAGTACTGCTAGTATGTTAGTACTGCTGAAGATTAATGCTGCTAGAAGATTAATGCTGCTTATGATGATAATGTTGATAAGGATGACTTTGAACGAAAGACTAGGAGCTGAAGATAATGATGAAGATAATTATGTAATGGATGCTGAAGATCAATATTTCTTTAGTAATTATCTTGTAATCTGTTTTGTATATATAGTCTAGAAGTCTTAGATTATATTGAAATTGAAAACACAGTTTTACATATACGTTTTAGAGAGAATTAACCTCAAGATTCTTAGAAATCCTTTATTTAGAGAAGTATAGAGCGTCTGTTGAGCCTGTTCAACAGATTGAGGTTTTGTTTGTAATCATTAAGTTAATTCAATATAACTTGTGATTTGATCTCATATACCGTTTCATTGATTTACTGTTAAAGTGTTATTCTGCAAACTTCTTTAACATAGTTTCTGAGTGTTTAGTTTAATTCTTGTTTCGAATTTCGATCCTGACAATGGCGCAAGTATACACACATATTGTGTTCGCTTCTCAAGTAATATAATGGTAATGACCAAATATCGTATCCACAGGGATTGGACTTAACTAAGAGTCAGAGATTTCCACGAACTTCCGGTGCAAAGTTAGATTTATAAAATTGATGGGTTGATTTTTAGCGAAATATTAAATATTAAATAAACAAGATAATAAAAAGCGGGTACGGGTGTAAGTTTCCCCCGAGAGTATTTTAATAACTTAAATGGTTAACAAAACCCGTCGCAATGGACCCCACACGATATCCTTCTCTCGAAGCGACATCGTATCGGTTGCGATAACGATTTTATTATAAAATTACCACACTTGCTAACTTTTGGTTTACCAATCTCACTAAGTATATCTCGAAGATCTTAGCCCCGCCAGTATGGAGAGATGCACATATCTCTATGACACACCCTTGATATTTATAGGGAAGAAAGGAGAGAGGTGAATAGTAACATGAGAGTGACCTCTCATGTTGCTTTGTTTCCATGTTTTTGTCTTCATCTTGCCTCTTCTTTTGCACAAGGTCAGGTTTGACTCCAACAAACATGCCTTAAACTTTCACCAAAATGGCCTTTAAAAATCTGCAGAAAATCGCGTGAACAATACCTTGCCACAGTGGTGACACTGTGGCCACAGCGGCGCACGAAAATTTCACGAAAATTCGAATTTTTGATCTCATTAGTTATTTAGAAAATCTTGGAACATTTTAGACCAAAGAAAAGAGAAAAGCTCAAATGGGTACGAAAAAAGGTTATAAATGGGTTAAATAGAGTGACAAATAACTCTAAAAATTGAGGGATATCATATATCTATTATCACGTTGAGATAAATATGGAATTTGAGATTTTTATGGATTTTGTTATTTTTATTTTAAATGTTTATTCTAATTCTGCATATCTGATTTTTTTTTAAATTTTCACACAATGTCTTCTTCCTATAATATAGGAACCGTTTTCTGTCTTCTGATTTTTTTTCTTTTATCATTGACGACAATGAAATTGAACCAGGTTTAACCATGTTTCATATATGCACATAAATAGTTGCTTTTGAGTTCATATGTGCACAAATACATAAAATCTAGCAAATGCCTATTTCATATATGCACATAAATGGACATAAACTTTTCTCATATGCAGAGCACACAGATTGCATTTATGCACATAAGTCACATGTATTAACATATATGCACATAAATAGTTGCTTTTGAGTTCATATGTGCACAAATACATAAAATCTTCCAAATGCCTATTTCATGTATGCACATAAATGGACATAAACTTTTCTCATATGCAGACCACGTAGATCGTATTTATGCACATAAGTCACATGTATTAACATATATGAACATAAAACCATAAACTCACCCTTGTAAAATAATCACATGTTAACATTTATGAACCAAAAACCATAAACCCACCCTTCTAGAATTTGCACATATATGAACAAAAAACCATAAACCCACCCTTGTACAATTTTAACATATATGAACCAAAAACCATAAACCCACCCTTCTAGAATTTTAACATATATTAACCAAAAATCTCCACTCATCGATACATCTACACCTTCACCCTTGTACAATTTTAACATATATGAATCATCGTGTCCTCATCTGCTTCAACATCAACCAGGTCTTCCATGGTGTTTTGTTCGAGAAGGAGGTTTTCAAAGCAATCCTTGAACTTTTCTTCTTTACTGAAATCGAAATTGTTATGAACATTATATAGTGATTTCGATTTATAAACCCTAGATTTTGAGATTTTACCTCGATTGACCTGGTTCCCGCCTTGTAAATCCGCCATTATGATTGCGATTTTGTGTTTGTTTATGAAGATCTTCAATTTCTTGGCAAGAAATCGACCCAAGCTTTATCTCCTCCTTCTAAATCGCCATTGGAATAGGTTTAGGGAAACTGGTGCTGACTATTTTGGGGGTATGATACATTTCCCAATTTATCAACAAATACAATTTTACTTTTTTACCCTTCTTCATATAGGAACATCATCTTTGCACCGATTTTTTTTCCTTTTTTTTATTTAAAAATCCATTTTAATCACAACCATTAATTTTCAAGATTAAGGGTCCAGATTAGTTAACATGGTTAACACAAAATGATTGGTTAACAAAAGAATGACCCTATATATATATATGTTGTAAGGTTTCTTTTGTAAAATAACCTTTTATAAAATGCAACAGAAAATAAATTTTAGGCTACTTTTGTAGAAAACTGTTGTAAGATTATTACAATCCTTTTTGAGATTCACTTAAAATAGAATTTAGTGCAAGTATACACCTTATCCTACTATCGTCTCTTAACAAGTAATAGTGGTACAAAGTACCGGATATCGATCCTTAGGGAAGACTGTGAAAGTTTAATCAGGAAAGTCCAATAATTAAAAGTCAATTTCAGATGGCGAATTCGAAGAAATCTTTTAACGGTTCTAAGTTAACACTAGGAAAATTCAGTTGTGAGAAAAGGCAAAGGGTGCAAAGGTTCATTAGGACAGAAATAAATGATCCGGTAAAAAGATATTATAGCAGTCTCATTTATCCCAGAATTAACATTTAATATAATCTTTTTAGGAATTATACATTTTCATACAGTTAATTAGTCGTCAGTTAATTATCTGTAATATTTAATTACCTGAAATATGCTCAACGATACTTTCAACTATATTTTTGACACTTTTTTACTTTTTCATCAGTCTCGGTCCTAACTCTGTTTTGCACCCCAAACTAAGGTTTTAGCCTATCATTGTTTGGTTTTTCTCACAAAAGAAATAAATACTGAAAAGCAATTACTGAAATCGAAAATTATGAAAACAAGGTGCAAATATTGAAGTTTAAAAAGAAAACTTGTCGCGCAAGTAATTAATATCTGAAGTGAAGACCTAAATTTAAATTTCAGAAAATGTAAATGACTGGAAAGTAAATTGCAGAAAATATAAAATACTGGAAATTAAATTACTGGAGAAGTAAATAAAGCAGTAAATTGCAGAAAGTAAATGTGCTGTGAGTGATGCCAAATTTGGTAACTTGCGCGGGAAGTTTCGTTTGAAAACTAGAACACTTGCAAAACGTGGAAACAATAACTTCACTATGCAGAAAAATCACCGTTTAGCACAGAAGGAGGTTAATCCAAAAGAACATCAAATATGTTGGCTTAGTTCTAAAAGTGAAATTGAAAGTAACCAAAAGAATTAAAGCAAACGAACCTTGAATACTTTAGAAATTACTTGGAGTTTGTTTCAACTAATTAATACTAGCCACGTGTTACAAAATAAAATAAGTCCAATGTATGTCACGATTTTAAAGACTAGCTTAACGAAGAAAACAAAATTGAACCAAGCAACAATTCTTATGTAAACATTTTGTATCAAAACAAAGGTGACCGAACACTTTAGAAATCGTTGGGAGATCACAAGCTAGGCCACGGCCTTAAGATGATGATTTGGGACTTTGACTACGATTTATAGTAACTAAGAAACAATTGAGAATGAACACTAACACTTGTAACAAAAGAGGTAACTAAAATCAAATTACTTGAACTACTTCAACAACAATTGCAACTTTAAAATACCAAGGTATGCCTACAATTCGAATTGCTTGAGAAACGATGATCACAAAGTGCTTTGCCACAAGTTTGCTTAATCAAAGGATGATCAAAAGACAAAAATAAACATAATACTTGCATTCTATTTATACAAATTTAAACTTTGCTTCCAAGGTAGGTTGAAGATGCAAGTATTATGCACATGGGCCAAGCCCATTCCTTTCATTTTGTCTTCAAAATTCGGCCCCAAGGAGGAGCCCAAACAATCGGCCCAAAAGGCCAAGAAGCAATCCAAGTCTTCAAGCCCAAATGTCTTCAACAAAAATTCCAAGAGCAAGCCCACTTTTTAAGTCCAATTTCTAATCTTCATGGCTTCTCCGGAGTCTCGAAAATTCTGAAAATAAAAAGATAAAACTAAACATAAGAAACTCGACCAAAATTCAACAAATCTTAATAAATAAACAAAACCTAAGAATATCCTAAAAGGGTGTAAAATAGAATAAATAAAAACTCAATTCCTAATTTGGGCAAATAAAAGACTCCTAAATGTCACAAAAGGTGATGTTTTTGGGTTAATAAATTAACACCTATCAAAAACTTATTTCTTTAAAAGAAACTCTTTTCAGATCCAATGACACTTTTTATTTAATCTAAACAAACCATAGGGCTTTTAGAAGTTACCTTTAGGATTCGTAGTAGATTATGACCAAAGCACTAGATACTAAAACAAGTTTCCTCTATAGTAATCTATACACGAGCAAACCTGCCATCAACAAAGTGCTAACTCGAAAATCCTAAATCTAGTATATGTGTTTTTAATAGAAAGAAAAGGTTTCAACTTAGCCGATACAAAGCTCTATGATAGCACCCGATTTTTCCGTTATGTTAGTATAAGGTTTTCTCTAAGACATCTCTAAAAGATTGATTGATTTATGCTTTGCCCTATCACTTATTTATAGGTGGCCTTTGAAGTTATAGATAGACCATAACTCCCAAACATGAGTCGACCTTGTTATAATCACATTAGGCCTATATATTAAAAGCCCATTGAGCCTAAATAAAGGTTTTATTGAATCGTATTAATCATTATAAAATTATAAACTCTATAATTATCATAATTACACTTTCAATACATACACTAATTATTCTTCTAGAAAAACAAATAACTACCAACATGGTATTGTTCAGTTTTCAGATTATCTAATAATTATATCGAAACATACATATTCCTTATGTGCGACCGGTTTACGTATTCCTTAGTAGTATTATTGTATAACACATGTCGTGGGCATATAAAATTTACATTCTCCAAATTACACACGACAAAAGTGACAGACGGCGGTAAGCGTCTAGCAACACATCAGCACCCCTAAGGCTACGTGAATGTGATTTCTTAAGCAATTTGTTTGATTCAATCAATTATATGGTAAAATCATTCATTATCTTTTTGCTTCACGAACTTCTAGTTTGAACTTAAGGCATAGATCTAACTCATCCTTTGACGTTCAAAATTATGTTTCTTAATTCTAACATATTTGATTAAACAAGTGTTATTAGTTCTACTAATGCACTTATGCATGCCCATGCGTAAATATCAAACTATGTTATCGAGGGGCCCAAAAATATCTCTCATATCTTGAGAGGATCAAATCCCATTGCATGTACATGACTCATACACAATTCATGTTATACCCAATATATCCCTTATGATTATCCGGTTAAGGGTAAGATTAGACTATATCAAAGCACAAGAGTCCTTTTGCATCAGATCTCAGTGCACATCTCATGTATGAGGACAAAAGAGTGTTTACAATTTCAGGACTCAATATAAGATAATGATCTATGAAGTGATCCTAACAGTGGGTCTCGTCCAACGTTTGTACATCGACAAACGCATGTGACTCTGGTTGCACCAAATGCACTTCCAACTTGGACCATAACCAAATTTCATAATGATCTTATTTTTATTACTAGTCCCATAGCAATAACTGGCGAAGGACAATTTAAAATAATATGCTCATCACATTTATTTAAGGATAACAAAAACATGCTAATATAGAACACAATAATGTTAATGTAAATACTCATATCGAGTATGTCATAATAGATAAAACATAACTGTTTTAATGTTCCAAATAAATTCAAATTTTACTAAAATTACTGATCAAATTAATGTATTACAAAAACTCAAGCCTATAGGATTAGTATGGGTATCATGCTTGCCTTGACTCACAGGCTTGGTGAAAGGATATGTTGTATTGTCTTATGATCGAACTTTGAATATATTCATATCACCTCGATCAATGATCTCTTGAATTAGGTCATACCATCTCAGAATATGCTTGGAGCGCTGATGTGACACTGGTTCTTTTGCATGTTCTTTGTCACCCTCATCGTCGCAATAAATCTCGACAGGGTCACATACTCTAGGAAGAACTATTTCTATGATGAATTTCTTCATCCAAATAGCTTCCTTTGCGGCGTCTGACGCTGCAATGTACTCTAATTCTGTAGTCGAATATGCTATCGTACTTTGCTTGTAGCTCTTCCAGTTCACAACACCACCAATAAACAAAAATACATATCTTGACTGTGATTTAAAGTCGTCATGGTTGGTAGCATCTACATATCTTTGGATGCACATATCTCTTTCCTGAACATTGTATAGTAAGAACACATCCTTAGTTCTTCTTAGATACGTAAGAATATTTTTCACTGCTACCCAATAAGAACCTGGGTTACTAGTATCTGCTCTTCATGCTTAGAGCATACGAGACATTTGGCCTAGTACATAACATGTCATATATAATGGAACCGATGGTCAAAGCATAGAGAACACCCTTCATACAATCCATTTCTTCTTTTGTATTGGGACACCAAGACTTACTCTATTGTCAGTGCATGTACTTTGGCTTAATCTAGTTAAGCGCTTAGATATAGCCCTATAGATCTTTGTACCAAAGATATATGTTGCCTCTCCTAAATTCTTCATCGCGAAACACTTCTATAGCCTGGTTTTTACACCCTCGAGCGTTGGGATGTCGTTTTCGATAATTAATATGTCATCGACATATAGGATTAGGAACATTACTATGCTCTCACTGGCTTTATTTTATACACAAGGTTTATCTTCGTTCTTTACAAAATCAAATTCCTTGATTTTCTCGTCATAACGAAGATTCCAACTGCGAGATGCTTGCTTCAATCCATAAATGGACCTATGCAACTTGCATACTTTATTAGGATACTTTGGATGCTTAAAACCTTCTGTTTGTACCATGTACACGACCTAGCTCAAAGTCCCGTTAAGGAACACTGTTTTAACATCCATTTTCCATATTTCCTAATCATGATATACTGATAGATTCAATCATGGATACCGGAGAAAAAGTTTCATAATAGTCAACTCCCTTAGTTTGAGTGAAACATTTTGCTGCCAACCTAGCCTTATAAGTATCCAGAATCTCATTCAAGTCAGTTTTTTTTAAATACCCATTTGCATCCAACAACTTTGCAGCCGATAGATTCATCTACCAAGTTCTAAACCTGGTTATCTAACGTGGATTGTATTTCGACTTTCATGGAATCAAGCCATTTATCAGATTCTGAACTAATACGACCTCACGGTAAGTCAAAGGTTCATCATGAACTGTGTCATTGTCTATAAGATAACAATATCTCTCAGGCTCTTGACGACTCCTACCTGATGTATGGATTGTTTGTATCTCATTAGTTTCCTCAACAACCTGTTGCAATTCAACTTCATGTTGATTGCTAATGTCAACCATCGTCTCATTTTGTGGTTCTTGAATTTCTTCAAGTTCTACTATATCCCCTATTGTGGTTCTTGTCAGAAAATAAATTTCTACGAACTCATTATGACAAGCAATAAAAACTTTGTTCCTCATTGGGTTTGTAGAAATAATATCCAATTGTCTCTTTTGGATATCCTGCGAAGATGCACTTTTCAAACATTGGATCAACCTTCCTAGAAGCTTCTCGCTTAACATAAGCATCACCACCCCATACACTAATGTAAGATCATCTTGGGATCTTCCCAGTCTATAATTCATATGTGATATTTTTTGGTTGGTGCATCTTTTTGGTCTTCCAGTACCCCATTTGATTACAATTGAAGTAAACCACGTCCTCAAGAATCTTTCCCTTGCCCTTGTCTTTGTTGGAACTTCCAAATTTAGCCTTTCCCTTGTCAACTACTTTTCTTTTCTTGACTATCCCACCTTTGGGTTTCATCATCAAGACCTGTTTGAGTTTGGACAAATCCAACTTGGAGTTTATGTTTCTCTCAGCAGTTTTAAGCATATTATGAAGCTTTGTGAGAGTTTTGTCTAATCCACCTCATATTATAGTTCATAACGAAGTGATCATATGAATTGGCTAAGGAGTTGAGAACTAGATCAATTCATAATTCCTGAACTAGTAGGAATCCAAGATGACCCAGTCGGTCAATGTAAATACAATTCTCAAGATTTAAATGATACTTTTGTTATTCCCAGATCTTATCAAGTTCTAATTGTAAACAGAAACAACATCATGAATTGTAGTCATATGTCATTGAATCAAATCTCAACAATTACAAATTCACTTTCTCTCTCTACTTTCTCACTCTAGAAAGATGTTCTAATTACCTCTTCTCTAATCAGCTCTCTCTTACCACATGCTTACAATCTGAATTGTTACTTACACATTACAAAGAAAAAGAACCTATTTATACCCACAACAATTACAAGGAAACAAACAAAATACAATAACATTGACTTTGACTTTTACTACAAAATGACTTTGACTTTCACTGAGAGTTGACTTTCCAGCTTTGACTTCTTGTACTTTGACTTCTGATTTTCATGATCTTGTATCCAACATATTTATGCTATAACAATCCCCCCCTTTAGATTCAAGATCATCTTTGTAAAGATTTAGCAGTTCAGTCTTCTCTTTAAGCTCAAAAAGTACAATCTCTTCCTTTGCAACAAATTTCTTCTAAAGACATAAGCATTGCAATCTCCCCCAAATATGGTAGAAACGATCTTCAATAATCTCTCTAGAATTATGACAGAAACTCTTTCAGACTTTGGAAAGAAATTATCTTCAGAATTAGCTCAGTCATCTTTAACAAAATAATCTTCAAAGAAAATTTCTGAAAATCAACACATCTTCAAGCATCTTTGACTTTGCTTGAACAATCTTTCAATCTTTCAAACTTTAACTTCTTCAAATCTTTAACTTTGAAATTTCTGAATCTGACATTTCTGTAAATCATCTCCCCCTTTTTGATGAATAGAGAATCTATAGCATCAAAACTTTCTCCAAGAAATGTCTCTGAAATTCTATCTGACCACTGATCTTTGATAATGAGCCTCTGATTCGTTGCCAATTCGAACAATGTATTCATCCAGATCTTTGCAAATCTAGACAAAATAGGAAGGTACCACCTGAATCAACAAATGAATCAGTTAATGTGCCTGTCAGTAACACGAAATTACTGTGTGTAACAAATACACATTGGAAAGGAGCTTTTTGATGTTCACTCCCCCAGGGATTCCATCCAATCATCGAAACACCACAAAGTCAATTTCTATGAATGTTATGACAAGAAAACAAATTCCTTGTGTGTTCGTGCAAGTGTAGAAAGAATTAAGCATATGATGATTGCTTTTATAAGGCTCAACATTGTGTAAACCACTGAGACAACAGTAGATAAACACAGACTCAATGTGCATGATTGAAATGCGAAGGTGGGACATACTTCCTTCTTTTTCAATATCCAGATTTTCCAAATGAAAACCAGATAGATTATGTGCTGCGTCCCCTTGAAATATGAAACATTTTCTTGTTAAGAAGAAAATGAGTGGTTGGTGGGGTATTGTCAAGAGTTGGCATGGGCTAGTTGCCTATTTCAATAATGTTCACGAAGAATTGTGAAACATTAGTAATGTGGCTGCCTGACTCAGAAAGTAGTTGGTGCAGAGTCTGATATTCTTTTACTCTGATCTCACACCCTCTTTCTTTTTATCATTAAGCGCACATCTAACCAAACTCCCTTTTCCATTTTACCTCAACGCATAACCCACACTCATTTCTTTTTGACTCCTCACACTCAATTACTATGGATTAACTTCTTGGGTAGGAGACACTGGTAATCGTGAATCCATAGAAGTTCATTTAAGTCCTAGCACAAAGAAACCCGTATTTTCCTATAAAGCATATGTTGCTCAATATGGTTTAACTTTGTCAGTTAAAGCTCAAATACAAGTCAGATGTATATATGCTCAGAATATAATCATGAAGATATGAGCATTTTTAAACATGGAAGTATTTTCAAACAAGTATATTGAATGAATAGATAAGAATGCAAAAGACTTGTTTGAAAATCTAACATTCTATGAAAATGATCAGAATCAAATGATATAGCAATTAAGGCTTAAGGTCAAGAATAATGGATATTGTCTATACAAAACAAAATATAGACATTCTTGAAATGAACGCTTCCAAATGAAATATCGCTCAAAATTCTTTGAAATACAAGCGGGGTGTCTTACCATCGAAAAATATGTTTCAAATTTGAGACATGGTAAGATCATTTTGAACAATAAGTCAAACCGGTGTGTGTGAATACTTGAAAATAAAAAGAAAAGACAATACACAAGTATTTATCTTTGGAAACACACGGTTTGTAATCATGTAATGACAAGTAAATCTTGAAAAACATTTAAAATCACACTTCCAATTCATGAAATCTGTTTAAGAATCAGGAAGGGGTTTGAACATTTAATAACATGTTTTTCTATGATTGAAAGTTGTCCTTCTTTCAACCATATATGAGATTAAGATAAGAAATTAACCTTTGTCGTTCAGTCTTAAATCTCATGAAATCAGGCTTAAAGTCATAAAGATATGATCTTGTAAGCATCTCTCAAACTACACAAGTCTCAAAGTCATGTCAAAGCAACTTTATTCACAAATTTATTCAAAAGTAAAAGACATAAAGTAGTAAAACGATTAAAGTACGAGTTCTGATCTGAAATAATCAGAAATCATCACCTTGACTCCCCCTGAAATTATGCATCTAAAATATGTCAGTGAAAAAACACATGATAGAGATCTACAATTCTTATTTTGAAATGTAGTTCATCATATCTATCGAATGCAAAATATTTCAGAAAAGTATGTACTCCCCTTGATGGTTAATTTCCTCATTCGAGTATTGGAGTACAATTTCTTATCAGTACAGGAGTAAGGTCTTTTGATCAATGAAGTACGAGTTCTAAACTGTTGTGTTTAGAAGTCAAACTTCGTTGAAGTATGAGTCCTAAGCTGATTTACTTAGAAGCCTTGGTTCTCTTACTCCTCCTTGACTGTAGGTGCCTGCAATACAGAATCAGTTTTCGGCTTTGGTACCCACTGGTATTTGGGTCCATGAATGTTAGTTGCAGTTCTTATGGGAGTAACGGAATAAGAACCATACCAGAAATGATCACTTGTTTTATGAACATGATCATGTGTACGACAATAAGAACAATAGTATTTCTTACATGATAACCTGATTAATTGATCTTTCGTGTAGATATGATCAGGTTTACCTTTACGTGCATTGTTCTTCTTGGCTTTATGTTTATGTACACATAACTTCTTTCCTTTCAGCCCATCTTTCTTCTCTTCTTCAACTGGTTTCTTCTTCTAGACCAGTTCTTCTTCTTTGTATCTCCTTCTTCTTCGATGTGTACCTGAACCATCTATATTTCTATCATAGAAAAGGTTAGTACTACGAATCTGATTAGAAGATTTAACTGACCTTTTGGAAGAAACAGTCTTATGATATGAGCTTGCAGCTGTCTTGAATGATCATTCCGAATCAGCTGAATCATCTCTAGGTGTGTGGATAATTGACTCTGGAGTCTTGTACTCAGTCACCACCACCATCTTAGAAATGATATCTTCAAGCTCTTTTATCTTTGAAGCAAAACTGTCTCTTTCTTTGACAAGAATGTCAATCTTCGTCTCAAACTCAGACTTCATTTTCTTCTCTTTCAGTGCATTCTCAGATAGTTCAGATATCTTGTAAGTAAGCTTCTTTATTTCAGTCTCAAATATATTTCTTTCTTCTTCAAATCCCTTCTCAGCATTGTTTCTCTGGCCGGATATTTCTTTGAAGAATCCAACATTCTTTTGTTCAATAGCCTTTTTCTCTTTGGCAAACTTTTCTCTTTCCAAGATTATTACTTTCTCAAAATCAGAAACTTGCTGAGAAAGCTTTATACACTTAAGCTCAATCACCTTCTTTTCTTCACAACTCTTTCCGAAAAAATCTGAGAACTTCTTTTCAAACTCATCTTTGTCCTTAGCCATTTTTATCTTCAAATATGATATTTTCTTCTAAAGCTTAATGTTCTCAGTTATCAGACTATGTTCCTTGTCTTCAATGCTTTCATCATTAATTACAAAAAGAGAATGATATGGAAGTTAAGCATTGAAATCAAACATATCAATTTTCTTAACACACCCATCATCAGAATTAAGAAAATCATTTGCAGACACAAATAAGTCATCAAAATTATCAGTTGAAGTTTGAGGTGCCTTTGAAAATTTAGAACACTTTGTAGATTTAGGTTGAAAAACAGTGTTCTTTATAACTGTAGAAAATACACTTTGTTCTAAATCAACCAAAATTCTTTCTTCAGATAAAACATTTTCAAGCTCAACTATTTTGCTTTCTAGAATGAGTGGAGGAACATAAACTTTTGCAGTTGCAGGTTTTGCCTCCATCTCAGTAACAAAATAGTCATCTGAAAGAACTTTTGGTGTGTCAGAACGGTAACTATCATTTAGCTTTTCATAGCGAAATGGTAGTTGCATTTTCTTTCCATTCTTTCTATTCTCAGTTTCTTTGGCCCCAACTTCTTCTGGTAATTTGGTAACAAATTTGGGTTTCAAATGAGGATATTTATCAGCAGCATACATATAATTTGCATTATATAAAGCTGGCTGTTTTCTGATAGCTTTTTCTAGGTAATGAGGATTATCATAACCTAGTCCCCATTTCTCTTTAACATCAGCCTCTTCAATGGGTGCATTTAGAAAAATGGTGTGATCAGTTTGACCTATCGTATGAAGTTTAGCTTCCAAATCATTTACCTTTTTAGTTAAGCTCTTGTTTTCACTCTGCAATTTATAAACGTTTAGTACATATTCTTTGTTTTCTAAAACAGACTTAGAAAGTTTAGATTCAAAGTCAGAAATCTTCTTTTTAAAACAATCCTTTTCATGTTCAAAATCCGAAGCAAATTTACGTAGAGAATCAATTAGATCTTTGTTTCCAATAACTGACGTGTTGAGCTCAAAGATCTTTTGATTTCTCCTAGCAACTCTGTCTTTTTCCTTTTTCAATTTAATTTGAAGGTCTTCAACTTCAACCATCATAGCTTCCATTTTGGTCATGAAGTCATTTTCAGTGAAATCCGTTACCTCCTTAGCTGAAAAACTCATCTTCAATATCTGTTACAAAAAGAACTTGACAAAAATGATCATTAGTCCAAATGAAATCAATAGAATCAGAAAAATTTGAAATAAAAACTCAGAAAATCAATTTTCAAAACTTCACCAAGTCAGAAATTCGCAAACAACCAAAGAAATTCAAGAAATTCGCAACCAACACACATAATTCGCAAGCCTATAGAAAGAATAGCAAGGAATTCTCAGGCTATACAAACATACATAAAATTCATAAACCACACAAAGACACACAGAATTCGCAGGTTTCAAAAAAATAGAATTCGCAGTACACAAATTTGCGAATTCTTGTACACTTTGTGAATTCTATCACTTTTCGTAACACATATGAATGCAAATCCTTTGAAATTCGCAATTAACTTCTCTGCAAATGCTATACTTGAATTTCCAGAAAACAACCCAATCTGCGAAAACCACTTATTCTGAGAAATTTCCTTTGAGAATCTTGCGAAACTCAACGTATCTGCGAGTTCTTGATGAAATCTTGCGAGTTCTTCATGAAAATATGCGAGTTCTTCAATCTGGTTGCGAGTTCTTGAGACTTACGACTAAAAACGTCTCTGAATCAACTGAAAGTACATCTAGACCTCAAATCTCGATTTGAAACTTTGACATTTTGATCACATACACATCTAGAACAACTTCCTATCAAAGAATTTCAATCTAATCCACAGATTATTACAATTCAATTCAATACAGTGCTCGAGAACTCGTGAACGTGAAAACTCAATGAAATCTCAAAATTGATGAGAATTACAGTGTTATACAGAAATTAAACTACACAAACTCGATCTAAAACATGTTTCGATCATAACATGATCAATTACAACTCGAAAAATACAATAAAACTCAAAATCGAATTTGAAAAACAATGGAACAGTGTCGACAAAACTTTCTTGATTTGATTTCGATTGGATCTGCTCTGATACCAATTGTTATTCCCAGATCTTATCAAGTTCTAATTGTAAACAGAAACAACATCATGAATTGTAGTCATATGTCATTGAATCAAATCTCAACAATTACAAATTCACTTTCTCTCTATACTTTCTCACTCTAGAAAGATGTTCTAATTACCTCTTCTCTAATCAGCTCTCTCTTACCACATGCTTATAATCTGAATTGTTACTTACACATTACAAAGACAAAGAACCTATTTATACCCACAACAATTACAAGGAAACAAACAAAATACAATAACATTGACTTTGACTTTTATTACAAAATGACTTTGACTTTCACTGAGAGTTGACTTTCTAGCTTTGACTTCTTGTACTTTGACTTCTGATATTCATGATCTTGTATCCAACATATTTCTGCTCTTTTGTCCTAAATTATTCAAATATTCAATAAATCTCTTTTTATGAAGTAAAGGTCATTTGGTGCCTCAAAAATCCAATTAAAACATTATAAAACGTCTTTAAAGATTTGATAACCCAAATATGCCCGAATACCCAAACATTCACAAAACTCATCCAAATATGAAAAGAACTCAGGGAAATATGTTCAATACCCAAAATGAAGATATATGTATATAGTTTTTCAAAACAACAAGAACTCAACTTGCTAGATTTGTGCCAAATCTAGGTTTTTACTCCAAACTTGAGTTTTCTTGGTGAAAACTTGAATCTACGAGAAAATCCTCCTAAATCGAAGATCTAACACCTCCAAAGAGTCTTATTCACTTACAAAGATCCAAAACCTAAAGAAAAATGGAAAGGAGAGAAGAGGGAATGAAGAACATCACAAACCCTAACTTTAAACTTGAGAGAGATGAGAAGATTATTCATATCAAATAGCCATGAATCCTTTAATCAAAATGAAAATTGTATTCCCAGATTAAAATCAAGCAAATCTAACAATCTACAATTCAAGATTTAACATTGAAGTCTAGAGAGAGAGTAGAGAGAGAAAGCATCGTATTCATTGATCTAACAGTATGCGTACAATGAACTCTACATCTTGATGTTACTAGATTACAAACAAACACAAGCTATTTATACCCATAAGCTTCTCTCAAGGAACTTCTCTCAAACATGCTTCTCTCAAGACACTAATGTAGACTTTGTTGACTTTACATTCATGACTTTTCTCATTAAATATTGGATACAATAAAATACATTAACAATCTCCCCATTTGTATTCAAGATTTAATAAAAATTTGACACTAGTCTTCAGCACTTGATTATTCAACTTTTATCTCTGACAGTCTTGGACTTTGAAGCTCTAATAATCTTCAGTATTTCAGTCTATTGAAGAGTCTTTAACACTTTGCATCTCATGAAAGTCAACAAGTCTTGAAAACGAATCATTTGAAGTCTTGAAACATTTGAACTTTGAAATTCTTTAAACTTCTTTGAAACAACTTTGAAACTTTTTAAAAACTTCGAGGAATCTCTGATCTTTATATCTTCATCTCTTTGATCTCTTGATTGTCTTCGGAAAAACAAACTTTCTCGAATCATCTTAATTTGGACTTGTCTTCAGAATCTTTTGAGAATTATTTCTTTTCATCAGATTTGAACTTTCAGAAATTCTCCACAAGTCTTGACTTTGAACTTTCTTCAGGACTTTGAAATTGATTTGAAATTGATCTCTGTAGATTTCTCCCCCTTTTTGATGATTGTGAACATCATAATCATCAAAACTTTCTCAATTTCAGTACTTTTTTTGAATCTCCCCCTTTTACAAATATTCTCCCCCTTTGAGATACATTTGACATTCTCTGCCCTTTGATCTGAATAGCTGAATCATGAACTGTATATACCCGAATCTTTTCAAATCCAGATATAATGAACGTTGTAACCCTGATTCAACAAATGAAACAGTTAGGAATGCCTGTCAGTAACACAAAGTTACTGTGTACAACGAATGTACAATTTAAGGAGCTGGTTTGATGATGACTCCCCAGGACTTCCATTCAATTATTGAAAAACACAAGGTAATTCTATGAATGTTCTGACAGAAAAACAAATTTTCTGTGTGCTCGTGCTTGTGTTATGAAAGAATTTAGCACAATGATTGTGTTTCATAAGGCTCAAATTGTGTAAACTGTTGAGACTGCAACAAGTATTACACGGACTCAATGTGCATGAAAGAGGTGCGAAGGTGGGGAAACTTTCCTTCTTTTTCAATATCTAAATCTTCCGAGTGAAGACTAGATAGCAGATATGCTGCGTCCCCCAAGAAAATGAAACATTTCTTTGTTAAGAAAGAAACGAGTGGTTGGTGGGGTTAATGCAAGAGTTGGCATGGGCTCACTGCCTGTTTCAATGATGGTCACCAAAGAATGTGAACCAATCAGAAGATGTGGCTACCCGGCTCAGAAAGTGGTTGGTGCAGAATTTTGATATTCTTTTAACTCTGAACTCACACCCTCTTTCTTTTTAACATTTTGTTCACTTCTAACCAAACTCTCATTTACATTTTTTCGCTCCACACAATGAGAAAAACTCAACCGGATGAGTTATCTCCCCCACTCTTTGATTTTGACCCCTCACCCCTCAATCACTCGAGGATAACTTCCGGGGTAGGAAACACTAGTTAACGTGAATCCATGGAAGTTCTGTTTAAGCTCACACAAGAATCCCATGTAAGTCCTAAAAGAATAGTTGCTCAACAGTTTAACTTGAACAGTTAAGCACAAAATGTATGATAACATTGTCAAAATGTATGCTCATGAGATTTGAGCAATTGAACTTTGAAGATTTCTCAAAACAAGGATATTGAATGAATGAAATGAAATCAAGAGAATTGTTTTTAGAATCTGACAATGTATCAATCAGATCAAATAAAATGGTTAGGGTATCAAAGAATTTGATAGTTTGTTTATATGAACGAATATAAACAATTTAACAATGAACGCACAAAGATTGAAATGATGAATGATGCTCAACAACATTTGAAAGCAAACAGGAGTATTACCATCGAAAAAAATTGTTTCTTTATGAGACATGGTAATAACAATTTCAAATGAAGTACTGAACCGGTGTGTGTGAATACTGTACAGTATATAGACAAGATAATATGCAAGTATTGATCTTTTAGAAACACACGGTCAGTTAAACATTAAAGCTCAAAAATTGAAAAAACATTTAAAATCACACTTCTAAATTCATAAAATCTTTTGAGAACCAGAAGTGGTTTGAACATTTCAGAAACTGTTTTTCATGTTCGAAAGTTGTTCTTCTTTCAAACAATCAGAGATCTAGATTAGAAGATATTTACCTTTAAGCTCCCCCTCAAATCATGATAGAATGATTTATTTCAGATAACCTCCCCCTGGATATTTGCAAAATATCCATGTCTGAACATTGAAGAATGGGTCCTGATCTGTCATACGATCAGAAGCCACAATCCTTTACATTAAAGTTCGGGTTTTGAACTGTTTTGTTCAAAAGCCATTGTTCTTTAAACTTTGAAGAACGAGTCCTAGACTGATTTGTCTAGAAGTCAATGTTCTTTGACATTAAGTCTGAGTTCTAAGTTGTAGTACTTAGAAGTCAAAATCTTTTAACTTTGAAGTCCGGGTCTTGAACTGAATTATTCAAGAGCCATTTTCTTTGACTTTGAAGTCCGAGAATATACTCCCTTGATACACTCTTAAAATATATGAAAATCGAGACTATAACAACAAGAATACAATCCAAAATGGATTTGGGATGAAGGACAAATGAGGAAATGAAGAGAACTTAAGAAACTCGGGCATTTAACCCTCTGGACACCAACCGCGATTGTGACCAATGATTGTGCCATTGGCACAAGTGCACAAATTGTATCGAGGCTGATCTTCTCACTACGACTACGACAAGCGATTGTGCCATGGTCACAATCGCATAGCACAATCGCATAAAGTGTACCGACTGCTTGCCCGACCGTTCACTGACCATTTTACCAGACGGTCCTCGATCGTTTCCCGGCCGTTCACTGACCATTTTTTTCTGGACGTTCCTTGATTGTTTGTAGAAAATTTGGGGTGTTAGAATCCTCCTTGTTAGGACATAAAATGTCCTTAGTTTGGAGAGTTTTGTAAAGGCCTCTATAATGTTTATTGGGCCTTATATTTAGCATATGGGTTTGAGCTAAATGTAGTACATGGGATGGTTGGTATAAATAGGAGTTTGTTTGTAAGTTGCTTGTAAATTTCATTTTAAAATGTAGACGTTTGGTGTACTGTGTGTTTCTAGAGTGAGAAACTCTTTCTCTCTCTAGATTGTGAATAATATAATCAATCTTCCTCCCAATCTATCTATTGTATCTTTCTACATTGATTAATTGTGAATCACTGGTTCTCACAAGTGGTATCAGAGCCAAATCAGTGACATTATTCATTGAAATCGATCATGATTCATAATTCTTCAATGGAACAGTAACTTCGCGTATGAACTGTACCTGTCAAATTTTGAATTCTTCATTTTGATGCTGATTTGGATGAGATTTAATGCTAAATTTATTCCGAGATTAGAGTTGAATCATATGGAATCAATTACAATGGTTGATTTCTACAAAAGTAGAAGAATTGTTCGATTTTGAGAGTTTTTGGTTCGAAAATAGTTTTTCACTATGTTGGGATCATTATGTTATTGAGGTGTTTTTAGTGAAGATCATCAACTACAAAAGTGATCAGAAGTGTTTTTCGAACATGCCTATAAAGTATCATCTCAAAATTCGAAGATATGTAAAAGATTTGTTGAATTTTGGCTTCCGGACTCGACTTTTCGCAAGATCCTAAGAATCCGCAAGTTCATATGAAGAACTCGCAAGCTTGATTCGTGGGTGACATACAACAATCTTCTAAGGCAAGAATATGCAAGTAGCTTCCTACGAAAAGTGAACAATCCACAGAGTGTTGTATGTGGAAAGTGAGGAATCCGCAGAAGCTTGCTTACGGAAAGCAAGAATCCGCAAGCTTCTGTCTGCGGAAAGTGCTGAACTCTTATCATTCCTCTTATGGAAAGCTACTGTGCATTATGTTGTTTTGTCAAGTATAGAATATGTAGAGGGCTACTTGCGACAAGTCATTAACTCGTAAATAGTAGCTTACGGAAAGTAGGAATTTGCATGTAGTTTCCTGCGCGAAGTGAAGAATTCGTACATAGGCGTTTACGGAAAGGTAGAATTTGCATATATGCCTTTGCGGAAAGTGAATTATCGGCTCATGCCACTTGAAGAAAGTGAACTTTCATGCTTAATGGTATGCGAGAAGTTGGTATGAGGAAAGTAAACCTATATGCTTTGTGGAAAGTTACTGCTCACAACCCAATTTGCGACAAGTTTGCCCTGTTCCCGAGATTTTCCGCATAATGCATATGTGACATTATTATCAATTGGTCACATATTTTTAGCAACTGATCAAATTATCACAAAGCTCATGCCAGTCAAGATTTTCAGACATTGGGTGTTCGAATTTAATCTCTAATTAGATTGGATTAGCAACTTCAGTATCTGCAATCATCATTCTGGAGTTTTCTTTACGATGCTGGACCTTTGAGTACTCTTAATCATTCTTCTAACCTGATCAATCAGAATTGTGAGTGCTTGAAATCACTGTTCTGGTGCTTTGGTTGTGATCTAGAGTCTTGAGTGCTTATATTCATCCAGCTGATTCATGAAGAAAGAAGGTATGAGTTTGTTCATTCAGTGTTCTGGAAAGCAGTTAGAAAAATGAGCATCTTTCATCAGTTGTTGAACAGTTAACAAAAATTTCTTCTAAACCTTGCCTAGTAATGTTTGCTACAAGATGCTTCCTCCTATGAGCCTATCAGATCAAGCTCTTAAGCTGAACTCCTATTCAACTCGCGGTTCAAAGGCAGATTCGTTGTTCTAAACTGAAGATGCACTGTGGTTGTCACGCAAAATTCACACATTTCTTTCTTGTGGGCATAACGAATGTATTGAATTTTCAAGAGATAAAAGCTGTCTTGAGTGCACTCAGTTGAGGTTATTGTGCACATCGAATTTGGTATTAAAGTTAAACTTTGAAGAATAAGAGTTATATTCAAGGGGGAGCTAGAGTTGTCTTGTTGATATGCAACGCTAAAGTTTTCCAAAGAAATCAAGGGGAGAAGAGCTGAAGCTGAATAGAGATGATTCTTTTACAAAACTTTAGGGGGAGAATGTTAGGACATAAAATGTCCTTTGTTTGGAAAGTTTTGTAAAGGTCTCTATAATGTTTATTGGGCCTTGTATTTAGCATTTGGGTTTGGGCTAAATGTAGTACATGGGATGGTTGGTATAAATAGGAGTTTGTTTGTAAGTTGCTTGTAACTTTCATTTTACAATGAAGACGCTTGGTGTACTGTGTGTTTCTAGAGTGAGAAACTCTTTCTCTCTGTAGATTGTGAATAATAGAATCAATCTTCCTCCCAATCTATCTCTTGTATCTTTCTACATTGATTAATTGTGAATCACTGGTTCTCACACTCCTAACCTTAAAATAGATTTCGTCCTCGAAATCTAGTTCCTACATGAAACATTTGAATACCACACTCAACACTTATCAGATCTCCTTGGTTCCCACATGTAGATCAGTTATTTATTGCAACGGTTAAACCATGACGATAAAATTCCCCGAAACATCGATGTCATGCAATTCTATTTCCCACAAAACACTCAAACTGTGTAAGGGACATGGGACGGTCCAAAAACACCACACGACCCATAGCAGAAGTCCGGAAAATCGCTTGTCATCCACTCATCCCAAATATGGTAACAATCCAATGATGTAGACCTCACATAACGTCGCTTTCACTAAAAAATTGTCTCCATTTCTAAGGAAGTGTCTCTAACCTAGTTCAACCTCAAACTGAAAATCGATAACTTATTGTCAAAACTGTTATGTCGATTTTTATGCTGACTCTCACATCTAATATCCACTTCGATACGTTACACTCATACCAGAGTGAAAATCAAACCTTGCTGGAGCAATTTCTAACCATATGACCTCGGTTGCATCCCAACCTTAGGTGACCGATACTACCTTAATAGTAGCTCACAACATCAACTACTTAATTCCACCATTGTTGCCCAAAATGAATTCACTCTTAAATTTTCCTAAAAACCTGTATCAAACTGTGATACTCTTATTCTTTGCATTCAACATTGTGATTTTTTCTTTTTTGAAAAATTTTATTCGACAAAAACCAGACACACCCTCTTTGAATCAGAGTACTCACTGTCATGTCGACTTTACCTGGGTGGTAAAGGAATCCTGCATAATATTCCTGAATAGATCACTCGTTAACACTACCACGTTGATATTTTAACTTCGACTAATCAAAGCCTCCTCAATAAAATGACTTCCACTGAAGATCTACCTCAGATATTGCAACTAAATCACGCCATTTTGAATTCCTCCTAATAGTCGAACAAACCAATTTTTACGAAAGCTGACGATAGCTCTAATTAACCATAAATTTTTCCAATAACATATCATAGAAGATTTATCATCCTTTCCTTGACGAAATTTCCTAATAACTAGCTTGATTCAGATCAACACGCTCTGAATTCGTACTCCATACTGTCACAAGACACGACAAACACAAGGAATTTCCAAAATTCTTAATCCAACCATTCTTGCTATTTTCTTGACAGTACATCTCGGGACGTACCAATAGACTCTATAAGTAGTCGATTATCCCCAACACAGAAAGGTGAAGACAGTCTTAGGATTAAGTTTACAATCTTATAACTCTTCTAAAGAACCCAAAATGATCACTTCTTTATCATGTACAAACTTAGACCATGTTTCCAATAAGATTCTTTTCTCACGAAGTCTTAATGCTTATACTTAGATCTTACAGGTCTAACCTAGACATTAATTGCTAAAATGGCTAAAATGTCTAAAAAAAGTGGTTCCATGTTAAACTTTCCAAGGTCATAAAGAGAACTCGCTATAGTCGATTATTCATATTATTGATCAACAAAGATACTCCGACAAATGAGGCTAACAAAATATACATGACATCATATCCGCATTCGCTTACAAGCTTTTAATGGTCACATTTATCAACCTCTCCTGGTACTTGGAAAATTCTTTTTGATGTGACCCAGATCTCCACATTCAAAGCATGTCAACCCCTGAATGGTGCAATATCGAATCGTGTGGCCCATCTTGCCACACCTGAAACAATCCAAATGCTTAGAAACGTATAAGCCGTGGTTTGTACTTCAGCATGTGGGGGACCATTTAATCTCCCCACTACACCTGACCATTTGCTCATGAGGAGCGCTTCTAGACTTCTTGAGGGACCCGTGATACGCTTCTCGATCACTTCTAGTACCTAAGGTTGCCTTTCTTCCTTCTTTTGGGCCAAGTCATCCTCTACCAGTTGGGATTCCTCTATGGCTTCTCACTGCGAGGTCACTCGGGCGTTCCTCACAAAGATTTTCATTTCAGCCGGCAATCCCTTGAGATAGTATTTAATTACTGTTCTCTCATCCAAATCTAGATGATTAGGTAAGTACAACTTCTCCGTGAACACACTAGCGTAATCCGTAATGGACATGGTCCATTTTTGGAGAGCACGAAATTCATCCTCAATTTTATCTAAGGGTCTCTCATTGCAATATTCATTCAACACCTTCTTCTTGAGCATATCCCAAGTTAGCAACAGGATGATAGTGGCTCCAAGAGTGGACTTTTTAACGTTCCACCACCTAAGAGTTGGGCCTCTTAGCATTTGGGAGGAGAACTACCTTTTGTCCCTCCTCACATCCACTAGAGTCGAATGCTTGCTCGATCTCCTGAATCTTGTTCATACACAAATGGATCGACGGTTCCTGAGAATTCGGAGGTTTGATACACAAAAAGGTCTTGTACGAGCAAGTTTTATCTCCACGCCTTGCATTGGCTACAATGTGCTCTTCCGTCTGGATTACATTCCCAACATCCCTGGGACCCACAACAACATTTTCAGCGATTGCTTCATGTCTTTGATTACTAGAATCTCAGTCTTCCAATATCTTCATGAAATTATCATTTGTCTTTCCATATCCGAATGCATTATCTGCATTCCACTGGCCAAGAACTCGGTCTGGTGGTTCATTTCCTGATGACAGGGTTGGTGGAGGCCAAGTTAACTCCTGATACATGACCTGGTCCCCCTATCAATAATGGATGTAAAGGTGGGGATGATGCATTGTTGGTCCCCACGGTCTGATTTGGAACCGACACACTCGTCTCTTGGCCATCCCTTTAAGTCGGCGGTCAACTCCACGAGTTAACCATTCTATGCTATCAACAAAGGAACAAGAATATGAGATTAAGTCAAAACAAGATTTACACATTGAAACATACTATTACATTCATCAATTATAGCAATAATAGTAAGATCAAGCACACCCATGTAACAATATATTCTTAATGACATTAGCTACGTGAAATTATGAACATATTACAAATAAGAGTCCTTGTTATCATAATCACGACTCTTAATTAATGCATTTCTGTCGACTCTACAACTCTCCTATCTCAAGAGTTATGCCCACATGTCGACAATCATTACTTAGAGTCTTAGCTTAAGTCTAGACATCTTAAGTTCTTACTTAGTTCTCTTAAACTAGAGCTCTGATATCAACTTGTAACACCCCTACTTAGAGAAAAAAGCAGAAAATTTAGAACTTTCAAAAACTCCTTCAATACAAAACAAATTTAATATAAAATTACGTAGTGTTTACTCAAAAGGAGAACGAGGTACGTATCAGAGTACTAAACGGACTATCTAATTCCCAACGAAAATCGAATTAAGTTGGGTGTTACTAAAACCACCAAATCTGCTATCTTCAAATCAGATGGAGCTTCTAAGCCATCCTACCAAAAACTCTATAAAGCTCTATATTCGACTTAGATCCCACTAAGACCTGATATACATGACGATAAGAAATGTGTTAGGCTTAACGCCTAGTGAGTTAAAGCAACTTTATCTCATAAACATAAAACATTAGAGCCTAACATTTAGAATAATATTTAAATATTAAAAACTCCCTTTTAGAATAACATTTAAAAATCAAGGAATATAATCACAAAAACCTGATATTTCAGAAATGACGTACGATAATTAAATATTACTTTTGAAACCCAAATGCATACAAACTCATACTTGAGAGATAGGGAATAAGATTCAATCCATAAAATGTCCAAATAAGATAATACAATATATCCCAAAATCACCGAAATTACGGATACACTCAATACCAAATAATACCTTTCGGTGATGGGGAGACCCATTTTCATCTAATATGGTGTAACACAAAGTAAGCCATGATTCAATGTTATCGAGTAGCGCCTTAAGGTCACGGTCCCGATCTCTAACCCCTCACCAGTTTCCACCACAATACCTAAGGTCCAGAGCCTAACCTATACGAGTTCATCATTACATTATCCTGACCTTAACGCCTACTTATACATCATTGACTTACACCTACAAGCCAATGGTCCTGGGGCTCGATTCCACACGAGTTCATCCCAAAAATACCCCGATGACTTAGTGTCAACTCTAGGCCACAATCTCTACACATAGGTCCTGGTACCTAACCCCTCTCAAGTTCATTACCGTAATACCCAGGGTCCTAGAGTCCGACTCGACAAGAGATCACCTCCGCAATACCCAATATACATCATTATGAATGATTTAAGGAGAAATGGGGTGCAAAAGTCAGAATCAGAGATCAACTACAAATTCATTAAGAACCTCCAACCTAAATGGGACGTCTACACTATACAGATGCAAATCAACAAAGATATGGACGAGGAGAAGATTAATGATTTGTTTTGTGCCTTGAACCAACATGAATACAAGGTTAAAGAACATGCTTCCGTCAACAAAGAACTGCATCAACTGAAAGACAAGCAGAAAAAGGTTGAGGATTCTTTAGCCCTTCTAGCACAAGGCAAGGGCAAGTTGGTCAAGGGAAGCTCAGTCTCTGCAAAGGCTTCAAAGAAGAAAGCGTTAATGACAAGCCTGATTGAGTCTTCGGAAAGTTCTGAGGAGGAGGTACAAGAAGAATCTGAGGATGATGAGTTAACAGAATTTGCTGAGAAACTTGCGCTTTTGACTTCAAGCTTCCGCAAGAGATTTGGAAGAAAGAAGTTTTACAACGAGCCAAAGTATGATTCATACAAGTCAAGAAAGTATAGAGGAAAGTTTGAGAAAGAGAAAGAGAAGAAAGAGGAAAAGAAAGAGGAAAAGAAAGAGGAGAAGAAAGAAGAAAAGAGAGAAGAGAAAGAGAAATCAGATAAATGTTTCAACTGTGGTAAAACTGGTCACTTCATCAGAGATTTTCCAATCAAAAGAGTGAAGAACTACGAGTACTACGCGAAGAAAGCCCAGCTTGCCAAAGCAATGGAAAAAGGAAAGGCATTGAAAGCTGAGGAAGAAATATGGTTCGAGTACTCTGATGATGAAGAAGAAGAGGTCAAGGTTAATCTGACTCAAGTTCACTACAATCTAATGGCACACTTGAACGAAGAGTCTGATTCTCAAGTAAACTCTAGTTCTGACAACTCTGATTGTTTATCTGAAAATGAAGAAGTGCTGAACTTGATGTCTCAATTGAACTTAATGAACTCTGAGTTTTTAAAGATAAAAGAAAGTTTTAAGATACAAAAGAGTACAATTCAGGGACATCAAGATCAAACATTAATCTATAAAACATTTGTTTTAAAGCTGGATAAAACTAACCTTCAAGCCAAAATATCTGAATTACAAAAGGAAGTAGTTACATTGAAGGACAAAAATCTTGAATTAACACTTCAGTATGATATTGTGTTGAAAGACAGGACTGAAGCATACACAAAGATTAAAGAGTTGGAGGACCTAAATTTCAAGAGAGGTAAGACAGAACATACGTTAAAGATTTTAACGAACAACCAAAAAGATACTCGATTTTACAAAGCAAAACCTGGCTTAGGTCTTTCTGATGTGGATGTTTTAAAGAAAGCACCCAAAAACCTTTACAATTTCAAAAAGTCGGGAGATGCTCCTGTAATTTTGATACCACACATCCTTTAGACCTTCATCAAGCCAGAGACTTCTTTACCTGAGACTTCCAAGATGAAAAAGGAAGAAACTGTGGAAGTTAAGTCAGAATTACAAACTGATTCAGACACTCATGGTTTTAAATCTGTTAAATTTTCATATGACGAATTGAATTCTTCTTATGAAAATAAAGAGAAAACATTCGTCGAATATGAAAACCTTTTCTCAAAACAACCTGAGTCTTCTGAATCTAATTCATATTATGATACAACTGAAACAGTTATTACTTCTTCCATCAAAGAAGACAAAGATGAAGAAGTTATTTCACAAAATACGTCTGTTTCTGAGAACTTTTCTAAATTCACTGACCTTGAACATCAAACAACCTTGAATAAAATTTCTGATTTAGAAAGGCAGATTTCAGCTCTTAACACGCTCATTGTTGAACTGGAAGAGGCCAATGAAAATTTTGGGATGGAACTAGACTCCAGTTTAATTCAAAATGAAACTTTACAAAAGGAGATCAGAAATCTAGAATCCCAAATTTTCAAACTTTCAAAAGGAAAAGAGGATTGTATTGACAAAGATACTCCAATTTCTGTAAGTCCAAGTGTTAAAGTTCAGTCTGAGTATTCTACAATAGATACTACAACTCCTGTTATGAAATCAGAATTAAAAATTCTTAAATCTTCAGAAAAGGAGGTAAGTGTTAATGATATGGGTGAATGTTCTAAATCTTCTTCTTTCAATGTTTCTAACTCTGATTGTTTTACAAATACAAAAGTGAAGAAGGAAAGTCTGAAGAAGCCAAAGAGGATGAAAGTTGACAAGAAAGAGAAAGTTCCTGATAGTACTAAATGTAATAGAGAGTAGTAAAGGCTTGTATTGATGTTTGTCAACACTGTTTCAATAAAACAAAAACTCTTTCTCGAAATGAGTTGTTGACGCAAGCTGCTACTAAGTTGCAATGTTCATACTGTCTTGAAATTTCATTTTCTTTGAAACCTAAGTCTTCGAAGAAAAGAAAAATAGTTCAGTTTAAAAACATGAAAACTTCTGCTCATTCCAATGTCAATCGAAAATATGAAGTTTATTTTGTAAAAAGGCAAAACAGAGATTTTCAAGTAAACAAAATAGATGATGTAAAATTTGTGTGGAAATGGATTCAAAAATCTGAAATTAAAGCACAAACTTTACCAAAAGGACCCAAATTTGAATGGCGAATTAAAGGCTTATCAGCTGATTTAAAGAATTTTAAGGATACTAACAAGAAAGGACCCATATTCATATCGGTACCTAAATCGAAGTGACTATTGCTTGCAGGATTGTCATGTGTGGATCATAGACTCCGGTGCATCAAGTCACATGACATCGCATAAGCACCTGCTATTCGATTATGTTGAACACTATGCAGGATCAGTCAACTTCGGAAATGAGATGAAAGGATATGTCAGATGTAACACCCGTAATTTCAGGATTTATCCTCGACGGTGATATGGGAGTTGTTTGACTCTTGGGACGTAAAGGTATCGGGAAATCCGGTAAGTTTTATAATGGAACCATCGGGAATCGAATCAGGCGCGAAGAACGCGAGAAAACAATATTTTGGAATGCCGTGGGTTGGTGCATGACTTTGGGTCTTTAAACAAGCCGCGTAACTCACTTGATTCAAGCTTTGGGACGCGGGCAACTTGCCCCGCGATTTGCAAGTCGCGGGGAAGGTCGCGGGATTCTATCAGAGAGCTTTAAACTCGATTTTCGGAACCAAACTTCATTTTCTCATAAATTCTTCCTCCCAAATCCGATTTGAGTGATTCTTGAACCTATAGTCTCGTCTTTTGGATCTTTTCAAGTAGAGAAAGAAGGGTATTGAAGATATTGGGTGGATCCAAGGGTTTATAACCAAGGTAATCTACCCATCTTTTCATCTAAAAATTAGGGTTTGGTGTTCTTCATCTTGTTTTGCATTACTAGAGTTTGGTATGACTTGGTAAATGTTTGTGGTAGTGGATCTGTAGAAAGCATTGGATCTAGTGAAAGGATCCAAGATCTCCTCTTCAAGGAACCCAAGTTTGTGGGTAAAACCTAGATTTAGTCTAAATATAGCAAGGTGAGTTCTAGTTGCTTTGAAAAACTATATACATGTCAAAATGCACATATTTTAGGTTTTAAATGTATATCCATGAGTTTACTTCATTTTAATAAGATTTTGTGAACATTTGTACAATACACATATTTGGTATACTTGCACACTTTGTGCTATCAAACTCTTGAGAAATGGGTTACAATATTTTATGAAGTGTTTGAGTCACAAAAGGGGATTCTTGAACATATGTTACAAACACATTTTACATTTTATGAGTTTCATGGTAAATGGGTATTTTCACATACTTGGAATGTCAAAGCTTTATGAGGGTTGTTAAGTGTGTTTGGGGTGTTTTAGCATCAAAATGATATCCAAACCTACTAAAGGAATTTTATTGGAATTATTAAAGAAATTAGACAACATAAGGTGTTGGGTTTTATTTTGGTGAAAAGTTGGGTACAAGTGGGAGTCTTGGGATTTTACTTTACTTATGAGTTTGAGATATCGATGTTTTAAACAAGTTCGGCTTCAATGGCATGATTAAACGGAAATTATCATTTTGGACAATACGAGTATTTTGGGAAATTACGAATACTACGGTTTTGGCCTTCGGCCGACAATACATTGGGGGAAATGCATATTTTGAGAAAATTATAATTCGACACATATAGTCATATTGGTTTTGCTTCTATTGACAAACGTTTTAAGATGCCTTGTGGCTTGAGTTATACTCTAATGAGTTTTGGGATGTTGTCCCGTTTAAATAGCTCAATATGGGCACTTTATGGAAATACAATTATTATACAAATGTTGGTTATTACATGTTTTGGATGCGTTAGTTCATTCATATGGAGTCATGTAATGTTTAGACTGTAATGCATTGGATCCATAGGCATATGAGTCGTTATGTTCATCATGGAGTTTTGATGTCCATGTTTGAGTCTAGTGAGTGGTCCCCAAGTCATGTTGTTATATAAGCTTGTGGTGGTGCTCTTGGAGAGCCGTATACAGAGCTAAGTCTTGCGGTGGTGCCCGTGGTGAGCCGGATATGGGGACTTGTGACTTTGTGGTGAGACTCATCTAGAGGTCGAGTAGTCGCTAGGTTCATTTGGGTATCTTGCGGTGGTAGCTCAGAGGATCCGGATACGGGGATCCATGGTCTATGCGAAACTCGAGAACGTTGATAAGTGGCTTAACTTTGTGTGCCCACCACATTCGATGGAATCGGGTCTCCCCCGTCACCGAAAGGTGTTATTTTTGGGTATTCCCTTACCCATGCCTTCGGTGTTGAAACGTATCATTTTATTTACACAAAGAGTCTTTTGGTGAAATACCGTGTGGGTGCGTTTTGAGGAAATTTGGATGTCGAATAATTATTTAAAATGGGTGTTTGGAAATTAGAAGTAACTTGATTTGCAAATAAAACCTCTTTATAATCAGTATTTCTAAAATGGCCTTATTCAGAGTAAAATGTTCATTTTAAATGTTTTATGATTTATATGTTGAAAACTGCTTTAACTCACTAGGCGTTAAGCCTAACACTTTTTCTTTTCGACATGTATATCAGGTCTTAGATGGATCTGTGTGGCGAGTGGAGCTTGGTAGAAGTTCCGGTAGGATGGCTTTAGGGTGGGTTTGGTATGCAGAACATAGTGGAATATGACAGAACAGAACATGATTGTCCCATGTTTGGCGTGACCATATGTGGGACACGCTAGAACTAAGTGGAACAAGCATGGGACACACTTGTCCCACTCCAACCCCCTGGTACTAAGTAGAACAACAATATTTTGACTAATATACCCTTTGTTAAAAACAAAAACATAAAACATGTCTTCTCATCATCCACACCTCTAAGCTAGGGGTGTGCAAAACCCGAAATCCAAATCCGCATCCGAACTGAAAATAAGGTGTTTTTGCAAAACCCGAATACCCCGAAATCCGATAATTCGAAACCCGACATTTGGGAGGATATCTGGGTTCGGATTGGGTTTGATCGTTGGCCACCCAACCCGTCCGAAAACCCGAAATAACATCAATCTATATTTTAAATACTATATATATATATATATTTATTTATCTAATTATTTTTTAAAAATCGTAAATTATAGTTTGTTGAAATATTTTCTAAAATTTAAACTTGTTATCGATTTCATCATTCTTTCAATCGATTGTATTCATACTAAAAAATGATTGAATTTATATATAACTTTTGCATTATATAATACCCGAACCCGACCGACATCAATCCGAAACCCGACCAACCCAAATCCGAAATTTAAAATTTGGGTTTTGATTTCCATATCCAAAATCCAATCGTGATAAATTAGTTTTATGTTTTTGATAATCTATTGCACTATGTATTAGTGATGTAAATTAGTTTTATGTGATGTAATCTATGATTTTTCATCAGGGGTAAATTCGCCATTTAACCAGTTTAGTCCTGTTCTGTCATGTCTTGCCAAACGCTGGACAACTGTCCTGTTCTGTTCCGTTCTGTCCTGTCCTGTTCCATCTTGTTCTGTCCTGTCCTGTCTGCGTACCAAACACACCCTTAGTGACGTCATCCGGTTTTGGTGAAGATAGCAGCTTTGGTGGTTTTAGTAACACCCGACTAATGTTGTCCCTATTTGTGGGACTAGATAGTTCAGTTAGAACTCTGATACATTGTTATAGTGATTCTTCCTTGTAACTTTAGATATTTGATATTTTAAAGCTTTGTATTTAATAGTTTTTGGAAATTTTAATTTGTCTGCTATTTTTGAATTTTAGGGGTGTTACAAGTTGGTATCAGAGCTCTAGTTTAAGTGAACTAGGTATGGATCTTAGATGCCTAGACTTAAGCTGAGACTTTAAGTTATGACTTTTTCATTCTGGGTAGAACTTTTAAGATGAGTGTGGGTTTCGGTGGTCGACATAAATGCACTAGTTATGGGTCGTGGCTATGGTGACGAGGATCCTTATGTATATTATGTTCATAATTTCACTTAGCTACTGCTATTATGAATATACTGTTACGTGAGCATGCTTGACTCTACCATTATTACGATGCTCGATATGTGCAATAGTATGTCATAGTTGCGAATATAGTATTGGTCTAAGATTCTTAATCTCATTCTCGTGTGTGTCAGAAAAGAATTGCGGATGCAGGAAGAGAAACACAAACTCAAGAGGCAAATACTCAAGGCGGGTTGTTGGATAACGTGGTTCAATTGATGAAGTCGGCTATGGAGCAACAAGAGGAAAGGATAATGAAGGAGTTAGAGGTCAGAGATGCCAATGACCGGAGACGTGAAGTAATTAACGAGCTTGATGTGCGGAGTCTCGGTGACACCGGGAATGTGATCCGGATGGAGGATCTTGTTGCTACTAATATGAAATATAGCGAGAGCCCCGCGCATACAAGAACTTTCTGTGCAGCAAGCCGCCAGAGTTTTCAGGGACGGATAGTCCTGTGGCGTGCTTGAGACCCATTCATAAAACAGTGAGGACCAGAGAAGTGATTTTTCAGTTTGATCAATAGATTAATGCAGTTACAGTCAAAAGAACACGAAGATGATTGTGCAAAGCTTCTGTTTTCATTAAGAACCTTGGAAATATTTTTCCTTTGAAAATTATCTGTCCTAGCACTAGGGATTTTACAAAAATTCTTATCTAGTATAGATTTCTTGGAATTTAAATTGGCCTTCTTTTGAAGATGATTCTTTCCTTTGTCCCAAAAAGTCTCCTTTTCTCTTTTGCTCACTGCACAATTAGGAACATAATGGTTAATTTCTCTCCATTTTCCTTTTTGTTTAAGAGTAAACTTTATAGCTTTATAGGCATAAGACTGTGAAGTATTTGTTTTACCCTTTGCTTTTTCTTTCATTTCTTTTTCTAATTCTAGAGAGGTTTTGGCTTTCAGACACATATCCACAAAGTCAGGACATATTGGTACTCTGGGTTTCGCTATAGAAATAAGAACAGGTTTGTTCAAGATTCCAGAGCCAACAGTCTGTTTGCTTCTGTATATGACTTCTTCTGGAGAAAAAAAGATTTGTTCATCAATCTCTGAATCAGAATTAGAATCAAGAAAATCTCTTTTGATTTTGCCAGAGATGATTACTTCTGAAGATTTTCCAGTTCCTCTGGATTTAGAAATATTGATGATCTTTTTGGTGCAAGATTTATATTTCAAATCAGATAGAGTGTTTTCTTCAAAAACTCTTTTAATGTCTTCTTCAAATGTTGTTCTGACTTTTTCTTCTGTGCTTGGGGAAAACATAGGTGCTTTTGGATTAAGTATGCTCTGAGGTGCTTCAAGGGTACTTACTTCAGAGACCTCTGGTTTTTAAACAATGAAAGGTTCAAATCTGAAAATTTCTTTGGGATCATCGCTCTGAACTTCCTTGTTTCTTTTTGCAAGAACCTCAGAAACATCTTGATTTTTGTCCAAAACTGTTTTGAAAGAGGTTTTTTGATTCAGAGTAAGAGATGTTTCTGAATTTTAGCGTTCTGAGTTTTGATCCTTCAGAAGTTTTGTGTTAGTGTATTGTTGTATCCAAGATTTAAGTGTAGAAAAGTCAAAGTTTGTAAAGTCAACTGAGTCAATGTATAGCTAAGTCTAACTAGTTTACCTTGTGTGTGAATATGGTCTTTGACCATATATATAGTGTCATGAGAGTTTGTAGTGTGTGTGGTCAAAGTGTTCATGTATCATTTACTAAAGTGAGATATATGACTAAAGATTTTCTCTCTCTACTCTTTCTACTCTCTCTCTAGATATCGTGCATAATTTTCAAATCTTGATAATCTTAATTGTTTGCTTGAAAACGTGGACTAACATTTGGTATCAGAGCTAGACAAAATCATTCAGATTGTTTGGATTGAATTTGATTTGATCAAACTTTTCGAATTTTGAAAAACTCGCACGTATTTTATGAGATTTCACTGTTGCATCAAAATTTTTATGTTAAATCGATTTTAATGCAAGAAAATGATTATTTGGTGATCGATTTGCATAATAGAGCATTTCTTGTTTAGATTTCAACATCAAATTCGCAATAATTCTCACTCAATTTTGAATGTTTGTGAAATTCGGTTTTAAAAAAAGTCGAACACTGTGCTTGATTGATTTACTCTTTTCTTGTTGTTTTTAATCAAATCATGCATTAGGAAAGTGTTTAGTATCAATATTCGATCAACCATGTAGATTTTCATGTCTTAATTGCAGGTTTTGAAGTTTTTGGATTGAATCCGTGAACACAACTCAAGAACACGCTAGATTTGAAAAACGCACAAGCTTCAAAGTGAAGAACACGCACGATACTAAACGTGCAAACTAGGAAGAACACGCACGAAGATGATTTCATGTAATATGCGAGTTCTTGATTGAAACGCGCAAACTGTGATGTGCGAGAAGCAGAAATGCGCATGAAGTTGTTTGCGAGTTCTTGATCTGCAAGTTCTAGTGTTTAGCGAGTTTGTGTTTTGCGAGTTTTGTTTGATCAAATTTTTTCTAAGTATAGAACGCGCACGTCTTGATTTGCGAGAAGCTCAAAATGCGCACATCCTTCTAGCGAGAACTTAAAACGCACACATAGTGCTCTGCGCGAACCAGAAATGCGCACAAGCCTGTTAGCGCGAAGTGTCATCCATAGTGTTTTGCGAGTTTCTTTGTTGTGCGAGTTTGTGCCTTAGAATTTGTTTTAAGTTTTTCAAGTTTGATTTTCAAGTCAAATTTTTATCTGAATATTTTGGACGATCATTTCAAGCATACCATTCAAGATGTCAGAAACTTTTTTCTCTAGGGGCTTTACCCATCGACCCCGCAAGGGCGTTGCCCCTTGACCCCACCCGCTAACCGGGTAGCGGGACCCCCGTGCTAAGTTTACGGAGGGGGACATATTTCTGATAGTGATCAAAATTTTCTGATTTTCGTTAACGATCATTTTGAATTAAATTTTTTCAGATATCAAGATGTCTACTGTTTTGTCAGGGAGAGACTGTGCCATAAATCAGATTCTGATAAAACTTCTGAATGTACAAAATGTATTAATCATTCTAAATCTGATTTTACAGGTATCATTAAGGCTAGAGAGAAAGAAATTGAAATGAAAGAAGATATCATTAAGACAAGAGAGAAAGATATTGCTATGAAAGAGAATATCATTGAGGCAAGAGAGAAATAAATCAAATTGAAAGAAAGAAAGATAACCAATCTTCAAAGCAAGCTGAAGACAACTGAACAACAAACATCAGAACTTAAAGCCGAATCAGTTGATCTACACATCAAGTTTAAAGCTTTTGAAGATCAAATATCTGCACTAGAAGCAAAGAATGCTGATCTGATGAAAAATCTAAATGCAGATACAATTAAAGCTGATCTGGAGAAAATCTATGCTCAAAAGCTTTCTGACTTTTCTAAGAAAGCTTCTCAAGAGAAAAAGGATTTGGAGATAAGATGTATAAAACTCTCGAAGCAAGTATCCGAATTTGAAAAGATTGTTATAACTGAAAGGGATAAATTTGCTAAAGAGAGAAAATTTCTTGAAAATAAAAATCTTGAACTTCCTAAGCAGATTTCTACATTACAAGACTTACTTGGAAAAGAAAGAAAATCTTTCCAAGAAAAGAAGAAGTCTTTTGATGCGGAAAAGAAAATTTTTGAAAAGAAAAATGCTCGGATTTTCAAGGAAATATCTAAAAAGCACAAGAACCTTGAAAAAGATTTTGAGCAAGAACATCAAATCTTTGAATCTGAAATATCTAAGCTCTCATCCAAAATATCTGTTCTATCTGCAGACATTTTAAAAGAACAAATGGCAAAATCTGATTTGAAAAAGAAGTTTGACACACTTTCTGATGAAAGAAACATTTTGTCTAAAAAGATAAAGGACTTGGAAGTTGCAAATGTTGAATTGTCAGAGAAGATTTCAGCTGATGTGATTAATCAATCACCTCTTGACAATTCAACGGAATCAGTTTATTCTTTTAAAACTGCTTCAAGTTCAATTCATGAAAATGTTTCAAAAAGGAAAAGTGTCAAATCTAAAATTGTCAAATCAAATCAGATTCGTCCATCTAATCTATTTTATGACAAGTTTGTTGATAGTCCAGCGAGATTTTATGTTAAATCTCTTGAGAAGAATATTTCTAAGAAAGGAAAGATGGTTTGGAGAGTGAAAGGTTCTCAAGATGAAAAGAAGTTTGACAAATCATCCACATCCACTTCAAATGCTAAGAAGAACAATACACACAAAGGTAAATTTTTTGGTAAACCTGATATGTTTTATTCTGGTAATCATCTTATTGGCTAAAAAGAAGATTTTTTGTTCTTACTGTGGAGAGAATGATTTCATTCAAAAAGACTTTGCTCATCACTGGTACGGAACTTACAGAATCACTTCTAAAAAAAATGAATTTAAAAGATTTAAATCTAATGAGAAGTGGATTCCTAAATCTAATCAACCAGGACCCAAATACCAGTGGGTACCAAAACCTGTTAGATCTGTTTTGCAGGTACCACAGGTTTAGGGGGAGCAAGAGCAAAGACTTCTGAATAAATCAGCTCAGGACTCAGACTTTAAAGATTTAGGCTTCTGAATAGTTCAGTTCAGAACCCAGTCTTAAATGTTAAAGGACTTAAACTTCTAAACACATTAGTTTAGGACTCGTGCTTTAATATCAAAGAATATTTTGTTCAGATAAGGATATTTTGCAAATATCATGGGAGAGCTTATCTGAATTTAACTCAATCTATCATGATTTGAGGGGGAGCTAAATCGTTTGTAAGTATCTTCTGATCTAGATCTCTGATTGTTTGAAAGAAGAACAACTTTAGAACATTAAAAATGTTTTCTTAAATGTTCAACCCACTTCTGGTTCTCAAAAGATTTCATGAATTTAGAAGTGTCATTTTAAATGTTTTTCATTCTAGAGCTTTAACGTTTAACTGACCGTGTGTTTCCAAAGATCAATACTTGTGTATTATCTTGTTTATATATACTGTCAAGTATTCATACACACCGATTCAGTACTTCATTTGAATTAGTTATTACCATGTCACTAAACGAAACAATTTTCGATGGTAATACCCTCGTTTGATTTCACTGTTGTTGAGCATCAGTCATCATTTCAATCTTTGTGCGTTCATTGCTAAATTGTTTATATTCGTTCATATAAACAAACTATGAAGTTCTTTGATACCCCAACCATTTCACGTTCATATCTTATGATATTTGATCTCATTGATACATTGTCAGATTCTCAAAACAATTCTCTTGATTTCATTTCTTTCATTCAATATCCTTGTTTTGAGAGATCTTCATTGTTCAAATGCTCAAATTTCATTAATATCCTTGATGAACATACATTTATATGACAATGATATCATGTGCTTAACCGTTCAAATTAAACTGTTGAACAACACATCTTTTTAGGACAAAATTACATGGGATTCTTGTGTGAGCTAAACAGAACTTCCATGGATGCACGTTAACCAGTGTTTCCTACCCCAGAAGTAATCCTAGAGTGATTGAGGGGTGAGAGGTTTTAAATCAAAGAGTGGGGGAGATAACTCATCCGATTGAGTTTTTCTCATTATGCTGAGCGATAAAATGGAAAAGAGAGTTTGGTTAGAAGTGATATTGAATGTTAAAAAGAAAGAGGGTGTGAGAACAAAGTTAAAAGAATATGAGAACTCTGCACCAACTTTTTCTGAGTCGGGCAACCACATATACTGATTGGTTCACATTCTTTGGTGACCATCATTGAAACAGGCAGTGAGCCCATGCCAACTCTTGCAATTACCCCACCAACCACTCGTTTCTTTCTTGACAAAGAAATGTTTCAATTTTCTTGGGGACGCAACACATATGCTATCTGATCTTCACTCGGAAGATTTAGATATTGAAAAAGAAGGAAGTTTGCCCCACCTTCACACCTCTTTCATGCACATTGAGTCCGTGTAATACTTGTTGCTGTCTCAATAGTTTACACATTTTGAGCCTGAAAGAGCTTGAGTAGCTTCAATCATTTCCACACTTTTACGTACACACAAGGAATAAGTTTTCTTGTCATAACATTCATAGAAAATTCCTCTGTGGTTTTTCAATGATTGAATGGAAGTCCTGGGGGAGTGAACATCACAAAAACTCCTTTCCAATGTACATTCGTTGTACAAAGTGGATCCGTGCTACTTACAGGCTTACTAACTGTATCATTTGTTGATTCAGGGTTACAACGTTTATTATATCTGAATTTGAAAAGATTCGGGTATATACATTTCATGAATTAACGGATAAACAGATCAAAAGAGCGAAGATTGTCATTTCATAAAGGGGAGAATGTTAGTTTAATATAAAGGGGAAGATAGATTTTCAAAGATAGTGATGACTTGAAAAAGGTTTTGATGATTTTGCTGCTCACAATCATAAAAAAAGGGAGATATTCAAGATTTTCAAGTCAAATATGAAAGATTGAGTTAAGTTTGAAAGATATTATGAAGAAAAGGGGGGAGATATTTAGAAATGTCAAGTCAAATGAAAGTTTATCAAAATGGAGGAGACATATCTGGAATTTTCAAGTCAGATAATAAGTTCAAGACAGATGAAAGTTTTTATCAAGATAATGTTTCAAAGATGATTCAATAAAGTTTGTTTGCTTAAAGACAGTTCAGAGATAACAGAGATGAAGATACAAGCACTGAAAGATTCCTCAAAGTCTCAAAGAAGTTTCAAAGTTCAAAGAAGTTTCAAAGATTTCAAATGTTTGTTCAAGACTTGGTGACTTTTCAAAGACTTTGTGAAAGATTTTTCAAGATTCTTCAAAAGTGGATTGTTTGAAGATTATCAGAGCTTCAACGTTTAAAGCTGTCAGAGATGAAGTTTTGAAGAATCAAGAGCTGAAGACTATTGTCAAATTTTTTTAAAATCTTGAATACAAAGGGGGAGATTGTTAGTGTATTGTTGTATCCAAGATTTAAGTGTAGAAAAGTCAAAGTTTGTAAAGTCAACTGAGTCAATGTATAACTAAGTCTAACTAGTTTACCTTGTGTGTGAATATGATCTTTGACCATATATATAGTGTCATGAGAGTTTGTAGTGTGTGTGGTCAAAGTGTTCATGTATCATTTTCTAAAGTTAGATATATGACTAAATATTTTCTCTTTTTACTCTCTCTCTAGATATCGTGCATAATTGTCAAATCTTGATAATCTTAATTGTTTGCTTGAAACGTGGACTAACATTTTGATTATTTTGAAGACATTTGAATTTTCAAGAGATGGGAAGTCATGCTTCTGAATTTTTCCAATACAGAAATTAGATGACAGAGATGTTTTCTTCTTTCCAGTAAATGGATCCATTTCATTAAATCCTAAGCCTTGAGTATCCATCTGAGAGTTTATCTTTATATGCACATCTTGAGCATCTTGATAGTTTTTGATTTGCAATTCCTTTCCTTTCATAGATTGGTGTAAGACTTCTCTTTCCTTTTGAAAAAAGTTTGTTAAAGCAACAAAGTTGAGCCTTTCATATTCAGATATTTTCACTTCTTCTTCTTTTGCCTTCAGAGCCTTTTCAAGTTCTTTAAATTTTTTAGAGAAGGGTTTTTCTTTTGTCCTCTGAGTTTTCTCAAGCTCTGATTTTTCAACAAAGATTTCTTTCTTTTCTGCTTCTAAAAGATCTTTTCCTCGTTTATAAAAACTCAGCTCTTTTAAAGCTTGCTTTCTTTTCTCTTTTTCTTAAAAAATCTTTTGTTTTAGGTTCTGAAATTCATCAGTTAGTTCGACTACATCTATTTCCAGTTCAGATTCTGATGTAGATGTAGAATGTATCTTTTCTGAGTTGTCTTGTGAGGATCTATCAGATTGGTCATCATCAGCTACAGCCATTCCACAAAGATGGGATGGTTCTGATTCTTCATCAGAGGAAGAGTCAGAGATCCAGTTCTCTATCTCTGCCACAAGTACCCTTTCTTTCACATTGTACTTGTACTTGTTTTTGTAGTAGTCTTGATCTTTGATCAGTTTACCTTTGCAATTTGCAGAGAAATGGCATGGCTTGCCACACCTGAAACATCTTCCATCATTTTGGTTAGTTGGAAGAGCAATACCTTCTTGTTTTTGAGATGGTTGTTGAAAGAATCTTTATGGTTGTTGGTATTGTTGCAGTGGTCTTTGATATTGAGCAGGATCTTGGAAGGTGTATTGAATGGCCTTTTGATCACTGTAATGATTTGATCTTGGCTCAACATTGTGTCCTTCTTTCTGAAATCCTCTTCTTTCTCCTCTGTTGTCACTCTCATCTCTTATTTTATCAAATACCTTTTTGCCAAATCTTTTGTTGAACTAGTGAGTTATTAGAGCAAGAGATTGAGCAAAGGCATTGATGTCTTCATCCTCTTCTTCATCTGATTCTGATGTTTTGACTTCATCTGCAATCATGGCTCTTTTTGACTTCTTATTTAGATCTTTTTCAGAAATCTTTTCTTTTGATGTCTTCGATCTTTTGGCTTTACCATCTTTGGAGTTTTCCTCAGAAACACCTTTGTCTTTTGACATTAATGCAAGAGTTCCACCAAAGAAGTTTTGCCTTTTTGTTTTAAAACTTCCTTTTATTGGGCCACAAGAGTGCCATAAATGTCTGTAAGAGTCCATGCTTCAAGATTCTGATTTGCTTGAAGTGACATAGACAACTGTAACCATTCATCATTTAAGTTTTTTAAGAAGTGTATATTGTTTTCTTCTTTAGATCTTATGACCCCACACTTTCTGCATTTATTGATCAAGACATTAAACCTGGTGTAGGTTTCTTGTAAAGTTTCTTCAGGTAGAGCTTTAAAGTCATGATACTCATTAATGCACCGTGTCCTTCGATCATTTTGGGGTTTAATACCCTCTTCAAGTTGATTTAACAGTTGGTCCCATATCTCTTTCGCAGTGACACAGGAGTCAAGTTCTTGAAATATGTCATTTGGTATGGCCATGATCAAAAGACAAACAACCTTTAAGTCATTCTCCAATTTTTTCAGTTCTTCATCAGTAAACCCAATTGTCTTTTTATCATAATATGCAAGAATTTATGCAGTTGTTGCTGTTGTAGGAACTATTGGAACCAGAACCATTGGTTGGAAAGGTCTATTGTTGACAGATCTCATTAGATCTTTGTCCATTCCTTCCAGGAAGTTAACCATCCTAATATTTCATTGAGGATATTCATCTCTCAGAAGAGTAGGAGGTTTTGTCAACGATCCAGTAGTGTAAATGGCACTAATACTTTGATTAGCCCTTTTTTTTTTAAGAAAAGGTGATGGGTTTTAGAAATGAGATGAAGCTTTGATATCTTTGAATAACAACGAAGCCTGGATGATTTTAGCAAGAATACAATGAGTAGTTTTCAAATCTGGAGCAAAATATTTTAAGAGTTTATCTAGATGTATGACCTTCTAGAACGAACAATAAGTTGGATAAATCTTCACAGAAATGAAAACTGGATCATAAGACAAGAATCAATCCGAGTAAGTCAAATTTGATCTTATTTGATTTAAGAAAATCAAACAAGCTCTGATACCAACTGTTAGATCCCATATTCTTTCTTTATGATTTAAACAAACAAAGTTATGAGATTATAGCAGAAACAAATATTGTTTAAACCGTATACTTGATCTGTACTCAAAGTAAAGATGATATATCCAACATATAAATAAAGAACAAGTCTAATATTTACAGTATAAAACTGTAGATTATCAAGAACACCATAAAGGTGGTTTAAATCTTACAATATCTTCTTGTAAAATTCACCTTACAAAAGATAAATTCTTTATACAAGCAGGTAAGAAAAGCACACTTTTACACAATGAGGCGCACGTCCTATTTATAGAACTAAAAAGGTGAGCAGTGTATTATCCTGACACAAAAGATATATGTGAACAATCTTCTACCTAAAAGGTAAATCTTATCTTTTTGATGACGTGTCTTCTAAACTTGTGTCCACACTTGTAAGATTTCTCAGCATTAACCTTAGAGAGAATGTCTTCAAAGCTCTGATGTAGTACCTCTGATGAAGCTATCTCTGAAGTCTTCAGTGCTGATGAGTCTATCTCTGAAATGGCTTCAGAGGTAGACTTGGTATTCTTGATAGCTATCTTTGGAAGTCTTCAGAGGAAGACTTGGAATATTTTCAATACTTTTACATTTATGAAATGGGGCTAACAACAACCATGATTCATTTATTATCAACGAACGTTTCTCTTTATGACTCTTTATTTTAGGTTAAGCGCACATTTATGGACAACCATCATAACGGACGATATTCATCAAAACCATTCAATGTACATATCGTTGGATAATTTAAATATTATTTATGATGATCCAAGCTATATATACAATCCATGCTGAGCTCAAAAGGACAACTTAGACATATAACTCTCAAGCATACAAAACCATTCAAGTTATTCTCTCTCAAGCAAGAACTCTCGACGAAGTGCTCTACTTCACGACACATTCAACGATCTTACGATTTATTTCTTATTTACTTGTATTATCGTCAATTGTACTATCGACTGTTCCTTCTAAAGTATGACATCCCTGTTTGACGTCCATAGTGAATTGATGATCTCTGCTATCGTCCGTGGTTTTTACCCTCGACGGGGATTTCTGCGTCACCAAATTTCGGTGTCTTATCTTTTGTTTATCTTTCATCGCATGATTTGTCGATAGATTCCTTGCTTTAGTTGTTAAAATCTCCACATCTACTTAAGTCATCATTTGGACGATTTTTGGCATTAACATTTTGGCGCCCACCGTGGGGCCCCGACTAGAGTAAATGTCCGACAAAGAGTGTGTCCTACTAACGATTTCCTTGAAGTTTCTTTTATTGACAAGATCATGTCAGGACAAGGAGCTCAACACAATGCTATTGCTCAAATGCGCATGGAACTCGAAGATGCTCGTAATCGCATCAATGCACTAGACGAACAAAATTGCAAGGTAGTTGAAGAACTCGCAACTTTGAGGAATCAGAACACTGGAAATCAGTTTGGACTCCAAGACAATCTACTAACATGCTTTTTTGCAGATTTTCAACCTCCACCACCTCCATTGCCTTTGTATCCAAAGGCAATGCAGGGTGCAGGTGCTGCGAGTTATACTATCCCAACATTGCCGATGCCATCGACGATGTTTCTTGCAATGCCTATTCCTCCGATGCACGTGCCGATCAATGGCGAAGCAGATGAGTATTCGTATCGCAATGGAGTCTTCATAATGGTTGGTGTAACATCTTAAGACTCGGGGTTCATCCCAGTACCACCCTCAACGACCAATGGGGCTAATCTCGATGATTTAGTCGCTCGACGATTGAAGCTATTGGAAGATCATAACGAAAGAATGTTGTCACTACTTTCTAAACTGCTTGGAGCTGCTGTACCTGTCGACGTTGAGCCACGCACCAGATTTCAAGCATACCCTTTTGTCGACGAGATTGCCCTGGTCGACGTTCCTAAGTAGTACAACATCTTGACGTTCACCCCTAAGTATTATGGAGTGACCGATCCGACGGAGCATGTCGCACAGTACAAGCAGCTAATGTGGACTATGTCGATACCTCATCAGTGCCAAGAAGTGTGCATATGCAAGAGTTTTAGTGCGACTCTCACAGGTGCTACTCTCCAGTGGTTCATCAACCTCAGGCCTAAGTCCATCAACAACTTCTCAGAGTTGGTCAACCAATTTTTTAAACAATTGCTAGCAGTCGCAAGATGGAAAAGCAAACTAGCGATCTCTATTACGTCACCCAGAAAGCTGGCGAGTCGGTCTGAAGTTACTTCAATCATGTCAATTAAGAGATGATCAACGTGCACAATTGTGATGTCAGAACCGCGATCGAGGCTTACAAATGAGGTCTCGATGATAGTTCAAACTTATACACGGATCTGAAAAAATACCCTCCTGAAAACTTTAAAGACGTTCGAGCTAGGACGTTAACTTATATGCGGGTTGAGGTTGACATAGCCTTTCGACGCAAGCATTCCAGTGCAAAAGACCATTGAGCGTCAAGAAGCCAGACTTCAAGACCAGGTCAACCCCGAAGGTCGAGCCATCCAAGAAAAATTTGAACGTAAGGTTCGACAAGAAGAAGAATGTCTCGACGACAAAGTTTCCTCAGTATCCTAAGATCTTATATTACGGATTCAAGGGAACATCCAAAGAAGTGGTTGATACTTTGAAAAATGTACAGACGAATGTCAAATGGCCACCAAAAAGCAAGAAATATGATGCCAAGAAAGACAAGTCTAAATGGTGCGACTTTCACGACGATCATGGGCATACGACAGACGATTGCATAGCTCTACGACGAGAACTAGCCTGGCTAGTGCCAAAAGGTCATCTGCAAGATCTGTTAGGCATTAACGCATGACCAGCTTCACCAGAACACACAAAGGTCGTAAATTATGTGACTGGAGGATTAAACATCTGCTAATTAACCTATTCTGCAGCCAAGAGGCACGCTAGTCGAGGTCCTGAAGAACTTCCAATCTCACGATCGTCGCGACCAAAGCATGAGTCGGAGTTGGAGGCAATGCCCATAACATTCGATCAAGAGGATCCCAAAGATCCGTGGCAAAAGCATCATGATGGGTTGATCATACAACTCACGATCGGGAATTGCTCGACCAAGAGGATCCTGATCGATGGAGGAAGTTCTGCCAACATCATTTTCCTTAGCACGATTAAAGATATAGGAATAGATAAAGCTGAAATCATACGATGATCAATAGTTTTCGTAGGCTTCAATGGTGACATGGATAACACTATCCGGGAATTACTCTTCCAGTGTACGCCAAATGGATCAACAAGGAAACCAAATTCAACGTCATCGATTGCTCCTCTGCATATTACGTCATTATGGGACGTCTTTGGATCCACGACATGAAAGTCGTTCCTTCGATGTGTCATCAGACAATAAAATTTCCAGCTCGTTGGGGAGTCCAGGAGATCAAAAGCGAGCAAAAGATCGCACACGATTGCTACAAAGTCATGATGAAACCTGTAAAGCAGAACATCTAGCAATTACAGAGCCAAGCTGACCAAGAAACTGTCGACAACTATCGTCTAGAAGAAGTTGTCCTAGAGCAGGATAAGCCTGACATAGTCATCTTCATTGGTTCATCTCTCGACCCTGCTATAAAAGAGTCGCTAATTTCTTTTTTGCAGGAACATGCCGATTCCTTCGATTGGACGCACGAAGATATGATAGGTATCGACCCTGAGGTCATCTCACATCGTCTCAACGTTGATCCTTCGTTTAAACTTATTAAACAGAAACAACGTAAGTTCGTTCCAAAACGCAACAAAGTAAGCAACGACGAAGTTGATAACTTGCTCAAGACAGGAAAGATTCGAGAAGTCAAATATCCCAATTGACTAGCTAATGTCGTGGTTGTACAAAAGAAAAATGGAAAGTGGAGAGTTTGTATAGACTTCACTGACCTTAACAAAGCCTGTCCAAAGGATCCCTTCCCCTTACCTCATATCGACGCTATGGTTGACGCGATAACAGGCCATGAACTGCTGACATTCATGAACACATATTTAGGCTACAATCAAATCTAGATGCATCATGACGATCAAGAGAAAACCGCCTTCATGATGGACACAGGTATATATTGTTACAAAGTTATGCCTTTTGGTCTAAAAAATGCAGGTTCAACGTACCAACGATTAGTCAACAGGATGTTCAAAGAACATCTAGGCAACACAATAGAAGTTTACATCGATGACATGTTGGTCAAGTCGAAACAATTGACCGATCATATCGATCATTTGCAACAGTCATTCGACATCCTCAGGGAGTACCATATGAAGCTAAACCCGACAAAATGCTCCTTTGGAGTAAGCGTGGGAAAATTCTTGGGTTACATGGTCACACTCCATAGGATTGAAGACGACCCCGAACAGATTAAAGCAATCATGGACATCAAGTCCCATCGCAATTTCAAAGAAGGCCAACAACTTACTAGACGAGTCGAAGCTTTAAACAGGTTAATCTCACGATCCTCAGATAAATGTCATCTATTTTATAATGTCTTGAGAAAGAACAAAGGATTCTAATGGACGGATGACCATGAGAGTGCACTTCAACAACTAAAAGAATACATGGTGTCGCCACCTTTGCTGTCAAAGCCAAAGGCACATGAAGTCCTGCAACTCTGTCTAGCTGTTAGTCCAAATGCTGTAAGTGTCGTCATAACTCAACAAAACGAGAAACAACAACTGTAGATTTACTATGTAAGTAAGTCACTACTAGGAGCTGAAACCAAGTATTCCTCTATGGAAAAATTACTCATGTCGCTAGTTACCGCGACCCAAAAGTTATGAATTGTTTTGAATCACATCTTATAACTGTCATGACTAACTTTCCTCTTAAGTCTGTCTTAAGAAAACCTGAGTTTACAGGTTGATTAGCAAAATGGAGTATCTACCTTAGTAGTTACGACATTGATTTCAAGCCAAGAACAACTATCAAGTCGCAAGCTTTGGCAGATTTTGTCGCCAATTTCGGTCTAGAACTGGGAATACAAATGGAACCTGTGGCAACTCTCGACGACATACCCTGGACTCTATACGTTGATGGATCATCAAATTCCATGGGGCAGGTCTTGGTGTCGTTCTCAAGTCGCCACATGGGGAAAGATGGTGTACTCCATACGATGAGATTTTAAAGCCACAAATAATGGAGATGAATATGAAGCTTTAATCGCAGGAATGAATATGGATCACGACCTGGGGGCAATAGGACTTCACATCAAAAGTGACTCCCTCTTGGTCATAAACCAAATGAATGGAGAATTTACAGCTAAGGATTCTAAAATGACAGCCTACCTCAAAGTGGCTAAAGCAAAATCTGAAAATTTCAAACCTTTCTCCATTAACAAATCCAAGAGATCAAAAAACCTAGGATGACGCACTAGCTAACCTTGGGTCGGCACTTGGCCAATCCTAATTTGACGTCGATCTGATAATCCACTTGGCGACATCATCTATCGAAATGAAGACCACACCCATATGGTAGATGAGGAAGATGATTGGTCGAGCGACATCAAAAACTTCCTTATGAACGACCAACTTCCTGAAGATAGAATGGAAACCTAAAAGATTAGATTCAAGGCATCCAGATATACCTTGATCGTGGGAAAGCTTTATCGACGATCATCGACTGGACTAAAGTTACGATGCGTCGTCAGCAAAAATCAAATCCAAAGCATTCTACAAGAAATTCACGACGGGGAATGCGTCAACCACTTAGGTTGTCGCAACTTTATTGACGATCTCGACAAGGTTACTATTGGCCAACCTTACGATAGTACGCCATAAGGTACGTCCAAAGTTGCGACACATGTCAGCGACAATCAGGTATGTCTCATCAACCCTATGAACCTTTGCACTCGACTTTGATCCCATGGCCCTTCATGCGATGGGGAATGGACATTGTCGGCAAGTTACCCCCTGCCCCTGGGAAAAAGGTGTTTCTACTCATCCTTACGGATTATTTTTCCATGTGGATAGAAGCAGTTGCCTTCTCTCGAGATATGGATAAACAAGTTGTCTCTTTTATCCAGACTAACATTATTTGCAGGTTCGGAGTTCCCTCGGAAATCGTATGCGATAACGAGTCACAATTTATAAGTGACAAAACTTGACGACTCTATGAAGATCGTAACATCAAACTTACAACTTTGACCCCTCGTTATCCTCAATCGAACGGACTTGCTGAGTCGAGCAATAAAGTGATCATCAATTCTATAAGGAAAAGACTCAAAACAGCTAAAGGCATATGGGTTGAAGAACTTCTGACAGTTCTTTGGGGCAATCGTACGACGCCTCATATGTCTACAGAACAGACCCTTTCTCTTTATTCTACGGTTGTGAAGCAATCTTTCTAGTCGAGGCTCAATTATCAACCTCACGACACACGTCGATCGATCATAACTTAGTTGACCTAAGTTACGACCTCGACGCATTGGAGGAATTAAGGGAGTCTGCATTGATCAAAATGGCGTCCCTAAGACAATCGGTCGAACAACATTTTAACAAAAATGTCAGGGCCAAAATCTTCCAAGAAGGCGATTATGTCTTACGACGAGTGTTCCAAAACACTCAGAAACCAAAAGCAGGTAAGTTGTCCATCAAGTGGGAAGGACCATATCGTATAATCGAAGTCATTGGAAAAGGCGCCTATAGGCTACAAACGCTCGAAAATCTAGATATCTCACGAAGTTGGAATGCAGTACATTTAAGGAATTATTTCTTTTAAATTCCTTTCTTTTTTCTTATGATTATGTTTTCATAACAATTACTGACTTAATAATCATAGAGTCGTTGGCCTAGCCAACTACCCCCTCTAATGTTGTTTCAACGCAGGATCAGTCGAACATTCGACCTTGCTTATGGTTATACAGTCATATTGCGACCAGGTCGCACAATCTATAAACTGTCACCAAGAAAAACCTTGCCTCGGTCACAACTTCCTTAATCCTATTTTAGGTTAATATATCTTACTTTCCCTATATGCAAGTTCTTTTGACCTAAGCTTGATCTAATCATTCGACAGTTTTATTACTTGCCCTGATCGCAAATTCTATGAGTTAATTGATCGAAAGGTTTATTATTTGCGCCAATCACAAGTTCCTTAATAAAGTTATTTACTTGCCCAGTCGCAAGTTCATCAGCTTATGTTAAAACATGTTTGATGTCATGAGTTACTTAGAAAATATTTTCAATTATTTCTCATCGTCTATGGTTGTCGTAAATTACTTATGCAAATTTTGTGTATGGATTGATTGTTGCGATGATTGAAATAACGACAAGTCATTTGTCAAAAGATTTCATATATTCATATTCAAAGGGATTACAAAGGTAGGCACGACCACCAACGGTCGTCCGATTCAAAACAAAAAACAAAAAATTACAAGAGCTAATCTAAGGAGCCCCTTGCCCCTGCTCCTGCTGCTGCTGGGTCACGACTCCAGTATCTCCACCCTGGGTAGTTTCATCCCCCGACTCCATTTCATCGTCATAATCGAGATCTCTCTTGAACCAAACGGATTCCAGAAAGTAGGCCAACTCGCCTTCCACTGAAGCCATGGGGTTCATCCCCCTAAGGTGGCACCTCATTAAGGCTGCACGGACCTTGTGCCTAGTGAACGCCATTTTTTCCTCAAGGGTCTGACTTAAGGGTCTTGACATATTTTGCATTCATAGCCGAGATTGCCTTAGTCGCATCTAGCTCTGCCTCTACCGCGGAAGCTTGGTTGAGGGCTTCTTTCAGACACCCTTGGAGTTTCGTCTTCTCGTGTTCGACGACCTCTAATTTGTTAAGAGCATCGTCAAGATGAACAGAGTACTCCTTCTTCGCCTCCGCCTCCTTAGCCTTGGCAAGGGACCTTTTCTCTCGGTCCAGGGCCTTCGGGACCAACCTCCTCACGCCGTTGAGATGTGAGTTGAGGGCTAAGGACACTTGGAATGCCTGCAAAACATACGACAAGCAGTTATATCGTACGATTGAAATCAATATATATATATATATATATATATAAAACATAAGTAGAAAAGTGACGACGAACGACACTAGATCCCATGTCCTCGATCGTGACGCCCATGAAGCGATCATGGAATGTCGGTAGGAAGAAGTTATTCAGATGCGGGAACATCTCTTTCCTCTCTAAGTTGTAGGTCGACATAAAGCCGGCCGACAACTTAAAGTTAACCGATATCATGTTCGACTCCTCCTCGACATGAGGACCCTTAACCTTGTCTTGCGACAAGGGTGTTTGAACCTCCACCCCCGATGGTGGAGCCGAAGAAACCGGCATGGCTTCCACAACTGTTGGCGTCAACGCCTTCTCCGCAGTGACGACTCCAAAGTCGTCACCCTTTGAAGACGGTTCCCTCAGAAACGTCTTAGTCTTCTTAACCCCCGACCCAGCTGTCGGGGGAGCTTTTCTCTTCATTTATCGACCCTTTCGTGCAAGTTGGGAAAGCGCCTCTCTCTTCGAGAGGCTAGTCTCCGGCTTTGTTGGGGTTGAACCTTCTGGAAAAACACAAGTAAGTGACGTCAAATGTCTAGACCTTACGATTTTACAAACAAGTAAGTGACTTCTAAACTACTAGACCTTACGATTTTACAAACAAATAAGTGACGTCTAAATGACTAGACCTTACGATTTTACAAATAAGTAAGTGACGTCTAAAATGACTAGAACTTATGAAAAATAATATTACGACAAAGGAAAACCAAAGACTATGTGGTAGAGTTCTACACTTACTCGTCATTGGTTCCCCTATGACCTCTATGTCATCCTCCTCTTCTTCAGTCGGGCCCGCTGAAGTTTCGACAAATGTCACCTCGACATGCTCGTCCTCGTCGACAAGGGACCGGGTGAAGAAAGAACGATCCTCGATGTTGTACTTGAGGAACTTCTCGACCTTCTCTGTTGAATCCGGGGAAGGTACAACCACTGATAAGTTGATCGATGGACAAAGAAAAATGCATAATCGTTGGACACAAAACAAACTAAAACTAACGACTAAAATGCAAATAAAGACTCTAAGTATTACCTTGGGTGTTCCACCTCTCGACGAGCATTTGGTCGTTGTCACCAAGTGACGATACACGACCGAAGATGTGTTGTGTCTTTATTTTGCGGTCGTTCACCGCATTCGATTGAACCAACGTACGAGCACCTCTGTACTTAGAAAAGAGGCTGTAACGATAGTTCGCCTCCGCCTTGACCATGTAGGCCAAAAGGAGGTCGTGGAGGTGAAGGGAGACACCCACTCAACCGTAAATCATTCAATCACTTGAACGATTCACCAAAACTGGGGCATCATCTGCCCTGGCGACAAGTCAAAGTTTGTGAGGAACGACCTTGATAGCGGTGAATTGGACCATTAAACCTATCTTGAATATGTTAGCTCACCCATCATACTCATCTTATATTCCTTCTTCATGTGTTAAGTGAACCAACCACAAAGAGATGGGTTTGTGGATCCAAATATAATATCATCGACATATACCTGAACAAGAATGATGTGACCCTTAACTTTCCTAAGAAAGAAGGTGCTATCAATATTTCCATGATCAAACTTTTCAGCGATAAAAAATGAAGATAGGGTATCATACCAAGCACAAGGAGCTTGTTTTAACCCATAGAGAGCCTAATCTAGCTTATAAACATAACCTATATGCTTAGCTTTAGAGAACCCTTGGGGTTGTTTAACATAAACTTCCTCATTCAACTTTTCATTTAGGAACGCTTATTAGACGTTCATTTGGTATACCTTGAAGTCTTTGTAAACTGCATAGCCTAAGAATAATCGAAATGCTTCAAGCCTGGCCACAGGGGCAAAGGTTTCAACATAATCTATCCCTTCCTCTTGTCTGTATCCTTAAGCAACAACTCTTGCTTTGTTGCAGGTTACAATCCCATGTTTATGTAACTTGTTACAATACACCTATTTGGTGCCTATAACAGTCTTGTTAGATGGTTTGGGAACAAGATTCCAAACTTTGTTTTTTTCAAACTCAGTCAGTTCTTCTTGCATATCACTTACCAGTTTGGATCTCTAAGGGAATCATCAAATCTCTTTGGCTCAAGAAGAGATATAAAGTTAACAAAGAGATAGATATTACCTGAACCGCATCGAGTTTGAATACCTGCGTTTGGATCACCAAGAGTTTGTTCAATTGGGTGACTTCTGGTCCATTGATAAACGTTTATTTGAACATATTTTTATATTGAATCCCTTGCATTTCATGATGTTTGAATAGCTAATAACCTCCGATTGATCTTGGTTGTTGATTGGTAATTGATAGGTATTAAAAGGATGGTTTTTAATACAAAAAGAGTATATATTTTGAAAAGTTATTTTCTCTGAGCGTGCTTCTCAAATAAAATATGGACTAAAGCATAGAAAGTGGAAATGATTTCTTTTTACAAATGAAGAAAAAAACTCACGGCACATTGTGGTTCCATTTAATTTATTTATTCATTAGTTTTATTATGGTTTTGGTAGGGCTGGAAGCAAATCAAAGAAAAAAAAATAAAAGGGGCCCAAGCCCAATTCATTTGAGCAGTCCAGACCAAAATAGAAAAAAAAGGAAAAGGGTGATGTTTGTGCAGGCCCAGAAAGAAGTCGTTCAGATTCATCATGTCGGCGCCTCTTCCCATTCGATCCTCCTCGCGACCTTCAAGCGGACAAACCCGATCCCTTTCCCGCATCTGCCACTGTCGATCGATGAAGCCAAGAACCGCGCGAGTGTCCGCGCGACGCAAGCCGTGCCACAACCCGCGGGAGCCACTGTTTGACGTCTCATTTCAACCGAGCGAGTTTTCATGCGGGTATAACCCGCGCCCCAAGTCGCGTCAGACAGAAATTGAGAGGCCACGTTCGTTTTAGACGTTTTTTTTTCTAATGGAGGTATAAGAGGACTGGGTTGCCATCGTTTGGGGGAGAGGGATTTAGGGAGAATCAGAGGAGAAGAAAAAGGGTCGATTTCCAAATTCGGGTAGAAGCTTGGAGTCGATTTTGGGGATTTCTAAACTAGGGTTCTTCATCGATTTCCAAATTTCTAACATTTGTAAGTAATTTTGCATTTTAAACTAGAATTATGAGTAGCTAGTTCTCCATTTCTAGTGATGAGTAGTTAAACTTTGTTGATTTTGATTGTGTTGAGACTTGTTGAATGTTCATTATCTTTTGAATTACATTTATGCAAACATGTTTATATTGATTTACCAATTTCGGATTGTTAATTTGAGTAAGCGCCCTAACTTTTTCTAATCTTATTTTGATTTGTTATTCAAGGTTAGGAATCTGTAATTGTTCCTAACTTTGATAAGTAACGAGTGACATCTCGGTTGATAGTTAGATTAATCGTTTGATGTTGTGGTTTGTATAATTTAGTCTAAATGATCGGCTTCTGATCGTTAGCTAAGAATAGTGCTTATCAGTTTTTAACGCAATCGGTAGTCGAGTTTAGGTGCGTATCTAAACTTGATTAACCGGTTAGGTGCTATGTATAGAGATTCTCATGCTAGCTAGTTTAAGGATAAGCAAGGTGTTGGTGCGTATCAATACTTATAACTATTATGGAATAAAATTGAGAAAATCCTAATGAAGTACAAGTCAATGATGCACGGTCCAATCAATATTTTACTCATCACTAGAACTTGTTTATTTATCGTTAATTGTCTTATTTTATTTTCATGCTTTGTTTAATTATCAACCATCCACCCCTACTTTATTTACCGTTTTAAATTCTTGCATATGACATTGTCTTGGATTTACGCTCGACACCGAGTCTCTGAGGAGACGATCCTACTTATCGCTATCACAATTCGTTGTGTAATAGAGATAATAGGATTTATTATAGTTTAGTATTATTTGCCGGACTCGACACCCGTCAAATTTTTGGTGCAGTTGTCGGGGACTCGGCAGGTTTAACTGTTTTATACCAAGATCGTTACGTACATGATCACCAATTTCTATAGATCTAGAAATTGAAAGGACCGCGAAGAAAATAAGAAAGTTAGCCAAGCTTCGAAAGAAGCAAGGTGAGACATCTACATCACCGGGTCCGAATTTTTGGAAAGACAACGACCACTCTGCTGATTCAGATAGTGAAGGAGAGAAGTTGGTCCACAAAGTGTTAAAGGATGAAGAAATGGCGGCTCCGGAATGCACTCTAAGACAATGGCAAACCCCCGATGTCACACAACAACTTTTGTGCATTACATATCCTACGGAAGAGGTAAGTGCTGATTTAAAAACCAGACTAATCCATTTGTTACCTCGTTTTCATGGTCTAGATAGTGAGGATCCGCACAAGCACCTCACTGAGCTTCATATGGTTTGTATGGGTATGAAACCTCATGGTACCACCGAGGAGAGCATCAAGCTAAAGGCATTCCCTTTCTCCATAGTTGATGAGGCTAGGGATTGGCTCTTCTACCTTCCACTAGGGTCTATCACCTCTTGGGCACAGATGGCAAGGGCATTCTTGGACAAATTCTTTTCTGCATCAAAAGACGTCGGGCATCGAAGACAGATTTGCAGGATCAAAAAAAAGGATGTCGAGACACTTTATGACTATTGGGAGCATTTCAAGAGGTTATGTGTAAGTTGTCCTCAACATGGCATATTGTTAGGACTGAAAGTCTTGTGCGTTGAAAGTTGTATAAAGCATTTCTAAGGGTTTAAATTGTAATTAGTTGAAAGTTATTTGGTAATGGGCCTAAAGCCCATAAGGCCTAGTGCACTCCATATTTAAAGTGTTTTCTAATCCTTGTTTTAGGTTAGATGAAATTAGTTTTAGAGAAAGTTAAGATCTCATTCATAATTCTCTAGTCAATAGGTTTACTTTGCTTATCAGATATTCTCTCTATAAACCTAAACCTTTCTTGAATATTAATCAGGTTGTGATTCATTAACTGTTCTTCATTGATATTATTGTTCGTGATTGCACTGTACTGGGATCTACAATTGGTATCAGAGCAGGTTCGAATTTATGTTTATTCGATACGATCCAAAAAGGTTTGTCTAAAACCCTTTAATCGCTTATTTGATTATATTCTGTGCTTACCTGAATATCTGGGTTCATATTAGATTGATTTGTGTTCCTGTCAAGTTGATTTTCTAAAATCTGAGTTGATTGAAATTTTTTTCTGAAATCGATTCTGGGTTAAGGTAGGTCAATTGATTTATGAGTTCAATCGATTTTTTTTTTTGGAAAAACAGTGATTCGGTCGACTCTGTTTTTTTTTTGAAAATCAAAATTTTTTGTGTCAGGATCGAATTCTCAACAAGAATTAATTCTCAGAAACAATATCAAAGAAGTTTGCGGAATAACACTTTGATATTTAATCAAAACAGTAAATCAACACAGTAGATATGAAGAACAAACTGTAAACTTGTATTGAATGCTTTGAAGTTTACAAGATTACACACTCAACCTCAATATTGATGAACAGGCTCACCAATACGAATTCTACTTCTCTAGAATTAGGATCTATGCCTTGAGGTTGATTTTTTCTCTAATAGAATGAAGAAAACAAAAATTAACTCTCTATTCTAAACTATACAATATATATACTGAATACAAAGATAATTACAATAAATAAAATATCTTCAGTATATCTTCCATGTATATCTCTAAGCTTCCATGTATATCCTTTCATACGAATCTTCATCATATAAGCAGTATTAATCTTCAGCAGCATTAAATTTCTACTAGCAGCATTAACTACTAAGCAACACTAACCACTAGCAGTACTAACTTTGTTCAAGCAGCACTAACTTTGACTAGCAGTATTAATAGTACTAGCAGTAGTAACACTCAGCAGTACTAACCTTTAAGTCTTCTAGCAGTAGTAACTTTGAACCAGCAGCATTAACCATACTTGATGAATTCTTCAGTTCCCAACAATCTCCCCCTAACTTGACTTTTAGGAAAAGAAGTCAAGTTCTTCAGAATTAATCTTCAAGATGCTTTCAACACCTCTGATTCAATTTCCCAAATTTGGATCTAGGCCCAAGCTTTGATTTACAGTTCTTCTCACCACAATCTTGGCCATCTCTGAATCCTTTGTACAAACCAGTGTAGCTTTAAGCATCCCTTCTAACTTCTCCTTGCTATGCTCATAGATTTTGTCCACCAGGTAGTATTCATGATAACAATTGTCAATAGTAATCATGTATACTCCACAATTTTCAAACAGTATCCATTTGTCAATCTTCTTGAATATGAACTCATGCATATGATCTTTAATCCTATGGTGCACTTTTTCAGGCTCAAACATCATGCACAAGTATTCCAATGTCACTTTGAGAAGATTCTCTTCAGTACCTTTCAACACAGGTTCATAAAGTTTCATCCCAACTTTATATAGTTCTTCCATATCAGCTCTTGAACAACTTCTGATGACTTTCCCCCATGTTGAATAAGCTTCAAATGAACCATCAGCTCTCTTGATTCTGAAGAAATTCTTTCCATTGTCTCTCAGAATATCCCAGAAGATGATCTCTGGAGCTTGCATAGAGATTGGAACAGCTTTCAAAGGTTCCACTATTGTCATGTACGGATCCATACTTTCATCTGTTTGCTTAGTGACCTACTCTGGACTCTGTACTGGCTCTGTTGGGGATGTGACTGAAGGTTCTGCTTCCTTTTCAGTTTCTTCCACCCTAGGCCTTTTCAACTGCCTTTTTGGAGCAATTGATTTCACTCTTTTTCCAGACTTGGCTTCTATACCAACATTTCCAGGTTCTTCCTTCTTCTCTTCTGCATCTTCTTTGGAAGGTGTGGTTTCCTTAGGGAATGGTTGTTGGATGTTGAGATCATGTCTCTCTTTCATCCTTCTCTCAGCCTCCTCCCTTTGTGCTGAATCCCCTTGAAGCTTGGCCATTTCCTTGTTATACAACTCTTCAATCTGAGAGAATGCCATGTGGGTAAACATCTCCCCCTTAACACCAATTGCACCTTTCAGGAAGTTTATCATTTTTCTTCTTTCCTGATTGGCCAAAAATGTCTTGGAGGGTTGTCTTTTCTGCTTTTGTTTCTGAATTGGCATCTTCTTAACTTGGAGTTTCTTGACCTGAGTTGCTGTCTGAGCTGCTTCTTTCAAACTCTTTTGGTATTCTGCATTTAACTTCTTGGCCATTATCCTTGCAAGCTCTCTATCAGTTTCTGTTTGAAATTGCTCCTCTTTTTCCATTTGCTCTTGAAGCTGCTTTGCCATCTCCTCATCCATTTCAATCTGACTCCTCTTCTTTGAAGGTTGTTCAGGTTCAATCATCTTTCCTTTTCCTTTTATATCCTCCTTCATTTTCTTCTTTTGAGATTCTTCTTCATTGATGACCACTCCTTTGGCCTTTTGAGTAGCCTTAGGAGTGTCATTCTTTGCTTTTACTAAAGTCTCTGCTATCTCCATTTCTTCCACAGAGAGCCCTATTTCTGCTGCTTCAGTTTCTGCTGCTACTTTTACTTCAGCAGCAGTAACTGTTTCTGTTTCCATCTCTTCCTCTGTCTCCCCCTCAACTTCAGCTTTCTTTTCAACAGTTTCCCCTTCATGCTTTTCCCCCTTGTTGAAAGAATCTTGAACTTTGTCCCTCTTTTGGAGTACAAACTGTTTCCTTCTTTTCTTTTGAACCATCCTGGTCACCATCTTCTTCAATTTTTCAATCTGGACTTGTTGTGACAGGATCACCAGCTTCATCTCCTCTATTTCTTTTCCTTGTTTCAGAACATCTAGGTTGATGTTACCCATTGCCTCCATCAATTCATCATAGTTATATCTGTCCTCACCTTCTCCAGGAGTGTTACCCCCTATTGAAGGATCATTGGATCTTTTAGTAGTGGAAGTCTTCTGCCTAGCAGAAGCACTATCCACCCCTGTGGTTTCTTGGCACCAGGGACCTTCAAATGATTGCTCATTCAAAGTTGCCATGGGGGAGGTCTTATTGATGTTACCACTTTCCTCCTCTGTGCTAGCAGGAGTAGTGGCAGCCTCATCACCCATATGCTCTACCTCCTCCTCAGAGAGCACCTCCTTTGGGTTGGGAGACACCCTTGTGGATTCCCTTTGAATATTCTCTACTGGAGAATGCTCCAATAGAGGGCTTAAAGGCTTGGGGGATGATGGTACAAGTAGGGAAGGAGCCTTCTTTACCTGTTTCCTCTTGTAAGTTTGGGTGATAGGAGAGGTTGGTTTTTCAAGAAGGGACTGGGGAATAGATTTTGAGAGGGAAGGTTGGGCTTGGCTAGCAGTGGGTTGGTCTAATGGGGGCCTTGACCCTGCTGCCATACCTTCATTGGTTTGGGACACCACCATCATTGTAGAGAACAATGGGGTGTCAACTCCTTCAGAGTCCCCAGCAGATCTTCTCATATTTGAGAAAACCTTGCCTTTGGGGGGTTTAGGTACATATACCCCAACAGGTTGAGGTATATCCGTCAATTCATGAGTAATAACTTCTTGAACAAACCTGGGATACATAAAGAAGCTCTTTTTGTTTCCCATGTTTGAGACAAGATCACTGAAAATCATTTTAGAAAAATTATACTTTCTGGCAGTGGCCAAGCACACCAAAGCATAAGCAATAGTGCTGCTGAACTCACTCCATCCAGTAGTCTTTTTGGAGATACAATGCATAAGAGTATGGACAAAGAAACGCCATTGGGGTGAAAATTTGGCTTTAGAGAATTTGAACACTCCCAATGGGCCTCCATACCCCATTCTTGTAAGATTGGAAAACAGTTCATCGTTTGGGATGGAAGTTATACCAGAGGCATCGTCTAGACGTAGACTGATGCGAATAACCTCTTCAGTAACTGTTAGTGATTGATCACAGATTCTTGTCTTGATCATTTGCACACCATTCTCAACAACAATGGTGGCATTAGCCCAGAACTGCCTTTGATGCTCGATATAGATTGTAGGGGATACAATAAGAGCATGAGCAATATGGCTTGACTTGAGGAAATCCACAATCTGATGAAATCCTGCAGCTTGCTTTGGCTTTTGTAGCATCGCAATCTCATTGTGCTCGTCGATGAATGTCATGGATGCCATTGATCTTAGTGATAAGCTTGCCTGAAAACTTCGAACTTGAGAGAGAAAAGGTTTAGAGCGCAAGAGAACAGGATGCAAAGAGTCGTTATGAACTTTTAGGCGGGCAAAGAGTATTTATAGTATTCGGAACATAAGCAGTATTAACCTAGAGCAGTATTAACTACTAGCAGTATTAACTAACTAGCAGTATTAACTACTAGCAGTATTAACTGAAAGCAGTATTAACCACTAGCAGTATTAACCACTAGCAGTATTAACTGAAAGCAGTATTAACCACTAGCAGTATTAACTGAAAGCAGTATTAACCACTAGCAGTATTAACTGAAAGCAGTATTAACCACTAGCAGTATTAACTAACTTACTCCTTTAAACTTGCTAAACACTGAGTACTGCTATGCATATCCTGAAAAAGAAGATTAGTAACTCCAAGAATAAATAATATACAGGTATAAAACCACTTTTTGAGAAGGGGATTATTCAGAGTTGATCATTCCCACACTTGTTACCAAGAAAGTGAATCTACCCACATCAAAAGCTTTAGTGAATAGATCAGCAAACTGATTATCAGTGTGAACTTTGACAACTTGAATAAGTTTCTTTTCATTACAATCTCTTATAAAGTGATACCTGATCTCAATGTGCTTTGTCTTTGAGTGCTTGACTGGATTATTCACAATGCTAATAGCACTGCTGTTGTCAATAAAAATTGGAGTGTGTAGAAAGGTTACCCCATAATCCAACATTTGATTCTGAATCCATAAGACTTGAGAACAGCAACTTGCAGCTGCTATGTACTCTGCCTCTGTTGTAGATGTGGATACTGTGGTTTGTTTCTTGCACTGTCATGAGACTAGTCTAGCACCCAAAAAATGACATCCTCCAGAAGTAGATTTTCTGTCCAAGTTTGCCCCACCTAGATCACTGTCTGAGTATGCTATTAGGTCAAAGGGTGAGTCATGAGGATACCAAAGTCCCAATCTGGGTTGCCCTTTGAGATATCTGAATATCCTCTTAACAGCTTGAAAGTGAGATTGCTTTGGCCTAACTTGGAATCTTGCACATACACAGACTGGAAACATTATATCTGGCCTTGATGCTGTGAGATACATGAGAGAGCCAATCATGGATCTGTAATGATGCACATCTATATCCTCCCCCTCAAGATCTGCTGTTATTTGCTTGTGTGTTTCCATAGCTGTGCTGGCAGGTTTTGACTCTGAGAAACCAAACTTGGTTAGAATGTCCTGCACATACTTGGATTGACAGATGAAGATTCCATCTGACTTCTGTTGAACTTGGAGTCCAAGGAAGAAAGTAAGTTCCCCCATGGAACTCATTTTGAACCTTTGATGCATTAAATCCTCAAACTCCTTGCACATGTTGTTTCTTGTAGATCCAAAGATAATGTCATCAACATAGATTTGGACCAGCAAGATATCCTTCTTCTTTCTCTTGATAAATAGAGTCTTATCAATAACTCCTCTTTCAAAGTCATTTTCCAAGAGATAGGATGACAGAGTGTCATACCATGCTCTTGGAGCTTGATGTAGTCCATAAAGTGCTTTCTTTAATTTGTATACCCTGTCTGGATAGCTTGGGTTTTCAAACCCTGGTGGTTGACAGACATATACTTCTTCTTCAATTGAGCCATAGAGAAAAGCACTTTTTACATCCATTTGATAGACTTTGAAATTCATGTAAGAAGCATAGGCTAGAAATAGTCTGATTGCTTCTATCCTAGCCACAGGTGCAAAAACTTCTTCATAATCTATACCCTCTTCTTGAGTATATCCTTGAGCCACCAGCCTTGCTTTGTTCCTTATGACAATACCTCTTTCATCTCTCTTGTTTCTGAAAATCCATTTTGTGCCAATTGCTCTGTGACCTTTAGGAAGGTCTACTAGATCCCATACATCCTGTAGCTTGAACTGTAACAGTTCTTCTTGCATTGCTTCTATCCAGCTAGATTCTAGAAGAAGAGTTAAAAACTCTGTAAGCCTTACTCTGAGATGAATATCCAACAAGAAATCCATCATCTGCTTTGCTATCAAACTTACCTAAGTGAGATTTGGTATTGAGAATTGTACAAGGACACCCAAAAGGTTTGAAGAAACCAATGAAGGGTTTTCTTTGATTTAAAAGCTCATATGGGGTCTTGTTCTTTTGCTTGACCACTAGAACTCTGTTTTGGACATAACAAGCAGTATTAACTGCTTCAGCCCAGAAGGTAATTGGCAATTTTGAATCAGCCAACAGAGATCTAGCAGCCTCTATTAGTGTTCTATTTCTCCTTTCAGCAACACCATTCTGTTGAGGAGTCCTAGGAGCACTATATTGCCTCTCAATACCTTTTTCTTCACAAAAGGTGTTTAGATCATGATTTTTAAACTCAGTTCCATTATCTGATCTAATGACTTTTACTCTTTGATTAGTTTTGTTTTCAATTCTTAGAATAAAGGATTTGATAAGACCACTTGTTTCATCCTTAGTCCTTAGAAAATATACCCAAGTAAATCTGGAGTAATCATCAACAATAACCAAGCAGTAAGATTTCTTGCCTATACTCATAACATTTGTAGGACCAAACAGATCCATATGCAGTAACTGGAGACAAGAAGAAACAGAATTTAACTCTTTGGTCTTATGAGAAGTTTTGTGCTGTTTGCCTTTAAGACAAGCAACACAATGATCATCACATGAAAATACTTTTGAAGGTAAACCTCTTACAAGGTTGTTTTTAACAAGATTGTTCATAGTCTTGAAATTCATGTGACACATCCTTCTGTGCCATAGAGAGGATTCATCTACAGAAGCTTTTGAAACAAGACAATTTAGAGATGAATCACTATCAACATTGTCCATATCCAGACAGTAAACATTGTCCTTTCTTGGAGTTCTAAGTAGTATCATGCTTTCATCAACTACCTTGAACCCTGGAGCAAGGATCAAACACTCATTATTAGTAAATAATATACTATGTTGTTTGTCACAAACCTGTGATACACTTAACAGGTTGTACTTTAATTGATCAACATAGTAGACATCCTCAAATGTCATCTTACCTTTGGTGACATTACCTTTTCCACTTATCTTACCACCAGTAAGATTATCTCCAAATGCAACATGTCCTCCATTGATATGCTTGAAATCCTGAAGGAATGACATGTTGCCTGTCATGTGCCTAGAGCAACCACTATCAACATGCCAAATGCTCTTTCCCTTGAGCTGTTGGTTGCCCTGCACATTAGATAAATCAATTAGTATGAAATAGGAACCCAAGCCAAAGTGGTCTTGGGTACCCCTTTCTCATCAAAATACTTGCATTCTTTCTTGACAAGATTTTTGAACTTTAACTCTTCATTTTTGGAGTACTTTGTTACAATAATAGGCTTGGAAATATTTTTGCTAGAATCAGTACTGGTTTTAGAAGTACTAACTGCCTTGGCAGCACTTGCATGCTTAGCAGTACTAACCTTGTTAGCAGTAGTAATTGTGTTAGCAGCAGTAACTGTGTTGGCAGTATTAACCTTTGAAGAGGTGTTAACAGTATTAGCAGCATTAATATTTTCAGCAGTACTAACACTGTTAGCAGTAGTAACTGTGTTAGCAGTACTAATATTGTTAGCAGTACTAATACTGTTAGTACTTCTAGGTACCCACATTTTGACACTTTCTTTTAAAATCTTTTTCTTTAAAGTGCCTTTACTTTCAACAGATTTCTTTATCACATGTTTCTTTCCAGCCTTCCTATAACCAACAGGTTTTTGCACAAATCTTTGAAAGTTCATCTGTTGGTTAATAGGGTTAAAGTAACAATACTTAGCCAAATGATTCAACTTGCCACATATAAAACAAGGTTTTGGTCTATTTATTTTATTCAGATCAACTCCTTGTTTCTGTGCCCATTGATTATTCCAGTTTCTTTGATTTCCTCTTTTTAAACCAGAATTTAGGCTCTTGGCTTTATTGCAATCACACTGTTTACAAGATCCAGGATTCACAACTGTGGTTTGTTTGTAATGGACCTTGTTATCCTTTCCTTTAGTCTTCTCTATCTCCTTGGACTTGACCCAGATTTTTCCACATCCCTCATTGGTGATAATATTGTTTTCTAATGGTATCTTTTTACTCACAGTATTATCCCTGTTCTCACTGGCTTCTTTCTCAGTCAAATCCTTAACTACTACCTCATCCAAAGGATCTATCTTAAAAGCTTCTTCAGACAAGTCCTTTTTCTCCTTAGTTTCTAACAAGTCTGATGTAGGAGAAATATAGTTGTTATTGTAAGGAGGCGGTGTATTGTTGTATCCAATACCAGGATTCATCTTATCATGTATCTGAGCCTTTAGAAGAGAATCCATTGCTTTTGAAGCATAAGAAAACTTTTCTATGTCAAGCTTAACTTTTGACAGTTCCTCTTTTAGCCTATCATTATCTTCTAATGACTTAGACAGTTTGGTTTCTAACTCATTCTTTTCCCACTTCCAATAGTTTGTGTCATAAGAGTGTTGAAGTTCATTAGCTTGAAAGCCTTTGATTTGCTCTTCAAATCTCTCTACTATTAACACATAATCTCTTCTGTCCTTTTCTAATCTTTTGAGGTCATCACACATACTTTGATTGTGATCCCTGTATCTTGTAATAGTGTCAATGCAAGATTTAGTGCAAATATTAGAACTTACCTCAGAGGGGAGATCAGACACTTTTGCCATAAGAGCTTGGTTCTGAATGGCTTCATCAGCTTGATCACTCCATTCTGAGCTTGTTGGTGGTTGTTGTTTGGAACAACACTCCTGCATTCTCTAGCAAAGTGTCCTTTCTTGTGGCACTTATAACATTCCACCTTGGTCTTGTCAAAACCAGCTCCATCTTCTCTTCTTTGAGAGAAGTTATTCCTTCCAGTTCTTTTAATGAACTTCTTCACCCTCATGGATAACATGGCCATCTGCCATTTAATATCCATCTCCTCCAGATCATCAGGGTGAATTTGATCAAGATCATCATTAATCAGAGAATTGCTGCTATGACTGGACAAAAAGGCTTCAAAGATAGTTTCAGTGCCTTTTTCTGAACTTACTCCACTGGCAGTACTAACTGCTTCAGGGTTGGCAGTAGTATCAGTGGATGCTGAAAGAAGTGCAGCATTGTGAATATAACCAGAGGGCTTCTTCTTGATTTCTACCTCAGTTTCAAAAACTCTTAGATCATTGTATAGATCATCAAGTTCTTTCTCTTCCAGAATGTCACTCTGTCTATATGAGACAGTGTACATAGTCCATTCATCCCCAAGAGATCTGAGGAACTTTCTGTTGATATCATCTTGTTCCATCTTCACCCCTACAGTAGCCAGTTCACCTATGAGTTTGTTGAACCTATCAAAAGTTTGAGTCATAGATTCATTCTTTGTGGAAGTGAAGTTCTCATACTGCTGCTTTAGAACATCTCTTTGATTTCTTTTGATGCTCTTAGTTCCAGCAAATCTTTTCTCTAGAGCATTCCAGAGAATCTGAGCATCAGTGCAGTTGCAAAATTGATGCTGGTATTCATTGGGAATGGCCAAGAGCAGAGTGCTCAAGGCCTTCATCTCTGTTTGTCTGATCTTCCTCTCACCATCTGTCTTTGGTGGAGGTCTTTTCCCATCTGGTCCTATCCTTCCAGCTTCAGAAGGACCATTCTCAATGATATCCCACATTGAGTAATCAGTGAGAAGAATATATTATCTGATTCTTATCTTCCACATGTCAAACTCACTTGGTTTGAGCATTGGAACCTTAGAAACTAAAGTACTGCTTGATTCTGTAAGATTTTCCATGATGAATAACTGTTTCTGAGAGAGTTGTGCTCTGATACCACTTGTCAGGATCGAATTCTCAACAAGAATTAATTCTCAGAAACAATATCAAAGAAGTTTGCGGAATAACACTTTGATATTTAATCAAAACAGTAAATCAACACAGTAGATATGAAGAACAAACTGTAAACTTGTATTGAATGCTTTGAAGTTTACAAGATTACACACTCAACCTCAATATTGATGAACAGGCTCACCAATACGAATTCTACTTCTCTAGAATTAGGATCTATGCCTTGAGGTTGATTTTTTCTCTAATAGAATGAAGAAAACAAAAATTAACTCTCTATTCTAAACTATACAATATATATACTGAATACAAAGATAATTACAATAAATAAAATATCTTCAGTATATCTTCCATGTATATCTCTAAGCTTCCATGTATATCCTTTCATACGAATCTTCATCATATAAGCAGTATTAATCTTCAGCAGCATTAAATTCCTACTAGCAGCATTAACTACTAAGCAGCACTAACCACTAGCAGTACTAACTAGCTAAGCAGTACTAACTTTGTTCAAGCAGCACTAACTTTGACTAGCAGTATTAATAGTACTAGCAGTAGTAACACTCAACAGTACTAACCTTTAAGTCTTCTAGCAGTAGTAACTTTGAACCAGCAGCATTAACCATACTTGATGAATTCTTCAGTTCCCAACATTTTGGTTTGAGTTTCTGAGTTAAGTTCGATCGATTGATTTTCTGGGGTCAAAGTTTGAGGTCGATCGATATTTTCGGTGATTATCTGTTATCGATTGCATTTGGTTAATCTGGTTGTTCAAAGTGCATATCTGTTAATCGATTTGTTGCGAATTATCGATTGCTTTTCGACCGAACCCTTGTTGACCGGACCATGCGACCGGACCTTGACCGGTGCCTTACCGGTGCCTTGCGACCGGGCTGTTCCTTTTGACCAGGGTGTCCAACACCGGTCGTGAGTTGATTTATTTTAAGTTTCATATTAGACAAATTGGTATGATAATTGAGAAAAGTTTATGCTCAATTTTGATTGGTTACTTAAATATAAAGGCGACTGTTTGATTTATATATAAATCGCATACATACATATACTTATTTATCGCATATATATATATATATACATATATCTCCAGAATTGTTTGTTTTTCACTCTCCCTCGTTCCGGTCTTTCTTTCTTTCTCTCCATCTCACTCCCTCGACCGGACCTTGTGACCGGTGCCTTGCAAGCGACCGGTACCTTGCGCCCGGAATCTTGACCGGACTCGTGTCTCGACCAGTACTCTCAATCACCCGGTGCTATCAACTCCTGGACCATCACCTCGACCGGTGCCTCATCGCCCGACCCCTCCATCGACCGGTGTCTCCCCGACCGGTCCCTTGCAACTCCCGGTGTCCAGTGAACCAACATCTCACGACAAGAACAAGTTTTGAGTTTTTTTCGAATTGTTTTTCGAAATCATTTCGGTCGATTCAGTAGTGATCGTGGATGAACTTTTTTGGTTTTAAATCATTAAGGGTTGTTTACAAAGCTTAAACGATCTTTTTTTATCGTAAAATTTTCACCCATATCAAGTTTTTAAATTCTCGTTCGGTTTTCGAAAAATCTTCGGTTGCTTCGTTCGAGAGTTTGAGAGATTGTTTCGGGATTTAATCAGTTGAGGGATCTTAAGGGAACATAAACGATCGATTTTGGTAGAAAAGTTTTAACCCATACTGATTTTTTAAATTTTCGATAGTTTTCCGAAAAGTTTTCGGTTGGTTCGTTTGTGATCTTGGGTTGACCGGTTGAGTTTTAATCAGTTGAGGACTGATCAGGGAGCTTTAACGATCGTTTTGCATTGAAATTTTCTAACCGTTTCGAAGCTTTGCAGGTTGGCTCAATGAGGAAGACGATGAATAGTGTTTCCGTTAGTTTGCCGTTCAATGCTTAACTTTTTGGTCCTTTTCCGTTAAGTCTCAGTTAGTCCGGTTAGTTTGGTTAGTTTTATTTCATTTTTAATCCTTTTTCGTTAGTGTCCAGCTAAGTCCGTTAGAAGTTTTAATTTTTACACTTTTAGTCCCTCTAGTTAGTAGTTTTAGTATATGTCATCTTTAGTCCTTCTAGTCTTAAGTTTCAGTTTGTGTCACTTTTAGTCCTTGCAGTTTTAAGTTTTAGTTAGTGTCACTTTCAGCCCTCGTACTTCAAAGTTTCTGTATTTTGAGAGTTCCAGAGATTCTCTGAATTGTTTGGGAACGATCATTCTTATCAAGCTGATTTCTCATTCAAGATGGGATATTTTACTGGACTTCAAGCGAAGGTTGACAAGCTCGAATTAGAGAATGTAAATCTTGCTTTATCTGTTGATTTCTACTTGAAGAGATCAAAACAATATAATGATGAAAGCAAGATACTGAAAGAAGAAGTTAGTGCATTAAAGACAATTAATGAAGATCTTCTGAAAAAGACTTCTCGGCAGAATAATGAGAAAATACTGAGTTTGGAATCTGAGAACTCTGAGCTGAAAAGAAAGATCTCTGATGTTGAATATCAGATTGTGCAAATCCAGCAAGCAGTATCTGTTGAAAAGTATGATGAGAAGACTAAGAGTCTGGAGGATGCTAATGCTAAGCTTCAAAAGAAAATATCTGATTTGGAGCAAAAGATTGCAAAAGACAAATCCGATTTTGAGACTAAAGAGAAATCATTTGCAAAGAAGTTCTCAGCTTTTTCCAGAAATAGTTGTGAAGAAAAGAAAGCAGTTGAGCTGAAATGTATCAAGCTTTCTCGGAAAGTTGCTGATTTTGAGAAAGTAATAATCTTGGAAAGAGAAAAGTTTGTCAAGGAGAAGAATGAAATTGAACAGAAGAACGTTGGATTCTTTAAGGAAATATCCGGCCAAAGAAAGGATGCTGAGGAGGGATTTGAAAAAGAAAGAAGCATATTTGAGGCTGAGATCAAAAAGCTTACTGAGAAGCAATCTGAATTATCTGAAAGTGTGATGAAAGAAAAGAACACGAAGTCTGAATGCGAGACGAAGATTGACCTTCTTGTCAAAGAGAGAGACAGATTTGCTTCAAAGATTAAAGAGCTTGAAAAGACAGCATCAAGTTCAAATAAGAAAACTGTTTCTTCACAAAGGTCAGTTAAATCAGTTAATCAGATTCGTAGTACTAACATTTTCTATGATAGAAATATAGATGGTTCAGGTACATATCAAAGAATAAGAAGATATAAAGAAGAGGAACTGGTCTGGAAGAAGAAACCGGTTGAAGATGAGAAGAAAGATGGGAAGAAAGAGCTGAAAGGAAAGAAATCATGTGTACATACACACAAAGCCAAAAAGAACAATGCGCATAAAGGTAAACCTGATCATATCTACTCGAGAGATCAATTAATCAGGTTGTCAGGTAAGAAATTCTATTGTTCTTATTGCCGTACACATGATCCTATTCACAAGACTAGTGATCATTACTGGTATGGTTCTTATTCCATTACTCCCATTCGAACTGCAACTAACATTCATGGACCCAAATACCAGTGGGTACCAGAGCCTAAAATTGATTCTGTGTTGCAGGCACCTACTGTCAAGGGGGAGTTGAAGAACTAAGGCTTCTAAGTAAATCATCTTAGAACCTGTACTTCAACGGAGTTCGACTTCTGAACACTTCAGTTCAGGACTCGTTCTTAAATGCTTATCTGACCTAAATCATTTTATCATGATTTGAGGGGGAGCTTAAAGGTAAATATCTTCTGATCTAGATCTCTGATTGTTTGAAAGAAGAACAACTTTCGAACATGAAAAACGGTTTCTGAAATGTTCAAACCACTTCTGGTTCTCTAAAGATTTTATGAATTTAGAAGTGTGATTTTAAATGTTTTCCAATTTTTGAGAATTAATGTTTAACTGACCGTGTGTTTCTAAGGATCAATACTTGCGTATTATCTTGTCCATATACTGTCAAGTATTCACACACCAGTTCAATACTTCGTTTGAGTTTGTTATTACCATGTCTCATAACGAAACCATTTTTCGATGGTAATACTCCCGTTTGCTTTCAAATATTGTTGAGCATCAATCATCATTTACAAATTTGTGCTTTCATTGCTAAATTGTTTATATTTGTTCATATAAACAAAATATCAAGTTCTTTGATACCCTAACCATTTTATTTGATCTGATTGATACATTGTCAGATTCTCAAAACAATTCTCTTGATTTCATTTCATTCATTCAATATATTTGTTTTGAGAATTCTTCAAAGTTCAATTGCTCAAATCTCACGAGCATACATTTTGATAATTTTATCATACATTTTGTACTTAACTGTTCAGTTAAACTGTTGAGCAACTATTCTTTTTAGGACTTACATGGGATTTGTGTGAGAACTTAAACAAAACTTCGATGGATTCACGTTAACCAGTGTTTCCTACCCCGGAAGTTATCCTTAAGTGATTGAGGGGTGAGGGGTCTTAAATCAAAGAGTGGGGGAGATAACTCATCCGGTTGAGTTTTTCTCATTGTGCTGAGCGGTAAAATGTAAATGAGAGTTTGGTTAGAAGTGAGCTTTAATGACAAAAAGAAAGAGGGTGTGAGAACAAAGTTAAAAGAATATGAAAACTCTGCACCAAACACTTTCTGAGCCGGGCAGCCACATCTTCTGATTGGTTCACATTCTTTGGTGACCATCATTGAAACATGCAGTGAGCCCATGCCAACTCTTGCTATAACCCCACCAGCCACTCATTTCTTTCCCGAAAAAGAAATGTTTCATTTTCATTGGGGACACAGCACATCTGCTATCTAGTCTTCACTCGGAAGATTTAGATATTCAAAAAGAAGGAAAGTTGCCCCACCTTCGCACCTCTTTCATGCACATTGAGTCCGTGTAATATCTGTTGCTGTCTCAACAGTTTACACATTTTTGAGCCTGCGAAAGCTAAGTAGCTTCAATCATTCTACACTTGCACGTACACACAAGGATTGAGTTTTCTTGTCATAACATTCATAGAAAATTCCTTTGTGGTTTTTCGATGATTGAATGGAAGCCCTGGGGAGTGAATATCACAAAAGCTCCTTTCCAATGTACATCTGTTGTACAAAGTGGCTCTGTGCTACTTACAGGCATACTAACTGTTTCATCTGTTGAATCAGGGTTACATAGTTCATTATGTCTGAATTTGAAAAGATTCGGATATATACATTTCATGAATTGACGGATAATCAGATCAACGGGCGGAGAATGTCAAATTATTATGAAGGGGAGATTGTTTGTCTTTACAAAGGGGGACATCAAAGAAAGTGCTGAAATTGAAGAAGTTTTGATGATCATGATGCTCACAATCATCAAAAAGGGGGAGAAATTTTACAAAGTTCAATTTCAAAGTTATAAAGAGAGAAAAGTTTTGAAGATGATTATAAGATAAATCAAGATTCGTGAAAGTTTGATTTTCTGAAGACAGTCTAGAGATCAAAGAGATGAAGATATGAGTTCAATGCTGTTTCAATATTCAAAGATGAAGATTTCAAAGATTGTATTTCTTCTATCCCGTATCATATGGTGTTTGCTATAAGTTGATTCCTCCTACGAGCTGGTTGAAACAAGTTCTTAAGCTGAAAGTTTATTCAACTCGCGATTCAAAGAGAGATTCTTTGTTTTAAACTGAGGTTGCACCATGGAATGTCATGTAACTTGCACATTATCTTTCTTGTGTGCTGATCCGATGTGTTGAGTTTCTACAGTTAAAAGTTGCTTGATAGTGCATTCAGTCGAGGCTACTGTACATTGAATCTGGTTACAAAGTTGAAACTATGAAGACCAAGAGCTTTATTCAAGGGGGAGCGTGGAAAGACATGAACACATGCAACACCAAAGTTCTTCAAAGATTTAAGAGGGAAAGAAGATCAAGGATGAAGATTTCAAGAAGATAAATGCCTTATTCAACTTTAGGGGGAGATTGTTAGGACTGAAAGTCTTGTGCGTTGAAAGTTGTATAAAGCATTTCTAAGGGTTTAAATTGTAATTAGTTGAAAGTTATTTGGTAATGGGCCTAAACCCCATAAGGCCTAGTGCGCTCCATATTTAAAGTGTTTTCTAATCCTAGTTTTAGGTTAGATGAAATTAGTTTTAGAGAAAGTTAAGATCTCATTCATAATTCTCTAGTCAATAGGTTTACTTTGCTTATCAGATATTCTCTCTGTAAACCTAAACCTTTCTTGAATATTAATCATATGACTAGAGGTTGTGATTCATTAACTGTTCTTCATTGATATTATTGTTCGTGATTGCACTGTACTGGGATCTACACATATCTGATCAATTACTAATACAATATTTTTATGAAGGTTTATTGCCAATAGAGAGGAAGATGATGGACGCAACGAGTGGTGGAGCGATCGTGAACAAGACCCCAACGCAAGCAAAAGATTTGATCGCAACCATGGCAGAGAATTCAAAGCAGTTTGGAGCTCGAAATGACTTCATTCGAGGGGCTAATGAGGTACATATACAATCCTTAGAGACTAAGATTACCGACCTTACTAATCTTGTAAAACAGCTCGCGATGGGAAATGTGCAACAAGTCAAGGCATGCGGGATTTGTTCTACCGTAGGACTCCCAACCGATGCATGGCCTACACTACAAGAGCCATTTGAGCAGGATAATGTCGTAGGGGGTAGCAACTTCCTAGGCTCCCAAAACTGTGGGTTTGATCCGTTCTCTAACACTTATAACCCCGGTTGGCGAAGTCATACCAATTTGAGCTACGCCCCTAGGCAAGATCAAGGTCAATTCCAACAACATCAACAATTTCAAGCACCGCCGGGTGCTCAGTTCCATCAACCATCTTCTCAAGCTTCTCAGAGACCAGGTATGACTTTAGATGAGATTGTGAAGATTATGGCCACTAATGCTCTTCAATTTCAGAAGGAAACACAAAAGTTCCAACAAGAGACTCGAATCAGCATCTAGAACTTAGAGGCGGTGGTTGGACAATTAATGAATAAGGGTAAGTTGCCATCCCAGACAGAAACCAACCCGAAGGCACATGTGAATGCAATCACCCTAGGAAGTGGTAAGGAGTCTCAAGGCGGCGAGAGTAAGAACGGGAGGATCGAAGAAGTCAAGGCACCAAAAAATAAAGTGTCTGACAAGTATGTTATAAGTCCTCCGTTTCCCGAGCGTTTTGAGAAGTCAAAGAGAGAAAGAGAAGAGAAAGAAGTCATAGACACCTTCTGGAAGGTACAGATAAACATCCCACTTCTTGATGTGATTAAACAAGTCCCTAAATACGCTAAGTTCCTTAGGGAATGGTGCATGAACAAAAAGAAAGTATAAAGGGATTGAAAAGATAGAAATGACTCAAAATGTGTCCGCCGTATTCCAAAAGGATCTTCCACCCAAGTGTTCTGATCCGGGCATGTTCACTATACCATGTATAGTTGGCAATGTCACAGTTAATAAAGCAATGTTAGATTTAGGGGCTTCTATTAATGTAATTCCATACTCTTCGTATGCATCTTTGGATATGGGTCCCCTAAAACAAACAAGTGTGGTTATTCATTTAGCGGATAAGTCTGTAGTCAATCCTAGGGGTGTGTTAGAGGACGTTCTAGTTAAAGTGAATGAACTGGTCTTCCCTGCTGATTTTTATGTTATTGACATGGAGGAGAATAATACCTCCAAATCAAGTATAATGCTATTGGGAAGGCCATTCCTTAAAACCTCTTGAACTAAGATTGATGTCTATGACGGTACTCTCACAATGGAATTTGGTAGTGAGGTAATCAAGTTTAATATTCATGAAACCATGAGGTACCCGAGAGATATGCATTCTTTGTGTTTTGTAAATGCTTCTACACCTTTGACTAATAATGTTTCTGCTTTAACTAACGATTATGTGTCGTGTGAGTGTATAATTGTATCCAAGATTTAAGTGTGAAAAGTCATGTCAAGTCTTAGTTTAGTCAATGATGTTTGCTTGTAAGCCTTGTGGAGTTTGACCATATATAAGGCTTATGAGTGTTTGTTGTATTGGTGGTCAAGCATTGTAATTGTTACATACTAAGAGATATATGACAAGATTATATTCTCTCTCTACTCTCTCTCTAGGATTGTTCTTTGATTGTTAATATCTTGATTTAGATTGAATTGCTTGGAATCTGGGTTTTTACATTTTCATTTGGTATCAGAGCCTACCCAAATCATTCAGAGGAGATTACATCGCTTGGTTTAGATCGAATTCTTGATTTTTCAAGAAACACGCAGATTGTTTCTGACATTTTACTGTTTTGATCAAATTCGTATTTGATAGTTGTTGTTTGATTGTAAAAATGGTTTAGTAGTGATCGATTTTTGATTTAGAACACTTTGTATTGACACTGATTCACGAATTGATCACTAAATCCTATTCAATTTTGATTTTTAGAAATTTTCTTGAAAAAAACAATACAAACACTTTTTCAATGGATCGCACTGTAATCTTGTGGTTTTTAACCTTTTCAGTGTATTAGAAAAGTGTTCCAATTTGTTTTTGGAGTATATTGGTACAATTTTTGGAAAGCTAATTGCAGGCTTAGTTGATTTTTGGTCGAATTCGTGTGTTCAAGTGAAGAACGCGCAAGATCTATATTTCTCTCTAAGGAAGAACACGCTAACCTGAAGAACACGCATGATGAATATGATCATGTTTTCTGCGAGTTTGTTGTTGGTTCGTGTATAGAGTGTGTTGCGAGAAGAGATTACGAGCAAAGAAAGGGTACAAGTTTATGTGTTCATTCTGCGAGTTCGTGAGCTTTGTGAGTTTGAATTCTGCGAGTTCCTACTTTCATAAAATTTTTCTAAGTATGGAACGCGCATAAGTGATCTGCGAGTTCTACCAGTCTGCGAGTTTTCATTTAGCGAGTTCTGAATCTGTTGAATTTTGACTAAGTATGGAACACGCAAAGGCTCTTGCGAGTTTCGACTGATCTGCGAGTTTGCTTTTATTTGCAAGAACCAAAGTTGATCAAAATAATCCAAGTACAGAACATGCATGAAGTGGTGTGCGAGAAGATCAAACACGCACGTTGAAGCCTGCGAGTTTTGAGGAACGCACACGTAACGCTCTGCGAGAAGTTACTTCGTGCATAAAGTTGTTTGTGAGAAGTTTAGTGAATAGTAGTTTGCGAGTTCTTTGATCTGCGTGTTTCTGTGGTCTGCGAGTTCCAGAGTAATTTTTTTTTTATTTGTTTCAAGTGGTGATTCAAGTTTGACTTTTCAAGTCAACTTTTTCTGAATATTTTGGGAACAATCATTTTTCAAGCAAACTTTTTGTTCAAGATGTCTAAAGATTTTTTGTCAGGGAGAGATATTGCAGTCTTATACATGCCCGAAATACATGCGATAGAGGCTGAACGTGATAAACTGAAGAATCAGAATTCAGCTCTTCTAAAACAGATTCAGGATTTTAAATCTAAATTGTCAAATTCTGATAAAACTCCTGATTGTGCAAAATGTGCTAATAATTCCAAATCTGATTTTGTAGGTATTCTCAACACAAAAGAGAAAGAAATTAATAAGAAAGAGAGAGAAATTGAAAGGAAAGATGATATTATTGAGACTATTGAGAAATTAATCAAACTTAAAGAGAGAAAAATGTCCAATCTTCAAAGCAAGCTGAAGACAACTAAACAACAGACATCAGAACTTAAAGCTGAATCAGTTGATCTGCACATCAAGTTTAAAGCTTTTGAAGAGAAAATATATGCGTTGGAAGCAAAGAATGCTGATTTGATGAAAAATCTCCAAGCAGATAAAGACAATTCAAATCTAGAGAAAGCTTCTACTTAAAAACTATCTGATCATTCTAAGAAAGGTATCCAAGAGAAAAAGGATTTGAAGCTAAGATGCATGAAACTCTCTAAGCAAGTGTCAGAATTTGAAAAGATCGTAATAACTGAAAGAGACACATTTGCAAAAGAGAGACAAGTTCTTGAAGAAAAAGTTATTGAATTTCCCAAACAAATTTCTGTTTTATAAGACTTACTTGAGAAAGAAAGACAAATTTTTCAGGAAAAGAAAAAGTCTTTTGAATCTGAAAAGAAAAATTATGAAAAGAGAAATGTTGGGATCTTCAAGGAAATATCTGAAAAGAACAAGAACTTGGAGAAAGATTTTGAGCAAGAACGTTTAAACTTTGAATCTGAAATATCCAAGCTCACATCCAAGATATATGTTCTATCATCAGACATTCAGAAAGATCAGATGGCTAGAAATGATTTGAAGAAGAAGTTTGACACACTTTCTGATGAAAGAAACATTTTTAATGAAAAGATAAAACAACCTGAAGTTGTAAATGTTGAATTGTCAGAGAAGATTTCAGCTGACGTAATCAGTCAATCACCTTATGATAATTCAACTGAATCAGTTTGTTCTTTTAAAACAGCTTCAAGCTCCATTCATGAAAATGTTTTCAAAAAGAACAGTGTTAAACCAAACATTGTCAAATCAAATCATATTCATCCATCTAATATGTTCTATGATAAGTCTGTTGATAGTCCAACAAGCTTTTACGTCAAATCTCTTGGAAAGAATTCTAAAAAAGGACAGATGGTCTGGAGAGTTAAAGTTTGTTCGGTTGAAAATAAGAATGACAAAGCATCTACATCCACATCTAATGCCAAAAAAAACAGAGCTCATAAAGGTAAATCTTTTGGTAAACCTGATACAATTTACTCTGCTAATCATCTTATCAGGTTGGCTGAAAAGAAAATATGTTGTTCTTACTGTGGAGCAAATGACTTTGTAAGTAATAATTTTGTTGATTACTGGTATGGTTCTTATTATGTTACCCCCAAAAGAACTGCAACTAACACATCAGGACCCAAATACCAGTGGGTACCAAAAGCTAAATCTGTGTTGCAGGCACCCAAGGTTTAAGGGGGAGAAAGAACAAAGACTTCTGATTACAACAGATCAGAACTCGGACTTTAATGTCAAAGATATTGACTTCTAAGTACTACAACTTAGAACTCAAACTACAATGTTAAAAGACTTAGACTTCTAAACACATCAGTTTAGGACTCAGTCTTCAATGTTTAAAGACAAGGATATTTTGCAAATATCCAGGGGGAGCTTAACTGAATATAAATCATTTTATCATGATTTGAGGGGGAGCTAAAATGTAGGTATCTTCTGATCCAAATCTCTGATTGTTTGAAAGAAGAACAACTTTCAAGCATGAAAAATATTTTCTTAAATGTTCAAACCACTTCTTATTCTCAAAAGATTTTATGAATTCAGAAGTGTGATTTTAAATGATTTTCATTATTGAGCATTAATGTTTAAACTGACCGTGGGTTTCCAAAGATCTATACTTGTGTATTATCTTATCTATATACTGTCTGTCGGTCCTATATATTTGAACACGATCTTAACCAGATGATACAAATCACAAAGATATAGATGAACCAACCTGTTTGAATACAAAACAATGGATTACAAGGTTGATGTTCTTATCTGTTAAGCTCTCTCACTGTTTCTCTCTTTTCTCTCTAGATTGGATGATGGCGATGATATGATTATTAGTTGTGTGTTGAGTGTAATCTGAGATATGTTAGTATCTCACCTAACAACAACCAACATAATATCTAAACAAGATATTATCCTAAAGTAAACTAAATATCTAATATCCTAAATATCTATTAATTAGATATTTAGGAATAATATAAAATACTATAATTAACATAATAATTAACTTTGACAATTATTACAAACTTAACATTAGACTAATATTGAGAGTGGCTTTTCAGCTTTAGCTTCAGATTCCAGTCTTCAGATTGGATGATCTTGAATACAATAAATCTGTGATCTAACAATCTCCCCTTTGGATCAAGATCATTACTAAAAGGATTTAGCAATTCAGTCTTCTCTTTCAGCTTTAGAAGATGCAATCTTCTTCTTTGTCTTCAATATGTAATAAACTCCAGTTTTAGCTCAGAATGCTTTAGCAAAGTATCATCAAAGAAAATTTCTCAAATCAGAATGTCTTCAAAATACTTTGATCTCTCGCATTTCTTGGTTAGCTCTTCTCCCATTTTTTCAGAATAGTTTGAAGAATTCTCTAAACTTTTTATCTTTCCCATTTCTTGGTTGGCTCTTCTCCCCCTTTTTGATGAAAAGAGCAACGATTTCATCAAAACATTTAGCAAGAAATGTCTTTCATAAGGAGCCTCTGATTCGTCAATCCAAAAGATATTCATCCAGATCTTTGCAAATCTAGACAAAATAATCGTGTATCACCTGAATCAACAAATGAATCAGTTAAAATGCCTGTCAGTAACACTAAGTCACTGTTGGAAATGAGCTTTTTGATGTTCACTCCCCCAGGGCTTCCATTCAATCATCGAAACACCACAAAGGCAATTCCTATGAACGTTATGACAAAGAAACAAATTCCTTGTGTGTTCGTGCATGTGATAGAAAGAATTAAGCACGGATGATTGCTTATAGGCTCAAAATTGTGTAAACCACTGAGACAACAGTAAGTTAAACACAGACTCAATGTGCATGATTGAAGTGCAAAGGTGGGGCATACTTCCTTCTTTTCAATATCCAGATTTTCCTAATGAAAATCAGATAGCAAATGTGCTGCTTCCCCTTTGAAAATGTGAAACACTTTCCTGTTAAGAAGAAAATGAGTAGTTGGTGAGGTTTGATCAATAGTTGGCATGGGCTAGTTGCCTGTTTCAATAATGTTCACCAAAGAGTTGTGAAACATTAGAATTGTGGCTGCCTGACTCAGAAAAAGTTGGTGCAAAGTTCTGATATTCTTTTAACTCTGTTCTCACACCCTCTTTCTTTTAAACATTTAACTTACTCTAACCAAACTCTCTTTTTCTGTATACCTCATCACACAATCCACACTCATTTCTTTTCGACTCCTCACACTCAATCACTATGGATTAACTTCTTGGGTAGAAATCACTGGTTAACGTGATTCCGTAGAAGTTGTGTTAAGTCCTAGCACAATGAAATCAAAATGATGCTCAAAATGGTTTAACTATATCAGTTAAAGCACAAAGTAGATCTAGAAAACATTAGAAGATGTTTTCCTAGAAAGCATATGGTGCTCAAAATGGTTTAACTATATCAGTTAAAGCACAAAGTAGATCTAGAAAACATTTAAAAAATTCACTTCCAAATTATAAAATCGATTTGAGAATCGGGAAGTGATTTGAACTTTTGAGAACATGTTTTCAATGATTGAAAGTTGTCTTTCTTTCAACCATATATGAGATTAAGATAAAGAATTATACCTTTTGATTTCAATCTTACATCTCATGAAGTTAAGCTTAAAGTCATAAAGATATGATCTTGTAAGCATCTCTCAAAAACTGCAAAAGTCTTATGTCATAGTCAAAGCAAATTTATTCACTGAAATTAAAAAGACAAAAAATAGTAAAATAATGAAAGTATGAGTTATGATCAGAAATAATCAGAAGTCATTTCCATACTCCTTTGACTTGAAGAGCTCCCCCTAAAATCATGCATTACAAAAATTTGACATAAAAGGTAAATGCAGAAATTATGTAAGCTCCCCCTCAAAATAACAATGATCATCAATGGAGTTTCTTCTCACACTCCCCCTTAGATCATGAACAGAATATTAAAGAACAGATATCTTGCGGAAATGAAGATAAATAAATGATGAAAAATTTACAATAAGAAACTTTAATAGGTAACTACCGATTAGGTCTTAAGATTTAGCATACCAAGCTTAGAGACAAGAAAATGGAATCTCTTTTCGTCCAAGGGTTTGGTAAACAAATCTGCAAGTTGATAATCAGTTTTTACAAAGTAAAGTTCAATTGTTCCTTTTTCGACATTATCTTTTATAAAATGATACCTGACATCGATGTGTTTGGTCTTTGTATGCTGAACAGGATTAGTTGTTATCGCGATAGCGCTCTTCCAGTCACAGTAGATCGGGATGTTGTTGAAGTGAAAACCGTAGTCTCGAAGTTGCGTTCTCATCCACAAGACCTGAGAACAACAGCTAGCAGCAGCCACATATTCTGCTTCGACCGTTGAAGTTGAGACACATAATTGCTTCTTCGATGCCCAACTGACGAGTTTATCATCGAGGAACTGTATATGACCTGATGTGCTCTTCCTGTCTAGCATGCAACTAGCATGATCTGCGTCTGTATATGCTGTTAGTTCACATGTTAGTTCAAATGCGCTTAACTGCAGACACATGGATTTCTTTAGGATTAGCCTGATATCTAGCACATAAACATGTTGAAAACATTATATATGGCCTACTGGAAGTAAGATACATTAAAGAACCTATCATCCCTCTATAAGTCCTAGCATCAACAGGCTTTCCCGAAGGATCGGTGCCAATCTTAGTACCTGGTGCCATTGGGGTACCAATCGGTTTGCAATTTTCCATTTTGAACTTCCGAAGAATATCAAAAATGTATTTAGATTGATTGATGAAAATCCCCGTTGAAAATTGTTTGACTTGTAATCCGAGAAAGAAATTCATCTCTCCCATCATATTCATCTGAAAACGTGACACCATAAGGTTTGAAAAATTCTTACAGTATTTAGGATTAGTAGAGCCAAAAATAATATCATCCACATATATTTGAATTAGAATGATATCGGCTTTGTCCTTTTTCATGAATAAAGTGGTATCGACCGTACCTTTTGTAAAACCTGACTTGACCAAAAACTTAGATAATACCTCATACCAGGCCTGAGGAGTTTGTTTCAGTCCATAAAGTGCTTTGTCGAGAACGTATACATGATTTGGTTTCTATTGATTAACAAAGCCTTCTGGCTGCGAGACGTAGACTTCTTCCTTGAGATTGCCATACAGAAATGCTGTCTTCACGTCCATTTGAAAGACCGTGAAGTTCTTGTGGGCTGCGTAGGCCAGAAACATCCGAATTGCCTCTAAACGCGCCACTGGAGCATAAGTCTCGTCGTAATCTATTCCTTCCTCTTGCTTATATCCCTTGGCAACAAGTCTTGCTTTATTTCTGATAATAGTACCATCTTCATCTTTCTTGATTTTGAAAACCCATTTCGTACCGATAATAATTTTACCTTGAGGTTTGGGTACGAGTCTCTAGAATTTAAGTGCTTCAAACTGATTCAGCTCTTCTTGCATTGCAGTCACCCAGTCTGAATCAGCAAGGGCCTCAGATACACGAGTAGGCTCGCTCTTGCTCAGAAAGGATTCATGCATACACATATTCATTGAAGCATACCTAGTTTGCATCGGTTTTGTTGGATCGCTAATGATTTGGCTTATCGGGTGCGCTTTGGTCCATTTGTGTTCATGAGGGAGTGGATTATATGTAGATAGATCCATATCATCATATATGAATCCACTGGTATCTTCTACTGGATGTTCAGTAGGAATGGGGGGTTCAGTTGAAGTAGTAGGTGCAGAAGTTTCAGTAGGTACAACTTGGTTAGTCTGTAGATCAGTCCGTACAGAACATCCTACTGATTGAACAACTTCTGTCTCTTCATTATTGGTCACAACTTCAACTGTCGGTGTAGGCATTTGAAATTGAACTTCTTGTTGAATCGGGGAGTCAGATTCAGTAGAAATATCTGAAATGGTTGGATGAGTAGTCATTGAGTCTTCCATCCTGTCAACCACAACAGATTTAGTCACTTTAGTTCCAAGAAATTCATCATAAAATAGTTCAAATAATAAATCTAAATCAGATAAATGATTAGTAGACGTTGATGCCCCATCTGATTTGTTCGCTTGAGACACAGGTTTTGGACTGATTTACCCAGAAGCTAGTACTCCTGTTATCACGGGTTCTGAACAGACGTGTTCAGAAGCCATCTCTTCATCAAACGTAACGTTGACGCTTTCTACAATAGATTTTGACTTCTTTAAGTATACACGGTATGCAGTTGATGTAGAAGAATAGTCAATAAAGATGCCCTCATCCGCCTTAGCGCTGAACTTGTTCAGACTCTCTCTGTCGTTTAGAACATAACATTTACACCCAAATATATGAAAATATTTGATTGTCGGTGTTCGGTTGTTGATTAACGAATACGGAGTCTTCTTAAATCTGCGGTGTATTATGGAACAATTCTGAGTGTAGCACGCAGTCGATACAACTTCGGACCATAGAAATAGAGGTAAGTCAGATTGGCTTAGCATAGTTCGAGCGGCCTCGACTAGCGTACGATTTCGCCTTTCGACCACTCCATTCTGTTGAGGCGTACGTGCAGCAGAGTATTGATGTGAAATCCCGACTCATTCGAGATATTCTGCAACTATTTTGTTCTTGAACTCTGTGTCGTTGTCAGTTCTGAGAAGCTTGACTGGTTTCTGCAGATTCACCTGGGTCGTCTTCAGAAATGTGATGAGTACTTCAGGCGTCTCATCTTTTGAACATAGAAATTTAACCCACGTGTATCGCGAATAATCGTCCACGATAATTAATATGTACTTCTTCCCGCCTAAGCTTTGCGTTCGCATCGGACCACAGAGATCTATATGCAACAACTCTAACGGAGAGCTGGTACTCGGTTCAGGCTTTGGTTTGTGCGGAGCTCTCTTCATCTTACCTTTTTCACACGCTACACACTGATGTTCTTTGACATACTTGAGCTCAGGAAGTCCGTTCACTAACTTTCCACTTACCAGTTTGTTAATGTACCGAAAATTGAGGTGAGAGAGTTGTTGATGCCATAACCAACTTTGTTGCATCAAGGCTTTTGAGAGTAGACACACCTGCTTGTCAGTCTGGACGTTTGACAAATTAATTATGTAGAGGTCGGACTTTCGAGTGCCGACCAGGAGTTCCTTGCCTTCTTCAGTGCGAACAGAACACCTCTTGGCCTTGAAATTTACCTCTAAGACTTTGTCACAGAACTGGCCTATACTGAAAAGGTTGTGTTCTAAGCCTTCTACATAGCTCACCTTCTTGATCGTGCCTTTGTCGTGTACCATATCACTATACCCCAGAATTGGTGAAAACTGATCGTTACCGAATCGAACTGTTCCGCAGTATTACTCTGTAAAGTTGGTCAACATACCTTCCTGCCCGGCCATATGCTTGGAACACCCGCTATCCAAGTACCACATATGACGGGTCTACACAAGAGAAATTACGAAACAAGAGATTTAGGTACCCACTTGTAAATGGGTCCTACAGTGTTAGTACATGATTTTGGCACCCATTGAAATTTGGGTCCTCTATGCTTTTGAGAATCAAATGAAGGATTAGAATAATAAGAGTGAACGTGATATGTGCCAAACCAAACATCAGAATCTTGACAAGAAGCATAAACATGTTTATCATAATATGAAGACTTTCTAGCAGATAAGGATAACTGGAATAATTTCTTCATAGAGTATTTCTTGCGAGAAACGACAAGTTTTGGTTTAAAATTAGCAACATTCGCAATCAAAACATCTTTACTAGGCGTAATCTTATTACAATCAACACTAGAAAAAGATTTAGCAGTCTCGTCAATCTCCTGTTTTGGTTGCCATTGAGATTTAACTCCTAGCCTTTTCTTGCTCAGATCTGAAACATTTGAAACTTTTGAGTTAGACTGTTGAGCAACAAATGAATGCTTCGTCTTTGGCTTACCAGTAGTGATCGGTTTCTGTGAATGCTGAGATTTCTTCTTACCTTTCGCATTCTTAGTTTTCACAGAAACTGTTTCATCAACTTTCGTTGGTGATTTACCTTTCACACACTTACTGGATAATCCAAAGGAATTCACAACAAAATACGAATGATTAGGAAGTTTGGCACTAAAATCAAATTGATCAATACAATCATCTAAAACACCATCATAGTTTAGAAAATCAAACCCTCCATCAGTTGAACCAAACATGTCTTTGGATTTTGAAGCCTTAGTTGATTTAGAAAGAACAGTATTTTTAAGCACAGTTGAAAACACTTTTTGTTCAATATCAATCAAAAGTCTTTCATCTACTAAAGATTTCTCAAGTTCAGAAATTTTACTTTCCAAAATGAGAGGAGGGACGTAAAGTTTACCTTTAATAGGCTTCGCCTCCATTTCTTTGACAGAATAACTCTGAAAGAAGTCATTTGAAAGAGATTTTGATTGAACAGAATCATAACTATTATTCAACTTCGCATAATAAAATGGAAGGTGAACTTTAGATGAGTTCTTTCGTTTTTCAGTTTCCTTGGCTTCATCCTCTTTAGACAGTCCAGTCCAGAAGACTTTAAGTTATGGGTATCGTCGAGAAAGTTTCATAAATGTAAAATCATAAAGTGCAGGCACTTCAGATATACCTTTTTTAAGGTAGTGAGGATTCTCATAACCAAGTCCCCAACTCTCTATTTCCTCTTTGGGTTTGTTTAGATGAATGGTTTGTTCAGTTTGACCCAATGTGTATAACTTCTCTTCCAATCCTTTTAATTTTGCAAGTAAAGAAATGTTTTCTTTGGAACACGAAGAATACATTTTCGTAAGCTCTTTGAAATCAAACTCACTCTTTCTCAATTTAGTCTTTGTTTCAGCAACCTCTTTAAGAATTATGGTATGTTCTTTTGCGCTGGTGTCAATGTTTTTATGTAGAGTCTCAACCAATACTTTCTTTTCAGCAATATTCTCGCTAAGTTTCTGTATTGATTGGTTTTGATTGTGAATAACACCCTTTTCACGCTTAAGTTTCAACTCTAATTCTTGGAGTTTTGTCATCATGGCATGCATTTGATTTATGAAATCTGATTTAGTTAAATCACATACCTCTTCGTTGTCCTCTTCATCGGAATCAGCTTCACCTTCTATAACCAGCTTGCCCATGAAGCATAGGTGTGTTGTCTCGTCCTTCTCTTCATTTTCATCTTCTGATTGATCAAGCCAGAACTCATCTTCTGCCATCAATGCCTTTCCAGCTTCCTTTTGCTTGGCGAGAAGCATTTTGTTCTTGTAGTAGTCGGAGTTCCAGACTTTAGGTCTTCGGCAGTCTTTTGCAAAGTGTCCAAGTCTACCACAGTTGTAGCATGTTGGAGGTTCTGGATGTTTGATCTCTTCAGCTTTAAACCTTTTCTCTTCTGGCCTCCTTTCCTCTAACCTCTTTCCTTCAAATCTCTCCTTGTGAACATAGTTGCTTGGACCTAAATACATGATATTTGATCTGATTGATACATTGTCAGATTCTCAAAACAATTCTATAGATTTCATTTCAATCATTCAATTTCCTTGTTTTGAGAGATCTTCATTATTCAAATGCTTAAATTTCATTCATATATTTGATGAACATACATTTTGACAATGTTATCATATTTGTGCTTCATTGTTCAAGTTAAACTGTTGAGCAACTATTCTTTTTAGGACAAAATTACATGGGATCAGTGTAAGAGCTTAAACAAAACTTCCCTGGATTCATGTTAACCAGTGTTTCCTACCCAGGAAGTAATCCTAGAATGATTGAGGGGTGAGGGGTGAGGGGTTCTTAAATCAAAGAGTGGGGGAGATAACTCATCCGATTGAGTTTTTCTCATTGTGCTGAGCGGTAAAATGGAAATGAGAGTTTGGTTAGAAGTGAGCTCAAATGTTCAAAAGAAAGAGGGTGTGAGAACAGAGTTAAAAGAATATGGAAACTCTGCACCAACTTTTTCTGAGTCGGGCAGCCACATCTACTGATTGGTTCACATTTTTTGGTGACCATCATTGAAACAGGCAGTGAGCCCATGCCAACTCTTGCAATTACACCACCAACCGCTCATTTCTTTCCCAACAAAGAAATGTTATATATTTTCTTTGGGACGCAGCACATATGCTATCTGATCTTCACTCGGAAGATTTAGATATTGAAAAAGAAGGAAAGTTGCCTCACCTTCGCACCTCTTTCATGCACACTGAGTCCGTGTAATACTTGTTGCTGTCTCAACAATTTACACATTTTGAGCCTGAAAAAGCTTAAGTAGCTTCAATCATTCTACACTTTCACGTACACACAAGGAATATGGAAGCCCTGGGGGAGTGAACATCACAAAAACTCCTTTCCAATGTACATCTATTGTACAAAGTGGCTCCGTGCTACTTACATGCATGCTAACTGTATCATTATGTTAACTAAGGGTTACAACGTTTATTATATCTGGATTTGAAAAGATTCAGGTATATACATTTCTTATGAATTGACGGATACACAGATCAAAATAGCAAAGATTGTCATTTAATAAAGGGGGAGATTGTTATTGTATCATAAAAGGGGGATTCATATTCAGAGAAAGTAATGAAATTGAAGAAGTTTAGATGATCATGATGCTCACAATCATCAAAAAGGTGGAGAAATTCTAAATGTTCAATTTCAAAGTCATAATTTCAAAGCCATAAAGAGATGTCAAAGTGGAAAAGATTTGTGGGGAAATTTTGAAAGTTCAATTCAATCAAGTCTGATGAAAAGAAATTATTCAGATATGATTCAAAGACAAATCAAGATGACTCAAGAAAGTTTGTTTTTCCAAAGACAGTCCAGAGATCAAAGAGATGAAGATATCAAACACTCAAAGATTCCTCAAAGTTGTCTTAAAGTTCAAAATTGCAAAGTTCAAAAGTTTCAAGAACTTAAAGTTTTGTTAAAGACTTGATGACTTTACAAAGCTTTATGAAAGACTTTTCAAGATTTTTCAAAGCATCAAAGTTTAAAGATTATCAGAGTTTCAAAGTTTAAGACCATCAGAGATAAAGTTTGAAGAATCAAGAGCTGAAGACTAGTATAATTTTTTTTTAAATCTTGAATACAAAGGGGGAGATTGTGAGTGTATAATTGTAACCAAGATTTAAGTGTGAAAAGTCAAAGTCTGTAAAATAAAATTCATGTAAAGTCTTAGTTTAGTCAATGATGTTTGCTTGTAAGCCTTGTGGAGTTTGACCATATATAAGGCTTATGAGTGTTTGTTGTATTGGTGGTCAAGCATTGTAATTGTTACATACTAAGAGATATATGACAAGATTATCTTCTCTCTCTCTGGGATTGTTCTTTGATTGTTAATATCTTGATTTAGATTGAATTGCTTGTAATATGGGTTTTTACATTTTCATGCCGAAAGAAAAATCTAGTAGGGATGAGAAGGTGGAGAGTTTGGAGAAGCCCACAAAAGCTCTCGGTTTGAATATTGAGACTTTACAGAGTGTTCCATGGTTGGAAATGGAAAATCAAAGGTATGATGGTTCTAATCACCAAATGCCTTATACTAACATGAAACCTTTACCTACCATTTTACAGGTACTCGAGTTTGGTTTGAGGTCATTGTCAGGTTTGCTTGAATTTGAGTATTGGAGTGCGGGAAGCGCAAATAATATAGCGGTGGTGCCACCCAGATGCAGAAAAGTCGGGTTTGAATAGGTCCTACGGTCGGCTTGGGATGTCGGCTAGTGGGATTTATGAGCTTTAAAAGTGTCTAGCCAAAGACGTAAAACAAAGGCGTTGCGTGGGAGGCAACCCACGAATTTTCTTTCTTATTTTATTGCATTCCGTTACTTAGTTTGTTTTTGTTAGATTCTCCAATTTCACTCTTAGCTCTATCTTTTTTTCTCTGGTTCACCCGAACGGTTGGAATCTCAAGGGGACACAACCCATCTTCACGGATTCATACATTAGAGGACAACTCACTAAGTCAGGGGAGTTTTTTGTTCCCTTTCTTTTACTACTTAGAGTGTCATATACATATTGAATACATTGAGGACAATGTATGAATTAAGTGTGGGGGTGATTTGCATGATTTGAAATGATTTGGGTTGATAAATGCTTATAGGGGTAACTTTTTTTTTTTGCAAATTTTGTGCTTAATTGTGGGTCGTTGTCCGGTTGGTAATGTGTTAGCATGTTTTTATGGGCTTAACTTGTTGGAGATGATGAGCTTGGATTCATATATAGCATGATTGAGTTTGATTGATAACACTTAGAGTCGATTAGTGGTAGTATGCCGGTCGAAGTTAGACTATCACTAATATCTTGAACTAGCTTCCACACTGTGATATTTTGAGCCTATTAGATTAAACACTTGATATTAGTCTCAAATTCATTTCTTGTTCAATTGAGTTTTGAACAAACTTACTTGTAGATCGTGCTAAAAGACACGAAATGTCGAGATCCGATAATCGTTTGGCTCTGATACCACTTGTTTGGTCCGAGATCTAGACATTCATGTATATGAGTATGTAACTAGGTAGGATAGGAGTAGACTTTATTATTCTTGAGAGAGAAACTAAACTAATCTAGAGAGAGAGAATGCTTTAAGGCTACATCTTGAATTATGATTTCATAAAATGAATTATTACAAAGACTAAGCTATTTATAGTCCACTAACTACTCACTATGTAGTTAAAACTTGTAAGCCCAAGCCCTTTACAATTAAGCCCAATAGGCCCAATAGCATTTTACAAAATATTTACTTTCCAACACTTTCTATACACTAACATTCTCCCCCTAAAGTTTTGGAAAGTAAATCATCTTCAAGCTTTAAGATCCTCTCCCCCTTGATTTTCTTGAAAAACCTTTAGTGCATTTATCTTCAATTGTAGCCTCAGCTCCCCCTTGAAAGTTGCCCTCATTCTTCACGTTTTCGACTTTAAAACCGAATCTAATGTACACCGTAAGATCGACTAAGTGCACGAACATCATCTAGAAATGTAGAAACCCAACTCGTTCCGATAAGCCCACAAGAAAGATAACGAGCGAGTTTGACGTGACAAATCGTGTGCAACCTTAGTTTATAACAAAGGAATCGTCGCTAACTACAAGTCGAGTAAGAATTCGGCTTGAGAGTCATAAATGTTACGCTTGAAGGTGGAACAATAAAGCATACACTACACGGTAGGGTCGAGGAACAATTTTGGACCAAACTAACGGAAGTTGGACCAAAAATGTTAGAAAAACTAATGGGACTAACGGATGTCCGTTAGTTACTATTCATCATCTTCTCAAAAGAAAACCCACTTACTGCTTCTTTTTTTTTTCATGAAATCACGATCAAAAGGCTTGTTTACTGCATCTAAAAGCTTCATTAGACATCAAGTAAACGTTTTTTAGCCAACAAAAACTTCATGCATCGTGAAAAATGTTTTCCGGCCATGTAATAGCAAAAATCTGGTAAGCTAACTGATTTTTCCGGCGAACTTCATCCAACAACCAAAAGCTTCGATATCATGCTGGAATCTCTTGTAATCCACTTGCAAATCGATCAATATAAGGAAACAAACAGATCTGGATCGATTTACAGTACGAACTCCGGCGAAACAGAAACTTTCCGGCGATCGATCGTTTTTCCGGCGAAGTATAGAACAACTCAAAAACTCGATTACTTGCTGTAAATTCTTGCAATCAACATGTAAATCGATTAACATGACAAAACAAACCAATCTGGATCGAAAATTCAGCAAACTCCGGCCAATCATTCAATTTCCGGCGACCTGCTACTTTTCCGGCGAGGATGAATTTCACAGATCATAGATTTCGATCAAAATTTCAATTTTTCTTTAAACATGTAAAAATTGATCGATATAGACAATAATAACCGATCTTGAACGAGATTTGACGACATCATAGTGTAATCCACGTTTTTCCAGTCATGAACAGTAACTTCTCCGACAAACTCGTTTTTCTGGCGAGAGGTTTTCACAGATCAATTTCTCTCGAATTTGATGCTAAAAAATATCTCAAACAATTGAGATTGACATTAAAAACAGGTCTGGAATGAGATATGAGAATATCTAATATCAAACTTCAAACTCTGGCGAAATTCCGGTCAGATCTACATTTTCCGGAGATCACACTTTCGAACCTCATATCTAGTTTGTTTTTCGACGAAATTCGAATCTAAAAGTTGTAAAATGCTCGAATTTCAACAATGAATTGATCTAGAAAAGTCAAATCACCTCATGCAAGAAAAATTTCGGATCGAAAAATTTGACGCGAAGAACACCAAAAAATTCGAACGAAAAATTCGAAAAACCTCAAAACTCAACAAAATTCGAATCCAAAATTTGTCGTAGATCTGTAATCTAATCAAGAACAAATCTTCAAGAGGAATTGAGTTTTGAATAAACTTACTTGTAGATCGGGCTAAAAAACACGAAATGTCGAGATCCGATAATCGTTTCGATAAGATTTTATCGTTTGGCTCTGATACCCCTTGTTTGGTCTGAGATCTAGACATTCATGTATATGAGTATGTAACTAGGTAGGATAGGAGTAGACTTTATTATTCTTGAGAGGGAAAGTAAATAATCTAGAGAGAAATAATGTTTTAAGGCTACATCTTGAATTATGATTTCATAAAATGAATTATTACAAAGACTAAGCTATTTATAGTCCACTAACTACTCACTATCTAGTTACAACTTGTAAGCCCAAACCCTTTACAATGAAGCCCAATAGGCCCAATAGCATTTTAAAAAATATTTACTTTCCAACACTTTCTATACACTAACATTCTCCCCCTAAAGTTTTGGAAAGTAATTCTCTTCAAGCTTTAAGCTCCTCTCCCCTTTGATTTTCTTGAAAAAACTTTAGTGCATGTATATTTAATTGTAGGCTCGGCCCCCCCTTGAAAGTTGCTCTCATTCTTCACGTTTTCGACTTTAAAACTGGATCCAATGTACACCGTAAGCTAGACTAAGTGCACGAATATCATCTCGAAATGTAGAAACCAACTCGTTCCGATAAGCCCACAAGAAAGATAACGAGAGAGTTTGGCGTGACAAACCGTGTGCAACCTTAGTTTATAACAAAGGAACCGTCGTTAACCGCGAGTCGAGTAAGAATTCGGCTTGAGAGTCGTAAACGTTACGCTTGAAGGTGGAACAATAAAGCATACACTACACGGTAGGGTCGAGGAATAATTTTGGACCAAACTAACGGAAGTTGGACCAAAAATGTTAGAAAAACGAACGAGACTAACGGATGTCCGTTAGTTACTATTCATCATCTTCTCAAAATAAAACCCACTTATTGCTTTTTTTCTTGAAATCAAGATCAAAAGGCTTGTTTACTGCATCTAAAAGCTTCATTAGACACCAAGTAAACGTTTTTTAGCCAACAAAAACTTCATGCATCGTGAAAAATGTTTTCCGGCCATGTAACAACAAAAATCCGGTGAGCTAACTGATTTTTCCGGCGAACTTCATCCAACAACCAAATGATTTTTCCGGCGAACTTCATCCAACAACCAAAAGCTTCGATATCATGCTGGAATCTCTTGTAATCCACTTTCAAATCGATCAATATAACGAAACAAACAGATCTGGATCGATTTACAGTACGAACTCCAGCGAAACAGAAACTTTCCGGCGATCAATCGTTTTTTCGGCGAAGTATAGAACATCTCAAAAACTCGATTACTTGCTGTAAATTCTTGCAATCAACATGTAAATCGATTAAGATGACAAAAAAACCAATCTGGATCGAAAATTCAGCAAACTCCGGCCAATCATTCAATTTCCGGCGACCTGCTACTTTTCCGGCGAGGATGAATTTCACAGATCATAGATTTTGATCAAAATTTCAATTTTTCTTTAAACATGTAAAAATTGATCGATATAGACAATAATAACTGATCTTTAACGAGATTTGACAACATCATAGTGTAATCCACGTTTTTCCAGTCATGAACAGTAACTTCTCCGACAAACTCATTTTTCCGGCGAGAGGTTTTCACAGATCAATTTCTCTCGAATTTGATGCTAAAAAATATATCAAACAATTGAGATTGACATTAAAAACAGATCTGGAACGAGATATGACAGTATCTAATATCAAACTTCAAACTCTGGCGAGATTCCGGTCAGATCTACATTTTCCGGAGATCACACTTTCGAACCTCATATCTAGTTCGTTTTTCGACGAAATTCGAATCTAAAAGTTGTAGAATGCTAGAATTTCAACAATGAATTGATCTAGAAAAGTCAAATCGCCTCATGCAAGAAAAATTTCGGATCGAAAAATTTGACGCGAAGAACACCGAAAAATTCGAACGAAAAATTCGAAAAACCTCAAAACTCAACAAAATTCGAATCCAAAATTTGTCGTAGATCTGTAATCTAATCAAGAACAAATCTTCAAGAGGAATTGAGTTTTGAACAAACTTACTTGTAGATCAGGCTAAAAAAAACACAAAATGTCGAGATCCGATAATCGTTTCGATAAGATTTTATCGTTTGGCTCTGATACCCCTTGTTTGGTCTCAGATCTAGACATTCATGTAAATGAGTATGTAACTAGGTAGGATAGGAGTAGACTTTATTATTCTTGAGAGGGAAAGTAAACTAATCTAGAGAGAGAATGCTTTAAGGCTACATCTTGAATTATGATTTCATAAAATGAATTATTACAAAGACTAAGCTATTTATAGTCCACTAACTACTCAATATCTAGTTACAACTTGTAAGCCCAAACCCTTTACAATTAAGCCCAATAGGCCCAATAGCATTTTATAAAATATTTATTTTCCAACACTTTCTATACACTAACATTCTCCCCCTAAAGTTTTGGAAAGTAATTATCTTCAAGCTTTAAGCTCCTCTCCCCTTTGATTTTCTTGAAAAAACTTTAGTGCATGTATCTTTAATTGTAGGCTCGGCCCCCCCTTGAAAGTTGCTCTCATTCTTCACGTTTTCGACTTTAAAACTGGATCCAATGTACACCGTAAGCTCGACTAAGTGCACGAATATCATCTCGAAATGTAGAAACCAACTTGTTCCGATAAGCCCACAAGAAAGATAAGGAGAGAGTTTGGCGTGACAAACCGTGTGCAACCTTAGTTTATAACAAAGGAACCGTCGTTAACCGCGAGTCGAGTAAGAATTCGGCTTGAGAGTTGTAAACGTTACGCTTGAAGGTGGAACAATAAAGCATACACTACACGGTAGAGTCGAGGAATAATTTTGGACCAAACTAACGAAAGTTGGACCAAAAATGTTAGAAAAACGAACGAGACTAACGGATGTCCGTTAGTTACTATTCATCATCTTCTCAAAATAAAACCCACTTACTGCTTTTTTTTCATGAAATCAAGATCAAAAGGCTTGTTTACTGCATCTAAAAGCTTCATTAGACACCAAGTAAACGTTTTTTAGCCAACAAAAACGTCATGCATCGTGAAAAATGTTTTCCGGCCATGTAACAACAAAAATCCGGTGAGCTAACTGATTTTTCCGGCGAACTTCATCCAACAACCAAATGATTTTTCCGGCGAACTTCATCCAACAACCAAAAGCTTCGATATCATGCTGGAATCTCTTGTAATCCACTTTCAAATCGATCAATATAACGAAACAAACAGATCTGGATCGATTTACAGTACGAACTCCAGCGAAACAGAAACTTTCCGGCGATCAATCGTTTTTTCGGCGAAGTATAGAACATCTCAAAAACTCGATTACTTGCTGTAAATTCTTGCAATCAACATGTAAATCGATTAAGATGACAAAACAAACCAATCTGGATCGAAAATTCAGCAAACTCCGGCCAATCATTCAATTTCCGGCGACTTGCTACTTTTCCGGCGAGGATGAATTTCACAGATCATAGATTTCGATCAAAATTTCAATTTTTCTTTAAACATGTAAAAATTGATCGATATAGACAATAATAACCGATCTTTAACGAGATTTGACAACATCATAGTGTAATCCACGTTTTTCCAGTCATGAACAGTAACTTCTCCGACAAACTCGTTTTTCCGGCGAGAGGTTTTCACAGATCAATTTCTCTCGAATTTGATGCTAAAAAATATATCAAGGAATTGAGATTGACATTAAAAACAGATCTGGAATGAGATATGACAGTATCTAATATCAAACTTCAAACTCTGGCGAGATTCCGGTCAGATCTACATTTTCCGGAGATCACACTTTCGAACCTCATATCTAGTTCGTTTTTCGACGAAATTCGAATCTAAAAGTTGTAGAATGCTCGAATTTCAACAATGAATTGATCTAGAAAAGTCAAATCGCCTCATGCAAGAAAAATTTCGGATCGAAAAATTTGACGTGAAGAACACCGAAAAATTCGAACGAAAAATTCGAAAAACCTCAAAACTCAATAAAATTCGAATCCAAAATTTGTCGTAGATCTGTAATCTAATCAAGAACAAATCTTCAAGAGGAATTGAGTTTTGAACAAACTTACTTGTAGATCGGGCTAAAAAACACGAAATGTCGAGATCCGATAATCGTTTCGATAAGATTTTATCGTTTGGCTCTGATACCCCTTGTTTGGTCTGAGATCTAGACATTCATGTATATGAGTATGTAACTAGGTAGGATAGGAGTAGACTTTATTATTCTTGAGAGGGAAAGTAAACTAATCTAGAGAGAGAATACTTTAAGGCTACATCTTGAATTATGATTTCATAAAATGAATTATTACAAAGACTAAGCTATTTATAGTCCACTAACTACTCACTATCTAGTTACAACTTGTAAGCCCAAACCCTTTACAATTAATCCCAATAGGCCCAATAGCATTTTATAAAATATTTATTTTCCAACACTTTCTATACACTAACATTCTCCCCCTAAAGTTTTGGAAAGTAATTATCTTCAAGCTTTAAGCTCCTCTCCCCTTTGATTTTCTTGAAAAAACTTTAGTGCATGTATCTTTAATTGTAGGCTCGGCCCCCCTTTGAAAGTTGCTCTCATTCTTCAGGTTTTCGACTTTAAAACTGGATCCAATGTACACCGTAAGCTCGACTAAGTGCACGAATATCTTCTCGAAATGTAGAAACCAACTCGTTCCGATAAGCCCACAAGAAAGATAACGAGAGAGTTTGGCGTGACAAACCGTGTGCAACCTTAGTTTATAACAAAGGAACCGTCGTTAACCGCGAGTCGAGTAAGAATTCGGCTTGAGTGTTGTAAACGTTACGCTTGAAGGTGGAACAATAAAGCATACACTACACGGTAGAGTCGAGGAATAATTTTGAACAAACTAACGAAAGTTGGACCAAAAATGTTAGAAAAACTAACGAGACTAACGGATGTCCGTTAGTTACTGTTCATCATCTTCTCAAAATAAAACCCACTTACTGCTTTTTTTTTCTTGAAATCAAGATCAAAAGGCTTGTTTACTACATCTAAAAGCTTCATTAGACACCAAGTAAACGTTTTTTAGCCAACAAAAACTTCATGCATCGTGAAAAAGGTTTTCCGGCCATGTAACAACAAAAATTCGGTGAGCTAACTGATTTTTCCGGCGAACTTCATCCAACAACCAAAAGCTTCGATATCATGCTGGAATCTCTTGTAATCCACTTGCAAATCGATCAATATAACGAAACAAACAGATCGGGATCGATTTACAGTACGAACTCCAGCGAAACAGAAACTTTCCGGCGATCGATCGTTTTTTTGGCGAAGTATAGAACATCTCAAAAACTCGATTACTTGCTGTAAATTCTTGCAATCAACATGTAAATCGATTAACATGACAAAACAAACCAATCTGGATCGAAAATTCAGCTAACTCCGGCCAATCATTCATTTTTCGGCGACCTGCTACTTTTCCGGCGAGGATGAATTTCACAGATCATAGATTTCGATCAAAAGTTCAATTTTTCTTTAAACATGTAAAAATTGATTGATATAGACAATACTAACCGATCTGGAACGAGATTTGACAACATCACAGTGTAATCCACGTTTTTCCGGTCATGATCAGTAACTTCTCCGGCGAACTCGTTTTTCCGGCGAGAGGTTTTCACAGATCAATTTCTCTCGAATTTGATGCTCAAAAATAAATCAAACAATCGAGATTGACATTAAAAACAGATCTGGAACGAGATATGACAGTATCAGGGGCGGATGTAGGGTTAAAAAGGAGGGGGAAGGGACCCCACTCAAAAAGTCAAAATACCTAAATTTCAAGGTTAAAAACATTTTTTTTTTATTTTCTACCATAGATCCCTCCACTGATTTTTCGTATGGGACCCCATCAACCAAAAAACGTATCTCGATATCAATCAAAAAACCTCTCGAAATCAACCAAAAAACTGAATAAGTCACTCAAAAATCACCAAAAACACTTAGAAACCCCTTGAAATCAATCAATAAAACTTCAAAAATACCTCTAAACGCTGGAATTAAGCTAAAAATATATTGGACGACTTTGCGAGCCTTCAGTGTATCTTAAAGGTGCGCCCACCAGGAAAAATTCCTGGATCCGCCACTGGACAGTATCTAAGATCAAACTTCAAACTCCGGCGAAATTTCGGTCAGATCTACATTTTCCGGCGATCACACTTTTGAACCTCATATCTAGCTCATTTTTTGACGAAATTCGAATCTACAAGTTGTAGAATGCTCGAATTTCAACAACGAATAGATCTAGACAAGTCAAATCGCCTCATGCAAGAAAAAGTTCGGATCGAAAAATTTGACGCGAAGAACACCGAAAATTTCGAAAAACCTCAAAACTCAACGAAATTTGAATCCAAAAGTTGTGGTAGATCTATAATCTAAAATCTTGAACTAGCTTCCACATCGTGATATTTTGAGCCTATTAGACTAAACACTTGATATTAGTCTCAAATTCATTTCTTGTTCAATTGAGTTTTGAACAAACTTAATTGTAGATCGGGCTAAAAAACACGAAATGTCGAGATCCGATAATCGTTTCGATAAGATTTTATCGTTTAGCTCTGATACCACTTGTTTGGTCCGAGATCTAGACATTCTTGTATATGAGTATTGTTATCCCAGTTTAATCTAGTTGATTAACAATCACAGAACACAATAATAATCAAGAGATATAAAGATTAACAAAACATACCAATCCCTTGAATAAACAGTTAAACCTTGTGTGTCATTGATACCCTTGAATACAGACAAAACGCTACCTCTCTATAATTATGATTATTGTAATATGAGGTATTCTATCAGAGTTAATCTAAAACCTAAACTAATTAAAACATTAAATACCTAGGCTTTTAAGGCCTAATGGGCTTGGGCCCAATAGCTAATAACTATTAACTTATTACAAGTTAAACCCTCTAATTAACTTTAACACAATTGCAATTTAAACCCTTAACTTTAACTTTAATCTTGAATACAATTATTTGATCCAACAATCTCCCCCTTTGGATTCAAGATTAAAAAAATTTGCAATTGTCTTCGGGTCTTCACTTTTCTTCTCTTTTCTTTCGATATGACATTTGATAGCTTCAAAACTTGATATCTTTAAAATCTTCAGCAGTCTTCATATTGTATTCTCCTTCTTTGATTATTCTCCCTTTTTGTATCTTCTCCCCCTTTTTGATGAGTGGTGAGAATCATCATCATCAAAACTTGTCAAAATAATCTCCTCCTTTGAATATGATCATCAATTAAGCATTGTCTTCATATAACGAGCCCTGTATGGAAATAAGAGCAGTCTTCCCAAATGAAAAGAGTGATTATTTCAATCTACGCCGATAAAAAGTAGTAACCATTCAAATCTTTTCAAATTCAAACAGTTTAATAGGTGTAACCCTGAATCAACAAATGACTCAGTTAGAATGCCTGTCAATGACACAAAGTCACTGAGTAACACAAAGTTACTATATAAGGAGCTGGTTTGATGTAGACTCCCCAGGTCTTCCATTCAATCATCGAATAACACATGGTTATCTATGAACGTTTTGACAGAAAACAAATTTTTGTGTGTTCGTGCATGTGTATGAAAGAATTAAGCATAGATGATTGCTTTTCAATATAGGCTCAAAGTATGTAAACTTGTTGAGACAGCAACAAATTATACAAAGACTCAATGTGCATGAGAAAGGGTCGAAGGTGGGGCAACTTTCCTTCTTTTTCAATATTAGTATCTTCCAAATGAAGAACCAATAGCATATGTGTTGTGTCCCCAGAAAATGTGAAACATTCTCTTTTTGAGAAAAGAATGAGTAGCTGGTGAGGTTGTATGCAAGAGATGGCATGGGCTAGGTGCCTTTTTCAATGATGGTCACCAAAGAATGTGAACCAACCAGTAGATGTGGTTGCCCGGCTCAGAAAGAAGTTTGGTGCAGAGTTTGATATTCTTTTACTCTGTTCTCTCACCCTCTTTCTTTTAATGCTCAATTCTAACCAATCTCTCTTTTCCATTTTACCTCTTCACACACCAACACTCAATTCTTTTGACCCCTCTCCCCTCAATCACTCAGGGAATACTTCCTGGGTAGGAAACACTGGTTATCGTGAATCCATGGAAGTTCTGTTAAGTTCTCACACTGAATCCCTTGTATTTTCCTAAAAGAACGTGTTGTTCAACAGTCTTTTGTACATGTAAGCACAAATAAGCACAGAATTACATGAAGAATAAAATTTCGGAGAAATCAAAACAAAAGATGTTTGACGATGGTTATTGTGAGTCCGTGATCGTTACCAGATAATCAAAACAACAAACAATAGATAATAAACCAACCTGATTCGATAACAAACGATGATTAGACGGTTGATTTCTTGAGATTGAGTTCTCTGTTTGTTTTTCTCTCTTTACACCTTTGTGTGTGTGTATTGTGTGTGATTGATTATCGATAATACAGAGAGAGAGATAATACCTGATAAAGATATTATCAAAACTAATATAAACTAATATTATAACTAAAAACATAATATCTAAATAATAAATATCTAGATATTAAAAACAACTTTGACTTTATTACAGAATAGACCCTAGACTATGGTTGAGAGTAACTTTCAGCTTTAACTTCAGATTGCGATCTTCGTATTTGGATGATCTTGAATCCAATGAGACTGTGTCTTAACAATCTCCCCCTTTGGATCAATATCATTACGAAAATGATTTGGCAATACGATCTTCTCTTTCAGCACAGAAGATGTAATCTCTTTCTCTAGCTCAGAATGCTTTAGCAAAGTATCTTCAAAGAAAATTTATCTGAAATCAACATGTCTTCAGAATACTTTGATCTCGCAGTTCTTGGTCTTGTAATGTAATGGACTGAACATTTCTTCAAGCTTTAGATTCTCCCCCTTTTTGATGGAAAGTGCGACGACTTCATCAAAACTTTGAGTAAGAAATGTCAACCACTTGGAGTCTCTGATCCGTCAATTCAATAGTTATTCATCCTGATCTTTGCAAATCTAGACAAAATAATCATGTAACACCTGAATCAACTAATGAATCAGTTAGAATGCCTGTCAGTAACACTAAGTCATTGTGTGTAACGAATACACATTGGAAAGGAGCTGTTTGATGTTGACTCCCCCAGGGCTTCCATTTAATCATCGAAACACCACAAAGGTTATTTCTATAAACGTTATGACAAAGAAACTAATTCCTTGTGTGTTCGTGCTTGTGTTTGAAAGAATTAAGCACTGATGATTGCTTATTTGGCTCAAAATTTGTGTAAACCACTGAGACAACAGTAAGTTAAACACAGACTCAATGTGCATGAGTGAAGTGCGAAGGTGGGGCAGACTTCCTTCTTTTCAATATCCAGATTTTCCAAATGAAAATCAGATAGCATATGTGCTGCATCCCCTTTGAAAATGTGAAACACTTTCTTGTTGAGAAGAAAATGAGTAGATAGTGAGGTTTGATCAAGAGTTGGCATGGGTTAGTTGCCTGTTTCAATAATGTTCACCAAAGATTTGTGAAACACTAGTAATGTGGCTACCCGGCTCAGAAAAAGTTGGTGCAGAGTTGTGATATTCTTTTAACTCTGTTCTCACACGCTCTTTCTTTTAAACGTTTTGCTTACTCTAATCACACTCATTTCTATTCTTTTCTCACACTCAATCACTAAGGATTAACTTCGTGGGTAGAAATCACTGGTTAAGGTGTTTTCATTGAAGTTGTGTTAAGTCCTAGCACAATGATTCTTGTTTTCCTATGATGCACGTGATGCTCAAATTGGTTTAACTATTTTAGTTAAAGCACAATGTTGATTTTGAAAACATTTAAAATCACACTTCCATAATATAAAATCTGTTGAAAAAATCGGGAAGTGGTTTGAACATTAAAAACAATGTTTTCTATGATTGAAAGTTGTCCTTCTTTCAACCATATATGAGATGAAGATTTGGAATTATACCTTTACGTACGATCTTCCATCTCATGAAGCTAAGCTTAAAGTCATAAAGATATGATCTTTTAAGCTTCTCTCAAACTTCTGCAAAAGTCTTAAGTCAAAGTCAAAGCAAATTTATTCACTTAAATTGAAAAGACAAAAAGCAGTAAAACTTTTTAAAGTACGAGTTCTGATCAGAAATAATCAGAAGTCATATCCGAACTCCTTGACTTGAAGAGCTCCCCCTAAATTCTTGCATTACAAAAAAAATTTGGCATTATAAGGTACATGCAAAATTTTATGAGCTCCCCCTCGAAGTAATATTGACCAGATGTCAATTTCTTCTCATTCTCCCCCTTGGATTATGAACATTATATAGAAGTGCAGATATCAATCAGAGTTAAGAATTTAGAAAACTTTTATAGGTAACTACTGATTAGATTTTAAGATTTAGCATACCAAGCTTAGAGATAAGAAAGTTGAACCTGTTTTCGTCTAAGGGTTTGGTGAACAAATCGGCAAGTTGATAATCAGTTTTTACAAAGAAAAGTTCAATTGTTCCCTTTTCAACATGATCTTTAATAAAGTGATACCTGACGTCTATGTGCTTAGTCTTGGTGTGTTGAACAGGATTCGCTGATATTGCGATGGCGCTCTTGGAGTCACAGTATATCGGGATTTTGTTGAAGTGGAAACCGTAGTCGCGCAATTGAGTTCTCATCCATAAGATCTGAGAACAACAGCTAGCAGCAGCTACATATTCTGCTTCGGCCGTGGAAGTTGAAACACAAAGTTGCTTCTTCGATGCCCAACTTACTAGTTTGTCACCGAGGAACTGTACGTGTCCTGACGTGCTCTTCCTGTCTAACATACAACCTGCATGATCTGCATCTGTGTAGGCTGTTAGTTCAAAACTAGTATATTTAGGATACCACAGACCAAGATCTGCAGTACCCTTCAGATATCTAAAAATGCGCTTCACAGCAGACATATGGATTTCTTTAGGATTGGCCTGATATCGTGCACATAAGCATGTTGAAAACATTATATCTGGCCTACTAGAAGTAAGATACATTAAAGAACCTATCATCCCTCGATAAGTCCTAACATCAACAGCCTTTCCCGAAGGATCGCTGCCAATCTTAGTACCTGGTGCCATTGGGGTACCAATCGGTTTTGAATTTTCCATTTTGAACTTCCGAAGAATATCCATAATGTATTTTGATTGATTGATAAAAATACCCGATGAAAATTGTTTTACTTGTAAACCGAGGAAGAAATTCATCTCTCCCATCAAGTTCATCTGAAATCTAGACACCATAAGGTTTGCAAAATTCTTACAGTACTTAGTATTTGTAGAACCAAAGATAATATCATCTACATAGATTTGAATTAAAATGATATCGGCTTTTTCCTTTTTAATAAACAAAGTGGTATCCACCGTACCTTTTGAAAACCCAGACTTGACTAGAAAAGTGGAAAGGACATCATACCAGGCTCGAGGTGCTTGTTTCAGACCGTAGAGTGCTTTGTCGAGAATGTAAACGTGATTCGGCTTCTCTTGATTGACAAAACCTTCTGGCTGAGAGACGTAGACTTCCTCCTTCAGAATTCCATTGAGGAATGCTGTCTTCACGTCCATTTGAAAGACCGTGAAGTTCTTGTGGGCTGCGTAGGCTAAAAACATTTTGATTGCCTCTAATCGCGCCACAGGAGCATATGTTTCGTCAAAGTCTATTCCTTCCTCTTGTCTGTATCCTTTGGATACTAGTCTTGCCTTGTTTCGGATAACGGTATCATCTTCGTCTTTCTTTATCTTGAAAACCCATTTCGTACCTATTATGGTTTTACCTTGAGGTTTCGGTACGAGTCTCCAGACTTTAAGTGCATTGAACTGATTCAGCTCTTCTTGCATTGAGATCACCCATTCTGGATCCGCAAGTGCCTCTGATACGCGAGTTGGCTCGAACTTGCTCAGAAAGGAGTCATGCATGCACATGTTCATTGATGCTGACCTAGTTTGCACCGGTTTTGATGGATCGCCAATGACTTGGCTTATCGGATGCTCTTTGGTCCATTTATGTTCATGAGGCAGTGGATTATATGAATGTATGTCAATTGAATTATCTATAAATCCACTTGTACCTTCTTCGGTTTGTTCTGGAGGAATTGTGGTTTCAGTGGAAGTAATTGGTGGAAGTGTATTATATGATGAGAGATCAATATAAAAAGGAATGGGGGGTTCAATTGAAGTAGATGGTGCAGAAGTGTCAGTAGGTACAACTTGTTCCGGCTGTGGATTAGTCTGAATTGAACATCCTACTAGTTCAGCTACTTCTGTTTCTTCTTGATTTGTCACATCTTCAACTGTTGGAGTCGGCATTTGAATTGGAACTTCTTGTTGAATCGGGGCGTTAGATTCAATAGAGTCATCTGAACTGGTTGGATGAGTAGTCGTTAAGTCTTCCATCCTGTCAACCACAACAGATTTCTTTACATTAGATCCAAGAAATTCATCATAAAACAATTCAAATAATAAATCTAAATCAGATAAATGGTTAGTTGAAGTTGAAGCTTCGTCTGATTTATTCTGTTGAGACGCAGGTTCTGGACTGAGTTGCCCAGAAGCTAGTACTCCAGTTATAACGGGTTCTGAACGTTGTTGTTCGGAAGCCATTTCTTCATCAAAGGTGACGTTGATGCTTTCAATCACCGTCTTTGACTTCTTCAGATAAACTCGGAATGCAGTTGATGTCGAGGAATATCCAATGAAGATCCCTTCATCCGCCTTAGCACTGAACTTATTAAGATTCTCCCTGTCATTTAGAACGAAACACTTACACCCAAATATATGGAAATATTTGATTGTCGGTGTTCGGTTGTTGATTAATGCATAAGGAGTCTTCTTGAATCTTCGATGTACCATGGATCGATTCTGTGTGTAGCATGCGGTCGAAACAGCTTCTGCCCACAAAAATAGAGGTAAGTCTGATTGACTTAGCATAGTACGAGCAGCCTCGACTAGCGTCCGATTTCTTCTTTCAACTACTCCATTTTGTTGAGGCGTTCGAGCAGCAGAGTATTGATGTGAAATCCCGACAGATTCGAGATATTCTTCAACTTTGTTGTTCTTGAACTCTGTGCCGTTGTCTGTTCTTAGAATCTTGACCGGTTTCTGCAGATTCACTTGGGTCGTCTTCAGGAATGTAATGAGAACATCTGGTGTCTCATCCTTTGAACGTAGAAACTTGACCCATGTGTATCGCGAGTAATCGTCCACGATCACGAGTATGTACTTTTTTCCGCCTAAGCTTTGAGTGCGCATTGGACCGCATAGATCCATATGCAATAACTCTAAAGGAGCTTTTGTACTTGGTTCAGGCTTCGGTTTATGAGGTGCCCTCTTCATCTTGCCCTTCTCACAAGCTGCACAAAGATGTTCTCTTTCATATCTCAGCTCTGGAAGTCCTTTGACGAGCTTTCCACTGACCAGGTTGTTGATGTACCGAAAGTTGAGGTGAGAAAGTCGTCGATGCCATAACCAACTTTGTTGCATCGAAGCTTTCGATAGTAGACAAACTTGTTTGTCAGTCTGGACATCAGATAATTTGATTGTGTAGAGGTCTGATTCTCGTGTACCGACCAAGAGTTCTTCGCCTTCTTCATTGCGAACTGAACATCTCTTGGCTTTGAAGTTGACCTCTAAGTCTTTGTCACAGAACTGGCCTATACTGAACAAGTTGTGTCGTAAGCCTTCTACATAGCTCACCTTCTTGATCGTGACATTGTCATGTTGTACATCACCATATCCCATGATTGGAGAAAACTGGTCGTTGCCAAATCTTACTGTTCCGCAATATTTTTCTTTAAAATTGGACAGTATCTCTTTTTGCCCTGTCATGTGCTTCGAACATCCGCTGTCCAAGAACCACGTATGACTAGTCTGCATAAGAGAAAATACAAATTTAGATGTTTATACGACAACATTGGAATATTCACTTTGATTATCGAAGTGCGGGTCTTGAACTGATTTGTTCAAAAGCCTATTTTGACTTTGATGTTCGGGTTTTGAACTGCATTATCCAAAAACCTATTTTGACATTGAAGAACGAGTCCTGATCTGTACATAATCAGAAGTCGTTTTCTCTCTAAGCTTTGTGTGCCTGCAACACAGATTTAGCCTTAGGTACCCACTGGAATTTGGGTCCTTCTGTGTTAGCACAAGATTTTGGTAACCATTTCAAATTGGTTCCTCTTTTCTTTTGAAATGCATGAGAAGAATTAATATGAGATGTATGCACATGGTAATTTCCAAACCAATCACCAGAATCTTGACAAGTAATAGAAACATGTTTATTATAGATAGAGGACTTTCCAGCAAATAAAGATAACTGAAATAATTGCTTCATTGTATATTGTTTACGAGAAACAACAAGTTTTGGATGTAAAACAGCAATATCAGCAATCACAACATCTTTAGTAAGCGAAGTCTTATTACAATTAACACTACTAAACGATAAAATGGCCTTGTCAAGCTTCCTTTTTGGTTGCCATTGAGAATTGGCTTCAGGCCTTGGCTTGCTCATATCTGAAACATGTAAAACTAGTGAGTTAGACCTTTGAGCAACAACTGAGTGCTTCTTCTCAGAATTACCAGTAGTGGTCGGTTTCTGTGAATGCTGAGATATTTTCTTACCTTTAGCATTGTTAGCTTTCACAGAGACTGAGTAATCAACTTTCGTTGATTTTGCACTGTTCACAGACATACTGGTTTTTCTTGAAGTTTTCTTAACAAAAGATGCATGGTTAGGAAGTTTCACATTAAAATCACTTGTTCAAAACAACCATCTAAACCACTGTCAGAATTAAGAAAATTAAACTCTTCGTTTGATGAACCAAACATGTCATCAGAAGTAGAAGCCTTTGAAAGAACAACATTTTTCATAACAGTTAAAAAAACCTTTTGTTGAATCTCAATCATAAGTCTTTCATCTGATAAAGAGTTCTCGAGTTCAGAAATTTTACTTTCTAACACGAGAGAAGGGACATAAATTTTACCTATGACAGGCTTCGCCTCCATCTCTTTTTCAGAATAACTTTGAAAGAAGTCAGTTGAAAGAGATTTCTTTTCATCATTGGGATAGTCATAACTATTATTCAACTTCGCATAATAAAATGGAGCGTGAACTTTAGTTGACTTCATCCGTTTTTCAAATTCATTAGCTTCATCCTCTTCTGATAGTTTAGTATTAAAAACTTTAAGTGAGGAGATTCGGTGAGAAACTAGCATAGAGGTATAGTCATAGAGTGCAGGCACTTCTCTTATACCCTTTTGAAGACGTTGAGGTTTCACATAACCGATTCCCCAATTTTCTTTGTTCTTTTTCGGTTTGTTAAGATGAATGGTTTGCTCACTTTGACCTAATGAGTATAGCTTCTTTTCCAAAGCGTCTAATTTAGCAATTAAGGTCTTGTTTTCTTTAGTACATAAAGAATGCATATCAGTAAGCTTATAAAAATCAATCTCACTTTTTGTCAATTTAGACTTGAGCTCAGTATTCTCTTTTAGAATTATAGTCTGTTCTTTTGCGTTGGTGTCACCGTTTGTATGTAAAACCTCAACTAATACTTTCTTCTCAGCAATTTCATCGCTAAGTTTCTGTATCAATTGGTTTTTGTTAATTATAACACCATTTTCTCGCTTAAGATTAGATTCTAACTCTTCTTGTTTTAAAACCATAGCATGCATTTTATTCATTAAATCTTTATACGATAAAACACATACCTCCTCTTCTTCATTTTCTAAATCAGCTTCAGCATCTGATTCAATTTTGCCCATCAAGCACATATTGACGGCTTCATCCTTTTCTTCATCTTCTTCTTCTTCATCTGATTGATCCAGCCAGTATTCATCTTCAGCCAGCAGTGCCTTGCCTGCCTCCTGTTGCTTTGCAAGAAGCATCTTGTTCTTGTAGTAATCGGAGTTTCTGACTTTTGATCTGCGGCAATCCTTGGCAAAGTGACCTGTTTTGCCACAGTTGTAGCACATCGGTGGTCCTGGCTGACTTGATCCTTCAGCTTTAAATTTCCTCTCTTCAGGATTCCTCTCCACTAACCTTTTTCCTTCAGTCTGATATCTTCTATCTTCAGGTTTCTTCTCCTCTGTTCTCTTTCCCTCAAATCTCTTCCCTTCATACTTATTTCCTTCATATCTGCTTCCTTCAATTCTTTCCTTTTGAGCATAGTTGTTTGGTCCAGAAGAGTACCTCTGACTATTAGACGTTGGATTCCTGTAGAACTTTTTCTGAAATGCATTTGTCAGAAACTGCATTGCTTGCTGCATTTGTTCATTTTCATCCGAGTCAGAGACAACATCAGCTTCAGCTTCTTCTGATTCATACACAATCGTCTTGTTCTTCTTCTTTTTCACAACAAGAGCGACTGTGTCTTCAACTGTCTTTCCTTTTCTCTTTTCTGCTAGAATTTCATCCACCTCATCTTCATTTTGTCGGAGGGTTTCATACACCTCGTGAAGTGGAATCTCATTCAGGTCTTTTATCTGCCTCATCTGCCTGGCAAAACTTTTCCATTCTGGTTGTAGAATACTCAGGAATTTGATATTCAGCTCGATTTGAGATTTGTTGACCTTATTCTTGCTTAATTCGTTTAGCAAAGTCACAAACCTATCATATGTTCCCTCTAGAGTTTCTCCAGTTCTGCCTTTGAATTCTTCAAAACTGTGCAGGCAGTTAGAGATTTTCAGTTGGTTCCCAATCTTTGAACCCAGCATCATTTTCTCTAGTTGATCCCACATTTGTTTTCCGGAGGCCTTGTAGCTGTCAATCTTTACATAGATTTCATTCGTAATCCCTTGTAGAATGTATGACTTGGCTAACATGTCGCCTTTTGCTCTTAGCTTATCATCACCTGTTAGATCTCCATAAGAAAGTGCATGTCGTACTTCTTGAGTACCTGCTGCTGGTTCCCTATATTTTGTTTCCATTAGGCCTTCTTCTAAGGATTGTTTGATGAAATCACCCAATTTCTGTCTTTCGATGAAGTTCAGGAACCGATCCTTCCACTGTTCGTATTCTCCTCTAAAGAGAACTGGTGGCTTGGTGTCAGTTCCGATTGCAAGGGCTTCTCTGGATGTCATTTTGAATAAAATTCGAAGTCCGGAAAAACTTTGCGTTTTGAGAAGGTTTGCGCGAGAGGTTGATTGCGCAAAGTGAGGTTCGACTTTTTCGATTTAAAGAACCGGTAAGATTTTCGACCAGTAAAACTGAGTGATCGGTAAAAAGATTGGACCGGTAAAATGCTCGACCGGTAAAATTTTCTTTCGACCGATAAACAAACAATTTTATATGAGAGTTAAATGTGATTGGTGGAATTGATGTGAGTGGAGATTAAATGTGAGAGTTTGAAAGTGTGATACGTAAGGTTTCAAACAAGTGGTCTCTATGGAAATGAAACTTTGAGATGATTTAGCGTGATAGATAATAAAGTTGAGAGTGAGTTGTGTGAGTGGACACGTGGGTTTGCATGGGTTTGCATGGGTTTGCATGAGATTTTAGAAGTGGACACGTGGGTTTGAGAGTTTAAGGTTCAATTATAAAATGGGGATTGGAAAGTGTGGTTGCAAAGTGTGAGTGGAGTGTGTTGACCGAGAGAGAGAGGTGAGTTCGTGAAAGTGTGAGAGTGTTTCTAAGAGTGTGAGTGGAGTGTTTGACCGGAATTGAGGTTTACTTTGACCGGATAAAAAAAAATACTCGACCGGATAAAAAAAATATTCGACCGGTACAAAGTGGGATTTGACCGGAGAGTGTTTGACCGATACCAAAAGTTTGTGAGATTCGACCGATAAAAAAATGATCTTCGACCGGTAGAATGTAAAAACTAAGGTTCGACCGGTACGCTTAAGACCGATACGTCGTCTTCTCCGATTAAACGACCTGCAACTCTAAAATTAACCCAACTAGAGATCGATTTACCACACCAAACTTTGACAGAATGTTCTCCTTACCAACAACAACAATACACAACCTTTTGATTTCGAAAATAACCGCAAAATCAAGATTTTGATGATTGATCAGTGTTCTTCAAAAAATGAAGAACACAGAGAGTTGAAAATTTTGATTTGATCTGGATCAGCTCTGATACCAATTGTGAGTCCGTGATCGTTACCAGATAATCAAAACAACAAACAATAGATAATAAACCAACCTGATTCGATAACAAACGATGATTACACGGTTGATTTCTTGAGATTGAGTTCTCTGTTTGTTTTTCTCTCTTTACACCTTTGTGTGTGTGTATTATGTGTGATTGATTATCGATAATACAGAGAGAGAGATAATATCTGATAAAGATATTATCAAAACTAATATAAACTAATATTATAACTAAAAACATAATATCTAAATAATAAATATCTAGATATTAAAAACAACTTTGACTTTATTACAGAATAGACCCTAGACTATGGTTGAGAGTAACTTTCAACTTTAACTTCAGATTGCGATCTTCGTATTTGGATGATCTTGAATCCAATGAGACTGTGTCTTAACAGTTATCGTGAATCCATGGAAGTTCTGTTAAGTTCTCACACTGAATCCCTTGTATTTTCCTAAAAGAACGTGCTGTTCAACAGTCTTTTGTACATGTAAGCACAAATAAGCACAAAATTACATGAAGAATAAAATTTCGGAGAAATCAAAACAAAAGATGTTTGACGATGCAATTCTCCCCCTCAAACTAAAAAGAGTTTGACAATTTAAGCTCTTAAAGAGTTTTTCAATTAAGCTTATAGACATTTAAGCTCCCCCTTAACTGAAGATTTTTTTTAACATAAAGCAGAAAAATAAAGAACTGAAGTGCGGGTTCTAATCAGAAGTAATTAGAAGCCATTCTCCATTGAAGTCCGGGTTCTAAGCTGATTTACTTAGAAGCCTTCTTTTTGACAATGAAGTCCGGGTTTTAAGCTGATTTACTTAGAAGCCTTCTTTTTGACAATGAAGTCCGGGTTTTAAGCTGATTTACTTAGAAGCCTTCTTTTTGACAATGAAGTTCGGGTTTTGAACTATTTTGTTCAAAATCCATTGTTCTTTCTCCCCCTTAAACTTTGGGTGTCTGTAACACAAATTTAGATTTTGGTACCCACTGGTAATTGGGTCCTAATGGGTTAGTTGCAGTTCTGGTGGGAGATATAAAATAAGAACCATACCAGTTATTTACATAAGCTTTTCTTACAAAATCATTTGAGCCACAATAGGAACAACTTATTTTCTTTTGTGCTAACCTGATCAGTTGATTGATAGTGTAAACCAGATCAGGTTTGCCAAAAGTTTTACCTTTCGGAGCATTGTTCCATTTAGCATTTGATGTATGCTCAAATGATTTGTCTTTCTTCTCCTCTAGAGATCCTTTAATTCTCTAGATCCAATTACCTTTATCTTTCTCATCATCCCTTCTCCAGAAGCTTTTCTTTTGAGACTTGTTCTTCTTTAAGTTATATGAACCATCAACATTTTTGTCATAGAAAAGGTTAGAAGGACGAATCTGATTAGTAGATTTATAAGTAAGACTATCATCTGAATCACAGAATGGATTATAGAAAACATTTGAAACATGTGAACTTGAAGCTGTTTTTAATGAACTATCTGAATCAGCTAGATCATCTCTTGGTGATTGAGCTATTGACTCTGGCGTCTTGTGCTCAGTCAGCTTCACCTTGAACACGATCTCTTCAAGTTCTTTTATTCTTGAAGACAAACTGTTTCTTTCCTTTTCAATCAGATCAAACTTCTTATGCAACTCAGATTTTGCATTCTTCTACTTCATGATGTTTGTTGACAGTTCAGACAGCTTTCTTGTCAGTTTGGCTATCTCGGTCTCAAATATTTTCTTTTCTTCAGAAAAGTCTATATTTGTATCCTTCAGCTCAGCTTTCTTCTTCTCATTCTCAGCCTTTTCTCTTTCAAGAATGATAACCTTCTCAAAGTTTGAAACTTGTTGAGAAAGTTTAACACATCTAAGCTCTAAAGATTTCTTTTCTTCGAAGGCTTTTATGGAGAAATCAGAGAATTTCTTGGCAAAGTCTTTTCTTTCTTTCTCTATGTTCAGCATCTCATCTTGAGCTATTGAATTGTCTCTGTCTTGGGTTGCCTTTTCTTTCAGCTTATTGATCTCAATCTCAAGACTGAGAACTTTATCTTTTAGTTTATCTCTTTCCGCAAAGATTTGAGAATTTGTATTTTTAAGCTCTTGAGATGTCTGAATAGCAATGTTTGCTCTTCTTCTTAGCTCATCAAGCTCTTTTTGCATTGATTCCTTCTTTGACCATGTAGAGCTGGACTAAGATCTTTTCAACTTTGCTTGAAGATCCAAGATCTCTTTTTCTTTAGACTCAATTATTCCTGCAAAGTCAATTTTAGAATCAGAATCTTTTGAATTTTCTTTTAAAACATTGATCTGAGTAAGAAGAGATGAGTTCTGAGTCTGTAAAGCCTTGTTCTTAGCTTTAAGAGGTGATATCTCGGATTTGAACATTTTTTCCTCTTTGTCATACTCAGAAATTATGCGAGACGATATTGATAACTGTCCAGCAAGACATTTAGCCTTTGCTTTTACTTCAGAGAGAGTCATGTTGTTAAAATCAAGGTTGTAACCTTCAGACATCTTTAGCAGTATGGTTAGAAATCAAGCTTTTCTGTATCAAGACAACCAACTAGATGAGATCGTTAGAATCAAAATAAAAACTACACTAAAAAATTTTCAGAAAAATAAATTTCCAAAAATAATTAAATGCAGTCCTCTCAATCAGTATAAAGCTTCAAATAATACTGAAAAATCGAACTTTGAAAATCCGAAAAAAAATATCAGGCGCAAAGTGAATAGTGAATAGTGAATAGTGAATAGTGAATAGTACTTGCGTGAAATGAGGTTTGCGTTACAAGGCAGTGGCGCAAAGTTAAAGTACGCGTGAGAAGGCACTGGCGCAAAATGAGAATTGCGTGTGTAGTTAGTCGCGCAAAGCAGAGGTTCGCGCGAGCCTTGGGTAGCGCAAAGTGTAGTTCTCGTGAACAAGCACTGGCGCAAAGGGAGGTTTTCGTGAGACTTGGGTCGTGCAAACAGTGGTTCTCGTGAGACTTGGGTCGCGCAAACAGTGTTGACCGGTATCTTGCGGTCGACCGGGATGTTGTTCGACCGGTAAGATGTAGGACCGGTATGGACTGTGGACCGGTGTGATGAGTTCGACCGGTATTGGTCTTGACCGGAAAAGAATCGACCGATAGTGTGTTATCAATAGAGGCGACCCTTAAATTGAATTGACCGGTATGGGATGTGTGTATACCGGGTGACCGATATGGTGTGGTCGACCGGTATTTAGAGTGACCGGTATGGTGTATTAGACCGATAAAGTACGTGGACCAATATATTATATGGACCGATAGGATATGGACCGATATAGGATATGGACCGATATTCTATGGTCGACCGATAAAATGTATGGATCGGGGTATTGTGAGACGCAAACCTAGTCGACCGATATGTTCTTGTTCGACCCAGAACACGATTACCAGCCCAGAAAAATCAACCCAGAAATCACACAAAACTCAGAAATTGAATGCTAAAATTATATCTCTGTGCTTAGAAACATATGTTGTTCATAATTCAAGCAAGAGCAAAGATTAATTTCAACTATCATGCTTCAATTTAATGAACACAGTGTCGACTCCTTTATGAACCCAGAAAACACAAAATCACAAATTAAATCACTTGAAGGTTTGCAACGTAGTTAAACTTATCAGATCACGTTCAATAGCATGAAACACATCTAATCATATCGATTTTAAGAATGAAAGCACCTTATATCATGAAATCGATTTTTACTTGATCAACTCAGAAAAGTCGATGAACAGATTTAAAATCGATGAACAGTAAATTCGATAAACACAGTAATATCAAAAAAAAATTGATTTTTTAGGCTCTAATACCACTTGTTATCCCAGTTTAATCTAGTTGATTAACAATCACAGAACACAATAATAATCAAGAGATATAAAGATTAACAAAACATACCAATCCCTTGAATAAACAGTTAAACCTTGTGTGTTCTTGATACACTTGAATACAGAGAAAAACGCTACCTCTCTATAATTATGATTATTGTAATATGAGGTATTCTATCAGAGTTAATCTAAAACCTAAACTAATTAAAACATTAAATACCTAGGCTTTTAAGGCCTAATGGGCTTGGGCCCAATAGCTAATAACTATTAACTTATTACAAGTTAAACCCTCTAATTAACTTTAACACAATTGCAATTTAAACCCTTAACTTTAACTTTAATCTTGAATAGAATTATTTGATCCAACAAGTATGTAACTAGGTAAGATAGGAGTAGACTTTATTATTCTTGAGAGAGAAAGTAAACTAATCTAGAGAGAGATAAAATGCTTTAAGGCTACATCTTGAATTATGATTTCATAAAATGAATTATTACAAAGACTAAGCTATTTATAGTCCACTAACTACTCACTATCTAGTTACAACTTGTAAGCCCAAGCCCTTTACAATTAAGCCCAGTAGGCCCAATAGCATTTTATAAAATATTTACTTTCCAACACTTTCTATACACTAACATTCTCCCCCTAAAGTTTTGGAAAGTAAATCATCTTCAAGCTTTAAGATCGTCTCCCCCTTGATTTTCTTGAAAAAGCTTTAGTGCATTTATCTTCAATTGTAGGCTCGACTCCCCCTTGAAAGTTGCCCTCATTCTTCATGTTTTCGACTTTAAAACCGAATCCAATGTACACCATAAGCTCGACTAAGTGCACGAACATCATCTCGAAATGTAGAAACCCAACTCGTTCCGATAAGCCCACAAGAAAGATAACGAGCTAGTTTGACGTGACAAATCGTGTGCAACCTTAGTTTATAACAAAGGAACCGTCGCTAACCGCGAGTCGAGTAAGAATTCGGCTTGAGAGTCGTAAACGTTACGCTTGAAGGTGGAACAATAAAGCATACACTACACGGTAGGGTCGAGGAACAATTTTGGACCAAACTAACGAAAGTTGGACCAAAAATGTTAGAAAAACTAATGGGACTAACGGATGTCCGTTAGTTACTATTCATCATCTTCTCAAAATAAAACCCACTTACTACTTCTTTATTTTTCATGAAATCACGATCAAAAGGCTTGTTTACTGCATCTAAAAGCTTCATTAGACATCAAGTAAACGTTTTTTAGCCAACAAAAACTTCATGCATCGTGAAAAATATTTTCCGGCCATGTAATAGCAAAAATCCGGTGAGCTGACTGATTTTTCCGGCGAACTTCATCCAATAACCAAAAGCTTCGATATCATGCTGGAATCTCTTGTAATTCACTTGCAAATCGATAAATATAAGGAAACAAACAGATCTGGATCGATTTACAGTACGAACTCCGGCGAAACAGAAACTTTCCGGCGATCGATCGTTTTTCCGACGAAGTATAGAACAACTCAAAAACTCGATTACTTGCTGTAAATTCTTGAAATCAACATGTAAATGAATTAACATGACGAAACAAACCAATCTGGATCGAAAATTCAGCAAACTCCGGCCAATCATTCAATTTCCGGCGACCTGCTACTTTTCCGGCGAGGATAAATTTCACAGATCATAGATTTCGATCAAAATTTAAATTTTTCTTTAAACATGTAAAAATTGATCGATATAGACAATAATAACCGATCTTGAACAAGATTTGACAACATCATAGTGTAATCCACGTTTTTCCGGTCATGAACAGTAACTTCTCCGACGAACTCGTTTTTTCGGCGAGAGGTTTTCACAGATCAATTTCTCTCGAATTTGATGCTCAAAAATACATCAAACAATTGAGATTGACATTAAAAACATATCTGGAACGAAATATGACAGTATCTAAGATCAAACTTCAAACTCTGGCGAAATTCCGGTCAGATCTACATTTTCCGGAGATCACACTTTCGAACCTCATATCTAGTTCGTTTTTCGACGAAATTCGAATCTAAAAGTTGTAGAAGGCTCGAATTTCAACAACGAATTGATCTAGACAAGTCAAATCGCCACATGCAAGAAAAATTTCGAATCGAAAAATTTGACGGGAAGAACACCGAAAATTTCGAACGAAAATTTCGAAAAACCTCTAAACTCAACGAAATTTGAATCCAAAAGTTGTCGTAGATCTGTAATCTAGTCAAGAACAAATCTTCAAGAGGAATTGAGTTTTGAACAAACTTACTTGTAGATTGGGCTAAAAAACACGAAATGTCGAGATCCGATAATCGTTTCGATAAGATTTTATCGTTTGTCTCTGATACCCCTTGTTTGGTCTGAGATCTAGACATTCATGTATATGAGTATGTAACTAGGTAGGATAGGAGTAGGCTTTATTATTCTTGAGAGGGAAAGTAAACTAATCTAGAGAGAGAGAATGCTTTAAGGCTACATCTTGAATTATGATTTCATAAAATGAATTATTACAAAGACTAAGATATTTATAGTCCACTAACTACTCACTATCTAGTTACAACTTGTAAGCCCAAACCCTTTACAATGAAGCCCAATAGGCCCAATAGCATTTTATAAAATATTTACTTTCCAACACTTTTTATACACTAACATTCTCCCCCTAAAGTTTTGGAAAGTAATTATCTTCAAGCTTTAAGCTCCTCTCCCCTTTTCTTTTTCTTGAAAAAACTTTAGTGCATGTATCTTTAATTGTAGGCTCGGCCCCCCCTTGACAGTTGCTCTCATTCTTCACGTTTTCGACTTTAAAACCGGATCTAATGTACACCGTAAGCTCGACTAAGTGCACGAATATCATCTCGAAATGTAGAAACCAACTCGTTCCGATAAGCCCACAAGAAAGATAACGAGAGAGATTGACGTGACAAACCGTGTGCAACCTTAGTTTATAACAAAGGAACCGTCGTTAACCGCGAGTCGAGTAAGAATTCGGCTTGAGAGTCGTTAACGTTACGCTTGAAGGTGGAACAATAGAGCATACACTACACGGTAGGGTCGAGGAACAATTTTGGACCAAACTAACGGAAGTTGGACCAAAAATGTTAGAAAAACTAATGGGACTAACGGATGTCCGTTATTTACTATTCATCATCTTCTCAAAATAAAACCCACTTACTACTTCTTTATTTTTCATGAAATCACGATCAAAAGGCTTGTTTACTGCATCTAAAAGCTTCATTAGACATCAAGTAAACGTTTTTTAGCCAACAAAAACTTCATGCATCGTGAAAAATGTTTTCCGGCCATGTAATAGCAAAAATCCGGTGAGCTCACTGATTTTTCCGGCGAACTTCATCCAATAACCAAAAGCTTCGATATCATGCTGGAATCTCTTGTAATTCACTTGCAAATCGATAAATATAAGGAAACAAACAGATCTGGATCGATTTACAGTACGAACTCCGGCGAAACAGAAACTTTCCGGCGATCGTTCGTTTTTTCGACGAAGTATAAAACAACTCAAAAACTCGATTACTTGCTGTAAATTCTTGAAATAAACATGTAAATGAATTAACATGACGAAACAAACCAATCTGGATCGAAAATTCAACAAACTCCGGCCAATCATTCAATTTCCGGCGACCTGCTACTTTTCCGGCGAGGATAAATTTCACAGATCATAGATTTCGATCAAAATTTCAATTTTTCTTTAAACATGTAAAAATTGATCGATATAGACAATAATAACCGATCTTGAACAAGATTTGACAACATCATAGTGTAATCCACGTTTTTCCGGTCATGAACAGTAACTTCTCCGACGAACTCGTTTTTTCGGCGAGAGGTTTTCACAGATCAATTTCTCTCGAATTTGATGCTCAAAAATACATCAAACAATTGAGATTGACATTAAAAACAGATCTGGAACGAAATATGACAGTATCTAAGATCAAACTTCAAACTCTGGCGAAATTCCGGTCAGATCTACATTTTCCGGAGATCACACTTTCGAACCTCATATCTAGTTCGTTTTTCGACGAAATTCGAATCTAAAAGTTGTAGAAGGCTCGAATTTCAACAACGAATTGATCTAGACAAGTCAAATCGCCACATGCAAGAAAAATTTCGAATCGAAAAATTTGACGGGAAGAACACCGAAAATTTCGAACGAAAATTTCGAAAAACCTCTAAACTCAACGAAATTTGAATCCAAAAGTTGTCGTAGATCTGTAATCTAGTCAAGAACAAATCTTCAAGAGGAATTGAGTTTTGAACAAACTTACTTGTAGATTGGGCTAAAAAACACGAAATGTCGAGATCCGATAATCGTTTCGATAAGATTTTATCGTTTGTCTCTGATACCCCTTGTTTGGTCTGAGATCTAGACATTCATGTATATGAGTATGTAACTAGGTAGGATAGGAGTAGGCTTTATTATTCTTGAGAGGGAAAGTAAACTAATCTAGAGAGAGAGAATGCTTTAAGGCTACATCTTGAATTATGATTTCATAAAATGAATTATTACAAAGACTAAGATATTTATAGTCCACTAACTACTCACTATCTAGTTACAACTTGTAAGCCCAAACCCTTTACAATGAAGCCCAATAGGCCCAATAGCATTTTATAAAATATTTACTTTCCAACACTTTTTATACACTAACATTCTCCCCCTAAAGTTTTGGAAAGTAATTATCTTCAAGCTATAAGCTCCTCTCCCCTTTTCATTTTCTTGAAAAAACTTTAGTGCAGGTATCTTTAATTGTAGGCTCGGCCCCCCCTTGACAGTTGCTCTCATTCTTCACGTTTTCGACTTTAAAACCGGATCTAATGTACACCGTAAGCTCGACTAAGTGCACGAATATCATCTCGAAATGTAGAAACCAACTCGTTCCGATAAGCCCACAAGAAAGATAACGAGAGAGATTGACGTGACAAACCGTTTGCAACCTTAGTTTATAACAAAGGAACCGTCGTTAACCGCGAGTCGAGTAAGAATTCGGCTTGAGAGTCGTAAACGTTACGCTTGAAAGTGGAACAATAAAGCATACACTACACGGTAGGGTCGAGGAATAATTTTGGACCAAACTAACGGAAGTTGGACCAAAAATGTTAGAAAAACTAACGGGACTAACGGATGTCTGTTAGTTACTATTCATCATCTTCTCAAAATAAAACCCACTTACTTTAGGCTTGTTTACTGCATCTAAAAGCTTCATTAGACACCAAGTAAACGTTTTTTAGCCAACAAAAACTTCATGCATCGTGAAAAATGTTTTCCGGCCATGTAGGAACAAAAATCCGGTGAGCTAACTGATTTTTCCGACGAACTTCATCCAACAACCAAAAGCTTCGATATCATGCTGGAATCTCTTGTAATCCACTTGCAAATCGATCAATATAACGAAACAAACAGATCTGGATCGATTTACAGTACGAACTCCAGCGAAACAGAAACTTTCCGGCGATCGATCGTTTTTCCGGCGAAGTATAGAACATCTCAAAAACTCGATTACTTGCTGTAAAATTTTGCAATCAACATGTAAATCGATTAACATGACAAAACAAGCCAATCTGGATCAAAAATTCAGCTAACTCCGGCCAATCATTCATTTTCCGGCGACCTGCTACTTTTTCGGCGAGGATGAATTTCACAGATCATAGATTTCGATCAAAAGTTCAATTTTTCTTTAAACATGTAAAAATTGATCGATATAGACAACAATAACCAATCTGGAACGAGATTTGACAACATCACAGTGTAATCCACGTTTTTCCGGTCATGAACGGTAACTTTTCCGGCGAACTCTTTTTTCCGGCGAGAGGTTTTCACAGATCAATTTCTCTCGAATTTGATGCTCAAAAATAAATCAAACAATCGAGATTGACATTAAAAACAGATCTGGAACGAGATATGACAGTATCAGGGGCGGATGTAGGGTTAAAAAGGAGGGGGGAAGGGACCCCACTCAAAAAGTCAAAATACCAAAATTTCAAGGTTAAAAACAAACTTTTTTAATTTCTACCATAGATCCCCCCACTGATTTTTCGTATGGAACCCCATCAACCAAAAAACGTATCTCGAAATCAATCAAAAAACCAAAAAACCTCTCGAAATCAACCAAAAAACTGAACAAGTCACTCAAAAATCACCAAAAACACTTAGAAATCCCTTGAAATCAATCAATAAAACTTCAAAAATACCTCTAAACGCTGGAATTAAGCTAAAAATATATTGGACGACTTTGCGAGCCTTCAGTGTATCTTAAAGGTGCCCCCACCAGGAAAAATTCCAGGATCCGCCACTCACAGTTTCTAAGATCAAACTTCAAACTCCGGCGAAATTCCGGTCAGATCTACATTTTTCGGGGATCACACTTTTGAACCTCATATCTAGCTCGTTTTTTTTTGATGAAATTAGAATCTAAAAGTTGTAGAATGCTCGAATTTCAACAACGAATAGATCTAGACAAGTCAAATCGCCTCATGCAAGAAAAATTTCGGATCGAAAAATTTGACGCGAAGAACACCGAAAATTTCGACAAACCTCAAAACTCAACGAAATTTGAATCCAAAAGTTGTCGTAGATCTGTAATCTAATCTCTTGAACTAGCTTCCACACCGTGATATTTTGAGCCTATTAGACTAAACACTTGATATTAGTCTCAAATTCATTTCTTGTTCAATTGAGTTTTGAACAAACTTACTTGTAGATCGGGCTAAAAAACACGAAATGTCGAGATCTGATAATCGTTTCGATAAGATTTTATCGTTTAGCTCTGATACCACTTGTTTGGTCCGAGATCTAGACATTCATGTATATGAGTATGTAACTAGGTAGGATAGGAGTAGACTTTATTATTCTTGACAGAGAAAGTAAACTAATCAAGAGAGAGAGAGAGAATGCTTTAAGGCTACATCTTGAATTATGATTTCATAAAATGAATTATTACAAAGACTAAGCTATTTATAGTCCACTAACTACTCACTATCTAGTTACAACTTGTAAGCCCAAGCCATTTACAATTAAGCCCAATAGGCCTAATAGCATTTTACAAAATATTTATTTTCCAACACTTTCTATACACTAACATTCTCCCCCTAAAGTTTTGGAAAGTAATTATCTTCAAGCTTTAATTTGAGTAAGTGTTGGGAATTCAGAATTTGCACAAGTATGGTTAAATTCTGCACAAGTATGGTTAATGCTGCTAGCACAACATGGTTAGTACTTCTGAGACAGATTAATACTGCTAAACAAGATTAATACTGCTTGATGAAGTTACTACTGCTGAGCATAGTTAGTACTGCTAAGGGATTACTACTGCCAACTTCATTAATACTGCTGAACATGGTTAATGCTTCTGAACATGGTTAGTACTGTTTATGAGATGAAGACTTCGTATGGCTTTGAAGACAACTGTATTGATTGAAGATATTCATGGAAAGTCTTGGAGATAACTATGGAAGATTATACTGAAGATCTTTTATATTTTGTAATTATCTTTTATCTTTAGTATATGTATAGACTTAGTCATAATAGTTTAGAATTAATTTTTTTGATTCTGAGTTTTTGCTTTCAAAAAAAAAGAATCAACCTCAAGGTTTAGAACCCTAGTTCTAGAGAAGTAGAATTCGTATTGGTGAGCCTGTTCATCAATATTGAGGTTGTGTGTGAAATCTTATAGATTTAAATATTTCAATAAAGTTTACAAGTTGTGATTCATATTTACTGTTTCATTGATATTCTGAATATTAAAGTGTTATTCCGCAAACTCCTTTAATATTGTTTATGAGTGTTTATTCTTGTTAAGAATCAGATCCTGACAAGTGGTATCAGAGCAAGTATTCTCAGAAACCTTCATTCATCATGGAAAACACAATTGAATCAAACAGTACTCTTGTCTCAAAGGTTCCAATGCTCAGATCTAATGAGTTTGACATGTGGAAGATAAGGATCAACCAATACATTCTCCTCACGGATTACTCTATGTGGGACATCATTGAGAATGGACCATCTGATGAAGGAAAAATTGGTGCAGATGGAAAAAGAACTCCACCAAAGACAGATGCAGAAAAGAAGATAAGGCAGACAGAGATGAAAGCCTTGAGCACACTGCTCTTGGCTATTCCCAATGAATATCAACACCAATTCTGCAATTGCACTGATGCACAGATGCTTTGGAATGCTCTAGAGAAAAGATTCTCTGGTACCAAAAGTACCAAGAGAAATCAGAAGGCAATACTGAAGCAATTGTAAGAAAATTTTATGTCAACTAAGAATGAGTCCATGACTCAAACTTTTGACAGGTTTAACAAGCTGATTGGTGAACTAGCTACTATGGGAGTACAAATTGATCAAGATGATGTAAACAGAAAGTTCTTAAGGTCCCTTGGAGATGAATGGACCATGTATACTGTTTCATTCAGACAGAATGAACAACTAGAAGAAAAAGAACTTGATGATCTGTACAATGATCTTAGAGTGTTTGAATCTGAGGTGGAGGCAAAGAAGAAGCCTTCTGGATATGTTCATAATGCTGCACTCCTATCAGCATCAATTGATTCTACTGCTAACCCTGAATCAGTTAATGCTGCTAATGGAGCAAATCAAGAAAAAGGCACTGAATCTGTTTTTGAAGCCTTTCTATCCAGCCATAGAAACTCTTCTTTAATCAATGATGACTTGGAACAACTTCATCTTGATGATCTTGAAGAGATGGATATTAAATGGCAGATGGCCATGCTTTCCATGAGGGTAAAGAAGTTCATCAAGAGGACTGGGAGGAATAACTTCTCCCAAAGAAGAGAAGATGGAGCAGGTTTTGACAAATCAAAGGTAGAGTGTTATAAATGTCATCTGAAGAGACACTTTGCCAGAGAATGCAGAAGTGGAGTGTCTCACAACAACAAGCACCATCAAGCTCAGACTGGTAACAGAAACTCTGCTCAAGCCCTTGTTTCTCAACAAGGAATGGGGTTTGACTGGAATGATCAAGCAGAAGAGGCTATTCAAAATCAAGCTCTCATGGCAGAGGTATCTGATCTCCCAACTGAGGTAAGTTCTAATCTCTGTTCTAAAACTTGCATAGACACTGTTAAAAGGTACAGGGATCATAACCAGAATATGAGTGATGACCTTAAGAGGTTAACAAAAGATATAAAAGACTATGTGAGAATTGTTGAGAGGTTTGAGGAACAAATTAAAGGTTTCCAAGCCAATGAACTTCAACACTCATATGACACAAACTACTGGAAGTGGGAGAAAAAGGATCTAGAACTCCAACTGACAAAGTCTAACGAGAAGAGTGAAAAGTTGAGAGGGGAGCTAGCCAAAGTTAAGCTAGATGTAGAAAAGTTTTCCAATGCTTCTAAAGCAATGGACTCTTTACTACAAACTCAGATTCATGACAAGCTGAGAAGAGGAATTGGGTACAATACCACACCACCACCATACAACAATAACTACATCCCTCCTACATCAGACTTGCTAGAAACCAAAGATAGGAAGGACTTTCCTGAGGGAGCCACTGAGATAGATCTCTTAGATGAGGTAGTTGTTGAGGACAAGACTGAGAAAGAGGTTGGTAAGAGTAAGGAGAACAATGTGAGTGGTGAGATTCCTCTAGAGAATCATATTATTACCAATGAGGGTTGTGGAAAGATTTGGGTAAAATCTAAGGACATAGAGAAGACTGAGGGAAAGTCTAGTAAGGTCCATTACAAGCAGACCACAGTTGTGAATCCTGTTCCTTGCAAACAGTGTGCTTGTACTAAATCTGAGCCCCTAAAACATGATAAAAGGAGGGGTAATCAAAGAAAGTGGAATAATCAGTGGGCACAAAAACAAGGGATTGATCTGAGTAAAATCAATAGACCAAAACCTTGTTTTATTTGTGGAAAGCTCAATCATATTGCTAAATACTGTTATTTCAATCCTTTGAACCAAAGGATGAATTTTCAAAGATCTGTGCAAAAACCCTTTGGTTATAGGAAGAATGAAAGGAACCATGTGGCTAAGAAATCTGTTAAATCTAAAAGTCACATGAAGAAAAAGATTGTTAAGGAGAGTATCAAGATGTGGATTCCTAAAAGCACTAAAACTGTTAGTACTGCTACCACAAATAGTGCTGCTGACAATGATAGTGCTGCTAGAAGCAATACTACTGCTAAAACTAACATTGTTAGTACTTCTTCTAATGTTTGTACTGCTAAGCCAATCATCTTGACAAAGTACTCTAGTAAAGAGTGCTCTGAGTTTAAAAATCTCATCAAAAAGGAATGTAAATACTTTGATGAGAAAGGGAGACCCAATACCACTTTGGCTTGGGTTCCCAATCAATACTAATTGTTTTATCTTATGTGCAGGGCAACCAGCAGCTCAAGGGGAAGAGCATCTGGCATGTTGATAGTGGTTGCTCTAGGCACATGACAGGGAACATGTCCTGCCTCAAGAATTTCAAGAAAATTGATGGTGGACATGTTGCCTTTGGAAATACTCCAGATGGAGGTAAGATCAGTGGTAAGGGTGATGTAACCAAAGGTAAAATGACCTTTGAAGATGTATTCTATGTTGAGCAATTAAGGTACAACCTGTTAAGTGTATCACAGGTTTGTGACAAAAAACAAAGTATATTATTTACAGATTCTGAATGCATTATCCTTGCTCCTGGATTCAAGGTAGTTGATGAAAAGATGATACTACTAAGAACTCCCAGAAAGGATAATGTCTATTGCTTAGATATGGAAAATGTTTCAACTGATTCATCCCTAAACTGTCTTGTTTCAAAAGCATCTTTGGATGAATCATCACTTTGGCACAGAAGGATGTGTCACATGAACTTTAAAATAATGAATAAACTTGTTAAAAACAACCTTGTAAGAGGTTTGCCTTCAAAAGTCTTTTCATGTGATGATCATTGTGTTGCCTGTCTCAAAGGCAAACAACACAAAACTTCTCATAAGTCCAAAGAGTTGAACACTATTTCTAATTCTCTTCAGTTGTTGCATATGGATCTGTTTGGTCCTACAAATGTTATGAGTATAGGCAAGAAATCATACTGCTTAGTTATTGTTGATGATTACTCTAGATTTACTTGGGTATATTTTCTAAGGACTAAGGATGATACAAGTGGACTGATCAAATCCTTTATTCTAAGAATTGAAAACCAAACAAATCAAAAGGTAAAAGTCATTAGGTCAGACAATGGTACTGAATTTAAAAATCATGACCTAAACACCTTTTGTGAGGAAAAAGGAATTGAGAGACAATACAGTGCTCCTAGGACTCCACAACAAAATGGTGTTGCTGAGAGAAGGAATAGGACACTGATTGAGGTTGCTAGATCTCTGTTAGCTGATTCAAAACTTCCAATTACTTTCTGTACTGAAGAAGTTAATACTGCTTGTTATGTCCAGAACAGAGTTCTAGTAGTGAAGCCTAAAAACAAGACACCATATGAGCTTTTAAATAAAAGAAAACCATTTATTGGATTTTTCAAACCTTTTGGGTGTCCTTGTACCATTCTTAACACCAAAACTCACATAGGAAAGTTTGATAGCAAGGCAGATGATGGTTTTCTTGTTGGTTACTCATCTCAGAGTAAGGCTTACAGAGTATTTAATTCTTCTTCTAGAATAATTGAGGAAAGTGACAATGTCAAATGCAATGAGAACACACACCAAATCCTATTGGTTCAGGTCCTCAGTGGTTGTTTGACATTGATTCACTAACTAACTCTTTGGGTTTCATTAGTGATGATCATGCAGGTTCAGGAAGTGGAGGATCAGGGGATGTTCAAGTACAAGACATTATTCCCCAGTCTGTGATCTTTCCCATACCTACAATGGAACCTGTTGATTTCTGGAAAAAGAGACTATGACTGAACCAATTCAGAGTGAAGAAGAAAGAAGAGATGAGGAGAATCAAGTGCAGGAAGAGCCAGAAGCAGCTGATGAGATCACCTCAGCTGACTTAAATGAGTCCAATTTAGAAGTGGGAATCAATGAAGAACCTAGTCATCAGACTAGAACTCAAAAGAACCATCCTCCAGAGCTGGTCATAGGAGACATCTCTTCTCCTATGATAACAAGGAATCAAAGCAGACTTCAAGAGTTGCAGGATCAGCAACACACAGTACTCTCTTGCTTTTTATCTCAGATTGAGCCTAAGAAGGTTTTTGATGCAATGAAAGACTCCAGTTGGATAGAAGTTATGCAAGAAGAGTTACTGCAGTTCAAATTGCAAGAAGTTTGGGACTTGGTAGACCTTTCAAAAGGTCATAGAGCTATTGGCACCAAATGGATTTTCAGGAATAAAAAGGATGAGAGAGGAATTGTGATCAGGAACAAAGCAAGGCTTGTGGCACAAGGGTACACATAGGAAGAAGGCATAGATTATGAAGAAGTGTTTTCCCCTGTTGCAAGGGTAGAGGCAATTAGGCTATTTCTAGCCTATGCCTCATACATGAAGTTCAAGGTATATCAAATGGATGTGAAGAGTGCCTTTCTATATGGTACAATTGATGAAGAAGTATATGTCTGTCAGCCCCCTGGATTTGAAAATCCATCATATCCTGACAGAGTATAAAACTGAAGAAAGCACTTTATGGTCTACATCAAGCCCCAAGAGCATGGTATGATACTCTGTCTACCTATCTCTTAGAAAATGGGTTTGAAAGGGGAATAATTGACAAGACCCTCTTCATTAAAAGGAGTAATAAGGACATCCTACTTGTTCAGATCTATGTGGATGACATCATCTTTGGATCCACACAAGATCAGATGTGTAGAGACTTTGAAAAGTTGATGCACAAGAGCTTTAAAATGAGTTCAATGAGTGAACTTACCTTCTTCCTTGGGCTTCAAGTGAAACAGCAGAAAGATGGGATCTTTATAAGTCAATCAAAGTATGTGAAATACATCCTGGATAATTATGGTTTAACAGACTCAAAGACAGCAAGCACACCTATGGAGACTCATAAACAGATCACTGCTGATCTTGAGGGGGAGGATGTTGATGTCCATCTATATAGATCAATGATTGGATCTCTCATGTATATCACAGCCTAAAGACCAGACATCATGTTTCCAGTGTGTCTGTGTGCCAGATTCCAAGTCAAGCCAAAGCAATCACATCTTCAAGCTGTTAAGAGGATTTTCAGATACTTAAGAGGGCAACCTAGATTAGGTCTTTGGTATCCTTATGAATCCAACTTTGACTTGATTGCATATTCAGACAGTGACTTGGGTGGTGCTAATATGGATAGAAAGTCTACTTCAGGTGTATGTCAGCTTTTGGGTGCAAGACTAGTATCTTGGCAGTGTAAGAAGCAAACCACAGTGTCCTTATCTACAACAGAAGTTGAGTACATTGCTGCTGCAAGTTGCTGCTCTCAGGTTCTATGGATTCAGAATCAGATGCTGGACTATGGGGTAACCTTTCTTCACACTCCAATCTTCATTGACAATAGCAGTGCTATAAGTATTGTTAACAATCCAGTCAAGCACTCCAAAACAAAGCACATTGAGATCAAGTATCACTTTATTAGAGACTGTAATGAAAAGAAGCTTATTCAAGTTGCTAAAGTTCATACTGACAACCAGTTTGCTGATCTATTCACCAAAGCTTTTGATGTGGGAAGATTCACTTTCTTTGTCACAAGTGTGGGCATGATCAACTCTGAATGAGCTCATATTTAAAAAGTGATTGTATACCTGTTATTTGGTTGTTTTTGGTGTTTCTAATCATCTTTCTCAGGAAGTATGCTGCCTTGTTCAGACCATCACAAGCTTCAAAAAGTGTAAGTGCAGTTAATACTGATAGTGGTTAATACTGCTCTCAGTTAATACTGCTAGTTAGTTAATACTGCTAGTGGTTAATACTGCTCTCAGTTAATACTGCTAGTTAGTTAATACTGCTAGTGGTTAATACTGCTCTCAGTTAATACTGCTAGTTAGTTAATACTACTAGTTAGTTAATACTACTAGTGGTTAATACTGCTTATGTCCCGAATTGTATAAATACCCTTTTTGCCCGCCTAAAAGTTCATAACGACTCTTTGATTACTATTCATCTGCTCTCTAACCCTTTTCTCTCAAGCACCAAGTGTTTCAGTCTAGAATACTCAAGCTCGATGGCAACTATGGCGTTCATTGATGAACATAATGAGATTGCAATGCTACAAAAGCCGAAGCAGGCTGATGGATTTCACCAGATAGTCGATTTTCTCAAGACAAGCCATATTGCGTATGCTCTTACAGTGTCTCCAACAATCTACATAGAGCATCAGAGACAATTCTGGGCAAATTCCACCATTGTTACTGAAAATGGTGTGCAAGTTATCAAGACAAGGGTGTGTGACAAGCCCTTGTCAGTTTCTGAAGAGGTGATTCGCATCTGTCTACGACTAGACGATGCTGCAGATATTACCTCTATTCCTAATGAGGACTTGTTCTCCAGTCTTTCAAGAATGGGGTATGGAGGCCAATTGGGTATTTTCAAATTCTCAAAAGCTAAATTTTATACCCAATGGCGTTTTCTTGTTCATACCCTTATGCATTGTATTTCCAAAAAGACTACTGGCTGGAGTGAGTTCAGTAGTACCATTGCTTATGCTTTGGTTTGCTTGGCCACTGCCAGAAAGTACAATTTTTCAAAAATGATTTTCAATGACCTTGTGTCAAACTTGGGAAACAAAAAGAGTTTTTATATGTACCCAAGATTTGTACAGGCAGTTATAACCAATGAATTGACGGATATGCCTCAATGTGATGAGGTATATGTACCTAAAATCCCTAAAGATAAGGTCTTTTCAAATATGAAGAGATCTCCATTGGACTCGGAAGGAGTTGACACCCCATTGTTCTCTACAATGATGGTGGTGTCCCACAATGAAGAAGGTATGGCTTCAGGGTCAAGGCCCTCATTAGACCATCCCACTGAAAGCCAATCCCAACCTTCAATCAGTATATCAATCCCTCAGTCCCTTCTTCAAAAACCAACTTCACCAATCACCAATACCTACATAAGGAAAAAGGTAAAGAAGGCTCCTTCCCTTCTTGTACCTTCACCCACAAAGCCTTTAAACCCTCTAATGGAGAATTCTCCATTAGAGAATATCTATAGGGAAACCTCAGGGGTGTCTCCCAACCCCAAGGAGGTGCTCAATGAGGAGATGTATGAGCATATGGGTGAGCAGGCTGCCACTAATCCTGCTAGCACAGAGGAGGACAGTGGTAACATCAATAAGACCTCCCCCATGGCAACTTTGAATGAGCAATCATTCGAAGGTCCCAGATGCCAAGAAACCAAGGGGGTGGAGGGTGCTTCTGCTAGGCAGAAGACTTCCACTACTAAAAGATCCCATGATCCTTCAAACGGGGGTAACACTCCTGGAGAAGGTGAGGACATATATGACTACAATGAATTGATGGAAACAATGGGCAACATTAATCTGGATGTCATCAAGCAAGGCAAAGACATAGAAGAAATGAAAATGGTAATTTTGTCTCAACAAGTATAGATTACCAAATTGAAGAAAATGGTGACAAGATTGGTGCAAAAGAAGAGGAGAAGGTAGTTTCTTTTGAAGAAGAGAAAAAATGCTACTGATGCTTTCAACAAGGGGGAGAATTCAGAGGCTGAAGCAGAAAAGGAAAGTACTTCTGAGATGGGATTTGATGTTAAGGGGGAGAAAGCTGCAGAAACAGAAGCACAAGCAGTAGAAACAGATAAGGCTCAAGCAGCAGCAGTAACAGAACAGGTAGCAGTAGTAACAGGGCTACCTGTTGAAGAATTGGAAATAGCAGAAACTTTGGTAAAAGCAAAGAATGACACTCCTAAGGCTACTCAAAAGGCCAAGGGAGTGGTCATCAATGAAGGAGGCCTTGAAAAGAAGAGAAAAGAAAGAAGTGAGGCAGGTTTGAAGGAGTCAAAGGGTAAAGCTAAGATGGTTGAATCTGAACAACCCTCAAAGAAGAAGAACCAGGTGGAGTTAGATGAAGAAGTAGCAAAACAACTCCAAGCTGAGATGGAAAAGGAAGAACAACTCCAATCAGAGAAGGACAGAGAGCTTGCACTGGAGATGGCTAGAAATCTCAATGAAGAATATCAAAAGAGCATAAAAACTGCAGCTGAGGCCAAGAAAATACAAGTCAAAAGAATGCCAGTCAAAAAGCAGAAAAGACAACCTTCCAAGACCTTTTTGGCCAATCAGGAAAGGAGAAAAATGATAAATTTCCTGAAAGGTTCAATTGGTGTCAAAGGAGAAATGTTCACTAATATGGCATACAACCAAGTTGAGGAGCTCTATAAGAAGGAAATGGCAAAGCTCCAAGGGGATTCCTCTCAAAGGGAAGAAGCAGAAAGAAGGATGAAATTGAGACATGATCTCAACATCCAACAACCATTCCCTGAGGAATCCACACCTTCAAAGGATCAAGCTGAAGAAAAGAAGGAAGAACAAGAGAATGTTACTGTGGAGGTAAAATCTGCAAAAAAGAGTGAAGACCATAGCTTCCAAGAAACAGTCCAAGAAGCCAAGGGTTGAAGAAGCTGAAAAAGAGGTAGAACCTTCAGTTACACCTTCAGCAAAATATGTGCAGAACCTAGAGCAGTCCAATAAGCAATCTAATGAGCATGTGGGTCTTTATTTGACTGTAATAGAACCAGTTCAGGCTGTTCCCATTTCTGTGAAAGCACCAAAAGTCATCTTTTGGGACATTATGAGAGACAACATAAAGGATTACTTCAGGCTTAAAAGAGTTGGTGATGTATTTGAAGTATATTCAACTTGGGGGAAAGTAATCAGAAGTTGCTCCAGAGCTGATCTTGAAGAGATGCATAAGGTGGGAATAAAGCTTTATTAACATGTTTTGAAAGTAACTGAAGAAATCCTACTCAAGATTGCAATGGAATATCTTTGTATGATGTTTGAACCAGAAAAGGTGGTTTACAGGATCAAGGATCTACATCATGAGTATGGGTTTAAGAAGATTGATAAATGGATACTCTTTGAAAACTGTGGTGTATACATGATCACAATTGATAACTGTTATCATGAATACTACCTAGTGGACAAAGTGTATGATCATAGCAAGGAGAAGCTGAATGGGATGCTGAAAGCTAAGCTAGTATGTGCAAAGGAATCAGAAATGGCCATAATTGTGGTAAGAAGAACAATTAATCAAAGTCTGGGTCTGGATCCGAATTTGGGCAACTAAGCTGTAGTGTTGAAAGCATCTTGAAGACCATAAATAAAGAACTTGACTTCTCCTCCTAAAAGTCAAGTTAGGGGGAGATTGTTGGGAATTCAGAATTTGCACAAGTATGGTTAATGCTGCTAGCACAACATGGTTAGTACTTCTGAGAAAGATTAATACTGCTAAACAAGATTAATACTGCTTGATGAAGTTACTACTGCTGAGCATAGTTAGTACTGCTAGTAGTTAGTACTGCTAAGGGATTACTACTGCCAACTTCATTAATACTTCTGAACATGGTTAGTACTGCTTATGAGATGAAGACTTCGTATGGCTTTGAAGACAGCTGTATTGATTGAAGATATTCATGGAAAGTCTTGGAGATAACTATGGAAGATTATACTGAAGATCTTTTATATTTTGTAATTATCTTTTATCTTTAGTATATGTATAGACTTAGTCATAATAGTTTAGAATTAATTTTTTTGATTCTGAGTTTTTGCTTTCAAAAAAAAAGAATCAACCTCAAGGTTTAGAACCCTAGTTCTAGAGAAGTAGAATTCGTATTGGTGAGCCTGTTCATCAATATTGAGGTTGTGTGTGAAATCTTGTAGCTTTAAATCTTTCAATAAAGTTTACAAGTTGTGATTCATATTTACTGTTTCATTGATATTCTGAATATTAAAGTGTTATTCCGCAAACTCCTTTAATATTGTTTCTGAGTGCTTATTCTTGTTAAGAATCAGATCCTGACAGTAAACGCCCTCACTTTTTCTGATCTGATTTTGATTTGTTATTCAAGGTTAGGAATCCGTAATTGTTCCTAACTTTGATAAGTAATGAGTGACATCTCGGTTGATAGTTAGATTAATAGTTTGATGTTGTGGTTTGTATAATTTAGTCTAAATGATCGGCTTCCGATCGTTGGCTAAGAATAGTTCTTATCAGTTTATCAGTTTTTAACGCAATCGTTGGCTAAGAATTTGAGCACGACATATCATCCTCAAACGAATGGTCAAAGCGAGAGGACGATCCAGACGCTAGAGGATATGTTGAAGTCGTGTGTAATAGATTTCGGAGGAAGTTGGGACTCACATCTACCTTTGGTAGAGTTCCCGTACAACAACAGTTACCATTCTAGTATCGGTATGGCACCGTTCGAGGCATTGTATGGACGGAAATGTAGAACCCCGGTCTGCTAGTTAGAAGTGGGTGAAAAGCAATTCGCCGGACCGGATATAGTTCAAGAGACGGCGGATAAAGTGAAAGAGATCCGAGAAAGATTGAAGGCGGCTCAAGACCGACAGAAGAGCTATGCAGACAAGAAGAGAAGACCGGTCGAGTTTCAAGTAGGCGACCGTGTCATGTTGAAGGTATCTCCATGGAAGGGGATTATCTGTTTTGGGAAGCGCGGGAAGCTTAGCACTCGTTTCCTCGGACCCTTCGTCATTTTGGAGAGAATTGAATTGCAAGCCTACCGGTTGGACTTACCACCGGAAATGAATGGAATACATCCTACGTTCCACGTGTGTTATCTTCGGAAGTATCTAGCCGAGGAGGAAAGCGTCATTCCCTTGACGAAGATTCAGGTGGATAATGGGAACCGTTGTGTGGAAAACCGGAGGAGATCTTAGAATCGAAAGTGAAGAAGTTGCGTCACAAGGATGTGGTCATGGTTAAGGTTCAATGGAAGCAACATCGGGGTGCTAAAATTACTTGGGAGTCCGAAGATGATATGAAGAAGCGCTATCCTCACTTGTTTAATCTAGGGTAAGATTTCGGGGATGAAATCCCAATTAGGTGGGGAGGATTGTAACACCCGGAAATTTATAAGGTAAGTAATCGTTTCCCTTACTTCATTAATTGTAACTATTTGAAAATATGAGCCCTTATTATGTGTTTGATCATGGTTATTATGTTATAATGCTTTATGAGTTATACAGTAGTTTAAGTTCCTAAACCCTCGCGCTCGTTATCGAACTTAATCAACTTTTGGGACTGATTTGAGTACGGCGCGACTATGACACGCGACTGTGACATGGTCACTATCGCCGTGTCATTGTCGCGGGGTGTGTACCACGACCTCACTGATTCACGCGACTTTGACACGCGACAGTGCCCATGGCATTGTCGCCGGGCACTTTCACTGACGGGGTCTGATGCTTAAATGAGTCCTTGGCCGAAATTATCTCATTTTTACCACACTTCACTTGGAAAACGGGAGAGTGCTTCTTAGGGGCGATTTTTGGGTTTCAACACACACCTCATTCAATTTCTAGGGTTTTGGGTGGGTGAGAACATTTATTAATCATCAAGGCTCCATTAAAGTGCATTCATTAAAGTGTTCTTCAAGATCCTCACTCCTTGCCTTCAAGTCTCATCTTCATCATCTAGGGTTTCCTATTTTCTAGGTTTTGGTCAAAAACCTAGATTGTGAGTTTACTAAACCTTTGTTAAAACTAAATACACGTCATAATCTCCTACTTGTTATTATTGTATATTTTTTCAAAATATTCAACTCTATATGTTCAAGTATTTGATGGTTTCCTTATGAAAAATGTTGAAAACATGTTTATAAGTATCATGCCATGATTTACTCTATTTATTCAAGTATTTGGGGCTTTTTCTCATGGATACATAATATGAGTGTTTTGACATGATTAATGTATGCATGTCTTGGTATTATGATGATTTCTATTTGGAATACCTTTTTGGTGATATTGTATCTACTTAATGGCTATATTGGTATTTGGGTCTTATGTTAGACTTATGTGGTTAGGATGGTAATATTGTACCCATGGTTGGTATCGAAATATGTTTAGTTGAAATATACCTCAAGACCTCCTATATGCATTATGTTGGACGAACCAAGTCAGTAGACACTAGGAGGATGTAGTCTTGGGCGCCACCGTGATGGTATGTGCCTAGACCTCCGACATTCGGGGAATTTCCATAGTTGTAGTCCCTGGATGTGTCGGGCCTTTCGGGTGCCTCTTGTTAGTTGGCATTAAGGTATATCGACTCTTTGGGTGGAACTTAATTGGTGCTATGGGTCTTCCCTATTGACTCCACATTTGTTGAACTTTGGTTAACTGCTGATAAGAATTGTAACTGTTCATGCATGCTTTTGATTGTTCAACTCCCTAGGCTTTTTGGCCTAACACTTGTTTGGTGTCAATGTGTATCTCAGGTTCTAGCGGCGCTGGTCCTAAGCAGGCTTAGTAGCTTAGGTGAGAGCTTGGGGAAAACCTTGCACTTGTACGTTCATTTTGTAGAAGAACTTTTGGGTTTATAAATGACACCCCTTTTGTAATCTATTTTCTAGTTATAGAAATTAGATTAGTTGGTTGTTATTTATTGTCCGTTAAATTACAACTGTAATTAAACAGGTTTGTATATTTCCCCATTTTTGGGAGGCTCTTGCTATAGCAATTTTATATACCTCATGTCCGTTTTTTGGACTTTTGTTATCCCTATTTTTATGGGTGTTACATAAAGTTTTGTTATTGTTATTTTTCTTCATTTCTTTATTTTTAATCTAAAAGATTTCTGCACTTAAGGTTTGTTCATGATCTCAGGGGGAGTGTGACAAGATGAAAAGATGATCTACATTCATTTGAGGGGAGTTCATATTTTTGCATATGTTTATCACTGATAAATTTTCTAATGCATAATTGTAGGGGGAGTAAAAGAAAAGGAGCATGGAATATGACTTCTGATTACATCTGATCAGAACTCGTACATTCAAAGTTTTATTGCTTTTTGTTATTTTCTTTTCAATAAATGTTGTGAATAAAGCTTTGTACTTTGACGAATTTTTGATTTTTGCAGAATTGAGTGAGAGATTAAACGATCATATCAAATATGATTTTGAGCTGACTTGATGAGATTTAAGACTGAGCGAAAAGGTTTATTTCTAATCTTAATCTCATACGTGTCTGAAAGAAGGACAACTTTCAGATATAAAAACATGTTCTTAAATGTTCAAACCACTTCTGATTCTTAAAACGATTTCATGAATATAGAAGTGTGATTTTAAATGTTTTCATGATTATTTGTGCTTCAATGTTTAACAAACCGTGTGTTTCCAAAGATAAATACTTGTGTATTGTTTTTTCCATATACTGTCAAGTATTCACACACACCGGTTTAACTTTTGTTGAATATGTTATCACCATGTCTCAAATTGAACAAATTATTCGATAGTGATACACCCCGATTGATATTCAAAGGTTGAGCGTGATTTCATTTCAAAACGTTCATTCAAGACTTGTCTATATCTTGATTCGTATAGACAATATCCAATTTTTGCTGACGTAAGCCTTAATTGATAAATCATTTCGATTTTGATCTTTTTCATACAATGTCAGATTTTCAAACCAGTTTTTTGTATTCATTTAATTCACTCAATATACTTGTTTGAAATATCTTCAATGTTTAAAATGCTCAAGTCTTCATGATTATTTCATTGAGCATACAGGCATCTGACTTATATATATATATATATATATATATATATGTGTGTGTGTGTGTGTGTGTGTGTGTGTGTGTGTGTGTGTGTGTGTGTGCTTTAACTGCAAAGTTAAACCATGTTGAGCAACATTGTACTTATAGGAAAACATGGGTTCATTGTGTGAGCTTAACAGAACTTCTATGGATACACGTTAACCAGTGTTTCCTACCCAAGAAGTTAATCCTTGAGTAATCGAGTGTGAGGAGTCAGTATATGAGTGTGGGTGTGATGAGGTAAAATGTAAATGAGAGTTTGGTTAGAAGCAAGCTCAATGATTAAAAAGAAAGAGGGTGAGAGAACAGAGTAAAATAATATCAAACTCTGCACCAACTTTTTCTGAGTCGGGCAGCCACATTGCTGGTGTTTCACAATTCTTCGTGAACATCATTGAAACAGGCAACTAGCCCATGCCAACTCTTGATAAAAACCCACCAGCTACTCATTTTCTTCTCAACAAGAGAATGTTTCATATTTCAAGGGGACGCAACACATATGCTATCTGGTTTTCATTTGGAAAATCTGGATATTGAAAAAGAAGGAAGTCTGACCCACCTTCGCACTTCCATCATGCACAATCGAGTCTGTGTTTAACTGTTGTTGTCTCAATGGTTTACACAATTTTGAGCCTTATCAAAAGCAATCATCTATGCTTAATTCTTTCAAACACAAACACGTACACATAGAGAATTTGTTTTTCTGTCAAAACGTTCATAGAATAAACTTGTGTTATTCGATGATTGAATGGAAGACCTGGGGGAGTGAACATCACAAAAGCTCCTTTCCATTGTGTATTCGTTACACACAGTGACTTCGTGTTACTGACGGACACTTTAACTGATTCATTTGTTGATTCAGGTGTTACACTCATAATTTGTCTGAATTTGCAAAGATTATAATGAATATCTTTTTGGATCAATCGATGGTCAGAGGCTCGGTGATAAAAGATTAGTGGTCAGAATAGATTACGGACATTTCTTGTCAAAGTTTTGATGATTTCATGCTTCATTCATCAAAAAGGGGGAGAAGATCAAGAAATATTTGAAAAGCATTCAAGAAATGTTACAGATGGAAGAAATGGTCAAGAATTGATTGTGAAAGAAAGCTGTTAAAGAAAGTTTGAAGAGAGTTATATGAAAATGTTTGATTCAGATAGTTAAAGTTTGTTCAGAGCTGAAATAGAAAGTTCAAAGATTTCTGAAAGCGAGCAAAGATTACTGAAAATTTTCTTTGAAGACATTTTGCTGAAGCAGATTGAGCGAAACCTGAAGATAATTTATTTCCTGTGTCTAAAAGAGGTTTTACAACCTTGGGGAGATTGTTACTATTCTTGAAGACAGACTTTGGGAATATTGCTAAAAGTTTTGAAGACATTTTTATCAAAGAAGGGGAGATTGTTCTAAGCATAAAAAAGGGAGATTGCACTTCAATGCTTATGTTGTTTTCTGAAGATGTTCTGAGTTGACAAGTTGATAAAGTTCTTCATTGCAACAAAGGGGGAGATTGTATTGCAAAATCTTTTAGAGATGATCTTGAATCCAAAGGGGGATATTGTTAGTGCACATATTTATTGGATACAAGATCATGATTACTGAAGCTGAAAGTCAACCAAGTCAAATGCTCAAAGTCAACTCTCAAAGTAAAAGTCAATTTCCCTTATAATAAAAGTCAAAGTCAAAGTCTTTGTACTTGTGTTTGTAAGCGCGTGTTATTTTGTTTTTCCTTTAATAGATATATGACTAGTGTAGTCTAGTTAGGCGTTGTAACAAGTCGTAGAAGTTGAGAACTGTTAAAAGTTAGAGAGAGAAAGTAAGAGAGAAAACGTGTATACGAATTGCATTAATTGAAATCAAAACAGGTTGAGTAATCGATTCTTGAATCATCTTGTTGTTGTTAATTGTGTTTGTGATTAGAACTTGATAAACTGGGAATTAACAATCTCCATCTTCACTGTCCGAAGATGCGTCATCGGGTATCTCAATGGTAAGAGGTACCATTGGACCTTCCATAATGGACAAGAGAATGTTTTCTCCGTTTGCATATCGGTCAACAAAATCAAGGAATCGATCCTTCCACTATTCATATTCCCCTTTGAACATAACTGGGGGCTTTACATCAGTACCAATGGAGAGAGCGTCTTTGGAAGTCATCTTTGCTTTTACATTGCTTGTAATGATCGTCAAAATTCAGAAATAAAATTGTATCTACAAAAATCAAACTTTGTCAAATTTCAGAAAAAATAAGAAAATATTCTAAGTATAGAAAGCGCATAACAAAGAAAAATAGCACTTCGCGCAAAGCCCTTTATGCGCGTCTGTACTTCGCGCACAAAGAAGACAACGAGAACTCACTTCTCGCATACAGGGTTGTGCGAGTTTGAGCTTCGCGCACAAAGAAGGATGAGAGAAGTTTGGTTCGCGCAAGAAGCCTTGTGCGATTTCCTGGTTCTCGCACGATACAATGTGCGAGTTTTATCCACTTCTCTCAGACCTTTGCGAGTTTCAGACTCAGAAAAATTTTCAATTTTCTAGTTCGCGGTAAATGCAAACTCGCAAAACACTTCTCGCAGAACTCTTGCGAGTTTAGGACTTACAAAAATTTTGAGAAAATAAACTTCTCGCTAAAAAGAAAACGTGCAAGTTAAACACTTCTCGCAGACTTCACTTCGCGCACAAAGAAGAGTTTGAACAGTAAGAACTCGCACGAAGAGGCTTGCGAGTTTCTACTTCTCGTACAACACAGCTTGCGAGTTCTTCATCTCTTTACGAATTTTGTTCTTGTGCGTGTTCTTCAAACCTTGTGAGTTCTTCCCTTAGCGTGTTCTTGAGATCTAGCGAGTTCTTGACTTAAACGACCAAAAATTCGATTTTTCACCCTGATTTTGATCGATTACTTCACCAATCAGCTTGAAACTTCGTATAATTCCTCTAGAACATATTTCGAGCCAATTACAAACAACGAATTTCAAGAAAGAACAACAAAAATACGAATTCGATCAAGTTTACAGTGCGATTCAAAAACTCGAACTACAATCCAGAAAAATTCAAAATTACCACTAATATCTTGTGAATTGGACTATGCTATACAAATCAAATGTGTTCTAAGTGATAAAACGAATACAATGAAATCAAATTCTAATCCAAAACACCACTAATTCGAGAAATCAAAATGTAGCAGAACGATTTGCGAGTTCTTGAAACTTTCGATCAAAAATTTTCAAATTGATCATTTAATTCTGAATCTTGGATGGCTCTGATACCAATTTTTATCCCAGATAACAATGTAAAACTAGATGACAATTTCACTTTCAATCAATTTCCATTTTTATTAATTCTTTGAATCAATACAGTGAATGCTCTCTCAAAGATTTTCTCTCCCTAACAAAGAACACTTATGACACTCTGATTGCTCTATGAATAACTACACTCACAACACAGTGTCATATCCCTATTTATACGAAGGGACAAAACACTCACGACACTAAAACGCGCAGACTAAAGAAACACTCACACTACATAAAACACTCAATATAAGACTTTGACTTTTGACTTTATTACAATGACCTTGACTTTCACTTTGAGAGTTAACTTTGAGCTTTGACTTGGCTTGACTTTAACCTTCAGACTTCATGATCTTGTATCCAACAAATATATGCTCTAACAGGTATGTTGAATGCCAGTCCTTGATCTGAGGGGGAGTGAATCTTAATTCTGCTTATCTTATATGTGTTTTGGAACTCATGAACGTTGACTACTATTCATCTTTTACTGACTAAGGCGGAATCATTTCTATAATGATTACCAACATCTTTTCTTTTGCAGGTTATTACAGGTGACTATGGCTTCTGAATACTTCAGTTCAGAACCCGACCCCAAATGTTTTTCTTCTGAAGGATGCTTACTAGATAACATCTTTTCAAGGAGTTTTTATTTTGAGGGGGAGTTAATGAGAATTTCATTGTCATATCTTTTAGGGGGAGAAGATAAATCTTACTTATACTTTAACTGTTATATTTTTCTGATGAATTGATTTTTTTTACAGATATCGAGGAGGAACATATCTGAAGTTTTTTTTGTCAAGGATACTTACATGATAATATTCTTTTTAGGGGGAGTTAAGATTTCTACATTGAAGGTATATCTTTCTAAATCTTAAACTCTATCACTTGTTGAAAGAAGAACACTTTCGCTTGTGAAAATAGTTTTCTTAAATGTCCAACTCACTTCCTATTCTTAAAAATGTTTTCATGAATTGAGAAGTGTGCTTTTAAATGTTTTTGGATACTTTCATGATTATCTGACCGTGTGTTTTCAAAAGATTAATACTTGTGTATTATCTTGTCCATATACTGTCAAGTATTCTTACACACATCGGTTCAGTACATTATTTTTTACTTTGTTATTACCATGTCTCAAAAGATAAATCTTTCGATGGTAATACTCCCAGTTGTATTCAATGTTGTTTGAGATCAGACGTCATTTCTACTATAAATGTGCTTTCATTGATAATATGTTTATATCTCGTTCATATAAACAACTTTCGTTCTTTGATACCCCATTATATTTTTCTTTATGATATTTGATCTGATTAAATCATTGTCAGATTCTCAAACCAATGAAATTGAATGATCTTAAATATTCAAAGTTTTGAGAGCTCTTAAATGTTCAATTGCTCAAGTTTCATTCTTATCTGTTATGAGCATACATACACTGACTATGATTTCTTGTGCTTAATTGTCAAGATAATCATTGAGCAACACATTCTTTTAGGACAAACTACGTGGGATTCAGTGTGAGTGCTTCAAAGAAAGAGAAGACAGAAGCAGAGGATATGGTGAGGCAAGAAGACATGAAAGAGAAAAGTCTAAGAAGCCAAGGCAAGAAGAGAGGAGTGGACAGAGGTCAGACGACAGAGGTGGTGACAAATTCCCAAAGCAAACTGAAGGCTGCTTCAAATGCGGGAAACCAGGCCACTATGCAGCAGAGTGTAGGTCTTCTGCCAACAAAGGGAAACCCACAAGAGACGCTGCTTTCTATAAAAAGAAAGCAGAGTACTATACTCAGAGATCCCTAATGGCAGAACAAGAGAACCTTGAAACCGATGAATCCTTTAATGAAGACAACGCACTCTTCTGTGGAATGGCAGAAGTCCACTCTTCTAACAACGAGAGTGAGGTATCCACTTCTAACTCTTACAAATCGGACTTTGAAAACAAGCTTCTTGAAAAACAAAATGATCTTCTAGCTTATAAAAATACATGCTCGGATCTTGAGAAAAAGCTTGCTTTCTTTGAAAGATAAACTAGGCTTCTCACAGAGGAGAAGGACAAGCTTTACCTTGAAAACAAATCTCTTACCTCTGAGCATATTTCAACAAAAAGGGTTTTCAAGGAGAAAATCTCAAATCTTGACAAAGCTTTGAAAGAAAAGGTCAAAGAGCTAAAGAAATGTGAGAGTGATCGTTTAAATGCCATTTCTTTGAAAAACTTTTTCCAAAAAGAAAGAGAAGTCCTTCATCAAGATCTGTTCGATAGAGATCTCCAAATTAAGAGGTATCAGGATTCTCAAAAGGTTCATGAAAAGGTTAATACCCAGATCGGCAGAAGAGGATTAGGGTTCGAGGATATTGACCCTTACATAGGAAATAAAAGAAACAAATCTTTATCAAACATCTTCTGCCCTGGACAATTTTTAAAACCAGGTCTTCCAAACCTATTATCCACATTTAAGAGGCGCAGAACCTCTGAAGGACCACATCTGAGGAAACCTCTGCAGATGGAAAATGTATGGTATGAAAACAATGATTTACCATCTGCACTTTCTTCAAAGAGAAAATCTATACCAAAGAAATATCTGTCTCAAAAACAGATAGGGGTCTTCAGATTTGGTCACCCAGAAACGCAAACTCAAATGGATTTTGTGTGCATGATGGTTCCTGAAAAGGAACTATCCTCTGAAGCACCAGAGTTCATTCCAGCCTCTGTGGAAGAAAAACTATTTAAAAGGTTTTTGGAAAGCGACTTGAGAAGAACTTAGGAAAATCATTTTCTCAACCATCCTGATTTAACCTCTGAAATAAGAGAAATCTTTGAGCAAGATCTACAAAATTGTCTTAATGTTCCTATGGTCATTCCTTGTATTTCAAAAATTCTAAATACTTCAGAGGACGCCAATGGACAAAGCAAGGCACTTACAGAAGGCCAGGCTCTCATTCACAGAGACTTTCTCGATTCAGACTCTGAGTCAGAATCAGAGTCCTCTGTCGATAATGGGACAAGTGGTCCAGAGAAGAGTAAACTTACCTCTGGCATTCTTAATAGAACATTTCTTCCCAAAAGGAAAACCACGGGTGTACCTATCTGTCCTGATTTCCTAGACATGTGCTTGCAAGCAAAGACTTATCATGAGCTTGAAAAATCTAAAAAGAACAAGATCTCTCATGTTTCAAAAGCTCCAAGACCATTAAAACCTTTTCAAGAAAAATTCACTTGGCAACAGAAGGGTAAATGGCCTAAAATTGATAAACTTGATGCTTCTGTTGCAGTGAAAGCAAGGAAAGAAAATCAAGGGAGAGTACAACCACAGAGCCACTCAAGAGGAGTTTTTGAAAAAACTCAACCTAGATTAGACAAAGCTTTCTGTAAAAAGAAACCTAAATCTAAAATGGGTTGTAGTAAAATTAGCTCTGTATCCTCCTTTGACAAATTTAATGAGATTTTCGAGAAGTTTGCCTCAAATGTTCCTTATTGTAAATGCTTTGATCTTATGCATGCATTGAACCAACATTTCTTGAGGCCCTCCTGTCTTATATCTCACCCCATACCCAAGAATACAAAATTCAAGGGTGAGAAGAGACAATGTGGTACCTCTGCAAATGAGGATAAATCCAAAACCAAAGGTGTTAAGGCATCTTCACAGCCTCCTAACAAAAATGGACCCATTTGGAAATGGGTACCTAAATCTCTCTAATCTGTCCACAGGAGAAACAACATGTGCCTATCTGGTACCTAGACTCCGGGTGCTCAAGACACATGACTGGCAATAGAGGGTTGCTTTCCTCCTACAAAGAAAAACATGGAGGAGGATCTGTGAATTTTTGAGATAACAAAAAGGGACAAATAAAAGGCTATGGAGTCATTGCCAAAGGAGACATCGATGTCAACAGAGTTGCCTATGTGGATGGCCTCAAGCACAACCTTCTGAGTGTAAGTCAACTCTGTGACAATGGACTCGATGTGATGTTCAAAAGACAGTACTGCTCTCTGTTGAAGGAAGATACAACCACAGAGCTTCTGCGAGCCAAAAGACGAGGTGATCTATACCTCGTGGACTTTAAATCAACTAACAGAGAAGAAAAGCTCTGCCTAGTCTCAAGTAAGAATGAAGAAGCTTGGCTCTGGCACAACAGGTTCTGTCATCTAAACTTTCACACACTTGACAAACTTGTGAAACTAGACCTGGTAAGTGGTCTACCAAGTATTCGATTCAACAAGGATCATCTATGCTCAGCTTGTGAGATGGGCAAACTCAAAAGGGTTGCCCACAAAACTAAGTCTGACATATCTTGCACCAGACCTCTGCAGATGCTTCATGTTGACCTCTGTGGTCCTATATCTGTGCAGAGTCTTGGTGGCAAGAAGTACATCCTTGTACTCACAGATGAATTCTCTAGATATACTTGGGTTGAATTCGTTCGAAAGAAATCAGATGTTCCTGAAGTACTAATCAATCTTATCAAGAGGATACAAGTTCTTTATGACTGCAGGGTACAGAGAATCCGAACTGACAATGGGACAGAGTTTAAGAATTCAACCATTGAAACCTATCTTTCGACAGAAGGCATATCACAGAACTTCTCTGCTGCAAGGACTCCACAACAAAACGGTGTTGTTGAACGAAAGAACAGAACACTAGTGGAAGCCGCAAGAACTATGCTCACTGATTCAGGGCTCTCTATTTCCTTCTGGGCAGAAGCCATTTCAACCGCATGCTTCACCCAAAATCGATCCTTGATAGTGAAGAGACATGCAAAAATATCATATCACTTACTACACCAGAGGAAGCTGAACATTAAGTACTTCCATGTCTTTGGCTGCAGATGCTTTGTACTGAACGACAGAGACCAGATAGGGAAATTCAGTCCCAAAGCCAATGAAGCCAAATTTGTTGGCTATTCATCAAACTCCAAGGCTTATAGAATCTATGTACTCAAATCCAAGCATATACTTGAAAGTATTAATATTTCATTTGATGATTCTTTTCAGGTGACTTCTGAGCAAATCAGCTCAGGACTCAAACTTCAAGATAAAGATTCTAGTGGATCATCACGAATAAATGATCTTCATCATCTGTTTGAAGAGATGTTCAATGATGATGATCCCTCTGAAGGTGACCGCAGAGCCTCTGAAGCCGAACCCTCTGAGGACCAAACAGGTACTTCTCTAACTGGTCCTAGTAATGCTTCACCCTCTTCCAGTAATGCTGCAGGTGCAACCATCGAGGGGAAGCACTCGGAGGATAGTGCAAATCAAGGCTCAAAGCTCAATCAAGATCATGGTCATCTTCAAAATCTCTCTGAAGGGTCAACACCAGATCAAGGCTCCACAGAGATCTCTACCTCAACTCATGATGAACAACCAAGTCCAGTGGCAAGTACAAATGATCAATTTCCCTCAACAGAAAATGATCTACATCAAGACGAACGTGCTCCTGAACCAATCACAGAAGTTTCCAATGATCACCTGCCCCGCATGACAAAATGGACCAAGAGTCACCCACAGAGCCAAATTATTGGTGACGCTTCTGACAAGGTCCAAACTCGATCGAGTACTGCAAATTTTTGTTACTATACAAATTTTGTGAGTATCATCGAACCCAAAAAGATATCTGAAGCTCTTGAAGACCCAAACTGGGTAGAAGCTATGCAAGATGAGCTTATGCAGTTTGAAAGAAACAAAGTATGGACCCTAGTGCCTCTGCCGAAAGGCAAAACCGCAATAGGGACCAAATGGGTCTTCAGGAACAAAAAGAATGAAGACGGTGTGGTGATCAGGAACAAAGCAAGACTGGTGGCCAAGGGATACTGTCAAGAAGAAGGCATTGACTATGAAGAAACCTTTGCCCCCGTGGCACGACTCGAAGCAATAAGAATCTTTCTTGCCTTCGCAGCCCACAGAGGTTTCAAAGTATATCAAATGGATGTCAAGTCAGCCTTTCTGAATGGGCAGATTCAAGAAGAAGTATATGTCCAACAACCACCAGGGTTTGAGAACTCTAAGTACCCAAATCACGTCTATTTTCTGGATAAGGCTCTGTATGGACTGAAACAAGCCCCCAGAGCATGGTACGACAAACTTTCAAACTTCCTCCTTGCAAACAGTTTCGAAAGAGGTACTACTGATACGACTTTATTTTATAAGAAGAGAAAAGGTGAGATTCTGCTTGTACAAATTTATGTTGATGACATTATTTTTGGGTCTACAAATGATTTATATTGCAAAAAGTTCGAGTCATTGATGAAAAGTGAGTTTTAGATGAGCATGATGGGAGAACTTACATTCTTCTTAAGATTGCAAGTCAAACAAACCACAGAGGGTATTTTCATAAACCAATCAAAATATGTCTCTGACATACTTAAAAAATACAATCTCTCTGACTCTTCACCAATGAAAACTCTTATGGTCACTGGATCCAAGCTCCATGCAGATCCAGAGGGCAAATCTGTGGAGTGTAAACTCTACAGAGGGATGATAGGATCTCTGTTGTACTTAACCGTGAGTAGACCTGATATAATGTTTGCCACATGTCTATGTGCAAGATTTCAAGCTAACCCCAAAGAATCTCATCTTCATGCTGTCAAGAGGATCTTCAGATATCTAAAAGGGACCAAAAATCTTGGTCTCTGGTATCCGGAGAACTCTGGCTTTGATCTCATGGCTTATACAGATTCAGATTACGGAGGATGCAAGCTCGACAGAAATAGTACCTTTGGGAGTTGCCAATTCCTAGGAGGGAAACTAGTAAGTTGGACTTCCAAGAAACAGAACTGTGTCTCAACCTCTACGGCAGAAGCAGAATATGTTGCTGCTGCAAGTTGTTGTTCCTAAGTTCTGTGGATGAGGACCCAACTTACGCACTATGGATTTGATATCGAAAAAATCCCCATCCTCTGTGACTCCAAAAGTGCCATTGAGATCTCTGCCAATCCTGTGCAGCACTCTAAGACCAAACATATCGATATCAGGTATCACTTTCTGAAACATCATGTGGAGCATGGGACAATAGAGATGTACTTTGTGCCCATAGACTACCAACTTGCCGACCTTTTCACAAAGGCATTGGATGAGAAAATATTCACTTTTCTAGTTGGCAAGATTGGTATGCTCAACATGAGTTGACCACAGAGCCTCTGTTGTACATATTTGCATGTAACATATTCCTTGTTTGTAAATAATCTCTTCGGCTTTCTTTATCATATATTCTTTTCTGCGAATCTATGTCTTGTGCAAATCTTATCTTTATATGATCCAAGCATAGTTGAAGGGGGAGCAGACCGAACCATCAAAGACCAATCTTGACAATTCAAGGGGGAGCAAGACAGTTCTGCACAACACAGACTACAGAGTGAGGTTAGTCCATCTGAACCATGGGTCAAAACTCTTTCTCGAGCACTATGCCCTCAGAAAGATCCCTCTTTGTACCAAATTTTCTGTCAAAACTTTGAAATGATCAAATCTTTGAAAATCTTTCCTAAAAAGGAAATTTTTGGTCTCAGAACCTCTGAGGTCGACCACAGAGCCTCTGCGATCTATCACAGAGTCTCTGCACCTCTAAACTGAGGATGTTTGACCAAATTCACTTTAAAAAGAACTCGATCATTTCATCACTCTTTCCTCCCTCTTAAAAAGCTCTTCTAATCACATCCTTGCCTATGACCTCATAAGCCTCTTATCCACAGAGCTTCTGTCATTCTCATCACTTGAGAAATTCAGGTCATGTGATGCGGGTTATTTTTTTTGAAACTCACTGTCACGTGAGAATAGTAAATGCCACGCGCGTGAGAATAGGGTGGCGCACGTCCTAGATCGTGCACCGCCATTATCTGACGTGGCAATATTTGATTGGTTCGTAACCTGTACCGTCGTTTTTTAGAAATGGCTTCTTATCCGTTACCACTCATCACGGATTTGAAAATTTTATCTTTTACCGCTCATTCTTTTTACCCTCTCTCCTCATATATAAACCCCTCTCATACCCCAAAACTTTTTTTTACCTGCTATCTTCTCTCTTTCAAGAATCCCTTTGCAAAGAATTCTCGTTCTCTATTTCTTTCCATGGCATCTCATTCTGCTTCTTCCAAGAACTCCAAGGGATCTTCTGCATCAAACCACTCGATGCATTCTGAAGCTAAAAAGGCCGATTCCCACTCTGTTGAACAAGAACATGTCCTAACTAGCAGAATGCTCTCCTTCACACACCATGATTATCACTCCAGGCAACTGAATCTCAAGCCTAACAATCACTATGTGGTCTTGGAACCCAAGGGATATCCTGAGGAAGCTGCTCCTTTACTTCAAATCCTAAAGAACCACATCCTCACAAAAGCCCTAACCCTAAAAAGAACTGATATTCCTGAAACTTACATTCAACAATTCTGGTTGAGTGCTAAGCATGAAAAACTGGATCGATATGGCTACTGTGTCATGGGCTATGCCACCCATCCTTCCACTACTCAAATACTGGACTTTGGTATAAACCACAGAAGGGTCACAGAGGTAGTCGAGCTTCCCACCAAGACCCAGTTAAACCTAAAAAGATACTCTGACGAGCCCTCTGACGATAAGATTTTAGAGTTCCTTAAGTTCATAGGATACGCTGTGCCAATTTCCAAGAGGACTGACTTCAGACGACAGAACCTTTCACCTATGTGGAACATTCTCTTTTCTATCCTAAATCGCTGCCTGACTTGCAGGGTAGGCAGTCCTGACCAATCTAGCCATACCATACTTGCAATAATGTATGGTATGTACTACGATTTGCCTCTGGACTATGCAACACTTATTTTTAGGGAGATCATAAATGCGGTCATAGCCAAGCAACAGGACCAAGCTCGAGGCACAGAGCCTAAAAATCTCGTTTTCAATAGGTTCTTTGCACTTTTGCTAGGAGATGCTCTGATAGGAGAAGGAAAGTTACCTGCAGAGGGTAAGATGATCAAGGTCTATGACATGAAGTCGCACAAGACCACTGTTCTCAAATATGGGTATCCGGGAGCAAGACCTCTGCCAGCTCGTATTTTGGCCTACCTGGGTAGTAAAGATGGGGTGAGAACTTACATTCGTAGGCACAGGACTCCTGAACCGAGTCCAACAACCCCCCCCCCCACGTGTAGGATTCCAAGTGGGTGAGATAGTTGTTTTCCTTAGGACAGAGATAGGTGAGGGAGCTGAAGTTAGAACAGAGGAGGGTGAAGGAGCTGAAGTTCGGACAGAAGCTGTAGTTGAGAAATGAGAAAAGAAGCTTAAAAATAAAATAACTCCCAAAAAGAGAGTCGCAGAAGAAGAGGCTCCACAATCCCCAACAGAAGTTGCCAAGCCAAAGAAGAAGGCTAAGAAATTGACCAAGGCAGCAACCTCTGAACCTGTACCCTCTCCAGAAGTGAGTGAACCTGCGGAGTCCGAACAACCTCTGTAGAGGAGAAGAAAAAAAGCCCAAGTCATTGAAAGCTCTGAGGAAAGGCCATCTAGCCCTCTCCTAGTCGCAATGAGCATAGCCAAGGAGATACAGAAGCTGCACTCTGGAACCTTAGGCGAAATCCCAGACTTTGAAGTGACAGACGTTACGGGACTTTCAAGCTCTGACGATGAGGGTGAAAAAAATGCGGAGAAGGAGAAAGAAGAAAAAGATGCCTTTGGCACACCACCAAAACCAACTCCCAGTGCAACCCACACTTCTACCCCTGCAGTTCTAGTACAGAGGGGTATTGAAACAGGACCGCACAATCCGAACCCAGCCCAAGCCATCCGGACAGAGGATATTCCTTCATCCTCTGTATCACCATCCGGGGAAACCAAACCCACCTCACCCTCTCAAAAGGGTGAGAGTGTTGCTCTGCGTGTCCATTCGCCCCAGGACACATCTCTTCCACACACAGAGATATTCATTACCTCTATCACACACAAGAGTGACACCCAAACCACTTCAGAGTTGGTGGTGAAAGAACACGATGATTCTGTGGCTCTAGAACAACCACATGATCCATTCAACATAGATCTTAAGGGAGTCTTTGAACCCTCCCCCAAAGAACATGTTGACAGAACTTCCATAGATGCTTCCTCTGTGGAACATCAAGGATTGGAAGGAAATCCCTCAGAGCTCAACATCCCCACAGGCTCTATGGGTGCCAAACACTCGTTGGCTAAATCTGGAACATGTGTTGTTCCAGAGGTTAACTCGGACACCTATGTCACAAAGGGCGAGTTTAAAGCCTTTGCTGACACGGTGCTCCAAAAACTTGACGAGTTGAAAAGCTCTGTCGCCAGGGAATCTCAAACCCACTCTGAATTTCTTACAGAGGCTCTCAAGGCCAATACAGACGCCCTGAACGCTCTTCGCCAATCCTCTCAACAACATTCAGCGGCGATCAATGAACTAAGCACAAATTGCGCGAAAAGGGCTGATCTTCAAGCTTGTGGACAAACCATCATTGCACACTCCAATCAAATTCAGGTTCTCGGGGATCTTTGCACAGAAGAGTTCCCAAAGTATGCTATATAAGGAGTTCAGACTGGAGTAACAGAAATGACCAAGCTTTGAGAGGAAATAAAGGACATAACTCGCAGTGTTATGGTCCCCTTCCATCCACAGGCATCAACCTCTGTACCTGACCCCTCTGCCTTTGCCACAAAAGTCGAGGTGGCAGCAGACTTGAAGAAAACCATAGCCACTTTTCGTTTCAAGTCTGATCTGGAAATCAACGCACTATCATTGGCTGCAGAGGACTCTCTACAGAAGATCAACAAACATGCCAATAAATACCTCTGTAAGCGAAGGAAAAGAAAGGAACCTGTCTCCTGCCGGACTCAAGCGGGACAGAAGAGGGCACGGCATGAGGACCAAGATCCTGATGAATCTGGCCATGGTCCTCATGAGGGGGAGAAGGCCTTAACACCAAAAGCACCTGTCATCTCTGCCACTCCTCTTCAAGCCCTACCCCTACAAAGAACATCTTCAGAGGCACACAAAACACAGAATCTAATGCCCTGTGCCTCTGAGGACCCAATACCGACTTCTCCAATTATCCAAGGATCAACCTCTGCAGTGTCTCTAAAGGGAAAGGTGAGTGTGGGCTCTGAACAGATCGCAGAAGGACTCACAAAGTTTGTAGAACCTTCAAGTCCTGAACTCATGCCCACTGCACCCACACTCGCTGTACAGTTTCAAACCCTTAATCCAGTAAACGCTGCAGATACTTCAGAGACCTCTCCACGGAAGATAGATCAAAACATCTCTAAACCTGAAAAGAAAAAGCCCTCAGAACAGCCCTCAGAGCAAAAACATCAAGAGGACAGAGTAAAAGAGATAGTTCAATCGTTGGACGCCATGAGAGTTCCAATCCCAAGGCCTCCACCGAAAGAACTCAAGTTCCAAGAAAACATTCATACCTATCTTTACAGCGCAGACCCCGAGGCTGTCTTCTTAGCACCGAACTTGCATCCCCTAATCAAAGAAGACATCAGAAGACGCTTCGAGCGAACTGCACTAGAAAGGGATGAAGTGTTCTCCACAGAAGATATCAAAACCGTGATGAGTATCTCTCTGCACTCCTTCGCCAACAAGTCAATCATGTATGCAAAATACTTAGTTGAGAGAAAAGATGGGAAGCAATACACGTTCACAGATGCAGACTTAAAGAACCTCTGTGCCTACGATCTTCCTCAACTATATGCCTTCACAGGGCTAAGACTTGAAAAGCGTAAGGAGTACATGATAGCGAATGACAAGATCAAGGAGGTGATGCGCGAACATGTAAAATATCACAGCAAAATGGACTTCGAGGTAGCTCTACAACTCGGAGTCAAGAAGCTGTCGATCACCAAACCACATGATCAATTCCCCGGAATCGAGAACGTTCCTTCCAACTCCTTAATCACAGAGCCTGAGTTCGGGTTCATCTACAGAGACGATGATGGGCTTAAAAAGATGTATCGGCCAAATCAAAGTCACAAGTACTCGAACAACACTCTGCAGAAGATAAGGAACACGATTCTGAGGAAGAAGGGATCTGAGATTGTGCAAGCGGGACCTGCAGAGACAATGATCGGACAGATTGACGCTCAACTGAAGTACAGGGAACCCATTCTATCGATGAGAAAAACTCTAGCTGAAAGCTTTACCAGCCCGATAAATGACTTTCCCCAATGACTTCTGTAATCTTATCTTGTATTTTCATTCATGTATTTGCTTCTTAATGTAACTGTCTTCTGGCATTTTCTTTTTAAATGAAAATTCGTATTCAGAGGTTGAGTCCCTTTCACCTCTTTTTGTTTCCATCTTAGCCAACACATCACTTTTCAAATTTTATTTTTTCAATACTTAGGGGGAGATTGTTAGCTCCACTCACATTGTATAGAAGTATTGAAAAATAGGCTAAGTATGGGAATCGCAAAAGTCAGCCGCTGAACACCCAAGTATACCACATAAGGTGCAAAGCTCAGAGGTTACTCCGCAGAAGATGTACCCGAGGTCAAACCTGATGATGATTCTCAGATCACAGAGCCTCTGTGATCACTTACAGAGCCTCTGTGAAGGCTAACCTCTGAATATCAATGTTGGAGCTTTTCTTAGATAGTTCAAGACAAGACCACGTGCAGAACACGTGAGGCCTGCTGTACGAAGATCCTCAAGATCAAAGTAATGGGCGTCCCACGATGTTTTACTTTACAGGTGGCATTTTGTTTATGGAATGTCAGTTTTTGTCTTGTACTAAGGGGTGCATTCCCCTGCTATATTAAGGGAGCACCACCTTAGAGAACAACATGAGAGAGCACACACACAAAAATAGTAGTCTGTACAATCCTTGAGCATATTTGCACATACCAGTGCGTGTTCTTGGTGTTCTTCAGTAATCAATGAAACAGTTCTTTGAGTAACCTTCATATAATACTTTACTTCCTGTTCATTAATTACTTGTGTGTTTACTACCTTGCATGTTCAATCTTTTCTACACATCTTAAACGCTTCTGCACTCTATTTAATTAATTTGTGTGTAGTAAAAGGTTAAATCAAGTTAAAGAACATCATAACTGGGATCAACAATATGAACAAATCAGTTCAAGACCCGCACTTCGATGATCAAAGTGTTTATTCCAATGTTGTCGTATGAATATCTAAATTTGTAATTTCTCTTATGCAGACTAGTCATACGTGGTTCTTGGACAGCGGATGTTCCAAGCACATGACAAGGCCAAAAGAGATACTGTCCAATTTTAAAGACAAATATTGCGGAACAGTAAGATTCGGCAACGACCAGTTTTCTCCAATCATGGGATACGGTGATGTACAACATGACAATGTCACGATCAAGAAGGTGAGCTATGTAGAAGGCTTACGACACAACTTGTTCAGTATAGGCCATTTCTGTGACAAAGACTTAGAGGTCAACTTCAAAGCCAAGAGATGTTCAGTTCGCAATGAAGAAGGCGAAGAACTCTTGGTCGGTACTCGAGAATCAGACCTCTACACAATCAATTTATCAAATGTCCAGACTGACAAGCAGGTTTGTCTGCTGACGAAAGCCTCGATGCAACAAAGCTGGTTATGGCATCGAAGGCTCTCTCACCTCAACTTTCGGTACATCAACAACCTGGTCAGTGGAAAGCTCGTCAAAGGACTTCTAGAGCTCAAATATGAAAAAGAACATCTTTGTGCAGCTTGTGAAAAGGGCAAGATGAAGAGGGCTCCACATAAACCAAAGCCTGAACCGAGTACAAGCGATCCGTTAGAGTTATTGCATATGGACTTATACGGTCCGATGCGAACTCAGAGTCTAGGCGGAAATAAGTACATACTCGTTATCGTGGACGATTACTCGCAGTACACATGGGTCAAGTTTCTACGTTCAAAAGACGAGACACCAGATGTTCTCATCACATTCCTGAAGACGACCCAGGTGAATCTGCAGAAACCGGTCAAGTTTCTACGAACAAACAACGGCACAGAGTTCAAGAACAACAAAGTTGAAGAATATCTCGAATCTGTCGGGATTTCACATCAATACTCTGCTGCTCGTACGCCTCAACAAAATGGAGTGGTCGAAAGAACAAATCGTACGCTAGTTGAGGCTGCTCGTACTATGCTAAGTCAATCAGACTTACCTCTATTTTTGTGGGCAGAAGCTGTATCGACCGCGTGCTACACACAGAATCGATCCATGGTACATCGAAGATTCAAGAAGACTCCTTATGCGTTAATCAACAACCGAACACCGACAATCAAATATTTCCATATATTTTGGTGTAAGTGTTTCGTTCTAAACGATAGGGAGAATCTCAACAAGTTCAGTGCTAAGGCGGACGAAGGCATCTTCATTGGTTATTCCTCGACATCAACTACATTCCGTGTTTATCTGAAGAAGTCAAAGATGGTGATTGAAAGCGTCAACGTCTCGTTTGATGAAGAGATGGCTTCCGAACAACACAGTTCAGAACCCGTTATAACCGGAGTACTAGCTTCTGGGCAACTCAGTCCAGAACCTGCGTCTCAACAGAATAAATCAGATGAAGCATCTTCATCGACTAATCATTTATCTGATTTAGACTTATTATTTGAATTGTTTTATGATGAATTTCTTGGATCTAATGTAAAGAAATCTGTTGTGGTTGACAGGATGGAAGACTTAACGAATACTCATCCAACCAGTTCAGATATTCCTATTGAATCCAACGCCCCGATTCAACAAGAAGTTCCAATTCAAATGCCGACTCCAACAGTTGAAGAAGTGACAAATGATAAAGAGACAGAAGTAGCTGAAACAGTAGGAGATACTATTCAGATCAATCTACAGCCGGAACAAACTGTACCTACTGAGCCTTCTGAACCTGCCACTTCAACTGAAATCATAATTCCTCCTGAACTAACCGAAGAACGTACAAGTGGATTTGTAGATGATACAACTGACATACAATCATCTAATCCACTGCCTCATGAACATAAATGGACCAAAGAGCACCCAATAAGCCAAGTCATTGGTGATCCATCAAATCCGGTGCAAACTAGGTCAGCATCAATGAACATATGCATGCATGACTCCTTTCTGAGCAAGTTCGAGCCAACACGAGTATCAGAGGCACTTGCTGATCCAGAATGGGTGATCTCAATGCAAGAAGAGCTAAATCAGTTCAATGCACTTCAAGTCTGGAGACTCGTACCAAAGCCTAAAGGTAAAACCATTATAGGTACGAAGTGGATTTTCAAGATAAAGAAACACGAAGATGGTACCGTTATCCAAAACAAGGCAAGACTAGTAGCCAAATGATACAGACAAGAGGAAGGAATCGACTACGATGATACATATGCTCCTATGGCACGATTAGAGGCAATCAGAATGTTTCTAGCCTACGCAGCCCACAAAAACTTCACGGTCTTTCAAATGGACGTGAAGACAACATTCCTGAATAGAATTCTGAAGGAGGAAGTCTACGTCTCTCAGCCAGAGGGTTTTTTCAATCAAGAGAAGTCGAATCACGTTTACATTCTCGACAAAGCACTCTACGGTCTGAAACAAGCACCTCGAGCCTGGTATGATGTCCTTTCCACTTTTCTAGTCAAGTCTGGGTTTTCCAAAGGTACGGTGGATACCACTTTGTTTATCAAAAAGGAAAAAGGCGATATCATTTTAATACAAATCTATGTAGATGATATTATCTTTGGTTCTACAAATACTAAGTACTGTAAGAATTTTGCAAACCTTATGGTGTCTAGATTTCAGATGAACATGATGGGAGAGATGAATTTCTTTCTCGGATTGCAAGTCAAACAGTTTTCTATGGGTATTTTTATCAATCAATCAAAATAAATTATGGATATTCTTCGAAAGTTCAAAATGGAAAATTCCAAACCGATTGGTACCCCAATGGCACTAGGTAGTAAGATTGGCACCGATCCTTCGGGAAAGGCTGTTGATGTTAGGACTTATCGAGGGATGATAGGTTCTTTAATGTATCTTACTTCTAGTAGGCCAGATATAATGTTCTCAACATGCTTATGTGCACGATATCAGGCCAATCCTAAAGAAATCCATTTGTCTGTTGTGAAGAGCATATTTAGGTATCTAAAGGGCACTGCAGATCTTGGTCTGTGGTATCCTAAAGATACTAGTTTTGAACTAACATCCTACACAGATGCAGATCATGCAGGTTGTATGTTAGACAGGAAGATCACGTCGGGACATGTACAGTTCCTCGGTGACAAACTTGTAAGTTGGGCATCTAAGAAGCAACTTTGTGTTTCAACTTCCACGGCCGAAGCAGAATATGTAGCTGCTGCTATTTGCTGTTCTCAGGTCTTATGGATGAGGACTCAATTGCGCGACAACGGTTTCCACTTCAACAAGATCCCGATATACTGTGACTCCAAGAGCGCCATCGCAATAACGGCGAATCCTGTTCAACACACAAAGACAAAGCACAAAGACGTCAGGTATCACTTTATTAAAGATCATGTTGAAAAAGGAATAATTGAACTTTTCTTTGTAAAAATTGATTATCAACTTGCTGATTTGTTTACCAAACCTTTAGACGAAAAGAGGTTCAACTTTCTTGTCTCTAAGCTTGGTATACTAAATCTTAAGATTTAATCAGTAGTTACCTAACAAAGTTTTCTAAGTTGTATAATTTTTCATCATTTCTTCATTCTTAACTCTGATTGATATCTGCACTTCTATATTCTGTTCATGATCCAAGGGGGAGTATGAGAAGATATTGACATGTGGTCAATATTACTTTGAGGGGGAGCTCATAAAATTTGTGCATGTACCTTTTAATGTCAAATTTTTTTTGTAATGCAAGATTTTAGGGGGAGCTCTTCACATCAAAGGGGAGTACGGATATGACTTCTGATTATTTCTGATCAGAACTCGTACTTTAACAGTTTTACTGCTTTTTGTATTTTCAATTTAAGTGAATAAATTTTACTTTGACTTGACATAAGACTTTTGCAGAATTTTTGAGAGAAGCTTACAAGTTCATATCTATATGACTTTACGCTTAGCTTCATGAGATGGAAGATCGTATGTAGAGGTATAATTCTATATCTTCATCTCATATATGGTTGAAAGAAGGAAAACTTTCAATCATTGGAAAACATTGTTTTTAATGTTCAAAACACTTCCCGATTTTTCAATACATTTTATATTTTGGGAGTGTATTTTAAATGTTTTCATGATCAATATTCTGCTTTAACTGAAATAGTTAACCGAATCTGAGCATCACGTGCATCATAGGAAAACAAGAATCATTGTGCTAGGAATTAACACAACTTCTATGGAATTACCTTAACCAGTGATTTCTACCCAAAAAATAATCCTAAGTGATTGAGTGTGCAAAGCGAAAAGAAATGAGTGTGATTAGAGAAAGAAAAAAGTTTAAAAGAAAGAGCGTGTGAGAACAGAGTTAAAAGAATAACACAACTCTGCACCAACTTTTTCTGAGCCGGGTAGCCACCATTCTAGTGATTCACAATTCTTTGGTGATCATTATTGAAATAGGCAACTAACCCATGCCAACTCTTGATCTAACCTCACCATCTACTCATTTTCTTCTCAACAAGAAAATGTTTCATTTTCAAAGGGGATGCAGCACATTTGCTATCTGATTTTCATTTGGAAATCGGGATATTGAAAAGAAGGAAGTCTGCCCCACCTTCGCACTTCAATCATGCACATTGAGTCTGTGTTTAACTTACTGTTGTCTCAGTGGTTTACACAATTTTGAGCCAATAAGCAATCATCAAGTGCTTAATTCTTTCTAACACAAGCACAAACACATAAGGAATTAGTTTCTTTGTCATAACGTTTATAGAAATTACCTTTGTGGTGTTTCGATGATTAAATGGAATCTCTGGGGGAGTCAACATCAAACAGCTCCTTTCCAATGTGTATTTGTTACACACAGTGACTTAGTGTTACTGACAGGCATTCTAACTGATTCCATAGTTGATTCAGGTGTTACACGACTAATTTGTCTGGATTTGCAATGATCTAGATGAATATCTATTGAATTGACGGATCAGATGCTCCGAAAAATAGACATTTCTTACAAAAAGTTTTAATGAAGTCATTGCACTTATCATCAAAAAGGGGGAGAATGACTACACAAGAAATGGAAAAGATCACATGTTTCAAGAATCACGTCAAAGATTGAATTCTTCAAAGAGAAAGAGATTGCATCTTCTGAGCTGAAGAAGAAGACTGAATTGCTAAAATCTTTTTAGTAATGATCTTGATCCAAAGGGGGAGATTGTTAGACCACAGTCTCATTGGATTCAAGATCATCCAAACTGAAGATCGCAATCTGAAGCTAAAGCTGGAACGTCGACTCTCGATATTAAAGTCTATGTTGTTTGTAATAAATGTCAAAGTAATTAATTGTTATTGTATTAGTTAACTTAGTTAAGTTAATATCTAGTTAGTTAGTTTCTAGTTTAGTTTTAATATAAGTTGGTTTATTATTATACATAATATCTATTTTAGATATTATGTTAGTTTACATAATATCTAGTTTAGATATTATGTATATTATTAGATTAGATATTAGTGTGTCTCTCAACTCTCTCAAGAAAAATCAGATATTATCAAGAACACAAAAACACACACTTAAAGGTGTAAATCAGAGAGAAAAACAGAGAACACATTTATATAGCTTAAATCGATCAATCCTGTAACCGTTGTTATAATCAATACATGTTGGTAATCAATATTGTGTTGTTGTTTCTATAAAACTTGATATAAAACATTATTGTGTGGACGACAGGATTGAAATCACTCGCCATTACTTTTAGCCTATGCGTGAGACCTAGATTGAATTGTAATCCCGAGGTGATTATTATCTATGCGTGAGACCTAGATCTATTTTCACATGATTTCAAATTGGATGAATTAATCGAGTTAAGCAGGTGAGACCTTGACCCGAGGCAAGGATGGGACTAAACATACCAGCTTCACACTAGTTGCTCGGCCACTAGATGCCATGGGTCCCATAAGGATCTAAGAATTGCACTAGTAATGCAATTGGTGAACATCACATACCTATTGAATCTATCATTGCTAGCAGATCAACTGATGTAATGATAGCACCTCAATGAGGATCTTAGCCTTTTTCGTAAAAATTAAAATAAAATTGGGTAGTTAATTTAAAGAAAAAGGATTAATTATTGAAAATACTAAATCTTGAACTTTGTATGTTTGTAGATGACAACAACCAATCAAACCCTAAGCAACTCAACAATCAGGTCAGTTCTTGAAAAAGAGGAACTGACAGGTATCAACTTCATCGACTGGTATCGAAATCTGAGGATCGTCCTCAGGGCTGAAAATAAGTTGATCCATCTGGAAGAGGCCTTACCTGAGGCACCTCCTGCCACTGCTTCTGTTGCAGTCCGTGCAGCCTACACCCTTAAGTTTAACGAACAACAAGAAGTAGTTGCTCTTATGCTGGTGAGCATGACTCCCGAGATCCAAAAGAACTTGGAGGAACTCACAGCTTTTGAGATGCTACGAGAGTTGAAAACCATGTTTCAACAATAAGCAGAACACGAACTGTTTGAAACAGTCAAAGCATTCCACGCTTGTAAACTGGAGGATGGCCAGTCAGTTAGAGCTTACGTCTTGAAGATGAAAGGCTATCTTGACCAAATGGAGCGTCTTGGTTACCCCATGCCACAAGTTCTTGGAGTGAGCTTGATTCTTACCTCACTCTCCATAGACTATAATCAGTTTGTTATGAACTATAACATGCATAGCATGGGGAAGACTATCTCTGAACTACATGCTATGCTGAAACTTGCAAAGCAAGGGATGCCCAAGAAAGCTCCTGTTGTTATAGCAATCAGGACAGGTAAAATCCAGAAACCCAAACCGCAAGCACTGGGCAAGGGTCGTGGCAAGGGTAAACATGTTTACAAACCCAAACCTAAGATCCCCCCACCTGCTAAAAAGGAGCACCCTGCAAAGGACACCACCTACCATCACTGTGGAGTGATAGGCCACTGGAGGAGGAACTGTCCCACCTACCTGGCAGAGTTGAAGAAGAATAAAGTTACCCCGGCTAGCACATCAGGTATCTTCACTATAGAATTCTATGCTTTTCCGAGTAAATCCTGGGATTATGACACCGGTTGTGGAACTCACATTTGTAGTAATGTGCAAGGACTAAGGAGAAGTAGAAAGCTAAACAAAGGAGCTTTGGACCTGTACGTAGGCAATGGAATGCGTGCAGCTGTTGAAGCTATAGGGAGCTATGATCTTATCCTCCCTAATGGATTGATCATTGTTTTAGACAATTGTCATTATGCACCTACTATTACTAGGGGTATTGTTTCGATTTTTCGTTTGAAGCATAACGGTTTTATTAAAACTTTTACGGATTATGGTATTTCGGTTTCTAAACATAATCTATTTTATTTTAATGATATTCCTCGTGATGGTATTTGTGAAATTTACATGCATAATCTTATTTCAAACGATAGTTCTATATATACATGTAGCACTAAAAAATCCAGATGTAATTTGGATTCAACTTACCTATGGCACTGCCGTCTTTGCCACATAAGCAAGAAGCGCATTATAAAGCTGCAACACGATGGACTTCTAAAGTCAATCGACGATGAGTCGTTTGAAAATTTCCTCTCTTTCATTTCTGGGAAGATGACAAGAAAACCTTTCTCCCATATAGGTGAAAGAGCCAAAGATCTAGTTGGACTCATACATACTGATGTATGTGGCCCATTTAGAACTCTGTCTAAGGAAGGTGCTAGCTACTTCATCACTTTCACTGATGATTTCAGTCGCTATGGTTATGTTTACTTGATTAAACATAAACATGAAGCCTTTGAAACGTTCAAAGCCTTTCAAAATGAAGTAGAAAATCAACTCGGCAAGACTATTAAGGCTCTTCGATCTAATCGAGGAGGAGAGTACATGAGTCAAGAGTTTTTAGACCATCTGACTAAGTGTGGGATTGTCTCACAATTCAATCCTCCATACACTCCACAACATAATGGTGTGTCTGAAAGGAGAAATCAAACTTTGCTAGACATGGTTAGATCCATGATGAGTCTAACTACTTTGCCACTATCCTTTTGGGGTTGTGCTCTAGAGTTTGTTGCTCGCATACTCAATATGGTTCCGACCAAGAAGGTTGATAAGACACCATATGAAATATGGCACGGGAAAGTACCTAATCTGTCTTACTTGAAGGTCTGGGGTTGTGAGGCTCTCGTGAAACGAGACACACCAAACAAACTTGAGCCTAGATCTATCAAGTGTATCTTCGTAGGGTACCCAAAGACAACGATGGGTTACTATTTCTACTACCCACCCGAAAACAAAATATTTGTTGCTCGGTATGCTGAGTTTCTTGAGAACATTCTCATTTTACAAGAAGCAAGTGGGAGCACTGTAGACCTTGACGAAAATCAAATCGAAGATGCACAACCTCCTGGTAACACTAGCAAACATCACGCTGAGGCTAAACATGAAGATGATGAACCACAAAATGATGTAATTCCCATTCGTAGATCCGCAAGGACACCTCGAACACCTAAACGATATAGTTTTTATGTCAATGCTGAGGAGCAGAATTTGGGGGATCATGGTTAACCCTCTAACTATCAGGCAACATTGTTGGATCCAGTATCCGATAAATGGCTTGAAGCTATGAATGTTGAAATGCAATCCATGAAAGACAATCAAGTCTAGAACTTGGTTGATCTTCCTCAGAACAGCAAGACTGTCAGGAGCAAGTGGATCTTAGAAGAAGACCGACATGGGTGGAAATATACACACTTATAAAGCTCGTCTGGTAGCAAAAGGATACACTCAAACCTACGGGGTTGACTATGAACAAACCTTCTCGCCTGTTGCTGACGTTAAAACTATTCGGATTCTTATAGCCATAGCAGCGTACTATGACTATGAGATTTGGCAAATGGATGTCAAAACTGATTTCTTGAACGGTCACCTTAATGAAGATGTTTATATGGTGCAACCTGAGGGTTTTGTGAGTCTAAAACATCCCGAGAAAGTATGCAAGCTTCAAAGATCCATTTATGGACTGAAGCAAGCATCCAGAAGTTGGAATAAAAGGTTCGATGAGGAAATCAAAATGTATGGTTTCACTCAAGACCTTGATATTCCATGTGTATATATGAGAGCTAGTGGGAGCATCGTCGTTTTTCTAATCTTATATGTTGATGACATATTACTCATAGGGAACAAGATTCCAATGCTACAAGATGTCAAATCCTGGCTTGGAAAATGCTTTGCCATGAAAGATTTAGGCGAAGCGGCGTACATCCTAGGAATCAAGATATATAGGGATAGATCGAAGCGCTTAATTGGTTTAAGTCAAAGTGCATACATTGAAAAAATTCTAAAACGGTTTAGAATGGATGCTTCCAAACGTGGAAATCTTTCAATGCAACACAATGTAAACTTGAGTAAGACTCAGGGACCCTCCACACCTGATGAGGTGAAGCGGATGAAGGGAATCCCCTATGCTTCGGTTGTGGGATCCATCATGTATGCAGTGAGGTGCACTAGACCTGATGTAGCGTTCTCTCAAAATCTTACAAGTAGATACCAACAAAATCCAGGAGAGAGTCACTGGACTGCTGTTAAGAACATATTGAAGTATCTTCGAAATACTAGAGATATGTTCCTTGTTTATGGTGGTGATATAGAAAGAGAGCTCAATGTTACTTGCTACACTGATGCTGGTTTCTAAACAGATCGAGATGACACTCGATCTCAGACTGGATACGTTTTCATCATGAACGGAGGCGTTGTTGACTGGAAGAGTGCTAAGCAAAGCACTACTGCGATGTCTTCTACAGAAGTTGAATACATAGCTGCTTCCGAAGCTGCAATAGAGGCTGTTTGGATACGGAAATTCATTTATGGGATTGGGGTTGTCCCCAGGAATGAAAGACCCATGGATATGTACTGCGATAATTCTGGTGCCATTATCATAGCCAACGAACCTGGAGTTCAAAAGGGCGCCAGACACTTTCGCAGGAAGACTCACTACATTCGAGAGGTTATCGAGATGGGTGAAATTCGTCTTCTCAAAGTTCACACAGATGACAACTTAGTTGATCCCTTTACAAAACCAATGTCTTGTACCAAACATATTGAACATGCTAGGAACATTGGACTTCGACCAGCTAGTAGTCTCATGTAGATCTGTTTTAGTATTTGAATAATTGGAACGTTGAACATTTTTTATTTCACAATGAATTGATGTACTAGGTATGATCGTTTTCATTTATATCAACTGTGTTCTATATTTGCATGTTTAATCCATGAATAAATTATTTGTTCTAAATTGTCCATTGTCAGTTGATGATACGGGAGTATCATCGAGTTAAGGCAAATATGAGCGTATTGGTGATATTTATTGGTGAATCAATGATGATACCACCAAACTCACATATTGTTCATTGGTGATGATCATTGGACTGACCCAGCCTACGAGAGTTCACTGCATGGATCGGCGTTACTTGAGAATCTCGCAGATGGTTATGTCACTCGTCCTTAGACTTGAGATGCAAGCAGGTTTTGTGTGGGTGGAATGTCGGTCTTTGAAATGGTTAAACGCTGTCCTGAATAAGGCTGTTATAAAAATCATCTTCAGAAGTGATGTGAGGCACATGATAGACACGTGCAGTCAAAATAGGATTTGTTCCTCTATAGGTAATAGAGTTAGATACTACTGGGCCCCTCGATGAATTGAATAGATATTTGTACGGCCATACCCAAATGTAATTAAGATGATGCTTGATTAATTTGGTAATCTAATTCAACAAACAGATCGAGAAACATAATCGTTGAACAATTAGAATGACATATGATCCATGTCTAGTATTCAACAAGGTATATGTAACAAAGGGAAGACTGATTTAATAAACCATTTAAAATGAGACGTTTAAGAAACTAACCTCATGTGTCTCTAGGGGCATTGGCGTGTTGCTAGACGCTAACCTTTGCTTGTATGATTACTTGTTATTATGATGTGCGCAAGTGAGAGATGTTGGAATATGCTCGTGTCATAATAGATAATTATATGGCTAGATAGGGGTGTTATTCGGTCGGTTAAATCGGTTTTCGGTTTATTCAGTTCGGTTTAATCGCTTTTCAAGATTTTTAAAAACTAATCGATAACCAAACCAAATAAGGTTCGGTTTAATCGGTTTCAGATTATTCGGTTCGGTAACCGGTTAAACCGAATAAGGATTTATATTTTTTCATTGAACATTTGCTCAAATAATGTTTTCAAATCAAGTGTTCGTTGCTTATAATATATAATTGTATCTATAAGATATTATATGTCCATGTTAGGTCTGATTTTATAGTAATCATTGTATTTATAGGATTGGTCTAATACAGTGTTTAGTGTCGTATACTATGTTGTATTGACCAAGGGTATTTAAGTCCCTTTGGTCTTTGGTGTTTGTAAGAAGTTCACGCACATATCAATAGAACAATATACTTTGCGCTTCAATCTCTCTCTCTACTTTCTCTCTCTAGAGATTTAGTGATTCTTGGATTATCAATTGGTATCAGAGCCAATCTAAATCTAAGAGGATTGAGATAATCTGTTTTCGAAATCTTAATTGGTGAATTAATCTGAAAATTTGATTGATTTTCTTGAATTTTTCAAGAAAATCTCGTTTTTAGATTTTTCATCAAAATTCGACTTGTTTTTGATTGAATTTCTTTGCTAATTGGTTCGTTGGACTCATTTTTAATTGTTAAATAATTTTGATTCACATCAATTTGCAAGAAAATCAAGTTTTAATTGTCGATTTTGAGATTTTTGAAGTTTCTGGAAAAACGGTTTTAACGCACTGTTCATATCTTGAAATCTCGATTTTAAGGTTTTTAATCGAAATGGTTTATTGAAAAGTGTTACAAATCTGTTTTCGATCATATCTGTTGAAGAAATCGTCTTTAAATTTCTAATCTGTAATCGAATTTAGTGTCTTTTCTTGTTTTTCAGCGGTTTGCGCCAGATTCAAAGTTTGCGCGAGTTCTTCCTTCTTTGCGCGAGTTCATATTGTCAAAGTTCAGGGATCATCGAGAAAAGTTAAAGTTTTCGCTAGAAATTCTTCACGCAAAGTCTAGTTTGCGTTACCTGTGTATTACGCAAATCTAAGTTTGCGTCACCCTCTGCTCACGCAAATCTGAGTTTGCGTCTCCTTCAGCTTGAGAAAAGTTCAGTTCTTGCTTCTAATCTCTCACGCAAAGAGTGGTTCTCGCCATCCTCTTCTCACGCAAACTAAGGTTTGCGCCATTGTCGTATCACGCAAATCATAGTTTGTGTTTCCATCTGCTCGCGAAAATCTCTTGTGTCATCTGTTCATCAAGTAAACTCAAGTTTGCTCCATCAATGCTTAGCGCAAATCATAGTTTGCGCCATATACAGCTCACGCAAAGTTCAGTTTGAGTCTTCCTTAGCTTACGCAAATCTAGTTTGCGTCTTCCTCTGCTCACTCGAATCTTCGTTTGCGCCTTCTGCCTCTCACGCAAACCTTCAGTTTGCGCCAACTCTTCTGTGTTCAAGACTTAGCATTTTTTCTGACGATTTCATCTATGGATTCTGCAAATTTTGCATATCAAGCTCAGTTCTACAAAAGTGACCTCATGGTGTCATTGGGCACAGAAAATCGTCCTCCAGTTCTGATAGATGAAAACGAGTTTACTCAGTGGCAAGATCGATTTCTGAATTTTATCGAACGTCAAAAGAACGAAAATGACATGATGAATATTCTGTCTGAAGGACCTTTTGAAAAACCCATTCTGTCTTCTGGATTATATAAGCCTACCAAAGAATATACACCTGATGAGTTGTCGCAATATCAAGCCGATCGTGATATAAAGGCAAATCTGATGCTAGCTTTGCCAAACTCTATCTACAACAGGATTGATTGTTTCAAAAATCATCCTAATCTTATGTGGCAACAGCTTGAGAAGATTATGCTTGGGTCTTCAGTTGCAACTTAACTTCGGCATACACGGTATATGAACAACTTTGAAGAATTCAAAGCCAAGGATGGGGAGTCATTGAAAACTGTGTATGACAGATTATGTGTCGTGATAAATGATTTGAGGATGATTAAAGTGGAAAAGACTGAGCTTGAGTCAAATCTGAAATTCCTCAATGCACTTAAGCTCAAAATCGGAAACTTGCTGAGAAAGTTTTATACACTTAAGCTCAACTGCTTTCTTCTCATCAGCACTCTTCCTGGAAAATTCTGAAAACTTCTTAGCAAACTCTTTCTTTTTACTTTCAAAATCAGATTTTTCTTTGACCATCGTTTGATAATTGTGTTCTCATATATGATTGATTAGATCAATCAAATTGCTGTGTTGGCTCACAACACCACATTAGGGGTAAATCCATATATTATTGTTGTGGTTGTTTATTTTGTGTTTGCTTTTATTTATTGTTTTATTATTGTTATGATAATTGCAAACGTTAAAAAAAAATCAAACGCAAAATAAATTTTAAATCGGTAAATAAAATATGATATTTTAAATTGATATGTTTATCGAAATCAAACCGATTTAATAAAGATAAGCTTTTAAAACAAGATTTTTAAATATAAAATCAAAACGTTTTAAAAGAATTAGAAGGTTTTCTAAAATTAAACCTTTTACAAAACGTAAACTTAACGCCACCCATTTAAGGTACTTGTTAAGCATACAGGATCCCGATATGGCCAGTGCTTAGCCAATCATGCCGGTTGAATGTAATGTTGGACAAGGAGCCAAAATATTGAGATTTAAGTGGACAGTTTCTTGGCCATTCACTTAAATAGTCGTATTTTGGACGACTGATCCCAATAAACCCTAAGCCCAGTATTTAGGTGGGATCACGATACCTTAGTATGGTTTATTTACTTGAGAATATCATAAACAGTTGCTCGGCCATTTATGAGTATTTTGAAGGCGTTGAAGGGGGATTAAACGTGCCAATTTCAATATATGATATATTGAATAGGATCCCACGACATCTAAGAGTTATGTTGAAGATAATTGGATGATGCCTACCTAAATAGCCTAATTCCGTAGACAGTTGCTTGGTCATTTATGGAAGTAGGTGAAATATGGATCTTAGCTCAAAACAAATGATTTTGAAAGGTTAATCCATTTATTTGAGATATTAAAGTTACTAAAATTAAAATCATGTTTTTGTAGATGTCTACCTCATATTCAAACTCAAACAACTTATCCCAATTTACACTATGGTCAATCCTGGATAAGGAAAAATTGGACGGAACGAACTTCATCGAATGGTTTTGATTCCTAAGGGCAGTCCTTAGGCATGAAAAGAAGTTCTACGTTCTTGAAAACCCCCCTCCAAATGCTCCTGTCAGAAATGCTCCAACTGAAGTCAGAACTGCTTATGATAAGTACCAAAATGACTCTCTGATTGTTGATTGCCTAATGTTAGCCACCATGACTCCTGAATTATTACGGGATCATGAAAACATGACTGCTTGGGATATGATATCTTCACTGAAGTCTATGTTTCAGTTACAAATAAAGCGGGAGAGATTTGATATAGTTAAAGCATTGGCTGCTTGTAAAATGACTGAACGTTCGTCAGTTAGTACCTACATTTTGAAAATGAAAGGATACTTTGATCAACTGACCCATCTTGGTTCCCCACTGGGTCAAGAGTTGGAAATCGATATGGTTCTCAACTCCCTACCCAAAACATATAAGCAGTTCATTAAAGACTATAATATGAAAGGTTTGAATAAAACTCTCACAGAGCTTTACAACTTACTTAAAACTACTGAGAAGGATATGAAATCCAAGTTGGGTTCAACCAAACCAAAACAGGCTTTGATGATCAAACCTGACAGTGGGATAATCAAGAAAAAAGGGGAGATAACCAAGGGTAAAATATATGTTGGAAGATCCAGCATAGATAAGGGCAAAGGAGAAATTCCTGAGGTTGCAGTATGGTATAATTGTTTTCACCATGGGCACCAAATGAGAACTTGTCCAGCCCGATTGGCAGAAATCAAGAAGCAAAAGGCTACCAGAGTCGGGCCTTCAGGTATGTTTACCATTTGATTTAATTCACTTCTGACTAAGTATTACATATTGAGTATGATACTCATATTAGTACTACCTTTTCCGGAAATAAGAAGTGAATAGAAGATGAAACCAGACCAAATGAAGCTAAGCTAGCTGTTGCTCAAAGGGACATATGATATGAACCTTCCAGATGGTCTAACATTAACACTTAGCAAGTGTCATCATGTACCTAGTGCTACTAGAAATTTAGTTTCATTTTCTCAATTACAACGAACCAAATTTATGTTTTAAAATAAGTTTTCGTTTTATCTTAATAAATGTTTTATGAAATTAATAGTTGTAATTATAAATCATTATAACGAATTAAGCGGGGCTTAAAACTGATCTATTTGTGACATTCAAACAAGAAACACATAGCCAAACTCCAGGCGGACGGAAAGTTGGAATCATATGATGATTCATATGATATATGTGTATCTTGTTAGTCAAGATGACAAAAGAGCCTTCAAAGGGTAAACCTTTAAGGGCCACAAAAACTATTAGGGGTTAACCATACTGATGTATGTGAGACTTATAGTTATGTCACAAGATACGGTCATCGCTACTTCATTACATCCTACTGATGACTTCAGTAGACATAGGTATGTTTACCTAATAGAACAAATATATAAGCTTTGAAATTTTCAAAGAGTTTTAGAAAGAAGTAGTGAGTATACTTGGCAAAGGATAAAGATGCTTCGGTTAGATCGAGGTCATGAATATCTAAGCCGATAGATCATCCTAGAGATTTTTGGGATTGTATCTTCGTTGACTCCTCACGGGACACCACATCACAACGGTGTATCCAAGAAGAGAAATAGAACCCTGTTGAACATGGTTCACTCTATGATGAGTCTCACCACTCTGCCTAAATGTTTCTAGGATTATGCCCTAGAAACAGTTGCCCAAATATTAGTTTATCTAGCAACCAACAAGGACCAATAAAACTCACTCTCTTAAATGAACTGGGAAGATCCCAAAGTTATCATATTTGAGAATATGGGGTTATAATGTTTAAAGATTTTCGAAAGCATGATTCAAAGGTCCAAAAGGTACATCTTTATGTGATATCCAATTGGATATTGTTTCTACAGGTCTAGCGAGAACAAAAGTTTTGTTAACGCACCCTGGTGAGTTCTTAAGAAAAGATTTTCTGTCAAGAATCACAAATGGGGACACAGTAGATCTTGAAGAAATTCAAGAACCACAAAGATGGAACGATGGTTGACACTGACATTCAACAAGATGTTGAGCTTCAACAAGCTGTTGAAGATAATCAACGAGATACAAAATAATCCGAAGATCGGATTACTGATAAATGGCAAGATGACCATGAAGACTGATGTCAAAAGCCACATTCCTTAAAAGGAATTTTTAGCGAGGGCGTATACAAGGCTTTAAAACATCAAACCTAAAAGTGCAAGTTGCAAAAGTCCATTTATGGACTAGAACAATCATTTCGTAATTGAAATCTTGTATATACAAGAAGTTCAGTGGGAGCATAACAGTATTCTAGATCCTATATGACATCCCAATGCTTGAAGGTGTAAAATCATGGATTAGAACAGTACTTCGTGATGAAGGATCTAGAAGAGACAAAGTCCTTGGTATAAAGATCTATCGTGGTAGATCAAAGTGCTTAAGCAAAAGTACATATATTGACAAGATCTTGAAATACTTCAAGATGAAGGATTCTAAGAAAGGAAACTTGCCAATAGTACATAGTGTACATCTGAGTAAAACTCAGAGTCCTAGTTCCAAAGAGGACATGAACCATATGAAGGGTGCTCCCTGCGCTTCACCCAACGGTTTAATCATGTACACCATGTTAATGTACTAAGACCGGATGTCTCGTATGCCCTAAGAATGACGAGCAAATATTAGTCAGACCCAAGTGATGCTCACTGTTTAACAGTGAAGAACATTCCGAAGTATCTGAGAATAACTAAAGATATGTTCTTACTGTACAACGGTTATGAAAGAGATCTGTGTGTTTAAGGATACACAGATGCTAATTTCCAAGCCGACTTTAATGACTTAAATTGTAATAGGGATATATGTATTGAACGGAGGTACTATGAGCTATAAGAACTTACATACAAATCTACTTGTCAAGCCTATGTCTCAAAAAAAAACATGATGTTCATGTTATAGGCTTGAGGATTTTTATATTGAATAATAATTTTAGTAAACTTTAAACTTTCTGGAATGTTAAAACAGTTATGTTTTATCTGATATGGCATATTGGGTATGAGTATATGCATTAAACATTTATGTGTTCTTTATTAGCATGTTTACGTATCCTTAAATAAATATGTTGATCACATTATTTAGAATTGTCCTTGATCGATTATTACTAGGGGACTAGTAATAAATCAAGATCATTGTGAAGTCTGGTCATGGTCCAAGTTGGAAGTGCACTAGGTGCAACCAGAGTCACATACGCTTGTCGGTGCACAAGGCGTTGGACAAGACACACGGTCAGAATCACCTCATAGATCGGTGTCATAAGGTGAGTCCTGAAATAGTAAACACTCTTTATCCTCATACTTGATATGTGAATTGGGATCTAATGCACAATGAGTGTTATGCTTTGACATAATCTAACGTTACCCTTAACCGGGTAATCATAAAGGTTATGTTAGGTATAACATGAATTGTGTAGTTAGTCATGTACATGCAATATGGGATTTGCTCCTCTCAAGATGAGAGAGATGTTTTTGGGCCCCTCGATTACATAGTTTGATTTACATGCATGAACAAGTGGATTAGTTAAACTAATGGTACTTGTATAATCAAATATGTTGGGATCGAGAAACACAATCTTTGAACTATAAATGATGAGATGGATCTATGCCTTAAGTTCAAAATAAAATATCGTGAAGCAAAAGGATAATGAATGATTCTACTATATGATTGATTAGATCAATCAAATTGCTCGAAGGTAAAAGCACATTTACATAGCCTTGTGGGCGGTGACGTGTTGCTAGACGCTTACCATCGTCTGTGTTACTGTGTATCGTGTGCAAGTGGGAGAATGTAAGATATTATATGCCCACGACACGTGTCACACAGAGATGCTGCTGAGGAGTATGTAAACCTATAGGGTCGCACACAAAGAATGCGTTTGTTTCCATTTGTAGAAACCCGGATTTTATGAAAATATGTGTTAAACTGTAATTATGATAATTACAGGGTGAAAACGTAATTATGTTAATTACGGGGAATTATCTGTAATTATATTTTAAAGTTTAAAAGATAATTATATATATATATATATATATATATTTGAATTTGAATATTACAGATAATTACTAAACCTTATTTAATCCTTAGTTGAATTATAGTCTAACTATAATTCTTCTGATATAAATAAGGGGTTAGGCTAAACCATTTGATATACAATTGAGTTAGAATAACCTTTCGAGAAATACAGAAAAGAAACATTTTTCTTTTCTGTAAAAAAACACATATAGATCTAGGGTTCTTGGGCTAGCACCCGGTGAAGACGGGAAACGTGTTCGTGTGTGGACTACCGATAGAGGAAACCTACTTTGGTTTCTTGGTGCTTCAGTTTTAATCCCGTCAGATATTGAAAGGTACATATTCTAAACCCCGTATGGCGTGGTTTATTTTAATTAAATGCATCATTGGATCCGATTGGGTTTTAAGGTTTATTTAGAAAAGCTTTCTATATTTGTTGTAACCAAAAGTTTTTGTTTTTCCGCTGCGTTTATCGGTTACAAATTCTTATTAAAACCCAACAGTATCATACATTCATACTCAATAATTGACTTATATTAAGTAAAATACACCATCTATCAAAACTTATTTCTACCATATGACATTATTTTTCTTCATGCGACGATGTAATTCAAGCGTAAAATGTAATCTAATAATAAAACATTATCTACTCTCAATAAAAAAACATTATATATCAATAAAATATGTAAAATAATAATAGTATAACATGTCTTAGGTTTATTTTTTATAAACATGCAATATATAAAATATTAGTAGAATGTGTTATTCGGGTTATTCGGTTTAACCGAATTAGGAAAAAATTAACCAAAAACCGAACCGAATAAGGATCCTTATTCGGTTAACCGAACCGTTTAACCCGAAAACCGAATAACCCGAAACCGTTTAACCCAAATTCCATTCGGTTCGGGTGGGTTATTTGGTTTCGGTTATTTTTGACACCCCTATGGCTAGACACACGTGGGGCCTATAGGGTCACACACATATACACTGAGATACCATTTAATATAATGTAATTATTGTATTTACATTATATATATAACCTAAGTAATGTGGGGTAATTAAATAGGCACTAACATTTAATTTGGCTTATTGGGTTTGTATTAGATTTAAGTTAATAGCAAGTCTATTATACTTAATTTAATATTGGGCCCATAAAGATTTAGAAGGGAGAACAATTAAAAGCCCAAGGAAGCTTTAGGGTTTATTTATATATAGAGATATTAAATGACCCAATTAGGGCTAACCCTAATCACTCTCTTCTCTCCCAAAATCGGCAACCCCTCCCCTTAGCTCTCTCTAAGGTTTTTCCCTTTGATCTTCTAGCTCGGTTCTTGGTTAATCGAGGCTCTAAGTTCGTTACTAAGGAGGACTAGCATTCGGTGGTGATCAAGAAAGTGTAGTGTGGACTACTTTAGAGGTATTCACCATTGAATACTTGGTTTCAAAGGAACACACAAGCGGATCCATTTTGCCTACAAATCACGCTACAAAGGTATACCGTTATTTGTATTTTTCGTTTAATCATATTGGCAATACGTTGATTCCCTTTGGTGATTACTTTCCGCTGCATTTATATATATGTTTTATATGTGTGTTTGGCTTTAATCATCAACAACACGCTCCCCCTCAACCTTTACGAACCCCTTCGCTAAGAGATCCTATTTACACAAATGGATTCAAGACAAGAGTTAGGCTTGACACCTAGTGAGTTCATCATTATAAATAATAATAAAGAAAGTCTTGATTGCATGTGTAAATAAGTGACTACCGCCATGGATTCGCCACAAGAAAGTGTAAGTCCACGAAGATATCTACTTTAAAACAAGTCATCAAATATATTCCACATTTATTTCAACGAACATCAACCCAAGCCGGGTCTTTAGTTTTGATGGACTTCAACCCAAACCGGGTCTTTAGCCAAAAATTCAACTTCAACTCAAACTGAGTCTTTAGTCTAGATGCACCTCAACCCAAACCGGGTCTTCAGTTTTGGCGGACTTCAACCCAAACTGGGTCTTTAGTCTAAATGAACATCAACCCAAACCGGGTCTTTAGTCAAGATGGATATTAATCCAACAAGTAAACTTCCAACAATATTTCATTAACCAACAATAATTTCCAATATGCATACTTACCCTAGATTTCCAAATTCATATCCAAAGGAAATATTATCATAGGTGTATGACATATATATAATGCTCTTCCATAGGCACTTACCTTTGCCTAATTTCACTATCAAGAACAAAACCCTAAAAATTTCCCTTAAACATAAGTTTAATAATGTTCCACCATGGAAGTAGATAAATCATGAAAATGATGTCAAATATGTATAATGCTTCCAAGTAATTAAGGAAAATTGATGAGGGATGAAGATAACTCACACAATGGGGTTGTTAGAGAAACCCTAGATTTCTTAGTGGGGAAATAGAGAAGAGTTGAGCTCCTAACACACTAGCACCTTGCAATAAATGATGATGGAGCCCTAGAGTTGAAATAAATTCACTTGGATCTTTAGCTTAGCAATCAATGAGGAGAGATAGCAAAGAGATGACTGAAATCTCCCTTGGGGATGAGAGGAAATATATCTGATGTTTTTCTTAAATGTTTCCCCAAAACCCCCTTTTATCAGATCTGGATTTTTAGGCCAAAAAGCCCGATGGCGATAGTGACATGCGAGTATGCACTTGGCATAATCGCCCAAACTGTACCGTAAGGTATCAGTCTCCAGTGATAGTGACACCGCGAGAATTCCCCTGGCACTCTCGTCGGGCAGTCTCACCCACCCTGTATCGAGACCCTCATGGCCCCCACGATTATGACACGGCGAGAATGCCCCTACCATTCTCGCCCAGAGACCTCCAGCCGCTGTTTTTTCCAACTCTAAACGACTTGAACCACAAACGAGTATATTGCAGCAACAAAATGAGCATTTCTACGACCATACCTAAGCACTAAATAGCACTCTGCCATACAGAGGAAAAGATTAACGAGGATTAGAGTGAGTTATGTACTAGAATTTTGAGGGTGTTACATTTCATCTGAGGTTCATGCAAGGTTGATGTTTATTGCTAAATTCAGAAAATGTTCTAAGTGTACTACTCGCAAGTAATAGGTTGTGACAAGTGAGAAACTCGCATCATTCAAGTTGCGACATGTTACTTTGCGTATCTCATTGTCTGCATCAAGTTACTTGTCGTGTCATGTTGTTTGCGACAAGTGGACTTGACATGTATAGGCCATTGCGACAAGTATAGTTCTCATATGAAAGCATTTACGAAAAATAGATACTCGTAAGATGTGCCTTGCGACAAGTCAAGAAGTCGCATCAAGGCGCTTGCGTCAATCCAGGTTGACGCATGAAGGCGCTTGCGACAAGTTAGAACTCGCATACAGGCCTTTGCGTCAAGTGAGTTCTCAGCTTATGCCACTTGCGACAAGTGCATTTCAGTGATCAATGGTCTGTGACAAGTGAATCTACGACAAGTTCAGGTTTAATGGTTTGCGACAAGTTACTACTTAGTGTTCATGCACAATTTTGTGTCAAGTTTGCCCTATGAAATTTAAGTGTTAAATTTTTTTCTCTCGGGGCGCTGCCTCTTGACCCCACCCGCTAACCGGGTAGCAGGACCCCCGTGCTAAGTCACAGGAGGGGGACAATCTGTTCATGCGATTTTCGTGTGAAGCATATGTGACATCATTCCTACCTTCAGTCTGTCACATATTTCTTAGCAACTAACCGAGATTCACAGAGCTCAAGTTTTTCAAGATTTTCAGATATTGGGTGTTTCGATTTAGTTTTTAATTAAATTGGATTAGACGTTTGAGTATCTGCAATCATTATTCTGGAGTTTTCTTGACGATGTTAGACCTTTGAGTGCTCTTAATCATTTTTCTGACCTGATTAATCAGAATTGTGAGTGCTTGGTATTATTGTTCTGGTGCTTTGGTTGTGATCCAGACTTTTGAGTGCATATAATCATTCAGTTGATTCGTGAAGATTGGAGGTCTGGGTTTACTCATTCAGTGTTCTGGAGAGTATTTTGAAAATGAGCATACTTCATCGGTTGTTGAACAGTTATCAGAAGCTTCTTCTAACCCTTGCCAAGTAGTGTTTGCTACAAGATGCTTCATCCTATGGGCCTATCAGATCAAGTTCTTAAGATGAATTCCTATTCAACTCGCGGTTCAAAGACAAATTCGTTGTTATAAACTGAAGATGCACTGTGGTTGTCACGCAAAATTCGCACATTTCTTTCTTGTGGGCGTTACGAATGTGTTGAATTTCTATAGATAAAAGTTTTTTTAGTACACTCAGTCGAGGTTATTGCGCACATCAAATCTGATTTTAAAGTTGAAAATATGAAGGATAAGAGTTATATTCAAGGGGGAGCCGAAACTGTCTTGAAGATACGCAACACTAAAGTTTTTGAAGAAATCAAGGGGGAGAAGCGCTGGTGCTTAAAAGAGATGATTCCTTTACAAAACTTTAGGGGGAGAATGTTAGGACATAAAATTTCCATATATGAAATTTTTGTAAAGGCCCTTTATGATTTGTTTTTAGGCCTTGTCTTTAGCAATTTGGGTTTGGGCTAAATTGTATACAAGGGTGATTGGGGGTATAAATAGAACTTTGTTTGTAGTTGTAAGTAAGAGTTTTCACAATGTAGCCATATACATGTATTGAGTTTCTAGAGAGATAAACTTCTTTCTCTCTCTAGGTAGTGTTCTTGTGAATAATACAAACAAGTTTTCCTCAATCAATCTCTTGTTTATCATTTCTATCATTGAATTAGTTGTGAATTTCTAGACTAACATTGTCCTAAGGATCCATTTCCACTACCACATATCGATGCAATGGTCGACACAACAGCCGGGCATGAACTGTTAACATTCATGGATGCATATTCTGGTTACTGCCAGATCCTAATGCATCTTGACGACCAAGAAAAAACGGCGTTCATGATAGACAAAGGTATTTATTGTTATAAGGTAATGTCGTTTGGTCTTAAGAATGCAGGTTCAATGTACCAGCGATTGGTCAACTAGATGTTCAAAGAGCATCTAGGCGACACCATGGAGGTATATATCAACGGCATGCTTGTAAAGTCAAAATAGGCGAATCGTTTGATATTATTAAAGAATACAAGATGAAGTTGAACCCTGCCAAATGTTCCTTTGGTGTCTACGCTGGTAAATTCTTAGGTCAAATGGTGACACGTCGAGGAATCAAAGCTAATCCTGACCAAATTAAGGTGATCATCAACATCCAGTCGCCAAGAAACTTTAAAGAAGTCCAACGACTTATTGGTCGTTTCGCAGCTTTGAACAGGTTCATCTCACGATCTTCTAATAAATGTCACTTGTTTTATAATGTCTTGAGGAAAAACAGGGGATTCGAATGGACGGATGATCATGAACATGCACTTCAGAAGTTAAAAAAATATATGACGTGTTAGAACATAAAATGTCCTAAGTTTAGAAAGTTTTGTAAATGCCTCAATGTTTGTTATTGGGCCTTGTAATTAGCATTTGGGTTTGGGCTTAAATGTTGTACAAGGGTTATTGGTGTATAAATAGTGATATTGTTTGTAATGTTTGTAAGTAAGTTTGACAAAATGTAGTCGTATGCTTTCATTGTGTTTCTAGAGAGAGAAACATTTTCTCTCTCTAGATTGTGAATAAAACAATCAATTTCCTCCCCCAATTCATCTCTTGTTTGATGTATATACATTGATTTAGTTGTGATTTGGACCTCACAAGTCGTATCAGAGCCTAAATTGAAGAAATTACTCATCGATTCGATCAAATTCACAACTTATTCAATGGAACAGTAACTTTGTTCGATGAACATTACCTGCCGATTTGCAAATTCTTCAATTTGGAGCTCAATTGATTGAGATTTGATGTTAAATTGATTCTGAGATTAGATTCGAATTACATGGAATCAATTACAAGGTTTGATTTAAACAGGACTGGAAGAATTTGTTGATTTTATCAAATTTTGGTTCAAAAAGTTTGCTACATTGTATGATGATCAATCTTCTAGATTTAGTGGTTTTTGGATGTAATCATCTACATATAAGATGTTCAGAATCTCTTTTTGAACAATCCTACAAAGTCTCATATCGAAATTCTCAAAATTGGGGAAGATATGTTGATTTTTTTATGTCAGACTCGACTTTTCGCAAGATCCAGAGAACTCGCAAGTTCATCTGAAGAATTTGCAAGCTTCATCCGTGGTGACATACAACAATTTTTCCAAGGCATGAATTCCCAAGTAACTATCTGCGAGAAGTGAAGAACTCGCAAGTTATTGTGCTCCATGTTGTATGCGTAAAGAGAAGAACTCGCAAGCCACTATTTACGAAAAGTAGGAACTCACATGATGAAGTCTACAACAATAAAGCCATTGCGATAAGTTGGTTTTCGGCTTATGCCACTTGCGAGAAGTGGACTTTAATGCACAGTGATATGAGAGAAGTTGGTCCGCGGAAAGCATAAGTTCTTTGGTTTGTGGAAAGTTACTGTTCAACCCAATTTTGCGACAAGTTTACCCATTTTATCTGTTCCCGAGATTTTATGCATAATGCATATGTGACATCACTCTTATTATCCATTGGTCACATATTTTTTAGCAATTGATCAGATTTTTACTGAGCTCATGCTAGTCAAGATTTTCAGACATTGGGTATTTAGATTTAGTCTCTGATTGGATTGGATTGGATTGGATTGGATTGGATTAGTAGCTTGACTATCTGCAATGATCATTCTGGAGTTTTCTTGACGATGCTAGACCTTTGAGTGCTCTTACTCATTCTTCTGACCTGATCAATCAAAATTGTGAGTGTTTGCAATCATTGTTCTGGTGCTTTGGTTGTGATCTAGAGTTCTGAGTGCTTATAATCATCCAGCTGATTCGTGAAGAAAGGAGGTCTGAGTTTACTTATTCAGTGTTCTGGAAAGCAATTAGAAAATGAGCATCCTTCAGAAGTTGTTGAATAGATATCAAATATTTCTTCTAACTCTTGCCAAGTAGTGTTTGCAACAAGATGCTTCCTCTTACTAGCTGAAAAGTACAAGTTCTTAAGTTGAATTCCTATTCAACTCGTGATTCAAAGACAGGTTCGTTGTTATAAACTGAAGATGCAATGTGGTTGTCACGCAAAATTCACACATTTCTTTCTTTTGGGCATAACGAATATGTTGGATTTTCAAGAGATAAAAGGTGTCTTGAGTGCACTCAGTCGAGGCTATTGTGTACATTGAATCTGGTATTAAAGTTGAAACTTTGAAGAATAAGAGCTTTATTCAAGGGGGGGCCAGAGTTGTTTTGAAGATACGCAACACTAAAGTTTTTCAAAGAAATCAAGGGGGAGAAGAGTTGAAGCTTAAAGAGATGATTCATTTACAAAACTTTAGGGGGAGAATGTTAGGACATAAAATTTCCTTAGTTTAGAAAGTTTTGTAAATGCCTCAATGTTTGTTATTGGGCCTTGTAATTACCATTTAGGTTTGGGCTTAAATGTTGTACAAGGGTTATTGGGGTAAAAATAGGGATATTGTTTGTAAGATTTGTAAGTAAGTTTGACAAAATGTAGTTGTATACTTTCATTGTGTTTCTAGAGAGAGAAACAGTTCCTCTCTCTAGATTGTGAATAAAACAATCAATTTCGTCCGCAATTCATCTCTTGTTTGATCTATATACATTGATTTAGTTGTGATTTGGACCTCACATGACGTTGTTGGTCCCAAATAGCAGTAAGTAAATAAAAGAAGTATTGTAGAAGGGGGGGTTGAATACAATACACACAGTTTTTCACTTAATTTAATTCTTATTGATTTGAAATCAAGAATTACACATAGAAAACTTTTGATTGTTGCGGAAGAGAATAGATGAAATCTATTCAAACAATCTTACACAAAGAGAAATGAAGAACAATTGTAAAACACTTAGAAAACAATAAGAACTTCTTAGAGAGAGAATGCTAGTGCACTTAGTGAGCTTGAATGCTTGAGAGCTGGTTTTTCTGGAAGGACGAGGAACCAATCTCCAGACTTTGTTCCTTTCGAACTGAGAAAGTTCTTCTTGCATGGCAGTGATCCAAAATGGATCAGTTAGAGCTTCGTCAACTTTCTTTGGTTCAAAGAGAGAAAGGAAGTTCACATAGAGACAAATGTTACCAACACCTCTTCGAGTCTGTACACCAGCTTGTTGATCACCAATGATTTGATCAATGGGGTGATCTTTTGTCCACTTGAGGGCAGGAGGTAAAGGAGGAGGGTAAGAGATTTGTAGAGGAGAGTTGGAAGGGCAATTTTGAGGAGAGATGGATGGAAGATCGGCTTGTATAGGTGAGGAGTGGATGTCAGATTGAGAGACGGGGATGATTTGGAGTGTATGTTGAGGTTGAGTAGGCTGAGGATCATCCTCTTGATGAGAGGAGGGGTTGTGAGATGTAGAGGGTTCATTGTTTTGGTAGAGAGAAGTGGGAACTGTGTAGGGAATGTCTGATGATGTTGGAAGAGGACCATCACCAACACAGGAGGATATCCATCTGTTCAATTCTTCATCATCACAAGAGAGTGATGATATCTTGAGGTCATCAAACTTGACATGGATGGATTCATCAATACACTTCCTTCGGAGGTTGTAGACTCTGAAAGCTTTGGAAGTGAGAGAATATCCCACGAAGATTCCTTCGTCAGCTTTGGGATCAAATTTTCCCAAATTTTCTCTATCATTGAGAATGTAGCAGACACACCCAAAGACATGAAGAAAACCAATGTTGGGTTTTCTACCATAAAAGACTTCATAAAGGGTCTTATTATGTCTTTTTACAATGATAGACCTATTTTGGGTGAAGCATGCAGTGTTGATTGCTTCGACCCAAAAGTAGGTAGGGAGGTGAGATTCACTCAACATGGATCGGGCAGCTTCACATAGCGTTCTGTTCTTTCTCTCCACTACACCGTTCTGTTGTGGAGTTCTGACGGCAGAGAAGTTCTGAGAGATGCCTTTTTCATTGAAAAAGTCATCCAACATACTGTTCTTGAATTCTGTTCCGTTGTCACTTCTTACAGATCTTACCAGCTGCCCATTCAACACTTCAGACTTTTTGATGAACTTTATGATTTCTTCAGTAGTGTCACTTTTATACCTGAGAAAAAATACCCAAGTGTAACGAGTGAATTCATCAATAATAACCAGAATGTACCTTCTACCACCAAGGCTTGGAGTACTGACTGGTCCACACAGATCCATGTGAAGCATCTGAAGAGGTTGAGTGATGGAGAAGCATTGCTTGGACTTGAAGGAAGATTTTGTGAGTTTCCCTTTCTCACATGCAGCACACAACTTTTCTTTCACAAAGGACAACTTTGGCATGCCTGTGACAAGCTCCTGGTTTGAAAGGACATTCAAAGTCTTGAAGTTTAGATGAGAGAGACGCTTGTGCCAGAGCCAGCATCTTTTAGCAGAGTTTTCAGAGACAAAGCAAATGTTTGTTCCGAAGGATGAGCTATGTCCCATGTCTATGACATAGACATTCTCTTTGCGGTAGCCAGAGAGTACGGTTTCCATCTTTTCGTTGAAAATGATGCATGAAGATAATTCAAACATCACCTTGTACCCCAGATCACACAGTTGGCTTATGCTTAGAAGATTGTGCATCAAGCTTTCAACATAAGCTACTTTATTAAAGGTGATGGAACCATTTGAGAGTGTTCCATAACCTTTAGTTCTTCCTTTAGAGTTATCACCAAAGGTGACAGAAGGACCTTTGGTAGGCACGAAGTCAATAAGAAGAGATTTGTTGCCGGTCATATGTCTTGAGCACCCGCTGTCGAGATACCAGATTTGTTGGTGCCCTAGACCCTGCAATCACAAGAAAATCAGTTATTTGGTACCCATTTGGAGATGGTTCCTTTTGAGTTAGAAGGAGAAGAAGTATCCTTGGAAGCATTTTTATCAATTCTCTCCAGAGGACAATTCTTAGCAAGGTGAGAGGTATTACCACAGTTATAACATTTTCTATATGTAAAAACCTTTTTGGAGCTTTGACCAGATTCCTTGTGATGATTGGTCACATTGACTTTCACGGCCTTAGAGGTTAGAGGATAGTCAAGAGGATTAGGACCCAAGATACCTTTGCCAGAGTCAGTTGAAGGAATAGAAGAGGGTGTCTTGGAATTTAGCTTATTTAACATCACAGCTCTGGGGATTGGAAGAGAAGATGGTTTCTTTGAGTTTTTCTTGGGAAGTTTCTTTTGGGGAGGAAGATTGGCAACATATTTTCCCTTTTTGGAGAAAGAGACTTTGTTTGAAGAAGGCTTAGAAACTTTGGAAGGTTTGGGTTTAGAAGAGGAAGGCTCATTTATTTTTAAGGAACACATAGACTCAATAATGGGTTTAGAAGGGTCATTTGAGTCTTGGGCTTCCTCACTCTCATTAGGTGAGTCAATGCTCTTAGCTTTGATGAACATTCCAAACTTGAGATCTTTAGAGGGATCAGAAGAGTCCAAAGGTTCAGAGTTGTCATAGTTCTCTTCAGAGGATTCATAGAATGAGGGAAGAGAGAAAGAAGCATGAGTGTCAGAAGGAGGTTCAAGGTCATATTTCCCGAAGCCTAGTCCAGATTTGTCATCACAAGATATTTGATCCTGAAAAATCTTTTCTAAGTTCTTGGAGGAGCTTGTCCATTTTTTCACAGTTTCTTGCTCCTTTTTAAACTTTTTAAGAAGTTTATTTTTCTCTTTAGCAAGAGTAAAATTTATAGTTTTCAAATCTTCAAGCTCAGCCTTGATTTTATCAAAGTGTTTTAGTTGAGAAAGACAGATTTGCAGTTGAGAAGAAAGAGATTTTATCTGAGCATTTGCCTTCTTCTTTGCATCCTTGGCTTCATAGAAGTCAATGGTCAAAGAGTCAAAGGCTTCAATTTTCTCAGCATCAGAGAGAGAGAAAAATGGATGTACCTGAGTGGATGAGGTAGAGCACTCAGCAGACACAAGAGCCATGGAGGTGGAAGAGGTTTCACCATCATCAGCATCATCTATTTTAGCCATAAAGCAAAGGTTGGCCATTTCCTTGTCACTTTTGGAAGTTGGTTCATCTGCCCAATCATGAGATTCGACAAGAAGACCTTTTCCTTTGTTGGCTAGAAGAGCATTCCTTTCCTTCTCTCTCTTGTATTTGGCCTTGTACTTTTCAGCACGATCAGAGTTGGAAGGAACAGACGAGTTTGATTTTTGAAAGGAAGGTTGGTAGGAATCAGACTTGGTTCTGACAGACCTAGAGGATGTACAGTTAAAGGAGGGTCGTCTAGACTTATCAGAGGACCTGCTTCTGCATTCAGAAGCAAAGTGTCCCTTCCTCCCACACCTGTAACATTCCTCATTTCATTTGTCAGAGGAAGCAATTTTTGAAAGAGTAGAGGAGGGTTTTCTAGAAAACCTGGATTTTCCAGAAGAGAGGCGAGGTTTGCCTTTAGAAAAGCCAGCCAACATGGCAACATCATCTGAAAGTTGAGCCACAGAGGTCTCCTCTCCTTCATCATCAGCCTCACTGAGATAGCCTTCTGAAGGGTCATTGGGGTCCTCTTGACTATCGTTGTCAGAGTCAGAAGGATAGGTGATCCTAGGGACACACACAGTACTTTTGGAAGATTCACCGACAAGGGCTAGAGAAGAGCCTTTGATGTCTTTTGTGAATGACTTCCTAAGCAGTTTAGTCTGCTCATAGTTGAAGAGGGTGCCATACAAGGCAGTGAGAGGCATAGAGTCAAGATCCTTGGTAGACTTGATACAAGTACAGATGTTTTCCCAAAACTCAGGAAGACAGTCCATGAACTTGCACAAGACTTCCTCATTATCATATATGCGACCCACAAGTTTAAGATCATTGAGAAGACTGTTAAAGCGATTGTAGTAGTCTGAGAGAGACTCACCCTTCTCATGAGAGAAGAGTTCATACTTTCTTACAAGAGCAATCTTTTTGCTCTTTTTCACCTCAGACGTACCTTCATAAAGAACACACAGAGTGGACCACATTTCTTTTGCAGTAGAAAGGTTAACGAGAGAATGATAGACCTCATCAGGCAGAGAGAGGGCAATGATGGCTCTGACTTTAGTGTCAAGAGCTATAAGACGTCTGTCTTCATCATTGTATTTAATGGGATCCTTTAGAATGTATCTCCCAGTAGCTGGAGTTCTTTCTTCTTCAGAAGAGTCCTCATCAGCTTTTCCCTTGTCTGCATTATATCGGTCCCAAACTCTAGGAATAAAAGGACCTTCATGTAAAATAGTTGGATATCTGCTGTCAACTCCTTCTAGAAAGAGTATCATACGACTTTTCCACAAGAATAAGTTATTGGGGTTAAACCTTGGTGGTTTGGCTATAGAGCCATTGTCGTATGAAACAGCAGTGAAGTTTTGAGAAGAATCATTTTTCAAAGAAGAGGAAGAGGCTGCCATCACGGATCTAGTTTATTGAGTTAAACTAAACCGCTCTGATACCACTTGTTGGTCCCAAATAGCAGTAAGTAAATAAAAGAAGTATTGTAGAAGGGGGGGTTGAATACAATACACACAGTTTTTCACTTAATTTAATTCTTATTGATTTGAAATCAAGAATTACACATAGAAAACTTTTGATTGTTGCGGAAGAGAATAGATGAAATCTATTCAAACAATCTTACACAAAGAGAAATGAAGAACAATTGTAAAACACTTAGAAAACAATAAGAACTTCTTAGAGAGAGAATGCCAGTGCACTTAGAGAGCTTGAATGCTTGAGAGCTGGTTATCTTGCATGTTGAACCATCCTCCATATTTATAGTGCCTCATGCATTAAATGCATGGGACAGCTATTGAGCAAGGGATGGACACAGGTCTTCAGCAAGGTACAGGATGTACCTTTTGTCTTGAGGTGTTTTGGCTTGAAGTGTTGACCTGCAGAAGGATGGTAGAGACATTTCCTTAAAATGGTGTAGTAGACAAAACTTACTTTATCTGATCTCCAGATGAGGTCCACGTCAATGCAAGATATCACAATATACTTTGTCAGAAAAGTACAATGTGTTTGAAGAAATCTTCAGGCCTTGAAGATTAAGAAGTCTTTGGTTACCGAAGAGATCTACGGGCTCCTGAAGACTGAGAGGTCTTCGGCTCCTAAGACTGAGAATTCTTCGGCTCCTAAGACTAAGAAGTCTTCGGCTTCTGAAGATTGAGAAATCTTCGGCTTCCGAAGATGTCTTCGGTCGAAGACGTCTTCGGCCGAAGAGGTCTTCAGCTGAAGAGGTCTTCGGCTCCTGAAGACTGAGATCGGCACCATCCTGGCCAATGGTGTTGATCAAGTGGGCATACTTGGCTTTAGGCTGAGGAGTCTATCTTTAATCCGCTTTGAAAGATATTCTCCTTCTTTGTTTTCTTCGGTTGATCTTCGACTTCACCGAACATTTGTATAGAGACCAAGCTGCTAAAAGAACCTCAAAATATTCTAAGTATGATGATATAAAATGGAAGATCGGGAGGTCATCTTCAAATCTTCAAATGACCCAACAGACATCACCATCCCTACTGTCGAAACCTATATACGGTCAAGTCTTACAACTATACCTTGTCGTGAGTCTTAACTCTGTCAATGTCGTCCTCACCCGTGAGGACTACAAGAAACAACTATCGATCTATTACGTCAATAAGTCTCTCTTAGACATTGAAACCATGTATTCTTCGATGGAAAAATTATTATTGTCACTAGTGACCGCAGCAAAACGTTACGACGCTATTTCGGATCGAAACACTCAAGCCGACGCTTTTGCCAACCTTGGGTCGGCACTTAGCAAATCACCATTCGACGTCGTACCAATGATTCATTTATCATCCCCATCCATCGAAACGATTGTCGAAAGTAACGACCAAGTAATTGCACTAGACGAAGAAGAAGACTGGTCAAGAGAAATCAAGGATTATCCGACGAATGATCAGCTACCCGAAGACAAATTGGAAGCTCGAAAAATTCGATTTAAAGCATCAAGATATGTCATGATCAATGGCAAGCTCTATCGGCGAGCATCGACAGGTTTAAACTTAAGATGCATCGTTGGTAGTCAAGTCGAAAACATCCTTAAAGAGATGCACGACGAAGAATGTGACAATCATTTTGGTAGCTGAAGTCTGGCAAATCAAATCTATCCACAGGGCTATTACTAGCCAACCCTGCGAAAAGATGCCAAAAGGTACGTTCAAAATCGTGACGCATGTCAGCGACATGCAGGTATGTCTCACCAACCCTCAGAACCCATGCATATGACACTAACTCCATGGCCCTTCATGCGATGGGGTATGGATATAGTCAGAAAATTACCACCAGCCCCCAGACATAAGGTATTCTTACTCATTTTTACCGATTATTTCTCAAAATGGATAGAAGTTGTCGCCTTCTCCCAAATCAGGGACAAAGAAGTCATCTCTTTTATCTAGACTAACATTATCTGCAGATTTGGTGTCCTATATGAAATTGTATGCGACAGTGGATCATAATTCATAAGTGACATAACTCGTCAATTCTGCAAAGATCGTAAATAAAACTTACGATGTAAACGCTTCGATATCCACAGTCGAAGGACTTGCATAAACGAGCAACAAAGTTATCATCAACTCGATAAAAAAAACTACTCAAAACTGCAAAAGGTAAATGGATTGAAGAACTTCCTACGGTCTTATGGGCATATCATACGACCCCTCGTATGCCCACAGGACAAACCTGTGAATTCCATATCCAAGTTATCAAATCATACACATGAATGTAGAAATCGTCTTTGTATTGATTAAAAAAAGTATTACAATGATTTCTTTATGTCACATATCTCACACTGCCATATATCTATCTTGTTTCTCTCTCAAGAACTTTGTGCGTGTTCTTGAGGATTCTCTAATCTGAACTTTTAACAAAATTAACAAGGACTAAACTATTTATATGGTCAACAAGACCTTACAACAAAGTCAAACAAATTGACTTACAAATCATTTAACAACTAAACCCACACACTTTACAACAATTTACACTTTGACCTCTCATTTAATCTTGAATACAATCTTGACTTAACAAAACCCCTTTCTCCTTAGTTTATGGATGTGAAGTTGTACTACCTGTCGAAACAAAACCGTTGATTGCACGACATACGTCCATTGATCACAAATTGGTTGACCTAAGTTACGATCTCGATGCACTCAAAGAATTAAGAGAACCGACACTAATCAAAATGGCATCCCAACAACAATCAGTCGTGCGACATTTCAACAAAAATGTGAAGACCAAAGTGTTACAAGAAGGCGACTACATCTTACTACACGTCTTCCCAAATTCTAAAGAATCGAACGCAGCTAAGTTATCCACCAATTTGGGAAGGACTTTATCGAATATCTGGAGTCGTCGGAAAAAGAGCCTATAGATTACAAACTCTCGACGATCAAGACATCACACATAGCTGGAATGCGGTACACTTGAAAAAATACTTCTTTTAATTTTGTTACTTAAAGATTTTACTTTCGACGATTACTGACTTAAGCATCGGAGGGTCGTTCGCTAGCGCTAACATTATTTTGTCGCGGGATCACACGATTATATAGCTCGGCCGATGATAACTCACGACCTGCTTTGGACACAGCATACGACTTACCGATCTAAAGTCGTAAAATCTTACAATCACGAACAAATCTCATGATCCATATTTTGGATCTATGGTTTAAATTCTTAGAATTGTTCATCTTAGTCGTAAGTTCCTTGAATTTAATTTTTATCAAATTTACTCTAAGGACCCATATGATCGACAGGTTTGTCATTATTTTTGTTATAATCATCGTAAGTAACTTAGAAAAAATTATATGTTTCTAAAGACTTATTAAATTGACAGGTTTTGTAACTATTGTCACTATCACGACTGTCGTAAGTGACTTACATTTTCTACGGGATCACAATACATAAGTTACTCTATAAAATTTGTGATCAAATTTTGACAAGGCATACGAAATAAGTTATGATAAGCAAAAATCACTTGTATTAATATATCAAAAAATTACAAGTGGTGGGCACGACCACCAATGGTCATCCCGATTAAAAAACTAACAAGAAAACTAAGGAGTCGACCACTCCTGCTACTCTGGTGTGACCATAGCATCACCACCTTGGGGGCCTCCTCCACAACCTCGGCCTCCTCCAGCTTGTCATCAGAATCGAGATCTCTCTCGACTCCAACGCTTTGGATGAAATAGGCCAACTTCTCCTCAGCCGATGCCATGGGGTTTTTCCCCGACAAGTGGCGTCGCATGATAGTCGCCTGGACTTTGAGACGCGTGGACGCCTCAATAGACACCAACTTCTCTTCCAAAGTTGTGACTTGCTCCTCGGCCGCACCCAGCTTTGACCTAAGGGCCTCGACCTCTTTTTTATTCTCGGTCAAGGTGGCCTTAGTCGCCACGACTTCTGCCTCATACGTGGTCTCCTTGTCAAGGGTCTATTTTAGATATCCCCTGAGCTCCTCCTTCTCGTGCCCCGCGACCTCTAGATGGTTCAAGGCATCATCAAGTCGGGCGGAATACTCCTCGCATTTGGCGACCGTCTCCTTCTCTTGGCGAGAGCTCTTTTCTCTCTCTCCAAAACTTTGGGACGAGTCTCCTCGCGTCATCGAGTTGGGAGTGAAGAACTAGGGAGGCTTGAAACTCCTGAAAACATACGACAAGCAAAATTAGATTGCACGATTAAAAAATATAAACACTTATAAAGAAAGATATTTTTCTTACAATAAAAGAGAGGTCAGCGACGTTGGCCCCCATCTCGTCAATCGAGACATCCTTAAAACGGTCTCGGAAGGTCGGTAGAAGGAAGTTGTTAAGATGTGGGAACATCTTCTTCCTCTCCAAGGTGTCGGTCGACATGAAGTCGGCCGGATGATTAAAGCTTACCGACGTGAGGTTTGGCTCCCCACTGACTTGGGGACCATTCCCTTTGTCTTTCAATAAAGAGATCTCTGCTCTCGACGGCGGTGACGAATTGACCGGCGTTGCAGCAGTTGTTATTCCCTATTTCATCAAGTTCTAATTGCTAAACAACATTCAAGATGAGAAAATCATATTCATTGATTTCAATCTCAAAGATTACAAATCACAACTTTCTCTCTCTACTTTCTCTCACTAGAATGATATGCTATGAACTCTTCTCTAATCTGCTCTCTCTTTCTGATTCGTGTACATACTGATTACAAAGACAAACAAGGTATTTATACCCTTGACAATTATAAAGAAAACAAACAAATACAAATACATTGACTTTGACTTTATTAACAAAAGACTTTGACTTTGATGAGAGTTGACTTTCCCAGCTTTGACTTCTTGATCTTTTGTCTTCAATCTTAATGATCTTGAGTCCAAAATATTTATGCTCTAACAGCAGTCATGCTCGGAGGCGTCATCGCCTTCTCTGTTAGGTCCAAGAGATCAAGATTGATTGATAAAATAATATTGACAAGGATCATTGGGGATAGAAATTTGTAGTTTTATTCACTGGATGTAAACTACACTACAGAGCACCAAGAACTCGTACAGGATACATGATTAAAAATGAAACTTACATACTAAACTAACTATCAGACTCTATTTATACTCCCAACACCCTTTTACACATTAAGCTCAAACCCATTACAAGGCCCAATACAAAATACATGGATTACTTTACTAAACTTCCTAAAATAGAATATATTTATGTTATAACATTCTCCCCCTAAGTTTTGTAAAGTAATCATTCTCTTTTAAGCTCCAGCTTCAGCTCCTCTCCCCCTTGATTTCTTTATAAAACTTAGCGTTGCATAAACTTCAAAGCTCCTCTAGCTCCCCCTTGAAAGTAGCTCTTATCCTTGAAGTTTCAACTATAATACCAGATCTGATGTAAACCATAACCTCGACTGAGTGCACATAAAGACAGCTTTTGACTCTTGTAAACTCAACACATTCCGTATGCCCACAAGAATGATATGTGTTGAATTATGGAATGACAACCAAGTGCATCTTCAGTGTATAACATATGATCTGTCTTTGAACCACGAGTTGAAATAAGAGTTCAGCTTAAGAACTTAATCTAATCAGCTTACAAGAGGTAGCATCCTGTAGCAACACTACAAGGCAAGGGTTAGAAGACTGATAAATGTTCAACAACTGATGAAATATGCTCATTTTCTGACTGCTTTCTAGAATACTGAACAATCAAACCCGAGACTCTTTTCTTCATGAATCAGCTGGATGATTATAAGCACTCAGGATTCTGAATCACAACTCAAGCATCAGAACAATGATTGCAGTCGCTCACACTACTGATTGATCAGGTCAGAAGAATGATAAAGTGCTCTCAACGGTCTAACAACAAAAGAAGGTTTCCAGACTGATGATTGCAGATGCTCAAGCAGATAACGCAATCCAATCAGAGACTAAATCCAAAAAATCCAGTATCTAAAAATCTTGAAAAGCATGATCACTCATGAAAGATTAGATCAGTTGCTAAAGATATGTGACCAACATATGATAAGAGTGATGTCACATATGCATTAAGCGTAAAAAGCTAGGAAACAGGGAAAACTTGTATCAAACTGGGTTCAGAACAGTCAATTTTCTCAAAAAGTCAGAAACTTTTCACATAAAGGCCACAATTCGCAGATCACTATTCCAATTAAGCACAATTCGCATGATGGCATTAGCCGAAAACTCCACAATTCGCATAGTCCTGCGTGCGAATTCTTACTTTTCGCACGCGCCTTTGTGCGAATTCCTCGCATCTCGCATAACTCACACCTGCGAATTCCTCACAATTCACATCACTCACACCTGCGAATTCCTGACTTTTTGCATCACTCTTGCTTGCGAAATCTTAACTTCTTGCATCACTCTTCTGTACGAATTCCACACTTAACAAAATTTCATCTTCAAAGAATTTCATCATGTGAATTCTTAAACATTTCACATATGACTCTTGTGCGAATTATGTACTTAACAAAATATAATCTTCAAGGAACATGCGAATTCTGACATGCGAATTCTTCAAAAACTTTCAGCATGCGAATTCTTCTATGCGAGTTCTTCAACCATTATGCGAGTTCTTCGATTAATCATGAGAATTTTGTGGATCTCGAATGTTTTCTACTGAAATCTTCAAATTGGCCTTCTATACTTCGAATTTTGAGATGAGCTTTTGAGAGCAGGTTCGAAAACAACTTTGGAGCATAATTGTAGTTGATGATCTTGTCTAATTTCGACTCTAAAACAACATTCAATCATAACACAGTAACATACATTTTCGAACATAAACTTCTCAAAAATCGACCAATTCCTTCAAATTTGTTGAAATTAAACAAATTCATTGATTCAATGATGATCTACTATAACCTCAGAATCAATTTAGCATCAAAGTTCATCCAATTTAACACCAAATCAACAAATTCGAAAAAATCCACAGTGATTGTTCTTTCAATGCAATCTGATCTCGATCGTGCGTAGAAAAATTCTGCGTTCGGCTCTGATACCACTTGTGAGGTCCAAGAGATCAATATTGATTGAATGATAAACATTTGACAAGAGATTGGGATTGGAATCTGTAGTTGTTTTATTCATAAACACAAATCTACTAACTACAGAGAGCGTATACAATCCGTATGTCTACATGGTGAAAGTGAAAGTTACAAACAAATTAACATACAGACTCCTATTTATACCACACACCCCTTGTACACATTAAGCCCAAACTCATTACAAGGCCCAATACAAAATACATGGATTACTTTTGTTACTGTATTTTGTTTAGATCAGTTTAGTTGATTTTATATTTTGTCTTTAATTGCTTTGAGTGAACTTTGTAGTAAGGTTTACCTTGTAATATTGCTTGAGAGAAGTCTTGGTATAAATAGATAGCCTTTGAGAGTTTCTTATAACTTTTATCATCTTGTACGCTTAATCGTGTGAAATCAATGAGACATATGACTTTCTCTCTCAATACTCTCTCTCTACATTCTTGATTTGATTTGATACAATTGCTTGATCTGGGCATTCTCATTTGGTATCAGAGCCTCACCAAGAGAATTCAGAGAGTTTTTGATTGTCAATTTGATCAATTTTCTGGAATTTCTTCAAGAACAGACGTGTTCTTGAAAGTTACTGTGTGGTCGATCTTTTTACTGAAATTGTTGAAATTTGTGTGTAATTTTGTACTAGTTGTGATCGGTTTGTAATACAAATCAAATTGTAATCACACACAAACACGATTTGATCATTTGGTTGATGTAATTTCGATTTTTCTTGAATTTTTCAGTTTCACGAACACAGGGTCTGTTTCTGTGAATCGCACTGTATTATTTCAATCTTGATCGAAATTACTCATTCGAATTGTATTCTAGTTGTATTTCGAGTCAAATGGATGTGTTTGTAAAACATTTCGTAGGATTTTTGAGCTTTTGATCGAATTCCAGAAAACCAGGGAAGAACTCGCTAGATGTGTTCTTCGCACTAAGGAAGAACACGCAAAGCACTGTTCATCGTTTATTGTGCGAGTTTTTGCAGGTTCACGCATATAATGTTTTACGAGAAACAGCTTCGCGCAAAGAAGCATCTTGTTTGTTGTGCGTGTTTCTTGATTTTTCAGAATTTTTCTAAGTCCGGATTGCACACGCTCTTTCTGCGAGTTTCAGGGCTTGCGAGTTTACGTTTTGCACGTTTTGAGTTACTCAAAAATTTTCTAAGTATGGTTCTCGCTAAGGCTTCTGCGTGTTTCTACTACTTGCGAGTTTGCATTCTTCTGCGAGAAGTTCAAGATACGAAATTTTTCTAAGTATAGTTCACGCACATCGAAATCTGCGAGAAGTCACTTCACGCATATAGTTGCTTGCGCGTATCTCACTTCACGCTCATAGTAGTTTGCGAGTTCTGATTTCGCGCACAAGGTTGTTTGCGAGAAGTTTAAGAATAGTGACTTGCGAGTTTCTTCACTGTGCGAGTTTTATACTTGTGATTTTTTTTAAATCTTATTTTGTGACAATCTGTAATTTGACTCTTCTAGTCAAATTTTTCTGAATCTTTTGGGAGATCTTCAGTATTCAAGCTGTTTTTCAGTAATTCTTCTCAGTTATCTGCTATCATGTCTCGTGATCTGCTCAGCATGGGATCAAAGTCCAAACCACCGGTCCTTCAAGCCGATGAATACCCGCAGTGGAGGAAAAGGATGATTAATTTTCTTAACAATCAAGATAAGAAATTGATGGATTCAATTCTTAATGGTCCTCATTTCCCGCATGTTACTGTAGCCAGGATTCCAGCAACCTAAACAAATCCTGAGATTCCTGAGCGTATAGTGGCAAGAGATCCTATTCAATTCACTGGAAATGACAGAGAATTGGTCGAAAGAGATGCTACTGCTTTGACTTTTCTCATAATGGCCAATCCAAACGACATCTTCAACCGTGTTGATAGTCAAGAATCTGCGAAAGAAATATGGGATGAGCTAGAGAAACAGTTCATGAGATCAGCAAAGTCAATCAAGACCAAACGGAATCAAAGCATCAACGCATATGAAGGCTTCAAAGCAAAAGAAGGGGAATCTATCAGGGAAGCATATGATCGTTACAACATCATCCTCAATGATTTGCGAAGGAACGGGGTTCAGAAATCAGAATCTGAGATAAATTTCAAGTTTATCAAGAATCTTCAACCAGAATGGGATGTTTACACGATTCAGATGCAAATTAACAAAGACATGGATGAAGAAAAGTTGAATGATCTGTTTTGTGCTCTCAATCAACACGAGGACAAGGTAAAAGAGCAAGTTGTAGTGAACAAAGAGTTGCTTCAGTTGAAAGACAAGCAAAAGAAAGTAGAAGACTCTTTGGCTTTGATAGCTCAGGGCAAGGGAAAGACGGTTAAGTCAAGTTCTGGTTTGGGAAAGAGTACGAAGAAGAAAGCCCTGGTCACTAGCATGATCAACAGTTCAGATAGTTCAGAGGATGATACTTCGGAAGATTCTGATGATGATGAGTTGACCGATTTTGCAGAAAAGCTTGCACTTCTGACTTCGAGCTTCCATAAACGGTTTGGTCGGAAAAAGTTTTATAACAAGCCGAAGCATGATTCTTACAAGTACAACAAGCATAAAGGCAGATTTGAAGAAAGGAAAGAGAAAGAGAAGAAAGAGGAGAGAAAAGAAGAAAAGAAAGAGGAGAGAAAAGAAGAAAAGAAAGAGGAGAGAAAAGAAGAAGAGAAAGAGGAGAAAGAAAAGTCTGACAAATGTTTTAACTGTGGAAAGCCCGGTCACTTTGTCAAGGACTGTCCAGAAAAGCGTGTCAAGAATTACGAGTATTACAAGAAGAAAGCTTAATTGGCAAAAGCAATGGAAAAGGGCACAGCTTTAAAGGCAGAAGATGAGATATGGTTTGACTACTCTGAAGATGAAGAGACTGAGGTTGCTAAAGTGAATCTGACTCAAGTCCATTACAACTTAATGGCACATCTAAATGATGAGTCAGATTCTGAGGTAAATTCTAATTCTGATTTATCTGATAATTCTGAATTTTTGAATGATAATGATGAAGTGATGAACTTGATGTCCCAGCTTAATCTGATGAACTCTGAGTTTTTTAAATTAAAAGAAAATTTCAAACAACAAAAGAGTACAATACAAGGACATCAAGATCAGGCTTACATCTATAAAATCTTGGCTGAAGAAAAAGAAGAAGAGAAAAATGTTCTGAAATTGGATATAACTAAACTTCAAACAAGAATTTCTGAACAACAAAAAGAGATCATGACTTTAAAAGACAAGAATCTTGATCTAACACTTCAGTATAACATTGTTTTGAAAGATAGGACGGAAGCTTACACGAAGATCAAGGAATTGGAAGATCTGAATTTCAAAAGACGCCAAACGGAACAGACTCTTAAGATTTTAACCAACAATCAGAAAGACATTCGTTTTTATAAAGCAAAACCAGGTCTTGGTATTTCTGATGTGGATGTGTTGAAAAAGGCACCCGAAAATCTTTATAACTTTAAAAAGTCGGGTGATGAACCTATTGTTTTAATTCCACACATCCTAGAGACATTTGTAAAACCTGAGACTCCTGAGCCTAAATCTCCTAAGACAGAAAAGGAAGAGACGGTAGAAGAAAAGACAGAAATTGAAACTGAATCAGAAACTCGGTATTTTAAATCTGTTAAATTTTCATATGATAAACTGAATTCTTCTTACGAAAGTAACGAGGATTCATTTGTAGAATATGAAAATATTTTCAAAGAAAAACCTGAGTCTTCTATATCCAGTTCTAATTCTGACACTACTGAAACTGTTTTGACCTGTTCAATCTTAGAAGATAAAAATGAAGAGATCATTTTTGATAAGTCTGATTCCGTTTGTACTTCAAAATTTTCTGATCTTTAATATCAACAAGCCTTGGATAAAATTGAAAAATTACAAAGGCAAATCTCCCATCTCAACAACATGATTGTTGAATTGGAAGACGCAAATGAGAATTTTGGGATGGAACTAGACTCAAGCTTTAACCAAAACGAATCTTTGCAAAAAGAAATCAGAAGTCTAGAATCTCAAATTTTCAAATTATCAAAAGGCAAAAAGGTTGTTGTTGATAAAGATATTCCAATTTCTGTGGTTAAATGTGAGTCTTCATCTGAGTCTGGAAAAGCAAAAGTAAAAGGTGAATGTTCTTATTCTTTATCATCTGATAATATTTCTAAATTTGTTTATATTTCAGATGAAAATGTGAGGAAAGATTGTTTGAAGCAAAAGAAGACTGCAGTGGAAAAGACTGTGAATGAAATAGATAAATGTCAATGTAATAGAGTAGATGATGCTTGTACTTATGTCAAACAACAAAGTTTCAATAAAACAAATATCTTTTCCCAAAAAGAGTTGTTGACGCAAGCTACTACTAGATTGCAATGTTCATATTGTCTTAGTAGTTCATTCTCTTGGAAATAAAAGTCTACAAAGAAAAATAAACATGTCCAATTTAAGAACATGAAGTCTCTTAATCATTCCAAAGCCAACAATGCTAAGATTTATTCTTTAAAGAAGAAAAATAATGCTTTTCATGTTTATAAACTTGCTGATGTGAAGTTTGTGTGGAAGTGGATTCCGAAAGTTGAACTTAACACACAAACTCCACCAAAAGGACCAAGATTTGAATGGCGCATTAAAGGGTCATCAGTAAATTTAAATACTGTTAAGAGTACTAACAAGAAAGGACCCATATTCGTATGGGTACCTAAAGTTAAGTGATTGTTGATTACAGGCATGTCATGTGTGGATCATTGATTCTGGAGCTTCAAGACACATGACAGCGCATAAACACCTGTTGTTCGACTACGTAGATCATTACGCAGGTACAGTAAATTTTGGGAATGAGATGAAAGGCTATGTCAGAGGTTACGGGACTATAAAGAACAGTATGATCACAATATCAAAGGTTTTGTATGTGGAAGACTTGGCTTACAATCTGTTCTCCATAAGCCAATTTGCAGAAAAGAAATGCAAGATAGAATTTGATGCTGATTTTTGCTACATTAAGGATCAGAGTGGAGCAGAACTTATTAAAGTCGGTAGAATGGGATTGTTATATGGTGTTCACTTTCCAACACTGAAAGCGTCAAAGCCAGTATGTCTAATCTCTAAGACATCAACAGAAGAAAGTTGGTTGTGGCATCGGAGACTATCTCATCAACATTTTCGTGATTTGAACAAGCTGAGGACACAACAGTTAGTGACTGGACTTCCTGAATTGAAGATTGAACAAGACTCACTTTGTTCAGCTTGTGCAAAAGGAAAGATGAAGAGAAGTTCACACAAATTAAAGATGTTATCCAACTGTAACAAGTGTCTAGAGCTAATTCACATGGACTTGTGTGGACCGATGAAGACTCAATCCATCAACGGAAAGAAACACATATTAGTGATGGTGGATGAATACTCTCGGTATACCTGACTAGAGTTTCTAAGACAGAAATCTGAGGCTCCTAATTTAATCATCAAGTTCATCAAGAAGATTCAAGTCCTTCTGCAAAGCCCTGTAAAGCAATTGAGGAGTGATAATGGAACAGAATTCAAGAATGCTACTTTGCAAACATTTCTAGAATCTGTTGGCATATCACATAATTTTTCTGCTGTGATGACACCTCAACAAAATGGGGTCGTTGAACACAAGAATAGAACTTTGGTAGAGGCTTCTCGGACAATGTTGGCATATTCAGAGCTACCAATGTTTCTATGGGCTGAGGCTGTAGCAACTGCATGCTTCACACAAAACAGGGCTATTATCAATAAACGTTTTAATAAAACTTCTTATGAATTGATTAATAGTCGTAAGCCTACTGTTAAATTCTTTCGTGTGTTTGGATGCAGGTGTTACGTTCTTAACGATCGAGAGAACTTATCCAAGTTTCAACCAAAAGCCGATGAGGGGATTTTCATTGGGTATTCTCTCCAGTCCAAAGCATACAGAGTCTACAATACTCGTACAAAGACGGTGATCGAAAGCGCAAACGTAACCTTTGATGAAACAAAGACTAGGACTTCTGAACAAAGCAGTTCAGAACTCGGATCTAAAGAAAAAGACAAAGCTTCTACTTCATCAAGAGTAGAACCTGATCAACAACAGACTAAGAAATCTGACTCTTACACTGATTCTGATCTTGATCTATTATTTCTTGATGGTTTTAATGATTTATCTGTTGAAGATAATAGACAAGAAAATTTAGGAAATACTAACTCACACTCTACTAGTGCAGATATATCTGGCCCAACTCAAGAAGTTGGTGAAGCTTCTACAAGCACAACGCAAGAGGTCTCTGAACAAGTTGTTCCAGAAAACACAACAGAAATGATCTCATCACAATTTGAAGTGGGATCAACATCAGCAACATCTGAACAACAACATCAGACAGAACCCACATCTGCAGAAGCTGAACCTTCTTCTAGTGCACAAAGTCCAACTGCAAGTGAATCTGAACAACCTGCAGTACTTGATGAGTTTGACATGACAAATAATCAAACTGAACGAGATGTATTGCCAAGTACACATAAGTGGACAAAAAGTCATCCCCTGGAAAATATTATCGGAGATCCGAATGCTAAAGTATCCACCAGATCTGCAACTGCTTCTGCATCGGCCAATTTCTGTATGTTCTCAACTTTTCTCAGCAGTATGGAACCCAAAAAGCCGTCTGAAGCTCTCACGGATCCTGATTGGATAAATACGATGCAAGACGAGCTAAATGAGTTTAAAAGAAATGAGGTGTGGAGACTTGTACCAAGACCCAAAGATAAGACCATTGTTGGAACAAAATGGGTATTTCGGAACAAGAAAGACGAGGTTAGTATTATTGTAAGGAGCAAAGCACGGCTTGTAGCAAAAGGTTATAATCAACAAGAAGGGATCGATTATGATGAAACCTACGCTCCCGTGGCAAGGATCGAGGCAATACGGATTTTTCTTGCGTACGCAGCACACAAAAACATCAAAGTATATCAGATGGATGTCAAATCGGCTTTCCTGAATGGTATATTACATGAAGAGGTGTACGTGAGTCAACCCGAAGGCTTCGTTGATCCGAAATTTCCAGACCATGTATACGTGCTAGATAAAGCTTTGTATGGACTCAAGCAAGCACCGCGTGCATGGTATGAAACCCTTTCAATTTATCTTACCAAGTCAGGTTTCCGAAAAGGTACGATCGATAAAACTCTTTTTCTTAAAAAGAAAGGTGAGGATTTGATGCTAGTACATATTTATGTAGACGATATTATTTTCGGTTCTACAAATAATGAACTTTGTGATGAATTTCAAAACATCATGAAGAAAATATTTCAAATGTCAATGATGGGTGAATTAAATTTCTTTCTTGGCTTACAAGTTAAACAAACCCCGCAAGGTATTTTTATAAATCAAGCCTAAGTACATTAGAGACATGTTAAAGAAATTTGACATGACCTCTTGTACACCCATGAAGACTCCCATGCAAACCTGAAGTCTGTTGGACGCTGATATTTCTGGTAAATCAGTAGATCAACGGACATACAGAAGCATGATTGGATCTCTTCTATACTTGACATCTAGTAGACCGGACATAATGTTTGCTACATGTTTCTGTGCCCGGTATCAAGCCAATCCTAAGGAGTCCCATCTTGCTGCAATCAAGAGAATCTTCAGATACCTCAAAGGCACACCCAATCTAGGCCTTTGGTATCCGAAGGATTCTGGTTTTGAACTAATGGCCTATACAGACGCAGATCATGCAGGCAACAAATTAGACCAGAAGAGTACCTCAGGAGCGTGCCAGTATTTAGATGATAAGCTAGTAAGTTGGTCATCTAAGAAGCAGAAATGTGTTTCAACCTCTACAGCTGAAGCAGAATATGTTGCAGCTGCTAGTTGTTGTTCACAAGTTCTGTGGATGATGACACAACTGAAAGACTATGGCAACACATTCAGCAAAGTGCCTATCTACTGTGACTCCAAGAGTGCCATTGTCATAACTTCTAATCCGGTACAGCATTCAAAGACTAAGCACATCGACATCAGGTATCATTTTATAAAGGATCATGTTGAGAAAGGTAATATTGAAATGCATTTTGTGTCTACTGATTTTGAAGTTGCTGATATTTTTACAAAACCTCTTGATGAAAAGAGATTTACATTTTTAGTCAACAAACTTGGAATGGTAAACCTTGATGCATAGCAATATTTAATTTCTATATCTGTTGTTGAGGGGGAGCTAGATCTGTATTTTATATGATTAAATGTCTTGGTCAATATATTCTTTAAAAAGTTTGATACCATTAACAATTGTGGACTCATGTTCAATGAGTACCAAAGACTTATCTTGTTTTGCAGTGTAATCATACATTGGACAATGACTTCTGATCATATCAGATCAGGACTCGTACTTCAGTTAGATGAGCAGAATGTCAAATCAAGGGGGAGAAAACAGACTTGCACATGTGAAGGGGAAGCTTAATGGAAAGTCTGTAAGTTAGTATGTGAGTGTGTATTTTCAAAATGATTTTGAAATCAGAAAGATATTTTTTTCAGAGAAAAAGTTTAATTTTGTGCTCAAAAAGTGTTTTTATAACACTTGGTGTTTTTGGAAAAAGCTTTAATGCATTTTTGGAAAGTTTCCATTTTTGAAAATTTTTCAAAATTTTTCTAAGTATAGAACGCGCATAGGCTTATGCGAGTTTACACTTCGCGCAAAGCACTGCGAGTGCAAAGTGTAGATCGCACAAGCTATGTTATGCGCGTAAATACTTCGCGCATATAACTTCTAAAGAGAAGTTATTGTTCATTGTGGTTCGCGCATATAGTGTCGTGCGCGTAATTCTTTCGCGCTAGCTATAGTATGCGAGTTTCACCACTTCGCGCACCTCGTTCATGCGCGAAGTGCACACACACTTGTTCGTTCTTCGTGCGGCAAGTTTGCTTCTGTGTGTCATGCCACGTGTCATGCTACTCTCAAAGTATATATTTCGAAGTTTTCCAGATTTCACCTCACTTCTCTCATAAGCTTCTTGAGCGAACTTTTAAGAGCACTTTTTCTCTCTCAAACTTTCATTGCGACTTTCAGATTTCAAGTTCAATTTTCTCGAAGATTCAAGTGTAGGTCCTTAATCTTGTGTTCAATTCTTGTTTATTTTGTTTGTTTACTTTGTCTTCAGGTTCGATTTATAGATCTAGGGTTTTTTATTTTTAGTTTTGTCAATTCGTATTTTTCTGTCTGATCATCTTCTGAACGCACACTTGAGTATTTGTGAACTTGTTCTTTCAAAATCAGTGTTTGTATTGTACAAATAACTTGTTTTATATATCTGGGTTTGTTTTAGAATGCACTTATTTGCAGGATACCTTGACTTGAGGATTATTTGAACTCGAAAAGTCTCTGAAAACTGAAAGCTTCATATTTTTTTTGGATCTCGATGACTTAGAACTTATGAACTGCAGATTGGGATTTTTGGACTTTGATTTATTGAACTGAACTGTTGGACTGAACTTTTAAAGTTGTGTTTGGACTAAATTTGAATAAAAAGTAATCTTGAATTTGAATCTGAATCTATAATAAATATTCAAATCATTAATTTAGATCATTAGGATTCAATGTTGGATATTTGTTTTTTTTTTTAATTCAAAATTTTCAGATGAACAGTGTTTGAGAGTTTTGAGATTTCAAAATAGGCAGATTCGTGAGAGTTCTTTACAACAAGAGTTCAAAACAAAGTCATGAGAGTTCTAGTCATGTTAGTATTTTTTTGAGAGTTCTAAAGTCTGAGTGTTTTGGTAAGTCTTGCAAATTCTGTGTCATGAGTGTTTCATACTTAGAAAATTTACCAGATTTTAAGTATTTGACAATTCAACATTATTTTGTTAGAACAAATTCAAAATGTCAAGTGTTATGTTCAAATTTGTGTCTTTGTGGTTATTTCTTTTAAAGTTACATTTTGTTTTTCATGTAACTTTCTGTGCTAATATGTTCTATATCTTTCAAAGTACAATTTGTTTTTGTACTTGATACTGTGTGTATCAAATGGTTTTCTGAAAAACAAAATTTTTGGGCTTATTGACTAACTTTTTGGATTGTATCCAAAAATTGTTTCAATTTTTCAGATAATCAATGGCGGATGAACACCTTCATGATCAAAGTGTTCACATGGATGAACATGACCCACAGGCCTCTAGGGAAACTCCTATGCCTTCCTCCAGATCTCACTTCCACTCCGAAATTGGTCAAGATCCAGATCAAGCCTTGATCAATGAGAATGAGTATTTAGATGTATCCCAACAATCACCATGTGGATTTTGACACTCTGAATGTCAAACCACTTGTGATAGAGATTCTGAAAGGTCATCCACTATCTCATGCTCTCACCGACACTGCTACTGTTCCACTGATTTATCTACAGCAAGTCTGGAAAACAATAGAGTACGTGGTTGAAAGTGAGACGAACAAGTACTTCAGGCTAAGAATAGACAACTTTACATCTATTCTTACTTATCAGAGGTTAAGATAGATCTTGGATCTACCGGAGGCAAATTCAAGAGAAGGACGAACAACTTTTGATTCATATCCTTTAGACTCTGAAGTATTTGCTGGCATTCTGGCCTTGGGATATACTGGTGCTCTTGCAAAGATTAGTGATTTCAAGAAGTCTAATCTTCCTTCTTTTTACTACCAGTTGTTCTCTGTATTCAATCGGTGCTTTACATCAAGAAATTTTGGTCTAGACAACACCAATATGCATACGCTGAGACTGTTCCATGCAGTCGTGTACAATCTACACGTTGACTACTCAGTTGCATTCTGGACAAAATTGTATGAGAAGGTGCTAAGCAAGAGAACTTCTAAGAGTCCGATCTATGTTCCATATCAGAGATTCTTACAGCTTATCATTCGCAGTATGATCAGATCAAACCGAGACATTCCTAAATGTTGGGAACTGAAGATGTGACCAAGTCATTAATGCTTCTAGTTCAGAGTTAGTACTGCCAGAGGATCTCAAAGTTAATACTGCTAGGTATTACTACTTCTAGTAGAATTAATACTGCTAGTCAAAGTTAGTGCTGCTTGAACAAAGTTAGTACTGCTTAGCTAGTTAGTACTGCTAGTGGTTAGTGCTGCTTAGTAGTTAATACTGCCAAGACTCAGTTAATGCTTCCAAGGTGATTAATGCTGCTTCTGAGATAATTTGAAGATAATGTTGAAGAGATCGCGTCTGGAGATAAACATGGAAAGCTTGTAGATAATTATGAAGATTATTTTGAAGATCTTTTATTATTTTGTAATTATCTTTTATCTTCAGTATATGTATAGAATTGTTTAGAATAGTGAGAATAATTCTGAGTTTTTGTTATAGAGAGAGAATCAACCTCAAGGCATCGTTCCTAATTCTAGAGAAGTAGAATTCGTCTTGAAAGAGCCTGTTCTTCAAGATTGAGGTTGTGAGTGAAAAGCTTGTAACTTGAATCATTAAGTAAAGTTTGCAAGTTGTGATTCATACTGTTTTTCTGTTTATTGAATATTAAAGTGTTTTTCCGCAACTTCTTTAATATTGTTTCTGAGTGTTCATAATTCTTGTTGAGAATTCGATCCTGACAAGTGGTATCAGAGCCTGTTCTCTCAGAAACATTCATTCATTCATCATGGAAAACTTTGCAGAATCAAACAGTACTCTTGTCTCTAAGGTTCCAATGCTCAAACCCAATGAGTTTGACATGTGGAAGATCAGAATCAGGAAATACATTCTCCTCACTGACTACTCAATGTGGGATGTCATTGAGAATGGCCCCTCTACTGAAGGTCAGATTGGACCAGATGGGAAAAGACCTCCACCAAAGACAGATGGTGAGAGGAAGATCAGGCAGACAGAGATGAAGGCTTTGAGCACTCTGCTCTTGGCCATCCCCAATGAATATCAGCATCAATTCTGCAACTGCACTGATGCTCAGATTCTCTGGAATGCTCTAGAGAAAAGATTTGTTGGAACTAAGAGCACCAAAAGAAATCAAAGGGATGTTCTGAAGCAGCAGTATGAGAACTTCACTTCTTCAAAGAATGAGTCTATGACTCAAACTTTTGACAGGTTCAACAAGCATATTGGTGATCTGGCTACTGTTGGAGTGAAGATGGAGCAAGATGATATCAACAGGAAGTTCCTCAGATCTCTTGGGGATGAATGGACTATGTACACTATCTCATATAGACAGAGTGACAATCTGGAAGAGAAGGAACTAGATGATCTGTATAATGATCTAAGAGTTTTTGAATCTGAGGTAGAAGCTAAGAAGAAGCCCACTGGGTATATTCATAATGTTGCACTTCTATCAGCATCCACTGATACTACTGCCAACCCTGAAGCAGTTAGTGCTGCTAGTGAAGTGAATTCAGAAAAAGGCACTGAAACTGTCTTTGAAGCCTTTTTGTCCAGTCACAGCAACAACTCCTTGATTAATGATGATCTGGAACAACTTCACCCTGATGATCTGGAGGAGATGGACATTAAATGGCAGATGGCCATGTTATCTATGAGGGTGAAGAAGTTTATTAAAAGAACTGGGAGGAACAACTTCTCTCAAAGAAGAGAAGATGGAGCTGGTTTTGACAAGACAAAGGTGGAATGCTATAAGTGCCACATGAAGGGACACTTTGCTAGAGAGTGCAGAAGTGGTGTGCCAAATAACAACCACCAACAAGCTCAGAATGGAGGCTACAATCAAAACAAGAACTCTGCTCAAGCCCTTGTTTCTCAACAAGGAATGGGGTTTGACTGGAGTGACCAAGCTGAGGAAGTCATTCAGAATCAAGCTCTTATGGCAGAGGTGTCTGATCTCCCCTCAGAGGTAATTTCTAATCTTTGTACTCAATCTTGCATAGACACTGTCAAAAGGTACAGAGATCACAACCAAAACATGTGTGATGACCTCAAAAGATTAGAAAAGGACAGAAGAGATTATATGTTGATAGTTGAGAGGTTTGAAGAACAAATCAAAGGCTTCCAAGCCAATGAACTTCAACACTCTTATGACACAAACTACTGGAAGTGGGAAAAGAATGAGTTAGAGACCAAACTGTCTAAGTCCAAAGAAGAGAATGATAAGTTGAAAGAAGAACTAGCTAAGGTTAAGCTTGATGTAGAAAAGTTTTCATATGCTTCAAAAGCAATGGATTCTCTTCTAAAGGCTCAGATTCATGATAAGATGAAGCCTGGTGTTGGATACAACAACACACCCCCTCCTTACAACAACAACTACATCCCTCCTACATCAGACTTGTTAGAGACCAAGGAGAAAAAGGACTTGTCTGAGGAAGCCTTTAAGATAGATCCTTTGGATGAGGTGGTTGTTGAGGATATGACTGAGAAAGAAGCCAGTGAGAATAGGAACAATGCTGTGAGTAAAGAGATACCCTTAGAAAACAACATTGTTACCAATGAGGGTGGTGGAAGGATTTGGGTCAAGTCTAAAGAGATAGAAAAGATCAAAGGAAAGGCCAACAAGGTCCATTACAAACAGACCACTGTTGTGAATCCTGGCCCTTGTAAACAGTGTGCTTGCAATAAAACTGAGAGCCTAAATTCTGGTACAAAGAGAGGTAATCAAAGAAACTGGAATAATCAATGGGCTCAGAAACAAGGAGTTGATCTGAGTAAAATAATCAGACCAAAACCTTGTTTCATATGTGGCAAATTGAATCATTTGGCTAAGCACTGTTTCTTTAACCCTATTAACCAAAAGATGAACTTTCAAAGATTTGTGCAAAAACCTGTTGGTTATAGGAAGGCTGGAAAGAAACATGTGGCTAAGAAATCTGTTGAAACCAAAGGCCACATGAAGAAAAAGGTTTTAAAAGAGAGTATTAAAATGTGGGTGCCTAGAAGCACTAAAACTGTTAGTACTGCTACATCAAATAGTACTGCTGACAGGGATAGTGCTGCCAGAAGCAATATTGTTGCTACCAGTGTTAGTACTGCTGAGAATATTAATGCTTCTAACACTGTTAGTACTTCTTCAAATGTTACTACTGCTAACACAGTTACTGCTTCTGACACAGTTACTACTTCTAACAAGGTTAGTACTGCTAAGCATGCAAGTGTTGCTAATGCAGTTAGTACTTCTAAAACCAGTACTGCTTCTAGCAAATGTGCATCCAAAACCATTATTGTGACAAAGTACTCCAGCAATGAGGAGTCAAAGTTTAAAAATCTTGTCAAGAAGGAATGTAAATATTTTGATGAGAAAGGGGTACCCAAGACCACTTTGGCTTGGGTTCCTAATCAATACTAACTGATTTATCTTATGTGCAGGGCAACCAACAACTTAAGGGGAAGAGCATCTGGCATGTTGATAGTGGTTGCTCTAGGCACATGACAGGAAACATGTCATGCCTTCAGGATTTCAAGCATATCAATGGAGGACATGTTGCATTTGGAGACAATCTTGCAGGTGGAAAAATAAGTGGAAAAGGTAATGTTACAAAAGGTAAGATGACATTTGAGGATGTCTACTATGTTGATCAGTTAAAGTACAACCTGTTAAGTGTATCACAGGTTTGTGACAAACAACATAGTATATTATTTACCAATACATAATGTATGATCCTTGCTCCAGGATTCAAGGTAGTTGATGAAAGCATGATACTACTTAGAACTCCAAGAAAGGACAATGTTTATTGTCTCGATATGGACAATGTTTCAAGTGATTCATCCCTGAACTGTCTTGTTTCAAAAGCTTCTGTGGATGAATCCTCTCTTTGGCACAGAAGGATGTGTCACATGAACTTCAAGACAATGAACAAACTTGTTAAAAACAACCTTGTAAGAGGTTTACCATCAAAAGTCTTTTCATGTGATGATCATTGTGTTGCTTGTCTTAAAGGCAAACAGCACAAAACTTCTCATAAGTCCAAAGAGTTAAATACAATTTCTTCTTGTCTCCAGTTATTACATATGGATCTGTTTGGTCCTACAAATGTTATGAGCATAGGCAAGAAATCATACTGCTTAGTTATTGTTGATGATTACTCTAGATTTACTTGGGTATATTTTCTAAGGACTAAGGATGAGACAAGTGGACTGATCAAATCCTTTATCCTAATAATTGAAAACCAAACAAATCAAAAAGTAAAAGTCATTAGATCAGACAATGGAACTGAATTTAAAAATCTTGAGCTAAACACCTTTTGTGAAGAAAAAGGCATTAAGAGACAATATAGTGCCCCTAGGACTCCTCAACAGAATGGAGTTGCTGAGAGGAGGAATAGGACACTAATAGAGGCTGCTAGATCTCTGTTGGCTGATTCAAAACTGCCAATTACTTTCTGGGCTGAAGCAGTTAATACTGCTTGCTATGTCCAAAACAGAGTACTAGTAGTCAAGCCTAAAAACAAGACACCTTATGAGCTCTTAAATAAAATAAAACCCTTTATTGGATTTTTTAAACCATTTGGGTGTCCTTGTACAATTCTCAATACCAAATCTCACTTAGGAAAGTTTGATAGCAAGGCAGATGATGGATTTCTTGTGGGTTACTCATCTCAAAGTAAGGCCTACAGAGTTTTTAATACTTCTTCTAGAATAATTGAGGAAAGTGACAATGTCAAATGCAATGAGAACACACCAAATCCTATTGGGTCTGGTCCTCAGTGGCTGTTTGACATTGATTCACTAACTAACTCTTTTGGTTTCAGTAGTGATGGTTATGCAGGTTCAGGAAGTGGAGGATTAGGGGTACACAAGTTCAAGACAACATACCTCAGTCTGTGATTTTTCCCATACCTACAGTGGATCCTGTTGAAGACTGTGAAAAGGAGCCATCTACTGAACCAAATCAGAATGCATAAGAAAGAAGAGATGAGGAGAGTCAAGAAAATAAAGAACCAGAAGTAGATGCTGAAATCACCTCAGTTGAGTTGAATGACTCCAATCTAGAGGTGGGACTCAATGAAGAACCTAGTCATCAAACAAGAACACAAAAGAATCATCCTCCTCAACTGGTAATAAGAGATATCTCTTCTCCTATGATGACTAGAAATCAAAGCAGGCTGCAAGATATGCAAGACCAACAGCATACAGTGCTTTCTTGCTTTCTATCCCAGCTTGAGCCTAAAAAGGCTTATGATGCTATGAAAGATTCCAGTTGGATAGAAGCCATGCAAGAAGAGCTGCTACAATTCAAGCTGCAAGATGTTTGGGATCTGGTAGACCTTCCTAAAGGTCAAAGAGCAATAGGCACAAAATGGGTCTTCAGGAATAAGAGAGATGAGAGAGGAATAGTAATAAAGAACAAAGCAAGGTTGGTGGCACAAGGGTATACACAAGAAGAAGGAATAGATTATGAAGAAGTATTTGCACCAGTGGCTAGGATAGAAGCAATTAGATTGTTCCTGGCCTATGCTTCTTATATGAAGTTCAAAGTCTATCAAATGGATGTAAAAAGTGCATTTCTATATGGCTCAATTGAAGAAGAAGTATATGTCTGTCAACCACCAGGGTTTGAAAACCCAAGCTATCCAGACAGAGTATACAAACTGAAGAAAGCACTTTATGGACTGCATCAAGCACCAAGAGCATGGTATGACACTCTGTCATCCTATCTCTTGGAAAATGGCTTTGAAAGAGGAGTCATTGATAAGACTGTTCATCAAGAGAAAGAAGAAGGACATCTTGCTGGTCCAAATCTATGTGGATGATATCATCTTTGGATCCACAAGAGACAATATGTGCAAGGAGTTTGAGGAACTAATGCATCAACGGTTCAAAATGAGTTCCATGGGAGAACTTACTTTCTTCCTTGGACTCCAAGTCCAACAGAAGTCAGATGGTATATTTATCTGTCAGTCCAAGTATGTGCAGGACATTCTAACCAAGTTTGGTTTCTCAGACTCAAAGCCTGCCAGCACACCTATGGAGACACACAAGCAGATAACAGCAGATCTTGAGGGGGAGGATATGGATGTTCATCACTATAGATCCATGATTGGCTCTCTCATGTATCTTACAGCCTCTAGGCCAGATATAATGTTTCCAGTCTGTGTGTGTGCAAGATTTCAAGTTAGGCCAAAGCAATCACACTATCAAGCTGTTAAGAGGATATTCAGATATCTCAAAGGGCAACCTAGATTGGGACTTTGGTATCCTCATGACTCATCATTTGACCTAATTGCATACTCAGACAGTGACCTAGGTGGAGCAAACTTGGACAGAAAATCTACTTCTGGAGGATGCCAGTTTTTGGGTGCAAGACTAGTATCATGGCAGTGCAAGAAACAAACCACAGTGTCCACATCTACAACAGAAGCAGAGTACATAGAAGCTGCAAGTTGCTGTTCTCAAGTCTTATGGATTCAGAATCAAATGCTGGACTATGGGGTAACCTTTCTACACACTCCAATCTTTATTGATAATAGCAGTGCTATTAGCATTGTTCATAATCCTGTCAAGCACTCAAAGACAAAGCACATTGAGATCAGGTATCACTTTATAAGAGACTGCAATGAAAAGAAGCTTATTCAAGTTGTAAAAGTTCATACTGATAACCAGTTTGCTGATCTATTCACCAAAGCCTTTGATGTGGGTAGATTCACTTTCTTGGTAACAAGTGTGGGAATGATCAACTCTGAATAAGCTCCTACTTAAAAATTGGTTCAATACCTGTATATAGTTTATGTTTGGTGTTACTAATCTTCCTTCTCAGGAAATGTATAGCAGTACTCAGTTCATCACAAGCTTAAAAGTGTAAGTATGGTTAATACTGCCAGTACAGTTTTAGTACTGCCAGTACAATTTTACTCTGCCAGTGTTCAGTTAATACTGCTTTCAGTTAATACTGCTCTCAGTTAATACTGCTCTCGGTTAATACTGCTTTCAGTTAATACTACTTTCAGTTAATACTGCTCTCAGTTAATACTGCTCTCAGTTAATACTGCTTTCAGTTAATACTGCTCTCAGTTAATACTGCTCTCAGTTAAAACTGCTCTCAGTTAATACTGCTCTCAGTTAATACTTCTCTCAGTTAATACTGCTTTCAGTTACTACTGCTCTCAGTTAATACTGCTCACTGTTAATACTGCTTTCACTAAATTTTTAGGATTAATACTGCTTATAATCCACAAGCTATAAATACCCTTTCCCCGCCTAAAAGATCATAACGACTCTTTGTCTACTGTTCATCTTCTCTCTCACTCTTTTCTCTCAAGTATCCAGTGCTCGCTAGTCAAGAATCCTTGCGTACAGATGGCTTCAATGGTGTTTATTGATGAGCACAACGAGATAGCCATGCTCCAAAAGCCAAAACAAGCCGAAGTTTTTTACCAGATAGTCGATTTTCTGAGGTCAAGCCACATTGCTCATGCTCTCACTGTGTCTCCTACCATCTACATAGAGCATCAAAGGCAATTCTGGGCCAATGCCACTACTAGCACTGAAAACGGAGTGTCGTGCATCAAAACAAGGGTTTGTGACAAACCCTTGACAGTTACTGAGGAGACCATTCGCATCTGTCTACGTCTAGACGATGCTTCAGGTATATCTTCTATTCCAAATGAGGATTTGTTTTCAAACCTCACCAAAATGGGGTATGAAGGCCAAATGGGGATTTTCAAGTTTTTCAAAGCTCAATTTTCACCCCAATGGAGGTTCTTTGTTCATACCCTGATGCACTGTATTTCCAAGAAAACTACTGGCTGGAGCCAACTTAGCAGTCCCATTGCCTATGCTTTGGTATGCTTATCTACTGCTCGAAAATATAACTTTTCTCTGATGATCTTCAATGATCTTGTCTCAAACCTGGACAACAAGAAGAGTTTCTTCATGTATCCCAGGTTTGTACAGGCAGTTATAACAAATGAATTGACGGATATACCTCACTTTGATGAGGTATATGTACCTAAACCCCCTAAAGGCAAGGTCTTCTCAAACATGAGAAGATCTGCTAGGGACTCGGAAGGAGTTGACACCCCATTGTTCTCAACAATGATGGTGGTGTCCCAACCACAAGAAGGTATGGCCTCAGGGTCAAGGCCCTCATTAGACCAACCCACTGAGAGCCAATCCCAACCTTCCCTCTCTCAAATTTTTCCTCAGTCCTTTGCTGCTAAACCCACTCCTATGATATCCAAGACTTATGTCAAGAGAAAGGTACATAAGGCTCCTTCCCTTGTTGTACCTACTATTAACCAAGAGCCTCACAGCCCTCTATTGGAGCACTCTCCAATAGAGAATATCCAAAGGGAAACCAGTAGGGTGTCTCCCAACCCTGAGGAGGTGCTCTCTAAGGAGATGAATGAGCATATGGGTGAGAAGGTTGCCACTACTTCTGCTAGCACAGAGAAGGACAGTGGTAACATCTCTAAGACCTTCCCCATGGCAACTTTGAGTGAGAAATCAACCAAAGGACCCCGGCGCCAAGAAACCAAGGGGGTAGTTGGTGCTTCTTCTAGGCAGAAGGCCACTACTAAAAGATCCAAGGATCCCTCAAGGATGGGAAAAACATCCAAAAAGGGTGAGGACAGAACTGAAACTGATGAATTGATGGCAAAAGGTTCCAAAGATCCTTCAAGGGTGGGTAAAACACCTAAAGAAGGTGAGGATAGCTATACTTACTTGGAATTGATGGAAACAATAGCCAACATCAATGTTGATGTGGTTAATCAAGGAAAGGAAATCAAGGCATTGCAGCAAGTGGTCATCTCCCAACAAGAGCAGATTTCAAACTCAAGCAATTGGTGGGAAAACTCATTGCCAAGAAAAGAAGAAAGCAGTTTGTTCTAAGGAGGAGAGAGGGGGCAAACAAAAAGGAGGAGGAGAATGCTTCCAAAAAGGGGGAGAGTTCAAGCTCAGAAAAGATGGATCAACAGATTGAGGGGGAGAATGTTGAAGCAAAGGGAGAGTTTGTTGAAGAGAGGGCTGAAGAAAAAGCTGAAGGTGTGATAGAAACAGAAATATTTGTTGAAGCAGCAGAAATTGGCAAAGCAGCAGAAACAACACCAGCAGCAGTAACAACTCCAGCAGTAGAAACTGTTACTACTGCTGAGCCAAAAGGAGCAGCAGAAACTGTTAGTGCTGCTGAAACTACACAAGCAGCAGTAACAGGGTTAACACCTGAAGAGGTTGAAGTAGCAGAGATGCTTGTAAAAGCAAAGAATGACACTCCCAAAGCAAAGGGAGTGGTCATAAATGAAGGGGGAGCAAAGAGAACAGAAAAGAATGTTGGTCCCGAAGGTGCTTAACAAGTTTGTAGAAGGGGGGGGGGTTGAATACAAACACAGAAATTAAAGTTTAATAAATTGTTTATTGATAAATCAAACTACAATTTACAAGTTTGTTGCGGAATAAGATTAAGACAGACTCAATCTAAACAAACTTAAGAAACACTAAGATGATTGCACAAGAAATTCAGAGAATGGGGGATTAAGAGAGATAGAAAACAAGGGTTTCTATATGGAGTTCAAGGATTGAGCACCCTTTTAGATGAAAGGGTGAACGTCCTATTTATACCCTTTGCATTAAATGCATGGCAGAGCACTTTACACGTGGCATTCATTGATTGGCTGTTTACTTCAGAAACTATCAGTGATAACTGAACATACTCAGTCTGATCACTGATAGTGAAACACTAATACATAGAAATGTTTATGAGAGATACTATCAGCGATAACTGAACAGACTCAGTCTGATCGCTGATGGTTAAGCACTAATACATATTAAAACGTAATTTTCACTAAGTATAGAAGAGGGTCGTTATCAAATCACAGAGAGAGTTTGGATCAACAATCTCCCCCTATTTGATAATGACAAAGTAACTGAAGAAAATTACTTTATAGTTCAAAATGATGGAATAATCAGGACTCATAACATACATGTCCCAATTACTATTTTGAGGGATCTTTTACAGCACTGATGGAGTTAAGTACTTCACTGAAATTTTCATTAATCCAATAAAAGATTTACAAGGAATGAAAATTACAAGTACAAGTGATGTACTAACTACTGTAAGTTAAACTAATAGATTACAAGAAAGAAAACTAATCTATCAGCTATCTAAAGAGGGTTTAGGAAGATTGATCAAATACTCAGGTATTTCTTCTCCTTTTTGCCTTCGCTCTAAAGATTCTTTGCAGATAATCGCTATGATTGGCTCAGCAGCAGGAGAGAGAGTACACCATAGGCACATGAGATCCTTGAGAAGAGCGAGGGGACAGATAGGGATTTCAGAGACCCTTTGAAATCTGAGTTGTTCCTCGTCATCTCTGAAGAAGATTCCAAAAGGTTCTTCAAGAACTTGTCCTGCAGCATATGGTCCGCCAGGAGGCAGAGAGAGATCCAGAACTGAAAGATCAGGAGGAGGACCGAACAGAGCTTCTCTGGAGAATTTTATGGAGGTTTCATTCCTTATCACTGCGACATTATCAGACGAGGAGGAGACGGGCTTTCTCTTGACTTGCATGGATTTTGAGGGAAGAGTAGATGGCACCTTTAGTATTGCAGCGACTTTATTGATGAGAGCATCATTCACCCTTTCAACGTAGCCTCTGTATGTTGACTTTGATTTCTTCAGCGCATCTTTGAACTCAAGCCACTCCATGTAGCCGAAGTCTTCCAGCTTTGAAATGAACATAGCCTTGCAGCTTTCATCCTCTCTGGTAATTTCCATGGTGACAGAGAGCTTATCCTTCTTCTTTCTTCCAGAGATAGCAACTGCTACGATCTTCAGTGGGTCAGAGCGATAGTCGATTTTGTGCTTGCACCAATCGATTGTATTATCGCTGACCACTTTTTCTTTGGAGCGTTCCTTTTCAATCTCTTTCAACAGAGCTGCCTGGACTTCTACTGGTTTGCGTTTCAGCTTCTTGTCTTTGACTTGAGAAGACTGAATTTTGAGAGCCAGAGAGGCATCTCTTTGACAGTCAGCAATCAGCTTCTCAGCCCTGACGGATTCTTCAATTTCAGCGTCAGTCAGGAATTGCAGTTCTGATGATTGAGAAGGGACCTTTCGTCGTTGACTCTCCAGATGAGAGATCATCTCTGTTCTTTTCTTTCTCTCTTCCTCAGACCAGTGAGACGGTCTTGAGGGCCTTCCATGATGTTGCAGGGACTCTTCTTCTTCTTCATCCTCTTCATCAATCTCTCTGACAGAGACTGGGATTATTTAGTCATCAGCTTCAGCGGCTGGAATTATTTGGAGCTCTTTACCCTTAAGCAGGGGAGAGAACTGTCTGGTCAGAAAAATGAAAAAGGTTAGATTTATTTAGGAAAGGAGAGAGATAAAGGCTAGAAAGAAACAGGGGTGGGATTTTTATAGAAGGAAAAAGGAACAAGAGTAAGGCATACCTGAGAAGGATTCTCCTCAGGTAGTGAGATTATCTTCAGGGTTCCCTCAGCAGATGCACCTTTGCTTTGGGAAGGGGTTCCTGAAGGTGTCTCTTGTCTCCCCCCTGCTTGGATAACTTCTTTCGAAGCTATCGCTGATGATGTGGCGGCTGAAGAACACCAGAGAGATTGATCTTCTTCATCGTCATCATCATCATCTTGATGAGAATCATCCTCTTGATCTTCAAGATCAAGGTCTTCATCATCGTCTTCTTCCTCTTCTTCATCATCGACTATATCAGCGATGGTGGGAGGGGCTTTGTCAGCAGCTATCTCCCCCTCAACCTGAGAGGGAGTTTCCTTTAGTTGTTCAGCAGTGACTTCAACCTCCGTATTTTCTTCAGCGGTCTTCTCCCCCTCTTTGTCATTATCACCGAGGGAGAGATCATTAATAGGAGATGAAGGTTTTGCGTGAGCCAACTTCTGGACTTCAGCCTCCAGTCCTGTGAGCCGATCTTCAAGTATAGGGATGTCGGACGTAGCTTGTTGAATAAAATCCACAGCTACGCATAGAGCAGTTCTATCGTCATTTGTAAATGAAGGAGCAGGAGTTGGAGCTGGTTCATTCAGCTTGTTGAGGACTTGCTGAAGAGTAGCAGTGCAGGAGTTGATCTTTGCAGACAGGTCATCATACTGCTGCTTGGATTCTTCCCTGACTTTGACAATCGCTTCCTGAAGAGTAGCGATTTGAGAGATTTCAGCTTTAGAGGCGCAGGTGGCAGTCAGCGTCTTCAGCGCTTCACCAGCTGATTGAACAGCGTTGGTGGTGGTGTTGAGAGAAGCAGTCATGGATTCCACCTTTACACTCAGATTGTTGACATTGTTGTCAACAGTCGCCAAGCTAGGACCTGAAAGATAAGTTAGTGTTTCAGAACCAGGCTTATATGGTGAGTTGGGAGAAGTGTTTAAGGTTATAGGGATACCTGAATTATCAAACATTTTGTAGAATTGCATGGATTCCTCAAAAGAATGATGTTCAGGTCCTATGGGTCCAAACTGAGGAGTAGGGATAGAAGGAGGGTTAGAGACCAAAGAAATAGAAGGACTAGAGATGGGGATAGAAGATGTAGGGATAGGGGTAGTTACCTTAGGTTGTTGAGCTAAGATCGTAGGTTGTGTCACTGTTGTTGTGACAGCGGCCGAGATCGCTGGCACGGTTGAAGTGGTTGGAGCTGAGGATGTGGAGGAGAGACCCACGAAAGCATCCAAGGAAGTTTGTAGAGAAACATCCTGAGGTATAGAGCTAGAAGTAGCTTTCTCCTTGGTCACCTTGGCCTTCTTCGAAGGACCAAGGGAGCCAGTTGATGGTCGTTTGGAAGGGGTAGCGGCAGGGATAGCAGAAGAAGGAACCTCCTGCGTGGCCGCTGAAGACGAAGAAGTGAGGAGAGAGAGACGGGAGCGAAGTTCAGAAATACTTACCTCGTTGGGGAGCGGCTTGACTTCCAAGGATTGCTGACCCACTTTCGGAAAAGATGCATCCGAGTTGGTGGGGTAAGTGGTAGGGTAGAGAAACTTTAGGTACGCGCAGATGAAGCGTACGTAGGGAACTTTGGGATCCCTCTCGGTCTTCTCTATCTTTGACTTTAGGTCGTCAAAGATAGTTGTTGCGTAGTCGAAGTTGCGTCCAGCTATCACTGAGTAAGCCATCTGGACCTGAACCTTGCTGGCTTGGTCCAGTGACCCACTCTTCCCACTCATGCACTGAATGAAGTGTGAGAAGATGTAGTTTAGCTGGGAAGGCATCAGTGCCTTCTTCATAAGAGTCAGTTTCTTGTTGGGAATCGTAGTTCTTGGTTTGGGTTCCCAGGCGTATTCCATGGCATCCAGGAATTGGATGAGTTCAGCGTCAGTTGGCAAGGCGTCGAATCCATTCCTGGGTTTATCGGGAAAACGTAGAGCTTTCCTCAGGCCTAGGGCAGTCATCATCCCTGAGCCCAGTTGAGTGCTGAAGGAGATAGCAGGAACCTGTTCACCCTTTTTGTTGGTGATAGAGGTTTCATCAGCAGTAAACCAGAATTGCTGGAGAAGAGCTTTGGAGGGTGTTGGATCCACAGTGATAGCGTAGGCAATGCAGGATTGCTTCAGAAACATTGCGGCCTCCTTCAGATGAGGATACTTGACACCATCAAAGTCGAGGCGAGCAAGATGGTTGTTTTTTGGGAGCTCAGAGTCAGAAATTGCGAATTTGACGTTCTTTGAGGCGATAAGTGCAGATTGAGTCATTCTGAATCAGAAGTAGATAAACGAGTAGAAAAAGGTTTAGTCTTAAAATAAGGAAGATTTGCTAGTTTCTATTTTGAGGAAAGAAACGTAGGAAATCAACATATTTGTAGAGGAAAACAGTTTATCTTAGAACAAGATTTAAGAACAAGAAGAAAAACCAAAGATTCTTGAATAGAGAAAATCAAAGTAACATGGTTTTTAAAGAATAAAATCAAAAATGAAAATGATTTTATAAATGAGATTTGAGAACAGAATAAGATGAAGAAAATCAAGAATAACCTGTTGATCTTTGAGGTTGAAGATGCAAATGCTTGAGAATTGCTAGAATGCTTGAGAGTATTCTTGCTTTGAAAGTATTTGCAGAAGGCGTAAAAATGATAAGAATGGAAAAACATTCTTTTTATACGTGAGAGAGAGGAGAGAGAGTGTGAGTGAAGCGGGAAAACAAATGCGCATCATGACATGGACACGTCCCACGAAGTTGATTGGATAGAAGAGCAACGGACGAACGTGTCAGAAAAGGCATGTCGTGGATTGTCGGTTCAAATGACTTCATAGTTAAGAGAGAGACTACTCATTTGTCCGTTTTGAAATTATCACTGAAAAAAAATCAGCGATTGATTTTCTTTTTGAAAATATCCCTGATAGTAAAGATGGGGATAGATTTCCTTTTTTTTAAAAAGTTCACTGACAAGAAATATCAGTGATTAAGGTTTATATTTTAAAAAACATCTCAACTGAATGAAGATTCAGTTGTAGGGATTGAGAAAACATGCCTGAGGGTCAGAAAATTTATCAGAGAATGATGAAAGGGGAACTTTTGATTACTGACACAATACATGAACGCTGAAGAATTATTCTTCAAGGTTCAGCATTCCAAGCTCACTGATGAGAAAGTTGAACCTTGTCTCATCAAGAGGTTTGGTGAATATATCAGCAACCTGAAAGTCAGTAGGGATAAAGTGAAGTTCAATATCACCATTCATCACATGATCTCTGATAAAGTGATATCTGATCTCTATGTGTTTTGTCTTTGAATGTAGCACTGGATTATTTGCTATAGCGATAGCACTAGTGCTGTCGCAATAGATAGGAATCTTTGACAGCTGAAGGTCATAATCTAATAGTTGATTTCTCATCCACAAGATTTGAGAACAACAGCTTCCAGCGGCTACGTATTCAGCTTCAGCTGTGGAAGTGGACACAGAATTTTGCTTCTTGCTTGTCCAGCTTACCAGCTTTCCTCCCAGGAGTTGACATCCACCAGTGGTACTCTTTCTGTCGAGTTTACAGCCTGCAAAATCACTATCAGAATAACCAGTTAGATCGAACCCTGAGTCTTTGGGATACCAAAGACCGAGGTTAGGAGTTCCTTTCAGATATCTGAAAATTCGCTTTACAGCGATCAGATGGGATTCCTTGGGTTCAGATTGATAGCGTGCACATAAACAAGTAGAGTACATGATGTCAGGTCGGCTCGCTGTGAGATACAGCAGGGAGCCTATCATTCCTCTATAGGCAGTGACATTAACAGGTTTTCCAGAAGGATCTTTGTTAAGTGTCAGGGGTGGTGCCATAGGAGTTTTCATCGCTGAAGTTTATGTGAGATCAAACTTTTTCAGCATATCTTTAACATACTTACCTTGGCAGATAAAAGTACCTTTGTCAGATTGTTTAATCTGAAGACCAAGAAAATATGTCAGCTCACCCATCATACTCATTTTATATTCTTTGTTCATTCTTTCAGCGAAGCGAGTACACAGAGATGGGTTAGTAGAACCAAATATTATGTCATCGACATATATTTGTACAAGAATTATATGACCTTTTATCTTTCTGAAAAATAACGTATTATCAATCTTGCCACGTTCAAAATTTTCAGAGATAAGAAAAGATGAGAGAGTGTCATACCAAGCACGAGGGGCTTGTTTTAGACCATAGAGAGCCTTATCCAATTTATAAACATAATTTGGATGCTTAGGGTCACAGAACCCTGGTGGTTGTTCTACATAGACTTCTTCATTCAGCTTTCCATTCAGAAATGCTGATTTTACGTCCATTTGATAAACGATGAAGTCTTTATAGACTGCATAAGCTAAGAATAATCAAATTGCATCGAGCCTGGCCACAGGGGCAAAGGTTTCATCATAGTCTATGCCTTCCTCTTGTCTGTATCCCTGAGCAACAAGTCGAGCCTTGTTGCGGGTTACAGTTCCATGTTCATCTAACTTGTTTCTAAACACCCATTTGGTGCCTATTACAGTTTTATCAGATGGTCTAGGAACGAGATTCCAAACTTTGTTTCGAGAAAATTCAGTCAGCTCTTCTTGCATAGCGCTGACCCAGTTTGGATCTCTGAGGGCATCATCAGTCTTCTTTGGTTCTATTAAAGAGAGAAAGTTTACAAAGAGACAGATATTACCTGAGCTTCGTCGTGTCTGAATACCTGCATATGGATTACCGAGAATTTGATCTATTGGATGATCTCTGGTCCATCGCTGAGCAGGAGCATGATCGCTTAACTCAGAGGTTGGATCAACAATTGGGATGTTTACTGATGAGGACGTTTGAGGTTCATCAGCAATTAACTGTTGAGTAGGTTCACCAGAGAGGTCTCCAGACGAAGGCAGATTTGATGGTAGTAATGTGTTTAGAGGTTCAGCTGAAACCCATGAGATGGATTCAGTGGTAGGATGTATAATGTTTGGATCATCATCAGCGGCTGAAGGATCAGAATGCTGATGGTTTGAGAAGAAAGGGTCTGTTTCTCTGTAGTGAGAAAGCATCCAAGCATTTAACTCTTCATTGTCAGCGATTGGTTTAGAGTTCGCTGAGCGAGTTTCATCAAAAGTGACGTGAATTGTTTCTTCTACGGTTTGTCTTCTCTTGTTGAAAACTCTGTAGGCTTTGGAGATGGAGGAATATCCTAGAAATATTCCATCATCTGCTTTTGGGTCGAACTTTCCAAGTTGATCTCTGTTGTTTAAGATAAAGCACTGACAACCAAAGATATGAAGAAAGTTGATAGAAGGCTTCCTTCCAAGAAAAAGTTCATAAGCTGTCTTCCCAAATCGCTTTATTAACAGCGATCTGTTTTGAGTAAAACATGCAGTGTTTACAACTTCTGCCCAAAATTGAGTAGGGAGATGAGAATCGCTGAGCATTGATCTAGCAGCTTCTATGATCGTTCTGTTTCTTCTTTCAGCGACTCCGTTTTGCTGAGGTGTTCTTACTGAAGAGAAGTTGTGAGAGATTCCCTTGTTCTCAAAGAAATTGTTCAGGGAACTGTTTTTGAATTCAGTTCCATGATCACTTCTTATTGAACGAACAGTAAGATTGTTCAGCATTTCCATCTTTTTGACAAAAGATATTAGTTCTTCTGGAGTATCACTCTTACAGCGAAGAAAGATAACCCAGGTGTAGCGAGAATATTCATCTACAATGACAAGTGTATATTTCTTTCCAGCTATTGATTGGATGTTGACAGGGCCAAACAGATCCATATGCAAGAGCTGAAGAGGACTTGTCACTTAGGAAACTTGTTTTGACTTGAAACTAGCTTTTGTTTGTTTTCCTTTTTCACATGCTGAGCAGAGAGATTCTTTAGCATATGAGTGCTGAGGAAGACCAGAAACCAGTTCCTTAGATGAGAGAGAATTCAGGGTTTTGAAGTTTAGATGAGAGAGCCTTTTATGCCATAGCCAGTTGACATCAGAAGAGGCCTTAGAGAGAAAACATAAGTTTTCAGTGATAGTAGAGTCCATATCTATTACATAGACATTTTCTCTTCGATAACCACTGAGAGCAAGTTTTCCTTTTTCATCTACCACTGAACATGCTTTCTTAGAAAAGCGAACTTCGTAGTCTTTGTCACATAGCTGACTGATGCTTAGAAGATTGTGCTTCAGTCCATCTACATAAGCGACTCTTCGAAAGGTAGTTGTCCCATTGTTGAGGACACCAAACCCTCGGGTAAATCCTTTTTCATTTCCACCAAAGGTCACAGAGGGACCTTTCTCTTCCTTGTATTCAGTGAGCAGGTCTCTTTGTCCAGTCATATGACGAGAACATCCACTATCGAGATACCAGATGCCCTTTGATCCCTGCATACATAAGGAAGATTAAGCGTTGTTTGGTACCCACTTTTCAATGGGTCCTTCAGAGTTAGTGGATAAGGAAGATTCAGCAGTCTTCACAGCTGATGAAGATTCAGCTTCAGTGGTAATCTTCACTTTGGTTAATTTCTTAACCTTAGTGGTATATTTCACTTTGGTTGATTTTTCAACTTTGGTGACTTTCTTTGCCTTAGAGGCATTTTTCTTCACTTTAGTTGTTTTATCAGCTTTGGTGGTATTTGGACATTTACTTGCAATATGATCAGTAAAACCACAGTGATAACATTTTCTGTATTTGAAAATGGTTTTAGGATCAGTAGAAGGTTTTGCAAGTTTAAGATGAGCAGGACCAGGTCCGAGAAGGCTTTTCTCATGAGATATGGGAGGGATTTTCATTTCTTCAGATCTCGTTGGTCTAAGGTCAATCTTTAGCTTTGGAGGACAGAGATCAAAAATTTCTATCACAGAGCTAGAGGATTGCTTAGCTGAAGGTTTAGAAGGAATTTTCAGCTTTGCTTTCCTGGTTGTCTTCTGAGGAAGGAGAATGGACTTTCCTTTATCCGTAGACTTAGTGTCTTTGGATTTTTTCTCAGAGATGGGATTTGAAGAAGAACAGGGATAGAATTGATTATAAGAAGTGTCAAAGAAAGATGTGACAAAAGTTCCAAACTTAAGCGAGGAACTTTCTTCTTTAGGATCATCCTGAGGTGTCCAAAAACCAAGACCAGTTTTATCACTTTCAGGAGTTTGAGCATTTATTATCTCAGAGATCTTTGTTGATGATTTGCACCATTTTTCAACATGAGCCTTTTCTGCTTTTAGAGCAGCGATGGCTTGTTCGCGTTCAATGCTGATGATTTCATTTATAATGACTTGATCTTTCAACTTTTCTTCTAAAAGATTTAGTTCACTGATCTTTTCATGACATTTCTCTAGCTCTTGAGTTAAATACACATTTTTATTTTCAGCTTGAGTTTTGTCGTTTAGAGCATTATAAAGGTCAATCGTCAGCACATCAACAGCGCGACTTCTCTCAGCTTCAGGCAGAGAGGGATTTGTAGAGATAGATACCTGAGATGATATGTAGCTCATAGAAGGTTCAGATGGTTCTTCTACTTCTTCTTTAATCTCAGCCATGAGGCAAAGATTAGCGACTTCTTCTTCATCAGAAGATGATTCTTCTGATTCAGCCCAGTCATGTTCTTCAGCGATGAGACCTTTACCTTTTCGCTGATAGCTTTTCAGCTTTTGATATTTGTTCTTCAGCTTATGGTATTTGTCATCACTGGATCTTCTTGAGGTAGAAGGTTTGAAGACCTTTTTCGACCTGCACTCACTAGCAAAATGTCCAATTTTTTCGCAGTTATAGCAAGTGGCTGTAGTCTTATCAACCGGAGTTGATTTTGGCTTTTCAGTAAGAGAGAGAGGTTTACTTCTTCGGAAGTTACTCTTTCTTGCAAACCTCTTAAAAGAGTTTGTCAAGAGTTCTAAGGACTCATTAAACTCTGAAAGATCAGGGTCTGATAGATCCTCAGATTCAGAATCTAACTCGGTGATGGTGAGAGTAGATCGCTGAGATGGAATTATCTCTGACGAGACTAAGGCAACAGGAGTGCTTTTGGAGTCTTTAGAATCTTTTACAAGATTCTTCTTCAGGAGATTAGATTGCTCATAGTTGAGCAATATTCCATACAGAGTGCTTAGAGAGAGAGTATGTAAGTCTTTTGTCAGCTTAAGACATATTGAATAACTGTCCCAGCTTTCAGGAAGACTTTCCAAGAATTTTGTTAGGACCTCAGAATTAGAATAGGTCCTACCAACAGTTCTTAGGTCAATGATTAGGCAGTTAAACCGCTGATGAACGTCAGAAAGAGGTTCATTCTTACCAGCTATAAAACTTTCATACTGTCTTACCAAGTTAATCTTTCGAGTCTCTTGGATTTCAGTGGTGCCCTCATATTGAACACATATGGTTTCCCACATTTCTTTAGAAGTTTTTAGATGCATGATGGAATGGAAAACTTCATCAGGCAGAGCCATTGATATAATGGTCTTTGCTCTTGCATCTATGCCTACCTTCTTTTTATCTTCATCACTCCACTGTCTTATTTCCTTAACGACATATCGTTCAGGGATAGCTTCAGTGGTGGCAGTAGCGGGAACCGCAGCTATAATTCTAACAGGTTCATAGGGTCCGTTTTCTATATATTCAGGTATAGTAGGATCTGCACCTTCAAGAAATAGTATCATTCGATTTTTCCATAGAGAAAAGTTATCTCTGCTAAATCGAGGAGGTTTAGAAAGTGAACCATTATCATAGTAGTTTGTGTTTGTGTTTAGTGCCATTTTAGAATAGCAAGGAAGAGTATACAGCAAGATCTTGTTTATTAGATTAAACAAACTGCTCTGATACCACTTGTTGGTCCCGAAGGTGCTTAACAAGTTTGTAGAAGGGGGGGGGGGGGGGTTGAATACAAACACAGAAATTAAAGTTTAATAAATTGTTTATTGATAAATCAAACTACAACTTACAAGTTTGTTGCGGAATAAGATTAAGACAGACTCAATCTAAACAAACTTAAGAAACACTAAGATGATTGCACAAGAAATTCAGAGAATGGGGGATTAAGAGAGATAGAAAACAAGGGTTTCTATATGGAGTTCAAGGATTGAGCACCCTTTTAGATGAAAGGGTGAACGTCCTATTTATACCCTTTGCATTAAATGCATGGCAGAGCACTTTACACGTGGCATTCATTGATTGGCTTTGAGAGTCTGACTTTTGGGAGACATGCTTTCGGTCGGGTTATGAACAGTGTAGTTGACAGAGTTGTTGTACGAATGGTTGCAGAGACATGTCCGTTCTGACACATCGTACTAGGTTGTGCAAGGATAGACAAAAGGAAACTTGAGGCATAAGCTTTGTGATCGATTGATCGCTGAGTATCTCTTCTTCCAGAGATAAAGAGGTTCAGCTATCACTGAAGCTTTTCCTCATGTTCCTTCGCGTATATGTAGAGTTGTCTTTGCTTCACTGATATCCGCATCAGGTCACTAGTAGACTTCTCTTTGTTCAGCGCTTCGTCTTCGATTCAGCTATGAACATATGTTGACGCGAGACTTGTCTTCAGGGATTACGTTGGCTGTTTACTTCAGAAACTATCAGTGATAACTGAACATACTCAGTCTGATCACTGATAGTGAAACACTAATACATAGAAATGTTTATGAGAGATACTATCAGCGATAACTGAACAGACTCAGTCTGATCGCTGATGGTGAAACACTAATACATATTAAAACGTAATTTTCACTAAGTATAGAAGAGGGTCGTTATCAAATCACAGAGAGAGTTTGGATCAACAAAGAAAGACATGGCTGCAGATGCAAAGAGAAAAGGGAAAGAAAAGATGATAGAATCTGATCAACCAACCAAAAAGCAAAAGATGGTTGAGTCAGATGAAGCATTAGCCAAGAAACTGCAAGAAGAGATAAATCAAGCAGAGAAAGAGCAGGTTGAGAAAGACAGAGAGATAGCCAGAGCACTAGCTAATGAATTAAATGAAGCATTTCAGAAAGGTTTGGAAACAGAGAAAGCAAAGCAAAGGGCAATAAGCATGAGAAAGGCTATGATGGCCAGATCAAGTGCAAAGAAGAGAAGGCCTTCACAAACTTACCTTGCAACTCAGGAAAGAAACAAGATGATAACTTTCTTGAGGAGTGCAATTGGTGTGAAGAAAGAAATGTTTATAAACATGACTTTTGATCAAGTCAAGGGCTTATATGAGAAAGAAATGGGAAAACTGCAGAGTAATGAAAAGGCCAGAGTGGAGTTTGAAAGGAAAGCCAAGGAGAGGCATGATGTGAACATTAATCAACCCTTCCCTGAAAGTGAAGAGGGAACTCCAACAAAAGAAAAGGCAGAGATTAAGGAAGAAGAGACTTTAGCTCAGAAGATCAAGAAAATAAAAAGAGTTAAGTCTATTGCTTCTAAAGGTCCTAGATCAGAGGAAAGGAAAAAGGAAGAAAAGAAGAAAGAAGCTACTATAGGGCAAAGTCAAAGGATTCTGAAGAGAACCAAGATGATGGCCAAAAGAAAGAAAATTGACAAGAAGCCTAGAGTAGAAGAAGAGAAAAAGGTTGCTGAAGAAGAAGAGGCACCTAAGAATGAAGAAAAGAGAGCTGAATCTCAGGAAGTACCACAGAGTTCAGATGTAAATATGTACATGGTGATAATGGATAAAATTCCAAAGCCTATCACAGTTGAACCTGTTGGATTCAAACCTCCTGAATTTATCCATTGGGATACTATGGAGGTGAATGGTAAGGAGTATATCAGGCTGAAAAGAAAGGATGAGAAGTATTATGTGTTTTCAACATGGAATAAAATTGTCAGAGAATGTTCAAGATCTGATTTAGAAGAGATGTTTGAAGTTGGTATGAAATTACATGCAGATCAGTTGAAAGCTCCAGGGTTACCAATTGTGAAGTTGGTTATGGAGTATTTGTGTATGTTATTCAATCCAGAAGCAGTAAAGCATATAATCAGAGATGTGTTTAAAGCTGTTAGAGGATGGACTTTGTATGAAAGAAGTGGAGTCTATGAATTGGCCTTGGATACTTTTCACATGGAGTATTACTTGGTAGATAGGGTCTACAATCACACAAGTCTGAAGCTTCATGCCATGTTAAATAAGAAGCTAGGTTGTGCACCAAATTCAGAAATGGCAAAGTATCTAATTCAGAGAACTATCAATCAGAGTATGGGACTGGATCCTATCCTTGGAATGAATCAATGAAAGTTTTGGAAGCATCTGAAGAACTTGACTTCTCTTTCTAAAAGTCAAGTTAGGGGGAGATTGTTGGGAACTGAAGATGTGACCAAGTCATTAATGCTGCTAGTTCAGAGTTAGTACTGCCAGAGGATCTCAAAGTTAATACTGCTAGGTATTACTACTTATAGTAGAATTAATACTGCTAGTCAAAGTTAGTGTTGCTTGAACAAAGTTAGTACTGCTTAGCTAGTTAGTACTGCTAGTGGTTAGTGTTGTTTAGTAGTTAATACTGCCAAGACTCAGTTAATGCTTCCAAGGTGATTAATGCTGCTTCTGAGATAATTTGAAGATAATGTTGAAGAGATCGCGTCTGGAGATAAACATGGAAAGCTTGTAGATAATTATGAAGATTATTTTGAAGATCTTTTATTATTTTGTAATTATCTTTTATCTTCAGTATATGTATAGAATTGTTTAGAATAGTGAGAATAATTCTGAATTTTTGTTATAGAGAGAGAATCAACCTCAAGGCATCGTTCCTAATTCTAGAGAAGTAGAATTCGTCTTGAAAGAGCCTGTTCTTCAAGATTGAGGTTGTGAGTGAAAAGCTTGTAACTTGAATCATTAAGTAAAGTTTGCAAGTTGTGATTCATACTGTTTTTCTGTTTATTGAATATTAAAGTGTTTTTCCGCAACTTCTTTAATATTGTTTCTGAGTGTTCATAATTCTTGTTGAGAATTCGATCCTGACACTAAACGACTTCATCACAAAATTGCTCCGGAATTTGAGATGAAATATCTTCAAAAGCAAAGAAAGAGTTTTGATTATTCCATGCCAATCCCTCAAGAATTGCTCGCCTATGCCAATCTGAAATCCGAGTTTGTAGTAGAGTATAGAGAGTCCATGGGACTACCAGAACCGGTAATCCCTACCCAGGACTCACACCCTAGGAGAGAGGAGTCGGTGAGGGTTCCTGAAACCACGGGGGTTCAGGAGCGGGAAGAAACGAGGGAAAATATTGAGAGGGGAACTGGTGGGGTTCAGATAGTTACATCTGAAGCTGTGGGAACCTCGGCACAAGCTGCCACACATCTAGAGGTTTCTACAACTGAACCTGAACGGACTGTTATTCGTCAATCAAGTCCTCAGGAAAGGTTAGCTGATGAGGGTGAACAATCTGATACTGAGTCGGATAGGCATGCAAATTCTGCTGATAATGTACCTTCAGCTACTTCTGATCATGCTGAGGAGGTTATTTTTCATGAAGCTGATATTAACAACGAGAATCTCCATATAGTTTTGCATTCTTAGAATATGTGTCTCTACATCATGAGGACATGGTACATAATTCTGCTGATATGGAGATTGATCAAGTTGTGGAAGATATAAGGAGATCCGAGGGAGAAATAGTTGAAAATTTAGAAAGTGTGAGACTGAGAGAGGTTGAAGCAAAAGAATATGGTGAGCGTGAGTGTAACCTAACCTACCGATCCAGAAGGGTAACCACATCTCGTGCTCCATTGCATGTGTTGCAATCGGATGTACAAGACATAAGTTGCCCACTTATGCATTTGCACACCTCAGCCAGCCACTCTACTGCCTCTCAACAGGCTTTAGTTTCATCTTTTCACGGGGACTTAGCACAAAATCTATCTGTTGTTCACTCGGAACAAGAAGGTATTGAAACAAGAACTCAGTTGCCCCCGAGTTCGACTTCTTTTAGTACACCAGTGGGTCTAGAGCCAATTGTTACATCCGTTTTCATTCCTAGGACACAACCAATTACTTCTGCTACCACCGGTCGTCTAAGTGACCCGGTCGGAACAACCGTAGTAGCTCCGCATTCCGGACTACAAGGATCAGTTGGAAGTCCTGTCATCGACACATCTTTGCCACCGATGAACACAGGCCACACTGTTGGATCTTCCACAGTTGTGTCAACGGGAATTCTAAGTGAACCCGGTGTTAGTTTACCTGACTTTGTGTCAAAGGAGCATCTCGACGGCGCCTTAAAGGCTGTTGAAAACCGTATCACTGAGCGCTTAACCGCAAATTTTCAGGAGGAGATAGCTAAAGTAAAGAGTTTGTTAAAAGGAAAAGGCCCAGCGGTGGAAGAGACTGTTCAGCCACCTCCACCACCACCACTTGTTCCACAAGCTGATATTTCTGTGGAGGAGTTGAAGTCACTACTTTATGCCAAACTGTTATCTCAGGCACCCGCTGAGGACTCCGATGCTGATTTGGTTGGATTACTCAGAGCTCAACAATCTTCTGTGCAAACTGATTCTGTTTCAGTCGCTGAGTTTCGAGCTTTCAAGTCAGAAATGATTCAGCATATACAATAATTGACAAAAGCTGTTCAGGATTCCTGCAAGACACAAGAGAGTTCTCGGAAAAGACATGATCATGATTCAGATCATGACCATGAGGGGGAGATATCTATGAGGCAGAGAACTATTGCAGAATCTGAACATGTTGTTGGTAGTTCGGAAAGAGATAAAGATATAGAGATGGTGGATCTAGTTGATGATGAACAGATGGATTTTGGTGAGAATCATGGTAGGGAGCTGGTTTTGTACGTAAATGAAGATGTGGAGCCATTGGTTGAAAAGCCCGTGGTTGCTACAAAGGAGGAGATAATCAGACTCACAGGATTGGAAGAATTTTATGCTATTGATCTTTCATCAGATGATGAAGCTTCCTATGGTGAGAAATATGATAGATTTTGGAAGATCAAAGAAGAAGAGATGTTTGTATATGAAGGAGAAGCCAGCATTCTGGACATCCTAGTGTGCTCTCAAGAGGACATTAATCTGAGTCCTGTGAACACTGAAGTTCCAGAAACCATTGCTCAACATCCTCCCATTCAACCAACAATTAAACTTACCTTATCTAACCAATCTACTCAATCTACCCAAGTTGAACCTAGCCAATCTATTCAAGTTACTCAACCAATTTCAACCAAATCTATTCCTTCTAGCCAACCTATTTCACCTATTCAAACCAGTTTACCAAGTCCACAAAGAGTTCCAAGTCCAATTCATGAACATCTACCCAGATCTGAAAACATACCAGAAGTTCAAACTGAACTTGAACCTGAACCATTCTTTCCTTCAAACCCAGTTGAAACCCAAGTAGATCCTTCTGATCAGCCATTCTTACCTCCTGTTCTTACTGATGCTCAAGTAAGACAGTTGAGAAATCGTTTGAGGCAACCTTTCTTGGAGGAGGATATGAGGGACATCTTTGTTCACAGGATCAGAGAGATGGACACATTTAAAGTGTTGAGTGTAGCAGATCAACATCCTGATTATCAAAAAGAATATGCAAGATTGATGAACTGGGCTAGACAAAGAGAAAGTATTGTAAGGAACAAGTCAGGGATTGTTTCCTTAAAGGTTGTGAGACTTGTTTCATTTGTTCGTATATGGTATCCGGTATTTCATGTTCAGAGAAGAGATTTGACGGAATGTGTGTTTTCGGAAGCTGATTTTTGTTACCTAAATGTAGATGATATAGAGTATCTCTACCATCTGTTCAGGAATATGACTGAAAGGAAAGACAATATTTTGGTGGCTTTGGATGCTGTTAAGAGATTCATGAGAAGGCAAGTAAACTACACGTATTGCTTTGATTTTCAGCTTGGAATAGAGACAAACCAACAGAAGATCAACATGATAAAGCCTAATCTCAGCCTGGAGAATATTGATGAATATAATGTGTTTACTGTGCTTGAGAAACCTGAACTTGGTGTGGTCTACAAGAATTCTGAGAACAAGAAAAGGTTCTTCAGATTATCAGAAATTGCCAAGTTTTCAGATGGAACTTTAAGGATGATAAAGCTGCAGTTGGAAAGCAAACTGAAAGAAAGCAAGGAGAAGAGGAAGCAAGGTGAAAAGGGTATGCCAAAGCAACTCAGACTCAACACAGAAATAATAGTTGAAGCTCTTTATGATCGATTCAACTTCAGACGCGGCATCAGAAACTTTGAGTCATTGCTAGGGATTTGTCAAGGAAGATTATCACGTTGGGGCAGACCAATCATTCACAACTGATCTAAAAGGGGGAGATTGTTACTGTATTTTGTTTAGATCAGTTTAGTTGATTTTATATTTTGTCTTTAATTGCTTTGAGTGAACTTTGTAGTAAGGTTTACCTTGTAATGTTGCTTGAGAGAAGTCTTGGTATAAATAGATAGCCTTTGAGAGTTTCTTATAACTTTTATCATCTTGTACGCTTAATCGTGTGAAATCAATGAGACATATGACTTTCTCTCTCAATACTCTCTCTCTCTACATTCTTGATTTGATTTGATTTGATACAATTGCTTGATCTGGGCATTCTCAACTCTGCTAAACTTCCTAAAATAGAAAATATTTATGTTCTAACATTCTCCCCCTAAGTTTTGTAAAGTAATCATTCTCTTTTAAGCTCCAGCTTCAGCTCCTCTCCCCCTTGATTTCTTTATAAAACTTAGCGTTGCATAAACTTCAAAGCTCCTCTAGCTCCCCCTTGAAAGTAGCTCTTATCCTTGAAGTTTCAACTATAATACCAGATATGATGTAGACCATAACCTCAACTGAGTGCACATAAAGACAACTTTTGACTCTTGTAAACCTAACACATTCCGTATGCCCACAAGAATGATATGTGTTGAATTATGTAATGACAACCAAGTGCATCTTCAGTGTATAACATCTGATCTGTCTTTGAACCACAAGTTGAAATAAGAGTTCAGCTTAAGAACTTAATCTAATCAGCTTACAGGAGGTAGCATCCGGTAGCAACACTACAAGGCAAGGGTTAGAAGACTGATAAATGTTCAACAACTGATGAAATATGCTCATTTTCTGATTGCTTTCCAGAATACTGAACAATCAAACCCATAACTCCTTTCTTCACGAATCAGCTGGATGATTATAAGCACTCAGGATTCTGAATCACAACTCAAGCATCAGAACAATGATTGCAGTCGCTCACACTAGATCAAGATTGATTGATAAAATAATATTGACAAGGATCATTGGGGATAGAAATATGTAGTTTTATTCACTGAATGTAAACTACACTACAGAGCACCAAGAACTCGTACAGGCTACATGATTAAAAATGAAACTTACATACTAAACTAACTATCAGACTCTATTTATACTCCCAACACCCTTGTACACATTAAGCCCAAACCCATTACAAGGCCCAATACAAAATACATGGGTTACTTTACTAAACTTCCTAAAATATAACATATTTATGTTCTAACATTCTCGGATATGACGACCACTTCTGGTTCGTCACCCTTCGAAGACGGTTCCCTTGGAATCGCTTTAGTCTTCTTAACCCTGGACACAGCTGTCGCGGGGGGGGGGGGGGGGGTCCTCTTCAAATCCCTGCCCTTACGGGCGAGTTGGACCAAGGCTTCTTTTTTCGACAGGCCAGATGCTTGTTTCACTGATGAGTCATGACAAAGAAATAAAGAGCTGAAATCTTATGACAAAAACACTCTTACCTGTCATCGTTTCCTCCTCCTTATCTCTCTCTTCCTCCCTTCCAACTGAGGCCTCAGACACCTCTACAATAGTCACCTATTCATCGTCCTCTTTGTCAACCAGTGATCTGGTGAAGAAAGAACGATCTTCAATTCTAAACTCGAGGAATCTCTCGATCTTCTCTTGAGAGTCTGGGAGAGGTTCAATCCTCGAGAAGTCGATGGCTAACGACAAAAAACAAAAAAAAATGTTTAAGACAATAGACAAAAGCAAAAATATATAAATCAAAGTGAAAACCAGCGACAAAAGTCTTACCCTCAATATTTCATTCGGATATTAGCCATTGATTGTCGTCCCCCAAAGATTTCAGCCGACCAAAGACGTATCTGGTCTTCTACCAACGACCATTAACCGCAGTAGACCAGAGTACGAGCCCCTCTGAAACGGGAGAAGAGGTTGTATCGGTTGTTGACCTCCGACTTAACCGTGTAGGCCAAGAGGAGGTCATGGACATTAATAAAGGGTGATGCCCAACCGACTGAGAATCGTTCAATTCTCCAGAATTGGGGCATCATCTGCCCTAGAGACAACTCAAAGGTATTCATATAAAACGAAATACCCCCTAGGACACTCCTCCCGCATAAGATCTTCGGGAGGATTGAAGGCAATGTCGGCCGGAATCGTGGCCAACAGTCTGAAAGTCTCTACCTCCTCCTCATCATCGATCGAACTAAGAGGGTCTAAAGCCGTTGAGAAATCCGGGACGGACACTGAAGCTCTATAAAACTCAAAGGCCTCCCAATTTTTTCTAGGCTTATGGGCAATAGCCTTCTTGCACATATGATAGGAAGGGGGGTAGAATCGTACCTTATATATGAACTCTAAGAACCTCGAAATCGGATTTTGGCAACTACTTTTTGTAGGTTATGGCAAAGATCTCTGGAAATCATCTCTCTAAAAATTATGTTCACGTAAAAAGGAAAGGATTTGGCTGTCAAACGTCATTTATACGGACCGCGATGTCAGGTCAAGTCGATCGATGGACGACACCTGTCCATCGCCTTTTCGCATGCACCGTTGGATGGGCGATAGATGTCCAAACGACTGACACAAACGCACCTCACGTTGCCATGACGTCACAACTATTTCGATTTTACAGTTCCCTACGCAACCAATTCGGTTTTCAAGAAACCGATTTGGTTTCCTTGGTTGACACATGTCAAATTAGTTATGATAAAAATTTAAAATTCGGATTTTCCGCCCAATTTCAAATTTTGGGGGTAAACTGTTTGGGTAAAATTTCCAAAGTCTCGACCGACGTAAGATTCTCATGGCCAAATACATCTCTAGATTAGATCTTAATGACCAAAGACTTAGGACCCCCGATCGCTACTTTTAATATCAGTCGCAAGATTATATGTGACTCGTAACTAGCAACCAGTTAGGTTAAGACCACTCTTCTACAATAACTATCGACCGTCATAAGTTTCTTTACGATATTAACCATTTAATATACAACATGCGTTTCTCTTTTGACTATTAAATGCAGGTCTCAAGTCATTTATGGTCCAACGACTATAACTGAAGACAATCATCAAGACCATTCAAGACATGGACCGTTACTCTCATTAAGGCGCATTTATGACGTTGAAAGCTATATAAACAAGAATCAAAGGCTCATTCGGACATCAAACTAATGCCAGAGCACCATACCACATAAAAAGCGAACAATGTTACTCTCTCTCTCGAGAAACTCACGACACTTAATCGAACTTACGACACATGAAGCAATTTCGCGATTAGTTTATTATTTAGTCTTACTGTAGTCAGTTGTACTCTCGATCACTGTTTCTAAAGGAAGACGTCCATGTTTGATGTCCATAGTGCACTGACGACTTAACCTGTCGTCGGCGGTTTTTACCCTCGACGGGGTTTTCCGCGTCAGCAAATTCTTGCGTCTCATTTGATTTTTATTACCTATCGTATTTGTCTTAAGATTTCTTTCCTTAGTTGTTAAAGCTCCACATCGACCTTAAGTCATTATGAATGGTGATTTTTGACATTAACAGTGATATGCAGGCAGTTGCATCAAAAGTTGCTTGCGTCTCTGATTTAGCATCATATGTAATTGACTATAGTAAAATAACACTCTCGTGTTTTCATAAAATGAATGTGACCAAAGTCCCCTAGAAAAAACAAAAACATGGTAAAATAACCAAAGTACCTTGGAGCTAACGGATTAGACTTAATAGTGTTATGGACACATAACCGGCTCTTACGAAATACAAACCACGAGATAACTCGGCCGTCATCTCCAAGGAGTCGGATGATTGTCTGGACTGTTCTTTTGAGGGAGGCCTATAAATTAGAGACGATGTCTAAATTTTGAGCAAACTGCAATAACCAACAATGTTGTTTACTGAAATATTAAAAATGCCTAAATAAAATATTTTGATTAGTTTAGAAAATACTTGTTAAACATTTTATTTTAATAATTTGCTTTTTTGTCCAATATTAATAATAAATAAATAAAATAGTTCAAAAAATATTCTATAACCAAGAGCAGACATTTCGCTGTTAAATAATAACACTCATTTATTTTAATAATAAAAAAAATCACGCAATTTCAAAACATATGACAAAAAAGTGATAATATGATAAATTGAAAATTACCAAATCAAATTCCTTAAAAAATCATTCCCACAATTTATTATGCAGATTTTTTTAATATCAACAAAAGGTGTTGACAACAAACTATTTCTATTAAGCAATTACTTCGACGGTAATTTATAATATCACATATGCTGCTTTCTGCTGATACGAATTAATGCGTATAGACAAACATCTCCAACACGATACATAGGAAATAGATAATGAGTAGGGCCGAATCTTTATGAGGAGTAATACGATATAAGACAACAGTTAAATTTACTCGCAGTTAGTTATGCCATATTGCAACATAGAAGCACAGGGGATACCAATACACAAAGTGAAATAGAGAGGTTGGGTGAAATAAACTGAACTGTGTGCTACTAAGTCTAGATAGATTCCTATTATTAATATACAAAACGACAGATGAATTCACTGGCGAGGCACAGGTGGTGGCGTAGGCTGATGGCCTTGCCCGTAAAATCCAATCCCCGGAGGCCTGTAGTATCCACTACTGGCAGTTTGTTGCTGCTGCTGCTGTTGCTGCTGGTGGTGGTGATGGGCAGGCCTCATCAACCCCATTGCAATATGAGACGGCAAAGGGGGTGGAGGTGGTAGGCTGCTGCTAGCCCCCCCATATCCGTAAGGCATCCCGCCTATCACTAGACCAGAAGACTGAACAAATTGATTATTAGCTGGAGAAGTTATGGACGGTGGAGGAGGTGGGGGTGGGGGTGGAAATGGTGTTTGGTTAAAATAACCTCCTGAACTAACAGCATCAGAATTGCTGCTTAAATCCGACACTGACATGGGTTTTTCTAGCTTAGGTCTTTTTTCTGGAGAAAACATGATCGAGGAGTATCCAGCTCCGCTGCTGATTGAGGCAGCCTCCTCTGCAACTAGAGAAGAGAGAACAGATGTAAGCATCTGTGCAGAGGACGTTGAAGCAGCAAGCTTTGCAGCAACGGCAGCTGCTGCAGCTTTTTTGTTTTCTTCTTCAGTAACATGTGTAGTTCCAAAAGACATCGACTGACCATCACCACTTGTCATGTCACCTGGTTGGTTTTGAATTGCAGGAAGAGAAGGTGATACTAATTTCTTCCTCAAATTCACAGCATGATCAATTTGATGTCGAGCAACCTGCAAAATCATCAGCAACCAACATAAACATCATTTATGATCCTAAACCATCACAATCATTTCAACGTTCTGATAAAGATATACTACCTACAAGTGTAATAAAATGTTTGAACAAGACTGACGGAAAAAACTGAGATCGAAATTTAAGCTATGCATTTTCTATTCTTCTCTCTTAAGCTTCGTGGACATGGTACCATCAGCCAAAAGCTTCTAGGTAAACAAGGTCATATTTGCAAGTGTTTGCACCAGATAGTTTGGAGACAAATATTCCCCACTTCAATACTCCTGCATGTGACATTTGAAACAACTCAGATGCAGGTAACCCATTAACGTTACAGTGCCAAGATGGATAAAAACACACGATCCTATCCAGTTAGCTGTTGTTCGTTGCATCATTTTGATGTTGGACGTCTGCCAAAGAACTCTACAATGTAGATGGACAAGGGTGGGCGGCAAGAAGGGTCCTTCCAACAAGAGACGGCAAAAGGCACGTGCACTTGTCACCAAAATTGACATACGCAAAACAGAATCCTGTCTAAATCCTGCTGATGATGAACCCTTCCATAAGAATATTAAAAACATGGTTATATAAAGTTGTGCCCAAAATTTCATAACATTGTTGTTTTCTGAATATGATTCAATAGTTCGTTCATCCAAGAGTTACTAGTAGCCACATACTATAAAGGTTTGGTATAGATTTTTTTGAAGTCAAAATGAAGGACTAACGAGATGAGAGAATGTTAACATCGGGTATCTGTTTCTTGGTTTATACACATTCACTAGAATGCTTCAACTTTCTGTTGCATATTTATCTTCTATAAATTTGCTTCTAGATAAGTTGGAATGAATCTATAATTCAATTCAAATCATAGATCCTCAAGATCAGTATAACCATTCTCATCTCAATCACTCATCAACTATGCCCCATAATTCAATTCAATTCAATTCAACCCATTGCTATGTAAATGTTCGGATTAACAAGCATGTATACTTTAATGGTATAGATATGATAAACATATTTCAAAATCCAATTTACCATTTTCCCCATCTTAGTTGGGTGTCAACTTATTGAAAAGGATGTTTCATCTCGTGTCTCTGTGCGTGTGTTTCAGGAGTGGGGAAAGATTAAGAAATACGAATCTGCATAGTAAGGTAGGGCTTGGACTGTAAATTCTCTTGATTAGTTTGGTAGGTTTCTCCAAGCTATGCGTTTGAAGTTTAGCACACGACTGCATATGCAACATGTATATAGAAAATAATAGATCGGAAAACAAACATCTAAATTTATCGAAGCTATCGTACAAAGGTGGAGCTGAAAGATGGTTAACTAGTAACAGATATCAATTGTCAAATTCCATACTTTTCGTGCCATGGGGACTCCCTCTTTTACAGTGAGCTCCAACCTGCAAAATGAACACCTAGACCTAGGGCCTAATATGATCTAGTCTTCTACAAGCATCTGAACCTTCTACAACGTATAAGAGCGAGCTAGTACGATATAGAAAAAGCTACATTATTCAAGAGTATTCCTTGGAGATTGCTTTCAAGGCCAACTTCTTGGGGATTCAGCATTGCACCAGTATTGGCATACCCAGACTCAGAACTCTGGCCATGACATTCTCCCCCACCAGATTCACAATGCCCTTGTTGTGATGTGCATCTTCGAGATCTCCCATGCTTCAGCCGTTCTGTTCCTTTGCCCATGTACCAAGCAGATTCTGGTAATGCATGGTCATAGTCCCTAACCATTGTATCACATCCATGTTTGTCATCTCTTCTTGTTCTCTTTTTCCTTCCACGTGGTACTGTTCCACCATCTCATGAAAGCTATGTTTCTACAGGTTTTCTATAACCACTGTGGCATGTTGCATAAGTAGCAACTGCGATGTAGGTATCGTCTTGGACAACTCACGCTCCCTATCCCATCATCTCAAGCATTGCGTTAAGTGCAATCTTCTTCAGATAATCTCATGCCCAATGTGGTTCGTTGCATAAGAATCACATTTCTCTACCTTTGTTCATTTCTCGTACTCCCACATTACTTATATGACCAACTTGGCAATGCTCATAGAACTTGGAAGACTCGAGTTGTTGCTACTAGCTAGTGCTAGAAATTCATCAAAGGCTTCAAGTGCATAGCTTATGCCCTTCACTCCATACTCGACATAGACATGAATGTACATCGCTTCCCTCAAATCCTTAAGATTCTTGTGTGCCTCATAAGTGACATTCATCAAGTAGAATTGCTTCATGAGCTCAACTTGAAAGGAGTCTCATATATCTCCTGACAATGCCCTTTGTGTCTTTGAATGCTCCCTATGCCACCAAAGCGAATTAATTTTTTTTGGGAAGGGTGTCCTAGGCTATGCCTAGACTAATCCCTTGGTAAATTATGACTGTATGACATCAGCCCTGATTAAACCTCAGTGACCACAATTGTTGTGTACGCCTGGATTCGAACCCTGGGCAGATGGGATATTCCACCACATCCCCCAGTGCATTAACCAATACGCCACAACCCTTGTGGTTTAAAAACGAAATTAATTTTGGTTAAACATAAAGTAGTAGTGTGTGCTTTAACTTCTTCCAAGATGAGCAACTCGAAGTAGTGTTCCATGTATCAAATGAAGTTGTCGACGTCCTTCACGTCTTGCAAACCATCATGCTCTTTCAACTTGGGTACTTTGACAATCCTTGAAGCATTCCACACCAGGATGTCAATTATATCAATCGACTACAACCATCTTGCATTTCGCCGGATCAGATAAGAGTTTACTAATGATAGGCTTTCATCTCATCAATTTGAACTCAAAGGTAAGCCTAGCTCTAAAGTACCTTGTTTTAGAATGCAACATTTGTTGGCCCATTAACATGTTAGCAGTCCTAAAAACATCATCTAGCTCGACCTATTGCTCTTGCACCTTTGTATCATTCATTTTGTCAAAACCCTCAAAATCTAGCCCAAGCAGGCAAGACATTCCTCACATCGTCAATGGCCCACCCATGTTGTGTTAAAGGAGTTTCCATGCATGATAATCTTTGGGTCTCTTACAACAAAAAAAAAAATTATGGCTCCTCTACAATAACGCATTTGTGCTTCTTGTCGTCTTCACAACTTCAAATTCAAAGACATGTTCTTAATACCACTCATCACGGAATCGAAGCTTCGTGACAACTAACGCCTAGTTGCGCTATGTAAGCTTTAAAGGGAACATTGGATTAACCACACAAAGAAACTAGAAGGAAACCTTTGCACTAATCCATTGTGTCAATTATTGAACCTCAATTTTTTCTTGGATGAAATCACAAATGAGGGAACTCCACCCTCCTAGGAAACAAAACCAAGAGAGTTAAAGAAGGGTCCTAACATGTTCCAACATTTCACATGTATTATGATGCTCCATTGCTCCTACAAGTACAACATACAAGAATTGACTATATAAAGAACACTCATCAGCCTAGAGTGTTCCTTGAAGAATGCTTTATTGGATCAACATTGTGCCGGTGTAGCATATTCGAGTTAGAAGGTCACAGACCACGACACTAGGCATGAAGTGTGGTACACGACTCATCAGAGTAAAGTTGCTAATATATATGTGCATAAATGAATATGTAATAAATTCATAAATAGCTAAGGATGAGCTTAACAAGTTCAAACTAAAAATAGTCTATTTGATGCAAAAAAAAAGTGACACTTCCTTTTGTCGGTTGTCACAAAATGCATATTTCCTTTTTAGCAACTCTAGATCCAAGATTTTTATTTTTCTTGCTAATAATCATTACTTCAAATTGGCAACTTTGATTGTCAGTCACAATTTTTTTTCTTATTGTTGGTAAGTAAGAATACATTGACCGATGGAGAACCCCCGAAGTAAACATAAACGAAGGGGCATACCCCACCCCAACATTTCCAATATTGATAGTGAAACACCATGAGCAACAAGGAACATCGGCTCTAACCAATGATCGGGGTTGGATCGGGGTTGTTTTAGCTGAACTGTTGTTAGCAATGATTGTCTTGTTTTAGTCCGTATCACGAGCTATGCTGTTAATATCGTATATCGGTGGTGTATCGATCAGGGACCGATACACGATATATCGGAAATATCGGTGATATATCGGTCAAAAATATTGGTTCATATAATATTTCTCAGAATTATTTATATTTATATTTATATTTATAATTTATAATTTATAATTTATAATTTATAATTTATAATTTATAATTTATAATTTATAATTTATAATTTATATTTTATATTTTATATTTTATATTTTATATTTTATATTTTATATTTTATATTTTATATTTTATATTTTATATTTTATATTTTATATTTTATATTTATATTTATATTTATATTTATATTTATATTTATATCAGTAATTCAGTATACAATCCATAAACATATCATATGCATTAAAACATAACTTAAAATAGTTTCAACATCAACTTAAACAAGTTTCACAAAACAAAATATAGGAAAAGTGTTCACAAACAGAATCAGAGGCAGATTAGACCATAATCCACAAACAACAAACAGAATATTAGACCAACAATCCACAAACAGAATCAAGTAATTACCTTCTGTGTTGGAACTGGAAGAGAAGAAACAGCAGATTGCAGAGGTCGAACAGAGGAGCAGGAGAAGTCGAACAGACTACAGAGAAGGAGCAGAAGAAGTCGAAATTGTTGAAGAAGAACTGAAGAAGTCGACCAGAGATGAAAGAACTAAGAAGCGATTGAGAACTGAAGAAGTCGACCAGAGATGAAGAACTCAAGTCGTATGAAGTCGTATATGGTAAAAAAAACACTGAAAAACCTAACTTAGATTAGATTTCTTACAAAATTAAAAAAACACAGCCCATACAAATTAAAACCCAGCCCACACCCATAATAGAATTACAAAAAATGGCCCAAAACAAAATCAGAAATATATCGGTTTTATCGGCCGAGATTTTATTCAAAATATCGCCGATATATCGGTCAATATCGCCGATATATCGGTTGCCGATATATCGGTTGCCGATATATCGGTTGCCGATATATCGGTTGCCGATATATCGGTTGCCGATATATCGGTTGCCGATATATCGGTTGCCGATATATCGGTTGCCGATATATCGGTTGCCGATATAATGACCGATATTTTACAACCGATATTATTTATAAGGGCGATACACGATATATCGGCGATATATCGCGATATTAACAGCCCAGATCACGAGGCACTTTAGATATTAGACCAATAGCAAAGACTATTAATATTAAACTTGTGCTAGTGTATTATTTCGAGATGGACATATATGAACAACAAATATAGTTGAATAGCAATTAACTCATGGCCCATTTTATCTATAGGAATTAAAAACAGGTTTAATGAAAGTATCCTACAGCATCTCCAACAGATTTTTTATAATTTATCTAAAATAGAAAACCAAAAGTCAATCTCTTAAAAAGCTACAGAACTCCAACAGATTATCTATTTTTGAGATTTCAACGTTCTAGAAACCAAACAGAGTTGAATATCAAAGGTTTTTCATATATTTCTTGATGATTTACAAAACACAGGAGCAAGACTATTTATACAAGAGAAGGAGAATCCTTTCCATATCTTTCTCAACTAAATACCAAAATGTTAGAAATCAAGGATAATGCTCTAATTGACATGATCCTCGAGATCTTTGATGCAATTATTGACAGCTCTAAAAATTCTTCACTCCCCCGCAAGTTGGTATGGAGGTCGATCATATCCAACTGCTTTATCATTTCTCGAACTTGCCCCTGGGTAAAGCTTTAGTAAGGACATTTGCAACTAGAAATTCAGATTGCATGAAAGAATCTCAAGGGCTCTTGTTTCTATCTTCTCTTTGATAAAGTGTTGATCTATCTCCACATGTTTCGTTCTATCGTGATGCATCGGATTTTTTGCAATTTCTATGGCTGCCTTGTTGTCGCATAGGAGCCTTATTGGTTCCTGGTTGAGAAGCCTTAGTTCCTTGAGCGTCTTCGCAAATCACATAGCACATGTCCCTGAATTAGCCTCTATGTTGCTCTTGGAAACCACTTGTTGTTTCTTACTTCTCCAGGTTACTAAATTTCCCCAAACGAAGGTACAATAACCTGAATTTGAACCTCCTAGTCAGCATAGTGAAGATTTGAAGGTCTCTTATTTGTCTTTTTGAAGAAGAGTTCGTATCCTAGATTTTTCTTGAGATAGTGTAAGATCTGGAACATTGCATCCATGTTTTGCTTAGTTAGAGTACTCATGAACCTGCTGACCATTCCAACTGCATATCCAATATTCGGTCTTGTATGGGTGAGATATATTAATTTTCCCACCAGTTGTTGGTATCTTCCTTTATCCAGTAGCTCTGCATCTAGTTGAGATGTCGTGTTCGCGGGTTCCATTGGAATACTTGTTGGCTTGCATCATCCAAAAAGTCCGGCTTAGAGAACATCAAGAGTATATTTTCTCTGTGATACAACAATTCCTTGCTTTCATCTGGAAACCTCCATTCCTAGGAAGTATTTTAATTGTCCCAGATCTTTTACTTCGAACTCTCTTCCAAGAACTGTTTTTAGTGAGAAAAAAAAAATCCCCAGTAATGAAGATGTCGTCCACATAGATGATCATCACGACAATTTGACAATCCGAGGAGTGTTTGGTAAACATTGTGTGGTCAGTTTTGCCCTTGAATGAAGCCATGTCTCTTTAGTACCTGAGTGAGCTTGTCAAACCAAACACGTGGGGGTTGCTTTAGACCATATAATAATTTTAACAATTTGCATACTTTCCCTTGATTTTCGCCAGATTCCAGTCCTAGGGCAACATCCATAGACTTCTTCCTTCAGTTCTCCATTTAAGAAAGCATTCTTGATGTCCAACTGTGTAGAGGAGGTTAGCAGTTATCGACAATAGCACACATATAGAGTTAAGTTTGGCGACCGGTGCAAAGGTCTCGGAGTAGTCAATTCCGTATGATTGAGTGAACGCCTTGGCCACCAACCTGGCCTTATATCTACTAATGCTTCCATCGGCATTGTATTTTACGAAGAATACCCATTTACACCCAATCGTCTTCTTCCTTTTGGTAGTTCCATATATTTCCATGTGCCATTGGTTTTCAGGGCTTTGACCTCCTCTTTTACTACCTCATTCAATTCCTTCTGATAAACAACTTCTTGTATGTTCTTGGGAATTTTTATCTCATCCAAGTTGGTAGTGAAAGCTCCATACTTGGGTGATAATCTCTCATATGACACGAAGTTGCCTATCGGGTGCATTGTACAACTCCGTTTCCCTTTCCTCCTTTCCTGAGAGCTATTGGAATTTCCAGGTCTTTAGAATTTTCAGTATTATACGAGAAGGTAGGATTACTACTTGTGTGATCATTTGTCGGTTGTGACCCTAGAGAAGTAGTCTGACAGTACATCGGCTCAACAGTAGGTTTATGTGACCTTGTATACACAATGTAATATTTTGGAATTGTGATTTCAATATCATTGGGTTGAATTTTTCTGTCGCGGGCAAGTTTGGACAGGTGAGGATTGATTTTGAGATTGGTGAGGGTTGATTTGAGACAGAAGAGGACTGATTTGAAACCGGTGAGGGCTGATTTGAGACCGGTGAGGGCTGATTTGAGATTGGTGAGGACTAATTTGTGGTGTCAGAGTATGCCACGAACCGGTACTCCGGTAGTCTTCCACACTCTCCCCCGAAATATCGGTTTTGGTATAGAATGGTTGTTCTTCGAATAAGGTAATATCCATGGTGTTGTACACTTTATTTGTGGACGGAGAGTAGCACTTGTACCCTTGATTATATTGTGGACAAAAGCTATACACTTTTAGAGGAATATGGGACATGAGTTTGAGGTGAGGATATGTGGATAAAAGTGTTTGGTGTGGTGTTTGGAAAGTGAGGATACGAAAGGGCATGTGATTGATCAAATATGTTGACGTCAAAACCATCTTTTGCCCAGTAGTGCTTAGGAACATGGTTGGCTAATAGAAGAGAATGGGTAACCTATAAGAGGTGTCGATTTTTTCTTTCAGCCACGCCATTTTGTTGGGTGTGTTTACGCAGGAATTGGTGTGGACTATCCCTTCTTGGGAAAGGTATGTTCCAAGTTCGGACTAGAAATATTCTTTGGCATTATCAGTTTTCAGAATTTGGATTTATGAGGAAAATTGCTTTTGAATCATTTTGTAGAACTTTTAGAAGATAGCCCCATCTTCGGATTTTTCCTTCATTAAAAATAACCCGGTTACACGGGTGTGCTCATCGATAAACGTGACGAACCACCGTGAACAGGTTATATTTTTTATTCGAGAAGGTCCCTAAACATCACTATGAATAAGGTGATCTAAGAAGTAGAAGTAGATTCGTTGAAGCCCATCTATTCAATGAGATCACTCTTTAAGACTCTGTCCGCCCTTATGAGGAGTCAAGAAGATAGGAGGGAGGATAGCTATGACGGAAGAGAAAGTTTATAAGGAACTGGAGGGTAGGAATGTCGAATATGTTTCGAGAATTGACATGTTTCGCATTTAAGAGAACTAGGATTCTTTGTTATTAATTCAGGGAATAATTTCTTTAAGTACAAAAAATTGGGATGATCTAGTCTACGGTGCCATAACATAACATCACTTTCTACGCTAGAAACCGTAAACAAGGTTGGCTTGAGTTTGGAGGAGTTGGCGGACACATTGGTATTAAGGAGGTATAGACCTTCCTGAACTTCCAATTCACATATATCAGGTAGAAAATTAGCACGACAATTCAAATCTTGGGGGAGTTTTCTAACAGATAGGTTGTACTCCAGATTTGGAACAAAAAGCACAGATTTTAACACAATTTCCTTTGATATAACAACTGTACCAATACCCGTGACTTGTGAATTGAACCCATCTGCTACTCGTACGGTGGTACCACTTGATTCTCGTTGAAACGTGGAGAAGATGTTTCGGTTACCAATATGATCTGATGCTCCATAATCCACAATCCAAGGTTTGTTCTGCACCATATGAGTGGTCAATGCATTCCTTTGTGCCATTGTTGCAGTCTTTGTCTGATCAAAGGATTGAATTCCCCGTAACGTGTCATGGAGAATTTTCTAGAGAGTTGCTACCTGTTCGTTGCTGAACGGTTCATGACTTTGAGAAGTTGCCAGATTTGCACGGCCATTGTTTTCTGAGAAGTTCGATTTCCGATTCATTTGTTTCCCATGAATTTTCCAACATACTTCTTTTGTGTGACCTGTCCCTGTCCGTTTGCAATGGTCGCACCATGGTTGACCTGACTTTCTGGGAATTGCCTTGTTGAAATTTCCCACTAGGTGATGGATATCGAGCAACTAGGGCAGCCCCTTCTCCAAGCATTACCTTCTTCTGCTTTCCTCACGTCGAACTTCAGAGAACACTTCTCGAATGTTGGGCAACGTCTTAGTGCCAAGAATTCTTCCTCGAACTTCATCTAGTTCTCGATTTAGACCGAGAAGGAACTTGTAGATCTAGTCGGTTTCGAGAATCTGTCTATATCGCTTTGCATCAATGGGGAAACTCCACGTATTTTCATCAAGAGTATCAAGTTGTTGCCAGCAACGAGTTAGGGTTGTGCAATAACTCGTGACTGTGGAGTCTCCTTGTCGGAGATCATGGAACAACCTCTTGATTTCAAAGATAACTGAGGTATTATTAAGATGTTGAAAAGGTGTCCCTTGCTGCTTCCCAGATTTCAGCGGCAACTTTGTAGTAGATAAATTGCTCTTCGATTTTCAGCCGTCTTGGAGCTGAGAAGCCAAGACGTTACAAGATTGTTCTCGGTTTTCCATTGCTTGCAACTGGGGTCTCCTTCGGGTGATATGCTTTCCCCAAGAGATGGTCTTCTTTTCCCTTGCCGCCAATAAAGATCAGGGTGGAATGTGATCACAAGCTGAAATTATGACCGTTTAGCATGTGACCAATGATGGGAAAGATTTATGGAGCAACCATTTGTTGTACCCGAGTAGGAGGGTTGATGGGTCTGTTTTGGTCGATGGTGGAGTTGGTGGACTTGCTCCGTTTGGGTTGGTTGGTAACAACCAAAGTTAAAGCAAAGGTTTTCCATGAGAGGCGATGATCAGAGACCTAGCTCTTAGCTCTGATACCAATTAGAAACCAATCAGAGTTGAATATCTATGGCTTTTCATATATTTCTTGGTGATTTACAAAAAACAGAAGCAATACTATTTATACAAGAGCAGGAGAATCATTTCCATATCTTTCTCAACAACTAAGGAAAGAACAGAGAAAATCTCTAAAAACCAAAATTCTTCAAGCATTAATTATATTATTAAAATATTTTATAAATTTATCATCCTAATACACTTTTTAAAAAGACTTTATATAAAATAATAATAATTCATTCTCATTGGTGGAATGAACAAATTATTAATTTCTCTCTCCACGTCAAATTTTAGAGAATTCTCTAAACTTGGAGCTTTCTCCGCTTTTCTCTATTTTAGAGAACAATGTATGAAATTTCTTGGAGCAAAATAAAGAACAAAAGCTTCATTTTCCCTATTTTAGAGAATCTGTTGGAGGTACTCTTAGAATTTGGGTTAGAAAATAGTCAAATAACGCTGCTAATCATGGGACCACTATTTTACCCATGACTACAGACCACGATATATCACCGATATTTCCGATATTTCGTGTATCGGTCCCTGACCGATACACCACCGATATCCGATATTAACAGCATAGGATATCACATATGATTTGTTAGTAGATCCACATTGATTTTTTACACTGTTAATGGACCCACAGGTGAAGAGATTCCATTGAACTTTTGCTATGAATAAATGTTGCCATTATTATTAACCATAAAAACATTCACCTCCAGGATGTGCACCTAACACAATAGGCTGACAATCTGCACACATTGGGGAAGAATGAAGTTGCAAAGTTGATGGGCACAATAACATTAGCAAACATACAGTATTACCATTACTGATCTAATGACTTTCAAGTTCACAAGCTTTAGGTAACTATCAACTTCAAATTTTTAAACAGCTTAAAGCATGGAGAGAAAGAGAGAGAAAGAGAGAGAAAAAGCAAAGAGAGTGATTACCTGCAACTGATTGTGAATATCATCCAGCTTCAATTCCTGAAATATGAATTATGACAAAAAAAAAAATCATGTAGAGCATAAAATCACTCGACGCGATGGTAATCTTGAGCAAACAACTAAAAGGAGTAGATTTCTGAGTTTGTTAATTCTAAAATTCAAAATTGACATCAATGCCATAGGTTTTTAGTTTTAATATGTTAATATTGTAATAACCCTATGATGGCTTAATGCAACAATCTTTTTTCATCTACAATAAGAACAAGTCTTATAAACTTGACATGGTAAAGCAAGTCATTTGACACTCGAAGGTTAAATCACAACTCCATTTTTAAGGGGCCAAGGAATTTATATGAAATCATACTTGATCCTGTAGTGCTGCTTTAAGCTGGGATATCAATGACGTTCTAGTCCTTTCAGCAGTTTCAAGTTGGTTGACACATTCTTGAAGTACATTTTCTTGCTCCTGAATTTCCTCGAGCAATGAAGATCCTAGTAGAACTCCTGATATACGAAATACATAGAATTTAGGATCATAACTAAGTACACCAAAACTATCTATATATAAATTCCTTGGCAAACCATGTTACTCAAATAGTAAGCAAAAAAAAGAAGCATCTTGCATCACATGAAGCAGGAAAATGTATTTATAACTTAAATTCTTGTAATTGGAGAGATAAAGATAGAAAAGAACAACATTCAGGTATACAAGCAATATGTCAGTCCTCAACATAGATACATCAACCAAGTATCCGCATTACAAAATAAAAAACAGGTACACATACATTCAGCTAGGGATGAAAATGGTATTTGAAAGTCAAGGCGGATATCATCCATATGCACTCAAGGTGATTACACATGGGGATACGGTCATACATGCATCCGAAAATATCAATGTCGGAGAACTATCAAGTACAACAACTTGATATTACTAGCTAGTAACGTTAGGGGAATATAAAATACAAAAGAAAATTTTCTCACATTGACTGGCGTGTCAAGAATTATCTTTTATCACTAAGAACATTGTTTTGAAGTTTGTATTGCAACTTTACTATTGTTTACTATAAAAGTTAACATTTAAATGTTTCTGTGGATCTGCTCCTAAGATTGTCAGGAAAATTTTGGAACACTTGATTGTTTTGGAAAGATTCAGTCTTCCCAAACCGGAAGTACATACTTTTGAAGATGGGCCTTTTTGTCAGATACAAACAGTAACTAAATCCCAATAAACTCCACTGGTAACAAATACTGTTGGGTACACATATGGGAAAGGTTAAAGAGAGAGTTCCATTAGGTTTAGGCATCCGTTGCAATTAATTTTTCCGCCGCTCCAAAACTATCAGTGTGTTGTGTCTGTATGAATTGGTATTCAACTGGATCTTAATTGTAGGTTACAATCTGAGACCACAGCCTACACAACCAGCAGAAATTAGCTCCTGCAGTCATCATAGTCTTAGGTTCCAGTTCATTCCACTCATTAGTTCCATTTCATTCTGATGCCACACTCCAGATCTGATGCATTTCACTTTCATCAAGCAACGTCCCCATGTGGTTCGGCATAATCTTATTCCACCTTACAGTCACTTTTGTTTGGGGACTCTCTTCATCAAGTTTTTCTTCTTAAATCTCTCGATCGAATCTGCTTCCACTGCTGCAGAAATCATGTATTCAACCTCCATGCACATAAACAAATAACAATATAACAAGCTGCTGCACCAACACCAAGGTTTGCAAGGGCTAGGGGAAGTCATTGTATGCAACCTCTCCTTGCATTTTGAAAAGATGCTTCTGTGACTCGAACAACAATAGTGAAATATGATAGCTAATATTCTGTTTTAAAATTTATACAGGTTCAAGAATCACTAGGTTGCAGGTAGCAATGACAAGTTTCACTGAAAGGTTTGAGGCTGCTGACAGATCTCTTGCCAAGCATTTATAACCAGCTCGTTTAAACTTCTTAAGCCAGGGTAAACTACTTCTAGAAAGCTTAACACATTAATGAATACCTACGTTCTAGTAGTCTTTCATACCAGGAATTAAATCATAAGTTCAAGACTAATAACACAGGGATGGAACAGTAAATGAAACAATTAAGAGTAAATTACATTTCTGGTCCAGTGGTTGCCACTCACTCTCAACCCTAGTCTCTACTATGAACTAATTACAGTTTTGGTAACTGTGGTTGACAATCTGTTTCACTTTTGGTCCCCCGACTTACTTTTGTTAAAATGTCCTTTAGCTTAGAAAACCTCTTTGGTCTTTATATCATTTTTGTAATTTTCAATTAATATATTATTATATTATAAAATATTTTATTATTAAATTATAATATATTGTTATTATTATTATATTGTGTTTCTCATTGGCAATTTCATCATGTCATAAACTGATTGTCGTGTAACTGGTACTTGTCCATGCTCTAAGTTCAGAGTCATACTTGTTTTATCCATTTTATCAATTATCAATGATGTAATGTACAATCTTTGTTGATTATGCGCCAAGGGTCAAGTCCAGGGGAAAACCTCAAAAAAAGAGAAAACTGAAGAACACCCGGTAACCCTTCATCTGGACGGTATGCACTTGTGCATACAAGTAATTTGTAGCATGCACACGTGCATAATGCACAAGTGCATAATCACGCGTGCATAAAAAACAAAAAAACAACATAATTAAAAAAACATAATTTACCTGTATGCACAAGTGCATACCGTCCATATGAAGGGCTACCAGAGTGTTCTTCAGTTTTCCGTTTTTTGAGGTTTTCCCTTGAACCTCCCTCGATGTGCCAATATTAGGAAATATATTATAATTATATTATATTTATAGTGTTAGATTCAAACAAAAAATATAAAAATGTTGAGAATGGGAGAAGCAATCTCAACTACTATATTAGAATTTTGATTTCCAAGACTCTTTTCACTAATTAAGATAACAATGGAAAAGCAATCCTAATTAATCTCCTGTTTTTTCTATAACTTTTTTTTAATTTGATAATCATTGATTTTTGATCCAATTTTTCACCATGAAATCACTGGTGAACTTCCAATCTACAAATTGAATTAAATATCATTTGTCTAAATCTCATATGGAAACACGAACATCGATGTTCTTCATTGGTCGTTTGAGAAGTAACCAAATGCAAAAGATCCTAACAAACCATTATCAGACGGTGATAATTAGGTGTATATTAATTCATATGCAAACATGTGAATCTTAATCATAACTTGTAAATGAATCAATTTACAACTTATAACCGACATTATGAATCATTTTAAGATTCACATGTGGATCTTAAGAAATACATATCATCATGAATCTTCATAAAAGATAATGAAAATCTCTTTTTTTTGTATAATTTATTTTAATAAAATATTGATTATATTTTACATAACTTCAATTCAAAAGAAAAAGAGTAATCTAAGAAAAAGATTATATTTTACATAACTTGATTATATTTTTAATAAAATATTGATTATATTTTATCTAAGAAGTGGGTAAAATTTTGAAAAATGAGTAGATTAGTGATTTGGTGGCTTAGATTAGTATTTAATTATACAAATGTTTCAAAAATCCCCCCTTAACCTTCTTTCGGTTCTTTAAATTAGTCACAGTTTTCTCTATATTTACATATTTTGTCTTTAAATCTTGACCATTGAAAAATCTCATCTGATGGTTGAGATTGCTCCTCTCATCCTCAACATTTTTAGGTTTCTCATTTGCACTATCCCCTATATTTATTATATATATACATATACCTTATATAAACATATGAAATCCAAAAACATTCCCCACAGCAGTAACCATCTCCGATGACTCCCCAATACCATTTTTTTTGTTACAATATCACCCCCTACCCTCTTCTTCTTCCCCTCCATTTTACGGATGATGACAAATACTCAATTTCGATTCAAACTATATGACAATATCCACCCAGAGGAAGTAGAAATGCAATCATTTTTTGTCTTCTTGCTGAGTGTGGGGTTCACGTTTTAAATATAAGTAAACATAATAATGATGTAGAGGGAGGTTCAAGGGAAAACCTCAAAAAAATGAAAAACTGAACAACACCATGGTGGCCATTGATCTGGACGGTATGCACTTGTGCATACAAGTAATTTATAACATGCACATGTGCATATGCACAAGTGCATAATATGCACACATGCATAAAAACCAAAAAACAACTTAATTACTTGTATGCACAAGTGCATATTGTCCAGATAAAAGGCTATCAGAGTGTTCCTCAGTTTTCCCTTTTTTTGAGGTTTTCTCCTGAACCTGACACTAATGATGTATTATATTTATGTAATGTTATGTATACAAATTATAAATAATAACATATAATATAATAATAAAATATATTACACTATAATAATAAGAGTAAACTACACTACAACAATAAGAGTAAATTACACTATAATAATAAGAGTAAATTACACTGGTGGTCCTTGTGGTTTGCTCAAATTTTGGATTTGGTCCCTAAAACAAACTATCTACACTGATGGTCCCTAACTTTTCAATTTCATAACACTCAAGGTCCCTTGACTTGACATGCTAACTGTTAGAAGGGACAAATAATTATTTGGCCAAACTACAGGGACCAAAACTGTAATTCACTCTAAAATTATTTGTGATTCACATATTTTATTTAAAAACATTACTTATTAAAAATATTTTAAATAAGGTTAAAAAAAACATTTTTATTAGATTTTGATTTATATGTGAATAATTTTTTTAAATAAATATGTGAATATTCTTTTTAAATAAATACGTGAATAAAAATATTTTTAATAAACTATTTTTTTTTAAATAAAATATCTAAGTCACAATTAATTTTAGAGTGCATTACGTTTTTGGTCCCTGTAGTTTACCCAAATAATGATTTGTTCCTTCCAACGGTTGCTAACAAACGGTGTTAAGTTGAGGGACCTTGAGTGTTATGAAATTGAAAACATAGGGACTAGGTAGTTTGTTTTAGGGACCAAATCCAAAACTTGAGCAAACCACAAGGACCACCAGTGTAATTCACTCTAATAATAATAATATATTTTATAAAATTATTTAATTGAAAATTAAAAAAACATGATAAAAAGACCAAAAGGTCCCTAAGCTAATGTACTTTTCTAACAAAAATTAGTCAAGGGGACCAAAAGTGAAACATATTGGCAACCAAAGTGACCAAAACTATAATTTACTCAAAAGTAGAGACTAGAGCTGATAGTGAGTGGCAACCACAAGGACCAAAAATGTAATTTACTCAACAATTAATGAAGCCATGCATTAAAACATGATGCATCTCTCCATTCTTAAAATAAACAACTTCTTATGGGCTTAGAGTGAGTTGTGTCAAAAAGAGAAAGGAATTAGAAGGGAGGGACAAACTTTTTAAAATGAGAGGAAATGCTTTAGTGGGATACAACAGCATTCTTTGTTGGCTAGCAACAAGAAAATAAATTTGGGCATTCGCTACTCAACTCCCCTTTCTTTTATAAGTGCAGCAAGACAGCTTGGGACAACTATTATGGACAGAAAAGTTATAACAACCTAGACGTAAACATCAAATTAATACAAAAGTATGATATATAATCTGCTGAGTCTGCTATAAGTGTAATTTATTATCCCTGTGTCTGTGTGATCATTTATTTAGACTTATTTATACATGTTCCCTGTATGACAGTTGCATCATAATGATTTTCTGTCGTGCATCCTCACTTACTTGATTTATCTCCTTCCGCATGCTCTTCGGTTCTATCTTACTAAAACATATACCCCAACGTAAGAGTACTACTATATTCTTAACTACCATACTTGGATGGCATGCCCAACAAACCTACTAAAGACCCATAGAAAAAATATGCCAAAACCAAAGAATTTGCAGTAAAAAGATTTGCTGCAGGCTTCTGACATCCATACCTAAAAAAAAATGCGGTCACGGTACCCTTAAAATTCCGTGGTTCCAAAGAATTCATGCTCATTCACTTCATTTCTACGGTATATTTGAAAGTTGCTTCTACCATTTCCAACAAAAGCAATTATATCGGCTAGCTTTATTTGAATAACATAATTTTAAGTCATCAACTCATGTAAAGAGGTGTACTGTCTTGTTTTAACTACCATACTCGACAACATGTCCAATAACCCAATTATGAAACTGTCCTACTACAAAGATAATCAGCTTGTAGTTCTTTGGTACAACAGAAAAACTTAATTGGAATGCACAGATAAACTGGACATATGCTGACGGATACATAGATTACACACATATAGACAGATTATCTTATATAAGAGCTAGTGTCCAGACCAACGCTCTTAACTGTGGAAGCCAATGTAGGTTGGCATTGCACAACTGTATGCATCTTAATAGACCTACTTCTAGGGGTGTTATTCGGTTAATTAAATCAAGCAAAAAACGTAATTTAATAAAAAAAACATTATCTAATACCAATAAAAACATTATATAGCAATAAAATATATAAAATAATATAGTATAACATGTATTTTATTTTTTATAAACATGAAATATATAACATATTAGTAGAATGTGTTATTCGGGTTATTCGGTTTAACCGAATTAGGAAAAAATTAACCGAAAACCGAACCGAATAAGGATCCTTATTCAGCTAACCGAAGTGCTTAACCCGAAAACCAAATAACCCGAAACCATTTAACCCAAATTTCGTTCGGTTCGGGTGGGTTATTCGGTTTCGGTTATTTTTGACACCCCCTACCTACTTTTGTACTTATCAATGGTAACAAAAGCTGAATATTATGACGAATGTATCAGCAATGAATTCAAACTGTGTTATTAAGTCTATTACTAACTTCATTACAATAAACTAACAGAAATTTGAAACCGAATATTGAAGAAAGAGAAAAAGCAGATGAGTCATTTCTCAAACAATAATAGTATCTCTGCTAATACAATATTATTTCTGTATGGAAACATAATACAGCAATAAACTACCATCAAGCATGCATCCTGAATGGCATTAGACCCACCTCCTAGGTGGATCAACCTTGGAGGTCGTTGGTGACAGATCCCCATATCTTCCATGCCAATTCAAGAACTATAGCATTGAATTGATTATATGAGAGGTGTGACCACGTGTATAAGCATGTCAAGCACATAGTCAGGTATTTATAGATGCATAAAGCGCCAAAAAGAACCAAGTAATCCCTAAAACTGAAAGATGTACTAGTGGAAACGTCTTGAGCAGAGACAAACAAGCACAAAACAACTGAGCACTTCACAACCATGGAGAAATAAAGCCACCTGCTACTTTTGTGGCCAAAAATTACTGAATAAAATCATTGGGCACTTAATGCAGGACAACTTTGGCTATATACGATGAGTATTTTTCTGAATTAGTGATTTAAAAACATTAAGGTTGATAGTACAGCCAATTATTATTGATGAAAGCTAGCATTCAGTTACTTTGGAGTGACAATAGAAGTGAACTTCTATGAAACTAGTTCCTGCATGCATAAGGATCATTCACCAACACATAAACTTGCCTTAAATACGTGTAGATATACACCCTTTACCTTTACTTTCAATATCTCTCTCCAAATCTCCAAACCGACGAACTGCACCTTCACAGTTGTTTAAGGCGGTATCTTCAGTAGTATTCTCATCATGTACCAAATGGAAGGCAGTCATTATCTTTTCTGGGGTACCCCCAATGGCCAATTTCTGAATTCCAAGAATGTAAAGAAATTTCAAGTAACCAATATTAAAATCCAATGAAGCCAAAGAGAGGCAACAATAGATCAAAATCAAAACAAACTCTGGTACTCACAAGCCTCAATGAGTTAGCATCCCTCTTCACTATCTTGATGGGGTTAGAGCTCTTTCCATTGCTAGCCAACTGAGAGAGAGAACTTTTACCAAGCATTTCATCTTTCAAGTTCTGACCACGAGATCCAAAAACTCTCCTTTCATCCCATATGCCAACCTTTCAAAGTAATGGAACAGCAACCATTCAAATCGCATTACAATTGTGACAAATCGTTGTAAAATAACAGGACAGCAAAGATAATACATTATTATGGACATGTGGTAACGACATAAAGAGTACATATCAGACCAAAAAGGATCAAAAATAAAACCATTAAAATATAAATGTTATACCGAGAATCCAGTATATCTAAAACACTCCTCAAGTTGGAGCATAAATATAGAAAATCCCTAACTTGCAACAAATAGAATCAATCTAAAACCTGTGGAGGCCTTAGTCAAGATATCCGCACCCACAACCAAATCACCTCAAGAAGGTTCACACATTCATGACCCCTTCCTTCACAAATACATTGGCATGTATAGTATGCTAATGGAACACCTATTCTCGGGATGTACATTAAGCATTACATGGATGAGGTATCTCCATTAAACCAGATGAAGCCTAGCTCCTAAAAAAATCTTATAACCGAAGTCACCTCACTTGTTGTACGACATTTGAGACTTAGACTTTGCACTATAGATAGAAACATCTTGCTTCTTACTTCTCCATGACACAACATTTCAGCAAAAAGACACAATATCAAGTTGCCTATCTGTTGTTGTACGGACAACCTGCATGAAGAGGAATAACCTGTAAACCAAGGGGCACCCTCACACCAACAATATGTTGATGTGCCCTTGAGATACTTCAAGCTCCGCAGCACAACCTCCTGGGCTCCTAGCAATTAGTGCAAGGGGCACACTTGCCGAATGAAAAAAGTGACCACAAGATAGTTTAGCTTCCAAACTCCTAGGTCATAAATGAACTTACAAACATCTTGATACGAAATAACAGTTGATATCGTAGGGAAATTTCTACAGCACGGCTCTCTAACATCCCAACCATGGCTAAAATATCAAGGAATGACAAACATGTGTAACCGTTGTACTCGGCTTTGACTTTCAAAAGAATCATTGTAGTTGTAGGGAAAAAAACTTCAACATTTCCAACAATTGTGCTTGAATTTAGGTTTGAGAAAAAACATTGTAGTTGTAAAGCATGGGCTAAAATGTTCAAGCTTTACAAGTAGAATGGTTATTAGATGGTTGGTCCCCATGGATAGTGTGGGGAATGTACGAGACGACGAAAATGTGTCTCCAAGTCCAACGAATGCTAAGAAGCTCTGCAATCAAGTGTGTACGGACATTGGAAAAATTTTCTTCGAGAATGGGATTCCATTCAATGTTGCAACAAGTCCCCCTTCCTTTAGCATGTTGCCTTTAGTTGTAAACTACAATCGTGGATTGAAAGCTCCTATAATGCACGAGATGAGGACGTGGATATTGAAAGAAATGAAGATGACTACTTAAATTTTGAATGCTATTAAAGCAACATGGACAAAAAAACCGGAGTCTCGTTATCAAATGGTTGGTCAGACATGAGAAATAGAAGCTTGATCAATTTTCTGGTTAACAATCAATATGGAACCGTTTTCTTGAAGATTGTTGATGCATCGGATTGTGTAAAAATGCAAAATAGTTATTTGAATTGCTCAACGAGGTCATTGAAGAGATTGGAAAAATATTGTGGTTTAAGTAGTCACAAATAATGCTAGTGCGTATAAAACTGCAAGAACCTTGTTAATGAACAAGAGAAGAACTTTGTATTAGACCCCATGTGCTGCTCATTGTATCGATTTGATGATTGAGAAAATTGGGGATTTGCCACAACAAAAAAATGCTTTACTCAAAGCAAAAAAGAATTAGCAAGTTCATCCATATCATCAGTGGGTATTGAGCTTAACAAGAAAGTTTGCAAAGAAATATACTCTCCCTGCACCCACCCGATTTGCCACGACTTTTTTTTGATGTTGGAGAGTATGTTTGAGTTAAAGCAACCACTACAAAGTATGTTTATTTCCAATGAGTCATCAAACTGCGCATGGACGAGAAAATATGAAGAAAAAGCAATCAAAAAGATTGGTATGGATGAAAAAACCTGTTGTCCTAGTGTTGTTTACTCAATTAGAACCACAAAGCTCCTTGTGCATGTTATTCGGATCATCAATGGTGAGACTCCCGTGATGGGATTTATTTATGGGGCAATGAATGAGGCAAAAGAAAAAATTGAAAAGAATTGGGATGATGATATGCCTTCTTATAAGAAGATTTGGGACATCATCGATTCAAAGTGGAAGCATCAATTGCCTCGTGATTTACATGCAACGGGATACTTTCTAAATCCTCGACTTAGATGTACTCCCGATACTTCTAACCATCCAGAGATTACGAGGGGATTGTTCAATTGTATGGAGAGGATCGTTAAAGATGATGTCGCATATATGAAGATTGAAAGTCAACTTGAAGCGTACAAACACAAACACGGATTGTTCAAGTATAAAGCAACTTTGCCAAGTTATATGACATGCCCACCAAATAAATACTCTTATTTTGAAAACTTTTATTTATAGAATTCTAGTTTCATACATATTATTCTCTATTTTTCTTTTTTTCATTGAAACATATAGTTCAATGGTGGGATACTTTTGGGAAGTTGAGGTGTCGGAGCTAAGGTCGTTTGCAATGAAAGTTCTTGAACTTACTTGTTCTGCTTCTGCATGTGAACATAACTAGAGTACGTTCAATCAAGTCCACACGAAAAAAATAAGTCACCTAAACACAAAGAGAATGAATACCTTGGTATACATTGTATACAACAAGAAGTTGAAACATTGATTTCTCAAGAAAACACAATAAGAGAAAAAAATCCATTAATTGTTGAAAATCTCTCCTCGGATGATGAGTAGACGGCCAATCCAAATGATGAAGCAGACGACGACGAGAGGGTTAGGAATGAAGGGGAGGGTTAAAATTCAAGAAAGAGGAAAATATTCAAGTCGACTCAAAAGATGAAGCAGATGATCATTGTCATAGATATGATGGTCGTGCTTTTCAAATTGATCTCATTTCATGATGTTTTTAAGACTTGTAACTTGTACGTTATAACAAGTAGTTTTATTGAATCATGGGCTTTATAGTTTGCTTATTTGGTATCAAAATATGAAATTATGTTTTTTTTGTCAATTATTATGGATTTATGAATTTTGTTGTGTTGTTTTTTGGGGCTTAGACCTCATGTACCTAGGAGAAAAACGCCTCGGGGCTCGTTTACATTCTTTAAAACCTTGTATATGATTCCATTTACTATCCACTAGACACAATAGGAATGTCATGTTTGTATATCCATCACAATGTTGCAGATAGATTCAAATATCAAATTTAGTAATCAAACGAGGAAATGGAATATGTGCATCCAATTTGTTCGGCATCCATTTGCACTCCTAGGTCTGCATTCTAGTACAAATTTATCACATTAAATGTAGTGGCAACATGCCAATGGAGTACAAGAAAGGGAAAGAGGAATGGTGTATTTATTTTCTCACAGACATGCTAATACAAACACTAGCATGTCCACGTTGCATGAGGTTATTCTCATCCAGCAACTTGTACATGCATACAACAAGGCTAAAAGTATACTTTGCAAGTAGTCAAGAGTCAAGACTTGTATAGCGAGAAGAATCAGGCGATCAAAAAGGTAATGTTTAAGAATAAGATCATAAAAGAATATGTTTAAAGCTCCAACACAGACTTGATAATTAAACCCAAATGTGTAAAGACAAATGTCATAAACAATTAAAAGACAAGAATGCATATTCATAAATACGTGTTGGCATATTTAGATCTAACATCCACATAAGGAATTGGGTATAGAGTATATTATGCTTTTAATATTTCATTGGTCAATTAAACCCTACAAACAAAAAAATAAAATAAAGAGAGACTATTAAAAGAAATTACCAGTCTTGATGCGGCTTTCTTTCCATTTTCATCACCATGTTCATTAACATGCTTAAGGGCTGAAGGCATGACCTTCCAGAATTCATTCACAAACTCATTGCCCTTCCTCCTACTATTTTGCAAAATGTCATTGGCCAGATACAGAAAAGAAACATGTTGCTCTCTCTGAGCAGATTTGAATGATTTATGCCATATTTCAACAATTTGTTTGGCTTTCTTCCTCTGTGAAATACACAAACGGGATAATGCTAATTCAACATTAAGGAAAACCATAGATGCAAAGGATACAAGCCTAACAATTACATGCACCCTTGTATGGCATAGCTCGAACAGAGTTGTACTTCATGTTATTTATTCCTCATGTCTAGTGGTGTTGACAAATGGAGCACGAAAACAGATAATAAGGAAAGGAACAATGACATTGATATTCCACTACTTACCACACGACATATAGCTCAGAAAAATGAGAAACCCCACAACCACTATTAAGAGATGCCAATAGTGACGACCACCTACTGCTTCACATAAAATTATAACACATATACAATCATTCCTCTTTTGGAAATGTGTGCAAACAGCAGAGTTTCCCCCTTCAGATCTTGAGAAACTTGTTACAAATAGATATTTGACTGAAGGCAAACAAAACCTAGCCATTCCAACAGCATGATAAAGAAGAACGAGAAGATCAGTAAACCTATTTCAAAATTTTCATGACCGTACAACAGAAAAACTTGTGGACGAATAGTTTATTTATATCTTCCTGAAGTTGAAAAAAGTAGTATCATGCCTTTTTTAAGTTTAGGCGTAAAATATTACATTTGTCTGGACCTCAGCAAAATGCATGAAGAGCATATAGATTAGAAATGTCAGTGCACACACTCTGCTGTTAATATCGCGATATATCGGCAATATATCGCCGATATATCGTGTATCGCTCCTATACAGAATCTCGGTGTTAAAATATCGCTCTTTATATCGGAAACCGATATATCGGCGATATTGACCGATATATCAAAATATCGGCCGATAATACCGATATTTTTGTGATCCTGTTTTGGGCCTATTTTTTTGTAATACTATTACCGGTGGGCTGGGCTTTTTTTTGTAATATTTTTTTGTTAGTTATATGGGCCTTTTTTTTAATTTGTGAGAAATCTAACTATCTAAGTTAGGTTTTTCCATATACGACTTCTTCTTAGTTCTTTCATCATCAACTTCCTTCAACAGACAACAGTGGTTGACTTCTTCTTCTCTTTTTTTGTTAATTATATAAATATAAATACATATATTATATATATAATTCTAAGAAATATTATATGAACCGACATTTTTGACCGATATACCACCGATATTTCCAATATATCGTGTATCGGTCCCTGACCAATACACCAGCATAGTGCACACACCTCCTATATTCATGAGGTCAATGGAAAACATATGACAACTCAACTCTTTGGTTTCAAATTCAAGTACTCAATTCTGTCAAACATATATCCTATAATGGGCAAACACTGATATAAAAGCCCAGGTTCACATTAATATAACATTATCACATTGTATCCTTGTATTTGTATAGAGATAAAAACGTAGGACAAACCAAACTGAAGGACTCAAAGAGCTTAAATGCCTGAAGTAAAATAAAAAGAACAAAGATTTATGGCCTTCACAAAGTGAGAAGTGAAGTAAATCTTGAAGAATAGTAATCGACTTCAAGACCAAAAAGTTGAAGTCTTGAAGATAGTGGAAAAGAAAGTAGGAATACTAGGCATTATTTTGGTAACAGTTAAGACAACCAGACTACACAGAACGTTGAATCCATAGCCTTGATGAAAAATAAACTTACATTCTAATAATATGTTTTTCAAATGTGTAAACACTAATGTCCTAAATGGCACGAGGCACGGCCTAGCGGTCAAGCCAGCCTTATAAACCACCGGGTTTTTCATGACATGGCTTAAGGTAGCAAGTGTGTATGTATATACATATGTACATTTATGTTTCTACTGTTACACAACGATATTGAACAATTTAAATTAACATCAAAAAGATGTAAAAATTATATTGATGTATAAAGCTTACAAAGAGTATAAACCTTGAAGTCAAAAAACACGCCATGGAGTGCCTTGGCGTCACGCCTTAAACAGCCGACATGGCTGTTACAGGCCGTGAACACCGCACCTTGCTGCCGTTGCACGCTTTTTAGAACACTAGTAAACCTAGATGAATCTATTGTAATATGCAAATTAAAGTTAAAGTGATTCAAAAGAATCAGATTATTACATGTTTAAGGATTGGCTTAATCTGGACACCCCAACTACAGCTACAACCCATGCATTATTCTCTTAGGAAAACCATTTCTTTCTACTCGTCTTAGGTGTGACCTCTGCACCAACGATACTCATTGCATAGTTTGGATAGAAAAACTATGTTTCTATAAAATACTACTAGTGATGATGTATCTAACCAAATGACAATCAACTAAATTACTAGCCATCAAATGTATGTCTTCGAATTACAAACAAGCATGAAGGGTTCTTTTGCCAAAAAGGATACACTCTATACTTTGTTGAGAACTGTTGAGTTTAAACAGCTTGTCAGCCAACATTTGTCCATCAAAAACATCATCACTCATCCTGATAGCTAGGTAACTATATTCAAGAATCCTGCAAATCACAAATAAAATTATTAATTAGTATTATGTGTTAATTCAAGCAACTCAAACAGACAACATTGGAACAAACACAAAGCACTCATCGACGGTCCAGTCAAACACAGATAAGAAGAAACACAAGGATTTGTCAATGCTGCAGATTTTAAGTTATACTTGGTTTTCAGTTTCTTTGATAGACAATTGGTTGAAAATAACAGAAGGGTTTACCAGCATTCAAGAGGCCAATTCTCTCCCTAGGCTCACGCCCTTACATTTCTACAAAACTCCATAACCCTTGGTAATAACTTCTCTTATTTATACTAGCTATGCCACAGATTGTAAAATACCCCACTTATTACAAACCCCTGCATACGTACTTATAAGTTATAATCCCTTTACCACAGCCTACTATAATTACTAGTTGACTTTCCGGCATATAACAATATCCGGCGCACAATCCTCACCTTGTCCTCAAAATGGAAAGAAATAAATAAAAATTTGATTCGGACTCATTACATTATCCACCCAAGAAGCTATAATTGAAAATTTGATTCGGACTCGTTACATTATCCACCCAAGAAGCTATAATTGAAGGTAAACCTTTCAAATCTAGCTGCAAAAAAACTTGGAGATGAGAAACCAAAACCTCCATTCCCTGGAGCTCTATCTTTACCCACTTACAAATCCCCTGCCCTCAGATAAAAAGCAGATTTACATATTTAGGTCAAAACTCAAACCAAAACAGTAAGTCAAGTAACAAACTAACAATAATCAAATCAATAACTAAAAACAAATTACAAATTACAAAACACAAACAAACCAAAACAGATTTAGGTCAAATACACAAATATAAAATTTAGGGCATATATACGATTTTGAGTTGGGGTTTCCGGACAAAACCTGATTAAAAGAGGCTGAGACTGAGATTCGAGAGACGAGCAGGGTATGGGAGTGGGGACGAACTCCGGCGCCGGCGAGTCTGAGTGGAGAGTCGAGACTCGAGGGAGAGGGAGAGGGAGAGGGAGAGACGCTGCTGGCTGCACCTTGGAGAAGAGAACCAAACAGAGTTAAAACCAGTTTTCTTCTTTTTGTTTTATAAAAAGATTCAATTTGGTCCCTCAATTTTGTAAATGTTCAAGAACACCCTTCTATTTTGAAATGTTGCAGAGCACCTACAAGCAAATGCACCGGTTAGGCCCCTAAAACATTTCTACTACAATTAATCAATTGAGCGGTAGCACAGGCTCTTTGTAGGTCCGCCCCTAAACATCCTCCCCAACAAAGGTGAAGATTCTTCTTCTTTAAAAATGTCGCGTAGCTGGTTTTTTTAATTTCGCCTCCCCAAACTCTTTTATTTATAACTTCGAATGCTACGCTTGTGGTCATGATGTTGGATCTTACCGCTTTGCTATTAATGGATGCACAATTAGTATTCCACAGTGTAAATTTGAATGAAATTGAAAGATTACAAAAGGACTTCTAGTATTTGAGAGATTAGTACTCTCTATAAGCTTATGCCATTTACTTTTCTACAAAACACCATACCTTCTTGGAATCAAATTTCTCTTATTTATACTAGTTATGCAGCAAAAATTAAAATACTCCACTTATTACAAACCCTAGAATTACCCACTTGTACTCCTTTACCTTAGTTAACTTTCTAGAGTATAATAATCTTCCTCTCCAAGTGCGAAACCAAAATAATGTGTGTGTTTGTGTTGATACCTTCCTTATAATCACTAGATATCATATCATGAAGCCATATATTCATATCAACATTCTACCCACAATTATCAAGTATTGACCCATGATGTTATTCCCAGTATATGCAAGATTATCAAGATTACAATCAATTATGCTCCAAATTCCATATGCATTGATCTTCAATATCGATTACAATCACTTTCTCACTCTACAATATTTCTCTTACTACAAACTCTCTCAAATGTATATTGTAACACCCGTAATTTTCGGTAAGTAGTAGTCACCGGACGTCTCTGTGACTTGTAATCAGTGGGGTTTTGTTGGGAAATGTTTTGTGTAAAGTCCCTTGGAGTATCGAGAGTATTGGCAGTGAAAAGGTTGAGTTTCGGGGCTCCGGAAAGGTCCCGCGACAATGCCCGGCGACTATGACACTGTCATAGTCGCACTGTCACAGTCGCAGAGAGTGTACCGTGGCCTGGGGGAAGATGGCGACATTGCCCTGGGCAATGTCGCTGGTCAATGTCGCACCAGGGCACCAGGCAGCTGTTAAATTCGGGAAATCAGCCTTATTCCTCATTTTCCTTCTCTAAACTCTTTCCTTTCTCTCCCATACCGTTTTCCCTCTTCTCCCTTCATACCCTAACCCATATTTGGCTCAAACCCTTGTATTTTATGAAGACGAAACATCATCAAGTGGTAGGATTGAAAGCTATGGTCAAGGATTCATCATCTCCATCTTCATCTTCAACCTCAAGCTTATTTTTGGGTTTTCTAGGTTTTCATCAAAAACCTAAGTGGTAAGTGTATCCCTTCCATTTATAAACCCTAATATAAGCTGTAAATGCTCATTTGATGGTTTCCTAAGTATTATGTTACTCTAATTTCGGTTGGTAAGATTTTGGAAGATTTGGGTCAAAATTAGGGTTTGGACCAAAATGGAGATTTTGGTGTAATATGTTTGGAGAATGTTTCTATATGGTTGGATATGTTTATTTATGGTTGAAAATGCTTGGATCTAGGTTTTTGGAGGTTTTGGCTTGGAGGATTCAAGTTTCGTCAAGGAAGCTCAAAGTGGGGTAAAATCTAGATTTAACCTAAATCTAGCAAGGTGAGTTCAAGTTGATTTGTGAAAACGGTGTACATGCCAAAATGTTTATTTTTAAAGTGTTATGTGTCTTACATGAAATTGTTAACTGCTGACAAGTTTGGCTACCTTGAAAGTGTTTAACTTTATAAAATTATATAGCACACATCTTTGTGATTTTGGGCAATTTGAATAAATGTGTCACAAATGAATGGGTTTTGATGAATTATTGCATAAATAAGTATTTGGTCAAAAATGCACTTTTGAGTGTTTTGTCGGGTTTTATGCATCAATCATGAAACGACATGTTTTGAAAAGTACTAACGTATGGGTCCTTTGGTTTTGGGTCATTCCCGGCTTTGGGGAACATTTTAGAAATGGAAAACCTTTTGGGTTTTGGGCCGAAGGCCAATGGTAATTTGAAAATCAAATACTTTGGGAAAATGCGTATTTGGGTTTGTTTAACCATAATTGGCTCTCGTGTCTTAGCCAAACGTCTATTAAGCCTCTTGGAGCTTGATTTGTACTCGGTGGAGTCTTTGGAACATTTGTTCAATCTTGGTAGCTCGTCAAGGAGCCTCGGTCGTATGGTGTACCTAGTTGCACCTTATTTGGGAATTACATGTTTTGAGTGCGTTGTCATTTCTTTGAGTCGTGTAACGTTTTGACCGTAATGCAATGGTTCCATAAGCATAAAAGTCGGTTTTATTGTATATGACTAAAGACTCGGTTTGAGTTGATGTCCGCTACGACTAAAGACCTGGATAGGGTTGATGTCTACCTTGGCTAAAGACTTGTTTGGGTTGATGCCAATGGTTGTTTATCCTGACTAAAGACTCGGTTTGAGTTGATGTCCGGTTTGACTAAAGACTCGGTTTGAGTTGATGTCCGATATGACTAAAGACTCGGTTTGAGTTAATGTCTGCTACGACTAAAGACCTGGATAGGGTTGATGTCTACTTGGCTAAAGACTTGTTTGGGTTGATGCCAATGGTTGTTTATCCTGACTAAAGACTCGGTTTGAGTTGATGTCCGGTATGACTAAAGACTCGGTTTGAGTTGATGTCCGCTACGACTAAAGACCTGGATAGGGTTGATGTCTATCTTGGCTAAAGACTTGTTTGGGTTGATGCCAATGGTTGTTTATCCTTGAAGTTATGCTTATAACATAGATACGTGGCTTATCTTTATGTGCCGCCACATTCGATGGAATCGGGTCTTTCCCATCACCGAAAGGTGTTATTTTGGGTATTGTATTTTGGGTATCCATGTTTTCGGTGACATTTTATATGTATGGGTTCTATCCATTATTTTATGAGTTGGGTAATATGTACCACCGTGTTTGGGTGTTTCGGGAGTCAAGCCTTACCTACGTTTTTATGAGTTGGGAGTTCAATTTCTATTCACGTTTTGAGTGAGTTTTGGGGTTAAACATAATTTGTGAGCGGGCGGTTTATATTGGCGTCTTCGCCCTTGAAGTAGTTTGCATTGGAAAACGTTTAAATCAGTGTTCTTTGCATAAATTACACTTTTATTGGAAAATGAGTCGTTTTCATATGTAAGACATATCAAATTGGAAGATTATGAATTTAACCACATTCTTACTTCTAAATGATTAATTTTTATATGTTGGAAACTCTTGAGCTCACTAGGCGTTAAGCCTAACTTTTTATTTGTCGGCATGTGCATCAGGTTCCAGTTGGGGGTTTGGTCCTAGCAGCTATGAAGAGTTGAACCTTAGCTTTTTACAAGTGTAAGTATTTGGTGAAGTCTTCCGCAATTTGGAGATAGTGGCTATTAATGAGTTTCAGTAGCACCCGTCCTCGTTTAGACAGCAAGTAGAGATTAATGTGTGTATCGAGATTAAATAATAAGTTTGTGATTGGAGATGTATCATTATCGATGTATTTAGAAAATTTTAAATCAGTTGCTATTTCCAGAATTGTCAGGGTGTTACAAGTTGGTATCAGAGCTTAAGTTTGAGAGAATTAGGTATTGATTTTTGGATGCCTAGACTCAAACTAGCGTTGTTATAAGTGATTGTAAGTGAAGCTCGACGTTAGGTACCTTAAGATAAGATATTTTGGAGTTGATCGAGTCGCTAGAAACGGGAAACTTGTCGAGGGTCGCAAGGATGAGCATGTACGGTACGTTCATAATGGCACCTGGCCAGTGTTATGGTGAACCTACGTGCTACATGTGTATACTTGAACTACCTTGGTATGATTACCGTTGGGGTAGTGAGAAGGTTTCTAAACGAGTAATTGAAGGAAAGGTTGATGTTTATAGCAATGTCACTTTGGAGTGACAGTTAAGACTTGATGAATGCTAGGAGTTGACCATTGTGGGTCAGGACTGTTGGTCCCGGAGGTGCTTAACAAGTTTGTAGAAGGGGGGTTGAATACAAACACAGAAATTAAAGTTTAATAAATTGTTTATTGATAAATCAAACACAATTTACAAGTTTGTTGCGGAATAAGATTAAGACAGACTAAATCTAAACAAACTTAAGAAACACTAAGATGGTTGCACAAGAATTTCAGAGAATGGGGGATTAAGGAATATAGAAAACAAAGGTTTCTATTTGGGGTTCAAGGATTGAGCACACCCTCAGATGGAGGGGTGATCTTCCTATTTATACCCTATGCATTAAATGCATGGTAGGGCACTTTACACGTGGCGTTCACTGATTGGCTTTGGGAGTCTGATTTTGGGAGACATGCTTTCGGCCGGATCATGAACAGTGTAGTAGACAAAGTTGTTGTACGAATTATGGCAGAGACATGTCCGTTCTGACACATCGTACTAGGTTGTGCAAGGTAAGACAAAAGGAAACTTGAGACATAAGCTAAGTGATCATTTGATCGCTGAATATCTCTTTCTTCAGAGACATCAAGAGTTCAGCGATCGCTGAAGCTTTTCCTCATGTTTCTTAAGTAGATTCGTCTTTGCTTCACTGATATCCGCATCAGGTCATTAGTAGACTTGTCTTTGTTCAGCAGCTTCGTCTTCGATTCAGCTATGAACATCTGTTGACGCGAGGCTTGTCTCCAGGGATTACGTTAGCTGTTTACATCAGAAACTATCAGCGATAACTGAACAGACTCAGTCTGATCGCTGATAGTGAAACACTAATACATAGAAATGTTTATATAAGAAGGACTATCAGCGATAACTGAACAGACTCAGTTTGATCGCTGATGGTGAAACACTAATACATATTAAAACGTAATTTTCACTAAGTGTAGATAAAGGGTCGTTATCAAATCACTGAGAGAGTTTGGATCAACAATCTCCCCCTATTTGATAATGACAAAGTAACTGAAGAAAATTACTTTATAATTCAAAATGATGGAATAATCAGGACTCATAACATACATGTCCCAATTACTATTTTGAGGGATCTTTTACAGTACTGATAAAGTTAAGTACTTCACTGAAATTTTCATTAATCCAAGAAAAGAATTACAAGGTATGAAAATTACAAGTACAAGTGATGTACTAATTACTGTAAGTTAAACTAATAGATTACAAGAAATAGGAAACTAATATATCAGCTATCTAAAGAGGGTTTAGGAGGATTGATCAAATACTCAGGTATTTCTTCTCCTTTTTGCCTTCGCTTTAAAGATTCTTGGTTAATGATCGCTATGATTTGCTCAGCAGCAGGAGAGAGCGTACACCATAAGCACATGAGATCCTTAAGAAGACCGAGGGGACAGATAGGGATTTCAGAGACTCTTTGAAATCTGATTTGTTCCTCGTCATCTCTGAAGAAGATTCCAAAAGGTTCTTCAAGTACTTGTCCCGCAACATATGGTCCGCCAGGAGGCAGAGATAGATCCAGAACTGAAAGATCAGGAGGAGGACCGAACAGAGCTTCTCTTGAGAACTTGATGGAGGTTTCATTTCTGATCACTGCGACATTTTCAGAGGAGGAGGAGATAGGATTTTTCTTGATTTGCTTGGACTTTGGAGGAAGAGTAGATGGCACCTTTAGGATAGCAGTGACTCTGTTGATGAGGGTATCATTTAGCCTTTTAACATAGCCTCTGTATGTTGACTTTGATTTCTTCAGCGCATCTTTGAACTCAAGCCATTCCATGTAGCCGAAGTCTTCCAGCTTTGAAATGAACATAGCCTTGCAGCTTCCATCCTCTCTGGTAATCTCCATGGTGACAGAAAGTTTATCCTTCTTCTTTCTCCCAAAGATAGCAATAACTACGATCTTCATTGGGTCAGAGCGATAGTCAATTTTATGCTTGCACCAATCGACTGTATTATCACTGACCACTTTTTCTTTTGAGCGTTCCTCTTCAATCTCTTTCAAAAGAGTTGCCTGGACTTCCACTGGTTTTCTTTTCAGCTTCTTATCTTTGACTTGAGAAGACTGAATTTTGAGAGCCAGAGAGGCATCTCTTTGACAGTCAGCTATCAGCTTCTCAGCCCTGAAGGATTCTTCGATTTCAGCTTCAGTCAAGAACTCTAGATCCGTTGATTGAGAGGGGACCTTTCGTCGTTGACTCTCAAGATGAGAGATCATCTCTGTTCTTTTCTTTATCTCTTCCTCTGACCAGTGAGATGGTCTAGAGAGCCTTCCATGATGTTGCAGGGACTCTTCTTCTTCTTCATCCTCTTCATCAATCTCTCTTACAGAGATTGGGATTATCTGATCATTAGTCGGGATTATTTGGAGCTCTTTACCCTTAAGCAGGGGAGAGAACTGTCTGGTCAGAAAAAGAAAAAGGTTAGTTTATTTTTAGGGAAGAAGAGAGATAAAGGCTAGAAAGAAACAGGGGTGGGATTTTTATAGAAGGATAAGGGAACGAGAGTAAGGCATACATGAGAAGGATTCTCCTCAGGTAGTGAGGTCATCTTCAGGATTTCCTCAGCAGTTGCACCTTTGCTTTAGGAAGGGGTTCCTGAAGATGTCTCATGACTCCCCCCTGCTTTGATAACTTCTTTCGAAGCTATCGCTGATGAAGTGACGGCTGAAGAACACCATAGAGATTGATCTTCTTCATCGTCATCATCATCATCTTGATGAGGTTTTTCCTTTTGATATTCAAAATCAAGGGCTTCATCTTCATCGTCCTCCTCTTCCTCTTCATCGATTAACTCATCGATGGTAGGAGGGGCTTTTTCAGCAACTATCTCCCCCTCAACATGAGAGGGAGTTTCCTTCTGTTGATCATCAGCAGTAGCTTCTGTCTCCTTATCTTGTTCAACTTCTTTCTCCCCCTCTTTGTCATTATCACGGAGGGAGAGATCTTTGGAAGAAGTAGAGGTTTCAGCAGTGGCCAACTTCTGGACTTCAGCCTCCAGTCCTGTGAGACGGCCTTCAAATACAGGGATATCTGACGTAGCTTGATGGATAAATTCCACAGCTATGTTTAGAGAGGTGCGATCGTTCTCTGTAAATGAAGGAGCAGGAATTGGAGCTGGTGCCTTCAGGTGAGTCAGGATTTGCTGAAGAAGAACTTCACAGGAATCAAGCTTTGTAGACAGGGTCGCAAACTGTTGCTGTGAGTCCTCCCTGACTTTGACAATCGCTTCTTGGAGAGTAGCGATTTGAGAGACGTCAACTTTGGAGGCGCATTGAGCTGTCAGCGTCTTCAGTGCTTCACCAGCTGTATGAACAGCGCTGGTGGTGTTGTTGAGAGAGGCAGTCAGAGACTCCACCTTTGCACTCAAACTGTTGACATTGGTGTCAACAGTCGCCAAACTAGGACCTGAAATATAAGTTAGTTTTTGAGAAACAGGCTTATATGGTGAGTTGGGAGAAGTGTTTAAGGTTATAGGAGTACCTGAATTATCAAACATTTTGTAGAATTGCATAGATTCCTCAAAAGATTGATGTTCAGGTCCTATGGGTCCAAACTGAGGTTGTGAAAAAGTAGATGATGGATCAGAGACCAAAGAAATAGAAGGATGAGAGATGGGGATAGAAGTAGGGATAGGGATAGTTACCGTAGTGGTCACCTCAGGATGTGGAGGAGCTGAGATGATGGGCGGTGTCACTGTTGATGTAACAGCGACCGTAGTCGCTGGCACGGTTGATGTGGGTATCGCTGAGGATGTGGAGGAGAGACCCACAAAAGCATCCAAGGAGGTTTGTTGAGAAACATCCTTAGGTCTTGAGCTAGAGGTACCTTTCTCCTTGGTCACCTTGGCCTTCTTCGAAGGACCAAGGGAGCCAGTTGATGGTCGTTTGGAAGGGGTAGCGGCAGGGATAGCAGAAGAAGGAACCTCCTGTGTGGCCGCTGAAGATGAAGAAGTGAGGAGAGAGAGTCGGGAGCGAAGTTCAGAGATACTTACCTCGTTGGTGAGCGTCTTGACCTCCAGGGAGCGCTGACCCACTTTGGGAAAAGTTGCATCAGAATTAGTGGGGTAAGTAGCAGGGTAAAGGAACTTCAGGTACGCACAAATGAAGCATACATAGGGGATCTTGGGATCCCTCTCGGTCTTCTCTATCTTTGACCTTAGATCGTCAAAGATAGCTGTTGCGTAGTCGAAATTTCTTCCAGCGATCACGGAGTAAGCCATTTGGACCTGAATCTTGCTGGCATGGTCCAGTGACCCACTCTTCCCACTCATACACTGAATGAAGTGAGAGAAGATGTAGTTAAGATGAGAAGGCATGAGCGCCTTTTTCACGAGAGTCAGCTTCTTGTTGGGAATTGTCGTCCTTGGCTTGGGTTCCCAAGAGTATTCCATAGCATCCAGGAATTGGATGAGTTCAGCATCAGTGGGCAAGTCATCAAATCTATTCCTGGGTTTGTTAGGAAATCGCAGAGCTTTCCTTAGCCCTAAGGCAGTCATCATCCCTGGTCCAAGTTCAGTGCTGAAGGAAATAGCAGGAACCAGTTATCAAATCCATAAATGGAGTTTTATGTAAAAAGATTTAAAATAAGAATAATAAGAAGATCAAGAATAACCTGTTGATCTTTGAAGGAGACGATGCAAATGCTTGAGAATGCTAGAATGCTTTTGAGAGAGTTTTCTTGCTTTGAAAGTATTTCCAAAAAGCGTAAAACGATAAGAATGGAAAAACATTCTTTTTATACGTGTGAGAGTAGGAGAGAGAGAGTGAGAGGCGGGAAAACAAATGCTCATCATGACATGGACACGTCCCACGAAGTTGATTGGATGGAAGGGCAACGGACGAACGTGTCAGAAAAAGACATGTCGTGGATTGTCGGTTCAAATGACGTCATAGAAGAGAGAGAGACTGTTCATTTGTCCGTTTTGAAATTATCACTGAAGGAAAGTCAGCGATAGATTTTCTTTTTGAAAGTATCCCTGATGGTAAAGATAGGGATTTATTTTCTTTTAAGAAGGATCATTGACTAGAATTATCAGTGATAAATTTATTTCTCAAAAATCTTTTAATCATTTGAAGAAAACTCGGTGATTAAAGTTTATATTTTGAAAAAAAAACATCTTAACTGAATGAAGATTCAGTTGTAGGGATGGAGAGAACATACCTGAGAGTCAGAATGTTTATCAGAGAATGATAAAAGGGGAACTTATGATTACTGACACAATGCATGAACGCTGAAGAATTATTCTTCGAGATTCAGCATTCCAAGTTCACTGATGAGAAAGTTGAACCTTGTCTCATCAAGAGGTTTGGTGAATAAATCAGCAAGTTGAAAGTCAGTAGGGATGAAATGAAGTTCAATATCACCGTTCATCACATGATCTCTGATAAAGTGATATCTGATCCCTATGTGTTTCGTCTTTGAATGTAGCACTTGTTTTATTTGCTATAGCGATAGCACTAGTGATGTCGCAATAGATAGGAATCTTTGACAGCTGAAGGTCATAGTCTAATAGTTGATTTTTCATCCATAAGATCTGAGAACAACAGCTTCCAGCGGCTACGTATTCAGCTTCAGCTGTGGAAGTGGATACTGAATTTTGCTTCTTGCTTGTCCAGCTTACCAGCTTTCCTCCTAGGAGTTGACATCCACCAGTGGTACTCTTTCTATCAAGTTTACAACCTGCAAAATCACTATCAGAATAACCAGTTAGATCGAACCCTGAATCTTTGGGATACCAAAGACCGAGATTAGGAGTTCCTTTCAGATATCTGAAAATTCGCTTAACAACGATCAAATGGGATTCCTTGGGTTCAGATTGATAGCGTGCATATAAACAAGTAGAGTACATAATGTCAGGTCGGCTCGCCGTAAGATACAGCAGGGAGCCTATCATTCCTCTATAGGCAGTGACATTAACAGGTTTTCCAGAAGGATCTTTGTTAAGTGTCAGGGGAGGTGCCATAGGAGTTTTCATCGCTGAAGTTTGTGTAAGATCAAAATTCTTCAGCATGTCTTTAACATACTTACCTTGGCTGATAAAAGTACCTTTGTCAGATTGTTTAATTTGAAGACCAAGAAAATATGTCAGCTCACCCATCATACTCATTTTGTATTCTTTCTTCATTCTTTCAGCGAAGCGAGTACATAGAGATGGGTTAGTAGAACCAAATATGATGTCATCGACATATATTTGTACAAGAATTATATGACCTTTTATCTTTATGAAAAATAACGTATTATCAATTTTGCCACGTTCAAAAATTTCAGAGATAAGAAATGATGAGAGAGTGTCATACCAAGCACGAGGGGCTTGTTTTAGACCATAGAGAGCTTTATCCAATTTATAAACATAATTTGGATACTTAGGGTCATAGAACCCTGGTGGTTGTTCTATATAGACTTCTTCATTCAGCTTTCCATTTAGGAACGATGATTTTACATCCATTTGATAAACGATGAAGTCTTTATAGACTGCATAGGCTAAGAATAGTTGAATTGCTTCGAGCCTAGCCACAGGGGCAAAGGTTTCATCATAGTCTATGCCTTCCTCTTGTCTGTATCCCTGAGCAACAAGTCGAGCCTTGTTGCGGGTTACAATTCCATGTTCATCTAACTTGTTTCTAAACACCCATTTGGTGCCTATAACAGTTTTATCAGATGGTCTAGGAACGAGATTCCAAACTTTGTTGCGAGAGAATTCAGTCAGCTCTTCTTGCATAGCGCTGACCCAGTTTGGATCTCTGAGGGCATCATCAGTCTTCTTTGGTTCTATTAAAGAGAGAAAGTTGACAAAGAGACAAATATTACCTGAGCTTCGTCGTGTCTGAATACCTGCATCGAGATCACCAAGAATTTGATCTATTGGGTGATCTCTGGTCCATCACTGAGCAGGAGCATGATCGCTTAACTCAGAGGTTGAATCAACAATTGGGATGTTTACTGATGAGGATGTTTGAGGTTCATCATCAATTAACTGTTGAGTAGTGGACAGACTATTGTTATCAGAGAGGTTTTCAGACGAAGGTAGATCTGATGGTAGCAGTGTGTTAAGAGGTTCAGCTGAAACCCATGAGTTGGATTCAGCATTAGGATGTATGATGTTTGGATCATCATCAGCGGTTGTAGGATCTGAATGCTGATGGTTTGAGAAGAAAGGTTCTGTTTCTCTGTAATGAGAAAACATCCAAGCATTTAACTCTTCATTGTCAGCGATTGGTTTAGAGTTCGTTGAGCGAGTTTCATCAAAAGTGACATGAATTGCTTCTTCCACTGATTGTCTTCTTTTGTTGAAAACTCTGTAGGCTTTGGAGATGGAGGAATATCCTAGAAATATTCCATCATCAGCTTTTGGGTCGAATTTTCCAAGTTGATCTCTGTTGTTTAAGATATAGCACTGACAACCAAAGATATAAAGAAAGCTGATAGAGGGCTTTCTTCCATGAAAAAGTTCATAAGCTGTCTTTCCAAATCGCTTTACTATCAGCGATCTGTTTTGAGTAAAACATGCAGTATTTACAACTTCAACCCAAAATTGAGTAGGGAGATGAGAATCGCTGAGCATTGATCTAGCAGCTTCAATGATCGTTCTATTTCTTCTTTCAGCGACTCCGTTTTGCTGAGGTGTTCTTACTGAAGAGAAGTTAGGAGAAATTCCCTTGTTCTCAAAGAAATTGTTCAGGGAACTGTTTTTGAATTCAGTTCCATGATCACTTCTTATTGAACGAACAGTAAGATTATTCAGCACTTCCATCTTTTTAATAAAAGATATTAGTTCTTCTGGAGTATCACTTTTGAAGCGAAGAAAGATAACCCAGGTATAGCGAGAGAAATCATCTACAATGACAAGCGTATATTTCTTTCCAGCTATTGATTGGATATTTACAGGGCCAAACAGATCCATATGTAAGAGCTGAAGAGGACTTGTCACTGAGGAGACTTGTTTAGTCTTGAAACTAGCTTTTGTTTGTTTTCCTTTTTCACATGCTGAGCAGAGAGATTCTTTAGCATATGAGTGCTGAGGAAGACCAGAAACCAGTTCCTTAGATGAGAGAGAATTCAGGGTTTTGAAGTTTAGATGAGAGAGTCTTTTGGGCCATAGCCAGTTGACATCAGAAGAGGCCTTAGAGAGAAAACATAAGTTTTCAGTGGTAGTAGAGTCCATATCTATTACATAGACATTTTCTCTGCGATAACCACTGAGAGCAAGTTTTCCTTTCTCATCCACCACTAAACATGCTTTTTTAGAAAAGCGAACTTCGTAGTCTTTGTCACATAGCTGACTGATGCTCAGAAGGTTGTGCTTCAGTCCATCTACATAAGCGACTCTTCGAAAGGTAGTTGTCCCATTGCTGAGGACACCAAACCCTCGGGTATATCCTTTTCCATTTCCACCAAAGGTCACAGAGGGACCTCTCTCTTCCTTGTATTCAGTGAGCAGGTCTTTTTGTCCAGTCATATGACGAGAACATCCACTATCGAGATACCAGATGCCCTTTGATCCCTGCACACATAAGGAAGATTAAGCGTTGTTTGGTACCCATTTTTCAATGGGTCATTTAGTGTTAGTGGATATGGAAGATTCAGCAGTCTTCACAGCAGATGAAGATTCAGCTTCAGTGGTAATCTTCACTTTGGTTAATTTCTTAACCTTAGTGGTATTTTTCACCTTGGTCGATTTTTCAGCTTTGGTGACCTTCTCAGCCTTAGAGGCGTTTATCTTCACTTTAGCTGTTTTATCAGCTTTGGTGGCAGTTGGACATTTACTTGCAATATGGTCAGTAAAACCACAGTGATAGCATTTTCTATATTTGAAAATGGTTTTAGGACCAGAAGTAGAAGGTTTTGCAAGTTTAAGATGAGCAGGGCCAGGTCCAAGAATGTTTTTCTCATGAGATCTGGGAGGAATTTTTATTTCTTTAGATCTCGTGGGTTTAAGATCAATCTTTAGCTTTATAGGACAGAGATCAAAGATTTCTACCACAGAGCTAGAGGATTGTTTAACTGAAAGTTTTGAAGAAACTTTCAGTTTTGCTTTCTTGGGAGCCTTCTGAGGTCGAAGAATAGATTTTCCTTTATCTGTAGGCTTAGAGCTTTCAGATTTTTCCTCAGGGATGGGATTAGAAGAAGAACAGGGATAAAATTGATTGTAAGAAATGTCAGAGATAGAATTGACAAATGTTCCAAACTTAAGCATGGACTTGTCATCTTTAGGCTCGTCCTGTGGTTTCCAAAAACCAAGACCAGTTCTATCACTGTCAGACGTTTGAGCATTTATAATCTCAGTGATTTTTGTTGATTGGTTGCACCATTTTTCAACATGAGACTTTTCTGCTTTTAGAGCAGCGATGTCTTGTTCGCGTTCAATGCTGATGATTTCATTTATAATGACTTGATCTTTCAACTTTTCTTCTAAAAGAGTTAGTTCTCTGATCTTTTCATGACATTTCTCTAGCTCTTGAGTTAAATGAACATTTTTGTTCTCAGCTTGAGTTTTGTCGTTTAGAGCATTATAAAGATCAATCGTCAGCACATCAACGACGCGACTTCTCTCAGCTTCAGGCAGAGAGGGATTAGTAGAGATAGATACCTGAGATGATATGTAGCTCATGGAAGGTTCAGATGCTTCTTCCACTTCTTCTTTAATCTCAGCCATGAGGCAAAGATTAGCGACTTCTTCTTCATCAGAACTTGATTCTTCTGATTCAACCCAGTCGTGTTCTTCAGCGATGAGACCTTTACCTTTTCGCTTGTAGCTTTTCAGCTTTTGATATTTGTTCTTCAGCTTTAGGTATTTGTCATCACTGGATCTTCTTGATGTAGAAGGCTTGAAAACCTTTTTAGACCTGCACTCACTAGCAAAGTGTCCAATCTTTTCATAGTTATAGCAAGTGGCAGTAGCCTTATCAACCGGGGTTGATTTTGGCTTATCAGTTAGAGAGAGAGGCTTATTTCTTCGGAAATTGCTCTTTCTTGCAAATCTCTTAAAAGAGTTTGTCAAGAGTGCTAAGGACTCATCGAACTCTGAAAGATCAGGGTCTGATAGATCCTCAGATTCAGAATCTAACTCAGTGATGGTGAGAGTAGATCACTGAGTTGGAATTATCTCTGAAGAGACTAAAGCAACAGGAGTGCTTTTGGAGTCTTTAGAATCTTTTACAAGATTCTTCTTCAAGAGATTCGATTGCTCATAATTGAGCAATATTCCATACAAAGTGCTTAGAGAAAGAGAATTTAAGTCTTTTGTCAGCTTAAAACATATTGAATAACTGTCCCAGCTTTCAGGAAGACATTCTAAGAATTTTGTTAAGACATCAGAATTAGAACAGGTCCTACCAACTGTTCTTAGATCAATGATTAAGCAGTTAAACCGCTGATGAACGTCAGAGAGAGATTCATTCTTACCAGCGATGAAACTTTCATACTGTCTTACCAAGTTAATCTTTCGAGTCTCTTGGATTTCAGTGGTGCCTTCGTATTGAACACAAATGGTTTCCCACATTTCTTTAGAAGTTTTCAGATGCATGATGGAATGGAAAACTTCATCAGGCAGAGCCATTGAGATAATGGTCTTTGCTCTTGAATCTATGCCTACCTTCTTTTTGTCTTCTTCACTCCACTGTCTTATTTCCTTAACGACATAGCGTTCAGGGACAACTTCAGTGGTGGTAGTAGCGGGAACTGCAGCTATAATTCTAACAGGTTCATAGGGTCCATTTTCTATATATTCAGGTATAGTAAGATCTGCACCTTCAAGAAATAGCATCATTTGATTTTTCCATAGAGAAAAGTTATCTCTGCTAAATCGAGGAGGTTTAGAAAGTGAACCATTATCATAGTAGTTTGTGTTTGTGTTAAGTGCCATTTAGAACAACAAAGAAGAGAATAAAGCAAGATCTTGTTTATTAGATTAAACAAACTGCTCTGATACCACTTGTTGGTCCCGGAGGTGCTTAACAAGTTTGTAGAAGGGGGGGTTGAATACAAACACAAAAATTAAAGTTTAATAAATTGTTTATTGATAAATCAAACACAATTTACAAGTTTGTTGCGGAATAAGATTAAGACAGACTAAATCTAAACAAACTTAAGAACACTAAGATGGTTGCACAAGAATTTCAGAGAATGGGGGATTAAGGAATATAAAAAACAAAGGTTTCTATTTGGGGTTCAAGGATTGAGCACACCCTCAGATGGAGGGGTGATCTTCCTATTTATACCCTATGCATTAAATGCATGGCAGGGCACTTTACACATGGCGTTCACTGATTGGCTTTGGGAGTCTGATTTTGGGAGACATGCTTTCGGCCGGATCATGAACAGTGTATGTTAGGTCTAATTTTATAGTAATCATTGTATTTATAAGGCTTGGTCAAATACTGTGTCTAAGGTCTATCTGTGTTGTATCTGACCAAGGGTATTTAAGTCCCTTTGGTCTTTGTTCCGTGTAAGACTTTCACGCACTCATTTTACTGAATTCATACTTTGCGCATCTATTCTCTCTCTCTACTTTCTGTCTCTAAAGATTCATTGATCTTGGACTATCAATTGGTATCAGAGCCATCTGAATCTTGAAAGGATTGAGAGATTGTTTTTATGTATCTGAATTGGTGATTGAAATCGAAAATTTGATCGATTTTCTTGATTTTTTCAAGAAAATCTCGTTTTCTTGATTTCTCATCAAATTTGGATGTGTTTGTGATCGATTTTGTGTGAATTTGATTTCATTAGTTTCGTTTTTGATAATAGATCACATTTGTTTCAGGTTATTTTACAAGAAAATCAAGATTTGATATTCAATTTTTGAGTTTTAAAGATTTTCTGAAAACTTGTTTTCACGTACTGTTACATTTACGATATCTCGTTTTTGTAGTTTTTAATCGAAATTTTTGGTTGAAATGTGTTGAAAAGGTGTTTTCGAGTGTTTTGATATAAGAATTTTTCTTCAAAATCAGTGTTGAAATCGATTTTTTAGAAGTTTTTGAGTTTTGTCTTCGGTTTGCGCAAGATCTACAGTTTGCGCATCATTCATCCTAGTTTGCGCAAGATTCATATTAAGTTGCGTGTTCTACTTATCTTGTTTCTGTTTTTCAGGGTTTTCGCATCGAGCTATATACGCAAAGTCTCAGTTTGCGTATCAAGTGCCTTCCGCAAAGCTCAAGTTCGCGTATCATCAAGCTTCAGAAAAGCTCAGTCTTCGTATATCTGTTTGAGGTTTTCGCATCAAGTTAGATACGCAAATCTTATCTTGCGTATCAAGTGTCATCCGAAAAGTTCAGTTCATGGATCATCAAGCATTCGCAAAGCTTAGTTCGCATCTCTCAGCATACGCAAAGTCTCCTTTGCGCACCCTTCTACATACGCAAAGTCTTCTTTGCGTATCCTTCTGATTCCTAGAGACTTCCATTTGCGTATCCCTCATCATACGCAAAGCTAACTTTGCGCATCTGCCTTCACTCACAAAGACCAGTTTGCGTATCTGCCTACGTACGCAAAACCTTCTTTGCGCTTCAGCCTTAGTACGCAAATCTCTTATTTGCGCAAGCTCCAGACTTAGAATTTTTCTAAACATCTGCAATGGATTCTGCCAAGTTTGCTTTCCAAGCTAAGTTCTACTCAAATGATCTGATGATGCAATTGGGAACAAATACTCATCCACCAGTTTTAATCAACGAAGATGAGTTTACACAGTGGCAAGATAGGTTCATTAATTTCATCGAGCGTCAGACTAATGGAGAGAATATGATGAAATCTTTTTCTGAAGGACCATTTGTCAAGCCGAAAAATGACATTCCTTTGACTGCTGATGAAATCATACACGAAAAATCCGATAGAGAAGCAAAGTCCAATTTGATGTTAGCTCTGCCTAACTCGATCTACAATCGAATTGATTGTTTCAAACATGATCCAAATATGATGTGGACTCAATTAGAAAAGATCATGCTTGGGTCATCAGTTGCTACTCAAATACGCCAGACACGCTTCATGAATAACTTTGAGGAATTTAAGGCAAAGGACAATGAATCTCTGAAGGTGACTTTTGACCGGTTTTGCGCTGTGATTAATGATCCAAGAAATATTTAAGTGGAAAAGACTGATCTTGAGACGAATATGAAATTCCTCAATGCTCTTCAGCCTGAATGGAACAAATCATGTCATAGACTGAGGAATGATGTTAGGATCTCAACAATGCAGATTCAAGAAATGTTTGAGATCTTGCTAACTGATGAGAGCTTGGTGTTAGAGAAAAAGGCCAAGCTGGATAAGAAGAACAAGAAGTCAGTAGACCCGGTTGCTCTCCTCACGAAGCAACTGGCTGAATAAACGTTGTCTGATAACGCTTACACCGGGTCAACTGAAGATGATGGTGAGGCTTTATAGAAAGCGATGATTCTTCTCTCTCAGCATTACCAAAAGAAGTTTCAACCGAGATCGAGTTCCAACTCTTCTCGCTTCACTTCCGGCTCTACAGTCAAAGTGCCTGAGCCCAAGATTGCTTCTTGTTATAACTATGGAAAGCCGGGCCACTACTCAAAGGAGTGTCGAGCTAAGAAGGTTAGGGACTCAGCGTACTACAGGAAGAAAATGGAACTAGCAGAAAAGAGAGAGAATGGAACTGCTTTGCTGGCCGAGGAAGAATTTTGGCTGGATCATTCTGACGACGAAGCTTCAAATGTAGAGATCGTTCATATGTGCTTGGTTGGAGATGACCAGTCAGACGATTCTGAAACAGATGAAGACGAGGTATATTCTGATTTTGATTTTTCATTCATTAACTCTCAGATGGATATTATGATTAATGCTTTGTCTGATTTGCGCTCTAAAATTTTATTTGAAAAGGATTTAAATTTTGCAATGTCAGATTTGATTGACAAACTGAAAATTTCTTTGAAAGATGAAAAATCTATTTTAGAAAATACTAAAGACATCTTTCAAAAGAAATTGGATGATTTGGAAAATTCAAATAAGACTTATCTTGAATCTTTGACAGCTATGACTATTTTAAAAGATGAATTTTCAGATAAAATAAATAAGTTAGAAGAAAAGCTTTATCGAAGAGACCAATCTGAACAAACAATTTTTATGAACAAACCGAGGAGTGAAGAGGCTTTAAAACAAAGATGGGGACTTGGTTTTGACAATCCTCATTGTTTAAACAAAGTGATAGACGAAGTTCCCACTTTATATAAATACGACTATCTAACTCTTGCACACTACGGTCCTCAATTTAAATTTTTTTGGACTAGTGAAAAGCAAATTTTAGACGTTGAAAATGAGAAAAGGACTAATAATAAGAAAAATGAAATTCCTTTTGTTTACACAAGTGAAAATGCAAAATATTTTCCTGAAAAATCAAGAAGAGGAAGAAGAATTTTAAATGATATATCTCCTATCAAATCTTCAATGTCTAATGATTTTATTCCTTCTTATGCACCTGATTCTGATAAAGGAAATATTTCTCCAATCATTTATGATTCGAAGAAATATACTCCTCCGTTATTATTAGAAGGAAAAATCATAGATCTTGAAGATCAGATAGAAGATCAAAATATTTTGAAGAAAATTGAATCTGACATTATCCTTTCTTTCATGACGTCTAGTCTTGAAGAAAATTTATTTTCTAAAAAATCAGATTCTATTTCTAGTCTATCTTCTGATTCTAAGGAATATAAAAAGGAAGTTTCAATTTTTAAAATCTTTTCTCAAAATTCTTCAGACTCCGAGGTAAATTCAGATTTATTAGTTGATCAGATTGGTTGCTTAGATAAATTTATTTCTTCTGATTTAAATATTAAGTCTAAAATTCTTGATGATTCTTTTACGCTCAATTATCAATATTATAAACCTAAGCGTAAAAGAAGACGGTCAAAGAAGTCGAAGAAACAAGATAAAGTTATTTCTGATTGTTCTAATTCTTTTGATATAATTCTTACAGATAGGGCTTTGAGCGCTCAATCCAAGAAGCAGATATGGAGAGCGAGGCGGACATCTGATGAAACTATTGTTGATGGGGATAAATGTGTAGACAAACTTTATAACAGTGATTCATTTGCTAAATGTAATAAAATTTCAAAATACTCTATAAAGCAAATGATTCGAATTTCAAAACATGTCTCATGTTCTTCCTCAGATTCTAGTTCTGATGATTATGCTTTCTCTTCTGATAGTTGTGATTATTTCTCTGATCATATTCCTCATGCTTTAAATGTCAAATATGGTTATTCTTTTCCCATACGAACTGCAACTAACAAACAAGGGCCCAAATACAAATGGGTACCCAAATCTTTATCTGATTATAAGTTGCAGGCATCTCACGTTAAGGGGGAGTAAAAGGATTATGGCTTCTGAGTACTTCAGCTCAGAACCCGTACTTCAATGACTACGACTTCTAAACAAATCAGTTTAGAACTCGTTCTTCACAACTTTTTAAGCTTCTGACTAAATGAGATACTGTGAGTACATCAATTTTATTTCCGCTGCATTTATCTCTGATTATGATGTGTTCCAGTTTTTCTCATTATTTTTCAAGAATCTGAGCTTGTTCATCTTTCTTTTGCATTTGTAAATCTTTAAGTTTCAAAGTTTGTACCTGTAGCCTTTCTGGTTTGGGAAAGTAAGTTCCTCGGGATGCTCGTCATCTGGTCCCCTAAGGTCAATTGGTCTGGGAGTGATCGAACTCAAATCCTTCAATAGAACCAGATCGAAAGTCATGTTCTACTGGTATGAATGGGTTTAGGATATGTCGATGTAGCCTTTCTGATCTGGGAGAGTAAGTTCCAAGGGGTGCTTGACACCTAGTCCCCTAAGGCTAACTGGTCTGGGAGCGGTTGACCCAAATCCTACAATTGGGTCAGATAGAAAGTTACGTTTACGACATGTTCTTTACTTAATAAACTTCTTGATTAAAAAGATGCCAAAGTGCATGCGCTTAAAAGATGCCAAAGAGAACACTCATGTTAAGATGCCATTGTGCACACTGCTAAAAGATGCCAATGAGCACACATCTCATAATACTTGGTGATATGTTTGAGTTGCAATAAACCTGTAAATTTATGAAAATCTTAATTCTTGATCGCTTAGTTAAGTACATGCAAAGTTCTCTATGATATTTTTAGAATTGCATTTTCTTGAAGCTAATTGAAGATTCGCATGAGAGCACACTGAATAGATTGATGAATAATTTAGAAACTGAACATGTCTTAACTTAATATGCAATGAAACTTGTTTTTGTATCCAACAACACATGTTTGATTTCAACTGATTGATAAATATGTGAATTTTTACTACGTAGAATTTAATTTGTTTAGTGTTTAAAATTTTATATGTTTAGTCGTTTCAAAATTTATATTCAGTATATTTTTCTTTCTACATTGATATTTGATCATTGTGTTCTCATAAATATATTTTAATGGGTTTGTGCATTATTCAAGGGGGAGTGAACAAAGAGAATATTTTTCAAAGATTATATCTGTTTTTGAGGGGGAGTATCTGATTTTCTTTACATGAATGCTAATTTGAATTGTCATAACTAGTGCTTTTGTGTAGGGGGAGTCAAATAGCTTAAATAGGTAATTTTTTCTGAGTTTAAGTCAGTTTTGCGACATCAGTTGGTCACGCAAACTTCGATTTGCGTATCCTTCATGAAACGCAAACCTCGCTTTGCGTATCCTTCGTGAAACGCAAACCGTTCTTCGCGCATCCTTCGTGGTACGCAAACCTCGGTTTGCGCAACCAACGTGATGCGCAAATCTCCTCTGTTTTCTCTGTTTATTTGATTTTGCAGATCTTTCGCTGTTTCGTCTCCAACATTCACATGACCAAGTTGATCAAGATCATCAAGGTCATGAGGGGGAGAAGTCAAGGAGAAGTTCAAGAGACAAAGAGCTCAAACGTTTATCTGCTGATCAAGATTCGCTCAAAGATTCTATTCTCTCAGCTACAACAAATTCTTTTGCTGTTCCTGCTCCGAACACCACAGTTCTTTCAAGATCATTCAAAAGAGGTGTATCGTTTAGAGCTCAAGCGGCAAAGTCATCCTTAATCTGAAAGATGCTGAGATGAAATTTTTCTTAAAAGTCAGAAAGCTTCACAAAGTCGCTTTAATGGTTCGTGCTGATTTAGAAGACAATTTTTGAAGACTAAAGCGCCAATGATTACTAAGGGGGAGATTGTTAGGTCTGATTTTATAGTAATCATTGTATATATAAGGCTTGGTCAAATACTGTGTCTAAGGTCTATCTGTGTTGTATCTGACCAAGGGTATTTAAGTCCCTTTGGTCTTTGTTCCGTGTAAGACTTTCACGCACTCATTTTACTGAATTCATACTTTGCGCATCTATTCTCTCTCTCTACTTTCTCTCTCTAAAGATTCATTGATCTTGGACTATTAGTGTAGTAGACAGAGTTGTTGTACGAATTGTGGCAGAGACATGTCCGTTATGACACATCGTACTAGGTTGTGCAAGGTAAGACAAAAGGAAACTTGAGACATAGGCTAAGTGATCATTTGATCGCTGAATATCTCTTTCTTCAGAGACATCAAGAGTTCAGCGATCGCTGAAACTTTTCCTCATGTTTCTTAAGTAGATTCGTCTTTGCTTCACTGATATCCACATCAGGTCATTAGTAGACTTGTCTTTGTTCAGCAGCTTCGTCTTCGATTCAACTATGAACATATGTTGACGCGAGGCTTGTCTCCAGGGATTACGTTAGCTGTTTACATCAGAAACTATCAGCGATAACTGAACAGACTCAGTCTGATCGCTGATAGTGAAACACTAATACATAGAAATGTTTATATAAGAAGGACTATCAGCGATAACTGAACAGACTCAGTTTGATCGCTGATGGTGAAACACTAATACATATTAAAACGTAATTTTCACTAAGTGTAGATAAAGGGTCGTTATCAAATCACTGAGAGAGTTTGGATCAACAAGGACAATTGGTTGGAGTAGAACCTTAGACTTATGGAATTGATGTATTCGAGGAGAAATTATAAGGTGAACTGATGAAATATTCGAGTATTGTTTTAGGATGATGAACATCCAGATGACAATAGTAGGAATGGAGGAGCGTGACTTCGCGATGTTAAATGCCGAACAAAGACATGCACGAAATTTATTTCTAAAATAAGTTGCATCAATTGTTTCTCATGTTTTCGAAGCATAAGGTGTGTTATACTATGAAGTCTTGGTAAAACGTTTAGCACTCATCAGATTCTGAATCGTGAGCTTAATCTTACATGAAATTGTTTTGTTACACGTGGTTGCAATTTATATTGAAAATCTCTCCGCCCCTGTTTTGTGTTTAACGCTATTTTTGGGATATCATAAGATCCGTGTTTTAATGCCATATGGGTCATTGGGCAACTAACTGTAGAATTTTAACCTTGACATTGGATCTCCTCCACGTGTGTTAAGGTTTTAAAGGAAGAGTTGTTCCCATGTTTTTGAGTCTGAACTTCCTTGGGAATTTTGGGTCTGTATGAGTCGCGTTGAATTTAATGGAATATTGTTTTGCGACGTTTTGGGCGTGTGCGTGTACTCCAAAATGCGTGTGTTTTATTTTTGTTTAGTATAAATTTACGAGCTTTTTGGGTGTCGTGTCTCAGGAAAGTTTTTTTGAGAGGGGTCACCTTATCGTACGTGGTGGTTTTAGAATTTTGACATTGTAGACGTGTTGTCGTTTTATGCTTTTATGTTGGGAAGTGAAAATTTTGACACCGCTCGAGTTTAGCGTTAATGAGTTTTATGCAAATTCAGTTGGGTTTTATGGTGTCTTAGCGTACGACATTTTGCGTCGCGTAAACAAATTATGGGTACGTGTACTTATGCATCTTGGATGCGTTAATTGATGAGTTTTGTTAGTAGATGATGTCTCTTATGTTGTTTTGGGGAAGTTTCATTATTATGTGAATTATCTTTGGGCTTTATACAAATGTCAACCATTGTATACTATTTGCATGGGATTAAATTGTACTGTTGGTTGAGTAAGCATATAAAGGATTTATGTTATTTCAGTTACTGGTTTTACGGTTAGAAATTTTCCGCAATGCATTAAATGAGTATCAGTTTACATGTCGTTGTAGCTACTATTTTGGACAGGTATGTTTTACCTGGGTGATCCAAGTTAAACTTGATTTGATATTTATGTACGTTCCTATCGTTTGCTAAATTTGGGGAAATAAACTGACATATATGGGCCTTGCTGGGGATTTTATTCTCCGACATTTGTGGTTTAAAGGAAAAGATTTTAAAGTTGAAATTGTGAATTTCTCTTTTGGAGTGGTACAAACATTTTGTTGCACGTGTTATAGTGCGGAAAATTATTTTCATATACATAGTATAAATTGATGCATGCTAGGACCGTAGTAGTCCGTTTGAAAATTTTGTTGTGCATCTTTTATTACTATCTTATTAACGTAAATATTGATCCAATGAGTTTGGAAATGGTTTTATATGCGTAGTGTTGGTAACCAATTTTGAAACCTATCGGATGAACGATAGTGTATTTTCGCTGTACGGTTAATTGCTATAAAACTTATGTATTTGAAAATTGTATAAATTTCAAATTGGCATACTGGTTGAAAAACCTTGAACTCATTAGGGCTATAGATTTAAAAACCCCATCGTGAAAGGAGTTGCAATTAAGGGACTAGAGGAGTCCTTGGGATTTGAAGCTTCGGATGATCTAACTTGTGGTCAACCTTGGATTTGAGTTTCAATTTCCGAATCGGGTCACGCTTAAATAGTGGAGGTATTAGATCTTGTTCCCTAGCTAATTAAGAGATGATCTATGTGCTTCAGTAAACCTGCGGGATAAGGTCTTGTACGATTATCTACACCTGGTTGGATTCGAATTAATGGGTTGCTTGCCTATCCGACATCGTGGCATATGTTGATGGTATACCATCTTAATGGGTTCCGTGATCAAGGAATTTTGTGGTCCGACTGTTGGGGATGTAAGATTTGGGAATATTAGTCCTCTGTTAAATGTCAACGTTAATGCGACAATACTTCTGGAATGAAGTATTGGGCGGGATATCCGCATTTTGATGTAACCATTTGGTTTTAGGCATCGACTTGTTTCCTTGAGGTCCATGAATCGGGGGAATGCTTGGAAGTACCCCGTTGGGTTTTGGGAATGTTAACCTCTTTGGGATGGAACTTAGCAGAAGGTTAGATGTAGTTGATTAAGCATCGATATGTATGAGTTTCCGTTGTGATAAAGGTCTTACTAAGGGAATGTTTTGAGATTGGGGTTGGAACGGAGTTGAGAGATAGCCAGTTTTGTGTTAGCCGGTTACCCGAGGGACGCGTTGGTGCGCCTTGGAAGGACATCTTTATCAATATTAAGGATGGACCAGTAGGAATCTGAGGATTCATGGGAGCTTGGTGTCGATCTTTGGCTTTGGGTTCAGAATCATGTGGATTTAAGGTGAATTAGCCGGTGAGATGTAGAGATCCCAAACTACTCTCGAGGTAGTAAGTGTCATCCAAGGTTGGGAGACAACTGTAGTCTTGTGGGTAAAGATTGCTAAGCGAGTTAAATGTGCACTTGGTTATAAGTGTAATGTGCCCAAGGAGGCTGTTGTCGGAGTATCAACATAAGAGTTATGACAATGGTTCTGAAAAGTGGATTGGGGACAATTTATCATGCGAGCAACAATCCATTGGAATTTAGATTTCGAGGACGAAATCTCCTTTAAGGTTGGGAGGATTGTAACACCCGTAATTTTTGGTAAGTAGTAGTCACCGGACGTCTCTGTGACTTGTAATCAGTGAGGTTTTGTTGGGAAATGTTTTGTGTAAAGTCCCTTGGAGTATCGAGAGTATTGGCAGTGAAAAGGTTGAGTTTCGGGGCTCCGGAAAGGTCCCGCGACAATGCCCGGCGACTATGACACTGTCATAGTCGCACTGTCACAGTCGCAGAGAGTGTACCGTGGCCTGGGGGAAGATGGCGACATTGCCCTGGGCAATGTCGCTGGTCAATGTCGCACCAGGGCACCAGGCAGCTGTTAAATTCGGGAAATCAGCCTTATTCCTCATTTTCCTTCTCTAAACTCTTTCCTTTCTCTCCCATACCGTTTTCCCTCTTCTCCCTTCATACCCTAACCCATATTTGGCTCAAACCCTTGTATTTTATGAAGACGAAACATCATCAAGTGGTAGGATTGAAAGCTATGGTCAAGGATTCATCATCTCCATCTTCATCTTCAACCTCAAGCTTATTTTTGGGTTTTCTAGGTTTTCATCAAAAACCTAAGTGGTAAGTGTATCCCTTCCATTTCTAAACCCTAATATAAGCTGTAAATGCTCATTTGATGGTTTCCTAAGTATTATGTTACTCTAATTTCGGTTGGTAAGATTTTGGAAGATTTGGGTCAAAATTAGGGTTTGGACCAAAATGGAGATTTTGGTGTAATATGTTTGGGGAATGTTTCTATATGGTTGGATATGTTTATTTATGGTTGAAAATGCTTGGATCTAGGTTTTTGGAGGTTTTGGCTTGGAGGATTCAAGTTTCGTCAAGGAAGCTCAAAGTGGGGTAAAATCTAGATTTAACCTAAATCTAGCAAGGTGAGTTCAAGTTGATTTGTGAAAACGGTGTACATGCCAAAATGTTTATTTTTAAAGTGTTATGTGTCTTACATGAAATTGTTAACTGCTGACAAGTTTGGCTACCTTGAAAGTGTTTAACTTTATAAAATTATATAGCACACATCTTTGTGATTTTGGGCAATTTGAATAAATGTGTCACAAATGAATGGGTTTTGATGAATTATTGCATAAATATGTATTTGGTCAAAAATGCACTTTTGAGTGTTTTGTCGGGTTTTATGCATCAATCATGAAACGACATGTTTTGAAAAGTACTAACGTATGGGTCCTTTGGTTTTGGGTCATTCCCGGCTTTGGGGAACATTTTAGAAATGGAAAACCTTTTGGGTTTTGGGCCGAAGGCCAATGATAATTTGAAAATCAAATACTTTGGGAAAATGCGTATTTGGGTTTGTTTAACCATAATTGGCTCTCGTGTCTTAGCCAAACGTCTATTAAGCCTCTTGGAGCTTGATTTGTACTCGGTGGAGTCTTTGGAACATTTGTTCAATCTTGGTAGCTCGTCAAGGAGCCTCGGTCGTATGGTGTACCTAGTTGCACCTTATTTGGGAATTACATGTTTTGAGTGCGTTGTCATTTCTTTGAGTCGTGTAACGTTTTGACCGTAATGCAATGGGTCCATAAGCATAAAAGTCGGTTTTATTGTATATGACTAAAGACTCGGTTTGAGTTGATGTCCGCTACGACTAAAGACCTGGATAGGGTTGATGTCTACCTTGGCTAAAGACTTGTTTGGGTTGATGCCAATGGTTGTTTATCCTGACTAAAGACTCGGTTTGAGTTGATGTCCGGTTTGACTAAAGACTCGGTTTGAGTTGATGTCCAATATGACTAAAGACTCGGTTTGAGTTGATGTCTACTACGACTAAAGACCTGGATAGGGTTGATGTTTACCTTGGCTAAAGACTTGTTTGGGTTGATGCCAATGGTTGTTTATCCTGACTAAAGACTCGGTTTGAGTTGATGTCCGGTATGACTAAAGACTCGGTTTGAGTTGATGTCCGATTTGACTAAAGACTCAGTTTGAGTTGATGTTCGCTACGACTAAAGACCTGGATAGGGTTGATGTCTATCTTGGCTAAAGACTTGTTTGGGTTGATGTCAATGGTTGTTTATCCTTGAAGTTATGCTTATAACATAGATACGTGGCTTATCTTTATGTGCCGCCACATTCGATGGAATCGGGTCTTCCCCGTCACCGAAAGGTGTTATTTTGGGTATTGTATTTTGGGTATCCATGTTTTCGGTGACATTTTATATGTATCGGTTCTATCCATGATTTTATGAGTTGGGTAATATGTACCACCGTGTTTGGGCGTTTCGGGAGTCAAGCCTTACCTACGTTTTTATGAGTTGGGAGTTCAATTTCTATTCACGTTTTGAGTGAGTTTTGGGGTTAAACATAATTTGTGAGCGGGCGGTTTATATTGGAGTCTTCGCCCTTGAAGTAGTTTGCATTGGAAAACGTTTAAATCGGTGTTCTTTGCATAAATTACACTTTATTGGAAAATGAGTCGTTTTCATATGTAAGACATATCAAATTGGAAGATTATGAATTTAACCGCATTCTTACTTCTAAATGATTAATTTTTATATGTTGGAAGCTCTTGAGCTCACTAGGCGTTAAGCCTAACTTTTTATTTGTCGGCATGTGCATCACGTTCTAGTTGGGGGTTTGGTCCTAGCAGCTATGAAGAGTTGAACTTTAGCTTTTTACAACTGTAAGTATTTGGTGAAGTCTTCCGCAATTTGAAGATAGTGGCTATTAATGAGTTTCAGTAGCACCCGTCCTCGTTTAGACAACAAGTAGAGATTAATGTGTGTATCGAGATTAAATAATAAGTTTGTGATTGGAGATGTATCATTATCGATGTATTTAGAAAATTTTAAATCAGTTGCTATTTCCAGAATTGTCAGGGTGTTACATATATAATATGAATCCACTATGAAAGTGCTACAAGAATTACAAAGCAAGAAAAAAAAAATTATACCTACCACTAATACAAGAAACAAAACAAACTAACATAACTAACTCTAAGCTTGACTTTGACTTTCACTTAAGTTCCTTTGACTTTGACTTTTGCTTTAAGGCTTTGACTTGGGATTTGACTCTTGATCTTGAATACAACAAATATTGCACTAACATTCTCCCCCTTTGGATTCAAGATCATCTTCAAAAAGAATTTCAGCATCAAAGAACAATCTCTCCCTTTTTCAGCTTTGTCAAACATTCTCCCCCTTTGGAATTAACTTGCTCTTATTAGATAGTTGAGATCACTCTTGAAATAAATCCAACTTTAATGAACAATCTCCCTTGAATATCAATCTCCTCTTCTTCTTTATCTGGAAAGAAATTAGTCTTTAAGAATTTCCTTAAAATCTTTAACAATCTCCCCTAGCAGATAAACTTTTGCTTTCGAACTGAATTCAACTTTTAACAATCTCTCCCAAGATATGTAATAACCTCTTTCAGAAAAGAAATTATCTTCAGCTTTAGCTTTAGCTTTAGCTCACTTTCCTCTTTCAAATATTCTTCAAAGAAAATTTCTGTAATCTTCAATGAACTCTCTTGATTTCTTGAAATCTCTCTACAACTGCTTTTTCATTCTTTACATTTCTCCCCATAACTCTGAAACTGAACTTTCACACTCTGTCATTTCTTGATATCATATCTCATAAACATAATCCATTTTCTGTTAATCTATCCCCGTAACTGTCACAAACCATTCACCATTTATCATTTCTTGATAGTCTCCCCCCTTTTTGATGAATGTGAGCATTAACATCATCAAAACTTCTCAAGAGATGTTTTCTTTCAATATCTTACCCAAACATTTCTTTGTTGAGAAAGAAATGAGTAGATGGTGGGGTTAAATCAAGAGTTGGCATGGGCTCACTGCCTGATTCAATGATGTTCACGAAAGATATGTGAAACAATCAGTAATGTGGTTACCCGGCTCAGAAAGTAGTTGGTGCAGAGTTCTCATGTTCTTTTAACCCTGTTCTCACACCCTATTTCTTTTTATCATTATGCTCACTTCTAACCAAACTCTCTTTTCCATTTTACTGCTCATCGCAATGAGGTTGTTCAACCGTATGAATTTCCTCCCCCACTATTTGATATATGGCCCCTCTCCTATCGATCACTCAGGATAACTTCTTGGGTAGGAAAAAGTGGTAACGTGAATCCATAGAAGTCTTTGAAGCTCACATACTGATCCCATGAAAATATTATCCTAAAAGAATGATGTTCAACAGTTTATCTTGGTCATTTAAAACTCGGTAAGATGAAAGTACAACGTCAGATACATGTATGCTCAACAAAATTATCATGAAGATTTGAGCATTTTGAACTTTGAAGATTTCTTACAACAAGTTTATTGAATGAATGAAATGAATACAAGAAACTTGTTTGAGAATGTGACAATGTATCGAAAAGATCAAATATGAATGATAATCAATTAAAGCTTAGGTCATGAAAGAATTGAAATGTGCCTATATGAACAAATATAGACAACTTGAAAAAAAAGCTTAGTTTTGAATGAAAGTTACGCTCAACAACATGGAAATTCAAACGGGGTGTATTACCATGAAAAAATTGTCTCAATGTGAGACATGGTAATAACAAATATCAACAAGAAATACTAAACTGGTGTGTATGAATACTTGACAGTATATAGAAAAGATAATACACAAGTATTTATCTTTGGAAACACACGGTTAATTAATCAATAAAGATCATAAAATGAAAACATTTAAAATCACACTTCTAGAATTCATAAAATCATTTTGAGAATTGAGAAGTGGTTTGAGAATTCATAAAATCATTTTAAAATCAGTACAAGGATGCTCTCATATTACAATATTTCTCTCTCTACACTTAGACTCTCAGGTAGTCATATGAGTCTACAAACAAAAAGAAAATTATTTATACTCCTTACAATTATAAAACAAAACTAGACAAGTTGACTTTCACTTTGACTTTGACTTTGCAATAAAGAGGTTTTGACTTGAGCATTAACTTTCCAATCTTCATGATCTTGGATCCAACATATTTATGCACTAACAATCTCCCCCTTTGTATTCAAGATCATATTCAAAAAGAAAATTTAGCATTGAAACTCCCCTTTGGATTCAGAAACAAATTATCTCCCCCTTTCGGATAAACAAAAGCTAATTTCAGCATTCATGAACAATCCTCTCTTTTTTCTGATCTTTGACAAAATCAATCTCTTCCTCCAAACTTCTTCACAAAGATAAACATTTCATCTGCCCTTTCTTTTAATAAAAACAGTCAAAGTCAATCTCCCCTTTCTTCTTTAACTCTCTCTATGTCTTGACAAACAGTCTTCAGAATTACAGTATTCTTCCCCAAAATCTGTGAATGTGCGCTTCAAGACTCTTTAATAATCCCCCCAAGGTAATAAAACCTATTTCAGACTTCAGAAAAGAAATTATCTCCTGATTTAGCTCACTTTTCTTCAGAAAATAATCTTCAAAGAAAATTTCAGCAAATATCAATTACCCTTCAAAATTCCTTGAACTTTCTCTTTCTTTTCGAACATTTCTCACACATTTCAGAAATATATCCATCAAAATTTGTCATTTCTTGAATTCTCTAGCCACATAAATTTCACCATCTGATCTTTTAGATATCATTTCTTGATATTGTCTCCCCCTTTTTGATGATGTAGAGCATAGAAATCATCAAAACTTCATCAAGAAATGTCATGAATCTTCTCTGACCATAGATCTTTTCAAACGAGCCACTGAACATCCGTCAATTCATAAAATATTCATCTAAATCTTTTCAAATTAAGACAAACAAGAATGTAACCTTGAATCAACAAATGAATCAGTTAAAATGCCTGTTGTAACACCCCGATTTTCGAAAGGTATCAATCCAAGTTAATATAGAAACCGATATATTAAAGAAAAATAAGATATTTTATTTTGGGCTTGAATCCTTGATTTTATTGTCTTAAGAGATGAAGGATTCAATTACGAGTCCAACGGTTCTTTCCGGAGCGAAAACGGAGCTATAACGAAGAAGTTATGGCCAAAACAGTGATCGGGGAAGTTTTTAGCTCGCGGTACATTTTCCGCGGAAGTGCCCCGCGAGAGTGACACTTGTCACTTTCGCTGTCACTCTCGCCAACAATGTCTGGACGATTAAAATCGCGATTTTCAGCCCCAAACTTAATTTCCTCATAACTTCCTCATCGTAGCTCCGATTTGGGTGATTCAAGTTGCTACGGTTTCGTTTTTGAGAGATTTTCAAGGATCTAGCAAGATATTGGAAGTCTATTGAAGTATACTAGAGCATTTTGTGGTGGTAAGCTTCTTATCTCTCCCTATTCATCTTCTTCACCAAAGTTTTCTAGGGTTTCATCCACCCTTTGTTCTTCCTTTCATAGATTGGAGGTTTGTAACCATTTTGGGGAACTAGAGGTGTTTTGGTTGTTGGTTTCAAGCTTGGATTAAGGTAATCTTCTATTTTCTTCAGTTATGGAAGTTAAGGTTTCGGTATCAGTTGAGGTATTCATGTATAAGGTTGGGAAACGATTCCTTGTGGTTGATTATGATTATTTATGGTGAAATATGTATATTTATGGTTGGAACCTTGTGGGTCTAGGTTTTGGAAGATTTGGTTTGAAGAATCAAGTTCTTCAAGGAAAGTTCTAAGTGGGTAAAATCTAGATTTAGCCTAAATCTAGCAAGGTGAGTTCCTACTATCATTTTCTAAACTTTATACACATCAAAGCATATATTTTGAACTCCTATACATCTCCTTGATTTTGGATTTATGAAAATCATATTTTGACCTAACTTGGATTTTTGGGAGATTTTAGGGTTCTTGCTATATTTTGTGAAATGGAAGGGTTTCATTTGTTATTGAATAAAATGAAGTATTCCTTGTACCTATTTGGTTAATTACTTGGAAGGATGTATAAATCTCATTTTTTATGATTTCTCATTCTTATCAGAAGTTAACTTGGAAATTCACATCTTTGGGAATAAATGTTATGGAAGTTATATGTTTAGCTTTGATTAGTCACGAATATAACTTGGAAATGCATATTTGAAAATAAAATGAGTGTGAGGACGTTTTACCGGTTGACTAGCCCGGGGTGAAAGCTTTTAATTCGATTGAACAATTTACTAGCCCGGGGTGAAAGCTTTTAATTCGATTGAACGGTTGACTAGCCCGGGGTGAAAGCTTTTAATTCGATTGACCGGTTGACTAGCCCGGGGTGAAAGCTTTTAATTCGATTGACCGGTTGACTAGCCCGGGGTGAAAGATTTTAATTCGATTGACCGGTTAACTAGCCCGGGGTGAAAGTTTTTAATGCGATTGACCGGTTGACTAACCCGGGGTGAAAGCTTTTAATTCAATTGACCGGTTGACTAGCCCGGGGTGGAAGCTTTTAGTACATTAGCGTTTAATTACGTGTTATTGAGAGTTACATGTTTTGAGTACGTTCGTCATTTAATTAGAGTTATAATGTAGTCCTAGTGAACGAGTATGACTTGGTTTCCTCGGGGGACCCCCTCACATCTTAGTACGGACCTTTGTTGTTCATGGCCATGGTTCCAAGTATTTAGCTCATAACTCGGATTGTGGTATACTTTTGTGTTCCACTACAATCCTTGGTAAATCGGGTATCCCCCGTCATCGCAAGATGAATTTTATACGAAAGTCCCTTTTGTGGCAAACAGTTCAATTGTAAATATATTTTTATTGAAAAGAATTCCCTTCGTTACAATTGCGTATATTTCTTCAATTTATAAACTGTATGTTCTCACTAGGCTTTAAGCCTAACACTTTTTCGAAAATGATGTGTATAACAGGTTCCCTTAGCGGCGGGTCGTCAAGGGGTTGAGTGAAGAGTTTGGTCTCTTGAGGAAATTTCTGGATGTTAGTTGATTTAGAGACTTGGTGTTTAAACCAATTTATTTATTATGGTATTGGGTTGACAACCTATGTAATCTAGATAGACTTGGTTTAGTTTGGCTTGGATTGGTTGTTGTCATTCTCCGCACTTATTGGCAGGTTTTGTGAATGTTCACGCCTTGCCCATTATTTTGGGTGGTTTGTCCTATTTATAGACGTTATATTGCCGAATTTTCAATTTTTAAATTACCCCAATTCTTAGGGTGTTACACCTGTAAGTAGCACGAAGCTACTTAGTACAACGAATGTACCGTACAAGGAGTTTTATTGATGTTCACTCCCCAGGACTTCCATTCAATCATCGAATAAAACAAGATTATTCTATGAACATTCTGACAGAAAAACAAATTTTCTGTGTGTACGTGCTTATGTATGAAAGAATTTAAACATGAATGTTTTATAATAGGCTTAACATGTTTAAACCATTGAGACAACAATAGTAATACACAAACTCAATTGTGCATGATCGAAGTGCGAATGTGGGGCAACTTCCTTCTTTTTCAATATCCACATTTTCCAAATGAAGACGAGATAGAATATGTCCTGCATCCCCAAGAAAAAAAATTGATACATCTATCTGTTAAGAAAGAAATGAGTAGCTAATGGGGTTTAAGCTAGAGTTGGCATGGGCTAGTTGCCTGTTTCAATGATGTTCACGAAAAAATTGTGAAACAACAGTAATATGGCTGCTCGACTCATAAAAAGTTGGTGCAGAGTTCTGATATTCTTTTAACTTTGTTCTCACACCCTCTTTCTTTTTATCAATTAAGCTCACTTCTAACCAAACTCTCTTTGCATTTTATCTCATGTAACACCCCTAAAATTCGAAAATAACAGACAAATTAAAAGTTCCAAAAACTCTAAAATACAAAACTTTGAAATAACGAATATCTAAAGCTTACAAGGGAAGAATCACTACAACATAAATCAGAGTTCTAACGGAACTATGTGATCCCACAAACGGGGTCCAAACTAGTCGGGTGTTACTAAAACCACCAAATCTGCTATCTTCGCCAACATGGATGACGCCACTAAAACCATCTTACCAGAACTTCTACCAAGATCCACTCGCCACTCAGATCCATCTAAGACCTGATATACATGTCGAAAAGAAAAAGCGTTAGGCTTAACGCTTAGCGAGTTAAAGCAGTTTTCATCATATAAATCATAAAACATTTAAAACGAACATTTCACTCTGATTAAGGCCATTTTAGAAATACTGATTATAAAGAGGCTTATGCGCAAATCAAGTTACTTCTAATTTCCAAACACCCATTTTAAATAATTATTCGAGATCCAAATTTCCCCAAAACGCACCCACACGGTATTTCACCAAAAGACTCTTTGTATTTCAGATCAGCCAAAATGTCTTTCAAATGATTATTTTGAAAGCTATTCGACAAAAGAGTTGGAGGCAAAACCTTTAAAAGCTAAAATTTATGTACCTCCACTCATTTTAGAAAGCAAAATAATCGAGCTTGAAAATGTTTTATCAGATGAAAGAATATTGGTTGACATTGAACGAAATGTATTTTCAACTGTAACAAAGAACACGACTTTAAATGTTGAATCTCAAAAGTGTTCTAAATCTTCTAAAGCACCTCACACCTCTAAAGTTGAACTTGATAACTTATTTGCGTCTGCAAATGATTTTTTAAATTCTGATGAAGGGTATGTAGATGAAATTGATATGTTTGACTTCCATGCTGAACTTCCAGATAATTCTACTTTTGTCATAAATGGCCAAGCCTTACCAAGTGTACATGAAGTTGGTGAATCATCAACTAAGGTCGGTGAAACAGTTTATGTGAATGCTGATTATTATGCTAAAGGTAAAAAGCAAAAGAAATGGCGCTCACAGAAATAGAACAACACTGGTAAGCTTACAAAAAGACAATTTCAGAAATCTGATTTTCCTAACAAATTTAAATCTTATGTTTCAGTGAAAAGTAAAAGATCTGAAGAACGAAAGGAATGACGACCAAAAAGGAAGATCGATGAGAGTTCTGAATCATTTCCTGATATGGATTGTAATAGATATACTAGTAGTTATTCTGATGTAGTTGGTAGTGTTGCTTCAAATAAAGAAAATCTTGTAATTTCTTACAAACGATATTCAATAAAGTAATTACTCCGATTATCTCAATCTACTATTATGTCATCTAATTATAGAAGGAATGATTTTAGTTCTCACCGATTTTCTGATGATTGGTTTGGTACTTATCATGTTGGTTCTTATAAATATTTTACATCAAAAGTTTTTCAAAAGGTGAGAGGATCCATTTATAAATGGATACCAAAATCTTGTGCTAAACTGAAAGGACCCGTTTTTAAATGGGTACCTAAATCTGTTATTCCCTTATTTCTCTTATGCAGACCCGTCATATGTGGTACTTGGATAGCGGGTGTTCCAAGCATATGACTGGGCAAAAGGATCTATTGTCTAACTATACAGAGAAATTCTACGGGAATGTTCGTTTTGGCAATGACCAATTTTCACCGATTCTCGGCTACGGTGATGTGATACAAGAGAATGTAACGATAACAAAGTTGAGTTATGTAGAAGGATTAGGGAATAACCTATTCAGTATTGGCCAGTTCTGCGACAAAGGATTAGAGGTAAATTTCAAGGCTAAGAGTTGCTCGGTGCGTACTGAAGATGGCAAAGAACTCTTGGTCGGCACTCGAAAGTCCAACCTCTATACGATAAATCTGTCAAAGGTCCAGACTGACAATCAGGTTTGTCTACTAACAAAAGCCTCGATGCAGCAAAATTGGCTTTGGCACCGCAGGCTATCACACCTGAATTTTCGCTACATAAACAAATTGGTCAAAGGCAGATTGGTGAAAGGTCTTCCTGAGCTAAGATATGAAAAAGAACATCTATGTGCAGCATGTGAAAAGGGTAAAATGAAGAGGGCAGCTCACAAGCCAAAACCAGAACCAAGTACAAGTTCTACACTTGAGTTGTTACACATGGATCTTTGTGGTCCGATGAGAACTCAAAGCATAGGAGGAAAGAAGTATGTTTTGGTAATAGTGGACGATTATTCGCGTTACACATGGTTAAAGTTTCTAAGGACAAAAGATGAGACTCCCGAAGTACTCATCCACTTTTTGAAGACTACCCAGGTGAACTTGCAAAAGACAGTAAAGCTTCTAAGGACGGATAATGGCATAGAGCTTAAGAACAAAACTGTTGAAGATTATCTCGAATCTGTCGGGATAACACATCAATTCTCTGCTGCTAGGATGACAGAAAAGAATGGAGTAGTAGAAATACGCAATCGAACACTAGTCGAGGCCACTCGTACTATGCTCAGCCAGTCCGATCTACCTTTATTTCTGTGGGCAGAAGTTGTCTCTACTGCATGTTATACGCAGAACCGCTCTATTATTCATAGACGGTTTGGTAAAACTCCTTATGCATTGATTAACAATCGTACACCTAGCATTAAACACTTTCATGTTTTTGGATGCAGGTGCTTCGTATTGAATGATAGAGAGAACTTGAACAAGTTCGGACCGAATGCTGAAGAAGGAATCTTCATTGGATACTCCCAGACATCTGCTGCATATAGAATATATATGAAGATCTAAAAGAATATTATAGAAAGTGTCAATGTTACATTTGATGAGGATGTGGCTTCTGAACAGAGCAGTTCAGAACCCGTGCTTGCAAGAGTTTTAGCTTATGGACAATTCAGTCCAGAACCTGTATCTACTGAGAATAATTTGGATAAAGCTTCTACATCTACTTCTCATTTATCTAAATTAGATTTATTGTTTGAATTTTTCTATGATGAGTTTCTAGGATCTAAACTTCCTAAATCTGTTGTGGTTGACAGGTCAGAGAATTCAATGTCTAATCATCCAACTACTTCAGATATATCAACTGAACTTGTTCCCCCGGTTCAGACAGAAACTCCAAATCAAACAAATACTCCTTCAGTTGAAGTTACATCTGAAAATGTTGAAACAGAAGTTCCTACTTCAGTTGGTTACACTGTGATTGATCATCAACAGATTGAACAAACTGTTCCAACTGAAACTTCTGTACAAGATACTTCAACTGCACCCCCAAACAATGCTGAACAAGAAGAATATGATAGTGGATATCTAGATGAGTACTATGATCAATCTACATCGAATCCGCTCCCTCACGACCACATGTGGACCAAAGAGCACCCAATAAGCCAGATAATTGGAGATCCAACTTTACCGGTGCAAACTAGGTCTGCAACTTTGAACATGTGTATGCATGATTCCTTTCTGAGCAAGATAGAGCCTACTCGAGTATCTGAAGTTCTAGCTGACTCGGATTGGGTTACTGCAATGCAAGAGGAGCTGAACCAATTTGAAGCTTTAAAAGTCTGGAGACTTGTACCAAGACCTGAAGGAAAATCTATCATTGGTACAAAATGGGTTTTCAAAAACAAGAAGGATGAAGATGGTATCGTAATTCAAAACAAAGCACGACTTGTCGCAAAAGGCTACCGCCAAGAGGAAGGCATTGATTATGATGAGACTTACACTCCAGTAGCGTATATTGAAGCAATAAGGATGTTCCTTGCTTACACCACTCACAAAAACTTCACAGTCTACCAGATGGACGTGAAGACTGCCTTTCTGAACGACATTCTTAAGGAGGAAGTCTATGTCTTACAACCTGAAGGCTTTGTGAATCCAGATAAACCAGATCATGTCTACATCCTGGATAAATCACCTTACGATCTTAAACAAGCGTCTCGAGCCTGGTATGAGGTATTATCAAAAATTTTGGTCAAGTCGGGCTTCACTAAAGGTAAAATTGATACTACTTTATTCATCAAAAAGGAAAAAAGCCGATATCATTATTATTCAAATATATGTGGATGACATTATATTTGGCTCTACAAATCCTAAATACTGTAAGAATTTTTCAAACCTCATGGTGTCAAGATTTCAAATGAGTATGATGGGAGAGATGAACTTCTTTCTCGGATTGCAAGTAAAACAGTTTTCAACGAGGATTTTTATAAACCAAGCTAAGGACATTTTTTATATTCTTTGGAAATTCAAAATGGAAACTTGTAAACCAATTGGAACCCCAATGGCACCAGGAACTAAGATCGGCATGGATACTTCGGGAAAACCTGTTGATGTTAGAACCTATAGAGGAATGATTGGTTCTTTCATGTATCTTACTTCTAGTATGCCAGATATTATGTTCTCTACATGTTTATGTGCAAGATATCAGGCTAATCCAAAAGAATCCCATATGTCTGCAGTTAAGCGCATATTTAGATATCTGAAAGGGACTGCAGATCTTGGTCTGTGGTATCCTAATGATACTGGTTTTGAACTGACGGCTTACTCAGATGCAGATCATGTTGGATGTATGTTAGACAGGAAGAGCACATAGGGTCATATACAGTTTCTTGGAGATAAACTCGTTAGTTGGGCATCAAAGAAACAACTTTGTGTTTCCATGTCAACGGCTGAGGCGGAGTATGTTGCTGCTGCAAGTTGCTGCTCTCAGGTGTTGTGGATGAGAACGCAACTACGAGATTATGGCTTCAAATTTGACAAGATTCCGATTTATTGTAACTCTAAAAGCGCTATTGCAATATCAGCAAATCCTGTACAGCATACAAAGACAAAACACATAGATGTACGGTATCATTTTATCAAAGACAATGTCGAAAAAGGTACAATAGAACTTTATTTTGTAAACAATGATTATCAGCTTGCAGATTTATTCACCAAACCTTTAGTTTAAAAGAGATTTAATTTTCTTATCTCTAAACTTGGTATGTTAAATCTTAAGACATAATCAGTGATTACCTACTAAAGTTTTTCTTATTGTTATTTTTCTTCATTTCTTTATTTTTATTCTGAAAAGATATCTGCACTTTAAGGTATGTTCATGTTTTCAAGGGGAGTGAGAGAAGATGAAAAGATGATCTACATCCAATTGAGGGGGAGTTCATTTGTTTTTAATTGATAAATTTTTCTGATGTATAAATGCAGGGAGAGTAAGAGTAAGAGTTAGAGTATAAGAGTAAGGAGTAATAATTATGACTTCTGATTACTTCAGATCAGAACTCGTACATTCAATGTTTTACTGCTTTATGTCAATTTATTTTTCAATAAAAGTTGTGAATAAAGTTGCTTTGACGGACTTTTTGACTGATGCAAATTGAGAAGATGCTTACACGATCATATCATTATGACTTTAAGCTGACTTTATGAGATTTAAGACAGGTTGAAAAGGTTTATTTCTATTCTTAATCTCATATATATTTGAAAGAAGGACAACTTTCAATTATAGAAAACATGTTCTTAAATGTTCAAACCACTTCTGATTCTTAAACGATTTCATGAATATAGAAGTGTGAGTTTAAATGTTTTCATTTTATTTGTGCTTCAATGATCAACAAACCGTGTGTTTCCAAAGATTAATACTTGTGTATTATCTTGTCTATATACTGTCAAGTATTCACACACCGGTTTAGAATTTTTGTTGAATTTGTTCTTACCATGTCTCTAAATTGAAACAAATTTTTCGATGGTAAGACACCCCGATTGCTATTCAAAGTTTGAGCGTAATTTCATTTCGAAATGTTCTTTCAAGAATGTCTATATTTTTGATTTGTATAGACAATATCAATTTTTGATGACCTAAGCCTTAATCGATAAATCATTCGATATTGATCTTTTTAATATAATGTCAGATTTTCAAACAAGTTTCTTGTATTCATTTCAGTCATTCAATTATCTTGTTTGAAAAGTCTTCAATGTTTCAATTGCTCAAATCTTCATGATTACATCTCTGAGCATACATATATCTGACTTGTATTTCATTCTTTGTGCTTTAACTGATAAAGTTAAACCATTTTTTAGCAACATTGTACTTTAATAGGAAAATATGGGTTCATTGTGTAAGATTTAAATGAAACTTCTATGGATTAACGTTGACCAGTGCTTCCTACCCAAGAAGTTAATCCTTAGTGATCGAGTGTGAGGAGTCAAAAAGAAATGAGTGTGGGTTGTGTGAAGAGGTAAAATGTAAAAGAGAGTTTGGTTAGATGTGAGCTCAATATTTAAAAAGAAAGAGGGTGTGAGATCAGAGTAAAAGAATATCAAACTCTGCACCAACTTTTTCTGAGTCGGGCAGCCACATTACTAGTGTTTCACAATTTTTCGTGAACATTATTGAAACAGGCAACTAGCCCATGCCAACTCTTGCTAAAAACCCTACTAGCCACTCATTTTTTTCTCAACAAGAAAGTGTTTTAATATTTCAAGGGGACGTAGTACATAATCTATCTGGTTTTCATTTGGAAAATCTGGATATTGAAAAAGAAGGAAGTCTGCCCCACCTTCGCACTTCGATCATGCACAATTAAGTCTGTGTTATACTACTGTTGTCTCAGTGGTTTACACAATTTTGAGCCTTATATAAAGCAATCATCATGTGCTTAATTCTTTCTAACACTTGCACGAACACACAAGATTTTTTTTTCTTGTCGTAACGTTCATAGAAATATCTTTGTGGTGTTTCGATGATTGAATGGAAGCCCTGGGGGAGTGAACATCAAAAAGCTCCTTTCCAATGTGTATCCGTTACACACAGTAACTTTGTGTTACTGACAGGCATCTTAACCGATTCATTTGTTGATTCAGGTGTTACACTCTAATTTGTCTGGATTTGAAAAGATCTAGATGAATATCTTATTTTGGATCGACGGAGAGTCAAAGGCTATTGTGTTCAAAAGATCAGTGGTCAGAATTGATAATGACATTTCTTGGAGAAAGTTTTGATGATCTCAATGCCGCAATCATCAAAAAGGGGGAGACATAATCAAGAAATGTTATAGATGGGGGAGAAGATCAAAAAATATTTGTGTTCAAGAGTTATTTGTTTGAAGTTTGGTAAACATTGAAAGTTCAAAAGAGCAAATTCAAAGTTTTCTGAAGATGTGCTGAATTTTATAGAAATTTTCTTTGCTGAAGCAGTCTGAGCAAATTCTGAAGATAATTTCTTTCTGAAGTCTGAAAGAGGTTTGAGATAACCTTGGGAAGATTGTTGAAGAACATTTCTACCATATTTGGGGAGAGATTGTTATTTGTTTAAAGACAGATTTTGAGAAGATTACATATTGTTTAAGATCAAAGAAAGAAGAGATTGTTTCTGGCATACATAGAAGACTGATGTTCAAATGCAAAAGCTTTACAAAGTGGGAGATTATTTTGCAAAATATTTTTGAGATGATCTTGAATCCAAAGGGGGAGATTGTTAGAGCATAAATATGTTGGATACAAGATCATAGAAGACTGAAGATTGAAGTCAAAGCTGAAGTCAACTCTCAAGCATCAAAGTCAAAGTCTAGTGTAATAAAAGTCAAAGTCAATCTTGTATTTTATGTTTTCTAGTTTGTGAGAGTTTAGTAGTTTGTGCGTTTCTGTCTAGTTAATGGTGTGCGTGTTTCTAGGTTGGTATAAATAAGTTTGTTTTGTGCGTGCAGTAATAAGTAGCATTTTTATAAGTGTTGAGAGAGTTCCAGAGTTAGAGAGAGAAATTGTTGAGCGTATTGTAATTCAAAATTTGTAGATGAAATAAAAGTGAGATTTGTGAAATTGATTGTCATATTGTGATTTGCATTGTTATCTGGGATAACAACTCTTATGCAAATTCTAGGAATTCGTATGCCACAGTATGCGACTTCTTCACTTCTCGCACGCAGGCATATGTGAATTCAGTCCTTAGACTATTTTCAACAAACTTTTCGTATAAAGGACTTATGCGAATTCTGGCTTTTCGTACACAAGCATGTACGAATTCTGAGGAATTCTCATTACACACATATGCGGATTCTATACTTGTGAAATTTTCAGATAAGAAATATGCGAAATCTCTTGATCTGCGAGTTCTTGGTACGAGTTATTGATGCGAGTTCTTGAGGTTTATGCGAGTTCTTTGAATCTCAACTAAAAACCACTCTGATCAACTGAAAAACCCGTCAAATCTTCAAATTTTGATCTGAAACTTTGACAATTTGATCACTTACACGTCTAGAATAGATTTCAACCAATGAATTTCAACAAAATTCACTTAAGCATACAAATTTAGGGGGTGTTTACTTGGGGCTTAATGGGATTAATGGGGTGAGTGGCTTATTCGTGCAGACAAACGGAGTGTTTACTTGGGGCTTAATGGCTTAATCGCGCAACTATATTTGACTTAATCACTCAGTAGTAAAAAGAGTAGTTGTCCCCATTAAGCCAAAAACTTGACATTTTTACCCTTCAAAAAAAAACTATCAACCCTTTTACGCGCCATCTAACCTAATCGTTTCCTCCTCCCTTTCACGCCTCCATCAACATCCAAACTTGCAGCATACATTCGACTACTTTCATCGCCTTATCACCGGCGACCACGCTTCCGGCCAGCGCCTCCATCACCGGCGAAATCACAGGTACTTGATCGAAATTAATCTTCAAATCTAATTTCTCACTACTTCATCTTCAGATCGAAATTAATCAAAATCAGATAAGTTGTTCTTGAAATTAATCGAAAATCAGATTATTTGTTGTTCATTTCTTGATTATTTGTTGTTCATTTCTGGAAATTGTTGTTCAGAATATTTCTTGATTATTTGTCCTTCGTTGGTTTCTTTGATTAGTCAGAATATTTCTTGATTATTTGTTGTTCATTGTCCTTCGTTGGTTTCTTTGATTAATCGATGAAGTGAAATCATGTTCTTGAAATGGGAGTTTGTTTAAAGATTCAAATGGTAGTTGTTTCTTATTAGCTCAACTTTATTAGGTATGTTTTTCATAATCTTATCATTTGTTTATGTTGTTAGATTGATTATAGATTCAATCTTAATTTTCTATCTTTTATGGGTTTGTTTCAAATCAGTTTGGTATGTGTTTCATAATCTTATTTTTTGTTTATTGGTTAATTATTATCTATGTATTTATGAAGTGCAACGAGGACACCACATTGTTGAACGAAGAAGAAGTCGAAGGAAGTGGAGAAGAAGAATTCGATATATCCCAATGGGGTGCCAATAACACTCAATATATGGCTTCTTTGCGTGATGGAATTGCAAATAGTTTGGTTAATAATGTTTAAATTTTAAGCATTTGTGTTTGAACTTTGCTACTTTGTCTTTGAACTTGGGTACTTTGTGATTGAACTTTTCTAGTTTGTGTTTGAACTTGAAATTTTAAGTACTTTATGAATTTACGTTTTGATTTTTGGATTATATCAATGAATTTAAGATTATATGGCTTAAAAAATAAACAACAATTTATAAAACAACTTAAAATTCATATTCAGGGGTAAATTGGTCATTTTTGTTATTCAAACTGTTAATTCAGATAAAAAAAGTAAACAACAACATCAATTTATCCAGACAGACACATTTATCCATACAGGACTTAATGGAAAATTTGGTAAACAGACCCTTAGTCAAATACAGTGCTTTCGAACTCGTGAAACTAAAACTCGTAAAATCTTACAATTTGATCAAAATTACAGTGCAAGAGTACTACAAATCAATACAAACTTTGTCTAAAACAACAAACGAACTCAAATGACTCAAATAAACTTTCAATTACACACAACAATTTGAAACTCGATCAAATTTCAAGAAACAGTGCGACCGTCCATTTTCTTGATTGATTTCAATTTGAACTCTGCTCTGATACCAATTATTAATCCCATATTCAGTATTAGACAAGATGACAATAGTGATTCAATCAATTTCCATTTGTATTTCAATCTTAGAAATCAATATAGTACAAACTCTCTCAATATTTTCTCTCTCTAACTCAAAGAACGCGTATGATGAATGACACACTCAAAAACTCTGACAACACTCTAATCTAGTCATATCCCTATTTAGACACAAACACTTATAACACAACATACACAAACAATGCTTTGACTATGACTTTTATTACAAAAGACTTTGACTTTAACATGAGAGTTGACTTGAGCTTTGACTTGCTTTAACTTCAGCTTTACTGATCTTGTATCCAACATATTTCTGCACTAACAAGCTTCAATACGGGTAACCGGGGCGAACGTCAGCGAACGTCTCATCGTAGTCAATACCTTCTTGCTGTCGATATCCTTTGGCGATGAGTTGAGCTTTGTTACGAATGACTATGTCGTCTTTGTCTTTCTTGTTCTTGAAGACCCACTTAGTGCTGATCACCATCTTGTTCGTTAGTCATGGTACTAACCGCCACACCTTGAGGCTCTCGAACTGGTTCAGTTCCTCTTGCATGGCGATCATCCAGTCGGGATCGGTGAGGGCGTCTGAGACATTGGAGGTTCTCTACTGCTCAGGAAAGTGGAGAAAAGGCAATCATTGGCTGATGCGGCCCTTGTCTGAACTGGAGTAGAGGGGTCCTCGATGATCTGATGAAAGGGGTGTGCCCTTGTCCACTTGGTGGAGTGAGGAAGCAGTTGATATGTCGATTGGATGTCAACCAGATCCACACAGCTGCTTGGGGGAAAGTCTTGAACATACTCAATTGAAGGTGATCTGTTGGAAGTATAAGCTGGTGTCGGATTCATGGTATATGAGGCAGTGTCCGGATTTGGTGAAGGTTGACCTGTACAGGTTGTGGAAGATAAATCAACGGCAGTAGCTTCTAACAGTTTCGAGTTTGGCGCATCTTCACTTGGTGTAGGAGTAGATTGATCAACTGGAGGAGTAGATGGAGATGCAGATGAGTCAAATGCTAGAGATGTGGGAGAACCAAACAATGTTAAGTCCTCCATTCAGGCAGCTCTATCTCTGTTAGACACAATATAAGTATGGTTAAATTGATCAAAGTATTCATCATAGAAGATTTCAGATAATAGATCTAAATAAGAAAGATATGCTTTTGAAGTAGAGGCATGATTCGGATCTACTGGGTTTTGACTGACTTGTTCAGAAGCTAACACACCAGATAGTTCTGAACTGAGGTGTTCATAATCCAAATAAGCTAATTCATCAAAAGTCACATTTACACTCTCGAGGACGGATTTACGCTTGTTGTAGACACAGTAGGAGATTGAGCTGGCAGAATATCCAATGAAGATTGTTTCGTCCGCCTTCGGGTTGAACTTGTCGGATCTTCTTTATCATTGAGTATGAACTTGCATCTTCCAAGCTACTTCCACCAGGTTACGATTTCGCCCTTCGACAACTTCGTTTTGCTGAGGAGTCTGTGTCGCAGAGAAGGTGTGGGTGATATCGACTATTTCCATGTATGCGCCTAACGTCTTATTCTTGAACTCTGTACCTTTATCCGTCTGGATGGTCTCAACAGTATGTTGTAGGCTTAATTGTAAACTATTGAGATATGCAATAATCAGCTCGGGGGTCTCATCCTTAGAATGAAGAAATTTGACCCATGTGTACCTTCAATAGTCGTCGACCATGACAAGAACATATTTCTTGCCATTGATGCTTTGTACGCGCATTGGTCTACACAAATCCATGTGAATCAACTCAAGTGCTCTCGATGTGCTTGGAGCAACATTAGGCTTGTGTGGTGCGCGCTTCATTTTCCCCATCTCGCATGTCGTGCACAAGTGTTCCTTCTCGAATTTGAGGTCAGGCATCCCTTTGACTAGTCCTCCGAGCACAAGTTTGTTATAAGGCAACTTTCGTTCCCCTCCCCAATCAATGTAGGATCTTACAATCCACCCCCCTTGGGATCCCAGCATCCTTGCCGGCACACTAGTCGGGCTCCCGACTCTAATACCATCTGTAATATCTTAGGCTAACCGTAGCAGATATTGTTCACTTTGTCCACACACCTGGACTCATGGTTTTAAAACATGTCTGGTAGAGGAGGTATCCTGTCCCTTATAAGGTAACTTTCGTTCCCCTCCCCAGTCAATGTGGGATCTTACAATCCACCTCCCTTGGGAGCCCAGCGTCTTCGCTGACACACTAGTCCGGCTCCCGGTTCTAATACCATCTTTAACATCCAAGGCTAACCATACCAGATATTGTCCGCTTTGTCCACAAACCTGGACTCACGGTTTTAAAACGCATCTTGTAGATGAGGTATCAAGTCCCTTATAAGGCAACTTTCGTTACTTTCCCCAACCAATGTGGGATCTTACAATAAGTACAACATATTGGATTAGAAAATAATCATGTAGATTTGTCCACCAATCATTGCCAAAGTATTCATTCCAAAAACATGTCAAAGAAATTGGACTTGGGAAGCTCTCTAAGCTACCCTAAATGACATATATAATGCACCATGTTGTCTGCAACTGAGGATTGCATCCTGACATATGCTTAACATCATGTTGTGTAATTATTCACATATTTTTAACATCTTATTTTATGCATGTGAGGGTGTGTGTCCTGTGGAATGTTTGTGTGCTCTTTTTATCTTTCCTTAAAGGGTTTGTCCCATTGGTTTTTTAAACAAGACACAAACTTGATCACGTTCTCACTAAGTATTACCAAAATCAGGTGGAGTATCCAGTTGCATACTTCTAACCATTGTGCATTATTTTGTCCTTTGATTAGAGTTTTTTTTTTCCAGTAGGTTTTCTCTAACAAGGTTTTAATGAGGCACACCTTGTATGGTTATTTCCCTCGCTACTATTGAACTTTCTGTACTCTTTTGTCCTTTGGCCAACTTTTTTCCTACTATGTTGTCTTGGCAAGATTTTGATGATATATTCTTATCAATTGACTTATACACTTATATAGTGTTCTGGAATCATACATTTATCTTATTGCATGAAGAGCTCAAGACATCCAGATTGTACTCTTTTTTCCTTCGACCAGAGTTTTGTCCCAAAAGGTTTTCTCGAGTAAGGTTTTGATGAGGCGGATGTTTGATGGATCCCCTGAAGATACAAGACATAAAAGTGCAAGTACGATTTGGTATAAATTAGGACACCCAAGGGGGAGTGTTGTAACTCATAATGGTATTGAATGTCATATTTAACATTATATTAGACTTTATGTATGAGTTGATATCCCTATGTAACTCCCAATATTCATTTATGTCTTGGTCAACACTTTACTATATAAAGGGGTTCAGTCTTCACCATTCTATACAAATCATATCTCAATATATGAGCTCTTTTACTCCCCCCCCCCCCCCCCCTATCTCTCTCTCTAGTAAGCTAATTTCACCTACAACAGATTGATCTTTTATCATTTATTTATCCAATTTATTTTTATATAACAACAATTTTTTGCTAAAAAAGGGTCATCTAAAATGAGACAACCCTATTAATCAAACCCCATGAATTAACACAAAGGCATCTCATCATTTTCTCTTATACACGCAGTTTACCTTTTTTTTTTTGATTTTTATATAATAAGATTTTATATTATTTTTTTGCAACATGAGGGTCATAGAAAATAAGACAAACCTATGAGTCAAACCATTATGAATTGACACAAAGGCATCACATCCACCTTTCTTATACATATCTATTTATCCCAATCTTCCAACTTTGCACCACTGTGGAATAAATAAAACTCAACCAGAATCCACTATTTGAGAATATTCGATTCTCATGATACCACCTTAAATCCCCTTGGTTCTTCTTTTAATATATTGATACTGATTGATTGATTTTTGATTTCGATTCATTTTTTATATAATAAGATTTTTTTGCAAAAAGGTCATCCAAAAAAAACAACCTACATGTCAAACCTTTTTTTTTTTTGTGAATCAAACCCCTATGATTTGACACAAATGCATCACATCCATTTTTCGTACATACACATCTTTATTCAAATCTTTCAACTTATCATTAATGTGGGATAACTAAAACTCTACTACAATCCACCATATGTGAATATTCAATTCTCATGGTAACACCTCAAACCCCCTTTGATAAGATAAGCTTTTCTATTTATTATTTTTTTTTTTTGGCAAAAAAAGTCTTCTAGAATAGACAACCTTGTATGTCATACGCCATTTTTTTTTTAAAAGAGCGTCATTCAAAATAAGAAACCCTATGAGTCAAATCCCATGAATTGACACAAATACATCACATCGACCTTTCTTGTACTCACATTTATTCCAATGTTTCAACCGATAAGATATAGCTAAAACTAAACCACAATCCATTATTTTTGAATACTTAATTTTCATGGTATCCTCCTCGGATCTCTTTGGTTATTTTAATAAATATATTGATTGATTGATTATATACTTCCTGAAGAAAGAAAAAAATGATGTCCCAGCAAATTCCATCACATAACATACCAAAGATCTGATCCAATTTCATCAAATATAACATAATAAAATAAAATAACCACAAAAAAAATGAAAAGGCAGAGAACAATGGCAACCCAAATTTACATCCAGATTCAGTTTCATCTATAAAAACCTTCTGCATTCAACTTCTACATTGAGAAGGCACCTAAGTGCCACTGCAAACACAAGAAATACTCAATAATTTGAACTCCAAACCTGCAAAATATAAGAAAATGGCATTATTTCTAAGAAATATGATAACAGATTGCACCAAAAACCACAAAATCTGGAGGGTTTCCATTGTTAATTTAAATAAAACAAAAATCATCAAAATGCAACCTAGTTTGCCTTGCTACATATTTAGTGTAACAGATAATTTTATTTCTCAATTAATGTAACAAAGTTTCAAATTTTCCTATTTTGTATTCGTTTTGACTGATAACGCTGATCGTGTAATATTTAATGACGCGGATGTCAACTTTATCATCCACTTTGTTGTAACCCATTCATAAATGGATATCCATATTCCATGTCATCAAATGTTACAAGATCTGCGGAAATACCGGTCAAATTGGGTACAAAATAAGAAATTTAAAACTTTGTTACAACGATGAAAAAAAAAACCTCTATGTAACACTAAATATGAACTAAACCAAACTTTGTTGCATTTTGATGCATTTTGTCCTTTAACTAATGATGCTCCTTTTCGACCAAAGACTGGGAGGTTTTTTCTATTTTCTTTCCCGTATCCAATACTTTTATTAGTCCACGCGAATCACGCAAAGCACCCTTCGAAATAAAGTAACGATGTGTCTTTACATGATTGGAGGGACAATGAGAGAATCAAACCTCATGGTGATATTGGACACAATGCCTCAATGAATAGTTAAAGAGTAGATTTGGTTACCTCTACACTTGATGAACAGTTTCAGTTTCATGAGTGATTATTTGTTCATCACGTTTATCATCTTCTTTCCGTTCAAAAAGAAAGGGAGACGGGTGAAGATCTAAGTCTATGATTCCATCCTTGCTTTTCGAGTTACCCTCCAAGTCATCATAACGCAAATTCTGTAAAATTTCAGGAAGTGAAATCCCACTCGATTCTGAAAACTTATTTCCCATTTCAATGTCGATTTTCTCCTTTGAGGTACGTACAAGATCCGAACCTGTGGGCTCCATCACCATGTTTTCATCTTCATGCACAAATGCCCGGAAATCATTCAGTGAAGGAGGGATCTTTTTTAGGAAGACTTCTAAAAGATTCCTTCTTATTCCCTTGTGATACGGATTCTCCTTCTTATCATATCGATATCGGAAATTTTCATAAGTTGTCTGTATCAAGAGCAAAGTTTCGTAAGTGCGAAAATATAACCAAGGATATACCTGTACAAAGGAAAGTTCATTTGAGATCTTTAAAATATTTTGAGAACTGAGGAAACAATGAATACATGAATACTCATAATGAACCAATGAATATTCATGTAATACATGAATATTCATAATGAATATCTTTGTTTCTTTGGTTCTTCCCCGCCATATAATTAATTGGAGTAGATTAAAATCAAGTCTTGATACAAAGTACAAAATTTTAAAATGAAGATCACCTGGTTTGAACACATGAGATAAAAGTGAAAAATGGTAAGCCCACCCACAAACCAAACAGCGATGAAGCAATAAACAATGAGTAAATCCGACAAGACGTCCTTTGACATAGCCTTCAAGACAGTGGTGCCGTGGTGGGCGACATGGACCCATGAAAATGCAAACACATATATACACAAGATGGTTGACGTTGATATAAACATGTAGAAGAACCGATAGTTACGCTGCAAACAGATGATGAAGGAAACCCGTTATCATTCGACAAAAGTAACCATATAATTCTCAAACAAATCTTTTGCAACATAAAGCAGAAATAACTACTTGAATGTTAAAAACCAAAACGAACCCAGTATATCCCACACAAAGGTTAGGGTCTGGGGAGGGTAGGATGTTCAAGGGTTATTTAGCTAAATGACTTCCTAACAAGTTATTTTTAAATTCATGACCTTCCGACATGTTTCTAGGCATTCTTATGTATGGACGAGACATTATTCTGTTAAGCCGTGGCATTTTGAAAACCTATCAGAATTGCCACGGATTTAAAAAAGACCTGTCACAAGGTCATTTAACCAAAAGACCCCAATGGGTAGAAGGGTTGTTTCCATGAAGACCTCCAACTTACAGAATAACTACTTGAATGTGATTAATGAAAATTTTCGAGGCTTGAAATCATACAAATGTAGACCCAACAACATTAATAAATAATTTTCAAGAGAATTAGGGGTTGTTTGTTTGGTTCAGGCATGGGAATGAAAATGAAAATGACATCCCTGTTTAACCTGGAATGAAAATTTGGGCTTCTGGGGAATGGACCCATTATATTATATAAAACCAACCAGTTTTCGTTTATTTTTAATCCCACTAAATATTGTTTAATACCTCAAACCAAACATCCTCTAAATCATTGATAGTAATAGATGAACTTACTAGTCCGATGCATTGACCGACCCATGGACAGTGATGGTCAAATCTTTGAACGCAGTTGTTGCAGATGGAGCAATGTGAGGCACGGGGAGGACGATATAGCATACACGTATCACAGTATTTAACTTTAACCGAGTGCCCATTCACAAGCACCTCTTTAGTTTTCGGTAATCTCAAATGAGGAGTCCTGTCATTGACCCATTCCATTGACGGGGTGTTCATATCAAATGCTTCTTCAGAGTCGGGTGGTGTTGAGTTTCGTGGGATTATCCCGGGATCTCTACTGGACGTCAAGAAAAGAAACAATATATCCTGTGGAGCGATATAAAAGGTGTCAAATGTTTTCGTTTTTTTAGAGTTCACCATTTCTTGAAGATCGTCTAACCAAAATAAGCAAATATCATATTTTTGAGTGTGGTAGGGCTTATATCACATTACCCTTGCCACCAATACCATCGAGGTTAAAAAGAGACATAATAATGATGATAAATTTAAGATCACGAGATAAAGAACTAGTTATCCATGTAAAACGAAAATACACACAACGACAAAAATGCATTCTATACCAAACTAGTTGGGGTAAAACATATAAACCAAACGAACCCAATATATTCTACAGAGAGGTAGGGTCTTTTGGGGTTTGGGGGGGGGGGGGGGGGGCGGGGCTAGGATGAACGTAGGCTTGCCTCTACCCCAAAGGATGAGAGATTGTTTCCGTAAAGATCCCTGAATTGTAAAAAAAAAGGAAAAAAAAACAGGAAACAGATGAGAAAAGTAGCATGAATAGCAGCCTTCACGGGCTGTTTGGCAGTTGCTGAATGGTTTGGTGCAGAATGATTAAGAGGCTCTTATGATATAGTGCAAAATGAAATATAGATGTTTAGTAATTGTTCATAATGAAATCAGGGTGCTGAATGGTTAAGGGAGGCCATAGATACAAAATTATTCAGAGGGTTTTGGAACCATTAAGAGGTAGACTTTTTTTTGCCAAACAAAATTCACCTCTTAGGTTGCCCAAGATACATCCAATGCTTAATGAAATCAGATGTTTAGAAATTCACTAGACTGTATAACTCCACTTAATGCCTTTTAGAACACCAAATAATTTGAGAATTAAGTTCAAACAAAAGCTAGATTTGCTTACCAGACAAGTGAGAACTGCTGCAACAAGCAGCACAACGTACCAGTAACGATTATCTTTGTCATCTTTCTTGTTCACATTGATGGTGTGGTAAACTTTAATACAGAAGGATACAGCTGGGCCTACGACTAGGATTAAGGTCAAAATCAAAGAAGCCACATCGGGACCAAAGATCAATCGTCCCCCACAAAAGAATCTCTGAAACCATAAGAAAGAAATGAGAATGAAGTTTCAAACCATAGAAAACAGACACCATGATCTCCAATTATCAATTATAGAAATACAAGAAAAGCAGTGGTCCACAATCTATTCATCAAAGTAATGAAGATTAATGACCATTTATTCCTAAAACATGGTACCTTAGCCCCATCTGGGGTACTCAACTTAACATCTACACACCAGGCATGGACTTGAAAAAATAGTTCTAGTATACTTGAAGCTTAATGAGCTTATGGTCTGGGCGGCTTATTCGTTCAGCCATACATGAGTGTTCCTTTACGGCTTAATCGTTAAGTCATTAAGCTAAAATGACTATATGGAATAAGCCAGGACCCTTCCCCATTAAACCATCCCCAACAAATTAAGACCAGAAATGCCCAATTATTAATCCAACCCTCTCTTTTTGCCTCCCTCAAACCCATTTGTCTCTCATCCCTCATACAGACAGATTTACCCAGATAGACAACTTAACTCATACAGGACTTAATGTAAAAATAGTGTGACTCACCTAAATGGCCATTAGATTCACCTGAAAACTGTAGGAAGTGTAATTAAAAAGAAACTTGGTAGTTTATTATTGCAAAGGAGGACAATCTTCTAAGTCAAAAGTATCCCATAGAAGCAAAATGGCAAATTGACTTTGCTAGTTATCCCAGATGCACAAGGAAGCAGAAGAAATAGGCCCCATATATTCCATATTATTGATCCTTCGAGCTGCTCACAGGTTGATTTTAGTTTCTTTTTCAGATACTTTCAAGGGTGTTGTAAATAATGTATACAAAAATGAATCTTAAAAGTCATTTTGGGTTTTCGGCTCGGTTTTCTTTTCCTCTTAATATTTGCAATATATATATATATATATATATATACAAAGTTAACACTCCATTCCCTATTAGTTATTGCCTTTTGACATTGAATTTGCCTCATTTAGATGGTAAAATAGATAAAAACATAACCATAATTACACATTTTTTTCAATTACCTCCTCTAACAAACAAAAGAATTTATAAATTACACGTGATATTTTCCCTGATCATATCAAATTCATCATTCTTGTTCAATTTTAGGGGTTGTTTGTTTACCTCTTAATGGTTCCATTAAGAGGCAACATCTGAATCGCTAAGAGGTAAATCTTGTCTGGCAAAAAAAAAAGGGTTGCCTCTAACCTCTTAATGGTTCCAAAATCCTCTTAATGATTTTGTGTCATGACCCTCCCTTAACCATTAAGAGCCCTGATTTCATTATGAACAATTAGCAAACAACCATATTTCATTTTACACTATATCATAAAAACTTCTTAATCATTCAGACCACTTAATCATTCTGCACTAAACCATTCAGCAACTGACAAACTAAAAGGAATGATCAATTTGGGACAAAAAAAAAAAAAAAGTTAATAACAATCTGAATGAGAAAATGTTGACATCTGCACTGACAACTTGTATTAGATGATTTCATTAAAATTACACAAAAATTATGTAAATATGATTATTAAGAAATAATGTTATTGATACACCTATTATGTTCCAATTTATAATAGTTTTTTATATGGAAATAGTAACTAGTTTCAGAAAACCAATAGAGAATTGATGGAGTTACACCATAACACCAAGTTTCCAATACCCAAATGACAAAACACCCCACTTCATTTCATCATCACAAAAATCAAACCCAAAAGTTTAAGAAACTCCTAAGTACAGATGACAAATAACAACTTACATTGCTTCCTCTCCAGACCTGATACAATCTTTTTGGCTTTTCTTTCCCTTCTGCCATTAATATCTCAGAACTGGAATTTGGAATTCAGAGTAAGCAAAAACTTGGAAACCCTTTGCTTCCTTTTTGTGATCAACTCAAAACCCATGTGGAAACATCAAGCAATTTTAAATTTCTTTTACCTCTTTGATGCATACAACTGTCTACAATGGAGATAACAATTATTCAATTCTTGGAAGCGTGAACTTGAATGAGATTGGCAAATCAAACCCAGAAATTAGCTGCTCTCTGTAGAGCGGACATGTCCAGAAATTAGCTGCTCTCCGTCTGTGAATTTTACAGCTATAACTTCATGACACGCATTCTCTCTCTCCCCTCTGGCGAACAAAGCTGATTCGACGGATGTTCCAACTTTGTAGCGACATTCCCGCGGTAGCCTTTCAGGCTTTCTTTCTTTTTTGTCCCCAGTAGTTTTAGTCCCTAGACTATTTACTAATGGCAGGTTTAGTCCATTGAAAATTTTTTTAGTATTTTTTTGGTTCACGATAAATGATTTCATATCAGTTTGGTCTCTAAACCGTTAAGTGAGACGCATTTTTGTCATTGCAATCTTTCTTTTTCTGACTTTATTCATCATATTCATCATTTTAATTAAATCAAAAAAGACAAAAACAAAAGAAGACATGTTGACCGATGGTGGTGAAGGTGGCTGGCGGTGGTGGTCGGTGGTTGTGATGAAGGTGGTGGTTGTGGAGGACGAGATAGATATGGAGGTGGAGGAAGTAGTTATGGATGAGGTGGTGTTGGAGGTGGTAGTTGTGGATAAGGTAGAGGTGGAAATGGTAGTTGTAGATGAGGTGGGCGTGGGCGATAGGCAGTGGTAGTGATAGTCGATGGTGGTAGAACTGGTTATTATGGAGGTGGTTGGTAATGGCCGTCGGTGGGTGTCGTCGGAGGTGGTGGTGGTGGCGGTGATTGGCGGTGGTGGCCATTAAACCAAATATCATATTAAATTTATACCAAATGAGAATAGATTGGTAATTTTGTTATTTTGTCTCATCCTTGTCCGATCTTGTTCCATGACTTCCACTTATTCTGGTTGAACAGAAAAGTCTTTTTTTGTCTCATCCAATCCCACCAAGTCTCTGTCTCGTGTCGTGTCAAACATGAAATTGTGAGTTTTTGTCTTATCCTATGTCGAGCCAAACATGAAATAGTGAGTTTTGTGTCCATGTCATGCTAAGCGTGGAATGAGTTTTGTTCTATCATGTCATGCCTAGTCCCATATACCAAGCATAACCTAAAAGAACTAATCATGGCAATTTTTGTTGTTTGCTTGATTTTTGCGTTTGAGTTTGTGATGGATTTGGTATTTTTGATTTGTTTTCCTCTGTGTTTTATACGGTAGAGTTAGGGAAAAGCCTAATTACACTACAAACACATATTCTTGACAAATTTAATCAAGAAACCCCTTTCAGCATTGGGGTTTATACAAAAACAAAAAAATTATGTCTTTGGGTAGGGAATGGGTTTGTGTTAGTCCTGATTGGATAATTACTAAGGGGTCGTTTACCCAAATGCTCACACGGTAAGCGCTTACCGGTGAGAATCTACACTATTATTTAACTTATCAGGTAAGATTCTAGTCAATCGGAACAACATTATGTGCAATAATCAATCCAGTAAGTGCTAACCTGGTAAGAGTCGTCACCCTCACTTACCGGGTAAGACTCTCGGTCTTTCTCACGGCTCTTACCCGGTAAGATTCTACGTCCTTGCCATGTACATTTCCTATGGTAATTGACCTGGTAAGCATTTACCGGGTAAACATTTATCGGGTAAGCATTTGGTAAACGACCCCTAACACAAAAAGTGTTTGTAGAATGGGGTTGAATACAAATACAACATATTTTCACTTTTTAATTTTGTATGTTTTTAAAAAAAATTACAAATTTGTTGCGGAAGCTAGGGATCTACCTTATCCTAAACAATTAGGCTAGTGACAAATTTGCTCATAAAGAAGATATTGAAAGAGTAAAATAAGGTACTCTTTCATATATGAATAATTAATATCGTGTTTAGATGTTGATGTTGATGCTGATTTGCCTAAGAAACTATCACTCAGATTTCTATCAAAACGTGTGAGTTGAAATATTGCCAAAGGTCGCCTTTCATAGCAACCAATGTATTAAATGTTGTTATCCAACTTTAACGTGTGTCTTCATATGATATGTTGCTTTGTGCTCTTTATTTCAGCCTTTGAATATCTTAAAGATATGATGTAGACATTCGTTACAACAACTCATCCTTCTGTATGCAGAGGGAATATTAAGGAAAGTATAGTACTATTAAAATAGTATTTTGAACTTACTTTAGCTGACATGTTAAGCATGTTCTCATACCAGGACATGAGTTGGTAGGAGCCGGGGAGCCAAACTTAGTGGTTAAGTATGCAATCTAAAATCGACTTACCAACAAAGAATGTTTGTCAAATCATAATTTTACTTCATCTCGTACTAGTCTTTCAGCTAGATGACAATCCAATCCACTTTGGTGTCGATCTTAGCTTCACTTTAACTAGTCTTCGATTTCGCTGAAAGCATTTTGCTTTGGACTAATACTGAATATAATAATAAGACTTTTACAACAAAAGTCCTATTCTAATTTTATTTCTCTGAAACATGAGTTCTATTTCGGATCCAACAATATTACACTATATCGGATCCTAAAAAGACTTTAAGATCAGAAATAGAATTCAAATCATAATAATAAACCGTATTTACAAACATGTTGGATCCTTGATGTTTCTCGGATCTTACAATATTCGGATCCGATATATATCAGATTATGTTATTCGTTTAGACACAATCCTAAAACATTTCGAAGTGTTATATCAGATGTATTTGTGTAATCGTCACATCAAATGGTTGAGACCATCAATTTGTGTACATGCCACACCCTAAAGCCTAGTTTTGGGTGATATATATTTTGTTTATTTATTTTGTTTTGGTTTGATTATTGAACGATACTAGATCTAGAATGCATAGTGACTTTGTGTTATCTTATTTGCTCTTTATTTTGGGTTTTTTCTATTTAGATTTTTTTGTGTTGCGGGTGTGGGTGTGTTTTTGGAGTACTTATTAAGGAAGAAAACAAGTAATCACCACGAAGTATGTCTCTACTTTGTGTTAGATGTTGTATTCATTGCAACTTTCAATGGGTTCAAATCCTTCTTTAATTTTGTCATCAACGTCTCATGTATTCATCACCCTAATATATTTTAATTAGATCCTACTTTGGCATATAGGTTCTTACCTAATTAGACTTTTCACATCTAGGCTCTCTACCAACTTATATACAAGTTCTTGTATACAAAAGGTTAAATTTCATTATGACAGAAGAGGTTTATATATACAACAAGAGAGAAACAAAAAGGAAGGAAACTACAATTATGGGTTATACATGGAAAGGCTATATACGATTGAGAGGAGATTAGGGAGGTAATTAAGGTTTCCAATACCTAATATATTTTAATCAGGTCCTACTTTGGCATATAGGTTCTTACCTAATTAGACTTTTCCCATCTAGGCTCTCTACCAACTTATATACAAACTGATACCAAAAGGTTAAATTTCATTATGACAGAAGAGGTTTATATATACAACAAGAGAGAAACAAAAAGGAAGGAAACTACAATTATGGGTTATACATGGAAAGGCTATATACGATTGAGAGAAGATTAGGGAGGTAATTAAGGTTTCCAATACTCCCCCTCAAGTTGGTGCATGTAAGTTTCGAATGCCCAACTTGACCAGTAAGGTTTGTAATAGATGAGAACCAAGTGGTTTGGTAAGCAAGTTGGCAATTTGCTGCTTCGAATTGAGGTGAACCGGCACAATCTCTTTTCGTTCAACTCGTTCACGAACAAAAAAGCAATCCATTTCAACGTGCTTCGTTCTTTCATGAAAGACGGGGTTGTTAGCTATATGTTTTGTTGCTTCGTTGTCGTAGAACAACGGTGTAGGACCAACCATCGCGACATTAAGTTCTTCCAACAGCCAACGAACCCATATAATCTCGCTAACTGCAGTGGCCATTGCCCGATATTCCGCCTCGGTCGAAGAGCATGACACTACAGACTGTTTCTTTGATTTCCAGGATATTGGGGCTCCCTCTAATAGGAGCACGTAATCCGACCTCGATCGTCTACTAAGTGGACATCCGAGCCAATCGGCATCACAATAAGCCACAAGGTCAGTGTCGTTCGTGTTTGGTAAGAGAATACCTTGACCAATGGTGGTCTTAAGGTATCGTAAAACTCTGTTGGCAGCCTCCATGTGAACGCGTCGTGGGTCTCCAACGAATTGGCTTAGAATGCTTACAAAATAGGCTATATCTGGGCGAGTGACTTGTAGGTAAAGCAAGCGTCCTATAAGTCTTCGGTATTGGCTTGCGTCAATCCTTTCTTCTTCTTCTCCTTTGTCAAATTTGAGATTTGGTTCCATGGGGAACGAACTAGGGTGGCATCCCGTCAACCCACTATCTTCAAGAATGTCCAACGTGTACTTACATTGGCTAAGGACCAGCCCTTCAGACGTTCTTGCCACTTCGATGCCCAAGAAATATTTCAAGGGGTCGAGGTCTTTTATGCTAAACTCCTTGTCAAGATAGGACTTCGTTCTTTCAATCCATTTCATATCATTCCCGACGAGTATCACATCATCCACATATATGAGAGCCGCTACATATGCATCACTATTTTGGTAAATAAATAATGAATGATCGGCCTTAGATTGCTTGTAACCGAGGGTAACAAGGGATCTTGTGAACTTGTGGTACCAATTCTGAGATGCTTGCTTCAAGCCGTAGATCGACTTTTTGAGTTTGCATACCCTTGTTTCGTCTTTCTCCAAGAACCCTTGAGGAATCTTCATATAAACTTCCTCCTCTAAGTCTCCATGTAAGAAAGCGTTGTTCACGTCGAGTTGTTGAATCTCCCATCCTCGTTTCACAACAACGGCTAGGAGTGTTCTTAAAGTCACCAATTTAGCGACTGGTGCGAACGTATCGTGATAGTCCACTCCTTCTATTTGCGTAAAGCCTTTCGCCACGAGTCTCGCTTTATATCTTTCTACCTCACCATTTGGTCTGAACTTGATCTTGTACACCCATTTTGAGTCGATGGCTTTCTTTCCTTTCGGTAACTGTTCGAGGGTCCACGTCCCATTTTGCTCAAGGGCGCGAACTTCCTTCCGCATGGCTTCTTTCCAATTTTCGTTTTGGGCTACTTGATGAAAGGATTTCGGCTCATCATGATTATTGATGGCGGATAAAAACGCTTTGTGAGTATTAGAAAAATTCTCATAAGAAACATAATGGGATAATGGATGTACCGTCGAGGACTCTTGACCGGAAGCGGGTTGCGTGTGGTCGATGGATGGGGGAAGCTTTACTTGATAATCGCTTAAGTGCCTCGGTTGTGTTCTCTGTCTCTTTTGTCTTCCTTCTATGGTTTCTTGTTGGACAACGGGAGGTTCCTCATGATTTTCCATGTGTACGTTTTCAGCATGGATATCTTCCTCACCACTTTGCATGTTTTGCTCTTCTTCAACTAAGTCTTCTGGTTGTTCTTCCAAGACGTCTTCTATGCTACATGTTTGCTCCTCCTCACCGTTTTGCATTGAAACTCCCCCTGTCTCCATATTCTTGACAGGTTCTTCATGTGATTCATCACATTGTGGGATAGGACTCAAGTACTCAAAGATTTCCTGCTCGAAATATTTTGTTTTCGAAAAGGGAAACATGTCTTCGATGAATTTTACGTCTCTCGTCATCACCATTTTTCTTTGTTCTAGATCGTAAATTTTGTACCCCTTTTTACCCGGAGGGTAGCCTAAAAATACCCCTGGTTTTCCTCTTGGTTCAAATTTATCTCCATTCGTTTCGGTGTTCTTGTAGTAGGCGAGGAATCCGAAAACCCGCATATGGTCGTATTCGGGATGTCGTCCGAATAGAACTTCATATGGAGTTTTGTCATTTATGACTTTGGAGGGCAACCGGTTGATGATGTACGTAGCCGTAAGAACACACTCCCCCCAAAAGGTTGTGGGCATGTTTGCTTCAAATCGTAAGGCTCGTGCGATCTCCAAAAGATGCCTATGCTTTCGCTCGAATACCCCATTTTGTTGTGGGGTATGGGGGCAAGTAGTTTCCAAGACAATTCCTTGTTCTCTATAGAATTCATGTTGTTTGAAACGAATTCCCCACCGTTGTCGCATCTAATTCTCTTGATGCCCTTTTCAAATTGTGTCTTCACCATGTTGCAAAAATCAATTAGGCAAGTACTCGCCTCGTGTTTATGTTTAAGTAAATATACCCATACCGCTCTACTATAGTCATCGACTATCGTAAGAAAATAATTCGCCCTGTTAGTGACGGTCTCCTATATTTCCCCCAAACATCACAATGGATCAAGTCAAAACAGTTGGTAGTTTTAATACTACTAATTGGAAAAGGTAATCGAGTGAGTTTTGCCTTGTTACATGAATCACAAACTTTGGTCCTAAAATTCGAAGAAACTTCCTTAAGGAAACTAACACGAGATAGCTTTACGTTGGATGCATGCCCAAGACGTTTATGCCATGCATCGATTGTCACCATCATCGCCTTCCTTTCTTCTTTTATTCCCCCCATCCAATAGAGACCACCACGACAATCACCCGCTCCAATCAAGCTCCCCGCTTTCAGATCCTATAAAACAAAGAAATCGGGAAAGAATGTTACTGCACAATGAAGATCTTTGGTGAGTCTCCGAACCGATAAAAGGTTGCATGTAAAATTTGGTACAAAGAGAACTCCTTTGATATTTAATCCTCCCTTGAAAGTAACTTCACCTTTCCCTTTTACAGGGATTGATTCCCCATTAGGGATGGTGACTGGTCTTTCAATGGTGTTCATCAACAAATTTTCAAGGAGGTGCCCTTGGTGGGTTATGTGCTCAGTGGCACTTGTGTCCACAACCCAGTCGTCATCGGCTTTTATTCTACCTGCCATGTTAGCTACAACAGGTTCTTCGCGGTTTTCCCCAAACAACTTCAGGAAGCTAGCGTATTGTTCTTCCGTCATGCCCGGTATCGGGCACGATTTTGTCTCCACCATGGCTGCCCTTGGTTTTGGTTTGTCTCTTTTTCCTTTGCCCGACCACCATTCGGGGTAATCAATTCTCTTGAAGCATCCATCTCGATCGTGCTCTTCTTTCCCACAATGACTGCAAGGTTCGGTTGGAGTGGTGCCCTTCTCGGTTTTTATCCACCCCTTTTCTTGTTGATTTCGTGTTTGGTCTCGCCTCCCTTGAAAACTGGCTTGGAAGGCAGCCACTTCGTGGACTGGTTTCTTTGAAGCGGTGATCATACGTTGCTGCTCATCCTCCGCCACGAGGTGATAAACGGTGCTTAGTTTTGGTGTCGGCTTCATGGCCAATATTTGTGTTTTAATAACACTGAATTGGTCATCAAGCCCCATTAGGAACTCGTAAGTCCTTTCCTTTTCTTTCAGTTTGGTCAGTTTCTTTGCGAGTCCACACGAACAGCCATCACAGGAACATCGAGGAGTGGGAAGAATTGATTCCATCTCGTCTCATAAGACGCGGAGCCTAGTATAATAGGCTGATACGGTGGTGCCATCTTGTCGGGTGGTGTTCAGCGACTGCTTTAGTTCGTATGCCTTGGGGGCACTCTCCTTTCCAAAGCGTTCATTCAAATCTTGCCAGATTTCTGTTGCTGTTTTTGCATATTTCACACTATTGCGGATCTCTTTCTCCATAGTCGTGGTTAACCAACCTTTGATCATTGCATCGCAACGCATCCAAGGTAGGTATTGGTCGGATTCCACCTCTGGCTTTTTGATCGTGCCATCGATGAAACCGGTTTTATTCTTGGCGAACAAGAAATTCAGCATCTCTTGTTCCCAATCGCTGTAGTTCTTGTTGGTAAGCACTTCATTCACATGCATCTGTTTCGGGTAGTCGGAAGCGTGTAGATAGAGAGGAGAGTTGTGGTCGATGGGCTCTCTTTCATTCTTGTTCTTGGTTGCATCGTCGCCGGCCATAGGGATCGATTAGATTTTTCTTTTCTTTGGTTCCTGGATCGAACGCTCTGATACCATATACAAATTGATACCAAATGGTTAAATTTCATTATGACAGAAGAGGTTTATATATACAACAAGAGAGAAACAAAAAGGAAGGAAACTACAATTATGGGTTATACATGGAAAGGCTATATACGATTGAGAGGAGATTAGGGAGGTAATTAAGGTTTCCAATACCTAATATATTTTAATCAGATCCTACTTTGGCATATAGGTTCTTACCTAATTAGACTTTTCCCATCTAGGCTCTCTACCAACTTATATACAAGTTCAATTTTCCTTCAAAATTGTTGTACAAACCCACCATACAATCTAACATCTCGAATATACGAAGTTAATGAGTCTAACTTTAAGTGCCACCTATATAGTGCAATAGTTATGAGAATCGAACGGATTTCGCTTCACTTGCTTTGTCTTATCAAAATCAAAATTGTTAACAGTTTAATTGATATCATGCATTATGTTGTCTACATTTCAAATATGAAATATGAATTTGATATCAAATTGGCTATTGTACATGTTGGTCTTGGACGGGTAATGATTAGTATATGAAGTGTTTGTAACAGGGGGTTGAATATAAACACAACAAAATTTTCAAGTTTGATTATGTATGATTAAAAAAAACAGGAACTAATATGTTGGTGCTCGTGTGCCACATCTCTATATGCTTATATATAGATAGATAGATAGATAAATAGATATATATATATATATATAGAGAGAGAGAGAGAGTGTGGGGTTATTATGCAACCTTTTACATGATATATATATATATATATATATATATATATATATATATATCATAATAACCCCCCACTCTCTCTCTCTCTATATATATATCATATATATATATATATAGGTGGTTTCATTTGCAAACCATCTTTATGATGAAAACTTTGCAACCCATCTAACCATCATTGATTGTATCAATTAAGGATCAAAATTCATTTGAGTTATTTATGTTAATAAAAATAAAAATTTAATATTTTTAATTAATAAAAATATCTAGGAAGGACAAAATCGTCCAAAGATAATTAATATATTTTTAATTAGTTAACAAATCGTCCCACTTAATATTCAATTGATGAAATTAATATTTCTACTTAAAGAAAATTAAACTTTTAATTAACGTAAATTAATATTTTTATATCAACAAAAAATAATATTTTTATATCAACAAATATTATCAAGGATGAAATCAATTTTACTTGTGATAAACCAATTAAGTTATGGCAGTGAAACTGTTTCATGAATTCAATTTCACATATTTCATGGGTTGTTTCATCAATTACATAAAAAAAATCCGTGAAACAATTTCATCAGTTATATCAACAGTTTCATCAATTGCATAAAAAATAATTGATCCATGAAACAGTTTCATTAAGTCTCAATAGGTTCATTATTACATGGTGTTATAATCATCAAATTTTTATCCTTCATTAATATGTTGATGAAGAAAGTTCAAATGTAAATAAAAATAAAAAAATATTTTGGATGCAAATATTAATGAAATTTAAAAATTTATTAAAAAAAAGATAAATTCAAACTCTTCTTCAAATTCAAAATCGGATAATTGTTTAGAATAAAAAAAATAGTTTTTTACATAAATAAAAGGATAATCTAAATAGTATATCCTAAAATAACTCAAAATCATATAATCTAAATAATCTATCCTAAAATAACTCAAAATCATAACTTTCATTTATAAACCGTTTCAAACCAATTTACCGATACACCCCTCTAATTAAAAAAAATAGAAAAAAAATAGAAATTCATTGATTGGTCTAAATGGGTTTGCAAAGTTTGCTACAAAAGGGTGGTTTTAGATGATCGCTCCCCTATATATATATATATATATATATATATATATATATTTTTTGATGATTACAAACAAATGAAGTCTTTAATACATTAACAATTCTACTTGATGTGCATATTTTTGATACCATGAAATTCAAGTAAAGAACTGTGTTCGGTAAAGTAATCCATGAAAGTCGTTGTCCCGGGAAACGTACCACATTGCTTCGAGATTTGTGCCAAAAGACGAAAGTCGAATATTACAATTGGAATGTGTCCTGTCAAATGTTTCAAGATCAAATCTGGGCTAAGATGGAGTCGTCATTCAAATTCTACATGATATCGAGTTATATATATAATTTAATCTCGATTTGGATGAATTAATTTTAAAATGTCTTTTAAAATTAAATCTCAAAAGAATTTTACAAAATGTGTTCTATAAAATCAAATGGATTTTATTTTGAGAGAGATCTTATAAAATGTGTTTTTATAAAATGAGAACATTCTCGACAAATTCAATATTATATTTGGATGAGATTTTAGAAAAACAAAACCAAGTTTTGTTTTAATATAAACTTTGGAAACATAAAAATCTAACATTTTCTAGCTTCATGATTATGTTTAAAATCAGATTTATTGTGATTTGACATTGCTCAAAAGTGAAAAAGTAACTTTCAATACAAATAGCTGTCAAAGTCAATGCGGATGTCCACTTGGTAACTACGGACATCCACTTGGTAAAGTTATCTGACACAACAGTACTTTCAACGGTCGGAAAACAACTTTTCTAAAAAAGTGTCAATGAGATCGTCCACTTGGTGCACAATGTAGACGTCCACTTGAACCCATAATTTCAAAAAAATTTGTTTAAAGCTAGGGTTTTTCTCCAGCTTTCATAACAACTCCTTGGGATATTTTAGTCCCAAAATCCAGATTGCTCTCTCTAATCTTCCTCAAGAACATCTTCATGTTATTCAAGTTTATGATTTGATTTTATAAATAAAGTTACGTCTTTTTGAGAGATTATTATACGTCTACTTGATCATCATTGTAAGTTCTTATTGTAAGTAGTGTGGGTTAAACACCTCATATTTCCTAATCTTTGGATTAGAGTTGTTCATACCTTTTGAAAGTGTTTAAATATTGTGTTAGGTTTGAGAAGTTTTCTTCCCACACTAATCCCTTGAGATTTATCATCTTTGTGTGAGGTTTGAGTTATATCTCCCTACACCTATCACCATTGAGTGATTCTCCCTTTTATTAAAGGTTTGAGTGTTCTCCCTTTTGCAAAAGGTTGAGTGTTTCATATATTTATTGTAAGATTGATTTGTAAAGTTTTGTTCTACCATAAAGAACAACAATAGTGAAGTGCCTCGAGAAGTGTCTCGGTGTGGACTAGCCCCTACGTCTGGTGTGAACCACGTAAATCTTGTGTAATGTATCTCTTCCTTAAATTTTTATATTATGTCATATTTATGGTGATTTGTTTGTAAGTCGTATATAAGGGTTTTGGCCGTAGTTTAATCTTTGTACTCAAACAATCTCTTATGCTTTATGATTATTTGAATTGGGTCAAGTTTTTGAAAAACGTTAATATTTTTTGATCCTTGCAACCTGCCCCCCCTAGGTTGCACTTACATAATATATTGTTGCGTAAGTAAGGAGAGGTAAGAATTAACCTAAACAACCTACCCAATAACAAGTTTGCTCATAAAAAGCCTATAAGAGCTAAAGAGAAGTACTCTATCAGATCTGAAGAACAAAGAGAGTCTTTAGATGTTGAGGCTGATTTTTCCAAGAAATTAACGCTTAGATTTTATGTCAAATAGAGTAATTTGCAACAACGTCAAAGGTTTCCTTTAATATCCACAAATGCATTAAATGTTGCAAGCCAAATTTGACGCATGTCTTCACTTTATTTGCTGATCTGTGCATACTTGTACTCTTCATGTCAGTCTTTGGATATCCTTGAGATATGATGTAAACATTTGTTTCCCTAACCCATCCTGTTTGTATGCGGAGTGAACAACAAATAAGTAAGGTACTAACACTATATTACTTTAGAACTTACTTGTGTAGTATTTCTCCATACCAGAATATGGGTTGGTGAGAGTTGTTGAGCTAGACTTGTTGTTAAGTTTGCATTCTAAATCAACTTGCTAGACAATATCTGTCAAACTGTCTGACTTATCTGATACCGATCTTCAATCAGTTAGATGACATGTCTTTCCACTTTGGCCTCGATCTAACTTCACTTCAACTAATATTCGACTTTGCTAAGACATTTTGCTTGGACCAATATAGATTAAAGTAGAAGACAAACAATTTTACTATTGATCTTTTGTACGGAATATAAGAATTATTTCAGATCCCAAAAATAGATCATTTTACACAATTTTCAAATCCTTCAAGAACTTTGATCCTTACAATAATTTCAGATCCTACTACATTTCAAATTCTTGAACATTTTGGATTCTAATGCATTTCGAATCACATCTTTATACAATTTCGGATCTAATAGAATCTGATCTCATTTTGTATTTTAGATTCTAGACAAAAATTCTAAAACTTTTGTAAGTGTTTATCAGATGTATTTGTGTAATCCCTAAATCAAATAATTGAGTCCAATGGTACAATAAATCAATATCGAAGAGTTTGAATAGGTGAAGCTTGAAACTCATGGTATAAATGATGTATATCGTATTTTTAATTGCATATATTTTTCAGCAATTAACTTACTTTTGTATATTTTGTTTTATTAGAAATTAAGAAGAAAAAAAGATGATGAATAAAGTTCAAAAAGAAAAAAAATGATAAATGAACATATGTGCTCTCATTTCACTTCATCAATATTGACCGAGACTACTAGTTTCAAATAGGGGTGTTAATGAGTCGAGCTTTTAACGAGCTACTCGAGTTTCAACTCATTTATTTTAAGCTCGAACTTAATAATTTTCGATCTCGGGTCGATCTCGAAAACACACTAAAACTCGTTTAACTTAACGAGTCGAGCTCCATAACACCAATGTTCGACTCGACTCGTCTGAATTAAAATTTTTGAGTCAAGTCGAGCCGAGCCGAGCATATACTCTTTCGAGTAAAACATGTTTATATGTTCATAAATCATATAATCAAAGTTTAAAGATTACTAAGGTCGAGCTAATCGATCTCGAGTTTAAGCCCATAAATGAGTATCGAGCTCGAGCCCTACTGTGAGAAACTTATTCAATCTTGAGTCGAGCTTGAGCCTGGTACTATTTATCCAATCCGAGCTTGACTAAGCTGCAACTCGACTCGCTCATTAACACCCCTAGGTTCAAAGACCAAGCCAAGATAAAATAAATTGTTGGATCAAAATGTAAAAGAAAATTCCTAATAAACTAAAACTGCAAGTTGATAAATAGTTCAGGGGCAAAACTTGTAAAATACAATAGTTTTGTTTTTTTGTTTCAAATTGAAAAAAGAAAAGAAGCATCCGATCGTGAGTGCACAAAGGGTACCAACCGATTTTATAGATTACTATTTATTTTATATCAGTTCCATTTTTTTATTGAATTATGTGGTTTGTATTTTATTAAGATGAAATGAGTACGTTTTAAAATAATGTGTAGTTTAGGATAATTTTTTATAATATTTAATAATATGATTAAATCTAAAAATATTTAATATTGAGCTTATTTTGAAACTATTGACGAGACGATTATAATGATATAATTTATAAAAATAGAAACATATTTTTTTAAATGTATTTTAGTTAATATACGAATATGTATGATAATGTGATAAATGGTGTTAGACCCGTTCCTAACTTTTTATAGGCCCGAGCGAGATTTTGAAAAGAGCCCTCGAAAAATAGTTTAATTCATAAGAAATAAAATATATTGTTTTTAGCATAAGAAATAAAATTTAATTCAAGAAATACTAATAATTCATATAAAATCGTTTTTTCGAGTATATTCCTAAACACAAAATCAATCAATAATTATTTCTAATTAATATTATATGTCATATCAATTTTACATAACATAGCTAATCTGTGCCATATCAATTTTATAAAACATCTTTATGATGTACATTTATTTAATATAAAAAATGGCAAAATTTTGGGTCAAAAAATTGATTCGGAGTAATACTTTATGTAAGTCAATATAAATTAGTTGAGTTTCCATCTCATCTTAAGTTAATGTTTTTCATCACAGTTTTAAACTTTTAGGGTTAAAACAAATTTTTTTTTTCCGAAACCATCAACCTTAGAATCAATACTCACGTTGGTTATAACTTAAAAATTTATTATTGTTTTAGAGATATGAGAGTACTTAAGATTTATGCACTTAATATTAGGTATAAAAATCAATAATGTTTGAAAAAAAAGGATATAGATATAAGCTGAACCATCTCATATGATTGGTAATTTTTTCAAAAGATAGGAGTGCACTCTATTAGTTAATAACAGAAAATCTATTAGATTCTAATACAAATATAGAATTAATACGGATGAAATAATTAAAAGATTTAGATGGAGATTAATGATGAATAATATATCAATATTTTCTAGGTAAATAGTTTTAGACTTTGATACTAGATAAAAAAAAACCTTAGAGAAACAATAGGCAATACTATAAATTAAACTACCAATTACTTTTTATATATTTTCTTTTCTAATGTAATTAATTAATACATGTTTGAGTCCTTAATATAATACAAAAGTCTTTGGGTCCCATTAGACTTTGGATTTCTAATAGGACAAGTGGGAGATGAATGATGGAGAATATAACAAAATTTTAAACTTTGGTACTAGATAAAAAAATGAGTGACTTACATAAATGGTCCCTTGTGAATGTCTGGATTTCACTTTTCGTCCCTCGAGATCTAAAAGTACATTGGTGGTCCAAAAATCGAGTTTTAGAGCCCAAATTCGTTCCTTCCACTAACACCGTTAGTCTGAGCTCGGTTAACCTCATCACATGCCCCTCACGTGAGGGACATTTTGGTCTCTTTGCCTAATTTTAACTTATTTTAGAAAAATAAAATTTATATTAAGATTTTTATTATAAAATAAATAAAAAATAATTAAAAAATCCTCCTTTCCACGACCCTCAAACCCTCTTTCTACCTCCCTCCCTTTCCAACCCAGGACCCTCAAACCCACCATGGCAAGTTCTTGATCTCGTTGCCAACAATTAAGCATCTCCTTGACCCATACCTTCACCCATGGATGTCTTCTTCCCCAAGATAATCTTCAAAACTCATCCTACATATAACTGCACATCGACCTCCTCTCCATCCTTCACGCCGGCGACCACCTTTATATCTATCGTCGACGACCACTAACCATTATCGAGGTTTGTTTTCTGCAAGTTAGCGATGATGGTGGTTGGGGATTTTGTGTTCTGCACGCTCCATGGATCCATCCCCTTTTCGAAGATGCAGATCCATTCCCTCCTTTCTAGAATCTCGATGATACGATGCAGACCCAGATCCCAGACCTGTCCCTCTTTTTTCGAAGATGGTGCATTTGGAAACCCATATGTAGAAGATGAAGTCGGGTAAAGGTTATACACATCAGATTTGAGGTTTGGAAACCCATTTGTTCCTACCCAGATACAAAACTAAGTCAAACCCAAATTCAGATTCGTTTGTTGAATCTCGTTTGTTGAATCTCGTTTGTTTTTGAATCTCGTTTGTTTTTGAATCTCTTTTGTTCCTATCCAGATACAAATCGTTCGCAGTTTGTGCTTCACGAGGAACCCCATCAAATTCGTTTAGGGTTCATGTTTGAATTCATTTTGTTCTGTTTTTTACGAGGAACCTTTCTTAGAAATATGTTTAGGGTTTTGATTTCATTTATATATTTGTATAAGTTTGTTTAGGGTTTTGATTTCATGAATGGATTTGTGTAAGTTTATTTTTTGACTACCCATGTGATTTCAAAATCTACATAATTTTGATTTCTTGATATTATGTTCTTGATTTGGGTATGAATGTTAGTATGAGTGTCTTGGGATGGATTGTAACACCCTCAAATCTGGAAATAGCAACTAATTTAGAATTTTCTAAATACATCGATAAGTGACTCACCTACAAACACAATTTAAGGTTTAACCTCAATACACATATTTTATTCTATACATACAGTCTATAATATGGACGGGTGCTACTAAAACCCAAAACAGTCACTATCTCCAAACTGCGGAAGACTTCACCAACTACTTACACATGTGTAAAGCTAAAGCTCAACTCTCCATAGTACTGCTAGAACCAAATCCCCAACTGAACCTGATGCACATGCCGACAAATAAAAATATTAGACTTAACGCCTAGTGAGCTCAAGAGTTTTCAACATTTATAAATGAATCGTAAAAGAGGAAATAATGCCATTAAAATCATAATATTTCAAAATGATATGCTTCAATCATGAAAATGACTCGTTTACCAAAAATTATGCATTTTAAACAAAAGAGGCACCAATATAATCGTTAACCAAACCAAATTGTTTTAAGGGCTAAGATCCCAATATAAAACGTCATTTCGTAAATTTATATTTAACCCAAAACTTGCTCAAAATGATAATAGAGAGAGGACTCCCAATTTTATAAAATGCGGGCAAAATGTTATATCTCGAAATACCCAACACGGGTGGAACATGACACACAACTCATAAACCATAGATGAAAACCCATATAAATAAATATCGCCGTGAACACAGACATTAGACCCAATACTCACACAACCATAAAAGAAACCAAATATCGAAACGTGGAAATGACATATTTCATTCAAACCTTAATATACGCGGGGGAAACCCAATATTACGACCATCATTTACCGTCAACTACTTAAACCCACGATGATAAAATACGACAATTAACATTTAAAATGCTAATGGTCGACGACGGGGGAGACTCCTTTCCATCTTGGGTGACGAGAACACGTGAATGGGGTCACCCGTGATGTTACTGGATTCCACCACATATCCCGGACCTAGTTCCCATGCCATACCAGACATCACAATCCTTGGACCGTTTATGCCTCTAGTCATACTCCGTCGAGTTCCACCTCAAGGACTTACATACATGGGTGCCTACCCAGTCTAGACGAGTTACAACTCGGAGACTCGTGTCACCTATTTCCTACTCGCTAGCGGCCCAGACGGTCAACAGTTGTAACCAAAAATCTTAGGCCTTCCAAAACAGACAGACTTACGTGCCTATGAATCCATTATAACACTGTCTAACATTACATGACTCCAAATGATAAACCAAAGCTCCCAAAACATGTAACTCTCAAATGACACGAAATATGCGCCATCATACTCAAAACCCCACAACGGTTATTAATCCGGACAAATGTCCTCAATACTCAATTTAGTCAAAACCGAGCCAATGGCCCAACAATTTACGTAAACCCCCAAATGAAAGACAATATAAACATGGACACACGTTTGACCAACTATTATGCAAACACAACGACCAAAAATATGATTAACTCAAATCTCATCATTGGTTGAGACAAACCATTTTCCATATGAACTCATACCCTTATATTTCCAAAATACCTCATAACACAATAATATGCATTTTATGAAAGGTTTATAAGATCAAATACACAAAATGACAGTTACATCAAATGAACTCCAATTATATGTGTAAAATCATCAATGAAACATATCAACATGATTTATTTACCAAAATTCTCACAAATTCCAAAATGGGTGTTTCACCGTGTTTATAAAACTAAACATTTCAAAATAACCAAAACTTATCAGGTGATCAGCAGTTAACAATTTCACGTAAAACACATAACACTTTAAAATGAACATTTTGGCATGTACACCGTTTTCACAAATCAATTTGAACTCACCTCGCTAGATTTAGGCTAAATCTAGATTTTACCCCCAACTTGAGCTCCTTTGAAGAATTCCGAATCCATAAGCAAAACCTTCCGAAACCTAGATACACAATTTCCACCCATAAACAAACACATTCAACCATTTAGAATCGATCCCCAAACATTTTACATCAAAATCTCCATTTTGGTCAAAACCCTAATTTTGACCTAAATTTCTCCAAAATCTTCCAAACCGAAATTGAAGTAATAAAACACTAGGATATCATCAATGAAGCATTTATGTCTTAAAATAAGGTTTAGAGGTGGAGAGGATAAACTTACTACTTAAGTTTTGATGAAAACCTAGAAAACTCTACCATGGAGCTTGAGGTTGAAGAAGAAGATGGTGGACTTTTGACCCTAGCTTCCAATCTTCACCACATGATGATGAAATACTTCAAGAACACAAAGATTGCACCCAAAATGAGTTAGGGTTTGAGAGGAAAGAAGGAGAAACGGTTTGGGATAGAAAGGGAGAAGTTTGGGTGTGAAAAATGAGAACGAGGGCTGAAATCCCACACTTAACATCACCTGCCCCCCACCTGGCGACATTACCATGTGACAATGCCCTGGGAATTGTCTCTGGTCATTGTCGCATGGAGTCCCCTTGCTCCTGTTTCATGCAGCGACTTTGCCCGGTGCGATTATGACACTGTCATAGTCGTCAGACATTGTAGCCAAGCCCGTACCAAGCTCCGAAACTCAACTTTTTCAACGCCAATACCCCCGATACTCCAAGGAACTTCAAACAATGATTTCCCAACAAAAGTCCCTCCGTTTATAAGTTCCAAAAACGTCCGGGTGACCTTTGCTTACCGAAAATTACGGGTGTTACATGGATGTTCTTCACCTAAGTATGAATGTTCTTGGGATGGATGTGAGGTTGAAGAAGATAGGTGAAGAAGACTAAAATGCCCTGTGATGAGGTTAACGGAGCTCAGACTAACGGTGTTAGTGGGAGGGACGAATTTGGGCCCAAAACTCGATTTTTGGACCACCAATGTACTTTCAGATCTCAAGGGACGAAAAGTAAAATCCAGGCATTCATGAGGGACCATTTATGTTATTCACTCTAAAAAAATGTAGAGAAACAATAAACAATACTATAAAATGTACAACCTGTTGTAGGATAAATGTGCCATCGTCTAAAGGATATGACGATAGAGATAAAGATAGAGATGGAGATAAATATATCAGATTTAGATTAGAACTGAAATATCTCGTGGTTATCTACTTGTATCTCATCCCTATTTAAAGGGCTTTTGATTAATGAGAATTATAGATTCATTCTCTCCGTATATTGTTGTTCTATTCTGCTTTTTATTTAACACGTTATCAACACGAACACTCAGATATTATAAACCCTTTTCGAACCCATAGGCTGCTGCTGAAACAACACTGCTACTCCCGATGTAAAATCAAGTAAGCAAATTTATATGATATGCATGTTGATGTTGTGATATAATATGTCAAATTATATCGGCCTACAATAAAACATACAATTTGCATAAAGTATGTAATCTTATATTGTATTTTCCTTTCTATTTTTTTTTATCAATCTCCATTATTAATATACACAATATGTTTATATAAGCACCTTAGTAAATCGTATATCCATTGAATCAAAATATGTTATCTACTTTTATATGAACACTTTATATGTATTTTTTTTCCGTGTGGTATATCATAATTTATGCTCACTACCGATCGAATCAAGGTTTTAGATCTATTGAATATTTTCCATTCTTCAAGTTTATGTTCGAAAAACCGTTCACTTAGTGCAAACCAATATACAACTTTAATAGAATAAGAGATGAAGAGACTATCGGATTAAGGATATGAAAGAGATTAACCAGATGGTTTGACAACTTTTTCTTAGTTGCTTAAGATTGAAGGTGGATAAAAGATGAAAACTTTAAGGGTTTTAAGTGATAATAAGGAACCGTTCTTACTTATGAGGTTAACATTTATTTTATTATTTTATTTAAATCAACTGTAATACATTTTCTTAATTGATTTTGTTTATCAATCCATTTATTGAATATATAATTGGTATATTAGGTTGTATATTTAATTTAGTTCTAATTTATCGTCCTTTAGTTTCAATCATGATAGCATAATTTTATTGTTTTAAACTTATCATTGTCATTTATTTTGACATGGTCAATTAATTTATAATAAGATATGTTTAGTTGGATAAGTTAATTATCTTGATGTTATTTACTTATCAGACAATTAAATTTGATTTATATCTTTAAATTAGACTAATTATATTACTGTGAAATATGATAATTATTTACATGGCTAGTTAATTTATATGATTGACTTTTATTGTCTTATTAAGTAATCTATACTATATTATAAAAGAGACATAAAAAACTCTTAATTACAACATTTTAAGCACAAAATACAACTAATTAAAGCCAATTACTTAATATACAATTTCATAATACCTTGGTACAACTTATCCAAGCACAATATCTCACATCATCATCTATTTGTGGAATGGATACCCATTTATTAATATAAATATTTGTTTTTTATATTTAATGGACGATTTGATCAATATTATCTCTATTATCAATATTTATTTTTTATATTTATTGGACGATTTGAACAATATTACTATTATCAATATTTATTTTTTATTTTATGATTTGCTCTTAATATATCTATATCTATATTAGTTATAATCTCATAACTAATATATCTATACTATATTATAAAAACATGCATTGATCTAATAAATATATTTTAATAAAAAATAAAACAGATTGTTTATCTCATAGTGTTTATCCTGTATTTAATATGTTTATTTGCAGTTAGTTATACAAATAAAAACATGGGACTTTAATAAGTTATAATTATGTTTCATTAACTTGTAATTTTGAATTTTAACTAATATATCTATACTATATTATAAAGCTACCACTTATTAATGCATATTACTTAAAATCCAAAAGTACAAATTGATTAAACATAAGTACAACTTATAAAAGCTCAATGTTTGAATTCGTGTAACTAACTGCAGATAAACACTTATTTTTATTTTGTAAAATATCTAAAATTTTTAACTATTGATATAACTAACCGATAAATATAAGAAAATTCGAGATAAAGCACCTTATTTTTATTTTTTTATTGAAGTATGTTATCTTTTTAATTTTAAATATAAAATATCTTAAATATAGTTATCATTTAAATTAAACATTTTTTGACCCGTAACAAAATAATTTATTATTGTTTTTTATAAAAAACCATAATTAAACTAAACTAAAATATATTTTTGTTTTAAATCTAGGTTTCTCAAAATCGTAAAATAAAATAAAAAAAGACTAACAAAAAGTATGAATAATGATCGAGGGTTCGAGTTCTAGATTTCAGAAACCCACTGCATCGCGATGGTACATTTCTAGTATTTATTATTTATCCATATCTTATTTAAATGTTTATCTTAATTATAATTTATAATCTATAATAAACTTTTAGAAGTTACACTTATAACCACCATAATTTTTATTATTTTGTCAAAAGGTTCAAAAATAGCATGAAAATGTTAAATTCAAACATTTATCTTGATTATGAGTTCCTACTCATAATTTTAAACTATATAATTAATTTTTGGAAGTTACACTTCTAACCCCATATATTTTGGTCTTTACCAAAATCTCCAAAAATAATATTAAGGTATTAAAATATTAAAATTGGCTTCATATGCCAAACTCATAGTCATTTTGGCCTCATGCCAAATGCTCTATAATTAATAATGTTATATCTAAATGAAATAAATCACAAGATATCGACTGAATTTTGTCAAACGGGTGTAAACAACCCTAAGGTTTCTAGGGACTTAAGAAATCCATGTGATTCCCCTACTACCCGGAAATCCAATAGATTGAGTGGTTTCTTTTTCGCAAAAAATTGAAATATTGATGAAGTATTATCAATAAAATTAAAGCATACAAAATCCAATATTGTTATGATAATGAAATTTCATAACCATAATCCATTTTCTTATCAAAAAGAAAATCATATATTATCCTTTATATATGTAAATGGTTGAAACAACTCATCCCAAAATCAACGTCGTAAACTCAAAAGAATCTGAGTATCATAAATGAGTATATAAACCTCCTTTTGAAAAGGTACAAGAAAATACCTAAAGTCCAACTCCCTATTGACTCTAAAACCAACCTCTTGAAAAGGTACAAGCAAATATCTTCATGTTTTTAGACGACATATAAATCCTAAATTTCATAGGAATACCTTTACTAGAAACCCCCAAAGAAATGTAGGATGCCCCGAAAGGGATAATCGAGAGTACTCATGAATATGTACTTCCTGAACTAATCGTACATTGGAATGAAACCCACTTACTTGATTACAAAAAGGTAACTGATGTCAACATAGAAATGTTATATCCAAAACGCGTCTCAATCTCTGTGGCAAGGAACTCACAGAAGATGACATGATTTTTAACATTATTTCCACCTTTCATATATAAGTAAATATAAATATAAGTTGGAATGCAACCTTTAGACAAACTGATCAACCTAATGCAAGTGGTTGAGAGACATAACAAGGTTCTTTCGAATAACACCACATATGTCGGGATAAAGAAAATTCCTGATATCGATAGTGAAAGTGTTAGAGGTTGAAAAAACTCCAAAGGATTGTGAGTTAAAAACAATTTCACATATATGACATTTCTGCACCATGTGGACGAGACCCTATAAAGGGTCAGGGTATTGGTAAGAGTCAGAAAGGATTTTTCAACACCTGGAGTAGGATACAACTACTACCCAGGTGATAATGGACAATCAAATAAGACATGCACTAAAAAGTGCTTCTATCAAAAAGGGAACACGTTGAAAATGAAATATAACATATTTGTTTTAATATTTAATATTGATTATGTATATGTTTCTTTGAAATTAATTTTAAGTACAAAAATTAATTTCTTTGCTAAAGTAAAATCGAATATGTAACCATTATAGATGTAAAGAAATACATCAAAACAAATACAAAAAATTCAATATTCTCCGTTCCGTGTAGGAATGTATCGAGGAGAATTGATTTATTTGACCTATCACACAATCGAAAAAAAAGATAGACTAATACTTGTTTTATAATACATCCAACTAAATTACTTAGACGATGGACTGCCACTTTCTTGATGGAACAAGTTTAATAGGAACCTTGTAAAGATATTCGTATCAAATGGAAATGAAAATGAGCATATATACATAAATTCCAATGAATATGAAAGAAAACATATATCATGGAAACTAATGTGTCAAACTAATAGATTATTGGGTCATCGGAACATATTTTGTCACCAATAAAGAAATGTTGGGGGCAATAACACATATATGTTTCGACATAACCATGTGGGACACCGTGGTTATGACATAGTGATCCGTGTATTGCAAAATACACATAGACACATTCTCTTTCGAGTGAAAGGTAAAATGAGTCAAATTGCAACTGTTGACTTCTGAAGCATAAGAAACAACATTGCTATCATAATATGCCCTCTCGACTACATAAAACTTTTGTATATACCCTAATCCTTAGCCAATACAGGAATGAGATCGTTCTAAAGCTAAAGACATTATACAAAAATATTCCATTGTTACAACGAATACAAGGTGATATTTATGGACATAAACATCCAGAATGCGGGCCATTAAAGTACTTTATGGTTCTGGTTTCGACATGATGAACGCATGTCGTATTATTGTCCACATGAAATACTGCACTCCTAGCACTAGTTATACGTTTAAGGGCTCACCACCCTTATTATTTCATCAAGTTTACATGACTTGGAATGCTGGAGAATTTACATCATAAGGATTTGATGTTAATTGCATATGTATTAGGATCAATGTAGAGTTTCCTATACCCCATGTGTATATATAAAATAGTCTCATAGAAGTTGTTATTAAAAGAATATGATGACATCTAGGGTATTAGTAATGCGCATCAATTTACCCACATCTACATGGGGTTATGCAATTATTATATGCAGTTTCTTTTTGTCGTTTTTAGACCCACTGCTTGCTAACCAGCCTCATGCGTACCAGTTGGTAACTGGATATAAGCCTGATACTTTACATTTACGCATGTTTGATTATATGTGCCAATTGCGCCTCCACAACGCATCGAAATGGGTCCTTAAAGACGATTTGGTAAATGTTGGATATGAACCCCCAACAATTATCCGCTAATTAGAATATTTGACTAGTGATCTATTTACCGCTAGATTTGTGGGTTGTCACTTTCATGAGACAGTCTTCCCGTCGTTAGGGGGAGATAGAAAAAAGGATTTTCCATGGGAACGACATGAAGTGTCATTGAATATTCTCACTCTGTCTCATTTTGATCCCCAAAACTTCACAAAGTAATGTTGAAGTCAAACGAATCAGGCTCGATACCTGATACATTTAATATTCCAAAAGTGACAAGATCACATATACGAGCTGCAAATATACTCGCAAGGTTAAAAAGTCCCTAACAGGGGCACAACGCCACTGGAAAGTGCGTTGCAATCACACATAGTGGAGGTGTGGTTGAGGTCGTAGCTACCAAATGGAAGTGGTGGAAGCTACTTGGTTTGATGGATACTATTCTAAAGGAAGAGAATAGTTAGGCACATCCATTTATCATCAATACACAAAACTCTCATGAGATTGTCTCTAATTATAATTATGTCCATGAATCATCATTGGAGGACACTCTGAAGTTAATATTGATTCTAGAGATGAATATTAATCTCAAATGAACTGTGAGAGTACATATGAGTCGATGGACAAATCATATATAATCATTGATGATTTATTCACATATACGATGGCTCATAAGATGATCGAGCACGACGACATCGAACCAGGCTCAGTTGAATAATATCAACAAAGAGCATATTGGCCTAAATGTAAAGAAACAATCCATAAAGAATTATATTCTTTGACAAAGTATTGGGTATTTGGTCAGGTAGTGCTAACCTACCAAGTGTAAATCCCGTAGGACATAACTGAATCTTTGTTAGAAAGCGTAACGAGAATAATGAAGTCCTAATGTATGAGGCTCTCCTTTGGCGCAAGGTTTCTCACAACGCCATGGATTGACCATGAGAAGACTTACTCTCCCGTGATGGATGTTATAACGTTCTGCTAATTAATTAGCCTAATAGTTTCCGAAGGACTGGAAATGTAGCTCATGAATGTGGTTACCACATATCTCTACGGGGATCTAGATTTAGAGATATATAAAAGTGCTTGATGATATTACATTACCAAAATCAAGTAACCCTAAACCACGAAATGTGCTTGTAATAAAATTGAAACACCCACTTTATAAATTAAAACAATATAAGCGGATGTGGTGTACCCGTCTAATGAAATACTTGATTGGGAAATGATATATAAGAACGATGAACTGTTCCCTTGCGTATTTATTATGAAAAACAAGTTCCAGATTTTCAAAGTAACTCTATATGTCAAAGTTATGAACATAATAGTCACTCTTGATTAAATAAGAGGAACCACAAGCTACTTGAAATCTAATTTGAGAGGAAAGATCTTGGGAAAACTTGGTTTTGTCTAGATATTTGAGCTAGGACACCGAGTTTGTGAAATATTAATTCACCGATCGCATATGTCCATAAAATAATCAGGCAATTTAATATGGACAAAGCGCATCCGGTTAGCACTCCCATGATCGGTCGAAGTGTCGGATATAAGGAAAGATCCATTTCGTCTAAAGGATGATGACGAAAAATGCTGGGAGCTGGAATTCCCTATCTAAGTACAATATGTGCATTATCGTACTTAGCATAATACACTTGACCATATATTATATTTCTCAATGAACTTGTTAGCTAGATTTAGCTCATCGCCAACGCAAAGTCATTGGAATGATATCAAATTAATCTTTTGGAACCATTGACATGGGTTTATACTTTCCCTGTAGAATGAAAAATGGGATTGATAATGGAACTTCAATACCTACTTAGAATATAAGCAGCAAAAGTACTAGCTCTTATAGAAAAACACCAAACAATGTCTTGGTATGTGTTTGTTGATATTAGGTATATGTCTGACCCAATGAAAGGTTGTTCTCAAACTGGATAAGGAATTACCACAATGAACACCCAGATTGCTTGAAAGTAAGCTAAGCAAACCCTTGTAACTACCTCCTTGAACTAATCCAATAATATTACTCTCCATGAGATAATTAAAGAATGTATATGATTAAGGACTATCATTACATATATTAGAGGAGCTAGTAATTTTGGGTTCAACCAGTATCCTACTTGCATATATGGAAATGATGCATCATATATTGAAGAAATGAACATAAGATACATCAAGGGTAATAACACAAAGCATATTCTGCTTAAGTTTCTATAAAATCAACAATAAAAGACTCTTCTTTAGATTCAAGTAAATCAAGTAAGGTGTCAAAAGAATGTGACATATTTTACCAAGTCATTACCTAAAACCATATATTGGAAAACATGTAAATGCAAATGTTTTCAAACTCCCTTGATTAATGCACAAATCAGGGGGAGTAGTAGACAAAAGGGGGAATCTACTATATATTTGATATTGGTATGTTGTGCTCTTTCCTTCAACCAAGGTTTTATTTTTCCCATTGGGTTTTGTTCCTTGGTGTAAGGTTTTAGTGAGGCAACTGTTTATATACCATCATGCTTTCCTAACTCTCAAGATTAAAGTATGAATCTAAGAGAAAACTAGACTGAAGGATAAGTCTATGTATTGCAAAGAAGCTGGTGCGTTGTACTCTTTCCTTCGTCATATTTTTATTTTTTCCCACTAGGTTTTATTTTGGCGTAAGGTTTTAACGAGGCAACAACTGTGCACCACCACTCCTTTAACTCGGCATAAGGAGGATTGTTGTAGGATAAATGTGTCATCGTCTAAAGGATATGACGAAAGAGATAAAGATAGAGATGGAGATAAATATATCAGAGTTAGATTAGAACTGAAATATCTCGTGGTTATCTACTTGTATCTCATCCCTATTTAAAGGGTTTTTGATTAATGAGAATTACAGATTCATTCTCTCCGTATATTGTTGTTCTATTCTGCTTTTTCTTTAACAAAACCAATAAAGTTTTAACATATTTTATTTTTCAATGTAATTAATTAATACATGTTTAGGCCCTAATATAATACGAAATCTTTGAGTCTTGTTAGATACTAAAAGAACTTGTCTCTTTTGTTTAGGGAAAATTGCATCTAAATGGAATTAACTTTGCCCTAATTCCTATTTTAGGGAACTAACTTTAAAATTTATCATTTAAGGATCTAGAGCAAAGTTTATGTTTATTTTAAATTACTTTAAAATAATTTAAAATTAAATTAAAAGTTTATGTTTAAAGTATCATGGGCCCTATTTCTCATGGGCCCTGAGCGTACGCCCGACCTACCCTCCCCTAGGCACAACCCTGAATGGTGTAAAATGAAATAAGAAAAAGTAATGATATAAAATAAATTAAATAATTAATTATAAGGGTATAAAATGTAATTAGATAACTATTTTTCCGCAAATGATTTACGTAATTTGCTTAAATCCCATTTTTGTTATTCAGAAAAAGATGGTTACACAAATGCACAAGCTATTTGCGTAAAATCCGACTATTTTTGAAGATTTACTTAGAAAGATAGTTATAACCTGAATTGAGTTGAGTAGATTAACTATTTTTGTCAACTTTTATGAAATTAGAAAAGATATTGTCAATAAAACATGGATGGCACTAATTTTTTTTTTAAAGGAATATTTGTTAAACATTTTTTTGATTGTGATATCTTGTGGCATATAGTAAAACAGAGTGTTTAAAAATAGGCTCTCCAAAATAAAAGAATTGAAACAAATCACATTTCATTATAATGCAACTTGCGTGTAATCAAATACTTAAGGGGCGTCCGGTTTGGTAGAATGATTTTAAGTGATTTGGATTTTATAGAAGGATTTGGAATCGGATGGATTTGGATGTGGAGGGATTTGAAATGGAATTGAATTCCGTTTTTTATAAATAATTTACAAAAAGATATTATAAAAAATTTAAATTACTTTTTTTATTAATTGATTATTATAACAAATGGTTTCAATATATTTTAAAATATTATTACACATAAGTTCTACGAAAATACCAACAACCATGGGCGGTGCCACCAAGGCACCAGGAGGTGCAATGGCTCCCCCTAAAGTTTTATTTATTTATTTATTTTAAGAATATGATAATAACTATTTTATAAAATGGTGGAATTGGGTTTGGCTCTCCCTGACTTATCATGCTTCTAGCCTCTCTCTTAAAATTTTACGATATTTGTGGTTTCGATTTAAGGATTATGTGGTTTACCAACGTTTACTTAATAAGTGTTTACCGACAAGAACACTACTTACTTGCCTTATCGGGTAACATTTTCGGCCATAAGAATATATTTTTGGTAAAACATCTTTTATTCAATAGGTTCTTATCGGGTAAGATTCTCGGTCTTTGTTATGTTTCTTATCAGGTAAGTTTCTAGGTCCTTGTCACGTTTATTCGGAAGGTAAGTTGCACCCGTAAGCACTTACTTGGTAAGAGTTTTAGTAAACGATCCTTTAGTAAAGAACAAACAAATTTTAATAACCTGCTAAACAGATTATCAAAAAATCCGGAAAAAAATCCAGGAAAAAATCTATTTAAAAAATTATGTGAATTGACGTTACAAATTATCCATATAGGTTCACATATGCATTTTGAATTGGATGTTTTCAGTGATTCACATGTGAACCTTTCCTTAACGTTATCTTCTTACATTCTCACGATATTTAGCTATCATATTTGAACCTCCAACTATATATATAAATATTGATGCTCCCCCTAGACACAAATACTAGCTTCGCCCCTGCCAACAACCCCATAAGATTTCTAAATCCATGTTTATAAGATTTCAATGAGATCTCGGGATTTCAAATCCAAACAATCTTTTAAACCAAACATAAAATTGAAATGAAATTGAATTTTAAATCCCAATATTCACTTAAAATTTATGTTTACAAGGCACTTAAAGAAAAGTATCTTGATGAAAATTAATATTATAAATATTTGATATTACTTGTAATTCAAATTGTTAAATTTAAATAACAAATTTACTGAAATATGTTGAATTGTTTTCTAAGAACCCACATGAATACAATATAGTGGTCATGTTTGCTTTGGTTTATAAGAATTTTTTTTTCCAGTTTTTATTTATTCAGGCAAAAAGTTGATTATCGGTAATTTTAATTGGCTTCATACATAATCCACCTTTAAGGACACTAATGTGAGGGGACATTTTTTAGGCTTACTCAGCGGTTGAGGCTAGCCGAGGGGGTGGATCGAACTCTGAACTTGTCTTGTATTTAAGCAAAGTTGTCCTACCCTTTTACCAACTAAGTTACACGCCATACACCAAATTTTCTTTATTATTGTTAGCATTTTAGGTACATTTGTCATAAGAAAGATATAATATTTAGGGCTTGTTCGATAACAGCTTAATGAGATTAACGAGACTCACAATTTATTTGATCAGTTATACGTGATTGTTTGGTAGCGGCTTAATGATATAGAAAATGACTTGTTTAGTAAGCTTCTAGGGGAAGCTTTATGTTTAAAGCCAAGTTCTTTTTTTGTTCCAAACATGTCCCCAATCTCTACCAATTAATAAACACGTTCTTTCTATTTAAGAAAAAACTCTCTCAAAACAAAAACTTTCTCAATCTACACAGATAGATTAATCTACACAGACAACTTATTCATACACAACTTAATGGAAAACCAACCAAACAACCCCTTAGTTTGTCACACGGTTTAAAGTAATCTTTGATTAATATTTATTTAATATATTTTTAATAACACAAAATTGATAAATATTTAAACCATAATTATCTTTAATAATATTAGAGTTGTTATAGGATAAATGTGCCATCGTCTAAAGGATATGACGATAGAGATAGAGATAGTGATAGAGATAGAAATATAATATATCAGAGTTATATTAGAACTAGAATATCTAGTTATCTACATGTAATCCATCCCTATATAAAGGGTTTATGATTAATGAGAATTTACAGTCTTTTATTCTCTCTATATTGATTGTTCTACAACACGTTATCAGCACGTGCGCTCAATCAAACAGTTCAACGATCAATTCTCGAGCTTTGAACATCATCAATCAATTCCTCCATCGCTGCTACAATCCAAATGGCTGAACCAACTCACCCCGAATTTGATATCCTGGATTCAGAAGGACTTGAATACCACAGATGGGTATCCGATGTAGAAACCACCTTCATTGGCAAGGATTATAGCTACACAATCAACCCCCCTACTGACCCTAAAAACAAACCGTCAGAAAAGGTACAAGCAAATGCCTTAATGTTCTTGAGACGACACATCGATCCCAGTCTTCGATGGGAGTACCTTCAACTGAAAACCGCCAAAGAACTGTGGGATGCACTGAAAGGAAGATTCGGGAATATTCATGACTCTTTACTTCCTGAACTAATCGTACAGTGGAATGAAATCCGCCTACTCGATTACAAAAAGGTAAATGATTTCAACAAAGAAATGTTGCGTCTCAAAGCACGTTTAAACTTTTGTGGAAAAGAACTCACAGAAGACGACATGATTCAGAAAACACTTTCCACTTTCCCTACATCAACAATCATACTAATGAATCAGTATCGATTGGAGTATGATAGTAAAAGAATCACAACCTTTAACAAACTTATCAACCTACTGCAAGTGGCTGAAAGACACAATGAGGTTCTTTTGAATAACAACGCTAGACCTGTCGGGACAAAGAAAATTCCTGAATCCAATCATGCAAGCGTTAGAGGTGGAAAGAACTCCAAAGGACGGAGAGTTAAAAATACTGAATCACACGCACGTGGAAACTATTCATCACGTAGACGTGGTCGTGGACAGGGTCATATGCAGGGCCATGGGCGTGGCCGTGGACAAGGGCGCGACAATAGTCGTGGTGGAATTTTCAATTCATGGCACAGAGATGCAACTGCTGGACCAAGTAATCAAGGTCACTCTAAAGGAAAAGCACCAATGGTCGATTCTGCCAAAAGAGCAAGAGAAGGAAATGAACCTTGCTATAATAGATGTGGCATCATTGGACACTGGTATAAGAATTGTCGAGCAAGCGACAACATAGCCGCCACCTACAAAAGATATAGGGAATCCAAAGAAAAGGAATCTCACTACCTTGAAGAAACAAGTGATCTCCCAGAAGCCAACTTAACAGTTGCAGATTTCACCAATAACAAAAGCAATAATTCATCGCTATAGCTCCCAGATTTTGACTAATTTTCCTACCGTTTTCATTCATAGTTATTGAGACACTATTTGTTATTTTTTTCTTCTTATTATTATTTAGCGAACTTAATTTATTGTTTGAATTGATAAATTTTATTTTGTGTCTATCTAAACCATTGATGTAAAGGAATACGTCAAAGCAATTAAATATTCTCCGTTCATTGTAGGAATGTATCGAGGAGAACTGGAGTGCTTAGTTGACTGTGGGACTACCCACACAATACTAAGAAACATACTACTATTCACTGAAATAAGTGATTATAAATCCTCAATGACCACAATGATTGGATCATCCAACTTAATACTTGGTCGAGGAACTGCCATTTTCTTGTTGCCTAATGGCACTAAAATGACAATCACAGAAGCACTCTATGCCCCTAAAGCTAAATGAACCTTGTTAAGTTTCAAATACATACGCTCCAACGGCTATCATATTGAAACACACAATGAGAATGGAAATGAATATATGTACATCACCTCTAACGAATACGGAAGGAAACGTATATTAGAGAAATTAATATGTCAAAATAGTGGGTTATATCTTACCACAATTCGGGTTATTGAATCATATTATGTCATCAATAATGGAATTTGGAATAGTGACATATACAAGCTTTGGCATGACCGCCTGGGGCACCCTGGACGTGATATGATGATACGTGTGTTGAAAAACACACATGGACACCCTTTCTTTCGAATGAAAGGAAAGATGAAGCAATTACCTGAATCGATGAAATTGCAATCGTTGACTTCTGAAGCACAAGAAGCAACAACATCATCACAATATGCCTCATTGAATAACCCTAGCTTTTGCAAAGCATGTTCCTTAGCTAAAATAGGATCGAGACCATCCTATGCTAAAGACACAAAACAAAACATTCCATTCTTACAACGTATACAAGGTGATATTTGTGGACCTATACATCCAGAGTGCGGACCATTCAAGTATTTTATGGTTCTGGTTGATGCTTCGACACGATGGACGCATGTCGCACTATTGTCCACACGAAACGCTGCATTTGCAAAACTTCTAGCACAAATTATACGTCTGAGGGCTCACCACCCTGATTATCCTATGAAGTCTATACGACTTGATAATGCTGGAGAATTTACATCAAAAACATTTGAGAGAAAGTGTACCTAATAAAAAAGAAGTTTTAGTAATTGGTACATGTTTTGTTAAATAGGTTGACGCCACAAATTCCATCCCCAAAAACCATATTTTGACTGCGCTTCAACTATATCAACTGTACTTAAACTGTTTGAATTTGTTCATTTGGAATCTGAGTTCTTCTACTTCATTTTTATTTACTTATTTTATTGATTTTTATTTAATATGAATATTTTTGCTGCGGGTCAAGCTGTAGAAGGTATCGCGAGACAGCCCGAGGCGGAGGGAAAAATGATTATTTCATGTCAATTGGGATCGATGTAGAGCATCCCGTACCCCATGTGCATACACAAAATGGTCTCGCAGAAACTACCATCAAAAGGATACAGATGATAGCCAGGGCATTGGTTATGCGCACCAATTTACCCACTTCTGCATGGGGTTATGCAATATTACATGCAACTTTACTTATTCGTTTTAGACCTACTACTAGCCAACCATTTTCTGCGTACCAGTTGGTAACTGTATATGAGCCTGATATTTCACATTTACGCATATTTGGTTGTGCAGTATATGTGCCAATTGCGCCCCCACAGCGCACCAAAATGGGTCCTCAAAGACGATTAAGTATATATGTTGGATATGAATCTCCAACAATTATCCGCTATTTAGAACCCTTGACGGGTGATCTATTTACCGCAAGATTTGCGGATTGTCACTTTGATGAGACAGTCTTCCCGTCGTTAGGGGGAGATAGGAAAAAGGATTTTCCAAGGGAACGACAGGAATTGTCATGGAATGTTCCCACCCTATCTCATTTTGATCCCCGCACTTCACAATGTGAAAGTGAAGTCAAACGAATACTAGATCTTCAAAACGTAGCAGACTCGATACCTGATGCGTTCAATACCTGATGCGTTCACTAATATTGCAAAAGTGACAAGATCACACATACCGACTGCAAATGTACCCGCAAGGTTAGAAGTCCCCAAACAGGGGCACAACACCATCGGAAAGAGTGTTGCAACCACACACTGTGGAAGTGTGTTTGAGGTCATGGCTCCCAAAAGGAAAAGGGGGAGGCCACTTGGTTCGATAGATACTCATCCAAGAAAGAAAAGGGAGAGTAAGGCACAATCTGACCCACTTATCATCAATACTGAAAACCCTTCTCATGAGATTGTCTCTGATTACAGTTATGTCCATGAATCATTACTGGAGGACGCTCCGAAGTCAATATTGATTCCAGAGAACAAAGAAATCTCAATGAATTATGAGAATGCACACGAGTTGATGGAAAGATCATCCATACTCATTGATGATATATTTGCATATACTGTTGCTCATGAGATCATAGAGCACGATGACATCGAACCACGCTCAGTTGAAGAATGTCAACAAAGAGCAGACTTGCCTAAATGGAAAGAAGCAATCCAGGCAGAACTAGATTCTTTGGCAAAGAGACAGGTATTTGGTCCGGTAGTGCTAACCCCACCAAGTGTAAAGCCTGTAGGACATAAATGGGTCTTTGTCAGAAAGCGTAATGAGAAAAATGAAGTCATAAGATATAAGGCTCGTCTTGTGGCGCAAGGTTTCTCACAACGCCCTAGGATTGACTATAGGGAGACATATTCCCCTGTAATGGACGTAATAACGTTCCGCTATCTAATTAGCCTAGTAGTTTCCGAAGGACTGAAAATGCAGCTTATGGATGTGGTTACTGCATATCTCTATGGGGATCTGGATTCAGAGATATACATGAAAGTGCCAAATGGCCTTCCACTACCCGATTCGAGTAAACCACGAAGTGCGTTTGCAATTGAACTAAAGCGTTCACTCTATGGATTAAAACAATCCGGACGGATGTGGTATAACCGTCTGAGTGAATACTTGATTGGAAAGGGATATAAGAACGATTAACTGTGCCCCTGCGTTTTTATAAAGAAGACAAGTTCTGGATTTTCAATCATAGCTGTGTATGTTGATGATATGAACATAATAGGTACTCTTGATGAAATAAGAGATACTGCAAGCTATTTGAAATCTGAATTTGAGATGAAAGATCTTGGGAAAACTCGGTTTTGTCTAGGTATAGAACTAGAACACCGAGCTTGTGGAATTATAATCCACCAATCCGCTTACATCCAGAAAATGCTCAGGCGATTTAATATGGATAAAGCTCATCTGGCTAGCACTCCCATGATAGGTCGAAGTTTGGATATAATGAAAGATCCATTTCGTCCAAAGGATGATGATGAAGAAGTGTTGGGAGCTGAAATTCCCTATCTAAGTGCAATAGGCGCATTATTGTACTTAGCACAATGTACTCGACCTGATATTGCATTCCCAGTGAACTTGTTAGCTAGATTTAGCTCGGAGCCAATGCAACGTCATTGGAATGGTATCAAAAATATATTTTGATACCTAAAAGGAACCATCGACATGGGCTTATTCTTTCCCTACAAAGAGAAAAATGGGGTTACAATACCTGTTAAAGATATTAACAAAGAAAGTGATATCCCCTATAGTGAAACCCCAAATGATATATTAGTAGGCTTTGCTGATGCTGGGTACCTCTCTGACCCACACAAAGGTCGTTCCCAAACAGGATATGTTTTTACAATTGGGAACACAACGATTTCTTGGAAATCTACAAAGCAAACCCTTGTAGCTACCTCGTCGAACCATTCAGAAATTATTGCTTTACATGAGGCGGTTCGAGAGTGTATATGGCTAAGATCTGTCATTACACATATTAGAGGAGCAAGTGGTTTAAGTTCAACCACTAAAAATCCTACATGCATATATGAAGATAATGCAGCTTGTATTGAACAAATGAAAGTAGGATTTATCAAGGGTGATAATACAAAACATATTTCGCCAAAGTTTTTCTATAATCAGCAACAACAGACTCTCCTTAAGATTCAAGTGAATCAAGTAAGATCTAAGGAAAACGTGGCTGATTTGTTTACCAAATCATTGCCTAAGGCTACATTTGAAAAACATGTGGAAAACATTGGAATGCGGAGACTTTCCAAACTCCCTTGATTAACGTACACATCAGGAGGAGGAGTAGACAAAAGGGGGAGTCTACTATACATGTGATATTAGTATGTTGTGCTCTTTCCCTCACCCAAGGTTTTATTTTTCCCAATGGGTTTTGTTCCTTGGTGTAAGGTTTTAGTGAGACAACAGTTTATATAACTCCCATGATTGATGTAAAAATCTGATGGAATAATAGACTAAAGGAATAGTCTATACACAAGGTGCGTTGTACTCTTTCCTTCATTTTTTTCCCATTGGGTTTTTATTTTGACGTAAGGTTTTAACGAGGCAACGATATTGCACCATCACTCATTTGACTCGACACAAGGGGGAGTGTTATAGGATAAATGTGCCATCGTCTAAAGGATATGACGATAGAGATAGATTGTTGCATATTCATCGGTTAAGGGAACATAACTTGGTAAGCGCTTACCCAGGTAAGTGTCTGGTAAACGGCCCCTTACTCGGTAAGGGCTTACCGGGTAAATTGTTGCATACAATAGATTTTTGATGGCCTACAATCTTATCCGTTAAAGTAAGTTAGAGTTCGATTTTTAAGGGTAAGTGCTTACCGGGTAAGCATATGGGTAAACAACCCCTAAATTAGAGAATTTATAACGTAAAATTAATTTTGTCAATTTAATAGTTCGTTAAAATAAATATAATTTTGTTTTATTTAATATGCAATTTAATATAAGAAATTTGAGCGATTGGAGATGTAAAATATTTTTACTAAAAAAAAGCGTTTATCACAAGACGTATTTCACAAAGTTCTTAGAAAAAATATGTCCTTTACAAAAATTTTAGAGTGAATCATCTTTTTGGTCCCTAAAGTTTGGCTAAAAACATATTATTCCCTTATAATGGTTGCTAACTCATGATGTTAGTTGGAGGGACCTTTTTTTTGGGAAAGGGTGTCCTGGGCCTTTGGCCCAGACTAATCCCTTGACCCAGACTTTAGTTGCAGGGACCTTGAGTGTTATAATATTGAAAAATTAGGGACCTTTAGTATAGATAGTTTGCTTTAAGGATTAAATCCAAATTCTAAACAAATCACAGAACCACCAATATAATTCACTCTTAATATTATATAATAAAGAGTAAACTACACTTTTGGTCCCTGTGGTTCTCGAAAGTAACACCTTTCGTCCTTGCAGTTTCGAAAATAAAGTTTCGCCATCGTGGTATGCAAAAACGGCCGGATTTGGTCCCTCCCTCTAACTCTGTTAGCAAGCCTGCTGTTAACACCCACCACGTAACCCGCACACGAGGGTAAGATAGTCTTTTCATTAAAACCCTCCCCCCTTTTAATAGACGACCTCTCTATCTCTCTCTATCGCCTTTTCCCTCCAAAATAAATTGAGCTTCATGTCTTCCATGGTGGTGTGCAAATGTGGATCCCCTGCGATTATCCGAACTTCATGGACCAACAATAACCCAGGTAGAAGATTTTACTGTTGTTCAAACTAGGCATGTATGATCATTAAAAACCCTAACCTTTTATCTCAGAATCTGTTTGGTTCTCATTGTAGATTTGTTGTAAGAAAACCCTAACTTCATCTGTAACATCCTAAAATTCAGAGTAATTTAAAATTTCAACACTAAGGCAATATGACATCAATATTGCTATGAACTTCTCAAAAAGTATATCAGTCCTTAAGACTTTACAAAAACCTGTACGGACATAGAATTCATCAACAGACTAATCTAAACATAACTATCTAGATTACATCAGTTGACAATCCACAATTCATCAAAAGAATGGGACTTAACAATGCCCAACTATCAACACATAAAGTCATCTAAAAAATGCCTCGAGACCAAACTCGTCTCTCAAAACCCTGTGCATCCCACCGCTAAGGGAAACCTGTTATACATATCATTTGAGAAAAAGTGTTAGGCTTAAAGCCTAGTGAGAACATACAGTTCATAAATCTCAAGAGATATAATCAAATGCATCAAAGTAAATCTTTTCAAAGGTTTAGTTATGCAAAATACATTTCTTTGATTATAAATGGACAACCGGTCCAAAACACATCTTCCGATGACGGGGTTACCCGATTTACCAAGGATTATAGTGGAACACAAAGTAAGCCACAAATCCGAGTTATGAGCTAAATACATGGAACCATGGCCACGAACGCTTCGGTTCGTACTATGATGTGAGGGAGGCCCCCAAGGAACCAGTCATACTCGTTCGTTAGACTACATTTGACCCATGGCTAGTAACCGGCCTCACATAACCGTACCAAGTTGCCCTCGAAGATCAAATGTAACTAACTACAACAGAAGGGGCATATCCTTCCCAGCCATAAGCCGACTCGATACCTAGGGATCCACTAGTATAGTCATGACTTGTCACAATATTTCATGTGACCAACAAAGCTAGAGAAATAGCTTTCAACACATTTATATTTCAAAATGCCGTTTTCAAGATCAACTGTTGGTAAGAAAGAAAATCATAAAACCAGTTTATATACATTCTTTCAATAAGCCACAACATGGCAAGTAAAACATCATTTTACTTCTGATAAGGCGGAACCCGTCATTTTAGTCAATACTGATCGGGAACCCCAAAAATCATCAAAAACTTCATTTATATCAAAATGTAGAGAACATAAAATCATACCGTAGAAATACTTCGGATTTCACAAATAAGAGTTTTGACATGTATAAAGTTTGTAAAATGGTAGTAGGAACTCACCAGTAGGTTTTAGGAACTCACCAGTAGGTTTTAGGATAAAACCCGGAAAACCAGATAACGATCACGACGTAGAGGTGAAGCTTAAAACACCGAAACCTCAGATCTAACACCAAACATTAACCACCAAACTCTAGAGAGAGAGAGGGAACGATTTAGAGAGAGAGAAGAGAGATTTCGAGAGAGAGAGAAAGATCCTGAGAAAGAGAAGATATTTTGGGTTAAAAACCCTTAAGTCGGCCAGGCAACTACGCGGGTTATGCCGCGACTTCAACTCGCGGCATAACTCGCCCGTGTCCCAATGAACAGTGAGTTACGCGGGTTGTGCCGCGACCTCTTGTCGCGGTGCAACTCGCGTAGTTCACTGCTTGTCCCCTAAAATTCTCCAAATCCAACTCAACTTCAAACCAAACACGGTGCTAACGACAACAGCTTAACACAAGGATACAACGATATATGTATGATGAAAATTCAGGGTGTTACATCATCCCTAATTATTTTACAAGCTACGAAATATGGATTTGTTGGATGGATTGACGAAGAAATGTGTGAACGATTGATGCCAGTTATTCCTGGTTTACTAAGATCGAAGAATATGGTTGAAGCAAAGTTGAAGGAGAAGTCAACTGAAGCTCATATGTCCAAGACTTTGTTGGTCGTCAGTTGGTTTTGTTTTGTGATTTATTTGGTTATTAATTGACCTAATAGAGAGTAGTGGTCAAATATGCAGTTGGATATTTTGATATTTTGTAATGTAACAACCTATGTACTTGGATCTTTTGATGTTTTGTAATGGAATAAGGTTTATTCTAGAGAAAATTATGAATTTCGTCCCTGTGGTTATTTAAAATTTTGGATTAGGTCCCTCAAATGAAATAATTACATGGATGGTCATCATGGTTTCATTTTTGTTACGGATTGAGTCCCTTTATCCTAACTCCACTAACCATTACTCCCTTAAATAAGGGTAATATGGCCATATTATATTTTTCCTTTAAAACATAAAAAAAATATAAAATATATAATACTATATCAGCGTCCGCCCCTTCCCTCCATTTGCCACCAAATTCTTCAAGTCTATCCGATCATCGACACATCCTAAATATAAACCTCCCCCATCCATGATCCATCCATTTCCCCTCATTTCAAAATCCTGTGTAACTAAACACAAAACGTGAAATGACTGAAATCAAAATGGCCACTGATGCTCGGAGATCTCCCGTGGCTTCGCCGGAGTTCGAGAAGGATTCGAAAGCACTTAAGTTCATCGAGAAGATAACGAGCAGCACCGGCATCGTTCAGGCGAAGGTTTTGGCGGAGATACTCCGCCGGAACGCCGAGACTGAGTATCTCAAACTCTACAATCGCGACGGAGCCACCGATCGTGAAAATTTTAAGTCGAATATTCCAATGGTCACTTACGAGGATCTTCAACCTCTTATTTAACGCATCGCCAATGGTTATCGTTCTCCGATTCTATCAGCTCATCCGATTTCTGCATTTCTTACCAGGTTAATTAATTACTCATCAAATCACAAGTTTTGTTCATCATTTATTGTTGAATTTTAACGTTTATGATGATAAATCCAGGAGCTCTGACGATAAGATCTGCGTTGTTCAAACAATTCCGGTACTTCTGCCGGTGAACGAAAAAACTCATGCCGACAATTCTAACAAGGTTAAAAGTTAAACACCACATAAAAGTCCATCAAGATTTATAACTAAACCAACAATTTCGCAATTTATAACGAAAGGATGTGGGTTTCGCCGGCAGAGATGGTGATCGACGGTTAAATCCACAAAACAAACACACACTAATCTGTTAAATCTGTAATACACGTACACATAGAACCACACTGAATCGTTTTGAAATCGAACTCTGAATCGGTTCAAAATCCATTGGCTATGAAACTCTAAATCGAGCTCTGAATAGGTTCTAAATCCATTGGTTATCAAGCTCTAAATCGATTCTAACTAGAGCTCTAATTGGAACTAGTCTCATCAAAGTCCAGATCAACCATCAAAATATTACAACGGCGAAGGTGTTGCTAGGCGGTGGCAAAGGAGATGAAGATTTAACTTTATAAAAAAAACGAGATGGGTTCTATCGGCAGGTGATGAGGAAGAAGAATTGAGAAGAAGTGTTAGGGTTTCTATTCTAGGAGAGGGAAACTAGTAAGAAAGTAGAATGGGAAGCCACCAGTCACCGACGGAGGAAGGGGTTGGGGCGGTGAATCATGTAGCTCAAAGGAGATGATAGGTTTTGAAGGGTTTGCAGTATGAATTAATAATATAATGTTATAATATCAATTTATTTTTATTTTTTATTAAAAGAAAATGAGGAAAACAAATAGTAAATGACTACAATATCCTTGACATAACAGAATTAATGTTAATGGAATTAGAGTTGGGGACTAAATTCGTAACAAAAATGAAACCATGATGACTATATATGTAATTGTTTCATTTGAGGGACCCAATCCAAAATTTTAAATAACCATAGGGACGAAATTTGTAATTTACTCTTTATTCTATGTACTTAGATCTTTTGATATTTTGATACTTTATGGTAATGGTGTACTCTATTGGTATATTCTACTTTGTTTCAATTGAATGTGTCAACAAAAAACAAGTAACCAAAACAAGTACCATATACAATCCACTGCATGCATCTAATAGTTTGCTACCAAAACAAGTACCATAGTCCATTTACAAGTACTAAAAACAGTTTCATACCATAAGAAGTAACCAACAATTTGATTAGCAAAACATACATCCAACATGCTAATTACCAAAAGACATACATCTAACAGTTTGCTACCAAAACAAGTATGTAACACCCGTAAATTCTTATCTGTAAAAGCCAACCCTTTGAGAAATCCTTGTTTCTTATCGTAGAATTTCATCCCTTATGTCTTACCTGTTAAGCCTTATCGCGTTGTGGGTGCTCCGGATGATAAATGGAAGAAAATGGGGCTCGGGACACTCTGGGCGATAGTGCCCTAGGCACAATCTCCAGCGGGGTTGTACCCGCGGTACAGATGGGGCGATAGTTCCCTGGGCACAATCGCCGGCGGCCCCCAGAGTTTCTAAATGTGGAGTTTTCACCCCATTTCTCATTTACCACCTCACCTATTCATTTTCATTCTCTCTCAAACCGAGCCCTCTTCATTTATTTAGGGTTTTTAAGCCCTTGAGGCACAAATCATTGGTTTCTAAAGAGATCCTTCATGATCAAGCTAGTATTTGGAGTATAGAGGCAAAAATCCTTCATATCACCTTCTTCACTATCTCCTCACCATTGTTTACTACATTTTGGGGTTTTGTTGGAGACTCATTGGTAAGTCATTCTAATCCTTTCAAAACCTGGTTATGAGTTATAAATTCTCCATTGATGGCTCTCTAGTGTTTATACTTATCAAATCCGGTTCGGATGATTTTGGGGAAAATAGGTCAAATTAGGGTTTTTGGCCAAAATGGAGATTTTGAGATAAGATGTTTGGGGAGCGATTCTTTGTTGTTGAATATGCCTATTTATGGTTGGAAATGTGTGGATCTAGGTTTTGGAGGTTTTGGCTTTGAGGATTCAAGATTTTTCAAGGAAGCTCAAGTTGGGGTAAAATCTAGATTTAGCCTAAATCTAGCGAGGTGAGTTCAAGTGGCTTTGTGAAAACGTTGTACATGCCAAAAAAGTTCATTTTGATGCATTTATGTATTTTACATGATATTTATAAATGTTGGGTCATTTGATGAGTTTTTGCTTATTTGGTACATTTGATTTATAAAATTCGTGAAATACACATACTTGGGGATTTTGGGCACTTTAGTAAACAAATCTTGAAAGTGTATTATTTTTATTAATTTATTTCATTGGTGGATATTACTTGATGCTTATGCATTTTTAGTGTCATTGAAATTGTAAATCATTTGGAAAATACATGTTGTTGTATTATAAATTATTTTGGAAATACACAATATGTTTGTTTGGAAAAGACCAAAGATGTGTTTTGAGTTAATCATACCTTAGGGGCATGAGTTTGCATAAATGTCGATTAAATACATTTTAGTAATTATCATGACTTTCAAATAAATGGCCAATATAGTCGTTTAACTTTTGGCCCGGTTTGGCTTATGTGGGTCTTATGGGACAATTGTCCGGTTTTAATAGCGCAATGTGGGGTTTTGGAAAAGAGTTGCACTTGTTTCATATATTTCGAGAATGACATGTTTTGAGTGCTTAGTCATTCATTTGGGGTCTTGTAATGTTTTATACTGTAATGCAATGGATCCATAGGCATAGAGGTCTGCTTTATCGTGTAAGTGGGATAAGATTCCCATGTTGTAATTTGGAAATAGGCATCGGTGATGCGATGTAATTTCTAGATGAACAAGCATGTCAAGGATGGTAGGGTCCCAAGGTAAAGATCCATGGATAGGGTTGAACTTGGTGATTTTTGGGATGTTGTCCTAACGATTAAAGATCCATGAATAGGGTTGATGTCTACCTCGACTAAAGATCCATGAATAGGGTTGATGTCTACCTTGACTAAAGATCCATGAATAGAGTTGATGTCAATTGTTGTCCATCCTTGAAGATATGCTTATAACATAGATATGTGGCTTAACTTTGTGTGCCCGCCACATTCAATTGAATTCGGGTCTCCCCCGTCACCGAAAGGTGTTGTTTTGGGTATTGAGTTTTAGAATCCATGTTTTCGGAGACGTTTTATGTGTATGGGTTTTATCCATGATTTACGTGTTGAATGTCATGTTCCGCCCGTGTTTTGGGTGTTTCAGGAAATAAAGGTTTATCCATGTTTTTATAAATTTGGAGTTCACTTTCTATTCTCCTTTTGAGTTGAAATTAATTTACAGCTGAACGTGTTATTTTGGGGTCTTAGTCCTAAAAACAATTTGGTTTGGAAAATGTTTATATTGGTTGTTGGTCCCAAGTTAGCAAAACAAGTATTGTAGAAGGGGGGGGGGGTTGAATACAATACACAAATTTTACTTTATTTTTAATTCTTTATTGATATAAATATCAAGAATTACACAAAGGAAACAAAAGATTGTTGCGGAATAGAATAACTAAGAACTACTCAAACAATCTAACACAAAGAAGACTTAAAGAACACACAGACTAAATCTTAGAGAGAAAGTAATAGCTAACAACCTGCTTGAAATCTTGCAAAGGAGAAATCTTGAGCTGACAGTGTGAGATCCAAGGAGCTATCTCCATCTTTTATATACTATACAAGGAAATGAGTGCAAAGGACATTGATCATTTAAAGCATGAGTGGTTGAGATATTGTCAATAAATTATAAGATATTTGAGGTGACTTATCACAACACAAAAGGTAACTTTTGTACTATCAAAGTACAATATCTTAATAAAATATACTTGGTTCAAATATTTTTGAGATATTTTAGAAAATAAACGTCTCAATCAAATTAGAACTCAAGTGAATATCTTCTAAAAGAAGGAAGCTTCCATTCCCATTGTCAGAAGAACATTGGGAATGATGAAGTATGTCAAATCGAGAGGGTTTGACATAAAGGGGTGTTTACCGACACAGAGAGTATCGGCAAGGATAGGATTTTTCGAAAGAGTGGCAGAAGGATGCCTAACAGAAGAGGGTTCGGCAGACTAGTAGTCTGCCGAATATGAGTTCGGCAGACAAGGCTTAGTCTTCTTGAAGTTCATCTCAATCCACAAAGTAGACTTCCTTCATGTTGATTTCGGTAGGTCTTCGACTTACCGATCTGTTTATGCAAAACTAAGCTATTACAAAGAACCATACTAATTCTAAGATGTACAATCATTTACAGAAGAGTAAATACAAACTAAAGGAGAGGTTATTTTCAAATCTTAGATGACCCAACAATCTCCCCCTATTTGATGATGACATCTCATTCTTAGAAATAAAGAGATAAAACATGAGTAATACATTTTGACCCTTGTTCATATTCTTTTGGGTTCTTTTTGGATTTTTTAGAGTATCCGACATTTACAAGTATAAAAGAATGAAATAATGAATTGTACAAGCTATTTACGTTAAACTAGGAAAGCACATTGTATTAATCTTGTGGGAAGATTACAATACAAGTTAAAAGAAAAATTTGTACAAGAAACTAAACAACAAAGAACTATTCAAAAGGTAGATGAGGATCGACATCCCTTCTTTTGAGTTCATCGGTGGCAGCCACATAGAGATCCTTTGTAGAAAGTGGGATGATTTGAATAATCCCATGAAGAAAGATAGTATCGGCAAGAGGGATATGACTTGTTCTGAAGAAACGAATCTGCCTAAATGCATCGTTGAAGAAAATCCCATGAGTAGGCTCATTAATCACAGTGGTGGAAGGGAGAGGAACCAGAGTCGGTAGAGACAGATCGAGATTTGAAACATATGGAACCTTTCCTTCTCTTGCCATTTGCACAAACACATCTTCCTTTTTAGATCTCGGATTCGATTTAGAAAGAGGAAGACCAGACTTTAGATTTTCGATGAGCTCTTCTTCGGCTGGAGTGTGGACAATGTTGTAGGTCTTTCGGTAGGTTCTGAATTTTGTTTGGAGATCTGCAAGATATTTATCAACATCAGGCTTGAGAGCATTTCTGCTGTCCACCAAGCATATACCAATTTCCATCTATTCCGAAACTCCAAACCGAACAAGAGAGTCCAGCCTGTCGATTGATCTTCCCGCATCATCCCTCGTAATCGACAGCTGAATAACTTTGCAACTAGAAGACGGTTTGATGATTTTAACATTTTTGATTTTGGCGGAGGATCGGCGTTTGGTGAGTACTTTGTGGTACTAATCGATACACAAAGATTTAATCTCTTCATTCTTCTTTGCCGAATCCTCCAGAGCACTCAGTTGAGCCTTGATAGCGTCGGCAGGAGATTTTGTGATTTCGGCTTCTTCCTCGGCCAACTTTAAAGCTAGCTTGGTATCTTCATCTCGAGCCATTTGGGCCAACTTTGCCGCCTTTAATTCTTCTTCAGACAAGCCTAAGTCTGGAGAAGTAATCTTCGGGGGAGGAAGATGAATTCCACCACCGTCGGCAACTTTCTTTATCATAGCATCTTTACGACGCTTTTCTTCTATAGCTACTTCATCCGGTGTTAGTTTCTTTTTGCCCTTATCTTTCTTAGGCAAAAGCTTCCCCTCGGATTATTCGACCAGTTTTGGGTGGTCGGTTCCCTCCTCTTCGGCAGATGCCGAAATTTTGGCAGTTTCGGTTAAGGTAGGAGCGGCAGCAATAGAAGGTTCTCCCTGACTCGTACTGGTAATGATGATTTGAGGGGAAATTTGCTCACCTCAACCTGTTTCTCCCCCTCAGTATGTGCCGGGGAAGAAAGACCAGCCTTAGCCGACACACGACCAAGACATCGGTCTATCCGATTAAGAGTGATTCTGTCGTGTGGAGTGAAGGCCGACTCCATGATATCTATATCAAGTGACCCAGCACAGTACTGAGCCACGTTGGCAGGCAGAGAATCGAGACGTTGATTTATACCCTGCAGAGCACTTAGAATCTGAGAGTTGATGGAAGACTGATCAAATGCCTGTTGCCAAAGTTTGAAGAGCTCCTGATCTCTTGCATCCGATGCGACCTTTAGAGCAACCATAGAGAGAGTCAAAGAGGTATTATTATCAATGATCTTGATAACCTCATTGAGAACGACATTAAGAGCGTCGGAGAGAGGGGCACGAAGACCATCAACTTCATGATGCAGAACATCCAAGCACCGAAAGATGTCTCTGTTCAGATCTATGCACTCAGAATTATGCTCTTTTACTAGCTGCAAGAGCTCTGCTAGTGAAGTGTTGTTGATGTCCAGAGAAGTCAGCAACTCAGGCTCACGCAAAGATTTACGCAACAATTCATATTGAGTACTGAGCATCCTTACCTGCCGATTGGTATCAAGAATCTCGGCTAGAATGTCGGCAGACAGGGAGATCGACACTTGTTGAGCTGAAGAAGAAGAGGCTGAAGGCCCAGCCCTGTCGACAGTGGGAGTAGGGGGATCATGGGGCAAAGAGCGCTCCTTCGGTGGAGATTGCCTCTTCGGTGGACAATCTGGATGGAAGCCATCTGAAGAGGAATCGGAGGAAGAGGGTGAGTGTTTGGGAGAATGGGAAGGAGTTTTCTTTGGTGAAGGTAAGGGTGAGTGTTTAGGAGAGGGAGATATTTTTTGGGGAGAGGGAGATCTTCGGTGAGGCTATAGTTTTGGATGGAGGGGGCAAAACGTCCCCTTCATCAGAAAAGAGATGATCAAAGATATCAACGGTATTTCTACCGATATGTGCAAAATTTTCGGGAGTGACCCCGGGTGATAGGATGTGTTGTGTGGAAGAGGGTCGTTGGTCCGGAGAGGAGGCCAAGTTATCTTCATCTCTCAATTTAAATTGATGAGAAGGGATAACATGGGTCTCCGTTTGTACAACCAAACCTTGTGGAGAAGATTTAGAGGAGGTAGGATGGGTTTCAGCAGATCCCCGTGGCCCAAATGGGGGAATTTCAACTTCCTCCGATTTTTGAGAATCGGTAGAAGGTGAGTGTGTTTGGCCATTGGTTTCCTAAGACTCTTAGAACGAGACCTAGGAGGGGATTTTGAGCCCCGTCGCTTAGAAGAAGGAGATGAAATGACCGGGGCAACCACCGATGGTTGTTTCGGTGGCATAGTCATAGAAGCAAGTGCGACGTTACCGGTGGCCTTTTTCTTTTTAATGGCCACCGATTTGGCTCGGGTAGATTTAGGGCAGAAGAGACCACCGATTGAGGAGCACTTTGAGAAAGTAAGGCTTTTTCGGTACCACTCTAAAAAAGAGTACTCCAAATCGGATTGGGAGAAGTGATGAAAGAGATCATACCTGAGGTGATGGGAGTATCGGTAGGCTTGACCGGCTTGAAGATGGTCTGCTTGCTTATCTGAGAAATAGACAAGTCATATGCTATGGTCGGTTCTGACAGACCAACATCGGCACGAAGCTGTGCAGAAAGTTTCTCATTGATAATGAGAGAGATGAACCGTGGAAGGTCCACGTTGTGAGTCCTAGGTGGAGAGATTGCGATGACCAAAGAATCAAAAATCACCTGGGCAAAGTCGATGCGCCGCATAAAGATGAGGGCATGCGCCAACCTGGTGATAGCAGCAAGTGATTGATCCCACCCAAACGTTTTGTGGGAAATGCAGTAGATGAGGTGAGAGAAGAAGTAGTTCCAAACAACACCCATGTTCTTTCGAAGGAGAGTGCCAGAACCTTTGGTCTTCCCTTCATGCACATAGTTGAGGGTAGCAACTACCTCCTCATGTTCCCGATTAGTGGGGAAAGTAGTGTAGACATCAAACTCCGGAATCCGAAGGATCGATCGAGCATCCTCGACCCCAAAAGAAAGGTCGGGGTATTCTTCAGAAGAAAGGATGGAAGCGGATACCTGGTGAGTTTCTGAATCATACTTGCAGGTAAGCCAGAAACTGCCAAGTAGCATCTTGCTCATCTTGGTAGACATCGTGAAGGCATGTTGTAGAGGTGTTTTCTGAAGAAAAAGTGAGACTTGGTTGAACTCTGGATGGTCTACATCAGCAGAAAGTCGTGCAACCTGGTTGCATGTGGGAAATGCAAGAGTTTCCCTAGTGAGAGCAGTAGATTTGGAAGCCTTAGATGATTTTGAAGACGCCATTGTTGAAGAAAGAAAGGTTCGTTAATGGATTTGCAGATTTGTTAGAGAGATGGAAAACGAGAGTTGGTAAAAGTAAGAAATGAAGAAGATGAAGTTGTATTTATAGAGTAAGAAACTTGGAGGGAAAGACTTGATTTCAAATAGAATTTAATAATATTAAAGGGTAATGATGGTACGTCAAAGACGTGCGTCATGGAGAAGTGGAATGGCCGAAAACGGCTAATGTCAGAATCGTGGATGTCTTATCAACTGACACACGAACCCTGTGAAGCTACGTGGCATAATCTAATAGGTGGAGGGAGAGGTGCCGAAAAGGTTTTCGGTATGAGACATGTGGATAAGGATGACACATCATCATCACTACTGAAAGTTCGTTATTCAATTTTCGGCAAAGAATAAAATGGAAATGGTGAGAGGTATCGAAGTATGAGAGATACTTAGGCAAGTAATGTGTCGGCAAGAGATACCGAAAGTAAGAGAAAAAGAGAGCTTCGGTAATGGATACCGAAAATGGAACACAAAAAGATTTCGGTACATGAAAGACTTACCGAATGTGAGGAACACCTTACCGATATGAGAGACGTTTCGGTATTCGAGAGGTTTACCGAAAGAATGTCGGTAAAAGAAGAGTGAGATGCAATTTTTTTTTTAACTTAATCAAAATTTAACATACCTAAGGATCCAACGAGGAAGTTGAATCTTGCCTCATCCAGTGGTTTTGTGAAGAGGTCTGCAAGCTGAAGATCTGTAGGAATGAAGTGAAGTTCAATATCACCTTTAGAGATATGATCTCTTATAAAGTTAGCAATTGCTATGGCACTGGAATTGTCACATAGGATCGGTATGTGAGAGTAAAACTTGTCATAGTCTTGCAGTTGATTTTTTATCCACAAGATCTGTGCACAACAACTGCCAGCTGCAACATATTCAGCATCAGCAGTAGAGGTAGATACCGAATTTTGTTTCTTGCTGGACCAGCTGACCAAATTTCCACATAGTAATTGACAGCTGCCAGTTGTACTTTTCTTGTCTACCTTAGACCCTACAAAATCAGAATCTGAATAGCCAATGAGATCAAAACCTAAGTCCTTGGGATACCAAAGACCCAGATTCATAGTACCTTTTAGGTACCGAAAAATGTGTTTCACAGCCGCCAAGTGAGATTCCTTGGGATCGGCTTGATAACGCACACACAGACACATAGCATACATGATGTCAGGTCTACTAGCAGTAAGATAAAGAAGAGACCCTATCATACCTCTATAATTCGTGATATCAACTGACTTACTAGCTGAACCAACATGAATCTTAAGAGGTGGGGCCATTGGAGTTTTCATGGGAGAGCAATTTTCAAAATCAAACTTCTTTAATAAATCACGAATATATTTACTATGATTTATGAAAATACCTTCATAAGCTTGTTTAATTTGAAGATCAAGAAAGAAAGTAAGCTCACCCATCATACTCATCTCATATTTGCTTTTCATGAGAGAGGCAAACTCCTGACAAAGAGATTCATCAGTGGAACCAAATATGATGTCATCTACATAGATTTGGACAAGAATGATATTACCTTTGGTTTTCTTGAGAAATAGAGTATTGTCAATTTTATCTCTGGTATATCGGTTTGAGAGAAGAAAATCTGATAGTGTGTCATACCAGGCTCGAGGAGCTTGTTTCAGACCATAAAGAGTTTTGTCTAGTCTGAACACATAGTGAGGATGAGCTAGATCTTCAAAACCTGGAGGTTGTTTCACATAGACTTCTTCAGCAAGTTCTCCATTGAGAAATGCACTTTTAACATCCATTTGAAAAACTCGGAAGTTTTTGTGAGCAACATGAGCAAGAAAGATCCTTATTGCTTCAAGTCTAGCAACAGGGGCAAAGGTTTCGTCATAATCGATACCTTCCTCCTGTCTATATCCTTGAGCAACAAGTCTGGCTTTGCTCCGAATAACAGTACCGACTTCATCCATCTTATTTCGGAAGACCCACTTAGTGCCGATAATAGTCTTACCGAACGGACGAGGCACAAATCACCATACTTTGTTTCTTTCGATTTGGGACAACTCCTATTGCATGGCAGTGATCCAACAAGGATCTGCTAGAGCTTCTTCAGTTTTCTTAGGCTCTATTTTGGAGAGAAAATTCACATAGAGGCAAATGTTTCCAACACCTCTTCTTGTTTGGACACCTGCTTGCTGATCACCAATAATCTGATCGATTGGATGATCCTTGGTCCATTTTAGAGTTGGAGGAAGAGGAACAGGAAATGGGCTAGGAGAATATGAGGGTGAATGATCGGTAGGAATAGGATGAGTATGATGAAGAGGAGAAGAATGTAAGGTTGATTCGGCAGGGGCAATAGGTTCGACAGTCGGTTAGGGATCTGCTGAACTATGGTTAAAGGAAGTGGAGGCTGTTGAGAATGGGACATAGGGAGGTCCTGCAGACAAAATATTTGGGGAATCTTCTCCAACACACGAAGTGATCCACTCATGAAGTTCATTATTATCACAAGATAAGGTAGATGTCTTATGATCATCGAACTTCACATGTATTGACTCATCGATACATTTTCTCCTTAGATTGTAGACTCTATAGGCTTTAGAAGATAAAGAATAGCCCATAAAGATACCTTCATCGGCCTTGGGATCAAATTTCCCAAGATGTTCTTGATCATTTAGAACGAAACACAGACAACCGAAAACATGAAGAAAGCTGATATTAGGTTTTCGGCCATAGAAGACGTCATAGGAAGTCTTGTTGTATCTTTTCACAATGATGGATTGGTTTTGGGTAAAGCAGGCTGTATTTACAACCTCAACCCATAAATAGGTAGGGAGGTATGATTCACTCAGCATAGATCTTGCAGCTTCACACAGTGTACAATTCTTTCTTTCCATAACACCATTTTGTTGTGGAGTTCTGACTGCTGCAAAGTTTTGAGAGATACCTTTGTCGTTGAGAAAGGCCTCTAAGGTAGTATTTCTAAATTCGGTCCCGTTGTCACTTCTGATAGATCTGACTAGTTGACCGTTGAGAACTTCAGATTTCTTGATGAAATTGATGATTTCTTCACTTGTATCACTTTTGTACCTGAGAAAGAATACCCAAGTGTAACGTGTGAATTCATCAATGATGACAAGAATGTACCTTTTTCCACCAAGACTAGGTGTGCTGACTGGCCCACAAATATCCGTATGCAGCATCTGAAGAGGAGTAGAGATTGAAAAACACTGCTTTGACTTGAAAGAGGATTTTGTCAGTTTGCCTTTCTCACATGCAGCACATATCTTCTCTTTAGAGAAATAGATTTTCGGCAAACTGACAACTAGCTCTTTGTTAGAGAGAGCATTTAACGTCTTGAAGTTGAGATGAGAGAGACGTTTATGCCAGAGCCAGTTCTTCTTTTCTGAGTCTTCAGAAATGAAACATATGCTTTCGTCTTCAGTTGATTTGACACTCATATTGATGACATACACATTGTCCTTTCTAAATCCAGATAGGATAGTGTGAACTTGTTTATCAGTAATGAGACAATCATGCTCTCTGAAAATCACATAGTAACCTAAATCACACAGTTGACTAATGCTCAGAAGATTGTGCATTAGTCCTTCCACATAGGCGACTTTGTTGAAAGTAATGGATCCATTAGAAAGAGTCCCATAACCTTTAGTGGAACCACGAGAGTTGTCACCAAAAGTTACGGTAGGTCCCTTTTCTTTCACAAAGTTTAAGAGAAGTGAGTTGTTTCCTGTCATATGTCGTGAGCATCCACTATCAAGATACCATGTATGATGATGCCCATAGACCTGCAGACACAAACAAATTAGTCCTTTGGAACCCGTTTTGAGGTGGGTCCTTTAAGGTTATAAGAAGAAGGAGCAGGATTATTTTGACCATATCTTTCAATACGGTCTTTCGGACAGTCCTTAGCTAGATGAAAAGTGTCACCACAGTTGTAGCACTTTCTGTAGATGAACCTTTTCTTGGGTTCTAGAGAGGAGGCTTTCACTTTTCCTTGAGGTTTGGACTTTATGGGTTTAGAAGAGTGAGGAAGAATAGGATAGCTGAAAGAAACGTGAGGGTTTCGAGGCATTGGTCCTAGGATTCCCTTTTCAGAGGAGGAATGAGGATCTATAGAGATTCCTTTAGACTTCTTTATTTTCAAAGCTCTAGAAATAAATTCTGTTGTGTTCATGGGAGATTTACCTTTTGAAGAAGGTGTAATCTTTCTTTTGTTGGGAAGGTCAACAACAATAGATTTTCCTTTGTTAAGGAGAGGAGCTTTCTTAGGAGAAGGAGAAGAAGAAGAAGAAGAAGAAGAAGAAGAAGAAGAAGAAGAAGAAACTTCTTTTAGTTTCAAAGATTTAAGAAGATCATTTACAGGTTTGACAAACTCATTTGAATCTTGATCTTCTTTTAGAATGGGTATAGAAGGTTTGGCAGACACAAAGATACCAAACTTCCTTGAATCTCGAAGATCCATGGAGTAAACAGAGTTAGAATCTATTGAGTCAGAATCATTTCAGTAAGGAGAATATGAGGGAAGTTTAGATGAAAGAGGAGGATTTTGAGAAGGAGAAGGGACGTCTTCAGAAGGAGTGTAGTCAGCATCCTCTTTCCAGTATCCAAGTCCAAATTTTTTGTCACCAACAACTTGGTCTTTAAAAATTTTCTCAAGGTTTTTGGAAGAGGTGTTCCATTTGCTTACTATCTCTTGTTCTTTTTGAAGATGCTTGAGAAGTTTGTTCTTTTCTTTAGCCAACACATAGTTTATCGTTTTCAAGTCTTCCAACTCAACTTTTAGTTTATCAAAATGTTTTAGTTGAGACAGAGAAGCCTGAAGTTGGGAAGAGAGAGATTTGATTTGAGCATTGGCTCTTTTCTTTGCATCTTTTTCGTTATGAAAAAGTACAGTTAAAGTGTCATACACCTCAATCTTTTCTTCATTAGAGAGAGAGAGTAGAAGGGATGTACCTGAGAGGAAGAGGAGGAGCATTCAACTATAAATTCCATCCTAGAGCAGGAGTCTTTAGCTTCTTCATCAAGTTTTTCCATAAGGCATTTACTTGACACTTCTTTTTCGCTGTCAGAGGTAGGCTCATCAGCCCAGTCGAGAGTTTCTGCCATTAAACCTTTTCCTCTTTGTTGAGAGTTTAAATTTCTTTCCTTCTCTCTCTTGTACTTGGCTTTATACTTATCGGCTTTGTCAGAGAGCTCTTTGAAGGAAGAAGAAGGAGAAGGTTTTTGAGGATGAGATCTACCTGTAGAGACAGATCTGAGATTCCTTCTCTTAGAAGAATTAGAAGAGTTGGATTTAGATACCCTAGGAGGATTGCTTCTACACTCAGAAGCAAAGTGGCCTTTCTTGCCACATGCATAACAATTCTCCTTGGATTTATTCAAAGAATTTCTAGTGGAAGAAAATTTTCGGTTATTTCGAAATTGGTTGGAGGAAGGATTCTTTCTAAATTTAGAGAAGTTTGCAAGCATACTCATCTCCTCCGTCATCTGATCAACAGAGATGTCTTCTCCTTCATCATCGGCTTCACTAAAATAAGCCTCCGAGGAGTGATCTATGTCATAATGACTTTCTCTTTCTGAGTCATTAGAAGGATAGGTTATACGAGGAATACACATAGATTTCTTGGAGCCATCACTGATAAGAGCCATAGAAGAGGCTCTTATTTCTTTGATGATGGCCTTCCTTTGAAGACGAGTTTGTTCGTAATTGAAGAAAGTTCCATAGAGAGAAGTAAGTGGAAGGCTTTCCAAGTCCTTGGTTGTCTTGATGCAGGTACTGAGGTTCTCCTAGAATTGTGGAAGACCGTCCATGAATTTGCACAAGATTTCCTCGTTGTCATAAAGCTTTCCGAGAAGTTTTAGATCCTTTAAAAGACTATTAAAACGATTGTAGTAGTTAGAAAGAGATTCTCCCTTTTCATGGGAAAAGAGTTCGTATTTACGAACGAGAGAGATTTTCCTAGACTTTTTGACTTCATCTGTACTTTCGTACAGAACACATAGGGTCGGCCACATCTATTTTGCAGTAGAAAAGTTTACAAGAGAGTGGTACACTTCATCTGGAAGCCACTGAGCAATAATTGCTCGCACTTTGAAATCAAGTCCAATCGTGCGTCTGTCTTCCTCGGTGTATTCTTTTTCGTTTTTTAGAATGTATCTACCAGTAGCAGAATTTCGTTCTTCGTCAGATGAGTCATCGGAAACGTGGAAAAGAGAATCTTTTTCTTTGTCTTTCTTTTTGGAAGATTTGATAAATTTGTCCCATACTTTAGGAACAAGAGGACCTTCACGAAGAACGATCAGATAACGGCTATCAGCTCCTTCTAAGAATAGCATCATCCGACTTTTCCAGAGAGAAAAGTTGTTAGCATTAAACTTAGGAGGTTTGACCATAGAGCCATTATCAGTATGAGAAGAATTTTGAGAATTAGAAGAAAGATCAACTTTGGACGAAGATGCCATTACGGATCTGATTTATCAAGTTAAATCAACCGCTCTGATACCACTTGTTGGTCCCAAGTTAGCAAAACAAGTATTGTAGAGGCGGGGGGGGGGGTTGAATACAATACACAAATTTTACATAATTTTCAATTCTTTATTAATATAAATATCAAGAATTACACAAAGGAAACAAAAGATTGTTGCGGAATAGAATAGCTAAGAACTACTCAAACAATCTAACGCAAAGAAGACTTAAAGAACACACAGACTAAATCTTAGAGAGAAAGTAATAGCTAACAACCTGCTTGAAATCTTGCAAAGGAGAAATCTTGAGCTGAAAGCGTGAGATGCAAGGAGCTATCTCCATCATTTATATACTATCCAAGGCAATGAGTGTAAAGGACATTGATCATTTAAAGCATGGGTGGTTGAGATATTGTCAATAAATTATAAGATATTTGAGGTGACTTATCACAACACAAAAGGTAACTTTTGTATTATCAAAATACAATATCTTAATAAAATATACTTGGTTCAAATATTTTTGAGATCTTTTAGAAAATAAACGTCTCAATCAAATTAGAACTCAAGTGAATATCTTTTAAAAGAAGGAAGCTTCCATTGCCATTGTCAGAAGAACATTGGGAATGATGAAGTATGTCAAATCGAGAGGGTTTGACATAAAGGGGTATTTACCGACACAGAGAGTATCGGCAAGGATAGGATTTTTCGAAAGAGTGGCAGAAGGATGCCTAACAGAAGAGGGTTCGTCAGATGAGTAGTCTGCCAAATATAAGTTCGACAGACAAGGCTTAGTCTTCTTGAAGTTCATCTCAATCCGCAAAGTAGACTTCCTTCATGTTGATTTCGGTAGGTCTTCGACTTAACGATCTGTTTATGCAAAACTAAGCTATTACAAAGAACCATACTAATTCTAAGATGTACAATCATTTACAGAAGAGTAAATACAAACTAAAGGAGAGGTTATCTTCAAATCTTAGATGACCCAACATTGGTGTCTCCTTCGACTAAAATGCATATTATTGGAAAATGATTCGTTTTCATATTTGAAGCATATCATTTGAAAGTGTTATTGTATTCTGTTTAGATCATTTTGTAATACCTTTATGTTGACTTTTCCTTATAGTTTGCTTGTAATCTTGGTTGACCTAGAAATATGGTCTTCCTTGTTCATTTGTAAGTAACTAGCCTTGATTGTAAGCATCTGAGAGAATCTAGAGAGAGAAACCATTGTACCCATCACTTGTGACATCAATAAACTTGTGATTTCCCTACTTGATTCTCGTTGTTCTTAATTGTTTTGTGATTGTGATTTGATTGGACATTATCATGTGGTATCAGAGCCTAATCGAAGAAATTATTCATCGAAACGATCGAATTCGCAATTTTTCAATGAAACAGTGATTGTGGTCGCATGAACAGTAACCGTGAATTTAAAATTCTTCTTTTTTTTTCTCTATCAACAATTTACCTTTGAATTTACCTGACTTGTAACCATCATGCTTGGGTTTGCTGTAGAATTTCTTCTTTGCAAACTTCTTGTGAAATCTTGTAGTTAACAAAGCCAGTTTCTCTGTGAAAGCAGTAATCTCATCTACTTCTTCAGGTTCAGCGTCCTCATCCTCTTCATCAGAACTATCAGAAGAATCAACAATCCTTGATACCATAGCTTTTTCCTTGACTGGTTTGTTTGATCCAGAAGCTGCTTTTAAAATCATTCCCGGATTCTGTGTCAGTAAAGCCAAAGAATCTTCAACTTTCTTGTGCTTTTCTTTCAACTGACTTAGTTCTTTTGTAGCAGCAACTTGCTTCTTAATGACATCCTCATGTTGATTTAATGCAGAAAACAAATCATGCAACCTTTCTTCATCCATGTCTTTGTTAATCTGCATCTGGATCGTATAAACTTCCCATTCTGGCTGAAGATTTTTAATGAACTTGAAATTTATCTCCGAATCTGATTTCTGAACTCCATTTTTCCTCAGTTCATTCAAGATGATGTTATACCTATCATAAGCATCCTTCAACGATTCACCATCCTTGGCCTTGAAACCTTCATAAGCAATAATGCTTTGGTTTCTTTTAGTCTTTTGAGACTTGGCCGATCCAAGAAACTGTTTCTCCAATTCATCCCAGATATCTTTCGCTGAATCACGACTGTCAACTCGGTTGAATATGTCGTTTGGAAATGCCATGATCAGGAAAGTCAGTGCATCAACATCTCTTTCAACCAATTTCTTATCATTTTCATTGTACTGAATTGGATTTTTAGCAACTTTTCTTTCAGGAATTTCTGGTGTGGTTTCAGTTTCAGGAATCCTTGCTGCGGTGATGTGAGGAAAATGGGGTCCTTCTAGAATAGAAGTCATCAAGGATTTATCTTGATTGTTCAGAAAGTTGATCATCCGCTTTCTCCATTGAGAATATTCTTTTGCTTGAAGAATAGGAGGTTTGGACTTCGAACCCATGTTGAGTAGATATCTAGACATGATTGTTGCAAAAATGTGATTTAAACTGATCGTTCAAGAAGTGCAGATTACACTCGGTGTGTAAAATTCAAAGCTGATCAAATTTGAAACAACTGGCAAAAATTGACCAAGTACTGAAACTCGCAGACCACTGAAAGGCTTGAAACTCGCAAACCGAATAAACTCGCAGATAGAATCTTGCAAGCTAAAACTCCTATTTAATCACAATTAATCAATGCATGAAAGATTGAACAATTAATCAATTCATGAATTCACAATTAATCAATGCATGAAAGATTGAACAAGAGGTAGATTGGGTTGGAAGAGATTGTATTATTCACAACCTAGAGAGAGAAAGAGTTTCTCTCTCTAGAAACACTTACAAGACTTGAAAGGCTACATTGTGAAATGAAGGTTACAAACAAACTACAAACACCTCCTATTTATACCCCAATCACCCATGTTACACAATTTAGCCTAACCCATTATGCTAATGACAAAGCCTATTGCACTAAGGATTACTTTACAAAACTTTCTAAATACAGTACATTAACAGAAAGACTATGATTTCAATTGCATTCTTCCTTTTTAACGATATATTTATTAATGTTGAAAACTCTTGAACTCACTAGGCGTTAGCCTAACCTTTTTATTTGTCGGCATGTGCAACAGGCTTCGTTGGGAATAGTTCTAGTGACACTGTGAAGAGAGAAGTTCTCGTTGAGTGCCGAAAGGTGAGTAGCTTGGTGAAATCTTCCGATTTGGTTTTGTGAAGAGCAGCTTGTATTGGGGTTAAGTAGCACCCGACTTCGGTTTAGTCTTTGTTCATTATTGGAGTTAAATTTATATTGAGGTTATTTATCGAATTTTATATTTGAGGCATATTGAGTTTGATTTGTGGGAAGAGATGTTGTCTTTTATTTGATGTTATATCGAAAATTTTATTAGTTGCTCTTACCAAATTTGAGGGTGTTACAAAGTATCCATTGATTAATGCCATTACCAAAAGACATACAAAGTAACTACAAAAGACAATGGCTTTGTTTCCATCCAAGACAACCAACATAAATATCCAAAAGACAAGCATTAGTTTCTATCTACCCAAAAGACAACCACCATAAAGTATCCAAAAGACAACACACATTAACAACCAACACAGAGGTCACAACCTTCATGCTTCCCTGTCTTCTTGCCCCTTGCAAGTCCTTGAGTTATGGACATTCTTTGAACACTTGGTACATGTAACAGTTTTCTCACAACTTAATATCTTTGATCCCTTAACAATTGGTTGACTCAACTCTTCTGTAGTCTTCCCTTTTTTCTTTTTTGTCCGTCCAATTGGAGTGTGATGTTTTGGTGTAGTTATTGTGATAGGACAGTTAGATTGAGGCCAATGCTCCCTACCATTAATTGGGTCAATCATGAATGCATAAACAACTTTCCATGTATTTAGGCTATAACTAGTATGGATCCACATCTATGGTATGTCAACACCTTCTCTATTTGATTGTATGTACCCATATACAAACCACTACATGCTTACATGGTATGCATGTTAACTCCCATTTTATGTAGGTGCGCTCCTTTGTTGTATGGTCCACAACATATTGGTCCATCCAAGGACCACTTGATACTTGTTGCCTCCATTCCAGAGCACTGTGTATTGGGAAGCCTGAGCCTTCACTTCATTCAACATCTTGGTTGTTGTGGGGGTAAGGATACCATCACACTTGTCGATCACCTTTCGTACATTTACAATCCTTTTCATTAAATATTCCCTAATGTTCTCTAGGGCCATGATTATTGGTTTGTCTCTCCCATCAATAAGCTGCATGTTTAACACCTCGCACATATTGTTTAATACAACATCACAATGAGTTATCCCTGTCACATGAGAACACACTATAATTCAGAAACAACATTACAACAATTCCCTGCCACAACACTATAATTCATAAATAATGGGCAAACCTGTTAAGTGAGATCTGCTCCAACACTGTGGGGGGATTTCTTTCAACCAATCATATGTTGCTTGATTCAACATCCTCATCTCATTCATCCACCTTCTAAACTGGTTAACAGTTGTTGCTGTAACACACTTCCACAATAGGTCTTTGTACTCCTTCCCTTTCCAGGTTTTCTTCATATTCTCATGGATGTGCCTCAAGCAAAATCTATGCTCTGCGTTTGGGAAAATCCTTGCAAGAGCTGGTATGATACCCTATAACATCAACATATTAAATTCATAGTTTTTTAACAGATCTATAGTAAAAAACAAAGTAAAATGAATTAATTACCTTTTGTCGGTCACTTATGAAGGTGAAGTTAGAGTTTCTATCCAACTCTAAATCATCTTCCAAATATTCAAGGAACCAAGCCCAGGAATCAGTTGTCTCTTCCTCAACAATTGGATAAGCTAATGGGTAAGTTCCATGGTTAGGGTCAATCCCAACGGCAGTTAAGATTTGACCAGGATAGGGTCTTCTCATAAAAGCCCCATCTAGCCACAACAATTCCCTATCGCAGGCTTTGAATCCTTTCTTGAGTGCACCAAAACATACATAAATCCTCTTAAACTGTCTGATGTCTTGATTGATGTTTGGTTCCATTTCAAGCTCCAGCTTCACTGTTGTGTCTTGATTTGTTTTATGTAGCTCAAGAATGTAGTCTCTCAACATAGTGTATTGTGCACTGTAAGTACCTCGTGCCCTTTCCATTGCCCTTGATTTTTCCCTAAATACTTTCTGCCTTGAAAGGTTTAATTGCAGTTTTGCTTGAAGTTGGTCTTTTAGTGCTCCAATAGGAATAGTCGGGTTGGGCACAATTATTCCTTCAATTTATTTGGAGAGAAAAGAGGAGGTGCATTGCCTCACCTTCCTGTATTTAAGGCATTTATGCACATCATTGTAAGTTTTGACAACCCATATTTTCTCTTGTTTGCTTGTTGAGATGTGCAACACCCAAGGACATAGGGGCCTACTTCCAGGAATCTTTGACTCTGTTGACTTTGGGGCTGTTCGGTTTGTTTTCCATTAAGTCCTGTATGGATAAAGTTGTCTGTATTGATAAATCTGTTTGTATGATATTTGATAAGTTAATGTTAGGTTGTTATACTGAATAAACAGTTTGAATGGTAAAAATGACTATTTTACCCTTTGTTTAACATGTGAACATTTGTATTATTTTTTTTAAAACTATAGTCTATATATTATATATATATATATATATATATATATATATATATATATATTAAGGACGGTAATCAAATGAGAACCACAAAAAAGTCGTAAACCGTGAAAACTAATCTAAGCCCTTAATAAATTTTAATCTATGGACATTAAGGCCAATGGCAATTTTGAAATAACTTAGAACTTAATGCCTTATTTTGGATTAAAACTAAAATTGGAGGGCATATTGGGTATTAAAGAATATTATCTGTTGGATTACATTACATGTCAAAAATACAATCAATCCTTTCCATCTTCTTCCTCCACCACTCCAAAATCGTCTCTTCTTCTCCCCATCAATGGCATCCTGCCTTCCTCAACCAAAATTGTCCAAGAATTTCCATCTTTTTCAAGGTATACGATGACGATGACCAGATCGAGCGCTTCCTCAACGCCCTTGTTTGCCGTTGTCCACAGATCTCATCACCTCCCCCCAAATCCTACCACCACCACCAGACAACGTTGTCGCTGCCGCCCCTTTATCCAGCTCACCCGCGTCAGAACCCTCAGACGACGATTTCTTCTCATAAGACGAAGAGCTCGATCACCGATTCTTTGGAATCTTCTCCATTGAGTTCTCCAATTTCGTAACCTAACACAACCACAAAATTAAGAAGTTAGGGGTTTTCAAGAACTTGGTTGATCGATTTAGACTTTAGTGTTATTGTCATTAACATCATCATCATCATCTTCTTGAAGCATGTAATCTCCCATTTGACGAGTCAACTCAACAATGAACTCGTCGTCGTCGTTGTCGGTCTCGGTTGAATCCAGGGAGGTATTCAATACATAAGAAGATGAGTTGGAGCCCCATGACCCGGGGAAAACAGATTCGGAAGCTGTCGGATTCTGATTTGGGATATCGTGAAGAGCACCGAGTAATAAGGTCGGTGGAATCGAGTTGTGAAACTCGTAGCCATGGCAGTTTCAAAGCTTTCAACATAACAGAGAGTATATTCATTGTAAATTTTGATTTGATTTCATGTGTAATAGATTTAGGGTTTTTTGTTTCCCAAAATGGTGTAAATTTTGATTTGATTTCATGTGGTGAAATAACATATAGACGAAAATTGTATCTGATTTCATGTGGTGAAATAGCATATAGATAAAACTTATGTTATATTTCATGAGGTGAAATAACATATTTATGATAAATGTGTTTTATTTCATGAGGTGAAATAGCATGATATGTGTTTCATTTGGTGAAATGATATGTGTTTCATTTGGTGAAATGATATCTGTTTCATTTGATGAATCACTGTTATCGAAATGACGATTATACCCTTTTTCTAATTAAAAACAACTTTTTAATCAAAACCATCAAATCTAAGTCAACTTAGGGCTTAGATTAGTTCTCACGGTTCTCAACTTTTTTTTTGGTTCTCACATGATTTAACCCCTATATATTAATATACTATATAGTAATATTAATCACTATTATATATATATATATATTATATATATATATATATCATATATATATATATATGTATACGCAGTTTATATATATTAATATATCTATATATGTAATTATGTATAGACATATAGTGTAAACATATAAACACAGTGCAGGAAGATGAAGCAGAAGAGAAGGAAAGAAGCTATGCTCAGGTGCCGATATGTAGTTTTTCTCCATATAAACGCATAAAGTCATGGTTTCTCGATTTGTAGGTTTTCTCCATCTGTAAACATGGCAAAAGCAGCAGAGATGTAAACATGGCAGAAGCAGCAGAGAGGGAGGTTTCTCGAGCTGTATCTTTTCTCCATTTCGAGTGGAAGGGAAGAGCGCCGGAGGAGACGCCGAAGGAGCGCCAAGGGTATTTCCAGATCAAGAAAAAGTTTGGGAGCTGGGTGGCATCGGAGGAGTCGCCGGAAGAGCGCCGGAGGAGACGCCAGACTTGAAAGAAGGGTATTTCCATATTGAGGAAAAGTTTGGGAGTTGGGTGTCACTAGATCTTGGAGCTTCAAGGGTTTTTACTTTTGTTATTAAGGATGGGAGTGTATTTTAAAAGAAGGGTATTTAAGTAAAAAGTTTGGCTGAATGTAGACAAGTGTCTTCCTCAAGATGTCCGAATAATCCCTTGATTTCCAGATTAAGCTATAACCGAACAACCATTTATGGCTGAGCGAATAAGCTATATGGGCTATACAACCCATTAAGCCACAACCGAACAACCCCTTTGTATTACTACCCTCACCAACCTCTTCATTACATGTTGGCACTTTTCCCCTACATATCACCCTTACTCTTGAACTATCATTCTTTACAATTGAGAGATCTCTCCTACTTTCAATTGAATGCTTATTAATCAAGTCTTTAATCTCCTTCTTATTCCCAAAACTTTGTCCAACATAAAAACTCAAAGTTTGGCCCTGCATCTTTGTGGCTTGATGATTTCTTAATTTCATCAACTGTCTCTTCCTGTCTCCTTCAAAATCAGAATCTAAACCACTATAAAATGTATATATCTTCACTGGATCATGGCTATCATCTTCTTCCAAATTGGGTTCATCACCTACTTTCCCTTTATTTTCCAACCACTCAGCATCCCAATCTATGATTGAATTGAAGTTTTTCATGCCTACATCAACTTCCTACATTTCATGGGTTTTATCAACCATGTAATCATCATCTTCACCATCATCTTCTTCACTGTTGTTAAGTCTATTTTTAGTAGTAATCAATGTATTTATACCTTGTGCTAATTGTGCTTAGTTTGACTTTACCTTGTTTGTTTAGCCAAGGGGTATTTAAGTCCCTTGTAGCTTTGTCTTTGTAAGGATTTTGGAGCTCATTTTGAATACATCAATTTACATTTGGCGTACACCCTTTCTCTCTCTACGATTTAGTTGATCTTGGTTTATCAATTGGTATCAGAGCTATTCTAAATCTGAGAGAATTGAGAGAAACGTTTTTTCAAACTGAATTTGTAAACAATTCAGAAAATTTGATTGATTTTCTTGATTTCGATCAAAAAAATCTCGTTTTCTGAATTTTCACAAATTCTTGCTGTTTTCTGAACGAATTTTCTTGAAATCTGGTTTGTTGGATTCAATTTTAATAGTATAAAACTTTTGATTCACATCGATTTACAAGAAAATCATTTTTTTGAAGTTCAATTTGAGATTTTTGTGGTTTCTAAAAAGTTCGATAAACTCATCCTATTCATTTCAAATTTTCACGTTTTGAGGTTTTTGATCGAATTGTTTGTTACAAAGTGTTAGAATCTTGTTTTCGAACATATCTGTGTGCGAAAAGTTCTTCAATTTCGTTTTTGTAATTGATTTTAGAAGTTGTTTCTTGAATTTCTGTGTTTTGCGCCAGTTCATCAGGGTTTTGCGCGAGTTCATCAGGAATTTGCGCCAGATTCATCCAGATTCATAGAACTTTGCGCCAGTTCATCCTCAACTTTTGCGCTAGTTTCTTCTGATTTTCATCAAGTTCAGGTTTCGTCTGTTCATCGCGCAAAGTGAAAGTTTGCGCTATCATAGTTTCACGCAAAACAGATTTACATCATCTGTTGTGAAAGTTACTTTTGCGCCTCCATCATCTCACGCAAAGAATATTTTGCGCCATCAGCACATCACGCAAAGTAAAATTTGCGCCATCCTCATTTCACGAAAAGTTCAGATTCTTTGTGCAAGTTACCTTTGCGCTATAATCATCTCACGCAAAGTAAAGTTTGCGCAACCTTTGTATCGCTCAAAGTTACATTTGCGCCACCAACATCTAGCGCAAAGTTTGTTTTGCGCCACAATCGTTTCGCGCAAATCTCTTTTGCGCCATCTTCTGCTCACGCAAACCTTCAGTTTGCGCCAGATTTTATGATTCCAGACGTAGAACTTTCCGACTTTGTGATTCTGTAAAGATGTCTCTACAAGCTCAGTTTTACAAGAACGACATAATGATGTCTTTGGGGTCAGACACTCGTCCTCCAGTTTTGATTAATGAAAATGAATTTCAGCAATGGCAAGACAGATTCATCAATTTCATAGAGCGACAACCTAATGGTGACAATATGATGAAGTCTCTTACTGAAGGTCCTATGGTAAAGCTTATGAAAGAAATACCAACCACTGCAAATACTCCGGCTACGAGGGTTGAGAAGCTTATAAGAGAGTATGATGCTGAAGAACTTTTGCGATATCAAGCTGATAACCAAGCAAAGTATAATCTGATTCTTGCGCTGCCTAATTCCATATACAATCGAATTGATTGTTTCAAGCAAAATCCGATGCTAATGTGGACACAGTTAGAAAAGATAATGCTTGGATCAGCAGTTGCCACTCAACTCCGTCAGACAAGATACATGAACAATTTTGAGGAATTTAAGGCAAAAGATGGAGAGAGTCTGAAAAGTGTGTTTGACAGATTTTGGGCCGTGATAAATGATTTGTATAAGATTAAGGTGACAAAGACTGAACTGGAAGCTAATCTGAAATTTTTAAATGTTCTTCAACCAGAATGGAGCAAATCTTGTCATAGAATGAGGAATGATGTCAGGATATCTACAATGCCGATACAGGAACTTTATGAGATCTTGATGGCTGATGAGAATTTGGTGCTAGAAAAGAAAGCAAAGATTGACAAGAAAAGCAAACCAAAGACAGTAGACCCAATTGCTCTCCTTGCTAGCCAATTAGCCGAACAAGCATTATCTGAGAATGCTTATGATGGATCTACTGATGATGACGGTGAAGCTCTGGAAAAGGCTATGATTCTTCTCTCTCAACATTATCATAAGAAATTCCAGCACAGATCAGGTTCCAAAAATCTTCGTTTCACTTCCGGTTCAAAGAAAGTGGAACCCGGTGCTCCCTCAAAGCCATATGTTCCAAAGTATGAGCCTACTAAAGTGGCCGAGAAAAAAAAGGAAGAGAATAAGGCTATGAATTGCTTCAATTGTGGGAAACCCGGACACATAGCAAAGGAGTGTCAAGTGAAGGTTGTCAAGGATTCTGCTTTCTATAGGAAAAAGTTGGAACTGGCAGAAAAGAGAGAGAATGGAACAATTTTGCTTGCTGAGGAGGAATACTGGCTAGATCACTCAGACAATGAAGCAGAGAATGAGGAAACGGCTGCCATGTGTTTTATTGGGGATGATAAGAGTGATGATGAAGATGAACATACCCCCACTGATGAATCTGAGGTACCCTCTAATTTTGATTACAATTTTATTTCATATCAAATGAACGTCATAATAATTGCTCTACATGACTTACGTTCAAAGTTCTTATCTGAAAAGTAAATTAATCAAGAAAAATCTGTCATGATTGAAAATTTCATTGAAAGATGAAAAATTTATTTTGACAGATACAAAAGAGAAGTTTCAAAAGAAATTGGATGAATTAGAAAATTTAAATAAGACTAATCTTGATTCTTTGACAGAAATGACCAATTTGGATCAAACTTTTTCTAATAAAATAATTGCTTTAGAAGGAAAGTTATATTTGAGAGAACAAACAGAGCAAACAATTTATATGAATAAACCAAGGAGTGATGAATCAATAAAAGAAATATGGGGACTTGGTTTTGAAAATCCACATTGTTTAAACAATGTTATATCAAAAACTCCCACTTTATATAATTTTGATTAAATAAATCTTGCAAAATATGCTCCTCAATTTAAAATTGAGTGGATGAATGAAAAGCAAGAATTAGAAATTGAAAATGAGAAAAGAATGAATAACAAGAAAATGGAAATGCCATTTGTTTATACTCGTGAAAATGCCAAATATTTTCCTGAAAAATCAAAGAAGTCCAGAAAATCTCAAAATGTTTTAAATGTCAATTCTTCCATTAAATCTTCATTACCAAATGATTATTTTGGTATATATGCCAATAACACTAATCAGGAAAATATATCTCCGATTTCTTATGATTCTAAGAGATATATTCCCCCATTAGTATTAGAGGGCAAAATCATTGATCTTGAAGATAAAATGGAAGAACAAAGTCTTCAAAATGAATTTGAAAATAGTTTATTTCTTTTTATCATGAAATCAAGTTTTGAAGACAAAATCATTTCTCAAAAACAAGACTTTGATGACAAAATAAATTCTAGATTTTCTACCGATTCTAAGGAAAATACTCAAAAAGTTCAAACAAGTGAAAGTTTGCACCAACCACAGGTAGAGCAAACTAAAGGTTTGCGCCAGAAGTTGGTAGCGCAAAGTTCAGTATCCGCCACCAGTGGGTCGCGCAAATCTCTTCCAGTCTTGTGTTTTTCTGAAAATTCTGACTCCGAGGTAAGTTAAAAAATGTTGAACACTCAGTTTGATTTCTTAGATAAAATTTATTCTTCCAATTCAATTGTTGATGACTCTTTTATGTTAAATGATCAGTATTACAAACCAAAGCGTAAAAGAAGAAGGTCAAAGAAGTCAAAGAAACAAGATAATGTCATTTCTGAAAATTCTAATTCTTCTGATTCTACTGTTTCAGATTGGACTTTGAAGAAGTCAACTAGGCAGATATGGAGGATCAAGCAAAAGTCAAATGAATCTACAGCTATAGAGGATAAATGTGTAGATCGTCTTTGTAAAACGGATACATTTGCATTTTGTAATAAAAACACAAATATTCAATAAAGAAAATGATTCAAATTGCAAAGAATGTCTCATATTGTTCTTCTAGTTCTGATTCAGATGATTATGTTTCTTCCTCCATGAATGATTGTGTTCATATTTTTTCTAACAAGAGAGTTTTGAAAAATAAGAGGCAACGAACTAACAAGAAGGGACCCATAAGCATATGGGTACCTAAATCTGTGTAATTTCTGAATGTGCAGCTTAGTCAATTATGGTATTTGGATTCGGGGTGTTCCAAACACATGACGGGCAACAAATCATTACTTTCAAATTTTAAAGAAAAATGTTGCGGTCGTGTTAAGTTTGGAAACTGTGAGACTGCTCCTATTCTAGGCTATGGTGATCTTGTGCAAGGAAATATCACTGTCAAGCGAGTTAGCTATGTTGAAGGTCTTAGTCATAATCTATTCAACATCGGGCAATTTTGTGACAAAGATCTTGAAGTCTGTTTCAAATCTAAACGAGTTGATGTAAAGAATGACAGTGGTCGGGATTTACTTGTTGGAAAGAGAAGATCAAATTTATATACTATTGATCTTTCCAAGGTTAAAATTCCATAAGATATTTGCTTGCTATTTAAAGCCTCTGTTCATGAAAGTTGGATATGGCACCGACGACTACCTCATCTCAACTTTAAATACATGGATCGCCTTGTCAAGAATGATTCCGTACGAGGTCTCCCAGTACTCTGATTTCAGAAAGACCACCTTTGTCAAGATTGCGAGAAAGGAAAGATGAAGAAAGTTCCGCATAAGCCAAAACCCGAGGCCTGCACTTCAGACATTCTTGATATCCTACATGTTGACTTATGTGGACCAATGAAGACAAAGAGCATCGGAAAGAAAAGATATGTTTTGGTGCTTGTTGATGATTATTCACGCTATACATGGGTCAAGTTTCTCAAGTCCAAAGATGAGACTCCCAACATTCTCATCAACCTAATCAAAACGATACAGACCAACAAGCAAAAAGCGGTCAAAGTTGTCAGATCAGACAATGGTACAGAATTCAAAAACATCACTCTTCAAGCTTTCTACAAAGATCATAGCATTCAACAACAGTTTTCTGCTGCTCGAACACCGCAACAAAATGGTGTTGTTGAACGAAGAAATAGAACGCTTGTCGAGGCTGCCAGATCGATGGTTGCTTATTCCGGTCTTCCTTTGTCACATTGGGCTGAAGCGGTGTCTACTACATGTCATACTCAGAACAGATCCATTCTACATCGCCGATTCAACAAAACACCTTATGAGCTTATGAATGGCATCAAACCAAATGTCAAATATTTCAAATCATTTGGGTGTAAGTGTTATGTTCTGAATGACCGCAATAATCTGAACAAATTCAGTCCAAAGGCAGATGAGGGTATTTTTCTGGGTTATTCTTCTACTTCTGCGGCTTACCGAGTCCTTCTTACTTCAGTCAGAAAAGTGATAGAGAATGTCAATGTTAAATTTGACGAAGTTGCAGATTTGGTTTCTAGTCAAACAGGTCCAGAACCCGCACTTTCAGGGAATTTAGCTTCTGGACAAGCCAGTTCAAAACCTGCACTACAACAGACAAATCATGATCCATCTTCTTCTTTGCTTAATCTTACTGATCTTGATTTTCTTTTTGAGCATTTTTATGATGATGTGCCTAAATCTAACACTGAAAATGCTTCAAATGTTTTGAATCAGGAATCTGTGAGCGCATCTACTTCCAATTCTGCTGCATCTATTTCTGAAACTGATGCTGTTCCAGTACCTTCTGTATCTCAAAACATTATTTCTGAACTTCATCCAGCTCAATCAGAACCTGAACAACTGAATACTGAATCTGTTCAAGAAGCACCTGTTCAAGAAGAAGAACAAACTGCTGATATTCAACCAACAATTCCAGAGTCTGATTCTGATGTTGTTGAATTACCCCCTCCTCCAGTTCAAACAATTTATGTCTCCTCATCTGACATAGACATAACTAAAGCTCTCTCTCAATAATTAGAGGTTGTTCAAGAAGTTATTGATCCTCTCACTCATACCACCAAATGGACAAGATATCATCCTATTCATTAGATTGTTGGTGATCCTCAAGCAAGTGTATCTACTCGTTCCAAGATGGCAACTCCAAACGAATGTCTATTCACTTGCTTTCTAAGCAAGATTGAACCAACCAAGGTATCTGAAGCGTTGGAGGATCCGGATTGGATAATAGCGATGCAAGAGGAACTAAATCAATTTGACGCATTAAAAGTTTGGAGACTTGTTCCACGACCAAAAGGAAAAAGCATTATTGGCACAAAGTGGATATTCAAGAACAAGAAAGATAAAGATGGTATCGTCGTTCGCAACAAAGATCGATTGGTTGCCAAAGGTTATCGACAAGAAGAAGGAATCGACTACGATGAAACTTTCGCGCCGGTTGCAAGATTAGAAGCTATTCGAATGTTTCTCGCTTTTGCTGCTTATCGCAATTTTACCGTGTATCAGATGGATGTAAAGACAACCTTTCTCAACAGGAAACTGAAAGAAGAAGTTTACGTTTCTCAACCAGAGGGGTTTGTTGACAAAGACCATCCTGATCACGTATACTTTCTTGATAAAGCACTGTATGGCTTGAAACAAGCACCAAGGGCGTGGTATGATGAGTTGTCGGCCTTTTTGATCAAATCCGGGTTTACCAAAGGATCCATAGATACCACTCTTTTTATTTACCGTTATAACTTGGATATCTGCTTAGTTCAAATATACGTAGATGATATTATATTTGGTGCGACTAATCAATCTTTATGTACTTGGTTTTCTGATCTCATGACCTCCAGGTTTCAAATGAGCATGATGGGAGAAATTAATTTCTTCCTCGGCTTACAAGTGAAATAGATTCCAGATGGAATCTTCATTAATCAGTCAAAGTATGTGTTTGACATCTTGAAGAAATTCAAGATGGACAAATCTTCTTCAATTGGCGCGCCTATGGCTCATGGTGCTAAAATTGGACTAGATCCGGATGGAAAAGCTGTGGACGTCAAGACATATCGAGGAATGATTGGATAACTCATGTACTTAACTGCAAGTCGGCCATATATCATGTTCTCTACCTGCTTATGTGACAGATTTCAAGCAAAGCCAAAGGAATCGCATCTCTTAGCAGTCAAGCGAATTTTTCATTACATCAAAGGAACTCCGTACTTAGGTTTGTGGTATCCTAAGAGTTCTGATTATAAACTAATTGCTTATTCTGATGCAGATTTTGGTGGAAATCAATTGGACCGGAAAAGTACTTCAGGTTACCTTCAATTTCTTGGTGATAGACTGTTAAGTTGGGCGTCGAAGAAGCAGAACTGTGTTTCTATCTCAACTGCAGAAGCAGAATACGTCGCCGCAGCTAGTTGTTGTGCACAAGTGTTATGGATGAAGACACAACTTCGTGACTATGGGATGCTATACAAAACAGTTCAAATCTATTGTGACAGCAAATCCGCGATCGCGATATCAGTCAATCCGGTCCAGCACACAAAGACCAAACTCATAGATATGAGGTACCACTTCATAAAGCATCATGTGGAAGAAGGTACTATTGAATTATATTTTGTTCCAACTGAATATCAACTTGCTGATATTTTTACAAAAGCTTTAGATGAAAAACGTTTTAATTTTCTGCTTTCAAAACTCGGCATGTTGAATTTAAAAGTTTAAATCTTTACAAATTTTATTCTATAAAGTAAAAGCTTTACAGGTTTTCTTTCTTTTGAATAAAATGTGTGTCTAGAATAACTTTTCAAGTTGCTTTATTTATATCGAAGTTTTATATGTTCAACTTTCAAGTCTTACAAAAGTCGAAAGGTCAGCAACATGTTTGAAACTTTTGCATTCTGCTTTAAAGATATGTGATTCGGAATATTTATAGTTTACAATGCTTGGAAATCCTAAAAAGTCTGAGGGGGCGTTTGGTTCATTATAAGGAATGAGAATGAAAATGAAAATGGGAATGCAGGAGAATGGGAATAGAAATGGGCATTGCATTGATGTTGTTTGGTTAAACCAATATAATTAATAAAAAAATGTTTTATATAATATTTTTAATACAAATATGTGACATCCATCATGAAAATAAAAAATATTTTACATTCAACATCGACAATTGAAGGAACGCATGAGAAAAGATGACTGGACGGGAATAAAATTTCCATTCCCCCCAATTTGGTCTGGAATGGAAATTAATGAGTTTGGGGGTAATGTATCCATTATATTATATCAAACCAAACAGCAGTTTTCATTATCATTCACATTCCTTACCCCTCAATACCCTCAACCAAACACCCCCTGAATTATGGATCATAATGAAAATATGGGCTAAGCACTTAGATGTAAAACTGGGTGATTGAGATGAATTATATATATAAAATACATAAATCTCTAAGTTTAAAAGTTTGTACCTGTGACCTTTCTGGTTTGGGAAAGTAAGTTCCGTGGGATGCTTGTCATCTGGTCCCCTAAGGTCAATTGGTCTGGGAGTGATCGAACCCAAATCCTTCTATAGAACCAGATCGAAAGTCATGTTCTACTGGTATGAATGGGTTTAGGATGTGTCGATGTAGCCTTTCTGATCTGGGAGAGTAAGTTCCAAGGGGTGCTTAACACCTAGTCCCCTAAGGCCAACTGGTCTGGGAGCGGCTGACCCAAATCCTGCAATAGGATCAGATAGAAAGTAACGTTTACGGCATGCTCTTTACTTACCAAACTTTTTGATTAAAAGATGCCAATGTGCACAAGCTTAAAAGATGCCAAAGAGCACACTCATGTGAAGATGCCAATGTGCACACTGCTAAAAGATGCCAATGAGCACACATCTCATGATACTTGGTGATATGTTTGAGTTGCGACAAACCTATAAATTTGTGAAAGTCTTAATTTTTGATGGCTTAGTGTGAGTACATGCAAAGTTCTCTATTATATTTTTAGAATTGCATTTTCTTGAATCTAATCAAAGTTTGCATGCTAGCACACTGAATAGATTGCTGGAAGTTTTTGAAACTGAACATGTCTTAACTTGATATGCAATGAAAGTTGTCTCTGTATCCAACAACACATATTTGATTTCAATTGCTTGATAAATTTGTGATATTTTACTGAGTAGAATTTAATTTGTTTAGTGTTTAAAATTTTATATGTTCAGTTGTTTCAAAATTTATATTCAATATAATTTTCTTTTTACACTGATGTCTCTATGTTTGTGTATCCATATTTTTGTAAATTGGTTTGTGCATATTTCGAGGGGGAGAGACAATCTGAATGAGTATTTGACAATCTTCTGTTTTTGAGGGGGAGTGAATATTGTGATCAGGTACATATCTGATACAGTGCTTAAAGTCCAGATCAGAAATTCATCAGGTCAGTATTTCTGATTTTTCTATACAAATGCTAAACTGATTTGTTATATTTATTGCATTTGTGTAGGGGGAGTAAAAGAGCTTTCAAAGTGAAAAATATTTTTTTTTTGGAATAAATAGAGTGAGTCATGTTCATTTTAACCTTTCACGCTCATTTTTTTCAAACTGACTCTTGATTTCCCTCTTTGTGTCGATCTTCCATTCTTTGATTTTAGTTTGTTCATCGATTCAGGTATGTTTTTCTACTTACATTTAGTGTTTGATTCAAGTTTATATTCAATGTTGCTTCATGGATTCTATTTTTTTTGAAAAACACAGTGTTCACTCATATGTGTTGAACTATTCATCATCTTGTTCATCTCGTGGGGTTTTTAGTTGTTAAAATCGAGTGTTGGGTAGTTTTTGATATCTGATTTCGACTTCCAGGTATGTCATTTCTACTTCTATTTTGTTGTTTTTTGCTTCAATTTTTGGATTCTAAAATTTGCGATTGTTCATCTTCGTATTTTCAAAAGTTCAAATTTCTTATTCAATAATGGTTTTAATCGATAATATAATGTTCGAAATATCTTCACATTCGTTCATTTATGTATTTCGAACGATCATTTTGCATTAAAATCGATGTATTTGAAATTCATTGAAACACAGAGATGAACTCGCGTAAAGTTTAGGTTTCTAGGGTTTTTTGCGTGATTAAGTTGCTAGCGCAAACTTAAGTTTGCGTCACCTTCATGTCGCGCAAAGTTAGTTTTGCGCTACACATTGGTAACACAAACTTTGTTTTGCGCTAACTACTTGAAACGCAAACCTGCTTTGTTGTCTTAGTATAGATTTGCGCTACACGTTGGTCACACAAAGTATTTTTTTTGCGCTACCTTCGCGTCGCGCAAACCTCTGTTGTGCTTTTTTAGTTCATGAAATTTTTTCTGTTACATTTGCTTCACAAGTGCTTCACGCAAACTTAGTTTTGCGCGAACAGTTCGTCGAGCAAAACTTCTTTTGCGTCACCAGTTCATAGCGCAAAACTCAGTTTGCGCCAATAACTTGTAGCACAAACTTGACTTAGAATTTTTTTTCATTTTTTGGTTTTTTCACTTTTATTTTCCAAAGCTAATATTCATCATTTTTGTTTCATAGGTACTATAATGGCTTCTCAAACCATCACTGATCCCATGATTCAAGATGAGAATGTACTCCAAGGTGATCCATCTGATCGTGCATCCCGCGAGACGCCTATGCCGTCTGTACCTTCTACTGGGGCGAATCTTTCTGCTCAACGGCGAACACCGAATGACGTGTTTCCTACTATGCTCTATATTTTTCCGTACAAGCCGAACAACTACGTCGTGGACTTTGACAAGATCAAGATTCATCCAGTGATTCGAGCCATTCTCAAAGGACATCCTCTTGCTCCGGCTCTTACTTCCTGTGCCGATGTTCCTGAGGTGTATCTTCAACAGGCTTGGAATACTATATCTAAGAATGAGCGAGTTCATCCTCATCGCTTCGACTTGCAGATCGATCAGTTTGATTCATTTCTTTCCTATAAACGACTTCGACTGATTCTGGAGCTTCCTGAACCCAATTCTCGACCAGGTCGTACTTCGTATGACAACTATCCTTCATAATCAAATGTTCTAGAGGGTATTCGCAATTTGGGCTATCTTGGTGTTTTGGATAAAGTGAGTCAGTTTGATAAATCCAACCTTCCACCGGTTTGGTATGCATTGTTTTCCGTACTCAACAGGTGTCTCACATCTAAGCATTCAGGAACGGACAATGATAGTCTGCATTATCTCAGATTGTTCCTTGCAGTTGTCTATGACTTACATGTCGACTACACGTACATCTTCTGGACCGAACTATTCGAGAGAGTGCAAGACAAGATGACTTATAAGAAGCGGAAGTTTATTCCTTTTATTCGATATATGAAGCTAATTGTTCGGAGCATGCTGCAAAGTAATTCAGATATTCCTCGCCGACTTTCTTGGAATCAAGTCCCGGATACTGAGATGACATTCATTCAAAGAGAAAAGAAGACTTTTGAGTACTCGATGCCAATTCCTTTTGCGTTCATTGCAAATTATGCCGATCCGTCTGATGACAACATAATTCAATATTGTTTGGAACATGATATGTCTTTGGAAGCCGAACAAGCTGAACCTTCTAATGATGATCAAGCTGATCAAGCAGTTGCAACAGATGTTGTGACTCAACATTTTGGTGATGTACTTGCTGGAATTGACAATGCTGATATTGATAATGATCCTGCTGATGTTGAACATAATGATGTTGACAATACTGATGTTGGAGATGGAAATGATGATGATAATGATGATAATGATGGAGATCAACCTGCTATACAAGCATTGGAAAGATAGGTCAGAGAAGCAGAGTTGCATGTTCAGGAAGATATTTTGTCTGACGACGAATCTGTACCGATTAATGCTGCAGTTGCTGATATTCAAGTTGATGAGCTCGATATAGCATTTTCCAATGCTATAACTCAGCATCGGGTTCCAGGTACAACATTTTCTCATTCTTCACCTGAGCTTACTTCTAGTGTCGAAACTTCTTCAGTCGAAGTACAAGTTACGACTGAGAAATTTACAACTGTGAATGAGATCATCCGACAAATGAGCGAACGGTTTGATGCTCAAAAGAATGAACAAATCTAGAAGATGAGAGCTTTAGTAAAAGGTAAGATGATAGAAATAGATCATTCTGTTCTTCCTGAAGTGATTCCTTTCAGAAGACCATATGGGGTAGTCATTCGTGAACTGTCAACTGTTTCTACTACTGCTCCAGCGATTGTCTCTATTCCTCTTCCTCCACCATTTACTCAGTCAGCTGGATTGTCTTCATTAACTTCAGTTCCTCCAGTTTCTTCACGCACTCCAGTTCAGGATGTTCCGATTTCAGAATTAACAAATATGTTATATGCTCGTCTTATTTCTTTGTCTACACCAGATAAACAGAATCAAGACTTGATATCTCTGCTAAGGAATTTCCAATCGACTCCGCCTTCAGCTTCTACTTCTGCACCTGACAGAATATCTGCGTTGTATGACGAATTCACTTCTTGCAGATCTGAAGCTCGGACAAATTTTTCTGATATCAAAGAAGGTCTATCTCTCATGACTCAAGCGTTAACTGATCTATCTAACAGGTTTGATCTTCATGAACAGAGTTGCAGAACTGAAGCAGGATTGTCTCATAAAAGGAGACATGACCAAGATGATCCGGATCATCAAGGTCATGAGGGGGAGATGTCGAAGAGACAGAGGGTTGAGAGTTCTTTAGCTAGAGAAGATCAAACTCAATCTGAGGCTGTGGACATAGAAAAGAATGCTGATAATGTTCAAGATTGTAGTGTTGAAAATCTTGTGAACATTTTGAATGATAATGTTGATTTATCGTCTATGACTAATGTTTTGAACATTTCTGAGCAGAATATTGAGAACAATATGCAGATTGTCGTATATGTTGATCCAGATTCTGCACCAAAGTCAATGGTGTTAGACGATTCTGAAGCTGCGAATGACATGAGATCTTTCTTTGCTAACTTCATAGAGATCAACTCTGATGATGATGATGATATCAGATATGAGAAGCTCTGCAAAGTGAAATAAGAAGATCTTGATGATATAATTGTCATTTCTTATACTGAAGATAATATTTTCTATCTTGACGGAAAGGATGAAGAGGTAACTGATACTTTATACGGAGACTTACCTTCACAAGATGACATTCCTGAAGCTACTCCAGTCACTTCTAGTCCTGTTGCTGATACAGCTCTGACTACCACTGCTCCCTGAAGTACATTTGAAGTAGGTCAGTCGTCCAGAGCTCAAGCTGATATTCCTTCTTCTGATCCTGTGATCCCTCCGACTATCATAGAAGAAGGTCCAACTTTAACTAGACAGTAGAGACAACGAAGTCTACAAGAACGGCATATGGCTTCAAGGCTTAGATCTGCTTTTCTCGAGGACTCTCAAAGTAATATTTTCGTTTCTAGGAGAAGACATATCAACATACATGCTATTCTTGGTGTTGAAAAGGAGTCAGCAGATTATCAGTACGAATACTTGATGTTTATCAAATGCCAACGCCGTGGAAAGCATCTCGTTTCTTCTCCTCATCTGATAGTACGGGTTATCAGCATTTCGATAAAAAAGTTTGTTCATATCTGGTATCCTGTATTTGAAGTGGAAAGAAGAGATTGCATCTTATATACTTTCTCGGAGGCTAATTTTAATGATCTATCTATTGATGACGTTGAGTTTCTGTACAATAATTTCAGGAATCTTTACTACAGAACTGAAGATGTCTCTCAAGCTTTATTTGCGATTAAAAGGTTCATTCGTCGCCAAATCAGATTTTACAGAGTATTTGACTTTCAGATGGCTGCTGAAAGCTTTCAGCCTGTGGTAAATCTTCAAAGACCCGATCGTAGCTTGTCGAACATAGATTCATATTCTCTATTCACCATTATTCAGAGTCCTAATGAAGTTATTTACAGGAATGCTTCTGGTCAAAACTGCTTCCTAAGATTTGAAGAGATCAATCATTACTCTGATGGAACTTTGAAAGTGATCAAGCTACAGTTGGAGCATCGTTGGAAAGCCGCTGAAAGAAGATTTTTGGAGTCAAGAAGATATATGTTTCAGCTCACGAATGATGAGATTCAACTTCTCAAGAAAGCGTTGAATACTATTGATGAGAGGTTGATTTTCCGTTCGACTCTAAGATGCTTAGAAGTTTTAATTGGACTAAATCAACTTCGTCAAAGAAAAGAGCGCCATTGATTACTAAGGGGGAGATTGTTAAGTCTATTTTTAGTAGTAATCAATGTATTTATACCTTGTGCTAATTGTGCTTAGTTTGACTTTACCTTGTTTGTTTAGCCAAGGGGTATTTAAGTCCCTTGTAGCTTTGTCTTTGTAAGGATTTTGGAGCTCATTTTGAATACATCAGTTTACATTTGGCACACACCCTTTCTCTCTCTACGATTTAGTTGATCTTGGTTTATCAACTGTCATCTTCTACAAGCCTATCTATCTGTTCATCATCTATATTAGGATCGTCCTATTCCTCAAATATACTAGGATGATCCAAGAAAGGGTTAAAAGCTAGACATGATGATGTATCAATATGTGGCCCAAACTCATGTCCTTCACCACACACCAACCTGTTGTCCAGAGGCATGTCCTGAACTATCAAACTCTAGTCTATATGATTATTTATCACTAAACTCTTGTTCCATATCTATGGTTTTTTTAGGCTCTGTTTCAATCCATTCCAAATAAAGTTTCATTTTGCATGATGCACTCCCTATTTCCTTAGACCTCCCTCATTTTTGAGGAGCTAGTTGAGGGTTTTCAGAAGGAATTTCTTCAAGAACAACAGTTGGTCTAAGTGGTGACTTCATGTATGTACTCACAGTTGTCCAAATCTGCTATGTGTAAACCTCAATGATCATATAAGAGGTGGTGTATTTCAAAAGATTCAAAATATCTTGATCATTTTCTAAGGCTCTTAGACCAATATCTAGGTCAGATTCAGGGGGTAAGGAAATGATAGTACATTGGATATTTACCAGTGTAACCTAGTTCAGTCACCATTGCATCGATTTCATGGACACTGAGTTCATCAATGTCAACTAAAATCGATGGATGTTGTCTTACCCTCAATATATCGCCTTCCTGACGTTTGGTAAACATCCCACCATGATGTATCTTCAACATAATCAGATTAGGATAAATGTCTACAAAAAAAATCAAAGAACCAAAAATCAAGTTACTGACTTGCTCTGAAAAACTTGCAAAAAATTTAAAGAACAAAAAATCAAGTAAAAAACCCTAATTGTGTTACCATAAATATCTTTAGGCTCAAAATCTTAAAATGAACTACGAATAGTTTACATTGAAGGGGGCATCGATCAAGAACCAGGTTGCAGAAGGTTTGAAGTTGAAGAGGTAAGGATGAGGATGATAATGAATAAATGGGAGTCAATCGGGGTCATCGTTGAGGTTTTAATGAAAAGACGATCTTACCCTCGTGTGCAGGTCACGTGGTGGGTGTTAATGGCAGGTTTGCTAACGGAGTTAGAGGGAGGGACCAAACCCGGTCGTTTTTGCATACCACGATGGCAAAATTGTATTTTCGAAACTGCAGGGACGAAAGGTGTTACTTTCGAGAAACCACAGGACCAAAAGTGTAGTTTACTCTATAATAAACTAGTACTGGACAAGATTAGGGTTTTTAACGGTTCAAGCATTTATTAAGCTATTTAAGCACGAGTTTAAAAATTATTGTACAGGAGTTGATCTTAAACATAAAAAAAGCTCGTTCAGCTTCATGATCAAGTTCCATAATGCCAATTTTCTACTTGAATCTTTTCGAAGTTTGATTGAATTTCTTGAGTCGAGTCGAGTCATACAAACCAGGGGCAGACCCAAGCTAGTGGAAATGGTGGCACATGCTTCTTTTCTTCGTCACACTGTAAAAGATTTAGAGTCGTGAAGGGTGCCACCGTATATATTTTGAAGCTATAATGAGAATACAAGTTTCCCTTGGTAGAATCTTGTTTTGAGTTGGTTGTTGATGCTTTTCTCCCATCCCAAGTGCATGTTTGAATCTTGTTTGTATCATTTGCTTAGTTTTTTCTTTTTAATTTCAAATTTAATATGTTTTTTGGAAGAAATTACGATAAAAGACTCGAACACATGACCTCACATATGAAAAGTAAGGAACTAACCAACTAACCGATAACGATTTTGTGAAAAATATCCATATTTTTGTTTTTTATAGTCAAATTGTACTACCACTTGAAAATTTTACTAGCTTTGTTTCTGATACAAACATATTTTTTTATCAAACTGAACATGTTCACATGTTCATAAATTATATAATTAAAATATAAAATTTTTATAAAAGTTGTTGCCTGGTTATATTGAACTTGAAGAAAGTGCTTATAAAGTTGAATTTTCATAACATATTACTCAAAATTGTTAAACAAGTATTAAGCGAGAGGTAAATGGTAAAAATATATTCGATCTCAAGCTTGAGTATTATTTTGAAAAATTATTTAATTTTAAGGCGGATCCGCCTTAAAACCGGTCGGCGACGAAAGGTTACTGCCGTTGATGCCTTGATAGGTGGTTGTTTTTACCGGCAGATCACTGGCGGAATTCGGTTGTCGTTATTTTTTTTTCCAAATTAGTTAGAAAAAGTTAATTAAGCCTTAATCGTTTTGGCTGATTAATTCACCAATGAATTAGGCTGCTGGCAATCTGACAGTGAATTATTAACTAAAATATTTAATTATCTAGTTAATAAAATAATAAAATAATCTGGAAAATATCAGCGGCGGAAATGGCCGAGGTAATCTGCCACTGATCACCGGCGGATCCATTTTATTTTTATTTTCTTTTAAATTTTAATTATTGCCGGCTGAAAATTCATACATTGATCCGCCGGTAATTATCCGGTTCATAAAAAAACACTTTGTTTTTTTTAAATAATATTTCCTATAAACTAAAAAATTCCTAAAAATTGTAGACTAGAGTTTTAATTTAAAACTAAACGTAAATATTATACATTCAAGTTAAAAACTACAAATTGTTCCGATGACAAATTCAAATTACAATGTAGACTTTGGGTAGAGATTTGCACATTTTTGATGTTTTTTCTCTTTTGACGAATTGTTTAGCAATATTTGTAACGGATATTTTTTTCCATTACGTAAAAATTGTGGTAGAGAACATAAAATTGCCTTGCTTATTCAAAGAAAAACTTTACAATTGGGGTTTTAATTTTAAATTCTTAAGTATTTATTCTACTTATATTCATGATTATTCAATGATTATTGTGGTAGAGAACATAAAATTGCCTTGACTTTGGTTTTAATTCGAATTTGAATTATGTATCACTAATATTTGCATCATTTTATGTGCAGGATGATGAAGTTGCTTGGTGGATCGACTCGGGTGCCACGAGTCATGTGTGCAAGGATCAATGTTGGTTCACTTTCTTGGAACTGGTTGAAGATGGATCCGTGCTACACATGGGGAACGAGTCGAGTGCTCCCGTTCTTGGACGTGACTTAGTTGGACTAGAGTTTAGTTCTAGCAAAATAATTGAACTTTTAGACGTTTTGTTTGTACCGCAAATTTGAAAGAATTTGGTTTCCGACAGTGTCTTGAATAGGTTAGGATATAGGCAAATATTTGAGACCGACAAGTTTGTCTTGTCAAAAGGTGGTTCTTTTGTAGGCTTCAGATATTTGATGAATGGAATGTTTATGTTAAAGTTAAATAAAAAACATTTTTCAAATCCTGTTTATGTTGCAAAAGAAAATTCCATTGATTCTAGTTTATGGCATGCAAGGCTTGGTCATTTGAACTTTAAAAGAATGGTTGAAATGTCAAAAGATGGTCTTATTCCGACTTTTGACATTAAAACTGAAAAATGTAAAACTTGCATGTTAACAAAGATCATTAGACAACCTTTTCCTAACGGGAAAAGGGACTCGTCGGTGCTTGAGTTAATTCATAGTGATCTTTGTGATTTACATTCAACTCCGTCTTTGCGTAACAAAAAGTATGTTGTTACTTTTATTGATGACGCTTCAAGCTATGTGTTTTTATTACATATAAATGTTAGACCTAGAGTTTTGAGTCAATTAGATTGTTAGCTTTATCTTTTGTATGTTGACCTTGTATGAGGTCAAGGCTTGTTTGACCCATATATAAGTCTTTGTTTCTTTTGTTTAGTAAGCATGTGAGTAAGTGTTGTAAGCATTCCATATCATTTATTTGTAAGCGTATGACTAAGAGATATATGACACATATTTCTCTCTCATCTATGATTCTTTGATTGTTATATTTTGTGCATGATTAATTGTGATTGCTTGATTTATGGGATCACAATAAAAGATGAAGCATTGGACAAATTTAAAATTTATGAAATGGAGGTTGAATTGCAAATGAGTTTTTTTATAAAATGTTTATGCACCGATCATGGTGTGGAGTATCACGATCTCATGTTTTTCCAATCCATAAGAATCATTCATGAGATTACGACACCCTATACACCACAACAAAATGGTGTGGCGGAACGGAAAAATAGAGTTCTCAAAGAAATGGTGAACTCTATGTTATCTTACTCAGAATTAGTGATATGGGTTTTGGGGTGAAGCCATGTTAATGGCTTGTTACTTATTGAATTAAGTTCCCAATAAAAGGAACAAGATTACCCCATATGAACTTTGGTTCAAGAAAAGGCCAAGATTGAGCTATATTCAAGTTTAGGGTTGTCGGGCGGTTGTTCGACTACTCAAACCGAAAAGGAAAATAATACTTGGGTATTATCGGACTTGCCACCGGGTTGTAAACCCCTAGATGCAAGTTGATCTTCAAAAGGAATATGAAAGCCGATGGATCAATTGACAAGTTTAAAGCTCGATTGGTCATCCAAGGCTTTAGGCAACGATAAGGCATCGATTATTTCGATAACTATGCCCCGGTTGCAAGGATCTCCACGATTAGATTGTTGATTGCTTTAGGATCTATTCACAATTTAGTGATTTACCAAATGGATGTTAAAACGACATTCTTGAATGGTGACTTGGAGGAGGAAGTTTACATGAAACAACCAGAAGGTTTTGTTATGCCCGAGATGGAGCATAAGATGTGTAAACTTGTAAAATCATTGTATGGGTTGAAACAAACGCCCAAATAATGGCATAAAAAATTTGATGAGGTTGTCTTATCCAATGGTTTTATGTTAAACCAAGCGGATAAGTGCGTATATAGCAAATTTGACAGATCCGATAATGGAGTAATCATTTGCTTATACGTTGATGACATGTTGATCTTTGGCATCGACCAAAATCAAGTTGAAAAAACAAAAGAGTTTTTGTCATCTAGTTTCTCCATGAAAGATATGGGAGAGGCGGAGGTGATCCTTGGAATTAAGATCAAGCGTGAGAACAAAGGGATTGCAATTATGCAATCCCATTACATCGAGAAAGTATTAAAGAAATTTAATTGTTTTGATTGTTCTCCGTTGAGTACTTCATTTGATCCTAATGTGAAGCTTATGCCCAATTCGGGTGAAGCTGTGTTACAAATCGAGTACTCAAAGGCTATTGGATGCTTGATTCATGCTATGACAAGCACTAGACTGGATATCGCTTTTGCCATAGGAAAGTTGCGTAGGTTTACTAATAATCCTATTACTCATCATTGTCATGCGATAAGACGACTATTTAAATACTTAAAGAAAACCATAGACTATAATTTATCCTACGTCAGGTTTCCTTCGGTATTGGAATATTCGAATGCAAGTTTTATTACCAACTTAAAGGATCACTCTTTTACGAGTGGTTGGGTGTATTTTCTTGGAGCAGGTGCCATCACATGGGCTTCCAAGAAACAAACTTACATCACGAGTTCGACTATGGAGTCGAAATTTGTGGCGTTAGCCGCTGCCAGTAAAGAGACGGAGTGGCTAAGGAATTTAGTCCATGAAATTTCATTATGACCGAAACCAATATCACCCATTTCTATCTGGTGTGATAATGCATCTACTTTGGCTAAAGATTATATTCAAATGTATAATGGCAAGTCTAGACACTTAGGTGTTAGACATAGCATGATTCATGAGCTAATCACGAATGGGGTGATTTCGGTTGAATTTTTTCGGTCATAACAAAATCTAGTGGACCACTTGACGAAGGGGTTAGCTAGGGACTTAGTTCACAAGTCGGTGATCGGGATGAGATTAAATTCCATCTAAATCTCTAACAGTGAGATACCCAATTCCCTTTTAATATAATGTTAGAAGTTGAATTCAATGAGAAAGCCCACTCTAAGGGATTGGAGCACAAGATGGTCATCCCAAGGTATGTGCTTGGTTGTAACACCCTAAAATTAGGGGTAAGTTTAAACCTGGGAAATGTCATAAACTTGACATTCTATAAATAGCAATACCCAAAATAGGGAAAAATAAATAGCGTTTACAATTCTATACATGGAAATTAATAAAGACAATACACTAAAAAGACTTATATTCAAATCTATACGCCAAAAGTCCCCAATCAACATTATCTCCAAAAGATGCGGCTAACGGCCAACACACTCACTCTCAACCCTTGTGAACCCCATCTCTAAGAGAACCCGTTTACACAATAAATTCAAGACAAGGGCTAGGCTTATCGCCTAGTGAGTTCATCAATATAAATAATAGGAAAGAACATCTTGAATGTAAACATATAACTTCGTGACTTCCAACATCGATCACGAGGACGTGTAAGTCTATGGAGGGACCTGCTTTAATACAAGTCATCAATTATATTTCAACATTTAACCACATTGAACATCAACCCAAACCGGGTCTTTATTCTTGGTGGACTTCAACCCAAACCGGATCTTTAGTCTATAAATTAACTTCAACTCAAACCGAGTTTTTAGTCTAAATGGACATTAACCCAAACCGAGTCTTTAGTCTAGTCGGACATCAACCCAAACCGGGTCTTTAACCTTGGTGGACATCAATCCAAATCGGGTCTTTAGCCTAGTTGGACATCAACCCAAACCGGGTCTTTAGTCTCCCATCTTCCCTTAAGTTAGAGAGTGGGTTGTTCAAGTACACACATCGATAGGTCTCCATAAATGAGAGTCATATGGTCAGCAACAGGGTCATAAAGAACATTATTCCCCTAATACACATTCACGAGTGTTTGTGTCACATAACCAATGACCAAACAAATAAACTCCCAACATACTTCATTAACCAACAACAATTTCTAAGATTCATACTTGACCTAGATTTCCAAATCCATAAACATAGAAGGAGATTATTATCATAGATACATGTCAAGTGCACAATACTTCCTTATAGGCACTTACCTTTGCCTATTTTTACCATCAAGAACAAAACCCTAAAATCACCTTAAACATAGGTTTGATAATGTACCATCATTGAACAAGATTGTTGATCCCAGTTTTGTGTTCTAACAGTGATTAAACCAAAACAACTTCAAAATAGAGATGAGTATGTAGAGGCTATTTATATGTAGATGTAAGGTTTGGTATGGTTGTAAACACACTAACAAGTAACAAGAATATCAATGAACAAGTAAGAATTAGTCACAGAAAGATATTTCTCATTCACTTGCCAAATTACACCAAGAACACATATTAGTGTGTGTAGAAATGCTCTCTACTGATGTTCAAATTACAAGACAAAGCGTGGGTGAATTTGTGTGTGCTCGCATATTGTGAACTCAGGAGGTGCTCCCTTCATATACAAGGGGAGAGAATGACATTCCATAAAAGGAATGCCACCTGTAAAGTAAGACCATCGTGGGTGTGTACTATTGATCTTGAGGATCTTCGTACAACAGGAGTCACGTGATCTGTGCGTGGTTTTGTCTTCTCCTTGAAATTCACAAGTCTTTTAAGTCTTCCATCTTCTTATCTTAGCCACCATAGAGGCTCTGTGAAGGGTCACAGAGGCTTTGTGGTCAGAGCATAATCTTCAGGTTAAAATCTTTTTGAGTGGATGATTGACAGAGCTTCTGAGCTCAGAACTTTTGTGGCAATCCTGGAGATTTGGCAGATGTATTCAGAGAATCCTACACTTAGCCTATTTTCGATACTTCTATACAATGAATGGACCTAACAATTTCCCCCTAGTTATTGAAAAATAAAAAATTGGAGTTGTGGAGTGTATGGGCTAAGTAGGAAACGTAAGAGGTGAAAGGAACTCAACCTCTGAAGACAAATTTCATTCATATAAAAAGAATGCCAGAAGGCATCTACATAATATTGAAAGTATAGAACATGAATGAAAAAGAAATTACAAAATTACATAGGGAAATCATCTATCGGCTGAGTGAATCTCTCAGCTAATGTTTTTCGTATACTAAGTATGAGATCCCTAAACTTGAATTGAGCATTTATTCTCTCTATCATCCTCTCTACAGTCCCCTTCTGTACCCTTTCAGAGTTTATCTTCTTCAGTATAGTGTTTCGGATCTTCATCAGGGTGTTGTTTGAATACTTGTAGCTCTGATGAGGCTTGAATACATTCTTCATTCCATCATCATCTTTGTAAACAAACCCATTCTCTGGTTCAACTATTAAGGAGTTGGATGGGATGTCCTCTATGCCAGGTACAAGGTCATCTGGCTTTGTCACCGCAAGCTTGTCGACTCCAAGTCGCAGAGCGACTTCAAAATCCATCCTGCTGTGGTATTTGACTTATTCACGCATGACCTCCTTGATGCATCCATTTGCAATTCTAAACTCTTTTCTCTTGTCTAGACTCTGCTCTGTGTAAGCATGGAGTTGTGGAAGATCGTAAGGGAAGAGGTTTGTGAGATTTGCATTTGTGAATTCATACCTCTTCCCATCTTTTCTTTCAACAACGTACTTCACATATATGATTGCTTTGTTAGCGAATGTATGCATGTTGAGCCCTAGAACTTGCTTTATATCGTGAATTGAGAAGACCCCTGACTTGTCTCGTGTAGTGTTCAAGAACCTCCTTCTAATTTCCTCCTTCATAAGAGGGTGTATGTTCGGCTGGATGATCACCTCTTCATATTCTGTGTTGTATATGTAATTGTGGATGTTCTCATGAAAAGGCTACTCTTTCTTTGGTGGCCTAAGAATGGGTATTCGCATGGCATCCATTGATTCAACTATACTTTTCACTCGATCCTCCATTGTCTTCTTTTGCTTAGAGGTAGTAGCTGCAGAGGGTGTCTTCGCTTTGGCTTTAGGTTCTGAAGGAGTAGGAGTCAGAGTCTTCTGTGGCAAGTTCTTGGTGGGAGTCATCTTTGCATTTTCAGCATCATCTCTTGCGTTAATTGGCTCCAGAGCAGAAAACTGAACAGAGGGTGTAGGAGCAATGGGCATAAGCTCTGGAATTGAGGGTTCCACAAACTTCTCAAGCCCTTCTGCGATAAGTTCAACTCCAATATTGATCTTGGCCTTGACAAAGGGTTCTGTAGAGATAACAGAGTTAGAGACATCAACCTTCAAGTTCAAGTTTTTCATCTGAGAGGCACACGATTTTGACTTTTGTGTTGTGCCACCTGAGGTTCCTTTATTCTAAGGCACAATGTTGAAGGGAGCAGCTGCTATAGGATTTTGTTAGTGCACAGATTTATTGGATGGAAGATCATATTCACTAAAGCTGAAAGTTAAAGAAAGTCAAAGCTCAAAAGTCAACTCTCAAGCAAAGTCAAAGTCAATTGTAATAAACTCAAAGTCAAAGTCTTGTGTTTGTAAGCTTGTAAGCGTGTGTTATGTATTTTTTCTTTTAATAGATAGATGGTTGGTAGTTGTGGTAAGAAGACTTGTAACAATTCAGAACTGAGATTGTATTCGCAGAGTTAGAGAGAGAAAATTGTGGTTAGAGAGAAAAAGTGGTTCAAATCATTTGTAATCAAATCTTGTGATTAATCAAAACAGGTAGATTGTTTTAATCTTGTTTGTGATTGATTTTAGTAATGAGAACTTGATCAAATCTGGGATTAATAATTGGTATCAGAGCAAATCTTTTTTTGAAATCAAGAAAATGTGGATATCGACACTATTTCATCGAGTCTAGATTGTTTTATTCATTTTTGTTGATAATTCGAGTTGTAATTGATTGTTGTGTGTTCGAATTGAGTATTAGATCGAGTTTGTATAGAATTGGAAAAGAATTGCACTGTAATTTTTTTCAATTTGACAATTTTTGTTGGTTTTTGCATTCACGAGTTCGACGCATTGTAAATGAATCAATGTGTAAATTTGTGTGAATTTTTTTGAAATTCATGGTTAGATTTCGATTATAGAAGTATAGTAGATCTAATTGTCGAATTTACAGTTCGAAATTCGAAGTGGAGATGAGTTTTTGAGCAGATCAGATCTATTTTTCATTGTAGATCTGAAGAACTCGCAAATATTTCCAAGAACTCGCAAGGATCACCAAGAACTCGCACAGTGTTCAAAGAATTCGCAGAAATCTTGAAGATTTCACAGATTTACATTTGTTTTCGCAAAATTTTGATTTCTAAAAATTTTACAAGTGTAAAATTCGCAGGTGTATGTGTTGCGAATTGTACAGAATTCGCAAGTCTGTGTCTTACGATTTATTCAGGATTCGTATTGGACTAATTGCGAATTTCTAAGAATTCACATAAGTCTTTTTGTGGAAAATTTTAAGGACATAATTCGCATTATTTTTAATTGCGAATTTCTCAGAATTCGTAGTGTTGTTAGAATTCGCAGAAGCCTGTTGTACGAATTCCTTGGATTTCGCAGGAGAGTGCTTTACGTATTCTTGTGATTCTTACGAAAAGTCTAAGTGTTGGATTCGTAAATGTCTAGCTTGCGAATTCTGTATTGATCTTGCTTGCTAACTCTGAGAAGCTTACGAATTCTGAAAGCCTACGAATTCTAGTAGTCTACGAATTCTGTGTTGGTTACGAATTCTGTTTCTTGCGAATTTCTTACTTCAGTGTAGAATGAGAATTCTATACTTGTAGATTTTTGGAAATTCCATTTGTGATTTTCTTTCAAGTATTCTTCATTTTTGTGATTTCAAATTAGACTAACGATCAGTTTCAAGTTCTTATTGAATATTTTCAAAAGAAGATGTCATCAAGGGAAGCTCTCGCGATTGGAACCGATGTAAAGGAGAGTATGAGCAATGGAAAGACTGGTTCAAGGACTTCATAGAAAGACACGAGTTGTGTGAACTTATCATGAAATCTTTGACGGAAGAAATCATTAAACCTCCTATGAAGATTCATGAAGGAGTAGAAGGGGAAGAGAGAGAGAGAGTTTCCACTACCAAAAGATAAAAATACTGAAGAGCAAAAAAAGAGAGATAAAACTAATAGACTGGCAAAATCATTTACTCTACAAGGCATCCCAAATGAGATATATGTCAAGATTGATAGCTACAATGCTACTGGCAAGGAAATGTGGGATCAATTGGAGAAGATGATACTCGGATCAAAGATAGGCAATCAACTCAAAATCTCTAACTGCCTCAACAACTACGAGGAGTTCAAAGACAACGAAGGAGAATCTCTCGAGGCAACATATGACATATTTGTGACCTTGCTAAACGAGCTAAGCAAGAACAAGGTCAGAAAGTCACAGATTGAACTGAATGTCAAGTTCCTCAGTATTCTGCAACCAGAATGGAAAAGATTTACTAGGCAAATGAAGTAGATGAAAGATCTGAACAAAATTCCACTTCATGAGGTCTATGAAACTCTCATGCAGAATAAAGAAGAGGTTGATGAGATAAAAGAGAAAAAGAAGAAGACTGAGAAGACAGTTGTTGATCCAATTGATCTTGTAGTGAAGAAAAAGTCTGTGAGCTTGAAGAAAAAGAAGAAAGTCATAGTTTCTGAATCCGAGGAAGCGGAGAGTGAAGATAATTCTGACTCTGATGATTGTGAGAACTGAAAGTAGGCTATGCTGATGCTGACTAAAGCCTTTCAGAAAAAGTTCTACAAAAAGCCTAGCTCAAATAGTCAGAGATATTCTTCTGGATCTAGAAACTATGAACACAAGGAAAGGATTGACGGAAAGAGAATAGAAGAAAAGAGGTCTGATGAGAAACAATATAGAGCTGAAGAGAAGAAACAGCTAGAACCGACAAAATGCTTCAACTGTGGCAAACTCGGACACTTTGCTAAGGACTACCGAAAGCCCAAAGTCCAAAACTCCGAGTATTACAAGAACAAGATGCTTTTAGCCAAGCAACAAGAGGCTGGAAAGGAATTAATGGCGGAGGATGAGTTCTGGCACGACCATTCAGACGAGGAAGAAGAGAAAGAAGAGAAAGATCATCTATGCTTTATGGCCCAGACAGAGATGGAAGCTGAAGTTGAGTCTGATGAAGAAGACAATGAAGAGGTAAGTGATATGCCTAAATCTGATTTTATGAATGCTATGCAAGCTATGATGATTAAACTCCAGGAAGTAACGTCTAAACATGAACGCCAAAAAGGTATCATAAAAGAAAACAATCAATTAATACAGAAACTTAGCAATGATCTTGCTGAGAAGAACGTATTAATTGAAGCTTTACATAAAAATATTGATACCAGCGGGAAAGAGAAAACTATACTTCACAAAGAATTAGCTGAAACTACTTCAAAGTATAAACTGTGCCAATTTGAATCAAAAGAGATTGCTAAAAAGTGTTCATCAATTTCAAAAGATAATATATCTTTAACTGAAAAGGTGAATGTTTTGTAGGAAAAGCTTTACAGTTTAGGTCAAACTGAACATACTATTCATCTGAACAAACCTAAAGAGAGTAGTGAGTGTTGGGGACTTGGTTACGAGAACCCACACTACCTCAAAAAGGGTATTTCAAAAGTGCCTGCACTTTATGACTTTGGATTTTTAAAACTGGCACCACAATACACTGAACTCAAAGTTAAGTGGACCAAACTGTCTGACGAGGATGAAGTTAAAGAAAAAGAGAAAGGGAAGAACACAACTAAAATGCAACTTCCATTTCGTTATGAGAGGTTGAATAACAGTTATAGTTCTGATAGATCAAAATTTCTTTCTAATGACTATTTTGAAAGTTATTCTTTAAAAGAGTTGGAGGTTAAGCCTATCGAAGGTAAGATTTACGTAACTCCTCTCGTGTTGGAAAGTAAAATTTCTGAACTCGAGAATACTCTGGCAGAAGAAAGAATTTTGATGGACTTAGAACAAACTGTGTTCTTCACTGTGTTTAAAAATTCTGACTTTTCTAAATCTTCTAAAGCTTCAAAATCTGATGATATTTCTGATCTACTTAATGAAGAGTTTGATTTTTTAAACTCTGAAGGTGAGTTAGATGACTGTGTTGGTCTATTTGATTCTAATGCTAAACTTCCTGATCATTCACAGTTTGTTATAAATTCTTTTGGATTATCAAGTGTGTATGAAAAAGGTGAAACATCAACCGATTGTATGGGAAATACTTCAGAGAATTCTGGATGACCCCCACGTGGATGGGTCTACAGGGTTCATAACTACTCCTCTTACTATAGGGCGCTTACCTAGCCAACGCTTAGATCCGGCTCGACCTATTGCTCTTTCCTTGTGCCTAGTTGATAAACCAGTTTAAGCATTCACAGAAACAGAACATAACTGGTAAGCCAAAGAAAAAGAATGTCAAAGATAAAAAGAAGTCTAAGCATTCACAGAAACAGAACATAACTGGTAAGCGAAAGAAAAAGCAATCTTTTAAAACTCACAGTACTAATTCTAAAGTTTCAACTGTTTCAGATGTGAAAAAGAAACGGATTGGAGTGAAATCAGAATGGCGACCGAAACAGAAGATTGACGAGAATGCTAAATCATGTTCTAATCTGAAATGTAATAGAGGATTGACTAGTAAAACAGATGTAGTTGAGAATATTGCTTTTTCAAAACCAAAACTTGTATCTTCGTACAAGAGATATTCAATAAAGCAATTGTTCCAATTATCTCCGTATGCTAGAAAGTCTTCTAATTATAAAAGAAATGATTCTGCTTCTCATAAATATTCTGATGTTTGGTTTGGCACATATCATGTATATTCTTATCATTCAGTTGCTTCAAATATTTTTCAAAAGGTCAAAGGGTCCATATATAAATGGATGCCAAAATCTTGTGCTAACACAGTAGGACCTAGATTTAAATGGGTACCTAAATCTATTGTTCCTTGATTTCTCATGTGCAGACTCGTCATATGTGGTACTTGGATTCTGGTTGCTCCAAGCATATGGCTGGGCGGAAAGATATTTTATCTAATTATACAGAGCAATATTGTGGGACAGTTAGATTCGGCAACGACCAGTTCTCACCAATTCTGGGTTATGGTGATGTGCTTCATGACAACGTGACGATTACAAAGGTGAGCTATGTTGAAGGATTAGGACATAACCTGTTCAGCATTGGCTAGTGCTGCGAAAAAGATTTAGAGGTAAATTTCAAGGCCAAGCGATGTTCTGTGCGTACTGAAGATGGTAAGGAACTTTTGGTCGACACTAGAAAGTCCAACCTCTACACGATAAATTTGTCAAAAGTCCAGACTGACAATGAGGTTTGTCTACTATCAAAAGCCTCGCTGCAACAAAGTTGGTTATGGCACCGAAGGCTTTCTCACCTGAAATTTTGCTACATCAATAAACTGGTAACGGGAAAATTGGTAAAAGGACTTCCTGAGCTAAAAGTTGTCAAAGAACATCTGTGTGAAGCTTGTGAAAAGGGTAAAATGAAGAGGGACGCACATAAGCCGAAACCCGAACCGTGTACAAGCTCTCCACTGGAATTGCTTCACATGGATCTCTGTGGTCCGATGAGAACGCAAAGCATGGGAGGGAAGAAATACGTGTTAGTAATAGTGGAAGGTTTTTTGCGTTACACATGGGTAAAGTTTCTAAGGACAAAAGATGAGACGCCCGACGTACTCATCAATTTTTTGAAGACTACCCAAGTGAACTTGCAGAAGACAGTTAAGCTTCTTAGGACGGATAACGACACATAATTTAAAAATAAGACTATAGAAGAGTATCTCGAATCGGTCGGGATAACTCACCAATATTCTGCTGCTAGGACACTAGAACAGAATGAAGTAGTAGAAAGACGCAATCGAATGCTAGTCGAGGCCGCTCGCACTATGCTCAGCCAGTCGAATCTACCTCTGTTTCTGTGGGCAGAAGCTGTTTCAACTGCCTGTTATACGCAAAATCGCTCTATTATTCACAGATGGTTTGGAAAAACTTCTTATGCATTAATTAATAATCGTACACCTAGCATTAATCATTTTCATATTTTTTGTTGCAGGTGTTTCGTGCTAAATGATAGAGAGAGCTTGAATAAATTTGAACCGAAGGCTGATGAGGGAATCTTCATTGGTTACTCCCAGACATCTGCTGCATACAGAATTTATACAAAGAAGTCAAAGACAGTAATTGAGAGCGTTAACGTAACATTTGACTAGGATATGGCTTCTGAACAAATCAGTTCAGAAACCCGTACATATTGGTGTACTAGCTTCTCGGCAAATCACTCTAGAACCTGTACCTGTTGCTAATAAATCAGATGAAGCGTCATCGTCAAATTCTCATTTATCTGATTTATATTTGTTATTTGAACTGTTTTATGATGAATTTCTTGGAACTAAAGTGTCTAAACCTGTTGTGGATGATAGATCAGAAGACTCACAAAGACATCAACCAACCACTTCAGACATACCTACTGAATCAAAGTCCCTGATTCAGTAAGAGATTCCAGTTCAAACACCTACTCCAACGGTTGAAGCTGTGGACGTTAACGAAGAGACATAAGTTACTGAATCAGTTGGTCATATAATCACGACAAATCAACAGTCAGAAAATGCTGTTCCAACTAACACTTCTGTACAAGAAACTTCAAATGTAACCCCAACAAAATCTGATCAAGAAAAAGATGACAATGGATACTTAGATGAGCTTTATGATCAATCTACATCGAATCCACTCCCTCATGAGCATAAATGGACCAAAGAGCACCCGATAATCCAAATAATTGGAGATCCAACTTTACCGGTGCAAACTAAGTCTGCAACTTTGAATATGTGTGAGCATGACTCATTCTTGAGTAAGATAGAGCCTACTCGAGTATCAGAAGCTCTAGCTGACTCGGATTGGGTGACTGCAATGCAAGAGGAGCTAAACCAGTTCGAAGCTTTAAAGGTCTGGAGACTTGTGCCAAAACCAGAAGGTAAACCTATAATAGGCACCAAATGGGTATTCAAGAACAAAAAGGATGAAGATGGTATCGTAATTTAAAACAAAGCACGATTTGTTGCAAAAGGATACCGACAAGAGGAAGGCATTGATTACGACAAGACTTACGCTCCAGTAGCACGTATTGAAGCAATCAAAATGTTTCTTGCGTATGCTTCTCATAAAAACTTCATTGTCTACCAGATGGACGTGAAGACCACCTTTCTAAATGGCATTATTAAGGAGGAAGTCTACGTATCACAACCTGAAGGCTTTGTGAATCCAGATAAACCAGATTACATATATATTATTTATAAAGCACTTTATGGATTAAAACAAGCACCTCGAGCCTGGTACGAAGTTTTATCAAAGTTTTTGGTCAAGTCAGGTTTCACAAAAGGTAAAATCGATACTACTTTGTTTATTAAGAAAGAAAAATCCGATATCATTCTTATTCAAATTTATGTGGATGACATCATATTTGGCTTTACAAATCCAAATGAGTATGATGGGAGAGATGAACTTCTTTCTCGGATTACAAGTTAAGCAATTTTCAACAGGGATTTTTATAAACCAAGCTAAGTATATTTTTGATATTCTTCGGAAATTCAAAATGGAAACTTGTAAACCTATTGGAACCCCGATGGCATCAGGAACTAAGATCAGCATGGATCCTTCGGGAAAACCTGTTGATGTATTTAACCTATAGAGGAATGATTGGTTCTTTGATGTATTTAACTTCAATCAGGCTAACCCCAAAGAATCTCATTTTTCTGCGGTCAAAAGGATTTTTAGATATCTGAAGGGCACTGTAGATCTTGGTCTGTGGTATCCTAAAGATACTGGTTTTGAACTGACGGCTTACTCAGATGCAGATCATGCTGGATGTATGTTAGATAGGAAGAGTACATCGGGTCATATACAGTTTCTTGGAGATAAACTCGTTAGTTGGGCATCAAAGAAACAATTATGTGTTTCCACATCAACGGCTGAGGCGGAGTATGTTGCTGCTGCAAGCTGCTGCTCTCAAGTCTTGTGGATGAGAACACAACTACGAGATTATGGCTTCAAATTTGACAAAATCCTGATTTACTGTGACTCTAAGGGCGCCATTGCCATATTAGCAAATCCTGTACAACATACAAAGACAAAACACATAGATGTACGATATATCAAAGACAATGTTGAAAAAGGTACAATAGAACTTATTTTGTAAACATTGATTATCAGCTTGCTGATTTGTTTACCAAGCCTCTCGACGAAAAGAGATTTAATTTTCTTGTCTCGAAACTTGGTATGCTAAATCTCAAGACATAATCTGTGATTACCTATTAAAGTTTTTCTTATTGTTATTTTTCTTCATTTCTTTATTTTTAATCTGAAAGATACCTGCACTTTAAGGTATGTTCATGAGCTCAGGGGGAGTGAGAGAAGATGATAAAGTTGATCTACAATCATTTGAGGGGGAGTTCATATTTTTGTATATGTTTATCATTGATAAATTTTTATGATGCATAAATACAGGGGGAGTATGAATGAGGAGTGAGGAATATGATTTCTGATTATTTCAGATCAGAACTCGTACATTCAATGTTTTACTGCTTTATGTCATTTACTTTTCAATAAATGTTGTGAATAAATCTTTGCACTTTGACGACTTTATGACTTTTTGCAAAAATGAGAGGAAGCTTAAAAGATCATATTATATATGACTTTTCGAGTTGATTTCATGAGATTTAAGACTAAACGAAAAGGTTAATTTCTAATCTTAATCTCATACGTATCTGAAAGAAGGACAACTTTCAGGTATGAAAACATGTTCTTAAATGTTCAAACCACTTCTGATTCTTAAATGATTTCATGAATATAGAAGTGTGATTTTCAATGTTTTCATGTTATTTGTGCTTCAATGTATAATAAATCGTGTGTTTCCAAAGAGTAATACTTACGTATTATCTTTTTCATATACTTTCAAGTATTCACACACACCGGTTTAATTTTTGATTGAAATTGTTCTTACCATGTCTCGAAATTGAAACAAATTTTCGATGGTAAGACACCCCGATCGAATTCCAAAGAATTTTGAGCGTGATTTCATTTTGAAATGTTAATTCAAGTATGTCTATATATTTGTAACACCCCGAATTTCGTATGGTCTTTTAGGATCAAGAATAGAGAAAAAGGGGGGTTTTTGTGCTGGTCTACAGGGCGCACGGGTCAGTGTTTTAAGCTTCACCTCTTCGTCGTGATCGTTACCTGGTTTTCCGGGTTTTTATTCTAAAACCTACTGGTGAGTTCCTACTACCATTTTACAAACTTTATACATGTCAAAACTCTTATTTGCGAAATCCGAAGTATTTCTACGGTATGATTTCATGTTCTCTACATTTTGATATAAATTAAGTTTTTGGTAATTTTCGGGGTTCCCGATCAGTTTTGACTAAAATGACGGGTTCCGCCTTATTAGAAGTAAAATGATGTTTACTTGCCCATGTTTGTGGCTTATTGAAAGAATGTATATAAACTGGTTTTATGATTATCTTTCTTACCAGCAGTTGGTCTGGAAAATGGCAATTTGAAATATAAATGTGTTGATAGCTATTTATCTAGCTTTGATGGTCGCATGAAATATTGTGACAAGTCATGACTACACTAGTGGATCCCTAGGTATCGAGTCGGCTTATGGCTGGGAAGGTTATGCCCCTTCTGTTGTAGTTAGATACATTTGATCCTCGGGGGCACTTGGTACGGTTATGTGAGACCGGTTACTAGCCATGGGTCAAATGTAGTTTAACGAACGAGTATGACTGGTTCCTTGGGGGCCTCCCTCACATCGTAGTACGGACCGAAGCGTTCGTGGCCATGGTTCCATGTATTTAGCTCATAACTCGGATTTGTGGCCTACTTTGTGTTCCACTATAATCCTTGGTAAATCGGGTGATCCCCGTCATCAGAAGATGTGTTTTGGACCGGTTGTCCGTTTATTATCAAAGAACTGTATTTTGCATACCTAAACCATTGAAAAGATTTACTTTGATGCATTTGATTATATCTCTTGAGATTTATGAACTGTATGTTCTCACTAGGCTTTAAGCCTAACACTTTTTTTCAAATGATGTGTATAACAGGTTTCCTTTAGCGGTGGGTTGCCGGGGTTTTGAGAGACGGATTTGGTCTCGAGGCATTTGGAGATGACTAGTATTGTATTTGGGCATTTTTTAAGTCCCATTCTTTTGATGAATTATGGATTGTCAACTGATGTAATCTTGCTAGAAGTGTCTAGATTAGTTTGTTGATGAATCCCAGTTAAGTACTGGTTTTTGTAAAGTCTTAAGGACTGATCCCCTTTAGGGGAGGTTTATATCAATACGATCGTCATGTTGCCAGGTTATCCAGGTTTTAATTTACTCTGATTTTTAGGGTGTTACAAGTTGGTATCAGAGCCCTAGTTTAAGTGAACTAGGCATGAATGTAAGATGTCTAGACTTAGACCGAGTATGATAAGAATTGATCCGTGAGATTGGGTAGAGCTTCTAAGATGGGTTAGCTTAGAGTCAACGGAAAGTGCGTTTATCAGGTGTTGTGGCGACCGTGACAAGAACTTTTATGTGTTATATGTTCATAATCTCACTTAGCTAATGTTATTATGAGGATATCATACGTAAGTGTACTTGAATTTCTATTGCTATGACGATTGGTAATGTGGTAGTACGTTTCCTTTGTGTTTATTCCAACTCTTTCTTATCTCTTTTCCTGTTCTGTGAAGCAGCTTGGGATGGTGAATACGCGTGGTAGACCGCGTACGCGTGTTGATGGTTTAGAAGCGACAGCCTCCACCGCTGGTCAGCCGGAGGGAGTTGAGGTTGTTGTGCGACCACCTGTTCAGCAAGGGCTAGGTGGGGGGCCAGAGGTCATTCAGTGAGTAGACCTGGCTTCGTCCCACCCAGTCATCAGGGATGCTAATTACCCGTCTGAGATGATGGCCACCATGATGTTGGCAATGAGGGAAGAGATGGCAAAGCAGCAAGAATTTCTGCTGAAAGTGATTGAGGACCGCGATGTGAACAATCGGAGGAGTGAGACGGTTGTGGAAAACATTGTAGCGGGTCCTGTAGGCGCTGGTGCAGGGGTCAGGACTGAGGAGCACGGGATTGTTGGTGCTCCGGGAAATAAGAAAAGTTGTTCCTAAAGATCCTTTCTGGGTTGCGGACCGCCAGAGTTCGCTGGTTCCGACGACCCAATCATGTGTGTAAAGTGGATTCGAGCGGTCGAGCAAGCTTTTGGCTCTTCCGAATGCGGAGATGATCAGAGAGTGCGGTTCGGTACCCAACTGCTGAGGGATACTGCGCTCATTTGGTGTAATGTCATTCAATCCACCCTACCACCTGATGTGTTGGCTCAGTTGTCTTGGGCCGAATTCAAGAAAAAGCTGTTAGAAGAATTCTGCAATGAAAGAACAATGGACCGAATCGAGAAAGAATTCCGGTCTCTGGTAAAGGGAAGCCTGACGGTGAGGGAGTACACCCGTCAGTTCATGGAGAAGCTTGATCTGGTGGGGCACGCTGCCCCAACAGAGAAGGATAAGATGAAGGCCTATCTGAATGTCCTACCCGCGAACATGCAATCTATGGTCCACAATTCTAAAGCTTCTAACCTTCGCGAGATGGTTGAAGAAGCTCAGTACATGGAAGAGATGTTCGCGAGGAACAAAGCTGAGAAAGCTGTGGTGGGGACTGATAAGAGAAAGTGGGAGAGCAGTTCTGTACCTCCCAAGAGAACCTGACCTTTTGTCGGAAACCGCAGTTTCAGCGGTTATCAAGAAGCCAGATGGTGCTCGAAGTGTCGAACAAATCACCATGGTAACTGTAACCCCACTTCTAGATTCTGCTTCAAGTGTGGTAAGAATGATCACACCGTCCGCGACTGTTCTGTCGCGGGGATGGTCTGCTTCGAGTGTAAAGAACCGGGGCATGTGAAGAGAGATTGCCCGAAGCTCAAGTCTGGTGTCGTGGCGGCAAAGAAGGAGAACCCTCCGAGGGTTCCGGGTCGAGCATTTCAGAAGACGGCCGATGAGGCCAAGGCATCTGCTGATGTGGTATCGGGTGCTCGTGTTTTATTCGATACGGGTGCCAGTTTCTCTTTCATATCTAAGTTGTTCCATCAAAAGATTTCTATGCCCACTACTAGTCTCGAGGATGCATTAGTAGTAGAAATAGCCGATGGTAATCAAGTTCTGATCCACGATGTTCTGAAGCAGTGTGCTCTTAGTATCGAAGGGAGAGAATTCTCAATCGATCTACTGCCGATGTTAATCGGGGGTTTTGATGTTGTGGTCAGCATGGATTGGTTGTCAAACAATCATGCTGAGATCGTATGTTCCAAGAAGTTGATTCGACTTCCCAACCCCTCTGGCGAAGTCGTTGTCATCTATGGTGAAAAGAGAGAAGGTGAAGTGGCAATAATCACAATGGCAAAGGCACACAAGTGCTTAGTAAAAGGATGTTCGTCTTTCCTAGCCTATGTGATCGATGCCAAGTTAGAGAAATCAAAGCTGGAAGATGTGAAGATTGTGCGTGAGTTTCCAGATGTCTTTCCGGACGACTTTCCCGGGTTACCACCCGATCGTGAGATAGAGTTTCGGATTGATCTTGTGCCTGGAGCAGCACCAATTGCTAAAGCTCCTTACCGTTTAGCGTCGTCAGAGATGCAAGAAATGATGGCACAACTCCAAGAGATTTTGGAGAAGGGCTTTATAAGACCGAGTTCGTCACCCTGGGGAGCTCCGGTCTTGTTTGTAAAGAAGAAAGATGGCACGCTGCGAATGTGCATCGACTATCGTGAGTTGTACAAAGCTACAGTGAAGAACATGTATCCGCTTCCGAGAATAGACGACTTGTTCGATCAACTTCAAGGAGCGGGTTGTTTTTCCAAAATCGACTTACGTTCGGGTTATCACCAAGTGAAGGTAAGAGAAGAAGATGTTCCGAAGACAGCTTTCAGAACGCGTTACGACCATTACAAATTTCTTGTAATGCCTTTTGGTCTAACGAACGCACCGGCAATATTTATGGACTTGATGAATAGAGTGTGCCGACCATTCCTCGACCAGTCGGTCATTGTATTCATTGATGACGTACTCGTGTACTCCAAGAGCAAGTCAGAACACGAACAACATCTACGAGAAGTGCTTGAAGTGTTGAGAATGGAAAGATTGTACGCCAAGTTTTCCAAGTGTGACTTTTGGCTTAAAGAGGTACATTTTCTGGGTCACGTTGTCACTCAAGACAGAGTGAAAGTGGATCCCTCCAAGATTGAAGCTATGATGAATTGGGAATCTCCCAAGAGTCCGTCAGAGATCTGAAGTTTCTTGGGTCTGGCAGGGTACTACCGGAGATTTATCCAAGACTTTTCGAAAATCGCTTCTTCCTTGACAGTTTTGACTCGGAAGAATGTGAAGTTTGAATGGACCGAAACACAAGAGAAGGCGTTCCGAATACTTCAAAAGAAGTTGTGTGAAGCTCCGATTTTGTCGTTACCTGAAGGGTTAGAAGACTTCGTTGTTTATAGCGACGCTTCGAAAATGGGTTTAGGTTGTGTGTTGATGCAACGGGGCAAGGTAATCGCTTACGCCTCGAGGCAACATAAAATACACGAGGTGAACTATCCTACCCACGATTTGGAGTTAGCAGCGGTGGTGTTCGCCCTGAAGCTTTGGCGACACTATCTCTATGGCACGAAGTGTACACTCTACACAGATCATAAGAGCCTGAAGTATGTCTTTGATCAGAAAGAGTTGAATATGAGACAACGGCGGTGGCTCGAGTTGCTTAAAGATTACGACTGTGAGTTGCTTTACCATCCTGGTAAGGCAAACGTGGTAGCCGATGCGTTAAGTCGGAAGGACTATAATGGATGTATTCGGGCTACCCATTCGAGAATCGAGTTGGTGTCTAGTCTTGTTGAAAAGATCAAAGCATCGCAAGTTGAAGCACTGTTAGAAGAGAATCTCAAAGAGGAAGTCTTGACAAAATAACATTTGCTCTTAACGGAAGATAGCCGTGTGGGTACCCAAGCTTGGGGGTAACCGTGATCTGTTGCTTGAAGATGCACACAAGTCCAAGTATTCCCTTCATCCGGGAAGTACAAAGATGTATAGGGACTTGAAGCTGCACTATTGGTGGCCGGTAATGAAACTTGACGTGGCGCGTTACGTTGAGCGTTGTGTGACGTGTTCGCAAGTTAAGGCCGAACATCAGCGACCGTATGGGAGTCTTCAATCTTTAGAGATTCCTGAGTGGAAGTGGGAGCATATCACCATGGACTTCGTGATGAAGTTGCCTAAAACTCTTCGAGGTCACGATACCATTTGGGTGATAGTTGATAGATTAACAAAGAGCGCTGACTTCTTGGCTATGCGCGAGACTCTACCGATGGATAAGTTAGCAAAGCTTTATATCGATGAGGTGGTCTCGAGGCACGACATACCATTGTCGATCGTGTCGGATCGCAACAGTCGGTTCACTTCGAACTTCTGGGATGGGTTTCAGAAAGAACTTGGTACTCGAGTGAAGTTGAGTACGGCTTACCATCCGCAAACCGACGGGCAGAGCGAACGAACGATCCAAACTTTGGAAGACATGTTGAGATCTCGTGTCATCGATTTCGGGGGTAGTTGGGACTCTCACCTGCCTTTGGTGGAGTTTGCTTACAACAATAGCTACCACTCGAGTATTGGAATGGCACCTTTTGAGGCATTGTATGGGCGAAAGTGTCGGACTCTTGTGTGCTGGCTAGAAGCGGGAGAAAAGCAGTTTGCCAGACCTGAAATCGTGCAAGAGACTGCCGATAAGGTCAAGTGCATTCGTGAAAGAATGAAAGCGGCTCAGGATCGGCAGAAAAGTTATGCCGATAAGAAGAAACGACCGATAGAGTTCCAAGTGGGCGATCGCGTGATGCTTAAGGTGTCGCCATGGAAGGGTATTATCCGATTCGGAAAACATGGGAAGCTGAGTCCCCGTTTCCTCGGACCTGTCAAAGTGCTTAAAAAGGTGGGTTTGCAAGCCTACCAGTTGGAACTACCACCGGAGTTGAGCAGAATCCACAATACGTTTCATGTTTGTTACCTTTGGAAGTGTCTAGCGGTAGAAGACAGCGTCATTCCCCTCTCAGAGTTAAGAGTGGACGAAGGTAACCGTTGTGTGGAAGAACCCGACGCCATCTTAGAGAGAAAGTCTAAGAAGTTGCGTCACAAAGAGGTCACTTTAGTCAAGATGCAGTGGAAGCATCACCGGGGAGCAAATGTAACGTGGGAAGCCGAGGAGGATATGAAGCGAAGATATCCTCACCTTTTTGAGTAGTTGGGATTTTGGGAAAGAAATCATTCCCAAGTTGGGGAGGATTGTAACACCCCGAATTTCGCATGGTCTTTTGCGATCAAGAATAGAGAAAAAGGGGGATTTCTGTGCTGGTCTACAGGGCGCACGGGTCGTGCGCCCTCCTTCAGGAATTTCGCACGGGTCGTGCGCAAGGGTCAGGGGCTCGGCAGTGGCTTTACGCACGGGTCGTGCGCCCTCCCTTCTTTGACAGCGCACGGGTCGTGCGCTGCGTTGGGACTGATGAGATATTTTTTTAAATATCTCATTTTGGTTGGTTTATTGATTAATATCTCAAATCTCAGTCTCTCTCTCTTTCTTTTCCTTTTTTTTTCCATTCGATCTTCGAGGCTTCGTTTGGTTGCTAGTTTGCGGTGTTTCTAGCAAGGGGTCAGTGTTTTTAGCTTCACCTCTACGTCGTGATCGTTACCTGGTTTTCCGGGTTTTTATTCTAAAACCTACTGGTGAGTTCCTACTACCATTTTACAAACTTCATACATGTCAAAATTCTTATTTGCGAAATCCGAAGTATTTCTACGGTATGATTTCATGTTCTTTACATTTTGATATAAATGAAGTTTTTGGTAATTTTCGGGGTTCCCGATCAGTTTTGACTAAAATTACGGGTTCCGCCTTATTAGAAGTAAAATGATGTTTACTTGCCCATGTTTGTGGCTTATTGAAAGAATGTATATAAACTGGTTTTATGATTATCTTTCTTACCAGTAGTTGGTCTGGAAAATGGCATTTTGAAATATAAATGTGTTGATAGCTATTTATCTAGCTTTGATGGTCGCATGAAATATTGTGACAAGTCATGACTATACTAGTGGATCCCTAGGTATCGAGTCGGCTTATGGCTGGGAAGGTTATGCCCCTTCTGTTGTAGTTAGATACATTTGATCCTCGGGGGCACTTGGTACGGTTATGTGAGACCGATTACTAGCCATGGGTCAAATGTAGTCTAACGAACGAGTATGACTGGTTCCTTGGGGGCCTCCCTCACATCGTAGTACGAACCGAAGCGTTCGTGGCCATGGTTCCATATATTTAGCTCATAACTCGGATTTGTGGCCTACTTTGTGTTCCACTATAATCCTTGGTAAATCGGGTGATCCCCGTCATCAGAAGATGTGTTTTGGACCGGTTGTCCGTTTATTATCAAAGAACTGTATTTTGCATACCTAAACCATTGAAAAGATTTACTTTGATGCATTTGATTATATCTCTTGAGATTTATGAACTGTATGTTCTCACTAGGCTTTAAGCCTAACACTTTTTCTCAAATGATGTGTATAACAGGTTTCCCTTAGCGGTGGGTTGCCGGGGTTTTGAGAGACGGGTTTGGTCTCGAGGCATTTGGAGATGACTAGTATTGTATCTGGGCATTTGTTAAGTCCCATTCTTTTGATGAATTATGGATTGTCAACTGATGTAATCTTGGTAGAAGTGTCTAGATTAGTTTGTTGATGAATCCCAGTTAAGTACTGGTTTTTGTAAAGTCTTAAGGATTGATCCCCTTTAGGGGAGGTTTATATCAATACGATCGTCATGTTGCCAGGTTATCCAGGTTTTAATTTACTCTGATTTTTAGGGTGTTACAATATTGGTTCGTATAGACAACATCCAATTTTTGCTGACCTAAGCTTTGATTGTTATATCATTTTTATTTGATCATTTCATACAATGTCAGATTTTAAAACAACTTTCTTGTATTCATTTCATTCATTCAATATACTTGTTTGAAATATCTTCAATGTTTAAAATGCTCAAATCTTCATTATTATCTCATAGAGCATACATCCATCTGACTTGTATATTTTGTGCTTTAACTGAAAAGTTAAACCATTTGAGCAACATATTCTTATAGGATAATATGGGTTCATTTTTGTGAGGACTTAAATAAAACTTCTATGGATTCACGTTAACCAGTGTTTTCTACCCAAGAAGTTAATCCTTGAGTGATCGAATGTGTGAGGAGTCAATATAACTGAGTGTGGGTTGAGTGATGAGGTAAAATGTACATGAGAGTTTGGTTAGATGAGAGCTCAATGATTAAAAGAAAGAGGGTGTGAGATTAGAGTAAAAGAATATCAAACTCTGCACCAACTTTTTCTGAGCCGAGCAGCCACATTACCAGTGTTTCACATTTCTTTATGAACATTATTGAAACAGGCAACTAGCCCATGCTAACTCTTGATAAAAACTCCACCAGCTACTCATTTTCTTCTCAATAAGAAAATGTTTCATATTTCTAAGGGGACGCAACATATTATTTATCTGATTTTAATTTGGAAAATCTAAATATTGAAAAAGAAGGAAGTCTACCCCACTTTCGCACTTCGATCATGCACAATCGAGTTTGTGTATAATTATTGTTGTCTCAGTGGTTTACACAATTTTGAGCCATATAAACAACAATCATCATGTGCTTAATTCTTTCAAACACTTGCACAAACACATAAGAAATATGTTTTCTTGTCATAACATTCATAGAAATATCTTTGTGGTGTTTCGATGATTGAATGGAAGCCCTGGGGGAGTGAACATCACAAAAGCTCCTTACCATTGTGTATTCGTTACATATAGTGACTTCGTGTTACTGACACGCAAATTAACTGATTCATTTGTTGATTCAGGTGTTACAATCATATTTTGTCTGAATTTGTAAAGATTCGGATGAATATCTTTTTGGATCAATGAATGTTCAGTCGCTCAGTATCAAAGATCAGTGGTCAGAATAGATGAAGTGACATTTCTTGGTGAAAGTTTTGATGATCTCGATGCCTCAATCATCAAAAAGGGGGAGAGATAATCAAGAAATGTGTGAGAAATTTTTAATTATTTGTGTGTCCCTGAATCTAGTTTCTAATCACAATTAAACAAACAAAACACAAACAAGAATCAATTACCTGTTTGATTTCACTTTCAAATTCAAGATTACAAACTTTCTCTCTCTAGAACTCTCTCTCTCTCTTTACAGATCTCTCTCTAAAATACAACTGAAAAATATCACTTCTGTTTGTTGCTTACTTACGAAATACAAAGAATACAAGACTATTTATATCTACAACTAATACAAGGAAATACAAATTCAAAATACATTGACTTTTATTACAAAAGACTTTGACTTTGATGATTTCTCAGCTTTGACTTCTTGAATCTTTGACTTTTGTCTTCTTGATCTTGTATCCAACATATTTATGCACTAACAATCTCCCCCTTTGGATTCAAGATCACTGTTGAAAGATCTAGCAATTCAGTCTTCACTTTAAGCTCTGTCAGTACAATCTCCCCTTTTTCTTTGACGATATTCTTTCCAAAACAGACTTCAAACGATTAACAATCTCCCCAAAACTTTCACAAAAATACTTTCAGACTTTGGAAAGAAATTATCTTCAGAATCATCTCAACTTGCTTCAGCAAATAACCTCCAAAGAAAATTTCAGTGAAATCCGTACATCTTCAGAAATTCTTTGATGTTCTTCAAATCTTTACTTTGAATCTTCTGACATGGACATTTCTTTAAAATTCATCTCTCAAAACTTTATCATTTCTTGATACCATCTCCCCCTTTTTGATGATTTGAGCATCTATATCATCAAAACTTTGCTTCCAAGAAATGTCTTTCACCAATCTGATCTGTTCAAGATCCTCTGATTCACCGTCAATCCGAACAATGTATTCATCCAGATCTTTTCAAATCTAGACAAAATAGAAATGTGGAACACCTGAATCAACAAATGAATCAGTTAATATGCCTGTCAGTAACACGAAGTCACTGTGTGTAACGAATAAACAATATAAAGGAGCTTTTTGATGTTCACTCCCCCAGGTCTTCCATCCAATCATCGAAATACCACAAAGGCAATTTCTATGAATGTTATGACAAAGAAACGAATTCTTTGTGTGTTCGTGCATGTGTAGAAAGAATTAAGCACGAATGATTGCTTTTAATAAGGCTCAAAGTTGTGTAAACCACTGAGACAACAGTAGATAAACACAGACTCAATGTGCATGATTGAAGTGCGAAGGTGGGGCAGACTTCCTTCTTTTTCAATATCCAGAGTTTCCAAATGAAAATCAGATAGATTATATGTTGCGTCCCCAGAAAATATGAAGCATTTTCTTTTTGAGAAGAAAATGAGTGGTTGGTGGGGTTTTAGCAAGAGTTGACATGGGCTATTTGCCTGTTTCAATAACGTTCACCAAAGAGTTGTGAAACGCTAGTAATGTGGCTGCCCGACTCAGAAAGTATTTGGTGCAGAGTTTGATATTCTTTTACTCTGATCTCACACCCTCTTTCTTTTTATCATTAAGCTCACATCTAACCAAACTCTCATTTCCATTTTACCTCAACGCACATCCCACACTCATTTCTTTTAGACTCCTCACACTCAATCACTAAGGATTAACTTCTTGGGTAGAAATCACTGGTTAACATGATTTCATAGAAGTTCATGTAAGTCCTAACACAAAGAACCCATGTATGATCCTAAAAGAACGTATTGCTCAGATGATTTAGCTTTATCAGTTAAAGCTCATATACAAATGTCATACGAATGTATGCTCATAAAATATAATCATGAAGATTTGAGAATTTTTAGACATTGAAGTATTTTCAAACAAGTATACTGAATGAATGAACATGAATGCAAAAGGCTTGTTTGAAAATCTGACATTGTATGAAAATGATCAGAAATGAAATGAAATAACAAATAAGGCTTATGATCATGAATAATGGATATTGTCTATACGAAACAAAATATATACATTCTTGAAATGACGTTTCAAAATGAAATTGACGCTCAAAAATTCATTGAAGTACAAGCGGAGTGTCTTACCATCGAATAAAAATTGTTTCAATTTAGAGACATGGTAAGAACATGTTGAACAAAGTTTAAACCGGTGTGTGTGAATACTTGAAAGTATATAGAAAAGACAATATGCAAGTATTTATCTTTGGAAACACACGATTTATTTATCAATTAAGCACAAAAATAAAATGAAAACATTTAAAATCACACTTCCAATTCATAAAATCTGTTTAAAATTCGGGAAGTGGTTTGAACATTTAAGAACATGTTTTCTATATCTGAAAGTTGTCCTTCTTTCAAATACATTTGAGATTAAGATAAGAAATTTACCTTTTCGCTCAATCTTAATTCTCATAAAAAAAATCAAGCTGAAGTAAAAAAAATGATATGATCGTGTCAGCTTCTCTCATCCTGCATAAGTCTCAAAGTCTAGTCAAAAATTTATTCACAAAATTTATTTGAAAATAAAAGACATAAAGCAGTAAAACAATTATAATACGAGTTCTGATCAGAAGTAATCAGAAATCATAATTCTTTAACTCCCCCTGAAAATATGCATATGAGATTTATCAATGAAAAAGCACATGATAGAGATCTACAACTTCCGTTGAAGTGTAGTTCGTCATATCTTCCGAATACATATTTCCAGAAAAATTTATGTACTCCCCCTTGAAGGTTGATTTCCTCTTCTGAGTATCTGAGTACATCTTCATATCAGCCCGGGAGTATCATTGCTTTTGATCTTTGAAGTACGAGTCCTAAACTGTTGTGTTTAGAAGTCAAACTTCGTTGAAGTACGGGTTCTAAGCTGATGTACTTAGAAGCCTTTGTTCTTGACATTGAGGTGCGGGTCTTGAAATGTATTATTCAAGAGCCATCGTTCTCTTACTCCCCCTTGACTTGTGGTGCCTGCAACATAGAATCAATCTTCGGTTTTGGTACCCACTGGTATTTGGGTCCATGTGTGTTAGTTGCAGTTCGTATGGGAGTAACGGAGTAAGAACCATACCATTAATGATCACTAGCTTTATGAACAAAATCATATGTATGACAGTAAGAACAATACCTCTTTTTAGATAACCTGAACATTTGATCTCTCGAATAAGCAACATCAGGTTTACCTGTCAGCACTTTGTTCTTCTTGGCTGTTGATGTATGTACAAATGATTTGTTACTTTTCTTCTCTTACTCCTTTCCTTTCTTTTTCTAATCATTCTTCTCATCATCATCCACTGGTTTCACTTTCCATACCAGTTTCTCTTCTTGATATTTTCTTCTTCTTCTTTGTGTACCCGAACCATCCACATGTTGATCATAGAAAATATTAGAAGTACGAATCTGATTGAATGAATTTACTAACCTTCTTGAAGAAACAGATTTCATGTGTGAGCTTGAAGCTGTCCTTTTAAAGTCAGCTGAATTATTTCTAAGTGTGTGGATTTTTGATTCTGGAGTCGTTTGCTCAGTCACCACCACCTTTGAAACAATTTTTTCAAGCTCTTTTACCTTTGAAGAGTAATTGTCTCTTTCTTTTACAAGAAGGTCAATCTTTGTCTCAAATTCAGACTTTGTTTGCTGCTCTTTAAGCACACAAGTAGATAACTCAGATAGCTTTGCAGTTAGCTTTCTAATCTCAACTTCAAACAAGCTTCTTTCTTCCTCAAAGCCCATTTCAGCATTTGTCCTCTGACCAGATATCTCTTTGAATATCCCAACATTCTTTTGCTCTATTAACTTCTTTTCTTTGGCAAAATTCTCCCTTTCCAGAATGATTACTTTCTCAAAATCAGAGATTTGTTGAGAAAGCTTAATGCATTTAAGCTCAACCGTCTTCTTCTCGTCAGCACTTTTTCTGGAAAAGTCTGAGAATTTATTTGCAAACGATTTCATTTTAGTCTCAAAATCAGATCTTTCTTTAACCATCTTTTTCTCCAGATCAGATATTTTCTTTTGAAGCTTAGCATTAGCATCTTCTAGATTATTAATCTTCATCTCATAACTGTCAACATAATCTGCTTGCTGAATCTGGAATATTTGAGATTCCAAATCAGAGATCTTTTGCAGTAATTCAGAATTCTCAGTCTTTAATTTCTCAGCTTCCAACCATTTATCATCTTTCAAGACTTGAATAACTTCCTTTTCAAGTTGTTGAAAAAGTTCCTTGTATTTGGCAAAAAATTCTGAATATTGACCTGAACCTGGTGTCTTCTTCAGGTAATCTATATGTGCATGCATCCACTTATTAAGCTTATTACAAATGTCAACTTGATCATCATGTTTCTTCTTATAGTATTCCATATGACTTTTAGATATAGCAACTTCCATATGTACACTTTCCAACTTTTTACATCTTTGTGCAAATCGTCCTTCAAGATGAAGAAGCTCTGCTTTAAGATTAGCAATCTCTTCTTTTGATGACATTTTTCCTTGAGAAGACATCCTGTTTCAATTAAAAAGAACTTGAACTTGATCGTTAATCCAAATGAAATCTCAAAAATACAGAAAAACGTGAAATAAAACTTCAGAGATTTTGATCACAAAAAGAACTATGTCCCCCTAGGCAGACTTAGCACGGGGGCAACGCCCTTGCGGGGTCGAGGGGCAGAGCCCCTAGAGAAAAAATTTTCACTATTAAGGGCCATATTACAGTTTTGAAAATTTTGACTAAGTACAGAAACTCGCAAGTCACTGTTAAAGCTTAAAACTCGCAGGCGCTGAAACTCGCAAACCACTATTGAAAGTGAAACTCGCAGAACAAATGAACTCGCTGAAACTCGCAGATAGCAACGTGCGCGTTTTCTGAACTCGCAAGTACCTAAACACGCAGATCACTATTCACGATGAAACTCGCTAACTGAGGCATGCGCGTTTCCAAAACTCGCTTGTCAAAGCTTGCACGTTTTGAACAAACTCGCTAGCTAAACTTGCGCGTTCCAACACTTAAAACTTTTTCTCGAAATTTCAAACTCGTACGTCGAGTAAACTCGCAGACCACTGTTCCTCTCAAACTCGCTAGCTTCGATTAGCGCGTTTGTAAAACTCGCAGATCACTACAAGCGCGTTATGGTCCTTAGAAAAATTTCCAACTTTTTCAAACTCGCAGACTTGATTAGCGAGTTTCTAGAACTCGCAGATAACACCTTGCGCGTTTGAGACCAAAAGTAATCCTTCGACTTGCGCGTTCTTGCGGATGAACCTTGCGCGTTTGAACGATGAACTTGCGCGTTTGAGAGATCTAGCGCGTTCTTCCGAAAGTCGACCCATAAATTGATTTTTCCATCTGTTTTCGATCCAAACTTTGTCCAATTGGCTTGAAACTTTGTATGGATGCTCGATTACAATACTAGAACATATTACAATGTGTTATTCCCAGATTTCAAGTTCTAATTCAGTAACAAACAAACAAGATGAATCTCGTAATCACATGTCATTGATTTCAATCATCAAGATTACAAACTTACAACTTTCTGTCTCTAAATTCTCTCACTAGAAACATATTCTAATTAGCTCTTCTCTAATCAGCTCTCTCTCTCTCTCTTAATCATGTACATGCTGATTACAAAGGCAATGACAAAGGTATTTATACCCTTGACAAACTACAAAGAAACAAAATACAATTACATTGACTTTGACTTTATTAACAAAAGACTTTGACTTTCAGCGAGAGTTGACTTTTCCAGCTATGACTTCTTGATCTTTTGTCTTCAATCTTGATACAACTTTCTCTCTCTAAATTCTCTCACTAGAAGCATATTCTAATTAGCTCTTCTCTAATCAGCTCTCTCTCTCTCTCTTAATCGTGTACATGCTGATTACAAAGGCAATGACAAAGGTATTTATACCCTTGACAAACTACAAAGAAACAAAATACAATTACATTGACTTTGACTTTATTAACAAAAGACTTTGACTTTCAGCGATAGTTGACTTTTCCAGCTTTGACTTCTTGATCTTTTGTCTTCAATCTTGATGATCTTGAATCCAACATATTTATGCTCTAACACAATGCAAGAAATTCGATCTAAAACTCAAAAATTACAAATTTGATTCGAACACAGTGTCAAGAACTCGTGAACACAAAAACCACAAGAATTCGAAAATTCGAATTGATTACAGTGCAATTAAAGAATTAATCTTTACAAACTCGATCAATTATGCTTTTCTAACACAACCTAATCAAAATCTACTCCAAAAACACACTAAAACTCGAAATCAGATCTGGACTTGAAGAACACAGTGTCGAGCATTTTTCTTGAATTGATTTCGATTTCGATCTGCTCTGATACCAATTGTGTGTTCCTGAATCTAGTTTCTAATCACAATTAAACAAACAAAACACAAACAAGAATCAATTACCTGTTTGATTTCACTTTCAAATTCAAGATTACAAACTTTCTCTCTCTAGAACTCCCTCTCTCTCTTTACAGATCTCTCTCTAAAATACAACTAAAAAATATCACTTCTATCTGTTGCTTACTTACGAAATACAAAGAATACAAGACTATTTATATCTACAACTAATACAAGGAAATACAAATACAAAATACATTGACTTTTATTACAAAAGACTTTGACTTTGATGAATCTTTGACTTTTGTCTTCTTGATCTTGTATCCAACATATTTATGCACTAACAGTATTGTTGAAGATAATCTAGTAAAGTTCAAAGAATTACAGAGCTTGGCAAAGACTGAAAATTTGAAAGAGAAAAGCAAGTCAAAGATTTCTGAAGACTAGCTGAAATTTTCAGAAATTTTCTTTGAAGATATTTTGCTAAAGCAATCTGAACGAATTCTGAAGATAATTTCTTTCCAAATGTCTGAAAAAGGTTTATACCATCTTTGGGAGAGAATGCTATTTCTTTTGAAGACAAATTTTGGATAAGATGATATTGATCAAAAGGGGAGATTGTTCAAATTGAGCTTAAAGCGAGAAGATTGAATTGAAATTTGTTTTTTCATTTGATCTTGATCCAGAGGGGGAGATTGTTGGTGCACAGATCTGTTGGATGCAAGATCATATTAACTGAAGCTGAAAGTTAAAGAGAGTCAAATCTCAAAAGTCAACTCTCAAGCAAAATCAAAGTCAATTGTAATAAACTCAAAGTCAATTGTAATAAACTTAAAGTCAAAGTCTTGTGTTTGTAAGCTTGTAAGCGTGTGTTATGTATTTTTTCTTTTAATAGATAGATGGCTAGTAGTTGTGGTAAGAAGACTTGTAACAATTCAGAACTGAGATTGTATTCGCAGAGTTAGAGAGAGAAAATTGTGGTTAGAGAGAAAAAGTGGTTCAAATCATTTGTAATCAAATTTTGTGATAAATCAAAACAGGTAGATTGTTTTAATCTTGTTTGTGATTGATTTTAGTAGTGAGAACTTGATCAAATCTTGGATTAATAGATTTACAGATAAGGTTGGTATAACTTTCTCCACCTCATGAGGACCAGCTCCGTTCGGCCCGTGGATATCATGCCGTCCCTTCTTCCTCCCAGCCTCTACCTGGCAGGAAGAGGGTTCTTTCCTTTTCTTCCTTCTATAGAGGTTTGACTTGGCGTGATACTCAATAATGGAAACTACATCTTGGGCTGCCATTGTTGCTTTAGTGACGTCGTAGTCCGTCTTGAATTTCATAAATGCCACGATGAGGTTACGTTCTTTTGAGACAGATTGGACCTTAGAAACCATGCCTTCGCCAAATTTGTGGACCTCTTGCAGAAGCTTCTCCCCCATTTTATGCAATTCGGCTTTGGTGGCCAGGGTAGAGGGATAGCTGACTTCTGCGGTTGAGAAGTATAAGGTAGTAGAGGGACCATGGCATTGCGAACCATGTCCTTTATTTCGCTTCTCAGAGCCGTTAAGTCATCGACCGCAGAGGCTGAGGTCTGAGCTGCGGCTTTGGGAGCTTCATCCATTACAATTTCGCCCAATATCTTCAGAGCGGCTGTTTGTTTATCCACAGCTGTGATCAACCTATTGATGGCTTCTTAGGTGGAAGTGGTTGTAGAGGCTTGGACGAGCTTCTGAAGATCTAGAGAGTTCTGGGCTGTTGTTTTCTTAAAGTTTGCCAGCGCCTCAGTGGTCTTCTTGTCTTCAGTATCCTTGGCCAAGCTTTTTAACTCGCAAAGGATAGTAAACACCTCATTAGGAAAGGCTTTGAACTCAGCCTTTGTGACGGGTGCAGAGGGGTCAGCCTCTGGATCAACACATGATCCAGATTTGGCCAAAGGATCTTTGGCAGCTAGAAAGCTTGTTTGGACGTTGGGCTCTATAGGATTTCCATCCGATCCTCGATGTCCCTTAGAGGGGGAATCATCTACGAATGTTCTGTGATCGAGTTTCTCAAGTGAAGATCAGAGTCAATCACTTGAGTCTCGATGAGTGGATTCTGTGGGTGATCTAGACCCACATAATCATTGTGTGACCTTACTAGCACCTCTGAAGTGCTTTGGATAACTCGTGTGTGTGCATCAGAGGCAACGAATGCCTCTGCAGAGGTTAGTGGCGTGTTATGGGGCAAGTGAACACTTATGTCTTCACCTCCATCCTTTTGAGAGGATGGGGTTGCTTGGTCTTCCCCGGTGAAATATGGTACAGAGGAGGAAAAAGGTTCCTCTGGCCGGTTGGGTTGGGCAGGGTTAGGAGTGTGCACTCCTTCTTCAACATCTTTCTGCACTAGATCTGCAGAGATGGATGGGTGGTTAGCACAGGAAGAGGGGTTGGGTTGTGTGCCTTTGGCATCTTTTGCGCCCTCAATCTCCTCCTTCTACTCTTTTCTCTCCTTACTCACTTCTTCTTTTGGACTGGACTCTAGGCCAGTGACATCCTCTATTTCCATTGTAGTGTCTAGTATTCCCAGACCCTCTATTAGTGGCTTCTCTGTGGATTTTGCTTCATCTTCTGCAAGTGGTGGATTGAGTTGATCCACCACTTCATGAGCTATGACCACTGTGAGCTCTATTAGACGTTTTGGCCTTTCTTCTGTATGAGGGGCCTCAAGCTTTTGGGTTTCTTCGATAATAACCCGTCTCTTTTTCCTCTGCAAGGGAATTTCTTTTTCCTCTTCAGGTTCCTTCGATGAAGGCTTAGCGTGATCCTTTTCAGAGGCCATCTTCTTGGCCTTGTTTGCCAGTTTTACGAGCCTCTTCTTCTTCTTTCTTCTGGAAGGCTCTTCAGAGGCTCGTACATCTAGAGGAGGTACAAAGGCCTTTTCTACCTCTTGTGTTTCAGAAGCAACCGTCTTAGAAGATTTTGTCTTTTTTTTCTTCTTCTTTAGAGGGGTCTATACCTCTGGCACTACCACCTCTGTGGGGATTGGGACCTCTTCTTCTACTGTCCTCTTTTAGGTTTTATTTTTCTTTTTCTTCTTTGTGGATCTCTCATCCCCATTCCCACTCTCAGGGTTTTCCCCCTCTTCTATTCTCATCTCTCCTTCTGCAGCCTGTACTCCCTCATATATACTAGGCCTAAGGTAAACAATAATCTCACCCACAAGGGAACCTATACGCGGAGGGGTTTTAGGACTCGGTTCAGGAGTCCTGTTTCCGCGTATGTAGTCCAACCTATCTTCGTCACTACCCAGGTATGTAAGAAGTTTGGTTGGCAGAGGACTTGCAGAGGGGTATCCGGTTGCTAGCATTGTTGGGTTATGAGACTTCATCTCATAGATTTTGATCATTTTTTCTTTCAGAGGGTAACTTGGTAGGGCCTACCATTTCGTTGCCATGGAGAATAACAATAAACCTGTTGAAGACCAAGGTCTTCAGTTGCTTCTCCCTCTTCTGATCTTCTTCTTTCATGATCACAGCGTTGATCATCTCTCTGAGGATGATCTTGGCGTAGTCCAGAGGAAAATCATAGTATACCCCATACATGATTGCCAAGATATTGTGACTTCACTGGTCTGGACTACCCACTTTGCACGTCAGAGCCCTGTTGATGATGGAGAATAGCAAGTTCCACAGAGGAGGTAAATTTTGTCTTCTGAACTCTGTGCTCTTGGAAATAGGTTTGGCATACCCAATGAACCTAAGGAACTCGAGGATTTCCACATCAGAGGGTTGTTCAGAGAATTTAACTAAGCTCAGTTGGTCCTTAGTTGGGAGTTCAAAAATTTCAAACACCACCCTCTTGTTAATTCCAAGTTCAAGGATGTTCTCATTTCCAGGGGAGGTGGCATATCGCATAATGCAATGGCTAAACCTAGGGTGATTCTCATAACGACATCCTTTTCAGAATTGTTGTACATAGGATTCTGGGATATCCGTCCTAGTCATGGTCAGTGCCTTGTTCAGGAAATGATTATTTAGTAGTTTGATGAGGGGTTCAGCTTCAGTGGGGTATCCTTTGGGTTCAAGAACAACGTAATGGTTGTTTGGTTTCAGTTGGAGAGAGATGTTGTGGTAATTGTGTTGGGTGAAGGAAATCATCCTGCAAGTCATCTGTTGGTTTTGTTTAACAGATGCAGATTCGTCCGTTTGAGCGATGGAGTGTTGGGAGTTTTCTCTTGAAGCAGATCGAGATGCCATAGAAGTAGGAGAGTAGGAGAAATTGATTGCATGTTTTGCCTTGTTCTTGAGAGAGTAGAGATTGCAGGTAAAAAAATGAGAGAATGGAAGGGTTTGGGTATTTATGGTAAGAGAGGGGCAAAAGAATAGGCTGTAAAATGTAAACATTTGAAATCCATAATAAGTACCTAGCCATCTAAAGAGCCGTTTGAAAAACGATGGTACAATTAACGGTCCAATAACATTTTGCCACATCACTGAGGGTGGTGCACGATCGAGTACGTGCACCTCCCACTATTCTCACTCGCGTGGTATTTGCTATACCCAAATGCCTATCACTTTAAAAATAACCCGCACCCCAGAATGTATTTGAAAAAAATGTTACAAGTGTTGAGCATTACGGAGGCTCTATTGAGATTAGAGCTTCTGTGGTTTGGGTTAGGTTTAGATTTGCACAGAGATACACTTTTTCAACCCAAAAACATTTGAAGTTGATGATGTGATCGAGTTTGTCTTTTCAGAGGGAAGTTAGATGTCAAGAAGTGTCTTTGTGGAACACAGAGGCTCTGAGAGAGGTCTAAGAGGCTCTTTGACAAGAAGTTTCTAATAAAGGAAAAACATTTAAGACTTTTGATCACTCAAAGTTTGGACTTGTTTTTGTAGGGAAATTAAGACATATTTGAAAATTGGTGTCCGAGAAAAGTGTTTTTGTCCTTGTAGAAGTGCAAAGATCTTTACCTAATACTGCAAACTTCTCTATAAAAATGGCTTCTCTGGCTACCCTTTGAATCAACAACCTCTGTTGACTATATTCATGATCTCCTTCTGCTCCCCCTTGACCTATGCTTGGATTAGATATGATAAGCTTTGCACAAGACATAGATCAATGAACCACAATGATTTTACCACAATAATTGACTTAAATAACATAACTATACATGGAGAAGAATGAATTATACAAACAGAAGTAAAGACAATATACTTAAATGAAATATATACAACAGAAGCTCTGAGCCAATGTATAGAGGCTCTGTGATTCAACTCAGATTGAGCATGCTTAACTTGCCAACAAGAAAGGAGAATCTATTCTCATCTAGAGCTTTGGTGAATAGGTCAGCAAATTGGTAATATGTGGGCATGAAATACATTTTTATTGTGCCTTCCTCGACATGATGCTTAAGAAAGTGGTACCTGATATCGATATGTTTAGTCTTAGAGTGCTGAACAGGATTGGTAGAGATCGTAATGGAACTCTTGAAGTCATAGAGGATATGTATTTTATCGATAGCAAGACCATAGTCCCTAAGTTGGGTTCTCATCCACAGAACTTGTGAACAACAGCTAGCAACATCAACATATTCTACTCCTGCCGTAGAGGTTGACATGTAGTTCTGCTTCTTTGAAGTCCAACTTACATGTTTACCACCTAGGAATTGGCAAATCCCAGAGATGCTCTTTCGATCAAGATTGCATCCTCCATAGTCTGAATCTGTATAAGCCACAAGATCAAAGCCAGAGTTCTTTAGATACCAAAGGCCAAGATTTTTGGTGCGTTATAGATATCTAAAGATCCTCTTAACAGCAAGAAGATGAGATTCCTTTGGGTTAGCTTGGAATCTTGCACAGAGACATGTGACAAACATTATATCTGGTGTACTAGCAATTAAGTACAGAAGAGACCCAATCATGCCTCTGTAGAGCTTACACTCCACAGATTTTCCCTTTGGATCAGTATAGAGCTCTGATCCAGTGGCCATGGGAGTCTTCATTGCAGAAGAGCCAGAGAGTTTATATTTTGAAAGTATGTTAGTCACATATTTTGACTGATTTAGAAAAATACCCTCTGGAGTTTGTTTGACTTGTAATCCTAGGAAGAATGTTAGTTCTCCCATCATACTCATCTCAAACTCACTCTTCATCAAATTTTCAAACTTTTGACAATAAGATTCATTAGTAGAGCCAAAAATAATGTCGTCCACATATATTTGTACTAGTAGAATCTCACCTTTTCTCTTTTTGAAAAATAAGGTTGTATCAGTTGTACCTCTTTCGAAACCATTTGCTAGCAAGAAGTTAGAAAGGCTTTCATACCATGCTCTAGGGGATTGCTTTAGTCCATACAGAGCCTTGTCTAAGAAGTAGACATGATTTGGGTACTTCAAGCTTTCAAACCCTGGTGGTTGTTGGACATATACTTCTTCTTGAATTTGCTCATTCGGAAAGGCTGACTTGACATCCATTTGGTAGACTTTAAAACCTCTGTGGGCTGCCAAGGCTTGGAAGATCCTAATTGCTTCAAGCCTTGCCACATGGGCAAAAGTTTCTTCGTAGTCAATCCCTTCTTCTTGGCAATATGCCTTTGCCACCAATCTTGCTTTGTTCCGAATAACCACCCCATCTTCGTCCTTCTTGTTTCTAAAGACCCATTTGGTCCCTATTGTAGTTTTGCCTTTCGACAGAGGCATTAGGGTCCATACTTTGTTGCGCTCAAACTGCAGAAGCTCCTCTTGCATAACCTCTATCCCGTTTAGGTCATCTAGGGCCTCAGAAACCTTTTTAGGCTCGATGATACAAACAAAATTTGTGAAGAAGCAAAAATTTGCAGTAGCAGAACGAGTCTTGACTTTTTCAAAAGGGTCACCTATGATTTGTCTCTGTGGGTGATTTTTGGTCCACTTGGTAATTCTGGGGTGATGGTCATTGGAACCATTGATCAGTATATCTGGAGTAGTTTCTTGCCCTGGATCAGCTTCTGTTGTAGAAGGCTGATCATTCGTGCTTACCACAGGACTTGATTGCGCTCCTTGAGTTGCTGTGGAGAGTTCTGTGGTGTCTTGGTTAGAGTTCTGTGATTTCTCTGGTGCTGACTTCTCTGATATTGTGGGCATATGATCTATAACTTGGTTGAGCGTGGAGTCTTGGTTGTTGTTGGTCTCTGCGTGCTCCCCCTCGACGTTTGGCCCTTCAAAAGTAGTTGAAGAGGGTGAAGTATTACTAGGACCGATTAGAGATGTACCTGTTTGGTCAACAGAGGTTTCGACTTTAGAGGATCTATGATAATCTCTAGAGGGGTCATCACGTTCAATATTTCTTCAAACAAATGATGCAGTTCATTTGCTCGACTTGATGATTAACCAGAGTCTTGCGTTCTAAGATTGAGTCCTGAGCTGATTTGCTCAGAAGTAACCTGAATCGAGTCATCAAAGGAAACATTAATACTTTCGAGTATATGTTTTGATTTCATCATATAGACTCGATATGCCTTAGAGGTCGTTGAATAACCAATGAACTTGGCTTCATCATCTGCAACCAAAGACATGAAAGAACTTTATATTGGGCTTCCTCTAGTTTAGAAGATGGCAAGGGGTCTTCGAGTGCCTCTTCACGATTAATTATTTGTTTTGAGTGAAGCACGTCGTAGAGATGGCTTATGCCCAAAAGGAAGTCGACAATCCAGAAGCAGTGAGCATTGTTTTGGCATCCTCCACAAGTGTCCTATTTTTGCGCTCTACAACACCATTCTGCTGCGGAGTTCTTGTGGCAGAGAAGTTCTGTGAAATTCCTTATTCCGTGAGATAGGCTTCAATGGTTATGTACCTGAACTCTGTGCCATTGTCACTTCAAATCTTCTGTACCTTGCTGTCATACAAAACTTGTATCCTCTTCATAAGATTGATTAGTACTATTGGAACATCAGACTTCTTTCGGACAAACTCTACCCAAGTGTATCGAGAGAATTCATATACTAGTACAAGTATGTACTTTTTGCCACCTAAGCTCTGTACTGAAATAGGACCACAGAGGTCAACATGTAGCATATACAGAGGCCTAGTACGTGATACATCTGATTTGCTTTTATAGGCGGTTCTCTTGAGTTTGCCCATCTCACAAGCAGAGCATAGATGATCTCTATCAAACTTAATTTTGGGAAGACCACTTACCAAATTTAATTTTACAATTTGTTAGGAGTATGAAAATTTAGATGACAGAACCTGTTGTGCCAGAGCCAAGCCTCTTCATTCTTACTTGATACCAAACAGAGCTTTTCTTCTCTGTTGGTGGCCTTGAAGTTCATGAGGTATAGATCACCTCTTATGTTGGCTCGAAGAAGCTCTTTGCATGTTCTAGAGCTTAATAGGGAACAATATTGCTATTTGAACATCACATCGAATCCGTTGTCACAGAGCTGGCTAAAATTGAGTAAGTTGTGCTTAAGGCCACCCACATATGCCATTCTGCGAACATCGATGTCCTTTTTGGCAATGACTCAATAGCCTTTAATCTACCCCTTTTTATTATCTCCAAAGGTCACAGATTCTCCTCCAGATTTCTCTTGGTATGAGGAGAGCAACCCTCTGTCGCCAGTCATGTGCCATGAGAACCCGGAGTCTAGGTAACAGATAAGCACACGCTACTTCTTTTGCGATTAGATTAAGGAGATTTTGGTACCCATTTCCAAATGGGTCCATTTTTGTTAGGGGTCTTAAGAGATGCCTTAACATTCTTTGGTTTGGCATTACCTTCTTTCACAGAAGAACCATTTCGCTTCTTCTCACCCTTGAATTTGGCATTCTTAGGCTTGGGGTGGGAGATAAAGCAGTGTAGGCTTGAGAAATGTTGGTGCAAAGCATGCATAAGATTAAAGCATTTACAGTAAGATACATCAGAAGTAAGTTGTTTGAACTTTTCACTAAAAATATCAAAGGTGGGTACAGAGCATTTATTTATACAATCTTTCCTAGCATTGGACTTCTTTTTACAGAAATACCTATCTAGACTAGATTGTGTTTTCTCAAAAGTCCTTCTCGGATGGCTCTTTGATTTGTACCCTCCCTCTGTGGGATCCCTCTTTCGGATTCACTGCCACAGAAGCAAAATATTTGTCATTTTTAGTCAATTTATGCTTTTGCTGCCAAGTGAATTTCTCTTGAAAAGGTTTTGAAGATTTTAGAGCCTTGGGCTTCTGAGAAGACAAAGACTTTTGTTTGTTCAATTTTTTGAGCTCAAGAGAAGTCTTTGCTTGTAGGCACATGTCAAGGTAATCAGGGCAAATAGGTATCCCTGCAAAGCTCCTTTTGGGATTAATCATTCTGTTAAGAATGCAGAGGGTAGTTTATATCACTCTAGAGTGCAAGGAACTATTTCTGGCTCCAAAAAGCTAGTCTCAGTTTCGACAGAGGATGACTCATACTCAGATTCAGAATCTGAATCAAGAAAATCTCTGTGATTTGAAGCATGATCTTCTAGACATGCACTACTTTTTCCATCATTATTGTCCTCTTGAATATTTAAGCTTTTGAGAATACATGGGACAACTTCAGGAACACTTAGGCTTTTGATAGGTCCATTGAGATCATGATTGGAATTGATTGAAGAAAAACAAGGAATCAAAGGGATAGAAATCAGTAGTTTATTCAACTGGAAATTAAACTACATTACTAGAGAGAAACACAACCGTATGTCTACATTGAATGAAAATGCTTAACCTAAAACAAGGCTACATGATTCCTATTTATACCCTCAAACCCTTGTATACAATATAAGCCCAAACCCATATACAAGGCCCAATACAAATACATTGATTACTTTATAAAACTTCTAAAGTGAACATATTTTTGTTCTAACATTCTCCCCCTAAGTTTTGTAAAGTGTTAAGTCTAAATATTGTATCCAAGATTTAATAGGAAAGTCAATGATGTAAAAGTCAACGTTGTCTAAGTCAAAGTTAGTTTAGTTTCCTTAGCCAACGTCAATTATTTTGGATGCGAATTGTGTTTTGGATTGATTTTTGTTTAGATTCCATATCGAAATTCGTTCAAAATCGATTTCAATTTTCAATTTTTTTTAGTTTTTTCTTGAACACAAGTTCGGTATCTGTTCTTGATCGAATTCGTGTAATTTGTTGTTTTAATCGAAAGTTGATTGCATGTGTGAGTTTAGAACTGTTTCTCGATGATACTGACAACTTCTTGAGATCAATTGTGCAGGTTTCGATCGATTTAAGTTTGTATCTGTCAAGAAATCGACTTTACGCTTCAATCATACACCTTGCGCTTCAATCATAAGGGTTGTGTATCATTGTTGAAACGCAAACTTCACATCTGCGTATCTTTCCTGCAACGCAAAGTTCAACCCGCAAAGTCCATCTTTGCGCATCTCTCTGTAAACGCAAAGTGTTACTTTGCGTGTCTTTCAACACCCGAAAACCATACTTTGCGTTTCAAGCAGGACCCGAAAACCATTCTTTGCGCTTCAAGGCTCACACGCAAACCTCTTGTTTGCGTTCTCTTCCTGACACGCAAAAGATCTACTTTGCGCTTGTTCCAGACTTAGTTTAAAAAAAAAAAAAAACATACTTTACTGGAAATTTTTTTTTAGTCATATATGGAAATTTTTTTTTAACTTTGCGCCATAACTCGTGTTGTTCAAATTTTCAATTTTTACGAAATACTTTTTTTAAGATTTCAATTTGATCTGGTTTTTGAGTTTCTGATATATAGTTTGGAACGATCGTTCATATTAAGCCAATTACTCATTAATCATGGGATTTCTTTCAGATCTTGAAGAGAAAAATAGAAAGCTGAAACTAGAGAACATTAATCTGGCTCATACAGTTGACTTTCATTCACAAAAGTCAAGAGAGTATTTTACTAAAGTCATATCACTGAAAGAAGAAATCAGTACCTTAAAGAATATCAGTGCTGGGCAGAATGAAGAGAAGATAAAGAGATTGGAATCTGAGAATTCTGAGCTAAGAAAGAGTTTATCTGATTTTGAAAAACAGCTTGATGATAATAAAGCTAATTTTGATGCTGAAAAGAAAATTTTTTCAAAGAAATTCTCAGATTTCTCAAAGAAATGTTTTGAAGAGAAGAAGTCAGTAGAGCTTAAATGCATCAAGCTTTCTCAACAAATCTCCGATTTTGAGAAAGTACTGATATTGGAAAGAGAGAAATTTGCTCAGGAAAAGAAGGCCATAGAACAAAAGAGTGTGGGATTCTTTAAAGAATTATCCGGCCAGAGAACTGAGTCAGAAAAAGGATTTGAAGAAGAACGATCAATATTTGAAACTGAAATCAAAAGGCTGACTTCCAAGTTGTCTGAATTGTCTGCCACTGCGCTGAAAGAACAAAGAACGAAGTCTGAATTCAAGACAAAGATTGACTTCCTTGAGAAAGAAAGAAACATTTTTGCGTCAAAGATCAAAGAACTTGAAAAATTTGTTTCAAGTTCAAATCATAAATCTGTCTCTTCAAACAGGCCAGTCAAATCATTTAACCAGATTCGTCGAACTAACCTTTTCTATGATGAATTTGTAGATGGTTCAGATTCTTTTCAAAGGAGAAAAAGTTTCAAGAAAGAGAAACTGGTCTGGATGAAGAAATCAGTCAAAGATGACAAGACTGATGAGCTGAAAGAGAAGACATCATGTGTACTTCCTCATCAAGCAAAGAAGAACAAAGAGTATAAAGGTAAACCTGATCTCAAATACTCAAAAGACCAATTACTCAGGTTTTCAGGTACTAAATATTATTGTTCTTACTGCTGTACATATGATCACATTCACAAGACCAGTGATCATTTCTGGTATGGTTCTTACTCTATAACCCCCACACGAACTGCAACTAACATTTCTGGACCCAAATACCAGTGGGTACCAAAGAAGAAAACTGATTCTTTGTTGCAGGCACCTCACGTCAAGGGAGAGTAAGAGAACAATGGCTTTTGAACATAGCAGTTCAAGACCCACACCTCAATGTCAAGAATATGGCTTCTAAGCACATCAGCTTAGGACCCGGTCCTTAACGGAGTTTGACTTCTAAACACAACAGTTTAGGACTCGGACCTCAGCGATCAAAAAGACCTTACTCCTGTATGCTTGCATCCGATGGATATTGATGGTCTTCATCCCAAGAGAATTGATCTGATCTCTATCCTATACTTTTTCTTTGCTAGATTTTTCTGATATTGATGGTCTAACAATTCAAAAGGGAGTGTTTTATCTCTATCCTGTTTTACTTGTAATATTTCAGATGCTTAATTTAAGGGGGAGTAAAGGTGATGGCTTTTGATCACATGACAGATCAGGACCCGTTTTTCAACGTTTAAAGAAGTATATTATGCTAGTATCCAGGGGGAGCTCAAAAGACATATATCATTATATCATGTTTTGAGGGGGAGCTTAAAGGTAAATATCTTCTGTCCTAGATCTCGGATTGTTTGAAAGAAGAACAACTTTCGAACATGAAAAACAGTTACTTAAATGTTCAAACCACTTATTATTCTCAAAAGATTTCATGAATTCAGAAGTGTGACTTTTAAATGTTTTTCAATTTTTTTTTGCGCTTTATTGTTTAACTGACCATGTGTTTCCAAAGATCAATACTTGTGTATTATCTTGTCCATATACTGTCAAGTATTCACACACATCGGTTCAGTCTTTCATTTGAATATGTTATTACCATGTCTCATAAAGAAACAATTTTTCGATGGTAATACCCCCGTTTGAAATTCAAAGTTGTTGATAATCATTCATTTTTTTTTCATATTTGTGCTTTCATTGATAAATTGTTTATATTTGTTCATATAAACAAATATCCAATTCTTTGATACTCTAACCATTTGATTTGATATGTTTAATTCATTGTCAGATTCTCAAAACAATTCTCTTGACTTCATTTCATTCATTCAATATTCTTGTTTTGAGAAATCTTCAAAGTTCAAATGCTCAAATTTCATTTCTGATTTTTGATGAGCATACATACATTGATATATGATTTCTTGTGCTATACATGTCAAGAAAATCATTGAACAACATGTACTTTTAGGAACATGGGATTCAGTGTGAGTGCTTAATAGATCTTCCATGGATTCACGATAACCAGTGTTTCCTACCCCGGAAGAAATCCTTTAAGTGATTGAGGGGAGAGGGGTCTAAAAGAATTGAGTGTGGGAGTGAGCAGAGGTAAAATGAAAATGAGAGTTTGGTTAGTTGTGAGCCTATATGTTTAAAAGAAAGAGGGTGTGAGAACAGAGTTAAAAGAATATCAGAACTCTGCACCAACATCTTTCTGATCCGGGCAACCACATTACTGATTGGTTCACATTTCTTTGGTGACCATCATTGAAATAGGCAAATAGCCCATGCCATCTCTTGTATATAACCCCATCAGCTATTCATTCTTTTCTTAATAAGAGAATGTTTCACATTTTCTGGGGAAGCAACATATAATCTATCGGATCTTCTTTTGGAAGATACTGATATTGAAAAAGAAGGAAAGTTGCCCCACCTTCGACCCTTTCTCATGCACATTGAGTCCATGTATAATCATTGTTGTCTCAGTGATTTACATACTTTAAGCCTTTATGAAACACAATCATTGTGCTAAAATTCTTTCATACACAAGCACGAGCACACAGAAAATCTGTTTTTCTGTCAGAACATTCATAGATAAACCTTGTGTTTTTCAATGATTGAATGGAAGTCCTGGGGAGTCATCATCAAACCAGCTCCTTATATTGTACATTTGTTGTACACAGTAACTTTGTATTACTGACAGGCATTCCTAACTGTTTCATATGTTGAATCAGGGTTACACGCTCATTATGTCTGAATTTGAAAAGATTCAGATATATACAGTTCATGATTCGGCTCTACAGATCAAAGTGCGGAAATTGTCAAAGGGGAGATTGTTAGTTGATCTCAAAGGGGAAAATCAAAGTCTGAGCTGAAATTGATGAATTTTTGATGATAATGATGCTCACATCATCAAAAAGGGGGAGAATTATACAAAGTTCAATTTCAACAGTTCTTGTTCAAAGTCCAAGTCAGTATTTCAAAATGCTTCCGCTGATTTTAAGTTCAAGTCTGATAAAGAAATTCAAAGTCAAAAGATTCTGAAGGAAGAATGTTCAAAGTTTAATCGAGATGGTTTGTGAAAGTTTAAGTTGCTTTCGCTGATTTAAAGACAAAAGATTCTGAAAAGAAAATTCAAAGATTCAAGAAGGTTTGTTCTTCCAAAGACGGTTCAGAGATCAAAGTGATGAAGATACTTGTTTGTCAAAGATTACTTTTCTGTAAACATTTCAAAGATGAAGTTTCAAGGCATGTTGATTTTTTCAAAGCTTCAAAGATTAAAAAGACTTTTCAAGATTCTTCGAAGGTCAAAAGATTAAAGATTGTGAAAGCTTCAAAGAGACAAAAGCTGAAGAATCAAGAGCTGAAGATCTGTATCAAATTTTTATTAAATCTTGAATACAAAGGGGGAGATTGTTAAGTCTAAATATTGTATCCAAGATTTAATAGGAAAGTCAATGATGTAAAAGTCAACGTTGTCTAAGTCAAAGCTAGTTTAGTTTCCTTAGCCATTAAGGCTTTGTATTAGATAGTGAGTATATAAGGGTTTGTGTTGTGTAATCTTGTAAAAATGAGAGGATTATGCTTCATTGTAATATTCCGTAATTGTGGAATATAAGATCTACTTTCTCTCTCTAGATTCTCTCTCTAGTTCTTATGCATAATGTTCATATCTTGAGTAATTGCTTGTTGTGATTGGGATTTTATGATTATCATAAAGTAATCATTCTCTGATCAGCTCCAGCTCCTATCCCCCTTGATTTCTTTATAAATTTTAGTGTAGCATAAAATTCAAAACTCCTCTTGCTCCCCCTAGAAAGTAACTCTTATCCTTGAAGTATCAACTGAAATATCAGATCTGATGTAGACCATAACCTCGACTGAGTGCACATCAAGACAACTTTTGACTCTTGTAAACCCAACACATTCCGTATTCCCACAAGAATGATATGTGTTGAGTATTGGAATGACAAACAGGTGCATCTTCAGTGTATAACATCTGATCTATCTTTGAACCATGAGTTGACGTAAGAATTCAGCTTAAGAACTTCATCTGAGAAGCTTACGGGCGGTAACATTCGGTAGCAACACTACAAGGCAAGGGTTAGAAGGCAAGCACTGTTCAACAACTGATGAAAAGTACTCATTTTCTAACTGCTGTCCAGAATACTGGATAATCAAACTCAGAATTCCTTTCTTCAAGAATCAGCTGGATGGTTATAAGCACTTAGGATTCTGAATTCCAACTCAAGCATCAGAACAATGATTGCAGTCGCTCACACTATTGAGTGATCAAGTCAGAAGAATGATAAAGTGCTCTCAACGGTCTAACAACTCAAGAAGCTTTCCAGACTAATGATTGTAGATGCTCAGGCAGCTAACTCAATCCAAGCAGAGACGAAATCATCAAATCCAGAATCTGAAAATCTTGAAAAGCATGAGCACTCGTTGTAAGAATAGATCATTCGTTAAAGATATGTGAGCAACATATGATAAAAGTGATGTCACATATGCATTCCGCGTATAAAGCTCAGGAACAGGGCAAACTTGTATCAAACAGGGTTCAGAACAGTCAAAATTAAAAAAACATCAAAATTCGCAGATCACTATTCACCATGAAGCACAATTCGCAAGATGGACTAAGCCTATCATCACAATTCGCAAAGGCTTTCCTGCGAATCCTCAACTTTTGCAAGCTTTATATCTGCGAATCCTTGCCTTTCGCTGAACACATACCTGCGAATCCTTTAGTTTTCGCAACTCTCTCATCTGCGAAACCTTGACTTAGATCATTTTTCATATTTGGAAGCCACTTTTCGCATAAACATAATCTGCGAAATCTTGACATTTCGTATCCAGTGGCCTGCGAATCCCTAAGAATTCGCACACAACTTGTGCATAGTAGTCTGTGAATTCTTCACAATTCGCACATAACTACTTGCGAAATCCACACTTGTAAAATTTTGTTGTGTCCAAATGTTCCATGCGAATTCTAAAACTTTCGAATTCCTAACAAAAATTCTTCTTTCTGCGAATTCTTCCAATATCTGCGAGTTCTTCAACAATCTTGCGAATTCTTTTGGATCTCGAATGATTTTCACATTTCTTTCAACAAAACCTTAAAAACATCGAATGTTGAGTTGGAACTTTGACAGTAGGTTCGAAAACACCTTTTGAGCACATTTGTAGTTGATCATTTTGTTCAAATCTGACTCTAAAGTCCAAATCGATCCAACCACGGTGATAAATATTTTCGAACATAAGAACTCAAAAATCGACAGATTTGACTTTCTAGAATGAAATTGATGCAAGTAATTGATTCAATAGTGATAGACAATAACCTCTGAATTAATTAATCAACAAATAACAATTAATCAATCAACAAATCCTGAAATCGATATTTTCAACATATTGTTCTATCAAAACCAATCATATCTCGATCGTTCAAAGAAGAATTTCTCTGTTTAGCTCTGATACCACATGTAGATCCCAGATCAATCAACAATTCATGAAACAATAAGAGATAACAAGATGAGATGGGGAGAGAATACCTTAATTCACATAAGACGAAGAACACAAACAAAACCTAGAAAGAGAAAGTGTTTCTCTCTGTAGAACACACGCTCTCTCAAAGACGACTACATTGTGAATAATGACTTAACTTTAAAACCCTAAACATATAAACTATATATACTCTCCCAACTCCCTTGTTTTAACCTAAAGCCTAAGCCCATTTACAGTTAAAGCACAAATACAAATAATAAAAGTAGAACCCTTTACAAAACCTTCCAAACTTGGACATTTTATGTCCTAACAGCTTTCCATCAAATCTTGGTCGAAGATTTCATTCAGGATAGGGGTCATATCAAGATTGTTGAAAAAGTGATTTTCATAAGTTATTCTTAAATCATTTTCCAGAAAGATTTTGAACAACTTCTCTTCTACAGAGTCTGGAACAAACTCTGGTGCCTCATAGGACAACTCCTTTTCAGGGGCCATCATGCACACAAAGGCCATTTGAGTTTGAGTCTCTAGATGTCCAAACTTGAAGATTCCTATCTGTTTTTGAGACAGATATTTCCTTGGAATTGAATTCCTCTTTACAGAGGTTAATGATGATAAATTATTGTTCTCATACCAAACATTTGTCATCATCAAGGGATTCCTCTCGTGTGGTTCTCCAAAGTTTTTGCGCCTCTTAAATGTGGAAGTTAAGTTGGGAAACCTTGTTTTTTGAACTTTCCCAAGGCTGAAGATGGTTAAAAAAGATTGATTTCTTTTGTTTCCAGTATAGGGATCAAAATCAGTGAACCCTATACCCCTTCTGCCAACTTGGGTGTTTACTTTTTCATGCACCTTCTATGTGTCTTGATACTTCCTAATCAATAGATCTCTGTCGAGCAAGTCTTGGTGAAGGACTTCTTTCTCTTTGAAAAAAATTATTTAAAGCAATAACATTCAATTTGTCACTCTCATTGTCCTTTATCTCTTTAATCTTTAATTTTAAACTTTTGTCAAGTGAAATAACCTTTTCTTTTAGTAACTTCTTTTCTGAAATATGCTCAGCCACAAGGGATTTCTTTTCAATATATAGCTTATCTTTCTCTTGAATAAGAAGTCTAGCTTCTCGCTCAAAGAAGGCAAGCTTGTTTTCAAGCTATGAGCATGTGTTTTCGAAGGCTAGGAATTCCTCTTGAAGTTTAAACAATTTACTTTCTAAGTCAAGAGAGTTAGAATTAGATGTGGATACCTCGTTTTCTGTCTCAGAGGAGTTAAGCTCTGCCATCCCACAGAACAATGCTTTGGTGTCCCCTTCGTCAGAGGATTCATTGGTCACGAGGTTGACCTGTTCGGCCATCAGCGATCTCTGTGTGTACTATTCTGCCTTATTCTTGAAAAAGGCAGCGTCTCTGATAGGTTTCCCTCTAGGGGCATTGGTTCTGCATTCTGCCGCAAAGTGCCCTGGTTTTCCACATTTAAAGCAACCTTCATTCCGTGGGGTAGTAGTTGCAACTTTCTCACCTCCTCTGCCATCAATCCTCAAAGCAACCCTCTGTAGGTAGTCGGTGGTCTTTTGATCCACGTACCTTCTCTCATCACCTCTCTTCTCCGACAATCTCTGATCTCCAACATCTTCTCTTCCATAACTCTTTTGCTCATACCCTCCATATCCTCTATGATCTCTTCTTTCATCTATTTCATATTTCCCTCGGTTGAACATGAACTTCTTCTTGAGTCCCCTATTGTACTCTTTAGTCATTAGTGCCAAGGTTTTGGCCATAGAATCCATGTCCATCTCCTCTTCAGAACTATCCTCTACTTCACTTTCAACAACCAACACTTTCTTCTTCTTCTTCTTCAAACCCTCTTCAACAACTTTGTCCTTCTTAGGTTTGTCCGGAACCTCTGTGGCCTTGCCAACCAGTGCTAGAGGCCCACCTATTTGAGTTTTGACCTGAGAAATGTGATTTTCTTGGCTAACAAGAGTGCCAAAGAGGCTTGACAGGGACCAAGTATCAAGATCTGGAGTAGTTTGGAGTGACATGGATAAATGTAGCTATTCACCATCCAGACTCTTCAGAAAAATGACATTATTTTCTTTAGAGGTTCTGTGGATTTCTCGCCCAGTAACCCCAGTCGTCTATTTTTTTTACCATTTTGACTCGTTTCAACTCCAAAGGATTTAACTCATAGTAAAACATCCCCCACGTGACTTCGAGCAAGTGAAACAATAGGAATAATGATCAAATTAAATCCTTACCCAATGAGATAAAGTTAGAATCAACGAAAGATCAAAGTAGGTTACTTACTTGAAAAATGGGTGTTACATTGGTAGTGTAAGTGAACGACCAGGTGCATGAGGAAAGGAAGTAACTATATCAGGGTAAAGTGTGGCCGCTTCAAGAAGCTTGGACTTGGTTTTGTATGCACTCACGAATGGATAAGAACACATTTCCTGTTATAGTGTCAAGTTTAAACTTTAGATAGTCATTTAAATTCATATGTATGTTATTTTCTGCTACTCAACTAGGTTTAAGGGTTCAATCCATAAGACACTCGTATTCTCGAGTATTTGAAATGTGTAATAATAATAAGATGAAAATTCAATCTTTTAGATATTTTCATTTATGCATGAGTTTGTTTTCCTATATTAAATATTCTTTGTAAATCAAGGATTGCACTAAAATGGGGGAGGAATATTGGTGATTTTAATGAAATCATCGGTTCATTTTAAGTAGTTGGATTCACTAGATAATAATGGGGTTGGTAGCTAAGATATGACACGAGCTAGGAGGTGTGGAGTGCACACTTATGTAAGCTAACTAGAAATCGGGATCGTTGGATTGTCATGTTTGGCGGGTTGCTAAGTGGAAAATGGATGTGCATAATTATGATCTCATGTTTGGCGGCTTTATCGGTTTTATAACTAATATCTTTTGTAACCGCCACTAGTTATGATATCATTTTTTGTAACCGCCAGTATTTATGAAATCATTTTTTGTAACCGCCAGTATTTACGAAATCATTTTTTTAACCGCTACTATTTATGTCCAACAATCAAACTCATTCAATGGGGTATTATTATCAATATTACTATGGTGTTTGTTGCGATTCTCAAGGTGTTTAAATAGGATCGATTTTTTTTTACTTAAATAGATACCGAGATTTAAGATTATCCTCAAGTGAATTTCTGATATCCGGACAGAATAAGGGTCGAAATATTACTTAAGGAAAGTGAGCCTTCCGGCGATCTAGAATTTTTTTTATCCAAGTTCTAGTCACTCCTTGTCTCCCACGACTTTCTGCACCCATTCCCCAACAGACGGAATTGGGATGAAGGAGCGACAACGAGTTTAATGATGGTCCCTATGTAAATAATAGGTTGAGTATATTAACAAAAACATGTTCAAGCCCCATGCGGAAAAAAACCCTGTTTGAAACCCTTTGTAGGTCATTTTAGGGCTGCTTATGAGGAGAATGGTGAGTCACCGAAGACGAACCCATTTGGGGTTTGATTTGTGAGGCTTTATTTTTGAGAGGTTCATGATCGTCCTTGTGATCTATGAGGTTTATCTCCCTTGGTGATATCATGCCTGTGATATATATATATATATATATATATATATATATATATTGTTGGATCATAAATTGTATTCAAGATTAAAGTTAAAGTTAAGGGTTTAAATTGCAATTGTGTTAAAGTTAATTAGAGGGTCTAATTTGTAATAAGTTAATAGTTATTAGTAGTTGGGCCTAAGTATTTATAGTTTTAATTAATTAGGTTTTAGGTTAATCCTCTCATAATTAATTATCATAATATTCATTAGAGAGGTAAACGTATACTCTGTAATCATACGCACAAGGTACCAAGAACACACAACTGGTTTTCATTGATAAATCTAGGGATCGTGGGATGTTATTCTGATTTATTATCTCTTGATCTATATTGTGTTGTGTGATTGTTATTAACTAGTTATCTAGGTTTAACAAGTGGTATCAGAGCCAAAGAATCAAGCTTTTTGGATTAAACTGTGTTTCTCGACACTTTACTGTGAGAAATTCGTTTTCGTGATTTAATGTGTTTTTATGCATGAAATCGATTTGATTAGATGTGTTATATGCTATTGAATATCATATGATTGTCTAATTGCACTTAAAATCATAAATCGATTGGATTTTGTTGATTTTGGAAAACTCTGTTCTTGAAGGTCGAACACTGTTCATCATCTTTCAGATTCGATTTTTGAGTGTTTTTGTGTTTTTCGATTAGAAATCAATTGGGTTAAGTGCGAAAAGTGATTTAAATCGAATCTGCATTGGCTAATTCAAGTATTACATTGCATTTGATTATCTATTTGGTGATTTTGGTTTATGGTTTTCACGAGTTCATCCACACTGTTCTATCGATCGATTATCTATAGAGTGTCTGTTATTGGAATTTTGTGATCATAATCTTCTCTATATGTGTTAATAGCCTTATTGTCAAAGTGTGACACCCCGAATTTCCGTTATGTATTTTGGTATTCTTGTGGTTAAGCTTTTATCGTTAGCACCGTGTTGGTTTGAAGTTGAGTTGGATTTTGAGAATTTTGGGGACAAGCAGTGAACTACGCGTGTTGCACCGCGACTAGAGGTCGCGGAACAACCCGCGTAACCCTCTGTTTGATATGAGATTTTTGGAACTACGCGAGTTGCACCGCGACTTAAGGCCGCGGCACAACCCGCGAAACCCACTGGATGATTTTGGGTTTTGGACACGGGCGAGTTATGCCGCGAGTTGAAGTCGCGGCATAACCCGCGTAGTTGCCTGGCCGACTTAAGGGTTTTTAACCCAAAATATATTCATTTTCTGAGAATCTTTATCTCTCTCTTCAAATCTTTCTCTCTCTCTCTCTAAAGTCTCTTTGGATCTTCGTCGTGATCGATATCTGGTTTTCCGGGTTTTATCCTAAAACCTACTGGTGAGTTCCTACTATCATTTTAAACTTTATACGTATCAAAAGTTACCTTTTTGAACTCATATATATCTCAATGGTTTCAGATCTAAGTTTTCTAACTATTTGTTATAACTTGAGTTTTTGGGAGATTGTAGGGTTCCCGGTCATTGTGTTTACTAAAATGATGGATCTTATCCTAATGTAGTAAAATGATATTTTACTCGTACATTATGTGGATATATGAAAAAAATGTTTAAGAACTCATTTTAATGATTTTCATTCTTACCAGAAGTTGAACTGGTAATGACATTTTGTTTATAAAATGTGTTTATACCATATGTTTATTTATGGTTGGTCACATATGTTGTTGTGACGATCCTTGGTAAAATGTTTTATCGTTGGTCATTTGATGACATGTTTATAACGGAAAAGCCCGGTTGTGGCAAAGGTTTCAATTGTATTATTTAACCTCTTTGGAAATATTATCTTATGGTACAAATGTTTATATCTTTTGAGCTTTATAAACTGTATGTTCTCACCAGGCTTTAAGTCTGACACTTTTTCTCAAATGATATGTATAACAGGTTTCCCTTAGCGGTGGGATGCACTGGATTTTGAGAGACGAGTTGGGTCTCGAGGCATTTTGAGATGACTAAAGTGTTGATAGTTGGGCATTGTTAATTCCCATTCTTTTGATGAAATTCGGATTGTCAACTGATGTAATCTAGATAGTTATGTTTAGATTAGTCTGTTGATGAATTCTAAATCCGTACAGGTTTTTGTAAAGTCTTAAGGAATGATACACTTTTTGAGAAGTTTATAGCAATACAGAAGTCATATTGCCTTATTTTTGAAGTTTAAATTTACTCTGAATTTTAGGATGTTACAAGTTGGTATCAGAGCTCTAGTTTAATTCAACTAGGCATGAATGTAAGATGTCTAGACTTAGACCGAGTATGATAAGAATTGATCCATGAGATCGGGTAGAGCTTCTAAGATGGGTTAGTCTTAAAATCAACGGAAAGTGCGTTTATTAGGCGTTGTGGCAATCGTGACGAGAACCTTTATGTGTTATATGTTCATAATCTCACTTATCTAATGTTATTATTAGGATATCGTACGTAAGTGTACTTGAATTTCTATTGCTATGATGATTGGTAATGTGGTAGTTCGTTTCCTTTGTGTTTATTCCAACTCTCTCTTATCTCTTTTCCTGTTATGTGAAGCAGTTTGGCATGGTGAATATGCGTGGTAGACCGCGTACGCGTGTTGATGGTTTGGAAGCGACAACCTCCACCGCTGGTCAGCCGGAGGGAGTTGAGGTTGTTGTGCGACCACCTGTTCAACAAGGGCTAGGTGGGGGGGGGGGGCAGAGGTCATTCCACGAATAGACCTGGCTTCGTCCCACCCAGTCATCAGGGATGCTAGTTCCCCGTCTGAGTTGATGACCAGCATGATGATGGCAATGAGGGAAGAGATGGCAAAGCAGCAAGAGTTTCTGCTGAAAGTGATTGAGGACCGTGATGTGAACAATCGGAGGAGTGAGACGGTTGTGGAAAACATTGTAGCGGGTCCTGGAGGCGCTAGTGCAGGAGTCAGGGCTGAGGAGCATGGGATTGTTGGTGCTTCGGGAAATAGGAAAAGTTGTTCCTACAAGTCCTTTCTGGGTTGCGGACCGCCAGAGTTCTCTGGTTCCGACGACCCAATCTTGTGTGTGAAGTGGATTCGAGCGGTCGAGCAAGCTTTTTGCTTTTCCGAATGCGGAGATGATCAGAGAGTGCGGTTCGGTACCCAACTGCTGAGGGATACTGCGCTCATTTGGTGGAATGTCATTCAATCCACCCTATCTCCTGCTGTGTTGACTCAGTTATCTTGGACCGAATTCAAGAAAAAGTTGTTAGAAGAGTTCTGCAATAAAAGAACAATGGACCGAATTGAGAAAGAATTTTGGTCTTTGGTAAAAGGAAGCCTGACGGTGAGGGAGTACACCCGTCAGTTCATGGAGAAGCTTGATCTGGTGGGGCATGCTGCCCCAACGAAGAAGGATAAGATGAAGGCCTATCTGAATGGCCTACCCGCGGACATGCAATCTATGGTCCACAATTCTAAAGCTTCTAACCTCCGCGAGATGGTTGAAGAAGCTCAGTACATGGAAGAGATGTTCGCAAGGAACAAAGCTGAGAAAGCTGTAGTGGTGGCTGATAAGAGAAAGTGGGAGAGCAATTCTGCTCATCCCAAGAGATCACGATCTTTTGGCGGAAACCGAAACTTCGGCAACCAGCAGGAAGCTAGGTGGTGCCACAAGTGTCGAACTAAACACCACGGTGACTGTAACACCACTTCTCAAACTTGTTATAAGTGTGGGAAGCCTGGTCACACTATCAGAGATTGCCCGGTCAGAGGACTTGTTTGTTATGAGTGCAAGGCTCCGGGGCATGTGAAAAGAGATTGCCCGAAGCTTGTGTCGGTTAGCACGCCAGCAAGAAAGGAGAACCCTCCTAGGGTTCTGGGACGAGCATTTCAGATGACGGCCGATGAGGCCAAGGCATCCGCTGATGTGGTATCGGGTACTTTTCTTATAAACTCTGTACCTGCTTGTATTTTATTCGATACAGGTGCCAATTTCTCTTTCGTATCTGATTTGTTCTGTCAGAAGATTTCTATGCCCACTACTAGTCTTGAGGATGCATTAGTGGTAGAAATAGCCGATGGTAGTCAAGTTCTGATCCACGATGTTCTGAAGCAGTGTACTCTTAGTATCGAAGAGAGAGAATTCTCGATCGATCTACTGCCGATGTTAATCGGGGGTTTTGATGTTGTGGTCGGCATGGATTGGTTGTCAAACAATCACGCCGAAGTCGTATGTTCCAAGAAGTTGATTCGACTTCCCAACCCCTCTGGCGAAGTCATTGTCATCTATGGTGAAAAGAGACAAGGTGAAGTGGCAATAATCACAATGGCAAAGGCACGCAAGTGCTTAGTAAAAGGATGTTCGTCTTTCCTAGCCTATGTGATCGATGCCAAGTTAGAGAAATCAAATCTGGAAGATGTGAAGATTGTGCGTGAGTTTCCAGATGTCTTTCCGGACGACTTGCCCGGGTTACCACCCGATCGTCAGTTAGAGTTTCAAATTGATCTTGTGCCTGGAGCAACACCAATTTCTAAAGCTCCTTACCGTTTAGCGCCGTCAGAGATGCAAGAAATGATGGCACAACTCCAAGAGCTTTTAGAGAAGGGCTTTATAAGACCGAGTTCGTCGCCCTGGGAGCTCCGGTCTTGTTTGTAAAGAAGAAAGATGGCACGATAAGAATGTGCATTGACTATCGTGAGTTGAACAAAGCTACAGTAAAGAACAGATATCCGCTTCCGAGAATAGACGACTTGTTCGATCAACTTCAGGGAGCGGGTTGTTTTTCCAAAATCGACTTACGTTCGGGTTATCACCAAGTGAAGGTGAGTGAAGAACATGTTCCGAAGACAGCTTTCAGAACGCGTTACAGCCATTACGAGTTTCTTGTAATGCCTTTTGGCCTAACGAACGCGCCGGCGATATTTATGGACTTGATGAATAGAGTGTGCCGACCATTCCTCGACCAGTCGATCATTGTATTCATTGATGACATACTCGTGTACTCCAAGAGCGAGTCAGAACATGAACAACATCTGCGGGAAGTGCTTGAAGTGTTGAGAAAGGAAAGATTATACGCCAAGTTTTCCAAGTGTGACTTTTGGCTTAAAGAGGTACAATTTCTGGGTCACGTTGTCACTCGAGACGGAGTGAAAGTGGATCCCTCCAAGATTGAAGCTATGATGAATTGGGAATCTCCCAAGAGTCCGTCAGAGATCCGAAGTTTCTTGGGTCTGGCAGGGTACTACCGGAGATTTATCCAAGACTTTTCAAAAATCGCTTCTTCCTTGATAGTTTTGACTCGGAAGAATGTGAAGTTCGAATGGACCGAAACACAAGAGAAGGATTTCCGTATCCTTCAAAAGAAGTTATGTGAAGCTCCAATCTTATCGTTACCTGAAGGGTCAGAAGACTTTGTGGTCTATAGCGACGCTTCGAAAATGGGTTTAGGTTGTGTGTTGATGCAACAGGGCAAGGTAATCGCTTACGCCTCGAGGCAGCTTAAAATACACGAGGAGAACTATCCTACCCACGATTTGGAGTTAGCAGCGGTGGTGTTCGCCCTAAAGCTTTGGCGACACTATCTCTATGGCACGAAGTGTACACTCTTCACATATCATAAAAGTCTGAAATATGTCTTTGATCAAAAGGAGTTGAATATGAGGCAACGGCGGTGGCTCGAGTTACTCAAGGATTACGATTACGAGCTGCTTTACCGTCCTGGTAAGGCAAACGTGGTAGCCGATGCATTGAGTCGGAAGTACTATAGCGGTTGTATTCGGGCTACCCATTCGAGAATCGAGTTGGCGTCTAGTCTTGTTGAAAAGATCAAAGCATCGCAGGTTGAAGCACTGCTAGAAGAGAATCTCAAAGAAGAAGTTATGAAAAAGCAACGTTTGCTCTTAACGGAAGATAGCCGTGGGGTAAAACTGTTCAACGGTCGCGTGTGGGTACCCAAGCTTGGGGGTAACCGGGATCTGTTGCTTGAAGATGCACACAAGTCCAAGTATTCCATTCATCCGGGGAGTACAAAGATGTATAGGGACTTGAAACTGCACTATTGGTGTCCGGTAATGAAACTTGACGTGGCGCGTTACGTTGAGCGTTGTGTGACGTGTTCGCAAGTTAAGGCCGAACTTCAACGACCGTATGGGAGTCTTCAGTCTCTAGATATTCCCGAGTGGAAATGGGAGCATATCACAATGGACTTCGTGACAAAGTTACCTAAAACTCTTCGAGGTCACGATACCATTTGGGTGATAGTTGATAGATTAACAAAGAGCTCTCACTTATTGGCCATGCGCGAGACATTACCGATGGACAAACTAGCGAAACTGTACATCGATGAGGTAGTCTCGAGGCACGGCATACCATTGTCGATCGTGTCGGATCGCGACAGTCGGTTCACTTCGAACTTTTGGGATGGGTTTCAGAAAGAGCTTGGTACACGAGTAAAGTTGAGTACGACTTACCATCCACAAACCGACGGGCAAAGCGAGAGAACGATCCAAACATTGGAAGACATGTTGAGGTCTTGTGTCATCGATTTCGGGGGTAGCTGGGACTCTCACTTACCTTTGGTGGAGTTTGCTTACAACAATAGCTACCACTCGAGTATTGGAATGGCACCTTTTGAGGCATTGTACGGGCGAAAGTGCCGAACTCCCGTGTGTTGGCTTGAAGCGGGAGAAAAGCAGTTCGTCGGACCTGAAATCATGCAAGAGATGGCCGATAAGGTCAAATGTATTCGTGAAAGATTGAAAGCGGCTCAGGATCGGCAGAAGAGTTATGCCGATAAAATGAGACGGCCGATGGAGTTCCAAGTGGGAGATCGTGTGTTGCTTATAGTATCGCCGTGGAAGGGCATTATTTGCTTCGGAAATCGAGGGAAGCTGAGTCCCCGTTTCCTCGGACCTTTCAAAGTGCTTAAGCGGGTGGGTTTGCAAGCCTACCAATTGGAACTGCCGCCAGAGTTGAGCAGAATACACAACACGTTTCATATTTGTTATCTTCGGAAGTGTTTAGCAGAAGAGGAAAGCGTCATTCCTCTCTCCGAGTTAACAGTAGACGAGGGTAACCGTTGTGTAGAAGAGCCCGACACTATCTTAGAGAGAAAGTCTAAGAAGTTGCGTCACAAAGAGGTCACTATGGTCAAGGTGCAGTGGAAACATCATCGGGGAGCCAATGTGACGTGGGAAGCGGAAGAGGATATGAAGCGAAGATATCCTCATCTTTTCGAATAGTTAGGATTTCGGGGACGAAATCATTCCCAAGTTGGGGAGGATTGTGACACCCCGAATTTCCGTTATGCATTTTGGTATTCTTGTGGTTAAGCTTTTATCGTTAGCACCGTGTTGGTTTGAAGTTGAGTTGGATTTTGAGAATTTTGGGGACAAGTAGTGAACTACGCGAGTTGCACCGCGACTAGAGGTCACGACACAACCCGCGTAACCCTCTGTTTGATATGAGATTTTTGGAACAACGCGAGTTGCACCGCGACTTAAGATCGCGGCACAACCCACGAAACCCACTGGATGATTTTGGGTTTTGGACACGGGCGAGTTATGCCGCGAGTTGAAGTCGCGGCATAACCCGCGTAGTTGCCTGGCCGACTTAAGGGTTTTTAACCCAAAATATCTTCATTTTCTGAGAATCTTTCTCTCTCTGTTCAAATCTTTCTCTCTCTCTCTCTCTAAAGTCTCTTTGGATCTTCAAGGGTTCGTTAATCGCTAGTATTAAGTGCATTGTCTGGGGTTTTGGTGTATAAAGCTTCACCTCTTCGTCGTGATCAATATCTGGTTTTCCGGGTTTTATCCTAAAACCTACTCGTGAGGTCCTACTATCATTTTAAACTTTATACGTATCAAAAGTTACCTTTTTGAACTCCTATATATATCAATGGTTTCAGATCTAAGTTTTCTAACTATTTGTTATAACTTGAGTTTTTGGGAGATTGTAGGGTTCCCGATCATTGTGTTTACTAAAATGATGGATCTTATCCTAATGTAGTAAAATGATATTTTACTCGTACATTATGTGGATATATGAAAAGAATGTTTAAGAACTCATTTTAATGATTTTCATTCTTACCAGAAGTTGAACTGGTAATGACATTTTGTTTATAAAATGTGTTTATACCATATGTTTATTTATGGTTGGTCACATATGTTGTTGTGACGAGTTTGTACCATTACTAGAGGATCCCTAGGTTTTGGGTCGACTGTATTGTTGGGATGTCACATTCCCCATTATGTAGCTATGGATGCATATGATCCTCGGGGGCAACTTGGTACGGTTATGTGAGGCCGGATACTAGCCATGGTTCATAGTGATCCTAGTGAAGGAGTATACATTGGTTTTGCTTGGGGCTAGATCTCACGTTGTAGCACGGAATTATGTGTTTGTATCCTTGGATTCCAATTGTTTAGCTCATAACTCGGATTTCGGCATACTTTGTGTTACGCCACAATCATTGGTAAAATGTTTTATCGTTGGTCATTTGATGACATGTTTATAACGGAAAAGCCCGGTTGTGGCAAAGGTTTCAATTGTAATATTTAACCTCTTTGGAAATATTATCTTATGATACAAATGTTTATATCTTTTGAGCTTTATAAACTGTATGTTCTCACCAGGCTTTAAGTCTGACACTTTTTCTCAAATGATATGTATAACAGGTTTCCCTTAGCGGTGGGATGCACTGGGTTTTGAGAGACGAGTTGGGTCTCGAGGCATTTTGAGATGACTAAAGTGTTGATAGTTGGGCATTGTTAATTCCCATTCTTTTGATGAAATTCGGATTGTCAACTGATGTAATCTAGATAGTTATGTTTAGATTAGTCTGTTGATGAATTCTAAATCCGTACAGGTTTTTGTAAAGTCTTAAGGACTGATACACTTTTTGAGAAGTCTATAGCAATACAGAAGTCATATTGCCTTATTTTTGAAGTTTAAGTTTACTCTGAATTTTAGGATGTTACATAAAGTTTGAGAGTGCAAATCGTTGTCTAGATAGATTTTTTAAGTATTTCAGGCCGTTCTTCTCGACACTGTGAAGAACTCGCGAGTTTCGCGATTTTGCGCCAGTTCATAGGTGGTTCTCGCCAGTTCATAGTAATTCAGTGTATAGCGCAAAGTGTATCTTGCCCCACTGCCTTTAGCGAGAAACTCAAGTTTGCACCATCATTTTTCGCGCAAAGTTTATCTTCGCGCCACATTTGATTCGCACATATCTCTGTTTTTGCGCCACTTACCTATTAGCGCAAAGTGTTATTTGCGCCAGCCTCGATTAGCGCAAAGTGTGTTTTGCGCTACTATATTCTGCGCTAGCTCTTTTAAGCGCAATTCGCCTTTTTGCACCACCCACTCTTCGCGCGAATCAATATTTTGCGCCACCCTCTAGTCGCACAAAACTAACTTCTCGCGACCCATTACTCGCGTAAACCATCTTATTGCGCCACCCTCTTCTCGCACAAAGTACCTTTTGCGCCAGACTCCTTTAGCGCAAACCTTCTTTTGCGCCAGGTTCACAGCGCAAAGTTGCCTTTCACGTCACTATCTTTTAGCGCATATATGTATTTTGCGCCAGCCTTGATTAGCGCAAACTGTCCTTTGCGTTACTGTTCGTGATTTGCGCCAGATTACCTGTTTGCTAATTTATTTGAGTTTTATACTGTTTGCGAATTCTGCATTTGATCATTTTTGGAGATTTATTTTTCTGAAATTTTTTAGTGTAGTTTTATCCAATACTTGATTCTAACGATCTCATCTAGTTGATTCTCTTGGTACAGATAAGTTTGATTTCTAACCATACAGTTAAGATGTCGAACCAGCTTCTCTCAATGGGCTCTCAGTCCAAAACTCCTGTCCTCATGGCTAATGAACATCAGCAATGGAAGAGAAGAATGATTCAGTTTCTGAATCACAAAAATAGAAGTTTCATGGAATCAATCATCAATGGCCCTGTAAATCCAATGGTCAGAGTACAGGGTCAAGCTGAAACTGCCACCTCTCCAGAAATCCATGATAGACTTGTCCCTAAACCGTATCAGTACTTCACTGAAAAGTAGAAAGATCAATACAAGATAGATGAAGAGGCTCTCATTTATCTGACCATGGCAATTCCGAATGACATCTACAACCGTGTAGACAATCGGAGCTCTGCAAAAGAAGTCTGGGATGAACTATAAAGACAATTTGAAGGAAGTGAAGCCTCCATCCAAGCTAAGCAGAATCTATGCATAAATGCATACGAGGGGTTTCACGCAAAAGAAGGAGAGTTGCTGCTAGATACCTTCAACAGATACAACATCATTCTCAATGACTTGCGGAGGAACAATATCTCTAAATCAGCTTCTGAGATAAATTACAAGTTCATCAAGAACCTGAATCCTGAGTGGAAGAACTTTGCCATCAACCTCCAGATGTCAAAGAACATGGCTCAAGAAAACGCCACTGATATCTTCTCTACTCTTTCTCAGCATGAGGATGAGGTGAGATCTATTAATAATGAGTCCAATAATCTGAAGGATTATGTGGCTCTCATAGCTGACAAAGGAAAGAGTTCAGTTCCTATATCCTCTGTAAGGTCAAAGAAAAAGGTGTCTAAAGCTCTTGTTACTGAGGTTACTGTGTCCGAATCTGCTTCAAGTGATGAAGAACTGGAGATTGATTCTGATCCGGATATACAGAAGTTCTCTAAGGACTTGGCTCTAATTACTCGACGATTCAAGAAGAGCTTTGGTAAGAAGAAATACTACTCAAAGCCAAAGTTTGATGGCTACAAGAAAGAGAAGTCTGAGATGCGATACAAGCCAAGGCATGGAAGAATAGAGGAAGGACGAGAAGACAAGAAGGAAGATAGAAAAGTAGGAAAGAGAGAGGAAAAGAAAGAAGAAAGAAAGGATGAACCAGGAAGATGCTACAACTGCGGCAAATTTGGGCACTTCTCCAGAGATTGCAAGTTCAAGAAAGTGAAGAACTCAGAATATTATGCAAGAAAGTCACTCATTGCCAAGAAAGTTGAAGAAGGAAAAGTGCTTATGGCTGAAGAAGAAAACTGGTTGTTCCAAAGTTCTGATGACGAGGAGCAGGCGCACTTCACCCAAGTATCTTACATGGCAAAACTAGATGGTGACGATTAAGATTCTGAGGCACATTCCGAAGATGCGAAATCTGAGTTAAGTGATAATTCTGAACTTATTGAATCTTTGATGGCCCAAATACATAATATGAAAGATGAATTTGCTTTATTGAAAGGTAAACTTAGCTATGCACATCAATCAGTCTTGAGTTTTCGTGATGAAAACGCTTTACTGAAAGTTGTTGTGGAAGAAAAAGAAAAAGAAAAGGATGGTTTAAAAGCCGAAAAGGAATCTTTAAAAAGAAAAATATCTGGCTTAGAAAAGGATCTTAAAAATCTTAATGCTGAAAAGGGTGAGTTTAAAATCAAGTTTGAAGTTTGTTATCAATAAAGAAATGAAGCTTTCTCCAAAATCAAGCAATTGGAGGATATTAACATGAAACGAGGTCAGACTGAGCAGACATTAAATCTATTGACCAATAAACTCTAGGATGAAAGGTTTTATAAACTGAAATCAGGTTTGGGTTTGCCAATTAACTATGTTTTGAAAAAGGCACCAGAGCATTTATATAATTTTGATAAACTTGGCTCCACAATCAGACCCATTCCTAACATTCGTGCAACTTTTGTTGAAGCAAGTAATTCTACACCTTTTACAGAGACCAAAGGTAAAGAAGAAATGGGAGTGAACAAGTCTTGTGGCACTGATTCTCAAAATTCTTTTAAATCAGTTGGTTTTCAATATAGTGATTTGATCAAAAGCTATGAGACTCGAAAGATTGAATTTACTGAGTCTGAATCACTATTTACCACACCTTCCAAAGAATCAGTTTGCACCAACACAGTTCCATCTGAGACTGAATGCAAATATGATGAGTATGAATCGGATATCGATCCATCAAATATACCATCAGTCTCAAATCCCATTCCTTCTAAACCTTTACTTGTTGAAGAGGTTGAAGAAGATATTGCTATTACGAATGAATCTTGTTTTACAAATGACAAAATGGAGTTTATTGAGACCATGACTGAAGAAATGTTTACTGAAATGATGAATGCTTCAGACTCTGATCCTGTTTCTATTCCAAAGGAGTCAAATTCTGCGAGTGATCATACATCTGAATTGATGAAGCAAATTGATATGTTGCAACAGTCTCTTGATGAGGTTGAAGATGAAAATTTTGATCTCAAATTTAAACTTGAAAAATCTTTGAAAGAAAATCAAAAGCTTTGCACAGAGATCAATGATTTGAAAATTACTCTATTTAAAAATGCTTCAAATGATAAACAGATGTTCAATGATCCAAGCTGGAAGGTAAGAACTAATCCAGAATTTGATGCTCCTGCAAAACCTTCAGTTGTTTACTTTGATTGTCCTGAATATCTACCCAGTATTTTTGAGAAGGGTGAGACTTCAAGTAACTCTAGAAAAGAATCACCCTTTAAGATAGAGACTAACAAGATTCCTGTTTCTGTTTCAGATATAAAAGGAAAGGGAGTTGGGAGGAGTAAGAAGAATAAAGTAGATAGTTTGAATAAGAATGCTAGTTTGAACTTTAGTGAATCTTTTGGTACAAACACTTGTACCTCAGACAATGATATTTTGAAAAGTAATTCTTTTGATGGACATGACTATAAGATTTGTTTCGATAAATCTAAGTTTATAAATTTTGCTCGAAAGAATCTATATTGCAAACACTGCTGGGATAATTCCTTCAAATACTACTCCACTCCTACGTCCAAAAAGAGTAAAAGAAAAGCTAAACTTAACCTTAAGTCTAATTCTAATTCTTCCACACAACCCAAAGTGTTTCGGGCTAAGGTTACCAATCCAAGTTCTAAAAAGCACTTTCAGGAATTAAATGTTAAAATGGTTTGGAAATGGGTTCCAAAACCCCGTTATTAATGGATAGTGAAAGTTAAACCATCTGAGATTCCTGAATTGCTTGATGCTAACCGCGAAGGACCCATCTTGATATGGGTACCTAAGTAAAACTAATTGTCTCTTTTGCAGGCCTGTCGACTGTGGGTGATAGATTTCGGATGTTCACGCCACATGACAGGATTCAAGAACCTCTTGCATAACTATGTGGAGGAGCCTGCCGGAGCAGTTCGTTTTGAAAATTCTGAAGTAGAAGGACACGTCAGAGGATATGGAATGCTCGATAATGGAGTTGTGAAGATTCAGAAAGTGCTATATGTTGAAGGACTTGATCACAATCTGTTTAGAACCAGTCACTTCTGTGATATGAAATATCAAGTTCGCTTCACAACAACTCATTGCTATCTAGAGGATCCAGATGGTTACGAAGTCTTCAAAGCTGAACGCCATGGAAATCTATATTATGTAGATTTTCCAACGCTGTCTGCCACACGTCCAGTATGCCTATTAGCCAAAGCATCGAAAGCACAATCATGGACGTGGCATCGACTCTTGTCTCATCAGAATTTCAGATCAATAGCTAAGATACAGAGACAAGGTCTGGTCAAAGGTCTACCAGAAATGAGGTTCGAAAAAGACTCACTATGTTCCGCATGTGAGTTGGGCAAAATGAAGCGAAGCTCATTCAAGTCCAAGACTGAATCATCGACCTCATCTACACTGGAACTTCTTCATATGGACCTTTGTGGCCCAATGCGAACAACATCTATCAACGGCAAGAAGTACGTCTTAGTAATGATAGATGACTATTCAAGGTATATAGGGCTCGAGTTTCTTCGCAACAAGTCAGATGCGCCAGAATTGATCATCGCTTTTATCAAGCGCATTCAAGTACGTCTTCAATTGCCAGTCCGAACTATTCACAGCGATAACGGCACGAAGTTCAAGAATGACACCTTGCAGAGATATCTTATCTCTGTAGGAATTTCACATAACTTCTCCGCAACCTACACTCCACATCAAAACGGCATTTTTGAACGGAAGAACCGCACTCTTGTTGAAGCTGCTCGTACTATGCTTGCATATTCAGATCTACCAATGTATCTTTGGGCTGAGGCAGTCGCGACAGCCTGTTTCACACAGAATCGTACCATCGTGGTCAAACGTTTTGACAAAACAGCATATGAGTTAATCAACAATCGTAAACCTAACATCAAATTCCTTCGTGTTTTTGGTTGCAGGTGTTACATTATGCGAGAACGTCAAGGTCTATCAAAGTTTGATAAGAAAGCGGATGAAGGATATCCTATTGGATACTCTCTGACATCCAAAGCTTATCGAATTTACATTATTCGAACTAAGATGGTTGTTGAGAGCATGAATGTCTCTTTTGATGAGAATTCTACTCGGACTTAAGAACAAAGCTTCTATTCACTCCAGAATAGAACCAGTGTCTAAAGAATCTACTTCTTCTAACTCTACTTCATCTGAGTTAGATTTGTTGTTTATTGATGCCTTCGATGATATTTGTGCAGATTTTGACAAAGGCATATCAACTTCAACAGCAAGCTCGGAGGTCCCTACTATTTCTGAAAACATGTCTGGGCCGTCCGAAGATGTCACTGCATCTCCATCAGGTACAAGTAAACCGTTAGTTTCTGACTTTACTAATGCTGAATCTGTCTCTGCAGATAATTCTTCTGGAAATGAAGTCACGAGTACTTCAGCTGCTACTCCAGAAGATTCCGTATCAGAAACACCAGTACAAGATGTCCCGAGTACATCTGTGGATCTACCCGCCGTGCATGATGAATACAATGCATCAAACACGCAACAAACAGTTGAATCCTTACCAAGCACACATCGTTGGACTAAGGATCATCCCCTGCATAACGTGATAGGTGACGTACAATCTGGTGTCACGACAAGGTCCGCATCAGCTAATTTCTGCATGTTTTCAAGCTTCCTTAGTTCCCTAGAACCAAAGAAATCATCAGAAGCTCTACGTGATCTCTTCTGGATTTCTGCTATGCAAGACGAGCTTCTGCAATTCGAACGAAACAAGGTATGGCGCTTGATCCCACTACCTAAAGGTAAAACTGTTATTGGAACAAAGTGGGTATTCAGAAACAAGAAAGATGAAGCTGGAGTAGTTGTGAGAAACAAAGTTCGATTGGTTGCAAAAGGGTACTGTCAACAGGAGGGCATTGACTACGACGAAACATTAGCCCCGGTTGCAAGGATTGAAGCCATCAAAATCTTCTTAGCATATGCAACGCACAAAAACTTTACAGTCTATCAAATGGACGTAAAGTCAGCTTTCCTGAATGGCGTTCTTCATGAGGAAGTCTACGTGGCACAACCTGAAGGTTTCGTTGATCCTCATCACCCTGATCATGTCTATGTGTTAGACAAGGCGCTTTATGGTCTTAAACAAGCACCACGAGCCTGGTATGAAACTCTCACTAAATTTCTCTTAGCTTCTGGTTTCAAGAAAGGTACGGTTGATACTACCTTATTTCTTAAAAGGCAAGGTAAGGACTTGATTCTCATTTAGATTTATGTTGACGACATAATATTTGGGTCGACAAATCAGACCTTTTGCAAGAACTTTTCTAAAATAATGGAAACAAAGTTTGAAATGTCGATGATGGGTGAGTTAAATTTCTTTCTCGGTCTACAAGTAAAGCAATTACCCGAAGGCATTTTCATAAATCAAGCTAAATATATAAAAGATATATTAAGAAAGTTCAATATGTCAGAAAGATCAGTCATGAAAACACCAATGGCTACTGGTACACTCTTAGACGCAGATCCTTCTGGTAAACCTATTGATCAAAAGGTGTATCGTATCATGATTGGTTCCTTACTTTATCTGACTGCCAGTCGCCCAGATATAATGTTCGCCACATGTTTTTGTGCGAGATATCAGTCTAATCCTAAAGAGTCGCACCATAATGCTGTTAAGCGAATCCTTAGATATCTCAAAGGTACTCCTAATTTAGGCCTTTGGTATCCAAAGGATTCTCGTTTTGAACTAACTGACTTTACAGATGCTGATCATGCAGGATGTAAGCTAGACCTGAAAAGAACCTCTGGATCATGTCAATTTATACGTGATAAACTTGTGAGTTGGACCTCAAAGAAACAAAACTGTGTTTCAACATCCACTGCTGAGGCTGAATATGTAGCTGCTGCTAGCTACTGTTCACAAGTCCTCTGGATGAAAACACAGTTAAGGGACTTTGGATACAACTACAAGCTTGTTCCTATTTATTATGATTCCAAGAGTGCAATCGCTATAACTGCTAACCCGGTTCAGCTTTCAAAGACCAAACATATAGATGTACGCTATCACTTCATCAAAGATCATGTAGAAAAAGGTGATATCGAAATGCACTTTGTTCAAACTGACTTCCAGTTAGCTGATCTTTTCACCAATCCGTTGGATGAAAAGAGGTTCATGTTTCTCATCAGCAAACTTGGTATGTTGAACATGTCTTCTTAGCCTTACTCATGATTCTAGGGGGAGTATTCTGGAACTTAATCTTGTGTTTTACTTTCCAAATGTTGCTAACGAGAGAGGAATCATTTTCCCAAATGATTACCATGATTTCTTTTATATGCAGGTGTGTTCAAGTGACTATGGCTTCTAATCACATCTGATTAGAACCCGCACTTCAGTGTTTTCTTTTTCTATTTTCTATGTTATTCTAAAAAAAAAATCTAAATCTTAAGTTGAGGCTGAATTTTAAGTTTTGTAGAATTTTGTTCAAAAATGTTCACTGCACTGTAAATCGAATCAAATTGCATCGATTTGTGTTTGTATTTGAAATTCTTGCATTGTAATCAGTTCTAGTATTGTTATCGACCATTCCTGCAAAGTCTTGAGCCAATTGACGAAGGTTTCGATGGATTTCAGTGTGAAAGTTTGAATTTTTCTTCGAAGAGCCCAAGAACACGCAAGATCTGTGAAACGCGCAAGCTTCATCTGGAAGAACGCGCAAGCCGAAGGATATTGATTTTGGCCAGAAACGTGCAGAGGGTTATCTGCGAGTTCTAGAAACGCGCAGATCGAAGTCTGCGAGTTTGGTCTTCAATCTGCGAGTTTAATCACTTGAGAGTTTGTCAAAATGTGCAAGTAGGCATCTGCGAGTTTTCAAAACGTGCAACCCTTTGTTTGTGAGTTTCAGCGGAACAGTAGTCTGCGAGTTCATTCAGTCTGCGAGTTTTCAAAACAAGCAACCCTTTGTTTGCGAGTTTCTCAAACGCGCACGCCTCAACCTGCGAGTTTATCAGTGAATAGTGATCTGCGAGTTTAGGCGTCTGCGAGTTTCATGCAATTTTTCTGTGTTTTACGAGTTTCTATTCTTAGTCAAAATTCTTATTGTGATCAAAGTTTCTGAATTTTTAACGATCATTTTTGTCAAGTTCTTTTTGTAACAGATATTCAAGATGAGTTTTTCAGCTAAGGAGGTAACAGATTTCACTGAAAATGACTTCATGACCAAAATGGAAGAAATGATGGTTGAAGTTGAAGATCTTCAGAATAAATTGAAAAAGGAAAAAGACAGAGTTGCTAGGAGAAATCAACAGATCTTCGAGCTTAACAAGTCAGTTATTGGGAACAAAGATTTAATTGATTCTCTACGCAAATCTGCTTCTGATTTTAAATCTGAAAAAGATTGTTTTTAAAAGAAGATTTCTGATTTTGAAAAACAATTGTCCAAGTCTGATTCTGAAAAACAAGAATGTGTTCTAAAAGCATTTAAACTGCATGTTGAGAACAAGACTTTAGAACAAAAGGTAAATGATTTGGAAGCTAAACTTTATACGATAGGTCAAACAGATCACACCATTTTTCTAAATGCACCCATTGAAGAGGCTGATGTTAAAGAGAAATGGGGACTAGGTTATGATAATCCTCATTACCTAGAAAAAGCTATCAGAAAACAACCAGGTATATATAATGCAAATTATATGTATGCTGCTGATGAACATCCTCATTTGAAACCCAAATTAATTACCAAAGCATCAAAAGAAGTTGAGGACAAAGAAGATGAGAAAAGAATGAATTTAAAGAAAATGAAACTACCATTCTGTTATGAAAGACTGAATGATAGTTACCGTTCTGACACACCAAAAGTTCTTTCAGATGACTATTTTGTTAGCTATTCTGTTACTGAGATGGAGGCAAAACCTGCAACTGCAAAAATTTATGATCCTCTACTCATTCTAGAAAGAAAAATAGTTGAGCTTGAAAATGTTTTATCTGAAGAAAGAATTTTGGTTGATATAGAACAAGCTGTATTTTCTACAGTGTTAAAGAACACAAATTTTCATTTTAAATCCGAAGTGTGTTCTTCATCTTCAAAAGCACCTCCAACTTATGAACCTCCTTTTGATGATTTATTTGCCTCTGAAAATGATTTTCTTAATTCTGATGATAGGTGTGTTAAGAAAATTGATATGTTTGATTTCAATGCTTCACTTCCAGATCATTCTCTTTTTGTCAGTAATGATAAAAGCACTGAAGATAAGGAACAAAGTCTGATAATTGTGAACACTGAGCTTCAGAAGAAAATATCAGATTTGGAGATAAAAATGGCTAAGGACAAAGATGAGTTTGAAAAGAAGTTTTTAGAACTGTCCAAGAAAAGTATTGAAGAAAAGAAGACTCTTGAGCTTAAGTGTATAAATCTTTCTCAGCAAGTTTCTGATTTTGAGAAAGTAATAATCTTGGAAAGAGAAAAGTTTGCCAAGGAAAAGAAGGCCATTGAACAAAAGAATGTTGGATTCTTCAAAGAAATACCCGGCCAGAGAAAGGATGCTGAGAAGGGATTTGAAGAAGAAAGAAGCATGTTTGAGGCTGAGATTAGAGAGCTTACTGAGAAGTTATCTAAACTATCTGAGTGTGCACTGAAAGAGAAGAAAATGAAGTCTAAGTTTGAGACGAAGATTGCCCTTCTTGTCAAAGAAAGAGACAGTTTCGCTTCAAGGATAAAAGAGCTTGAAGGTATCATTTCTAAGATGGTGGTGGTGACTGAGTACAAGACTCCAGAGTCAATTATCCACACACCTAGAGATGATTCAGCTGATTCGGAATGCTCATTCAAGACAGCTGCAAGCTCATATCATAAGACTGTTTCTTTCAAAAGGTCAGTTAAATCTTTTAGTCAGATTCGTAGTACTAACCTTTTCTATGATAGAAATATAGATGGCTCAGGTACACATCGAAGAAGAAGGAGATACAAAGAAGAAAAACTGGTCTGGAAAAAGAAACCAGTTGAAGATGAAAAGAAAGATGGAAAGCAAGATGAGCTGAAAGGAAAGAAATCATGTGTACATACACATAAAGCCAAGAAGAACAATGTGCGAAAAGGTAAACCTGCTCATGTCTACTTGAGAGATTAGTTAATCAGGTTGTCAAGTAAGAAATATTATTGTTCTTATTGTCGTACACATGATCCTGTTCATAAAACAAGTGATCATTTCTAGTATGGTTCTTATTCAGTTACTCCCATAAGAACTGCAACTAACATACATGGACCCAAATACTAGTGGGTACCAAAGTCGAAAACTGATTCTGTGTTGCAGACACCTATTGTTAAGGGGGAGTAAGAGAACTAAGGCTTCTAAGTAAATCAGCTTAGGACTCGTACTTCAACGAAGTTCGACTTCTAAACACAACAGTTTAGGACTCGTACTTCAGTGATCAAAAGCCTTTACTCCTGTGTTGATAAGAGATTGTACTCCAATACTCGAATGAGGAAATCAACCATCAAGGGGGAGTATATATTTTTCTGAAATATTTTGCATCCGATAGATATGATGAACTACATTTCAAAATAGAATTGTAGATCTCTATCATGTGCTTTTTCACTGACATATTTTAGATGCATAATTTCAGGGGGAGTAAAGGTGATGACTTTTGATTATTTCAGATCAGAACTCGTACTTTAATCGTTTTACTGCTTTATGTCTTTTAATTTTGAATAAATTTTGTGAATAAAGTTGCTTTGACATGACTTTGAGACTTGTGCAGAATGAGAGAAGCTTACAAGATCATATCTTTATGACTTAAGCATGACTTCATGAGATTTAAGACTGCATAGAAAGGTTAAATTTCTTATCTTAATCTCATATATGGTTGAAAGTAGGACAACTTTCAATCATAGAAAACATGTTCTTAAATGTTCAAACCACTTCCCGATTCTTAAACAGATTTCATGAATTGGAAGTGTGATTTTAAATGTTTTCAAGCTTTACTTGTGCTTACATGATTATAAACCGTGTGTTTCCAACGATAAATACTTGCGTATTGTCTTTTCTATATACTTTCAGGTATTCACACACATCGGTTTGACTTATTGTTCAACAAGTTCTTACCATGTCTCATATTGAAACATATTTTTCGAATGGTAAGACACCCCGCTTGTACTTCAAAGAATTTTTTAGTATGATTTCATTTCTGAACGTCATTTCAAGAATGTCTATATTTTGGTTCATATAGACAATATCCATTATTCTTGACCATAAGCTTTGATTGTTAAATCATTCATTTCTGATCATTTTCATACAATGTCAGATTTTCAAACAAGTCTTTTGCATTCTTATCTATTCATTCAATATACTTGTTTGAAAATACTTCAATGTTTAAAAATGCTCAAATCTTCATGATTATATTCTGAGCATATAAATATCTGACTTGTATTTGAGCTTTAACTAATAAAGTTAAACCATTTGAGCAACGTTATGCTTATATAGGAAATTATGGGTTCTTTGTGCTAGGACTTAAATGAACTTCTATGGATTCACGTTCACCTGTGTTTCCTACCCAAGAAGTTAATCCATAGTGATTGAGTGTGAGGAGTCGAAAAAAAATGAGTGTGGGTTGTGCGTTGAGGTAAAATGGAAAAGAGAGTTTGGTTAGATGTGAGCTTAATGATTAAAAGAAAGAGGGTGTGAGATCAGAGTAAAAGAATATCAAACTCTGCACCAACTACTTTCTGAGTCGGGCAGCCACATTACTAATGTTTCACAATTCTTTGGTGAACATTATTGAAACAGACAACTAGCCCATGCCAACTCTTGACAATACCCCACCAACCACTCATTTTCTTCTTAAAAAGAAAATGTTTCATATTTTTCTGCGGACGCAGCATATAATCTATCTGGTTTTCATTTGGAAAATCTGGATATTGAAACAGAAGGAAGTCTGCCCCACCTTCGCACTTCAATCATGCACATTGATTCTGTGTTTATCAACTGTTGTCTTAGTGGTTTACACAATGTTGAGCCTTTTATAAAAGCAATCATCATGTGCTTAATTCTTTCTACACTTGCACGAACACACAAGGAATTTGTTTTCTTGTCATAACATTCATAGAAATTTCCTTCGTGGTGTTTCGATGATTGGATGGAAGCCCTGGGGGAGTGAACATCAAAAAGCTCCTTTCCTATGTGTATCCGTTACACACAGTAACTTCGTGTTACTGACATGCATATTAACTAATTAATTTGTTGATTCAGGTGTTACATTCCTCTTTTGTCTGGATTTGCAAAGATCTAGATAAATACATTGTTCGAATTGGCAAAGAATCAGAGACTCGTGAAAGATCAGTGGTCGGAACAAACTATGACATTTCTTGATGAGAAGGTTTTGATGAACCAGATGCTCGTTTCATCAAAAAGGGGGAGATGATTTAAAGAAATGCCTGAGTCAGAAATTCCAGTGTAAGAGAATTATTTGAAGATTAAAAGTTAAAGATATGAAGAAGACAAAGTTTAAAGATTGAAAGTTTGAAGGATTGCTCAAGCAAAGTCAAAGAAATTTTGAAGATGTGCTGATTTTACAGAAATTTTCTTTGAAGATTATTTGCTGAAGCAAGTTGAGCTAAATCTGGAGATAATTTCTTTCTGAAGTCTGAAAGAGTTGTGTGATAATTTTTGAAGAGATTTTTGAAGATCGTTTCTACCATATTTGGGGGAGATTGTTAATTTTGTTCAATAAAAGACTTGGAAAGAATACAGTTAAAGAAAGGAAGAGATTGTCCAGATTGAACCAAAGGGGGAGATTGATTTGCTAAATCTTTCAAAGATGATTTTGAATCCAAAGGGGGAGATTGTTAGAGCAAATATATGTTGGATACAAGATCATGAAGACTAGAGGTCAAAGGTTCAAGGAAGTCAATGATGAAAGTCAACTCTCAGTGAAAGTCAAAGTCATTTTGTTAATAAAGTCAAAGTCAATGTTGTTTTGTTGTTGTATTTTGTTTGTTTTTCTTTATAATTGAGTGAGGGTATAAATACCTTGTGTCCTTGTAATCAGTTGGTAACAAGTAAGTTGTAGTAGAGAGCAGATTAGAGAAGAGCATTATAGAAAATCATTCTAGAGAGAGTAGTGAGAGAAAGTGAAAATTGTGAGATTTGTAACATTTTGATTCATCAATGACATATGATTTCTCATCTTGATTGTTTTTGTTGGTCCTGAAGGTGCTTAACAAGTTTGTAGAAGGGGGGGGGGTTGAATACAAACACAGAAATTAAAGTTTAATAAATTGTTTATTGATAAATCAAACTACAATTTACAAGTTTGTTGCGGAATAAGATTAAGACAGACTCAATCTAAACAAACTTAAGAAACACTAAGATGATTGCACAAGAAATTCAGAGAATGGGGGATTAAGAGAGATAGAAAACAAGGGTTTCTATATGGAGTTCAAGGATTGAGCACACTCTCAGATGGAGAGGTAATCTTTCTATTTATACCCTATGCATTAAATGCATGGCAGGGCACTTTACACGTGGCGTTCAGTGATTGGCTTTGGGAGTCTGACTTTGGGAGACATGCTTTCGGCCGTATTATGAACAGTGTAGTTGACAGAGTTGTTGTACGATTTGTGGCAGAGACGTGTCCGTTCTGACACATCGTACTGGTTGTGCAAGGTAAGACAAAAGGAGACTTGAGGCATAAGCTACGTGATCTTTTGATCGCTGAATATCTCTTCCTTCAGAGATATAAAGTTCAGCTATCGCTGAAGCTTTTCCTCATGTTCCTTCGCGTATAAGTAGAGTCGTCTTTGCTTCACTGATATCTGCATCAGGTCACTAGTAGACTTGTCTTTGTTCAGTGGCTTCGTCTTTGATTCAGCTATGAACATATGTTGACGCGAGACATGTCTTTTGGGATTACGTTGCTGTTTACATCAGAGACTACCAGCGATAACTGAATAGACTCAGTTGATCGCTGATAGTGAAACACTAATACATATGAAATGTTTACAAGAAAGGTCATCAGCGATAACTGAACAGACTCAGTCTGACCGCTGATGGTGAAACACTAATACATATTAAAACGTAATTTTCACTAAGTATAGAAGAGGGTCGTTATCAAATCACTTAGAGAGTTTGGATCAACAATCTCCCCCTATTTGATAATGACAAAGTAACTAAAGAAAATTACTTTATGATTCAAAATATAGGAATAAAAAGGACTCATAGTATGCATGTCCCAATTACTATTTTGAGGGATCTTTTACAGTACTGATAGGGTTAAGTACATCACTGCAATTTTCATTTAATTCAGGGATAGAATTACAAGATGAAAATCATAAGTACAAGTGAATAACTAACTACTGTAAGTATAACTAATAGATTACAGAAAAGGAAACTAATCTATCAGCTATTAAAAGAAGACTTAGGAGGATTGATCATATACTCAGGTATTTCTTCTCCTTTCTGTCTTCGTTTCAAAGATTCTTGGCTGATAATTTCTTTGATTTTCTCAGCAGCAGGGGAGAAGTCACACCATAAGCATAAGAGATCTTTGAGATGATTCAGAGGACAGATAGGAATCTCAGAGACTCTTTGAAATCTGAGTTCCTCATCATCATCTCTGAAGAACACTCCATAAGGATCGTCAATTACTTGACCACCTTGGAAAGGACCACCAGGAGGCAGAGATAGATCCAGAACTGAAAGATCGGGAGGAGGACCAAACAGTGCATCTCTTGAAAATTTGATAGAAGTTTCATTTCTGATGATGGCGATGTCTTCAGAGGAGGAGGACCCAATTCTTCTCTTGAGTTTCAAAGATTTGGGAGGAAGAGAAGATGGCAGCTTTAGTACAGAAGCGAATCTATTTATGAGGGCTTCAAGAAGTCCTTCAACGTAGCCTCTGTATGTAGATTTGGATTTCTTCAGCGCATCCCAGAACTCTAACCATTCCGTAAATCCGAAGCTCTCAAGTTTGGATACGTACATAGCTTTTTGGGTTCCATCCTCTCTGGTAATCTCCATGGTCACTGAGAGTTGATCCTTCTTCTTGCGACCAGAGATAGTCACGGCTGATATCGGAAGAAGATCAGAACGATAATCCATCTTCTGTTTGCACCATTCGATAGACCTATCGTTGATCTCTTGTTCTTTGGAGCGTTCCTCTTCAATTTCTTTCAGCAGTGCAGCTTGAACTTCTACAGGCTTGCTTTTCAGCTTTTTGTCCTTGACTAGAGAAGATTGAATCTTTAAAGCGAGTTGGGCATCTTGTATGCATTCAGCGATCAACTTCTCAGCTTTGGTAGATTCTTCTCTTTCGGCTTCAGTGAGAAAGTCGAGCTCTGTGGATGTTTGAAGAGGGACTTTCAGCCGTTGACTTTCTAGTTGAGCGATCATTTCAACTCTTTTCTTCACCACTTCCTCTGACCAATGAGATGGTTGAGAGGGCCTTCCTGGATGGACCAGGGAATATTCTTCTTCTTCTTCTTCATCAATCTCAGTGATAGAGATTGGGATTATTTCTTCAGCGATAGTAGCTGGAATTATTTGTAGTTCAGAACCCTTAAGCAGGGGTGAGAACTGTCTGGATAAAAAATGAAGGAAAGAAGGGATAAGTGTATATTTTTAGAAGAAGAGAGATAAAGGCTAGAAGGAAATAGGGGTTTGGAAAGAGTAGGAGAGTGGTACAATTGAAAGACATACCTGAGAAGGATGCTCCCCCTCAGATTGTGATCCAGTCCTCAAGCATTCTTCAGCGATTGGTTGCTTGTCTTTGCTTTGCGAAGGAGCGCTTGAAGATGTATCACCTCTCACCCCTGCTTTGACAGCCTCTTGCGATGTTGTCCCTGATGCGACGTTCGGCTTGGAGAACCACATAGATTGGTCTTCTTCATCGTCGTCATCGTCATCGGAGGGTTGATCCTTTTCTTGATTATCAAGATCTAGATCATCTTCCTCTTCATCGTCTTCTTCCTCATCATCTTCAAAGAGAATAGAATGAATAGATGAGGATTCTTTTACCTTCTCCCCTTTAGATTGAGAGGGAGGTTTCTTTGGAGTCTTAGCTTCCCCAGCAGCAGCGATAGATGTTTCTACAGCTTTCTCCCCCACTTTGTCATTATCAGCGGTGGGGGGTTGCTCAGCTGCCGGAGTTGCTGTTGAAGCTTTTAGCACTTGGACGTCAGCCTCCAGACGCTTGACCCGGTCTTCAACCGCAGGGATGTCGCACGTGGCATCATGGATGAATTCCACAGCGATGTTGAGGTTGGTCCGATCATCTTCAGTGAAGGAGGGAGGCAGCGGTGGAGCTGGTGCATTCACCTTTTGTAGAATTTGCTGAAGAAGGGACGTGCAGAGGTCAACCTTTGAAGAGAGACCCCGAACTTCAGCGGTAAGAGACTTAAATCGCCCCTGAAAGAGTTGAGAGGACTCTTTGAGTTGGACGACTTGTTCTTCAACAGCTGAAAGTTGTGAGTTCTCAGCTTTCGATGAGCAGGTCGCGGTCAACTTCTTCAGCTCCTCACCAGCCTGATTGACGGCGCTGGTGGTGTCGTTGATGGTGTTGGTGAGGGCGTCCACCTTCTCTCCCAGACTGTTGACATGCGTGTCAACAGACGCCAAACTAGGACCTGAAAATAATGTTAGTTCAGATACGGGCTTATTTGGAGAGGTGGGGAAAGAAGTGTTTAATCCTATAGGTGTACCTGACGTATCAAACATTTTGTAGAACTGCATAGATTCCTCAAAAGTTTGATGTTCAGGTCCTATAGGGAAAGAAGAGGTAGCGGGTTCAGAGACCAAATGAGTAGAAAAGGGAAGAGTTTTGGGGATAGAAGTAGGGATGGGGTTAATCTCAGCGAATGAGATAGTAGGTGGGGTCACTGATGATGTGACAGCGATCGAGATCGCTGACACGGCAGTATGAGTGACTGCTGAAGTTGTGGAGGAAAGACCCACAAATGCATCTAAGGTAGCTTGTTGAGAAGCTCCCTCAGGTATAGTACTAGAGGGTGTACTTTCCTTAGTCTTTTTGGCCTTTTTGGAAGGACCAATCGGACTAGCTGATGGTCGTTTAGAAGTAGTGGTAGCGACAGGGATAGCAGAAGAGGAACCGTCTGCGTGGTCACTGAAGATGAAGAAGAATGGAGAGAGAGACGAGAGCGAAGGAGAGAGATACTTACCTCGTCGGCGAGTGGCTTTACCTCCAGTGATCGTTGACCTACCCTGGCAAAGGTGCCATCATCTTTGGTGGGATAGGTGTTGGGATAGAGGAACTTGATGTACGTACATATGAAACGTACGTACGAGATCTTGGGATCTCGTTCAGGCTTCTCTAATCTCGACCTCAGGTCTTCAAAGATTGTTGTGGCGTAGTCAAAGTTTTGACCAGCGATAACGGAGTAGGCCATCTGCAGTTGTGTTTTGCTGGCTTGATCCAGCGAACCACTCTTCCCGCTCATGCACTGAATTATGTGCGAGAAGATAAAGTTCAGTTGTGAGGGCATCTGAGCTTTAAGGATCTTGGTGAGCTTCTTGTTGGGAATAGAAGATCTCGGTTTGTTTTCCCAACAATAACCCATTGCGTCCAGAAATGATATCAGCTCATCATCAGTGGGGAGTGCGTCGAACCCACTCTTTGGTTTGTCAGGGAATCTTAAAGATTTCCTGAGGCTAAGAGCGGTCATGCTCCCTGGCCCCAAGTCCGTGCTGAAAGAGATAGCAGGGACTCGTTCACCTTTCTTGTTGGTGAGTTCAGTTGCATCAGCAGTGAACCAGAACTGCTGGAGTAGAGTCTTGGAAGGCTTAGGATCCACAGTGATCGCGTAAGCTATACATGACTGCTTGAGGAATTTAGCAGCTTCCACCAGATGTGGGTATTTGTCAGCTTTGAACTCGAGTCTTGCCAAATGATTACATTTAGTAATCTCAACTTCAGTGAGAGCGAATCGTACATGCTTGGAAGCAACGATTGAAGACTGTGTCATTTCTGTTATGGAAAGAAGCATAATAGAAGAAATGATTTAGATTAAAAATAATATGATTACCAGTTGCCATAGAAGAAGGGAAACTGGAAAAATATCAATTTATTTTTAGGAATAGAAAAATAGTGTTCTGGGTAGAAAGAATGAAGAACACTTTAAAAACCAAAAGGTTTTTATTGAAAAACATAAAATCAGAAAGAATGATCTTTAGTTTTAAAAAAAAAAACGTTTTATAAAATCCATGAAGAACAAGAACGAGTAGGATTTAAAAAAGAATATAAAGCATACGAACAATGCACATAAACATGAAATAAACCTGTTTATTTTGAAGAAGAAGAGTTGCAGGTTCAATAATCTGGGTTTACTTGCTTGAGTGTTCTTGAGAGAGAAAATGTTTCTTGCGTTGACAGTTTTAAAAGCGTAAACCGTATAAAGGAGAAAAGAATTTCTTTTATACGAAGAGAGAGAAGAGAGAGAGTAGGAATGAAGCGGGAAAAGAAAGGATCATCATGACATTGACACGTTCCACGAAGTTGATTGGATAGAAGAGCAACGGACGAACGTGTCAGAAAAGGCATGTCGTGGATTGTCGGTTCAAATGATGTCATAGAAGAGAGAGACTGTTTATTTGTCCGTTTTGAAATTATCACTGAAGAAAAGTCAGCGATAGATTTTCCTTTTTAAAAGTATCCCTGATTGTAAAGATAGGGATAGATTTTCCTTTTAAAGGATCACTGACTAGAAATATCAGTGATTAATGTATTTTTCAAAAAGCTTTTAATCATTTGAAGAAAGTTCAGTGATTAAAGTTTATATTTTGAAGAAAAACATCTTTGAGGGAAAGGAGAGAACATACCTGAGAGTCAGAATGTTTATCAGAGAGAATGATGAGAGGGGAACTTTTGATTACTGACACAATACATGAACGCTGAAGAATTATTCTTCGAGGTTCAGCATTCCAAGCTCACTGATGAGAAAGTTGAACCTTGTCTCATCAAGAGGTTTGGTGAATAAATCAGCAAGCTGAAAGTCAATAGGGATAAAGTGAAGTTCAATATCACCATTCATCACATGATCTCTGATAAAGTGATATCTGATCTCAATGTGTTTCGTTTTTGAATGTAGCACTGGATTATTTGCTATAGCGATAGCACTAGTGCTGTCGCAATAGATAGGAATCTTTGACAGCTGAAGGTCATAATCTAATAGTTGATTTATCATCCACAAGATTTGAGAACAACAGCTTCCAGCCGCTACGTATTCAGCTTCAGCTGTGGAAGTGGACACAGAATTTTGCTTCTTGCTTGTCCAACTTACCAGCTTTCCTCCCAGGAGTTGACATCCACCAGTGGTACTCTTTCTGTCAAGTTTACAGCCTGCAAAATCACTATCAGAATAACCAGTTAGATCGAACCCTGAGTCTTTGGGATACCAAAGACCGAGGTTAGGAGTTCCTTTCAGATATCTGAAAATTCGCTTTACAACGATCAGATGGGATTCCTTGGGTTCAGATTGATAGCGTGCACATAAACAAGTAGAGTACATAATGTCAGGTCGGCTCGCTGTTAGATACAGCAGGAAGCCTATCATTCCTCTATAGGCAGTGACATTAACAGGTTTACCAGAAGGATCTTTGTTAAGTGTCAGGGGTGGTGCCATAGGAGTTTTCATCGCTGAAGTTTGTGTGAGATCAAACTTCTTCAGCATATATTTAACATGCTTACCTTGGCAGATAAAAGTACCTTTGTCAGATTGTTTAATCTGAAGACCAAGAAAATATGTCAGCTCACCCATCATACTCATTTTATATTCTTTCTTCATTCTTTCAGCGAAGCGAGTACACAGAGATGGGTTAGTAGAACCAAATATTATGTCATCGACATATATTTGTACAAGAATTATATGACCTTTTATCTTTCTGAAAAATAACGTATTATCAATCTTGCCACGTTCAAAATTTTCAGAGATAAGAAAAGATGAGAGAGTGTCATACCAAGCACGAGGGGCTTGTTTTAGACTATAGAGAGCCTTATCCAGTTTATAAACATAATTTGGATACTTAGGGTTATAAAACCCTGGTGGTTGTTCTACATAGACTTCTTCATTTAGCTTTCCATTTAGGAACGCTGATTTTACGTCCATTTGATAAACGATGAAGTCTTTATAGACTGCATAAGCTAAGAATAGTCGAATTGCTTCGAGCCTGGCCACAGGGGCAAAGGTTTCATCATAGTCTATGCCTTCCTCTTGTCTGTATCCCTGAGCAACAAGTCGAGCCTTGTTGCGGGTTACAGTTCCATGTTCATCTAACTTGTTTCTAAACACCCATTTGGTGCCTATTACAGTTTTATCAGATGGTCTAGGAACGAGATTCCAAACTTTGTTTCGAGAGAACTCAGTCAGCTCTTCTTGCATAGCGCTGACCCAGTTTGGATCTCTGAGGGCATCATCAGTCTTCTTTGGTTCTATTAAAGAGAGAAAATTTACAAAGAGACAGATATTACCTGAGCTTCGTCGTGTCTGAATACCTGCTTCGAGATCACCAAGAATTTGATCTATTGGGTGATCTTTGGTCCATCGCTGAGCAGGAGCATGATTGCTTAACTCAGAGGTTGGATCAACAATTGGAATGTTTACTGATGAGGACGTTTGAGGATCATCAGCGATTAACTGTTGAGTAGATTCACTAGAAAGGTTTTCAGACGAAGGCAGATTTGATGGTAGTAATGTGTTTAAAGGTTCTGCTGAGACCCATGAGGTGGATTCAGCGGTAGGATGTATAATGTTCGGATCATCATCAGCGGTTGGAGGATTAGAATGCTGATGGTTTGAGAAGAAAGGTTCTGTTTCTCTGTAGTGAGAAAGCATCCAAACATTTAACTCTTCATTTTCAGTGATTGGTTTAGAGTTCGCTGAGCGAGTTTCATCAAAAGTGACGTGAATTGTTTCTTCTACGGTTTGTCTTCTCTTGTTGAAAACTCTGTAGGCTTCGGAGATGGAGGAATATCCTAGAAATATTTCATCATCGGCTTTTGGGTCGAACTTTCCAAGTTGATCTCTGTTGTTTAAGATAAAGCACTGACAACCAAAGATATGAAGAAAGATGATAGAAGGCTTCCTTCCAAGAAAAAGTTCATAAGCTGTCTTCCCAAATCGCTTTATTATCAGCGATCTGTTTTGAGTAAAACATGCAGTGTTTACAGCTTCTGCCCAAAATTGAGTAGGGAGGTGAGAATCGCTGAGCATTGATCTAGCAGCTTCTATGATCGTTCTGTTTCTTCTTTCAGCGACTCCATTTTGCTGAGGTGTTCTTACTGAAGAGAAGTTGTGAGATATTCCCTTGTTCTCAAAGAAATTGTTCAGGGAACTATTTTTGAATTCAGTTCCATGATCACTTCTTATTGAACGAACAGTAAGATTGTTCAGCACTTCCATCTTTTTCACAAAAGATATTAGTTCTTCTGGAGTATCACTCTTACAGCGAAGAAAGATAACCCAGGTGTAGCGAGAATATTCATCTACAATGACAAGCGTATATTTCTTTCCAGCTATTGATTGGATGTTGACAGGGCCAAATAGATCCATATGCAAGAGCTGAAGAGGACTTGTCACTGAGGAAACTTGTTTTGACTTGAAACTAGCTTTTGTTTGTTTTCCTTTTTCACATGCTGAGCAGAGAGATTCTTTAGCATATGAGTGCTGAGGAAGACCAGAAACCAGTTCCTTAGAAGAGAGAGAATTCAGGGTTTTGAAATTTAGATGAGAGAGCCTTTTATACCATAGCCAGTTGACATCAGAAGAGGCCTTAGAGAGAAAACATAAGTTTTCAGTGATAGTAGAGTCCATATCTATTACATAGACATTTTCTCTGCGATAACCACTGAGAGCAAGTTTTCCTTTTTCATCTACCACTGAACATGCTTTCTTAGAAAAGGGAACTTCATAGTCTTTGTCACATAGCTGACTGATGCTTAGAAGGTTGTGCTTCAGTCCATCTACATAAGCGACTCTTCGAAAGGTAGTTGTCCCATTGCTGAGGACACCAAACCCTCGGGTAAATCCTTTTCCATTTCCACCAAAGGTCACAGAGGGACCTTTCTCTTCCTTGTATTCAGTGAGCAGGTCTCTTTGTCCAGTCATATGACGAGAACATCCACTATCGAGATACCAGATGCCCTTTGATCCCTGCATACATAAGGAAGATTAAGCGTTGTTTGGTACCCACTTTTCAATGGGTCCTTCAGAGTTAGTGGATAAGGAAGATTCAGCAGTCTTCACAGCTGATGAAGATTCAGCTTCAGTGGTAATCTTCACTTTGGTTAATTTCTTAACCTTAGTGGTATATTTCACTTTGGTTGATTTTTCAACTTTGGTGACTTTCTTTGCCTTAGAGGCATTTTTCTTCACTTTAGCTGTTTTATCAGCTTTGGTGGTATTTGGACATTTACTTGCAATATGATCAGTAAAACCACAGTGATACAGAAAATGGTTTTAGGATCAGTAGAAGGTTTTGCAAGTTTAAGATGAGCAGGACCAGGTCCGAGAAGGCTTTTCTCATGAGATATGGGAGGGATTTTCATTTCTTCAGATCTCGTTGCTCTAAGGTCAATCTTTAGCTTTGGAGGACAGAGATCAAAAATTTCTATCACAGAGCTAGAGGATTGCTTAGCTGAAGGTTTAGAAGGAATTTTCAGCTTTGCTTTCCTGGTTGTCTTCTGAGGAAGGAGAATGGACTTTCCTTTATCCGTAGACTTAGTGTCTTTGGATTTTTCCTCAGAGATGGGATTTGAAGAAGAACAGGGATAGAATTGATTATAAGAAGTGTCAAAGAAAGATGTGACAAAAGTTCCAAACTTAAGCGAGGAACTTTCTTCTTTAGGATCATCCTGTGGTGTCCAAAAACCAAGACCAGTTCTATCACTTTCAGGAGTTTGAGCATTTATTATCTCAGAGATCTTTGTTGATGATTTGCACCATTTTTCAACATGAGCCTTTTCTGCTTTTAGAGCAGCGATGGCTTGTTCGCGTTCAATGCTGATGATTTCATTTATAATGACTTGATCTTTCAACTTTTCTTCTAAAATATTTAGTTCACTGATCTTTTCATGACATTTCTCTAGCTCTTGAGTTAAATATACATTTTTATTTTCAGCTTGAGTTTTGTCGTTTAGAGCATTATAAAGGTCAATCGTCAGCACATCAACAGCGCGACTTCTCTCAGCTTCAGGCAGAGAGGGATTTGTAGAGATAGATACCTGAGATGATATGTAGCTCATAGAAGGTTCAGATGGTTCTTCTACTTCTTCTTTAATCTCAGCCATGAGGCAAAGATTAGCGACTTCTTCTTCATCAGAAGATGATTCTTCTGATTCAGCCCAGTCATGTTCTTCAGCGATGAGACCTTTACCTTTTCGCTGATAGCTTTTCAGCTTTTGATATTTGTTCTTCAACTTATGGTATTTGTCATCACTGGATCTTCTTGAGGTAGAAGGTTTGAAGACCTTTTTCGACCTGCACTCACTAGCAAAATGTCCAATTTTTTCGCAGTTATAGCAAGTGGTTGTAGCCTTATCAACCGGAGTTGATTTTGGCTTTTCAGTAAGAGAGAGAGGTTTACTTCTTCGGAAGTTACTTTTTCTTGCAAATCTCTTAAAAGAGTTTGTCAAGAGTGCTAAGGACTCATTAAACTCTGAAAGATCAGGGTCTGATAGATCATCAGATTCAGAATCTAACTCAGTGATGGTGAGAGTAGATCGCTGAGATGGAATTATCTCTGACGAGACTAAAGCAACAGGAGTGCTTTTGGAGTCTTTAGAATCTTTTACAAGATTCTTCTTCAGGAGATTAGATTGCTCATAGTTGAGCAATATTCCATACAGAGTGCTTAGAGAGAGAGTATGTAAGTCTTTTGTCAGCTTAAGACATATTGAATAACTGTCCCAGCTTTCAGGAAGACATTCCAAGAATTTTGTTAGGACCTCAAAATTAGAATAGGTCCTTCCAACAGTTCTTAGGTCAATGATCAGGCAGTTAAACCGCTGATGAATGTCAGAAAGAGATTCATTCTTACCAGCGATAAAACTTTCATACTGTCTAACCAAGTTAATCTTTCGAGTCTCTTGAATTTCAGTGGTGCCCTCATATTGAACACATATGGTTTCCCACATTTCTTTAGAAGTTTTTAGATGCATGATGGAATGGAAAACTTCATCAGCCAGAGCCATTGAGATAATGGTTTTTGCTCTCGCATCTATTCCTACCTTCTTTTTATCTTCATCACTCCACTGTCTTATTTCCTTAACGACATATCGTTCAGGGACATCTTCAGTGGTGGCAGTAGCGGGAACCGCAACTATAATTCTAACAGGTTCATAGGGTCCATTTTCTATATATTCAGGTATAGTAGGATCTGCACCTTCAAGAAATAGCATCATTCGATTTTTCCATAGAGAAAAGTTATCTCTGCTAAATCGAGGAGGTTTAGAAAGTGAACCATTATCATAGTAGTTTGTGTTTGTGTTTAGTGCCATTTTAGAATAGCAAGGAAGAGTATACAGCAAGATCTTGTTTATTAGATTAAACAAACTGCTCTGATACCACTTGTTGGTCCCGAAGGTGCTTAACAAGTTTGTAGAAGGGGGGGGGGGGGGTTGAATACAAACACAAAAATTAAAGTTTAATAAATTGTTTATTGATAAATCAAACTACAATTTACAAGTTTGTTGCGGAATAAGATTAAGACAGACTCAATCTAAACAAACTTAAGAAACACTAAGATGATTGCACAAGAAATTCAGAGAATGGGGGATTAAGAGAGATAGAAAACAAGGGTTTCTATATGGAGTTCAAGGATTGAGCACACTCTCAGATGGAGAGGTAATCTTTCTATTTATACCCTATGCATTAAATGCATGGCAGGGCACTTTACACGTGGCGTTCAGTGATTGGCTTTGGGAGTCTGACTTTGGGAGACATGCTTTCGGCCGTATTATGAACAGTGTAGTTGACAGAGTTGTTGTACGATTTGTGGCAGAGACGTGTCCGTTCTGACACATCGTACTGGTTGTGCAAGGTAAGACAAAAGGAGACTTGAGGCATAAGCTACATGATCTTTTGATCGCTGAATATCTCTTCCTTCAGAGATATAAAGTTCAGCTATCGCTGAAGCTTTTCCTCATGTTCCTTCGCGTATAAGTAGAGTCGTCTTTGCTTCACTGATATCCGCATCAGGTCACTAGTAGACTTGTCTTTGTTCAGTGGCTTCGTCTTTGATTCAGCTATGAACATATGTTGACGCGAGACATGTCTTTTGGGATTACGTTGCTGTTTACATCAGAGACTACCAGCGATAACTGAATAGACTCAGTTGATCGCTGATAGTGAAACACTAATACATATGAAATGTTTACAAGAAAGGTCATCAGCGATAACTGAACAGACTCAGTCTGATCGCTGATGGTGAAACACTAATACATATTAAAACGTAATTTTCACTAAGTATAGAAGAGGGTCGTTATCAAATCACTTAGAGAGTTTGGATCAACAGTTTTGTTTGATTAGAACTTGAATATTGGGAATAACACTTCATTTTGATAGGATTCAGTCATTTGGAGAGGTTTTGGGAACTGATTTGGGGTTTTTTCTCTGCGATTTTGGTAAGGATTCTAGCCCTTGATCCTCTTTCTTCATTGATTACTCTTTTAGTGATGCATTGAGATCTTATTAATGGTTAGTTTAGGGTCGTGGTGAGCATTTACTAAGAGGTCTAGGAATCTAAAAGCTTCAAGGAGCCTTCTCATCCCTCCTCTCATTATCTCCACATCTAGGGTTTTTGTATAACCCTTACAAGGTGAGTTTTCTACCTTTGCTTTACATAACTACTAGGGTTTACATGCTACTACTCTTATCTACGTTTTCAAATCATGAATATGGGTTTTGTGAAATTAGGGTTTTGAAACCTAACTAAGGAAGTTGAAAATGTGTTTTAAACTATGAATCATGGTTCTTTATGAGCTTTTACTTACTAGGTGACTAATCCTTGCTTAATGGGATTTTGACATCCCAAGATGAAATTAGGGTTTTTGTGAAATCCAAATATTGATTAATTTGTTGGGATTGTTGTAAACTAGAATGGGATTTATAACCTACTAATGAAGAGTTTGATACAATATCATAATCTCAAAGTTGGGGAGTCAAGACTCCGTATTGGTAAACTTTATATCTAAGAATTGGTTTTATCCTATTATACTTGATTAATTGTGGAGGTATTTAAATGTTTTGATATTTGGTCATAGTGCAATGGATCCATAGGCACGGTATTCCAATGTCCCATTTTGGACATTGAGTTCACCACTTTGACACGGAATAGGCATCGGGTGACCATGGTAAGTAAAGTGTGGACCTATATGGTCGGGCAGCGTCCCATGGGCAGTAAGGTGTAATTCCTTTGTGCTAGAGTTCCCATTTTGGAACTCTCAAGAATAGACCTAGAGGGGTTGACTTGATGTTTTTGAGCAATAGACTTAGAGGAGTTGAGCTCACTATGTGATTGGTGTTATTTGTACCATGTTTTAAATCACTAATGGTTTATTTGATTGATTAACTTAGCTCATGGCTATATTCACCATGCGACAACAAATGGGCTTAGTACTTCTAATTCTATTGATTTATTCTCACTAGGCTTTAGCCTAACGCTTGCTCTTTGGTTTTCATATCTGACAGGTCATCTTAGTGGAGGGACTCATCGGGACTGAGTGGACGACCTTGCGTCGTGAACGGTCTTTTTGAAGATATAGTGACCAATACCTTGATTTTGGAAGATATACCTTTTGGGAAGGATAGCGACATCCGACATTAATCTTGTTAGCAAAATCTAGATTATTTGGTTGTCGTTTTATTCTTCATTATATTTGGGTTGTAAATGCCATACTTATTCCCCATTTTGGGATGATACGTTTGGGTTGGAATTGTTTTACCCTTATTATACAGGTTTAAGTTATTCCTTATTTAGGATGACAGGTTTCCCTATTTACAGACCTTATATTGTCGGAATTTCGAATTTTTATTTCACTCTAAATTTTAGGATGTTACAAGTTGGTATCAGAGCATTAGTTTAAGTGAACTAGGTATGAATGTAAGATGTTGGATCAAATAATTGTATTCAAGATTAAAGTTAAAGTTAAGGGTTTAAACTGCAATTGTGATAAAGTTAATTAGAGGGTTTATTATGTAATAAGCTAATAGTTATTAAGCTATTGGGCCCAAGCCCATTAGAAAGCCCATTAAGGTTAAAGCCCATATGGCCTGGGTATTTAAAGTTTTGATTAGTTTAGTTTTAGGTTAACTCTCATTATTATTACTTTCATAATTATTGTTTAGAGAGAGGTTGCTGTAATCCAAGGATATCAAGAACACTCAAGGGTTTCATTGTTTATTCAAGGGATTGGTACGTTATTATTAATCTTTATATCTCTTGATTATTATTGTGTTGCTTGATTACTTGATTGATTGATAACCAACTAGATAAAATTGGGATAACAATTGGTATCAAAGCGTCGAAAATGAAACAATGATAAAGTCGAAGCCATCAGAATCTTTCTAGCCTATGCAGCGCACAAAAACTTTACAGTCTATCAGATGGATGTAAAGTCGGCTTTCCTGAACGGCGTTCTGCATGAGGAGGTCTACGTGGCTCAACCTGAAGGTTTCGTTGATCCTCATCACCCTGATCATGTCTATGTTTTAGACAAAGCGCTTTATGGTCTTAAACAAGCACCGCGAGCCTGGTATGGAACTCTCACTAAATTTCTACTTGCTTCTGGTTTCAAGAAAGGTACAATAGATACAACCTTAGTTCTTAAAAGGCAAGGTGATGACTTGATTCTTATTCAGATTTATGTTGACGACATAATATTTGGGTCGACAAATCCAAAATTTTGTAAGAACTTTTCAAAGATAATGGAAACAAAGTGTGAGATGTCGATGATGGGTGAATTAAATTTCTTTCTTGGTCTACAAGTAAAGCAATTACCCGAAGGCATATTTATTAATCAAGCTAAATATATAAAAGATATTTTGAAAAAGTTCAATATGTCAGATAGTTCAGTCATGAAAACACCAATGGCTACTGGTACACTCTTAGACGCGGATCCCTCCGGGAAGCCTATTGATCAAAAGGTGTATCGTAGCATGATTGGATCCTTACTTTATCTGACTGCCAGTCGCCCGGATATAATGTTTGCCACATGATTTTGTGCGAGATATCAGTCTAATCCTAAAGAGTCGCACTTAACTGCTGTTAAGCGAATCCTTAAATATCTCAAAGGTTCTCCTAATCTAGGCCTTTGGTATCCAAAGGATTCTCGTTTTGAACTAACTGCCTTTACAGATGCTGATCATGCTGGTTGTAAGCTAGACCGGAAAAGCACCTCTGGATCATGTCAATTCATAGGTGACAAACTTGTGAGTTGGACTTCAAAGAAACAAAACTGTGTTTCAACATCCACTGCCGAGGCTGAGTATGTAGCTGCTGCTAGCTGCTGTTCTCAAGTCCTCTGGATGAAGACACAGTTAAGGGACTTTGGATACAACTACAAGCGCGTTCCGATTTATTGTGATTCCAAGAGTGCAATATCTATAACTGCTAATCCGGTATAGCACTCGAAGACCAAGCATATAGATGTATGCTATCATTTCATCAAGGATCATGTAGAAAAAGGTAATATTGAAATGCACTTTGTTTAAACTGACTTCCAGTTAGCTGATCTTTTCACCAAGCCATTGGATGAAAAGCGATTTCAATTTCTCATCAGCAAACTTGGTATGTTGAACATGTCTTAGACCTTACTCATGATTCAAGGGGGAGTATTCCAAATCTTGATAGTGTGTTATTTTCCAACTGTTGTTAACGAGAAAGGAATCATTTTCATAAATGATTACCATTGTTTCTTTCACTTATGCAGGTTGATTCAAGTGACTATGGCTTCTAATCACATCGGATTAGAACCCGCACTTCAGTGCTCTATCTATTTTTTATATGCTTTATTTCCTTATTAATTTATAAAAAAAAAAAAAAAAAAAAAAAAAAACCCTATAGTGATTTAAGGGGGAGAATATCTGTGATATTAACAGATTTTTGGATACTTAAATGCTTATCTGACCGTGTGTTCTTAAAGATAAATACTTGTGTTTTATCTTGTCAAGTATTCATACACTTAACGGTTCAGAACATTCTATTTGACTTTGTTATTACCATGTATCAAAAGTTAAATCTTTCTATGGTAATACTCACGTTATTTGTATTCACTGTTGATTGAATCAAACGTCATTTCATGTGCTTTCATTGAAAATATGTTTATATATTGTTCATATAAACAACATTCGTTTTTGATTCTTCAACATATTGTTCTTCATGACAAAACTCCTATGAGCTTAATTGTCAAACTGTTTTAGTTTGAGGGGGAGAATTGCATCGTCAAACATCTTTTGTTTTGACATCTCCGAATATTATATTCTTCATGTAACAAGTGGTATTTGTGCTTACATGTTCTTTTAGGAAAATACATGGGATTCAGTGTGTGAGCTTAATAGAACTTCTGTTGGGAACTGAAGATTCTACTAAGTGTAGTTACTACTGCTAGTACAAGTGTAGTTACTACTGCCAGAACAAGTTGAAGATTAATACTGCTAAGTGTTACTACTGCTAGTAGAATTACTACTGCTAGTTAAAGTTAGTACTGCTTGAACAAAGTTAGTACTGCTTAGCTAGTTAGTACTGCTAGTAGTTAGTACTGCTTGAAGTTAATACTGCTAGTTGAAGTTAATGCTGCTGAGCATTATTAGTGCTGCTAAAGAGATCCGAATGGAAAGTACTACAGCTGGATATACTGAAGATATACTTAGAGATATACATAGAATATATACTGAAGATATTTTATTCATTGTAATTATCTTTGTATTCAGTATATATATATAGTATTGTTTAGAATAGGAGGAAAACGTTTTTCATTCTTTTAGAGAAAAATAACCTCAAGGCATAGATCCTAATTCTAGAGAAGTAGAATTCGTATTGGTGAGCCTGTTCATCAATATTGAGGTTGAGTGTGTAATCTTGTAACTTTGAGCATTCAATACAAGTTTACTGTTTGATAATTATATACTGTGTTTGATTACTGTTTTATTAAATATCAAAGTGTTTTTCCGCAACTTCTTTGATATTAGTTTCTGAGTATTAATTCTTGTTAAGAATTCGATCCTGACAAGTGGTATCAGAGCAAGTATCCTCAGAAACCTGCAATCATCATTCTTCCTTGAAATCAGAAATCATCAATGGCTAAAGTTTCAGATTCTTCAAGCACAGAAATCCCCACAGAGGTAATGTCTAATCTTTGCTCTAAAACTTGTATGGAAACTGTTAAAAGGTACAGGGATCACAACCAGACAATGAGTGATGACCTTAAAAGATTAGAGAGAGATATAAAAGACTATATAAGAATTGTTGAGAGTTTTGAGGAACAGATCAAAGTTTTCCAAGCCAATGAACTTCAACATTATTATGATACAAATTACTGGAAGTGGGAGAAGAATGACCTAGAACTTCAGCTGAAAAAGTCTAAAGAGGAGAATGAGAAGATAAAGAGTGAGTTTGAGAAAGCCAAGCTGGATATTGAGAAATTTTCCAATGCTTCTAAAGCAATGGACTCTTTGCTCCAAACTCAAATCCATGACAAACTTAGAAGAGGAATAGGCTATAACACCACACCACCACCATACAACAACAATTACATTCCTCCTATATCAAACTTACTAGAGACCAAGGATAGGAAGGAATTGCCTGTTGGAGCCACTAAGGTAGATCCTTTAGACAAAGTGGTGGTTGAAACAGACTCTGAAGTAGAGAACTCTAGTGAAAAGAGTAATGAGAACACTGTGAGTGGTGAGATTCCTCTAGAAAATAACATTATCACCAATGAGGGATGTGGAAAGGCTTGGATCAAGTCTAAGGACATAGAAAAGACTGAGGGAAAGTCTGAGAAGGTCCATTATAAGCAAACCACAGTTGTGAATCCTGTCCCTTGTAAACAGTGTTCTTGCAATAAATCTGAGCCCCAAAAACATGATAAACCAAGGGGAAATCAGAGAAACTGGAATAATCAGTGGGCTCAAAAACAAGGAGTTGATTTGAGTAAAATCAATAGACCAAAACCTTGTTTTATCTGTGGCAAATTGAATCATCTTGCCAAACACTGTTATTTCAACCCTATCAACCAAAGAGTCACTTTTCAAAGAAAACCACAAAACTCTTTTGGTTATAGGAATCAGAGAAGGAATCATATGGCTGAGAACAGAGCACCTATAAGATCACATGCTCAGAACAAGTTTGCTAAACCAAAGAAAAATACTCCAAATAAGCCAAGGAGTAATTTAAAGACAAAGAAAGTAAACAACTTTGTTCAAGTTTGGGTTCCAATTGCAAAGAAACCTGTTAGTACTGCTATCCCAGATAGTACTGCTAACAAAAATAGTGTTGCTAACTTGATTAGTACTGCTAACCAAGTTAGTACTGCTAACAAGGCTAGTGCTGCTTCTAGTAGTAATGCAGCCAAACCTATAATCTTGACAAAGTATTCCAGCCATGAGATTCCTAAACAACTCATCCAGACTAAACTAACAGATTATATTGATGAGAAAGGACAACCCAAGATCACTTTGGCTTGGGTTTCATCCAAGACTAACTGATTTATCAAGTGTGCAGGGCAACCAAAAGCTCAACAGGAAGAGCATTTGGAATGCAGATAGTGGTTGCTCTTGGCACACAACAGGTAACATGGACTGCCTTCAAATTCTTCAAAAGATTTGATGGAGGACATGTTGCATTTGATTCAGAGGGAAGTAATAATAAATGCTCAGGGCATGAGTTAAAAGATAAGTTTCCCTTGAAAGATCTCATTGAGCATGATAGTACTAACCTGTGTGTTTAAGTGTTTCAAGTTGAAGTTAGTAATACTCCAGAGGGAGTAATGATCATGAAGGATCAAGAAGAAAAGAATCAGGGGATGAACAAAGCAGTAAAAAGTATGAGTAAAAGGATGGTGTCAAAAAGTGTAAGTATAGTTTTAATACTGCTAGTAGTTAATACTGCTAGTGGTTAATACTGCTTTCAGTTAATACTGCTTGTGGTTAATACTGCTAGTTCAGTTAATACTGCTCGTGGTTAATACTGCTCGCGGTTACTACTGCTAGTAGTTAATACTGCTTGTGGTTAATACTGCTTGTGGTTAATACTGCTAGTTCAGTTAATACTGCTCGTGGTTAATACTGCTCACGGTTACTACTGCTAGTAGTTAATACTGCTCTAGGTTAATACTGCTTATATTCCGAATACTATAAATACTTTTTGCCCGCCTAAAAGTTCATAATGACTCTTTGCATACTGTTCTCTTGCGCTCAAAACCGTTTCTCTCTCAAGTTCGTAGTTTTCAGGCAAGTTTTCACTAAGACCAATGGCATCCATGACATTCATCGACGAGCACAACGAGATTGCGATGCTACAAAAGCCAAAGCAAGCTTCAGGATTTCATCAGATTGTGGATTTCCTCAAGTCAAGTCACATTGCACATGCTCTTACTGTCTCACCTACAATCTACATTGAGCACCAAAGGCAGTTCTGGGCTAATGCAACCATTGTTGTGGAAAATGGTGTGCAAATGATCAAGACAAGAATCTGTGATCACTCACTTACAGTTACTGAAGAAGTCATTCGCATCAGTCTACGTCTAGACGATGCCTCTGGTATAATGTCTATCTCTAATGATGAACTGTTTTCTAATCTTACTAGAATGGGGTATGGAGGCCCATTGGGTGTTTTCAAATTCTCAAAAGCAAAGTTTTCACCCCAATGGCGTTTTCTTGTTCATACCCTGATGCATTGCATCTCCAAAAAGACCACTGGATGGAGTGAGTTCAGCAGTCCAATTGCATATGCTTTGGTATGCTTGGCTACATCCAGAAGGTACAATTTCTCAAAGATGATTTTCAGTGATCTTGTATCAAATATGGGAAACAAAAAGAGTTTCTTTATGTATCCCAGATTTGTTCAGGAAGTAATTAACCATGAATTGACGGATATACCTCAACCTGTTGGGGTATATGTACCTAAACCCCCAAAAGGCAAGGTTTTCTCAAATATGAGAAGATCTGCTGGGGACTCGGAAGGAGTTGACACCCCATTGTTCTCTACAATGATGGTGGTGTCCCAAAACACTGAAGGTATGGCAGCAGGGTCAAGGCCCTCATTAGACCATCCCACTGCTAGCCAAGCCCAACCTTCTCACTCAAAAACAATTCCCCAGTCCATTCTTACAAAACCAACCTCTCCAATTACCCAAACTTATCAAAGAAAACAGGTAAAGAAGGCTCCTTCACTTCTTGTACCATCACCCACACAGCCTTTAAGCCCTCTAAGGGAGAATTCTCCCCTAGAGAATATCCAAAGGGAAACCACAAGGGTGTCTCCCAACCCAAAGGAGGTGCTCTCTGAGGAGGAGGTAGAGCATATGGGTGATGAGGCTGCCACTACTCCTGCTAGCACAGAGGAGGAAAGTGGTAACATCAATAAGACCTCCCCCATGGCAACTTTGAATGAGCAATCATTTGAAGGTCCCTGGTGCCAAGAAACCACAGGGGTGGATAGTGCTTCTGCTAGGCAGAAGACTTCCACTACTAAAAGATCCAATGATCCTTCAATAGGGGGTAACACTCCTGGAGAAGGTGAGGACAGATATAACTATGATGAATTGATGGAGGCAATGGGCAACATCAACATGGATGTACTCAAACAAGGCAAAGATATTGAAGAGCTAAAACTCATTGTACTGTCACAACAAGAACAAATCATCAAGTTGAAGCAAATGGTAAGGAAACTGATTCTGCAAAAGAAGAAGAAACAATTTGTGCTCAGAAGGAGGGAACCAGTGACTGATGCTCCCAAAAAGGGGGAGTCAGAAGCTGATGCCAAAGCTAAGGGGGAGCAAGAGGAAAAACATATTGTTGAGGGGGAAAATGAGCAAGCAGCAGAAACAGAGCCAGCAGCAGAAACCATTAATACTGCCAGTTCAAGTAAAGCAGCAGAAATGGTTAATACTGCTGAGCTGAAAGAAGCAGCAGAACAAGTAAAAGAGGTCCTTACAGAGCTTGAGGTTGCAGAAACACTCATCAAAGCAAAACATGATACTCCCAAGGTCACCTCAAAGGCCAAAGGAGTTGTCATAAAAGAAAGAGGTGATGCAGCAAAGAACTCTAGCATTGAGAAGGAGATGGGTAAAGATAAAGGTAAGGCAAAGTTAGTTGAATCTGATCAACCAATCAAGAAGCAAAGGTTGGTTGAATCAGATGAAGCTTTAGCAAGAAAAATGCAGAAGGAGATGGAAAAAGAAGAAAGAGCTCAGGTGGAGAAGGACAGGGAAATGGCAAAGGCTTTAGCTGCTGAGCTAAATAAAGCTTATCAAAAGGGGCTTGAAACTGAAAAGGCTAAACAAAGGGCTATAAGTCTGAGAAAGGCTATGATGGCTAATACAAGTGCAAAGAAAAGAAGACCTTCACAAACTTACCTTGCCACTCAGGAAAGAAACAAAATGATAACTTTCTTGAGGAGTGCAATTGGGGTAAAGAAAGAAATGTTTGTGAAGATGAGTTTTGATCAAATCAGAGAGCTCTATGAAAAGGAAATGGGGAATCTGAAGAGCAATGAAAAGAAAAGAGTAGAGTTTGAAAAGAAGGCCAAGGAGAGTAATGATATAGATATGAATCAACCATTTCCTGAAAGTGAAGAGGGAACTTCTATCAAAGAAATGGCAAGGGAAAAGGAAGAAAAGAAGAAGGAAGCTACTCTAGTACAGGTTCAAAAGACTTTGAAAAGAACCAAGATGATGGCCAAAAGAAAGAAAGATAAGAAGCCTAGAGTAGAAGAAGAACAAAATGTTGCTGAAGAAGAAGTGGCATCTGAGTCATCAAGTCAGCAAGGGTCATCAATCAAAGATGATGTAAGCTTATATATGGTAGTGATGGACAAAGTGCCTGAACCAATTTCTGCAGAACCTGTTGGAGTTAAGCCACCCGAGATCATGATTATCAGAACATGGATGGGAAAGATTATATCAGGCTCAAGAGGAAGGGTGATAAGTATGAAGTATTCAACACTTGGGTCAAGATTATCAGAACATGCTCTAGATCTGATATAGAAGAGATGTTTGACATAGGAATTAAGCTGTATGCAGATCATCTGAATACTCCAGGAATTTCTCTTACAAAACTGGTGATGGAGTATCTATGCATGATGTTCAAACCTGAAGAAGTGGACCAGGTCATCAAGAGTGTGTTTAAAGAAGTCACAAGTTGGACTCTATATGAAACTAGTGGAGTATATGCAGTGACTTTGGATAGAAATCACACAGAATACTTCCTAGTGGATAGAGTATATAATCACACCAGACTGAAGGTTCATGCCATGCTAAAGAAGAAGTTGGGTTGTGCACCAAATTCAGAAATGGCCAAGTATCTAATTCAGAGGATAATCAATCAGAGTTTGGGACTGAATCCAGACTTAGGAGCATGATCTTGGAAGTTTTGGGAGCATCAGAAAGAGCATCAAAAAGAGCATCTGGAAGAATATCTGAAGAACTTGACTTCTCTTCTAAAAGTCAAGTTAGGGGGAGATTGTTGGGAACTGAAGATTCTACTAAGTGTAGTTACTACTGCTAGTACAAGTGTAGTTACTACTGCCAGAACAAGTTGAAGATTAATACTGCTAAGTGTTACTACTGCTAGTAGAATTACTACTGCTAGTTAAAGTTAGTACTGCTTGAACAAAGTTAGTACTGCTTAGCTAGTTAGTACTGCTAGTAGTTAGTACTGCTTGAAGTTAATACTGCTAGTTGAAGTTAATGCTGCTGAGCATTATTAGTGCTGCTAAAGAGATCCGAATGGAAAGTACTACAGCTGGATATACTGAAGATATACTTAGAGATATACATAGAATATATACTGAAGATATTTTATTCATTGTAATTATCTTTGTATTCAGTATATATATATAGTATTGTTTAGAATAGGAGGAAAACGTTTTTCATTCTTTTAGAGAAAAATAACCTCAAGGCATAGATCCTAATTCTAGAGAAGTAGAATTCGTATTGGTGAGCCTGTTCATCAATATTGAGGTTGAGTGTGTAATCTTGTAACTTTGAGCATTCAATACAAGTTTACTGTTTGATAATTATATACTGTGTTTGATTACTGTTTTATTAAATATCAAAGTGTTTTTCCGCAACTTCTTTGATATTAGTTTCTGAGTATTAATTCTTGTTAAGAATTCGATCCTGACAACTTCCATGGATTCACGATAACCAGTGTTTCCTACCCAGGAAGTATTCCCTGAGTGGTTGAGGGGAGAAGGGTCAAAAGAATTGAGTGATGGTGTGTGAAGAGGTACAATGGAAAAGAGAGATTGGTTAGACGTGAGCATTAAAAGAAAGAGGGTGAGAGAACAGAGTAAAAGAATATTAAACTCTGCACCAAACTACTTTCTGAGTCGGGCACCCACATAATCTGATTGGATCACATTCTTTGGTGACCATCATTGAAATAGGCAACTAGCCCATGCCATCTCTTGCATACAACCCCACCAGCTACTCATTCTTTTCTCAAAAAGAGAATGTTTCACATTTTCTGGGGACGCAGCACATACGCTATTGGTTCTTCATTTGGAAGATACTAATATTGAAAAAAAAAGGAAAGTTGCCCCACCTTCGAACCCTTTCTCATGCACATTGAGTCTTTGTATAATTTGTTGCTGTCTCAACAAGTTTACATATTTTGAGCCTATATTGAAAAGCAATCATCTATGCTTAATTTCTTTCATACACATGCACGAACACACAGAAATTTGTTTTCTGTCAGAACGTTCATAGATAACCATGTGTTATTCGATGATTGAATGGAAGACCTGGGGAGTCTATATCAAACCAGCTCCTTATATAGTAACTTTGTGTTACTCAGTGACTTTGTGTCATTGACAGGCATTCTAACTGAGTCATTTGTTGATTCAGGGTTACACTTATTAACTGTTTGAATTTGAAAAGATTCGAATGGTTACTACTTTTTATTTGAATCTGAAAAGATTGAGATAATCACTCTTTCCATTTGGAGAGACTGCTCTTATTTCATACAGGGCTCGTTACATGATGAAGACTATGCTTACATGATGATCATACACAAAGGGGGAGATTGTCTTGAAAAGGGGGAGATTGTTTTGCCAAGTTTTGATGATGTTGATTCTCACCACTCATCAAAAAGGGGGAGAAGATATAAAAAGGGTATCAACAAATAAGATATAAACTCATCAAAAAAGGGGGAGAAAACTCATCAAAAAGGGGGAGAAGATATAAAAAGGGGGAGAAGATACAAAAAGGGAGAATACAATCTGAAGATCTGAAGATATTCAAATTTTCAAAGATTCAAATTTTCAAAGATTTTAAAGATTTGAAGATTGTTTAAAGATATCAAGTTTTGAAGTTTTGAAGCTATCAACGTCATATCTGAAGATTCTCAAGAGAAAGTGAAGACAAGAGAAGACCCGAAGACAATTGCAATTTTTTTTTTAATCTTGAATCCAAAGGGGGAGATTGTTGGATCAAATAATTGTATTCAAGATTAAAGTTAAAGTTAAGGGTTTAAACTGCAATTGTGATAAAGTTAATTAGAGGGTTTATTATGTAATAAGTTAATAGTTATTAAGTTATTGGGCCCAAGCCCATTAGAAAGCCCATTAAGGTTAAAGCCCATATGGCCTGGGTATTTAAAGTTTTGATTAGTTTAGTTTTAGGTTAACTCTCATTATTATTACTTTCATAATTATTGTTTAGAGAGAGGTTGCTGTAATCCAAGGATATCAAGAACACTCAAGGGTTTCATTGTTTATTCAAGGGATTGGTACGTTATTATTAATCTTTATATCTCTTGATTATTCTTGTGTTGCTTGATTACTTGATTGATTGATAACCAACTAGATAAAACTGGGATAACATAAGATGCTGAGATTATTAAGCCATGATTGGTGAGATGGGGTAGAACTCTTAAGATAGGATGGCCTTAGATTCGACGGAACCTGCACAAATTGAAAGTTGTAGTGATGGTAACGAGAACTCTTACGTATCATGTATTCATAATTTCAATTAGCTAACGTTATTATGAAGATGTTTTATGTGACCATACTTGAGCTACTATTGTAATAATAATTGATGAATGTAGTAGTACGTTTCTTGTGTGTTCTTGTGGTCTGTCTCTCATTCTATTTCTTGTATGTGTGTGGCAGACAAATGGTTACCACCATGAATCGGTCGGAAGGTCAAGAGGCCACGACATCCACGGCCGACCATCCGCGGATAACTGTGGCGGATGAACCCTCTCGTCTGAGGAAAACCTAAAAAAACGGAAAACTGAGGAACACCCTGGTACTCCTTCATCTGGACGGTATGCACTTATGCATACAAGTAATTTGTAACATGCACACGTGCATATGCACAAGTGCATAATGCAAATGTGCATAAAAACCAAAAAATAAGTTAATTTACTTGTATCCACAAGTGCATAGTGTCCAGATCAAGGGCTACCGGGGTGTCTCTCAGTTTTCCATCTTTTTTTTGAGGTTTTCTCTTTTGAACCTCCTTTTATATATATATATATATATATATATAGAGAGAGAGAGAGAGAGAGAGAGATGTGGGGTTTCAAACGAAAACACCATTTTTTTACAAAAATACGAGAACACTTTTGAGACTCTAAACTATTTAACCAATAATGAAAATTAGAAAATGAAAAATAAATCATTATGGGTACTCATTTAATTATGTATTTATCAACAATTTTCTGTTATTTTAATGATTTATCTTTATCCCTTAAATGTTGTTAGTATCATGAAGACTTCTTATGACGATGTTTCCTTTGTCAATAATGTTGTGACTTTGTCGTGATAATGATGTAATTTTGCTATGATAAATCGAAAACCAGTGATGATCATGTCTACGATCATGATCATGATCAGATCTGTCTGTTCATTATATATGTGATTTGCATTTTTTTTCATTTACCCATGCATGCCTTCAGTTTTCCTAAAAAAAGGGTAAATATTTATATATTTAATTTTTTTATTGTTCTCTCAATCCTTCTAAAACAATGACTTCAAACAGAATTATAAGCTTACAAGTCATCTCGTATTTGCGTAAATCATGGATGTTCCCTTTTGATTATATAAGCTAAAAACACGGGAAGTTGGCAAACAAGGGATTTGAACCGGTTCCTTAAGGGGAAACTTTAAAAAGGCCCCACAAACTATACCGCAAGACTTGTGTTATTAATGTAGTTTGAAGAAATATGAAAACATTCAATGAAACGATAGTTTATACTTTCCATGAACGTAATTGTTTTCCATTACGATGAGACCATCATTGGCATGTACCACCATATGCTCCTCTATAGGTCCTTCCATGCATATATTCCTCTATAGGTCCTTCCATGCATATATGCATGATTACAAATATTTGAAGTTATATTTTGTTGAAACATAAATTTCGTTTTTTTGTAATGAGAGATTTTATAAATTTTTATTCTTTATATCTTAGTTTATCGTACTAATACACAACTACATATAGGGAAGGGTTCACGTGAGAGTCACACAAAATTTATAAATTAATTTTATAATGTGTATTCATTGATAAATAATTAAATATACATTACATAAAATTCATCAAATTATGTTCATGCATTAATATGAATAAATATATTCAATAATAGATATACATTAAATAATTAGAGCCTGTTTGTTGGTAGGTTAATGAGCTTAATGAAACTCGAGGATTATTCGGTCAACTATACATGATTTTTTTATACTGTCATAATGAGAGAGAAAATGACTTATTCAGTAAGATTTTAGGGGAGAGATTTATGTACAACACCAAGCTTTTTTCAAAGCTACTCCTCCTAATTAAAAAAACACATCCATTTCATCTATAAAAAAACTCTTCTAAACAAAAACCTGTCAATCTATACAGACAGATTAATCCATACAGATAGTTTTATTCATACAGAACTTAATAAAATATTCTCTATTTCTTAAAACATTTTGTGGTTTCATTTGAAAGGAATATATATATATATATATATATATATATATATATATATGAGTCTAATCAAATGAGAACTAGGTAGTTTGTGGTAACTGTGAGATCCAATATGAGCCACACATTTAGAATAATTAATATTAATTTTAAATAAATAGAAAATGATATTTTAGTAAATTTGTTTAATTCCTAAAATATAACCTAATTCCTAAATTTTTTTATTTCCTTTTACAAAAGGGTATCACAATGTGATATTACGTATTTTTTACGTTTACAAAAGGGTATCATAATGTACAATCATGTATTTTCGATTTTTACAAAGTGTATCACAGTGTGCATCATTTATTTTCGATTTTTTTCGATCTTTACAAAGTGTATCATAATGTGCTGTCACGTATTTTTGATTTTTACAAAAGGGTACCATAGTGTGCTATCATGTATTTTCAATCTTTACATAGTGTATCACAATGTGCATCACGTATTTTCGATGCTTATAAAGTGTATCACAGTGGGCATCATGTATTCACCGGAATAATATTTGCTGGAGAGAGAAGAGAGAGGAGATCTCAAAAATTACCTAAAATACGTTTAATTAAAAATTTTAATTAAAATTACCAAAATTATTGATTTCCTAATTTATCTTCTAATTTGTGGTTAAGATTGGATTTCACGGTTACCACAGATAACTGAGTTCTCCCTTGAATGACCCCCTATATATATATATATATATATATATATATATATATATATATATATATATATATATATATATATATATATATATATATATATAGGGAGAGGTTCATTTGAGAAATGGTAAATATATGGGAAATAGAGAAGTAATCTTAGCCATTCATCTGGTCAATATTTGCGGCTTTGACCGTGAAGCACCGGATAATTCCTTGTGTGGTCTATAGAAGGTAGAGGGGTAATTTCGTAAAATACACGGGATAAGTTCATATATGAATCTGTATGAATCACAAAGATTCATATATGAATTTGTTAATTAGTTCAACTGATTCATATATGAATCTTTGTGATTCATACAGATTCATATATGAATCAGTTAATTGGTTCATATATGAATCTGTTAGTTAGTTCAACTGATTCATATATGAATCATAAAGGTTCATATATGAACATATAGTTCATATGTGAATTATACAGGTTCATATATGAACACAACCTATGTATTTTGTAAAAATTACGAAAGTGTCCTTCTATTTTTGGAAGTGCCGCAACTTTTGACCAGTCAAAGCCGCAACTTTTGACCAGTCAAATCCGATCTTGACCGTGTGAATGACTAGGATTATTTCTCTATTTATCATATATTTACCATTTCTCAAATGAACCTCTCCCTATATATATATATATATATATATATATATATATATATATATATATATGAATATGAATATGAGAGTGAGAGAAATGTGTGGGGATGGAGTGTTAAATATTTATTACACCAAACGAATAAAAAATGTTTTGTTCCATGTTGTATAAACGTGCTTCCACAACATTTGTTTCCTTTTAAAATGATTTAAATGCTAACAACCATTTGTCACGGGAGACAATGTCCATCACTAGTTATGATTCATGACTTTTTCTATTACATATATGTACATATTGTTTAAGTTATGATTGCTTAAAAACAAGATTCATGACGAGAATCTATTACAACTACATACAATTAAAGTGATTACAAGGACATTTGGTTTTATAGAATGGTTTTGAAGGATTTGCATTTCGTAAAATATTTGAAATTAGATGGATTTGAATCTTTGATGTGTTTGGTGTGTGAGATTTGGAATGAAATTAAATTTCACTCTTTATAAATAATTTTAAAAAAAATTATAAGAATAATTAAATTATGTTTTTATTAATTGATTATTACAAAACAAATGTTCTTAACATATTTCATTACATTATCACATACAAATCTTACAAAAAACCAACCATCCTCGTGGGATTTCAAAATCCTACATGATTTCAAATCAAGGAAATCTTTCAAACCAAACATGGGATTATAGTGGAATTCAATTCCAAATACCTCCAAATTCAATCCAATCCTGCAAACCAAACGGGACTTTAGTGATTTTATTATTGTAGAAGAAGTGTAGTATGGGATGGAAAAGGTGGTGAAATATTCATGTTTCACTTGTGACTTGTTTTGTTTTGTGTCTAATTTGAACAAAAGATTTTCAAGAGGCTACAACTAATAAAAATTAGGTTGATGCTATGGATTTAGAAATGGAAGTCTTGTATCGCAATGGAACATGAGTTTCAAATGATCTTCTAGCCCGAAGAAAATCAAATAGTGTGCAAATGAATATATGATATGAAACATAAATCCACATGTGAGATTGAGAGATATAAGACCCAGTTAGTTGTTAAATGTTATAGTCAACATGAGGGTTTGGATTATGAAGAGACTTTTTCAGCCACAGTTAATATGATCACGGTAAGGCGTGTTGTTTCTTTAGCCATTGAAAATGACTGGGCTTTATCAATTAATTATTCATAATGCTTTCTTACATGGTGATTTGGCAGAAGAAATTTATATGTCTTTGCCAGAAGGTTACTTTTCTGAATAAGATATGTAACATACCTAAAAATAAAGGTAAATTTAAACCTGAATAATAACGTTAATATGACATTTATATAATTGGAGTCACCCAAAATGGGAAAATAGTAGTGTTTACAAAACTATGAATGGAAATTAGAATTCACAAATCTAAACTATATTCGTCTAGATTAAAAGAGTTGTCAACACAATCTACCAAAAGGTATCTGTTCTTTTTGTTACACCAACTTTCAAAAAGATTATCTCCAAAAAGTTGTCACTATCGGCCAATCCCTCATCCCTCAGATCTTAGAAGCCCCACCGCTAACGAAACTTGATAAATATATCATTTAAGAAAAAGTGTTAGGCTTTACGGCTACTGAGAACAAACATTTTATATATTAATGGAGAATGCATAAAATGTTAGACATGAGATAGTTTAACTTTCCAATAACCACGTAAGAACCTTACGGTCCAAAAAGCATCTTACAATGACGAAGGAGACCCGATTTCCGTGGATCATAGCGGAACACAAAAGCAAGCTACTTTCCGAGTTGTGAGCTTAATACTAGGATGACTCATACATATATGTGGGGGAGGGCACCCGATGATCCTGGTCATACTCATTCACTAGGATTACATTTTCGGCTCATGGCTAATATCCAGTCCCATATACTTATGGATCCATTAGCAATAGTCTAAGGCTTGTCACAATTACATTTGTGACAAAACTATAATCACACATATAGTTTTCATAATATAATTTCCATAGTATGATTTCCATACTGTTAGTGCACATATTTGTTGGATACAAGATCATGAAGACTAAAGACTGTAAGTCAAGCCAAGTCAAAGTTCAAGTCAACTCTCAAGCAAGTCAAAGTCTCTTTTGTAATAAATGTAAAAGTCAAAGTCAATGTATTTTGTTTTTAAGTGTTGTGCGCGTGTGTTAAACAGGGATATGACTAAGGGTAGTTAGTTGCAAGTTGTAAGTTGAATTGTACGCAGATACTGTTTCTAGAGAGAGAAAGTGTCATAGCTCTTTGTATACGAATTATATTCATCAAATTGAAACATGTTGATTGTTCAAATTGATTGTTTTGTTTGTCATCTTAATAGAACTGTAATTAGAACTTGATAAATCTGGGAATAATACACACGTAAGCGAGTTCCTTACGTTTAAGCCCAGATAAAGATCAATAGATGATTATTTCCATTTTCAATATAAACTACCTCCAAAATAAGGTTTTCCAATTTTTCCGGGGGTTTCGTCCCCTTTTTCCAAAAAAACATTTTATAAACATTTAATTCAATATTTACCAAAACAACCAAATACCATCTAATCCTAAGTGAAACCTTCAATTTAGAGCAAAACCCTAAATAGTCATCAAGATGATTTCATCCATACATTTAGTTATAAATATGTAAACAAAACATATTTTGTATCTCAAATCATGATTTTCCACAACAAAATCTAAAGCATAGTTAGAACCCTAAAAATCTTCAAAACCCATTTTAGGTAAAAACATGCAAATAATGGAAATGCAAACAAGGAGATGATTATAGTTTAAAAGTGTAGTTTAGACAAGTATAAAGTTTAAAAGATAAGAATGAACTCACAAATTAGGTTTTGGTTAAAACCTAGAAACCCTAAAAATCTTGAGGATGAAAATGGAGATGATGAGATGATAAATCCTTGAACTCTAGCCTTCAATATCTTAGTTTGATGATGGAAAACCTTGAAGTTAGAAGAGATTGAGGTATTTATGGCTCCTAGCTCGACTTCGATGAAGAGAGAAGGAAGAGAGCAAGTTTGGTGAGGGCTAGTGAGTGAGTAAATGAGAAGGAGCTCAAGAAAACGGGTTTATAACCCTCCGCTGCCCGTCCGCGACCTTGACATGGCGACTATGAATTTGGCATAGTCGCGACGCTGATTCGCCCGCTACCCCCTCTCTCTATGACTTACTAGCGATAGTGACCAATGACAATGACCCTGGAAAAGTCGTCGGACATTGTCGCCCCAGATGTACCGAATGGGGCCTCTCCCCCACGACCTTGCCCCTGGCGATAGTGACACATGTCACAGTCGCCGGGGCATTGTCGCCTATTCGGTGCTGAAACCCGAAAACTCTCTTTTTGACCCCGAAATGTTCCCGACATGTTTAGGATTTAAAGTAAATCATTTATTAAACCAAAACTAATAGTCCATAAATCAAGTTCTCATAAATATATATATATATATACATACATAAATATACATTATCTTTTACCGAAAATTACTGGTGTTACAATCTTCCCCAACTTAGAAATGATTTCATCCTCGAAATCTAAGCTACTCAAATAAGTGGGGGTGTCTCCGCTTCATGTCCTCTTCGGCTTCCCATGTCATATTGGCTCCATGATGATGCTTCCATTGTACTTTGACCATGATGACCTCCTTATGTCGAAGTTTCTTAGACTTTTTCTCTAAGATTGCATCGGGCTCTTCGACATAACAGTTACCCTAGTATACTCTTATATCCGAGAGGGGTATGATGCTTTCCTCTTCTGCTAAACACTTCTTAAGGTAACAAATGTGGAATGTTTTTTGGATTCGATTCATCTCTGGTGGGAGTTCCAATTGATAAGCTTGGAGTCCCAAGTGCTTAACTACTGTGAATGGTCCAAGGAAACGGGGACTTAACTTCCCACACTTTCTGAACCGAATGATACCCTTCCAAGGGGACATCTTTAGCATTACCCGGTCACCTACTTGGAATTCCATGGGTCACGTTTTCTTGTCGGCATAGATTTTCTGACGATCTTAGGCCGCTTTCAAGCGTTCCCTGATTCCCTTAACTTTGTCTTCTGTCTCTTGAATGATTTTTGGGCCGGAGAACTGCTTTTCTCCCTCTTCCAACCAACATATGGGAGTTTTACGCTTTCGCCCGTACAAGGATTCAAACAGTGCCATTCTAATACTCGAGTGGTAGCTATTATTGTATGCGAACTCCACCAATGGTAGGTGAGAGTCCCAACTACCACCAAAGTCGATCACACACGATTTTAACATATATTCTAACGTTTGTATTGTCCTTTCGCTTTGACCATTGTTTTGGGGATGTGTTGGTCCCGAAGGTGCTTAACAAGTTTGTAGAAGGGGGGTTGAATACAAACACAGAAATTAAAGTTTAATAAATTGTTTATTGATAAATCAAAATACAATTTACAAGTTTGTTGCGGAATAAGATTAAGACAGACTCAATCTAAACAAACTTAAGAAACACTAAGATGGTTGCACAAGAAATTCAGAGAATGGGGGATTTTTAGAGAGATAGAAAACAAGGGTTTCTATTTTGGAGTTCAAGGATTGAGCACACCTTCAGATGAAGGAGTGAGCTTCCTATTTATACCCTATGCATTAAATGCATGGCAGGGTACTTTACACGTGGCATTCATAGATTGGCTTTGGTAGTCTCACTTTTGGAGACATGCTTTTGGCCACTTTATGAACAGTGTAGTTGACAGAGTTGGTGTACGATTTGTGGCAGAGACTTGTCCGTTCTGACACATCGTACTGGTTGTGCAAGGTAAGACAAAAGAAAACTTGAGGCATAAGCTTTGTGATCGTTGATCGCTGAGTATCTCTTCTTCCAGAGATAAAGAAGTTCAGCTATCGCTGAAGCTTTTCCTCAGGCTTCTTCGCGTAAGTAGATTTGTCTGGTCTTCGCTGATATCCGCATCAGGTCACTAGTAGACTTATCTATTGTTCAGTGGCTTCGTCTTCGATTCAGCTATGAACTATGTTGACGCGAGACTTGTCTTCAGGGATTACGTTAACTGTGTTACATAGGAAACTATCAGTGATAACTGAACAGACTCAGTTTGATCGCTGAAAGTGAAACACTAATACATATTAAATGTTTACAGAAAGGTCATCAGCAATAACTGAACAGACTCAGTCTGATCGCTGATGATGAAACACTAATACATATAATAACGTAATTTTCACTAAGTATAAAAGAGGGTCGTTATCAAATCACTGAGAGAGTTTGGATCAACAATCTCCCCCTATTTGATAATGACAAAGTAACAAAAGAAAATTACTTTATGATTCAAAATATAGGAATAAAAAGGACTCATAGAATGCATGTCCCAATTACTATTTTGAGGGATCTTTTACAGTACTGATAGGGTTAAGTACATCACTGCAATTTTCATTTAATTCAGGGATAGAATTACAAGATATGAAAATCATAAGTACAAGTGACTAACTAACTACTGTAAGTATAACTAACAGATTACAGATAAGAAAACTAATCTATCAGCTATAAGAAGATTTGGGAGGATTGATCATATACTCAGGTATTTCTTCTCCTTTCTGTCTTCGTTCCAAAGATTCTTGACTGATAATTTCTTTAATTTTTTCAGCGGCAGGGAAGAAGTCACACCATAAGCATAAGAGATCCTTGAGATGATTCAGAGGACAGATAGGAATCTCAGAGATTCTTTGAAATCTGAGTTCCTCATCATCATCTCTGAAGAATATTCCATAAGGCTTGTCGATTACTTGACCAGCTTGGAAGGGACCACCAGGAGGCAGAGATAAGTCCAGAACTGAAAGATCAGGAGGAGGACCAAACAGTGCATCTCTTGAAAATTTGATAGAAGTTTCATTCCTGATGATGGCGACATCTTCAGAGGAGGAGGACCCAATTTTTCTCTTGAGTTTCAAAGATTTGGGAGGAAGAGGAGATGGCAGCTTTAGTACAGAAACGACTCTATTTATGAGGGCTTCAAGGAGTCCTTCAACGTATCCTCTGTATGTAGATTTGGATTTCTTCAGCGCATCCCAGAACTCTAACCATTCCGTAAATCCGAAGCTTTCAAGTTTTGATACGTACATTGCTTTTTGGGTTCCATCCTCTCTGGTAATCTCCATGGTCACTGAGAGTTGATCTTTCTTCTTGCGACCAGAGATAGTCACGGCTGATATTTGAAGAAGATCAGAACGATAATCCATCTTTTGTTTGCACCATTCGATAGACTTATCGTTGATCTCTTGTTCTTTGAAGCGTTCCTCTTCAATTTCTTTCAGTAGTGCAGCTTGAACTTCCACAGGTTTGCTTTTCAGCTTTTTGTCCTTGACTTGAGAAGATTGAATCTTTAAAGCGAGTTGGGCATCTCGTTTGCATTCAGCGATCAGCTTCTCAGCTTTGGCAGATTCTTCTCTTTCAGCTTCAGTAAGGAAGTCGAGCTCTGTGGATATTTGAAGAGGGATTTTCAGCCGTTGACTTTCTAGTTGAGCGATCATTTCAACTCTTTTCTTCAGCACTTCCTCTGACCAATGAGATGGTCGAGAGGGCCTTCCTGGATGGACCAGGGAATCTTCTTCTTCTTCATCAATCTCAGCGATAGAGATTGGGATTATTTCTTCAGCGATAGACGCTGGTATTATTTGTAGTTCAGAACCCTTAAGCAGGGGTGAGAACTGTCTGGTTAGAAAAAGAAGGAAAGAAGGGATAAGTGTTTTTTTTTTTAGAACGAGAGAGATAAAGGCTAGAAAGACATAGGGGTTTGGAAAGAGTAGAAAAGTGGTACAATTGAAAGACATACCTGAGAAGGATGCTCCCCCTCAGATTGTGATCCAGTCCTCAAGCATTCTTCAGCGATTGGTTGCTTGTCTTTGCTTTGCGAAGGAACACTTGAAGATGTATCACCTCTCACCCCTGTTTTGACAACCTCTTGCGAAGTTGTCCCTGATACGACGTTCGGCTTAGAGAACCACATAGATTGGTCTTCATCGTCGTCGTCGTCATCGGAGGGCTGATCCTTTTCTTGATCAACAAGATCTAGATCATCTTCCTCTTCATCGTCTTCTTCCTCATCCTCTTCAAAGAGAATGGAGTGAATCGATGAGGATTCTTTTGCCTTCTCCCCCTCAGATTGAGAGGGAGGTTCCTTAGCTTCCCCAGCAGCAATAGAGGTTTCTTCAGTTTTCTCCCCCACTTTGTCATTATCAGCGGTAGGGGATTGTTCAGCTGCTGGAGTAGCTGTTGAAGCTTTTAGCACTTGAACGTCAGCCTCCAGACGCTTAACTCGGTCTTCAACCGCAGGTATGTCGCATGTGGCATCATGAATGAATTCCACAGCGATGTTGAGGTTGGTACGATCATCTTCAGTGAAGGAGGGAGGCAGCGCTGGAGCTGGTTCATTCACTTTCTGTAGAACTTGCTGAAGAAGGGATGTGCAGAGGTCAACCTTGGAAGAGAGACCTTGAACGTCAGCTGTAAGAGACTCAAATCGTCCTTGAAAGAGTCGAGAGGACTGTGTCATTTCTGTTATGGAAAGAGGCATAATAGAAGAAATGATTTAGATTAAAAATAATATGATTACCAGTTTCCATAGAAGAAGGGAAACTGGAAAATTATCAAGTTATTTTTAAGAGAAAAAAATAGTGTTCTGGGTAGAAAGAAGGAAGAACACTTTAAAACCATAAGGTTTTTATTTAAAAACATAAAATCAGAAAGAATGATCTTTAGTTTTAAAAAACGTTTTATAAAATCCATAGAAAGCGAGTAGGATTTTAAAAGAATAAAAAACATATGAACAAAGCATATAAACATGAAATAAACCTGTGTATCTTGAAGAAAAAGAGTTGCAGATTCAATATTCTGGGTTTACTTGCTTGAGTGTTCTTGAGAGAATGTTTCTTGCTTTGAAAGTTTTGAAAGCGTAAACCGTATAAAGGAGAGAAGAATTCCTTTTATACGAAGAGAGAGAAGAGAGATAAGAGAGAGAATGAAGCGGGAAAAGAAATCATCATGACATTGACACGTTCCACGAAGTTGATTGGATAGGAGGGCAACGGACGAACGTGTCAGAAAAGGCATGTCGTGGATTGTCGGTTCAAATGACGTCATAGAGGAGAGAGACTGTTCATTTGTCCGTTCAAATGATCACTGAAGAAAAGTCAGTGATAGATTTTCCTTTTTAAAAGTATCCCTGATTGTAAAGATAGGGATAGATTTTCCTTTTAAAAGATCACTGATTGGAAATATCAGTGATTAATGTATTTTTAAAAAAAAAAAAAAAGCTTTTAATCATTTGAAGAAAGTTCAGTGATTAAAGTTTATATTTTGAAGAAAAACATCTTTGAGGGAGAGAGAACATACCTGAGAGTCAGAATGTTTATCAGAGAGAATGATGAGGGGAACTTTTGATTACTGACACAATACATGAACGCTGAAGAATTATTCTTCGAGGTTCAGCATTCCAAGCTCACTGATGAGAAAGTTGAACCTTGTCTCATCAAGAGGTTTGGTGAAAATATCAGCAAGCTGAAAGTCAGTAGGGATAAAGTGAAGTTCAATATCACCATTCATCACATGATCTCTGATAAAATGATATCTGATCTCTATGTGTTTTGTCTTTGAATGTAGCACTGGATTATTTGCTATAGCGATAGCACTAGTGCTGTCGCAATAGATAGGAATCTTTGACAGCTGAAGGTCATAATCTAATAGTTGATTTCTCATCCATAGGATTTGTGAACAACAGCTTCCAGCGGCTACGTATTCAGCTTCAGCTGTGGAAGTGGACACAGAATTTTGCTTCTTGCTTGTCCAGCTTACTAGCTTTCCTCCCAAGAGTTGACATCCACCAGTGGTACTTTTTCTGTCAAGTTTACAGCCTGCAAAATCACTATCAGAATAACCAGTTAGATCGAACCCTGAGTCTTTGGGATACCAAAGACCGAGGTTAGGAGTTCCTTTCAGATATCTGAAAATTCGCTTTACAGCGATCAGATGGGATTCCTTGGGTTCAGATTGATAGCGTGCACATAAACAAGTAGAGTACATGATGTCAGGTCGGCTTGCTGTAATATACAACAATGAGCCTATCATTCCTCTATAGGCAGTGACATTAACAGGTTTTCCAGATGGATCCTTGTTAAGTGTCAGTGGTGGTGCCATAGGAGTTTTCATCGCTGAAGTTTGTGTTAAATCAAACTTCTTCAGCATGTCTTTAACATACTTACCTTGGTAGATAAAAGTACCTTTGTCAGATTGTTTAATCTGAAGACCAAGAAAATATGTCAGCTCACCCATCATACTCATTTTATATTCTTTCTTCATTCTTTCAGCGAAGCGAGTACATAGAGATGGGTTAGTAGAACCAAATATTATGTCATCGACATATATTTGTACAAGAATTATATGACCTTTTATCTTCCTGAAAAATAACGTATTATCAATCTTGCCACGTTCAAAATTTTCAGAGATAAGAAAAGATGAGAGAGTGTCATACCAAGCACGAGGGGCTTGTTTTAAACCATAGAGAGCCTTATCCAATTTATAAACATAATTTGGATGCTTAGGGTCATAGAACCCTGGTGGTTGTTCTACATAAACTTCTTCATTCAGTTTTCCATTCAGAAAAGCTGATTTTACGTCCATTTGATAAACGATGAAGTCTTTATAGACTGCATAAGCTAAGAATAGTCGAATTGCTTCGAGCCTGGCCACAGGGGCAAAGGTTTCATCATAGTCTATGCCTTCCTCTTGTCTGTATCCCTGAGCAACAAGTCGAGCCTTGTTGCGGGTTACAATTCCATGTTCATCTAACTTGTTTCTAAACACCCATTTGGTGCCTATTACAGTTTTATCAGATGGTCTAGGAACGAGATTCCAAACTTTGTTTCGAGAGAATTCAGTCAGCTCTTCTTGCATAGCGCTGACCCAGTTTGGATCTCTGAGGGCATCATCAGTCTTCTTTGGTTCAATTAAGGAGAGAAAGTTTACAAAGAGACAGATATTACCTGAGCTTCGTCGTGTCTGAATACCTGCATCTGGATTACCAAGAATTTGATCTATGGGGTGATCTCTGGTCCATCGCTGAGCAGGAGCAAGATTGCTTATTTCAGCGATAGGATCAACAATAGGAGCAGTCGCTGATGAAGATGCTTGAGGTTCATCAGCTAGTAATTGTTGAACATTAGATACACCAATGCTTTCAGAAGGGTTTTCAGACGTAGATGGATTTGATGGTAGAAGTGTGTTTAGAGGTTCAGCTGAAATCCATGAGTTGGATTCAGCGGTGGGAGGTATGATACTTGGTTCTTCATCAGCAGCTGGAGTTTCAGTGTGCTGTTGGTTTGAGAAGGAAGGTTCAGTTCCTTTATAGTGAGAGATCATCCAAGTATTCAGTTCTTCATTGTCAGCGATTGGTTTAGAGTTCGCTGAGCGCGTTTCATCAAACGTGACATGAATGGTTTCTTCTACGGTTTGTCTTCTTTTGTTGAAAACTCTGTAGGCTTTTGAGATGGAGGAATATCCTAAAAATATTCCATCATCGGCTTTTGGGTCGAACTTTCCAAGTTGATCTTTGTTGTTTAAGATAAAGCACTGACAACCAAAGATATGAAGAAAACTGATAGAAGGCTTCCTTCCAAGAAAGAGTTCATAAGCTGTCTTCCCAAATCGCTTTATTATCAGCGATCTGTTTTGAGTAAAACATGCAGTGTTTACAGCTTCTGCCCAAAATTGAGTAGGGAGGTGAGAATCGCTGAGCATTGATCTAGCAGCTTCTATGATCGTTCTGTTTCTTCTTTCAGCGACTCCATTTTGCTGAGGTGTTCTTACTGAAGAGAAGTTGTGAGAGATTCCCTTGTTCTCAAAGAAATTGTTCAGGGAACTATTTTTGAATTCAGTTCCATGATCACTCCTTATTGATCGAACAGTAAGATTATTCAGCACTTCCATCTTTTTGACAAAAGATATTAGTTCTTCTGGAGTATCATTCTTGCAGCGAAGAAAAATAACCCAGGTGTAGCGAGAATATTCATCTACAATGACAAGCGTATATTTCTTTCCAGCTATTGATTGGATATTGACAGGGCCAAATAGATCCATATGCAAGAGCTGAAGAGGACTTGTTACTGAGGAAACTTGTTTCGACTTGAAACTAGCTCTTGTTTGTTTTCCTTTTTCACATGCTGAGCAGAGAGATTCTTTAGCATATGAGTGCTGAGGAAGACCAGAAACCAGTTCCTTAGATGAGAGAGAATTCAGGGTTTTGAAGTTTAGATGAGAGAGCCTTTTATGCCATAGCCAGTTGACATCAGAAGAGGCCTTAGAGAGAAAACATAAGTTATCAGTGATAGTAGAGTCCATATCTATTACATAGACATTTTCTCTTCTATAACCACTGAGAGCAAGTTTTCCTTTTTCATCTACCACTGAACATGCTTTCTTAGAAAAGCGAACTTCGTAGTCTTTGTCACATAGCTGACTGATGCTTAGAAGATTGTGCTTCAGTCCATCTACATAAGCGACTCTTCGAAAGGTAGTTGTCCCATTGCTGAGGACACCAAACCCTCGGGTAAATCCTTTTCCATTTCCACCAAAGGTCACAGAGGGACCTTTCTCTTCCTTGTATTCAGTGAGCAGGTCTCTTTGTCCAGTCATATGACGAGAACATCCGCTATCGAGATACCAGATGCTCTTTGATCCCTGCATACATAAGGAAGATTAAGCTTTGTTTGGTACCCACTTTTCAATGGGTCCTTCAGAGTTAGTGGATAAGGAAGATTCAGCAGTCTTCACCGCTGATGAAGATTCAGCTTCAGTGGTAATCTTCACTTTGGTTAATTTCTTAACCTTAGTGGTATTTTTCACTTTGGTGACATTATTTGCCTTAGGGGCATTTTTCTTCACTTTGGCTGTTTTATCAGCTTCGGTGGTATTTGGACACTTGCTCGCAATATGGTCAGTGAATCCACAGTGATAACATTTTCTATATCTGATGGTGGATTTATAACCAGAAGGTTTTGAAAACTTAAGATGAGCAGGTCCAGCTCCAAGAATACCTTTAGCACGAGATCTGGGAGGAATTTTTATTTCTTCAGATTTCACGGGCTTTAGATCAACCTTCAGCTTTGGAGGACAGATATCAAAGATTTCTGTCACTGAGCTAAAAGGTTTATCCACTGAAGGTTTGGAAGGAACTTTCAGTTTGGTTTTCTTGGAAGCCTTCTGAGGAGGGAGAATAGACTTTCCTTTATCTGCAGGCTTAGATCTTGCAGATATCTCCTCAGGGATGGGATTAGAAGAAGAACAGGGATAGAATTGATTATAAGAAGTGTCAAAGAAAGATGTGACAAAAGTTCCAAACTTAAGCGAGGAACTTTCTTCTTTAGGATCATCCTGTGGTGACCAAAAACCAAGACCAGTTTTATCACTTTCAGGAGTTTGAGCATTTATTATCTCAGAGATCTTTGTTGATGATTTGCACCATTTTTCAACATGAGCCTTTTCTGCTTTTAGAGCAGCGATGGCTTGTTCGCGTTCAATGCTGATGATTTCATTTATAATGACTTGATCTTTTAGCTTTTCTTCTAAAAGATTTAGTTCACTGATCTTTTCATGACATTTCTCTAGCTCTTGTGTTAAATAAACATTTTTATTTTCAGCTTGAGTTTTGTCGTTTAGAGCATTATAAAGGTCAATCGTCAGCACATCAACAGCGCGACTTCTCTCAGATTCAGGCAGAGAGGGATTTGTAGAGATGGATACCTGAGATGATATGTAGCTCATAGAAGGTTCAGATGGTTCTTCTACTTCTTCTTTAATCTCAGCCATGAGGCAAAGATTAGCGACTTCTTCTTCATCAGAAGATGATTCTTCTGATTCAGCCCAGTCATGTTCTTCAGCGATGAGACCTTTACCTTTTTGCTGATAGCTTTTCAGCTTTTGATATTTGTTTTTCAGCTTATGGTATTTGTCATCACTGGATCTTCTTGAGGTAGAAGGTTTGAAGACCTTTTTAGACCTGCACTCACTAGCAAAATGTCCAATTTTTTCGCAGTTATAGCAAGTGGCAGTAGCCTTATCAACCGGAGTTGATTTTGGCTTTTCAGTAAGAGAGAGAGGTTTACTTCTTCGGAAGTTACTCTTTCTTGCAAATCTCTTAAAAGAGTTTGTCAAGAGTGCTAAGGACTCATTAAACTCTGAAAGATCAGGGTCTGATAAATCCTCAGATTCAGAATCTAACTCAGTGATGGTGAGAGTAGATCGCTGGGATGGAATTATCTCTGATGAGACTAAAGCAACAGCAGTGCTTTTGGAGTCTTTAGAATCTTTTACAAGATTCTTCTTCAGGAGATTAGATTGCTCATAGTTGAGCAATATTCCATACAGAGTGCTTAGAGAGAGAGTATGTAAGTCCTTTGTCAGCTTAAGACATATTGAATAACTGTCCCAGCTTTCAGGAAGACTTTCCAAGAATTTTGTTAGGACCTCAGAATTAGAATAGGTCCTTCCAACAGTTCTTAGGTCAATGATCAGGCAGTTAAACCGCTGATGAATGTCAGAAAGAGATTCATTCTTACCAGCGATAAAACTTTCATACTGTCTTACCAAGTTAATCTTTCGGGTCTCTTGGATTTCAGTGGTGCCCTCATATTGAACACATATGGTTTCCCACATTTCTTTAGAAGTTTTTAGATGCATGATGGAATGGAAAACTTCATCAGGCAGAGCCATTGATATAATGGTCTTTGCTCTTGCATCTATGCCTACCTTCTTTTTATCTTCATCACTCCACTGTCTTATTTCCTTAACGACATATCGTTCAGGGACAGCTTCAGTGGTGGCAGTAGCAGGAACAGCAGCTATAATTCTAACAGGTTCATAGGGTCCGTTTTCTATATATTCAGGTATAGTAGGATCCGCACCTTCAAGAAATAGCATCATTCGATTTTTCCATAGAGAAAAGTTATCTCTGCTAAATCGAGGAGGTTTAGAAAGTGAACCATTATCATAGTAGTTTGTGTTTGTGTTTAGTGCCATTTTAGAATAGCAAGGAAGAGTATACAGCAAGATCTTGTTTATTAGATTAAACAAACCGCTCTGATACCACTTGTTGGTCCCGAAGGTGCTTAACAAGTTTGTAGAAGGGGGGTTGAATACAAACACAGAAATTAAAGTTTAATAAATTGTTTATTGATAAATCAAAATACAATTTACAAGTTTGTTGCGGAATAAGATTAAGACAGACTCAATCTAAACAAACTTAAGAAACACTAAGATGGTTGCACAAGAAATTCAGAGAATGGGGGATTTTTAGAGAGATAGAAAACAAGGGTTTCTATTTTGGAGTTCAAGGATTGAGCACACCTTCAGATGAAGGAGTGAGCTTCCTATTTATACCCTATGCATTAAATGCATGGCAGGGTACTTTACACGTGGCATTCATAGATTGGCTTTGGTAGTCTCACTTTTGGAGACATGCTTTTGGCCACTTTATGAACAGTGTAGTTGACAGAGTTGGTGTACGATTTGTGGCAGAGACTTGTCCGTTCTGACACATCGTACTGGTTGTGCAAGGTAAGACAAAAGAAAACTTGAGGCATAAGCTTTGTGATCGTTGATCGCTGAGTATCTCTTCTTCCAGAGATAAAGAAGTTCAGCTATCGCTGAAGCTTTTCCTCAGGCTTCTTCGCGTAAGTAGATTTGTCTGGTCTTCGCTGATATCCGCATCAGGTCACTAGTAGACTTATCTATTGTTCAGTGGCTTCGTCTTCGATTCAGCTATGAACTATGTTGACGCGAGACTTGTCTTCAGGGATTACGTTAACTGTGTTACATAGGAAACTATCAGTGATAACTGAACAGACTCAGTTTGATCGCTGAAAGTGAAACACTAATACATATTAAATGTTTACAGAAAGGTCATCAGCGATAACTGAACAGACTCAGTCTGATCGCTGATGATGAAACACTAATACATATAATAACGTAATTTTCACTAAGTATAAAAGAGGGTCGTTATCAAATCACTGAGAGAGTTTGGATCAACAGGATGGTAGGTCGTGCTTAATTTCACCTTTGTACCTAATTCTTTTTGTAGGCCATCCCAAAAATTTGAAGTGAATCAACTATCACGGTTCGAGACAATGGACAAATGCACTCCATGCCTAGAAACCACTTCGTTAATGTAAAGCTTTGCATGTCCATTGGTATGGTCTCTCTCATGGCTAGGAAATGAGCACTCTTGGTCAACCACTCAACTACTACCTAAATAGTGTCGTGACCTCTTAAGGTTTTCGATAACTTAGTCATGAAGTCCATAGTGATATGCTCCCATTTCCACTCGGGTATCTCTAGTGATTGAAGGATTCGGTAAGGTTGTTGGTGCTCGGCTTTCACTTGCAAATATGTCACACACCGCTCTACATAGTGCGCTACGTCTAACTTGATAACCGGCCACCAATAGTGTAGATTCAAGTCTCTATACATCTTTGTACTTCATGAATGGATGAAATATTTAGACTTGTGAGTGTCTTCTAAGAGTAACTCTCGGTTGCCCTTAATCATGGGCACCCACACACGCTCGTTGAACAACTTCACTCCACGGTCCGTCAAAAGTAAACGTTGTTTTGTCATAACTTCCTTTTTATGATTTTTCTCTAACAAGGCTTCAGCTTACAACGTCTTGATTCGCTCGATGAGGCTTGACACCGACTCAATTCTTGAGAGGATGGCTCGAATGCTTCCACTATAGTCCTTCTGAGTCAAAGCATCGACTACTTTGTTTGCATTATTGGGGTGGTAGTGTAATTCACAGTTGTAGTCTTTGAGTAGCTCAAGCCATCTCCTTTGCCTCACATTCAATTCTTTTTGATCGTAGACGTATTTTAAGCTCTTGTGATCGGTGTAGAGCATACACTTCATGTCGTAGAGATAATGTCGCCATAGCTTCAAGGCAAACACCATTGCCGCTAACTCTAAATCATGGGTAGGGTAGTTCTTTTCGTGCACCTTTAGTTGTCTCGATGCGTAGGCGATAACCTTGACTCTCTGCATCATTACGAAACCCAAACACTTTTTGATGCGTCGCTATAAACCACGAAATCTTCTGATCCTTCGGGTAGAGACAAAATTGGAACTTTACAAAGCTTCTTTTGTAAAATTTGGAACACCTTCTCTTGCGCTTTGGTCAAAACAAACTTTACGTTCTTTCGGGTTAGGGTCGTCAAGGAAGAAGCAATCTTAGAGAAGTCTTGAATAAATCGCCGGTAATAGCCCACCAAACTCAAAAGGTTTTGGTTCTCCGATGGACTCTTGGGAGGTTCCTAATTCATCATTGCCTCGATCTTAGAGGGGTACACTTTCTCTCTATCTCGAGTGACCACGTGGCTCAAGAATTGGACCTCGTCTAGCCAGAAGTCACACTTGGAGAATTTTGCATACAATTTCTCTTTCCTCAAAACTTATAAGACTTCTCGTAGGTGTTGCTCGTTATCCGACTCACTATTGGAATAAACGAGATTGTCATAAATGAACATGATCACCTACTTTTCGAGAAAAGGTTGGCACCTACTTTTCGTCGATGCATTAGTCAAGAAAACGACATTACTAAGAACTCGTAATTGCTATAACGTGTCCGAAAATCCGTCTTCGGGATGTCATCCTCCTTCACCCTCACTTGGTGATATCCCGAGCATTGATTAATCTTTGAGAAACATCCCGCTCCTTGCTCTTCACTATCGCCTTGTTCAACTTCCTATAGTCGATGCACATTCTCATTGTGCCATCCTTCTTCTTAACAAATAAGACCGAATCTCTCCAAGGCGACGATTTTGGTCTCACGAACCCTTCTCGAGAAGGTCTAAAAGTTGCGCCATCATCTCTTTCATTTCGGATGTGGCTAACCGGTAAGGATCTCTAGCGATCAGAGCCACTCCCAGAATAAGATCAATCCGAAATTCCACTTGACGAACGGGTGGCAAACCGGACAAGTCGTCCGGGAACACATCGGGAAACTCGTGTAGCACCTTCACGTCCTTGAGATTCTTATTCTCGAGTTTAGCATCTATCACATATGCTAAGAATGATGAACATTGATAATGTCCCTAATTCAAGTTCTAATTGCTATTACGATCAAGAACAACAATTTCCAAATCATATGTCATTGATTACAAATAACAATGATTACAATCTCTCACTTTCTCTCACTACAAACTGTTTCTCTCACTACTTTCACTAGAATGATATAGAATCTGTTCTTCTCTAATCTGCTCCGTGTAGTTCTAACAATGACTTACTTCCCATACGCTTACAATCTCATTACAAAGACTCAAGGCTAATACTATTTATACAAAGAACATTACAAGGAAACAATATAACTACTTTGACTTTGACATTTATTACATTTGACTTTGACATTCATGCTTGAGAGTTGACTTTGATCTTTGACTTTAATCTTCAATCTTTATGATCTTGCATCCAACAAATTTGTGCTCTAACATTCTCCCCCTTTGGATCAAGATCATCTCCAAAAAGATTTTGCAATCCAATCTTCTCTTTTAAGCTCAATTTGAATTTTCTTCCCCTTTCTGTACAGACATTACAAACTTCCTCTTTGTAGTAAAAAAAAATGATCTTCTCAAGCAATCAACATTCTCCCCTTATTAATATGAAAAATTGACATTCTTCCCTTTCTTTGATAAAAGCTATCTTCAAAACTTTCAGCAATTTTCTCAAAATCTGATCTTCAAGAATTAGTAACATTCTCTCCCAAAGGTTATAAACAAACCTCTTTTAGACATAGCTCTGATTGCTTCAGCAAATTATTTCCAAATAGTAAAATCCTTATCAAATCAACAATTCTTGATCTTTTCTTCCATCTGTAATATTTCTTGAATATCTCTCCCCCATATCTGATACAAACATTTCTTTCCAGACATTTCTTTAACTTTGTCTTCTCCCCCTTTTTGATGAATAAAGCATGAAATCATCAAAACTCCTTACAAGAAATGTCTTTGATCATCTGAACTGACCATTGATCTTTGAACACAAGAGCCTCTGATTCACCGTGGATCCAAAAAGAAATTCATCCGAATCTTTGCAAATTCAGACAAATTAGGAATGTAACACCTGAATCAACAAATGAATCAGTTATATTGTTTGTCAGTAACACTAAGTCATTGTGTGTAACAAATACACATTGGAAAAGAGCTTTTTGATGTTCACTCCCCCAGGTCTTCCATTCAATCATCGAAACACCACAAAGGAATTTCTATGAATGTTATGACAAGAAAACACATTCCTTGTGTGTTCGTGCAAGTGTTTAAAAGAAGTAAGCACATGATGATTGCTTATATAAGGCTCAAATTTGTGTAAACCATTGAGACAACAACAGTTAAACACAGACTCTATTGTGCGTGATCGAAGTGCGAAGGTGGGGCAGACATCCTTCTTTTTCAATATCCAGATTTTCCAAATGAAAATCAGATAGCATATGTGTTGCGTCCCCTTGAAATATGAAACATTCTCTTGTTAAGAAGAAAATGAGTAGCTGGTGGGGTTTTTATCAAGAGTTGGCATGGGCTAGTTGCTTATTTCAATAATGTTCACGAAGAATTGTGAAACATTAGTAATGTGGTTGCCCGACTCAGAAAAAGTTGGTGCAGAGTTTGATATTCTTTTACTCTGTTCTCTCACCCTCTTTCTTTTAATCATTGATCTCACATCTAACCAAACTCTCATTTCATTTTACCTCATCGCTCAACCCACACTCAGAATTTGACTCCTCACACTCGATCACTAAAGGGTTAACTTCTTGAGTAGGAAACACTAGTTAACATGAATCCATAGAAGTTTCAATTAATCTCACACAATAAACCCATGTAATCCTATAAGCATAAGTTGCTCAAAAAATGGTTTAACTTTGCAGTTACAGCATAGAAGATACAAGTCAGATAAATGTATGCTCATAGATATAATCATGAAGATTTGAGCATTTTTGTACATTGAAGATTTTTCAAACAAGAGAATTGAATGAAATGAATACAAGAAACTTGTTTGAAAATCTGACATTGTATGATAAAGATCAAAATATGAATGATTTATCAACTAAGGCTTAGGTCAGCAAAAATTGGAATTTGTCTATACGAACCAAAATATAGACATTCGTGAAAGAAATGTTTCGAAATAAAATCACGTTCAAAATTCATTGAAATTCAATCGGGGTGTCTTACCATCGAAAACTTGTTTTAATTTGGAGACATGGTAAGAACATATTCGACAAAAAATATTAAACCGGTGTGTGTGAATACTTGACAGTATATGGAAAAGATAATATGCAAGTATTAATCTTTGGAAACACACGGTTTATAAACATGTAAGCACAATAAAAATGAAAACATTTAAAATCACACTTCTATATTCATGAAATCGTTTAAGAATCAGAAGTGGTTTGAACGTTTAAGAACATGTTTTCCATATCTGAAAAGTTGTCCTTCTTTCAGATATGTATGAGATTAAGATTAGAAATAAACCTTTTCGTTCAGTCTTAATTCTCATGAAGTCAGCTCTAAGTCATAAAAAATATGAACATTTAAGCTTCCTCTCAAATGTGCAAAAATCACAAATTCGTCAAAGTGCAAAACTTTATTCACAAAAATTTATTGAAAAGTAAATCACATAAAGCAGTAAAACTTTGAATGTACGAGTTCTGATCTGAAATAATCTGAAGTCATAATTCTTACTCCCCTGAAATTATGCATCATCAAATTTATCAGTGAAAATACATGATAGAGATCTACAACTCCCCTTAAATGTAGATCATCATATCTTTCGAATACATATTTCAGTAAAAATATGTACTCCCCCTAGAAGGTTGATCTTCTGATTTAGATCTCGGAGTACTGTTAGAGCATAAATATGTTGGATACAAGATCATAGAAGACTGAAGACTGAAGGTCAAAGCTAAAGTCAACTCTCAGAATCAAAGTCAAAGTCTAGTGTAATAAAGTCAAAGTCAAATCTTGTATTTTCTAGTTAATATTGTTTGTGCGTTTTAGTGTTAGCGTGAACAGTAGTTAGCACATTTTCTTTGTTCTATAAATAGGTGTTTTGTGCGTGTTGTAGATATATGACTTTATCATTGTGACATACGTGTTCCAGAGTTAGAGAGAGAAAGATTTGAGAGCTTCTGTAATAAAAGACTTGTGATTAATAAAAGTGTTTTCAATTGGAAATTAATTGTCATCTTGTGATTGCATTGTTATCTGGGGATAACAATTGGTATCAGAGCATACGAAATTCAGAAATTTTGGATCAAATTAAAGAATCATTGGTTGAGTTATCAAGAACACGCAAGTCGTCTGATTTGTAGTGAATTTTTTCGAATTAGTGATGTTTTGGATTTGATTTTTGTATCTTTATGATCGTTTTAGAATATAGAATAAGTTTTGTTTGGATTTCATTGTAGAAATTTCAGTAGTTTGATCGTTTTAGAATATAGAAAAATGTATTCTACGCTTTCAGAAGAAAACAAATCTTTACTTGAAAAGGTGAATGTTTTGGAAGGGAAATTATACATTTTAGGTCAAACTGAACAAATCATTCATTTAAACAAACCCAAATAGAACAAAGAATGTTGGGGACTCGGTTATGAGAATCCACACTATCTCAAAAAGGGTTTATCAGAAGTTCCTGCGCTTTATGATTTTGGATATTTTAAACTGGCACCACAATACCCTGAACTTTAAGTTGAGTGGACTAAACTATCTGAAGAGGATGAAGCCAAGGAAAACGAGAAAAGAAAGAACACAACTAAAGTTCAACTTCCATTTTGATATGAGAGGTTGAATAATACTTATAGTTCTGATAAATCAAAATTTCTTTCAAATGACTATTTTGAGAGTTATTCTTTAAAAGAAATGGAGGCTAAGCCTATCGAAAGTAAGCTTTACGTCCCTCCTCTCGTTTTGGAAAGTAAAATTTCTGAACTCGAGAAAACTCTAGCAGAAGAAAGGATTTTGATTGATCTTGAACAAACTGTATTTTCTACTGTGTTTAAATATACTGATTTTTCTAAATCATCCAAGGCTTCAAAATCTGATGATATGTCTGGTTTATTTGATGATGAGTTTGATTTCTTAAACTCTGATGGTGTTTTAGATGATTGTGTTGCTCAATTTGATTTTAATACTAAACTTCCTGATCATTCAAAATTTGTCATAAACTCTTTTGGATTACCAAGTGTGTACGAAAAAGGTGAAACATCAACGAAAGTTGATAAATCAGTTCCTGTGAAAACCAAAGTTGCCAAAGGTAAGAAAAATAAATCTTGGCATTCACAGAAACCGACCACCACTGGTAAGCCAAAGAAGAAGCATTCTCTTGATTCTCACAGTTCTAATTTTAGACTTTCAACTATTTCAGATATGAGGAAGAAAAAGATTGGAGTTAAAACAACTTGGCTACCAAAGAAGAAGGTTGACGAGACGGCGAAATCATTAACTAATTTTTGTTGTAATAGAAATACTGATAGTACTTCTGATGTAATTGAGAATGTTGCTTTCAATAAACAAAAACTTGTAACTCCTTACAAGAAGTATTCAATAAAGCAATTATTCCAATTATCTCCGTATGCTAGAAAGTTTTCTAATAATTGTCGGAATGATTTTGCTTCTCGACAACATTCTAATGATTGGTTTGGCACATATCATGTATATTCTTCTCATTCATATGGTTCAACTGTTTTTCAAAAAGCAAAAGGGTCCATTTTTAAATGGATGCCAAAATCTACGTGCGCTAACGCTGTAGGGCCCATATATAAATGGGTACCTAAACCAATTGTTTCATAATTTTCTCATGTGCAGAACCGTCATATGTGGTACTTGGATAGCGGGTGTTCCAAGCATATGACTGGGCAGAAAGATTTATTGTCTAATTATACAGAGAAATATTGTGGGACAGTTAGATTTGGAAATGACCAGTTCTCACTAATTCTGTGATATGGTGATGTGATTCAAGACAAGGTGACGATAACGAAGGTGAGTTATGTTGAACGTTTAGGGCACAACCTGTTTAGCATTGGCCAGTTCTGCGACAAAGTATTAGAGGTGAACTTTAAAGCCAACCAAAAGTTGCTCTGTGCGTACTGAAGATGGCAAAGAACTTTTGGTCGGAACTAGAAAATCCAACCTCTACACAATCAATCTTTCAAAGGTTAAGACTGACAGTGAGGTTTGCTTACTGAAAAAAGCCTCAATGCAACAAAGTTGGCTTTGGCACCGAAGGCTATCACACCTGAATTTTCGTTACATAAATAAATTGGTCACTGGAAAGTTAGTAAAAGGACTTCCTGAGCTCAAATATATGAAAGAACACTTGTGTGCAACATGTGAAAAGGGAAAGATGAAGATAGCTCCACATAAGCTGAAACCAGAACAAAGTACCAGTTCTCCACTCGAGTTGTTGCATATGGATCTTTGTGGTCCCATGCGAACACAAAGCATAGGCGGCAAGAAATATGTTTTAGTTATCATGGATGACTATTCGCGGTATACATGGGTAAAATTTTTTAGATCAAAAGATGAGACGCCCGAAGTACTCATCACTTTTCTGAAGACTACCCAAGTGAACTTGCAAAAACCAGTCAAGTTTCTAAGAACAGACAATGGCACAGAGGTTAAGAACAAAATCATTGAAGATTATCTCGAATCGGTCGGGATAACACATCAATTCTTTGCTTCTCGTACGCCAAAACAGAACAGAGTAGTAGAAAGGCAAAACCGAACGCTAGTCGAGGCCGCTCGTACTATGCTTAGTCAATCTGATCTACCTCTGTTTCTGTGGGCAGAAGCTGTTTCGACTGCGTGCTATACTCAGAATCGTTCCATGATACATCGCCGTTTTTGAAAGACTCCTTATGCTTTGATCAACAACCGGACACCAACAATCAAATACTTTCATATCTTTGGTTGTAAGTGTTTTGTGCTTAACGACAGAGAGAGTCTGAACAAGTTCAGTTCTAAGGCAGATGAAGGAATCTTCATTGGTTATTCTCAATCATCGACTGCATACCGGGTATATTTGAAGAAGTAAAAGACAGTAATTGAGAGCGTTAATGTCACATTCGACGAGGAGATGGCTTTTGAACAAAGCAGTTCAGAACCCGTACTTACCGGAGTGCTAGCTTCTGGGCAGATTAGTCCAGAACATGTATCGACAAAGAAGAAATCAGATGAAGCATCAACTTCCAATGCTCATTTATCTGATTTAGATTTATTATTTGAACTATTTTATGATGAATTCCTTGGTTCTAAAGTAACTAAATCTGTTGTGGTTGACAGGATGGACGACTCAACGAATAATCATCCAACCGCTTCAGGGTTATCTATTGAATCCAACTCCCCGGTTCAACAAGGAATTCCAGTTCAAATATCTGCTCCGATAGTTGAAGATGTGAACAATAACGAAGAGACATAAGTTGTTGAATCAGTTGGGTGTATAATAGAGACAAATCAACAGTGTGAACAAGCTGCACCAACTGAAGCTTCTGTACAAGCTAATTCAACTGAACCACTCCCTCCTACTGTACAAACTGATGAAGTTGAAAGTGGATTCCTAGATGATAATCATGATCAATCAACATCTAATCCACTCCCTTATGAAATCGCTGGACCAAAGAGCACCCTATTCACCAAATCATTGGAGATCCAACCAAGCCGGTGCAAACTAGGTCAGCAACTTTAAATCAATGTCTGCCATTCCTGAGTAAAATAGAGCCAACTCGCGTATCAGAAGCTCTAGCTGACTCGGATTGGGTGTCTTCTATGCAAGAAGAGTTAAACCAGTTCGAAGATTTAAAGGTCTGGAGACTTGTGCCAAAACCGGAAGGAAATACTATCATAGGTACAAAATGGGTATTCAAAAATAAGAAAGATGAAGATGGTGTCGTAATTCGAAACAAAGCATAACTTGTTGCCAAAGGATATAGGCAAGAGGAAGGCATCGATTATGATGAGACTTATGCTCAAGTAGCACGTATAGAAGCAATCCTCATGTTTCTAGCTTACGCTACTCACAAGAACTTCACTGTCTACCAGATGGACGTGAAGTCTGCCTCTTTGAACGACATTATTAAGGAGGAAGTATATGTCTCTCATCCAGAAGGCTTTGTAAATCCAGATAAGCCAAATCACGTCTACATTTTGGATAAAGCTCTTTATGGTCTAAAACAAGTGCCCCGAGCCTGGTATGATGTTCTATCAAAATTCTTGGTCAAGCCGGGTTTCTCCAAAGGTAAAATCGATAACACTTTATTCATAAAGAAAGAAAAACCTGATATCATTCTTATTCAAATATATGTGGATGATATAAAATTTGGCTCTACAAATCCTAAATACTGTAAGAACTTTTTTCTAATCTAATGGTGTCAAGATTTCAAATGAGTATGATGGAAGAGATGAACTTCTTTCTCGGATTAAAAGTAAAGCAATTTTCAACGGGGATTTTTATAAACCAAGCTAAGTACATTTTTGATATTCTTCGGAAATTCAAAATGGAAACCTACAAACCAATTAGAACCCCGATGGCACCGGGAACTAAGATCGGCATGGATCCTTCGGGAAAACCTGTTGAAGTTATAACCTATAGAGGTATTATTGGTTCTTTAATGTATCTTACTTCTAGTAGGCCAGATATTATGTTTTCTACATGTTTATACGCAAGATATCAGGCTAACCCCAAAGAATCCCATTTTTCCGCAGTCAAAAGGATCTTTAGATATCTGAACGAGACTGCAGATCTTGGTCTGTGGTATCCTAAAGATACTGGTTTTGAACTAACGGCTTACTCAGATGCAGATCATGCTGGATGTATGTTAGACAGGAAGAGCACATCGGGTCATATTCAATTTCTTGGAGACAAGCTCGTAAACTGGGCGTCAAAGAAACAACGTGTCTCCACCTCGACTGCTGAAGCAGAGTATGTAGCTGCTGCCAGTTACTGCCTATCAAGTCTTGTGGATGAGGACACAACTTCGAGACTATGGTTTCTAGTTCAACAAAATACCGATTTACTGTGACTCGAAGAGCGCCATAGCGATATCAGCAAATCCTGTACAACATACTAAAACCAAGCACATCGATGTAAGATATCATTTTATAAAAGATAATGTTGAAAAAGGTACAATAGAACTTTATTTTGTAAACACTGATTATCAACTTGCAGATTTATTCACCAAGCCTTTAGATGAAAAGAGATTTAATTTTCTTATATCTAAACTTGGTATGTTAAATCTTAAGACATAATCAGTGATTACCTACTAAAGTTTTTTCTTATTGTTATTTTTCTTCATTTCTTTATTTTTTAATCTGAAAGATATTTGCACTTTAAGGTATGTTCATGATTTCAGGGGGAGTGAGAGAAGATGAAAAGATGATTTACATTCAATTGAGGGGGAGCTCATATTTTTTAGTTTATGCTTATCACTAATAATTTTTTCTGATGTATAAATACAGGGGAATAAGAGTTAAAGCAAAGAGTATGATTGGTGATTTCTGATTATTTCAAATCATAACTTGTACATTCAATGTTTTACTGCTTTTTGTCATTTACTTTTCAATAAAATTTTTGTGAAAAAATTTTGTACTTTGACGGACTTTTTGACTGATGCAGATTGAGAGGATGCTTACAAGATCATATTCTTATGACTTTAAGCTTGACTTGATGAGATTTAAGACTAAACGGAAAGTTTTATTTCTTATCTTAATCTCATATATGGTTGAAAGAAGGAGGACTTTCAATCATAGAAAACATGTTCTTAAACGTTCAAACCACTTCCCGATTCTTAATTAGATTTCATGATTTGGAAGTGTGATTTTAAATGTTTTCATTTACTTGTGCTTAAATGACCACAAACCGTGTGTTTCCAAAGATATATACTTGCGTATTATCTTTTCTATATACTTTCAAGTATTCACATACACCGGTTTAATTTTTGTTGAAATTATTCTTACTATGTCTCCAAATTGCAACAAATTTTCGATGGTAAGACACTCCGATTGTTATTCAACGCATTTTGAGCGTGATTTCATTTCAAAATGTTCTTTCAAGACTTGTCTATATCTTGTTTCGTATAGACAACATCCAATTTTTGCTGACCGGAACTTTAATTGATAAATCGTTTGATTCTGATCATTTTCATACAATGTTAGATTTTCATACAAGTTTCTTGTATTCATTTCATTCATTTAATATTCTTGTTTGAAAAAAAAAATCTTTAATGGTTAAAATGCTCAAATCTTCATGATTATATCTACGAGCATACAGACATCTGACATTTGTATTTGTGCTTTAACTGTTCTAGTTAAACCATATTGAGCAACATGTTCTTTATAAGAAAACATGGGTTATTTGTGTGAGCTTTAAATGAAACTTCCATGGATTCACGTTAACCAGTGTTTCCTACCCAAGAAGTTAATCTTGAGTGATCGAGTGTGAGAAGTTTAAAGAACTGAGTGTAGGTTGTGTGATGAGTTAAAAGTAAATGAGAGTTTGGTTAGAAGTGAGCTCATTGATTAAAATAAAGAGGGTGAGAGAACAGAGTAAAAGAATATCAAACTCTGCACCAACTTTTTCTGAGTCGGGCAACCACATTACTAGTGTTTCATAATTCTTCGTGATCATTATTGAACTAGGCAACTAGCCCATGTCAACTCTTGTCTAAAACCCCACCAGCCACTCGTTTTCTTCTCAACAAGAAAATGTTTCAATGTTTCAAGGGGACGCAACATATTATCTATCTGGTTTTCATTTGGAAAATCTGGATATTGAAAAAGAAGGAAGTCTGCCCCACCTTCGCACTTCGATCATGCACATTGAGTCTGTGTTTTATTGTTGTTGTCTCAATGGTTTACACAATGTTGAGCCTTCTAAAAAGCAATCATCATGTTCTTAATTCTTTCGAACACTTGCACGAACACACAAGGAAATTTGTTTTTCTTGTCATAACGTTCATAGAAATTGCCTTTGTGGTGTTTCGATGATTGAATGGAATCCTGGGAGAGTGAACATCACAAAAGCTCCTTTCCAATGTGTATTCGTTACACACAGTGACTTAGTGTTACTCACAGGCATCTTAACTGATTCATTTGTTGATTCAGGTATTACATTCCTAATTTCTCTGAATTTGCAAAGGTTCGGATAACTATCTTTTAAATCAATGGATAATAAGAGGTTTTTGTTGAAAGATCAGTGGTCAGAACAGTTTGGTATATGACATTTCTTGCAAAGTTTTGATGATTTCATGTTGCAATTATCAAAAAGGGGGAGATGACAAAGTTCAAGAAATGTTGACTGAAGAACAATTTGAAACAATTTTGGTATTGATAAAGAAAAGTTGGAGAATAAAGACTGATTTGAAGAGTGTTTGTTTTCAAAGTTTGCAAAACTAAAAGTGGAAAGCAAATTCAAAAGATTTCTGAAGACATGCTGAATTTTTACAGAATTTTTTTTTGAAGATAATTTGCTGAAGCAATCTGAGCTGAATCTGAAGATGATTTCTTTCAAGTGTCTGAAAGAGGTTTCTACCATTTTTTGGGAAAGATTGTTACTAGTTGTTGAAGACAGATTTTGGAAAGATTATAATTGTTTTGAAGATGATCTGAGTTAATAGAATCTGACAAAGGGAGAGATTGCACAGATTGAGTCAAAGAGAGAAGGTTGAATTGTTAAATCTTTTGAAGATGATCTTGAATCCAAAGTGGGAGATTGTTAGAGCATAAATATGTTGGATACAAGATCATAGAAGACTGAAGACTGAAGGTCAAAGCTAAAGTCAACTCTCAACATCAAAGTCAAAGTCTAGTGTAATAAAGTCAAAGTCAAACCTTGTATTTTCTGGTTAATATTCTTTGTGCGTTTTAGTGTTAACGTGAACAGTAGTTAGCGCATTTTCTTTGTTGTATAAATAGGTGTTTTATGCGTGTTGTAATTATATGACTTTATCATTGTGACATACGTGTTCCAGAGTTAGAGAGAGAAAGATTTGAGAGCTTCTGTAATAAAACACTTGTGATTAATAAAAGTGTTTTCAATTGGAAATTAATTGTGATCTTGTGATTGCATTGTTATCTGGGGATAACAAGTACAATCTCATATCAACCCGGGAGTATCATTTCTTTCATCGTTGAAGTACGAGTCCTAAACTGTTGTGTTTAGAAGTCAAACCCCGTTGAAGTACGGGTTCTGAACTGATTTATTCAGAAGCCTTGGTTCCTTTACTCCCCCTTGACTTGAGGTGCCTGCAACACATTATCATCCTTTGGTTTTGGTACCCACTGTTATTTGGGTCCATGTTTGTGAGTTGCAGTTCTATTCGGAGTAACAGAGTAAGAACCATACCAGTAATGATCACTAGACTTATGAACAAAATCATAAGTATGACAATAAGAACAATACATTTTTCTAGACAACCTGATCAATTGATCTCTCGAATAAGAAAAATCAGGTTTATCTTTCAGCACTTTGTTCTTCTTGGCTTTTGATGCATGTACAAATGATTTGTTTTCTTTCGTCTCTACCTTCTTTCCTTTCTTTTCTTCATCTACTGGTTTCACCTTCCAAACCTGTTTCTCTTCTTCATATCTCCTTCTTCTTAATGTATCTGAACCATCTACATTTCTATCAAAAAAAATGTTAGTAGTACGAATATGATCAAATGAATTAACTGACCTTCTTGTAGAAACAGTTTTCTGATGTTAGCTTGCAGCTGTCTTGAATGAACAGTCAGAACCAGCTAGCTCATCTCTAGGTGTGTGGATTTGTGACTCTGGAGTCGTTTGCTCAGTCACCACCACCTTGGAAACAATGTCTTCAAACACTTTTATCTTTGAAGATTAACTATCTCTTTCTTTGACAAGCAGGTCAATCTCTTTCTGGAATTCAGACTTCGCTTTCTGCTCTTTCAATGCACTTGTGGATAGTTCAGATAACTTATCTGTCAGCTTCTTGATTTCTGCTTCAAACATATTCATCTCTTCTTCAAATTCCTTCTCAACATCCTTTCTCTGACCAGATATTTCCATAAAAATTCCAACATTCTTTTGTTCTATGACCTTTCTTTCCTTTGCAAACTTTTCCCTTTCTAGTATGATTACTTTCTCAAAATCTGAAATCTGTTAAGAAAGTTTTATACATTTCAGCTCTACTGTCTTCTTCTCTTTACAACTCTTTCTTGAAAAGTCTGAGAACTTCTTTGAAAATCCTTTTTTTCACTCTCAAAATCATCTTTATCTTTGACCATCTTTTGTTCCAAATCAGATATTTTCTATCGAAGTTCAACATTAGCATCTTCCAGACTCTTAATATTCTCCTCATAACTTTCAACAGATGATTGCTGGATTTGGATAGTCTGATGTTCCAAGTCAAAGATTTTCTTTTCAACTCAGTGTTCTCAATTTCCAAACTCTTATCTCTTTCTCTTGAAGACATCTTTGATCCTCCCATTATTTTCTCAAGCTGATCCCACAACTGTTTTCCTGTAGCCTTTTTGCTATCTAATTGAATAGAAATCTCATCTGAAATTCCTTGCAAAATAAAGGCTTTGGCTAATTTGTCAGCTTTATGTCTCCATCTCTGCTCATCAGTGTAATTCTCAAGTGGAATTGGAAACTCTCCTCTTTCCATGAGTCCATTTTCTCCCGGATAAGAATAAGTCCTTGTTGGAGTTTTAATCCTTCTTTCTTTCAAGGATATTCTTATATATTCTCCCAAAACATTGCCATCAATGAAATCCAGAAATTTATTCTTCCACTGCTCGTACTCTCCTTTGACTAAAACATGAGGTTTGTCATCAGTTCCAACTGTGAAAGCTTCTCTGGAAGTAGAAATCTTATATTCCCGACTTTTCTCTTTACGCCCTTCAGTAGTATATTCTTCAACAAAGAAATAGTCATCCATTATTCCTGTTACAATAAGAACTGAATTTACCGTTAGTCCAAAAGAAATCAAGTAAACCAGAAAAAACTTAGAAAAATACAGAAATTATTTTTTTTTTAAAAATTCTCTAAGTCTGGAATTCGCAAGCTATACAGAAGTACAAGGAATTCGCAAGACACAAAAAAAACCGACAGAATTCGCACACTAAATTAGTAGACCATCTTCAGAATTTGCAAGTCAAGAGAAATCCAACAAGAATTCGTAGACCAAATTCAGAATTTGCAGACTATAAGAAATTAGAATTCGTATGCACAAAATTCGTAAGATACTTATCTGCGAATTCTGAGGAATTCGTAGCTTAGACATTTGCGAATTCTAAGAATTCGTTAGATATTCTTCTGCGAATTCTATCCTTGATAATATTCTATGAATTTTTTTTCGCAAACAACAGATATATGAATTCTAATGGATTCTCAATACTCTCACATGCGAATCTTAAGCAATTCGCAAGAGACCCATCTACGAATTCTATCCCTGCGAATTCTTTCCTTATGATTTTCAGAAACAACAATTATGCGAAATCCTCTACGAATCCTGTGAAAATCCAACACTCTGCGAGTTCTTCATGAAATCCTACGAGTTCTTGGAAAATCTGCGAGTTCTTGGAAGATCTGTGAGTTCTTCAGATCTCGTATAAAAATGACTTCTGGTCTGCTAAAAAACGCATCAAACCTCCAAATTTCGAACTAAAACTTTGAATAATTGCTCTCTAATACATCTAGAACCAATTCCTTTCACAGAATTATAACACAAAACACTCAGAATTACGAATTGATTCAATTACAGTATCGACAGACTCGTGAACTTCAAAACTCGAAATCATCAAATTCGATTACCAAATACAGTGCAATACTCCAATTAATCTATAAAACGAACCAACTCTAACTAATTAAACTCACAAATTCGCTCAAAAATTCAAAATTGATCTTCGACTCAAGAACACAGTGCGAACTTTCCAGTTTTATTGATTTCTCTCTGGATCTGCTCTGATATCAATTGATATGTCTCTAATTCAAGTTCTAATTGCTACTACGATCAAGAACAACAATTTCCAAATCATATGTCATTGATTACAAATCACAAAGATTACAATCTCTCACTTTCTCTCACTACAAACTGTTTCTCTCACTACTTTCACTAGAATGATATACAATCTGTTCTTCTCTAATCTGCTCCGTGTAGTTCTAACAATGACTTACTTCCCATACGCTTACAATCTCATTACAAAGACTCAAGGATAATACTATTTATACAAAGAACATTACAAGGAAACAATATAACTACTTTGACTTTGACATTTATTACATTTGACTTTGACATTCATGCTTGAGAGTTGACTTTGAGCTTTGACTTTAATCTTAAATCTTTATGATCTTGCATCCAACAAATCTGTGCTCTAACAAACATCCTTTTACCATGCACTTACGTGCCATAGCCATGGTGATGACCACCACTTCACCTTTTCTCCTTTCTCCATATATCGTCAGTACATCACCATCAAAAATCTGGATTTGGATCAACTTCTTTGAGCACATGATTTCGGCTTGGTTTTCCATTAACCAATCCATCCCAACCATCACGTCTAATCCACCAATCAACATGGGCATCAAATTTATCGGAAACTTCTTCCCTTCGATTTCAAGGGTACAACCCTTCACTATGTCATGAATCAACACTTGACCACCATTCACTATTTCTACCACTAACGTGTCTTCTAAACTACTAGTGGGCATAGAAAGATTTTGGCACAAATAATCCGATACGAATGAAAAACTTGCACCCGAATCAAACAATACACGCGCAGGTAAGAAGTTTAGGAGAAACGTACCCTATACCACGTCGGTCGATCCAAAACTATTGGAGGATTCTCCCTCTTCTCCGGTACACTACATGTCTTGAGCTTTGGGCAATCTCTTCTAACATGCCCAGTGCCTTGCACTTGAAATAAATAATTCCCTTCACCGAGAAATCTCTCGTGGGGTGATCAGTTGTGCCACATTTGGAGCAAGGAATCAGGTTTGAATTACAAGTGCCATGGTGCTTACTCTAGCACTTCTGGCACATCTTGCCTCTCATCGGTTATAGAAGTTCCGTCCCCCGATGAACGGTCGGGACCTCTTGTGAGGTCCAGGATTGCTTTCCCACGTCCTTTTCTCTCCCACCTCGCATTTGATCCATTTTCCTTTAGGAATATTAGGGGAAACCATAGGGATATGCATTACTTGGAAACAAATAGAATCATGAAAACCAGAAGAATGAGTGGGATAATCAAGTTGCAATAAATCCTTACACCAGTGCTTGACTTTATTGATAATAGATGAAGAAGACATAGCAACTGAATCATGAACAGATGCATTTCTAGCAAGCCAAATCTCCCAGCAACCAGAGAAGATAAAACTACCCTAAAAATCCCATTTTAGATTTGATAGAACTGCCTCCTCTTTGCCTCTTGCATAAACATCCTCCATGATTTGCGCCTCTTCAACTGTCTCACGAAGGGTGGAGGCCTTTGATTTATGGACCATTGCCATCATGTCCGCGGGTAGGCTTTGACCTTCTCTTTCTCGGCCGGGGACACATGCCCCACCAAACCCAGATTTTCCATGAATTGTCAGGTGTATTCCATCATCGAGATGCCTCCCTTCTTGAGAGATCGAAACTCTTCTTCAATGCGGTCCATATCTCTCTCATTGCAGTACTCATCTATGACATTCTTCTTGAATTTGGTCCAAGCCAACAGGGCCAGAACAGTAGCTGAGAGGGTGGACTTAGTGACATTCCACCAAATGAGAGTCGGGCCCCCTAACCATTTGGGAGCCAAATCCCACCTTATGATTCTCTTCACATTCACAAGCATCGAAGGCTTGCTCAATTTCTGTGATCCAGTTTATACAAGCGACTGGATTGTCTGATCCGGTGAACTCCGGTGGTTTACTGCATAAAAAGTATTTGTAGGTACAAGCTCTCCCATCACGTCTCGCATCATTCTTTGCGAGTTCTTCGGTTGGAATAGCATTTCCGATACCCCCGGATCCAACAACCACTACATTCTCGGCAACCGTCTCATTCTTACTGTTACTAACATCCTAGTCCTCGATCACTTTCAAGAGGAACTCTTGCTGCTTGGCCATAGCCGCATTCATCATCTACATCATGCTGTCCATCATCATCGATTGTGGAGTCACCTATCATATGATGGGGTTGGAAGAAGCCAGGTCAGCCCTTGATAGAACTTCGGGGCCTCCGTCCAACAATGACGGTAAAGGGGGAACTACCGCTGTCTCGATCCTCTATGTTTGGCCGGCCGTTGAAGTGGTCGCCTCATGCCCATATATACGAGTATACGATCTACCTCGTGTGCTTACCATCTTAGTCTGTCACACACACGGGAATGGGGGTAACAAATAGGCTATAAGAATTAAACACAAAGAAACATACTATTACATTCATCAATCATCATAACAATAGTAAATCAAGGACACTCACGTAACAACACATTCATAATAGCATTAGCTAAGTGAAATTTTGAACATATTATACACAAGAATTCTCGTTACCGTCACTACAACTTTCAATTAGCGTCATTCCGTTGACTCTAAGACCATCCTATCTTAGAAGTTCTACCAAAATCTCACAAATCATAACTTAATATCTCATCTTAAGTCTAGGCATCTTATACTCATACCTAGTTCTCTTAAACTAAAGTTCTAATACCAACTTGTAACACCCCTAAAAATGGAGGTAAATTTGAACCTGAATAATGACGTTAAAATTACATTTATATAATTGGAGTCACCTAAAATGGGGAAATAGTAATAACGTTTACAAAACTATGAATGGAAGTTAGAAATGACAACTCACTAATATAAAATATATCTTTCTAGATTAAAACAGTTGTCAACACAATCTCCAAAAAGGTATATGTTCTTTTATGTACGCCATCTTTCCAAAAGACTATCTACAAAAGTTGCCACTATTGGCCAATCGCTCGTCCCTCAGATCTTGGAAGCCACACCGCTAACGGAACCTGATATACATGCCATTTAAGAAATAGTGTTAGGCTTTACGAATAGTGAGAACAAACATTTTATATATAAATGATGAATGTAAAAAATGTTAGTAAATGATTTTGAATAAAATGAGATAGTTTAACTTTCCAATAACCACGTATGAACCTTATGGTCCAAAAAGCATCTTACAATGACGGGGGAAACCCGATTTCCATGGATTGTAGAGGAACACAAAAGCAAGCTACTTTCCGAGTTGTGATCTCAATACTAGGATCAATGGACACGAGCATAGCCGACTCGTACATAGATGTGGGGGAGGGCACCAGATGATCGTAGTCATACTCATTCACTAGGATTACATTTACGGCCCATGTCTAGTATCCGATCAATACCTTTGGATCCATTAGCAATAGTTTAAGGCTTGTCATAATTACATTCGTGGCAAAACTATAATCACGTATATAATTTTCATAATAGAATTTCTATAGTATGATTTCCACACATAAGCCATTTCCTTGCATTTAAACCCAAATAAAGATGAATAGATGGTTATTTCCATTTTCAATATAAACTACCTTCAAAATATGGTTTTCCAACATTTTATAAACATTTAGCTCAATCTTTACCAAAAGAACCAAATACCATCTAATCCTAAGTGAAACCTTCAATTGAGAGCAAAACCCTAAATAATCATCAAGATGATTTCATCCATACATTTAGTTATAAATATGTAAACAAAACATATTTTGTATCTCAAATTATGATTTCCCACAACATAATCTAAAACATAGTTAGAACCCTAAAAATCTCCAAAACCCATTTTAGGTCAAAACATGCAAATAATGGATATGTAAACAAGGAGATGATTATAGTTTCACAAGTGCAATTTAGACATGTATAAAGTTTAAAAAATAAGAATGAACTCACAAATTAGGTTTTGGTTAAAAACTAGTAACCCTAAAAATCTTGAGGATGAAGATGGATATGGTGAGATGTTGAAGTTAAATGAACTACAACCTTCAATATCTTGGTTTGATGACGGAAAACCTTGAAGTTAGAAGGAATCAAGGTATTCATGGCTCATAGATCGACTTCAATGAAGAGAGAACGAACAGAGCAAGTTTTCAAGGTTTGGTGAGAGATTAAATGAGAAGGAGCTCAAGAAAATGGGATTATAGTCGTTGGGCATAGTCGCTCGCCACCCCTTCTCTATGTGACTTGCCAGCGATAGTGACCAACGACAATGACCCTGGCAAAGTCTTTGGGCATCGTTGCCCCAGATGTACCGAATGAGGCCTCTCCCCCGCGACCTTGCCCCTGGAGATAGTGACACATGTCACAGTCGCCGGGCTCTGTCACACAGTCAGTGCTGAAACCCGAAAACTCTCTTTTCGACCCTGAAACATTCCCGACACGTTTAGGATTTAAAATAAATCATTTCTTACACCAAAACTAATAGTCCATAAATCAAGTTCTCACATATATATATATATATATATATACACACACACATACATATGTAGGGAGAGGTTCATTTGAGATATGTTAAATATATAAGAAATAGAGAAGTAATTCTAGCCTTTCATTCGATCATCGGCTTTGACTGCTCAAATATTGCGTCTTTGACTAGTCAATAATTAAGGTTTTGACTGGTCAAAAGTTGCGGCTATTCCAAAAATAGAAGGACAGTTTCGTAATTTTTACAAATACACGGGACGAGTTCATATATGAACCTGTATGATTCACATATGAACTACATGTTCATATGCGAACTAGTGTAATTCATATATGAACTTTTGTGATTCATATATGAACCAATTAACTGATTCACATATGAACTAATTAACTGTAGGTTCATATGTGAATCATTTGAACTAATTAACATATTCATATATGAACATTTGTGATTCATATATGAACTAATTAACTGATTCATATATGAATGTATAGTTCATATATGAACCAAAGGTTCATATATGAATCAGTTAAAAGAGTTCATATATTAATTACACTGCTTCATATATGAATATTAAATTCATATTTGAATCATACAGATTCATATATGAACTCGTCCTGCATATTTTACGAGACTACCCCACCATCTTCTATAGACCACACAAGGAATTATCCGGTACATCACGGTCAAAGCCGCAAATGTTGACCAGATAAAGGGCTAGGATCATTTTTTTATTTCTCATATTTTTATCATTTCTCAAATGAACCTAATCCTACATACATATACATTATCTCTTACCAAAAATTCCGGGTGTTACAAGATACTTGTGTATGTAAACTAGAGAATGGCTAAAAATCGTTCCCATGCTAGGTCAAGCCAAAATCGGACCCGACCCAAGAAAACGAAATGGTAATCGATCTGACCAATCCCTCCCCAAATTTAGAGGCCCGACCAGGATCTGAGTTGGGCCCCCATTTTTTTAGTTTTTTTTCTCTAAATTAAATTGGAACAATTTTTGTTATACAAGTATAAATACACTTTAAAATTAATAATTGGGTCATTAAAATACACGTTAAAGTTCATTTTATTATAATTTTGTTTCACAATGTTTTTGCATTCGTTTACATTTTTAAACAACTCTTACAATTTGTATTCATATTTCGAGTTATAGTAATCCAGAAGTAATAAAAGTTGGTTTCATTATTCTATGTTTACGTCTTATTTACTATCATTTTCCAATTTCCATCAACGTAATCTTCAATTTTCAAACTTGTTTTCGTCTAATTTTTTATCATCTTCTATCAATGTCATCTTCAATCTTCAAGGTTCGTTTTCAATCATCAAGGTCAAGGTCAAGGTCAAGGTCTTCATCATCGTCTAATTTTGAGTAAGAGTGTTTGTGGTGTGGTGCGGTTTAGAGCCACAACCACAAACTAAACCCCATGTACAGTTTGAGCATTTTTCTAAACCACAAATTAAACCGTGCATGTCTCAAACCGCAAAATACCGTATCACAACATGTGATGCGGCAAGGTGCGGTTTATGCGGTTTGTATATATATATATATAAACATATATATGATGCACATAAAATTTATACTCGATATGTAATTTATCTTGGGGCAGATCCAAGATTTGGTACGAGGGGGGCATAGATAAATTGAATAAACTAGAAATAAAATAAAATATTATTTTTTTGATAATGAAAAAAACAATGATGTTATATTGATAAAACACTGACTTTTATAGGACTCAATTGTGATATCTACGTGTTTTCATTTTCAGAAATTTATCTATGAACTTCATCTTGAATATTAGTACTGTAATCCAAAATCCTAATTCGTACCCGAGCGTCAGCGGGAAGATCAATTAAGCCGATTTTTTCGTACGAGTTTGTTTACAACTATCAACATTATTTTTATTTGGCATAGATAACGAATCACCAGTTGTTTTTGATTTTAATAAATACTTATCCATGATTGTTTGAAGCTAAACTAACTAACCATTTATATATATAAAAATACGATCGAAAAACAATTAGAATTTAGAAGTTATTCAACAAAATTGCAATATCAAAGTAATTCAAAAAATCTCGGTTATTGCAATTATTAGAATATTTATAAAACTCCAAATTCAAGTGATAGTTGCCTTGGGATAGCAGGTTGTAAAGAGAACCCACTTACTGGTAAACATATGACCTACATATATGATATATCTACAAAAAAATATATATTTTGAGGGGGAGCAAATGCCCTCCCTCACTCTCATGTGGCACCGCCACTAAATATCTCATAGTTCTTACCCCCATTACAATACAAAGTGGAAATACGAACTCATAGTCAAAATTTCATGGCAAGTTCAAAAACTTTTAAAAATAATAGAAAACAAACAACAAATCTTCGAAACTAATTATAATTATTGCAGAAGTTGATTTTTTTTTGTCAAATATAGAGAAATATGTTATTACTTCGACTACCAAAATCAAACAATGAACAAGTGTTTATACCAATAAACATACGCCTATAGTGCTAAACTAACCACTAACCAACAGACGGAAGCTAAACTTAACAAAATCAATTAATACTAATTTTACAATATACATTTGTAATAACTATCGAACTTCATCTTTTAACTTTCATCAAACTACCGTATCTCAACAATTTATTCAAGATCCACAACTAAAATAAGTATTAAACTATTTAAAATGGTATTTTTATGTAATAAAAATATATCATATATATATATATATATATGTATGTATAAAATAATTAACTAATTAAAGTTAATATACAACACAGTGCGGTTTGAACTGCCATTTGGGTTATTGAAAACCGCAAACTAAACCGCATAGTGCAGTAAAAAAAAATATAAACTGCAAAACGTAAAACGTACAGTGAAAGCTCCAAATTGTGTCGCTTGGTGTACTGTGGGCTGATTATGAGGTTTGTGTAACACCCTCAAATTTGGTAAGAGCAACTAATTAAAAAATTTCTATATAACATCAAAATAGGGACGAGACTTCCCCTTATAATTCAAAACTCAATATACCTCAAGTTAATGGTCTATAATTACCTCAACAAATACAAACTCTAATAAGATACAAGGTCTAAGCCAGAGTCGGGTGCTACATAACCCCAATACCAGTTGCTCTTCACAAACCTACGCGAAAGACTTCATATTCACGAGCACACAGCTAGCACTTCTCTCTTCATAGTGTCACTAGAACTATTCCCAAATTAAGCCTGTTGCATATGTCGACAAATAAAAAGGTTAGGCTAATGCCTAGTGAGTTCAATGGCTTTCAGCCTGAATAAATATATCGTTAAGAGGAAAGAATTCAATTCAAATCATGATCTTTCAAAAAGATTTACTTTAAATATGGAAGCGACTCGTTTCCAATAACATGCGTTTTTAAAGACAATGCTCCAATGCAAAACATTCTCTAAGATGATGCAACCCAAAACTCACTCAAAACGTGAATATAATTGACTCCCAATTTATGAAAAACGTGAATAAAACTTCATATCCCGAAACACCCAAAACATGGGTGGAGCATGATACTCAACCCATAAGTCATGGTTAATAAATCACGTTTACGGTACGTCACCGAAAACATGGACACTAGGTCCAATCCTCCCACGACCATAAGATGGAAGGAAACCAAATATCAAAACATGGGAAGACGTATTTCATTCAAACCTTAATATACACGGGGGAAACCCAATATTAAGGTCATCATTTATAGTCGACCACACACAAATCCAACGATAATAAAGTAAGGCGTTAACACATAAAATACTGTTTGCCGACGACGGGGCAGACCCGTATCCGTTGAGAGTGGAGGAACACAAAAGTAGGCCACCCATATAAAGTTAATCGCATGACACCTCATGACATAACAACCCAAGTGTCCCTACGACTTCTTAACAAGTTTCGCCTCGCGAGCCAGTTGACCTTGATGAACATTACAAAGAACTTTACCATAAAAGGCCTGACACACTTAAAGACTGCCATCAAGGCATTACTTTAAGCAGCGGAGGTCCTAATGCCTACCTCCTCGGTAGCACTAACAGACTAAACCCTCTTTGACGACTACTTGAAAAGTTTCTGGTCGTAAAACATGGGTACCGGAGTACCCAATTGACCATAAAAAACAGACTGACCTACGTGCCTATGGATCCAATGCAACACAGTCTAACATTACACAACTACACACGAATGACCAACGCACTCGAGCATGTAATAAACATCAATATGCAACACGGTACATTAATATGTAAACCAAAATCGGGCTCTACATAGAGCCATTAAAAACCGGACAATTGTCCCCAAGAATCTTTTAAGTCAACACCGAGCTAAAATGCTCAAAATCCTTTTTGACCAACGTTTAACAATCTCTGAATAATAAACGCACTCGACCTACGCCATGCAAACACATACTCCAAAAATACTTGAATTGACTCTAATACAGTTTAGGTTGGGACAAATGGTTTTCCAAATAGATTTATATTCTTTATCCTTTCAAAACATCCCACAACACAAAATCAAACCTTTTACCCAAACAAACACTAAAAGTGTATTTTCACCAAACAATCTCCATTTATGCAATAAACCATCAAAATACTTTAAAATGACTTATTTATCGAGATACCCAAAAATCCCAAATGTGAGTGTTTTACAAAGTTTATAAAGTCAAATACTTCAAATAATCAACTCATCAAATAACCTAACAAATGATAATTTCATTCAAAACATATAAATATTTTAAAATGAACATTTTGGCATGTACAACGTTTTCATAAATCAACTTGAACTCATTTAGGCTAAATCTAGATTTTTTCCCTATCACTTGAGCTCCTTTGAAGAAACATAGATCCTCAAGCAAAAACTTCCAAAAGCCTAGATTCACAAGTTTCCAACCATAAATACACATATCCAAGTGTTTAGAATCATTCCCCAAACATCTTATATCCAAATCTCCATTTTGGTCAAAAACCCTAATTTGACCTAACTTTTCTCATAATCTTCCAAACCGAAATTGGAGAAATAAAACATTAGATTGAAATCTGTTATTCCCTAGATTCAAGTTCTCATTTCAATTCACACAAAGATAATACGAGTTAATCAATCTGACAATTAACCTGTTTTCAATTCAAAATGAAAAATTCGTACAAAGGTTCTCTGTGACACTTTCTCTCTCGTGAATCTTAGTTTGGGTACAATTTCAACTTCCAACTTCTAGTCATATCCCTATTTAAGACAAGGACACACCAAGACAAAAAAAAATACAATTGACTTTGACTTTTCTTATAACAAAGACTTTGAATTGCTTTGAGACTTATCTTGAGCATTGACTTGGCTTTGACTTTCTGTCTTTGGTCTTCATGATCTTGTAACCAACAAATATGTGTAGTAACAATCTCCCCTTTGGATTCAAGATCATCTCTAAAAGATTTTGCAATTCAATCTCCCCCTTGGTTGCACAAAATTGCAATCTCCCCCTTTGTAGATCTCTTTTAACGAGAATTATCTTCAGAAGAATAAACATTTGAGCAATATCCCGTTTTGTCAGATTATAAACAACTTCAATCTCTTCTTTGATTAATTGTTAGCAGCTTTAATCTCCTCTTTAAGTTCAAAAACAATCTCCCCTTTCATTGATAAATTTGTCTTCAAAAACTTTTTGTACTCTCCCCAAAGTCTGTCTTCAAAAATAATAACAATCTCCCCAAGGAGTTATGTGCACTAACAATCTCCCCCTTTGGATTCAAGATCATCTCTAAAAGATTTTGCAACTCAATCTCCCCCTTTGTTGCACAAAATTGCAATCTCCCCCTTTGTAGATCTCTTTTAACGAGAATTATCTTCAGAAGAATAAACATTTGAGCAATATCCCGTTTTGTCAGATCTTCAATCTCTTATTTGATTAATTGTTAGCAGCTTTAATCTCCCCTTTAAGTTCAAAAACAATCTCCCCTTTCTTTGATAAATTTGTCTTCAAAAACTTTTTGTACTCTCCCCAAAGTCTGTCTTAAAAAATAGTAACAATCTCCCCAAGGTTGTAAAAACCTCTTTCAGACAACGGAAAGAAATTATCTTCAAATTCAGCTCAGTTTGCTTCAGCAAATTGTCTTCAAAGAAAATTTCAGTAAAATGCAGATCACATTCAAAATTCTTTGAATTTACTCTTTCCACTTTCAACAAACTTTCTTCAAATTAACTGTTTTGACATAAATTTCTCCTTTAAGCTCCAACTTTTCTTTATCATATCCCACATTTCTTGATCATCTACCCTTTTTGATGATAAAGCACAGAATTCATCAAAACTTTCTGAAGAAATGTCATTAGTCTGACCACTGAACTTTTCCACTTAGCCTTTGATTCTTTGTCAATTCATAAGATATTTATCTGAATCTTTGCAAATTCAGACAAAATATGAGTGTAACACCTGAATCAGTTAGAAATGTCCGTCAGTAACACGAAGTCACTGTGTGTAACGAATACACATTGGAAAGGAGTTTTTTGATGTTCACTCCCCCAGGTCTTCCATTCAATCATCGAATAACACAAGTTTATTCTATGAACGTTTAGACAGAAAAACGAATTTCATGTGTGTTCGTGCTTGTGTATGAAAGAATTTAAGCACATGATGATAGATTTTAATAGGCTCAAAATTGTGTAAACCATTGAGACAAGAACAATATTACACGAACTCAATTGTGCATGATCGAAGTACGAAGGTGGGGCAAACTTCTTTCTTTTTCAATATCCAGATTTTCCAAATGAAAATCAGATAGATTATATGCTACATCCCTAGAAAAATTGAAACATCTTGTTTTTAAGAAAAAGATGAGTAGCTGGTGAGGTTTAAACAAGAGTTGGCATGGGCTAGTTGCCTGTTTCAATGATGTTCACGAAGAATTGTGAAACAACAGTAACTTGGCTGTCCGACTTAGAAAAAGTTGGTGCAGAGTTTGATATTCTTTTACTCTGTTCTCACACCCTCTTTCTTTTTATCATTAAGCTTGCTTCTAACTAAACTCTCTTTTTATTTTACCTCATCACACCCACACTCATATATTGACTCCACTCGATCACTCAAGGATTAACTTCTTGGGTAGGAAACACTGGTTAACGTGAATCCATAGAAGTTCTATTAAAGTTCTCACACAATGAACCCATGTAATCCTATAAACACAATGTTGCTTAAATGGTTTAACTTTTTTGTTAAATCACACAATGAATATATGTCAGATGTATGTATGCTCATGAAGATTATCATAAAGATTTGAGCATGTTAATCATGGAAGATATTTCAAAACAAGTATATTGAATAAATGAAATGAATACAAGAAACTTGTTTGAAAATCTGACATTGTATGATAAGATCAAGATCAGACATATTTAATCATTCATATTTGATCTTATCAATTAAGGTTTAGGTCAAGAAAAAATGGAATATGTCTATACGAAACAAAATATAGACAAGTCTTGAAAGAAATGTTTTGAATTGAAACAACGCTAAAAATTTGAATACCAAGCGGGGTGTATCACCATCGAAAATATGTTTTCAATTTGAGACATGGTGATAACATATTCAACAAAAAATTAAACCAGTGTGTGTGAATACTTGAATGTATATGAAAAAGATAATACACAAGTATTTATCTTTGAAAACAAATGGTTTATTAATCATTAAAACACATGTAGATGAAAACATTTAAAAATCACACTTCTATATTCATGAAATTGTTTTAAGAATCAGAAGTGGTTTGAACATTTAAGAACATGTTTTGATATCTGAAAGTTGTTCTTCTTTCAGACACGTATGAGATTAAGATTAGAATTAAACCTTTTGCCCTGTCTTAAATCTCATCAAGTCAGCTCTAAGTCATATATGATATGATCGTGTAAGCTTCCTCTCAATTCTGCGAAAGTCATAAGTCTGTCAAAGTACAAAGCTTTATTCACAAAATTTATTGAAAATAAAATTGACATAAAGCAATAAAACGTTTAAAAGTACGAGTTTTGATCAGATGTAATCAGAAGTCATATACTCCCCCTAAAATATTGCATCAAATATTATCTCACACTCCCCCTGAAATCATGAGCAATGTTGAGTGTATATATCATTCAAATAATATTGTTAATGCAAATTTTCAGAAAAAAAAATTATGTACTCCCCCTTGAAGATTGATCATCTCGTTTATGTATCAGAGTACAATCTCATTGTTGCATTGGAGTAAAATCTCTTTTCATCGTTGAAGTTCGAGTACTAAACTGTTGTGTTTAGAAGTCAAACTCTTTCGTTGAAGCACGAGTTCTGAACTGATTTATTCAGAAGTCTTGGTTCTCTTACTCCCCCTTGACTTGAGGTGCCTGCAACACAGATGAAACTGGTATTTTGGTCCATGTTTGCTAGTTGCAGTTCTGTTAGGAGTAATAAAATAAGAACCATACCACTAATGATCGTAAGTTCTATGAACAAAATCATTTGCATGACAGTAAGAACAATAACTCTTCTTATGAGCTAACTTGATTAATTGATTTCTCGAATAAACAAAATCAGGTTTACCTTTCCGTACATTGTTCTTCTTGGCATTTGGTGCATGTACACATGATTTCTTACCTTTCTTCTCTTCATTCTTTTCATCATCAACTGGTTTCATTTTCCAGACCTACTTTTCTTCTCCGTACCTTCTTCTATATGTACCTGAACCATCCATTTTCCGATCATAGAAAATGTTTGTAGTACGAATCTGATCATATGAATTGACTGACCTTTTTGTAGAAACAGTTCTATGATGTGAGCTTGTTGCTGTCTTGAATGAACATTCAGAATCAACTGAATCATCTATATGTGTGTGGTTAATTGACTCTGGAGTCTTCTGATCAGTCACCACCACCTTAGAAACAATTTCTTCAAGCTCTTTTATCTTTGAAGATAAATTGTCTCTTTCTTTGACGAGTAGGTCAATTCTTTCTTGAAATTCAGACTTCGTTTTCTGTTCTTTAAAAGCACATGTTGACAGTTCAGATAACTTCTCTGTAAGCTTCTTTATTTCTGCCTCAAACATCTGTCTTTCTTCTTCGAAATCTTTTTCTATGTTCTTTCTCTGATCGGATATGTCTTTGAAAAACCCAACATTTTTCTGTTTAATTATCTTCTTCTCCTTTGCAAATTTATCTCTTTCTAAAATGATCACTTTCTCAAAGTCCATCACTTGTTGAGAAAGTTTTGCACATTTAAGATCAATCACATTCTTCTCTTCAATGGTCTTTCTTGAAAATTATGAAAATTTCTGTGCAAACTTCAATCTATCATTTTCAAACTCTTATCTTTCTTTAATGATCTGCTGTTCTAACTCATAAATCTTCTTTATCAGTTCTTCACAATTTGCTTGCTGGAATTGGACAATTTGATCTTCCAGGTCGGAGATCTATCTTTTCAGGTCAGTATTCTCAATTTCCAAAATTTGTCCTTTTCCTCCTTCCAAACCGGATATTTGCTTCAGAAGATTGTCATTTATCGTCTTTAATGTATTGACTTCTTCTTTCAACAATCTCTTCTCATCATGATATCTCTTTGATCTTTTCGAATAGTATTCAACTAAGCTTGGCAACCTTTTCTTCATCATCAAAATATGCCATCTTGATCTTTACAACAGTACGAAAAGAACTTGAAATGATCGTTAGTCCAAGTGAAATCAGAAATACAAAAAATCTTAGAAAGAATTTTCAGAAATTAAATTTCCAAAAATCTCCTAAGTACGGAATTCACACACTACAGTGAGTCACAAACAATTCGCTTACAGAATTCGCTTACAGAATTCGCATACAAGCAAAAACAGCCAAGAATTCGCACACACACAAACTATCTTCAGAATTCGCAGATTAGCACAAATCAGAATTCGCACACTAATGAATTCGCACACAGTTATATGCGAGCTCTAGGAATTCTCATACAACACTTATGCGAAATTTTGACTTGTACAATTTGAAAAACAAACTTTTCGCACAACAGACTCACACGAATTCTACACTTAGAAAAAAAATTCAAACTATTTATGCGAAAACAGAGAAATTCGTATAACACCCATATGCGAATTCTGAGGAATTCATATGAAGTTAGATGCGAATTCTTAAGAATTCGTATCCTTCATTATACGAGTTCTACCCTTTTCGCTTAGAAGCCTTATGAGAATTCTACCCTTGGACGATTTTCACAAAAACTTTTCGTATAAAGGCTTATGCGAATTCAGACAATTCGCATACAAGGCTATACGAATTCTGAGGAATTCTTAACACACACAAACATGCGAATTCTACTCATTTCGCATAACACACATGTGCAAAATCTATACCTATGAATTTTTTCAAACAAAAACACAATTATGTGAAATCAATAGATCTGCGAGTTCTTGGTGCGAGTTCTTGGGATTTATGCGAGTTCTTCAGATCTTCGACTAAAAACACTCTGATTTCTTCAAAAAACCATCAAACCTTCGATTATCAGTCTAAAATTTTGACAAAAAGATCACTAACACTATTCGAACCTATTACAACCAGAGAACTTCAAAGAAATTCTGTCAAAATTACAAATTAGGATTGAATAGTGTTTCAAACTCGTGACTTTAAAACTCGTAAAATCTATCAACTTGATCAAAATTACAGTGCGACACTTCAACAAGCCAATACAAGATTATTTTAAAACTTAATACGAACTCAATAGACTCAATTACAACCACAATTTTACACAAAAACTCAACACTCGATCAAGACTCGATACACAGTGCGAAACTCCATTTCTCGTATGATTTCAACTTGAATTCTGCTATGATACCAATTGTTATTACCTAGATTCAAGTTCTAATTTCAATTCACACAAAGATAATATGAATTAATCAATCTGACAATTAACTTGTTTTCAATTCAAAATGAAGAATTCGTACAAAGGTTCTCTATGACACTTTCTCTCTCTAGAATCTCAGTTCGCATACAATTTCAACTTCCAACTTCTAGTCATATCCCTATTTAAGACAAGGACACAACAAGACAAAAACAAAATTACAATTGACTATGACTTTTCTTATTACAAAGACTTTGAGTTGCTTTGAGAATTGACTTGAGCATTGACTTGGCTTTGACATTCTGTCTTTGGTCTTCATGATATTGTATCCAACAAATATGTGCACTAACAAAATCAATAGAGAATTTATAACTCAGAAAGAAGTTTGGAAGTGGAAGGGATGAACTTACCATTTAGGTTTTGGTAAATACCTAGAAAACCCCAAAATTCTTGAAGATGGGGGTGATGATAATGAGCTCTTGTCTTTGCTTCCAATACACCACTAAATACTCTTATATATACCCAAAACTAATAATCTAACCTTTAAAATATCTCAAAAACTAAACGAAGCAACTTGAATCGCCAAAAACGGAGTTGAAATGAGAGAGTAATGAAAAATTAAGAATGGGGCTGAAAATCACGAATTTATGCACTCTGATACCTCCAAGCTATTGTGCCAAGCTATAGTGACAATGTCACAATCGCAGGCACAATCGATGAGATTGTATCGAGTGTTTTTGGACTTCGTCGATTGTGACATGCTATAGTGACAGTGTAACAATCGCCGGGCACTATAGCCAAGCATGTACTGAACACTGTTTTGGCCATAACTTCTTCGTTTTAGCTCCGATTTCGCTCTGGAAAGAGCCGTTGGACTCGTAATTGACTTCCTCATCTAGCAAGACCATAAATTCTATAATTTAATCCCAAAATCCCATTTCCTCTATTTCCCTCAAAAGATCGATTTCTACACTTACTTGAAATAGAAGTTATCCAAAAAATATAGGTGTTACACCATTGTCATAAATACATGGAACATTCGTTTGGATGACCAACCACTTGGTAAAATCTACGTCGTTATTGTGACATATGTCACAATTGCATGGCACTATAGCTGGGACTAACACACTTTCAGTACCATTGGTACTATTGTGACAGATGTCACAACCTGATGTCACTATAGCCGTACTCCATATGTGGTTCATCCTTTACCGATTCACCCAGTCGAACACTCTTCTTCAATTGGGATAAAATTCAAGGTGTTACAGTTTGGGTGGTAATGAACACCCCTAATGTTGAGTAGGTGGCATCGATATCGATAGTTGGCATAGTTGTTAAGTTTTGGCATATTTGATTTCATCCAAGTTTTATTCCACATTAACAATCTACATCTTGAGTGATGTTTTGTCTTGAGTTCTTTCTATACTATCTAAATAATCTTTCAAGCACACAAATGAACACATATCACTTTATGTACTCCGAGCTATGTTTCGTCATCTGCAGCAAGACGATCCTGCCATTAAGAAAAAGAGAACTCTGAAGCTACGGTACTAACTTTGATTGTTAGTATATCACGTACCATGGCGGCTAAAAAAACCAGACATTGCAGTTGCTTTGTTTCCACTATTCCACTAAATCATTACTTTCAAAATCATCAACATTTGGAAAGGCAATAAAATTAGTAAGCATATACATATTTAGTTTACCTAAGTCGGTATCAAACCTAGATTTTTTACTCCTAACATTTTGAACCTTGTTAAATAAGTTAGTCATTAAATATTGTTCACTAAGACTCCAAAACTTGTTTGAGAATTAGAAGTAGCTACCAATCTACCCTTATTTAAAAAAAAATTGTTGTTAACTTGTTGTGCCATAAAACTTTTATAATGATAAAATTATTCTCTAAGACTATGGTTGTGCGGATTGGAGATGTGATGGGGATAATATCACTTGAGGATATGGATTGAGCCAGAATGCTAAGATCGTCAAATGTAGTCAAAATCAGACTTGATTTAGCCATGTAGCCAATATCATCAGATGGAGGTTTGGATGGAATAGTCGCAAAAATGGTCATTTGAACAATGGTCACATAAAGAACAAATGATGATGCATCTTTATTCCTATATGATAGAATCTGTGAACCATGTATTTCTTCGAAAAGAGTTGCTAGATATGGGTTATCCTAACTATAGTCGGAACTAGAGGTCCATTGGATAGTGCAACTTGTGTAGAAAGTTGTGTTGTCTTGATAAAGTTGATTTATTAACCTTAATTACATCACTTTTTTCATCCTTTTAGTATTAAATAGTCTACCCTATTGATTCTTTTTATTATTTCTTTTAAACTTTACTAGCTTTTAGAGTTTGTTACATGAATTGGATTTGGCATGGTTTTGTATTAAAATGATCAAAATCCTTAGTTTATGTTAATCCTATATGATCCTGCAAGATGACTGCTGAGACAGATCCTACAGGAAGCTGCAAGATCAGATGTTGGGCTTGAGACAAACTTTTGGGCTGAATTTGAAGACAATTTATGGGCATGGACTTAAACTTTGGGATTGCATTTTATTTATCTTTGGGCTTTTTTTTATCATGGGCCCTAAGCCCAGTTTTGGTAGTATAAATATATGGCTTATGTATGCTTTAAACATATCTCATAATACTCTTTTCTCTCTACATGCCTTAGTTAGTAGTAATTTTAGAGAAAGCTTTTGCAAGTATTCTCTCTGTAATTGTTTCCTTCTACTGTTGTTTCTTTAGTCCCCATATTCAGTTCTTCCACAAGGCCGAATATTTGTAATTTACTTTCGTAATTCGAAGCTACTTTAGTTAATTGTTGTTTGTCTTATTTATTTATGGGTATTTGAAATATTTATTTTTCGGTTTTACCTTTAGAGAACACTTTGATCCTAGCTTTACATTGAAATCAATTTCCATTTGTGGCTCGTGGTTATTATCTGAAAGGGCGAAATATGAGTTTTTTAAGGAAACCATGCAATTATTATAAGTTTGGAACAAAAAATTTCTGTGCAAATCTTTAATTTTTTTTGAAAGGGTATCCTGGGCCTATGGCCCAGACTAATCCCTGGCAATTAGGGCCTTTGGACCAGCTGCTAAAGCGTGCAGCCCTGGCCACAAGTGCTGCGAGTGGGGCTCGAACCTGGGTTGAGCGCTATGAACTCCCCAAGCCTTTACCACCACACCACAACCCTTGTGGTTGCAAATCTTTAATTACTTTTGTTATTTTTTAGCTTTACATTTCTTGCTTTATTTTACTGCCATTTACATTCTAGTCCTTTAATTTATGCAATTTACTTTTCGCACTTTATTTATTGTTATTTACATTTCTTGCTTTATTTTACTGCCATTTACATTCTAGTCATTTAATTTATTCAATTTACTTTTCGCACTTTATTTATTGTTGCCATTTACATTCTAGTCATTTAATTTATGCAATTTACTTTTCGCACTTTATTTATTGTTATTTACATTTCTGTACCATTTACTTTCCGTAATTTCTTTTATAATTAATTACTTGTGCAACAAGTTTCTTTTCCTAGACTTTAACTCTTGCAATATATTTCATGCATTTTCCATCTCAGTTATTTATATTCCAAGTCTTTAGATCTTTTGTAAAAAGAAACAAGCGATTTTGTAAAAAGAAAAACCAAGCGATGAAGGCTGACAACCTTAGTGTGAGGTGTAAAACAAAGTTAAGATTTAGAATGGTAAAAAGGTGTATCGAATATAGCCTTATAGTTATTTAAATCAGAATGTCAATATTCGATTGAAGATTACATCTAAGTAATTGACGACTTATTACATGTATGAAAATGCGTTAACTCTCAAGAAGTTACATTTAAATACTGAATCTGAGATAACGTAAGTCTGCTATAATATCTTTTTACTGGATTATCTGTCTTTATCTTAAGGAAACTTTGCACCCTTTGCTTCTTTGTACGACTAATTTTTCGTAGTTGATAACTCAACCACCCAACAAAAGATTTCTTCAAATTCGACATCTGAGATTAGTTCTTAAAGACTGGACTTTTTGAAAAACTTTTACAAGCTTCCTTGTGGATCGATATTCGGTAATTTAACCGTTATTAATTGTTAACAGACGACAAAAGACCAAGGTGTATACTTGCACTGAGATCTATTTGCACGCATTTTTTGAGGTTACATAAACCTCATAACAAGATTTTGGCGTCGTTGTCGAGGAAGTACGCTAAAAGTTTTTCTTTTCGAAAGTAAAGTTTGTAAAAGCTAATTTTTCTACCACCTTATTCAGAAAATCCGATTTATGCCAAGATTGCCACACAGTGAAAATTTCTAACTTGACCCTAACATTGAACGAAATTTTAGACAATGAAGGAGAGTGCTAAAAGCTACCTTAGCTTCAACCTCTTCGGGTATGTCTGATTACGAAGATATGTTAGACCAAGAAGAACACACTGACGACAATTCTGAAAATAATAATATGCTAATAAACAATCAAATTGAAGAACATGAACAAAATATTTATCGGCTCGCAAATTCTAAAGATGGAGGTATTAGGGATTATGCCATTCCTGTTTTGATCTAATTACATCCAGGGATACTTAAACCCACTATTACTGCTGCCTATTTTGAGCTTAAGCCGATGATGATTCAGATGTTGTAGACTAACGGCCAATACACTGGTTTGCCATATGAAGATCCTCATTCTCATTTGAGGTATTTCATGGAAATCACATATTCTTTTCGTATTCCTAGAGTACCAGGCATTGCACAGAAACTTAAACTTTTTCCATACTCACTAAGAGATAAAGTTAGGTCTTGGTACAACTCTTTGCATCTACATTATGTGACTACATGGAACCAAATGGTAGAAGAGTTTTTGAGAAAACATTTTCCACCCACGAGAAATGCTAAGTCCATAAATGAAAATTTCACTTTTAAATAAATGGACGATGAGGCAATTCCTGATATGTGGGATAGGTACAAAGAGATACTGAGAAAATTCCCACACCATAGTATTACATACTGTATACAAGTAGAAATGTTTTATAGTGGTTTAAATACTGTTGCTAAACAAATGCTTGATGCTACTGCAGGCAGATCTTTAACAACTAGTACCTATAATGAAGGTTACGAGACACTTGACCTAGGAAAAGAACGAGGTTATATGAGGTAGATGCTTGCACACATTGACTGCACCATTCACCAATATCACTTCTTTAATAAAAAAATTACTGCCAACCCTGTGCTATCATTTGCTACTACCTCTATCACTACTGTTAACTCTGTACAATGTACCTACTAGGGTGATTGAAAATGTCCAATTCAAGCTTAGGAATCAATTAAACAACAAATCATATCAAGAATGTAGAGAGAGAGTGTAGAGAGAGAAAGTCTTATGTCTGATATATCAAAAGTATGCGTACAATGATATTAGTTACATGCTTCTCTCCAAGACTTACTATTTATACTCAAGACTTCTCTCAAAAGCAAATACAATGTAAACCTCACTACAAGATTCACTCAAAACATAAAGTCAAATAAACTGATCTAAACAAAATACAGTAACAGTGATGGTCACTCATTCAAGCACTATCATGGAAATCATGAGCAAGTAAGTTTTGTCAGTAACAACAAGAGTGGACCGTTTTCTCAAACCTACAATCTGGGATGGAGAAATCATCCTAATTTTTCTTGGAATAGTCCCACTATTAATCCACAATTGCCAAACTTCAAGGTCAATCAAACTATCAATCACAACCACACGGACAATCCAATTTCTAATCACAAGCACAGTCCACTTTTCGCCCACAACCACACCATAACCCTCTATACAACCAACATGCGAATTTTCAAAATCACCAACATTCTTTCCAACATAAACCAACTAGCATGCCGACTCAACTACTTCTTTGGAAGCTATGATGAAGGGGTTTATGACCCAAAATCAGGCTTCCATCAAGAATCTAGAGACACAAATAGGTCAAATGGCTTTGGTAATTAGGAAAAGACCAACAAGTTCTCTCCCTAGTGACACAAAGATACCACAAATGGTCGGAAAAGAGCATGTTAAGGTTGCAACTTTGAGGAATAGAGATAATTTAACTGAAAATACACAAAAAAGTTAGAACATCCAAAAAAAAGCTGAGGCTAAAAAGAATCCCACAACATCAACTTCTGCTTCAGTACCCTTAGAACAGTCTTGCGATACGATTCGGCCTAAAACCAAATTTGGCCTATTGATACCACACCCATTTCAAAAAGGTCAAACATTCCAACACGGTTCCCAAATGAACCCAAGGAAATCCAGAAGTCTATGGAAAGAACTTTTGTGGATGTGTCACAATCTGGTCACAGTCCTAAAGTTCCTTGTGACACCAGTCCTTTAGAACCAGTTTAGATTAAACTAACAACTGAAGAAGAACTAGTTTTATAATCACCTCCAGCATTTACTCTTCAAAAGACTACATCTCCTACTCTAGTCCCTCCCTATATTCCTTATCCCCAAAGGTTAAGTAATCAAAGAGAATAGTTACAATTTTAAAAGTTTCTTGATGCTTTTAAAGAGTTGAATATAAACATACCTTTGGTGGAAGTCATTGAACAAATGCCAAGTTATGTAAGGTTTCTTAAAGATATTTTCAGCAAAAAGAAAAAGTTGACCGAGTATGAGACTGTAGCTCTCACTGAAGGTTGTAGTGCTTTGTTGTCCTGTAAAATCCTTCAAAAGTTGAAAGGTCCCTGAAGTTTTACAATCCCATGTTCCATAGGAGGAAAGGAAATATAAAAGGCCTTATGTAACTTAAGGGCTAGTATAAACCTTATGCCCTTATCTATTTTAGCACTTTAGGAATAGGTGAAGCTAGGCCCACCACTGTTACTCTCCAAGTAGCAGATAGGTCCAAAGCCTGCCCCAAAAGAAAATTTAAGGATGTCTTAGTTCAGTTTTGTAAGTTTATTTTTCCTGCAGATTTTATCATCCTAGACTTTGAAGCTGACAAAGATGTCCCCATCATTCCATGCAGACCTTTTTTAGCAATTGGAAGAACTCTGATAGATGTCCAAAAGGGAGAAGTAACCATGTGAGTCTAGGACCAGAAGGTGACTTTTAATGTGTTTAATTCCCTTAAGTATCCTGATGAGAAAGAAGAGTGTTCTACCTTAAGTTTGATTGAATCCTGGTGTCAACAAAAAGGTCTGGGGGAGATTTTGGGAATAAATGAGTCTGATAGTAATGAAGAGGAAGAAGACTTTCAGGATTCAGAAGAACCATATGAATTTGCTGCTTTTGAGGTTTTAGAAAGTGAAGATAGTAAAACTCTTGTTCCTTCCTTAGAATGTGCTCCAGATTTAGAGTTGAAACAACTTCTCTTGCATTTAAAGTATGCATTTTTAGGAGACCCAGGAAACTTTCCAGTCATCATTTCATCATCATTAGATCCTAATCAAGAAGAAAAGTTGGTCAAAATGTTGAAACTACATACCAAAGCCATAAGATGGACCATTGTTGATTTAAAGGGCATAAGCCCTACCATCTATCAACATAAGATCATTTTGGAAGATAAAGATTTCATCTCTGGTTAGCCTTAAAGAAGACTCATTCCAGTAATGAAATAGGTTTTCAAAATAGAAATCTTGAAATTTCTTGATGCAAGCATAATCTATCCTATTGCAAGTAGTACATGTGTCAGTACTATACAATGTGTACCACAGAAGGGTGGAGTTACTGTGGTAACAAATTAGAAGATTGAACTTATACATACTAGAATACTGTTAGGTTAGAGTTTATGCATGGACAATAGGAGGCTTAAAAAAGCTACCCAAAAAACCATTTTATGATCCCAAATTACTAGCATATATCAAACACAAATTATCAAAACAAACGTTTATTGATCAAACTACTTGATTACAATATAGTCACAAGTGTAAGTGTCACATATCTCACTTGTATCTATGTGAACTCTATCTGTGTTCTCTCTGAATGCGTATGACTTCTGTTTCCTGAATTCAGCGTATCTACAAGATTACAAAGGGACCAACTATTTATACTAAGTCAACCTTAGTTGACTTTACAACTCAAACCTTACACTTTCAAACTATTATAGAATTGACCCTCTATTTTAATCTTGAATACAATTCTAATCTAACAATCTCCCCTTTTGGATTGAAGATTAAAATTTTTTTGACAATTATCTTCATGTCTTCTTATCTTCAGAAACATCTTCAATGAAAAATCTTTTTCATCTTTAAAACTTGAAATCTTTGAAGTCTTCAACAAACTTTGCAACTTCACAACTTTGTCACTTTGAACAATCTTCAATCTCCCTCTTTGTTTTTAACAAAAACACATATTCTTCAGAAAACTTTTCTTCAAACTCAGACTTTGATTCAACTTTCAGATTTATCTCATTCTTTGAAACAATTAACCATTTGACTTCTCTTTCTCATTCTCATACTTTCCTCTTTGTAATACTTTGCTTGACTTTCACTTTGAAATTGATCTAACAATGAATTTTCGAATTTTCTCCCCAATCTGATATGATCAACTTCAATATGACTTGAACTTTGAAGCTACTCCCCAATTCTGAAATCTGACTTTGAAATTCTGAAATTCTCCCCCTTTTTGATGAATTTGAGAATCATAATCATCAAAACTTTTTCAATGTCAGCACAGTCTTTGAATAATCTCCCCTAAATCATCATATAAGCATAATCTCTCCTTTTTGGTAGGATATGAACATTCTCCCCCAAATGATTTGATACGTCTCTGTCAATTCATAAAATGCATTTATCCGAATCTTTTCAAATTCAGACAAATTGGAATGGTAACACTGAATCAACAGATGAAACAGTTAAAGTGCCTGTCAGTAACACAAAGTTACTTAGTACAACGAATGTACTATGTAAGGAGCTTGAGTGATGTTCACTTCCCAGGACTTCCATCCAATCATCGAAAAACACAAGGTATTTTCTATGAATGTTCTAACAGAAAAACAAATTTTCTGTGTGCTCGTGTTTGTGTTATGAAAGAATTAGCACAATGATTGCTTTATCAAGCTCAAAATAATGCAAACCATTGAGACAACAATGATTATACATAGACTCAATATGCATGAGAAAGGGTCGAAGGTGGGCCAACTTTCCTTCTTTTTCAAGATCAGTATCTTCTGAGTGAAGAACCAATATAGTATATGCCGCTTCCCCAAAAAATATGAAACATTCACTTTTTAAGAAAAGAATGAGTAGCTGGTGGGGTTGTTTGCAAGAGTTGGCATGGGCTAGTTGCCTGTTTCAATGTCGTTCACGAAGAAATGTGAACCAACAGATTATGTGGCTGCCCGGCTCAGAAAGAATTTGGTGCAAAGTTTGATATTCTTTTACTCTTCTCTCACCCTCTTTCTTTTAATCATTTAATCTCACTTCTAACCAATCTCTCTTTTCCATTTTACCTCATCACACATCAACACTCAAATTTTGTTGACCTCTCTCCCCTCAATCACTCAAAGGATTACTTCCTGGGTAGGAAACACTGGTTAACGTTAATCCATGGAAGTCTGTTAAGCTCACACATTGAATCCCATGTAGTTGTCCTACAAAGAATGTGTTGCTCAATGATTTTCTTGAAATTTAAGCGCAAGAAATCATAGTCAGTGTATGTATGATCATAAAGACAAGAATGAAATTTGAGCAATTGATCATTTAAGATTTCTCAAAACAATTTGAATGAATGAATTATCATGAAATGAATAAAAATGTTTTGAGAATTTGACAATTTGACAATTATTTAAACAGATCAAATTATCATGAAGAAAAATAATAAGGGATATCAAAGACGTAAGATGTTTATATGAACAAAATATAAACATGTTATCAAAGAAAACACATATAATGATGGAATGACGTCTAATCTCAAACAAAAAAGAGTACAAACGGGAGTATTACCATAGAAAGATTAAACATTTGATACATGGTAATAACAAAGTCAAGAAAAAATATATTGAACCGATGTGTGAATACTTGAATGTATAAAGCCATGACAATTACACAAGTATTTGTCATTAGAAACACATGGTCAGATAGTCATCAAAGTTTCCAAGTAAAAATCATTTAAAATCACACATCGAAATTCATAAATCATTTAAGAATGCGAAGTGGTTAGGACATTTAAAAAACCATTTTTCACAAGTGAAAGTTGTTCCTCTTTCAACAAGTGATAAAGATGAAGATTCAAAAATATATACCTGTAATATAGGAATCTTAACTCCCCCTAAAATGAATATTCTCATTTAAGCTTCCTTGACAAAACTTTAGATATTCTTCCCTCAATATCTGTAAAAATTCAAGTTATCAGAAAAATATAACAATCAAAATATAAACGTCTATCTTCTCCCTTTAAAAGATATGACAGTTTAAAACTCAGTAACTCCCCCTCAAATAAAAAACTTCTTTAAAAGATGTTATCTTGAAAGCATCCGTCAGAAGAAAAACTTTTGAGATCGGGTTCTGAACTGAGTATTCGGAAACCATTATTACATATTCTCCGATGAGAACAGTAATATTCAGCTTTATCAATGAAGAACGGGTCCTGATCTGATGTAACCAGAAACCATAGTCACTTGAAATTATCCTGCAAAATAAAAAGATTTTGGTAATCATTGTATAAATGATTCCGCCTTCGTCAGTACATGATGAATATTAGTAACTGTTCATAATTTCCAAAAGCACATGCAATATAAACAAAAAAGTAAGATACACTCCTCGAATCATGGACTGGCATTCAACATACCTAATTTGCTGACTAAAATGTTGAATCGCTTTTCATCTAACGGTTTAGTGAAAAGGTCAGCTAATTGGTAGTGATACCGTACATCAACTTGTTTAGTCTTCGAGTGTTGCACTAGATTTGCAGTTATCGCTATCGCGATCTTGGAATCACAGTAAATAGGAACTCTTGGTATGAGTAGCCGAAAATTTTCAACTGTGTCTTCATCCAGAGGACTTGGGAACAACACCTTGCGGTAGCTACATATTCAGCCTCAGCGGTGGATGTAGAAATGCAGTTTTGTTTCTTTGAGGTCCGGCTAACCAACTCGTCTCCTAGAAACTGACAAGATCCAGATGTGCTCTTTTGATCCAATTTGCAATCTGCGTGGTCAGCATCTGTATAGGCAGTTAAATCAAAACTAGAACCCTTAGGATACCAATGGCCTAACTCGGGAGTGCCTTTGAGGTATCTAAGAATTATTTTTACAGCGACAAGGTGAGATTCCTTCGGGTTGGCTAGATACCTAGCACAGAAGCATGTGGCAAACATTATATCTGGTCTACTTGCTGTTAAGTACAATAATAATCCAATCATGCTACGGTACACTTTTTGATCTACAGATTTACCAGACAAATCAGCATCTAAAAGTGTTCCGGTTGCCATTGGTGTTTTCATCACTAAACTTTCGGCCATGTTAAACTTGTTCAGGATATCTCTAATGTATTTTGACTAATTTATGAAAATGCCTTCGGGTAACTGTTTTACTTGAAGACCAAGGAAAAATGTCAGTTCACCCATCATTGACATTTCAAAACGAGATTCCATGATTTTAGAGAAGTTTTTACTGAATTTAGGATTAGTAGAACCGAAAATAATGTCATCCACATAAATATGTATTAGAATCATATCATCACCTTGCTTTTTCAGAAAGAGGGTTGTATCGATTGTACCTTTCTTAAACCCTGAAGTGAGTAGGAATTGAGTTAACGTTTCATACCAAACTCTGGGTGCCTGTTTTAAGCCGTATAGTGCCTTGTCTAGAACGTAGACATAATCTAGGTGTTTCGGATCGACGAAGCCTTCAAGTTGGGCAACATAGACCTCCTCATGTAGAATCCCATTCAAGAACGCAGACTTTACGTCCATTTGATAGACAGTAAAGTTCTTGTGAGCTACATAAGATAAGAAGATCCTAATGGCGTCGATCCGTCCTACAGGGGAAAATGTCTCATCATAATCAATACCCTCTTGTTGGTAGTAACCTTTTGCAACTAGGCGAGCTTTGTTTCTGTTAGAGCACAGATTTGTTGGATTCAATATCATAAAGATTGAAGATAAAAGTTCAAGAAGTCAAAGCCTCAAAGTCAACTCTCAAGCATAGAATTCAAGGTCTTTGTGTAATAAATCAAAGTAAAAGTGTAATTGTTTGTATTTTAGTTTCCTTGTTGTACTTGTTGTTGGTATAAATAGGTTTCTTGTCTTTGTAAGTGGGAACAACTCTCATAATACGAATCAGAGAAGAATAGATTGAAATATCATTCTAGAGAGAGAGAGAGTTTGTAGAGAGAGAAAGTGAGGAATTGTAATCTTTGTTTGATAATCAAAGACTTGTGATTACGAATTGTTCATCTTGATTGATTTGTTTGATTAGAACTTGAATTAGGGCATTAACAATTGGTATCAGAGTAGAGAGAAATTCAGAAACATGGATTGATTTGAGAAATTTTGATCAAATTGTCAAGAACACGCATGTTGATTGTGTTGAATCGATTTTTTTAGTGCTAATGGTGTTTTTGACCTGATTTTGGTGTTATAGAACTCGTAATTGACTTTAGAATATGTTTAGTGTTGATTAGTTTGGCTAATTCACAGTAAATTTATGTGAATTTTGGATTTTTGAGATTTTATTTCGAGTTTTTGAAGTTCACTGTGTATAGATCGAATATGTATTTTTAGTGCTTTAGATAAAAATTTCTTGTTTGTAAAGTGTTATAGACATTAAATCGATGAGATCTGCAAGTTTTCAAGTCAATTGAAGAAGATTTGGGTCGATTTCAGTTGAAAAATCAAGTTTTTGTTCGACAAAGTGAAGAACTCGCAAGTTCTGGAAAACGTGCAGATGAAGAACACGCAAAGGTAAGAACTCGCACAAGACTGAAGAAACTCGAACAAGACTAAAATATGTTTGAGGTGAAGAACTCGCAAAGGGTTACGTGCGAGAAGTAGAAACTCACACGTCCTTATCTGCGAGTTTGTACTATTCATGATCTAGCTTTGTACGCGAAGTGATTTCTTGCGTGAAGTTGAGTTTTAGCGAGTTCTTATTTCTGCTTCATCCCTCTTATTTCTGAAAACCCACTTTGTGCCAATCACATATTTTCCTTCAGGTAGTGGGATAAGTCGCCAAACCTTGTTCCTCTCGAATTGCAGAAGCTCGTCTTGCATGGATAGAATCTAATCAGGATCGCGTAAGGCTTTTGATGCTTTCTTAGGATCCAAGGAACTAAGGAAACTCGAATACAGAGAGAAATTGGCAGATGTTACCCGCGTTTGAACACCACTGTGTACGTCACCAATAATGTTACGCAGAGGGTGATATCTTATCCATCGTGTAGTGCTCGGAAGTGGTTGAACAACTATTTGCGTGTTGTCATCATCGTATTCATCATATATTGCAGGAGCAACCTCAAATGTACTCGGGACATCTTGTACATTTGTTTCTGAAGCACGTAATTCTGGAGCTACAGAAGAAGTACTCGGGACTTCTCTTCCAGAATCTATATATGTAGAAGCAAAATCAGAATTAGTATTTTCAGAAATAACAGGTGTAGATGTACCTGACGAGGTTGTTTTAGTGACGGGTTCATAAGGTCCACAAATAAATTCAGTGACAGTTGGGACCTCTGATGTTGATGTGGATATGTCTGATTTTTCGAAATCTGTGATCCCAATTTACTAGCATACGATTAACACAATGATTAAGAACACAATCTTTATTCAAACAATTACACGAATTACATCAATCCATATCCCTATTTTGTGCTTTGTGACATTAAGCTCAGTGTGTGTGTTTATGTGTTTTTCACTGTGTGTAGACCTTACCAAATCTGTGCGTTCAATCTTACTAAAAACTCTCTATGACTTGCTATATATACTTGGTCAACATGACTTTAGCAAAGTCAACCCTTTAACAACAATTACATAAACACACATACACTTTCTAACAATTACACTTTTGACCCACTATTTAATCTTGAATACAATTCTAGTCTAACAATCTCCCCCTTTCGATTCAAGATTAAAAAAATTGACAATTCACGATCGACTTTATATCGCAAAGTCTCTTCGGCTGTGTACTCGTCGGTAGGCTTCAAAATCCTAGCAACCTGTGTTGTTGCACTTGCGGGAATCTCTTTCAAGGGCTTTTCGAAAGGTCCTTGAGTAAGTGAATTCATCATGTTATCTCCGTTTGCTTGACGCTCGATGAAATTAATGAACCGATCTTTCCATTGAGTGAACTCATTCTCGTTGACCAAAACCGGAGGACGAGTGTCCATTCCCAATGACATCATGATGTCGTTCTTGTAGATCTGAGCTTGAAGAGAAAATTTTGAAATATCCATAAAGTCAGTAAACTCAGAAAATCCTAAGTCTGGAAGCAGAGAGAGGCTGGCGCAAACTGGAGGTTTGTGCTAACAGTAACTGGCGCAAACTTGTTTTGCGCGAGAAGAAGGTGGCGCAAACTAGAGATTTGTGCGAGGAGAAGATGGCACAAAGAAGACTTTTCGCGAAGAACTGATGGCGAGATTCTGAACTTGGCGAAAAACTAAAGAAGAACCCGGCAGAAAGTGAGATTTTCGCTAATAGCTGAGGCGCAAAAAGAACTTTGTGCAGAATACTAAGTCTGAAGAGAACTACGATCTGTTGAGACTAGCGCAAATCATGAAGAACTGGCGCAAAATCGAGATCTGGCGAAAATTGAGATAAAACTTTCTAAATCTGAATACAAACTCAAATCTAATGGTTTTTAACCACTCAGGTTTGATTGATTACACTTTTCTAATCAAAATTTACAATCAATTACAAGCAAAAATCATAAAAATGTAGAACTCAACGAACGAATAGTATCCTGAAGTCGAACACACTAATATCTCGGAAATCTTGAAATTAACCTCCAAAAATCGTTTTTCTTGCGAATCGATGTGAACCAAAAATATTCTTCTACTGAAACCGGATCCAACAAGCCCATTCTCAAGAAAAAACAATCAAAATTCAATCTGAATTTGATGAAAAATCAAAAAATGAGATTTTCTAGAAAAAATCAAGAAAATCAATCAAATTTTCTGATTTAAACTCAAATTTAGAAATCAAATCTTGTTTCTCTCAATCCTCTCAGAAAAGATTAGGCTCTGATACCAATTGTAAATTCCAAGATCGATCTAATCTTAGAGAGAGAAAGTAAACGATGCAAAGAATTTGTATTTTAAGAATGCGCTTATGTCTTCTTACACAACACAAGGGCCACTGGGGACTTAAATATTTGATAATCCCTAAATATCAAGCAATTCTCAAACAAACAATGATTTAGCAATGAAATATAGAGATAGAGAGTAGAGAGAGAAAGTAGATCTTGAATCTCTAATGTTGAATGTATTACAATGAAAATGCTTACTACAATTACAGAGACAAAACTTATTTATACCCATAATCTAAACACAAGACTTAAGGACAAATGAACCTAAAATAACTTTGACTATGACAATATAGACTTTGACTTTGACATTGTTGATTTTTACATTTTGAATTTTCTAATTAAATCTTGGATACAATATTTTGACTTAACAATCTCCCCCTTTGTATTCAAGATTTAATAAAAATTTGACACTAGTCTTCAGCACTTGATTCTTCAGCTTTTGTCTCTGACAACTTTGAACTTTGAAGCTTTAACCATCTTCAATCTTTTAGCATTTGAAGAATCTTGAAAAGTCTTTTTCACTTTGAAGCTTTGAAAGTCAACATGCCTTGAACACGAATCAGAATACTTGAAACTTTGACTTTAAACTATGAAACAACTTTGATGAAACTTTGAAATGTTGAACGTTGAGTAATCTTTGACACACATGTATCTTCATCACTTGTGATCTCTGAACCATCTTTGGAAGAACAAACTTTCTTCAGAGTCTTTTGAATTTCAGAATCTTTTGAATTTGAAACAGCGGAAGAATTTTTCACTTTGTCAAATCTTCATAGCTTTGAAATTGATCTTTGTAAAATTCTCCCCCTTTTTGATGATGTGAGCATCAAGATCATCAAAACTTCATCAATTTCAGCTCAGACTTTGATTTCCTCTTTGTGAACAACTAACAATCTCCCCTTTTACAGTTTCCGCACTTTGATCTGAAGATCCGAATCATGAACTGTATATATCTGAATCTTTTCAAATTCAGACATAATGAGCGTGTAACCCTGATTCAACATATGAAACAGTTAGGAATGCCTGTCAGTAACACAAAGTTACTGTGTACAACGAATGTACAATAAAAGGAGCTGGCTTGATAATGACTCCCCAGGACTTCCATTCAATCATTGAAAAACACAAGGTAATTCTATGAATGTTCTGACAGAAAAACAGGTTTTCTGTGTGCTCGTGCTTGTGTATGAAAGAATTTTAGCACAATGATTGTGTTTCATTAAGGCTCAAATTGTGTAAACTATTGAGACAACAACAGATAATACACGGACTCAATGTGCACGAAAGAGGTGCGAAGGTGGGGCAACTTTCCTTCTTTTTCAATATCTAAATCTTCCGATTGAAGATTAGATAGCATATGTGCTGCGTCCCCAAGAAAATGAAACATTTCTTTTTCGAGAAAGAAACGAGTGGTTGGTGGGGTAATGGCAAGAGTTGGCATGGGCTCACTGCCTATTTCAATGATGGTCACCAAAGAATGTGAACCAATCAGTAGATGTGGCTGCCCGACTCAGAAAGAAGTTGGTTGCAGAGTTCTGATATTTTTTTAACTATGATCTCACACCCTCTTTCTTTTTAACATTTAGCTCTCTTCTAACCAAACTCTCATTTCCATTTTTCCACTCAGCACAATGAGAAGAACTCAACCAGATGAGTTATCTCCCCCACTCTTTGATTTTAACCCCTCAATCACTCAAGGATAACTTCCTGGGTAGGAAACACAGGTTGTGTGAATCCATGGAAGTTCTGTTTAAGCTCACACACGAATCCCATGATATTTCCTAAGAAGCATGGTTTCTCAACAATTTAACTGAAACAGATAAGCTCAAAAAGATAACAATGTCAAAATGTATGCTCATTTAAAAATATGAATGAAATTTGAGCAATTGAACTTTGAAGATTTCTCAAAACAAGGAAATTGAATGAAAGAAATGAAATCAAGAGAATTGTTTTGAGAATCTGACAATGAATCAATCAGATCAAATCAAAAGGTTAGGGTATCAAAGAATTGGAAATTTTGTTTATATGAACGAATATAAATAATTTATTAATGAAAGCACAAATATGAAAAAGATGAATGATGCTCAACAACTTTGAAAGCAAACGGGGGTATTACCATCAAAAAATTGGTTCTTTTAGAGACATGGTAATAACAAATTCAAATAAAATACTGAACCGATGTGTGTGAATACTTGACAGTATATGGACAAGATAATACACAAGTATTGACCTTTGGAAACACACGGTCAATTAAACATTAAGCTCAAAAAAAAAATTGAAAAACATTTAAAAGTCACACTTCTGAATTCATGAAATCTTTTGAGAATAAGAAGTGGTTTGAACATTTAAGAAACTGTTTTTCATGTAAGAAAGTTGTTCTTCTTTCAAACAATCAGAGATCTAGGATCAGAAGATATTTACCTTTTCAGCTCCCTCTCAAATCATGATATAATGATTTAAATCTTTTAAGTTCCCCTGGATATTAGCAGAATATCCTTCTCTGATCATTGAAAAACGGGTCCTGATTTTTCATGTGATCAGAAGCCACTTTATTCACATCATTTATTAAAAAATAAAATGACAGAAAGCAGTAAAACATTTTATAGAATGAGTTCTGATCTAAAATATCAGAAGTCATCACCTATACTCCCCCTTAAATTAAACATCTGAACTTTGTCAGTTAAAACAGGATAGAGACCAGACACTCCATTTTGAATTGTAGACCATCATATCAGAAAAATCTATCAGTGAAAAAGAATAGGATAGAGATCAAATCAATTCTCTTAGGATGTAGACCATCATATCCATCGGATGTACAAACCGGAGTAAGATTTTTTTTTTATCACTGAGGTCCGAGTCCTAAATTGTTGTGTTTAGAAGTCAAACTCCTTTGAAGTACGGGTCCTAAGCTGATTGTGCTTAGAAGCCATGATCTTTCATCTTTGAAGTTCGAGTTTTGAACTGTTGTATTCAAAAGCCACAATCTTTCAACTTTGAAGTCCGGGTCTTGAGCTGATTTACTCAAGAGCCATAATCTTTTCAGCTTTGAAGTCCGGGTCTTGAGCTGATTTACTCAAGAGCCATAATCTTTTTTACTCCCCCTTGGCTTGAGTTGCCTGCAACATAGAATCAGATTTCGGTTTTGGTACCCACTGGTATTTGGGTCCAGAAATGTTAGTTGCAGTTCGTGTGGGGGTTATGGAGTAAGAACCATACGAGAAGTGATCACTGGTCTTATGGATAAGATCATGTGTACAGCAGTAAGAACAATAAAATTTATTACCTGAAAACCTGAGTAATTGGTCTCTTGAGTATATGAGGTCAGGTTTACCTTTATGCTCTTTGTTCTTCTTTGCTTTATGAACATGTACACAGGATGTCTTTCCATTCAGCTCACTTTCCTTATCATCTTTGACTGGTTTCTTTATCCATACCAGTTTCTCTTTCTTGAAACTTTTTCTCGGATAAGCATCTGAACCATCTAAATATTCATCATAGAAAAGGATTTGAATGACCTTTGTGAAGAGATGAAGTTCTGATTTGAACTTGAAACAAACTTTTCAAGTTCTTTGATCTTTGATGCAAAGTTGTCTCTTTCTATCACAAGCTGGTCTATCTTTGTCTTGAATTCAGACTTCGTTCTTTGTTCTTTCAGTGCATTGGCAGACAGTTCAGACAACTTGGAAGTCAGTTTCTTGATTTCAGGTTCAAAGATTAATCTTTCTTCTTCAAACCCTTTTTCTGAAACATTTCGCTGGCCAGATAACTCTTTAAAGAATTCTACATTCTTCTGTTCTATGGCCTTCTTCTCTTTATCAAACTTCTCTCTTTCCAATATCAATACTTTCTCAAAATCTGAGATTTGTTGAAAAAGTTTTAAGCATTTAAGCTCCACCGACTTCATTTCTTCATAGCACTTCTGTGAGAAATCTGAGAACTTCTTTGAAAAAATTTTCTTTTCACTTTCAAAATCAGCTTTATTTGCATCAAGCTGTTTTTCCAAATCAGATAAATTCTTTCTCAGCTCAACGTTCTCAGATTCCAATTTCTTAACTTTCTGCTCATTGCTCTCAACAGAGACTGTCTACTGAACTTTAGCTTCCAAATCAGAAATCTTTCCTTTTAGATCTGACACAACTGTTGGCCCTAACATCGTCCATTCAAGATAGTCCCATATCTCCTTTGCTGTTGACTTGTATAAATTTTTTCCTGTCAACTGATAGGTTTTTATGTGACCATTAATATCATGATGAATACTGTTAAATAGAAATGTTCGGGCTAAAATATCAGCTCTCTTTCTTTTCTCCCGATCCTCAGTACAATCTTCTGTTGGAGTAAGAGATTTCATCTCTCCTTCAATCAACGACAATCTGATATAACAACTCAGCTCATGTGTATCTACAAATTTGAAAAAATCAGCTTTCCACTGCTCGTATTTTCCTCTGAGCAAAATTGGTGAACTCATCCTGATTGAAAAAAAGAATTTGACAAAATTATCGTGAGTTGAAATGAATTCAAAAACAAAATACGGACAATATAAAATTTTCTCTCTCTCAGAAAACTATGAATGAGAAACTGCTTAATAAAAAAATGATCGTTCCCATACAATTCAAAAATTTTGACTGAAAGTCAAAATCAGATCAGCACAACAAAAATAATTCTCAGAAAAATTCAATCGCTGAAACTTTCAAAGCGCTGAAACTTGCAGATCAAATTAATTTAAAACCTGCAAAACAAAAAATCGTTAATCAGATCAATTAAAATCTGGTGCAACACAGAAACTTTCAACCAATCACATTCAAATCACAACTTCAAATTGAAATCTCATATTAATTGAAAAACTCCACCATCTCACTTTTAAAAATCTGCAGCACCGACCAACTTTTAATTCAACGAAAGCTGGTAATGGTGGTTTGCGTAAGGTATGGTTTACGAGAGACAGCTGAAACGCAAACCTGTGGTTTGCGTGAGCAGACAGAAGCGCAAACCTGAGGTTTTCGTTAATAGTGAGAAGCGCAAACCTTAGGTTTTCGTTATTAGTGAGAAGCACAAACCTGATTAAAGCAGTAGCGCAAACCTATGGTTTGCGAGTGTTGACCGAAACGCAAAGTTAACCTGCATATTACCGCCCCACTAAAATTTTTCTCCAATCACAAATTTTCAACCTGCACACAAATTCACAATTTATGGTTAACTAAATTTCAATTAACAAAATCAATTCACGTGACCACCAAATCACAACTCCACCAAATCACAATTCCACTAAATTCTTCATCCAATCACATGATGCAAATTTAGATGAAAAATTGCAAAAATTTGAACTATCAATCTCTTGAAATCACAATTTCAATCCAATGCACCGTCCACCGTCCCTATCATCCAACCAAAATCATATTTTGATTTCTATTTGAAATCAAATCTGCAACCACGGATTAAACACTCCACCGCCGAAGATTGAATTTTAGCTCTGTGATTGCGTGTTCTTCATGAACTCGTCGGCAACATGTCAACAGATTAATGCAAATCAATCAAAACCTGCAAAATTTAATCTTGATAATGCATCAATACAATCGAAAAACAATTCTAAACATATATCTAATATCAATTTCAGATTAAAACAACAAATCACAAAAAAATCGATTCAACCAGTGTTCGAATAAAATTTTCAAGAAAACCAAAATTTCAGAAACTGACATCGATTTAATTCGAAATTTGAGATGTAATCAATACAGGAAACAATCCAAAACACAAATCTAATCCAAAAGATCCATTTTCCTGCATCAAAATCGATTTTTTTTAAAAAAATCGGATGAACAGTAACTTTCTCAAAAACGAGTTCTTGAAAATTTTCAGAAAATCAACCTTTTCAAATAAAAAAAAATCAAGAAATCGATCCAAATTTTCTGTGAAAATCTTTCTGAAAATGTTTGGTATGGCTCTGATACCAATTGATAATCCCTAAATATCAAGCAATTCTCAAACAAACAATGATTTAGCAATAAAATCTAGAGAGAGAGAGTAGAGAGAGAAAGTAGATCTTGAATCTCTAATGTTGAATGTATTACAATGAAAGTGCTTACTACAATTACAAAGACAAAACCTATTTATACCCACAATCTAAACACAAGACTTAAGGACAAAGGAACCTAAAACAACTTTGACTATGACAATATAGACTTTGACTTTGACATTGTTGACTTTTACATTTTGACTTTTTTAATTAAATCTTGGATACAATATTTTGACTTAACAATATTCTTGGCCAATACAAGATAGAAAAGCTCTTAGAACACAGTATTAGCACAAGACTATAAATACAATGATTGCTATAAAATATGACTTAACATCTTCTTATCTTCAGAAAATTCTTCAGCATTCGAGTCTTTTTCAGCTTTAATCCTTGAAATCTTTGGCATCTTCAAAAACTTTGAAACTTTGACATTCTTCAACTTTGAAGTAAATCTCCCCCTTTGGCTTTTCCAACAACTTTAACACTTTCTTCACAACCATTGAAATCTTCAAAATTTGTCACTTTAATCAAACTTCAAACTCCATCCTTGTCTTTAACAAAAACACATATTCTTCATAAAACTATTCTTCAAACTCAGACTTTGATGCAACTTTCAGAATTATCTTTCACTTTCTCAATCAACTATCTGACTTTAAACTTCTCCCCAATTCTGGAATCTGACTTTGAAAATTCTGAAATTCTCCCCCTTTTTGATGAATTTTGAGAATCAGAATCATCAAAACTTTTTCAATGTCAGCATAGTCTTTGATTGATCTCCCCTTCTTGGTAAGATATAAACATTCTCCCCCAACTGATCTGATAATGAGTCGTCAATTCATAAAATGTATTCATCCGAATCTTTTCAAATTCAGACAAATTATGAGTGGTATCCCTGAATCAACAGATGAATCAGTTAGGAATGTCTGTCAATAACACAAAGTTACTGTGTACAATGAATGTACAATATAAGGAGCTTAAGTTGATGTTCACTCCCTAGGACTTCCATTCAATCATTGAAAAACACAAGGTATTTTCTATGAATGTTCTGACAGAAAAACAGATTTTCTGTGTGCTCGTGCTTGTGTTATGAAAGAATTAGCACAATGATTGATGTTTAGACTCAAAATTATCTAAACCAATGAGAAAAAAATGGTTATACATAGACTCAATGTGCATGATAAAGGGTCGAAGGTGGGGCAACTTTCCTTTTTTTTCAATATCAGTATCTTTCGAGTGAAGAACCAATAGATTATGTGTTATTTCCCCAGAAAATATGAAACATTCTCTTTTTAAGAAAAGAATGAGTAGCTTGGTAGGGTTGTACGCAAGAGATGACATGGGCTAGTTGCCTATTTTCAATGTCGTTCACGAAGAAATTTGAAACAACAGTGTATGTTGCTGCCCGACTCAGAAAGAAGTTTGGTGCAGAGTTTAATATTCTTTTACTCTGTTCTTTCACCCTCTTTCTTTTAAACATTGAAGCTCACTTCTAACCAATCTCTCATTTCCATTTTACCTCTTCGCACACCAACACTCAATCTTTTGACCCCTCTCCCCTCAATGACTCAAAGGATTACTTCCTGGGTAGGAAACACTGGTTATCTTGAATCGATGGAAGTCTGTTAAGCTCATACATTGAATCCCATGTATTTGTCCTATAAAGAATGTATTGCTCAAATAGTTTCTTGTCATTAAAGCACAAGAAATCAATGTCAGTGTATGTATGCTCATAAAGATAAAAATGAAATTTGGGCATTTAAACATTTAAGATTTCTCAAAACAATTTGAATGAATGAATGTCATGAAATGAATAGAAATGTTTTGAGAATCTGACAATGATTTAATCAGATCAAATATTTCATGAAGAATTATAATAAGGAATATCAAGGACGTAAGATGTTTATATAAACAAAATATACACATTTTATCAATAAAAGTACATATAATGATGAAATGACGTCTGATCTCAAACAATTTAGAGTACAAATGGGAGTATTAGCATAGAAAGATTAAACTTTTGATACATGGTAATAACAAAGTCAAGAAATATATTGAATCGATGTGTGTAAGAAATACTTGAAAGTGTAAAGACATGATAATTACACAAGTATTTGTCATTAAAAAACACACTGTCAGATGAGCATCAAAGTATCCAAGTAAAAATCATTTAAAATCGCACTTCGAAATTCATAAACATTTGAGAATGCGAAGTGGTTTGAACATTTAATTCAAAAATGATATTCACAAGTGAAAGTTTTCCTTCTTTCAACAAGTGATAGAGTTAGAGATATAGAAAGATATACCTGTAATGTGAAGCTCTTAACTCCCCCTAAAATGTATATTCTCGTTTAAGCTTTATTGACAAAACTTCAGATATTCTTCCCTCAATATCTGTAATAATTCAAGTTATCATAAAAATATAACAGTGAAAGTACAAGTAGCATTTATCTCCTCCCACTAAAAGATATAGCAGTTAAAAATCTCAGTACTCCTCCTTAAATTAAAAAACTTCTTAAAAGATATTATCTAATAATCATCCTTCAGAAGAAAAACTTTTGAGATTGGGTTCTGAACTGAGTATTTAGAAGCCATGATTACTTATTCTCCGGTGAGAATAGTAATGTTCAACTTTATCAATGAAGAACGGGTCCTGATTTGAAATAACCAGAAACATTCTTGATCTCTGAGGTACGAGTCCTAGACTGCATTTTATAGAAGTCATAGTCACATGAACATTAAAGTGCGGGTCTTTAACTGAGTTATCCAAGAACCATGGTTATTTCTCCCCCTTAAACCTTGGGTGCCTGCAACACAGATTTAGCTTTTGGTATCCACTGGTATTGGGGTCCTGATTTGTTAGTTGCAGTTTTAGTATGAGAGATAAAGTAAGAACCATACCAGCTATTTTCATAATTTTTGTTAACAAAATCATTTGAACCACAATAGGAACAACTACTCCCTAGTCTGTGCTAACATGATCAATTAATTGATAGTATAAACCAAATCAGGTTTGCCAAAAGTTTTACCTTTAGAAGCATTGTTCCTTTTAGCATTTGAAGTATGCACAAATGATTTTTCTTCCTTCTTTTCCTCTGAATATCCTTTAACTCTCCAAATCCAATTTTCTTTATCTTTCTCATCTATCCTTCTCCAATTCATTTTCTTCTTAGACTTGTTCCTTTTGATATTACATGAACCATCAACATTTTTGTCATAGAAAAGATTAGAAGGATGAATCTGATCATTAAGTTTAGGAGTATGACTATCATTTGCATGAAACAAAGGATTATTAGAAACATTTGTAAAATGTAAACTTGAAGTTGTTTTGAATGAGCATTCTGAATCAACTTAATCATCTCTTGGTGATTGGACAATTGATTCTGGAGTCTTTGACTCAGTCAACTTCACTTTAAAGATGATCTCTTCAAGTTCTTTTATCTTTATAGACTAACAATTTCTTTCCTTTGACAGTTGATCAAACTTCTTATGCAACTCAGATTTTGCATTCTTCTCCTTCATGATGTTTGTTGACAGCTCTGATAGTTTCTTTTTTAACTTCTCTATCTCAGTCTCAAACAATTTCTTTTCCTCATCAAAGTCTTTCTTTACATTCTTTTTTGTTCAATCTTCTTCTTTTTTTTCTTAAACATGTCTCTCTTCATTATGATTACTTTCTCGAAGTCGGTCACTTGTTGAGAAACTTTCATGCAATTAAGATCCACAACTTTTTTTCTCCTCAAAGGCTTTTCTTGAGAAATCAGAAAATTTCTTAACAAATTCTTTTCTTTCTTTCTCACTCTTCTTTTCATCTTGAGATATCTTTTCTTTCAGTTCATGAATCTTCTTCCAAAACTCAGCATTATCTCTTTCAATATCCTTTCTCTTCTTCTCAATCTTCTTCATCTCATCTTGGACTTTTGTGTTGTCTCTGTATTGGGTTGATTTTTCTTTCATCATGTTGATTTCAGCCTCAAGACTGAAAACTTTATCTTTCAAAGATTCTCTTTTGGCAAAAATTTGAGAATTCATTTTTCTCAGCCCTTCACAAGTTTCACTTGAGATGTTTGCTATTCTTCTCAGTTCATCTAGCTCTCTTTGCATTGATTCCTTCTTGGACCAACTTGAGCTAGAATTTAGACTTTCAGATCTTTTCAGATTTTTGACTCAATAATTTAGACTTTCAGATCTTTTCAGCTTGAACTCTTCTTCTCAGTTCAAAATCTCCTTTTCTTTTGACTCAATAATTCTTGCAAAATTAATCTTTGAGTTAGAGATGCATTCTGACCAAACAAAATCTTTCTTTAAATCCTTATCATCTTTTAATATATTAATTTGATCAAGAAGAGATAAGTTCTGAATCTTCAGATTTTTGTTCTGAGCTTCGAGTGCGGGAATCTCAAGCATGTAAGTTAAAGCACAATCTCTCTTCGTTAGGACTGTATTTCCCTTTTCATCAATATATGGCATTTTAACAATCTGCACAACACAAATATTAGCTAGTATTGATCTTTAATCAAAAAAATCAGCATTAAAAATCACAGAAAAATCACTCAAAAATTGAACTAAGTCAAGAATTCGTATGTAAGAATTCGTATAACACCCACATAAGAACAATTTGCATGCATAATTCGCATAGCACTCACAAACAAGAGTTAGTAAGTATAGAATTCGTATAGCATAATTCGCATATAACACATAAACAAGATTTCGTATAGAACAATTCGCATAAAAGGATTTCAAAAAGGATACGAAACGTGAACTTTTCGCGTAACAGAGTGTGCAAATTCTTCGAAATTCATATAAGACTCATATGCGAATTCCTTGAAATTCGTATGTCTCTCATATGCGAATTCTACAAAATTTGTACATGTCTCTTGTGTCAAATCTATACTTTTCATACATACACTTGTGCGAATTCTTTCCTTAAGAAATTTTGTTCTCTGTAGTGTGCAAATTCTTTCCTTTAAGAACACTAGAATCAACTAATCTGCAAATTCCTTGACTCTGTGAGTTCTTCGTGCGAGTTCTTCACCAAGTCTATGAATTCTTTAGATCTTGAAAATATTTTCCAACTTTTCACATGAAATCCACTCAAACCTTGATGTTTGACTCTGAAACTTTGTAAATATGATCTTTATGCCATCGAACACAACCCTACGGAGTGAATTTTATCAAGAACAACTATAGATGTAGAAATCGAATCTTGAACAATCCGTGAAGAATATTTTCTTGAAAATGAACAAATTAATCAAATTCTCCAAATCTGTTGGTCAATTTGATTTCTGCTTCAAACAAGAATTGTTCCACTTCACTAGTCGATCACAGTATGGTGAATTTCACATTCAATCCATCACTTAATTAGAATCTTGATCGATGATACAGAGTCGTGAAACAGTGACTTTTCTTTAAAAAAATTGATTTTTCTTCTATTCTGATCAGGCTCTGATACCAAATGTGATCCCAATTTACTAGCTTACGATTAACACAAAGATTAACAACACAATCTTTATTCAAACAATCACACGAATTACATCAATCCATATCCCTATTTCGTGCTATGTGACATTAAGCTCAGTGTGTGTGTTTGTGTGTGTTTCACTGTGTGTAGACCTTACCAAATCTGTGCGTTCAATCTTAATAAAAACTCTCTATGACTTTCTATATATACTTGGTCAACATGACCTTAGCAAAGTCAACCCTTTAACAACAATTACATAAACACACATACACTTTCTAACAATTACACTTTTGACCCACTATTTAATCTTGAATACAATTCTAGTCTAACAAAATCTGCACAAATATCCATAAATGCATCAAGCAACATTAAATCTAACTCAGATTTGACATTAATTGAGTTAGAAAGCTTAGTCTTTGAAGGTTCGGGTTCTATTCTGTCTTGAATAGAAACCTTCTCTTTAAGTTTGAGTTCTGAACTACTGTGTTCAGAAGTCAGTATAGATGATTCATCAAACGAAACGTTCATGCTTTCCATGATAGTATTGGTTCGTCTGTTGTAGACCCGATAGGCTTTACACATCAAAGAGTATCTTACAAAGTAGCCTTCGTCCGCTTTCTTGTCGAACATGCCAAGATTATCATGGTCATTTAAGATATAGCACCTGCAAGCAAAAACACGAAGAAATTGAATATTCGACTTTCTTTTATTAATAAGCTCATACGTTGTTTTCTTATATCGCTTAATCACAATGGTACGATTCTGAGTAAAGCATGCAGTCGCAACGAATTCAACCCAAAGATACATTGGAAGACCAGAATATGCCAGCATCGTTCTCGTAGCTTCAACCAGAGTTCGATTTTTCCTTTCGACCACGTCGTTCTTTTGCGGTGTGTAAGCAGTAGAGAAGTTATGCGAAATCCCAACTGATGTGAGATAACTCTGAAGAGTGTCGTTTTTATACTCTGTGCTGTTATCACTTCGCAAGGTTTTGACCGGCAGTTGAAGTCGAACCTGGATCTTTTTGATGAAGGCAATGATGAGTTCTGGTGCGTCTGATTTGTTTTGCAAAAACTCCAGCTACGTGTATCTTGAGTACTCGTCTATCATCATAAGTATGTACTTTTTCCCGTTGATGGACTGAGTACGCATTAGGCCGCAAAGGTCCATATGAATGAGTTCTAGAGGTGTTGAGCATGAAAATTCAGTCTTTGCTTTGTGTGAACTACGTTTCACCTTTACCATCTCGCAAGCGGGGCAAAGAGAATTTTTCTCAAACCTCATTTCTGGTAGACCTTTGACTATACCATGTCTTGCTAACTGATCTATCGCTTTGAAGTTCTGGTGAGATAGGCGTCGATGCCCTGTCCAACTTTCAACTTTTGATGCTTTGGCAAGTAGACATACAGTTTAGTTGCAGAAAGTGTTGGAAAGTTCACTGCATATAGATTACTATAACGTTCTGCTTTAAAAATCTCATCACCGTTCCCATTTTCAATGAAACAGCTATCAACAGTAAACCGAACCTGATATTGTTAGTGCACATATTTGTTGGATGCAATATCATAGAAGAATGAAGACCAAAGTCAAGCCAAGTCAAAGGTCAACTCTCATTGTGAAGTCAAAGTCAAATGTAATAAGTCAAAGTCTTAGTTAGTTTGTGTTTGTCTTGTAAGTGTGTAGTTTTGTTTTTCTTTATTAGACTTGTGGCTAGAAGAGTAGTTAGTAAGAACAATCACTTGTAACTGAGTAGATTCGCAGAGCATTAGGGAGAGTTTTAGAGAGAGAAAGTATTCTATACGAATTGTTTGATTGATATTGGAATAACAGGTTAAGCATTAAATCTGAATTCATCTTGTTTGTATGTGATTGTTTGAATTAGATAAGAACTTGATAGATTGGGACATTATCAATTGGTATAAGAGCAAATCCGATTGAAATCAAGAAAATGGAGTTCCACACTATTTCATAGTAGTTTGGATCAATGTTTGAATTCTTGTTGATAATTCGAGTTGTAATTGATTCAGTATGTTCGTATAAATGTATTAGATGAATCTTGTATAGGTCTCATAGTGAATTGCACTGTAATTGATTTTTTAGAGTTTCGAGTTTCACGAGTTTTATTTCACTGTATTTGGATCAATTTGTAATTGTTAGGATTTTTTATCGAAATCCAGTGATAAAATTCAATTCTAGATGTGTTAGAGTGCATTTTGTCAAAATCTCAGATTGAAAATCGAAGTCTAGATAGGTTTTTGTGTGATTCAGAGGGATTTTGATCGTAGATCTCAAGAATTCGTAGACCACTTCAAGAAATCGCAGAAAGAACTCGCACACCCCTTGCATTTTGCAGATTCATAGAGGATTTCGTGAAAGCACAATTAAAATGAAAACATTTAAAATCACACTTCTATATTCATGAAATCATTTAAGAATCAGAAGTGGTTTGAACATTTAAGAACATGTTTTCTATGATTGAAAGTCATCCTTCTTTCAACCATATATGAGATTAAGAATAGAAATAAAACTTTTCGTGCCGTCTTAAATCTCATGAAGTCAGCTTAAAATCATAATGTTATGATCATGTAAGCATCCTCTTAATATGCATCAGTCATAAAAAATTCGTCAAAGCAACTTTATTCACAACTTTATTGAAAAATAAAATGACATAAAGCAGTAAAACATTGAATGTACGAGTTCTGATCTGAAGTAATCAGAAGTCATAATTCATACTCCTTACTCTTATACTCTTACTCGTACTCTTACTCCCCCTGCATTTATGCATTAGATAAATTTATCAATGAAAAACATATGAATCAAAAATATAAACTCCCCCTCAATTGGATGTTGATCATCTTTTCATCATCTCTCACTCCCCCTGAAATCATGAACATACCTTAAAGTGCAGATATCTTTCAAATTAAAGATAAAGAAATGAAGAAAAATAACAATAAGAAAAACTTTAGTAGGTAATCAGAGATTATGTTTTGAGATTTAGCATACCAAGTTTCGAGATAAGAAAATTAAATCTCTTTTCATCGAGAGGCTTGGTAAACAAATCATCAAGATGATAATTAGTGTTTACAAAATAAAGTTCTATTGTACCTTTTTCGACATTGTCTTTGATAAAATGATATCTTACATCTATGTGTTTGGTCTTTGTATGTTGTACAGGATTTGCTGATATTGCAATGGCGCTTTTAGAGTCACAATAAATCGGAATCTTGTCGAATTTGAAGCCATAATCTCCCAGTTGTGTCCTCATCCACAACACCTGAGAGCAGCAGCTTGCAGCAGCAACATACTCCGCCTCAGCAGTTGATGTGGAAACACACAGTTGTTTCTTTGATGCCCAACTTACGAGTTTATCTCCAAGAAATTGTATATGACCTGATGTGCTCTTCCTGTCTAACATACAACCAGCATGATTTGCATCTAAGTAAGACGTTAGTTCAAAACCAATATGTTTAGGATACCACAGACCAAGATCTGCAGTCCCCTTCAGATATCTAAAGATGCGCTTAACTGCAGACATATGGGATTCTTTGGGGTTAGCCTGATATCTTGCACATAAACATGTAGAAAACATAATATCTGGCCAACTTGAAGTAAGATACATCAAAGAACCGATCATTCCTCTATAGGTTCTAACATCAATAGGTTTTCCCGAAGGATCCATGCCGATCTTAGTTCCTTGTACCATTGGAGTTCCAATAGGTTTACAAGTTTCCATTTTGAATTTCCGAAGAATATCAAAAATGTACTTAGCTTGGTTTATAAAAATCCCCGTTGAAAATTGTTTTACTTGTAATCCGAGAAAGAAGTTCATTTCTCCCATCATACTCATTTGAAATCTGGACACCATGAGGTTTGAAAAATTCTTACAGTATTTAGGATTAATAGAGCCAAATATGATGTCATCCACATATATTTGAATAAGAATGATATCTACTTTTTCTTTCTTAATGAATAAAGTATTATCGATTTTACCTTTTGTAAAGCCCTACTTGACCAAAAACTTTGATAAAACCTCATATTAGGCTCGAGGCGCTTGTTTAAGACCGTAAAGTGCTTTATCCAAGATGTAGACATGATTTGGTTTATTTGGATTCACAAATCCTTCAGGTTGTGAGACATAGACTTCTTCCTTAAGAATGTCGTTCAGAAAGGCAGTCTTCACGTCCATCTGGTAGACTGTGAAGTTTTTATGAGCGGCGTAAGCAAGGAACATCCTTATTGCTTCAATACTCGCTACTGGAGCATAAGTCTCATCATAATCAATACCTTCCTCTTGCCTATAGCCTTTTGCTACAAGTCGTGCTTTATTTCTGATCACGACACCATCTTCATCCTTCTTGTTTTTGAATACCCATTTTGTACCAATGATAGATTTTCCTTCAGGTCTTGTCACAAGTATCCAGACTTTTAAAGCTTCGAACTAGTTCAGCTCCTCTTGCATGGCAGTTACCCAATCTGAGTCAGCTAGAGCTTCTGATACTCGAGAGGGCTCTATCTTGATTAGAAATGAATCATGCATACACATGTTCAAAGTTGCAGACCTAGTTTGCACTGGTAAAGTTGGATCTCCAATTATCTGGCTTATCAGGTGCTCTTTGGTCCACTTATGTTCGTGAGGGAGCGGATTCGATATAAATTAATCATAGTTCTCATCTAGGTATCCACTATCAGCTTCTTCTTGTTCAACATTTGTTGGGGGTATAGTTGAAGTTTCTTGTATAGACGTTTCAGTTGGGACAACTTGTTCAATCTGTTGATTATCCATCACAGTGCATCCAACTGAAGTAGGAACTTCTGATTCAACATTTTCTTGTACATCTTCAACTGTAGGAGCATTTGTTTGAATCTGAGTTTCTGTCTGAACCGAGGGAACTAATTCAGTTGATACGTCTGAAGTTGTTGGATGATTAGGCATTGAATTCTCTGACCTGTCAACCACAACAGATTTAGGAAGTTTAGATCTTAGAAACTCATCATAAAAGAATTCAAACAAAAATCTAATTCAGATAAATGAGATATAGAAGTATAAGCTTTATCCGAATTAGTCTCGTTAGACACAGGTTCTAGACTGATTTGTCCAGAAGCTAAAACTTCTGTAAGCACGGGTTCTGAACTGTGTTGTTCAGAAGCCACATCCTCGTCAAATGTTACGTTAACGCTTTCTATAACAATCTTTGAGCTCTTCATATATATCCTATATGCAGCAGATGTCTGGGTGTATCCAATGAAGATTCCTTCTTCAGCCTTTGGTCCGAACTTATTTAAGTTCTCTCTATCATTAAACACAAAACACCTGCAACCAAAAATATGAAAATGCTTAATACTAGGTGTACGATTATTAATCAATGCATAAGGAGTTTTACCAAACCGTCTATGAATAATGGAGCGATTATGCGTATAACATGCAGTAGAGACAACTTCTGCCCACAGAAACAGAGGTAGATCTGACTGGCTGAGCATAGTACGAGCTGCCTCGACTAGCGTTCGATTGCGTCTTTCTACTACTCCTTTCGGTTCAAGCATCCTAGCAGAAGAATATTGGTGAGTTATCCCGACTGATTCGAGATAATCTTCAACAGTCTTGTTTTTAAACTCTATGCCGTTATCTGTCCTTAGAAGCTTTACTGACCTCTGCAAGTTCACCTGGGTAGTCTTCAAAAAATTTATGAGTACTTCGGGCGTATCATCTTTTGTCCTTAGAAACTTTACCCATGTGTAACGCGAATAATCGTCCACTATTACCAAAACATACTTCTTTCCTCCTATGCTTTGAGTTCTCATCGGACCACATAGATCCATGTGTAACAACTCAAGTGGAGAACTTGTACTCGGTTCGGGTTTTGTCTTGTGAGTTGTCCTCTTCATTTTACCCTTTTCACATGTTGCACACATATGTTCTTTCTCATATCTCATCTCAAGAATACCTTTCACCAGCTTACCCGTGACCAATTTATTGATGTAGCGAAAATTCAGGTGAGATAGCCTTTGGTGCCATAACCAACTCTGTTGCAGCGAGGCTTTAGATAGTAGACAAACCTGATTGTCAGTCTGGACCTTTGACATATATATCGTGTAGAGGTTGGACTTTCTAGTGCCGACCAAGAGTTCTTTACCATCTTCAGTGCGTACAGAACATCTCTTAGCCTTGAAATTTACCTCTAAATTCTTGTCATAGAACAGGCCAATACTGAATAGGTTGTGCCCTAATCCTTCTACGTAACTCACCTTCGTAATCGTCACATTATCTTGTATCACATCACCATATCCTAAGATCGGTGAGAACTGTTGGTTGCCAAAACGTACATTCCCGCAGAATTTCTCTGTATAATTAGACAATAAATCCTTTTGCCCGGTCATATGCTTGGAACACCTGCTATCCAAGTACCACATATGACGGGTCTGCATAAGAGAAATCAATGAATAACAGATTTAGGTACCCATTTAAAAACGGGTCCTTTCAGTTTAGTACAAGATTTTGGTATTCATTTATAGATGGATCCTCTGACCTTTTGAAAAACTTTTGATGTAAAAGATTTATAACAACCAACATGATAAGTACCAAACCAATCATCAGAAAATCGGTGAGAAATAAAATCATTCCGTTTATAATTAGATGACATAGTAGTTGATCGAGATAATCGGAGTAATTGCTTTATTGAATATCGCTTGTAAGAAATTACAAGGTTTTGTTTACTGGAAGCAACACTACCAATTACATAAGAATTACTACTAGTAGATCTATTACAATCCATATCAGGAAATGATTCAGAACTCTCATCGATCTTCCTTTTTGGTCGCCATTCCTTTCGTTCTTCATATCTTTCCCTTTTTACTGAAACATAAGATTTAGATCTGTTAGGAAAATCAGATTTCTGAGATTGTTTCTTCTTTAGCTTACCAGTGTTAGTCCATTTCTATGAGTGTTGTTTCTTTTGCTTCTTACCTTTAGCATAATAATCAGCATTCACAGAAACTGATTCACCAACCTTTGTTGATGGTTCACCAACATCATGCACACTAGGTAAATCTTAACCATTAATGACAAAAGTAGAATGATCTGGAAGTTTAGCATTAAAGTCAAACATATCAATCTCATCTACACACCCTTCATCAGAATTTAAAAAATCATTTGCAGACGCAAATAAGTCATCAAGATCAACTTCAGAGGTTTGAGGAGCTTTAGAAGAATTGGAACACTTTTGAGATTCAACTTTTAAAACAGTGTTCTTTATAACAATTGAAAATACATTTCGTTCAATGTCAGCCAATATTCTTTCATCAGATAAAACATTTTCAAGCTCGATTATTTTGCTTTCTAAAATGTGTAGAGGAATATAAATTTTAGCTTTTAAAGGTTTTGCCTCCAACTCTTTTGTCAAATAGCTTTCAAAATAATCATTTGAAAGACATTTTGGCTGATATGAAATATAACAATCATTCAGCTTTTGATAGCAGAATGGTAGTTGCATTTTCTTTAAACTCTTTCTTTTCTCATCTTCTTTTGCCTCTACCTCATCAGGTGACTTGTTAACAAATTTGGGTTTCAAATGAGGATATTTAGCAGCCGCATATAGAAAATCAAAATTATACAAAGCAGGTTGTTTTCTGATGGCTTTCTTAAGATAGTGTGGGTTTTCATAACCGAGACCCCACTTCTCTTTAACATCAGTTTCCTCATTAGGGGTGTTTAAGAAAATGGTTTGATCTGTTTGGCCTCTAGCATACAATTTCACTTCCAAACCATTTACCTTTTTCTCTAAGTTCTTGTTCTCAACCTACAACTTAAAAGCTTTTAGTACACATTCTTGCTTTTCAGAATCAGACTTCGAAATCTTAGAGACAAAATCAGAAATCTTACTTTCAAAACATTCTTTTTCTTGTTTGAGATAGAGACATATTTGTTAATTAAATCTTTGTTCCCAACAACAACTTTGTTAAGATCAAAGATCTTTTGATTTTTCTTTTCAACTCTGCTCTTCTCCTTTTTCAGCTTCTTTTGAAGATCTTGAAGTTCGACCATCATAGCTTCCATTTTAGTCATAAAATCATATTTAGAAAGATTAAGTACCTCATCAGTTGTTTCTTCATCACTATCATCATACTTCACTGTGTTGCCCATCAAACACATGTGAGCAGTTTCTTCTATTTCCTCTTCATCTGAATGATCTAGCCAGAACTCGTCTTCAGCCATCAAAGTCTGACCAACTTCTTGTTGCTTAGCCAAAAGCATCTTGTTCTTATAATACTCTGAATTTCTGACTTTGGGCTTCCGACAGTCCTTTGCGTAATGACCAACCTTACCATAGTTGTAGCATTTAATCAGGTCATTTGTCTTCTTTTCAGCACCAGCATAGTCATTCAGATAATTTTTCTTCTCATCCGGTTTTCTTTCCACATATCTTTTCTCCTCAAATCTTTTACCTTCAACTCTTTCCTGGTGTTCATTTTCTTTGGCTTTAAATTCCTCGTAACTGTTGATACAGTTAGCTACTTTCATCTGGTTTACCACCTTAGAGCCCATCATCATCTTTTGCAACTGATCCAACATATTTTTCGCATTCTCTTTGTACCTGTCTATCTTTATGTATATCTCATTTGGGATACTCTGAAGTAGAAGAGATCTGGATTGCTTGTCAGCTTTAAATTTGCTTTTCTGCTCATCAGAATATTGTGCAAATTCCTTCGGAACAGTTTTCATCTTTCTCACTCTATCTTCGTCACCATCCTCACTGTCTGAAGATTCATCATCGGGTAATTGACAGTAGAATTTTGTCCCCATTTGCATGTCTGTCAACGAAGTCGAGGAAACGATCCTTCCACTGTTCGTATTCACCCTTAACAGGAGGCTTTATATCTGTTCCGATGGAGAGAGCGTCTTTGGAACTCATCTTTGATCTACACTGCTTACTGTTATCGTCAAAATTCAGAAAACAATCTGGATCTACAAAAATAAAACTCAGTTAAATTTCAGAAAAATCAGAAAAATTTACTAAGTATAAAACGCGCATAACAAAGAAAGGAAACACTTCGCGCAAAAGCCTATGTGCGAGTTTTAAACTTTGCGCATACAATAGGCTGCGTGAACTGCACTTCTCGCACAAAGAGGTGTACGAGTTTCATTTTCGCGCACGACGAAGCTTGCGTGAACCAAGGTTCGCGCACGCAGGCTTATGCGAGTTCTAGATTCGAGCACGATACTGTGTGCGAGTTCTTGCACTTCTCGCAAAGTCTTGCGAGTTCTAAACTTAGAATTTATTTCAATACATGAAACTCGCTAAACGTAAACGCGCAAGAATAGGGCTTGCGAGTTTTGGACTTAGACAAAATTTTAACAAAAATTCACTTCTCTCAAAATGTAAACGCGCACGATGACCACTTCTCATAACTTTCACTTCGCGCACGACAAAGGTGATGAATAGTACAAACTCGCACCTAGTGATGTGCGAGTTTCTGCTTCTCGTACGACTCTATTAGCGAGTTCTTCACTTCAAACACAAGATTAAACCTTTGTGAGTTCTTGATCCTGCGAGTTCTTGGTCCTTGCGAGTTCTTGGTCTGCAAGTTCTTTAGATCTTGCGAGTTCTTGACTTGCAGTTCCAAAAACTCGATTTTCACTCTGATTCGATTCAAATCTTTCACCAATTCACTTGAAACTTTGTAGAACCACACAAAAATTGATCTCGAACAGATTACAATACAAAGATTACAATGAAAAGTATTAAAAATACAGAATTGATCTATGAAACAATATGTATCAAACTTCGAACAAACAAATCAAGAAAATTCAAAAGTTCACCCTTATCTAGTGAAAATTAGACAGTACAATCCAAAAAAAAAACTTGATCTAGATGCTAAATCGAATACAAAGATATAAAACTCGAATCAAGAACATCATTAAAATCCAAAAATCAACTTTCTCAGTCCGTTTGCGAGTTCGTCCAAAATACGATCCAAAATTCTTGAATTCGATCCTTGTTTTTCTGAATTTAGTTTGCTCTGATACCAATTGTTATCCCAGATAACAATGTAAATCACAAGATGACAATTAGTTCCATCAAATCTTACATTGAATTAATCACAAATTCCAATTACAAAGTTCTCTCAACATACTTTTTCTCTCTAACTCTGGAACTCTCTCAATACTAATGAATTGATCCCCTCTACAACACGCACAAAACACTATATATACTAAGACAGAAACACGCACACCACAGGTATGCGCAAACAACTAATACAAAATATAATTTTGACTTTAACTTTTATTACACAAGACTTTGACTTTGATGCTTGAGAGTTGACTTCAGCTTTGACTTCAATCTTCGGTCTTCGGTCTTCGGTCTTCTATGATCTTGTATCCAACATATTTATGCTCTAACAGAGTTAGTCTACTCATGAGAATTCCTTTACACACAAGGAATAATTCAACATTCCCAATGATCTCGTATCTACTATAAAACATCATCTAACCAAATCAACATCTTCTTCAATATTTCAATGGTGCAAGGTAAACTCGCCCATCAACTCATTGCGACCAAAAAGCACTTGGTTCCTCTTTTAGGCAGTCACTAACCACCACTCCACCCCTTTCATTCTGAAAATAGACATACCATCCACCACCCTAAAATCCATACATCTCAACAACATACTTAACACTTTGCATAACTCAACAGAAATCTCCTAACAAGGATTTCCACCCACACTTATTCTTTATCAGTAACACAACCCGCCACTCAGCCTCAAGCAACCCTTTACCCTATCCATGACTTACTCGTCCACCTTGGCATAAGTTGCCACTAACTTATTACACCTGAACCACTTCATATCCTCATACTACAATCAAAATCTCCCCGATTACTTCGTATGCGCAACTGATATCTCCTTCTCTATACTAACCGTAACACATATATATTTGAAGTAAGGTCATCTCACGAATTTGTCTTTCTTGAATCTAGATGAACCACCAACAAAATCATGATCATCTAATTCACTCGAACAAGTTTTCGTTCCTTGATAGCTCATCACAATTGTTATCCCAGTTTAATCTAGTTGGTAAACAATCAATCAAGTAATCAAGCAACACAATAATAATCAAGAGATATATAAATCAGAGTAACATACCAATCCCTTGTATAAACTGTTAAACCTTGAGTGTTCTTGATACCCTTGGATTACAGCAACCTCTCTCTAAACAATAATTATGAAAGTAATAATAATGAGAGTTCAACCTAAAACTGAAATAAACAAAACATTAAATACCCAGGCCTAATGCCTTTTGGGCTTTACTAAATGCTAAACGGGCTTGAGGCCCAATAGCTATTAACTATTAGCTTATTACAATTTAAACCCTCTAATTAACTTTAGCACAATTGCAGTTTAAACCCTTAACTTTAACTTTAATCTTGAATACAATTTATGATCCAACAATCTCCCCCTTTGGATTCAAGATTAAAAAAAAATTTGCAATTGTCTTCGGGTCTTCTCTTGTCTTCACTTTTCTCTTGAGAATCTTCAGATATGACGTTGATAGCTTCAAAACTTCAAAACTTGATATCTTTAAACAATATTCAAATCTTTAAAATCTTTGAAAATTTGAATATCTTCAGATCTTCAGATTGTATTCTCCCTTTTTGTATCTTCTCCCCCTTTTTATATCTTCTCCCCCTTTTTGATGAGTGGTGAGAATCAACATCATCAAAACTTGGCAAAACAATCTCCCCCTTTTCAAGACAATCTCCCCCATTGTGTATGATCACGTAAGCACAGTCTTCATCATGTAACGAGCCCTGTATGGAAATAAGAGCAGTCTTCCCAGATGGAAAGAGTGATTATTTCAATCTTTTTAGATTCAAATAACATAAAAGTAGTAACTATTCGAATGTTTTCAAATTCAAACAGTTTAATAGTTGTAACCCTGAATCAACAAATGACTCAGTTAGAATGCCTGTCAGTAACACAAAGTTACTGAGTAACACAAAGTTACTATATAAGGAGCTGGTTTGATGTAGACTCCCCAGGTCTTCCATTCAATCATCGAATAACACATGGTTATCTATGAACGTTCTGACAGAAAACAAATTTCTGTGTGCTAGTGCATGTGTATGAAAGAATTAAGCATAGATGATTGCTTTTCATTTTAGGCTCAAAGTATGTAAACTTGTTGAGACAGCAACAAATTATACAAAGACTCAATGTGCATGAGAAAGGGTGCGAAGGTGGGGCAACTTTCCTTCTTTTTCAATATTAATATCTTCCAAATGAAGAACCAATAGCGTATGTGCTGCTTCCCCAGAAAATGTGAAACATTCTCTTTTTGAGAAAAGAATGAGTAGCTGGTGGGGTTGTATGCAAGAGATGGCATGGGCTAGGCGCCTTTTTCAATGATGGTCACCAAAGAATGTGAACCAATCAGATTATGTGGTTGCCCGGCTCAGAAAGAATTTGGTGCAGAGTTTAATATTCTTTTACTCTGTTCTCTCACCCTCTTTCTTTTAATGCTCATGTCTAACCAATCTCTCTTTTTCATTTTACCTCTTCACACACCATCACTCAAATATTTTGACCCTTCTCCCCTCAATCACTCAGGGAATACTTCTTGGGTAGGAAACACTGGTTATCGTGAATCCATGGAAGTTCTATTAAGCTCACACACTGAATCCCATGTATTTTTCTAAAAGAACATGCTGTTCAACAGGAGTTTTGTACATGTAAGCACAAATACCACTTGTTACATGAAGAATATAATATTCGGAGATGTCAAAACAAAAGATGTTTGACGATGCAATTCTCCCCCTCAAACTAAAAGAGTTTGACGATTTAAGCTCTTAAGGAGTTTTCAATTAAGCTTATAGACGATTTGACATGAAGAATACTATGCTGGAGAATCAAAAACGAATGTTGTTTATATGAACAATATATAAACATATGTTCAATGAAAGCACATGAAATGACGTTTGATTCAATCAACAGTGAATACAACTAACGTGAGTATTACCATAGAAAGATTTAACTTTTGATACATGGTAATAACAAAGTCAAAATAGAATGTTCTGAACCGTTATGTGTATGAATACTTGACAAAGTATATTGACAAGATAAAACCCAAGTATTTATCTTTAAGAACACACGGTCAGATAAGCATTTAAGTATCCAAAAATCTGTTAATATCACAGATATTCTCCCCCTTAAATCACTATTGGGTTTTTTTTTATTTTTTTTATTTTTATAAATAAATAAGGAAATAAAGCATATAAAAAATAGATAGAGCACTGAAGTGCGGGTTCTAATCCGATGTGATTAGAAGCCATACTCCGTTGAAGTACGGGTTCTAAGCTGATTTACTTAGAAGCCATCTTTTTAACAATGAAGTCCGGGTTTTGAACTGTGTTGTTCAAAAGCCATTGTTCTTTCTCCCCCTTAAACATTGGGTGCCTGCAACACAAATTTAGCTTTTGGTACCCACTGGTATTTGGGTCCTAATGGGTTAGTTGCAGTTCTAGTGGGAGATATGAAGTAAGAACCATACCAGTTATTAACGTAATCTTTTCTTACAAAATCATTTGAGCCACAGTAGGAACAACTAATTTTCTTTTGTGCTAACCCGATCAATTGATTGATAGTGTAAACCAGATCAGGTTTGCCAAAAGTTTTACCTTTAGAAGTATAGTTCCTTTTAGCATTTGATGTATGCACAAATGATTCTTCTTTCTTCTTCTCCTCCGAGGATCCTTTAACTCTCCAGATCGAGTTTCCTCTTTCTTTCTCATCATCCCTTCTCCAGAAGCTTTTCTTTCGAGACTTAGTCTTATTTAAGTTACCTGAACCATCAACATTTTTGTCATAGAAAAGGTTAGAAGGATGAATCTGATCAGTAGATTTAGAAGTAAGACTATCATCTGAATCACAGAAAGGATTATAGAAAACATTTGAAACATGTGAACTTGAAGCTGTTTTTGATGAACTATTTGAATCAGCTAGATCATCTCTTGGTGATTGAGCTATTGACTCTGGCGTCTTGTGCTCAGTCAGCTTCACCTTGAACACGATCTCTTCAAGTTCCTTTATCTTTGAAGACAAACTGTTTCTTTCCTTTTCAATCAGATCAAACTTCTTATGCAACTCAGATTTTGCATTCTTCTCCTTCATGATGTTTGTTGACAATTCAGATAGCTTTCCTATCAGCTTAGCTATCTCGGACTCGAATACTTTCTTTTCTTCAGAAAAATCTGTATTTATATCCTTCAGCTCAGCTTTTTTCTTTTCATTCTCAGCCTTTTCTTTCTCTAGAATGATAACTTTCTCAAAGTCTGAAACTTGTTGAGAAAGTTTAACACATCGAAGTTCTAAGGATTTCTTTTCTTCGAAGGCTTTTCTGGAGAAGTCAGAGAATTTCTTAGCAAATTCTTTTCTCTCTTTCTCAATCTTTAACATTTCATCTTGAGCTTTTGAATTGTCTCTGTCTTGGGTTGCCTTTTCTTTTAGCATATTAATTTCACCCTCAAGACTGAGAACTTGATCTTTCAGTTTATCTCTTTCCGCAAAGACTTGAGAATTTGTCTTTCTAAGCTCTTCAGATATCTCACTCGCAATGTTTGCTCTTCTTCTCAATTGATCTAGCTCTTTTTGCATTAGTTCCTTCTTTGACCATGTTGAGCTAGATTCAGATCTTTTCAGCTTTGCTTTAAGGTCAAAGATCTCTTTTTCTTTAGACTCAATTATTCCTGCAAAGTCAATTAAGGAATCAGAATCTTTTAAATTTTCTTTTAAAGCATTGATCTAAATAAGAAGAGATGAGTTCTGAATCTGTAAATCCTTGTTTTCAGCTTTGAGCATTTTTTCTTCTTTGTCATACTCATCAATCATGCGAGATGATGTTGATAACCGTCCAGCAAGTTGCTTAGCCTTTTCTCTTACTTCAGATAGAGTCATGTTGTTAAAATCAAGGCTGTAACCTGCAGACATATTTAGCTGATACGACATCCTAGCTGTAAGGTTAGAAATCAAGCTAATCTGTACCAAAATACCCAACTAGATGAGATCGTTAGAATCAAAATAAAAATCACACTCAAAAAATTTCAGAAAAATAAATTTCCAAAAATAATAAAATGCAGTATTTGCACAGTTTAAAACACAAAGAAATAATACTGAAGAATGAAATTAGGAAAATTTTGATCAAGCACAAAACTTTTGTCCCCCTTCGCAGACTTAGCACGGGGGTCCCGCTACCCGGTTAGCGGGTGGGGTCAAGGGGCAACGCCCTTGCAGGGGTATAGGGGCAGCGCCCCTAGACAAAAAAAATTAGGCTTTTAGAGGCCCTGTTGCAGCTTGCAAAAATTTGTCTAGGACTGGAAAATGTGCTTCGAAGAATGAACTGTACCGGTCGAAGGAAAGACCGGAGGATGCAAGTACCCGGTCGAATGGCAAGACCGGAGTAACAAGTATCCGGTCGAAAGGGAAGACCGGAGAAACAATTATCCGGTCGAAGGTGCAAGACCGGATTAACAAGTATCCGGTCGAAGGACGAAGACCGGATTAACAAGTACCCGGTCGAAGGTTCAGGTCGAAAGACTATCAGATACGTTAAACTTGATAAGATCGGATAACTGATAAGACCGAAGAACACGATGAATTTCTGGGATTCGACCGAAACCAAACCCAGAAAATTGAATCGACCGATGAACACAATTAAACCAACAATTCAACCTTTATGATCTATAATGCGATTAATTAATCAGATAGCATTCAGAAGCATGAATCTCAACCAATCAGATCAACTTTTAAACCAATAAGCACATTAATGCATGAAATCGGATGAACAGTACTCGCAATGAATAGTGATTTTCGATGAACAGTACTTTTCGATGAACAGTACTTTTCGAAAAAAAATAGATTTAATCCTAAAACTTGATTCTTTAGGCTCTGATACCAATTGTTATCCCAGTTTAATCTAGTTGGTAAACAATCAATCAAGTAATCAAGCAACACAATAATAATCAAGAGATATATAAATCAGAGTAACATACCAATCCCTTGTATAAACTGTTAAACCTTGAGTGTTCTTGATACCCTTGGATTACAGCAACCTCTCTCTAAACAATAATTATGAAAGTAATAATAATGAGAGTTCAACCTAAAACTGAAATAAACAAAACATTAAATACCCAGGCCTAATGCCTATTGGGCTTTACTAAATGCTAAACGGGCTTGAGGCCCAATAGCTATTAACTATTAGCTTATTACAATTAAAACCCTCTAATTAACTTTAGCACAATTGCAGTTTAAACCCTTAACTTTAACTTTAATCTTGAATACAATTTATGATCCAACAACAATCTACAAGAAACAAGTTCAGATAGTCCACGAAAATAGAGCGCATTCCCTTACAGATCAAAATAATCAAAGTGTACCCACTTCGGTTGTGCTAAATACTTCATTCATAAATAAATCATCAAAACCTCATAAGAAGTAATCTATCTAAACTAGCAATTTCTCACTTTCATAATGCTCACACACAAGGTGGTTCAGCATCATGCCAGGTATACACCTTTCCCGAACGACTTCTTATATCTTTGAATAAACTCAACTGAATAACCATACTAGAGTTACTTCTCCAATTCCAACATCCTTATAATAAATTCAACAAACGTTCGTCGACTTTAACATCAAAAATTGACATGCTATTTCTTTAAAGATGTCTTCGACAACAAGGATTCCCAACGGGAAATACTTCATCCAACGCATCATAACTAACTTGGTGCCCCACAGTCCTCACATAATGAAAGAACAAGACTTACTTGGTACGCAGTCTAATTACAAAACCCCCTCAAAACTTTGGCTCGATGTCGATCACATTTCATCAAAGTACCACAACACTACTTATTAACATGCTACTAAAAGATGCATCTTTATGACTTCGAATTTCACCCCAGACATACCCACATCCCAGATACGGAACAAAAGTATAAGCTACCATATTATGAACATTATTGGTGTCAATGACTGAGACTTCCGCTATTCACCGGCCTTCCCTAATGGGAACCTACAGTCATAAATCGACCATCAACGGCTCGATTGATATATTTCCACTCTCGAAACCTTTCTGTTATTCCCTAGATTCAAGTTCTAATTGCTACAAACACAATCAAGATGAGAAATCCATAGTCATATGTATATTGATCAATCACAGTTTACATATCTCTCTCACTTTCTCACTCTACAATCTCTCTCTCTCTCTCTAAGAATAATATGAATGATGCTCTTCTCTTATTTGTGTACATCTCTTTCACACGTCTGATTAATACAACAACTAACAAGGGAAACAAGGTATTTATACCTCTAACAATTACAAAGAAACAAAATACATTTACATTGACTTTGACTTTTATTAACAAATGACTTTGACTTTCAGAAAGAGTTGACTTTTCCAGCTTTGACTTCTTGATCTTTTGTCTTCAATCTTTATGATCTTGAATCCAACAATTATTTTCTCTAACATTCTCCCCCTTTGGATCAAGATCATTACTAAAAGATTTAGCAATGCGATCTTCTCTCTTTAAGCTCGATTTAATTAAGCTCCCCCTTTAAACAATCTTTATATTCTATTGTAATCTCCCCTTTGATACAAACATGATATACAAACTCCCCCTTAACACGATGAAATTCTTCATTGATAAACTTTGTCTTCAGAAACATTCATCAATCTTCTAAACGTCTGATCTTTAAACAGAGTAGCATTCTCTCCCAAAGGTTGTAACCAAACCTCTTTCAGACACCAATCTGATTGCTTCAACAAATTATCTTCAACAAACAAATTATCTTCAACAAACTGAAATATTTGAACTCTTTTCGTCTTTGAACAACAATCTTCCTTTAACAATAAATTCTTGAACATTTTCTCTCAACCTTTAAAATCTGACTCAAAACATTTCTTTAACTCTTCTCCCCCTTTTTGATGATTAGAGCATCAATATCATCAAAACTTTCTCCAAGAAATGTCTGTGACCAATCTGATCTGTCAAGAGCCTTTGATTCATTGATCCGTAACCAAGATATTTATCTAGATCTTTTCAAATCCAGACAAAATAAAAACATGTAACTCCTGAATCAACAAATGAATCAGTTAAAATGCCTGTTAGTAACACGAAGTCACTGTGTGTAACGAATACACAATATAAAGGAGCTTTTTGATGTTCACTCCCCCAGGGCTTCCATCCAATCATCAAAATACCACAAAGGCAATTTCTATGAATGTTAAGACAAAGAAACAAATTCTTTGTGTGTTCGTGCATGTGTAGAAAGAATTAAGCACGAATGATTGCTTTTATAAAGGCTCAACATAGTATAAACCACTGAGACAACAGTAGATAAACACAGACTCAATGTGCGTGATTGAAGTGCGAAGGTGGGGCAGACTTCCTTCTTTTTCAATATCCGAATTTTCCAAATGAAAATCAGATAGATTATGTGCTGCATCCCCAGAAAATATGAAACATTTTCTTTTTAAGAAGAAAATGAGTAGCTTGTGGAGTTTAGTCAAGAGTTGGCATGGGCTAGTTGCCTGTTTCAATAACGTTCACCAAAGAGTTGTGAAACGCTAGTAATGTGGCTGCCCGACTCAGAAAATAGTTGGTGCAGAGTTTGATATTCTTTTACTCTGATCTCACACCCTCTTTCTTTTAATCACTAAGCTCACTACTAACCAAACTCTCTTTTCCATTTTACCTCATCACACCCACACTCATTTCTTTTAGACTCCTCACACTCAATCACTATTGGATTAACTTCTTGGGTAGGAAACACTGGATAATGTGAATCCATAGAAGTTCATTTAAGTCCTAGCACAAAGAACCCATAATAACCTAATAAGCATGTGTTGCTCAAGATGGTTTAACCTTATCAGGTAAAGCTCATATACAAATGTCAGATGAATGTATGCTCAGAAAATATAATCATGAAGATATGAGCATTTTAAAACATTGAAGTATTTTCAAACAAGTATATTGAATGAATGAATATGAATGCAAAAGACTTGTTTGAAAATATGACATTGTATGAAAATGATCAGAAATGAATGATATAGCAATCAAGGATTATGGTAAAAAATAATGGATATTGTCTATACGAAACAAAAATATAGACATTCTCGAAATGACGTTTCGAAATGAAATATCGCTCAAAATTCTTTAAAGTACAAGCGGGGTGTCTTACCATCGAAAAATTGTTTCAATTTAGAGACATGGTAAGAACAATTTAAACAAAAAATTGGAACCGGTGTGTGTGAATACTTGAAAGTATATAGAAAAGACAATACGCAAGTATTAATCTTTGGAAACACACGGTTTGTTTATCAATTAAGCACAAAAATAAAATAAAAACATTTAAAATCACACATCCAAATTATAAAATCTGTTTAAGAATCGGGAAGTGGTTTGAACATTTCAGAACATGTTTTCTATATCTGAAAGTTGTCCTTCTTTCAGATATATTTGAGATTAAGATAAGAAATTTACCTTTTCGTGCAATCTTAGATCTCATGAAGTCAGCTGAAGTCATAAAGATATGATCGTGTCAGCTTCTCTCATCCTGTAAAAATCTCAAAGTCTAGTCAAAGCAACTTTATTCACAAAGTTTATTCGAAAGTTAAAGACATAAAGCAGTAAAACGATTAATGTACGGGTTCTGATTTGAAATAATCAGAAATCATAATCCTTTTACTCCCCCTGAAATTATGCATCTAAAATATGTCAGTTATAAAGCACATTATAAAGATCTACAACTCCTTTTGGAATGTAGTTCGTCATATCTATCGGATGCAAAAATTTCAGAAAAGTATGTACTCCCCCTTGAAGGTTGATATCCTCGTTGGAGTATCGGAGTAAAATCTCTTATATCAGCCCGGGAGTATCTTTCTTTAAGCATTGAAGTCCGGGTCCTGAACTGTAGTATTCAGAAGCCACACTTCATTGAAGTACGGGTTCTAAGCCGATGTACTTAGAAGCCTTGGTTCTATTACTCCCCTTTTATAGTTGGTGCCTGCAACACAGAATCAATTTTCGGTTTTGGTACCCACTGGTATTTGGGTCCATGTGTGTTAGTTGCAGTTCGAATTGGAGTAACTGAATAAGAACCATACCAGTAATGATCACAAGATTTATGAACAAAATCATATGTATGACAGTAAGAACAATACCTCTTTTTAGATAACCTGATCATTTGATCTCTCGAGTAAACGAGATCAGGTTTACCTGTCAGCACTTTGTTCTTCTTGGTTGTTGATGCATGTACAAATGATTTGTTACTTTTCTTCTCTTCCTTCTTTCCTGTCTTTTCTTCCTTCTTCTCATCATTCTTCTCATCTTCAACTGGTTTTATCTTCCAAACCAACTTCTCTTTTTCATATCTTTTTCTTCTCCTTCTATGTTTACCTGAACCATCTATTTTCCAATCATAGAAAATGTTAGTACTACGAATCTGACTGGAAGATTTAACTGACCTTTTAGAAGAAACAGTCTTATGAAGTGAGCTTGCAGTTGTCTTGAATGAGCATTCTAAATCAGCTGAATCATCTCTAGGTGTGTGGGTAATTGACTGTGGAATCTTGAACTCAGTCACCACCACCATCTTAGAAATAACTTTCTCAAGCTGTTTAATCTTTAAAGAATAACTGTCTCTTTCTTTAATGAGCAGGTCAATCTTCTTCTTGAACTCAGACTTCACTGTCTGCTCTTTCAGTGCATTTGTAGATAGCTCAGATAGCTTTGCAGTTAATTTCCTTATCTCCTCTTCAAAAATACTTCTTTCATCTTCAAAACCCTTCTCAGCATCCTTTCTTCCATCTGATATCTCCTTAAAGAATCCAACATTCTTTTGCTCAATAGCCTTCTTTTCCTTGGCAAACTTTTCTCTTTCAAAAATAATCACTTTCTCAAAATCAGAAATCTGTTGAGAAAGCTTAGAACATTTAAGCTCAATCACCTTCTTTTCTTCACAACTTTGCCTGGAAAGCTCTGAGAACTTCTTTTCAAACTCATCTTTGTCTTTAGTCATTTTTATCTCCAATCCTGATATCTTCTTCTTAAGCTCAGTGTTCTCAGTTATCAGACTCTGTTCCTTGTCTTCAAAGCTTTCATCATAAAGAACAGAAGTAGAATGATCTGGAAGTGATGCATTGAAGTCAAACATATCAATTTCCTTAACACACCCACTATTAGAATTAAGAAAATCATTTTCAGACTCAAATAAATCATCAAAATCATCAATTGAAGTTTCAGGCTTTGTAGAAGATGGAGAACACTCTTTAGATTTAAAAAGAAAATTTGTGTTCTTCAAGACTGTAGAAAATACAGCTTGTTCTATATTAATCAAAATTCTTTCTTCAGATAAAACATTTTCAAGCTCAACGATTTTGCTTTCTAAGACTAGTGGAGGTACATATATTTTAGCTTGAACAGGTTTTGCCTCCATCTCAGTAGAAGAATAACTAGAAAAATAATCATTTGAAAGAAATTTTGATGGTTTTGCCTCCTCCTCCATCTCATTCAATATTTCATAACAAAATGGTAGTTGCATTTTCTTCAAATTCATTCTTTTCTCATATTCTTTGTCCTCAACTTCTTTTGATGCTTTGGTGATAAATTTGGGTTTCAAATGAGGATGGTTTTTAGCATGATACATATAAGTTGCATTATATAAACCTAGCTGTTTTCTGATAGCTTTTTGTAAGTAATGAGGATTATTAAAACCTAATCCCCATTTTTCTTTAACATCAGACTCTTCAATGGGTTTATTTAGAAAAATGGTATGATCTGTTTAACCAATCACATGAAGTTTAGCTTCCAAATCATTTACCTTTTTCATTAAGCTCTTGTTCTCAACCTGCAATTTATAAGCAGTTAGTACAGATTTCTTCTTTTCTAAATCAGACTTTGAAAGTTTAGATTCAACATCAAAAATCTTCTTTTCAAAACAATCATTTTCATGTTTAAAATCTGAAGCAGACTTTCGTAGAGAATCAATCAAATCTTTGTTTTCAATGACAATCTTATTAATCTAAAAAATCTTTTCATTTCTTCTAGCAACTCTGTCTTTTTCTTTTACCAATTTATCTTGAAAATCTTCAACTTTAACCATCATAGCTTCCACTGTGGTCATGAAATCATTTACAGTAAAATCCTTTACCTCTTCAGCTGAAAAACTCATCTTGAATTATCTGTTACAAAAAGAACTTGAACTTGATCGTTAATCCAAATGAAATCTCAAGAATACAGAAAAACTTGAAATAAAAATTCAGAAATTTTGATCACAAACAAAACTATGTCCCCTCCGCAGACTTAGCACGGGGGTCAAGGGGCAACGCCCTTGCGGGGTCGAGGGGCAGCGCCCCTAGAGAAAAAAATTTCACTATTAAAGGGCATATTACAGTTTTGAAAGATTTGACTAAGTACAGAAACTCGCAGACACTGAGAAACACGCAGATCGAGACTTGCGCGTTTGAGAAACTCGCAAACAACTATTCAAAGTGAAACTCGCAGACTTAAGCTTGCACGTTTGTGAAACTCGCACGCAAAGGGTTGCGTGTTCTGATAAACTCGCAGATCAATCAAACTCGCAGGCCGTTGAAACTCGCAAGACAAAAATTCCTTCTGAAACTCGCTAATGCCTAAATGCGCAGATTACTATTCACAATGAAACGCGTTAACTGAAGCATGCGCGTTTCCAAAACTCCCTCGTCAAAGCTTGGGCGTTTTGAACAAACTCGCTAGCTATACTTGCGCGTTTCCACACTTAGAACTTTTTCTTGAAATTTCAAACTCGCACGTCGAATGAACTCGCAAACCACTGTTCCTCTTCAAACTCGCACCCTTCGATTAGCGCATTTGAAGAACTCGCTAACCACTACGTGTGCATTCTGGTCCTTAGAAAATTTTCCAACTTTTCCAAACTCGCAGACTTCGATCAACGAGTTTCTAGAACTCGCAAATTCTTACTTGCGCGTTTGAGACCAAAATCTTCCTTTCAGCTTGCGCGATCTAACGAATGAACTTGCGCATTTTGTAGATCTTGCGCGTTCTTCAGATTCCTTGCGTGTTCTTCATCTGATTCACCAAAAATTCAATCTAAACTTTGAATTTCCGCACCAAACTTTGAGAATTTACTCACATATTCATCGAGAACACAATACAATCAACTAATTTCGATCTAAAACACAAATCTATACAAATCGACTCGATTACAGTGTTTAGAACTCGTGAACAAAAACTTCAACAAAATCCAAAATTACAAGAAAATTACAGTGCAATTTACAAATCAAATCATACAAACATGATCGATTATACTATATGAACAAACTCTGATCGATTTCAACACCTAATTTGCACTAAAACTCGAAATTCGATTTGAACTTCGATGAACAGTGATGATGAACAGTAACAACAAACTTTTCTTGATTTCTTGATTTGATTTCGATTTGGATCTGCTCTGATACCAATTGTTATTCCCTAGATTCAAGTTCTAATTGCTACAAACACAATCAAGATGAGAAATCCTTAGTCATTTGTATATTGATCAATCACAATTTACATATCTCTCTCACTTTCTCACTCTACAATCTCTCTCTCTCTCTAAGAATAATATGAATGATGCTCTTCTCTGATTTGTGTACATCTCTGATTCACACGTCTGATTTATACAACAACTAACAAGGGAAACAAGGTATTTATACCTCTAACAATTACAAAGAAACAAAATACAATTACATTGACTTTGACTTTTATTAACAAATGACTATGACTTTCAGAAAGAGTTGACTTTTCCAGCTTTGACTTCTTGATCTTTTTTCTTCAATCTATATGATCTTGAATCCAACAATTATGTGTTCTAACACTTTCCACATCCTTAATTGCAATGTTTCCTTATGAACTAGCGAGTTCATAGCCTTCATGCATGACGACACAATGATTTAAATCATTTTTGCACATTTTAAAATTCACTAAGTACAAGATTGAGAATATATGACACAACACCACCATAAATGATTAGCCATATACATCGATGCCAATGATCGTTCACACACAACTCCACAATAAAAAACAACCTTGCCCAACCCAATCAATGTCGGTACAAACGAAAATAATTTCAATAAACCTTTTTTCATGAAGTTATAAAATATCGGGTGAAATCCCTTCCACTAAGTGAGTCAGTAGACTCTCACGCTCATTGGTACGACAATGTGTGTCCCACAATGACAATTCTAATCAAGTTTATCAATCAAGACCAACAACAAGATTTATCAAACAATCTCTGTTAGTTCTCAATTCGTACAAGATGATACTCTGAATATTTCTCTCTTCATATCCACCGAATATGCTTAGCCTAATGTGTCTACAAACGAAAAACTATTTATACTCTATTACAATACAAAGACAAAACTAAAATACAAATACTTTGACATTGAATTATTACAAAAGATTTTGACTTTTGCTTGAAGGTTTGACTTGAGCTTTGACTTTGATTTTCATGAACTTGTATCCAACATATTTGTGCACTAACAATCTCCCCCTTTGGATTCAAGATCATCTTCAAAAAAATATGCATTGAAACTCCTCCTTTAGATTTCGAATAAATTTCAGCATCAAATAACAATGTCCCCCTCTCTGACAAACTTGTACTTCTCTTCAAATGAATTTCATCTTTAAAGCACGTTCTCACCATTGAGTAACTCTGTTAAACATCATTCTTTCCTTCCTTTGAACTGTTTTCAAAACTTTCTGTAATCTCTCTAAAGTCTGTGATACTATTCTTCAAGAATCTTTAACAATCTCTCCAAGGTAATAAAACCCCTCTTTAGACTTCAGAAAAGAAATTACCTTCAGATTTAGCTCACTTTACTTCAGCAAATATTCTTCAAAGAAAATTTCAGCAAATTTCAGCAAACTTTCTGAACTCTTCGAACTCTTGATAATATTCGAATCATTCTCTCCATAACTCTGATAATAAATCTTTCAGAACTTTCACTATCTGGACTTTAATCACCATTTCTTGAAATAACTTCTTCCGAAACTTGTTTTCCATTTCTTGACATTCTCCAATTTTGACATTTCTTGACACCTCTCCCCCTTTTTGATGATGTAAAACATAGAAATCATCAAACTATTGATATGAATCTTTTCTAACTATTGATCTTTGCAACTAAGCCACTGAACATCCATCAATTCTTAAAATATTCATCTGAATCTTTTAAAATTCAGACAAATAAGAGTGTAAACCTGAATCAACAAATGAATCAGTTAAAACGCCTGTAAGTAACACGAAGTCACTTAGTACAACGAATGTACTGTACAAGGAGTTTTATTGATGTTCACTCCCCAGGTCTTCCATTCAATCATCGAATAACACAAGATTATTCTATGAACCTTTCGACAGAAAAACAAATTCTCTGTGTGTTTGTGCTTGTGTATTAAAGAATTTAAACATGAATGTTAATAAGGCTCAAAATGTGTAAACCATTGAGACAACAAAAGTAATACACAGACTCAATTGTTCATGATCGAAGTGCGAAGGTGGGACAAACTTCCTTCTTTATCAATATCCACATCTTCCGAATGAAGACAATATAGATTATGTGTTGCATCCCCAAAGAAATTTAAACATCTCTTTGTTGAGAAAGAAATGAGTAGCTAGTGGGGTTAAGTCAAGAGTTGGCATGGGCTAGTTGCCTGTTTCAATGATGTTCATGAAAGAATTTGTGAAACAACAATAATATGGCCGCCCGGCTCAGAAAAAGTTTGGTGCAGAGTTTGATATTCTTTTACTCTTATCCCTCACCTCTTTCTTTTTATCATTGAACTCACTTCCAACCAAACTCTCTTTTCATTTTATCTCAACACACACCCACACTCAGATATTGACTCCTCTCCACTCGATCACTCAAGATTTACTTCTTGGGTAGGAAACACTGGTTAACGTGAATCCATAGAAGTTCTTTTAAGTTCTCTCATAATAAACCCATGTAGTCCTATAAGTAAATTGTTGATCAATTAGTTTAATTTGAATAGTTAAAGCACATTATAAAATACATGTCAGATATTTGTATGCTCATGAAGATAATCATGAAGATTTGAGCATTTTGATCATGGAAGATATTTCAAAACAAGTTTATTGAATGAATGAAATGAATACAAGAAACTTGTTTGAAAATCTGACATTGTATGAAAAGATCAAATATGAATGATATAGAAATAAGAGCTTAGGTCATGAAAAATTGGATGTTGTCTATACGAATCAAATATAGACAAATCTTGAAAGAAAAGTTTTGAATGAATCAGCGTTCAAATATCAATGAAGTTCAAACGGGGTGTCTTGCCATCGAAAATTAGTTTCAATATGAGACATGGTAAGAACATATTCAATAAAGTACTAAACTATGTGTGTGAATACTTAACAGTATATGAAAAAGATAATACACAAGTATTTATCTTTGGAAACACACAGTTAGTTAAACATTAAAGCTCAAAACAATGAAAACATTTAAAATAACACTTTTCAATCCATGAAATCATTTTAAGCACAAGAAGTGGTTTGAACGTTTAAGAACATGTTTTCATATCTGAAATCCGTCCATCTTTCAAATATGTATGAGATTAAGGTTAGAATATTCCTTACGCTCAATTTTAATCTCATAAAGTCAGCTCGAAAGTCATGATAGATATGATCATGTAAGCTCCCCCTCAAAATATGCAAATAGTCAAAAAGTCGTCAAAGTACAAAGTCTTATTCATAAACTTTATTTAAAAATAAAGACATGAAAGCAATAAAACTTTTAAGAACGAGTTTTGATCAGATGTAATTAGAAGTCAATTTTCTTACTCCCCCTGAACATATGCATCACAAGATATGCCAGTGAAAAATATATGCAGCAAAATTTATAACACCCCCTAAAATGTAGATCATCAAAATTTTATCTCACTCCCCCTGAAAACATGAACATAACCTTTCAATGCAGATATCTTTCAAATTAAAAATAAAGAAATGAATAAAAATAACAACAATAAACTGTACTAGGAAACTACAGATTAAGTCTTGAGATTTAACATGGCAAGTTTCGAAATGAGAAAATTAAATCGCTTTTCGTCTAACGGCTTGGCAAACAAATCTGCAAGTTGATAATCTGTGTTTACAAAGTGAAGTTCAATTGTACCTTTCTCGACATTATCTTTGATAAAATGATATCTCACATCAATATGTTTAGTCTTAGTGTGCTGAACAGGATTGGCTGATATTGCAATAGCGCTTTTCGAATTACAATAGATTGGAATCTTGTTGAATTAGAATCCATAGTCTCGAAGCTGTGTTCTCATCCACAACACTTAAGAGTAGCAACTGGCAGCAACTACATACTCTGCTTCAGTAGTTGAAGTGGAAAATATAGTTGTTTCTTTAACACCCAGCTTACAAGTTTGTCTCCAAGAAATTGAATGTGACCCGATGTGCTTTTCCTGTCGAGCATGCAACTTGCATGATCTGCGTCTGAATACGTTGTTAGCTCAAAACATGTATCCTTAGGATACCACAAACCAAGATCTGCAGTTCCTTTCAGATATCTAAATATGCGTTTTACAGCCGACATATGAGATTCTTTAGGCGAAGCTTGATATCTAACACATAAACATGTAGAAAACATAATATTTGGTCGACTAGCCGTCAAGTACATTAAAGAACCAATCATCCCTCTATAGGTTCTAACATCAACAACATTTCCCGAAATATCAGCGCCGACTATAGTTCCTGGTGCCATCGGGAATTTGAGATATTAAATTTCTTTAAAATGTCAGCAATATACTTCGCTTAATTTATAAAAATCTTCGTACAAAATTGTCGAACTTGTAATCCGAGAAAGAAGTCCATCTCTCCCATCATACTCATCTGAAAACGTGATACCATGAGGTTAGAAAAATTCTTAAAGTACTTTGGATTAGTTGAACCAAATATGATATCGTCCACATATATTTGAATTAAAAAGATATCATCTTTCTCCTTTTTAATGAATAAAGTGGTATCGATTTTACCTTTTAAGAAGCCACACTTGACAAGGAATTTGGATAATACGTCATACCAGGCTCAAGGGGCTTGTTTGAGTCCGTAAAGTATTTTGTCTAGAATATAAACATGATTAGGTTTATCAGCACTTACTAAACCTTGAGGTTGAGAAACGTACGCCTCTTCTTTTAATAATCCATTCAGAAATGCTGTCTTGACATCCATCTGATAGACCGTAAAGTTCTTATGTGTAGCGTTGGCTAAAAACATTCTGATTGCCTCAATACGTGCAGCTGGTGCATACGTCTCATCATAATCAATGTCTTCCTCTTTTATGTATCCCTTGGCAACAAGTCTTGCTTTATTTTGAATCACAACACCATCTTCATCTTTCTTGTTTTTGAATTCCCACTTGGTGCCAATAATAGTCTTTCCTTCAGGTCGGGGCACCAATCGCCAGACTTTTAACGCTTCAAATTGGTTGAGCTCTTCTTGCATGGCTGTAACCCAATCTGGATCACAAAGAGCTTCTAAAACTTTGTTGGCTCTATTTTGCTCAGGAATGAGTCAAATAAGCATTCGTTTGCAGTCGCAGACCTAGTTTGCACGGTCTTTGATGGATCTCCAATAATTTGGTCCACTTGTAAACATGAGGAAGTGGCTTAGAGGCAGATTGATCATGATGAACATCTAGATAACGAATTTCTTCTTCTTGTTCAATATAGGGTTCAGTTGAAGTAGTCGGCGCAGAAGTTTCAGTTGATTGGACATTAGATGTCTGTTGAGTAGGCGTTACCGTACATCCAACTGATTGTGTAAATTCTGGCTCGACAGTTTTATTAGCAATTTCAATTGAGTGAGTAGGTGTTTGAATTTGAGTTTCTTCCTGAATCAGGGGATCGGATTCAGTTGAGACATCTGAAGTGATTGGATGATGACTACTTGAATCTTCAGATCTGTCAATCACAACAGGTTTAGTCAATTTAGAACCATGAAACTCATCATAGAAAAATTCAAACAATAAGTCTAATTCTGTTAAATGAGATGTAGACGTTGACGCTTTATCAGAATTAGAAACAGTAACCTCAGGTTCTGGACTGATTTGCCCAGAAGCTAAAACTCCTGTTATAATGGGTTCTGAACTGCTTTAATCAAAAGCCATTTCTTCATCAAATGTGACGTTTACTCTCTCTACAACTATTTTAAATTTCTTCAAGTAGACTCTATATGTAGTAGACGTTTGAGAGTATCCAATGAAAATGCCTTCATCAGCCTTAGGACTGAACTTGTTCAAGTTCTCCATGTCATTCAGCACAAAACACATGCATCCAAAGATGTGAAAATGTTTAATGCTAGGTATTCTATTATTAATCAAAGCATATGGTGTTTTACCAAACCGACGATAAATGATTGAGCGATTTTGCGTATAACATGCAGTTGATACAACTTTAGCCCACAGAAATATAGGTAAATCAGATTGACTCAGTATAGTGCGAGCAGCCTCAACTAGAGTTCTGTTTTGCCTTTCTACTACTCCATTATGTTCTGGTGTTCTGGAAGCAAAAAATTGATGTGTTATCCCGACCGATTCGAGATAATCATCTACAGTCTTGTTCTTGAACTCTGTGTCATTGTCTGTTTTGAGAAGCTTAACCGTCTTCTGCAAATTGACTTGAACGGTCTTTAAGAATGAGACAATGACATCGGGCGTCTCATCTTTTGCTAGTGTATTAAATTGTATACAAGATTTAATTAGGAAAGTCTTGTAAAAAGCCTTTGTATTTGAGTAGTCAATGAAAGTCAATGTAAGTCACATAGTGGAAAGTCAACATTAGTCTTAGAGGGTTTTAAGTACTTGAGTGTTTAAGTACTTGAGAGTTTGAGTGGATCCATATTCAAGTTACTTGAGAGTTTTATACCCTTGGTATAAATAGGTTTATGCCTTGTAATTTTGTAAGAGCTTTTCATGTAATATCAATAAACGTGTGGAACTTTCTCTCTCTACTCTCTCTCTAAGATCTTGATACTGTCAAATATTAAGAGATAGAATTGCTTGATTGAATCAGGGAATACATTTTCAATTGGTACCAGAGCTATACCAAACAATTTTTAGAAAAAATTTGCACAGAAAACAAGATCAAAATCTGGAATTTGGGATCAAAGAGTCAAATTTTCTTGAAAATTTTAAGAACACAGATTTCTTGGATCTTCACTGTTGAATCGAATTTTCTTATGTTTGATTAATTTTAGATTGCAAAATGATTCAATAGGATTCATTTTATATCATAGAATCATTCTAGTTCACAGATTAATCAACTGAATTGTAGATTGAATTGATTGGATCGAATTCTGAAATTTTCAAGATCGCAGAACAACCTCTGAGTTTTCATTGTTGGATAAAATTAGCAATTGTTATTTGTTGATTGACTGTAAGAATGATCAAGTTGTGATCGATTGAAGATTAGAAACACATTATATTCATAAAGTTTCATAGATTATCCACAATATCATATTCAATTTCTGAATTTTTTTTGGATCTTGTTGGCAAATATTATCGAACACTGTTCTTGATCCATTGCACCTTAATTCTGCAATTTTAATACTTTAGTGTGATAAGAAAGTGTTTGGGATTGAATTTCTGTTATATTGATGTAATATCAAGAATCAATTTTGCAAATTTGAATTTCTTGGATCGATGTTGTGGATTCCATCAAGAAGACGCAAGTAGCCATGCAAAACACGCAAGGCATTGAGTTGAAATTGAGCCTTTGATTTGCGAGTTTAAGAGAAACACGCAGACAAGCATCTGCGTGTTCTGCAAATCCGCAAGCCTTTACCTGCGAGTTCCATTGTTCAAATTGACTTGGCTTGCGCGTTTCTGAAATAAATTTTAGTTTGCGCATTTCATTCCTTCGATTTGCGTGTTTGAAGTTCTTCAACTTGCGCGTTTTAATTTCAAATCGACTTGCGCGTTTCAGTCTCAAATTCAACTTGGGCGTTTTCTGAAATCAATTCAGTTTGCGCGTTTGATCCATTCGACTTGCGCGTTTCTTTAATCCAAACGATTTGCGCGTTTGAATTACAAATTGGTTTGCGTGTTCTAGTTTAATTGGGTTTGCACGTTTCAACCAAATTGATCTGCAAGTTTAATTACAGCCTTCTATGAGTTCAAATTGACTTGCAATTTCAGATTCAAATTGAGTTTAAGTCATTTGATTTGCAAACCCCGGTCGACCCTCATAACATCGGTCGAGTTCTTCAACACCGATCGCACACACAGGTCACACACACCGGTCGCTGAATTGAAATCATTTGATTTGCGTGTTTTAGTTCAATGAACTTTGCGAGTTCCAATCATGAACAGCCTGCGGGTTCTATTTGATTTTCGATTTCAATAATTTGGGTTCTATTTGATTTTCAATTTCATTTGATTGATTGATACTTGCGAGTTTTTAAAGCTCATATAGTCTGAGATTTCACAAAGGAACTTGTTTTGCATATTTCAATTCGATTTGCAATTCAACCAGGTTCTAATTGAGTTTCAAGTACCTGAGAATTTTTGTTCTTTGGATTCAATTTCTATTTCAATTCACAGCTTGCATCAAAACACATATCATTCACACATCCTGCATTCATATGATGTGTTTCACTTCAAATGCATCTGTGAGAATCTGTGATTTTCACATCCACTTGATCTGCACAGTTTGTGTGTTTTGAGTTTGTAATTGATTTGCACAATTACTAATTGATTGGTATCACTTGGTTATTTTTAATTCACACAGTCTGAAATTTGTTGGATTATTGATTTATGTTTTAACAATTCATTCAACTGTAATCTGTGTAAACAGTCTGCAGGTTTCCAGTGTAAACAGCCTGTGATTTGGTTTGTGATTTGCACAGTTTGTAATTGATAAGTGTAAACAGTCTGAACACAGCCTGCAAGTTTTGACAAAACACTCATGCTTATTCAATATGTGTTTTTTCAATGCATCTATGTGTTTAAGGATCTGAAAGTTTGCAAGTTTGATGCCATTTGATCTGTGATTCCATAAACACAGTCTGCAGTTTTGAATTCACAAAGTGTTGTAGTTCGAGTGATTTGTGAGTTTCATAAGTCTATACTTTTAAATTCACACAGGTTTGATCTGCACCTTTTTGTAAAAGTGTTATGTGTGCATTTTCTAAAAGTGTTTGTGAGTTCAAATGAATTTGCATGAGAAAATTGTTGGGACTGTTTATGCAAGCTGGATTCTTCTCATTTATGAAACTATTTGATCTCTGAAAACACAGTTTGTAATTGATTGGTTCTGTGTGTTTCAATACAGATTCTTGTGAGTTTCAAGCATTTGTAACCTGTGTTTCAACACAACTTCTTGTCTTTCTCATATTTCAATTCACAGTCTGCATATGTTGTATAAAAGTGTTCTGTGAGCTCCAGTTTTTTTTCAATCTGTGTTTGTGAGTTTGTGAGTTTGAAATTCATTTTTCATGAACACAGTTTTGTGAGTTTAGTTCATACAATCTGAATCTGTGAATTCAATTCATAATTCTTTTGCAAATTTTTGGTTCATGCACATTTCAATTCACAGTCTGAACACATATCATTCACACAGCTTGCATTTGTGAGTTCTACTCCAAACAAGCAAGTTTCATAGAACACGCAGCAAGCAAGTTTAATTCAACACAATTTGGTTTGTGAGTTTAAAATTTCATTTGGTTTCACTTGGTTTGAACTGTGACTTTGTGAGTTTTATGATATGTGTGTTTTCACTTAAAGAGGTCAAGTGTTGATGAGTTTCTTATTAAAATGATCTGCAAGTTCCAGTTTACACAGTTTGTTTTGATCTGTGGCATGCAAGTTTTAATTGAAAAGCAAGGTTCTGTGGCATGCAAGTTTGTTGTTATTTGATCTGTGCATTTGAGTTCTTATGTTTTGCACATTTGGTACAATCTGTCTGCAGGTTTTAAATCACAGCCTGTTTTAATTGCTGTGATCTGTGTTTTTAAAGCTTATATGGTCTGCAAGGTTTTGAAAAACATATAGCTTGTAGAAAATACCATTCAGACTCTTGAGAAAGTAATTAAGCTCAAAGAGTCTACTATTACAAAACTTCAAAGCCAACTGAAGATAACTGAACAAAAACCATCTGCATTACAAGATGAATCAGTTGAACTTCAAAACAAGTTTAAGGCTTTCGAAGAGAAGATATCTGCCTTGGAAACATAAAATGCAGAATTGATAAAAAGCATCCAAGCAGATAAAGAAAAATCAAATCTAGAGAAATCTTCAACTCAACAGATATCTTAATTTTCAAAGAAAACTCTACAAGAGAAAAATGATTTGAAGCTTAGATGCATAAAACTTTCTAAACAAGTGTCGGAATTCGAAAAGATTATAATCACTGAAAGAGACACTTTTACGAAAGAAAGACAAGTTCTTGAAAACAAAATAACTGAACTTCCCAAATAGATTTCTATTTTACAAGACTTGCTTGAAAAAGAAAGACAGATTTTCAAAGAAAAGAAGCAGTCTTATGAGCTTGAAAAGAGATGCTGAAAAGAGAAATACTGGGATTTTCAAAGATATTTCTGAAAAGAACAAGAACTTGGAAAAAGATTTTGAGCTTGAACGTTCACATTTTGAATCTGAAATATCTAAGCTCACATCCAAATTAACTGTTCTGTCATCAGATTATCAAAAAGAACAGAAGGCCAAATTTGATTTGAAACAAAAATTTGACACACTTTTAGATGAAAGAAACATTTTGACTAAAAAGATAAATGACTTAGAAGCTGCAAACATTTAGTTGTCGGATAAAGTAACAGCTGATGTGATTAGTCAATCACATGTTGATAATTCAACATAATCAGTCTGTTCTTTCAAAACAGCTTCAAGTTCTATTCATGAGAAAAATGTTTTGAAAAAGAATAGTGTCAAATCACAAACTGTCAAATTAAATCAGATTAGACCATCTAATCTATTCTATGACAAATCTGTTGATAGTTCAGCAAATTTTTATATAAAATCTCTTGGAAAGCATTCTAAGAAAAATCAGATGGTCTGGAGAGTGAAGAGTCCTTCAGATGAAGAGAAGAAGAATGACAAAGAATCTGCTTCCACATCCAATGCCAAAAAGAACAGAGCCCATAAAGGTAAATCTTTTGTTCATCCTAATATGTTTTACTCAACTAATCACTTGATCAGGTTTGCTCAAAAGAAGATTTGTTGTTCTTACTGTGGAGCACATGACTTTGTAAGTAAAATTTTTGTTAATTACTGGTATGGTTCTTATTATGTTAACCCCACAAGAACTGCAACTAACACATCAGGACCCAAATACCAGTGGGTACCAAAAGCTAAAACTGTGTTGCAGGCACCCAAAGTTTAAGGGGGAGCATGATGATTGACTTCTAAGTACTACAACTTAGAACTCGGACTTCAATGTCAAAGAACATTGACTTCTAGACAAAACAGTCTAGGACTCGTTCTTCAAAGTTCAAAGAACGGTGGCTTTTGAACAAAACAGTTCAAAACTCGGACTTAAGTGTCAAGACTATGGCTTCTAATCACATGATTTGAGGGGGAGCTTAAAGGAAAATATCTTCTGATCTTAGATCTTTGATTGCTTGAAAGAAGAACAACTTTCAAGCATGAAAAACGATTTCTAAAATGTTCAAACCACTTCTTGTTCTCAAAAAGATTTCATGAATTTAGAAGTGTGATTTTAAATGTTTTTCATAATTGAGCTTTAATGTTTAATTGACCGTGCGTTTCCAAAGATTAATACTTGCGTATTATCTTGTCTATATACTATAAAGTATTCATACACACCGGTTCAGTCCTTCATTTGACATTGTTATTACCATGTCTCATAACGAAACAATTTTTCGATGGTAATACTCCCGTTTGCTTTCAAATATTGTTGATCATCAATCATCATTTCTAATCTTGTGCTTTCATTGCTAAATTGTTTATATTTGTTCATATAAACAAACCATCCAATTCTTTGATACCCTAACCATTTCATTTTGATCTGATTGATACATTGTCAGATTCTCAAAACAATTCTCTTGATTTCATTTCATTCATTCAATATCCTTGTTTTGAGAGATCTTCATTGTTCAAATTGCTCAAATCTCATGAGCATACATTTTGACAGTGTTATCTTATATGTGCTTAACTGTTCAAGTTAAATTGTTAAGCAACTATTCTTTTTAGGACACTTACATGGGATTCATGTGTGAGCTTAAATAGAACTTCCATGGATTCACGTTAACCAGTATTTCCTACCCAGGAAGTTATCCTAGAGTGATTGAGGGGTGAGGGGTCAAAATCAAAGAGTGGGGGAGATAACTCATCCGGTTGAGTTTTTCTCATTGTGCTGAGCGGAAAAATGGAAATGAGAGTTTGGTTAGAAGTGAGCTTTAATGTTTAAAAGAAAGAAGGTGTGAGAACAGAGTTAAAAGAATATCAGAACTCTGCACCAAACACTTTCTGAGTCGGGCAACCACATCTACTGATTGGTTCACATTCTTTAGTGACCATCATTGAAACAGGCAGTGAGCCCATTCCAACTCTTGCAATTACCCCACCAGCCACTCGTTTCTTTCTTAACAAAGAAATGTTTCATTTTCATTGGGGACGCAACACATATGCTATCTGATCTTCACTCGGAAGATTTAGATATTGAAAAAGAAGGAAAGTTGCCCCACCTTCACATATCTTTCATGCACATTGAGTCCGTGTAATAATTGTTGTTGTCTCAACAGTTTACACAATTTGAGCCTGAAAAAGCTTAAGTAGCTTCAATCATTCATACACTTTCACGTACACACAAGGAATATGTCTTCTTGTCATAAGATTCATAGAAAATTCCTTTGTGGTTTTTCGATGATTGAATGGAAGCCCTGGAGGAGTGAACATCACAAAAGCTCCTTTCCAATGTACATCCGTTGTACATAGTGGCTCCGTGCTACTTACAGGCATATTAGCTGTTTCATTCGTTGAATCAGGGTTACCACGTTCATTATATCTTAATTTGAAAAGATTCGGGTATATACAGTTCATGATTCAGTTATTCAGATCAAAGGGCGGAGAATGTCAAACCTACCATAAAAAGGGGAGATTGTTAGTTTTTACAAAGGGGGTGATCAAAGACTGTGTTGAAATTGAAGAGTTTTGACGATCATGATGTTCACAATCATCAAAAAGGGGGAGATATTTACAAAGATCAATTTCAAACAAAGACTTGGGGAGAAGTTTTCAAAAGTTCAATTTCAAAGCCATAGCTTCAGAGTTAAAGAGATGTCAAGTCAGTGATAAGTTTCAAGAATTCATAATTCATATGATTCGAGAAAGTTCGTTTTTCTGAAGACAGTTCAGAGATTACAAGTGATGAAGATACAAGTTTTCATAGATTCCTCAAAGTTCCAAAGTTTTTCAAAGTTTTCAAAGATTACTCAGAGTTTCAAAGTTTCAAGAATTTCAGATTCGTGTTCAAGACTTGTTGATTTTTTCAAAAGATACAAAGTGCAAAAGACTTTTCAAGATTCTTCAAAGACTGAAACACTGAAGATTGTTAGAACTTCAAAGTCCAAGACTGTCAGAGACAAAAGTTGAAGAATCAAGCGCTGAAGTTTAGTGTCAAATTTTTTTTAAATCTTGAATACAAAGGGGGAGAATGCTAGTGTATTAAATTGTATACAAGATTTAATTAGGAAAGTATTGTAAAAAGCCTTTGTATTTGAGTAGTCAATGAAAGTCAGTGTAAGTCAAATAGTGGAAAATCAACATTAGTCTTAGAGGGTTTTAAGTACTTGAGTGTTTAAGTACTTGAGAGTTTGAGTGGATCCATATTCAAGTTACTTGATAGTTTTATACCCTTGGTATAAATAGGTTTATGCCTTGTAATTGTGTAAGAGCTTTTCATGTAATATCAATAAACGTGTGGAACTTTCTCTCTCTACTCTCTCTCTAAGATCTTGATACTGTCAAATATTAAGAGATAGAATTGCTTGATTGAATCAGGGAATACATTTTCATCTTTCGATCTTAGAAGTTTGACCCAAGTGTATCTTGAATAATCGTCCACAATCACCAACACATATTTCTTGCCGTTGATGCTTTGAATTCACATTGGACCACAGAGATCCATATGCAGTAGTTCCAAAGAATTACTTGTACTCGGTTCAGGCTTAGGCTTATGAGAAGCTCTTTTCATCTTTCCCTTCTCACACGCAACATACAGATGTTCTTTAACATATTTCATCTTTGGAAGTCCTTTTACCAAATTACCAGTCACCAACTTGTTGATGTATCGAAAGTTGAGATGCGATAACCTTCTATGCCATAACCAGCTTTATTGCATAGAGGCTTTTGAAAGTAGACACACCGCATTATCAGTCTTGACTTTGGATAGATTAATCGTGTAGAGGTTTGACTTTCGCGTACCGACCAAAGGTTCTTTTTCGTCATCAGCTCTAACATAACATAACTTGGCCTTAAAATTCACCTCTAAATCTTTGTCACAGAACTAACCAATGTTGATTAGGTGGTATCCGAATCCCTCAATGTAGCTCACCTTCTTAATCGTTACATTTTCTTGCACAACATCTCCATATCCAGGTATTGGTGAAAACTGGTCATTCCCAAATATAACATTCTCGCAGAATTTCTATGTATAATTAGATAAAATATTTTTCTGCCTGGTCATATGATTGGAGCAACCAGAATCCAAGTACCACATATGACGGGTCTGCATAGGATAAATCAAGGAACAACATATTTAGGTACCCATTTATAGATGGGTCCTAGCAAGTTAGTACAAGATTTTGGCATCCATTTGAATTTGGACCCTTTGATCTTTTTAAAAACTTTTGAAGCAATATTATTAGAATAGACATTATATGATCCAAACCAATTATCAGAATATTGTCGAGACACAAAATCATTTCTACGATATGTGGAAGACCTATTAGTAGACGGAGATAATTGGAGTAATTCTTTATTGAGTAAGTCTTGTAAGAAGATACAAGTTTTGGTTTATGAAAAGCAATATTTCCAACTACATCAGTATCACTAACAGTCACTCTATTACATTCAATATCAGAACATGATTTTGTAGTCTCGTCAACTTTCTACTTTGGTCTCCATTCTGATTTCACTTCAGGTCTTTTCTTTTTCACATCTGAAACATATGAATTTTGAAAGTTAGAACTATGAGATTTGAAATAAAATCTTTTCCTAGATTTACCAGTGTTGACCTGTTTCTGTGAATGCCTAGTCTTTTTCTTCTTCCCTTTGGCATGTTTGGTACTCACAGAAACTGATTTATCAACTTTCGTTGATGATTCACCCTTCTCAAATACACTTGGTAAACCTTTGGAAGTTACAATAAATTGAGAATGATCTGGAACTTTTGCATTAAAATCAAATTGATCATCACATTCATCAAAACAACCTTCAGAGTTTAGAAAATCAAACTCTTCACTTAACAGACCATTAATTATTTGATTTAGAAACTTTGGAAGACTTTGAGAAATCAGTGTTAATGAAAACAGTTGAAAATACCATTTGTTCTAGTCCAATCAAATTTCTCTCTTCTACAAGAGTGTTCTCATGTTCATAAATTTTACTTTCTAGAATGAGTGGAGGAACATAAATTTTGCCTTCAATCAGTTTTGCCTCCATTTCCTCTGTAGAATAGCTTTGAAAATAATCGTTAGAAAGAAATTTTGACTGTTTAGAACTATAACTATAATTCAACTTCTCATAACAAAATGGAAGTTTCATTTTAGTTTTATTTTTCCTTTTCTCATTTTCCTTAGCTTCTTCTTCATCTGATAATTTTGTCCATTTGACTTTGAGTTCAGGATATTGAGGTGCCAATTTTAGAAAACCAAAATCATATAGAGCAGGCACCTTGGAAATACCCTTTTTCAAATAATGTGGGTTATTGTAACCAATACCCCAACACTCACTACTCTCTTTTGGCTTATTAAGATGAATGGTTTGCTCAGTCTGACCTAGAGTATAAAGTTTTTCTTCCAAACCAATCACTTTTTCAACCAGAGTTTGTTTTCTTTCTTTAAAGATAAACACTTTTTAGAAACCTCTTTAATCTCAAGTTCGCACAGTTTTAATCTTGAAGATGTTTCAGATAATTGATTATGAATTACAGTCTTTTCTCTAGCACTGGTATCAATATTTTTGTGTAAAGACTCAATCAATACGTTCTTCTCAGCAATATCATTGTTGAGTTTCAGTATTGCTTGGTTTTTCTCTTTAATGATACATTTTTCGCGTTTAAGTTTAGACTGCAAATCCTAAAGTTCAATCATCATGGATTGCATTTGAGTTAAGAAATCAGATTCAGTCATATCGTTTACCTCTTCAGAATCCTCAGTATCAGAATCTTCTTCAGTTACTTTCTGACCCATAAAGCACATGTGAGCAGTTTCTTCCTTGTCAGTGTCAGGTTCTGAGTGATCTAGCCAGTATTCGTCTTCAGCCATTAATGCTTTTCCAGCTTCTTGCTGCTTGGCCAGAATCATTTTGTTCTTGTCATATTCTGAGTTACGAACCTTTGGCTTCCGGCAATCTTTAGCAAAATGGCCTACTTTGTCACAGTTATAACACTTTACTGATTCAACCTCTTCCTTCTCCTCATATCTGTTAACATACTTCTTCTCTTTTGGCCTTTTCTCCTCAAACCTTTTACCTTCTACTCTTTCCTTGTGCTCAAAATTCTTTGATCCTGATGAATATCTTTGACTATTTGACCCTGGCTTCTTGTAAAACTTCTTCTGAAAAGCTTTGGTCAACAGTAGCATTGCTTGCTTTAGGTTCTCTCCGTCATCAGAATCAGAATCAGTACTACTTTCTTCCTCAGATTCAGACACCATCACTTTCTTTTTCTTCTTTAAACTGACTGATCTTTTGTCCTTTCTCTTAACCACTAATGCAATTGGATTTGCTATAGGTTTCTCAGCTTTCTTCTTTTCATCTCTTATCTCCTCTACCTCTTTCTCATCCTGTCTCAGAGTCTCGTACGCAAGAAACATTCTGATCGCTTCGATGCTTGCCACTGGAGCGTAAGTCTCGTCATAATCAATGCCTTCCTCTTGCCTGTATCCTTTTGCAACAAGTCGTGCTTTGTTTCTGATTACGATACCATCTTCGTCCTTTTTATTCTTGAATACCCATTTTATGTCGATGATTGATTTACCTTCCAGTCTTGGCACAAGTCTCCGTACTTTTAAAGGTTCGAACTGGTTCAGCTCCTCTTGCATGGCAGTCACCCAATCCGAGTGAGCTAGAGCTTCTGATACGCAAGTGGGCTCTATCTTACTCAGGAATAAGTCATGCATACACATGTTTAGTGTAGCAGACCTAGTTTGCACCAGCTTTGATGGATCACCAATTATCTGACTTATCGGGTGCTCTTTGCTCTTTGATGGATTCGATGTAGATTGATCATAAAGCTCATCTAAATATCCACTTTCAGTTTCTTCATTTTGTTCAGCATTTGTTGGGGGTGCAGTTGAAGTAGATGGTGTAGAAGTTTCAGTTGGAACAATTATTTCTGGCTTTTGAATAGACGTCACAGTACAACCAACTGAATCAACAACTTCTGTCTCGACATGTTCAGGTACAACTTCAACTGAAGGAGTAATTGTTTGAACTAGAGTTTCTTTCTGAATTGGGGGAACTAATTCAGTAGATACATCCGAAGTAGTTGGATGATGATTCATTGAATCTTCTGTCCTGTCAACCACAACAGATTTAGGCAGTTTAGATCCAAGAAACTCATCATAGAAAAATTCAAACAATAAGTCTAATTCAGATAAATGAGATGTAGAAGTTGAAGCTTTATTAGAATTAGTGTCTTTAACCGCAGGTTCTGGATTGATTTGTCCAGAAGCTAAAACTCTTGTAAGTACGAGTTCTGAACTGCTTTGTTCATAAGCCAACTCCTCATCAAATGTAACATTAACACTTTCTATCACTGTGTGGGACTTCTTCAAGTACACCCGATGTTTGAGAGTAACCAATGAAGATGCCTTCATCAACTTTTGATCCAGCTTTGTTCAGGTTCTCTATGTCGTTTAATATGAAGCACCTGCATCCAAAAATATGAAAGTGTTTAATGCTAGGTGTACGATTGTTTATCAAAGCATAAGGTGTTTTACCAAACCGACGATGTACTATGGAACGATTCTATGTGTAGCACACAGTCGAAACAACTTCTGCCCATAGAAACATAGGTAGATCAGATTGACTTAGCATAGTATGAGCGGCCTCGACTAGCATTCGGTTTCGTCTTTCTACTACTCCGTTATGTTCTGGCGTTCTAGCAGCAAAGAATTGATGTGTTATCCCGACTGATTCGAGATAATCTTCCACAGTTTTATTCTTAAACTCTGTGTCGTTGTCTGTTCTAAGAAGCTTGACTGACTTTTGTAGATTTACTTGGGTAGTCTTTAGGAAACTGATGATGACTTCGGGCGTCTCATCTTTTGATCTCAGAAATTTGACCCATGTATATTGCGAGTAATCGTACACAATAACTAAGACATATTTCTTGCCGTTGATACTTTATGTTCTCATTGGACCACAGAGATCCATGTGTAACAATTCAAGTGGAGAAATTGTACTTTGTTCAGGCTTTGGCTTGTGAGCATCCTTTCTCACATGTTGTGCATAGGTGTTCTTTCTCATACTTGAGCTCAGGAAGTCCTATGACTAATTTTCCAGTGACCAGCTTATTGATGTAACGAAAATTCAGGTGAGAAAGCCTTTGGTGCCATAACCAGCTTTGTTGTAGCGAGGCTTTTGAGAGCAGACAAACCTGATTGTCAGTATGGACTTTTGACAGATTAATAGTGTAGAGGTTAGACTTTCGCGTGCCGACCAAGAGTTCCTTACCATCTTGAGTACATACAGAACACCGCTTGGCCTTGAAATTTACCTCTAGATTTTTGTCGCAGAACTGGCCAATACTGAACAGTTTATGTCCTAATCCTTCCACATAACTCACCTTCGTAATCGTCACATTATCTTGTATGACATCACCGTAGCCTAAAATCGGTGAAAACTGGTCGTTGCCGAATCGTACATTCCCGCAAAATTTCTCTGTATAATTAGACAATAAATCATTTTGCCCGGTCATATGCTTGGAACACCCGCTATCCAAGTACCACATATGACGGGTCTGCATAAGAGAAATCAGGGAATAACAACTTTAGGTACCCATTTAAAAGTGGGTCCTAACGGATTAGCACAAGATTTTGGTATCCATTTATATGTAGATCCTCTGAACTTTTGAAAAACGTTTGAAACATATGGCTTATAAGAATAGACATGATAAGTACCAAACCAATCATCAGAATATCGATGAGAGACAAAATCATTCCGTCTATAAGTAGATGACTTAGTAGCAAACTGAGATAATTGGAATAATTGCTTTATTGTATATCTCTTGTAAGAAATTACAAGGTTTTGTTTATTCGAAGCAACAGAACCAATTACATCAGAAGTACTAGTAGTAGATCTATTACAATCCATATCAGGAATTGATTCTGAACTCTCATCTATCTTCTGTTTCGGTCGCCATTCAGTTCGACCTTTTGACCTTTTCTTTCTTAAATCTGAAACAAAATATTTAGATTTGTTAGGAAAATCAGATTTCTGAGAATGCCTTTTCTTAAGCTTACCAGTGTTTTTCCGTTTCTGTGAGCGTTGTTTCTTTTGCTTCTTACCTGACTGATAGTAATCAGTACTCACAGAAACTGGTTCACCAACCTTAGTTGATGATTCACCAATTTCGTACACACTTGGTAAAACTTCACCATTTATAACAAAAGTATAATGATCTGGAAGTTTAGCATTAAAGTCAAACATATCAATCTTGTGACCTAGAATTACTAGCATACTCATCACAACACAGATTATGAACACATTTATAATAGATCAAATCACATTATTTCAATTAGTCATAGATCTAACTCAAAGTTACAGATCTCACATTCACTGTGTGTACATACGAGTTCTTACCCTAATCTGTGATTCTCAATGTGTACGTGTGTCTGTTCATATCTACAAATCTAACAAGGAACAAAACTATTTATACTAAGTCAACTTGTGTTGACTTTACAACCAAACCCTCAAACTATTACACAAATACAATAAAGACCCTCGCTTTTAATCTTGAATACAATATTAGTCTAACAATCTCCCCCTTTGGATTCAAGATTAAAAAAATTTTAACAGTAATCTTCAGGTCTTCTTATCTTCAGAAATATCTTCAGCTTTTGTTAGTGTATTATTTTATAGAAAGTTTTGCAAAGTAAATACATTGTAAAAGGCCTTGGGCCTATTGGGCTTATTTGTTAAATGGGCTTGGGCTTAAATGTGTAACAAGGGTAGAGAGTGTAGTGGACTATAAATAGTCTTGTATCGTAATATTTTCATTCATAATTTTCATAATACAAAATGTAGCTCTCAAATCACATTGTGTTCTCTCTAGTTTAGATTTACTTTTCTAATAAATAAATAGTCCTCTCCTACCTAATCTTGTTACTAATACTTGATATGTTGAAGATCATGGACCTACAACTTTGAATCTTTTTCAGCTTTTACAACTTCAACAAACTTTGTCACTTTGATCAAGTTATATTCCCCTTTTTCTGCTTTTCATGACTTTACTTTCTCTTCAAAATATATTTATGTCTTGAACTCTGAAGTTTTGAAACCTTTGACATCTTTAGCACAATCTTCGTTCTCCTCCTTTGTTTACAACAACATCATTCTCTTTACAACAATCTTTGCTTCAACTTTCAATCTGACATTGAAAATCATCTTTCCCCCTTTCTTGATACAAACTTTAATCATCTAAACTTGAACTCTGATTTATCTCCCCCTTTTTAATGATTTGTGAGAATCAAAATCATTAAAACTCTTCAAGTTTAGATCTTTCTTAGAATGATCTCCCCCAGATAATCAATTTAGCACAGTCTTCATGATCTCCCCTTTATGATGAAATTTGAACAATCTATCCCTTAGACAACAAATGATTAATCTCCTCCAATGAATAATATGAGGGAATCGTTCATCTGATCTGAATGAGTCGTCAATTCAAGAAAGTATTCAGCTGAATCTTTTCACATTCAGACAAAATAAGAATGGTAACCCTGAATCAACATATGAAACAGTTAGAAATGCCTGTCAGTAGCACAAAGCCACTGTGTACAACAAATGTACAATTTAAGGAGCTTGAAGTGATGTTCACTCCCCAGGACTTCCATTCAATCATTGAAAAACACAAGGTATTTTCTATGAATGTTCTGACAGAAAAAATAGATTTTCTGTGTGTTCGTGCATGTGTTATGAAAGAATTAAGCACAATGATTGTGTTTCATAAGGCTCAAAATATGTAAACCATTAAGACAGTAATGATTATACATACACTCAAATTTGCATGAGAAAGGGTCGAAGGTGGGTCAACTTTCCTTCTTTTTCAATATCAGTATCTTCCAAGTGAAGAACCAATAGCTTATGTGCTGCTTCCCCCAGAAAATGTGAAACATTCTCTTTTTGAGAAAAGAATGAGTAGCTGGTGGGGTTGTATGCAAGAGATGGCATGGGCTAGGTGCCTTTTCATTGTCGTTCACGAAGAAATGTGAAATAACAGTAATGTGGTTTCCCGGCTCAGAAATAAGTTTGGTGCAGAGTCTGATATTCTTTTACTCTGTTCTCTCACCCTCATTCTTTTTAAACATTTAAAGCTCACATCTAACTAATCTCTCTTTTCATTTTACCTCTTCACACACCAACACTCAATCTTTTTACCCCTCTCCCCTCAATCACTCAGGGAATACTTCCTGGGTAGGAAACACTGGTTATCGTGAATCCATGGAAGTTTTCTTTAAGCTCACACATCGAATCCCATGTATTGTCCTAAAAGAATGTGTTGTACAATGATTACTTTGACAATTTAAGCATAAGAAATCATTTGTCAGTGTATGTATGGTCATAAAGATAAGAATGAATTTTGAGCATTTTAAGCATTTAAGATTTCCCAAAATTTTTTATAAATGAATAATCATGAAAGAATAGAAATGTTTTGAGAATCTGACAATGATTAAGATCAGATCAAAAATTCATGAAGAATAATATTTTGGGAAATCAAAGACAAATGTTGTTTATATGAACAAAATATAAACATATTTTCAATGAAAGCACATTTCAGTATAGAAACGACATTTGATTCAAACAACATTGAATACAACCGGGAGTATTACCATAGAAAGATTTATCATTTGATACATGGTAATAACAAAGTCAAGCAAAAATGTACTGAACCGATGTGTGTATGAATACTTGACAGTATAAAGACATGACAATTACACAAGTATTTGTCATTAGAAACACACGGTCAGATAGTCATCAAAGTATCCAAAAATCATTTAAAAGCACACTTCTCAATTCATGAAAAACATTTTAAGAATGTGAATTGGTTTGAACATTTTAAGAAACCATTTTTCACAAGTGAAAGTTGTTCTTCTTTCAACAAGTGATAGAGTATAAGGATTAGAAATATATACCTGTAAATCAGAATCCTGTACTCCCCCTGGAATGAATATATTCTTTTAAATATCCATGACAAAAACATCAGATATCCTCCCTCTTGATATCTGTAAAAACTTAAATTATCAGAAAAATATAACAATGAAAGTATAACCAACTATTATCTCCTCCCCCTAAAAGATATAACAGTTAACTCCCCCTTAAATCAAAAAACTTCTACACAAGATGTTATATGATTAGCATCTTTCAGAAGAAAAACATTTGAGTACGGGTTCTGAACTAAGTATTCAGAAGCCATGATTACATATTCTCCAGTGAGAATAGTAATATGCAATTTTACCATTGAATCATGGGTTCTGATCTAATGTAACTAGAAACCAATGTCACATGAAAAATAACCTACAAGAATAAAAGGTTTTGGTAATCATTTTAAAAATGATTCCGCGTTTATCAGTAAATGATGAATAAAATACACTGTTCAGAATTTCCAAGACATAAGCAATGAAAGCATAAAGTAAGATATACTCCCCCTTGAATCATGTAGCGGCATTTAACATACCTAGTTTGCTGACTAGAAAGGTAAAACTCTTTTCATCCAACGGCTTGGTGAAAAGATCAGCCAACTGGTAGTCCGTTTGCACGAAGTGCATCTCTATATCGACCTTTTCCACATGATCCTTGATGAAATGATATCTCACATCAATATGTTTTGTCTTTGAGTGTTGCACTGGATTAGCTGTTATGGCTATCGCGCTCTTTGAATCGCAGTAAATAGGAACTCGTTGGTATGAATAGCCAAAATCCTTTAATTGTGTTCGCATCCGAAGGACTTGTGAACAACAGCTTGTAGCGGCTACATATTCAGCCTCGGCGGTAGATGTGGATACACAATTCTGCTTCTTTGATGTCCAACTTGTCACCTAAAAACTGACACGATCCAAAGGTGCTTTTACGATCCAGCTTACACCCTGCATGGTCAGCATCTGTGTATGTAGTTAGATCAAAACTCGAACCCTTAGGATACCAAAGGCCTAATTCGGGAGTGCCTTTGAGGTACCTAAGTATTCGTTTCACAGCGACTAGGTGTGATTCCTTCGGGTTAGCTTGATACATAGCACAGAAACATGTGGCAAACATACTATATCCGGTCTACTTGTAGTTAAGTACAGTTATGAACCAATTATGCTATGGTACATCTTTTGATCTACTGATTTACCAGATAAATCAGCATCTAATAGTTTACCCGTTGCCATTGGTGTTTTCATCACTGAACTTTCAGTCATGTTAAACTTTTTCAGGATATCTTTGATATATTTTGACTGATTAATGAAAATGCCTTCGGGTAAATGTTTTACTTGAAGACCAAGAAAGAATGTCAGTTCACCCATCATTGACATTTCAAATCGAGATTCCATGATTTTTGAAAAGTTTTTACAAAATTTAGAATTTGTAGAACCGAAAATAATGTCATCCACATAAATCTGAATTAGGATCATATCTTCACCTTGTTTCTTCAGAAAGAGAGTAGTATCGATAGTACCTTTTTTAAATTTGGAAGCAAGTAGAAATTGGGTTAACGTTTCATACCAAGATTTTGGTGCCTGTTTGAGTCCATATAAAGCCTTGTCTAGTACGTAGACATAATCTGAATGTTTTGGATCATTGAAGCCTTTGGGTTGAGCAACGTAAACTTCTTCATGCAGAATCCCATTCAAGAAAGCATATTTTACGTCCATCTGATATACCGTAAAATTCTTGTGGGTTGCGTACGAAAGAAATATCCGAATAGCTTCAATCCTTGCAACAGGAGCAAATGTTTCATCATAATCAATCCCCTCCTGTTGACAATACCCTTTTGCAACGAGGCGAGATTTATTTCGAACCACAACTCCTGCTTCATCTCTCTTATTTCTGAAGACCCACTTTGTGCCAATCATATATTTTCCTTCTGGTAGTGGGAGAAGTCGCCATACCTTGTTCTGATCAAATTGTAGAAGCTCATCTTGCATAGCTAATATCCAATCAGGATCGCGTAAGGCTTCTGATGCTTTCTTCGGCTCAAGGGAACTAAGGAAACTCGAGTAAAGACAAAAATTTGCAGATGTCGCCCGCATTTTCATTCCACTGTGGACATCACCTATTATGTTGTGTAGAGGATGATCTCGTGTCCATCTTGTAGTGCTTGGAAGTGGCTGAACAGAAATCTGCGTGTTATCTTCATCATATTCATCATATATTGCAGGCTCAATCTCGGATGTACTCGGGACATCTTGTACATTTGTTTCTGACTGATGTAATTCTGGAACAGCAGAAGAAGTTGTTAGATCTGATTTTATAGTAATCATTGTATTTATTTTATATCCTAGACTATTCTTAATGATGTAATCTGTTTTGTTAAGGCTAGGGGTATTTAAGTCCCCTTAGTCCTTTGTTCTTGTAACTTTGGCACTCTAATTAAATACATCTGATTACATTTGGCACTCCAACTTTCTCTCTCTACTTTCTCTCTCTACTTTCTCTCTCTGAAGATTTAGAGATCTTGGACTTTCAATTGGTATCAGAGCATACTAGATCTTGAGAGGATTGAGAGAAATCATTTTTTAGATACTGAATTTGTCGATTAAGTAGAGAATTTGATTGATTTTCTTGATTTTTCAAGAAAATCTCGTTTTTTGCTTGATTCATCAAATTTGGTTAGGTTTCTGGTTGAATTTGTGCGAATTTTGTTTGTTTAGATTCGTTTGTGTTAGTCGATCATATTTGATTCACATAATTTTGCATAAAAACCATGATTTGATCTTCAATTTTATGATTTTGTGATTTTCTGGAAACTCGAGTTCACGTACTGTTTCATTCACGATTTTGAGTTTTTGTTGTTTTTAATCGAAATTGTTAGTTGAATTGTGTAAGAAAGTTGTTTTCGATTTTCAGAGTGTGAATTACTTGCCTTAATTTCAGTGTTTTAATCGATCTTGCGCATTTTTTTGATTTTCTGTGGTTTGCGCAAGTTCATGTAGGTTTGCGCATCATTCATATAGGTTTGCGCATCATTCATATAGGTTTGCGCATTACTCATATTGGTTTGTGCAAGTTCTCTGTTCTTCTAATCTTTTTGTTAGTGTATTTCAGGTTTTCGCATCAAGATATATACGCAAATCTCATTTTGCGTATCAAGTGGCTTCCGAAAGTTCACTTCTCTTCAGTTTGCGGCTCAGTTTGCGTATTTTGTTAGATACTCAACTTCAGTTTGCGTATCCTAAGTGGTCCGAAAACCTAAGCTTGCACATCCTAAGTGGTCCGAAAACTTCAGTTTGCGTATACTTTGTGGTCCGAAAACTTCAGTTTGCGCACCTCTCTGCGTACGCAAAGTACACTTTGCGATTCTCATTGCATACGCAAAGTACACTTTGCGGATCCTACTGCATACGCAAACCTTCGGTTTGCGCAAGTTCCAGACTTAGTGATTTTTTTTCTGACTTTCTGGTTTTGGCAAGATGTCTTTGCAAGCTCAAATATACAAGAATGACCTGATGATGTCATTGGGGTCTGACACACGTCCTCCTGTACTGATCAACGAGAATGAATTTGAACAGTGGCAGGACCGATTCATTAATTTCATTGAAAGACAACCGAATGGGGAAAATATGATGAAATCACTGACTCAGGGTCCTATGGAGACACCAAGGAAAGCTGTTCCAGCTACTGCAACCACTGCTGCTACCACTGTTGAGAAAGCATTAAGGGAATATGATGTTGATGAGTTGTTACGACATCAAGCTGACAGCCAGGCCAAATCAAATCTGATTCTTGCTCTACCCAATTCCATATACAACAGAATTGACTGTTTCAAACAGAATCCTATGCTGATGTGGACTCAACTGGAAAAGATTATGCTTGGTACAACTATGTCAACTCAGTTGCGCCAAACAAGGTATATGAATAATTTTGAAGAGTTCAAGGCTAAGGATGGGGAAAGCTTGAAGAGTGTATTTGACCGATTTTGGGCTATCATCAATGATCTGTACAAGATCAAAGTTACAAAGACTGAATTGGAGGCTAACTTGAAGTTTCTGAATGCATTACAACCAGAATGGAACAAGTCATGCCATAGAATGAGAAATGATGTTCGAATATCTACTATGCCAATTCAGGAATTGTACGAAATTCTGATGTCAGATGAGACAATGGTGATAGAAAAGAAGGCAAAGCTGGATAAGAAGAATAAGCCTAAACCAGTGGATCCAATTGCACTCCTTGCAAGTCAACTGGCCGAGCAAGCATTGACAGATGAGGCTTATGATGGTTCTACTGAAGATTATGGTAAAGCCTTAGAGAAAGTCATGATTCTTCTTTCTCAACACTACCATAAAAAGTTTCAGCGAAGAACTGGATCCAACAATCTCCGTTTCACTTCTGGCTCAAAGAAAGTTGAACCTGGTGCACCATCAAAGACATACACTTCAAAGTATGAACCGGTTAAAGTAGTTGAACCGAAAAAGGAAGAGAAAAAGGTTATGAACTGCTACAACTGTGGGAAACCGGGTTATATAGCCAAAGATTGTCGGGTGAAGGTAGTCAAAGATTCTGCATTCTATCAAAAGAAGATGGAACTGGCTGAGAAGAGAGAAACCGGAACTAATAGATGGCAGAGGAAGAGTATTGGTTGGATCACTCAGACAACGAAGCTGAGAATGAAGAGACAACTGCTATGTGCTTCATCGGGGATGACAAAAGCGATGATGAAGATGAGGATACCTCAACAGATGAATCTGAGGTAATTTCTGAGTTTCATGTCAATTTCATTTCTTTTCAATTGAACGTCATTGTCAATGCTTTACATGATTTTCGTTCTAAGTTCATTTCTGAAAAGCTTGTTAATCAAGAAAAGTCTGTTTTGATTGAAAAGTTGAAAATTTCTATGAAAGATGAAAACATCATTTTAAATGACACAAGAGAGAAATTTCAAAAAAATTTGAATGACTTAGAATTATCAAATCAGACTTATCATGATTCTTTGACTAAATTGACTGATTTGAACAAAAGTTTATCTGATAAAATAATTGTGTTAGAAGAAAAATTGTATAAGAGAAATCAAACTGAGCAGACTATATATATGAATAAGCCTAGGAGTGACGAGGCTATTAAAGAAAGGTGGGGACTTGGTTTTGAAAATCCTCATTGTCTAAACAATGTTATTTCAAAAACCCCAACCTTATATAATTTTGATTATCTAACTCTTGCGAATTATGCTCCTCAATTTAAAATTGACTGGTTAAATGAAAAGAAAGTTTTAGAAATTGAAAATCAAAACAGGATGCATAACAAGAAAATGGAAATGCCATTTGTTTATACGTCTGAAAATGCCAAATATTTTCCTAATCAATCAAAGAAATCCAGAAAATCCAAAAATGTTTTAAATATCAATTCTTCCAATAAATCTTCATTATTAACTGAATTTGTTGATATATATGCTAGTACTAATAGGGAAAATGTATCTTCGGTTTCTTATGATTCAAGGAAATATATTCCTCCATTAGTGTTAGAAGGTAAGATAGTTGATCTTGAAGATAAATTGGAAAAACAAAGTCTTCAAACTGAATTAGAAAACGATTTATTTCTTTTTATAATGAAAACAAGTATTGAACACAAAATTTCTTCTGGATTTTCTATAGATTCTAAGGAAAATACTCAAGTTTCTAAAAATAATGTGCATTTGCGCAACCAGTTGGTTACGCAAACCGACACTTTACGCACTCAGTTGGACACGCAAAGTTCAGTTTGCGCAACCAATGGGATGCGCAAACCTCCTCCTGACTTGTGCAATTTTGAAAATTTTCACTCTGAGGCTAGTTCTTCAATGTCGAATGCTCAGGTTGATTTCTTAGATAAAGTTTCTTCTTCTACATCAATTGTTGATAATTCCTTAACGCTAAATGTTCAATATTATAAAAAGAAGCGTAAAAGAAGAAGGTCAAAGAAGTCAAGGAAACAGGATAGTGTCTTGTCTGAAAATTCTAATTCATCTGATTCTTCTGTTTCAGATCGGACTGTGAAGAGATCACAAAAGCAGATATGGAGGGTTAAACAGCAGAATCCGAATTATTAGGAGTTAAATGTGTAGAAAGTCTTTGTGAATCTGATACATTTGCCATTTGTAATAAAAATACAAAATATTCATTTCAGCAAATGATTCATATTCCAAAGAGTGTCTCATATTCTTCTTCTAATTCTGATTCTGATGATTGTGTTTTTTCCTCTATTGATGATTGTTTTCATGTTTATATGAATGATAATTCTGTGAAATATAAAAGACACAAATCTAACAAGAAGGGACCCATAAGCATATGGGTACCTAAAATTGTGTAATTTCTGTATGTGCAGCTTAGTCAATTATGGTATCTGGACTGGAGGTGTTCTAAACACATGACTGGCAACAAATCTCTTCTGTCCAATTTTAAAGAAAAATGTTGCGGTCGTGTTAAGTTTGGAAACTGTGAGACTGCTCCAATTCTTGGTTATGGTGATCTAGTTCAAGGTAATATAACTGTCAAGAGAGTCAGCTACGTCGAAGGTCTAAGCCACGACTTATTCAGCATCGGACAGTTCTGTGATAAAGATCTTGAAGTTAGCTTCAAATCAAAAAGAGTTGCTGTGAAGAATGATAGTGGCCGAGATATACTAATTGGAAAGAGAAGATTCAATATGTATACTATTGATCTTCCAAAGTCAACATCCCATCAGACATATGTCTACTGTCTAAAGCTTCAGTTCATGAAAGTTGGATTTGGCATCGTCGACTAGCTCATCTCAACTTCAAGTATATGGATCGCCTGGTCAAGAATGATTCAGTGAGAGGTCTTCCAGTTCTTCGTTTTCAGAAAGACCACCTCTGTCAAGATTGTGAGAAAGGAAAGATGAAGAAAGCATCTCATAAGCCAAAGCCTGAACCCTACACGTCGGCTATTCTTGACATACTACATGTTGATTTATGCGGTCCGATGAAGACAAAGAGTATAGGTAAGAAGAGATATGTTTTGGTGATTGTTGATGACTACTCAAGGTATACATAGGTTAAATTTCTCAAGTCAAAAGACGAGACTCCTGAAGTTCTCATCAATCTCATCAAGACAATCCAGACAAATAAGCAAAAGCAAGTCAAAGAGGTAAGATCAGATAATGGCACTGAATTCAAGAACAGTACTCTCCAGGATTTCTATGATTCTCAAGGTATACAACAACAATTTTCTGCTGCTCGTACTCCGCAACATAATGGGGTTGTTGAAAGAAGAAACAGAACGCTTGTAGAGGCTGCCAGATCAATGCTTGCTTATTCAGAGCTTCCTTTGTCTCATTGGGCTGAAGTTGTGTCAACTGCCTGTCATACTCAGAATCGGTCAATTTTGCATCGTCGTTTCAACAAAACACCATATGAGCTGATGAACGGTATCAAACCGAACGTCAAATATTTCAAGTCATTTGGGTGTAAATGTTATGTTCTGAATGACAGAGACAATCTAAACAAGTTTAGTCCGAAGGAAGATGAGGGTATCTTTCTGGGTTATTCTTCTAACTCTACTGCTTACAGAATCTTTCTGATCTCCGCAAGAAAAGTGATAGAGAGCGTAAATTTCAAATTTGACGAAGCTGCTAATTTGGTTTCTATTATTCCCAGATTCTAGTTCCTAAATGCAATTAATCAAAACAAACACAAACAAGAATCAATTACCTGTTTGATTTCACTTTCAAATTCAAGATTACAAACTTTCTCTCTCTAGAACTCTCTCACTCTACAAATCTCTCTCAAACGAACTTTCTCTCTCTCAATGACTTCTTTTTACAACTGAATACCACTACAGAAATACAAGACTATTTATATCTACAACAAAAACAAGGAAAAACAAATACAAAATACATTGACTTTTATTACAAAAGACTTTGACTTTGATGAGTGTTGACTTTTCCAGCTTTGACTTTCTTGACCTTTTGACCTTCAGTCTTCTTGATCTTGTATACAACATATTTATGCTCTAACAGTTTCTGGTCAATCAGGCACATAACCCGTACTTACTGGGAATTCAACTTCTGAACAACTCAGTTCAGAACATGCACTTCAACAGTCAAATCAGGATTCTTCTTGATATCTGCTTAGTTCAAATATATGTAGATGATATTATCTTTGGTGCGTCTAACAAATCTTTATGTAATTGGTGTTCTGATCTAATGACTTCTAGGTTTCAGATGAGCATGATGGGAGAAATCAATTTCTTCCTCGGCTTACAAGTGAAGCAGCTTCCAGATGGAATCTTCATCAACCAGTCAAAGTATGTATTTGACATCTTGAAGAAATTCAAGATGGACAAATCTACTTCAATCGGTACGCCGATGTCTCATGGTGCCAAAATCGGACTTGATCCAGATGGAAAAGCTGTGGATCAAAATACATATCGAGGAATGATCGGATCACTGATGTATCTCACAGCAAGTCGCCCGGATATAATGTTTTCTACGTGCCTATGTGCCAGATTTCAAGCCAAGCCTAAAGAATATCATCTGCTAGTATTTAGATACATCAAGGGAACTCCTTACTTAGGTTTATGGTATCCTAAAAGTTCTGACTATAAATTGATTGCTTATTCTGATGCAGATTTTGGCGGTAATCAGTTGGACCGGAAGAGTACTTCAGGTCATCTTCAGTTTTTGGGTGACAGACTGATAAGTTGGGCGTCGAAGAAGCAGAACTGTGTTTCTATCTCGAATGCAGAGGCAGAATATGTCACCACAGCTAGTTGTTGCGCTCAAGTCCTATGGATGAAGACACAACTACGGGATTACGGGATGCTGTACAAAACAGTGCCAATATATTGTGACAGCAAGTCCGCAATCGCCATTTCAGTCAATCCGGTCCAGCACACCAAGACCAAGCACATAGATATGCGGTACCATTTCATAAAGCATCATGTGGAAGAAGGTACTATTGAATTATATTTTGTACCAACTGAATATCAACTTGTTGATATCTTTACAAAAGCCTTAGATGAAAAACGTTTTAATTTTTTGCTTTCAAAATTAGGCATGTTGAATTTAAAAGTTTAAATCTTTACAAATTTTATTCTATAAAATAAAATTTTACAGATTTTCTTTCTTTTGAATAAAACGTATGTCTAGGATCTTTTACAAGTTCTTTGTTTATATTAAAGTTTTATATGTTCAACTTTCAAGTCTTACAAAAGTCGAAAAGTTAGCAACATGTTTGTAGCTTTTGATACTGCTTTAAAGATATGTGAGTCAAAATTTTTATAGTTTACTTTGCTTAGACTACCTAAATGATCAGAATTATAGATCGGAATGAAAATATGGGCTAAGCATTTAGACGTTGATCTAAGTGATTGAGATGAATAATAAATTCTTAAAATACAGAAATCTCTGAGTTTAAAAGTTTGTACCTGTGACCTTTCTGGTTTGGGAAAGTAAGTTCCGTGGGATGCTTGTCATCTGGTCCCCTAAGGTCAATTGATCTGGGAGTGATCAAACCCAAATCCTTCTATAGAATCAGATCGAAAGTCATGTTCTACTGGTATCAATGGGTTTAGGATAAGTCGATGTAGCCTTTCTTATCCGGGAAAGTAAGTTCAAAGGGGTGCTTGACACCTAGTCCCCTAAGGCCAACTGGTCTGGGAGTGGCTGACCCAAATCCTGCAATAGGGTCAGATAGAAAGTTACGTTTACGGCATGTTCTTTACTTAATGAACTCTTTGATTAAAAGATGCCAAAGTGCACAATGCTTAAAAGATGCCAAAGAGCACACTCATGTGAAGATGCTAATGTGCACACTGCTAAAAAGATGTTAATGAGCACACATCTCATGATACTTGGTGATATGTTTGAGTTGCGATAAACCTGTAAATTTGTGAAAGTCTTAATTTTTGATGGCTTAGTGTTAGTACATGCAAAGTTTTCTATAATATTTTTAGAATTGCATTTTTTCTTGAAGCTAATCGAAGTTCACATGCAAGCACACTGAATAGACAGATGGAAGTTTTTGAAACTGAACATGTCTTAACTTGATATGCAATTATACTTGTTCTTGCATCCAAAAACATATGCTTGATTTCAACTGATTGATAAATCTGTGAAATTTTAATGAGTAGACTTTAATTTGTTTAGTGTTTAAAATTTTATATGTTCAGTTGTTTCAAAATTTATATTCAGTATCATTTTCTTTTTACACTAATGTTTATATGGTTGTGTATCCATATTTTTGTTAAATGGTCTGTGCATATTTCGAGGGGGAGAGCCAATCTGAAAAGATATATGAACCAGTCTGTTTTTGAGGGGGAGTGAACCAAGCTGATAAAATACTTCATGAACTGATCAGAAATTAAACAGGTAAGTATTTTATGATATTTCTAAGCAAATGCTTATCGGATTTGATAAATTTTGTGCATTTGTATAGGGGGAGTAAAACAAGGTTGACAGGTAAATTTTTTTTGTATTTTTAATTTTTTTGAATGTGATTTTTTTTAGTGAATTTTTTTTTAGTATAAATAGGTTTTCACTAGTACAAAAAAGGTCTTTAGTGACGGTTAAAAACCGTTACCATAGGTATTCCGTAACGGTTTTCATGGACATAAAAATCGTCACCTTATCTGCCGTCACTTTTGGTACACTTTTGGTTACGTTTAAAAAATGTTACCAAATCACATCAAAAACCGTTACAATAAGCTAAAACCGTCACCTTAGGTGTATAAAAAAACCAAATTTTTTCCTAAAACCGTCACCTTAAAATGACATACGACAATGTTTATTTGTTAAAACCGTCACCGTAGCATGACATACGAAGACTTTATTTTTCAAAAACCGTCACCATAGCATGACATATAGTGACTTTATTTTTCAAAAATCGTCACCTTAGGATGACATACGGTGACATTGATTATTCAAAATCATCACCGTAGCATGATATATGGTGACGTTTATTATTCAAAATCATCAACGTAGCATGACATACAATGATGTTTATTTTTCAAAACCGTTGTCGCAGCATGACATACAATTACGTTTATTTTTCAAAACAGTCACTGTATCATTACATTCGGTTACGTTTATTTGTCAAAATCATCACCATAGCATAATATACAACGGCGTTAATTTGTTAAAACTGTCACCACAACATGACATATGGTGACGTTAATTTTTCAAAATTGTCATCATAACATGCATACGGTGACGTTTATTTTTTGAAATCGTCACTGTAGCATGACATTCAGTGACGTATATTTGTCAAAACTGTCACCAAAACATGACATACGGTGACATTTATGTTTCAAAATCGTCACCGTAGCATGACGTACGATGACGTTTATTTTTCAAAACTATTACCATAGCATAACATAGGTGACACTTATTTTTCAAAATCGTCATTTTACCATGACGTATCGTGACATTTGTTTTTCAAAAACGTCACCCTAACATGACGTACAGTGACGTTTATTTTTTTAAAACCGTCACCTATAACATGACGTACGGTAACGTTTATTATTCAAAACCGTGACTGTGGCATGACATACGATAACATTTATTATTCAAAACCGTCACCGTAACATGACGTATGGTGACGTTTATTTTCAAAACTGTCACAATATCATGGTGTACAGTGACATTTATTTTTCAAAAATGTCACTGTATCATGACATACGTTGATGTTTATTATTCAAAACATCACTGTAACATGACATATGTTGATGTTAAATTATCAAAGTCGTTGCCACAAGTCATCTTTTATTGACGATTTTTATTATTTAAGGGTAAAATTAAAATTTTAACTCAAAATACGAATCAAATGATTAACATTACATATAAAAAATTTAAAGTACTAATATACATTATATGAATAATGTGTGAGAATATCAATAAGAAAAGTTATAAATATCATTAACATTTTTTTCTTATCTAAGTTATACTCCTTGTTTGCTTCGATCTCTTCCCCGTCCATTGATCGTTGTATAATTGTTGTTTCAATTCTTATGCTTGTGCTTCTCGTCATAGGATTAGAAGTCATTTGTGTAACCTGCAACAAGATAAATTCATATAAATATAAAAACAAGTAATGAATACAACAAATCATGAAAAAGTGTCGCATTTGTAACATATGATTAAAGAAACATAAGATAAAACTGACTGTCGCCAGGAATTCCATTTGATGAACGAGTTGAACTCCAAAATAGTCCCATATCTTTCTTTTCATGCCTGACGAAAAGCATTAATGAATCTATTTATATTTCAATGTTAGCAATACAAAGTGTGTTATCACATGGTAGACAGTTTTGGATTTTTGATGCATGTTTTACTCTCTATTTATATAAAAATGTTAATATGTCATGCTTTACTTTCAATTGCAATTTCAGTAATGCATCTTCAACGTGCATGCCACAACCTAATGCAGCAACCAAGTTCTACCTTTTATAAGAATTGCAACCATCAAGTGTATAAATAACACAAAATAGAATTGTAGTAGGAAAGAAATTACATCTGAATCAAAATATGTTACGAAATCATCTAATAATTCGGCTAAAAAAACCTAGTAATCGGCACAGACGTAAATTTCTACAAAGGTACAACAATCATCTTCCAACATGGAAGTACGTGTCTAGTAAACAACTTTGAAAGTACTCAAAGCATGGCATATTAACATTTTAATTTTAGATTCATTTCTTTTAGTATATCATTTCCCCATTCTCCATCACATATTCACTTCTCCTTATGTAGTTATATAGACTAAATAGGACCTACAATTGCATCCTCGTTCTCATTACATAGGCAACGCTTAAATTTTTGGAAGATCTTTTACATGGTTTTCTTTAAAAACTGTGTAAAAAGGTTTAACCTCTTACACGGTTTTTTTAACAAAACCATTTAAAAGTGTTTTTTTAACAAAACCATTTAAAAGTGGGGCCTTAATAATATGACCAAAAGAAACCAAATAGAAGAAATTTACTCGAGTCGTCAAAGACCAAAATTTGGAACCTACTTTAATTATTTATAAACATTCTACATCATGATGTAAAATCATTATGTTAATATTACTTCCTTCTAAATTTCATATAATATACAGCCTTTCAGAACATTGCTTTCTAGATAATCTGGAACATAAGTGTTGGGCAGACCAAATTGTCACCGGTTAACCATAATCAAGATGCATTCAAATCATATGCTTACAATTTATGCTTGTACTTAAAGGTGTTGATCATTAGAGCACATTCAAAGCAAGATTTATTCAACCTAAACAAGGCAATTAAAAAGACTTGGGCTACATATAGTAATATAGATGGAATCATAGGAAATGAAATTACTAGAGATTTCAAACATCCCCAAAAGCTACATGAAATGAGCATAGGTTTGAATCGTTCCCTTACCTGAATTATGGTAGGATCACTCTGTGGGTTATGTGTGTTTGAGTTGGTTGAGATGATTTCCCATGAAGATCCTGCATAATACGAAATTGACCTCAAAACCTTCGTTGTCCATAAGTCAAATTATACAGCTGGAAAATGAAAGTGTTCACGAAAGAGCAAGTCGGACCGGAAAACAATGTTGCTAGATATGTCGGGTCATAGAATAGAACCTGGTGTGAATTGAGATTTTTTACAAATAGTAGTTTCAATTGTGTATTGAATAAATAAATTACCTTAATGGCTTTGCAAATATAATTTGCAAAAAGTTTCAAAGTTACATACATGACACAAAATACCTCACTCAATAGCAGTATCAATAAATTCCAAGCATTAAAGGAAATATGCATAGACATAGACAACCAAATTCCCAGCAATAAAATTACAATGATCAAACCTCGAGGAGTATACTAGCATTTTTAACAGAGCCACTTGAGTTTGTATTGCATGTCTTGCAATAACCGGTAATAGTGAAATTATTAAAGTTTCATTTTAAGGAGTTGTGGGTTATTCTCTTTTTTGAGGGATCGATGTGTAAATTGGAATCAAGAGGTTAAAGGTTTGATCACGGTATGTTACCTCCTTGTGTTATCTTTTCTAAGAACATTCATTTTGGGTTTTGATTTTGAGTGGGTATCGTTTGACTTTGTGATTTAGTTTGGGAAAAACCATAGTGGATCTTCTGTATTCTTCTTCTTGGTGGAAGTGGAACTCTCAATTTATTCCAGGTAAAAACCTCATGCCTACTATGATTAAATTACTCAGTTAGGAAATCACTAGTTGGTTGTATCTCATGTTTCTAGCTCACAAAAAAAGGGACCATTTGGAATATGCTCTATAAATTCACGATGATTAATTTAGTTGTTGGCTATTGATCCTGGAAGGGGATGTTTTGAGTGTCTTTTGGCATTAGATTATGATTGTTTATGTTGGAATCCAACCAGTCCTAGACCCTTTTATTCGCAAGCATACTCCCATCTGAATCGAAGCCATGTTGAGGTATTATTGCAGGTCCAACCTGTGAGTCAGTTTAGGACCGAGGCCACTATAAGTTGAGGACAAAAACCATAAATTTTGCTGTGTTTTTACTGCAATTATCGATGACATTTCGAGACCAAATAAGACCTGATTTAGAGCCCCAAAAATCAGCAAGTAGGAGCGATTTTAGTCCACATCTGGACAGCTCTGGACATGCTCGTCTACTGCAGTCTAAGGGTTGTTTTCTGGGTAAAAAATAGCAGCTTCAAGGCTGTTAGATAGGGTGCATAATCGAAAAACAGTAGCCCCATTTCGGGGTAGTTTAGAGGCCGGGTTTAGAGGTTGTTTGGGGTCATTTTGGAGAATGTTTAGACCTGTTTTAGGACCACATTAGGGGTTGTGTAAACCTGTTTTTAAGGCGGTTTGGATGCCTTTTAGAGAGCATTAGGATCTGTTTTGGAATAGGGTGATCTTTTAAGCACTTGATAGACTTATATGACTATTGACTCTGATTTAATGCTTGTAATAAGTCTCTTAGTGGTTTCACTATGACTTTGATATTTCTCATTTTTTTCTTGGGATGTTTTTTTTTTGTTGGGACTGAATCCTACATTCAAGCTCAATCAAGGTATAATGTTATACTTTGACTTTTGATGTTGAACAAATATAAACATGTGAACAGGACACATCCATAATATGGAAAATACCTAGATGGTAGTAGCTCTTCTTTGGTACACCACCAACATTTGTTTCACTACAAATTATTTTAAACATTTCATCAAACAGATAGTAGACATTCTTGATAGAAAAATACTACAAACGGTATAATGTTATACTTTACCTTTTGGTTAAACAAGCTAGCATCACTTCAAAATTGGTATGAACTTTGAAGCTTGAAGAAAATGGCTATCAACAAACACTGAACTTCAAACAAACCGTGAATGCAATTTTCACCCAAATCTAGAATCCAACTCAACTATGGCAGTTATAAAATAAATTATAATAAAATTGAATGCAATTTGCCCCAAATCCTAAAATAGTTCCAAATCCTACCAAAGAATGATTAAAACCGGACGTCTCGATCAACCATATCAAGCAATTAACCGATGATGAATAACCACAAGAGTATTTCACTTTCATCAAATAACTTGAGAAAAATACACATAAGTGATTCAAATCAAACGGTGGGACTTTCATCAAACAACTTAAGAAAAATACGCACCTCGTGGTCGAGCCGTGGAGGCTGGACTATCTACTGTTGAGAGATACTAATCGAATGGTGGGACTTGGAGTATCGATTGCCGACTTGGGAGTTACCGTCGCCATGGTGTGTTGACTCGAGCTGCTCTAACAGGTTGATTTGTTTTAAGGTTTTGAAAGTTTTGGTATGGTTTTTTGGGAGACGAGGGATAGGAAGAGCTACTCTAAAAATTAAATTTTTTGGAGGGAAAATTTTTAGGATTTATTTTTAGGATTTGGGTTTTAAAACCCCAAGTGGGTTTTTAGGATTTGTTTTAACGTGGGTGTTTAGAATATTTGGGAGACGTGGGTTTTTGAAAGTTCTGATTCGGGTTTTAAATTTTTAGGATTTATTTTTTAAATATCTTTTTCAACTTTAATATATTTGGTTTATGAAAACAAAAATTTTGTATTTTAAGTTTTCATTTATAGATATAGAGTAAATTTTAATTTTGGTCCTTGAGGTTTAGTGAATAATCTGAAAGTGAAACATGAACTTTAATAAGTTTAGAAAATATTCTTATGATTTTCATTTTGTTGTAAAAATGGTTCTTTGCTACTAACTTCGTTTGTTTTCTCTATTAGAGGATGAGCATTTTTCTCTATATCTACTTTTTGGTCTTTTTCACTTTTGTATTTTTCTTATTTTTGTAACAACCATGGAAAAACTATAGAGACTATGTAACTAACTCACACACACAAACACACACACACATATAGGGTTGGGTTCACGTGAGACCAACATGTTTTCGTGAGACCCGTGACACCACGATTTTACATTTGAAACTTTACAGTAAAACGTTGTGAAGGTAAAAAAAACTGAAACTTCACAGTGTTTTGTTGTGAAGGTTTTTGCCTTCACATTCTTTTGTTGTGAAGTTTCAAGTATAAAAACGTAGTCTCACGGATCTCACGAAAATAGGTTGGTCTCACGTGGTCGCAAGTATATATATATATATATATATATATATATATATATATATATATATATATATATATATATATATTATACGCACGGTTGAGTCCTGATGAAAATGAAAGATATGCTGAGAAGGGATCTCCACCCTTGGATACACATTAGAATGAGATGTACCGGATCAATCATTGTATCAAGCGCGATCTATGGGTGGATTTGAGATTAAAGTGATGAAGGGTCCAGATCCTTATCACCTTAACTCTTTTTCTCACACGGTCCTTCGTCTATACACAAACACACACATACATACACATACACACACACACACACATATATATATATATATATATAGAGAGAGAGAGAGAGAGAGAGAGAGAGATTACACATACAGACACAAAATGACATATTTCGGTTGACCACATCATGAAGCGCCCCCAACCCTGATACACACTGAGACAAATATATATATATATATATACATACATATTTCGTGAAATACGCGGGACGAGTTCATATATGAATCTATAATTAGTTCAACTGATGCACATATGAATCTACAGTTAATTAGTTCATATGTGAATCAGTTAATTGGTTCATATATAAATCATAAAGGTTCATATATGAATCAGTTAAAAGAGTTCATATGTTAATTACACTTGTTCACATATACATATAATTCATATGTGAATTATACAGGTTCATATATGAACTCGTCCCGTGTATTTGTAAAAATTACGAAAATGTCCTTCTATTTTTAAATAGCTGCAACTTTTGACTAGTCAAAGTCGTAATTGTTGACCAGTCAAAGACGCAATATTTGACTAGTCAAAGCCGATCTTGACAAAATGAAAGGATAGGATTACTTCTCTATTTCTCATATATTTAGCATTTCTCAAATGAACATCTCCATATATATATATATATATGTGTGTGTGTGTGTGTGTGTGTGTGTGTGTGTGTGAGAGAGAGAGAGAGAGAGAGATAATCAATTATAAAGTTGGTCCTTGTAGTTTGAAGGTTGTTACAAAAATAAGTAAAAGACAAAAGTGAAAAGTGAAAAATGAAAAGTAAAAAGTGAAAAATGAAAAAGACCAAAAAGATGAAACAGGCGAAAATGTTCCTCCGTCTAATAAAGAAAATAAACAATGTTAATAACAAAGGACCACTTTCAGTGTAAAATGAAAATCATAATGATGTTTCCTAGACTTATCAAAGTTCATGTCTCACTTTTAGACTTTTTACTAAACCTCACGGACTAAAATTAGAGTTTACTCTACATACATAATATAAATTAATTATTGATTGGATGGGTTGTTGAATGATAATTGGATGGGTTGTTGGATGATAACTGGATGGGTTAATTGGATCGTGAGTTTAGTTCAATTTAGGCCGGTTCTGGACTATCATCAAAAGAGCAGACCGATCCAAATTAAATGTTGAATTTTTTCAATGTGACCTGATCCAATTACAATTGGATATCTAATCATTATCGGTCGAATCTAATTGGATCAGATGACTTTTTGTATATCTCTGGTGCTTATTATGTTAATGTGATTACCATTTGAATATGAAAAATAAATAATTTTTTTTGGGAAAAGGGACGGAACCCCGAAAAATGAAATTTATTAGCTTCTCTTATAATTCTCATTTCAACATAAATTAAAATGGTGTTTAATCATTTTTTATTGGTTTATTATATTTTGTTGTTGATCTTGATACATCGATTGAGAAATGATATATTACTTTTATAACTGTAAGGACTTGGTTGAAATAATGTTTATGGACTTAATCATATAAAATAAGAAATTTCGATGGGTTTTTTTGGTTTTGAAAATGTTTTTGGATTTCGTTGTCCAATTTCAAAAAGTGCAAGGATTTATTTGTTCAAATTCATTTGGTTTTTTTAAACATTTCTTTATATTATTTATGAGAGTTTTAATTATTAGTAATATTTTTAAAAACAAAAAAAAATGTATCTATACTATATTATAAAGTACGGATAAAAAACTCGTAAATACAAATTATTAGGCACAAGGTACCATCATTTTATGCAAGATTTTAAAAATCTCTTAATTTACAAGTATCAAAGCACAAGATACATATTACTACTCCAGGATTCTAACACCCACCAATTTGGTATGTGCAGGGTCTTCCTTCTATGCAGAACTTTTCATATATCACTATTAATTAATATATTATATTACTATAATTTTGTTTTAATTATATTATTAAATATGTAATTGGTTATTTTTTCTAGATGTCATTAAAATATATAAGATAATTATTGAATTCTAACAAAATACTTAATTTTTTTATATAAAAAACATTATATTATTAAACCTAAATTAAACAAATTTATAAAAAATCATTATAACTTTCTCAAAACCATCCAAAATCGTACTGTAAATCAACAAAAAAAAAAATGAAACATTAAAATCGTGATGTATCTCGCTGCATTGCACGAGTACGATTCTAGTCAAAATTAATGTTGACAATATTATTGATCATGATGAGTGTTTTTGTACTTTGTTTAGGCATTAGTAATGTTGCTTAAACAAACAAATCCATAATGATTTTTTCCGAACCACCATCGTTTTAGAAAATAAAAACCAATAATATATAGTAACTTAACAATATGTAAATCAGGAAAGTAATTATAAAAAATGATAAATATAAAATTGTCAAAATGACAAACTCTATCTCAAAGATTTAAAATCTATTACTTGGTCTTTGAATTAGGGAAAATTATAGAAAAATGAAACCAACTTTACTCTTATTCTTATTTTGAGGAAATAACTTCTAAAATTATAATTTTAGAGATTCAGACGAACTTTTTATTTACTTAAGGGTCTCGTTGATTAACCGATAACCTCAATCTGATGTGGCAAATGATGACTGTAAGAGATCAGCCCTGATTAAACCTCAGTGACCACAATTGTTGTGTACGTCTGGGCAGATGGGATATTCCACCACATCCCCCAGGGCCTTAACCAGTACGCCACAACCCTTGTGGTTGTGAGAAGTTGAGTTAACGGTGAGAAGCGTGAGAAGTGGATCCGAACCGTTGATCTCTTTTAATCTCAAGCCCTCCTATTAATTGCGGCTTAGAAATGAATTGATCCGGTGCATATCGGTGCATCTTATCTCGGTACATCTCATTCTAATGTGCGTCCATTTCTCATCCAACGGTCAATAACCACTTCTCACGCTTCTCACCATTAACTTAACTTCTCACCGGAACCCAACCATATATATATATATATATAATACAATTTATATAATATAAATATATCGATTATTACAGTTGTATATTATGTTCTATCGTTTTATATTATTATAATCATATTAACCGAGAGAAAGATAATTTATCTTAGGAAAATTGACCAAAATAGGTACTCCTTTCCCTAAATTTGTCTCTTAGTCATTCCTCTCTCAGTTTTACCAAAATGTTACTATCTTCGCAAGTGACAACTCTCCAATTCGTGAAGGGGTGAAAAAGTAAAAATAAATAAAATCTAAAAATGCTTGCATATTCGTATACTTGATCCCTATATTTGTGGATCATATTCAGAAACTTTTTATTTTTATTTTTTCACCCCTTAGTAAATTGGGGAGTTGCCACTTACGGAGTTTTCCGTAAGTGACATTTTTGATAAAATTAAGAAAATGAATCACTAAGAGACCAAGTACAGAAAGAGAGAGATGATTATTTAGGTTAATTTCCTTTTTCTCCCTTTATTTTAACTATTATTGATTTATATTAATAATTAATTAAAATCCTATAACTAATATCACTAAAAAGAAAATATAATCCTTCAAAATTTTATGCAAAATCCCGCCTTTAATTCCTTGGTTCTTCCTTCTTTTATTTAACTTTCCTTTTCTTCCCTAATTCTAACTCAATATGTCAAACATAGGTTATGTTTGGCAAACTATCTGATAAGCTAGCTGGTACCTGTTAAATTAGCTGATGAATAAGTCATTTTTGTTAAAGCTGATAAACATGTACAATGACCAAAAATGACATCTTGAAAAAAATAAGAAATTACAATATTTCATAATATAGTTAAAACAAATACACAACAATTGTGGCCACTGAATCAGGGTTGATGTCATATGGTCTTAATTTACCAAGGGATTAGTCTAGGCATAGCATAGGACACCCTTTCCAGAAAAAATTATAGTAATATAATATGTTAATTAATACAAACAAGATAACATACAGTGACATTCATTTTTTTCAAAAGCGTCACGATAGCATGATGTCTGGTAACATGATGTATGATGAATTTAATTTTTCAAAATCGTCAACCTAGCATGATGTACGGTGACATTTATTTTTCAAAATCGTCACCATAGCATGACGTACGGTGACGTTTATTATTCAAAGCCATAACCATATCATGACGTAGGGTGACGTTTATTTTTCAAACCTGTCACCATAACATAACGTACGGTGAAGTTTATTTTTCAAAGTCGTCACCATAACATGACGTACAATGACGTTTATTCTTCAAAATTGTCACCTTAACATGACGTAGGTTGACTCTTATTTTTCAAAATCGTCACCATATCATGACGTACGATGACGTTTATTATTTAAAACCGTCACCATAACATGACATACAGTAACATTTATTATTCAAAACCGTCACCGTAACGTGAAGTACAATGATGTTTATTATTCACAACCGTCACCATAGCATGACGTAAGGTGACGCTTAGTATTCAAAATCGTTAAGATAGCATGACAAATGGTAAAGTTTATTATTCATAACCGTCACATAACTTGACGTATGATAACGTTTATATTAAAAAACCATGACCGTAGCTTGATATATAGTTACGTTTATTTTTCCAAATCGTCACCGTAGCATGACATAAAGTGACATTTATTTTTTAAAACCATCATCGTAGATTGATGTACGATGACGTTTACTTTTCAAAACGGTTATCTTAGCATGACATAAAATGACTTTTATTATTCAAAACCGTCACCAAAAAATGAGATATGGTATCATTTATTTCTCAAAATCGTTACCGTAGCATGACATATGGTGATGTAAGTAAAAATATCACTGGAGCATGACATATAGTGACATAAGTTTTTCAAAACGTCACCGTAATATGACATATGGTGACGTAAATGTTTTAAAACCATTACCATAACATGACATATGGTGACGCAAACATTTCTAAACCATTGCCATAAACTACCATTTGGTGACATAAAATTTTCAAAACTGTTGCCAAAGAACATGTTGACTTTTGGAAACGGTTTTCGAATAAATGTTTCTATATATATATTCTAGTTTTAGCAACGGTTTTCAAAATCGTTACAACATAAAGCATCGGTTTACACAAAACCGTTACTAAATGGTCTTTTATGGTAACGGTTTTTAAAAACCATCTAAACATAAAGCGACGGTTTTCAAAACCGTCCAAAACCATTACAATATGAGACCTTTTAATAATGGTTTTTATCTAAACCGTTGTGTTATGTTTCTAGGTGTTCGGTAACCGTAACGATTTTCTATATAAACTGTTACTAAAACAACTCTATATCTTTTTTTGTGACTTTTTGTAAAGTTTTTTCCTAAACCGTTATAAACCCTGATTTTCAAAACCGTCACAAAAAGTCATTTTTGTACTAGTGTTTGTTGTGTTTCAATTTTCTTTTTCGCTCCTTTCATCTTTTTGAACGCACTTTTCACTGTTCATCTTTCCTCTCACTACTGTTCATCTGCGCCGATCTTCTTCTTTGATTTCAGATTTGTGTTTTGATCAGGTTTGTGTTCCCTTTTACTTTTACTTTGTCTAGTTCTATTGTTTTTGATTTACATTGTCTGATTTTTTGATCTCTTTATCGATTGCTTTCTGAGTTTATCGTATTTTTACTGTTCATCGTGTCTAAAATTCTCAGATTCGAGCTTTTTTGCTCAAAATCGAGTATTGGGTTTTGATTAGACTTGTATTTCGAACCTCAGGTATGTTTCTTACCCTCTATTTTGTTGTTTATTAGGTTTAATTTTGAGTTTTTTTATGTTTTTCGTATCTTTCTTCCGAAAACCTAGGGTTTTCGTATCAAGAGGTTGATACGCAAAGTCTACTTTGCGCATCCAACAGAAGTTTGCGTATCCCGTTGGATATGCAAAGCATACTTTGCGTATCTAACTTGATACGCAAACCTCAGTGTTTTTTCTGTGTTTGTTCAAGTTGTGTTTGCGTAACACTTTGGATACGCAAAGTGTACTTTGCGTAACCTTAGTGACACGCAAACCTTGCTTTATTTCAGTGTTTTGATTGTTAGTTTGCGTAACACGTAGGATACGCAAAGTTCACTTTGCGTAACCTTTTGGATACGCAAAGTGTACTTTGCGTAACCTTAGTGATCCGCAAACCTTGTTTTTGTATTGGAAAAATTTTCAAGTTTAGTTTTCATATCTTGTTTAAAACGCAAACCTTAGTTTGCGTACTGAACTACATACGCAAACTTCAGTTTGCGTATCATGCATGATGCGCAAACTGTCCTTTGCGTATCACGTTCAATGCGCAAACCTCCCTTTGCGTATCTAACTAGATGCGCAAACCAGGCTTAGAAAATTTTTCAATTTTCCAGTTTTCTTACTTTGTTTAATTTTTCTTCGTTTTTGTCTATCAGGTCTTCAAATGTCTTCTCATACTCATACTGACCCAATGATTCAAGACGAGAATGTTATTCTCGAGGATCCGTCTGATCAAGCATCACATGATACGCTGATGCCATCTGTTCCTTCGGTCGGGGCGAATCTATCTGCTTCACGTCGCACTCCGAACGACATCTTTCCATCTTTGATGTACATCCTGCCTTACAAGCCGAACAACTACTATGTGGATTTTGACAGAATCAAAATTCATCCGGTCATTCGTGCTATTCTCAGAGGTCATCCATTAGCACAGGCTCTTACATCATGTGCTGATGTTCCAGAGGTATACGTTCAGCAGGCCTGGCACACTATTACCAAGAATGAACTGCCTCGTCCTCACCGCTTTGATCTTCAAATTGATCAGTATGATTCCTTTCTTTCATACAAGCGTCTTCGACTGATACTAGAGCTTCTTGAGTCCAACTCCAGACCGGGCCGAACTTCATATGATAGCTTTGCGTCCGAAGAGGAAGTGTTTGAAGGAATTCGTAATCTTGGATATGTTGGTAACTTAAACAGAGTCCGTGATTTTGATAAGTCTAATCTTTCTTCTGTTTGGTATGCACTCTTCTCTGTTCTTATCAGGTGCCTTTCATCGAAACATTCTGGCACAGACAGTGCAAGTTTACTTTATCTCCGATTGTTCCATGCTGTCATCTATGACTTGCATGTCGACTTCACATTTATTTTCTGGACTGAACTCTCAGAGGTGGTGCATGACAAGCTTAACAACAAGAAGCGCAAGTTTATTCCTTTCATCATATTCTTGAAGCTGATCATTAGAAGTGTACTCAGAAGCAATCCAGCCATTCCTCGCAGGTTATCTTGGCCGCAAGTTCCAGACACAGAGATGCTCTACATTCAGAAACAGAAGCAGTCATTCAACTACTCAATGACTATCCCATATGCTTTAATTGCAAATTACGTTGACATGACTGATGATAGCATCATAGAGTATTGCATGGAGAATGAGTTTATGGAGGCGGCACAAGATGAGCCATCTCATGACACTCAAGATCCTGCTACTCAAGAAGTTGAAGTTGATGTAGTTGTTGCTGACACAGAGGTTGAGGTTGAAACTGCTGATGAACAAGATGTTGAAGTAAATATTGTTGATCAAGAGGTTCAAGAAAATATTGCTACTCAACATATTGATGATGTGCTTGCTTTTATTCTTTCTGAACCTGTTGCTTCTGTACATGATATTTCTGATTCTTCTGATGCGGCTATTGATGCTTCTGCTGGTGATGGTGATCGAGATGTTGATATTGATGATGATTTTGTTAGAGATGAAGATGTGCATGAAGATGATTCTGATAGTGATGGTGATGATGGTGATGATGTTGATCAACCGAGTATTCGGATTTATGAAAGAAAGATCAGGACACCGGAAGTGGTTTTTTCAACAGAAGTTGTTTCTGAAGATGATTATGTTCTTGTTAATCCTTCTGTTGCACGTATTCAAGTAGATGAATTGGATACATCATTTGATCAAGCCTCAACTTCGTTACAAAGTCAAGCTCCAGCAATTTCACTTACGGCTATTCAGTCTACAACAGTTCTAGCTGTAGAGCTTTCTTCTGATCAAGCTCGGGTTTCTACTGACAAATTCTCTACTTTGAACGATGTCATTCGTCAGTTATCAGAGAGAATGGATGCAGAAAAGGAAGCTCAAATTCTGAAGTTGAAGACATTCTTCAAAGGCAAGATGCCTGAGACTGATCCGTCTCTTATTCCTTCAAAGATTCCCTTCAGAAAACCTACTGGAGTTATTATCAGAGATTCTTCGTCTGCAACAGTTTCTATAGCTTCTCCAATAGTTTCTCTACCGATTCCTTCTGTATTCACTGTGTCTGCTGGACTCTTCACATCAATTCCTTCTGCTACAACTTCCAGGTCTTCTTTGCATTATCTGTCTATTTCTGAATTAACTGATTTGTTGTATGCACGTCTTCTTTCCATGTCTCCGCTAGAACATCAAGATCAGGATCTGCTTTCTCTTCTGAAAAATTTCCAACCTTCACCGCCTCAAGCGTCTTCATCTGATTCTGACAGGATTACAGCATTATCTGATGAATTTCATTCTTTCATATCAGAAGTTCGAACTAGTTTTGCAGATTTAAGGTCTTTCATGACTCAATCTTTTGTTGATCTTGCTAACCGGTTTGATAATCTTCAATGTCTGATTTTATCAAAGTTTCTGAGCAGAACAAAGAGAAAAACTGGCAGATTGTGGTCTATGAAGATCCAGACTTAGTTTCTAATCCAGTTGTTGTTGCTAATGCTGAAATTGTATCTGATATGAAGTCTTTCTTTTCGAATATTATTGAAATTAATTCAGATGATGATGATGATTCTAAGTATGAAAAGGTCTGTAAATTGAGGATAGAATATTGTGATGATATCATTATCAATTTTGATACAGAAGATGATTCAGTGTTCATGGATGCAAAAGATGAAGAAGAGGCAGAAATGTTATACAGTGATCTTCCTGCTCATGATGAGGTTTCTGAAACTGCTAAAGCTACATCTACTCCTGCTACTAGTTCAGCTCCGACTACCACTATTCCTTCAAGTTTATTTGAAGTTGGTCAGTCGTCAAGAGCACAAGCTGATGTTCCACCTTCTGATCCTGTGATTCCACCGTCTATTCTTGAAGAAGGATCAACTTTATCTAGACAACAGAGACAGAGATGTTTGCAACAAAGGTACATGGCTTCAAGACTAAGAACAACTTTTCTAGAATATACTCAGAGTAACATCTTTGTTTCTAGAAGAAGGCCAATTAACATCTATGCTATTCTTGGAGTAGAGAAAGAGTCAGATGCCTATCAATATGAATACTTAATGTTCATTAAGTGCCAGCGCAAAAGGAATAATACCGTTTCTTCTCCACACTTGATTGTTCGAGTCATCAGTGTCACAATCAACAAGTTTGTGAATATCTGGTATCCTGACTTTGAAGTTGAAAGAAGAGACTGCAGGCGGTATAAATTCTCAGAGGCAGATTTCGCTGATCTTTCTATAGATGACATTGAGTTCTTATATGACCATTTCAGGAATCTCTATCATAGATCACAGGATGTTGCACAAGCCTTGTTCGTCATCAAAAGATTCATTCGACGGCAAATTCGATTCTTCCGAGTTTTTGATTTTCAGATGGCCATCGAAAGTTTTCAGCCGGTTGTTAATCTTCTAAGGCCCAACCGAAGCTTGCCAAACTTAGAGTCTTATCCTCTTCTCACCATAGTTGAAGATCCATATGGAGTTGTGTACAATAATGGGTCAAATGAAAAATGCTTTCTCAGATTTGAAGAAATTGCTCATTACTCTGATGGAACTTTAAAGGTGATTAAGCTTCAGTTGGAGCAACATCTGATGGAGGCTAAAAGAAGATTTTTGGAAACAAGAGGTAATGCATTTCTGGTTGATAATGATGAAATCCGTCTTATCCAGAAGTCTTTAGATACAATTCAAGAGAGATTGAATTTCCACTCCACTCTGCGACGTTTGGAAGTATTAATCGGGCTGAATAGACTTCGTTAAAGAGAAGAGCGTCAGTGATTCTCCAAAGTCGCTTGGTTGGTCTATGCTGTTTTAGAAGATTGTTTTTGAAGACCACGACCCCAATGATTACTAAGGGGAGATTGTTAGATCTGATTTTATAGTAATCATTGTATTTATTTTCTAGCCTAGACTGTTCTTAATGATGTAATCTGTTTTGTTAAGGCTAGGGGTATTTAAGTCCCCTTAGTCCTTTGTTCTTGTAACTTTGACACTCTAATTGAATACATTTGATTACATTTGGAGCTCCTACTTTCTCTCTCTACTCTCTCTCTCTAACTCTAAAGATTTAGAGATCTTGGACTTTCAGAAGTACTCGGGACTTCTTTTGTAGAAACTGTATCTGCAGAAGCAGAAGTCAAATTAGTATCATCAGAAAGAACAAGTGTAGTTGTACTTGATGAGGTTGATGTAGTGACAATCTCAGAAGGTCCTGAAATATCTTCAGTTGTAACTAGAATCTCTGAAGTTGATGCGGATATGTTTGATTTGTCAAAATCTGCACATATATCCAAAAATGAATCAAAGAATAGTAAATCTAACTCAGATGTTATATGATGTGAGTCAGAAAACTTAGTCTGTGACGATTCGGGTTCTATTTCGGCTTGAATAGAAGCCTTCTGTTTTAGCTTGAGTTCTGAACTACAGTGTTCAGAAGTCAACGTGGATGATTTATCAAAAGACACATTCATACTCTCCATGATAGTCTTGGTTCGTCTATTGTAGACCCGATAGGCTTTTGACGTCAAGGAATATCCGATAAAGTAGTCTTCGTCCGCCTTCTTGTCGAATTTACCAAGATTATCACGATCATTGAGGATGTAACACCTACAACCAAAAACACGAAGAAATTTAATATTCGGCTTTCTCTTATTTATAAGCTCATATGTTGTTTTCTTATGTCTTTTTATCACAATGGTACGGTTTTGAGTGAAACATGCAGTAGCTACGACTTCAGCCCATAGATACAATGGAAGACCAGAATAAGCTAGCATCGTTTTTGCCGCTTCAACCAGGGTTCGATTTTTTCTTTCGACCACACCGTTTTGTTGAAGAGTATAGGCTGCAGAAAAATTGTGAGAGATCCTGACTGATACAAGATAACTCTGAAGAGTAGAATTCTTAAATTCTGCGCCATTATCACTTCTCAAAGTCTTTACCGGCAGTTGAAGTCGAACCTGGATTTTCTTGATGAAAGGAATTATTAATTATGGTGCATCTTATTTGATTCGTAGAAATTCCAACCATGTGTATCTGGAGTACTCATCAATCATCACTAGAATATACTTCTTCCCATTGATTGACTGAGTTCTCATAGGGCCACAAAGGTCCATGTGAATTAGCTCGAGATGTGATGAACAAGAGAATTTTGTCTTTGCTTTATGTGAACTGCGTTTCATTTTTCCCATCTCACAAGCGGGGCAAAGTGAATTCTTCTCAAACCTTAGTTCTGGAAGACCTTTGACTATTCCATGTCTCGCCAATTGGTTTATCGCTTGAAAATTTTGGTGAGACATGCGCCGATGCCAAATCCAACTTTCAGCTTTTGAAGCTTTAGCAATTAGACAAACAGTTCTATTTGCAGAAAGTGTTGGAAAATGCACTGCATATAAATTTCCATGTCGCTCTGCTTTGAAAATCTCACAACCGTCCTTATCTTCAATAAAACAGCTATCTACAGTGAACCGAACTTGAAATTGACTGTCGCAGAATTGACTAGTGCTGAAAAGACTATGATCAAGACAATCTACAAATAGTACTTTCTTGATTGTTACGGTGTCGTTTGTTAATGAACCGTGTCCTCTAATAAAACCGGTAAGCTCATAATTTGCAAAACTCACTGTTCCAGCAGGTTCCTCAACATAGTTGTGTAGAAGATGCTTAAATCCAGTCATGTGGCGCGAGCATCCTGAATCTATGTACCACAGATGTGAGGCCTGCAAAAGAACAAATCACTTCTTCTTATGTACCCATATCCAGATGGGTCCTTTTTGGTTAGCCTTTTGCAATTTACAGAAATCATCTACCTTAACCTTGATTCTCCATTCATAGCGAGGCTTCGGTATCCACTTCCAAACCATTTTTACATTAAGCTCATTAAACTTCTGTTTTCTAGAAAGATAATCATTCTTAACATGAAAGACTTTCGCATGTTGTGTCGAGGAGTTAAAAACAGATTTAGCCCAAGATGTTTTTCTAGAAACTTTAGATTTAGGAAGAATGGTGTGAAGTTTGAAAGAATTGTCATGACATAGTTTGCAAACAAAGTTCTTACGAGCAAATGTCAATAACTTTGATTGATCACTATGAATACAAACCTTCATACAGTTTTGACATTGCAAATCATTTGAACTTGTACATTTCAAACTAACACTATCAATGACATTACATTTATTTTTAATAACTTTATTTTCACACTTCTTCTTCACCCATTCTCCTTTATCATTCTGCTTTTTCAAATCTGAAACAAGAAATGAAATCTTGTCAATTTTCTTCTTAGAAGATGATTTTGACTTTGAAGTACCAGAAGCTTCACCTTTTTCAAAGATACTTGGAGGATATTCAGGAGTATCAGTATAAACAACAGAGGTTTTAGAAGTGATAATCTCAAACTCTGGGTTTGAATGAACATTCCATGTCTTAGAATCAAACATCTTTTTCTCGTTCAAGTTGTTTTTAAACAAATCAACTTTTAAAGCATTTAACTCTTTAGAGAGTTCTTTATTTTCTTCAGAAGACTTGTCAAGTTTGAATCTAACATCATTGTTCTCATCTTCCAACTCTTCAATAGTCTTTTGAAGATCTTTAATTTTTTTTTTCAAAAATAGATGTTTGATGCAACTCAGAGTTTGATTCTAACTTCTCTATGATAGGAACAGGATCTGAAGCATTCATCATGTTTGTAAAAATCTCCTCAGTCATCTTCTTTGAAAAATCAGTTTTAATGCTTTGATTCATGACATTTATGCACTCATCAGTCTTAACCTCTTTTGAAGATTCAAAAATAATTGATTCAGTTATTGGAGCCTAATTCTCAACATCAGTTTCTGATTCATATTCATCATACTGACATTGAGTTTCAGGAATGTTTGTTTCAGTGTTGGTTGATTCTGTTAGTGAACATGTAGAAAACAGTGATTGAAATTCAACAAATTCAGGTTTTCTAGTTGTATAACTTTTGTTCAATTCTTTATAAGAAAATCCAACAGATTTAAAACTTGATACTGAATCAGCACAACTTGATTTATCATCATCAATCATTTCTTTACCTTTAGAAGAAATATTAGACATGAGAGTTTCAGATTTAACAAAAGTATCATGAATGCTCGGGATTTTTTTAGGTGTTGAGCCCAATTTATCAAAATTATACAAATTTTCTGGTGCTCGTTTCAAAACATCATTTTCTTCAAAACCTTATCCCGTTTTAGCATTATAAAAACGGACATATTGGAGTTTATTTGTTAATAAGTTCAATGTCTGCTCAGTCTGTCCTCTCTTAAGATGTAAATCATTTAGTTGCTTAATCTTGCAATAAGCTTCATTTCTCTCCTGAAAACAAGCTTCAAACTTGATTTTAAAATCACCTTTTTCAGAATTTAAATTAACAAGATCTTTTTCAAGATCAGTAATTTTGACTTTCAGATCTTCTTTTTGTTTCTTTAAAGCATCTTTTTCAGATTCTTTTTCCTCAACAACTTTCAATAATGCATTTTCGTCACGAAAATTCATCATTGATTGTCTTTCATTGTTAAGTTTGACTTTTAAAGTTTCAAACTCTTTTTCCATATTTTTAATATGAGCCATCAGAGATTGAACAAGTTCAGAATTTGAAAGAGTACTCACCTCGGAATCACAATTCGCAAAACAAAGTGTACTAGAATTCGTAAACACTTTGAAATTCGCAAAACAACGCTTAGAAATTCACAAAGTCAGGAATCCGCAAGCTAGAGAGAACACAAGACAAGCAATTCGCAAAAAGCTTTATGCGAAAATTTTACAATTCCCATATCTCTCTTCTGCGAATTCTATCCTGAGATAAATTTTGAAAACACAATTATCAAATTAATCAAGAATTCGTAACAGAAATTCGTAAGATACAAAGACACGAATTCTTGACTTGGAAGAATTATTGAAAAAACTTTGCGAAATCTTAAGAATTCGTAAACTAGAGTAATGCGAATTCTAGCTTTTCACTTAAGACACAATAGCGAGAACCTCAGAATTCATAACAGACTCAATTACGAAATCCTCACTTGAAACATTTTAAAACAACACTTTTCGCAAAACTGACTTTTACGAATTCTAACAAAGAGATAAACGAATTCTGTACGTTAATGAATTTTCAAAGAATTATGCGAATTATTCTAGATTTCGTTATATACACTTATGCGAATTCTTTACTTGATGAATTCAAAAATGATATCTTGCGAAATCTGATTGCGAAAACTATCAAACTAGCGAGTTCTTCATACGAATCCTTTAGATCTTGCGAGTTCTTGGTTACTTAGTCCAAAAATTCGATTTTTGTCCAGAAATCGATCCAGAACTCCAAATTCAAAGTTGTAATCTTCACATAATCAACAAGATTAGTCCAAAGTACAATCCAATTCAATATATCAAACCAATTCCCATAAATGAACATTCAATTCAATCAAACAGAGACCGATAACTCGTTCGACTAAAAACTAACAAAAATCTCAAATTCTCGATTAGAAAATGTTTTAAATTACTAGCATACTCATCACAACACAGATTATGAACACATTTATAATAGATCAAATCACATTATTTCAATTAGTCACAGATCTAACTCAAAGTGTGCGTGTGTCTGTCCGTATCTACAAATCTAACAAGGAACAAAACTATTTATACTAAGTCAACTTGTGTTGACTTTACAACGAAACCCTCAAACTGTTACACAAATACAATAAAGACCCTCACTTTTAATCTCGAATACAATATTAGTCTAACAAATCTCATCAACACACCCTTCATTAGAATTTAGAAAATCATTTGCAGACATAAATAAGTCATCAACATCAACTTCTGAAGTTTGAGGTTCCTTAGAAGATGGTGAACACTCATTAAATTCAGTTTTAAAAACAGTGTTCTTTAAATTAAAATAGTAGAAAATACATTTTGTTCAATATCAACCAAGAGTCTTTCATCAAATAAAGCGTTTTCAAGTTCAATTATTTTGCTTTCTAGAATGAGTGGAGGGAGATAAATTTTAGGTTTAACCGGTTTTGCCTCCATCCCAGTAGTAAAATAGCTAACAAAATAATCATTTGAAAGAACTTTTGTTTTTTTTGAAAGATAAATATCATTCAGCTTTTGATAGCAGAATGGTAATTGCATTTTCTTTAAATTCTTTCTTTTCTCATCTTTTTTAGCCTCAACCTCATCAGATGACTTGGTAACAAATTTGGGTTTCAAATGATGATATTTACCAACAACAAAAAGAAAATCAAAATTATACAGTGCTGGTTGTTTTCTGATGGCTTTCTTTAAGTAATGAGGGTTATCATAACCGAGTCCCCATTTCTCTTTAAAATCAGCCTCCTCATTGGGTGTATTCAAGAAAATGGTTTGATCTGTTTGGCATCTAACGTATAATTTCGCTTCCAAACCATTTACCTTTTTCTCTAAGTTCTTGTTCTCAACCTGCAGTTTAAAAGCTTTTAGAACACATTCTTGCTTTTCTAAATCAGACTTAGAAAGTTTAGAAACAAAATCATAAATCTTATTTTCAAAACACTCTTTTTCTTGTTTAAAATTAGAAGCAGATTTGTGCAAAGAGTCAATCAAATTTGTGTTCCCAACAAGTTCCTTGTTAAGTTCAAAGATCTTTTGACTTTTCTTCGCAACTCTGTTCTTTTCCTTTTTGGGGTTGTAGGACTCGGTTCAGGAGTCATGTGCCCACAAATGTAAGCCTGAACACCCTCTTCACTACCCACATACTGCAGAGGTCGAGCTGGCAGAGGTCGGGCTGCTGGATACCCTATTTTTAATGTGGTCGGCTTGTGAGACTTCATCTCGTGGAGCTCTGCGGGTAATTTTCCTTCACCAATCAGGCCATCCCCAAGAAGTAAAGCCAAGAATCTTCCGAAGACCAGGTTCTTTGGTTCTGTGCCCCTGTCTTGATCTTGTTGTTTAGTTATGACTACATTCCTTATTTCTCTGAAGATCAATCCTTCATAATCGAGTGGAAGATCATAGAAGGTCCCATACATGATGGCCAGAATTGTATGGCTTGATAGGTCAGGACTGCCTACTTTGGAGGTTAGGCATCTGTTCAGTATGGAAAACATAACGTTCCACAGAGGGGGAAGGTTCTGTCTTCTGAAATCAGTCTTCTTGGAGATTGGGATAGCATAGCCTATGAAGCGTAGGAATTCCAGGAGTTCTTCTTATGTGGGTTCTTCAGAGAATTTCTTGAGGTTTAGATGATCTTTGGTGGGCAAATCAAAGATGTCAGATAACCTTCTTCTATTGATCCCCAAATCTAGTATCTTCTCAGTTGATGGGTGAGTTGCATATCCCATGATGCAGTACCCATATTCGTCCATTTTTACAAGATGAGCACTTAACTAGAATTGTTGGATGTAGGACTCAGGGACATCATTCCTTTTCAAGGTTAGGGCTTTGGTAAGGAAGTGATTCTTCATAATATTGATCAATGGTTCAGCTTCAGTGGGAAATCCTTTTGGGTCGAGAGTTACAAAGTGGTTGTTGGGCTTAATGTTCATTAGGTTCAGATGATAGTCTTTCCTAGTGAAGGATAGCATCCGGCTAGTCAGTACTTGTTCTTGTCCAACGGATTAAGAATAGGCCTTTTGTGCTACGGAGTGTTGAGAGTGGTTTGAGGCCTTGGATCCTTGGGAGTTCTTGGATGACACAGAAGGAGAAGTTGTTGTAGAAACTAGGAGAGAAGGAAAGAGGTTCTTGCTTTTAGGGTTCTAGAGAAGTAGAATTGCAAGTAGAGGAAAATGGAAAAGATGAAAAAGAGGGGTTTATATACTGAGAAAGGGAGGGGGTAAATATTTAGGCGGTAAATAATGAGAATTTGAAATCCGTAATGAGTACAAACGGATAAGGAGTCGTTTCTGAAAAACGACGATACAGATACGAACCAATGAAATTTTTCCACGTCAGGATGGGCGGTGCACGATCGAGTACGTGCGCCTCCTCCTATTCTCACGCGCATGACATTTACTATACCCACATGATAGTGACTTTCAAAAAATAACCCGCATTGAATGACCATATGGTGAAAATTTTCAAGAGATGAAAATTGGTAGAAGCTTTGTGGGTTTAGAGCTTCTGAGGTCATGAGCAAGGTTCTGAACACAAAGATGACCCAGACAATTTCGAAAGAACTATGAGATGATCGAACACAATCCAAATACACGCTCAATAGACGAGAGATCCCTTTTATGAGGTGCTGAGGCTCTATGATAGGTCACAGAGGCTCTGTGGAGGACCTCAGAGGCTCTAAGAACCAAGATTTCTAATTAAGGATAGAACAAAAGTATTGTTCACTCAAGTTTTGAAAAGATTTGAAAGGCAGAGAAAGACATATTTGGAGTACAATGTCGAGCTCCCACTTGAATTGTCAAGGTCACCTATTTTAGCTCCCCCTTGATATGTGCTTGGATCTTTAGAAATAGGCATTGGACAAGACACAGAGCGAGAGAGCTTTGAGAAAGAAAAAGATATTTGCAGGATAGGAATTGTACAAACTTAAGCAAAAGATAGCAAAAGCAAAGATAGAGAATATTTACAGCAGAGGCTCTGTGCTAGGGTACAGAGGCTCTGTGATTCAACTCATGTTAAGCATACCAATCTTACCAACAAGAAAAGTGAATCTTTTCTCATCCAAAGCCTTCGTGAAAAGGTCAACAAGCTGGTAATCTGTGGGAACAAAGTACATCTCTATGGTCTGGTGCTCCACATGATGTTTCAGAAAGTGGTACCTGATATCGATGTGTTTGGTCTTAGAGTGCTGAACAGGGTTGGCAGAGATAGCAATGGCACTTTTTGGAGTCACAGAGGATGGGGATTTTCTCAATGTCAAATCCATAGTCTCTGAGTTGGGTTCGCATCCACATAACTTGTGAATAACAACTAGCGGCAGCAACGTATTCTGCTTCTGCCATAGAAGTCGAATCACAGTTCTGTTTCTTAGAAGTCCAACTAACTAGTTTGCCTCCAAGGAATTGACAACTCCCAGAGGTGCTTTTTCTGTCTAGCTTGCATCCTCCGTAATCTGAATCTGTATAAGCCACAAGATCAAAGCCAGAATTCTCTGGATACCAGAGACCAAGATTTTTGGTCCCTTTTAAGTATCTAAAGATCCTCTTGACAGCATGAAGATGAGATTCTTTGGGGTTAGCTTGAAATCTTGCACAGAGGCATGTGGCAAACATTATATCGGGTTTACTTGCAGTTAAGTACAACAGAGACCCTATCATTCCTCTGTAGAGTTTGCACTCCACATACTTGCTTTCAGGGTCTGCATAGAGCTTAGATCCAGTGGCCATAGGGGTTTTCATTGGTGAGGAGTTAGAGAGCTTGTATTTTTCAAGTATGTCAGAGAAATATTTTGATTGATTTAAGAAGATGCCCTCTTTGGTTTGCTTGACTTGCAATCCTAGGAAGAATGTGAGTTCTCCCATCATGATCATCTCAAACTCACTCTTCATCAATGACTCAAACTTTTTGCAATAAGACTCATTTGTGGACCCAAAAATAATGTCGTCAACATAAATCTGCACAAGTAGAATCTCACCTTTTCTCTTCTTATAAAATAAGGTAGTATCAGTTGTACCTCTTTCAAAACCATTAGCAAGAAGGAAGTTTGAAAGTCTGTCGTACCAGGCTGGGGGCTTGCTTGATTCCATACAGAGCCTTGTCCAAGAAATACACATGATTAGGGTACTTAGAGCTTTCAAACCCTGGTGGCTACTGGACATATACTTCTTCTTGAATCTGCCCTTTTAAGAAGGCTGACTTTACATCCATCTGGAACACCTTAAAACCTATGTGGGTTGCAAAGGCAAGAAATATTCTAATTTCCTCGAGCCTTGCCACAGGGGCAAAGGTTTCTTCATAGTCGATTCCTTCTTCTTGGCAATATCCCTTGGCCACAAGTTTTGCTTTGTTCTTAATCACCACACCGTCCTCGTCCTTCTTGTTCCTGAAGACCCATTTGGTCCCTATTGCAGTTTTGCCTTTCGGTAGAGGCACTAGGGTCCATACTTCGTTTCTTTCAAATTGTAGAAGCTCCTCTTGCATTGCTTCTACCTAGTTTAGGTCTTTAAGAGCTTTAGAGATCTTCTTGGGCTCGATAATACTTACAAAATTTGTATAGTAACAAAAGTTTGCAGTACTGGATCGAGTCCTCACTTTGTCAGAGGGGTCACCTATGATTTGACTCTGTGAGTGACTTCTGGTCCATCTTGTCATGCGAGGTAGATGATCATTGGAACCTTCTGAGGTCATTTCTGGAGCATGTTCTTCCTCTTGATGTTGATCACCCTCTGTCGGAGAGAGATGATCATTTGTACTTGCTACAGGGCTTGATTGATCATTGTGAGTTGATGTGATGAGATCTGTGGTGCCTTGTTCAGAGTTCTCTGATTGTTCTGGTGTTGACCCTTCAGAAGTGTCATGAGGATGATCCTGATCTTGATTGAGCTTGGAGCCTTGTTCAGTGTTATCCTCTGTGTGCTCCCCCTCGATGTTTGCACCTACAAAAGTAGTGGAAGAGGGTAAAGTATTGCTAGGACCAGTTAGAGAAATACCTGTATGATCCTCAGATGATTCAGCTCCATAGGCTCTGTGGTCATCCTCAGAGGGTCCATCATCATTGAACATCTCCTCAAACAGATGATGAAGATCATTTGTTCTAGATGTGTTAGCTCAAAATCGTATGTTTGTTAAAGTGTTGAAAATACCGAAGTCCTATTTCAGAGGACTTCCAAAGATAGACCTCAGAGGGCATAGACTTCAGAGGAAGAAGACATCAGAGATTGCAACTTTCAACAGAAGACATCAGAGATGGCTTCATCAGAGGCTCTGAAGACAACGTCAGAGCTCTGAAGACATTCTCTCTGAAGATGGCGCTGAAGACTCCTGAAGTATCAGAACAGATAACCAATCACTTAGTGATAAGATTTACTTTATAGAGTAGGTTACTGTTCAAGCATGTATTGAGCTTACCTATTAGGTAAGACACTGTTCAAGCATGCTTCTATTTGTCAGAATAGTACACTGTTTACTTTATGGTCCTATAAATAGGACCATCACTCCTTTGACAAAAGTGTGCTTTTTTGATATCTTGTATAACAAGAATCAACTGAATATATCTCACGAAGATCTTGTTCTTTCTACTTGCTTTATATATGAACTGTGATATTTGAATCTGCTTTTGATATTAAACTATATTGCTTCCGCTGTTTATACTCTTGTTGTTTATATCATTATTGTTATAAGATTAAATCTGGGATCCAACAATTGGTATCAGAGCCTCCTTTGTTTTCTAAAACAAAGAAAGATCATATCTGCATACTTGGATAGATTTAATTCTTACTGATTCAAGCTTTTATTATTTGTGCATGTTTGTGTAAACCCTGGTTTATTAAACTTCATATGCTCCAGATTTAAAAGTAAATCACAGTTACATCATTTAATAGAAAGATCTTCATAGAAAAGAACCAGTTCTTCAAATCTTCATCCTTTCTTCACAAAAATGGCAAACTCAAGCATAAGTGCCATATATACAGCCGGATCATTAACCAAACCTCCTACACTTCTAAGGGATGAATATCCTCAATGGAAGATAAGGATGGTAAATTTCTTAGAAGGCATGGACAGGGATCTGTTAAGATCAGTGAACGATGGACCTCACCAACCAATGGTGTTGGTACCAAGAGTTCCAGCAACAACAGATACTGCTGAAATCCCTGCTTACTATGAAAAGAAAACTTCAAACTTTACGGATGAAGAAACTAACATGATGGATAATGATTCAAAAGTTGTTAGATTACTTATAATGGCCATTCCTAATGATATCTTCCAAGAAATTGATTCTTGCGTAACTGCAAAAGAGATATGGGATCAGTTGTTAAATCAACTTGAAGGAGGCCTACAAACTCAAAAGAACAGGAGAAATCTTTGTATCAATGAATATCATGATTGTCATGCATTACCCGAAGAAACCTTACATCAAACATACTCAAGGTTTAACATCCTCATCAACAAATGCAGAAAATTTGGGGTCATGAGAACAAAAGAAGAAAACAATGTTCTCTTTCTTAAAAGTCTAAATGAAGAATGGTCACAACTGTCAATGTCGATACAAGCCAATCAAAATCTTGAATCATGGTCATTAACTGACATTTATGGTACCTTGGTAGCACAGGAAAAAGAAGTTGTTAAACAAAAATCAAAAACCTCTTTAGGTGGTCCACTTGCACTCATGTCAAAACAGAAGGGTGTATCACAAGAATGCAGAAATGCAGAAAAAGACAATTGTTCAAAAAGGGAATCTAAAAGAAAATCCAAAAAGGTTCTGATGTCTGAAGAAGTTGAACACTCAGATTCTGACTCAGATGATGACATCAATACCTTTGCCAAATCTCTTGCATTAATCACCCATCAATTTAACAAGAAATTTAGCAAGAAAGTCTTTGAAGGAAGAAGAGATGATGAAGAAAGAAGAGGAAATCCAGAAAGAAGATTTCAGAAAACTGAATATCAACAAGAGCCCAGATCTACTCTGCATAGTGATCAAAAGGGCGTTCATTTCACCAATCATGATTCTACTCAACAATCAAGATCTCAACAATCATTTCAGCCGAGGTATCCTCAATCTCAGAGGTACTTCAAGTCACAACCACAAGTACAAGCACAGAAGACAGAATCAGACACTACTCTTCCATCAAACCAAAACGATGGAAGATGTTTTAGATGTGGAAAGCCAGGTCATTACTCCGCCAACTGCAGAGGTAGACTCATCAAGGATGAAGACTACTAAAAAAACAAGTACAAATACAATGTCAAAGAAAGAGTACTTGTAGCAGAGATGTAAGACTGGCTGTCAGACTCAACAAGCAATGGAGAGGAAGAACCCACCAATCTCTACGGTATGGCGTTCACAGATGATCAAAGTGACGGATCATCAGAGGACTACTCTGAAAAGGTAAACTCTCCTTCCACCTCTGAAAGTGATCTTGAATTGGATGTTATTAAACTAACAGATGAATTTCAAATCCTAAAGCAAAAACTTGTTGAGGAAAAAGAAAAAGCAAAACAAATGACAAAAGATCTTAATTTTTACAAAAGGGAAAAAGATCTTCTTGAATCAGAAAAGAGATATTTTTGTTGAAAAATCTGATCTTGAAAAAGCTCAGAAACAAAAAGAAAAATCATTTTCAAAAAAATTCAAAGAACTTGAGAAAGTTTTAAAAGTTAAAGAAGAAGAAGTAAAAAAATCTGAGTATGAAAGACTCAATTTTGTTGCCTTAACCAATTTTTTCCAAAAAGAAAGAGAAATCTTACATCAATCTCTGGAAAGGAAAGAACTTCAAATCAAAAGTTATCTTGATGCTCAGGATGTTCATATAAAGATAAACTCTCAAATGGATACTCAAGGGCTTGGATTCAATGAATTGGATCCATTCACTGGATTGAAGAAAACTTCACTTTCTTCCACTTTCTGTAAAGGAAAGGTCCAGAGCTCTGACTGTCCATCACTAAACAATTTCAAAAGAATAAAAACCTCAGAGAGATCAAAAATAAGGGCTCTGAACTTTAAAAATGTAGCATACTCTGAAGTACAAAGCTTTCCAAATTCCATCTTAAAAATAGAAAAGGAAACTTCAGAGGTATTTTTCACAAAACCTCAGAGCAATGATCCTAAAGAGATTTTTAAGTTTAATGCATTCATCAAAGATGAATCTGAGACATCTAAACAAAGTACCTCTGAAGCAAGTACTTCTGAAGATGAACCTCAGAGTTCACTTAATCCAGATGCCCCTCTGTATTCACCAATCTCTGATGAATGCATCAGAACTACATTTGCGGATGACATCAAGAAAACATCATAGCTGATTTAGAGAAGAAAGAAAGCATGAAAAGAATCATCAAAGTCTCCAGACCTAAGAAACCATCAGAGGTAGTTGTCTCTGGTAAGACTGAACGAGACTTTCTTGACTCTGATTATGAATCTGTTCCAGAGATAGATGAACATATTTTCTACAAACCAGAGAAAGTAATTCATAAAAAGATAGATACCGTTGGTTCTGGAATTTTGAACATTCCTATTTCTGTTTTAAAAATTAAACCCAGAATACCAATATGTTCTGACTTTGCAGAAATGTGTCTTCAAGCAAAAACTTCTCTGGAACTTGAAAAAGAATTACAAGAAAAGGAAAAGAATAAAACTATCACTTCTCAACTCTACACTTATAAACCAATCAAGTTTACTCCTGGACAAAAAGGAAAATGGCAAGAAATTAACCATTCTGATCCTGTTTGTGCAGTGAGCAACAAAGAGAAGAGGATGTTTCTGAACAAGAGAAGGCAACTTGAAAAGAAGGTTGTCTCTCAAGCTAAAAGAAAAGCAGTAGTTAGGAATACTTGTAATATTCCTAGTACTAATTCAAAAAGGAATCATAATGTACCGAATGCATTTAATGAAATGAAATCCTTTGCTTCTACTTCTTCTTGTTCTATAAAGTGCAATTGCATCGAACTCTTGATGAAACTAAAAAATCACTTCAAAGGTTCTCACTGTTTTCTTAATCAATCTCTGAATAAAAATTCAGAGACAACGCCTCAAAAGAAAAAGGACAATTCTGCCAAAACATCAAAAGATAAGAAGGCAAAATTTCAAAACGATAATCAGAAGTCTAACAAAATAGGACCCATAATGAGATGGGTACCTAAGAAAATCTAATCTGTCTTGCAGAAACAATCAATGCCGATCTGGTACTTAGATTCTGGGTGTTCAAGGCATATGACTGGAGATAAAAAGTTACTATCTTCCTTCAAAGCTAAATCTGGAGGAGCAGTAACTTTTGGAGACAATATGCAAGGACAAATTAAGGGTTATGGTGAGCTTACAAGAGGTAATGTTTCAGTATCAAAGGTTGCTTATGTTGATGGGTTAAAGCATAACTTGATCAGCATAAGTCAACTTTGTGACCATGGTTTTGATGTGAAATTTCAAGAAAAACATTGTTCACTACTTCACTCAAAAACAGGTCAAGAAATGCTCAGAGCTGACAGAAAGAGAAATTTATACAGAATGAATTTTTCCAAACACATAAAAACTGACTCAGAGAAACTTTGTCTAGTATCTCTGAACAGTGAAGATGTTTGGCTCTGGCATAAAAAGTTCTCACATCTGAACTTTTATTCACTTGATAAATTGGTCAAACTAAATCTGGTTAAGGGATTGCCATCTCTGAAGTTTAACAAAGATCATCTTTGTTCTGCTTGTGAAATGGGAAAAATGAAAAGATCTTCCCACAAGACCAAAAGTGATAATAATTGTCCAAAACCTCTGCATATGCTTCATGTGGACCTCTGTGGTCCTATCTCTGTACAGAGCTTGTCAGGTAAAAAGTATATCCTCGTTTTGATTGACGAATACTCTAGATATACTTGGATAGAATTCATCAGAGCCAAGTCTGATGTCCCTGATATTTTAATAAGATTGTTAAAAAGATTGCATGTTCTGTTTGATACCAAAGTTCAGAAACTGAGAAGTGATAATGGAACAGAGTTCAGAAATGCAAAAATCAACTCATATCTTTCAGAGGAAGGCATAACTCCGAACTTCTCTGCAGCTAGAACACCTCAACAAAATGGTGTTGTTGAAAGGAAAAACAGAACACTGGTTGAAGCTGCAAGAACTATGCTTGCAGGATCAGAACTTCCCACAAACTTTTGGGCAGAGGCAGTGGCAACAGCCTGTTTCACGCAAAACAGAGCTACAATTGTCAAAAGATTTAAGAAAACATCTTATGAACTCATTAACAACAGGAAACCTAATGTTAAATATTTCCATGTTTTTGGATGCAGATGTTATATTCTAAATGATAGAGAGTCTCTTGGAAAGTTTGACAAGAAAGCAGATGAAGGTAAATTCATTGGCTATTCATTAGTCTCAAAAGCTTTCAGAGTGTTCAATCAAAGAACCAAAACAATCTAAGAGAGTATCAATGTGTCTTTTGATGATGACAAAAGTCTGTCCAGCAAAGATATCAATCAAATTGCCAAAAATATCTCTGAATCATCAAAGATAAGAGAATTCAAACTCAACAAAATTTTCGAAGACTTCTTTGATGATGAAAACTCAGAGTTTCTTTTCAGAGATATTCATAGAGCAACTTCAGAGGAAATACAAACGTTAGGTACAAATCTCTCTGTCCCTCTGAAGTTACAACTTCTGCTTCCTTGAATGCAGGTCCAAGAACTGAATCAATTTCAGAGCCTCCGGAATCAACTTCAGAGTCTCTGGAATCAAATCATGAGCCTCTGGAATCAACATCAGAGCCTCTGCTCAGCACAACAGAGATGTCTCCAACTGTCATCTCTGAAGCTCAAACTCCACCTCATGTTCATGCTCCGCTCACAAGATGGACAAAGGATCATCCCCATGATCAGATCATTGGATCACCTTCAGAGGGTGTCAAAACCAGATCAGCCACAATCAATGAATGCTTTTTTGTAAATTTTTTAAGCATCATTGAACCAAAGAAGGTAAATGAAGCTCTTGAAGATCCTCATTGGATCTCTGCAATGCAGAATGAGCTTCAAGAGTTTGAAAGAAACAAAGTCTGGACCTTAGTTCCCCTTCCTAAAGGAAAATTTGCAATTGGAACTAAATGGGTCTTTAGAAATAAAAAGGATGAGGATGGAATTATAATCAGAAACAAAGCTAGGTTGGTTGCTAAGGGATATTGCCAAGAAGAGGGCATTGATTATGATGAAACCTTTGCACCTGTGGCTAGGCTAGAAGCAATTAGAATCTTCTTAGCCTATGCTGCACACAAAGGGTTCAAAGTATATCAGATGGATGTTAAATCTGCCTTTCTGAATGGTAAATTAAATGAAGAGGTTTATGTCCAGCAACCACCTGGTTTTGAGAATACAGAGTTTCCAAACCATGTTTATTATCTTGATAAAGCTCTATATGGACTTAAACAAGCTCCAAGAGCATGGTATGCTACTCTATCCACATTTCTGATAAATAATGGTTTTGAAAAAGGTACAATAGATACAACCTTGTTCATAAAAAGGTACAAAAATGAGATGCTCTTAGTACAGATATATGTTGATGACATTATATTTGGCTCTACAAATCAAAAGTATTGTGATAAGTTTTCAGAGTTGATGAAGAGTAAATTTGAGATGAGTCTTATGGGAGAATTAACATTCTTTCTAGGCTTACAAGTAAAGCAAACATCAGAGGGTACTTTTATAACTCAATCTAAGTATGTCTCTGACATTTTGAAAAAATACAGACTCAATGATTCTACCTCTATGAAAACCCCTATTGCCACAGGAGTCAAGCTTGACTCTGATCTTTCGGGAAAATCTGTAGATGTCAAAACCTACAGAGACATGATAGGTTCACTATTATACTTAACTGCAAGTAGGCCTGACATAATGTTTGCAACATGTCTTTGTGCTAGATATCAAGCAAATCCAAAAGAATCTCATTTATCTACTGTCAAAAGAATTTTCAGATACCTGAGAGGGTCACCCTCATTAGGCCTCTGGTATCCAAAACTTTCTAGTTTTGATTTAACAGCTTACACTGATGCAGATCATGCAGGATGCAAGCTTGACAGAAAAAGTACCTCTGGGTGCTGTCAGTTAGGAAATAAGCTGGTAAGTTGGACATCCAAGAAGCAAAATTGTGTTTCAACTTCTACAGCAGAGGCAGAATATGTTGCTGCTGCTAGTTGTTGCTCTCAAGTCATATGGATGCAAACTCAGCTCCGAGACTATGGCTTACAATATGACAGAATTCCAATTCTGTGTGATTCAAAAAGGGCCATAGCCATCTCTGCCAATCCAGTACAACACTCCAAAACAAAGCACATTGATGTAAGGTACCACTTTCTGAAAGATCATGTTGAAAAGGGAACAATAGAGATGTATTTTGTACCAATTAATCTTCAACTTGCTGATATTTTCACAAAAGCTTTAGATGAACGAATGTTCAATTTCTTAATTAGCAAGTTGGGTATGTTGAACATGTCTGCCTAACACAGGAAACATCAGAGTCTCTGATCCATTCATCAGAGCCTCTGGACTTTTTCACAAATGGTAAAAATCATTCTTTTGTATATCCAAGCATGTGTCAAGGGGGAGAATATAAAGACTTCATTCTTTGGTCAAGGGGGAGACAAAGAACCTTTCATCTTTCAAGGGGGAGAAAGTGAGCTTCTCTGGTACTCATATTAGAGACTCTGATCTTGTCTCTGATATTTATATCAGAGCCTCTGATCTTGTCTCTGATATTTATATCAGAGCCTCTGATCTTGTCTCTGATATTTATATCAGAGCCTCTGATCTTGTCTCTGATATTTATATCAGAGCCTCTGATCTTGTCTATGATATTTATATCAGAGCCTCTGATCTTGACTTTGATATTTATATCAAAGCCTCTGATCTTTTCTCATTAAACGAATATTCCAGGAAGTTCTTTTCATAATAAATCTTTTGGATAACCATTCGTTTCTATTCAAAAACCCATCTGGCAGTTTTCTGACACCAAGCGTCTCTCCCCTACACACCTCAACGTGTCACCTATTAATTAGGGGATGATGGAACGTCCTTTCTGACATTGGAACTCTCAATCGCCGTTTCCATAACCTCTCCCTCTACCTTTCTTTTTCTGTCCATAAAAACCCTTTTTCTCTTCTCATTATTCTTTACGCTCTCAGAATCCAAAATCCCAAATCTCTCTTTCTAAGCTCTCATCTTTCTCAAAAACCTGCAACGATGGCGGCTCATTCCCAAACCTCAGATAACTCCAGCAAACTTGTTCCAAGCTTGAATATGGCACAGTTCGATGTTCCAGTAAAAGGTAACAACTACTTTCTGGACGTCACCCCAACCAAATACGATGAGCAGTTTCGTCCAATCCTCGACTTTTTGACCAACTGCGAACTCAACGATGTCCTCACCAAACATGCCTCAGATATTCCTCTACGCTTTGTCCAACAATGGTGGTATTCAAGTGAATACGATGATGAAAAGGAAGGACTGGTTGGGTACATTGACCTAGGTGAACAAAGCATGAACATAAGAATCACCCCACAAACCCTAACTCGCCGATTCAACTTGCTCACAAAAACTGATCTTCAAATAGAAACCTTTGAGAAACCACCAACTCAAGAAGTTCTTCTTCAGTTCCTCCACCACTTAGGATACAACAGAGAGATCACACGCCTAAGTCAATTCAGACGTCAGTACCTGCCTCCCAAGTGGAACTTTATGTTTAGTGTTCTCAACCGAACAATTACCTGAAAGATTGGAAGCCAGGATCAGACCCATCCAGCAATTCTAGCCATAATGTATGCTCTCTTCTTCAACAGAAGCATAAATATGGCTCACATTCTCTTCTGTGAGATGCTGACGGCGGTGGACAAGAAGAACAAAGACTTGGCCAAAGGAAAACAACCAATTTCGGTACTGTTTCCCAGATTCATCTCTGTGGTCATTCAACGAGCAATGGAGAAATTCTCCATCACTGAGGAGAGCCCAAGGACACCTCTGTTTATGATGAACTCGTTCAAAGCTACAGAGGTTCCTCCTTATCCAAATGACCGACGTTTCCCACACACCATGATTGAGATAATTCCTGCTGACTCTACTACCCACCTCTTACTTAGTCGTGTTGCCCAATCATCAGAAACGATGATGGGATCCCCAACACACTTAGGTTCTGAGCCTGAGCCTGAATCAGAGAGTGATATCTCTGATACTGCTCAAAACGTTAACAGAGCGCAACCAGAGGGTGGCTCTGAGAGAGTAAGGAAGAGAAAACAAGAGAACCCTCCCTCTGACGAAGAGAATAACTCTGTCAGAGCAGAGGAAGGTGAGGAAGAGAGAATTCCAGAGGGTGAGTTTCTAAGCTTAGAATCTGAGGGCGGTGAGGTAGAAAAAGATGTCCTTGTTGGCACACATGAGAGATTCCAAAGCCCAAATCCCCGTGCAAACACATTTACTGTCCAAGGTGGTCCAGCATCAGTGGACATTGAAACAGAGGTGCACACCTCGAACCCTTCCCATCCTAGCTGCTCAGAGGCATCTACTTCTACCTCTGAAGCACGCACCAAAGGGGAAACCTCTGATACGGCTAAGTCCTCCCAACAGGACTTAGACCAAGATAAAAATACTCATTCACCCCAGAGTATGTCACCTCCACACACACATGATGCCTTTGTGGCTCATAACAAGTTGGACCGTCCCTTAGATCAGAAGAGATCTACGATCTCTCGTAAGGATTACCTGTCAGAAAAAGAATGGCATGACCTTCTTGCACATGGAATCCTTAGCCTGGACAACAAGGTTTCCACCCACATTCGTTTCTCATCATCAGATTCTGACTCTGATGATCAGAGACCAATCGGAACCATTATAGGGAAATCCTTAAAAAAGGGTCCCCAAGGATTAATGGGAAGTCCTTTCGGAGTCAATATCAAGCCAACTCTGAAAGAAGGACCCTCTGAACTCGAGGGAAACTTAGAATCATGTGTTGATCCTAAGGTCACCCCTCTGATTACGTTACCAAAGAGGAGTTCAGAATCTTTGGTGATGAAATCAGAGAATCTCTGAAGGAGATTAAACTTCAAATGGAGAAGACCTCATATGCCTCTGCCTCTAACTCTGAAGTTGCAAAGCTCACTTCAGAGGTCTCTGAGCTGCGCACGACCATTATCTCTCAGAATGCTAAAATGGATGCTCTAGAAAGCCTGGTCATCAAAAATGACTCGGTTTTATCCAGAGAAATTCAGAACTCCACAACAGAGATTCTCAAGATGATTCCAACTCCTTCTGTCCCAACTCCAACACAAGCAGACTTCTCTCAATTCAAAAAGGAAGTCTTGCAGTCTTTGACAGAAGTGATTGCAAAGATCCCTACCTCCTCTGTTGCTGCTCCTGCTACCTCTGAATTCATTACAAAGGCTGGCCTCGACAACTTCTCCAAGAAGATCACCAACAATGTAATGAATATCTCCAGCAAGTTCGTCTCCAAAGCCAATCAGCAAAACAAAAGGATTGACGACCTTCTGAAGGATGTGAAATCTTCAGAGGGATCATTGAAGAGGAAGGAACCAGAGGTCGCATGCTCTGAGGAGGCCCGGAAGAAAGCCAGGTATGAAGACTCTGATGACCATGATGACCAACTTCAGGGGTCATCCGATCTTCATAAGGGGGAGAAGACTCCTACACCAAAAACTGTTGAAACACAAAAGGAGTCCACTCCCTCTGCAAGAAACCAAAACAAGGAAAAAGGAACAGAGAGACGTTCAACCTCAACTTCTGCTGAAGATAACCAGACCACTCTAAAGTCGCCAGTACCTATTATCTTTCTAGCACCATCTACTTCGAGTGCTCCAATAGTTCCAATAATAGCTGCAACTCCAGAAACTATTAGAGCTCTGGAAGAAGATGAAGACGAACAGCTAGTAGACTTCTCTACATTAGAAGATGCATTCTCATCACCAGAAAGATCAACTTATGTGATGAGAGATGCTTACGAATCAGAGGCTGAAAGAGCAAAACCATAATCTGAAAAAGAAGAAAAATCAGATTCTAGAAAAGAAGTTGCTGAAGAACAGATTGAAGTAATTGATGTTGAAGAGTATGTATTCAAGAATGCTCAACCACATCATACTTCAACAGCAACAGAGCTGAGGGAATCACCAGAGATAGATGGCTACATCTCTGAACCCACAACAGAAGATCCTCCACAGACGAAGGAACCAGAAACCATGGTTGCTGATGAATAGGCTCCTTCAGAGAATCCTGTTCAGAAGGCAAGCATCGGTCTACCAGCCAAAGTGTTCACTAAACCTCCTACATTCCTTGAATCAAATCTCGAAGCTTCCATAGAAGACCACTTCAGATACATCTACTGTGAGTTCAATATGGCAGACACTCTAGTCATTCCTCTGAATCCAAGGATCAGAGAGGACATGCCGGACTATGAGCGAAGATTTGTCAGAGATAAAACCAGACCAAGAGAATAGGTCCTCTTTGATGATCCAATCATCAAAATCAATAAAATCTCAGAGAAGACCTTTGCTTACAACAAGATCATCTATAGGCACTATGTGGTAACTCGATCTGATCAGAAGATTTACGAGTTCAATGATAATGATCTTGTAAATCTAAATCCATATGATTTACCACATTTATATGCCTATTGCTCTGCCAGATATGATCATGGAAGAAGGGAAATCAGGATGGGCATGGTTGAAGTCAGACGGGCAATGGAGGCCTATGTCAAACACAAAGCAAAACGTGACTTCCAAATTGCTCTGAACCTAGGGGAAGAAAAGCTGGAGGTAACTGAACCTGTGGAGTCGTTCGATAAACTTGAGGAACAGAAGACTGGATCAATCGTTGCAGAACCTCTGGGTTTCGTCTACAGAGTAAACCAAGTAAAGAAGATCTTTCTAGCTTCGGAAGTTTCGAAGTACTCTGATGAAACCTTGAGAGGTATAAAGAAAATGATCCATGTGAAGGAAGAAAGGCACAGAGAAGATTTACTTGCAAAGCTTGACTTAGAGATTGACTCGATGATCAACTTCAGAGCTCTGATCATGAAATTCCATGGAATCTGTTCAAGTGACAAATTTTAGTTTGTTTCTTTATTTTTGAATATTACTTTCTCTGTATTAAACTTCCAAATGTTTAAGAAGTAATATTTAACAGGATATTTTTCTCCTCTACGCTTTCTAGTTTAAATCTTCTATTCTCTGCTATTATTGTATCTTTTATTCTCAACACTTAGGGGGAGATTGTTAGATCCAAATCTTATGTTTGTTAAAGTGTTGAAAATACCCAAGTCCTATTTCAGAGGACTTCTAAAGATAGACCTCAGAGGGCATAGACTTCAGAGGACGAAGACATCAGAGATTGCAACTTTCAGCAGAAGACATCAGAGATGGATTCATCAGAGGCTCTGAAGACAACGTCAGAGCTCTGAAGACATTCTCTCTGAAGATGGCGCTGAAGACTCCTGAAGTATCAGAACAGATAACCAATCACTTAGTGATAAGATTTACTTTATAGAGTAGGTTACTGTTCAAGCATGTATTGAGCTTACCTATTAGGTAAGACACTGTTCAAGCATGCTTCTATTGTCAGAATAGTACACTGTTTACTTTGTGGTCCTATAAATAGGACCATCACTCCTTTGACAAAAGTGTGCTTTTTTGATATCTTGTATAAGAAGAATCAACTGAATATATCTTACGAAGATCTTGTTCTTTCTACTTGCTTTATATATGAACTGTGATGTTTGAATCTTCTTTTGATATTAAACTATATTGCTTCCGCTATTTATACTCTTATTGTTTATATCATTATTGTTATAAGATTAAATCTGGGATCCAACAAGATGAATCACCATATTCTTCATCCTGTAATTTGAGTGCTGAACTGATTTGCTCAGAAGTCATCTGAAAAGATTCATCAAAAGAAACATTAATACTTTCAAGTATATGTTTTGATTTAAGCACATAGACTCTGTATGCCTTGGAGTTTGATGAATAGTCAACGAATTTGGCTTCATCAGCTTTAGGGTTGAATTTCCCTATTTTTTCTCTGTCATTCAACATGAAACATCTGCAGCCGAAGACGTGGAAGTACTTGATGTTTGGATTCCTCTGGTTGAGCAGATGGTATGGGGTTTTTGCATGCCTCTTCACTATCAAAGATCGATTTTGAGTGAAACATGCAGTTGAAATGGCTTCTGCCCAAAAGGAAACCGGGAGTCCTGAGGCAGTGAGCATAGTTCTGGCGGATTCCACTAGTGTTCTGTTCTTGCGTTCAACAACATCGTTTTGTTATGGAGTCCTTGCAGCAGAGAAGTTCTATGAGATACCCTCTGTTGTAAGATAGGCTTCGATGGTTGAGTTCTTGAACTTTGTGCCATTGTCACTTCGAACTCTCTGAACCCTCCAATCATGAAGAACTTGTATTCTCTTAAGGAGATTGATTAGTACCTCAGGAACATCTGATTTCTTTCGAACAAATTCCACCCAAGTGTATCTAGAAAATTCATCTATGAGTACAAGGATGTACTTCTTGCCACCTAGATATAGGACCACAGATGTCTACATGAAGCATTTGCAGAGGTCTAGTGCAATATATGTCTGATTTGGACTTATGGGCAACCCTTTTAAGTTTGCCTATTTCACATGCAGAGCATAGATGATCTCTGTCAAACTTAATACTTGGTAACCCTCTTACCAGGTCCAATTTCACAAGTTTGTCTAGAGAGTGAAAGTTTAAGTGACAGAACCTGTTATGCCAGAGCCAAGCTTCCTCATTCTTACTTGAGACCAGACAAATCTTTTCATCTTTGTTGATCGACTTGAAGTCCATGAGGTACAAATCATCTCGTCTTTTGGATCGTAGAAGTTCTGTGGATGTATATTCCTTCAACAGAGAGCAGTATTGCTTTTTAAACATCACATCTAGTCCATTATCACAGAGTTGGCTGACACTTAGTAGGTTGTGCTTAAGGCCATCCACATAAGCCACTCTGTTGACATCGATGTCTCCATTGGCAATGACTCCATAGCCTTTAATCTGTCCCTTTTTGTTGTCTCCGAAGGTTACAAAACCACCTCCATGTTTTTCTTTATAAGAGGAGAGCAATCCTCTGTCGCCAGTCATGTGCCTTGAACACCCGAAGTCTAGGTACCAAATGGGCACATGTTGTTTCTTTTGCGGACAGATCAAGAGGATTTAGGTACCCATTTCCAAATGGGTCCAGGTTTGTTAGGAGTCTTTAAAGATGCCTTAGCACCTTTGAGTTTGGCTTTATCCTCTTTAACAGAGGCACCACTTTGTCCTTTCTCACCCTTGAATTTGGCATTCTTGGGCTTCGGGTGAGATATAAGACAGGAAGGCCTTGAGAAATGTTGATTAAGAGCATGCATAAGATCAAAACATTTACAGTGAAAGATTCCAGAAGCAAACTTCATAAACATTTCATTAAATTTGCCAAAGAAGGGTATTGAGCATTGTTTACAACAACCCTTTTTAGATTTGGGTTTCTTTTCACAGAAAACTTTGTCTAATCTAGGTTGAGTTTTGTCAAAAACTCCTCTTGGGTGGCTCTTTGATTGTACTCTCCCTTGATGAGCTTCCTTTCGAGCACTCACTGCCACAAAAGAATTAATTTTATCAAATTTGGGCCATTTTCCCTTCTGTTGCAAGTGAGCTTTTCTTGAAATGGTTTTATAGGTTTTAGAGCTTGGGAAACTTGAGAGATCTTGATCTTTTCACTGTTTAATTTTTCGAGCTCAAGAGAAGTCTTTGCTTACAGACACATGTCCAAAAAGTCAGGGTAGATGGGTATGCCTGTAGTTCTCCTTTTGGGAGAGATTATTCTATTAAGAATACCAGAGGGAAGCTTATTTTCCTCTGGACCATAGGGGACTATCTCAAGTTCCACAGAACTTGTCTTAATATCGACAGAGTGGGACTCAGACTCTAACTCAGAATCTGAATCAAGAAAGTATCTGTGAATGAGAGCATGACCTTCTGAAAGTGCATTGCTTTGTCCATTGGTAGTGTCCTTAGGAATATTTAGATCTTTTGAAATGCATAGGATCACCATAGGAATACTTAGACAATTGAGAAGATCTTGCTCAAAGATTTCTCCTACTTCAGAGGCTACATCAGGATGACTAAGAAAGTGATTTTCATAGGTTTTTCTCAAGTCACTTTCCAAAAATCTTTTAAACAACTTTTCTTCCACAGAGGCCGAAGCAAACTCTGGTGCATCAGAGGACAGTTCCTTTTCAGGAATCATCATGCACACAAAAGCCATTTGAGTTTGTGTTTCTGTATGACCAAATCTGAAGATCCCTATCTGCTTTTGAGACAGATATTTCTTTGGAGTGGATTTTCTCTTTGAAGAGATTGCAGATGGTAAATCATTGTTTTCATACCATACATTTGCCATCAGCAGCGGTTTCCTCGGATGTGGTCCTTTAGAGGTTCTGCGCCTCTTGAATGTGGACAATAGGTTTGGAAGACTTGGTTTTAGAAATTGTCCAGGGCAGAAGATGTTTGCCAAAGATTTGTTTTTTTTATTTCCAGTGTTAAGTCTATTTTAAATAGTAATCAATGTAATTATTAACCTTGGTCTTAACTGTGTTTAGTTTGCTTATCTGTATTGGTTTAGGCCTTGAGGTATTTAATTCCCCTTGGTGCTTTGTGTTTGTAACTTTGAAGCTCATTTTGAATACAGATTACATTTGGCGCATTCTTACTTTCTCTCTCTACTTTCTCTCTCTAAGATTTGGTGATTTTGGGATTATCAATTGGTATCAGAGCCTGACTAAATCTGAGAGGATTGAGAGAAACGTTTTTAGATTCTGAATTTGTAGTTAAATCAGAAAATTTGATCGACTTTCTTGATTTTTTCAAGAAAATCTCGTTTTTTGATTTTTCATCAAATTCGGACTGATTTCTGATTGAATTTTGTTGTAAATTGATTCGTTGGATTCGTTTTTGATAGTGGAACACTTTTAATTCACATCATTTTGCAATAAATTCACGATTTGAAGTTCAATTTTGAGAAATTTAGATTTTCTGGAAAACTCGATATTCGTACTGTTTTTATAACGAATTTTCGATTTTGTGGTTTTTGATCGATTTGATTGTTTGAAAGTATCTAGAAAACAGTTTTCGAACACTTCTGTGTGTAAAGGTTTTATCAATTTCATGGTTATAATCGATTTTGAAAGTTTTTCTGGATTTTCTACGGTTTTGCGCCAGATCTAACTTTTGCGCCAGTTCTTCAGGTTTTGCGCAAGTTCATCTGGAATTTGCACGAGTTCATCCAGTTCATCAAGTATTTTCTTCAGGTTTTCTTCGCGAGCAGTTCAACTTTTCGTCTTTGGTTCATCACGCAAAGTAAACTTTGCATCACTCTTGTATCACGCAAAGTACAGATTGCGTCATCCGTATCTCAAGAGAAAGCTCAATTCAGAGTGATCGAGCTTTTGCGCTACAAACATCTCACGCAAAGTTACATTTGCCCAAAGTCTGTTTTGCGCCATCAACGCTTCGCGCATATCCTAGTTTGCTCCATCAACAAGTCACGTAAATCTCTTTTGCGCGACCTACTGCTCACGCAAACCTTCAGTTTGCGCCAATCTTTCTGTTTCCGGACTTGGATTAATTCTGAACTTTCTGACTTTGTACTTCTGTCAAGATGTCTCTACAAGCTCAGTTTTACAAGAACGACATAATGATGTCTTTGGGATCAGACACTCGCCCTCCAGTTCTAATAAATGAAAATGAATTTCAGCAATGGCAAGACAAATTCATCAATTTCATAGAGCGACAACCTAATGGTGACAATATGATGAAGTCTCTTACTAAAGGACCAATGGTAAAGCCGATGAAAGAAATTCCCGCAATTGGAAACATACCAGCTACGAGGGTTGAGAAGCTTATAAGTGAGTATGATGCTGACGAGGCTTTGCGACATCAAGCAGATAGTCAAGCAAAGTCTAATCTGATTCTCGCACTGCCAAATTCCATTTATAACCGAATTGACTGTTTCAAGCATAATCTGATGCTAATGTGGACTCAGCTAGAAAAGATAATGCTTGGATCAGCAGTTGCCACTCAACTCCGTCAGACTCGATACATGAACAACTTTGAGGAGTTTAAGGAAAAAGAAGGAGAGAGTCTGAAAAGTGTGTTTGACAGATTTTGGGCAGTGATAAATGATTTGTACAAGATAAAGGTGACAAAGACTGAACTGGAAGCCAATCTAAAATTCTTAAATGCTCTTCAACCAGAATGGAGCAAATCTTGTCATCGAATGAGAAATGATGTCAGGATTTCCACAATGCCAATTCAGGAACTTTATGAAATCTTGATGACTGATGAGAACATGGTACTGGAAAAGAAAGCAAAGATTGATAAGAAAAACAAGTCGAAGTCAGTGGATCCGATTGCTCTTCTAGCTAGTCAGTTAGCCGAACAAGCATTATCTGAGAATGCTTATGATGGGTCAACTGATGACGATGGTGAGGCTTTGGAAAAGGCTATGATCCTCCTCTCTCAACATTATCAGAAGAAGTTCCAACACAGATCAGGTTCAAACAACCTCCGCTTCACTTATGGTTCAAAGAAAGTGGAACCCGTTGCTCCCTCAAAGCCATATATTCCAAAGTATGAACCTACTAAAGTGACTGAGCCGAAAAAGGAAGATAAGAAGGTTATGAACTGCTTCAATTGTGGAAAACCCGGACACATAGCAAAGGAGTGTCGAGTGAAGGTTGTCAAGGATCCGATTGCTCTTCTAGCTAGTCAGTTAGCCGAACAAGCATTATCTGAGAATGCTTATGATGGGTCAACTGATGACGATGGTGAGGCTTTGGAAAAGGCTATGATCCTCCTCTCTCAACATTATCAGAAGAAGTTCCAACACAGATCAAGTTCAAACAACCTCCGCTTCACTTATGGTTCAAAGAAAGTGGAACCCGTTGCTCCCTCAAAGCCATATATTCCAAAGTATGAACCTGCCAAAGTGACTGAGCCGAAAAAGGAAGATAAGAAGGTTATGAACTGCTTCAATTGTGGAAAACCCGGACACATAGCAAAGGAGTGTCGAGTGAAGGTTGTCAAGGATTCTGCTTTCTACAGGAAAAAGTTGGAACTGGCAGAAAAGAGAGAGAATGGAACAATTCTGTTAGCTGAAGAGGAATACTGGCTTGATCACCAGACAATGAAGCTGAGAATGAGGAAACAGTTGCCATGTATTTCATTGGGGATGATAAGAGTGATGATGAAGATGAGGACACCTCCACTGATGAATCTGAGGTACCTACTGAGTTTTATTACAACTTTATTTCCTCTCAAATGAACGTCATAATATCTGCTTTACATGACTTACGTTCAAAGTTTTTATCTGAAAAGCAAACTAATCAAGAAAAATCTGTCATGATTGAAAAATTGCAAATTTCATTGAAAGATGAAAAGTTTATCTTGACAGACACAAAAGATAAGTTTCAAAAGAAATTGGATGAATTAGAAACTTTAAACAAGACTAATCTTGATTCTTTGACTGAATTGACCAAATTAAATCAAGATTTTTCTGATAAAATAATTGTTTTAGAAGGAAAATTATATAAGAGAGAACAAACTGAGCAAACCATATATATGAATAAACCAAGGAGTGATGAGGCAATAAAAGAAAGATGGGGACTTGGTTTTGAAAATCCACATTGTTTAAACAATGTTATATCAAAAACCCCCACTTTATATAATTTCAATTATCTAAATCTTGCAAAATATGCTCCTCAATTTAAAATTGAGTGGATGAATGAAAAGCAAGAATTAGAAATTGAAAATCAGAAAAGAATGAACAACAAGAAAATGGAGATGCCATTTGTTTATACTCGTGAAAATGCCAAATATTTTCCTGAAAATTCAAAGTCCAGAAAATCTCAAAATGTTTTAAATGTCAATTCTTCCATTAAATCTTCATTATCAAATGATTATATTGATATATATGCCAATAGCACTAATAAGGAAAATATATCTCCGGTTTCTTATGATTCTAAGAGATATATCCCCCCATTAGTGTTAGAGAGTAAAATCAATGATCTTGAAGATAAAATGGAAGAACAAAGTCTTCAAAATGATTTTGAAAATGGTTTATTTCTGTTTATCATGAAATCTAGTTTTGAAGATAAAATCAATTATCAAAAATAAGACTTTGATGACAAAATAAATTCTGGATTTTCTACCGATTTTAAGGAAAATACTCAAAAAGTTCAAACAAGTGAATGTTTGCGCCAACCATTGGTAGCGCAAACTGATTGTTTGCGCCAACAGTTGGTAGCGCAAAACTCAGTTTGCGCCACCAAGGGGTCACACAAAACGTCTTCAGTCTTGTGCTTTTCTGAAAATTCTGACTCCAAGGCTAGTTCAACTATGATGAAAGCTCAGTTTGATTTCTTAGATAAAATTTCTTCTTCCAATTCAATTGTTGATGATTCTTTTATGCTAAATGATCAGTATTATAAACCAAAGCGTAAAAGAAGAAGGTCAAAGAAGTCAAAGAATAAAGATAATGTCATTTCTGAAAATTCTAATTCTTCTGATTCTACTGTTTCAGATAGGACTTTGAACAAGTCAACATGGCAGATATGGAGAGTCAAGAAGAAATCAACAGAATCTGACACTTTAGAGGAGAAATGTGTAGATTGTCTTTGTAAAACGGATACATTTGCATTTTGTAATAAAAACACAAAATATTCAATAAAGCAAATGATTCAAATTGCAAAGAATGTCTTATGTTACTCTTCTAGTTCTGATTCAGATGATCGTGATTTTTCTTCCATAGATGATTGTGTTCAAAAAAAATTTCTAAAAAGAGATGTTTGAAAAATAAAAGGCAAAGGACTAACAAGAAGGGACCCATAAGCATATGGGTACCTAAATCTGTGTAATTTCTGAATGTGCAGCTTAGTCAATTATGGTATCTGGATTCGGGGTGTTCCAAACACATGACGGGCAACAAATCATTACTTTCAAATTTTAAAGAAAAATGTTGCGGTCGTGTTAAGTTTGGAAACTGCGAGACTGCTCCTATTTTAGGCTATGGTGATCTTGTGAAAGGAAATATTACTGTCAAGCGAGTTAGCTATGTTGAAGGTCTGAGCCACAATCTATTCAGCATCGGGCAATTTTGCGACAAAGATCTTGAAGTCAGCTTCAAATCCAAACGAGTTGCAGTAAAGAACGACAGTGGCCGGGATTTACTTGTCGGAAAGAGAAGATCAAATTTATACACTATTGATCTTTCCAAGGTTAAAATTCCATCAGATATATGCTTGTTATCTAAAGCCTCTGTTCATGAAAGCTGGATTTGGCACCGACGACTAGCTCATCTCAACTTTAAATACATGGATCGCCTTGTCAAGAATGATTCAGTTCGAGGTCTCCCAGTACTCCGTTTTCAGAAAGACTATCTCTGTCAAGACTGTGAGAAGGGAAAGATAAAGAAAGTTCCACATAAGCCAAAACCCGAGGCTTGCACTTCGGACATACTTGATATTCTACATGTAGACTTGTGTGGACCGATGAAGACAAAGAGTATCGGAAAGAAAAGATATGTTTTGGTAGTTGTTGATGATTATTCACGTTATACATGGGTTAAGTTTCTCAAGTCCAAAGATGAAACTTCCGACATTCTCATAAACCTCATCAAAATGATTCAGACCAACAAGCAAAAGGCGGTCAAAGTTGTCAGATCAGACAATGGTACAGAATTCAAGAACAACGCTCTTCAAGCATTCTACGAAGATCAAGGCATTCAACAACAATTTTCTGCTGCTCGAACACTGCAACAGAATGGGGTTGTTGAACGAAGAAATAGAACGCTTGTCGAGGCTGCCAGATCAATGCTTGCATATTCCAGTCTTCCTTTGTCTCATTGGGATGAAGTTGTCTCAACTGCGTGTCATACTCAGAACAGATCCATTTTACATAGAAGATTCAACAAAACACCTTATGAGCTTATGAATGGCATCAAACCGAATGTCAAATATTTCAAATCATTTGGGTGTAAGTGTTATGTTCTGAATGACCGCGATAATCTGAACAAGTTTAGTCCAAAGGCAGATGAGGGTATTTTTCTTGGTTATTCCTCTACTTCAGCAGCTTACCGAGTCTTTCATACTTCAAACAGAAAAGTGATAGAGAGTGTTAATGTCAAATTTGATGAAACTGCAGATTTGGTTTCTGGCCAAACAGGTCCAGAACCCGCACTTTTAGGGAATTTAGCTTCTGGACAAACCAGTTCAGAACCTGCACTATAACAGACAAATCAGGATTCATCTTCTTCCTTGCTTAATCTTACTGATCTTGATTTTCTGTTTGAGCATTTTTATGATGATGTTCCTAAATCTAACACTGAATATGCTTCAAATGTTTTGAATCAGGAATCTGTGAGCGCATCTACTTCCAATTCCGCTGCATCTATCTCTGAAACTGATGTTGTTCCAGTACCTTCTGAATTTCAAAACATTCCTTCTGAACTTCATACAGCTCAATCAGAACCTGAACAAGTCAATACTGAATCTGTTTAAGAAGCACCTATTCAAGAACAATTTGCTCAAGCAGAACCAGCTCAAGAAGAAGAACAAATTGCTGATATTCAACCCGCAATTCCACAGTCTGAATCTGATGTTGTTGAATTACCTCCTCCTCCAGTTCAAACAGTTTCTATCTCCTCATCTGACATAGATGTAACTGAAGCTCTCTCTCAACAATTAGAAGTTGTTCAAGAAGTTATTGATTGTCTTCCTCATACCACCAAATGGACAAGATCTCATCCTATTCATCAGATTATTGGTGATCCTCAAGCAAGCGTATCTACTCGTTCAAAGACGGCAACTCCAAACGAATGTCTATTCACTTGCTTTCTAAGCAAGATTGAACCAACCAAAGTATCTGAAGCGTTGGAGGATCCGGATTGGATAATAGCAATGCAAGAGGAACTCAATCAATTTGATGCATTAAAAGTGTGGAGACTTGTTCCAAGGCCAAAAGGAAAAAGCATTATTGGCACAAAGTGGGTATTCAAGAACAAGAAAGATAAAGATGGTATCGTCGTTCGTAACAAAGCTCGATTGGTTGCCAAGGATTATTGACAAGAAGAAGGAATCGACTACGATGAAACTTTCGCGTCGGTTGCAAGATTAGAAGCTATTCGAATGTTTCTCGCTTTTGCTGCTTATTGCAATTTCACCGTGTATCAGATGGATGTAAAGACAGCTTTTCTCAACGGGAAACTGAAAGAAGAAGTTTATGTTTCTCAACCAGAGGGATTTGTTGACAAAGATCATCTTTATCACGTATACTTTCTTGATAAAGCACTATATGGATTGAAACAAGCACCGAGGGCGTGGTATGATGAGTTGTCGGCCTTTCTGATCAAATTCAGGTTTACCAAAGGATCCATAGATACCACTCTTTTTATTTATCATTCTAACTTAGATATCTGCTTAGTTCAAATATACGTAGATGATATTATATTTGGTGCGACTAATAAATCTTTATGTACTTGGTTTTATGATCTGATGACCTCCAGGTTTCAAATGAGCATGATGGGAGAAATTAATTTCTTCCTCGGCTTACAAGTGAAACAGCTTCCAGATGGAATCTTTATTAACCAGTCGAAGTACGTTTTTGACATCCTGAAGAAATTCAAGATGGACAAATCTTCTTCAATTGGCACACCTATGGCTCATGGTGCTAAAATTGGACTAGATCCAGATGGAAAAGCTGTGGACGTCAAGACATATCGAGGAATGATTGGATCACTCATGTACTTAACTGCGAGTCGGCTAGATATCATGTTCTCTACCTGCTTATGTGCCAAATTTCAAGCCAAGCCAAAGGAATCGCATCTCTTAGCAGTCAAGCGCATATTTCGATACATCAAAGGAACTCCGTACTTAGGTTTATGGTATCCTAAGAGTTCTGATTATAAACTGATTGCTTACTCTGATGCAGATTTTGGTGGAATCAATTGGATCGGAAAAGTACTTCAGGTCACCTTCAATTTCTTGGTGATAGACTGATAATTTGGGCCTCAAAAAAGCATAATTGTGTTTCTATCTCAACTGCAGAGGCAGAATACGTCGCCGCAGCTAGTTGTTGCGCTTAAGTGCTATGGATGAAGACACAACTTCGTGACTACGGGATACTATACAAAACAGTTCCAATCTATTGTGACAGCAAATCCGCGATCGCGATATCAGTCAATCCGGTCCAGCACACAAAAATCAAACACATAGATATGAGGTATCACTTCATAAAGCATCATGTGGAAGAAGGTATTATTGAATTATATTTTGTTCCAACTGAATATCAACTTGTTGATATTTTTACAAAAGTTTTAGATGAAAAACGTTTTAATTTTATGCTTTCCAAACTCGGCATGTTGAATTTAAAAGTTTAAATCTTTACAAATTTTATTCTATAAAGTAAAAGCTTTACAGGTTTTCTTTCTTTTGAATAAAATGTGTGTCAAGGATAAATTTTCAAGTTGCTTTGTTTATATTGAAGTTTTATATGTTTAACTTTCAAGTCTTACTAAAATCGAAAGGTCAGCAACATGATTGAAGCTTTTGCATTCTGCTTTAAAGATATGTGATTCGGAATATTTATAGTTTACAATGCTTGGAAATCCTAAAAAGTCTGAATTATGGATCGTAATGAAAATATGGGCTAAGCACTTAGATGTAGAACTGAGTGATTGAGATGCATTTTATATATATAAAATACAGAAATCTCTAAGTTTAAATGTTTGTACCTGTGACCTTTCTGGTTTGGGAAAGTAAGTTCTGTGGGATGCTTGTCATCTGGTCCCCTAAGGTCAATTGGTCTGGGAGTGATCGAACCCAAATCCTTCTATAGAATCAAATCGAAAGTCATGTTCTACTGGTATGAATGGGTTTAGGATGTGTCGATGTAGCCTTTCTGATCTGGGAGAGTAAGTTCCAAGGGGTGCTTGACACCTAGTCCCCTAAGGCCAACTGGTCTGGGAGCGGCTGACCCAAATCCTGCAATAAGGTCAGATAGAAAGTTACGTTTACGGCATGTTCTTTACTTAACAAACTTTTTGATTAAAAAGATGCCAAAGTGCACAAGCTTAAAAGATGCCAAAGAGCACACTCATGCGAAGATGCCAATGTGCACAATGCTAAAAGATGCCAATGAGCACACATCTCATGATAATTAGTGATATGTTTGAGTTGCGATAAACCTGTAAATTTGTGAAAGTCTTAATTTTTGATGGCTTAGTGTGAGTACATGCAAAGTTCTCTATTATATTTTTAGAATTGCATTTTATTGAAGCTAATCGAAGTTCGCATGCGAGTACACTGAATAGATTGCTGGAAGTTTTTGAAACTGAACATGTCTTAACTTGATATGCAATGAAACTTGTATATGTATCCAACAACACACACTTGATTTCAATTGATTGATAAATCTGTGATATTTTACTGAATAGAATTTAATTTGTTTAGTGTTTAAAAATTTTATATGTTCAGTTGTTTCAAAATTTATATTAAGTATCATTTTCTTTTTACACTGATGTCTATATGTTTGTGTATCCATATTTTTGTAAATTGGTATGTGCATTTTTCAAGGGGGAGAGACTATCTGAATGAGAATTTGATAATCTTCTGTTTTTGAGGGGGAGTGAATAACATGGTCAGGTACATATCGGATACAGTGATTAACGTTCAAATCTGCAGTTTATCAGGTAAGTTTTCTGATATTTCTATGCAAATGCTAATCTGATTTGTTATATTTTGTGCATTTGTGTAGGGGGAGTAAAAGAGTTTTAAAGGTGAAAATATCATTGTTAAGTGCTATATGTTGAATTTTTTTTAGAAGTGTAATTTTTTTAGAGTGTTATTTTTTTATTTTCTTTAGAATTTATTTTTCTATTTTTTTTTTTGGTATAAATAGTGTTAGAATTTCTATTTGTTTTTCTTCATGTTTGAACCCTCTCGCATTCTTCTCTGACTGTTCCATCTCTCTGTCGATCTTCAATCTCTTTGATTTCAGACTTGTTCATCGATTCAGGTATGATTTCTTACTTACATTTTGTGTTTGATTCAAGTTTATAATCATTATTCATACATATATTCTATTGCTTTTCAAAACACAGTGTTCGACTTGTATTTGTCGAACTGTTCCTCATCGTGTTCTTCAAGAGGTATTCATTGTCAAAATCGTTTGTTGGGTTGCTATTAGAAACTGATTTCGAACCCCAGGTATGTGTTTTCTTTTCTTATTTTGTTGTATTTCGTTTCGATTTTGTGTTTTTATTGTTGTGTGCGACTGTTCATCTTTGGGTTTTAAAAATTTTCAAAATTTTGAGTTGAATACTGATTTTAATCAGTATTAAATTGGTCGTAATATGTTTATAATTGTTCCTATATGTTTTTCGAACTATTTTTTTACATTTACATCGATTTCTTTGAATTTTTAAAACACAACAGATGAACTCGCGCATAGTTTGTGTTTTCTAGGGTTTTGCGTATTCTTAGTTGCTCGCGCAAACTTAAGTTTGAGTTACCAACATGTAGCGCAAAATTAAGTTTGCGTTACATGAAACTTAAGTTTGTGTTTTTATTGTTGTTTTGCGCTATCAACTTGAAACGCATTTTCTTTTTTTTGTAGCTTGTTGTGTTTTGTGTAGTTTTGCGTAACAAGTTGGTCACGCAAAGTTACTTTTGCGCTAACCTTTGGTCACGCAAAGTTTCTTTTGTGCTACCTTTGTGTCACGCAAACCTTCATTGTGTTTTATTTGTTCATGAAAATTTTTCTAAGGCAAGTTTACTTCACAAGTGCATCACGCAAACTTCATTTTGCGCCATGTACTTGATACGCAAACTTCGTTTTGCGCTAACAGTATGTCGCGCAAACCTTATTTTGCGCCACCCGTTCATAGCGCAAACCTGAGTTTGCGCCACTCTCTTGTTGCACAAACTTGACTAAGGCAAATTTTTCATTTTTTTTGTGTTTTTCAATTTCACTTTCCTTGTCTAATTTTCTTCTTTTCTGTTTCATAGGTTCTATCATGGCTTCTAAAACCATCACTGATCCAATGATCCAAGATGAGAATGAATTCCAAGATGATCCGTCTGATCGTGCTTCCCGAGAGACGCCTATGCCGTCTGTACCTTCTATTGGGGCGAACCTTTCTGCTCAACGCCGAACACCGAATGATGTTTTCCCGAATATGCTGTATACCTTGCCATACAAGCCAAACAACTACTTCGTGGATTTTGACAAGATTAAGATTCATCCGGTTATCCGAGCGATTCTCAAAGGACATCCTCTTGCTCCGACTCTTACTTATTGTGCCGATGTTCCGGTGACTTATAGCATTCCAGTTCAAAATCTTCCAATTTCAGAATTGACAGATATGCTCTATGCTCGTCTTCTTTCTATGTCGCCGCCAGATCAACAACATAAAGACTTGGTCTCTCTATTACGGAATTTCCAATCGACTTTGACTCTGGCTTCTACTTCTACACCTGACAGGGTTTCTGCGTTGTATGAGGAGTTCAATTCCTTCAGATCTGAAGCTCGGACAAATTTTTCTGAAATCAAGGAAGACATCTCTCTCTTGAATCAAGCTTTAACTGTGTTATCTGACAGGTTTGATCGTCACGAACAGAGTTGCAGAACTGAAGCAGGTTTGTCTCATAAACGGACACATGACCAAGATGATCCAGATCATCAAGGTCATGAGGGGGAGATGTCGAAGAGACAAAGAGTGGAGAGTTCTTCAGTTAGAGAAGATCAAACTCAAGAAGAGGTGGCTGACAGAGAAAATATTGCTGATAATGTTCAAGACTGCAGTGTTGAAGATCTTGTAAACAATATGATAGAAAGTGTTGATTTGTCTGCTATGTCTAATGTGCTGAACATTTCTGAACAGAATATCGAGAATAACTTGCAGATAGTCGTTTATGTTGATCCAGACACTGCAACAAGGTCAAATGACTTAGATGATTCTGAAGCAGTAAACGACATGAGAACTTTCTTTACAAACTTCATAGAGATCAATTCAGATGACGATGATGACATCAAATACGAAAAGCTCTGCAAAGTGAAAGAAGAGGATTGCGATGATATAATTCTTTTATCTAACGCTGAAGAAAATGTTTTCTATCTTGATGCCAAGGATGAAGAAGTTGCAAACACTTTGTACGGAGACCTTCCTTCATAATATGAGATTTCTCAAGCTACTCCAGTTACTTCTAGTCATGTTGTTGATACAGCTCCGACTACCACTGCTCCTTCAAGTACATTTGAAGTTGGTCAGTCGTCAAGAGCTCAAGCGGATATTCCTTCTTCTGATCCTGTGATCCCTCCGTCTATCCTAGAAGAAGGTCCAGCCTTGACTAGACAGCAGAGATAAAGAAGTTTACAAGAAAGGAATATGGCTTCAAGGCTTAGATATGCTTTTCTTGAGGACTCTCAGTAATATTTTTGTTTCTAGGAGAAGACAAATCAACATACATGCCATTCTTGGTGTTGAAAAGGAGTCAGCAGATTATCAGTACGAATGCTTGATGTTCATCAAATGCCAACATCATGGAAAGCATCTCGTTTCTTCTCCTCATCTGATAGTACGGGTTATCAGCGTTTCGATAAAGAAGTTTGTTAATATCTTTGTCTTATATACTTTCTCGAAGGCCGATTTTAATGATCTATCTATTGATGATGTTGAGTTTCTGTACGATCATTTCAGGAATCTTTATCACAGAACTGAAGATGTCTCTCAAGCATTGTTTGTGATTAAAAGATTCATTCGACGCCAAATCAGATTCTACAGAGTTTTTGACTTTCAGATGGCTGTTGAAAGCTTTCAGCCTATGGTAAACCTTCAAAGACCTGATCGTAGCTTGCCGAACATCGCCTCATATTCTTTATTCACTATTCTTCAGAATCCATATGGAGTTGTTTACAGGAATGCTTCAGGTCAGAAATGCTTCCTAAGATTTGAAGAGATTAATCATTACTCTAATGGAACGTTGAAGGTGATCAAGCTACAGTTGGAGAATCGTTTAAAAGTCGCTGTAAGAAGCTTTTTGGAATCAAGAACTGAATTGTTTCAGATCGAGAATGAAGAGATACAACTTTTCAAGAAAGTATTGAATACCATTGATGAGAGGTTGATCTTCCATTCAACTCTAACACGCTTAGAAGTTTTGCTTGGATTAAATCGACTTCGTCAAAGAGAAGAGCGCCATTGATTACTAAGGGGGAGATTGTTAAGTCTATTTTAAATAGTAATCAATGTAATTATTAACCTTGGTCTTAACTGTGTTTAGTTTGCTTATCTGTATTGGTTTAGGCCTTGGGGTATTTAAGTCCCCTTGGTGCTTTGTGTTTGTAACTTTGAAGCTCATTTTGAATACAGATTACATTTGGCGCATTCTTACTTTCTCTCTCTACTTTCTCTCTCTAAGATTTGGTGATTTTGGAATTATCATCCAGTATAAAGGTCTGTGTCATCGAACCCTATACCTCTTCTGCCAATCTGGGTATTAACTTTCTCATGAACTTTCTGAGCATCCTGGTATCTCTTAATCCGAAGATCTCTGTCGAGCAGATCTTGATGAAGTATGTCGGTCCACAATGTTTATATCAAGTTCTATAGAAACAACACAATAACGATTACCAACCTGTATTGATTATAACAACGGTTACAGGATTGATCGATTTAAGCTCTAGATGTGTTCTCTGTTTTCTCTCTTTTACACCTTTTAGTGTGTGTTTTGTGTTGTAGATAATATATGATCTTGAGAGTTGTTGAGATACACAATATCTAATCTACCTAATAACTAAATATCTAGATACTTTAATATCTAGATATTATCCTAGATAATATCTATTACAAAGATATTAAATAACTAACTATAATAAACTAACTAAACTAATAACTAACTAACTAGATTAATTATTTAAACAATACAATAACAAACAATTACTTTGACATTTATTACAAACAAACATAGACTTTAATATCGAGAGTCGACGTTCCTGCTTTAGCTTCAGATTGCGATCTTCAGATTGCGATCTTCAGATTGGATGATCTTGAATCCAATAGATATGTGATCTAACAATCTCCCCCTTTGGATCAAGATCATTACTAAAAAGATTTTAGCAATTCAGTCTTCTTGTTTAGCTCAGAAGATGCAATCTCTTTCTCTAGCTCTGAAATCAGCATGTCTTCAGAATACTTGCTTTTGAAGAGTTCAATCTTGGACGTGATTCTTAAAACATGTGATCTTTGCCATTTCTTGTGTAGTCATTCTCCCCCTTTTTGATGTTAAGTGCAACGACTTCATCAAAACTATTTGTAAGAAATGTCTATCTTTCAGAGCCTCTGATTCGTCAATTCATAAGATATTCATCCAGATCTTTGCAAATCTAGACAAATTAGTCGTGTAACACCTGAATCAACTAATGAATCAGTTAACTTGTTTGTCAGTAACACTAAGTTACTGTGTGTAACAAATACACAATGGAAAGGAGTTGTTTGATGTTGACTCCCCCAGGGCTTCCATTTAATCATCGAAACACCACAAAGGTAATTTCTATAAACGTTATGACAAAGAAACTAATTCCTTGTGTGTTCGTGCATATGATAGAAAGAATTAAGCACGGATGATTGCTTATTTGGCTCAAAATTTTGTAAACCACTGAGACAACAATAAGTTAAACACAGACTCAATGTGCATGATTGAAGTGCGAAGGTGGGGCAGACTTCCTTCTTTTCAATATCCAGATTTTCCAAATGAAAATCAGATAGAAAATGTGTTGCATCCCCTTTGAAAATGTGAAACACTCTCTATTTGAGAAGAAAATGAGTAGATAGTGAGGTTTGATCAAGAGTTGGCATGGGCTAGTTGCCTGTTTCAATAATGATCACCAAAGAATTGTGAAACATTAGAATTGTGGCTGCCCGGCTCAGAAAAAGTTGGTGCAGAGTTGTGATATTTTTTTAACTATGTTCTCACACGCTCTTTCTTTAAACATTTTGCTCACTCTAATAAAACTTTCTTTCTTTGTTTAACACACTCATTTCTTTTGACTTTTCACACTCAATCACTATGGATTAACTTCTTGGGTAGAAATCACTGGTTAAGGTGATTCCATAGAAGTTGTGTTAATTCCTAGCACAAAGAAATCTTGTTTTCCTATGATCCATATGATGCTCAGATTGGTTTAACTATTTCAGTTAAAGCACAATGTAGAACTTGAAAACATTTAAAGTCACACTTCCAAATCATGAATTCGGTTTAATAATCGGGAAGTGGTTTGAACATTTAGAACAATGTTTTCTATGATTGAAAGTTGTCCACTTATCAACCATATATGAGATTAAGATAAAGGATTATACCTTTACGTGCAATCTTACATCTCATGAAGCTAAGCTTAAAGTCATAAACATATGAACTTGTAAGCATCTCTCAAAAATTCTGCAAAAGTCTTATGTCAAGTCAAAGTAAAATTTATTCACTTAAATTGAAAAGACAAAAAGCAGTAAAACTTTTAAAGTACGAGTTCTGATCAGAAATAATCAGAAGTCATCACCTTTACTCCCCTTGAAATTATGCATTTGAAAAATTATCATTGAAAAAATATGCATAAAATTTCAGACAAATATGTATGTACTCCCCCTTGATGGTTAATTTCCTCATTCGAGTATCGGAGTACAATATCTTTTTCAGCACGGAGTAAGGTCTTTTGATCTTTGAAGTGCGAGTCCTAAACTATTGTGTTTAGAAGTCATTACTTCGTTGAAGTACGAGTTCTAAGCTGATTTACTTAGAAGCCTTTGGTTCTCCTACTCCCCCTTGACAGTAGGTGCCTGCAACACAGATTTAACAGGTTTTGGTACCCACTGGTATTTGGGTCCATGAGTGTTAGTTGCAGTTCGTATGGGGGTAACCGAGTAAGAACCATACCAGTAATGGTCACTAGTCTTGTGAACAGGATCATGTGTACGACAATAAGAACAATAGAATTTCTTACCTGACAAACTGATTAATTTATCTCTTAAGTAAACAAAATCAGGTTTACCTTTCAGCGCATTGTTCTTCTTGGAAATCGGCGTATGTACACATGAGTTTTTACATTTCAGCTCTTCTTTAACTGGTTTCCTGTTCCAGACCAGTTCAGCTTCTTCCTGGAAGCTTCTTTTCCTTCTTTGTGTACATGAACTATCTCTATTCCTGTCATAGAAAAGATTAGTAGAATGAATCTGATTAGAAGATTTAACTGACCTTTTGAAAAGAGCAGTTTTCTTATGTGAGCTTGCGGCTGGTTTGTTAGAACCAACTGAATTATTTCTAGGTGAGTGGATTTTTGACTCTGGAGTCGTTCGCTCAGTCACCACCGCCATCTTTGAAATAATATCTTGAAGCTCTTTTACCTTTGAAGAATAACTGTCTCTTTCTTTGACAATAAGGTCAATCTTCGTCTCAAGCTCAGTCTTCTTTTTCTTCTCTTTCTATGCAAATTTAGACAATTCAGATAGCTTTGCATTAAGCTTCCTAATTGCAGCTTCAAAGGTGCTTCTCTCTTCTTCAAATTCCTTCTTAGCACCCTTCCTTCCATCTGATATCTCTTTTAAGTATCCTATGTTCTTCTTTTCAGTTGCCTTCTTCACTATGGCAAACTGTTCTCTTTCCAAAATTAGTACTTTCTCAAAGTTACTAACTTGTTGAGAAAACTTTAGACATTTAAGCTCGAGTGTCTTCTTCTCTTCAACACTCTTCTTGGAAAGGTCTGAGAACTTCTTTTCAAACTCATATATTTTCTTTTCAAGCTCAGCATTTGCACTCTCCAAATCTTTGAATTTCTTCTCGTTGCTCGCAACAGACTCTTTCTTCTGTATTTGAGCTTCCAGATCAGCAATCTTTCTTTTTAGCGCATCATTCTCAGCTTCCAAATCTTTTCCTTTTGATGACATCTTTGATCCTGTCATACACTTCTCAATATGTTCCCATATCAGCTTTCCTATAGCCCTTTCGCGATCTAATGTGAGAAATATCTCTTTTGAAATATCTTCAGTCATTCCATTCAATAGGAAAGATCGGGCTAATTGGTCAGCTTCATGTCTCTTTTTCTGCTCATCAGTGTATTCATCAAGTCTTAATTGAAGCTAAGATGGTACTAGTTCTCCATTCTCCTTCACAAGAGTAGAAGGTTTCGTTGGAACTGTCATTTTTCCTTCCCTCAGAGATTTTCTAATTAAATCCTTCATTTCATGTCTTTCAATGAAATCTATGAACCGACTTTTCCACTGATCAAAGTCTCCCCTGAAGAGTACTGGTGGCTTTGAGTCAGTTCCGATAGTTAGAATTTCTCTGGATGACATCCTGTATTGAATAAGAGAACTTGACAGATATGATCGTTAATCCAAATAAAATTTGATCACACAAGAAATTTTGTCCCCCTAGGCAGACTTAGCGGGTGGGGTCAAGGGGCAACGCCCTTGCGGGGGTATGGGGGCAGTGCCCCTAGAGAAAAAATTTATGACAATTAAAGACCCTATTACAGTTTTCAAAATTTGTCTAAGTGTGAAATTGGCGCAAAATGGAGGTTTGCGTTTGAAGAAGGTCGCGCAAAGGAGAGGTTTGCGTATTACGTGGGTTGCGCAAACTGAGGTTTGCTTGAGCAATGGGTTGCGCAAAGTTGGAGCTTTGCGTATCACTTGGGTTGCGCAAATTAGAACTTTGCATATCACTTGGGTTGCGCAAAGTTGAGGTTTGCGCAAGTAGTTGGTTACGCAAAGTTGAGGTTTGCACAAGTTCGTCCCTGCAACTTCGAATTTCAACTAAAAAAAAAATTTCACAACGATTAGCAGTCCTAAACTCCTAACAAATGACCACAAACACTTCTAAAACAGTTTGTTACCACTCGATTTCAATAAAAATCACTTTTTGAAGAAAAAATCGATGGCACAGTGACTTTTTGGTCGTGAAAAGTTTTGCACTAAAATCCCAAAATGGAACTCGATTAAAGCTTTATACTGAAATCAAACTACAACAAGTCGATCTAGCATCTATATCGATCACAACCTGATCGATTTTAACACTTAAAACACTCAAAATCTCAAACTCGATTTTCAAACAAGAACACAGAGTCGTTTTTCTTAAAACTTGATTTTGATCTTAAATTAGGCTCTGATACCAATTGTCGGTCTTAACCTTGGTCTTAATTGTGTTTAGTTTGCTTATCTGTATTGGTTTAGGCCTTGGGGTATTTAAGTCCCCTTGGTGCTTTGTGTTTGTAACTTTGAAGCTCATTTTGAATACAAATTACATTTGGCGCATTCTTACTTTCTCTCTCTACTTTCTCTCTCTAAGATTTGGTGATTTTGGAATTATCATCCAGTATAAAGGTCTGTGTCATCGAACCCTATACCTCTTCTGCCAATCTGGGTATTAACTTTCTCATGAACTTTCTGAGCATCCTGGTATCTCTTAATCCGAAGATCTCTGTCGAGCAGATCTTGATGAAGTATGTCGGTCCACAATGTTTATATCAAGTTCTATAGAAACAACACAATAACGATTACCAACCTGTATTGATTATAACAACGGTTACAGGATTGATCGATTTAAGCTCTAGATGTGTTCTCTGTTTTCTCTCTTTTACACCTTTTAGTGTGTGTTTTGTGTTGTAGATAATATCTGATCTTGAGAGTTGTTGAGATACACAATATCTAATCTACCTAATAACTAAATATCTAGATACTTTAATATCTAGATATTATCCTAGATAATATCTATTACAAAGATATTAAATAACTAACTATAATAAACTAACTAAACTAATAACTAACTAACTAGATTAGTTACTAAAACAATACAATAACAAACAATTACTTTGACATTTATTACAAACAAACATAGACTTTAATATCGAGAGTCGACGTTCCTGCTTTAGCTTCAGATTGCGATCTTCAGATTGGATGATCTTGAATCCAATAGATATGTGATCTAACAAAGTACTTCTCTTTCTTTTTGGAAAAAGTTTTTCAAAGAAATAGCGTTTAGGCGATCACTTTCACTGTTCTTTAGCTCCTTAACCTTTTCTTTTAGAGCTTGATCAAGTTTGGAAACCTTCTCTTTTAGACCCTTCTTTTCGAAAATATGCTCAGAGACAAGTGATTTTCTTTCAAGATAAAGTTTGTCCTTCTCTTGGGTGAGAAGTTTTGTTTCTCTCTCAAAGAAGGCTAATTTCTTTTCTAGCTCTGAGCATGTGTTTTTGTAAGCAAGAAACTCGTTCTCTAATTCAAGAAGTTTGTTTCCAGAGTCTATATTAGATGAATCAGAAGTAGATACCTCACTGTCGCCTTCAGAGGTGTGGACTTCTGCCATTCCACATAAGAGTGCATTGTTGTCCCTTTCGTCAGAGGATTCATCGGTCACAAGGTTTTCTTGTTCTGCCATCAGGGATCTTTGAGTGTAGTACTCTGCTTTCTTTTTATAAAAAGCAGCATCTTTGACAGTTTTCCCTTTGATGGCATTTGACCTGCACTCTGCTGCAAAGTGACCCGGCTTCCCGCATTTGAAGCAGCCTTCATTTTGTTGAAGGGCTTTGTCTGCACCTCTGTCGTCCATCTTCTGTCCATTTCTTCTCTCGTCATGCCTCTGATCACCAAACTCTTCTCTCCCAAACTTTCTCATTTCACCATACCCTCTTCCTCTGTCGTCTCTTTCCTCTCTTTCTCTGTATTCCGGCTTTTTCTTAAGACCCCTGTTGAATTGTCGGGTCATAAGAGCAAGCGTTTTGGCCAGAGCAGCCATATCGATCTCCTCCTCTGAGCTTTCTTCACTATCACTCTCTGCCACCAATACCTTCTTCTTCTTCTTCTTCTTCTGTGCATCCTCTGTCACCTTCTCCTTTCCTTTGTCTTTACCTTCTGTGGCACTTCCCACCAACACCAGAGGTCCACCGACGGGGGTCACCAGCTTTGAAATTCGGTTCTCTTGGCTAATTAATGTCCCAAAAAGGTCAGAAATAGACCAGACATCAAGATCTAGTGTTGCTTGCATGGACATGGTCAGATGAAGCCATTCGTCATTTAGACTCTGAAGAAATCTGACATTGTTCTCCTTAGAAGTTATGTGGATGCCATACCTCTTGCACTTGTTGATCAAAGAGTTGTATCTGTTGTAAGTGCTCTGAATGGATTCACCTGGCAGAGCCTTAAATGCAAATTATTCGTTAATGCATAAAGCTCTGTTGTTCTTTAGGGTTTTAGCACCACCCTCGAGTTGTTTTTCAAGCTCCAACCACAGATCTTTTGATGTTTCACAAGAGTCAAGGGACTGAAAGATGTCATTTGGAATGGCCATTATGAGTAGCCTTTTGGCTTCGCAAGTTCATGTAGGGCACTCTATTGTTCAGTCCACTCATTAATAGGTTTGGGATGCTGGTATTCAGGTATTTCTGGAGTGTTTGCAGTAGCAGGAACACGAGGAACAGTGGTCATTGGAATGTAAGGAGGATTATGAAGAAACTCAACCATTCCAAGATCCACACCTTCAAGAAAGTATACCATACTGATTTTTCCACTGAGGATATTCATCCCTAAGTAGAGTAGGAGGTTTTGATTGAGATCCTGGACTGAAATAGTTGACTGTGTTCACCATTTTCAGTTGGAGAGTATAGGACAAGAAAACAGAGTATGAGATGAACTATAAATGGGAGGAGAATATGCTTCAACGATGATAAGTATTTGGTAAGGGAGAACTAATAACCAACAGATGAGCTTTGAATCTGTCTTTAATGGGATGAACACACTTGCCTTTGGATCTATATCAAACTGGTTGAAATAATTCCAGAAAACAGAGTGTGTTTATGAATGGAGTTCAAGATAGAAAACATACTCAATCTACTACCTAGAACACATGAATCAAGTATAGAACAGGATCCTTTGATGTTAAGAATCAAAGCCTGCTCTGATACCAATTGTTGATCCCAAATATGATGTTCTAAACTTGATAAACTTTTCACTACACACAAACTAACAAATAAGAGTGCGGAAGCATTTTTAATATGTAGAGAAAATAGAACATGCAAGGTAGTAGACACACTAGCAAATAATGAACAGTAACGTAAAATGTAACAAGATGATTACTGAAGAAACTGTTTCATTGATTTGCTTAAGAACACCAAGAACACGCACTACTGTGTGATAAAAGGCTCTCAGGAAATACAAGGTGCTCTCTGAATCGTGTGTGCTCGCTATGTTCAAACAAAGGCGGTGCTCCTATAATATACAAGGAGGATGCACCCAGTAGTACAAGACAAAGGTTGACATTCCATAATCAGAATGCCACCTGGAAAGGTAAACAATCGTGCGCCGCATAAATGATCTGGAAAATCTTCGTACAACAGGCTTCACGTGTTCTCCACGTGACCTTGTCTTGAACTATAGTCATGAAATCTCCGAACATTAATCTCTAGAGGTTAGCCATCACAGAGGCTCTATGAGTGATCACAGAGGTTCTATGATCTGAAAGTGATCTGCAGGTTACGAGTCCTCGGGTAGACAGCCGACAGAGTCTTCTGAGGTTGTGGCTTCTGTGGTGAGCTTGGTCGTTCTGAGCAGTCTTCAGCAGTTCCTACACTTAGCCTATTTTTCAATACTTCTATACAAGTGAGTTGGAGCTAACAGGGTCGGAGAACAATAATTGACCGTAGAGTCAAGAAGTTGAGGACCAACGAGATTGCTCATGTGAAATTCCAATGGCGCTAACACAAAGGACAAGAGGCAACTTTGGAAGTGGAGGCGGACATGAAGTTCAATTACCCATAATTGTTCGATGATGGAATTCCGGGAACATAATTCTGTTGAGGGGAGGATGTTGTAATAACCATGTTCCCTTTTGAGAAAATAATAGAACTTAAGTGTGTATGGTGAAAAATTGTAGGAGTTCAAGGGCCAAAGTGTAATTACCAAAAAGAGGGTTAAAACCCTTAAAACCCTCTCATTCCTTCCTGTATGTGTGTGGAGGCGGCTTGAAAGGGAGAGAATCTGGAAATTATTGCAACTTTGAAGGAAGCTTGTTTGGAAGCAATTTATGGTGTGGTTCTTCATCTCCTTCAAGGTAATGATTCTTTCTCTTGTTCTCTTTAAGCCTTGGGAAATTATTGGGTTTGTTTGTGACGATTTTGGGAGTCGATAACCTCAAATAGTTGGGCTTGTGAATTGTTTGACCTTAATGGGGGATTTAGGTATCAATGTTGGAGTTTTTGTTGTTGATCAATATTAAAGAAATTGTAAACAATCTACCCTTTTGAGTTTGAGTCTTAGAACTGATCAAGGTTGGGTAAGTCCCTCTTCTCGAGGCATTGAAGAGTGCGCTCTTGTGTTAATCGGGAATCACCTAATCCGGGCGAGGCCAAACTTTTGGACAAGGGTAATACCCGGATGGGGTATTACCCGGTTAGCCGCATAACCCGGGAGACGGGAACTCGGATGGGTACCCGGGAAACGGGAACCTGGAAGGGTGACGTCGGGTGAATAAAACCCGATGCGATCGGGATCGGATGTGAGTGAACTCCCGGACGAGTAGAACCCGGATGCGGGTATCTGGATGGAGTATTCAATAAGCTCAGATCCGGACAGCGAGTATCCAGGAGCTGTTTTCCAGATATGGTAGGTTTCATTCGGCGGGATTCGTTAGTTTCTCGAGCTAAATTCGAGGTGTGTTAGAGACTTAGAGGGAACCTTAAGAGAGTTGATAATAAGTCTCAAGGGTGATCGGGAGACTTATCACACTCGTTTATTTTATTAAATCGTAGGTACTTGGTTTAAGAAGCAAAGGCGTAAGTGAGAAAAATTAAACAAGGACAACAGGTGAGTCTTTCTAACCGAAAAAAATGTGATTAACGTATGCTTTGTTTTAACACATGAGATGATTATGAAACTGCATGTTTTATCTTGATATGAAATGAGATTTGTTATGTATGCATACATTTGAGAGTGTGCATGTGATGGCTTAAGTCAGGGGGGGTGTTCCGTAAATGCTCATACCGGGGGGGGGGGTGTCCCTTTTATGCCAATGGGAGGTGTGTCCCAGTTAAAGGCAGTGTGAGCTAGATACATTGTCACAGGTGTGCGTGACCTTATCGTGTGCTATCAACATGTGTCGTACATGCGTGTAATGTTTTAAAGTTGTGAATTGTTTATAAATGCTTATAAACTACTTTAAATGTTATTTGCGGCACGAATGGTGTTTCTAGAGGGAACTCACTAGACCTCATGGTATACACCTCACTTTTCATAAAAAAAAAAAACTAAAACCATTTTCAGGCATGGGTTTAGTTAGAAGTTCGTCCAAGGGAAAGATGGGAGGCGGTGTCGTGGAAGAGACCTGGTGGAAGCTTGAAGTTCCGGTATGCATAGTATTTCTCAACTATATTCATGTATTACTGTTGTGAATTTTTAGTTGAGCTTCACGTGTTGAATTTTATTTGGGACCATTTAGGTTCTAATGTTATATTTTAGTTGTTATTAGATTTTGGGTTGTTACACTATGTAGGTTATATGTTACATTTTTAAGTAATAATAATTTATTTAAAATGTTTTAAATAGTCTAAGGATTTATTTAAAATGTTTTGGAATGTTCAATAACTTATTTGTTCATAAAAATAGTTTAAGAACTCAATCACTCCTAACACTAAAGTTTATTAGATCAGGTTCAAGGGAAAAACTCAAAAAATGAAAAACTGAGGAACACTCTGGTAGTCATTCATCTGGACGTTATGCACTTGTACATACAAGTAATTTATAATATGCATACGTGCATAAAAACCAAAAAACAACTTAATTACCAGTATGCACAACTGCATACCGTCCAGATCAAAGTCTTTTAAGGTGTTCCTCAGTTTTCTATTTTTTTTAGCTTTTCTTTGACGTTTTGGTATATTTAATCATTTCTATTTTAATTTTAATTTAAACTAGAAATGTACCATCGCAATGCAACGAGTTTCTGAAATATAGAACTCGAATTCTTGATCATTATTCATACTTTTTGTTAGTCTTTTTTTATTTTATTTTACGATTTTGAGAAACCTAGATTTAAAACAAAAATATATTTTAGTTTAGTTTAATTATAGTTTTTTATAAAAAATAATAATAAAATTTTTTGTTACGGGTCAAAAAATGTTTAATTTAAATGATAACTATAGTTAAGATATTTTATATTTAAAAGTAAAAAGATAACATACTTCAATAAAAAATAAAAATAAGGTGTTTTATTTCGAATTTTCTTATATTTATCGGTTAGTTATATCAATAGTTAAAAATTTTAGATATTTTAGAAAATAAAAATAAGTGCTTATCTGCAGTTAGTTACACGAATTCAAACATTGGGCTTTTATAAGTTGTACTTATGTTTAATCAATTTGCACTTTTGGATTTTAAGTAATATTCATTAATAAGTGGTACCTAATGCATAAAAATTAGTTTTTAAGAGTTTAGCTTAAATGCTTTATAATATAGTATAGATATATTAGTTAAAATTCAAAATTACAAGTTAATGAAACATAATTATAACTTATTAAAGTCTCATGTTTTTATTTGTATAACTAACTGCAAATAAAAATATTAAATACAGGATAAACACTATGAGATAAACTACCTGCTTTATTTTTTTTTAAATATATTTATTAGATCAATGCATGTTTTTATAATATAGTATAGATATATTAGTTATGAGATTATAACTAATATAGATATAGATATATTAAGAGCAAATCATAAAATAAAAAATAAATATTGATAATAGTAATATTGATCAAATCGTCCAATAAATATAAAAAATAAATATTGATAATAGTAGATAATATTGATCAAATCGTCTATTAAATATAAAAAGTAAATATTTATATTAATAAATGAGTATCCATTCCACAAATAAATGATGATGGATAAGTTATACCAATGTATTATGAAATTGTAAATTAAATAATTGACTTTAATTAGTTGTATTTTATGCCTAGTATTTTATGCCTAAAATGTTGTAATAAAAAGTTTTTTATATATTTTATAGATATAGATATAGTCAAACAGCCGTTATAGAGCAAGTCGCCGCTAGTCAAAGCCCACGGCGATGAACGAGCCCCTCACCCCGTCCACACCGCCTTTTGTCGGGGAGAAAAGACAGAAGAAAGATTCCGTACACCGGTCAACGGCAATTCCCATCTCATTTCAATGCACTTTCGTCATCGATCTTCAAGATTACCATACCCCTTTTCAGATCGATTTTCCCAAATAGAGACATCCTCCAAAAATCCCCCAAAATGCTGGGAATCGGGCGGCTACTCGTATCTGATGCAATCATGTCTTTCATGTGGGTATGGTCGAGCGTCATAATTAAGATATTTGTCCACAAGGTCTTGGGGTTTAGCTCCCATGGCTTCCCTGCTGAAATCTTTAGGTGTTCGCTTTCAGTTCTCAATATGTTTTTCTTTGCTTTTCTTGCTAAGCTCACCAATGGTGGCGCCTATAATCCCCTCACTGTTTTATCCTCCGCCATTTCTGGGAATTTCGCCACCTTTCTCTTCACTATTGGCTCAAGAATCCCTTTTCAGGTTAGCTATTTTTCTTTTTCTTTTTTTAATCTCAAAGTTTTGATTTTTATATCATTAATGTAGATATGAACTGTTCTTGCATCAATCAGATCAATTGACTAGTTGGGTTTTAGGATTTACTTGTTGTGTCTCTATATGTGTTCATTACATTGATTTAGTTTGATTCTATTTGTGTTTGTTTGAACTTAATATAATTTGGAAACCAATATAATTAGTTCCTAAATTATGTTTTATTCATTTAGATGCAAATTGGGGTTTCACCCTGATGGATCTTTTTTGTCTGATTTACACTGGTTGTGTAATGTCTTATCAATTGGTCAGCCATTTGTGTAAACTTATCAACTTTGTTATAATTTAGAAGAATTTGGGCTTAATCCAAGATTTGCAGAAGATGCATAAACATGTTCTGTTTTGTGTCATTGGGTATATATTTGGTATAAGTTGGTTTTAAAGTGGACTTGGTAGTTGCAGAAGGAAAGAAACTAGTATGAGTTTTGGAATTCATATGAAAGCTTACAAGAAAGTGTATAATCATCACCTTCCTACCGCTCTCTTGACTGATTAATTTCTTGGGTCAAAGTCTTTATTGCATAAATCCAAAACCAGATGAACTTCTCTTCAGATTTGTAGATGATGACGAAGGAGACTGCACCAGGAGGAGTGTTTAGCATCTATTGGAGGACGGGAAGGGGCGGGCTTTGAGAGAAGCGCAAGAGGAGGCGACAGCGCTGAGAATGGTCGCCGGAGATGTAACATAGATGATGGCCACTAGCGTGTAGATCGAGGGGGATGGGGAGATGTACGTGAGCATAGAAGAGAAGCCTAAGAACAAAATCGCATGGAGCACAGATTCCAGCCATGGCTTCTGATCGAGAAGGGATGGGGATGAAGATGAAAAACAACTATTGGTTTTAGGAGGAAGGCATCTGTTTTAAGAGAGGGGGCAGGAGTCATTTCTTGGCTTAATGGATACAGCTAGGGTCACTCAGACTTACCGAATAGGCGTTACCAAACACTGATGTATGACTTACCGAATAAGCTATAGTACAAACCATTAAGTCCATTAAGCCATACCAAACAACTCCTAGGCCCTAGCATTGAAAACCATTCAAGACGGAGGTAAAACCATGTTAGCCCTGACCTTATATGGGTTCCCACTATATGCTAGTAGGAATGCATAAGATATCTTCTCCACTCATGGTGACTTTATTTATCTTGCTCTCACACTTGGGGTAGATTTGTGTTGCTACAAGTGTATCTCTCACTTATAGATGCCTCTCTTTTCGTCGATGATCCATTCCCATGATAGGGTAATGTTATCTTTCTGATGTGGCTAGAATTTTAGGGGCCGTTTACTAAATGCTTACCGGGTAAGCACTTACTGATATCACTTTCCTTACCGATTTAGCATGACATCGACCAAGAATCTTACCCGGTAAGAGGCATAACAAGGACCGAGATTCTTACCCGGTAAGTGAGGAAAAAGACTTGTATCTGGTAAGTGCTTATCGGGCTTAAGACTATCAATTTTGATGGCCGAGACTTGCATGATAAGGTAAGTGAGGGTATTTTCTCTTGCTGGTAAGCGCTTATCCGGTAAGCGTTTGGTAAACGGCCCTTAGTGTTTTACGGTTATAAATGGGAAAATGATATATCAATCTTCCATGATGACTTCAACTCCAAAGCGCAATATTTTTTAATTTTTCAAAATTTATTGGGACAAGATCTCAAGGTAGAGACCTGATACTATTGTTCTTTCTCCTTGCTATTTTGCCAAGTTGGGCCAAGTTTGCCATTACTAGACTTGTGGTCCCTCGAAAATATTGCACTCAAATTTCTTGTAGCCAAGCTTGCCACTATAATAACTATTGTTCTTTCTCCTTGCTAAGGGGCCGTTTACCAAACGCTTACCCGGGTAAGCGCTTACCAAGTCATATTACCTTATGGATGAAGATGACAATGACCAAGAATCTTACCCGGTAAGAGCTAAGGTAATGACCAATAGGTAAGTGATGGCGAAGACTCTCACCACGGTTAGCGCTTACTGGGAAAATTGTTGCATACGATACCGTTTTAGTGGACTAAAATTTTACCCGGTAAGCAAGTGATAGTGTTAAATTTTACCGGTAAGCGCTTATTGGGAAAATTGTTGCATACAATACCGTTTTGGTGGACTAAAATCTTACCCGCTAAGTAAGTGATAGTGTTAAATTTTATTGGTAAGCGCTTATCCCGGTAAGCATTTGGTAAACGGCCCCTTAGATCTCTTTTTGGACTTGGCGCACCATGAACTTCCTTCCGATTCTCACAATTTTCTCGCTCTATGGTGATTCTCTTTCTTATATACTCACTTGGTGTGGATATCTTTCCATGCTAATGGATGTCTCTTGTGGATGTAGCCGATAATCTATTCCCTCATAAGTTTTCTTTAAATGTAGAAGGATGGAGCGAGCTTCCATAATTTGGCATATTTCTATTAGAGACAAGTCTCATCCTATGTTTTTTGTCTTTATCATGGTTCTGCTTACTTGATGTAATCTACACACATAGGAATGGTTTGCTAATTAATGAGATATGATTATTCTCCCTAATATATATTCTTTCGTGGTATCAAAGCTTGGTTCATGGTACAACCCTATAGGATATAGGTGCCAAGTGTTTCGATGATAAAAAGACAAATGATAAATGATAATTCTTTATCTCTAACGATCCTTCTCAAGTTGATGGAAATATGTGAATCATGGCCAAATTATTACACATATGGGTAATCCGTGATCCTTCAAGTGCCTTTGTCAATATGTTGGCAAGTTGATCTCCTGACTAGACTCAAATTGGTGTGTGGTTGGTGGTTCACAATAATTCCCCAACCATCTTCTCTTATATAGTGTCTTTGATGAGAATGCTGACATATTGGCCCAATATGTGCCAAGCCCAAGAGTGCTCCAAGTATATTCTAGGGCAAAAAGGGTAAATCAGGGAAGTGGGAAGTGGCTGATATTCTGTTAGAGGAGTGAGAATGAGTAAATAAAGGGTGGGGAGGAAATGTATGTGGGACATGACGTAAGAACTCTCGTTTTGTAGGCTCTTAACTTTGTTACTTAGAGAGAGGGAGATTTTCTTTGTTATTTGTAATTCTTGTTTCAATTTAGCAAGTCAATCGATATCCTCCTTCACCTAGATTTCCTTTCTTATTCAATTTCTATCGTTTCCCTATCATTGGTCCGACCTGCCACGACGTGCCTTTATTTTCACCATGGTTCAACCAACCATGGAAACGCATTCTCAGGTGTCTCGATTGGATCAACAGATTTCGAAAATACAATCAGGTATCATCGAAATCAAAGTTGCGATGGATTCTGAGCGTGTGGAATCTGCCGAATTTCGCAAAGTGGTGTTAGGGTGGGTCAAGCAACAGGGTAAACAACCTTTCTCGGCTTCAAGCGACTCATCAGGTGGAGACAGTGAAACTCAACATCTGGTAACTCCTGGAGGTGTGGAATTTACGTATTCCATGGATGGTAGCACACAGAAATCGGCATCGACAGGGGATCTCAAGAGGGTTTTGGGTGGTGAAGAAAATCAAACTCCCTGAATTCTATGGGTTCAATCCTCAGGGCTGGATTCAAAAAGCCAATCTCTACTTTGAAATCAATGGTACCCCTCTTAATTTACGCATTCGTTTAGTGCAATTAAGCATGATGGGTGTAGCCCAACATTGGTTTACAATTGTTAAACAGATTTATGATCCTTTGACTTGGGAACAATTTCAAATTGAATTGTTGCAGCGATTTAGTGGCCTTGAAGTTCAGAATCCCTATGAACAATTGGATTTGAATCCCTTAAGCCTTATTGAGAAATTAAAGGGAGCCCAATTTTTTTCGAAATTGGATTTGAAGTCTGGGTACAATCAAATACGAATGGAGCCAGAGAGCATCGAGAAAACGGCTTTTCGTACTCAATACTCATGATGGCCACTATGAGTATTTAGTCATGCCATTTGGGCTCACTAATGCCCCGTCAACTTTTCAAGCGGTAATGAATGAGATATTCAGACCATTATTATGGAAAAATGTGGTGGTTTTTTTATGACATCCTCATTTATAGCCCCTCTTGGAGTCAACACTTGATGGATCTAGAAGTTGCTTTGAAAATGGGGAAATCATTTTGTGGTGAATCAAAGGAAGTGTTCATTTGGTCAGACTTCGGTGGAATACTTGGGCCATGTCATCAATGGCATGGGTATGGCTATGGATCCCAAAAAGATCGATGCAGTTTTGCATTGGCCGGTCCCGAAAAACATAAAAGGCTTAAGGGGGTTCTTAGGTCTCGCAGGTTATTACCGGAAATTCATTCGGCACTATGGAAGTATTGCGAGACCACTCACAAATTTAACAAAGAAAGATGCCTTTTGCTGGAATAGTGAATCCCAACATGCCTTCGAGTCCTTAAAAGAGGCTATGGTGACCGCACCTCTTTGGCTCTTACTGATTTCCAACTACCCTTTGTGGTGGAGTATTTCCAACTAACCTTTGTGGTGGAGTGATGCATCGGGGCGGGGTATTGGACCTGTTTTGATGCAACAACACAGGCCACCGGTTATTTTAGTAAAGCTCTCAGTGATCGAAATTTGGCAAATTCGGCATACGATAGGGAAATTATGGCTCTAGTGTGGCCGTTCAACATTGGCGATCATACCTGTTGGGTACCAGATTTGAGGTTTATACAGATCAAAAGAGCCTAAAGTTTTTATTACAGCAAAAAATCACAACACCGGATCAACAAAATTGGGTGGCCAGGTTATTAGGGTACGATTTTGAAATATGCTATAAACCCGAACGCGAAAACTGAGCTGCTGATGCTTTATCTCGCCGAGCAGAAGATGGAGAGTTCAATTCAGTGGTGTCATCACCTATTTGGTTTCAAGGGATGAAATACGTGCAGATGAGAGCATTCAGAAATTATTGGCTGAATGTGTGGCTGATCAATCACGTCTTCGCCATGGAATTTTATACTACAAAGATCGCTTGGTGATATCTCAGACTTCTAAATTCATTCCTATGTTGTTGAACGAATTCCATCAGTCCGCTTCGGGAGGTCACTCGGGCTATTACCACACTTACCGTCGTTTAGCAGCCAATATTTATTGGCCCGGAATGATTTCAGCGGTTCAACAGTTTGTCAAAGCATGCGAGGTGTCCCAACGTTGCTAGGAAATTTTTCGATCACAGGGCACTCAATTGAACATGAGTTCCGCTGCTTGGAAACATATTTAAGATGCTTTGCAGTTGATCAGGTGCGTTCATGGTCAATTTGGATTCCGTGGGCTGAATTTTGGTACAATTCGACGTTTCATGGGTGAACCGGCAAGTCTCCATTCGAGGTGGTTTACGGTCGAAAACCGCCCACTGTATTGCAATTTGTTCCGGGGGAGATAAGAGTTCAAGTAGTAGTACAAGAACTTCAAGATCGTGATGAGGCGTTGAAACAATTGAAACACCATCTTTTACAAGCTCAATCGGTAATGAAGGAACAAGCGAATAGAAGTAGAAGGGATGTTAAGTTTCAGATCGGGGAATAGGTTTATGTCAAACTTAAACCATATAGACAAATGTCGGTGGCTCGTCAGATTCATCAGAAGCACGGTTCTTTGGTCCATTTGAAGTGTTGGAACGAGTTAGACCAGTTGCTTATAAGTTGGAATTGCCTCCTTCCTCTAAGATACACCCCGTTTTTCATGTTTCGTTGTTAAAGAAAGCAGTTCAGACTCCTATTGAACCGACCTATTGAACCGGTATTACCTCCCAAATTGGACGTAAATGCATCAGATTTGTTAGTCCCTGCTGCTATTTTAGCCTCCCGATTGCTCATGGATCACAATGAATAAGTACGCCAATGGTTGATTCAATGGAAAGGGTGCCCAATTGAAGAAGCAACGTGGGAAGATGCCGTAACTGTTCAGAGTTAATTTCCTGAAGCAACTCTTGAGGACAAGACTTTTTCAGAAGGAGGGAGAATGCTGACATATTGGCCCAAGAGTGCTCCAAGTATATTCTAGAAGGGCTAAAAGGATAAATCAGGGAAGTGGCTGATATTCTGTTAGAGGAGTGAGAATGAGTAAATAAAGGGTGGGGAGGAAATGCATGTGGGACATGACGTAAGAACTCTCGTTTTGTAGGCTCTTAGCTTTGTTGCTTAGAGAGAGGGTCTATCGTTTCCCTATCAGTCTTATTGTCACAAACCTTGCCATTTAACTATGCCCTTGAGGTTCATTTAATGGTGTGCATATTACTTCTACTTCATTAGTGAATACCTGAAGTCTTCCATGGTATTAGAGCCAATAATTGATCTCTTAGTACCTTAAAGTCTTCATAAATATGACAAATGACTTGCAAAATCATGTTGCGTATTTACTTTTACAGCTCTACCCCTGGGGGGGTAGAGGAATGGTCTGCCTACGTTTTACCCTTCACAGACCCTATGCTTGTGGGATTTGCCGTGTTTGTTTGGTTTGGTTTGGCTTTTTACTACTATAGCGCACCGATCCTTTAATGCCTTTATTTCTATTGCCCCACATGAGATATACAATGAAGGAATAACTGATTGCCCCATTTCGATGTCTTCCTCTTTTTATTGTATGGTTCCTCAAACTTTTCTCTCTTTCGCACACTTTTCAATTGACAAGCCAGGGGTTTTCATAGAAACAACTTTTCTACTTTTTGGAGTAGAAGTTAGGGCTGCATACATCCCCCCCCCCCCCCCCCCCCCCCCCAAAAAAAAAAAAAAAAAAAAAAAAAACAAAGACCCCACCTTCGGGTGGGTATATACTGAGCTCGTTTCATTTGTTTTATTTTGGTTCTATGGTTTTTTCTTCTTGTTGGGGCTAATTTCTCAGTTAGCACTAATCGGTGTCCTTATTTCCTTGTGAATTTTAGGTGTTTGGATCGATAATAGGGGTCCGGCTTATCCTTGATGCTTTTCCGCAAATAGGCCGTGGGCCACAACTGAGTGTTAGTCTCTATCAAGGTGCATTGACAGAAGGGTTATTGACATTCACAATTGTGTTGATCTCACATGGACTTTCTAGCAAAATACCCGGAAGTTTCTTCAGAAAAACATGGATCAGTAGCATCTCGAAACTCGCTCTTCATATACTTGGATCAGATCTAACAGGTGGATGTATGAACCCCGCTTCTGTAAGTACTGCCATCATCAACACTTGAGTCATATTTTCTTGTGTTCATAGGAACCACAGTTCTACCATTTGGGGTAGAGGTCAGATCTATGTACATCCAGCCCCTCCTAGACCCTGCTTTTGAGCGGGATAAACTGGGTTTTTTTTTGTTTGGTTTGATTTATGGACAAAAGATACAAATCGGTCCACCGGTTGAATGACCCCACAAATTTTCTTTTAAACCCATGATCTTCTGACAAGATTTAGAATTCCACTTTCATATCCAAGAATGGCACTAAACTTGTCGGAAGCTTTTGTTAATAAAATTCTCATTTAAGGTTATTGAGCAAAAAAAGTCCATATACAAATTGTAGTCCTACCGTTCCATAAACCAAACCAAACCAAACAATAGTAGTGTATCCCTACCCGAAGGTAGGGGTGTTCATCTTCTGAAACCTAATGAATTTAAATGGATCCAATCGTCCATTGGATGTTAGATTTTGTCATCCGATATGATCCTATCATCCATTGGCCAACTGATCCGATCCAATTCAATAGATTATTGGATCGGATTGGTTCCATCCATTGAATATTATTATTGGTTATCCATTTGATCACATTGGAATTTGGGGGAGCCGGCGACCGAAGCCCCGGTGAACGGCGGCCGTAACTATAACGGTCCTAAGGTAGCGAAATTCCTTGTCGGGTATCCATCCAATATTATATCCAATTTTCAACCAATTAATATTTTTCTTAATATTGGTTATCGATATATTTTTCTAATTTCTTAAAAAACATTACAAAAAGATCAACTAAGAATAATATCATAAAATATTGTTAATTATATATATATATATATATATAGAGAGAGAGAGAGAGAGACTAAGGATCGTGTAAGAAGAAGAGTTAAGGTGAGAAGCTAAGAAAGGATCTGGACCCTAATCACTTCTAATCTCAAACCCACCGATGAATCGCCCTTGATACGGGAATTGGGAATTGATCTGGTGCATCTCATCCTAATGTGCATCCAAGGGTGGAGATCCCTTCTTACTATCTCACCATAACTTTCATTCTCACTGGAGTGTATATATATATTGGCATGGGATCATGTGAGAAGTGTCATTTTTGGTGAGAAGTGTTTTTAAGCCGTTGATCACTTTTAATCAAATACCCTCCCATGAATTGCGGCTTTAAAGGGAATTGATCGGGTGCATCTTATCTTGGTGCATCTCATTCTGATCTTCGTCCATTTCTTATCCAACGGTTGATAACCACTTCTCACGCTTCTCACCAAATTTACCCAACCCTATGTATATTAATTGAATGGTAGTTAGGATAGTAATTGGATGATTATTGGATTGGACCGCTTCAGTTCATTGGATTATGGATTGTCATCTAAGAACTGACTGATCCAATTTCGATGTTGAAGTTTTGGATCCTATCCGATCCAATTATAATTGGATATCCAATAATAGTCGGCCGGTTGTAACTGGATCGGACGACTTTCTGCACACCCCTATCCGAAGGTATAGAGAGGTTGCTTCTAAGAAGAGGCACCAGAATCATCGTTGCAAAATTCTTTCTTTCATGATATTACTTACTAGAAGTTAAATTCAAACATTTTTGTGACGGTGGAGTATTTTAGACATTTGACTAATTGTTTAACACGGTTAATTCAGGTAATGGGGTGGGCCTATGCTCGCGGTGATCATATAACCAAGGAGCATATACTCGTATATTGGGTTGCTCCTATACAGGCAACCCTATTTGCAGCATGGACGTTTAGGTATCTTCTACGCCCATCGAAACAAGAAAAAGAGAAGAAGACTAACTGAAATCGATGAAATTTGAAAATGATTTCTTTCGGATGGTCACATGAAATCGATTGTGTTTTCTAAGTATGTGTTATCATCCGAATTGGTAAAGACATGAATAGGCATAAGTCCCAAAATGGAACATAATGGTACTTGTAAATTATTTCTTGTAGTTTGAGAACCAGGAACTTACTTTATTTATAGGGTGTATTCATTGATAAATATACACTAAATTTCATCAAAATATGCATATTGTTAATGAGTATATTCTTCGATAAATGTATTCACTTGTATTTGTATTATGTCACTGGTATATTAAACAATAAAAACATTATTTTTCTGGTTCTCAAAATATTTATAGTTCTTTGAATGAAATTGTATTTCTTATTTCGTTACATTACTTCAAATCAATGCCACCTCTACTCTCCTTTGTGGAGAGTCTTCTAACCATATTGGATTAATCCTTGCACTTTTTTTTGGAAAGATATCCTTGCACTTATATGATATATATATATATATATAAATCCAATTCCTTTCATATCCCACCAATGTAGGGTCCTTTGGTTAAATGTTAATGTTCAACAGAAGAATGTCATTTTCATACTAGAAACTTGTCAAAAAATCATGGTTTTAAAAAAACAGTTGTTAGAAGATCGTTGCATTCCAATCTTTTATCAAACCTTTTCAAGTCGTACGTAGTTAGGAGAAAGTGACGAGATTTGAGAATATTAACGAGCCATAATTCTAATGCACTTATTTTTTAGTTTTTAAATACCATTTATTGATAAAAATATAATATAAAATAAATTACATAAATTGTCCATGTGGTTTACTGGAAATTAAACTGTTGCTTGAGTACACTTTGAGTATCAAAATTACACATGAACAACCATTGTTTTCATTTGCTTGCAACCAAAGTTCTTGCTTTAACGGATGTTAGGAGCCATTAAGTGTCCTCACATGGTAGTCTCGTAAGATAAAAATAAAAATAAACATATGCCGTCTCTACCGCCCCTCTCTTCTCTGGCATGACGACGCCCCTCCTTCTAGAAGGTGGTCTAGAAGGAGTGGCGTCGTCGTGCTAGAGAAGAGGGAGCAGTAGAGACAGTATATGTTAATTTTTATTTTATCTTTATTTAAATGTCAGGATGCTGCATTCATTGGAGTTTTAAATAAATGTTTAAGAGAAATAATTGTTTTTATTTATTTATTTATTATTTCTACCGTATATATTATTATTTTATAAAATATTACCGCCAATAATGTTGTATATGTTATAGATAAAATTAAAAATTTATCGAGATGATAAATTTATTTTATCTAAAAAAAAAGTTTAGAAAAATATTGAGGTTGAATGTAATTGTTTTAAAGAATTTACCTTTTATTTTATTATTTTAAAAAGATATATGTTAAAACAGAAGTTCGAAGAGACAGATTGTGATCAAATTACATTAAGTTGATCAAAATTATCGTGTTCCTTTTTACACAACAATCATCATCCTCAACCAAAACCAACATGACTTCGATCAATTTCTCTACAAAAACAGACTATAATCATCATCATCATCATCATCATCATCATTATCGTCATCTAGTACACAAGTTGGGGATCCATCTCTGCGATGTCCACCGATCCCGATTCGATCGGTTTCATAAGGTACGCAGCCAACAGCTCTGAAACCAGGGCCGCAATATGCGGGATTCTCTTCAAGTTCTTCACCAGCGGGATGTCGTCTGACTCCCCGATCGCCAGTATTTTCGAATTGATCTCCGCCATTCTGTCCAACTTCCTCTTGAACTCCGGATTTTCTACATCCAAAACGGCCGGGAATATCCTAGCTGTCGTGCGGTTTGTCTGCAATAGCACCATAACCACATAATAAGATTGATTAAACGGTCTGTCTACTAAACACTTACTGCCCTCTTACCGGATAACTAAACATTTACTAGTAAAAGGGGATGGTATTTATCAAAAATCTTAAGGTACCATTTTGCTGCATACCCAATAAAAACATTTGTGGAAGTTATTAGACAACTATCATAGTTAGTTATTTGGAGTTCCACATTTTCTAGACTTTAACCTTCTACTTTAATATATGTTGGAACCCCCTTCTCTCCTCAAAGGCTCTTTCGAAAAGTAATCTAATGGGATTTCACATATTCTCATATATCTATCACATTTAATATGTACACAAGCAATGTGATATGTGAGCATGTATGTCAAGAATCAAGATTACAAAGGTGTGTGGCTGAGACGAACAGACCTCGATGATAACGTGCATGTCGAACTCCTTCGTGTTCAACCCGATGCCTTCATAGAAAGCCGTTCTTTGGGTATCGTTGAGATACATGGTAACGTACACCTACAACCGCATACAAAATCAATAAGGAAATCGTATTCAGAAGAAAAATGAACCAATAAATCAAATAAAGAAGAGGGCATACTGATAAACAGAAGAATCGAGCCCAAAGCTTAGCCTTCCAATCATTGAGGAATTGCGGCTGCGCCTTCATGAGTGCTGAGAAGAAATCGCCATGTCTGTTCTCATCCTGGCACCAATTCTCGAAATACTTAAAAATGGGGTACACTTGGTACTCGGGATTCGCCTTTAGATGCCTGTAGATCGTTATGTATCTCCAGTATCCGATCTTTTCGGATAGATACGTTGCATAAAATATGAATTTCGGTTTGAAGAAGGTATATTTTCTTGCTTTTGTCAAGAATCCCAAGTCCAATGCCAGGTTAAAATCAGATAATCCTTTGTTCAGAAATCTGCATGAATTTAAACTCGATTAAATCGCTCTTTGTTCGGTCTACAAAAATCGAATCTTTGTATGCAGGTGTGACAGTTCTTGGTGTTTTATTCACGTATACGTACCCAGCATGGCGTGCTTCGTCCCTGGACATGAGGGAGAAAATCTCTGCAACCACTGGATTCGTTTTCTGCATGTTTGACCGACTTCTTCGTTAATCTTAGATCCATCATTGAACCCGTGAGTCCCTACGTTAGTTAAACTTGGGGGCTGTTTGGTTTCCATTAAGTCCGGTATGGGTAAAGCTATCTATGTGGAGGAAAGTTTTTTTTATAGATGGAACTAGCGTGTTTTTTAATTGAGAGGGGCAAGTATGGAAAAGACTTGACTTTCGGCATAAATATCCACCCTTACCAAATAAGTCACTTTCTATATCATTAAACTACTACCAAACAGTCATGTATAGTTTACCGAATAAACTGTGAGTTCAGTATATGTTAAAATCCCTTCTCTCTTTAAGGGCTCTTTTGAAAAGTAATCCAATGGGGTTACACATGGTATCGGAGCCAATTCTACTACTCTAACAGGCTTGATGCTCTTGGGCATTTGTATCCATCTAGCCACCATCGGAGGGGCCGTAAAGTTCAAATTGATGATAGATAATGCATAGATACCATTTGAGCCAAAAGTCTGTGATCCATTGTGGTCAACATTAGTCTCTGATCCTAAAACTACGGAAATGGAACTATCAAACAAGTATTTAGCTTTAAATTTTGACTTCCAACTTACTACTGTTCAAAAGCAAAATTCATATCTATTTTTATGCTATTTCAATCTCCCACTTTTGGTGATTCATACTCTTTGTTGTAGTATAGTTCAATGCAGATAACAAAATTTCTAACTTTTGGTAATTAATTCATACTCTTGTTCTATTTTTTCAAAGCAATCATGAAATATTGTAGAAAAGAAGAAAAAATTCCAACATTTTCAGGTTAAAAACTAGGGAATTGAGTTGAAAAATAAGTACCTTGAGTCTTCGACCAAGCTCCTTGTAGAGAAGAAACCCAGAAAACTCAGCAGTACAAGATCTCTCCAAAAACTCGACAAAAATCTGGCGGAGAGGACCCTGCATCTCATCGGCGGCTTCCTTGAATTCCTTATTCCTAACGAAATGGGTCTGGTTGTAATCCGTCTTGAATTCCTGCAACAACGCCTCGAATTCGGCTTCGTTCAAGTTCTTGTTCATCTGGGTGTTGAATAGCTGCTCCATTTCGTCGAAATCCGTCGTGTAGAACCGCGGCGCCAGAAGGGTCTCCTTAATTCCCTTCTTGTTCTTTCCGCCACCGCTTCCTTTGGTGGTGGTGGCGGTGGCCGCTGACATTCGAATGACGGTGGAGAAGACTCTTTGAGGAAGGATTGTTCTGGTGGTGGTGGTGCTGCTGCTGCTGCCATAATATCCGATTTTGGAGATGGGTTTCAACAATGCCATCATCTCTGATGCCATGATTTTGGTTTGATGTTACTGTGTTTGTGGTGGTGGTGGGATTGAATCTGTATATAAATTTGGGGGAAAATGACAGCAATCTGTAATCTCATCCAATGAAATCCAGGATCATGAATGGAAATTTGACACGTTAGCCGGATAAAGATGGAGGTGATTTCATTAGTGTTTCTTTGGTTGAAATTATTCTAGGCTTATATTTTGCGGCTGAAATATTTATGCGTTCTATTCTATTCTATTCAGGTAATTTAATTAAAATACCCAATTTTTAAAAATCAGTTACCAAAATACCCTAAATCTTTCATTTTTTTCCAAAATACCCAACAACCCATGATTTTGGGCTGGGATAACATTTTTCACGGAGATCGCATAGGATGGGCCGGGATTGGGGACTTTCACGGGGTTGGCCCGCGATTTAGAAAGAAATCGTGGGCTTAGGCCGCGAAAATGGGGAAATAACGGGGTTGGGTCGCAATTTTTTTTGTTGATCACGGGGTTAGGCCGGGAAAATATTAGGGTTTGGCAAATTAGGGTTTCAGGGTCTATTAATTATTTCATGTGATTTTACTGTTTTTTTCCACACTTTGGTCTGATTGTCATACAATAATTGTACTATTGTCATTGAATTTGTGGTTCACATTCATCTTCTCCATTCAATCTTGTCTATAAAGATCAGTAAGATGTAAGTCAAATTCGTTCATCATATCCATTCCATTCTTCTTTGTTGCTCTCTTTTTCATCATTTGAATTGCTTCATTTTGCATACTACTGAAAAAATGAGTTCATCTGTTACAAAAACTAGGTTCTATTTATGTTATGATGGTCAATGGGTGCAAAACAACAATGGGTGGGATTTTATTGAGTACAAAATGTGTGGTGTATGTGTTCCAATAATGCTTTCATATAAGAGGTTTATTGATTACGCCAGGGGAAAATGTGGAATCGAAGATTCTGCTGCTTGCAAATTGGTGTTTAGACGTGAAGATCGCTCACCGATGGAGCTAGCCAACGATGATGGAATCCTTGGTTTTATGCAACTTGCAGCCGATTCAGAAATACCTCTAAAACCTTTTGTGTATGTCGCATCATTGATGTGCGACGAAGGTGATGACGAAGATGATGATGGAGGTGATGAGGAAGGTGATGACGAAATCCATGTCGGTGGTAGTCAACTACAGTCTGATTCTCAATTTCAGGCATCCTACGACACCACACTTTAAAGATCATGCATATCGTCCTAACGAGTCTTATCTAGATGTTGTTCCGGAGACGCAACTAGAAGAAGAAGAAGACCCAAAAATACGTTTTGATGTAGTTGCTGATGAAGAAACCCATGTTTTCACAACGGGTATATCTGATCTGGACAGATCAGATACTGATAATGATGAGGACAAAGAAGAAGAAACATATAACCCTAACAATAAATCATTTGGTGAATTAAACGATTATTTTGATATGCCCCTATCCCTTCCAAACCCGGAGACCTATATACCAGCTAGGGGTGTTCAAAAAAACCGTTAGACCGCTCAAACCGGTCGAACCAAGTCAAACCGGACCGTTTTTGGCGGTTTAAGCGGTCTGGCGGTCCGGTCTGGTCTGGTCTGGAAAATTGCCAAACCGTGCGGTCCGGTCCGGTCTGCGGTTTGGAGATTTTTTTGGGCGGTTTGGACCAAACCGGCTGCCAAATATATAAATATATATTTTTTATTTTTTTATATATACCTTTATTATAAAGAATAAATGATATAAAGCCCAAATGTCCAAGTATATACAAAAAGGTCCAAGGTATTTTAAAAGATTGAAATCTTTATGGATTGTAGAATACAAATAACGGAAAAATGAAGAAGTGAAGCCGTTGATTTTATTTGCACTTTGCATATTCCTTTTTTTTAGTGTTTTGTCTTAGGATATTTAGTTAACTTTTGTGGACTTTGTTCTTTATTTCAAATGAACTCAAGCCAACGAGCCTTTAAAATTCAAAGTTTTATATGTTTTTATGTTTAAACTTAAAAGTCCACTAAAAGGCCCAAACCGTCTAAACCGGTCGACCAAACCGCCTAAACCACGGTCCGACTTGACTGGTCTGGGCACTTGATGTCAAACCGCTCGGTTTGAAAAATCAATAAACCGCCACTTGCGATTTGGTTTGTGGTCTGAGGGGTTAAACCTCCCAAACCGGACCGCGAACACCCCTAATACCAGCCTACCAACCCGCACCTTACAATCGCAGTACAAGTATACATGAAGGTCAGATATTTCATACGAAGGAGGAAATGAACATACTGCTCGGAATGAAGTTCCTGGAAGAGGGTTTCGTGTTTAGAGCGAAGAAATCCGAGAAAAGCAAATACGAGGCTGTCTGTGACCAACAAAATTGTGAAGGGCGTATGTCCGCGAAGCCCGTGGGCCCTAAAGGAGGGATGTTTGCCGTTAGAAAGCTGAACGACGTACATACTTGTTCGAGGACGCAACTGAATGCCAGCCACCGACAGGCCAACAAAAGGACTTTGGGACACATACTGAAAGGTAAGTTTCTTGACGCTAGCAAGGCATTTCGGCCGAAGGACATCGTCAACGATATAAACCAGCAGTACGGGATCAACATTGGTTACCACCAAGAATGGCGTGCGCGATGCAAGGCACTACTAATGGTGAGAGGCACTCCCGAGGAGTCGTACGAACGACTCCCTACGTATTTATATAATTCGGAGCTGAAGAATCGGGGTACACGCACCAGAATAAGGACGGATTCAAACGGACGTTTTGAGTTGTGTTTCTCTGCCATTGGATGTGCAGTACGTATATTAGCACGTCGTATCTTTACATATTATAAATTATAACATTTACAAACAGAAACCACCTACGTTTTTTGCAGATCCGCACGTTTTTTACAAATCTGCGTCCTGTCCTTGTAATAGACGCTGCCCATTTAAAGGGACCTTACCTGGGTATGATGTTATTGGTGGTTGCCATGGACGGAAATAACAACATTGTGCCCTTGGCTTTCGGAGTAGGCAAGTCCGAGACGGGGGATGAGTGGGGTTGGTTTCTGTCCATGTTGAGAGAATGTATCGAAGTCCCGGAAGGGTTGGTGTTTATGTCCGATAGGGCTCCTTCCATAAGCGCCGCAATTTCTTCTGTGTACCCCTCCAACCCTCACGCCCTATGTTGTTGACATTTGGAGATGAACGTGAAAAGCGTCGACAAACGTATTACAATAAACAAGATCACCTACTGGAAGGCATGCAAAGCATATACGATTAAGGAGTTTGACATATACATGAATGCACTACGATTTGAAGTAGATCGTGGAGCACGAGTTATGGACGAGGCTGGTAAGGAGAGGTGGTCAATGACACATTTTCCTGCACAACAGTATAACATAATGACCTCTGATAGTGTAGAGTCGGTGAATGCACTGTCCCGTTTTGCGCCCAAGTTACCGATTGTCAGCCTTATGGAGTACTTCCGAGATTTTAAACAAGAGTGGTACTAACTTCGACGGCGAAAGGGAGGTTGATAAACTATGAAATATTGAACTTATATGTTTGTTGCTCTTTTAGTGTTCTATATAAATCGTAACACAATTAACACACATTTGTAGGTGAAATGCGTAATGATCTCACACCAATGGCGGAGGATATAATTCGCAGAAGGTCGGGAAAGTCTGCGACATGGTCAGTAAGAGAGATTGGACATGGTCAGTTCCACGTTCGGGATACCCGTTTTCACCCGACTGTCGATATGGCCAACCGTGTTTGTGAATGTAACAATGGCAATATTTTGGGTTACCATGCGGTCATGCCATCGCTGCTGCAAGACATATGAATCGTAGAGATTGCAGCGATCTGGCTATAAGTTACTACACGTCCGATACTTACCGGTCAACATATCATGAGGTAATCTATCCGGTTGGACCCCCTCAATCATGGGTGACGCCACACGTTCCCCTTCCGCCATGCTATCCACCGTTAATAACCAAGAGACATGCCAAATGACCAAGAAAGAACGATCGACGTCCATCTCGTGGTGAAGGTCCAATACACAAAACATGTACGAGGTGTGGAGCAGTAGGACATACTCGTGGAGAATGTCCAACTCCTGCCCCTTCAACCGTGCCTAGGAGTAGAGGTTTAGGTTGTAACACCCTCACATCTGGAAATAGCAACCGATTTAAAAATTTCTAAATACATCGATAAAAGATACATCTCTAATCACAATTTATTATTTCACCTCAATGCACACATTTCATTCTATAGATACAATCTACAATAAGAGCAGGTGCTACTAAAACCCAATAATAGTCACTATCTCTAAGATGCGGAAGTCTTCACCAAATACTTACACTAGCACAAATCTAAGGCTCAACCCTTCATAGCTGCTAGAACCAAACCCCCCATCAGGAACCTGATGCACATGCTGACAAATAAAAAGGTTAGGCTTAACTCCTAGTGAGCTCAAGAGTTTTTCAACATATGTAAATTAATTGTTTAAAAAGAAAGAATGCAATTAAAATCATAATCTCTCAAAATGACGTGCTTCACTTATGAAAACGACTCGTTTATCAATAATTATGCATTTTAAACGAAAGAGACACCGAGTTAATCGTTAACCAAACCAAACTGTTTTAAAGACTTAGATCCCAATATAAATTGTTCTTTCGTAAACTTAAATTTAACCCAAAACTTGCTCAATGTGAGATTATAAATCGACTCCCAATTTATGATAATGTAAATAACGCTTCATATTCCAAAACACCCCAACAGACGGACGGGGATTAATACTCAACCCATAAAACATGGAATAAGTTCATGTATGCAAAATGTCACCGAAAACAAATATATAAAAGACTCAGCCCAAAGACAACACCTTTCGGTGACGGGGGAAACCCGATTCCGCATAATGTCACGTGCATAGAGTAAGCCACACATTATGTTAAATTGGTATAAGTATCGGGCTCAACATATTTCAGAATACACCCATAGATACTAGCACGGAGGACTTACACCATACCAAAGATGCCTAGTCGCGCCTCAATGGGGAAAACTAGCGTCCCACCATTGGACAAATAATAAAAGTATAGAGCTCAACATCTTTCAGCATACACCCATTGATACTAACACGAAGGACTTACAACCCAATCTGATGCCTAACGTGCCTTGATGTGGAAAACTAGTCGTCCCAACATCGGACAAAATAACAAAAGTGCTCATGGATCCATAGCAGACGGGGCTGAAACATTACATGACTCAAAACGAATGAACTAACACATTCAAAACATGTAATTCCCAAATAAGATGCAATAAATGCAAATAATAACCAAGCGCTCTATATTGAGCTATCAAAACCGGACAACTGTCCCCAAGACCCAACAAAATCCAAGCCGAGCCATAAGCTCAACAAATCCAAAGACCCAACGTTTAAAATCATAAAATGAAATCAAACGTAAACGACCCGAAATAATGCAACCTATGCCCCAACACACCTGAATAACTCCAACATGACTTAGATTGGGACAAAACATTTTCCAAGTGGGTTTATACCTTTTTATCCTTTCAAATCATCCCATAACACCCAATAAAATGCATTTTTACTCAAAAATATACTCCATGAAATAAATCATTAAGATACCCAAAATATATGATTTATTTATCAAAATGCCCAAAATCCCAAAGTGGGTGTTTTATAAATTTATGAAGTTGAATACTTCCAAATAACCAAAACTTATCAGATGATTAACAGTTAACAATTCCACATAAAACATGTAAACACTTTAAAATAGACATTTTGGCATGTACACTGTTTTCACAAATCAACTTGAACTCACCTTGCTAGGTTAAGTTAAACCTAGGTTTCAATCCCCAACCATTGGCCTCCAAAAGCATAGATCTCACCCAAAGCTTTCCGAAGACATCCATTCCAACTCTTCAACTCAAGCTTCCAAAACCTAGATCCACACATTTCCGACCATAAATATAACATATTCAACCCTTAAAATTGTTCCCCAAGTATTTACATGAACTTTTCATCAAATACCAAAACCCATATTTTTCATACTTGAAGAAGGAGAAGATTACCTCAAGCAAAAGCTTAAATCCACCAACCAAAACACTTGTAGGTCACCAAAACGAACCATAAACTTCCAATCTTCAAATGGTGAAAAGGTTTAGATGAAATCCCCATGAACTTGGTGAAGAAGATGAAGATGAAAGTGGTTCATGATATCAACTAGCTAGATGATGAAGGATCATGTGGTTTAAAGAGGAAATCTCCACAAAATGAGTTAGGGTTCGTTTAAGAGGTTGGGGGTTGGTTTGGGAGAGAAAAAGGGGTAGAGATTTAGGGTTTGGTTGAGAGAAAATGAGGCTTGAGGGCTGAAAAATCGAGTTTTGTCCTGATAGTGTATTTCGCGGGTTATGCCACGACCTTAAGTCGTGGCATAAGTCGCCCGCTTCCCTTAAGTCGCGCGGTTGACTCTAAGCCGCGGCACAAGTTGCGTAATGCACTGTCCGCCCGGTTTTCCACTCGTTCACTGTTTTGGCCTTAACTTCTTCGTTATAGCTCCGATTTAGCTCCGGAAAGAACCGTTGGACTCGTAATTGAACCCTTTATCCAACAAGACTATAAAATCTAGGATTCCAATCCAACATCCTTTATCTTATCTTTCCCTAATATATAGGTTCCAGTATTAACCCAAAATGATACCTTTCGAAAATCGAGGTGTTACAATCTTCCTAACATTGAAAGAGATTTGGTCCTCGAAATCTAGCATCGATCAAACACCCAATGTCGCCCTTAGCGAGGTCAATTGGTTCTCTGCCCAAAAGGAATGCCTCAACGATACCTCGCCCCATGTACTAAACCGATCACATCCCACCTAAGGCTGTCACTACCTTTCTCATAAGAAATCGTCACATCTCGATTCTAAGATTCGATGTATCTAACCGCTGACTGAATGAACATCAAGTCCTTATCAACCTCTTTCCCATCCTTAAAATCTCGGCGGTCTCCCAACCTTAGGTTGCACATATCCCCCTCAAGAATGCTCCGAAGCGAACTTATCCCTTAGATACTTCTAATTCCGACACATCAAGGTCTCCTCAATAATCGATTTCTACTTAAGGTTTACCTCGACACCCTGACCCAATTCCTCAATAATCCATACTACAAAAGATTCATCGTCTTTTCCTTGACGACACTTCTTAACACCAGTTAGGTTCGATCTAAACACAACTTTCAATCCGTTCCTCAACTGGCACGACACAACATCGGTAGACAACAGATTATCCCAACTCCACGGTTACTCAAATCCCAGGGTGTAGTCAAGCATCGGTTGACAAATCAGCGAAACCTTGTTAATTACAAATTTACCAATGATCGATTTCTAATTTCCATCATCTAATCTTCTTAAGTTCACCACTTAAATTGCTAACGCACCGGTTTCAACGGAAGTACGATGAAGCATCCCAACGGTTATTATCCTCAAATCGAATGTCGACCCTATGTTCAAAACTTTTATACCTCAACCGTGGATATACCACCTTAAATTTCCTTCCATATCTTACACTGATGATATAAAGTTGACACTTATCACGCCACTAAATTCGAATCTCACATTTCTAACAAACGAATCAAAGTACTTTCTTTATTTCTGAAGATTTTCCAAGAAGACACACCACCGACACGTACTAGATGTTAACCTCTTACTTAGCTGGGAGAAAGCAAAAATCTATTCCCTCAAGTATTCATGTATGACCCGATTCAAAATCCGAAATCCAAATTCAAGGTTGACCACAAAGTCGGATCGTCCGACGCTTCAGATCCCAAGGGCTCCTTTAGTCCCTTATTTGCAACTTCTCTCACGATAGGGTTTTAAATCTACAGACTTAATGAGTTCAAGGTTTTTCAACCAGCATGCCAATTCGAAATTTATAAAACTCTCAAATACATAAGTTTTATAACAATTAAACGTGCAGTAAAAATACACTACCGTGCATTCGATAGATTTCGAAATTGATCACCAATACTACGTATATAAAACCGTTTCCAAAATTCATTTGGTCATCACTTACGTTAATAAAAGCGGTAACAAAAGATGCGCAATAAAAATTTCAAACGGACTACCATGGTCCTAGTATGCATCAATTTATACTATGCATATGAAAATAACTTTCCACACTATACCACATGCAATAAGGTTTGTACAACTCCCAAAAGAGGATTTCACGACTTCAACCTTAAAATCTCTTTCTTTAAAACACAAACGTCAGAAGATAAAGTTTATAACAAGGCCCACATACATGTCCGTTTATTTCCCAACATAAAATAAAACAACACTAAGTCTAAAAACGTTAAAATTCTAAAACCACAACGTACGATAAGGTGACCAGTTTCAACAACACTAACATGAGGCACGACGCCTAAAAGCTCATAAGTTTACACACAAAAATTAAAACCCATGCATTTCTAAGTACACTCACGCACCCAAAACATCGTAAAACAATATTCCATAAAATTCAACACGAATCGTACAGACTAAAATTCCCAAAAATTTCCGACTCAAAAACATGGGAACAACTCTTCCTTTAAAACCTTAACATACATGGAGGAGATCCAATGTCAAGGTCAAAAATTCTACAGTTACTTGCCTAATACTCCAAATAATATTAAAACACGGATATTACAAGATCCGTAAATAGTGTTTGACACGAAACGGGGATAAAGAGATTTTCAGTAAAATATTTGCAACCACGTGCTACAATCATGCATGTTTAAGCTCACGATTTAAAATTGGATGAGCACTAATTGCCTTATCAAGACTTTATAATACAACCCACTTTATGTTTTGAGAACATGAGAAACAATTTATGCAAACTTATTTTTAGAAATAAATTTAGGGCATGAATTTGGTCGACACTCAGCATATTAGGACTACACTCCTCCATTTCCCCGACACACACAAATGTCACCCGGATGCATCAAACATCTTAGAGCAACAATCCCACTAACTGGGTTAACTTACAATTTCTCCTCGAAATAGAATCGGGCTAACAACCTTATAGTTCTAATCCAACCAATAATTCTGACTCAAGATGAGCAACTTAATGCATTCATCGCACTTAACTATCACTTCAAAGTGACATCTCTATAAACATCAATCCTTCCTTAGATTACTCGCTTAGAAACCACTTTACTACCCCAACGGTCATCCCACCAAGGTAGTACAAGTATACACATGTATCATATAGATTCACCATGACACTGGCCAGGTGCCATTATGAACGTACCGTACATGATCATCCTTGCTATCCTCGACAAATTTCCCGTTTTTCGCGACTCGGTCAATTCCAAAATATCGTATCTTAAGGTACCTAATGTGCCATTTCATTCTCAATTACCTAAAAGAACGCTAGTTTGAGTCTAGGCATAACAATCAATACCTAATTCTCTCAAACTTAAGCTCTGATACCAACTTGTAACACCTCAAATCTGGAAATAGCAATCGATTTATAATTTTCTAAACATATCGATAAAAGATACATCTCTAATCACAATTTATTATTTCACCTCAATGCACAAATTTCATTCTATAGATACAATCTACAATAAGAGCGGGTGCTACTAAAACCCAATAATAGTCACTATCTCCAAGTTGCGAAAGTCTTCACCAAATACTTACACTGGCACAAATCTAAGGCTCAACCCTTCATAGCTGCTAGAACCAAACCCCCCATCAGGAACCTGATGCACATGTCGACAAATAAAAAGGTTAGGCTTAACGCCTAGTGAGCTCAAGAGTTTTTCAACATATGTAAATTAATTGTTTAAAAAGAAAGAATGCAATTAAAATCATAATCTCTCAAAATGACGTGCTTCACTTATGAAAACGACTCGTTTATCAATAATTATGCGGAAAAACACTTTAACAGAAAATCAATGGAACAGTATATATATCTCAAATCACAAGTTTATATTGATTCAACTTGATGATTACACACAAAACCTCAATCTGTTTAACAGGCTAAACTGACGTTCTATACTTCTCTATAGAAAGGATCTAAACTATTCTTGAGGTTAATTCTCTCTACACAAAACGTATGAATAATTGTTAATTCTAACAAAGACTTCTATACTATATATACAAGACTGAGTACAAGATAATTATCAAAATAAAATTGATCTTCAACATCAATACCATAATTATCTTTAACCATATCTCCAATTCATCTTTATCTTCAAGTCTTCTGTATCTTTAGAAGCAGCACTAACCTTCTCTTCTTTTAGCAGTATTAATCATTGAGCAGTATTAACCATTCTTGCAGTAGTAATCTTCAACAGTATTAACTACTAGCAGTACTAACTCTCCAAGCAGTACTAACTATTCAAGTAGCAGTACTAACTTTTCAAGCAGTATTAATTCTACTAGCAGTATTAAAATTACAAGCAATAGTAATACCTTTCAACTAGGAGTAGTATCCATCCTTAGCATATTCTGACCCAACAATCTCCCCCTAACTTAACTTTTCAGGATGAGAAGTTAAGTTCTTCAACTTAGAGTCTTCATGATGCTTTCAACACTTCAGCTTAGTTCCCCAAATTAGGATCCAGACCCATACTTTGATTAATGATCCTGCTAATCACAATCCTTGCCATTTCAGAACCTTGAGGACAGATTAGTTTAGCTTTCAGCATCCCCTGTAGCTTGGCTAGGCTATGGTCATATATCTTATCCACCAGGTAATATTCATAGAAGCTTTTGTCAATGGTTAAGATATACACCCCACACCTTTCTATGAGCATCCAGTTGTCCACAGACTTGAAAACTTCCTTGATTACGTGCTTGACAAGGTCTGGACTGAACATCATGCATAGATACTCCATTGCTAGTTTTTTGATGTTCATCCCTGATGTCTTTAGCACATCCCCATATAAAGTCATTCCTACTTTGAACATTTCTTCCAAGTCTGACCTTGAACAACTTCTGACTATCTTGCCCCAAGTAGAATAAACTTCAAAGTGATCACCCATCCTCTTGATTCTGAAATACTCTTTTCCTTGATCTTCTAGAATATCCCAGTGGATGATTTAAGGGGCTTGAACTGAAATGGGATATGCTTTTACTGGTTCATCATCTGTTACAGTCATGTAAAGACCAAAATGCACATCAGATTGACTTGGTTGTTGTGCACTTTGACTTGATTGCTCTGTATGACCTGTAACAGATGGTTCTGCCTCTTTTTCTGCTCCTTCAACCCTTGACTTTTTGGACTGTTTCTTGGAAGCTATAGTTTTCACTCTCTTGGCAGATTTGACTTCCACAACAATAGGTTCTTCCTTCTTTTCTTCAGCCTTTTCTTTTGAAGGGGTGGTTTCCTCACTCTCAGGGAAGGGTTGTTGGATATTGAGATCATGTCTCTCTTTCATTTGTCTTTCAAACTCAACCCTTTGAGTGAAGTCCCCTTGAAGCTTTGCCATTTCCTTTTTATATAGCTATTCAACTCTGCTGTATGACATGCTAGCAAACATCTCTTCTTTTACACCAATTGAGCCTTTCAGAAAGTTTATCATTTTTCTCCTTTCTTGATTGGCCAAATAGGTCTTAGAAGGTTGTCTTTTCTGAGTCTTTGCTGGCAGTCTGTGCTTGGATGCTTTCACTGTACTTTTCTTGGCCTCAGCTGCAACTTTCAAGCTCTTTTGATATTCCTCATTCAGCTTAGTAGACAGATCTAGAGCAATCTGCCTATCTTTGGCCTTTTGAGTCTCTTCTTCTTGTTCTAGCTCAACCTGCAGCTTCTTTGCCAATTCCTCATCAATCTCTATCTGTTTTAGCTTCTTGGAAGGTTGTACAGATTCATCCACTTTTGCCTTGCCTTTTCTTTTCATTTCTACCTCACTGATTTCTTTTCTTTTCTACTCAAGACCTCCTTCTTTAATTTCCACTTCCTTGGCCTTTTTAGTGACTTTGGGAGTGTCTGTTTTGGCCTTTAGAAGAGTTTCTTCTATTTCTATCTCTTCCACAGATAGCCCTATTACTGCTGCTGGCTCTATTACTACTGCTAGCCCAATTTGTGCTGCTCGCTTGAAAGTTTTTGCTGCTGTCCCTGTTTCATTACCCTGCTCCCCCTCAACTGTAGACTTCATCCCATCAGGACTTTTCTTGTCAGATCCAGCTCTTGACTTCCCCTTATTCTCCCCCTTTTTGGAAGCATCATGAAGGATGCTCCTCTTTTTCAGTATGAACTTGGTTCTTTTCTTCTTTTGCACTTGTTTTAGAATCAATTTCTTGAGGTTACTGATCTGTACCTATTGGGAGAGGATTATCTGTTGCATCTCCTCTATGAGTTTTCCCTGAGATAGGACATCCTCATTTATATTTGCCAACGTTTCCATCAATTCATGATAAGTATATCTATCCTCACCACCTTTAGGTGTGTTTACCACCCTTGGAGGATCACTGGAACGTTTAGTAGGGGTCCTCTGTCTAGCAGAGGCACCTTCTACCCCCTTGGTTTCTTGGCACCGGGGACCTCTGGATGATTGCTCACCCAAAGTTGCCGTGGGGAAGGTCTTAGGAATGTTCACACTGTCCTGCTCTGCACTTTGTGCAAAGTCAGTAGTGTGAGCCTCACTGCCCACATGCTCAACCTGCTCCTTAGTGAGCACCTTCTTGGGATTGGGAGACACCCCTGTGGTTTCCCTATCGATATTCTCTAATGGAGAATGCTCCATTAGAAGGCTTGAAGGCTGTGGGGGTGAAGGTACAAGAAGGGAAGGAACCTTCTTTACCTTTTTCCTTATATATATTTTGGTGATGGGGGATATGGGCTTGTCAATAGGAAACTGAGGAGGATTACTAGAAATGAGTGGTGTGGGTAGGTCATCAGTTTGGTTGCCAGATGAGGGCTTTGACACTGATGCCTCACCATGGGAATGTGACACACCCATCATTGTAGAGAACAATGGGGTGTCTTGGCCAGAAAAGTCCTTGGAGGACCTTTTCATGTTTGAGAATACTTTCCCTTTGGGAGGTTTTGGTACATACACCTCTTGAAAAGAGGGTAGATCCGTCAATTCCTTAAGTATAATCTCTTGTACAAACTGGGATACATATAAAAGCTTTTGGATTTGGTATCTAGGTTTGACATAAAATCATTGAAAATCATTTGTGAGAAATTGAACTTTCTAGAGGTAGCTAAGCAGACCAAAGCATAAGCTAAGATACTGCTAAACTCACTCCATCCAGTTGTTTTTCGTGAAATGGAATGTTGTAGGGTATGAACAAAAAATCTCCACTGTGGTGAAAATCTGTTCTTGAAAAACTTGAATACATCAGTGGGACCTTCATACCCCATAAGACTAAGAGTTTGGAAGAGATCTTCCTTAGGTAAAGAGGTTATACCTGAGGCATCATCTAATCGTAGATGGATGCGAATACACTCTTCTGTGATGGTCAGGGGTTTATCAAATACCTTTGTTTTGATGACCTGTTTGCCCTCTTCAGATTGAATAGCAGCATTGGCCCAGAACTGTCTTTGAAGTTCCACATAGATTGTGGGATTGATAGTTAGAGCGTGGGAAATGTGAGAGGATTTGAGGAAATCCACTATGGCATGGAAACCTTCAGCTTGCTTTGGTTTCTGCAACATGGCGAGCTCGTTGTGTTCATCAAAGAATGCTCGTCCTGTCATCGTTCTGGTTAAATCTAGTGTTCGAATCATTACTAGGGTTGACACTGGTAAGCAAGAAATCAAGAGAGAGAAGAAGAAACAATGGAAGTTCAAAGAGCCGTTTGTATTTTGGCGGTCACAAAGGGTATTTATAGGTGGAGGGTTTCAGTTAGAAGCAGTACTAAGTACCCTAACAGTATTAACTAACTCGCAATATTAACTCATATTAGCAGTAGTAACACATACTGGCAGTACTAACACGGACTAGCAGTATTAACACAGACTAGCAGTATTAACATAGACGAGCAGTAGTAACCCTGATTAGCAGTATAAAATAAGTCAGGTAGTAGTAACTTTGCACTGGCAGTACAAACCACCTAGCAGTAGTAACCATACTTAACCATTTTTGAAAAATTATCATGAGTAATATAGCGAGCAGTATTAACTGGTTTAGAAGTACCTAGTATCCATTTGAAGCAATCTGAAACACTGAAACACACAAGGTTAGAAGCATCATGCACAATACAATATGAGAAAGTAGACAGGAAGGAATCTATACAGGTACATAAGACATAAGACAATAGGCTTATTCAGAGTTTATCATGCCCACACTTGTGACAAAAAATGTGAATCTACCCACATCAAAAGCTTTAGTGAATAGATCAGCAAATTGGTTACTTGTATGAACTTTCACAACTTGAATTAGCTTCTTTTCATTACAGTCTCTGATAAAATGATACCTGATTTCTATATGCTTTGTTTTGGAGTGCTTGACTAGATTATTAACAATGCTAATATCACTGTTGTTGTCTATGAAGATTGGAGTGTGAAGAAAGGTCATACCATAGTCCAACATTTGATTCTGAATCCAGAGTACTTGAGAACAACAACTTGCAACAGCTATGTACTCTGCTTCTGTTGTAGATGTGGACACTGTGGTTTGTTTCTTGCACTGCCATGATACTAGTCTTGCACCCAAAAACTTACATCCCCCTGAAGTTGACTTTCTATCCAAATTTGCACCCCCAAGTCACTGTCTGAATAAGCAAGTAGGTCAAATGGTGAGTCATGAGGATACCAAAAACTTAATCTAGGTTGGCCTTTGAGATATCTAAATACCCTCTTGACTACTTGAAAGTGTGACTGCTTAGGCCTTACTTGAAATCTTTCACACACACAAACAGGAAACATGATATCTGGTCTTGAAGCAGTGAGATACATGAGAGATCCAATCATGGATCTGTAGTGATGAACATCCACATCCTCCCCCTCAAGATCTGCAGTGATCTATTTGTGTGTCTCCATGGGTGTGCTTGCAAGCTTTGAATATGAGAATCCAAACTTATTAAGAATGTCCTGCACATACTTGGATTGGCTTATAAATATCCCATCTTTCTTCTGCTTAACTTGTAGCCCTAGGAAGAAGGTAAGTTCACCCATAGAACTCATTTTGAATCTCTTGTGCATCAAATCTTCAAAATCTATGCACATTTGATCTTTTGTGGATCCAAAGATAATATCATCCACATAGATTTGCACTATTATGATGTCCTTCTTCTTCCTCTGAATGAACAGAGTCTTGTCTATGATTCCTCTTTGAAAACCATTTTCCAAGAGATAGGTAGACAGAGTGTCATATCATGCCCTTGGTGCTTGATGTAGCCCATAGAGTGCCTTCTTCAATTTGTATACTCTGTCAGGATAATTTGGATTCTCAAATCCTGGAGGCTGACAGATATACACTTCTTCTTCAATTTATCCATACAGAAAAGCACTCTTTACATCCATCTGGTAGACCCTGAACTTCATGAAAGAAGCATAGGCTAAAAATAGCCTGATTGCCTCTATCCTAGCCACGGGTGCAAATACTTCTTCATAATCAATACCCTCTTCTTGAGTATACCCTTGTGCCACTAGTCTGGCTTTGTTCTTTATTACTATTCCTCTCTCATCTTTCTTGTTCCTGAAGATCCATCTTGTGCCAATTGCTCTGTGTCCTTTTGGAAGATCCACCAGATCCCATACATCTTGCAGTACAAATTGCAGTAGCTCCTCTTTCATTTCTTCTATCCAGCTTGGATCCTTCATTGCATCAAATGCCTTTTTGGGCTCAACTTGTGATAGAAAGCAAGATAATAAACCTGATTGTAGATCTTTCAATCCCCCTATCTTCCTTTGTTGTCTTGTGATCATTGGAGAATTGATGTCACCAATCACTAATTGAGAAGGATGATTCTTCTGAGTTCTTGTAGCATTGACAGCCTCTTCATGAAGATTGACTTCAAGATTTGTGTCATTCTTTTCTGGAGTGCTTCCACCATACACTGAAGAATCATCATCTGTGTCTTCCTCTTCCAAAACTGGCATCTCAGGACCTTTGATTCCTGAATCTGAGAGCTGATCTTCCTTTTCACCTCTGTCCTCTTCATTCTGAGCTGGTTCAGTGTCCTTTGAATCTGAATTATCTTTCTTATCTTGGTCATAGAATTCAACAAGATCAGCAGTAGGTGTTGGGAACAACACAAACTCTTGTCTTTGTTCTTGTGCCTGTTCTGTCCCTGTTCCTGCATTATGCTCATTACTGAAACCCAAAGAATTAGTCAGTGAATCAATGTCAAATAGCCAATCAGGACCTGAATCAAGTTGATTTGGTGTGTTCTCATTGGATTTGACATTGTCACTTTCCTCAATAATCCTAGAAGAGGTGTTAAAAACTCTGTAGGCCTTACTTTGAGATGAATAACAAACAAGAAACCCATCCTCAGCTTTGCTATCAAACTTGCCTAGGTGAGTTTTGGTATTGAGAATTGTGCAAGGACACCCAAATGGTTTGAAAAATCCAATAAAAGGGTTCTTCTTTTTAAAAAGCTCATAGGGTGTCTTGTCTTGAGATTTTACTACTAGAACTTTGTTTTGAACATAGCAGGCAGTATTAACTGCTTCTGCCCAAAAAGTGATTGGAAGTTTTGAATCTGCCAACAGAGATCTAGCAGCTTCTACCAGAGTCCTATTTCTCCTTTCAGCAACACCATTCTGTTGAGGAGTTCTAGAAGCACTGTATTGCCTCTCAAAGCCTTTTTCCTCACAGAAGCTGTTTAGGTCATTATTTTTGAATTCAGTTCCATTATCAGACCTAATGACTTTACCTCTTAGATTTGTTTGGTTTTCAACTCGAAGAACAAAGGATTTGATCAGTCCACTTGTCTCATCCTTAGTCCTCAGAAAATAGACCCAAGTGAATCTAGAGAAATCATCAACAATAACTAAGAAGTAGGATTTCTTACCAATACTCATCACATTTGTAGGGCCAAACAGATTCATATGCAGTAAATTAAGAGGTGAATAGATTGTATTAATCTCTTTGGACTTATGAGAAGTTTTGTGCTGCTTGCCTTTAAGACATGCAACACAATGATCATCACATGAAAATACCTTTTGTGGCAAACCTCTTACAAGGTTGTTTTTCACAAGTTTGTTCATTGTTTTAAAGTTCATGTGACACATCCTTCTGTGCCAAAGAGATGATTCATCTAAAGAGGCTTTTGAAAATAAACAGTTTAGAGATGAATCAGAAACTACACTCTCCAAGTCTAAGCAATAAACATTGTCCTTTCTAGGAGTTCTAAGTAGTATCATACTTTCATCAACTACCTTGAATCCTGGAGCAAGGATGATACATTCAGTATCAGTGAATAAGATGTTATGTTTCTTGTTACAGACCTGTGATACACTTAACAGGTTGTATCTCAATTGCTCAACATAGTATACATCCTCAAAGATCATCTTACCTTTTGACACATTACCTTTTCCACTTATCTTACCACCTGCTGGATTATCACCAAAAGCAACATGTCCTCCATCAATTCTTTTGAAGTTTTGAAGGCAGGACATGTTACCTGTCATGTGCCTGGATCAACCACTATCAACATGCCAAATGCTCCTTCCCTTGAGCTGTTGGTTGCCCTGCACATTTAATAAAGTAGTTAGTTTTTAATAGGAACCCAAGCCAAAGTGGTCTTGGGTTTTCCATTCTCATCAACATATTCATATTCAGACTGGATGAGATTATAAAACTAAGGAATCTTATTGCTTGAATACTTTGTCAGAATAATGGGCCTGTCACTGGAAGCAGTACTAACTTGATTGGCAGTACTAACTTTGTTAGCAGTACTAACATCATTAGCAGTAGTATTGCTTGCAGCAACATTATTTCTGTCAGCAGTACTAACAGATTTCTTTACTTTTGGAACCCAGACCTGGACAAAGTTGTTTGCTTTCTTTTTCTTTAAGTTACTCCTTGGCTTATTTGGAGTATTTTTCTTTGAATTAGCAAACTTATTTTGAACATGAGATTTTATAGGAGCCTTTCTCACATTCTCAGCCATATGATTCCTTATTTGCTTCCTATAACCAACAGGATTTTGTATATTTTTTTGAAAACTGATCCTTTGGTTAATAGGATTGAAATAACAGTGTTTGGCTAGATGATTTAGCTTGCCACAAATAAAACAAGACTTTGGTCTGTTAATTTTTCTCAGATCAATTCCTTGTTTTAAAGCCCACTGATTATTTCTATTTCTTTGATTTCCCCTTGTTTTATCATGTTTTTGGGGCTGATTCTGTTTACAAGTACATGGATTAACAACAGTAGTTTGCATGTAATGAACTCCTTGTGCCTTTCCCTTCCCTCTCTCAGAGGTCTCAACTTTTACATTCTTAACAGTCTCTTCCCCAGACTTTACTTTCTCACTCTTGACAAAAGGTTTACCCCCTCTTTCATTTGTCAGTATGTGGTTTTCTAAGGGAATAACTTTGTGGTCTTTCTCCTTCTTACTCTCAGAGTCCTCTTCTTCAGAATCTGCCTCAATCACTACTTTGTCTAAAGGATCTACTTCAGTGGCTCCTTCAGGTAATTCCTTCTTGTCCTGTCTTTCTAAGAGATCAGAGGTGGGAGGAATATAGTTATTGTTGTATGGTGGAGGTGTGGTGTTGTAGCCTATTCCTCTTCTAAGTTTGTCATGGACTTGAGTTTTTAAAAGTGAGTCCATTGCTTTAGAAGCAATGGAATATTTCTCAATGTCCAGCGTTGCTTTCTCAAAATCACTCCTTATCTTCTCACATTCCTCTTCAGACTTTTTAAGCTTAACTTCTAACTGATTTTTGTCCCACTTCCAGGAGTTTGTATCATAGGAATGTTGAAGTTCATTAGCCTGGTAAGACTTAATTTGTTCTTCAAACCTCTCAACAATCAGAACATACTCTCTTCTATCTTTCTCTAACCTTTTAAGGTCATCACACATACTTTGATTGTGATCCCTGTACTTTTTAACAATTTCAATACAGATTTTAGAGCAAAGATTAGAAGTTACCTCTATGGGTATATCAGTGCTTGCTGACTCTGAAACTTTAGCCATTAAAGCATGATTCTGAGATGCTTCTTCTGCTTGGTCACTCCGATCAAATCCCATTACTTCTTGGGAAACAAGAGCTTGAGAAGAGTTCCTACTGTTGAAGCTAGTGGACTGTGATGGTTGATGGTTGCTAGTATGCTGTTGAGGCATTCCACTTCTGCATTCTCTTGCAAAGTGCCCCAACTTGTGACACTTGTAACATTCAACCTTGGATTTATCAAATCCAACCCCATCTTCTCTTTTCTGAGCAAAGTTGTTCCTTCCAGTCCTTTTGATGAATCTTTTTACCCTCATAGTCAGCATAGCCATCTGCCACTTGATATCCATCTCTTCCAGATCATCAGCATTTATCTGTTCTAAGTCATCATTAATTAGAGTGGAATTAGCATGACTGGCTAGAAAATCTTCTAAGACTGAGTCATTGGATCCATCTTGCTTTGATCCATGGGCAACATTAACTGATTCTGTGTTAGCAGCAGTATTAGTAGAGGATGATAAAAGAGCAGCATTGTATTAGTATCCAGAGGGCCTCTTCTTTGCTTCTACCTCTGCTTCAAATACCCTAAGGTCATTATAGAGGTCATCCAATTCCTTGTCCTCCAATTGGTCATCACCAAGAGATCTTAGAAATTTTCTGTTAACATCATCTTGATCTATCTGGACACCAATAGTATCCAATTCACCAATTAGCTTATTAAATCTAGCAAAAGTTTGAGTCATAGACTCATTCTTTGTAGACATGAAGTTTTCATACTACTGCTTTAGGATGGCCTTCTGATTTCTCTTGGTACTTTTGGTACCAGAAAATATTTTCTCCAGAGAATTCCAAAGAATTCCAAAGAATTTGTGCATGAGAACAGTTGCAGAATTGATGTTGGTACTCATTGGGTATAGCCAAAATCAGAGTGCTCAAGGCTTTCATCTCTGTCTGCCTCAATTTCCTCTCTCCATCTGTCTTTGGTGGAGGTCTCTTTCCTTCTGCATCTATCTTTCCTTCATCAGAAGGACCATTCTCAATGATGTCCCATATTGAGAAGTCTGTGAGAAGAATGTACTGCTTGATTCTGATCTTCCACATGTCAAACTCATTGGGTTTGAGCATGAGAACCTTTGATACCAAAACACTGTCGCTTGAACTGTCCATGATTAAAGGTTTCTGAATTTTCAAAGGGCTCTGATACCACTTGTCAGGATCGAAATTCAAACAAGAATTTAAATAACACACTCAGAAACTTATGTTAAAGAAGTTGCGGAAAAACACTTTAACAAAAAATCAATGGAATAGTATATATATCTCAAATCACAAGTTTATATTGATTCAACTTGATGATTACACACAAAACCTCAATCTGTTTAACAGGCTAAACAGACGTTCTATACTTCTCTATAGAAAGGATCTAAACTATTCTTGAGGTTAATTCTCTCTAAACAAAACGTATGAATAATTGTTAATTCTAACAAAGACTTCTATACTATATATACAAGACTGAGTACAAGATAATTATCAAAATAAAATTGATCTTCAGCATCAATACCATAATTATCTTCAACCATATCTCCAACTCATCTTTATCTTCAAGTCTTCTGTATCTTTAGAAGCAGCACTAACCTTCTTTTCTTTTAGCAGTATTAATCATTGAGCAATATTAACCATTCTTGCAGTAGTAATCTTCAACAATATTAACTACTAGCAGTACTAACTCTCCACGCAGTACTAACTATTCAAGTAGCAGTACTAACTTTTCAGGCAGTATTAATTCTACTAGCAGTATTAAAATTACAAGCAATAGTAATACCTTTCAACTAGCAGTAGTATCCATCCTTAGCATATTCTGACCCAACAAAGACCCAACAAAATCCAAGCCGAGCCATAAGCTCAACAAATCCAAAGACCCAACGTTGAAAATCATAAAATGAAATCAAACGTAAACGACCCGAAATAATGCAACCCATGCCCCAACACACCCGAATTAAAGTATGCCGCTGGTTAGATTGATACTCAGGTGGGGATTATCCCCCATGAGTATCAAAGTATGCCTACCGTGCATTGTTAAACTCATCCCACTCCTGAGGTGTAATTGGACTATCGACCACAGTTCTCCCAAACTGCGCCCACTCCTCCGTTGTCTCGGGTGCCTTCCAATCAATCCTTCTAGCTCCATCATTCAATTGTTGGATGTAGGCGGAGCGTGAAGTGCCAGCCTTTTGTGTCCTGAAATCACGATTCTTATTGCAAATACTCAAACAAACAAGATTGAATTAACTACCTGTTTTGATTCAATTCCAAAATCACACGATTACACAGTTCTTGACTTTCTCTCACTAGACTTCTTTCTCTCTCTAAAACTCTCTCTCTCTAAATACGTATCTGAAATTCTCAACCTCTCAAGTTACTACTAAAAACAGAAAAATAAAGCTATTTATACCTACATCTAAAATACAAGGAAACTAAGCAAAATACAAATACAATACACTTTGACTTTTATTACAAAATAGACTTTGACTTTAATGAGAGTTGAATTTTTCAGCTTTGACTTCTTAAACTTTGACCTTCAGTCTTCTTGATCTTGTATCCAACATATTTATGCTCTAACAATCTCCCCCTTTGGATTCAAGATCACTATTGAAAGATCTAGCAATTCAGTCTTCTCTTTTAAGCTCTATCAGTACAATCTCCCCCTTTTCTTTTACGGTATTCTTTCCAAAACTGTCTTCAAACGATTAACAATCTCCCCAAAACTTTCACAAAATACTTTCAGACTTTGGAAAGAAATTATCTTCAGAATCAGCTCGGATTGCTTTAGCAAAATAATCTTCAAAGAAAATTTCCTCAAAATCAGCACATCTTCAGAAATTCTTTGATCTTCTTCAAATCTTTACTCTGAATCTTCTGACATAGACATTTCTTTAAAATCATCTCCCCCTTTATGATGATTTGAGCATCGATATCATCAAAACTTTCAGTAAGAAATGTCATTGACCAATCTGATCTGTTAAACTGAGCCTCTGATTCGTTGATCCGTAATCATGTATTTATCTAGATCTTTTCAAATCCAGACAAGTTAGAAATGTGTAACACCTGAATCAACAAATGAATCAGTTAATATGTCTGTCAGTAACACTAAGTCACTGTGTGTAATGGATACACATAGGAAAGGAGCTTTTGTTATGTTCACTCCCCCAGGGCTTCCATCCAATCATCGAAATACCACAAAGGCAATTTCTATGAACATTATGACAAGAAAACAAATTCCTTGTGTGTTCGTGCTAGTGTAGAAAGAATTAAGCACAAATAGTTGCTTTTATAAAGGCTCAACATAGTGTAAACCACTGAGACAACAATAGATAAACACAAACTCAATGTGCATGATTGAAGTGCGAAGGTGGGGCAGACTTCCTTCTTTTTCAATATCCAGATTTTCCAAATGAAAATCAGGTAGATTATGTGCTGCGTCCCCTTGAAAATATGAAACATTTTCTTTTTGAGAAGAAAATGAGTGGTTGGTCGGGTTTAAGCAAGAGTTGGCATGGGCTAGTTGCCTGTTTCAATAACGTTCACCAAAGAACTGTGAAACATTAGTAATGTGGCTGCCCGACTCAGAAAGTAGTTGGTGCAAAGTTTGATATTCTTTTACTCTGATCTCACACCCTCTTTCTTTTTATCATTAAGCTCACATCTAACCAAACTCTCCTTTATATTTTACCTCATCACACCCACACTCATTTCTTTTCGACTCCTCACACTCAATCACTATGGATTAACTTCTTGGGTAGGAGACACTCGTGAACGTGAATCCATAGAAGTTTTATTGAAGTCCTAGTACAAAGAACCCATATTTTTCTATAAAAGCATGTGTTGCTCAAAATGGTTTAAGTTTATCTGTTAAAGCTCAAATACATGTCAGATGTATGTATGCTCAGAATATAATCATGAAGATATGAGCATTTTTAGAAAATAAAGTATTTTCAAACAAGTATATTGAATGAATGAATATGAATGCAAAAGATTTGTTTGAAAATCTGACATTGTATGAAAAATGATCAGAAATGAAATGATATATCAGTTAAATCTTATGGTCAAGAATAATGGATATTGTCTATACGAAACAAAAATATAGACATTCTTGAAATGAACGTTTCGAAATGAATTAATGCTCAAAAATTCATTGAAGTACAAGCGGGGTGTCTTACCATCGAAATTATGTTTCAATATGAGACATGGTAAGAACATTTTGAACAAAAATTCAAACTGGTGTGTGTGAATACTTGAAAGTATATAGAAAAGACAACACACAAGTATATATCTTTGGAAACACACGGTTTGTAATCAAGTAAGCACAAATAAATTTTGAAAAACATTTTAAAATCACACTTCCAATTCATGAAATCTGTTTAAGAATCGGGAAGTGGTTTGAACGTTTAAGAATATGTTTTTATATGATTGAAAGTTGTCATTCTTTCAACCATATATGAGATTAAGATAAGAAATTAACCTTTTTCGCTTCGTCTTAAATCTCATGAAGTCACGCTGTAAGTCATAAAGATATGATCTTGATAGCTTCTCTCATTCTGCACAAGTCTCAAAATCTAGTCAAAGCAAATTTTATTCACAAAAATTTATGGAAAAGTAAATGACATAAAGCAGTAAAACAATTAAAGTACGAGTTCTGATATGAAGTAATCAGAAATCATAGTCTTACTCCCCTGAAAATATGCATTTGAAATTTGCCAGTTAAGTAAAATGCAAACATTAGTTATGCTCCCCCTCAAAAAAATGTAGATCATCTTTAATCTTCTCGTACTCCCCCTGAGATCATGAACAAACTATAAAAGTGCAGATATCCTTCAGACATAATGATAAAGAAAATGATGAAAAATGACGATACGTAACTTTATTAGGTAACAACCGATTATGTCTTAAGATTTAGCATACCAAGCTTAGAGACAAGAAAACTAAATCTCTTTTCATCTAAGGGTTTGGTAAATAAATCTGCAAGCTGATAATCTGTTTTTACAAAATAAAGTTCAGTTGTTCCTTTTTCTACATTATCTTTGATAAAATGATACCTGACATCAATGTGTTTGGTTTTCGTATGCTGGACAGGATTAGCAGATATCGCGATTGCACTCTTCGAGTCACAATAGATCGGTATTTTCTCTAACTTGAATCCATAGTCTCCCAGCTGTGTTCGCATCCACAGGACTTGAGAGCAGCAACTGGCAGCAGCTACATACTCTGCTTCAGCAGTCGATGTGGAAACACATAATTGTTTCTTTGACGCCCAGCTAACGAGCTTGTCTCCAAGGAATTGAATATGACTTGAAGTGCTCTTTCTGTCCAACATGCAACATGCATGATCTGCATCTGAATAGGCAGTTAGTTGAAAACCAGTATCCTTAGGATACCACAGACCAAGATCTGCAGTCCCCTTCAGATACCTAAAAATCCTTTTGACAACAGCCAAATGGGATTCCTTAGGAGCAACCTGATATCTAGAACATAAGCATGTTGAAAACATAATATCTGGCCTACTTGAAGTAAGATACATTAACAATCCTATCATACCTCTATAAGTCCTAACATCAACACTTTTACCCGAAGGATCAGTGCTTATCTTAGTACCTGGTGCCATCGGGGTTCCAATAGGTTTACAATTTTCCATATTGAACTTCCGAATAATATCCAAAATGTACTTAGATTGGTTATAACACCCGTGTTCCGTTAACTCGTGTTAAGTGAACTTTGGATGGAAATACGCATAACATGTTCGTACCCTATGCTTTACCGACTTGTACCTTGGACTAATTTGTGATACAATATCATCTAAAGGACCACTCTCGTACAAAATAAAACTAAACTTAACTTAAAATGTTAAGTTAACTTCTATTAGGGTACAGAGTTGAGAAGTTAAACTTGAGGGGTCAAAGTGGAAAATGGGAAAATAGATATACTCTTAAAATTCACTAAAATCCTTTAACCCTCATACGTATTCCTTCTCTAATCTGATTTCTCTCCTCTCTTCAAGAACCGCCATTGATGAAACCTAATTACTTAAGCAAATCATCAAATTAGTTGAAGATATGAGGGTTATAACCTAAGAACTCAAAGGTATGTGTATAATTTCTTCTATTCTAAGTTCAATCTTCTATTTAGGTCAAATTTTCAATGATTGAGTTTAAAATCTGTTTTAGGTTTGAATTCGTTAGAAGATTGAAGGGTTCAAGTTGTTTGAGAAATTAAATCATCATTGGAATCAAGGTATGTTAAGCTATGAGTATGAATTCCATTATTTTGAGGTTTTAGCTTAAATTAGGTCTCTAATGGTGGATTTTATATATGAAGTTAAAGAGTCTTGATTTTATGCTTAAAAGAGCAATTAGGATGATGATAACTATTGGTACTATTTGCATATTGAATAGAATGAAACTTAATTGGTTGATTTTGAAATTAGCTGCTGTGTACAGGGGTGATCAAAACTTTTAGCTTGTTTCAAAATTCGTATAAAATCACTAGATGGTGATTACTACCGAAATAGTAATTGTATCTTGTTTTATGTAAAGGTGATTTTGTGTGACTAGTATCAACACTACGGGCATCCGATTGTGGTATTCCATCATATGCTTATCAGGTACGGATATCATACTTTACTTGACACGGGGATAGCCATTTGCATAAGGCTTCCTAATCCGGATATATTGGTTCCAAATTCACTTCATGCTTGTTAAATACAATTGAGCATTATTTTTCTTTTGAATTATCATTTCAATTGAGATTTGAAACATGGATTTCTTGACTTGTTGGATTGCATCCATTGTGATTTTTGTCTATAGACTTGACATTGGGGAAACCGATGTTGAGATGCTTCCATGTTGGCTAAAACAATCATGGCGTCCTCACTATATATAGTCCTTAAAAGCGGACTGATTAGATACGGGTCAAATATAGGGCGTATGGATCGATCCTAGGAACCGTTATCGGAGAATATGTTGTGGCTGTGGTTAAATCCACGGAGAGGATTGTCGTGTTGTGTCCAGACCCCTTTACTCATTCGATCCCAAACGGACTGATCATCCTTTTGGGAACAAAGCGTTCTTGTGATATTTGTTGATTTCAGACCTTTAATATGCCTTCGAGACATTCGTTTGGCTTTGATTTCTTTCAGAAACATCTTAAATGTTAATTTTCATCTTGAACTTGATATCTCATGAATATTGTTTAATTATTATTATTATCTATTCACTGAGTTTAAGCTCAACCGAGGTTTTCTTTGTCCTCGGCAGGTAAATGAATTAGTAGAGCTTTTGGGATGAGAGTTGTGGAGATAACAAGAATGAAGATAATGCGTTATGATATGCTTTGGTTAAGCTTTTGATAACTAATGTAGATGATATACATGTGTCTTTTGGAAAAGTATTTTGGTACAAATTGTTATCTCCATTTGTGGTTTGTAATTATATTTTGGTAAATTATAGTAATCGCTCTGTTTTAACCTTTGTATGGAATATGTATTTTGTGTTAAATCAAATTGTGGCATCTTCCGTCCTTAGCCATGCGGGACGGGGGTGTTACAAGTTGTGGTATCAGAGCTATAGGTTATGATCCTGTAGTATAATTTAAGTTTGATCTGTGAGGAATGGGTAGAACTAAGATAGGACTATCTTAGGCACTATACATGCTAGTTAATTAATATCTCGTATGCTTCATTTCTTATTGAAAATAACCAAGCAAATGAATCCTCTGTTATTTGTGCTAGCTCCAAATGCCGCTGAGAAGAGTACCCGCAATAAGAGGGGCAATAAGAGGTAGACCCAAGAGAAATAGAACTGGGTCTGAAAATGAAGCAAGAAATCCGCCAACAAGTCAAATAGATCCTAATGTGATCGCAACTGTCCACCAAGCAGTTAATGAGATGCTACCAGGAATTGTAGCACAAACGGTGGAAGCATTACGTCAAACTGGCGAAAACCCGAATCCTAGCACTGGGAACTCTGGGCCAGAAATCAGAGATAAGGAAACTGTCATTGGTAACGAACTGGTTGATATTCATAAATGGTTGGAGAGGTTCCACAAGCAAAAAATTCATACTTTTATCTCAGCGGTCACTCCTGTTGAGGCCGAAGATTGGATATCACACCTTGAAAAGATATTTCGAGTTTTGGGTTGTTCGGATAGAATTCAGGTGGAGTTGGCTACCTAGAAACTTGAAGGGGATGCTAATCGTTGGTGGAAAGCTTGGAAGCAATCGTATGGAGGGGACAGAGATATTAAAAATTTAACTTGGTCTGGGTTCAAAGATATTTTCTATCAACAATACTTTACTGCAGCAAACAAAAATGCGTATGTTCAAGAGTATTCTACACTTAAGCAGAAAGAAGATGAATCCATATATGAATATATGGCCAGATTTCTACGATTGGCTAGTTTTGTAGGTACTATGGCCGGTACCGTAAGAGATCAGGTTAATAAGTTCAAATGGTCCCTCAACAGCAAATTCAGATCCAAGCTTATCAATCAAGAGTTTACAAGTGTTGCTGAAGTTGCTGATGCTGCGAGAAACATAGAAAGGGAACGACTGGATTCTATACTCTTCTGAGCTGATAATGGTAAGAAAAGAAAACGAGATGCATTTCAAGGAAGTTCTAGCGGACGAGGAACTAATCGGACGGGTCAATGGAAACAACCGGATTACCGATCTCAAGTTTCATCTCAAGGGACTTCTAGTAAAAGTTTTTCGAATACAGCTTCTCTGTTACGGTGCAAAGATTGTGGATTTAGACATCGCCCAGGACTATGTCTTTGAATGACTGGTGCTTGTTATAACTGTGGTCAACGGGGACATCTAGCTCGTAATTGTAAACAAGGGCCAAAGGATAATGCTAAAGATAAAGAGAAGCAATCTACTGCCGGTGGTCGAGTGTTTTCCCTATCTACTGATAAATCTACTGCGGGTATGGTTTCTGGTATCCTTTCTATTGACGGTAGAGATGTATGTGTTTTATTCGATACAAGTGCTACACACTCGATTGTTTCTGAAAATTTTGAAGAAAATCTTAAACCATGTGAACGATCCACTGATTTCCCTTTGCACATTACTACTCCTATGGGTAGTTCAGTATGTATACTTGGTGAATTTCCAAACTGTCCGTTATTCATTGTTGATCGAATTCGGGAGGTCACTTTACTTCCGATGAAAATGGATCACTTCGATATCATCCTCGGCATGGATTGGTTGTCGAAACACCAAGTGACCATCGACTGCAAAGCCAAACAAATCGTCTTCGGTGATGTCAATGAACCCGAATATGTTTTCCAGGGTGTTTCACCTGAGAAGGGGACCCGTGTTATCTCGGCAATAAAAGTTAAGGCAATGATCTGGCAAGGACGTGAAGGGTTCCTAGCTGTACTACAAGACCCATAAGAGGTATGCCTTAAACTTGAAGATATTCATATTGTCAATGAATTTCCAGATGTCTTTCCTGATGAAGTTTCAGGAGTTCCTCCGGAAAGGGAAGTTGAATTTACAATTGATCTTATTCCGGGAGCCTCTCCTATCTCAAAGGCTCCGTATCGTATGGCTCCATCGGAGATGAAAGAACTTAAGGAGCAACTTGAGGATCTCTCAAATCGGGGTTTTATTCGACCTAGTGTATCTCCATGGGGTGCACCGGTCCTATTTGTTAAAAAGAAAGATGGATCGATGCGCTTATGTATTGACTATCGTGAGTTGAATCGACTCACAGTACATAATAAATACCCTTTACCCCATATTGACGATCTATTCGATCAACTTCATGGAGCGAAGTATTTTTCTAAGATCGACTTAAGATCTGGGTATCATCAGATTTGAGTCAAAGATCAAGATATTCATAAGACGACCTTCCGTACTCAATATGGTCATTACGAATTTGTTGTTATGCCATTCGGGTTAACCAATGCTCCGACAGTCTTTATGGATCTTATGAACAGGACTTTCAAAGACTATTTGGATGCCTTTGTCATCGTTTTCATTGACGATATTCTCATATATTCAAAGTCGAAAGAAGATCATGAAACTCACTTGCGTATTGCTTTAGAAACTCTCCGAAATAAAAAGTTGTATGCAAAGTTTTCTAAATGTGAATTCTGGTTGGAGCATGTGACATTTTTGGGGCATGTTATCTTCGGTGAAGGCATTAAAGTCGACCCTGCCAAGGTTGATGCCATCACTAAATGGCCGAAACCGACAAATGTCTCAGAAGTCCGAAGTTTCCTGGGTTTGGCAGGTTACTATCGACGGTTTGTCGAAAACTTTTCCAGGATCGCCCTTCCTATGACAAAACTTCTTCGAAAAGAAGTTAAATTTGTTTGGGGCGAAGAACAAGAAAAGAGTTTTGAAGAGCTGAGAAAAATATTGACTACAACGCCAATTCTTACATTCCCATATGGGTCAGAAGGTTTTCAGGTTTATAGTGATGCTTCTCAAAGTGGTCTGGGTTGTGTTCTGATGCAACATGGCAAAGTGATTGCGTACGCCTCACGCCAACTCAAACCCTCTGAGGTAAATTACCCTACCCATGATCTTGAGTTGGCAGCAATTATTTTTGCACTCAGAAAGACTGTGAAATTCTTGTGAGCTGCGTAGGCTAGAAACATGCGGATTGCCTCTATACGCGCTACTGGAGCATACTTCTCATCGTAGTCTATGCCTTCCTCTTGCCGGTAACCTTTAGCAACAAATCTTGCTTTATTCCTTATGACAATACCATCTTTGTCCTTTTTATTTTTGAATACCCATTTAGTTCCTATCACGGATTTTCCTTCCGGTTTTAGAACTAATCTCCAGATCTTCAGGGCTTCAAACTGATTTAATTCTTCTTGCATAGAAGATACCCAATCTGAATCAGCTAAAGCCTCTGATACAAGCGTGGGCTCTATCTTGCTGAGGAATAAGTCATGCATACATTGATTCAAAGTTGCTGACCTAGTTTGCACCGGCTTGTTTAGATCTCCAATTACTTGGTCTAAAGGATGCTCTTTGGTCCAGCGATGCTCATGAGGGAGTGGATTAGATACTGATTGATCATGATTATCATCTTGAAATCCACTAACAGGCTCTTCAGTTTGAATAGGTGGAGAGGGGTTTGCAGTTGAAATTTCAGGTGCCGAAGCATCCGTTGGAACAACAGACTCTGGCTGTTGAGTAAATAGTGTAACACACCCAACTGATACAGTTACTTCTGGCTCAGCAGTTACTTGTATATCTTCAACTGTAGGAGTAGATGTTAGAATATGAGTTTCTGACTGAACGGGGAATACAAGTTCAGTTATAACTTCTGAAGTGACTGGATTATTGCAACTTGTGTTTTTAGACCTGTCAGTCACAACAGATTTAGGCAAATTAGATCCTAGAAACTCATCATAAAAGAATTCAAATAACAAATCTAAATCAGATAAATGACTAGTAGATGTAGAAGCGTTATTCGAATTGTTCTCTGTAAAAACAGGTTCTGGACTGATCTGCCCAGAAGCTAATACTCCAGTTATCAGGGGCTCTGAACTAAGTTGTTCAGAAGCCATATCTTCATCGAACGTTACATTGACGCTCTCGACGACTGTTTTTGACTTCTTCAGATAAACACGATATGCTGCAGATGTGGAAGAGTAACCAATGAAGATGCCTTCGTCTGCCTTAGCACTGAATTTGTTCAGATTCTCTCTGTCGTTAAGTACGAAACACTTACACCCAAATGTGTGAAAATATTTCATTGTCGGTTTTCTGTTGTTGATCAACTCATATGGAGTCTTTTGAAAACGGCGGTGTATCATGGATCGATTTTGAGTATGACATGCAATTGACACAGCTTCTGCCCACAAAAATAGAGGTAAATTCGATTGGCTAAGCATAGTACGAGCGGCCTCGACTAGCGTCCGATTTCGCCTTTCGACTAGTCCATTCTGTTCAGGTGTACGTGCAGCAGAGTATTGATGTGATATCCTGACCGATTCGAGATATTTCTTGAACTGTTTTGTTTTTGAACTCTGTGCCGTTGTCAGTTTGAAGAAACTTGACTTGTCTCTGCATATTCACCTGGGTCGTCTTTAAGAAAGTAATGAGAACTTCGGGCGTCTCATCTTTTGATCGTAGAAGTTTGACCCACGTGTATCTTGAATAATCATCCACAATAACCAACACATATCTCTTTCCGCCTAAGCTTTGTGTTCTCATCGGACCGCAGAGATTCATATGTAACAACTCTAGTGGAGAATTGGTGCTTGGTTCAGGCTTCGGTTTATGTGCGGCTTTCTTCATCTTACCCTTTTCACATGCATCACACAAGTGTTCTTTCTCATATCTCAACTTAGGAAGTCCTTTTACCAACTTATCTTTGACCAACTTGTTGATATAACGAAAATTCAGGTGCGATAATCGTCTGTGCCAAAGCCAACTTTGCTGTATTGAAGCTTTTGTCAATAAGAAAACATGACTGTCATTCTGAACCTTTGAAAGATTGATGGTGTAGAGATTCGTCTTTCGATTGCCAACTAAGAGTTTATTTCCGTCTTCAGTACGAACCGAACATCTCTTAGCTTTGAAGTTGACCTCTAACCCTTTGTCGCAGAATTTACCGATGCTAAAAAAATTGTTCCCTAAGCCTTCTACATAACTTACCTTCCTAATCGTTATGTTGTCTTGAATGTTATCACCATATCCTAAGATTGGTGAAACTTGGTCGTTCCCAAATCGAACATTGCCGCTGAATTTCTCTGTATAATTAGACAATAAAGCTTTCTGCCCGGTCATATGCTTGTAACAGTGAAAATGTCTTATCCCAATCAATTCAAGCAATCTCAATACAAGATCTAACAATATCAATATTCTAGTGAGAGAGTAGAGAGAGAAAGTAATCACACGTCTATTTCACAATTACAAGTATTACAATGAAGTGCTTACACAAACTAACAAGTCATATCCCTATTTATACCAAGGATATGAAACACTTAATTTCACTAAACATCATATTGACTTATCTAGACTTTGACTTAGAAACATTGACCTTGTTGACTTTGCTAGACTTGACTTTTCTAATTAAATCTTGGATACAATAAAATACACTAACAATCTCCCCCTTTGTATTCAAGATTTAATAAAAATTTGACATTAGTCTTCAGCACTTGATTCTTCAATCTTTTATCTCTGACGTCTTTTAACTTTGAAGCTTTAACAGTCTTCAGACTTTCAATTTTTGAAGAATCTTGAAAAGTCTTTAATACTTTGCAGCTTTAGAAAGTCAACAAGTCTTGAAAACTTTGAAATCTTTAAAAACTTCTTTGAAACTTCTTTGAAACTTCTAGGGATCTTTGAAAACTTGTATCTTCATCTCTTTGATCTCTTGACCGTCTTTGGAAAAACAAACTTTCTCGAATCATCTTAATTTGGACTTGTCTTCAGAAATCTTTGAGAATCTTTTCATCTGATTTGAACTTTCAGAAATTCTTCACAAGTCTTGACTTTGAACATTCTTCAGGACTTTGAAATTGATTTGAAATTGACCTTTGTAGATTTCTCCCCCTTTTTGATGATTGTGAACATCATAATGATCAAAACTTTCTCAATTTCAGCATCTTCTTTGAATCTCCCCCTTTTATAAATATTCTCCCCCTTTGTAAGAACATTCTTCCCCTTTGATCTGATACAGAGCCGTCAATTTATGAATGTATTTATCCGAATCTTTTCAAATTCAGACAAATTATGGATTGTAACCTTGAATCAACAAATGAAGCAGTTAGAAGTGCCTGTCAGTAACACGAAGTTACTGTGTACAACAAATGTACAATTTAAGGAGTTGGTTTGATGATGACTCCCCAGGACTTCCATTCAATCATTGAAAAACACAAGGTTTATCTATGAATGTTCTGACAGAAAAACAAATTTTCTGTGTGCTCGTGCTTGTGTATGAAAGAATTTAGCACAATGATTGTGTTTCATAAGGCTCAAGTTGTGTAAACTATTGAGACAACAACAGATATTACACGGACTCAATGTGCATGAAAGAGGTGCGAAGGTGGGGCAACTTTTCTTCTTTTTCAATATCTAAATCTTCCGAGTGAAGACTAGATAGCAGATATGTTGTGTCAAAGAAAAATGAAACATTTCTTTGTTAAGAAAGAAACGAGTGGCTGGTGGGGTAATTGCAAGAGTTGGCATGGGCTCACTGCCTTTTTCAATGATGGTCAGCAAAGAATGTGAACCAATCAGTAGATGTGGCTGCCCGACTCAGAAAGTGGTTGGTGCAGAGTTTTGATATTCTTTTAACTCTGATCTCACACCCTCTTTCTTTTAAACATTGAAGCTCACTTCTAACCAAACTCTCATTTACATTTTTCCGCTCCACACAATGAGAAAAACTCAACCGGGTGAGTTATCTCCCCCACTCTTTGATTTAAGACCCCTCACCCCTCAATCACTCGAGGATAACTTCCTGGGTAGGAAACACTGGTTAACGTGAATCCATGGAAGTTTTGTTTAAGCTCACACACGAATCCCATGTAAGTCCTATAAAGAATGGTTGCTCAACAGTTTAACTTGAATAGTTAAGCACAAAAATGTATGACGACATTGTCAAAATAAATGCTCATGAAAAATATGAATGAAATTTGAGCATTTGAACTTTGAAGATCTCTCAAAAGAAGGATATTGAATGAATGAAATGAAATCAAGAGAATTGTTTTGAGAATCTGACAATGTATCAATCAGATCAAATGAAATGGTTAGGGTATCAAGGAATTGGAAATTTTGTTTATATGAACAAATAAAAACAATTTTTCAATGAACGCATAAAGAATGAAATGATGATTGATGCTCAACAACATTTGAAAGCAAACGAGAGTATTACCATCGAAAAATTTGTTTGTTATGAGACATGGTAATAACAAATTCAAATGAAGTACTGAACCGATGTGTATGAATATTTTTCAGTATATAGACAAGATAATACACAAGTATTGATCTTTGGAAACACACGGTCAGTTAAACATTAAAGCTCAATAATGAAAAACATTTAAAATCACACTTCTTAATTCATGAAATCTTTTGAGAATAGAGAAGTGGTTTGAACATTTAAGAAATTGTTTTTCATGTTTGAAAGTTGTTCTTCTTCCAAACAATCAAAGATCTAAGAGCAGAAGATACTTACATTTAAGCTCCCCCTCAAATCATTATAGAATGATTTATATCTGTCAGGATCTGATTCTTAACAAGAATAATAAAACTCAGAAACAATATTAAAGAAGTTGCGGAAAAACACTTTAATATTCAAACTATCAATGTAACAGTAAAATATAAATCACAACTTGTAAACTTTATTGTATGATTAAAGTTACAAGCTTTCACACAAAACCTCAATCTTGATGAATAGGCTCACCAAGACGAATTCTACTTCTCTAGAACTAGGATTGTAAACCTTGAGGTTAATTCTCTCTCTAAACAAAAAAACTCAGAATACTCGTATATCAAAACTATTCTGAACACATCTATACATATACTGAAAATAGAAGATAATTACAAAACTTAAAAGATCTTCAGTATATTCTTCTATAATTATCTTCAAACCTTCCATGATTATCTTCAATCCTTGATCTGCGCATATCTTGTTTATCACATACGCAATATTAAATCATAGCAGCATTTACACTCTGAGCAGTATTAATCTTCAGCAGTACTAATTATGCTTAGCAGTATTAATTTTTTTAAGCAGTATTAATTTGGCTCAGCAGTAGTATCTTGTCTCAGCAGTAGTAACCATGTTGTACTGGCAGTAGTAATCATACTTGATTAAATCCTCAGTTCCCAACAATCTCCCCCTAACTTGACTTTTAGAACAGAGAAGCCAAGTTCTTCAGATGCTCCCAAAACTCCATTATTCATAAACCTATATCAGGATTCAGCCCCAAACTTTGATTAAGAGTTCTATGAATCAAGTATCTTGCCATTACAGAATCTGGTGCACAACCAAGCTTTTTCTTCAACGTAGCATGCAACTTTAACCTGCTATGGTTGTAAACTCTATCCACTAGGAAGTATTCAAAATGACTTGTATCCATAGCAAGTGCATATACTCCACTTCTTTCATACAGAGTCCAGTTGTTGATGGTTTTGAAAACATTTCTGATAACATGCTGAACTTCCTTTGGCTTGAACAACATGCATAGATATTCCATCACAAGTTTTGTAACAGGTATCCCTGGAGCTTTCATCTTATCAGCATATAATTTCATCCCCACTTCAAACATTTCCTCTAAATCAGATCTGGAGCATACTCTTACAATCTTGTCCCAAGTAGGATACACTTTAAATTTGTCATCTTTCCTCTTCAGCCTGTTATACTTCTTTCCATCTACTTCCATGGTATCCCAGTGAATAATCTCAGGAGGCTTGACACCAACTGGTTCAGTTGTTATAGGCTCAGGCACTTTTTCCATCACTACCATGTACATACTCACATCAGAAATACTTGATGGTTCTTCATGAGATTGAGCTTTCTTTTCATCAGACTTAGATGCCCCTTCTTCTTCAGCTACCTCATGTTCTTTCTCAGCTTCTTCCTCATCCACTCTAGGTTTCTTAGCTGGTTTTCTTCTTGCCATCATTTTTGTTCTTTTCAAAGTTCTCAAACTTTCACCTAGAGTAGCTTCCTTCCTTGGTGATTCTTGATCATCAGGAAAGGGTTTTTGAATTTGAAGATCATGCCTCTCTTTCATCTTCTTTTCCACTTCAACTCTTGCTTTGTCATTCCCTTGTAACTTTGTCATTTCTGCATCATACAAGCCTTTGATTTGTTCAAATGACATTTTAGTGAACATTTCCTTTTTGACTCCCACAGCATCTTTGAGGAAAGTGATCATCTTCTTTCTCTCTTGAGTGCCAAGGTAGGTCTTTGAAGGTTGTCTCTTCCTTGCACCCAATTTGATCATTGCAGTCTTCTTTGGAATTTTAGATCTCTTCTGTGCCATCTCTGTTGCCAAACTCTTTTGATAAAATTCATTCAGCTCTGCAGCTAGAGCTTTTGCCATCTCCCTATCTTTCTTCACTTGAACTGTTTCTGCTTGCTCAAGTTCTGCTTGAATCTTCTTAGCCAAAGCTTCATCTGACTCAATCAACTTTTGCTTTTTAATAGGTTGGTCAGATTCCACTATCTTGGTTTTGCCTTTGTCCTTGCTTGCTATCTTATCAACACTAGCTTTCTTGATAACCTCAACATTGTCTTTGATGACAATTCCTTTGGCCTTTGAAGTGACCTGAGGAGTATCATGTTTAGCTTTGACTAGTGCTTCAGCTATCTCAATTTCTTCCAAATTGCTGCTAATGAGGTCAGTTAATACCTCTTGAACAATTTCTGCTGCTTCATTTATTTCAGCAGTATTAACTGTTTCTGCTGCTATGTTTGCTTCAGCAACATTAACTGTTTCTGCTGCTTTCTCAAACCCTGTTTCTGTTTCAGCAAACTCCCTCTCATCTCCATGTTTCTCCCCCTTTTTCTTAGCATTCTCCATGTTGACCTTAGCTTCTGACTCCCCCTTTTTGGGAGCATCATCCACTGGGTTCCTTCTTCTGAGCACAAATCGTTGCTTCTTCTTCTTTTGAACCACCTTCTGAACCAACTTCTTTAAGCTGCTGATCTCTTCTTGTTGGTTAATGATGACTTTCTTGAGTTCATTGACAACCTTCTTTTGAGCATCCAGTTCAGTTGCCATTTTGGACATGGCAGAAATCAATTCATGGTAGTCATATCTATCCTCACCTTCTCCAGGAGTGTTACCCCCTTTTGAGGGATCATTGGAATGTTTAATAGGGATCTCCAGCCATGCTGAAGCACCACTTATTCCCTTGGTTTCTTGGCACCCGGGACCTTTGGATGATTGCTCACCCAAAGTTGCCATGGGGAAGGTCTTAGTGATGTTACCACTGGCCTCCTCTGTGCTAGCAGAAGTAGTGGCAACCTTCTCACCCACATGCTCATGCATCTCCTCAGTGAGCACCTTCTTGGGGTTGGGAGACACCCCAGTGGTTTCCCTATTGATATTCTCTAATGGAGAATGCTCCATTAGAGGGCTTTGAGGTTCTGGGTTTGTAGGAGGTACAACAAGGGAAGGAGCCTTGTGTACCTTTCTCTTAGTATACGTTTTGGTTAAAACTGGTGTTGGCTTAAGAACAAGGGACTGATGAAGTGATATAGTGGTTGAAGGTTGGGTTTGGCTATCAGTGGGATGGTCTAATGAGGGCCTTGACCCTGATGCCATATCTTCTTGGTTGTGGGACACCACCATCATTGTAGAGAACAATGGGGTGTCAACTCCTTCCGAGTCCTTGGCAGATCTTTTCATATTTGAAAAGACCTTGCCCTTAGGGATTTTAGGTACATATACCTCATTAAACTGAGGTATATCTGTCAATTCAGTGGTGATAACTGCCTGGAAAAATCTTGGATACATATAGGAACTCTTTTTATTTTCCAAGTTTGACACAAGGTCATTGAAAATCATTTTGGAGAAATTATAGTTTCTGGCAGTGGACAAGCAGACCAAAGCATAAGCAATGGTACTCCTGAACTGACTCCATCCAGTAGTTTTTCTAAAAATACAGTGCATAAGGGTATGAACAAAGAACCGCTATTGGGGAGAAAAGTTAGCTTTGTAAAATTTGAAAACACCCTGTTGGCCTTCATACCCCATTCTTGTGAGATTGGAAAACAAATCCTCATTAGGGATAGAGGTAATACCTGAGGCATCGTCTAGACGTAGAATGATGCGAATGACCTCTTCAGTGACTATCAAGGGTTTGTGACACACCCTTGTCTTGATGAACTGCACACCGTTTTCAGTAACAACGGTGGCATTGGCCCAAAATTGCTTCTGGTGCTCGATGAAGATTGGTGGTGACACAGTAAGAGCATAAGCTATATGATTGGACTTGAGAAAATCAACTATTTGATGGAATCCAGCATCCTGCTTCGGCTTTTGAAGCATTGCGATCTCGTTGTGTTCATCAATAAACGCCATAGATGCCATCGGTCTTGAGGATTCTTGACTGAAACACACTGGTTACTTGAGAGAAAAGAGTTAGAGAGAAGATGAACAGTATTCAAAGAGTCGTTGTGAGCTTTTAGGCGGGCAAAGAGGGTATTTATATGATTCGGGAAAGAAGCAGTATTAACCCTATTTTCAGTTAAAGCAGTACTAACCCAGTGGCAGTATTAACTAAGAGCAGTATTAATTGAGAGCAGTATTAACTGAAAGCAGTATTAACTGAGACCAGTATTAACTGAAAGCAGTATTAACTGAAAGCAGTATTAACTAACTAGCAGTATTAACACATACCTGAAGTAGTAACTCAGACTAGCAGTAGTAATAATGAACCTGCAGTAGTAACTTTGCACTGGCAGCATTAAAACTGCACTGGCAGCATTAACTATACTTACACTGTTGAAGCTTGTGTTAGTCTGAGTAGGGCAATAAACTTCCTGAGAAAGATGATTAGTAGCATAAAACAAATAACAGGTATACAAACACTTATTAAACATGAGCTCATTCAGAGTTGATCATGCCCACACTTGTGACCAAGAAAGTGAATCTACCCACATCAAAAGCTTTAGTGAATAGATCAGCAAACTGATTATCAGTATGAACTTTAGCAACTTGATTAAGCTTCTTTTCATTGCAGTCTCTAATAAAGTGATACCTGATTTCAATGTGCTTTGTTTTGGAGTGCTTGACTGGATTGTTAACAATGCTAATAGCACTGCTATTGTCAATGAAGATTGGAGTGTGAAGAAAGGTTACCCCATAGTCCAGCATTTGATTCTGAATCCATAGAACCTGAGAACAGCAACTTGCAGCAACAATGTACTCAGCTTCTGTTGTGGATAAGGACACTGTGGTTTGCTTCTTACACTGCCAAGATACTAGTCTTGCACCCAAAAGTTGACATCCCCCTGAAGTAGACTTTCTATCCATATTAGCACCACCCAAGTCACTGTCTGAATATGCAATCAAGTCAAAAGTAGATTCATAAGGATACCAAAGACCTAATCTAGGTTGCCCTCTTAAGTATCTGAAAATCCTCTTAACAACTTGAAGATGTGACTGCTTTGGCTTAACTTGGAATCTGGCACACACACACACACTGGAAACATGATGTCTGGTCTTGAGGCTGTGAGATACATGAGAGATCCAATCATTGATCTATAAAGATGGACATCAACATTCTCCCCCTCAAGATCAGCAGTGATCTGTTTCTGTGTTTCCATTGGTGTGCTTGCTGGCTTTGAGTCTGATAAACCATACTTATCTAGGATGTCTTTCACATACTTTGATTGACTTATGAAAATCCCATCTTTCTGCTGTTTCACTTGAAGCCCAAGGAAGAAAGTAAGCTCACCCATTGAACTCATTTTGAAGCTCTTGTGCATCAACTCTTCAAAGTCTCTACACATCTGATCTTTTGTGGATCTAAATATGATGTCATCCACATATATCTGAACAAGTAGGATGTCCTTCTTACTTCTTTTAATGAAAAGGGTCTTGTCAATGATTCCCCTTCCAAACCCATTTTCTAAGAGATAGGTAGACAGAGTATCATACCATGCTCTTGGGGCTTGATGTAGACCATAAAGTGCTTTCTTAAGTTTGTATACTCTGTCAGGATATGATGGTTTTTCAAATCCAGGGGGCTGACAGACGTATACTTCTTCATCAATTATTCTATATAGAAAGGCACTCTTCACATCCATCTGGTATACCTTGAACTTCATAAATGAGGCATAGGCTAGAAACAGCCTAATTGCCTCTACCTGTGCAACTGGAGCAAAAACTTCCTCATAGTCTATGCCTTATTCCTGAGTGTACCCTTGTGCCACTAGCCTTGCTTTGTTCCTGATTACTATTCCTCTCTCATCCTTTTTATTTCTGAAAATTCACTTGGTGCCAATTTCTCTATGACCTTTTGGAAGGTCCACCAAGTCCCAAACATCTTGCAATTTAAACTGTAGCAACTCTTCTTGCATGACCTTTTGGACATAGCAAGCAGTATTTACTGCTTCAGCCCAGAAAGTAATTGGAAGTTTTGAATCAGTTAACAGAGATCTAGCAGCCTCAATCAGTGTCCTATTCCTTCTCTCAGCAACACCATTTTGTTGTGGAGTCCTAGGAGCACTGTATTGCCTCTCAATTCCTTTTTCCTCACAAAAGGTGTTTAGGTCAATATTTTTAAATTCAATACCATTATCTGACCTAATGACTTTTACCTTTTGATTTGTTTGGTTTTCAATTCTTAGAATGAAGGATTTGATCTGTCCACTTGTCTCATCCTTAGTCCTTAAAAAATATACCCAAGTAAGTCTAGAGTAATCATTAACAATAACTAAGCAGTATGATTTCTTACCTATACTCATGACATTTGTGGGACCAAACAGATCCATATGCAACAACTGAAGAGAAGAGGAAATTGTGTTCAACTCTTTGGACTTATGAGAAGTTTTGTGTTGTTTGCCTTTGAGACAAGCAACACAATGATCATCACATGAAAAGACTTTTGAAGGCAGACCTCTTACAAGGTTGTTTTTAACAAGTTTATTCATTGTTTTAAAGTTCATGTGACACATCTTTCTGTGCCAAAGTGATGATTCATCCAAAGAGGCTTTTGAAACAAGACAGTTTAGGGATGAATCATTTGTAACATTTTCCATATCCAAACAATAGACATTATCCTTTGTAGGAGTTCTTAGTAGTATCATCTTTTCATCAACTACCTTGAATCCAGGAGCAAGGATAATGCATTCTGAATCAGTGAATAATATGCTATGCTTTTTGTCACATACCTGTGATACACTTAACAGGTTGTATCTTAACTGTTCAACATAGAAAACATCTTCAAAGGTCACCTTACCTTTTGTTACATCTCCCTTACCACTAATCTTACCTCCATCTGGAGTATTACCAAAGGCAACATGCCCTCCATCAATTTTCTTGAAATTCTTGAGGCAAGCCATGTTCCCTGTCATGTGCCTAGAGCAACCACTATCAACATGCCAAATGCTCTTTCCCTTGAGCTGCTGGTTGCCCTGCACATAAGATAAATGAATTAGTATTGACTGGGAACCCAAGCCAAAGTGGTCTTGGGCCTCCCTTTCTCATCAAAGTACTTACACTCCTTTTTGATGAGATTTTTAAATTTAGAATCCTATTGACTGGAGTACTTTGTCAAGATGATTGGTCTAGAAGCACAAGCACTAGAAGCAGTACTAATTTTAGAAGTACTAACAGAGTTAGCAGCACTAACATGTTTAGCAGTAGTAACCTTGTTAGAAGCACTAACAGAGTTAGCAGTATTAATATTTGATGAAGTACTAACAATGTTACTTTTAGAAGTACTAATACTATCAGCAGCACTATTTGTGGTAGCAGTACTAACAGTTTTAGTGCTTTTGGGAACCCACATCTTGACACTTTCGTTTACAGTCTTTTTCTTCATGTGGATTTTAGATTTAACATGTTTCTTAGCCACATGGTTCCTTTCATTCTTTCTATAACCAAAGGGTTTTTGCACAGATCTTTGAAAATTTATCCTTTGGTTCATAGGATTAAAATAACAGTGCTTGGCAAGATGGTTCAATTTTCCACATATGAAACAAGGTTTTGGTCTGATGATTCTACTCAGATCAACTCCTTGTTTCTGAGCCCACTGATTATTCCAATTTCTTTGATTTCCCCCCCTTTTATCATGTTTTAGGGGCTCATATTTATTACCTGGACACTGTTTGCAAGGAACAGGATTCACAACTGTAGTCTGCTTGTAATGGACCTTTTTAGACTTTCCCTCAGTCTTCTCTACACCATCAGATTTGACCCAATCCCTTCCACCACCCTCATTGGTAAGAATGTTATTTTTGAAGGGAATCTCACCACTCACAGTGTTATCCTTACTCTTACCACTCACAGTGTTATCCCACTTCCAGTAATTTGTATCATATGTGTGTTGAAGTTCATTGGCTTGGCAACCTTTAATTTGTTCTTCAAACCTCTCAACAATTTTCACATAGTCTTTTCTATCCTTTTCTAACCTCTTAAGGTCATCACTCATACTCTGGTTGTGATCCCTGTACCTTTTAACAATGTCTATGCAAGTTTGAGTACATAGATTAGAAAGTACCTCAGTTGGGAGATCAGATACCTCTGCCATGAGAGCTTGATTTTGAATGGCCTCTTATGCTTGATCACTCCAGTCAAACCCCATTCCTTGTTGAGAGACAAGAGCTTCAGCAGAATTTCTGTTCTGGTTGAAGCTTCCAGTCTGAGCTTGTTGATGGTTGTTATGAGACACTCCACTTCTGCATTCCCTGGCAAAGTGTCCCTTCATATGACACTTGTAGCACTCCACCTTTGACTTATCAAAGCCTGCTCCATCTTCTCTTCTTTGAGAGAAGTTGTTCCTCCTAATCCTGTTGATGAACTTCTTCACCCTCATAGAAAGCATGGTCATCTGCCATTTAATATCCATCTCTTCAAGATCATCAGGATGAAGCTGTTCCAAGTCATCATTGATTAAAGAAGAGTTACCATGGCTGGAAAGAACGGCTTCAAAAACAGATTCATTGCCTTTTTCTTGATTTACTCCACTGGCAGCATTAACTGATTCAGGGTTAGCAGTAGAATCAGTTGATGCTGATAGGAGTGCAGCATTATGAACATATCCAGTAGGCTTCTTCTTTGTTTCCACTTCAGATTCAAACACTCTCAGATCATTGTACAGATCATCCAGTTCCTTTTCTTTCAGCATGTCATTCTGTCTGAATGAGACAGTGTACATGGTCTATTCATCTCCAAGAGATCTGAGGAACTTTCGGTTGACATCATCTTGTTCCATCTGAACTCCAACAGTAGCCAAATCACCAATTAACTTATTGAATCTATCAAAAGTTTGAGTCATAGACTCATTCTTTGAAGATGTAAAATTCTCATATTGCTGCTTGAGAATATCCCTTTGATTCCTCTTAGTGCTCTTGGTGCCAGCAAATCTCTTCTCTAAAGCATTCCATAGAATCTGAGCATCAGTGCAGTGATGAAATTGATGTTGATACTCATTAGGGATGGCCAAAAGCAGGGTGCTTAAGGCTTTCATCTCCAATTGTCTTACTTTCTTCTCAGCATCAGTTTTTGGAGGTGGTCTTCTTCCATCTTGTCCAATTTTACCTTCAGCAGAGGGACCATTCTCAATAATGTCCCACATAGAAAAGTCTATAAGGAGGATGTCCAATTTTACCTTCAGCAGAGGGACCATTCATTGATGAATAGGCTCACCAAGACGAATTCTACTTCTCTAGAACTAGGATTGTAAACCTTGAGGTTAATTCTCTCTCTAAACAAAAAAACTCAGAATACTCGTATATCAAAACTATTCTGAACACATCTATACATATACTGAAAATAGAAGATAATTACAAAACTTAAAAGATCTTCAGTATATTCTTCTATAATTATCTTCAAACCTTCCATGATTATCTTCAATCCTTGATCTATGCATATCTTGTTTATCACATAAGCAGTATTAAATCATAGCAACATTAACACTTTGAGCAGTATTAATCTTCAGCAGTACTAATTATGCTTAGCAGTATTAATTTCTTCAAGCAGTAGTATCTTGTCTCAGCAGTAGTATCTTGTCTCAGCAGTAGTAACGATGTTGTACTGGCAGCAATAATCATACTTGATTAAATCTTCAGTTCCCAACAATATCAGATAAGCTCCCCCTGGATATTTGCATAATATCCTTATCTGAACATTGAAAAACGGGTCCTGATCTGTCATGTGATCAGAAGCCACAATCTTGACACTTAAGTTCGGGTTTTGAACTGTTTTGTTCAAAAGCCATTGTTCTTTGACTTTGAAGTTCGAGTCCTGAGTTGATTTACTCAGAAGTCAAAAACTTGTACTTTGATGTACGGGTTTTGAACTGCTGTGTTCAAAAACCATAGTTCTTAACATTGAAGTACGGGTCTTGAATTGTATTATCCAAGAGCCTATGTTCTATGCTCCCCCTTAAACTTTGGGTACCTGCAACACAAATTTAGGTTTTGGTACCCACTGGTATTTGGGTCCTGATGTGTTAGTTGCAGTTCTTGTAGGGGTAACATAATAAGAACCATACCAGTAATTAACAAAGTTATTACTTACAAAGTCATTTGCTCCACAGTAAGAACAACAGATTTTCTTCTGAGCAATCCTGATCAAATGATTAGTAGAGTAATACATATCAGGATTATCAAAAGATTTACCTTTGTGTGCTCTGTTCTTTTTGGCATTGGTTGTGGACGCATATGCTTTGTCTTTCTTTTTCTCATCCTCTGAAGAATCTTTAACTCTCCAGACCATCTGATTTTACTTAGATTGCTTTCCAAGAGATTTTACATAAAAGTTTGTTGAACCATCAACAGATTTATCATAAAACAAATTTGATGGTCTGATCTGATTTGATTTGACAGTTTGTAATTTGACACTATTCTTTTTCAAAACATTTTTCTCATGAATAGAACTTGAAGCTGTTTTAAAAGAACAGACTGATTCTGTTGAATTATCAACAGGTGATTGACTAATCACATCAGCTGTAATCTTTTCTAACAAATTAACGTTTGCAGCTTCCAAGCTTTTTATCTTTTCGGATAAAATGTTTCTTTCATCTGAAAGTGTGTCAAACTTTTGTTTCAAATCAGATCTAGCCATCTGTTCTTTAAGAATATCTGATGATAGAACAGAGTTCTTGGACATGAGCTTGGATATTTCAGTTTCAAAATATGAACGTTCTTGCTCAAAATCTTTTTGAAAGTTCTTGGATTTATCAGAAATTTCATTGAAGATCCCAACATTTCTCTTTTCAGAATTTTTCTTTTCAGATTCAAAAGACCTTTTCTTTTCTTTGAAAATTTGTCTTTCTTTTTCTAATAAGTCTTGTAAAACTGAGATCTGTTTGGGAAATTCAGTGTTTTTATCTTCAATAACTTTTCTTTCCTTAGCAAATGTGTCTCTTTCAGTAATTAGAATCTTTTCAAAACCAGACACTTGCTTGGAAAGTTTAATGCATCTCAGCTCAAGATCCTTTTTCTCTTGCAAAGTTTTCTTAGAAAGTTCAGACATCTGTTGAGTAGAAGATGTCTTCACACTTGATTTTTCTTTTTCTGCTTGGAGACTTGTTTTCAATTCAATATTTTTCTTCTCCAAAGCAGATATCTGATCTTCAAAAGCCTTCAAATTGTTTTGAAGCTTGACTGATTCATCTTTCAGCTCAGATGATTTCTGTTCAGTCGTCTTCAGTTGGCTTTGAAGATTTGAAATTTTTCTGTCTTTCAGCTTGATTTCTTTTTCACAAGCTTGAATAGTATTTCCTTTTATTTCAATCATTTCCTCTTTCTCTTTAATCTTCTTCTCTCTTGCACTGATGATACCTGCAATATCAGATTTAACAGTATTAGTACACTTTATACAGTCAAGAGTTTTATCAGAGTTTGACAAATTAAATTTCAATTCCTGAATCTGTTTTAGAAGCACTGAATTCTAATTTTTCAGATTGTCTCTTTCTGCTTCTATTTTCGGTATCTCAGGCATGTACAAAACAACCATATCTCTTGCAGATAAAACAGTGTTTCCTCTCTCGTCTGTAACAGGCATCTTGTCAGAATGTTAGCTTAAAAAATGATCGTCAAAAATCAGAAAATTATGACCACTATCAAAATATGTCCCCCTCCGCAGACTTAGCACGGGGGAAATTTTTCTCTAGAAAGAAATGCTTGAATAAAATGATCGTTCCCAAACCAATTCAGAAAAGTTGACTAAAAAGTCAAACTTGGATCACACAAAAAAAATTTAATTTTCAAAAAAAATTGAAGTCTTGAAACTCGCAAGTCACTATATGCGCTAGTCACTGTTCACAAAGAAACTCGCAAATGGTAACGTGCGCGTTTCTAGAACTCGCAGGCCATTAGTAGCGCGTTTTCCTCAAACTCGCATGACAATGAAACTCGCAAGGCACTGAAAGCGCAAATCACTGTTCACACTAAAACTCGCTAGTAGGCACTTGCGCGTTTCTGAAACTCGCTAGTCGCTACGTGCGCGCTTTATGTCGTTTGCGCGTTATAAAGTTTGCGCGTTTAAGAAGTTTTCGCGTTTCAACACTGACAAAATTTTGACATTTTTGAAACTCGCAGGCTTAGCTTGCGCGTTCTTCAGCTTGAATCTTGCGTGTTCTTGAGATGAACTTGCGCGTTTTGAAGATCTTGCGAGTTTTGATAGTTTTGTTCAGGAAATCTAACCAAATCGACTTAAACCTGCAAATTTAAACATAAAATTGCACCAATATGATCGAATTATCAATTAGAACATTAATCTAACACAATATTTTGATTAAAAACATCAAAATGCACTCATTCGATTCAAGAACAGTGTTCGACATATTTTTCAAGAAAAACACAATGAAATCCAAAAATAAAACTGTTCTAGTGATTAATTTGTGTTTGTTGTGAACACTAAATGTTTACAAACATAAATCGAATTCAACTGAATCAATTATACACACAAATTTCAACAATTCATGAAGAACTCAATCAAACAGTAACTTTTTCACAAAAACGAATTTTCTTGACAATTTTTCAGAAAATCAATCAGTTTGTTCAATCCAATCAATATGAAATTATTTGGTCTCGCTCTGATACCAATTGAAAATGTCTTATCCCAATCAATTCAAGCAATCTCAATACAAGATCTAACAATATCAATATTCTAGAGAGAGAGTAGAGAGAGAAAGCAATCACACGTCTATTTCACAATTACAAGTATTACAATGAAGTGCTTACACAAACTAACAAGTCATATCCCTATTTATACCAAGGATATGAAACACTTAATTTCACTAAACATCATATTGACTTATCTAGACTTTGACTTAGAAACATTGACCTTGTTGACTTTGCTAGACTTGACTTTTCTAATTAAATCTTGGATACAATAAAATACACTAACAAACAGCCGCTATCCAAGTACCACATATGCCGGGTCTGCAAGAGAAATCAGGAAATAAGAATTTTAGGTACCTATTTAAAAACGGGTCCTAACAGATTAGCACAAGATTTTGGTATCCATTTAAATATGGATCCTCCTTTTCTTTGAAAACTTCTAAAAACATTTGATCTTGAAGAATAAACATAATAAGATCCAAACCAATCATTAGAATTATGACGATAAGCAAAATCATTTCTCCGATAATGAAAAGATTTAGTAGTAGTAGGATATAATTGAATCAATTGCTTTATTGAATAACGGTTGTAAGAAGTTACAAGGTTTTGTTTAGGAGAAGCAAGTTGACCAACGACATCAGTATCACTACTATCAGATCTATTACATGAATTATCAGAAATTGATTCAGTTGTCTCATCACTCTTCCTTTTTGGTTGCCATTCAGATCTTGCTTTCGACCTTTTCTTTCTTATATCTGAAACAAAAGATTTAGATTGATTAGGAAAATCATATTTATAAGATTGAGTGATCTCTTGTTTACCAGTGTTGATTCGTTTTTGTGATTGTTGTCTCTTATGTTTCTTACCCTTAGAATAATATTCAGCAGTCACAGAAACTGGATCACCAACCTTAGTTGATGATTCATCAGTCTTAAGAACACTTGGTAACACTTTTCCATTTATAAGACAAGTAGAATGATCAGGAAGAGGAGCATTGAAGTCAAACATATCAATTTCTTCTATGCACCCATCATCAGAATTAAGAAAGTCATTTGCAGACGCAAATAAGTCATCAAAATTATCAGACGAAGTTTGAGATGTCTTTGAAACTGTAGAACACTTTGTAGATTTAGATTGAAAACAGTGTTCTTTAAAACTGTAGAAAACACACTTTGTTCAATATCTACCAAAAGTCTTTCATCAGAAACAACATTTTCAATTTCAACTATTTTGCTTTCAAGAATAAGTGGAGGAACATAAACCTTTGCAATAACAGGTTTTGCCTTCATCTCAGAAACAGAATAACTAGCAAAATAGTCGTTTGAAAGAACTTTTGGTGTCTCTGAAAGATAACTATCATTTAACTTTGCATAGTTAAATGGTAGTTGCATTTTGTTAACATTCTTTCTATTTTCAGTTTCCTTGGCCTCAACTTCTTCTGGTAATTTGGTAACAAATTTGGGTTTTAAATGAGTATGTTTACCAGCAACAGCAAGAAAATCAAAATTATAAAGTGCTGGTTGTTTTTTGATGGCTTTCTTTAAGTAATGGGGGTTTTCAAAACCAAGTCCCCATTTTTCTTTAACATCATCCTCTTTGTTAGGTGCATTAATAAAAATAGTTTGATCTGTTTGGCCTCTTGCATAGAGTTTGGCTTCCAGACCATTTACCTTCTTATTCAAAAGCTTGTTCTCAACCTGCAATTTATGAACAGTTAGTGCAGATTCTTTCTTCTCAAACTCAGACTTAGAGATTTTAACTTCAAAATCAGAAATCTTCTTTTCAAAACAATCTACTTGAATTTTAGAATCAGAAGCAGACTTGCGTAAAGAATCAGTTAGATCTTTGTTCCCAATAACGGACTTATTAAGCTCAAAGATCTTGTTGTTTCTTTTAGCAACTCTGCCTTTTTCCTTTTTTAGTTTAGTTTGTAAGTCTTGAAGCTCAATCATCATGGCGTCCATTTTGTTTATGAAATATTTTTCATTTAAGTGCATTACCTCATCAGCAGTTTCTTCTTCATCCGACTCATCATATTTCACTTCTTTTCCCATTAAGCAAAGATGAGTAGTTTCTTCTTTCTCTTCCTCTTCAACATCTGAATGATCCAGCCAAAATTCATCTTCAGCCATTAATGCTATACCAACTTCTTGTTGTTTGGCCAATAGCAGTTTGTTCTGATAGTACTGGGAGTTGCGAACCTTTGGCTTTCGACATTCTTTTGCATAATGTCCGAACTTGCCATAGTGGTAGCATTTGATCTGATCATTAGCAGTTTTCTTTTCAGTACTGGCGTAGTCATTCACAAACTTCTTCTTTTCTTTCGGCTTCCTTTCCACATACCTAATAAACCCAAAATCTATCTAAATCATAGAGAGAGAATGTAGAGAGATAAAGTAGATCTTGATTTCATATCACAAATCTCACGTAATCAAATGTTTACAATGAAATACTTACATCAATTACAAAGACAAAATCCTATTTATACCCACTATCTGAACCATCTAAAAATTGATCATAGAAAATGTTAGTTTGACGAATCTGATTAAAGGATTTAACTGACCTTTGTGAAGAGACAGATTTCTGGGTAGAACTTGAAGCAGACTTTTCAAGCTCTTTGATCTTTGATGCAAAGATGTCTCTTTCTTTCACAAGATGGTCAATCTTCTTTGAGAACTCAGACTTCGTCTTTTGCTTGTTCAGCGCAGAAGAAGACAGTTCAGATAACTTGAAAGTCAGCCTTTTAATTCCAGATTCAAAGATTGTACGTTCTTCTTCAAACCCTTTCTCTGAATCATTTCGCTGGCCAGATAATTCTTTAAAGAATCCTACATTTTTCTGTTCTATGGCCTTCTTCTCTTTATCAAACTTTTCTCTTTCTAAAATCAGTACTCTCTCAAAATCAGAAATTTGTTGAGAAAGTTTTAAGCATGTAAGCTCCACTGACTTCTTTTCTTCATAACACTTCTTTGAGAAATCTGAGAACTTATTTGAAAAAATTTTCTTTTCACTTTCAAAATCAGCTTTATTTTCAATAAGCTGTTTTTCCAAAACAGATAATTTCTTTCTAAGCTCAGAGTTCTCAGATTCCAAATTTTTTATTTTCTCATCAGAATGTCCAGAAGATTTTTTTAGAAGATCTTCATTAAGAACTTTTAAAGCACAGAGTTCTTCTTTCAAAGATATTATGATTTCATTAAAGTATTCTATTGACTTCTGAGAATGAAAGTCAACTTGATGACTCAGATTAATCTTCTCTAATTCCACCTTTCTGATCTTTACTTCAAGATCTGTAAAAAATCCCATTTTGAAAAAGAAATTAGCTTGATGTGAAAGATCGTTCCAAACTATATATCAGAAGAATTTGACTGAAAGTCAAACTCAGATCAAGACGCAATACTAAAATAAAAAAAAAACTAAGACACGACGAAAAACGAGAACTCAAAAAGACAAAAACACAAAATATAAAATCTAGGGGCTAAAAATGTAAAAACACACAACTTCTAAAACTAGAAGGACTAAAAAAGACAAAACAAGAAGCTACAACTCAATGGACCTAAACTGCCAAAACACTAAACTAAGCTAGAAGGACTAAAACTGCTAATATGAGAAAGTACTTAACAGAGCAAACAAACATAACGGACATAGGACTAAAATGTAACAAATTTAACGGAAAAACTAACGAAAATTAACAAACGACTAACTAACGATACTAACTAACAATATAATAGAAAAGAACTAAAAGAGAAAAAAATATAACGACTATAACTGAAGAAAACTAGACTTAACGGAGAAAAGGACCAAAAATGTTAGACAATCTAACAAAACTAACGGAACTCCGTTAAAATACTATTCATCTTCTCCTCCACAACGACCCAACCTGCAAATCATGTTATGACTTCGAAATTTTCGATCAAAACTCTTCTTTTGTGATCCCTTAAGCTCCCACAAACGATTAGAAGTTGAAACACGATCTCAAGCTCTCGATATTTGAAACCGATTATTTCCGAAAAACCGAAATTTTTTCGAAAACTCTTTGTAAGCTTCTGTTTCTTCCAAAAAATGTTTCTTTATGATCCTTGATCAGAATATAATCGATCCCCACAAAAAAATTCGAATCATGCAACCATTTATGAACCGAAAATCAACGTGAAAAAATAACTCCGGCGAGACTTGATTTTTCGGCGACCAATTTTCTTCCTTTTAAAGCAGTTAAACACCTGGAAAACACTAGAAAACAATAAAGGAGCACGATGAAAGAGTTAAAATAACGAAAACATCATCTGAAAATGAATTCCGGCGAAAAACGTTTTTTCGGCGAGTTTTCCGGCGAAACTTCAATCACTTGTATCTCACTCGTTTCTTAACGAAAATCGAATCCGAAACTTGTTCTGGAATCCTTGTGACGAGTAGAACAATTTAGGACCAATTAGAGCGAACAAAAACACCTTATACGAAGACTCACTTCGTGACTTTGAACGATGAGGTTTGCGCAAGACAGCTGAAACGCAAAGTTAGGCTTTGCGTGAGTTGACCGAAACGCAAAGTGAACTTTTCGATTTGATTTCCTGTTGTTTGCGTAAGACACTATTTGTGCAAACCTATGTTTGCGTGAGATGCCCGTTACGCAAAGCTATGTTTGCGTAAGGTATGAGAGGCGCAAACCTGTGGTTTGCGTGAGTAAGCTGAAACGCAAAGCTGATTCCTCTAAGCTGAAACGCAAAGCTGATTCCTCTAAGCTGAAACGCAAAGCTGATTCCTCTAAGCTGAAACGCAAACCTGATTATCACCACCACCGACTCATTAATGATTTCTCAGCCTTTTATTGAATCAAATCAAACAAATTCATTGTTGTCCACAAACAATTTCCACCGTCCCATTAAGATTTGATAGCCAATCACAAATTAGTTCACATGACCATCACCAATTGAATATGAATTCCAGAAATTCTTCACCATCATCAAGAAATTCTCAGTTTATGATCTGCAATTACCAGAAACCACAGATTAGATATACTAGACTTCGTAGAACAATTGAAATTGAAAATGAAAATCGTAAATCAATTTCAATTGACTTTCTACAGCGAGTTCTTCAACTTAGTTTCATGGAACGATACAAATCACTACAAACCTGAAATTGAAACTTGAAGATTTACAAAAATCGATTAACTATATAGAATACAAATCCAATGTCAATTTCAGATTACAGTCACCAAAACACAAAAATTTGATCAAGAACAGATTCAAACATTTTAACAGTATTAACTAAAGATCCAGAAATTTCAGAAATTAAACCAATTTTCTTTGCTAATCTTTTGATTCCATGTCAAAAACGATTCTCTCAATTCTCTCAAACTTAGATCCGGCTCTGATACCAATTAATAAACCCAAAATCTATCTAAATCATAGAGAGAGAATGTAGAGAGAGAAAGTAGATCTTGATTTCATATCACAAATCTCACGTAATCAAATGTTTACAATGAAGTACTTACATCAATTACAAAGACAAAATCCTATTTATACTCACTATCTAAACACAAGACTTAAGGACTAAGGAACCTAAAAAAACTTTGACTTTGACAATATAGACATTGACTTTGACATTGTTGACTTTTCTAATTAAATCTTGGATACAATATTTTAACTTAACAATACCGGTTCTCTTCATGTCTCTTTCCTTCAACTCTTTCTCTGTGCTCATGATTCTTAGAACTAGATGAATAGTATCTTTGAGAATTTGATCCCGACTTTTTGTAGAATTTCTTTTGGAATGCACGGGTCAGTAATAGCATAGCTTGTTTGAGACAATCTCCATCATCACCATCAGATTCAGATTCTGATTCAGAACTGGTAATTACTTTCTTCTTTTTCTTCTTCTCTGTCTTTTCTTTCTTCTTCTCTCCGACCACAAGTGCAATGGGATCTGTAACTTTTTCTGTTTTCTTCTTCTCACTCCTTTTCTCTTCTACTTCTTCTTCATTTTGTCGCAAAGTCTCGTATACCTCATGCATTGGTATATCACTTAGATCCTTCATCTGTTTCATGCGACAAGTGTGTTTTTCCCAACCAGGTTGCAGAATGCTCAGAAACTTAACATTGTTCTCAACTGCTTCTTTCTCACTTTATTCTTTGACAACTCATTCAGAAGCAAGACAAAACGTTCATAAGTATCTTCCAAGCTTTCATTCTCTTTGGCTTTAAACTCTTCATAACTGTTAATGCAGTTAGCCACTTTCATTTGATTCCAGACCTTGGATCCCATCATCATCTTTTGCAGTTGATCCCACATCTTCTTAGCATTTGCCTTGTAACTATCAATCTTGATGTATATCTCGTTCAGAATGCTTTGAAGAAGTAAGGACCGTGCTTGTTTATTTGCTTTAAATCGGATTTTCTGCTCTTCAGAATACTGGGCAAAATCCAATGGAATTGTTCTCATCTTTTGTACTCTATCCTCATCTCCATCCTCACTGTCTGAGGATTCATCATCAAGGATTTGAACAGTAGGTGGAATCATTGGACCTTCTGTAATTGACAGTAGTATGTTCTCACCATTCGCATGTCTATCGTCTTTCCACTGTTCATATTCTCCTTTGAACAGTAGTGGAGGCTTGACATCGGTGCCAATAGAAGGAGCATATTTAGAAGTCATCCTGTTTTGAAAAATATATGCAATAAGAAACTAGAACTGATCGTTAGTCCAAATATGAAGTCACAAGAAAAAATCTTGAAATAAAAAAAAATCAGAAATTTTGAAAAATTTGACTAAGTGACAAAACTCGCAAGTCACTGTAGAACTCGCAAGTTACTATTGCTGAAAATCCGCAGACTAAAGCTTGCGCGTTTGTGAGACTCGCACGCAAAAACTTGCGTGTTCTGATAAACTCGCAGATAGCTGAAACTCGCAGATTGTTGAAACTCGCAAGTGACTATTCTCTTTGAAACTCGCTAATGCATAAACACGCAAGTAACTATTCACTTTGAAACGCGCTAATGGAGACGTGCGCGTTCTCAAAACTCGCTAGGCACTACTTGCGCGTTTGAGCGAACTCGCTAACCATGGCTTGCGCGTTCCAACACTTAGAAAATTTTCTGAGTTTTTCAAACTCGCATGATGAACAAACTCGCAAAACCCTGTTCCTGATGAAACTCGCACACTTAGACTAGCGCGTTTGTAGAACTCGCTAATCACTACGTGCGTGTTTTGGTACTTAGAAAATTTTCCCAACTTTCAAAACTCGCAGATAACACCTTGCGTGTTCTAAGAACTCGCTAATAACTCCTTGCGCGTTTTGGCCAAAAATGAAATTCTTCAGCTTGCGCGTTCTTGCGATGAACTTGCGCGTTTGATGGATCTTGCGCGTTCTTCAGAATATCGTCCAAAAATCCAATTTTTCTCACAGATTTCGATCCAACCCTTGTCCAATTGACTTGAAACTTTGTAGGGATGCTCGATTTCACTATTAGAACAGATTACAATGCAAGAATTTCAAAAACAAACGTTCAAAATACAAATTGATCGATGATACAGTGCTTTTGAACTCGTGAACTCGAAAAATACAAAATCAACAAATCAAGATCAATTACAGTGCAATTGAAAAATTAAACTATTCAGACTCGATCGAATTCACTCAACATACAAATCCTAATCGATTACAACTCGAAATTTGCATAAAAACTCAGAAATCGATCTGGATTTCGACGAACACAGTGTCGAATTTTTCTTGAATTGATTTCAAAATTGGATCTGCTCTGATACCAATTGTGTGTCCTGAAATCAAGATTCTTATTGCAAATACTCAAACAAACAAGATTGAATTAACTACCTGTTTTGATTCAATTCCAAAATCACACGATTACACAGTTCTTGACTTTCTCTCACTAGACTTCTTTCTCTATCTAAAACTCTCTCTCTCTGAATACGTATCTGAAATTCTCAACCTCTCAAGTTACTACTAAAAAAAGAAAAATAAAGCTATTTATACCTACATCTAAAATACAAGGAAACTAAGCAAAATACAAATACAATACACTTTGATTTTTATTTCAAAATAGACTTTGACTTTAATGAGAGTTGACTTTTTCATCTTTGACTTCTTAAACTTTGACCTTCCGTCTTCTTGATCTTGTATCCAGCATATTTATGCTCTAACAAGCCTCATTCGGTGACCTTTTCCCCCTAGATCGTGAACCTCCAGCCATTAAGTTATGAAAAGGTAGAGAATGTTTGTAAACTGTGTAGAGGGTAGAAAGGATAGATAGCAAGTTGTGAATTACTACTTCACCAGAGCATCTACTTATAGTCCATGCCAAGATAGGTTCGTGATTGGTTTTGTGCAAAGGCTGAAACAATTCGTCTGCACATGGCCTGTAAGGATTCCCCTGCAAAGGCTGAAACGATTCCTCTACACATTGCCTGCTAGGATTCCCCTGCAAAGGCTTAAACGATTCCTCTGCACATGGCCTGCCAGGATTCCCCTGCAAATGCTGAAACGATTCGTCTGCACATGGCCTACCAGGATTCCCCTGCAAAGGCTGAAACGATTCCTCTGCACATGGCCTGCTAGGATTCCCCTACCAGGATTCACCTACTATACCAACTGTAAAATTCACACCATCCATACACCATTTTGATATCATAATAGTCTCCTCTTTCACCAAACACATGGCTAGAAATGCATCATCTTCAAACCCACCGTCTTCACAAATAATGCCCTCTAGACGGAAAAAAGCGATAGAGAAAAGTGAAGCGGAGAACGAACAACTCACTGAAGAGTGGAAGGAAATGATGGCCAAGAAGGACGGACACTTGAGAAGTATCGACGCAGACAAGGAGTAGGTAAAAAGATTGAAGAGGGAGATAAAGGAGAAAGAATACTGTATTCGCTACGACAACGTACAAGTCAACAAGATTATGCAAGACTTCGCAATACTGCAAGCGCAGGTAACAGAGAAACAAAATTGGGTTGATAAATGTAAAACACTATATCCTTAAATGGTGCTTGTTTTGTTGGTTTCGTGTTTAGAGTTTCCTAAATTGGTAGTTTGTACCTGGAGTTTCTGTGTTGTCGTATCGTACCTGTAGTTTGTATGCTTATGTGTCATGAATAAAATCGTCTAATCTATTTTGCGGTTTGATGCGTTTATATTTTATACTACTACAAAATAAGTATCGATGACAAAATTATAAATTTATAGAGCTCAAAAACCACCGGCGAATCTGGATCTGTTTTCAGTGGAATTTGTAAGCCTTTTACAGGGAATCTGTAAGCCTTTTACAAGGAATCTGTAAGCCTTTTTACAGGGGAATCTGGACCATTTGTTTAACATTTAAATGAGCAAGAATATGAGCTAATCAGTTTGTAAGTTCGTTTCGTTCACCAAATCTTAATTTTGTTTTCTGTCTCTCGACATGAAAAATATAAGAAAGCAATAGTAATATATATATATATATATATATATATATATATGTGTGTGTGTGTGTGTATGTTTTATTACATACATAATAAAAACAGAAAACAACCTACTCGTCTAACTGGACAGACAACGAGTATAAGGTCTCCGCCATGTAATGCCGCCATTCCTTGGCCATAGATTTAGTTGCATCTGGTGCAACTGTTGGGTGCATTTCTTCAATAAACTTGGATAAGTTACGACACACCCACACACCGCAATCCCCAAGGGCCCTCGCCTGTTGTGGTGCATCAACTTCATATTGATGCTTGAATTTCTTGATGGCTTTGATACGAGCAGGAGTGTCGCAGATCTTCTTGAACAACTTCAACAATTGTGTTTTGAAGGTCTTAAGGCGGTCTTCCAAGGCCATCGTGAACCTGGGTGCTCGTAAACTGTCATATATGATCAGTGTCATTTCTTTAAGCTCCAGAACCCCGAGCACCCAATGTTTGTCTATAATGCACATGGGGATGTATACCTGAGATTTTACAATAACACACAAATAGTTAGTAACAAACAAGTTAAACAAAAGTTATGTAAATCAATTTCCATACCCGCTGGAGTCCTTTCCAATCTGGATGGTTTCGATGCTCCTCACCATTGCACAACTGGTACACAGACTTGTAACCTTGTTCCGGTCGGGTAAGGAACTCAAAATAGTTGGTGTTCATCACCGCTCAGTTCGCTTGTGGAGAGCGGGATTCTTGGATCATTCTGACCCAACAGTCAATGTGTTATACACAAAATAGAGATTGTTAGACCTGTAACTAGCAATGTAGTTGTTTATATGACTATATTTAAATACTAACCGGATCCTTAAAATCCCCCCTACCATCTAAACCCATCAGTTTTATGAAAAAATCGACATCCATTTGAAGGCCGCCATAAAATGGACATAACAGGTTGGGGAGTTGATTATTGCGAATTTGGTCCATGATCTGTGCTGAGGTGATCATAGTGTCTCCCCAAACCTTTCCTTTACCCTTTGCCTTCACCCATCCCTTGGTTTTTTTCGGAGGGACCGGTGTGGTCGAAGGTTGTTGGATATATGGGGAACATAAGCTTGGCCCCACATGGACGACCCGACTCCCCTTCGCAAGTGTTGTCTCGTCCACCGCATGCATGGGAATGTCATCTTCCACGAAGTGGTTGTGATCATCTCATCAGCCATTGGACTGCTCAGCTGTGCCTGGGTGGTGTCAACCCCCGACCCCGACCCCATCGAATACGGGATGGAAGATCCCAAAAAATCGTCCACCAAACTGACAAGGAAGGGCACATCGTTCCGATTCATCATTTCGGGTCTGTAACAGTCCGCCTCCGACATCCCAAACTGGTGACATAGGTCATTATAAGAATTTTCAAACGTAATAACAAAAATAGAACAATAATGAGCACTCGTCGTTACTTAAATTTTGCTGGAAAGATGGGGTCAAAAAATAGCTAATTCCTCCTGATGCCGCCTGCGTGTACCCATGCGACTGTAGTTCGATGCCATACTTGACATCCCAAACTAATGACATAGATTATAATGAGAACTATTAATACGATTTTTCAAACGTAATAACGAGAATAGAACTACAAAGAGCACTCGTCGTAACTTACACTTTGCTGGAATGATGGGGTCGCAGATGCCACATACGTGTACCCATACGTATGCTCAGGCGACGTGTAGGTCAGCGCCATGCTCATCGACACCTAATACAAGTATGGAACGTAATATCAATACACAAACCAATATAAAAGTATGGAACGTAATATCCCCAAATTAAATTAAACACTAACGCGAACAGTGCGAAGGTGTGCGGTGAGGGCCTCGAGCTCTGTTATGCGTCTGTTCACGGAGTCCATTAAGTCCCACTTGTGTTGGTATGGGTCTGGAGGCGGCACACCATGACGGGAGGAGCTAGGGGGAGTCTGATCTCTAGCCCTATCATCGTCATTATCGTCATCTTCATAATCATCGTCATCATCATCATATTCATGATCGTCATCAGGATGTCTTTGTCGGGACCTCTTCGTCAGTCGCCTGGCCGCCGAACTCTCAAAAAAGGCGACACTCCATTGAAACCAACTCGACTGCTGCTCGACAGCTGTAGGACACAGTTCCACCAGCGGCCCATGATCTCTAATAAAATTATAAAACATATAAGATTTAATATGTAGGGATAATTTATACAATTAATTGTTTAATTACTACAATTAGGAATATAGTAAGAGAGCGTACGTTCCCAACTGAGTAGAAGATTCCAATGCATGTAGCTTTATTCAGAATAACATCTCGGTCCCAACTGGTTCCCCTAATGACCCTATCGGAGCGCTTGGTGAAATTTTGACGGCAGACAGGAAACATCTCCAGGATCCATATATGGAATTACACAAAATGAACAAAGTACGTTAAAAGAAAGCCAAAATAGAGATGAATTAATATTTATGTTATATTACTTATCTAACCTTTAAAGCGTGTGCAAACCCATTCAACGTCATCTTGTTGTTCTTTTGCTTCTTCTCGTTGCGTCTGGCGATGGCACGGTGTAGTCCTTTGTATGAGTGCCTCCAGATATGGTTACCCCACGGATAGCTGTTAAACCTCCTGAAGTTATCGACGACGATAAGGACAGTGTCAGAAACCACCTTCCTTAGCTCACGGCCCATGAACATCACTTCCACCATCACTACCAAGCAACCACGCACATCATCCTCATCGGATAGCGTCTGGAGGCCATTTCTCATCGTCTGGACAACGGTTTTTAGTGTCAAAAGACCTGGTGCGTGGCCGGGCCAAACCCTACTGACAAATGAATCATCCAGTAAGACAGGAAAGGGAGGGTGTTGGTCAGAAAAGGAGTCCTGTTACAAGACAGAACTTACGAAGACCAAAGTGCATGTAATTCCCACACACGTCGAAATACAGTTCCTCCGGATCAGCATTGGCGCACTCGACCTCCAACTGTAAAAAATGTGGACTAGGATGCGGTCCTGCCCAACATTGGTAAGTTCGAGCCATGGACCGAAAGGTGTCCGTCCAAAGATTCCGTATAAATTTTGTGCCCGTTCAGGTGGAAACAATGCAAAAGCATCTCTAATTTCCTTGACGAAGCCAAGGCGACATTTGAACGACAGATCTGTGTAATGAAAATCATCCTACATAGTAATGCAGAAATGTTGTCAACGCACCATACTTATAACTAAGGAATAAAAGACAACGACTTGGGGTTATATTTATTATTTGGGTTTTTTTACAATGTTAAGGGTGTACATTTTTTTGATTTCGTCTATTGCTTAATTTTAGAAAAAACGAAACCACTCAATCTATTAGACTTCTAGGAAGTAGGGGAATCACGTGAATTTTTAAATCCCTACAAACGGCTATTTACACCCGTTTGAGAAAATCCAAATCGAGAGGTTGCAATTAAAAGACTTATGGTTATATTTATTATTTTGGTTTAGCATAGTTAAGAGAGCCTAAGTTGTAATTTAGAAAACATAAAGGGGCCTAAGTTGTAGTTTAGCAAAGTTAAGAGGGCTTAAGTTGTAATTTAGCAAACTTAAGGGGCCTAGGTTGTAGTTTAGCAAAGTTAAGGGTCCTAGGTTGTAGTTTAGCAAAGTTAAGGGTCCTAGGTTGTAGTTTAGCAAAGTTAAGGGGCCTAAAAAACGCAATACTATAACATATTATCAACGTAAACGCAATCGCTAAAATTAACGCAATCTCTACAATTAACGTAATCTCTAATTTTTTTTCTAAAAACAACGCAACTACTATATTTTAAAAAAAAAGCAATCTCTAAAAAAACGCAATCCCTACAATATTTTTCAAAAAAACGCAATCTCTAAAATTAACGCAATCTCTACAATATTTTTCTAAAAACAACACAATCTCTACTATATTTTTCAAAAAAAAGCAATCTCTAAAAAAAATGCAACCCCTACAATATTTTTCAAAAAAACTATATTTTTCAAAAAAACTATATTTTTCAAAAAAACGCAATCTCTAAAATTAACGCAATCCCTACAATATTTTTCTAAAAACAACGCAATCTCTACAATATTTTTCAAAAAATTGCAATCTCTAAAAAAACGCAATCCCTACAATATTTTTCAAAAAACTATATTTTTCAAAAAAAACGCAATCTCTAAAAACAACGCAATCTCTACAATATTTTTCTAAAAACAACGCAATCTCTACAATATTTTTCAAAAAATTGCAATCTCTAAAAAACGCAATCTCTACAATATTTTTCAAAAAACCGCAATCTCTAAAAAAACACAATCGCTAAAATTAATGGAATATCTAAAATTAACGCAATCTCTAAAATAGTTTCGAAAAAAACGTAATACTCTAACATATTATCAACACTCTAAAATTAACATATAATCTCTAAAATATTTTAGAAAAAACGCAATATTTTTAAATTAACGCAATCTCTACAAAAAAAATGAAATAATCTAACATATTATTAACGTAAACGTAACAATCTAAAATTAACACATAATCTCTAAATTAAACGCAATATTTTTGAATCAAACACATAGTCTAAAAAAAACATACAACACAGTCTAAAATATAAAACTAAACGGGGTTAAGAGAAACTTACCGTACTAAGCAAACGAGACATATCCGACTTCTAAAAACACTAACGAACCGAGTCGAGATTCCAGCATGTGAAATACACGGTATATTTGAGAGAGTAAAAGGAGATGGTGGTGGGGTTTCAATTGGGGGGAGCTTTAATTTATAAGGGGAGGGGACGAATTGTATTAAACCCAAGAGCCTCATCTTACTGTTGATCACTTCATCCCACCCTTTATCACGGCCCCCAACCCCGCGAAAATTGCTTCAATCGCGGGGTAACCCCGCGAAATAACCCTAATTGCGGCCTCCAACCCAACCCCGTGTTTCTACGAGTATCGCGGCCCCTAACCCCGTGATTTCTTGGTTTTCGCGGCCCCAAGCCGTGAAACATCTACAACCCCGTGAAAAATTTTATCCCGACGCAAAATCACGGGGTTATTGGGTATTTTGGAAAGAAAATGGGAGATTTGGGGTATTTAGGTAACTGATTTTTGAAAATTGGGTATTTCAATTAAATTCCCTTCTTTATTTCTTGCCAAAATAAAATAAATTATTATTTATTATAAATTGGAAGTATTATTATTATTATTATTGTTATTATTATTAGAGTGAATTACAGTTTTGATCCCTAAGGTTTCGTATTTTCTTTGAAAGTGGGACCTATACTTCAATATCTCAAATAGTGGTCCCTGAGGTTTGAGATTTTGCTCTAAAAGAAGGACCTCCTCACTAACCCTGTTAAAAATCAATGTTATTGGCAGGGGTATTTTGGTCCGATCACATTTTCCCCCTTATTATCCCTTATTTTGCACATTTGTTATGTTTTTTCTTAGTTTTGTAAAAAACATAAAGATTTAGGGACCTGTTATGTAAATAATTATATATATATATATATATATATATATATATATACACACACACACACACACTAAACCACAGGGAAGACCGGCGACACCCTCCCCTCCTTTTTTTTCCGGGACCACCCTCGTCCCTATGAACAATTAAAAGAAGCCCGACATACGTCCGACCAAACCTCGACCAGACCACCTCCGGTATACGTCCGACCAAACCTCCTCATCGACTTAGACTTCATCGTCCCGACTCCTCCGTAAGCCACCTTGGCACCTTCCACCATTATCACCCATTTCTCACGTTGCCATCACCACCATTATCACCCGCCTCCCCATCGACTTATACATGTGAAAAACGGAGGGACGACACCACAGGGACGATGAAGGATCGTCGGCTAAACCCTCCACCATTCTAATTTGGGGTCTAGTATCATCGATAGAAAGATGGATAAACAACCTTTTAAGTTGCAGCCATCCATGGAGAATTCCAGTTGCAGGTAAACTCAAATTTTGATTGTTGTCCAGTTGTAGATAAACAACTTTTTAAGTTGCAACCATCCATGGTCGAATAAGAACAAGAACTAATTAATTAACTTTTAAAAGAAATTGTATTATGAACAATTCCAGAGATATGTAGCGAGGAATGAAGAAGCAACGATGCTTACATATGGAATCCAACACCCTTTCTCGTCCCTATGATTCCTTGTCCCTGTCTCCGGCGAAGATGTGGTTTTGGTTCTTGTTTCTCTGACGAAGATATGGTTCATGGTATCTGTTTATATATATATATAAACAAAAAAAGGTCAAAAACGTGATTGGACGAAAATTCCCCTAGATCTAACTAAGTTTTTTAACGGGGTTAGTGAGGAGATCCTCCTTTCAGAGCAAATATCAAACCTCAGGGACCACTATTTCTAAGAAAATATGAAACCTTAAGGACCAAAACTGTAATTCTCTCTTATTATTATTATTATTAAACTCTAATTTTGGTCCCTGAGGTTTAGTGAAATCTTTGAAAATGGGACCTAAACTTTGATAACTCTAAAAATAGTCCTTATGGTTTTTATTTTGCTTTTGAAAGTGGTCCCTGATCACTAACTCTGTTAATATTCTCTGTTAGAATGAGGGAATTTTTTTTTATCTTTTACCCAATGTTAAAGTTCACCGGGGAAGGGGAAGGCACCAAAGTTAAAGTTTACCCAATGTTAATATAATATTATATTGATTTTTTTAAAAGAAAATTTAAGATAATAGATAAAATGACTAAATTGACCCTCACTCTAACGGAGAATATTAACAGAGTTAGTGATCAGGGACCACTTTCAAAACAAAATGAAAACCACGAGGACTATTTTTAGAGTTATCAAAGTTTAGGTCCCATTTTCAAAAATTTCACTAAACCTCAAGGACCAAAATTAGAGTTTACTCTTATTATTATTATTCTCTATATTATTAGATTAAATTACACTTTTAGTCCCTATACTATCCACCAATATCAAGTTTCGTCCCTATATTGAATTAATTACACTATTGGTTCCTTTGATTAACTTTTGTTAGAAATGTCCGTTAACATGGGCTTTTTGGTCATTTCCTTCTTCTTTTAACTTTTAAATAAATTAATAAATTTTTATTTTTTATTTTTCTTTTACATATAACAACAGAGTCTTCCTTCCTTTCCCTCTTCGTCACCCCAACCCATTCTCAAATAACCCACCTTGACCCCGACCATCCCCACCGACGGCAACCCTTTTCTCGAGCATAATACAAACCCAAACCCAGACCTCACCCTAACCCTAGCCCTCTTCTCCGATGAACTCAAACCAAACCCCAACCCCCACACCAATTGGTGATGCAGAATCAAATATCAAATCCACCCCTTTCGACGATCCACCTATCATCAAAACCCACCCATACCGTCCCCCTTCTCCGGTGAGAAACGAAACCCAACAAAATAAACAGACAAAAGCAAAAAACAAAATCAAATCATCTACCAAATTAAACCCAAACCAAAATAAAACCCAATTCTACAAAACAAACCAAAACAAACCCCTATTGAAAGCAAACCCAAACCCAAATATGGATTCCAAAGCAGAAACATAAGTAACAACAAATCAAACCACTTAGTGACAAATCGAACAACTCGTTTGTGACAATGGTCTTAAGCTTTGATCACTCTGAGATATTCACCAAGACGGAGAAAGGAACTGGAACAAAAAGGGGAAATGGTGAAGGGGTGGCAGAGGGTTTTGGTTCCCAGATTCTCAACTTGATTGATTAATACTTAAATGATATGAGCAGAAGCAAAATAGTAGACAATGAGTAGAAGACATAATCATATTCGGGAAGATCCATTATCATATGTATTGATTCTTGAGAAGTTTTAGAGGATGAACTTTGAAGAAGTCACATAGTAGTGTGTGTACAATCTCTCAAGATGCTCTAAGTGTTTGTTACACGATATTTTCAGAGTAGTGGAATGGAGAAAAGGTACATTACATCGTGACAAAGGATCTTCTATTTATAGCCTGAATATGAAAAAGTCAAGGCATTGTCCAAAGGATGATCTCCACATGTAAAGTGCAATAATTGCTTCTAGGGTGAGTTGTCAAGGTATGAGAGGAAGATCACACTTGAGCATTTGAGCGATGGGTTGAATCCAGAGGTTGGTACAGAGGTGGTCTGGAGACTCTGGTTTGCTGAGTCATCTTCTAGTTAAGTACACTATGTATTGTCTTGATTCTGGTGTAATCTCTAGGTCAACACAACTTTCTCTTTAGAGGCATTTCTAGTCATTTAAACTTGCAATATTTTCAATGCTTTTAAAGTTAGAATTTAGGACTAACAATCTCCCCCTAAGTATTAAAAAGATAATTTAAATTGCAACTAGTCTAGAAAGCAAGAGGAGTAAAGTCATCCCCTGTTAAAAATACTTCTATTGAAATTGAAATTGAAATTACAGTACAAAGAAAAACAAAACTACTACACATAATTTGGATCATTATTGTAGATTCTCCAGAACCACATGATTAGATCCTTGTAGTTCAAAACATAATTGGCAATCTTGAGTAGCTTATTCGAAGGTTTTATTGGAACTATTGGTCTTCCAATCCTCTTCTGCACCTCATCTATCAGCTACTTCAGAATCTATGTTAAGTATTTAAATAATTCCATGACTCTAAAGAACTTCTTCTCTCTAGTTTCATTATTGTAGATAAAGGCCAGATCTGAATCTGTTAGGAGAGAGGCTAATCTGACTTGATTTATGTTCTCCAGATATTCATTAGGTGTAGTTATAGAGAATCCTCTACTTCAAGCTCAAGAGCTATTTGAAAATCACTCTTAGCTCTGAATCTAGACAACTCTCTCATTGTTTCCTTGATCTTGCTGCTGGCCACACTTGATCTTATCTATTGTCGAACCTCTAGTTAGTGAAGGCATATAAATCTATCAAATCTGAAGGATTGAGATAGACAATATCATTGTTGTTGAACACACAAATTTTCCCATGAGCCCTATCAACCGTGTACTCGATGTAGTGAATAGCCTTGTGTGCATATGTCCTCATTTTAATGTCCAGAACTTTTTTGATCCCTTCATTAGAATAGACATCCCTTCTGCACTGAGTCTTCTCCCGAATCAATCTCTATTTGATTCCTACCATCACATCTTGATGATGATTAAGAGGGTTCAAGAATATCTCTTCATCTTTGTCTGAGTGCAAGTACCTGTGGATGTCTTCCATAAGTATAGGTTCTTTGGTTCTAAGGGTTTCCATCTAATCTATCATATCCATTACTCTGTCTGATATTGGTTGTTGAGGAACATCAGAGATAAGTGATAATCCCAAAATCACCAAATCTTAGAGAGAGAGAGTAGAGAGAGAAAGTAAGAATGCGCCAAATGTAGTCTGATATTCAAATGAGCTCCAAAGTTACCAAGACAAAGCACCTAAGGGACTTAAATACCCCAAGGCCTAACAGATACAGATAAGCAAAACTAAACACAGTTAAGACCTCGGTTAATAAATACATTGATTACTATTCAAAATAGACTTAACAATCTCCCCATTAGTAATCAATGGAGCTCTTCTCTTTGACGAAGTCGATTTAGCCCAAGCAAAACTTCTAAGCGTCTTTGAGTTGAACGGAAGATCAACCTCTCATCAATGGTATTCAATACTTTCTTGAGAAGTTGTATCTCTTCATTCTCTATCTGAAACAATTCTCTTCTTGAATCCAAAAATCTTCTTACAAAGGCTTTTAAACGATTCTCCAACTGTAGCTTGATCACCTTCAACATTCCATCAGAGTAATGATTAATCTCTTCAAATCTTAGGAAACATTTCTGACTAGAAGCATTCCTGTAAACAACTCCATATGGATCCTGAAGAATAGTGAATAAACAATATGAGTCGATGTTCGACAAGCTACGATCGGGTCTTTGAAGGTTTAGCACAGGCTGAAAGCTTTCAACAGCCATCTGAAAGTCAAAAACTCTGTAGAATCTGATTTGGCGTCGAATGAATCTTTTAATCACAAACAATGTTTGAGAGACATCTTCAGTTCTGTGATAAAGATTCCTGAAATGATCGTACATAAACTCAACATCATCAATAGATAGATCATTAAAATCAGCCTCCGAAAAAAGTATATAAGACGCAATCTCTTCTTTCCACTTCAAATACAGGATACCAGATATTAACAAACTTCTTTATCGACACGTTGATAACCCGTACTATTAGATGAGGAGAAGAAACGAGATGCTTTCCACGATGTTGGCATTTGATGAACATCAAGTATTCGTACTGATAATCTGCTGACTCCTTTTCAACACCAAGAATGGCATGTGTGTTGATCTGTCTTCTCCTAGAAACAAAGATATTACTCTGAGAGTCCTCGAGAAAAGCAGATCTAAGCCTTTAAGCCATATGCCTTTCTTGTAAACTTCTTTGTCTCTACTGTCTAGTAAAGGTTGGACCTTCTTCTAGGATAGACGGAGGGATCACAGGATCAGAAGGTGGAATATCCGCTTGAGCTCTTGACGACTGACCAACTTCAAATGTACTAGAAGGAGCAGTGGTAGTCGGAGCTTGATCAACAATAGGACTAGAAGTATCAGGAGTAGCTTCAGGAATCTCATCTTGTGAAGGAAGGTCTCCATACAAAGTGTTTGCAACTTCTTCATCCTTAGCATCAATATAGAAAACATTTTCTTCAGTATCAGATAAAATGATTATATCATAGCAATCCTCTTCTTTTACTTTGCAGACCTTTTCGTATCTAATGTCATCATCATCATCTGAATTGATCTCTATGAAGTTTGCAAAGAAAGTTCTCATGTTGTTTTCTGCTTCAGAATCATCTAAGTCATTTGACCTTGTTGCAGTGTCTGGATCAACATATACGACTATCTGCAAGTTATTCTGGATGTTCTGCTGAGAAATCTTCAACACTGCAGTCTTGAACATTATCAGCATTCATTTCTCTGTTAGCCGCCTCATTTTGAGTTTGATCTTCTCTAACTGAAGCACTCTCCACTCTTTGTCTCTTCGACATCTCCCCCTCATGACCTTGATGATTTGGATCATCTTGGTCATGTGTCCGTTTATGAGACAAACCTGCTTCAGTTCTACAACTCTGTTCGTGACGATCAAACCTATCAGATAAAACAGTTAAAGCTTGAGTCATGAGAGAGATGCCTTCCTTGATTTCAGAGAAATTTGTCCGAGCTTCAGATCTGAAGGAATTAAACTCCTCATACAATGCAAAAACCCTGTCAGGTGTAGTAGTAGAAGCCGGAGTCGGAGTCGATTGGAAATTCCTTAGCAGAGAGATCAAGTCTTTATGTTGTTGTAATGGCGACGACATAGAAAGAAGACGAGCATATAACATATCTGTCAATTCTGAAATCGGAAGATCTTGAACTGGAATGGTAGAAGTCACTGGAGGAACTGAAGTAGATACTTGAGGCATAAAAGTTGATGCAGAAATACCGGTTGACTATGTGAATGATGGAGGAGGAGGAATAGAAACGATCGCAGGAGCAGAAGTAGAAACTGTAGAAGATGGTTCACGGATGACTACCCCAGTTGGTCTTCGGAAAGGAATCACTTCAGGAAGAACAGCATGATCGATTTCTATCATCTTTCCTTTTAACAAAGCCTTCATCTTCTAGATTTGTTCAAGCTTTTGAGCATCAAACCTTTCACTCATATGGAGGATGACCTCATTCACAGATGTAAATTTCTCAGTCGTGTCTTGTACTTCGACTGAAGAAGTGTCAACACTAGGAGTAAGTTCAGGCGAAGAGTGATAAAAAGCTGTATCTTGAAGCCGATGCTGAGTTGTAGCATTTGCAAATGCTATATCGAGCTCATCAACATGAATATTACCAACTGTAGCATTAATCGGAACAAACTCTTCTTCAGACATAACATCTTCTTGAGTATTCACTTCTGGTTCCCTGAACCTCCTTTCATAAACATGAATACTAGGCTGATCACCATCATTATCATCATTGTCATCTCCATCTGCAACATTACAAATATCAGCATTGGAATCTCCATCTCCATTTCCATCAATATCATCATCGACATTTGCAACATCATCATGTACAACATCAACAGTCTCATTATCAATTGCAACAAGTACATCACCATTCTGTTGAACCGCAACATCTGTTTCAACTGCTTGATTATCTTGAGCATCATGAAAAGGTTCATCTTGTTCGGCTTCCAAAGACATATCATTTTCCAAGCAATATTGAATTATGCTTTCATCAGCCGGATCAACATAATTTGCAATCAGATCAAAAGGAATTGGCATCGAGAACTTGAAAGTCTTCTTCTGTCGTTGAATGAATGTCATCTCAGTATCCGGAACTTGAGGCCAAGAAAGACGGCGAGGAATTTCTGAATTGCTTCGCAACATACTTCGAACAACCAGCTTCATATACCGAATGAAAGGAAGAAACTTTCGCTTTTTATGAGTCAACTTGTCTTGCACTCTCTTGGAAAGTTCGGTCCAGAAAATATACGTGAAGTCGACATGCAAGTCATATACGACTGCATGGAACAATCTGAGATAATGCAGACTGGCATTGTCCATTCCAGAATGTTTGGAAGTGAGACATCGGTTAAGTACGGAGAACAAAGCATACCAAACCGGAGGAAGATTGGATTTGTCAAACTGACTGACTTTATCCAAAGCTCCAAGATATCCCATATTACGAATACCCTCTAGTACGTCTGATTCGGAAGGAAAGCTGTCATATGATGTTCGACCTGGTCGGGAATTAGGCTCAGGAAGTTCCAGAATAAGTCGAAGACGCTTGTAGGAGAGAAATGATTCAAACTGATCGATCTGCAAGTCGAAGCGATGTGCACGGACTCACTCATTCTTTGTGATTGTATGCCAGGCCTGTTGTAGATAAACTTCAGGAACATCGACACAATAAGTAAGAGCTGGAGCAAGAGGATGTCCTTTGAGAATCGCTTGGATAACTGGATGAATCGTAATCTTGTCAAAATCCACAAAGTAGTTGTTTGGCTTGTATGGCAAGATATAGAGCATAGTCGGGAAAACATCATTCGGTGTTCGACGTTGAGCAGAAAGATTCACCCCAACAGAAGGTACAGACGACATAGGCGTCTCATGAGAAGCACGATCAGACGGATCATCTTGAATCACATTTTCATCCTGAATCATTGGATCAATGATGTTTTGAGAAGCCATAAGAATACCTATGAAACAGAAAAGAAGAAAATTAGACAAGGAAAATAAAATTGAAAAAACACAAAAAAAAAATGAAAATTTTTTCTAAGTCAAGTTTGTTCGACAAGAGAGTGGCGCAAACTCAGGTTGGCGCAAACTCAGGTTTGCGCTATGAACGGGTGACGCAAAATAAGATTTGCGTGACAAACTGTTAGCGCAAAACGAAGTTTGCGTATCAAGAACATGGCGCAAAATTAAGTTTGCGTGATGCACTTATGAAGTAAACTTGCCTTAGAAGAAATTTCATACAACAAGAAGTTTTGTGTGACACGAAGGTAACGCAAAAGTAACTTTGCGTGACCAATGGGTAGAACAAAGGTAACTTTGCGTGACCAACGTGTTACGCAAATCTACACACCAAAACAATCTATAAAACGAATTTGCGTTTCAAGTATGTAGCGCAAAACTAAGTTTGCGTTACCAACTTGTAGAGCAAAACTAAGTTTGCGTTACATGAAGGTGGCGCAAACTTAAATTTGCGCGATGTACTTGATTCACACAAAACCCTAGAAAAAATAAGAAAAAACGCGAGTTCATCTGAGATTTTCAGAATTTCAAAGAAAAACGATTTTAAATCAAAATGAGTGTTCGAAAAACATAAATGAACGATTAAAAGCTCATTTCGACTAAAATTATACAGATTAAAATCATTATACAACACAAACATTTGAAAATTTTGAAAAACCCAGATGAATAGTCGCAACCAAGCAAACACAAAATCGAAGCAAAAAAATAACAAGAGGAAGATTGAAAACACATACCTGAAGATCGAATTCAGTAACTAAAACAAACCCAAGACTTGATTTGAACAATTAAAATCTATCTGAAGAAGAAGATGAACAGTTGAGCAAAAACGCACAGAGAGAAAATGCACAAAAAATCGAAATCAAACACCACAAATCAAAGATGAAAACGAAATAGGAAACAGACCTCAATCGAAGAATAAGACCTGTAAAACTCAGATTTAGAATCAACAATGAGATGGAACATCAACAGTCAGAGAGAAAACGAGAAGGATTTAATCAGAGAGAAAAAAATGAGCGGTAAAAATGAAAAATAGAAAATCTAACACTATTTATACCAAAAAAAAAAATTGCACTAAAAAAAAAATACTCTTAAAAAAATACTTCTAAAAAAATACACTTAATAACACATAAAATTGAAATTTTACATGCCAATCTCTTTTACTCCCCCTACACAAATGCATAAGATATAACAAATAAGATTAACATTTGTATAGCAACATCAGAAAACTTACCTGATGAACTGCAGATCTGAACTTTAACCATTTTATCAGATATGAACCTGATCAATTTATTCACTCCCCCTAAAAAACAGAATGTTGTCAAATTCTCATTCAGATGTTCTCTCCCCCTTGAAATAAGCACATACCAATTTACAAAGATATGGATACACAAACATATATTCATCAGTGTAAAAAGAAAAAATATACTGAATATAAATTTTTAAACAACTGAACATATAAAATTTTAAACAGTAAACAAATTAAATTCTACTCAGTAAAATATCACAGATTTATCAATCAGTTGAAATCAATTGTGTGTTGTTGGATACAGATACAAGTTTCATTGCATATCAAATTAAGACATGTTCAGTTTCAAAAACTTCCAGCAATCTATTCAGTGTGCTCGCATCCGAACTTCGATTAGCTTCAAGAAAATGCAATTCTAAAAATATAATAGATAACTTTGCATGTACTCACACTAAGCCATCAAAAATTAAGACTTTCACAAATTTACAGGTTTAAATTTATAGGTTTATCGCAACTCAAATATATCACCAAGTATCATGAGACATGTGCTCATTGGCATCTTTTAGCATTGTGCACATTGGCATCTTCACATGAGTGTCCTCTTTGGCATCTTTTAAGCTTGTGCACTTTGGCATCTTTTTAATCAAAAAGTTTGTTAAGTAAAGAACATGCCGTAAACGTAACTTTCTATCTGACCCTAATGCAGGATTTGGGTCAGCCGCTCCCAAACCAGTTGGCCTTAGGGGACTAGGTGTCAAGAACCCCTTGGAACTTACTCTCCCATATCAGAAAGGCTACATCGACACATCCTAAACCCATTCATACCAGTAGAACATGACTTTCGATCTGGTTCTATAGAAGGATTTGGGTTCGATCACTCCCAGACCAATTGACCTTAGGGGACCAGATGACAAGCATCCCACATAACTTACTTTCCCAAACCAGAAAGGTCACAGGTACAAACTTTTAAACTTAGAGATTTCTGTATTTTATATATATAATTTTCATCTCAATCACTCAGTTTTACATCTAAGTGCTTAGCCCATATTTTCATTACAATCCATAATTCAGACTTTTTAGGATTTCCAAGCATTGTAAACTATAAATATTCCGAATCACATATCTTTAAAGCAGAATGCAAAAGCTTCAAACATGTTGCTGACCTTTCGATATTAGTAAGACTTGAAAGATGAACATATAAAACTTCAATATAAACAAAGCAACTTGAAAATTTATCCTTGACACACATTTTATTCAAAAGAAAGAAAACTTGTAAAGATTTTACTTTATAGAATAAAATTTGTAAAGATTTAAACTTTTAAATTCAACATGCCGAGTTTTGAAAGCAGAAAATTAAAGCGTTTTTCATCTAAAGCTTTTGTAAAAATATCGACAAGTTGATATTCAGTTGGAACAAATTATAATTCAATAGTACCTTCTTCCACATGATGCTTTATGAAGTGGTACCTCATATATATGTGTTTGGTCTTTGTGTGCTGGATCGGATTGACTGATATCGCGATCGCAGATTTGCTGTCACAATAAATGGGAACAGTTTTGTACAGCATCCCGTAGTCACGAAGTTGTGTCTTCATCCATAGCACTTGAGCGCAACAACTAGCTGCGGTGACGTATTCTGCCTCTGCAGTTGATATAGAAACACAGTTCTGCTTTTTCGATGCCCAACTTATCAGTTTATCACCGAGAAATTGAAGGTGACCTGAAGTGCTTTTCCGGTCCAATTGATTTCCACCAAAATCTGCATCAGAGTAAGAAATTAGTTTATAGTCAGAACTTTTAGGATACCACAAACCTAAGTATGGAGTTCCTTTGATGTAACGAAATATTCGCTTGACTGCTAAGAGATGCGATTCCTTTGGCTTTGCTTGAAATCTGGCACATAAGCAGGTAGAAAACATGATATTCGGTCGACTTGCAGTTAGGTACATGAGCGATCCGATCATCCCTCGATAATTCTTGAAATCCACAACTTTTCCATCCGGATCGAGTCCAATTTTAGCACCATGAGCCATAGGCATGCCAATTGAAGAAGATTTGTCCATCTTGAATTTCTTCAGGATGTCAAAAACGTACTTCGACTGGTTAATAAAGATTCCATTTAGAAGTTGTTTCACTTGTAAGCCGAGGAAGAAATTAATTTCTCCCATCATGCTCATTTGAAACCTGGAGGTCATGAGATCAGAAAACCAAGTATATAAAGATTTATTAGTCGCACCAAATATAATATCATCTACGTATATTTGAACTAAGCATATATCCAAGTTAGAACGATAAATGAAAAGAGTGGTATCTATGGATCCTTTGGTAAACCCGGATTTGATCAGAAAGGCCGACAACTCATCATACCACGCCCTCGGTGCTTGTTTCAAGCCATACAGTGCTTTATCAAGAAAGTATACGTGATCAGGATGGTCTTTGTCAACAAACCCCTCCGGTTGAGAAACGTAAACTTCTTCTTTCAGTTTCCCGTTGAGAAAAGCTGTCTTTACATCCATCTGATACACGGTGAAATTGCGATAGGCAGCAAAAGCGATAAACATTCGAATAACTTCTAATCTTGCAACCGGCACGAAAGTTTCATCGTAGTCGATTCCTTCTTCTTGTCGACAACCCCTGGCAACTAATCGAGCTTTGTTACGAACGATGATACCATCTTTATCTTTCTTGTTCTTGAATATCCACTTTGTGCCAATAATGCTTTTTCCTTTTGACCTTGGAACAAGTCTCCAAACTTTTAGCGCGTCAAATTGATTGAGTTCCTCTTGCATCGCTATAATCCAATCCAACAAGTCTCCAAACTTTTAGTGCGTCAAATTGATTGAGTTCCTCTTGCATCGCTATAATCCAATCCGTATCTTCCAACACTTCAGATACTTTGGTTGGTTCAATCTTACTTAGAAAGCAAGTCAATAGATATTCGTTTGGAGTTGCCGTCTTGGAACGAGTAGATACGCTTGCTTGAGGATCACCATTAATCTGTTGAATTGGATGAGATCTTGTCCATTTGGTGGTATGAGGGAGAGGATTAATAACTTATTGAACAACTTCAAATTGTTGAGAGAGAGCTTCAGTTACATCTATGTCAGATGAGGAGATAGAAACTATTTGAACCAGAGGAGGAGGTAATTCAACAACATCAGATTCAGACTCTGGAATTGCGGGTTGAATATCAGCAGTTTGTTCTTCTTCTTGAGCTGGTTCTGCTTGATTAGTTTGTTCTTGAACAAGTGCTTCTTGAACAGATTCAGTATTGACTTGTTCAGGTTCTGATTGAGCTGAATGAAGTTCAGAAGGAATGTTTTGAAATTCAGAAGGTACTAGAACAACATCAGTTTTAGAGATAGATGCAGCGGAATTGGAAGTAGATGCGCTCACAGATTCCAGATTCAAAACATTTGAAGCATTTTCAGTGTTAGATTTAGGAACATCATCATAAAAATGCTCAAACAGAAAATCAAGATCAGTAAGATTAAGCAAGGAAGAAGATGGATCCTGATTTGTTTGTTGTAGTGCAGGTCCTGAACTGGTTTGTCCAGAAGCTAAATTCCCTGAAAGTGCAGGTTCTGGACCTGTTTGGCCAGAAACCAAATCTGCAGCTTCATCAATTTTGACATTAACACTCTTTATCACTTTTCTGTTTGAAGTAAGAAAGACTCGGTAAGCTGCTGAAGTAGAGGAATAACCAAGAAAAATACACTCATCTGCCTTTGGACTAAACTTGTTTAGATTTTCGCGGTCATTCAGAACATAACTGTCAGGATCTGAATTCTTAACAAGAATAAACACTCAGAAACAATATTAAAGGAGTTTGCGGAATAACACTTTAATATTCAAAGATCAATGAAACAGTGAATCATAAATCATAAATTGTAAACTTTATTGAATGATTTAAAGCTACAAGATTTCACACACAACCTCAATATTGATGAACAGGCTCACCAACGAATTCTACTTCTCTAGAACTAGGGTTCTAAACCTTGAGGTTGATTCTCTCTATGAAAGCAAAAACTCAGAATGTTGTTATCCTTGATGTTACAAAACTATTCTATACATATACTGAAGATAAAAGATAATAAAAAAAAATAAAAGATCTTCAATATAATCTTCCATAGTTATCTCCAAGACTTTCCATGATTATCTTCAGTCAATACATCTGTCATCCTTGCAATACGAAGCCTTCATCTCATAAGCAGCACTAACTTCATGAGCAATATTAATATCATTCAGCAGTATTAACTTTGATCTGGCAGTACTAACTCCATCAGTACTAACTATAGCAGTACTAACTACTAGCAGTAGTAATCATATTGTACTGGCAGTAGTAATCAGTTGTGCTAGCAGCATTAACCATACTTAAGCAATTCTTTCAGTTCCCAACAATCTCCCCCTAACTTGACTTTTAGGAAGAGAAGTCAAGTTCTTCAGATGCTCCCAAAACTCCATTATTCATATCCCTGTATCAACATTGAACCCCAAACTTTGATTAATTGTTCTTTGGATCAAATACCTTGCCATCTCTGAATCTGGTGCACAACCAAGCTTTTTCTTTAACATAGCGTGCAACTTTAATCTGCTGTGGCTGTAAACTCTATCCACTAGGAAGTATTCTATGTGATTTGTATCCATAGTCAGTGCATATACTCCAGTTTCATATAGAGTCAAGTTGTTAACTTTTTGAAACACATTTCTGATAATATCCTTCACTTCTTCTGGCTTGAACAACATACATAGATACTCCATCACAAGTTTTGTGATTGGTATTTCTGGAGCTTTTAGTTGATCAGCATACAATTTCATTCCTACTTCAAACATCTCCTCTAGATCAGATCTGGAACATGTTCTGACAATCTTGGCCCAAGTCTGATATACTTCATACTTCTCATCTTTCCTCTTGAGCCTGATATACTCTGTTCCATCAACTTTCAGTGTATCCTAGTGAATGATCTCTGGAGGCTTAACACCAACAGGTTCAGCTGATATAGGCTCAGGCACTTTGTCCATCACTACCATGTACAGATTCACATCAGCAGTACCTGATGGTTCTTCCTGTTCAACAGACTTAGGTGCCCCTTCTTCTTCAGCTCCCCTCTGTTCTTTCTCAGCTTCTTCCACTCTAGGTTTCTTAGCTGGTGTTCTTCTTGCCATCATATTAGTTCTTTTCAACTTCCTTAAACTGTCACCTAGAGTAGCTTCCTTCCTTGGTGATTCTTGCTCATCAGGGAAAGGTTTTTGAATTTGAAGATCATGTCTTTCTTTCATCTTTCTTTCATCTTCTTTTCTGCTTCAACTCTTTCTCTGTCATTTCCTTGTAACTTGGTCATCTCAGCTTCATACCTTTGATTTGTTCAAAAGACATCTTTGTGAACATTTCCTTTTTAACTCCCACAACACCTTTGAGAAAAGTAATCATCTTATTTTTCTCTTGAGTGCCAAGGAAGGTCTGTGAAGGTTGTCTCTTCTTTGCACCCATTCTGATCATTCCATGCTTCTTTAGAGTTGTAGCTTTCTTCTTTTCTATTTCTGTTGCAAGACTCTTTTGATAAGCTTCATTAAGTTCTGCAGCTGGAGCTTTTTCCATCTCCCTGTCTTTTTCCACTTGAACCTTTTCTTCTTGCTCAAGTTCAGCCTGAATCTTCTTGGCCAATGCTTCATCTGAATCAACCAACTTTTGATTTTTAATTGGTTGATCAGATTTCACCATCTTAGCTTTGCCTTTGTCCTTGCTGTTTACTTTATCAGCACTAACTTTCTTGATAACTTTAACACTGTCTTTGATGACAACTCCTTTGGTCTTTGAAGTGACGTTAGGAGTATCATGTTTAGCTTTGACTAATGCTTCAGCTGTCTCAAGTTCTTGCACATTGCTGCTAAGAAGGTCTGTTAATACCTCTTGAACCATTTCTGCTGCTTCATTCAATTCAGCAGTATTAACAGTTTCTGCTGCTTTGCTTGTTTCAGCAACATTAACTGTTACTGCTGCTTGTACAAATTCAGCTGCTTGTACAATTCTGATTCTGTTTCTATTGCTTGCTCCCCCTCAAAATCAAATTTCTCCCCCTTATCTTTAGCATCTTCCATGTTTACATCAGCTTATGACTCCCCCTTTTTGGGAGCATCATCCACTGGTTTCCTTCTCCTGAGCACAAGCTGTTTCCTTTTCTTTTTCTGTACCAATCTCTTCACCATTTTCTTCAGTTTGGTAATCTGTACTTTGTTGAGACAGAATTACCAGTTTCATCTCTTCTATGTCTTTGCCTTGCTTGATTACATCCAGATTGATGTTGCCCATAGTTTCCATCAATTCATTATAGTCATAACTGTCCTCACCTCCTTTGGGTGTTTTTACCACCTTTGGAGGATCATTGGAACTTTTTGTAGTAGAGGTCTTCTGCCTAGCAGAAGCATCTGCTACCCCCTTGGTTTCTTGGCACCTGGGACCTTTGGATGATTGCTCACCCAAAGTTGCCATGGGGAAGGTCTTATTGATGTTACCACTGGCCTCCTCTGTGCTAGCAGGAGTAGTGGCAGCCTTTGAACCCATATGCTCATTCATCTCCTCAGTGAGCACCTCCTTGGGGTTGGGAGACACCCCTGTGGTTTCCCTATAGATATTCTCTAATGGAGAATTCTCCATTAGAGGGCTTAAAGGCTCTGTGGGTGAAGGTACAAGAAGGGAAGGAGCCTTCTTTACCTTTTTCCTGATGTAGGTATTGGTGATTGGAGAAGTTGTTTTTGAATAAGGGACTGTGGGATTGATATGGTGATTGAAGGTTGGGATTGGCTTTCAGTGGGATGGTCTAATGAGGGTCTTGACCCTGAAGCCATACCTTCTGGATTGTGGGACACCACCATCATTGTAGAGAACAATGGGGTGTCAACTCCTTCCGAATCCAATGGAGATCTCTTCATATTTGAAAAGACCTTGCCTTTGGGGATTTTAGGTACATATACCTCATCAAATTGAGGCATATCCGTCAATTCATTGGTTATAACTGCCTGGACAAATCTTGGGTACATATAGAAACTCTTTTTATTTCCCAAGTTTGACACAAGGTCATTGAAAATCATTTTTGAAAATTTGTACTTTCTGGTAGTGTCCAAGCAAACCAAAGCATAAACAATGGTACTACTGAACTCACTCCAGCCAGTAGTCTTTTTGGAAATACAATGCATAAGGGTATGAACAAGAAAACGCAATTGGGTATAAAATTTAGCTTTTGAGAATTTGAAAACACCTAATTGGCCTCCATACCCCATTCTTGAAAGATTGGAGAACAAATCCTCATTAGGAATAGAGGTAATACCTGCAGCATCGTCTAGTCGTAGACAGATGCGAATCACCTCTTCAGAAACTGACAAGGGTTTGTCACACACCCTTGTCTGGATTAAATGCACACCATTTTCTGTAACAGCAGTGGCATTCGCCCAAAATTGTCTCTGGTGCTCTATGTAGATTGTTGGAGACACTGTAAGAGCATAAGCGATATGGCTGGACTTGAGAAAATCTACTATCTGGTGAAATCCATCATCCTGCTTCGGCTTTTGAAGCATTGCGATTTCGTTGTGCTCATCAATGAACGCCATGGATGCCATTGAGCTTGAGTGTTCTTGCCTGAAACTTACTAGGTGCTTGAGAGAAAAAGGGTTAGAGAGAAGATGAATAGGATTCAAAGAGTTGTTATGAGCTTTAGGCGGGCAAAAGGGCATTTATAGTATTCGGGACAGAAGCAGTATTAACTTGGAGCAGTATTAACCACTAGCAGTATTAACTAACTACCAGTATTAACTGAGAGCAGTATTAACCAATAGCAGTATTAACTGACTAGCAGTATTAACTGACTAGCAGTATTAACTGAGAGCAGTATTAACTACTAGTAGTATTAACTAACTAGCAGTATTAATTGAGAGCAGTATTAACCACTAGCAGTATTAACTTTGCACTGGCAGTATTAAAACTGCACTGGCAGCATTAACTGCACTTACACTGTTGAAGCTTGTGCTAGTCTGATCAAGGTAATAACTTCCCGAGAAAGATGATTAGTAACACCAAAGAATAACAAATAACAGGTATGTAAACACTTTTTAAATCATGAGCTTATTCAGAGTTGATCATGCCCACACTTGTGACCAAGAAAGTGAATCTACCCACATCAAAAGCTTTAGTGAATAGATCAGGAAACTGGTTGTCAGTATGAACTTTAGCAACTTGAATAAGCTTCTTTTCATTATAGTCTCTAATAAAGTGATACCTGATCTCGATGTGCTTTGTTTTGGACTGCTTGACTAGATTGTTAACAATGCTTATAGCACTGCTATTGTCAATGAAGATTGGAGTGTGAAGAAAGGTTACCCCATAGTCCAGCATCTGATTCTGAATCCATAGAACCTGAGAGCAGCAACTTGCAGCAACAATGTACTCAGCTTCTATTGTAGATAAGGACACTGTGGTTTGCTTCTTACACTGCCAAGATACTAGTCTTGCACCCAAAAGCTGACATCCACATGAAGTAGACTTTCTATCCATATTAGCACCACCCAAGTCACTGTCTGAATATGCAATCAATTCAAAGTTGGATTCATAAGGATATCAAAGACCTAATCTAGGTTGCCCTCTTAAGTATCTGAAAATCCTCTTAACAGCTTGAAGGTGTGATTGCTTTGGATTGACTTGGAATCTGGCACACAGACACACTGGAAACATGATGTCTGGTCTTGTGGCTGTGAGATACATGAGAGATCCAATCATTGATCTATATAGATGGACATCAACATCCTCCCCCTCAAGATCAGCAGTGATCTGTTTATGAGTCTCCATAGGTGTGCTTGCTGGCTTTGAGTCTGTTAAACCATACTTATCCAGGATGTCTTTCACATACTTTGATTGACTTATAAAGATCCCATCTTTCTGCTGTTTCACTTGAAGCCCAAGGAAGAAAGTAAGTTCACCCATTGAACTCATTTTAAAGCTCTTGTGCATCAACTTTTCAAAGTCTCTACACATCTGATCTTGTGTGGATCCAAAGATGATGTCATCCACATAGATCTGAACAAGTATGATGTCCTTATTACTCCTTTTAATGAAGAGGGTCTTGTCAATTATTCCCCTTTCAAACCCATTTTCTAAGAGATAGGTAAACAGAGTATCATACCATGCTCTTAGGGCTTGATGTAGACCATAAAGTGCTTTCTTCAGTTTGTATACTCTGTCAGGATATAATGGATTTTCAAATCCAGGGGGCTGACAGACATATACTTCTTCATCAATTGTACCATATAGAAAGGCACTCTTCACATCCATTTGATATACCTTGAACTTCATGTATGAGGCATAGGCTAGAAATAGCCTAATTGCCTCTACCCTTGCAATTGGGGCAAACACTTCTTCATAATCTATGCCTTCTTCCTGAGTGTACCTTTGTGCCACAAGCCTTGCTTTGTTCCTGATCACAATACCTCTCTCATCCTTTTTATTCCTGAAAATCCATTTGGTGCCAATAGCTCTATGACCTTTTGGAAGGTCTACCAAGTCCCAAACTTCTTGCAATTTGAACTGCAGTAACTCTTCTTGCATAGCTTCTATCCAACTGGAGTCTTTCATTGCATCAAAAACCTTATTAGGCTCAGTCTGAGATAGAAAGCAAGAGAGTACTGTGTGTTGCTGATCCTGCAGCTCTTGAAGTCTGCTTTGATTCCTTGTTATCATAGGAGAAGAGATGTCTCCTATGACCAGCTCTGGAGGATGGTTCTTTTGAGTTCTAGTCTGATGACTAGGTTCTTCATTGATTCCCACTTCTAAATTGGACTCATTTAAGTCAGCTGAGGTGATCTCATCAGCTGCTTCTGGCTGTTCATGCACTTGATTATCCTCATCTCTTCTTTCTTCTTCACTCTGAATTGGTTCAGTCATAGTCTCTTTTTCACAGAAATCAACAGGTTCCATTGTAGGTATGGGAAAGATCACAGACTGAGGAATAATGTCTTGTACTTGTACTTGTTCATCCCCTGATCCTCCACTTCCTGAACCTGCATGATCATCACTACTGACACCCAAAGAGTTAGTTAGTGAATCAATGTCAAAGAACCACTGAGGACCTGAACCAATAGGATTTGGTGTGTTCTCATTGCATTTGACATTGTCACTTTCCTCAATTATTCTAGAAGAAGAATTAAATACTCTGTAAGCCTTACTCTGAGATGAGTAACCAACAAGAAAACCATCATCTTTCTTGCTATCAAACTTTCCTAAGTGAGTTTTGGTATTGAGAATGGTACAAGGACACCCAAAAGGTTTGAAAAATCCAATAAATGGTTTTCTTTTATTTAAAAGCTCATATGGTGTCTTGTTTTTAGGCTTGACTACTAGAACTCTGTTCTGGACATAACAAGCAGTATTAACTGCTTCAGCCCAGAAGGTAATTGGAAGGTTTGAATCAGCTAACAAAGATCTAACAGCCTCAATCAGTGTCCTATTCCTTCTCTCAGCAACACCATTTTGTTGTGGAGTCCTAGGAGCACTGTATTGCCTCTCTATTCCTTTTTCCTCACAAAAGGTGTTTAGGTCATGATTTTTAAATTCAGTACCATTGTCTGACCTAATGAATTTTACCTTTTGATTTGTTTGGTTTTCAATTCTTAGAATAAAGGATTTGATCAGTCCACTTGTCTCATCCTTAGTCCTTAGAAAATATACCCAGGTAAATCTATAGTAATCATCAACAATAACTAAGCAATATGATTTCTTACCTATACTCATAACATTTGTAGGCCCAAACAGATCCATATGCAACAACTGAAGAGAATTAGAGATAGTGTTGAACTCTTTGGACTTATGAGAAGTTTTGTGTTGTTTGCCTTTGAGACAGGCAATACAATGATCATCACATGAAAAGACTTTTGAAGGTAAACCTCTTACAAGGTTGTTTTTAACAAGTTTATTCATAGTTTTAAAGTTCATGTGACACATCCTTCTGTGCCAAAGTGATGATTCATCCAAAGATGCTTTTGAAACAAGACAGTTTAGGGATGAATCAGTTGAAACATTTTCCATATCTAAGCAATAGACATTATCCTTTCTGGGAGTTCTTAGTAGTATCATCTTTTCATCAACTACCTTGAATCCAGGAGCAAGGATAATGCATTCAGAATCAGTAAATAATATACTATGCTTTTTGTCACAAACCTGTGATACACTTAACAGGTTGTACCTTAATTGCTCAACATAGAATACATCTTCAAAGGTCATTTTACCTTTGGTTACATCACCCTTACCACTGATCTTACCTCCATCTGGAGTATTTCCAAAGGCAACATGTCCACCATCAATTTTCATGAAATTCTTGAGGCATGACATGTTCCCTGTCATGTACCTAGAGCAACCACTATCAATATGCCAGATGCTCATCCCCTTGAGCTGCTGGTTGCCCTGCACATAAGATAAAAACAATTAGTATTGATTGGGAACCCAAGCCAAAGTGGTCTTGGGTCTCCCTTTCTCATCAAAGTATTTACATTCCTTTTTGCTGAGATTTTTAAACTCAGAGCACTCTTTACTAGAGTACTTTGTCAAGATGATTGGCTTAGCAGCACAAACATTAGAAGCAGTACTAACCTTAGAAGTACTAATAGAGTTAGCAGTACTAACAGGTTTAGCTGTACTAACCTTGTTAGAAGTACTAACAGAGTTAGCAATATTAACAATAGAAGAAGTACTAATAATGTTAGTTTTAGCAGTACTAATACTCTTAGCAGCACTAACATTGGTAACAGTAGTATTGCTTCTAGCAGCACTATCATTGTCAGCAGTACTATTTGTGGTAGCAGTACTAACAGTTTTAGTGCTTTTAGGAATCCACATCTTGACACTCTCCTCAACAGTCTTTTTCTTCATGTGGCTTTTAGATTTAACAGATTTCTTAGCCACATGGTTCCTTTCATTCTTCCTATAACCAAAGGGTTTTTGCACAGATCTTTGAAAATTCATCCTTTGGTTCATAGGATTGAAATAACAGTATTTAGCAATATGATTAAGCTTTCCACAAATAAAACAAGGTTTTGGTCTATTGATTTTACTCAGATCAATCCCTTGTTTTTGTGCCCACTGATTATTCCAGTTTCTTTGATTACCCCTCCTTTTATCATGATTTAGGGGCTCAGATTTAGTACAAGCACATTGTTTGCAAGGAACAGGAATCACAACTGTGGTCTGTTTGTAATGGACCTTACTAGACTTTCCCTCAGTCTTCTCTATGTCCTTAGATTTTACCCAAATCTTTCCACAACCCTCATTGGTAATAGTGTGATTCTCTAGAGGAATCTCATCACTCACAGTGTTCTCCTTACCCTTACCAGCTTCTTTCTCAGTTTTGTCCTCAACAACTACTTCATCTAAGGGATCTATCTCAGTGGCTCCCTCAGGAAAGTCCTTCCTATCTTTGGTTTCTAGCAAGTCTGATGTAGGAGGGATGTAGTTGTTGTTGTATGGTGGTGGTGTGGTATTGTACCCAATTCCTCTTCTCAGCTTGTCATGAATCTGAGTTTGTAGTAAAGAGTCCATTGCTTTAGAAGCATTGGAAAACTTTTCTACATCTAGCTTAACTTTGGCTAGCTCCCCTCTAAACTTTTCACTCTCCTCTTTAGACTTTGTCAGTTGGAGTTCTAGATCCTTTTTCTCCCACTTCCAGTAGTTTGTGTCATATGAGTGTTGAAGTTCATTGGCTTGGAAACCTTTAATTTGTTCCTCAAACCTCTCAACAATTCTCACATAGTCTTTTATATCTTTTGCTAACCTCTTAAGGTCATCACTCATATTCTGGTTGTGATCCCTGTACCTTTTAACAGTGTCTATGCAAGTTTTAGAGCAGAGATTAGAACTTACCTCAGTTGGGAGATCAAATACCTCTGCCATGAGAGCTTGATTTTGAATAGCCTCTTCTGCTTGATCACTCCAGTCAAACCCCATTCCTTGTTGAGAAACAAGGGCTTGAGCAGAGTTTCTGTTCTGGTTGAAGCTACCAGTCTGAACTTGTTGGTGGTTATTTTGAGACACTCCACTTCTGCATTCCCTGGCAAAGTGTCCCTTCATATGACATTTATAGCATTCTACCTTTGACTTGTCAAAATCTGCTCCATCTTCTCTTCTTTGGGAGAAGTTATTCCTCCCAGTCCTCTTGATGAACTTGTTTACCCTCATGGAAAGCATGGCCATCTGCCATTTAATATCCATCTCTTCAAGATCATCAGGATGAAGTTGTTCCAAGTCATCATTGATTAAAGAAGAGTTTCCATGGCTGGACAGAAAGGCTTCAAAAACAGATTCAGTGCCTTTTTCTTGATTTGCTCCATTAGCAGCATTAACCGATTCAGGGTTAGCAGTAGAATCAATTGATGCTGATAGGAGTGCAGCATTATGAACGTATCCAGAAGGCTTCTTCTTTGCCTCCACCTCAGATTCAAACACTCTAAGGTCATTGTATAGATCATCAAGTTCTTTTTCTTCTAGTTGTTCATTCTGTCTGAATGAAACAGTATACATGGTCCATTCATCTCCAAGGGACCTTAAGTACTTTCTGTTTACGTCATCTTGATCAATCTGTACTCCCATAGTATCTAGTTCACTAATCAGCTTGTTAAACCTGTCAAAAGTTTGAGTCATGGACTCATTCTTAGTAGACATAAAATTTTCATACAATTGCTTCAGTATTGCCTTCTGATTTCTCTTGGTACTTTTGGTACCAGAGAATCTTTTCTCTAGAGCATTCCAAAGCATCTGTGCATCAGTGCAATTACAGAATTGGTGTTGATATTCATTGGGAATAGCCAAGAGCATTGTGCTCAAGGCTTTCATCTCTGTCTGCCTTATCTTCTTTTTTGCATCTGTCTTTGGTGGTGTTCTTTTTCCATCTGCACCAATTTTTCCTTCATCAGATGGTCCATTCTCAATGATGTCCCACATAGAGTAATCTGTGAGGAGAATGTATTGCTTGATCCTTATCTTCCACATGTCAAACTCATTAGATCTGAGCATTGGAACCTTTGAGACAAGAGTACTGTTTGATTCAACTGTGTTTTCAATGATGAATGAAGGTTTCTGAGAATACTTGCTCTGATACCACTTGTCAGGATCTGAATTCTTAACAAGAATAAACACTCAGAAACAATATTAAAGGAGTTTGCGGAATAACACTTTAATATTCAAAGATCAATGAAACAGTGAATCAGAAATCACAAATTGTAAACTTTATTGAATGATTTAAAGCTACAAGATTTCACACACAACCTCAATATTGATGAACAGGCTCACCAATACGAATTCTAATTCTCTAGAACTAGGGTTCTAAACCTTGAGGTTGATTCTCTCTATGAAAGCAAAAACTCAGAATGTTGTTATCCTTGATGTTACAAAACTATTCTATACATATACTGAAGATAAAAGATAATAAAAAAATAAAAGAACTTCAATATAATCTTCCATAGTTATCTCCAAGACTTTCCATGATTATCTTCAGTCAATACATCTGTCATCCTTGCCATACGAAGCCTTCATCTCATAAGCAACACTAACTTCATGAGCAGTATTAATATCATTCAGCAGTATTAACTTTGATCTGGAAATACCAACTCCAGCAGTACTAACTCCAACAGTACTAACTACTAGCAGTAGTAATCATATTGTACTGGCAGTAGTAACCAGTTGTGGTAGCAGCATTAACCATACTTAAGCAATTCTTTCAGTTCCCAACAATAACACTTACACCCAAAAGATTTGAAATATTTGACATTCGGTTTGATACCATTCATAAGCTCATATGGTGTTTTGTTGAATCTTTGATGTAGAATGGATCTGTTCTGAGTATGACATGGCGTAGAAACCGCTTCAGCCCAATGAGACAAAGGAAGACTGGAATATGCAACCATCGATCTGGCAGCCTCGACAAGCGTTCTATTTCTTCGTTCAACAACCCCATTCTGTTGCGGTGTTCGAGCAACAGAAAACTGTTGTTGAATGCCTTGATTTTCGTAGAATGCTTGAAGAGTACTGTTCTTGAATTCTGTGCCATTATCTGATCTGACAACCTTGACCGCCTTTTGCTTGTTGGTCTGAATCGTTTTGATGAGGTTGATGAGTATGTCGGGAGTTTTATCTTTGGACTTGAGAAACTTAACCCATGTATAGCGTGAATAATCATCAACAACTACCAAAACATATCTTTTCTTTCCGATACGCTTTGTCTTCATCGGTCCACACAAGTTAACATGTAAAATATCAAGTATGTCCGAAGTGCAAGCCTCGGGTTTTGGCTTATGCGAAACTTTCTTCATCTTTCCCTTCTCACAGTCTTGATAGAGGTGGTCTTTCTGAAATCGGAGTACTGGGAGACCTCGAACTGAATCATTCTTGACAAGGCGATCCATGTATTTAAAGTTGAGATGAGCTAGTCGTCGGTGCCATATCCAACTTTCATGAACAGAGACTTTAGATAGCAAGCAAATATCTGATGGAATTTTAACCTTGGAAAGATCAATAGTGTATAAATTTGATCTTCTCTTTCCGACAAGTAAATCCCGGCCACTGTCATTCTTTACCGCAACTCGTTTAGATTTGAAGCTGACTTCAAGATTTTTGTCGCAAAATTGCCCGATGCTGAATAGATTGTGGCTCCGACCTTCAACATACCTAACTCGCTTGACAGTAATATTCCCTTGCACAAGATCACCATAGTCTAAAATAGGAGCAGTCTCGCAGTTTCCAAACTTAACACGACCGCAACATTTTTCTTTAAAATTTGAAAGTAATGATTTGTTGCCCGTCATGTGTTTGGAACACCCCGAATCCAGATACCATAATTGACTAAGCTGCACATTCAGAAATTACAAAGATTTAGGTACCCATAAGCTTATGGGTCCCTTCTTGTTAGTCCTTTGCCTTTTATTTTTCATAACTCTCTTTTTAGAAAAAATTTGAACACAATCATCTATGGAAGAAAAATCACAATCATCTGAATCAGAACTAGAAGAGTAACATGAGACATTCTTTGCAATTTGAATCATTTGCTTTATTGAATATTTTGTGTTTTTATTACAAAATGCAAATGTATCCTTTTTACAAAGACAATCTACACATTTCTTCTCTAAAGTGTCAGATTCTGTTGATTTCTTCTTGACACTCCATATCTGCCTTGTTGACTTGTTCAAAGTCCGATCTGAAACAGTAGAATCAGAAGAATTAGAATTTTCAGAAGTGACATTATCTTTCTTCTTTGACTTCTTTGAACTTCTTCTTTTACGTTTTGGTTTATAATACTGATCATTTAGCATAAAAGAATCATCAACAATTGAATTGGAAGAAGAAATTTTATCTAAGAAATCAAATTGAACATCCATCAAAGTTGAACTATCCTTGGAGTCATGATTTTCAGAAACACACAAGTCAGGAAGAGATTTGCGCGATCCACTAGTGGCGCATACTGAACTTTGCGCTACTAACCTCTGGCGCAAACCTTCAGTTTGCTCTACCTGTGGATGGCGCAAACATTCACTTGTTTGTACTTCGTGAGTATTTTCCTTAGAATCGTTAGAAAATCCAGAATTTATTTTGTCATCAAAGTCTTGTTTTTGAGAAATGATTTTATCTTCAAAACTAGATTTCATGATAAACAGAAATAAACAATTTTCAAAATCATTTTGAAGACTTTGTTCTTCCATTTTATCTTCAAGATCATTGATTTTACCCTCTAACACTAATGGGGGAATATATATCTTAGAATCATAAGAAACCGGAGATATATTTTTCTTATTAGTGCTATTGGCATATATATCAATATAATAATTTGATAATGAAGATTTAATGGAAGAATTGACATTTAAAACATTTTGAGATTTTCTGGACTTCTTTGAATTTTCAGGAAAATATTTGGCATTTTCACGAGTATAAACAAATGGCATCTCCATTTTTTTGTTGTACATTCTTTTCTGATTTTCAATTTCTAATTCTTGCTTTTTATTCATCCACTCAATTTTAAATTGAGGAGCATATTTTGCAAGATTTAGATAATCGAAATTATATAAAGTGGGGGTTTTTGATATAACATTGTTTAAACAATGTGGATTTTCAAAACCAAGTCACCATCTTTCTTTTATTGCCTCATCACTCCTTGTTTTATTCATATATATGGTTTGCTCAGTTTGTTCTCTCTTATATAATTTTCCTTCTAAAACAATTATTTTATCAGAAAACTCTTGATTTAATTTGGTCAATTCAGTCAAAGAATCAAGATTAGTCTTATTTAAATTATCTAATTCATCCAATTTATTTTGAAACTTTTGTTTTGTATCTGTCAAGATAAACTTTTCATCTTTCAATGAAATTTGCAATTTTTCAATCATGACAAATTTTTCTTGATTAGTTTGCTTTTCAGATAAGAACTTTAAACGTAAGTCATGCAAAGCATTTATTATGACGTTCATTTGAGAAGAAATAAAGTTGAAATCAAACTCAGTAGGTACCTCAGATTCATCAGTGGAGGTGTCCTCATCTTCATCATCACTCTTATCATCCCCAATGAAACATATGGCAACTGTTTCCTCATTCTCAGCTTCTTTGTCTGAGTGATCAAACCAGTATTCCTCTTCAGCTAACAGAATTGTTCCATTTTCTCTCTTTTCTGCCAGTTCCAACTTTTTCCTGTAAAACGCAGAATCTTTGATGTTAGGTCTGATTTTATAGTAATCATTGTATTTATAGGATTGGTCAAATACTGTGTCTAGAAGCTTTATACTATGTAGTATTGACCAAGGGTATTTAAGTCCCTTTGGTCTTGGTTGTTTGTAACTCATTCACTCATATTGAATATCACAGTTACTTTACGCTTACTTTGCTCTCTCTCTCTCTCTCTCTCTACTTTCTCTCTCTAGAGATTCATTGATCTTGGACTCACAATTGGTATCAGAGCCATCTGAATCTTGAGAGAATTGAGAGATTGATTTTTCGATACTGAATTTGTGGATTAAATCGAAAATTTGATCGATTTTCTTGATTTTTTCAAGAAAATATCGTTTTCAGATTTTTCATCAAATTCGGCTTTGTTTTTGAACGAATTTTTGTGAAAATCGGTTTGTTGGATTCGTTTTTGATTGCTAAACATCTTTGATTCACATCGATTTGCAAGAAAAACTTGTTTTGATTGTCAATTTAGAGATTTTTGTGATTAACTGGAAAAACTCGGTTTGCGTACTGTTACATTCCCGATTTTGAGTTTTTTGTGGTTTTTTAATCGAATTTCTTGTTGGAAAAGTGTAAGAAAGTTGTTTTCGATCATATCTGAGAAAGGTTTTGTCATTTTTGTCTAATCTGTATTCAATTTTTGGTGATTTTTGAGTTTTTCAGCAGGTTTGCGCAAGATTTGAACTTTACGCGAGTTCATCTTTGTTTGCGCGAGTTCATCAAGGAGTTCAAAGTTCTCTTCATGAATCTCTCACGCAAACTCAAGTTTGCGTATTCAGCCTATCACGCAAAGCTACTTTGCGTCTCTAGTGCTTCAAAAGAAGTAACGTTTGCGTATCATACAGCTCACGCAAAGCTTACTTTGCGTCTTCAAGGTCTAACTCAAAGAACTTTGCGTCTTCAACGACTAACGCAAAGGCTAGTTTGCGTCTTCCGCTACTCACGCAAAGTTGGTTTGCGTTTCGAACAACTTACGAGAAGTTAAGTTGTCGTCTCGGTCTGCTCACGAAAATTCAGTTTGCGTTTTAAGTGCCTTACGCAAACCTAAATTTGCGTCTTCCCTTGCTCACGAGAATCTTAGTTTGCGCTTCAGTCTTATCACGCAAAGCTCAGTTTGCACTTTCTTCCTCTCACGCAAACATCAACTTTGCGCCAGTCTCAGACTTGAATTTTTTCTTGGATTATCTGAAACATGGATTCTACAAAGTTAGCCTTTCAAGCTCAGTTCTACAAGAATGACCTCATGATGTCATTGGGTACAGACACTCGTCCTCCAGTATTGATAGATGAAAACGAATTCACTCAGTGGAAAGATCGGTTTCTCAACTTCATTGAACGACAAGTTAATGGAGCCAACATTATGAAGTCTCTAAATGAAGGACCATTCATAAAGACTAACAAAGAGACTCCAGCAACACCCGAAGAGGCTTTGAGAATGAAAGTTGATCGAGAATTATCTGCTAATCTAATGCTAGCATTGCGAAATTATGTATACAACCATGTTGATCATTACAAGAATTATCCAAATCAGATGTGGACACAGTTGGAAAAGATTATGCTTGGCTCATCAGTTGCAACTCAACTTAGACATACACGCTTCATGAACAACTTTGAGGAGTTCAAGGCCAAAGACAGTGAGTATTTAAAGAGTGTTTTCGACAGATTCATTGTCGTGATCAATGACTTAAGAAAAATAAAAGTGGAAAAGACTGAGCTTGAGATGAATCTGAAATTTCTCAATCCTCTTCAGCCTGAATGGAACAAAACTTATCACAGACTGAGGAACGATGTCAGAATCTCCACTATGCAAATCCAAGAAGTTTATGAAATTCCGATGACTGATGAGAGCTTGGTGCTTGAGAAGAAGGCCAAACTGGATAAGAAAAACAAGAAATCAGTAGACCCGGTTGCACTCCTCACGAGCCAACTGGCTGAACAAGCGTTGTCGAATAACGCTTACAACGGGTCAACTGATGATGATGGTGAGGGACTGCAGAAAGCAATGATCCTTATCTCTCAGCATTACCAGAAAAAGTTCCAACCAAAGTCGGATTCCAACACTTCTCGCTTCACTTCCGGTTCAAGAGCCAAAGACTGTTGCATGCTACAACTGTGGAAAGTCGGGCCACATCTCTAAGGAGTGTAGAGTGAAGAAAGTTAGGGACTCAACTTATTATCGAAAGAAGCTGAAACTTGCTGAGAAAAGAGAGAGTGGAACAGCTTTGCTAGCCGAAGAAGAGTTTTGGCTAGATCACTCTGACGATGAAGCTGCAAACGTAGAGATCGCTCAGATGTGCTTGGTTGGAGATGATCAGTCAGACGATTCTGATACTGATGAAGATGAGGTATATTTTGATTTTGATTACAACTTTATTGCCTTTCAGATGAATATTATTATAATTGCTTTATCTGATTTGCGTTCACAACTTTTATCTGAAAAGAATTTAAATTCTGAAAAGTCAGATTTGATTGACAAACTGAAAATTTATTTGAAAGATGAAAAATCTATTTTGGAAAACACCAAAGACATCTTTCAAAAGAAATTGGATGATTTGGAAAATTCAAATAAGACTTATCTTGAGTCTTTGACTAAAATGACTTCTTTAAAAGATGAATTTTCAGATAAAATAAATAAGTTAGAAGAAAAGCTTTATCAAAGGAACCAATCTGAACAAACAATTTTTATGAACAAACCGAGGAGTGAAGAAGTTTTAAAACAAAGGTGGGGACTTGGTTTTGACAATCCTCATTGTTTAAACAAAGTGATAAACGAAGTTCCTACTATATATAAATATGATTATCTAACTCTTGCACACTATGCTCCTCAGTTCAAATTTCATTGGACTAGTGAAAAGCAAGTGTTAAAACTGGAAAATGAGAAAAGGATGAATAACAAGAAAAATGAAATTCCTTTTGTTTATACAAGAGAAAATGCAAAATATTTTTTTGAAAAATCAAGGAGAGGAAGAAGAGTTTTAAATGATATATCTCCTGTCAAATCTTCAATATCTGATGATTTTATTGATCCTTATGCTTCTAATTCTGATAAGGAAAATATTTCTCCAATCATTTATGATTCTATGAAATATACTCCTCCATTAGTATTAGAGAGTACAATCATCGATCTTGAAGATAAGATAGAAGATCAAAATATTACAAAGGAAATTGAATCTGAAATTATTCTTTCTTTCATGACTTCTAGTCTTGAAGAAAATTTATTTTCTCAAAAACAAGATTCAGTTTCTATTTCTAACCTTTCTTCTGATTTTCAAGAATACAAAAAGGAAGTTTCAAATTTTAAAATCTTTTCTCAAAATACTTCAGACTCTGAGGCGAATTCAGATTCATTAGATGATCAGATTGGTTGCTTAGGTAAAATTATTTCTTCTGATTTAAATATTTCGTCTAAAATTCTTGATGATTCTTTTACGCTCAATGATCAATATTATAAACCTAAGCGTAAAAGAGGACGGTCAAAAAAGTCGAAGAAACAAGATAAAGTTATTTCTGACAGTTCTAATTCTTCTGATTCTAATCTTTCAGATAGGACTTTGAGCAAGTCATCAAAGAAGCAGATTTGGAAAGCAAAGCAGACATCTACTGATTCTATGTTTGATGGAGATAGATATGTAGACAAACTTTATAATAGTGATTCATTTGCTTCATGTAATAAAGTTTCAAAATACTCTATAAAGCAAATGTTTCAAATTTCCAAAAATGTCTCATATTCTTCTTCTGATTCTAGTTCAGATGATTATGCTTTGTACTCATCTGATGATTGTACTTATTATTCTGATGATATTTCTCATGCTTCTCATGTCAAGTCTTATAATTATTTCCCCATACGAACTGCAACTAACAAACTCGGGCCCAAATACAAGTGGGTTCCCAAATCTTTATCTGATTCAAAGTTTCAGGCACCTCACGTTAAGGGGGAGTAAGAGAAATTTGGCTTCTGAGTACTTCAGCTCAGAACCCGTACTTCAACGACTATGACTTCTAGACATGTCAGTCTAGGACTCATTCTTCAAAGCTTATAGCTTCTGACTAATGAGAAACTGTGAGTGCATCTACTTTTTTTCCACTGCATATTTTTCTGATTATGATGTATTTCAGGTTTTCTCAAATTATTTTCATGAATATGAGCATTTTCAATCTCGTTTGAATTCTGTTCATCCAAATATTTCTTTTGAGACACATGTTATAAAAGAAAAAGATTTAAATCTTTACAAATTTTATTCTATACAGTAAACGATTACAGTTTTCTTTCTTTTGAATAAAACTTGTGTCTAGGATAAATTTTCAAGTTGTTTGTTTATATTAAAGTTGTTATATGTTCAAATTTCAACTCTAACAAATTTCGAAAAGTCAGCAACTTGTTTGAAACTTTTGATATTGCTTTAAAGTTGTGTGATTCAGAATATTTATAGTTTACAATGTTTAGAAAACCAAAAAAGTCAGAATTTTGGATTGTAATGAAAATATGGGTTAAGCACTTAGACGTAAAACCTTGTGATTGAGATGAATATTAAATTCTTAAAATACAGAAATCTCTAAGTTTCAAAGTTTGAACCTGTAACCTTTCTGGTTTGAGAAAGGAAGTTCTGTGGGATGCTTGTCATCTGGTCCCCTAAGGTCAATTGATCTGGGAGTGATCGAACCCAAATCTTTATAGAACCAGATCGAAAGTCATGTTCTACTGGTATGAATGGGTTTAGGATATGTCGATGTAGCCTTTCTGATCTGGGAGAGTAAGTTCCAAGGGGTGCTTGACACTTAGTCCCCTAAGGCCAACTGGTCTGGGAGTGGTTGACTCAAATCCTTCAATAGGGTCAGTTAGAAAGTTACGTTTACGGCATGTTCTTTACTTAATAAACTTTTTGATTCAAAAGATGCCAAAGTGCATGCGCTTAAAAGATGCCAAAGAGCACACTCATGTCAAGATGCCAATGAGCACAATGCTAAAAGATGCCAATGAGCACACATCTCGTGATACTTGGTGATATTTCTGAGTTGCGATAAACCTGTAAATTTGTGAAAATCTTAAAATTCTTGATGACTTAGTGTGATTACATGCAAAGTTCTCTATTATATTTTTAGAATGGCATTTTCTTGAAGCTAATCAAAGTTCGCATGATTGCATACTGAATAGATTGATGAAAGTTTTTGAAACTAAACATGTTTTAACTTGATATGCAATGAAACTTGTATCTGTATCCAACAACATATATTTGATTTCAATTGATTGATAAATTTGTGATATTTTACTAAGTAGAATTTTATTTGTTTAGTATTTAATTTTTTTAATTTTCTTTTTCTTTGATGTTTCAATTCTTGTGTTCTCATATATTTTTTCAAATGGGTTTGAGCATTATTCAAGAGGGAGTGAAAAAGGAGAATTTTTCTTAATGATCATATCTGTTTTTGAGGGGGAGTTTCTGATTTTCTTTATATGAATGCTAACTTGAATTGTCGTATCTAGTGCATTTGTGTAGGGGGAGTCAAAGAGTTTAAAAAGGTAAAATTTTCTAAGTTTAAGTCAGCTTTGCGCCATCAGTTGGTTGCGCAAACCTTGCTTTGCGCCACCTTCTTGTAACGCAAACCTCACTTTGCACCACCTGCGTGTCGCGCAAACCTCTCCTATTTTCTCCGTTTCTTTGATTTTGCAGATCTTAAGTTGTCTCGTCTTCAACATTTACATGACCAAGTTGATCCAGATCATCAAGGTCATGAGGGGGAGAAGTCAAGGAGAAATTAAAGAGACAAAGAGCTCAAAACGTTTATATGCTGATCAAGATTCGCTCAAAGATTCTATCCTCTCAGCCATTTTAAAAGATTCTATTCTCTCAGCCATTTTAATTCTTTTGTTGTTCCTGCTCCGACCACCACAGTTCTTTCAAGATATTTCAAAAGAGGTGTGTCGTTTAGAGCACAATCTACTGGTCCAGACTTATCATAGGCAGCAAAGACAAATCAAACTGAAAGATGCTGAGAATAATTTTTCTTTTAAAAGTCAGATTTCTTCATAAAGTCGCTTTTATGGTCAGTGCTGATTTTGAAGATGATTTTTGAAGACCAAAGTGCCAATGATTACTAAGGGGTGATTGTTAGGTCTGATTTTATAGTAATCATTGTATTTATAGGCTTGGTCAAATACTGTGTCTAGAATCTTTATACTGTGTAGTATTGACCAAGGGTATTTAAGTCCCTTCAGTCTTGGTTGTTTGTAACTCATTCACGCATATTGAATATCACATTTACTTTGCGCTTACTTTGCTCTCTCTCTCTACTTTGACAACCTTCACTCGACACTCCTTTGCTATGTGTCCGGGTTTTCCATAATTGAAGCAGTTCATAACCTTCTTATCTTCCTTTTTCGGCTCAGTCACTTTTGCAGGTTCATACTTTGGAATATATGGCTTTGAGGGAGCACCGGGTTCCACTTTCTTTGAACCGGAAGTGAAGCGGAGGTTGTTTGATCCTGATCTGTGTTGGAACTTCTTCTGATAATGTTGAGAGAGGAGGATCATAGCCTTTTCCAAAGCCTCACCATCGTCATCAGTTGACCCATCATAAGCATTATCAGATAATGCTTGTTCGACTAACTGACTAGCTAGAAGAGCAATCGGATCCACTGACTTCGGCTTGTTTTTCTTATTAATCTTTGCTTTCTTTTCCAGTACCATGTTCTCATCAGTCATCAAGATTTCATAAAGTTTCTGTATTGGCATTGTAGAGATTGGTACATCATTCCTCATCCGATGACAAGATTTGCTCCATTCTGGTTGAAGAGCATTTAAAAATTTCAGATTTGCTTCCAATTCAGTCTTTGTCACCTTTATCTTGTACAAATCATTGATCACTGCCCAAAATCTGTCACACACTTTTCAGACTCTCTCCATCTCTTGCCTTAAACTCCTCAAAGTTGTTCATGTATCGAGTCTGACGGAGTTGAGTGGCAACTGCTGATCCAAGCATTATCTTTTCTAGTTGAGTCCACATTAGACTTTGCTTGACTATCTGCTTGATGTCGCAAAGCCTCGTCAGCATCATACTCACTTATAAGCTTCTCAACCCTCGTAGCCGGTATGTTTCCAATTGCGGGAATTTCTTTCATCGGCTTTACCATTGGTCCTTTAGTAAGAGACTTCATCATATTGTCACCATTAGCTTGTCGCTCTATGAAATTGATGAATCTGTCTCGCCATTGTTGAAATTCATTTTCATTTATCAGAACTGGAGGGCGAGTGTCTGATCCCAAAGACATCATTATGTCATTCTTGTAAAACTGAGCTTGTAGAGACATCTTGATAAAAGTACAAAGTCAGAAAGTTTTAAGTTTGGAATCTGAAATATTGGCGCAAACTGAAGGTTTGCGTGAGCACTAGGTCGTGCAAAAGAGATTTGTGTGACTCGTTGATGGAGCAAACTATGATATGCGCGAAGTGTTGATGGCGCAAAACAAACTTTGCGCAAGATGTTGGTGACGCAAATGTAACTTTGCGTGAGATGTTTGTAGCGCAAAAGCTCGCTTGCTCTAAACTGAACTTTTCTTGAGATTGAGATGGCGCAAAAATATTTTGCACGAGACTGAGTTGGTGCAAAGATAACTTTGTGCAAGAAGCTGATGAAGAGAACTTGGACTTTTCAAGAGATGAGGATGGCACAAACTTTAATTTGTGCGATGTAAGGGTGACACAAAGATTACTTTGCGTGATGAACCAAAGACGAAAAGTTGAACTTCTCGTGAAGAAAACCTGAAGAAACGCACAATACTTGATGATCTGGAAGAACTCGCGCAAAACCTGAAGAACTGGCGCAAAACCGTAGAAAATCCAGAAAAACTTCCAAAATCGATTTTAACCATGAAATTGATAAAACCTTTTCACAAAGATGTGTTCGAAAACTGTTTTCTAGATACTTTCAAACAATCAAATCTATCAAAAACCACAAAAACGAGTATTCGTGAAATTAACAGAACGAAAACTGAACTTTTCAAAATTCTTGAAAATTTTCAAAATTGAAGATCAAACAATGATTTTCTTGCAAAAAGATGTAAATTAAAAGTGTTCCACTATCAAAATCGAATTCAGCAAACCAAATTACAACAAAATTCGATCAGAAATCAATCCGAATTTGATGAAAAATCAAAAAACGAGATTTTCTTGAAAAAATCAAGAAAATTGATCAAATTTTCTGATTTAACTAGAAATTCAGAATCTAAAAAATGTTTCTCTCAATCCTCTCAGATTTAGAATGGCTCTGATACCAATTGATAATACCAAAATCACCAAATCTTAGAGAGAGAAAGTAAGAATGCGCCAAATGTAGTTTGATATTCAAATGAGCTCCAAAGTTACAAAGACAAAGCACCTAAGGGACTTAAATACCCCAAGGCCTAACAGATACAAATAAGCAAAACTAAACACAGTTAAGACCTCGGTTAATAAATACATTGATTACTATTCAATAATAAATACATTGGTTAATAAGGAATGGAGTTTCTGCTTGGTTAGGCTCTGGTTCTTTGGGATCTGATTCTTGTTCAGGGAAAAGATCAGGAAGAAATTGAGAAGATCTTTTAGGATATATGTCCGGTCCAAAGTCAGATGAGGACTGGTCTTCAAAAGAAGTGGGCAAACTCTGGTTATTCATGAATTTTTATCTCAACTAGTTGGACTGTTGTTATGGGAACTATTGGATCATTAGCGTTATTAGAAGCTAAGATGACAAAGGGTGTTGATACTTTTGGTAGTACAAGGGGTTGATTAGCAGAGGCCCTTATAGGTGACCCTTCTAGTTCATTTCTGTTGGCTTCTATCTCTGTCTATTTTTCCATCATAATTTCATCAGTAGGAGAGGACTCCTATAGTTCTTTGGCTTATTGCTTGGACTGATTGGTGGTGGGAGCAGAAGACTCTGGAGCAACTACGGTTAATGGAGCAGCTTGAGTGATATGGGGCAGAGTCTCCCCCTTTTGATGAACAGAGGCACCATCACCCTCTAGGTGCTCTGTGTCGTCAAACCTTTGACTTTTAGATGCCTCTTATGCATAATTAGTTAATGGCGCTTTTCTTTTATGTGTCGGTGCAAATGGTATCTGGATACTCTGTACTTTCCTCTAAAGTAATTCACAGACATCTTTTGCAGATCCTATGATCTGGCTAACCTTTGTATCAACAAAGAAGTTATGTTTGGCTAGCGTAGATCGTACCTCTATGATGGGCTAGTTTGTCTTCGTAACAAATTTGGCATAAATTTATGTCATTTTTTCTAGAATGGACTTTTTGAAGTTCAGGAGATCTCCCTTGTTAACAAATCCGAGTTGAGGAGCTTACATGATCGTTCTGGATGAATATAAAGGTAGAGACTCTGAAATTATAGACTTGATTTGTTCTGTGAAAGATTGAAAGTCTTGGACAGAGATAACTTGTGGAAGTAGAGCAGAAGCACTAGGCTCTGGTTGCATTGTAGGGGCTTGTTGGCTCTAGATCTTCTCTGATAAGATTTGAATACTTGCATCATAGGCATTACATTGAGCAGATAGATCATCAAAATTTTATTGAAGCAGAGAGTTATGGTTATTGTAGTGTTGGGTCATCATTTGCTTCATCATCTCTAGCTTCTTTGAATTTTCTTCAAATTCTGCTTTGAGAGCAGAGATAGTGATTCGAAGGGATAGAAGCTCAGAGGAACTTGTAGATGACTCTGCTTGGAGAGGACTCTCTAGGTGTTTGATATTTTCAACCATGTCATCCTCCAAATCTGAAAAGTTGAAATAGATGTGATAACCTAGATTGAAATCAAGCAAATATGGGCCTTGTGCAAGTATGGAAGACCATTACATTGGAGTTAGACAGTCTCTGCGATCATAACGATTATTGCTCATAGACTTGAGCATAGGATCTTTGTCGACACGTGTCACAGAGGCATCCGTATGTGTAGGAATTTGTGTCGTATCGTGGGGTGATGGGACACTTATCTTTTCAATAACTAAGTTCTTTTGAGAGGACTTAGCCAAGAACTCCTATTCTTTCTTTTTTGATTACCTTGATTGGATTCAAAAAAGCATAGGCTTCGGGCAATTTGGTGAAGAAAAGGGCTCTTATCTTGAACTAACGCTTTGATCACGACTTTTAGATCCATATCTTTTAGAGATGTGGCTTCCCCGGTTTCGTTTTATACACAAACCTGAAGGACAATCTCTGGATGGATAGGTTGGTTAGGGTACAAACTATCCAGTTCTATTTCAATAACCCTTGATTCTTCAACATCAGATTCAGAATGTGTGGATGCACTAGGAGTTGAGCTACAAAAGCACACATGTGTGCCATAAGGGACATCTTATCTCAAGCTCTCAAAATTTCCCCCTAGGCTTCTACGGGATCAAAACTGTGGGAGATACTCTCTCTTCATTTTAATTTTCATTCTCACCTCTCTCTGACTCCTCTCGCCTCTCTGACCCATCACTGTTGGGCTCAGAAGCTTTTTGTTCTAGGGTGTGGTTCTAAGGTTTGGATATAATGTCTATAAGTATCAAAAAAGGGTGATACTATTTGAAAATAGCTCAGCATGCCTCTGGACAGAGGTCTTTCATTGGGATATCCATCTTTGTAGATGGTTGGCTTGTGAGAGTTCATAATAAAGAAAGGGGCTTTTGGTCAAAATACAGGAAACTTCTATTGCTCAACGACACCTCGGATGAATAGGTCTAGAAACCTTGGAAACATAAGGGAACCAAATGGTTTCCCCTCGGTGCAGGTGCAGATTAAAATACATACCATACATGATGGTAAAGATGTTGAAGCTTTTTTTATATATGCTTCTAGTATTGAAGGTCAATCTTCTGTTAAGGATATTAAAGATAACATTCCACATTGGTGGAAGGAATTGTCTATTGGCTTTTGAAATGTAGGTGGTTTCCGTGTTGTAGCCAATAAACCGTAGGAATTTCACCACTTGCTCAGATGAGGGCAGATCATCATACTTTCGGAGTTGCATTTCTTGGCGAGTTGGAATGTAAAGAACTTGTGAGACCTTTTTTCGTGAAATCTTGGTTGCACACTCCATGTTATCTGGAGCATCGACCACTCCCATGATTCCTTTGGCTTCAGAAACGAATTCGTAGGTTTGCCAGTATTGTTGAACATACTTTTGGGTATGCCATCATCAATCCTTGTGATGGCAGTTTCCAGAACGTGGTTTTTCATATTGGATAATGATGTTGAAATCTTCTCCAAAGTTTTTGAGTTGCAGTTCCACCATGTGATTGTTTGCTTTGATTTCTTAGGGTACGAGCACTTAGCTATCAACTTCTATAGATCAAAGAGTACTTTCATTGTTGTTGGAGTTGTGAGAATCATCGAGATGAACTGGGGACGCTATTGAATGTTGATGGTTTGAAGAACAGATGAAGAAAATGAAGATAATAGTAGGGAGGGAAGTTTTGATATTCAATGAGAGCATAAAAATGAAATTAGGTATATAAAGGGTTTTATACTTGAAAACACTTGAGTCCCCGGACGAAGTTTTGAAAGGACAGATTATGAACCGTTTCTGACATATACCATAGTGGGAAATACACGTGGCAAGTGGATTCCAAGAAAATAGCTCATGTCATAAACCGTCACTAAGGGATTATTATAGAGACATGACAGTCACCTTGGTAAAATAACCCGCACCCTAAATCAATAGATGCCAAAATACACAAGTGTTGATATCCAGAAGAGGCTCTATACGAACAATACCTTTGTATATTAGTTTTTGTGCTTCCGAACATAATTACACCTTGATACCTTAAAAAAATTTGAAAATTACAACTTCTGGTAGTGAAAATATTCAAAAACCTTCAATCTTTGTGTCTAGAAGCTCTGGTCAAGCAACCAGAGGCTCTGGATAATCAAATTTAGAGTTACTGAAATTTTCAAACAGTTTTGGACCAGAAGAAGTTTTCCCTTCTCTAAGAGCACCGTCTTCTTAAAGTTCAGAGATGTACGTACGTTGATCATAATGTTCCAGAAGCTTTGGATTGTAGAGACAAAAGCTATGAACATCGATACTTAGTAACTGGATAGTCCACAAGCTACCTTGATCATAATGTTCCAGAAGGTCTGGACAGTAGAGACAGAAGATCGTAAAATCAATACTTAGTAACTGATAGTCCAGAAGCTTTGGTTTGTAAAATGTTTGCTCCCTTTGATTTATCAATACCATGCTCCCCCTTGAACTATGCTTGGATTATAAGAATGATAAGTTGTGTGTCGCGGCTTTTCGTGTTTACACCTTTTTAAAATGGAAGAAAATAGATCTCAACGCAAGTATACATCTTAATCTACTGCTGTATGTAACAAGTAATAATGGTACAAAGTACCGAATATCGATCCCACAGGGAAGCGTGGAAAAGTTCTCCTTGAAAGTCGGGTATGTAAAAGCGAGTCTCAGATGGCGAATTCGAAAACAATATTTTGATTGGGGGTTTTGAGTAACACTACTGAGAATTTTAATTTAAAAAAAAGAAGCACAAGGTATAAAGATCCGTTGGGACGAATTTAATAATTAAATAATAGATGAGATTGCATTCCATTGTTATCTCAGGGTCGATATTTTTATGTAACTTAAAGAAGCCGTCATACAACGAACCAGTTGTCAGTTGATCAGTTGTATTTCGACATAAAATATAACTTTGATTTATATAACTTTGAACAATCATGCAAGACGATACACCTTTTATTCTCTTATTTGCATCGGTCCCAACTTTACTTTATACCCCGAACTGAGACGGTTAGCCCATCATCATTTTAAATTCTAATTTTAACTATTGTAAAAATGTGAGTCCTAGATTCAAGTTCTAATTGATACAAACAATCAAGATGATAATTCGAAATCACAAGTCATTGAATAAATCTCAATCAATTACAAAATCTCTCTTTCTCTCTCTACTTTCTCACTCTAAGATTGATATGCTATGAACCTCTTCTCTAATCTGCTCTCTCAATCACAATGACTTACAATCTTACGTACTTACAAGGGAAACAAGGTATTTATACCTATAAAAATTACAAGGAAACAAATACAAAAATGACTTTGAATTTCCATGAGAGTTGACTTTCCAGCATTAACTTCTTGAAATTTTGTCTTCAATCTTTATGATCTTGAATCCAACAATTATGTGCTCTAACAATCTCCCCCTTTGGATCAAGATCATTACTAAAAGATTTAACAATGCGATCTTCTCTCTTTAAGCTCGATTGAAATAACTCCCCCTTTGAACAATCTTTATCTTCTCTTGTAATCTCCCCTTTTATACAAATATGATTTTCAACCTCCCCCTTAACACAATGAAATTTCTCTTTTAATAAGCTTTGTCTTCAAAAACATTCATCAATCTTCTAAACGTCTGATCTTTAAACAGAGTAGCATTCTCTCCCAAAGGTTGTAACCAAACCTCTTTCAGACAGAAATCTGATTGCTTCAGCAAATTATCTTCAACAAACTGAAATCTTTGAACTCTTTTCGGCTTTGAACAACAATTTTCCTTTAACAATCAATTCTTGAACATTTTCTCTCAACTTTAACATATCTGACTCAAACATTTCTTGTATTCTTCTCCCCCTTTTTGATGATTTGAGCATCGATATCATCAAAACTTTCTCCAAGAAATGTCATTGAAAATTTTGATCTGTCAAACTGAGCCTCTGATTTGTTGATCCGTAACCATGTATTTATCTAGATCTTTTCAAAACCAGACAAGTTAGAAATGTGTAACACCTGAATCAACAAATGAATCAGTTAAAATGTCTGTCAGTAACACGAAGTCACTGTGTGTAACAGATACACAATATAAAGGAGCTTTTTGATGTTCACTCCCCCAGGGCTTCCATCCAATCATCGAAACACCACAAAGGCAATTTCTATGAACGTTATGACAAGAAAAACAAATTTCCTTGTGTGTTCGTGCATGTGTAGAAAGAATTAAGCACGAATGATTGCTTTTAATAAGGCTCAACATTGTGTAAACCACTGAGACAACAGTAGATAAACACAGACTCTAAGTGCATGATTGAAGTGCGAAGGTGGGGCAGACTTCCTTCTTTTTCAATATCCAGATTTTCCAAATGAAAATCAGATAGCATATGTGTTGCGTCCCCAGAAAAATATGAAACATTTTCTTTTTGAGAAGAAAATGAGTGGTTGGTGGGGTTAAAATCAAGAGTTGGCACGGGCTAGTTTCCTGTTTCAATAACGTTCACCAAAGAATTGTGAAACGCTAGTAATGTGGCTGCCCGACTCAGAAAGTAGTTGGTGCAGAGTTTGATATTCTTTTACTCTGATCTCACATCCTCTTTCTTTTTATCATTAAGCTCACATCTAACCAAACTCTCTTCTCCATTTTACCTCAACGCACAACCCACACTCATTTCTTTTAGACTCCTCACACTCAATCACAATGGATTAACTTCTTGGGTAGAAATCATTGGTTAACGTGATTCCATAGAAGTTCAGTTAATTCCTAGCACATAGAAGTCCTAGAAAGCATGTGTTGCTCAGATGAGTTAACTTTATCAGTTAAAGCGCATATACAAATGTCAGATGAATGTATCCTCAAATGATATAATCATGAAAATATGAGCATTTTTAAACATTGAAATATTTTCAAACAAGTATATTGAATGAATAGATATGAATGCAAAAGACTTGATTGAAAACCTGACATTGTATGAAAATGATCAGAAATGAAATGATATATCAATTAAGGCTTATGGTCAAGAATAACGGATATAGTCTATATGAAAAAAATATAGACAATCTTGAACTAAACGCTTCAAAATGAAATGACGCTCAATATACATTGACGTACAAGCGGGGTGTCTTACCATCGAAAATATGGTTAAATATGAGACATGGTAAGAACAATGTTGTTGGGTCTGAATATGCTATGTATGGTTTATACTGCTGATTAATGTTGCTAAGTAATTACTACTGCCAGACTATCAAGATTACTACTGCTAGTAGAATTAATACTGCTTGAAGAGTTAGTGTTGCTACTTGAATAGTTAGTACTGCTTGGAGAGTTAGTACTGCTGAAGATGGTTAATACTTCTAAAGATAATTAGTGCTGCTTCTAAAGATAAAGATGATTTGGAGATAAAGACAAGTTGGAGATAAGACTGAAGATAATTATGGTATTGATGCTGAAGATCAATTGTATTTTGATAATTATCTTGTATTCAGTTTTGTATATATAGTATAGAAGTATTTGATAGTAAAAGAAAAAATACATTCATAAATTTTTGTTTTAGAGAGAATTAACCTCAAGACTAGTTTAGATCCTTTCTATAGAGAAGTATAGAACGTTTGTTGAGCCTGTTCAACAGATTGAGGTTTTGTGTGTAATCATCAAGTTGAATCAATATAAACTTGTGATTTGAGTTTGATATACTGTTTCATTGATTGTTAGTGTTAAAGTGTTTTTCCGCAACTTCTTTAGCATTGTTTCTGAGTGTTTGTAAATTAAATTCTTGTTTGAATTTCGATCCTGACACATGCTATCAGAGCATTGTTAAACTCAGAAAAACAACAATCATCATGGACAGTTCAAGTGATAGTGTTCTGGTCTCAAAGGTTCCAATGCTCAGATCTAATGAGTTTGACATGTGGAAGATTAGGATCAGGCAATACATCCTTCTCACAGATTACTCTATGTGGGACATCATTGAGAATGGCCCATCTAATGAAGGAAAGATTGGAGCAGATGGAAAAAGAATCCCACCAAAGACAGATGGAGAGAGGAAGATAAGGCAGACAGAGATGAAAGCCTTGAGCACACTGCTCTTGGCTATTCCTAATGAGTATCAACACCAATTCTGCAACTGCACTGATGCACAGATGCTTTGGAATGCTCTAGAGAAGAGATTCTCTAGTACCAAAAGTACCAAGAGAAATCAGAAGGCAATACTGAAGCAACAGAATGAAAACTTCATGTCAACTAAGAATGAGTCCGTGACTCAAACTTTTGACAGGTTTAACAAGTTGATTGGTGAACTAGCTACTGTTGGAGTGCAGATTGATCAAGATGATGTAAACAGAAAGTTCTTAAGGTCTTTTGGAGATGAATGGACCATGTACATTGTCTCCTTCAGACAGGATGACAAGCTGGAGGACAAAGAACTAGACGATCTTTATAATGACTTAAGGGTGTTTGAGGCTGAAGTTGAAGCCAAGAAAAGACCATCTGGATACACTCATAATGCTGCCCTTTTATCATCTTCTTCTTCTTCTACTGTTTCTGTTGTTAATACAAAATTAGTTAATACTGCTTATGTATCTAAGCAGGATGTATCTAATGACTCTGTATTAGAAGCTTTTCTTGCTAGTCATGCTAATTATGGTTTAATTAATGATGATCTTGAACAAATTAATGCAGATGACCTTGAGGAGATGGATATAAAGTGGCAGATGGCCATGCTAACTATGAGGGTAAAGAGATTCATAAAAAGGACTGGAAGGAACAACTTTTCTCAGAGGAGAGAAGATGGTGCTGGGTTTGACAAGTCAAAAGTGGAGTGCTACAAGTGTCACAAGATGGGACACTTTGCAAAAGAATGCAGAGGAGGAACTCCTCAACAATATGGCAGCAACCACCAGCAAGCACATTCCTCAAGCTTCCAAAACAATATAAACTCCACTCAAGCTCTTGTTTCTCAAGAAGGAATGGGATTTGATTGGAGTGATCAAGCAGAAGAAGCTGTTCAGAATCAAGCCCTGATGGCAGAAGTCTCAGAATCTTCAAGCACATATATTCCAACAGAGGTAAAAACTAAACTGTGCACTAAAGAGTGTCTTCAGACTGTTCAAAAGTAGAGGGATCATAACCAAAGCATGTGTGATGACCTTAAAAGGTTAGAGAGAGATATAAGAGAGTATAAAGTGACCGTGGAGAAGTTTGAATATCAAATCAAGGCTTACAAGGCCAATGAACTTCAGCATTACTATGACACAAATTACTGGAAGTGGGAGAAAGATCAATTAGAGATCCAAATAGAAAAATCTAAAGAGGAGTGTGAGAAGATAAAGAGTGAGTATGAGAAAGCTAAGCTTGACATTGAGAAGTTTTCTTATGCTTCCAAAGCAATGGACTCTTTGCTTAAAGCTCAAGTTCATGATAAGATCAAGAGTGGTATAGGATAAAATGCAACACCTCCACCTTATAACAATAATTATATCCCTCCCTCTTCAGATCTCTTAGACAACCAAAATAAGAAGGACTTACCTATAGGAGCAACAGAAGTAGATCCTATAGATAGTGTGGTGGTTGAATAAGAGAATGAGAAAGAGAATTCTGAGAATAAGAATGCAGAAGAGATTCCTTTGGAGAATCATATTCTTACCAATGAAGGGGGAGGTAAACCATTCATCAAGAGTGAAAAGGTGGATAGCACAAAGAGGGAAAAGGTGGAAAACTCAAAGAGAGAAAAGGGAAAGGTACAGGGAGTCCACTATATGCAGACCACAGTTGTGAATCCCTGTACATGTAAACAACATCAGCCCCAAAAACATGATAAAACAAGGGGTAATCAAAGAAACTGGAATAATCAGTGGGCACAAAAACAAGGGGTTGATCTGAGTAAAATCAATAGACCAAAACCTTGTTTTATTTGTGGAAAGCTTAACCATATTGCCAAATACTGTTATTTCAATCCTATGAACCAGAGGATAAACTTTCAAAGACATATACAAAATCCTGTTGGTTATAGGAATCAAAGAAGGAATTATATGGCTGAAAATGTAAAAAGAGCACCTTTAAAAGCTCATGCTCAAAACAAGTTTGCAAAATCAAAGAAAAATACTCCAAATAAGTCAAGGAGTAACTTAAAGAAAAATAAAGCAAACAATTTTGTTTAGGTTTGGGTTTCAATAGTAAAGAAATCTGTTAGTACTGCTACTTCAAATAGTACTGCTGACAGAAATAATGCTGCTGCAAGCAATACTACTGCTAACAATGTTAGTACTGCTAATCCAATTAGTACTGCTAATTAAGTTAGTACTGCTAACAAAATTAGTACTGCTAATCCAATTAGTAATGCTAATGATGTTAGTACTGCTAACAAAGTTAGTACTACCAATCAAGTTAGTACTGCTTCCAGTAACAAACCATTATTGTGACAAAGTATTCAAGCCATAAGATTCCCCAGTCTGAAAAGCTCATCAAAACTGATTGTGAATATGTTGATGAGAATGGGAAACCCAAGACCACTTTGGCTTGGGTTTCTACTAAAAACTAACTGTTCCACTTTATGTGCAGGGCAACCAACAGCAAAAAGGGAAGAGCATTTGGCATATTGATAGTGGTTGCTCTAGGTACATGACAGGCAACAAGTCCTGCCTACAAAACTTCAAAAGAATTGATGGAGAACATGTTGCATTTGGTGATAATCCATCTGTAGGAGAGATTAGTGGAAAAGGTAATGTGTCAAAGGGTAAGATGACCTTTGAGGATGTCTACTATGTTGAGCAATTGAGATACAACCTGTTAAGTGTATCACAGGTTTGTGACAAGAAACATAGTATATTGTTTACTGATACTGAATGTATTATCCTTGCTAAAGGGTTCAAGGTAGTTGATGAAAGTATGATTCTACTGAGAACACCAAGAAAGGACAATGTTTACTGCTTGGATTTAGAGAATGTATCTAATGATTTATCATTTAATTGTCTATTTTCAAAAGCTTCTGTTGATGAATCATCTCTATGGCACAGAAGGATGTGTCACATGAACTTTAAAACAATGAATAATCTTGTGAAAAACAACCTTGTAAGAGGTTTACCACAAAAGGTATTTTCATGTGATGATCATTGTGTTGCATGTCTTAAAGGAAAACAACACAAAACTTCTCATAAGTCCAAAGAGATAAATACAATCTCTTCACCTCTTATCTTACTACATATGGATCTGTTTGGCCCTACAAATGTGATGAGTATTGGCAAGAAATCTGACTGCTAGTTATTGTTGATGATTTCTCTAGACTCACTTGGGTCTATTTTCTGAGGACAAAGGATGAGACAAATGGACTGATCAAATCCTTTATTCTCAGTGTTGAAAACCAAACAAATCAAAGAGTTAAAATCATCAGATCTGATAATGGAACTGAATTCAAAAACCATGATCTAAACAGCTTATGTGAGGAAAAAGGTATTGAGAGACAATACAGTGCTCCTAGGACCCCTCAACAGAATGGAGTTGCTGAGAGGAGAAATAGGACACTGATTGAAGCTGCAAGATCCCTGTTGGCAGATTCAAAACTGCCAGTTACATTTTGGGCAGAAGCAGTTAATACTTCTTGTTATGTTCAAAACCGGGTTCTAATAGTTAAATCTCAAGGCAAGACACCATATGAACTTTTTAACAAGAAGAAACCTTTTATTGGATTTTTCAAACCATTTGGGTGTCCTTGTATAATTCTTAATACCAAAACTCACTTAGGAAAGTTTGATAGCAAAGCAGATGATGGATTTCTGGTTGGTTACTCATCCCATAGTAAGTCTTACAGAGTATTTAATACCTCTTCTAGAATAATTGAGGAAAGTGACAATGTCAAATGCGATGAGAGCACACCAAATAAACTTGGTACAGGCCCTGATTGGATTTTTGACCTTGATTCACTAACTAATTCTTTGGGTTTCAGTTATGAGAATAATGCAGGAACAGGGACAGAATCAGTACAAAACAAAAGACAAGAGTTTGTGCTATTCCCAATTCCTACAGCAGATTCTACTGAACTCTGTGTTCAAGAGAAGAAAGATGCTTCAGACTCAAAGGATATTGAAACTGCTCAGAATGAAGAGGAAAGAGGTGAAAAGGAGGATCAACTTTTGACTTCAAAACAGCTAGAACCTGAGATGCCTGCATTGGCAGAAGATGATAGTGATGATGAGAACTCCTCAGTGTTTGGTGGTAGCTCTCCTGGAAAGAATGACTCTAATCTGAATGAAGACATTAATGAAGAGGCTATTCATCAAATAAAAGTGCATAAAGATCATCCTCCTTAGTTGGTGATTGGTGACATAAATTCTCCAATCATCACAAGGAATCAGAGTAAGTTGGGAGGATTAAAAGACATACAATCATGCTTACTATCTTGCTTTCTATCTCAGGTTGAGCCCAAAAAGGCACATGATGCAATGAAAGATCCAAGCTGGATAAAAGCAATGCAAGAGGAGCTGCTACAGTTTGTACTGCAAAATGTATGGGATTTGGTAGAACTACCTAAAGGACACAGAGTTATAGGGACAAAATGGATTTTCAGAAACAAGAAGGATGAGAGAGGGATAGTGATCAAGAACAAGGCTATATTGGTAGCACAGGGGTACACTAAAGAAGAAGGAATTGATTATGAAGAGGTTTTTGCACCAGTGGCTAGGATTGAGGCAATTAGGCTGTTTTTAGCCTATGCTTCTTTCATGAAGTTCAAAGTCTACCAAATGGATGTGAAAAGTGCTTTTCTATATGGCAAAATTGAAGAAGAAGTATATGTCTGTCAGCCCCCTGGATTTGAAAATCCCAAGTACCCTGACAGAGTATACAAATTGAAGAAAGCACTGTATGGACTACATCAAGCACCAAGAGCTTGGTATGACACTTTGTCTACCTATCTCTTGGAAAATGGTTTTGAGAGAGGAATCATTGACAAGACTCTGTTCATTCAAAGGAAGAAAAAGGACATCCTGTTAGTGCAAATCTATGTGGATGACATCATCTTTGGATCCACAAAAGATCAATTGTGCAGAGATTTTGATGAGTTAATGCATAAGAGATTCAAGATGAGTTCTATGGGTGAACTTACTTTCTTCCTTGGGCTACAGGTTAAGCAGAAACAAGATGGAATCTTCATAAGCCAAACCAAGTATGTGCAGGACATTTTAACCAAGTTTGGGTTCTCAGATTCCAAGCCTGCAAACACACCCATGGAGACACACAAACAGATTACTACAGATCTTGAGTGGGAGGATGTAGATGTTCATTATTACAGATCCATGATTGGCTCTCTCATGTATCTCACAGCTTCTAGACCAGATATCATGTTCCCTGTTTGTGTGTGTGCAAGATTTCAAGTTAGGCCAAAGCAATCACATTTTCAAGCAGTCAAGAGGATATTCAGATATCTCAAAGGTCAACCCAGATTAGGACTTTGGTATCCTCATGACTCACCATTTGACCTACTTGCATATTCAGATAGTGATTTGGGTGGAACTAACTTGGACAGAAATTCTACAACTGGAGGATGTCAGTTTTTGGGTGCAAGACTCGTATCATGGCAGTGTAAGAAGCAAACCACAGTGTCCACTTCAACAACAGAAGCAGAATACATAGCTGCTGCAAGCTGCTGCTCACAAGTGCTATGGATTCAGAATCAAATGATGGACTATGGTATGACATTTCTTCACACCTATTTTCATAGACAACAACAGTGCTATTAGCATTGTTAATAATCCTGTCAAGTATTCAAAAACAAAGCATATAGAAATAAGGTACCATTTTATCAGAGACTGTAATGAGAAGAAGCTAATTCAGGTTCAGAAACTACACACAAGTAACCAGTTTGCTCATCTATTCACAAAAGCTTTTGATGTGGTTAGATTCACATTCTTGGTCACAAGTGTGGGCATGATGAACAATGAATAAGTATATTCTCATTCTCTTTATGTACCTATATATATTCCTCCTTAGTTGCTTTCATTAAAGTGGTGCTATTAACCCCTGTGTGTTTAAGTGTTTCAGATTGTTTGGATTGGATACTTGGTACTTCTCGTTCAGTTAATACGGCTCAATACATTACTCATAATAATAGTTCAAAATGGTTAAGTATGGTTACTACTGCTAGGTGGTTTATATTGCCAGTGCAAAGTTACTACTGCTTGCCTTATTTATACTGCTAATCATTGTTACTACTGTTGGTACATGTTAATACTGCTAGTATGTGTTAATATTGCTAGTCTGTGTTAGTACTGCTAGTCTGTGTTAGTACTTCCAGTATGTGTTACTATTGCTGTTATGAGTTAATACTGCGAGTTCGTTAATACTGCTAAGGTAATTAGTTCTGCTTCTAACGTACTCCCTTCACCTATAAATACCCCGTGTGACCGCCAAAATTACAAACGGATCTTTGAATTTCCTACTAGTGTACTCTCTCTCTCTCTTGTTCTATTGAATTCTCTCTTACCAGTGCATAACCCTAGCTTCGACCAATCGCTCAAGAAGATGGTTGAACTGATGTTTGTCGATGAACACAATGAATTGGCAATGCTACTCAAACCAAAGCAAGTAGAGGGATTTCATCAGATTGTGGATTTCCTAAGATCCTCACACATAGCCCACGCATTTACTGTCAATCCCACAATCTGTGTGGAACACCAAAGGCAGTTTTGGGCCAATGCTGCTATTCATACTGAATATGGCAATCAGGTCATCCGAACAAGGGTGTGTGATAAACCCCTAACAATAACAGAAGGAGCTATCCGTATTCCTCTACAACTAGATGATGCCTCAGGTATAACCTTTTTACCCAAGGAAGATCTCTTCCAAGCTCTTAGTAATATGGGGTATGAAGGTCCCACTGATGTCTTCAAATTTTTCAAGAACAGATTCTCACCACAGTGGAGATTCTTTGTTCATACCCTTCAGCACTGTATTTCAAGGAAAACAACTGGCTGGAGTGAGTTCAACAGTACCATTGCTTATGCTATGGTCTGCTTAGCAACCTCCAGGAAGTTCAATTTTTCACAAATGATCTTAAATGACTTACTGTCAAACCTGGATACCCAAACAAAATCCTTCTATATGTATCCCAGGTTTGTGCAAGCTTTACTGAATAAAGAATTGACGGATTTACCTCATTTTAATGAGGTATATGTACCAAAGGTCTCGAAAGGGAAGGTGTTTTCTAATATGAGGAGGCCTAGTAAGGACTTCTCAGGTATTGACACACCATTGTTCTCTACAATGATGGGTGTGTCTCCTTCCCATGGTGAGGCATCAGTGTCAAAGCCCTCATTTGACAACCAAACTGATGACCTACCCACACCACTCATTTCTATTAACATCCCTCAGTCCCTTCTTCAAAAGCCAACATCACCCATCACTCACACTTATATAAGGAAAAAGGTAAAGAAGGTTCCTTCCCTTCTTGTACCTTCACCCCCACAGCCTTCAAGCCCTCTAATGGAGCATTCTCCATTAGAGAATATCCAAAGGGAAACCACAGGGGTGTCTCCCAACCCCAAGAAAGTGCTCAATAAGGAGAAGGAAGAGCATATGGGTTGTAAGGCTCACACTACTGACTTTGCACAAAGTGCAGGACAGGAAAGTGTGAACATATCTAAGACCTTCCCCATGGCAACTTTGGGTGAGCAATCATCCAAAGGTCCCAGGTGCCAAGAAACCAAGGGGGTAGAGGGTGCTTCTGCTAGGCAGAAGACCTCTACTACTAAAAGATCCAAGGATCCTTAAAGGGTGGTAAACACACCCAAAGGAGGTGAGGACAGATATAACTACCAGGAATTGATTGATACTATGGGAAACATTAATCTGGATGTCATCAAGCAAGGCTCAGATTTAGAGAAGATGAAATTGGTAATTCTGTCTCAACAAGTGCAGACTACCAAATTGAAGAAGATGGTGATGAAGTTGGTACAGAAAAAGAAAAGAAAGCAATATGTCTTGAAGAAGAGGGGAGATGCTTTCAACAAGGGGGAGAAACAAGATGAAGGGGAGAAACACAGTCCTATTGGTATGGAAGCTCAGTTTGAGGGGGAGCTGAATAAGGAAACAGAAAATAGCAAAGAATCAGAAACTGAATCAGCAGCAGTAACTGAGAAAGAAGTAGAAACTGAATCAGCAACAGTAACTGAGAAAGAAGTAGAAACAGAACCAAAAGCAGAAACATCATTGTCCAGAGAGGAAATGGAGATTGTAGAAACCTTGGTCAAAGCCAAGAATGACACTCCCAAAGCCACTCAAAAGAATAAGGGAGTAATAATCAAAGAAGAAGGTTTAGAAAAGAAAGAAAAAGAGGTCAACATGGAGGATGCAAAGAAGAAGGGAAAGGAGAAAATGGTTGAATCTGATCAACCTTTAAAGAAAAAGAATCAGATAGAGTTAGATGAAGAAGTGGCCAAACAACTTCAAGCAGAGTTGGCAAAGGAAGAAGAAATACAATCTGCCAAAGACAGAGGGCTTGCACTAGATATGGCTAAAAAGCTCAATGAAGAATATCAAAAGAGTTTGAAGGATGCAGCTGCTGCCAAGATAGTTACAAAGAAGGCTTCAAGGCAAAGGCTGACATTAAAGCAAAGACAGAGACAACCCTCAAAGACCTTCCTGGCTAATCAAGAAAGGAGGAAAATGATAAACTTTCTGAAAGGAGTTCTTGGAGTTCCTGAAGGAATGTTTACTAACATGGACTATGGTAGGATAGAGGAGTTGTATACAAAGGAGATGTCAAATCTGAAAGGGGACTCCACTCAAAGGGAAGAAGCAGAAAGGAGGATGAAAGAGAGGCATGATCTCAACATACAACAACCCTTCCCTGAAAGTGAAGAAGGCACTACTGTCAAGGAAAAGAAAGAAGAAAAGAAAGAAGAGACTTTGGCTCAGCAAATTGGAGTCATCAAAAGAAAGAAATCCATTGCCACCAAGACAAAGGCAAAAAGGGCAAGAATTGTAGAAGAAAGAGCAGAAACAGAAGCAGAACCTAATGTTACACCTTCAGCAGAACCAGAGCAGACTCCAGAGAAGTCTAATCAGCAACCAAATAGCAGTTTGACTTGTATATGACTGTGACAGATAAAGATCCTGTACAAGCTGATCCAATTTCTGTTTAAGCCCCTGAGATTATCTTTCGGGACATCCTGGAAGATCAAAGGAAGAAATATTTCAGGATTAAAAGGATGGGAGATCAGTATGAGGTTTACTCTACTTGGGGAAAAATCATCAAAAGTTGTTCCAGATCAGATTTAGAAGAAATGTTCAAAGTTGGAATGAGCCTGTATGAAATGGTTTTGACAGGAGAAGAAAAGAGCTTAATCAGATTAGCCTTGGAGTACTTATGCATGATGTTTGATCCCTGCAAAGTTCAACATGTGATCAGAGATTTGCATCTCAAGAATAAATTCCAAAGAATAGAAAATTGGATGCTATTTGAAAGGTGTGGAGTCTATGTCATCACTATAGACAGAGCCTATCATGAGTACTACCTGGTGGATAAGATCTATGATCACAGCAAGGCTAAACTTCAAGCAATGTAGAATGCTAAGTTGACATGTTCAAAGGATTCAGAAATGGCCAGGATAGTAGTCAGAAGAATCATCAATCAAAGTCTGGGACTGGATCCAAATTTGGGCAACTGAATTGAAGTGTTGAAAGCATCATGAAGACCATATCATGAAGAACTTAACTTCTCTTTCTGAAAAGTTAAGTTAGGGGGAGATTGTTGGGTCGGAATATGCTAAGTATGATTTATACTGCTGATTAATGTTGCTAAGTAATTACTACTGCCAGACTATCAAGATTACTACTGCTAGTAGAATTAATACTGCTTGAAGAGTTAGTGTTGCTACTTGAATAGTTAGTACTGCTTGGAGAGTTAGTACTGCTGAAGATGGTTAATACTTCTGAAGATAATTAGTGCTGCTTCTAAAGATAAAGATGATTTGGAGATAAAGACAAGCTGGAGATAAGACTGAAGATAATTATGGTATTGATGCTGAATATCAATTGTATTTTGATAATTATCTTGTATTCAGTTTTGTATATATAGTATAGAAGTATTTGATAGTAAAAGAAAAAATTCATTCATAAGTTTTTGTTTTAGAGAGAATTAACCTCAAGACTAGTTTAGATCCTTTCTATAGAGAAGTATAGAACGTCTGTTGAGCCTGTTCAACAGATTGAGGTTTTGTGTGTAATCATCAAGTTGAATCAATATAAACTTGTGATTTGAGTTTGATATACTGTTTCATTGATTGTTAGTGTTAAAGTGTTTTTCTGCAACTTCTTTAGCATTGTTTCTGAGTGTGTGTGAATTAAATTCTTGTTTGAATTTCGATCCTGATAAATGTGAACAAGAAATCAAACCGGTGTGTGAGAATACTTGAAAGTATATGAAAAGACAATACCCAAGTATTTATCTTTGGAAACACACGGTTTGTTAAACATTGAAGCTCAAAAATAAAAATGAAAACATTTAAAATCACATTTCCAATTCATGAAATCTGTTTAAGAATCGGGAGGTGGTTTGAACATTTAAGAACATGTTTTCTATGATTGAAAATTATCCTTCTTTCAACCATATATGAGATTAAGATAAGAATTTTAAACCTTTTCGCTTCGTCTTGAATCTCATGATGTCAGCTGAAGTCATAAAAATATGATCTTGACAGCTTCCTCTTATCCTGCACAAGTCTCAAAGTCTAGTCAAAGCAAAATTTATTCACAAAATTTATTCAATTGTAAAAGGCCAAGAGCAGTAAAACGATTAAAGTACGAGTTATGATCAGAAGTAATCAGAAATCATATCCTTACTCCCCCTGAAAATATGCATCTGAAATTTATCAGTGAAAAAGGCACATGATAGAGATCTATAACTTCATTTGAAGTGTAGTTCATCATATCTTCCGAATACATATTTACAGCAAAATTTATGTACTCCGCTTGAAGGTTGATTTCCTCTTCTGAGTATCTGAGTACACTCTCTTATCAGCCCGGGAGTAGCATTTCTTTTTCATCATTGAAGAGCGAGTCCTAAACTATTGTGTTTAGAAGTCAAACTTCGTTGAAGTACGGTTTCTAATCTGATTTACTTAGAAGCCTTGGTTCTCTTACTCCCCCTTGACTGTAGGTGCCTGCAACACAGATTCACTTTTCGGCTTTGGTACCCACTGTTATTTGGATCCATAATTGTTAGTTGCAGTTCTTATGGGAGTAACGGAATAAGAACCATACCAAAAATGATCACTAGATTTATGAACAAAATCATATGTATTACAGTAAGAACAATACCTCTTTTTAGATAACCTGATCATTTGATCTCTCGAATAAGCGAGATCGGGTTTACCTTTTAGCACTTTGTTCTTCTTTGCATTTGAGGCAGATACACATGATTTGTTACCTGTCTTCTCTTCCTTCTTTCCTTTCTTTTCTTCCTTCTTCTCATCATTCTTATCATCTTCAACTGGTTTTACCTTCCAAACTAGCTTCTCTTTTTCATATCTTTTTCTTCTCCTTCTATGTGTACCTGAACCATCTATTTTCCACTCATAGAAAATGTTAGTTGTACGAATCTGATCAGAAGATTTACCTGACCTGTTTGTAGAAACAGTTTGTTGTTGTGAGCTTGATGTTGGCTTGTTAGAACCAACTGAACTATTTCTAGGTTATTGGATTTTTGACTCTGGAGTCATGTGCTCAGTCACCACCACCTTTGAAACAATCTTTTCAAGCTCTTTTACCTTTGAAGAGTAACTATCTCTTTCTTTTACAACAAGGTCAATCTTTGTCTTGAATTCAGACTTCGTTTTCTGCTCTTTAAGCACACTTGTAGATAGCTCAGATAGCTTCTCAGTAAGCTTCTTAATCTCCTTCTCAAATATAATTCTTTCTTCTTCAAAATCTTTTTCGACATTCTTTCGTCCATCAGATATCTCTTTAAAGAATCCAACATTCTTTTGTTCTATAATCTTCTTCTCCTTGTCAAATTTTTCTCTTTCCAAAATGATCACTTTCTCAAAGTCGGAAACCTGTTGAGAAAGCTTTATACATTTCTGCTCAACCGCTTTCTTCTCGTCAGCACATTTTCTTGAAAAATCAAAAAATTTATTTGCAAATGATTTCTTTTCAATTTCAAGCTGAACTTTGTCTTTGACTACCTTTTGTTCCAAATAAGATATTTTCTTTTGAAGCTCAGCATTAGCATCCTCTAGACTCTTAATCTTCTCCTCATAACTTTCAACAGATGCTTCCTGCTGGATTTGGATTATCTGATCTTCTAAGTCAAAGATTTTTCTTTTCAGCTCAGTGTTTTCAACTTCCAAACTCAGCATTTTATCATCATTCAACCCAGAAGTCTGTTTCAGAAGTTCATCATTTATCATCTTTAAAGCACTGACTTCTTCTTTCAGTAACTTTCTTTCATCAGAATATCTCTTAGACCGCTTAGAATAGTTGTCAACTGAAGAAGCAAGATTTTTGTTTTCTAATTTGAGCTTGTCAGTCTTTTGTTCATCATTATCAGAAAAATATCCCATCTTGAATTATCTGTTACAAAAAGAACTTGAAAAATGATCGTTAAAAATTCAGAAACTTTGATCACAATAAGAACTTTGTTCCCCCTCCGCAGACTTAGCACGGGGGTCAAGGGGCAACGCCCTTGCGGGGTCGAGGGGCAACGCCCCTAGAGAAAAAAAATTCACTATTAAAGGCCATATTACAGTTTTGAAAATTTCTCAGAAAAAATTCGAAGTATGGAAACTCGCAGACGCCTAAACTCGCAAAACACTGTTTACTGAGAAACACGCAGATTGCTGAAACTCGTTGATTGTTGAAACTCGCAAGTAACTATTCTCGATGAAACTCGCTAATGCCTAAACACGAAAGTAACTATTCACGTTGAAATGCGCTAATAGAGACGTGCGCGTTCCCAAAACTTGCTAGACACTACTTGTGCGTTTGAACAAACTCGCTAACCACGGCTTGCGCGTTCCAACACTTAGACAATTTTCTGAGTTTTTCAAACTCACACAATGTATGAAATCGCATATCACTGTTCCTGATGAAACCCGCACGCTTAGACTTCCGCGTTCGTAGAACTCGTTAATCACTACGTGCGCGTTTCAGTCCAAAAAACAAACTTCTTCAGCTTGCACATTCTTCCAGATGAAGCTTGCGCGTTTCACAGATCTTGCATGTTCTTGGGCTCTTCGAACAAAAAATCAAACTTTCACACTGAAATCCATCGAAACCTTCGAATTTGATCTCGAAACTTTGTCAATTTGCTCTATTCCATATCTCGATCAGGTTACAATAAAACAATTTCAGATTAAAACACTAAAAATACAATTCGATCTGAGAACAGTTCGTATACAAACTAGAACTCAAATCCAATAAAAATTCAAAATTCATGTCTAAACAGTGTGAATTAGACAAAAAGAATCAAACACAATTTGTTCTAAACACCAAATCGAATCTAAAACAAGCAATTACACGACCAAAACAATACAAAATCGAAAAAATCAAATCTCAACAGTTCCTTACGAGTTCTTGAAAATGTCGACCAAAATTCTTCAAATTCGATTCATTTTCTGAATTTCTATCTGCTCTGATACCAATTGTGAGTCCTAGATTCAAGTTCTAATTGATACAAACAATCAAGATGATAATTCGAAATCAGAAGTCATTGAATAAATCTCAATCAATTACAAATTCTCTCTTTCTCTCTCTACTTTCTCACTCTAAGAATGATATGCTATGAACCTCTTCTCTAATCTGCTCTCTCAATCACAATGACTTACAATCTTACGTACTTACAAGGGAAACAAGGTATTTATACCTATAAGGATTATAAGGAAACAAATACAAAAACAAGGACTTTGACTTTTATTACAAAATGACTTTGACTTTCCATGAGAGTTGACTTTCCAACATTAACTTCTTGAAATTTTGTCTTCAATCTTTATGATCTTGAATCCAACAATTATGTGCTCTAACAAAAAACAATTAAAGAAAAAAATGAGAATCAAGTCAACTATTCACTATTAATTTTAAAAAGAAATCTTAACGAACTACACAAATAACTAAAGCTTTTAGATGAACGAGAAAAATTAAATTACTTGAGAACGACGACTATATTAAATTACGAACACTACAATTAAATGATTTTAATTTAATTAACTTAACGACGTTAAAGTAATGCGACAATTATAAAATTAACATTTATCAACTAATTTACCACTAGTTATGGAAAGTCTTGTTTTAAATGTGGATTTAGTATTTTAATTTACTTCGAGAGTCCTTGGCAATTGTTAACGTAATTATCGTAATATGCGGGAAAGTTTTTATAAATTTTGGAAACACTAAACAATTTTAATACTACAACAAGTCGTGAACCAAACGAGGTTAAGAATCCGAAACGATTGATCATACATCAGGTTTGTAATAGAACAAAAATTATAAGTAGAAACCAAATAAAAACCCGAAGCTAATCGAACCGTAGGAAATGAGTAGAAGTTGCAAGAATGTAACGAGAAGTTGACGTACCAATATTCAAAATAGTTAAAGGACCATATATTAATTTAACACAGAATATGATAGACTTTGATTAATGGGCTTCGTCAGACTTAAGAAAGCTCACGACTCAACTAGTGAACTCTCCTAAATGAGATACCAACTTGACTTTTCTATTACAACCTCATGATTACTTAGGTAGAAAATGATGGATGGATGATAAGTATGTATGGATGATAGCCTCTGCTCTCCTCCTCCTTCCCCCTATTTATAAGTCTTGTACATCCTTGGGGCTCAAAACAAAAATTGGGGGCCCAACTAAACTTGTCAAAAGATTTAGCCCATCAATTTTTTGTCATCCATCCAAACTTTTGGCCCAAATGGAAAGAAATTCACGCCACAAATTTAGCCTAAAATGTATTACTTAGGTTCAAGTATTTGAGGCCCAAAAGAAATGCAACCATAGTCTTTAAATTCCGGTCCAAAAGAGAAGGTTGAAGTCCACGTTGAAAGCCCGAAAATTCTGCTAGTTGAACATGTTGGACTTCAATCGGCCGCACCCCAAACCTAAAATACAAAAATTATAAAGAAATAAGATTTTTGTCATTATTTTCTCATAAAATGGATTTATTAGACTGTAAGCGAGAAATATAAAACTGTACGATAAAACGTTAAAAATAAACTAAAAGACGCAATGGGGAAAAGAAAAGTAGGTCAAAATTGTTAAAAAGTGGACTAAAAATTATCACAACCCCAAACTTGAACGGTTGCTCGCCCTCGAGCAAATTTTATTAGAAAATTAGAATTTTGAGCAACAAAAACGTTTGATTAACAAGAGGATCTTTCCGTACCAATCATCATACACCCACCCACAATCTATTTTGTCAAATTCATAACAAATGTGGTGATAGCCCTTCACAAATGATTTTTCTCAACTAGTTTAAAATACAATCAACCATAAGCTAGCCAAACAATTATTTGCCTAATTAGGATCAACAATGCAACAAAATAAAAAAATGGGTATGCATTTGGCTTTTTCATACTTTTAATTCAATGCATTGCCTTTTTCCAAGCTTTCTATTTATCTCTTTTTAGGGTACCATTTTTCTACCATCTTCTCATTTTGAGGAATGAAGTTTTGGACACATTGGTCTCTTTGTGTCTTTGACACTTTTATTATTGCACTGAAAACAAGAGTAGAGCTTTGCTCGTTTTTGCGTGGGTGTTTTCATTTTTTTTGTGCATTTTTTTTTGGAAATATGTGATACATTTTGCAAAGAGATATGTGAGCTAGAAATGATATGGTTATGAATACGAATGAGTGTACATATCATCTTCCCCCCAAAACTTTGAATGGTTCAATGCCCTCATTGAACGAATGATGGGTGTAATGGGAATATCAAGAACGGTGGAGAAAGTGTATGTGTTACGTTGACCCTAACAAAAATTTGTGAAAGCAAACAATATTGAGGCTAGTTCTAGTGATATGTACAAAAAAAAATCCAAATGAGAGAAATGCACATTTGTTATGGCTATCACACAATGCAATAGAACTTGTTGTAAACAACTTGTGAAATGTATCCATGATGAGAGAACAAGAACACTAGAACTCTTCTTAACAAAACAAATCAATCCCAGACTCATAGGCACAAAATTAAAGGAAAGTAAAATGCAAAGGTGATAGAAAATGGAACCTGGCCTACTCGGGAAGAGTAGGTGAACGCTCCGTCGGTTCCCTAAAAGATGTAGTGGGAATGGTGCCATGCGCGACACAACCTCGGGATGCTCCTTTTCTAAAATCATACGGTTTGCATCATCCCGGGACTTCTCAAATTGCATCCAACCAAGCATTATAGTGTGTAAACTTTTCACCGTCTTCTTTAAAGTTGCAACCTCACCTCTCAAATCCACAACCTGTCTATCAATCTGTTTTGACATGAGTATACGGTGACTATTCAATGTGGCCTTAAATTCCCCACGAAGAGACTTTAATTTTGCTTCGAAAGGAACAAAGTTGTCCGGATCATTTATTTTTTTCGTGTGTGTTTTATTTCCCAACAATCTTTTCACGTCTTTATTTTCTATTATCATTTTTTCATTCGAAATTCGATCCGTGGTTAACTTGGTAACACCCGTCGTTGTCATTAAAGTGTGAATGACCGTGGGGAAAATAAGCCGCAACTTGGATTTTTCCACTCCATTTCTAAGAAGTGAAGAAATAAGACGCCCCACATTAACTTTCAAACCGGCCATGATGCAATAAATTAAAAACACCCGATCCATAGGAAGAGTAGAGTCATGCGTCGATGGGTGTAAACTGTGGCATACAAAAAAAAAACCACACATTCGCGATGGGTTTTAGACATGATGTCCTTATGACACGCGAACGACCTTTAAAATTCCATTCCGACCCCGTATATGCAATGGTGTTTAAAACAATTTCCAACTCCTCGTCACTAGCACTTTGGGATAATCTGTGAAAATCGCAGTGCATGGGTGGTTCGAGGCCTAAAACTTTGTTTATGTGAGCGGCGGTAAAACACACCGGTGTGCCTCGAACATTGACTATCAGACCTTGAGTGACGGATACCTCAGTGAAAAATTTAGTCACCCAATCTATATTATACGGATTTGGTGTCGTGCAAAATAAATCCCATCCTAGTGCATGCAAGGCTATATAGAATTGTGGGTGTGTGCGTAAAGTTTCCATAGGAAACCCACGTGACGGTTGACAAAAATCTTGCGCCTAAAGAGTGGATATTTATTCGCCGCTTTATTACAACTAAAGTATGCAAGAGAAGAGAATGAGAATATCGATTCGTTAATCATTTTGGCTTTTCCTTTACGGTCGGATTGGCAATTTCTTTCGTTTGAACATGCGTCATCGATTATGTTATCATCACCGCCTTTTCCAAAAATGACTGAAAGTTTGCGTTTCTTTTGTGGTGTTACCCCTCGAGATCCAACCGTTTCGTACTTACTTGGCGTTTGTATTTTTGGTATCGCGATTGGTTAGAAGATGAATTAGTTAGGTTTAGGGATAAGTTGAGTGTAGGTTGAGGTACATTTTGATCGTACGTTGGTGACGGGGTGATTGTTGTGAGTGGTCTCGGTGTTGAAATATTTCCGAACGAAGGTTATTGGGGTTCGACTATCGATGGTGGGTGAGCTATTGGATTCCCATACCTGTCTAGAACACAGATAGATGGGGTGAAAGGTCTGTGTAGCGGTTGTGGTGATACCATCGTCGGAGGTCGGAAAAATGGGGGAATGGGCAGTGTTTGTTGGTGGCATGGTGGAGGTGGGTTTTGATTAGGGTAAAGGTGACGATGGAATCTCGGTGGTGATGTGTAGTGTATCGGGAGAATTGATGAAGACGATGGTCGATCGTACCTTTTAAAAAAATCGATTGTGGTGGCGTACGTACGATCCATAGCAACATCATTTCGGGTTTTGTTTTCTTGTGATGTGGGTGTAGCTTCGACGGGTTGGACGACGGCAGCTGCAACGGCAAGAGTGTGGAGAGCAGCGAGCGGCGGCATTGGGTTGTGAAGGTGGTGATCGGCGACTTTGAAGGTGTTGAATGGCGGCCGTGGGGCTGCGGTTTTTATCAACAGCGGGGGTTGTGGTGCGTGTGCGATGGCAGCGACGGTGTCTAGAGGAGTGAACGGCGGTGGTGGTTTCATTTTTGAGGTGGTCTCCGACGTGAAAGAGGTTGTGGGGTTCATTTTTTTTTTGTTTCTTTTTGTTTGAATTTCAAGGAACTCACTGTGTTTAAAAATGGTGATGCTTGCAGAGAATAAAAAGAATTGGAAGTTTTTATTTATTTATTTAGAATTAAATAAAAATATAAAACTTGGGAAATGACAGAGGAATCTTTGCTGAAAATGACGACTATTTGCAGAGATGAGAAGCTTCTTATTCTTCTAAAATTATCTGCCATAACCTGCCATTCTCAGTATATTATCTATATTTGTATGTCAAATTTAAATATCAAAATTATAGTAATTTAAATATCAAATAAAATCTCCCAGTTTATTTTTAAAAAGGTGCATTTTTCGGTAATAGATTTTTTTTATTCTTACACACACACATATAATATATATATATATTTTCAAAATAATACCGTAAAGCTTTTCTTTAAAAAAAATGCTTTTTTTTATAATTGGATATTTACAAGTTCTTGGACTTTGTTAAAAGTCCAAGAATTTACAGAACTTCTCAATTTCGGAGATGAACAACCTGTATAGGTTGTTGTATCATGGTTGACGGTTCGAGAAAAAGTTTTACCATTTGTCCGTTTACTTTAAAGGTAGTACCCCTATCGGGATCAATTAGTTCGATTACACCATAAGGGTATACTTTAAAAATCTGAAACGGACCTGTCCATCTAGAGCTTAATTTCCCGGGAAATAATCTGAGTCTAGAATTGAACAGTAGGACTTGTTGTCCCTCAATTAGCTCTTTTGGAATGATTCTCTTATCATGCCATCTTTTTGTATTTTCCTTATATAGCTTCGCATTTTCATAGGAAAAATTCCTATGTTCCTCTAGTTCACATAATTGTAAAGCTCTTCTATTTCCAGATTCATCTAGATTCATGTTAAGTTCCTTTATTGCCCAATAGGCATTGTGTTCTAATTCAACAGGCAAGTGGCAAGCTTTTCCAAAAACTAATTTATACGGAGACATGCCAATAGGAGTTTTGTAAGCAGTCCGGTAGGCCCACAAGGCATCATCCAATTTGGAGGCCCAGTCTTTTCTGTGTGGCTTGACTACCTTAGTTAAAATTCCTTTGATCTCCCTATTGGCCAGTTCATCCAATCCATTAGTCTGAGGGTGATAAGCAGTGGCCACCCTATGTTGTATGTTGTACTTTTCTAGGACTTCCTCTAACACATTGTTTATGAAGTGAGTGCCTTCATCACTGATTAAAGCACGTGGTGTAACAAATCTGGTGAAAATGTGTTTCTGTAAAAATTTGACAATTGTCTTAGCATCATTCGAGTGGCAACCCATAGCTTCCACCCATTTAGACACATAATCCACAGCCACCAGAATGTATGCACAGTTACTAGAGAGTGGGAACGGTCCCATAAAGTCAATGCCCCAAACGTCAAACAATTCCACTTCTAGAATTCCATTCAGGGGCATTTCATTCCTCTGAGAAATATTTCCACTCCTCTACATTCATTGCAACTTTTTGCAAAATTGTGGGCATCATTGTTTAGAGTAGGCCAGTAGAATCCTGATTGTAAAATTTTTGCGGCTGTCCTATCTCCTCCAAAATGCCCACCACATGGTCCTATGTGGCAGTGATGTAAAACAGAGACAACTTCTTCTTTTGGAATACACCTCCTTATTACCTAGTCTGCACAAATTTTAAAAAGAAAGGGATCATCCCACAAAAACTTTTTGGAATCAAAAATGAGTTTCTTTCTTTGATGCTTATTGAATTCCCTGGGGATAATCTCACAAGCTAGATAATTCACAATATCTGCAAACCAAGGTGTTGTAGTATGTTGTAAGGCCAAAATCTTTTCATCAGGAAAGGACTCACAAATATCCCCACTGTGTTTGTCCTGCTCTTGCTTTTTCAATCTCGACAAATGGTCATCCACTTGACTATTTACACCCTTTCGGTCAATGATTTCCAAATGAAATTCTTGTAACAACAAGACCCACCTTATTAACCTAGGTTTTGCATCCTTTTCAGAAATGAGATACTTGATGGCAGCATGATCAATATGAACAATCACTTTGGCACCCATCAAGTATGATCTGAATTTTTCAAAAGCAAACACCACAGCTAATAATTCTTTTTCACTGGTGGTGTAGTTGATTTGGGCTTCATTGAGAGTTTTACTAGCATAGTAAATAGAGTGAAATATTTTATTCTTCCTTTGTCCTAGAACTGCTCCTACAACCCAGTCACTTGCATCACTAATTATTTCAAAAGGTAAGGTCCAATCAGGTGTCACTATTACAGGTGCAGTGACTAATGCATCTTTTAAAATTTTAAAAGCCTTTTTACAGTGCTCATCAAAATTAAAAGTGTGGTCATGTTGTAATAGTGAACACAAAGGTTTGGATATTTTAGAAAAATCTTTTGTAAACCTTCGATAAAAACGTGCATGTCCGAGAAAACTTCTGATTCCTTTAACAGTGGTTGGTTCAGGTAATTTTGCAATTACCTCCAACTTTGCTTTATCAACCTCAATACCTCTATTGGAAATAAGATGCCCAAACACAATGACCTCTTTAACCAAAAAGTGACATTTCTCCCAGTTTAAAACGAAATCTGTTTCTTCACATCTTCTAAGACTTTTTTCAAGGTTTTGTAAACACAGATCATATGATGTCCCATAAACAGAAAAATCATCCATGAAAATTTCCATGGATTGTTCAAGTATGTCAGAAAAAATGGACATCATACATCTTTGGAAAGTGGCAGGGGCATTACAAAGTCCAAAGGGCATTCTTCTAAATGCAAAGGTCCCATAAGGACAAGTAAAGGTTGTTTTCTCCTGATCCTCTGGTGCAATGGCAACTAGATTGTAACCAGAATAACCATCTAAGAAACAATAAAATTCTTTCCCCACTAGTCTTTTTGGGTCGCTTGGTTAAGCTTCTGGTAGTCCATACATATCCTCCAACCTGATACAATCCTAGTAGGTATCAATTCGTTTTTCTCGTTGGTTACCACAGTAACTCCACCCTTCTTGGGTACACACTGCACTGGACTGACACATGTACTACTAGCAATAGGATAGATTATGCCAGGATCAAGCCATTTCAAAATTTTCTTTTTAACCACTTCTTTCATCATTAGATTGAGTCTTATTTGAGGCTCAACAGAGGTGAAGTCTTTGTTTTCCAAAATGATTTTATGCTGACAAATGGTAGGGCTTATGCCCTTTAAATCAGCAATAGTCCATCCTATGGCCCTGGTGTGTAGTTTCAACATGGAAATCAGTTGTTCCTCTTGATCAGATTCTAAAGATACTGAAATAATGACTGGCAACTTCCCTGGATATCCTAAAAAGGCATATTTCAGATGTGAGGGAAGTTGATTCAATTCTAAGTCTGGAGCACATTCTATGGAAGGAACAAGCGTTTTCCTATCCTCACTATGTAAAATTTCAACAGCAGAGGTAACCTGTATGTCTTCTAATTCCTCAAACTATGCTATATAATCCTCACTATCAGACTCCTCAATTCCTAGGACCTCCCTAAAACTTTGGTCTTGACACCAAGATTCAATCAAACTTAATGTAGAACATTCTTCCTTCTCTTCAGGATATCTAAGGGAATCCAACACATTGAAAGTCACCTGTTGGTCTTGAACTCTCATGGTGAGTTCACCTTTTTGTACATCTATCAGAGTTCTGCCTGTTGCTATGAATGGTCTTCCTAAGATAATGGGGATGTCTTTGTCAACTTCAAAATATAAGATGATAAAGTCTGCAGGGAAAATAAATTTGTCAACTTGGATAAGGACATCCTCAATCTTACCTTTTGGCCAAGCTATGGACTTGTCTGCTAACAAGAGTGAAACAGTGGTAGGTCTAGCCTCACCAATACCTAAAGTGTTGAAAACAGATAAAGGCATAAGGTTTATGCTAGCACCTAAGTCACATAGGGCTTTTCCTACTTCCTTCCCTCCTATGGAGCACGGGATTGTGAAAGTCCCAGGATCTTTTAGCTTCGGAGGGATTTTGCTAGACAACATAGCACTGCACTCTTCAGTCAGAGCTACAGTCTCATACTCATTCAACTTTTTGTTTTTGCTTAAAATGTTTTTTAAAAACTTTGCATAATTTGGCATTTGTTCTATGGCTTCCACCAGAGGTATGTTGATATGCAACTATTTAAAAACATCTAAAAACTTTTTGAATTACAGTTCATCCCTTTGATTCCTTAATCTCTGGGGATAAGGAATATAGAGAAGAACCGGAGTAGGAGATGTAGTCTTTTGAGGAGTAGGTGCTGGAGCAGTTGGTGAGATTTTGTCTACCTTAGTGGATGGTGTAACTTTAACTTGTTCTACAAGTCTGTTTTCACAAGGAATTTTGGGACTGTCACCAGATTGTGACACATCCAAAACAGTCTGCTCATCTACTGTTTGAACTTCCTTGGATTCATTTGGGAACAATGTTGGATAGTCTGATCTCTTTGGAATGGGGGGAGTTTTAGTGGGCCCTATAGTGTTTTCGGACCTAGTGCTTACACTGGGTTGAGCGGAATTTAAGACTGTGTTTTTCTTTTCAGGTTCTGCTTTGTTTGGCTTTTTTAGTTCTTTCTGAATATTTTCTGGTAAATCCTGTCCACCCCTCAATGTCACTGCTTTCACATGTTCTTTTCCGGTTCTCTGAGGTATTTTTGTGTCACTAGGGAGAGAACCTAAAGGATGTTTCCTTATTTCTAAAGCCATTTGACCCATCTGGGTTTCCAAATTTTTGATAGATGCCTGTGTTTGGGTCATGACTGCTTTCATCATTGCTTCCAAAGAAGTAGATGAATCGGCATGCTGGTTTGACTTTTGTTGATAACCAGGTTGATTATTTTGAAAATTTCCATGCTGGTTATTTTGAGGTCTGTGATGAGGTTGTTGGTGAAAATTAGGTTGTCCTTGCAACTTTGGTGGTGGTGGATTTTGGGCAGGACTGTGCCAAGAAAAATTTGGATGGTTTCTCCAATCAGGATTGTAAGTTTGAGAAAAAGGTCCACCCTTGTTGTTACTGCTGACATAATTGACTCTCAGGATTTCCAGGACAATGTTCAAAGTGATGACCCTCTCCACAGTAGGTACACTATATGGATTACACAGTAGGGGTAGGTGCCACATTATTAACTTGCACAACGTTAAGATTTTTGATTAAATATGCCATGTCGGCCAACTGTGAAGATAATAATGCATAAGCATCTGTGTCTTGTACCCCGGCTGCCTTTCTAGGTAATGCACGTGGATCAGCCCATTGACCATTGTTGTTTGAAATTCTTTCAAGGATTTCATATCCTTCATTGTAGGTACAAGCTGTGAAAGCTCCGTGTGCTGTAGCATCGAGCATTTGTTTAGCAGTAGTATTTAAACCACTGTAAAACGTCTCTAGCTGAATGCAGTATGGAATGCCAATATGAGGGCATTTTCTCAATAGCTCCTTGTACCTATCCCATGCATCAGGAACTGCTTCATCGTCCATTTGTATAAAAGTGCAGATTTCATTTCTGGACTTGGCATTCCTCGTGGGTGGAAAATATTTTTTTTAAAACTTTTCTGCCATTTGGGTCCACGTTATTATCGAATCTGGTTTTAACGAGTTGTACCAAGACCTTGCTCTGTCTCTTAATGAGTATGGAATTTTTTTTTAATTTTAGAGCATCGTCTTGTACACAAGACAGTTTAAAAGAATCTGTAATTTCCATGAAAGACCTGAGGTGAGAATGAGGATCTTCAGTTGGTAAACCAGCGTACTGGCCATTAGTTTGCAACATCTGAAACATTATTGGTTTTAGTTCAAAATGGTGGGTTTGCAAAGTTGGTTTAAGAATTCCTGAATGTAACTGGGTTAAAACAGGAACAGCGTAAGACATAATGCTACCATTTTGGAATTTGCCAACCGAAAAATGTTTTGTTCCTCATCGTCAACATTTATTATTAGTGGTTCATTTGGGTTTTCTCGATCATTTAAATCTTCGTGATCATTTACTCGATTATTTCCATTCCCATTAAGATTTACCTCGGAACCTTCTTCCTCATCTGTCATATATTTACGTTTAGACATTTCGGGAGAATTTTAAACTAAATTAGCTTTTTGGATTCTTCTTCGTTGTCTAAATGTTCGTTCAATATCGGGATCTAGTTGGAAAAATTCACCGTGATGCAATCTTGGCATGCACTTTTTCGAATTTGTTTTTTTTCAAATTGATGTTTTTCATGTTTACACCTTTTTAAAATGCAAGAAAATAGATCTCGACGCAAGTATACATCTTAATCTACTACTGTATGTAACAAGTAATAATGGTACAAAGTACTGAATATCGATCCCACAGGGAAGCGTGGAAAAGTTCTCCTTGAAAGTCGTGTATGTAAAAGCGAGTCTCAGATGACGAATTCGAAAACAATATTTTGATTGGGGGTTTTGAGTAACACTACTGAGAATTTTAATTTTAAAAAAAGAAGCGCAGGGTATAAAGATCCGTTGGGACAAATTTAATAATTAAATAAAAGATGAGATTGCATTCCATTGTTATCTCAGGGTCGATATTTTTATGTAACTTAAAGAAGACGTCATACAACGAACCAGTTGTCAGTTGATCAGTTGTATTTCGACATAAAATATAACTCTAATTTAAATAACTTTGAACAATAATGCAAGACTGATAGGATCTGATTCTTAACAAGAATAATAAAACTCAGAAACAATATTAAAGAAGTTGCGGAAAAACACTTTAATATTCAAACTATCAATGTAACAGTAAAATATGAATCACAACTTGTAAACTTTATTGAATGATTAAAGTTACAAGCTTTCAAACAAAACCTCAATCTTGATGAACAGGCTCACCAAGACGAATTCTACTTCTCTAGAATTAGGATTGTAAACCTTGAGGTTAATTCTCTCTCTAAAACAAAAAAACTTAGAAATCTCGTATATCAAAACTATTCTGAATACATCTATACATATACTGAAAATAAAAGATAACTACAAAACTTAAAAGATCTTCAATATATTCTTCCATATTTATCTTCAACCTTCCATGATTATCTTCAACCTTGATCTGCGCATATCTTGACTATCAAATAAGCAGTATTAAGTCACAACAGCATTAACACTTTGAGCAGTATTAATCTTCACCAGCAGCACTAACTATGCTCAGCAGTATTAATTTCTTGAAACAGTGTTAATCTGGCTCAGCAGTAGTAATCATGAAAGCCTGGCAGTATTAATCACTTAGACACATCTTCAGTTCCCAACAATCTCCCCCTAACTTGACTTTTAGAGAAGAGAAGTCAAGTTATTCAGATGCTCCCAAAACTCCATTTTCATACACCTATATCAGGATTCAGCCCCAAACTTTGATTGATAATTCTCTGGATCAAGTACCTTGCCATTTCAGAATTTGGTGCACAACCAAGCTTCTTCGTCAACATAGCATGCAGCTTTGATCTGCTATGGTTGTAAACTCTATCCACCAAGAAGTATTCAAAATGACTTGTATCCACAGCTAGTGCATATACTCCACTTATTTCATACAGAGTCCAGTTGTTGATGGTTTTGAAAACATTTCTGATAACATGCTGAACTTCCTCTGGCTTGAATAACATACACAGATATTCCATCACAAGTTTTGTAACTGGTATCCCTAGAGCTTTCAGCTTGTCAGCATATAGTTTCATCCCCACTTCAAACATTTCCTCTAAGTCAGATCTGGAGCATACTCTTACTATCTTGGCCCAAGTAGGATACACTTCAAACTTTTCATCCTTCCTTTTCAGCCTGATATATTCCTTACCATCTACTTCCATGGTATCCCAGTGAATAATCTCAGGAGGCTTGACACCAACTGGTTCAGCAGTTATAAGCTCAGGCACTTTCTCCATCACCACCATGTACATATTTACATCATAAGTACTTTATGGTTCTTCCTAAGATTGAGCTTTCTTTTCTTCAAACTTAGGTGCCCCTTCTTCTTCAGCTACCTTTTGTTCAGCTACTTCCTCAGCCACTCTAGGTTTCTTAACAAGTTTTCTTCTTGCCATCATTTTAGTTCTTTTCAAAGTTTTTAAACTTTCACCTAGAGTAGCTTCCTTCTTTGGAGTTTCTTGATCATCAGGAAAAGGTTTTTCTATTAGAAAGTCATTACTCTCTTTCATCCTCTTTTCCATTTCAACTCTAGCTTTGTCATTCCCTTGAAGCTTAGTCATCTCTGCATCATACAACCCTTTGATCTGTTCAAATGACATCTTTGAGAACATCTCCTTTTTGACTCCCACAGCACCTTTGAGGAACGTGATCATCTTCTTTCTCTGTTGAGTGCCAAGGTAGGTCTTTGAAGGTTGTCTCTTCTTAGCAGCCATTTTGATCATCACAGGCTTCTTTAGAGTTGCAGCTTTCTTCTGTGCTATCTTTATTGCCAAGCTCTGTTGATATACTTCATTAAGCTCTGCAGCTAGAGCTTTTGCCATCTCCCTATCTTTTTTCATTTGAACTGTTTCTGCTTGTTCAAATTCTGCTTGAATCTTCCTAGCCAAAGCTTCATCTGACTCAATCAATTTTTTCTTTTTAAGTGGTTGGTCAGACTCCACTATCTTGGCTTTGCCTTTATCCTTGCTTGCTACCTTCTCAACCCCTTGCTTTCTTGATAACCTCACCCTTTTCTTTGATGATAACTCCTTTGGCCTTTGAAGTGACCTTGGGAGTATCATGTTTAGCCTTGATAAGTGCTTCAACTATCTCAAATTCTTCCAAATTTCTGCTAATGAGATCAGTTAATATCTCTTTAACAATTTCTGCTGCTTCATTGATTTCAGCAGCATTAACTGTTTCTGCTGCTCTATCTGTTACTGCTTCTTCTTCAAACACAAACCATGTTTCTGTTTGAACATTAAACTCCCCCTCAACTCCATGTATCTCCCTCTCCAGGTTGATCTCAGCTTCTGACTCCCCCTTTTTGGGAGCATCATCCACTGGGTTCCTTCTTCTGAGCACAAACCTTTGCGTCTTCTTCTTTTGAACCACCTTCTGAACCAACTTCTTTAAGCTGTTGATCTCTTCTTGTTGGTTGATGATGACTTTCTTGAGTTCATTGACAACCTGCTTTTGAACATCTAGTTCATTTGCCATTTTGGACATGGCAGAAATAAATTCATGGTAGTCATATCTATCCTCACCTTCTCCAGGAGTGTTAACCCCTTTTGATGGATCATTGGAACATTTAGTAGTGGAGGTCTTCTGCCTAGCAGAAGCACCATCCACCCTTTGGTTTCTTGGCACCTGGGACCTTTGGATGATTGCTCACCCAAAGTTGCCATGGGGATGGTCTTAGTGATGTTACCACTGGCCTCCTCTGTGCTAGCAGGAGTAGTGGCAGCCTTCTCACCCATATGCTCATACATCTCCTCAGTAAGCACCTCCTTGGGGTTGGGAGACACCCCAGTGGTTTCCCTATAGATATTCTCTAATCGAGAATGCTCCATTAGAGGGCTTTGAGGTTCTGGGATTGTAGGAGGTACACCAAGGGAAGGAGCCTTGTGTACCTTTCTCTTAGCATAAGTTTTGGTTAACACAGGTGTTGGCTTATGAACAAGAGACTGAGGAAGTGATATAGTGGTTGAAGGTTGGGTTTGGCTCTCAGTGGATGGTCTAGTGAGGGCTTTGACCCTGATGCCATACCTTCTTGGTTGTGGGACACCACCATCATTGTAGAGAACAATGGGGTGTCAACTCCTTCCGAGTCCTTGGCAGATCTTTTCATATTTTAAAAGACCTTGCCCTTAGGGATTTTAGGTACATATACCTCATTAAACTGAGGTATATCTGTCAATTCAGAGGTTATAACTGCCTGGACAAATCTTGGGTACATATAGAAACTATTTTTATATTCCAAGTTTGACACAAGGTCATTGAAAATCATTTTTGAGAAATTATACTTTCTAGCAGTAGACAAGCAGACCAAAGCATAAGCAATGGTACTGCTGAACTGACTCCATCCAGTAGTTTTTCTAGAAATACAGTGCATAAGGGTATGAACAAAGAACCGCCATTGGGGAGAAAAATTAGCTTTGTAAAATTTGAAAACACCCTGTTGGCCTTCATACCCCATTCTTGTGAGATGGGAAAACAACTCTTCATTAGGGATAGAGGTAATACCTGAGGCATCGTCCAGACGTAGACCAATGCGAATGACCTCTTCAGTGACTATCAAGGATTTGTCACACACCCTTGTCTTGATAAACTGCACACCGTTTTCAGTAACCGCGGTGGCATTGGCCCAAAAATTGCTTCTGGTGCTCGATGAAGATTGGTGGTGACACAGTAAGAGCATATGCTATATGACTTGTCTTGAGAAAATCGACTATTTGATGGAATCCATCAGCCTGCTTCGGCTTTTGAAGCATTGCGATCTCATTCTGTTCATCAATAAACGCCATGGATGCCATCGTTCTTGAGGATACTGGACTGAAACACACTTGTTGCTTGAGAGAAAAGAGTGAGAGAGAAGATGAACAGTATTCAAAGAGTCGTTGTGAGCTTTTAGGCGGGCAAAGAGGGTATTTATATGATTCGGGAAAGAAGCAGTATTAACCCTATTTTTCGTTAAAGCAGTACTAACCACTCGCAATTTTAACTGAGAGCAGTAGTAACTAACTAGCAGTATTAACGAACTAGCAGTATTAACTACGAGCAGTATTAACTAACTAGCAGTATTAACGACTAGCAGTATTAAGTACGAGCAGTATTAACTAACTAGCAGTATTAACGACTAGAAGTATTAACTATAAGCAGTATTAACTAACTAGTAGTATTAACGACTAGCAATATTAACTACGAGCAGTATTAACTAACTAGCAGTATTAACGACTAGCAGTTTTAACTATGAGCAGTATTAACTAACTAGCAGTATTAAAACTGCACTGGCAGCATTAACTATACTTACACTGTTGAAGCTTGTGTTAGTCTGAGCAGGGCAATAAACTTCCTGGGACAGATGATTAGTAACACCAAACAAAATAAACAAATAATAGGTATACAAACACTTTTTAAACATGAGATCATTCAGAGTTGATCATGCCCACACTTGTGACCAAGAAAGTGAATCTACCCACATCAAAAGCTTTAGTGAATAGATCAGCAAACAGGTTATCAGTATGAACTTTAGCAACTTGAATAAGCTTCTTTTCATTGCAGTCTCTAATAAAGTGATACCTGATTTCAATATGCTTTGTTTTGGAGTGCTTGACTGGATTGTTAACAATGCTAATAGCACTGCTATTGTCAATGAAGATTGGAGTGTGAAGAAAGGTTACCCCATAGTCCAGCAGTTGATTCTGAATCCAAAGAACCTGTCAACAGCAACTTGCAGCAGCAATGTACTCAGCTTCTGTTGTGGATAAGGACACTGTGGTTTGCTTCTTACACTGCCAAGATACTAGTCTTGCACCCAAAAGTTGACATCCCCCTGAAGTAGACTTTCTATCCACATTAGCACCACCCAAGTCACTATCTGAATATGCAATCAAGTCAAAAGTAGATTCATAAGGATACCAAAGACCTAATCTAGGTTGCCCTCTTAAGTATCTGAAAATCCTCTTAACAGCTTGAAGATGTGACTGCTTTGGCTTGACTTGGAATCTGGCACACACACACTGGAAACATGATACCTGGTCTTGAGGCTATGAGATACATGAGGGATCCAATCATTGATCTATAAAGATGGACATCAACATCCTCCCTCTCAAGATCAGCTGTGATCTGTTTGTGTGTTTCCATTGGTGTGCTTGCTGGCTTTGAGTCTGATAGACCATACTTATCTAGGATGTCTTTCACATACTTTGATTAACTTATGAAAATCCCATCTATCTGTTGTTTCACTTGAAGCCCAAGGAAGAAAGTAAGTTCACCCATTGAACTCATTTTCAAGCTCTTGTGCATCAACTCTTCAAAGTCTCTACACATCTGATCTTTTGTGGATCCAAAGATGATGTCATCCACATAGATCTGAACAAGTAGGATGTCCTTCTTACTTCTTCTAATGAAAAGGGTTTTGTCAATTATTCCTCTTTCAAACCCATTTCCCAAGAGATAGGTCGACAAAGTTTCATACCATGCTCTTGGGGCTTGATGTAGACCATAGAGAGCTTTCTTCAGTTTGTACACTCTGTCAGGATATGATGGATTCTCAAATCCAGGGGGTTGACAGACATATACTTCCTCATCAATTGTTCCATACAGAAAGGCACTCTTCACATCCATCTGGTATACCTTGAACTTCATAAATGAGGCATAGGATAGAAACAACCTAATTGCCTCTACCCGTGCAACTGGAGAAAACACTTCCTCATAGTCTATGCCTTCTTCCTGAGTGTACCCTTGTGCCACTAGCCTTGCTTTGTTCCTGATTACTATTCCTCTCTCATCCTTTTTATTTCTGAAAATCCACTTGGTTCCAATTGCTCTATGACCTTTAGGAAGGTCCACCAAGTCCCAAACATCTTGCAATTTGAACTGTAACAACTCTTCTTGCATGGATTCTATCCAACTTGAATCTTTCATTGCTTCATAAGCCTTCTTAGGCTCAATCTGGGATAGAAAGCAAGAGAGTACTGTATGCTGCTGATCCTGCAAATCTTGAAGTCTGCTTTGATTCCTAGTCATCATAGGAGAAGTGATGTCTCCTATTACCAGCTCAGGAGGATGATTTTTCTGAGTTCTTGTCTGAAGACTAGGTTCTTCATTCATTCCCACATCTAAATTGGAATCATTTAATTCAGCTGAGGGAGTCTCATCAGCTGCTTCTGACTCTTCATGCTCTAAATTCTCATCATCTCTTCTTTCTTCTTCACTCTGACTTGGTTCAGTAAAAGTCTCCCTTTCACAGATTTCAACAGGGGACATTGTAGGTATAGGAAAGATCACAGACTGAGGAATAATATCTTGTACTTGTTCATCCCCTGATCCTCTACTTCCTGATCCTGCATGATCATTACTACTGAAACCCAAAGAGTTAGTTAGTGAATCAATGTCAAATAACCATTGAGGACCTGAACCAATAGGGTTTGGTGTGTTCTCATTGCATTTGACATTGTCACTTTCCTCAATTATTCTAGAAGAAGAATTAAATACTCTGAAGGCCTTACTCTGAGATGAGTAACCAACAAGAAAACCATCATCTGCTTTGCTATCAAACTTTCCTAAGTGAGTTTTGGTATTGAGAATGGTACAAGGACACCCAAAAGGTTTGAAAAATCCAATAAATGGTTTTCTTTTATTTAAAAGCTCATATGATGTCTTGTTTTTAGGCTTGACTACTAGAACTCTGTTTTGGACATAGCAAGCAGTATTAACTGCTTCAGCCCATAAAGTAATTGGAAGTTTTGAATCAGCTAACAGAGATCTAGCAACTTCAATCAATGTCCTATTCCTTCTCTCAGCAACACCATTTTGTTGTGGTGTCCTAGGAGCACTGTATTGCCTCTCAATTCCTTTTTCCTCACAAAAGGTGTTTAGATCCAGATTTTTAAATTCAGTACCATTATCTAACCTAATGACTTTTACCTTTTGATTTGTTTGGTTTTCAATTCTTAGAATAAAGGATTTGATCAGTCCACTTGTCTCATCCTTAGTCCTTAAAAAATATACCCAAGTAAATCTAGAGTAATCATCAACAATAACTAGGCAGTATGATTTCTTACCTATACTCATGACATTTGTAGGACGAAATAGATCCATATGCAACAACTGAAGAGAAGAAGAAATTGTGTTCAACTCTTTGGACTTATGAGAAGTTTTGTGTTGTTTGCCTTTGAGACAAGCAACAGAATGATCATCACATGAAAAGACTTTTGAAGGCAGACCTCTTACAAGGTTGTTTTTAACAAGTTTATTCATTGTTTTAAAGTTCATGTGACACATCTTTCTGTGCCAAAGTGATGATTCATCCAAAGAAGCTTTTGAAACAAGACAGTTTAGGGATGAATCATTTGAAACATTTTCCATGTCCAAACAATAGACATTATCCTTTCTAGGATTTCTTAGTAGTATTATCTTTTCATCAACTACCTTGAATCCAGGAGCAAGAATAATGCATTCTGAATCAGTGAATAATATACTATGCTTTTTGTCACAAACCTGTGATACACTTAACAGGTTGTATCTTAACTGTTCAACATAGAAAACATCTTCAAAGGTCATCTGACCTTTTGTTACATCTCCCTTACCACTAATCTTACCTCCATCTGGAGTATTACCAAAGGCAACATGCCCTCCATCAATTTTCTTGAAATTCTTGAGGCAAGCCATGTTCCCTGTCATGTGCCTAGAGCAACCACTATAAACATGCCAAATGCTCTTTCCCTTGAGCTGCTGGTTGCCCTGCACATAAGATAAATCAATTAGTATTGACTGGGAACCCAAGCCAAAGTGGTATTGGGCCTCCCTTTCTCATCAAAGTACTTGCACTCCTTTTTGATGAAATTTTTAAATTCAGAAAACTCTTTACTGGAGTACTTTGTCAAGATGATTGGTCTAGAAGCACAAACACTAGAAGCAGTACTAATTTTAGAAGTACTAACAGAGTTAGCAGCACTAACAGGTTTAGCAGTACTAACTTTGTTAGAAGCACTAACAAGGTTAGCAGTATTAACATTTGAAGAAGTACTAACAATGTTAGTTTTAGAAGTACTAATACTTTCAGCAGCACTAACATTGATAGCAGTAGTATTGCTTCTGGCAGGACTATCTTTGTCAGCAACACTATTTGTGGTAGCAGTACTAACAGTTTTAGTGCTTTTGGGAACCCACATCTTGACACTCTCTTTTACAGTATTTTTCTTCATGTGGCTTTTAGATTTCACTTGTTTCTTATCCACATGGTTCCTTTCATTCTTCCTATAACCAAAGAGTTTTTGCACAGATCTTTGAAAATTTATCATTTGGTTCATAGGATTAAAATAACAGTGCTTGGCAAGATGGTTCAATTTGCCACATATGAAACAAGGTTTTGGTCTGATGATTCTACTCAGATCAACTCCTTGTTTCTGAGCCCACTGATTATTCCAATTTCTTTGATTTCCCCTCCTTTTATCATCTTTTAGGGGCTCATATTTATTACCTGCACACTGTTTGCAAGGAACAGGATTCACAACTGTAGTCTGCTTGTAATGGACCTTTTTAGACTTTCCCTCAGTCTTCTCAACACCCTCAGATTTGACCCAATCCCTTCCACCATCCTCATTGGTAAGAATGTTATTTTCTAAGGGAATCTCACCAACCACAGTGTTATACTTACTCTTTCCAGCTTCTTTCTCAGTCTTGTCCTTAACAACTACTTCATCTAAAGGATCTACCTTAGTGGCTCCCTCATGCAAGTCCTTCCTATCCTTAGTCTCCAGCAAGTCTGATTTAGGAGGGATGTAGTTGTTATTGTATGGTGGTGGTGTGGTATTGTACCCAATTCCTGGTTTAAGCTTCTCATGGATTTGGACCTTTAGCATAGAATCCATGGCTTTAGAAGCATATGAAAACTTTTCCACATCCAGCTTAACCTTGGCTATCTCTCCTCTCAACTTTTCATTCTCCTCTTTAGACTTTGTCAGTTGGATTTGTAGATCATTTTTCTCCCACTTCCAGTAATTTGTATCATATGTGTGTTGAAGTTCATTGACTTGGAAACCTTTAATTTGTTCCTCAAACCTTTCAACAATTTTCACATAGTCTTTTCTATCCTTTTCTAATCTCTTAAAGTCATCACTCATACTTTGGTTGTGATCCCTGTACCTTTTCATAGTGTTTATGCAAGTTTGAGAACAGAGATTAGAAAGTACCTCAGTTGGGAGATCAGATACCTCTGCCATGAGAGCTTGATTTTGAATGGCATCTTCTGCTTGATCACTCCAGTCAAACCCCATTCCTTGTTGAGAAACAAGAGCTTGAGCAGAGTTTCTGTTCTGGTTGAAGCTTCCAGTCTGAGCTTGTTGGTGGTTGTTTTGAGGCATTCCACTTCTGCATTCCCTGGAAAAGTGTCCCTTCATGTGACACTTGTAGCACTCTACCTTTGACTTATCAAAGCCTACTCCATCTTCTCTTCTTTGGGAGAAGTTGTTCCTCCTAGTCCTCTTGATGAATTTCTTCACCCTCATGGAAAGCATGGCCATCTGCCATTTAATATCCATCTCTTCCAGATCATCAGGATGAAGCTGTTCCAAGTCATCATTGATTAAAGAAGAGTTACCATGGCTGGAAAGAAAGGCTTCAAACACAGATTCATTGCCTTTTTCTTGATTTACTCCACTAGTAGTATTAACTGATTCAGGGTTAGCAGTAGAATAAGTTGATACTGATAGGAGTGCATCATTATGAACATATCCAGTAGGCTTCTTCTTTGCTTCCACTTCAGATTCAAACACTCTCAGATCATTGTACAGATCATCCAGTTCCTTTTCTTCCAACATGTCATTCTGTCTGAATAAGACAGTGTACATGGTCCATTCATCTCCAAGAGATCCGAGGAACTTTCGGTTGACATCATCTTGTTCCATCTGAACTCCAACAGTAGCCAACTCACCAATTAATTTATTGAATCTATCAAAAGTTTGAGTCATAGACTCATTCTTTGAAGATGTAAAATTCTCATATTTCTGCTTGAGAATATCCCTTTGGTTCCTCTTAGTGATCTTGGTGCCAGCAAATCTCCTCTCTAAAGCATTCCATAGAATATGAGCATCAGTGCAGTGGTGAAACTGATGTTGATATTCATTAGGTATGGCCAAAAGCAGGGTGCTTAAGGCTTTCATCTCCAATTGTCTCACTTTCTTCTCAGCATCAGTTTTTGGAGGTGGTCTTCTTCCATCTTGTCCAATTTTTCCTTCAGCAGAGGGACCATTCTCAACAATGTCCCACATAGAAAAGTCTGTAAGGAGGATGTACTGCTTGATCCTAATTTTCCACATGTCAAACTCATTCGGTTTGAGCATGGGAACCTTTGAAACAAGGGTACTGTTTGATTCAACTGTGTTGTCTGTGGCCCAGTGATTACTAGCATTAACACATTTAGATTGACACAAACACTTTTATTAGATCAATCACATGAATTACAATTAATCACAGATCTAACATCTAGTCACAGATCTCACGTATCTGTGTGTTCTTACTCTCTCTCAACTACCACCAATATTACACCTTCACTTTCACACACTTACTCTCTTGCACGTCTACTAGAAACAAAACAAAGACTTGCTTATATATAGGTCAACATGACCAAGCAAGGTCAAACCTTCTAAGCTTATTACAACTCACACACAAACACTTATTACAACAATGACCCTCATTTAATCTTGAATACAATTACAGTCTAACAATCTCCCCCTTTGGATTCAAGATTAAAAAAAATTTGGCAATAATCTTCAGGTCTTCATATCTTCAGAATTAACTTCAACTTCAAATCTTTTCTGGCTTTGACATCTTGAAAACTTTGACAATTCTTCAAAATTATCTCTCCCTTTGAAATAGCTTTTGCATAAACTCTGACTTTCTCTTTGATAAGCTTTCTTTAACCTTTGACTTTAAACATCTGAAAACTTTATCACCTCTGAAATCTTTAAAACTTCAATCTGATCTTGAACTTTGATTATTCTCCCCCTTTTTAATGATTTGTAAGAATAAACATCATTAAAACACTTCAAGGTCAGATCCGTCATTGAATGAACTTCCCACCATCTGATAAGCACAATCTTCATGAACTGTTATCTCCCCCAGATAGGAAAATTATTAATCTCCCCAATACATGATGTGATAAAATCTGTCATCTGATCTGAAAGAACCGTTGAACCATGAATGTATTTATCTGAATCTTTTCAAATTCAAACAAAATAAGAGTTGTAACCCTGAATCAACATATGAATCAGTTAGAAATGCCTGTCAGTAACACGAAGTTACTGTGTACAACGAATGTACAATATAAGGAGATTGTTTGATATTGACTCCCCAGGACTTCCATTCAATCATTGAAAAACACAAGGTAATTCTATGAATGTTCTGACAGAAAAACAGATTTTCTGTGTGGTCGTGCTTGTATTTTGAAAGAATTAGCACAATGATTGTGTTTCATAAGGCTCAAAGTATGTAAATCACTGAGACAACAATGATTATACATGGACTCAACGTGCATGAGAAAGGGTCGAAGGTGGGGAACTTTCCTTCTTTTTCAATATCAGTATCTTCCAAATGAAGATCCAATAGATTATGTGTTGCTTCCCCAGAAAATGTGAAACATTCTCTTTTTAAGAAAAGAATGAGTAGCTAGTGGGATTGTATGCAAGAGATGGCATGTGCTATTTGCCTATTTCAATGATGGTCACCAAAGGAATGTGAACCAATCAGTAATGTGGCTGCCAGGCTCAGAAAGATGTTTGGTGCAGAGTTCTAATATTCTTTTAACTCTGTTCTCACACCCTCTTTCTTTTAAACATTTAAGCTCACATCTAACCAATCTCTCATTTCCATTTTACCTCAGCTCACTCCCACACTCAATTGTTTTAGACCCCTCTCCCCTCAATCACTCAAAGGATTTCTTCCGAGGTAGGAAACACTGGTTATTGTGAATCCATGGAAGATCTAGTAAGCACTCACACTGAATCCCATGTTCCTAAAAGTACATGTTGTTCAATGATTTTCTTGACATATAAAGCACAAGAAATCATATGTCAGTGTATATATGCTCATCAAAGATTAGAAATGAAATTTGAGCATTTTAAACATTTAAGATATCTCAAAACTTTATATGAATGAATAATCAAGAAAGAATAGAAATGTTTTGAGAATCTGACAATGATTAAGATCAGATCAAATTATCATGAAGAAAAATATTTGGGAATTCAAAGACGTATATTGTTTATATGAACAATATATAAACATATTATCAATGAAAGCACATTTAAAAATGAAATGACGTTTGATTCAAACAACAGTGAATACCAAACGGCGGGAGTATTACCATAGAAAGATATATCATTTGATACATGGTGAAAACAAAATCAATTTGAAAATACTGAACCAGTGTGTATATGAATACTTGACAAAGTATATAGAAAATAAAATACACAAGTATTATTCTTTAAAGAACACACGGCCAGATAAACAATGAAGTATCCAAAAAAAATCATTTAAAATTCACACTTCTCAAATCATAAATACATGTTAAGATCGTGAAGTGGCTTGAACATTTTAAAACCATTTTTCACAAGTGAAAGTTGTTCTTCTTTCACAAGTGTTAGAGTATAAGGATTAGAATGTTATACCTGTAAATTAAAATCCTTAACTCCCCCTGGAATGAATATAGCAATTAAAATATCCTTGACTAGATATCCTCCCCCTTGATATCTGTAAAACGACAATCTTTTTAGAAATATTATTATAAAAGATATAGCAATATAATATCTAAACTCCCTTTCAAACAAAAACTTCTTGAAAAGATGTAATCTTGAAAGCATCCTTCAGAATAAAACATTTTAATACGGGTTTTGAACTGAATTGTCCAAAAGCCAATGTCACATAAAATATCCTGCAAGAAAAAGATTTTGGTAATCATTATAAAAATGATTCCGCTTTAGTCAGATAGCATATGATGAAATATCTAAAATATATGCAAATAAAGTACAAGATTAGAAAACTCCCCCTAGAATCATGAATTGGAGTTTAACATACCAAGTTTGCAAACTAAAAAGGTAAACCTCTTTTCATCCAACCGCTTGGTGGAAAGGTCAGCCAACTGGTAGTCTATAGTCACGAAGTGCATCTCGATATCGCCCTTCTCAACATGATCCTTTATAAAATGATAACGCACGTCGATGTGTTTCGTCTTGGAATGCTGTACTGGATTACCTGTTATCGTAATCGCACTTTTAGAATCACAGTAGATAGGGACTCGTTGGTAAGTATATCCGAAATCTTCTAACTGTGTTCGTATCCAGAGGACTTGTGAACAGTAGTTTGCGGCAGCTACGTATTCAGCCTCAGCGGTGGATGTAGAAACACAATTTTGTTTCTTAGATGTCCAACTAACCAACTTATCACCTAAGAACTTACAAGAACCAGAGGTGCTCTTTCTATCCAGTTTGCATCCTGCATGATCAGCATCAGTATAGGCAGTTAAATCAAAAGACGAACCCTTAGGATACCAAAGGCCTAACTCAGTAGATCCTTTAAGATACCTAAGAATCCGTTTTACAGCAACCAGGTGTGATTCCTTTGGATTAGCTTGATATCTCGCACAGAAACATGTAGCAAACATAATATCCGGTCTACTGGCAGTTAAGTACAGCAGTAACCAAATCATGCTACGGTACACTTTTTGATCTACTGATTTTCCAGAAAGATCTGCATCTAAAAGTGTGCCCGTTGCCATCGGTGTTTTCATCACTGAACTGTCAGTCATCTTAAATTTCTTTAAAATATCTTGAATATATTTTGACTGATTAATGAAAATGCCTTCGGGTAACTGTTTTACTTGAAGACCAAGGAAAAAATTCAGTTCGCCCATCATTGACATTTCAAAACGAGATTCCATGATTCTTGAAAATTTTTTACAAAACTTTGGATTTGTAGAACCGAAAATTATGTCATCTACATAAATCTGAATCAGAATCATATCATCACCTTGCTTTTTCAGAAAGAGAGTAGTATTAATTGTACCTTTCTTGAATCCTGAAGCGAGTAAAAATTGAGTTAGAGTTTCGTACCAAGCTCTTGGTGCCTGTTTGAGTCCATACAAGGCTTTGTCTAAGACATAGACATGATCAGGGTTCTTTGGATCAACGAATCCTTCTGGTTGAGCAACATATAATTCTTCATGCAATATCCCATTTAAGAATGCTGATTTTACGTCCATTTGGAAGACCGTAAAATTTTTATGCGCTGCATAGGATAAGAAGATTCGTATCACTTCCAGTCGTGTCACAGGAGCAAATGTTTCTTCATAATCAATCCCCTCCTGTTGACAATAACCCTTTGCAACAAGGCGAGCTTTGTTTCGAACTACAACTCCAGATTCATCTCTCTTGTTTCTGAAAACTCACTTTGTTCCAATAACAGATTTTCCTTTTGGAAGTGGTATAAGTCGCCAAATTTTGTTCCTCTCAAATTGTAGAAGTTCATCTTTCATCGCCAGTATCCAATCTGGATCGCGCAAGGCTTCTGAAGCTTTCTTCGGCTCGAGAGAACTTAAAAAACTTGAATATAGACAAAAATTAGCCGATGCTGCACGCGTTTGTACACCAGACTGTGCATCACCAATGATATTATGAAATGGGTGATTTCTTGTGCATTTCATTGTACTTGGAATCGGATGAATTTCAGCTTGAGTATTATCTTCCTCATATTCATCATATACTGCAGGTAAGTCTTTATCAACCCCAGATGTGCTCGGGACATCTTGTACAGCCTCTTCTGAAGTAAATATTTCCGGAGCAATAGAAGAATCACTCGGAACTTCTGTTGCAGAATTTGGATCTGCATGCACAGAATCAACATTAGTATCTTCAGAATGTATATGTGTAGATGTACCTGATGTGGTTGATATTGTGACATTTTCAGAAGGTCCTGAAATATCTGCGACTATAATTGGAACCTCTGAAGTTGACGCGGATATGTTTGATTTTTCAAAATCTGCACATATATCCATAAAAGCATCAAAAAATAATAAGTCTAATTCAGCTGTAATTTTATTTGAAATAGAAGACTTATTCTGTTTGACTTCAGGTTCTATTCCATCTTGAATAGAAACTTTCTATTTAAGCTTGAGTTCTGAACTGTTGTGGTCAGAAGTCAACGTTGATGATTCGTCAAATGACACATTAATGCTCTCCATGATCGTCTTGGTTCGTCTATTGTAGATCCGATAGGCTTTAGAAGTTAACGAATAACCAATGAAATAGCCTTCGTCAGCCTTCTTGTCAAATTTACCAAGATTGTCTCGATCATTGAGAATATAACACCTCCAACCAAAAGTACGAAAAAATTTAATATTCGGTTTTCGACTATTAATAAGTTCATACGCTGTCTTTTTATGTCTTTTGATGACAATCGTGCGGTTTTGTGTGAAACACGCAGTGGCTACGGCTTCACCCACAGAAACATTGGCAATTCGGAATAGGCTAACATTGTCCTTGCAGCTTCCACCAGTGTTCGATTCTTCCTTTCAACTACTCCGTTTTGTTGAGGAGTGTAGGCAGCAGAAAAGTTGTGAGAGATCCCAACAGATATGAGATAACTCTGAAGCTTTTCATTCTTGAATTCTGTGCCATTGTCACTTCTCAAAGATATAACCAGCAATTGTAGTCGTACCTGGATCTTCTTTAAAAACTCAATGATCAGCTCTGCTGCATCTGATTTGTTCCTTAAAAATTCCAGCCAAGTATATCTGGAGTACTCATCTATCATGACCAAAATATATTTCTTACCATTGATAGACTGAGTCCTCATCGGGCCGCAAAGGTCCATATGTATCAATTCAAGAGGTGTTGAAGATGAGAATTCTGTCTTTGCTTTATGAGATGTTCGCTTCATCTTTCCCATTTCACAAGCGGGACAAAGAGAATTCTTCTCAAACCTTAGTTCTGGTAGACCTTTGACAATGCCTTGTCTCGCCAACTGATTAATCGCATCAAAGTTTTGATGAGACAGACGCCGATGCCATATCCAACTTTCAGCTCGTGAAGCTTTTGCGATCAGACAAACATGTCTTGATGCAGAAAGTGTTGGAAAATTCACAGAATAAAGATTTGCATTCCGCTTGGCTTTAAAAACTGCACGACCATCTTTATCTTCAATATAACAGCATTTATCAGTAAACCGAACTTGAAATTGACTATCGCATAATTGACTTGTACTGAAAAGATTATGATCAAGTCCTTCCACGTATAGTACTCTTTTGATTGTCACGGTGCCATTTGTTAACGATCCGTGTCCTCGAATGTATCCTGTAACCTCAGAATTAGGATAACTTACATTACCGGCAGATTCCTCAACATAATTGTGAAGTAGATGCTTAAATCCTGTTATATGGCGCGAGCATCCTGAATATATAAACCATGTATGTGAGGCCTGGAAAAAGAACAACTCATTTCTGTTTAGGTACCCATATCCAGATGGGTCCTTCCTTGTTAGATTTTCGCAACTTATCAACATCATCTACCTTAGCCTTAATTCCCCACTCATAGCGAGGCTTAGGTACCAATTTCCATACCATTTTAATATTAAGCTCATGAAATGTTTTCTTTTTCAAAAAATGATCAATCTTAAATGAAAAATTTTAGCCTGATGAGTTAAGGAATTTAAAGCTGATTTGACATGAGATGTTTTTCTGGCAACTTTAGATTTAGGATGAATGGAAGGAATGATAAAAGCATTATCATGACAGTGTTTGCAGATAAAATTCTTACGTGCAAATGTCAAAAGCTTAGATTTATCCAATGAAGTACAATCATTCATACAACTTTGACATTTGGAAACGTTTGAATTTTTACACATCAAACTACCACTATCACTGATATTACATTTATTTTTAGCAACTTTATTTTCCTTCACATTCTTCATCCTTTCTCCTTTACCATTTTGCCTTTTTACATCTGAAACAGGAAACAGAATCTTGTTAGTTTTCTTTGAAGGAAATGATTTTGGCTTTGAAGTACAAGAAGCTTCTCCTTTCTCAAAAATACTCGGCGGATATTCAGGAGTAGTAGTATAAACAACTGAAGTTTTAGAATTAATAGTATCAAACTCTGGATTAGAATGAACATTCCAGTTTTTAGAGTCAAACATCTTTTTTTCCTTTAAATTTTGTTGAAACAAATCATTTTTTAAAATATTTAACTCTCGAGAGAGTTCTTTGTTTTCTTCAAAAGACTTGTCAAGTTTGAATTTGAGATCAACATTCTCATCTTCTAACTCTTCAATTGTCTTTTGAAGATCTGTGATTTGTTTCTCAAAATTAGATGCTTGATTCACCTCAGAGTTTGATTCCATCTTTTCTATAATAGGAACAGGATCTGAAGCATTCATCATTTCTGTAAAGATCTCCCCAGTCATAATTTTTGAAAAATCAGAATTAAGGTTTTGATTCATGATATTTTCATCTTTTGATCCATTTGATGAATTAGACGTGAATAAATCAGATAATAACACTTGATTCTCAACATCAGTTTCTAAATCAGATTCATCAAACTGACACTGAGATTCAGTATTATTTTCATCAATCTTGGCTGATTCTGTTGGAGAAAATAGAGATGTAAAATCACTAAATTCTAACTTTCTTGTTTTGTAACTTTCATTTAAATCTTTATAAGCAAAACCAACAGACTTTAAACTTGAAATGGAATCAGCGCAAGATAAAGTGTCATCATCATTCACAACTTTACCTTTTACAAAAGTATCATGAATATCACGTTTTGTAGAAGTAGAGCCCATTTTATCAAAATTATACAAATTTTCTGGTGCTCTTTTCAAAACAGTATTTGGTTCAAAACCTAAACCTTTTTTAACATTATAAAATCTGACATCTTGGAGTTTGTTTGTTAAAAGATTTAATGTTTGCTCAGTCTGTCCTCTTTTCAGATTTAAATCCTCCAGTTGCTTGATTTTACAATATGCCTCATTTCTTTCTTGGAAACATGCTTCAAATTTTAGTTGAAAATCACCTTTTTCAGCATTTAAGTTTACAAGATCTCTTTCAAGCTCAGATATTTTTGAATTTAACACATCTTTGTCCTTTTTCAAACAATCTTTCTCAGATTCTTTTTCCTTAACAACATCTTTCAACAATGAATTTTCATCACGAAAATTCAACATTGTTTGTCTTTCATGACTAAGTTTGCCTTTTAAAGTTTTAAACTCTTCTTTCATGAATTTAACTTGAGCCTTTAAGGATTGAATACGTACCTAGAAACCACAGTCGAAATGATCAGAAGATGATCCAATGTCCTCATCTACTTTGGCCATCATACACACCTGAGTAAAGTGTGCAGATTCATCATCAGAACTCTTGTAGATCCAATTCTCTTCTTCCGCCATTAAGTTCTGACCATCTTCCACCTTCTTTGCTAACAAAGTTTTCCGAGCATAATATTCCAAATTCTTTGTTCGCTTGAACTTGCAATACTTGGAAAAATGACCTGGTTTTCCACAGTTATAGCATCTTCCATATTTTGGCTCAGTCTCTTCTTTCTTTCCTTCTCTCTTCTCTTCTCGTTTCTCTTCTCGCTTTTCATCTCTTTTCTCTCCTCTTTTCTCATACTTCTTTTCAGATCTCGGTTTGAACTTGTCTTTCTTGTAACTCTCATATTTCGGCTTGTACTTGTTCTTTCCAAAGCTTTTAAACTGTTTTGTGAGAAGAGCCAGATTTTCAGCAAATCGTTGCATATCCTCATCTGAATTTTCTTCACTTTCAGTAGAAGACTTATCAGTGCTTGAATCAGTAACCTCAGTAAGGAGAGCTCTGGATTTCCTTGACTTTGTCTTGTAAGAAGAACTGGACTTGAAACTTGACCCTTTCTTACGTTCAGACATTAAGGCTAGAGAATCTTTGACCATCTTCTTTTCAGCACCAAGCTGCTTTACTTCATCCTCATGCTGAGATAAAGTTGTGAAGATATCATTGACGTCTTCTTGTGCCATGTCCTTAGTCATCTGAATGTTGATAGCATAGCTTTTCCATTCTGGGTTCAAGTTCTTGATGAACTTATAATTGATCTCTGATTCTGACTTGTTCATTCCATTTCTCCTTAGATCATTCAATATCACATTGAAGCGATTGTATGTTTCCAACAAAGTCTCTCCTTCTTTCGCATGAAAGCCTTCATATGCATTTATACTCTGATTCAGCTTTGTCTGAATTGACTTCTTTGATCCTTGAAACTGTTTTTCCAATTCATCCCATAACTCTTTTGCAGATTCCCTACTATCTACTCGATTGTAGATATCATTAGGGATTGACATAGTGAGATAGATAAGTGCCTCATCATCTAGCATGTATCTTGCCTTTTCCACATCAGTAAAGAATTGATATGGTTTTGACACATATCGATCTGGGATAGCTGGAGATGTAGTTGTGGCTGCTTGTCCAGGTACAAACGATTGTGGATTTCCAGGACCATCTATGATAGATGTCATATAATCTCTGTTCTTTAGATTTAAGAACTGAATCATTCTTTTCTTCCATTGTGAATAATCTCCGACAGACAAGACCGGAGGCTTCAGATGAGATCCCATAGAAAGAAACTCATTTGCCATGGTTGAGATCTGTATATACCTACACAAGATGAAAAAAATATTAGCTAGTAAAGATCTTTAAATCCAATCAAATCAAGAAAACTTAAAAAAAATTCAGAGATTTTGATTACTCAAAGAACTTTTGTCCCCCTGCGCAGACTTAGCACGGGGGTCCCGCTATAAAAGGCCATATTACAGTTTTGAAAATTTCTCAGAAAAAAAAAATTGAAGTACAACTCAGTGTGAAACGCAAAAACGTGTGAATAGTGTGAAACTCAAACTACACTTCGCGTTTGTAGCAAGGAACGCAAACCTTAACTTTGCGTTTGTAGTGAAGAGCGCAAACCAACACTTTGCGTTTGTGCTAAGGAACGCAAATCTTAGCTTTGCGTTTGTAGTGAAGAGCGCAAACCAACACTTTGCGTTTGTGCTAAGGAACGCAAACCTTAGCTTTGCGCTTGCAGAGTGAAGTGCAAACGCCACTCTGCGTTTGTGCTGAGAAACGCAAACACTACTTTGCGTTTGTGGTGTGAACCGCAAACCTTAGTTTGCGTGTGTACTGCGAAGCGCGAAATCTACTTTGCGTGTGTGCTGAGAAGCGCAAACGCCACTTTGCGTGTGTAGTGTGGAACGCAAATGCCACTTTGCATTTGTGCCGTGAATCGCAAATCTTGTGAAATATTCTCAGTGAGTGAAACGCAAACAACACTTTGCGTTTGTGGAATGATACGCAAAAGAAACTGAAACAATTGAAACCACACTTTGCGATTCAAGTAGAACACGCAAAGTTCAGATAAGCGCAAACCAGGATGAACATGCACAAATCTCAGATGAATGGAACGCAAACCTGGATGAATCAAATGCAAACCTTAATGAATGAAACGCAAACCTCTAAAACAAACAAATTTGCACCAAAAACTTATATAGACCTCGAATTTCGATCTGAAAATTTGACAATTTACTCACCAACACATTTCGAACACAATTCTAACAAGTAATTACGATTAAAAACACAAAACTCAACAAATTGATTCAAGAACAGTGCGTGAAACTCGTGAACTTGAAAAACACCAAATCTTCAAAATTAATGATCAAATCACATGCTATTCAAAAATCAAAAGATACAGACTCGATCGATTTCACAATATGATCATAACCTGTCAATTTCAACTCGAAAATTCCACTAAAAATCAAAATAGATTTTGACTTCGTGAACAGTAGCGTGAACAGTACGACTCAAAACATTTTCTTGATTTTCAAACGGATTTGACTCTGATACCAATTGTGGCCCAGTGATTACTAGCATTAACACATTTAGATTGACACAAACACTTTTATTAGATCAATCACATGAATTTACAATTAATCACAGATCTAACATCTAGTCACAGATCTCACGTATGTGTGTGTTCTTTGTGTATGTTCTTACTCTCTCTCAACTACCACCAATATTACACCTTCACTTTCACACACTTACTCTCTTGCACGTCTACTAGAAACAAAACAAAGACTTGCTTATATATAGGTCAACATGACCAAGCAAGGTCAAACCTTCTAAGCTTATTACAACTCACACACAAATACTAATTACAACAATGACCCTCATTTAATCTTGAATACAAATACAGTCAAACATTGTCCATGATGATGAAGGTTTCTGAGAATACTAGGCTCTGATACCACTTGATAGGATCTGATTCTTAACAACAATAATAAAACTCAGAAACAATATTAAAGAAGTTGCGGAAAAACACTTTAATATTCAAACTATCAATGTAACAGTAAAATATGAATCACAACTTGTAAACTTTATTGAATGATTAAAGTTACAAGCTTTCAAACAAAACCTCAATCTTGATGAACAGGCTCACCAAGACGAATTATACTTCTCTAGAATTAGGATTGTAAACCTTGAGGTTAATTCTCTCTCTAAAACAAAAAAACTTAGAAATCTCGTATATCAAAACTATTCTGAATACATCTATACATATACTGAAAATAAAAGATAACTACAAAACTTAAAAGATCTTCAGTATATTCTTCCATATTTATCTTCAACCTTCCATGATTATTTTCAACCTTGATCTGCGCATATCTTGACTATCAAATAAGCAGTATTAAGTCACAGCAGCATTAACACTCTGAGCAGTATTAATCTTCACCAGCAGCACTAACTATGCTCAGCAGTATTAATTTCTTGAAGCAGTATTAATCTGGCTCAGCATAGTAATCATGAAAGCCTGGCAGTATTAATCACTTAGACACATCTTCAGTTCCCAACAAAGACGATACACCTTTTATTCTCTTATCTGCATCGGTCCCAACTTTACTTTATACCCCGAACTGAGACGGTTAGCCCATCATCATTTTAAATTCTAACTTTAACTATTGTAAAAACAATTAAAGAAAAAAATGAGAACCAAGTCAACTATTCACTATTAATTTTAAAAAGAAATCTTAACGAACTACACACATAACTAAAGCTTTTAGATGAACGAGAAAAATTAAATTACTTGAAAACGACAACTATATTAAATTGCGAGCACTACAATTAAACGATTTTAATTTAATTAACTTAACGACGTTAAAGTAATGCGACAATTATAAAAGTAACATTTATCAACTAATTTACCACTAGTTATGGAAAGTCTTGTTTTAAATGTGGATTTAGTATTTTAATTTACTTTGAGAGTCCTTGGCAATTGTTAACGTAATTATCGTAATATGCGGGAAGATTTTTATAAATTTTGGAAACACTAAACAATTTTAATACTACAACAAGTCGTGAACCAAACGAGGTTAAGAATCCGAAACGATTGATCAGACTTCCGGTTTGTAATAGAACTAAAATTATAAGTAGAAACCAAATAAAAACCCGAAGCTAATCAAACCGTAGGAAATGAGTAGAAGTTGCAAGAATGTAACGAGAAGTTGACGTACCAATATTCAAAATAGTTAAAGGACCATATTTTAATTTAACCCAGAAGATGATAGACTTTGATTAATGAGCTTCGTGAGACTTAAGAAAGCTCACGACTCAACTAGTGAACTCTCCTAAATGAGATACCAACTTGACTTTTCTATTACAACCTCATGACTACTTAGGTAGAAAATGATGGATGGATGATAAGTATGTATGGATGATAGCCTCTGCTCTCCTCCTCCTTCCCCCGTATTTATAAGTCTTGTACATCCTTCGGACTCAAGACAAAAATTAGGGGCCCAACTAAACTTGTCAAAAGATTTAGCCCATCAATTTTTGTGTCATCCATCCAAACTTTTGGCCTAAATGGAAAGAAATTTACGCCACAAATTTAGCCTAAAATGTATTACTTAGGTTCAAGTATTTGAGGCCTAAAAGAAATGCAACCATAGTCTTTAAATTCCCGCCCAAAAGAGAAGGTTGAAGTCCACGTTGAAAGCCCGACAATTCCGCTAGTTGAACATGTTGGACTTCAATCGGCCGCACCCCAAACCGAAAATACAAAATTATAAAGAAATAAGATTTTTGTCATTATTTTCTCATAAAATGGATTTATTAGACTGTAAGCGAGAAATATAAAACTGAACGATAAAACGTTAAAAATAAACTAAAAGACGCAATGGGGAAAAGAAAAGTAGCTCAAAATTGTCAAAAAGAGGACTAAAAATAGGGTAAATAAATTTACCCTATCATTGTGCATAAAGCATAGTTTGAACATATACAGAGGCTCTGGTCGACAAGCTTTTAAGGACATGGACAAAATATGCTCATATTTGAGAACAAAGGCTCCGATTATTAAAACCAGAAGCTTTGGTCATAAGTCTTGAGATAAAGTAGACATATTAAGCATACTGAACTTACTGATCAAGAAATTGAATCTCTTTTCATCAAGAGCTTAGTGAACAGATCAGCAAGCCGGTACTCTGTAGGGACGAAATACATTTCAATGGTCCATTTCTCAACATGGTCTTTAATAAAATGGTACCTCATATCTATATGATTTGTTTTGTAATGTTGTACATGATTTGCTGAGATGGCAATGGCACTTATGGAGTCACACAAATAGGAATTTTTCCAAACTAAAGACCATAGTCTCTAAGTTGAGTCTTCATACATATGACTTGTGAATAACAACTAGCAGCAACAACATACTCTACTTCTGATGTACTTATGTACACACATTTTTGCTTCTTGGATGTCCAACTCACTAAATTTTCTCAAAGTAGTTGGCAACTCCCAAAAGTACTTTTTCTAGCAAGCTTGCATCCTACATGATCTGCATTTGTATAGGCAATTAGCTCAAAACCATAGTGTTGTGGATACCATAGTAGGGTTTTAAAGGAGTCGAGCTTTTAACGAGCTACTCGAGCTCGAGCTCGTTTAACTTGAGCTCGAGCTTAATTATTCTCGAGCTCGAGTCGATCTCGAACACAAAATAGAACTCGTTTAACTTATCGAGCCGAGTTTAAAACACCAATGTTCAACTTGGCTCGTTCGAAAACTTGATTCAATTTTTCGAGTCGATTTGAGTCGATCCGAGCCATTCGAGCATACCCTTTTTCGAGCCAAACATGCACATATATTTATTAATCATACAATAACAATATAAAAATTATCTAGCTCAACCCGATAAACGAGTTAATCGATCGCGAGTTCGAACCCGTAAACGAGCATCGAGCTCGATCTCGATAACTCAAAAAATATTCAAGCTCAAGCTCGAGCCCTACATTGAAAAGTTAATCGAGCTCGAGTCGAACTCGAACCCAGTATTAATTTTTTGAGCCCGGATCGATTAACCTACTACTTGACTCAACTCATTTACTTCCCTATACCAGAGACCCAAGAGTTAAGTTCCTTTAAGGTATCTAAAGACTCCTTTTACAATAGATAAGAGAGATTCCTTAAGATTTTATTGATACCTAGCATAAAGAAAGGTCACAAACATTATGTTTACTCTACTAGCAGTTAGATACATAAGTGACCCAATCATGCCTCTGTAATTCTTGACATCTACTGACTTTCCAGAGAGGTAGTCAAGCTTTAAACTAGTGGTTGTTGGTGTTGTCATGGAAGTTGAATTATGAAGTTTTTATTTCTTCAAAATATCATAAACATATTTTGATTGGTTTATGAAAGTTCCTTCTTGAGTTTGTTTGACTTAAAGGGGTTCTACAAGAGTAAATAGTTTGTAGGGGGGGGGGGGTTGAATATAAATACACAATTTTTCACATTTTTTAAATTCATTTATTGATTAAAGAAGAATCAATATGGAATTTACATATTTTTGCGGAAACTAGATATAGAAAGATCCTAATCTAAACAATCTTCGAAAGAAGAATTACATCTAAGACTAATCTCTCCCTTCTCCGAAACCACGTCATTGATTCCATTATTTCCCTTTAATACTCCGGAAGCATTTGATGAATTTGAAGTTGAAGCCATTTAGACTTAGGGCTTTTGAAATGCCATATAAATTATTTCTGTTTCACACCTATTTTTTCGAGAAGGGAGAATCCAAGAAATCAATGTCTTCCTAGAGATACTCCAAGACTTGCCACTCGCAGAATTGGTCTTTTAATCGATATCTCATCAAATTTAGAACGAAAATAGTCGAAAACAAAGTTTATCATTATCGGATCTTCACACCAACTCCTCCTCACTGATAAGTCTTTCAAATAAATTTTATAAAGTCTCTTCTAGGGCCTGTTTGAACTTTGCTTTTTGGTGGACTATCTTAGCTTTGCAAGTCTCTTTCTCTACACAATTATCCCTAGCTTCTTTCCAATTACATTGTTCTTCATCTATTAAAAGTCTATTTTACGCCTCTAGTTCCCAATTTTGAGCTTTGGTCTTTAGAATAGTGACGTCCCTAAGCTTGCTCCATCTTCTTAATTCTTCTTTAAGTTGACTTTATCGCTAAGAATATTGTCAGGAATAGTTGAATTAGTCAGTTTCTTACAAGCTAATTGGAACTACTCTCTTTTAAAATTCCTCTCCTCCATACACGCATCAAAAACTCAAAATGGTTTGAGGCATTGATTCGAAAACTTCCTTTCTAGAGCTATTACTAAGAAATTTTCCCATAAAATTTTGAACTTTTTATAAACCAAGAATCTGTCGAGTTTGTTGGATTTTAAACCATCATCACTACCCCTTGTGAATCTTCTCCCCCGTTAGATCCAGAGTTACATGGAAAGTGGATGAGAGAAGATGTTATCTGAACTCAGTAACCGATGAAGAAGAGTTAGAGCTCTAGACTTTAACAGTCAGAGATCGGATGGACTACACATAAGTCTGAAGTAGCAACTCAGACATATGATATCATGAAGAACCAGAAGAAGTTATACTCAACTCAGATCTTTGATCAAGATGAGAAGCCTTGTGCAAATTCAGAAGAGTTAATGAAGCATGTCACAAATTGTTTTTCGTCTAGACTTTAAACTAACTTAACTACCATGTATTATAAATAAAATGTCCCCATTTGTGATTGTATCAATCTAACTAGTTGTTCATATTGTAATAGACCTCTCTATTCTCAGAGGATTTCTCTCTCTAAAATCTGTTAAGTCTAAATATTGTATCCAAGATTTAATAGGAAAGTCAACATTGTAAAAGTCAACTTTGTCTTTATCAAAGCATGTTTAGTTTCCTTAGCCTTTAAGGCTTTGTAATAGATAGATGGTATATATAGGTTTGTCTTTGTAAACTTGTAATAACGTTCTAGAGAGTTATGCGTACTTGTAATATTCAGTAATTGTGGAATACAAGATCTACTTTCTCTCTCTAGATTCTCTCTCTAGTTCTTGAGCATATTTGAGTATTTTTGAGTAATTGCTTGATTGAATTGGGATTTTATGATTAACAATTGGTATCAGAGCCTAACCAAACTTTTCAGGAATGATTTGATCATGATTTGAATTGAAATTTGTTTGTTTTGGATCGAAATTATGAATTTTTCAAAAGTTTTTCAAGAAAACGAGTTTGTTACTGTTTCATACGAATTTCATGTGAAAAATCGTTTTTAAAGCAAGAAATTGGATTCATTGAGTTCGTTTTATGATTAGGATTGATTCTTGTATTGATTACATCTTGTGATTTTAACTATTTCAATGTCAATTTTCGAAATTTGAGTTTTCTGGAAATATCGAGTTCGGTGTCTGTTCTTGATTGAAAATTTACGATTTGATGTTTTTAATCGAAATTTGATTGTATTTTTGTGTTTCGTACTGTTTGTTGTTGATGCTGATAAATTTTTGAGATCAAATGTGCAGGTTTCAATCGTCTTGAAGAAGAATCAGCCAAGATCCACGGTTTGCGCTTCATTCATACGGTCGTGAGAAGAAAAAGCTTCTTTGCGCTTCAAGGCAGAAACGCAAAGTTAGTTTGCGTATCTCATAGGACCCGAAAATCACACTTTGCGCTTCAAGACCAACCCGCAAAGTCTCATCTTGCGCTTCAAGATCAACTCGCAAAGTCTCATCTTGCGCTTCAAGACCAACCCGCAAAGTCTCATCTTGCGCTTCAAGGCTAACACGCAAAGCTCACTTTGCGCATCAAGGCTCTTACGCAAACCTGTTTAAAAAAAAAAAAAAAAAAGTCTGGAAATTTTTTTTTTGTCATCTATGAATTTTTTTTAACTTTACGCCATAACTCGTGTTGTTCAAATTTTCAATTTTTACGAAATATTTTTTTTTAAGATTTCAATTTGATCTGATTTTTGAGTTTCTGATATATAGTTTGGAACGATCATTCATATTAAGCCAATTACTCATTAATCATGGGATTTCTTTCAGATCTTGAAGAGAAGAAAAGAAATCTGAAACTAGAGAACATTAATCTGGCTCATTCAGTTGACTTTCATTCACAAAAGTCAAGAGAGTATTTTACTGAAGTCATATCACTGAAAGAAGAAATCAGTACCTTAAAGAATATAAGTGCTGGGCAGAATGAGGAGAAGATAAAGAGATTGGAATCTGAGAATTCTGAGCTAAGAAAGAGTTTATCTGATTTTGAACAAAAGCTTATTGAAGAAAAAGCTGTTTTTGAGAAAGAAAAGAAAGTATTTTCAACTAAGTTCTCAGATTTCTCAAGGAAGTGCTTTGAAGAAAAGAAGTCAGTTGAGCTTAAATACTTAAAATTTTCTCAACAAATCTCCGATTTCGAGAAAGTTCTGATTATGGAAAGAGAGAAATTTGATAAAGAGAAGAAGGCCAGGGAAAAGAAGAATGTAGGGTTCTTTAAAGAGTTATCCGGCCAGAGAAAAGATTCAGAAAAAGGGTTTGAAGAAGAAAGATCTATATTTGAAGATGAAATTAAAAAGCTGACTTCCAAGTTATCTGAACTGTCTGCTTCTGCGCTGAACGAGAAAAAGACGAAGTCTGAGTTCTCAGAGAAGATTGACCATCTTGTGAAAGAAATAGACAACTTTGCTTCAAAGATCAAAGAACTTGAAAAGTATGCTTCAAGTTCAAATCAGAAATTTGTCTCTTCACAAAGGTCAGTTAAATCCTTTAATCAGATTCGTCGATCTAACATTTTCTTTGATGAATATTTAGATGGTTCAGATATTTATCCAAGGAGAAGAAGTTACAAGAACGAGAAACTGGTCTGGAGGAAGAAATTTGTCAAAGATGACAAGTCAGATGGGCTGAAAAGAAACACATCATGTGTACATGTTCACAAAGCAAAGAAAAACAAAGAGCATAAAGATAAACCTGACCTCAAATACTCAAAAGATTAATTACTCAGGTTCTCAGGTAATAAATTTTATTGTTCTTACTGTTGTACACATGATCACATCCACAAGACCAGTGATCATTACTGGTATGGTTTTTACTATATTACCCCCACACGAACTGCAACTAACATTTCTGGACCCAAATACCAGTGGGTACCAAAGAAGAAAACCGATTCTGTGTTGCAGGCACCTCAATCCAAGGGGGAGTAAAAAAGACAATGGCTTTTGAACACAACAGTTCAAAACCCGGACTTCAAAGCTGAAAGATAATGTCTCTTGAATAACACAGTTCAAGACCCACACCTCAATGTCAAGAATATGGCTTCTAAGCACATTAGCTTAGAACCCGAAATTCAAAGGAGTTTGACTTCTAAACACAACAGTTTAGGACTCGGACCTCAGCAATCAAAAAGACCTTACTCCTGTATGCTTGCATCCGCTGGATATTGATGGTCTTCATCCCAAGAGAATTGATCTAATCTCTACTTTTTCTTTGCTAGATTTTTCGGATATTATTGGTCTAACAATTCAAAAGGGAGTGTTTGATCTCTATCCTGTTTTACTTGTAATATTTCAGATGCTTAATTTAAGGGGGAGTAAAGGTGGTGGCTTCTGATCACATGACAGATCAGGACCCGTTCATCAATGATCAAAGACGGATATTGTGCTAATATCTAGGGGGAGCTTAAAAGATATAAATCATTTAATCATGATTTGAGGGGGAGCTGAAAAGGTAAATATCTTCTGATCCTAGAACTCGGATTGTTTGAAAGAAGAACAACTTTCGAACATGAAAAACAGTTTCTTAAATGTTCAAACCACTTCTTATTCTCAAATTGTTATTTAGAATTTAGAAGTGTGATTTTAAATGTTTTTCAAATTTTGAGCTTAATGTTTAACTGACCGTGTGTTTCCAAAGATCAATACTTGTGTATTATCTTGTCCATATACTGTCAAGTATTCATACATACCGGTTCAGTATTTTATTTGAAATTGTTATTACCATGTCTCAAATTCAAACAATTTTTCGATGGTAATACCCCCGTTTGAAATTCAAAGTTGTTGAGTATCATTCATTTTTTTTTTACATATTTGTGCCTTCATTGATAAATTGTTTATATTTGTTCATATAAACAAATATCCAATTCTTTGATACCCTAACCATTTGATTTGATCTGTTTAATTCATTGTCAGATTCTCAAACAATTCTCTTGACTTCATTACATTCATTCAATATTCTTGTTTTGAGAAATCTTCAAAGTTCAAAATGCTCAAATTTCATATCTAATTTTTGGTGAGCATACATACACTGACATATGATTTCTTGTGCTTTACATGTCAAGAAAATCATTGATAAGCATGTACTTTTAGGATCATGGGATTCAATGTGAGTGCTTAATAGATCTTCCATGGATTCACGATAACCAGTGTTTCCTACCCCGGAAGAAATCCTTTGAGTGATTGAGGGGAGAGGGGTCTAAAAGAATTGAGTGTGGGAATGAGCAGAGGTAAAATGCAAATGAGAGTTTGGTTAGATGTGAGCTTATATGTTTAAAAGAAAGAGAGTGTGAGAACAGAGTTAAAAGAATATCAGAACTCTGCACCAAACATCTTTCTGAGCCGGGAAGCCACATTACTGATTGGTTCACATTTCTTTGGTGACCATCATTGAAATAGGCAAATAGCCCATGCCATCTCTTGCATACAACCCCACTAGCTACTCATTCTTTTCTTAAAAAGAGAATGTTTCACATTTTCTGGGGAAACAACATATAATCTATTAGTTCTTCTTTTGGAAGATACTGATATTGAAAAAGAAGGAAAGTTGCCCCACCTTCGACCCTTTCTCATGCACATTGAGTCCACGTATAATCATTGTTGTCTCAGTGATTTACATAATTTGAGCCTTATGAAACACAATCATTGTGCTAATTCTTTCAAAACACAAGCACGAGCACACAGAAAATCTGTTTTTCTGTCAGAACATTCATAGAATTACCTTGTTTTTTCAATGATTGAATGGAATTCCTGGGGAGTCATCATCAAACCAGCTCCTTATATTGTACATTCGTTGTACACAGTAACTTTGTGTTACTGACAGGCATTCCTAATTGTTTCATATGTTGAATCAGAGTTACACGCTAATTATGTCTGAATTTGAAAAGATTCGGATATATTCAGTTTATGATTCGGCTCTTCAGATCAAAGTGCAGAAATTGTCAAAGGGGAGATTGTTTGTTGATATCAAAGGGGGAAATCAAAGCTTGTGCTGAAATTGATGATATTTTGATGATTATGATGCTCACATCATCAAAAAGGGGGAGAATTATACAAAGATCAATTTCAATGTCTGATAAAGAAATTCAAAGCCAAAAGATTTTGAAGGAAGAATGTTCAAAGTTAAATCAAGATGATTCGTGAAAGTTTGTTCTTCCAAAGATGGTTCTGAGATCAAAGTGATGAAGATACTTGTTTGTCAAAGATTACTTTACCGTCAACATTTCAAAGATGTTTCAAAGATAAACAAAGGATTCAGAGATCAAAATGCGCGTTCATGACTTGTTGACTTTCAAAGCTTCAAGAGAAAAAGACTTTCCAAGATTCTTCAAGAGTTGAAAGTTTAAAGTTTGTGAAAGCTTCAAAGAGACAAAAGCTGAAGAATCAAGAGCTGAAGGTTTGTATCAAATTTTTATTAAATCTTGAATACAAAGGGGGAGATTGTTAAGTCTAAATATTGTATCCAATATTTAGACTTAACAATTTCCCCCTTTCTATTCAAGATTTAATAAAAATTTGATACAAACCTTCAGCTCTTGATTCTTCAGCTTTTGTCTCTTTGAAGCTTTCACAAACTTTACTCTTGCAGCCTTTGAAGAATCTTGAAAAGTCTTTTTAAACATTGAAGCTCTGAAAGACAACATGCCTTTAACAGATACGGAATTGTTGCAACACCTTTTGAACTTGAAACTTCATTCTTTGAAAATTGCCTTTGAACAAAGAAACATATTTGAGAAATCTCTGAAATTGTATCTTCATCACTTTAATCTCTTAACTATCCTTGGAAGAAGAAACTTTCTCAAATCATCTTGAATTAACTTTGAACACTCTTCTTTCAGAATCTTTTGGCTTTGAATTTCTTTATCAGACTTGAACTTGATCTTTATCAGACTTGAAAGCGGAAGCAATTCGAATTTCTGACTTGTCTTTGAAACAGCGGAAGTATTTTGAACTTTCAGAAATTCTTCATCAGACTTTGAAATTGATCTTTGTACAAAGATCAAAACGCACCTTAATGTCAAGAATATGGCTTCTAAGCACACCAGCTTAGAACCCGGACTTCAAAGGAGTTTGACTTCTAAACACAACAGTTTAGGACTCGGACCTCAGCGATCAAAAATACCTTACTCCTGTATACTTGCATCCGATGGATATTGATGGTCTTCATCCCAAGAGAATTGATCTGATCTCTATCCTATACTTTTTATTTGCTAGATTTTTCTGATATTGATGGTCTAACAATTCAAAAGGGAGTGTTTGATCTCTATCCTGTTTTACTTGTTATATTTCAGATGCTTAATTTAAGGGGGAGTAAAGGTGATTGCTTCTGATCTCATGACAGATCAGGACCCGTTCTTCAACAATCAAAGAAAGATATTGTTCTAATATCCAGGGGAGCTTAAAAGATTAAAATCTTTATATCATGATTTGAGGGGGAGCCGAAAAGGTAAAAATCTTCTGTTCCTAGATGTCTGATTGTTTGAAAGAACAACAACTTTCGAACATAAAAAACAGTTTCTTAAATGTTCAAACCACTTCTTATTGTCAAAAGATTTTATGAATTTAGAAGTGTGATTTTAAATGTTTTTCAAATTTTGAGCTTAATGTTTAACTAACCGTGTGTTTCCAAAGATCAATACTTGTGTATTATCTTGTCCATATACTTTCAAGTATTCATACACACCGGTTCAATATTTTATTTGAAATTGTTATTACCATATCTCAAATTCAAACAATTTTTCGATGGTAATACCCCCGTTTGAAATTCAAAGTTGTTGAGCATCATTCATTTTTTTTTTACATATTTGTGCCTTCATTGATAAATTGTTTATATTTGTTCATATAAACAAATATCCAATTCTTTGATACCCTAACCATTTGATTTGATCTGTTTAATTCATTGTCAGATTCTCAAAACAATTCTCTTGACTTCATTTCATTCATTCAATATTCTTGTTTTGAGAAATCTTCAAAGTTCAAAATGCTCAAATTTCATATCTGATTTTTGATGAGCATACATACACTGACATATGATTTCTTGTGCTTTACATGTCAAGAAAATCATTGATAAGCATGTACTTTTAGGATCATGGGATTCAGTGTGAGTGCTTAATAGATCTTCCATGGATTCACGATAACCAGTGTTTCCTACCCCGGAAGAAATCCTTTGAGTGATTGAGGGGAGAGGGGTCTAAAAGAATTGAGTGTGGGAATGAGCAGAGGTAAAATGAAAATGAGAGTTTGGTTAGATGTGAGCTTATATGTTTAAAAGAAAGAGGGTGTGAGAACAGAATTAAAAGAATATCAGAATTCTGCACCAAACATCTTTCTGAGCCGGGCAGCCACATTATTGATTGGTTCACATTCCTTTGGTGACCATCATTGAAATAGGAAAATAGTCCATGTCATCTCTTGCATACAACCCCACTAGCTACTCATTCTTTTCTTAAAAAGAGAATGTTTCACATTTTTTGGGGAAGCAGCACATAATTTATTAGTTCTTCTTTTGGAAGATACTGATATTGAAAAAGAAGGAAAGTTGCCCCACCTTCGACCCTTTCACATGCACATTGAGTCCATGTATAATCATTGTTGTCTCAGTGATTTACATACTTTGAGCCTTATGAAACACAATCATTGTGCTAATTCTTTCAAAACACAAGCACGAGCACACAGAAAATCTGTTTTTCTGTCAGAACATTCATAGAATTACCTTGTGTTTTTCAATGATTGAATGGAAGTCCTGGGGAGTCATCATCAAACCAGCTCCTTATATTGTACATTCGTTGTACACAGTAACTTTGTGTTACTGACAGGCATTCCTAACTGTTTCATATGTTGAATCAGGGTTACACGCTAATTATGTCTGAATTTGAAAAGATTCGGATATATTCAGTTTATGATTCGGCTCTTCAGATCAAAGTGCGGAAATTGTCAAAGGGGGGATTGTTTGTTGATATCAAAGGGGGAAATCAAAGCTTGTGCTGAAATTTATGATATTTTGATGATTATGATGCTCACATCATCAAAAATGGGGAGAATTATACAAAGATCAATTTCAAAGTCTGATAAAGAAATTCAAAGCCAAAAGATTCTGAAGGAAGAATGTTCAATGTTAAATCAAGATGATTCGTGAAAGTTTGTTCTTCCAAAGATGGTTCTGAGATCAAAGTGATGAAGATACTTGTTTGTCAAAGATTATTTTCCGTCAACATTTCAAAGATAAACAAAGGATTCAGAGATCAAAATGCGCGTTCATGACTTGTTGACTTTCAAAGCTTCAAGAGAAAAAGACTTTCCAAGATTCTTCAAGAGCTGAAAGTTTAAAGTTTATGAAAGCTTCAAAGAGACAAAAGCTGAAGAATCAATAGCTGAAGGTTTGTATCAAATTTTTATTAAATCTTGAATACAAAGGGGGAGATTGTTAAGTCTAAATATTGTATCCAAGATTTAATAGGGAAGTCAACATTGTAAAAGTCAACTTTGTCTTTATCAAAGGATGTTTAGTTTCCTTAGCCTTTATGGCTTTGTAATAAATAGATGGTATATATAGGTTTGTCTTTGTAAACTTGTAATAACGTTCTAGAGAGTTATGCGTAATTGTAATATTCAGTAATTGTGGAATACAAGATCTACTTTCTCTCTCTAGATTCTCTCTCTAGTTCTTGAGCATATTTGAGTATTTTTGAGTAATTGCTTGATTGAATTGGGATTTTATGATTAACAGAATCTAAACTCTCTCTCTGTGTAATTATTTGATTACTAAATGACATGATAACTACTTCATTAATCAAAAAATTGATATCATAGGTCTGAGTTGTTACTTCAGATTTATGTATAGTCCATCCAATTCTTGGACTGTTTAGGTACAGAGCTCTGACTCTTCTTCATCGCTTAGTGAATTCAGATAACATTTTCTCTAATCCACCATCCATGCAACTCTAGATCTAACATCCCCCTAAGTGGTATGCCCAATAAGCATTCCTTTCAAATGAAATCATTAAAATGCGAATAGGCTTTTAGATTTAGGTGCAAATTAATCATTTTTGCTTCGCCCCTAACCTTATTGAAATCACCAAAACGTTACTGTTTTGATTCCATAACACCACCTTCTTGTTATCATCCTGAGGTCCGTAGATGTGTAAAAAACCTACATATTGTTGGGAAATTGGCCTCAACATTACCAAAAACTCAAACAATTAAAAATATAGAGAAAATAAGAAGACAAGAATTTATTTGGGAACTCCAAAACCGGAGAAAAACCACGGGCCTCCAGAGAGAAAATCCACTATGTGAAATTTTTTTACAATCACACAGTTCTAATCTCTCAAGACTGACCTAATAATACTCACACTCACAAAAATTTAACCCATACCTTTCTACTCTGTAATACAAGAGAACAAGAAAGAAAGAATAAAATACATAAAGTGTATTTTAATGGGACAATTTGAAACCTAAGCCTTGGACCCCCTTTTATAGGCATGGAATCTGTTAGCCCTACTTATTCCTAATGTAAAAGTATTGTAAAAGAAGACAAGTCCTCAGATCCAGTGGACTTCTGCACTTGATATTGTAAATCCCAATCCAAATCAAGCAATTCTCAAGATCTAAGATATAACAATATCAAGATTCTAGAGAGAGAGTAGAGAGAGAAACGTAGTCATATGTATTTAGCAATTAAGAACCACTTACAAACTATTACAAAGGAAACACTATTTATATGAGAACTAAAATCACAAGCTTAACAACAAAGTAAACTCCTATTGACTTAGACTAGACTTTGACTTAGAAACATTGACCTTGTTGACTTTGCTAGACTTGACTTTTCCTATTAAATCTTGGATACAATAATACACTAATAGTCTCCCCCTTTGTATTCAAGATTTAAATTTGTTTTGACACTAGTCTTCAACGCTTGATTCTTCAATCTTTAACTTTGACGGCTTTGAACTTTGAAGCTCTTTCTGAAGTTGTTGAAGAATCTAGAAAAGTCTTTTGCACTTTATATCTCGGAAAGTCAACAAGTCTTGAAAAACAAATCATTTGAAGTCTTGAATCATTTGAACTTTGAAATTCTTTAACTTCTTTGAAACTTCGAACTTTTTGAAACTTCGAGGGATCTTTGAACTTTTTATCTTCATCTCTTTGATCTCTTGACCGTATTCATTAAAACAAACTTTCACGAATCATCTTAACTTTGACTTGTCTTCAGAAATCTTTGAGAATGATTTCTTTTCATCTGATTTGAACTTTTCAGAAAATTCATCACAAGTCTTGACATTATAACTCTGAAATTCCTTGAAATTGATCTCTGTAGTTTTCTCCCCCTTTTTGATGATTGTGAGCCTCATGATCATCAAAACATTCTCAATTTCCGCACTTTCTTTGAATCTCCCCTTTTTACCAATATTCTCCCTCTTTGAGATACATTTGACATTCTTCGATCTTTTGATCTGAATAGCTGAATCATGAACTGTATATACCCGAATCTTTTCAAATTCAGATATAATGAACTTGGTAACCCTGATTCAACAAATGAAACAGTTAGGAGTGCATGTCAGTAACACGGAGTTACTGTGTACAACGAATGTAGAATTTAAGGAGCTGGTTTGATGATGACTCCCCAGGACTTCCATTCAATCATTGAAAAACACAAGGTAATTCTATGAATGTTTTGATAGAAAAACAAATTTTATGTGTGCTTGTGCTTGTGTATAAAAGAATTTAGCACAATGATTGTGTTTCATAAGGCTCAAATTTTGTAAACTGTTGAGACAGCAATAAGTATTACACGAACTAAATGTGCATGAAGGAGGTGTGAAGGTGGGGCAACGTTCCTTCTTTTTCAATATCTAAATCTTCCGAGTGAAGACTAGATAGCAGATAAGTTGCGTCCCTAAACAAAATGAAACATTTCTTTGTTAAGAAAGAAACGAGTGGCTGGTGGGGTTAATGCAAGAATTGGCATGGGCTCACTGCCTTTTTCAATGATGGTCACCAAAGAATGTGAACCAATCAGTAGATGTGGCTGCCCGTCTCAGAAAGTAGTTGGTGCAAAGTTTTGATATTCTTTTGACTTTGTTCTCACACCCTCTTTCTTTTTAACATTAAAGCTTACTTCTAACCAAACTTTCATTTCCATTTTACCGCTAAGCACAATGAGAAAAACTCAACCAGATGAGTTATCTCCCCCACTCTTTGATTTATAACCCCTCACCCCTCAATCACTCAAGGATAACTTCCGGGGTAGGAAACACTGGTTAACGTGAATCCATGGAAGTTCTGTTTAAGCTCACACATGAATCCCATGTAAGTCCTAAAAAGAATAGTTGCTCAACAGTTTAACTGAACAGTAAAGCACAAAATGATAACAGTGTCAGAATGTTTGCTTATTAAAAATATGAATGAGACTTGAGCATTTAAACAATGAAGATCTCTCAAAACAAGATTATTGAATGAATGAAATGAAATCAAGTTAATTGTTTTGAGAATTTGACAATGTATCAATCAGATCAAATAAAATGGTTAGGGTGTCAAAGAATTGGATATTTTGTTTATATGAACAAATATAAACAATTTTGCAATGAAAGAACAAAGAATAAAATGATGATTGATGCTCAACAACATTTGAAAGCAAATGAGAGTATTACCATCGAAAAATTGTTTCTTTTAGAGACATGGTAATAACAAAATCAAATGAAGTACTGAACCAATGTGTATGAATACTTGACAGTATATAGAAAAGATAATACGCAAGTATTAATCTTTGTAAACACACGGTCAGTTAAACATGAAAGCTCAAAATTGAAAAACATTTAAAATCACACTTCTTAATTCATGAAATCTTTTGAGAATAGAGAAGTGGTTTGAACATTTAAGAACACGTTTTTCATGCTTGAAAGTTGTTCGTCTTTCAAACAATCAGAGATTTAAGATCAGAAGATATTTACCTTTGAGCTCCCCCTCAAATCAGTATATCATGATTTGTTTTTTTTTAAGCTCCCCCTGGATATTTGCAAAATATCCATATCTTTAAACATTAAAGAATGGGGTCCTGATCTGTCATGTGATCAGAAGCCACAATCCTTTACATTAAAGTACGGGTTTTGAACTGTTTTGTTCAAAAACCTTACTCTTTGACTTTGAAGTCCGAGTCCTGAGTTGATTTACTCAGAAGTCAAAATTTTGTACTTTGAAGTACGAGTCCTGATCTGTACATGATCAGAAGTCAAACATCTTGCTTCCCCTAAACCTGTGGTACCTGCGAAACAAATTTAACAGGTTTTCGTACCCACTGATATTTGGGTCCTGGTATGTTAGATTTAAGAATCCACTTCTCATTAGATGTATATCTTTTAAAACCAGAATTCTGAGAAGTTATTCTATAAGAACCGTACCAGTTATGAGCAGTTTCTCTCTGAACAAAGTCATTCTCTCCGCAGTAAGAACAACAGATTTTCCTTTGAGCAATCCTGATCAAATGATTAGTAGAGTAATATATATCAGAATTACCAAAAGATTTACCTTTATATGCACTGTTCTTTTTGGCAGTTGTGGATTTGAATGCTTTGTCATTCTTCTTCTCTTCATCAAGAGAACTCTTCACTCTCCAGACCATCTGATTTTTCTTAGAAGACTTTCCAAGAGATTTGATGTAAAAATTTGCTGAATCGTCAACAGATTTATCATAAAACAGATTTGATGGTCTGATCTGACTTGATTTGACAATGATTGGTTTGAAACTTTTCTTTTTTAAAACATTTTTGTCATGAATAGAACTTGAAGCTGTTTTGAAAGAACAGACTGGTTCTGTTGAGTTATCAACAGGTGATTGGCTAATCACATCAGCTGTTATTTTATCATACAATTCAATGTTTACAGCTTCCAAGTCATTTATCTTTTTAGTCAAAATGTTTCTTTCATCTGAAAGTGTGTCAAACTTTTGTTTCAAATCAGATCTGCCCATCTGTTCTTTAAGAATATCTGATGATAGACTAGATAATTTGGATGTGAGCTTAGATATTTCAGATTCAAAATATGAACGTTCTTGTTCAAAATCTTTTTCCAAGTTCTTGTTTTTCTCATAAATATCTTTGAAAATCCCATCATTTTTCTTTTGAAATAATTTCTTTTCTTGCTCAAAAGACTGCTTCTTTTCTTCGAAAATATTTCTTTCCTTTTCCAGCAAGTCTTGTAAAGTAGAAATTTGCTTGGGAAATTCAGTGTTTTTATCTTCAAGAACTTTTATTTCCTTAGCAAATGTGTCTCTTTCAGTAATTAATATCTTTTCGAATTCAGACACTTGCTTAGAAAGTTTAATGCATCTTAGCTCAAGATCCTATTTCTCTTGTAAAGTTTTCTTGGAAATCTCAGATGATTGTTGAGATGAAGATGTCTTCACATTTGATTTTTCTTTTTCTGCTTGGAGACTTGTTTGCAGTTCTGCATTTTTCTTCTCCAAAGCAGATATCTGATCTTTAAAAGCCTTCAACTTGTTTTGAAGCTTGACTGATTCATCTTTCAGCTCAGATGATTTCTATTCAGTCGTCTTTAGTTGGCTTTGAAGATTTGAAATCTTTCTGTCTTTCAGCTTGATTTCTTTTTCACAAGCTTGAATAGTATTTCCTTTTATTTTAATCATTTCATCTTTCTCTTTAATCTCCTTCTCTCTTGCACTGATGATACCTGCACAATCGGATTTAGCAATTTCAGTACATTTTGCACAAACAGGAATTGTATCATAATTTGACAAATTAAATTTCAACTCCTGAATCTGCTTAAGAAGCTTTGAATTCTGATTTTTCAGACTGTCTCTTTCTGCTTCTATTTTCGGTATCTCAGGCATGTATAAAACAGCCATATCTCTTGCAGATAAAACAATGTTTCCTCTCTCGTCTGTAACAGGCATCTTGTCAGAATGTTAGCTTTAAAAAATGATCGTCAAAAATCAGAAAATTATGACCACTATCAAAATATGTCTCTTGAAGGAAATGCTTGAAGAAAATGATCGTTCCCAAACCAATTAGAAAAGTTGAAAAAAAAATCTATCTCTTGAAACTCGCAGATCACTATACGAGCTGAACACTATTCAGTGAGAAACACGCTAAACGTTATGTGCGCGTTTGAAAAACTCGCAGACCGCTGAATTTGCTTGAAACTCGCAGACCGATAAAACTCGCACACCACTGTTTCGAACAAACTTGCAGATCGTGACGTGCGTGTTTGTAAAACTCGCAGACTGAAGAAACTCGCAGAATATTGTTTCGAACAAACTCGCTAGCTGAACCGTGCGCGTTTAAGAAACTCGCAGATGCTTACTCGCTCGTTTTAGCAAACTCGCAAGCAAACTCGCAGATGGAAGAAAACTCGCTGACTTCGACTTGCGCGTTCTATGAAATCGCTAGCAACGACTTGCGCGTTTGAGACAACCTTCTTCAACTTGCGCGTTTCAATATCTTGCGCGTTCTTGCGAAGAACTTGCGCGTTTTACAGATCTAGCGCGTTCTTGGGTTTTCCTTGCGAGTTCTTCACCTGTTCGATCAAAAATCAAGTAAAACTTGATTTCTGATTCTGCAAATCACACAATTAGTCCACGATAACAAACTAATCAAGATTACAACACTAAATTTGCAAAAGAAACCGAAAATTACAGTGCTCAGATCGATTTACAGTGTTCGACTTCAACTTTTCAAGAAACTAACAATTTGATCAAATTGATCAATCTAGAGTCGAAATTTGGCTATGTGATCAGAACGAAAGTTGATCCTTATGATAAAACGTTAACAATCAAATCAATTTCTTTATTTAATTGTGCAAAAATAAGAAAACTAAAGATCAAATAGTGACTTTTTCAGAAATTACAATTTTCTTGAATTTTCAAGAATCTGATTCAAAAACTAATTCAGTGATCATTCTGAATTTGTTTGGTTTGCTCTGATACCAAATGAAATTGTCCTCTCAAATCACACAAACAAATCAATCAAAGAACAAAGAGAATCATGAGGAAATCACATGTGTATTAATGTCACAAGTGAAAGGGTTATAAGGTTTCTCTCTCAAGGATTCTCTCTAGAATTACAATCAGGCTAGTTCTTACTAATGAAAGACAAGGAAGACCTATTTATAGGTCAAACAAGAAACAAAGGTAAACTAACAAAAGTCAACATAAAATGATCTAAACTAATATACAATAACAACACTGGAAGGAAGTTAACTTCAAAGCTTCTGTTGAACGCTCTGCACATAAGAGCATAATCTGAAGATAACATTTGGACCACAGAGCCACTGTGGTAGCCACATATGTGCTCTCACACTTTGAAGATCAATAACCTGGAGTCTTTATCTACTAGCTCAGTTAGCCTATGATGGAATGCCACTTCTGCAGAAACGGTTACTGCACCTTTACAGGTGGTAGAACCTCATTAGCTATAGGTTTGACTTTTATAATATTCCCCTATAAATGGGGAGATTTCCTTTGTAAATTGTACGCCTTAATAGATTACACATACTTCACACTTTGAACTGCACATAGTAAGTTAGAAAGAGAAAGGTGAGTCTGAGAGAATTATACACACACTACTAGGTGTTCTTAGCATTCTTCATTATAATTCTCAGATTCATTATCAAGCATATGGCTATGATGGCTTCTACATTCTATTGTGTAGGCTTTCTCTATTTCCTCTAGTTGATTACTGTATCTACTTGTTTTAATCAAGTTACCCAAAGCTTCTACATCTATTACTCTGTTTTCTAACTTGATTGAACAAAGCATGAGTTAATCTGGGACAACAATTGGTATCAGAGCAGGATTGATTCTTCTAAATCAATTTGATCAACTCTGGATTGTTGATTTCTCATGTGATAGATTTTTTACATTTTAAACTGTTCTCGATTAAAATAGTCTCTGTTTTTCACAGTCTATGACTAGTTCAATTTACTGTGAGATTAGAGATTTGTTCTTCAGTTAGGAAGTAAATCAGTGTGTACTTTTCAATTTAGAATTTGTTCTTCAAACTTGAGTAAGGTTTCATATTCTATCTCATCTAAAATCTCTCTATTCAAACCTATTTCGCTCGTACTCTATTTTCTACAAAATGGTGAACATTAATGCCATCTACACCGTTTGATCTCAAACAAAACCTCCAACTCTCCTCAGTGATGAATATCCCCAATAGAAGATCGGGATGATCAATTTCTTCGAGGGTATTAGTAATGATCTTTACAAAACAATTTTAAATGGTCCCTATGTTCCTACTATTATTGTCCCTAGAGTTCCATTCATGCCAGATACTACTGAAATTCATGCATACACCAAGCCAAAAGATATGGCATCATGGTCTGAGGCAGACTGGGAAAAGGTTGAGGTTGGAAGGTAACCCAAAAGGCTTCTGATTATGGAAATCCTAAATGACATCTTCCAGTCTCTAGATGCCTGCAAGATAGCCCAAGAGTTTTGGCTAGATCTTGAGAGACAACTAGAAGGTGGGGTGAAAACCCAAAAGAACAGAAAATCCTAGTGTCTCAATAAGTATAACAGGTTTGCTGCCAAACCATAAGAAACTCTGCAACAAACCTATAACAGGTTTAATTTATTGATCAACATATGCAGAAAAGTGGGGATTCAAAGGACTAGGGAGGAAAACAATGTTTTATTCCTTTAGAGCTTGGGTGAAGAGTGGTTTCAACTGTCAATGTCTCTCTAATTGAATAAGTACTTTGATGCATGGTCTTTACAAGATATTTTCGTACTCTGGTAGCCCAAGAACCACATATTGTCAAGGCTAAACCTCTATTAGGTGAGCCTCTGGCTCTAGTAACTGAGTCTATAGAGGTTCTGACTAAGAAGTCCAAAGAAAAGGCCATAGAGGGGAACTCTAATGCTCAAGCAAAGAAGAAAGAGAATAAGGCTTTGATTGTTGAAAGTGAAGAGGATGAGGAGAGTGATGAAGAGAAGGAAGAGGATAGATGAGCTCGATAGCCAAGTCATTGGCTCTTCTGACAAAAGAGTTCACCAGAGATTATCCTAAGAGGCCAGCAGAACAGAGAAGCAGAGGGAGAGAAGATAGAAGTGAGAGATATCAGAGATCATCCCCAGTTTATCAGAGGCAGTATGGACCCCCAGAGTCCTATGAACCAAGGTATTCACATAGAGAAGAGATGTACAAACCAAGGGCTATTGAACAGAAGGCATATGATAATAGATATTATAAACAGAGAACCCTTGAACCAAAGCAAGCACCCAAGTTTATACAGAAGGAGGAGTATAGAGGTTCTGAGAGGAAGCATAAGCATAATCCATAAAGCGACAAATGTTATAGGTGTGGAAAGTCCGGACACTTCGTAGCTGATTGTAGAAGCCCACCAGCCAAAGATGCAACCTTCTACAAAAAGAAAGTTGAGTTCTATGCTCAGAAGGGTTTGATAGTTGAGCAAGAGAAGTGGGTTTCTGACGATACCTGTGATGAGGAGTGCAGGCAGGCAGTGTTTTGCAGTATTGTTGGGAACTGAAGATGTGAACAAGTCTTTAATGCTGCTAGTTCTGAATTACTACTACTAGAAGAGTTCAAAGTTAATACTGCTGAGTATTACTACTGCTAGTAGAATTAATACTGCTAGTCAAAGTTAGTGCTGCTTGAACAAAGTTAGTACTGCTTAGCTAGTTAGTACTGCTAGTGGTTAGTGCTGCTTAGTAGTTAATGCTGCTAAGACCAAGTTAATGCTGCTTGAAGAAGTTAATGCTGCTGAGCATAGTTAGTGCTGCTTATGACTTGAAGATCCGGATGGAAAGGATGACAGCTGGAAAGAATCAAGATATTCATGGAAGGCTTGAAGATAATGATGGAAGATATACTGAAGATATTTTATTTATTTGTAATTATCCTTTTGTTCAGTATACGTATAGTTTTGACAGAATAGTTTAGATAGTGATACAGATTCATTGATTAGTTCGTTCATTCTAAGTTTTAGAGAAAATCAACCTCAAGGCATAGTTCCTAATTCTAGAGAAGTAGAATTCGTCTTGAAAGAGCTTGTTCTTCAAGATTGAGGTTGAGTGTGTAATCTTGTGATTTTAATACAAGTTTGCAAAGTGTTTATCATATACTGTTTGTTTACTGTTTTATTGAATATCAAAGTGTTATTCCGCAACTTCTTTGATATTAGTTTCTGAGAATTTATTCTTGTTGAGAATTCGATCCTGACAAGTGGTATCAGAGCCTAACTCCCTCAGAAACATCTATTCATTCATCATGGAAAACCTTGCAGAATCAAACAGTACTCTGGTCTCTAAGGTTCCAATGCTCAAACCCAGTGAGTTTGACATGTGGAAGATCAGAATTAGACAATACATTCTTCTCACTGACTACTCAATGTGGGATATCATTGAGAATGGTCCTTCTGAAGCAGGAAAGATAGGACCAGATGGGAAAAGACCTCCACCAAAGACAGATGGTGAGAGGAAGATCAGACAGACAGAGATGAAGGCCTTGAGCACTCTGCTCTTGGCCATTCCCAATGAATATCAGCATCAATTTTGCAACTGCACTAATGCTCAGATTCTCTGGAATGCTCTAGAGAAAAGATTTGCTGGAACTAAAAGCAACAAAAGAAACCAAAGAGATGTTCTAAAGCAGTAGTATGAGAACTTCACTTCTTCAAAGAATGAGTCTATGACTCAAACTTTTGATAGATTCAACAAGCTCATTGGTGAACTGGCTACTGTAGGAGTGAAGATGGAACAAGATGATATCAACAGAAAGTTCCTCAGATCTCTTGGGGATGAATGGACTATGTATACTGTCTCATATAGACAGAGTGACAATTTGGAAGAGAAGGAACTCGATGATCTATATAATGATCTGAGAGTTTTTGAAACTGAGGTAGAATCCAAGAAGAAGCCCACTGGTTATATCCACAATGTTGCACTTCTTTCAACATCTACTGATACTACTGCCAACCCTGAAGCAGTTAGTACTGCCAGTGGAGTAAATTCAGAAAAAGGCACTGGAACTATCTTTGAAGCCTTTTTGTCCAGTCATAGCAACAATTCATTGATTAATGATGATCTGGATCAACTTCACCCTGATGACCTGGAGGAGATGGACATTAAATGGCAGATGGCCATGTTATCTATGAGAGTGAAGAAGTTTATTAAAAGAACAGGAAGGAACAACTTCTCTCAAAGAAGAGAAGATGGAGCTGGTTTTGACAAGACTAAGGTGGAATGCTATAAGTGTCACATGAAAGGACACTTTGCTAGAGAGTGCAGGAGTGTTGTTCCAAACAACAACTACCAACAAGCTCAGAATGGAGGCCAACAAGCTCAGAATGGAGGCTACAATCAAAACAAGAATCCTGCTCAAGCCCTTGTTTCTCAACAAGGAATGGGATTTGACTGAAGTGATCAAGCTGAGGAAGCCATTCAGAATCAAGCTCTTATGGCAGAAGTGTCTGATCTCCCCTCTGAGGTAATTTCTAATCTTTGCACTAAATCTTGCATAGACACTGTCAAAAGATACAGGGATCACAATCAAAGTATGTGTGATGACCTCAAAAGATTAGAAAAGGACAGAAGAGATTATGTGTTGATAGTAGAGAGATTTGAAGAGCAAATCAAAGGCTTTCAAGCTAATGAACTTCAACACTCTTATGACACAAACTATTAGAAGTGGGAAAAGAATGAGTTAGAGACCAAACTGTCTAAGTCATTAGAAGAGAATGATAGGCTGAAAGAGGAACTGTCTAAAGTTAAGCTTGACATAGAAAAGTTTTCATATGCTTCAAAAGCAATGTATTCTCTTCTAAAGGCTCAGATTCATGATAAGATGAAGCCTGGTATTGGATACAACAATACACCTCCTCCTTACAACAACAACTATATCTCTCCTACTTCAGACTTGTTAGAAACCAAGGAGAAAAAGGACTTGTCTGAGGAAGCTTTTAAGATAGATCCTTTGGATGAGGTAGTAGTTAAGGATTTGACTGAGAAAGAAGCCAGTGAGAATAGGGATAATACTGTGAGTAAAAATATACCATTAGAAAACAACATTATCACCAATGAGGGATGTGGGAAAATCTGGGTCAAGTCCAAGGAGATAGAGAAGACCAAAGGAAAGGATAACAAGGTCCATTACAAACAAACCACGGTTGTGAATCCTGGATCTTGTAAACAGTGTGCTTGCAATAACGCTAAGAGCCTAAATTCTGGTATAAAAAGAGGTAATCAAAGAAACTGGAATAATCAATGGGCTCAGAAACAAGGAGTTGATCTGAATAAAATCAATAGACCAAAACCTTGTTTCATATGTGGCAAGTTGAATTATTTGGCTAAGTATTGCTTCTTTAACCCTATTAATCAACAGATAAACTTTCAAAGATTTGTGCAAAAACCTGTTGGTTATAGGAAGGCTGGAAAGAAACATGTGATGAAGAAATCTGTTGAAAGTAAAGGCCCTATGAAAAATAAGGTTTTAAAAGAAAGTGTTTTACTATGGGTACCTAGAAGTACTAACAGTGTTAGTACTGCTGAAAATATTAGTGCTGCTAACACAGTTACTACTGCTAACAGTGTTAGTACTGCTGAAAATATTAATGCTGCTAACACAGTTAGTACTGCTAACAAGGTTAGTACTGCTAAGCATGCAAGTGCTGCTAAGGCAGTTAGTACTTCTAAAACCAGTATTGCTTCTAGCAAAAATGTTTCCAAGCCTATTATTGTGACAAAGTACTCCAAGAATGAGGAGTCAAAGTTTAAAAATCTTGTCAAGAAAGAATGCAAGTATTTTGATGAGAAAGGGGTGCCCAAGACCACTTTGGCTTGGGTTCCTATTTCAAACTAACTGATTTATCTTATGTGCAGGGCAACCAACAGCTCAAGGGAAAGAGCATTTGGCATGTTGATAGTGGTTGCTCTAGGCACATGACAGGTAACATGTCATGCCTTCAGGATTTCAAGCATATCAATGGAGGACATGTTGCTTTTGGAAATGATCTTACTGGAGGTAAAATAAGTGGCAAAGGTAATGTCACAAAAGGTAAGATGACATTTGAGAATGTCTACTATGTTGATCAGTTGAAGTACAACCTGTTAAGTGTATCACAGGTTTGTGACAAACAACATAGTATATTATTTACAAATACTGAGTGTATGATCCTTGCTCCAGGGTTCAAGGTAGTTGATGAAAGCATGATACTACTTAGAACTCCAAGAAAGGACAATGTTTATTGTCTAGATATGGACAATGTTGATAGTGATTCATCCCTGAACTGTCTTGTTTCAAAAGCTTCTGTGGATGAATCCTCTCTCTGGCACAGAAGGATGTGTCACATGAATTTTAAGACTATGAACAAACTTGTTAAAAACAACCTTGTAAGAGGTTTACCTTCAAAAGTCTTTTCATGTGATGATCATTGTGTGGCTTGTCTTAAAGGCAAACAACACAAAACTTCTCATAAGACCAAAGAGTTAAATTCTATTTCTTCTTGTCTCCAGTTATTGCATATGGATCTGTTTGGTCCTACAAATGTTATGAGTATAGGCAAGAAATCTTACTGCTTAGTTATTATTGATGATTACTCCAGATTTACTTGGGTATATTTTCTAAGGACTAAGGATGAGACAAGTGGACTGCTCAAATCCTTTATCCTAAGAATTGAAAACCAAACTAATCAAAAAGTAAAAGTCATTAGATCAGATAATGGGACTGAATTTAAAAATCTTGATCTAAACACCTTTTGTGAAGAGAAAGGCATTGAGAGACAATATAGTGCCCCTAGGACTCCTCAACAGAATGGAGTTGCTGAGAGGAGAAATAGGACACTAATAGAGGCTGCAAGATCTCTGTTGGCTGATTCAAAATTGCCAATTACCTTCTGGGCTGAAGCAGTTAATACTGCTTGTTATGTCCAAAACAGAGTTCTAGTAGTCAAGCCAAAGAACAAGACCCCATATGAGCTTTTAAATAAAAGAAAACCATTTATTGGATTTTTCAAACCTTTTGGGTGTCCTTGTACTATTCTCAATACCAAATCTCACTTAGGTAAGTTTGATAGCAAAGCAGATGATGGTTTTCTTGTTGGTTACTCATCTCAGAGTAAGGCTTACAGAGTCTTTAACTCTTCTTCTAGAATAATTGAAGAAAGTGACAATGTCAAATGCAATGAGAACACACCAAATCCAGTTGGGTCTGGTCCTCAGTGGCTATTTGACATTGATTCACTAACTAACTCTTTTGGTGTCAGTAGTGATGATTATGCAGGATCAGGGAGTGGAGGATCAGGAACTACACAAGTTCAAGACAGTTTATCTCAATCTGTGATCTTTCCCATACCCACAGTGGATCCTGTTGAATACTGTGAAAAGGAACCATCTATTGAACCAAGTCAGAGTGAAGAAGAATGTAGAGATGAGGAGACTCAAGTCAATAAGGAATCAGAAGTAGCTGCTGAAAACACCTCAGTTGAGTTGAATGACTCAAATCTAGAGGTGGTACTTAATGAAGAACCTTATCATCACACCAGAATTCAAAAGAATCATCCTCCACAACTGGTAATAGAAGATATATCATCTCCTATGATGACTAGAAATCAAAGCAGGCTACAAGAATTGCAAGATCAACAGCATACAGTGTTTTCTTGCTTTTTATCCCAGCTTGAGCCTAAGAAGGCACATGATGCTATGAAAGAATCTAGTTGGATAGAAGCAATGCAAGAAGAGCTACTGCAATTCAAACTACAAGATGTTTGGGATCTGGTAGACCTTCCTAAAGGCCAAAGAGCAATAGGAACAAAATGGGTCTTCAGGAATAAGAGAGATGAAAGAGGTATTGTGATAAGAAATAAAGCAAGCCTGGTGGCTCAAGGGTATACACAAGAAGAGGGTATAGACTATGATGAAGTATTTGCACCTGTGGCCAGGATAGAAGCAATTAGATTATTCCTGGCTTATGCTTCTTATATGAAATTCAAAGTCTATCAAATGGATGTGAAAAGTGCATTTCTTTATGGCTCAATTGAAGAAGAAGTATATGTCTGTCAACCACCAGGGTTTGAAAACCCAAGCTATCCAGACAGGGTATACAAATTGAAGAAAGCACTTTATGGATTGCATCAAGCTCCAAGAGCATGGTATGACACTCTGTCATCCTATCTCTTGGAAAATGGTTTTGAAAGAGGAGTCATTGATAAGACTCTATTTATCAAAAGAAAGAAGAAGGATATCTTGCTGGTCCAAATCTATGTTGATGACATTATTTTTGGATCCACAAGAGACATCATGTGCAAGGAGTTTGAGGAACTAATGCATCAAAGGTTCAAAATGAGTTCCATGGGGGAACTTACTTTTTTCCTTGGACTCCAAGTTCAACAGAAGTCAGATGGAATCTTTATCTGTCAGACCAAGTATGTGCAGGATATTCTAACCAAGTTTGGTTTCTCAGATTCAAAACCTGCCAGCACACCTATGGAGACACACAAGCAGATAACAGCAGATCTTGAGGGGGAGGATATGGATGTTCATCATTATAGATCCATGATTGGCTCTCTCATGTATCTTACAGCCTCTAGGCCAGATATAATGTTTCCAGTTTGTGTATGTGCAAGATTCCAAGTTAGGCCAAAGCAATCTCACTATCAAGCTGTCAAGAGGATATTCAGATATCTCAAAGGGCAACCCAGATTGGGACTTTGGTATCCTCATGACTCATCCTTTGACCTACTTTCATACTCAGACAGTGATCTAGGTGGAGCAAACTTGGACAGAAAATCTACTTCTGGAGGATGTCAGTTTTTGGGTGCAAGACTAGTTTCTTGGCAGTGCAAGAAACAAACCACAGTGTCCACATCTACAACAGAGACAGAGTATATAGCAGCTGCAAGTTGCTGTTCTCAAGTCTTATGGATTCAAAATCAAATGCTGGACTATGGGGTAACCTTTCTACACACTCCAATTTTTATTGATAACAACAGTGCTATTAGCATTGTGAATAATCCAGTCAAGCACTCAATGACAATGCACATTGAGATCAGGTATCACTTCATAAGAGACTGTAATAAAAAGAAACTTATTCAAGTTGTAAAGGTTCATACTGACAACCAGTTTGCTGATCTATTCACCAAAGCCTTTGATGTGGGTAGATTCACTTTCTTGGCAAAGAGTACATTAGATTGAAAAGAAAGGATGAGAAGTGTGAAGTCTACAGCACCTGGAGCAAAATTGTCAGAGAGTGTTCAAGATCTGATTTGGAAGAAATGTTTGAAGTGGGGATGAAAGTTCATGCAGATCAATTGACAACTCCAGGGTTACCAATTGTGAAGCTAGTTATGGAATATTTGTGCATGTTGTTCAAACCAGAAGCAGTAAAGCATTTGATAAAAGATGTATTTAAAGCTGTTAGAGGATGGACTCTGTCAGGATCGAATTCTTAACAAGAATAAATTCTCAAAAACTAATATCAAAGAAGTTTGCGGAATAACACTTTGATATTCACTAAAACAGTAAACCAAAACAGTATATAATCAACAACTTGTAAACTTGTATTGAATGCTTGAAGTTACAAGATTAAACAAACAACCTCAATATTGATGAACAGGCTCACAAATACGAATTCTACTTCTCTAGAATTAGGATCTATGCCTTGAGGTTGATTTTCTCTCTAGAACTAAAACTTAGAATTAATAAATAATAATCATTATAAACTATTCTAAACAATACAATATATATACTGAAGATAAAAGATAATTACAATTTATACAATATCTCCAGAATATCTTCCATCATTATCTCTAAGCTTCCATGAATATCTTCAGTTTATCCAGCTGTCATCCTTTCCATACAGATCTCCATCTTATAAGCAGTATTAATCATAAGCAGCATTAATACTCTGAGCAGTATTAACTCTAGCAGTACTAACCATGCTCAGCAACATTAATCTCTTCAAGCAGTACTAACTTTGAACTAGCAGTACTAATCTTGTTGAGCAACATTAATCATCAACTAGCAGCATTAATAACAGAAGTACTAACTAGAAGTATTAACTGTTTTCTTCTAGCAGCATTAACTTTGTTCCAGCAACATTAACTACAACTGGCAACATTAACCACAGAAGTAGTAACCTCAGAAGTATTAACCAAGTTGAACTAGAAGTAGTAACCATGTTTGGCATATTTCAGACCCAACAATCTCCCCCTAACTTAACTTTTCAAAACTGAGAAGTTAAGTTCTTCAACATAAGGTCTTTATGATAATTTCAAAACTTTCTGCAATTACTAGTTCTTCTTGTCAGGATCGAATTCTTAACAAGAATAAACTCTCAGAAACTAATATCAAAGAAGTTTGCGGAATAACACTTTGATATTCACTAAAACAGTAAACCAAAACAGTATATAATCAACAACTTGTAAACTTGTATTGAATGCTTGAAGTTACAAGATTAAACAAACAACCTCAATATTGATGAACAGGCTCACCAATACGAATTCTACTTCTCTAGAATTAGGATCTATGCCTTGAGGTTGATTTTCTCTCTAGAACTAAAACTTAGAATGAATAAATAATAATCATTATAAACTATTCTAAACAATACAATATATATACTGAAGATAAAAGATAATTACAATTTATACAATATCTCCAGAATATCTTCCATCATTATCTCTAAGCTTCCATGAATATCTTCAGTTTATCCAGCTGTCATCCTTTCCATACAGATCTCCATCTTATAAGTAGTATTAATCATAAGCAGCATTAATACTCTGAGCAGTATTAACTCTAGCAGTACTAACCATGCTCAGCAACATTAATCTCTTCAAGCAGTACTAACTTTTAACTAGCAGTACTAATCTTGTTGAGCAACATTAATCATCAACTAGCAGCATTAATAACAGAAGTACTAACTAGAAGTATTAACTGTTTTCTTCTAGCAGCATTAACTTTGTTCCAGCAACATTAACTACAACTGGCAACATTAACCACAGAAGTAGTAACCTCAGAAGTATTAACCAAGTTGAACTAGAAGTAGTAACCATGTTTGGCATATTTCAGACCCAACAATCTCCCCCTAACTTAACTTTTCAAAACTGAGAAGTTAAGTTCTTCAACATAAGGTCTTTATGATAATTTCAAAACTTTCTGCAATTACTAGTTCTTCTTGATTCAGTTTCTGTTGTTATCTTCTTTTCTGTTTCTGATGTAGTTACTGCTTTATTTCAGCTTCTTCACTTATCTCCCCCTCAAAATAAGATTTCATACAAACTTTAATTTTCTTCTTTTTCAGTACCAACTTCTTGAAATGATCTATCTGCTAGTGATAAGAATTGATCACCTTTTCATCTCTTTTATCTCCATAATTTGATTATGAACTTTCAGACTAATTGTACCAAGTGTATCCATCAATTCTTTGTAGTTATATCTGTCCTCACCTTCTCCAGGAGTGTTACCCCCTTTTGAATGATCATTGGATCTTTTAGTAGAGATCTTCTGCCTAGCAGAAGCACCTTCTACTCCCTTGGTTTCTTGGCACCTAGGACCTTTAGATAATTTCTCATCTAAAGTTGCCATGGGTAAGGTCTTAGTAATGTTCACACTGTCCTGTCCTGCACTTTGTGCAAAGTCAGTAGTGTGAGCCTTACAACCCATATGCTCTTGCATCTCCTTAGAGAGCACCTTCTTGAGGTTGGGATACACCCCTGTGGTTTCCCTATGGTACTCTCTAAAGGAGAATCCTCCCTTAGAGGGCTTAAAAGCTTAGTGGGTGATGGTACAAGAAGAGAAGGAGCCTTCTTTACCTGTTTTATTTACCTGTTTTATTGGTGAAGTTGGCTTATGAAGTAGAGACTGGGGAATTGATTTAGAGTGGGAAGGTTGGGATTGGCTAGCAGTGGGTTGGTCTAATGGGGGCCTTGACCCTGCTGCCATACCTTCTTGTGGTTGGGACACCACCATCATTGTTGAGAACAATGGGGTGTCAACTCCTTCAGAGTCCCTAGCAGATCTTCTCATGTTTGAGAAAACCTTGCCTTTAGGGGGTTTAGGTACATATACCTAATCAAAGTGAGGTATGTCCGTCAATTCATTATTAAGTATTTATTGTACAAACCTTGGATACAGATAAAAGCTTTTTGATTGATATCCAGGTTTGACATTAAATCAATGAAGATCATTTTTAGGTATAGAAAACTTACATTAGCAGTAGTAACACTTATCAACAGCATTAACACAGACTGGCAGTAGTAACACATACCAGCAGCATTAACACAGTCTGACAGTATTCACTGAACTAGAAGTACTAACTACCTTTCAGTATTAGCAACCTGAAACACTTACAGACACAAGGTTAGTAGTACCATATACCATAAAATTTTCAAAAATTACTTTATCTTTTGAAACTATACCTTTTTCACTTTTCTTACCTTCTGCTGGATCAAAAGTAACATGTCCTCCATCAAATCTTTTGAAGAATTTGAAGGCAATCCATGTTCCTTGTTATGTGCCAAGAGCAACCATTATCTTTATTCCAAATGCTCTTCCTCTTGAGCTTTTGATTGCCCTGCACACTTGATAAATCAGTTAGTCTTTGATGGAACCCAAGACAAAGTGGTCTTGGGTTGACCTTTCTCATTAATATAATCTGTCAGTTTGGTCTGAATGAGTTGTTTAGGAATCTCATGACTGGAGTACTTTGTCAAGATTATAGGCTTGGCTGCATTACTACTAGAAGCAGCACTAGCCTTGTTAGCAGTACTAACTTGGTTAGCAGTACTAATCAAGTTAGCAGCACTATTCTTGTTAGCAGTACTATCTGGGATAGCAGTACTAACAGGTTTCTTTGCAATTGGAACCCAAACTTGAGCAAAGTTGTTTGCTTTCTTTGTCTTTAAGTTACTCCTTTGTTTATTTGAAGTATTTTTCTTAGTTTTAGCAAACTTGTTTTGAACATGAGACTTTTTAGGTGCTCTGTTCTCAGCCATTTGATTCCTTCCTTGCTTCCTATAAGCAAAGGAGTTTTGAGTTTGTCTTTGAAAATTTACTCTTTGGTTTATAGGATTGAAATAACAGTATTTGGCAACATGATTAAGCTTTCCACAAATAAAACAAGGTTTTGGTCTATTGATTTTACTTAGATCAACCCCTTGTTTTTGTGCCCACTGATTATTCCAATTTCTCTGATTTCCCCTTGGTTTATCATGTTTTTGGGGCTCAGACTTATTGCAAGCACATTGTTTGCAAGGGACAGGATTCACAACTGTGGTCTGCTTATAATGGACCTTCTCAGACTTTCTCTCAGTCTTCTCTATGTCCTTAGATTTGACCCAAGTCTTTCCACATCCCTCATTGGTGATTATGTGGTTTTCTATAGGGATCTCACCACTCACATTGTTCTCCTTATTTTTTTCAATAGAGTTCTCTTCTTCAGAGTCTGTTTCAACCACCACTTTTTCTAATGGATCTACCTTAGTGGCTCCATTAGATAATTCCTTCCTATCCTTTGTCTCTAGCAAGTCTGATATAGGAGGGATGTAATTGTTGTTGTATGGTGGTGGTGTGGTGTTATAGCCTATTCCTCTTCTAAGTTTGTCATGGATTTGAGTTTGGAGCAAAGAGTCCATTGCTTTAGAAGCATTGGAAAATTTCTCAATATCCAGCTTGGCTTTCTCAAACTCACTATTTATCTTCTCATTCTCCTCTTTAGACTTTTTCAGCTGAAGTTCTAGGTCATTCTTCTCCCACTTCCAGTAATTTGTATCATAAGAATGTTGAAGTTCATTGGCTTGGAAAACTTTGATCTGTTCCTCAAAACTCTCAACAATTCTTACATAGTCTTTTATATCTCTCTCTAATCTTTTAAGGTCATCACTCATTGTCTGGTTGTGATCCCTGTACCTTTTAACAGTTTCCATACAAGTTTTAAGAGCAAAGATTAGACATTACCTCTGTGGGGATTTCTATGCTTGAAGAATCTGAAACTTTAGCCATTGATGATTGTAGGTTTCTGAGAATACTTGCTCTGATACCACTTGTCAGGATCGAATTCTTAACAAGAATAAATTCTCAGAAACTAATATCAAAGAAGTTTGCGGAATAACACTTTGATATTCACTAAAACAGTAAACCAAAACAGTATATAATCAACAACTTGTAAACTTGTATTGAATGCTTTAAGTTACAAGATTAAACAAACAACCTCAATATTGATGAACAGGCTCACCAATACGAATTCTACTTCTCTAGAATTAGGATCTATGCCTTGAGGTTGATTTTCTCTCTAGAACTAAAACTTAGAATTAATAAATAATAATCATTATAAACTATTCTAAACAATACAATATATATACTGAAGATAAAAGATAATTACAATTTATACAATATCTCCAGAATATCTTCCATCATTATCTCTAAGCTTCCATGAATATCTTCAGTTTATCCAGCTGTCATCCTTTCCATACAGATCTCCATCTTATAAGCAGTATTAATCATAAGCAGCATTAATACTCTGAGCAGTATTAACTCTAGCAGTACTAACCATGCTCAGCAACATTAATCTCTTCAAGCAGTACTAACTTTGAACTAGCAGTACTAATCTTGTTGAGCAACATTAATCATCAACTAGCAGCATTAATAACAGAAGTACTAACTAGAAGTATTAACTGTTTTCTTCTAGCAGCATTAACTTTGTTCCAGCAACATTAACTACAACTGGCAACATTAACCACAGAAGTAGTAACCTCAGAAGTATTAACCAAGTTGAACTAGAAGTAGTAACCATGTTTGGCATATTTCAGACCCAACGGACTCTATATGAAAGGAGTGGAGTCTACAAACTGGTATTGGATACTTTTCACAGGGAGTATTACTTGGTGGATAGGATATACAACCATACAAATCTGAAGCTTCATGCCATGTTAAATAAGAAGTTGAGTTGTGTACCAAATTTAGAAATGGCAAAGTACTTAATTCAAAGAACTATTAATCAGAGCATGGATCCTAACATTGGAGTAGATCAATGAAGATTTTGGAAGCATCTGAAGAACTTGACTTCTCTTTCTAAAAAGTCAAGTTAGGGGGAGATTGTTGGGAACTGAAGATGTGAACAAGTCTTTAATGCTGCTAGTTCTGAATTACTACTGCTAGAAGAGTTCAAAGTTAATACTGCTGAGTATTACTACTGCTAGTAGAATTAATACTGCTAGTCAAAGTTAGTGCTGCTTGAACAAAGTTAGTACTGCTTAGCTAGTTAGTACTGCTAGTGGTTAGTGCTGCTTAGTAGTTAATGCTGCTAAGACCAAGTTAATGCTGCTTGAAGAAGTTAATGCTGCTGAGCATAGTTAGTGCTGCTTATGACTTGAAGATCCGGATGGAAAGGATGACAGCTGAAAAGAATCAAGATATTCATGGAAGGCTTGAAGATAATGATGGAAGATATACTGAAGATATTTTATTTATTTGTAATTATCCTTTTGTTCAGTATACGTATAGTTTTGACAGAATAGTTTAGATAGTGATACAGATTCATTGATTAGTTCGTTCATTCTAAGTTTTAGAGAAAATCAACCTCAAGGCATAGTTCCTAATTCTAGAGAAGTAGAATTCGTCTTGAAAGAGCTTGTTCTTCAAGATTGAGGTTGAGTGTGTAATCTTGTGATTTTAATACAAGTTTGCAAAGTGTTTATCATATACTGTTTGTTTACTGTTTTATTGAATATCAAAGTGTTATTCCGCAACTTCTTTGATATTAGTTTCTGAGAATTTATTCTTGTTGAGAATTCGATCCTGACAAGTGGTATCAGAGCCTAACTCCCTCAGAAACATCTATTCATTCATCTTGGAAAACCTTGCAGAATCAAACAGTACTCTGGTCTCTAAGGTTCCAATGCTCAAACCCAGTGAGTTTGACATGTGGAAGATCAGAATTAGACAATACATTCTTCTCACTGACTACTCAATGTGGGATATCATTGAGAATGGTCCTTCTGAAGCAGGAAAGATAGGACCAGATGGGAAAAGACCTCCACCAAAGACAGATGGTGAGAGGAAGATCAGACAGACAGAGATGAAGGCCTTGAGCACTCTGCTCTTGGCCATTCCCAATGAATATCAGCATCAATTTTGCAACTGCACTGATGCTCAGATTCTCTGGAATGCTCTAGAGAAAAGATTTGCTGGAACTAAAAGCAACAAAAGAAACCAAAGAGATGTTCTAAAGCAGTAGTATGAGAACTTCACTTCTTCAAAGAATGAGTCTATGACTCAAACTTTTGATAGATTCAACAAGCTCATTGGTGAACTGGCTACTGTAGGAGTGAAGATGGAACAAGATGATATCAACAGAAAGTTCCTCAGATCTCTTGGGGATGAATGGACTATGTATACTGTCTCATATAGACAGAGTGACAATTTGGAAGAGAAGGAACTCGATGATCTATATAATGATCTGAGAGTTTTTGAAACTGAGGTAGAATCCAAGAAGAAGCCCACTGGTTATATCCACAATGTTGCACTTCTTTCAACATCTACTGATACTACTGCCAACCCTGAAGCAGTTAGTACTGCCAGTGGAGTAAATTCAGAAAAAGGCACTGGAACTATCTTTGAAGCCTTTTTGTCCAGTCATAGCAACAATTCATTGATTAATGATGATCTGGATCAACTTCACCCTGATGACCTGGAGGAGATGGACATTAAATGGCAGATGGCCATGTTATCTATGAGAGTGAAGAAGTTTATTAAAAGAACAGGAAGGAACAACTTCTCTCAAAGAAGAGAAGATGGAGCTGGTTTTGACAAGACTAAGGTGGAATGCTATAAGTGTCACATGAAAGGACACTTTGCTAGAGAGTGCAGGAGTGTTGTTCCAAACAACAACTACCAACAAGCTCAGAATGGAGGCCAACAAGCTCAGAATGGAGGCTACAATCAAAACAAGAATCCTGCTCAAGCCCTTGTTTCTCAACAAGGAATGGGATTTGACTGAAGTGATCAAGCTGAGGAAGCCATTCAGAATCAAGCTCTTATGGCAGAAGTGTCTGATCTCCCCTCTGAGGTAATTTCTAATCTTTGCACTAAATCTTGCATAGACACTGTCAAAAGATACAGGGATCACAATCAAAGTATGTGTGATGACCTCAAAAGATTAGAAAAGGACAGAAGAGATTATGTGTTGATAGTAGAGAGATTTGAAGAGCAAATCAAAGGCTTTCAAGCTAATGAACTTCAACACTCTTATGACACAAACTATTAGAAGTGGGAAAAGAATGAGTTAGAGACCAAACTGTCTAAGTCATTAGAAGAGAATGATAGGCTGAAAGAGGAACTGTCTAAAGTTAAGCTTGACATAGAAAAGTTTTCATATGCTTCAAAAGCAATGGATTCTCTTCTAAAGGCTCAGATTCATGATAAGATGAAGCCTGGTATTGGATACAACAATACACCTCCTCCTTACAACAACAACTATATCTCTCCTACTTCAGACTTGTTAGAAACCAAGGAGAAAAAGGACTTGTCTGAGGAAGCTTTTAAGATAGATCCTTTGGATGAGGTAGTAGTTAAGGATTTGACTGAGAAAGAAGCCAGTGAGAATAGGGATAATACTGTGAGTAAAAATATACCATTAGAAAACAACATTATCACCAATGAGGGATGTGGGAAAATCTGGGTCAAGTCCAAGGAGATAGAGAAGACCAAAGGAAAGGATAACAAGGTCCATTACAAACAAACCACGGTTGTGAATCCTGGATCTTGTAAACAGTGTGCTTGCAATAACGCTAAGAGCCTAAATTCTGGTATAAAAAGAGGTAATCAAAGAAACTGGAATAATCAATGGGCTCAGAAACAAGGAGTTGATCTGAATAAAATCAATAGACCAAAACCTTGTTTCATATGTGGCAAGTTGAATTATTTGGCTAAGTATTGCTTCTTTAACCCTATTAATCAACAGATAAACTTTCAAAGATTTGTGCAAAAACCTGTTGGTTATAGGAATGCTGGAAAGAAACATGTGATGAAGAAATCTGTTGAAAGTAAAGGCCCTATGAAAAATAAGGTTTTAAAAGAAAGTGTTTTACTATGGGTACCTAGAAGTACTAACAGTGTTAGTACTGCTGAAAATATTAGTGCTGCTAACACAGTTACTACTGCTAACAGTGTTAGTACTGCTGAAAATATTAATGCTGCTAACACAGTTAGTACTGCTAACAAGGTTAGTACTGCTAAGCATGCAAGTGCTGCTAAGGCAGTTAGTACTTCTAAAACCAGTATTGCTTCTAGCAAAAATGTTTCCAAGCCTATTATTGTGACAAAGTACTCCAAGAATGAGGAGTCAAAGTTTAAAAATCTTGTCAAGAAAGAATGCAAGTATTTTGATGAGAAAGGGGTGCCCAAGACCACTTTGGCTTGGGTTCCTATTTCAAACTAACTGATTTATCTTATGTGCAGGGCAACCAACAGCTCAAGGGAAAGAGCATTTGGCATGTTGATAGTGGTTGCTCTAGGCACATGACAGGTAACATGTCATGCCTTCAGGATTTCAAGCATATCAATGGAGGACATGTTGCTTTTGGAAATGATCTTACTGGAGGTAAAATAAGTGGCAAAGGTAATGTCACAAAAGGTAAGATGACATTTGAGAATGTCTACTATGTTGATCAGTTGAAGTACAACCTGTTAAGTGTATCACAGGTTTGTGACAAACAACATAGTATATTATTTACAAATACTGAGTGTATGATCCTTGCTCCAGGGTTCAAGGTAGTTGATGAAAGCATGATACTACTTAGAACTCCAAGAAAGGACAATGTTTATTGTCTAGATATGGACAATGTTGATAGTGATTCATCCCTGAACTGTCTTGTTTCAAAAGCTTCTGTGGATGAATCCTCTCTCTGGCACAGAAGGATGTGTCACATGAATTTTAAGACTATGAACAAACTTGTTAAAAACAACCTTGTAAGAGGTTTACCTTCAAAAGTCTTTTCATGTGATGATCATTGTGTGGCTTGTCTTAAAGGCAAACAACACAAAACTTCTCATAAGACCAAAGAGTTAAATTCTATTTCTTCTTGTCTCCAGTTATTGCATATGGATCTGTTTGGTCCTACAAATGTTATGAGTATAGGCAAGAAATCTTACTGCTTAGTTATTATTGATGATTACTCCAGATTTACTTGGGTATATTTTCTAAGGACTAAGGATGAGACAAGTGGACTGCTCAAATCCTTTATCCTAAGAATTGAAAACCAAACTAATCAAAAAGTAAAAGTCATTAGATCAGATAATGGGACTGAATTTAAAAATCTTGATCTAAACACCTTTTGTGAAGAGAAAGGCATTGAGAGACAATATAGTGCCCCTAGGACTCCTCAACAGAATGGAGTTGCTGAGAGGAGAAATAGGACACTAATAGAGGCTGCAAGATCTCTGTTGGCTGATTCAAAATTGCCAATTACCTTCTGGGCTGAAGCAGTTAATACTGCTTGTTATGTCCAAAACAGAGTTCTAGTAGTCAAGCCAAAGAACAAGACCCCATATGAGCTTTTAAATAAAAGAAAACCATTTATTGGATTTTTCAAACCTTTTGGGTGTCCTTGTACTATTCTCAATACCAAATCTCACTTAGGTAAGTTTGATAGCAAAGCAGATGATGGTTTTCTTGTTGGTTACTCATCTCAGAGTAAGGCTTACAGAGTCTTTAACTCTTCTTCTAGAATAATTGAAGAAAGTGACAATGTCAAATGCAATGAGAACACACCAAATCCAGTTGGGTCTGGTCCTCAGTGGCTATTTGACATTGATTCACTAACTAACTCTTTTGGTGTCAGTAGTGATGATTATGCAGGATCAGGGAGTGGAGGATCAGGAACTACACAAGTTCAAGACAGTTTATCTCAATCTGTGATCTTTCCCATACCCACAGTGGATCCTGTTGAATACTGTGAAAAGGAACCATCTATTGAACCAAGTCAGAGTGAAGAAGAATGTAGAGATGAGGAGACTCAAGTCAATAAGGAATCAGAAGTAGCTGCTGAAAACACCTCAGTTGAGTTGAATGACTCAAATCTAGAGGTGGTACTTAATGAAGAACCTTATCATCACACCAGAATTCAAAAGAATCATCCTCCACAACTGGTAATAGAAGATATATCATCTCCTATGATGACTAGAAATCAAAGCAGGCTACAAGAATTGCAAGATCAACAGCATACAGTGCTTTCTTGCTTTTTATCCCAGCTTGAGCCTAAGAAGGCACATGATGCTATGAAAGAATCTAGTTGGATAGAAGCAATGCAAGAAGAGCTACTGCAATTCAAACTACAAGATGTTTGGGATCTGGTAGACCTTCCTAAAGGCCAAAGAGCAATAGGAACAAAATGGGTCTTCAGGAATAAGAGAGATGAAAGAGGTATTGTGATAAGAAATAAAGCAAGCCTGGTGGCTCAAGGGTATACACAAGAAGAGGGTATAGACTATGATGAAGTATTTGCACCTGTGGCCAGGATAGAAGCAATTAGATTATTCCTGGCTTATGCTTCTTATATGAAATTCAAAGTCTATCAAATGGATGTGAAAAGTGCATTTCTTTATGGCTCAATTGAAGAAGAAGTATATGTCTGTCAACCACCAGGGTTTGAAAACCCAAGCTATCCAGACAGGGTATACAAATTGAAGAAAGCACTTTATGGATTGCATCAAGCTCCAAGAGCATGGTATGACACTCTGTCATCCTATCTCTTGGAAAATGGTTTTGAAAGAGGAGTCATTGATAAGACTCTATTTATCAAAAGAAAGAAGAAGGATATCTTGCTGGTCCAAATCTATGTTGATGACATTATTTTTGGATCCACAAGAGACATCATGTGCAAGGAGTTTGAGGAACTAATGCATCAAAGGTTCAAAATGAGTTCCATGGGGGAACTTACTTTTTTCCTTGGACTCCAAGTTCAACAGAAGTCAGATGGAATCTTTATCTGTCAGACCAAGTATGTGCAGGATATTCTAACCAAGTTTGGTTTCTCAGATTCAAAACCTGCCAGCACACCTATGGAGACACACAAGCAGATAACAGCAGATCTTGAGGGGGAGGATATGGATGTTCATCATTATAGATCCATGATTGGCTCTCTCATGTATCTTACAGCCTCTAGGCCAGATATAATGTTTCCAGTTTGTGTATGTGCAAGATTCCAAGTTAGGCCAAAGCAATCTCACTATCAAGCTGTCAAGAGGATATTCAGATATCTCAAAGGGCAACCCAGATTGGGACTTTGGTATCCTCATGACTCATCCTTTGACCTACTTTCATACTCAGACAGTGATCTAGGTGGAGCAAACTTGGACAGAAAATCTACTTCTGGAGGATGTCAGTTTTTGGGTGCAAGACTAGTTTCTTGGCAGTGCAAGAAACAAACCACAGTGTCCACATCTACAACAGAGACAGAGTATATAGCAGCTGCAAGTTGCTGTTCTCAAGTCTTATGGATTCAAAATCAAATGCTGGACTATGGGGTAACCTTTCTACACACTCCAATTTTTATTGATAACAACAGTGCTATTAGCATTGTGAATAATCCAGTCAAGCACTCAATGACAATGCACATTGAGATCAGGTATCACTTCATAAGAGACTGTAATAAAAAGAAACTTATTCAAGTTGTAAAGGTTCATACTGACAACCAGTTTGCTGATCTATTCACCAAAGCCTTTGATGTGGGTAGATTCACTTTCTTGGCAAAGAGTACATTAGATTGAAAAGAAAGGATGAGAAGTGTGAAGTCTACAGCACCTGGAGCAAAATTGTCAGAGAGTGTTCAAGATCTGATTTGGAAGAAATGTTTGAAGTGGGGATGAAAGTTCATGCAGATCAATTGACAACTCCAGGGTTACCAATTGTGAAGCTAGTTATGGAATATTTGTGCATGTTGTTCAAACCAGAAGCAGTAAAGCATTTGATAAAAGATGTATTTAAAGCTGTTAGAGGATGGACTCTGTCAGGATCGAATTCTTAACAAGAATAAATTCTCAAAAACTAATATCAAAGAAGTTTGCGGAATAACACTTTGATATTCACTAAAACAGTAAACCAAAACAGTATATAATCAACAACTTGTAAACTTGTATTGAATGCTTGAAGTTACAAGATTAAACAAACAACCTCAATATTGATGAACAGGCTCACAAATACGAATTCTACTTCTCTAGAATTAGGATCTATGCCTTGAGGTTGATTTTCTCTCTAGAACTAAAACTTAGAATTAATAAATAATAATCATTATAAACTATTCTAAACAATACAATATATATACTGAAGATAAAAGATAATTACAATTTATACAATATCTCCAGAATATCTTCCATCATTATCTCTAAGCTTCCATGAATATCTTCAGTTTATCCAGCTGTCATCCTTTCCATACAGATCTCCATCTTATAAGCAGTATTAATCATAAGCAGCATTAATACTCTGAGCAGTATTAACTCTAGCAGTACTAACCATGCTCAGCAACATTAATCTCTTCAAGCAGTACTAACTTTGAACTAGCAGTACTAATCTTGTTGAGCAACATTAATCATCAACTAGCAGCATTAATAACAGAAGTACTAACTAGAAGTATTAACTGTTTTCTTCTAGCAGCATTAACTTTGTTCCAGCAACATTAACTACAACTGGCAACATTAACCACAGAAGTAGTAACCTCAGAAGTATTAACCAAGTTGAACTAGAAGTAGTAACCATGTTTGGCATATTTCAGACCCAACAATCTCCCCCTAACTTAACTTTTCAAAACTGAGAAGTTAAGTTCTTCAACATAAGGTCTTTATGATAATTTCAAAACTTTCTGCAATTACTAGTTCTTCTTGTCAGGATCGAATTCTTAACAAGAATAAACTCTCAGAAACTAATATCAAAGAAGTTTGCGGAATAACACTTTGATATTCACTAAAACAGTAAACCAAAACAGTATATAATCAACAACTTGTAAACTTGTATTGAATGCTTGAAGTTACAAGATTAAACAAACAACCTCAATATTGATGAACAGGCTCACCAATACGAATTCTACTTCTCTAGAATTAGGATCTATGCCTTGAGGTTGATTTTCTCTCTAGAACTAAAACTTAGAATGAATAAATAATAATCATTATAAACTATTCTAAACAATACAATATATATACTGAAGATAAAAGATAATTACAATTTATACAATATCTCCAGAATATCTTCCATCATTATCTCTAAGCTTCCATGAATATCTTCAGTTTATCCAGCTGTCATCCTTTCCATACAGATCTCCATCTTATAAGTAGTATTAATCATAAGCAGCATTAATACTCTGAGCAGTATTAACTCTAGCAGTACTAACCATGCTCAGCAACATTAATCTCTTCAAGCAGTACTAACTTTTAACTAGCAGTACTAATCTTGTTGAGCAACATTAATCATCAACTAGCAGCATTAATAACAGAAGTACTAACTAGAAGTATTAACTGTTTTCTTCTAGCAGCATTAACTTTGTTCCAGCAACATTAACTACAACTGGCAACATTAACCACAGAAGTAGTAACCTCAGAAGTATTAACCAAGTTGAACTAGAAGTAGTAACCATGTTTGGCATATTTCAGACCTAACAATCTCCCCCTAACTTAACTTTTCAAAACTGAGAAGTTAAGTTCTTCAACATAAGGTCTTTATGATAATTTCAAAACTTTCTGCAATTACTAGTTCTTCTTGATTCAGTTTCTGTTGTTATCTTCTTTTCTGTTTCTGATGTAGTTACTGCTTTATTTCAGCTTCTTCACTTATCTCCCCCTCAAAATAAGATTTCATACAAACTTTAATTTTCTTCTTTTTCAGTACCAACTTCTTGAAATGATCTATCTGCTAGTGATAAGAATTGATCACCTTTTCATCTCTTTTATCTCCATAATTTGATTATGAACTTTCAGACTAATTGTACCAAGTGTATCCATCAATTCTTTGTAGTTATATCTGTCCTCACCTTCTCCAGGAGTGTTACCCCCTTTTGAATGATCATTGGATCTTTTAGTAGAGATCTTCTGCCTAGCAGAAGCACCTTCTACTCCCTTGGTTTCTTGGCACCTAGGACCTTTAGATAATTTCTCATCTAAAGTTGCCATGGGTAAGGTCTTAGTAATGTTCACACTGTCCTGTCCTGCACTTTATGCAAAGTCAGTAGTGTGAGCCTTACAACCCATATGCTCTTGCATCTCCTTAGAGAGCACCTTCTTGAGGTTGGGATACACCCCTGTGGTTTCCCTATGGTACTCTCTAAAGGAGAATCCTCCCTTAGAGGGCTTAAAAGCTTAGTGGGTGATGGTACAAGAAAAGAAGGAGCCTTCTTTACCTGTTTTCTTTACCTGTTTTATTGGTGAAGTTGGCTTATGAAGTAGAGACTGGGGAATTGATTTAGAGTGGGAAGGTTGGGATTGGCTAGCAGTGGGTTGGTCTAATGGGGGCCTTGACTCTGCTGCCATACCTTCTTGTGGTTGGGACACCACCATCATTGTTGAGAACAATGGGGTGTCAATTCCTTCAGAGTCCCTAGCAGATCTTCTCATGTTTGAGAAAACCTTGCCTTTAGGGGGTTTAGGTACATATACCTAATCAAAGTGAGGTATGTCCGTCAATTCATTATTAAGTATTTATTGTACAAACCTTGGATACAGATAAAAGCTTTTTGATTGATATCCAGGTTTGACATTAAATCAATGAAGATCATTTTTAGGTATAGAAAACTTACATTAGTAGTAGTAACACTTATCAGCAGCATTAACACAGACTGGCAGTAGTAACACATACCAGCAGCATTAACACAGTCTGACAGTATTCACTGAACTAGAAGTACTAACTACCTTTCAGTATTAGCAACCTGAAACACTTACAGACACAAGGTTAGTAGTACCATATACCATAAAATTTTCAAAAATTACTTTATCTTTTGAAACTATACCTTTTTCACTTTTCTTACCTTCTGCTGGATCAAAAGTAACATGTCCTCCATCAAATCTTTTGAAGAATTTGAAGGCAATCCATGTTCCTTGTTATGTGCCAAGAGCAACCATTATCTTTATTCCAAATGCTCTTCCTCTTGAGCTTTTGATTGCCCTGCACACTTGATAAATCAGTTAGTCTTTGATGGAACCCAAGACAAAGTGGTCTTGGGTTGACCTTTCTCATTAATATAATCTGTCAGTTTGGTCTGAATGAGTTGTTTAGGAATCTCATGACTGGAGTACTTTGTCAAGATTATAGGCTTGGCTGCATTACTACTAGAAGCAGCACTAGCCTTGTTAGCAGTACTAACTTGGTTAGCAGTACTAATCAAGTTAGCAGCACTATTCTTGTTAGCAGTACTATCTGGGATAGCAGTACTAACAGGTTTCTTTGCAATTGGAACCCAAACTTGAGCAAAGTTGTTTGCTTTCTTTGTCTTTAAGTTACTCCTTTGTTTATTTGAAGTATTTTTCTTAGTTTTAGCAAACTTGTTTTGAACATGAGACTTTTTAGGTGCTCTGTTCTCAGCCATTTGATTCCTTCCTTGCTTCCTATAAGCAAAGGAGTTTTGAGTTTGTCTTTGAAAATTTACTCTTTGGTTTATAGGATTGAAATAACAGTATTTGGCAACATGATTAAGCTTTCCACAAATAAAACAAGGTTTTGGTCTATTGATTTTACTTAGATCAACCCCTTGTTTTTGTGCCCACTGATTATTCCAATTTCTCTGATTTCCCCTTGGTTTATCATGTTTTTGGGGCTCAGACTTATTGCAAGCACATTGTTTGCAAGGGACAGGATTCACAACTGTGGTCTGCTTATAATGGACCTTCTCAGACTTTCTCTCAGTCTTCTCTATGTCCTTAGATTTGACCCAAGTCTTTCCACATCCCTCATTGGTGATTATGTGGTTTTCTATAGGGATCTCACCACTCACATTGTTCTCCTTATTTTTTTCAATAGAGTTCTCTTCTTCAGAGTCTGTTTCAACCACCACTTTTTCTAATGGATCTACCTTAGTGGCTCCATTAGATAATTCCTTCCTATCCTTTGTCTCTAGCAAGTCTGATATAGGAGGGATGTAATTGTTGTTGTATGGTGGTGGTGTGGTGTTATAGCCTATTCCTCTTCTAAGTTTGTCATGGATTTGAGTTTGGAGCAAAGAGTCCATTGCTTTAGAAGCATTGGAAAATTTCTCAATATCCAGCTTGGCTTTCTCAAACTCACTATTTATCTTCTCATTCTCCTCTTTAGACTTTTTCAGCTGAAGTTCTAGGTCATTCTTCTCCCACTTCCAGTAATTTGTATCATAAGAATGTTGAAGTTCATTGGCTTGGAAAACTTTGATCTGTTCCTCAAAACTCTCAACAATTCTTACATAGTCTTTTATATCTCTCTCTAATCTTTTAAGGTCATCACTCATTGTCTGGTTGTGATCCCTGTACCTTTTAACAGTTTCCATACAAGTTTTAAGAGCAAAGATTAGACATTACCTCTGTGGGGATTTCTGTGCTTGAAGAATCTGAAACTTTAGCCATTGATGATTGTAGGTTTCTGAGAATACTTGCTCTGATACCACTTGTCAGGATCGAATTCTTAACAAGAATAAATTCTCAGAAACTAATATCAAAGAAGTTTGCGGAATAACACTTTGATATTCACTAAAACAGTAAACCAAAACAGTATATAATCAACAACTTGTAAACTTGTATTGAATGCTTGAAGTTACAAGATTAAACAAACAACCTCAATATTGATGAACAGGCTCACCAATACGAATTCTACTTCTCTAGAATTAGGATCTATGCCTTGAGGTTGATTTTCTCTCTAGAACTAAAACTTAGAATTAATAAATAATAATCATTATAAACTATTCTAAACAATACAATATATATACTGAAGATAAAAGATAATTACAATTTATACAATATCTCCAGAATATCTTCCATCATTATCTCTAAGCTTCCATGAATATCTTCAGTTTATCCAGCTGTCATCCTTTCCATACAGATCTCCATCTTATAAGCAGTATTAATCATAAGCAGCATTAATACTCTGAGCAGTATTAACTCTAGCAGTACTAACCATGCTCAGCAACATTAATCTCTTCAAGCAGTACTAACTTTGAACTAGCAGTACTAATCTTGTTGAGCAACATTAATCATCAACTAGCAGCATTAATAACAGAAGTACTAACTAGAAGTATTAACTGTTTTCTTCTAGCAGCATTAACTTTGTTCCAGCAACATTAACTACAACTGGCAACATTAACCACAGAAGTAGTAACCTCAGAAGTATTAACCAAGTTGAACTAGAAGTAGTAACCATGTTTGGCATATTTCAGACCCAACAGACTCTATATGAAAGGAGTGGAGTCTACAAACTGGTATTGGATACTTTTCACAGGGAGTATTACTTGGTGGATAGGATATACAACCATACAAATCTGAAGCTTCATGCCATGTTAAATAAGAAGTTGAGTTGTGTACCAAATTTAGAAATGGCAAAGTACTTAATTCAAAGAACTATTAATCAGAGCATGGATCCTAACATTGGAGTAGATCAATGAAGATTTTGGAAGCATCTGAAGAACTTGACTTCTCTTTCTAAAAAGTCAAGTTAGGGGGAGATTGTTGGGAACTGAAGATGTGAACAAGTCTTTAATGCTGCTAGTTCTGAATTACTACTGCTAGAAGAGTTCAAAGTTAATACTGCTGAGTATTACTACTGCTAGTAGAATTAATACTGCTAGTCAAAGTTAGTGCTGCTTGAACAAAGTTAGTACTGCTTAGCTAGTTAGTACTGCTAGTGGTTAGTGCTGCTTAGTAGTTAATGCTGCTAAGACCAAGTTAATGCTGCTTGAAGAAGTTAATGCTGCTGAGCATAGTTAGTGCTGCTTATGACTTGAAGATCCGGATGGAAAGGATGACAGCTGGAAAGAATCAAGATATTCATGGAAGGCTTGAAGATAATGATGGAAGATATACTGAAGATATTTTATTTATTTGTAATTATCCTTTTGTTCAGTATACGTATAGTTTTGACAGAATAGTTTAGATAGTGATACAGATTCATTGATTAGTTCGTTCATTCTAAGTTTTAGAGAAAATCAACCTCAAGGCATAGTTCCTAATTCTAGAGAAGTAGAATTCGTCTTGAAAGAGCTTGTTCTTCAAGATTGAGGTTGAGTGTGTAATCTTGTGATTTTAATACAAGTTTGCAAATTGTTTATCATATACAGTTTGTTTACTATTTTATTGAATATCAAAGTGTTATTCCGCAACTTCTTTGATATTAGTTTCTGAGAATTTATTCTTGTTGAGAATTCGATCCTGACAGGTATAGCTGTAGTGTGCAGGACTGACACTAAAGATGAATCTCAGGTACCTTATGAGTCTGACCCTTCTAATCAATCTTGTTCAGAGGTTGCAAATCATAAACCTCAAATGGATTTCAAAAATTTGTAAGAGAAGCTCTCTGATTACCAACAACCGCTTGCTTTTTATAAAAGCAAAGAGGAGCTTCTAGAAAAAGAAAAAAAAAATTTTATGGAGAAGAAAGATTTAGAAAAGATTTTTTTTTTCAAGTGAGCATGTATTGAAAAAGAAATATGATGAACTTGAGAAGGATCTGCAATGCAAAAAGAAGAAGCTAAAGGCGTCTGAATCTGACAGAATGAACACTTTTTCTTTAAAACGATATTTTCAAAAAGAAAGAGAATTTATGCATCAGAACCTTCAAAGAAAAGAGATTTTAATAAAAAAAATACCAAGATAAACAGGATGTACATACAAAGATTAATTCTCAAATGGATACGCAAGGATTAGGATTCAGTGATACTGATCTTACTGGAAAGAGGAAGGAGTCTTCGGGATCTACATTCTGCATTGGTAAAACACAAAAACCAGATTTTCCAGTTATGCCTTCTGTTTTTAAGAGGGAGAGAACCTCTGATGGCACTAGAACATGGAATCTACAAAGATTTGAGAATATCACCTATTTCTCTGAGCAACCAACAGTTGTAAAGAGTAAAGAGGAAACCTTGTGCATGTATGGATTTCTAGAAACACAACATCAAAACACCTCTGCACTCAATGCAGAGGCAACTGAATTTGTTCCCTCTAAAACATAAGAAGAATTAAAAAGATGTTTTTGAAGGTGATCTTCTAGAAGTTCTGAAGCAGAATGAATCATCTGTTAAACCTAAGGTTGTACCCTACACAATTAAAGAACAAAGCAATTCCTTAAAAGGGATGCAAATGGCTATGACATATATCCTAGTGATCTGGCCTCTGGAGTTGTTGAAAAATTCTTTCTTGATTCAGACTCAGATTCTAAGGATGATTCATCTTAAATCACTCTAGAGACTGGCTTTGAAGAGCCAGAGGTAGTAGTTAAGAAAGCAGAGGAAACCAAGCTCCCCTAAAACATTCCAAATGGACCTATTTATGCAAAGAAATTTGAGAAGAAAATACGTATCTGCCCAGATTTCATTGATATGTGTTTAAAAGCTAAATCATCCCTTGAGCTTGAAAAAGAAATGATGGAGAAATCTTCTGTCAAATCAACTCCATAGACTTCTAAACCCTTTGTATTCAAACCAATTAAGTTCACAAGAGAGAAAACATGCAAATGGATTGAAAAGGATAATTCTATTCCTTTTATGGCAGTGGAATTTTTGAGAAAAAAGGAAGTGGGTAGAGCAGAAGCCCAAGCAAGCACAGTAAAGATTTCAAAATAAGTCCAAACTAGATAGGAAGTTTTGTCAAACATCTGATGATATAAAGGATAATCATAAGGCTTCTGTAACCATTTTTGAGAAATCTAATGAAAAGTTTAAGCAATCCCCTTGCATTCATAACTGTCAATGTCATAAACTCTTGCATCAATTGAAAAAGCATTTCTCAAATCCCACTGCTTTCTTTCTAGGCCCAAAAGAAAGAATGAAAAACTCAAGGGCCAGGAAAATAACCCACAGAGTACCTATGGGCAAAAACAAAAGCCTAAGGCTCCAGAGGTTACTCAAAAAGCTCCTAATAAAAAAGGACCCATCTAGATATGGGTACCTAAATCCCGTTAATCTGTTTTGCAGAGACATCATGTGCCAGTATGGTACCTCGACTCAAGGTGCTCGAGGCACATGAATGGGAACAAAAAGTTACTATCCTCCTACCAAGATAAATACGGAGGATCCGATTCGGAGACGACCGAAAGGGTCAAATAATGGGTTATGGTGCTATTTCCAAATGAGATGTAGTTGTATCCATATTTACTTATGTTGATGGGCTCAAGCATAATCTGCTTAGCATAAGCCAAATCTGTGATAGTGGCTTTGATGTTAAGTTTAGGAGAAGCTATTGTCCACTATTGACAGAATCAGGTGAAGAATTGCTCAGAGCCGACAGAAAAGGTGATTTATATATATCTTATGAACTTCAATGATATGAGTAATGCAGAGAAGCTTTGTCTTGTCTGAAAGAAGGATGAATAAGTTTATCTCTGGAATAACATGTTCTCCCATATGAATTTTCATACCTTAGACCAGTTAGTAAAGCACACTCTTGTAAGTGGTCTTCCTTCTATTAAGCTTGACAAAGATCACTTATGTTCTGCGTGTGAATTTGGAAAACTAAAAATGGCCAGGCATAGAACTAAGTCTGATATATCATGCACAAGAGCTCTGCATATGCTACATGTTGACCTCTATCATCCCATCGCTGTGCAAAGCTTGTCTAGTAAAAATAATATATTGGTCCTAATAGATGAATTTTCCAGATATACTTGGATAGAGTTTGTAAGAAAGAAGTTAGATGTCCCTGATTTACTAATCAATTTGTTGAAGAAAATCCAGGTTCTGTATGACCGCAGGGTTCAAAAATTGAGTAGTGACAATGGGACTGAATTCAAAAATGCCAAGATTGATGCTTATATGGTCAATAAAGGCATCTCCCAGAACTTCTCTGCATCCAGGACACCTCAAGAGAATGACGTTGTTGAGCGAAGAAACAAAACACTAGATTAATCTACCATAACCATGTTTGCAGCATCTGGATCACTAACTTGTTTTTGGGCAGAAGCAGTTTCAACTGAATATGTTACCCAAAACAGATCCTTGATAGTAAAGAGACACATGAAGACTTCTTATAAGCTACTCAACCAAGGAAAACCTAACATAAAATTCTTCCATGTCTTTGGTTACAAATGCTTTGTGCTCAATGACAGAGATCAATTGGGCAAATTCGGCAAGAAGGCTAATGAGGCTAAACTTGTTAGCTATTCCTTAACCTCAAAAGCCTACATAGTATTTATATTAAACACAAAATTGATCCTTGAGAGCATCGATGAAATTACAATAGAGACTTATGAGCACTTCAGCTCAGGACTCGATCATCAAAAGAACACTTTTGGCTCATCGTCATCCAGATAAGCAGAACTTTTCATATTATTTGAATATATCTTTGACGATGAAGAAGCCTTTGTAGATCATCATAGAGCTTCTGCGGTAGAAGCTTCTGCGGCTCCAGAATCAGGTATACTAACTGGATCATCTATTGATTCTCCATCTACGACTAGTTCTACAGGTCATTCTTTCGAGGGGGATAAAGCAAAGACTACTTCGCCATTCAAAAGCTCAACTATCAACATACCAAGTACATCAACTGCAAAGCTTGATGCTTCCTCTACACACTTCTTATGACTAAGTGAACAAAAGACCGTCCCTCAGGCCAAATCCTTGGAAATCCTTTAGTTGGTGTCAAAACCAGATCATCCACTGCTAACGAATGTTTTTTTATAAACTTTCTTAGCATGGTTAAATCTAAAAAGGTTTCTGAAGCCCTATATGACCTAAGCTGGGTAGAAGCTATGCAAGAAGAGCTTCTGCAATTTGAGCGCAATAAAGTGTGGTCTCTAGTCCCCTTGCCTAAAAGAAAAACTGCCATTAGGAATAAGTGGGTTTTTAGAAACAAGAAGGAGGAGGATGGCATAGTGATAAGGAACAAAGCTATTAAACCCAAGTTGAAGTTCAAAATACAATTTAATCACAATAACAAGATGATAACAATCAAACACTCAACCTGTTTTCAATTTCAATTAAAGAATTCGTATATAGACTCTCTGATAAACTATCTCTCTCTAGAATCTATGTCCACGTACTTACAATTTTCAACTCACTTAGAACTTCTAACAACTCTTACTCCTTCTAGTCATATCCCTATTTAACACACACGCACAACACAAAATACAACTAAACAAATACAAGACTTTGACTTTGACTTTTATTACAAAATAGACTTTGACTTTTATTCTTGAGAGTTTGACTTAAGCTTTGACATTCATTCTTCAGTCTTCTGTCTTCATGATCTTGTATCCAACAAATATATGCACTAACAATCTCCCCCTTTGGATTCAAGATCATCTCTAAAAAGATTTGCAATACAATCTCCCCTTTGACATTTCTTTCAGCAAATCAACATTGAAGCACAAAATTACAATCTCCCCTTTTTCATAATCAAACTTCAATCATTCTGTAATCTCTCCAAAACCTTTGAACAACATCTTTTGCAATCGGCTTTAACATTCTCCCCCAAGGTAATAAGAAACCTCTCTCAGACTTTAAAAAGAAATTATCTTCAGATTCAGCTCGGTTTGCTTCAACAAATTATATTCAAAGAAAATTTCAGTAAAATTTGCTCGCATTCTTAAATCTTTGAATTATCTCTTTTAGCTCTGAACATTCTTCAACAATCTTGCATTCTTTGACACAAACTTTCAATAAACTTTCTTCAAAATTTGCATTTCTTGAACTTTTCTTCTCCACTTCAAACATTTCTTGATTCTCCCTCCCCTTTTTGATGATTGTGAGACTGAAATCATCAAAACTTTCACAAGAAATGTCATGTACCAATCTGACCACTGATCTTTCACAAGAGCCTCTGACTATTTATCGATCCAAAAGATATTCATCCGAATCTTTGCAAATTCAGACAAAATATTAGTGTAACACCTGAATCAACAAATGAATCAGTTAAAAATGCCTGTTAGTAACAGTAAGTCACTGTGTGTAACGAATACATATTCGAAAAGGAGCTTTTTGATGTTCACTCCTCCAGGTCTTCCATTCAATCATCGAATAACACAAGGTTAAACTATGAACGTTTAGACAGAAAAACGAATTTTCTGTGTGTACGTGCTTGTGTTTGAAAGAATTAAGCACATGATGATTGCTTTTGTAAGTCTCAAAATTGTGTAAACCATTGAGACAACAACAGTAATAAACAAACTCAATTGTGCATGATCGAAGTGCGAAGGTGGGGCATACTTCCTTCTTTTTCAATATCCAGATTTTCCAAATGAAAATCAGATAGCATATGTGTTGCATCCCCTTTAAAAACTGAAACATCTTCTTGTTGAGAAGAAGATGAGTAGCTAGTGGGGTTTTAAACAAGGGTTGGCATGGGCTAGTTGCCTGTTTCAATGACGTTCACCAAAGAATTGTGAAACAATCAGAAATGTGGCCGCTTGGCTCAGAAAAAGTTGGTGCAGAGTTTGATATTCTTTTACTTTGATCTCTCACCCTCTTTCTTTTTATCATTAAGATCGCTTCTAACCAAACTATCCTTTTCATTTTACCTCATCACACCCACACTCATATATTGACTCCTCACACTTTCGATCACTTAAGGATTAACTTCTTGGATAGGAAACACTGGTTAACGTGAATCCATAGAAGTTCAATTAAGTTTTCACACAATAATCCCATGTAATCCTATAAGCATAATGTTGCTCAAACGGTATAACTTTGCAGTTAAAGCACAATATGAAATATATGTTAGATGTATGTATGCTCGTGAATATAATCATGAAGATTTAAGCATTTTAAACATTGAAGATATTTCAAAACAAGTATATTGAATGAATGAAATGAATACAAGAAACTTGTTTGAAAATCTGACATTGTATAATAATATCAAAATCTGACATATTTAATCATTCATATTTGATCTTATCAATTAAGGTTTAGGTCAAGAAAAATCGGATTTTGTCTATACGAATCAAAATATAGACAAGTCTTGAAAGAAACGTTTTGAATGAAATCACGATCAAACTTTGAATCAAGCGGGGTGTCTTACCATCGAAAATTAGTTTCAATATGAGACATGATAAAAACATTTCCAATAGAATAGTAAACCGATGTGTATGAATACTAGACAATATATAGAAAAGATAATACACAAGTATATATCCTTGGAAACACATGATTCTTTAACATTTAAGCACATGAATAATGAAAACATTTAAAATCACACTTCTATGATTGAAAGAATATATTTTCTATGATTGAAAGTCGTTCTTCTTTCAACCATATATGAGATTAAGAGTAGAATATTTTCTTACGCTCATCTTCAATGTTGTAGCCCAGTGGTAAGGTAACATCCTGGGGGGGTCAGTGGATGGTATCCCTGACTACCCAGGTTCGAACCCCGTGGTGAGCATCCTGTGACATCCATAATCATAGGCCTGCCACATAGTGGTACTCTTAATTGGGATGGGTCATGATCGACGGGGATTAGTCGGGTGGCACCCTTAAGTAGGAGCCCGGATACCCTGGGAACGTGTGCGTGTGTTAACTTGCCATTAAAAAAAATCTCACAAAGTCAGCTCAAAAGTCATATTAGATATGATCGTTTAAGCTCTCTCTCAAATTTGCAAAAGTCGAAAATCTTTCAAAGTACAAAGCTTTATTCACAAAACTTTATTGAAAAATAAAGACATAAAACAATAAAACCTGTTAAGAACGAGTTCTGATCAGATGTAATCAAAAATCATATATTCCTCCTGAAATATTGCATTCACAATATTTAAACAGAAAAAATATATACTCCCCCTTGAAGGTTGATCATCTCATTTATGCATCGGAGTACAATCTCATATCAGCACTGGAGTATCATTTCTTTTGAACATTGAAGTACGAGTCCTAAATTGTTGTGTTTATAAGTCAAACCCCTTATCATTGAAGTACGGGTCTTGAACTGTGTTATTCAAGAGCCATGGTTCTTTTACTCCCCTTTGACTTGAGGTGCATGCAACACAAATTCATCTTTTGGCTTTGGTACCCACTGGTATTTGAGTCCATGTTTGTTAGTTGCAGTTCTATTAGGAGTAATAGAATAAGAACCATACCAGTAATGATCACTTGTTTTATGAACAAAATCATATGTATGACAATAAGAACAATAATTCTTCTTACGAGCTAACCTGAGTAATTGATTTCTAGAATAAACAAACTCATATTTACCTTTTCTAACAATGTTCTTCTTGGATTGTGATGAATGTACAAATGATTTCTTACCTTTCTTCTCATCCTTCTTTTCATCTGAAGTTGGTTTCACTTTCCAAACCAACTTATCTTCTCTATATCTTCTTCTTCTATATATACCTGAACCATCCACATTCCGATCATAGAAAAGGTTAGTAGTACGAATTTGATCATATGAATTAACTGACCTTTTTGTTGAAACAGTTATATGATGTGAACTTGCAGCTGTCTTGAATGAACCTTCAAAATCGGCTGAATCATCTCTAGGTGTGTGGATAATTGACTTTGGAGTCTTCTGCTCAATCACCATGACCTTAGAAACAATTTCTTCAAGATCTTTTATCTTTTAAGATAAATTGTCTCTTTCTTTGATGAGTAGGTCAATCTCTTTCTGGAATTCATACTTCGTTTTCTGATCTTTCAAAGCACTTGTAGACAGTTCAAATAGCTTGTCAGTAAGCTTTCTTATTTCTGCCTCAAAAATGTTTCTTTCTTCTTCAAAGTCCTTCTCGACATTCTTTCTCTGACCAGATATTTCTTTGAAGATTCCAACATTTTTGTGTTCAATGACCTTCTTTTCTTTTGCAAATTTGTCTCTTTCCATTATGATCACTTTCTCAAAGTCCGTTACTTGTTGAGAAAGTTTTGTACATTTAAGCTCAACAATTTTCTTCTCTTCAAAACATTTCCTTGAGACCTCGGGGAATTTCTGAGCAATTTCTCTCTTTTCTTTATCAAACTCATCTTTGTCTTTAGCAATCTTTTGCTCCAAGTCAGAAATCTTCTTTTTCAGCTCTGTACTTTCACTTTCTAACTTAGAAATATTCTTCTTTAGAATACCATTCTCAATCTCCAAAACTCTTACTTTTGATGACATCTTTGGCCCTAACATCATTTCCTCAAGGTGATCTCACAACTCCTTCCCTGTAGCATTGAATGTATCTATTTGGATAGAAAAATCTCATTAGAAATACCTTGCAGAATAAAAAATCTAGCTAGTCTATCAGCATTCTGCCTTTTCTTCTGTTCCTCAGTACAATCTTCTACTGGTATTGGAGGTTTCATTACCCCTTCTTTCAGTGACAATATTATGTACATACCTAGATCATTTTGGTGAACAAAGTTCAAAAATCTGTCCTCCCATTGCTTGTATTCTCCTTTGAAAAGAATTGGTACCTACACATTCGTACCTATAGCTAAAGCTTCTGTGGAAGTCATCTTGTCAATAGAACTGCTTTCAATAAGAACTTGAAATGATCGTTAGTTCAATAGAAATCAGAATATAGAAAAACTTAGAAAGAATTTTCAGAAAATAAAATTTCCAAAAATTTCCTAAGTATGGAATTCGCACACCACACTAAAATAAAAAACAATTCGTACACAGAATTTGCACACAAGCACGCTAAGAATTCACACACTTAAAACTTCGGAATTCGCAGGCACACAATTCGCACACAAACTATCTTCAGAATTCGCACACAAGCACAAACTTCAGAATTCGCACGCAACAAAATTCGCACGAAGCTATATGCGAGTTCTAAGAATTCCCACACAACACTTATGCGAAATCTAGACTTAGAAAGATTTGAAAAACAACTTTTCGCATGAACTTTTCGCACAACAGAATCATACAAATTATGTACTTGGAAAGTTTTAAAACTTTTTATACGAATTCTAAGGAATTCTAGAAATTCGTATAACTCTCTGATGCGAATTCTAGGAATTCGTATGACAGTATATGTGAGTTCTTCACTTCTCGCACACACGCATATGCGAATTCTTTCCTTAGAAAACTTTTCACAAAACTTTTCGTATAAAGAACTTATGCGAATTCTGACTTTTCACATAGAGACTTGTACGAATTCTGAGGATTTCTCATGACACACATATGCGAATTCAACACATTTCGCATATCACACTCATGTGAATTCTACACTTGTGAAATTTTCAGACAATAAATTATGCGAAAACTATTGATCTGCGAGTTCTTGATGCGAGTTCTTGAGGTTCTATGCGAGTTCTTGAGATCTCGACAAAAAACCACTCTGATCTTCTCAAAAGCCCATCAAATCTTCGAATTACGCTATGAAACTTTGACAATTCAACCACTAATACATCTAGAATCGAATTCAATCAATGAATTTCAACAAAATTCACTCAAACGTACAAACATATTCTAATACAGTGCTTTCGAACTCGTGTCTCTAAAACTCATAAAATCCTACAAATTGATCAAAATTACAGTGCAAATGATTATCAAACCTATACAAGATTTGTATTATACACTATACGAATACATTTGAACCAATTAATCTCACAATAACACTCAAAAATGAAAAATTCGATCAAGAACTCAAAACACAGTGCAAACTTCCATTTTCTTGAAGATTTCAATTTGAACTCTGCTCTGATACCAACTATTAAACTCAAATTCAAGTTCAAAATACAGTTTAATCCCAATAACAAGATGATAACAATTAAACAGTCAACCTGTTTTCAATTTCGATTAAAGAATTCGTATACAAACTCTCTCATAAACTTTCTCTCTCTAGAATCTATGTCTGCGTACTTACAATTTTCAAATCACTTAGAACTTCTAAACAACTATTACTCCTTCTAGTCATATCCCTATTTAACATACGCGCACAACACAAAAATACAACTAAACAAATACAAGACTTTGACTTTGACTTTTATTACAAAATAGACTTTGACTTTTATGCTTGAGAGTTTGACTTGAGCTTTGACTTTCATTTTTCATTCTTCAGTCTTCTATCTTCATGATCTTGTATCCAACAAATATATGCACTAACAAAAGCAAGGTTGGTTGCTAAAGGATATTTCCAAGCAGAGGGTATAGACTATGAAGAGACTTTTGCTCCTATGGCAAGGGTAGAAGCAATCAAAATATTCCCAACCTTTGCTACACAATAAAGCTTCAGAGTCAACCAAATGGATATTAAATCCTCCTTCTTAAATGGTAAGTTACAAGAAGAGGTATATGTCTAGCAACCATTGGGATTTAAGAGCTTTGTGCATCGCACTCATGTGTACTACTTAGACAACGCTCTGTATGGCCTAAAACAAGCACCACCGGCATAGTAAAAGCATTTCTCTTCCTTTAAAAAGTTTGAAAATGTACCATCAATACCGCTTTGTTTATTAAGAGGCACAAAAATGGCATACTTTTGGTACAAATATATGTGGATGATATAATTTTTGGCTCTACAAATCAAATATATTGTGATGAGTTTTGTAAACTAATAAAGAGTGAGTTTGAAATGACCATGATAGGGGAAATAATATTCTTCCTCGATGTCATTCCCCATATGCAAGATTCAATCAAGATGAACAATCAAAATACTCTCCAAATGTCATATGTATTGATCTCAAATGATTACAATCACTTTCTCTCTCAATACAATATTTTATCTCTCTAGAATGATATGCAAAATAAAATCCTAATGACAAATTACATAGAAAAAGCTATTGATACCTAGCTACAATACAAAGGAACAAAACAAACTAACATAACTAACTCTAAGCTTGACTTTGACTTTCACTTCAGCTCCTTTGACTTTGAATTTTGCTTTGAGGCTTTGACTTGGGATTTGACTCTTGATCTTGAGCATGATCTTTAATACAACAAATACTGCACTAACATTCTCCCCCTTTGGATTCAAGATCATCTTCAAAAAGAATTTCAGCATCAAAGAACAATCTCACCCTTTTCAGCTTTGTTAAACATTCTCCCCCTTTGGAATTAATTTGTTCTTCTAAAAATATCAACATTCTTCCCTTTTAGCTCTTTTAAATTTGAAATACATTTTCCTTTTATAACAATCTCTTCAAATTCTTTAGCAATCTCCCCCGAAGTCTTTAACAAACTTCTTCAACTTTCAGCAAAGAAATTATCTGCAGTTTTAGCTCACTTTTCTTCTTCAAACAATCTTCAAAGAAAGTTTCTGTAAACTTCAACAAAACTTCAGAAATCTTTGAATCAACTAATTCTGAATTATCTGTAGTTCTTTGAAACTGCTTTATCTATCTCTTGATACAAATCATCTGCCTTCAACTTTCTTGAATTCTTGAATTTTTCCCTCTTATTCTAAAATTGAACTTTCTCATAAATTGCTTTCTCATTCTGTATCTCTCCCAATTAAATCATTTCTTGATATGTTCTCCCCCTTTTTGATGAATGTGAGCATTAACATCATCAAAACTTCTCAAAGAAAAGTCCTCTTTCAATACCTGACCCAATATCATCTGATCTTTCCCTTCGAATTTCTGAATCATCTGCCATAATAATTCCAAATCTTTTCAAATTCAGAATTAAGTGGTAACCCTGAATCAACAAATGAAACAGTTAAAATGTCTGTAGGTAGCACAGAGCCACTTAGTACAATGAATGTACTGTACAAGGAGTTTTTATTGATGATTACTCCCAGGTATTCCATTCAATCATTGAAAAACACAAGGTAATTCTATGAACGTTCCAATAGAAAAACAAATTTTATGTGTGTACATGCTTGTGTATGAAAGAATTAAGCATTATGTACTTTAACAGGATAAAAATGTGTAAAGTGTTGAGACACAACAAGTTTTCTGTTGGGAATTCAGAGATTGTTGGGAATTCAGAATTTGCACAACATGGTTAGTACTTCTGAAACAGATTAATACTGCTTGATGAAGTAACTACTGCTGAGCATAGTTAGTACTGCTAGTAGTTAGTACTGCTAAGGATTACTACTACCAACTTCATTAATACCGCTGAACATGGTTAATGCTTCTGAACATGGTTAGTACTGCTTATGAGATGAAGACTTCGTATGGCAATGAAGACAGCTGTATTGATTGAAGATATTCATGGAAAGCTTGGAGATAACTATGGAAGATTATACTGAGGACCTTTTATATTTTGTAATTATCTTTTTTCTTTAGTATATATATAGACTTAGTCAGAATAGTTTAAAAATTATTTTTTGATTCTGAGTTTTTGTTTTTCATAGAGAGAATTAACCTCAAGGTTTATAATCCTAATTCTAGAGAAGTAGAATTCGTATTGGTGTGCCTGTTCATCAATATTGAGGTTGTGTGTGAAATCTTGTAGCTTTAAATCATTCAATAAAGTTTACAAGTTGTGATTCATATTCACTGTTTCATTGATATTCTGAATATTAAAGTGTTATTCCGCAAACTCCTTTAATATTGTTTCTGAGTGTTTATTCTTGTTAAGAATCAGATCCTGACAAGTGGTATCAGAGCTAGTATTCTCATAAACCTTCATCATCATGGAAAACATAGTTGAATCAAACAGTACTCTTGTCTCAAAGGTTCCAATGCTTAGATCTAATGAGTATGACATGTGGAAGATAAGGATCAAGCAATACATTCTCCTCACAGATTACTCTATGTGGGACATCATTGAGAATGGCCCATCTGATGAAGGAAAAATTGGTGCAGATGGAAAAAGAACTCCACCAAAGACAGATGCAGAAAATAAGGTAAGGCAGACAGAGATGAAAGCCTTGAGCACACTACTCTTGGTTATTCCCAATGAATATCAACACCAATTATGCAATTGCACTGATGCACAGATGCTTTGGAATGCTCTAGAGAAAAGATTCTCTGGTACCAAAAGTACCAAGAGAAATCAGAAGGCAATACTGAAGCAATTGTATGAAAACTTTATGTCAACTAAGAATGAGTCCATGACTCAAACTTTTGACAGGTTTAACAAGTTGATTGGTGAACTAGCTACTATGGGAGTACAGATTGATCAAGATGATGTAAACAGAAAGTTTTTAAGGTCCCTAGGAGATGAATGGACCATGTATACTGTTTCATTCAGACAGAATGAACAACTGGAAGAAAATGAACTTGATGATCTGTACAATGACCTTAGAGTATTTGAAGCTGAGGTGGAGGCAAAGAAGAAGCCTTCTGGATATGTTCATAATGCTGCACTCCTATCAGCATCAATTGATTCTACTGCTAACCCTGAATCAGTTAATGCTGCTAATGGAGCAAATCAAGAAAAAGGCACTGAATCTGTTTTTGAAGCCTTTCTGTCCAGCCATGGAAACTCTTCTTTAATCAATGATGACTTGGAACAACTTCATCCTGATGATCTTGAAGAGATGGATATTAAATGGCAGATGGCCATGCTTTTCATGAGGGTAAAGAAGTTCATCAAGAGGACTTGGAGGAATAACTTCTCCCAAATAAGAGAAGATGGAGCAGGTTTTGACAAGTCAAAGGTAGAATGCTATAAATGTCATATGAAGGGACACTTTGCCAGGGAATGCAGAAGTGGAGTGTCTCACAATAACCACCAACAAGCTCAGACTGGTAGCTTCAACCAGAACAGAAACTCTGCTCAAGCCCTTGTTTCTCAACAAGGAATGGGGTTTGACTAGAGTGATCAAGCAGAAGAGGCTATTCAAAATCAAGCTCTCATGGCAGAGGTATCTGATCTCCCAACTGAGGTAAGTTCTAATCTCTGTTCTAAAACTTGCATAGACACTGTTAAAAGGTACAGGGATCACAACCAGAATATGAGTGATGACCTCAAGAGGTTAGCAAAAGATATAAAAGACTATGTGAGAATTGTTGAGAGGTTTGAGGAACAAATTAAAGGTTTCCAAGCCAATGAACTTCAATACTCATATGACAAAAACTACTGGAAGTGGGAGAAAAAGGATCTAGAACTCCAACTGACAAAGTCTAAAGAGGAGAGTGAAAAGTTGAGAGGGGAGCTAGCCAAAGTTAAGCTAGATGTAGACAAGTTTTCCAATGCTTCTAAAGCAATGGACTCTTTACTACAAACTCAGATTCATGACAAGCTGAGAAGAGGAATTGGGTACAATACCACACCACCACCATACAACAAAAACTACATCCCTCCTACATTAGACTTGCTTGAAACCAAAGATAGGAAGGACTTGCTTGAGGGAGCCACTGAGATAGATCCCTTAGATGAGGTAGTTGTTGAGGACAAGACTGAGAAAGAGGTTGGTAAGAGTAAGGAGAACAATGTGAGTGGTAAGATTCCTCTAGAGAATCATATTATTATTAATGAGGGTTGTGGAAAGATTTGGGTAAAATCTAAGGACATAGAGAAGACTGAGGGAAAGTCTAGTAAGGTCCATTACAAGCAGACCACAGTTGTGAATCCTGTTCCTTGCAAACAGTGTGCTTGTACTAAATCTGAGCCCCTAAAACATGATAAAAGGAGGAGTAATCAAAGAAACTGGAATAATCAGTGGGCACAAAAAAAAGGGGTTGATCTGAGTAAAATCAATAGACCAAAACCTTGTTTTTTTTGTGGAAAGATCAATCATATTGCTAAATACTGTTATTTCAATCCTATAAACCAAAGGATGAGTTTTCAAAGATCTGTGCAAAAACCCTTTGGTTATAGGAAGAATGAAAGGAACCATGTGGCTAAGAAATCTGTTAAAACTAAAAGCCACATGAAGAAAAAGACTGTTGAGGAGAGTGTCAAGATGTGGATTCCTAAAGCACTAAAACTGTTAGTACTGCTACCACAAATAGTACTGTTGACAATGATAGTGCTGCTAGAAGCAATACTACTGCTACCAATGTTAGTACTGCTAAAACTAACATTGTTAGTACTTCTTCTAATGTTAATACTGCTAACTCTGTTAGTACTTCTAACAAGGTTAGTACTGCTAAATCTGTTAGTGTTGCTAACTCTGTTAGTACTTCTAAGGTTAGTATTGTTTCTAGTGTTTGTGCTGCTAAGCCAATCATCTTGACAAAGTACTCTAGTAAAGAGTTCTCTGAGTTTAAAAATCTCATCAAAAAGGAATGTAAATACTTTATTGAGAAAGGGAGACCCAAGACCACTTTGGCTTGGGTTCCCAATCAATACTAATTGATCTATCTTATGTGCAGGGCAATCAACAGCTTAAGGGTAAGAGCATCTGGCATGTTGATAGTGGTTGCTCTAGGCACATGAAAGGGAACATGTCTTGCCTCAAGAATTTCAAGAAAATTGATGGTGGGAATGTTGCTTTTGGTAATACTCTAGATGGAGGTAAGATCAGTGGTAAGGGTGATGTAACCAAAGGTACAATGACCTTTGAAGATGTATTCTATGTTGAGCATTTAAGGTACAACCTGTTAAGTGTATCACAGGTTTGTGACAAAAAGCATAGTATATTATTTACAGATTCTGAATGCATTATCCTTGCTCACGGATTCAAGGTAGTTGATGAAAAGATGATACTACTAAGAACTCTCAGAAAGGATAATGTCTATTGCTTAGATATGGAAAATGTTTCAACTGATTCATCCCTAAACTGTCTTGTTTCAAAAGCATCTTTGGATGAATCATCACTTTGGCACAGAAGGATGTGTCACATGAACTTTAAAACAATGAATAAACTTGTTAAAAACAACCTTGTAAGAGGTTTACCTTCAAAAGTCTTTTCATGTGATGATCATTGTGTAGCCTGTCTCAAAGGCAAACAACACAAAAATTCTCATAAGTCCAAAGAGTTTAACACTATTTCTAATTCTCTTCAGTTGTTGCATATGGATCTGTTTGGTCCTACAAATGTTATGAGTATAGGCAAGAAATCATACTGCTTAGTTATTGTTGATGATTACTCTAGATTTACTTGGGTATTTTTTCTAAGGACTAAGGATGAGACAAGTGGACTGATCAAATCCTTTATTCTAAGAATTGAAAACCAAACAAATCAAAAGGTAAAAGTCATTAGGTTAGACAATGGTACTGAATTTAAAAATCATGACCTAAACACCTTTGTGAGGAAAAAGGAATTGAGAGGCAATACAGTGCTCCTAGGACTCCACAACAAAATGGTGTTGCTGAGAGAAGGAATAGGACACTGATTGAGGCTGCTAGATCTCTGTTAGCTGATTCAAAACTTCCAATTACTTTCTGGGCTGAAGCAGTTAATACTGCTTGTTATGTCCAGAACAGAGTTCTAGTACTAAAGCCTAAAAACAAGACACCATATGAGCTTTTGAATAAAAGAAAACCATTTATTGGATTTTTCAAACCTTTTGGGTGTCCTTGTACCATTATCAACACCAAAACTCACTTAGGAAAGTTTGATAGCAAGGCAGATGATGGTTTTCTTGTTGGTTACTCATCTCAGAGTAAGGTTTACAGAGTTTTTAATTCTTCTTCTAGAATAATTGAGGAAAGTGACAATGTCAAATGCAATGAGAACACACCAAATCTTATTGGTTCAGGTTCTTAGTGGTTGTTTGACATTGATTCACTAACTAACTCTTTGGGTTTCAGTAGTGATGATCATCCAGGTTCAGGAAGTGGAGGATCAGAGGATGTACAAGTACAAGACATTATTCCTCAGTCTGTGATATTTCCCATACCTACAATGGAACCTGTTGATTTCTGTGAAAAAGAGACTATGACTGAACCAATTCAGAGTGAAGAAGAAAGAAGAGATGAGGAGAATCAAGTGCAGGAAGAGCCAGAAGCAGCTGATGAGATCACCTCAGCTGACTTAAATGAGTCCAATTTAGAAGTGGGAATCAATGAAGAACCTAGTCATCAGACTAGAACTCAAAAGAACCATCCTCTAGAGTTGGTCATAGGAGACATCTCTTCTCCTATGATAACAAGGAATCAAAGCAGACTTCAAGAGCTGCAGGATCAGCAACACACAGTACTCTCTTGCTTTCTATCTCAGATTGAGCCTAAGAAGGTTTTTGATGCAATGAAAGACTCAAGTTGGATAGAAGCTATGCAAGAAGAGTTACTTCAGTTCAAATTGCAAGAAGTTTGGGACTTGGTAGACCTTCCAAAAGGTCATAGAGCTATTGGCACCAAATGGATTTTCAGTAATAAAAAGGATGAGAGAGGAATTGTGATCAGGAACAAAGCAAGGCTTGTGGCACAAGGGTACACTTAGGAAGAAGGCATAGATTATGAAGAAGTGTTTTCCCCAGTTGCAAGAGTAGAGGCAATTAGGCTATTTCTAGCCTATGCCTCATACATGAAGTTCAAGGTATATCAAATGGATGTGAAGAGTGCCTTTCTATATGGTACAATTGATGAAGAAGTATATGTCTGTCAGCCCCCTGTATTTGAAAATCCATCATATCCTGACAGAGTATACAAACTGAAGAAAGCACTTTATGGTCTACATCAAGCCCCAAGAGCATGGTATGATACTCTGTCTACCTATCTTTTAGAAAATGGGTTTGAAAGGGGAATAATTGACAAGACCCTCTTCATTAAAAGGAGTAAGAAGGACATCCTACTTGTTCAGATCTATGTGGATGACATCATCTTTGGATCCACACAAGATCAGATGTGTAGAGACTTTGAAAAGTTGATGCACAAGAGCTTTAAAATGAGTTCAATGGGTGAACTTACCTTCTTCCTTGGGCTTCAAGTGAAATAGCAGAAATATGGGATCTTTATAAGTCAATCAAAGTATGTGAAAGACATCCTGGATAAATATGGTTTAACAGACTCAAAGCCAGCAAGCACACCTATGGAGACTCATAAACAGATCACTGCTGATCTTGAGGGGGAGGATGTTGATGTCCATCTATATAGATCAATGATTGGATCTCTCATGTATCTCACAGCCTCAAGACCAGACATCATGTTTCCAGTGTGTCTGTGTGCCAGATTCCAAGTCAAGCCAAAGCAATCACATCTTCAAGTTGTTAAGAGGATTTTCAGATACTTAAGAGGGCAACCTAGATTAGGTCTTTGGTATCCTTATGAATCCAACTTTGACTTGATTGCATATTCAGACAGTGACTTGGGTGGTGCTAATATGGATAAAAAGTCTACTTCAGGTGGATGTCAGCTTTTGGGTGCAAGACTAGTATCTTGGCAGTGTAAGAAGCAAACCACAGTGTCCTTATCTACAACAGAAGCTGAGTACATTGCTGCTGCAAGTTGCTGCTCTCAGGTTCTATGGATTCAGAATCAGATGCTGGACTATGGGGTAACCTTTCTTCACACTCCAATCTTCATTGACAATAGAAGTGCTATAAGCATTGTTAACAATCCAGTCAAGCACTCCAAAACAAAGCACATTGAGATCATGTATCACTTTATTAGAGATTGTAATGAAAAGAAGCTTATTCAAGTTGCTAAAGTTCATACTGACAACCAGTTTGCTGATCTATTCACTAAAGCTTTTCATGTGGGTAGATTCACCTTCTTGGTCACAAGTATGGGCATGATCAACTCTGAATGAGCTCATGTTTAAAAAGTGATTGTATACCTGTTATTTGGTTGTTTTTGGTTGTTACTAATCATCTTTCTCAGGAAGTAACTTGCCTTGTTTAGACCAAATCAAGCTTCAATAGTGTAAGTATAGGTAATGCTGCCAGAGTTAGTTAATACTGCTAGTGGTTAATACTGCTCTCAGTTACTACTGCTAGTTAGTTAATACTGCTAGTGGTTAATACTGCTCTCAGTTACTACTGCTAGTTAGTTAATATTGCTATTGGTTAATACTGCTCTCAGTTAAAACTGCTAGTTTGTTAATACTGCTAGTGGTTAATACTGCTCTCAGTTACTACTGCTAGTTCGTTAATACTACAAGTTCGTTAATACTGCTCTCAGTTAATACTTCTATTTCGTTAATACTGCTAGTGGTTAATACTGCTCTGAGTTAATAATGCTAGTTAGTTAATACTGCTCTGAGTCAATACTGCTTATGTCCCGAATTGTATAAATACCCTTTTTGCCCGCCTAAAAGTTCATAACGACTCTTTGATTACTATTCATCTACTCTCTAACCCTTTTCTCTCAAGCACCAAGTGTTTCAGTCCAGAATACTCAAGCTCGATGGCAACTATGGCGTTCATTGATGAACATAATGAGATTGCAATGCTACAAAGGCCGAAGCAGGCTGATGGATTTCACCAGATAGTCGATTTTCTCAAGACAAGCCATATTGCGTTTGCTCTTACAGTGTCTCCAACAATCTACATAGAGCATCAGAGACAATTCTGGGCAAATGCCACCATTTTTACTGAAAATGGTGTGCAAGTTATCAAGACAAGGGTGTGTGACAAACCCTTGTCAGTTTCTGAAGAGGTGATTCGCATCTGTCTACGACTAGACGATACTGCTGGTATTACCTCTATTCCTAATGAGGACTTGTTCTCCAATCTGTCAAGAATGGGGTATGGAGGCCAATTGGGTGTTTTCAAATTCTCAAAATCTAAATTTTATACCCAATGGCGTTTTCTTGTTCATACCCTTATGCATTGTATTTCCAAAAAGACTACTGGCTGGAGTGAGTTCAGTAGTACCATTGCTTATGCTTTGGTTTGCTTGGACACTGCCAGAAAGTACAATTTTTCTAAAATGATTTTCAATGACCTTGTGTCAAACTTGAGAAACAAAAAGAGTTTTATATGTACCCAATATTTTTACAGGCAGTTATAACCAATGAATTGACGGATATGCCTCAATTTGATGAGGTATATGTACCTAAAATCCCCAAAGGTAAGGTCTTTTCAAATATGAAGAGATCTCCATTGGACTCGGAAGGAGTTGACACCCCATTGTTCTCTACAATGATGGTGGTGTCCCATAATCCAGAAGGTATGGCTTCAGGGTCAAGGCCCTCATTAGACCATCCCACTGAAAGCCAATCCCAACCTTCAATCACCATATCAATCCCACTGTCCCTTATTCAAAAACCAACTTCTCCAATCACCAATACCTACATTAGGAAAAAGGTAAAGAAGGTTTCTTCCCTTCTTGTACCTTCACCCACAGAGCCTTTAAGCCCTCTAATGGAGAATTCTCCATTAGAGAATATCTATAGGGAAACCACAGAGGTGTCTCCCAACCCCAAGGAGGTGCTCACTGAGGAGATGAATGAGCATATGGGTGCAAAGGCTGCCACTACTACTGCTAGCACAGAGGAGGCCAGTGGTAACATTAATAAGACCTTCCCCATGGCAACTTTGGGTGAGCAATCATCCAAAGGTCCCAGGTGCCAAGAAACCACGGGGTGGAGGGTGCTTCTGCTTGGCAGAATACTTCCACTACTAAAAGATCCCATGATCCTTCAAAAGCGGGTAACACTCCTAGAGAAGGTGAGGACAGATATGACTACAATGAGTTGATGGAAACAATGGACAACATCAATCTGGATGTCATCAAACAAGGCAAAGACATAGAAGAAATGAAAATGGTAATTCTGTCTCAACAAGTACAGATTACCAAATTGAAGAAAATGGTGACAAGATTGGTGCAAAAGAAGAGGAGAAGGCAGTTTCTTTTGAAGAAGAGGAAAAATGCTAATGATGTTTTCAACAAAGGGGAGAATTCAGAGGCTGAAGTAGAAAAGGAAAGTACATCTGAGATGGGATTTTATGTTAAGGGGGAGAAAGCTGCAGAAACAGAAGCACAAGCAGTAGAAACAGACAAGGTTCAAGCAGCAGTAGTAACAGAACAGGTAGCAGCAGTAACAGGGCTATCTATTGAAGAATTGGAAATAGCAGAAACTTTGGTAAAAGCAAAGAATGACACTCCTAAGGCTACTAAAAAGGCCAAGGGAGTGGTCATCAATGAAGGAGGCCTTGAAAAGAAGAGAAAAGAAAGAAGTGAGGCAGGTTTGAAGGATGCAAAGGGTAAAGCTAAGATGGTTGAATCTGAACAACCTTCAAAGAAGAAGAACCAGGTGGAGTTAGATGAAGAAGTAGCAAAACAACTCCAAGCTGAGATGGAAAAGGAGGAACAACTCCAATCAGAGAAGGATAGAGAGCTTGCACTAGAGATGGCTAGAAAGCTCAATGAAGAATATCAAAAGAGCATAAAAACTGCAGCTGAAGTCAAGAAAATACCAGTCAAAAGAATGCCAGTTAAAAAGCAGAAAAGACAACCTTCCAAGACCTTTTTGGCCAATCAGGAAAGAAGAAAAATGATAAATTTTCTGAAAGGTTCAATTGGTGTCAAAGGAGAGATGTTTACTAATATGGCATACAGTCAAGTTGAGGAGCTCTATAAAAAGGAAATGGCTAAGCTTCAAGGGGAATCCTCACAAAGGGAAGAGTCTGAAAGAAGGATGAAGGAGAGACATGATCTAAACATTCAACAATCATTCCCTGAGGAAGTCACTCATACCAAAGAAAAGGCTGAAGACACTAAAGAAGAGAATGATGGTATGGAAATGAAATATGCAAAGAGAGTAAAGACCATAGCTTCCAAAAAACAGTCCAAGAAGCCAAGGATTGAAGAAGCTGAAATAGAGACAGAACCTTCAGTTACACCTTCAGCAGAATCTGTGCAGAACCTAGAGCAGTCCAATAAGCAATCTGATGAGCAAGTGGGTCTTTATCTGACTATAATAGAACCAGTTCAGGCTGTTCCCATTTTTGTGAAAGCACCAGAAGTCATCTTTTGGGACATTCTGAGAGACAACAGAAAGGATTACTTCAGGCTTAAAAGAGTTGGTGATGTATTTGAAGTATATTCAACTTGGGGGAAAGTAATCAGAAGTTGCTCCAGAGCTGATCTTGAAGAGATGCATAAAGTGGGTATAAAGCTTTATGAACATGTTTTGAAAGGAACTGAAGAAAGTATACTCAAGATTGCAATGGAATATCTTTGTATGATGTTTGAAACAGAAAAGGTGGTTTACAGAATCAAGGATCTACATCATGAGTATGGGTTTAAGAAGATTGATAAGTGGATACTCTTTGAAAACTGTGGTGTATACATGATCACAATTGATAACTGTTATCATGAGTACTACCTAGTGGAAAAAGTGTATGATCATAGCAAGGAGAAGCTGAATGGGATGCTGAAAGCTAAGCTAGTATGTGCAAAGGAATCAGAAATGGCCAGAATTGTGGTAAGAAGAACAATTAATCAAATTCTGGGTCTGGATCCGAATTTGGGCAACTAAGTTGTAGTGTTGAAAGCATCTTGAAGACCATAAATGAAGAACTTGACTTCTCTTCTCAAAAGTCAAGTTAGGGGGAGATTGTTGGGAATTCAGAGATTGTTGGGAATTCAGAATTTGCACAACATGGTTAGTACTTCTGAAACAGATTAATACTGCTTGACGAAGTTAATACTGCTGAGCATAGTTAGTACTGCTAGTAGTTAGTACTGCTAAGGATTACTACTGCCAACTTCATTAACACTGCTGAACATGGTTAATGCTTCTGAACATGGTTAATGCTTCTGAACATGGTTAGTACTGCTTATGAGATGAAGACTTCGTATGGCAATGAAGACAGCTGTATTGATTGAAGATATTCATGGAAAGCTTGGTGGAAAGCTTGGAGATAACTATGGAAGATTATACTGAGGACCTTTTATATTTTGTAATTATCTTTTTTCTTTAGTATATATATAGACTTAGTCAGAATATTTAAAAATTAATTTTTGATTCTGAGTTTTTGTTTTTCATAGAGAGAATTAATCTCAAGGTTTATAATCCTAATTCTAGAGAAGTAGAATTCGTATTGGTGAGCCTGTTCATCAATATTGAGGTTGTGTGTGAATTCTTGTGTCACACCCCGCTAAAGCGGAAACACGGGGTATAACAGTTTCCGATAAACAATCCACAAGCATAAAGTTCAACCACCATACATTTAATAAAAATACATTACAAAATTTAATAGTAGAATGTTTATCGTGAAATTACAATCCCGAGATAATTCAAGATAGCATTGTCCAAAAGTTTGTACATCCCCCGAGCATATTCATGTTATACGCAGAACGACCCTTAAAGTTTACCTTCTTGATTACCTGAAAAGCATGTACAAAAATATGGTCAACTACGAGAGTTGGTGAGTTCACAGGTTTTAAAGATGCACAAAACATTTTATATGCAAAAATTGGATAGTTGGAGCATGTTCGTGCTCAAAAGCTTAACTTGAATACTTGGAGCATATACGTGCTCAAATACTTGGAGCATATCCGTGCTCATTAGCTTAACTTGAAGATTTCATGAGTATTGCTTTACGTATGACTTGAGTCGGTATAACTTAAACTTGGTTGAGCCACTACTAAACTGTCCTGGACCCTTGTTTTTGCCCCGTGTGCCTTGACTCAGAGGTGGTCTCAAGCGCCGCATGGTCAATCACTTCTCTAGTATAGTGCACTCCTAGCTCGTCAGCTGTAAGAAGTGGGGTTGGTCAAGCCCAAATAGCGCTATCCACTAATACTATAGGCCCAATTTTCTGGGTTAATAGTAGTGTCGTCTGGGGACTAACTCTTAAATACTCAACATACCAACTATTTAACGTCATACATCTTATTTTTTAAAATGCTTGAGAACAAGCCTTGGCGACTTAACAGCGCAAAACATTTCAATTAACTCATGAATCATTATAATCGTACTTAAGCATGCTTTTCACCCCAAAATCATTTAAAACAAGTAAAATGGGGTTGTGAATACTCACCTTGAGAGTGAACTTGGAAACTTAACGATAGTGCTCAAAATAGGTGCCGCTTCCTTGGTTTCCTTTAGTGAAGGTTGCCATAGTGGAAATACGTTAATACCCGTCCAAATAACTTATGAAATGCCATTAAGTATGTGTGAATGTCCAAAACCATATTTAGATCAATTATAGTCTTATTATGTCTTAACACAAGTCTAGATCTCATTATGATCACTTTTCTGAAAATTCAGCAGTAGCTGTCCAAAATTTTAGTCAACAAAACCACTATAGAAACATATCTTCCCAAAGGAATGAATTCACCAAAACTTTTGTGGTAATACTATAGTGTGTAAAGAGTAAATATGCACTTTTTCATAATTTTTGGATGAGTTTTGATACCTTAAATAATTTCCACAAAGCAGTGTGTCACTGATTTCCGGATCAGTGACATACCTCACTTGTAGCATGCTTTTGGGGTATCAATTCTTTGAATTAGCCAAAGATCCTTATATGGGTGTAAACCTAACTCAAAATCCTATTATTTGGAAAACGATTCACTTAATTTGGGATAAGAAATGAGGGAGTTATGGCCTCTACAAGATAGGTGTATGAATCTGTCTTCACTGGACAGATTGCACCATTTTCTTGTAAAATCCATTTAAGTGCTCAAATCATCTCCAAAATTAGTGTTTTCGGACTTTTTAGAAAGATAACACCCTAAATTAAAGTCTAGAAGCAAAAATCCCAATTTTGTACATGTGGTTTAAGAGTTGTGCATGCTAGAAGTGAAGGTTAGTTTCTGGACAGATTTCAAAGTACCAAAACATCTCTATTAAGCCAAAAATGATGATCATTATAGCATGGTTTTTGGTATAAACCATGTCTTCACATCATTATACATTGTAATAAGACTTTATAGTATACTTTAAGATTCTTGGACTCATAGCATTAAAATATGCTCATCCATACTTATGCATGAATCATTCAACCATTCAAATGTTAAAAATTACTTCAAATTTTGTCCTTAATCATATGGAGATTATAATTTCCATCTTAAGAACACTTTTAGTTTAAACTTCCTTTTGTACCACTAATACCAAAATACCAAAGTAACAAGGGTGCAAATTATTCATACATGCATTGCTATTAAGAGGACAAATAAGTGATTTTCACCACTTTTTAAACTCTTAATCATGTGAGGTTTGTAATACCTCATCCTAAGAGTTCTAATAATAAAAAATTATTGAAATAACAAGAATTTTAATTCATAATAACCACAATTTCTTGGTTCAATCCATCAAAGTACCTAATTTCTACATGCATGAACACTTTAGTTAAACCCTTGATGAAATTTCCATGTTTCTTTGAAATGGAGATCATAATCTTGAAACAAAACTCTATATATATCAAATGTGATCTCTTCTATCATCAAAAACAAGTTTTATACACATTTGAATGTAGAATTTTGCTTATGAACTCCAAAAATCGAAAGTGTATAAACATGCAAACAAAAGATGAAATTTAGATGTTACCTAGTGAAATTGTTGTCCAAACTTGATACCAATCTTCTATTGATGACCCAAAAACCTTGTTTCTTCTCCTAATTTGTTCCAAAATTTCGAAATTGAGGGTGGTGGTGGTGGTAACTTCGGCCGAACTAGGTGAGGAAGAAGAGAGAGAGAGAGAGAGAGAGAGGAAAATGAAGAGGTGATCTAATTTTTGAAATGAAAATGAGTTGAAAATGAGTTTTATTTAAATTTTTAAATTAGTTTTAAATATTAAAGTTAAGCCTCTATGTGACATGTGTCCATATGACACATATATTGAAATTAAAATAATGAATTATGGTTATTATAGGTAATTAAATCAGATATGTGAGAACCGAAATACCCGATTCTCAATTTTTTTGCTGAACACATTCTATATGTATAAAAATGAAAGTATTTCAATTAAATAATATAAACTTAAAAATTTTATGAATTTTGGACTTAATTCTTTATTTTTATTTTTTTTTGGCATTTCTGGACAGTGACGGTCAGACACGGAACTGTTCCGGCCATTCTACGCAACCTCCTAAATTTTCAGGAAACTTTTATCTTAAAATTTTATGCAATTTAAGGAGTGGCAAATACTTAAATCTTAATTTTCATTAACTTAGAAATTAACCTGAGCACTAATCTTGACGGTTGTCACATCTTGTAGCTTTAAATCATTCAATAAAGTTTACAAGTTGTGATTCATATTCACTGTTTCATTGATATTCTGAATATTAAAGTGTTATTCCGCAAACTCCTTTAATATTGTTTCTGAGTGTTTATTCTTGTTAAGAATCAGATCCTGGCATTTTCCATGACTCAATGTGCATGATAGAAGTGCTAAGGTGGGGCAAACTTCCTTCTTTTCAATATTCAAATCTTACGAGTGAAGATCAGATAGCATATGTGTTGCGTCCCCATGAAAAAATCGAAACATTTCTTTGTTGAGAAAGAAATGAGTGGTTGGTGGGGTTTAAGCAAGAGTTGGCATGTGCTCACTGCCTGTTTAAATGATGTTCACGAAAGAAATGTGAAACAATCAGTAATGTGGCTGCCCGACTCAGAAAGTAGTTGGTGCAGAGTTCTCATATTCTTTTAACTATGTTCTCACACCCTCTTTCTTTTAATCATTTTTCTCACTTCTAACCAAACTCTCTTTTCCATTTTACCTCGGCTCAATGAGAAAAACTCAACCCATTGAGTTATCTCCCCCACTCTTTGATATTGACCCCTCGCCTCTCGATCACTCAAGGATAACTTCTTGGGTAGGAAACACTGGTTAACGTGAATTCATAGAAGTTCTTTAAAGCTCACACACTGATCCCATGAAAATATTGTCCTAAAAGAATGGTGTTCAATAGTTTATCTTGAACATTTAAAGCTCAGTTAGACGAAAGTACAATGTTAGATACATGTATGACCAACAAAATTATCATGAAGATTTGAGTATTTTGAAGATTTATGATTTCTCACAAAAAGTATATTAGAATGAATGAAATGAATACAAAAGACTTGTTTGAGAATCTGACAATGTATCAGAAAGATCAAATATGAATGATAATCAATTAAAGCTTAGGTTATGAAAGAATTGGAATTTTTCTATATGAACAAATATAGAAAATTCTTGAAAGAATTTCTTAGTTTTGAATGATTGTAACGCTCAACAACATGGAAATTCAAATAGGGTGTATTACCATCGATAAATTGTTTCAATATGAGACATGGTAATAACAAAATCAATAAAATATACTAAACCGGTGTGTGTGAATAATTGACAGTATATGAAAAAGATAATACACAAGTATTTATCTTTGGAAACACACAGTTAGTTAATCATGAAAGCTTATAAAATGAAAACATTTAAAATCACACTTCTAGAATTCATAAAATCTTTTTGAGAATCGAGAAGTGGTTTGAACGTTTAAAAACATGTTTTCATGTCTGAAAGTCGACCATCTTTCAAACATTATGAGATTAATGTTAGAATAATCTTTACACTCGTCTTAAAGCTCATAAAGTCGTCTCAAAGTCAAGATTGATTGAAATCTTGTAAGCCCACCCTCAAAAATAACAAAAAGTAAAAAAAAAACATCAAAGTAACATTGAAAAACGAGTTTTGATCTGAATTGACCAGAAGTCAGCATTCTCACTCCCCTTGAAAATATGCATTCATAAAAATATGTCAGTAGAAAACATATGCAGTTACTCTAACTCTAACTCCCCCCTTGAATAATGATCATCTTTTCTTAGTACTCACTCCTCCTGAAATCGTGAACAACCTTCAACGCAGATATCATTCAGATTGAAAATAAAGACATGAAGAAAAATTATAAAATCAAACTGTACTATGTAAATATAGATTATGTAAACATTGTGTCTTGATATTCAGCATGCCTAGTTTTGAAATTAGAAAATTAAATCTCTTTGTGAAAAGATTAGCAAGCTGATAATCCGTGTTTACAGAGTAAAGTTCAATTGTACCATTTTCGACATGGTCTTTGATAAAGTGATATCTCATGTCTATGTGCTTTGTTTTGGTATGTTGGTTAGGGTTACAATAATAGCAATAACTCTTTTTGTATCATAGTAGATCAGGATCTTGTTGTAATGGAAGCCATAATCTCGTAGTTGCGTTCGCATCCACAACACCTGAGAACAGCAACTAGCGGGAACTACATATTCTGCTTTTGTGGTAGAAGTAGATACGCACAATTGTTTCTTTGAAGCCCAACTCATGAGCTTATCTCCTAAAAATTGAATTTGTTTCGAAGTACTCTTCCTATCTAACATGCAACCTGCATGATCTGCATCTGAATATGAGGTTAGTTCGAAATCAGTATCCGTAGGATATCACAAACCAAGATCTGCGGTTCCCTTTAGATATCTAAAGATTCGCTTGACAACTGAGAGATGGGACTCTTAGGGCTTGGCTAGATATCTCGCACACAAAAATGTCGAGAACATAATATCAGGACGTCTTGCCGTCAAGTACATCAAAGAACCAATCATACCTCGATAGGTCTTTTGATCAGCAACTTTCCCATTTAGGTCAGCTCCGATCTTAGTCCCTGGTGCCATCGGGGGTGCTAATAGCTGTACAATTTTCCATTTTAAATTTCTTTAAAATTTCACAAATGTACTTAGCTTGATTTAGAAAAATCCCCATGGAAAATTGTCTAACTTGTAATCCGAGAAAGAAATTCATCTCCCCCATCACACTCATCTGAAAACGTGACACCATTAAGTCAAAAAAATTCTTACAGTACTTAGGCTTTATTGACCCAAAACTTATGTCATCAACAATTTGAATGAGAATAATATCGCCTTTTTCTTTCTTGATAAAAAGAGTAGTATCGATTTTACCTTTGGAAAACCCGGACTTGACTAAGAACTTTGAAAGTACTTTATACCATGCTCGAGGGGCTTGTTTTAGTCCATAAAGGGCCTTGTCAAGTATATAGACATGATCTGGATTTTCAGCATTGACGAACCCTTGCCGTTGTGAAACATACACTTCTTCTTTCAAGATGTCATTCAGAAAAGCAGTTTTGACATCCATCTGATAGACAATGAAGTTCTTATGTGCAGCATAGGTGAGAAACATTCTGATTGCCTTGATGCGTGCAACTTGAGTATACGTTTCAACATAATATATGCCTTCCTCTTGCCGGTATCCTTTGGCCACAAGTCGAGCTTTATTACGAATTACGATACCATCTTCATGTTTCTTGTTTTGAACACCCATTTAGTGCCAAACTTATAGTGCATCGAACTGAACTAGTTAAGTTATTCTTGCATGGCTGTGATCCAGTCATGATCTTCAAGAGCATCTGATACACGTGTCGACTCTATCTTGCTCAAGAATGAATCAAACAAACACTCATTGGCTGTTGCATACCGAGTTTGCAACAGTTTTGAAATATCTCCGATAATTTGATGTACCAGATGCGCTTCAGTCCACTTTGTTGTGTGAGGGAGCGGAACATAAGTAGACTGATCATATTGATCATGTAAATATCTTTCACTTAAGGGTTTAGTTGAAGTAGCAGGTGCAGAAGTTTCAGTTGGTTTAACAGTTGTTGTCTATTGAATAGGCAATTCCACATACCCAACTGATTGTGTAACTTCTGGATGTTCTTTATTTGTTGTATCTTCAACTGATGGACTTGTTGTCTGAACTGATTGAGTTTCCTTCTGAACTGGGGGTAAAGGTTCAGTAGATACATCTGATGTGATTGAATGATGTTCGCTTGAATCTTCAGAACTGTCATTCACAACAGGTTTAGATACTTTAGTTCCAAGAAACTCATCATAAAAATGTTCAAACAATAAATCTAATTCAGTTAAATGTTAAGTAGACGTTGAAGCTTTATCAGAATTAGAAACACTAGAACCAAGTTCTTCACTGATGTGTCCAGAAGCTAAAACTCCTGTAAGAACGGGTTTTGAACTGCTTTGTTCAGAAGTCACTTCCATTGCTTCATCAAAGGTAACGTTAACACTCTCTACAATAGTCTTTGATTTCTTCAGATAGACTCTATATGCCGCAGATGATTGAGAAAAGCCGATGAAAATTCCTTCTTCAGCCTTTGGACTGAACTTATTGAAGTTCTACTTGTTGTTAAGCACAAATCACATGCATCCAAAGATATGAAAGAGTTTAATGCTAGGTATTCTATTATGTATAAGAGCATTCGGTTTTTTACCAAAACAACGATGGATGATGGAATGGTTTTGCATATAACATGCAATCGAGACAACCTCAGCCCACAAAAATAGAGGTAAATCGGATTGTCTAAACATTGTACGTTCAGCCTCAACAAGAGTCTAATTTCTTCTTTCAACTACCCCATTTTGTTCAGGCGTTCTGGCAACAAAAAACTGATGAGTTATCCCGATCGATTCCAGATAATCGTCAACTGTTTTGTTCTTAAATTCTGTGTCATTGTCTGTCTGAATTAGTTTCACTGTTAAATGCATGTTCACTTGGACACTCTTTAGAAATGAGATGATGACATCGGGAATCTCATCCATTGACCTTAGAAATTTGACCTAAGTGTACCGCGAGTAATTATCCACTATCACCAGTACATAACGCTTGTCGTTGATGCTCTGAGTACACATTGGACCACATAAGTCCATGTGCAATAACTCCAAAGGATCACTTGTATTTGGTTCAGGCTTAGGCCTATGTGAGGCTCTTTTCATCTTTCCCTTTTCACATGCGTCACATAGATGTTCTTTTTCAAATCGAAGCTCAGGAAGTCCTTTGACTAAATTAGCTTTCACCAACTTGTTCATGTATCTGAAGTTGAGGTGAGACAGCCATCTATGCCACAACCAACTCTATTGCATAGAAGCTTTTGACAGTAGACACACAACATTATCAGGCTTCACATAGGATAGATTTATTGTGAAGAGGTTTGACTTTCGAGTGCCGACCAAAAGTTCTTTCCCATCTTCAGTTCGTATACAACACCTCTTGGCCTTGAAATTCACCCTAAGTCTTTGTCGCAAAACTGACCAATGTTGAATAAGTTGTGTCCTAAACCATCAACATAACTCACCTTCTTAATTGTGACGGTCTCTTGAACTTCATCTCCATATCCCAAAATTGGTGAAAAATGATCGTTTCCAAACCGCACGTTGCCACAAAATTTCTCTGTATAATTAGTCAGAATATCCTCCAGGTCATATGCTTGGAATAACCTGAATCCAAGTACCACATATGACGGATCCTCTTTTCTTTCAAAAACCATTTTAACTATCAGAATGATATATATGATGAGATCCAAACCAACTATCAAAATATTAACGAGCAACAAAATCATTTCGGCCACAATTGGAACACTAAACTGTAGAATGAGATAACTGAATAAATTGCTTTATTGTATAAACCTTGCATGGAAGTACAAGTTTTGATTTATTGGAAGCAAATTGATCAATTACATCATTACTACTATCAGTAAACCTATTACAATCAGAAACTGACAATGATTTTGCTGACTCTTCAATCTTCTTTGGTCACCACTCTAGCTTCACCTCAGATATATTAAATCTCAAATCTGAAACATAAGATTTGTATTTGTTAGAACTATGAGATTTCAAAGTTTTCCTTATCTTTGACTTACTAGTGTTGGTCCGATCTCTGTGAGTGCTTTTTCTTCTTACCTTTGCTATAGTAAACACTTACAGGAACTGTGTCATCAACCTTGGTTGACGATTCACCAAGTTCAAAAACACTTGGTAATTCATCAGATTTGATAACAAAGTTAGAATGATCAGGAAGTTTTGCATTAAAGTCAAACTTTTCCACACACTCATCAAAACATTCCTCGGAATTTAGAAAATCAACTTCATCATCAAATAGACCGTCATCATCTAATGACTGAGAAGTTTTGGAAGATTTTGGATACATGAAATCATTAAATTCTTTTAAACATTATTTTTGATATGGCATTTGTTCAAAATCTGACGGTTTTGGATTTGCAAAAATATTGCCCATGAAAGATTTACAGGAAGATGCACCTGAATCAGTAGAGTTGTTTTCACAAACTCTATCTGAATCTGATTTATCGTCAACTGTAACCTCAGATTTTAAATCAGCGTTCAATAAAAAAGTGGAAAACATAATCTGTTCTATATCAAACAAAATCATCTACTAGAGTATTCTCAAGGTCAGAAATTTTACTTTCTAAGATGAAGGAGGAACGTAAATCTTACCTTCAACAGGTTTAGCCTCCATTTCCTCTGTTGAATAGCTTTGAAAATAATCATTTGAAAGAAACTTTGGTTGTTTAGTAAGATAACTATCATTCAGTTTGTCGTAACATAATGGTAGTTGCATTTTAGTTGTGTCTTTTCTGTTTAAATCTTCCTTAGCTTCAACCTCTTCAGATGACTTGGTCCATCTAGGTTTTAACTTGGGTGTTTGTTAGCCGCTTGTTGTTTGGGTAAAATTCACAAGTCTCGAACGACGGAAGAAAACCAAATGTCTCCAGACTAAGGACCATTCTTGTATTAAGATAAGGTCCTGACGATCACACACGTCAGAAGACATTGTCGAGAGTTTCTCATGACCACGACTAACAGGAATCTCTCGACAAGCTTATATTTAACGACTTATGTAACATTACTAACGATCATTGATCATTTATTGCACACAACCTTTTTTCCTCTGTGAATCTTTCATTACAAGTTTAATGCACATAAAAACCAACGAATATAACGGACAAGCACCATCAAGGTCAATGAATATCAAAAGCATTGGACAATCAATGCTCATTTATGGCAACCAAAGCTATATATACAACCCTGAAGAGCAATGCAAGGAACACATGATCACATGATTATAGAGCAAGTTCAATATTCAACCTTTAACAAATTATCTCAAGAAGAATCTCTCGACATAGTGTTCCGGCATACATCTGGCTCAATCGCATGATTACATTACTTTTCTACTATAATATTGTCAATTGTACTTGTAATAACTCCTTCTAAAGGATGACGTCCCTGTTTGACGTCCATAGTGCACTTGACGATCTCTGTTATCGTCCGCGGTTTTTACCCTCGACGGTGTTTTCCGCGTCACCAAATTCTCTGTGTCTTATTTATCTTTTACCTTTGTCGTAAGATTTGTCGATTGATTGTTTACTTTAGTTGTTAAATCTCCACATCGTCTTTAGATCTTCCTTGGGACAATTTTTGGCATTAACAGTTTGGCGCCCACCGTGGGCCCCAGCTAGAGTAACATCCTCGACAGAGAGTGCGACCTACTAACGGTTTTAGTGCAACTTCTTTGATTAACAGGATCATGTCAACACAGGGAACTCAAGCTTACATCATTGCTCAAATGCGCATGGAGATCGACGCTGCTCACAACCGGATTCATAATTTGGACGAGCAAAATCGTAGAGCGAATGAAGAATTCTCAACCATGAGAAATACAACAATGGGGAACCCAAATATGGGTAACCAATTTGGACCCCAATATGGTACAAGACCACCTTTTCATATTCCTTTTGCAGGTGTTCCGCCTCCACCACCTCCATACCCTAAGCCAACGTAAGGTAATGGAGCAACCACTGGAGTCACTACTTTCCCTATCCCGACGATTCCAACGATGCCACCTCTGACGACAACATTTCCATCAGTGGCTATGCCTTACATGCGCGCACCAATGAATGGAGATACCGAAGAGACATCGCAACGCAATGTATTCTTTCCTAATGCAAGTGTCACATCTCAAGATTCTGGGTTCGTGCCAGCATCGATTCCAACTAGCAACGGTTTCAATCTGGACGATCCTGTCGCACGACGTCTGAAGAAGTTGGAGGAACTGAATGAAAAGATGCTATCACTACTTGCAAAGATACCTGGAGTTGTTGTACCAATGGACGTTGAGCCAAGGACCGGGTTCCAAGCGTCATCTTTTGTTGATGAAATCCCATGGTCGACGTCTTGAAGAAATACAACATCCAAGGATGTGGTCGAAGCTCTCAAGAACGTTCAGACCAACGTCAAATGGAATCCAAAAATTGAGAAAGACGACACTAAGAAAGACAAATCCAAATGGTGCGACTTTCATAACGATCATGGCCACTTGATAGATGATTGTATCGCTTTAAGACGAGAATTGGATTGGCACGTGCCAAAAGGACATTTACAAGATTTATTGGGCACAAACACATGACCAACTTTGCCCGAACACGTAAAGGTCGTTAATTGTGTGACCGGAGGTTCTGACGTCTGCAGATTAATTTACTCGGCAGCCAAATGACATGCTAGTCGAGGACCCGAAGAACTCCCTGTTCCACGGACGTCGCGACCTAAACATGAGTTGGAATTAGAATCCATGCCCATCACTTTCGATCAAAAGGATCTAAGTGATCAATGGAAGAAACATCATGATGGTTTGATCATACAACTCACGATCGGTAATTGTTCGACGAAGAGAATTCTGGTCGACGGAGGAAGTTCTGCTAATATCATCTTCCTCGACACAATCAAAGTTTTGGGAATCGACAAGTCTGAGATCGTACGACGTTCGACGATCCTTGTCGGCTTCAATGGTGACATGGCTAACACCATCGCAAAAATTATTCTCCCAGTATTCGCCAAAGGGGTCAATAAGCAAACCAAATTCAACGTCATCGATTGTTCATCAGCATACAATGTTATCCTAGGACGACCTTGGATACACGGCATGAAAGCTGTTCCCTCGACGTACCATCGGACGATCAAGTTTCCAACAACTTGGGGCGTCCAAGAGGTCAATAGTGAGCAAAAAATTGCTCGTAAATGTTACAAAATCTCCATGAAGCCTAGAAAACAGAGCATTTAGCAATTACAAAACCAGGCCGATCCTGAAACTGCCGACGACTATCAACTAGAAGAAGTCATCCTAGATCAGGAGAAACCTAACAAAGTAGTCTACATCGGTACGTCCCTTGACTCAACTTTAAAAGGATCGCTAATTTCTTTTTTACAGGAATATGCCGATTGTTTTTCCTGGACGCATGAAGACATGGTCGGCATCGACCCCGAGGTCATCACTCACCAACTCAATGTTGATCCTTCGTTTAAACCTATTAAACAAAAGCGTCACAAGTTCGCTCCATAACGCAACAACGTAATCAACGATGAAGTTGATAATTTGCTCAAGACAGGAAAAATTAGGGAAGTCAAATATCCCGACTGGCTAGCCAACGTCGTGGTCGTACAAAAGAAAAATGGGAAGTGCAGAGTATGTATCGACTTTACAGATCTCAACAAGGCTTGTCCTAAAGACCCTTTCCCATTACCACATTTTGACGCCATGGTCGACGCGACTGCCGGTCATGAGTTACTCACGTTCATGGACATGTACTCACGATATAATCAAATCCTGATGCACCGAGACGACCAAGAGAAGACAACATTCATGACAGAAAAGGGATCTACTGTTACAAGGTCATGCCTTTTGGTCTTAAGAATGCAGGATCAACATACCAACGGTTAGTCAATAAGATGTTCAAAGAACATATCAGAGACACAATGGAAGTGTATATCGATGACATGTTGGTCAAATCGAAACAGGCGATTGATCATATCGATCACTTGAGACAATCATCCGATATCCTCAGGCAATATCACATGAAGATTAATCCGACAAAGTGCTCCTTTGGAGTAAGTGCAAGAAAATTCTTGGGGTATATGGTCACCCGTCGAGGGATCGAAGCCAATCCTGACCAAATAAAAGCAATCTTGGATATCAAATCCCCTCGCAATATCAAAGAAGTCCAACAAATTACTAGATGAATTGCGGCACTAAACAAGTTTATCTCTCGATCCTCAGATAAATGTTGTTTATTCTATAATATCTTGAGAAAAAACATGGGTGTCGAATGGACGGACGACCACAAAAACACACTCCAAGGCTTAAAAGATATATGTCGTCCCCACCTTTGTTGTCAAAAACCGAGGTCCATGAGGTCCTCTAACTCTATGGCGGTCAGCTCAAACGTTGTAAGTGTCGTCTTGATCCGAAATGATGATAAACATCAACGACCCATCTATTATGTAAGTAAATCACTTCTTGACGCAGAAACCATGCATTCTTCTATTGAAAAACTTTTGTTAGCCTTGATAACCGCAGCAAAAAACTTACGTCACTATTTTGAATCGCATCCTATTACTGTCATGACTAACTTCCCTCTTAAGTTTGTCTTAAGAAAACCATAGTTGACAGGTCGGCTGGCAAATGGAGTATCTACCTTAGTAGTTATTACATAGAATACAAACCAAGGGTCGCGATCAAATCACAAGCATTGGCCGAAGTCATCGTAGATTTTAGCCCAGAGTTAGAGGTACCGACGGAACTTGTGGCAACTCTCAACGACCTAGTATGGACATTACATGTCGACGGATCATCCAACACCCAAGAGGCAGGACTTGGCATCCTCCTCAAGTCGCCACAGGGGGGCAAGATGGTGTACTCCATACGATGCAACTTCATGTCAAAAGTGACTCGCTTTTAGTCGTGAATCAAATGAATGAAGTCTTTACCGCTAAAATTACATAATGACAGCCTATCTCAAAATAGCCAAAGTCAAATATGAAGAATTCTAAGAATTTTCTATTTCACAGATCCCAAGAGATCAAAATACCCAGGCTGACGCACTAGCTAACCTTGGGTCAGCACTTGGACATCATCCATTCGACACTATTCCCATAATTCATCTGACGACATCATCTATCGACAATGAAAATGATGTATAGATGATTGAAGAGGAAGACAATTGGTCGAGCGATATCAGAAAATTTCTAGTGAACGATCAACTTCTCGAAGACAAAATGGAAGCCCAAAAAATTCGATTTAAGGCATCCAGATATATTATGATCATAGGACAACTCTACAGATGATAATCGATAGGACTAAACTTACGATGTGTTACCAATAAGAATCAAGTCCAAAGCATTTTATGAGAGATGAACGACGATGAGTGTGGCAATCACTCAGGAGGTCGTAGCCTGGAAAATCGTATCTCCCGACAAGAGTACTATTGGCTAACTTTGCGACAAGACGCAACAAGGTAGGTCCAAAGTTGCGACGCATGTCAGCGACATTCAGATATGTCTCATAAACCCTCTGAACCCTTGCACTCGACTTTAACTCTATGGCCCTTCATGTGATAGGGAATGTATATTGTCGACAAACTACCTCCGGCCCCTGGGCGAAAGGTATATCTTCTAGTCCTTACAGATTATTTCTCAAAGTGGATAGAAGCGACTGCTTTCTCCCAAGTTCGGGACATGGAAGTCATTTCCTTTATCCAGACTAACATTATCTGTAGGTTTGGGATTCCATCTAAAATCGTCTACGATAATGGGTCACAATTCATAAGTGATGGAACCCAACAGTTCTGTGAATATCGTAACATCAAACTTACGACTTCAACACCCCGGTATCTCCAGTCTAATGGACTCGTTGAGTCGAGTAACAAAACTATCGTCAACTCGATCAGGAAAAAACTCAAAGCAACAAAAGGTAAATGGGTCAAAGAACTTTCGACAATTCTTTGGGCCAATCGTACGATACCTCATACATCTATAGGGCAAACTCCTTTCTCTCTTGTCTATGGTTGTGAAGCAGTCTTGCCTGTCGAGACTCAAATTCCAACCTCACAACACTCGACGGTCGATCACAACTTAGTTGACCAAAGTTATGACGTTGATGCACTAGAAGAATTGCGAGGTCAACATTGATCAAAATGGCTTCGCAGAAATAATTGGTTTGAACGACACATCAATAAGAATGTCAAGGCCAAGATCTTTCAAACAGGTGATTATGTCTTATGACGAGTGTTTCAAAACACGCAAGAACTTGGTTCAGGTAAATTATCCACCAAGTAGGAAGCACCATATCAAATAACTGAGGTTGTCGGAAAGGGAGCCTACCGAATACAAACCCTCGACAGTCGTGAAATTCCTCAAAGTTGGAATGCGGTACATCTAAAGAGGTATTTCTTCTAAAACCCATTTACTCTTTCCTTACGATTATCTTTCTACAAACCTTACTTACTTAAGCATCGGAGAGTCATTGGTCTAACCAACGACCATGTCGTACGACCTAAAGGATCTAAGGTCAAAACCTTATCTATACTACGATAATCGCAAGTTCCTTGTGAATTATCTCTAAAACAAGTTATCAATCGATACATTTGCAATTTGCGTTGAGACGTAAGTTCCTTGATTGCTTGCCCAACTGCAAGCCTAACTAACGATCAATCATGCTTACGACGAAAGTGTTTGAAGTATTTTAGTTACACTTCTCATCATCTGTGCTTGTCCTGAGTTACTTAGATTTTCATTAATCTCTGTTATCTTACGATCGCTTTCTCATATCTGACGTGAGTTGCTTAGATTTTCATTAATCCTTATTATCTTTCGATTATTTTTTCATGTCTGTCGTGCATTACTTATATAATTATTTAAGTATTTGTTTCGACAATGCAGAAGTTGCGGCAGTTCTACCTGTTCAAATGTTTTTCCATTAATATCCGAAGGGATTTACAGTACGCGGCACGACCACCAACGGTCGCCCGATTAAAAATACAAACAATCTACGAAAATAAACTAAGGAGCCGACTGCTCCTGCCCTTCATTAGCTGCGACCTCAGTGTCATTACCTTAAGGAGTCTCGTCCAACAAATCACGATCATGCTCCTCCTCCGAATCGAGATCCTCCTCATTCCCGACAAACTTCAAAAAGACTTGGAGACTAATGACTCCACGTCATTAAAACGTGAATGAAGTGCCAGTGACGCCTGTAAAATCGCGCGATAAATGAGCAAAACGAACGACAAAAGACAAGAATAAGCTCAAAAGTTTCTTACCATAAAGGAAAATCCCATGAAGTTGGCTTCCAAGTCTTCGATCGTGAGATCCTTATAGCGCTCGTGGACAGTCGGCAGGAAAAAAAATTTCTCGTGAGGGAATATTTCCTTCCTATCCAAGCAACCGGATGACAGAAAGTCAACCGGTAACTTAATGTTCACCGACATCGTTGTTGGATCCTCACCCGCCTGAAGACCCTTCCCCTCATCTTTTGACGAAGAGACTTCCACCACCAGTGGTGGAATCGAGGAAACCGGTGTGGCTCCCATAACCATTGGCGTCATCTCCTCCTTGGAAATAACGACCTCAGGGTCGTCATTCGTTGGAGACGGTTCCGTCGCGACCGTTTTACCTTTTTTACCCCTCGACCCAGCAGTCGAGAAGGCCCTTCTCTTCAACGCCCGGTCATGTTGATCCAGTTGAGCCATCGACTACCTCTTCGAGGGACTCATCATTTGTACTGATGGAATCGAGTTTCCTGAAAAACAGACAAAAACACATCAGTAAGTGACGTCTCATGAAGACTAAAACCTTACGAAAACTAACGACCTAAGGATAATGTCTTATGACTAAAAATCCTAAACGGTCTCGCCAACCACTGGGTGACGTCTACCGACTATACCCCACAAAAGTGACAAATGGTGACGTCGAACGACTAGATCCATCAAAACCCTATTGGGTGACGTCTGCTCGACTAGACCCCAAAAGATCTTACTATCTATAAATAACGTCTTACGGTTAAAAGAAATGACTTACCCAGACCGACTTCTTCTTCACCAGTGTCACCGTCCTCCTCCTCTTCTTCGTCGTCCTCATCCTCTTATTTGTCATCCTCCTCCTCATGAGCAGGGCCTCAATGACGACCACGTCCTCTTCATCATCTTCGTTCTTATCCCTTGATGACAAAGGGAAGAACGAACGCTCATCGACGCTATATTCGAGAAAACTCTCGACCTTTCTAGCCGAGTCAGAGTATGGTACGATCCCTGAAAATTCGATCATTGAAAAAGCGAAAAACACGTCATCAGACATAAGATAAAGGAATAACAAAGAAGGGAAGAGAAACTAAAAACTTACTCGCTGTGTTTCACCCAGTGGTGAGCCATCGAGCGTTCTCGCCGCCCGATGACAAGCGACCAGAAACATATCGTGTCTTCCACTTGAGATCGTTTACTACCATCGCTTGGACCAAGACACGATCTCCTCTATATCTCAAAAAGAGACTGTACCTGTGGTTTGTCTCTGCCTTGACTGAATAGGCCAACAGCAGGTCGTTCACAATAAAAGGCGACGACCACTTGGCTGTCAACCGTTCAATGACTTGAACGGTGCGCCAGAATTGGGGCATCATCTGCCCCTGCGATAACCCAAAGGTTGTCAATAAATCCCTCGACAAAAGGGAAAAAGGCCATGTGATGCCTATTTTGAAGGGATACTCGTACAAGACAAAGTACCCCTTCAAATATTGCTCCGACCTCAACTGATCTGAAGCACTCAATTGGACATCGACTGGGATACTGGTTGGACTCCTAAATTCCCTCATTTCAACGTCTACTTTCACGGTGCTGGAAGGATCGACCGCCATTAAAAAAGTTTTTTAAATGTGTCGTAAGATTGCAAAGACCCGACACTCTTATAGAAAGAAAAAAACTCCAAAAAGGCAACTAGAATCCTTTCTCTAAAAAGAAAAGTGTAAAAGGAAAGGATCCAGTGAAAATCGCTATTTATATGCAAAAGCGGTGGTGACACAGAAAATCGCTATTTATATGCAAAAGCGGTGGTGACACGGACCAACAACCAACTTCCATCACCTTCAACATTCCATCAGAGTAATGATTAATCTCTTCAAATCTGAGGAAGCATTTCTGATTAGAAGCATTCCTGTATATAACTCCATATGGATTCTGAAGAATAGTGAATAAGGAATAAGAGTCAATGTTCGGCAAGCTACGGTCAGGTCTTTGAAGATTTACCACTGGTTGAAAACTTTCAGCAACCATTTGAAAATCAAAAACGCTGTAGAATCTGATTTGGCGCCGAATAAACCTTTTAATCACAAACAGTGCTTGAGAGATATCTTGAGTTCTATGACAAAGATCCCTGAAATGATTATAAAGAAACTCAATGTCATCAATAGATAGATCATTAAAGTCTGCCTCCGAGAAAGTGTATAGCTTGCAATCTCTTCTTTCCACTTTAAAATCCGGATACCAGATATTGACAAACTTATTTATCGTGACGCTGATAACTCGGACAATCAGATGTGAAGAGGAAACAAGATTCTTACCACGGCGCTGGAACTTAATGAACATTAAGTACTCATACTGATATTCGTCTGACTCCTTTTCTACACCAAGGATTGCATGAATGTTGATCGGTCTTCTTCTAGAAACAAAAATGATACTCTGAGAGTCTTCTAGAAAAGCCGATCTTAGCCTTGAAGCCATGTGCCGTTGTTGCAAACTTCTTAGTCTTTGTTGCCTAGTCAATGTTGGTCCTTCTTCTAAGATAGTTGGTGGAATCACAGGATCAGAAGGAGGAACATCAGCTTGAGCACTGGACGACTGACCAAATTCAAATGTACCTGAAGGAGCAGTGGTAGTCGAAGATGTATCAGCAGCAGGAATAGAAGTAGATGGAGCAGATTCAGGAATCTCTTCTTGAGAAGCAAGATCTCTGTACAGCAAGTCTGCAATTTCTTCATTTTTTGCATCCATAAAAACATAATCATCTTCAGTGTCAGATATCACAACTATATCCGCATACTCTTCTTCTTTAACCTTGCAAAGCTTCTCGTATCTGATGTTATCATCATCGTCTGAGTTGATCTCAATGAAGCTAGCAAAGAAGGATTTCATGTCATTTGTAATCTCAGAATCATCCAGTACCATTGACTTTGGTGCAGAATCTGGATCTTCATATACAACAATTTGCATGTTGTTCTCAATATTTTGCTCAGAAATATTCAGCACATTTGACATGGAAGATAAATCAACACTTTCTATCATAACATTCACAAGATCTTCAATACTGCACTCTTGAACATTTTCAGCACTTTATTCTCTTTCAGCTGCCTCTTCTTGAGTTTGATCTTCTCTAGCTGAAGACCCTTCCACTCTTTGTCTCTTGGTCATCTCCCCCTCATGACCTTGATGATCGGGATCATCTTGGTCATGTCGCCTTTTATGAGACCGACCTGCTTCAGTTCTGCAATTCTGTTCATGAAGATCAAACCTGTTAGATAGATCAGAGAAGGCTTGACTCATGAAAGATTTTAGATCAACAAAATTTGTTCAAACTTCAGTTCTGAAAGAATTGAACTCTTTAGATAATGTAGAAATCCTATCAGAATCAGACGTAGGAGCTGGATGTAGAGTTGGCTGGAAAGTCCGCAGCAGAAAATCAAGTCCTGGTTTTGTTGATCAGGCGGAGACATAGAAATAAGGCGAGCATAGAGCAAATATGTCAACTCTGAAATCTGAAGATCTTGAACATGAGTGCGTGAAGAAGATACTGGAGGAGAGTTTGTTGTAGAAGGAACCAAAGAAGATAATCCAACTGACTGCATAAACGGTGGAGGAAGTGGAATGGATACGATTGCAGGAACAGTAGAAGTGACAACAAAAGACAGTTCTCGGATAACTACCCCAGATGGGCGTCTTAAAGGAATCTCTGGAGGAATCATAGAAGAATTAATCTCTGGCATCTTACCCTTGAAAAGAGTCTTTAATTTCTGAACTTGTGCCTCTTTCTCAGTATCAAACCAATCAGTCATTTGACGAATGATGTCATTCAAAGTCATAAACTTTGCAGTTGATTCTTGAGCTTGAACCAAAGAAGGCTCAACACTTGAAGTGACAGTAGCCGAAGAATGAATAGCCGAGAGAGAAGTTGCTGGCCCTTGACTCTGCAATTGAGCTGTAGCACTAGCAAAGGCTAAGTCTAACTCATCAACCTGAAAATCAGCAACTGCAGGATTGATAGACACAGATTCATCTTCAGATATAACGTCTTCTTGAATATGCACTTCTGGTTCCTTGAACTTCCTTTCATGAACAATAACATCAGGTTGGTCACCATCATTACCATCAGTGTCATCATCATCATCTTCATCTCCAGCAGTATTATTAACAGCATATGCATCTCTATCTCCATCTCCATCAGAAGTATCATCATCAGCAGTAACAGAATCATCATGGACAGCAGGTTCAGAGACAATAGCGGCAAGAACATCTTCTATTTGTTGATCGGCAACAGCTGCTTTAACCTCTTGTTCGGCAACATCTACTTCAATCTCTTGATCAGCATGAACATATGCAGCTTGTTCATCATGAGACGGTTCAGCTTGATCATCTGCCAAAGAAAGATCATTCTCCAGACAATATTGAATTATGCTGTCATCAGATGGATCAGCAAAATTCATAATGAGATCTTGAGGAATCGGCATGGAATATTCGAAAGACTGCTTCAGTTTCTGAATGTACATCATTTCAGTATCAGGAACTTGAGGCCAAGACAGTCGACGAGGGATAGCCGGATTACTTCTGAGCATACTGCGAACGATGAGCTTCATATATCTGATAAAGGGAATGAACTTGCGCTTCTTATGAGTAAGCTTGTCTTGCACCCTCTCCGAAAGTTCGGTTCAGAAAATATACGTATAGTCGACATGCAAGTCATAAACAACTACATGGAACAACCGGAGATAATGCAGACTTGCATTGTCCGTGCCAGAGTGTTTCGATGTGAGGCACCTGTTGAGAACGGAGAACAATGCATACCATACTAGAGGTAGATTTGATTTATCAAAATCACTTACTCTATTCAATGCACCAAGATATCCCAGATTGCGAATTCCTTCTAGAACATCCAATTCAGAAGGGAAGCTGTCGTAAGATGTACGCCCTGGTCTGGAATTTGGCTCAGGAAGCTCCAGAATGAGACGAAGACGCTTGTAAGATAGAAACGAGTCAATCTGCAGATCAAAACGATGTGGACGAATGGACTCATTCTTTGTAATTGAATGCCATGCTTGCTGAAGATACACTTCAGGAACATCAGCACAAGAAGTGAGAGCCCTAGCAAGCGGATGTCCTTTGAGAATTGCGTGAATCACCGGATGTATCTTTATCTTGTCAAATTCGATGTAGTAGTTGTTTGGCTTGTAGGGAAGCATGTACATCATGATTGGAAAAACATCGTTCGGTGTTCGGCGTTGAGCAGACAGGTTCGCCCCAACAGAAGGTACAGACGGCATAGGCGTCTCATGTAAAGCACGATCAGAAGGATCATCGAGAATAACATTCTCGTCTTGAATCACAGGATCAGTGTTGGTTTGAGAATCCATTGAATAACCTGGAAAACAAAAACGAAGAAAAATTAGAAAAGGAAAGAAAACACAAAAATGAAAATTTTTCTAGGTCTGGTTTGCGCTACAAGGGAGAAACGCAAACTGAGGTTTGCGTGATAAACTAGAGATGCAAAGATAAGTTTGTGTGACAAGCATGAGACGCAAACTGAGGTTTGCGTATTCAGTTCATAACGCAAAACAAGGTTTGCGTGAAACACTTGTGAAGAAAAATTGACCTTAAAAACATGTCATTAACAAAGGTTTGCGTGACACATAGGTGATGCAAAGGAAACCTTGCGTGACCAACAGGTAACGCAAAGTAAGCTTTGCGCGACCAATGTGTTGCACAAACTACACTTAAAAGACAAGATAACACACAACATAAGGTTTGCATCTCTAAAAGATAACGCAATGTCAGGTTTGCGTGAGAAACATATAACGCAAACTTAAGTTTTCGTGACAACCAGGTCACGCAAACTTAGGATTTCGTGATCAACAGGTAACGCAAACTTAAGTTTGCGTGACCAACAGGTTACACAAACTTAAGTTTATGTGACTAACAAGTAACGAAAACTTAGGTTTGCGTGACCAACATGAAACGCAAAGCTGACTTGTGTTACACTCAGAATACGCAAAAACCCTAGAACACGGATTTCGCGAGTTCATCTTTGGAATTTCAAAAATGCACATAAATCGGTTTAAACATAAAATTGATGATTCGAAAAACAAATAGAAACATTTAAAAAAAGATTTCGACCAAAGAAATACTGATTGAGATCAATATTAAACCCAAAATTTTTACAATTTTCGAAATCGAAAGATGAACACTCGCAAAGCTAAAATACTAAAAACGAAGCATAAAAACAACAAACATAGAGTAAAGACACATACCTGAGGTTCGAAAAACAATATCAATAACAAACCCAAGTGGCAATTTCAGCAAAGAAACAATCAATCTGATGAAGAAGACGATGAATAGTGACAAACGAAATCGCACAGTAAGAAACACAATCAAATAGAAAAATAAGAACAAAACTATACTAAAATAACTACTAATCAACAATATAATGAAATAGAAAACAAACCTGATTGAAGAAGAAGGCTGAAATCAACAATGGAAAATCGCACAGTAAGAAATAAGAAAGATGAACAGCAAAGAGTTTGAAAGAAGAAATGGAGCGAGAAAAGGAATCAGGAACAATACAAACACTATATATTCTAAAAAAAATAATACTCTAAAAAATAACATTCTAAAAAAAATAACTAATAACACATAAAAAAATTACCTGAAAAGCCCTTTTACTCCCCCTACACAAATGCACAATATTTAACATATCAGTATAGCATTTGTGTAGAAATATCATAAATACTTACCTGATGAATTTCTGACCAGCACGTGAAGTATTATATCAGCATTGAATCTGATTACATTATTCACTCCCCCTCAAAATCAGAAAGTTGTAAAAATCTCATTCAGAAGTTCTCTCCCCCTCGAAAAATGCACAGACCAATTTGACAAAAAGAATGGATACACAAACATGAAGACATCAGTGTAAAAAGAAAATTATACTGAATATAAATTTTGAAAAAATTGAATATATAGAATTTTAAACACTAAACAAATTAAAGTCTACTCAGTAAAATATCACAGATTTATCAATCAGTTGAAATCAAGCATGTGTTGTTGGATATATAGACAAGTGTCATTGCATATCAAGTTAAAACATGTTCAGTTTCAAAAACTTCCAGCAAGCTATTCAGTGTGCTTACATGCGAACTTCGATTAGCTTCAAGAAAAATGCAATTCTAAAAATATAATAGAGAACTTTGCATGTACTCACACTAATCCATCAAAAATTAAGACTTTCACAAATTTACAGGTTTATCGCAACTCAAACATATCACCAAGTATCATGAGATGTGTGCTCATTGGCATCTTTTAACATTGTGCACATTGGCAACTTCACATGAGTGTGCTCTTTGGCATCTTTTAAGCTTGTGCACTTTGGCATCTTTGTAATCAAAAAGTTTGGTAAGTAAATAACATGCCGTAAACATAACTTTCTATCTGACCCTACTGCAGGATTTGGGTCAGCCGCTCCCAGACCAGATAGCCTTAGGGGACTAGGTGTCAAGCACCCCTTGGAACTTACTCTCCCAGATCAGAAAGGCTACATTAACACATCCTAAACCCATTCATACCAGTAAAACATGACTTTCGATCTGGTTCTATAGAAGGATTTGGGTTCGATCACTCCCAGACCAATTGACCTTAGGGGACCAGATGACAAGCATCCAACGGAACTTACTTTTCCAAACCAGAAAGGTCACAGATACAAACTTTTAAACTTAAAGATATCTGAATTTTATATATAGAATTATTCATCTCAATCACTCAGTTCTACATCTAAGTGCTTAGCCCATATTTTCATTACGATCCATAATTCAGACTTTTTAGGATTTCCAAGCATTGTAAACTATAAATATCGCGAATCACATATCTTTAAAGCAGTATCAAAAGCTTCAAACATGGTGCTGACTTTTCGACTTTTGTAAGACTTGAAAGTTGAACATATAAAACTTTGATATAAACAAAGTAACTTGAAATTTTATCCTTGACACACATTTTATTCAGAAGAAAGAAAACTTGTAAAGATTTTACTTTATATAATAAAATTTGTGAAGATTTAAACTTTTAAATTCAACATGCCGAGTTTGGAAAGCAAAAAATTAAAACGTTTTTCATCTAAAGCTTTTGTAAAGATATCAGCAAGTTGATATTCAGTTGGTACAAAATATAATTCAATAGTACCTTCTTCCACATGATGCTTTATGAAATGGTACCGCATATTTATGTGTTTGGTCTTTGTGTGTTGGACCGCGATATCGCGATAGCGGATTTGCTGTCACAATAAATAGGAACGGTTTTGTACAGCATCCTGTAATCACGAAATTGTGTCTTCATCCAAAGCACTTGAGCGCAACAACTAGCCGCGGCGACGTATTCTGCCTCTACAGTTGAGATTGAAACACAATTCTGCTTCTTCTACGCCCAACTTATTAGTCTATCACCCAGAAATTGAAGGTGACCTGATGTACTTTTCCGATCTAACTGATTTCCACCAAAATCTGCATCAGAATATGTTGGGTCTGAATGTGCTAAGGATGGATACTACTACTAATTGAAAGGTATTACTACTGCTTGTAAGTTTAATACTGCTAGATGAAATATTACTACTGCTAGTGGAATTAATACTGCTTGAAGAATTAGTTCTGCTATATGAATAGTTAGTACTGCTTGGAGAGTAAGTACTGCTAGTAGTTAGTACTGCTAAAGATTACTACTGCAAGTGAGGAGTTAATACTGCAAGCATGTTTAGTACTTCCAGAGACAAAGTTAATACTGCTATTGAGTTAGTGTTGCTTAAGAAGATAAAGATGACTTGGAGATAAAGATGAGCTGAAGATAAAGACGAAGATAATTAAGGAATTGATGCTGAAGAACAATTTTATTTTGATAATTATCTTGTAATTTGTTATGTATATATAGTCTAGATGTTTTAGATTATTGACAGAGCTTTTACATAAAAACATTGATAGAGTTGTTTTTGTTTAGAGAATTAACCTCAAGACTAGTATTGATTCTTTCTATAGAGAAGTATAGAACGTCTGTTGAGTCTGTTCAACAGATTGAGGTTGTGTTTGTAATAATTAAGTTTTATGCAATATAAACTTATGATTTGAGTTCTTATTCTGTGTTTTTGATTAATTGTTAAAGTGTTATTCCGCGACTTCTTTAACATTGTTTCTGAGTTTGTATTAAAATTCTTGTTTAGAATTTTCGATCTTGACAAGTGGTATCAGAGCAAGAAAACTCAGAAATCTATAATCATGGACGGTTCAAGCGATAGTGTTCTAGTCTCAAAGGTTCCCATGCTCAAACCCAATGAGTTTGACATGTGGAAGACCAGAATCAAGCAATATATTCTTCTCACAGACTTCTCAATGTGGGATATCATTGAGAATGGTCCCTCTGATGGAGGAAAGATGGATGCAGATGGCAAGAGATCTCCACCAAAGACTGATGGAGAGAGGAAGATGAGGCAGACAGAGATGAAAGCCTTGAGCACTCTGCTCTTGGCAATTCCTAATGAGTATCAACATCAATTCTGCAACTGTTCTGATGCACAAATTCTATGGAATGCACTGGAGAAAAGATTTTCTGGTACCAAAAGTACCAAGAGAAATCAGAAGGCCATCCTGAAGCAGCAATATGAAAACTTCATGTCTACAAAGAATGAGTCCATGACTCAAACTTTTGATAGATTTAATAAGTTAATTGGTGAATTGGCTACTGTTGGTGTTGAATGGACTATATACACTGTCTCCTTCAGACAGAATGACAAACTGGAGGACAAGGAACTGGCTGACCTCTATAATGACCTTAGGGTGTTTGAAGCAGAGGTAGAAGCAAAGAAGAGGCCCTCTGGATACTCATACAATGCTGCTCTTTTATCATCTTCTACTGATTCTGTTGCTAATAGAGAATCAGTTAGTGCTGCCTATGGATCAAAGCAAGATGGATCTAATGACTCAGTTTTAGAAGCTTTTCTAGCCAGTCATGCTAATTCCACTCTAATTAATGATGACTTAGAACAAATAAATGCTGATGATCTAGAAGAGATGGATATCAAGTGGCAGATGGCTATGCTCACAATGAGGGTAAAAAGATTCATCAAAAGGACTGGAAGGAACAACTTTGCTCAGAAAATAAAAGATGGGGTTGGATTTGATAAATCAAAGGTTGAATGTTACAAGTGTCACAAGCTGGGGCACTTTGCAAGAGAATGCAGAAGTGGAATGCCTCAACAGCTTACTAGCAACCATCAACCATCACAGTCCACTAGCTTCAACAACAGGAACTCTTCTCAAGCTCTTGTTTCCCAAGAAGGAATGGGATTTGATTGGAGTGACCAAGCAGAAGAAGAAGTTCAGAATCAAGCTTTAATGGCTAAAGTTTCAGAGTCAACAAGCACTGATATTCCCACAGAGGTAACATCTAACCTTTGCTCTAAAACCTGTATTGAAACTGTTAAAAAGTGCAGGGATCACAATCAGAGCATGTGTGATGACCTTAAAAGGTTCGAGAAAGATATAAGAGAGTATGTTTTGATTGTTGAGAGGTTTGAAGAACAAATTAAGTCATACCAGGATAATGAACTTCAACACTCTTATGATACAAACTACTGGAAGTGGGAGAAGAATCAGTTAGAGACTGAACTAGAGAAGGCCAAAACAGAATGTGAGAAAATTAAGAGTGAGTTTGAGAAAGCTAAACTAGATATTGAGAAATATTCCAATGCCTCTAAAGCAATGGACTCACTTCTAAAAACTCAAGTCATGACAAGCTGAGAAGAGGTATAGGTTATAACACCACCCCTCCACCATACAACAATAACTATATCCCTCCCACCTCAGATCTCTTAGAAAGACATGACAAGAAGGAATTACCTGAGAGAGCCACTGAAGTAGATCCTTTAGACAAAGTAGTGGTTGAAGCAGATTCTGAAGAAGAGGACTCTGAGAGTAAGAATGAGGAAGACCATAAAGACATTCTCTTAGAAACAATGTTAAAGAAGTCGCGGAATAACACTTTAACAAATAATAAAAAACACAAAATATGAACTCAAATCATAAGTTTATATTGGATAAAACTTAATGATTACAAACACAACCTCAATCTGTTGAACAAGAATCAACAGACGTTCTATACTTCTCTATAGAAAGGATCAATACTAGTCTTGAGGTTAATTCTCTAAAAACAACTCATGCTATAATCTACAATTATCTAGACTATATATATAAAACTGATTACAAGATAATTACAAAAAAAAATATTATTCTTCAAGATCCAGTCCATAATTATCTTCAGCATTATCTTCAACTCCTATTCTTTCGTTCCAAGCAATCTTTCCATCTTTATCTTTATAAGCAGTACTAATCATCCTCAGCAGTATTAACTTTATCTGGCAGTATTAACTTCAAGCAGTACTAACTACTAGCAGTACTAACTATTCAAGTAGCAACACTAACTCTTCAAGCAGTATTAATTCTACTAGCAGTAGTAATCAGGTAGCAGCATGAATCATGAAGACTGAGCAGCATAAACCATACTTAGCACATTCAGACCTAACAATCTCCTCCTAACTTAACTTTTCAGAATGAGAAGTTAAGTTCTTCAGCATGAGGTCTTCATGATGCTTTCAAAACTTCAGCTTAGATTCCCAAATCAGGATTCAGACCTAGACTTTGATTGATGGTTCTCTTTAATACTATCCTTGCCATTTCCGAATTCTTTGGACACACCAACTTTGCTTTCAACATTGCTTGCAGTTTAGCCTTGCTATGATCATACACCTTGTCTACCAAGTAATACTCATTGTAGCTTTTATCAATGGTTAGCACATAGACTCCACATCCTTCATATAGCATCCAATGATCAATCTTTTTAAAACCATATTCATGTTATAGATCTTTGATCCTGTACTTTACTCTTTCTGGATCAAACATCATACATAAGTATTCTATGGCTATCTTGGTTAGACTGATCCCAGCTTCTTCCAACACTTTACCATATAAGCTCATCCCAACTTTATGCATTTCTTCCAAATCAGACCTGGAGCAGCTTCTGATAATTTTACCCCATGTAGCATACACTTCATATTGATCTCCCAATCTCTTGATCCTGAAGTATTATTTGCCTTGATCTTTTAGAATATCCCAAAATATATTTTCTGGTGCTTTCATAGAGATAGGATCAGCTTATACTGGGTCTTCATTTGTCAAAGTCATGTACAAATGGAATTGCTCATTGGATTGTTGATTGGACTTCTCTAGATTCTGCTCTGGCTCTGCTGAAGGTTCAACAGTAGGTTCTGCTTCTACTTCTGCTCTTTCATTTTCTTTCTCCTCTTCTTCAATTCTTGCCCTTTTTGCCTTTGGCTTGGTGGCAATTGATTTCTTTCTTTTAATGTCACCAATCTTTTGGGCTAATGTCTCTTCTTGCTTCACTTCTTTCTTGTCTTTGCTAGGAGTGCCTTCCTCACTGTCAGAGAAGGGTTGTTGTATGTTGAGGTCATGCCTCTCTTTCATCTTCCTTTCAACCTCTACCCTTTGAATGAAGTCCCCTTTCAGTTTGGCCATCTCCTTCTTGTAAAGTTCTTCAAGCTTTCCAAAAGAAATACTTGTAAACATTCCCTAAGGAACTCCAATATCTCCTTTTAGGAAGTTTATCATCTTCCTTCTTTCTTGGTTTGCTAAGTATGTCTTGGAAGGTTGTCTTTGTCTAGTTTTCAATGGTAGCCTTTGCCTTGAAGCCTTTTTTGTGACTTTCTTAGCAGCAGCTGCAGACTTCAGACTCTTTTGATATTCTTCATTAAGTTTAGCAGCCATCTCCAAAGCAATCTCTCTGTCTTTTGCAGATTGAGTCTCTTCCTCCTTTTCCAGTTCTGCTTGCATCTTCCTTGCCAATTCTTCATCTAGAGCTATTTGACTTTGTTTCTTTGATGCTTTTGCAGATTCAACCACCTTCTCTTTGCCTTTCTTCTTTGCATCCTCCACACTGATCTCTTTTCTTTTCTTTTCTAATCCAACTTCTTTGATTACCACTCCCTTAGCCTTTGGAGTAGCTTTGGGAGTGTCAAGCTTTGCCTTCACCAATGTTTCATCAATTCCTATCTCTTCCCTGGATAATTCTGTTTCTGCTGCTGGTGAAGTTTCTACTTCTGTTGCAGTTACTGCTTCTGGTGAAGTTTCTACTTCTGTTGCAGTTACTGCTGCTGGCTCTGTTACTGCTTCTTTTACACTTTTACCACCAATCTCCCTTTCTTTTTCAACACTAGTCTCCCCCTCAAACTGAACTTTCATCCTAACAGGGCTTTGTTTATCAACTTCATCTTGACTCTCCCCCTTTTTGGAAGCATCATGAGGAATGCTCCTTGTCTTCAATACAAACTGTGTTCTTTTCTTTTTCTGTACCAACCTCTGAACCATCTTCTTTAATTTGGTTATTTGCACTTGTTGTGACAGAATTACCAGTTTCATCTCCTCTATTTCTGCACCTTGTTTGAGTACATCCATATTGACATTTGCAATAGTTTCCATCAATTCCTCATAGTTATATCTATCCTCATCTCCTTTAGGTGTGTTGACCACCCTGGAAGGATCCTTGGAAGTTTTAGTAGAAGTCTTCTGCCTAGCAGAAGCACCCTCTACCCCCTTGGTTTCTTGGCACCTGGGACCTTTGAATGATTGCTCACCCAAAGTTGCCGTGGGTAAGGTCTTAGGGATGTTCATACTGTCCTGTCCTACACCTTGTGCAAAAACGGTAGTGTGAGCCTCACTGCCCACATGCTCAACCTGCTCCTTAGTGAGCACCTTCTTGGGGTTGGAAGACACCCTTGTGGTTTCCCTATCGATATTCTCTAATGGAGAATGCTCCATTAGAGGGCTTGAAGGCTTTGGGGGTGAAGGTACAAGAAGGGAAGGAACCTTCTGTACCTTTTTCCTTATATAAGTTTTGGTGATGGGGGATTTGGGCTTTACAATAGGAATCTGAGGAGGATTGCTAGAAATAAGTGGTGTGGGTAGGTCATCAGTTGGGTGGTCAGATGTGGGCTGTGACCCTGATGCCTCACCATGGGAAGGAGACACACCCATCATTGTAGAGAACAATGGAGTGTCTATACCTGAGAAGTCCTTACTGGGCCTCTTCATATTTGAGAACACCTTCCCCTTTGGGGGTTTTGGTACATATACCTCATTGAAATGAGGTAAATCCGTCAATTCTTGATTTAGTACTTCTTGTACAAACCTTGGATACATATAAAAGCTTTTGGATTTGGTATCCAGGTTTGACATTAAATCATTAAAAATCATTTGAGCAAAATTAAACTTTCTAGAGGTAGCTAAGCAGACTAGAGCATAAGCTAAGGTACTGCTAAACTCACTCCATCCAGTTGTTTTTCGTGAAATGCAGTGTTGTAGGGTATGAACAAAGAATCGCCACTGTGGTGAAAATATGTTCTTGAAAAACTTAAATACATCAGTGGGACCTTCATACCCCATACGAATAAGAGATTGAAAGAGATCTTCCTTAGGAAGAGAGGTAATACCTGAGGCATCATCTAAGCGTAGATGTGCACGTATGTTGTCCTCTGATATGGTAATGGGTTTATCACAAACCCTTGATTGGATGACCTACCCTCCTTCCACAGGCTGAATTGAAGCATTTGCCCAGAATTGTATTTGATGTTCCACATAGATTGTGGGATTAACAGTTAATGCGTGTGCGATGTGTGAGGATTGTAGGAAATCCACAATCTGTTGAAAGCCTTCAGCCTGTTTGGGTTTTTGCAGCATAGCAATCTCATTGTGTTTATCAAAGAATTCTAGTCCTGTCATCTTCTGATTGATTCTAGGGTTCGAATCGCAACTAGTGGGTTACACTGGTGAGCACGAAATCGAGAGAGAGAGAAAAAGAGAAGCAATGGAAGTTCAAAGAGTCGTTTGTATTTTGGTGGTCACAAAGGGTATTTATAGGTGGAGGGTTTCAGTTAGAAGTAGTACTAAGTACCCTAGCAGTATTAACCAACTCGCAGTATTAACTCATATTAGTAGTAGTGACACATACTGGCAGTACTAACACGGACTAGCAGTATTAACACAGACCAGCAGTAGTAACACTAATTAGCAGTATAAATAAGGCAAGCAGTAGTAACCTTGCACTAGTAGTATAAACCACCTAGCAGTATTAACCATACTTAACCATATTTGAAATGTTGTCATGAGTAATATAGCGAGCAGTATTAACTGAATTAGAAGTACCAATTATCCCTTTGAAGCAATCGGAAACACTTAAACACACAAGGTTAGCAGCACCATGCACAATACAGTATGAGAAAGTAGACAGGAAGGAAACTATACAGGTACTTGAGTCAAAAGATAATAGGCTTATTCAGAGTTTATCATGCCCACACTTGTGACCAAAAATGTGAACCTACCCACATCAAAAGCTTTAGTGAATATATCAGCAAATTGGTTACTTGTATGGACTTTCACAACCTGAATTAGCTTCTTTTCATTGCAGTCTCTGATAAAATGATACCTGATTTCAATATGCTTTGTTTTGGAGTGCTTGACTGGATTATTAACAATGCTAATAGCACTGTTGTTGTCTATGAAGATTGGAGTGTGAAGAAAAGTCATACCATAGTCCAACATTTGATTCTGAATCCAGAGTACTTGAGAGCAGCAGCTTACAACAGCTATATACTCTGCTTCTGTTGTAGAGGTAGACACTGTGGTTTGTTTCTTACACTGCCATGACACTAGTCTTGCACCAAAAAACTGACATCCCCCTGAAGTTGACTATCTATCCAAATTTGCACCACCCATAAGAGGTGAAGAAATTGTATTTATCTCTTGGGACTTATGAGAAATTTTGTGTTGTTTGACTTTAAGACATGCAACACAATGATCATCACATGAAAATACCTTTTGTGGCAAGCCTCTTACAAGGTTGTTTTTCACAAGTTTGTTCATTGTTTTAAAGTTCATGTGACACATCCTTCTGTGCCAAAGAGATTATTCATCCAATGAAGCTTTTGAAAATAAAAATTTAGAGATGAATCAGAAACTACACTCTCCAAGTCTAAGCAATAAACATTGTCCTTTCTAGGAGTTCTAAGTAGTATCATACTTTCATCAACTACCTTGAACCCTGGAGCAAGGATAATACATTCAGTATCATTGAATAATATGCTATGTTTCTTGTCACAGACCTGTGATACACTTAACAGGTTGTATCTTACTTGCTCAACATAGTATACATCCTCAAAGGTCATCTTACCTTTTGACACATTACATTTTCCACTTATCTTACCACCTGCTGGATTATCACCAAAAGCAACATGTCCTCCATCAATTCTTTTGAAGTTTTATAGGCAGGCCATGTTACCTGTCATGTGCCTGGAACAACCACTATCAACATGCCAAATGCTCCTTCCCTTGAGCTATTGGTTGCCCTGCACATATAATAAAGCAGTTAGTTTTTAATAGGAACCCAAGCCAACGTGGTCTTGGGTTTTCCATTCTCATCAACATATTCATATTCAGACTGGATGAGATTATCAAACTGAGAAATCTTATTGTTTGAATACTTTGTCACAATAATGGGCCTGTCACTGGAAGCAGTACTAACTTGATTGGCAGTACTAACATCATTAGCAGTACTAATTGGGTTAGCAGTACTAACTGGGTTAGCAGTAGTATTGCTTGCAGTAGCATTATTTCTGTCAGCGGTACTATTTGAAGTAGCAGTACTAACAGATTTCTTTACTTTTGGAACCCAAACCTGGACAAAGTTGTTTGCTTTCTTTGTCTTTAAGTTACTCCTAGGCTTATTTGGAGTATTTTTCTTAGAATTAGCAAATTTATTCTGAGCATGAGATTTTATAGGTGCCCTTATCACATTCTCAGCCATATGATTCCTTATTTGCTTCCTATAACCAACAGGATTTTGTATATTTCTTTGAAAAGTGATCCTGTGGTTAATAGGATTGAAATAACAGTGTTTGGCTAGATGAGTTAACTTGCCACAGATAAAACAAGGCTTTGGTCTGTTAATTTTTCTCAGATCAATTCCTTGTTTTAAAGCCCACTGATTATTTCTATTTCTTTGATTTCCCCTTGTTCTATCATGTTGTTGGGGCTGATTCTGTTTACAAGTACAATGATTAACAACAGTGGTTTGCATGTAATAGACTCCCTGTACCTTTCCCTTTCCTTTCTTAGAGGTCTCATCTTTTTCATTCTTAACAGTCTCTTCCCCAGACTTTACTTTCTCTCTCTTGAAAAAAGGTTTACCCCCTCTTTCATTTGTCAGTATGTGGTTTTCTAAGGGAATAACTTTGTGGTCTTTCTCATTCTTACTCTCAGAGTCCTCTTCTTCAGAATCTGCCTCAATCACTACTTTGTCTAAAGGATCTACTTCAGTGGCTCCTTCAGATAATTCCTTCTTATCTTGTCTTTCTAAGAGATCTGATATGGGAGGGATATAGTTATTGTTGTATGGTGGAGGGGTGGTGTTATAGCCTATTCCTCTTCTTAGCTTGTCATGAACTTGAGTTTTTAGAAGTGAGTCCATTGCTTTAGAAGCATTGGAATATTTCTCAATATCTAACTTGGCTTTCTCAAAATCACTCCTTATCTTCTCACATTCCTCTTCAGACTTTTTAAGATTAACCTCCAACTGATTCTTTTCCCATTTCCAGTAGTTTGTATCATAAGAATGTTGAAGTTCATTAGCCTGGTATGACTTAATTTGTTCTTCAAACCTCTCAACAATCAAAACATACTCTCTTCTATCTTTCTCTAACCTTTTAAGATCATCACACATACTCTGATTGTGATCCCTGTACTTTTTAACAGTTTCAATACAGGTTTTAGAGCAAAGATTAGATGATACCTCTGTGGGAATATCAATGTTTGCTGACTCTGAAACTATAGCCAAATGTTGATTCTGAACTGCTTCTTCTGCTTGGTCGCTCTAATCAAATCCCATTCCTTCTTGGGAAACAAGAGCTTGAGAAGAGTTCCTATTGTTGAAGCTAGTGGACTGTGAAGGTTGATGGTTGCTAGTATGTTGTTGAGGCATTCCACTTCTGCATTCTCTTGCAAAGTGCCCCAGCTTGTGACACTTGTAACATTCAACCTTGTATTTATCAAATCCAACCCCATCTTCTCTTTTCTGAGCAAAGTTGTTCCTTCCAGTCCTTTTGATGAATCTTTTTACCCTCATAGTCAGCATAGCCATCTGCCACTTGATATCCATCTCTTCTAGATCATCAGCATTTATCTATTCTAAGTCATCATTAATTAGAGTGGAATTAGCATGACTGGCTAGAAAAGCTTCTAAAACAGAGTCATTGGATCCATCTTGTTTTGATCCATGGGCAGCACTAACTGATTCTGTATTAGCAGCAGAATCAGTAGAGGATGATAAAAGAGCAGCATTGTATGAGTATCTAGAGGGCCTTTTCTTTGCTTCAACCTCTGCTTCAAACACCCTAAGGTCATTATAGAGGTCATCCAGTTCCTTGTCCTCCAGTTGATCATTATGTCTGAAGGAGACAGTGTACATAGTCCATTCATCACCAAGAGATCTTAAAAATGTTCTGTTGACATCATCTTGATCTAGCTGAACACCAACAGTAGCCAATTCACCAATTAGCTTATTAAATCTATCAAAAGTTTGAGTCATGGACTCATTCTTTGTAGACATGAAGTTTTCATATTGCTGCTTCAGAATGGCCTTCTGATTTCTCTTGGTACTTTTGGTACCAGAAAATCTTTTCTCCAGTGCATTCCATAGAATTTGTGCATCAGAACAGTTGCAGAATTGTTGTTAGTACTCATTAGGAATAGCCAAAAGCAGAGTGCTCAAGGCTTTCATCTCTGTCTGCCTCAACTTCCTTTCTCCATCAGCCTTTGGTGGAGGTCTCTTGCCATCTGCATCCATCTTTCCTCCATCAGAGGGACCATTAAAATGATATCCAACATTGAGAAGTCTGTGAGAAGAATATATTGCTTGATTCTTATCTTCCACATGTCAAACTGTTGGTCCCGGAGGTGCTTAACAAGTTTGTAGAAAGGGGGGGGTTGAATACAAACACAGAAATTTAAAGTTTAATAAATTGTTTATTGATAAATCAAACACAATTTACAAGTTTGTTGCGGAATAAGATTAAGACAGACTCAATCTAAACAAACTTAAGAAACACTAAGATGGTTGCACAAGAATTTCAGAGAATGGGGGATTAAGGAATATAGAAAACAAAGGTTTCTATTTGGAGTTCAAGGATTGAGCACACCCTCAGATGGAGGGGGTGAACTTCCTATTTATACCCTATGCATTAAATGCATGGCAGGGCACTTTACACATGGCATTCACTGATTGGCTTTAGAAATCTGACTTTTGGGAGACATGCTTTCGGCCGGATCATGAACAGTGTAGTTGACAGAGTTGTTGTACGAATTGTGGCAGAGGTATGTCCGTTCTGACACATCGTACTGAGTTGTGCAAGGTAAGACAAATGGAAACTTGAGGTATAAGATTTGTGATCATTCAATCGCTAAATATCTCTTTCTTCAGAGATATCAAGAGTTCAGCGATCGCTGAAGCTTTCCTCATGTTCCTTCACGTATAAGTAGAGTTGTCTTCGCTTCACTGATATCCGCATCAGGTCACTAGTAGACTTCTCTTTGTTCAGCAGCTTCGTCTTCGATTCAGTTATGAATATCTGTTGACGCCAGACTTGTCTTCAGGGATTACGTTACTGTTTACATCAGAACTATCAGCGATACTGAACAGAATCAGTTTGATCACTGATAGTGAAACACTAATACATACTAAATGTTTATAAGAAGACTATCAGTGATAACTGAACAGACTCAGTCTGATCGCTGATGGTGAAACACTAATACATATTAAACGTAATTTTCACTAAGTACAGAAAAGGGTCGTTATCAAATCACTGAGAGAGTTTGGATCAACAATCTCCCCATATTTGATAATGACAAAGTAACTGAACAAAAATTACTTTATAATTCAAAATGATGGAATAATCAGGACTCATAACATACATGTCCCAATTACTATTTTGAGGGATCTTTTACAGTACTGATTGAGTTAAGTACTTCACTGAAATTTTCATTAATCCAGGAAAAGAATTACAAGGTATGAAAATTACAAGTACAAGTGATGTACTAACTACTGTAAGTTTAAACTAATAGATTACAAGAAGAAAACTAATATATCATCTATCTAAAGAGGATTTAGGAGGATTGATCAAATACTCAGGTATATCTTCTCCTTTTTGCTTTCGCTCTAAAGATTCTTTGCTAATTATCACTTTGATTTGCTCAGCAGCAGGAGAGAGATCACACCATAAGTACATGAGATCCTTGAGAAGACCGAGGGGACAGATAGGGATTTCATAGATTCTTTGAAATCTGAGTTGTTCCTCATCATCTCTGAAGAAGATTCCAAAAGGTTCTTCGAGTACTTGTCCCGCAACATATGGTCCACCGGGAGGCAGAGATAGATTCAGAACTGAAAGATCAGGAGGAGGACCGAACAGAGCTTCTCTTGAAAATTTGATGGAGGTTTCATTCCTGATCACTGCGACATTTTCAGAGGAGGAGGAGACAGGCTTTCTTTTGATCTGCTTTGGCTTAGAAGGAAGAGCAGACGGCACCTTTAATATTGCAGCGACTCTGTTGATGAGAGCATCATTTATCTTTTCAACATAACCTCTGTAGATTGACTTTGATTTCTTCAGTGCGTCTTTGAACTCAAGCCATTCCATATAACCGAGGCTTTCCAGCTTTGAAACAAACATTACCTTGCAGCTTCCATCCTCTCTGGTAATCTCCATAGTGACATAAACTTTGTCCTTCTTCTTTCTTCCATAGATAGCGACTGAAACAATCTTCACTAGGTCAGATCGATAGTCGAGTTTATGTTTGCACCAATCAACTGAGCTATCGCTGACCACTAGAGCTTTTGAGCGTTCCTCTTCAATCTCTATCAAAAGAGAAGCCTGGACTTCAACTAGTTTCTTCTTAAGTTTCTTGTCTTTGACTTGAGAAGACTGAATTTTGAGAGCCAGAGAGGCATCTCTTTGACAGTCAGCGATCAGCTTCTCAGCCCTGACGGATTCTTCAATTTCAGCTTCAGTCAGGAACTCTAGATCTGTTGATTGAGAAAGGATCTTCGTCGTTGACTCTCCAGATGAAAGATCATCTCTGTTCTTTTCTTCATCTCTTCCTATGACCAATGAAGTGGTCTAGAGGGCCTCCGTGGGTGTTGCAGGGACTCATCTTCTTCATCCTCTTCATCAATCTCTCTTACAGAGATTGGGATTATCTGGTCATTAGCTTCAGCTGTTAGGATTATTTGGAGCTCTTTACCCTTAAGCAGGGGAGAGAACTGTCTGGTCAGAAAATGAAAAAGGTTAGTTTATTTTTATGGAAGAAGAGAGATAAAGGCTAGAAAGAAACAGGGGTGGGATTTTTATAGAAGGATAAGGGAACGAGGGAAAGGCATACCTGAGAAGGATTCTCCTCAGATAGTGAAGTCTTCTTCACGCTTCCCTCAGCAGTAGCACATTTACTTTGGGAAGGGGTCCCTGAAGAAGTTCCATGGCTCCCCCCTGCTTTGATAACTTCTTTCGAAGCTATCGCTGATGAAGTGACGGCTGAAGAACACCATAGCGATGGATCTTCTTCATCGTCATCATCATCATCTTGATGAGATTCTTCCTCTTGATCTTTAAGATCAAGGGCTTCATCTTCATCGTTCTCTTCTTATTCATCATCGATTAAATCTTCAAGAGAAGGAGGGGCTTTTTCAGCAGCTATCTCCCCCTCAACCTGAGAGGGAGTTTCCTTCTGTTGGACCTCAGCAGCGACTTCAAACTCCGTATTTTCTTCAGCTTCCTTCTCCCCCTCTTTGTCATTATCAGAGAGGGAGAGATCTTTGGAAGGAAATGAAGCTTTTGCAGCGGCCAACACCTGAACTTCAGCCTCTAAACAGTCCAGACGGCCTTCAAACGCAAGAAGATCTGACGTAGCCTGATGAATGAACTCCACGACAATGTTCAGCGATGTACGATCGTTCTCTGTGAATGAGGGATTAGGAGTCGGAGTTGGTGCCTTCGGTTGAGTCAGGATTTGCTGAAGAAGAACTTCACAGGAATCAACCTTTGTAGCCAGGGCTGCAAACTGTTGTTGTGAGTCTTCCCTGACTTTGACAATCGCTTCTTGGAGAGTAGCGATTTGAGAAACGTCAGCTTTTGAGACGCATTGATCTGCCAGCGTCTTCAGTGCTTCACCAGCTGTATGAACAGCGTTGGTGGTGTTGTTGAGAGAGGCAGTCAGAGATTCCACCTTTGCACTCAAACTGTTGACATTGGTGTCAACAGTCGCCAAACTAGGACCTGAAATATAAGTTAGTTATTAAGAAACAGGCTTATATGGTGAGTTGGGAGAAGTGTTTAAGGTTATAGGGGTACCTGAATTATCAAACATTTTGTAGAATTGTAAAGATTCCTCAAAAGATTGATGTTCAGGTCCTATGGGTCCAAACTGTGGTTGAGTAGAAATAGATGGAGGGTTAGAGATCAAAGAAATAGAAGGACTAGAGATGGGGATAGAAGATGTAGGGATAGGGGTAGTTACCTCAGGTTGTTGCTGAACTGAGATTGTAGGTTGCGTCACTGTTGTTTTGACAGCGACCGAGATCGCTGGCACAGTTGAAGTGGGTATCGTTGAGGATGTGGAGGAGAGACCCACGAATGCATCCAAGGAAGTTTGTTGATAAACATCCTTAGGAATTGAGCTAGAGGTAGCTTTCTCCTTGGTCACCTTGGCCTTCTTTGAAGGACCAAGGGAGCCAGTTGATGGTCGTTTGGAAGGGGTAGCGGCAGGGATAGCAGAAGAAGGGACCTCCTGCGTGGCCGCTGAAGACGAAGAAGTGAGGAGAGAGAGTCGGGAGCAAAGTTCAGAGATACTTACCTCGTTGGGAAGCGACTTGACCTCCAGGGAGCGCTGACCCACTTTTGGAAAAGATGCATCAGCATTGGTGGGGTAAGTAGCAGGGTATAGGAACTTCAGGTACGCACAGATGAAGCGTACATAGGGAATCTTTGAATCCTTCTCGGTCTTCTCTATCTTTAACCTTAGATTGTCAAAGATAGTTGTTGCGTAGTCGAAATTTCTTCCGGCGATCACTGAGTAAGTCATCTGGACCTGAATCTTGCTGGCCTGGTCCAGTGACCCACTCTTCCCACTCACACACTGAATGAAGTGAGAGAAGATGTAGTTAAGTTGAGAAGGCATGAGCACCTTCTTCACCAGAGTCAGCTTCTTGTTTGGTATTGTCGTTCTTGGCTTGGGTTCCCAAGAGTATTCCATAGCATCCAGGAATTGGATGAGTTCAGCATCAGTGGGTAAAGCGTCGAATCCATTCCTGGGTTTGTCGGGAAATCGCAGAGCTTTCCTCAGCCTTAAGGCTGTCATCATCCCTGTTCCAAGTTCAGTGCTGAAGGAGATAGCAGGAACTAGTTCACCCTTTTGTTAGTGAGAGAGGTATCTTCAGCGGTAAACCAGAATTGTTGGAGAAGAGCTTTGGAAGGTGTGGGATCCACAGTGATAGCATAGGCAATGCAGGATTGCTTCAGAAATTTTGCGGCTTCCACCAGATGTGGGTATTTGACACCATCAAAGTCGGGCGAGCAAGATGATTGTTTTTGGAAAGCTCAGAATCAGCAATGGCGAACTTGACGTTCTTAGAGGCGACAAGTGCAGATTGAGACATTCTAAATATGAACAGATAGAAGAATAGAAGAAAAGTTTTAGTCTAAAAATAAAGAAGGTTTTCCCAGTTTCTATTTTAGGAAAGAAACATAGAAAAATCAACATATTTGAAGATTAAAAAGGTTTTCTTAATGTAAGATATAAGAACAAGAAGAAAAACCAAAGATTTTGAATGAAGATAATCAAAAAATTGGTTTTGAATGAATAAAATCAAAAGAAAGATGATTTTATTAAAAAGAATCTTATAAACCCATAATGGAAGTCCATAAATGGAGTATTATGTAAAAATATTTAGAACAAGAATAAGAAGATGATCAAGAATAACTTGTTGATCTTGAAGGAGATGATGCAAATGCTTGAGAATGCTAGAATTCTTTTGAGAGAGTTTTCTTACCTTGAAAGTATTTCTAGAAAGCGTAAAATGATAAGAATGGAAAAACATTCTTTTTATATGTGAGAGAGAAGGAGAGAGAGTGTGAGAGGCGGGAACACAAATGTTCATCATGACATGGACACGTCCCACGAAGTTGATTGGATGGAAGGGCAACGGACGAACGTGTCAGAAAAAGGCATGTCGTGGATTGTCGGTTCAAATGACGTCATAGAAGAGAGAGAGATTGTTCATTTGTCCGTTTTGAAATTATCGCTGAAGAAAAGTCAGCGAAAGATTTTTCTTTTTGAATGTATCCCTGATGGTAAAGATAGGGATGAATTTTCTTTTAAGAAGGATCACTGACTAGAAATATCAGTGATAAATTTATTTTTCAAAAATCTTTTAATCATTTGAAGAAAGTTCAGTGATTAAAGTTTATATTTTGAAAACATCTTAACTGAATGAAGATTCAGTTGTAGGGATGGAGAACCTGAGAGTCAGAATGTTTATCAGAGTGATAAAAGGGGAACTTATGATTACTGACACAATGCATGAACGCTGAAGAGTTATTCTTCAAGATTCAGCATTCCAAGTTCACTAATGAGAAAGTTGAATCTTGTCTCATCAAGAGGATTGGTGAATAAATCAGCGAGCTGATAGTCAGTAGGGATGAAATGAAGTTCAATATCACCGTTCATCACATGATCTCTGATAAAATGATATATGATCTCTATGTGTTTCGTCTTTGAATGTAGCACTGGATTATTTGCTATAGCGATAGCACTAGTGCTGTCGCAATAGATTGGAATCTTTGATAGCTGAAGGTCATAGTCTAATAGTTGATTTCTCATCCATAAGATCTGAGAACAACAACTTCCATCGGCTACGTATTCAGCTTCAGCTGTGGAAGTAGACACTGAATTTTGCTTCTTGCTTGTCCAGCTTACCAGCTTTCCTCCTAGGAGTTGACATCCACCAGTGGTAATCTTTCTGTCAAGTTTACAACCTGCAAAATCACTATCAGAATAACCAGTTAGATCGAACCCTGAGTCTTTGGGATACCAAAGACCGAGGTTAGGAGTTCCTTTCAGATATCTGAAAATTCGTTTGACAGCGATCAGATGGGATTCCTTGGATTCAGATTGATAGCGTGCACATAAACAAGTAGAATACATGATGTCAGGTCGGCTCGCTGTAAGATACAGTAGGGAGCCTATCATTCCTCTATAGGCAGTGACATTAACAGGTTTTCCAGAAGGATCTTTGTTAAGTGTCAGGAGGTGCCATAGGAGTTTTCATCGCTGAAGTTTGTGTAAGATCAAACTTCTTCAGCATATCTTTAACATACTTACCTTGGCTGATAAAAGTACCTTTGTCAGATTGTTTAATCTGAAGACCAAGAAAATATGTCAGCTCACCCATCATACTCATTTTGTATTCTTTCTTCATTCTTTCAGCGAAGCGAGTACACAGAGATGGGTTAGTAGAACCAAATATGATGTCATGGACATATATTTGTACAAGAATAATATGACCTTTTATCTTTCTGAAAAACAGTGTATTATCAACAGTAGGTGGATCTGTGTGCTGATGGTTTGAAAAGAAAGGTTTTGTTTCTCTGTAATGAGAAAACATCCAAGCATTTAGCTCTTCATTGTCAGCGATTGGTTTAGAGTTCGCTGAGCGAGTTTCATCAAAGGTGACATGAGTTGTTTCTTCCACAGATTGTCTTCTCTTGTTGAAAACTCTGTAGGCTTTGGAGATGGAGGAATATCTTAGAAATATTCCATCATCAGCTTTTGGGTCGAACTTTCCAAGCTGATCTTTGTTGTTTAAGATAAAGCACTGACAACCAAAGATATGAAGAAAGCTGATAGAGGGCTTTCTTCCATGAAAAAGTTCATAAGCTGTCTTTCCAAATCGCTTTACTATCAGCGATCTGTTTTGAGTAAAACATGCAGTATTTACAGCTTCAGCCCAAAATTGTGTAGGGAGATGAGAATCGTTGAGCATTGATCTAGTAGCTTCAATGATTGTTCTGTTTCTTCTTTCAGCGACTCCGTTTTGCTGAGGTGTTCTTACTGAAGAGAAATTATGAGAAATTCCCTTTTTCTCAAAGAAGTTGTTCAGAGAACTGTTTTTAAATTCAGTTCCATGATCACTTCTTATTGAACGAACAATAAGATTATTCAGCAATTCCATATTTTTAACAAAAGATATTAGTTCTTCTAGAGTATCACTCTTGCAGCGAAGAAAGATAACCTAGGTATAGCGAGAGAATTCATCTACAATGACAAGTGTATATTTCTTTCCAGCTATTGATTGGATATTGACAGGGCCAAACAGATCCATATGTAAGAGCTGAAGAGGACTTGTCACTAAGGAAACTTGTTTAGATTTGAAACTAGCTTTTGTTTGTTTTCCTTTTTCACATGCTGAGCAGAGAGATTCTTTAGCATATGAGTACTGACGAAGACCAGAAACCAGTTCCTTAGATGAGAGAGAATTCAGGGTTTTGAAGTTTAGATGAGAGAGCCTTTTGTGCCATAGCCAGTTGACATCAGAAGAGGCTTTAGAGAGAAAACATAAGTTTTCAGTGGTAGTAGAGTCCATATCTATTACATAGACATTTTCTCTGCGATAACCACAGAGAGCAAGTTTTCCTTTCTCATTCACCACTGAACATGCTTTCTTAGAAAAACGAACTTCGTAGTCTTTATCACATAGCTGTCTGATGATCAGAAGATTGTGCTTCCGTCCATCTACATAAGCGACTCTTCGAAAGGTAGTTGTTCCATTGCTGAGAACACCAAACCCTCGGGTATATCCTTTTCCATTTCCACCAAAGGTCACAGAGGGACCTTTCTCTTCCTTGTATTCAATGAACAGGTCTTTTTGTCTAATCATATGACGAGAACATCCACTATCGAGATACCAGATGCCCTTTGATCCCTGCACACATAAGGAAGATTAAGCGTTGTTTGGTACCCACTTTTCAATGGGTCCTTTTGGGTTAGTGGAGATGGAAGGTTCAGTAATCTTCACAGCAGATGAAGATTCAGCTTCAGTGGTAATCTTCACTTTGGTTAATTTCTTAACCTTAGTGGTATTCTTCACCTTGGTCGATTTTTCAGTTTTAGTGACCTTTTCAGCCTTGGAGGCATTTATCTTCACTTTAGCTGATTTATCAGCTTTAGTGGCAGTTGGACATTTGCTTGCAATATGGTCAGTAAAACCACAGTGATAGCATTTTCTATATTTGAAAATGGTTTTAGGACCAGAAGTAGAAGGTTTTGCAAGTTTAAGATGAGCAGGTCCAGCTCCAAGAATACCTTCATCACGAGATCTGGGAGGAATTTTTATTTCTTCAGATCTCGTGGGTTTAAGGTCAATCTTTAGCTTTGGAGGACAGAGATCGAAGATTTCTATCACAAAGCTAGAGGATTGATTCACTGAAGGTTTAGAAGGAACTTTCAGCTTTGCTTTCTTGGTAGCCTTCTAAGGACGAAGAATGGATTTTCCTTTATCCGCAGACTTAGAGCCTTTGGATTTTTCCTCAGGGATAGAATTTGAAGAAGAAGGATAAAATTGATCATAAGAAGTGTCAGAGATAGGAGTGACAAACGTTCCAAACTTAAGCATGGAACTTTCTTCTTTAGGCTCATCCTGTGGTGTCCAAAAGCCAAGACCAGTTTTATCACTTTCAGGAGTTTGAGCATTTATTATCTCAGAGATCTTTTTTGATGATTTGCACCATTTATCAACATGAGCCTTTTCTGCTTTTAGAGCAGCGATGGCTTGTTCGCGTTCAATGCTGATGATTTCATTTATAATGACTTGATCTTTTAACTTCTCTTCTAAAAGAGTTAGTTCTCTGATATTTTCATGACATTTCTCTAGCTCTTGAGTTAAATGAACATTTTTGTTCTCAGCTTGAGTTTTTTCGTTTAGAGCATTATAAAGATCAACCATCATCACATCAACAGCGCGACTTCTCTCGGCTTCAGGTAGAGAGGGATTAGTAGAGATAGATACCTGAGATGATATGTAGCTCATAGAAGGTTCAGATGGTTCTTCCACTTCTTCTTTAATCTCAGCCATGAGGCAGAGATTAGCGACTTCTTCTTCATCAGAACTTGATTCTTCTGATTCAGCCCAGTCATGTTCTTCAGCGATGAGACCTTTACCTTTTCGCTTATAGCTTTTCAGCTTTTGATATTTGTTCTCCAGCTTTAGGTATTTGTCATCACTGGATCTTCTTGAGGTAGAAGGTTTGAAGACCATTTTAGACCTGCACTCACTAGCAAAGTGTCCAATCTTTTCACAGTTATAGTAAGTGGCAGTAGCCTTATCAACAGGAGTTGATTTTGGCTTGTCAATGAGAGAGAGAGGCTTATTTCTTCGGAAATTGCTCTTTCTTGCAAATCTCTTAAAAGAGTTTGTCAAGAGTGCTAAGGACGCATCGAACTCTGAAAGATCAGGGTCTGATAGATCCTCAGATTCAGAATCTAACTCAGTGATGGTGAGAGTAGATCGCTGAGATGGAATTATCTCTGAAGAGACTAAAGAAACAGGAGTGCTTTTGGAGTCTTTAGAATCTTTTACAAGATTCTTCTTTAAGAGATTCGGTTGCTCATAGTTGAGAAATATTCCATACAGAGTGCTGAGAGAAAGAGAATTTAAGTCTTTTGTCAGCTTAAGACATATTGAATAACTGTCCCAGCTTTCAGGAAGACATTCTAAGAATTTTGTTAGGACCTCAGAATTAGAATAGGTCCTACCAACGGTTCTTAGATCAATGATTAAGCAGTTAAACCGCTGATGAACGTCAGATAGAGATTCATTCTTACCAGTGATGAAACTTTCATACTGTCTTACCAAGTTAATCTTTCGAGTCTCTTGGATTTCAGTGGTGCCTTCGTATTGAACACAAATGGTTTCCCACATTTCTTTAGAAGTTTTAAGATGCATGATGGAATGGAAAACTTCATCAGACAGAGCCATTGAGATAATGGTCTTTGCTCTTGCATCTATGCCTACCTTCTTTTTGTCTTCATCACTCCACTGTCTTATTTCCTTAACGACATAGCGTTCAGGGACAGCTTCAGTGGTGGCAGTAGCGGGAACTGCAGCTATAATTCTAACAGGTTCATAGGGTCCATTTTCTATATACTCAGGTATAGTAGGATCAGCACCTTCAAGAAATAACATCATTTGATTTTTCCATAGAGAAAAGTTATCTCTGCTAAATCGAGGAGGTTTAGAGAGTGAACCATTATCATAGTAGTTAGTGTTTGTGTTAAGTGCCATTTAGAACAGAAAAGAGGAGAATAAAGCAAGATCTTGTTTATCAGATTAAACAGTCTGCTCTGATACCACTTGTTGGTCCCGGAGGTGCTTAACAAGTTTGTAGAAAGGGGGGGTTGAATACAAACACAGAAATTTAAAGTTTAATAAATTGTTTATTGATAAATCAAACACAATTTACAAGTTTGTTGCGGAATAAGATTAAGACAGACTCAATCTAAACAAACTTAAGAAACACTAAGATGGTTGCACAAGAATTTCAGAGAATGGGGGATTAAGGAATATAGAAAACAAAGGTTTCTATATGGAATTCAAGGATTGAGCACACCCTCAGATGGAGGGGGTGAACTTCCTATTTATACCCTATGCATTAAATGCATGGCAGGGCACTTTACACGTGGCATTCACTGATTAGCTTTGGAAGTCTGACTTTTGGGAGACATGCTTTCGGCCGGATCATGAATAGTGTAGTTGACAAAGTTGTTGTACGAATTGTGGCAGAGGTATGTCCATTCTGACACATTGTACTGAGTTGTGCAAGGTAAGACAAATGGAAACTTTAGGTATAAGATTTGTGATCATTCAATCGCTGAATATCTCTTTCTTCAGAGATATCAAGAGTTCAGCGATCGCTGAAGCTTTCCTCATGTTCCTTCGCGTATAAGTAGAGTTGTCTTTGCTTCACTGATATTGGCATCAGGTCACTAGTAGACTTCTATTTGTTCAGCAGCTTCGTCTTCGATTCAGCTATGAATATCTGTTGACACGAGACTTGTCTTCAGGGATTACGTTACTGTTTACATCAGAACTATCAACGATACTGAACAGAATCAGTTTGATCACTGATAGTGAAACATTAATACATACTCAATCTTTATAAGAAGACTATCAGCGATAACTGAACAGACTCAGTCTGATCGCTGATGGTGAAACACTAATACATATTAAACGTAATTTTCACTAAGTACAGAAAAGGGTCGTTATCAAATCATTGAGAGAGTTTGGATCAACACAAACTCATTGGGTTTGAGCATGGGAACCTTTGAGACCAGAACACTATCGCTTGAACCATCCATGATTATAGGTTTCTGAATTTTCTAGCTCTAATACCACTTGTCAAGATCGAAAATTCTAAACAAGAATTTAATACAAACTCAGAAACAATGTTAAAGAAGTCGTGGAATAACACTTTAACAAATAATAAAAAACACAGAATATGAACTCAAATCATAAGTTTATATTGCATAAAACTTAATGATTACAAACACAACCTCAATCTGTTGAACAAGACTCAACAGACGTTCTATACTTCTCTATAGAAATGATCAATACTAGTCTTGAGGTTAATTCTCTAAAAACAACTCATTCTATAATCTACAATTATCTAGACTATATATATAAAAGTGATTACAAGATAATTACAAAAAAAATATTATTCTTCAAGATCCAGTCCATAATTATCTTCAGCATTATCTTCAACTCCTATTCTTTCGTTCCAAGCAATCATTCCATCTTTATCTTTATAAGCAGTACTAATCATCCTCAGCAGTATTAACTTTATCTGGCAGTATTAACTTCAAGCAGTACTAACTATTCAAGTAGCAGCACTAACTCTTCAAGCAGTATTAATTCTACTAGCAGTAGTAATCAGGTAGCAGCATGAATCATACTTAGCACATTCAGACCCAACAATAAGATTCCTCAGTTTGATAATCTCATCAAGTCTGAATATGAATATGTTGATGAGAATGGGAAACCCAAGACCACTTTGGCTTGGGTTCCTATTAAAAACTAACTGTTTTATTATATGTGCATGGCAACCAACAGCTCAAGGGAAGAAGCATTTGGCATGTTGATAGTGGTTGTTCCAAACACATGACAGGTAACATGGCCTGCCTTCAAAACTTCAAAAGAATTGATGGAGGACATGTTGCTTTTGGTGATAATCCAGCAGGTGGAAAGATAAGTGGAAAAGGTAATGTGTCAAAAGGTAAGATGACCTTTGAGGATGTATACTATGTTGAGCAATTGAGATACAACCTGTTAAGTGTATCACAGGTCTGTGACAAGAAACATAGCATATTATTCAATGATACTGAATGTATTATCCTTGCTCCAGGGTTCAAGGTAGTTGATGAAAGTATGATACTACTTAGAACTCCTAGAAAGGACAATGTTTATTGCTTAGACTTGGAGAGTGTATCTTCTGATTCATCTTTAAATTGTTTATTTTCAAAAGTTTCAGTGGATGAATCATCTCTATGGCACAAAAGGATGTGTCACATGAACTTTAAAACAATGAACAAACTTGTGAAAAACAACCTTGTAATAGGTTTGCCACAAAAGGTATTTTCATGTGATGATCATTGTGTTGCATGTCTTAAAGGCAAACAGCACAAAACTTCTCATAAGTCCAAAGAGATAAATACAATCTCTTCACCTCTTAATTTACTGCATATGGATCTGTTTGGACCTACAAATGTGATGAGTATTGGTAAGAAATCCTACTGTTTGGTTATTGTTGATGATTTCTCTAGATTCAGTTGGGTCTATTTTCTGAGGACTAAGGATGAGACAAGTGGACTGATCAAATCCTTTGTGCTTAGAGTTCAAAACCAAACAAATCTAAGAGTTAAATTCATAAGGTCTGATAAGGGAACTGAATTTAAAAACAATGACCTAAACAGCTTCTGTGAGTAAAAAGGCATTGAGAGACAATAGAGTGCTCCTAGGACTCCTCAACAGAATGGTGTTGCTGAAAGGAGAAATAGGACTCTGATAGAAGCTGCTAGATCTCTGTTGGCAGATTCAAAACTTCCAATTACTTTTTGGGCAGAAGCAGTTAATACTGCCTGCTATGTTCAAAACAGAGTTCTAGTAGTGAAATCCCAAGACAAGACACCTTATGAGCTTTTTAAAAAGAAGAAACCTTTTATTGGATTTTTCAAACCATTTAGGTGTCCTTGCACAATTCTCAATACAAAAACTCACCTAGGCAAGTTTGATAGCAAAGTCGAGGATGGGTTTCTTGTTGGTTATTCATCTCAAAGTCAGGCCTACAGAGTTTTTAACACCTCTTCTAGGATTATTGAGGAAAGTGACAATGTTAAATGCAATGAGAACACACCAAATCAACTTGGTTCAGGTCCTAATTGGCTATTTGACATTGATTCACTGACTAATTCTTTGGGTTTCAGTAATGAGCATAATGCAGGAATAGGGACAGAAAAGAAGAGTTTGTGTTGTTCCCAACACCTACTGCTGATCCTGTTGAATTCTGTGACCAACATAAGAAAGATACTTCAGATTCAAAGGACACTGAACCAGCTCATAATGAAGAGGACAGAGGTGAAAAGGAATATCAACCCTCAAATTCAGGAATCAAAGGTCCTGAGATGCCATGTTTGGAAGAAGATGACATAGATGATGATAACTCTTCAGTTTTTGGTGGCAGCACTCCTGAAAAGAATGACTCTAATCTGGAAGCAGATATTAATGAAAAGGTTGTTCATCAAACAAGAGTTCAGAAAAATCATCCTCCTCAATTGGTGATTGGTGACATCAATTCACCTATAATCACAAGGAATCAGAGTAAGTTGGGAGGATTGAAAGATATACAATCAGGTTTACTTTCTTGCTTTCTATCTCAGGTTGAACCCAAAAAGGCATATGATGCAATAAAGGATCCAAGCTGGATAGAAGCAATGCAAGAGGAGCTATTGCAGTTTGTGCTGCAGGATGTATGGGATCTGGTGGATCTTCCAAAAGGACACAGAGAAATTGGCACAAGATGGATCTTCAGGAACAAGAAAAATGAAAGAGGAATAGTAATAAAGAACAAGGCAAGATTAGTGGCACAAGGGTATACTCAAGAAAAAGGAATTGATTATGAAGAGGTATTTGCACCAGTGGCCAGGATTGAGGCAATCAGGCTATTTTTAGCTTATGCTTCCTTCATGAAGTTCAGGGTCTATCAGATGGATGTAAAGAGTGCTTTCCTGTATGGAAGAATTGAAGAAGAAGTGTATGTCTGTTAGCCTCCAGGGTTTGAGAATCCTAATTATCCTGACAGAGTATACAAATTGAAGAAGGCACTCTATGGGCTACATCAAGCACCAAGGGCATGGTATGACACTCTGTCTACCTATCTCTTGGAAAATGGTTTTCAAAGAGGAATCATAGACAAGACTCTGTTCATTCAGAGGAAGAAAAAGGACATCCTAATAGTGAAAATCTATGTGGATGATATTATCTTTGGATCCACAAAAAATCAAATGTGCAGAGATTTTGAAGATTTGATGCACAAGAGATTCAAGATGAGTTCTATGGGTAAACTTACTTTCTTCCTTGGGCTACAAGTTAAGCAGAAGAAAGATGGGATATTTATAAGCCAATCCAAGTATGTGCAGGACGTTCTTACTAAGTTTGGATTCTCATATTCAAAGCCTGCAAGCACACCCATGGAGACACACAAACAGATCAATGCAGATCTTGAGGGGGAGGAATTGGATGTTCATCACTATAGATCCATGATTGGCTCCCTCATGTATCTCACTGCTTCAAGACCAGATATCATGTTTCTTGTTTGTGTGTGTGAAAGATTTCAAGTAAGGCCTAAGCAGTCACACTTTCAAGCAGTCAAGAGGATATTTAGATATCTCAAAGGCCAACCTAGATTAGGTCTTTGGTATCCTCATGACTCACCATTTGACCTACTTGCTTATTCAGACAGTGACTTGGGTGGTGCAAATTTGGATAGAAAGTCAACTTCAGGGGGATGTCAGTTTTTGGGTGCAAGACTAGTGTCATGGCAGTGCAAGAAACAAACCACAGTGTCCACCTCTACAACAGAAGCAGAGTATATAGTTGCTGCAAGCTGCTGTTCACAAGTACTCTGACTTCAGAATCAAATGTTGGACTATGGTATAACTTTTCTTCACACTCCAATCTTCATAGACAATAACAGTGCTATTAGCATTGTTAATAATCTAGTCAAGCACTCCAAAACAAAGCATATAGAAATCAGGTACCACTTCATTAGAGACTGTAATGAAAAAAAAACTCATTCAGGTTGTGAAAGTCCATACAAATAACCAATTTGCTGATCTATTCACAAAATATTTTGATGTGGGTAGATTCACATTCTTGGTCACAAGTGTGGGCATGATAAACACTGAATAAGCCTTCTTTGATCTGCTTTATGTATCATTTCTGTATAGACTCCTTCCTGTCTACTTTCTCATATTGTATTGTGCATGGTGCTGCCAACCTTGTGTGTTTAAGTGTTTCAGATTGCTTAAATTGAATACTTGGTACTTCTAGTTAAGTTAATGTTGCTCTCTACATTACTCATGTTGACAGTTCAAATATGGTTAAGTATGGTTACTACTCCTAGGTAGTTTATACTGCCAGTGCAAAGTTACTACTGCTTACCTTGTTTCTACTGCTAATCAGTGTTACTACTGCTGGCATGTGTTAATACTGCTAGTCTGAGTTAATACTGCTAGTCTGTGTTAGTACTGCCACTATGTGTTACTATTGCTAATATGAGTTAATACTGCGAGTTGGTTAATACTGCTAGGGTACTTAGTACTGCTTCTAACTGAAACCCTCCACCTATAAATACCCTTTGTGACCGCCAAAATACAAACGGCTCTTTGAACTTCCATTGTTTCTCTTTCTCTCTCTCTCGATTTCTTGCTCACCAGTGTAAACTACTAGTTGCGATTCGAACCCTAGAATCAATCAGAAGATGGCAGGACTAGAATTCTTTGATGAAAACAATGAGGTTGCTATGCTGCAAAAACCCAAACAGGCTGAAGGCTTTCATCAGATTGTGGATTTCCTAAAATCCTCACACATCGCCCACGCATTAACTGTCAATCCCACAATCTATGTGGAACATCAAAGACAGTTCTGGGCCAATGCTGCTATTCAACCCGAAGATGGCACTCAGGTCATCAAAAAAAGGGTTTGTGTTAAACCTTTAACCATCACAGAAGGTTGTATTCGCATTCATCTACGACTAGATGATGACGCAGGTATAACCTCTTTACCTAAGGAAGATCTATTCCAAGCTCTTAGTCGTATGGGGTATGAAGGTCCCACTGATGTATATAAGTTTTACAAGAACAGATTTTCACATCAGTGGCGATTCTTTGTTCATACCCTAAAACAACTGGATGGAGTGAGTTTAGCAGTACCTTAGCTTATGCTCTAGTCTGCTTAGCTACCTCTAGAAAGTTTAATTTTGCTCAAATGATTTTCAATGATTTAATGTCAAACCTGGATACCAAATCAAAAAGCTTTTATATGTATCCAAGGTTTGTACAAGAAGTACTTAATAAGGAATTGACGGATTTACCTACCTTCAAGGAGGTATATGTACCAAAACTCCCCAAGGGGAAAGTGTTCTCAAACATGAAAAGGTCTTCCAAGGACTTTTCTGGTATAGACACTCGATTGTTCTCTACAATGATGGGTGTGTCTCTTTCCCTTGGTGAGGCATCATGGTCACAGCCCACATCTGACCACCCAACTGATGACCTACCCACACCACTCATTTATATCAATATCCCTTAGATTCCTATTGACAAGCCACAATACCCCATCACCAAAACTTACACAAGGAAAAAGGTACAGAAGGTTCCTTCCCTTCTAGTATCTTCACCCCCAAAGCCTAAAAGCCCTCTGATGGAGCATTTTCCATCAGAGAATATCCAAAGGGAAACCACAGGGGTGTCACCCAACCCCAAGAAGGTGCTCAATAAGGAAGTGGAAGAGCATGTGGGCAGTGAGGCTCACACTACTGACTTTGCACAAAGTGCAGGGCAGGACAGTGTGAACATCTTTAAGACCTTCCCCATGGCAACTTTGGGTGAGCAATCATCCAAAGGTCCCAGGTGCCAAGAAACCAAGAGGGTAGAGGGTGCTTCTGCTAGGCAGAAGACTCCTACTAAAACTTCCAAGGATCCTTCCAGGGTGGTCAACACACCTAAAGGAGGTGAGGATAGATCAAGGTTCTAAATAGCGTGAGGCGTGGCGTGGCGGCGAGGCCAAGCCTCAAGCCTTCGGAGCCACGGCGAAGCCTTGGCGTGACTTATGGCGTCAAATTTCTAATTCATATATAATATTATATAAAAAAACATATGTTTTCTAGTGTTAGTCAACGAGTCATTATGATAATTGTGCATTAGGCCATGGCATGCCACGGGCTTAACGTGGCGTGACACACAAGCCTTGGTGCCATGGCGCGCCATGGCGGCTGTGCGGAGAGTTTTTTAGAACATTAGGATAGATATAACTATGAAGAATTGATGGAAACTATTGCAAATGTCAATCTGGATGTACTCAAACAAGGTGCAGAAATAGAGGAGATGAAACTGGTAATTCTTTCACAACAACTGCAGATAACCAAATTAAAGAAGATGGTTCTGAGGCTGTGTTATTCCCAGATTCTAGTTCCTAAACACAATTAATCAAACACAAAACAAGATTTCAATCAAATTACCTGTTTGATTTCACTTCAAATTCAAGATTACAAACTTTCTCTCTCTAGAACTCTCTCTCTCTCAACAGATTTCTCTCTCTAAAAATACAACTGAATAATACGCTTTGTTTCTGTTGACTTACTTACAAAATACAAAGAATACAAGACTATTTATATCTACAACTAATACAAGGAAAAACAAATACAAAATACATTGACTTTTATTACAAAAGACTTTGACTTTAATGAGATTTGACTTTTCCAGCTTTGACTTTCTTGACCTTTGACCTTCAGTCTTCCTGATCTTGTATCCAACAGATGTATGCTCTAACAATCTCCCCCTTTGAATTCAATATCACTGTTGAAAGATCTAGCAAATCAGTCTTCACTTTAAGCTCTGTCAGTACAATCTCCCCTTTTTCTTTGACTGTATTCTTTCCAAAATTGTCTTCAAACGATTAACAATCTCCCCAAAACTTTCACAAAACACTTTCAGACTTTGGAAAGAAATTATCTTCAGAATCAGCTCAAATTGCTTTAGCAGATAATCTTCAAAGAAAATTTCCTCAAATCTTCAGAATCTTCAAATCTTTACTTTGAACTTTTCTGACTTGGACATTTCGGAAAATCTTCTCTCAAAACTTTATCATTTCTTAATACCATCTCCCCCAAACTACAAAACTTTAACATTTCTTGATATCATCTCCCAAGAAATGTCTTTGACCATTCTGATCTGTCAATCTGAGCCTCTGATTTTGTGATCCATAGCCAAGTATTCATCAAGATCTTTTCAAATCTAGACAAAATAAGAATATGTAACTCCTGAATCAACAAATGAATCAGTTAAAATGCTTGTCAGTAACACGAAGTCACTGTGTGTAACGAATACACAATATAAAGGAGCTTTTTGATGTTCACTCCCCCAGGGCTTCCATCCAATCATCAAAACACCACAAAGGCAATTTCTATGAATGTTATGACAAAGAAACAAATTCCTTGTGTGTACGTGCATGTATAGAAAGAATTAAGCACGAATGATTGCTTTTTAAATAAGGCTCAACATTATGTAAACCACTAAGACAACAGTAGATAAAGACAGACTCAATGTGCATGATTGAAGTGCGAAGGTAGGGCAGACTTCCTTCTTTTTCAATATCCAGATTTTCCAAATGAAAACCAGATAGATTATATGCTGCGTCCCCTTGAAAATGTGAAACATTTTCTTTTTGAGAAGAAAATGAGTAGCTTGTGGGGTTTAGTCAAGAGTTGGCATGGGCTATTTGCCTGTTTCAATAACGTTCACCAAAGAATTGTGAAACGCTAGTAATGTGGCTGCCCGGCTCAGAAAGTAGTTGGTGCAGAGTTTGATATTCTTTTACTCTGATCTCACACCCTCTTTCTTTTAATCATTAAACTCACTACTAACCAAACTCTCTTTTCCATTTTATCTCATCACACCCACACTCATTTCTTTTAGACTCCTCACACTCAATCACTATTGGATTAACTTCTTGGGTAGGAAACACTTGTTAACGGGAATCCATAGAAGTTTCAATTAAGTCCTAGCACAAAGAATCCATATAATCCTAGAAAGCATTTGTTGCTCAACTTGTTTAACTATAACAGTTAAAGCTCATATACAAATGTCAAATGTAAATATGCTCAGAAATATAATCATGAAGATATGAGCATTTTAAAAAATTTAAGATATTTCAAACAAGTTAATTGAATGAATGAACATGAATGCAAGAGACTTGTTTGAAAATCTGACATTGTATGAAAATGATCAGAAATGAATGATATAGCAATCAAGGCTTATGGTTATAAACAACGGATATTGTCCATACGAAACAAAATATAGACATTCTTGAAATGACGTTTCGAAATGAAATATCGCTCAAAATTCTTTGAAGTACAAGCGGGGTGTCTTACCATCGAAAAATTGTTTAAATTTAGAGATATGGTAAGAACAATTTGATCAAAAATTAAACCGATGTGTGTGAATACTTGAAAGTATGTAGAAAAGACAATACTCAAGTATTTATCTTTGGAAACACACGGTTTGTTTATCAATTAAGCACAAAAATAAAATGAAAACATTTAAAATCACACTTCCAAATTATAAAATCTGTTTAAGAATCGGGAAGTGGTTTGAACATTTCAGAGCATGTTTTCTATATCTGAAAGTTGTCCTTCTTTCAGATACATTTGAGATTAAGATAAGAAATTTATCTTTTCGCTCAATCTTAATTCTCATAAAGTCACGCTGTAAGTCATAAAGATATGATCTTGTAAGCATCTCTCATCCTGCACAAGTCTCAAAGTCTAGTCAAAAACAAATTTATTCACAAAAATTTATTCAAAAATGAAAAGACATAAAGCAATAAAACATTGATTGTACGAGTTCTGATCAGAAGTAATCAGAAATCATAGTCTTACTCCTTTTGACTTGACTTATATGCTCCCCCTAAAATCATGCATCACAAAAAAAATTCAGTTAAGTAAAATGTAGAAATTAGTTATGCTCCCCCTCAAATGAATGTAGATCATCTAAAATCTTCTCTTACTCCCCCTGAGATCATGAGCAAACAATTAAAGTGCAGATATCCTTCAGACATAAAAATAAAGAAAATGATAAAAAATAACAATACGTAACTTTATTAGGTAACAACCGATTACGTCTTAAGATTTAACATACCAAGCTTAGAGACAAGAAAATTAAATCTCTTTTCATCTAAGGGTTTGGTAAATAAATCTGCAAGTTGATAATCTGTTTTTACAAAATAAAGTTCAATTGTTCTTTTTTCTACATTATCTTTTATAAAATGATACCTGGCGTCAATGTGTTTGGTTTTCGTATGCTGGACAGGATTAGCAGATATCGCGATCGCACTCTTCGAGTCACAATATATTGGAATTTTATCAAACTTGAATCCATAGTCTCGCAGTTGTGTTCGCATCCACAAGACTTGAGAGTAGCAACTGGCAGCAGCTACGTACTCTGCTTCAGCAGTCGATGTGGAAACACATAATTGTTTCTTTGATGCCCAGCTAACGAGCTTGTCTCCAAGAAATTGAACATGACCTGAAGTACTCTTTCTGTCCAACATGCAACCTGCATGATCTGCATCTGAATAGGCAGTCAGTTGAAACCCAGTATCCTTAGGATACCACAGACCAAGATCTGCAGTCCCCTTCAGATATCTAAAAATCCGTTTGACAACAGCCAAATGAGATTCTTTGGGAGCAGCCTGATATCTAGAACATAAGCATGTTGAAAACATAATATCAGGTCTACTAGATGTAAGATACATTAACGATCCTATCATACCTCTATAAGTCCTAACATCAACACTTTTACCCGAAGGATCAATGTTAATCTTAGTACCTGGTGCCATCGGGGTTCCAATTAGTTTACAATTTTCCATTTTGTACTTCTGAAGAATGTCCAAAATGTACTTAGATTGATTAATGAAAATCCCCGTAGAAAACTGCTTAACTTGTAATCCGAGATAGAAATTCATCTCTCCCATCATACTCATTTGAAAACGTGACACCATGGGGTTAGAAAAGTTTTTGAAAAATTTTGGATTTGTAGAACAAAATATTATATCATCAACATAAATCTGAATAAGAATAATATCAGTTTTTCCTTTTTGATGAATAAAGTAGTATCAACCTTACCTTTAGAAAAACCGGACTTGACCAAGAATTTAGATAAAACGTCATACCATGCTCGAGGGGCTTGTTTTAAACCATAGAGGGCTTTGTCCAAGATATAAATATGATCTGGCTTCTCTGGATTGACGAATCCTTCTGGTTGAGACACGTACACTTCCTCTTTAAGAATGCCATTCAGAAAGGTTGTTTTCACATCCATCTGAAAGACTGTGAAATTCTTATGAGCTGCGTAGGCTAGAAACATGCGGATTGCTTCTATACGCGCTACTGGAGCATACGTCTCATCGTAGTCTATGCCTTCCTCTTGCCGGTAACCTTTGGCAACAAGTCTAGCTTTGTTCCTTATGACGATACCATCTTCATCCTTTTTATTCTTGAATACCCATTTAGTTCCTATCACTGTTTTACCTTCTGGTTTTGGAACTAATCTCCAAACCTTTAGGGCTTCAAACTGATTGATCTCTTATTGCATAGCAGATACCCAGTCTGAATCAGCAAGAGCCTCTGAAACTCGCGTTGGCTCAATCTTATTGAGAAATGAGTCATGCATACATTGATTAAGAGTCGCTGACCTCGTTTGTACAGGCTTGTTGAGATCTCCAATTACTTGATGTAAAGGATGCTCTTTGGTCCAGCGATGCTCATGAGGGAGTGGAGTAGATACTGATTGAACATGATCATCATCTAGAAATCCACTATCAGAATCTTCAGTTTGAAAAACAGGAGGGGGGGTTTGCAGTTGAAGTTTCAGGTGCAGAAGCATCAGTTGGAACAACAGACTCTAGCTGTTGAGTAGACATTGTATTACACCCAAGTGAAACATTTACTTCTGGCTCAGCATTTACTTGTACATCTTCAACTGTAGGAGTAATTGTAGAAATGTGAATTTCTGACTGAACAGGGGATGCTTGTTCAGTTATGACATCTGAAGTGACTGGATGATTGCAACTTGTATCTTCAGACCTGCCAGTCACAGCAGATTTAGATACATTAGAACCTAGAAACTCATCATAAAAGAATTCAAATAACAAATCTAAATCAGTTAAATGTGAAATAGAAGTAGAAGCGTTATCCGAATTTTTCTCTGTTGAAACAGGTTCTGGACTGATCTGCCCAGAAGCTAATACTCCAGTGATAACGGGTTCTAAACTGAGTTGTTCATAAGCCATATCTTCATCGAATGTTACATTAACGCTCTCGACAACTGTCTTTGACTTCTTTAGATAAACACGATATGCTGCAGATGTTGAAGAATAGCCAATGAAGATACCCTCGTCCGCCTTAGCACTGAATTTATTTAGACTCTCTCTGTCGTTAAGCACAAAAAATTTACACCCAAATATGTGAAAATACTTGATTGTTGGTGTTCTGTTGTTGATCGGCTCATATGGAGTCTTTTGGAAACGGTGGTGTATCATGGATCGATTTTGAGTATGACATTCAGTCGACACAGCTTCTACCCACAAGAATAGAGGTAAGTCCGATTGGCTAAGCATAGTCCGAGCGGCCTCGACTAGCGTCCGATTTCGCCTTTCGACTACTCCATTTTGTTCAGGCGTTCGAGCAGCAGAGTACTGATGTGATATCCCGACCAATTCGAGATATTCTTCAACTATCTTGTTTTTGAACTCTGTGTCGTTGTCCGTTCGAAGAAACTTGACTTGTCACCGCATTTTCACCTGGGTTGTCTTTAAGAAAGTAATGAAAACTTCGGGCGTCTCATCTTTTGATCGAAGAAATTTGACCCACGTGTATCTTGAGTAATCGTCCACAATAACCAACACGTATTTCTTTCCACCCAAACTATGAGTTCTCATTGGACCACACAAATCCATATGTAACAATTCTAATGGAGAACTAGTGCTTGGTTCAGGCTTCGGTTTATGCGGAGCTCTCTTCATCTTACCCTTCTCACATGCAGCACATAAGTGTTCTTTCTCGTATTTCATCCCAGGATGTCCTTTTACCAATTTCCCACTAACCAGCTTGTTGATATAACGAAAATTCAGGTGTGATAAACGTCTGTGCCAGAGCCAACTTTGCTGCAATGAAGCCTTTGTCATCAAGCAAACTTGATTGTCATTCTGTACCTTTGAAAGATTGATGGTATAGAGGTTCGTCTTTCGATTTCCGACTAAGAGTTCATTGCCATCTTCTGTACGAACCGAACATCTCTTAGCTTTAAATTTGACCTCTAACCCTTTATCACAAAATTGACCAATGCTGAATAAGTTATGCCCCAAGCCTTCGACAAAACTCACTTTACTGATCGTTATGTTGTCTTGAATAATATCACCATATCCTAAGATAGGTGAAAGCTGATCGTTTCCAAATCTGACATTTCCACTGAATTTCTCTGTATAGTTAGACAATAAAGCTTTTTGCCCAGTCATATGCTTGAAACATCCACTGTCCAAGTACCACATATGTCGGGTCTGCAAGGGAAATCAGTAAACAATAGATTTAGGTACCCATTTAAAAACGGGTCCTAACAGATTAGCACAAGATTTTGGTATCCATTTGAAAATGGACCCTCTGTTCTTTTGAAAACCTTTAAAAATATTTGATCTTGAAGAATGAACATGATAAGATCCGAACCAATCAGAAGAATTATGAGAGTAAGCAAAATCATTTCTCCGATAATGATAAGATGTAGTAGAAATAGGAGATAATTGAATCAATTGCTTTATTGAATATCGCTTGTAAGAAGTTACAAGGTTTTGTTTATGTGAAGCAAGTTGATCAATTACATCATTATCACTACTAACTGATCTAGTACAAGAATTATCAGAAACTGATTCAGCTATCTCATCATCCTTCCTTTTTGGTCGCCATTCAGTTCGAGCTTTCGACCTTTTCTTGCTTACATCTGAAACAAAAGATTTAGATTTATTAGGAAAAGCAGATTTCTGAGATTGAGTTTTCTTTTGTGTACCAGTGTGTTTTTGTTTCTGTAATCGTTGTTTCTTATTTTCTTACCTTGAGAATAATAATCAGCAGTTACAGAAATCGATTCACCAACTTTAGTTGATGATTTAGCAGTTTTAAGAACACTTGGTAACACCTTTTCATTTATAAGACAAGTAGAATGATCAGGAAGAGAAGCATTGAAGTCAAACATATCAATTTTTTCTATGCACCCACCATCAGAGTTTAAAAAATCATTTGCAGACTCAAATAAGTCATCAAAGTTATCATTTGAAGTTTGAGGTGCCTTTGAAACTGTAGAACACTTTGTAGATTTAAATTGTAAAACAGTGTTCTTTAAAACTGTAGAAAACACACTTTGTTCAATATCTACCAAAAGTTTTTCATCAGATAAAACATTTTCAAGCTCAATTATTTTGCTTTCAAGAATGAGTGGAGGAACATAAATCTTTGCAATTGCAGGTTTTGCCTTCATCTCAGAAACAGAATAACTAGCAAAATAATCGTTTGAAAGAACTTTTGGTGTTTCTGAAAGATAACTATCATTTAACTTTGCATAGTTAAATGGTAGTTGCATTTTCTTTACATTCTTTCTATTTTCAGTTTCTTTGGCCTCAACTTCTTCCGGTAATTTGGTAACAAATTTGGGTTTTAAATGAGAATGTTTACCATCACATGCAAGAAAATCAAAATTATATAATGCTGGTTGTTTTCTGATGGCTTTCTTTAAGTAATGGGGGTTTTTAAAACCAAGTCCCCATTTTTCCTTAACATCAGCCTCTTCAACAAGTGCATTAAGAAAAATGGTTTGATCTGTTTGGCCTCTTGCGTAAAGTTTGGCTTCCAAACCATTTACCTTCTTATTCAAAAGCTTGTTTTCAACCAGCAGTTTATGAACAATTAGTGCAGATTCTTTCTTCTCAAACTCATATTTAGAAACTTTAACTTCAAAATCAGAAATCTTCTTTTCAAAACAATCTACTTGAGATTTAGAATCAGAAGCAGACTTGCGTAAAGAATCAATCAGATCTTTGTTCCCAATAACCGACTTATTGAGTTCAAATATCTTATTGTTTCTTTTAGCAACTCTGTCTTTTTCTTTCTTCAGTTTTAATTGAAGATCATTAAGCTCAACCATCATAGCTTCCATTTTGGTTACAAAATCTTTTTCAGTTAAGTTTAATACCTCATCAGCTGTCTCGTCATCTGACTCATCATACTTCACTTCTTTTCCCATGAGATAGGGATGAGCAGTTTCTTCTTTCTCTTCCTCTTCACCTTCTGAATGATACAGCCAAAATTCGTCTTCAGCCATTAAAGCGATGTCTGCTTCTTGTTGTTTGGCTAATAACAGCTTGTTCTGATAATACTGAGAATTGCGAACTTTTGGATTTCTACAATCTTTTGCAAAATGACCAATCTTGCCACAGTTGTAGCATTTGACTGAATCACTTGTTGGCTTTTCTACAACAGTGTAGTCATTCACATACTTCTTCCTGTCATCAGGTTTCTTCTCAACATATCTGTTCTCTTCATATCTCCTTCCTTCCACCCTTTCTCGGTGCTCATGATTCTTTGAACTTGATGAAGAGTACCTTTGTGAGTTAGATCCCGGCTTCTTGTAAAACTTTTTATGGAATGCACGGGTCAATAGCAACATAGCCTGTTTGAGGCTTTCTTCATTATCACCATCTGATTCAGATTCAGACTCAGAACTTGTAATCACTTTCTTTTTTTTCTTCTTCTCTTTCTGTTCTTTCTTTTTCTCTCCGGCTACCAATGCAATCGGATCAGTAACCTTTTCAGCCTTCTTTTTCTCAGCTCTTTTCTCTTCCACTTCTTCCTCATTTTGCCTCAGAGTCTCATATACCTCATGTAACGGTATGTCATTTAGATCCTTCATCTGTTTCATCCTACGTGTATGCTTCTTCCATTCTGGTTGTAAGATGCTCAGGAATTTGACATTGTTCTCAAGTTGCTTCTTTTTCACCTTATTCTTGGACAACTCATTCAGAAGCAAGACAAACAGTTCATAAGTATCTTCTAAGCTTTCATTCTCTTTTGCTTTGAATTCCTCATAACTGTTGATGCAATTAGCCACTTTCATCTGATTCCCGACCTTGGATCCCATCATCATTTTCTGCAACTGATCCCACATCTTCTTAGCATTTCCCTTGTAGCTATCTATTTTGATGTAGATGTCATTCGGGATACTTTGAAGAAGTAAGGATCTTGCTTGTTTATCTGCTTTGTATCGGCTTTTCTGTTCTTCAGAATACTGAGAGATATCCAATGCCACTGTTTTCATCTTTTGATCTCTTTCCTCAGTACCATCTTCACTATCAGACGAGTCATCATCAGGTATTTGAACCGTGATTGGTACCATAGGACCTTCTGTGATTGACAGCATAATATTCTCTCCATTTGCATGTCTGTCTATAAAATCAAGAAATCTGTCTTTCCACTGTTCGCACTCTCCTTTGAACAGAACAGGAGGCTTGACATCAGTGCCAATGGAAAGAGCATCTTTGGAAGTCATCTTGTTTAAACCTGTTTCAAAAATATATGCAATAAGAAACTAGAAACTGATCGTTAGTCCAAATGAAACAATCAAGAAAATACAGAAAACTTGAAATATAAAATCAGAAATTTTGATCACAACCAGAAATATGTCCCCCTTCGCAGACTTAGCACGGGGGTCCCGCTACCCGGTTAGCGGGTGGGGTCAAGGGGCAACGCCCTTGCGGGGTCGAGGGACAGCGCCCCTAGAGAAAAAAATTTCACTATTAAAGGCCATATTACTATTTTGAAAATTTTGTCTAAGTCCTCCACACTTTGCGCTTCAAGTGCGATGCGCAAACTTTTACTTTGCGTTTCAAGTGGGAAGCGTAAACCCTTACTTTGCGGTTCAAGTGGGAAACGCAAACCTTGACTTTACGGTTCAAGAGGCAAACGCAAACCTTGACTTTGCGTTTCAAGAGGCAAACGCAAACCTTGACTTTGCGTTTCAAGTGATTAACGCAAACCTCAACTTCACGATTGTAGTTACAGACGCAAACCCAACTTCGCGATTGTAGTTACAGACGCAAACTCAACTTTCGCAAACCTTGACAAACACGCGCAAACCTTTGATGAATGAAACGCAAACCTCGATGAATGAAACGCAAATCTTGATGAACACGCGCAAACCTCTAAAATCGATCCAAATCACACCAAAAACTCATTTAAAGCTAGAATTTCAACACTAAACTTTGACAATTCACTCGTCTAAACAACTAGAACACAAACTTAACAACTAATTTCGATCAAATACACAAAAATGTATAAATCGACTCAATTACAGTGCACAGGACTTGCGAACTTCGAACTCAACTAAAACCAAAATTAACGATCAAATATAGTGCATTTCTTGAAATCACCTATACAGACTCGATCGATTATGCTATCTGAACAAAATCTAATCGATTACAACTCCAAAAACGCACTAAAACTCAAATTTGATTTTGCACCGATGAACACAGACGAACTTTCGTATTTTCTTGATTTTTCAATTTGGATCTGCTCTGATACCAATTGTTATTCCCAGATTCTAGTTCCTAAACACAATTAATCAAACACAAAACAAGATTTCAATCAAATTACCTGTTTGATTTCACTTCAAATTCAAGATTACAAACTTTCTCTCCCTAGAACTCTCTCTCTCTCTCTCAACAGATTTCTCTCTCTCAAAATACAACTGAATAATACGCTTTGTTTCTGTTGACTTACTTACAAAATACAAAGAATACAAGACTATTTATATCTACAACTAATACAAGGAAAAACAAATACAAAATACATTGACTTTTATTACAAAAGACTTTGACTTTAATGATATTTGACTTTTCCAGCTTTGACTTTCTTGACCTTTGACCTTCAGTCTTCTTGATCTTGTATCCAACAGATGTATGCTCTAACAGGCTGATACAAAAAAAGAAAAGAACACAGTTTGTATTAAAGAAAAGGAGCACTCCTCATGATGCTTCCAAAAAGGGGGAGAGTCAAGTTGAAGTTGATAAACAAAGCCCTGTTAGGATGAAAGTTCAGTTTGAGGGGGAGACTAGTGTTGAAAAAGAAAGGGAGATTGGTGCTAAAAGTGTGAAAGAAGCAGTAACAACACCAGCAGCAGTAACTGCAATAGAAGTAGAAACAACACCAGCAGCAGTAATTGCAAAAGAAGTAGAAACAACACCCGCAGCAGTAATAACTACACCTGCAGCAGAAACAGTATTATCCAGGGAAGAGATAGAAATTGCTGAAACATTGGTGAAGGCAAAGATTGACACTCCTAAAGCTACTCCAAAGGCTAAGGGAGTGGTAATCAAAGAAGTTGAAACAGAAAAGAAAAGTAAAGAATTCAGTGTAGCTGAGATCAAAAAGAAAGGGAAGGAGAAGATGATAGAGTCTGAGAAGCCATCAAAGAAGCAGACTCAAATAGAACTTGATGAAGAAATGGCCAAAAAGTTGCAAGAAGAGTTGGAAAATGAGGAAAAGATTCAATCTGCAAAAGACAGAAAGATTGCTTTGGAGATGGCTGCTAAACTTAATGAGGAATATCAAAGGAGTTTGAAAACTATTGTTGCTGCTAAGAAAGTTACAAAGAAGGCATCAAGGCAAAGGATGACATTAAAGTCAAGACAAAGACAACCTTCAAAGACATTCCTGGCTAATCAAGAAAGAAGAAAGATGGTCAACTTCTTGAAAGGGTCTGTTGGAGTCAAAGAAAGGATGTTTACCAACATGTCTTATGGTAGAATAGAAGAAGTGTATAAGAAGGAAATGGCCAAATTACAAGGGGATTTCACTCAAAGGGTAGAGTTTGAAAGAAAGATGAAAGAAAGGCATGACCTCAACATACAACAGCCCTTCCCTGATAGTGAAGAAGGCACTCCTATCAAGGAAAAGACAGAAGCTAAGCAAGAAGAGACATTGGCTCAACAAATTGGAGCCATTAAAAGAAAGAAGTCAATTGCCACCAAGCTAAAGGCAAAAAGGGCAAGAATTGAATAAGAGGAGAATGAAAATGAAAGAGCAGAAGCAGAAGCAGAACCTAGTGTTGCACCTTCAGCAGAGCCAGAGCATAATCCAGAGCAGTCCAATCAACAATCAAATGAGCAGTTTCATTTGTACATGACTTTGACAGATGAAGATCCAGTGCAAGTTGATCCTATTTCTATGAAAGCACCAGAAATTATCTTTTGGGATATTCTGAAGGACAATAGAAAAGAATATTTCAGATTCAAAAGAATGGGTGATCAGTTAGAGGTATATGCAACTTGGGGTAAAGTGATCAGAAGTTGTTCCAGGGCTAACCTAGAGAAAATGTACAAGGTAGGAACAAAACTGTATGAGACTGTGTTGCAAGGGACTGAAATGAGCTTACTCAAGATTGCCATGGAATACTTATGCATGATGTTTGATCCTGAAAAAGTGAAGTACAGGATCAAAGACTTACATCATGAATATGGGTTCAAAAAGATTGATCATTGGATGTTGTTTGAAAATTGTGGTATCTACATGATAACCATAGACAAAAGCTACCATGAGTACTACTTGGTTGACAAGATCTATGACCACAGCAGAGCTAAGTTGGAAGGGATGCTGAAAGCTAAGCTGGTATGTGCTAAAGGATCAGAAATGGCCAGAATAGTGATCAGAAGGACAATTAATCAAAGTATGGATTGGATCCAAATCTGGGCAATTAAGCTGAAGTGTTGAAAGCATCATGAAGACTCTATGTTGAAGAACTTAACTTCTCTTTTTGAAAAGTTAAGTTAGGGGGAGATTGTTGGGTCTGAATGTGCTAAGGATGGATACTACTACTAATTGAAAGGTATTACTACTGCTTGTAAGTTTAATACTGCTAGATGAAATATTACTACTGCTAGTAGAATTAATACTGCTTGAAGAGTTAGTGCTGCTATATGAATAGTTAGTACTGCTTGGAGAGTTAGTACTGCTAGTAGTTAGTACTACTGAAGATTACTACTGCAAGTGAGGAGTTAATACTGCAAGCATGGTTAGTACTTCCAGAGACAAAGTTAATACTGCTATTGAGTTAGTGCTGCTTAAGAAGATAAAGATGACTTGGAGATAAAGATGAGCTGAAGATAAAGACGAAGATAATTAAGGAATTGATGCTGAAGATCAATTTTATTTTGATAATTATCTTGTAATTTGTTATGTATATATAGTCTAGATGTTTTAGATTATTGACAGAGCTTTTACATAAAAACATTGATAGAGTAGTTTTTGTTTAGAGAATTAACCTCAAGACTAGTATTGATCCTTTCTATAGAGAAGTATAGAACGTCTGTTGAGTCTGTTCAACAGATTGAGATTGTGTTTGTAATCATTAAGTTTTATTCAATATAAACTTATGATTTGAGTTCTTATTATGTGTTTTTGATTAATTGTTAAAGTGTTATTCCGCGACTTCTTTAACATTGTTTCTGAGTTTGTATTAAAATTCTTGTTTAGAATTTTTGATCTTGACAGAATAAGCAATTAGTTTATAGTCAGAACTCTTAGGATACCAAAAACCTAAGTATGGAGTTCCTTTGATGTATTGAAATATGCGCTTGACTGCCAACAGATGCGATTCCTTTGGTTTGGCTTGAAATCTGGCACATAAGCAGGTAGAAAACATTATATCCGGGCGACTTGCTATTAAGTACATGAGTGATCCGATCATCCCTCGATAAGTCTTGACATCCACATCTTTTCCATCTGGATCTAATCCAATTTTGGCACCATGAGCCATCGGTGTACCGATTGAAGAGGATTTGTCCATCTTGAATTTCTTCAAAATATCAAACACGTACTTCGACTGGTTGATAAAAATTCCATCTGGAAGCTGCTTCACTTGTAAGCCGAGAAAGAAATTGATTTCTCCCATCATGTTCATCTGAAATCTGGAGGTCATAAGATCAGAAAACCAAGTACATAATGATTGATTAGTCGCACCAAAAATAATATCATCTACGTAAATTTGAACTAAGCAGATATCCAAGTTAGAACGATATATAAAAAGAGTAGTATCGATAGATCCTTTGGTAAACCCAGATTTGATCAAGAAGGCTGAAAAGTCATCATACCACGCCCTTGGTGCTTGTTTCAGACCATACAATGCTTTATCGAGAAAATAGACATGATCAGGACGTTCTTTGTCAACAAACCCCTCTGGTTGAGAAACGTAGACTTCTTCTTTCAGTTTCCCGTTCAGAAAGGTTGTTTTCACATCTATATGATATACTGTAAAGTTTCGATAAGCAGCGAAAGCCAGAAACATACGGATAGCTTCTAATCGAGCGACCGGCGCAAAAGTTTCATCGTAGTCAATTCCTTCTTCTTGTCGATACCCCTTGGATACCAATCTAGATTTGTTACGAATGACGATACCATCTTTGTCTTTCTTGTTCTTGAATATCCACTTTGCGCCAATAATGCTTGTTGGGAACTGAAGAATAACTCAAGTGATTAATGCTGCTGGTTGAGATTTACTACTGCTAGAAAACTTCACAGTTAATACTGCTAAGTATTACTACTGCTAGTAGAATTAATACTGCTAGTCAAAGTTAGTGCTGCTTGAACAAAGTTAGTACTGCTTAGCTAGTTAGTACTGCTAGTAGTTAGTGCTGCTTAGTAGTTAATACTGCCAAGACTTAATGTTGCTTATAAGGTAATGTGAAGATAATGATGAAGAGATCGTGATTAAACATAAACAAGGATATTCTGAAGATATTCATGGAAGATATACTGAAAATATTTTATTTATTTGTAATTATCTTTTTGTTCAGTATATGTATAGATTTGACAGAATAGTTTAGATATAGTTTTACAGATTTAAATCTAAAAGTTTTTGTTCTAGAGAGAATCAACCTCAAGGCATAGTTCCTAATTCTAGAGAAGTAGAATTCGTCTTGAAAGAGCTTGTTCTTCAAGATTGAGGTTGAGTGTGTAATCTTGTGATTTTAATACAAGTTTGCAAAGTGTTTATCATATACTGTTTGCTTACTGTTTCATTGAATATCAAAGTGTTATTCCGCAACTTCTTTGATATTGTTTATGAGACTTTATTCTTGTTAAGAATTCGATCCTGACAAGTGGTATCAGAGCCTTTTATCTCAGAAACATCTATTCTCTCATCATGGAAAACTTTGCAGAATCAAACAGTACTCTAGTCTCAAAGGTTCCAATGCTCAGACCCAATGAATTCGATATGTGGAAGATCAGAATCAAGCAGTATATACTCCTCACTGACTATTCTATGTGGGACATAATTGAGAATGGTCCTTCTGAAGAAGGAAAGATTGGTACAGATGGAAAGAGAACTCCACCAAAAACTGATGCTGAAAGAAAGACTAGACAGACAGAGATGAAAGCCCTGAGCACTTTGCTCTTGGCTATCCCCAATGAATATCAACATCAGTTCTGCAACTGCACTGATGCAGAGATGCTCTGGAATGCTCTAGAGAAGAGATTCTCAGGTACCAAAAGTACCAAGAGAAATCAGAAAGCCATTTTGAAGCAACAATATGAGAACTTTATGTCAACCAAGAATGAGTCCATGACTCAAACTTTTGACAGGTTCAATAAACTTATTGGTGAACTTGCTACAGTGGGAGTACAAATTGATCAAGATGATCTGAACAGAAAGTTTCTAAGGTCCCTAAGTGAAGAATACACCATGTATACTGTGTCTTTCAGACAGAATGATCAATTGGAAGAAAAGGAACTTGATGATCTATATAATGATCTAAGAGTTTTTGAATCTGAGGTAGAGGCTAAGAAAAGGCCTTCTGGGTATGTTCACAATGCTGCACTTCTCTCAGCATCAACTGATTCTACTTCCATCCCTGAATCAGTTAATGCTGCCAATGGAGCTTCTCAAGAGAAAGGCACTGAAACTGTATTTGAAGCCTTTCTAGCAAGTCATGGAAACTCTTCTCTCATTAATGATGACTTAGAACAACTCCATCCAGATGATCTTGAAGAGATGGACATTAAATGGCAGATGGCCATGCTCTCTATGAGAGCTAAAAAGTTCATCAAAAGAACTGGAAGGAACAACTTCTCACAAAGAAGAGAAGATGGAGCAGGCTTTGACAAGACAAAGGTGGAATGCTATCAATGCCATTAGAAGGGACACTTTGCTAGAGAATGCAGAAGTGGAATGCCTCAAAACAATAACCACCAACAAGCTCAAGCTGGAAGCTTCAATAGTAACAGAAACTCTGCACAAGCCCTTGTCTCTCAACAAGGCATGGGGTTTGATTGGAGTGATCAAGCTGAAGAGGCAATTCAGAACCAAGCTCTAATGGCAGAGGTGTCTGATCTCCCAACAGAGGTAACTTCCAATCTTTGTTCTCAAAATTGCATTAACACTGTTAAGAGGTATAGGGATCACAATCAGAACATGAGTGATAACCTTAAGAGATTGGAAAAGGACATAAAAGATTATGTCAGGATAGTTGAGAGATTTGAAGAGCAGATTAAGGGTTTTCAAGCCAATGAGCTTCAACACTCTTATGACACAAACTACTGGAAATGGGAGAAGAATGACTTAGAACTTCAATTGACCAGATCCAAAGAGGAGAATGAGAAGATAAAGAGGGAGTTTGAGAAAGCCAAGCTGGATATTGAGAAATTCTCCAATGCTTCTAAAGCAATGGACTCTTTACTCCAAACTCAAATCCATGACAAACTCAGAAGAGGAATAGGGTACAATACCACACCTCCACCCTATAACAACAACTACATCCCTCCTAGTTCAGATTTGTTAGAAACAAAGGATAGGAAGGACCTACCTAAGGGAGCCACTGAGATAGATCCCTTAGATGAAGTAGTTGTTAAGGATAAAACTGAGAAAGAAGTTGTCAAGGATAAAGACAACACTGTGAGTGGTGAGATTCCTATAGAAAACCACATAATCACCAATGAGGGATGTGGAAAGCAATGTATCAAGTCCAATGAGATAGAGAAGACTGAGGGAAAGAACAAGAAGGTTTATTATAAGCAGACCACTGTTGTGAACCCTATCCCTTGCAAACAGTGTGCATGCAATAAATTTAAGCCCCAAAAACATGATAAACCAAGGGGAAATCAAAGAAACTGGAACAACCAATGGGCACAAAAACAAGGCATTGATCTAAGTAAAATCAATAGACCAAAGCCTTGTTTCATATGTGGAAAGTTAAACCATTTGGCTAAGTACTGTTACTTTAACCCTATTAACCAACAGATGAACTTTCAAAGATTTGTGCAAAAACCTGTTGGTTATAGGAAGGCTGGAAAGAAACATGTGGTGAGGAAACCTGTTGAAAACAAAGGCCCCATGAAGAAAAAGGTTTTGAATGAAAGTATTAAAATGTGGGTGCCTAAAAGCACTAAAACTGTTAGTGCTGCTGACAGAGATAGTGTTGCTAGAAGCATTACTGCTGCTACCAGTGTTAGTACTGCTGAAAATTTTAATGCTGCTAATACTGTTAGTAATTCTTCAAAGATGAATACTGCTAACACAGTTACTGCTGCTAAAACAGTTACTACTTCTAATAAGGTTAGTACTGCTAAGCATGCAAGTGCTGCTAGTACTTCTAAAAACAGTACTACTTCTAGCAAATGTGTTTCCAAGCCTATCATTGTGACAAGGTACTCCAGAAATGAGGAGTCAAAGTTTAAAAATCTTGTCAAGAAAGAATGCAAGTACTTTGATGAGAAAGGGGTACCCAAGACCACTTTGGCTTGGGTTCCTAATTCAAACTAACTGATTTATCTAATGTGCAGGACAACCAACAACTCAAGGGAAAGAGCATTTGGCATGTTGATAGTGGTTGCTCTAGGCACATGACAGGCAACATGTCATGCCTTCAGGATTTTAAGCATATCAATGAAGGACATGTTGCTTTTGGAAATGATCTTACTGGTGGTAAAATAAGTGGCAAAGGTAATGTCACAAAAGGTAAGATGACATTTGAGGATGTCTACTATGTTGATCAATTGAAGTACAACCTATTAAGTGTATCACAGGTTTGTGACAAACAACATAGTATATTATTTACTAACACAGAGTGTATGATCCTTGCTCCAGGGTTCAAGGTAGTTGATGAAAGCATGATACTACTTAGAACTCCAAGAAAGGACAATGTTTATTGTCTAGATATGGACAATGTTGATAGTGATTCATCCCTGAACTGTCTTGTTTCAAAAGCTTCTGTGGATGAATCCTCTCTTTGGCACAGAAGGATGTGTCACATGAATTTCAAGACTATGAACTATCTTGTTAAAAACAACCTTGTAAGAGGTTTACCTTCAAAAGTCTTTTCATGTGATGATCATTGTGTTGCTTGTCTTAAAGGCAAACAGCACAAAACTTCTCATAAGACCAAAGAGTTAAATTATATTTCTTCTTGTCTCCAGTTATTGCATATAGATCTGTTTGGTCCTACAAATGTTATGAGTATAGGCAAGAAATCTTATTGTTTGGTTATTGTTGATGATTACTCCAGATTTACTTGGGTATATTTTCTAAGGACTAAGGATGAGACAAGTGGACTGATCAAATCCTTTATCCTAAGAATTGAAAACCAAACTAATCAAAAAGTAAAAGTCATTAGATCAGATAATGGGACTGAATTTAAAAATCTTGATCTAAACACCTTTTGTGAAGAGAAAGGCATTGAGAGACAATATAGTGCCCCTAGGACTCCTCAACAGAATGGAGTTGCTGAGAGGAGAAATAGGACACTAATAGAGGCTGCTAGATCTCTGTTGGCTGATTCAAAATTGCCAATTACCTTATGGGTTGAAGCAGTTAATACTGCTTGTTATGTCCAAAACAGAGTTCTAGTAGTCAAGCCAAAGAACAAGACTCCATATGAGCTTTTAAATAAAAGAAAACCATTTATTGGATTTTTCAAACCTTTTGGGTGTCCTTGTACTATTCTCAATACCAAATCTCACTTAGGTAAGTTTGATAGCAAAGCAGATGATGGATTTCTTGTTGGTTACTCATCTCAGAGTAAGGCTTACAGAGTCTTTAACTCTTCTTCTAGAATAATTGAAGAAAGTGACAATGTCAAATGCAATGAGAACACACCAAATCCAATTGGGTCTGGTCCTCAGTGGCTATTTGACATTGATTCACTAACTAACTCTTTTGGTGTCAGTAGTGATGATTATGCAGGTTCAGGGAGTGGAGGATCAGGAACTACACAAGTTCAAGACAGCTTATCTCAATCTGTGATCTTTCCCATACCCACAGTGGATCCTGTTGAAGACTGTGAAAAGGAACCATCTACTGAATCCAGTCAGAGTGAAGAAGAAAGTAGAGATGAGGAGACTCAAGTCAATAAAGAATCAGAAGTAACTGCTGACAACACCTCAGTTGAGTTGAATGACTCAAATCTAGAGGTGGGACTTAATGAAGAACCAAATCATCACACCAGAATTCAAAAGAATCATCCTCCACAACTGGTAATAGGAGATATATCCTCTCCTATGATGACTAGAAATCAAAGCAGGCTGCAAGAATTGCAAGATCAACAGAATACAGTGCTTTCTTGCTTTCTATCCCAGCTTAAGCCCAAGAAGGCACATGATGCTATGAAAGAATCTAGTTGGATAGAAGCCATGCAAGAAGAGCTACTGCAATTCAAACTGCAAGATGTTTGGGATCTGGTAGACCTTCCTAAAGGCCAAAGAGCAATAGGTACAAAATGGGTCTTCAGGAATAAGAGAGATGAAAGAGGTATTGTGATAAGAAATAAAGCAAGGCTGGTGGCTCAAGGGTATACACAAGAAGAGGGAATAGACTATGATGAAGTATTTGCACCTGTGGCCAGGATAGAAGCAATTAGATTATTCTTGGCTTATGCTTCTTATATGAAATTCAAAGTCTATCAAATGGATGTGAAAAGTGCATTTCTTTATGGCTCAATTGAAGAAGAAGTATATGTCTTTCAACCACCAGGGTTTGAAAACCCAAGCTATCCAGACAGGGTATACAAATTGAAGAAAGCACTTTATGGATTGCATCAAGCTCCAAGAGCATGGTATGACACTCTGTCATCCTATCTCTTGGAAAATGGTTTTGAAAGAGGAGTCATTGATAACACTCTATTTATCAAAAGAAAGAAGAAGGATATCTTGCTGGTCCAAATCTATGTTGATGATATCATTTTTGGATCCACAAGAGACAACATGTGCAAGGAGTTTGAGGAACTAATGCATCAAAGGTTCAAAATGAGTTCCATGGGGGAACTTACTTTTTTCCTTGGACTTCAAGTTCAACAGAAGTCAGATGGAATCTTTATCTGTCAGTCCAAGTATGTGCAGGACATTCTAACCAAGTTTGGTTTCTCAGATTCAAAACCTGCCAGCACACCTATGGAGACACACAAGCAGATAACAGCAGATCTTGAGGGGGAGGATATGGATGTTCATCATTATAGATCCATGATTGGATCTCTCATGTATCTTATAGCCTCTAGGCCAGATATAATGTTTCCAGTCTGTGTATGTGCAAGATTCCAAGTTAGGCCAAAGCAATCTCACTATCAAGCTGTCAAGAGGATATTCAGATATCTCAAAGGGCAACCCAGATTAGGACTCTGGTATCCTCATGACTCATCCTTTGACCTACTTGCATACTCAGATAGTGATCTAGGTGGAGCAAACTTGGACAGAAAATCTACTTCTGGAGGATGTCAGTTTTTAGGTGCAAGACTAGTTTCTTGGCAGTGCAAGAAACAAACCACAGTATCCACATCTACAACAGAGACAGAGTATATAGCAGCTACAAGTTGCTGTTCTCAAGTCTTATGGATTCAAAATCAAATGTTGGACTATGGGGTAACCTTTCTACACACTCCAATTTTTATTGATAACAGCAGTGCTATTAGCATTGTGAATAATCCTGTCAAGCACTCAAAGACAAAGCACATTGAGATCAGGTATCACTTCATAAGAGACTGTAATGAAAAGAAACTTATTCAAGTTATAAAGGTTCATACTGACAACCAGTTTGCTGATCTATTCACCAAAGCATTTGATGTGGGTAGATTCACTTTCTTGGTAACAAGTGTGGGAATGATCAACTCTGAATAAACTCCTTCTCAAAAAGTGGTTCAATACCTGTATATTGTGTATTCTTGGTGGTCCTAATCTTTCTTTTCAGGGAATACATAGCAGTCCTCAGTTCATCATAAGTTGAAAAGAGTAAGCATTGTTAATACTGCCAGTGCATTGTTAATACTGCCAGTGCATTATTAATACTGCCAGTGCATTGTTAATACTGCCAGTGCATTATTAATATTGCCAGTGCATTGTTAATACTGCCAGTGCATTATTAATACTGCCAGTGAGTTATTAATACTGCCAGTGCATTGTTAATACTGCTAGTGGTTAATACTGCTTTCAGTTAATACTGCTAGTGGTTAATACTGCTTTCAGTTAATACTGCTAGTGGTTAATACAGCTTTCAGTTAATACTGCTAGTGGTTAATACTGCTTTCAGTTAATACTGCTAGTGGTTAATACTGCTTTCAGTTAATACTGCTTTCAAGTTAATACTGCTTTCAGTTAATACTGCTCTCAGTTAATACTGCTCTCAGTTAATACTGCTCTCAGTTAATACTGCTCTAGGTTAATACTGCTTATGTCTCGAATACTATAAATACTCTTTGCCCGCCCAAAAGTTCATAACGACTCTTTGCATACTGTTCACTTGCGCTCTAAACCCTTTCTCTCTCAAGTTCAAAGTTTTCAGGCAAGAATCTTCAAGGTCAATGGCATCCATGGCGTTCATAGACGAACACAATGAAATAGCGATGCTCCAAAAGCCAAAACAAGCTGAAGGTTTTCACCAGATAGTCGACTTTCTGAAGTCAAGTCATATTGCCCATGCTCTCACTCTATCTCCTACAATCTTCATAGAGCATCAGAGGCAATTCTGGGCAAATGCCACCATTGTTACTGAGAATGGTGCGCAAATGATCAAAACAAGGGTGTGTGACAAACCCTTGACAGTTACTGAAGAGGTACTTCGCATCAGTCTACGTCTAGACGATGCCTTAGGTATAACTTCTATCTCTAATGATGAACTGTTTTCTACTCTTACAAGAATGGGGTATGGAGGCCCATTGGGGGTGTTCAAGTTCTCAAAAGACAAATTTTCACCCCAATGGCGTTTCTTTGTCCATATCCTCATGCACTGTATATCCAAAAAGACTACTGGATGGAGTGAGTTCAGTAGCACCATTGCTTATGCTTTGGTATGCTTAGCCACTGCCAGAAAGTATAATTTTTCACAAATGATTTTTACTGATCTTGCCTCAAACCTGGGAAGTAAAAAGAGCTTTTATATGTACCCCAGGTTTGTTCAAGAAGTTATTAACCATGAATTGACGGATATACCTCATTTTGATGGGGTATATGTACCCAAAATTCCCAAAGGTAAGGTCTTTTCAAACATGAAAAGATCCCCTCTGGACTCGGAAGGAGTTGACACCCCATTGTTCTCTACAATGATGGTGGTGTCCCAAACTGATGAAGGTATGGCAGCAGGGTCAAGGCCCCCATTAGACCAACCCACTGCTAGCCAATCCCAACCTTCCCACTATAAATCAATTCCACAGTCTATTCTTGAAAAACCAACTTCACCAATCACCCATACTTACAAAAGGAAACAGGTAAAGAAGGCTCCTTCCCTTCTTGTACCATCAACCACTAAGCCTACTCGCCCTCTAAGGGAGAATTCTCCCTTAGAGAATATACATAGGGAAACCACAGGGGTGTCTCCCAACCCCAAGGAGGTGCTCTCTGAGGAGGAGGTTGAGCATATGGGTACTGAGGCTGCCACTACTTCTGCTAGCACAGAGAAGGACAGTGGTAACATAATTAAGACCTCCCCCATGGCAACTTTGAATGAGCAATCATTCAAAGGTCCCTGGTGCCAAGAAACCAAGGGGGTGGACAGTGCTTCTGCTAGGCAGAAGACTTCCACTACAAAAAGATCCAATGATCCTTCAAAAGAAGGTAACACTTCTGGAGAGGGTGAGGACAGATATTCTTACTATGAATTGATGGAAACAATAGGCAACATCAACCTAGATGTTCTCAAACAAGGGAAAGAAATTGAAGAAATGAAATTGGTAGTCTTGTCCCAACAAGTGCAGATTACCAAACTCAAGAAATTGGTTATGAAGCTAGTACAGAAAAAGAAGAAAAGACAATTTGTGCTAAGGAGAAGAAAGTCTGAGAATGATGTTCCCAAAAAGGGGGAGATCAACATGGAAGAAGCTACAGAAAAGAGAGAGCTTGATGGTATGAAATATGGTGGTGAGGGGGAGAAGTTTGATGTTGAGGGGGAGCAGGAAGCAGAAACTGAAAGAGAATCAGTGCAAATAGAAATCATTAATACTGCTAGTTCAAGTAAAGCAGCAGAGATAGTGAAAGAAGTATTAACAGATCTTGAGATTGCAGAAACCTTACTTAAAGCCAAGAATGATACTCCCAAGGTCACTTCAAAGACCAAAGGAGTAATCATCAAAGAACAAGGTGAAGTGATCAAGAAAGAAAATAGTAAGAAGGCAATGAACAAAGACAAAGGAAAAGCAAAGATGGTGGAATCTGATCAACCAGTCAAAAAGCAAAGGTTGGTTGAATCAGATGAAGCCTTAGCCAGGAAGATGCAGGATGACATTGAAAAGGAAGAAAGAGTTCAGGTTGAAAAGGACAGGGAAATGGCAAAGGCTCTAGCTGCCGAACTAAATGAAGCCTATCAACAAAGCCTGGCAACTGAAATTGCACAGAAGAAAGCTGAAATTCTGAAGAAATCAGTGGTAGTAAAAACAGCTGCAAAGAAGAGAAAACCCTCAAAGACATTCTTAGGTACCCAAGAGAGAAACAAGATGATTATATTTCTCAAAGGTGCTGTAGGAGTCAGAAAGGAGATGTTCTCCAAGATGTCTTTTGAGAAGATTAAAGAGCTGTATGATTCAGAGATGTTAAAGCTTCAGGGGAATGAAACTGCAAGGGTGGAGATGGAGAAGAGGATGAAATAAAGTAATGACTTTCTGATACAAAAGCCCTTTCCAGATGAGCAGGAAACACCATCAAAGAAAGAAGCCACTCTGGGTGAAAGTCTAAGGACTTTAAAGAGAACCAAGATGATGGCAAGGAGAAAGTCAATCAAGAAGCCTAGAATAGCTGAAGGAGAGGCTGAGAAGGTTGCTGAAGAAGAAGGGGCGCCTGAGTCATCTGAAAAGAAAGAATCTTCAAGTACTGATGATTTAAAGATGTACATGGTAGTGATGGACAAAGTTCCTGAACCAATTTCAGCAGAACCTGTTGGTATAAAGCCTCCTGAAGTTATTCACTGGGATACATTGACATTGGATGGAAAGGAGTACATTAGACTCAAGAGGAAGGATGATAAGTATGAGGTATTCAACACTTGGGTCAAGATTGTCAGAACATGCTCTAGGTCAGATCTTGAAGAAATGTTTGAGATAGGAATGAATTTGTATCCAGATATACTGAAGGCTTCAGTATATCAAAGAAAACACCATCAAAGAAAGAAGCCACTCTGGGTGAAAGTCTAAGGACTTTAAAGAGAACCAAGATGATGGCAAGGAGAAAGTCAATCAAGAAGCCTAGAATAGCTGAAGAAGAGGCTGAGAAGGTTGCTGAAGAAGAAGAGGCGCCTGAGTCATCTGAAAAGAAAGAATCTTCAAGTACTGATGATTTAAAGATGTACATGGTAGTGATGGACAAAGTTCCTGAACCAATTTCAGCAGAACCTGTTGGTATAAAGCCTCCTGAAGTTATTCACTGGGATACATTGACATTGGATGGAAAGGAGTACATTAGACTCAAGAGAAAGGATGATAAGTATGAGGTATTCAACACTTGGGTCAAGATTGTCAGAACATGCTCTAGGTCAGATCTTGAAGAAATGTTTGAGATAGGAATGAAGTTGTATGCAGATATACTGAAGGCTTCAGGGATTTCAATTACAAAACTGGTGATGGAGTATCTGTATATGATGTTCAAGCCTGATGAAGTAGAGCATGTGATCAAGAATGTGTTCAAATCAGTCAACAAGTGGACTCTATATGAAACTAGTGGAGTATATGCAGTGACTTTGGATTTAAATCACACTGAATACTTTCTAGTGGATAGAGTATATAACCATAGCAGATTAAAGATTCATGCCATGCTGAAGAAGAAGCTAGGATGTGTTCCAGATTCAGAAATGGCTAAATACTTGATCCAAAGAACAATTAATCAGAGTTTGGGGTTGGATGCAAACACTGGAATTTAGGCCATGATAGAGTTTTGGGAGCATCTTGAAGAAAATCTGAAGAACTTGACTTCTCTTCCTAAAAGTCAAGTTAGGGGGAGATTGTTGGGAACTGAAGAATAACTCAAGTGATTAATGCTGCTGGTTGAGATTTACTACTGCTAGAAAACTTCACAGTTAATACTGCTGAGTATTACTACTGCTAGTAGAATTAATACTGCTAGTCAAAGTTAGTGTTGCTTGAACAAAGTTAGTACTGCTTAGCTAGTTAGTACTGCTAGTAGTTAGTGCTGCTTAGTAGTTAATACTGCCAAGACTTAATGTTGCTTATAAGGTAAACAAGGATATTCTGAAGATATTCATGGAAGATATACTGAAGATATTTTATTTATTTGTAATTATATTTTTGTTCAGTATATGTATAGATTTGACAGAATAGTTTAGATATAGTTTTACAGATTTAAATCTAAAAGTTTTTGTTCTAGAGAGAATCAACCTCAAGGCATAGTTCCTAATTCTAGAGAAGTAGAATTCGTCTTGAAAGAGCTTGTTCTTCAAGATTGAGGTTGAGTGTGTAATCTTGTGATTTTAATACAAGTTTGCAAAGTGTTTATCATATACTGTTTGCTTACTGTTTCATTGAATATCAAAGTGTTATTCCGCAACTTCTTTGATATTGTTTCTGAGACTTTATTCTTGTTAAGAATTCGATCCTGAAAATGCTCTTTCCTTTTGGCCGTGGTACAAGTCTCCAAAATTTTAGCGCGTCAAATTGATTGAGCTCCTCTTGCATTGCTATAATCCAATCCGGATCCTCCAACGCTTCAGATACTTTGGTTGGTTCAATCTTCCTTAGAAATCAAGTGAAAAGACATTCGTTGGGAGTAGCCGTCTTGGAACGTGTAGACACACTTGCTTGAGGATCACCAATAATTTGATGAATAGGATGAGATCTTGTCCATTTGGTGGTATGAGGGAGAGGATCAATACTTTCTTGTACAACTTCTAATTGTTGAGAAGGAGGTTCAGAAGCTTCTATGTCAGAAGAAGAAACATCAATAGTTTCAACTGGAGGAGGAGGTAGTTCAACAACTTCAGAATCAGACTCTGGAAGTGTTGGTTGAACAGTAGCAGTTTGTTCTTCATCCTGAAGTTGTTCTTCTTGAACAGGTTGTTCTTGAACAGATTCTTCTTGAATAGGTTGAGTTTCTGATTGTGAGAGATCAGGTTCAGAAATATGTTGATCAGAAATACTGTTTTGAATAACAGGAGGTACTGGAACAGCATCAGTGTCAGAGATAGATGCAGCGGAATTGGAAGTAGATGCGCTTAAAGTATCCTGATTCAAAACATTTGAAACATTATCAGTATTAGATTTGGGAACATCATCATAAAAATTCTCAAAAAGAAAATCAAGATCAGAAAGATTTAACAAAGAAGAAGAATGATCCTGATTTGACGGTTGTAGCGAAGGTTCTGAACTGAGTTGTTCAGAAGCTGAATTCTCTGTAGGTGCGGGTTCTGGATCTGATTGACCAGAAACCAAATCGGCAGCTTCGTCAAATTTGACATAGACACTCTCTATCACTTTTCTTGCAGAAGTAAGAAAGACTCTGTAAGCTGCAGAAATAGACGAATACCCAAGAAAAATACCCTCATCTGCCTTTGGACTAAACTTGTTGAGATTGTCTCTGTCATTCAGAACATAACATTTACACCCAAATGACTTGAAATATTTGACATTCGGTTTGATACCGTTCATAAGCTCATATGGTGTTTTGTTGAATCGGCGATGCAGGATTGATCTATTCTGAGTATGACAAGCAGTTGAGACAGCTTCAGCCCAATGAGACAAAGGAAGACCAGAATAAGCAAGCATTGATCTGGCAGCCTCGACAAGCATTTTGTTTCTTCGTTCAACAACCCCATTCTGTTGCGGTGTTCGAGCAGCAGAAAACTGTTGTTGAATGCATTGATCCTCGTAGAATGCCTGAAGAGTGTTGTTCTTGAATTCTGTCCCATTGTCAGATCTGAAAACTTTGACTGCTTTTTGCTTGTTGGTCTGGATTGTTTTGATGAGGTTGATGAGAATGTCGGGAGTTTCATCTTTAGATTTGAGAAACTTAACCCATGTATACCGTGAGTAATCATCTACAACCACCAAGACATATATTTTCTTTCCAATACTCTTTGTCTTCATCAGTCCACATAAATCAACGTGAAGTAGATAAAGAATGTCCGAAGTGCAGGGTTCAGGCTTTGGCTTATGAGAAGCTTTCTTCATCTTTCCTTTCTCACAATCTTGACAGAGGTGGTCTTTCTGAAAACGAAGTACTGGGAGACCTCTCACTGAATCAGTCTTGACAAGGCGATCCATGTATTTAAAGTTGAGTTGAGCTAGTCGTCGGTGCCAAATCCAGCTTTCATGAACTGAAGCTTTAGATAGCAAACAGATGTCTGATGGGATTTTAACCTTGGAAAGATCAATGGTATACAAATTGTATCTTCTTTTTCCAACTAGTAAATCCCTGCCACTATCATTCTTTACAGCAACTATTTTAGATTTGAAGCTGACTTCAAGATCTTTATCACAAAACTGACCGATGCTAAATAAGTTGTGGCTTAGACCTTCGACGTAGCTGACTCTCTTGACAGTTATATTACCTTGAACAAGATCACCATAACCTAGAATGGGAGCAGTCTCGCAGTTTCCAAACTTAACACGACCGCAACATTTTTCTTTAAAATTGGAAAGTAGTGATTTGTTGCCCGTCATGTGTTTGGAACACCCCGAATCCAGATACCATAAATGACTAAGCTGGACATACATAAACTACACAGATTTAGGTACCCATATGCTTATGGGTCCCTTCTTGTTAGATTTGTGTCTTTTATTTTTTGAAAAATTATTTTTCAAACACTCATGAATGCAATCATCAATAGAGGAAAAAACATAATCATCAGAATCAGAATTAGAAGAAGAATATGAGACATTATTTGCAATGTGAATCATTTGCTGAATTGAATATTTTGTGTTTTTATTACAAAAAGCAAATGTATCCGAATGACAAAGATTCTCTACACATTTATCTCCTAACAATTCAGACTCTGTTGATTGCTGCTTAACCCTCCATATCAGCTTCGGTGACTTCTTAACAGTCCAATCTGAACCAGAAGAATCAGAAGAATTAGAATTTTCAGACAAGACATTATCCTATTTCCTTGACTTCTTTGACCTTCTTCTTTTACGCTCTGTTTTATAATACTGATCATTTAGCGTCAAAGAATCATCACCAATTGAATTAGAAGAAGAAATTTTATCTAAGAAATCAGATTGAGCATTCAACACATTTGAACTTACCTTGGAGTGAGAGCTTTCAGAAAAATACAAGTCTGGAAGAGGTTTGCGCGACTCTTTGGTGGCGCAAACTGAACTTTGCGCGACCAACGTCTGGCGCAAGTTGTTAGTTTGCGCTACCAATGGTTGGCGCAAATGCTCACTTTTCTTAACATTTTGAGTATTTTCCTTGGAATCGACAAAAAATCCGGAATTAATTTTGTCTTCAAAACTTGTTTTCATTATAAAAAGAAATAAATCGTTTTCTAAATCAGTTTGAAGACATTGTTCTTCCAATTTATCTTCAAGATCAACTATTTTACCTTCTAACACTAATGGGGGAATATATCTCCTAGAATCATAAGAAACATGAGATACATTTTCCTTATTAGTATTGTTGTCATATATATCAACAAAATCAGTTGATAATGAAGATTTATTGGAAGAATTGACATTTAAAACATTTTTGGATTTTCTGGACTTCTTTGATTGATCAGGAAAATACTTAGCATTTTCACTCGTATAAACAAATGGCATTTCTATTTTCTTGTTGTTCATTCTTTTCTGATTTTCAATTTCTAATTCTTGCTTTGCATTCATCCACTCAATTTTAAATTGAGGAGCATAATGTGCAAGACTTAGATAATCAAAATTATACAAAGTGGGGGTTTTTGTGATAACATTGTTTAAACAATGTGGATTTTCAAAACCAAGGCCCCATCTTTCTTTTATTGCCTCTTCACTCCTTGGTTTATTCATATAAATTGTTTACTCAGTTTGTTCTCTTTTATATAATTTTCCTTCTAAAACAATTATTTTATCAGAAAGATTTTGATTTAAAGTAGTCAATTCAGTCAAAGAATCACGATAAGTCTTATTTGAATTTTCTAACTCATTCAATTTCTTTTGAAACTTCTCTTTTGTATCTATTAAAATAGATTTTTCATCTTTTAGAGAAATTTGCAACTTTTCAATCAAAACAGACTTTTCTTGATTATCATGTTTTTCAGATGTGAACTTTGAACGTAAATCATGTAAAGCATTGATAATAACGTTCATTTGAGATTATATAAAATTGTAATCAAACTCAGAAATTACCTCAGATTCATCTGTTGAAGTATCCTCTTCTTCATCATCACTTTTGTCATCTCCAATGAAGCACATAGCTAATGTTTCCTCATTCTCAGCTTCGTTGTCAGAGTGATCAAGCCAATATTCTTCCTCAACAAGAATAATAGTTTCGTTTACTCTCTTCTCAACCAGTTCCAACTTCTTTCTGTAGAAAGCAGAATCCTTGATCACCTTCACACGACACTCCTTAGCTATGTGTCCGGGTTTCCCACAATTGAAGCAGTTCATAATCTTCTTCTCTTCCTTTTTCGGTTCGACCACTTTAGCAGGCTCATATTTTTGAGTATATGGCTTTGAGGGAGCACCGGGTTCCACTTTCTTTGAGCCGGAAGTGAAGCGAAGGTTGTTTGATCCTGGTCTTTGTTGGAAATTCTTTTGGTAGTGTTGAGAGAGAAGAATCATGGCTTTTTCTAGAGCCTCGCCATCATCTTCAGTTGAACCATCATATGCACTCTCAGATAAAGCTTGTTCAGCCAGCTGACTTGCAAGAAGAGCAATCGGATCCACAGTCTTTGGCTTATTCTTCTTATCAATCTTTGCTTTCTTTTCCAGAACCATGTTCTCACCAGTCATCAGGATTTCATACAGTTCCTGAATTGGCATTGTTGAAATCCTGACATCATTCCTCATTCGATGACAGGATTTGCTCCATTCGGGTTGGAGAGCGTTTAAGAACTTCATATTTGCTTCCAATTCAGTCTTTGTCACTTTGATTTTATACAGATCATTGATCACTGCCCAAAATCTATCAAATACACTTTTCAAACTTTCTCCATCTTTCGCCTTAAATTCCTCAAAATTGTTCATGTATCTGGTCTGACGAAGTTGAGTAGCCACAGCTGATCCAAGCATTATCTTTTCCAATTGAGTCCACATGAGCATAGGATTTTGCTTGAAACAGTCAATTCTGTTGTAGATTGAATTGGGTAGAGCAAGAATCAGATTTGACTTTGCTTGACTATCAGCTTGATATCTTAAGAGCTCGTCAGCATCATATTCTCTTATAGACTTTTCAACTCTTGTAGCCAGAGTAGTTGCAGTACCTGGTATTTCTTTCATGAGCCTCTCCATAGGACCCTCAGTCAGATATTTCATCATATTGTCACCATTTGGTTGTCTCTCTATGAAGTTGATGAATCTGTCCTGCCATTGTTGAAACTCATTCTCATTTATCAGAACAGGAGGACGAGTATCAAATCCCAAAGACATCATTATGTCGTTCTTGTAAATCTGTGCTTGTAGAGACATCTTGACAGAATCAGAAAGTTCGAAAAAATTCTAAGGCACTGGAAGACTGGCGCAAACTGAATGTTTGTGTGAGCAGTGAAAGACGCAAACTAGATTTGCGTGAGCCGAGCAAGATGCAAAACAAACTTGCGTGAGGCGTTGAAGACGCAAACCAAGCTTTTCGTGACCAGATGAAGACGCAAATTGAACTTTGCGTGATGCGTTGATGACGAGAATCAGACTTTGCTTGAGAGGCTAGAAACACAAAATGTACTTTGCGCAATCTGAATATGACACAAACTAGGAGTTTGCGTGAGATGAGGAATACGCAAAATGAACTTCTCGTGAGCTGTGGAAAAAGAAAACTTGCACTTTGCGCGATGCACGGGAGACGCAAATTTCATTTTGCGTGATGAACACAAAGCGAAAAGTTGAACTGAACGAGTTTACACCTGAAGACGAACAAGACTTGATGAACTCGCGCAAACCAGATGAACTCGCGCAAACCTGAGATGAACTAGCGCAAAGTTCAGATCTGGCGCAAACCTCTGAAAATCAAGAAAAAACTAGCAAAAACGATTATAGCCATGAATTTAATTCAACTAAATCACACAGAAATGAACGAAAACAGGTTTCTAACACTTGTCAAACAACAAAATTGATCAAAAAACACAAAATCGAGATTTCAAGAATGTAACAGTACGCTCAAAACGAGTTTTCAGAAAAACTCTAAATCTCAAAATCGATGATCAAAAACAGTTTTTCTTGCAAAAAGATGTAAATCAACAATGTTTTACAATTAAAAACGAGTCCAATGAATCAAATTGCAACAAAATTCGTCCACAAACCAGTCCGAATTTGATGAAAAAGCAAAAAAACAAGATTTTCTTGAAAAAAAAATCAAGAAAATCAATCAAATTTTTTGTATTAATCCACAAATTCAGAAGCTAAATCGATTTCTCTCAGTCCTCTCAGATTCAGATTAGCTCTGATACCAATTGAAAGTCCAAGATCTCTAAATCTTAGAGAGAGAAAGTAGAGAGAGAGAGAGGGAAGCGCCAAAAGTAATGTTCTATTCAATTCAAGTTCCAAAGTTACAAAACAAAGGCAACAAGGGGACTTAAATACCCCTAGCCTTAACAATACAGATAAGCACTCTAAACACAGATAAAATTAAGGTAATAAATACAATGATTACTACAAAATCAGTCTTAACAGTTGACTTAAAAAGTCCAACCCAGATTACCACTGAAAAATTTCTCAGAAAAAATACCAAGTATAGAACTCACACAATCCTGGAACTCGCAAACAACTGTTCACAACACTTCGCGCTGAATGCTTTGTGCGCGAAAAAGGAACTCACAGACCACTACTAGCGCGTATTGAGAATCTTGCAAGTAGTGTTATGCGCGAACGTACTTCTCGCAAAGAACTTCGTGTGCGTTTAGGACTTAGGAAAATTTGATCAACTCACTTCTCGCAAATCCAAACTCGAAGATGAATGCAAACTCGCAAATCAATACTTAGCACGTTCCATACTTAGAAAATTTCTAAAAAATTAAACTCGCTAAATGTAAACTCGCAAGGACTAGAACTCGCAGAAGCTTTGAGCGCGAACCATACTTAGAAAAATTCACAAAACTTGAAACTCGCAGAATCTAAACTCACAAGACGTTTTATGCGCGAAACCACTTCTCGCAAGACGCTTTATGCGCAAACTAATCTCAAACTCGCAGAAAACACCAAAACATTCATATTGCGCGTTTTTCACAGTTTGTGTGTTCTTCCTTAGCGCGTTCTTCAGATCTAGCGCGTTTGACACTTGTTTTCACATATTCGATCCAAAAATCTTAATAGGCCTGCAAATCGATTTTCCAACAAATCCACAGTACTTGAAAACACAAAATGAACACTTTTCTAATACAATACAACAACTAAAAACTCGAAATTACAGTGCCCATTCTCGAATTTACAGTGTTCGTATGATTTTCAAGAAAATTTGAATAAAATCCAAAATTGAATGTTTCAAACGAACACAATTACACCATTTTTACAATCTAAACACAACTAATCAATGTGAATTCGATCCAAACAGTATCCTAAGACGTCGTTCTGCGTGTTCTTGAATAAAATCAAGAAATCGATCAACAGTGGTAATCCAATCAATCTGAATTCGTAAGGGTAGGCTTTGATACCAATTGTTATGTCCAATTCAAGCCATTAACAATCAATACAATGTAAATCAGATCACAGAATATAGAGAGAGAAATAGTCATATGTCATTGATATGCGTACAATTCTCAAGTTACATGGTTCACTCACAGAACAGGCTAATTATACAAGACTACTTCTCTCAAGACACAGAAACTCTCAAGACAAAAGAAACTCTCAAAGACTTTTACAAAGTCGAAGTTAAATACAATACAAAAGACAACACTTGATCTAAACTATACATTAACATGAACTTCTAACACAAGCATGGTCAAAATCATCTACTTTTGAACGTCTAAGCATTAATCAAGGGGGAGCAAAGAAAAGTATCCATCATTTGTCAAGGGGGAGCAAAAAAATATTGGAAATTTCAAAGTCTCTACTCTTCATATAAGAGCCTCTGATCTTATCTCTGATACTCACATCAGAGTCACTAATCATTTCATGAAATGATCATTTCAGAAAGAAAGGTATGCTTCTCATTCTCAAATTCTACCTTATCTTTTTCTGAAAATCAAACTTGATTCTTTTCAAAATTCAAATATCCAAATCATTTAGTCTCTGATATTGTCTTCAAAGCCTCTGGTATAGTATACTCTAAAGCAATATCCGAACACTTAATCTCAATATTCTTGGATATCCTTTTAATCAAGTTTAAATTCTTTTATAAATAAAATTCTTCTGATAAATTGTGATTTATTTAGAAATAAAAACAAAAAAGGAGGGATTTTTACAAAAGAAATGGTGTGTGTGGGTTATTTTATTGGATAACTATCAAATTTAAATCAAAACCCCACTGACGGTTATCTGACATCAAGCGTCCTTTCATCCTTCCTCTACATGTGTACACTATTGATTAGAGGGTTGATGGAACGTTTTCTGACATGGGAACTCACAATCGCCGTTTCCATAGCCTCAATCCCACTACCAATCGCCCATAAAAACCCCCTTCATCATCATTTCATTCTTTACGCTCTTAAAATTTCCCTCAACACTACTCTCTCTCTCTCTCTCTCTAAGCTTTCAAGCAAGAAACCTGCAACAATGGCAAACCAAGCTCAAAACTCAAAAGACTCCAGTCGAATCATTCCAAGTTTAAACCTGGTACAATTCGATGTTCCAGTCAAAGGAAACAACTACCATTTGGACATCACCCCTGCCAAGTTCGAAGAACAGTTTCGTCCCGTACTAGAATTCTTCAGCAAGTGTGAACTGAACGTTGTCCTAACTACATATGCTCAAGACGTTCCTCTCAGGTATGTACAACAATGGTGGTATTCCAGTGAATACAATGACGAACAAGGAGGACTAGTTGACTATATTGACCTAGGTGATCAAGGAATCGACATTCGAATCACCCCTGACACCTTGACTCGACGATTATGCCTACTGGCTACAAGAGAACTTCAAATCCAACAATTTGAAAAACCCCGATCTCCTGAAGTTCTTCTATAGTTTCTTTAACATCTGGGTTACAACAAGGAGATTACCCGATTAAACCAATTCAGACGCCAACATCTTCCTCCAACATGGAACTTCATGTTCAGTGTGTTAAATCGCACACTAACATGTAAAATCGGCAGTCAAGACCAAACACACCCAACCATCTTAGCCATCATGTACGCCCTTTTCTTCAATCGAAGTATCAACATGGCTAATCTTCTTTTCTGTGAACTTTTGATTACTGTGGACAAAAAGAATAAGGATCTCTCAAAAGGAAAACAACCAATCTCAGTATTGTTTCCTAGATTCATTTCTTTAGTAATTCGACAAGCATTGGAGAGGAAATCTTTTACTGACGAGGGCCAAAGAACGCCCCTTTTTGTGATGAATTCATTTAAACCCACTACTGTTCCTCCTTACCCAAATGAAAGACGATTTCCGAAAACCATGCTTGAATACCTCTCTGCTGACTCTGAAACCCGCCTCTTCCTTAGTCATGTTGCCCAATCATCAGAGATGATGGTGGGATCCCCAACACATTTAGGCTCTGAGCCTGAGTTAGAATCAGAGAGTGAAATCTCTGAGGCTACTCAACATCATCACAGAGAGCAACCAGAGGGTGGCTCTGTGAAAGTAGGTGAGAAAAGAACAGAGAAACCTCCCTCTGACAAAGAGAATAACTCTATCATAGTTGAGGAAGGTGAGGATGAGAGTACTCTAGAGGGTGAGTTTCTTAGCCTAGAAGTCGAGAGAAGTGAGGTAGAAAAAGATGCCCTATAAAGCACAAGTGAGAGACTCCAAAGCCCAACTCCTCGTGCTACCAAGTCTACTATTCAGGGTGGTCCAGAACCCATGGATATTGAAATAGAGGTACACACCTCGAACCCTACCCAGGCCATCCGCTCAGAGGCACCTTGTTCTGCCTCTGAAGCAATCACCAAAGGGGAACCCTCTGAAGTGGCTAAGTCCTCCCAAAGGGACTTAGTTAAAGACAAAAGTACTAAATTGCCCCAGAGTACGATACCTACCCATACAAATGATGCCTCTATGGCTCATAATATAGGTACCCGTCCTTTGGTCTAAGAGAGACTGAATATTTATCCTAGGGATTGTCTATTAGAGAGACAATGGCATAACCTAGTTGCATAAGGGCTCCTAAACCGGGATAAAAAGGTGTCCACTCACGTTAGGTTATCCTCTTCTTCTGACTCTGATTCAGATGATGTGAGACCTATTAGAACCATTATAGAGAAATCCTTGAAAAAGGATTCTCAAGGATTAATGGGAAGTCCTTCCGGAGCCACCATCAAACAAGCTCCGAAAGAAGGCCCCTCTGTTCTCGAGGGTAAATTAGAATCATGTGTTGATTCTAAGTTTCCCCACTCTGACTATGTCACCAAGGAAGAGTTAAAAATCTTTGGTGATGAAGTCAGAGGATCTTTGAAGGATCTAAAACTTCAACTTGAGAAGACCTCAGAGGCCTCTGCCTCAAACTCTGAAGCTGCAAAACTCACTTCAGAGGTCTCTAAGTTGCGCACAACACTGAACTCTCAAAGTTCAAGGATGGATGCTCTGGAAAAGCTAGTTATTGGCAATTCCTCAGTTATATCAAAGGAGATTGAAGAAGCAAAGGAAGAGCTCCTAAAATCTATGCCAACCCCCTCTGCTCCTTCCACTACCTCTGCAGACTTCTCTCATTTCAAAGAGGAAGTCTTGAAGATCTTAGCAGAGTCTATTGCCAATATTCCAGTACCTGTTGCTGCTCCAACCACTCCCATGCCTTCAGAGCCAATAACCAAAGCTGACTTGCATGACTTCACTAAATCTGTCACCAATCGCATGATGATAATTTCAAGCAAGTTTGTTGCAAAAGCAAGCTACCATACCAAGACAATGGAAGACCTTTTAAAGAATGCACTATCTTCAAAAGAAGGAAAGTTGAAAAGAAAAACTCCAGAAACTGCCTGCTCTGAAGAGGCAAGGAAGAAGTCAAGGTTTGATGACAGGGATGACCAACCACAAGGGTCATCAGGTCCTCAAAAGGGGGAGAAGGGTCAATCAAAAGAAGTTGAAAAGGAAAAAGACTTGACTCCTTCCCCCTCCAACAAAGACAGAGGAGTACAAGAAAATGAACCAGAGAGGCACTCCACCTCTGCTGAAGACAACCAAACAGTACTCAAATCTCCAGTACCAATTGTATTCTTAGCACCATCATCCTCAGAAACACCAATTATTCAAGTCATAAATATTATGCCAGAGACCATTGGTGCTCTGGACGAAGAAGAAGAAGATGAGCAACTGGTGGATTTTTCAACCTCTGACGATGCATTCTCATCACCAGAAAGACCAAACATTGTGATGAGAGATGCATTTGGCTCCGAATCTGAAGAAGCAGAAGTTGTCAATGAAGAAGATGCTGAAGAAGAAGAGGAAATTGAAGTGATTGATGTGCAAGAGTATGAATACAAAAATGCTCAAACTCATCATCCCTCTACTTCAGAAGCAGAGCTCAAAATTCCAAACACTGCAGAGCTTGAAGTCATCTTCTCATCCACTATCAATGACACCCCTCTACCATCTCCAAGAGCTCAAACAAAGGAACCAGAGACAACTCCATTGTCTGCTGAAGAAGATACCTTGGTTGTTGATGAACAATCCCCTCCAAAGAAACATGTTCAGAAGACAAGCATTGGTATTCCTGCCCTATCAAGGTTCATCCAACCTCCAATCTTCCTTGCTTCAGATCCAGAGACATCTATTGAAGATCATTTCAGATACCTCTACTCTGAATTCAATCTTGAAAACACTCAAGTTCTTCCTCTGAACCCAAGGATCAAGGAGAATATGCAAGATTATGAGAAGAGGTTCATAAAGTCAAAGACACAACCCGTAGATCAAGTTTATTCAGAGTCACCCATCATTGAAATAAATGATATCTCTGAAAAGAAGTTTTCCTACAACAAAATCATATACAGGTATTTCGTGGTGATCCAAGCTGACATAAAGGTTTATGAGTTCAATGACAATGATATTGTGAATCTAAATCCTTATGATCTGCCTCAACTTCATGCATGTTGTGTAACAAGATATGATTGAGGGAGACAGTACAGAATTGGCAAGTATGATATTTACAGTTCTATGAATGCACACATCAAGCTAAGACCAAAATTGGACTTTCAGATAGCTCTATGTTGGGTCTGAAATATGCCAAAAATGGTTACTACTTCTAGTTCAACATGGTTACTACTTCTGTGGTTAATGTTGCCAGTTATAGTTAATACTGCTGGAACAAAGTTAATGTTGCTGGAACAAAGTTAATGCTGCTAGAAGAAAACAGTTAATACTTCTAGTTAGTACTTCTGTTATTAATGTTGCTAGTTGATGATTAATGTTGCTCAACAAGATTAGTACTGCTAGTTCAAAGTTAGTACTGCTTGAAGAGATTAATGCTGCTGAGCATGGTTAGTACTGCTAGAGTTAATACTGCTCAGAGTATTAAGTTTGCTTATGATTAATATTGCTTATAAGATGGAGATCTGTATGGAAAGGATGACAGCTGGATAAACTGAAGATATTCATGGAAGCTTAGAGATAATGATGGAAGATATTCTGAAGATATTTTATTTATTTGTAATTATCTTTTTGTTCAGTATATGTATAGTTTTGACAGAATAGTTTATAGAGATTAATTTATTCATTCTAAGTTTTTAGAGAAAATCAACCTCAAGTCATAGATCCTAATTCTAGAGAAGTAGAATTCGTATTGGTGAGTCTGTTCATCAATATTGAGGTTGTGTGTTTAATCTTGTAACTTCAAGCATTCAATACAAGTTTACAAGTTGTTGATTATATACTGTTTTGGTTTACTGTTTTATTGAATATCAAAGTGTTATTCCGCAACTTCTTTGATATTAGTTTCTGAGAATTTATTCTTGTTAAGAATTCGATCCTGACAAGTGGTATCAGAGCAAGTATTCTCAGAAACCTACATTCAAAATCACATCATCATGGCTAAAGGTTCAGAGTCTTCAAGCTCAGAGATTCCTACTGAGGTAACATCTAATCTTTGCTCTAAATCCTGTATTGAAACTGTTACAAGGTACAGGGATCACAACCAGACAATGAGTGATGACCTTAAAAGATTAGAGAGAGATATAAAAGACTATGTAAGAATTGTTGAGAGTTTTGAGGAACAGATTAAGAGTTTCCAAGCCAATGAGCTTCAACACTCTTATGACACAAACTACTGGAAGTGGGAGAAAGACCAGTATGAATTTAAGCTTAAACAAAAAGAAGAGGAGAATGAGAAGATAAAGAGTGAGTTTGAGAAAGCCAAGCTGGATATTGAGAAATTTTCCAATGCTTCTAAAGCAATGAACTCTTTGCTCCAAACTCAAATCCATGACAAACTTAGAAGAGGAATAGGATATAACACCACACCACCACCATACAACAACAACTACATCCCTCCTATATCAGACTTGCTAGAGACCAAGAATAGGAAGGAATTGTCTGATGAAGCCACTAAGGTAGATCCATTAGACAAAGTGGTGGTTGAAACAGACTCTGAAGAAGAAAACTTTAATGAAAAGAGTAAGAAGAACACTGTGAGTGGTGAGATTCCTCTAGAAAATAACATTATCACCAATGAGGGATGTGGAAAGGCTTGGATCAAGTCTAAGGACATAGAAAAGACTGAGGGAAAGTCTGAGAAGGTCCATTATAAGCAAACCACAGTTGTGAATCCTGTCCCTTGTAAACAGTGTTCTTGCAATAAATCTAAGCCCCAAAAACATGATAAACCAAGGGGAAATCAGAGAAACTGGAATAATCAGTGGGCACAAAAACAAGGAGTTGATTTGAGTAAAATCAATAGACCAAAACCTTGTTTTATCTGTGGCAAATTGAATCGTCTTGCCAAACACTGTTATTTCAACCCTATCAACCAAAGAGTCACTTTTCAAAGAAAACCACAAAACTCTTTTGGTTATAGGAATAAAAGAAGAAATCAATTGGCTGAGAAAAGAGCACCTTTAAAGTCTCATGCTCAGAACAAGTTTGCTAATACAAAGAAAAATACTCCAAATAAGCCAAGGAGTAATTTAAAGACAAAGAAAGCAAACAACTTTGTTCAAGTTTGGGTTCCAATTGTAAAGAAACAAGTTAGTACTGCTAACAAGGCTAGTGCTGCTTCTAGTAGTAATGCAGCCAAGCCTATAATCTTGACAAAGTACTCCAGTCATGAGATTCCTAAACAACTCATTCAGACCAAACTGACAGATTATATTAATGAGAAAGGTCAACCCAAGACCACTTTGGCTTGGGTTCCCTCAATGACTAACTGATTTATCAAGTGTGCAGGGCAATCAAAAGCTCAAGAGGAAGAGCATTTGGAATGAAGATAATGGTTGCTCTTGGCACATAACAAGAAACATGGACTGCCTTCAAATTCTTTAAAAGATTTGATGGAGGACATGTTACTTCTGATCCAGCAGAAGGTAAGAAAAGTGAAAAAGGTATGGTTTCAAAAGATAAAGTAACTTTTGAAAATTTTATGGTATGTGGTACTACTAACCTTGTGTCTGTAAGTGTTTCAGGTTGCTAATACTGAAAGGTAGTTAGTACTTCTAGTTTAGTGAATACTGTCAGACTGTGTTAATGCTGCTGGTATGTGTTACTACTGCCAGTCTGTGTTAATGTTGCTGATAAGTGTTACTACTGCTAATGTAAGTTTTCTATACCTAAAAATGATCTTCAATGATTTAATGTCAAACCTGGATATCAATCAAAAAGCTTTTATCTGTATCCAAGGTTTGTACAAGAAGTACTTAATAATGAATTGACGGACATACCTCACTTTGATGAGGTATATGTACCTAAACCCCCTAAAGGCAAGGTTTTCTCAAACATGAGAAGATCTTCTAGGGACTCTGAAGGAGTTGACACCCCATTGTTCTCAACAATGATGGTGGTGTCCCAACCACAAGAAGGTATGGCAGCAGGGTCAAGGCCCTCATTAGACATTCCCACTGCTAGCCAAACCCAACCTTCCCACTCTATATCAATTCCCCAGTCTCTACTTCATAAGCCAACTTCACCAATAAAACAGGTAAAGAAGGCTCCTTCCCTTCTTGTACCTTCACCCACTAAGCCTTTAAGCCCTCTATTGGAGCATTCTCCAATAGAGAATATCCAAAGGGAATCCAATAGGGTGTCTCCCAACCTCAAGAAGGTGCTCAATAAGGAGATGCAAGAGCATATGGGTTGTAAGGCTCACACTACTGACTTTGCACAAAGTGCAGGACAGGACAGTGTGAACATTACTAAGACCTTCCCCATGGCAACTTTGGATGAGCAATCATTCAAAGGTCCCCGGTGCCAAGAAACCAAGGGAGTAGAAGGTGCTTTTGCTAGGCAGAAGATCTCTACTAAAAGATCCAAGGATCCTTCAAAGGTGGTAAACACACCTAAAGGAGGTGAGGACAGTTTAACTACAAAGAATTGATGGATACACTTGGTACAATTAGTCTGAAAGTTCACAATCAAATTATGGAGATAAAAGAGATGAAAAGGTGATCACTTCTTATCACTAGCAGATAGATCATTTCAAGAAGCTGGTACTGAAAAAGAAGAAAATTAAAGTTTGTATGAAATCTTATTTTGAGGGGGAGATAAGTGAAGAAGCTGAAATAAAGCAGTAACTACATCAGAAACAGAAAAGAAGATAACAACAGAAACTGAATCAAGAAGAACTAGTAATTGCAGAAAGTTTTGAAATTATCATAAAGACCTTATGTTGAAGAACTTAACTTCTCAGTTTTGAAAAGTTAAGTTAGGGGGAGATTGTTGGGTCTGAAATATGCCAAAAATGGTTACTACTTCTAGTTCAACATGGTTACTACTTATGTGGTTAATGTTGCCAGTTATAGTTAATACTGCTGGAACAAAGTTAATGTTGCTAGAAGAAAACAGTTAATACTTCTAGTTACTACTTCTGTTATTAATGCTGCTAGTTGATGATTAATGTTGCTCAACAAGATTAGTACTGCTAGTTCAAAGTTAGTACTGCTTGAAGAGATTAATGCTGCTGAGCATGGTTAGTACTGCTAGAGTTAATACTGCTCAGAGTATTAAGTTTGCTTATGATTAATAATGCTTATAAGATGGAGATCTGTATGGAAAGGATGACAGCTGGATAAACTGAAGATATTCATGGAAGCTTAGAGATAATGATGGAAGATATTCTGAAGATATTCTATTTATTTGTAATTATCTTTTTGTTCAGTATATGTATAGTTTTGACAGAATAGTTTATAGAGATTAATTTATTCATTCTAAGTTTTTAGAGAAAATCAACCTCAAGTCATAGATCCTAATTCTAGAGAAGTAAAATTCGTATTGGTGAGTCTGTTCATCAATATTGAGGTTGTGTGTTTAATCTTGTAACTTCAAGCATTCAATACAAGTTTACAAGTTGTTGATTATATACTGTTTTGGTTTACTGTTTTATTGAATATCAAAGTGTTATTCCGCAACTTCTTTGATATTAGTTTCTGAGAATTTATTCTTGTTAAGAATTCGATCCTGACACTCTAAATTTAGGAGAAGAAAAGTTTGGAGTTGCTGAACCAGTAGAGAAGATTCCTGATCTAGACAAATACAAGACTGGCTCAATAATTCCAGAACCTCTGGGATTCGTCTACAAATTAAATCAAGTCAAAAAGATTTTTCTGGCTTCAGAGGTCTCTAAATATTCAGATGGGACTTTAATAGGTGTGATGAAGATGATTCATAAAAAGGAAGAACGACACAGAGCTGACCTATTGGCTAAGCTAGACATGGAAATTCGCTCAATGATTAACTTCAGAGAGTTGATAATGACGTTCCATAGGATATACTCTGGTGAAAGTAATTAGTTCTTTTATTTGTAACTTTTTTGTTGCTATTGTTATCTTTTCTATTTGTAATTCATACTATTTGAGAAGTAACATTTAAAGAGGATGATTTTCTCCTCTATGCTTTCTAAATTAAATTTTCTTTCTCTGTTATTCTTGCAAATTTTTATTTTCAATACTTAGGGGGAGATTGTTAGCCCCAATTCTAAATTGTAAAAGTACTGAAAATATTCTAAGTCCTATTTCAGAGGACTTCCAGAGATAAACTTCAGAGAGCAAACCTGCCTCTGAAGTACATTCCAGAGTTAAGAAGATTCAGCAAGAAGACATCAGAGGTGGCTTCATCAGAGGCACCTGCATCAGAGCTCTGAAGAATTCCTCTCTGAAGAAAAATGTTAAAGGTTTTTACAAGTATTGGCATAAGAGCAGATGACACGTCATTAGTGATAAAGATTTACTTTTTAGAGTAAGTCACTGTTTAAGCATGTCTTGAGCTTACCTTTTAGGTAAGACACTGTTCAAGCATGCTTCTTATGTCAGGATAGTATACTATTCACTTTATGGTCCTATAAATAGGACCATCACTCTATAGACAAAAGCGTGTTTTTCCTTATATCTTGTAATTGAATTATCTTTAATATACTGAAAAGTGTTTCAAGAAGATCTTGTACGATTTATCCACCTTTTTGGTGTTCTTATTAATCTACCTGATTTATCCAGTGAATATAAGTTTGTTCTTATATTTGCCTCATTTGATATCTTCTTATTAACTGTGATTTGAATCTGCTTTGATATTAAACTGTATTGCTTCCGTTGTTCTTATTATTATTTGTTTATATCATTGTTATAAGATTAAATGCAGGGATCCAACATGGGCCCATCGATTTGGTGGTTTTTTTTTTTTGAAGTATGGTTGAAGTTGAATTTTTTTTAGTGTGAAGGGTCCCACCAGTTTTAATGTTTTTGGTGTTATATGTGGTGTTATGGGTTGGAGTTGTTCTTATGAAAACAAATTTGAGTTTTTCTATTTGACTTGCCGTTCTTGAAACGGTAAAAAAGCAAAAGGATTTTTTGAGTTTTCGGAGACAAGCGTAAGCATGGAATTCACGTGGACTAATTAATTTGGATTTCAGTTTGTATTCATGTTCTACACTAAACTTTAAATTCTACCATAAAACTTAATAGAGAGTATTCACAAAAAGTGGAGTAGTTACGTTTGGGTAGCCTTAAACATGATATTTTGTAATATTTCAATAAGCTTGAAGGTTTCTTTTCAATTCTAGTTAATTTTTGTTATATATTATTTAAAGTCGTTTCACATTGTCATCTAACTGAAAAAACATGACTAGGTTATTAACTACCTTTTTAGCTAATTAATCAGCTAGATTACCAAACATAATCAGAGAGAATAACCATACATAAACACGGTTCCTACAACAACCAACGATTCTTACATAAGAAGGGCATATGATGGAAAGTAAATGTGCATACTATCAAGAAACGTTATACCATACCTTTTTTATTTTTATTTTTTTGAAGGGTGTCCTAAGCTATGCCTAGACTAATCCCTTGGCAAATTATGACCGTAAGACATCACCCAAGTCCTGATTAAACCCCAGTGTCCATAATTGTTATACCATACCTTTTATCGACTAAATATTTTAGACGTGTATTTGGGTGGATAACTAGATACAAATTCATCCTGAAGACAGAGAATATACTACTTTTACATGGATTATTTTGTTGAATAACCTTAAATGAGAATTCTATTAATAATAGTATAGTAGATTTTTTTTGTGTATAGTAGACATTCTCGAACGTAATGGATTTAAAGAAAACTTACATTATGCACATAATCGGGACGACATATCTTCCACATAACCTCATTTAAGACATGTAAGCAACAAAAATGGGAGGTTAACCGGTTTAAAAAGTAGTAAATCTACTCATTGCTATAATGGATAGATTTTTCAAAATATAATACTCTAATTATAAAAACTAATAATTTAAAAATACAATGTTGTCTTAAGAATTAAAAAAAAAAAAAAAATTAGAATCATAGAGAATATAACAATTAAATTTCAGGATCCTTTATACATAATATAAGTCAAACCAATAACACATATAACTTGACTTCCTATCTTTACATAACAAATTCAGGCCATACCAATTACCACAGTATAAACCCTACTTTTGAGTAGATATATATACTATATCAGTTTGGTTTCATTACCACAGCATAAACAACCACTCTAAGGTGCAAGTCATCACAGCATGTTATGACCATCTCTTCTTCTCTGCTGTGGTCAAAGGTTTGACCTAAATCTAATGACAGGTGGATACAAAGCAATTAAATAACAGTCCCCTAAATCAACTAATAAACTTGCAACAAAAGGTAAATTTGAGGTCAACTTTACCATATATATATACCTCTTATCTCTCAACAAATCATGCAACATGAAGAACCAAACTTTCACATCGAAAACTCGTCGATTTGCCGTTCCCGTTCTCGACCTTGTTCAAATCCGGAAAGCCTGGGAAGTTCGGTTATTATTTTTCACTTGTTTTCTAACTCGATGGGTTGACCTCCTTTCCGTTTTCGTGGAGATGTCTCTTCAATCTTCTGAGCCAAATTTCATAATTCATCGGATACGGGGTCCCACAGAGACTATCCACATAATCAGCAAATGCTTTCAGAACTGCAGATATTTCCCCAAGTTTTTGCTGAATCAATCTTTTTGACCAGAAGGTGTCTCTCCATTCCAATGCTCCTTCAACAGAATCCAAATCGGGTAAATCACTGCCCGATGAAAAATAAAGCAAATAAACGAGACTTTCTGCATCGGAAGCCGAGCATAGTTTGCCTTCTTGAAGTGCGTATGTGGAAGAGAAATGAAGATTCATAGCTGGCCGATCTCTTTCCTCCAAAATGGCGTGGCCCCACCCAATTAGAACAAAGTAAGGTTGCGGGCTAATGCCAGATGTCACACATATGATGTTTTCAGGTCTAATGTCGCCATGCCGAATGCCGGCAGACGCGGCAGTCGAGAGAGCGGATAAGCAATCTTGGCAGCATCTAATGGCTTCATCTGGTCCGAATTGACCAAGATTGACCATTTCGGCTACTGTTTTGCCAACTGGGGTTGTCACGAGAATCGGGGTTCCACACCACGGATTGTCACAGTTCCCACCGGAGTTTAGTTTCCGGCACTGGCCAGGATGAACTATCCTGCCGGATATCACTAATTCCGGCAAATACTTGCTGGATAAACCGTTTTGCTTCATAATGGAAAATACTTTAGTTTGTCGCTGGACTTGATACCATAACTTCATATCTTCCCATGCTGGTTCGAGTTGAGATGGATGTGAACCTACATACAGAAACAGAGCCTTTCCTGGATCGTCAACAGAAGAAGCAATATAATACGGCATTTCACCATCACTTAGAACTTGGTTGATCTGATAACTTTTTTGCCAATTTGAATCCTCCACCAACAAAACAGATCCTACTTCGAGTCTAATTGATCTTTGGGGCTCAATAATAACGGGTTCTTCCTGGATTTCAACAATTTCAGGGGAAATGCTGCGTTGCTGGAGTTTGAATAGACCGTTTCCATTTATTCCTATTTCCCCTAACCGCCTCTCGTTTCTTCTTGTTTGAAGACGAGAACTGTGATCAGCAGCTAAATCTTCAATCGAGTTCTTGGGCATTCCAGCATACTGAACCATTGAATGAAAAGTAGCAAAAAGTACCTGTAAAGCACCAATATCCCCCCAATTGGCATTTCCAAGCTTGTTCCAGATCCTATCGAAAGGAGTGACTGAAACTCGTGAATGATTCTCGATCCATTCAGCAGCACATTGATACACATTATTAACATCAAACTCCATTTTGGTCAAATCTCCTTCGACTTTTACAACACCACCATATTGACAATCGGCCAGAATAACAAATACGGAATTTAAACTCGATGGATTTTTCGATCTCCGGAGACTTCTTGACAATAAAATACGTACAGCATAGAACAGGGCTTCGCCCAAAACAGACAACGAAGGAAACGTGACGTCGTTTTCCCTTGCGAGGCTTTCGATACCGGGCCTTAAAAGGGCCAACTCGAGAATATCATGCCATTTACCATGTGGGTGTCTAGGGTTATTGAGCATTACGGCTGTGGCACAAAGACCTCCAAGTTTTCCGTTAGCAATGGCTTTCTCGGCCTGATAGAATTTTAAATTTGCATCATAAAGACAGGCAACAGATAAAGGCATGGGTTCATCTTGGTTCCAAAATGCCTCCCATAAGCCCTTTACACTTGCATGTAGAAAATCTTCTATAGCAAGAAAAGCAGTAGCTTCCATCGTGCCTGATGGTGATGCATAACCAGCACTGGGCATCCGAATCAGCTGCTGAAAAGAAACCCCTTCCAATGCATAATCAAACTTTTGGAGATCTATCAACTCAAATGGAACATCAAAGTCATATGAATTTTCTGCTAAACTTTGAAACCAGTCTTCAAGATTTGAAGTCAAGATTTGACTGTCGCAAAATCTATGAAGGAACTCCTCCCGAACCCTACCACCTGAAGAAATACTTGACTTTTTGGTCCCTGACACTACTGATTCCTGGTCTGGTGACCCACCTGCATAAGTGAGACATTTACAAGAAAGACTGTTATTTTTGCCAGTAGAATACCATCGGCCAATTTGACTATTAACTTGAAAGACAAGAGTTTCATGTTTTGCTTAGTAAAACTTGAGAGAAACTGCACTTCAGTAATATATACTGCAGTTCCACAATAAATATGCATCATGCAAGCCTGTGCATCCACAAGTCCATTATAAGGCATAGTAGGTAGATATTACAAGTCTGCAATAAACATTTATTACACACACGTGTGCATTCAAACATGCACATATGCACAAAAAGAAATAGATGGCATAGAAATAATAGATGCAGAATAGGTATCTGAAGAATTGAATAATGTAATAGAGGGGAGCTAAGAGAAGCTATTATGGCCAATAAGTTCAAATAAAGAACACAGTTCCATTTATGATCCTGCATCTCTCAACTCACGTAAGGAACATCATGGTAAAAGCTGAGAATCAGCACTAGAGCATGGTATTGCCCTTTCTATGAGTGTGGTGAAATAGCTTATATCTTTCCCACATACTAGTTACTGGGATCGAGTATCGTAGATATTGAGGTCTCTAAATGCTGCTCCGCATCAAGGTCTTTTATATATTGATCAAGGCACACTTAAGCTATATGATATTCTCATGCGAGACTTGTTTAATTTCCATGCACCAGGAGGTGAACAAGAGTATTCTACTTGTCCGTTGGCAGTAATCTCCTATTCTTGAAAAGGAAGAAATGAGGCGCTTCTTTTTATAGTGCCAAGTGAAATGACCAAGCCATGGTATAGACAGTACGTGAGCTAACATGGATGCATCATTAGTACATTAGTCAGGAGATACTACCGTTGGACGAAGCACATATGAACACATACATGAATCGGATATTTGATGTGCATTCCCAGTATCATGAAGTGGACTATCACTTTCTCGTGAGAAGGCAGTTAGTACTCGCAAACCTCCTATGTAGATTTGCCTCTGTACGTATTCAGGAGAACCAGGTAGATCTTTTGACAAATCCCCTTTTTAAGAACACTGATTGATCCTGAATGTGCTTTGTTAGAATAGAAACGTGCACATGCATACTTCACTTGAGCAGGAGCTATAGATATATATTATATATTGGCCATGTATTACCTCTAGAATTTTAGCAGGGTTCTGCTCTTTCAGCCCGTTGGCCCACTTTGGACTATATGTATTCATGCTTTGATTGATAATATATTCATCCTTTTAGAGAATAAGAGAACCATATTTGACAATACTCAACTTATACCAAGAAGCACTTTAGCACATTAACAACCCATAAAATTGAATAATGTCATGCTAAATGGGTTAGCTTCTACAAGAGCACATTTCTTAACAAAGGGAAAGCAGAAAGGAATAGAAACCATAAGAATTCATTAGTAATGAAAATATACATAGCAGGCTAATAAACCCATATAGAAACCCCAAAGTTGTTAATACTACTACCATGTTACAAAACGGAACCCAAAAAGAAGCAATGAACAGATATTGATATAAGAGAACAGAAATAGGATGGCTGAAAGATTGATCAGATTGAATTTGTAAGGTAGCTTTTGAGAGGCTAGTCTCTCCATACAAATCACTAGGTAACTTTCTGCATATCCTTCCCTTTTTCTTTCTTCTATTTATAGTATATATCACTTCCCAACTAACATTCTCTTCTTATTGAAATTCCTCTAATACCCTTTTCAGTGGCCGCCAACAGAATTTACCCCATTTGATCCTTTCCCTTGCCCTGAGTCCTCTCCTTTCTTCTTTCATAAGTAAAATGGATAGCTGGGTGCATAGCATACTAATAGCCTATACTTCTAACACTCTTCAAATTGGAGTAAAAATATGAGGCATCACCCACCTTGCTGCATGAATTAAGCCCAAAAAAGCGACTCGGTCAACATATAGGCAACCAAGTCTATACAAACTACGGGGTTGTTTGTTTACCTCTTAATGGTTCCATTAAGAGGCAACCTCTGAATCGCTAAGAGGTGAATCTTGGTTGGTAAAAAAAAGTTTGCATCTTAATGGTTCCAAAACCCTCTTAATGATTTTGTATCCTGGGCCTCCCTTAACCATTAAGTGCCCTGATTTCATTCTAAACAATTAGCAAACAATCATATTTCATTTTGCACTATATCATAAGAGTCTCTTAATCATTCTGACCACTTAATCATTATACACCAAACCATTTAGCAACTGCCAAACAGCCCCTACGTATAACAAGAAGTACCAGCAGCCTTCTCATGTTGACTCATATACTGAAACATGGCAAACCCCAATATTCGAACTCCACAGTTGAAAGGGAAACCTAGACTTCTAACTTATCAAAATCATATAGAAACACAAAATATCAAAATCGTAGATCGGTACACACAACTTGCCTGACTAGAATCATGATAACATGCAACCTCATGTGCCCCCATCAATACACAAAAGAGTGTGATTGTGCTCAGATCCATGCTTGTGAGATGTTCGAGACATGCAACAGACTGTCCGGTACAAGGGGAAGATGTGACTAATTAACCACATCCAAAGAAATGATATACCATGCTTAGCGACTATAAGATACTTCCAACTTCATGATTGTGTTTTTGACTAAAAAATGATCAACTCAGGAGATCTACCTGAAACCCCAAGAACTGTCATTTTTTATATTGATGGTATCTAAATTTAAGATACCATAATTATCTAGCTACATGGCAATGGTCATAGAAATAGTCATACAAGTTGCAAATAATGAAAAACCTCTCCAATGCCAGAAAGAGCATTAACGAATAAAACTTGAGAAGCCTTATTGAGGCCATACCATAGCAAGGGCTCCTAACACAACGAATATCGGAAGCATCCTCCAAGGTACCATATAATCATCCTCAAGAACAGCATTGAGAAATGTATTGATCATATCAAGATTATGAAGCAGGCAATGATGATTGCTGCATGAGAAATCACAATACATGAAGACCTAAGGTCAACAATAGCCTATGTCTAAATGTTTTTATGCATAGAGTACACCCACTTACATCCAATGTAATCCTTCCGAAAAGTAAGGTCAACGATGGCCTATGTCTAAATGTTTCCATGCATATCTTTGCATTGATCAGATAAGGAAAATCTTCCACACATACCCCTAAGGGTGCATTTGGTATGGTGGACGGGACAGAACATAACACACTGTCCCATGGTTGGCGTGGCTTTATGTGCAACAAACAGAAACTAACTAGAACAAAGGTGGAACATGCGTGTTCCCCCCTCCTACCCCCTAGAACAAGAAAGAACAAGATGAGATGTACCAATATACCCCTTAAAAAAACTAAACCTAATACACGCTTCTCATCAGATTCACACCTCCCTCCTCTACAAATCAAGTCGCTCGTACAGTCAAAGATCGACTTCGAGTCTCTCGTACAGTCAAAAATCAACTTCCTCTGGTAATCGATTTTCTCCAATCGATTTCTCCTACCGGACAGAACCCGATCGATTTCTATTACACATTTCTCCTAATCGATTTCTCCTACAGATGCAGATCGATTTCAATGATTATTCACAACTTGAAGATAGTCTTCTCATCAGATTATCCTACATCGAATCCACCTTCTTCCTTAGGTAAAAGGGGTTGTTCGTACACGTCTACAGATTCAATCCATATTTTTCCCTTGCTTTTTCTAACAAGCAACACACGTAAAAACAAATCTGGATGTTTAGTTGAATAATATAAATCTGATCTTTGTGATTGTGAAGTATGTTTGTTGCTTGTTCATGTTCAGATTCCTACTAAATGCAGAAAAATAATCAGATTCCTATGTTTTTTTGTTTGTTTTTAACACAAATTTTAATGTTCTAGTGTTTTGGTCATTATGTATGTTGGATTGATAGCATTTTGTTGAATTATGGTCTCATGATTGATAGCATTTTGTTGAATTACCCATAGTTGTTAAAAGCGCGCTTGAGGCACGCCTAGGCTCTAAGGCTCATAAGGCTCAAGGTCTTGGGCTTTTTTAAAGTTGAGGCTCATCATATTTACAAGGCTCACCAAGGCCATGCGCCTTGGCTGTGGCGCCTTGTGGGCCTAGGCACGCCTCATAAAAAGTTATTAAATACCTAGTCAAAACCTAATATTAAATAAGTTTTCTCATCTCCTAACTTCTTAAAACAAAATTTATTAAATAGATGACAAAAGTCAAACCATAATATATCCCGACCTTAAAACTTTTCCCTCATAGCTCACGCCTTAAACCCTTCTCCCTTTTACCTTTATCGAAGTATTGTTGGTTGCTGCATCGGAGGCTTCTACTTGCTGCATAATTGAGTTGTGTAACTCTACGTGTGTGTGTTTATATGTGTATATGTGTTTATATGTGTATATATATACACACACACATTTTGGTAATATGCGCCTCGCATTCCTGAGGCCTGCGTCTCACACATGGGCCTCACGCCTAGGCCCCGGGACCCCTTTACGCCTAAGTGCGCCTTGAGCCTTTAACAACTTTGGAATTACCAACACTTAGGGGTTGTTTGTTTACCTCTTAATAGTTCCATTAAAATGCAATCTCTGAATCGCTAAGAGATGAATCTTGTTTGGCAAAAAAAATGGTTCTAAAACCCACCGAATGATTTTGTATCATGGGCCTCCCTTAACCATTCAGCGCCCTAATTTCATCCTGAACAATTATCAAACAACCATATTTCATTTTGCACTATGTCATAGGAGTCTCTTAATCATCCTGCACCAAACCATTCAACAGCTGCCAAACAGCCCCTTATAATTTATGATTTTGATTTACAAGTGATACATAAATTACCTTGTCAGTTATCACTGATTTCATTTGGTTTCATGATTGATAGCATTTTGTTGATACATGAATGTTGTTTTGTTTTTTTTGTAGACATGGATCATGGCCATCTAATTTTAGTTGTTAAGGTGTTAAGGGCTTACTTCCTCTTGCTCATTGTTTTGGCTACCGCTGCGAATTGGATAATTGAATATGAACAAAGACATCATGAAAGAAGAACATTAACACAAATAACCTTCACTAGATTCCATATTAGATGGATAGAAGTCTAACGCATTGCACGTGAAAGTGACATTATTTGTGTAAATGAGTTGCGAACGGATAGGAATGCATTTGCTATTTTATGCGAGTTGCTAAAAACTCGTGGTGGCCTATTAGATTATGGTAATGTAACAACTAAAGAGAAGTTGCTACATTTGCAACATTTGAAAACATACTAGCACATCACACCAAAAATAGATGTCTTCAAGTTAGATTTTATAGGTAAGGGAAACAATAAGTAGGTATGTTCATCGAGTTTTAAGTGTTTTATAACGGTTGCAAGACATGTTTATCAAACCAACTCCGGTAGAGGATGCTTGTACTGAAAGAAGATGGAAATGGTTTAAGGTAATTATTGTTAACCTCTTTCATTATTCGTTGTATAAAACATTTACCATTTAGTTAAAACCAAGTTATTTTGTTTATAGGGTTGTCTAGGAGTAATAGACAGAATATACATTGAAGTGACCTTACCTGAGTCGAATAATCCAAGATACCGAACAAGAAAGGGACATATTGTGATTAATATATTAGGTGCATGCACTTAGGACATGAAATTTGTCTATGTTTTATCCGGTTGGGAAGGTTCAGCTACCGATTCTAGAGTACTACGAGATGCAACTACAAGGAATAATGGTTTAAAGATCCGACTAGGTAATTACTATTTGGGATGCATGATATGCCAATCGCAATGGATTTTGGCACCATATAGAGGTACTAGGTATCATTTACGAGAATGGGAACACATTAGTTATACACCTACGAATAAGGAAGATTCCTTTAATATGAAGCACTCACAAGCTAGTAATATCATAGAAAGGTGTTTTGATATCTTGAAGAAACGTTAGGCTATATTACGAAGCCCTTCTTTGTATCCAATAAAACTTCAAGGACGAATGGTCATAGCATGAGCTTTGCTACATAATTTTATTAGGACGTACATGTAAGGGTGTAAATGAGACGAGACAACTCGCGAGCTACTCGAGATCGACTCAGTCAAAACTCGGTCAACACTCGACTCGAATAGGCTCGACTCGAGCTCGATATACTAACGAGTCGAGTCGAGCGACCTGATACTCGACTCGATAAACTCGTGAGATACTCGATAAGCAAAATAATAATAATAATTAGTAATATTATTTTAATTCAGTTGATGATAATGACAATAATAATAATAATAATAAGTTTTTTGAATTTTTTTTGGAAAATGATGGTGTAAAAGGTATGTGTGAACTCTTGAGGGTGTGTCTAATCCATCCCACATTGGTGGGATATAGAACCCAATGCTTTGAACTCCACTATATATACATCTTTGCCCTACCTTATTTTTACATTATTTGCTTTTGCTAAATGGCTTGAGCTTTAGGGCTTGAGCCTATGTGATTGTTTTAGTAGGAGTACCCCATGAAAACGGGTTCACCTTGAGTTCTTTTACACATTAAACAGGTTCGAGCTTGATTCGAGTTTTCGAGCTTGATTCGAGCTTGAAACGAGTTCAAGTTCGAGTTTGGAAATTGGTTATCGAGTTCGAGTCGAGTTTGTATTTTCAATACTCGCGAGTTTTCGAGTCGAGTTCGAGCTTAGTAATCGAGTTTCGAGTTCGAGTATAATGATACTCGAACTTGACTCGCATCATTTACACTCCTACGTACATGGCTCTTGATCCAGAGGAAAACATGACACACACATTAGACGATATGCCTATCAGGGGAAGAGATGTTTGAATCCAATGATGATGATGTTAAATCTATTGATGTTGTTAAATCAAGTAATGAGTAGACTCAACGAGTTAGAATCAAATTAGAAAATGACTATGGAGAAAATGGTGAACTCAAGCTCGCATAGGGGAAGGTCATCACGAGCTCAGAGAAAGCGAGCTCAGACTCGCCAAGTAGGTTGCATAGCAAGGTTCAACAAGGCCACAGGCCAACTCACATAGGGGGGTTAGTTGCGAGCTCTGAAGTCGTGCAAGAGGTCGCTTTGACCTTTGGTTGGTCCGATTTTGACCATTTGACTAGGGTTGACTATTGTTGACAAGTTTGACCTACAATGACCCAGTTTGAATAGACTAGGGTTGACCAAGGTTGACTTAAGTTTTACTTTTTGACCCGTTTGACCAAATGGAACATATTGTCGGGTTCGAATAAGCATTTGAAGAGAATTTAGGTGACCTAATTACTGTGTTGACTTAGGTCGTCTTGGGTTTGATCATAGTTGACATTTGTTGACTTCTTGACAAAATAGGCAACTGATGGGATATTCTGGTGTATATTGTATAGGTCATTGACTAATGACTAGGTCCGAGAACCTAGCCAACCTACGCAACTAGGTGAGTTTCATGTACATTTTCTTTTCGATGCACGCCTATATATGAACATGTTCTATTTCATGTTACCTGGTACATGAAAGAGAGCAAGGAACAGTATGATGAAATGTTTATTTGTTTATTTTATATTTCATATGTATGGTGTAATGTTAAAGGCAAGCATGCCATGTGGTTTAAGGCATTTATTTAAATATCATGAGCATGAGGAATAAAGGGGCATGTTTAAATAAAAATGGTTTTTAGAGTATATATGGTTTCACTAAACCGACGCACGGATTTGAGCACCATCATAACAGGAAGAGTTGGGTAGCTCCCACCTAAACCACATGGCAATATAGTCAACCTTATTATACGAACGAACAACTAGGAGATCTCAAATTCTACTTTAGGAAAATTTATACTAAACTAGAAGCATATTTATGTATGATATGTATATGTGCATGAAGAAGCTAGATTAAGTACGTGTTTACTTGTTGCATGAAACCATTAACTCACTGAGCTTATTAGCTGACTAGTTACATACATCTCACTATCTCAGGAGCAATTTCAGGACTCGACAAAGGTAAGGGACACATCTAAGCCCACTAGACTCTATCTTAGAGATGAGCAAAATGACCAGAGCAGACCAAATAGGACCGAACAGATCCCCAACCAGACCATTACGTCATTAGGTTAGACCAGACCTAATCGCCGGTCCTTGATCGAAGCGAGATGTTTTAAGGTGTACCTGTCTCGAACCCCCGGTCTTTTGTAAAAACTTGGACCGGACCGGGCCGAACAAGACTTAATTTTAAAGAAAAAAATCAAAATTTATTTTTAGCAAAATCAAATTGATAAATGTAATAAAAAAGAATAAAGTGTTTGTACATTAAAACATAAATCAACAACCATTCATAATGTATTGCATTGAATATTTAGAAGCATTGCATGATACATTAGGTACCTAAGTTCATTCTATTTTTATATTATTGTAATAATGTTCAATGAACATTTAAAAAGATGTACAAAACTAATATAGCTCATAAAATGAATTGATAGCTTCCAATGAAATGGAACCCCAAATGTTCGATATTTTATAGAATTATTTAAGTATGTTTTCGTTCGTAATTGAGGTAAAATTGCAAGCTTGAATACTCCATTGCCAATCCTATCAACAAGATGGGTTGATGAAGTATGAAATGTTTTGTGGTTTTCTCTCATACACAATGGATATTTTTTCTGGTTGTCCATGATTGATTTTCTAAATTGAGCCATTATGCCAAATAAGATGTTTCTCTTATTACATGCTTTTATTTTAAAGAGAATTTCTACTAGCATGGTATTCCCTTGATCAATACATGCAACAACCCTCTAACTCCAAAAACTAGGTGGTTGGATAACATGAAACAAAAAGAAACTACACAATGTAAGAACCAAAAGCAAAAATAAAAGGGCGAAGCACCTATGGGTGATATCCGTTCATGCACTCCTATCTAATTCCTTAGGTGTACTCCATCAATTCAAATTCTTTTCCCTGCTTTCTTGTATCAATCTTGGCCAACCTCTACCTCTCTTAACGACCTAGTTTTGGTATAAGTCTCTTCCTCCTTCAATGGTGCATTCAAAGGTCTACATTAGAGATGACCACCAAACAACCTAAATCAATATTGTCTGAACATTTGATCAATCAATTTTACCCCATCTTGCTCTTGTATATCCTTAATTTTAATTATATCCCTCACTGAACGTTTAAATGCAACACTCATTTTAGGTAGATATGTATTGTCTATGGTTTGCCCAAACATCCTGCCTTGTAAATTGTAATAGGCCATACCACCATCCTATCAAAATTACCTTTCAACTCTAAAGGAACTTATTGATCAAACAACACTACCAAAGTTTGTTGTCATTTATTTCACCCCGCTTTTTATCCTATGACTACCATGTTCATCAAACTCTCAATCCTTCCAGAAATTATGAAGAGTGAATGACATATCATTTCAGATGGGCCCAAATGGAAGTAACTAATTGCAGCTAAGGTAATCTGCTGAGATGCTTAGCTGGAGAAAATTCACAATGGGATCTGACCCTTCCATGTGTTGACTTTTCAAGTAACTCAAAAAAGAGCATGACCAGAAGGAACAGTGTTAATGGCTGAGTCCTAATACCATTCTTGACCTGGCTGCTGTCCCCGAGTTGAAAGAGTATATGCAAAGGCTCAACATACAGTCGAGCAAATTAAGCCAATTCATAGACAAGCAAGGGAACACATGGAATAAGCAACAGAAAGTACAAAGCTAAGACAAATTTTCATCACACTGGAGTTAGGAAATCATGTTTGGGCTGAATTAGTAACAGATTTTCTTGAAACTGGAGCAGGTAGTAGCTTTAATGAGACAAAAATTGGTCCATGCAGGCTTTTGAATAAATCAGTAAATGCAAATGAGTTGCAGCTTCCAAGCCATATCAAGACTTTGATTATTTTAGACATTAAGCTCCTTGTCTTGCAAGGGTATTTTCCATGTCCTTTAACCTCAAGATCGATCCTTCTTCAAACAAGGGAGGACTGATGCAGCTAATCTGTGGGAGTTTCTGTCAAGAATAGTTACTAGTTGTTGCTATTATTAGCCTCCTATTGAATCTGGTTTTATAAAATATGCCTACAAAAAAAGGGATATTTTAGGCAATTCATTATTCATAGCTGTCTTAAGTACCAAGGCGAACTTAAATGGGCGTTTGACTGTTGACTGGTCTAGAATTTGTAAACATCTATACAAGTCTGATGCGTTCTTTCCATGGCAGAGATAACCAAACGCAATTTGAGTGTTTTCCAAAAAAGAAGAGGTGCTTCGCTTTTTTATCGATTCATTGATCATAAATGTCCATATGATATCCCCTTTCGTCTGGTTATTGCAGCAAGCCAGTTACATGGAATAGAGAAAGGTGGCCAGCAGGGTCCAAATACCTGGAATGCAAGCATGACCCTAGCCCTATGCCTCAAAATGGAGATAAGGCCTGTTCCTTTTATTATTCTTATCTTACAAATTGATTGGAAATTTATGGAGGTACTATATCTGGTAATTGTTGGACAACAATGACGACTACTTGGTTTCATCTGCTTGGCATATATTAGATAGCATGATGCCATTCTCTTTCTCTGTTGGACCCAAAAATGACCTGGAAGGAACCCATATCCCCATATGACTTCGTTTCTGATGCCTAAATCCTAATACTCAAAACAAAATTGCGACTCAGGACAGTATACAACAAACTGCCTAAGATGATAACAACTAACAAGATGCTAATTCTGCATAGAAGGAACCCATATCCTCATATGTATAAACTGCCTAGGGCTGTGAGCAAAGCCTACAGTCGCGACTTACCATGGGATTAGTCTGGGAGAAGCCTAGGATCACCCATTTCAAAATGTCAAGAGCCCAGTTCCCTTAGAAAGTAGGATTCAGTTCTTTATAGGCTAGTTCAACATATTCCCCCATTCAAAAAAGAAAATAGAAAGCTGATGAAATAGTAGTTTCTCGTACAATCCTTGGACAAAAGAAATGGATATCAAAATTATTTATAGGGATACTGAAACTCTTACTAAGGGTAACTTGACCCATTCAAAGACTAAATGGTCAGTACAAAAATATTTGTATTCTATTCAACATAAGTGGGAACTTCAGGATAAGCCTACTTTATGGCCAGTAATCCTGATTATTCTTATTTCTTCGGATAAGGAAAAAATTTGGGTAACTTCTCTCCGGAATTATTAAAATACAAAACAAGCAAATACAAAATCCAACTGAAGATCCACTAAATGTAAATTCAAAATGCAAGATTCTAACCGGGATTGCAGAAAGAATACATCACATGAGACAACGTTTTACTTGTATATCATCCCTACATTTGGAACTTAGAACACTGGCAAAAATATGGCAACCCTTCAACGTTAAAGAAACGCCCAATTTCAGTTGATTCAAACAAATAAACACCACGGTACCAAAGGTTGAAATTATTCAGCTTGTGCGAATACAAAACCATCCATCAATCAAACCATCTACAAACTCTAAGTCATCACACTAAATGTAAGCGAATTAGGTCAACTAAAATCACTCTAATGCAAATCAATTCAAGGGGGCACAGGCAATTTCGAAAGAAGAATAAACAAAACAGAAATCTAACGATCCGAGTTAGGACACCATGTGAATCCCCAAGTGAATTGGGTTAGATATGCAGCAAAAACTGAAGTGAGTGTATGATAATTCACAAGGAAAATTGTTTACCTTCCATGACGAAGAAATCGAAAATTCAGTTGAATAGCTCCAGATCCTCGATGAAGAAAATGCATCACTTGAATCCAAGTCGATTAAGTAGTCAAAAATCGGTCCACCATGGAAGACGCACTGCTCCACTCTCTCGCTTGCTCCATGAATATTCTTTGTATTTTCTTGTATGTAGAATAATATGAGGCGAAGAAAGGGAGGAGTATTTTATTTCTTTTGTATTCATTCATAGCATAAATATATCATTTTGTTGACGGATTAGTCATCACCAAAAAAGAAAGTGATTGACAGAATATTTCTTATTATTAGATTACCACAATGAATGTTTCCTTTTCTTTGTAAATTCCTCCCTATTTAAAGGGGCTATGATTAATGAGAAATATAGATTTCTTCTCTCTGTCTTATTGTTATTCTCTCCATATTGTTGTTCTATTTGTTTTTCCCTTTAACACGTTATCAGCACGTAGCTCGTTTGCGCTATCGCTCCCTCAAATCGTTTCCACCGCTATTAAACGGTTGTTCTATTCGCAATCTACCACGATTAGAAGGTCTGTTTTTTCCAATATTGCAATTCAAGTAAGTATCTCTACAAAAACTTACAATTTTTTTGTCTATGAATTATGATTAATCATGATTAACTCTTTTAGCCATGATCATGCTTATATGCTTCAGTTTTTATTTTTTTTCTTATTCTTATTAGTTTGTGATCTCAATCAATTTTAATAAACATAAAAATGGTTCTGGCAATTTGAAAGGTTGTAACCAATTACTTTTAAAATCCTTCTATTTTTTTAATGGTGATATGGTTTTTTTATAATAGTAATTGATCGTTATTTAATTTGATTTGAAATCAATAAATTTTTTTTTGGGACTATGCAACTTTAGAATTGTTGTTAAAAAAAAGCAATTAGTAAAAAAAAAATCGTATTTTTAATTAATTTTCACAGATGTAGCTCACCGTATGTACTTGAAATATGGTTTGTATTCACCTCCTATTAAATTGGTTTTATTTATTAAATATTTATTATATTAACTTATTGTGTTTTAATGGGGAATGATAGCTTTTATGTATACGATAGATTTATAATTTTGAATTTATTTTTATTTATTTATGATTATTCAATTAGTTTAAACATGTTTATGGTCAATTTCATCATATAATGTTATGTATTTATTTATGTCTACAATTTGATGGTATTTTTTAAATTAGACTAATATATTATTGTGAGATATGCTAACTAATTATTATTTGAATATGATATTTAATTTATTTAACTTGGCTTGCCATTTTTAATTTAATTATATGGGGCAATAAATATTTATAAACTTGATTATGGATTTCTAATACCATTATTATCTCTTTTGAAATCTTCTATATGTATATCAATTTATAAATTCATTATTATTTTATTTTAGTTAATAAAAAAAATTTATATATTTGTTTAAATATTCCTAAAATATACACTTTTATCATATATGCTTGTTTTATAACAAGCTAATTTAAAATATGATAATTTATTTAATTCAATGATATGGGTTATTTAATATTCTAGTTGCTATTTTAAACCAATTATATATGGATATGTAAATATGTTCCTATTATTTACATTGTAATATTCAAATATTATATTAGTATTTAAGTATATTTAAAGTCTCTTGAATTCTTAGTAGTCATATTTGTGATTGAGGATCATATAATTGTTAAAATGTTTTGTAGTTTATTCATTTTGACATTGAATGCTTTATAAAATTTAATATATAAATTTAAATGTTTATCTTGAGTTTCTACTCATAATTCTTAATTCTGTAATTAAATTTTAGAAGTTACACTTCCAACCCCCATATTTTTGTATCTTAACAAAAGCTCTAAAAATACTATTAAGGTATTAAAATTGGTTTTATATGTCAAACTCATAGTCATTTTGGTCTCATGCCAAATGTTCTATAATTAATAATTTTATATTTAAATTAAATAAATCTCAAAATATCGATTGGATTTTGTCAAACGGGTGTAAATAGCCCTAAGGTTTGTAGGGACTTAAGAAATCCATGTGATTCCCCTACTACTTGGAAATCCAATAGATTGAGTGCTTTGTTTTTGCAAATTGGAATATTGATGAAGTATTATCAATAAAATAAAGCATACAAAAATCCAATATGGTTATGATAATGAAATTTCATACATAAAATAATAATTATAACCACAATCCACTGTCTTATCAAAAAGAAAATCATATATTATCCCCTATATACGTAAATGGTTGAATCAACTTATCCCAAAATCAACGTCGTAAACTCAAAAGAATCTGAGTATCATAAATGAGTATATAAACCTCTTTTTGAAAAGGTACAAGAAAATATCTAAAGTCCATTAACTTCCTATTGACCCTAAAACAAACTCTTGAAAAAGTACAAGCAAATACCATCATGTTTTGAGACGATAAATAAATCATAACCTTCATAAGAATACCTTCACTAAAAACCCCAAAGAACAGTGGGATGCCCCGAAAGAGATAATCAGGAGTATTCATGAACATGTACTTCTCGAACTAATCGTACAGCGAAATGAAACCCGCTTATACGATTACAAAAAGGTAACTGGTTTCAAAAAAAAAATGATGTATCCCAAAATGCGTCTCAATCTCTATGACAAGGAGCTCATAGAAGATGACATGATTCATAACATTATTTTCACTTTTCATACATCGGTAAATATTATTAAACCAATATAAGTTGGAATGTAACTTTTAGACAAACTCATCAACCAACTGCAAGTGGTTGAGAGACATAACAAAGTTCTTTCAAATAACAACGCCACATATGTTGGGACAAAGAAAATTCTCGATATCAATAATGAAAGCGTTAAAGGTGGAAACAACTCCAAATGATTGTGAGTTAAAAACAATTTGACATATTTATGCACCATGTGGACGAGACCCTAGAAAGGGTCAGGGTATTGGTAAGAGTCAGGAAGGATTTTTTAACACCTGGAGTAGGGATACAACTATTATCCCAGGTGATAATGGACAATCAAATAAAAAATGCACTAAAAAGTGCTTCTATCAAAAAGGGAACAAGTTGAAAATGAACTATAGCATATTAATTTAATATTTAATATTGATTAAGCATATGTTTCTTTGAAAATTAATTTTAAGTATTAAAATTAATTTCTCTGCTAAGTAATCGAATATGTAACCATTATAGATGTAAAGAAATACATCATAACAAATGCAAAAAATTCAATATTCTCCGTTCCGTGTAGGAATATATCGAGGAGAATTGATTTTTTTTTACCTCTCACACAATCTAAAATGATAGACAAATACTTATTTTATAATTCATTCAACCGAAATACTTAGACGATGAACTGTCATTTTTCATGTTGGTACAAGATCAATAGGAACCTTGTAAAGATATTCGTATCAAATGGAAATTATAATGAGCATATATACATAAGTTTTAATGAATTTGAAAGTAAACATATATATGTGTCAAACTAGCTAGTAGATTATTGAGCCATCGAAGCATTTTTGTCACCAATAAAGAACTTTAGGGAAATGACACATATATGTTTCAACATGACCATGTGGGACACCATGGTTATGACATAGTGATCGGTGTATGGCAAAATACACATAAACACATTCTCTTTCGAGTGATAGGCAAAACGAGGCAAATTGCAACTGTTGACTTCTGCAGCATAAGAAACAACATTGCCATCATAATATGCCCTCTCGAATACCTAGAACTTTTGTATATACCCTAATCCTTAGCCAAGACAGGAATGAGATCATCCTAAAGCTAAGGACATAATACAAAAATATTCCAATGTTACAACGAATACAAGGTGATATTTATGGACATAAACATCCAGAATGCGGTCCATTAAAACTTTATGGTTCTGGTTTCGACACGATGAACGCATGTCGTATTATTGTCCACATGAAATATTGTACTCCTAGCACTAGCTATACGTTTAAGGGCTCACCACCCTGATTAATTCATCAAGTCTACATGACTTGGAATGCTGGAGAATTTACATCATAAGGATTTGATGATTATTGCATTTGTATTGGGATCAATATAGAGTTTCCTATACCCCGTATGTATATCTAAAATGGTCTTGTAGATGTTGTCATCAAAAGAATATAGATGGTAGCCAAGACATTAGTTATGCGCACTGATTTACTTACATGTGTTTAGGGTTATGCAATACTATATGCAACTTTACTTCTTCATTTTGAGACCTATTACTAGCTAACCAGTCTCATGTGTACCAGTTGGTAACTGGATATCAGCCTGATATTTTACATTTACGCATGTTTGGTTGTGCAGTATATGTGCCAATTGCACCCCCACAACGCACCAAAATGGGTCTTTAAAATGATTAAGTGTATTTGTTGGATATGAATCTCCAAATATTATCCGCTAATTAGAATCCTTGACGGATGATTTTTTTACCGCTAGATTTGCGGATTGTCACTTTGATGAGACAGTCTTCCCGTCGTTAGGGGGAGATAGGAAAAAGGATTTTCCGTAGGAACGACAGGAAGTGTCATTGAATATTCCCACTCTGTCTCATTTTGATCCCGAAACTTCATAATGTAAAGTTGAAGTCAAACGAATCAGACTCGATACCTGATACGTTTAATGTTATTCCATAAGTGACAAGATCACATATACGAGCTGCAAATATACTCGCAAGGTTAAAGTCCCCAAACAAGGGCACAACGTCCCTGGAAAGTACGTTGCAATCACACATGGTGGAGGTGTGGTTGAGGTCATAGCTCCCAAACGGAAATGGGGGAAGCTACTTGGTTCGATAGATACTCATCTAAAGGAAGAGAAGAGTAAGGCACAACTATTTGTCATCAATACATAAACCTCTCATGAGATTGTCTCTGATTAAACTATGTCTATGAATCATTACTGGAGGACGCTCCGAAGTTAATATTGATTCCAAAGATCAAAGAAATCTCAAATGAATTATGAGAGTGCATATGAGTCGATGGACAGATCATACATACTCATTGATGATATATTTCACATATATTGTTGCTTATGAGGTGATAGAGCACATTGACATCGAACCATGCTCAGTTGAAAAATATCAACAAAGAGCAAATTGGCCTAAATAAGCAATCCAGGAGAATCATATTATTTGACAAATGAACAGGTATTTGGTTTGGTAGTGCTAACCTACCAAGTGTAAAGCCTGCAAGACATAGATAAATCATTTGTCGTAAAGCGTAATGAGAATAATTAAGTCATAATGTATGAGACTCTCCTTTGGCGCAAGGTTTCTCACAACGCCCTGGATTGACCGCGAGAAGACTTACTCTCCCATGATGGACGTTATAACGTTCTGCTAATTAATTAGCCTAGTAGTTTCCGAAGGACTGGAAATGCAACTCATGGATGTGGTTAATACATATCTCTACGGGGATCTAGATTCAGAGATATAAAAGTGCTTGATGGCATTACATTACCAAAATCAAGTAACTCTAAACCACGAAGTGTGTTTGCAATAAAATTGAAACGCTCACTTTATAGATTAAAACAATCTATGCAGATGTGGTATAACCCCCCAAGTGAACACTTGATTGGGAAAGGATATATAAGAACTATGAACTGTGCCCTTGCGTATTTATGTAGAAAAACAAGTTCTAGATTTTCAAAGTAGCTTTATATGTCGATGTTATGAACATAATAAGCACTCTTGATGAAATAAGAGAAACCACAAGCAACTTGAAATCTAAATTTGAGATAAAAATCTTGGGAAAACTTGGGTTTGTCTAGCTATTTGAGCCATGACACCGAGTTTGTGAAATATTAATTCACCGATCACATATGTCTAGAAAATAATCAGGCAATTTAATATGGACAAAGTGCATTCGGTTAGCACTCCCATGATTGGTCAAAGTGTTGGATATAAGGAATTGTCCATTTCGTCTAAAGGATGGTGACGAAAAAGTGTTAGGAGCTGGAATTCCCTATATAAGTACAATATGCGCATTATCGTACTTAACACAATACACTTGACCGTATATTTTATTTCTCAGTGAACTTATTAGCTAGATTTAGCTCAGCGCCAACGCAATGTCATTTGGAATGATATCAAGTAAATCTTTTAGAACTGTTAACATGGGCTTATACTTTCCCTATAGATATAAAAATGAGATTGATAATGAAAATGAAAATTCAATACCTACTTAGAAGGTAAGCAGCAAAAGTACTAGCTCTTATAAAAAAACACCAAACAACCTCTTGGTATGTCTTTGCTGATATTAGGTATCTGTCTGACTCATACAAAGGTTGTTCTCAAATTGGATAAGGAATTACCACTGGGAATACGTCGATTGCTTGGAAGTAAGCTAAGCAAACCCTTGTAACTACCTCCTTGAACTGATCCAATAATATTACTCTCCATGAGATAATGTATATGATTAAGGACTATCATACATATATTAGAGGAGTTAGTAATTTTAGGTTCAACCAGTATCCTATTTGCATATATGGAAATAATGCATCATGTATCGAAGAAATGAACATAAGATACATCAAGGGTGATAACACAAAGCATATTCTGCTTAAGTCTTATACAATCAGCAATAAGAAAACTCTCCTCGAGATTCAACTTAATCAAGTAAGATGCCAGGAGAACATGACATATTTTACCAAATCATTACCTAAATCCATATATTGGGAAACATGTAGAAAGTAAACGTAAATGTTTTCCAAACTCCCTGGATTAATGCACAAATCAGGGGGAGTAGTAGACAAAAGGGGGAGTCTACTATATTTGTGATATTGGTATGTTGTGCTCTTTCCTTAACCAAAGTTTTATTTTTCCCATTGGGTTTTGTTCCTTGCTGTAAGGTTTTAGTGAGGCGACTGTTTATATATCATCATGTTTTCCTAACTCTCTCGATTAATGTACGAATCTAAGAGAAAACTAGACTGAAGGAAAAGTCTATGTGTTACAAAGAAGCTGGTGCGTTGTACTCTTTCCTTCGTCAGACTTTTATTTTTTCCCACTGGGTTTTTATTTTGGCGTAAGGTTTTAACGAGGCAACAATTGTGCACCATCACTCATTTGACTTGGCACAAGGGGGAGTGTTGAAGGATTATGTGCCATCATCAAAAGGAAGTGATTGACAGAATATTTTCTTATTATTAGATTACTATAATGAATGTTTCCCTTTCTTTGTAAACTCCTCCCTATTTAAAGGGGCTATGATTAATGAGAAATATAGATTTCTTCTCTCTGTCTTATTGTTATTCTCTCCATATTGTTGTTCTATTTGTTTTTCCCTTTAACACATTTTTATTTCTTTGTTATTTATATAGAGGGTCTGTTTGTTAGCATCTTTAAATCTTAATGAGTTTAAGCTGACTCACAACTTATGAAGCAAGCTATGCATCACTGTTTGGTAGTAACTTAAATATCTAGAAAGTGGCTTATTCAATAAGCTTGTAGGGATAGCTTTATGCAGAAAGCACCTTTTTTCCAAACCTCTCCCTCCAAATTAAAAAAACATGCTTATTTCATCTATAAAAAAACTCTCATAAACAAAAACATTCTCAATCTATAAAGACATATTAATCTACACAGGCAGCTTCATCCATACATGACTTAATAGAAACCAACCAAATATCCCCTTAGAGTAAATTATAAATTTGGTGTCTACTGTTTGGCAAAAATAACATTTTTGGTCCTTTATGGTTTCAAACTTGCAATATGTTCATCATAGTTTGCAAATACGTCTAGATTTTGTCTCTCTAAAGACCCTTAAAATAGCATTTTCATTATTTTATCGATTTTTCTGTCTTCTACCTAATCAAAATCAATTTTATGATTTTGGTCCATGCGGTTTTTAATTAGGTAAAATACAAGAAAGTAGATAAAAGGACGAAATGTCTCCCATATAACGAGAATCCTTACGACCTTTAGAAGTAGATCAAATATGAATGTTTTTGTAAACCATGATGCCCATCTTATGATTTTGAAATTGCAGGGATGAAAAGTGTTATTTTCTACAAACCACAATGTAAATCCCAATATCAATCAATAACAAAAAGCATTAACCATCAAACATGTTCATATGATTGATCTTTAATCGCGGAGAGAGTTTACACAATAAACGCACAAAGTGATTAAACTAAACTCTCTTAGGGTTAAACCCTAATTACAAAGCCTTATATACCATTTAAGGTATTTACACAATTAGTCCCTCAACTTTTATTCAACACAAATAAATAAACCCTAACAATCTCCCCCTTTGAATTTAAGTTCGAGTTGACGCCAGTTTGGAACATATCTTCTTCTGATAGCAAAAAGAATTTTAAAACATCGAATCTCGTTCCGATACTCCATCACAATAGTCTCCAATGCTCTGACAATCAGTTCTTTATCTCTTGCTTCAAGCTTCTTTGAACCCTTATCATCCAGGGCAGTCTTACTTTGCAACAGATCCCCAAGAAGCATTAAAGTGCCATCGCAATATCGAGCAATCTGACTGAACCGAAGAAAGCACTTGTTACCTTTGTCTTTTTGAATTCAGGATTGACAAGAATCATGTCAGCAGATACCTTTTCAATGTAGGGAAGGCTTTGATCCGGTTTGAGCAAGTTGACTTTGGGTTTATTACTCTCAATACCCATCTAAAAGTCTTCAACATAAGATAAAACAGTAACACGCTTCACGTACCTTTTAACAACTTTAAGTGCAGATGTGATCGGTATACGTCTGATGGTCCTGGACTTTAAATCTCTAAGAATAAACACAAGATCTGGCAGTTCAAGATTCTCAAAATCTGCTTCAGTTAAGATCCATTCATTTCCATCTTCGCTCATGACTGTAAAGACCGTGTATAGAACCTTGAGTAACCGAACGGAGCAGATATCTTTAATCTCTTTAATACGATGTTTGGTTTTGACAAGATTGACTAGTTGTAGTTTGGTCTTTCTCATGCTGATGTACTCAATCTTTCTAATTCGCTTCTTCATAAACTGAATTCCATAGAGATTAACTGGGTTATAAAGTCTAATCCAATGAACATGCATCCTCTTTTTTGTGTCTTCCAAGTATGGTAGCAAAACTCTGATTCTTTCCCACTTAAGCGGTTGATCTGGTTCTGCTCGGATGGAATCATTAGATTTGTCAGGTTGAACTTTTGGGGCTCACACAATTGAACATTCTGCTGAATAATAGTCAAAGTCTCCTTGTTGTTGAAAATCATCATCGGAAAAATGAAACAAATCATCGACTTCGGCTTTAATCGTGATGAATGCGCGTTCATTTCTTGCTATTTCATATAAGGGATCAAACTCTGATTCAATGTCGATCGGTTCTAATTCAGATCTCCCAGTAACTCTGTCCTCGACTATTCCTTTGTCACCACCCTCGGGCTTTTCAACCGTTGGGTTGACATCATCAAGAATGTTGGTTTCCTCATCTGATGATCTAATATCCATATAAACAATTGGATTATACTCTGAGCTCTGGATATTCTCGGTTGTTTCTAGTTGTTCCTGAGTACTTGGTTCAGCAATACCTGTCACTAGCTCGGTCGTCCTTAGTCTCTTCTCCCCTCATGTTGATCTAGATCATCTGGATCATCATGTCTACGCTTAACTCCATGGGCCTGGCCTTTACATGCGTTCTCCAAAGATGTAACTCTTTCAATAAGTGTAGCGAGAGTTTGCTACACATATTGAGGAGTTGTAGTGATGGTGTCGAGCCTGGAAGTAACCTTGGGGTCTGTAGGTGTAACTGACTGTGTAGAAGTCGGTGGATCTGGTTGAATATGAGATCTGAGTAACCTATCAACTTGGCGAACAACAATGATTTCAACTCATCAATGGACATATCTGATGGAAATGGTGGTGGAGGTGGAGGATGAACTTTGGGTTCTGGCTCAGTTATGACGGATTTGTCTTTCATATGACGTTTGACAGAGTCAAGTTTCCTCCGCATTTCCTGCATTATAGTATCTTGAACAGCCTTTAGGGCGTCGTTCAGAAATTCCCTGGAATCAAATTCCGTTAAGGTAACACAAGGATCACATAGATTACCAGTTATAGTAACAGTCGAATAGACTGTACTACCTACATTCATAGCTGGCGTGATGGTAGTTGTAGCAGGACTTCCACTCAATCCTCGTAATCCACACGAAGGTAGAGTTACTATGAGTGTTCCGGTCGGGTCACTTAGACTTTCGACAGTATCTGATATAGGTGTAAGTGTCCTAGGCACAGAAAGTATATCATCAATGGACTCTAGACTCAATTGTGCATCAAAAGAAGGCGAGGACTAGGGCATGAGTCCTCTTGATTCAATACCCGAACTCTCCAAGTGAGAGACGGATAGATCATGAGCTATATCCCCGTGTGAGCAGGTGAAACAAACATATGTTGAGAGATGCCTAAGTAACTAGGATGGGTGTGCACTTGTGTTGCTAGGTCCATGACGTCTTCTTCAATACCCTTTCCCAACACATGAGACTGGGTAGCAGATGTGGCTACCTGGGTGACTCTTGGCTGGGGAAGGCTAACCAGAGGTGGTTGCCTAATCACTCATGATGGCTCGTTGTTTGATTTAGATCTCCTTTCTCTCAATCTCACCGTTTCTGCATTTTCAATTAATTCTCCCTCCGTTCTCCTTATCTCTCCAATAGGGGCTTGAGGTGCGATAGTAGCAGGGGAGGGTGAATCAGTGACAATAATAGGAGGTCGGCGACCATTCAGTGTTGGAATTAGGCAGAATTGATCATCATGATCGTCGGAACTGTCGGATGTGGAACTGTCACTTCCGTCACCCTCGACATCGTCGGGTGTAGTTGCAATATTACTCTCTGTTGCAGAATCAGAAGAGGCACTTCTAACCTTCACATCATGGAGTGATGGGTCTATATCCACCTAGGAAGCCTGACTAACTGAAGGTCTGGAGTCCACGACACCGCCCACGCCAGATCCCCTCACAATGTTTTCTCTCTGCGCTCCCCGTCCTAAAGTTCCAACATTCAGACATTCGCTTGTCTAACAGGGGGACCCTCACATCGCTTAGGTCTTACTCCTTGGGTAGGTCATGTCGGTACTGGTGGGACCATAGGAGCCTCTATACCTTGTCTATGCCTATACGCTAACACACTCGGTGTTGTAGGACTCGCATAAGCTAGTAGGTCGTCGAGGATGCGCATAGTGGGTATGCCCTCGATTTCAGCCTTGTTGGCTAAATAGTGCATCATGTGTTCGGGGCATACGGGATGTGATGGTCATCTGGGAATAGAACGGTTATCTCGCATAGCATGTCGGATGGCTATCTAGAAGAATCGCATGAATGGAATGAAGTTGCGTCGTTTAGATTTGAATTATGTTGAACGTTCTGAAGCAACTTCGTCCAGAGAATTCCAGCATAATCGATGTGTCGGTGGTAGGTAACGCTATGAAAGAGACGAAGGAAGTTAAAGCTGCATTGATTAATTCTTTTGGTCTTCGATGACAGGCAACGGTTGAGAATGGTGAAAATAGTGTACCATAAAAGCGTTAAGTATTGCCTCTTGAATGCAGTCGTCCAGATAAACGCAAGTGAGTATCCTAGTACGCGCACGTCAGCACACACATGTGATTCCGGTACTACAGGATCCTAAGCTTCACGGCCTGGGAAGTCAGTGGCCGACGGAAGCTCTAGGATCCTCTAGAGAATATCTCGAGTAAGTATGAATTGGGTTGTATCTAGGAGGCCTTCGAGATGATCGCCTTCGACAATGTGAATAGAGTACCAGACTTGTTGTAGGTATAGCATTGGCACATTTGGCGTCTCTGTGGGTGCATATCGAAGTTGGTCGTTGCGTATTGCCACGATGATTGGGTGGCGGTAGCTGAAAAATCAACGTCAAGATGATAGTTGTTGGCAACAATAGGCAGGAAATCATCTAGATGTATTAGACGGGCATCCGCAATTGGATCAACCTGTTCGTCTTGCTCGGTTAAAGGTCAGGGGTCGTTTTGGTTGTCACCAGACACCGTGAGAACCTGTAGATATGAAAAAGTTAGCCCATATGATCAAACTACACCAAATCGGGGGTTTTAGGACAAGCCAGGATAGACCATCAGAATGGGGTCTGAAGTACCTGGGAGGCATCACTCTACCCGGGTAGTGGCACATCCGGTAAAGAATGGTAATCGGGAACCACCGAAACCCGGGTGGCGGGTGTAGTCGGGAAAACAATACCCGGGTAGCTAATCACCCGGGAGTCGGGTTAGGCAATCGCTACCCAGGAATCTAAAATTCCCGGGAGACGGGGTGGCCGACTTAGTCGGGTAGCTATGTTCCCAGGAGACGGGACTAGCCGGGAAGATGGGCACCCATGAGGTGGGGCGGTAGCCGGGAACCCGATGTTGTGACCGGGAACTCGGTGTAGCCGATAGATGGCCTAACCGGGAAGCAGAGTAGCCGAGAACCCGGTAGAGCGGCTTAACCGGGAAGCCGGAGTGGCCAGAACCCGACGGGGTGATTTATCGGGAAAAATCATTTGGGAACCCAAAGGCGGCGACCGACTATCAGAAACTTCAAAATTGTCGTGTTTTAGCCGCCGACACAGTCATCGATCGAAAAAATCGTCTGATAAAAACGTGCTCAAACTTGTATAACATCGAATATAGGGGCAAGCAATGAATTCTTTTGACAACTAGGTTAACACATGAAGAATGCAACCCGACATTGGGGCAATTCGTCGATTAACTGGAAGTAACGATCAGAAATAAAACACTTACCAGAGATGCTTGGGTATTCGATGGAATCGACTGAAATTTAGATTAAGAGAGAGAAAGAGAGTGAGAGGTATTTGAGAGAGAGGGAGAGAGAGAGAGAGCGGTGAAAGATAAACCAAAGGGTTTAAACCCTTTTTAAAACCTCCCCACCCCCGCCCGGGAAGTCGGCTACCCGGGTAAGGCGGTCGCCCGGGTAGTTCGGCAACCAGTAACAACCCGATTTTTAGATAACTATGGCTTATTGTTGTCCCGAATTGTTAGATATAATCGTGTCATCGAATCGAAGCTAAGACGAGTCAATTTCGGGTCAGTTTCTGGTCTGTGCCAGGTCAGCAACAATGTCCGGCGAGAATGCCCTAGGGCATAACCGCAGGGCAAGGTCGCGAAGGACAAAGCCTTCTCGATATGTTCGGTGCGATAGTGCCGACGATTGTGTGGCACTGTAGCTGGGGGAAGTGTAGCCACGGTACAATCGGCGCGATTTTGCTCGACGATTGTGACAGGGCACTATCGCCCTGTCATAGTCGCCTACGGTCCAGACGTCTTTAAAACCTATTTCGTTTTATTCCTTCATTTGCACAAAATCATATTCAACTTTGGGGGCCGACTCCTTCCAGGTGCGTTTTTCATCCATTCCACCTCTCTCCTTTGCATTTAATTCACTATTAACTCAACTTGTGTTCATTAAATGTTGGTCTAGGGTTTCTACTCCATCTTATGTCAAAGATCCATCCTTCATTTAAAGCTCAAGACTCCCTCTCTAACTACTACTAGAGCCTATAAATTCTAGGGTTTTCTCATACAAAACCCAAGGTGAGTTTTCTCAATTCTTACACTATTATAAATGTTACTATTTGTTTATTTGGGATTTGTAGGTACTTTGGAGTTGATATAAAATTAGTGTTTTGGTGGATTTTACTTTAATGTGAACATTTATGTTATTAGATGCATTTAATAGTTATCATGGCTCATATGTGACTAACAATGATGTAAAATGGGTCATGTACAAATGGAAGGATTTTATTTCAAAAAGAGGGTTTGACTCAAGTGACTATGTGTGACTATGTGTGACTTGTCACTTCAATTTATTCATGTCATTTATTGGTATTGGATCATGTTAATTTAATGGAATCACAAAATGTACCATATCATGAGTGAATACATGGAATACGTGATTATCATGTTTTCTAATGGAATAAACCATGCATATAATATGTTAGATTTACTTGGTTATAATCCTAAAATGTGAAGTTGATATCTATCTCCTTATGCACAAGGATTTAGATGGCATGGTATACTTGGTTATAATTGTTGACCATATTGGTCACTAGCGAGTAGGCAATAGGGGACCCTTGAGGTGTAACTCATCTAGATTGGATAGGCAATAATGTCAGTAAGTCCTTGAGGTGTAACTCGACGGAGTAGGCAATAAAGGCATAAACGGTTTGAGGATTGTGATGTCTTTTATGGCATGGGAACTAGAACCAGAACATGATGTGAAATCCAATAACATCACGGGTGACCCCATTCACGTGTTCTCGTCACCAAGATGGAAACGGTTCTCCCACGTATGTCAAGAGATATCTCTTGTGTATTTGTTCAGGTGTGGAATATCTTTTCCAAGTTGAATGTTGGCTTTGGTTAAACCCTTTGGGTACATCGGTAACAATTAATTATGTTATGATTGCTTACATTATAAATTGTTAAATCTTTGCAATACCACTAGACTTTGGTCTACACTTGTTTTGGTGTCTACTGGCTCGCAAGTCCTATTAGCGGTGTGTATAAGACGCCTTGATTCGCCGGAAGCGCACCTAGGAATCTTGGAGGACCGGGCTTTTGGGAATCTTGTGAGAAGAGCGTTTTGGAGTCTTAACGACACCCACCTTTAATCTAGTTTTAATTGATGTTCTAGACTAAATAGGTTGTCGTGTATTATGTCTTATTCTTCCGCTACTTTATTGATGCAACTACCCCAACTTTTTGGGTTTTAGTCATTCATAATTACAGGATTTATAAACCTTCATATTTTAGACGTCATATTACCGAAATTTTAAGTTTTAAATGTACCCAGTTTTTAGGGTGTTAGAAGTTGGTATCAGAGCTCTAGTTTAAGTGAACTAGGTATGTAAAGTCGATGCCTAGACTTAAGCTAAGACCATTAGGTTATGAATTGTGAGAACCGGGTAGAATTTTAAGATGGGACGACCTTAGAGTCGATGGAAACTACTGCGTTGAGAATTATAAAAGTGGTAGCGAGAATCCTTATGTGGTGTATGTTCATAATTTTAGTTAGCTACTGCTATTATGAATCTATAATTACGTGAGCATGCTTGAATTACTATGATTATGATGATCGATGCACTGTATTAGAACGTTTCTTGTGTATAATCTTGTGTAGCCCATGTCTTACCTTCTCTCGATTGTGTGACAGACCGAAATGGTAAATACACGGAGTCATCTTCAAACATCTCCGAAGGGCCAAGCCATGACTGAATCCACGACCGATCGACCAAATGAAACGGAAGCGGTGGTACCTCCTTAACTTCCACCTTTGACTAGTGGAAGAGTGGAGCGCAACCCAAGGAGAAATATTGCCACCCCCGACCCACTTATGACAGAAGTAACTCCTCAAACGCAGATGTTGAACATAATGAGATCCATGAACGAAACCATGGCGAAGCAACAAGAAATGTTTATGAAGCTAATGGAGGACAGAGAGGGTAGCAACTGCCGACACGGAATCATAGAAGAGAATGTGGTTATAGAGGGTTCCGGGGGAACCGGAGACGAGAACCACACTGATGGGTTGGTGACATTAGAAACGAGGCAACCCGAAAGAGCTTGTTCTTACAAGTCCTTCATAGGTTGCAAACCGCTGGAGTTTGTCGGATCTAATGAGCCCGTAGCTTGTATGAATTGTCTCAGAGAAATCGAGCACGCCTTTAAAGCCTGTGATTGTGAGGAGAATCAGAAGGTGAAATTTGGTTCTCAAATGCTCCAGGGTTCAGCCTTGATATGGTGGAACATTTTCACCTCGAGTATAAAAGAATCCGTGTTGGCCAAAATGACGTGGACTGTGTTCAAGAAAAAGATTTTATAGGAGTATTGCAACAAGCAAGAGATGGACTTGATCGAGGAAGAGTTTCGTGCGTTGAAGAAAGGAAATTTGTCGGTGAGGGAATACACCCGACTTTTCATGGAGAAGTTGAATCTTGTGGGGCATGTGGCCCCAACCGAGAAGGAAAAAGTGAAGGTTTATCTGAAGGGTTTGCCCACGGACATGATGTCGATGGTTCGCAACTCAAAAGCTACAAATCTTCGGGTGATGATAGAAGAGGCCAAGATCATGGAAAAGGTCTATGCGCAAGACAAGGAAGAGAAGTCAAAGGTCGTTGAGAAGAGAAAGTGGGAGAGCCCGTCGGGCTCCTTTAAGATGCCGAGATTCCAACCAAGTTGTAGGAGCTTTGACAATCGCCGTGAGGCGAGGTAGTGTCCCAAGTGCAAAATCAAGAACTTTGGTTTTCGCAATCCTAATCCCAACCTAATCTCATGCTTTAAGTGTGGCAAGTCGGGTCACACCAGTATGAACTGTCCTATTCAAGGGACAACCTGTTACGAGTGCAAAGAAGTGGGGCATGTGAAGAGGGAGTCTTCCAAGCTTAGAGGAGGGGCAAGAAGAGGAAGCTCGGGAAGCCAACCAAAGAAGGAGGTCATCTCTAAGGCTCAAGGGAGGGCCATCCAAATGACGAGAGAGGAAGCGAAGGAGACCACCGATGTGGTGTCGGGTACGTTCTTACTCAACTCCCTTGCCACTAAAGTATTATTTGATTCCGGTGCCAATTTCTCTTTAGGGTCCATTGAGTTTTGTTAAGCCTTGAATGTGCCTTTAAGTACTCTTAGTGAGGCCTTGGTAGTAGAGGTAGCGAACGGAGAACAAGTGATTTTGCGTGAGGTTTTAGAAAAGTGCCATTTAGAAATTTGTGGCGAACTCTTTGAAGTGAGTTTACTTCCCATGGCGATTGGGAGTTTCGACGTGGTGATCGGGATGGACTGGTTGACTCAACACCAAGCGAAGATCTTATGCTCAAAGAAGCTGATCATATTATTGACCTCAAGCGGGGACTACGTCTTTATTTATGGGGAGAAGCGTAAGGGTGAAGTGGCTCTCATTTCATCCATCAAAGCGAGGAAATGTCTAGCGAAGAAGTGCCCGTCGTTCCTCGCCTACGTATTGGACGCCAAAGCGGAGAAGAAGAAGATCGAAGACATGCGGATTGTTAGTGAATACCCAGATGTATTTCCCAACGACCTTACGGGCTTGTCACCCGATCGCCAAGTGGAGTTTCGGATCGACCTAATTCCGGGATCGGCACCAATAGCCCGTTCACCTTACAGCCTTGCTCCGACCGAAATGCAAGAGATGATGTCTCAACTTCAAGAATTGCTAGAGAAAGGATTCGTGAGGCCAAGCTCTTCGCCTTGGGGAGATCCGGTACTTTTCGTCAAGAAGAAGGATGGGTCGATGCATATGTGCATCGACTACCGGGAATTGAACAAAGTGACTGTGAAGAATAAGTATCCACTACCCCGAATAGACGACCTCTTCGATCAACTACAAGGAGCCGGATGTTTTTCCAAGATCGACCTTCGCTCAATCTACCATCAAGTGAAAGTTCGAGAAGAAGACGTCTCCAAGACCGTCTTTAGGACCCGGTATGGCCACTATGAGTTCTTGGTTATGCCTTTTGGGCTAACTAACGCGCCGACCGTGTTTATGGATTTGATTAACCGGGTTTGCCGACCTTTTTTAGACAAGTCGGTCATTGTGTTCATCGATGACATCTTGGTGTATTCAAAGAATGAAGAGGAGCACGAGCGACATCTCAGAGAAGTGTTGGAAGTATTGAGGGACGAGAAGCTTTACGCCAAATTTTCCAAGTGTGAATTCTGTTTGCACGAGGTGCAATTTTTAGGTCGCGTGGTGACAAGTGAAGGGGTAAAAGTTGATCCATCGAAGATTAAAGCCATGACGAATTGGGAACCACCTAAGTGTCCTACGGAAATTCGGAGCTTCTTGGGCCTAGCCGGCTACTACCGGAGGTTCATTCAGGACTTCTCTAAAATGGCCTCTCCATTGACGTCTTTGACGAGGAAGAATGTGAAGTTCCTTTGGATTGAAAGTCAAGAGCGGGCCTTTCAGACTCTACAAAGGAAACTATGCGAGGCGCCGATCTTATCCCTACCCGAGGGGATGGAGGATTTTGTAGTCTACTCCAACGCGTCCAAGATAGGTTTAGGGTGTGTTTTGATGCAAAGAGGCAAAGTGATAGCCTATGCATCGAGACAATTAAAGGAACATGAGAAAAACTACCCAACCCATATCTTGAGCTAGCGGCAGTAGTGTTCTCTTTGAAGTTATGGCGACTCTACCTTTATGGCATGAAGTGCACCCTTTTTACCGATCATAAAAGTCTAAAGTATGTATTCGACCAAAAAGAATTGAATATGCGGCAATGAAGATGGCTAGAGTTACTCAAAGACTACAATTGTGAACTTCTATATCATTCCGGAAAGGCCAATGTCGTGGCGGAAGCTTTGAGCCAGAAGGAGTATGGTAGTGGCGCTCAAGCTACCTTTGCAAGAGTGGAAGTTGTCTCAAGCCTAATTGACAGAATCAAGATGTCCCAGTCAGAAGCACTTCTTGAAGCGAATCTCAAAGGTGAAGCTATGGTTAAGCAACATCTTCATTTGACCAAAGACGGAAGGGGTTTGAAGCTATTCCAAGGACGAATCTGGGTACCGAAGATCGGGGGATGTCAGAACTTGTTAATGGAAGACGCGCATAAGTCCAAGTACTCTATTCATCCAGGAAGCACAAAAATGTACCGGGACTTGAAGCTAAACTATTGGTGGCCGGTAATGAAACTGGATGTAGCTAGTTATGTGGAATGATGCATAACTAGCTTACAAATGAAGTCGGAACACCAACGAGCCTACGGTAGTTTGCAATCACTAGAGATACTGGAATGGAAGTGGGAGCACATCACCATGGACTTTGTAACCAAGCTACCGAAGAACGTGAGGGGTCACGACACCATTTGGGTGATCGTGGATCGTTTGACCAAAAGTGCACATTTCTTGCCTATGCGAGACACTCTACCGATGGACAGATTGGCTAAACTCTATATAGATGAGGTGATCTCAAGGCACGGGGTACCACTCTCTACTATGTCCGACCGTGATAGCCATTTCACTTCCCATTTTTAGGATAGTCTATAAAAGGAGTTGGGTACTAGGATCAAGTTGAGTAGCGCATATCACCCTCAAACAGACGACCAGAGCGAGAGGACCATCCAAAATCTTGAAGACATGTTGAGGTCGTGCGTCATCGACTTCGGGGGAAGTTGGGATTCACATCTTTCGTTAGTGGAATTCTCCTACAACAACAGTTATCACTCTAGTATCGGCATGGCGCCATTCGAAACATTGTATGGAAGAAAGTGTAGAACACCCGTATGTTGGTTAGAGGTGGGATAGAAGCAATTTTCCGGACCGGAGTTCATGCAAGAAATGGCCGACAAGTTTAAGAACATTTGAGAGCGGTTTAAGGCGACACAAGATCGCTAAAAGAGCTACGCGGACAAGAAGAGAAGACTGGTCGATTTCCAAGTGGGGGAAAGAGTGATGTTGAAGGTTTCACCGTGGAAGGGGATAATTAGGTTCGGAAAACGTGGGAAGCTTAGTCCCCATTTCCTTGGACCTTTCACCATCCTTTAGCGCATTGAGCTTCAAGCCTACAAATTAGATCTACCGCCCGAGATGAACATAATTCACCCTACCTTCCATGTGTGTTATTTGCGAAAGTGCCTACCCGAAGAGGAGAGCGTCATTCCTTTGTCGGAGATTAGAGTGGACAACCGCAGATGCATGGAGAAACCCGAAGCTATCCTGGAAAGGAAGACGAAGAGATTGCGACACAAGGAAGTGATCATGGTGAAGGTTCAATGGAAACATCACCGAGGGGCCAACGTGACGTGGGAATCGGAAGAGGTCATGAAACGATGTTACCTGCACTTGTTTGAATGATGTGGGATTTCGGGGACGAAATATTTTCTAAGGAAGGGGGGATTGTAACACCCCGATTTTTAGATAGCATATAATCGAAGTTATGGCTTATTGTTGTCCCGAATTGTTAGATATAATCGTGTCATCGAATCAAAGATAAGACAGGTCAATTTCGGGCCAGTTTTGGGTTTGTGTCAGGTCGACGACAATGCCCAGCGAGAATTCCCTAGGGCATAACCGCAAGGCAAGGTCGCGAAGGACAAATCCTTCTCGGTACGTTAGGCGCGATAGTGCCGGCGATTGTGACAGTGTCACTCTCGACATGGCACTATGGCTGGGGGAAGTGTAGCCGCGGTAAAATCGGCGCGATTGTGCCCGACAATTGTGACAGGGCACTATCGCCTTGTCATTGTCTCCCATGGTCCAAACCTCTTTAAAACCTATTTCGTTTTATTCCTTCATTTGCACAAAATCAGATTCAACTTTGGGGGCCGACTCCTTCTCCTTCCAGGTGCGATTTTCATCCATTCCACCTCTCTCCTTTGCATTTAATTCACCATTAACTCAACTTGTGTTCATTAAGGTCTAGGGTTTCTACTCCATCTTGTGTCAAAGATCCATCCTTCATTTAAAGCTCAAGATTCCTTCTCTAACTAATACTAGAGCCTATAAATTCTAGGGTTTTCTCATACAAAATCCAAGGTGAGTTTTCTCAATTCTTACACTATTATAAATGTTACTATTTGTTTATTTGGGATTTGTAGGTACTTTGGAGTTGATATAAAATTAGGGTTTTGGTGGATTTTACTTGAATGTGAACATTTATGTTATTAGATGCATTTAATAGTTATTATGGCTCATATGTGACTAACAATGATGTAAAATGGGTCATGTACAAATGGAAGGATTTTATTTCAAAAAGAGGGTTTGACTCAAGTGACTATGTGTGACTTGTCACTTCAATTTATTCATGTCATTTATTGGTATTGGATCATGTTAATTTAATGGAATCACAAAATGTACCATATCATGAGTGAATACATGGCATACGTGATTATCATGCTTTCTAATGGAATAAACCATGCATAGAATATGTTAGATTTACTTGGTTATAATCCTAAAATGTGAAGTTGATATCTGATAGTCCCACTAAGTGCAAATCATAGCAAGATGAACAATCAAATTCACATCTAATAGCCATATTATTGAACAAGAAATCAATGTTTACAATATGCTCTCACAAAGAATATTTCTCTCTCTAAACAATGTGATTCTCTCAAGGTGCTACAAGCTTAATAAGGAAAACAAAAGCTATTTATACCTCCTACTTTTAAAGACAAAACAACAATTAAACTAAAACAACACTAACTAAAGACTTTGACTTTCCACTTATTGAATTTGACATTGACTTTGCAATGAGAGGTTTTGACTTGGGCTTTGACTTTTAATTCCCATGATCTTGGATCCAACATATTTGTGCACTAACAATCTCCCCCTTTGGATTCAAGATTATCTTCAAAAGATTGGCATGTTAGCTCCCCTTTTTGGATTCAAAAATAAATTTCAGCAACAGGGAACGATCTCCCTCTTGTTTTGATCTTCAACAAATTCAAACTCCTCCTTCAAAGCTTTTGTCAAATAATTTTCTTCTTTGTAAACCAAACAATCAAAGTCAATCTCTCCCTTTCTTCTTTATCAGAAAATCAACAACTTTAGCAATCTTCACCACGATTTATAATCATCTCTCTCAGTAAACGAATTTATCTCCAGATTTAGCTCAGTTTGCTTTAGCAAATAATCTTCAAAGAAATTTTCAGCAAATCTTCAACAAACTTTCTGAATTCTTTGAATCTTCACTTTCCAAACTATACAATCTCCCCATAAATTGCATTTCCTAACAATTTCTTGTATCTCTCTCATATTCCAAAAAACGAACTTTCTCCAAATCCAACATTTCTTGATCATGTCTCCCCGTAACTGTTACAATCTGTTCTCCAGACAACATTTCTTGAAATTATTTCTCCCCCTTTTTGATGATGTAGAACATATAAATCATCAAAACTCTCTTCAAGAAATGTCACAATTTTCTGACCAGTGATCTTTTAAAACGAACCTCTGAACATCCGTTAACTCATAATGTATTCATCTGAATCTTTTCAAATTCATTCAAATAAGAATGTAACCCTGAATCAACAAATGAATCAGTTAAGATGCCTGTAAGCAGCACGAAGCCACTTAGTACAACGAATGTATTGTACAAGGAGTTTTATTGATGTTCACTCCCCAGGACTTCCATTCAATCATCGAATGACACAGGGTTATTCTACGAACGTTCCGACAGAAAAACAAGTTTTCTGTATGTTCGTGCTTGTGTATGAAAGAATTTAAACATGAATGTTTTATAATAGGCTCAAAATGTGTAACCCATTGAGATAACAATAGTAATACACAGACTGACTCAAATGTGCATGATCAAAATGCAAAGGTGGGGCAGACTTCCTTCTGTTTCAATATCCACATCTTCCAAATGAAGATGAGATAGAGGATGTGTTGCGTCCCTAATCAAAGTTGAAACATCTTCTTGTTAAGAAAAAGATGAGTAGTTGGTGGGGTATAAAGCAAGAGTTGGCATGGGATCACTGCCTATTTCAATGATGTTCACGAAAGAATTGTGAAACAATCAGTAATGTGGCTGCCTAACTCAGAAAAAGTTGGTGCAAAGTTTTCATATTCTTTTAACTCTGTTCTCACACCCTCTTTCTTTTTATCATTAAGTTCACTTCTAACCAAACTCTCTTTTACATTTTTCCACTCATCATACTGAGGTTGTTCAACTGGATGAACTTCCTCCCCCACTCTTTGATTTTGACACCTCGCCTCTCGATCACTCAAGATAACTTCTTGGGTAGGAAACACTGGTTATCGTGAATCCATAGAAGTTCTTTTAAGTCCTCACACTGATCCCATGTATTTTTTTTCCTGCACAAAGTTGCTCAATCGTTTAACTTTAACAGTTAAAGGACAATATGAAATACATGTTAGATATATGTATGCTCAGGCAGATAATCATGAAGATTTAAGCATTTGAAACATGGAAGATTTTCTCATAACAAGTATATTTAAAGAATGAAATGAGTACAAAAGACTTGTTTGAGAATCTGACAATGTATGAAAAGATCAAATATGAATGATATATCAATAAAAGCTTAGGTCATGAAAAAATGGATATTGTCTATACAAACCAAATATAGACATTCTAGAAAGAAACGCTTTAAATGAATTAACGCTCAACAAACTTTGAATATCAAAAGAAGTGTCTTACCATCGAAAAATAGTTTCAATTTGAGACATGGTAAGAACATATACAATAAAAGTGCTAAACCAGTGTGTATGAATACTTGACAGTATATGGAAAAGATTATACACAAGTATTTATATTTGGAAACACACGGTTAGTTAATCATGAAAGCACATATAATTAAAACATTTAAAATCACACTTCTGAATTCATAAAATTTGTTTAAGAATCGAGAAGTGGTTTGAACATTTAGAAACATGTTTTCATGTCTGAAAGTTGTCCATCTTTCAAACACAATGAGATTAAGAGTAGAATAATCCTTACGCTCAGCATTAATCTCATAAAGTCATCTCCAAAGTCATGATTGATATGATCATGTAAGCTCCCCCTCAAAATCTGCAAGTAGTAAAAAAAATCGTAGTAAAATATTTAAGAATGAGTTCTGATCTGATGTAATCAGAAGTCATTGTCCTTACTTCCCCTGAACATATGCATCAAAAAATATGTCAGTGTAAAACATATGCAAAAATCTATAACTTCCCCTATAATGTAGATCATCTAAACTTTGTCTCACACTCCCCCTGAAATCATGAACAGAACCTTTCAGTGCAGATATCGTTCAGATTAAAAACTAAAGAAATGAAGAAAAATAACAAAAATAAACTGTACTAGGTAACTTCAGATTATGTCTTGAGATTCAACATGCCAAGTTTTGAAATGAGAAAATTAAATCTCTTTTCGTCCAACGACTTGGTAAACAAATCAACAAGTTGATAATCTGTGTTTACAAAGTAAAGTTCAATTGTACCTTTTTCGACATTATCTTTGATAAAGTGATATCTCACGTCTATATGTTTGGTCTTTGTTTACTGAACAGGATTAGAAGATATCACTATGGCGCTCTTCGAATCACAATATGTAGGTATCTTGTTGAAATGGAATCCGTAGTCTCGAAGCTGTGTCATCATCTATAATACTTGAGAGCTGCAACGTGCAGCAGCTACATACTCTACTTCAGCTATTGATGTGGAAACACATAGTTGTTTCTTTGATGCCCAACTTACGAGTTTGTCTCCAAGAAATTGAATGTGACCCGATGTGCTTTTCCTGTATAACATACAACCTGCATGATCTGCGTCTGAATACACTGTTAGCTCAAAACCTGTATCTTTAGGATACCACAAACCAAGATCTTTGGTGCCCTTCAGATACCTAAATATCCACTTAACTGCCGAAAGATGGGATTCTTTGGGCGAATCTTGATATCGGGCACATAAGCATGTAGAAAACATAATATCAGGCTGACTAGCCGTTAAGTACATTAATGAACCTATCATGCCTCTATAAGTCCTAAGATCAACATCTTTTCCTAAAAGATCAGCTCCAATTTTAGTACGTGGGACCATCGGGGTTGAAATTGGCGTACAATTTGACATATTAAATTTCTTTAAAATGTCAGCAATATACTTCGATTGATTTATGAAAATCCCCGTTGAAAATTGTCTGACTTGTAATCCGAGAAACAAATTCATCTCTCCCATCATACTCATATGAAAACGTGACACCATGAGTGCAGAAAAATTCTTACAGTACTTTGGATTAGTAGAACCAAATATTATATCGTCCACATATATTTGAATTAAAATGATATCAACCTTTTCCATTTTTATGAATAAGGTGGTGTCGATTTATCTTTAGAAAATCCGGACTTGACAAGGAATTTAGATAACACGTCATACCAGGCTTGAGGGGCTTGTTTGAGTCCGTAAAAGGGCCTTGTCTAAAATATAGACATGATATAGTTTTTCAGCACTTACAAATCCTTCAGGTTGAGAAACGTGCACCTCTACTTTTAATAATCCATTCAGAAAGGATGTCTTGACATCCATCTGATAGACTGTAAAATTCTTATGTGCAGCATAGGCTAGGAACATCCTAATTGCCTCAATACGTGCAACTGGTGCATATGTCTCATCATAATCAATGCCTTCCTCTTGTCTGTATCCCTTGGCAACAAGTCTTGCTTTATTTCGAATCACAACACCATCCTCATCCTTTTTATTTTTGAATACCCACTTGGTGCCAATGATTGTTTTTCCTTCAGGTCAAAGCACCGATCGCCATACTTTAAGCGCCTCAAACTGGTTGAGCTCTTCTTGCATGGTTGTAATCCAATCTGGATCATGAAGAGCATCTGACACTTTTGTCGGTTCTATATTACTAAGAAATGAATCAAACATATATTCATTTGCTGTTGCAGACCTAGTTTGCACTGGCTTTGAAGGATCTCCAATAATTTGATGAACCAGGTGCTCTTTGGTCCACTTGTGTACATGAGGGAGTGGATTAGATGTAGATTGATCATGTTGATCATCTAAATATCCATTATCCTCTTCTTGTTGGGGTTCAGTTGAAGTAACTAGTGCAAAAGTTTCAGTTGGTGGACTATTTGATGTCTGTTGAATAGGCATTATTGTGCACCCAACTGATTGTGTGACTTTTGTCTCTTCATTATCATGTGCAACTTCAAATGATTGAGTAGGAATACGATCTGGAGTTTCTATCTGAACCGGGGGATCAGATTTAGTTGAGACATATGAAGTGATTGGATGATGATTACTTAAATCTTCTGATCTGTCAATCCTAATAGGTTTAGTCACTTTTGAACCAAGAAACTCATCGTAAAAATGTCCAAACAATAAATCTAATTCTGTGAGATGACATGTAGACGTTGACGCTTTATCAGAATTACAAACTTTAACCACAGGTTCTGAACTGATCTGTCCAGAAGCTAAAATTCCAATAATAACGGGTTCTGAACTGAATTGATCAAAAGCCATCTCTTCATCAAATGTAACATTTACGCTTTCAACAAAAATCTTTGAGCTCTTCAAATAGACTTTATATGACGCAGATGTTTGAGAATAGCCAATGAAAATCTGTTAAACCCAGAATATCAAGTTCTAATAAAAAAACTAACAAGATGATACTTTCGTAAATCATATGTCATTGAATTCATCATCACATATTACAAAATCTACTTTCTCTCACTACAATCTCTCTCTCACTATAATGATATACAATAAAACTCTTCTCTCAATCTGTTCCGTGTATGTTTTCACCTTACAACTCTTTTTACTTACAAAGACAATAACAAGAATAGACTATTTATACTAAGCAACATTACAAAGAAACAAAACAACTACTTTGACTTTGACTTTGACATTCTTTCTTGAGAGTTGACCTTTTAGATTTGACTTGTTTGACTTTGATCTTCAAACATTATGGTCTTGCATCCAACAAATATGTGCTCTAACAAAATCCCATCTTCAGCTTTAAGGACTGAACTTGTTCAAGTTCTCCTTATCGTTCAGCACATAACACCTACATCCAAAAATATGAAAATGTTTAATGCTTGGTGTTCTGTTGTTAATCAAAGCATAAGACATTTTACCGAAACGACGATGAATGATAGATTTGTTTTGAGTATAACATGCAGTAGACATAGCTTCAGCCCACAAGAATAAGGGTAAGTTTGATTGGCTAAGCATCGTGCGTGTAGCCTCGAACGTTATGTTTCTTCTTTCAACTACCCCATTCTATTCGGCGTTCTGGAAGCAGAAAGCTGATGAGTTATCTCGACCAATTCGAGATAATCTTCAACTGTTTTGTTCTTGAATTCCATGCCATTATCTGTTCTGATCAACCTAACTGTCTTCTGCAAGTTCACTTGGATTGTCTTAAAAAATGAGATGATGACATCGGGATTCTCATCTTTTGTTCTCAGAATTTTGACCCAAGTATATCTTGAATAATCATCCACGATCACTAGAACGTACTTCTTGCCGTTTATGCTTTGTGTTCGCATGGGACCACCAAGATCCATATGCAATAACTCTAATGGAGTACTTATGCTCGGTTCAGGTTTTGGCTTATGTGAAGCTCTCTTCATTTTGCCTTTCTCACATGCATCACATAGATGTTGTCTTTCATATTTCAACTCTGGAAGACCTTTGACCAAATTCCCAGTCACCAACTTGTTAATGTATCTGAAGTTGAGGTGAGATAGCCGTCTATGCCATAACCAGCTCTGTTGCATAGAGGCCTTCGATAGTAGACACACAACATTATCTGGTTTAACACTGGATAGGTTGATAGTGTAGAGGTTTGACTTACGTGTACCGACCAAGAGTTCTTTGTCGTCTTCAGTTCTCACACAACATCTCTTGGCCTTGAAATGTACCTCTAAGTCCTTGTCGCAAAACTGACCAATGCTGAACAGATTGTGTCCTAATCCTTCAACATAAATCACCTTTTTAAACGTTATGTTCTCTTGCATGACATCTCTGTATCCCAAGATTGGTGAAAACTGGTTATTTCCAAACCTCATGTTGCCGCAAAATTTCTCTGTATAATTAAATAAAATATCTTTCTGCCCTGTCATATGCTTGGAACAACCTGAATTCAAGTACCACATATGACGGGTCTGTACAGGAGAAATCAAGCAACAATAGGTTTAGGTACCCATTTATAGATGGGTCCTATCATGTTAGCACAAGATTTTGGCACCCATTTGAAATTGGGTCCTTTTAACCTTTGAAAAACTTTAGAAGCATAAAAATTATTAACATGATATGAACCAAACCAATTATCCGAAAATTTACGAGAAACAAAATCATTTCAATGATATGTGGGAGACTGAATAGTAAACGGAGATAATTGGTTCAATTGCTTTATTTTATAAGACTTGTAAGAAGATACAAGGTTTTGTTTATGAGAAGCAACATGACCAATTACATCAGTAGTACTAACAGAAATCCTACCACTATCAGATACAAAACATGATTTTGTTGACTCGTCTATTTTCTTCTTTGGCCTCCATTTAGGTTTCACTTCGAATCTTTTCTTTCTCAAATCTGAAACATATGAATTTTGCAAATTAGAACTGTGAGATTTAAAATATTTTTTTTTCTTAGATTTACCAGTATTAAATTTGTTTCTGTGAGTGCCTATTCTTTCTCTTCTTACCTTTGGCATGATGGGTGCTCACTGATCTATCAACCTTAGTTGATGATTCACCCTTTTCAAATACACTCGGTAAACCTTTAGAGTTAACAAGAAATTGGGAATGATCTGGAAGTTTTGCAGTAAAATCAAACTGTTCAACACATTTATCAAAACAACCATCAAAGTTTAGAAAATCAACATCATTATCGTCATCATCATCAAATTTAGGAGCTTTGGAAGATTTTAAGTCTGTATTGAAAATCATAGTGGAAAACACAATCTTTTCTAAATCAGCCAAAATTCTCTCATCCACTAAGGTATTCTCAAGCTTAGAAATTTTACTTTCCAAGATGAGTGGAGGTACATAAATTTTAGCTTCAACAGGCTTAGCCTCCAATTCCTCAGTATAATAGCTTTGAAAATAGTCATTTGAGAGAAATTTAGGTTGTCCAGATAGATAACTATCATTCAACTTATCATAGAAGAATGGTAGTTGCATTTTTTTGTGTTTTTCTTATTTTCATCTTCCTTGGCTTCCACCTCATCAGATGATTTAGTGACAAATTTGGGTTTCAAATGAAGATTTTTATCAACTGCTTGTAAAAAATCAAAATTATATAAAGTTGGATGTTTTCGAATAGCTTTCTTTAGATAATGTGGGTTATCATATCCAATACCCCAAATATCTTTAAAAGCTGTAAATTCCTTTTGTTTGTTTAAATGAATAGTTTGATTTGTTTGACCTCTAGCGTAAAGCTTGGCTTCCAAACCATTTATCTTTTTAAGAAAAGTTTTATTTTCAAACTGCAACTTGTTATGTTTCACAACAAACTCTTGTTTCTCAAGTTCACACTTATTGAACTTGGAAACTGCGTCAGAAATTTGACTTTCAAAACAAGCTTTTTGTTTTTCAAAATCAGTAGCAGCTTTGTTCAAAGAGTCAATCAAGTTTTTGTTTCCAACAATTTCCTTATTGAGATCAAAAATTGTTTGACGCTTTTTCGCAACTCTGCTTTTCTCCCTTTTAAGCTTAGCTTGTAGGTCTTGAAGCTCGACCATCATGGTTTCCATTTTCAAAAAAAAATCACATTTGGATAAATCATTTACCTCTTCTGAAGTCTCATCATCTGACTCATCATATTTGACTTCCTTTCCCATCAAGCACATGTGGGTTGTTTCTTCTTTCTCACTTTACGATTCAGAAAAATCCAACCAATGGTCATCTTCAACCATTAAAGCTTTACCCGCTTCCTTTTGCTTTGCCAAAAGCATCTTATTCTTGTAATACTCTGAATTCCTTACTTTTGGCTTTCGGCAGTCTTTAGCAAAGTGACTAATTTTCTCACAATTGTAGCACTTGATTGGATCTTCCACTTTCTTCTCATAACTGTTCACATATTTCCTTTCCTCTGGCTTCCTTCCATCTGACTTTCTTTCATCATACCTTTTTCCTTCAACCCTTTCCTTGTGTTCAAAATTCCTCGATCCTGAAGAGTATCTCTGACTGTTAGAACCAGGTTTCTTATGGAACTTCTTCTGAAAGGCACGGGTCAGCAATAACATAGCTTGCTTCAGATTTTCTCCATCATCAGAATCGGAGTTGCCACTATCAGATCCATCAGAACTAGAAATCACAACTTTATTTTTCTTCTTCTTGTCCTTCTTATCTTTCTCCTTTTTCTCAACTACTAAGGCAACTAGATCAGGTACTGGCTTTTCTTTTTCTTTCTTCTCTTCTCTCTTCTCTTCTACTTCCTCCTCAATCTGTCTAAGTGTTTCATAAATTTCATGCAGAGGAATCTCACTTAGATCTTTCATCTGTTTCATTCTCCTAGTATGTTTCCTCCATTCAGGTTGAAGAATACTTAAGAACTTGACGTTGTTCTCAATCTTCTTCTTCTTAACTTTGTTCTTGGCCAGTTCATTCAGAAGTGAAACAAATCTTTCATAAGTTTCCTCTAAACTTTCACCATATTTGGCCTTGAACTCTTCATAGTTATTGATACAGTTAGCCACTTTCATTTGGTTTCCTACCTTTGAACCCATCATCATCTTCTCAAGTTGATCCCACATTTTCTTGGCTATCACTTTGTAGCTATCAATCTTGATGTAGATCTCATTTGGTATGCTCTGAAGAAGTAGAGATCTAGCCTGTTTGTCTGCCTTATACCTCTTCTTTTGCTCAGCAGAATAACTTGAGAAATCTAGAACAATCTCTTTTATCTTAGGCTCTCAGGGCTCAGTACCATCTTCACTGTCAAAACTTTCATTTTCCACATTCGGTACAATAGTTGTGACTGGTTTCATAAGACCCTCATCAATAGATTGTTTGATGAATTCTCCATTGTCGTGTCGATCTATGAAATCCAAAAATCTATCCTTCCACTACTCATACTCACCCTTGAAGAGAACGGGTGGTTTGACATCTGTTCCGATAGCAAGAGCACCCCTCGAAGTCATCTTGAACTTGCACTGATCTTTAAACACAAAATCAAAAAATTTCAAAATTCTAAAAAAGGCCCAATAATTTCTAAGTGCAGAAGTCGTAGATCACAGTGAAACACTTGTCGCAAAACCCTTGAAATTCAAACTTGTCGCAAAGCACTGCTTGCGATAACTAGTTTGTCGCAAACGCCTATATACGAGTTCCTTACTTGTCGTAGAGCACGCCTTGCGAGTTCTTACTTGACGCAAGTGCCTATCTGTGAGTTCTGAACTTAGTAAAATTTAAGAAATCACTTGTCGCAATGCATACGAGTTCTATACTTAGAAAAATTTCAGACACAAAACTTGTCGCAATGCATACGAGTTCTATACTTAGAAAAATTTCAGACAAAAAACTTGTCGCAAAGGAACGCTTGTCGTAAGCTTCACTATATGAGTTCTTCAACTTGTCGCAAATTGAAGAATGTGAACAGTAGCTTGTCGCAGATCGAGGCTTGCGATAAGTAACTTGTCGTAAGCCACACCTTGCGAGTTCTGAGCTTGTTGTAAATCACGCTCTGCGAGTTCTTGCCTTAGAAAAATTTCAACAATCAAAAACTCAAGAGACTTGCGAGTTCTTCAGAATTCGTACACCATTGTCTGCGAGTTCTGTCCTTGACCAAAAATTCACAAAAACGACAAAAAATATAGAGCACTATGAGTTCTTCAGATCTTGCGAGTTCTTCAAATATGAACCTTTTGAGTTCTTGGGATCTTGCGAGTTCTTCAATTTTTCGGTCCAAAAACTTCAAATCAGTCCAAAATCAATTCAATTCTCCAAATTTGATCCCGAAACTTCACCAATTAGCCCTTGCATAGTATTAGAACAGATTACAAACACTCAATTTTGAACACAAACAACAAAAATTACAACTCGATCTCAAGAACATTGTGTTTTACAACTTCGACCAAAAATTCGAACAAATCCAAAATTCACACGAATTGATTGTGAACTTGGACAAACAATCAAAACAAAATATATTCTAGAATGATAAATGAATACAGTACTGAGATTACAACTCTAAAAACAACATCAAATCAAAACTTCGAATGATGAACAGTATATTTCTGCGAGTTCTTCAAAGTCGATCACAAAACTCAGATTCTTGAGAATTTTTGAAAATGTGTGTGCTCTGATACCAATTGATAGTCCCACTGAGTGCAAATCAGATCAAGATGAACAATCAAATTCACATCTAATAGCCATATTATTGAACAAGAAATCAATGTTTATAATATGCTCTCACAAAGAATATTTCTCTCTCTAATCAATGTAATTCTCTCAAGGTGCTACAAGCTTAACAAGGAAAACAAAAGCTATTTCTACCTCTACTTTCAAAGACAAAACAACAATTAAACTAAAACAACACTAACTAAAGACTTTGACTTTCCACTTATTGAATTGACTTTGACTTTGCAATGAGAGATTTTGACTTGGGCTTTGACTTTTAATTCACATGATCTTGGATCCAACATATTTGTGCACTAACAATATATATCTCCTTTTGCACAAGGATTTAGATGGCATGGTATACTTGGTTATAATTGTTGACCATATTGGTCACTAGCGAGTAAGAAATAGGGGACGCAAGTCCTTGAGGTGTAACTCGTCTAGATTGGATAGGCACTAATGTCCGTAAGTCCTTGAGGTGTAACTTGACGGAGTAGGTAATAAAGGCATAAACGGTTTGAGGATTGTGATGTCTTTTATGGCATGTGAACTAGAACCGGGACATGAGGTGAAATCCAATAACATCACGGGTGACCCAATTCACGTGTTCTCGTCACCCAATATGGAAACGGATCTCCCCCGTATTTCAAGAGATATCTCTTGTGTATTTGTTCAGGTGTGGAATATCTTTTCCATGTTGAATGTTGGCTTTGGTTCAACCCTTTGAGTACATCGGTAACAATTAATTATGTTATGATTGCTTACAATATAAACTGTTAAATCTTTCCAATACCACTAGACTTTGGACTAACACTTGTTTTGGTGTCTAATGGCTCACAGGTCCTACTAGTGATGTGCATAGGGCACCTTGATTCGTCGGGCGCGCACCTAGGAATCTTGGAGGACCGGGCTTTTGGGAATCTTGTGAGAAGAGCGTTTTGGAGTCATAGCGACACCCACCTTTAATCTAGTTTTAATTGATGTTCTGGATTAAATAGGTTGTCGTGTATTATGTCTTATTCTTCCTCTACTTTATTGATGCAACTTCCCCAACTTTTTGGGTTTTAGTCATTCATAATTACAGGATTTATTAACCTTCATATTTTAGACGTCATATTGCCGAAGTTTTAAGTTTTAAATGTACCCAATTTTTAGGGTGTTACACAACCCTGGTAGGCGGTCTACTCGGGAACCGTGACCCACAGGTCCATCCGGGAATGCACGTCCGGATTTTCTGGATAGAAGTTGTCCGGGAACAAAAGGAATCGAGAACCGGGTTGAGCGGGAACCAGAAGTATTCGGGACTTTTGATCAAAGGGTATCCGGGAGCATTAACTTTTGAGAAAAAAATTAAGGAACTAAGCATAGTGCTCCCAAAACTTATGCAACAACCAAAAAGTTAAAAACTAAGCCTCGTGCTCCCCCTCAACTTATGCAACAACCAAACCAAGACCAAAAACAAACACAAAAGCGAAGGGTTAAGAAAACAATGAGAAAAATACGACAAACATAATATATGGCAATCCCTTGAAATGATAAACTTAATCTAACTTACGCATATCCACACGCATTGCTCCCCCTGAACACATGAACATACGTTAACCACTAGTGAACTAATGAAAAATAATGTAAACATAATGGAAAGCATGAAAACGAAGAAACACAGAGATAAGAAAGAAACCGTAAAAGAATAACACATAAGAAATCCAAATTGAGAATACATAAGTTTAACAGAGTATGAGTTCGATACAATTGGGATGCAGTGAATAAGGAGTGTTTCCTTGACCATCAGAATGTAACTTCTGGATGAAAAGGGTACATTCCGTATTTACTGTATAGAAATTGTACCAGATTCATGAAATAATTAAACTTTCAGATTAAGCATACCCAACTTGGATACAAGGAAAATAAAGCTTTTTTCGACCAAGGGTTTGGTAAACAAGTCTGCTAACTGAAGATGAGTATTCACAAAATAGAGTTCGATCGTACCTCTTTCTACGTGATCTTTTATAAAATGATACCGAACATCTATGTTCTTCGTTTTTGTATGCATGACAGGATTACTGATTATTGCAATGGCGCTCTTTGAGTCACAATAGATGGGTATCTTCGAGTAGTGAAATCCATAGTCTTTGAGCTGAGTGAACAATCATATCACTTGCGAGAAGCAACTGGCGGCAACGACATACTCCGCTTCAGCTGTGGAGGTGGACAGGCAATTCTGCTTCTTTGACGCCCAACTGACGAGTTTATTGCCAAGGAACTGCACTTGACATGTTGTGCTTTTTCTGTCCAGCATGCATCCCGCGAGATCCACATCTTAGTAGGAAACTAACTCATACTCTGTGTCATTTGGATACCATAGACCAATATCAATAGTACCTTTTAAGTAACGAAATATCCGCTTGACGGCTATAAGATGAGACTCTTTAGGCTTAGACTGATACCTTGCACAGAGACATGTTGAAAACATAATATCCGGTCTACTGGACGTCAAATACATTAAAGACCCTATCATGCCTCTATAAGTCTTAGCATCTACATCTTTTCCATCAGGATCAGAGTAAAGGTTAGAACCTGATGTCATTGGAGTTTTCATGGGAGAACTATTTTCCAACTTATATTTATTTAAAATGTCGAAAATGTATTTTGATTGATTAATAAAAATTCTTGTTAACAGTTGTTTAACTTGAAGACCAAGAAAAAAAATTCATTTCTCCCATCATACTTAGTTAAAATTGGGACATTATAAGGGAAGAAAAGTTCTTACAGTATTGAGGGTTGGTAGATCCAAATATTATATCATCTACATAAATCTGTATAAGAATTATATCGTCCTTTTCTTTCTTTATAAACAAAGTGGTATCAATCTTCCTTTAGAGAAGTCGGATTTGGCTAAAATTTTGGAAATAACATCATACCAGGCACGAGGCACTTGCTTGAGACCATACAAGGCTTTGTCAAGTTCGTATACATGATATGGCTTGTCTAACGTCAGAAAGAGGGTTTTACTGAAGATAATTTCTTTCTAACGTCAGAAAGACAGTTTTACAACCTTTTGGGAGAGTTTGTTATATCTGTTGAAGACAGACTTGGTAGAATACAAAAAGTTTTGAAGGAAGTATTATCAAAGTTAGGGGAGATTTTCTAATTATAAAGGGGAGATTGTAATTGTTGTACTTTATTGCATTTATAGAGCCTAAAGGGGGAGATTGATTTGCTAAATTTTTTTGAGATGATCTTAAATCCAAAGGGGGAGATTGTTAGAGCATAAATATGTTGGATACAAGATCATAGAAGATTGAAGATCAAAGTTAAAGCTCAAAAGTCAACTCTCAAGCAAAGTCAAAGTCAAGTGTAATAAATGTCAAAGTCAAAGTAGTTTGTATTTTGTTTTCCTTGTAATTGTTTGTAGGTTTAAATACCTTGTGTCTTTGTGTTTGTAAGTAGTAGTAAGTAACAAGTTCTGAGATAGTAATTGTACATTGACAGAGAGAGAGTTCTAGAGAGAGAAAGAGTTGTAATTAGAGAGAGAAAGTGAAAAACAGATTTGTAATCGTTTGATTTGTGATAGTGAAATTGAAACAAGTAGATTACTAATCTTGTTTGAATTGATTGTTTTTTATTAGAACTTGAATTCAGGGACTATCAGTGAGTCGCAGGGGGTTTGAGGAATTTCAAAAGAGATATTTGTTACCCCCATGAATGCTTTGCATGAGGATGCTTCTGATTTCATAGAAAATGTTTCAAAAAATCTTACTTCAGGTTGAGAAGTATCCTTACACTTAGCTGGGGTTTTAAATTTAAGTTCCTCTATTTTGAGAAATAACAATCTTCTCTCTTCATCAAACGAACTCTTGGCTACTTCAAAATCATTTTCAAGCTGAACAATTTTCTTTTCTAAAAGTAAAGGTGGAATATAAATTTTGGGTTCAAGAGGTTTTGAATAAATATCCTCATTTGTGTAGATATGAAAGTAATCCTTAGAAAGAGTAAGATCTCTCGTACGATAACTTGCATTGAGTTCGTCGTAGACAAAGGGAAGTTGCATTATGTCGGGCATTTTTCTATTAAAGTTCTCATATGCCTCAACCTTCTCAGGAGATTTCATGGTTGTATTTGATATTCCGGACCAAGATCCAGAAAATCAAATTTGTACAACGTGGGAGTCTCTGACAAAGCCTTTGCTAGATAGCCAAGATTATCATATCCTAAGCTTTCTTTTGGATTATAAAATTTGAATTCTTTAGACTTGTTCAAGTGAATGGTGTGATCAATTTGGTCAAGTTTATACAGTTTGAGTTCAAGATCTTTCAAAAATTCAAGCAAATCATTTCTTCTAAGTGAGGATAAATTCATATTTATTTACGTATTCTACAGTCTCACTTTCAGATTTTTTCAGTTTAGCAGATAAGTCAAATAATTGCTCTTTTAAAGACTCATTAGTTTCAGCAAGCTTGTTCTTTTCTTGATGTACTCTTTGCCCAACTTAGATTATCAGCGCATTCACCATTCACTTGTAAAAGAACATTTAGATTGTTTTGTAAACGTGATTCTAAGGTGGCAACATGAGTTTGTTCAACTTTCAATCGATCTTTTAAGCTTTATAGATTTAGCATCATAGTGTGCATCTGATCAAGTAAAGCATGGTAAGTAGAATGACATACCTCAGATTTGGATTTAGAGAAGTTGGAAGCACGATCATGATTGTCGGAGTTGTAGGTCTCAGAATTGTCAGCCATGAAACACAGATGAGCTTGTGCATCTTCTTCATCTTCATCATCGGTAAGGGTCAACCAGTGATCATCCTCAGCCATAAGAGCTTTCCCTGCTTCTTTCTGTTTGGCGAGGAACATCTTATTCTTGTAGTATTCTGAGTTCCTGACAACTGGTTTTCTGCATTCATGGCAAAGTGTCCTATCTTGCCACAATTGTATCATTTAACCGGCTCATCACTACCCTTGATTTCCATCTTTGCTTCACTCAGCCTCTTGCTCTCAAACCTTTTCTTTCCTTCTAACTTGTCTTTGTACTCAAAGTGCTTTCCCCCAGATGCATATCTCTGATTGTTGGAAGTAGGCTTCTTATAGAATTTCTTCTGAACAACCTTAGTGAGTAACACTATGGCTTGTTTGATGTCTTGAAGTTCAGAATCTACATGTTGTCATTCTCTTCTTCTTCTGATTCACTATTTTCATTTTCTTCTCTGGAGTTCCGAGATGATGACCTTTCTCTTATTTCCACAACTAGGGCAAGGGGGTCTGAGGGTTTTTCAACTTTCCGCTTTGCTTCAACAATTTCCATCACTTATTCCTCATTCTTCTTCAAGATCTCATACACCTCATGCAGTCCAATTTCAGCCAAGGCTTTGTTCAGCCTTATCTGAGAAGTAAACCGTTTCCATACTGGTTGCAGATTATTGAGAAACTTCACGTTGTTCTCAATGAGTGTCTTGTTGATGTTGTTACTGCTGAGCTCATTTAACAGGAGACAAAAGAGGTCGTAAGTCTCTTCCAGAGATTCACCTTCTCTAGCCTTAAAGTCTTCATAATTGTTGATGCAGTTGGTAACCTTTAGCTGATTTCCAAGTTCGGTTCCCATCATCATTTTCTCTATCTGTTCCCACATAACTTTGGTAGTCTCCTTCTGTCAATCGTTGTGTAGATGTCGTTTGGAAGACTTTGAAGCAAGTAAGACTTGGCAAGTTTATCAACTTTGATATGTCTCTTTTCGTCGTCTGAGTACTTATCCTTTTCTTTAATCTTTGTTCCTGCTGGGACAGGTGGATCGACATTTGGTAAGGCAGGTGTATCGGTGTAGAACACGACAGGCCCTTCTCTGAGAGATGCAAGTATCTGTTCAATGTACTCGTGTTTTTCAACAAAATCAAGAAACATGTCCTTCCATTGTGGGTATTCGCCTCTGAACAGGACTGGAGGTCTCATGTCGATACCCATAGCTAAAGCTTCTCGTGTAGATATTTGGTAACACTTGTTTTTATCGTAAGATACTTTTTGATTTGATCCAAAAAGGTAAGAAATTGACACTTAAAACTAACTTATTGATCTTGAGAAAGAAAGAAGACAGTCCCGGATAGGAATCCGGTTGAAAAATCCGGATGATGGAAATCCTGGGTACTCGACCGGGTATTTGAGCTTCCTAGATACGATTGTCGGTTGGCGACCGGGAAGTGACTATCGAGTATATGGTTTCCCGATTAACGGATTGTCCGGGTTCGGTATGTCCCGGGTGGTGGGATTCCCGAGAGAAGGGTTGTCCGGGTAAGAAGATTCCCGACCAGATGAGGTTCCCGGCTGGTGGTAACCGGGTTTTAAGTGTCCGTATTTTGAGATATCCGGTAACTCGAACGGGTTTTAGGTATCCAGGCTTATTGATTGGATATTGGAGACTCGGGAAGTTCCAATCGGGAACTAAAAGAAAACCCGGATACGAGGAAAAGTCTGGAAGTAGAAACTTACCGGGAAAGTCGATCTTATCGATTTTGTCGGATAAAAAACAATTCAGAATGATTCCTGGATAGCCAAATTAGTGTAGAAACACCAATAACACCAAACCTAACTCAATTAAAGCCAAAAAAATAAGTAATTTACCAAGAAATTTCCAGAAAATTGAAGAACATAGACCAACCACTTAGAATCAAATTTTCGAGATTTTGGCTTAAAAACTTCGAATTGAACTACGAAACTCTTCCAACCACGTTTAATGAATCAAGGGATTATAATTGAACCACTAAATATCAACAATTTAAGCAAGAAATCGAAAAATGAAACCAATCCAATAAGGCGTCGTTCAAACGTGTTTTGAGAAAAAATTGATTACCTTTTGGATCAAAATCTTTGTCTTTCTACTATAATACCAATTGTAAATCCCAATAACATGTGTATAATCAATATCAATCAATAACAAAAAGCATTAACCATCAAACTTGTTCATATGATTGATCTTTATTCGCAGAGATAGTTTACACAATAAACGCACAAAGCAATTAGACTAAACTCTCTTAGGGTTAAACCCTAATTACAAAGCCTTATATACCATTTAAGGTATTTACACAATTAGTCCCTCAACTTCTATTCAACACAAATAAATAAACCCTAACATATAAGACCAAATATGTAGTTTACTCTTATATTTATATTTGAGTAAATTGCAAATTTGGTCCCTATGGTTTGTTGTTTTTTTCTGTTTTGGTTCCTACAAAGTTTTTATTGCAAGAAAACCCTCGTGGTATGCAAAAGTGCTTGGTTTCGGTCTCTTAGACTACAAAGTGCTTGGTTTTTGGACAAGATCATCAACTACAAACTTGATCAGAATCACTTTTTGAACATGCTTACAAAGTTTCATTTCAATATTCAAAGAATCGTGCAAGATAAGGCAGATTTAAGGTTTTTGAGGCCGCTTATCGCAAGATTTAAAGTTGTCGCAAGTTCATCATGGTTATCGCAAGATTCAAAGACTTATCTTAACATTCATTATCTTTGTCTAAGGTAGCTTATCGCAAGTAACTTCTTGTGACAAGTAGACTTATCGCAAGACGCCATCTGCGACAAGTTACTGTGCATGATATTCAGTCTGCGACAAGTGGAGGTCATCACAAGTCAAGGCCTGTGTCAAGTTACTTGTCAGGTGTAGTTGTTTGCGATAAGTAGACTTGTCGGGTGATGTAAGATGTGACAAGTGAGGTTGTCGTATGAAGGCCTTTGCGACAAGTGGATTTCTCGGTTAATGCTACTTGCGACAAATGTGGTTTAATGTTATTTGGCTTGCGATAAGTGGGTACGACAAGTTGAGATTATTTTGTTTGCGACAAGTCACTATACACTCATGCTCAGTCTGCGACAAGTTAGCCTATTGCCTGTGACAAGTGTTAAAAGAAATTTCTTTTGGGACGCTGCCCCCAGACCCCGCAAGGGTGTTACCTTTGACCCCACTCACTAACCGGGTTGCGGGACCCCCGTGCTAAGACACAGGAGGGGGACAATCTGTTCATGGGATTCTCACGTAAAGCATATGTGACATCATTCCAATACTTAGTTTGTCACATATTTCTAAGCAACTGACTAAGATTAACAGAGCTAAAGTTTGTGAAGATTTTCAGATATTAGGTGTTTGGATTCAGTCTTTGATTATATTGGATTAGACGTTTGAGTATCTACAATCATTATTTTGGAGTTTTTCTTGACGATGTTAGACCTTTGAATGCTCTTAATCATTTTTTTGACCTAATCAATCAGAATTGTGTGTGTTTGCAATCATTATTATGGTGCTTTGGTCGTGATTCAGCATTTTGAGTGCCTATAACCATTCAGCTGAGTTGTGAAGATTGGAGTTCTGGATTTCTTCATTCAGTATTCTGGAAAGTATTTTGGATATGAGCATATTTCTTCAGTTGCTGAACAGTGTTATTGATTGATTCTTCTAACCCTTGCCAAGTAGTGTTTGGTATAAGTTGCTTCCTTCTACGAGCTGATCAGAACAAGTTCTTAAGTTGAATTCCTATTCAACTCGCGATTCAAAGATAGATTCTTTGTTATAAACTGAAGTTGCACCGTTGTTTGTCAGTAACTCGCACATTATCTTTCTTGTGGGCTTATCAGATGTGTTGAGTTTCTACAGAGAAAGTTGATTATTAGTGCATTAAGTCGGGGTTATTGCACATTGAATCTGGTTTTTCAAAGTTGAAACTATGAAGAATACGAGCTTTATTCAAGGCGGAGCCTGAACTGTGTTGAAGATGTGTAACACTAAAGTTTTCCAAAGAAATTTAGGGGGAGAAGAGCTAAATCTAAAGACGATGATTCATTTACAAAACTTTAGGGGGAGAATGTTAGGACATAAAATGTCCTACATATGAAAGTTTTGTAAATGTCTTTAGATTTGTAATTGGGCCTTGTTTTTAAGCATATTAGGCTTGGGCTTAATGGTGTACGGGAGAGTTTGGAAGTGTGTAAATAAGGTCATGTTAGTTGTTGGAAATAGTCATTTACAATGTAGACGTTTATGTGAGTGTGTTTTTCTAGAGAGAGAAATATATTTCTCTCTCTATGTAGTTTGTAATAGATATTTGTGAATAAAACATCATGATTCCTCCCAAATATCTTCTTGTTAATTATTTCCTCCGTTGAAATGTTGTAATCTGGTTCCTACATGTGGTATAAGTTCAGGCTAACGCGAGAAACATGAGGTATTGTAATATGGGTTCCTACATATATATATGTAATCTGGGTTCCTACACACACACACACATACACACACACACACACACACATATATATATATATATATATATATATATATAAATGGTTGGGTTCCGGTGAGAATTCGAGGTTAACATGAGAAACATGAGAAGTGATTATCAACCGTTGGATGAGAAATGAATGCACATTAGGATGAGATGCATCGAGATAAGATGCATCAGATAAATTCCCTTCTAAGCCGCAATTCATGTTAGAACATTTGATTAAAAGTGATCAATGGTTCAGATCTACTTCACACGCTTCTCCGTTAACCTCAACTTCTCACATGATCATTCGCCTATATATATATATATATATATATATATATATGAGCTAAATCAAATGATAACCACAAATATGTTACAAACATATGAGAACTGATATAAAAATATCTTTTTACATGATATATTTCCATCAAATGTTTGGATCTAAGATATTGCTTCACATATATTCGTTTCATACTATTATAGTTTCACATGTATTTGTTACACTACGTGAATATCTTTTACATGTATTTTTCATTTCACTAGGTGAACCAAATTTTTTTCCACGTGTAATCTTTTCATAAGGTGAACAAACACATATGTGAAACAATATTTTAAATTATAGGTTTTGATGAAGTAAAATCATGTAAAAAATATTTTTATAACGGTTCTCACGGGTTTGTAACATAATGTGGTTCTCATTTGATTATCGGCATATATATATATATATATATATATATATATATATATATATATATATTATAGGAAACTAAACAAACAATATTTCATTTTAATGTTAGACGAGTTATATAGCTAAAAAGTTAAAACTAAGGGCGTGTTTGGTTTGCCGGAATGGATTGGAATTGAAGGGATTTGGATTTCAAATCCATTCCAATCCCGTGTTCGGTTTGCAGGATTGTCCGGATTTAAAATTCTAAGATTTATTTGAAATCCCTCAATCTCAAACATAGGATTTGTATATAATAATGTTTAAAAATATGTTAAAAACGTTTGTTTTCTAATAATCAGTTAAATAAAAGGTAATTTAATTACTTCTATATTTTTTCATAATTTTTTATAAATAATGGAGTTCAAATCCATTCCAATCCTACAAACAAAACACACAAAAAGGATTCCAAATCCTCTCAAATCCAAATCCAAATTCTTATATGAAATCCAATATATTTCATTCCATTGCTACAAACCAAACGAAACCTAATTTTTTTCATAAAACTATAGGAAACATTTATATAAAACGAATCAATTAGATAGATGGTTAAACATAGGGGTGTTGTTCGGTTGATCTGGTTCGGGTTAATTCGTTTTCTAATTTTTCCGAACTACCCGATAACCGAACCAAATAAGATATGGTTTAATTGGTTTATTTAGTTTTCGGTTATTTTGTTCAGTTATTGAATAAACCGAACACGAATTTTATTTTAATAAGGTTTGTTGAAATAACTAACTTTGTTTGTTTTGTTTATTGCGAAATTTTGTATAGGAAATGATTACGACTTTCTTGGGTAAGTTACGAAAAAGGTTACCAATGGGTTATAAAATAAATATTATATCTAGAGAACAATACACGGTACAGCGATTACGTATTACCGGAATTGACGATACATATTCAAAGTGACGAGAAAATAGGAATTGTTGCCAAGCTGGTACCAGCATCGGCAATGAAACAGCTTCCCGTCACATATACCGAAGAATCGTGGATCAAATACCGTGCGAGTGACGTCAAGGCTGGATTTATCGTGCCCAACGTTTTCAAAGGAACCGTCCTCAAAGTTACGTTATTGAACCAATCCTTGTCCACTAGTCCTTGAGTGATTTCGGTTCTAAAAATTCCAGGATTTATGCAGTTCACCCTTATGTTGTTGATTCCCAACTCCATTGCCATCACCTGTTGTCATTATATGTTTCAAATAAATTAGCACATCATGTAAAGAAAGAACCCTATTCTGTATGGGATCTACTGAGATCTTTGATTTGTAAACGATAAGCCCACGACGTTCAGTTTTTTTTTTCTTTCAAATCCATGACCTTATGATTGTCAAAATGTCACTGTTTAACAAAAGGATGCTACTAATTGAAAACTCGTTTAAGGTCATTACCTTTGTCATAGTATTAACGGCAGCCTTTGAAGAAGCATAAGCAACGCCTCCAGGCAGAAAAACACGATTAGTACCAGCAATGGATGAAATATTGATAACGGAACCTCCCTGTTTAGCATTACGCATGTGTATACAAACATGCTTTGCCACCAACCAGGTTCCTGTTAGATTTGTCCGGTAGATATAATTCCAGTCTCCCTCTTCAAAATCCAGCGGGTTACGGGGTTGGCCTACATTGTAGAATCCAATATTATTAGCCCATGATGTATACCATCTCTATAAGTTAAGGAATTTTGAATAGAAACTTGTATAAAGGTATTTAGGAGCCGTTTATCAAACGCTTATCGGGTAAGTGCTTAACGGCAAGAGTCTACCACCCTGATTTACCTTATGGGGTAACATTCCCGGCCATCAAAACGGATTGATGGTAAGGGTTTATAATCATCACCGGTTAAGCGTCACCACCCTCACTTACCGGGTAAGACGCTCGATCCTTGTCTTACCTCTTACCGAGTAAGATTCTTGATGTTTTTTATGTTCACCCGGTAAGGTAATTGAACCGGTAAACACTTACCAAGGTAAGTATCTAGTAAATAGGCCCTTAGATAGAGGAACAAAGAGAGGAAATACAGGTTTATCCAGAAAAGAAAGGAAATAGAAAATTGTATGAACAAACCAAACCAAATGAGCTCGCTATATCTCACTCGAAGATGAGGTATAGTAAGGGTAAAGGTTTGTTTGTTAACAGCTGAATGAGCTTAATGGGACTCGCAACTTATTCAGTCAGTTATACATGACTGTATGGTAGTGACTTAATATATGTGGCTTATTCAGTAAGCTTATTGGGTGAGCTTTATGCAGAAAGTCAAGTTTTTTTCTTGACTTGTCCCTCCCAATTCAAAAATACGCTCCTTCCATCTATGAAAAAACCCACAAACAAAAACCTTCCTAATAACAGATTAACCCACTCTGACAAGTTTATCCATATATGAATTAATGGAAAAGCAACCAAACACCCTACATAGACTGACCAATACCTCAAAGAGTAGAGCGGCTATTTACATGAAGAACCCAGCAAAACTAGAAACAGTGACTTCCGAGGAGGATCCCCAAAGACCCAAACCTTAATACCAGCTAAGCTGACCCCATAAAGATCACCATATATATTGACAATACAATACTCTGGTGAAGGTAACCAACGCATAAAGTTGAAAGATATATGAGTCCCTTTTATAATACTTCAGTAGTACATCTAGAATTCATCGGTATGCAAATTGTCTGACAAAACATTATGTGCAAATAGTTCATTATATATATGAAGATTGTAATGGATTTGGTTACTACTGTTCTCATATATGTTTCCAGAAAGAACCCTCATTCACTTCAAATTGCAAGAGATTTAAGGTATATAACTTTAAATGAGATTTTAATTAAATCCATGACCTTTTCATGAGTATACATCATTTTTTTAATAGGTCAAGAGGTCATGAATTTAACTAAAAATTCATTTAAAGTCATATCCCTAAATGACCGTCATCCTCCCCATGAAAGCTTGGCCATGTGGTTCTCATGGTTACTTAGGTGCCGTTTGTTTTTTAAGAGGTCTAAAGTCTGAAGTCTTATTTTAGTTATGATTAATAAGAGGTGGTGTGTAAAAGGTCTGAATGATTCAGACTTAAGAGCCATTAAAAGGTTTTTTTTTTTAAAACAAACAACCCCTTACTCTTTGACCTAAATCGTAGGGTTTCTTTATTAGAATACTTTATAGCTTAGTAATGCCCAACGAGGTCATTGGTTCAAACCTCATCTTACATATACTCAAAAAAAAAAAAAAAAAAAAAATTTTAGCTAGGGCTCGGTTATGGTGAGAATGAAGGTTATGGTGAGAAGGGTAAGAAGAGATCTTCACCATTGGATCAATCCTAATTGAAATCAACATTAATGAGATATACTGGATCAATTCCCTTCTAAAGCGCAATTCATGGTTTGTTGTGAGATTAAAAGTGATCAAGTGTCCAAATCCCTTCTTACACTTCTTACGTTGACTTTTTTTCTCTCTAAAACCATTTTTTTTTTGTACGGCAACTTGTGCTAAGCCCACACACACGCACCCGCGGTATCCGGGCATCCAATTGGGCAGCACCGACTAATCCGCGGCGACCCGGCCCAGCCCAAATCGACTGGACCCGCTCAGGTACGACTAAGCCCGGTCAAGACCGAACCTGCATACCCATAGACTGGTATGCCCGTAAACCTGGACCCGAACCGACCCGAAGGCCGACCCAAAGTCTGGGTATCGCCGAAGTGCATCCCCCAGGATTCGAACCCTGGTAGATAGGCATACCATGCACTATCCCCCAGGGCCTTACCACTAGGCTAGCACCTCTTTGATTGACATAGATGGTGAACTTTACTACTCTCTCCTTTCAAAAGAATTCAAAGCTTTTTCCTTTTCTGATAAGTTTCGGATTTAAATTTCGTTTTGTTTGTTAATGATCATTATTTCGTGTTTATAGTTTTCATTTTGTACATGGACCTATCCTGGTACGTTTCAAAAAAAGTGGTTAAACGCGGGTCATGTGGGATAAAAGTCACCAATCCCAAAATCCCATGTCCTACTCTATCCCACGAATGAAATTAAGACAAATCAGATTTTGATTTATTTAATTCATGTTTATTATGTGTACTCATATGATTGGTAGATTGATAGACAAGAACAGGATACGAGAGTTTGATGTTTATATTTTTTTTCTCTGATCATGTGACCTCGTATGATTAGTAGACAAGAACAGGATACGAGAATTTGAGAAAAAAATATTTTTTATCGGGTCACGCATTCAAAAAAGGCTAAACAAGTTGGTCCAAAAAAGACCGGTGTTATTCGGTCCTACTGAAAATAATCCGATCCAAAAAGAAACTGACCTCCTGTCCTTATTCAGTCTACTCCAATCACCTGGTCCAACTGCCATCTTTACGTTTATATATATAAAGAGGTACGTTTAAACGATAACAGTAACTAAATAAGAAGATAAGAAAAACACCAAATCAATTGTAAATGCCCGAGTGGTTAATAGGGATGGACTGTAAATTCGTTGACAATATGTCTGTCAACAAAAAAGTGGGCGAGCCACTTCGCCCGCAACCTCAGGTGACCGCCAAAGTTGCATGAATCAATTGTGATTTTATACGTGATTTTAATTAAAATCACATGTGATTCAACTGTTTTCTTATTTAGGCATTGTTCATGTATGAACCGACTACCATTTTGAATCATTTCAATTTATTTCGAATGATATTTAATATATATATATATATATATATATGGTTCTGGTGAGAAGTTGAGTTAACAGTGAGAAGTGGTTATTGATTATTGACCATTGGATGAGAAATGGACGCACGTTAGGATGAGATGCACCAGATCAACTCCCTTGTAAGCCGCAAGAGATCAACGGTTTAGATCCACTTTTCACCGTTAACTCAATCCTTCGCACACACACACATATATATATATATATAGTGAATTTGGTCCATGTGCCCTGTCGTTTTGTGTTTTCTTTGATCATGATCCTCATTCTATGTTTATTGTGGATATAGTCCCTGTGGTATGCAATATATTGTGGATAAGGTCCCTAAACACCTATTAACTTTGAAAGGTTAAAGGCATCATGTGTCTGGCACACTATGGGTATAATTGTCAATTTACTTTTCCCTTTTAATTTAATCTATACACCTTAAAAAAAAATACTAAATTGTGGATTTGGTCCATATGCATCACTCATCATCTTTAAAACCCATCTATCATCTCTCTTAATTTTTTTTTCATCCAATCTTTATTGTCAAAGTACAAGAGAAACTAATTTGTTAAAGTGCAAAAAAAGTTATTTGCATTTAAAAATAACAATTGTTTGAAACCAACGCTACATAATATGTGTTATATTATATAGTACGTCTAAAATATCGATCTTGAAATATTAGATGAATAAATATTTTGTTATTGAGAAAACCCAGACTTTGAAAGTTGATAAACCATTAGAGAGAAAATGTCCATGTTTCATATATTGTGAAACTATTATTTCATACGCTATGTATTTAAATCTTTTACGTCTTATTTTATGCTCGATAGAACTTACGTAATTTAAATGATTTTACATAACTTATGACTTTATATAAGTTCTGTTTTTCAAATATAAAAAATAAGTCCGCTAGCCCACGGGCAAGCCTAACCCGTTTATAAGGTGGGTACGGACATGTACATAAGCCCACGAAAACGGGCATGTAAAAAAAGTTGCTTACATTTAAAGTTTGAAACCAACACTACATCCCAAAAAAGTCAACCTAATTGGTAAAGTGAAATAATTGTTATTTTGATGGGTTGTCTTTTTTGGTAAATAACTTTTTTTGCACTTTAATAAATTAGTTTTTCTTGTACTTTGGCAATGAAGATTGGATGAAAAAAAATTAAGAGAGATGATAGATGGGTTTTAAAGATGATGAGTTATGCATAAGGATCAAATCCACAATTTAGTATTCTTTGTTTTAAATGTGTATAGGTTAAATTGAAAGGGAAAATGAAATTGACAATTATACCCATAGTGTGCATGACTTTAACCTTTCAAAAGGTAACAGAGTTAGTGTTTAGAAACTTTAGCCACAATATATTGCATACCACAAGAACTATATCCCAATAAACATGAGGACAAAGAAAACACAAAACCATATATAACAAATTTAAACAAACAGGAGTGGATAAGGATAACTACCTGAAATGCCGGCATTATTAATCAAAGCATCAATGTGCCCAAACGCTTCCCATGCCTTCTGTACCGCTGCCTTGATGGTGACCTCATCCGCACTGACGTCCAGCTGGACTGCAAAGGCTCTCACCGCCACCGATTCCGATTCCGATTTCGATTTCGATTCAGATCCGGTGGAGATCGTCATTCCATTAATTTCATCACACAGCGATTTCAGCAGATCCATTCGACGAGCACAAGCGATTATCTTACAACCAGCTTTAGCTAAATCCAGACAGAATTCTTTGCCGATACCAGAAGATGCTCCGGTGACGAACACCACTTTTCCGGTGAGATCGTGCCATGGCTCCAGTACTCTCTCAACTTGGCTCATCATCTCCGATGGAAAAAAAAGAAAAGAAAAACAAGTGATGAATGAGTAAGTTAAATTTGGGCGGCTTTATGATGATCTTTAGAGCAGCCTGGTTTGAATAATACTTTATGCTTGTGTCAATTGCTTGTTGACTTCTGATGTTGGTTCAAAGTTGGTGGGCGCTTGTTGATATTCATTTATAATTCGCATACGCCAAATCAACGGTAGATGGCTTTTCTATTTATAACGTGCATTTTCATGATTTTTTGATTTACTATATTTTCATCATGTTATTATTATACACGGGGAAGTTTTATTAGAAATGATTAGGAATGGGGAATCGATAGCCATGTGTTCGTCTTTCAGATGAATATTCATCATAATAACACATTCATAATGAAATGAAATAATTTATTTATTATGAATCGTACATCCATGATAGATATGAGCTAGTTATTCGTCATGAATCGAACATTCATGATGAATAACATGTACATATTCTAGGGGGGTGTTTGGGATTGCTTATTTGAGGGGGGGTTTTAGCTTATTGCGATTTGGCACCGGAGATAAGTCATTTTGAGTGTTTGGATGGAAAAAAAGAAAAGAGCTTATAGCGGTGCCAAACCGCTGAAAAACCATTTTTGATAAGTCATTTTGTTCTAACTTATTAACTTATTTCAAAAGTGTTTATGACTTTTTTGGTTCTTTTATATGTATAAGCAATCTCAAACACCTTTAAATAACAACTTATTAGCTTATTACGTTTTAGTACCACAATAATCTAATCCAAACACTTTTTAGAAAACTCCGGTTTGACAACACATAAGTTGATAAGCACTTTTCAAAATAAGCATAAGTTGTTTTAAATAAGCAATCCCAAACACCCCCTAGATAAATATGTCACATGTTGGGTTGTGAGTTTAGGTCTCTATTTTCCAAATCAATAATTTGTTCCTATTATGCAGTTTTATCATAGTTATCTTTGTCTTTATCATTAATATCATGTATTTTCATTATGAATAACTTTCGCCATGAATATATCTATCACGATATTCATCATGAATATTTTTTATTCAAATGTTATTCATCAAGAATAGTTGGTTGCTCGGGTTTCCAATGAATTTGTGGTTCTCATTTGAACTCTCCTCTCTCTCTCTCTCTCTCTCTCTATATATATATATACATATATATAGATATATATATATATATAGACATATATATGGGGGGTTAGAACTCTGTATTTTGTGAGAATTGTGAGATCCATTCACAACCACACATGTTGAACCTATACATGGTAATTCACACTGTGATTACTTACTAAACTCAAACCAATATGTTAATATTTCAAATATTAAACCCAAACATGGTCTATGCAGTTAATAGCGCGCTATAGCAGTCTTGGCCAAAATAGTGGTGCATGAATAGTGGTGTATTATAGTGGTACCACAAATAGTGGCCGCTATTACAGCCATTGACTGCTGTTAGTGCACATATTTGTTGGATACAAGATCATGAAGACATAAGACTGAAGTCAAAGCAAGTCAAAGCTCAAGTCAAACTCTCAAGCATAAAGTCAAAGTCTTTTGTAATAAAAGTCAAAGTCAAAGTAGTGTGAGTGTCATGTGTTGTGAGAATTTAGTGTTATAAGTGTTTTGTGTGTGTGTATAAATAAGGATATAGCTAGTGGCGTGCGTGTAGTTCAGATAGATTGTGAGAGATTCATACGTGTTCATCTTGTAGAGAGAGAAAGTTTGAGAGAACAATCTGTATCGATTTCTTGATTGAAATAGTAATGGAATTTGACTGAAATTGTTATTGTCATCTTACTTTACACTGATTGAGGGACTATCAATTGGTATCAGAGCAGAGAAATTCAGAAGAAAATGGATTAAATTTCGAGATTTGGTCGATTTTTTGAGGAACTCGTAAGTCGGTTTATGGAGATTCGAATTTCAAATCTAGTGATGTTTTGGATATGATTTTTGTATCTTAGGATTCGAGTATACATCTAGAACAAGTTTGATTTGATTTGCTTTATCAAATTCACAATAGATCAATCTGAATTCTTGATTTTTGTAGTTTTGTATTCGAAGTATTAGAAACGACTGTTCTAGATTGAATTGTAATCTCTAGTGTTTTAGCTTGAAATTCATTGGTTGTATCTGGTTCGAAATATGTTCTAGGCAATCCCTGCAAAGTTTCAAGCTATTTGGTGAAGATTTGATTCGATTTCAGTGTGAAAGATTGAGTTTTTGTTCGATAAGTTAAGAACTCGCTAGATCTCAAGAACACGCAAAGGTTAAAGAACTCGCACATCAAAGATTTTTTTGAAAAACATGAAGAACTCACAAGAAAAGTCATGCGAGAAGTAGAAACACGCAAAGTGCACTGTGCGAGTTTCTACTGTTCAGTTCCTTTGTTGTGCGTGAAGTGAAGTTTGCATGAAGTGAAATCTGCGAGAAGTATTCAGTCTGTGAGTTTGCATTTAGCGCGAAGTGAAATTTCAAAAAATTTCTAAGTCCAGAACGCGCAGTCTAGTTTGCGCGAAGTGTGTGCGAGAAGTGTCAAGAACTCACACGTAGTTACCTGCGCGAAGCAAGAACGCACACGAGCCTTTTTGCGCGAACTTTAGTTCTCGCATCCTTTGGTCTGCGTGAAGTTCAAACGACATAAAGTCTTTTGCACGAAGTGATCACTTTCTTTGTTCTACGAGTTCTATACTTAGAATTTTTCTGAGTTTTTGGTATTTTGACCAAGTTTGATTTTTGTAGGATCTTCCTGTTTCTGAATTTCTGAAGATCAGTTTACAGTGTAAAGACCAAGCTGACTTCTAAAGATGCTCTTGCTATCGGTACAGATGTGAAACCTCCGGTGCTATTCAAAGGAGAATATGAGCAATGGAAAGACCGGTTTCTGGATTTTGTGGACAAACATGCAAATGGAGAGAACATTTTGATGTCCATCATGGAAGGTCCAATGGTACCTCTTACCATGGAAATACCAGATGATGAATCCTCTGACAGCAAATATGGGAATGTGGACAGAGCACAAAAGACAAAGACAGTACCAAAAGATCTTTCTCAATATACTAATGTAACACCCCGATTTTCGAAAGGTATCAATTCAAGTTAATACAGAAACCGATATATTAAGAAAAAATAAGATATTTGATTTTGGAATTGAATCCTAGATTTTATAGTCTTGATGGATAAAGGATTCAATTACGAGTCCAACGGTTCTTTCCGGAGCAAAAACGGAGCTATAACGAAGAAGTTATGACCAAAACAATGAACGAGGAGAAACCGGACGAACAGTGCACGGGGCGACTTGTGGCGTGACTTAGGCTGCCCCATAACCCGCCTGGAGCCCTGTTAACCCATTCGGGCGACTTGTGGCGCGACCTAACCCACCCGGTAACCCGCGTGGAGCCCTGTTCGAGCTTAAAACCCGATTTTCAGCCCTAGAACTTCATTTCTTCATATCTTTTGATCCACAACTCCGATTTGGGTGATTCAAGTTGCTACGGTTTCATTTTTGACAGCTCTTCAAGGATCTAGCAAGATATTGGAAGTCTATTGGAGTATACAAGAGTATTTTATGGTGGTAATCTCCTCATCTCTCCCACTTCATCTTCTTCACCAAAGTTTTCTAGGGTTTCATCCACCCTTTGTTCTCCCTTTCGTAGATTGGAGGTTTGTAACCATTTTGGTGAACTAGAGGTGTTTTGGTTGGTGGTTTCAAGCTTGGGTTAAGGTAATCTTCTATTCTCTTCGGTTATGGAAGTTAGGGTTTCGGTATTAGTTGAGGTATTCATGTATATGGTTTGGGAAACGATTCTTTATGGTTGATTATGTTTATTTGTGGATTGAATATGTATGGATTTAGGTTTTGGAAGTTTTATCTTGAAAACCCAAGGGGGAAAAATCTATATTTAGCCTAAATCTAGCAAGGTGAGTTCAAGTTGATTTGTGAAAACGGTGTACATGCCAAAATGTTTATTTTAAAGTATTTTACATAAAATGGTTAACTACTGATAAGTTTTGAGTATTTTGAAGTAAAATATGTTTTACTTGGTTATTTGTCAAAGAGTGAGTATTTTAACAAGTTTTCTTATTTGGTGAACTTGGGTTGTGTTAACCTCATGAAATGCTCATATTTGGGGTTTTGAATGTTCTAACGAGTAAATAGCATGGTTTTCACATTCATGGTGATTTTGTACAAGTAAAAGCTATTCTCATGAATTATGCATCATGGATGATTTTGTACAAATGAAGTCTATTTCATGTTATATGCATTTTGGTACATTTGCATTCATAAACCCTTTGGAAAATCATTAGTCCCATCTCGTGTGGAGTTTTGGGTTAATCTCGTCTTTGAGATAGGTGTCTTCATAAACGTTGTTTAAAGACATTTCATTATTTGGGGAACCGGTAATTTTTGGTCAAATGGATTTTGAGCATTCTAGCTCGGTATTGGCTTAAAAAGGGGTTTGAGGATATTTTTTCGGTTTTAATGGCTCGATGTAGAGTCCCATTTCATGGTTTACATCTTAATGCATTTTATTGCATATTATTGACAATTACAGACTCGAGTGCTTTAGTCATTCAGGTATAGTCATGTAATCTTAGACTGTGTTGCATTGGATCCATAGGCACATGAGTCAGTCTTATTTGATGGTCATTTGAGTGGTACGAGGTTGGACTCCGGGACTCTTGGGTTATGATCTTGTCTTTGCAAGTAGGCACTAGGAGGGCTGAGCCCGGGTGAGCTATCATGACTAGGGGGTCCTCTGATGGGCGTTTGGGGCCTTCGCCGTGTGGGGCAATGCCTTCGGGGTATCCCCCGTGTGCCGAGCCTTTGAGCGATAATTTCTGGTGGTATTCGCTAAGGTCAGCTGTCTCTTGGGTGATACTTGTCAAGGAGTCGTAGGGACACTTGGGCATTCGTGTTGTGAAGTGTCATGCGACAACGTTGTTTGAGTGACATACTTTTGTGTTCCTCCGCTCTCAACGGATACGGGTATCCCCCGTTGTCGGCCCGCGGTATTTTGGATATTTAATTGTCCATGCTTTAATACTTGGATTTTATTCCATTTCATGGTCGCGTGAGTATTACGTCTCAATTCCGTGTTTTAATGGTGTATCATAGTTACATGGATTGTTTTCCGTTATTTAAGGGTCGAGTATTATGTCCCACCCGTGTTTTAGGGTGTTTTGGATTATGAAGTATTATTTACATTTTCATAAATGTGAGTATTGAACTATGATCCCGTTTGGGCGAGTTACGGGTTGCATCGTTTTATAAGAAATGTGTGTTTGGGAGCATTGTCTTTAAAAGTGCATATTATGGGAAAATGTGTCGTTCCATTTTGAAGTATAATATTTCGAAGGATCTTGCTTTAAAATTGAATTCCTTTCTTTTAAAGATATATTCTTTCATGCTAAAACTCTTGAGCTCACTAGGCGTTAAGCCTAACCTTTTATTTGTCGGCATGTGCATCAGGTTCCAGTTGGGGGTTCGGACTCTAGTAGCCTCATGAAGAGTTAAGCCTTAGCTTTATGCAAGAGTAAGTTGTTGGTGAGGTCTTCCGCAGGTTGGAGATAGTAATTGTATTGGGTTTTAGTAGCACCCGTCCTTGTCATATATTGTATGTATCGGATGAATGTGTGTATTGAGGTTAACTCTTAAATTATGTTTGTAGTCGAAGTAAATATTGATGTATTTAGAAAAATTTTAATAAGTTGATATCTTCAGATTTAAGGGTGTTACAACTGAAGAGCAGAAGAATAGATATAAAGCCGATAAGCAAGTTAGATATCTACTTTTGCAAAGCATACCTAACGAGATCTACATCAAAATAGACATCTACAAAGCAACTGCCAAGAAAATGTGGGATAAGTTACAGAAGATGATGATGGGATCTAAGGTCGGAAACCAGATGAAAGTTGCTAATTGTATTAACAACTATGAAGAGTTCAAAGCTAAGGAGAATGAGAGCCTTGAGGAAACTTACGAGAGATTTGTTCTATTGCTTAATGAGCTTGCAAAGAACAAAGTGAAGAAGAAACAAATAGAAAACAATGTCAAATTCCTCAGTATCCTTCATCCCGAATGGAAGAAGCACACAAGAAGGATGAAACAAATGAAATATCTCAGTGACATTCCTCTGCATGAAGTGTATGAAACATTGAGGCAGAATGAGGAGCAAGTGGAAGAGAAAAGAGAAGAGAAGAAAAAGGCTGAGAAAGCTGTTGACCCCATTGCATTGGTAGTAGCTCAGAAAGAAAGAAAAGAAGAAGAAAAAGAAAGTGGTTATTCCAAGTTCTGACGATTCTGATGAAGCTGATTCTGACAGTGATGATGGAGAAAGCTTAAAGCAAGCCATGTTATTGCTGACCCGAGCTTTCCAAAAGAAATTTTATAAAAAGTCGGGATCAAACAGTCAAAGATACTCTTCTGGTTCCAGAAATTATGAGCATAGAGAAAAGGTTGAAGGAAGAAGGTATGAGGAGAAGAAGTTTTGTTAAGTCTAAATATTGTATCCAAGATTTAATATGGAAAGTCAAAGGTGTAAAAGTCAACATAGTCTTTGTAATAGAATGTCAAAGCATGTTTAGTTTTACTTAGTGGTTAAGTCTTGTTTAGTTAGTTGGTATTGTTAGACTGAAATTGTATTCAAGATTAAATGAGGGTCATTGTTGTAATTAGTGTTTGGATGTGTGTTGTAATGAGCTTAGAAGGTTTGACCTTGCTTGGTCATGTTGACCTATATATAAGCAAGTCTTTGTGTTTTCTAAAGTGTGTGCAAGAGAGTAAGTGTGTGAAAGTGAAGGTGTAATATTGGTGGTAGTTAAGAGAGAGTAAGAACACACACACACAAAGAACACACACATACGTGAGATCTGTGACTAGATGTTAGATCTGTGATTAATTGTAATTCATGTGTTTGATCTAATAAAAGTGTTTGTGTCAATCTAAATGTGTTTATGCTAGTAAATCTTGGGCCACAATTGGTATCAGAGCCAAATCCGTTTGAAAATCAAGAAAATATTTTGAGTCGACACTGTTCACGTTACTGTTCACGAAGTCAAAATCAATTTTGATTTTTAGTGGAATTTTTGAGTTGAATCTGATTAGGTTATGTTCGTATTGTGAAATCGATCATGTCTGTATAATTTGTTTCAAGAATTGCATTGTAATCGAGCATGAATTTGTGATTTTTGTTGAGTTCGAGTTCACGAGTTTCACGTATTGTTCTTGAATAAATTTGGTGATTTGTGTGTTTTTAATCGAAATTACTTGTTAGAATTGTGTTCGAAATGTGTTGTTGAGTAAATTGTCAAAATTTCAGATCGAAATTCGAAGTCTAGATGAGTTTTGGTGTGATTTTGATTGATTTTAGTGGTTTGCGTGTGTTTGTCATACTTTGCGCTTGATTTATCCTGGTTTGTGTGTCATTCATCGAGAGTTTCTTAGTATTTGATCTGAACTTTGCGTATTCTACTTGAATCGCAAAGTGTGTATATGTGTAGCTTTGCGTATCACCACACAAACGCAAAGTGTTATTTGCGTTTCACGGAACAAACGCAAACTAAGGTTTGCGTTCCTCAGCACATACGCAAAGTGTTGTATGTCATATTGATCAAGCAAACACAAACGCAAAGTGGCATTTGCGATTCACACTACAAACGCAAACTAAGGTTTGCGTTCCTCACTACACACGCAAAGTAAGTTTTGCGTTCCTCATCACAAACGCAAAGTAGCGTTTGTGTTTCACTCTGCAATCGCAAAGCTAAGGTTTGTGTTTCACACTTCAAACGCAAAGTCAAGGTTTGCATACCATACTTCAAACGCAAAGTGTGGTTTGCGTTTCACACTATTCACACGTTTTGCGTTTTATTCTGAGTTGTACTTAAATTTTTTTTCTGAAAGTTTCTTGATTTGATTGGATTTAAAGATATTTACTAGCTAATATTTTTCATCTTGTGAAGGTACATACATTTTTCAATCATGGCAAATGAATTTCTCTCTATGGGATCTCATCTGAAGCCTCCAGTCTTGTCTGTCGGAGATTATTCACAATGGAAGAAAAGAATGATTCAGTTCTTAAATCTAAAGAACAGAGATTATATGATATCTATCATAGATGGTCCGGGAAATCCACAATCGTTTGTACCTGGACAAGCAGCCACAGCTACATCACCAGCAATCTCAGATCGATATGTGTCAAAACCATATCAATTCTTTACTGATGTGGAAAAGGCAAGACACAAGCTAGATGAAGAGGCACTTATCTATCTCACTATGACAATCCCTAATGATATCTACAATCGAGTAGATAGTAGGGAATCTGCAAAAGATTTATGGGATGAATTGGAGAAACAGTTTCAAGGATCAAAGAAGTCAATTCAGACAAAGCTGAATCAGAGTATAAATGCATATGAAGGTTTTCATGCGAAAGAAGGAGAAACTTTGTTGGAAACATACAATCGTTTCAATGTGATATTGAATGATCTAAGAAGAAATGGAATGAATAAGTCAGAATCAGAGATCAATTATAAGTTCATCAAGAGCTTGAACCCAGAATGGAAAAGCTATGCTATCAACATTCAGATGACTAAGGACATGTCACAAGAAGAAGTCAATGATATCTTCACAACTTTATCTCAGCATGAGGATGAAGTAAAGCAGCTTGGTGCTGAAAAGAAGATGGTCAAAGATTCTCTAGCCTTAATGTCTGAACGTAAGAAAGGGTCAACTTTAAAGTCCAGTTCTTCTTACAAATCAAAGTCAAGGAAATCCAGAGCTCTCCTAACTGAAGTCACTGATTCAAGCACTGATAAGTCTTCTACTGAAAGTGAAGAAAATTCAGATGAGGATATGCAACGATTCGCTGAAAATCTGGCTCTTCTCACAAAGCAGTTTAAAAGCTTTGGAAAGAACAAGTACAAGCCGAAATATGAGAGTTACAAGAAAGACAAGTACAAACCGAGATCTGAAAAGAAGTATGAGAAAAGAGGATAGAAAAGAGATGAAAAGCGAGAAGAGAAACGAGAAGAGAAGAGAGAAGGAAAGAAAGAAGAGACTGAGCAGAAATATGGAAGATGCTATAACTGTGGAAAACCAGGTCATTTTTCCAAGGATTGCAAGTACAAGCGTACAAAGAATTCGGAATATTATGCTCGAAAAACTCTGTTAGCAAAGAAGGTGGAAGATGGTCAGAAGTTAATGGCGGAAGAAGAAAATTGGTTGTACAAAAGTTCTGATGATGAATCTGCACACTTTACTCAGGTGTGTATGATGGCCAAAGTGGATGAGGATATTGGATCATCTTCTGATCATTCCGACTGTGGTTCCGAGGCACGTATTCAATCCTTAAAGGCTCAAGTTAAATTCATGAAAGAAGAGTTTAAAACTTTAAAAGGCAAACTTAGTCATGAAAGACAAACAATGTTGAATTTTTGTGATGAAAATTCAATGTTGAAAGATGTTGTTAAGGAAAAAGAATCTGAGAAAGATTGTTTAAAAAAGGACAAAGATGTTTTACATTCAAAAATATCTGAGCTTGAAAGAGATCTTGTAAACTTAAATGCTGAAAAAGGTGATTTTCAACTAAAATTTGAAGCGTGTTTTCAAGAAAGAAACGAGGCATATTGTAAAATCAAGCAACTGGAGGATTTAAATCTGAAAAGAGGACAAACTGAGCAAACATTAAGTCTTTTAACAAACAAACTCCAAGATGTCAGATTTTATAATGTTAAAAAAGGTTTAGGCTTTGAACCAAATACTGTTTTGAAAAGAGCACCAGAAAATTTGTATAATTTTGATAAAATGGGCTCTATTTCTACAAAACCTGATATTCATGATACTTTTCTAAAAGGTAAAAGTGTGAATGATGATGAAACTTCATCTTGTGCTGATTCCATTTCAAGTTTAAAATCTGTTGGTTTTGCTTATATAGATTTAAATGAAAGTTACAAAACAAGAAAGATAGAATTGAGTGAATTTACGTCTCTATTTTCTCCTTGTTTACCAACAGAATCAGCCAAGGTTGAAGAAAATAATACTGAATCTCAGTGTCAGTTTGATGAATCTGATTTAGAAACTGATGTTGAGAATCAAGTGTTATTATCTGATTTATTCACGTCTAATTCATCAATTGGATCAAAAAAATGAAAATATCATGAATCAAAACCTTAATTCTGATTTTTCAAAAATTATGACTGAGGAGATCTTTACAGAAATGATGAATGCTTCAGATACTGTTCCTATTATCGAAAAGATGGAATCAAACTCTGAGGTAAATCAAGCATCTAATTTTGAGAAACAAATCACAGATCTTCAAAAGACGATTGAAGAGTTAGAAGATGAGAATGTTGATCTCAAATTCAAACTTGATAAGTCTTCTGAAGAAAACAAAGAACTCTCTAGAGAGTTAAATATTTTAAAAGATGATTTGTTTCAACAAAATCTAAAGGAGAAAAAGATGTTTGACTCTACAAACTGGAATGTTCATTCTAATCCAGAGTTTGATACTGTTAATTCTAAAACTACAGTTGTTTATACTACTACTCCTGAATATCCTCCGAGTATTTTTGAAAAAGGAGAAGCTTCTTGTAATTCAAAGCTAAAATCATCTTCTTCAAAGACCACTAACAAGATTCTGTTTCCTGTTTCAGATGTAAAAAGGCAAAATGGTAAAGGAGAAAGGATGAAGAATGTGAAGGAAAATAAAGTTGCTAAAAAATAAATGTAATATCAGTGATAGTGGTAGTTTGATGTGTAAAAATTCAAACGTTTCCAAATGTCAAAGTTGTATGAATGATTGTACTTCATTGGATAAATCTAAGCTTTTGACATTTGCACGTAAGAATTTTATCTGCAAACACTGTCATGATAATGCATTTATCATTCCTTACATTCATTCTAAATCTAAAGTTGCCAGAAAAACATCTCATGTCAAATCAGTTTCAAAATCCTTAACTCATCAGGATAAAATTTTTCATGCTAAGATTGATCATTTTTCGAAAAAGAAAACATTTCATGAGCTTAATGTTAAAATGGTATGGAAATGGGTACCTAAGCCTCGCTATGAGTGGCGAATTAAGGCTAAGGTAGATGATGTTGATGCGTTGAAAAAAGCTAACAAGGAAGGACCCATCTGGATATGGGTACCTAAAAAGAAATGAGTTATTCTTTTTGCAGGTCTCACATACATGGTATATAGATTCAGGATGCTCGCGCCATATGACATGATTTAAGCATCTACTTCACAATTATGTTGAGGAACCTGCCGGTACTGTAAGTTATGCAAATTCTGAGGTTACTGGATACATTCGAGGACACGGATCGTTAACAAATGGCATCGTGAAAATCAAAAGAGTACTATATGTAGAAGGACTTGATCATAATCTTTTCAGTACAAGTCAATTCTGCGATAGTCAATTTCAAGTTCGGTTTACTGATAAATGCTGTTATATTGAAGATACAGATGGTCGTGCAGTTTTTAAGGCTAAGCGGAATGCAAATCTTTACTCTGTGAATTTTCCAACACTTTCTGCATCAAGACCTGTTTGTCTGATTGCAAAAGCTTCACGAGCTGAAAGTTGGATATGGCATCGGCGTCTGTCTCATCAAAACTTTGATGCAATTAATCAGTTGGCAGACAAGGTATTGTCAAAGGTCTACCAGAACTAAGGTTTGAGAAGAATTCTCTTTGTCCCGCTTATGAAATGGGAAAGATGAATCGAACATCTCATAAAGCAAAGACATAATTCTCATCTTCAACACCTCTTGAATTGATACATATGGATCTTTGCGGCCCGATGAGAACTCAGTCTATCAATGGTAAGAAATATATTTTGGTCATGATAGATGAGTACTCCAGATATACTTGGCTGGAATTTTTAAGAAACAAATCAGATGCAGCAGAGCTGATCATTGAGTTTATAAAGAAGATTCAGGTTCGACTACAATTGCCAGTTATATCTTTGAGAAGTGACAATGGCACGGAATTCAAGAATGAAAAGCTTCAGAGTTATCTCATATCTGTTGGGATCTCTCACAATTTTTCTGCTGCCTACACTCCTCAGCAAAACGGCGTAGTTGAAAGGAAAAATCGAACACTGGTGGAAGCTGCGAGGACTATGTTAGCCTATTCTGAGTTGCCAATGTGTCTGTGGGCTGAAGCCGTAGCCACTGCGTGTTTCACACAAAACCACACGATTGTCATCAAAAGACATAAAAAGACAGCGTATGAACTTATTAATCATCGAAAACCGAATATTAAATTTTTTCGTACTTTTGGTTGCAGGTGTTATATTCTCAATGATCGAGACAATCTTGGCAAATTTGACAAGAAGGCTGGCGAAGGTTATTTCATTGGTTATTCGTTAACGTCTAAAGCCTATCGGATCTACAATAGACGAACCTAGAAGATCATAGAGAGCATTAATGTGTCATTCGATGAATCATCAAAGTTGACTTCTGAACTCAATAGTTCAGAACTCAAGCTTAAACAGAAAGTTTCTATTCAAGACGGAATAGAACCCGAAGTCAAACAGAATAAGTCTTCTAATTCAAATAAAATTCCAGCTGAATTAGACTTATTATTTTTTGATGCTTTTCTGGATATCTGTGCAGATTTTGAAAAATCAAACATATCCGCATCAACTTCAGAGGTTCCAATTATAATCGCAGATATTTCAGGACCTTCTGAAAATGTCACAATATCAACCACATCAGGTACATCTACACATCTACATTCTGAAGATACTAATGTTAATTCTATGAATGCAGATCCAAATTCTGCAACAGAAGTTCCGAGTGATTCTTCTATTGCTCCGGAAATTTTTACTTCAGAAGAGGTTGTACAAGATGTCACGAGCACATCTGGGGTTGATCAAGACTTACCTGCAGTATATGATGAATATGAGGAAGATAATACTCAAGCTGAAATTCATCCGATTCTGAGTACAATAAAATGGACAAGAGATCACCCACTTCATAATATCATTGGTGATGCACAGTCGGGTGTACAAACGCGTGCAACATCGGCTAATTTTTGTCTGTATTCAAGTTTTTTAAGTTCTCTCGAGCCGAAGAAAGCTTCAGAAGACTTGCGCGATCCAGATTGGATACTGGCAATGCAAGATGAACTTCTGCAATTTGAGAGGAACAAAGTTTGGCGACTAATACCACTTCCAAAAGGAAAATCTGTTATTGAAACAAAGTGGGTTTTCAGAAATAAGAGAGATGAATCTAGAGTTGTAGTTCGAAACAAAGCTCGTCTTGTTGCAAAGGGTTATTGTCAACAGGAGGGGATTGATTATGAAGAAACATTTGCTCCTGTGGCACGACTGGAAGCGATACGAATCTTTTTATCCTATGCAGCGCATAAAAATTTTACGGTCTTTCAAATGGACGTAAAATCAGCATTCTTAAATGGGATATTGCATGAAGAAGTATATGTTGCTCAACCAGAAGGATTCGTTGATCCAAAGAACCCTGATCATGTCTATGTCTTAGACAAAGCCTTGTATGGACTTAAACAGGCACCAAGAGCTTGGTACGAAACTCTAACTCAATTCCTACTTGCTTCAGGATTCAAGAAAGGTACAATTGATACTACTCTCTTTCTGAAAAAGCAAGGTAATGATATGATTTTGATCCAGATTTATGTAGATGACATAATTTTCGGTTCTACAAATCCAAAGTTTTGTAAAATTTTTTCAAGAATTATGGAATCTCGTTTTGAAATGTCAATGATGGGCGAACTGAATTTTTTCCTTGGTCTTCAAGTGAAACAGTTACCCGAAGGCATTTTCATTAATCAGTCAAAATATATTCGAGATATTTTAAAGAAATTTAACATGATTGACAGTTTAGTGATGAAAACACCGATGGCAACGGGCACACTTTTAGATGCAGATCTTTCTGGCAAATCAGTAGATCAAAAAGTGTACCGTAGCATGATTGGTTCACTGTTGTACTTAACTGCAAGTAGACCGGATATTATGTTTGCTACATGTTTCTGTGCAAGATATCAAGCTAATCCGAAGGAATCACACATGGTCGCTGTAAAACGGATTCTTAGGTATCTTAAAGGTTCTATTGAGTTAGGCCTTTGGTATCCTAAGGGTTCGTCTTTTGATTTAACTGCCTATACTGATGCTGATCATTCAGGATGCAAACTGGATAGAAAAAGCACATCTGGTTCTTGTCAGTTCTTAGGTGATAAGTTGGTTAGTTGGACATCTAAGAAACAAAATTGTGTTTCTACATCCACCACCGAGGCTGAATACGTAGCTGCCGCAAGCTGCTATTCACAAGTCCTCTGGATGCGAACACAGTTAAAAGATTTTGGATATACTTACCAACGATTCCCTATCTACTGTGATTCTAAAAGTGCGATTGCGATTACAGCTAATCCAGTACAACATTCTAAGACGAAACATATTGACGTGCGTTATCATTTTATAAAGGATCATGTTGAAAAGGGCGATATCGAGATGCACTTTGTGACTACAGACTACCAGTTGGCTGATCTTTTCACCAAGCCGTTGGATGAAAAGAGGTTTAACTTTTTCGTTAGCAAACTTGGTATGTTAAATGCCACTTCATGATTCTAGGGGGAGTTTTCTAATCTTGTACTTTATTTGCATATATTTTAGATATTTCATCATATGCTATCTGACTAATGCGGAATCATTTGAATAATGATTACCAAATTTTTTTCTTGCAGGATATTTTATGTGACTATGGCTTTTGGACAATTCAGTTCAAAACCCGTATTCAAATATTTTCTTCTGAAGGATGCTTTCATGGTTATATCTTTTCAGGAAGTTTTTCGTTTGAAAGGGAGTTTAGATATTTTATTGCTATATCTTTTCTAATAATATTTCTAAAAAGATTGACGTTTTACAGATATCAAGGGGGAGGATATCTAGTCAAGGATACTTTAATTGTTATATTCATTCCAGGGGGAGAGGATTCTGATTTACAGATATAACATTCTAATCTTTATACTCTAACACTTGTGAAAGAAGAATAACTTTTACTTGTGACAAATGTTTTTAAAATGTTCAAACCACTTCACGATCTTAAATTTTTTTTTCTCTGATTTGAGAAGTGTGAATTTTAAATGATTTTTTTGGATACTTCATTGGTTATCTGGCCGTGTGTTCTTTAAAGAATAATACTTGTGTATTTTCTTTTCTAAATATTTTGTCAAGTATTCATACACACACTGGTTCAGTATTTTCAAATTGATTATGTTATTACCATGTATCAAATGATATATCTTTCTATGGTAATACACCCGTTGTTTGTTATTCACTGTTGGTTGAATCAAACGTCATTTCATTTTTAATGTGCTTTCATTGATAATATGTTTATATATTGTTCATATAAACAATATACGTCTTTGAATTCCCAAATATTTTTCTTCATGATAATTTGATCTGATCTTAATCATTGTCAGATTCTCAAAACATTTCTATTCTTTCTTGATTATTCATTCATATAAAGTTTTGAGATATCTTAAATGTTTAAAATGCTCAAATTTCATTTCTGATCTTTGATGAGCATATATACATTGACATATGATTTCTTGTGTTTTACATGTCAAGAAAATCATTGAACAACATGTACTTTTAGGAACATGGGATTCAGTGTGAGTGCTTACTAGATCTTCCATGGATTCACGATAACCAGTGTTTCCTACCCCGGAAGAAATCCTTTGAGTAATTGAGGGGAGAGGGGTCTAAAAGAATTGAGTGTGGGAGTGAGCTGAGGTAAAATGGAAATGAGAGATTGGTTAGATGTGAGCTTAAATGTTTAAAAGAAAGAGGGTGTGTGAACAGAGTTAAAAGAATATCAGAACTCTGCACCAAACATCTTTCTGAGCCGGGTAGCCACATTACTGATTGGTTCACATTTCTTTCGTGACCATCATTGAAATAGGCGAATATCCCATGCCATCTCTTGCATATAACCTCACTAGCTACTCATTCTTTTCTTAAAAAGAGAATGTTTCACATTTTCAGGGGAAGCATCACATAATCTATCGGATCTTTACTTGGAAGATACTGATATTGAAAAAGAAGGAAAGTTGCCCCACCTTCGACCCTTTCTCATGCACGTTGAGTCCATGTATAATCATTGTTGTCTTAGTGATTTACATATGTTGAGCCTTATGAAACACAATCATTGTGCTAATTCTTTCAAAACACAAGCACGTACACAGAGAATTTGTTTTTCTGTCAGAACATTAATATAATTACCTTGTGTTCTTCAATGATTGAATGGAAGTCCTGGGGAGTCAACATCAAACAAGCTCCTTATATTGTACATTCGCTGTACACAGTAACTTCGTGTTACTGACAGGCATTTCTAACTGTTTCATATGTTGATTCAGGGTTACAACTCTTATTTCGTTTGAATTTGAAAAGATTCAGATGAATACATTCATGATTCAACGGTTCTTTCATATCAGACGACAAATTTTATCACATCAAGTATTGGGGAGATTCATAATTTTCCTATTTGGGGGAGATTGTCTATTATTAAAAAGAGGAGATGAAAGTTCATGAAGAATGTGCTTATCAGACGTTGGGAAGTTCATTCAATGACAAATCTGACCTTGAAATGTTTTAATGATGTTGATTCTTACAAATCATTAAAAAGGGGGAGAATAATCAAAGTTCAAGATCAGATTGAAGTTTTAAAGATTTCAGAGGAGATAAAGTTGTCAGATGATCAAAGTCAAATATTAAAGAAAGCTTGTCAAAGAAAAAGTTGAAGAAAGTTAGAGTTTGAAAGAAAGGTTGTTTATTCAGAATATGTAAAAGCTAATTCAAAGGGAGAGACAAGTTTGAAGAATTGTCAAAGTTTTAGAGATGTCAAAGCCAGAAAATATTTGAAGTTGAAGTTAATTATGAAAATATGAAGACCTGAAGATTATTGCCAAATTTTTTTTAATCTTGAATCCAAAGGGGGAGATTGTTAGACTGAAATTGTATTCAAGATTAAATGAGGGTCATTGTTGTAATTAGTGTTTGGATGTGTGTTGTAATGAACTTAGAAGGTTTGACCTTGCTTGGTCATGTTGACCTATATATAAGCAAGTCTTTGTGTTTTCTAAAGTGTGTTCAAGAGAGTAAGTGTGTGAAAGTGAAGGTGTAATATTGGTGGTAGTTAAGAGAGAGTGAGAACACACACACACAAAGAACACACACATACGTGAGATCTGTGACTAGATGTTAGATCTGTGATTAATTGTAATTCATGTGTTTGATCTAATAAAAGTGTTTGTGTCAATCTAAATGTGTTTATGCTAGTAAATCTTGGGCCACAGGTATAAATAGGCTTTTAGCCTTGTGGCTTTGAATTCCAGGAGTAACGAACTAGAGTTGCACGTATTGTATCATAGAGACTTGTGATTGGAATTCAAGATCTACTTTCTCTCTCTAGATTCTCTCTCTAGTTCTTGATCGTATATTGAGTAATTGCTTGATTGTTTGGGATTTTATTGATTATAAATTGGTATCAGAGCTGAACCAAACTTTTCAGAAATGATTTGATCAGAGTTTGAATTGAAATCTAGAGTTTTTTAGTTCGAAAATTGAGATTTTCTGAAAATTTTCAAGAACTCGTGTTTTGTACTGTTCATACGAATTTTGTGTGAAAAATCATTTTTAGTGCAAGAAAATGGAATTGTTCGATTCGATTTCATTTTAGGACTGTTTTTTGTATTGGTTTCATTTCATAATTCGATCTAAATCGATGTCAATTTTTGAATTTTGAAATTTTCTTAAAATGACGTTCGAACACTGTTCTTGAACGAAATCGTGTGAATTATTGTTTTTAATCGAAATTTGATAATAAATTTGTGTTTCGAAGTGTTTTTCGATGATTTTGATATATTTTTGAGATCAAATTTGCAGGTTTGAATCGATTTGAGTAAGAAAGAGCCAAGAACACGGTTTGCGCGAGTTCATACGATTTGCGCAAGATTCATAGACGCAAAGTCTATCACGCAAAGTCTCACTTTGCGCGACAAGGGACTCACGCGAATCCCACTTTGCGTTTTCAGTGGCTCACGCAAACCAAGTTTGCGCCACTTGTGCCTTATGCAAACCATACTTTGCGTCTTCCACGGGTCACGAGAACCGTAGTTTGCGCCTTACACTGAAAGCGAGAAGCTCTGTTTGCGCAAACAACTCCTCACGCAAAGCTCATCTTGCGTTTCGCTTGGCTTGCGCAAAGCTCATCTTGCGTTTCGCTTGGCTTGTGCAAAGCTCATCTTGCGTTTCGCTTGGATTGCGCAAAGCTCTATTTGCATTTCACGCTGATCACGAAAAGCTTCCTTTGCGCAACACACAGTTCACGCAAAACTCGTCTTTGCACTTCAAGTGTTAAAGTTTTAAATTTTGTGCTAGATTTCAATTTGATCTGATTTTTGTTTTTCTGATATAAAGTTTGGAACGATCATTCATATCAAGCTGATGAACTCATTCAAGCTGGGATTTTTTACTGAGCTTGAAGAGAAGATTAGAAAGCTGAATTTAGAAAAAATTAATCTGGGTCATGCTGTTGACTTTCACTCACAAAAGTCAAAAGAGCATTATGAAGAAAGCATCAGACTGAAAGAGGAAATCAGTGCTTTAAAGATTATCAATGAAGATCTTCTGAAAAGATCTTCTGGGCAGAATGATGAGAAGATAAAGGAATTGGAATCTGAGAATGCTGAGCTTAGAAAGAACTTATCTGATTTTGAAAAACAGCTTGCTGAAAATAAAGCTAATTTTGAAACTGAAAGAAAAGTTTTTCAAAGAAGTTCTCAGATTTCTCAAAGAAGTGTTTTGAAGAGAAAAAGTTAGTGGATCTTAAATGCATAAAACTTTCTCAACAAATTTCAGATTTTGAGAAAGTACCTATTTTGGAAAGAGAGAAGTTTGATAAAGAAAAGAAGGCCATAGAACAGAAGAATGTGGGGTTATTCAAGGAATTATCAGGCCAAAGAAATGATTTAGAGAAAGGATTTGAAGAAGAAAGATCCATCTTTGAGAATGAAATCAAAAGGCTAACTTCAAAGTTATCTGAACTATCTGCTACTGCGCTAAAAGAGCAGAAGACGAAGTCTGAATTCTCGAAGAAGATTGACCAGCTTGTGAAAGAAAGAGACAATTTTGCTTCAAAGATCAAAGAGCTTGAGAAGTCTGTCTCAAGATCAACTCAGAAATCTGTCTCTTCACAAAGGTCAGCTAAATCTTTTGATCAGATTCGTCGAACTAACATCTTCTATGATGGATATTTAGATAGTTCAGGTACATATTCAAGAGGAAAAAGCTTCAAGAAAAAGAAACTGGTGTGGCAGAAGAAACCAGTTAAAGATGAGATGTCAAATGAGCTGAAAGGGAAGACATCATGTGTACATGTTCACAAAGCAAAGAAGAACAAAGAGCATAAAGGTAAATCTGATCTTATATACTCAAGAGATCAATTATTCAAGTTTTCAGGTAATAAATATTATTGTTCTTACTGCTGTACACATGATCATATCCACAAGACACGTGATCATTACTGGTATGATTCTTACTCTATAACCACCACACAAACTGCAACTAACATTTCTGGACCCAAATACCAGTGGGTACCAAAGAAGAAAACTGTTTCTATGTTGCAGGCACCTCAAGTCAAGGGGGAGTAAGAGAACAATGGCCTTGGAACACATCAGTTCAAAACCCGGACTTCAATGTCAAGACATGGCTTTTGAACACATCAGTTCAAAACCCGGACTTCAATGTCAAGACATGGCTTTTGAACACAATAGTTCAAAACCCGGACTTCAATGTCAAGATATGGCTTTTGAACACAACAGTTCAAAACCCGCACCTCAATGTTAAGATTATGGCTTCTAAGTACACAGCTTAGGACCCGTTCTTCAAAGGAGTTTGACTTCTAAACACAACAGTTTAGGACTCGGACCTCAGCGATCAAAAAGACCTTACTCCTGTGTTTTTGCATCCGATGGATATGATGGTCTACATCCCAAGAGAATTGATCTGATCTCTATCTTATACTTTTTCACTGATAGATTTTTCTGATATGATGGTCTACAATTCAAAAGGGAGTGTCTGATCTCTATCCTGTTTTAACTGACATATTTCAGATGCCTAATTTAAGGGGGAGTAAAGGTGATGACTTCTGATTACTTCAGATCAGAACTCATACTATAAACTGTTTTACTGCTTTATGTCATTTTATTTTTGAATAAATGATGTGAATAAAGTTGCTTCTGATCACATGACAGATCAGGACCCGTTTTTCAATTTTCAAAGAAGGATATTATGCTAATATCCAGGGGGAGCTTATAAGATTTAAATCATTCTTTCATGATTTGAGGGGGAGATGAAAAGGTAAATACCTTCTGATCCTAGATCTCTGATTGTTTGAAAGAAGAACAACTTTCGAACATGAAAAACAGTTTCTTAAATGTTCAAACCACTTCTTATTCTCAAAAGATTTCATGAATTTAGAAGTGAGCTTTTAAATGTTTTTCAAATTTTGAGCTAAATGTTTAACTGACCGTGTGTTTCCAAAGATCAATACTTGTGTATTATCTTGTCCATATACTTTCAAGTATTCACACACACCGGTTCAGTATTTTATTTGAATTTGTTATTACCATGTCTCTAAACGAACCAATTTTTCGATGGTAATACCCCCGTTTGCTTTCAAAGTTGTTGAGCATCATTCATCTTTTTCAAATTTGAGCCTTTATTGCTAAATTGTTTATATTTGTTCATATAAACAAAATATCCAGTTCTTTGATACCCTAGCCATTTCATTTGATCTGATTTTAATCATTGTCAGATTCTCAAAACATTTCTATTCTTTCTTGATTATTCATTCATATAAAGTTTTGAGAAATCTTAAATGTTTAAAAATGCTCAAATTTCAATTCTGATTTTTGATGAGCATACATACACTGACATATGATTTCTTGTGCTTTACATATCAACAAAATCATTGACCAACATGTACTTTTAGGAACATGGGATTCAGTGTGAGTGCTTAATAGATCTTCTATGGATTCACGATAACCAGTGTTTCCTACCCCAGAAGAAATCCTTTGAGTGATTGAGGGGAGAGGGGTCTAAAAGAATTGAGTGTGGGAGTGAGCTGAGATAAAATGGAAATGAGAGATTGGTTAGATGTGAGCTTATATGTTTAAAAGAAAGAGGGTGTGACAACAGAGTTAAAAGAATATCAGAACTCTGCACCAAACATCTTTCTGAGCCGGGCAGCCACATTTCTGATTGGTTCACATTTCTTTGGTGAGCATCATTGAAATAGGCGAATAGCCCATGCCATCTCTTGCATACAACCCCACCAGCTACTCATTCTTTTCTTAAAAAGAGAATGTTTCACATTTTCTGGGGAAGCAGCACATAATCTATTGGTTCTTCTCTTGGAAGATACTGATATTGAAAAAGAAGGAAAGTTGCCCCACCTTCGACCCTTTCTCATGCACATTGAGTCCATGTACAATCATTGCTGTCTCAGTGATTTACATACTTTGAGCCTTATGAAACACAATCATTGTGCTAATTCTTTCATACACAAGCACGAGCACACAGAAAATTTGTTTTTCTGTCAGAACATTCATAGATAAACCTTGTGTTTTTCAATGATTGAATGGAAGTCCTGGGGAGTCTTCATCAAGCCAACTCCTTAAATTGTACATTCGTTGTACACAGTGACTTTGTGTTACTGACAGGCATTCCTAACTGTTTCATTTGTTGATTCAGGGTTACCACGTTCATTATGTCTGAATTTGAAAAGATTCGGATATATACCTTTCATGAATTAATGACTCTCAGATCAAAGCGCGACGATTGTCAAAGGGGAGATTGTTATTTGTTCACAAAGGAAGAAATTAAAGACTGTGCTGAAATTGATGAAATTTTGATGATCATGATGCTCTCAATCATCAAAAAGGGGGAGAATTTTACAAAGATCAATTTCAAAGCTTCCGCTGTTTCTAAAGATTATGATGAAAGGTTGTCAAAAGTTAAATCAAGATGATCTGTTAAAGATGTTTTTCTGAAGACAGTTAAGAGATCAAAGTGATGAAGATACAGTTTTGATGAAGTTTCAAAGTTGTCAATGTTTTTCAAATCAAGGTTTCAGATTCGCGTTTAAGGCATGTTGACTTTCCAAAGCTTCATTGAGAAAAAGACTTTTCAAGATTCTTCAATAGCTGAAAAAGTAAAGACTGTGAAAGCTTAAAAGTTCAAAGATAAAGAGATATATGCTGAAGAATCAAGAGCTGAAGATCAGTATCAAATTTTTATTAAATCTTGAATACAAAGGGGGAGATTGTTAAGTCTAAATATTGTATCCAAGATTTAATATGGAAAGTCAAAGGTGTAAAAGTCAACATAGTCTTTGTAATAGAATGTCAAAGCATGTTTAGTATTACTTAGTGGTTAAGTCTTGTTTAGTTAGTTGGTATAAATAGGATTTTAGCCTTGTGGCTTTGAATTCCAGGAGTAACGAACTAGAGTTGCACGTATTGTATCATAGAGACTTGTGATTGGAATTCAAGATCTACTTTCTCTCTCTAGATTCTCTCTCTAGTTCTTGATCGTATATTGAGTAATTGCTTGATTGTTTGGGATTTTATTGATTAACAAGTTTCTAGAAAGAAATCCAGAAGAGAAGAAAAAGTTTGTTAATGATTACGGTGAGAAGAGGTCTGATGAGCTGATAAAATGTTATAACTGCAGTAAAGTAGGTCACTACGCCAAAGATTGTCGGAAGCCTAGTGTGAGAAACTCTGACTATTACAAGCACAAGATGCTACTGGCAAAGAAGAAAGAAGCGGGAAAGGATTTAATGGCAGAAGACGAGTTTTGGCTTGACCACTCAGACGAAGAAGACAAGGAAGAGACCGCTCACATGTGCCTGATGGGGAAAGAAGTGAAGTATGATGAGTCGGATGAAGACAATTCTAATGAGGTACAAAATCTTTCTGAATCTGATTTTCTAAACAAAATGGAAGCCATGATGATTGAGCTTCAAGACCTTCAAAATAAATTGAAAAAGGAGAAAAGCAGGGTTGCTAAGAAGTGTCAAACTATTTTTTATCTTAACAAGGAACTTGTTGGGAACAAAAGTCTGATTGACTTTTTGAACAAATCTGATACTGAGTTTAAACAACAAAAAGATTGTTTTGAAAATAAGATTTCTGAAGCTATCTATAAACTTTCAAAGTCTGATCTTGAAAAATAAGAATTTGTGCTAAGAGTTCACAAATTGCAGATTGAAAATAAGAGTTTGGAGAAAAAGGTAAATGGTTTGGAAACAAAATTATATACTAGAGGTTAAACATATCAAACCATCTTTATAAACACACCAAATGAGGAAAATGATGTTAAAGAAAAGTGGGGTCTCGGTTACGATAACCCACACTATTTGAAGAAAGCAATCAGAAAACAACCAGCTTTGTATAATTTTGATTTTCTGCAAGCGGCTAACAAACATACTCATTTGAAACCCAAGTTTGTTACCAAATCTTTTGATGAAGTAGAGGCCAAAGAAGAAAAGAATAGAAAGATTACAACGAAAATGCAACTACCATTCTGCTATCAAAAATTGAATGATAGTTATATTTCTTAACAACCGAAGTTCCTTTCGAATGATTATTTTGCAAGTTATTCTACAAAAGAGTTAGAGGCAAAACCTTTTAAAGACAAAATTTATATTCCTCCACTTGTTTTAGAAAGCAAAATAATTGATCTTGAAAATGCGTTATCTGACGAAAGAATTTTGGTTGATATTGAACAAGTTGTATTTTCTACAGTCATAAAGAACACTATTTTTAAATCTAAATCTAATGAGTGTTCAAACTCTTCCAAGGCACCTCAAACTTCTGAAGATGATTTTGATGACTTATTTGCGTGTGCAAATGATTTCTTAAATTCTGATGATGGTTGTGTTGATGAAAGTATTGATATGTTTGACTTCAATGCAAAACTTCCAGATCATTCTGATTTCATTATTAACTCTAAAGCTTTACCTAGTATGTTTGAAGTAGGTGAATCATTAACTAAGGTTGGTGAATCAGTTTCTGTGAGTACTGATTTTTATGAAAAAGGTAAAAAGCAAAAGAAAAGGCGCTCACAGAAACGGAGAAACACAGGTAAGCAAAAGAAATCACAGATTCAGAAATCTCATTTTCCTAACAAATCTAAATCTTTTGTTTCAGAACTGAGAAAGGAAAGGTCTGAAGTAAGAACTGAATGGCGACCAAAGAAGATAGTTGAAGAGCTTACAAAGTCATTTTCAGATTCTGAATGTAATAGGATTTCTGTTAGTAGTACTGATTTGGTTGGTAACATTGCTTCTACAAAAACAAATCTTGTAACTTCTTACAAGAAATATTCAATAAAGCAATTGTTCCAATTATCTCCTATTACTAATCAGTTGTCTATATATCGTCGAAATGATTTTGTGCCTCGACATTATTCTGAATGTTGGTTTGGAACATATTGTATACCTCATGTTTTTCAAAATAAAAGAGGACCCAAATTTAAATGGGTGCCAAAATCTTGCGCTAATCTGAAAGTACCCAAATATAAATGGGTACCTAAAGTTGTTGTTCCCTGATTTCTCTTATGCAGACCTGTCATATGTGGTACTTGGATTCTGGTTGCTCGAATCATATGACCTGGCAGAAAAATTTGTTGTCTAATTATACAGAGAAATTCTGCGGGAATGTGCGCTTCGGGAATGACCAGTTTTCACCAATTATGGGTTATGGTGACGTTATTCAAGACAACGTAACGATCAAGAAGGTGAGCTATGTAGAAGGTTTAGGACATAACCTATTCAGCATTGGACAGTTCTGTGACAAAGACTTAGAGGTTAATTTCAAGGCCAGGAGGTGTTGTGTGCGTACTGAAGATGGTAAAGAACTCTTGGTTGGGACGAGAAAGTCAAACCTCTACACAATCAATCTGTCAAAAGTCAAGACTGACAATGAGGTGTGTCTGCTGTCAAAAGCCTCGTTGCAACAGAGTGGTTATGGTATAGAAGGCTTTCTCACCTGAATTTTCGTTACATCAACAATCTGGTCACAGGAAATTTAGTGAAAGGACTTCTAGAGCTTAAGTATGTCAAAGAACATCTCTGTGCAGCGTGTGAGAAAGGCAAGATGAAAAGAGCCGCTCATAAACCGAAGTCTGAGCCTAGTACAAGTTCTCCACTGTAGTTACTGCATATGTATCTCTGCGGTCCGGTGCGAACACAAAGCATAAACGACAAGAAATACGTGTTAGTGATTGTGGACGATTACTCAAGATACACTTGGGTCAAATTTCTGAGATCAAAAGATGAGACGCCCGAAGTCATCATCACATTTCTAAAGACCACTCAAGTGAATCTGCAAAAGACAGTCAAGCTTCTTCGAACGGATAATGGCACAGAATTCAAGAACAAAATTGTTGACGATTATCTTGAATCGGTCGGGATAACACATCAGTTTTCTGCTGCCAGAATGCCTGAACATAATGGAGTTGTAGAAAGATGAAACAGAATGCTAGTCGAGGTCGCTTATAGTATGTTGAGTCAATCAGATCTATCTCTATTTCTATGGGCTGAAGCTGTGTCGACTGCCTGCTATACTCATAATCGCTCCATTATCCACCGCCGGTTCGGTAAAACACCGTATGCTTTAATAAATAATAGAATACCTAGCATTAATCACTTTCATATTTTTGGATGCAGGTGCTTTGTATTGAATGACAAGGAGAATCTGAACATGTTCAGTCCAAAAGTTGAAGAAGGCATTTTTATCGGCTATTCTCAAACGTCTGCAGCTTATAGAGTATACCTGAAGGAGTCGAAGATTGTTGTTGAGAGCGTCAATGTCACATTCGATGAGGAAATGGATTCTGTTCAAGATAGTTCAGAACCCGTTATTACTGGTGTATTAGCTTCTAGGCAGATCAATCCAAAACCTGTAATTTGTGATAATAAATCGGATAAAGCGTCATCATCTACTTCACACTTATCTGATTTAGATTTACTATTTGAATTGTTTTATGATAAATTTCTTGGTACTAAAGTGACTAAACCTGTTGTGGTTGACAGATCGGAAGATTCAAGAAGACATCATCCAACCACTTCAGATATATCAACTGAATCCAATTCCCCGGTTCAGCAAGAAGTTCCAATTCAAACCCCTACTCCATCAGTTGAAGCTGTACAAATTAATGAAGAGCCAGAAGTTGCTAAATCATTTGGATGCACGGTAACAAATAATCAACAGACAGAAAATGACCAACCAACTGAAGCTTCTGCATAGAATACTTCAACTGAACTCCTACCTAATCCTGAACAAAATGAAGAAGTTGAAAGTGGATTTTTAGATGAACAATATTGTTGTTCCCAATAATGATGTTCTTTACTTGATGGACTTTTACTACACACAGATTAATAAATAAGAGTGTGGAAGCATTTCTAATATGTAGAAAAGTAGAACATTCAAGGTAATAGACACACAAATAATCAACAAACAGAATCGTAAGATATAACAAGGATTTTACTCAAGATACTGTTTCATTCATTTAGCTTTAAGAACACCAAGAATACGCACTGGTGTGTGCAAATATTCTCAGGGAAATACAATCTCTAAAAGATAGACTTGTGTGTGTTTGCTCCTGTTTTTAAACTCAATGAGGTGCTCCTTTATATAAAAGAAGAGGATGCACCCCTTAGTACAAGACAAATACTGACAAGAACTGATCTGTAAATCTTAGAACGGCTGGCTTCACGTGTTCTGCACGTGACCTTGTCTTGAACTGAGTTTGCCATCTTCGAACAGTCTCCAGAGGTTAGCCATCACAGAGGCTCTGTGAGTGATCACAGAGGCTCTGTGATCTGAAGATCATTGACAGGTTACGAGTCCTCTGGCAGAGCTTTCGACAGAATCTTATGAGATTATGGGTTTTGTGGTGTGCTTGGATGTTCTGATCAAACTTCTGCAGTTCCTATACTTAGCCTATTTTTCAGATCATTGGAGATCCGTCCAAACCGGTGCAAACTAGGTTTGCTACACTTAACCAGTGCATGCATGATTCATTCCTGAGCAAGATAGAGCTAACATGAGTATCTGAAGCTCTAACTGACTTAGATTGGGTGATTGCTATGCAAGAAGAATTGAATCAATTTGAAGCGCTTAAGGTCTGGAGACTAGTGCCTAAACCTGAAGGAAAAACAATAATCGGTACTAAATGGGTTTTCAAGAACAAGAAAGACGAAGATGGTATCGTTATCAGAAACAAAGCAAGACTTGTGGCTAAAGGATATAGGCAAGAGGAAGGTATTGACTACGACGAGACTTATGCTTCAGTTGCGCGCATAGAAGCAATCCACATGTTTCTAGCTTATGTCGCACACAAGAACTTCACCGTCTACCAGATGGACGTGAAGACTGCCTTTCTGAATGACATCTTAATGGAGGAAGTCTACGTTTCTCAGCTTGAAGGTTTTGTCAATCCAGAGAAACCAAATCACGTTTACATTATGGACAAAGCTCTTTATGGTCTGAAACAAGCCCCTCGCGCCTGGTATGAAGTCTTATCCAAATTTTTAGTCAAGTCGGGTTTTTCGAAAGGTAAAATCGATACTACTCTTTTTATTAAAAAGGAAAAAACCGATATCATTTTAATCCAGATATATGTGGATGATATCATATTTGGCTCAACTAAAGCTAAGTACTATAAGAATTTTTCTAACCTTATGGTGTCAAAATTTCAGATGAGTATGATGGGAGAGATGAATTTCTTTCTTGGATTACAAGTCAAACAATTTTCCACGGGGATTTTTATTAATCAAGCAAAGTACATTTTTGATATTCTTAGAAAATTCAAAATGGAAAATTGTACTCCTATTGGAACTAAGATTGACGCTGATCCTTCTGGAAAAGTTGTCGATATTAGAACCTACCGAGGTATGATTGCTTCTTTAATGTACCTAACATCTAGTAGGCCGGATATAATGTTTTCTACATGCTTATGTGCACGATATCAGGCTAGTCCTAAAGAATCCCATTTGTCTACAGTCAAGCATATTTTTAGATATCTGAAGGGCACTGCAGATCTTGGTCTGTGGTATCCTAAGGATACAGGTTTCGAGCTCACAACATATTCAGATGTAGATCATGCAGGTTGTATGCTTGACAGGAAGAGTACGTCAGGACACATACAATTTCTTGGAGATAAACTCGTGAGTTGGACTTCAAAGAAACAACTCTGTGTATCTACTTCAACAGCCGAGGCAGAGTACGTAGCTGCGGCTAGCTGCTGTTCTCAGGTGCTGTGGATGCGGACACAACTGCGAGATTGTGGCTTCAAGTTCGACAAAATCCCGATTTACTGCGATTCTAAGAGCGCAATTGCCATATCAGCAAACTCTGTTCAACATACTAAGACCAAGCACATAGATGTGAGATATCATTTTATAAAAGATAATGTCAAAAAAGGTAAAATCGAACTTTACTTTGTAAACACAGATTATCAGCTTGCTGATTTATTTACCAAACCGCTTGACGAAAAGAGATTTAATTTTCTCATTTCAAAGCTTGGTATGCTAAATCTCAAGACTTAATCTATTGTTACATAATAAAGTTTAGTTTTGTTATTTTTCTTCATTTCTTTATTCTTTATTCTGAAAGATATCTGCACTTAAGTTTGTTCATGATTTCAAGGGGAGTGTGTGAAGTTGATAAGACAATCTACATTTGAGGGGGAGTTGATATAATTTGCGTATATTCTATAACTGATAAAATTTTCTGATGCTTAGTTTCAGGGGGAGTTAAGGAGTTAGGAAGATGATTTCTGATTACATCTGATCAGAACTCGTTCTTAACACGTTTTGTTGCTTTATGTCTTTAATTTTCAATAAAGTTTGTGAATAAAGCTTTGTACTTTGATGACTTTGTGACTGTTGCAGATTTTGAGGGGGACCTTACACGATCATATCTTTTAATGACTTTGAGCTGACTTCATGAGATTTAAGCAGAGCGTAAGGTTCATTATAATCTTAATCTCATACGTGTCTGAAAGAAGGACAACTTTCAGATATGAAAACATGTTCTTAAATTTTCAAACCACTTCTCGATTATTAAAAAGATTTCATGAATTTAGAAGTGTGATTTTAAATGTTTTCATTTCTCATGAGCTTAAATGTTAAATAAACCGTGTGTTTCCAAATATAAATACTTGTGTATTATCTTTTCCATATACTGTCAAGTATTCACACACACCGGTTTAATATTCTGTTGGAAATATTTTTACCATGTCTCATATAGAAACCAATTTTCGATGGTAAGACACCCTGCTTGAAATTCAAAGTTTGAGCGTGATTTCATTCGAAACGTTTCTTTCAAGCCTTGTCTATATTTGTTTCGTATGGACAAATTCCAATTTTCTTGACCAAAGATTTAATTGTTAAATCATTCATATTTGATCTTATTATACAATGTCAGTTTTTCAAACAAGTTTCTTGTATTCATTTCATTAATTCAATATACTTGTTTTGAAATATCTTCAATGTTTAAAATGCTCAAATCTTCATAATTATCTTCATGAGCATACAAATATCTGACTTGTATTTCATTATGTGCTTTAACTGAAAAGTTAAACCATTTTAGCAACATTATGCTTTTAGGAAAACATGGGTTCATTGTGTGAGAACTTAATAAAACTTCTATGGATTCACGTTTTCTTCACGGTTCCATGAGTTTTCTGTTGGAGTCTTCTCTCGAGTTTCCTTCTCGTCTCAAAGCATAACTCCTGCTTGATTCCACTATTCCTGCTGGATTTCACAACTCCTGCTCGATTCTTGCTAGATTTCACAGCTCTTGGATTTCACAGCTCTTGGATTTCACAGCTATTCGATTCTGCTTGACCATTCCTACTCCTAATTCGATTATATTGTTCATTTTTGATTCTCTCAAGTCCCAAATGTTGAAAACTAACTCTATTACTATGTTGCTTGTGTTGACTTGAATTGTTTGACTTTCTATCCACAGTGGTCCCAAAATCAAAATAAATACAAATATAGGGCTCATGGTTTGCATTTTCATACTCATTGAGTCCCTCTGATTCCTTACCCATAGTTTTAAAAATTAGATGAGGCATGTGCCTTGAGGCACACCTCAAGGTGAGGGGATAAAAAACTGTTTCTGAGGCACCACGTCACAAGCTTTGGACAAGGCGTGTGCCTTACTTTTCTGAGGCACTTACTTTGGCGGTGAACGGTGGGCGGTGAGGAAGCATATATCTATCTCTCTCACAGAACAAAATTTTCTCATGTCAAAAATGTAAGGCGACTATTTGTATCTCCCACAAACCTCTAAGGGGTTGTTTGGTTCATGGATAGGAATTGGAATAGATAATTCTTTCGACTAAATTCCAAATCGTATGTTTGGTTCACATAATGAAAATGATGGAATCCTTTGAATTCCATTCAAAAATTTAAGGATTTCGTTATTCCTTAGCTTAAATGAAGGAATTGAATTCCTATCAACCAAATGCATGGTTAAATTACATCAAATTATATTCCAATTCCTTCAAAGCCAAATTCCTTTGGTAGATTCCAATTATGTTAGTGCAAATTTGTTGTCTTCAAGATCATTGGTGAAAGCTCAAAGTTAAAGCCTCAAGTTCAAGTCAAAAAAGCTTAATGAAGAAGTCAATGTCAAAGTCAATGTTAGTTGTATTAGCTTAGTTAGTTTTGTTGCCTTGTAATGTTTGTAGGTATAAATAGTTTCTTTGCTTTGTAATCTTGATAACATATACTTGGAGAATCATTGTAGAGAGAGAAATATTCATCGAGAGAAATTGATTTGTAATCGTTTGATTGTGATCAATGAATATGAGATTTGGAGCTGAATTGATTTGTTCATCTTGATTACTTGCATAAATCTGGGAATAACAGTTGGTATCAGAGCAGACAAAGATCAGACTTTGAATCATGAATTGAAGATTTGTCAAAATCTTGAAGAACTCGCAAGTCGCATCTGTCCAGAATCGTTTTTGAGATTTATTGGTGTTTTTGGATTGGAATTTGTTAGAGCATAAATATATTGGATACAAGATCATCGAAGATAGAAAATCAAAGTCAAGCAGTCAAAGCTGAAAGTCAACTCTCAAGCATTGTCAAAGTCAAAGTGTAATAAAGTCAAAGTCAATTTTAGTGTTTTTGTATTTTGTCGAGCGCATTTATTCTTCTTGTTAGGAGTTATATGGCCGTGTGTGTTGAGAGAATTCTGTGTAGAGAATTCAGTTGTTCTTGTACTCATCCTGAGCTTAGAGAGAGAGAGTCTTAGAGAGAGAAAGTACTTCTAGAGAGTTTTGTTGTAAAAGGAGATTGATTTGAATACAAAAACAGGTTTGAATTCAATTTTGTTATTCTATAAATTGTAATCTTTGTAAGAAACTTGAATTCCTGGGAACAATAATTGGTATCAGAGCAAATCCAGATCGAAATCAAGAAAATTAAAAAGTTCGCACTGTGTTCATCGAGATCAGAATCAATTCTGAGTTTGTGTTTGTTTTTCGAGTTGTAATTGATCAGATTATGTGTGAATAGTGTTTTAGATTGTAATTGTATAGGTGAATTGAATTTTTGCACTGTAATTGTTTGTCAATTTTGAGATTTGTCAAAGTATGAGTTCACGAGTTCGTTGCACTGTGTTTTGATTCATTTTGTTATAATTAGTATTTCTTATCGAAATTGAGTGATAAAACTCAATTCTCGATGTATTAGGGAGCATAGTGTCAAAGTTTCGAATCAAAATTCGAAGTCTAGGAGGATTTTTGAGTGTTTTAGATCGATTTTTTCAACGAGATCCAAAGAATTTGCAGATTACACGAATAACTCGCGGACATGCTCAAGAACTCGCAGATTTGATAGATTTCGCAGAAAGATTCTTTAGATTTCGCATAATCAATCAGATTTCGCAGGGTTGTTAATTCTGAAAGTTATAAGTGTAAAATTCGCAGAAGAGTGTGTTGCGAAAAGCAGAGGATTCACATATGTGTCTATTGCGAATTTCGTAGAATTCGCATACTCTGTCTTACGAATTGATTCAGAATTCGTAGATTTGTGTGAGATTTTTTTTTTGTCAAGGAAAGAATTCGCAGAACTGAGAATTCGTATAAGACTGCCTTACGAATTTCTTGGATTTCGCAGAAGAGTAGTCTACGAATTCTTGTGGTTTTTACAAAAAGTGTGAAAGTTTTCTAAGTGTTAGATTCACATGTTTCTATTTTTCCAATTCTAACTTGTTCTTTTCTTGCGAATTCTAAAGAGTGTTATCTTACGAATTCTGAAGTTGAATTCTGTGAGTGTTTCTGTGTTTTGCGAATTTTATGTACCTCTGTCTATCTTGCGAATTCTAGACTTAGAGAATTTCAGAATTCTCTTTGTCAAATTTACTTCAGTGTTAATTTGTATTTTTGTTTGATTTCTTTTGGACTAACGATCAGTTTCAAGTTTCTTATTGAAAATTAATTACAACAAGATGACTTCAAAGGACGCTCTTTCAATTGGCACTGATGTCAAACCCCCTGTTCTGTTCAAAGGGGAGTATGAGCAATGGAAAGATAGATTCTTAGATTTCATTGATCGACATGAAAACGGAGAAAACATTTTGCTGTCCATTACTGAAGGTCCAATGGTACCACCAACTGTGGAGATACTAGATGATGAATCCTCTGACAGTGAGGATGGAGACGAAGACAGAGTAAGAAATATGAAAACATTTCCTAAGGATTTTTACCAGTACTCGTATGAGCAGAAGAGTCGTTTCAAAGCTGATAAACAAGCTAGATCTCTATTACTTCAAAGTATCCCCAATGAAATCTACATAAAGATCGACAACTACAAAGCTAACGCAAAGAAAATGTGGGATCAACTACAGAAGATGATGATGGGCTCTAAGGATGGGAATCAGATGAAAGTGGCCAATTGTATAAACAACTATGAAGAGTTTAAGGCCAAAGACAATGAGAGCCTAGAGGAAACTTATGAAAGATTTGTGCTTCTTTTGAACGAACTTTCCAAGAACAAAGTCAAGAAGAAGCAGATAGAGAATAATGTCAAGTTTCTAAGCATTCTGCAGCCGGAATGGAAGAAGCACACACGAAGAATGAAACAGATGAAGGATCTTAATGACATTCCACTGCATGAAGTGTATGAGACCCTAAGACAGAATGAAGAAGAGGTGGAAGAGAAAAGGACTGAGAAGAAAAGGAAAGTTGAGAAGGTGTCAGATCCTATTGCCCTAGTAGCAGGTGAAAAAGAAAAGAAGAAGAAGAAGAAAATTGTAATTCCAAGTTCTGATTCTGAGTCTGCAATTGATAGTGATGATGGAGAAAATCTCAAGCAAGCCATGTTGCTACTGACCCGAGCTTTTCAGAAAAAGTTCTACAAGAAACCAGGGTCAAATTCTCAGAGATACTCGTCATCAGGTTCAAAGAATCATGAACACAAGGAAAGAGTTGAAGGAAGAAGATTCGAGGAGAAGAAATATGTGGAGAAAAGGCCAGAGGAAAGAAAGAAGTTTGTGAATGACTATGCTGGTACTGAAAAGAAGAATGATGATTTGATCAAATGCTACAACTGTGGCAAGGTCAGTCATTATGCCAAGGACTGTAGGAAGCCGAAAGTGAGAAACTCGGAATATTACATGAACAAAATGCTCTTAGCTAAGCAACAGGAAGCTGGCAAGGCACTCATGGCCGAGGATGAGTTTTGGCTAGATCATTCAGATGTCGAAGAAGAAAAAGAAGAGACAACACATATGTGTTTGATGGGTGACAATGTGAAGTATGATGATTCTGAAGATGAGACATCTGATGAGGTAATGAACTTATCTAAATCTGATTTCATGACCAAAATGGAAGCCATGATGGTCGAACTTCAAGACCTACAATCTAAACTGCAAAAGGAAAAGAGCAGAATTGCAAAGAAAAATCAAAAGATCTTTGACCTTAACAAAGCATTTATTAGAAACAATGATCTAATTGATTCTCTAAACAAATCTGTCTCTAATCTTAAACAAGAAAAAGATTGTTTTGAAAGTAAGATTTCTGATTTTGTTTCTAAGATTTCTAAGTCTGATTTTGAGAAACAAGAATCCATACTAAAAGCTCACAAATTGCAGATAGAAAACAAGAGCTTAACAAAGAAGGTAAATGGTTTGGAAGCCAAACAGATCAAACCATTTTTCTAAACACTCCTAATAAAGAGGCTGATTTTAAAGAAAAATGGGGACTCGGTTACGAAAACCCTCATTATCTTAAGATAGCCATCATAAAACAACCAGCATTGTATAACTTTGATTTTCTTTTTGCTGTTGGTAAATATCATCATTTAAAACCCAAATTCGTTACCAAGTCATCGGATGAGGTTGAGGTGAAAGAAGATGATAAAAGAAAGAATTTAAAGAAAATGCAAATACCATTCTGCTATCAAAAGTTGAATGATAGTTATCATTCTGAAAAGCCAAAGGTTCTTTCAAATGATTATTTTGCTAGCTATTTTACTACTGAGATGGAGGCAAAACCCGTAAAAGCAAAAATTTATGTTCCTCCACTCATTTTAGAAAGTAAAATAATTGAGCTAGAAAATATGTTATCTGATGAAAGAATCTTGATTGATATAGAACAAAATGTATTTTCTACTGTCTTTAAGAACACTGTTTTTAAAACTGAATCTATTGAGTGTTCAACATCTTCTATTGCACCTCACACTTCAGAAGTTGATCTTGATGACTTATTTGCATCTGCAAATGATTTTCTAAATTCTGATGAAGGGTGTATAGATGAGATTGATCTGTTTGACTTCAATGCACAACTTCCAGATCATTCTACTTTTGTCATAAATGGTGAAGTTTTACCAAGTGTGTTTGAAATCAGTGAATCATCAAGTAAGGTTGATGAACCAGTATCTGTGAATGCTGATTACTATGCAAAAGGTAAGAAGCAAAAGAAACAACACTCACAGAAACGGAAAAACACTGGTAAATCAAAGAAAAGACATTCTCAGAAATGTGATTTTCCTAATAAATCTAAATCTTTTGTTTCAGATTTATGAAAGAAAAGGTCAGAGGGTCGAACTGAATGGCGACCAAAGCAGAAGCTTGATGAGAAATCACAATCATCTCCTGATATAGATTGTAATAGATCTACTAGTAGTGATTCTGATAAAATTGGTTATGTTGCTTCATATAAACAAAACCTTGTAACTTCTTACAAGAGATATACTAAAAAGCAATTATTCCAATTGTCTCAGTTTGCTACTAAGTCGTCTAATTTTAGATGGAATGATTTGGTTTCTCATCAACTTTCTGATGAATGGTTTGGAAATTATTATGTTTTTTCTTACAAGTCTTATGCTTCAAAAGGTTTTCAAAAGTTCAGAGGATCCATATCTAAATGGATACCAAAATCTTGTGCTAAATCAATAGGACCCACTTTTAAATGGGTACCTAAAGTTGTTCTTCCCTGATTTTCTCTTATGCAGACCCGTCATATGTGGTACTTGGATAGAGGATGTTCCAAGCATATGACAGGGCAAAAGGATTTATTGTCTAATTATACAGAGAAATTCTGCGGGAATGTGAGGTTCGGTAATGATCAATTTTCACCAATTCTGGGATATGGTGACGTGATCCAAGACCATGTAACGATAACGAAGGTGAGCTATGTAGAAGGTTTAGGGCACAACCTATTCAGCATTAGCCAGTTCTGTGACAAACAGTTAAAGGTGAACTTTAAAGCCAAAAGTTGCTCTGTGCGAACTGAAGATGGCAAGGAGCTTTTGGTAGGAACTAGAAGATCAAACCTCTACACAATTAATCTTTCAAAGGTCCAGACTGACAATCAGGTTTGCCTATTGACAAAAGTCTCGATACAGCAAAGTTGGCTTTGGCACCGAAGGCTGTCACACCTGAATTTTTGTTATATCAACAAATTGGTCAAAGGCAGATTGGTGAAAGGTCTTCCAGAGCTAAGATATGAAAAAGAACATCTATGTGCAGCATGTGAAAAAGGGAAAATGAAGAGAGCCGCACATAAACTCAAACCCGAACCAACAATAAGTTCTCCACTTGAGTTGTTACACATGGATTTGTGTGGTCCGATGAGAACACAAAGCATGGGAGGAAAGAAGTATGTTTTAGTAATAGTGGATGACTATTCACGTTACACATGGGTAAAGTTTTTAAGGTCAAAAGATGAGACGACCGAAGTACTCATCAACTTTCTAAAGACTATCCAGGTGAACTTGCAGAAGATGGTTAGGCTTCTTAGGACAAACAACGACACAGAGTTTTAGAACAAAACCGTTGAAGATTATCTCGAATCAGTCGGGATAACACATCAATTCTCTGTTGCTTGTACGCCTGAACAGAACGGAGTAGTTGAAAGGCGAAACAAAACACTAGTCGAGGTTGCTCGGACTATGCTCATCCCATATGATCTACCTTTGTTTCTGTGGGCAGAAACCGTCTCTACTGCATGTTATACGCAGAATAGATCCATTATTCACAGACGGTTTGGGAAAACTCCTTATGTGTTGATTAATAATCGTACACCTAGCATTAAACATTTTCATATCTTTGGTTGCAGGTGTTTTGTACTTAATGATAGAGAGAACTTGAATAAGTTCAGACCAAAAGCTGAAGAAGGCATCTTCATTGGATATTCCCAGACATCTGCAACATATAGAGTTTACATGAAGAATTCAAAGACCGTAGTCGAAAGCGTTAATGTCACATTCGATGAGGACTTGGCTTCTGAACAAAGTAGTTCAGAACCCATTCTAACCGAAGTTTTAGCTTCTGGACATATCAGTCCAGAACATGTATCTAATGCAACTATTTCGGATAAAGCTTCTACTTCTACATCTCATTTATCTGAATTAGATTTATTGTTTGAATTTTTCTATGATGAGTTTCTAGGATCTAAATTTCCTAAATCTGTTGTGGTTGATAAGTCAGATGATTCAACGACTAATCATCCAACTACTTCAGATGTATCAACTGAACTTGTTCCCCCAGTTCAGCTAGAAACTCAAGTTCAAACAAATACTCCTTCAGTTGAAGTTGCACCTGATCATGTTGAACCAAAAGTTACTACTTCAGTTGGATGCACTATAATGGATAATCAACAGACTGAACAAGCTGTCTCAACTGAAACTTCTGAACAAGAGACTTCAACTGCACCCCTAAACAATGTTGAACAAGAAGAAACTGATAGTGGATACTTAGATGATTTATATGATCAATCTATATTGAATCTGCTCCCTCACGAACACAAGTGGACCAAAGAGCATCCGATAAGTCAGATTATTGGAGATATATCTTTACCGGTGCAAACTAGGTCTGCAACATTAAACATCTGTATGCATGATTCCTTTCTGAGCAAGATAGAGCTTACGCGAGTATCTGAAGCTCTAGCTGATTCTGATTGGGTTACTGCTATGCAAGAGGAGCTAAATCAGTTTGAAGCCTTAAAAGTCTGGAGACTTGTCCCACGTCCTGAAGGAAAATCTATTATTGGTACAAAATGGGTATTCAAAAACAAGAAGGATGAAGACGATATCGTAATTCGAAACAAAGCACGACTTGTCGCAAAAGGCTACCGGCAAGAAGAAGGCATTGATTACGACGAGACTTACGCTCCAGTAGCATGTATAGAAGCAATCCGCATGTTTCTAGCGTATGATGCTCATCAAAACTTCACTGTCTACCAGATGGACGTGAAGACTGCCTTTCTGAATGGCATTCTTAAGGAGGAAGTCTATGTCTCACAACTTAAAGGCTTTGTGTATCCAGATAAACCAGATCATGTCTACATCTTGGATAAAGCACTTTATGGTCTTAAACTAGCGCCTCGAGCCTGGTATGAGGTACGATCAAAGTTTTTGGTCAAGTCGGGCTTCACTAAAGGTAACATCGATACGACTTTATTCATCAAAAAGGAAAAATTTGATATTATTCTTATTCAAATATATGTGGATGACATTATATTTGGCTCTACAAATTCTAAATTTTGTAAGAATTTTTCAAACCTCATGGTGTCCAGATTTCAAATGAGTATAATGGGAGAGATGAACTTCTTTCTCGGATTACAAGTAAAACAATTTTCTATGGGGATTTTTATAAATCAAGATAAGTACATTTTTGATATTCTTTGGAAATTCAAATGGAAACTTGTAAACCAATTGGTACCCCGATGGCACCAGGAACTAAGACCGGCATGGATCCTTCGGGAAAATCTGTCGATGTTAGAACCTACAGAGGAATGATTGGTTCTTTAATGTATTTAACTTCAAGTAGGCCAGATATTATGTTCTCCACATGTTTATGTGCAAGATATCAGGCTAATCCTAAAGAATCCCATATGTCTGCAGTAAAGCGCATCTTTAGATATCTGAAGGGGACTGCAGATCTTAGTCTGTGGTATCCTAAAGATACTAGTTTTGAACTGACGGATTACTCAGATGCAGATCATGCTAGATGTATGTTAGACAGGAAGAGCACATCGGGTCATATTCAATTCCTTGGAGATAAACTCGTAAGCTGGGCGTCAAAGAAACAACTTTGTGTTTCCACTTCGACTGCTGAAGCAGAGTATGTAGCTGCTGCCAGTTGTTGCTCTCAAGTATTGTGGATGAGGACACAACTTCGAGACTATGGTTTCCAATTCAACAAAATCCCGATTTATTGTGACTTGAAGAGGGCCATTGCAATATCTTCAAATCATGTACAACATACAAAGACAAAACACATCGATGTTAGATATCATTTTATCAAAGACAATGTTGAAAAAGGTACAATAGAACTTTATTTTGTAAACACTGATTATCAGCTTGCTGATTTGTTTACCAAGCCTCTCGACGAAAAGAGATTTAATTTTCTTATCTCGAAACTTGGTATGTTTAATCTCAAGACATAATCTGTGATTACCTATTAAAGTTTTTCTTATTGTTATTTTTCTTCATTTCTTTATCTTAATTCTGAAAAGATATCTGCACTTTAATGTGTGTTCATGATCTCAGGGGTAGTGAAAGAAGATATAGATGATCTATATTCATTTGAGGGGGAACTTATATGTTTGCTTTATGCTTATTCATTGATAAATTTTTCTGATGCATAAATGCAGGGGGAGTTAGAGTATGAGTAAGGAGTAAAGAATTATGACTTCTGATTATTTCAGATCAGAACTCGTACATTCAATGTTTTACTGCTTTATGTCATTTTCTTTTTCAATAAATGTTGTGAATAAAGTTGCTTTGACAGACTTTGTGACTGATGCAGATTGAGAGGATACTTAATGATTATATCATTATGACTCTAAGCTGATTTCATGAGATTTAAGACAGATCGAAAAGGTTAATTTCTAATCTTAATCTCATATGTATCTGAAATATGGACAACTTTCAGGTATGAAAACATGTTTTTAAATGTTCAAACCACTTCTGATTCCTAAATGATTTCATGAATATAGAAGTGTGATTTTTAAATGTTTTCATTTTAATGTGCTTCAATGATTAACAAACCGTGTGTTTCCAAAGATAAATACTTGTGTATTGTCTTTTCTATATACTTTAAAGTATTCATACACACCGGTTTAAATTTTTTTGTTGAAAAAGTTCTTACCATGTCTCAAAATGAACTATTTTTTGATGGTAAGACACCCCAATTGTAATTCAAAGAAATTTAAGCGTTGATTTCGTTTCAAAACGTTTATTTCAAAAATGTCTATATTTTGTTTCATATAGACAAATTCCAATTTTTGCTGACCAAAGCCTAAATTGCTATATCATCAGATTTGATCTTTTGTACTATGTCAGATTTTCAAACAAGTCTCTTTCATTCATTTCAATATATTTGTTTGAAATATCTTCATGATTATAAATGCTCAAATCTTCATGATTATCTTCTGAGCATACAAATATCTGACATATATATATATATATATATCTGTGCTTTAATTGAAAAGTTAAACCTGAGCAACATGTTCTTTTAGGACAACATGGGTTCTTTGTGTAGGACTTAAATGAAACTTCTATGGATTCACGTTAACTAGTGTTTCCTACCTAAGAAGTTAATCCTTTACTGATTGAGTGTGAGAAGTCTAAAAGAACTGAGTGTGGGTTGAGTGATGAGGTAAAATGGAAAAGAGAGTTTGGTTAGAGGAGAGCTCAATGATTAAAAGAAAGAGGGTGTGAGAATAGAGTAAAAGAATATCAAACTCGGCACCAACTTTTTCTGAGCCAGGCAACCACATTTCTGGTGCTTCACAATTCTTCGTGAACATCATTGAAACAGGCATCCAACCAATGCCAACTCTTGATTAAAACCCCACCAACCACTCATTTTCTTCTTAACAAGAAAATGTTTCATATTTTAAAGGTGACACAACATATAATCTATCTGATTTTCATTTGGAAAATCTGGATATTGAAAAAGAAGGAAGTCTGCCCCACCTTCGCACTTCGATCATGCACATTGAGTCTGTGTTTAACTATTGTTGTCTCATTGGTTTACACAATTTTGAGCCTTATATAAAAGCAATCATCTGTGCTTAATTCTTTCTATCACTTGCACGAGCACACAAGGAATTCGTTTTCTTGTCATAACGTTCATAGAAATATCTTTGTGGTGTTTCGATGATTGAATGGAAGCCCTGGGGGAGTGAACATCAACAAGCTCTTTTCCAATGTGTATTCGTTACACACAGTAACTTTGTGTTACTGACAACCATATTAAATGATTCATTTGTTGATTCAGGTGTTACACTCTAATTTGTCTGGATTTGAAAAGATCAGTAGTTAGAATTATTAATGACATTTCTTGGAAATAGTTTTGATGATCTCCATGCCGTAAGCATCAAAAAGGGGGAGAGAGGTTCAAGAAATGTGTGAGAAGATCAAGAAATATTTGTGTTCAAAAGTTATTTGCTTGAAGATTAACAAAGATTGAAAGTTCAAAAGTGCAAATTCAAAGATTTCTGAAGATGTGCTGAATTTTACAGAAATTTTCTTTGAAGATTATTTGTTGAAACAGTCTGAGTATATTTTGAAGATAATTTCTTTCTGAAGATTGAAAGAGGTTTGAGATAACTTTAATAAGATTGTTGAAGAGCATTTCTACCATCTTTAGGGGAGATTATTATTTTGTTTGAAGAAAGTTTTTGAAAAGAATACTGAAGATCTAAAGATTGTTAAAGTAGATCAAAGGAGGAGATTATTTTTACTGAGCTTAAAGATAGAAGATTGTACTGCAAAATATTTTTGAGATGATCTTGAATCCAAAGGGGGAGATTGTTAGAGCATAAATATATTGGATACAAGATCATAGAAGATAGAAGATCAAAGTCAAGCAGTCAAAGCTGAAAGTCAACTCTCAAGCATTGTCAAAGTCAAAGTGTAATAAAGTCAAAGTCAATTTTAGTGTTTTTGTATTTTGTCGAGCGCATTTATTCTTCTTGTTAGTAGTTACATGGCCGTGTGTGTTGAGAGAATTCTGTGTAGAGAATTCAGTTGTTCTTGTACTCATCCTGAGCTTAGAGAGAGAGAGAGAGAGTCTTAGAGAGAGAAAGTACTTCTAGAGAGTTTTATTGTAAAAGGAGATTGATTTGAATACAAAAACAGGTTTGAATTCAATTTTGTTATTCTACAAATTGTAATCTTTGTAAGAAACTTGAATTCATGGGAACAACAGAATTTAATAACACTGTACTCGAATTATGATATAGAACAAGTTTTGTTTAGGTTGCATTGTCAAGTTCACATTAAATCAGTGTGAATTTTGAATTTTATGTGAATTTTGTTCGAAGTCTGTCACAGTCTGAGTTTTGATCGAATCTTTGTAATATTGTTGTTTTTGGTTGAAATGATGTATTAGATTGTTGTTCATAATCACATTGAGGTGTAATATGCAAAGTTTCAGAGGCAAAATCGAAGTTTTGGATCGATTTTTGACTGATTCAGTGTTTTTTAGTTTGACTGAGGGAAGAACTCGCAAGATCTACACAACTCGCAAGCATCATATTGAAGAACTCACAAGATTTAGAAGAACTCGCAAACTACTTGTTGTTATTATTGTGTTGGTGAAATTTTCTAAGGAAAGAAATCGCAAAGTTCAACCAACGACAACTCTATGGTTTAAAACAAGCCCCTCGTGCCTGGTATGAAGTACTTTCAAAGTTCTTAGTCAAGTCCGGGTTTTCGAAAGGTAAAATCGATACTACTCTTTTTATCAAGAAAGAAAAAGGCGATATTATTCTCATACAAATTTATGTTGATGACATAATTTTTGGTTCGACAAACCCTAAGTACTATAAGAATTTTTCTACCCTAATGGTGTCATGTTTTCAAATGAGTATGATGGGAGAGATGAATTTCTTTCTCAGATTACAAGTTTGACAGTTTTCAACGGGGATTTTTATTAACAAAACGAAGTACATTTGTGACATTTTAAAGAAATTTAAAATGAAAAATTGTACACCTATTAGCACCCCGATGGCACCTGGAACTAAGATCGGAGCTGATCTAAATGGAAAAGTTGTTGATCTTAGAACTTATTGTTAGAGCATATATTTGTTGGATATAAGATCATGAAGACTGAAGGTCAAAGTCAACCAAGTCAAAGCTCAAGTCAACTCTCAAAGCAAAGTCAAAGTCAATTGTAATAAATTCAAAGTCAAAGCCTTGTAAATTTGTATTTTTGTTTTGTATTTGTGTTGTGAGCGTGTGTCTCTTATAGACATATGACTAGTTAGATTAACATTTTGTATGTTAGAAGATTGTATACGCTGAACTGAAATTGTAGAGAGAGAAAGTACTTCAGAGAGACTGTATACGAATTCATTGTTGGAAATCAATAACAGGTTGAGTAATTGATTAGTATCATTTTGTTTTGTGATTGAAATTGAATAGAACTTGATAATCTTGGGACATAACAATTGGTATCAGAGCAGAGTTCGTGTGAAATCAATCAAGAAAAATGGAGTCGCACTGAGTTTTTGAGTTTATATCGAATTTCGAATCTTGATGTGTTTTTACGAGTTTGTTTAATTAGACAAATCTTGTATAGATTTGGTATCATCTTGCACTGTAATTGTACATCAATTTGATGATTTTGTTGGTTTTAGAAACACGAGTTCGTAAAGCACTATTCAATCATAATTTGTATTTTTAAATGAATTTCTTTGAAATTCATTGATTGTAATAGGTTTGAATAGTGTTGGTGATCAAATTGTCAAAGTCACAGATCGAAAATCGAAGGATTGATGGATTTTTTAGCCAATCAGAGTGGTTTTTCGAATAGATCTGAAGAACTCGCATAAGTTCTTAAAGAACTCGCATAGAATCTCGAGAATTCGCATCTAGAATTCGCATATCGTTGTTTTTCGCATAATTTTTTATTCTGGAAATTTCACAAGTATAGATTTCGCATGTGTGTGTTATGCGAAATGCATAGAATTCGCATATGTGTGTGATAAGGATTCCTCAGATTTCGTACAGGGCTATATGCGAAAAGTTAGAATTCGCATAGTGTTTTATACGAAAAGCTTTTGTGAAAATCTTACAAGGACAAAATTCGCATATACTTTGTTAGAGCATATATTTGTTGGATACATGATCATGATTACTAAAGGTCAAAGTCAACCAAGTCAAAGCTCAAAGTCAAACTCTCAAAGCAAAGTCAAAGTCAAGTGTAATAAAGTCTAAAGTCAAAGCCTTGTATTTTGTTTTTAGTTGTTGTGTTTGTAAGCGCGTGTGTCTTTGTTTTTATGGGACATATGACTAGAGTGATAGTTGTAGTGGTTGTAACAGTTGCAAGTTAGAGAGAGAGAGACATATTGTATGCAGAATAGTTCTAGAGAGAGAAAGTATCCAGAGAACATTGTATACGAAATTTGTGAATTGAGTTGAAATTGAAACAGGTAGTTTGATTGAATCTGTTGTTGTCATTTTGTTATTGAAAGTGAATTAGAACTTGATAGTTAGGAATTAACAATTGGTATCAGAGCAGAGTTTGAGTGAAATCGATCAAGAAAATGGTTTCCGGCACTGTTCATTGAGTCGTAGATCAAATTTCAAATTTTTCAGTGTAACTGCGAGTCTAATTGGTTCTGTTTAGTTCGTAGATTGTAATAGATCAATCTTGTATAGGTTTGGTATAGTATTGCACTGTAATTGGGATCAATTTGTGAGATTTTTTGAGTTTTGTATTCACGAGTTTAAACGCACTGTAACAAGATCAATTTGTACAATTGAATGTTCTTTATCTAAATTTCTTGGTTGTAAGAGGTTCTAGATGTATTAGTGATCAAATCGTCGAAGTTACAGATCAAAAATCGAAGGTTTGATAGGATTTTCAGTGAAACAGAGAGATTTCTAGTCGAAGATCTGAAGAACTCGCAGATCCCTCAAGAACTCACAAGAAGAACTCGCAGACCATTGGATTTCGCATAATAATTAGATTTCGCATATTGTGTTTCTGAAAATTCTTAAGTGTAGAATTCGCATATGTGTGATGTGCAAAATTCGTAGAATTCACATGTGTGTGTATTGAGAAATCCTCAGAATTCGTATAGCTTATTTTGCGAAAAGTTAGAATTCGCATATGTTAGAACATAAATATGTTCTATTTAGAAGTTTAGTAAAGTAATCAACTTGTATTGTATTTGGGCCTTGTAATGGGTTTGGTCTTAAATGTAACAAGGGATGTTGGGCTAGTATATAAGGAGTCTGTAGTGTGTCTTTGTGGTGTAAGTTTCATTTCAGAAATGTAGACATACGAATTCCTCTCTCTGTAGTGTAGTTTTATTTTCTGTCATTAATAAAACTACAGATTCCATTCCATAATCTCTTGTTAATCTTCTCAATCAATCAATTTATGATCTAAGGGACTTAACAATTGGTATCAGAGCCGAACGCAGATTTTTCTACGCACGATTGAGATCACATTGGTTGATAGAACATTCATCGTATAATTTTTTTTTCGAATTGTCCAATTTGTGCTTAATTGCTTCTTCTTTGATGTTAATTTGATTCTGAGACTATAGACGAACTTCATAGAATCAATAGTTATGTTTAATTTCATCAATTCTGAACAAATTGATCGAATTTGAGATTTTTATGTTCGAAAGTGTTTGTTATTGTGGTTGAAATCGAAGTGTGCTTTTGTGTCGATTTTAGACAAGATCATCAACTACAAATGTACTCCAAAGTCATTTTTGAACCTGCTCTCAAAATATCGTCTCAAAATTCGAAGTTTTGAGACTGAATTTGAAGAAAAGTTAGAAAATCGTTCGAGATCCACAGAATTCGCATGATCAGATTGAAGAACTCGCATAAGAATTGAAAGAATTCGCAGAATGAAGGATTTTAGAAGAATTCGCATCATAGAATTCGCATGCTTAAGAATTCTCATGTCAGAATTTGTATATTCTTTGAAGATGACATTTTTGCCTAAGTACAGAATTCACACAAGAGTTATCTGCGAAATGTTCAAGAATTCGCATGATAACAATCTTTGAAGATGAAATTTTGATTAACTATGGAATTCGTACAAGGGTGTGATGCGAAAAGTTATGATTTCGCAGGTGTGTGTGATGCGAAAAGAAGGAATTCATAGGATAGAGTTAAGCGAATTGTGAAGATTTCGCAGATGTGATTTATGCGAGATGCGAGGAATTCGCACATAGGTGCTTGCGAGAAGTGAGAATTCGCATGCAAACCTATGCGAATTGTGGTGTTAGGCTATGTCCATCATGCAAATTATGTTTAAAAGTAAATAGTGATCTGCGAATTGTGATTGAAATGCGAAAAGTTTGTAGCTTCTTGAGAATTTTGACTGTTCTGAACCCTGTTTGCTACAAGTTTGCCCTGTTCCCGAGCTTTATACGCGTAATGCATATGTGACATCACTCCTATCATATGTTAGTCACATATCTTTAGCAACTGATCAAATCTTCACGAGTGCTCATGTTTTTCAAGATTTTCAGATACTGAATTTGAGGATTTAGTTTCTAATTGGATTGAGTTAGCTGCCTGAGCATCTGCAATCATCAGTCTGAAGAGCTTCATTTGTGGTTAGACCGTTGAGAGAACTTTATCATTCTTCTAAACTGATCACTCAGTAGTGTGTGCGACTGCAATCATTGTTCTGATGCTTAAGTTATAATTTAGAATCCTGAGTGCTTATAATCATCCAGCTGATTCATGAAGAAAGGAGTTCTGGGTTTGATTAATTAGTATTCTGGAAAATAGTCAGAAAATGAGCGTATTCCATCAGTTTTTGAACATTTATCAGTCTTCTAACCCTTGCCTTGTAGTGTTGATACCGGATGCTACCGCCCTTAAGCTGATCAAATGAAGTTCTTAAGCTGAATTCTTACTTCAACTCGTGATTCAACGACAAATCAGATGTTATACAATGAAGATCCATTTGGTTGTCATTCCAATATTCAACACATATCATTCTTGTGGGCATACGGAATGTGTTGGATTTACAAGAGTCAAAAGTTGTCTTTATATGCACTCAGTCGAGGTTATGGTCTACATCAGATCTGGTATTTTAGTTGAAACTCAAAGGATAAGAGCTACTTTCAAGGGGGAGCTAGAGGAGTTTTGAAGTTTATGCAACACAAAGTTTTATAAAGAAATCAAGGGGGAGAGGAGCTGAAGCTGGAGCTTAAAAGATAATGATTACTTTACAAAACTTAGGGGGAGAATGTTAGAACATAAATATGTTCTATTTAGAAGTTTAGTAAAGTAATCAACTTGTATTGTATTTGGGCCATGTAATGGGTTTGGGCTTAAATGTAACAAGGGATGTTGGGCTAGTATATAAGGAGTCTGTAGTGTGTCTTTGTGGTGTAAGTTTCATTTTAGAAATGTAGACATAAGAATTCCTTTCTCTGTAATGTAGTTTTATTTTCTGTCATTAATAAAACTCCATATTCCATTCCATAATCTCTTGTTAATCTTCTCAATCAATCAATCTATGTTCTAAGGGACTTAACATCATAGCATTTTATACGAAAAGTTTTCTTGAAAAATCTTAAGGAAAGAATTCACATAAGTCTTTTATGCAAAAAGCTTTGTGAAAAATCTTTCTGTTATCCTAGATAACAATGTAAACAAGATGACACACTTGATTTAATCAATTTCCATTCTCATTTACAATCAAATTTGATACACAATTCACTCAACTTTCTCTCTCTACAATAAACTCGTATGATGCACTATGAATCTGCTATATGTCTCTTACATGCACAACACAATACAAACCCCTATTTAAACCCAACACAGAAACACTCATACCACTAAGTGCGCATACCACAACAAACGCACACACAACACAAGCACTAAAACAACTTTGACTTTGACATTTATTACAAAAGACTTTGACTTTGCTTGAGAGTTGACTTTTGAGATTTGACTTGCTTGAACTTTCAACTTCAGTCTACATGATCTTGTATCCATCCAATATGTGCACTAACAATCTCCCCCTTTGGATTCAAGATCATCTCAAAAAGATTTTGCACTACAATCTCCGACTTTGTCAGTCTTTATCAAATTTATCTTATCTCCCCCTTTGATGAACTTTAGCAGAATAGATATTGAAGCTCAGTCTCCCCCTTTATACTCAAAACAGTCTTTCACAAACTCTTAGTAATCTTCCCAAAGTCTGTCTTCAAAAGTATTAACAATCTCCCCCAAAGATGATAGAAATCTCTTTCAGACAAAGGAAGGAAATTATCTTCAGGTTTAGCTCAGTTTGCTTCAACAAAATAGTCTTCAAAGAAATTTTCTCTAAAATCAACTTGCTTTTGGAATTCTTTGAACTTTCTCTGTAAACTTTGAATAGTATTTCAGTAAACTTTCTTTCACAACCATTTCTTGAACATTTCTTACTCAAACATTTATTTAACTCTTCTCCCCCTTTTTGACGATTGAAGCATTGAAATCATCAAAACTTTACACAAGAAATGTCTTTGATCTGATCTGACCACTGATCTTTCATACTGAGCCTCTGAACATCTATTGATCCAAAAAGATATTCATCCGAATCTTTGCAAATTCAGACAAAATATGAGTGAAACATCTGAATCAACAAATGAATCAGTTAAAATGCCTGTCAGTAACACGAAGTCGCTGTGTGTAACGAATACACATTGGAAAGAAGGTTTTTGATGATCACTCCCCCAGGTCTTCCATTCAATCATCGAAACACCACAAAGGAATTTCTATGAACGTTAAGACAAGAAAACATATTCCTTGTGTGTTCGTGCAAGTGTTTGAAAGAATTAAGCACAGATGATTGCTTTTATTAAGGCTCAAAATTGTGCAAACCATTGAGACAACAACAGTTAAACGCAGACTCGATTGTGCATGATCGAAGTGCGAAGGTGGGGCATACTTCCTTCTTTTTCAATATCCAGATTTTCCAAATGAAAACCAGATAGATTATGTGTTGCGTCCCCTTGAAATATGAAACATCTTCTTGTTGAGAAGAAAATGAGTAGCTGGTGGGGTTTTTATCAAGAGTTGGCATGGGCTAGTTACCTGTTTCAATAATGTTCACGAAGAATTGTGAAACACAAGTAATGTGGCTGCCCGACTCAGAAAAAATTGGTGCAGAGTTAGATATTCTCTTACTCTGTTCTCACACCCTCTTTCTTTTAATCATTGAGCTCACATCTAACCAAACTCTCATTTTCATTTTACCTCATCGCACAACCCACACTCAGTATTTTGACTCCTCACACATTCGATCACTCAAGGATTAACTTCTTGGGTAGGAAACACTGGTTAACGTGAATCCATAGAAGTTTTCATTGAAGCTTACACAATGAACCCATGTAATTTTCCTAAAATTATATGTTGCTCAAAATGGTTTAACTTTGCAGTTAAAGCACAATGAATATATGTCAGATGAATGTAAGCTCATAATATCAATGTGTGAGCTTTTGAACATTTAAGATTTCTCAAAACAATGAAATTGATCAAATGAAACAAAGTCAAGTGAAATGTTTTGAAAATCTGACAATGATATAAACAGATCAGTCATAAAAATGATTTAGCAATTAAGGCTTAGGTCAACAAAAAATTGGATTTTGTCTATACGAAACAATTTATAGACATTCTTGAAAGAACGTTTTGAAATGAAATCATGCTCAAAATACATTGAAGTTCAATCGGGGTGTCTTACCATCGAAAATTTGTTTCAATTTAGAGACATGGTAAGAACATATGCAACAAAAGTTAAACCGGTGTGTGTGAATACTTGAAAGTATATGGAAAAGATAATACGCAAGTATTAATCTTTGGAAACACATAGTTTATAAGCATTTAAGCACATATAAAATGAAAAACATCATAAATCACACTTCTAAATTAATGAAATCATTTTAAGAACAAGAGGTGGTTTGAAAATTTAAGAACATGTTTTCATATCTGAAAGTTGTCCTTCTTTCAGATACGCATGAGATTAAGATTAGAAAAAAAAACCTTTTCGTTCAGACTTAAATCTCATCAAGTCAGCTCTAAGTCATATTAGATTTGATCGTTTAAGCTTCCTCTCAATACTACAAAAAGTCACAAAGTTCGTCAAAGTGCAAAGCTTTATTCACAACATTTATTGAAAAGTAAATTACATAAAGCAGTAAAACTTTGAATGTAGGAGTTCTGATCAGATGTAATCAGAAGTCATATTCAGTACTCCTTACTCTCACTCTAACTCCCCCTGCATTTATGCATCAGAAAAATTTATCAGTGATAAACATATGTAGAAATATGAACTCCCCCTCAAATGAATGTAGATCATCTTTTCATCTTCGCTCACTCGCCCTGAGATCATGAACAGACTTAAAGTGCAGATATCTTTCAGATTAAAAAAATAAAGAAATGATGAAAAATAATAATAAGGAAAACTTGAGTAGGTAATCACTGATTATATCTTGAGATTTAACATACCAAGTTTAGAAACGAGAAAATTAAATCTCTTTTCGTTGAGAGGCTTGGTAAATAAATCTGCAAGTTGGTAACCAGTGTTTACATAATAAAGTTTTATTGTACCTTTTCCCACATTATCTTTGATAAAGTGATATCATACATCGATGTGTTAGGTCTTTGTATGTTGCACAGGATTTGAAGATATTGCAATGGCGCTCTTTGAATCACAGTATATCGGGATCTTGTCAAATTTGAAGCCATAATCTCGTAGTTGTGTTCTCATCCATAAGACTTGAGAACAGCATCTCGCAGCAACGACGTATTCTGCCTCAGCCATTGATGTGGAAACACAAAGTTGTTTCTTTGATGCCCAACTAACGAGTTTATCTCCTAGAAATTGTATGTGCCCCGATGTACTTTTCCTATCCAACATACAACCTGCATGATCTGCATCTGATTAGGTTGTCAGTTCAAAACTAGTATCCTTAGGATACCACAGACCAAGATCTGCAGTGCCCTTCAGATATCTAAAGATCCTTTTGACCGCAGACAAATGGGATTCTTTTGGATTAGCCTGATATCTAACACATAGACATGTAGAAAACATTATATCTGGCCTACTAGAAGTTAAAAACATCAAAGAACCAATCACCCCTCTGTAGGTTCTAACATCGACAACTTTTCCCGAAGGATTAGTGCCAATCTTAGTTCCAAGTGCCATCGGGGTTCCTATAGGTGTACAATTTTCCATTTTGAATTTTCTAAGAATATCGAAAATGTACTTTGATTGATTAATGAAAATCCCCGTTGAAAATTGTTTGACTTGTAATCCGAGAAAGAAATTCATATCTCCCATCATACTCATCTGAAATCTTGACACCATGAGGTTAGAAAAATTCTTATAGTATTTAGGATTTGTTGAGCCAAATATCATGTCATCCACATAAACCTGAATTAATATGATATCGGCTTTTTCCTTTTTGATAAAGAAAGTAGTATCGATATTACCTTTAGAGAATCCAGACTTGACAAGGAATTTAGATAATACTTTGTACCAGGCTCGAGATGCTTGTTTCAGACCATAAAGTGCTTTGTCAAGAATATAGACGTGATTCGGTTTCTCTTGATTGACAAAGTGTTCAGGTTGTGAGACGTAGACTTCCTCCTTTAGAATGCCATTGAGAAAGGCTGTCTTCACGTCCATCTGATAGACGGTGAAGTTCTTGTGGGCAGCATATGAAAGAAACATTCTGATCGCTTCGATGCGTGCCACTAGAGCATAAGTCTCGTCATAATCAATACCTTTCTCTTGCCTATATCCCTCAGCCACAAGTCTTGCTTTATTTCTGATCACGATACCATCTTCGTCCTTTTTGTTTTTGAATACCCATTTTGTGCCGATTATTGATTTACCTTCCGGTTTTGGCACAAGTCTCCGGACTTTTAATGCTTCGAACTGGTTCATCTCCTCTTGCATTGCAGTTACCCAATCTGAGTCAGCTAGAGCTTCAGATACTCGTGTTGGCTCTATCTTGCTCAGAAATGAGTCATGATTGATCATGATTCTCATCTAAATATCCATTGTCTTCGTCTTGTTCAGGGAGGGAGTCAGTTGAAGTATTAGGTGCAGAAGCATCAGTTGGTACAACAGATTCTGGCTATTGAGTAGACATCACAATACAACCAACCGAATCAGCAACTTCTGTCTCAACATTTTCAAGTACAACTTAAACCGAAGGAGTAATTGTTTGAACTTGAGTTTCTTTCTGAATTGGGGGAACTAATTCAGTAGATACATCCGAAGTGGTTGGATGATTAATCGTTGAGTCTTCTGACCTGTCAACCACAACAAATTTAGGCAGTTTAGATCCAAGAAACTCATCATCAAAGAATTCAAACAATAAATCTAATTAAGATAAATGTGATGTAGAAGTTGAAGGTTTATCAGAATTAGTGTCTTTAACCACAGGTTCTGGACTGATCTGTCTAGAAGCTAAAACTCCTATAAGTACGGGTTCTGAACTGTGTTGTTCAGAAGCCATCTCTTCATCAGATGTGACATTAACGCTTTCAATTACTGTCTTGGACTTCTTCAGATACACCCGGTATGCAACAGATGTTTGAGAGTATCCAATGAAGATGCCTTCGTCAGCCTTTGGTCCGAACTTGTTCAAGTTCTCTCTGTCATTTAATATGAAGCACCTGCATCCAAAAATATGAAAGTGTTTAATGCTAGGTGTACGATTATTTATCAAAGCATAAGGTGTTTTACCAAACCGGCGGTGTATTATGGAGCAATTCTGAGTGTAGCACGCAGTCGATACAGCTTCAGCCCAAAGAAACAGAGGTAGATCGGATTGACTTAGCATAGTACGAACGACCTCTACTAGCGTTTAGTTTCGTCTCTCTACTACTCCGTTCTGTTCTGGCATTTTGGCAGTAGAATATTGATGTGTTATCCCGACCGATTCGAGATAATCTTCAATAGTTTTGTTCTTGAATTCTGTGCCGTTATCAGTACGTAGAAGCTTGACTGGCTTTTGCAAATTAACTTGGGTAGTCTTTAAGAAACTGATGATGACTTCGGGCGTCTCATCCTTTGATCTCAGAAATTTGACCCAAGTATATCGTTAATAATCGTCCACAATAACTAAAACGTATTTCTTGTCGCTAATGCTTTGCGTACGCATAGGACCACAGAGATCCATATGCAATAGTTCAAGTGGAGAACTTGTACTTTGTTCAGGCTTCGGCTTGTGAGCAACTCTCTTCATTTTTCCTTTCTCGCATGCTGCGCACAGATGTTCTTTCTCGTATTTTAGCTCAGGAAGTCCTTTGACTAGTTTTTCGGTGACCAGTTTATTGATGAAACGAAAATTCAGGTGAGAAAGCCTTCGGTGCCATAACCAGATTTGTTGCAGCGAGGCTTTTGACAGTAGAAAAACCTCATTATCAGTCTGGACTTTTGATAGATTGATCGTGTAGAGGTTAGACATTCTTGTGCCAACCAAGAGTTTCTTACCGTCTTCAGTACGTACAGAACATCTCTTGGCCTTGAAATTTACCTCTAGGTCTTTGTCGTAGAACTGTCCAATGCTGAAAAGGTTATATCCTAATCCTTCCACGTAACTCGCCTTCGTAATCGTCACGTTATCATTAATTACGTCACCGTATCCAACAATTGGTGAAAACTGGTCATTGCCGAATCGTACATTCCTGCAGAATTTCTCTGTATAATTAGCCAATAAATCCTTTTGCCCGGTCATATGCTTGGAGTAACTAGAATCCAAGTACCACATATGACGGGTCTACATAAGAGAAATCAGGGAATAACAACTTTAGGTACCCATTTAAAAGTGGGTCCTATCGGATTAGCACAAGATTTTGGTATCCATTTGTATATGGATCCTCTGAACTTTTGAAAAATCTTTGAAACATATGGCTTATAAGAATAAACATGATAAGTACCAAACCAATCATCAGAATATCGGTGAGAAACAAAATCATTCCGTCTATAAGTAGATGACTTAGTAGTAGACCGAGATAATTGGAGTAATTGCTTTATTGTATATCTCTTGTAAGGAGTTACAAGGTTTTGTTTATTCGAAGCAACAGTACCAATTACATCAGAATTACTACTAGTAGATCTATTACAATCCATTTCAGGACATGATTCAGAACTCTCATCAATCTTCTGTTTTGGTCGCCATCAGTTCGACCTTCCGACCTTTTCTTTCCTAAATTTGAAACAAAAGATTTAGATTTGTTAGGAAAATCAAACTTATGAGATTGTCTTCTTTTAGGCTTACCAGCGTTGTTCCGTTTCTGTGAGCGTTGTTTCTTTTGCCTCTTACCTGTCTGATAGTAATCAGTACTCACAGAAACTAGTTCACCAACCTTAGTTGATGATTCACCAATTTCATACACACTTGGTAAAGCTTCATTGTTAATGATAAAAGTAAAATGATCTGGAAGTTTAGCATTAAAGTCAAACATATCAATACTTTCATCAACACACCCTTCATCAGAATTTAAAAAATCATTTGCAGACGCAAATAAGTCATCAAAATCAGTTTCTGAGGTTTGAGGTGCCTTAGAAGAGTTAGAACACTTTTGAGATTCAACTTTAAAAACATTGTTCTTCATTACAGTTGAAAACACATTTTGTTCAATATCAACCAAAATTCTTTCATCGGATAAAACATTTTCAAGCTCGACTATTTTGCTTCCTAGAATGAGTGGAGGGACATAAATTTTAGCTTTAATCGGTTTTGCCTCCATCTCAGTAGTAGAATAGCTAGCAAAATAATCATTTGAAAGAAACTTTGGTTTTTCCAAAAGATAACTATCATTCAGCTATTGATAGCAAAATGGTAATTGCATTTTCTTTGTGTTCTTTCTGTTTTCATTTTCTTTGGCCTCAACCTCATCCGGTGATTTGGTAACAAATTTGGGTTTCAAATGAGGATATTTAGCAGCCGCAAATAAAAAATCAAAATTATAAAAGGCTGGCTATTTTCTGATGGCTTTCTTTAAGTAGTGGGGGTTATCATAACCGAGTCCCCATTTCTCTTTAACATCAGCTTCCTCATTTGGTGTGTTTAGGAAAATAGTATGATCTGTTTGTCCTCGTGCATATAATTTTTCTTCCAGACCATTTACTTTTTTCTCTAGGCTCTTGTTTTCACCCTGCAATTTGTAAACTTTTAGAGCACATTCTTATTTCTCTAAATCAGACTTTGAAAGCTTAGAAACAAATTCAGAAATCTTACTTTCAAAACCATCTTTTTGCAATTTAAAATCAGAAGCAAATTTGTTTAGAGAGTCAATCAGATCTTCGTTCCCAACAAGTTCCTTGTTGAGTTAAAAAATCTTTTGATTCTTCTTTGCAATTCTGCTCTTTTCCTTTTTAAATTTAGATTGAAGATCTTGAAGTTCGATCATCATGGCTTTCATTTTGTTTAAGAAATCATATTTAGACATGTTTAGTACCTCATCAGATGTTTCTTCATCGGATTCATCATCTTTCACCTATTTGCCCATCAAGCACATGTGTGTTGTTTCTTCCTTTTCCTCTTCGTCAAAATAGTCCAGCGGGAACTCGTCCTCAGCCATTAATGCCTTTCCCGCTTCTTTCTGTTTTGCATGCAACATCTTCTGCTTGTAGTAGTCTGAATTCCTTACGGTAGTCTTTCAGCAGTCCTTGGCGAAATGACCAATCTTTCCGCAGTTGTAGCACTTTATCAACTCTTCACTCTTTTTCTAAGCACTACCATAGTCGTTCACATAACTCTTTTTCTCTTCGGGCTTTCTTTCTCCAAATCTCTTCTCCTCGAATCTCCTACCTTCAACTCTTTCCCTGTGTTCGTGATTCTATGATCCAGAAGAAGAGTATCTATGTGAGTTTGACCCCGGTTTCTTGTAAAATTTCTTCTGAAAGGCACGGGTCAACAGCAACATAGCTTGCTTGAGATTCTATTCGTCATCAGAATCAGAATTTGAATCAGCAGAATCATCTGAACTTGGGAGAACTATTTTCTTCTTCTTCTTCTTATCTTTCTTCTCCTTCTCCTTTTGATCAGTTACCAAAGCAATGGGATCTGTAACCTTCTAAAGTTTTTTTTTTCTTCTCATTCCTTTTCTCTTCAACTTCTTCCTCATTATGCCGCAAAGTCTCATAAACCTCATGAAGTGGGATATCACTCAGGTCTTTCATCTGCTTCATTCTCCTGGTGTGTTTCTTCCATTCGGGCTGGAGAATGCTAAGGAATTTGTCATTGTTTTCAATTTGCTCCTTCCTCACTTTATTCTTTGAAAGATCATCCAGATGTAGCACAAATCTTTCATAAGTATCTTCAAGGCTCTCATTTTCTTTCGCCATGAATTCCTCATAGCAGTTTATACAGTTTGCTACTTTCATTTGGTTCCCGACCTTTGATCCCATCATCATTTTCTGGAGTTGATCCCACATTGACTTGGCAGTGGCTTTGTAGTTGTCTATCTTGATATAAATCTCGTTCAGAATGCTTTGTAAAAGTAGAGATCTGGCTTGTTTGTCATCTTTGTACCGAATCTTTTGCTCATCAATAAACTGAGAAATGTCTTTAGGAACAGTCTTTGTCCTCTGAACTCTATCCTCACCTCCATCATCAGATGATCCATTATTCTCATCAGGAATTTTAACAGTAGGAATTTTCATAGGACCTTTTGTGATTGACAGTAGAATGTTTTCTCCGTTTGCGTGTCTGTCAATGAAGTCAAGGAACCTGTCCTTCCATTGTTCGTACTCCCCTTTGAATAGAACTGGGGGCTTAACATCGGTATCGATCGAGAGAGCATCTTTGGAAGTCATCTTGCTTTTACACTGTTTGTTATGATCGTCAAAATTCAGAAAATAAACTGGATCTACAAAAATCAAGCTTAGTAAAATTTCAGAATAATATCAGAAAAATTTTCTAAGTATAAAACGCGCATACCAAAGAAAGATAAACACTTCGCGCACAAAACAAGCTAAGAGAACTCACTTCTCGTACACAGGGATGTGCGAGTTTATGCTTCGCGCACATTGAAAGATGCGTGAAAACAGGTTCGCGCACTATGCCTTATGCGAGTTTTAGGTTCTTGCACAGAACTATGTGCGAGTTCTATCACTTTTCGCTAGCGAGTTCAAGACTTAGAATATTTTTCAAAAAAAAATAGGTTCGCGCTAAATGCAAACACGCAAGAATACTTCTCACGTAACTCTTGCGAGTTTTAGACTTAGAAAATTTTTGATCAAAGTACTTCTCGCTAAATGAAAACGCGCAAGATGAAAACTTTCTTGCAGGAGCTACTTCGTGCACGACTCTTCGAGTGAACAGTAAGAACTCGCACAATGCCTCATGCGAGTTCCTACTTCTCGCACAACACTACGTGCGAGTTCTTCATATTTTTAGGAAATTATCCTTGTGCGTTTTTCTTCAACCTTGTGAGTTCTTGAGATGCGAGTTCTTCCTCTGCGTGTTCTTCAGATCTTGCGAGTTTTTGACTTGTATTTCAAAAACTCGAACTTTTACACCGAAATCGATTCACCACTTCTCCAATTGGCTTGAAACTTTGTAGGGATTCTCAGAAACTGATTTCGAACAGAATACTATCAAATGATTACAATCAAAAACACTAAAAGTACAGAATTGATCTAGAATACAGTATTTATCAAACTCGAACAAACAAATCAAGAAAATTCAAAATTCATCCTAAACAAATGTGAATTAGTCTATGAGAATCAAATCAAACTTGTTCTATTTGCAATAATGAACACTATAATGCCTAGAACAGATTCAAAAACACTCTAAATTTCAAAAACAGATCTGATCAAGCGATTTGCGAGTTCGTCCAAGAATCTTCGATTTAGATCCAAAAATTCTGAATTTCGTATGATACCAATTGTTATCCCAGATAACAATGTAAACAAGATGACACACTTGATTTAATCAATTTCCATTCTCATTTCACAATCAAATTTGATACACAATTCTCTCAACTTTCTCTCTCTACAATAAACTCGTATGATGCATTATGAATCTGCTATATGTCTCTTACAAGCACAACACAATACAAACCCCTATTTAAACCCAACACTGAAATACTCACACCACAACAAACACGCACACAACACAAGCACTAAAACAACTTTGACTTTGACATTTATTACAAAAGACTTTGACTTTGCTTGAGAGTTGACTTTTGAGCTTTGACTTGCTTGAACTTTCGGCTTCAGTCTTCATGATCTTGTATCCAACCAATATGTGCACTAACACTTTCAATGATAGAATTTACATAAAGTAGGATACAAATTCCTCAGAATTCGCATAGAGATATTATACGAATTCTCAGAATTTGCATAGAGATATTAAACGAATTCTTTGGTTTTCAAATTTTATTTCTAAGTGTAGAATTTGTATGTGTTAGTTGTGCGAAAAGTTTTATACGAAAAGTGTTTTATGCGAAAAGTTTGATTTTCAAGATTCTTTTCAAGTCAAGATTTCGCATAAGTATTGTATGCGAATTCTGTGAGTGTGCGAATTCTGAAGTATACTTGTATGCGAATTCTGAGAGTTTGATTTGTGTGAATTCTAAGGTTGGTGTGTGAATTCTGTAGTTTGTGCGAATTGTGCTTGAGTGCGAATTTCTGTATGCGAATTGTGTATTTCACTCTGACGTGTGAATTCCATACTTAGAGAATTTTGGAAATTTAATTTCTGAAATTTCTTTCTAAGTTTTTCTGTATTGCTTGATTTCACTTGGACTAACGATCATTGTCAAGTTCTTGTTGAATATTTTGAAAATGGATGGCTTCAAGGGAAGCTCTCGCTATCGGAACTGATGTAAATCCACCGGGCTTATTCAAAGGAGAGTATGAGTTGTGGAAGGACCGCTTCCTGGACTTCATCGACCGTAATGACTTGAGAAATTATATCAGAATATCTTTGAGGAAGGAATCATGAAACCTCCTATAAAGGTTCATGTGGTTGAACATGAAGGAGAAGAAGAGGAACAAAGAGAGTACCCACTACCACCTGAGGAGTACACAGAAGAACAGAGGACAAGGGTAAAAGCTGATAGATTGGCTAGATCTTTCATTCTATAAGGCATTCCTAATGAGATCTATGTCAAGATTGATAGTTACAATGCCACGGGCAAAGAAATATGGGATCAATTAGAAAAGATGATGCTCAGATCTAAGATAGGCAATCAACTCAAAGTCTCCAACTGCCTCAATAACTACGAAGAGTTCAAGGCCAAGGAGGGTGATTCTCTAGAGACTACTTACGATAGATTTGTGACTTTGCTGAACGAGTTCAGCAAAAACAAAGTCAGAAAGTTTCAGATAGAGCTTAATGTCAAATTTCTCAGCATCCTCCAACCTGAGTGGAAGAGGTTTACCAGGAAAATGAAACAGATGAAGGATCTGAACGAGATTCCACTTCACGAGGTGTACGAGACCTTGAGACAAAATGAAGAAGAGGTGGAGGAGATCAAAGAGGATAAGAAAAAGGCTGAGAAGGTGGTTGCTAATCCGATTGCCCTGGTTGTTAAGAAGAAGTCAGTGAGCCTTAAGAAGAAAAAGAAAGTAGTAGTTTCTGAGTCCGAGGAAGTGGACAATGATGATAACTCAGATTCTGATGACTGTGAAAACTTGAAGCAGGCTATGCTAATGCTGACAAAAGCCTTTCAGAAGAAATTCTACAAAGATCCTGGCTCGAACAGTCTGAGATATTCTTCGGGTTCTAGAAACTATGAACATAAGGAGTTGATAGAAGGAAAGAGATTGGAAGAGAAAAGGCCTGATGAGAAAAGGTACAGAACTGAAGAAAAGAAAGAGCCAGAACCGACAAAGTGCTATAACTGCGGCAAAGTTGGACATTTTGCTAAAAACTGTCGAAAGCCCAAGGTCCGAAATTCCGAGTAATACAAAAATAAGATGCTCTTGGCCAAGCATCAGGAGGATGGCAAGGCACTTATGGCTGAGGATGAGTACTAGTTCGACCATTCTGATGAGAAAGAAGAGAAAGCCCATTTGTGCTTTATAAGCAAGACAGTGACTAAAGATGAAGTTGATTCTGACTGTGAAGACACTGAAGAGGTATGTCATATGACTAAATCAGATTTTCTTAATGAAATGCAAGCCTTGATGGTTAGATTCTTGGAATTAGAGTCTAAGCTTACACGCGAGAGAGGTATCAATAAAGAGAAAAACCAATCAATACAGAAACTTAGCAAGGATATTGCTGAGAAGAATGTATTGATTGAGGCCTTACATAAAAACATTGATACCAGCGTGAAAGAGAAGACTATAATTCACAATGAATTATCTGAAACTACTTCTAAATATAGACTGTGTCAATTTGATTCCAAAGAGATTTCTAAAAAGTGTTCGTTTCTTTCAAAAGAAAACAAATCTTTAACTGATAAAGTGAATGTTTTGGAAGAAAAACTTTACACTTTAGGTCAAACTGAACAGACCATTCATTTGAATAAACCTAAAGAGAGTAGTGAGTGTTGGGGTCTTGGTTATGAAAACCCACACTACCTCAAAAAGGGTATTTCTAAAGTGTCTGCGCTTTACGATTTCGGATTTTAAAACTGGCACCACAATACCCCGAACTCAAAGTTAAGTGGACAAAACTGTCTGAAGAAGATGAAGCTAAAGAAAAGGAGAAAAGGAAGATTACAACTAAAATGCAACTTCCATTTCGTTATGAGAAGTTGAATTATAGTTACAGTTCTGATAAATCAAAATTTCTTTCTAATGATTATTTTGAAAGCTATTCTTCAAAAGAGTTAGAGGCTAAGCCTATTGAAGGTAAAATTTATGTACCTCCTCTCGTGTTAGAAAGTAAAATTTCTGAACTCGAGAATACTCTAGCAGAAGAAAGGATTTTGATTGATCTAGAACAAACTGTGTTTTCCACTGTGCTTAAAAATTCTGTTATTTCTAAAACTTTCAAAGCTTCAAAATCTGATGATATTTATGGTCTACTTGATGAAGAGTTTGATTTCTTAAACTCTGAAGGTTGTTTAGATGAGTGTGTTGCTCAATTTGATTTTAATGCTTAACTTCCTGATCATTCCAAATTTGTGATTAATTCTTTTGGTCTACCCAGTGTGTATGAAAAGGGTGAAACATCAACGAAAGCTGATGTACCAGTTTCTGTGAATCCCAAGAATGCTAGAGGTAAGAAGAAGAATCTAGGCATTCGCAGAAACAGAAAACCACTGGTAAGCCAAAGAAAAAGAAATCTTTCAAATCTCACAGTTCTAATTCTAAAGTTTCAAATGTTTCAGATGTGAGAAAGAGAAGGTTTGGAGTTAAATTAGAATGGCTACCAAAGAAGAAGATTGACGAGAATGCTAAATCATATTCTGATTCTGATTGTAATAGAGGAACTGATAGTATAACTGATGTAATTGAGAACGTTGCTTTTCAAAAACCAAAACTTGTAACTTCTTACAATCGTTATTCAATAAAGCAATTGTTCCAATTATCTCCGTCTGCTAGAAAGTCTTCAAATTATAAAAGAAATGATTATGCTTCTCGAAAATATTCTGATGTTTGGTTTGGCACATATCATGTATATTCTTATCATTCTAATGCTTCAAATGTTTTTCAAAAGATCAAAGGGTACATATAAAAATAGATGCCAAAATCTTGCGCTAACACTGTAGGACCATCTATAAATAGGTACCTAAATCTCTTGTTTCGTGATTTCTCCTGTGCAGACCCGTCATATGTGGTACTTGGATTCTGTTTGCTTCAAGCATATGACCGGGCAGAAATATTTATTATCTAATTATACAGAGAAATATTGCGGAACAGTTCGATTTGGCAACGACCAGTTTTAACCTATTCTGGGAAATGGTGATGTAATTCAAGAGAACGTGACGATTACGAAGGTGAGCTACGTTGAAGGTTTAGGACATAACCTATTCAACATTGTACAGTTCTGTGATAAAGATCTAGAGGTTAATTCCAAGGCCAAGAGATGTTTTGTGCGTACTGAAGACGATAAGGAACTCTTGGTCGGCACGAGAAAGTCAAACCTCTACAATATTAATCTGTCAAAAGTCTAGACTGACAATAAGGTGTGTCTACTGTCAAAAGCCTCGCTGAAACAAAGTTGGTTATGGCATCTAAGACTTTCTCACCTGAATTTTCGTTACATCAACAAACTGGTCACCAGAAAGTTAGTAAAAGGAATTCCTGAGCTTAAATATGTGAAAGAACATCTGTGCGCAGCGTGCGAGAAGGGAAAGATGAAGAGAGCCGCTCATAAACTGAAACCTGAGCCGAGTACAAGTTCATCCTTGGAACTTCTGCATATGGATCTCTGCGTTCCTATGCGTACACAGAGCATAAACGGCAAAAAGTACGTATTAGTGATTGTGGACGATTACTTGCGGTATACTTGGGTCAAATTTCTGAGAACAAAGGATGAGACGCCCGAAGTCATCATCACATTCTTAAAGACTACCCAAGTGAATCTGCAAAAGACAGTCAAGCTTCTACGAACTGACAACGACACATAATTCAAAAATAGAATTGTTAAAGATTATCTCGAATCGGTCGGGATAACACATCAATTTTCTGCTGCCAGAACGCCAGAACAGAATAGAGTTCTAGAAAGATGGAACCAAACGCTAGTCGAGGCCGCTCGAACTATGCTGAGTCAAGCACATCTGCCTCTGTTTTTATGGGCTGAAGCTGTATCGACTGCCTGCTACACGCAGAATCATTCTATAATCCACCGCCGGTTTTGTAAAACGCCATATGATTTAATCAATAATCGTACACCTAGCATTAAACATTTCCATATTTTTAGATGCAGGTGCTTTGTACTGAATGACAAGGAGAACTTAAACAAGTTCAGTCCGAAGGCAGAAGAAGGAATCTTTATCGACTACTCTCAATCGTCTGCAACTTACAGAGTGTACCCGAAGAAGTCAAAGATAGTATTTGAGAGCGTAAACGTTACATTTGTTGAGAAGATGGCTTCTGTTCAAGACAGTTCAGAACCCGTTATCACTGGTGTACTAGCTTTTGGGTAGATCAGTCCAGACCCGTATCTACTGCAAACAAATCAGATGAAGTGTCATCGTCTAATTCACACTTATCTGATTTAGATCTTTTGTTTGAATTGTTTTATGATGAATTTCTTGGAACCAAAGTGTCTAAACCTGTTGTGGTTGACAGATTAGAAGATTCACGAAGAAATCAACCAACCACTTCGAATATATCTACTGAATCAAATTCCCCGATTCAGCAAGAGATTCTAATTCAAACGCCTACTCCAACAGTTGAAGCTGTGAACATTCATGAAGAGCCAGAAGTTGCTGAGTCAATTGGTTGTACTGTAACAATAAATCAACAGACAGATAATTCTGTACCAACTGAAGCTTCTGCACAGAACACTTCAACTGCACCCCTATTAAATACTGAGCAAACTGATGATGCTGACAGTGGATTTATAGATGAAAATCATGATCAATCTACATCAAATCCACTCCCTTATGAACATAGGTGGACCAAAGAGCACCCAATACATCAGATCATAGGAGATCCATCTAAACCGATGCAAACTAGGTCTGCTACATTAAATATGTGTATGCATGACTCATTTATGAGAAAGGTAGAGCCAACACGCGTATTTGTAGCTCTAGCCGACTCAGATTGGAAGCATTAAAAGTCTGGAGACTTGTGCCTAAGCCTGAAGGTAAGACTATTATCGGCACAAAATGGGTATTCAAGAACAAAAAGGACGAAGATGGCATCGTGATCAGAAACAAAGCAAGACTAGTGGCTAAAGGGTATAGGCAAGAGGAAGGTATTGACTATGACGAGACTTATGCTCCAGTGGTTCACATCAAGGCTATTTGCATGTTTCTAGCATATGTCGCTCATAAGAACTTCACTGTCTACCAGATGGACGTGAAGACTGCCTTTATCAACGACATTTTAAAGAAGGAAGTCTACGTCTCTCAGCCTGAAGGCTTTGTCAATCCAGAGAAACTGAATCATGTATACATTATGGACAAAGGTTTTTACGGTTTGAAGCAAGCCCCTTGAGCCTGGTACGAAGTGTTATCTAAATTTCTAGTCAAGTCTGGCTTCTCGAAAGGTAAGATCGATACTACTTTGTTTATCAAAAAGGAAAAAGACGATATCATTTTAATTCAGATATATGTGGATGACATCATATTTGACTCAACAAATCCAAAATACTGTAAGAATTTTTCTAACCTCATGGTGTCCAGATTTCATATGAGTATGATGGGAGAGATGAATTTCTTTCTCGGATTACAAGTTAAACAATTTTCAGCGGGGATCTTTATTAATCAATAAAAGTACAGTTTCGATATTCTTAGAAAATTCAAAATGGAAAATTGTACACCTATTGGAACCCCGATGGCACCAGGAACTAAGATTGGCAATGATCCTTCGGGAAAAACTGTCGATGTAGAACCTACCGAGGGATGATTGGTTCTTTGATGTATTTAACATCTAGTAGGCCAGATATAATGTTTTCTACATGTCTATGTGCTAAATATCATGCTTCTCCAAAAGAATCCCATTTGTCTGCAGTTAAAAGAATTTTTAGATATTTGAAGGGCACTGCAGATATTGGTCTGTGGTATCCTAAGGATACAGGTTTTGAACTGACAACATATTCAGATGCAGACCATGCAGGTTGTATCCTTGACAGGAAAAGTACATCGGGTCACATACAATTTCTGGGCGATAAACTCGTGAGTTGGGCTTCAAAGAAATAACTATGTGTATCCACATCAACAGCTGAGGCAGAGTATGTCGCTACGGCGAGCTGCTGTTCTCAAGTGTTGTGGATGAGGACAGAACTCCGAGATTATGGTTTCACATATAAAAAGATCTCGATATACTGTGATTCAAAGAGCGCGATTGCCATATCTACAAATCCTGTTCAACATACAAAGACCAAACACATCGACGTACGATATCACTTTAACAAAGATAATGTCGAAAAAGGTACAATCGAACTTTATTTTGTAAACACAGATTACCAACTTGTTGATTTATTCCCCAAGCCTCTAGATGAAAAGAGATTTAATTTTCTCGTTTCAAAACTTGGTATGTTAAATCTCAAGACTTAATCTGTGATTACCTACTAAAGTTTTCGCTATTGTTATTTTTTTCTTCGTTTCTTTATTTTTAATCTAAAAGATATCTACACTTAAGATTTGTTTATGATCTCAGAGGGAGTGTGAGATGTTACAAGAACAGATGATCTACATACATTTGAGGGGGAGTTCTTATTTTTGCATATATTCGTAACTGATAAATTTTCTGATGCATAATCGCAGGGGGAGTAAGAGATATGGAGTATGGTATATGATTTATGATTACATCTGATCAGAACTCGTAATTTCAAAGTTTTATTGTTTTATGTCATTTACTTTTCAATAAATTTTGTGAATAAAGCTTTATACTTTGACGACTTTTGATTTTTGCAGATTTGAGAAGGAGCTTAAACGATCATATCATATATGACTTAGAGCTGACTTGATGAGATATAAGACTAAGAAAAAGGTTTATTTCTAATCTTAATCTCATACGTGTCTAAAAGAAGGACAACTTTCAGATATGAAAACATGTTCTTAAATGTTCAAACCACTTCTGATTCTTAAAAAGATTTCATGGATTTAGAAGTGTGATTTTAAAATGTTTTCATTTTTATGTGCTTTAATGTTTAACAAACCGTGTGTTTCCAAAGATAAATACTTGTGTATTATCTTTCCATATATTGTCAAGTATTCACACACACCGGTTTAAATTTTTGTTGAATATGTTATCACCATGTCTCAAATTGAACAAATTTTTCGATGGTGATACACCCCGCTTGATTTTCAAAGTTTGAGCATTATTTCATTTCAAAACGCTTCTTTCAAGATTGTCTATATTTTGATTCGTATAGACAATATCCATTTTTTGCTAACCTAAGCTTTACTTGATAAATCATTCTATTTGATCTTCTTCATACAATGTCAGATTTTCAAACAAGTTTCTTGTATTCATTTCATTCATTCAATATACTTGTTTTGAAATATCTTCAATGTTTAATATGCTCAAATCTTCATGATTATATCTATGAGCATACAAATATCTGACTTGTATATATATGTGCTTTAACTGCAAAGTTAAATTGTTTGAGCAACATTGTACTTATAGGGATTACATGGGTTCATTGTGTGAACTTAACTGAAAACTTCTATGGATTCACGTTAACCAGTGTTTCCTACCCACGAAGTTAATCCTTGAGTGATCAAGTGTGAGGAGTCAAAATATCTGAGTGTGGGTTTGTGTGATGAGGTAAAATGGAAAAGAGAGTTTGGTTAGAATCGAGCTTAAAGATTAAAAAGAAAGAGGGTGATAGAACAGAGTACAAGAATATCAAACTCTGCACCAACTTTTTCTGAGTCGGGCAACCATATTGCTGGTGTTTCACAATTCTTCGTGAACATCATTGAAACAGGTAACTAGCCCATGCCAACTCTTGATAAAAACCCCACCAGCTACTCATCTTCTTCTTATAAAGAATATGTTTCAATATTTCAAGGGGACGCAACACATATGCTATCTGATTTTCATTTGGAAAATCTGGATATTGGAAAAGAAGGAAGTTTGCCCCACCTTCGTACTTCGATCATGCACAATCGAGTATGTGTTTAACTGTTGTTGTCTAAATGGTTTATGCAATTTTGAGCCTATAAAAAGCAATCATCTAAGCTTAATTCTTTCAAACACAAGCACGTACACATAAAGAATTTGTTTTTCTGTCAAAACGTTTATAGAATAAACTTGTGTTATTCGATGATTGGATGGAAGACCTGGGGGAGTGAACATCACAAAAGCTCCTTTCCATTGTGTATTTGTTACACACAGTGACTTCGTGTTACTGACAGGCACTTTAACTGATTCATTTGTTGATTCAGGTGTTACAGTCATAATTTGTCTGAATTTGCAAAGATTCGGATGAATATCTTTTTGGATCGATGAATAGTCAATGGCTCAGTGATAAAAGATTAGTGGTCAGAACATATTACGGACATTTCTTGTCAAAGTTTTGATGATCTCATGCTCTAATCATTAAAAAGGGGGAGAAGAGTTCAAGAAATGTTATAGATGGGTGAGAGAATCAAGAAAGTTTTGAAAAGTGTTCAAGAATTATTGGTTTGATGAAGCAAAGTTGGACTTGAAAGAAGAAGTTTGTATCAAGACAGTTAATTTGAAGAAAGATTGTTTAAAGTTGAAAGAGCAAATGCAAAGAATTTTGAAGACGAGCTGAATTTCACTGAAATTTTCTTTGAAGATAATTTGCTAAAGCAAACTGAGCTGAATCTGAAGATAATTTTTTTCCGATGTCTGAAAGAGGTTTTAAAACCTTAGGAAGAATGTAATTGTTCTTGAAGACAGACTTTGGGGATATTACAAAAGTTTCTAAAGACGGATTTTTTCAAAGAAAGGGGAGATTGCTAAGTAAAAAGGGGAGACTTAATATGATAATACTCTGACAAAGAGGGAGATTGCTCAAATGTTTATTTCTGAAGATGATCTAAGTTAATGCAACGAAAGGGGGAGATTGAATTGCAAAATCTTTTAGAGATGATCTTGAATCCAAAGGGGGAGATTGTTAGAGCATATATTTGTTGGATACAAGATCATGATTACTGAAGGTCAAAGTCAACCAAGTCAAAGCTCAAAGTCAAACTCTCAAAGCAAAGTCAAAGCCTTGTATTTTGTTTTTAGTTGTTGTGTTTGTAAGCGTGTGTGTCTTTGTTTTTAAGGGACATATGACTAGAGTGATAGTTGTATTGGTTGTAACAGTTGCAAGTTAGAGAGAGAGACAGATTGTACGCAGGATAGTTATATAGAGAGAAAGTATCCAGAGAACATTGTATACGAAATCTGTTAATTGAGTTGAAATTGAAACAGGTAGTTTGATTGAATCTGTTGTTGTCATTTTGTTATTGAAAGTGAATTAGAACTTGATAGTTGGGAATTAACATACTTGTATGAGAAAAGTTAAGAATTCGTATTAGAGTGTTATACGAATTCCTCAGAACTCGCATAAAAAGTTTTAAAATTTTCAAAGTTCAGAATTCGTATGTGTTTGTTATACGAATTGTTCATGCGAAAAGTTTAATTTTCAATATTTTCCAAGTCTAGATCTCGCATAGAGTTGTATGTGAATTCTTAGAACTCGCATAAAACTTCATGCGAATTCTGTTGCATGTGAATTCTAAAATTGTCTTGTGTACGAATTCTTAGGTTGGTGTGTGTAGTGTGCGAATTCTTTGTTATTTGTGCTTGTATGAGAATTGTGTATACGAATTCTTTGTACTTCACAGTGACGTACGAATTCCATACTTGGTAGATTTTTGGATATTTCATTTCTGAAAATTTCTTTCCAATATTTTATGTATCTTGATTTCACTTGGACTAACGATCATTGTCAAGTTCTTATTATACATTTTTCAAAAGAGGATAACTTCCAAGGACGCACTTTCAATCGGTACTGACGTAAAACCTCCAGTTCTATTCAAAGGGGAATACGAACAATGGAAAGATAGGTTCCTTGATTTTGTGGACAAACATGCTAACGGAGAGAACATTCTGATGTCAATCATGGAAGGTCCGATGATACCCCCCACAATAGAAATACCTGATGATGTGTCTTCTGACAGTGAAGATGGAAACATGGATAGAGCTTAGAAGACAAAGACTGTTCCGAAAGACATTTCCCAATATACTGAAAAGCAAAAGAACATACACAAAGCTGATATGCAGGCAAGATCTCTACTCTTACAGAGCATACCCAATGAGATCTACATTAAAATCGACAGCAACAAAGCCAATGCAAAGAAGATGTGGGATCAACTTCAGAAGATGATGATGGGATCAAAGGTCGGAAACCAGATGAAGGTTGCCAATTGCATAAACAACTACGAGGAATTCAAGGATAAAGAGAATGAGAGCCTTGAGGAAACTTACGAGAGATTTGTTCTTCTATTAAATGAGTTTGCAAAAAATAAAGTAAAGAAGAAGCAGATAGAGAACAACGTTAAATTCCTCAACATCCTTCAGCCTGAGTGGAAGAAGCACACTCGAAGGATGAAACAGATGAAAGACCTTAGTGACATCCCACTGCATGAAGTTTATGAAACGTTGAGACAAAATGAAGAGGAGGTTGAAGAGAAAAGAGGAGAGAAGAAGAAAGCTGAGAAAGTAGCTGATCCCATAGCTTTGGTAGTGGCTGGTCAGAAAAAGGAAGAAAAAGAAAATTGCGATTCCAAGTTCTGGTGACTCCGATGATTCTGGTTCTGATTCTGATGACGGGGAAAACCTTAAGCAAGCGATGCTACTTTTGACCCATGCCTTCGAAAAGAAGTTCTACAAAAAGCCGGGTTCAAACACCCAAAGATACTCGTCAGGGTCGAAGAATCATGAGCATAGAGAACGAGTGGAAGGAAGAACGTTTGAAGAAAAGAAGTTTGTGGACAAAAAGCCTAAAGAGAAGAAAAGGTTTGACAATGACTATGGTAGTGAGAAGAAGACCGAGGATATGGTAAAGTGCTACAATTGTGGAAAGTTGGGTCATTTTGCCAAGGACTGTCGAAAGCCTTCAGTCAGAAACTCAGATTACTACAAGCAGAAAATGCTTTTGGCCGAACAAAAAGAAGCGGGAAAAGCTCTAATGGATGAGGATGAGTTTTGGCTTGATCATTCCGATGAGGAAGAAACAACACACATGTGCCTGATGGGCAAGGAGGTGAAGTATGATGAGACAGATGAAGAAACATCTGATGAGGTACTAAACTTTTCTGTGATAGGTCCAATTGAGATCAATGATTGGTATTGATTAATGATAAACAAGGAATCAAGGGTTAGAAATCAGTAGTTTATTGAAAGCAAGTAAACTACACAGTAGAGAGAAAACAATCATATGGCTACATTGCAAATGAAGGTTCTTAACCTAAAACCTATTACATGATTCCTATTTATACCCCATACTCCCTTGTACACAATATAAGCCCAAACCCAATACAAGGCCCAATACAATAATGTTGATTACTTTATAAAACTTCTAAAGAGAACATAAAATATGTTCTAACATTCTCCCCCTAAGTTTTGTAAAGTAATCATTCTCTGATCAGCTCCAGCTTCAGCTCCTCTCCCCCTTGATTTCTTTAGAAAACTTAGTGTAGCATAAACATCAAAGAATCCTTAAGCTCCCCCTAGAATGTAGCTTTTATCCTTGGAGTTTCAACTTAAATATCAGATCTGATGTAGACGACTGAGTGCACATAAAGACAACTTTTGACTCTTGTAAATCCAACACATTCCTTAACGCCCACAAGAATGATATGTGTGGATTATGGAATGACAACTAAGTGCATCTTCAGTATATAACATCTTATATGTCTTTGAAACATGAGTTGAAATTAGAATTCAACTTAAGAACTTCATCTGATAAGCATACGGACGGTAGCATCCGGTAGCAACACTACAAGGCAAGCAATGTTCAACAACTGATAGAAGATACTCATATTGACTTCTTTCCAGAATACTGAATAATCAAACTCACACCTCCTTTCTTCATGAATCAGCTGGATGATTATAAGCACTCAGAATTCTGAATTACAACTCAAATAGCAGAACAGTGATTGCAGTCGCTCACACTACTGAGTGATCAAGTCAGAAGAATGATAAAGTGCTCTCAACGGTCTAACCACAAAAGAAGCTTTCCAGACTGATGATTGCAGATGCTCAGGCAGCTAACTCAATCCAAGCAGAGACCAAATCATCAAATCCAGAATTTGAACATCTTGACAGGTATGAGCACTCGAGTAAGAATAGATCAGTTTCTAATGATATGTGACCAACATATGATAGGACTGATGTCACATATGCATTCCGTGTATAAAGCTCAGGAACAGGGCAAACTTGTATAAAACTGGGTTCCGAACAGTCAGAATTCTCAAAAAATCATCAAAATTCGCAGATCACTATTCACCATGAAGCACAATTCGCAAGATGGACTTAGCCTATACCACAATTCGCAGAGGCTTTCCTGGGAATCCTCAACTTTCTCAAGCCTCATATCTGTGAATTCTCACATTTCGCAGACCTTTAATTCACGAACCCTCAGAATTCGCAACACACTAACCTGCGAATTTTGGTCTTTTCGCAATACTCTCTTCTGCGAAACCTTCACTTAGAACATTTTTCATATTTGGAAGCCACTTTTCGCATAAACATAACCTGCAAAATCTTGACGTGCCGTATCCAGTAGCCTGCGAATCCTTTAGAATTCACACACAACTTGTGTACAGTAGTCTGCGAATCCTTTAACTTTCGCATGTAACTACCTGCGAATTCCACACTTGTAATTTTGTTGTGTCCAAATGTTCATTCTGCGAATTCTTTCCAACAACTCTTCTTTCTGCGAATTCTTTCTAATAACATTCTGCGAATCCTTCAACTTATGCGAGTTCTTCACTTGAATCTTGCGAATTTTATGCATCTCGAACTGATATTCACAAAATCTTCAACAAAACATTCAATACATCGATTTCTGAGTTGAGATTTTATCCACATGTTCGAAAACATCTTTTGAGCACAATCGTAGTTGATCACTTTGTCTAAATTTGACTCTAAACTCCAATTTGATCCAACCACAGTGAATGAATATTTACGAACATAAAAACTCAAAAATCGACAGATTCGATTTTTTGGAATGAAATTGATGCTAGTAATTGATTCAATAATGATCTACAATAACTTTTGAATCAATTTAACAACAAATAACATTCAAATCAACACAAATCCAGAAATCGAAATATCAACAGTATTGTTCTATCAAATACCAAAATAGATCTCGATCGATCAAAGAAATATATCTTCGTTAGGCTCTGATACCACTTGATAGGTCCAATTGAGATCAATGATTGGTATTGATTAATGATAAACAAGGAATCAAGGGTTAGAAATCAGTAGTTTATTGAAAGCAAGTAAACTACACTACTAGAGAGAAAACAATCATACGACTACAATGCAAATGAAGGTTCTTAACCTAAAACCTATTACATGATTACTATTTATACCCCATACTCCCTTGTACACAATATAAGCCCAAACCCAATACAAGGCCCAATACAATAATGTTGATTACTTTATAAAACTTCTAAAGAGAACATAAAATATGTTCTAACATTCTGAATCTGACTTTGTAAATAAAGTGGAAGCCATGATGATCGAGCTTCAAGACCTTCAATCTAAATTGAAAAAGGAAAAGAGCAGAGTTTTGAAGAAACGTCAAACTATTTTTGAACTCAACAAGCAACTTGTTGGGAACAAAAGTCTGATTGACTCTCTAAACAAGTCTGGCTCTGATTTTAAACTTCAAGAAGATTGTTTTGAAAATAAGATTTCTGAAATTATTTCTAAACTTTCTAAGTCTGATATTGAGAAACAAGAATGTGTTCTAAAAGGTCATAAATTACAGGTTGAAAACAAGAGTTTAGAGAAAAAGGTAAATGGTTTGGAAGCCAAACTGTATGCCAGAGGACAAACATATCAATCCATTTTCTTAAACACGCCAAATGAGGAATTTGAGGTTAAAGAGAAGTGGGGACTCGGTTACGATAACCCACATTATCTAAAGAAAGCAATCAGAAAACAACCAACTTTATATAACTTTTTCTATATGCGGCTGGTAAACATCCTCATTTGAAACCCAAATTCGTTACCTAATCACCTGATGAGGTAGATGCCAAAGAAGATGAGAATAGAAGGAACATAAAGAAAATGCAACTACCATTCTGCTATCAAAAGCTGAATGATATTTATATGTCTGATCAACCAAAAGTTTTATCAAATGATTATTTTGCAAGTTATTCTACTACTGAGTTAGAGGCAAAACCTATTAAAGTAAAAATTTATGTTCCTCCACTCGTGTTAGAAAGCAAAATCATTGATCTTGAAAATGCTTTATCTGATGAAAGAATTTTGGTTGACATTGAACAAATTGTATTTTCTACTATAATGAAGAACACTGTTTTTAAAACTGAATCCAAAGAGTATTCAACATCTTCTAAGGCACCTCAAACTTCAGAAGAGGATTTTGATGACTTATTTGCGTCTGCAAATGATTTTCTAAATTCTGATGATGGGTGTGTTGAGGAAAGTATTGATATGTTTGACTTTAATGCTAAACTTCTAGATCATTATGCTTTTATCATTAACTCTAAAGCTTTACCAAGTGTATTTGAAGTAGGTGAATCATCAACCAAAGTTGATGAATCAGTTTATGTGAGTACTACATAGTACATACTCTGAAAAAGGTAATAAGCAAAAGAAACGACGCTCACAGAAACGGACTAACACTGGTAAGCTCAAGAACAGACAAACTCATAAATTTGTTTTTCCTAACAAATCTAAATCTTTTATTTCAGAGTTGAAAAAGAAAAGGTCGGAAGAAAGAACAGAGTGGCGACCAAAACAGAAGGTTGATGAGAAAGCAGAATCATGTCCAGATAGTGTTTGTAATAGAAAGACTGGTAGTATCTCTGATGTAATTGGTACTGTTGCTTCTAATAAACAAAAACTTGTAATTCCTTACAAGAAATATACAATAAAGCAATTACTCCAATTATCTCGGTCTACTACTAAGTTTTCTAAATATAGACGGAATGATTTTGTTTCTCGCCAATATTTTGATGATTGGTTTGGTTCTTATCATGTTTATAATTCTAAAGCTTCTCATGTTTTTCAAAACAAAAGAGGACCCAATTTTGTATGGGTGCCAAAATCTTGCGCTAATCTGAAAGGACCCACATTTAAATGGGTATCTAAAGTTATTGTTCCCTAATTTCTCCTGTGCAGACCCGTCATATGTGGTACTTGGGTTCTGGTTGCTCCAAACATATGACCGGGCAAAAGGATTTATTGTCTAATTATACAGAGAAATACTTTGGGAATGTACGATTCGGAAATGATCAGTTTTCACCGATTTTGGGATACGGAGATGTGATTAATGACAACGTGACGATTACAAAGGTAAGCTACGTTGAAGGTTTAGGACATAACCTGTTTAGCATTAGACAATTCTGTGACAAAAACCTAGAGGTAAATTTCAAGGCCAAGAGGTGTTTTGTGCATACTGAAGACGGTAAAGAACTCTTGGTCGGCACTAGAAAGTCAAACCTCTACACGATCAACTTGTCAGAAGTCTAGACTGACAATAAGGTATGTCTACTGTCAAAAGTCTCGCTGCAACAAAGTTGGTTATGGCATCGAAGACTTTCTCACCTGAATTTTCGTTACATCAACAAACTGGTCACGGGAAAATTAGTTAAAGGACTTCCTGAGCTTAAGTACGAGAAAGAACATCTGTGCGTAGCGTGCAAGAAAGGCAAGATGAAGAGCGCTGCTCATAAGTCGAAGCCTGAGCCTAGTACAAGTTATCTACTTGAATTGTTGCATATGGATCTCTATGGTCCTATGCGAACTTAGAGCATAAACGACAAGAAATATGTTCTAGTGATTGTGGACGATTACTCGCGGTACATTTGGGTCAAATTTCTGAGAACAAAAGATGAGACGCCCGAAGTCATCATCACATTTTTGAAGACTATCCAAGTGAACCTGCAAACGACAGCCAAGCTTCTACGAACAAACACTGGCACAAAATTCAAGAACAAAATTGTTGAAGATTATCTCGAATCGGTCGGGATAACACATCAGTTTTCTATTGCCAGAATTCCTGAACAGAACGGAGTTGTAGAAAGATGCAATAGAACGCTAGTCGAGGCCGCTCGAACTATGCTAAGTCAATCGGATCTACCTCTATTTCTTTGGGCAGAAGTTGTACCGACTGCTTGCTATACGCATAATCGATCCATAATCCACCGTCGGTTCGGTAAAACACCATATGCTTTAATAAATAACCGTACACCTAGCATTAAACATTTTCATATTTTTTGATGTAGGTGCTTCGTACTGAACGACAAAGAGAACTTGAACAAGTTCAGTCCAAAGGCTGAAGAAGGCATCTTCATTGGCTATTCTCAAACGTCTGTTGCCTACAAAGTGTATTTAAAGAAGTAAAAGATCGTGGTTGAGAGTGTCAACGTCACATTTGATGAGGAGTTGGCTTCTGAACAAAACAGTTTAGAACCCGTACTTACAGCAGTACTAGCTTCTGGACAAATCAGTCCAGAACCTGTGGTTAATACGACTAATTCTGATAAACCATCTACTTCTACATCTCATTTATCAGAATTAAATTTATTGTTTGAATTCTTTTACGATGAGTTTCTTGGATCTAAATTTTCTAAATTTGTTGTGATTGACAGACCTGAAGAGTCAAGCAGTCATCATCCAGTCACATCAGATGTGTCTACTGAATTCGTTCCCCCGATTCTGTTAGAACATAAAATATGTTCACTTTAGAAGTTTAGTAAAGTAATCAATATAATTGTATTGGGCCTTGTATATGGGTTTGGGCTTTATTGTATACAAGGGCTTGGGGGTATATATAGGAATTTTGTAGCTTAGTTTAGGTTAAGCATTTTCATTCACCATGTAATCATACGACTGCTTTTCTCTAGTAGTTGTAGTTTACTTTTCTGCATTCAATAAACTACAGTTATCTATCCCTTTGATTCCTTGTTTATCATTCAATCAATCCAATCATTGATCTCAATGGACCTAACAAGTGGTATCAGAGCTAAACAGAGAAATCTTTTTCTGTACGATCGAGATCTGATTGGTTTTTGATAGAACAGTCTGTTGAAAATTTCGATTTCTGAAATTTGTGTTGATTTGAATGTTCTTAATTGTCAAATTGATTCAGTGTCTATAGTCGATCATCATAGAATCAATTATTCTGTTCAATTTCAACATTTGAAGTCGAATCTGTCGATTTTTGAGTTTTTATGTTCGAAAAACGTAAGTCACTGTGGTTGGATCGAAATATGCTTTAGAGTCAGATTTGGACAATATGATCAACTACAAATGTGCTCAATAGTTATTTTCGAACCTGTGTTCAAAGTTTCAACTCAAGTTTCGATGTTTTGAAGGTTTGATTTGAAGAAAGTGTGAAAATTGTTCCAGATCCAACAGAATTCTCAAGATTCGTTGAAGAACTCGCAGATATTGGAAGAATTCGTAGAAAGAAGAATTTGTTGAAGAATTCGCAAGTTTAGAATTCGTAGGGAACATTTGGACACAACAAAATTATACAAGTGTGGAATTCGCAAATAGTCATGTGCGAATTATGAGGAATTCGCATACTATTGTGCATATGTTGTGTGCGAATTCTTAAGAATTCGCAGGCCACCTATTACGAAATGTCAAGATTTCGCAAGATATGTCTATGCAAAAAGTGGCTTCCAATTTGAAAATTGTTCTAAGTCAAGGATTCGCAGATGAGAGAGTTGCGAAAACTCAAGGGTTCGCAGGATAGTGTATTGCGAATTCTGAGGATTCGTTGGTATGTGATCTGCGAAATAAGAGAATTCGCAGATATGAGGCTTGCGAAAGTTGAGAATTCGCAGGAAATCCTTTGCGAATTGTGGTTAGGCTAAGTCCATCTTGCGAATTGTGCTTCATGGTGAATAGTGATCTGCGAATTGATTGTGTTCTGCGAAACGTTTGATGCTTTTTGAGAATTCTGACTGTTTTGAACCCAATTTTATACAAGTTTGCCTTATTCCTGAGCTTTATACGCGTAATGCATATGTGACATCACTCCTATCATACGTTGGTCACATATCATTAGCAACTGATCTATTCTTACACGAGTGCTCATGCTTTGCAATATTTTCATAATCTGGATTTGATGATTTGGTCTCTGCTTGGATTGAGTTAGCTGCCTGAGCATCTGCAATCATCAGTCTGGAAAGCTTCTTGAGTTTTTAGACCATTGAGAGCACTTTATCATTCTTCTGACTTGATCACTCAGTAGTGTGAGCGACTGCAATCATTGTTCTGATACTTGAGTTGTAATTCAGAATCCTGAGTGCTTATAATCATCCAGCTGATTTGTGAAGAAAGGAGTTCTAGATTTGATTATTCAGTATTCTAGAAAGAAGTCAGAAAATGAGTATCTTCTATCAGTTGTTGAACATTTGTTTGTCTTCTAACCCTTGCCTTGTAGTGTTGCTACCGGATGCTACTGCCCGTAAGCTAATCAGATGAAGTTCTTAAGCTAAATTCTTATTTAGACTCATGGTTTAAAGACTGATCAGATGTTATACACTGAAGATGCACTTTGGGTGTCACTCCATAATCCGCACATATCATTCTTGTGGGCGTTAAGGAATGTGTTGGATTTACAAGAGTCAAAAGCTGTCTTTATCAGTCGAGGTTACTGTCTACATCAGATCTGATATTTCAGTTGATACTTCAAGGATAAGAGCTACATTCTAGGCGGAGCTGAGGATGCTTTGTTGTTTATGTAATGCTAATTTTTTTTAATGAAATCAAGGGGGAGAGGAGCTGAAGTTGGAGCTGATCAGAGAATGATTACTTTACAAAACTTAGGGGGAGAATGTTAGAACATAAAATATATTCACTTTAGAAGTTTAGTAAAGTAATCAATATAATTGTATTGGGCCTTGTATATGGGTTTGGGCTTTATTCTATACAAGGGCTTGGGGGTATATATAGGAATTTTGTAGCTTAGTTTAGGTTAAGCATTTTCATTCACCATGTAATCATACGGCTGCTTTGCTCTAGTAGTTGTAGTTTACTTTTCTGCATTCAATAAACTACATATTTTTATCCCTTTGATTCCTTGTTTATTATTCAATCAATCCAATCATTGATCTCATGATCCAGATAATGATCATGAGGGGGAGATAAGGGAGAAACAGGCAGCTGCTGGTAGTTCTGGTGGTACATTGTTGTTGGAGGAAAGAGTTGTTAATGTTGAAGGTGTGGAAATGGAAGTTTATCATGGTTCTAAGCAGAATGATAAAGTGGAGCTAGTACTGTATGTTAGTGATAGTGTTGAATCAAGGGTTGAAAAGCCTAAGATTGCAACAAGACAAGAGATTTTGGAGATTACAGGTTTATCAAATCCTGATGTGATAGCTCTTGAAGATGATTCTTTTGCTGATGTACATGCAAAGTATGACCTTTATTGGAAAATGAAAGAAGAAGGGCAGAAAGATGATTTTGTTGAGATTGGTTCAGACGATGAGGTGGTAGATGTCACTGAGATTGTGAAAAGATCTGAAGAAATACCATCTCACGAAGCAAGTGTTCTGGATGATTTGTTTGAAGACAGAGACACTGATGCATTGAATGCTATGTTTGCTCAGAGTACGCCTGAGGGACTACATCTTAGTCCTATTCATGATAAAATGCCTGAACCAAGTTCTATTCCAACTGTTCCATCATTCAGTGAGTTTGTTCCTCATCCCAATGTTGTTCAATCTGATGATGCTGAGCAGAATGTTAATCTGAATACTGATACAACTGTCAATATTGATTCTGATGTGAAAATGTATTTCCCAGATTACAATCAAGCAATTCTACAATCTCAAACTATGTTTGACAATATCAAGATCTTAGAGAGAGAGTAGAGAGAGTAGAGAGATAAAGTAACAATCGTTTATTGATATTACATGTAAAGCTCTTACACAAATACAAGATATGAACCTATTTATACCCTCTAAGAAACTCTCAAGTACTTAAACACCTCTAAAACTTATGTTGACCTGTCACTATTTGACTTACATTGACTTCTCAAAATACAAGGCTTTTTAAAAGGCTTTCTCAATTAAATCTTGTATACAATTTAACACACTAACATTCTCCCCCTTTGTATTCAAGATTTAAACAAAATTTGACATTAGTCTTCAGCGCTTGATTCTTCAACTTTTGTCTCTGACATCTTTAAAACTTTGAAGCTTTAACAGTCTTCAGTCTTTCAATCTTTGAAGAATCTTGAAAAGTCATTTGCACTTTGCATCTTTGGAAAGCAACATGTCTTGAAAGAAACTTTGAAACTCTTTGAAACTTTGAGGAATCTTTGAAAATTTGTATGTATCTCCATCACTGTGATCTCTTGACTGTCTTCAGAAAAACGAACTTTCTCGAATAATCTGAATTTGTCTTTGAATTATCTTTCTTCAGAACCTTTTTGAATCTTCTTCAGAAACTTTCAGAAACATTCATTTGACTTGGACTTATCTTCAACATTTTCATCAGAAAGACTTTTGTCTTTAAAATTGATCTTTCAAAATTTCTCCCCCTTTTTGATGATTGTGAGCTCCATAATCATCAAAACATCTTCAATTTCAACATTCTCTTTGATCATCCCCCTTTGTATTCAATGTAACAATCTCCTCCTTTATGATAATTTGACATTTTCCATCCTTTGATCTGAGTATCTGAATCATGAACTGTATATACCCGAATCTTTTCAAATTCAGATATAATGAACTTGGTAACCCTGATTCAACAAATGAAACAGTTAGAAGTGCCTGTCAGTAACACGGAGTTACTGTGTACAACGAATGTATAATTTAAGGAGTTGGTTTGATGATGACTCCCCAGGACTTCCATTCAATCATTGAAAAACACAAGGTTTATCTATGAATGTTCTGACAGAAAAACAAATTTTCTGTGTGCTCGTGCTTGTGTATGAAAGAACACTCGTGATAGAGTACTCGTGCAAGAGCGCTTACAGCAGCTCGTAGCTATTATATGCATGGGGGTGACGGTATATTGATTGCATGAGCTAGCCAGTCCTTTTCTTGCTTCCATCCGCCAATTACTATTAGGTTATGTGGGCCGACCTTAGGCTTGACAGCTCGAAGCTTTGTAATATAGAATCAGCGAAGTATTTGAGTAGACTTTTGGCCGATTACAACGGCACGCTTACTGACAGGGATTCTAGATCCTAGAAGGCCCCCTTGTAGATCAATTTTTAGCCGAGGTTGGTCCGGCCTTCGCAGGATCGTAACCATATTTACATTTAAATAGTCGGTCTACACAATGATTGTGTTTCATAAGGCTCAAATTGTGTAAACTGTTGAGACAACAACAGATATTACACGAACTCAATGTGCATGAAAGAGGTGCGAAGGTGGGGCAACTTTCCTTCTTTTTCAATATCTAAATCTTCCGAGTGAAGATCAGATAGCAGATATGCTGCGTCCCCAAAGAAAATGAAACATTTCTTTTTTAAGAAAGAAATGAGTGGCTGGTGGGATTAATGCAAGAGTTGGCATGGGCTCACTGCCTTTTTCATTGATGGTCACCAAAGAATGTGAACCAATCAGTAGATGTGGTTGCCCGACTCAGAAAGTGGTTGGTGTAGATTTTTGATATTCTTTTAACTCTGTTCTCACACCCTCTTTCTTTTTAACATTAAAGCTCACTTCTAACCAAACTCTCTTTTCCATTTTACTGCTCAGGACAATGAGAAAAACTCAACCGGATGAGTTATCTCCCCCACTCTTTGATTTATGACCCCTCACCCCTCAATCATTAAAGGATAACTTCCGGGGTAGGAAACACTGGTTTACGTGAATCCATGGAAGTTCTGTTTAAGTTCTCACACTGATCCCATGTAATTCCTATAAAGAATGATTACAAAATAGAAAGGTAACACTTGAATCAACAAATGAACCAGTTAAAATTGTCTGTCAGTAACACAAAGTCACTGTGTGTAACAAATACACAATATAAAGGAGCTTTTATGATGTTCACTCCCCCAGGGCTTCCATTCAATCATCGAAACACCACAAAGGCAATTTCTATGAACGTTATGACAAAGAAACAAATTCTTTATGTGTTTGTGCAAGTGATAGAATAAATTAAGCATATGATAATTGCTTATAAGGCTCAAAATGTGTAAACCACTGAGACAAGTAGTTAAACACAGACTAAAGGTGCATGAGTGAAGTGCGAAGGTGGGGCAAACTTTCTTCTTTTCAATATCCAGATTTTCCAAATGAAAATCAGATAACATATGTGTTGCGTCCCCTTTGAAAATGAAACATTTTCTTCTTAAGAAGAAAATTAGTGGTAGGTGGGGTAATAGCAAGAGTTGGCATGGGCTAGTTGTCTGTTTCAATAATGTTCACCAAAGAGATGTGAAGCATTAGAAATGTGGCTGCTCGGCTCAGAAAGTAGTTGGTGCAGAGTTTAATATTCTTTTACTCTGATCTCTCACCCTCTTTCTTTTTATCATTTAGCTCACATCTAACCAAACTCTCTTTTACAATTTCTCTCATCACACATCCCACACTCATTTCTTTTGACTCCTTACATTCAATTACTAAGGATTAACTTCTTGGGTAGAAGACACAGGTTAACGTGGATCCATAGAAGTTCAGTTAAGTTCTAGCACACTGATCCCATGTTATCCTATAAAGCATATGATGCTCAGATGGTTTTAACTTTAGCAGTTAAAGTGCATAGATGAAGCAGAAAACATTTAAAATCACACTTCCAATTCAAGAAATATGTTTGAGAATCGGGAAGTGGTTTGAACATTTAAGAACATGTTTTCTTATGATTGAAAGTTGTCCTTCTTTCAACCATATATGAGATGAAGATAAGGAATTATACCTTTTGAGTGCAGTCCTACATCTCACGAAGTCAAGCTTAAAGTCATAAAGATATGATCTTGTAAGCATCTCTCAATCTGCAAAAATCTAAAAGTCTAGTCAAAGCAACTTTATTCACGAGAATTAAAATGAAATAAAGCAGTAAAACAACTAAAGTACGAGTTCTGATCAGAAGTCATTGCCCTACTCTTTACTTGTACGCTCCCCCTAAAATCATGCATCACTAACAAGTTATCAGTAACCACAATGCATTTAAATATGCTCCCCCTCAAAATAACATTGACCATCTATGAGGTACTTCTCACACTCCCCCTGAGATCATGAACAAACTATTAAATAGCAGATATCTTGCGGAAATAATGATAAAGAAATGATGAAAAGATACAATAGGAAACTTTAATAGGTAACCACCGATTAGGTCTTAAGATTTAGCATACCAAGCCTAGAGACAAGAAAATGGAATCTCTTTTCGTCTAAAGGTTTGGTGAACAAATCTGCAAGCTGAAAGTCGGTTTTTACAAAGTAAAGTTCAATTGTTCCCTTTTCCACATTATCTTTTATAAAGTGATACCTGACATCTATGTGTTTAGTCTTAGTATGCTGAACAGGATTAGCTGTAATTGAAATAGCGCTCTTCTAATCACAATAGATCGGGATTCTATTGAATTGAAACCCATAGTCTCGCAGTTGTGTTCTCATCCACAAGACCTGAGAACAGCAGCTAGCAGCAGCTACATATTCTGCTTCGGCCGTTGATGTGGAGACACATAATTGCTTCTTCGAAGCCCAACTGACGAGTTTATCTCCGAGGAATTGGATATGACCCGAGGTGCTCTTCCTGTCTAACATGCAACCAGCATGATCTGTGTCTGAATAAGCTGTTAGTTCAAAGCTTGTTTCCTTAGGATACCACAGACCAAGATCTGCAGTCCCCTTCAGATACCTGAAAATCCGCTTTACAGCAAACAGATGGGATTCTTTAGGATTGGCCTGATATCTAGCACATAAGCATGTAGAAAACATTATATCCGACCTACTAGAAGTAAGATACATTAAAGAACCTATCATCCCTCTATAAGTCCTAACATCAACAGCCTTTCCCGAAAGATCCGTGCCAATCTTAGTACCAGGTGCCATTGGGGTACCAATCGGTTTACAATTTTCCATTTTGAACTTCCGAAGAATATCAAGAATGTATTTAGATTAATTGATAAAAATCCTCGTTGAAAATTGTTTGACTTGCAATCCGAGAAAGAAATTCATCTCTCCCATCATGCTCATATGAAAACGTGACACCATGAGGTTTGCAAAATTCTTACAGTACTTACGATTTGTAGAACCAAAAATAATATCATCCACATATATTTGAATAAGAATGATATCGCCTTTATCCTTTTTAATGAAAAGAGTGGTATCAACCGTACCTTTTGTAAAACCTGACTTGACCAAGAACTGAGATAGGATATCATACCAGGAGCGAGGAGCTTGTTTCAGTCCATAAAGAGCTTTATCCAAGATGTAAACATGATTAGGCTTATCTGGATTTACAAACCCTTCTGGCTGTGAGACGTAGACTTCTTCCTTGAGTACTCCATTCAGAAAAGTTTTCTTCACGTCCATTTGATAAACGGTGAAGTTCTTGTGAGCTGCGTAGGCTAAGAACATCCGAATTGCCTCTATACGCGCCACTGGAGCATAAGTCTCATCATAGTCTATTCCTTCTTCTTGCCTATATCCCTTGGCAACAAGTCGTGCTTTGTTTCTGATAACGGTACCATCTTCATCTTTCTTGTTTTTGAACACCCATTTCATACCAATGATAGTTTTACCTTGAGGTTTGGGTACGAGTCTCCAGACTTTGAGTGCTTCAAACTGATTCAGCTCATCTTGCATCGCAGTTACCCAATATAAATCAGCAAGGGCCTCAGATACGCGAGTAGGCTCGATCTTGCTCAGAAAGGACTCATACATATATAGATTTGATGTTGCAGACCTAGTTTACACCGGTTTAGAAGGATCTCTAATGATTTGATGTACCGGGTGCTCTTTGGTCCACTTATGTTCATGAGGGAGTGGAGTAGATGTAGATTGATCATGTTCAACATCTAGAAATCCACTGTTATCTCCTTCAGATGGTTCAGAATAAATGGGAGTTTCAGTTGAAGTAGTAGTTGTAGAAGTGGCAGTTAGTGCAGCTTGGTCGGTCTGTTGATCAATCCTTACAGTACTTCCTACTGAGTCAGCTATTTCTGTCTCGTCCGTGTTGGTCACAACTTCAATTGTCGGAGTAGGCATTTGAACTGGAACTTCTTTTCGAATCGGGGAATTGGATTCAGTAGAGATATCGGAAGTGGTTGGTTGAGTAGTCATCGAGTCTTCCATCCTGTCAACCACAACAGATTTAGGCATACGAGATCCAATAAATTCAGCATAAAACAGTTCAAATAATAAATCCAAATCAAATAATTTAGAAGTAGATGATGAAGCGTCATCTGATTTGTTCTCTTGAGGTGTAGGTCATCGACTGGTTGGCCCAGAAGCTAGGACTCCGGTAATTACGGGTTCTGAACTGACATGCTTAGAAGCCATTTCCTCATCGAATGTAACATTGACGCTCTCGATCACAGTCTTCGACTTCTTCAAATAAACCCGATATGCAGTAGATGTAGAGCAATAACCAACGAAGATGCCCTCATCCGCCTTAGCACTGAACTTGTTCAGATTCTCTCTGTCATTAGAACATAACACTTACAACCAAAAACATGAAAATATTTAATGGTTGGTGTTCGGTTGTTGATCAACGCATACGGAGTCTTCTGAAATATGCGGTGTATCATGGAGCGATTCTGAGTGTGACACGCAGTCGAAACAACTTCAGACCACAAAAATAGAGGTAATTCAGACTGGCTGAGTATAGTTCGCACGACCTCGACAAGTGTACGATTTTGCCTTTTGACGAATCCATTCTGTTAAGGTGTACGTGCAGCAGGGTATTGATGTGATATCCTGTTAGAGCACAGATTTGTTGGATTCAATATCATAAAGATTGAAGACAAAAGTTCAAGAAGTCAAAGGCTGAAAGCCAACTCTCTAGTGAAAGTCAAAGTCATTTGTTAATAAAGTCAAAGTCAATGTAATTTTTATTTTTGTTTCTTTGTAATTGTCAAGGGTATAAATACCTTTGTCCTTGTCTTTGTAATCAGATGTAAGTACGCAAATTAGAGAAGAAGCTATTGAATATCATTCTAGTGAGAGAGAGTCTTTGTAGAGTGAGAAAGTTAAGAGATTTGTAATATGTGATTGAAATCAATGAATGTGATTATGATTCATCATCTTGAGTGTTTGTAGCAATTAGAACTTGAAATAGGGAATAACAATTGATATCAGAGCAGATCCAAATCGAAATCAATTCAAGAAAAATGGTCGACACTGTGTTCTTCAAGTCCAGATTTGATTTCGAGTTTTAATGTGTTTTTGGAGTAGATTTTGATTAGGTTGTGTTAGGAAAGCATAATTGATCGAGTTTGTAAAGATTAATTCTTCAATTGCACTGTAATTTTCTCGAATTTTTGGATTTTGTTGAGTTTTTAAAGCACGAGTTTTTGAACACTGTTTCATAGATCAAATTGTAATTTTGAGTGTTTGATTTTGTAATTCGTGTATTGTAAACTGTCAGAATATTGAAAACGAGCATCCCTACAAAGTTTCAAATCAATTGGACAAGTATTGGATCGAAATCAGATGGAAAAATCAATTTTTTGTTCGACAGACTGAAGAACGCGCAAGATCCACGAAACGCGCAAGTTCATCCGCAAGAACACGCAAGTTGAAGAATTTGGTCTCAAACGCGCAAGGTGTTATCTGCGAGTTCTAGAAACGCGCAGATCTAAGTCTGCGAGTTTGAAATTTGGGAAAAAGTTTCTAAGTGTTGAAACGCTCAAGTAGACACTTGCGAGTTCTACAAACGCGCTAATCGAAGGGTGCGAGTTTGAGCCGGAATAGTGATCTGCGAGTTTGTTCGATCTGTGAGTTTGGTTGATCTGCGAGTTTGGTCAAAACGCGCTAGTAGTGACTAGCGAGTTTCTCAAACGAGCACGTCTCTATCTGCGTGTTTATCAGTGAATAGTATCTTGCGAGTTTCAGCGACTTGCGAGTTTCAACAATCTGCGAGTTTCAGTGTTCTGCGAGTTTTGAGCTTCTGCGAGTTCCACAGTGTTTTGCGAGTTTTCATACTTAGAATTTTTTTTTTGAGAAAATTTTAAAACTGTAATATGCCCTTTAATAGTGAATTTTTTTTCTCTAGGGGCGCTGCCCCTCGACCTCGCAAGGGCGTTGCCCCTTGACCCCACCTGCTAACCGGGTAGCGGGACCCCCGTGCTAAGTCTGCGGAGGGGGACATAGTTCTTTTTGTGATCAAAATCTCTGAATTTTTATTTCAAGTTTTTCTGTATTTTTAAGATTTCATTTGGATTAACGATCAAGTTCAAGTTCTTTTTGAATCAGATATTCAAGATGGGATATTTTTCTGATGATGATGACAAGAAGATTAAAGAGCTCAAAATGGAGAACCAAAATCTTACTTCCTTAGTTGATTATTACATAAAGAGGTCAAAGAGATACAAAGATGAAAGAAAGCTACTGAGAGAAGAAGTTAGTGCTTTGAAGAAGATAAATGAAGATTTTCTGAAACAGACTTCTGGGCTTAGTGAAGATAAGGTAATAAGTTTGGAAACTGAGAACACTGAGTTGAAAAATAAAATCTTTGACTTGGAATATCAGATTATCCAAATCCAGCAGCAAGCATCTGTTGAAAGTTATGAGGAGACGATTAAGAGTCTGGAAGATGCTAATGCTGAGCTTCGAAAGAAAATATCTGATTTGGAACAAAAGATGGTCAAAGATAAAGATATTTTTGAGAGTGACAAGAAAGAATTTGCAAAGAAATTCTCAGAGTTTTCCAGAAAATGTGCTGACGAGAAGAAGAAGGTTGAGCTTAAATGCATTAAGCTTTCTCAACAAATCTCTGATTTTGAGAAAGTAATCATTCTGGAAAGGGAGAATTTTGCCAAAGAAAAGAAGTTAATAGAGCAAAAGAATGTTGGGATATTCAAAGAGATATCTGGTCAGAGAACAAATGCTGAAATGGGCTTTGAGGAAGAAAGAAGCTTGTTTGAAGCTGAGATTAAGAAGCTTACTGTGAAGTTATCTGAACTATCTGAAAGTAATTTGAATGATCAGAAAGCGAAGTCTGAATTCAAGGAGAAGATTGACCTGCTCATTAAAGAAAGAGACAGTTACTCTTCAAAGGTAAAAGAGCTTGAAAAGATTGTTTCAAAGGTGGTGGTGACTGAGCAAACGACTCCAGAGTCAAAAATCCACTCACCTAGAAATAGTTCAGTTGGTTATAATAAGCCAGCATCAAGCTCACATCAGCAAACTGTTTCTACAAAAAGGTCATTTAAATCTTCTAATCAGATTAGTACTACTAATCTTTTCTATGATAGCAAAATAGATGGTTCAGGTACACATAGAAAAAGGAGATATAAAGAAGAAAAACTGGTATGGAGAGTAAAACCAGTGGTTGAAAATGAGACGAATGATGAGAATAAGGATGAAAAGAAAGGAAAGAAGGAAGAGAAGAAAAGTAACAAATCATTTGTACATGCATCAACAGCCAAGAAGAACAAAGTGCTGAAAGGTAAACCTGATCTTGCTTATTCGAGAGATCAAATGATCAGGTTATCTAAAAATAGGTATTGTTCTTATTGTAATACATATGATTTTGTTCATAAATCTAGTGATCATTTCTGGTATGGTTCTTATTCTGTTACTCCCATAAGAACTGCAACTAACAATTATGGACCCAAATACCAGTGGGTACCAAAGCCGAAAGCTAATTTTGTGTTGCAGGCACCTACAGTCAAGGGGGAGTAAGAGAACTAAGGCTTCTAAGTATATCAGCTTAGGACCCGTACTTGAACGAAGTGTGGCTTCTGAATACTACAGTTCAGGACCCGGACTTCAATGCTTAAAGAAAGATACTCCCGGGCTGATATGAATATGTACTCAGATACTCAGAAGAGGAAATCAACCTTCAAGGGGAAGTACATAAATTTTTCTGGAAATATATATTCGGAAGATATGATGAACTATACTTCAAATGAAGTTGTAGATATCTATCATGTGCCTTTTTAACTGATAAATTTCAGATGCATATTTTCAGAGGGAGTAAAAGGATTTTGATTTCTGATTATTTCAGATCAGAACTCGTACTTTAATCGTTTTATTGCTTTATGTCATTTACATTTGAATAAATTTGTGAATAAATTTGCTTTGACTAGACTTTGAGACTTATGCAGGATGAGAGAGGATGACACGATCATATCATTTTGACTTAAGCATGACTTCATGAGAATTAAGATTGAGAGAAACGGTAAATTTCATATCTTAATCTCAAATGTATCTGAAAGAAGGACAACTTTCAGATATAGAAAACATGTTCTTAAATGTTCAAACCACTTCCCGATTCTTGAACAAATTTCATGAATTGGAAGTGTGATTTTTAAATGTTTTCATTTTTATTTTGTGCTTAAATGTTTACAAACCGTGTGTTTCCAAAGATAAATACTTGTGTATTGTCTTTTCTTTATACTTTCAAGTATTCACACACACCGGTTTGACTTTTTGTTCACATTGTTCTTACCATGTCTCATATTGGAAAATATTTTCGATGGTAAGACACCCCGCTTGTACTTCAAAGAAATTTGAGCGTATTTTCATTTCGAAGCGTTTAGTTCGAGAATGTCTATATTTTTGTTTCATATAGACTATATCCATTATTCTTGACCATAAGCCTTAATTGATTTATCATTCATTTCTGATCATTTTCATACAATGTCAGATTTTCAAACAAGTCTTTTGCATTCATGTTCATTCATTTCATATACTTGTTTGAAAATGCTTCAATGTCTAAAAATGCTCAAATCTTCATGATTATATTTTATGAGCATACATTCATCTGACATTTGTATATGAGTTTTAACTGTTAAAGTTAAATCATTATGAGCAACACGTTCTTTTAGGATCATACATGGGTTCTTTGAGCTAGGAATTAACTGAACTTCTATGAAATCACGTTAACCAGTGATTTCTACCCAAGAAGTTAATCCTTTAGTGATTGAGTGTGAGGAGTCGAAAAGAAATGAGTGTGGGTGTGATGAGGTAAAATGGAAAAGAGAGTTTGGTTAGTAGTGAGCTTAATGATTAAAAGAAAGAGGGTGTGAGATCATAGTAAAAGAATATCAAACTCTGCACCAAATACTTTATGAGTCGGGCAGCCATATTACTAGCGTTTCACAACTCTTTGGTGAACGTTATTGAAACAGGAAACTAGCTCATGCCAACTTTTGTTTAAACCCCACCAGCTACTCATTTTCTTCTCAAAAAGAAAATGTTTCATATTTTTAAAGGGGACACAGTATATAATCTATCTGGTTTTCATTTGGAAAATCTGGATATTGAAAAAAAAGGAAGTCTGTCCCACCTTCGCACTTCAATCATGCACATTGAGTCTATGTTTATCTACTGTTGTCTCAGTGGTTTACACAATTTTGAGCCTTTATAAAAGCAATTATTTGTGCTTAATTCTTTCTACACATGCAGAACACACAAAGAATTTGTTTCTTTGTCATAACATTCATAGAAATTGCCTTTGTGGTGTTTCGATGATTGGATGGAAGCCCTAGGGGAGTGAACATCAAAAAGCTCCTTTACAATGTGTATTTGTTACACACAGTGACTTTGTGTTACTGACAGACATTCTAATTGATTCATTTGTTGATTCAGGGGTTACATGTTCTTATTTTGTCTGGATTTGCAAAGATCTAGATGAATACTTGGTTATGGATCACAGAATCAGAGGCTCAGTTTGACAGATCAGAAAGGTCAATGACATTTCTTGAAGAAAGTTTTGATGATATCGATGCTCTAATCATCAAAAAGGGGGAGAAGATAAAGAAATGTGTGATTCAAAGAAATGTTAAAGTTGAAAGAAATTTCCGGAAAGAAGTGTTTGTATTGGATATGGAGAGAGATATTTTAGATTTGAAGTTTGATCAAAGTTGATAAGAGAAAGTTCAAAGAATTTCGAAAGCAAGCAAATTTTGGAGAAAGTTTATTTGAAGAAAGTTGGATAAATCATTCAGAGCTGAAAAATGAAGATAATTTCTTTCAATATCTGAAAGAGGTTTACTTATAATCTTGGGGGAGATTGTTACTATTTTTGAAGATCAGACGTTGGGAAGATTGTTGAAAGTTTTTGAAGACAAAGCTAAAGAAGAATTTCATTGTGTTAAGGGGGAGTTTGTATATCATGTTTGTATCAAAGGAGAGGTTACAAGAGAAGATAAAGGTTGAAGCTTAATCAAATCGAGCTTAAAGAGAGAAGATCGCATTGCTAAATCTTTTAGTAATGATCTTAATCCAAAGGGGGAGATTGTTAGAGCACAGATTTGTTGGATTCAAGATCATAAAGATTGAAGACAAAAGTTCAAGAAGTCAAAGACTGAAAGTCAACTCTCTAGTGAAAGTCAAAGTCATTTGTTAATAAAGTCAAAGTCAATGTAATTTGTATTTTTGTTTCTTTGTAATTGTCAAGGGTATGAACACCTTTGTCCTTGTCTTTGTAATTAGATGTAAGTACGCAAATTAGAGAAGAAGCTATTGAATATCATTCTAGTGAGAGAGAGTCTTTGTAGAGTGAGAAAGTTAAGAGATTTGTAATATGTGATTGAAATCAATGAATGTGATTATGATTCATCATCTTGAGTGTTTGTAGCAATTAGAACTTGAAATAGGGAATAACATATCGCGACCGATTCGAAATATTCTTCAACTACTTTGTTCTTGAACTCTGTGCCGTTGTCAGTTCTTAGAATCTTGACTTGTTTCTGCAGATTGACTTGGGTCGTCTTCAGAAATGTAATGAGAACTTCAGGCGTCTCATCTTTAGACCATAGAAACTTGAACCAAGTGTATCGCATAAAGTCATCCACAATAACTAACACATACTTCTTACCGCCTAAGCTTTGTGTTCACATAGGACCGCATAAATCCATATGCAACAACTCTAATGGAGAGCTGGTACTTGGTTCTGGCTTTGGTTTATGTGAAGCTCTCTTCATCTTTCCCTTTTCACACGCTGCACACAGGTATTCTTTTTCATACTTCAGCTCAGGAAGTCCTTTCACTAGCTTTCCACTGACCAGCTTGTTGATGTACCGGAAGTTGAGGTGAAAAAGCCGTCGATGCCATAACCAGCTTTGTTGCATCGAGGCCTTGGATAATAGACATACCTGGTTGTCAGTCTGGACCTTTGACAAGTTGATGGTGTAGAGGTTTGACTTGCGAGTGCCGACCAAGAGTTCTTTTCCTTCTTCAGTACGTACTGAACATGTCTTGGCCTTGAAATTAACCTCTAAGTCTTTGTCGCAGAATTGGCCAATCCTGAAAAGGTTGTGCCCTAAGCCTTCAACGTAGCTCACCTTCTTAATCGTAAGATTTTTGTGTACAACATCACCATATCCCAGAATTGGTGAAAACTGATCATTCCCAAAACGAACTGTGTCGTAGTATTTGTCCGTATAATTAGATAACATACTCTTTTGCCCGGTCATATGCTTGGAACACCCGCTATCCAAGTACCACATATGACGGGTCTACACAAAACAAATCTAGAAATAAGAAGTTTAGGTACCCATTTATAAATGGTACCTCCACTGTTAGTACTTGATTTTGGCACCCATTTAAAATTGGGCCCGCTTTGTCTTTGAAAACCATAAGCATGATATGCCGAATGATAACGATAAGACGAACCATTATATGAACCATACCAAACATCAGAATATTTACGAGAAGCATAATCACATTCACCACAATTTAAAAACCTTTTATTAGATGGAGCTAACTGGAATAATTGCTTTATAGAGTATTTCTTGCGAGAATCAACAAGATTAGATTTAAAAGTAGCAACATTCACAATCAATTCATCTTTACTAGAAGTCTTTTTATTCAAATTAAAACTAGAACTAGATTTAGCTTTCTCGTCTATCTTCTGTTTCGGTATCCATGCTGACTTAACCCCAAGCCTTTGCTTTCTCACATCTGAAACATTTGAAACTTTAGAGTTAGAATGATGAGAATCAAAAGAGTTCTTCTTTTTTGGCTTACCCGTGGTGATCGGTTTCTGTGAATGCTGAGATTTTCTTTTCTTACCTTTCGCATTCTTAGATTTCACAGAAACTGATTTGTCAACTTTCGTTGATGTTTCACCTTTTTCAAACACACTAGGTAATCCGAAAGAATTAACAACACAAGATGAATGATCAGGAAGTTTGGAAGTAAAATCAAACTGGGCAACACAATCATTTAGAACACCATCAGAGTTTAAGAAATTAAGCTCATTTTCAAGAGAACCAGATCTATCATCAGATTTTAAAGCCTTGGAAAGTTTAGAAAACTCAGTATTTTTGAACACTGTAGAAAATACAGTTTGTTCTAAGTCCATCAAAATTCTTTCTTCTGTAAGAGTATTCTCGAGTTCAGAAATTTTACTTTCCAAAACTAGAGGAGGGACGTAAAGCTTTCCTTCAATGGTCCTAGCCTCCATTTCTTTTACAGAATAAATGTCAAAATAGTCATTTGAAAGAAATTTTGATTTATCAGAACTATAACTATTATTCAACCTCTCATAACGAAACGGAAGTTGGACTTTAGTTTTGTTCTTTCTTTTAGCATATTCCTTGGATTTATCTTCTTCAGACAGATTAGTCCAGAAAACTTGAAGTTCAGGGTATTCAGGTGCCAGTTTCATAAATCCAAAATCATAAAAGCAGGCACTTCAGATATACCCTTTTTGAGACATTTTGGGTTCTCGTAACCGAGTCCCCAATTCTCTTTATCCTCTTTGGGTTTGATTAAATGAATGGTTTGTTCAGACTGACCCATAGTATATAATTTCTCTTCCAAAACATTCACCTTTTCAATTAAAGATTTCTTTTCTTTTGAAGTCGAAGAGTACATTTTAGAAAGCTCTTTAGACTTAAACTCACATTCTCAATACTTTGAAACAGTTTCAGATAACTCTTTATGAATTATAGTCTTTTCGTTAGCGCTGGTGTCTATATTTTTGTGCAAAGTTTCAATTAATACATTTTTCTCAGCAATATCATTACTAAGTTTATGTATAGATTGATTTTTCTCATTATTGACACCTTTCTCACGCTTCAATTTAGACTCTAATTCTTGGAGTTTAGACATCATGGCATGCATTTGATTCATAAAATAAGATTCAGTTAAGTCACATACCTCTTCATTATCTCAATCATCAGAATCAGCTTCAGCTTCTGACTGCTTCTTACCCATCAAGCACAAGTGTGCTGTCTCGTCCTTCTCTCCTTCTTCAGATTCTTGATCCAAATGGTCGAGCCAGTATTCATCCTCGGCCATTAATGTTTTTCCAGCCTCTTGTTGCTTGGCTAGAAGCATCTTATTCTTGTAATAGTCAGAGTTTCGGACTTTTGGTTTTCGGCAGTCCTTGGCAAAGTGACCGAGTCTGCCACAGTTGTAGCACTTTATCGGTTCTTCCTTCTTAGGCTCTTCAGCTCCATCCTTCTTCTTTTCTTCTGGTCTCTTTTCTTCAACTTTCTCCTTGTGTTTGTAGTTATTCAGACCAGACGAGTACCTCTGACTGTTGAAGTTTGGCTTTTTATAGAACTTCTTTTAGAAAGCCTTGGTTAACATTAACATGGCTTCCTTCAGTTGTTCACAATCGTCAGAGTCAGACTTCGTCTCACTATCAGCCTCTTCTGATTCAGATGCTATCACCCTCTTCTTCTTAGACTTCTTCTTGACCACAAGTGCAACTGGATCAGCAACTGCTTTGTCAGCCTTCTTCATCTCAGCCTTGATCTCATCCACCTCTTCCTCATTCTGTCTGAGGATTTCATAAACTTCATGAAGTGGAATGTCGTTCAGATCTTTCAACTACCTCATCTGTCTGGTGAATCTCTTCCACTCAGGCTGAAGGTTGCTTAGAAATTTCACATTCAGCTCAACTTGAGATTTGCTGATCTTGTTCTTGCTTAGCTCGCTCAGCAATGAAACAAATCTGTCATAGGTGACTTCTAGTGATTCTCCAGCTTTGGCTTTGAATTCTTCATAATTGTTCAAGCAGTTGGAGACTGTTAGAGCATAAATCTGTTGGATACAAGATCAAGAAGACTGAAGGTCAAAGTTTAAGAAGTCAAAGCTGAGAAAGTCAACTCTCATCAAAGTCAAAGTCTTTTGTAATAAAAAGTCAAATTATTGTATTTGTATTTGTTTTTCTTGTATTTTAGATGTAGGTATAAATAGCTTTGTATTTTCTGTTCTTAGTAGAAGTCTTATTGTGATTAGAAGAATACGTATCTTGTAGACAGAGAGTGAGTTCTAGAGAGAGAAAGTTGTATTTGAAATTGAGAATTGAAATCAAAACAGGTAATTTGATTGAAATATGTTTGTTGATTAATTGTTTGTGATTAGAAACTAGAAACAGGGAATAACAATTGGTATCAGAGCAAATCCAAACTGAAATCAATTCAAGAAAATGAGTTATGCACTGTTCATCGAGTTTGGAGGTTGATTTTTGTTTTTCAGTGTGAATTTTGGGTTGTAATTGATTAGGTTGTGATCGTATAGTGTTATGGATCGAGTTTGTATTGTTCAATTTGTCAATTGCACTGTAATTGATTGTTAATCTTGGGTTTTGTTGAGTTTTTAAGGCACGAGTTCTTGAGCACTGTTTCATAGATCAAATTGTAATTTTGAGTGTTTGATTTTGTAATTCGTGTATTGTAAACTGTTAGAATATTGAAATCGAGCATCCCTACAAAGTTTCAAGTCAATTAGACAAGTATTGGACCGAAATCAGATGGAAAAATCAAGTTTTTGTTCGACAGACTGAAGAACGCGCAAGATCTACGAAACGCGCAAGTTCTTCACAAGAACGCGCAAGTTGAAGAATTTGGTCTCAAACGCGCAAGGCGTTATTAGCGAGTTCATAAAGCGCGCAAGGCGTTATCTGCGAGTTCTAGAAACGCGCAGATCGAAGCCTGCGAGTTTGAAATTTGGGAAAAAGTTTCTAAGTGTTGAAACGCGCAAGTAGACACTTGCGAGTTCAGGAAACGCGCACACCACTATCTGCGAGTTTCAGCGATTCTTTCGGTCTGCGAGTTTGACAAAACGCACAACCCTTTGCTTGCGAGTTTCACAAACTCGCACGCCTCAGTTTGCGAGTTTCACTATGAATAGTGATCTGCGAGTTTCAGCGCCTGCGAGTTTGAAGCTTCTTTAGTGATTTGCGAGTTTCCTTACTTAGAATTTTTTTTCTGAGAATTTTTCAAAACTGTAATATGGCCTTTAATAGTCTGCGGAGGGGGACATACTTCTGATTGTGATCAAAACTTCTGGATTTTATTTTCAGTGTCATTTCTATATTCTTGTGATTTCATAATTGGACTAACGATCAGTTTCTAGTTTCTTATTGCATATCTTTTTAAACAAGTACATTCAAGATGACTTCCAAAGATGCTCTTTCTATTGGCACGAATGTTAAGCCCCCGGTTCTGTTTAAAGGGGAATATGAGCAGTGGAAGGACAGATTTCTGGATTTTGTGGATAGGCATACAAATGGGGAAAACATTTTATTGTCAATTACAAAAGGTCCTATGGTACCAATCACAGTTCAAATACCTGATGATGACTCATCTGATAGTGAAGATGGTACTGAGGAAAGAGATCAGAAAATGAAAACATTTCCAGTTGAATATGCTCAGTATTCTGAAGAGCAAAAGAGTCGTTTCAAAGCAGACAAGCAAGCAAGATCCCTTCTTCTTCAAAGTATCCCGAATGACATCTACGTCAAAATAGACAGCTACAAGGCAAATGCTAAGAAGATGTGGGATCAGTTGCAGAAAATGATGATGGGTTCCAAGGTCGACAATCAAATGAAAGTGGCTAACTGCATAAATAGCTACGAGGAATTCAAAGCGAAAGAAAATTAGAGCCTAGAGGAAACCTATGAGAGGTTTGTGCTTCTTCTGAACGAACTCTCAAAGAACAAAGTGAAGAAGAAGCAAATAGAAAACAACGTCAAGTTTCTAAGCATTCTGCAACCGGAATGGAAGAAACATACCCGTCGAATGAAGCAGATGAAAGACTTGAGCGACATACCTCTTCACGAAGTCTATGAGACTTTGCGTCAGAATGAAGAAGAAGTTGAAGAGAAAAGAAGTGAAAAGAAGAAGAAAGATGAGAAAGTTTCTGATCCTATTGCTTTAGTAGCCGGAGAGAAGAAGAAAGAAAAGAAAGAGAAGAAGAAAAAGAAGAAAGTGCTTACAAGTTCTGAGTCAGAATCTGAATCAGATGGTGATGATGGAGAAAGTCTTAAACAAGCTATGCTATTATCGACCCGTGCATTTCAAAATAAATTCTACAAGAAGCCGGGATCCAATTCTCAAAGATATTCTTCATCAAGCTCCAAGAATCATGAGCATCGAGAAAGAGTTGAAGGAAAGCGACATGAAGAGAACCGGTATATGGAAAGGAAGCCGGAAGAAAAGAAGAAGTTTGTGAATGATTACTCCGTTGCTGAAAATCCAGCAAATGATCCAATTAAATGCTACAACTGTGGCAAGATTGGACATTTTGCTAAAGAGTGTCGAAAGCCAAAGGTTCGAAACTCCCAGTATTATCAGAACAAACTGCTATTGGCCAAACAGAAAGAAGTTGGCATAGCATTAATGGCTGAAGACGAATTCTTGTTGGATCATTCTGATCAAGAGGATGAAAAAGAGAAAGAAGAAACTGCTCATCTCTATCTAATGGGAAAAGAGGTCAAGTATGATGAGTCAGATGACGAGACAGCTGATGAGGTATTAAACTTAACTGAAAAAGATTTCATAACCAAAATGGAAGGTATGATGGTTGAGCTTAAAGACCTTCAAGTAAAACTGAAAAAGGAAAAAGACAGAGCTGCTAAAAGAAACAATAAGATCTTTGAGCTTAATAAGTCAGTTATTGGGAACAAAGATCTAATTGATTCTTTACGCAAGTCTGCTTCTGATTCTAAACTTCAAGTAGATTGTTTTGAAAAGAAGATTTCTGAGTTTGAAGTTAAATTTTCTAAGTCTGAGTTTGATAAGAAAGAATTTGCACTAACTATTCATAAATTGCAGGTTGAGAACAAGCTTTTGAATAAGAAGGTAAATGGTCTGGAAGCCAAACTCTATGCAAGAGGCCAAACAGATCAAACCATTTTTCTCAATGCACCTAACGAAGAGGTTGATGTTAAAGAAAAATGGGGACTTGGTTTTCAAAACCCCCATTACTTAAAGAAAGCCATCAAAAAACAACCAACATTATATAATTTTGATTTTCTTGCTTGTGCTGGTAAACATACTCATTTAAAACCCAAATTTGTTGCCAAATTACCAGAAGAAGTTGAGGCCAAAGAAACTGAAAATAGAAAGAATGTAAAGAAAATGCAACTACCATTTAACTATGCAAAGTTAAATAATAGCTATCTTTCAGAGACACCAAAAGTTCTTTCAAACGACTATTTTGCTAGTTATTCTATTTCTGAAATGAAGGCAAAACCTGCAATTGCAAAGGTTTATGTTCCTCCACTCATTCTTGAAAGCAAAATAATTGAACTTGAAAATATTGTTTCTGATAAAAGACTTTTGGTAGATATTGAACAAAGTGTGTTTTCTACAGTTTTAAAGAACACTGTTTTTCAATCTAAATCTACAAAGTGTTCTACAGTTTCAAAGACACCTCAAACTTCGTCTGATAACTTTGATGACTTATTTGTGTCTGCAAATAATTTTTTAAACTCTGATGATGGGTGCATAGAAGAAATTGATATGTTTGACTTCAATGCTCCTCTTCCTGATCATTCTACTTGTCTTATAACTGAAAAAGTGTTACCAAGTGGTTTTAATATTGGTGAATCATCAGCTAAGGTTGGTGAATCAGTTTCTGTAACTGCTGATTACTATGCACAAGGTAAGAAACATAAGAAATAGCGATTACAGAAACAGAAATACACTGGTACACAAAAGAAAACTCAATCTCAGAAATCTGATTTTCCTAATAATTCTAAATCTTATGTTTCAGATTTAAGGAAGAAAAGGTCGAAAGCAAGATCTGAATGGAGACCAAAAAGGAAGAATGATGAGATTGCTGAATCAGTTTCTGATAACTCGTGTAATAGATCTGATAGTAGTGATACTGATGTAGTTGGTCAACTTGCTTCTCATAAACAAAACCTTGTAACTTCTTACAAGCGTTATTCAATAAAGCAATTGATTCAATTATCTCCTACTACTATTCAATCTTATTATTATCGGAGAAATGATTTTGCTTATCATCAAAATTCTACTGATTGGTTTGGATCTTGTCATGTTTATTCTTCAAGATCAAATGTTTTTAAAAGTTTTCAAAGAAAAGGAGGGTCCATATTTAAATGGATACCAAAATCATGTGCTAATTTGTTAGGACACGTTTTTAAATGGGAACCTAAAGTTATTGTTTCCTGATTTCTCTTGCAGACCCGACATATGTGGTACTTGGATAGCGGCTGTTCCAAGCATATGACCGGGCAGAAAGCTTTATTGTCTAATTATACAGAGAAATTCAGCGGCAATGTCAGATTTGGGAACGACCAAGTTTCACCAATCTTAGGATATGGTGATATCATTCAAGACAACATAACGATTAGGAAGGTGAGTTATGTCGAAGGCTTAGGGCACAACTTGTTTAGCATCGGTAAATTCTGCGACAAAGGGTTAGAGGTCAACTTCAAAGCTAACAGATGTTCAGTTCGTTTTGAGGAAGGGACAGAACTCTTAGTTGGCAAGCGAAAGACAAATATCTACTCCATCAATCTTTCAAAGGTTCAGAATGACAGTCACGTTTGCTTATTGACAAAAGCTTCGATGCAACAAAGTTGGCTTTGGCACAGACGACTATCACATCTGAATTTTCGTTATATTAACAAGTTGGTAAAAGATAAGTTGGTAAAAGGACTTCCTGAGCTAAGATATGAGAAAGAACACTTGTGTGCTGCATGTGAAAAAGGTAAGATGAAGAGAGCCGCACATAAACCGAAGCCTGAACAAAGCACCAGTTCTCCACTAAAGTTGTTACATATGGATCTCTGTGGTCCGATGAGAACACAAAGCTTAAGAGGAAAGAAATACGTGTTGGTTATTGTGGACGATTACTCAAGATACACGTGGGTCAAATTTCTACGATCAAAAGATGAGACGCCCGAAGTTCTCATTACTTTCTTAAAGACGACCCAGGTGAATATGCAGAGACAAGTCAAGCTTCTTCGGACTGACAACGGCACAGAGTTCAAAAACAAAACAGTTGAAGAATATCTCGAATCGGTCGGGATATCACATCAATACTCTGCTGCACGTACACCTGAACAGAATGGAGTAGTCGAAAGGTGAAATCGGACGCTAGTCGAGGCCGCTCGTACTATGCTTAGCCAATCGGACTTACCTCTATTTCTGTAGGCAGAAGCTGTGTCAACTGCATGTCATACTCAGAATCGATCCATGATATACCGCCGTTTTCAAAAGACTCCATATGAGCTGATCAACAACAGAACACCGACAATCAAGTATTTTCATTTATTTGGGTGTAAGTGTTTCGTGCTTAATGATAGAGAGAATCTGAACAAATTCAGTGCTAAGGCGGATGAAGGCATCTTTATTGGCTACTCTTCAACATCTTCAGCATACCGTGTTTATCTGAAAAAGTCCAAGACAGTCATCGAGAGCGTCAATGTAACATTTGATGAAGAAATGGCTTCTGAACAATTCAGTTCAGAACCCGTTATCACTGGAGTATTAGCTTCTGGACAGATTAGTCCAGAACATGTTTCTACAGAGAACAATTCGAATAACGCTTCTACTTCACTTTCACATTTATCTGATTTAGATTTGTTATTTGAATTCTTTTATGATGAGTTTCTAGGATCTAATTTGCCTAAATTTGTTGTGACTGACAGGTCTGAAGGCACAAGTTGCAATCATCCAGTCACTTCAGAAGTTTTAACTGAATTTGTATCTAATCTCGTTCAGCCAGAAACTCACATTCCAACATCTACTCCTACAGTTGAAGATATACAAGTAACTGTTGATCCAGAAGTAACTATATCAGTTGGGTGTGATATTTTGTCTACTCAACAGCCAGATTCTGCTGCTCCAACTGATAGTTCTGCACCTGAAAATTCAACTGCTAACCCTCCTCCATCTATTCAAACTGAAGAGCTTGATAGTGGATTTCAAGATGATGATCATGTTCAATCAGTATCTAATCCACTCCCTCATGAGCATTACTAGACCAAAGAGCACCCTTTACACCAAGTAATTGGAGATCTTAACAAGCCTGTGCAAACTAGGTCAGCAACCTTAAACCAGTGTTTTCATGACTCATTCCTCAGCAAGATAGAGCCCACGCGAGTATCAGAGGCTTTAGCTGATTCGGATTGGGTATCTGCTATGCAAGAAGAATTAAATCAGTTTGAAGCCCTGAAGGTCTGGAGATTAGTTCCAAAACCGGAAGGAAAATCCGTAATTGGCACTAAATGGGTATTCAAGAATAAAAAGGACGAAGATGGTATCGTCATAAGGAATAAAGCAAGACTTGTTGCCAAAGGTTACCGGCAAGAGGAAGGCATAGAATACGATGAGACATATGCTCCAGTAGCGCGTATAGAGGCAATCCGCATGTTTCTAGCCTACGCAGCTCATAAGAATTTCACAGTCTATCAGATGGACGTGAAAACGGCCTTTCTGAATGGCATTCTTAAGGAGGAAGTCTACGTGTCTCAACCAGAAGGGTTCGTGAATCCAGATAAGCCAGATCATGTATACATCTTGGACAAAGCCCTGTATGGTTTGAAATAAGCCCCTCGAGCATGGTATGATGTTCTATCTAAATTCTTGGTCAAGTCAGGTTTTTCCAAAGGTAAAGTTGATACCACTTTGTTCATTAAAAAGGAAAAAGTTGATATCATCCTTATTCAAATATATGTTGATGATATAATATTTGGTTCTACTAATTCTAAATATTTCAAGAACTTTTCTAACCTCATGGTGTCACGTTTTCAAATGAGTATGATGGGAGAGATGAATTTCTTTCTCGGATTACAAGTTAAACAGTTTTCAACGGGGATTTTCATTAATCAATCTAAGTACATTTTGGATATTCTTAGGAAGTTTAAAATGAAAAATTGCAAACCAATTGGAACCCCGATGGCACCAGGTACTAAGATTAGCACTGATCATTCGGGTAAAAGTGTTGATGTTAGAACTTATAGAGGTATGATAGGATCGTTAATGTATCTTACTTCAAGTAGGCCAGATATTATGTTTTCAACTTGCTTATATTCTAGATATCAGGCTGCTCCTAAAGAATCCCATTTGGCTGCTGTCAAACGGATTTTTAGGTATCTGAAGGGGACTGCAGATCTTGGTCTGTGGTATCCTAAGGATACTGGGTTTCAACTGACTGCTTATTCAGATGCAGATCATGCAGGTTGCATGTTGGACAGAAAGAGCACTTCAGTTCACATTCAATTTCTTGGAGACAAGCTCGTTAGCTGGGCATCAAAGAAACAATTATGTGTTTCCACATCGATTGCTGAAGCAGAGTATGTAGCTGCTGGCAGTTGCTGCTCTCAAGTCCTGTGGATGCGAACACAGCTGCGAGACTATGGATTCAAGTTTGATAAAATTCCAATATATTGTGACTCGAAGAGTGAAATCGTGATATCTGCTAATCTTGTCCAGCATACGAAAACCAAACACATTGATGTCATGTATCATTTTATAAAAGATAATGTAGAAAAAGGAACAATTGAACTTTATTTTGTAAAAACAGATTATCAGCTTGCAGATTTATTTACCAAACCATTAGATGAAAAGAGATTTAATTTTCTTATCTCTAAGCTTGGTATGTTAAATCTGAAGACATAATCAGTTGTTACCTAATAAAGTTAAGTATTGTTATTTTTCATCATTTTTCTTTATAATTATTTCTGAAGGATATCTGCACTTTAACATGACTGTTAATGATCTCAAGGGGAGTAAGAGAAGATTAAAGATGAATCATTATTCTTTTGAGGGGGAGCATATCTAATTTTTGCATTTTGCTTAACTGACAAATTTTTGTGATGCATGATTTTAGGGGGAGCATATAAATCATATCAAAAGGAGTAAGACTATGATTTCTGATTATTTCAGATCAGAACTCATACTTTAATCGTTTTACTGCTTTATGTCTTTTATTTTTCAAATAAATTTGTGAATAAATTTTATTTGACTAGACTTTGAGACTTATGCAGGATGAGAGAGGATGACACGATCATATCTTATTGACTAGAACTGACTTCATGAGAATTAAGATTGAGCGAAAAGGTAAATTTCTTATCTTAATCTCATATGTATCTGAATGAAGGACAACTTTCAGATATGAAAACATGATTTTCTTAAATGTTCAAACCACTTCCCGATTCTTACACAATATTCATGAATTGGAAGTGTGATTTTTAAATGTTTTCAATTTACTTGTACTTACATGATTACAAACCGTGTGTTTCCAAAGATAAATACTTGTGTATTGTCTTTTCTATATACTTTCAAGTATTCATACACACCGGTTTAATTTTTGTTCACATTGTTCTTACCATGTCTCATATTGAAACATATTTTCGATGGTAAGACACCCCGCTTGTACTTCAATGTATCTTGAGCGTCATTTCATTTCGAAGCGTTCATTTCATTTCGAAGCGTTCATTTCAAGAAAGTCTATATTTTTGTTTCATATGGACAATATCTGTTATTTTTTACCATAAGTCTTAATTGCTATATCATTTCATTTCTGATCATTTTCATACGATGTCAGATTTTCGAACAAGTCTTTTGCATTCATGTTCATTCATTCAATATACTTGTTTGAAAATACTTCAACGTTTTCAAATGCTCAAATCTTCATGATTATATTTTATGAGCATACATTCGTCTGACATTTGTATATGAGCTTTAACTGATAAAGTTAAATCACTTTGCGCAACATAATCTTTTAGGCAAACAACATGGGTTCTTTGTGCTAGGAATTAACTAAACTTCTATGGAATCACGTTAACCAGTGATTTCTACCCAAGAAGTTAATTCATAGTGATTGAGTGTGAGGAGTCAAAAAGAAATGAGTGTGGGTTGTGCGTTGAGGTAAAATGGAAAAGAGAGTTTGGTTAGTTGTGAAATTAATGATAAAAAGAAAGAGGGTGTGAGATCAGAGTAAAAGAACATCAAACTCTGCACCAAATACTTTCTGAGCCGGGCAGCCACATTACTAATGTTTCACAATTTTTGGTGAACATTATTGAAAAAGACAACTAGCCCATGCCAACTCTTGCTAAAACCCCACCAGCCACTCATTTTCTTCTCAAAAAGAAAATGTTTCACATTTTCAAGGGGACGCAACACATATGCTATCTGGTTTTCATTTGGAAAATCTGGATATTGAAAAAGAAGGAAGTCTGCCCCACCTTCGCACTTCAATCATGCACATTGAGTCTGTGTTTATCTACTGTTGTCTCAGTGGTTTACACTATGTTGAGTCTTAAAAAGCAATTATTCGTGCTTAATTCTTTCTACACTTGCACGAACACACAAAGAATTTGTTTCTTTGTCATAACATTCATAGAAATTGCCTTTGTGGTATTTCGATGATTGGATGGAAGCCCTGGGGGAGTGAACATCACAAAAGCTCCTTTATATTGTGTATTTGTTACACACAGTGACTTCGTGTTACTGACAGGCATATTAACTGATTCATTTGTTGATTCGGGTGTTACACATTCCTATTTTGTCTAGATTTGCAAAGATCTGGATGAATACTTTGTTCGAATTGGCAATAAATCAGAGGCTCGTAAACAGATCAGTGGTCAGACTGGATACAGACATTTCTTACTGAAAGTTTTGATGATATTGATGCTCATTTCATCAAAAAGGGGGAGATGGTATCAAGAAATGATAAAGTTTTGGGAGATGAATTCTAAAGAAATATCCAAGTCAGAAGATTCAAAGTAAAGACTTGAAGAAGATCAAAGTATTTCTGAAGATGTACTGATTTTTGAGGAAATTTTCTTTGAAGATTATTTGCTAAAGCAATCCGAGCTGATTCTGAAGACAATTTCTTTCCAAAGTCTGAAAGTGTTTTGTGAAAGTTTTTGGGGAGATTGTTAATCGTTTGAAGACAGTTTTGGAAAGAATACCATCAAAGAAAAAGGGGAGATTGTACTGACAGAGCTTAAAAGTGAAGATTGGTTTGTTAGATCTTTCAATAGTGATCTTAAATCCAAAGGGGGAGATTGTTAGAGAATAAATCTGTTGGATACAAGATCAAGAAGACTGAAGGTCAAAGTTTAAGAAGTCAAAGCTGAGAAAGTCAACTCTCATCAAAGTCAAAGTCTTTTGTAATAAAAAGTCAAAGTATTGTATTTGTATTTGTTTTTCTTGTATTTTAGATGTAGGTATAAATAGCTTTGTATTTTCTGTTCTTAGTAGAAGTCTTATTGTGATTAGAAGAATACGTATCTTGTAGAGAGAGAGAGAGTTCTAGAGAGAGAAAGTTGTACTTAAAATTGAGAATTGAAATCAAAACAGGTAATTTGATTGAAATATATTTGTAGATTAATTGTTTGTGATTAGAAACTAGAAACAGGGAATAACAGAGACTTTGAGTTGGTTGTCAACTTTAGATCCAATCATCATCTTCTCCAATTGATCCCACATTTGCTTGCCGGTAGCGTTGTAGCTATCAATATTGACATATATTTCATTCGGTATTCCTTGGAGAATGAATGATCTTGCCAACTTGTCACCCTTGTGTCTCTTCTTTTGTTCATCCGAGTATTCATCAATCGGTAATTTATACTCTTTCTCTTCTTCTTCACCATTTTCTCCAGCTACAGTGAGAACCTTGGTTGGAGGTGTCATGATTCCTTCTTTTAGAGATTTCCTGATGTAATCTCCCAGATCATTTCGATCGATGAAATCCAAGAATCTGTCCTTCCATTGCTCGTACTCCCCCTTGAAGAGTACTGGTGGCTTAACATCTGTTCCGATAGCAAGAGCTTCCCGAGATGACATGCTTACTGATATGATTAGTAATCAAACTTATCTGGTATGAAGACAATCAACTAGATGAGATAGTTAGAATCAAGAGTTGGATAAAACTACACTTAAAATTTTTCAGAAAAATAAATTTCCAAAAAATAATTTAATTGCAGTACTAACACAGAATAATTCACAGATAAAATAATCAGAGTAACTGGCACAGAAAGTGAACTAAGACGGTGGCGCAAAAAGACAGTTCGCGTGAGAGATAGGTCGCGCAAAGAGGAGCTTTGCGCGAGTGACAATTGGCGCAAAGTAAGGTTTGCGTGAACCGTAGGTGGAGCAAAGTGATAGTTTGCGCGAGAAGCAGATCGCGCAAAGTGAGGTTTGCGCGAGCCTTGGGTGGCACAAAGTGAGATTCTCGCGAGCAGTGGGTGGCGCAAACAGAGGTTTGCACAACAAAGCACTGGCACAAAGAAGGGTTTGCGCAATATGTGGGTCGCGCAAAGAGGACTTCTCGTGACAAGGCAGTGGCGCAAAACTGAGAGAGACCGATACCTTGCTTGGACCGGTAAAAATGTCGACCGGTAAGATGTTGGACTGGTATGAAATCGACCGATAATATGCTTTGACCTGTATGATTCTTTGACCGGTATTGGCTTGGACCGGTAGAGTTCGACCGGTAATTTGCTATGACCGATATCTTGTCATAACAATTTGCTATGACCGATATAACAATTTTCTGTTGCACGTACTCCGCAACAGAACGGCGTTGTTGAAAGAAGAAACAGAACGCTTGTTGAGTCCGCCAGATCAATGCTCGCTTATTCAGGTCTACCTTTGTCTTACTGGGCTGAAGCAGTATCAACTGCCTGGCATACACAGAACAGATCAATTCTGCATCGTCGTTTCAACAAAACACCGTATGAACTTATGAACGGGATCAAACCGAACATCAAGTATTTCAAGTCATTCGGGTGTAAATGTTACGTTCTGAATGACAGGGAGAATCTCAACAAGTTTAGTCCAAAGGCAGACGAGGGTGTATTCGTGGGTTATTCTTCAAACTCTGCAGCTTATAGAGTTTTTCTGATCTCTGCAAGAAAGGTCATAGAGAGTGTCAATGTAAAATTTGACGAAGCTGCTGATTTGGTTTCTAGTCACTCAGGCTCAGAACCCGCTTTTACTGTAAATTCAGTTTCTGAACAAATCAATTCAGAACTTGCTCTTTCACCGGATACCCAGGATTCTTCTACTCCCTCTCCTTATCTTTCTGATCTTGATTTTCTGTTTGAAAATTTTTATGATGATGTGCCTAGATCTAACACTGAAAATGTTTCTAATGTTTTGAATCAGGAAACTGAGAGCTCATCTATTCCAAATTCCGCTGCATCTATCTCTGACAATGATGCTGCTCCAGTCTCTCCTATTCAACAAGAACCGGCACAACAAGATTTTGTTCAATCAGACACTGTTCAATCAGAAGCTGAGCCTATTCATGAAGAAAATACTCAAGAAGAGTCTATTCAAGATCAACCTGTTCAGGAGGAATCAATTCAGGAAGAAGTACAGAATGATGTTATTCAACAAACTGTTCCTGAATCTGATTTAGAGATTGTTGAGATACCTCCTCCTCAAGTGGAAACTATTTATATCTCTTCATCTGATGTTGAAGTTTCTGAACCTCCCTCTCTTCAATTAGAAGTGGTTCAAGATGTAATTGATCCTCTCCCTCATACAACAAAATGGAGTGGTGTACAAGAATGGCTCTAATGAAAAATGCTTTCTCAGAATTGAAGAAATTGCTCACTACTCCGATGGAACCTTAAAAGTGATCAAACTATAGTTAGAGCAACGTCTGAAGGAAGTCAAAAGAAGATTTATGGAATCAAGAGAAAATGCATTCCTGGTTGATAATGATGAAATCCATCTTATCCAGAAGACTTTAGATTCAATTCAAGAAAGATTGAATCTCCGCTCAACTCTAAGACGACTTGAAGTTTTAGTTGGTCTGAATCGACTTCGTCAAAGAGAAGAGCGTCAGTGATTCTTCAAAGTCGCCTGGTTGGTCTATGCTGTGTTTGAAGATTGTTTTTGAAGACCACGACGCCAATGATTACTAAGGGGGAGATTGTTAGATCTGTTTTTATAGTAATCATTGTATTTATTTTCTAGCTTTTACTGTGCTTATTGTTCATTTCTGTATTGTAAAGGCTAGGGGTATTTAAGTCCCCTTAGAGCCTTTGTTTTGTAATTTTTGGCACTCACTTTCAATACATCTGAGAACTTTGCGCTTCAATATTTTCTCTCTCTACTTTCTCTCTCTAAAGAATCAGTGATCTTGGACTCTCAGTTTTAGCTCACGGCTTTATCCTCCGCGTGACCTCGAATGGGTTTAGTACTCCTATTCTTACTTGACTTGTTCTCACTAGGATGTAGCCTAACACTTGTTCTTTGTTGTCATGTTTGACAGGTTATCCTAGCAGTGGGGCATGTCAGGACTGAGGGAACGACCTTGGGGTCGTGTGTGGTCTTTTTGAGGAAATATAGTGACCAACCTCTAATGATTTTAAAAATAGACATTTTGGAAGTATAGCGACACCCGATCATAATCTAGTTAACTTATTTTAGATTAGTAGGTTGTCATCCTATGCTTCATTTATTGAGATTATAAATGCCTTACAATATACCCCGTTGGGGATGATACACTTGGGTTTTTGAATTGTTTTTACCTTACTTCATAGGTTTAATTTATTCCCCTTTTTAGGGTGACAGGTTTTCTCTATTTTCAAACGTTATATTGCCAAAATTTCGAATTTTATTTCCGCCTAAATTTTAGAGTGTTACACTTAGGACTTTATTTTACCTCATTTTACATCTTTCCCAATCCTATATTGAGTCTTTTAAGTTTTATTTTATAATTTTAGTTTGATTGGAGCTAGAATGTAGGAAGTGGTAATGTTCTATGATTATTGGCTAGAATGTAGGAAGTGGTAATGTTCTATGATTATTGGTGAATACATTGCTAAACTGATTGTTGATGTAACAAACATTGCTACAATATTGATATTGGCAGCAACCGGCTTAATCCTTGGACGAAATTTTTGTGAAGACTTTTTGGAAGGCATCTTGGAGTACAAGTGCAGATGAAAAGTGATGGAAGATACCTCTGAAGATGTCTTGCTTTATCTCCTTAAGCATCTTTTACTTTTGTTAATTAGACTTAAGACGCTTAGTTATTATCCATTGGACAATTTGCTTTTGTACTAGTAAGCATCTTTTTTTATTCCTTTAGCTTAGTATAAGTAGGTGTTTGTCTTTCAGTTGTAAGCATGAACAAATCTGAATCAAAGCTTCTCACAAGCTTTCTATTCTAGTATTTTTAATTGCAATCTTTAGTACAATAACCTTTACAATATTCATTTTACAACATTCATTTTACTTTTCTTGTAAGTTTACTTTAATTCATTTACTTTTGAGCACTTACATTCAGCCATGCTAGGCTAAACACCTTAGCGTGGGTGTAAGTAAAGGTTGTGAGATTAAACCAAGTGTTAGTGGATATTTTTTCGTTAATAGCAATTTACTTCACTATTCACAATTTGTACAAACATTTCATCTAGTAATCTTTGACAAATTGAGACATGTTATTTTATTAGATGAGATGGACTTAAAATTAAGACAACACAAATGTTTTTACTAAGTGTGTTATAGAGGCTACAGAGAGTTGCAACAACCTTATGGGTTGCAAAACTATATGGAAAGAAAGGCAAGATCTGTACTAGTTTGGTTCTTGATGCATCCACCACGTGCACTGCCAACATATGGTATAATTTGCACTTCCTTGGAAGGCCATTCAATCCAGTAGTGCTTGTAGAGAGTTATTGTTGCAACACCCTTGTGATGTTGTAGTAATGTTCATTACACTCTATTTGTTGAAATCCAAACTGATCTTGCACCCATACTAGCTTTTACTTATTGTTACATTTCAGTATTTTGGTTACCAACTCTCAAAAGATATTGCTTCGATTTTACTCTTGAAATCTTGTTTTAAAGTTGAGTTTGGTTACTCTTCTTACTTTGGAAATCCCTGAGGTACAATATCGAGTATTGCTTACCATTATTACTTGCTTTGGACGATCATAGTGAGCCATGTATACTTACATGATTTACCAGTTGCTATAGCCTTTTGGGGTTATATCCAATCCAGTACAGTAACCTACTCCCATACTTCCCCTTTTATGGGTTTAAGCTTCACATACAATTATGAAATTTCAAGGATTTTGCAAGTCGTATTTTTATGAATTTTAGGGGTGTTACGAATAAGGACCGATTCTTGTGCATCTTGATAACTCTCATTTTAAGTGTTATTTACACATCGTTTTTGTATGTTTTTTCCTCCCTTTTAGTGTGTCTCCTCTTTATGTGTTTGTGTTTCTCCCTTTTATCTATTTATTTTTGTTTGGAGCTATTAAGGATAATTTTTTTTTGTTTTGATGGTTGTACACATCATATTTGGATTAAATGTTGGATTGTGTAAAGAGGCCACTTTATCGCCACTATGGTGGGCAATGCAAATTCTAGAAAAGATGAAAAGTATCATTTTTCTATGGATTCTTTTTTTCATTTCAGCCACCTGCATTATGGTATTATTGATGGTCAAATATTGGAGACAAGATGGAGGTAGGAGGACCAAGGAAGATGAAGGCACAAGCTAAATGACAAAAATGAAGTAAGAACCCGTATCTTGGTGCAAGGATTTGTTTACCCAAAAATGGCTACCTAAAGACTTAAATGAGAGAAAGAAAAGTTTGAGCTTTCATGAAAGAATGAAGACTGAAGCAAATAAGCCTTTGGGTCAAAGGAAACTTGAGCTCTTTGAAAACACTTACGAGTAAATGTTCCCATCACCTTCTTCATCCTCCATTATAAATAGAGGCCATGAGATTTTGTTATGAGGGAGACCTCTAGAAATTTAGACAACTTCAACTACTTATCTCTGCATTTATTTTTCTTAGAAAGTTGTGGTTGTAATTTATTTTCACATCTTTATTTCCAGTACCACTTGCCACTGTAACGACATAATGGCAACAATTTGTAGTTTATTTCTTAATGCAAGTAATCTTTAAGGTATTTTTCTCCTTCTATTATGTTTTTTACTTTAAGTATTGGCTAAGCACCCTTTAGGTGTAGGTGTAAGTCGAACCTAAGATTAGTAAGCAACACTTGGGTGGTGCCATCATTGCTAACTCTTAGACTTGGTTACTAGAGTCAAAACTTTAACTAAATGCGAACAAACCGATCAATTGAAAGTGTTAAAACTTTAACTAAATTCAAAACTTTAACTAAATGCTAACTATTAGGTTCTAGACCCAGGGATGGGAGGATTTTGAAGTAAGGCTTGAGTGATGCAAGAATATTTAAGAAAGTTTTTTTTGTAATCACGTAAAGATGCAAATTTTTGTATGATATTAACTAAGGTTTAAATGTCGGTCGAGAGTAGTGTTACAAAGAGATTTGAGTACTCGTCTCTATACCGGTAGAACTATGACTCTTGGAAGTCAACTTAGTTGGATCAACAAGTTGTTAGTTGACAGAAATGGTGAATCTGTCGGGATATGTGGCCACTCTATGTGGAAGTTCACTTTCGAGAGAAATGAACTTTTATAAATGTCTTTGTGGCAAATGCCTTTCACCATATCGTTACTACAAATGTCTTAGGGAAAGCTTACGCCCATACTATTTTTTTTTATATTAAGTGTTTTACTTAATTATTAAAAGCACTAAACTCGTTCAACGATATTTTCTTCTTCTCTAATTGCAATCATTGTATTCTTAACTTAGTACTCAAAGCTCTGAAGTTCGTCTGTGGATACAATCTCGATATGACTACCACTTTATTACTTGTAACGATCATAGTGTCCAATGTGCAAGGGCAAACCTATGTATGTCCTAGCAGGCTCCCGCACACCCGCTCAACTTATTTTCGCAAGTAAGGTTTCTTTTGAGTTATGAAATTTTGAGGGTTTATGAAAAAAAAGTATCTTGAAATCAACCAAAAAATCGAAAAGGCCTCGAAATCAACCAAAAATCTTTAAAAGCCCCTCAAAACGGTGAAATTCAGCTAAAACACATTATGAGACTTTACACGGGTCTTTGATCTACCTTAAAGGTGCATCTGCTTGGCAAAAATCCTGAATCCGACACTACTGATGCACACTTTGTACCTCTATTATGCCAACACTATGACAACTTTTGTGAACCTATAGATTTCTGCTACTAAGAATGTATGCATATGCATGTATATTTGACCACTTCATTTTGTTTTGATTTAGTTTCACAAACCATAAACCAAATTGAACCGAAACCTAACAACAACAACGCTGAAAACTTATATCAATTGGCTAGATTTGATTCCATGGTGTTTCGTTTGTTTATGGGCAATCAAATCGTTTTAAAAAATCATAGGGGTTACTATTGTATTTCTTCCTAATATAGGGACCAAATGTGATAATTTTGAGCAAATACTGGGAAAAAGTTGGCAATCCGGGACATAAGCAAATTCATCCTTGGGATGCTTCATTAATGTCACGTTGAGGTTTGCATTTGTTTATAGAAAGCCAGGCCACAAATCCAAGTGAAGAGAGAGAGGGATCAGTGATTGGTCACTCTCATTCGATTTGATCTGTTCACGGTGAACCCAACGCCGCCGTCGATTTCTGCAGCTTCCCCCGGCGACAAAGACTCCATCATTGACCACCATATTCATAGTCGCCGCCGCCGCCGCCCTCTGTCTGTCACCAGTGGAAATGTATGTCCATTCACGCTATTTTCAATACTATTATCATCTCAATTTTCTTGATATTCATTAGATCAGGTGATATTTGAATTTAACAGGAATGCTGATCTTTATTTTACTTGTAGATCTCCTGATTCAAAGCTCACTTTTCTGTATTGTACTACCACAATTCAACTATGAGAGCATCCTTTGACGATTTATAGTGATCTGTTGTTTTCTTTTGATTTCTATCATCTCTTTCACTTTATTAATAAGTTGTGTTGTGTTGTCCTGTTGTACCATCTTTTTTCTCTTTTTCCTTTGGGTATGCTTTGGGTAATCTTAAGAACCATGTGCTTGAAATTCTCCCTTTCTTTGAAAAGGGCAATAATTGACTTCCCAAGGTGTTATTTGGGACATGCAACACCCTTGCAATGCTCCTTCTACAAGTTGTGTTGTGTGTTCTTTCTGTTTGGATACACTTTTGTAAGTACACAAATACAGTTTCCTACATTTCTTTCGAAACATGACTGCTTAAAAGGGAGTTTTTTCAGTATATTCCATGACCTTCATGTTTAGATTTTATCCCATAAATAAAGACTCTTTAACAGTATAATTTTATAGTCTATGTACAGCATCACCTTTAAAAATTACAAAAAAAAATCATCCATGTACAACTTTCAGATGCTAATTAAGTATGCCAAGGCATTTTCAGAAGTTCACTGGTAATTTAGTTATCATGTTTCATGGGACATAGCTTGACATTGGTTTTAGGCTTTTAGCTATGCTACAGTTTAATCAGACAGTACATGTAATCATGTTAAAATTGAGAACCAGTCTATTTGAATAAAGTGCGCAGACACTTGTTTTAACTTCTTTGGAAGACTGACATCATCTGGAATCTGTCCAACCATCTTTAAATTAAATGTATGCTTAGAGCAACATCTGGAATCAGAGCTGTCAAGCTTTGCTCAAGCATTTATGAAAGAAATGAAAGAGAAGGGTAGATCATATAAGGCATTTAGATAGATGCCTAAGTGGATGGAGTTGATAACCTAGCGGTCAATGCCTCTCATGTTCCTGTCCCAGGTGTTGGAGACTGGAGAGAGATTGAGATAGATAGATAGAGAGAGAGAGAGAGAGAGAGAGAGATACAAACTGACCGAAATCTCATTCTTCTTTCTTATCCAGTTAGTAACCCATTATCAGGATTGATGATAGCAAACACTCATTTGACTGTTTAATTACAACCCATTTACTGGTCAGGCTTGATGCCATATTCTTATAGCTTCAGATATAGAAAAGAAATCGACTATGCTTAAACTCCATATCCCTGGAAATGGGATGGATAAAGATAATAACTTGTATCGGAAGATAAATTTGCATGCTTAAAATTTTATGCTCCTTACTATGGTTGTCTTCTTCTTATGACTTTATTTTATGCATGGATAAGAATAAAATAATATCTATAAAATTTCTAATTCTTTGCTGATTGTTGGAACCAAGTAAATCACTTTAAGCTCCTTTAACATATTTCTTGATACATACAGATTAGTTAAATTTATAAGAAGATATGAATTGACAAGCAAAACATTTTTTACTGCAGATGTTCTGATCCTGGTTTTTGAGGTGCAAGGTGCCTTTTAGGTGCAAAGGTACCCCTGGCGGCCTACAAGAGAGGTGTATGCCATTCAACCAAGGTAAAGATAATATAGAAGACATTAATGAAATGTATTTCAATTATTAAACATCAATTTATGGAAATGATCAAGTCCAATAAGTTGTTGATTTCTTTTAGCATATATATTGGTTCTCAAGATTAATCAATTTCTCTAGCATATAGAAAATATGCACGTTAAAAGTAGCAATATAAATTAGAGAGTTATGTGCTCTCTTGAACATAATTAAGTACAACAAAAAGAAGAAAAAACAATAGAAGTGCAAGATGAAAAGTAGTTGATAGAGGTTTATATGCTAAATTGTCAATTGGTCTTTTACTATAAACTATGCTCAAACTCTTCCCGCGTTTTGTTTTTTTTAATTATAATTGGAATGCACATGTTGTAAATTGAAATTAAAGTGATAGACCATCAAGGCAGAAACAAGAAATGGGTAATTTATGTATAAAAAGATTAACAGAGAGTCACTTTGTAGAAATGCTTATTGAGCATGCTTTTCACCTTGCCTAAGCCTGTAAGAAACAACTAAAGCACATGCTTCTCCTATCCTAAGGGCCTTTAACTTTTGACAACTAATGTAATTTCATCCTCAAAACTGGTCTTTTTCTTTGCTTTTATTTGGTTGTTTTGTTACTTCAATTAACCTACACATTGATCTACTCGTTGGGCTGGACCCTGTGTTGTTTAAAAAATAAACGAGATCTCCCATTAAATCAAATACCATATTAGGGTTTATCAAATGAGGGTAGATTGGTAATTTTTTAGTTTTGTTTTATCCTTGTCCCATCTTGTTCCACCTATTTTGGTGGAACAAAAAGCCTCTTTTGTCCCATCCAGTCCCTGTCCAATGTCGCGCCAAACGTGGAACAGTGAGTTTTTGTTCTGTCCCTTGTCGTACAACAAGGAACAGTGAGTTTTGTCCTGTCTGGTCCCATGTACCAAACGCAGCCAATGATCTGAATGGTATGTGTATACATCTCTTTTCTTGTATTTGTTCTTTTCCTTTCTGTTGTCATTTCTTGCTGATCTCAGGCCAGCGACTGATACAGTGGTTTACTTGTTGGTGTGTTTGTGGAAATGGATATGTAATGTTTATATTAACAGACCTCAAAAATACACGTGCATGTTTATGGACATCCACCTTGGTTTTCTTTCATTTCAATACCACCATGAGTTAACCTTTTGAAATGTTAGTTGTATATTGGTACTGCCCATTCAGTGTCAGTAATGGATGTTGATGTTGGTTGTCATCCTGAAATGTCTTAAACCAGGTGGTATTTCTTTGATTATTCCTTGATTGTAAAGATAGAGGATAGTAACATCTGCAGTAAATTATTTTGCATTGCATTAAGAAATGACAAGTTCCATTTCAAAGTTTTGGATGTGGTTACCATTAATATTCTCCATTTATAAGGATTCAGCAAATCTTAGTTCATGATGTAACTATTATAACATGTTGTCCCCCTTCAGCAACATAACAGCAATCTGACAAATGCTTAATTAAGTATACTAATCGTATGCTATTCTTTCTGTTCTTCTATGTTTTTAGCAGTCTCATTCTTAGAGTGAATAGTTCTCTTTGTTGTTGAGGTAATGTTGCCTGCTTGCACTTTGACAATCAAATTTCAATAATTAGATTCTTTTTATTGTGTCTTTCAGATGCGGGAATGATGGGGACGGAGTTCATGACAGGAAGAAAAACACCTTTCCAGTCTAATGCTTTGGTTTCACACGTTCTAAATAGAATCTGACATTTTCTAGTATCATCATACTTGTGATGCCTTCGTACTAAATGAAGACGGCTAGGGGATGGCGTGTAGGCATAAAAGACTTTCTAATGATGTCTGGTACTCGGCAACGACCACATTTGAAAGGGCCAAACTGGGTTATTATATTAGTGTGTTTGGTCAGCATTTTCCTGATTGGAGTCTATATATATCCGCCTAGGAACTCTGCAGCCTGCTATATCTTTTTCTCCAGTAGCTGTTCTGAGCATGAAATCGCTCCAGCCATTCCTTCCAGAGAATTAACTGATGAAGAGAATGCAGCTCAGGTGGTGATCACAGAAATTTTGAAGTCATCTCCTATTACCTCGAAGAACCCGAAAATTGCTTTCATGTTCTTGACTCCTGGTCCATTACCGTTTGAAATGCTCTGGGACAAGTTCTTTCAAGTGAGCTTCTGCTTTTCAGCAATCAATACTTGGCTACTATGTGTTTGAATGTCATTTTTCCTTTCCTTTTCTTCGTTTTTGATTTTCTTATTACTGTAGCTATTGTGTCAATTATCTGCTTATATAATGATTTTCTCTGTCAAAAGATCTATATATTGTGTTCCCTTGATATTGAACTTTTATCCAAACACTTTATGGAAGGAGTATATTTGTGGTTCTCTTTATGTTGCATTGCAATCACATAAACTTGAACTTTGAGGCTCAATAGCTAAATACATGACAATTGAATTATGGCCGAGAATAAAGAGAACGGCTTATTTTGGGGTTGTCATGTTGATGCAGCGGTTGTCACTGAATAAGTTATTTGATGAATCGCCTACAATGTTCAATTTTGTTGTAATTATTGTGGCTTTATACCGTGCCTAATTATATGCTACCACTTGATTTTCTTGATTTATGCTATGATGGTGATATGTAGGCATCTTTTGTAACTTACGAGGCTATGAAACATGGGATGAGAGCAACTAAATTGCTTTCAGACTAAGATCATGCTTCCTTTTCAAGGTAGTAGAGAGAAATTTAAGGTTGGTCGCTGCTTTCTTTTTGTTGCTTCTCTCTTCCTTCATGAGATAGTTAAAATGATCGTTAACCTTCATCATTTCAAGCTAGCTCCTACTGTTCCTTAGTCAAAGTTAAGTTCACACTTCTCTATGTTATGAAATCTCTGATTCATGGGGATGTGTCTATGTTTACTATCATAGTACATCTCTGACAGATGACATACCAAACTCTCGACCCTGATGGCAAATGCAAGTCAACTCAAGCAGTAGCCACTAAGGCATACTCTAGCGACCAATAATGTCTAGCTTCATGCTTTTCCATCTTTGTGAATACACTGCAATCGATTCTTGACTCTGCGTAAGCATCATGATTTTTTTGTCTTAGCTTGAATATCTCGGTCCATTACTCCGATTGAATCTGTCACTTATAGATCCATCCAGATATCAAATGCAGTTTCAGCAAACATCACACTTGCTGATATCTCCATTGAAATGGATTCAAAATCCACGACATAACAATGTTAGAGCATCTCCAACAGATTCTCCAAAATGGAGGATTAAAATTTAAAATCTCGAAAAAAAATTACATTCAACTCCAACAGCTTCTCTGTTTTGGAGATTACAACATTGGTTATATTATTAAAATGTTCTATACATTAAATAAAATATTATTTTTCTCTCCTAAAGGACCTAAACATTTAATTTCAAGATGTCTTATTGGTGGGAATGTAATAAAAATAATATTTCTCCCTCATGGAAATCATTTTTGGGCAATTCTCCAAATTTGGAGAATTTCACATTCTCATTCTCCATTTTGGAGAAAGGTTTTGGAGAATCTGTTGGAGCAAAAATAACTTTCCCAAAACCCCAAAAATCTCCATTTTCTCTATTTTGGAGAATCTGCTGGACATGCACTTTTTGTTACGCATCCATGCACTAACCATTGCCAGATCACTGTCATCTGGTCTGGTCAGAATTCCACCCACAAATCCAGTTTTGTTCTTAAAATTCACATCACTCCTACTCCAGGAGGAATAATTCTCTCCCGTTAAGATTTGTGAAACGAGAACAATCCAAGATTATTAGAGTGGTGGAGGAGGTAAGGATGTAACCGATCATGAATGGCTGAAATCTGCGGAGTCTTCCTTTTGATGAACTGTTTTGGTCTGGCATATTGAAGAGAGGAAGAGAATACGAAAAAGGAATTCGAGGATAGAGAATTGGTAAAATGGATTTATGTATATTCATCTGATTACTACACTCCCTATTCATATGATACAGCTACCAACTACTGCTAAATGCTAATAACTAACAGTTACAGCTAACAACCATTAATCAAATCCACCTAACATAACTAACTTAACATAAATAGACAAAATTACCCTCCATCTATCCGTCTGCAATAGTTTCTCCATGGAATCTATATTTCTCCAATAAACATACCGCACCAAGTGATTGACCTCTTACTCATAGAGCATCTAATATGACTACACCATGAGTACCATGTGTCCAACAATCTATGTGATTTGTATAAAGGAATACTCAATTAGGAGCACTATTGAGATACTATGAATAACATGATTCTTATGACTGTTGTGAAGGAAGACCAAATATCTAAATGGACTGACACACCTAGCTTATGGAAAGGCAATATGTAACTTGGTGCCAATGCGAACTTATCTTCCCCAAAAATAGACCTTTAAGGTTCACTAATCATACCAAAACTATATTCTTGTGTAGACACCATGAGAAAATTTACCTAAAAAGAATTATTGAGGGGATTTGTGCTCCTATTGGCCATTGCTGGAAAGTATATAGAAACATGGAAAAAGAAGATATCTTTTTTATAACTTATCAGGCTAGTAATAGAAAGACAAATGTCCTAAATAATCAAAGTCATGAGTGTATCAGTGAATCAACATCATTCAATGTGATAATCCTTTTTGAGTTTTTGTGAAGATTTGGACCAAGTGAATGTTCAGAGATATCTGGAAAATGGGCAGGTCATGAATGCCAACCTTTATTTGCATGTTCTGAATTTTGTGAGGACAAATTCAAATAGATAGTGGAGTTTTCTTGGTTTTGTTTTGATTATGACATTGGATCAGTGTAAAGTACACTGGCCACATTAAGGAATAGCATGCACAGACCATGTATGGTTTTTATTGATTTATTGCTAGTTTATCGTCTTCGATTAGCTTGCACATTGTAACATTTTAAAAGTTGATCGTTGCCTGAGCTTCTTTTTCTGTTTTTCTTTAAAGAACTTTATATCCAAAAAGCTTTTTCTCGAAACTTTTTGCAGGGCAACGATGATAGATTCACTGTTTACGTGCATGCCTCAAGAGAACAGCCAGAGCATCGCAGTCCTCACTTTGTTGGTCGGAATATACGAAGTGACAAGGTATCTATTTTTCTTGCATCTATATGTGTAACTTGCATTCCTTGTTGATAATTCTGTAGCATTGGTTTAGTATCATTATTCTTCCTGATAATGAGTATGGAAAAATAATGGAAAATAGCTTATTATACCAATTGTTAGTGATCAAGTGACACTGCTATTACAGCTAGAATTACCATTATCTGATGGAAGTGAAAATAGGAGACGACCAAACTGAGACTAAATAAAAGATAATTAATTAGGAATCATTGCATATAATTCAACCTGATATACTGCTTCTTTGTGGGAAAGTTCCTTTCATAGTTGTTAAAAGCGCGCCTAGGCTCTGAGGCTCATAAGGCTCAAGGTCTTGGGTTTTTTTGAGGTCGAGGCTAGGCGTATTCACGAGGTTCACTAAGGCCCTGCGCCTTCGCTGAGGCGCCTTGTGGGCCTAGGCGTGCCTCATAAAGAGTTATTATATACCTAGTCAAACCCTAATATTAAATAAGTTTTCTCACCCTTTTCATCTCCTAACTTCTTAAAAAAGAGTTATTAAATACATGACCTAAGTCAAACCATAATATTTAATACCCGGTCATTAGAACATCAAGCTTCCTTCTCTATAAATACCTAGACCTGAAAACTTCTCCCTCACAAGCCCACGCTTTACACTTTTCTTATCGATGTATTGTTGGTTGTTGCATTGGAACTTGTTGCATATTTGAGTTGTGTACAACTATGTGTGTGTGTGTGTGTGTATATATATTGATAAGATGCGCCTCGCATTTCTGAGGCCTGCGCCTCACGCTTGCACCTTGTGCCTAGGCCCCGCGACCCCTTTGCGCCTAAGTGCGCCTTGAACCTTTAACAACTTTGGTTCCTTTTTATCTCTACCTTCCATGGGTCAAGGCAGGCTTGAAGATATAGTGGGATTGTGTGGAAGTAGGATAAGTCTTCTTTCCGTGTTTTTTTCTTTTTCTTTTTTGTTTCTGATTCATGTTTAGGTGGACATGCCCTTTCTTATAATAAAAATATATGATCATGATCTTTTCATAACTGATCTTGTTATGCTATTGGTAGGTTGATTGGGGGAAAATATCCATGGTTGATGCGGAGAAGAGACTATTGATGAACGCACTTCAAGATCCAGACAATCAACAGTTTGTTTTGCTATCTGACAGGTACAGTAATTGGATTTATAACACTTGTGGTTAAGATGAACATTGTTGGTCATAAGTATTGTTAATGATTATTCAAGTTTTGTTGCAGCTGTGTACCATTGCATCACTTCGATTATGTGTACAACTACCTAATCTTCACAAATGTTAGTTTCATTGACTGGTAAGGTTGCTATACTTTCTAAAAGACATCTTAAATGTTTTCTTTTCCCTTTTCTTGTGTGGAAAACTTGCACTCTACTGTTGCTCATTGGTTTTATGATAATCTATAAAATTTGTATCCTTTGGTTGGCACTAAACTTTAAACTCATTGTAAAGGATGGAATATCCCATTTCCTTGCCTATCCCTACCTTTGACCTTGCACTGATAGCTATACCATCAGCTAATACCCTAAGTTAAGAGATTTATTTTGGTAAGATAAACCAAACCAAACCTAATGTACCTGGTATATCCCACTCGGAGTAGGGTATGATGTATACAGACCTTTCCTCTACTCCAAGGGGTAGAGAGAGACTGTTTCTTTGAAGACCCCCAGCTTGCGAAAAAGTTTTGTAGAAACAAGTTTTTTCCAAATAAACTTTTGAAAATTGCAAGGATTTTGAAACCCACTTGAGAGCATACGACATAGAAAAGATTACTAGAAAAAAGAGTGTGTGCAATATCACTTAACACATGCTTAATTTTGACATTCCAGATACAAGATCACTTAAGCTTAGTGAAATAGAGCCGATTGTATGAAAAAATTGTGCCGAACTTTTTTTTAACACATGCTTATTTGGGTGAAACATATACTTCATACTTCTAACTCCCCTTTATTTCTCTCTCTCACTTCCTGCTGTCTGTAGTTACGATGATCCAGGTCCACATGGAGGTGGTAGGTATTCAGAGCATATGTTACCTGAAGTTGAATATAAGGATTTTCGTAAGGGTTCACAGGTATTTTTCAAACATATTCACTTTTTTTTACCGTATGTCTTTTGAACTATTTTGGTTTATGGCCATCTATAGTAAAGTGTTGACTTCTTTTACTTTGTTATTTGGTATTATTGTCTAGCTGGAAAAAATCAATAACAACAAAAACAGATGAATAAAATATTTGTTAAGGATAAAAGGAAAGAGTTGAATCTACAAATCGAACTTTTTTCAGCATCCAAAAGGGAAATAGACCACAGTAAGCACTTTCCAATCTAAGATCATATTCACTCCTGTCCAAAAACTAAAATTTGAATTTTGGGTGTGAAAAATACTTGGTCCCTCCCTCTCGCAAGTACACCATTTTCTTTTCAAGACTTTCCAAAGAGAAGTTACCTATTTGCCTTGGTAAGTATGGCAAGAGTAGTTATTACTCATTTTGGCTCACATGGTTTATTTAAATATAGGACATCAATGCAACTCTATTTAGGCATTTGGCTAATATTAACTGTGGGAAAGTTCATTTAGGAACCGTAAATATTTTGAGAACCCAGAGACTTCATGTTGAATATACATAAAAATTCATGAATATCATGCATCTTATTCATGAATATTCATCATTATAAATATTCATGATATTCATCATTATAAATATTCATGATATTCATCATGAATAGTTGGTTCTCACAGGTCTCAAATGAACCTGCCCCTAATCAACTATATTATCAAGTTCATGTACGATCTAAAGATGTAAAATGTGTGGGTTAATGGCCTCAGTCGTTAACTTTAAAGTTTATGAGGATTGTTATTGTTGCAAAGAGAACATCGTAACTACTTTGAACTTTACTATTCTTGATTTTGGGAAGTACTTACCTTTAATTTCAATAAAGGGGAGTAAATTCCAATCACTTGTCCTTAATCAGAAGTGAGGTTGTTTATGCTCTTCTTTCATCATCTTCTATGCATGTTTCATCGTGGTGGATACACATAGTTACATGGATCTGAACAAACTCATTCTTTTGGCGTTTCACACGTACCACTTATCTAATATGTTTCAAAGTTAGAAATAATGTTCCCCAATTCCTTATTTTTTTTAGTTTGGTAACTAAATTAGTGCTACATTGTATTCATAACCACTTTAAATAATGAATATGAATGTTATTCAGATTTTGTGATGAAGGAATTATATCAAAATATCAGGGAACCAGATTAGAAATAATGAAGTCATACATTGCATGGAAACAGTATTTAGAAAAGAATTACATGCTTTAAATAGTCTGAGTATCATCTTCAAGTTTTTGCTGGGGATCATTTACAATGGAACAGAAACACATTCTCACCATGAAATCGACATGTTATGCTTTTTATGTATATTTTTGTATGTAAATACAACTGCAAAGATATGAATTGCCATTGTTCTTGGTCTCTACATGGTCACGCATACCTCTTTACAGACACGGCTACACATGTCTAGTCTCTTCTAACAAGCAAGCACCAAATATCAGCAAAACTGGAGTTACCACAACTCTATTTTGTGTACTTCTTATGGAAGTGATATGGGCAACCTGAAGGCGCCACTACTCCACATGGTCTAGGGCTGTAGGCCCACTGCCACACAGTCCTAGAACCGGCAGGTTGGCATGCCCACAAGGGTTTTGCACCCAATGGGAATCGAACCTAGGAGTAAGAGGAACTACCCTTCTTATTGACCTAGGGGATTGGCAGTGAGCTAAGCCATTGTGGCTGTTATTTTGTGTACTTGTAATGAAAACTAACAGAATAAACTTCCTGTTTTTGTATTTCTTCCATAACTGTAAGACATACTCTTCCAGCTCACCTCTCCCATTGATGTGATTGATCATGGATTCATGATATCAGAATGTTGACACATGTAGTGTGAGTTTAATTGTAAAATTGATATATGTTTCAATGTACATCTTCAGTGGTTCACTATGATTCGACGGCATGCTCTACTAATTATGGCTGATAGTCTCTACTACAAGAAATTCCGGCTTTACTGCAGAGTAAGTACATCCAGATACATTCTTATTTGATGAACTAACATTTAAGACAAATAAAATGTATAGTATAAATTACAAAGTAGATAAACAAATGTATTTCATATTATATCGAATCACATCTGTGAAATCCCAAACAAGAATTAATGAATTTATTCCAACACATGTAAGGTCTGCTTGGCAGACTTCAATTGTCGTGAGGCATATATAATGTATGGTATTCCATAAGTTAGATTAGCCCGTAATGTATCTATTTATTTATGTATGTACATAGCGGATACACACACACGCACCATTCTTGATAGGAAACAATGATGATGGCATCCTACCCACTGCATAGTAAATCTTACTGTTAGATGTAGGGCATATTTTTGTCATTATGTACTTGCTCCTTCCTTGCCAAAAAAGAAATGCAGCATTTCCTAGCTTTCCTAGCTTGTGGTGTCACAAAAATTGCAACACTTTCTTTTTATCAATATTTCAATTCAAATTTACATATAATTACAAGTTACTTATGACAATGATTATGGTCCATGGGTTTTGTCATTTGTATTTTATGAAGGTGCATTTGATATTGTAAGAATATGGTCAGAAAACTGTGTCCTATTCATTTACATTCACCGGTATATATAAGGATAATAGTTACACTTTGGTACCATGTATTTTACACTTTGGTACCATGTACTTTACAAAATGATATCCTAGTCTAATATACCCCCTCAGTCTAAGGAGGAGTATGACGGATGCTGAGACTGGATCTGAAGTCGTGAAAGAGTACTCGGAGTAGGCCTTTGGTGAAGATATCTGCTATTTGGTAGCGTGACGGGACATGTAAAACCCGAATTTGGCCACGTTGAACCTTCTCTCGGACGAAGTGGATGTCGATCTCAATGTGCTTAGTCCGTTGGTGTTGGATTGGATTCTCCTACATATAGATGGCGCTAACGTTGTCACAGTAGACCAAGGATGTGCGTGTGGGATGATGGCCAAGCTCGAGAAGGAGGTTTCTGAGCCAGCAAATTTCGGCAACGACGTTAGACACACCTCGATATTCGGCCTCGGCGCTAGAACGGGAGACTGTCGACTGACGTTTAGAGGACCATGACAATAAGTTGTCTCCCAGAAATACACAGTTGGCAGAGGTGGAACGGCGGGTGTCCGGACAACCCGCCCAATCAGCGTCGGTGTAAGCCATAAGAGTGGATACCGAGGTACAACGCAAGTATAATCCCATGTCAATTGTGCCTTTGACATATCGAAGAATGCGTTTCAGGGCATTCATGTGTGACGTCCTCGGAGCGTGCATGTGCATGCAAACTTGTTGGACGGCGTAAGAAATATCAGGACGCGTGAATGCGAGATACTGTAGGGCACCTGCGAGCCTGCGGTAAGTGGTGGGGTCATCGATCAATTCCCCAGAGATGTGGCTGAGCTTCCCGTCGGTGTCAACCGGAGTGTGTACAGGATTGCATTGAGTCATGTTTTCCCGAGTAAGAATGTCAGTTGAGGTGAAGTTGGGGAAGGTGAAGGAGGGGGGGTTTCGACTTGAGGAGGATGGGGGGGAGGGTTAAGAGGTTCATTTGGGGATGTGGACTGGTTTGTGGTGGTGACGGATTCCCAGACATACGGATGGAGCTCACTGGATTGGTTGGAGTGAAGAAAGTCGTAGGAAGGGGGGAGGAGTGACGTGAGGCAAACGGAAACACGGTCTCATCGAACACGACATGACGAGAGAGGATAATTTTTCTGGTGGAGAGTTTGTAGCATTTATACCCCCTATGATTGGAGGGGTAACCGAGAAATACGCACGGGGTGGACCTGTTTTCAAGTTTGTGAATAGATGGAGATGGGATGAGGGGATAGCAGAGACAACCGAAAGTTCGAAGGTGAGTGTATGTGGGGTGTTTGTTGTATAGGAGGAGTGCGGGGGTGGCGTTGTGTTTGGTTTTGGATGGAAGTATGTTGAGTATATAGGTGGCCATTTGTAGAGCGTGATGCCAGAAAGTTGGCGGTAAGGATGCGTGGATGAGAAGAGTGCGGATTATGTTGTTTATGGAACGAATTTTTCTTTCGGCTTTCCCATTTTGAGAAGTGTGGGGACATGAGAATCGGAAAACCATCCCGTGTTGGGTACAGAAATCGTGAAACGATTTATTGTTGTACTCAGTTCCATTATCGCACTGAAAGCTTTTAATTGCACGCTCAAATTGGGTGCGAATGAGGGTGTGGAAGGATAGGAAGGTGGAATGCGTATGGGATTTGTGTGTGAGAGGGTAAGTCCATAGATAATTGGTGTAGTCATCCAAAAACAAGATATAATAACAGTGACCCCCGGAGCTTAGAACTGGGGAGGTCCATAAGTCACTATGCACAATATCAAAGGGTAAACACGTAACAGAAGTAGAATCATAGAAAGGTAATTTAACATGTTTGCCAAAAACACACGATTGACATAAGTGTTTATCCGAAAAAGTCTTAACAGAAATAAAGTTGCGTTTATTTAAAACTCGTAATAGAGAGGAACTGGGGTGGCCCAGACGCTTGTGCCAAAGATCTTGCGTCAAAGCAGCAAAAGTAGTAGGTGGTGTAACTTGAGCGGAAGGTAATGAAAGAGGGTAGAGATCGCCAGTGCTGTCACATCGGATGATAGGAATCCGTGTCTGAAAATCCTTCACAAGAAAACGATCAAATTCAATGGAAATAGGATTGTCAGTGGTTAGTCGGCGAACAGAAAGAAGGTTTTTGATAAGGTTGGGTGCATGAAGGATATTGTTGAGTTTTAAAGGTGGGTAAGGTGGTTGTAGGGTGGTGTAACCGGTTCCAAGGATAGATATTTGGGAACCATTGCCAACGACGATGTTGTTTTGAATACCATTATGGACATAATTGGAAATGTTACCTGTGGTGTGTGACATGTGGTTCGTGGCGCCAGAGTCAAGGTACCAGTTCTGGTCCGGATTTAATGTCATCGTGTGCATTGCTTGTTCGATGTTGGTCGGGGTGTATGAGTACTTGGAACCCGGATTTCCGTACGGATTAGCGCCAAGGATACCTGCAAAATTAGAGTTTCTGGGGATAGTAGGGTACCAGTTGGCCGGTGTCGTAGGGAATGGTGCAGGAGGGGTGTTCCATGGTTGTGTTGGCCATGGAGCATTCCACCCGATGGATGATGGTTGTGGATAGTAGCCCGACTGAGAGTGTGATGCACGTCCGCGACCACGACCGCGTCCCCGACCCCTTCTACCGGTATGGCGCCCCCTGACGCCGTAGTCAAGAGACTCAAACTGTCCACGCCCACCGCCACGGTACGAGGTTTCGGTAGGTGGACGTCGATCCGTGTTAGTGGCGGTTGTTTGAGCGTGTTAGTGGCGGTTGTTTGAGCGTTCAAGGCTGTCGCTTCAGTCGTTGCCTTGGAGGTTTGATTCTTACGGGTTTCTTCCAAGATCAGTTTGGATCGGGCAGTGTAGAAGTCCGGAAGAGGGGTGGATTGTTGGAGTAAGGTGGCGAGACTTTCATATTTGTCTCCAAGGCTGTTGATGAGTTGAAGAACCAGACGATCGTTAGAAACAGGCGCATCAACATTGGTGAGTTGATCAGATAAAGTTTTAAGCTCTTGACAGTAAAAGCAGAAACATTAGAGAAAGACTCCAGCTTGACATTATTGAATTTGTTTTCTAGATACAGAGCCCTTGAGGGTTTGCTATCGATGAAAATGTTTTCCAACGATGTCCAAGCTTGAGCAGCAGTTGAATTAGGTTTTAGAATAGTAATTAATAAGTCCTTAGAAATCGTACCGTAGATCTATTGAAGGACAATGGAATCCAGACGTTTGTGAAGAGCCACATCATCGGTTTTCTCTGTCTTTGTCGGCCGAAGGTTTGGATGAAGAAGATTCGTTGGGAAGTATGTGATGGATGACATCGTGTGCACGACAGTGGATCTTGAACAGTTCGACCCATGACGTGTATTGTCCGTCGTCCATCTCCAGAATGATCGGGATGAAGTTCCGGATGTTGGTGACAGTGACAGCGGGATGCAAGGAGGCCATGAGTCAGAAGCTGAAAAGGGATCGATTTCTGGATGGAAATCGAGTTGTAGTAGAGGCTGGACAGGGGTCGATTTCTGGATGGAAATATGTCCTGTGTTGAGAACGCAGAAATGTGGTGAGAGAGAGAAATCGAACTGCTGCTGGAATCGATTTCTGGGTTGGAGTTTCTGGAGTGTGGTTGCTGGATCGATTGGAAAGCAATCGATTGGAAAGAAATCTGGCGAGAGAGAGATCTGTGTCTGAAAGCAGGAATCGATGTTGCTGGAGATCGATTCTGAAGGAGAGACAAACGGCGGCTAGGGTTAGGGTTTAGGTAGAGGCTCTGATACCATGTAAGAATATGGTCAGAAAACTGTCCTATTCATTTACATTTACTGGTATATATAAGGATAATAGTTACACTTTGGTACCATGTATTTTACACTTTGGTACCATGTACTTTACAAAATGATATCCTAGTCTAATAGATATAATTCAGAATTGATTATTAGCAGTGTTCTAATAGATGCGCCATGACGGTGAGACGCATATCTGACGCCACGTTAACCCCCCCTAGTAGTTGTGTAAGCCGAGGTGCACGCAATGACATCTTGAGGCGTGTTATGATTCAAAAAAATTGAAGTCGTTTGACTAATTAATTTTTTTTTAAGTTTGCATTTTTATACTTTCTATTTTGTTATGAGCTCTTGATATAACACCTTCTGTCAGTGCTATACATAATATTATTATATGTATATATATATATATTTTTTTTCTTCTTTTGAATTTATATTGTTCCATATCATTGAGGAATAGTAAAAAAAACATTTGTAAATATGTAATTATATATATGGTATATAGGCTTGCCGTCTCAAACCATGCCATGCCTTGCTCTGGCTCCTAAGGCTTGAGACATGACCTTGCTGCGACGCCATTTAGAACCTTGATTATTCGTCAAGGACTCTCACTAGAGGGAGTATTTTGTTATATAGGGTTTTCTTTGGGTTACATTATCTCGGCCAATGGCTCACCTTTGTATATTCTTTGTTTTCCCTTGAATTTCATACTGTTTGAGAAACATTTCATCAAGTTTCCTTTTTGAATTCAACAGCCAGGCATGGAAGGGCGCAATTGCTACGCCGACGAACATTACTTCCCAACACTTTTTCGGGTTAGTACTTTGAATTTTTGTTATTTTATCACTTTTCTCACTTCGATATGATTTCTAGTTGCTAACATGCTTCTCCGTCACTTCTCTCAGATGGTTGATCCTGGTGGAATTGCCAATTGGTCTGTAACATATGTAGATTGGTCGGAGAGAAAGTGGCACCCTAAGTCATATAAATCTCAAGATGTTACTTCCAAGCTTCTTAGAAACATAACGGTACATATACATCTCGTATTCTAATAAAGTTACTCTTTTGTGACCATGAGGTCATGGATTCGAGCCACAAAAAGTCAATTTGCAATGGCTTCTCCTCCCAATGTCACAAAACCATGGCTCATGAATAGCCATTATTTCTTCACATACTCCCTCCATCCCAAAATTAAATGTCCACAACGAAAAAAGCATACAGTTTTAGAAATATGCAATTATTACATTTTTTAATTAATTAGATGACAATTTTACCCCTAATAATAGAGGGAGTAATGAAGTTCTCCATCTCATAATTAAGGGTAGAATTGGAAAGTAAACATTTTACTTTTGAAAGTGGACAAACTAAAATAGAAACATTGACTTTTGTTTTGGGGCAAAGGGAGTACTATGGTATATGACATCGTTGGCCCAATCGATAAAGTACATGCAAAACTCGCCCTCAAAAAGAAATTGATAGTGTTGACTGGGAGACGAACCAGCTAGCACCAACTTCCAATGAGTTTTGGGTTCTCATGAGTAGCCAATTGACATTATTTTGTACTGCAGGCCTTTGATACTAGCCTGCATTTTACAAGTGATGAAAAGGTATAGTTTATCACTTCTTCTGCTTCTTATACTTTCATTTCAGAAAAAGAAAGGGTGCATTTTGACTTTTTGGGTCAATGACCTACTTTTTTAAATTAAAATTTGATACAACGATTCTACGTATATAAAGATCGGGATCTCTCAAGTTGTAATGCTTCTTATATTGTATTTTCCTTCCAATTCTTACTCGAAACTAGAACACATTCATGTCATCTTTAGAATAACAGTGCAATGGACCTCAAAAAGTAAAACTACACTCTTTAAACAAAGGGAGTAATTAGAGCATCCACAATGGTGGTTCGTGGACATATTCTGCGTTAGGTTCTTATAAGAACCTCCAATGTGGCTACAGGTTCTTGTCCAGTTACGGGTTTTTATAAGAACCCAAGTTCTTATCTAGAATGGGGTTCTTCGACATGTTCTTCATAGGTTCTTATAAGAACCTCCACTGTGGCTACAAGTTCTTGTCCATCACGGGTTTTTATAAGAACCTAAGTTCTTATCGAGAAAGGGTTCTTTGGATATGTTCTTGTCTCAATTCTTGTATTGTTATTCTTTTTTTACCAATTTATTGTACTGTTATTGGCTTTTGCAGAAGACTGTGTTGACAACACCATGTATATGGAACGGAATGAAGCGGCCTTGTTTCCTATTTGCAAGAAAGTTCTTTCCTGAAACTTTGGATAACTTAATGAAACTTTTCTCAAATTCTACAGCGTTCTGAGTGGGCATTGTCATTTATGGATCGATTCACAACAGAATCCGACCCTCCTTCCGTTTGATTCCCATATACAAACTTGTGCCTATCGGCATGTTGTAGCTGCACGTGTGCTGCGTAATCATCGAGGCTTGAATGATGTTTTATGGATTTCATTTTTGAATCCTTTTAGACTGTTAAAAGTTTTGACCCTTTTTATGATATTTAGTTCTCAATATTTTGGGCAATTGTCTTGTGTTGTTTTCTGGTTTCCAAGATTCATATATTACGTGCATACGATCATCTCATTTGCAGTGATGATCGAGCCTTTAGTTTATTGAATCCTGTCCAGTCGCTTCAACACTAGTAACTAGAGATGGGAACCTGTCCTTGCCCTCTGGAGCCGTAACCGGTCCTGGTTATAACCAAGTTATAAAGAACCATGACGGGTAGTAACCCATCACATAACTTTCTTTATAACCGGTTGATAGTAAAATATTGCTTGATTTTATACCAAGTGTTCACCGTAGTGCCTATCCAATGTGGGCACAATAGGTTCTTTTTAACCCACCACCACTAATGGATCAAATCACGGTGTACATTGTCGATGACAAGGAAAGAACAATATTAAACTATGCAACACCCGATTTTTTTTTTGGGGGGAAGAGTGTCTTAGGCTATACCTAGACTAATCCCTTGACAAATTATGACTGTAATACATCAGCAACCTCAGTGGTTACAATTGTTGTGTACGCCTGAATTCGAACCCTGGGCAGATGGGATATTCCACCACATCCCCCATGACCTTAACGAGTACGCCACAACCCTTATGGTTTGCAACACCCGAATTTTATTAATTGAACTCGGATATTTTTAGATCCAATATTACTTCACAACACTTGGAATTTAAGCCCTTGATGGTCCAAATGATCCAAATGGGTCAATTTAAAGGATTAACTGTTAACGACCCCCACTCTCCTTTAAAAATCGTTTTTAGAAGTGGTTGATTCATTTAATTTTTCAGGAGTGGCTAATGAGGTCTTAAGGCTAAAACTCTCTCTTTTCATATTGAGGGATAGAGATAAAACTTGGATAAATTCTCAACCACCTAATTCAATTGTTTCACGGGTTGACCTTGTTGAAAAAAGTTTGAAAAAATATTTTGACCGTACAAGGAATGTAAGATTTAGGAATGAGATTTTGTTTAAAGGGACGACGAAGCAGTTTAGATGCTTGGGAAAGGGTCAAAAACTTCTTAGGAACCCAACATGCCAAAATCACACTGTTAATACATTAAATTGTATTATTTTTTATTCAGGTCTAACTGATGTACAACAGAAATTTTTGATAGCCATTTTCAAACTTGTTAACGTCATTTACGTACAAATTTGATATCATCGTAAAAATGTTAGGTCAAAATCGTTATGTTGTTATGCGAGTCCACAAAACGAGTCGAGTCTAACCCATCTCGAGGTTGGGGATGGCATGAATTTCAAAGAAACCCTTAAAAGTCATTGTTTACATTGCTAACCTAACGATGAAAATATATTTCAAAACCAGTTCATATATTTACTCTTTTTACCCAAAAGGGGATCTCGTTTCGACTAAATATGATTAACGTATACCTTGGAATGATACATCAGGTTGTTAAGAAACGTTTACGTAGTTTCTAATTATGCAATTGTATAAAAAATACTTTTTACCACACAAAATTATGAGTTATTGATATTACCATCAAATAGAACCCATAAAATATGAACTTAATATTCTCAAAGAAAATACTTACAAGTGCATACACGATATAGCAAAGAATCGTGTGAGAAGTTGAGTTAAATGTGAAAAGCGTGAGAAGTGAATCTGAACCCTTGATCACTTATAATCCCAAACCCACCCATGAATCGCGTTTCACAAGGGAATTGATCTGGTGCATCTCGATATATACGATGTGCATATCATCCTAACGTGCACCCAACGGCTGATAACCACTTCTCATGCTTCTCACGTTAACTCAACTTCTTACCAAAACTCAACTCTATACCATACATGTATATGTATATATCTATGTTTTATTATAAAACATTTAGGTAATTTATTAACGTTTTCTAGGCCAAAAAGCAGATAATTAGTGAAAGCATAAAAGTAAAGATGATTTATTGAGATCCAATAAAATAAATAATGAATCCAACCAACAATTTGAAAGTTAAGGAATGGTTGGTTTTGGTTGTACACTTAAGATATTGGGCCCCTAATAGTTTTGGGCCCTATGCAAACGCACGTCTCACCCTCCCCGGGACAGCCCTGGACCGAGTAAATCTCTTACCCGGTAAAACGGCACTAAGGGGCCATTTACTAAGCAATTACCAGGTAAACGCTTACCAATATCATTTACGTTATTGATTGAGCATGGCAAGGACCGATAAGCTTACCTCGTAAGAGATAAGGCAAGCACTGGGAGTCTTACCAAGTAAGTGTGGAAAATGACTCTTACCCGATAAGCGATTACCAAGTTTAAGATGCTTAACGACAATCCATTTTCATAAATGAAGATGAATCTCTTACCGGTAAGAGCTTACCTGGTAAGAATTTGGCAAATGGCCCCTAAGCGTTTAGTTACCTGGTAAGAGCCGGTACATGTTTAGTAAACAGCCCCTGGTCCATTCGCATTGCAGCCACACAATGACTCGAGGTTACCACTTGAACCTAAGATGGCAGGGAACCTCTTTTCGAAATTTAACATACGTGGTTGGTTTCAGGATAATCTTCCACCACAACGCCAAACGGCACACAGAAGATCCTCAAGTACCATCATATCATCTAGGTAGATGCATCATAAATCAGAAATAGTACATTAAAACATAGTCACTAATAATCATAGGAAACAAGGGTTACACAATACCCAAACCCCATACACAATTTCAAGTACTAAATAAATACTACTTAAACACAACTTGAATATGACCTTTCACCAGGTCCTAATGCTTCATAACAAGTCTGACCAAAACAACTCCGATTCATTTCCGCCTACAAACTACAGATTCTTCTGTTTCTGCAAATAAACAAACGACAAATGGTTAGAGAGATCAACAGCTTTCACCATGAAATTCGACATTCCCAGCTTAACAAAAGGTGTAGTTTTCCTTGATTCCAATTCCACACGTGAATCACGTAACATGAACATTGAACAGTAGTTGAAAACAATGCATGCAAGAGACCAAATACTTGAATAGTTTAAATATCACAACTCAATACAAATATATAAACCCCTCCCCCTTTTTTCTTTCGCAAGCGGGGGGGTCTTCTCTGAAACAACTTCATACACTCATCTATTGACTACTTACTTTGGTTCTGATAAGTGTCGACTTGTAAAATCTAAAGAGGGTCAAAGCTTATTCAACTTGCAGTCAATTAGGCTATATGATCTTTGTTGCAGCGTCTCTAACTATTCAATTAGCGTCTTTCACTTAATGAATCACGCAATCCTTTATAAATGCACAACTCTGAATCGAACTCCTTTATCAGTTAGACCCTCAAGTTGTGAAGAAGCTAATATAAAATTCCTTAAGGTTGATTTATATCCCTTGAATAAAAAAATTTCCCTTCTAGGGCAAAATGGTTGTCTTACATATTAAACTAGCTACTGCTAGCATTTTCATGATTTTCTGTAAAAGCTCCTTGTATGGCTAGATTATGGTAAAATTATATTCAATTTCTATAAATCCAAACTTGGCTTCTATTTTGACAATAACAGGATTTCGGTCATTTCACAGCTTTTCTATTTAGAGCCATTTTCAGTTGAGTTCAACTTAGTATCAAATTTTTAGGCCCTTTTTGCTCAAATTACTTATCCAGCTCATCTACTTCTGTAAAGCATCCCGTTGTACTGAATTCACTAGTCCAAAAAGAGCAAAATTATTAAGACAGCCTACAAGTAATTCGCAGTCTTCATAGTTCATACTACTGAATTGATCATTAATCCAATATTGGTCATATATGTGGCAAATTAGGCCTGTTTGATATATTTACTCCAACTTGAGGAGTGTCGGAATGCATAACCATTATGTCATTTTACAATGCGTCGTTATTAAGGTTTCTATTCCTTCAGCACATTAACTCACTCTGCAAGTATTCCATCTCATTTGTTTAACAGATTAATCATGCTCATCAAGAGCCATATTTTGTTGGTAATAGTCCATAATTGGATCCTTCTCTAAGGGCACGGTTGGTTTGCAGGAATGGATTGGAATTGGAGGGATTTGGATTTCAAATCCATTCCAATCCCGTGTTTGGTTTGCAGGATTGTCCAGATTTGAAATCCTAGGATTTCTTTGAAATCCCTCCAACATAGGATTTTGAAATCCCAAGGGGATGGCTAGGATTTGAAGGGATTTCGTAGGATTTTTATATAATAATGTTACAAATATGTTAAAAACACTTGTTTTCTAATAATCAGTTAAATAAAAGGTAATTTAATTATTTTTATATTTTTCTATAATTTTTTCCATGATTTTTTTTATAAATAATGGAATTCAAATCCATTCCAATCCTACAAACCAAACACACAAAAGGATCTCAAATCCTCTCAAATCCAAATCCCTATATGAAATCAAATCAAATCCATTCCATTCCATTCCATTCCTACAAACCAAACGAACCCTAAAGGAAACATGTTTCAAGATTCTATAAATGATTTGTAGGGTGCAGATGTACAACACCTACATGATCCATAGAATACAAAAAGTCGATTGGAAAATTCTATTATATGACAATTAGAGGCCAAGATACAGCATTACCATAAGAGTGGTATGTCCCATGTTTGGTGATGACTGGGATCGGAAAGGACTGAGTGGGACAAAAATGCCTCTTTTCCGTCCCACCAAAATAGGTGGAACAAAAATCAAGGTAATGGACAAGATTGGTAAATTACTAAACTACCCCTGTCAAATAAAAACCCTAGAACCTAGAAGAATTCTTTCACCCTCATACCTCACTCTTGCCCAACCTGTCCATCCAACAGTCCAATCCTGTTTGCGTAACAGGGTTAAGCCAATGATGCTTAGTTGGTCTTTTCGGATGATCAGCCACACCGGGACAGAGACACGACCTGGTCTCCTACCGCCCGCCGGGGGGGGGGGGGGGGGGGGGGGAGTTGTGGAGAATCTTGTACAATGGGCGAAAGCCCGATCCAGCAATATCACATGAGTAAAGAAGGGCAATGCCGCTTGTAAAGCTTTTTCATCAAGTGCGTGATCATGACAAGACTTGAGGAAGAAGCCCAGGCTAACTCAAGGCCAACAGTCGCGGTAAGACGCCAGGGGGGGGGGGGGGTATTTGTTCTTCGGAATGGCTGGGTGTAAAGGGCATGTAGGCGGTGAATAGGTTGAAAGTGAAAGTCGTCAAAGGAACGCCAAAAGCGAAGGCAACTCTCTGGTCCCCACCGATGCCGGGTGCGAAAGCATGGGGAGAGAACAAGATCAGATACCCCGGTAGTCCATGCCACGAACACTCAAACAGGAATTGACGGAGTTTGTTTATATTATGTTTTGAAGGAAAATTGTGAACCGTCTTGAGTTTCCAAGAATTTAGTTTAATTGAATTGTAAGTCTTCCGCATTGTTGTCGATGTTATCTATTGTTATTACGAATTCATATTATAATCTGTTCACTGAGCCTGTGCTCAACCGTGTTTCTTGTTTTCTGCTACGGCAGGTTCCAACTGATAGGAACAGGACTTGAGATCGAGCTTGCAACTTTTGGAGTTATCAGACTCGTCTTAAGATATAAATGTTCTAAGTTTATAAACACTTTTTGAGATGTAATATTTTAGGTTCTAAAGCATTCGTTAGAAATTGTAATCTATGTTTGGAGTTTATTAGTAGCTCTGAATTAGTTCTCTTTATATCAAGTCCCGTTAGTGACATCGTCGTCCCGGACCACGTGAACGGGATGAGTGTTCGCCCTTGGTCTATGCGGATCATGGCCAGCTAACGCGTGAAACTCTCCGCCTGGGGGAGTATGGTCACAAGACCAAAACTCAAAGACACACCTCCATAAGCGGTGAAGCATGTGGCTTAATTCGATACAACGTGTAAAACCTTACCAACCCTTGACATATGAACAAGAAAACATATCCTTAATGGGATGGTACTTACTTTCACTTTCATACAGGTGTTGCATGGTGCCGTCAGCTCATGTCATGAGATGTTTGGTCAAGTCCTATAACAAGCGAACCCTCGTTTTGTGTTGCTGAGACATGCGCTAAGGAGAAAGTCTTTGCAGCCGAAGTCAGCCAAGGAGCCGCGTGACGTGCCAGCTCTACTAATTGAGTGTCGGCACGTAGTTGTGTTGTCGGTAAGAAGGTAGTCAGCGCCTTTTGAAGCCTAAGCCCTTCCTTTTCTAATGTGCACTTTAGTTTGATTGCAGTGCTTGACTAAGAAGATAGAAAGGGCTTTTCTTGCTTGGTTAGTAAAGTCAAGTTTTTGGCCTTATCTTGCAGGTGACGACGACGTCAAGTTGACGGCAGAGAAAGAGTGGACATTCAGGCGAGCCGCTCGGTGGTGTGGTATGTAGTGGGTTTAGTAGACCCACCAAAACAGCTCCGAAACAAACAAAAAAGTGTGTGGTGCACTCACGAAGGATTGCCAGTGATATACAAGAGAAAGGGAGAAAGGTAGGGATGACATCAAGTCCGCATAGCCTTTATGGGCTAGGATACACACGTGCTACAATGGGAAGCAAGGCTGTAAGGTGGAGCGAATCCGGAAAGATTGCCTCACTTCAGATTGTTCTCTACAACTCGAACACACCTAATGGCAACTCTAGTCATTTTCGATGATATTATGCATACCATAATGTTGCCATTCTAGTCATTTTCCATGATATCTTGCATACCATAATGTTGCTACTCTAGTCATTTTCAATGATCTTCTAGGAATCTTATGGAAGCTCCAACATAAGGTATTTTGTACTCACATTTGGAACATCACCAAACAGGAGCGTTTTCTCGAAGTTGGAATCTAAATTCAACAAGATAGACCGTTTCTCAAATGCAAGCCACACAAGTTGTCTAATTACTTGGAAGTCTACTACTAGTTAGTGTCAAGATTGCCTCTTGCAACTCCAAGAAACAAACAACAATTTCACACGCTAGTTTAGAATCGATATATCACGTCCTAGAAGGTGCAAACTGTGAGCTTGGCCAAGGATTCTGCTAATAAACATGATGCAAGAATACTATGATAATCAGTCTACCATCCATATAGCAAGGTTTTCGACAAATATACCAAACATATAGGAGGTGAATCTCATGTAGTACATGACCTTAGCATGAGTTTCCTCCTATTTATCAAGGCACACATCATAGTTTTGATGGTTGCACCTTGCCATGTGATAAAGCATGTCGAGTGAAAATGGCATGTGCCATGTTGCAAAGGTAGAAAAGCACGACAAGTTTGGCACGTCATAGTGCCATGGTGCAATATCAGACCTTCAAATACCGTTAATGAAATTAATAGCTAGACAATTCGTCTTATAGATTTATCATACAATGAGCATATAAATTCTTTTAATTATAGTGCCGAAAAATTACATAAAGTCTGAAGGAGAACATTACCTAATTGTTGCCAAGTATTCAACATCCTTCTCTTCTCAACGAGCAAGTTTTCAATGTCTACTCCTCTAGTCAAATCTCTAGCTTATTTTCTACTTATCAAACTCAAGCAGCCTATACACACCTTTTTAGTATATCTTTTTCATTACTCCCTTATACTTTTGTCATAAGATATTTTTCGCATTGAGTATTCTCTGTTATGAGTGACTCTTAACACTTGGTCACGTCTCTTTTTGGTTGGCTTTAACATTGTTATGGAAACAAAATCACAATTATATTAGGGAACTTCGGAGATCTATTCTCTCAAGTCTTGTATAGATGCATGTACTCTTGAATGTAAATAATAAAGAACAATTTGATTTCATTGTATCAGAGCAAAGATATTGCGAAAAAAGAAATTAGGGTTTTAAACTAGGACCGTCGCCTGTCTGCATTCCAACCTAACACCCACTTCCAAATGACCCGGACAGACCTCGCAGCGCCCTGTGAATACGGCCGCTTTCCGACCATCGAGTAAGTCTACCACCCCAAGCAGATGTCGGCCAATCATACTTTAGTGCATGGGCACACTTAAAAACACTTCTCTGGCATCGGTTTTTGTCTCCATCATCACCTTGCCACCTTCTCTCTGCTCTCACTTTTAATTCTTCGTTCCGGCAAGTGTGTGATAAGCAACCATATCTCGTACCAGGTTTTGTATTTCTTCTATTTGGGGAATCACTCTCCTTTATTTGGCGTATCGGGATTGTTCTGTTTGGGATCTAAGTCTCCATTGTTAGGTGTATCAGATTTCTTTTTGTTTAAGTTATCAATTAATATAATTCCCTCAGGATTTACTAGATCTTGTTCGAGTCCTTTTGCTTGTGACCAGCTAATGTAATTCCGATAGCAAGTAGGATTACTGACAGCAAGCTCAACAACTCCAACTTCTTTGAATGGACTAAGATCGTTCAGGTGTATTAGCATCATATTGGTAAGGCATCTTACCTTACCTTTGATCCCCCACCAATGATACTAGTAAACAATGATTACAAGATGATGTCATGTTATTCTTGCAAATTAGGAAGTCTATTGAAATTTGTCATTCCCTCGATCAACACCATAAATATGTTAACAAATCAATAGGTTATTTGGCTCATTTATGTAAATTTTGCACCAGGAAGAGAAACAAGATCGGTCACTAATTGGTTATGTTACGAAATTCAATAAAATCTATGAGGATCTCAACACCCTTCTTCCACTCAGTGTTGATGTGAAAATTATGCAAACCCAACAGGAGCAAATAGTTGTGATGAGTTCTAAATGGCATGAGACCTGAATTTGAGGCTCTCAAGATCCCAATTTTTAAATGAGTCTACTATTCCCTCCCTTCAAGAAACTACAGTTCTCCGTCATGAGGACCTTCAGTCTCCGTAACCCCACCTTACTATTAGAGCTATTGTTTGTCGAGGGGTGTCATGTGGTAGCTTTCATGTTGCATATCGTGGTGGTCCTCAAAATCTCTTTGCATAATGACCAGATGTCGACGCTAGTGGCTAGGATTCTACGGATGTTGAATACTTTTATTGCCATGAGCAAGGCCATACTTTAGCATATGCAAGAAACTCCTAGGTGACAAATCAAAAGAGTCATATTGCACATGTTGTCTCCGCTTTTGACAATATTGTTACCACCTCTATTGATGAATATGTTCAACTCACAGCATCCTTAAACATCACTATTGATGCCTTTGCTAAGACATGTAAATCTGCTCGATATCTTTTATCATCTACTTCAAATTCACAAGTCAAGAAATCCTAATCTTTTTTTCCGAGTTCCATACCCATGCACCATCATCTCATGTCAAAATTGTTGATGTTCTTAATTCTGGCATCATTAACATCACTACTTCTATTTCCTTATCATGTGGATTGAGCCTTTCTAATTTTTCCTTTAATTTATTGTATATCAATAAGCTTACCCATAGTTTGAAATGCAATGTCTCATTCTTTCTTGATCATTATTTTTAGGGTTTTCATTTTCTGAAAAAGCAAATTCCTTGGTAAAGAACGGAAATTTGATGGCCACTACGATTTTGAACCTCAGCCCCAAGCTCCTTATGCCCCATGCCCTAAGTCATTTATCTCTGTTTAAGGTGCATTATCGATTAGGTCATCCTTCTCTCCAAACAAAGAAACCATGCCCACCATTTACTCATTTGTTGTCTTTACAGTGTGAAAATAATTTGCAAAACTTCATCTTTTTTCATGCAAGTCCTCGAATCAATAAAAGGGTTCCCTTTTGAGTTGGCTTATTCTATGTTTAGTGTACGTATCGTGTTACTACAAACACTGATTTTAAGTATTTTGTTATCTTTGTTCATAACTACTCTCATAGTCTGGTAATACATAGGCTTTATTTGATGCAAATCAATCTTAAGTATTCACAATGTTTTGTTCTTGTTGAAATAGACGGTTCGATATTTCAATTCAGACCTTGCATAGTGATAATTTCAAAGAATATATATTCGAGTCTTTTCAATCTTACATGCTTCAACATGACATTCTTCGTGAGTCGTCCTGTGTTGAAAGCCCAACTCAAAATGGGGTTGCCAAACATAAAAACCATCACCTTCTGAGGTTGTGCGAGGATTTCTGATTCAAATGGCTATTCCAAAACCTTTTGGGGCAAATGTTGTCACAACTTTTATATTTCTAATAATTCAGGTGCCCTCGATAGTTCTTGGTGCTGATATTCCATTCTCAATACTTTTTAATGAAACCTTTGTTTCCGATTGAACCTAAGATCTTTGGTAGTAGTTGCTTTTCCCGAGATAGTAGACCTCGAATCACCAAGCTTGATCCAAAATATCTAAAATGTCTTCCTTGAATTTTGGCCTCTGCAAAAAGGGTACCATTGTTTTCAAAATGGTCGAGGCATGGGCCTCAAGGCGCGGCGGGCCAAAACCCATGTTTGAGGTGTCGCCTCTTAATGCTTTGATGGTCGTACGCCTTTGATTGGTGAGGTGGGTGGTGAGGCGAGACTAAGGCGTACATCCCTGGAATGTTCTATGCATGTGGGTGTAATTTGTAACTTGTATATGAGTTAGTATGAAGGGCTATTCTTTATTTAATAAGATAAAAGTTGTGCTACTTTATTTAGAGGACGACTTTTCTTTAGATATTTTATCTATAAAAGTTGTGCTGGAATTATATATATTTTATGCAAGTATATTTTATGTATTTACTTTGTTTCTCCCGATGGCACCCTATTTAAGTATTTATTTGTGATCTCGGTAAATACACACACACACACACAGATATATATATATATATATATATATATATATATATATATATATATATATTATATATTTCGTGTAAGTATACTTCTATTTATTAAAACTATTGCTACGTACAATGCAACTATAGTACTATACAAGTAATATGTTGCTACTCACAGGTAGATACATTTTGTTTTTGTAATTCTATATAGTTTTTTTTTGTATATTCAACCGCCACATACAAGTATAAACTAAAAAACAGTGTTTTGTATATTTTGTTTATAAAGTTGTTGCTACATCAAATATTCAAATATATGTATTACATATACATACATAGCTATTTTTATTATTTTTTTAATTTTCCGCCTCGCCTCGCGTTTCCGTACATTAAAACATAGAAGGGTAATGATGTTACTCTCTTATACTAAAACTTTGTCATCTCCTAAAATATCTTTTACCAAGAAAATATTCCTTTCTTCCCTGTGTCGACCATAGAAGGGTAATTGATTGATCTTATATGATACCTTGTCTTTCGCCTATCCTGAGAATTGCAACAATCTCATCGTGCATCTACTCCTGTTGTTCAAGTTTATCAGAGGCGGCATAGTTCTACGAAAAATCCCGGTCCTTTGCCTCCGTCTTTGTCCATGGATGCACCTAGTGTTCCATAACACTATCATGTTTGATATCTAAAGCTAAACATGCTTGTACATATCCCATATTCCCATTGCTTCCTTTGTTTCTTATAATCTTATAATCAATCGTTTCTCTCTTCTTGTTTTTTCATTGCAAAAATAGATTCACTATCCATTCCTAATATTGTTGGTGAAGCATCAGCTCACTTCGGATGGCATGATGCTATGATCAAGGAAATGAATGCCTTTGATCATGATGGTACATAGACATCGGTAGCTTTGACCGCTTACAAAGAGGGAAATCGAGTGTAAATCGGTGTTTGTAGTTAAATTTCGGCCAGATGGGTTTGTGGCTTAACTTAAAGATTGCCTTGTTGCCAAAGAATATGTTTGGCAATAAGGAGCTAACTACTCCAACACTTACTCTCCGGTTGCTAAGGTCACTAATGTTTGGCTGCTCATCTCACTGGAATCAAATTTTGATTGGCCCTTGCATCAGCTCGATATAAAAAATGTAAGTCTTCATGATCCTCTTCAGAAAGCGGTATATATGGAGCAATCACCGGGCTTTGTTTCTAAAAGGGAGTATAGGGAAGTATGCCACTTCCAAAAATTCTTGTATGGCTGGAGTAGAGTCCTCGTGCATGGTTTGGCAAATTCAGTTACCTTATCTTGATATATGGGATGCAAAAGTGTAGGTATGATCATTTTCTACAAGCAATCTAGAATTGGTGTGATCCTACTTATAGTTTATGTTGTTGATATTGTGAATTTGTGATTACTCGACATTTCTTCAATCACACTTCCAGACAAAGGATTTGACCACTAAAATATTCATTGGAGAAGAGATCATGAGAAACAAGGGATCTCATCTCAAAAGAAATATGTTTGCGATCTTCTAAGAGAAATAGAAAATTTGGGAACTAAGCCATGTAGCATCCAAATAATTCGTAATGTATACCAAAGAAAGAATGATGAAAAAACATTTCATGACCATGAGAGGTACTGAAGACTTGTTCGAGAGTTGAATTACCCTATGGTAACACGACCAGACATTCCATACATTCCATTTGCAGTCGGTCGATTTACATATGCCCAAAGTAATTAACCATTGGGCCCTTCTAGAACAAATTATTTGCTACCTTATTGGCCGAAACGAGGGAGTGTTTTATGGATGCCACAATCACACTAAGGTAGAATGTTTCGCTAGTCTAATTGAAGCTTTGTCTGGATACTATTTGTTCGGGAGATTTTCATGAGTAAGATACATGATGTGGTGTCTTGTTCCAAAGCAGAATTAGAATATAGGGCAATGGTTGACTTCTATGTGAGATAGTCGGAATACATCTGTAACACCCCAAATTTTTGGTGTGGAATGTCACTCTCACGTATCGTTATATAAATTAACTTTGGAACATAGTGCATGTGTACGCTATTGAGTTTGGGGCTAGTGGTCAGCTTCGTGCATCGTTATCTGATCATTTTGGAATGGAAAAAGGAATCTTCGAGCAGCACACACACCCACCAGGCGATTGTGCCCGGCGACTATGACATGTGTCAAGGTCGCAGGGCATAGTCGCGGAGGAGAACGGGCTCGCGGTACAGGTTCGGCGATAGTGCCCGGCGACTATGCCAGGGTCACTATCGCTTGGTCATTGTCGCGAGGGGCGTACCGAGAGGACCCCAACGCGGGCGACATTGCCCCGCGACTATGACATTGGCATAGTCGCCGTGTCATAGTCGCCGGCAGGCTGTTTGAGTATAAAAATCAGATTTCAGGATTTTCTGATTATTTGAGTTTGGGAACTGATTTGGGAGCTCTTCCTTAGCGATTTTGGTAAGTTCCAAACCCTAAATTTCATCTCTTCATTTATTGATCTCCAACAACCATTAATGAGGAGTAAATGCTTGGTTAGGGTGAACTTTTGGTGAATCTAGCTTGTGTTGTCATCTCAAGTCTTCAACTCTCCATCCTCCATTTCTAGGGTTTGGTTTCCTTCCTAAGGAAACTACTAAGGTGAGTTCATCCACTTTTACTAAACCTTATACATGTCAAATGTGAGTTTTAAATGCCTAAATATCTCCTTTTTCTCATACTTAAATTGTGGGTCTTGTACCAAAACCAACTTTTGGAGATTTTAGGGTTTATGGTAAGTTTCATGAAATATGATTTTATGAACTTGTTGATGCTATTAGAAATCTACCTGGCTTGGGAAAATGTATTTTAAAGAATGGCTTTGTGTATGTATCACTCATGGATTTTATAATGGTACTCTTGTGGTTAACTACTGATAAGTTTGTATTCAAGAATCTACAATGTTTTAAAAGTAGTATTTGTGATGGATGTTCATGTTTCAACCAATGATCATTTGGTAGAGGATGGGATCTATACTTGGGAAAAACCGTTATTTATGTCCTTTATGCATATTAACACTTGTGGAAGTATTCGTTGGACAATGTAAGCATTATTTGATTTAAGTGATGCATTTGGGAGTCATGACCTCGTGTTTGGTTTATTATTGTTCCGGCGTTGGGACGACTAGTTTTCCACGTCGAGGCACGTTAGGTACCGGGTGAGGGTATAAGTCCTTCGTGCTGCACATTAGGTTTCGGATGAGGTATAAATCCTATGTGCTCAAGTATTACGATATTGGATGAGGAGCTCGACATAGGAACCCGACGGGGTTGAACTCGAGTTTCTGTTGGTGTACGTTTAAAGCTATTGAGCCTGACATCCCTTGCGTGTACTTTATGTGTTTATTGGCTTTACTGACCCATCGAATGGCTTACTTTTGTGTTCCGTCATTCGGATTAGTGAGCGGGTCTCCCCCGTTAACCCAAGAGGTATTGGTTGTAGTTCAAAGAGCATCATTTTATTGTTACCATTACTATTGTTGTATACAAAGAAACCTTTTTACTCATTTATATATATTCAATTCTTAAACTGCAAATGTTTGATCTCACTAGGCTTTAGCCTAACACTTTTTCTTAAAATGACATGTATAACAGGTCAGGTTTCCGGTGGGGTTCGTCGGGACTGAGCGGATAGCTTTGGGGTCAAGAGCGGTCTTTTTGGGAGATGTATAGACCGGCGTTATTGAATAGTGAACATACCTTTTTAGAAGAATAGCAACACCCGATACTAATCTTTCTTATTTAAGTTAGATTATTAGGTTGTTAGAATATTCTTCATCTGTTTGGTTGTAATTGTCTATAACTTTGTTTCCCTGTTCTATCGGGATGATACTTTGGGATTGATTATAGCAGGTTTTATACCAAGGTTTTTATCTATTTATAGCCGTCATGTTGCAGAAATTTCGAATTTTTATTCCGCTAATTTTTAGAGTGTTACAACATCAACCACCAAAAGAAATTGGATATCTGCTTGCAGTTCCGGCAAAGCTTTGGTGTGATAATCAACTCTCCATATCGCTTCAAAGCCGGTATTTCCACAAAGGAAGTAAGCATATTGAAAGTGATTGTTATTTCATCTGAGACAAAATTAAGGAAAGGTTCATTGCAACAAGACTTGTTCCTACAGAAGATCAGTTAGGGTGCATTTGGTGCACTAACTGGATGGAACGGGACGAAACAAAAAAAAAATAGTCCTATGTTTGGCATGCCATGGAACTATAATAAGGTGGGACAAAATGGAATTTTCATGGGGCAAAACTTGGGTTTTTTTATAAAAGACTGAACAATTGGGACAAAAGCATACGATTACCATATTACCCTTATAATTCTAACATCATCTGAAGCATAAACCAAAATCACATACATTACCTAAAGAATATTGATCATTTTCTCAACCAACATCTCGATCAAACCCAAGAACAAAAAAAATACCATCTTCACTTCCTCGACACCAATATTGAAAACAAGGTACGACATGTTCAATATTGTTTCTTTAACAAATCGATTTCATTTCAAATCAAACCCTAGCCTGCCCAAATCCATTTCATCTATCAAATCGAACCCTAGTATAAGAAAGACCGAAGAAGAAAGATATCATGATAGGGTTTTGAATTGTGGCATATGAAGTCTAAGAAAGACCAAAGAAGAAAGATGTCATGATGGGAAAGAACATGGAGGTGCAAAACATGAAGGAGATGGGTATTGGTGGTTGTGGCCTGAAGAGAAGGAGATGGCCAGAAGGAAGACGTAGTATTAAGAGATGGGTGGGGTGGGGGTCGTGTAGAGGATGGTATTTAATTTAGGGGTTTCCTGGATTTTGACACGGGCTTAATTTAGTTTACGTTTTAGGTATCTTAAATGATTTGTACATATATTTAAATAATTTTACATTAATAAAATCATAAATATAACAAAATTTCAAGGTTCATGGATGATTTATGTAATTTATTATAAATTTTATGAATAAAATCATTTAAAAATTTAGTTCATTTGGTTCATGAATAACTATTACATAATAAATTGAAAATATTAAAAACATTTTAGGGGCAATAGGATCATTTTAATAGTTTTATTTCGTCTTGTCCAGTGATACAATTAGTCTGTCGTACCAAACACAGGCCCTTTCCAGTCTCGTCCTGTTTGAGCACCAAACCCTACCTTAGGGGACATTTCACAGAAGTAGTGAATGGGACCCGTATAATTGACTACATTTGTAACAAAGTAGGCATGATCAATATCTATGCTTGCCTTGAGGGGGAGCGTTACAGAAACAATATGTTACAGAAACAAAATCACATTTAGATTAAAGACCTTGTGGGATTTGATGCACTCAAGTCTTGTATAAATACATGTCGTCTTCAAGGTCAATAATAGAGAACAAATTGCATTGATTTCAAACGTCAAAATGGTAAAACTAGAAAACTTCCTAATTGTATGATGGTCACTTTTATTTATTGACTATTTTTGGTTTGCTTGTGATAGGTCAATGTGAAAGAGTAAGCATTTGGTTTATTCAATTAGTCATTTAATGATTTTCAATATTGAAGTATGAGCTTAAGATATTGAAATATTGTGGAAGACTAATTACCATACGGTTTCAGTTTTGTGTTGAAAAATTATGTGCCACAAGTACCAGGTGCCATGTATCGATATGATGGGCCATGACTACTATGGTGCCTCAACGACCTATTCATCTTAGGCCATACCGATACCAAGTATCACCTAGCTAATATCCTAATAAAACCCCTTATCGAAGACTTATATTGTTGAGTTTACCAAGCAACAAATTGGCCTAATAGATATTTGTGCCCCAACTTGAAGAGTGTTAATATCCCATTAACTTTTGTTATGTTCTTTTGTTGCATTACTAAATAGTTTCGCTATGTATTTCTTGCCACAAACCCACGCCATGTACTTCAACTATTAGGATTTTCTTGTGAGAATAAATCATCACTTCAACTAGAGAATATTCTTGTCTTCTCACGTTAAATATGGAGAACCTTTAAAGATCGTCCTCTAGTTTCTGATTGCACACTATGACTCCCATATTAACTTTTACCCTTGAGTGACTTGACAATACTTTTTGCATCAATCATCTAGCAGGTTTTGAATATTAGGCTCCTCCCAAGCATTTTGGTGTCTCAACTTCATGGCATATTGTGCGTTTCGTATAATATACACATTATAAAGTAATTAGATAATAGGCACTATTGCTTTGTACCAATATAAAACAAGTCTAGCACTTCGAAACATGCATGGGATAGATCTTAAGAGAAATGTGCATCAACAATGACCTGGGAACTGCATTCCAACATGGCGCACACATTTGACTTGCTCAAATTCAGATGGTCACAGCTCCATCCTCCTCTATCAAGACGATTCCAAAGATGATGGTTCCAATCCCAAAAAAAGAAGGAAAGGAAACCTCGAATACAGCAGTGGTACAATGCCATTAACCTCTATGAAGCTCATCATTGCTCAAGCCAAAACACAACATGATCTAAAGGTTGTTTTAATCCATGTTTCATACGCATGGACCATATATATATATATATAGTGGAAGGATATTTTGCAACCCTTAAAAAAGGTTGCAACCCTTGCAACCCACATCTTAACCGTCGGATTCATGATCGGCGGTTATTTTATTTTTATTTTTCTGTTTTTTTTAATTAAAAATATTGGGCCCCATATCTATTGTAACCGCCGATCATGAATCCGACGGTTAAGATGTGGGTTGCAAGGGTTGCAACCTTTTTAAGGGTTGCAAATTAAACAACCCCTATATATATATATATATATATATTTCCACAAGTCTAAACTAAAAACACAAGAGAATAATAGGCTGATAATAAATTGTCATCCTTCTTGAATTTAGTCAAAGTTCCAATTAAAAAATGTAATCAGTGTGTGGGATGTACTACATAAAGACGGTATTGGTCTTTCAACCCTGCATATGATGGGGGTAGCACTACACATGCACTGACCTGAAAACAATCCAAATGCATTCTAGGACCACAGACAGAATAAGCTTATAGTAAACAAGAACCAAAAATCCAAAAGATTTGAAAATGATCAAAGATGAATCAGATGAATTTAGCGCTAGGAACCATCAAAAAGATGGTTGTAAGTTACCTGCTGGAGTTAAATTAGATTAGTTACAATATGCATCTAGATTGACAGGACAAACAAAAAGTAAAATAAAACAAAATGACCAATTAATTTAAGAGGGATAAAAGAGATGGCTACCTTTTACAGGAGACACCATTTGGCATGCATCATCCTCACAAGGCTTTTGTAGACCACTAGTAAAAAGAGCCCTTGCATCTCGGCGTTCCACACAGACACTTTTTCCTCTGCGAGCCAGCTTTGTCAGACCGTACCATTCCATAGTTATATGTTAACTCCTGCATAGGAGGAATGTGTTTGATCGCATAAAAGCCAACATGGAGATATGATTCATCATGATTCTCACGAACAACTGGCTGCCAATACACGTTAGGTGAGCAGCTGTGGTTCATAAAACGGCCCACATTTCCCTCATTTTTGGCACTGATAATTAAAGGAAATGGAAATTTTGCAGGTTCATCTACAGGCATAGATTCCACGGGATCAAAGGAGCGAGTAGCATCGAAAATGTAATTGTCATCAGGGTCAATTCCATTTTCCTCCACTGTCGAAGAATCAATCACTACGCCTGCATATTCACATATAAAAGCTCCTGCACGAATGGGATCCCAAGACCTAAGTCCCCAACCCTTGTCCCTTGTTTTAAACACCTCTAGACGGATTTTCAGACCTGCTTGGGAAACTCGGTTCCTGCAGTTAGGAGGGCATAAACAAGATTTACCACACTCATGAACCAATGAGTTATGACTGAGAAGAACACCAAGTGAGGTATATGGCATATATCCTCCATTTCTTTGAACACAAGGGCAGTTAGAGGCAGGTTGGCATCCAGCTGAGCAGCTGCAGTTTATAGAAGACTTGGTCGAAGCAAATGGCTTTCTATACTTGAGACTGGATGAGTACGTAAAATAAGCAGGCCCCTTTTCATTATCCACATCGTTTACAAGGCAAACCGGTAAATTTTCAGCCCCAGAAGTAAGGTCGGGAAGAATAACCCCAACCCTTGTAGTAGCACCATCCTTCCATAGCTGAATTGATTTCCATAACGTAAATGCCTCAGGCTGTCCAGGCACTCTAACCAATTTGTACTTAAAAACATTGCAGCCAGACTTCCCTTTCTCAATCCAAGACTCGTGTATTTTGTATAGGCCATCATAGACATATACCTTGCCAGTCGGATTGGCAAAATCCCGAAGACCCCGAACGACTCGTACCTCATTAGCCCTGTGCAAGCTCTTTTCGAGAGCAAGGTTACCCCTCACTAGTTTTTGATCCATCTGTGGTTTATCTTTCCTCTGAACACCCCCTTGGCCACTGTATATCAGCACGTCGCCATCATCCCCTTCATCTTCATATCCTCCTGAGGAAACAATACTGACAGCCACAGGCTCTTCATCTGCAGAGAACTTAACACCCATATAATCTATCCCAGCCATACTTGGAGCATGCAATCCCACCAAGCACAATTCAAACCGGAAAAAGAAAATGTCACCAATATCGACACCAGGTACAGCCCCAATCCTCTTCTTGACGTTAGCCCGAGCCCCTTTATTCATACAAATAGTACCTGCTCTCAAGTCAGGGCGCCTTGTTATCCCTGCAACAGCCTCCTTTGTATCATCAAGTTGTGTAATCTTTCTCCGGAGCAAATTATAAACCACGAGTACACGTCCAACCAACTCCTTGTCACTGTCAGCTTGACGAAAAGTATCAATTTCCAAGAGATTGAAAGATCTCAATAGTTGAGTAACATACGAGTCAATGTCAATCTCGGAATTAGAAACAGCAATCCCGGCTGAACTCCTAGACTTTCTGCGAGTTTTTGGCCTTTTCTCATCATCACTGCCATCCATACCAAAGCTGTTGCCATAGCCATCACTCTGACTATATCCATCCTCGTCTACGGCTGTATGACTCCTAGTGCTCCTTCTTGATGTCCCTATTTCACCATTTCTTGATGCTGTTACCGGTGTCCTAAAAGAATTCAAAGGAACTGGTGACGGGATCGGGTAAGACCTACCAGGGGCTGGTCCACTGCCTTGCCTTTGAGACTCATTTGAGGCATAGAAGGGGAAGAACGGTGCAGTGCCAGGTGGAAATGGCCCGGTTGGAGGGACAGATGCAAATGGAGAAGACTGGGGTGGTGCAGAAGGATCAGATTGAGATGGAAAAATTGGAACAAGACATCTCAATGGCTTAACAGTCAGAACCTTAGACTTGTCCATAGGACCAGAAGGAACAGAATCAGAACCAAAAGTATGTTCCATGGAAATCAAGAGTTCTCCAAAATTTCACAAACTCATATTTTCCCAAAAGAGAACACAGTTGTCATCACCTGAAAGATACATACATATAACGAAATCCACAATTTCTGATCAGCTAAAAACCCGAAAAAAAGTATAAAGCAAACTTGAACCACATATTGCAGTTGAAAACTGCCCTCCTCATAAAGCATAATTAACGTCTAGCCATCAGTAAGATCGCCAAATTCAACACAAAAAAAAGACAAAACCTAAACAATTTAAAACCCTAAATACACAGAAAACTGAAAGCGATAATTCAAACCCAACAACACATGATTTGAGATACAACAGCAAGGAGACGGAACGAAGACAAGGAGGGGCACGAAAACTAGGGTTCCTTAGTGATAAAAGAAACGGCAGAAAACATGGAAATTATTCCAAATATCAGATCCATTTTCAATTATCGAAGCATAAATTCAGGGAAAACCCCATTTAGATCTGGAATTTAGAAATTACCTTTGGGTTTCGAATTTGGGCGAGCGAGGGAGTGTGCCAGCAGAAATGAAATTTGAATGCAGGCTTCGGTTCTGCTTGTATACTTTTCACGTTTTCAATTTTTGTAACAAAACCACTCCTTTTTGTATCCCCACAAAGTATATATTTCCCTTTCCCCAAACAAAAAGGGTAAATAGTTAAATATTAGAGTAAATTACAGATTTGGTCCTGTTGTTTGCCGATTTTTATGGATTTTGTCCCTTAGACTTCATTTATCATGGATTTGGTTCCTGTAGTACTCATTTATGTTGAATCTGGTCCTTCGGCCCAACGTCCATCTACCAGGTTCGTAAATTCAAGGGCATTACTGTCCTTTCATCTTTCTAATATTATTTTTTGTTTTTTTAAATAGACCAAATCATTTTGTCTTTTTTTATTTTTAATCCCCCAATGTGCCACATGTGCTTTATATATTTTTTCCTTTTATTATATTATAAAATAAAAAAAGAAAATAATGTATTATATATATATATATATGTGTGTGTGTGTACTCCGGCCAGAGAGGCAAGAGCTCCGTTAAACCACCATTTGTCGGCGATCTCCTCACAGCTCTGATCCAAAACCCCCCCATCCCCCACTCCCCCACCTAAGTTCTTCCCTACCTGTTCGGTCTTGAGGTTTCTTACACCTTAAATCCCCCTAGAAACACATCAGTGGTGGTGGTAAGTGACTATAACGTGAGGGCAGAGGGAGAATTAGAGAAAGTTTTTGTGAAACGTGAATCACCGTGAACTAACCTCGTGACAAAATCTAAAAACACTAGGGGATGGGGTTTCTGCAGGTTCAACGATTCGAGTTGTGGGGGATCTTTGATCAGAGCAGTGGGGGATGGAGATCGTCAATCGGAGCAGTGGTGTAACATCCGAAATTTCAGGAAAATATAAGGCCTTGCTAATTTTATGATTATGTGTTTATCAAAATAGGAATTACATGCTTAACTGATATTTCCATTTATATTGATTACTTGTTGTTGATTTGGAAGTTCTAGACTAATCTTCGTTTGGCAGTGAGTTACGCGACTTACGCCGCGGGTTGAAGTCGCGGCACAAGCCGCGTAAACCACTGAGATGCATGCCTTTGAGGAACCACGCGACTTACGTCGCGGGTGGGAGTCGCGGCACTAGCCGCGTAACCCACTGGGGTGTTTATTCCTAGAGCAAGCGGGCGACTTATGCCGCGGGTGCAAGTCGCGGCACAAGTCGCGGGGAGACCTGCACTCCCCAAAACCCCTCTTTGCCCGATTTTCTCTCATAATTTCTCACATCTCTATCCCTTAGCGATTTTTGGAGCTCTCAAATCAGTTCCCTTTCTCACCAAACCCTAACCCTAACCCTCATAAATACAACCTACAAGTCTCATCTCCTTCTAGGGTTTCATCTTTTCTAGGTTTTGGTCAAAAACCTAGATTGTGAGTTTACTAAATCTTTGTCAAAACTAGATACACATCATATGCTTCTATTTATCTCTATATGTTCAAATACTTGGGATTTTCTTATAAAGGATTGTTGGAAATATGGTTATATGTGAAATACCATGGTCTACTCTAAATGTGCAAGTATTGGGACTTTTTCTCTTGGATTCATAATATGTACATGTTGGTGCGATGAATGTATACATGTCTCGATATGACGATGGTTTCTAGTTGGAATACCTTCTTGGTAATATATAATATGCATGATGAGCATGATTGTCTTTTGGGTCTCATGACGGACTTATGTGATAGGATGGTAACATAGTACCCATAGTTGGAATCGAAATGTATTGGTTGAAATATACCTCAAGACCTCCTATATAATATGTTGGACGAACCAAGTCAGTAGACACTAGGAGGATGTAGTCTTGGGTGCCACCATGATGGTATGTGCCTAGACCTCCGCCATTCGGGGTAATGCCATGGTTGTAGTCCTCGGATGTGCTGGGCCTTTCGGGTGTCTCTTGTTAGAGTGCATCAAGATATATCGACTCTTTGGGTGGAACTTGATTGGTGCTATGGGTCTCCCCTATTGACTCCACATTTGTTGAACTATGGTTAACTGCTGATAAGAATTGTAATTGTTCATGCATGCTTATTATTGTTCAACTCACTAGGCTTTTTGGCCTAACACTTGTTTGGTGTCGATGTGTATCTCAGGTTCTAGCGGCGCCGGTTCTAAGCTGGCATAGTGCTTGGGTGAGAGCTTAGGAAATACTTGCAAATGGACATTTATTGGATAGAAGGACTTTTGAAACTATAGATAACAACCCTTTTGTAATATATTTTCTAGTTGTAGAATTTAGATTAATTGGTTGTTAATTTATTATCCGTTAAATTACAATTGTGATTAAACAGGTTGTATATTTCCCCATTTTTGGGAGGCTCTTGCCTTGGTAATTTTATATACCACATGTCCGTTTTCAGATTTTTGTTATCCCTATTTTTAGGGTGTTACAAGTGGTGGAGGAGGATTCCGGGAGGGTCATCATAGAGACAGAAACTGGTTTAAAGGAGGGACGAATGTAGGAGATGGGGAAGGGGAAGATGGTGAGATAGGTGGGGGGAGGACGAGGAGGATGATGGTGCAGAAAAGGGGTAGAGTGTTCACAGGGAAATGGGTTTCACCGGCAGTTCACCGGTTCAATGGTAGGGACGAATAATATGAGACAAATATTATTTTTGTTTGAGTTTGGCCCTTCAAGTTCTATTATATACATTTCATCCCCAAACTAAAAAAAAGTTAATTAAAAATGTTTTAGAAAATGGAAATTGAAAAAAGACCCTTATTCCCTCGACTTTAACGAAAAGTCGGGCTTGGTAGACGAACGTTGGGCCGAAGGACCAGATCCAACAAAAATTGCATACCACAAACACCAAATCCATAATAAATGAAGTTTAGGGACGAAATCCGTAAAAATTAGCAAACCATAGGGACCAAATCCGTATTTTACTCTTAATATTAAAAGTGAATTTTATCATTGGTCCATGTTTTATGTCTTGATTTTAGGTTTGATCAATTACAATAGGGTTGTTTGGTAATTGTTCAATGATTTGATGTAGAATGATTAAGAGGTTCTGCATGACTTAGGGTTGTTTTTCACACAACCATAACGAGGTGTTTCTTTATGGTTAAATAAGCATATGACTTATTCGCTCAGCTTTGAAGGGGTTGTTGTCCACATTAAGCCATGCCAATTTACACCTTTTAACCCTAATCTGGAGACACACCTTTCTTCCCTAAAAAAACAAAAAACACGGTTTTCTCCTCTTGTCATCAGCTTCTCCCTCTCTCATCTCCTTCTTTCGCCCTTACATCTCATCACAAGGTACGATCTCCCAACCACGTCATAAGCAAACAACTTTTTCATCTTCCAATCCTTCCAACCCAGTTAAGGTATTTATTTCAACCTAAATGATTTAAAGGTATCAATTGCTACATTGTCTTCTTCTTTGGTGGATTTCATGTTATTCCATCTATCAGAATCTGTTACTAGGGGTGGTCACAGTCCGTTTGGATGGTTTAATCCCCCAAACCACAAATCATTTTCAAGTTGAGCGGTTTGACAGCAAGTGACCAAACTGGTCAAATCAAACCAAAAAAAGGCGGTTTGGTATGATCGGTTTAGACGGTTTGACCCTATATATCATAGGCTTTAAACTAAAAGAAACATAAAATTTATCTCCAAATTGAACTTTTCACCAATGTAACATAATTTAAAAAAATAATATACCGAATTATAAAAGAAAATTTTATCTTAAAAAATAAAAACAATTGACCAAGTTTAAAAAAAAATTAAGGAAGTCCACCAACAATAATTGGAATTTAGGACAAACATTTAGCAAGTCGAAAGACGCTTTGGAATTTTAGATTTTGATTTTTGACAGATTTTAGAGTTTTGTCGATGTATGGAATGCGAACAATTGAAAAGTGAAAACTAAAAACTTAATGTCTTGGACCAACTTAATTTTTTTAAATTGAGACATAATAGTTGAACATACAACATGAAAAATAAATATAATTTTTGCAGTCGGTTTGGTCATACCTCTAAAAAAATCGCAGACCGAGCGGTTTGTCTAATTTTCAAATCGGACGGACCGCCAAACTGCTCAAACCATCAAAAACGGACTTGATTCGACTGGTTTGAGCGGACCGACGGTTTTTTTAATCACCCCCATCTGTTAGGATCTTTGTAGGTGGTCGATATCCATGCATTTTTTGATTTATTCGGTAGATTTCATGATTTTGAAATTCAGTTTCCATTTTTTGGCTAAAGGCGTCAAGGACGAGTTCTTTTTAGGGTTCTTCAGTTTAGATTCACTTTTCTTTAGCTTTCAAGCTTCATAGAAGGGTTTTTTGGTTTTGATTTCTTTTTGTATTTGGTTTGATCTTATTTGTGGTTCTTTATGAGCAAACGACATATAAAATTTTCATCGTTATTTGAAACGAAATTTAATGAAGAAATAGAAACCTAACCAAGCTATTGTTTGTGGTATTGTTGATATGAATCTAGTTCAATCAAAGCTCAAAGGCAAATTTGGTGTTGTGGTGGATGATTTAGAGTCTTAATCATTTGAGAACTTCATAATTCAAGAGATTCATGAGATTCATCCTAAGCCACTAATTTAAGATAATTAATATTATAATTAATGCATTTTTTTAGGAAAAATTCAAATTTCATAAATATATCTTCTATAACATACACGCACACACATATTCACAATTAAATATGTACACAAGATGAACACAATGAAAACAACATTAAGAAATTTTGTATAGGGTTTTCACAATGTATTCACAAGTGGTAGGTTTAGATTTAGTTTTGTTATTTTAGTCGGTGTTCACAATGTGTTCACAAGTTATACCAGGTATCGTAGATTTAGAGTGTGTTCACAAATTAGAAAGTTGTTAAAAGAAAACCCCTCCCCAATGATTTATTAGTATTTTGATATTTGTTGAGGATAATGGTTAAATGCATTTTCATGTTAATTGTTTCATAATACCAATTTATCAACATAATGTTAAATGTAATTTGTTAAACACAATGTTTAGTGCATTGAGAGGTAAAATGGTCAATTTTATCATTCAGATCGTTGATTCAAAAGAAAAAAAAACAATATATTTTTATCCAGAAAAACAACTTTACTCATACAGGACTTAATAGTAAAATAGGGAAACAACCCCTTAGTGCATAATGGAAATTGGTTCTTTGGTAAATCTTCTTACTAGAGTTTCTGAAAGACAAAAATTACCATTTTAACCCTTTTATGATTTTGAGGTGAATAAAATATGATTGTTTGATAAGTGTTTCAAATTAAAAATTGCCTTGTTGATATTAAACACCACTTTTTATAACTTTTGTAGATCCTTTATTTGCCCAATTTAACCTCTTGAGTCTTTTAAATATCTTATTTTACAGTATTTAAGTCTAGTATAAGTTGTGAGTATTTTGTTAATTTTCCGCTTCATTTAAACCTCAATTGTTATTTTCTTAACTTTGAAGTTTTCATGAGATTTTTAGGTAACTAACCTTAAATGAGATTTTAATTAAATCCATGACCTTCTCATGAGTATAAACCCATTTTTTCTTGAATAGGACAGGAGGTCATGCATTTAAATAAAAACTCATTTAAGGTCATTTCTAAATGACCCAGTTTTCATGCAGGATAGTGTTGTTGCTGCCAATGCAATCTTTGTATGAAGTTGTAGGAGTAGCTGCAGTTGGGCTTTCATTTTGGGCCTTCATGGCCGAATTTTGCCTTGCAATTTTTGGAAGCTTAGACTTCGAGCATGGCCTTAATACCTCTTTTTGACCTAAGTTTACTTGCATTATAAAAAAGATGGAAGACTTATGATTTAAACACTTACAACATTGCAAATTGTAACCTAATTACTTCTTTTGCTACTTGATTGTTTAAGTTGTAGTTTAATTGCTTCCTAGTGGTAATCTTTTGTGTTTGAAAAACATGCAAGACGTAGCTTGAACCTTTGTGTTCGAATTATTGAAGTTAATTCAAGTTATTTGGTTTAATATATTTTTACCAGATCACTTGTTTTGTGTTATAATATTTTTTTACCGGATCACTTGTTTATGTTCTAAATAACTTTTGTCAGGGACGGACGCAGTAAGGGGGGGGGGGGGTAGGGGTCCTGGGTCCCCTACCAACCCATGTGTGGAAGGCTTAAAAAAATACCTCTATCTTTTTTTTTTTGTTTACCAATCTGGTCCCCAACTAAAATTAATTAAGGCCCTTTGACCTTGTCCAATCCAGATTCCTTTCTTTTTAGCTATCTAGTCAATTATGAATTAGTTGAATTTTGTATTAATATCTAATGTGTTAATTTGTTTTAAGTTCAAACGAGATATAAAAATATATAAATAGTAGTATAATGTCTCAGTTTAATCGAAATAGTAAAAAATTAACCGAAAATTGAATCGAATAAGTTATCTTAATTCGATTTAACGCACAGTGTAAGGCAAAAACGAATAACTCGAAACCATTTTTGGTTCCGATGAATTATTCCGTTTCGGAAATTTTTCGACACCCTTAAAGGTGCCCCCAACCATAAAATTTTCTAGATCCGCCACTGACTTTTGCACCATTTGCTTCTTTCTTATGACTGAACTTTCTTAGTTGATAATTCAAACACCCAACAAACGATCTTTTCAAATTCACCATCTAAAATTGGTTTTTAAATAATGAACTTTTTTGAGAAACTTTTACAAGTCTTCCATGTGGATCGATGTCTGGTACTTTTACTATTATTATTTGTTAAGAGACGATAGTAGATCAAAGTGTATACTTGTAAGAATTATTGAAATTAATTCAAGTTATTTGGTTTAATATATTTTTACCAGATCACTTGTTGTTGTGTTATAATATCTTTTTACCGGATCACTTGTTTATGTCCTAACAAACTTTTGCATCCTTTGCTTCTTTCTTACGACTGAACTTTCTTAGTTGATCATTCAAACACCCAACAAATGATTTTTTTGAATTCGCCATCTGAAATTAATTTTTAAATTGAACTTTTTTGAGAAACTTTTACAAGTCTTCCATGTGGATCGATATCTAGTACTTTTATCATCATTACTTGTTAAGAGACGATAGTAGATCAAGGTGTATAATTGCACTGAGACCTATTTACATGAATCTTTGAGGTTGTATAAACCACACAAGTTTTTCGTGTTGCTGCCGAGGAAGGCACACTAAAAGTTTTTTTCTTTTAAAGTAAAGTATGTAAAAACTAATTTTTCTACCATTTGTTACTGTTATGGACAACATCAACATTGCTGATTCTCGGGCTAGAGGAATCATGGACTATGTTATTCTTGTTTTTAGTCAATTAAATTCAGGAATACTAAGGCCACATATTGAGGCGACTCACTTTATGTAATTTACTATTTGCAACTTGGTTCATAATTTCACTTCTTTCTTTCTAGTAATATTCAAAGACTAAAATGTAAATAACGGAGATGAAAAATGTAAAACTAAAATGCAAGTACTAAAGTTAAGAAAGAACCTGTTATGCAAGTTATTAAAATCTAAAGTGAATACGGAAAGTAAATTGCTCGAAAATGTAAATGACTGAAAGTAAATTACAGGAAATGTAAAGTAATGTAAAGTATTATAAAGTAAACGACTGAAAATAAATGTAATTACTATTTGCACCTAGACCTATTCACTTTAGAATGTAAACTTACACTTGGTGTAATTTACTATTTACAACTTGGTTCCTAATATCACTTCTTGATTTCTAGTAGTATTTCCATGCTCCAAAAAGCTTCTCAAGGCCGAAGTCGTTGTTCTCCCATTCGATTTTTAAGTGTTTTGGTTACCTTTGTGTTTGTTACAATTATTTACTTACGAATTGTTGCTTGGTTTATTTTCGGTTTCTCTATTAATCTAGTGTTTTAAAATCGTGGCAATATATTGGATTAATTTTCATATGTGTCTCGTGACTATTAACTTTCATAGTGTTTTAAAATCGTGGCAATACATTGGATTAAGTCTCTTCCAAGTATTCACAGTTTCTTTGCTTTAATTATTTTGGTTACTTTAGATTATACTGTGTTTGGTATGCAGACTGGGTGAGACGAGACGGGACAAAAAAAATAGTCCCATGTTTGGTATGCCATGGAACAAAAATCACATGGGACAACATGGGACGAACTTGAGTTTTTTTTTGTTCCACCAAAATAGGTGGAACAACATAGTACTAAATTGAAAAATTACTATACTGCCCTTCTTTTTAAATTATCTATCTAATACTAAACCTAATTTTATCAATTCATCGCCTCCATTACCAGAGTTTACGATCGCATCCAAATCGATCTTTATCGTCTCCACCATTCTTTTTCTTCATCCTCCCCACCATTCTTCACCTAAACTTAATCGATTTCAGTTGTCGTTCACAGCTTCGTTTTTTCGAGTTCTCTAGTTTCGATTTCTGTTAAGTCGAGTTCTGTGGTTTCGATTTCTCTTCAATCTATTTCTATGGTTTCAATGTCTGTTGAATCTGACTTATATGGTTTCGATTTCTGTTGAATCGATTTTTGTGGTTTCGATTTCTCTTCAATCGATTTCTGTAGTTTCAATTTCTGTTGAATCGACTTATGTTGTTTATTTGCAGAAATCGATTTATGTGGTTTATTTGTAGAAATCGACTTATCTGGTTTATTTGCAGAAATCGACTATATGCTACCGTTATATGCTACAGCAGAAGTCGACTATATTGAACTCTGAGAATATTGAACTCCCTAAATCCTTCCAAATCGATCGAACCCTCCTGCAAAATCGATCAAAATCTGCAAATCACTTACAAATGGATAGAATTTTGGTAATCTCTCGATGTCCAGATTTATGTTTGAAGATCGAAGAGTAGAAGATGAGATGGTGGTGAATGCAGAAGAACATTTCTGGAAGAGGAAGCAAGGAAGCCAAATGGAAATGAAGAATCAATCGATTAAAATCTGTAAAAAAAAAGACCTAATTTTAGGGGTGGGGACTAGGACGTGGGGTTGATTTGTTTTACTATTTAGTTTTTTCTTTATTTGTTTGTAAATTGTTTAAATAATTTTATGTTAATAAAATTTATAATGTTAAAATCATTTAAATATTTAGTTAATCTAAGTAATTTATAATTACTATATAGTAAAAAAAATTATTAAAACTCATGTTAGGATAGTGAAGATGGAAATCAGGAAAGAGAACAAAAGACAAAGAGGGTTCCATTGGATATTTCTCAGTATTCTGAATAGCTAAAAACAGATACAAGGCTGACAAACAAGCTAGATCTCTACTCCTGCAAAGCATACCAAATGAGATATACAGCTACAAGACAACAACTAAGAAGATGTGGGATCAATTACAGAAGATGATGATGGGATCCAAAGTTGGCAATCTGATGAATGAGTTGGGTTGGGTTGAGATTTTCCAAACCGCCGTAATTAGGTTGGGTTGTAAAAATGTCCCAAACCGCCCAACACAACCCGTGTACACCCCTGCCAAATGGGAAAATTTCAACACCCGCCGATTTTGAAGAAGTGGTGGGTGGAGTAGGTGGCTTGGCCCTTGAAACCTTCCTCAGCCTCTTGAGAGGAGAGGGAGGGGAAGAAGGTGAGTGCCTCTGCTTTGAAGAGGGATGTGTGACCGGGGCAACAACCGAAGGTTCTTTCGGTCGTATGGTCATCTTAGCTAGTGCAGAGGTGCCAGAAGCCTTAGATTTTTTTTTTGCTAGTCGGCTTCACTTGGACGGGGCAGATGGGGCCACTACAGATGAGGATCCTTGGACACCGTAGTGTCGAGAGCATTAACCCATTGTAGATCGGGAGAGTTTATGAAGGAAAACATACGTGGGCTGAGAGCTCGATTGGTGGATAGAGAGCCCTTGTTGAGAGAGGTCTTCTTGACTTTCTAAGTGTTGGTCGGAGAGTCATCACCAAATCAACTAGAGAGCCAACAATTTTTCTCCCCCTATTTGAGGATGACACCAACACATAGAAAGAAAATGGTACCGACACTCAGAAAAAGTACAAGACAAGAATAACTCAAAATTCAGTGGCCCATTTTTTTGTAGTATTTTTTCTGGTATTTTTTTTTACGAAAAAGAAAAAAATGCGAAGAGAGAATCGGGGACAAAATTTGGGAAGAAATTTGTGGGAAAAAAATGAGGGAGGTTTTTTTTAGAGATGAGAGGTAAGGATGAGAGGGTTTGAAGATTTGGAAGTGTGGTAAAAAAATGAGGTAGAGAGTAGATAAAGGAAAGGAAGGAGTGAGGTGATGGTTTGGTGGCACGGTGTTCGATGGTCCGGTGGTCGGTGGCACAGTGGTTCGGTGGTTCGGTGGCACGGTGGTTCGGTGGAACGGTGGTTCGGCGGCACGCGGTTCGACGACACGGTCGGTCGGTGGCACCGCGGTTCGATGTGGAGTGGGAAGAGAGAGAGAGAGAGGCCGAAGGAGGGTAGAGAGAGAGAGAGAGGCTGAAGGGTAGAGAGAAAGAGAGGCCGAAAGCTATAGAGAGGGGCCGAAGGGGGTTGTTTCGATGGTGAGGTAGGGGGAGTCTTTAGCTTGGTTGTGAAGCCGAAAGGGAAGTGAGGGGAGCCGAAAGAGAGGTGTGAGGGAAAGAGAGATTTTTTTAAAAAAATAATTTTTTTAAAATTCATCGGTTGCAGCCGAAGTTTTTTGAAAAACAAAATAATTTTTTTAATAATCAATCAACAGCCAATAAATTTTTTTTTGATTTTTTTTAAGAAACCTTCGGTGGCAACAACCTTTTTCTTTTCAAAAATTTTTTAAATAAAACCAACAGTCGACAAAAAAATTAATTTTTTTTAAAGAAACCATTGGCAACAACCTTTTCCAATTCAAAATTTTATTTTTATTTAACTATCAAACGACATCTGATGCTTTTTTTTAAAGAGGGGGTGTCGATGGAGTTTTCATAGGAGAGCAATTTTCAAAATAAATTCTTTAGAAGATCACGAAAGTATTTGATTTATAAAGATCTCTTCAGAAATTTGTTTTACTTGTTCAACCAAGAAAAATGTAAGCTCTCCCATGATGCTCATCTCATATCAAATTAATGAGAGAGGCAATCTTCCGACAAAGAGATTCAATGATGGCACCAAAGATGATGTTCTCCACATAGATTTGAACAAGAATGATATTACCTGCGGTCTTCTTGTGGAACAAGATGTTGTCGACTTTACCTTGAGAGTACTTGTCTTCTAGTAGAAAACTGGACAAAGTATCATACCAGGCTTGGGGAGCCTATTTGAAGCCATATAGAGCTTTGTCCAATATATACACATAGTCAGGATGTGAAGGATCTTCAAACTCATGTGGTTGTTTCACATAGACTTCTTTAGGAAAGAGAGATGGAAGATCGGCAGGAATAGGTGAAGAAGGAATGTCTGGTTGAGAAGGTGGGATGATTTGTGGTGATTTTTTTTAGATTGATGAGGAGTGAGATCGGCTGGTGGGAAATGTAATGATGGAGAAAGGTTCAGGTTGAGTGAAATGGGGAAGAATAGGATAGGAGGGATCTTGATCTTCAGATAAGACTATCTAGAGATCAGTGATTGGAGATGAGAAAATGTGTAAATCATCATTTTGATGAGATGTGTCTGAGGAGAAAGGGACATATGGATTTGAGATAGATGAAGGATTTTGAGAATCTTCACCAACACATGATGAAATCCACCAATCATCATCACATGAAGAGATGATGTCTTAAGATCATCAAACTTCACATGAGTAGATTTATTCATGCATTTTATCCGAAGATTGTAGACCCATTATGATTTTGAAGAGAGAGAATATCCTATGAAGATTCCTTCATAAGATTTGTTGATGCTCAAACACCTGTAATCGCAGAGAAATCATTTCTGGGTAGATGAGGTAGAGCACTCAGCAGACATAAGGGCCATAGAGGAGGATTGAGCTTCACTGTCATCAACATCATCTATTTTAGCCATGAAGCAAATGTTGGCCATTTCTTTGTCACTTTCAGAAGTGGGTTCATCTGCCCAATCATGGGTTTCAGTCATTTGACATTTTCCCTTTTTGAGAAAGGTTTCATTTCTCTCTTTCTCTCTCTTATATTTTGCCTTGTATTTCTCAGCACGGTCAGAGTTTGAAGGGACAAACATATTTGACTTTTGAAAAGAAGTTTGGTAGGAATCAGATTTGGTTCTGACAAACCTAGAGGAGGTACGATTATAGGAGGGTAGTCTGGATTTATCAGATGACCTGCTTCTGCACTCAGAAGCAAAGTGTCCCTTCCTCCCACACCTATAACATTCCTCATTTGATTTGTCAGAGGGAGTGGTTTTAGAAAAAGTAGAAGAGGATTTTCTTGAAAACTTTGATTTTCCAGAAGAGAAGCGATGGTTACTGTAAGTTTCCTCACCTTCATCATCAGCTTCACTAAGGTAGGCTTCTGAAGGATCATTGGGGTCCTCTTGGTCAGACTCGGAGGGATAGGTGATTCTTGGAACACACACAAAGTTTTTGGAAGAGTCACTTACAAGAGCTAGATAGGAGCTCCTTATATCTTTAATGATAGACTTCCTTAGCAGTTTAGTCTGCTCATAGTTAAAAAGAGTACCATACAAAGCAGTGAGTGCCATAGAGTCAAGATCCTTGGTAGACTTGATGCAAGTACAGATATTTTCCCATAACTTGGGATGACAGTCCATAAACTTGAACAAGACTTCCTTATTGTCATAGATGTGACCCACAAGTTTTAGATCGTTAAGAAGACTATTAAAATGATTGTAGTAGTCTGAGAGATATTCACCCTTTTCATGCAAAAAGATTTCATACTTTCTTACAAGAGCAATCTTTCTGCTCTTTTTCACCTCAGACGTACCTTCATAAAAAACACATAAAGTAGACCACATTTCTTTTGCAGTTGAAAAGTTAACAAGAGAATGGTAGACCTCATCAGCCAGAGAAAAGGCAATGATGGCTCTGACTTTAGTATCAAGAGCTATAAGTAGGGATGGCAAAAAAAACCGAACCCGATGGTGAAAACCGAAAACCGAACATTTCAGGTCGGGTTCGGGGACGTCTTATCGGGGACGGGGCGGGGATCGGGGACGTTATCGGGGATTTTAATGGGGACGGGGACGGGGATGGTACTTACTGGCCCGACCCGACCCGATATAATATATATATATATATATTATATAGAGAGATTTATTTCAAATTCAAAATCCCATATATGTTAGAAGTAGCAGCCCAAATTCAAACCCAAACCCCAAATCTATCTCTATTCCCAAATCTATCGAACATCTCAAAAATCAAATCAAAATCAGATGTCTCTATTCCCAAATCGGCCGTTTCTCCTCTCTCATCTCGATCCAGTCGACGAGTCGACTAGCCCTCTCGATTTTAGACGTAGACACAAGATTACAGGAACAGTCGAAAAGATTTCAAGTTGGCATTTAGTCGGCATCTCGATTTCAAGGTTTTTTTAGTCGGCATCTCGATTTTAAGGTGTTTTTAGTAGACATCTTGATTTCATATTTGAGCCTCACTCCTAGGCTCTAAGATTCAGATTGCAAGTAACAGACTAACAGGTAGAGTTCCTTTTAATGTAGATTTCAAAGTTGTTTTTTTAATGATTAGAGTTCCTTTTTAATGTAGATTGATTGTGACTGATTCTTGGAATGGGATTGTGTTTTTGTGATTGAGTCTTGTGATTATAGAAAATATATTTTTGTTTGGTTAGAGAAATTTTATCCATTCTGGTTGATTATATGTGTATGATTCACTTTGATGCCTTTGTATCATAACCCATAGCAACTTTTATTCAATGTTTCTTACGTTCAAATGGGTAACGGTTTTGGGTTCGGGTTTGGGTATCAAGTAACGGTGATTTTTTTGTCCTTAACGGGTTCCCCGACGGGGATCAGGGAAACCACGGGGACCCGATGGGGATCCCCAATAAGGTCCCCGATGGGGATCGGGACGGTTACGGGGACGGGGAAACTTATCGGTTTCGGGGACGGGGACCCAAAAAACCGGCCCGAAACCGGCCCGTTGCCATTCCTAGCTATAAGACGCCTGTCTTCATCATTATATTTACTGGGGTCCTTTACAATGTATCTCCCAGTAGCTGGAGTTCTTTCTTCCTCAGAAGAGTCCTCATCATCTTTTGCCTTATCTGCATTTTTAGCATTGTACCGGTCCCAAACTCTAGGAATAAAATGACCTTCATGTAAAATAGTAGGATATCTGATGTCAACTCCTTCTAAGAAGAGTGTCATACGACTTTTTCACAAGAATAAGTTATTGGGGTTAAACTTTTGTTGGGAACTGAAGAATTCATCAAGTATGGTTAATGCTGCTGGTTCAAAGTTACTACTGCTAGAAGACTTAAAGGTTAGTACTGCTGAGTGTTACTACTGCTAGTACTATTAATACTGCTAGTCAAAGTTAGTGCTGCTTGAACAAAGTTAGTACTGCTTAGCTAGTTAGTACTGCTAGTAGTTAGTGCTGCTTAGTAGTTAATGCTGCTAGAAGAAGTTAATGCTGCTGATCATGGTTAGTGCTGCTAAAGAGATTCAGATGGAAAGAATGACAACTAGATAATCTGAAGATTATGGAAGCTTATAGATATACATGGAAGATATACTGAAGATATTTTATTTATTGTAATTATCTTTGTATTCAGTATATATATTGTATAGCTTAGAATAATGAATTAACTTTTGTTTTCATTCTTTTAGAGAGAAAATCAACCTCAAGGCATAGATCCTAATTCTAGAGAAGTAGAATTCGTATTGGTGAGCCTGTTCATCAATATTGAGGTTGAGTGAGTAATCTTGTAACTTAAAAGCATTCAATACAAGTTTACAGTTTGTTGATTATATTCTGTTTTGATTTTCTGTTTGGTTAAATATCAAAGTGTTATTCCGCAAACTTCTTTGTTATTGTTTTTGAGAATTAATTCTTGTTGAGAATTTGATCCTGACAAGTGGTATCAGAGCTAAACTCTCTCAGAAACAGTTATTCATCATGGAAAATCTTACAGAATCAAGCAGTACTTTGGTTTCTAAGGTTCCAATGCTCAAACCAAGTGAGTTTGACATGTGGAAGATCAGAATCAGACAATATATTCTTCTCACTGACTACTCAATGTGGGATATCATTGAGAATGGTCCTTCTGAAGCTGGAAGGATAGGACCAGATGGGAAAAGACCTCCACCAAAGACAGATGGTGAAAGGAAGATCAGACAAACAGAGATGAAGGCCTTGAGCACTCTGCTCTTGGCCATTCCCAATGAATATCAGCATCAATTTTGCAACTGCACTGATGCTCAGATTCTCTGGAATGCTCTAGAGAAAAGATTTGCTGGAACTAAGAGCATCAAAAGAAATCAAAGAGATGTTCTAAAGCAGCAGTATGAGAACTTCACTTCCACAAAGAATGAGTCTATGACTCAAACTTTTGATAGGTTCAATAAACTCATTGGTGAACTGGCTACTGTAGGGGTGAAGATGGAACAAGATGATATCAACAGAAAGTTCCTCAGATCTCTTGGGGATGAATGGACTATGTACACTGTCTCATATAGACAGAGTGACAATCTGGAAGAGAAAGAACTTGATGATCTATACAATGATCTAAGAGTTTTTGAAACTGAGGTAGAAACCAAGAAGAAGCCCTCTGGTTATATTCACAATGCTGCTCTTCTTTCAGCATCCACTGATACTACTGCCAACCCTGAAGCAGTTAGTACTGCCAGTGGAGTAAGTTCAGAAAAAGGCACTGAAACTATCTTTGAAGCCTTTTTGTCCAGTCATAGCAGCAATTCTTTGATTAATGATGATCTGGATCAAATTCACCCTGATGATCTGGAGGAGATGGATATTAAATGGCAGATGGCCATGTTATCCATGAGGGTGAAGAAGTTCATTAAAAGAACTGGAAGAAATAACTTCTCTCAAAGAAGAGAAGATGGAGCTGGTTTTGACAAAACCAAGGTGGAATGTTATAAGTGTCACAAGAAAGGACACTTTGCTAGAGAATGCAGGAGTACTGTTCCAAACAACAACAACCATCAACAAGCTCAGAATGGAGGATACAATCTGAACAAGAATCCTGCTCAAGCCCTTGTTTCTCAACAAGGAATGGGATTTGACTGGAGTGATCAAGCTGAGGAAGCCATTCAGAACCAAGCTCTTATGGCAGAAGTGTCTGATATCCCCACTGAGGTAAGTTCTAATCTTTGCACTAAATCTTGCATTGACACTGTTACAAGATACAGGGATCACAATCAAAGTATGTGTGATGACCTCAAAAGATTAGAAAAGGACAGAAGAGATTATGTGTTGATAGTAGAGAGATTTGAAGAGCAAATCAAAGGCTTTCAAGCTAATGAACTTCAACACTCTTATGACACAAACTATTGGAAGTGGGAAAAGAATGAGTTAGAAACCAAACTGTCTAAGTCCTTAGAAGAGAATGATAGACTGAAAGAGGAACTGTCAAAAGTTAAGCTTGACATAGACAAGTTTTCTTATGCTTCAAAAGCAATGGACTCTCTTCTAAAGGCTCAGATACATGATAAGATGAAACCTGGTATTGGATACAACAATACACCCCCTCCTTACAATAACAACTATATTTCTCCTTCATCAGACTTGTTAGAAACTAAAGAGAAAAAGGACTTGTCTGAAGAAGCTTTTAAGATAGATCCTTTGGATGAGGTAGTAGTTAAGGATTTGACTAAGAAAGGAGCCAGTGAGAACAGGGATAATAATGTGAGTAAAAAGATACCATTAGAAAACAATATTATCACAAATGAGGGATGTGGGAAAATCTGGGTCAAGTCCAAGGAGATAGAGAAGACTAAAGGAAATGATAACAAGGTCCATTACAAACAAACCACAGTTGTGAATCCTGGATCTTATAAACAGTGTGATTGCAATAAAGCCAAGAGCCTAAATTCTGGTTTAAAAAGAGGAAATCAAAGAAACTGGAATAATCAATGGGCTCAGAAACAAGGAGTTGATCTGAATAAAATCAATAGACCAAAACCTTGTTTTATATGTGGCAAGTTGAATCATTTGGCTAAGTATTGTTACTTTAACCCTATTAACCAACAGATGAACTTTCAAAGATTTGTGCAAAAATCTGTGGGTTATAGGAAGGCTGGAAAGAAACATGTGATAAAGAAATATGTTGAAAGTAAAGGCACTTTAAAGAAAAAGATTTTAAAAGAAAGTGTCAAAATGTGGGTGCCTAGAAGTACTAACAGTGTTAGTACTGCTAACAATATTAGTACTGCTAACACAGTTACTACTGCTAACAGTGTTAGTACTGCTAACAATATTAGTACTGCTAACACAGTTACTACTGCTAACAGTGTTAGTACTGCTGAAAATATTAATGCTGCTAATACTGTTAATACCTCTTCAAAGGTTAGTACTGCTAAGCATGCAAGTGCTGCCAAGGCAGTTAGTACTTCTAAAACAAGTACTGAATCTAGCAAAAACATTTCCAAGCCTATTATTGTAACAAAGTACTCCAAGAATGAGGAATTAAAGTTTAAAAATCTTGTCAAGAAAGAATGCAAGTATTTTGATGAGAAAGGGATACCCAAGACCACTTTGGCTTGGGTTCCTAATTCATACTAATTGATTTATTTAATGTGCAGGGCAACCAACAGCTCAAGGGAAAGAGCATTTGGCATGTTGATAGTGGTTGCTCTAGGCACATGACAGGCAACATGTCATGCCTTCAAGACTTCAAGCATATCAATGGAGGACATGTTGCATTTGGAGATAATCTTACTGGTGGTAAGATAAGTGGAAAAGGTAATGTCACCAAAGGTAAGATGACATTTGAGGATGTCTACTATGTTGATCAATTAAAGTACAACCTGTTAAGTGTATCACAGGTTTGTGACAAACAACATAGTATATTATTTACTAATACTGAGTGTATGATCCTTGCTCCAGGGTTCAAGGTAGTTGATGAAAGCATGATACTACTTAGAACTCCAAGAAAGGACAATGTTTACTGTCTTGATTTGGACATGGTTGATAGTGATTCATCTCTAAATTGTCTTGTTTCAAAAGCTTCTGTAGATGAATCCTCTCTATGGCACAGAAGGATGTGTCACATGAATTTTAAGACTATGAACAATCTTGTTAAAAATAACCTTGTAAGAGGTTTACCTTCAAAAATCTTTTCATGTGATGATCATTGTGTTGCTTGTCTTAAAGGCAAACAACACAAAACTTCTCATAAGACCAAAGAGATAAATTATGTTTCTTCTTGTCTCCAATTACTGCATATGGATCTGTTTGGTCCTACAAATGTTATGAGTATAGGCAAGAAATCTTACTGCTTGGTTATTGTTGATGATTACTCCAGATTTACTTGGGTATATTTTCTAAGGACTAAGGATGAAACAAGTGGTCTTATCAAATCCTTTATTCTAAGAATTGAAAACCAAACTAATCAAAGAGTAAAAGTCATTAGATCAGATAATGGAACTGAGTTTAAAAATCATGATCTAAACACCTTTTGTGAAGAAAAAGGTATTGAGAGGCAATATAGTGCTCCTAGAACTCCTCAACAGAATGGTGTTGCTGAAAGGAGGAATAGAACACTAATAGAGGCTGCTAGATCTCTGTTGGCTGATTCCAAATTGCCAATTACCTTCTGGGCTGAAGCAGTTAATACTGCTTGTTATGTCCAAAACAGAGTTCTAGTGGTCAAGCAAAAGAACAAGACCCCATATGAGCTTTTAAATAAAAGAAAACCTTTTATTGGTTTCTTCAAACCTTTTGGGTGTCCTTGTACAATTCTAAATACCAAATCTCACTTAGGTAAGTTTGATAACAAAGCAGATGATGGATTTCTCGTTGGATATTCATCTCAGAGTAAGGCTTACAGAGTTTTTAACTCTTCTTCTAGAATAATTGAAGAAAGTGACAATGTCAAATGCAATGAGAACACACCTAATCCTGTTGGGTCTGGACCTCAGTGGCTATTTGACATTGATTCACTAACTAACTCCTTTGGTTTCAGTAATGAGTATACAGGAACAGGAAGTGGAGGATCAGGGATCACACAAGTTCAAGAAAGTCTATCTAAATCTGTGATTTTTCCCATATACACAGTAAATTCTGTTGAAGATTGTGAAAAGGAATCATTTACTGGACCAAGCCAGAGTGAAGAAGACACTAGAGATAAGGAGACTCAAGAAAATAATGAAGTGGCATCTGAAAACACTTCAGTTGAGTTACATGAATCTAATCTTGAGGCTGGACTGAATGAAGAACCTAGTAATAACACCAGAGTTCAAAAGAATCATCCTCCACAGCTGGTAATAGGAGATATCTCTTCTCCTATGATGACTAGACATCAAAGCAGGCTTCAGGAAATGCAAGATCAACAGCATACAGTGCTTTCTTGTTTTCTATCACAGCTTGAGCCTAAAAAGGCACATGATGCTATGAAAGAATCTAGCTGGATAGAAGCAATGCAAGAGGAACTGCTACAGTTCAAGCTACAAGATGTATGGGATCTGGTAGACCTTCCTAAAGGTCACAGAGCAATTGGCACAAAATGGATTTTTAGAAACAAGAGAGATGAAAGAGGTATTGTCATAAGGAACAAAGCAAGGCTGGTGGCTCAGGGATATACTCAAGAAGAGGGTATAGATTATGAAGAAGTGTTTGCACCTGTGGCTAGAATAGAAGCAATCAGACTATTCCTAGCCTATGCTTCTTACATGAACTTCAAAGTCTATCAAATGGATGTAAAAAGTGCCTTTCTCTATGGGTCAATTGAAGAAGAAGTATATGTCTGTCAACCACCAGGGTTTGAAAACCCAAGCTATCCAGACAGGGTATACAAATTAAAGAAAGCACTCTATGGACTACATCAAGCCCCAAGAGCATGGTATGACACTCTGTCATCCTATCTCTTGGAAAATGACTTTGAAAGAGGAGTCATTGATAAGACTCTATTTATTAAAAGAAAGAAGAAGGATATTTTGCTGGTCCAAATCTATGTTGATGACATTATCTTTGGATCTACAAGAAACAACATGTGCAAGGAGTTTGAGGATTTAATGCATAAAAGGTTCAAAATGAGTTCCATGGGGGAACTTACTTTCTTCCTTGGACTCCAAGTTCAACAGAAGTCAGATGGCATTTTCATATGTCAATCCAAGTATGTACAGGATATTCTAACCAAGTTTGATTTCTCAAAATCAAAACCTGCCAGCACACCTATGGAAACACACAAGCAGATCACAGCAGATCTTGAGGGGGAGGATATGGATGTGCATCATTATAGATCCATGATTGGCTCTCTCATGTATCTCACAGCATCAAGGCCAGATATAATGTTTCCAGTCTGTGTATGTGCAAGATTTCAAGTTAGGCCAAAGCTATCTCACTTTCAAGCTGTTAAGAGGATATTCAGATATCTCAAAGGGCAACCCAGATTGGGACTTTGGTATCCTCATAACTCACCTTTTGACCTAATAGCATACTCAGACAGTGATCTAGGTGGGGCAAACTTGGACAGAAAATCCACTTCTGGAGGATGTCAGTTTTTGGGTGCTAGACTAGTCTCATGGCAGTGCAAGAAACAAACCACAGTATCCACATCTACAACAGAGGCAGAGTACATAGCAGCTGCAAGTTGTTGTTCTCAAGTCTTATGGATTCAGAATCAAATGTTGGATTATGGGGTAACCTTTCTACACACTCCAATCTTTATTGACAACAGCAGTGCTATTAGCATTGTGAATAATCCTGTCAAGCACTCAAAAACAAAGCACATTGAGATCAGGTATCACTTTATAAGAGATTGTAATGAAAAGAAACTTATTCAAGTTGTCAAAGTTCACACTGATAATCAGTTTGCTGATTTATTCACTAAAGCTTTTGATGTGGGTAGATTCACTTTCTTGGTAACAAGTGTGGGAATGATCAACACTGAATAATCACCTTCTCAAAAAGTGGCTTTATACCTGTATATTATTCTTGGAGTTACTAATCTTTTTTTTTTCAGGATATGCATAGCAGTACTCAGTGTTTAGCAAGTTTAAAAGGAGTATTTCAGTTAATACTGCTAGTTAGTTACTACTGCTCGTAGTTAATACTGCTAGTTAGTTACTACTGCTCGTAGTTAATACTGCTAGTGGTTAATACTGCTTTCAGTTAATACTGCTAGTGGTTAATACTGCTTTCAGTTAATACTGCTAGTTAGTTACTACTGCTCGTAGTTACTACTGCTAGTGGTTAATACTGCTTTCAGTTAATACTGCTAGTGGTTAATACTGCTTTCAGTTAATACTGCTATTGGTTAATACTGCTTTCAGTTAATACTGCTAGTGGTTAATACTGCTTTCAGTTAATACTGCTAGTGGTTAATACTGCTTTCAGTTAATACTGCTAGTTAGTTACTACTGCTCGTAGTTAATACTGCTAGTTAGTTAATACTGCTAGCAGTTAGTGCTGCTCTAGGTTAATACTGCTTATGTTCCGAATACTATAAATACTCTTTGCCCGCCTAAAAGTTCATAACGACTCTTTGCATACTGTTCTCTTGCGCTCAAAACCTTTTCTCTCTCAAGTTCGAAGTTTTCAGACAAGCTTTTCACTAAGATCAATGGCATCCATGACTTTTATCGACGAGCACAACGAGATTGCAATGCTACAAAAGCCAAAGCAAGCTGCAGGATTTCATCAGATTGTGGATTTCCTCAAGTCAAGCCACATTGCTCATGCTCTTCTTGTATCCCCTACAATCTATATTGAGCATCAAAGGCAGTTCTGGGCTAATGCAACCATTGTTGTTGAGAATGGTGTGCAGATGATCAAGACAAGAATCTGTGATCAATCACTCACGGTTACTGAAGAGGTTATTCGCATCAGTCTACGTCTAGACGATGCCTCTGGTATAACCTCTATCCCAAATGATGAACTGTTTTCAAATCTTACAAGAATGGGGTATGGAGGCCCATTGGGAGTTTTCAAATTCTCTAAAGCAAAATTTTCACCCCAATGGCGTTTCTTTGTCCATACTCTTATGCACTGTATCTCCAAAAAGACTACTGGATGGAGTGAGTTCAGCAGCACTATTGCTTATGCTTTGGTGTGCTTGGCCACTGCCAGAAAGTATAATTTTTCTAAAATGATTTTCAGTGATCTTGTCTCAAACATGGGAAACAAAAAGAGCTTCTTTATGTATCCCAGGTTTGTTCAAGAAGTCATTACTCATGAATTGACGGATATACCTCAACCTGTTGGGGTATATGTACCTAAACCCCCCAAAGGCAAGGTTTTCTCAAATATGAGAAGATCTGCTGGGGACTCTGAAGGAGTTGACACCCCATTGTTCTCTACAATGATGGTGGTGTCCCAAACCAATGAAGGTATGGCAGCAGGGTCAAGGCCCCCATTAGACCAACCCACTGCTAGCCAAGCCCAACCTTCCCACTCAAAATCTATTCTCCAGTCCCTTCTTGAAAAACCAACCTCTCCAATCACACATACTTACAAAAGGAAACAGGTAAAGAAGGCTCCTTCCCTTCTTGTACCATTACCCACTAAGCCTATAAGCCCTCTAAGGGAGAATTCTCCCCTAGAGAATATCCAAAGGGAAACCACAAGGGTGTCTCCCAACCCAAAGGAGGTGCTCTCTGAGGAGGAGGTAGAGCATATGGGTGATGAGGCTGCCACTACTCCTGCTAGTACAGAGGAGGAAAGTGGTAACATCAATAAGACCTCCCCCATGGCAACTTTGAATGAGCAATTATTTGAAGGTCCCTGGTGCCAAGAAACCACAGGGGTGGATAGTGCTTCTGCAAGGCAGAAGACATCCACTAATAAAAGATCCAATGATCCTTCAAAGGAGGGTAACACTTCTGGAAAGGGTGAGGACAGATATACGTACTATGAATTGATGGAAACAATGGGGAACATCAATCAAGATGTTCTCAAACAAGGAAAAGATATTGAAGAAATGAAGCTAGTCATTCTGTCACAACAAGAACAGATTGCTAAGCTGAAGAGGATGGTGGTCAGTCTGGTACAAAGAAAGAAGAGAAAGCAATTCCAACTTAGGAGAAGGAAAATTGAGAATGATGCTCCCAAAAAGGGGGAGACCAACATGGAAGAAGCCACAAGAGAGGGGAAACTTAATGTTGAGGGGGAGCAGGAAGCAGAAACAGAAAGAGTTTCAATACCAAAAGAAACAAAAGAAGCAGCAGAAACAATTACTACTGCTGACATTAATAAAGCAGCAGAAACTGTGAAAGAAGTTCTAACAGATCTTGAGATTGCAGAAACCTTACTAAAAACAAAGAATGATACTCCCAAGGTCACTTCAAAGACCAAAGGAGTAATCATCAAAGAACAAGGTGAAGTGATCAAGAAAGACAATAGCAAGAAGGCACTCAACAAAGACAAAGGAAAAGCAAAAATGGTGGAATCTGATCAACCAATCAAAAAGCAAAGGTTGGTTGAATCAGATGAAGCTCTAGCTAAAAAGATGCAGGAGGATTTTGAAAAAGAAGAAAGAGTTCAGTTGGAAAAGGACAGGGAAATGGCAAAAGCTCTAGCTGCTGAACTGAATGAAGCTTATCAACAGAGTATGGCAACTGAAATTGCACAGAAGAAAGATGCAAGTATGAAGAAATCAGTGGTGAAAACAGTTGCAAAGAAGAGAAAACCCTCAAAGACATTCCTAGGTACCCAAGAGAGGAACAAAATGATTATATTTCTCAAAGGTGCTGTAGGAGTCAAAAAGGAGATGTTCTCCAAAATGTCTTTTGAGAAGATAAAAGAGTTCTATGATTCAGAGATGTTGAAGCTTCAGGAAAATGAAACTGCTAGGGTGGAGATGGAGAAGAGGATAAAAGAAAGTAATGACTTTGATTGTCAAAAGCCATTTCCAGATGAGCAAGAAACACCTCCTAAGAAAGAGTCCACTCTGGGAGAAAGTCTAAGGACTTTAAAGAGAACAAAGATGATGGCAAGAAGAAAGCCAATCAAGAAGCCTAGAGTATCTGAAGAAGAGGCTGAGAAGGTAGCTGAAGAAGAAGGGGCACCTGAGTCATCTAAACAGACAGAGCCAGCCAACACTGATGATGTAATTTTGTATATGGTAGTGATGGACAAAGTGCCTGAACCAATTTCAGCAGAACCTGTAGGAGTGAAGCCTCCTGAGGTCATTCTCTGGGATACATTGACAGTGGATGGAAAGGAATACATAAGGCTGAAAAGAAAAGATGAAAAGCATGAAGTGTTCAACACATGGGCAAAAATTGTCAGAACATGCTCTAGATCAGATCTTGAAGAGATGTTTGAGATAGGAATGAAGTTGTATGCAGATATTCTAAAGGCTCCAGGAATTTCAATTACAAAACTGGTAATGGAGTATCTGTGTATGATGTTCAAACCTGAAGAAGTAGAGCACTTGATCAAGGATGTCTTCAAATCAGTAAACAGTTGGACTCTATATGAAATTAGTGGAGTATATACAGTGACTTTGGATTTAAATCACACTGAATACTTCCTAGTGGATAGAGTGTATAATCATAGCAGATTGAAGCTACATGCCATGCTGAAGAAAAAGTTAAGGTGTGTTCCAGATTCAGAAATGGCTAAATACTTGATTCAAAGAACCATCAATCAGAGTTTGGGATTGGATGCAAACACTGGAATTTAGGCCATGATAGAGTTTTGGGAGCATCTTGAAGATTAATTCTGAAGAACTTGACTTCTCTTCTTAAAAGTCAAGTTAGGGGGAGATTGTTGGGAACTGAAGAATTCATCAAGTATGGTTAATGCTGCTGGTTCAAAGTTACTACTGCTAGAAGACTTAAAGGTTAGTACTGCTGAGTGTTACTACTGCTAGTACTATTAATACTGCTAGTCAAAGTTAGTGCTGCTTGAACAAAGTTAGTACTGCTTAGCTAGTTAGTACTGCTAGTAGTTAGTGCTGCTTAGTAGTTAATGCTGCTAGAAGAAGTTAATGCTGCTGATCATGGTTAGTGCTGCTAAAGAGATTCAGATGGAAAGAATGACAGCTAGATAATCTGAAGATTATGGAAGCTTATAGATATACATGGAAGATATACTGAAGATATTTTATTTATTGTAATTATCTTTGTATTCAGTATATATATATTGTATAGCTTAGAATAATGAATTAACTTTTGTTTTCATTCTTTTAGAGAGAAAATCAACCTCAAGGCATAGATCCTAATTCTAGAGAAGTAGAATTCGTATTGGTGAGCCTGTTCATCAATATTGAGGTTGAGTGAGTAATCTTGTAACTTAAAAGCATTCAATACAAGTTTACAGTTTGTTGATTATATTCTGTTTTGATTTTCTGTTTGGTTAAATATCAAAGTGTTATTCCGCAAACTTCTTTGTTATTGTTTTTGAGAATTAATTCTTGTTGAGAATTCGATCCTGACAACTTTGGTAGTTTGGCTATAGAGCCATTGTCGTATGATACAACAATGGTGTTTTGAGAAGAAGCATTGTTCAAAGAAGAAGAAGAGGATGCCATTGCGGATCTAGTTTATTGAGTTAAACTAAACCTCTCTGATACCACTTGTTGGTCCCAAATAACAGTAAATAAATAAGATAAGTATTGTAGAGGGGGGGGGGGAGTTGAATACAATACACACAATTTTTCACTTAATTTAATTCTTATTGATTTGAAATCAAGAATTACACATAGAAAACATTTGATTGTTGTGGAAAAGAACAAATGAATCTGTTCAAACAATCTTACACAAAGAGAATGAAGAACATTGAAAAACACTTAGAAAACAATGAACTCCGTAGAGAGAAAATTGCCAGGCACTTAGAGAACTTGAAGGCTTGTAGAGTTGGTAATCTTGCATATTGAACCATCCTTTAGATTTATAGTGCCTCATACATTAAATGCATGAGACACCTGTTGAGCAAGGGATGGACACATGTCTTCAGCATGGTACAAGATGTACCTTTTGTTTTGAGGTGACTTTGTCTTGAAGTGTTAACCTACAGAGGATGGTGTAGACCTTTCCTCAAAAGAGTGTAAGAGACAAAGCTTATTTTTTTTGATCTTCAGATGAGGTCCACGTCAATGCAAGATATCACAAATATACTTTCTCATAAAAGTACAATGTATTGTGCCGATTATATTTTCCCACCGAAACTTATCAAAGACAAGTTTGGTGAATAGAGAGACAAGTCGACACAGATGAGAAATCTTCGGGCTCCTGAAGATGTGAGAAATCTTCGGCTCCTGAAGATTGAGAAATCTTCGGCTCCTGAAGATTGAGAAATCTTCGGCTCCTGAAGATTTGAGATCAGCACCATCCTGGCCAATGGTGTTGATCAATTAGGCGTGCTTGGCTTTAGGCTGAGAAGTCTATCTTCAATTCGCTTTGAGAGATATACTTCTTCTTTGTTTTCTTCGGCTGATCTTCGACTTCACCGAACATTTGTATAGAAATCAAGCTGCCAAAAGAACCTCAAAATATTCTAAGTATGATGATACAAAATGGAAGATCAGGAGGTCATCTTCAAATCTTCAGATGACCCAACAATAACTCAAACACCCAACAAACGATTTTTCGAATTCTCCATCTGAAATTGGTTTTTCAATATTGGAATTTTTGAGAAACTTTTACAAGATTCTCCTATGGATCGATATATGGTATTTACCATTATTACTTTTTAAGAAACGATAGTAGATCAAGCCATCAAGGTGTATAATTGCACTGAGACCTATTTACATGAATCTTTGAGGTTGTATAAATCACACAACACTTATATATATATATATATGTATATCCAAAATTGGTTAGGAACCTAGGGACTAATTTGGTCGTCGATCAAATAAGATCAAAGCATAAAAACTCGTGGTGCCAATTTTGCAATTATACTGAAAATGATGCCTCTTCCTATCAACATGTCATGTCTAGAAGGGCATAATATGAAAATCATCATGACAAAATAGGTTGTAGGTAGTCATCATTCATTATAAAAATAGGAAAAAAACTGCCATTTTCAAAACCTCTACTACCTCCATCATTCGTCTAGCAAAACCGTCATTCATTTTTAGAAAAGAAAAAGAAACACGAAATCAACCGCATGATTCTTCTATGGCGTTCATCATCCATCAAAACACAACTGGAGAAAAATGACGGAGGCTAGCAACAACAACGGTCACATTCCTCTTGTACAAGTAATGAAAAGAGGTAATTGTTAGGACTGAAAGTCCTAGTGCATGGAAAGTTCTATAAAGTATTTATAGACTTTATTTGTTAATTATTTAGGTTTAATTTATTTATTTGTAAAATTCGTTAAGTGTCATTTGGGCTTAATGTTTTTGTTAATGGGCTTAGGCCTAGCATGTGTAGGTCCAAGGTATATAATGCTTGTTTAGAGTGAATTTAGGGTGAAGCATTAGACTTAGAGAAATATTATTGTGCGCTTAATAGATTTAGTGAGAGAGTTTACTTTTCAATCCTATGTTTGTAACTCTCTCAATCTTTCAATACAATTAATCGTTCTATTATTCGTTGTTACTTGAGCAATCTGGGATTCACAATTGGTATCAGAGCAAAGAGACGAAGATTTGATTCGAAAAAGGTAATTTTTTTCCAGCTCCGGTCTCCGAACTTCATATTCATTTCACTGTGTCTATTGATTTATAACATGTGTCCCAGGCTGAATCAAGCTTTGAGCCAAAAAGATACATATTTATATTTCTTTCACACACGCGCGAATCTTTGTGATTCCCCTTGCATATCTTTGTGATATCGCCGAAACAGTTTGAGAAACATAAATGTTTAATTTTTACTTCAGTGATAACTGGAAGTCCTATCAGAGATACCCCCTTGCCAACTCTGAAAATAGGCCACACAATTATTTTAATTGTTGTGATAACATTTACTAATGTGTTTTTGTGTTAGTTGATTACCCCATCTTGGTTACTAAATGTTTTATCTTATCTTTTGCTACTCATCTAGTTAGTCTTTGAACATACATGATGCTTAGGATTCTCCTAATCATCATGAAGGGGAGAATGCAATAACAACGACACAAGTTTCAAAGACAGATTATCATATTGAGGGGGAGTTAGCAAAAGCGGAGGGGGAGCAACATATCCTATTTTTCTTAAATCTGAGGTTGAAAAGCCATGGATTTCAAGATTGCATTGGTTCTTCTATCCTTCATCAAGTGGTGTTCGCTACAAGTTGCTTCCACCTACGAGCTGATTGAAACAAGTTCTTAAGCTGAAAGTTTATTCAACTCACGGTTCAAAGACAGATTCTTTGTTTTTAAACTGAAGATGCATTGTGGAATGTCATGTAACTCGCACATTATTTTTCTTGTGTGCTGATCCGATGTGTTGAGTTTCTACAGTTAAAAGCTGCTCAGTTTGTGCATTCAGTTGAGACTATGGTACATTGAATCTGGTTACAAAGTTGAAATTATGAAGACCAAGAGCTTTATTCAAGAGAGAGCTTGGAATGACATAAAGACAAGCAACACCAAAGTGTTTCAGAGATTCAAGAGGGAGAGAAGATCAAGAAGTGAAGATTTCAAAGAGATAAATATTTTATACAACTTTAGGTGGAGATTGTTAGGACTGAAAGTCCTAGTGCGTGGAAAGTTCTATAAAGTATTTATAGACTTTATTTGTTAATTATTTAGGTTTACTTTATTTATTTGTAAAAGCTTTTGAATGTCATTTGGGCTTAATATTTTGTTAATGGGCTTGGGCCTAGCATGTGTAGGTCCAAGGTATATAATGCTTGTTTAGAGTGAATTTAGGGTGAAGCATTAGACTTAGAGAAATATTATTGTGCGCTTAATAGGTTTAGTGAGAGAGTTTACTTTTCAATCCTTTGTTTGTAACTCTCTCAATCTTTCAATACAATTAATCGTTCTATTATTCGTTGTTACTTGATCAATCTGGGATTCACAGTAATATCACTAAAACATCTTGCATTTCGTTAACGATGTACAGGGCCGTCCCTGGGGGAGGCGGGCCGGGCGTACGCCCAGGGCTCAAAGGAAATAGGGGACCAAATATTTTAGTATACATTATATATTAGTAGTTAAAAAAATATTGTAAATTAAAAAGACAAAAAAATAGTATATAATAGGACCCCAAAAAGATTAACATTATATTAAGGGCCTAAACATGTATTAATTAATAACATTGTACAAGAAAATTTGTAAAAAGTTATTAGTCTTTCATTTTATAGTATTGCTTATTGTTTCTCTAAGCTTTTTTTTAATCTAATACTAATATCTAAAAACTATTTTTGCCTATAATCCTTGATATATACTCCATTACTTATCTTCCACATACTCGTTTCATTATTTCATCTGCATAAATTTTATTATTATGTTAGAATATAGTAGATTTCTTGTTATTAACTAAGAAAACTCCTACCTTTTGAAAACAATTACCAAACTATATGAGATGACCCAACATATATTTATATTTAGGATTTCAAATATACTTCTTTTCTCATACATTATTGACTCATTTTTACCTAATATTGGGTGCATGAATCTTAAATACTCTTTTATCTCTAAAACAATAATAAGATTTCAAACTATTATGAACATGGATTTTTGATTCTAAGTGTTAGTGTATTTTATTGTATCCAAGATTTAAGTGTTGAAAAGTCAAAGTCAATGTAAAGTCAACAGAGTAAATAGTAGTTGTTTGAGTGAAGCATGTAACTTTGGTCATTTTGTACGCATATCACATTTAGATCAATACACATATGACTTGAGCGCTTTCTCTCTCTACTATCTCTCTAGACCTTCAATGTCAAAATCTTGAATTGATTGTTTGTTTAATTGCTTGTTTGAATCTGGGAATTACATTTTCAATTGGTATCAGACCGAGACCAAATCAATTCAGAAGGATTACACTTGATTTGATCGATTTCGTGAACACACAGACCGTTTTTGAAAAAATCACTGTTTGATCGATTTTCCTGTGGTTTGTTGAAATTCGTGTGTAATTTTAGTTTAGTTGTGATCGATTTGTATTATAAAATACTTTGTATTCACACACAATCACGAATTAGTCATTTGATTGATGTAATTTTTGAATTTCTTGAATTTTCAGTTTCACGAACACAGGGTCTGTAAATTTGAAAATAGCACTGTAATTTGTTGTTTTTAGCAAGTTTGGATTGATAAGAATGTGTTTAGAATTGAATTTCTATTGTATTGGTGTATTTTGAAGAATCAATTTGCAGGTTTGAATCATTTTATAATCGAATTCGTGAACTCACAGTGGAAAACACGCTAGATCTGTCAAACGTGCAAGCTTCATCAAGTGAAGAACACGCAAAGATCTTGAAGAACACGCAAACAAAGCCTGCGAGTTCATCACAAAATGCGCAAACGTCTTCTACGAGTTCATAGCAGTGACTTGCGAGTTTGTATATTCTGCGAGTTTCCATTTAGCGATTTCTAAAATTGTCAAAAATTTTCTAAGGACAGAACGCGCAAAGGCATAGAAACGCGCAAGCTTAATCTTGCGAGAAGCCAAAACGTGCATATCGTTGTTTGCGCGAACTTCAAAACGCGCAAGTAGTAGCGTGCGAGTTTCTAAAACGCGCACAAAGGTGTTAGCGAGAAGTGAAGTGAATAGTGACTTGCGTGTTCTAGTGCTTTGCGTGTTCCAGTGCTTTGCGAGTTTCATTGATTTGCGAGTTCGTGTGGTCTGCGAGTTCTATACTTGTATTTTTTTCTGAATTTTTTTAAAAAAAAGTGGTGATCTGATTTTGACTTTTAGTCAAATTTTCTGAATTGTTTGGGAACGATCATTCATTCAAGCTAATCATTCAAGATGTCAACTACAGATGAGAGAGGAAATACTGTACTTTCAGCTAGAGATATGGTTGTTTTGTACATGCCTGAGATACCAAAAATAGAGGCTGAATGTGACAAACTGAAAAATCAGAATTCAAAGCTTCTCAAACAGATTCAGGAGTTGAAGTCAAACTTGTCAAACTCTGATAAAACTCCTGTTTGTGCAAAATGTACTGATTATCCTAAATCTGTTGCAGGTATCATCAGTGAAAAAGAGAAAGAGATAAAAGAGAAAGAGAGAATTGTTGCTTTAAAAGAGAATACTATTCTAACATGTGAGAAAGAGTTAAAACTCAAAGAGAAAAAGATTGCGAATCTTCAAAGCCAACTGAAGACAACTGAACAAAAATCATCTGCATATCAAGATGAATCAGTTAAGCTTCAACAGAAGTTTAAGGCTTTTGAAGACAAGATATCTGCCTTGGAGATACAGAATGCTGAACTGAAGAAAAATCTCCAAGCAGATAAAGTTAAATCAAATCTGGAGACATCTTCTACTCAAAAGCTGTCTGAACTTTCCAAGAAAGCTGACCAAGAGAAGAAGGATCTTGAGCATAGATACATAAAACTTTCAAATCAAGTGTCTGATTTTGAAAAGATTCTAATTACTGAAAGAGACACATTTGCTAAGGAAAGGAAAGTTCTTGAAGATAAAGTACTTGAACTTCCTAAAAAAATTTCTACATTACAAGACCTACTTGAGAAAGAAAGAAAGTGTTTTCAAGAAAATAAAAGGTCTTATAATGTTGAAAAGAAAAATGTTGAAAAGCGAAATACTGGGATTTTCAAAGAAATTTCCGAGAAAACCAAGAACTTGGAAAAAGATTTTGAGCTTGAACGTCAACATTTTGAATCTGAGATATCTAAGCTCATGTCCAAAATATCTGTTCTATCTTCAGATATTCTTAAAGAACAGATGGCCAAATCTGACTTGAAACAGAAGTTTGACACACTTACTGCTGAAAGAAACATTTTGTTCAAAAAGATAAATGACTTGAAAGCTGCAAACGTTAATTTGTCAGAAAAGATTACTGCTGATGTGATTGATCAATCACCTGTTGATAATTCAACAGAATCAGTCTGTTCTTTCAAAACAACTTCAAGTTTAATTCATGAATATGTTTTCAAAAAGAATCGTGTCCAATCTAAAATTGTCAACTCAAATCAGATTCAACCATCTAATCTATTTTATGATAAATCTGTTGATGGTCCAGCGAGCTTTTATGTAAAATCTCTTGGGAAGCAATCAAAGAAAAGTCAGATGGTCTGGAGAGTTAAAGATTCTTCTGATGAGATGAAGAAGAACAAAGCATCTGCGTCCACATCAAATGCCAAAAAGAACAGAGTGCATAAAGGTAAATCTTTTGGTAATCCTGATATATTTTACTCTACTAATCACTTGATCAGGGTTGCTCAGAAGAAAATATGTTTTTCTTACTGTGGAGCTAATGACTTTGTAAGCAATAATTTTGTCAATTACTGGTATGGTTCATACTATGTAAACCCCATAAGAACTGCAACTAACACATCAGGACCCAAATACCAGTGGGTACCAAAAGCTAAATCTGTGTTACAGGCACCCAAAGTTTAAGGGGGAGCATGATGTTTGACTTCTAGACAAATTAGTCTAGGACTCGTACCTCAAAGAACTGTGGCTCTTGAATAACACAGTTCAAGACCCGCACCTCAAATTTAAGAGTATGGCTTCTGATTACAACAGATCAGGACCCATTCTTCCATGTTCCAATAAGGATATTTTGCAAATATCTAGGGGGAGCTTAAATGAATAAAATCATTTTATCATGATTTGAGGGGGAGCTTAAAGGTAAATATCTTCTGATCTTAATCTCTGATTGTTTGAAAGAAGAATAACTTTCGAACATGAAAAATGTTTTCCTAAATGTTCAAACCACTTCTGGTTCTCAAAAGATTTCATGAATCTAGAAGTGTGACTTTAAATGTTTTTTCATTATTGAGCTTTAAAGTCTAACTGACCGTGTGTTTCCAAAGATACATACTTGTGTATTATCTTGTCTATATACTGTCAAGTATTCACACACACTGGTTCAGTACTTCATATTGATTTTGTTATTACCATGTATCAAATGATAAATCTTTCTATGGTAATACTCCCGTTGTTTGTTTTCAATGTTGTTTGAATCAAACATCATTTCATCATTACATGTGTTTTCATTGTTAATATGTTTATATATTGTTCATATAAACATCTTACGTCTTTGATTTTCCGAAATATTATTCTTAATGAATCTTGATCTGATTTTAATCATTGTCAGATTCTCAAAACATTTCTATTCTTTTATGATTATTCATTCATACAAAGTTTTGAGAAATCTTAAATGCTTAAAATGCTCAAATTTCATTCTTATCTTTTATGAGCATACATATACTGACAAATGGTTTCTTGTACTTTAATGTCAAGAAAATCATTGAGCAACGCATGCTTTTAGGAAAATACATGGGATTCGATGTGAGTGCTTAATAGAACTTCCATGGATTCATGATAACCAGTGTTTCCTACCCCGGAAGTAATCCTTTGAATGATTAAGGGGAGAGGGGTCAAAAGATTTGAGTGTTGGTGTGTGAAGAAGTAAAATGGAAAAGAGAGATTGGTTAGAAGTGAGCCTTAATGTTTAAAAGAAAGAGGGTGGGAGATCAGAGTAAAAGAATATCAGACTCTGCACCAAACTTCTTTCTGAGCCGGGTAGCCGCATAAACTGTTGTTTCACAATTCTTAGTGAACGACATTGAAAAAGGCACCTAGCCCATGCCATCTCTTGCATACAACCCCACCAACTACTCATTCTTTTCTCAAAAATAGAATGTTTCACATTTTATGGGGAAGCAACACATAAGCTATTGGTTCTTCACTTGGAAGATACTGATATTGAAACATAACGAAAGTTGCCCCACCTTCGACCCTTCCTCATGCATAATTGAGTCTATGTATTATCATTGTTGTCTCAATGGTTTACATACTTTGAGCCTTATATGAAACACAATCATTGTGCTAATTCTTTCAAAACACATGCACAATCACACAGAAAATTTGTTTTTCTGTCAGAACATTCATAGAAAATACCTTGTGTTTTTCAATGATTGAATGGAAGTCCTGGGGAGTCAACATTAAACCAGCTCCTTAAATTGTACATTCGTTGTACACAGTAATTTTGTGTTATTGACAAACATTTCTAACTGTTTCATTTGTTGATTCAGGGTTACAACGTTCATTATATCTGAATTTAAAAAGATTCAGATATATACATTTCATGAATTGATGGATACTCAGATCAAAGGGCGGAGAATGTCAAATTATCATAAAGGGGGGATTGTTAGTCTTTAAAAAGGGGAAAATCAAAGAAAGTGCTGAAATTGAAAAAGTTTTGATGATCATGATGTTCACAATCATCAAAAAGGGGGAGAAATCTACAAAGTTCAATTTCAAATCAATTTCAAAGTCATGAAGAAAGTTCAAAGTGAAAAGATTTGTAGAGAAATTCTGAAAGTTCAAGACTGATGAAAAGAAATCATCCCAAGATGATTCTGAAGACAAGTCAAGATGTTTGAGAAAGTTTTTTTTAAGACAATAAAGAGATCAGAGTGATGAAGATACAAGATCCGAGATTCCTCAAAAGTTCAAAGATTAAAGATTCTTGAAGTTTCAAAGTTCAGATGTTTCAAGACTTCAAATGATTCGTTTTCAAGACCTGTTGACTTTTCAAAGATGCTAAACGTGAATGACTTTTCAAGATTCTTCAAAGACTGTAAGACTGAAGATTGCCAGAGCTTCATTGTCCAAGACTGTCAAAGATAAAAGTTGAAGAATCAAGAGCTGAAGACTAGTGTCAAATTTTTATTAAATCTTGAATACAAAGGGGGAGATTGTTAGTGTATTTTATTGTATCCAAGATTTAAGTGTTGAAAAGTCAAAGTCAATGTAAAGTCAACAAAGTAAATAGTAGTTGTTTGAGTGAAACATGTAACTTTGGTCATTTTGTATGCATATCACATTTAGATCAATACACATATGATTTGAGCGCTTTCTCTCTCTACCATCTCTCTAGACCTTCAATGTCAAAATCTTGAATTGATTGTTTGAATCTGGGAATTACATTTTCACTAAGATTGATGGTATTTAAAAAGTTTAGAGTAAATTACGTTTTTAGTCCATGTGGTTTGTTGAATTTTTTTATTTTCATCCTTGTGGTTTTGAAATTACAATTTTCATCCTTATGGTTTGTAATTTATCACGTTTTTCGTCCTTATGATTAAATTTTATTGCTTTTTTTCATACCTATGGTTTACAATTCATTTCTATTTTAGTCCTTAATGCTTAAAAATAGTGTTTTGACCCCAGGGACGAAAATAGAAATGAATTGTAAACCATAGGGACCAAGATCGAAATTTCAAACCACAGGGACGAAATCCTCAATTTCTAACAAACCACAGGGACTAAAAACGTAATTTACTCAAAAGTTTATTTCAACCTAAAAGTTTAAAATAATGATGAAAAATATTAACATCAGGTAACATTTGGAATATCAACTGATTTATGTTGATTACTTAAAGTGTTACTCTGAATAGTCAACATACTGACGTCAAATGATTTCAATCTATGTATTAAAGGTTTATCATAAGATGTCTTTGATGGTGGAACTGATGACGGTGTTATGTAAAAAATGATATTGTACATAATATTAATTTAGAAATAATTACTGATTGATCTTGCGCTAGGAATATCGGGAAAAATGGTTTTATATTAATTATTAGTATTTCTTGAATTCAATGTTATTTTTCATGATATAAACAACATATTGAAAATGATTTCGTAGTTATCGTGGGTCCATTTTTACATCTCACCCAGGGCCTATAAAATTTCAGGAACGAGCCTGACGATGTACAACTAAAGGTTTATGTATTTCTAGGGTTCTTTTAGCGTATTTATTGAACAAAATAGATGAATGATGGTTATAGGGAGGAAGAAGCAAGAAACTACTAATAAATTGAATGTTGAAGATCTTAAAACGAAAAAAAATCAAGAACAATGACGAAGCTATGAAGAAGAAAGAAACAAAAATGCCACGTATAAACCTTGGAATCGTTAAATTAATAGGTATAAAACTTTATCACTGTTGCATGTAAATAAAATCTCACATGAATAAGGTATATTTTGTTCAACATTTTGTTTATGATTATTAAGATTATGATTACAGAATCTGATGCATTAATTTCATTTCGTGTAGAACATCATTTTCATACTTGTTTTAGATTAAAATATTCAATTTATATTGTTCTTCACATTACATTTGTTATTAGTAGAGAAAGTTACAAAGAAAAGGGTTCTTAATACAAGTTCTAAGAAGAAGAAGATAACTGAAGCAACATGTAACTTACTCACTACCTATTATTGATATTGATCATGTATGTTTTCATTCTAATCTTGATGAATAAGACTTATTTCATCAAGAAAACAATACATATGATATTCAACAAAAACTAAAGGAATTATATTATTCATGTTGAATACATGTTATTAACGATTAATACCGAAGGAATGAATCATATTCATCAGAATGTGTATGAATGTGTATGATACATTGGTTATAAATATACCTCATGAACGTATTCATATTCATCATGAATAAAATACAAATATTTTTCCAAAAAAAAAAAATACAAATCATATTGATGGATAATCAACAAATACTCATCTTATTATGAGTATCTTACATTAATCATGAATATGTCTTATTCTTTATGAATATAGAGAGAACCGTTTGCTAATTAATTTTATCCATTTTGTTAATTAATTTTATCCATTTTGTTACATTTATATTCATCATTAATAAATCTAATATTCATCATATACAGTCTGCAATATACATCTTATTATGGGTATCTTATATTCATCATGAATGTCTTATTCATCATCATGAACAGTGGTGGGCTGCCTTGGAGGCAGTGGGGGCCATTTCTCCCCTACTTAATGCTAATGCTCCAATCATCTAAGGTAGATTTGTTTAGTTTTAACTTGGCTCCTCACACAACTCTTTACTTAAGTGGGCTAGGTCCATTGAAATTTTTAAACCATCCATGTTTTGAAAGAATAATTTTTCCAAATTTGTGAGACTTGCTAGACGGTCTTTCATGTATTTTTATGCTTTTGAAAATATATATCATATCGAAATAAATTAAAGTTGTTTATGTGATATGTCGTATAAAAGGTTAGGCTCGGCTAAGGGTGGATTTGGTACGGTATGAAGTTCTTTTCTTAGTATCATGTACCAATCAATTATAATTGGTGCACAAAATCTTATATCGTGTACCAACCAACTGTAATTGATACAAATTTTTTTTGGGTTGGTACATGTTTGTACCGGTTTGTACCAACTTCAACTTACATATATAAAAACTTGTTTGTTCAAATTGAATGATATTTTGAGTTTGCACGTTACACATGTCATGTTTAAGGGTTTTTAATTGCAAGAAGTATAACATGCAAACATTTATAATGCTTAAAAAAGTTATGGTTATAATATTTAAAATTTAATACATCGAAAATACAAAAAGTAATAAATATTTAAAAAAATGTTGGTACCATGGTACGTACATGGTTTCCAATATCGTGTACCATCCAAGTTTGCTACTTGGTACGCTACTACCATCCAACTGTGATTGGTACCAATTTAAATGTTACCGTTAATACACATTTTGGCCGGTTTAGTTTGTACAAGATTTGCCACTCCTAGGTTCGCCCCCCTAGATTCTAAGTCTCGTGTTCCGCCACTGATCATGAATAAAATATAATCATGAAATTTATATTCATTATGAATATATATCACATCTCTTTTGAATATATATAGAACCTTTAATATTCATCATGAAATAATATGCACTATATTTTACTTATCATGAATATTATTAATGATATTTACATTCATTGACTTTTATTTGTATAATGATGACATCCTGAAAGACTTCCGCTCTTGGTGAGAGTAGCACAAATGAAAGGAAAACACTAGTGATGATAGGGACATCAAGAAAACCAACAGATACAAGTGAAGATGATTTTAAGAAGCCTAGCAAAAAGATGAAAGCTAAAAGAATGTTATTGAAAAGAAAAAGTATCAATTGATATCAATTAGAACATCACCAAAGGCTTTATTCTTGCCAATTGATAAACTCACAAAGACACAAATAAGTTGTGTAAAAGAGATGGGATTGGAGAAGAATCATATTTGAAGCCTGATGGTATACAATCAAAATTAGGACTTTATGTTGTTGATAAGTTTGATGAACAAAAGATGGATATAAGAATGACAAACAAAGTAATTCAATTCAGGTTACAAAAGAATCAGAACATCAGATCCTAGGACTGGTAAAAGAGGGAGTCAATCTGAACAAGATGAGTACTCATAAAGAATGGGACGAGATTATAAATGAATGGAGGAAGCAATATGAGAAAGACACGATACAACCAAATGAGATATTGAAAATAATTGTTGATTCAAATACTGCATACTGGAATTTCAAACTGAAATTTATAAACTATACGTGAAGATTAACATTAACAATAACTTAAAATTATAAAAAACAAGAAAAAAATGAATTTTTACTACCGTTACTTAAATTATGTGAACTAAATTCAAATGATTCGATCTTACTAGATATCGATTCATCCTAATTGTTGAAATTAGGGTTAACAGAGACACTTTATTAATCTTCATCAACAGTTATGTCAATTCCATTACTTGAATGCTTTCGAACACAATAATCATCTCTAATAGAAGAAATCGAATACAAAAACAAGATGTTAGTGTATTTATTGTATCCAAGATTTAATATAGAATGTCTAAGTCTGTAAAGTCAACAAAGTCAAGTCTAGTTTAGTAATGTGTTTTAGCTTTGTGAGTGTTCCTCATATATATTGTTGTAAGCTTGTGAGAGTTGTTGGGGTAACACTTGTAATTGTCAAATTGTGAGATATACGACTAAGTCTTCTCTCTCTACACAACTCTCTCTCTAGATCTTAATTGTTAAATCTTTCATCTTGATTGAATTGTGCTTGAAATTGGGAACTATCATTTGGTATCAGAGCATACCCAATCTAATTCAGACGAATTGTTTCATTTGATTTGGATCGAATTTTCTTGAATCTTCAAGAACGCGCAGAACCTATCTGGGTTTTTGATAGGGAGGGTTTACACCCCCCTAATCTAACCGCAAGTGTACGGGTCAAATCAAGTAATATATACTTAGAAGTACGAGTATCGAACCAAGGGAACTAGGAACTGAGTATCACAATGACTATATTCACTATTAACTGAACGGTCCAAAAGATTGAATTTTTAGGAGTGATTAACTAAATACTAATAAAAATAAATCAAATAAACACACTATTCAAATAACGACTTTGGAAAACTTTTATGGAGACAATTAGTTGAGGGTTGGAAATCCTATGGTTTTCACTAATGAACAATATTCTTGAAAACAATTATCAGTTAAACCCTTTAATGAAAATCTAATCTGTAAAATCACTGTTGTTCTTTCTTAAGCAACAACAGATTTTATTTTGAAAACACAAGTCTCATCTCTCGATCTTAACACATGAATTCAAAACACATTAAGTTCCAGATTATTATGATACTAAGGTTTAGTTGGTATATCTCTATCCAATTTCTCACCTTAGGCATATAATTCTAGTTCTTGTTAACAATTAATTCTCTCAAACTTATATTATAACAAACAAATTAGATGAAAGTTGATCAGACTCACAAAAGAATTAAAACCCAAATCATATGCTTCATTAGTTAAGAAAAACTGATAAGAACTCCAAATCACATGTTCACAAGCTTAAACCAAAGTCAAACCAACCCCCAACATCTAAAGATTAGTTCATGTTGGGGGTATTAAATAAGAAAATACTATAAGAATTCATAGATCTAAGAAAGGTTCTCTCAAACATCAAAGATTGAAAAACTCTCTTTTGAATTTGTAATACCGACGAAGGATTGGAAGAATCTATGTAAGAATCGCGTCCCAAGATGTTTCCTCGCTTCAATTTGGTGTGTTCTTCTTGTAAAAATCGCCCCAAGTCGCCCCTAGCTTCTCTCTCGTCGCCAATTTTTTGAATAGCATCAAGAATGAGTCAAAACCCTAAGAGATAAGGGCTAAAAACGCAATCAGCATGTTACCGGTACTTTCACCGAGACTTAACTCTCGGTGAAAGTCTCGGCGGACACTGTTTCTTATAAAATGCACTGGTGCTAGTTGTACCGAGACTAAAGTCTCGGTGAGCAATTTTCTCCAAAATCAGGCTTTGATGCATTTTCTGAGCCTTGGCCCAAGATTTGACTTGCACGAGCTTTGCTTTGCCATTAAACTTATCAGGTGTGAAATTCTTGTCTATAATTAGCTTCTTTTGGACCCATTTTCTTAATTTATTGCCGAAAGATAGATACCTAAAAAACTCGCGAATAAATGTGAAAAGACGTTTCGTTTGTTTGGAGAAACAAGCATAGTTACTCGAAAAGCGGCTCTAAAATGATGCCGAAATTGGCGTTATCAGTTTTTGCATTTTGATCGAATTTGCATTTGATAGTTGATGTTTGGATGAGAAAATGGTTTCATAGTGTTCGTTTGATGATTTAGGATCTTTTCTATTCACATAGATTCACAAATTTCTCACAAAATCAGATTGAATTTTGGATTTTAGAAAATTTTCTTGAAAAGTAGTCAAACACTGTATAAACATGGATTGCACTGTAATTTTGTTGTTTCTAGTTGATCCATTGTATTAGAAACTTGTTCAAAATCGCATTTCGATTATTGTATGTGGAAAAGATTCATCAATTTGCAGGTCTACAGAATTTTGGATCGAATCCGTGAGTTTAAGGAAAGAACACGCTAGATTTGCACTTCTCACTAAGGAAGAACACACAAGTTCTGAAGAACACACACAAGGAAGAGTATGGGTGTTTTAAGTGTTTCTGCGAGTTTTTGATTGGTTCGCGCATAAAGTGATTTGCGAGAAGTAAAAACGCGCTAATCAAGTAATGCGAGTTCTTTGAATAATCTGCGAGTTCTTAGTTCTGCGGGTTTACATTTTGCGAGTTCTAAATTTCTCAAAATTTTCTAAGTATGGAACACGCAAAGTGTCTTGCGAGTTTTGGTTGATCTGCGAGTTTACATTTACTTGCGAGAACTGTAGTTGATAAAAAGTTTCTAAGTTCAAAACACGCACGTAGTGGTTTGCGAGAAGAACAAATGCGCCCGTCGAAGTCTGCGAGTTTTGTGAACGCGCATGTAGTTGTCTGCGAGAACCTACTACGAAACACTAATACATACAGATGTTAAATGTAATTTTCACTAAGTATTTCTAAGGATCATCATCAAATCACTGAGAGAGTTTGGATCAACAATTATAATTCCAAAATGTTTTATAACTCAATAATTTACATTTTGCAAACGGTTTATAAAACCAAATACACTAAAAATACATTTACGTCAAAGGACCTCCATTTATACGATAAATCACCAAAATAATATATTAATATGATTTCCTTATCAAAATGACCCAAAACCCAAATGTGCCATTTTACAATATTTATAAAATCAAATGTATCCAAAATGTAAATTTCATCAAATAAATAACACATTTGATAAACACCAAGTAATACACTTTAATACTTGAAAACGGACATTTTTGACATGTGCAAAGGTTTTCACAAATCAACTTAGCTACCTAGATTAACCCTAATGTTGATCCCAGTTTTGTGTTCTAATCAGTGATTAACCAAAACAACTATAGAAATAGAGATGTGTATGCGGAAGCGATTTAAATCTAGATGATTGGTTTGGTTTGGAAGTAAACACACAAAAAAGTAATAAAGATATAAATGAACAAATACGAATTAGTCACAGAAAGATAATCTTCATTCACTTGCCAAATTACACTAAGAACACATAGTAATGTGTGTAGAAATGCTCTCAACAAATTTGAATTACAAGACAAAGCATGGATGAATTTTTTTCTGCTCGCATGCTGTGAATTCAGGAGGTGCTACCTTCATATACAAAGGGAGAGCACACAATCGTAGAAGACAAGGGCTGACATTCCATAAAAGGAATTCCACCTGTAAAGTAAAACCATCGTGGGTGTGTACTATTGATCGTGAGGATCTTCGTACAACAGGGGTCACGTGATCTGCACGTGGTCTTGTCTTCTCCTTGAAATTCACAAGTCTTCAAGTCTTTCATCTTCCATAGCTTAGCCACCACAGAGGCTCTATGAAGGGTCACAGAGGCTCTGTGGTCAGAGCATCATCTTCAGGTTGAAATCTTCTCGGGTGGATGGTTGACAGAACTTCTGAGCTTGTCACTTCTGTGGTAATCTTAGTGCTTTGGCAGATGTCTTCTGAGTGTCCTACACTTAGCCTATTTTTCAATACTTCTATACATTGTATGGAGCTAACAATCTCCCCCTAAGTATTGAAAAATAAAAATTTAGACTTTGGAGTGTATGGCTAAGTAGGAAACGTAAGAGGTGAAAGGAACTCAACCTCTGAAGACAAATTTCATTCATATATAAAGGATGCCAGAAGGCATTTACAGAACTTTGAAAGTACAGAACATGAATGAAAAATACAAGTACAAAATTACATATGGAAATCATTTATCGGCTGAGTGAAGCTCTAAGCTAATGTCTTCTTCATACTTAGTATGAGAACCCTAAACTTGCGCTGAGCATTGATGCTCTCTATCATCCTCTCTGCAGGCCCCCTCTGTACTCTTTCAGAGCTCATCTTCCTCAAGATAGTGTTCTGGATCTTCATCAGGGTGTTGTTTGAATATTTGTGGCTTTGATGAGGCTTGAATATCTTCTTCTTTCCATCATCATCTTTGTAAACAAACCCATTCTCCGGTTCAACTATTTGAGAGTTGGATGGGATGTTCTCTATGCCAGGTATAAGGTCATCTGGTCTTGTGATTGACAGCTTCTCGACTCCAAGTCACATAGCAACTTCGAAATCCATCTTGTTGTGGAACTTAATGTGTTCACTCATGACCTCTTTGATGCACCCGTTGGCAATCATAAACTCCTTCCTTTTCTCCATCCTCTGCTCTGTGTATGCATGAAGTTGTGGTAGATCGTAGAGACAGAGGTTTGCCATATCTGCATCTGTGAACATGTGCTTCGACCCATCCACTCTTCAGACATGATATTTCACATACATTATGGCCTTGTTGGCAAATGAGTGCAAGGAGAGCCCCAGAACCTGCTTTATGTCAGAGATAGAGAATACCTCTGACTTCTCTTGTGCTGAGTTTAAGAACCTTCTTCTTACGTCTTCTTTTATCAGAGGATTCATATTAGGCTGAACAAACGCTCTTTCATTCTCTACACTGTACAAATAGTTGTAGATGTTTTCATGAAAGGTCAGCTCTTTCTTTGATGGCCTTGGAATGGGTATCCGCATGGCGTCCATTGATTGAACTATACTCTTCACTCGATCATCCATTGTCTTCTTTTGCTCAGAGGTAGCAACTACAGAGGGTGTCTTCGCCTTAGCCTTAGGTTCTGAAGAAGTAGAAGTTGGAGTCTTCTATGGCAAGTTTTGTGGAGGGATCACTTCATCATCTTTGATGTTTATTGTCTCCAGAGCAGAGAACCGAACAGAGGGTGTAGAGGCGTCTGACATGAGTTCTGGACTTGAGGGTTCCACAAACTTCTCAAGTCCTTCTGCGATAAGTTCATCTCCAATATTGACTTTGACTTAGATAGAGGGTTTTGCAGAGGTGATAGGGTTTGAAATATCAGCATTCAAGTTTTTCATCTCAGAGGCACAAGATTTTGACTTTTAAGTTGTGCCCTCTGAGGTTCCTTTCTTCTGTGGCACAACATTCAGGGGAGTAGCTACGATGGGGTTTGCAGATAATGCTGGCAGAGCTTTCTCCCTCTTATGAGGACCATAAGGACTGGAGCCACCCATCCCTTGGTCATCATGCCTCCTCTTCTTCTGCTCTGCCTCTGCCTGGAAAGAAGAGGGTTCCTTTCTTTTCTTCCTATTGTAGAGGTGTGACTTGGCGTGATACTCAATGACCAAGACCACATCTTGGGCGGCCATTGTGGCTTTGGTGACCTCGTAGTCTATCTTGAATTTCATAAGATCCACTGTACGCTTGAGTTCATCTGAGACTGATTAGCCCTTAGAAACAAACCTGTCGCCAATTTTATGAACTTCTTGCAGAAGCTCCTCCCCCATTTTGTGTAATTCGGTTTTGGTGGCCAGGGAAGAGGGATAGCTGAGCTTTGTAGGTTGTTGCGGTTGAGAAGTTGAAGGTGGCAAAGGGACCATAGTACTGCAAATCATGTCCTTTATTTCATTTCTCAGAGTCGTTTAGTCATCTACCGTAGAGGCTGAGGTCTGAGGTCACAGCTTTGGGGGCTTCATCCATGACGATTTCGCCCAAGACCTTCAGAACCTCTGTTTGTTTATCCACATTCATGATTAACCGATTGATGTCTTCTTGGGTAGCAGTGGTTGCAGAGGCTTGGACGAGCTTCTGAATATCCAGAGAGTTCTGAGTCGTGGTTTTCTTTAATTCGGCCAGAGTCTCTGTGGTCTTCGTCTGTGCTTCTTTGTCTTCTTTGTCCTTGGCTAAGCTTTTCAACCCGCCGAGGACTGCATACACACCATCAACGAAGGCTTTGAATTCAGCCTTAGTGATGGGTGCAGAGGGTTCATCCTCTGGATCAACACATGATCCAGATTTGGCCAAAGAGACTTTGGCACCTAGAGAGCTTGTTTGGATGTTGGGATCTGTAGGATTTCCATCCGATCCTCGATGTCCCTTAGAAGGGGGAACATCTACGAATGTTCTGTCAATCACCTGAGGATCGATGAGTGGATTCTGTGGGTGATCTAGACCCACAGAATCATCGTGTATCCTCACTAGCACCTTTGAAGTGCTTTGGTTTTCTCTCGTGTGTGCGTCAGAGGCAACAAATGCCTCTACAGAGGTGAGTGGCATGCTCTGAGAAAACTGAGAACTTTTTGTCTTCACCACGATCCTTTTGAGAGGATGGGGTTGCTTGGGTATCCCCGATTAGAATTGGCATAGAGGAAGAAAAAGGCTCCTCTGTCCGGGTGGTTTGGGTAGGGTTCGGAGTATGCACTCCTTCTTCAACATCTTTCTGCACTAGATCTGTAAAGATGGATGGGTGGTTAGAACAGGGAGGCGGGTTGGATTGTGTGCCAAAGGCATCTTTTTCGACCTCTTTCTCCTTCTCCGTTTGTTTTCTCTCCTCACCCTTTTCTTCTTCTTCTTCACTACTTTCTAAGCAGTGACATCCTTCACCAGAACCTTTTGACAAGTGATCTCTGCTGCTTTGGTTCTGGGAGGGGACAAGTTAAATGTAGAGGCCATCTCTGCCATTTCTGCTAGCTCCTCTGCAATATGTACCCTTGGTGCCTCTGTGACAGGAGGACTTAGTTTCTCTGTCACTTCACGGGCAATTTCAACTGCAACTGCCAGAGGGATGGTCGGCCTTACCTCTTCTCTTATCTTGGCCTCGATGTTCTAGGCTTCATCGATAACTACATTCTTTCTTCTTCTCCTCTTCAGAGGTACCTCCTCTACCTCTGTAGGTTCCTTGGCTAGCACATTCACTTGTGCCACTTCAGTAGGCATAAAGGCTTCTTTAGTTGTGGCTTTGTTAGCCAGCTTCACCAACTTCCTCTTTTTCTTCTTAGAGGGCTCTGTAGTAGCTTGTACCTCTGGGTTAGGTACAGAGGCCTTTTCAATCGCTTGAACTTCAGAGACAATTGTCTTTGAAGTTTTCTTCTTTTTCTTCTTCGGCAGAGTCTTTGGACCTCTGGCACTACTACCTCTGTAGGGATTGGGACCTCTTCTTCTACGGTCCTCTTTTGGGGTTTTGTTTTCTTTTTCTTCTTTTTATATCTCTCACCCCCATCCCCACACTCTGGGTTTTCCCTCTCTTCTACTCTTACCTCACGATCTTCCACCTATACACCCTCATCTATGCTAGGCTTAAGATATAGTGCAATCTCACCCACAAGGAATTCTACGCGTGGAGGGTTTGCAAGACTCGGTGCAGAAGTCCTGTTACCGCGAATATAGCCCATCCTAGCGTCAAAACTACCCAAGTAGTCGAGGAGTTTGGCTGGCAGAGGTCGTGTTGCAGGGTATCCTGTGGCAAGCACAGTGGGTTTGTGAGACTTCATCTCATATATCTTGACCATCTTTCCTTCAGAGGGTAGCTTGGTAGGACCTACCATCTCATTCCCAAGGAGTACAACAATGAATATGTTGAAGACTAAGGTTGTCAGAGCCTTCTCCCTCTTCTGCTCCTTTTCTTTGGTGATCACAACATTGAGCATCTCTTTGAGGATGATCTTAGCATATTCCAGAGGTAAATCATAGTATACCCCACACATGATTGCCAAAATGTTGTGGCTAGACTGATCTGGATTACCCACTTTGCAAGTCAGAGCTCTGTTGAGAATGGAGAAAAGCACATTCCACAGAGGAGGGAGGTTTTGTCTCCTAAACTCCGTGCTCTTGGTGATAGGTTTGGCATACCCTATGAACCTAAGGAATTCCAGTATTTCCTCATCAGAGGGTTCATAAGAGAATTTCACTAAGTTTAATTAGTTCTTGGTTCGAAGTTCGAAGATTTCAGAAACCAGTCTTTTGTTTATTCCCAGTTCTAGAACATTTTCCTGTGAAGGAGCAGTAGCATATCCCATTATGCAGTGTCCAAATTTGGGATGTTTCTCGTAACGGCAGGATTGCCAAAATTGTTGAACATAAGAATCTGGAATATCTGTCCTGGTCATTGTTAAGGCCTTGTTCAAGAAATGGTTTTTCAGGAGATGGATGAAAGGTTCAACTTCAGTTGGGTATCCTTTGGGGTCAAGAACAACGTAATGGTTGTTTGGTTTCAGCTGAAGAGAAATCGTGTGGTACTGGTGCTTGGTGAAGGAAATCATGCAGCTAGAAAGCTGTTCTTGTTGTCCAACAGAATTTTCATAGTTCATGCTTTGTGCCATTGAATGTTGGGAGTTGTTTTCGCCAGATGCAGAGTGAGACGCCATTGTTAGCAAGAAAGTAGGAGAAAAAGAGTTGCAGGTTCGTCTTGTGTTCTTGAGAGAGTAAGAATTGCAGGTAAAACGTGAAAGATGAAATAGATTTGGGTATATATGGTGTGAGAGGGGTACAAGATTATGCGGTAAAATATAAACGTTTGAAATCCGTAATAAGTGCCTAGCTGTCTAAAGAGTCGTTTGAAAAACGACAGTACAGTTCACGGTCCAATCACATTTTGCCACGTCACTGAGTGCGGTGCACGATTGAGTATGTGCGCCTCATTATATTCTCACGTGTGTAGCATTTGTTATACCCAAATGCCTATCATTCTCAAAAAGAACCCGCACCCCAGAAAACATTTGAAATTTTTTATAAGTCTTGAGCATTAAAGTGGCTCTATGGAAGTAAGAGCTTATGTGGTCTGGGGATTGGCATGGACTTGCACAAAATCACACTTTTTCACCAAAAACATATAAAGTCGATGAGGTGATTGAGTTTGTCTTTCCAGAGGGAAGTTAGATGTCAAGAAGTGTCTTTGTGGGACGCAGAGGCTCTGATGCATCTCGTAGAGGCTCTGTGAGAGGCCTCAAAGGCTCTTTGACAAGAAATTTCTAAGAAAGGAAAGACACTTCAGAGATTTGATCACCCAAAGTTTGGACTTGATGTAGTAGGGAATTTAGGACATATTTGAAAATTGGTGTCCGAGAAAAGTGTTTTTGTCCTTGTAGATATGCGAAGAGCTTACCTAACACTGCAAACTTCTCGATAGAAATGGCTTCTCTGGCTCCCCCTTGAATCAACAACCTCTGTTGACCAGATTTATAATCTCCTTATGCTCCCCCTTGAACTATGCTTGGATCAAACATGGTAAGCTTTACACAAGACATAGATCAAAGAACCACATAATTTGAACAAAAGAATAAATTTAAATGACAGAACTATACATGCAGAAATAAGGACTATACATACAGAATCAATAGACTATATACTGGAATGAAATATATACATCAGAAGCTCTGTGACAAAGTTCAGAGGTTCTGTGATTTAACTCAAGTTAAGCATTCCCAACTTGCCAACAAGAAATGAGAATCTCTTCTCATCTAAAGCTTTGGTGAATATGCCAGCTACTTGGTAATCTGTGGACACAAAGTACATCTCAATCGTGCTTTCCTCTACATAATGCTTAACAAAGTGGTACCTGATATCAATATGTTTAGTTTTAGAGTGCTGAAAAGGATTGGAAGAGATCGCAATGGCACTTTTGGAATCATAGAGGATGGGGATCTTCTAGATGTCTAGACCATAGTCTCTTAGTTGGGTTCTCATCCACAGAACCTGTGAGCAACAACTAGCGGCAACCACATCATCAGCTTATGCCGTAGATGTGGACACACAATTCTATTTCTTAGAAGTCTAACTAAATAATTTTCCTCCTAGGAATTGACAACTCCCAGAAGTACTCTTTCGATCAAGCTGCATCCTCCATAATCTGAATCTGTATAAGCCACAAGATCAAAGCCAGAGTTCTTTGGATACCAAAGGCTAAGATTCTTGGTGCCCTTTAGATATCTAAAGATCCTCTTAACAGTGAGATGATGAGATTCCTTTGGGTTAGCTTGGAATCTTGCACAAAGACATGTGACAAACATTATATCCGGTCTACTAGCTGTTAAGTACAGAAGAGACCCAATCATGCCTCTGTAGAGCTTACACTCTACATATTTGCCCTCTAGATCAGTATAGAGCTTGGTCTTCATTGCTGAAGAGTCAGAGAGTTTGTATTTTGTAAATATGTCTGAGACATATTTTGATTGATTAATGAAAATACCCTTTGTGGTCTGTTTGACTTGAAGCCCGAGGAAGAATGTCAGTTCTCCCATCATGCTCATTTCAAACCCACTCTTCATCAAATTTTCATCTTTTGACAATAGGATTCATTAGTAGAGCCAAAAATAATGTCATCCACATATATTTGTACAAGTAGAATCTCACCTTTTTCTCTTTTTGAAGAATAAAGTTGTATCAGTTGTATCAATTGTACCTCTTTCGAAACCATTTTCAAGCAAGAAGTTAGAAAGCCTTTCATACCATTCTCTGGGGGCTTGCTTTAGTCCATACAGAGCCTTGTCTAGGAAGTAGACATTATTTGGGTACTTCGAGGTTTCGAACCCTGGTGGTTGTTGGACGTATACTTCTTCTTGTATTAGGCCATTCAGAAAGGCTGGCTTGACATCTATTTGATAGACTTTAAAACCTCTGTGGGCTGCGAAGGCTAGAAATGTAACATCCTAAAATTCAGAGTAAATTTAAACTTCAAAAATAAGGCAATATGACTTCTGTATTGCTATAAACTTCTCAAAAAGTGTATCAGTCCTTAAGACTTTACAAAAACCTGTACGGATTTAGAATTCATCAACAGACTAATCTAAACATAACTATCTAGATTACATCAGTTGACAATATGAATTTCATCAAAAGAATGGGAATTAACAATGCCCAACTATCAACACTTTAGTCATCTCAAAATGCCTCGAGACCCAACTCGTCTCTCAAAACCCAGTGCATCCCACCGCTAAGGGAAACCTGTTATACATATCATTTGAGAAAAAGTGTCAGAAAGCCTGGTGAGAACATACAGTTTATAAAGCTCAAAACATATAAACATTTGTATCATAAGATAATATTTCCAAAGAGGTTAAATATTACAATTGAAACCTTTGCCACAACCGGGCTTTTCCGTTACAAACATGTCATCAAATGACCAACGATAAAACATTTTACCAAGGATTGTGGTGTAACACAAAGTAGGCCAAAATCCGAGTTATGAGCTAAACAATTGGAATCCGAGGATACGAACACATAGGTCCGTGCTCCAACGTGAGATCGAGCCCCAAGCAAAACCAACGTATACTCCTTCACTAGGATCACTATGAACCATGGCTAGTATTCGGCCTCACATAACCGTACCAAGTTGCCCCCGAGGATCATATGCATCCATAGCTACAAAATGGGGAATATGACATCCCAACAATACAGTCGACTCAAAACCTAGGGATCCGCTAGTAATGGTACAGACTTGTCACAACAACATATGTGACCAACCATAAATAAACATATGGTATAAACACATTTTATAAACAAAATGTCATTTCCAGTTCAACTTCTGGTAAGAATGAAAATCATTAAAAATGAGTTCTTAAACATTCTTTTCACATATCCACATAATGTGTAAGTAATACATCATTTTACTTCAATAAGATAAGATCCATCATTTTAGTAAACACAATGATCGGGAACTCTAAAATCTCCCAAAACTCAAGTTATATCAAATATGTAGAAAACTTAAATCTGAAACCATTGAGATATATAGGAGTTCCAAAAGGTAACTTTTGATATGTATAAAGTTTGAAATGATAGTAGGAACTCACCAGTAGGTTTTAGGATAAAACCCGGAAAACCAGATATCGATCACGACGAAGAGGTGAAGCTTTATACACCAAAACCCCGAGAAATGCACTTAATACTAGCGATTAACGAACCCTTGAAGATCCAAAGAAACTTTAGAGAGAGAGAGAGAGAAATATTTGAAGAGAGAGAGAGAAAGATTCTCAGAAAATGAAGATATTTTGAGTTAAAAACCCTTAAGTCGGCCAGGCAACTACGCGGGTTATGCCGCGACTTCAACTCGCGGCATAACTCGCCCGTGTCCAAAACCCAAAATCATCCAGTGGGTTTCGCGGGTTGTGTCGCGACCTTAAGTCGCGGTGCAACTCGCGTAGTTCCAAAAATCTCATATCAAACAGAGGGTTACGCGGGTTGTGCCGCGACCTCTAGTCGCGGTGCAACTCGCATAGTTCACTGCTTGTCCCCAAAATTCTCAAAATCCAACTCAACTTCAAACCAAACACGGTGCTAACGATAAAAGCTTAACCACAAGAATACCAAAATTACATAATGGAAATTCGGGTGTTACAAGAAATATCCTGATTGCTTCGAGCCTTGCCACAGGGGCAAAAGTTTCTTCGTAGTCAATCCCTTCTTCTTGGCAATATCCCTTTGCCACCAATCTTGCTTTGTTCCGAATGACCACCCCATCTTCATCCTTCTTATTTCTTAAGACCCATTTGGTCCCTATTGCGGTTTTGCCTTTTGGCAGAGGTACTAGGGTCTACACCTTGTTGCGCTCAAATAGCAGAAGCTCCTCTTGCATGGCTTCTACCTAGTTTGGATCATCAAGGGCTTTAGAAACCTTCTTAGGCTCAATGACACTAACAAAATTTGTAAAGAAACAAAATTTTGCAGTAGCAGAGCGTGTCCTAACAGTGTCAGAAGGGTCACCGATGATTTGGCTCTGTGGGTGACTCTTAGTCCATTTGGTCATTATAGGAAGATGGTCATTGGATGCATCATATTGAACTTCTGTAGAGGTAATTTCAGGCTCATAAATAGCTTATGTAGTATAAGGCTGATCATTTGTACTTCCCACAGGAGTTGATTGGTCTCCTTGAGTTGAACTGGAAACCTCTGGTGAGCCTTGATTTGAGTTCTGTGATTGCTCTGGTGTTGATTCCTCTGATATGGTAGGAAGATGATCTGTGACTTGGTTGAGCGTGGGACCTTGGATATCATTGACCTCTGCTTGCCCCCCTCGGCATTTGGACCTACAAAAGTAGTTGAAGAGGGTGAAGTAACATTAGGACCGATTACAGATGTACCTGTTTGGTCCGCAGAGGATTCGGCGCTAGAGGCTCTATGATCATCTCTAGAGGGATCATCATCATTGAACATTTCTTCAAACAAATGATGTAACTCATTTGCTCGTGTAGATGATGCACAAGTGTCTTGCAACTGAAGATTGAGTCTTGAGCTGATTTTCTCAGAAGTCACCTGGAAAGAGTCATCAAAGGAAACATTAATACTTTCTAGTATATGTTTTGATTTTAGCACATAGACTCTATATGCATTAGAGGTTGTTGAGTAGCCAATGAATTTGGCCTCATCATCTTTACTGTCAAACTTCCCAATTTGCTCTCTATCATTGAGAACAAAGCATCTGCAGCCAAAAACATGGAACAAAGCCAAGATGTTTGGCTTCCTATGGTTGATAAGATGGTATGGGATCTTTAAATGCCTCTTCACAATCAAGGATCTATTCTGAGTGAAGCAAGCAGTAGATATTGCATCTGCCCAAAAAGAGGTTGATAGCCCTGAAGCATTGAGCATAGTTCTGGCAGCCTCCACTAGTGTTCTGCTCTTGCGTTCAACAACACCATTTTGTTGTGGAGTCCTTGCGGCAGAGAAGTTCTGTGATATGCCTTCTTCTGAAAGGTAGGCCTCTATGGTAGAGTTCTTGAACTCTGTGCCATTATCACTTCTCAGCTTCTGAATCTTGTTGTCATAAAGAACTTATATTCTTTTCAAAAGATTGATTAGTATTACAGGGACATCAGACTTCTTTTGAAATAATTCGACCCAGGTATATCGAGAGAACTCATCTATTAGCACAAGAGTTGTTCTTCTTGCCACCTAGGATCTGTACAGAGATTGGACCGCAGAGGTCTACATGAAGCATATACAGAGGTCTAGTGCAGGATACATCTGACTTGGTTTTGTGGGCAGTCCTTTTGAGTTTACCCATCTCACAAGCAGAGCATAGATGAACTCTGTCAAACTTTATGTTGGGTAGACCACATACCAGATTTAATTTAACAAGCTTGTGAAGAGTATGAATATTAAGATGACAGAACCTGTTGTGCCAGAGCCAAGCTTCTTCATTCTTACTTGATACCAAACAGAGCTTTTCTTCTCTGTTGGTGGCTTTGAAGTTCATGAGGTATAGATCACCTCTTCTGTTGGCTCGCAGAAGCTCTGTGCCTGTTCCAAAGCTTAGTAGGGAGCAATATTGTTGTTTGAACATCACATCGAAACCATTGTCGCAAAGTTGGCTAACACTGAGTAGGTTGTGCTTAAGGCCATCCATATAAGCAACTTTGCGGACATCGATGTCCTCTTTGGCAATGACTCCATAGCCTTTGATTTGCCACTTCTTGTTGTTTCCAAAGGTTATAGAACCTCCTACGGATTTTTCTTGGTATTAGGAGAGCAACCTTCTATCACCAGTCATGTGCCTAAAGCACCTAGAGTCTAGGTACCATATGGGCACATGCTGCTTCTTTTGCGAATAGGTTAAGGAGATTTAGGTACCCATCTCCAAATGGGTCCATTTTTGTTAGGGGTCTTAAGAGATGCCTTAACATCCTTTGGTTTGGCATTACCTTCTTTTGCAGAAGAACCATATTGTTTCTTCTCACCCTTGAATTTGGCATTCTTAAGTTGGGATTGAGAGAGGAAACAGTGAGGGCTTGAGAAATGTTGATTTAATGCATGCATGAGATGAAAGCATTTGCAATATGAGACATCAGAAGCAAAATGTTTGAACTTTTCATTGAAATCAGTAATGATGGGTACAGAGCATTTGTTATTACAATATTTCCTAGCATCAGAATTCCTTTTACAGAATGACCTATCTAGGTTAGACTATCTTTTGTCAAAAGACATCTTGGGACAACTCTTTGATTGTACCCTTCCTTTATGGGATCCTTCCTTCGGATTCACTGCCACAGAAGCAAAAGATTTGTCATTTTTAATCCATTTTTGATTTTGTTGCCAAGTGAATTTTTCTTGAAAAGGTTTTGAAGATCTTAGAGCCTTAGGCTTCTGAGGTGACAATTCTTTTTGTTTGTTCAACTTTTCGAGCTCAAGAGAAGTCTTGTCTTATAGACACATGTCAAGGAAATCAGGGCAAATAGGAATCCTTGCAGAGCTCCTTTTGGGAGGGACCATTCTGTTAGGAATGCCAGAGGGTAATTTAGACACCTCTAGAGTGCAAGGAACAATTTCCAGCTCAGCAGAGCTAGTCTCTATGTCGACATAGGATGATTCATTTTCAGACTTACGAGTCAGAATCAAGGAAATCTCTGTGACTAGAGGTTTGATCTAGTGGACATGTACTACTATTTCCATCACTATTGTCCTCTAAAGTATTTAAAGTTTTGAGAATGCAGGGGACAACATTAGGAGCTTTTAAGCTCTCCATAAAGTCTTGCTCAAAGATTTCAGTTATGATAGAGGTCATATCAGGATTGTTGAGAAAATGGTCCTCATAAGTTCTTATCAAATCATTTTGGAGAACAAGTTTCCACAACTTTTCTTCCACATAGTCTGGAACAAACTCTGGTGCCTCAGAGGACAACTCGTTTTCAGGGGTTATCATGCACACAAATGCCATTTGAGTTTGTGTTTCTGGATGACCAAATTTAAGGATTCCTATCTGTTTTTGAGATAGATACTTCTTTGGAGTAGATTTCCTCTTTGCAGAGGTTGATGATGACAAAATGTTGTTTACATACCAAACATTTGTTGTGATTAGAGGATTCCTCTCATGTGGTTCTCCAGAGGTTCTGCGCCTCTTAAAAGTAGAAGTCAAGTTTGGAAATCCGGTCTTTTGAAAGATTTTGATTTCTTTTGTTTCCAGTATAGGGATCAATGTCAGTGAATCCTATACCCCTTCTACCAACTTGGGTATTGACCTTTTCATGCACCTTCTGTGCATCCTGATACTTTCTGATCAATAGGTCTATGTTGAGCAAGTCTTGATGAAGGACTTCTCTTTCTTTTTGGAAAAAATTCTTTAAAGCAACAACATTTAATCTGTCACTTTGATTGTCCTTCAGCTCTTTGATCTTTAATTTTAAAGCTTTGTCAAGGGAAATAACCTTTTCTTTTAAAGACTTCTGTTCTGAAAGATGCTCAGTCTCAAGGGATTTCTTTTCAAGATATAACTTATACTTCTCTTGAGTAAGAAGTCTGGCTTCTCGCTCATAGAAAGCAAGTTTCTTTTCAAGCTCTGAGCATGTGTTTTTGAACGCAAGAAATTCCTCTTGAAATTTAAAAAATTTACTATCTGAGTCATGAGAGTTATTTGAGTTGGATGTGGATACCTCACTTTCTTCCTCAGAGGAGTTAAGTTCTGCCATCCCACAGAACAATGGATTGGTATCCCCTTCGTCAGAGAATGTCAGCTACGAGGTTATCCTGTTCGCCCATCAGGGACCTCTGAGTGTAGTACTCTGCCTTTTTCTTGAAGAAGGAAGCATCTCTGACTAGTTTGCCTCTGGGGCATTGGTTCTGTATTCTGCTGCAAAGTGCCATGGTTTACCGCACTTAAAACAACCCTCATTCTGCGGGGTATTTGTCCCAACTTTCTCTCCTCCTCTGCCACCATTCCTCTGAGTACCCCTCTGTGGGTACTCGATGGCCTTCTGATCCACGTATCTTCTCTCATCACCTCTATTCTCTTGTAGTCTTTGTTCACCAAACTCTTCTCTTCCATGACTTCTTTGCACATGCCCTTGTGATCCATATCCTCTTCGATCACCTCTCTCATCTTGTCTTCTTCCGAACATCTGCTTTTGTCGGAGTCCTCTGTTGTACTCCTTAGTCATCGATGCCAAGGTCTTAGCCATAGAATCCATGTCCATCTCATCTTCAGAACTGTCCTCCACTTCACTCTCAGCAACTAACACTTTCTTCAACTTCTTCTTCTTTACCACCTCTTCCGTAACCTTCTCCTTCTTAGGCTTGTCCTGAACCTCTGTGGCCTTGCCTACCAGTTCTAGAGGCCCTCCTACTTGGGTTTTGACCTGAGCAATGCGATTTTTCTTGTCTAACAAGAGTGCCAAAGAGGTCTGACAAGGACCAAGTATCAAGATCTAGAGTTGTCTAGAGAGACATAGACAAGTGGAGCCATTCATCATTCAGACTCTTCAGAAAAATGACATTATTTTCTTCAGAGGTTATGCGGATTCCGTATCTTCTACACTTGTTGATCAAGGAGTTAAACCTATCATAGGTGCTCTGAAGGGGTTCGTTCGGCAGAGCCTTGAATGCATAATATTCATTGATGCACAAAGCTCTGTTGTTCTTTTGGGTCTTAGCATCCCCTTCAAGTTGTTTTTCTAACTCTAGCCACAAGTCCTTAGATGATTCACATGAATCCAAAGATTGGAAGATATCATTAGGAATGGCCATAATGAGCAATCTTTTGGCTTTCTTCCCTAGCTCATGTAAATCTTTGTCACGTTCACTTCATTCTATTAATGGCTTAGGTTTTTGATACTCAGGGACCTCAGGGGTTGTTGCAATAGAAGGGACCCTTGGAACAGTGACCATGGGTATGTATGGTGGGTTATGGAGAAACTCAACAAGTCCATAATCTACTCCTTCTAGAAAGTTATACGGATATTCCACTGAGGATATTCATCCCTTAGTAGAGTGGGGGGTTTAGATTGAGATCCTACAGTAAAGAAGTTTGTTGCATTTGCCATTATGAGATTTGAAGAAAGAAAAACAGAGTATGTGAGTAACAAAAGTTTTTGAGAGGCTTTGAGTGAGATGAACTGTGAAATAGCTTAAGTATGAAGGAAAAGAGTATATCAACACTTATCTCAATATTTTGAACTATCTAGAACTAGAAACTCACCTATTACTTAGTTTAAATCAAACTTGTTGAAGAAAACATAGAAAACAGGGGTTGTTTCTTTTCAGTGAAAAACGAAGCTAAGAATAGTTCAAAATACTACCAAACATAAAGGAATCATTGTAGAACAGGATGCTTTGATATTGAACATCAAAGTCTGCTCTGATACCAATGTGTTAGTGCATAAATATGTTGGATACAAGATCACAGAAGACTGAAGACTGAAAGTCAAAGTCAAAAGCTCAAGTCAAACTCTCAAGCAGAAAGTCAAAGTCAATTGTAATAAAAGTCAAAGTGAAAGTCAAAGTTTGTGTATGTTGTGTTGTAAGTGTTTTGTTGTATAAGTGTTCCTGAAATAGAGATATGACTAGAAGAGAGTTGTGCGTGTATTCAGAGTTAGAGAGAGAAATATTGAGAACTTACTGTGTTTCAATTTCTAATCTTGAAATATAATGGAAATTGATTGAATTTGATTTGTCATCTTGTTTAGCACTGATTGTGGGAAACACAATTGGTATCAGAGCAAAGTGAGAATTCAGAAACGAAGATTAATTTGAGAAATTTTGGTCGATTTTCCAAGAACATGCAAGTCGGGCTGAGATAATTCAATTTTTACGAATCTGTGATGTTATGGATTTGAATTTTGTATCTTTGCACTCGTTTCTTCATCTAGAACAAAGTTAGTTTGGATTGCATTATCAAATTCACATTAGATAAAGGTGAATTTTGATTTTTGTAGAGTTTTTGTTCGAGTTTAGAAAACTCACTGTTCTACATCGAATCCATATTTTTGGTGTATTAATCTGAAATTCATTGGTTGTAACCTGTTCGTGAGGTGTTCTAGACAATTCCTGCAAAGTTTCAAATCAATTGGTGAAATATTCGATCGATTTCAGGTTGAAAAATCAAGTTTTTGTTCGAACACGTGAAGAACACGTTAGATCTGAAGAACTCGCAAAGGCTATACTGAAGAACACGCACAAGGTTAAAACGCGCAAAGAAATGAAGAACTCGCAAGAAGTGTCCTGCGAGAAGTAGAAACGCGCAAGTCATAGCATGCATGTTTCTACTGTTCAAACTCTTTGTTGTACGCGAAGTTGATCTGCGAGAAGTAGATAGTTTGCGAGTTTACATTTAGTGCGAAGTGAAATTTCAAAATATTTTCTAAGTCCAGAACGCGTAGACGTATTGCGCGAAGTGTGTGCGAGAAGTGTCAAGAACTCGCTAGCTTTGGTGTGCGCGAACCTCAAATTCGCACGAACCTGTGTGCGAGAAGCTGTTTTCTTGTATTCTTCTTTGTGTGCGAAGTTCAAAACACGCACATCACTGTTTTTCGCGAAGTTAATATCCTTTGTTCTGCGAGTTCTATACTTAGTAATTTTTCTAAGTTTTTCAAGTTTGACCGTTTGTTGACTTTTGAAGGTTCAATTTGTTTCTAAGATTTTGAAGATCAGTTTTTCAGTGCTTATAAAAAGATGACTTCCAGAGAAGCCTTAGCCATTGGTACTGACGTGAAGCCACAGGTGCTTTTCAAAGGCGAATATGAACAATGGAAGGACCGCTTCCTAGACTTCATAGACCGCAACGATTTGGGTGATTATATCCGGTTATCTCTCAAAGAAGGTGTCATGAAATCTCCCACCAAGATTTTGTCTACCGAAGGAGAGAATGGTGAGGAGATAGTTAACAAGGAATACCTACTGCCTCTAGAAGAGTATACAGATGAACAGAGGAAAAGGGTTAAAGCTAACAGACTGGCGAGGTCTTTTATCTTACAAGGGAGTCCGAATGAGATCTATGTGAAGATTGACAGTTATAATGCCACGGGCAAAGAGATGTGGGAACAACTCGAAAAGATGATGCTCGGATCCAAGATCGGCAATCAACTTAAAGTCTCAAACTGCCTGAATAACTACAAGGAATTCAAGGCTAAGGATGGTGAATCTCTTGAAACTACATATGACAGGTTCGTGACTTTGCTAAACGAACTTAGCAAGAACAAAGTCAGGAAATCTCAGATCGAGTTGAATGTCAAATTCCTGAGCATACTGCAACCAGAATGGAAGAGGTTCACAAGGCAGATGAAACAAATGAAGGATCTGAACGAGATACCACTACACGAAGTATATGAGACTTTAAGGAAAAATGAAGAAGAGGTGGAGGAGATTAAAGATGAGAAGAGGAAAGCTGAGAAAGTGATTGCTGATCCTGTTGCCTGGGTGGTAAAGAAGAAAGAAAAGAGATATATGAGCTTAAAGAAAAAAAAAGGTTATAGTTTCTGAGTTCGATGAGGTGGAAAGTGACGAGAATTCTGACTCCGATGAATGTGAGGATCTGAAACAGGCAATGATGTTGTTGGCGAAAGCCTTTCAAAAGAAGTTCTATAAGAAGCCTGGTTCCAACAGTCAACGATATTCTTCGGGTTCGAGAAACTACAAACACAAGGAAAGTGTCGAAGGAAAAAGGTTTGATGAGAAGAAACTGGAAGAGAAAAGGTATAGGACTGAAGAGAAGAAAGAGACCGAGCCATTGAAGTGCTATAACCGCGGGAAAATCGGTCACTTTGCAAAGGATTGCCGAAAACCGAAGATCCGCAATTCCGAGTATTACAAGTATAAGATGCTTTTGGCCAAGCAACAGGAGGCTGGCAAAGCACTTATGGCTGAAGATGAATACTGGCTTGATCACTCCGATGAAGAGGAAACAGAGGAAAAAGCTCACATGTGCTTCATGGGTAAGGATGAGAATGAAGTTGAAGTAGATTCTGATTGCGAAGATAATGAAGAGGTATGTGATATGTCTGAATTGGATTTTCTTAATCAAATGGAATCCATGATGGTTGAGCTCTAGGAATTACAATCTAAGCTTAAACGCGAGAAAGGTATCAATAAAGAGAAAAACCAATCAATACTAAAACTTAGCAATGATATTGCTGAGAAGAACGTATTGATTGATGCTTTACACAAAAACATTGATACCAGTGCAAAAGAAAAGACTATAATTCATAATGAACTGTCTAAAACTACTTCAAAATATAGACTGTGTGAATTTGAAGTCAAAGAGGTTGAGAAAAAGTGTTCATCACTAACAAAAGAAAACAAATCTTTATCTGAAAAAGTGAATGTTTTGGAAGAAAAACTTTATACTTTAGGTCAAACTGAACAAACCATTCACCTGAACAAACTTAAAGAGAGTAGTGAGTGTTGGGGTCTTGGTTACGAGAACCCACACTTTCTCAAAAAGGGTATTTCTAAAGTGCCTGCCTTATATGATTTTGGATTTTTAAAACTGGCACCACAATACCCCTGAACTCAAAGTTAAGTGGACTAAACTTTCAGAAGATGATGAAGCTAAGGAAAGTGAGAAAAGAAAGAACAAAACTAAAATGAAACTTCCATTTAGGTATGAGAGGTTGAATTCTAGTTACAGTTCTGATCAGACAAAATTTCTTTCAAATGACTATTTCAAAAGCTATTCTACAGAGGAATTGGAGGCAAAACCAGTTGAAGGTAAAATTTATGTTCCTCCACTCGTGTTAGAAAGTAAAATTTCTGAACTCGAGAATACTCTGATAAAAGAAAGAATTTTGACTAATATAGAACAAATTGTGTTTTCAACTGTGTTTATCAATTCTGATTTTTCAAAGACTTCCAAAGCTTCAAAATCTGATGATGTTAAGAGTCTATTTGATGAAGAGTTTGATTTCTTAAACTCTGATGGTGATTTAGATGATTGTGTTGATCAATTTGATTTTAATGCCAAACTTCCTGATCATTCACAATTTATTATCAATTCTTTTGGTTTACCCAGTGTGTTTGAAAAAGGTGAAACATCAATGAAAGTTGATAAACCAGTCTCTGTGAATACCAAGAATATCAAAGGTAAGAAAAAGAAATATAGGCATTCACAGAAACGGACAACCACTGCTAAATCAAAGAATAAGAAATCTTTTAAATCTCACAGTTCTAACTTTAAAAATTCAAATGTTTCAGATGTGAGAAAGAAAAAGTCTGGGGTGAGATCAGAATGGCTACCAAAGAAGAAACTTGACGAGACTGCAAAATCATCTTCTGATATTTCTTGTAATAGAGTGTCTAGTTGTAAAACTGAAGTAGTTGGTAATGTTGCTTTTCAAAAACCAAAACTTGTAACTTCTTACAAGCGTTATTCAATGAAGCAGTTGTTCCAATGAATCTGCAGAAGACAATCAAGCTTCTTCGAACTGACAATGGCACAGAATTTAAGAACAAAGTTGTTGAAGATTATCTCGAATCAGTCGGGATAACACATCAATTCTCTGATGCCAGAACGCCTGAACATAATGGAGTCGTATAAAGACGAAATAGAACACTAGTTGAGGACGCTCGAACTATGTTAAGTCAATCGGACCTACCTCTATTTCTGTGGGCTGAAGCTATGTTGACTGCCTGTTATACTTAGAATCGCTCCATTATCCATCACCGGTTCGGTAAAACACTGTATGCTTTAATAAATAATAGAGTACCTAGCATTAAACACTTTCATATTTTTGGATGCAGGTGCTTCGTACTGAATGACAAGGAGAACCTGAACAAGTTCAGTCCAAAGGCTGACGAAGGCATTTTTATCGGCTATTCTCAAACGTCTGTTGCTTATAGAGTATACATGACGAAGTCAAAGATTGTTGTATAGAGCGTCAATGTCACATTCGATGAAGAGATGGCTTCTGTTCAAAGCAGTTCAGAACCCGTTCTTACTGGAGTTTTAGCTTCTGGGCAGATCAGTCCAGAACCTGTGATTAGTGATAATAAATCTGATAAAGCGTTATCGTCGACATCTCATTTATCTTATTTAGATTTATTGTTTGAATTGTTTTATGATGAATTTCTTGGTACTAGAGTGACTAAACCTGTTGTGGCTGACAGATCGGAAGATTCAAAGAACAATCATCCAACCACTTCAAATATATCAACTGAATCCAATTCCTCGGTTCAGCAAGAAATTCCAATTCAAACGCCTACTCCATCAGTTGAAGCTGTACATGGTTATGAAGAGCCAGAAGTCACTGAATCAGTTGGATGTACTACAACGTCTAATCCACAGACATCCATTGTCCAACCAACTGAAGCTTCTGTACCGTCTACTTCAACTGATCCTCTAACTGAACAACATGAAGAAGATAGTGGATTTTTACATGAGCATCATGATCAATCTACATCTAATCCACTCCCTCATGAACACAAGTGGACCAAAGCGCACCTAATACATCAAATCATTGGAGATTCGTCCAAGCCGGTGCAAACTAGGTCTGTTACACTAAACCAATGCATGCATGATTCATTCCTGAGCAAGATAGAGCCTACACGAATATCTAAAGCTCTAGCTGACTCAGATTGGGTACCTGCGATGCAAGAAGAGCTTAATTAATTTGAAGCGCTTAAGGTCTGGAGACTAGTGCCTAAACCTGAAGGAAAGACTATAATCAGAACGAAATGGGTTTTCAAGAACAAGAAAGACGAATATGGTATCGTAATAAGAAACAAAGCAAGACTTGTGGCTAAAGGATATAGGCAAGAGGAAGGTATATATTATGATGAGACTTATGCTCCAGTTGCATGCATAGAAACAATCTGCATGTTTCTAGCTTATGTCGCATACAAGAACTTCACCGTCTACCAGATGGACGTGAAGACTGCCTTTCTGAACGACATATTAAAGGAGGAAGTCTACTTCTCTCAGCCTGAAGGTTTTGTCAATCCAGAGAAACCAAATCATGTATACATTTTGGACAAAGCTCTTTACGGTCTGAAGCAAGCTCCTCGCGCCTGGTATGAAGTTCTATCCAAATTTTTAGTCAAGTCGGGCTTCTCAAAAGGTAAAATCGATACTACTCTTTTCATTAAAAAGGAGAAAGTTGATATCATATTAATCCAGATATATGTGGATGACATCATATTTGGCTCAACAAATCCAAAGTACTGTAAGAATTTTTCTAACATTATGGTGTCACGTTTTCAGATGAGTATGATGGGAGAGATGAATTTCTTTCTCGGATTACAAGTCAAACAATTTTCTATGGGGATTTTCTTTAATCAAGCGAAGTACATTTTCGATATTCTCAGAAAATTTAAAATGGAAAATTGTACTCCAATTGGTACCCCGATGGCACCTGGAACTAAGATCGGAGTTGATCCTTCTGGTAAAGTTGTCGATGTTAGAACCTACAGAGGTATGATTGGTTCCTTAATGTACTTGACATCTAGTAGGCCGGATATAATGTTTTCGACATGCTTATGTGCTACATATCAGGCTTTACCTAAAGAATCCCATATGTCTGCAGTTAAGCGAATTTTTAGATATCTAAAGGCCACTGCAGATCTTGGTCTGTGGTATCCTAAGGATACAGGTTTTAAGCTCACAGCATATTCAGATGCAGATCATGCAGGTTGTATGCTTGACAGGAAGATTACATCGGGACATATATAATTTCTTGGAGATAAACTCGTGAGTTGGGCTTCAAAGAAACAACTTTGTGTATCTACTTCAACAGCCGAGGCAGAGTACGTAGTTACGACTAGCTGTTGTTCTCAAGTGTTGTGGATGCGAACACAACTATGAGATTATGGTTTCAAGTTCGACAAAATCCCGATCTATTGTGATTCAAAGAGCGCTATTGCAATATCTGCTAATCTTGTGCAACATACCAAAACCAAGCACATCGACGTGAGATATCATTTTATAAAAGACAATGTTGGAAAAGGTACAATCGAACTTTACTTTGTAAACACAGATTATCAGCTTGCTGATTTTTTTACCAAGCCTCTAGATGAAAAGAGATTTAATTTTCTCATTTCAAAACTTGGTATGCTAAATCTTAAGACTTAATCTGTTGTTACCTAATAAAGTTTAGTTTTTGTTATTTTTCTTCATTTCTTTATTCTTTCTTTTGAAATATATCTGCACTTAAGTTTGTTCATGATTTCAGGGGGAGTGTGACACAAAGCTTAGATGATCTACATTTTAGGGGGAGTTCGAGAATTTTGTATATATTTTGTACTGACAAATTTTATGATGCATAAATTCCGGGGGAGTTGCGTAAAGAAATTGATTTCTGATTATATCTTATCAGAACTCGTTCTTAACACGTTTTATTGCTTTATGTCATTTACTTTCAATAAATTTTGTGAATAAGACTTTACTTTGACAATTTTGACTGAATGCAGATTTTAAGGGGGAGCTTAAACGATCATATCTTATATGCCTTTTGAGATGACTTCATGAGATTTAAGCTGAGCGTAAGGTTCATTCTAAACTTAATCTCATACATGTCTTAAAGAAGAACGACTTTCAGATATGGAAAATATGTTTCTAAATGTTCAAACCACTTCTTATTCTCAAAATGATTTCATGAATTTAGAAGTGTGATTTTAAATGTTTTCATTTTACATGAGCTTACTTGTTTAAACAAACCGTGTGTTTCCAAAGATAAATACTTGTGTATTATTTTTTCTATGTACTGTCAAGTATTCACACACACCGGTTTACAATTTTTCTTGATATGTTCTTACCGTGTCTCAAATTGAAACCAATTTTTCGATGGTAAGACACCCCGCTTGATATTCAATGTTTGCTAAGCGTTGATTTCATTTCAAAACGTTTCTTTCAAGAATGTCTATATTTTGATTCGTATAGACAAATTCCAATTTTTCATAACCTAAGCTTTTCATGATAGATCATTCATATTTGATCTTTTCATACAGTGTCAGATTTTCAAACAAGTTTCTTGTACTCATTTCATTCATTCAATATACTTGTTTTGAAATATCTTCCATGATAAAAATGCTCAAATCTTCATGATTATCTTCATGAGCATATATTCATCTGACATGTATATCATTTTATTCTTTAAATGTCAAAGTTAAACCATTTGAGCAACTCTTTGCTTATAGGACAACATGGGTTCATTGTGTTAGGACTTAATTGAACTTCTATGGATTCACCTTAACCAGTGTTTCCTACCCAAGAAGTTATCCTTTACTGATCGAGAGGCGAGGAGTCAAAATAACTGAGTGTGGGTATGCGTGATGAGGTAAAATGTAAAAGAGAGTTTGGTTAGAAGCGAGCTCAATGATAAAAAGAAAGAGGGTGAGAGATCAGAGTAAAATAATATCAAACTCTGCACCAACCTTTTCTGAGTCGGGCAGCCACATTTTTGTTGTTTCACAATTCTTCGTGAACATCATTGAAACAGGCAACTAGCCCATGACAACTCTTGATTTTAAACCCCACCAGCTACTCATCTTTTTATTAAAAAGAAGATGTTTCATATTTTCTGGGGATCCAGCACATATGCTATCTAGTCTTCATTCGGAAGATGTAGATATTGAAAAAGAAGGAAGTCTGCCCCACCTTCGCACTTCGATCATGCACAATTGAGTCTGTGTAATACTGTTGTTGTCTTAATGGTTTACACAATTTTGAGCCGACTAACAAAAGCAATCATCATATGCTTAATTCTTTCATACACAAGCACGTACACACAGAAAATTTGTTTTTCTGTCGGAACGTTCATAGTTTAACCTTGTGTTTTTCGATGATTGAATGGAAGACCTGGGGGAGTGAACATCAAAAAGCTCCTTTCCAATGTGTATTCGTTACACAAGGTGACTTCGTGTTACTGACAGACATTTTTAACTGATTCATTTGTTGATTCAGGTGTTACACTCTTAATTTGTCTTAATTTGAAAATATTCGAATAAATATCTTATGAATTGAAGGATAATCAGAGGCTCTATGCTGAAAGATTAATGGTCAGAGGAAATATTAAGGACATTTCTTGGAATAGTTTTGATGATTTATGTGCTATTATCATCAAAAAGGGGGAGAAGATTTGTTCAAGAAATGTTTGATGAAGAAAAGTTCGCATTAGTTATGGGAGAAGTTAAAGAAATGTTGGAATTCAAAGGAGAAATCATTTCAAGAAAGATATTTTGAAGAATGTTCATTACAAGATTTTGTCGAAGAATGCAATTTGTGAGAAGACTGTACAAGTTTGAAAGAGCAAGTTAAGAGATTTCAAAATGCGAGCAAAATTTATTGAAATTTTCTTTAAAGATTGATTTGCTGAAGAAAAGAAAGTCAAATCTGAAGATAATTTCTTTCTGAAGTCTGAAAGAGGTTTATTACAACCTTGGGAGAGATTGTTATTGTTCTTAAAGATCATTTTCACAGACTTTGGGGAGATTACAGAAAGATTGAAGACTGTTTTTGAGCTTAAAAGAGGGAGATTATAATGCATATCTTTTTGAAGATGATCTTGAATCCAAAGGGGGAGATTGTTACTGCATAAATATGTTGGATACAAGATCACAGAAGACTGAAGACTGAAAGTCAAAGTCAAAAGCTCAAGTCAAACTCTCAAGCAGAAAGTCAAAGTCAATTGTAATAAAAGTCAAAGTGAAAGTCAAAGTTTGTGTATGTTGTGTTGTAAGTGTTTTGTTGTATAAGTGTTCCTGAAATAGGGATATGACTATAAGAGTGTTGTGCGTGTATTCAGAGTTAGGTAGAGAAATATTGAGAACTCACTGTGTATCAATTTCTAATCTTGAAATATAATGGAAATTGATTGAATTTGATTTGTCATCTTGTTTAGCACTGATTGTGGGACACATACAATTGTTGATCCCAATTTTGTGTTCTAATCAGTGATTAACCAAAACAACTACAAAGATAGAGATGTGTATGCGGAAGCGGAAGCGATTTAAATGTAGATGATTGGTTTGGTTTGGTAGTAAACACACAAAAAAGTAATAAAGATATCAATGAAGAAATAGGAATTAGTTACAGAAAGATAATCTTCATTCGTTTGTCAAATTACACCAAGACCACACAGTAGTGTATGTAGAAATGCTCTCAACAAATTTAAATTACAAGACAAAGCGTGGGTGAATTTGTGTGTGCTCGCATGTTGTGAATTTAGGAGGTGCTCCCTTCATATACAAGGGGAGAGCACACAATTGTACAAGACAAGGGCTGACATTCCATAAAAGGAATGCCACCTGTAAAGTAAAACCATCATGGGTGTGTACTATTGATCTTAAGGATCTTCGTACAGCAGGGGTCACGTGATTTGCGCGTGGTCTTGTCTTCTCCTTGAAATTCACGAGTCTTCAAGTCTTCCATCTTCCAGAGCTTAGCCACCACAAAGGCTCTATGAAGGGTCACAGGGGCTCTGTGGTCAGAGCATCATCTTCAGGTTGAGATATTCTCGGGTGGACGGTTGACAGAACTTCTGAGCTTGTCACTTTTGTGGTAATCTTGGTGCTTTGGCAGATGTCTTCTGAGTGTCCTACACATAGCCTATTTTTCAATACTTCTATACAATGTATGGAGCTAACACATAAGTAATCACCAAATCAATGATAGAACTCTAAATAAAATACCTAACCACCTTTAAAACTTTCCAACCCATTAAGAATGACCCTCAATGGATTAAAAACCAAATTTATACGAACATTTGAAGACGGTTTACTTAATCCCGCCATGAAACAGTGTTGTTTTAAAACCCCGATTTTTGGCATAGTTACGCTCCGAATTAGCTCTTCCTCAAAACATACAGTTTGTTAAGTAGGGGTGTGCCGAAAGTCAACTGATCCAATAGGAACCGACCGATCCAATTAGAACCGACCAACCGTAATTGGATCAGATCGGATTGAAAATCTCAACATCGAATTTATATCGGTCGTTTCTTGGATGGTAGTCCAGAACCGACCAACATCCAATTACCCATCCAATTACCATCAATTTTTCCATCCAACTATCATCCAATTAATATTTTTTTTGCAATTTGCTTAAATCTAAATTCTTAACACAAATTAAGAGTGATTAGTCAATTTGTGTTAGTTTTTGAATTATTAGTCTCACTTGTACTGGTTTTAACACAAATTAAGAGTGATTAATCAATTTGTTTCATTGTTAGAAAATTGCACTAAATTAACACACTTAATGGGTCCAATCTGATCTAATCATCCATTGGATGTCGGATTTATCCAATCCGATCCAATGGATATCCAATAAGAATATCCAATGGATGTCCAATAAGAGCATCTAATGGATGGAACCGAAGCAATCCAATCATCTATTGGATTGGAAAAATCCAACATCCAATGGATGATTGGATCGATTCGATTCCCCTCACATCCATTGGATGTCAACCGATGAACACCCCTATTGTTAACGACATCTCAACGGTTCCAAAGACATATTACACGCCTTACACCAATCTACGAGCGATTTATTAATATTTTTACAACATTTGTACGACACCTAAAATCAACTGTATCAACTACAAATTATTTAAAACCATTTAATCCATACTACACATAGACTAATTCATCAAAATCCACCTAATAGCTATAAATTTAAACTTTCAATTGAAACTCTTAAACCCCAAATGAACTTATCACCAAAAGTAAATGCCTCAATTTAATTCATTTGCAAAATACTAAACAAACCCACCATTTTTTATATGAGAGATTTCATCTAACAAGAAACTTTAATAAATATCAAAATCATTATATTTTAAGAACCTTAAAATTTTACCCAATAATTATATAAATTTAAGATTAAGGGTTAGGGAGTTCATACCTTTCAACTCCTAGGAATAACAAATCATCATGAAACTTTAATTCCCTTCTATCTCCATTGGAGAGCTCCATATTATATATATATAGGGGTAGTTTCATTTGGAAACCACCTTAATTTTGAAAACCATGAAAACCGTCGATTTCATTGGTAAAGTTAATGAAATTGTTTAATGAATTTGTAAAATTTGATAAATTGTTTTATATAATTCTTTTCTTGATGAAATTGTTTCATATATTTGTGTTTTTTATGTGACAATGAAAAGGTTTCATCACAATGAGAAAATGCATGAAACAATTTCATCAAAATGAGAAAATACATGAAACAATTTCATTTTTACAAAAACAAACACAAATATATGAAACAATTTCATCAACAAAAGAATTATATGACACAATTTCATCAAATTAAATAATTTCATGAACCAATTTCATGAACTTAACCAATGAAATCGACGGTTTCCACGGTTTGCAAAATTAGAGTGGTTTCCATTTGATCTCTCCCCTATATAGAGTCGGGTTCAAACGAGAATGATATCTATTTAAAAAATTAGAGAATAATTCTGGGCCAATCATTTTATTAAATAATACCTTAAATAAAACTTTCTTAAAAATCGCCTAAAAGGGCATATATGTCATTTGTTGCATACATATTATATATGGAAACTCATTTTTTTATATAGATTATGTAAAAAATTTAATTAAGGTATTTGTTCATGAATTTTTTTTTATAATTTTTTACAACATTAAAATAAATGTGATTTAGATTTTCCTTTTAAATATTTATTTTTATTGAATTAGTTTATTTAAGATTTTTTTACAATTTTTTTCAAAAATCACATGTGATATCCACATTTAATCGACATTTTTTTTTCTAAAAAAGACTCACTAATTTTCTTTTATTTATCATTATGTGGTCTTATACATTTTAAATGTGTTGTGCTACAGATCACATATGATTATGTTTTCATTTTTTTTTCAATGTTTAATTTGAATCATTGTTTTTCAAATTTTAAAGCATATATGATTAGGAAAATATGTTGAAAAAAAATTAATTCATTGTGAATCACATGTGATTTTGATGAAAATTATGAATTACGTTTTGAAGTACATGTGATCTTATATATTAATTTTAATTGTGTTTTGCTACAGATCACATATGATTTTGTTTTCATTATTTTTTTTCAATGTTTAATTTGAATCATTGTTTTTCAAATTTTAAATCACATATGATTAGGAAAATATTTTGAAAAAGAAAATTAATTCATTGTGAATCACATGTGATTTTAATGAAAAATTATGAATTACGTTTTGAAGTACATGCGATCTTATACATTAATTTTAATTGTGTTTTGCTACACATCACATATGATTATGTTTTCATTATTTTTTCTTTTCAATGTTTAATTTGAATCATTGTTTTTCAAATTTTAAATCACATATGATTAGGAAAAAATTTTGAAAAAAAATTAATTTATTATGAATCACATGTGATTTTTATGAAAATTGTAATTTTTTAAATATTACTTTAAATAAAAAAAGAATTCTTTAGATGAAAAATTAAATATGCTTATCTATATTATATTATAAAGATGGCATAAAAAACTCTTAATTACAACTCATCAAGCTTTATGTACTATCATTTAAAGCTATCTACTTAAAATCTCTTAAAAATAACTACTAAAGCCTAATGTATTACCTGTAAAGCTTTTAACCTTAATTAATATATTTCATCCTTATCCCCCAAAATCCTTATCTCTAATCCCCAAACCCTAAAATTATGAAATTTGAATTCTGATAAACATAATCAAAACAGGATAAACATCTCAATTTAAATATAAAAAATTTAAAATATATAAGATAATTAATGAATTTTAACAAACTACTTAATTTTTTTTATATAAAAAACATTATATTGTTAAGCCTAAATTAAACAAATTTATATATAAAAAACCATTATCACTCAATAAAAACCATCCAAAATCGTACTGTAAATCAATAAAAAACAAAAAATAAAAATAAACATTAAAATCGTGATGTATTAAGCATTATGTACTATTATTTAATGTTAATCTACTTAAAATCTCTTAAAAACAATTAATGAAGCAATATGTACTACTTTTAAATGCTTTTAATCCTAATTAATAAATTTCATCCTTATCCCTCAAAATCCTTATCTCTAATCCCCAAATCCTAAAATTATGAAATTTGAATTCTGATAAACATAATCAAAACAGGATAAACATCTCAATTTAAATATAAAAAATTTAAAATATATAAGATAATTAATGAATTTTAACAAACTACTTAATTTTTTTTTATATAAAAAACATTATATTGTTAAGCCTAAATTAAACAAATTTATATATAAAAAACCATTATCACTCAATAAAAACCATCCAAAATCGTACTGTAAATTAATAAAAAAACAAAAATAAAAATAAACATTAAAATCGTGATGTATTAAGCATTATGTACTATTATTTAATGTTAATCTACTTAAAATCTCTTAAAAACAATTAATGAAGCAATATGTACTATTTTTAAATGCTTTTAACTCTAATTAATAAATTTCATCCTTATCCCTCAAAATCCTTATCTCTAATCCCCAAGTTCTAAAATTGTGAAATTTGAATTCTGATAAACATAATCAAAACAGGATAAACATCTCAATTTAAATATAAAAAATTTAAAATATATAAGATAATTAATGAATTTTAACAAACTACTTAATTTTTTTATATAAAAAACATTATATTGTTAAGTCTAAATTAAACAAATTTATATATAAAAAAACCATTATCACTCAATAAAAACCATCCAAAATCGTACTGTAAATCAATAAAAAACAAAAAATAAAAATAAACATTAAAATCGTGATGTATTTCGCTACATTGCGCGAGTACGCTTCCAGTTTTAAATGAATTAAATAAAAAAACTTATTTAATAAAAAATCAAATCATATTAAATTTACAAATATAGTAAAAATAGAATCTTAAATAAATACCTAAAATAACTTTTATATAACTAAATTATTTTTATACCCTTATTTATTTATTTTTAGAATTAATTATTTAAGGTATTATTTAATAAAATGATTGGTCTAGAATTATTCTCTTATTCTTTTAAATAGTTAGGATTCTCGTTTGATCCTCTCTCCTCATATATATATATATATATATATATATATTTCTAGACAAAGAGAAATACAGCAGTCGCTGCTGCCCCTTCAATAACACCCCTCCCTTCAAGAATGTTTCATTCCTTGATTAAAAATTGATGACCTAATATTAATAGAACGTCATATATATATATATATATATATATATATATATATATATATATATATATATATATATTTCTAGACAAAGAGAAATACAGCAGTCGCTGCTGCCCCTTCTACACCCCTCCCTTCAAGAATGTTTCTTTCCTTGATTAAAAATTGATGACCTAATATTAATAGAACGTCATATATATATATATATATATATATATATATATATATATTTATATATTTCTAGACAAAGAGAAATACAGCAGTCGCTGCTGCCCCTTCAATAACACCCCTCCCTTCAAGAATGTTTCATTCCTTGATTAAAAATTGATGACCTAATATTAATAGAACGTCATATATATATATATATATATATTTCTAGACAAAGAGAAATACAGCAGTCGCTGCTGCCCCTTCTACACCCCTCCCTTCAAGAATGTTTCTTTCCTTGATTAAAAATTGATGACCTAATATTAATAGAATGTCACCTTTACTAAAAAGAAAGTGAAAATGTACTCTGCTGGACTTGAACCCAAAACCAACAACATGTATGTAGATGCCCCCACCAACTTGCCACGACCTCTTTTTTTGTCATAATAGGTTCTTTATTTCTTTATTCATCTTTCCAGCAGATCCAACTTTTCTCTCAACTTGGGCATTGGTTTCAGGTCTTATATGAATCGAATTTGTAAAAAACTCAAAACATGAATATTGTAATTATGTGTATTGAATTTTCAAAGACTATTAAATCAATTAAATTTAGGCTCGGACGTGTGAGATGTGATCGGAATGGCATAACGTTGCAAAAATATCAAATGTCTCTTTTTTGCTATTTTTCGCTCCAAAGTGCTTCGAGCCAAAAATTCGAGTGTTACAAACAACATCTCAACTTTGAAAAAGTTTCTCTGAACCGAATCATATAATCTGTAAGTGAACTCATCTTGGCCATAACCAAGAAACACACATGGCTTAGTAATCACATCAAACTTTGATCTTTCATCTTTGGGAATGTGAAAAAAAGTTTTGCATCCAAAGACCCATAAGTGACGGTACGAAACATCTTTGCCACTCTACACTAGAGATGGAAATTTTACCCATTGGGACGGGTACCCGCGGGTACCCGACCTTAACGGGGCGGGGATTCCCCGCTTTAACGGGTAACAGAGCGGGGGTGGGGATTTATTTTCATACCCGAAGCGGGGGCGGGGCGGGGTCAGGGATGGCATTACCCGCCCCTAATCCAGACTCGATTAAACTTTTTAATTTATTTAATATATGTACATAGTGTGTGTATAAATAAATAAATATGTATACATATACATGTATACGTTTATTATTAAATGATAAATACATTTTTATTTTCAATATCGGTAATTAATATAGTGACGATTTATCATAATTTTAATTTTTAAAATACATTTCTTTATGTTTTTTTACTAAACGGGTACCCATCGGGTTCCCCAAACCCTCCGGGGATACCTTCCCCCTGAACCCGTCGAGGATTAATCAGGGCGAGGTCGGGGACGAGGGGTTTAAACGGGGGTCGGAGTCGGGGACGGGGGATGCATTACCCGCCCTATTTCTATCCCTACTCTACACCCGAACATCACAATGCAAAGGAACACATGGGATTAGATTAATAACATGTACCGTCGTATTCAAAGTTTCATCCCAAAAAGAACTTGGAAACCCTGCATGTGAGAGTAAACATCTGACTCACTCAACCAATGTTCTGTTCATTCGCTCTGTTAAACCATTCAACTGTGGTGTCTTCGGAGGAGTCTTTTGGTGTCGATACCTTGTTCTCTACAGTAAGCATCAAAAGGCCCAATGTATTCACCTTCGTTATCTGTTTGAGTAAACTTGAGCTTCTTCCCAGTTTGTCTCTCTACTGAGGCATGAAACTGCTTAAACACATATAATACTTGATCTTTAGACTTCAAGGTATAAATCCATACCTTCCTTGATCATCAATGAATGTGATAAAATATGAGTAGCCGCCAAGTATCCTAGTCTTTATAGGACCACACACATCGGAATGCACCAAATCAAGTATATTTCCCTTTCGAGAAGGAGACTGGATCTTGAAAGTAACTCTAGTCTGTTTTCTGCCAAACAGTGAGAACACTTCTTGAAATGAACATCGTGCACACTGGATAATACGTTTCTTTTTGACAAAAGATACATCCCCTTTTCACTCATGTGACCAAGTATTTTATTCCACAAATATGTCATGTTAATATTCTACACAACATTAACAATATTGTTGGAGATCTTCGAATGTGCCACATATAACTTTGGGCATCTTTTACCCCGTGCCACGATCAAGGAACCATGAGTGAGTTTCCACAAACGATTACCAAAGTTGTTGTTGTAACCATCATCATCGAGTAAGTTTGTAGAAATCACATTAAGTCTCATATCTGGGACATGTTTTACATTTCGCAAAACCAATTCCATCCCAGTGTTAAATTTCAAATAGACATCGCCAATTCCAACAATCTTTGATAGATCATTATTGTCCATCTTAATTCTGCCATAGTCACCTGAGTGTAAGATGAATAAAAGTCTCTTTGTGATGTAACATGAGACGAAGCACCATTGTCGACAACCCAACTTGATACATCATATGCAAGGTTTACCATATCATTATCACAACAAATAAAGAACTCCTAAATGGTGGTATTAACTTCAGCATTGTCATTGCCATTGTCATTTTTCTTATGGTAGTTCTTTTGATTATTGTGGATGCCCTTTTTGTTCTCCTTCTTGAATTGTCTGCAGAACCATATTGTGTGCCCTTTCCTACCATAATGGTAGCATTCAAATTCAATAGATTTTTTCGAATTCACCTGGTGATTACCTTAATTACTCGAACCTATACTCTGACTTCTCCCCCGCCTTTCTATGACCAAGACATCTGATTGTGAAGAGGACCCTGTGACTTCTTCTTATATTTTTACTTAGAATATTTCCTTTAGCCAATTCCATGGAAATAACACCATCGGGTGCGGAGTTGGACGATGATGTCCTAAAAGTCTCCCAAGAATCCGGTAGAGTACCAAGGATCCAGAAGCCTTGGATTTAATCTTCAAACTTGATACCCATTCCTGCAAGTTGATTAATAATCCCCTAAAATGCATTCAAATGATCAGTGATAGGAGTTCCATCATGGTACTTAAGTTGGATCATCTTTTTAATCAAGAACAACTTATTATTCCCAGTCTTTCGAGAATATAAATGCTCAAGCTTGTTTCATAGAGTACGAGTATGAGTCTCCCCACTAATATGGTTCAAAACATTATCATCTATCCATTGTCGAATATACCCATAAAACTGTCTATGCAAAATATTTCATTCGACATATGTTTTGTTCTCAGGTTCGTCGATTGAAAAGACAGGTAAATAATATTCCTTTACATAAAGAAGGCTTGCTATCATTCCTTTCCAAACATGATAATTAGAACCATTTAGATTTATCATTCTACTTGTATTATCGTTGAAATAAGTCAAGCTCAAAAACAATAACCAAAAGCTCTGATACCACTCTGATGGGAAAAATGCATCACAACGGTAACAACAAAAGCGGAATACACCTTTGTTGGACAAAACTTCCCCGACTTATATGAACCTTTGAGGATGCAAACAAATAGGGTATACTAAATGCAATGATAATCAACCCCAAAATCAGAAATAAGCAACAAACAAGCACACACTGACACACACGAATTTTAACATGGAAACCTCTCAAGGAGAGAGTAAAACCATGGGACACTTTGGCCGCTTAAAGTCCACTACCACTAATAAACAATACAAAAGTCTTCTCTAGATAAAACTAAAGGCAAACAACAATCATCATACTCATGGAACAAATCATCAAGAAGTATAAACCAAAAGAAAAGAGGAAGAAATATGTTAGGTCCGAGATCTAGAGCATTTCATGTTTGTAACTAGGTAGGATAGGAGAGGACTTTATTATTTATTGAGAGAAAATATAAAACTAATCTAGAGAGAGAGCAAAGTGTTTAAGGGTTACATTTTCATTAATGGAATTATATGAATTATTACAAGCTAAGACTCATATTTATAATCCAACACGTACACTCCCTTGTTACAACATTAAGCCCAAGCCCATCTTAAACACTAAAGCCCAATAGGCCCAAGACCTTTTACAATTACATTTACTTTCCACACTTTCTATAAAATATTACACTAACAAAATACCACCCAGAAATACTGCAATCAGTCGAACAGCAAAAGGACGATCTAAAGACCTCCAAAACGATCTCCATCGCCCAGAATGTAGATAAAGATGTCATGAAGCTACTGTCCAAAAACCACAATGATCTGACGGTTCAAACTCCGGGAATAGACAAAACGGCGCCACTGCAAGCGCAGTCGAACTTTTTCTATTTTCTCTCCCGCTTTTGTATTTTGTGGACCATCTCTTCTTGTTACAAAAGCCTAGGATACAAGGCCATATATAGCTTGTATCTGGCCATTATTGTTGAGTTATTTTAACTATTCTTCATGGGTCAGAATTAATTAAATAAAACCCAATACGAGCATGAAAATCCTGCAAAAGAAACCTCTGTACATCCCAAACTTGATGTTGGTGGTGGGGATTAAAAGCAGGCTTTAATGTCTTGTAAGTTACGCATATCAAATTATCTTTAAGAGTTCTTTGAATTCTTTAAATAAAATGGTAGTACTTTATGCTTTGTCACTTGTGCTTAAGAGTTTTTTTTTTCTTAAATGCATGTTAATGTAGTATAGATATAGATAAATGGTTTCAAAAGCATAGCTTCTTGGAAGCATAGAAAGCATGTTGTAGTTAGAGAGAGTCTCCCACATAAAAGGAAAAAGAAAGCCTGCAATATAAAAGAGGGAGGAAGAACTTTTCTTTGGAAGAAAGAAGTGTTGAAGTTTTCGTTTTCTGCAGTGGTGGTGTTCTTATAAACCTTGCATTAAGAGTTTGTACAATATGCTTTGACAGGTGTAATATAGTTTTTGAAATTTTATGCATAAAGAGACTATAACTTATGCTTTGTAGGTGATACTTAAAAGTTTGATTCATATGCATTATAAGATAGTAGTATAGTAGGTTCAAAGGAAAACCCCAAAAAACGAAAAACTAAGGAACTCTGATAACCGTTCATCTGTACGTTATGCACATGTGCATACAAGTTGAAACAAAAAAACATCGTTGAAACTGATTAAACCATATCTTAAGCGGACTGGATTCCATTAGTCTAGAGAATGTTAAAAACCGAATAAACAAACTAAATAACACCCCTGACAAAGTATGGCATAAACTAAGTAAAACCAAAGATGTTGACATGCAAATGCGACTATACATCTGGTCTTCAATATTGAACCTACAGGATTCTGAGTGAGTGAGTATACACATCTCTATGAATAAAAAGTAAACATAACGTAAAGAAAACCGAACTACCATGAACAAGTCTGTGAAGACCAAATCATCCCTAACGTTCAACTCAAAAAATGGAGGCAGCAGCAGCAGCAGCTTTTGTTAATGAGACTGTGACTCGAGAAGAATATTTGTGGCAGCATTGATGTCGTTTCTGGCATGAACAAGGGCTTGTCTGGCCGAGTTCCGGTCAAACCCCATTGAAACCAGCGTTGCAATGGAATCCTCTGGTGGCTCTGGGGCGGCAGATGACATTGGAGCACGATAATCTCCCTGAATCATAACGACCAAAATTCATCATGGGATTTGAGTAATATGCCTTTCATGTTCATATAAACCAAACCAAATATATTGGATCCAATATATATATATATATGTATGTATATATATATATATATAAAACACAGATGTAGGGTCTAGGGAGGGTAGGAATTCATCATGGGATTTGAGTAATACGCCTTTCATGTTCATATAAACCAAACCAAATATATTGGATCCAATATATATATATATATAAAACACAGATGTAGGGTCTAGGGAGGGTAGGATGTACGCACACTTTACCCCTAGTCCCAAGGAGTAGAGATGTTTCCGTGAAGACCCCTGAAACAAAAATTATACTCCCTCCGTTCCAAACAAATGTACACATTTCTATTTTAGTTTATCCCAAAGTAAACGCCCACAATCCACTTCTACCCTAAATATGAGATGAAGAAATTCATTACACCCTCTATTATCAAGGGTGGAATTGTCATCTAGTTAAATGATGAAAATTTACTAGTATTTCCATATACAAACTAGTGGATAGGGGTGAACATGGTACGGTACCATCATTTTTTCCTTATAGTGTGTACCAACCAACTATAATTAGTACAGAAAATCTTATACTGTGTACCAACCAACATTACTTGGTACAAACTTAATCAGTACCGACTTTTTGTGGTTCGTATATGTTGGTATTTTATGCCAACATTGCAAAAGTTGAAGTTACAGTGTTCAATAGTTCATACTTCAATGACTAATACAAGCAAAGGTAGACAGCAAAAAAAGAAAGTAAGAAACAATACATTTGAAGGGAAAAATGATAGATAGAAAAAATTGAAACCATCTGTGTTCAACCATAAATCATTCATAAGAACTTTCTTTCTTAGCCTATTAATCTTAACATCTGAGCAACATGAATAAAAATTAAATATTAATTAACGACTAAGAAATAAATAATTAAATATTTTTAAAACTAACAATTAATAATAAAGTCAATACGGTACCGTTCAGGACTACCAATCGACTTAAGTTGGTACCAATTTAATTGGTACAGTTGGTGCATGTTCGCTGGTTTGGTTTGGTACGAAATTTACACCCTAGTAGTGGATGCTTTATTAACATAGATGACCGGTGAATTCTTACATGCAGTATGGGATGGAAGCAGTATAATTTAACCTAAAGATGGGCATGGACCGGTCAAAATAAATCTGGTCTGGTTAACAGCCTAGTCGACACAGTCCAAAAAGAGCCTGGACCGGACCAGGTCTAGCACCGATCCGTTACCTGAGAAGCAGTAATACAGGTATAGGTATGATGTCCTCTGTACTTAATTTTTCCTTGGCTGTAGAATGTTAATTCGGTAAGGTTTCATTTCCATTGCATACCACACTAGCGAGTGTTCGGTTTCTCGTTTTGAATTGCTCACACCGTCTCTTTGTCCAAATGAATGAACTTTCATCATGACAAATGACAGGAGATCGAAGTGGTGACCATATAACCAAATAATCAAAACACTAATTGCCCAAATTAGGTTTCCCTCTAAAGAGAAAAAAAGTGAAGTCTTTTATGCTCTTTCCCAAGGCATTTGGCAGAAAGGTTTTTTTTGTGACTCGAACACAAACCCTACGGCTCACAAAGAAGTAACATTACTGGTTATTCAATTGCTTGCCCCTAAAGAGATTGAACCCGCAACAATGAGCTTCTTCTCCCGAACTGTATAGAGTACGTAAAAATGAACTGAAAAAGAGATTATAGAAACAAGCATGGTTAACACCTACGATTACAACATTCCAAGAATTTCTATCTAAGGGTTAGCTCAACCGGTAAGAATTTGTGTTTGCTCCCTAGAGGTCACCAATTCAAGTGGCCCTGTGTTCAAGTCTCCTCAAGGCCACTAGAGGGTTTGTCTGGATGTTAACTTCAGGGTCCATGGAATTAGTTGAGGTGCGCGCAAGTTGGCTCAGACACCAACAGTGCAGTTGAACGTCTACATATAGACCAAACCCACCTCAAGTATTGTCTAGGTTCTCTTCAACCAATTTCATCCCAACCTTATCATGTATCATCGATTCTAATATCCCTTGATGCATTGTCACACAACCCTTCATCATTTTGCAATTTTGTTACATGAAGCATGTAGATATGTTGTATCTAGAGCCCAACACTCTTGCTTCTTGAATCATAACATATCTTGTTGCATCTTCGAAAAGAGGGAGTAAGCGGCAGAGACGGACCTAGAGATTTTTTCAAGTGGTGGCACCATTTGACTATAAGAAACAAATATAGAGATATTTTTCACAAAATCATCATTTCATCAGTTGGTTAGTTCATTGTTTTTCATATGTTAGGTCTTGTGTTCAAGTCTTTTATTGCAAAAAAAAATTCGGAAACATAATAAATTTGAAATTAAAAGCTAAAAACTAAGAAAATGACACTAACAGGATTCAAACTCGGGTATGGGGTAGAAGAAAAGCCTTGCAAACCAACTCTACGAAGGGAAACTTTTGTCCTCATTGTAGTTTCAAAATATATACGGTAGCACACAACAAATTGATATGGTGGCACTTTTCATGACGCTATAATTTTTTACACTACGACGGAGAAACGAAGTTGTGGCCCGTGCCACCACATGCACCACTTGGCTCCGTCCGTGGTAGGCGGGTGACCAACAAAGTGATAAGCCACTGCAACAAATCTCCCCCGAGGTTGCTTCACTGATTTTGTCTGACCTGTGCACAAGCCACTCCACAGTGTTAAACTCAACAATCGGTGGTGTGCTACTATAGTGAATTGGGGGAGCCAGGTTAAGCCATGTGTCTGGGTCATAGCCCAAAGCACGAAAAGCTTGGAACTGTATGAGGCCTTGCATGGCTCGTATGACAGTTGGGTCGTGAATGCTACACTAGAATGCTAGCTCGTTATAGTCATGAGGGTACTCGTCAGTCGGGCCAAAGCTACCATTTGTTCGCCAGCCAAATCCCAGTTGATGTCCCTAAAAATTCAGGCGTCAGTCTACATCAAACAACCTGAAAGTGATAGTGTCCAATGTAGGCATCCTAAACGAGGTTAGGAATTCTAGTGTGAAGCAGGGTAGGTGTCAGCATTGTGGAAAGGAACTCTTCCCATTCTACATTGTAAAATATTGTTCTTACACCTTGTAGAATCCAAAATCTATTCAAAGCACAGCGATCGAAAAATTTAGTCGATGTCCTAGACCCAAGGTTTTAAAAAGCGGAGCGTTTTCCCTCGGCGAGGTGAGACGTAAGGTGGATATAATCATATATATATATATGTAATTTATAAGAAAATACTAAATATTTACAAAAAGTGATGGACCTGAGAAGAAATAAGTTATATGTCTACCTGATACTCTTCAAAGTAAGAAATAGAGAGAAGTGGGGAATAAAAAATCTATACGTGATGCTCTTTAAATTGGGAGACAGGCAAAAACGTTGGAGATGACAAATGAAAACTACAAGCAACAAGAGAGTAGAAGACAAGAAATAGAATGGACTTATTTTATAAAAAGTAAGATCAGTAAGTCAAATTTTAAACCCTAATTTCTAACCCCGCCTCAGCCTCGCCTCAAGGCCCGCCTTAGTGGCTCGAGGCGTACAACTCAACTAGCCCACGAGAGGCACCGCCTCAGACTCGATTTTCCAGCGCCAAGCCTAGACCGTTGTGCTAGTTGCTAGAAGTTATCACGCTGGTCGGTCATCACGAACTAAATCCCTAGTATTGTACTATTGTTAGCATGGGTTGTGGGATTTAGAAATGGAGCCATTCCCACCCGGCCTCTCGCGCGAGACAATCACCTGCTAATGGAGTCGATTGAACATGTGCTCGCTTTTCTAGATGCCATAATTGTGGCTACATGTTAAATTGTGTTGGAACTCGCACAATTGGACCGAGGCTTTCCTAATTTTCAAAAGAGCCTACTTCACTTAATTTGATTATTTAGCTGTTTTTTGTCACAAGAGCATTAAGAAATTAGATGGGGGAAAAGGATAGTTCAATAGAAGTCAAAGATTAACTTGGAACCACGAATTGAACAACGGAGGAAGAAGATGAGCCAATGAAAGTCAAAGTTTGACTTTTACTAATACCGAGGCATGAGAGTTGCGTGAGTGTGAATTACACACCAAATGACCAACATCCCCGCAATGTAGTATTTCAGTCATTACCCATTCACTTTGAATGTGCCCGACTCACCTAATACTTCTACCGCTCCATAAAAAGAAAACGTGAACTACCATGAACGGGCCCAAACAACAAGAACAAAGAGAATTATGGTGCTTCTGTTTAGCTCATGACTTAAATGGAAGCACCACAATCCCCTTCATGAAAATCCCTACGCATAATGTATATCGACTGTGCCACTTTTTTGTCTTTTCTATGTAACGCACATTTTCGTTAGCGTCGAGGAGTATTTCATCTAATTTGTTTAGTTGTAAATAACATCAATCCCTCAAACCCTTTCCTTGTAACTGAAATTTAGGTTGTTAACGACCCATAATGCTTTGTGATTGAGCTCGACCATGAAGTTACATGGTTTCCCAAGAACTAATCAGTGAGGTAATGTTCTAATGGGAATATAAAGGGTGTTTTGTAAGCCTAAAGGTGTCATCGAGTTTTGAAGAGCAATCCTTTCTCGATGTGGCAACGGTTTTCTCTAGATTGTCTTTACTCAAGATTCGAGATCTCGGCTTGACCATTTGTATATGGGTGGTAAGGGAGTCCCATCCAATATTGCACTCCACTTTTTCAAGAGAGCTTCGAAATTGTGTTCAATGAAATGCCCCCTCCGTCACTGACAAAGACTCCAATACGCTGAACTGAGAAAAGATGATTCGTTTGAAGAACGTGGAGACCACACGAGCACCATCTATAGGGGTAGCAACATCTTCTACCCATTAGGACATGTAATCCACCGTCACAAGTATACATTTGTTGGAATGGATCAATGGAAATAGTCCCATAAAATTAATACCCTAAACATCAAATAGATCGATTTCCAAAATAGCTTGATTACCATATTTCATTTATTGAGTAAATTATAGAGGCACCCATGCTAAGAGTGTTAATGGAAGGGTTAGCAAGAAGTTTCCTAACTAACAAGGAATTCCAAGAGAAGGATCATTAATGCTTATAGGAGAAGCACAACTTTAAACGATTGGTGAACGCAATCACAAGCATTTCAAGAAATGGTAACCATTATCATCAAATTCCTTGCAGAAGGGAATATATTAGGTGTTACATAAGGGTAAAATTATTTTGACCCTGAAGCTTTTATGTATTTTCATTTCATCTTATCATTTTATCATGTAAGCTTGTAACACTTGCTGAAAGATTTTCAAAGAAAATTTCCAAAGTTTATAATGGCCCTACGTGTTTACATTTCAAAAGATTTTACTTTTTAAGTTCGCAAGCCAAAATCCAACAAGTGTTGGAATTCATTGGCCTAAATACGGTTATGCCATTGGATCCATAAGTACTACTATCGTTCCCAAAGAACATCACCATTTTACCATTTTTGTTTATCCCAAAGTAGAGTTCTACTCTAAAATTTAACATTAAGATAAATTTAATGTTCCTAATCATCAGTACTTTTAAAGATTGAATGAAGAGTCAATTGTTTAAACTCCTATCAACATTATGCAAATTGACTAAAAATTGCCTTCCGGTTATTTATAAATTTTTAATGAACTCCCTTTTTGGAACAAATGAAGTAGTAGTAGCATTACTTCACTCAGAAAAATGCAAGCATTTAGTTAATTCCACTTTGTACCTGCTTTCCAACCCTAAGATTGATATCATTTTTCTTGCTAATTTACCACCAACATTTTGCCTATTTGGACCATCCCACATAGCTTTTCATCAACAACTTCTATAAAAATCTTAGAATTCATATCAATTCAAAGATAATACCCCATCTAATGAAGAAGACAAACACACACACACACACACATATATATATATATATATATATATTTTACTTGCAACAATAAGAGTGATAGTTTACTTTATACATATATATAGTCAAGGTATTCTATGACATGTATTCCTCCTGTGAATTTCATATATACTACTTTATGTTTCACCTATTTCGTTTAATCTTATCGGTGCCTCATAGGAAAAATCCATCTAAACATCTATTGAGCAATTTAAAATCAGAATTCACAACCTAACATAAGTCGCAATATCCAACCAAATACGAATTTCCATTGATTAGTACGTCAAAGCACAACCCACAAACAAGTTGGAAATGAAATGGTGGGCATATAAAATGCTTAAACAAACAAGATTAGCCACAAACCATTTTGAGGTCTTATAAGAGAAGAGGGAGGTTCAAGAGAGAACCCCAAAAAAAGGTGAACAAGGAACCCCTATCAACCGTTGGTTCTAAAAAATAGAAGGCCCAAATCCGAATGTAATGTAACTGCCCTATAATCATGGATGTAGTTTTGGCAAAATGTAACCGCCCCTATTATTCACAGCTGTTGGATTAAAGTGGATTGATGGTTCGAACGAGTTTCCTTGTTCTCCTTTTTTAGTGTTCTCTCTTGAACCCACTCCTATAAGAGAATCGCATCATCCATGTTGAAACCTCGAGACAAAAGAAGCTATGTGAACCTAAACCGTAATTCGAACATTCCCAAATATGTTTCTATTTACATTGTCCACCAAAAAGCCATTTCACCGCCTTTTTGCGAGTATCAACATAATTTCCTTTTACATTTGAACCACTCAAAACTTTTTGGTTATATTCTTCTATCGTGCACATTCGAATCAAATTAGTTTAGACATGTCTACAAAACAAACTACTAACATATGTATATATGTTTAAACAATTAAAGAAATAAAGATAAGAGAAATGATTGTTTCCTTGAAGAGATATTGGTGCAAGAAAATTTGGACAACTTAAACATGGGGAACAAGGCAAAAAAAAGTTAAACCATTCTGCAATTTGGACGAGGCATCTTAACCGTAGGGTGAACTTTATATTTAAAGACTTAAACTTGGGAACAGTACAGTTTCTACTTGTAAAGAAGGTACAGGTGATTAAACATTTAAAAAAGATTCCTATAACATCTCTTGCATTTGCATATATGTTCAAGATGAGAATCAGAAGCTTTAGTTACCTCCACTTGACGAGCTGTGAAGGATGGTGCATTTCTAGCCGGTGGAGCAGGTCCTCCCACAGATGGCAAAGAAAGCCTTGAGAAGAAGGAGGCTATGAATTCTGGGAACTGAAATTATGAAAAGAACAAGAATGTTAATTATTGTTCTTGCAACATCATAAGACTTTAGTACTAACAAAATGATGGTGTGATTTTGTGACCCTTTTATTCTTTTTCCCTTCCTGTGAGAATGACTAATGAACTTTGTTACTGTGTTATGGAAGAGTAGAAACCATGGAGATTAGAAGGCTTCAACTCAACACCAGAAAGCGTAACGTTTGTAATATGTGCCCTAGTAAACAATATTTAGATTAAGATCTAGCCCCACAAGAAACTCAGAGAAACACCTATCTAGAAAACGCTTGGTTATGATTCTTCAACAGAGGACACACAGTCACAGACAATAATCACACCACGTCATTGCTTATTTTAATGAAATTGTAGTACTGAAAATGAGAAACCTCCATCACCATCTTATGCAATATTCAGATTTACTACGTGAACCACAATATTTAGTTACAATTTCTCATAATAAAAATTTAAAAGTTTAGAAAAGAAATCAGCTTTAAGAGAAGAATCTACTATAGGCCTGGAAGGTGGAGAGCGCCAACTCAAAGGCCAACAACATGCATGTCTAAGATTCATTGCGTTTCTTTAACATAACTGAGAAAATCTCAGCATAGAAAGCAGCTACATGTTCCATATTTGTGGGGTCAAACTGTCAATAACCAATATAAGTTTGGGAATCATATAATAGCAAAAATAGTCTGATGACAAGAAAAAAAGGAAAAAAAATTTGATAACCTTAAGCCTACGGATGCGTAGCACATTTATCCGATACAAGGAACCAGCAAGGATGCCACATAGACCTGGTATTAGGGATCTTTTCCACGATGACAATAGAAGCTGCATAATATGGAAATGAACGATGACCATAGAAAATGAAACTGAAGGTAGGAAATAATTTGGATCAAGTCTCTCAAATTAGGTCATACTTTCAACAGCCTGTAAGTTAAAAGATTGAAGTTTCATCTACCTGAAGACCAGCTAAATATATGAAAGATTTGTCGGAGAAAGTTAAGCTAGAAACACGGAACCGTGTTGAAATTGGAATGTCGAAATAGAACGGTACAAAGGAAGAGAATATAAGGCCGTAGGGACCAGATGCAAGCACACTCAAGGCTGGATCTGCATAATGAAGTCAAAAGTGCAAGTTAGGCTATCAATTGTTGGGGAATGAGGGAACAAAGCATATTAATGAACATCATTCGAACAACACATCTCTTGACGTAATGATAGCATTCATGTAATAAGTTGCAAAAGAAATGAAATATAATGAGTAACTTACCGTTAAAAAATGCTTGACCAAAAAGCTGTAGCAGTGAAGACACAATTATAGAGAACAAGACAAATACCTGCAGACAAAGAAACTGTCATTTCATATACCGAAACTCAGTGGAATAAGAGTATTCAAATCAATCAAAAGATGAAGAAATTTTTTGATGATTTCTTAGTCCTTTTAAGAAGATACTACATCGTTGAGATTTTAAAAACAAACTAATGGAACAGAACCCAGCTAGTCCGAACATGCACATAAAAACAATATATAACTGGTCCTCATTATCACCTATTCCCCCCCCCCCGGGCCCCGTTTTACTATATCATGCATGAGCTCTGCTGTTAATATCGGCGATATATCGGCTTTATATCGTGTATCGCTCCTATACAAAATATCGCTCTTTATATCGCCAACCGATATATCGGCGATATTGACCGATATATCGCCGATATTTTGACCAAAATATCGGCCGATAATACCGATATTTTTGTGATCCTGTTTTAGGCCTATTTTTTGTAATTCTATTACCGGTGGGCTGGGCTTTTTTTTGTAATATTTTTTTGTTAGTTATATGGGCCTTTTTTTTTAAATTTTGTGAGAAATCTAACTGTCTAAGTTAGGTTTTTCCATATACGACTTCTTCTTCTTAGTTCTTTCATCATCGACTTCCTTCAACAGACAAGTAGACAACAGTGGTCGACTTCTTCTAAGAAATATATAATTCTAAGAAATATTATATGAACCGATATTTTTGACCGATATATCACCGATATTTCCGATATATCCGATATCCGATATTAACAGCATAGTGCATGAGCATGACTTATCACCGTCATATCCAGTTACACAGGATGCATATGACTAATTACTGTGAATTTTGTAGCTGGGAAGAAGTAACAAAGAATGCAAGTAGGTTAATTGCTTGAGAAAATACTCACAGAATATTTGTTAGAACTTATTTGTCTCTCAAACACACGGAAGTAGTAAAGAAGATAAGCGCCAAATATCAGCTCCGGTGTAGATGAAAATGCAAAAACTGAAACAATCAGTTTCCATAATTGAAGCTTCTTCCAGATATCCTGTCATTTACAAAAATGATCATAGATCAACAAGAAGCTCAAAAAGTGTATTTAAAGGTGACCATTTTGCATCTCAAAATTAATCTTCTAACGGCTTCTAGGACAAGTCTATTTTGATTTTATTTTCCTTTCTTCGGAGTGTTTGAGAGGGAAGTAGGAAGTGAAGCATGGATATGATACTAATCAGGATACAGACTGGTCTCCAGCTTGCTCAGTTAAAGTTTAAAATTGGATCAAATCTGAGTTCTCCATTTTCCATGTCTAAGCACAGATTACGATCACTGATTTGGTGATGCACAAAAACACCAGCTATACAGTTATGATCACGTTTATGCTTTAAAAACATAGTATAATCAACTGCTGTAGGGGCTTGGACAATCACCCTACAGATGTTGGGAATTCTCTTTTCTCTAAATTGGTCTTGGTTCATTTCACTTATTTCATGTGCCTCATCATGTTCTCGTTTGTTTGCTCCACTACTAATGCAAAGGGTTCACGGGCATTCAGCACTCCAGTTCTGCATGTGATCTAGTTATGGGAGGGCAAGGAGCTTGTATGAGGGTTAAAGATCATTTCTTTTTTAGTTTTCTTGTTTTAGTTTTTCAACTTCAGAGAATTATCATTGTTTGTCATGTCAAGTTAGGGATTACTGACATCTACTCCCCAGACAAAGAGGGGAGTCAGTAGATAGAATCAGAAGTATCAAATTACATGTTAAAATCAGGGTTCAGTTAGGTTTTCATACACTTGTTCACCAAATCAAAATAAAATCAAAATCATAAATTTCGACCTCAAATAAAACGAATCACCAAATACTCCAAATCCCTTCGAATGTCAAATTGGTGGACCAGGCTGCTATTGAAAGGCAATGGATACATGTAAGCATTAAGAAGAAAACGAATCCACACCTGATAAGACAATCCGAGCTTGTGTGAACGACCTTGGATCCCAAACAGGATCGTAAACAGAAAACACGCAACAACAAAGGTTCTAGTGATCGGAGCATTATCTGATGAATAAGCAAATGAATTGTAAACAGCTGATTCAGATTAGTTATAAGAAAGGGAATTTCAAAGAACTTGGTAGAAGTTACATACTGAAACCAGATGGGCCGCCGTTCATCTTCCTTAAAAGTGAACCAACGACCTTCAATCTTGAGAGGGCCTTTGGTCTATTCGAATGTTTGTTGATCTATGATGATGATGATGATTATTATAGTTAGTGGGTAAATTCTTTGGAGGGGGTGTACCAGAACGCTTTGGCAGGTTAGGGTTTCACTTGCGTGACAAGCCAACTCTTGTTGAAGGAACTAGAAAAAGGATGCAAATGCAAAAGTTTAACATCAAATCTTACATTAAAAAACAAAAATAACATTATCTATAGACTGAATTATATTTTTTGTCCTTCTTTTATAGTTACTAGTACGAGAACCGTGCAATATAATTTGGGTAATTATAACAATGTGTAAATGGTATTTAAATGATTTGTTAAAAGTAGTATAATTTAATTAGCACGAAATGAATATTTAAAATGAGCAACATTATCGATCGGCCCATGTATAATTAACGTATTATTTGTATAATTGATGTCTTTACATGTAGGCTTTTTTAAAAAAAGGACGGGATACCTCTGATGATTATATTAAGAAACTTGTTTGCCTAACAATAATGGACTCTTGAAAAGTAACATAAAATTTGCTCGAAAATTAGACATGCATAAATATGAATGGCAAATTTAGTAGAATGATGTATCTTTTTTTTTTTAAGTATATAATATTATATAAGGCAAATGCAACAAATAAACTCGAACCCCTTCCTCACTTTTGGTGAGGTTTGAACCCTTGACCTCCTAGAAGGCCTAAGGCTTCGATACCGCTAGGCCAAAGGCCCTTTGGTAGTAGAATGATGTATCATCAACTACAATTTAAAAATGCGACCATAATTTACAAAAAAAAAATGCATCTAACCACCTTATTAGTGGGAGGTTGGCGTTTATCGTAGCAAAGAGAAATATAAGTCAATTATTAATTTTATACTCTAATATCTAAAACCACCAAAAAAATATAAATGTTTTTCACAATGTATGCAACAAATTAAGCAATTATTTTGTATAACTTGGAACTCATTCAAATAAAGATAAGTTCATGACACAAATACTTGAGCAAGATATTAAATTATCATCCAATTATATATTACACATTGTAGTTTAGCATATTAAATATCATGTACCAATTATTTAGTTATATATAAAACTAACAATTTAATCTCAATTAGATGATCACTTGATGGTCTCATCGTTCTCGACAATCTACTCCATTGTGGATCCATTGTTATTTCTAAAATTAACCAACTTCAAAATTAGATTAATCAAGCGTTAGGAATCTTTTGAGCTTTTTCCTGCTTCACCCTAATAGCCTGTACTTTTAATCCCTTTCTTTTTGCCATTGGACATAACAATCAAAACTAAAATCATATATCTTTCGCAATGATACATGTCAAAAGGCGTATTTAAGATTAATGAGAAAGTACCTTTGGACCCATGGTTACTCTAACAATATCATCGAACTCTTCAAACTAAGCATTAAATCGGGTTCAGTTATCAACAAATTATTTCACCATACTCTTTAAGAATTTGACACTATAAGTTAGATAAAGAGTCTTATGGTTTTCAAACGTTTATGGAGAGAATGAGAGATGATGGACTTAAGAAGGGCATTAATTTAACAGGTTGACGTTGAAGATGAAGTCCACCGTAGTCGAGAATGCATCTCTCTGATGGGTCTAGGAGATTGAAGTCAATCCAAGAATTACCAATCTTTTTTTCTGAAAAGAGAATGAAGATGAAAATTGAGATTGGAAGATGAAAATCCTTGATTTGGATGAGGAATAGAAGACAAATGGAAGGGATTTAATTGTGATATGAAAACACTTGATTTGGAGGAGGTGGAGAAGATGAATGGAATGAAGTTACCGGTAGATGAAAAGCCTTGATTTTAAGGAGAAGACTTAAATGTAAATATGAAAAATAAATGATCGATATAATATATGAAAAATAAATAAGTAGAGAATGATGGAGGAAAAAGAAAAAGGGGGTCTTTGGCTTAAGAAGAGGCCACCTCATTGGACGTGGTTTCTCTTTTAATATATACTAGTGTGTGGCACCGCGCGATGCGCGGTGACGAAAATATTTTGTTAAGAAAAACCTTACAACGTTAAGATGAGACATAATTCCTTAATTGAAAATTAATGTAATGTAATGTAATACACTGTTTTATAAATCTTGTTTCGCAAACAAATTTATTTAAATGGTTCTAAGATGGGTTGCAAAATGATAAAAATTATAATCAACAATCATACGGTGAGTAGTTAATTGAATAAGAAAAAGAGTGAAATTAAAAAAGAACAATTTTTATTCATTGTTTAACGACATGTAGAATTCATTAAACATGGGAAAGTTGTACGATGTATGTGTTTAAGCAATTAAGTGAGCTATGTCAAAAAGCGCATATTAATAGACAATATAAAATTATTATCAGTTGTTTTGGACATAGAACAATGAGTATTAAACAATGTTACCTTGATTAATCAAATGTGCGATGGAGACATACAAAATACTTCATCTTCGGATAAACGTTATTCGTTATGTATCTTTGGTCTTTCATATCTTTATGATAATTAGTTATGTAATGTGAAAACAAAATGTAGGGTTTGGTTCTGGTGAGAAGTTGAATTAACGGTGAAAAGCGTGAGAAGTGGCTATCAACCATTGGATTATAAATAGATATACGTTAAGATGAGATGCATAAGTTGAGGAGACGATTGTGTAATTCACCAAACTAGTATGAAAACCGCGTGTTGCGCGGTAATGTAAGTGTTTTGAGTATTAATATGTAGATTGTACATATAAATAAATTTTAAATGTTAAATACAAAAATCAATAAATCATATTTAAATTATCTATTTGTAAAAATTAGTAGAACTTAATTAACGAAAAATGAATATATAAAATGAGTTACATTAACGATGGGCCATAGATAATTTATGTACGATTTGTATAATTGTTGACGTTACACATAGTTTTTTTTTTCTATTTGTAAAGAGGACACTAACTATTGTCCAAATGCATGTCCACTTTCCAAATACAACATATGCCCCAAATGCTAATGTGAAGTGCAGTAATCCAAACATCTAAATAGAAGTGCTTGAAACAACTTTCATATCAGAAAACAATAACCAAAATAAAGCCATCCCTCTGCATCAGGTTCAACATGGTCAGTAGTTGAAACCTCTTCGTCCACGCTTAGTCAATTGTTGATCATCCACATCTCTATTTTCAATATGTTCTAATCCTCGGATGAAGCTGTTGAATGAAGATTTGCTTGTATACAATGTGGAATAGAATTGCATCAAGTATTGTAGGCATTACTGAGAATCATGATAAACATGGGAAGAAATAATATAAGTTGGAATTTATAGTATATAAATATATAAACTTAGTAAAAGCTTACCTTATGTTTCATTAGGTATATGCCAACAAAGATTGTCCCCGACTTCTATTAATTGTCATACTTTATGAGTATGGTGTCACTATTGAGAAGATCGTTAACTATTTTCTCATTTGCAAATTGGAACCACCTATGCATAGGGATAGAAGGAACATGGGTATCAACTTTTTCCACCTTCATTAATAGTCTTAAACTTCGACTCAATGAACTTGAAGGCTCCAGAATTCTCAACATCATTGAAATTCTTCAAAACATACAAAATTCCTTCTTGCAATAAATGGTTAAACTTATTGATCAAGTTCTTCCTTACCATTGCTGTCATGAGAGACCCCTAAAAAAACAAATAAACCAAACGACTCGTAAAAAATATTTTGCTAAAAAATGGTATAACAATAATGACACACACATTTTCATCAACCAAAACCATGTCAAAATTAATCAATTCTCTATTCCTCTTCGTATTCATAGACTCCCACAACCTACATATTCTAATTTTCACAACCCTACATTCATTATCCAACACCAAATTTTGTAATCCAATAAACTTCATATGTAGAGAAATTTGTAAAACAGAAATTCATCGTATACAAAGTAGAATGAGTAAATAAAATAGTAATAAGAAGTAATAATCATGTGTATATATAAGATACAAATATTAATTGATCATTAAATGCAATTTAAAAGTTTGAATTATTGATGTAAATGTTACAAATTCATATCATTAACTAAAATGTAATTGAAACAATAACACTAACCTTAAATATAATTAAAAGCAATTTAAAAGTTTAAGTTAATGATCTGAATAATATGGGTAAATCATGTTAATATAACAATTGTAGGGGGAATAAAAATCCAATAATATAGTAGTTGAGAATTAACAAACAACCAGAAATATGGCGATATATAAAAGAGAATAGCATTCATAGTGTAAAGTAGCAATTGTATATGAATCAAGAGAATAATCGAATTTAATGATAGCAAGTTTCATTTGCCTAATCCATACTATTATTGACTCCTTAAGTGTTGTTGTTGCCGGGTGATTGTGCTAGATAACGAAATTGAAATCATAATCAGTTTCAAGAATGTTATGAAAGTCGTATCATAAAAATCAACATCTCCGACCATAATATCACCATGTCATTCTGCCACACATAATAACAAACATAAGGTATATCGTTTTTTTTTTAATTTTTACAAAATAACTTAAATAGTGTTAAATGAAAAATAAAATAAAATGTGTATGCAATTTGAATGTCTCAGCCTTTAGCAAAAGAACTTATGCCTTGTACATCCTAAGCATCAATACACAGGTTCATCAATGCAACTATCAGAAGCAACTTTTGGGTGTTGGGTCCAATAGAGTTCCTTATGGTTTTATTACTAATATCCTTTGAGAATCTTGGTTTGTGATTTTTTGGGTATTGATGGCTCATGTACACGGTTGAATCAAAATCTAAAGATGATTTTACTTTCATTTGTTCTGGGTCTGTTTCTCATCTTATATCGAAATAGATACAATTACTTGTTCAGAAATAAAATACACATATAAACTATCAAAAAATTATTCATCATAATATAATAAAATACATAAAAAGCCAAATGAGAAAGAAAAATAAGAACTTATTTGAAAAACATGGTGACAGAGATACTTAGGGGCTGTTTACCAAACACTTATCAAGCCACATTACCTTATCGGATGCATATGGCAAGGATCAAGAATCTTACCGGGTAAGAGCGAAGGCAAGAACCAAGAGTCTTACCCGGTAAGTGAGGGTCGTCATCTCTTACCACGGTTAGCGCTTACCGGGTAAAATGTTTCATACAATACCATTTTTGTGGACTAAAATCTTACTCGGTAAATAAATGATAGTGTTGAATTTTACCGGTATGCATTTATCCAGATAAACGTTTGGTAAACGACCCCTTAGAGAGGTTCTATGAAATTTTGGTTGTTCAACCTGGGAATCTTGTAGTTTTGGATGGCTACACATTTTATTGTGATGCAAAGTCTTACATACCATCATATTGATAACCTACCCTATGAAGTTAAGTCATACGACACCATTGAAATATAATAATGGCCTAGTAATTAGGATTTGTAATCCTAGTTTGCTTTATCCTTCTTAAAAGCAATTGTGGTGGCAAAAATTCCTAATAAGAACACCTTATCTGGAAGACCATTCATTTGTGTCAAAGATTTTGCAACCACATATGGGTATTTTATGACCATAATAGTTCTTTGTTAGAAATGTTGATTGGTCTTGACTAAACAAAAACCATGAATAAATTTATATGCTTCACACGCTCGACATAATCAAGCGATCAAATTACGCAACTATACTCGAGCAATGCACAAAATGATGCAATTTTAATGTTTTTCCGTAAGGATGTAACGTTACGCTGAACCAACCATAACCTTACACTTGTCCACCGTAACCTTACTTGCCGATGACCATAATGTTACACCATTCTCCAGTTTTCAACATTATGAAAAAACACAATTTAAATGAAATTTGTGATGTAATGGAGATGAAATTCTACAAATTATGATGAAAAAGTAAATCTTAGAGAATATCCTTAAAACCTTAAATGAAATGATTTATCTCTATTAACTTGGTGGGATAATTACATTTTGTGCTTTGGGTAGCAAGTGCTCTTTTATCTAACTTAAATCACAAAAACCCAGCAGATGCCTCTCCATTATTGATGTGAACAGCAACACAGACTTCATAAAAACCTACCTACTTGTTTATGTTTATGTTGGCTTGAATGCAATTAAAGATTCATACCTGGGCAGACGTAGTTATCAGACAACTTGTCATCCATTTATCCACAGATATTTTCATTATTGGATTTGTGTTGATTATCCTCAAAACTCTCAAATTCAGACTCTCCTGCCATAACCAAACAGTACCTGTAATTTCAAAAGTTACTACTTCCGCCATTGTCGAGAATAATTATGTTAGAATCCATGGAGATATATGCTTACCTATTGGAGAGACGAACAAGGGACATTTGATTCACACAGAACGGTTCTGGATTCCCCAAGCTTACAACTGCAAAGAAAAACATATGAGCAAAGATTGATTACTTCATAATGTAAATAGATATTGTATAAACCAATTTCATTGCAAGAAAACATTAGGAATAAGGGGTAACCCAATTATGAATAGTGTGTCCCATCTAGGAAATGTTATTCCATTGCTTACCCAACTCTCAATAGTGTGTCCTATCCATGAAATGCTACTCTATTGCTTGTACAGAGACATAAAACAGTTTACGCCAACTACACCCACAAAACAAATATTAGAATTATTAGAATTCACCTGCAGAAGAGAATGAATCACCAAAAGAAAAGAAAATGATCGATAAAAACTGACCTTTTCAAAGGTGGTCTCACAACTTCATCGGGAAAAAAATCCCTATTCTCATCCTTTACATATTTTCCATCATTCCATGGAAGAGATAACACACTGGGATATAGTCATGGATCGCAATAGCGGAGCAAGATCAAGAGCACCAACTACACAGCGAAGAATCCTGTTCAGATCTATTCCCTTTCGAATTCTCCTCATCATATTCGTAAATCAATAAGGGATTTCATAAATTGGACAGAATTATCCATGTATCGGATATTATCACTAATACTCTCCTTATCAAGGTTAGAATTAGACATGGGAGAAAAATTAGCTTGGGGAAGAACCTGAGAAATAGGGATCGCATCTAGGGATTCTGGATCTGGAACAGGATCACTTTGATTTTGAATTTTCTCCCAAATCTCCTTATCAAATTGATTGTGAGAACAACCTTCAGAGTTCATTATGTTAGCACGTCCATCGATAATCAGACATTCATCATCCTTAATTGAGGCCCAATCATCAACCTCCGACAGTTTCTCATCAATCACTGCTATTTTCTCATCAACATCCATATTCGATTTCGAACTGAGAGCTTCCAGTTTCTTCCTATTTTTGTTCATCTTCTTCATGATCGATTTCTGAGATTGATAACCTACACCAAGCGTAGAGGAAAGTCGAAGTTGGGGGTTTAGGGAATGGAGGCTGGCGATGGTCGTGGTGAGCAGGGAGTGGAGAGTCGAAGTCGGGGTTTAGGGAAGGAGACGATGGTCGTTTGGGAAGAGGAAACGTGATGAGTGATGGAATTGTAGTCGGTTATGGAAGAGGAAAAGACTGTGAGGGGATCGAAAATCAGTAAAAAATTTGAGAAAAGTTAGATTGAAGGAGATAAAAGATAAATGGGGTAGTCATTAGACTCTTTTAATATATATATATATAGATTCTTATTGATATTTCCAATGTTTTAAAACCCAGTTTTTTGGTTGACCCGGTGTGGTGACCGGGTCACGGTTCAACCGGTTCAACCACCATGTCAACCAAATACATTAAAAAACGCACATAAGCATTAGTTTTTCATAAATACATTAAAAAAACAAATACATTTAAAAAACCGGTTCAAGCACTGGGTCAACCACCGGTTCAACCGTTTTTTTTATATTATAAAACCGGTCGTTTCACTCCGGGTCATAAATTTCCATAAACGTGGTTGCAATTGACCCGCCCTCTTCCCCGGGTTCCGCTTCAACCGGCCGGGTCGACCCGACTTTTAAAACATTGGATATTTCAATGGTTAATCAAAAAGATAAACTTGTAGTTTCCAGAAACCCAAATGAAAAGTTATCCGAAATATAAAATCTTATTTCAAGATCAGAGTGAAAACTTCTCCTACAACCTATGAAGATCAAAAAAGAACATTAAGATGTGCCTGTAATTCACTCAACAATAGCAGAACTTGAAACTTGAAATTTGAATTTCCAAGTACCTTAGCAGCACCGGTGCTGGGAACGATGTTGTTGAATGAAGCAGCTCTTCTGAACTTGACTTCCTACAGTAAACTCACAATTTAAATTAACCTGTAAAAGAATTAGATATAGCAACACCGTTTAAATAAGTGCAACCAAAGAGCTGATGAATTAGAATAATAGAAAAATGTCCCTGTGACCAAGACACGACACCCCGACAATCCTTTATTTATATCTCCCAACTCCCAAACCCCTTTCTCCGAGTCAAGACCATAATTTGCTTTTGCTATAACAAATTCATACTCACTATTCATCATGTGTTGCAGCCATGGATTTATCTCCAGAATCCCTACTACACCCCCACCCGTCTTTTCTTCACGAACCCACTTCTCCACTCCATCCACAGTTCATCTTTATATAGCCATTACTACTTGCAGTTCGCTCCCTAAAAAATAAACCTCAGTTCCACCTACTCATCGACCTAATGTTGTCATAAGCGTTCATGATTCAACCTCGATCATTGGTCTATATCAATAGCCATTTCTCGGCCTTAGGGCTATTTGCTAATCTACCAGAAAACCATAAAATACCAATAGAAGTTAAAATGAAAGCGTACCGGGATTAGTATTCTCGAAAGATGCTTCGGTTCAGCAAGTATGTTGAACGCCCCTCAACGAACCTGAAGAACGATTTTAAGGAACACATCAAAAGATGATAATGATGGGTTTTATAAGTATATTGATACACGAAGGCATAGTATATAGAATATTCAATATAACTGAACAAATGGAAAGGATCTATTAATGTCCTAACTAATCCAACATGTATCCTTGACATCTAATCCCAACTAATCCAACATTTTTCCTGTTATTGTTTGTTGAATTACAAAACTCAAATCTGAATTTCAAAACAGATAGAAGTTTAGCAAAATTGGGTTGAAGCAATGAAACGAATATGAGGTGTTTGTACGCTTGAGATATTAATTTTATATTGGACGCCTTTAACCGGAGAACCCACTTGTCTTTTCATACAAATTAGTTCTTGCAACCCAACAAACCCATGCTCTCTTACAGTTGCTTCTTTTAACACGACATACCCATTTGCTTGTTCGTATGATCAAGCCGTAGAACACCATTTCTACACAAAATATTCAAATTACCTGATCATGTACATTTCAAAATCTCATATTTATGCATTTTCAACAGGATACAAAATAACGAAGAAAACAATAGCAAGCTTGCGTCAAATATTTATATAACAATGCAACACATTCTAAAAATTCACGTGTAATTAACTCATGTTACGATTTTTAACACAAGACGTGATCTTCAAAGTGTCTCATGTCCTCCCTACAAAGTATGATCAAGCTTGTTCGTATGATCACTACCATTTGCGGGCTTATATGCTTAAAATGGTTAAGACGACACAGTGGCAGATCCAGAAATGTTTTTGGTTAGGGGCTCACTTTAGGTTGTCAAAAAACTTCCGAAACCGAATAATTCATCTGAACCAAAATTGTTCTGGGTTATTCGTTTCCAGCTTAAATAGTTCGGTTAAACAGTTCGGTTAACTGAATAAAGATAATTTATTCGGTTTGATTTTCGCTTAAGTTTTTAGTATTCCGGTTAAACCGACACATTATACTACTATTTATATATTTTTCTATTCCGTTTAAACTTGTAGCAAATGAATCTACATTACACGTTAATACCAAATTCGATTGCTTCGTAACAATGAACCAAATGCCTAGAAGAACAAACCATTAAATAAATTTGTGCATTTGGTATTAATCAATTTGTAACAAATCTAGTGAAAATTTAAACAAATTTAAAACAAAATTGCACATTGCAGCATCTAGATTCTAAACAAAATTACACATTGTAGTGAGCAAGTGTCTAATGGTGACTAGTATTTCGTTTAGACTTCGGACTCAAAGTCGTTGTTGTCGACTTTGTGCTCAACGACTTTGTGTTGTAAATGGACATGGACCGATTAAAAAACTCGGATTAGAACATCAGGTTAGGGGCCCTTGTGTTCTTCTTGTTGGGGTCCCAATATAGAATTTTACATAAAAAAGATTTTTTTATAGCTTTTGTGAAAAAATTGGTGGATTTTGTAGGGGGCCTAGGATCCCTACCAAGAAGGCATGCATCCGCCCATGAGACGACATACTATCAGTCTCAATCTTGAATCAATATATATATATACACACACGTATTATGCATGTGGTTTTCCAAATCCTTCTAGCAACCCATCTCAAAATATGTAATATTTTTTTCTTCATCTTTGAGCATCACCCGTATAGCTCCATAAAATGATCCCCGGTGTCTTTAAATGGTCATCCCTATCGGTGAGCTCTGATAAAAAAACTCTAAGATGAATCACTCTCCTCACAGTTGCAATCTATCATTTCCTTTGCAGTTTAGTCGGTCGGTTTCATTATATTATGGAGCCACTTATTTTATGTCAACAATTAACCGATTTCTTATCTTGCTGTTCCTACAGAACCACCGAACTATTGGAGCATCAGTAATGATCCTCGTTTTCACCTCTCTTCTCTGTGCTTCTTCGCCTAAGAACTCTACTATGGTGTTGCTAACTATCCATTCCGATGACCCCTATTCACATTGCTCCCATGAATTCATACACCGCTTTTGTAAAACTTACAATGAAACAAAATGATGTTGTCATTCAGGCATTTCATCAAACACCAAATACTCATATATTAAATATTTAAATTGCAACATTAAATTACATATATGTGGTAATGGTTCCATAATCATATCAATGTTGGATATAGAAATTCCATGTTTAACATTTAAGCATGAAACTGAGGTAGTAACATAAAAAAAACAGAGTAAAGAATGAACTCCACACATTTAGCATTATAACTGCTAACAACTCTAAATAACTAAAATCAACAACATTAACCCATTAAGCTAATGCAGTGACACAAAAACAGAATAATCATGGTGACATTTGGTTATATTTAAGAGAGGAGACATAGACTAATTGTATGACTTTATTCGAATCAATATGCTAGAAGAGTAGCATAAATCAAGCCCAGAAAACACAATTTCCATTGTCAAAAACCTAAGAGTATTTGAAAATCAGCATCATAGTGTAATTTTGATAAAAGAATCACATACACTCTCTTAATGATTGTCGATTTGGGCACTATGTGGTAATATTCTGCATCAGAGAAGAAATCTTAATGTAAGGCTAGGAATTGAAGACATAAAATAAATTTGTTAAGAGAATGCATTACCTGGTGATGGTGAATGGTGAGAGTAGTTGGTGCAATCTTCAAGTTGTTCCAGGACTGGTGCAATCTTCAATCTGCTATTACCTGGTGAATGGTGAGAGTAGTCGGTCCAAGACTTACTGCAAGAGTAGAGGATTTGATTGCATCACCCACGTGAAGAACACTTGGGTACCCGCTGCTCGCCGCCGTGAACGTCAACTCATGACATCGACCGGTGCCGCCACTGTTTCCTCCGCCTCAACTTCTGGTCCCAAGCAGCCTAGCCTCACTTCCCATACCACCACCAAATGTGAAAGCAGTCGAATATGTCGATTATCTACCTCTCAATTGAAGCTCTTTCTTCGATATCATCGATGTTGAAGTTACCGAACGGAAAACCCGAAAGCCTCTCGATGATGGTTGCTTCTTCTTCTGGATCTCATCGAAATGACTACTCGATTGTTAAACATCTCTGATCTACCTTCTGGAATAGATGCTGGTGAAGAAAAGAAAATGGGGAAGAAGAAGCAAGATAACAATTAAAGCGTCTCTTGGAATGATAGACTTTCCAATTTCTCTCTTAACCCCCATTAAACCTCATCCATGAAATATTGAAATGAAAAGCTTGAGAGGAGGAGAAAAAAGATAAAGTAGTTTTCTGCTCTGAGCACGTGAGTGGTTTTTGTTTTAATATAGATATAGATAGATATAGATAGATAGATAGATATAGATATAGATATATATATATAGATATAGATATTGATTAAAAGAAAGCTTTATTATATAATGAATTGTTTTATCATGTATATTATATAATACAACTCTCACTTCAAGGAATATTCTAGCATTTTTATACTCTTCATATACAACATCTCTTTCTGATCAATCATCAAATAATATCTCATTACCAATGGTTGTTCTTTTAATCTATATTGTGAGATTTTGATATACATTGATTGATTTTTGATGATTTACTTTTTTAAATTTATTTTATATAATAAGATTTTTATAATAATGAGAATTTATTGCAAAAAAAATGGGTCATATAAAATAAGACAACTCTATCCGTATCTTATACCCTACTACTTTCAATCTCTCATATTCTATAATCTTACTAATCACCTATAATTGTATATGTATATATATTAATATATATGTATATATATTGTGGATGATTCTATTTTTCAATTGTCATGTAAATAAAGTCTATATATTGATGTAAATAAAAATATATTTAGGTTTATATATTTGTGGATTTTAATTTCATTTATAAGAAAAACGAAAATAAAATTAATAAAAGCAAGAAAATGAAAGGTTTAGCAATTAGTGTGTTTATTTTATTTTAAAAATAAATTAAAATAAGGAAAAAAAAAAGATAAATAAGCTTGAAAGCTTCTCATTCAACCAACTCTTGGTTGTTACTTTAATATATACTAGTATTGAGCCCGCGCATTTGCGCGATGACGTTAGTTTTTTTTAAATGAGTATTGAATCGATAACTCATTAAGAATCCCAATAGCAAGTTATTATAGTAATTTTTTCACCATAAAAATAAGATTAATATCAACTATATGATTTTGTCATGAATGCATCCCATCTTCTTTAGCTATTATAGCAACTATTATCCCGAAAAATAAGATTACTATTAACTCTATAAGTTGTCGCAAATGGATCATCTCTTCTTATCCAATGATTCAAGAGGCAAAGGATCGTGTGAGAAGTTGAGTTAACGATGAGATGCGTGAGAAGTAGATCTGAACCGTTGATCTCTTTTAATCTCAAGCCCTCCCATGAATTGTAGCTTAGAAGAATTTTGATCTGGTGCATCTCATCCTAATGTGTGTCCATTTCTCATCCAACGGTCGATAACCACTTCTCATGCTTCTCACCGTTAACTCAACTTCTCACCGGAACCCAACCCTGATTCAAGATATAATGGACATAAGTCAAACAATTGAGAAGGAACATGGTATGCATATAAGATCCGATTAAGTGCACCTATTATCATCATGATATTGGCATTTGCACAATAACCGTTTTAAAATAATATGTAATTATTAACATGATTTTTCTAAAATAGAGTATCATGTACAAGTCACAGATGTTTCAAAGCACTAAAACAATTTTTTTATTTTCAAAACCTGGATTAATGGATTTACATGCCCAAAGGCTTCATCAAGGTTATAAGCATTGCACATTGAAGGGTTAGTTACGAAAACCAAAACCCTTTACGGTAGCCCAAAGCATTGTGCATTCAAGGGTTAACTTACGAAAGCCATAAACGCTATTGCCTGAAGAAACACTGTTGAAAATGGTGGTGAACGATTGATAGCGATTTAAACGGCGTTTATTCCGGGAATCACAAAATTTTGGTGCCTGGTCTGCAGGAAGAAGAGTTGAGAAATTTTGTTTGGAAACTGTCACTGATTTGCTGCAGGCAGCTGATTTAATTTCATGGAAGCTCCAAAACTATATGAAATGCATGTTATTCTGAGTATTTCCAAGGAGAATCTATGTCAAATATAACTCAGGTGAGTTAAAATATCAGGGTCAAACATAATATGGACGAATACGATGGCATGGCAGACTTCTAGAGATGATATCAATTAAAACACGGAACAAATGGGAAAAACATGATATGCAATCGAAATCTTTCCAACATTTATTTACACTAGGGGTGTTCGCAGTCCGGTTTGGGCGGTTTAACCCCTCAAACCACAAACCAAACCGCTAGTGGCGGTTTATTGATTTTTCAAACCGAGCGGTTTGACATCAAGTGCCCTGACCGGTCAAGTCGGACCACAGTTTAGGCGGTTTGGTTGACCGGTTTAGGCGGTTTGGGCTTTTAACGGGCTTTAAAGTTTAAACATAAAAAACTTATAAAGTTTTGAATTTTAAAGGTTCATTAACTTGAGTTCATTTGAAATAAAGAAAGTCCACAACAATGTAAACAAAATATCCCAAGACAAAAAACTAAAAAAAAGTAATATGCAAAGTGCAAATAAAATCCACAACGATTTAAAATTATCTTTGGGTCTTTTTGTATATATTTAAGTCTAAAGATAAATTGAATATTTAGGCTAAACAATAGATGATATAATGATGTATAAAAAATATATATAGATATATTTGGCGGTCGGTTTGGTCCAAACCGCCCAAAAAAACCTTCAAACCGCAGACCAGACCGGACCGCCCGGTTTGGTGATTTTTCAGACCATACCAGACCGCCAAAAATGGTCTGATTTGACTTGGTTTGACCGGTTTGAGCGGTCCAACGGTTTTTTTGAACATCCCTAATTTACACCATATAATGAAATATGAATTATTGGGACAAATGGAAGTCATGAGATCAGGAATGCCATAATCCATACAGAGCAGAAAACTTCAGAAATGCCCTTTTGAGGTTATAGACTACATCGGATGCCATTTCCATGGAAAACAAAGCTGGCAAGTTGTCCTTTTGACGTCTAGAACTCTTAAACTCTTAAACTATACGTATTCATGAAAAAAGATGCAACTTTTCATTTGCTTTCACCTAATCTACTACTTCCCTTCAAATGATAACATTTTTATTGTTCTTATCCTTACTACTTCTCAACTTACAATATGTTATTTTTTATATGACCTGATGACCAAACAGATATTGATAGCTTTTTATACAACAATTTGAGCAAATTGCAAAGGCATTTTCATTTCTTTTTCCTTCATTTGTGTGTGTATATATGAAGGTATCAAAACTAAGGGGTCGTTTACCCAAACGCTTACCCAGCAAGTGCTTACCGGTAAAAATTAACACTTTCACTTACCTTCTCGCATAAAATTCTAGGTCATTTAAACGGCATCATATGCAACAATTTACTTGGTAAGTGCCCGGTAAGAGTTATCTCCCTCACTTACCGGGTAAGACTTTTGGCCCTTGCCATCGCTCTTACCGAGTAAGATTCTCGGTACTTGTAATGTTCAGCCCTTGCCATCGCTCTTACCGATTAAGATTCTCGGTACTTGTAATATTCATCCGGTAAGGTAAGTGACTTGGTAAGAGCTTACCGGGTAAGCATTTGGTAAACGACCCCTAACACTTTAATTGATGAAATGGAAACTTAGCAAGTTGAAAGACCCCAGTTTAAGCCAGGAGACCATCTATATCTTAACCATTTGATATCACATTTGGTCCATAGACTTCATTAGGTACCACATTTGAACAAAAATAAGAGAATTCAGTCCTTTCCAAGTGAATAATAATCTATAAAACAAAAGATAAATCATTCAAAAGACTATTGGCAAATACATAATTTGATTAAAAGTAGATACCTGACAAATCAACATGGGTAAATTGGTCCAAATCTTTGTGTCAACTTATGTTTCTAGGGAAAATGGATTTATGTTGAAGATGATTCTCTCCGGAGCTCTTTAAGCAAGTCATGTCTGCTTCAAGTTTGCATTCTTTGTCTTTTGACCAGCTGAAACCACGATTAGACTGCATAAATCACAATCCAAAAAAAAAATATAGAACAAAGGAATAAAGAAACACTAAATCTAGGAAGCCAATAGAATCCATCACAAGTAAAAAAAAAAGGTACACTATTGAGGGATGGCGAGAAAGAGATGAACACAACATCAACCATAATAACAATAATAGGTAGCATGCACAACTAATAGCTATTTCCCAATGTATCCCATATCCTTTAATAGATGGATTAATTAGATGGTTCATTCAATATTGAAAAGTACAAAACTCTAATGTAAGATATGAATAAGAGAAACAACTATAACCTGGATTATCAATACATGTAGATTACATCGAACAAATGATATTGATATCTTGAGCAAGAGACCAAACCTAAAACCGAGAAATTGATGGATTGATCAAATGGATAATTCAAAATTGTAAAACACAAAACCCTAATGTTGGGAAGAATAAGCGAAATAACTAATCTGGACTATCAATAACAGAACCAGTTATATCACCAAATGATAACCTGTAGGAACCAAAATGCAGAAGTTGCGATGGCTAAAATCATGATTGATTCGGTGGTCACTAGGGATGGTAACAGGGCGGGTTTGGGGCGAGTATCCCCTTACCCGACCTCGGCCCCGATCCTTGGCGGGTACGTGGATCGAATACCCGGCCCTGGTCAAAACCAGGTCAACCCCCGCCCCCGGTACCCGCTTACCCGACCTGATTTAGACCCGTCAAGGATTATGTAATGACAAAAGTCCCATTTGACAATTCCTACTTCATCATAAGATCTTGAAATATTTATAAATGTCTATAAAGGTCATCCTTTATATAACTAGGTAACCATTCTATCTCAAATACTACTTTAAAACTTACCAAAATCAAAAGAACAGTGGAAGTTGTCAAGGGCTGAGGTGGGAAGAAGGGACTCAGGGAAATTGAAATTGAAACTGTGGTTTAGAAAACCTAATTTGGGAAAAAAGTTATTATGTATTAAGTTATTAATATTATATATATATATATATATTAAAAAAATAATACTTATATTATATATTCCGGGTACCGGGCGGGTCGGGGGTAGGCTACTCGGCCCCGGCCCCGGCCCCGGTTTGAGCGTACCGGGTATCCCCGACCCCGGTCCCCGAACCCATTTTTGCGGGTATTCCCCGGCCCCGTCCGGGTCGGGTGAACCGGGTTCCCCAACGGGTCGGGGCAAATTCCCATGCCTAGTGGTCACAAAGTTAGGTAGTGAAGGGTATTCCTCAGGTGGAGGAAGCTTGCATTCTTCCCCTATTGAAGTGAACTTTCCGAATCATAATTGAATACATAATGATGGAGCAGATTAGGGCTCAATTCGTTTTGTCAAAGCTCAAATACTGGTTCTATCAAAGCATACATCTGGGATCTGTTCAAGTGCTTCCCATTTCCAACTCCATCTGGGTATAAAGCTTTAAGAGAAACCCCTGCTTTTGACCTTAGTCGTTCTGAATGGGAGGAGTCGATGATTTTTGGAGGAGAAGAGACGATGATGAATGGAAAATGAAGAGGTTCAGGAGGAGAGAAACCGACAAATAAATGACAGCCCTGGTCATCGGTTTTGGAGGAGGAGAGAACAAATGAAAGGACAAAAATAAATATTGAGATAGAGAAGCGTGAGCAAAGGAGAAAAAAGATAGGGCTTTTTATAGTTTTGATAGGAAGCCACATCATTACACGTGGTTTCTTCTTTAATATAGATATAGATTAAGATTATGATTTTTGAGTTTTCATCTCTATAATTCGTAAAGTACATTGCTAGTCTATTTTTCGTGTTTTAAATCCTACAATGGTCCTTCCCCTGACATTGTTTCTCTGACAAACTCCACCCCCCAGTGAAAAGTGAAAACCCATATTCTTGGAACCCTTCTGCCCTCCATCAATGAAAACTCCCTTTCGTGAAAACCCAGGTTCTTGACACTCTTCCGTCCTCCTCGATCTAAAAAAGTGAACCACACTACCACAATCGTCGACCTTGGGTTTCTTAACCATTGTCAAACACAAAAGGGTGGAAACCCATGTTCTTGAAAACATATGTCCATGAGCACGGGTTTTCATGGAGGGTGTGGGTTTGTCGGAGAAACAATGTTGGGGTGGACTTTTTTGTAACACCCGCGATTTTAGGGATTCCATTTATGATTAATCACATTATCAAATGGTATTAAAGATGATAATTATGAAAGTTTTATCTAATTATCATATTAGGATGATTGAAGATCATTTTGGGCATGAAAAACGAAGAAATCGCGCGATCATAAACCAATGCGAGTTTTATGCGACTTTCTGAGAAATTCGGGTGACTTTCATGCAACTTTACCCACTTGAAACCCGCTTTAGGGTCTATCAGCTCTAAAAAGTTTGATTTTTTTGGGGGTTTTCCTCATTTTTTCATCCCAACACTTCTCCCCCTCCATTTTCTCTTTAGTTTGAATTACTGGGAAACTTGAGGTTCGATTTTGAGGCTTTGAAGGAGAATTCTTGGTGGGTTTATTTTGCTTAAAGTAATCTTCTCCTCTCTCTCTCCAAAAAATGGGGTTTTAGTGTTCTTTATCCCCTTTCTCACTTCCTTGCATTTTGGTGTAACCTTTGGAGTATTTGTAATAGAGGAAACCTTATGGAATCTTTGGAGCTAAAGTTTGGAAGGCTTGCTAAGGGATTCTAAGTCGAGCTCAAGTTTTAGGGTAAAACCCTAAATTTAGCCAAAATCTAGCAAGGTGAGTTCAAGTTGCTTTGTGAAAACTATGTACATGGCAAAATGTTTATTTTGAAGTATTAATGTGCCTTATTTTACATTTATCAAATATGTGGGTTATTTGACGAGTTTTGTATATTTGGTACATTTGAATTATAAAATATTGTGAAACACCCATATTGGGGGGGTTTTAGACACTTTGGTAAATAAATCTTGAGAGTGTCATTTTAATGAATCATTTCATAAATAAAGATTATTAGATGTTAATGTATTCTTGGTGTCTTTGGTTTTATAAACCATTTGGGAAATGCCAATGATGGGCTTTTGAGTTAATCATGCCTTTGGATCATATGTTTGCATAAATCGATGGTTAAATACGTTTTTATTGTTTAAGTTGACTATTATTGAAGGGTCAATTGATTTGTTGAGCTTTTGGCTTGGTTTTGACTCAGATGAGTCTTGGGGACATTTTGTCCTGTTTAAAATGTACTTGATGTTCAGTTTTTGGGGTTATATGTAGTTATGGCATATTTAATTGTAAGTTACATGTTTTGAGTAAGTTGGTCATTCATTTGGAGTCATGTAATGTAGAATGTAATGCAATAGACCCATAAGCATAGGAGTCAGTTTTGGAATGGGATAGTTATCCCTTTGTTGTAACTAGAAACTCGGATCACCAGAGGACTCGAGGTAAAGACTTTGATAAAGTTAAACTTGATGACCGTGTGATCCATAGTGGGGGGACTCAAGGTAAAGACTCAGATAGAGTTGAAGTTGATGACCATGTAGTCCGTAGTGGCTGTCATTTCTAGTGAACGAGCTTAACTTGGATTTGGGAGATCCTAAGGTAAAGACCGGGATAAGGTTAAACTTAGTGACTCCCTAAGTGAAAGACTTGGATAGAGTTGAGCTTGTTAGCCCATTTGACTAAAGACCCGGATAAGGTTGATGTCAATATTTATTTATCCATAAGTGATGCTCATATAACATAGATACATGGCATACTTTTGTGTTCCCGCCACGTTCAATGGAAATGGGTCTCCCCGTCACCGAAAGGTGTTGATTTTGGATATAAAGTTTATCTATGTTTTTAGTGATATTTTGAGTATGGATTGTCATCCATGATTTGTGGTTTTGTGCATTGAACCTTATCTATGTTTTTAGATGAATTGGATAATAGAGTTTTATCCATGTTATTGGATGAATTGGATAATAGAGTTTTATCCATGTTTTCGGTATTTGAATATTTAACTTCATGAACGTTTTGGGTGAGTATTAGGTTTTGGGTCTCATGATAAATGAGTGTTTTGGTTAATGACATTTCACACGAAAATGGTGGGTTTTGAGAGAGATGTTTCGTTCATATTTAATATATTTTATTTTGGAAATTGTGATTTAAATAACATTCTTCCAGTTTTACTGTCCTGTATAATTGATAAAAACTCTTGAAATTCACTAGGTGTTAAGTATAACCTTCTTATTTGTTGGCATGTGCATAAGGTCTTTGTTGGGGAATGGTATTAGCGGCACCGTAATGAGGTGAGTGTTAGTTAGAGGCATAAGAAGGATCTAGTTATTTAATGACATTTTCTGCATTTCAAGATAACGACCGTGATTGAGTTTTAGTAACCCCGCCCATATATAGATTATGTATAAGGTTTGGATTATTAATTGTTGATGTTATATCTTAGACTACCTTTATAGGCAAGCAAATATTGATAATTAGAAAGGAGTTTCTTTCTTATTTGATGAAATATCAAAAAATTTAAATTAGTCGCTCTTTCCAAATTTGAGGGTGTTACACATTTTGAGCTTCTAGACACTGATAGTGTGGGTTTAACCCCCCCTAATCTAACCGCAAGTATACAACTCTAAATCAAGTAATAGTACTGAAGTACGAGTATCGATCCAAATGAACTTGGTATTGAGTACCACAATTTCTATATCAATTATTAACTAGACTAACAGGGATTGTGTTGGTCCCGAAGGTGCTTAACAAGTTTGTAGAAGGTGGGGGGGATTGAATACAAACACAAAGTTTTAAAATTTAATAAATTGTTTATTGATAAATCAAAACACAATTTACAAGTTTGTTGCGGAATAAGATTAAGTAAAACCTAATCTAAACAAACTTAAGAATCACTAAGAAGGTTGCACTAGAAGTAGAGAATAGGGGATTGGAAGAATATAGAAAACAAGGGTTTCTATATATTTAGAAAGAAGAAGGCAACACTCAGATGGAGTATTGTTCTTTCTATTTATACCCTATGCATTAAATGCATGACAGAGTACTTTACATGTGTCCTTTATGGACTGGTTGCAAGAGTCTGACTTTAGGAGACATGCTTTTGGCTGTATGATGAACAGTATAGTTGACAAAGTTGTTATACGAATTGCTTCAGAGGTATGTCTATTATGATAATCGTACAATGTGTGCAAGGATAAGACAAAAGAGACTTGAGGCATAAGCTAAGTGATCATCAATTGCTGAATATCTCTTCCTTCAGAGATATAAAGAAGTTCAGCTATCGCTGAAGCTTTTCCTTAGGTTTCTTCGCATGTGTAGATTTGTCTTTGCTTCACTGATATCCGCATCAGGTCATGAGTAGACTTGTCTTTGTTCAGTAACTTTGTCTTCGATTCAACAGTGAACATCTTTGTCGCGAAACTTGTCTTCATGGATTACGCCTAACTGTTTACATTAGAAAACATCAGCGATACTGAACATACTCAGTATTAGATCGTTGATAGTAAAACAGAATTACATATGAATGTTTACAAGAGATATCATCAGTGATAACTGAACAGACTCAGTATTATCGCTGATGATAAACACTAATACATAATGTTTAAACGTAATTTTCACTAAGTATAGAAAAGGGTCATTATCAAATCACTGAGAGAGTATGGATCAACAATCTCCTCCTATTTGATAATGACAAAGTAACTATGAAGAAAATTACTTTTAAAATCAAAATGAGGAATAATCAGGACCATAACATACATGTCCCAATTACTATTTTGAGGGATCTTTTACAGTACTGATAGAGTTAAGTACTTCACTGAAAATTTTCATTAATTCAAAGAAGGAATTACAAGAGAGATGAAAATTCTAGGTACAAGTGAAGAACGAACTACTGTAAGTCTAGCTAATAGATTACAATAAGTAAGAAAAAAATCTATCAACTATCTAGATGGGATCATGGGATCAGGTACTTCTTCTCCTTTTTGCCTTCGATCAGCATATTCTTGTCTAAAGATAGTTTTGATCGGTTCAACTAGAGGAGAGTAGGTACACCACAAGCACAAGAGATCCTTTAAATGATTTAGAGGACAGATAGGGATCTCAGAGACTCTTTGGAATCTGAGTTGTCCTTCATCATCGTTGAAGAAGACTCTAAAAGGATTTTTCAGCACTTGTCCTGGGAGGAATGGTCCACCAGGAGGCAGGGATAGATCCAGAGCCGATAGATCAGGAGGAGGCCCGAATAGTGCCTCTTTAGAGAATTTGATGAAGGTTTTGTTCTTTATTACAACGACATTATCAGAGGAGGGGGCAGGATTTCTTTTGGTTTGCCTTGGCTTCGGAGGAAGAGCGGAAGGCACCTTTAGTACAACAGTGACTCTGTTGATGAGGGCTCCAACGATACCTTCAACATAGCCTCTGTAGGTTGACTTTGATTTCTTCAGCACTTCCTTGAACTCTAACCATTCCATGTAGCCAAAACTTTCAAGTCTTTAGACAAACATTGCCTTTGAGCTTCCATCCTCTCAGTTATCTACATTGTCACTGATGTTCGGTCCTTCTTCTTTCTCCCATAGATGACAACAGCTATGATCTTCATTGGGTCAGAGCGATAATCAATCTTTTGCTTGCACCATTCAAGTGTTTTATCGTTGACCTCTATTTCTTTCATGCGTTCCTCTTCAATCTCTTTTAGCAGTGCAACTTAAACCTTCACTGGATTTTTCTTTAATTTCTTGTTTTTGAACTGAGAAGACTGAACCTTGAGAGCTAGATTCACGTCTTGTTGGCATTCGACAATCATTTTCTCAGCTCTAACAGATTCTTCGATCTCAGCTTGAGTCAGGAAGTCAAGCTCTTTTGATAAGGATTGAAGAGGGATCTTTAGCCGCTGACTCTCTAGGTGAGATATCATCTCTGTTCTTTTGTTCAGTTCCTCCTCTGGCCATTGAGCTGATCTAGAGGGCCTTCCTGGATGGAACAGGGCTTCATCTTCTTCTTCATCAACCTCATTGAATGAGGTTAGGATTATTTGATCTTCAGCTGTTGGAGCTGGGATTATTTGGAGTTCAGTTCCCTTAAGCAGGGGAGAGAACTGACTGATCAAAAAAGAAGAAAGGAGTTTGTGTGTCCCTGAAATCAAGATTCTTATTGCAATTAAACAATCAAACAAACAAGATTTGTAATTACCTGTTTGATTTCAATTCACAATTCAAAGGTTACAGTTTGTCTCTCTCTTTCTCTCTCTATACGTCTCTTTCTCTCTCTACAATACTCTCTCAAATTCTAACCATCTATCTATTAAAAAGAAAATAAAAGTATTTATACCCACTACTAAAAACAAAGAAACAAACAAACACAACATGTTGACTTTGACTTTTATTAACACTTAGACTTTGACTTTTAATGAGAGTTGACTTTTCCAGCTTTGACTTCTTGTACTTTGACCTTCAGACTTCATGATCTTGTATCCAACATATTTATGCTCTAACAATCTCCCCCTTTGGATTCAAGATCATCACAAAAAGATTTAGCAAATCAATCTCCCCCTTTAGTTATATTGAAGAACTTCAAATCTCCTCTTTAAGCTCAATCTGAGTACAATCTTCCTCTTTTGGTTGAATTTTAACTTTAATCTCCCCAAAGATGATAGAAATGATCTTCAATAATCTCTTCAGATTCACCACAAGACTCTTTCAGACTTTAGAAAGAAATTATCTTCAGATTTAGCTCAACTTGCTTCAGCAAACAATCTTCAAAGAAAATTTCTGAAAATCAGCACATCTTCAAACATCTTTGAATTTGCTAGAAAAATCTTCCAATCTTCCAAACTTTCAATCTTTGAACTCTATCTTCTTAAACTCTTTATTCAAACTTTCAAATCTTTGAAATTTCTGATCCGGACATTTCTGTAATTCATCTCCCCCTTTTGATGAATAGAGCATCGATATCATCAAAACTTTTACCAAGAAATGTCTTTAACCAATCTGATCACTGATCTATCCAAGAGCCTCTGATTCGTTGCCAATTCGAACAATGTATTCATCCAGATCTTTTCAAATCCAGACAAAATATTCATGTAACACCTGAATCAACAATTGAATCAGTTAATATGCCTGTTAGTAACACGAAGTCACTGTGTGTAACGGATACACATAGGAAAGGAGCTTTTTGATGTTCACTCCCCCAGGGGTTCCATCCAATCATCGAAACACCACAAAGGCAACTTCTATGAATGTTATGACAAGAAAACAAATTCCTTGTGTGTTCGTGCAAGTGTAGAAAGAATTAAGCATATGATGATTGCTTATATAAGGCTCAACATTGTGTAAACCACTGAGACAACAGTAGATAAACACAGACTCAATGTGCATGATTGAAGTGTGAAGGTGGGGCAGACTTCCTTCTTTTTCAATATCCAGATTTTCCAAATGAAAATCAGATAGATTATGTTTTGCGTCCCCTTAAAATATGAAACACTTTCTTTTTAAGAAGAAAATGAGTTGCTGGTAGGGTTATAATCAAGAGTTGGCATGAGCTATTTGCCTGTTTCAATAACGTTCACGAAGAAGTGTGAAACATTAGTAATGTGGCTGTCTGGCTCAGAAAGTAGTTGGTGCAAAGTTTGATATTCTTTTACTCTGATCTCACACCCTCTTTCTTTTAATCATTAAACGCACATCTAACCAAACTCTCATTTCCATTTTACCTCGTCACACATCCCACACTCATTTCTTTTCGACTCCTCACACTTAATCACTATGGATTAACTTCTTGGATAGGAAACACTGGTAATCGTGAATCCATAGAAGTTTTCATTTAAGTCCTAGCACAAAGAACCCATGATTTCCTATAAATCATAATGTTGCTCAAATGGTTTAACTTGAACAGTTAAAGCACAAATACAAGTCAAATATGTATATGCTCAGAGATATAATCATGAAGATATGAGTATTTTTAAACATTGAAGTATTTTCAAACAAGTAAATTGAATGAATGAATATGAATGCAAGAGACTTGTTTGAAAATCTGACATTGTATGAAAATGATCAGAAATGAATGATATAACAATCAAAGCTTATGGTCAAGAATAATGGATATTGTCTATATGAATAAAAAATATAGACATTCTTGAAAGACGCTTCGAAATGAAATGACTCTAAAAAATTCTTTGAAGTACAAGCGGGGTGTCTTACCATCGAAAAATATGTTTCAAATTTGAGACATGGTAAGAACATTTTGAACAAAAAGTCAAACCGGTGTGTGTGAATACTTGAAAGTATATAGAAAAGACAATACGCAAGTATTTATCTTTGGAAACACACAGTTTGTTAACATTTCAGCACAAATAAAAATGAAAACATTTAAAATCACACTTCCAATTCATGAAATCAGTCTAAGAATCGGGAAGTGATTTTAACATTTAAGAACATGTTTTCTATGATTGAAAGTCGTCCTTCTTGAAACCATATATGAGATTAAGATAAGAAATTTAACCTTTTTCGATTCGTCTTAAATCTCATGAAGTCATGCTTAAGTCATAAAGAAATATGATCTTGATAGCTTCTCTCATCCTGTACAAGTCTCAAAGTCATATCAAAGCAACTTTATTCACAAATTTATTCAAAATAAAAGACATAAAGCAGTAAAACGATTAAAGTACGAGTTCTGATCAGAAGTAATCAGAAGTCATATCCTTACTCCTTTTGGTGTACGCATAAACTCCCCCTAAAAATATGAATCACAAAAATTTAGCAGTTAAGAAATGCATAAAATTCTAGAAACTCCCCCTCAAAATAATGTTGATCATCTTATAAGCTTGTCTCACTCCCCCTGAGATCATGAACAACATGTTATAGTGCAGATATCCTTTCAGAAATAATTATAAAGAAATGATGAAAAATTACAATAAAAGAAACTTTAATAGGTAATTATTGATTAGATCTTGAGATTTAACATACCAAGCTTAGACACAAGCAAATTGAATATCTTTTCATCTAAAGCTTTAGTAAACAAATCTGCAAGTTGATAATCAGTTTTTACAAAGTAAAGTTCTATTGTACCTTTTTCTACATTATCTTTTATAAAATGATACTTGACATCAATGTGCTTTGTTTTAGTATGCTGCACAGGATTAGCTGATATTGCGATAGCGCTCTTTGAGTCACAATAGATCGGTATTTTATCAAACTTGAATCCATAGTCTCGAAGCTGTGTTCGCATCCACAAGACCTGAGAGCAACAACTGGCAGCAACAACATACTCTGCTTCAGCAGTCGATGTGGAAACACATAATTGTTTCTTTGACGCCCAGCTAACGAGCTTGTCTCCAAGAAATTGAATATGACCTAAAGTGCTCTTCCTGTCCAGCATACACCCAACATGATTTGCGTCTGAATAAGCAGTTAGTTCAAACCCTGTATCTTTAGGATACCACAAACCAAGATCTGCAGTCCCCTTCAGATATCTAAAGATCCGTTTGACAGCAGCCAAATGAGATTCTTTAGGATCAGCCTGATATCTTGCACATAAACATGTTGAAAACATTATATCTGGCCTACTTGAAGTAAGATACATTAAAGAACCTATCATACCTCTATAAGTCCTAACATCAACACTTTTTCCCGAAGGATCAGTGCCAATCTTAGTACCTGGTGCCATTGGGGTTCCAATAGGTTTGCAATTTTCCATTTTGAATTTCCGAAGAATATCAAAAATGTACTTAGATTGATTAATGAAAATCCCCGTGGAAAATTGTTTTACTTGTAATCCGAGAAAGAAATTTATCTATCCCATCATACTCATTTGAAAACGTGACACCATGAGTTTAGAAAAGTTCTTAGAGAATTTAGGATTTGTAGAGCCAAATATAATATCATCTACATATATCTGAATAAGGATGATATCGACCTTTTCCTTTTTAATAAACAAAGTGGTATCAACTTTACCTTTTGAAAAACTTGACTTGACCAAGAATTGAGATAGAACATCATACCAGGCGCGATGTGTTTGTTTCAGACCATACAAGGCTTTATCCAAGATGTAAACATGATTTGGCTTATCTGGATTTACAAACCCTTCTGGTTGAGAGACGTAGACTTCCTCCTTAAGTATGCCATTCAGAAAGGCAGTCTTCACGTCCATTTGATAGACTGTGAAGTTCTTGTGAGCTGCGTAGGCTAGAAACATGCAGATTGCTTCTATACGCGCTACTGGAGCATAAGTCTCGTCGTAATCGATGCCTTCCTCTTGCCTATATCCCTTGGCTACAAGTCTTGCTTTGTTCCTTATAACAATACCATCTTCGTCCTTTTTATTCTTGAACACCCATTTAGTGCCGATAACAGTTTTTTCTTCTGGTTTTGGCACTAGTCTCCAGACTTTCAGGGCTTCAAACTGGTTTAACTCTTCTTGCATAGCAGACACCCAATCCGAATCAGTAAGAGCTTCTGATACTCGAATAGGCTCTATTTTGCTGAGGAATGAATCATGCATACATTGATTCAAAGTTGCTGACCTAGTTTGCACCGGCTTGTTGAGATCTCCAATTACTTGATGAAGAGGGTGCTCTTTGGTCCAGCGATGTTCATGAGGGAGTGGAATAGATGAAGATTGATCATGGTTATCATCTAAAAATCCACTTTCAGGTTCTTCAGGTTGTACATCATGAGGGAGGGATTCAGTTGAAGTAATTGGTGCATAAGCTTCAGTAGGTACATCTTGTTCAGTCTGTTGATCTGTCTTTACAGCACATCCTACTGACTCAGCAACTTCTGGCTCATCATTCGTAGATTCAACTTCAACTATAGGAGTAGGCATTTGAATTGGAATATCTTGCTGAATCGGGAAGTTTGATTCAGTAGAAATATCTGAAGTGGTTAATTGAATCTTCAATCATGTCAACCACAACAGGTTTATTCACATTAGATCCAAGATATTCATCATAAAACAGTTCAAATAAAAGATCTAAATCAGATAAGTGATTAGTAGACATTGATGCTTCATCTGATTTGTTCTTTTCAGGTACAGGTTCTAAATGGAATTGCCCAGAAGCTAATACTCCAGTTATCACGGGTTCTGGACTGAATTGTTCAGAAGCCATCTCCTCATCGAATGTGACGTTTATGCTTTCGATAATAGTCTTCGACTTCTTCAAGTATACTCGATATGCAACAGATGTAGAAGAATATCCAATGAAGATGCCCTCATCTGCCTTAGCACTGAACTTGTTGAGATTCTCTCTGTCGTTGAGCACAAAACACTTACAACCAAAAATATGAAAATATTTAATGGTTGGTGTTCGGTTGTTGATCAAAGCATACGGAGTCTTTTGAAATCTGCGGTGTATCATGGAACGGTTCTGAGTGTAGCACGCAGTCGAAAAAGCTTCTGCCCATAGAAATAGAGGTAAGTCTGATTGGTTGAGCATAGTGCGAGCGGCCTCGACTAGCGTTCGATTTCGCCTTTCGACTATTCCATTCTGTTCGGGCGTACGAGCAGCAGAGTATTGATGTGATATCCCGACCGATTCGAGATATTCTTCAACAATCTTGTTCTTGAACTCTGTGCCGTTATCAGTTCTGAGAAGCTTGACTGATTTCTGCAAATTCACCTGGGTCATCTTGAGAAATGTAATGAGTACTTCGGGCGCATCATCTTTTAATCGGAGAAATTTGACCCACGTGTATCGCGAATAGTCGTCCACGATAACCAACACGTATTTCTTTCCGCCTAAGCTTTGCGTTCACATCGGACCACAAAGATCCATATGCAACAACTCTAGTGGAGAACTGGTACTAGGTTCAGGCTTCGGTTTATGTGGAGCTCTCTTCATCTTCCCTTTTTTCACATGCTGCACACAAGTGTTCTTTCACATACTTGAGCTCAGGAAGTCTATTAACTAACTTTCTACTGACCAGCTTGTTGATGTAACAAAAATTCATATGTGATAACCGTCGGTGCCAAAGCCAACTTTGCTGCATCGAGGCTTTCGTCAGCAAGCAAACCTGATTGTCATTCTGAACCTGTGAAATATTGATGGTGTAGATATTTGTCTTTCGATTTCCGACTAAGAGTTCTTTTCCATCTTCAGTACGGACCGAGCAACTCTTAGCTTTGAAATTGACCTCTAACCCTTTGTCGCATAATTGACTGATACTAAACAGGTTGTGCCCTAAGCCTTCGACATAGCTCACCTTCGTATTCGTTATATTGTCTTGAATGATGTCACCATATCCTAAGATCGGTGAAAACTGATCATTTCCAAATCGTACATTTCCGCTGAATTTCTCTGTATAATTAGACAATAAAGCTTTCTGCCCGGTCATATGCTTGGAACAACCGCTATCCAAGTACCACATATGCCGGGTTTGCAAGAGAAATCAGGAAACAACAATTTTAGGTACCCATTTAAAAACGGGTCCTAACAGATTAGTACAAGATTTTGTCATCCATTTGAATATGGATCCTCTTTTCTTTTGAAAACTTTTGATCTAGAGGAATAAACATGATAAGATCCAGACCAATCATTAGAATTATGATGATAAGCAAAATCATTCCACTGATAAGAATAAGATTTAGTAGTAGGAGGAGATAATCGGAAAAATTGCTTATTAGAATATCGCTTGTAATCAGTTACAAGGTTTTTATTTGTCGAAGCAATAGAACCAACTACATCACACATACTACTAGTTGATCTATTACAAGAACCATCAGTAATTGATTCTGCCTTCTCATCACTCTTCCTTTTAGGTCGCCATTCAGATCTCTCTTCTGACCTTTTCTTTCTTATATCTGAAACAGAAGATTTAGATTTATTAGGAAAGTCAGATTTCTGAAATTGATTTTTCTTGTGTTTACCAGTGTTATTCTGTTTCTGTGAGCGCTGTTTCTTATGTTTCTTACCCTTTGCATAGTAATCAACATTCACAGAAACTGATTTACCAACCTTAGTTGATGATTCACCCTTTTCATGAATACTTGGTAAAACTTGTCCATTTATCACAAAAGTAGAATGATTTGGAAGTGGAGCATTAAAGTCAAACATATCAATTTCCTCTATACACCTTTCATCAGAATTTAGAAAATCATTTGCAGACTCAAATAAATCATCAAAATCAGTCGCAGAAGTTTGAAGTACTTTAGAAGATGGAGAACACACTTTAGATTTAACATGAAAATCTGTGTTTTTCAACACTATAGAAAATACATCTAGCGTTAGATCACTCAAAATTCTTTCATCAGATAAAATATTTTCTAAATCAATTATTTTGGTTTCTAATACTAGTGGAGGAACATAAATCTTAGCTTGAATAGGTTTTGCCTCCATCTCAGTAGAAGAATAACTAACAAAATAATCATTTGAAAGAAACTTTGGTGTTTTAGAAAGATAACTATCATTCAGTCGTTCATAACAGAATGGTAGTTGCATTTTCTTTAAATTCATTCTTTTATCATCTTCTTTGTCCTCAACTTCTTTTGATGCTTTGGTGATAAATTTGGGTTTCAAATGAGGATGTTCATCAGCAGCATACATATAATTTGCATTATATATACCTGGCTGTTTTCTGATAGCTTTTTCTAGGTAATGAGGATTATCATAACCTAGTCCCCATTTTTCTTTAAAATCAGCTTCTTCATTAGGTGTATTCAAGAAAATCGTTTGATCTGTTTGGCCTCTAATATATAGTTTTGCTTCCAGACCATTTACCTTTTTCTCTAAAGTCTTGTTCTCAACCTGCAGTTTAAGCGATTTTAGAACACATTCTTGTTTCTCAGAATCAGACTTGAACAATTGTTTTTGCAATTCAAAAATCTTACTTTCAAAACAATCTTTTTCATTTTTAAAAACAGAATCAAATTTGCGTAGAGAATCAATTAAATCTTTGTTCTCAATAACTGATTTATTAAGTTCAAAGATCTGTTGATTTCTCCTAGCAACTCTGTCTTTTTCCTTTTTCAGTTTGGTTTGAAGGTCTTGAAGTTCGACCATCATGGCTTCCATTTTGGTCATGAAATCATTCTCAGTTAAGTTCATTACCTCATCAGCAGTCTCATCATCAGAATCATCATCTTTCTCTTCTTTTCCCATCAAGCATAGATGAGCAGTCTCTTCTTGTTCTTCATCCACATCAGAATGATCTAACTAGTATTCGTCTTCTGCCATTAATGCCGTGCCTGCCTCCTGTTGCTGGGCCAAGAGCATTTTGTTCTTATAGTACTCTGAGTTGCGAACTTTTGGCTTCCGACACTCTTTTGCGTAATGTCCGACTTTGCCACAGTTGTAGCATTTGATCAGATCATCACCTTTCTTATTAGTACTGGTGTAGTCATTTACAAACTTCTTCTTTTCTTCCGGCTTCTTCTCAACAAATCTACTGCCTTCCACTCTTTATCTATGCTCGTGGTTCTTTGAGCTTGATGAAGAGTATCTCTGAGAATTAGACCCTGGTTTCTTGTAGAACTTTTTCTGGAATGCTCGGGTCAGTAACAACATTGCCTGCTTAAGACTTTCTCCATCATCTCCATCAGATTCAGACTCTGATTCAGAACTGAAAACGACTATCTTCTTCTTATTCTTCTTCTCTTTCTTTTCTTTCTCTTTCTCTCCAGCCACTAATGCAATAGGATCTTGTACTTTCTCAACCTTCTTTTTCTCAGCTCTTTTCTCTTCCACCTCCTCTTCATTCTGTCTTAACGTCTCATACACCTCATGCAATGGAATGTCACTTAGATCCTTCATTTGTTTCATCCTGCGCATTTGCTTCTTCCATTCGGGTTGAAGGATGCTCAGAAACTTGACATTGTTCTCAATCTGCTTCTTTGTCACCTTGTTCTTTGACAGTTCATTCAGAAGTAGGATAAAATGTTCATAGGTGTCTTCTAAGCTCTCATTCTCTTTTGCTTTAAACTCTTCATAGTTGTTTATGCAATTAGCTACCTTCATTTGATTTACAACTTTAGAACCCATCATCATCTTCTGAAGTTGATCCCACATAGATTTGGCAGTTGCATTGTAGTTGTCTATTTTCACATAGATCTCATTGGTGATGCTTTGTAAAAGCAATGATCTGGCAGTTTTATCAGCATCAAACCGATTCTTTTGCTCTTCAGAGAATTTTGGTTATCCCTTCTCAATTCTCTTTGATGTCGGATTCCCATCTGAATCATTACCTTCAGTAGGAATCTCCTCAAAAACTTTTGGCATTGGACCTTCTGTAATAGATGTCAGAATGTTCTTTCCATTCTTTTGCCGATCAATAAAATCGAGAAATCTGTCTTTCTATTGCTCATATTCCCTTTTGAACAATACCGGGGGCTTGACATCAGTTCCAATCGAGAGAGCGTCTCTTGAAGTCATCCTGTTTGAAAAATATATGCAATAAGAAACTTGAAATTGACTGTTAGTCCAAATGAAATCACAATTAAAAAAAAATTTGACTAAGTAGTAAAACTCGGAAAACACTATTCAAAAAGAAACTTGAAACACGCAGATGCCTAAACTCGCAAGTAACTATTCACTGATAAACTCGCAGGTTGAGGCATGCGCGTTTGAGAAACTCGCAAACAAAAGGTTGCGTGTTTTGAGAACTCGCAGACCGAATGAACTCGCAGAATACTGTTCCGCTGGAACTCGCAAACAAAGCGTTGCGCATTTTGAACACTCGCAGATGCCTACTTGCGTATTTTGACAAACTCGCAGATCACTATTCCAAAGAAACTCGCAAGCTTAGTCTTGCGCGTTTTAAGAACTCGCATAAGTCTACTTGCGCGTTTTATAGAACTCGCAAGCCAAACTCACAGAAGGAAACTCGCAATGGTTGTGTGTTTCAACACTTAGAATTTTTTTCCAATTTTTCAAACTCGCAAGTCTTTAAACTCGCAGATTGAACCAAACTCGCAGATTGAAGAGCAAACTCGCAGGCTTCGATCTGCGCGTTTCTAAAACTCGCAAACCACACTTTGCGCGTTTTGTCCAAAAATCAAATTCTTCAGCTTGCGCGTTCTTCCGATGAACTTGCGTGTTTCACAGATCTTGCGTGTTCTTGGGCTCTTCGAACAAAAATTCAAACTTTCACACTGAAATCCATCGAATCTTTCGAATTTGATCTCGAAACTTTGTCAATTTGCTCTATTCCATATCTCGATCAGGTTACAATACAAGAATTACAAAAACAAACACAAATCGTAACATTTTGATTCGATTTACAGTGCTCATGAACTCGTAACTCAAAATTCAACAAATTCCTAAAATTACGTACGATTACAGTGTAATTAACAAATCAAAATACACAGTCTCGATCGAAATCACTACTTAAACAAATCCTAATCAATTTCAACTCCTAATTCGCACTAGAACTCGAAAACGATTCTAACTTCAATGAACACAGTGTCAAACTCATTTTCTTGAATTTGATTCCATTTGAATCTTCTCTGATACCAATTGTGTGTCCCTGAAATCAAGATTCTTATTGCAATTAAACAATCAAACAAACAAGATTTGTAATTACCTGTTTGATTTCAATTCACAATTCAAAAGTTATAGTTTGTCTCTCTCTTTCTCTCTCTATACGTCTCTTTCTATCTCTACAATACCCTCTCAAATTCTAACCATCTATCTATTAAAAAGAAAATAAAAGTATTTATACCGACTACTAAAAACAAAGAAACAAACAAACACAACATGTTGACTTTGACTTTTATTAACACTTAGACTTTGACTTTTAATGAGAGTTGACTTTTCTAGCTTTGACTTCTTGTACTTTGACCTTCAGACTTCATGATCTTGTATCCAACATATTTATGCTCTAACAGAGTTAGTGTTTATTTATATGGAAGAAGAAAGATAAAGTCTAGAATGAGAGAGGGGTTTGGTAGGTATAGAAGGAAAGAGGGACAATGGATAGGCATACCTGAGAAGGATTCTCCCCCTCAGATGGTGAAATAAGTTTCAGGTTTCCCTCAGCAGCTATTCCCTTCTGCTTTCCTTGGGATGGAGCACCTGAAACTGCTTCCCTTCTCCCCCCTGCTTCAGAAATGACAGTGCCTTTGGCAACTTGTGTTAACGAGACATTTGTAGCTGAGAACCAAAGAGATTGATCCTCTTTATCATCACATTCGTCATCGTTAGCAACATTGTCTTTCTCTTGATCAAGGAGATCAAGGTCTTCTTCATCGTCATCTTCCTCCTCCTCATCTTCTTCTTCATCAGCGTTAGCCAAGGAAGAAGAGGGATGGACCTGATTATCAACTGCTGAAATTTCAGCAATCTTCTCCCCCCTCAACTTGAGAGGGAGTTTTCTCCGTTTCCTGTTCATCAACTGTGATTTCTTCAAGTGATCTCCCCCCCTCTTTGTCATTATCAGCTTGGGGGAGCTTAGCGTTAGTAGCGACAACATTAGCGGTAGGAGTTGAATGGGCATCAGCCTCCAACTTTTCCAGACGTCCTTCAATTTTTGGAATTTCCGAAGTAGCCTGATGAATGAACTCAACAGCTATATTCAGTGAAGTCCTGTCAGTGTCCGTGAAGGAAGGCGTCAGCAGTGGAGCTGGTTCATTCAGCTTGGACAGAATCTGAGTTAGTAGGTCTGTGTAGGCATCGATCTTTGAATATAGACCCCTAACCTCAATTTGCAGAGAGCCAAAACGTCCCTGTAGAAGTTGGACTTGTTGATGGGTTGTAACCAAGTCCTCCTTCATTTTGTCAAGCTCTCCCTGAAGAGCAGTCACCTGAGAAGCTTCGACCTTGGAGGTAGAGGTAGCTGTTAGTCTTTTTAGCTCCTCACCAGCTTGATTGACAGCGCTGGTGGTGATATTCAGAGAAGTGGAAAGAGATTCCACTTTGTCAGCAAGCTTGTTGACGTTGACGTCAATCGTTCCCAAATTAGGACCTGAAATAAAAGTCAGTGGTTGAGCTAAAAGATTCTCAGGCTTATATGGATAGGTGGGAGAGGTGTATATGGGTTTAGGAATACCTGATAGATCAAACATGTTGTAGAATTGCATATCTCTTTCAAAATTTTGAGGAGTTGTTTGAGTATCAGGTCCTAAGGATGCAACATGAAGAGGTTGCTGCGAAATGTGAGGAGGGTTAATGACCAAAGAAATAGGAGAAGAAGGAGGAGTAATGAGGATAGAAGTAGAGATATCACTTGTGATAGTAGGATTTACCTCAGTTTGTGGAGCTTGAGGAACTGAGAAAATGGGTGTTGTCACAGGTGCGGTGTCAGCAATTGTCATCACTGACACGGTTGTTGTAGCAGTTGATGTGGAGGAGAGACCCACGAATGCATCCAAAGTAGTTTGTTGAGAAACTACTTCAGGTATTGTTCACGAAGGGGTTGACTCCTTGGTCTTTCTGGCCTTTTTAGAAGGACCAGAGAGAGCAGTGGTGGGCGTTTGGAACGGGTGGTAGCGACAGGGGTAGAAGAAGAAGGAACCTACTACATGGCCGCTGAAGTAGAAGAGTGGAGAGAGAGGCGAGAACGTAAGGTAGAGAGACTTACCTCGTTGTCAGAGGGCTTGATCTCCATCGCTCGTTGGCCCACCTTTGAGACAGTACCGTCATTGGAAGTGGGGTACTTCTCAGCGTAAAGAAAATGGAGATAGGTGCAGATGAAACGAACGTATGGGATCTTGGAATCCCTCTCAGTCTTCTCGATCTTTGACACTAGATCGTAAAAGATCGCTCCAGCATAGTCGAAATGTTTTCCGGCTATCACCGAGTAACCCATCTGGAGTTGCATCTTGCTAGCCTGGTCTAGCGACCTTATCTTTCCACTCATACTTTGATTGATATGAGTGAAGATATAGTTGATCTGTGAAGGCATGTTTTCCTTCTGAATCTTGGTCAACTTTTTGTTTGGAATCTGGGAGCGAGGCTTGTTGTCCCACGTCTATTCCATGTCATCCAAGAATCGGATGAGCTCAGCTTCAGCTGGAAGAGAGTCGAAGCCAGCGTTGGTCTTTGAAGGGAATGTCAGAGCCTTGTGGAGACCAAAAGCAGTAAAGAATCCGTGACCCTATTCAGTAGCGAAGAAGATGGCAGGGACCACTTCACCTTTCTTGTTTGTCACAGTGGTCTTGTCAGCTGTGAACCAGAACTGCTGAAGGAGTGTCTTGGAGGGTTTAGGATCAACAGTGAGTGCATAGGCTATGCATGACTATTTCAGAAAAGTAGCAACTTCCACCAGATGTGGGTATTTGTCAGCACTGAAGTCCAAACGGGCCAGATGGTTGTTCTTAGGAATTTCAGATTCAGTCAAAGCGAACTTGACACTTTTGGATGCGATGAAAGTAGCTTGGGCCATTTCTGAATAGAAATAAGTAGAGTAGAAGAAAGGGTTTAGAGTAAAACAATGTTCTTTATGAAAAAGAAAGAACAGTCTTAAAAACCAAACGTTTTTGGAATAAATTAGAATCAAAAGAGATGATTATTAATGTAAGAAACACTTTTTGAATCAAGGAAAATGATTTATAAGATTCAAGAGTATTTTGAGGAAGAAGAAATGTGAAGAACAAGAACTTGAAGTGCTTGAAGATTTGAAGATTTGAGTATGATTGTCTGCTTGAATGCCTTGAATACTTTTTCTTGCTTAGGAAGTTTTTAAGTGAGCGTAAAAAGATAAGATTTGAAAGAGGCATTTATTATATACTAGGAGAGAGAAAGGAATGAGGCGGGAAAACAAATGCTCATCATGACATGGACACGTCCCACGAAGTTGATTTGATAGAATTGCAACGGACGAACATGTCAGAGAAAAAGGCATGTCATGGATTGTCGGTTCAAATGACGTCATAGGAGAGAGAAAAAACTTTTCATTTTCTTTTTAGAAAGTATCTCTGAAGAATATCAGAGATAGGTTTTCTTTTGGAAAGAATCACTGATAAGAAATCATCAGTGATAAGTGTTATTTTCAAAAAGCTTTTAACCACTTGAGAAAAGTGAGTGATTTGGTTTGGAGTTTTGAAAAACTTATTAAATATCATTCAGTGATAAAGAATTAGAAAACATACCTAAGAGTTACAAATATTTAGATAGAGAGCATATGATAAAGGGGAACTCTGAATCACTGACATAATGCTTGAAAGGTGAAGAGTCAATCTTCAAGATTCAGCATTCCAAGCTCACTTAGGAGAAAGTTGAACCTAGTCTCATCAAGAGGTTTGGTGAAAAGATCAGCGAGCTGATAGTAAGTAGGGATAAAGTGGAGTTCAATACCACCATTCATCACATGATCTCTGATAAAATGATATCTGATCTCGATGTATTTTGTCTTTGAGTGTAGTACTGGATTGTTTGCTATAGCGATGGCACTAGTGCTGTCACAATAGATTGGAATCTTTGATAGCTAAAGGTCATAGTATAATAGTTGATTTCTCATCCATAAGATTTGAGCACAACAACTTCCAACGGCTACATACTTAGCTTCAGCTGTGGAAGTGGACATTGAATTTTGCTTTTTACTTGTCCAACTTACCAGTTTTCCTCCTAGAAGTTGACATCCACCAGTGGTGCTCTTTCTATCAAATTTGCAACCTGCAAAATCACTATATGAATATCCAGTTAGATCGAACCCTGAATCTTTGGGATACCAAAGACCGAGGTTAGGAGTTCCTTTCAGATATCTGAAAATTCGCTTTACAACGATTAGATGGGATTCCTTGGGTTCAGATTGATAACGTGCACAAAGACATGTAGAGTACATGATGTCAGGTCGGCTCGCTGTAAGATACAGCAGGGAGCCTATCATTCCTCTATAGGCAATGACATTAACAGGTTCCCAGCTGGATCCTTGTTTAATGTCAGAGGAGGTGCCATTGGAGTTTTCATCGCTGATGTTTGAGTTAGATCAAACTTCTTCAGCATATATTTAACATACTTACCTTGGTTGATAAAAGTACCTTTTTCAGTTCGCTTAATCTGAAGACCAAGAAAGTAAGTTAGTTCGCCCATCATACTCATTTTGTATTATTTCTTCATTCTTTTAGCGAAACGAGTACACAGAGATTAGTTAGTAGAACCAAATATAATGTCATCGACATATATTTGCACAAGAATAATGTGACCTTTTATCTTTATGAAAAACAAGGTATTATCAATTTTACCGCGTTCAAAATTTTCAGAGATAAGAAAAGATGAGAGAGTGTCATACCAAGCACGAGGGGGCTTGTTTTAGACCATAGAGAGCCTTATCCAATTTATATACATAATTTGGATGCTTAGGGTCGAAGAACCCTGGGGGTTGTTCAACATAGACTTCCTCATTCAACTTTCCATTTAGGAATGTTGATTTTACATCCATTTGATATACTTTGAAGTCTTTGTAAACTGCATAAGCTAAGAAGAGTATAATTGCTTCGAGCCTAGCCATAGGGGCAAAAGTTTCATCATAGTCTATGCCTTCCTCTTGCTTGTATCCCTGAGCAACAAGTCTAGCCTTGTCGCGGGTTACAGTTCCATGTTCATCTAATTTGTTTCTAAACACCTATTTCGTGCCTATAACAGTCTTATCAGATGGTGTAGGAACAAGATTCCAAACTTTGTTTCGAGCAAACTCAGTCAACTCTTCTTGCATAACGCTGACCCAGTTTGGATATCTGAGGGCATCATCAGTCTTCTTTGGCTCTATTAAAGAAATAAACTTAACAAAGAGACAGATATTACCTGAACTTCGTCGAGTATGAATACCTACATCGGGATCATCGAGGATTTGATCTATGGGGTGATCTTTGGTCCATCGCTGAGCATGAGCATGATCGCTCACTTCAGGAGTTGAATCAACAATATGAATGTTTACTGATGAAGAAGCTTGAGGTTCATCAGCTATCATCTGTTGAGTGTCAGAAAAACCATTGTTTTCTGAGAGGTTTTCAGATGAGGGAAGATCTGATGGAGGAAGTATGTTTAGAGGTTCAACTGAAACCCATGAGGTTGATTCAGCATTGGGTGGTATGATGTTTGGATCATCATCAACAGCTGAATGATTTGTGTGCCGATGGTTTGAGAAGAAAGGTTTTGTTTCTCTATAATGAGAGAACATCCAAGCATTTAGTTCTTCATTGTCAGCGATAGGTTTAGAATTCGCTGAACATGATTCGTCAAAGGAGACATGAATTGTTTCTTCTACAGTTTGTCTTCTCTTGTTGAAAACTCTGTAGGCTTTAGATAGAGAAGAATATCCAAGAAATAATCCGTCATCAGCTTTTGGGTCGAACTTTTTAAGAGAATTTTTGTTGTTTAGAATGAAGCACTGACAACCAAAGATATGAAGAAAACTGATGGAGGGTTTTCTTTCATGAAATAGTTCATAAGCTGTCTTTCCAAATCGCTTTACTATCAGAGATCTGCTTTGAGTAAAGCAAGCAGTGTTGACAGCTTCAGCCTAGAATTGAGTAGGGAGATGAGAATCGCTGAGCATTGATCTGGAAACTTCTGTGATCATTCTGTTTCTTCTTTCAGTGACTCCGTTCTGTTGAGGAGTTCTTACAGAGGAGAAGTTGTGAGAAATTCCCTTCCTCTCAAAGAAACTGTTCAGGGAACTATTTTTGAATTCAGTTCCATGATCACTTCTTATTGAGCGAACAATAAGATTATTCAGCACTTCCATCTTTCTAACGAAAGATATCAGTTCTTCTGGAGTGTCACTTTTACAGCGAAGAAAGATAACCCAGGTGTAGCGAGAGTATTCATCAACAATGACAAGAGTATATTTCTTTCCGGCTATGGATTGAATATTGACAGGGCCAAATAAATCCATATGCAAGAGTTGAAGAGGATTTGTCACTGATGAAACTTGTTTTGACTTGAAACTAGCTTTAGTCTGTTTTCCCTTTTCACATGCTGAACATAGAGATTCCTTACCATATGAGTGTTGAGGAAGACCAGAAACCAGTTCCTTAGAAGAGAGAGAATTCAGGGTTTTGAAATTGAGATGAGAAATCCTTTTATGCCATAACCAGTTGACATCAGAGGAGGCTTTAGAGAGAAAACACACATTTTCAGTGGTAGTAGAGTCCATGTCTATTACATAGATATTTTCTATACGATAACCACTAAGAGCAAGTTTTCCATCCTCATTTACCACTGAACATGCTTTCTTATTGAAGCAAACTTCGTAGTCTTTGTCACATAGCTGACTGATACTTAGAAGATTGTGCTTCAGTCCATCTACGTAAGCGACTCTTCTGAAGGTAGTTATCCCATTGTTGAGGACACCAATCCTTCGGGTATATCCTTTTACATTTCCTCCAAAGGTCACTGAGGGACCTTTCTCTTCCTTGTATTTTGAATAACAGTTCTTTTTGTCCAGTCATGTGACGGGAGCATCCACTATCTAGATACCAAATGCCCTTTGATCCCTGCAAACATAAGGAAGATTAAGTTTTGATTGGTACCCACTTTTCAATGGGTCTAGTAGGGTTAGTGGAGATGGATGGTTCAACAATCTTCATGGCAGTTGAAGATTCAGCTTCAGTGGTAACCTTCACTTTGGTTAATTTCTTAACCTTAGTGGTATTTTTCACCTTGGTAGTTTTATCAGCTTTTGTGACCTTCTCAGCCTTGGAGGCATTCATCTTCACTTTAGCTATTTTATAAGCTTTTGTGGCAGTAGGACATTTACTAGTAATATGGTCAGAGAATCTACAATGATAGCGTTTTCTATATTTAAAGGTAGCTTTAGGACCATGAGTAGTAAAATTAGAAAATTTGAGATGAGCAGGGCCAGCTCCAAGAATGCCTTTAGCATAAGATCTGGGAGGAACTTTCAGTTCTTCAGATTTCTTTGGCTTAAAATCAATCTTCAGTCTTGGAGGATAGATATCAAAGATTTTTGTTACAGAGCTAGAAGATCGATTCACTGAAGGTTTAGAAGGAACTTTCAGTTTTGCTTTCTTGGTAGCCTTCTGAGGATGAGAAATGGATTTCCCTTTATCTGCAGGCTTAGAGCCTTTTGATAATTCCTCAGGGATAGGATTAGAAGAAGAAGAGCATTGAGTATAAGAGGTGTCAAGGATAGAAGAGACAAATATTCCAAACTTAAGCATGAAACTGTCTTCTTTAGGTTCATCCTGTTCTTTCCAAAAACCAAGACCGATTTTATCACTGGCAGGGATTTGAGCACTTATAATCTCAGTAATCTTTGTTGAGGATTTACACCATCCTTCAACAGTTGCCTTTTCTGCTTTTAAAGCAGCAATGGCTTGTTCACGTTCAATGCTGATAATTTCATTTACAATGACTTGATCTTTTAAACTTTCCTCTAGAAGAGTTAGTTCCTTGATCCTTTCATGACATTTTTCTAGCTGTTCGGTTAAATCAATATTTTTGTTTTCAGCTAGAGTTTTGCCATTCAGTGCATTGTAGAGATTAATTGTCAGCACATCTACAACGCGACTTCTCTCAGCTTCACAGAGAGAGAGAGAGGGGGATTAGTAGAGATTGATACCTGAGAGGAGATATAGCTCATGGAAGTTCCTATTGGTTCTTCCACTTCTTTTTTAATCTCATCCATAAGACAGAGATTAGCAACTTCCTCTTCAATAGAACTTAATTCTTCTGATTCAACCTAGTCATGCTCTTTAGCGATAAAACCTTTACCTTTTCTTTTAAAGTTTTTCAACTTTTGATATTTCTCTTTCAGCTTAAGGTATTTGCTATCGCTGGTTTTCCTGGAGTTAGAAGGTTTGAAGACATTATTTGACCTGCACTCACTTGCAAAATGTCTAATTTTTTCACAGTTATAGCAAGTAGCAGTAGCCTTATCAACAGGGGTTGATTTTGGCTTGTCAGTTATAGAGAGAGACTTATTTCTTCTGAAATTGCTCTTTCTTGCAAACCTTTTGAAAGAGTTTGTCAAGAGTGCTAAGGATTCATCAAACTCTGAAAGATCAGTGTCTAATAGTTTCTCAAATTCAGAATCTAACTCGGTGATAGTGAGAGTAGATCGCTGAGATGGAATTATCTCTGAAGAGACTAAAGCAACAGGAGTGCTTTTGGAGTCTTTAGAATCTTTTACAAGATTCTTCTTCAGGAGATTTGATTGCTCATAGTTGAGCAATATTCCATATAAAGTGCTAAGAGAAAGAGAATTTAAGTCTTTTGTCAGCTTAAGACACATTGAATAACTGTCCCAGCTTTCAGGAAGACATTCTAAGAATTTAGTTAAGACCTCAGAATTAGAATAGGTTCTACCAGCAGTTCTTAGATCAATGATTAAACAGTTAAATCTCTGGTGAACATCAGATAGGGATTCATTCTTACCAACAATAAAACTTTCATATTGTCTTACCAAGTTAATCTTTCGAGTTTCTTGGACTTCAGTGGTGCCTTCATATTGAACACATATAGTGTCCCACATTTCTTTAGCAGTTTTAAGATACATGATGGAATGGAAGGCTTCATCAGGCAGAGCCATAAAGATAATGGTCTTTGCCTTTGCATCTAAACCAACCTTCTTTTTGTCTTCATCACATCATTGTCTTATTTCCTTAATAGCATAGCGTTCAGGGACAGCAGGAGTGGTGGCAGTAGTTGGAACGGAAACTATGATTGTAAATGGTTCATAAGGTCCATTTGCTACGTATTTAGGTATAGTGGGATCTACACCTTCAAGAAATAGCATCATTCGAATTTTCCAGAGTGCAAAGTTATCTCTGCTTAATCGAGGAGGTTTTGAGAGTGAACCATTATCATAGTAGTTTGTGTTTGTGTTAAGTGCCATATTAAGAATAGCAAGGAAGATAATAAAGCAAGATCTTGTTTATGAGATTAAACAGTCTGCTCTGATACCACTTGTTGGTCCTGAAGGTGCTTAACAAATTTGTAGAAGGGGGGGGGGGGGAAATACAAACACAGAATTTTAATGTTTAATAAATTGTTTATTGATAAATCAAAACACAATTTACAAGTTTGTTGCGGAATAAGATTAAGTAAAACCTAATCTAAACAAACTTAAGAATCACTAAGAAGGTTGCACTAGAAGTAGAGAATAGGGGATTGGAAGAATATAGAAAACAAGGGTTTCTATATAATTAGAAAGAAGAAGGCAACACTCAGATGGAGTGTTGATCTTTCTATTTATACCCTATGCATTAAATGCATGGCAGAGTACTTTACACGTGTCCTTCATTGATTGGTTGCAAGAGTCTGACTTTAGGAGACATGATTTTGGCCATATGATGAACAGTGTAGTTGACAAAGTTGTTATACGAATTGCTGCAGAGGTATGTCTATTCTGACAATTGTACTTTGTGTGCAAGGATAAGACAAAAGAGACTTGAGGCATAAGCTAAGTGATCATCTATCGCTGAATGTCTCTTCCTTCAGAGATATAAAGAAGTTCAGCTATCGATGAAGCTTTTCGTTAGGTTTCTTCACGTGTGTAGATTTATCTTTGCTTCACTGATATCCGCATCAGGTCACGAGTAGACTTGTCTTTGTTCAGCAGCTTTGTCTTCGATTCAGCAGTGAACATCTTTGTCGCGAAACTTGTCTTCATCGATCACGCCTAACTGTTTACATTAGAAAGCATCAACGATACTAAACATACTAAGTATTAGATCGCTGATAGTAAAACATAATTACATATGAATGTTTACAAGAGAGATCATCAGTGATAACTGAACAGACTTAGTATTATCGCTGATGATGAAACACTATTACATAATGTTTAAACGTAATTTTCACTAAGTATAGAAAATGGTCATTATCAAATTACTGAGAGAGTATGGATCAACAGATTGATTTGAGTTCAAATAAATAAAGAGATTTAGCTAAACAAACTAGATTCGCAACTTTGAGAGACAAGAGACAAATTCAGATTAAGGGAAAATAGTTGGGGATTGGAATCCTTTTGGGTTCATCTAACTCAGAACAACATATGGGTCAAGCATTTTGAACAAGAGTTCAATGTAATTAATCACGAAAAGTAGCTACTATACTTTCTCAAGCTATAGTAACATTAGCTATTAGAAATAATGTCTCATCTCTCGATCTCAACAATTTATCCCAAAATTAATCACAAGAGCAGGATTAAAACAAAGAGATCTAAGGTTGAATTGGTCTATCTCTATCTAATTCATTCCTTAGGCATATAACATTAACATCAAATATTTAAACACTTTTCTCAAAGAATAAAAAGATCAAGAGAATATTCATTAGTTGATCAGGCTAACAAATTCATTAAAACCATGTCATATGCTTCATTGAATCGCTTGAACAAAAGTACAAAACCCAAATCACATGCTTAAGCGTAACTACACCCAAAATTCATCCAACCCCCAACATGAAAAGTTTAGTTCATGCTTGGGGTATTACAGATCAAAACACACATAGAAATGATTAAAATTCCAAACATTGTTCTAAAATGAAGAATGCTCAAAAGTACAAAAATCCCTGAGATCGATATTCTCTAATCACATGTATTGTAAATCGCTTGAGTATGCGTTTCCACCAAGATCTCCCCACCTTTTCTCTACGTTTCTGTCACTTTTCTCTTCCAAAATCGCCTCCAGCCGTCATCTCTATTTTCTAAAACTTTCATAACCCCCAACCCTAGCTAAAACAGTTGACAAAACTGTTTCAGTTCGTGGTGCGGATTGTGGCAGAGGTTGAGTCGAGCGGGAAGTCGCTCACTTCACCCAAACCCGCGCAGATCCAGTAAGCTGCGTGGGAAGCCGTGCGATGCACTATTTTGTCATTTCAGATTTTCAGGTTCTCCTCACTTTCCCCAATTTGAGAATGGCTTCCCAAATCAACGTTTTAGTTGATTTTATCTTGAATTTTACTTCTTCTTCTCATCTCGTCTTGACGTGTACTTTTCTTCCAAAAACCCATTAACTTCATCACTATTTTCCTTGGGATCGCGCATTTTCCACTGGTTTTAGAATATAAATAATGTCTAAATCCGACATTATCAGACACAAAAAATGGACTACTAGCGTACTTTACGAATTGTAGGGACGAAAACCAGAAAGCAACCATAGACGAGAGATCAAAAATGTATTTCACTCTAAATTTAGGCATAAAAACCAAAAATGCCCCTCGACCACATGACTGATTTAAAGGAGCCTTCTTTATCGATGTTAAGTGGAAGGACCAGTTTGGGCTCCGAAACGCGAAATTTGGACTATCATTGTATTTTAAGAATTGAAGGAACGAAAACCAAAAAACAACAATAGACGAGAGACAAAAAATGTAATTCATTCTTATCTTTATGTTAAACTAGTGTGCTAGTGTGGGAACTGCGCGTTGTACGGTAGCGTGAGTAATTTGGATAGTAATTTGTACATTGTCTATATCTATACTACCTTATAATACATTTTATCAAGCACAAAGTACCATCAATTTATGCAGGAAATTTGAAAAACTATGAATTACAAGCTTTAAAGCATGATGTACAAGTCCTTTTAGCTTAGTACCACCACCACCGAGTTTGGTATGCATGAGGATTTTCTTTTTTCCTCTGCAGAATTTTACTTTCTTCCTTAATAACCCACCTCCTAACACCACCAAAAGTGAAATGTCCAGCCTTTTCTTTCTTTTTGTTCAACTTTTTTTCTTCCCATATTAAGCTTTGTTCCATATATTATTGTGTACAGTACATTCTCCCTCAAATATACAACATCAATTCCCGCTTCTAAACTGATCTGCATATTCAAAATTTGAAATTTGAAATTCTCTCTTCATCCAAGGATTCTTCTTTACGATAATTCTCCTTCAATTTCAAACTTATGTGTAACCTTCTACAACTATCTTTATCTCTTGATTTTCTTCATCTCTACTCACCATGACTCGATTGATGTTATATGTGTTTTCTTGTGTTAAACTCATGTGTTGTTTTTATGTACACAAAATGTTTGATGAAAGTTCTCTATGATGTCTTCTAACATAATTTTCATATGTGGTTTTTTGTGTTTACTCAGGGGTTCATCTTAGCTCAAAGGGAATCAGTTTTCTGATTTTGTTATGGAACTGATAGAAGAGGTGTTTCAGAAAGTTACAGTTCTATGCTAAATCATTTGTTTGTTGTTCCTAAGTTGGTTAGTTCATGTTTGCGATAGAAATTCCTGATTTTGTTCTTGATTAGATATCAAGATGATGCAAGAGAAGGCAAATGAGCATCTTGAAAAGATTACCATTGATTTTGAACATATTAGCAAACTGTAGTCGGAAGATCGTGAAAGGAAACTGAGAGCACATGAAGCTGATAAGGTCCAACCATTTGTTTTGAGAATTTTTGTAGTTTGTGAATTTCTTTCTGTTGCAAGAATAATTTGGCAATTTTGGAGCAGAAAAAGGCAAGTGAAAGAGCATTGAAGTTGGCTGAGAGGTAAAGATTATGTTGTAGTCGACGAACGAGCAAAAGAGGTAAAAATTATGTTGTTGTCACTCTCTTCAACTTTCGATTTGCTCTCGATCTGCAACAAAGGTAAAAGTCATGTTTGGTGAGTTTTATTTTTCTTTTAATGCCAGAACATATGCGCAGACATTTCATTTTTATGTGAATTTAGAGGACTGGTCCATCTCATCTCCGGTTAAGATTTTATTTTTGTTGCTTGAAATTAGGCTTTTGGTTTTGTTTGAGTTTGGTTTTGAACCGTTTGATTTCTGCTTTGAGTTCCTTGATGTCATTATTTTTTTATAGATTTATGCTTGTCATTCTTTGGAGAACTGCTTGGATCAAAGTAACCGACTTAAGAGTTTTCCTTAACTGTTCTTGTTCAAGGGGGGGGGAGGGGGTGTTCCTAGACTTATGAGTTGCTTTTATCATAAATAGATACTACAAACTGAGTTGTTTTTATCATTTGCATACATACAAACTAAAACTAATGAAATCAATTAATTGCATTCTACTTGGAAGAGAAAAGGCTTTTTTTTCATTTTTTTTAATGAAGCCTTATTTTGAGGTTTATTGTATCTGTTCTTATTTTACTAAAATTTGTTCTTTTACATGTTTAGTTTGTTCATTTGTTATTCTTCTCAACCTAGGACTTTAAAACCATGAATCTAGGTTTCTGCTTATCTGTGTTTAATTTCTAAACTAAGCTTATTTCAACTTAGGGTCCATTTACTAAATGCTTATCATGTAGAAATAATTTGTTTGTTTGAGAGAAATAACCGTTTGTAATCTTCTTCTCTCCAACACATATCGATTTTAGTTTTTTCTTATAAGAAATTCAAATCTCTCTTGGTTAGTGATTGAACTTCTTAGTTAATTGGATGTGTAAAAGGGCAGATTGTTTTCATAGATGATACCTCTTATTTTTTAATACGTGTAAGATAGCATAAAGCTCTTGAACTGGGTATGTCTATAAGGGGGGGGGGGGGGTTCCATTAACGAATTTGTGAGGATTTAGGTGAAAAATGGGCTTAATTTAGTTAACAAATCTGGGGTGTTTAAGGTGACAGTAGCAGAAGTAGAGCTTGTTTGTGACAAGAATACCTGCATGCATATTTATATATGATTAAAAAAATGAGAACAAATTAAGGTAAAATACAAGTAAACTGAACAAATTAGGAAAATTTCAATTGTGATATGTTTTAGTTTTTAATCTCTCTGTCTCTGGTCAACCTGATCCTGTGCCAGTCCAATTCCTTTGGAATAGCTGCTGTTGTAGATTGGTTTTAATCAGTCGTATTGGTTTTTTGTTGGCTGCTGTTTGGTATCAATATGTTTGCAATGGCCTTTGGCCAAATTGCTATGTCATTTTGGCAACAACTATGGTCGTATCCGTCAAGATCAGATTTTATTTTCAACAGATTCTGGAATTCATGGTGGTTTCAACAGATTTTACCATCATCTCATTTTCTAGTTTCCAATTTTTTGATGGCTTGTGATCTGTTTTCAATAGCTCATGAGGACTGCATCTTCATTGTTTTGAATCTTGGGGTTAATTTGTTCTGGAACTTGTACTTTTTGAGAATGGGAGGTTGGGTGATAAATGGTTGGATATCTTCTCCAAATATTGTTGTTTCTTTTTGGCATCTGATTTGGATTCTTCTACTTTGGCCAAATTTACTGTCTTGGCTTTGATTTGGACTTAACAACAAATTATGTTTCAATTTGCTCTCTATGCCAATTGGTGTCTCATTTGATCTCCAAATTTCTCTTTTGACAGAGGAAAATTCATTAATGGCAACTAAAGTCAATCAAGAAGATAGACCATCAGTGGATCCACATGAATCGAAAGGTTATGACTTGCAAGTCTTATTTAAAACTCTAATAATATATATATATATATATATATATATATATTAATTTTTATTTACTTCTTATTATGTCGTTTACATGGGGGTAAGCATAACCATACAAATTCCACAAAACACCATCTTAAAGTATATGATTTTCCTTTTGAGCAACTAACAAGTTGGGCTCTTTGGAATGAATGAGATAGCGTTATTACATCAACATATCTTTTGCAATTTCTGGGGGCTATTTATTTTGTACTCAATATGCTATGATCGTCAATGGTTACAGGATTCAGATTTTTTGTTGAAGTATGTAGCTTTGACGAGAATATATCAAGGTTAAAGATTATAGAGGGCTTACCGCATGCCTTCACCGCCTTTTCATACTCTGGCACTATCTGATTTATTCTGTTGTAATATTGTTTGTTGAATAAATGATTTTGCATAGCAAAACAACTCGCTCAACTGGATCTCACTCAAACCTCATTGGACACCAGCAAGATTCGGTGTAACAAGGTTTAATTTTGCCATTAATTTGTATGTTTTGTCTTGGGGTTCAATAATACAAAGTACATTAAAAATAATCGTTACATTATTTGTACGTTGCCATTTGGTTCTTTGTAATAGTGTTCTACATCATTTTTTTTTTTTTTTTTTTTGAGTAAATTACAAATTTGGTCTCTATGGTTTATATCTTCTACCTACAGTGGTCTCTAAATCAAAATAAATACAAGGATGTGACTCCTAGTCTACATTTTTGCACCAATTGATTCTTGCTTCATAATTGTGATTCACTCGCGCTGCATCCCACGGGTACACAACTAGTATATATATATATATACAATGTTTTAAAAACCTCGTTGACCCGGCCGATCGAACCGGTTGAATCGAGAACCGGTGAAGAGACCGGGTCAATTGCGACCGGGTTGATGCCATTTTATGACTCGGATTGAACCGGCCGGTTCTATTAAAAAACCGGTTGAACCGGTCATAACGAATCGGTATCAAACCGGTTGACCCGGTAACAAAAGTTAAAAACCAATAGTCTAATAGGCAATACATATTAGCGTTAAAAACCAACACTCCAATGTCTCAAGATCCATGATTTGGTTTGATCGTTATCTTTCGTTTTGATGTATTTGGATTGATGAAAAACTTATGCTTATGTGTGTTTATTTAATGTTTTTGGATTAATGTAAAACTTGTTGTTATGTGTTTTTTTTAATGTTTTTGATTGATGTAAAACTTGTTGTTATGTGTATTTTTAATGTTTTAACTTGTGGACATCAAATTTTTGGTATTATATATATACATACATATATATATGTATGTAGGAAAATGAAAATTACATAGAAATTCTTGAAACCGGGTTGACCCGGTTGAACCGTGACCCGGTCACCACACCGGGTCAACCAAAAAACCGGTTTTTATAACATTGTATATATATATATATATAAATGTTGAAAAAATATTTTGTTAATCGACAACTAATGGAATGTAACATAAAGAAATAAATGGAAAATATTACAAAAATTGAAAAAACAATATATTATAACCAAATATTGTTTTTATTAGTCATATTGTCACGACAATGATGAGAAATGTAGTTAAATAGTTGAAGTCGTACTACAATCAAACAACATGAATTAAAATAAAAGTATATTATTAATTGTTTAACAGAATGTAATATCCATTAAATATGAAGAAATTGTAAGATACAATTATAAGCAATAAAGTGAGATATATTAGGAGAAGAAGTATGTTTGCCTGCTTAGTAAACAATAACGTAAAATAATTACGTAAGTAATTATTATAAGCATAGACCACTAAATACTAAAAAAACAACCAATGAAATTTGATGAGACATCATGAGATTTAAGTATTTCTAATATTGCATTGTGGTTGAGTGTTAGTTATCTTACATTGACAAGAAAGTGAAATATTGGAAGAGATGGTTGATATAAAAAGGGGAGGGATACCTTTGAAAGACATCTCATCCCTTTTCATATACTCACCCCTTATGCCAATCTATCGTCTTTGCACCAATGTGAGATAACCAAATAACAATATAATTCAAGATTTAAGGATACTTAAAGTTCATGATAATCCCATCCTCCTTTTGTACACTCGACCCTTATCCCACTCGTAATGGCCCTGGTGAGTTCGAAATGCAGTCTTGTGTATATCATCTTCAAACACCCGAATCTGATGGTAACCACTTCTCAAATCAAGCTTCGAAAATCTCCTGCTACCATGTAATTCATCAAGCAATTCCTCAATTATTGGGATGGGGAATTTCTCTTTAATGGTGATGGCATTGAGTGCTCGAGAAGGGAGAAAACCCGTGGAACTGGACTGTGACTCTTCTATTACATTATGGAGAAGTCCATCTATCATTTCCCCTCTAATGTGGAATAACCAAATAACATTACAGTTTAATATTTGAGAATACTCAAATCTCATGGTGTCACATTATATTGGTTGTGGTTGTTGATTTTATAATATAAAAGATATGTTTAACTTTATGCCATTTATATCATGTTTATACTCAACCCCTTCTTCCAATATATCGTTTTTCCACCAGTGTGGTGTAATCAAATAACACCACAATTGAAGATTTGAGAATATGCCAATCTCATGGTGCCATATCATTGGTTGTGGTTGTTTGTTCTTTTATGATATAAACATACAAAAGTGTATTTGTCATTCGTCAACTTTACGTCAATTTTATATTAATACTTTATAAGGGTTTATTTATTGCAAAAAAGGTCGGGCAAAAAAACCCAACACAATAAGTTGTTATTAAAAATCACATCCTCCTTTTATATATTAAACCCTTTTTAATATATATATATATATATATATATATATATATATATATATATATATATATATAGAGAGAGAGAGAGAGAGAGAGAGAGTCGGGTTCAAACGAGAACAATACCTATTTAAAAGAACACGAGAACTAACAAAATCATTAGTGATTTTACATTAACACACGAAAAAAGGACTTTGGCCGCGACTTCAGGTTCGCGTGACTTTTTTGCACGTTAATTTAAAATCATTAATGATTTTGTTAGTTCTCGTGTTATTTTAAATATTTACTGTTCTCGTTTGATTCTCCCTCTCTCTCTATATATATATACACACTCAAGATTGTGTGTTGGCATTTTAAAAAGGTTTGGTTGGTCTTTTTTTTTTTGTCAAATCGCTTATACACCTCATCTTTTTTGAATTCATAAAATTACTAAATAATGGACCCAAGACTATTGATAATAATCAGGAGGTATGGGTGTAAATGATGCGAGTCGATCTTGAGTATCATTATACTCGACTCGAACTCGAAACCCTATTACCAAGCTCAAAATCGACTCAAAAACTAGCAAGTAGTGAAAATACAAACTCGACTCAAACCTGATAACCAATTTCCAAACTTGAACTCGTTTCAAGCTCGAATCAAAGCTTGAACTCGAGCTCGAATCAAGCTCGAACACGAACTCAAAAACTCAAATCAAGTTCAAACTCGAAAACTCGGATCAAACTCAAACTCGAACTCGGATCAAGCTCGAACTCGTTCAATGCATAAAAGAACTCGAGGTGAACAAAGAGTTTAAAAGAATTCAAGGTGAACCTGCTTTCATGGGGTACTCATATTAAAACAAGGGGAAATGGCCCAAATAACACTTTTTGAGAATTGAATTGATGAAATAACACTTTTTGAACTGAATTGCTAAAATAGCACCCATTTAAGCCGGTCAATTTAGCCCGTCCTTGGCTAAATGGAGTAGTGGGTCCCACACAATTTGGTCAAGTGAGAACGTGACATGTGGCCACAAACACCAACACATGCAACCCTTGTCCCCCACCCGACAACCCCTTTCCCCTTCCCCCATGCGCCGTCGGCGTAATACCCCTACCCCCCGTCGGCGTAAAGACCCCCCCAAACCGGGACCCTATTTAGCCGATTTGACATAATTTGACATAATATTCCTCCCCTTTTGTCTTTTTCAACTAATATGGACAAAATAAGGGGGCTGACATCAGCCCTATTTTTTTTTTTATGATTTGACCATTTTTGTACTGATTTTTTGACGATTTGTTGTAATAAATACCCGGTTTTTTTTACCAAATACCCGGTTTTTTGTATTTTTTGAGCATATATATAAGGGGGGGGGGGAGGAACCTTGCCAATATCACAATTATCATCACTTATTCATCTTCTCCATCCTTCCTCCATCCATTTCCACCGTTGACCACCGTCGGCATATTAACCTACATTTTCAAAACTTGTGTAACACTATGGCCGGAACCTCCCGATCTGCTTCGAAACAACCATTGATGGAAGGAAGTTCTAGGAGGAGTTGGAAACCACCCCAAACAGAGGAGGAGTGGAAAAACTTCGGCCGATTATCTAATTACAGAGGAGGAGGATGGGATGAGGCATATGACTAGTATATGGAGACTCATGATTACGAAGCGCCCCTCTCTTGTAACTCTCCTGCGAGGCCTTCTGTAACATCCATCCAAGTTAGGACTTTTGGCTATTTATAAGAGAGTCAGATCTGTTGTGAAAAAAAAATAAGGAAGTAAAGGGGGGTATAATGAAAATATGTACACTTAGGGGTCTAAAACCCTAAGCGCTTATTCATTGGGAGAAAGCGGCACCTATTATATGTGTGTGTGAGTGTGTGTGCGGCGACACGAAGGAGAAAGGGAGAAGGTCGATTGAAAGCCTTAGAAGTCCAGATCTTGGATAGCTCGAGTCGTAATCGTTGGGTTCATCTTCACCGGGTAAGTTTCTAATCTGAACCATTGTTCTCTCTTTTTGATTAGGATTAGAACATTGAGGGATTTAATCTATTTGAAACCTGGGTTGGGGATCGAGATCAGGTTGAGTCTGAGGTTTAGCGATTTTAGATGGGGGACTTTGTGTGTGATGTTTAAACCAATATGGATAACTAAACAAGGGATTAAGAAGAAAGATTAAGAGGCTAAATAGATTCCTGAACTCAGATTTTTTTGTCCTGTGTGGGTACTGTTCGAACTCGCCCGGTGTAGCAAGGACCGGGGCCACGCTCGGTGTAGCATGGACCGGGACCTCGTCTGGGGTATCAGTGACTGGGGCCTTGCCCGGGGTCTTGGCGACCGGGGTCATGCGATCGGACCGAGGGCAGCGCCCGGACTCCCTTCGACCGGGGTCGATGGGGGGGGGGGGTTATATCCTATAGCTTCTGCTAATCGGGGTTTTAATTTAGAAAGCTTCGAATTAGGATTTTGTGATTTAGTGATCGTATATTTTTAATTGTAGGAAGTCGAGCGTCTCGAGGCTAGTGTTTATGTGAGAGCCGAGTCCTCCCAAATCAAGTGAGTTCCCGTGTTTTTAAACTATACCATGGTATTTTTCGAACTGGAAATGGATCTTATTACTATGCTTATGGTCAACTTTGCTAACGTGATATCTTACCATTAATATGACTTTGTGTGGGTAAGTTTTACATAACTTCCACTTGTATAAACGATCTGTATTAAGATGGGATATTTGATTGTGCATTTGACGAGGATATATATATACTTATAACCATCGGGGATGGTTGAACCGTGTGTTTGGAATCTGTTTCCCTACACACGGAAACGACATCGACATGGGGGGGGGGGGCGTATGGGGATCTACTGGGGGTCCCAAGGACGAGTTGTCCTTACGCTTGTGGATAAGTTACGACAGGATCTTGTAATTTCTTGTGACATAAATTTGTGAGATTTAATTTAATTATTTCGATTCTTTCGTATTTTATAAATGGACGGGGTTGGGAATTCACTAGACCATTCGGTCTAACCCTCGCTTCCACTTTTCTTAAACCCCATTTTCAGGTAACAAGGTTATCGCTGGAGTCTCAAAGGGTAAGGAGAAGTGTTAGAGTTTGGTATGCATGAAGAGCGAGCCTTAGATGCGGCATAGATGCAGTTTTACATTTTTTTTAGTTTTAGTTTCTCGGTTGTATTGAACGAAGTCGAATCATGTTAATCCTTTTCCTTTAAAGCTTTGTATTGATACCTGGTATCTGGGAATTGATCTTACCTTATGTTATGGCATTTTTAGGTTGTTACACCTTCAAACCCTACGCCTTCTCAGAATATTCCGGCAAGGATGAGGGAATCCATATGGCAAACACAGATAGAGATCGACGAGCTCAAAGACCTATGGCAGAAGAATAGGGCTGAGCAGCTAGCGATAGAGACGATTATCGAGGGAAAGAAGCACCAGGTGTAAGGAATACAGAGAAAGATCAGGGAACAAGAGAAAAAGGTTAAAAATATCAAAAAAAAAACTATCCCGATCTGGATAATACGATCAACGAAAAGGCTGATTGGATCCTGAGGTGTAAGGCACTGTATCCAGAGGGACTGTAGTTGTTTGGTGACCTTGTTATCACCAGCTTTATTTTATGTTATTTTCGGACTATAATGTTTGTTTTGCATCATGTAATATGTTATCTAAATTAACGTTGTTCGTTTCGTTTTGGCCTGTATGTCAATGTTACTCTTGTTCATGTTCTACTGTATGATGCAAAACGTAAAATATAACAAAGCGAGAAATTACATTTATAAAAACAAATACATTATTTACGAGCCTAGATCATAAGTTGGGTGAACATAGTCTTGTGTATCATCCGGTTGTGATGGATGATACTGGGTGGCAGGCTCGGGTTTCCTACGACTACTAGACGCTCCTGCTGTTATACCCAAATATTAGTTGATAATCAATCACACAACACAATAAGAACAAGAGATGAATAGAAATCAAATCAATATGTCATAAATCTCTTGATAGCCATATGAGTACGTGTGTGTGTGTTCTTGGTGTAAAAACCAATACCTTTGAACGTGTAAAAACAATTAAGCGGCCTGCTCAAATTTAGAGACAAATTTCCTTTTATATGTAGGTCAACATGACCTAGGAAAAACTAGACATCTACCAAAACACCCCCTAAGGAAATAAACACTATTACAAAAGAGACCCCTTTTGACAAATTAATCTTGAATACAATTACTGATCCAACAATCTCCCCCTTTGGATTCAAGATTAAAAAAAATTTGTAAAAACTTCAGGTCTTCACAACTTTAGAGAACAGTATCAGATGTCTTCATTTTTCTGCTGAAATCTGAATGGCGTGTCCTTTTGACGATCATCTTCAGTCAGGCTTTTGATAAATCAGATAGGTTCAAACACTTTGTTATCTTTGAAAAACTTTGAATTCTTCAGCAGTCTTCAACAACCTTACTTTCTAGAGCAAACAAACAAACTCAGATCTAACATTTGAAATTCTTGTATTCTCCCCCCTTTTGATGAGTGGTGAGAATCAGCATCATCAAAACATTTCAAGGTAGACATGGAAATCAACTTCCCAGCAAACAATTAAGCTCAGGATTCATGTATAGAGTAATCTTCCTCTCTGGAAATAAGAACAATCTCCCCCAGACAGAGAGAGTGAAATTGTTTGAATCTTTGCAAATTCAAACAATATAGTAGTGGTAACCCTTAATCAATAAATGACTCAGTTTGAAGTGTCTGTCAGTAACACACAGTTACTGAGTAACACAAAGTTACTATATAAGGAGTTGGTTGTAATGTAGGCTCCCCGGGACTTCCATTCAATCATCGAATAACACATGGTTATCTATGAATGTTCTGACAAAAAACAGATTTCTGTGTGCTCGTGCATGTGTATGAAAGAATTAAGCACCGATGATTGCTTTTTAATGCAGGCTCAAAGTATGTAAACTTGTTGAGACAACAACAAATTATACAAGGACTCAATGTGCATGAGAAAAGGGTCGAAGGTGGGGCAACTTTCCTTCTTTTTCAATATTAGTATCCTACAAGTGAAGAACCAATAGCAACTTTGCCAAAAGTTTTACCTTTCAGAGCATTGTTCCTTTGAGCATTGAATGTATGCACAAATGATTTTTCTTCCTTCTTCTCCTCCGAAAATTCTTTAACTCTCCAGATCCAATTTCCTCTATCTTTCTCATCTTCCCTTCTCCAGAACCTTTTCTTTCGAGACTTGTTCTTCTTGAAGTTACCTGAACCATCAACATTTTTGTCATAGAATAGGTTAGAAGGGTGAATCTGATCTTTAGATTTAGAAGTAAGACTATCATCTGAATCAAATAAAGGATTATTGGAAACATTTGAAAAACGTGAACTTGAAGCTGTTTTGAATGAACATTCTGACTCAGCTAGATCATATCTCGGTGATTGAGCTATTGAGTCTGGCGTCTTGTGCTCAGTCAACTTCACCTTGAACAAGATCTCTTCAAGTTCCTTTATATTTGACGACAAACTGTTTCTTTCCTTTGCAATCAGATCAAACTTCTTTTGCAATTCAGATTTCGTCTTCTTTTCCTTCAGAATAGTTGATGACAATTCAGATAATTTTCTTGTCAGCTTAGCAATCTCAGTCTTGAATACTTTATTTTCTTTCTTGAAATCTTTCTCTACATTCTTCTATTCAATCTTCTTCTTCTCTTTCTCAACCTTGTCTCTCTCAAGAATGATAATTTTCTCGAAATCTGACACTTGTTGAGAAAGTTTAATGCATTTGAGCTCCACAACTTTCTTCTCTTCAAAAGCTTTTCTGGAGAATTCAGAGAATTTCTTAGTAAACTCTTTTCTTTCTTTCTCAATCTGTCTCATCTCATCTTGGGCTTTTATGTTGTCTCTGTCTTGGGTTGCATTTTTCTTCATCATATTAATCTCAACCTCAAGACTAAAGACTTTATCTTTCAAAGAGTTTCTTTCAGCAAAAATTTGAGAATTTGACTTTCTCAGCCCTTCACATGTCTCGCTGGAGATGTTTGCTCTTCTTCTAAGTTCATCTAGCTTTCTTTGCATTGATTCCTTCTTTGACTAGCTTGAGCTAGAATTAAAACTTTCAGACTTCTTCAGCTTTGCTTGAAGATTTAAGATCTCTTTTTCTTTAGACTCAATTATTCCTGCAAAATTAATCTTTGAGTTAGAGATACATTCTGAGCAAACAAAGTCTTTCTTTAAGTCCTTATCATTTTTCAATCTATCAATCTGTTCTAGAAGATATGAGTTCTGAATCTTCAGATCTTTATTTTCAGCTTCCAGTGTTGGAATCTCTGGCATGTACGCTAAAGCACAATCTCTGTTTGTAAGCACCAGATTTCCTTTCTCATCTGTGTAAGGCATCTTTAGCAGATGGATTAGTAATCAAACTTATCTGTACAATTTAAATCAACTAATAAGATCGTTGAATCAAGAATTGGAAAAACTCTACACTCAAAAATTTCAGAAAAATAAATTTCTAAAAAAGATCAAGTGCAGAATTCACAAATATCAATGAACACAGAGAGAGATTCACAAACACAGAGAAAGATTTCAGAATTCGCAAACAGGAGTAGATAGAATTCGCAGACAAGAGAATCAAGAAACTTAGAATTCGCAAACAGACGACCTGCAAAACCTTGACAATTCGCGAAGTGGTACCTAGCAAATCCTGTCCTTAGAGAAATTCACGAAGCATTAACTTTCGCACACAACTTTAGTAAACAAGAATTCGTAGACCAAAGAATCACGAATCCTAGACTTAGAAAACTTTAAACTTTTCTTTTAACTTTCGTGAATCAACTTTCGCAATCTGAAAGGTGTTATAATTATAAGCACCTGCGAATCCTTTACTTGGTAAAATGATTTTGGAATTATTTTGGAGAAGGCTTCGTAAATACTACTCGCGAATCTCAGGGAATTCGCAAACTATCAACCTGCGAGTTCTTCAGAATTCGTAGACAAGGAGTCTGCGAAACTTACACTTAAACAAAAATTTCAAGAATTAAGAATCCTACGAATCCTAAACTTTCGTAAACAATAAACTAGCGAATCCTGAGGTTTCGCTACACAAACACATGTGAATCTTGTACTTAGGCTAATTTAGCACCCTGCGAGATTTAGTGGTGCTTTGCGAGTTCTTCAAAGAAATCGTCCCTGTATATCGACTTTGGATCCAAAAACACAGTAGTTGATTAAAATGCAATGCAAAACTTACACAATACATTCACCAACATATATCGACTATACCCTAATCAAAATAGACCCATAACAACAAGTTATGTGCATTGAATCTAATGGAACAGTACTCGACAGTTTCATGAACAAAACCTTCAAAAAATCATCAAAATACCAATCGATTTGTGCTTTTAAATCCAATAGGGAAATCTGATAATGTTCAATAACAGTAAACGCACCTATTCCAATGATTTTTAGCCTAAAAACACAATAAACTTTGAAATCGATTTTCACACAGTGAAGGTTTTCGAAAAATACTTTTTCAATCCAAAAAAAACTTGATTCTTTGGCTCTGATACCACTTGTTATACCCATATATTAGTTGATAATCAATCACACAACACAATAAGAACAAGAGATGAATAGAAATCAAATCAATATGTCATAAATCTCTTGATAGCCATATGAGTACGTGTGTGTGTGTGTTCTTGGTGTAAAAACCAATACCTTTGAACGTGTAAAAACAATTAAGCGGCCTGCTGAAATTTAGAGACAAATTGCCTTTTATATGTAGGTCAACATGACCTAGGCAAAACTAGACATCTACCAAAACACCCCCTAAGGAAATAAACACTATTACAAAAGAGACCCCTTTTGACAAATTAATCTTGAATACAATTACTGATCCAACACCTGCCGTACGCCAAGGAGCTGGCATCGGACTTGAACAATTGTAACAAAAATGTCCCGTATGGTGACAACGACTGCAGGTTTTCACGATCGATTCCTCGACTCGTGACGGAATACGGTCGCAGTTTCGTGGTCTTCCGACATTTCGTATGTTCATGGGAGGCAGGATACATGTCATACGTTCTTCGAACAACACGTATTCAGATGGCAGTGGAAGAGGGTTCACTTGCTCGTCATATGTTGCCCGATAAGCTTGTAGTGTGAACCAGTTTGAATCCCATTGCATGCATGTACATGTCTGAGACTGCAAATCAACTCTGCCATTCTTATGCCAGTCATGAACTTCGTATTCTACTTATGAAATGGGATACACCCTCCATCTTACGCTCCTGTTGATTCTTTTCTCGATCTTTGCCTCTGCCCAGTGTGTTACTACGCTTTGAATTTGTATTGTAGGAAAAACGATAAAACGTTACACTAAATTAACAAATGTTCAATTGGGAATACGTAGTTGTGTATATAAATATACCTCCATCATGGTCGTGCTTGTAATACCATTGCTACAACGTCGAACGGTAAAACTCGACCAACATTGTAATCGGCAGGTAATGCGTAAATCGACTCAACGCGTTCACGGACTCTGCACTGTTCGAAGTCATTGCGTTGTGCTGCAGGCCAGAAAACATTGATCGTGCCCATCTCTCATAACCAACCTTCTGAAGGTATACAGTCGCGCTCGGTAGACTATGATGCATCAACTCTATTGTACTCTCGAAGTCTGATCGACGGTACGCTTTGCATGCCTCCCAGAACATCAACTTCTTTGCTTTCTGTCTTTTTGAGGTCAGTTTCAAGTTAACGAGCAGATGTCAGGCACAAAGACCGTGATGGGCATTTGGGTATACCGTTTTGATGGCCAAATCGATTGAAGCTGTCCGATCAGTAACAAACGTTAAGTCGGGAGGTTGACCAATACATTCTCTCAGCTTCGTTAAGAACCGAGTCTAGGAAGAGCCACTTTCTATCTTCCCCACTCCCATCACAATGGGAACGATCTGGTTGTTCCCATCCATTGCGACCGCCAGGAACATGGTGCCGATAAATGTACCCTTCAGATGGGCACCGTCCATTATGAGTAACAGTCGTAGACCATAAAAAAATGACCGGATCTGCAGATGCTTAAAGTCAGATGTACGAACATTAAACAATTAGTAAACTAGAGAAATCTAAATAAAAATCTTTACCGAATCACCGAGTGCCACGAACAATATATCAAACCGTCCTGCAACATCTAAGGCGATTTCAGCCACAGTCCCGGGATTGTGTAGTTTCAGATTGTGGCAATAGACCAGGAGTTGGGCAAACGATGATTCTGGGGCCCCCCTCAACAGCTATAACGTATGCATCTTTACCCGCCATGCTTGGTTATAAGAGATGTTTACACCGAAACGTTGGCTTTTGTCTTCTATGATTTCGTTTCCATGATATAACCTCCTACAGTCCTTCAAACTCCACGCTAATACATGACCCAAAACCTCTGGTGTCACATTACGGTTGTTGGGGTGGACTTGGGTTCTTAAATAAGTGTGTTCGTCATGCAATTTTCTTACTTGAAACAGGGGACTGCTATCATCGACAACAACCACCATTAAACTCCATTGACATGATGGAACAACACAAATCGCCTCATACTTTTTCTTAGTGGATCTTGCTACCTTCACTTGGAAGTTCTCGTGAAGGCATTTTAACCCTACTGCAAGCTTCAATTCTTTTTTGGTCTCGAAAGTCTGTAGGACTTTCATGTGTGACATAGGTTGGTAAGCCATGGGGTTCCTAGGTTTTACAACGAGGGTTGGGCAGGGTAATGGCTCAGGTATACCCTAAAAATGATTCCTTATCCCAGTTTCCTCATCCCTTGAACGATCGTTTGTATCGTCTTCGTCTTGTGGAATATTCAAAATTTGAAAGGCAATGGCAACTTCATCTTCTATGTCCCCCTCATTTAAATCTGGAGTCTCGTTCAAATATGGGATGAGGATGGTGTCATGGTTGATCGCAGGTTCAAAATCGGGTTGTTGTTGGAACTGTTGTGTGAAGGTTTGTGGGTACTCTTGTTGGAACTGTTGATAACCAGTAGATGGAAAGAATTTATTTTCTTGATTTTCGGAGAAATATGGGTTTGCACCACTGCCTCCGTATGGGATAGTATTGATCATGCCACCAAATCCATCTCCACCATTTTCACCACCACCGACTACAAAAGTCGTCAACGTTTGTGGCAGAATGTTGTTGACCACGTATGTCAACCCCGAAACATCATCTTCAGCATTCAACGAGAAGATCTCACCACCCATTAGAGGGTTTTCGTAAAATAATCTGAACTCATTAACTAAACGTAATATTTTCGCCACCTGCCTAAACAATGAAGAATATGTTAAGGGGGAAGGCAAAGGTAATAAACATTTTGGATCGCCATTAACGTACTCGGTAACACCATTGTTTTTGACTAACAAACCACCACTCTGAAGATATATGCTAATGATTTCAGTAGGACGAGAATTCATATTTGAATCAAATATGAGAAAAGATCTCAAAGGTGTATATAGGGAAAACTTGAAAGAGAGGATAAATTGAAGATGAAAGATGATGTGTTTGTTTCCAAATGGGTTGGGTTCTTTATATAAGGAAAAAAGTATCTGCTTTGGAAAATATTATAAAAATTAAAAGCAAAAAACAATAGTTACATGCATTATTTTTCAGAGGAATCTTTTATGGGATGAGACGATGCCATTACTGACAAGATGATGCAGACAAATCTTGTCAGACATGATGGGAGATGACGATGCAGACAAATCTTGTCTGATTTTCGCCGATGCCGACAGGTCATGATGGGACGAGATGGTGTAGACGAATCTTGTATGGTCGATAAAATCGTTTAATCTGTTTTTGTGTTTTGATGAGCTTTTATTTTAAGGTAACAAAATTATTTAAGCGCACAAAATAAACACATGTTTTTTAATCCATTCCTTTTTTTAGGGAAATTGGCCTAAAGAGCAAAAACACTTGAGTGGATTAAAAACAGTAGCTAACACAACAAACATAAAGCTATATATTTCAAACTCCAAGTACATCATAGAAATGAACATAAAAACAGATACTTAAAACATAAAAATGGGTTACAACACCAAGATTATGACCTAATCTTTGGCCCCTCGTCGAATACAAGATGAAAGATGATGTGTTAGTTTCCAAATGGATTGGGTTCTTTATATAAGGAAATAAAAGTATCTGGTTTAAAACATATCATAAAAATTAAAAGCAAAAAACAATAGGCAGAAGAATCTTGTCAGACGAATCTTGTCTAATTTTAGCCGATGCTGACAAGTCGTGATGGGACCATACGGTGCAGATGAATCTTGTCTGATTTTCGCCGACGCCGATAGCTCGTGATGGGACCAGACGGTGCAGACGAATCTTGTTAGACAGATACATTTTTGTCGACTTGTATATGAGATGGCATTTGAGATCCATGTATCACAACAATTAACAACATTAACATATTTAAGGTGAAATTTATCCTCTTACTTACTAAGCAGAAAAACATGGCCGGAAACGCATCGTCTTCAAACCCTCCCTCTTCCTAGGGAATTCCTGCAAAGATTTTAGAAGCAATACAAAAACTTGAAGCGAAGAGAAACGACATAGACGATAATTGGATGAACGCTCTTGCAGCAAGGGATGAGGTTCTTGCCTCAATAGATGAAAAACACAAAACCATTGCAAAGTTGTACAAGCAAATCGAAAAAGATGATGCTCGTGCCAAAGAGATGAGCAAAAAAATTCCAAAATTTATGGAGCAGTATGAGCAGAAATCGACACTGCTCGAGCAGTTGAAATCACTCGTTAGAGTGAATATTGTTGTTTCATTGCTTCGTTGTAGTTGTTATTGTTGCACTGCATGTTTCCGTTGTACCGGTTCAGTTATATCTTTTTGCTTTAATGTTGTCGTTTCGAAGTTTGTTTAGCTGAACTTCTTCATGTTGTACCGGTTGTTTTCGAACTATATCAATTTGTAAGTTTATTTGGGTCAACTCTTTATAAACCATTTAACTACCCAAATTTGTTGATTAATTTGTCATTCATACGACGGAAGATTTAGACGTCCAATATACCAACACAGTGGAGTACAAAATACTAGAATAATGTATATAATGGTAGCTTACATACTATTCGTAATTTGGGTTCCAAAACGGAAAATAAAAACACATCGTTTGTTGATTAATTTGTCATTCATACGACGAAATATTTAGAGTTTTAGACGTCCAACATACCAACACGAACCCTTGACAGTGGAGTACAAAATACTAGAATAATGTATATTATGGTAGCTTACATAATATCCGTAATTTGGGTTCCAAAACGGGAAAAACACATCATTTGTTGATTAATTTGTCATTCATACGACGAAAGATTTAGACGTCCAATATACCAACACGAACCCTTGACAGTGGAGTACAAAATACTAGAATAATGTATATAATGGTAGCTTACATATTATCCGTAATTTGGGTTCCAAAACGGAAAAAAAACACATCGTTTGTTGATTAATTTGTCATTCATACGACGGAAGATTTAGACGTCCAATATACCAACACGAACCCTTTACAGTGGAGTACAAAATACTAGAATAATGTATATAATAGTAGCTTACATATTATCCATAATTTGGGTTCCAAAACGAAAAAAAAACACATCGTTTGTTGATTAATTTGTCATTCATACGAAGGAAGATTTAGACGTCCAATATACCAACACGAACCCTTGACAGTGGAGTACAAAATGCTAGAATAATGTATATAATGGTAGCTTACATATTGTCCCTAATTTGGGTTCCAAAACGGAAAAACACATCGTTTGTTGATTAATTTGTCATTCATACAACGGAAGATTTAGACGTCCAATATACCAACATGAACCCTTGACAGTGGAGTACAAAATACTAGAATAATGTATATAATGGTAACTTACATACCATCCGTAATTTGGGTTCAAACTTTGGCCGACACCGACAGCTCATGATGAGACGAGACCTTGCAGAAGAATCTTTTCAGACGAATCTTGTCTGATTTTGGCCGACACCGGCAGCTCGTGATGGAACGAGACCTTGCAGAAGAATCTATTCAAACGAATCTTGTCTGATTTTCGCTGACGTCGACAGCTCGTGATGGGACGAAACCTTGCAGAATAATCTTTTCAGACGAATTTTGTCTGATTTTCGCCGACGCCGACAACTCGTGATGGGACAACACCTTGCAGACGAATCTTTTCAGACGAATCTTGTCTGATTTTCGCCGTCTTCGACAGCTCGTGATGGGATGACACCTTGCAGACGAATCTTTTTAGGGAGTTGACGAGTCCTATAAAAACCTTAAGATTATACCGTTGTTTTGCACATGACTATTCATATCAATTTCATAAGATTATATATCACTTCTACTGAAAATGACATCGAGATATGATCATGTGTGGAGTTTAAGATGTCCACCACGACCGCTTTCGGATACAGTGAAGGAGTTGTATGGTTAGTACTTCTTTATGTTTCTTATACATATGAATATTTTGTAAAACGTGTAACTTTTTATATTTCTTCTTCAACAGTTCAATATCCCCAGTTGTTCACGATGAAGGTCTATCATCATGGGTATTTTACAAAACCACCGATGATGTCTTACATGGGTGGTATTGAAACCTACATTGTCATGCTCGATGTTGACGATCTTAGCATGCAATTGTTGCACCAACTAATGGAAGAAATAGGTTATGAAGAACGCAAACATGTGAAAATGTATTTTAAAAAACCTAATGAATACTTACAGCTTGGACTACGACCGTTGCTGCTTGAAGACGATGTGGTGAATATACGTCAATACGTCGACGACCGTATGGTCATTGAAGTGTACATCGAAAAATAGAATTGCATCACTTCAAAAGAAATCTCTCCCGAGCTTATGATGAGTCGGCTCAGAATAGACAGTCCCTTATGTACTGAGCATAGTGTATTTCTAGTTTTTTTTAATCTATGTGTTGTATTTGAGCTGTAATTTTATATCTTCAAAACCAGATATTTGTAACACCCTAAATTTTAGAGAAATTTAAAATTCGAAAATTCGTTAATATGACGGCTATAAATACAGAAAACCTGGATAATATGATAATGACAGATCAACTAAAATATGCCATCCCGAAACGGAAATAAAGTATGACGTTTACAACCCAAAAATAAATCAAAGTTTAACTCAACAACCTACTAATCTAAACAAGACTAAATCTATATTAAGTTTGGGTGTTAACACTTTTCTTCCCAAAATATGCCATGATTATGTCGGGTGTACGTCTCTATAACCTTCAAAAATATTACTATCCGTCGATCTCTCTCCACTCAAGCCCAGGGAGTTCCACCGCTAGAATGACCTGTTATACATGTCATTTTAAGAAAAAGTGTTAGGCTAAAGCCTAGTGAGATCGAACATTTAAGTTGACAATTAATAAGTTTAAACGGAAATAAGGAAGTAAAGCCGGAGAAATTATAATATGTAATCTTTACCACAATGCAAGTACCTGTTGGTTTAACGGGGGAGATCCGCTTACTAACACAAGTGATAGAACACAAAAGTAAGTCACTTGGAGAGTTAGTAAAGCCAATACACATAATAAAATACACGCAAGGGGTGTTAGGCTCGGTAGCTTTAAACGTACACCCGCGGAAGGTCAACTTCAACTACATAGCGTCCTTACGTTGAGATCATCATCCAATATCGTATATTAGCACGTAGGGCTTATACCCTATCCGATGCCTAACCGTGCCTCGATGTGGAAAACTAACGTTCCATCATCGGTCAAAATGATACAAATAGGTTATGGGGTCATGACGCCCAACTGCAACCAAGTATGCCATACAATACCAACAAGGCCAATCAAATGCCCCAACAATTAATATGTCAACCAATGGGCTAATCAAAACAAAGTTCCATATAATATCTCACATAATTTCCAAGAGGTTCCAAGGTAACACTTTGAATAGCATTTCCCTACTTTAAATCCAAAATTCCCAAGTCCTCATTCAATAAATACACATCAAAATCTCAAAAACCCTAATTTTGATTCCAAGCATTTAAACATGAAACTAAAGGAAAACATATTTCTCGTGTACAAGTCTCCAAATAATTCAAGATATAAGTTCTTAAATTTCAAAATCATACTCATCCATATAAACCCTAAAATCTCCAAAGTTAGGTTTTTGGTGAAACTCACCCAAATCAAGAGAATACAAAGTGGAGATGTTTATAAGGTTAAAATCGTAGTTAACATGTATAAAGTTTGTGAAAATAGAAAGGAAACTCACCTTGGTAGTTTTCAAAGAGAAAACCCAAACCCTAGAATGAAAATGATGATGACTTGAGGTTAGCTAGGCTTGAACTCTTCCACTTAAAGCTTATAATCACCTAGGAAAGGATCATAAATGAGCAAGGAAGGTGGTAGCTAAGAGCATTAATGAGGGAGGAAGATTGGGTGGAAAAGCTTACCTTGAAATTGCAGAGAAACGACTTAGCACACTCCCAAAATTAGATACAAGACTAAAAATCGCGACCTTCTCATTTTATACCCAAATCCTCCGTCAGGGAGAGTGACAAGCGATAGTGACATTTGTCACTATCGCGGGCATTATCGCCCGAAAACCCCCAAACTCTCGGTACAACCCCTGCGGTTGTGACACCGCGATAGTGACCAGGGCACTATCGCCGAAACTATACCACAGGCTCTTCCACTATCCGGCGATTGTGTCTAGCGATAGTGACACTTGTCACAATCGTCGGCACTCTCGCTAGCACAATACCGAGATTCGTAATGACATTCAACATTCCAAACGCACAGGTTCGAGTCATTGGATTACCATAAATTAACGATTAATTCTAAAACATAATCGCACCTTAAACAACCATTAATCATTTCATGAAACTCGAAATTTTCGGGGTGTCACAATATTTTCCCTCAATATTTCCCTATAAATAGATGGTGCATTCCTATAATTTATTCCTACCAACTCTCATCATCTTCCATTATCGTATCAATATAGAGTAGAACTGCATTCTCCCAACTGGTAAAAATGGTGAAACGTTGCAACTGCGGCGCAGATGCAATCGTCCGAACATCATGGACGGACTCTAACCCTGGACGTCGATTCTTCTGTTGTTCCTTACCTGTAAGGTTTTACTTTCTAACATGTTTACTAGTTTGTTGAAATGTTTTCTAAATTTTAAATTACTATCGATTTCATCAATCTTTAAGTAGTAATGGTGGTTAAATTTGTTGTCAACTTTATAAAGTACAACTTTATCGAATAACTTAGACAATTATACATAGAGAACATATAAAATAACTTAGACACTCATTTATAAAAACCACCAATATCATTAATAATAATACATCATGGTACACGTGCAGAATAACAAATGGAGGCAAATCGACGACGGAATGCCATAGCATATTCCACTGCTGGATCTTCACCGTGTATCGATTCTCCCTTGATAAGATGCTCGAGAAACATACAATAATATGAGCCACAGTGGCCAAGTGCAGGCCCTTGCTCAGGCACGTCGGTGGGAATGATGACATCCAAAGGGGGACTGCTTGCCGGGGTAAACCCATACACGCTATCATAGTACCCCAACACTCGTAGGTAATTGTGTAGGTGCGTCGCTAGCACTTTCGCCCTCTCCTCAACCCACCTTGTGAACACCCCTACACCGCTAGAGTCATAGAGGGTCAATTCCCAGGACTTCAGGTCTAGCACACCTAAAACCCAATGTGTATGTTTCAAATTGAATGGGATGAATACCTAAAATAAAAAAAGAAAAAGTTAACAAATGCATCATTTGTATACATTAAAAGTGCAAATTAATTCCAAATAGTTATCCCAACCCGGTCGACGGTGTGCCATGGTGGATAATCTTTTTCTGATCCGTTGGTCCACTTGACTTGTTTTTCTGGGCATGCCGTTTCCAAAAGGTCTACAAAACCAGGCAACATAATTGTCCACTTGCCAAACGGTTTGTGGCTTGCCGCCCTTCCAACATGTACTTCCCCAAGTCTGAATATGCTGTTAATCAAACACAAAAATAAGTTATTTAACATTCGGTCACATGTCCATACATTTAAAACTAATATATTTTTCACTTGACTAACCATGTTTGCGAAGTACCCAGAATGAATTTTGCCCAAGAGACGTCCCCAAAATTCATAATCCGCTCACGATTTCAATAATATTCGTAACTTCATGAGAGGTGGCAGTAGCCCACCGACGTACAATACCTCAACATCCACCTCCTCAACGGGTACAAGCGTCGGTAGGGGACTCGGTGTGGGAGGCAGTAGATCCGCCTTCTTGTTGCGTTTCTTGGTGCACAGGAGGGTAAAGGGGGATCTAGAGTACCAGGATTTTTTGGTCTCTCGCTTCGCCTGAGGAAGCTCGACTTCAACGGGCACTGACTGGGCCCTTTCCGAGAGCGATGGCGTGACATCCACGTCCTCGTCCTTCATTGACATCACCAAAACATTATAATAGAACATACGTGCAAACTTATAAGTCCAAACTAAAAACGGTCTTACCTCTTCATCGTCGCATGGTGAATGTGTCTGCGCAACGAATTTCCCCTTCCTCAAAAGGCTTAAATCATCGCATGGTGAATTTGCCTGCGCAACGAATTTCCCCTTCTTCAAAAGGCTTACATCATCATAGAGATTTGATACTTTGTTCTCAATCCTTGTGTACTTCTCATTCAGTTTCTGAAGCTCAAGGGTAAATTCGTTCGGAGCAGAATACTGAGAATGCCCGGTATAAGAATGTCGCACCGACTGCGACTATTGACCTAATCGTGGGGAGGGGGAAATTTCTTCAAAAATCTTGAGGATTCAAATTGGCAAATTCAGCAAACGGGGATGCCATGTTAAACCAGTTTTGTTCGGGGACATATCACTCGTAATTGTCGATGGCGGCAACCCCCGTCTCGGTGTGGCTCGTAATCATTGAACGTGGCACCACCAACTCGGGGTTTCTAGTTCAGATCAAATAGGTCATCATCCTCCGGTTGTGTCTTGTAATCACCAACTCCGGCAGAGGCTAAAAACGTGTAGCTTACAATCCACCACTCACAACTTGACTCCGCTGGAGTTGGTGACAACGATAACTTGGGCAAGGCAGTCTTAAAAAATAAAATAAAAAAACTGTTAGGTACATATATTTTAAATAATAATTTTGTTAAAAAAATCAATGGTTAATTACAACGCAACACATACTGGTAAGAAATTAAGGAATTTCAGACACTTGTCGGTAGAGACGTTTTTCGTTCTACGCCACCCACAGGCCCTTGGGATGGTGGGACTATACCTGGCATAGTTTAACAACTGTGGAAACGTCTTAAAGATCCATATCTGTGACGTCAAAAATAACATCGTGAAAATATGCATATTACAAGGTAAATAATTAGAGTAACCAAAGAAGTAATGATGGCGGACCTTGAAAGCGTATATGAATCCCGACAGTATGTACCTTTCCAGCACCGGGATCTTTTCTTTTCTATTTAAAAGGGCATTATAAAGTTGATTAAATGTTCTAGCCCATATGTGCGAACCCCACGGGTAACGATTCCATGCATTGAAATCATCAAGCAGAACTAAACACCAATCATGGACGACATAGTCGTTCCGTCTTCCAAGAAATACTTTATCGAGTACTAACTGAAGACAGACACAGATAGCGTCATCGTCCGACAAGGCGTTGAACAAATTGTCGTTATCAAATAACCTAAAAAAATAAGAACCTTAATCTCTGTGCACGCAGGTACGTGAGAAAACAATTTACCTCTAATAGCCACATGTGTGTTACTTAGTGGCCGTAACTCGGGCCCAAATCGAAGGCCGGTAATTTTTTGGGAAGTGGGAATCGGTTAGTTGGTTAAAAATTCGGGTATTTAATACAAAAAATAATTATTATTCAAATATATCTGTTTTTCTTTTTCAATGTTTTGGTGAATCATGATATATTGGAAAGTAGGAAGATTTTTTGGGAAAAAATTGGTATTTATGTGATCCCAGGTTTCAAGTAATCATGCACAAATCAATAACAATCAAAGATCAAAGATGAGAGAATTTGAGTCATAAGCTTTGTCGTATTCATATGTCTCACAAAGGAAAATTACAATGACATGCGTACCAAAAGCTTACACTGAATGCTTACACAAAACAAGACTAAAGGAATACTTATATAGGGTCAAACATGGACTTGACCTCTACACAAGCATACAAGAAAAGTCAACATTATAAAAGAAACATACTAAACAAATTGACTCAAAACTATGATCTAACATTCTCCCCCTTTTTGAGCAAATTGAAAGTCTTCAACTTGTCCATTTCCTCATGCAAGTTCTCCTTATTCCCATATATCCTTCAAACCTCCTGATTGCTTGTCTGAATCTGATTCTGTCCTTGATTGCATCAATAACATTCTCATTCCAGATCCTTTCCATTCTAGGCATATGATCATGCTCAGCTAATCTCTGCTTTTCATTTTCCTCATACTTGGCTTGCAGCTTTTTGACAACATCTTCTAAAGTACCATCTTAGTACTTTGGAATCTCAGCAACTTTCATAAATATTTTCTCCTTTTTATCTACATTCTCATACACAACCCCAAGTTCTGGCTCTCTTAGAACTGTGTAGAGTGGAGTTTTTTCAAGTAGAGGATGAGTCATATCAGGCTTGAGCGGGTTGATTCTTTTCTGATTTGTCTCTATGCCTAATTGGAAATCATAAAGATAATTTGAGTAGATATGCCTCCTGATAAACCTCTTGATAGTATCTAAAGCAAATATTATTTTAGAGTGTCTGATGGTTCTATCTCTGAAATCATGGTACATGAATTCAATATCTCTGAAGTTCACATTGGCAAAATCAGCTTCATTGAAGGTATAAATCTTCAAATTCTTTCTCTGAACAATGAACTCAGGATACCAAATCTTCTTGTATTTCTTCATAGTCACTCTGATAACTTCCAGAATTTTTGATCTGCTTCTAACATACATACATGTTCTTCCCATAACTTGCAACATTCTGATATAATCTTTCTGATACTCTGGAGATTTATCTTGAATACCCAAGAGTTGAGCTTGATCAATCTGTCTAATGTAGCTCACAAAGATTTTTACTCCCTCTTCAAGGTATGGAACACGTAAAGCTCGCCTGATTCTTTTAATCTCTTGAATGGTAGGACCAAACTCGTCATAGCCTGTATAAGGAGTAGAACCCACTACTAGAGTTCCTAAAGGGCCTGCTTCAGTTTGTGGAAACTCTGGCACAAGTGGTGGTTCTATAACAAACTACTTTTGATTTTCTAGGCTTCCAGGATTTCTCTGATATGGAAACTCTTCTTCCATCTGAACATAAGAATCAAGATTGACAGTTTGATCAGCAACATCAGGTTGAATAACATTGGGATTAGGAAATTTAAACTCGCTGAATGATGGAACAGTTGGAAAAACACTTGGTTCGGGCAGTTGTACATGAATAGGACTTAGATGAAGTTCCTCTGGAGCACTTTCAGAAAACATTGCATTTAAAGCATTTGTGTCTTTGTCCTCAAACAGGTCATGAAGAACACTTGCTTCATGAGTTGGTATCTCCTCAGATCTCTTTACAATCTCCATAACATCAACAACTTCATCATCTGAACCAATCTCAATAAAATCACTTTTCTGCCCCTCTTCCTTGATTTTCCAATACATCTCATATTTTGAATTAACTTCAGCAAAAGTATCATCTTCAAGAGCAATGATATCAGGATTAGGCAAACCTGTTATCTCCAAAATCTCTTGCCTTGTTGCAATCTTAGGCTTTTCAAACCTTGATTCAACACTTTCTCCAACATACAACACTAACTCCAATTGATCATTTTGCTCAGAACCATGATCAGCTCCCCTTTCCACACTTTCAAAATTTTCAACTCTTTGCTCCACCAACACAGTTTCACCAGAACCAGTAGCAGCTGCCTGTTTCTCCCTTTTCTCCCCCTCATGATCATTATTTGGATCATGATCATGCTCATCAATAGAAACAGCTACCTGGGCTTTGCAAGAAGTTTGAACTACCTGTTTAAGATCAGATAGAGCAAACAAAATGTCAGATTTAAAAGAATGAAACTCTGTGGCACTAACCACATCTGCTGGTTGCACAGATCGTGGTGGTTGACTTTCAAGGTGGGTTTGCAGAAGGGTTAGAAGATCTGCATTTTGCTGAGTATCCAGAGCTTGAGATAAAAGTTTGCAAACAGCAAAGACTTAAGCTCATCAATGGATAGATCAGCAGGTTGTGTGTTTGGAATTTGCTGCCTTTGTTGGGCAGGTTGAGGTTCAGATATTGGGTCTTTCCCCTTCAATAAACGTTTCATTGCACCTATCTCCTCCTCTACCGTCTCAAAAATACGGGATTCAACAACCTTTAAGGCGCCATCGAGGAATTCCTTTGACACAAAGTCAGGGTTAGTAGCACCGGTATCACTTAGATTAACCGTTTGCTTGACAGCTGTGGAAACAACTGCATGTCCTGTTTTCATTGGTGGCAAAGACGTGGGCGGAAGCTCCACGTACGGTTTTGAAGCCGAGCCTTTCCAACAATGGGGCCTAGGGACCGAGCATTAGCTCTCCCTGAAAAGGAGGTGATCCAGCCGCACCTTCCAGTACGGCTACCTTGTTACGACTTCACTCCAGTCACTAGCCCTGCCTTCGGCATCCCCCTCCTTGTTAATGACAGGACTTCCATCTGATCCTCGTAGTCCGGATTACGAATCTACTATGGATGTTCCGATCGAGTCACAAAGACTTCCGATGGTAGCACTATCAATAAGTGTCCTAGGAATGATAATCGGTAAACGATATGGCACTAGACTCAATTGTGCAGGAAATGAAGACGAGAACTGGGGCTGCTGTTCTCTTGTTTCAATACCTTGATCCTCCGAACGAGAACCTAGTAGATTTTGTGCTATGTCCCCGTGTGAAGTTGAAACTATTTATTTTTAAGAAGAAATAGAGTGGCTGGCTTCAGTGTGTGATTGCATAACCGGGTTACTTATGTCTTGTACATCCGAACGTAACACATGAGACGGAGTATGAGATGTGGTTGCCCTTTTGGATGTGTAGGTCTGGGTAATCACACGCTCACCATGTTCTTTTCCTTCAATTCCACTCTCTCTCTCTCTCCAAGTTTTCAACTAATTATCCCTCATTCCTCCTTATTTCTCCAACTACAGCAGTAAGAATGGAGTCAACATGAGTCTGTTGTTCCACTTCCATGGCTTCAATACCATAGAAGGGTTCAAAAACATCTGTAAAATCATCATCACAGACATCAACTTGTTGTTCTGTGTGAGTTGCAACATTATCAACATTATCAGCTCCATCATCATCATCATGAGCATCATCACCATCTAATTCACTATTTCCAGCTATCTCAGTATCCGTCTCCTCATCATCTTTAGAACTAGTAGCAGAAGGAACATCACTTACTTCACTTTCATGGCCTGCCTGTTCTTGTGCAAGATCCAGTTGATTATCAGAGCCATGACCTTCATCAGCAGGAGGTGTCACTGAATGTGGGGTAACAACCCGTGACCCTGAAGCCTCAAGTCTTGGTCTCCGACCCCCTCCAGAGCCCCTCTCAGTGTTTTTCCTCTTCTCTCCCCGTTTCTGTACCCCCGTGGTATCATAATCCTTCACTGACTCTGCTCTCCTAGGGATGGAGCCTTGGGTAGGGATAACCGGTTCTGGTCGTCCCATAGACTCTCTATAATCTACTACGCTCTCACATTCTGGATCTGCATAATCTAATAAACCTTCAGGCACAGGCATGGTGTATGGAAATTTTGTCTTCTATTTCATGAGGTATCTCATCTCACTTACTGGAGCATGAGGATGATTGATTCTAGTTGGGATCTACCTGTTACTCCTCAATATACTTCTTACAATGAGTGTCATGAACCTCTGGTATGGTATGTAGTTGGGTGCTTTGGATGTCTTCTTAGCAACCACCTTTTCATACAACTCAGTCCAGAAGATATGTGCATAATCTATGTGCAAGTAATGAACAATACAATAGAAGAGCTTGAGAATATATATGCTTGCATTATCTGTTCCATAGATCTTTGTTGTAAGGCATCTGTTGATCACTGAGAATAGGGTATAATAGAATGGTGGCAGATTATTCTTCTTGAAATGACTAACTTGAGTCATATTTCCAAGATATCCCATATCTCTAATGCCTTTTAACACTTCAGCATCTGATGGTAGTTCATCATATGAAGTTCTCCCCTCTCTTGCTGTTTCAGAAGGAAGGCTCAAGATGAATCTTAATCTTTCCTGGGTTAGAACAGATGTGAAATGATCAATCTCCAGCTTGAATACATGTATTCTCTCTCCTTTTTCCTTCACATGAGTAAACCTGATTGTTTTCCAGGCTTGTTGCACATAAAGTTTTGGAACTGCATCCTGAACAGTCAGTGCATTCCTCAAAGGATGGTTATTTAAGATATCCAGTACCAGTGGATCAATTCTGATGCTGAATTGAAGATGATGATTGTTAGGTTGCTGGGGTTTCATTTCAGCAGGTGAAATCAGAAATAGATCTGGATTTGCATCATGTGGCACTTGGAAGTCAGATTTAGATGATGGCATTGGGAACTGTTCAGAAGCTTCCTGATGTGGTGAATTTTCACCGGTCTGAAAATGCTGGTCTACAGTTTGTTCTGCCATTGGTACCTGAAAAGATAAGCAATGTTGGACAGGGTCCAATTTGGTTAGTGAAAATATAAGTTTTGACACTTGAAAATCACTTTTTGAAAAATGATAAGTGTAGAATTCGCATGACAGGGGTATGCGAATTCTGCACTTAGGAATTAAAACTCAACAAGAATTCACATGAAGAATTCGTATGAAGGCTTATACGAATTCCTCACTTGGAATTTTTCAAACATGGATCAAGAATTCGTATGAATGAGATACGAATTGAACACTTGAAAAATATGACACTGAGTTCCAGAATTCGTATGGACCTTAAAAACAAGAATTCACATAGACTTTGATTTTCTTGAAAAAATTTCTAAGTATGAGTATGAACATCAAGAACATTAAGAACATATCTTCAAATCTTCAAATAAACCCAGATTGTAAAAATTTTAATTTTGAATTTTAACCCTAGATATTAGTTCTGTTAGGATCGATATGTGATTAAAAACACTTTTTGTCCAAGAAATCTTAGCTTTTAACAACAAATAGTCCTTAATCTTGATTTTTTTATCAAGAACATCAAGAACATTCAAAAGCCAGATTCAAGAATCAATCCCAACAACAATCGATTTAGGTCAAAATTTTCGAATGATAGGGTTCGATTTGATTAAGTTAATATCCTTTTAGTTCAGATTCACATCCGAAAACTTTATCAAGAATCAAAATCATTCAAAATAATCAAAGTCTTATACGAGTTCTTGGAATATGAACAATCCATGAATCCAAGTCCTAAATCTAATCCAGTTTGGGTAACCTGCAAAGAAATCAAACACTAAACAAGATAAACAAACAAAGTACAAACATAAAAAGAACAAGATTAACACCTTTTGAACAAAGATTCAGAAAGAAATCAAAGATGAAACGAGAAGTCGCAAGCTAGGGTTTTGAACACTATGCTCTGAAAGGATTTCGTATAATTCAAAAATCTGGAAAAGTGAGGATTTCGTATGAAAACATATATTTATACCTAAGACTGAATAGAACATGTGGCACGATGTTACTGGACCTCTCACTTTTCGCAGATGACTCACTTGCGAATTGTCTAGAAAGAATAGACAATGAGTGTGTGAGAATTCGCATGACTAAATATGCGAATTTTGTGTGCAACATAAGAATTCGTATGACAGTGTTATACGAATTCTTCACTCCACGCATAAAGTCTTATGCGAAATGCTAGAATTCGTATGAGACACACATGCGAATTCCAAGAATTCGTGTAACACACACATGCGAATTCTGAGGATTTCGCATGCTAGTGTTATGCGAATTCTGGACTTAGCAACATTTCCATCTTTTGAAAAACATTATAAACTTGGAAATTTGCTAATTTTGGGAACTTTTTCAAAACTTGCCAAAAATAGAAACTTTCCATAAATGGAAATTTTCCAAAAATGACATTTTTCACTTAATTTTAAGTTCCAAAAGCATTTACACACACTTCACACTTACAACCATTTCAATATTTGTCAGTTGAGCTCCCCCTTGACTTGATGTCTTTTTCTTCTGATTCTTGTCATAGCTTTGTCCTATCTTGATGTATCTGTTTGTCTTTTCTTTGCTAGCTCCCCCTTGACATGATGTGGATCTTTCTTTACTGTATGGATATGCTCCCCCTTCATATTTGCATACAGGTAAAATGATATAACAATGAATCTCTTATTTTTCTAAAACATTCTCCCCATTTATAAAATATAACAATTAAGTTTTTCTCAACTTCAATTCACACAATTGATATTTAATCAATAAAAACTCCCTGTAATGATATGACATTCAAGGATCACCATTTGAACATTGAAGATTGAGTTCTAAGTTGTTGTACTTAGAAGTCACAATCCTTGACATTGAAGTCCGAGTCCTAAGCTGAATTACTCAGAAGTCATAATTCTTCTCAATCCTTCTAGAGTTCTGATTCCTGCATCACAAGTTGAACAGGTTTTGGTACCCAGATGAGTTTGGGTCCACTCTGGTTAGTATGTGAAAACTTCTTTGAGCGGTTTCCACCTCTGTGATAAGCAGTATCATTAAACTTCTTATGAGAATAATACCTTTTGTGAATTTGTGCTTTGTGTACAAAATCATCATTGCAGCAATAAGAACAACAAACTTTTCTTTTTGCTAACCTGATTAGATGCTTGGTAGACTTGACAACATCAGTTGCAAAAGATTTACCTTTTTCAGCTCTGTTCTTCTTTCTCTATTCAGCTTGTGCATATGATTTATGGTATTTTAGTGATTCTGGAGAACCTTTCACAACCCAAATCATCTTCTATTTCTTAGAAGCTTTGAGTTCAGAATAAGCAGCATATCTATCAGCAGATTTAACATAAAATGAACTAGAAGATTTAACCTGATCTGTTTTCAAAACATCTGATTTGACATTTTTGTTTCTTGAAAACCATATTTTGAAATAAGTTATTTACTGATTGAAATGAGCAAACTGATTCACTTGCATCATCATTATAAGAAGATAATACAGGTGTTTCAGATGCTAACTTGTCAGATAAATCAGCATTAGCTTTCTCAAGTTGATTAATCTTGTCATTCAACTTGGCTTTCTCATTACAAAGTTTATCAAATTTGCTTTGCAAATCAGATTTATTCTTCTGTCCTTTTTGTATATCTGAAGATAAATAGTCAGCTTGTCAGTGAGTTTAGAAATCTCAGATTCAAAATGTTTCCTTTCAGTTTCAAACTCTTTTTCTAAGTTCTGATTTTTCTCAGAAATCTCTTTGAATAGTAAAGTATTTTTCTTTTCAGTACTCTTTCTTTCTTTATCAAAGACATCTCTTTCAGTAGTCACAATTTTCTCAAAATCAGAAACTTGTTTGAAAAGTTTTGCACATCTGAGTTCTAACTTTTTCTTCTCAGATTCAGCTTTCTTTGAAAGTTCAGATAGCTTCAGGTTGAAAGTTTTCTCAAGTTCAGCTTTCTCATTCTTGTGTCTCCCATCTACTTTCTTTAGCCATTCTTTGCCTTTAGATTGATATGTTGATACTTGAGTCTCAGCCTTTGTCAGTTTGACATTCAGAGTATCAATTTCTGCTTTCAGCTTTGAGTTTTTAACTTTGAGCTCTTCAAGTTCAGCTTCCATCTTTGGTATTTCTGGCATGTATGACAATGCACAGTCTCTGTTGGTGAGAAACAAATTTCCCTTCTCATCTGTGTAAGGCATGATTAGTATCTCTGAAAAATATAGCTTGAAAAGATCGTTAGTCAGAAAATAAGAAAAAATTGAAGTAAAAATACAGAAAAATTACTCAGAAATGATTACAAGTCAAGAATTCGTATGCTACTCACAACACAAAATTCGCATGCAAGAATTCGTATGGTACAATTCGCATAGCACACACAAGCAAGAATTCATATGGACTAGAATTCACATAAAAAAGATATCAAAAAGGATACGAAGTATGAACTTTTCGCATATAAGTATGTGCGAGTTCTAAGCTTTTCGCATGAAGGCTTATGCGAATTCTTTGAAATTCGTATGTCTCTTAGATGCGAATTCTTTGAAATTCGTATGTCTCTTAGATGCGAATTCCACACAATTAGTACATGTCTCTTGTGCGAATTATATACTTCTCGTATATGTCCTTGTGCGAATCCTTAGCTTTTCGTACACCTCCTTGTGCGAATTCTTCCCTTAACAACTTTGTTCTCTATGATGTGCGGATTCTTCCCTTAAAAAAACACTAGAAACAACTAATTTGCGAATTCCTTGGCTCTGCGAGTTCTACATTTGATGTGCGAATTCTTTGGATCTTGAAAATATTTTCCAATTTTTCACTAGAAATCCACCCAATTCTTGGTGTTTGACTTTGAAACTTTGCAGAATCACTCTCTATATCATCGAAAACAACCCTGTGAAGTGAATTTTCAAACCAATAACCATGATTGTGGGATTCGAATCTTTACAGTCCGTGAATAGAAACTTTCTAAAACTTGAAAGATCGATTCAATTCTTTGAATCTGTTGATCAATTGATTAACCAACCAAAACAAGAAATGTTCCTTTACAATGAACGAACACTATGCACACAAATTTACATAAAAAACACCATGAAATCAAAATCTTGATTTCAATGGAACAATGACTTTCTAAACTTGGAAATTCGGATCTTTCTGCTTCAAATCATGGTGATAATCTTTCTGAATTTTCTGATCTAGCTCTTATACCAATTGTGATACAAGTTTCAAGTAATCATGCACAAATCAATAACAATCAAAGATCAAAGATGAGAGAATTTGAGTCATAAGCTTTGTCGTATTCATATGTCTCACAAAGGAAAATTACAATGACATGCGTACCAAAAGCTTACACTGAATGCTTACACAAAACAAGACTAAAGGAATACTTATATAGGGTCAAACATGGACTTGACCTCTACACAAGCATACAAGAAAAGTCAACATTATAAAAGAAACATACTAAACAAATTGACTCAAAAATATGATCTAACAATTTATGTCACCCATGTTGTATAAATACCTAAAAACCGGGTATTTGATAAAAAATCAGGTATTTAATACAACAAAATTAAATATTATTTAAAATATTGAGGGTCAAATATATTTGTTTTTCTTTTTTCAGTGTTTTGGTGAATCATGATATATTGGAAAGTAGGAAGGTTTTTTGGGAAAAAAATTGGTATTTATGTCACCCATGTTGTATAAATACCAAAAAACCAGGTATTTTGTAAAAAAAACGGGTATTTAATACAAAAAATCAGAATTTCTGTATCAAAATCGGGTCAAAATATATCTGATTTTTTTCATTGAATTGTCATTTCAAGATCTTTTGGGAAATGGTGAAACTTTTGGGGAAGTGGGAGAATATTGAGTCAAATCGGCTAAATAGGGGGTGGGGGTCTTTATGCCGACCCCCGGGGGGGGGGGGGGGGGGGGGACAAGGGCTGCATGTGTTGGTGTTTCACGTTCTCACTTGACCAAATTGTGTGGGACCTACTACATTTAGCTGACGGCGGGCTAAATTGACCGGCATAAATGGGTGCTATTTTAGCAATTCCGTTCTAAATGTGCTATTTCATCAAATCAATTCCCAAAAATTGTTATTTGGGCCATTTTCCCTTAAAACAATCACATAGACTCAAAGGCAAATGATATACAAACAAGAGAGGGGAAATGTCTATATATAGTAGAGTCCAAAGCATTGGGTTCTATATCCCACCAACGTGGGATGGATTAGACACATACCCTCAAGAGTTCATCCATGTCTTTTACACCATCATTTTCCAAAAAAAATATTCAAAAAACATGAGTTTATTAGTATTATTATTAATTAAATTAAAATAATATTACTAATTATTACTATTATTTTGCTTATCGGGTATCTCACGAGCTTATCGAGTCGAGTATCAGGTCGCTCGACTCGACTCGTTAGCATATCGAATCAAGCCGATTAAAGTCGAGTGTCGACCAAATCGATCTCGAGTAGCTCGCGAGTTATCTCATCTCATTTACACCCCTGCATAATGAAGATTATTGTGTTAATAATATATCAATTTACCCTCTACTTGTGTTCTAATCAAATATTATATTCTCCGCACAAGTGCACGGTGTTGTTACCTGATTGATATATAAAGACTTCAGCTTTATATGTTTATTCAATTGATTAAAGTTCGTAAGATAAGTCATGGGGCAGATGAAAGTGTAACGTACAAGTTGTCATATAAAACTAAATGCTACGAGAAACGACACATATACATTAGGGACCAACCCTCTCGACATCTAGCTTTAAGGGTTTGCTCAACTTGCTAAAAAAAAGGCTTATAGGTCATCAGTTCGAATCTCCTATCTTCAGGCCCCCATGGAATTAGTGTGTGGGCAAGTTGACCCGAACAACCACGGTTAATAAAAAAACATGGCTCTTGAAACGTGCTAATTATACTAAACACGCATTAATCCATAATTAGTTACTTGTTCATATACTTTTACACAATACTTGATTTGGTTTGCAACAAAATAACAGCAGCAGCAACGACAACTTTTTGCTATTTAAACAAGCTCTAAGACATAAGTTCACTAGTCATCCACCGATCTTCATACCTCCCATACGGGATACTGGTGGAAGGAAGCCCGGTGAAGTGAAGGGGGTCGGGTTCAATTCCATAATCTGTCAGTGGCCTATGTTCAAGAACATCATCATGTTCAACCACAAAGTCTGGAATCTCGATTGATCCTTTCTTCATATCATGCCACAGATACTGCAGCCGACTAACGTACTTCACCTTCCAATATAACCTGTGATTGGAATAAATGTGTTACGAGCACACACTCGTGATAACGTGTGTTTTGTGTATGATGTTACAGCATGATTTTTCAACTTCCTTAAATATTGTTGGTTCATCTTTAGTCATGATTAACACCAAATCAAACAAAACCAGTATATCCCACACACAAATGAATAAAAATCCCTCGTCACTAGGTTCCATGTCTTCTCCCTGTGTGAAGACAGATGATCACTTTATGGAGGAGAGCGAATAAAAAGATAAACTAAATAAATTTATATATTAAAATATATAATTATGTGTCTTTTACATGGGGACATGGAATTTGGGGACAGAAGATTCTTATTCCACAAAGGTAGGGCCCGGGGAGAGTAGGATGTATACAAACCTTGCCTATTTCCGTGAACATCTCAGCTTGCAAAACTAAAATTTAACAGGAAACCTGTGTGAGAAGTAATAGACTTTTAACAGGAATTCTTCTTCAGGGTAGAGGTCAAGTATGCGTATATCTTACCCTCGAACCCCACCTCCAGGTAGGAGGGACATTCTCGTTTGATTTGGTTTAGTTTATGTGCAAGAAAACAGAAAACAAGCAACATGTACAATAAGTAATAGGCAACTTACCCTCCACTTAGCAGGAAGCGGCCAAGAGTAGCAATAAGAAGCCTGGAGCGCAATCCAGGATGAACAAAGTAGAGAACCTGAAGCCTATCCTTGAAGTCTGAAGGAAGCTCTTCGTAGATCCACCTCAAGATCGTGACTCCAGGGTTGTTATATTCTTTCCTCACAGTCGAGTGCATGTACACAATGCAGAATGGCCCTTCTGGCAACTCCATAGAGATTTTGCATATGATGTACTTCTTCAGCCATTCGCCCCCAATTACTGGGGCTGTTATATTCATTGGTTAACAAAAGCTTTATTAAGAAGCAAACCAGAAATCATCTCACACAGAAACGGACGCTAGGGGAAGAATATATATCCAAGAAAAGAAATAATTCAGAACCCGATTAGTGCAATCAAACTACAGTCGATTTCTTGTGAAAAGCCGTAAAGAAAACATACATGTCTTTCAAGGTCGATTTGGTTTAACCATATTGTCGTGGCGGACCATATGGCAGCAGCACGTTGTTCATAATGTGCTATTTGTATATGTGTACATTGCACAGTTTATGCAATGCATATAAACGAAACGAGCCCGGTATATCCCACCTAAAGGTGGGGTCTGTAACTAAAAACAGATATATCAACATTTAATCATCGAGGACAAGTTACTTAACACAAAAAACAAGTTGGCAAGGGTCAAAGCAATAACAACACATAAGAAAGGTCATGGTGAAATATATAAATTTGAGTTTCAGTATTGTTTTTACTACCAAAAAGGTAAGTTTTCTCCGTTTAGATATCTTGTATTGGACTAGATTTGGTCCTACGATACCCTGAGACCTCCATCAAGGTGGGTGGATGCCACTAAATGGCCACTGCCAGGATGCCAAGCGGCAATGCTGTAACAACTGTGATTTTAGCAACATTAGGCCCAATGTAGATCAAGAACAATGTATGATCCATCAAATAGCGGACTTCCAATCATTACACTTGGCATATGAGGCGACATTAAACCAAACACAAAGGAGTCATAACAAGCCATGTAATTGCATCAATCATCCACTATAACTACTAAACATGAATAACAAGGACTTGGATAGCAGCTATCTTCATATGTACCATTCACACAACAGTAAGGAAAGGCAATAAAAAAGTACAGAGGTCTTGCGAGGCGGTCGTTTACGTGTTAAAGCTCTTATTCGTTAAGTTTGTGTTCCGAGGAATATAATTCAGAGCGTATGTGTATCTATATTAGAGCTACAACACACTTTCTTCCTCTCTCTCAGTTATATGCGCTTTCAAATACAGAACACAATCAAGTATTTGTTTGCTGTTACCTGTACTCTTCACTGCATACCAGCTTTGTTAGGGAACAAATAACTTATAAGGATTCATTACCAACACCATTTATTTTGTGTTTTCTCATATCGTGAATAAATCATTTATTTTGTGTTTTGTCATATCGTGAATAAATTTGAGAAGGTTTTGAAGTTACGATCATTGAAGAGGAAGGTAACGGTGGATGGCATACGTCTATAGAGTATAGTTAGTTTGTTGTAACGTCTTGTTCAGGTCATTTAGTTAAATGCCCATGTACATAAGTCACTTTTATAAACTAACCTTTTGGTGTATTTTCAAGATTTTACAAGGCAGAAAGGATGAATCTGGAATTAAATCTGAGAACATATTACCCATATTCGGGGACAAGAGGCGAAACGGGCACAGGGACGTGAAAACCTAAGAAACAGCTTTTTTTTTCCGAAATCTGCCTCCAGCAATGAAAAATGGCAAGGTGCACCTTGGATTGAACTTGTTAATTAAAAGGCCATGCTTCTAATTAAAATCTCATCTACTTGTACCTTGAAAAAGAAAACGGTGAACAACATCGTCCGCAGAAGACAGGTATGAGTTTCCGTCCAGTGGCGGAGCCACATACAAGTAATGGGGTCTCTTGACCCCAGTCACAAATTAAAAAAATTCCAGATTTAGCTTTAAAAAAATTACCCTTCATATATGAGTTGGTTTCATGCCTTCAATTTTTACAAGACCCTACGCATTTGATTTTTTTTTCCACCAAAACCAAAAGAATAAATTCATCTCGATATCTTGTGCATTGTTTTGTTAAATCCATTTCAATAGTAGGAATCTCGATATCTAGTTCTTTTGTATTGTTTTATTAAATCCATCTCAGTATCTTATTATTTTAGTTTTAATATAACCGGTTTATCATATGTTAATTGTTTTATATGCTCAAAGCCTGAAACCAATTAGCTAGAGATAAAATATATAAAAGTATGATATAATTTGCTTTTAGGTTTAACCGAAATAGTAAAATAATTAGACCTCGAAAAAACTAACTCGACACGCTAACCCGACACGAAATAAATGGGTTTGGGTAATACATTTCAACCCGTTTAAGTAAACGGGTTGGCACGACACAAAAATTAAAGGTAAGCTCATGGTCAAAGATTTCAACCCGAATAACCCGTTTATATATATATATATATATATATATGTAATAAGTTCTCTTTTTTATTTTTATTTCTTCTAATTTACGATTTACTTTTGGGCGGTTGGGCTAGATAAATCATTAAATTGGCAGCACAAAAATGGGTTAAACGGGTTAGCAAAATTTTAGATTTGTAATTTTTTGTGAATTTTCGATTTTTTATTTTATAAATGTTAAACGGGTTAAATGGGTTAGCGGGTTTAATGGGTTAAGAGGATAAAAGGGTTAATCGGGTCATGTCGAGTTAGGCGGGTTAAATCAAGTCATGTGTTCAGGTTGGGATTTTATGACCCGTTTATTAAACGGGACGTGTTCGGGTTATGGACCCTCAACCCGTTTACCTTTGAACCCGACAGCATGGTTTAAAAAAGCGTTCGAGGCGCACGCCTCGAGGCGAGGCGGTGTAAAAACGCCCCCGAGGCGCCGCCTCTCTGCCCAGATGCGAGGCTTACGCCTTGTTACCATGAGGCGGTAGTGAGGCGGTGAGGCGGTGAGGCGTAAATGAGGCGTACGCCTCTAAGATTACTAAATTTTCCTGAATTAAGTTTAAAGCTGTAAACCACAACCTGAAAAAGCCTATTTACAGCCTGGAAAGTTACCACAAGCCACTTTTACAGCCTAACACTTAACTTATTAATATGAAGACCAAAAGTTGTCTTCTACATATTTTCTCTACGTTTCCAACAAGCAATAACTTCTCCTCTTTGCTGCATTCAAAGCTCTTTCCCACTGGTCACACTCACAAGAACTGCTTTGTCTTTATTTTTTTTGGAGTTTTTTAATAAGTACACAGTGTACAGAACGTTAAGTGAATATACTGAGTTTTTTTTATTACATACTGTTTGTATGTTGCTGTTGTACATTGAATATGTTTAAAGTTTTTCTTTACTGTTTTTCTTTAAAGTTTTATCATTTAAAGTTTTTTTCTTATAATTAGTAGTATTATTGAATTATGGATTCTATGGTTTGGATATTTTGGTATGGATATATAAAATTATGTCTTTTTCTTAAGTGTTGTGAATTTATGATTTTTTTTGTTTTATTTTTTTGAGGCTTACGCCTCGAGTACCAATTCAAAAAACGCCTCGAGGCTCGTTTCCGTTTTTTTAAACCTTGCCCGACAGAACACAACATGTTTGCCAGATCTAAATATAATAATTGAAACTGAACCGTTTAACCCGAAACCATTTTGGTTTGGTGGCTTATTTGGTTTTGGAAGATTTTCAAACACTCCTAATGGGCCGTTTTTCAAACTCTTATCAGTTAAGAGCTTACCAGGCGCCACTTACCTTATCGCTTAAGCTTGGCAATAACCAAGAATCTTATCGGTAAGAGGCAAAGCATGGAACAAAAGTCTTACCCGAGTCTTACCCGGTAAGTGGGAGGGAAAAGACGAACCCGGTAAGTACTTATCAGATAAAAGATGTTTACCAACAATCCATTTTGATGACCGAAAATGCTACCCAACAAGGTAAGTGAAGGTGGTGACTCTTGTTGGTAAGCTCTTAGCCCCTTACCCAGTAAGCCAGGGATGGACCCAATGTAGGGCATACAGTGGCACGTGGCAAGTGGCACGTGGCAAGTGGCAAGTGGCACGTGGCAAGTGGCACGTGGCAAGTGGCACGTGGCAAGTGGCATGTGCCACCGCTTCGTTCTTCCGTCGTAGTGTAAAAAATTATAGGGTCGTGAAAAGTGCCACCGTATATTATTTTGAAATTACAATGAGGACACACGTTTCCCTTGGTAGAGTTGGTTTGTAAGGCTTTTCTTCCACCCCAGACCCAATAGGATAGGAGGAGCATTAGTAGCACATCTCTAAGATTGGAATTCAATCTCGAGAAAGTCATAAAACGAGAAAACAGTGGAGATTCTCATACTTGTTAGCTGACTTCTTGCTTCCTTCTTACATTAGTTGCACTAGACTGTTGAGCTATAGAGTTTAGACTGGAGTTCAAGTCCCGTTAGTGTCATTTTCTTAGTTTTTAGCATTTTATTTCAGATTTATTATATTCACACAGGACCTCACGTATGAAAAGCTTTGTGAAAAATATCCATATATTTGTTTCTTATAGTCAAATAATGCCACCACTCGAAAAAAATTCTAGGTCCTACTCTGCGTAAGCTCCCGGTCATCTATAAGTTTCTAGATCCTTCACTGTTTCCGTCAATCCCTTTACTAATTATAGCTCTTTAACGATTCCTGTGGTTTGATTAAATTATCCTTTCAGTACCCTGAACCAAAGCCTTCTAAGAATCTTAGGGTTTTATTGTTAGTTCACATGAGCAAGAAAGGTGAAAAGGAAGAGTATTACCTATCCTCACAGGGAATCCGACGTTAGCACAAACAAAAAAATCTATATGGTGAACCCTATTTTGTTGAATAATTCCAACATATAATCGGTTCATTCGAATCACAAAAGGTAAATTATAAGCCCTATTTTGGAAGCTTAATGTGATAAAATCATAATCCCCAAAACCAATTGAACACACACATCAACAAAACCACTATAAAATCCAATATTCAACAACTACATAGATATGATCATACCTGGGAAGTATTTGCCAACAATTCGAAATATGCGATTGCCAGATTTATCAGAACCAGATTCGAGGCGGAAGAATTGCAAGGCATCAAGAGCTGGGAACTCTTGGTCGTTATAGGCAAGATCGGAAGGGCAATCGTGCCAGGTCTCTTCGGTGGTGGTTTCATGGTGATCAGATGATGTAAGGGGGCGTGGGTCTACGCCAACACGATCCGACGGAACTACTACTACCTTGAAGTTTTCAGCAGTCGCCATGTTTATCCCTCAAATTCTGTTTCCCATATCCTAATTCTGGTTTCAAGCGTTTTGAATTTGGTGGGATTGTGGAGGATAAGCAAGAACTCGGAAAGGCCAGTGGGTCACTCCCCAGATTTTCAATATTACGGACCGCCAAATCGGACCTCAACGGACCGCATGTGCTCAAATTTCCGACCAACCCGGCCAACCAAACCCGAAACAACGTGAAAAAAACCAAAACCGAGGTAACCCGATACATAATCGATACAAATTTTGCCCAAATCGCATCTATTGGGTTGGAAATGGATTGAGCCCAAAGTAACTCGACCAACCCGACCAAATCGCATCAAGAGTTTCTCACGTCCACGACTCTCGATAAGCTTATATCTTACGACCTTTATAACGTAACTAACGATTACTTATCATTTATTACATACGACTGTTTTTTTATGAATCCTTTATTACAGGTTTAAACTCATAATAACCAACGGATATAACGGACGAACTCCATCAATGTCAATCATTATCAAGACCGTTGGGCATTTAATGCACATTTATGAAGACCAAAAGTTATATATACAAAGGATTGAAGAACCATGGGGGACATCTGAACTCATCATACCTACACAACGCTCAAGAACACTCAACTAAGGCTATGTTTGGCAAGCTAGCTGATGGTTGTTAATGCCAAAAATCGTCCTTCGAAAGATTTAAGGTCGGTGTGGAGCTTTATCCAACTAAAGAAAGTAACCAGACGACAAGTCGTGCGATAACAACAGAAATAAAGAGACAAGAGATTTGGTGACGCGGAAAAACCTCAACGAGGAAAAAACCGCGGACGACTGATAGAAGTCGTCGAGCACTATGATCGCCAAACAAGGGCGACGTCCTTATGTATTACAATGTTGTACACGACAAATACGAAATACTAGTAGAGAAACTAATAACAAGTGTAAATCGTGTATAAAGTGCTTCTATCGGGTGTATAAAACTTATGTCGTGCAATGCGAGAGAGAGAGTTTTCGATTGTTCTTTATATAGATTGTAAACTCGTAGTAGCAGTTGTCCAAATGAATTGTATGTCTTCGGTATTTATAGTCTTGATCTTCATATATGTCTCATTGATTCTTGGTGTAACGGTCGAAGTCGTTTAAATGATCTTGATGTCCGATGTCAGTTATATCCGGTGGCTTTTATGAGCATTAAACCTATATTAAAGGGACAAGAGAAAACGTTGTGTCGTACGTTAGTATAGTCGTGGTCGGGAGTATTCTTGCGATGATCGTGCGACGCTCGACCGACTTCTACGGAAGTGTCGACAGGTGTTGCACACATGTGTCTGGTTGACAGGACCTTATCTTAATACAAGACCAGTCGTGTAATGTGCATTAAATGTCATTCGTCGTGGTCGTGGATTTTTGACCCAAACAGTTTGCCCCCAAAATTTAAAATTAAACGACAATTTTGAATTTTAAATGTTAAGTTTATCGAAAATTTTGGCGGTCGCCACGTGTCAGGGGGGAGGTTCTAGTCACTTCAGAACCGAATCGGTTCGTTTCCAACTAGGCTCATGATGGCCTAACTTACACACGTGATGCCATGGAGGCATGGGGAACATGCGTGACAGTTAAGCATGACAGGTGTCAAATATCTGACGATGCATACGAAGGGTCGATCGACACGTGTCGACCATCGAGCGATTGTGCTCGATATGGTTTTCGCGTATAAATAGGGATAACCAGAGAAGGCTTCCTTTTTACGTGTAACACCCGGAAATTTCTCGCTAATAAAACTCGTCCCTGTGCCATTTCATGATCTTTGTTATCAAGTTATTATATGGTTTTGGAGTTATCTCAATTGTGTATCAGGTCACGAGGGGTTTGGGGGTATTTTGGTAAATTTTTCCTCTGCGGTACACCTTAGGCGATTGTGCCATGGCACAATCGCGGTGTCACAATTTACAGAAGCCTTGGGGGAGCGGTACACCTTAGGCGATTGTGTCTGGCGATAGTGTCATGGCACAATCGCGGTGTCACAATCGCCAGAAACCTTGGGGACGCGGTACACCTTAGGCGATTGTGCCTGTCGATAGTGCCATGGCACAATCGTGGTGTCACTATCGCCCACGGCTAGCTGGTTGCTTTTAAGGCCTGTTTTTTAGAGTTTTAATTCATAACTTCTTATCATCTTCTCCATAAATGCTCTCAACCGAAAACCTAGGTTAGAATACGTTTTTAAGTCTTCATTTAAGCGGTTCACCACCATCTCTTCAAGTTCTACTTCATCAAGCTAGGATCTAAGGTCTAGACTTTCAAAGTCATCTCATCTACTCTTCCATTCAAGAACACTTGGATATTTTTAGGGTTTTCAATAAAAACCCACATTGTGAGTACATTCAACCTTTCTAAACTTTATACATATCAAAACTAAACTTTTGAACCTACTATCATCCCCATGGTTATGTTTCTACCATTTACAAGTTTTTAACCTAAAAGTGGATTTGGGGATTTTAGGGTTTTAACCATGATTTTGAAAGTGCATTGTTGAAAGACTTACTTGGGATACTACTTATGCATCATTCATTTATCTATGAGCAAATCCATGAAGGAAAGTTATTCTTGTGATAATTAGGGTTTTCCTAAAATGGCAATTTTAGTTATCATGAGATGGTAACTTGAAAATGATTATGAGTTGGTTCTAAAATAATGAGAAGTATTGGAAAACATTGCTTTAAAGACATTTTGTAAGAAAAGGGAATAATAAACCTCAACTACTCCACATTGGGTTTGAATGCATTAAAAGTGATTTTTTGTACAAAGAAATTGTGTTAAGAAAACTCTCTTATGACAACTTTGGGCATTTATGTCAATTAGTCACAAATGAAATTGTGACAAACCTTAGACTATTACTATTGGATACATATGAATAAGTATTGGTTATTTTGGGATGTTTATTCCCCGTATGTAGCTTGTTGAGATAATTGGTACGGTTATGTGGGACCGGTTACTAACCATGGGCCATAAATGTAATCCTAGTGAATGAGTATGACTTGAATCCTCGGGTTCCCTCCCCCACATCTGAGTACGAGTCGGCGTTGTTCGTGGCCATGGGTCCAAGTATTGAGTTCACAACTCGGAGAGTGACTTACTTTTGTGTTTCGCCACGATCCTTGGAAATTGGGTCTCCCCCGTCATCGCAAGATGTATTCTGGACCGAAAGGTCATTATGTGGTTGTTATTTCCTTTTTGTAAACTCAACTTTTCGGAAAGATTATTTATTGACGCACTTACATTATTTCTTAATTTTATATAAATTGTGTGTTCTTACTAGGCTTCAAGCCTAACACTTTTTCTTAAATGATGTGTATAGCAAGTACCCTTAGCGGTGGGTTGCCAAAGGGTTCGAGTGATGAGCGTGGACTCTTGAGGCATTTTTGAGATGATAGATTTTGGAGTCCTTGTGTAACGCCCGTATTTTCGCAGAGAACTTGCCTATATATATATCCGTACGTAGATGTGTGGGTAATCTCTTATCTTTTCAAGCCAAGATTAGCACCTTGAAACCGAGAGTTGCACGGGTTTCTACGCGGGTTCCAAGCCGTGGCCCAAGCCATGTAACTCACTGGAGTTCAAGACTTTTGAGCGCACGCACGGCCTCCTAGCCGCAACCAAAGCCGCGGGGCCACCTGCAGGTCCCCAAAACCCCTCTTTGCTCGCTTTTGAACCATATCACACCCCCAAATGCTTTACACCCGCAATTTTAGGGTTCTTGGACGATTTTCCTTCTTATTCTCACCTTCAACCATTTATTGCAAGCCTTGGGTAGTTAAGGAGCATTGATTACACTTCAACCTACCTTGAGGACCATTTACTGGAGTAATCTCACCAAGATTCAAGATCAAGCTACTCTCATCCAACTTTCTAGGGTTTTCTACATTTCTAGGTTTTTGGCTAAAAACCTAGGTTTGTGAGTTCTAAACCTTTGGCAAAACTAGATACATGTCATAACATGCTATATATTGTTGTCATTCCTTTACATTTATCTATCTACACTCATATCTCGATTTCTTTGTGGAGTCCTCTATGTTAGAGTTTAAAACTTTATGACCTATTTTGATGAGCTTCTCTAGAGGAGTTATTGGGACTATATAGCCCTAAATAAAGTAGAAATATAAATGTGTGTGTTATTCTCGGATTATGACCTACTTGGGTGGCTTGCCCTAATTTTGAGTAAATGGATTATTGGTTATATGCATGATGATAAGAGACATTGTCATTTCTTGATGTATTGCTTACCGTGATAGTGAGATGATCTACTACTTGTGTACTTATGAAGTGGGATTATGGACATATTGATCATGATAGATTCATGCTAGTCATTTTGGAGATTCACGTTTGGTGTGTGAACTGCAAGGTCTAATATTGTACCCATGGTTGGTACTGTGATGATTCATGTGCTATATGTGCCTTGAGACCTACTAATGTTATTGTGGACGAACCAAGTCAGTAGACACTAGGAGGATATAGTCTTGGGTGCCACCGTTAAGGTATGTACCTAAACCTCCGCCATTCGGGGTAATGCCATGGTTGTAGTCCTCGGGTGTTCTAGGCCTTTTGGATGTCACTCATGGTAGTTGGCATCATGGTATATCGACTCTTTGGGTGGAACTTGATTGGTGCTATGGGTCTCCCCCATTGACTCCACATATGAGTAAACTTCTTGTTAACTGCTGATAAGTATTATTGTTATTCCCAAAATCATCAAGTTCTAATCGTAAATAGACAATCAAGATGATTCAACAATCGTAATCACATGTCATTGCTTTAATCATCAAGATTACAAACTTTCACTTTCTCTCACTACTTTCTCTCACTAGAATAATATTCTATTAGCTCTTCTCTAATCTGCTCAAATACGTTCATACAATCTGAATTGTTACTACTACTTACAAAGACAAGGACATAAGATATTTATACCCTCTACCAATTACAAAGAAACAAAAACACAAATACAAAACACTAAACATTGACTTTGACTTTATTACAAAATGACTTTGACTTTCACTGAGAGTTGACTTTCCAACTTTGACCTCTTGAACTTTCATCTTCAATCTTTATGATCTTGAATCCAACAAATCTATGCTCTAACATTCTCCCCCTTTGGATCAAGATCATTACTAAAAGATTTAACAATGCGATCTTCTCTCTTTAAGCTCAATTTGAATAAACTCCCCCTTTGATCAACCTTTATCATTTCTTGCAATCTCCCCTTTGATACAAAAATGATTTTCTCAAACAATCCACATTCTCCCCCTATTCATATGAAAATTCTGACATTCACCCATTTCTTTGATAAACTCTGTATCTTCAAAAACTTTCAGCAATCTTCCAAAAAAAATCTGTTCTTCAAGAATTATTAACATTCTCTCCCAAAGGTTGTAACCAAACCTCTATCAGACAAAACTCTGATCGCTTCAGCAAATTATCTTCAACAATTCTGAAATCTTTGAACTCTTTCAGCAAACTTTCTTTAACAATCAATTCTTGAACATTTTTCTCCCAACTTTAACATTTCTTGATACCATCTCCCCCTTTTTGATGATTTGAGCATTGATATCATCAAAACTTTCTCCAAGAAATGCCTTTGACCATTCTGATCTGTCCAAGAGCCACTGATTCGTTGATCCATAACCATATATTTATCTAGATCTTTTCAAATCCAGACAAAATATTCGTGTAACACCTGAATCAACAAATGAATCAGTTAATATGCCTGTCAGTAACACGAAGTCACTGTGTGTAACGAATACACATAGGAAAGGAGCTTTTTGATGTTCACTCCCCCAGGGCTTCCATCCAATCATCGAAACACCACAAAGGCAATTTCTATGAATGTTATGACAAGAAAACAAATTCCTTGTGTATTTGTGCAAGTGATAGAAAGAATTAAGCATTTAATGATTGCTTATAAAGGCTCAAAATTATGTAAACCACTGAGACAACAGTAGATAAACACAGACTCAATGTGCATGATTGAAGTGCGAAGGTGGGGCATACTTCCTTCTTTTTCAATATCCAGATTTTCCAAATGAAAATCAGATAGCATATGTGTTGCTTCCCCTTAAAAAAATATGAAACATTTTCTTTTTGAGAAGAAAATGAGTGGTTGGTGGGGTTTTTATTAAGAGTTGGCATGGGCTAGTTGCCTGTTTCAATAATGTTCACGAAGAATTGTGAAACACTAGTAATGTGGTTTCCCGACTCAGAAAGTAGTTGGTGCAGAGTTTGATATTCTTTTACTCTGATCTCACACCCTCTTTCTTTTAATCATTAAGCTCACATCTAACCAAACTCTCTTTTCCATTTTATCTCAACACACAACCCACACTCATTTCTTTTCGACTCCTCACTCTCAATCACCAAGGATTAATGGTTCCATTAAGAGGAAACCTCTGAATCGCTAAGAGGTAAATCTTGTTTGGAAAAAAAAAGTGTTGCCTCTTAATGGTTCCAAAATCCTCTTAATGATTTTGTATCCTGACTCTCCCTTAACCATTAAGAGCCCTGATTTCATTATGAACAATTAGCAAACAACCATATTTCATTTTACACAATATCATAAAAACCTCTTAATCATTCAGATCACTTAATCATTCTGCACTAAACCATTCAACAACTGCCAAACATCCCCTAACTTCTTGGGTAGGAAACACTGGTTAACGTGAATCCATAGAAGTTCATTTAAGTCCTAGCATAAAGAAACCCGTATTTTCCTATAAAGCATATATTGCTCAAAATGGTTTAACTAGAACAGTTAAAGCTTAAATACAAGTCATATGTATAGATGCTCAGAATATAATCACGAAGATATGAGCATTTTGAAACATTGAAGTATTTTCAAACAAGTATATTGAAAGAATAAACATGAATACAAGAGACTTGTTTGAAAATCTGACATTGTATGAAAAATGATCAGAAATAAGATGATATATCAGTTAAAGCTTATGGTCAACAATAACAAATATGTGTCTATACGAACCAAGATATAGACAAGTCTTGAAATGAACGTTTCGAAATGAAATGACGCTCAAAATTCTTTGAAGTACAAGCGGGGTGTCTTACCATCAAAAAAATATGTTTCAAATTTGAGACATGGTAAGAACATTTTGAACAAAAAGTCAAACCGGTGTGTGTGAATACTTAAAAGTATAAAGAAAAGACAATACGCAAGTATTTATCTTTGGAAACACACGGTTTGTTAAGCATTGAAGCACAAGTAAAATCAAAACATTTAAAATCACACTTCTAATTCATGAAATTTGTTTAAGAATCGGGAAGTGGTTTGAACATTTAAGAACATGTTTTCTATGATTGAAAGTTGTCCTTCTTTCAACCATATATGAGATTAAGATAAGAAATTAACCTTTCTATGCAGTCTTAAATCTCATGAAGTCAGCTGAAGTCATAAAGATATGATCTTGATAGCTTCTCTCATTCTGCACAAGTCTCAAAGTCTAGTCAAAGCAACTTTATTCACAAAATTTATTCCAATGTAAATGACATAAAGCAGTAAAATGATTAAAGTACGAGTTCTGATCTGAAATAATCAGAAATCATCACCTTTACTCCCCCTGAAATTATGCATCTAAAATATGTAACACCCTGAGTTCTGGAAATAGCGATTGATTTAAAAATTTTCTAAATACATTGGTAAATGCATTATCTACTATCACAAATTAAGATTTAACTTCAATACACACATTCAATCTATACATACAGACTATAAAAAGACGGGTGCTACTAAAACCCAATAAAATCACTATCTCCAACTTGCGGAAGACTTCACCAAGTACTTACTCTTGTGTCTAGCTAAGGCTCTACTCTTCATAGAATTGCTAGAACCAAACCCCCAATTGGAACCTGATGCACATGCCGACAAATAAAAAGGTTAGGCTTAACGCCTAGTGAGCTCAAGAGTTTTCAACATATATAAATGAATCGTTTAAAGAAAGAAGTATGCCATTAAAATCATAATCTTTCAAAATGATATGCTCCGCTAGTGAAAACGACCCGTTTACCAATAAATATGCATTTTAAACGAAAGAGACACTGAGTTAATCGTTAACCAAACCAAACTGTTTTACCGACTACGATCCCAATATAAAACGTTATTTCGTAAACTTAGATGTAAACCAAGATTTGCTCAAAATGAGAATAAAGAGAGGACTCCCAATTTAAAACGCGGGTAAATATTATATCTCGAAATACCCAACACGGGTGGAACATGACCCATAACTCATAAACCAAAGATAAAAACCCACATAAATAAACATCGCCGTGAACATGGGCATTAGACCCAAAACTCACGCAACCATAAAATGGCCGAAATTAAATATCGATACGTGGAGAAGACACATTCCATTCAAACCTTAATATACGTGGGGAAGACCCAATATTAAAGCCATCATTTATCGTCGACCACATAAAAACCAAAGTTGGTAAAATACGACATTACCAATTAAAATACCACGAATCAATGATGAGGAGATCCGTAAATACCGAGAATAGAGAAACACGAAAATAGGTCGTTCACGCGACTTCCTTGCATATCCTCTAAACGTTTCCATCTGGGGTGGCGAGAACACGTGAATGGGGCCACCCGTGATGTTATTGGATTTCACCAACGTGCCCCGGTCCTAGTTCCCATGCCATACAAGACATCACAATCCTCAGACATGTTGCTGCCCCTTGCCATACTCCGTCGAGTTCCACTCCGGGGTCTTACGGACCCGGGTGCCTATCCAATCTAGACGAGTTCCAACTCTGTGGCTCGAACCACATATTCCTACTCGCTAGCAAACCCGAGCGGTCACTAAACGTAACTCAAAACCTCAGGCCTTACAAAAACCGATAGACTTACGTGCCTATGGATCCATTACGACACTATCTAACATTACATGACTCCAAATGAATGACCAAAGCACCCAAATCATGTAATTCACCAATGACATAAACGATCGCCATCATACTCAAAACCCACAACGGTTATAAATCCGGACAAGTGTCCACACGACTCCTTTAGTCAAAACTGGGCCAAAGGCCCAACACTTTACGTAAATACCCAAATGAAAACCGATATAAACATGGAAGCACGTTTGACCAACTATTATGGAAACATAACTAAAAGTGTAATTAACCCAAATCTCATCGCTGGTCGAGACAGACCATTTTCCAAGTGTACTTATACCCTTATGTTTTCAAAACGCCTCATAATACAATAATATGCATTTCTTAAAAAGGTCATTACGATCAAATACACAAAATGACGCTTACGTCAATTGAATTCCAAGTATATATGCAAAATCATCAAATAAACATTTCAACATGATTTATTTACCAAAATACCCAAAGATCCCAAAATGGGTGTCTCAACATGTTTATAAAACTAAACATTTCAAATTAACTAAAACTTATCAGCAGTTAACCATTTGAGGTAAAACACAAACATTTTAAAATAAACATTTTGGCATGTACACCGTTTTCACAAATCAACTTGAACTCACCTTGCTAGATTTAGGCTAAATCTAGATTTCACCCAACGAGCTCTTTTGAAGGCCGCTTGAATCCTCAAGCCGAGAACTTCCGAAACCTAGATCCAAACACTTCAAACCATAAATATCCATAAATAACCACATAGAAACATTCCCCAACATTATATACTAAAATCCCTAAACGAGGTCAAAACCCTAGTTTCTCCAAAACTAACAAATCCGAGATTTGAGATACCAAACACTAAGAAACCACCAATGGAGCATTTATAACATTATTTCAAGAAAGCTTACCACTTAAGATGATGAGACCTTCCGAGAACACCCAATCCAACACTTCAACCCGAGCTCCCAACCGTTGAACTTGATGAGGAAGATGAAGATGGAGGTTTTGTGACTCAAGCTCCCAACTAGCTAGATGATTAAGAATTATGTGGTTTGGGGAGGAAAAACCCCCAAAATAGGTTAGGGTTCGGTTTTGGGGTTTGGGAGAGAAAAGGGAAGAAGATAGAAATGAGAAATGAGAAATGAGAAATGAGGGAAATGGGTGAAAAATCGCACATTTAACCCACTGGTACACGTATGCTATAGTGCCAGGAGATTATGCCAGTGGCACAATCGCTGGCACAATCGCCAAGCATGTACCGTGAGCTCCTCAGCTTCGGCGATAGTGCTAGGCTATTGTGCCTTCTGGCACAATCGCTGGCATGGTCGCCCGAGTGTCCCCGAACTCCAAAAATCCGACTTTTCAACGCCCAAACTCCCGATACTCCGAGGGACTTTAAACAATACATTTTCCAACAAAACCCCACTATTTACAAGTCACAGAAATGTCCGGGTGACATTTACTTACCGAAAATTACGGGCGTTACAAAATATGTCAGTGAAAAAGTACATGATAGAGATCTACAATTCTATTTTGAAATGTAGTTCATCATATCTATCGGATGTAAAATATTTCAGAAAAGTATGTACTCCCCCTTAATGGTTGATTTCCTCATTCGAGTATTGGAGTACAATCTCTTATCAGTACAGGAGTAAGGTCTTTTGATCACTGAAGTACGAGTCCTAAATTGTTGTGTTTAGAAGTCAACCTTCGTTGAAGTACGGGTTCTGAGCTAATTTACTTAGAAGCCTTGGTTCTCTTACTCCCCCTTGACAGTAGGTCCCTTCAATACAGAATCAGTCTTTGGCTTTGGTACCCACTGGTATTTGGGTCCATATGTGTTAGTTGCAGTTCGAATGGGAGTAACTGAGTAAGAATCATACCAATAATGATCACTAGTTTTGTGAACATGATCATGTGAACAACAATAAGAACAATAGTATTTCTTACCTGACAACCTGATTAATTGATCTTTCGTGTAGATATGATCAAGTTTACCTTTACGTGCATCTTTCTTCTTGGCTTTATTTGTATGTACACATGACTTCTTCCCTTTCATCTCTTCTTTCTTCTCATCTTTCTTCTTTTCTTCAACTGGTTTCTTCTTCCAAACCAGTTCTTCTTCATTGTATCTCCTTCTTCTATGTGTACCTGAACCATCTATATTTTGATCATAGAAAAGGTTAGTACTACGAATATGATTAGAAGATTTAACTGACCTCTTTGAAGACACAGTCTTATGATGTGAGCTTGCCGCTGTCTTGAATGAAAATTCAGAATCAGCTGGATCATCTCTAGGTGTGTGGATTTGTGACTCTGGAGTCGTGTGCTCAGTCACCACCACCTTTGAAACAATCTTTTCAAGCTCTTTAATCTTTGAAGCAAAGTTGTCTCTTTCTTTGACGAGAAGGTCAATCTTCGTCTCGAATTCAGATTTCGTTTTCTTCTCTTTCAGTATACTCTCATATAGTTCAGATAGCTTGTCAGTAAGCTTCTTTATCTCTACTTCAAACATATTTCTCTCTTCTTCAAACCCTTTTCAGCATCCTTTCTCTGGCCGGATATTTCTTTGAAGAATCCAACATTCTTTTTTTCAATAGCCTTCTTTTCCTTGGCAAACTTTTCTCTTTCCAAGATTATTACTTTCTCAAAAATCAGAAACTTGCTGAGAAAGCTTTATACACTTAAGCTCAACAGTCTTCTTTTCTTCAATACTCTTCTTGGAAAACTCTGATAACTTCTTTGCAAATGATTTCTTTTCAGTCTCAAAAACTGATCTGTCCTTTTCAAAAACAGATTTGTCTTTGACAAACTTTTGCTTCAAATCAGATATAGTCTTCTGAAGCTTAGCATTAGCATCTTCCAGATCATAAATCTTCTTATACATATCATCATTTGCATTCTCCAAATCCTTAACTTTCTTCTCATTGTTCTCAACAGAATCTTGTTTCTGGATTTTAGCTTCCAAATCAGACATCTTTCCTTTTAGCTCAGAGTTCTCAATTTCCAAAAACTTAACTCTTGATGACATCTTTGGTCCAATCATAATCTTCTCAATATGTTCCCATAACATCTTTCCTGTAGCCTTTTTGCGTTCTAATTTGATAAAAATTTCTTTTGAGATCTCCTCTGAAATTCCTTTCAATATAAAAGATCTGGCTAATCTGTCAGCTTCATATCTCTTTTTCTGCTCATCTGTGTACTTATCAGGTGATATTGGAATCTCTTTTTCATTTATCAACTTATCTTCAGTTCGAAAAGTATAAGTCCATGTTAGAGTTTTCATGTTTCTTCTCTCAGAGATATTCTGATATGATTCCCTAATTCATGTCTATCAATGAAATCCAAGAAATGATTTTTCCATTGTTCATACTCTCCTCTGAAAAGTACTGGTGGCTTCTCATCCATACTGATTGTAGGAGCTTCGCTGGAAGTCATTCTGTCACAAAAAGAACTTAACAAAAATGATTGTTAATCCAAATGAAATCAAATAAAATTCAGAAATGAAATTTCCAAATTTAACAAGTCTGGAATTCGCAAACCAAAGAAAAACAAGGAATTCGCAAATAACCCTGAAACACACAGAATTCGCAAGGTGTTAGTGTATAATTGTATCCAAGATTTAATAGGAAAAGTCAAAATGTTGTAAAGTCAAAATAGTCAACACTAGTCTTTAAGAGAAGTAAGTTTGTGAGAGTTTGTCTTGAGAGTTTCTGTTTTAGTATTGTAAGAGAAGTGTTGTTGGTATAAATACCTTAGGTGTTGTAAGTGTTAGTAACCAAGTATCATACGTGTAATTGTTAGACATTAATATACTTGTGATTGTTTCTCTCTCTACTCTCTCTCTCTAGAACATATGTTTGTCAAATCTTTAATTGATTGTGCTTGATTGATATTGGGATTCTTACATTTTCAATTGGTATCAGAGCAAGACCAAATAATATTCAGAAAGTTTGGGTCATCGAATTTTGAATTAATTTCTGGAAAATCAAGAACACGCAGATCGTTTATTTTGAAAATCACTGTTCAATTAAATTTTCATTGGAAAATCGTTTTTGTTGCAAGATAATGGGTTCGGTGTATTCGATTTTTGTTTTAAAATGTTTCTTGTGTTGATCAAATCATAAAATTCGAACTGAATCTCATTCAATTTCGAATTTTTTGAAAATCTTGGTTTTTGAAATGTTCGATACTGTTTGAATCGAATTTGTGAGATTTGTTGTTTTTAATCTGAAATTGATATTAGAAATATGTTCCAAATGATAAATCGACAAACCCTGTACAATTTCATGTTTTAATTTGCAGGTTTACATCATTTTTGATCGAATTCGTGAGTCAGAGTCAAGAACGCGCAAGATCTAGACTTCGCGCAACATTCATATGAAGAACACGCACGCTGAAGTTCGCGCAAAACTACCAAGAACACGCATATTGATCTTCAAAATGTTAAGTGTGGTTCGCGCATAAAGAGCTTGCGAGAAGTGGACAAAACGCGCATAAACCTTCTGCGAGTTCATCGTTCGCGCACGAAGCACTTTGCGAGAAGCAACTTCGCGCATAACACATTTAGCGAGTTTCTCACTTCGCGCATTCAGTGTTCTGCGAGTTTCGATTTCGTGCACGTAATGTTTAGCGTGAAGTTTGTTGAATAGTGACTTGAGAGTTTAGTGCTTTGCGAGTTCTTGTGGTCTGAGAGTTCTGGACTTGTATTTTTTTCTGGAAATATTTTTCTAGTGGTGATCTGATTTTGACTTTCAGTCAATTTTTCTGAATTGTTTGGGAACGATCATTCATTCAAGACTAATCATTTTATTCAAGATGTCTACAGTTTTTTCAGGGAGAGACTGTGCAATCATGTACATGCCTGAGATACCAGCAATAGAGGTTGAAAGAGATAAACTGAAAAATCAGAATTCAGTCCTTCTAAAACAAATTCAGAAGTTTAAATCTAAATTGTCAAATTCTGATAAAACTTCTGATTGTGAAAAATGTACTAATACTGTTAAATCTGATTTTGCAGGTATCATCAGAGCAAGAGAGAAAGAAATCAAAGAAAAAGAGAAAGATCTTGCTATCAAAGAGAATACCATTAAAGCAAGAGAGAAAGAGATTAAAGAGAAAGAGAAAATGATTGATTTAAAAGAAAATACTATTCAGACTTGTGAAAAGGAAATCAAGCTGAAAGAAAGAAAGATTGTGAATCTTCAAAGCCAACTGAAGTCAACTGAACAACAAGCTGAATCAGTTGAGCTTCAACAAAAGTTTAAGGCTTTTGAAGACAATATATTTGTTTTGGAGTCACAAAATGCTGATCTGAAGAAAAGTCTCCAAACAGATACAGTTAAAGCTGATTCAGAGAGATCTTCTACTCAAAAGTTGTCTGATCTTTCAAAGAAAGCTAACCAAGAGAAGAAGGATCTTGAGCTTAGATGTATAAAACTCTCTAAGCAAGTGTCTGAGTTTGAAAAGATTTTAATTACAGAAAGAGACACTTTTGCTAAAGAGAGAAAAGTTCTTGAAGATAAAACTATTGAACTTCCCAAACAGATCTCCATTTTACAAGACTTACTTGAGAAAGAAAGAAAAGCTTTTCAAGAAAAGAAGAAGTCTTTTGAGATTGAAAAGAAGAAATCTGAAAAGAGAAATGTTGGGATCTTCAATGAAATTTCTGATAAAACCAAGAACTTGGAAAAAGATTTTGAGCTTGAACATCAAATCTTTGAATCAGAAATATCTAAGCTCATGTCCAAGATATCTGTTCTATCATCAGACATTCTTAAAGAACAGATGGAAAGAAATGATTTGACACACTTTCTGATGAAAGAAATATTTTGTCCAAAAAGATAAAGGACTTGGAAGCTGCAAACGTTGATTTGTCAAAAAAAGTTTGTGCTGATATGATCAATCAATCACCAGTTGACAATTCAACCGAATCAGTTTGCTCTTTTAAAACTGCTTCAAGCTCTATCCATGAGAAAAATGTTTTCAAAAAGAAAAGTGTCAAACCACAAATTGTCAAATCAAATCAGATTTGACCATCTAATCTATTTTATGACAAATCTGTTGATGGTTTAGCGAGCTTTTATGTAAAATCTCTTGGAAAGCAATCTAAGAAAGAGTAGATGGTCTGAAGGGTTAAAGATTCTTCGGATGAGAAGAAGAATGACAAAGCATTTGCATCTATATCTAATGCCAAAAAGAACAGAGCGCATAAAGGTAAATCTTTTGGTAATTCTGATATGTTTTATTCTATTAATCATTTGATCAGAATTGCTCAGAAGAAGATTTGTTGTTCTTACCGTGGATCAAATGACTTTTTAAGCAATAATTTTGTTACTTACTGGTATGGTTCTTATTATGTTACCCCCACAAGAACTGCAACTAATACTTCAGGACCCAAATACCAGTGGGTACCAAAAGCTAAATCTGTGTTCCAGGCACCCAAGGTTTAAGGGGGAGAAAGAACATAGATTTCTGAGTAAATCAACTCAGAACTCAGACTTCAAAGTCAAGACAAAGGCTTTTGAACAAAACAGTTCAAAACCCGCACCTCAATGTCAAGAGTGTGGTTTCTGATTACAACAGATCAGGACCCGTTCTTAAATGTTTAAAATGAGGATATTATGCAAATATCCAGGGGGAGCTTATCAGAATATAAATCATTCTATCATGATTTGAGGGGGAGCTAAAAGGTAAATATCTTCTGATCTAGATCTCTGATTGTTTGAAAGAATAACAACTTTCAAGCATGAAAAATGTTTTCTTAAATGTTCAAACCACTTCTGGTTCTCAAAAGATTTCATGAATTTAGAAGTGTGATTTCAAATGTTTTTCATTACTGAGCGTTAAAGTTTAACTGACCGTGTGTTTCCAAAGATAAATACTTGTGTATTGTCTTGTCCATATACTGTCAAGTATTCACACACACCGGTTCAGTACTTCATTTAAATTTGTTATTACCATATATCAAAAGTTTAATCTTTCTATGGTAATACTCCCGTTTGATATTCATTGTTGTTTGAATCATACATCATTTCATCATTACATGTGCTTTCAATGTTAATATGTTTATATATTATTCTTCATGAATTTTGATCCGATCTTAATCATTGTCAGATTCTCAAAACATTTTTATTCTTTCATGATTATTCAGTCATACAAAGTTTTGAGAAATCTTAAATGCTTAATATGCTCAAATTTCATTCTTATCTTTAATGAGCATACATATACTGACAAATGATTTCGTGTGCTTAAATGTCAAGATAATCTTTGAACAACATATTCTTTTAGGACAAAATACATGGGATTCAATGTGTGAGCTTAAGTGACTTCCATGGATTCACGATAACCAGTGTTTCCTGCCCCGGAAGTAATCCTTTGAGTGATTGAGGGGATAGGGGTCAAAAGATTGAGAGTGGTGTGTGAAGAGGTAAAATGGAAATGAGAGATTGGTTAGAAGTGAGCTTTAATGTTTAAAAGAAAGAGGGTGAGAGATCAGAGTAAAAGAATATCAAACTCTGCACCAAACTTCTTTCTGAGTCGGGCAACCGCATAAACTGTTGTTTCACAATTCTTCGTGAACGACATTGAAAAAGGCGCCTAGCCCATGCCATCTCTTGCAAACACCCCACCAGTTACTCATTCTTTTCTCAAAAAGAGAATGTTTCACATTTTCTGGGGAAGCAGCACATAAGCTATTGGTTCTTCACTCGGAAGATACTGATATTGAAAAAGAAGGAAAGTTGCCCCACCTTCGACCCTTTATCATGCACATTTGAGTCTATGTATAATCATTGTTGTCTCAATGGTTTACATACTTTGAGCCTTATGAAACACAATCATTGTGATAATTCTTTCATAACACAAGCACGAGCACACAGAAAATGTGTTTTTCTGTCAGAACATTCATAGAAAATACCTTGTGTTTTTCAATGATTGAATGGAAGTCCTGGGGAGTGAACGTCATCTCAAGCTCCTTCCATTGTACATTCGTTGTACACAGTAACTTTGTGTTACTGACAGGCATTCCTAACTGTTTCATCTCTTGATTCAGGGTTATAACTCATAATTTGTCTGAATTTGAAAAGATTCGGATAAATACATTCATGAATTGACAACTCATTATCAGATCAGTTGGGGGAGAATGTTCAAACATTACCAGAAGAGATCATGAAGACTGTTCTATATTGTTTAAAAAGTGGAAGAAATTTCAAAGACTGAGCTGAAATTGAAATGAGTTTTGATGATTTTGATTCTCTCAATTCATCAAAAAGGGGGATAAATCTACAAAGTTCAATTTCAAAGACTTGTGAAGAAATTCAGAAAGTTTAAGTCAAATGAAGAATGAAGATTAAGTGACACTTCAAGACTGATGAAAAGAAATCATTCCGAGATGATTCAAAGACAAGTAAAATTGATTCGAGAAAGTTGGTTTTCTAAAGACGATCCAGAGATCAGAGAGATGACGATACAAGATCAAAGATTCCTCAATCAATAGTTCAAAGTTGCTTCAAAAGTTTCAAGAATTCAGTTTCGTGTTGCTTCAAAAGTTTCAACAATTCAGTTTCGTGTTTAAGACTTGTTGACTTTCCAAAGATGTTAAATGTGAAAGACTTTTCAATTTTTTTCAAAGCATTAGATATTAAAGACTGTCAGAGCTACAAAGTTTAAAGAATCAAAGCACTGAAGAAGATTGTCAAATTTTTATTAAATCTTGAATACAAAGGGGGAGATTGTTAGTGTATAATTGTATCCAAGATTTAATAGGAAAAGTCAAAGTGTTGTAAAGTCAAAATAGTCAACATTAGTCTTTGAGAGAAGTAAGTTTGTGAGAGTTTGTCTTGAGAGTTTCTGTTTTAGTATTGTAAGAGAAGTGTTGTTGGTATAAATACCTTAGGTGTTGTAAGTGTTAGTAACCAAGTATCATACGTGTAATTGTTAGACATTAATATACTTGTGACTGTTTCTCTCTCTAGAACATATGTTTGTCAAATCTTTAATTGATTGTGCTTGATTGATATTGGGATTCTTACATTTTCACAAGGTACAAAAGACTAGTAAGGAATTCGTAAGATGCAAAAACACACACAAAAAATTCGCAAGTTTCAAAATAGAATTAGCAACACACACACTAGCGAATTCTTGACAATCTGCGAATTCTGACAATTCGCAATACTCAAAGTAACGAATTCTAAGGAATTCGTAAGATTGCCATTTGCGAATTCTATCCTTGAAATATTTCATAATGCACTTTTCACAAGAGACTAATCTGCGAATTCTACACTTTTCGCAATAGAAACAAAGGCGAATTCTAGGCTTTTCGCAAGATCTGCGAATTATGTCCTTAGAAATTTTTCAGAAATGATCCACTGCGAATTCTAATACATCTGCGAATTCTTTGAGACTTCTGCGAATTCTTGAGCCTCTGCGAGTTCTTGGATGATCTTGCGAGTCCTTCAGATCTGGTTGCGAGTTCTACAACTTTCAAAGAAAAATCGATCTGATTCGCCAAAAAAACCTATCTAGACATCAAATTTTGACAATTAGACCACAAACACATCTAGAATCAAAATCTAGCACTGAATTTCAATAACAAACACTCAAAATACAAATCGATCTATGATACAGTGCTTTGAACTCGTGAACTTTAAACTTGACAAAATCCACAATTCAAAATTGAATACAGTGCAAAACAGAAATTAAACTACACAGACTCAATCTAAAACACTTTTCGCCAAACACTGATCAATTACAATTCAAAATTAGCAATAAAACTCAAAAATTGATCTGAACTCGAAGAACACAGAGACGAACTCATTTTCTTGAATTTTGATTTTCACTTGGATCTGCTTTGATACCAATTGTTATTCCCAAAATCATCAAGTTCTAATCGTAAACAGACAATCAAGATGATTCAACAATCGTAATCACATGTCATTGCTTTAATCATCAAGATTACAAACTTTCACTTTCTCTCACTAGAATAATATTCTATTAGCTCTTCTCTAATCTGCTCACATACGTCCATACAATCTGAATTGTTACTACTACTTACAAAGACAAAGACAAGGACATAAGATATTTATACCCTCTACCAATTACAAAGAAACAAAAACACAAATACAAAACACTAAACATTGACTTTGACTTTATTACAAAATGACTTTGACTTTCACTGAGAGTTGACTTTCCAACTTTGACCTCTTGAACTTTCATCTTCAATCTTTATGATCTTGAATCCAACAAATCTATGCTCTAACATTCTCCCCCTTTGGATCAAGATCATTACTAAAAGATTTAGCAATGCGATCTTCTCTCTTTAAGCTCAATTTGAATAAACTCCCCCTTTGATCAATCTTTATCATTTCTTGCAATCTCCCCTTTGATACAAAAATGATTTTCTCAAACAATCCACAATTATGCAATTTATTGGAATATTATTACTTGTACAAACTCACTAGGCTTTTTGGCCTAACACTTGTTTGGTGTCGATGTGTATCTCAGGTTCTAGCGGTGTCGGTGATAAGAAGGCCTAGCCGGATTAGAGTGAGCTTGGGGAGGACTTTTGGGACACCATTTCTTATAGAAGATGTCATTTCGGGGAATTCCGGATAACACCCGAATTGTAATCTTATTTCGAATGAAATTAGATTATTAGGTTGTTATTTTCCCATTATTAGAATTTCAACTTGTACTTAAACAGGTGATTATTCCTTCCCCATTTTTGGGAGGCTCGATTGCTTTGACAAATTTATATACCATATTTCCATTTTCCGGAAATTTTGTTATCCCTATTTTTAGGGTGTTATACCTTGCATTTAGATGACTTTATTATTTTGGAATTTTGGGTTGACAACCAATGTAATCTAGATAGGATGTATTTGGATTAGTTTGTTGTTAGTTCCCATTTTCACGCGCATGTTTTGTAAACACTACCATACATTTACCCTTTTGAGTGGTTTACTCCAATTTCAAACGTCATATTGCCGAATTTTCAAAATTTTAAATTACTTTAAAATTTAGGGTGTTACAAGTTGGTATCAGAGATCTAGTTTAAATGAACTAGGCATGAATGTAAGATGTCTAGACTTATATTGAGTATGTTAAGTGATGATTGGTGAGTTTGGGTAGAACTTCTAAGTTGGGTTGGACTTAGAGTCGGCGGAAATTATGTTTATCGAGCGTTGTGGTGATGGTAACGAGAACCCTTACGTATTATATGTTCATAATTTCACTTAGCTAATGTTATTATGAGGATGTGTTTACGTGAGTGTACTTGAAGTACTGTTGTTATGACAACTGGTAATGTAGTAGTACGTTTTCGTCGTGTTTAATTATATTTCTCTCTCTTACTCCTTTTCCTTGTCATGTGTGGCAAATCAAGTTGGTGAGTACGTGTGGTAGATTGCGTACACGGGTGGATGGTGTAGATGCGACCGCCTCAACTGCAGATCAACCGGAGAGGGTTGAGGCTGTTGTACGCCCATCTGTCCAACCATTGCTAGGCGGAGGGCCTGAGATCATTCCCCGGGTGGACCTGGCTTCGTCCAACCCGGTTATTCGGGAGGCAACTCCCCTATCTGAGATGATGGCCAACCTGATGCTGTTGATGAATGAGGCAATGGCCAAGCAGCAAGAATCTCTTCTGAAGATGCTTGAGGACCGTGATGTTAGCAACCGAAGGAATGAAACGGTTGCGGAGAACATTGATGTGATTGGGTCCGGTGGTACGGGGCACGTGAACCGGACGAACGAACCAATAATTACCGAGGTGAGGCAGGACAAGAGAGCTTGCACATATAAGTCCTTCCTAGGTTGCAGGCCACCGGAGTTCTCCAGTTCTGAAGACCCGGTCTCTTGTATGAAGTGGATTCAGAGGATTGAGCAGGCCTTTGACTCATCTGAGTGCGGGGGAAGATCAGAAGGTGAAGTTCAGTTCCCAAATATTGCGGGACATGACACTCATATGGTGGAACGTCACCAAGTCCACCCTCTCCCCTACTGTTTTGGTCCAACTGACTTGGGCCGGATTCAAGAAGAAAATTCTGGACGAGTACTGCAATGAGAGGGCCTTGGATCGCATCGAAGAAGAGTTCTGGTCTCTCAAAAAGGGAACTTGACGGTGAGGGAGTACACCCGTCGTTCATGGAGAAATTGGGACTTGTGGGGCATGTGGCACCAACAGAGAAAGAAAAGATTAAGGCTTATCTCAAAGGCCTACCGGTGGATATGATGTCGATGGTCCGCAACTCTAAGGCCTCAAATCTCCTTGAGACCATAGAGGAGGCGCAAATCATGGAGGATGTCTACGCTAGAGACAAGGTGGAGAAGTCTGTGGTGGTGGTAGGAGAGAAACGGAAATGGGAAAGCAATTTCGGACCTCCCAATAGGACTCGGCCTTTCGTTGGAAATCGAAATTTCGATAATCGCCAAGAAGCTAGATAGTGCCAGAAGGGCCGAAGCAAGCACCATGGTAACTGTAACACCATTCCCTACTCCTGTGCCAAGTGTGGGAAATCTGATCACACCACCAGGGACTGCTCGATCAGAGGGATTATCTTCTTCGAGTGCAAGGCACCAAGGCATGTGAAGAGAGATTGCCCGAAGCTCAAGTCGGGTAACGTGTCAGAGAAGAAGGAGAACCCACCTAGGGTTTCAGGTCGAGCTTTTTTAGATGACGGCCGATGAGGCCAAGACATCCAACGACGTGGTATTAGGTACGTTTCTTCTAAACTCCGTACCTGCTCGTGTACTTTTCGATTCGGGTGCCAGTTTCTCTTTCTTATCTGAATCGTTTAGTCAAAAGCTTGCTATGGCCACTAATAGTCTAGATAATGCTTTAGTGGTTAAGATAGTTAATGGTAGTCAAGTGTTAATCCGTTATGTCTTGAGGATTTTACCCTTGGAATTGAAGGGAAAGAATTCTCAATCAATTTGATGCCCATGGTTATTGGCGGATCCGACATGGTGATCGATATGGATTGGTTGGCGGACAATCATGCGGAAATCCTATGCTCCAAGAAACTGATCTGACTCCCTATATCAGACGGTGAAATGGTTATAATATATGGAGAAAGGAGGAAGGGCGATGTGGTGGCTATCACCATGGCTAAGGCACGAAAGTGCTTGGTGAAAGGACGCTCGTCCTTTTTGGCATACGTGATAGACACTAAGCTCGAGAAGAAGAAGCTTGAAGACATAATGGTAGTGCGTGAGTTTCCCGACGTCTTTCCGGGTGACTTGCCCGAATTACCACCCGACCTTCAAGTGGAGTTCCGGATTGATTTTGTACCTGGGGCGGCTCCTAGTGAGTTCAAGAGTTTTCAACATGAATAAATATATCTTTAAAAGGAAAGAATGCGACTTAAATCGTGATCGTTCAAAATGATTTACTTTAAATATGAAGACGACCAATTCCAATAATACACATTTTTAAAGATGAACTCCCCATACAAAACTTTCTTTCATGACGTGATGCAATCCAAACTTATTCAAAACGTAAATAGAAATTTAACTTCAATTTATTAAAACATGGATAAAACTTTATTTCCCGAAACACCCAAGACACGGGTGGGGCATAATACTCAACCCATAAATCATGGATAAGAATCCATATATATATATATAACGTCACCGAAAACATGGATACTAAATTACAATGCCCAAAACAACATCTTTCGGTGATGGGGGAGACCCGGTTCCATATAACGTGGTGAAACACAAAGTAAGTCACACATAATGTTATGGATCTTCTATCACATCACCAAGGTTATCGAGTTCAACCACCCACGATCTATACCTCGATGTCAGGATCGAATTCTCATTAATATAATCTGTCAGTTTGGTCTGAATGAGTTGTTTAGGAATCTCATGGCTGGAATACTTTGTCAAGATTATAGGCTTTGCAACATTAATACTAGTAGAAGCACTATCCTTGTTAGCACTAGTAGTGGTTGCAGCAACACTATTTCTGTTAGCAGTACTATCTGGGATAGCAGTACTAACAGGTTTCTTTACAATTGGAAACCAAACTTGAACAAAGTTGTTTGCTTTCTTTGTTTTTAAATTACTCCTTGGCTTATTTGGAGTATTTTTCTTTGGTTTAGCAAACTTATTTTGAACATGAGACTTTTTAGGTGCTCTGTTCTCAGCCATTTGATTCCTTCCTTGCTTCCTATAACCAAAGGAGTTTTGAGTTTGTCTTTGAAAATTTACTCTTTGGTTTATAGGATTGAAATAACAGTATTTGGCAATATGATTAAGCTTTCCACAAATAAAACAAGGTTTTGGTCTATTGATTTTACTTAGATCAACCCCTTGTTTTTGTGCCCACTGGTTATTCCAGTTTCTCTGATTTCCCCTTGGTTTATCATGTTTTTGGGGCTCAGATTTATTGCATGTACACTGTTTGCAAGGGACAGGATTCACAACTGTGGTCTGTTTATAATGGACCTTCCCAGACTTTCCCTCTGTCTTTTCTATGTCCTTAGATTTGACCCAAGTCTTTCCACATCCCTCATTGGTGGTAATATGATTTTCTAGAGGAATCTCACCACTCACAGTGTTCTCCTTACTCTTATCATTAGAGTTCTCTTCTTCAGAGTCTGTTTCAACCACCACTTTGTCTAATGGATCTACCTTAGTGGCTTCATCAGACAATTCCTTCCTATTCTTGGTCTCTAGCAAGTCTGATATAGGAGGGATGTAATTGTTGTTGTATGGTGGTGGTGTGGTGTTATAGCCTATTCCTCTTCTAAGTTTGTCATGGATTTGAGTTTGGAGCAAAGAGTCCATTTCTTTAGAAGCATTGGAAAATTTCTCAATATCCAGCTTGGCTTTCTCAAACTCAGTCTTTATCTTCTCATTCTCCTCTTTGGATTTGGTCAGTTGAAGTTCTAGGTCACTCTTCTCCCACTTCCAGTAGTTTGTGTCATAGGAATGTTGAAGCTCATTGGCTTGAAAACTCTTAATCTGCTCTTCAAACCTCTCAACAATCCTAACATAGTCTTTTATGTCCTTTTCTAATCTCTTCAGGTCATTACTCATTTTCTGGTTGTGATCCCTGTACCTTTTAACAGTTTCAATACGGGATTTGGAATAAAGATTAGATGTTACCTCTGTAGGAATTTCTGAGCTTGAAGACTCTGAACCTTTAGCCATGATGATGTGATTTTGAATGTAGGTTTCTGAGAATACTCGCTCTGATACCACTTGTCTGGATCGAATTCTTAACAAGAATTAATTCTCAGAAACAATATCAAAGAAGTTTGCGGAATAACACTTTGATATCCAATGAAATAGTAAATCAATACAGAAAATATGAGGAACAAACTGTAAACTTGTATTGAATGCTTTAAAGTTACAGAATTACACACTCAACCTCAATATTGATGAACAGGCTCACCAATACGAATTCTACTTCTATAGAATTAGGATCTATGCCTTGAGGTTGATTTTCTCTCTAGAACTAAAACTTAGAATGAATCACTTCATCTCTTTATTCTAAAACAATACAATATATATATTGAAGATAAAAGATAATTACAATTTATACAATATCTCCAGAATATCTTCCATCATTATCTCTAAGCTTCCATGAATATCTTCAGTTTATCCAGCTGTCATCCTTTCCATACAGATCTCCATCTTATAAGCAGTATTAATCATAAGCAGCATTAATACTCTGAGCAATATTAACTCTAGCAGTACTAACCATGCTCAGCAGCATTAATCTCTTCAAGCAGTACTAACTTTGAACTAGCAGTACTAATCTTGTTGAGCAACATTAACCATCAACTAGCAGCATTAATAACAGAAGTACTAACTAGAAGTATTAATTGTTTTCTTCTAGCAGCATTAACTAGAAGTATTAACTAGAAGTATTAACTGTTTTCTTCTAGCAGCATTAACTTTGTTCCAGCAATATTAACTTTGTTCCAGCAACATTAACTACAACTGGCAACATTAACCACAGAAGTAGTAACCTCAGAAGTATTAACCAAGTTCTTCTAGCAGCATTAACTTCAGAAGTAGTAACCATGTTGAACTAGAAGTAGTAACCATGTTGAACTAGAAGTAGTAACCATGTTGAACTAGAAGTAGTAACCATCCTTGGCATATTTCAGACCCAACAATAACAAGTGATTTATCAAAGACTAAATGAGACCACTTTGGCTTGGGTTCTCTCAAAGACTAACTGATTTATCAAGTGTGCAGGGCAATCAAAAGCTCAAGAGGAAGAGCATTTTGGAATGAAGATAATGATTGCTCTTGGCACATAACAAGGAACATGGATTGCCTTCAAATTCTTTAAAAAGATTTGATGGAGGACATGTTACTTTTGATCCAGCAGAAGGTAAGAAAAGTGAAAAAGGTATAGTTTCAAAAGATAAAGTAACTTTTGAAAATCTTATGGTATATGGTACTACTAACCTTGTGTCTGTAAGTGTTTCAGGTTGCTAATACTGAAAGGTAGTTAGTACTTCTAGTTCAGTGAAAACTGTCAGACTGTGTTAATGCTGCTGGTATGTGTTACTACTGCCAGTCTGTGTTAATGCTGCTGATAAGTGTTACTACTGCTAATGTAAGTTTTCTATACCTAAAAATGATCTTCAATGATTTAATGTCAAACTTGGATATCAATCAAAAAGCTTTTATCTATATCCAAGGTTTGTACAAGAAGTACTTAATAAGGAATTGACGGATTAACCTCATTTTAATGAGATATATGTACCTAAACCCCCTAAAGGCAAGGTTTTCTCAAACATGAGAAGATCTGCTAGGGACTCGGAAGGAGTTGATATACCATTGTTCTCTACAATGATGGTGATGTCCCACAATCAAGAAGGTAAGGCATCAGGGTCAAAGCCCTCATTAGACCAACCCACTGATGACCTATCCACACCTTCCACTACCAAGCATAAATCTTCAGATTCCTTTTGTCAAACCAACATTCCCCATTACTATATTATATAAGAAAAGATACTGAAGGTTCCTTCCCTTCTTGTATCCTCAACCTCAAAAACTACAAGCCCTCTGATGGAGCATTTTTCATCAGAGAATATCCAAAGGGAAACCATAGAGGTGTCTCCCAACCTCAAGAAGGTGCTCAATAAGGAGATGCAAGAGCATATGGGTTGTAAGGCTCACACTACTGACTTTGCACAAAGTGCATGACAGGACAATGTGACCATATCTAAGACCTTTCCCATGGCAACTTTAGATGAGTAATTATCTAAAGGTCCCAGGTGCCAAGAAACCAAGGGAGTAGAAGGTGCTTCTGCTAGGCAGAAGATCTCTACTAAAAGATCCAAGGATCCTTCAAAGGTGGTAAACACACCTAAAGGAGGTGAGGACAGATTTAACTACAAAGAATTGATGGATACACTTGGTACAATTAGTCTGAAAGTTCACAATCAAATTATGGAGATAAAAGAGATGAAAAGGAGCACATATCATGATTATTTCAAAAAGGGGGAGACTTAAACAACTGAACTTGAGAAGACATGAGAAGGAGAATCAAGTTGATATGAAATCTTATTTTGAGGGGGAGATAAGTGAAGAAGATGAAACAAAGCAGTAACTACAACAGAAACAGAAAAGAAGATAACAGCAGAAACTGAATCAAGAAGAACTAGTAATTGCAGAAAGTTTTGAAATTATCATAAAGACCCTATACTGAAGAACTTAACTTCTCAATTTTGAAAAGTTAAGTTAGGGGGAGATTGTTGGGTCTGAAATATGCCAAGGATGGTTACTACTTCTAGTTCAACATGGTTACTACTTCTAGTTCAACATGGTTACTACTTCTGAAGTTAATGCTGCTAGAAGAACTTGGTTAATACTTCTGAGGTTACTACTTCTGTGGTTAATGTTGCCAGTTGTAGTTAATGTTGCTGGAACAAAGTTAATATTGCTGGAACAAAGTTAATGCTGCTAGAAGAAAACAGTTAATACTTCTAGTTAATACTTCTAGTTAATGCTGCTAGAAGAAAACAGTTAATACTTCTAGTTAGTACTTCTGTTATTAATGCTGCTAGTTGATGGTTAATGTTGCTCAACAAGATTAGTACTGCTAGTTCAAAGTTAGTACTGCTTGAAGAGATTAATGCTGCTGAGCATGGTTAGTACTGCTAGAGTTAATACTGCTCAGAGTATTAATGCTGCTTATGATTAATACTGCTTATAAGATGGAGATCTGTATGGAAAGGATGACAGCTGGATAAACTGAAGATATTCATGGAAGCTTAGAGATAATGATGGAAGATATTCTGGAGATATTGTATAAATTGTAATTATCTTTTATCTTCAATATATATATTGTATTGTTTTAGAATAAAGAGATGAAGTGATTCATTCTAAGTTTTAGTTCTAGAGAGAAAATCAACCTCAAGGCATAGATCCTAATTCTAGAGAAGTAGAATTCGTATTGGTGAGCCTGTTCATCAATATTGAGGTTGAGTGTGTAATTCTGTAACTTTAAAGCATTCAATACAAGTTTACAGTTTGTTCCTCATATTTTCTGTATTGATTTACTATTTCATTGGATATCAAAGTGTTATTCCGCAAACTTCTTTGATATTGTTTCTGAGAATTAATTCTTGTTAAGAATTCGATCCTGACACTCGAGCTCCCAATGGTTTAAGAATGACTCACTGCTTCTATCATAGCACCAAGGTTATCGAGTTCAACCTCCAACGATCTATACCTCGAGCTCCCAATGGTCTAAGAAGGATTCACTTCTTCTATCACAACACCAAGGTTATTGAGTTCAACCACCAACGATCTATACCTCGAGTTCCCAATGGTCTAAGAAGAATTCCCAATAAAATCGACTGCCTGACTTTTATGCCTATGGATCCAATGCATTACAGTCTAAAACATTACATGACTCCAAATGAATGAAAACGCAGTCAAAACATGTAAATCTCAATTAAAATGCAATACTGCAATTCATAACCCAAGGCTCTACATCGAGCTTAGCAAAATCGGGCAAATGCCCCCAAGACCCAACAGAGTCAAAAACTGAGCCATAAGCTCAACCATTCAATTGACCATTTATTGAAAAGTCATGATACTTACAAAAATGTATTCAACCAACATTTATGCAAACTCATGCTCCTAAGGTATGATTAGCTCAAACCCATTGTTGGCATTTTCCAACCGAAAACATGCTATTTATTCCAAAATATTTTATAACACAATAACATGTAACTTCCAAATGATTTATAAATTCAATGACCCTAAGAATGCATAAACCTAAAATAATCTCCACACTTGAAATAATTGATAAAATAATCCCCTTCTCAAAAATCTATTTACCAAAGTGTCCAAAACCCCAAATATGTGTATTTCACGAGTTTTATAAATCGAAATGTACCAAATACGTGAACCTCATCATATGATCCAACATTTATATTTTTATCAAGTAAAACATATAAATACATCAAAGAAACATTTTTGGCATGTACAGCGTTTTCACAAAGCAACTTGAACTCACCTTGCTAGATTTAGGCTAAATCTAGATTTTCCCCCAACTTAAGTTTCCTTGAAGAAACTTGGATCTTCAAGCCAAAACTTCCCAATAACCTAGATCCACAAGTTTCCATCCATTAATATCCACATTCAACCATTTAGAATCGTTCCCCAAACATTATATACCAAAATCACCATTTTGGCCAAAACCCTAGTTTTGACCTAATTTCTCCAAAACCATCAAACCCGAAATTTGAGAAACATAACCACTAGGAATTCATAAATAGAGAATTTATAACTTATAATAAAGTTTAGAAATTAGAAGGATGAACTCACCACTTAGGTTTTGGTGAAAACCTAGAAAACCCCAAAATTCTTGAAGATGGAGGTGGAGATGATGAGCTCTTGACCTTTGCTTCCAATACACCACCAAATACTCTTTAATATTCCCAAAACTAACAATATAACCTTGAAATGATCTCAAAAATGAAACCATAGCATTTTGAATCGCCCAAAACGGAGTTATGGTGAAAGAGATATGAGGAAATGAAGAAAACCACCAAAAATCGGATTTTTAACATCCTGGCCCGCTCTGCGATAGTGCCTGGCTAAAGTGACATATGTGATTTTCGCTAGGCAATCTCACGCCAGACGTACCGAGAGTTTTATACTCTCCACGATAGTGCCTAGCTAAAGTGACATATGTCACTTTCGCTAGGCACTTTAGCCAAACTTGTACCAAACACTGTTTTGGCCATAACTTCTTCGTTTTAGCTCCGATTTTGCTCCGGAAAAAACCGTTGGACTTGTAATTGGATTCCTAATCTAACAAGAATATAAAATATAGAATTTAATCCCAAAATCCCATTTCCTTTATTTCTCTCAAAAGGTTGATTCCTATACTAACTTGAAATAGTACTTACCCAAAAATTACGGGTGTTATACCATTGACATAATCACATGGCACATTCGTTAGGACGACCAACAAATTGGTAATCTCCATTGATATTGTGACATATGTCACAAATGCATGGCACTATAGCCGGGACTACCACACTTTCAGTACCATTGGTGCTATTGTGACAGGTGTCACAACCACATGTCACTATAGCCAAAACGACCATACTCTTAGTACCATTGGTGCTATTGTGACAAATGTCACAACCACATGGAACTATAGATGAGACGACCATACTCTTAGTACCATTGGTGCTATTGTGACAAATGTCACAACCACATGGCACTATAGCCCATACGACCATACTCTTAGTACCATTGGTGCTATTGTGACAAATGTCACAACCACATGGCACTATAGCCATACTCCATATATGTTTCTTCCTTTACCGATTCACCCAATTCATGACTCTTCTTCAATTAGGATAAAAATTCAGGGTGTTACAAGTTGGCATGGGCTAGTTGCCTTTTTCAATGATGTTCACGAAGAATTGTGAAACAACAGTAATTTGGCTGCCCGACTCAGAAAAGGTTGGTGCAGAGTTTGATATGATTTTACTCTGATCTCTCACCCTCATTGATCTCACTTATAACCAAAATCTCTTTTACATTTTACCTCATCACACACCCATACTCAGATATTGACTCCTCGCCTCTCGATCACTCAAGATTAACTTCTTGGGTAAGAAACACTGGTTAACGTGAATCCATAGAAATTCTATTAAGTTCTCACACAATGAACCCATGTTATCCTATAAGCAAAGTGTTGCTCAAATGGTTTAACTTTTAACAGTTAAAGCACATTATGAAATACATGTCAAATATATGTATGCTCATGAAGATAATCATGAAGATTTGAGCAATTATCATGGAAGATATTTCAACACAAGTATATTAAATGAATGAAATGAATACAAGAAGTTTGTTTGAAAATCTGACATTGTATGAAAAGATAAAATATGAATGATTTATCAATTAAAGCTTAGGTCATGAAAAATTGGAATTTGTCTATACGAATCAAAGATAGACATTCTTGAAAGAAACGTTTTGAAAGAATCAACGCTCGAATATCAATGAAGTTCAAACGGGGTGTCTTACCATCGAAAATTTGTTTCAATATGAGACATGGTAAGAACATTTTCAACAAAATACTAAACAGATGTGTTTGAATACTTTAAAGTATACGGAAAAGATAATACACAAGTATTTATCTCTAGAAACACACGGTTCGTTTAACATTAAAGCTCATAAAATGAAAACATTTAAAATCACACATCTAAATCCATGAAATCTTCTTAAGAATCAGAAGTGGTTTGAACATTTAGAAACATGTTTTCTATGTTTGAAAGTCGTCCATCTTTCAAACATATATGAGATTAAGATTAGAATGATCCTTACGCTCAACTTAAATCTCATAAAATCAGCTTGAAAGTCATAGTAGATATAATCATGTAAGCTCCCCCTCAAAATCTGCAATTAGTCAAAAAATCGTCAAAGTACAAAGTCTTATTCACAAACTTTATTGAAAAATAAAAGACATAAAAGCAGTAAAACTTGTTAATAACGAGTTCTGATCAGATGTAATCAGAAGTCATTTTCCTTACTCCCCCTGAAAATATGCATCACTAGATATGTCAGTAAAAAATATATGCAAATATCTACAACTATCCCTAGAATGTAGATCAAGTAAGCTTTATCTAACTCCCCCTGAAAACAAGAACAAAACCTTTCAGTGCACATATCTTTCAGATTAAAAATAAAGAAATGAAGAAAAATAACAAAAGTAAACTGTAATAGGTAACAACAGATTAAGTCTTGAGGTTTAACATGTCAAGTTTTGAAATGAGAAAATTAAATCTCTTTTCGTCTATTGGCTTGGTAAACAAATCTGCAAGTTGATAATCTGTGTTTACAAAGTAAAGTTCTATTGTACCTTTTTCAACATTATCTTTAATAAAATGATATCTCACATCAATAGTTTAGTTTTAGTGTGCTGAACAGGATTAGCTGATATTGCAATAGCGCTATTCGAATCACAATAGATTGGAATTTTTTTGAATTGAAATCCATAGTCTTGAAACTGTGTTTTCTTGTCCACAACACTTGAGAGCAGCAACTGGCAGCAGCTACGTACTCTGCTTTAGCAGTCGATGTGGAAACACAAAGTTGTTTCTTTGATGCCCAGCTTACGAGCTTGTCTCCAAGAAATTGTATGTGACCCGATGTGCTCTTCCTGTCTAGCATGCAACCCGTATGATCTGCATCTGAATACGCTATTAGCTCAAAACCTGTTTCTTTAGGATACCACAAACCAAGGTCTGTAATTCCCTTCAGATATCTAAATATGCGCTTTACCGCAGACATATGGGATTCTTTGGGTGAAGCTTGATATCTAGCACATAAACATGTAGAGAACATTATATCTGGACGACTAGATTTCAAGTACATTAAAGAACCAATCATCCCTCTATAGGTTCTAACATCAACAACTTTTCCCGAAAGATCAGCTCCGATTTTAGTTCCTGGTGCCATCGGGGTAGAAATTGGAGTGCAATTTGACATATTAAATTTCTTTAAAATGTCAGCAATATACTTCGCTTGATTTATAAAAATCCCCATAGAAAATTGTTTGACTTGTAATCCAAGAAAGAAGTTCATCTCTCCCATCATACTCATCTGAAAACGTGACACCATGAGGTTAGAAAAATTCTTACAATACTTTGGATTAGTTGAACCAAATATAACATCATCCACATATATTTGAATTAAAATGATATCAACTTTCTCCCTTTTAATGAATAAAGTGGTGTCGATTTTACCTTTTGAGAAGCCAGACTTAACAAGGAATTTAGATAAAACATCATACTAGGAACGACGGGCTTGTTTAAGTTCGTAGAGTGCTTTGTCTAGAATATAGACATGATTTGGTTTGTCTGCACTTACGAATCCTTTGGTTTAGAAACGTACACCTCTTCTTTTAGTAATCCATTCAGAAAGGTTGTCTTGACATCCATCTGATAGACCATAAAGTTCTTGTCTGCGGCGTAGGCTAGAAACATTCTAATTGCCTCAATACGCGCAACTAGTGTATACGTCTCGTCATAATCAATGCCTTCCTCTTTTCTGTATCCTTTGGCAACAAGTCGTGCTTTGTTTCGAATTACAACACCATCTTCATCTTTCTTGTTTTTGAATACCCATTTGGTGCCAATAATAGTCTTCCCTTCAGGTTGGGGAACCAATCGCCATACTTTTAGCGCTTTGAATTGGTTGAGCTCTTCTTGCAGAGCTGTAACCCAATATGGATCACTAAGAGCTTCTGAAAAAAAATTTGGTTCTGTTTTGCTCAGAAAAGAGTCAAATAGGCATTCATTTGCAGTTGCAGACCTAGTTTGCACTGGCTTAGATAGATATCCAATGATTTGATGAACCGGATGCTCTTTGGTCCACTTGTAAACATGAGGAAATGGATTAGATGTAGATTGATCATGTTGAGCATCTAGATATCCACTTTCATCTTGTTGTTCAATAAGGGGTTCGGTTGAAGCAATCGGTGCAGAAGTTTCAGCTGGTTGGACAGTTGATGTCTGTTGAGTAGGCGTTGTCGAACATCCAACTAATTGTGTAACTTCTGGCTCGACAGTTTCATTAGCAACTTCAACTGAGTGAGTAGGTGTTTGAATTTGAATTTCTTCTTGAATCAGGAGATCGGATTCAGTTGAGACATCTGAAGTGATTGGATGATGATTACTTGAATCTTCAGATCTGTCAATCACAACAGGTTTAGTCACTCTAGTACCAAGAAATTCATCATAGAAAAATTCAAACAATAAATTTAAATCTGTTAAATGAGATGTAGACGTTGACGCTTTATCAGACTTAGTAACATTAACCGCAGGTTCTGGACTGATTTGCCCAGAAGCTAAGGGGGCGTTTGGTTCACTGGATTCTGCCGGAATCTGGTGGAATTGGAATGGTCAATTCCATTGACCGAATTCCGTCGTGCTGTTTGGTTGCCAAGGGAATGGAATTGAATTCCATGAAATCCTTAGATTAAGGAATTGGTCATTCCATTTGAAAATGGATGGAATTGAATTCCATTCCATCATGGTTTTTCAAAAAGACAAAAATACCCTCCAAACCTTTTCTAACAAAATTAAAACCCATCAGATGTGGATTTGGTTTCCTCTCTCTCCTCTCTCTCTCCACTCTTCCCTCCCCTCTATCCCCTCTCTCTCCTCTCTCTCTCTCTCCTCTCCTCTCTCTCCTCTCCTCTCCTCTCCTCTCCTCTCTCTTTCTCCTATCTCTCTCCTCTACTCTCTCTCCTCTCTCTCTCTCCTCTCTCTCTCCTCTCTCTCTCCTCTCTCTCTCTCCTCTCTCCTCTCCTCTCTCTCCCCTCTATTCTCTCTCTCCTCTCTCTCTCCTCTCTCTCCTCTCTCTCTCCTCTCCTCTCCTCTCTCCTCTCCTCTCTCTCTCTCTCGACATTTAAAAAAATAAATAAATAAAAATAAAAGAAAGGGTATTTTTGTCATTTTTCAAAATTCCATTCCAATTCCTTTGTAAACCAAACAGACATATTCCAATTCATTTGACTGATTACATTCCATTCCTGCCAACCAAACAGTTGGTCAAACCTGAAAACATTCCATTCCAATTCCTTCCAGATTCCAATTCCATTGACAGATTCCATTCCATCAGAAATCATTCTGCGAACCAAACGCCCCCTAAGACTCCAGTTATCACGGGTTCTGAACTGCTTTGATCAGAAGCCATATCTTCATCGAATGTTACGTTTACGCTCTCTACAACTATCTTTGATTTCTTCAAGTAAACTCTATATGCAGCAGACGTCTGAGAATATCCGATGAAAATGCCTTCATCAGCCTTAGGACTAAACTTGTTCAAGTTCTCCTTGTCATTTAGCATGAAACACCTGCATCCAAAGATGTGAAAATGTTTAATGCTAGGTATTCTATTATTAATTAAAGCATATGGTGTTTTACCAAACTGGCGATGAATTATGGAACGATTTTGAGTATAGCATGCAGTTGACACAACTTCAGCCCACAGAAATAGAGGTAGATATGATTGACTCAGCATAGTGAGAGAAGCCTCCACAAGAGTTCTGTTTTGCCTATCTACTACTCCATTCTGTTCAGGTGTTATGGTAGCATAAAATTGATGTGTTATCCCGACCGATTCGAGATAATCATCTACAGTCTTGTTCTTGAATTTTGTGCCATTGTCTGTTCTGAGAAGCTTAACTGTCTTCTGCAAATTCACTTGAGTGGTCTTTAAAAATGAGATGATGACATCGGGCGTCTCATCTTTTGATCTTAGAAATTTGACCCAAGTGTATCTTGAATAATCGTCCACAATCACTAGAACATATTTCTTGCCATTGATGCTTTGAGTTCGCATTGGAGTACAGAGATCCATATGCAACAATTCCAACGAAGAACTTGTACTCGGTTCAGGCTTAGGCTTATGAGAAGACATTTTCATCTTGACCTTCTCACACGCGGCACACATACGTTCTTTGACATATTTCAGCTTAGGAAGTCCTTTCACCAAATTACCAGTCACCAGCTTGTTGATGTATCGAAAATTGAGATGAGATAGTCGTCTATGCCATAACCAGCTTTGCTGCATATTGGCTTTTGAAAGTAGACACACCTCACTATCAGTCTTGACTTTTGACAAATTAATTGTGTAGAGGTTTGACTTTCTCGTCCCGACCAAGAGTTCTTTTTCGTCTTCAGTTCTAACACAACACCTCTTGGCCTTGAAGTTTACCTCTAAGTCCTTGTCGCAAAACCGACCAATGTTGAATAGGTTGTGTCCTAGTCCTTCAACGTAGCTCACCTTCTTAATTGTTACGTTTTCTTGTACAACATCTCCATATCCAATAATCGGTGAAAACTGGTCATTTCTAAATTGAACGTTCCCGCATAATTTCTCTGTATAGTTAGATAAAATATCTTTCTGCACAGTCATATGCTTGGAGCAACCACAATCCAAGTACCACATATGATGGGTCTGCACATGAGAAATCAAGGAACAACTGGTTTAGGTACCTATTTATAGATGGGTCCTATCACATTAGCACATGATTTTGGCATCCATTTGAATTTGGACCCTTTGATCTTTTGAAAATATTTTGAAACATATGAATTTGAATATACATGATATGAACCAAACCAATCATCAGAATATTGGCGAGACACAAAACCATTTCGACAATATGTAGAAGACTTATTACTAGACGGAGATAATTGGATTAATTGCTTTATTGAGTAATGCTTGTAAGAAGTTACAAGTTTTGTTTTTACATCAGTATTACTAATAGTCATTCTATTACAATGAATATCAGAACATGATTTTGTATTCTCATCAATTTTCTTCTTTGGTCTCCACTCTAATTTCACTTCAGGCTTTTTCTTTTTCACATCTGAAACATATGAACTTTGAAAGTTAGAACTGTGAGATTTAAAAGATTGTTTATTCTTTGATTTACCAGTGGTAATCCGTTACTGTGAATGCCTAATCTTTTTCTTCTTACCTTTGACATGAGTAGTACTCACAGAAACTGGTTTATCAACTTTCGTTGATGATTCACCTTTCTCACACACACTGGGTAAACCATTAGAATTAATAATGAATTGTGTATGATCTGGAAGTTTTGCACTAAAATCAAATTGATCAACACAATCATCAAAACAACCATCAGAGTTTAGAAAATCAAACTCTTCATCAAACAGACCATTAATATCATTTGATTTAGAAGCTTTGGAAGTCTTTGAAAATTCAGTGTTAATAAAAACAGTTGAAAAAACCATTTGTTCTAACTCAGTCAAAATCCTTTCTTCTACAAGAGTGTTCTCGAGTTTAGAAATTTTACTTTCTAAAACGAGTGGAGGAACATATATTTTACCTTCTATTGGTTTTGCCTCCATTCCCTCTGTAGAATAGCTTTGAAAATAGTCGTTAGAAAGCAATTTTGACTGTGTAGAACTATAACTAGAATTCAACCTCTCATAACGAAATGGAAGTTGCATTTTAGTTTTGTTCTTTCTTTTCTCAATTTCCTTAGCTTCATCCTCATCTGATAGTTTAGTCCATTTAACTTTGAGTTCAAGTTATTGAGGTGCCAATTTAAGAAATCCAAAATCATACAAAGCAGGCACTTTGGAAATACCCTTTTTCAGATAGTGTGGGTTCTCATAGCCAAGACCCCAACACTCACTACTCTCTTTTAGTTTGTTAAGATGAATGGTTTTCTCAGTCTGACCAAGAGTATAAAGTTTTTCTTCCAAAACACTCACTTTTTCAGCTAAAGATTTGTTTTCTTTCTTAAAAGATAAACACTTTTTCGCAACCTCTTTAACCTCAAGTTCACACAATTTATATTTTGAAGTTGTTTCAGATAGTTGATTATGAATTACAGTCTTTTCTCTCGTACTAGTATCAATATTTTTATGTAAAGCTTCAATCAATACATTCCTCTCAGCAGTATCATTGTTGAGCTTCAATATTGCTTGGTTTTTATCTTTAATGATACATTTTTCGTGTTTAAGCTTAGACTGTAAATCCTTAAGTTCAATCATCATGGATTGCATTTGATTTAAAAAATCAGATTCAGACATATCACATACCTCTTCAGTATCCTCAGCATCAGAATCTGCTTCAGTTATGTTCTGGCCCATAGACATGTGAGCATTTTCATCTTTTTCCTCATCGTCTGAATGATCCAACCAGTATTCGTCTTCAGACATCAATGCTTTGCCAGCTTCTTGCTGCTTTGCTAAAAGCATTTTGTTTTTGTAATACTCTGAATTGCGGACTTTCGACTTCCGACAATCCTTAGCATAATGGCCTACTTTTCCACAGTTGTAGCATTTCACAGTTCTTTCTTCTCCTCAGATATGTTCCCATACTTCTTCTCTTTTGGTTGTTTCTCCTCAAACCTTTTACTTTCAACTCTCTCCTTGTGTTCATAATTTCTTGATCCTGATGAGTACCTCTGACTGTTTGACCCTGGTTTCTTGTAGAATTTCTTTTGCAAAGCTTTGGTCAACAGTAGCATAGCTTGCTTCAAGTTCTCATAATCATCAGAATCAAAATCCTCCTCATTTTCAACTTCCTCAAATTCAGAAATAACTACTTTCTTTTTCTTCTTCAAACTCACTGCCTTTTTCTCGTTTTTCTTGACAACTAATGCAACTGGATCTGCTACCAATTTCTCAGCTTTCTTCTTCTCGTCTTTAATTTCCTCTACCTCTTCCTCGTTTTGTCTTAAAATCTCATAAACTTCATGAAGTGGTATCTCATTCAGGTATTTCATCTGTTTCATCTGTCTGGTAAACCTTTTCCACTCTGGCTATAGAATGCTCAAGAATTTCACGTTCAACTCAATCTGAGACTTCTTGACTTTGTTCTTGCTCAGCTCGTTCAGAAAAGTAACAAACCTGTCATATGTAGCCTCAAGACTTTCACCTTCCTTAGCCTTGAATTCTTCATAGTTGTTCAGACAGTTTGATACTTTCAGTTGATTTCCAATTTTGGAACCTAGCATTATTTTCTCAAGACGATCCCACATCTTCTTTCCCGTAGCATTGTAGCTGTCTATCTTGACATATGTCTCATTTGAAATTCCTTACAGAATAAAAGATCTTGCCAATCTGTCAGCTTTTAGTCTTTTCTTCTGTTCGTCAGTATATTCTTCTACTGGCAATGGATACTCTCTGTTTACAACTTCCTCACCATCAGTTTCAGTAGTATGAATCTTTGTTGGAGGTTTCATCACTCCTTTAAGAAACAGTCTGATGTAGTCACCCAGATCATTTCTATCTATGAAGTCTAAGAATCTATCCTTCCACTGCTCATACTCGCCTTTGAATAACATTGATGGCTTCACGTCAGTTCCAATAGCAAGAGCCTCTCTGGAAGTCATCCTGACAAAAAACACTGTACAATAAGAACTTGAAATGATCGTTAGTTCAAAAGAAATCAATATACAGAAAAACTTAGAAGGAATTTTCAAAAATAAATTTCCTAAGGAAGGAATTCGTGCACCACTCTCAACTAAACAATTCGCACACAATCACAATTCGCAGAACTTCACCAATTCGCACACTTCAAAATTCGCACACCAACAATTTGCACGTGCCTAGATGTGAGTTCTTAGAATTCGCACACTACTATATGCGAAATCTAGACTTTTTTTAGAAAAATTCAAAGAACTCCAACTTTTCGCATGAACTTTTCGCACTACAAGGACATACGAGTTCTATACTTAGAATCTATTTCAACCTTAAGCAATTCGTATCGATACGAATTCTAAACTTAGAAAATTTTCCAATTTTTCATGCGAGATTTGAGCAATTCGCATATACCCTTATGTGAATTCAAGGAATTCGTATGATACTCTGATGCGAAAACCTTACTTTTCGCACGAAGCTTTATGCGAAATCTGTCCTTCAACCAACTTTTCGTATATGAGAGTTATGTGAATCCTGATCAATTCGCACAAAACCTTATGCGAATTCTGTACTTGTAATTTCTTTTAGACAAATTTATGCGAAATCCTTTCTTTATGCGAGTTCTTGATACGGATTTTGTGGATCTTGTGAGTTCTTCAGTATCCCATGCGAGTTCTTCAAATATCGACTCAAAAACACTCTAATCTACTCAAAAACCCATCAAACCATCGATTCTGAATTCGAAACTTCACAAAATTGATCCAGAACGATAAAGGAACCTATTACAAACACTGAATTTGAAAGAAATTCACTTAAGCAAACAATTGAGATTCAATACAATGCTTAGAACTCGTGTACTCAAAAACTTACAAAATTTCAAAATTAATCGAGAATTACAGTGCAATATCGATACAAATCAATACAGGATTTGTCTAATACATCATACGATCACAATGAACTCAATTAATCTCACAATTATACTAGAAAAAAAAATACAAAAATCGATCAAAAATCAAACAATGGTGCGAAACATTTTCTTGATTTCTATTGAACTTCTGCTCTGATACCAATTGTGTGTCCCATAATGTGTTTTTATTACAGTTATGATCAAGATGACAACATAATCAAACACAACAGTTTCCAATTTCAATTAATTTGAATTCGTATACAGAACACTTCTATGAATATTTCTCTCTCTACAATCACAGTATACACCAAACCTTCTTGTCATATGAGTCTACTAACAAAAATAAAAGTATTTATACTAACTACATTTACAAGACCCTTTGACTTTGACTTTTATTACAAAGACCTTGACTTTGCTTGAGAGTTGACTTGAGCTTTTGACTTGACTTTTCACCTTTAATATTCATGATCTTTTATCCAACATATGTGTGCACTAACAGATGATAATTACATGCTCGAGTGCGTTGCTCATTCCTGTGTAGTCATGTAATTTTAGACTGTGTTGCATTGGATCCATAGGCATGTAAGTCAGTCTTTATTTGATGGTCAATTGGGTACTCCGGGGTTGGACTCCAGGACCTATGTTTTATGACCTGAACCTTTCAAGTGTACACTAGGAGGGTTGAGTTCGGTTGAGTTTGGTTGTGCCGTTGTGTTGAAGGGCGTTTGGGCCTCCGCCACTTTGAGGTAATGCCTTGGAGGTAGTCATTAAGTGTTCTGGGCCTTCGGGGTGGTATTCATGGTAATGATCACCAAGGTCAGTTGTCTTTTTGGGTGTAGCTTGAAAGGAGTCGTAGGGACACTTGGGCTTTTATGTCATGAAGTGTCATACGATTAACGTTGTATAAGTGGCATACTTTTGTATTCCTCCACTCTGAATGGATACGGGTCTCCCCCATTGTCGGCCAACAATATTTTGGATATTTAAATGTCCATACTTTAACATTTGGATTTCATTCCATTTTATGGTCGCATGAGTATTGAGTTTTAGTTCCATGTTTTCGGTGCCATATTATATTTATATGAATTTTTTTCCATGTTTTATGAGTTGAGTATTATTCCCCACCCTTGTTTTAGGTGTTTCGGGATATAAAGTTTTATCCGTGTTTTTATAAATTGGGAGTTCGTTCCCTATTCACGTTTGGAGTGAGTTTTGGGTTGCATCACTTTATAAAGAATGTTTTGTATTGGTCGTTTGTCCTTAAAAATGCATATTATTGGAAAACGAGTCGTTTTCATACTTAAAGTAAATCATTTTGAAAGATCATGTTTTAAGTCGCATTCTTTCCTTTATAACGAAATGTTTATTTATGTTGAAAACTCTTGAACTCACTAGGCGTTAGCCTAATCTTTTTATTTGTCGGCATGTGCATCAGGTCCCGGTTGGGGTACGGTGTTAAGCCCAGACATTAGTTGATAAATGTTTACACAACACAATAATGATAAGAGATCAAGAAGAATCAATCAAAATAGCCATATATCTCATGTGCCACAAGTCTAAGTGTGAGTGTGTGTTCTTGGTGTAATCACTACCTTGTGTGTGAAATAATTCAAATGAAGCCCTAGGATTCTCAAAGAAACATTGCCTTATATAGGTCAACATGACCAAGGCATGGTCAAACCTAGATAACTACATATTACCCCCTAGGAAATTATAGACAATTACAATTAAGACCCCTTTCTATATTTTAATCTTGAATACAACTAATGATCCAACAATCTCCCCCTTTGGATTCAAGATTAAAAAAAATTTGGCAATTTTCTTCGGGTCTTCACTTCTCTTGAAAACTATAGCAGATATGTCGTTAACAGCTTCAAAACTTGTAGCTCTTCACAGTCTTCACAACTTTGAGGAAACTGTAACCTTCCCCTTTTTGCTGAAATTGGAATGAAGTGTCCTTCTGACGATCATCTTCAGTCAGACTTTTGATAATTCATATAGATTCAGATACTTTGAAATCTTTGAAAAACTTGAATCCTTCAGCAATCTTCAACAAACTTTCTTTCTTGAACAAAGTAACTCAGATATGACTTTGAAATCCTTGAATATTCTCCCCCTTTTGATGAATGTTGAGAATCAGCATCATCAAAACATTTCAAAGTAGGCCAGTCTTGGAATTATCTCCCCCAAATCAACATTTAAGCTCAGTCTTCATGAATATCTCCCTCTTTAGAAATAATAGCAATCTCCCCCAGATAGAGAAATATACTAATATCTTCAAAATACGATCTGAATCTGATTCGGCCGTCAATTAATAAAATGTAATTATTTGAATCTTTGCAAATTCAAACAATTTAGGAGTTGTAACCTTGAATCAACAGATGAAACAGTTAGAAGTGCCTGTCAGTAACACAAAGTTACTGAGTAACATGAAGTTACTATATAAGGAGCTGGTTGTGACGTAGACTCCCCAGGACTTCCATTCAATCATCGAATAACACATGGTTATCTATGAACGTTCTGACAGAAAACAAATTTTTGTGTGCTCGTGTATGTGTATGAAAGAATTAAGCACAAATGACTGTTTTTTAACTGTGGCTCAAAGTATGTAAACTTGTTGAGACAACAACAAATTATACAAAGACTCAATGTGCATGAGAAGGGGTAGAAGGTGGGGCAATTTTCCTTCTTTTTCAATATCCGAATTATCCAAGTGATAATCCGATAGAGTATGTGTTGCTTCCCCATTCAAATATGAAACATATTCTTGTTGAGAAGAAGATGAGTAGCTGGTGGGGTTATATGCAAGAGGTGGCATGGGCTAGTTGCCTGTTTCAATATTGTTCACCAAAGACTGTGAAACAATAGATTATGTGGCTGCCCGGCTCAGAAAAGATGTGGTGCAGAGTTTATTTTTCCTTTACTCTGATATCTCACCCTCTTTTTTTTAAATCAATTTAGCTCACTTCTAACCAAAATCTCATTTGCATTTTAACTCAGCACTCTCCCCATCTCTATTTTTAATGAGCCCCTCTCCCCTCAATCACTCAAGATTACTTCCGGGGTAGGAAACACTGGTTAGTGTGAATCCATGGAAGTTCTGATAAGCTCACACTGAATTCCGTATTTTCCTAAGAGAACATTCTATTCAACAATCATTTGTACATGAAAGCACAATAAATCAATGTCAGTAAATGTATGCTCATGACAAGATAAGAATGAAATTGGAGCATTTAAAACATTTAAGATATCTCAAAACAACAAGAATGAAATCAAGTGTTTTGAGAATCTGACAATGATTCCTTTAAGAGCTGAAGCTAAAAAGGATGATTTCTTTACAATCAGATCTATTAATCATGAAGAACAAAGATTTGGAAGACCAAAGACGTAAGGTGTTTATACGAACAGTGTACAAACATATTGGCAATGAAAGCACATGAAAATGAAATGACGTATGATTTTCAAACAAACAATGAAATTTCAAACGGGAGGATTACCATCGAAAGATTTATCTTTTGAGATGTGGTAATCACAAAGTCAAGAAAATTAGTGTACTGACCAATGTGTGTAAGAATACTTAGTAAAGTATAAAGAAATGATAAGTACACAAGTATTTGTCATTGGAAACACATGGTCAGTTGATGTCATGGAGTCTAAGGATTAGAAAGATATACCTTGAGTATGATATCCTTAACTCCCCCTAAAGATATTATCTATTGAGTTCTGTGACAAAAACTCAGGTTCTCCTCCTATAACCTGTGAAAAGTCAACTCATCAGAAAAATATGACAATATCAACGCGCATATCTTTTCTCTCTAACAAATATAACTGTTAAAGTTTCAACATTTCTCCCCCTCAAAACAAAAATATTTGACAGTTAAGCTCCCCCTTAACGCAAAAACTTCTAGAATGATGTGAGCTTTAAAGCATCCTTTTTAGAAGAAAATCATTGAAGTGCGGGTTCTAATCAAATGTAATCAGAATCCAACTCTTTTGGCAATTAAGTGTGGGTCCTGATCTGATATGACCAGAAGCCAAAGTCACTTGAAGTATCCTACAAAAGAGAATATTAGTAATCATTAATAAAAGTGATACCGCTTCCGTCAGTAAAAGATATGAATAGCAACTGTTTGAGAATCAATACACTAGCAACAAGATTAAGATACAGAAAACTCCCCCTCGAGTCATGAGAAAAGGTTTAAGTATACATGTTCAACATTCCAAGTTTGCTGATTAGAAACTTGAACCTCTTTTCATCCAACGGCTTGGTGAAAAGGTCAGCTAACTGGAAGTCAGTATGAACAAAGTGCATTTCAATATCACCTTTTTCTACGTGGTCCTTGATGAAGTGATAGCGTACATCTATGTACTTGGTCTTCGAGTGTTAGACCAGGTTAGAAGTTATTGCAATTGCGCTCTTGGAATTGCAATAAATAGGCACTCGCTTGTAGTTGTACCCAAAGTCCTTCAACTGCGTCTTCATCCAGAGGACTTGCGAACAATAGCTAGCAGCAGCTACGTACTCTGCCTCAGCAGTGGATGTAGAAACATAGTTTTGTTTCTTTGATGTCCAACTAACAAGTTTGTCTCCTATGAATTGACATGATCCAGAAGTACCCTTACGGTCTAGCTTACATCCTGCATGGTCAACATCTGTAAAGGCAGTGAGATCAAAATGGTAATCCTTTGGATACCAAAGGCCTAAATCAGGAGTGCCTTTAAGATATCTAAAGATTCGCTTAACAGCATTAAAGTGCGACTCTTTGGGATTAGCTTGATATCTCGCACAAAAGCAGGTTGCAAACATGATATCTGGACGACTTGCAGTCAGATAAAGTAAAGAACCAATCATGCTACGATACACCTTTTGATCAGCTGGTTTACCAGATAAATCTACGTCTAAGAGTGTACCAGTAGCCATTGGTGTTTTCATGACAGAACTGTCTGACATATTGAACTTTCTCAAAATATCTTTAATATATTTGGCTTGATTAATGAAAATGCCTTCGGGTAATTGCTTTACTTGCAAACCAAGAAAGAAATTCAATTCACCCATCATCGACATTTCAAATTTCGTTTCCATGATCTTTGAAAAGTTCTTGCAGAATTTCAGATTTGTCGACCCAAATATAATGTCGTCAACATAAATTTGTATGAGAATCAATTCCTCACCTTGCCTTTTTAGAAATAAGGTAGTGTCAACTGTACCTTTCTTGAAACCGGAAGCTAGGATAAATTTAGTAAGAGTTTCATACCATGCTCGTGGTGCTTGTTTGAGACCATATAGCGCTTTTTCTAATATGTAGACATTATTAGGGTGATGAGGATCAACACAACCTTCAGGTTGAGCAACATAAACCTCCTCATGTAGAACGTCATTCAGAAAAGCTGACTTTACGTCCATTTGATAGACAGTAAAGTTTTTGTGCGCTGCATATGCAAAGAAGATTCTGATTGCTTCGATCCTCGCAACAGGGGCGAACGTTTCATCATAATCAATGCCCTCCTGTTGACAGTACCCTTTTGCTACCAAACGAGCCTTGTTTCTTACCACTACTCCAGCCTCGTCCTTCTTATTTCTAAACACCCACTTAGTTCCAATAACTGATTTACCTTGAGGTAGTGGGATCAAGCGTCAAACCTTGTTCCGTTCAAATTGCAGAAGCTCATCTTGTATAGCAGAAATCCAATCGGGATCGCGTAGAGCTTCTGATGCTTTCTTTGGTTCTAGGGAACTAAGGAAGCTTGAGAACATACAGAAATTTGCTGACGCAGCACGTGTCTTGACACCAGATTGTACGTCACCTATCACGTTGTGTAGGGGATAATCCTTTGTCCATCTGTGTGTGCTTGGCAAAGACTCAACGATTTTTTGTGTATTCGTCTCATTATATTCATCATAAACTGGAGGTTGATCCTCAGATGTTCTCGGGACATCTTGTACAGGAGTTTCTGATACTGAAGCTTCGGGAATCACAACTGAAGTACTCGGAACTTCATTCCCAGAAGGAATATCTGCAGGAGCAGATTCAGTACTAGTCGGATCAGAAACTATCGGTGTGGTTGTACCTGATGGGGTTGCAGTTTTAGTGACTTGTTTAGAAGGTCCAGCTATGTCTTCAACAAGAATAGGAACCTCCGAACTTGGTGTTGGCGTTATTATGCCTTTATCAAAGTCTGCATAAATTTCATCAAAGGCATCAATAAACAACAAATATAACTCAGATGAAGTAGAGTTTGAGTTAGAAGAAGTAGACGGTTTGGAAGATGGTTCTATTCTGGGTTGAATAGAAGCTTTGTGCTTAAGTCCGAGTTCTGAACGGTTGTGTTCAGAAGTCCGAGTAGAATTCTCATCGAATGATACATTTATGATTTCAACAATCGTCTTGGTTCTTGTATTGTAAATCTGATAAGCTTTGGATGTCAACGAGTATCCAACAAGATAACCTTCATCCGTTTTCTTATCGAATTTTGAAAGTCCTTGACGCTCTATTAAAATGTAACACCTGCAACCAAAGACACGAAGGAATTTGATATTAGGTTTACGATTGTTGATCAACTCATATGCAGTTTTATTGAAGCGTTTGATCACTGTGGTACGATTCTGAGTAAAGCAAGCTATCGCGACCGCCTCAGCCCAAAGATACATTGGTAGTTCAGCATACGCAAGCATGGTACGAGCAGCTTCAACAAAGGTGCGGTTCTTTCGTTTAACAATGTCGTTCTGTTGTGGAGTGTAGGTCGCGGAGAAGTTGTGTGAAATTCCCACAGAGATGAGATAGCTATGTAAGATGTCATTTTTGAACTCCGTGCCGTTATCACTATGAAGTGTCCAAACCGGCAATTGTAGACGTACTTGAATGCGCTTAATAAAAGTGATAATCAACTGGTGCATCCGACTTGTTTTGAAGAAACTCGAGCCATGTGTATCTTGAATAGTCATCTATCATCACTAAAACATATTTATTTCCGTTGATAGACGTCGTTCGTATTGGGCCACAAAGATCCATGTGAATAAGTTCTAGCGCAGATGAGGTTGATGATTCAGTCTTGGACTTGAATGAGCTTCGCTTCATTTTACCCATCTCACATGATGAACACAGTGAGTCCTTTTCAAACCTCATTTCTGGTAGACCTTTTACCAGACCTTGTCTCTGAAGCTTAGCTATTGATCTGAAATTCTGGTGAGACAAGCGGTGATGCCACGTCCATGATTGTGCTTTAGAAGCTTTAGCTAGTAAGCATACGTGGTGTGTGGCGGACAGTGTTAGAAAATCTACATAATATAGATTTCCATGGCGCTCAGCTCTAAAGATTTCGTAACCATCTGGATCCTCAAGATAGCAATGAGGTGTTGTGAAGCGAACTTGGTATTTCATGTCACATAAGTGACTAGTGCTTAACAGGTTATGATCAAGGCCATCAACATATAACACCTTCTGTATCTTCATAACTCTGTTATCAAGCGTTTCGTATCCTCTAACATGTCCTTCTATTTTAGAATTGGCAAAACAAATTGTTCTAGCAGGCTCCTCCACATAGTTATGCAGTAGGTGCTTGAATCCTGTCATGTGGCGTGAACATCCTGAATCTATCACCCACAATCGACAGGCCTGCAAAAGAAATAATTAGTTTCGCTTCGGTACCCATATCCAAATGGGTCCTTTGTTGTTAGTTGCAAGCAGTTCAGGAATATCAATAGATTTGACTTTTACTCTCCATTCATATCGTGGTTTCAGAACCCATTTCCAAACCATTCTAACATCTAATTCCTGAAGTTTCTTTTTAGATCTCAGATTAGTAACCTTAGCACGGAAAACTTTAGGTTGCGTGGAAGAATTGGAATTAAAGTTCATTTTAGCTTTCTTTTTGCTTTTCTTGGAATTAGGAGTGGAGTTGTATTTAAAAGAATTGTCCCTGCAGTGTTTGCAATATAAGTTCTTTCGAGCAAATGTCATAAATTTAGATTTATCGGAACAAATCTGACATTCATACTCATCAAAAGAAGTACATCTCGCAAATCATGTCTTGCCTAAGTGGTAACCTGAAACTCGGTAACACCCCGGGGGGGGGGGGACTGTGGATGACATCCCAGTCTACCCTGGTTCGAGCCTAGGGGAAAGATTTAGGCGCATGAGGAGCATCCCAGACTCTGGTTCGGCCTTCGGGTCGGCTCGGGTCCAGGTTTCCGGGCAACCAGTCTATGGGTTGTGGGTTCAGTCCTTGGGTCGGGCTTAGTCGGCACCTGGACGGGTCCAGTCCAAAGGGTTGGGCCGGGTCGCCGCGGATTAGTCGGTGCTGCCCTCGGATGCCCGGATACCGTGGGAACGTGTGTGTGTGTGTGTTATCTGTCGTTCAAAAAAAAAGTACATCTCAAATCATCACTGTCTTGGGTACAACTGTTTTCAACATCAGTTTCACAAACATTTAAACAATCATTTTTATTCTTCGTTCTCCTCCAAACTCCATTACCGTTCAAATCTGAAACAGAAACAGAAACCTTGTCAGTCTTTTTCTTAGAAGGCAATCTTTTTCTTGAAATAGCTGAAGTTTCACCCTTCTCAAAAATACTTGGTTGATACTCAGGGCATTCAGAATAAATGACTGGAGGTTTTGTAGACTCATCAAATTTTGGATTAGATTCTACCTTCCAGCTTTGATCATTAAGCATCTGTTTATCATTTGAAACATTTTTAAACAAAGTGACTTTCAAATCATTGATCTCTTTGCAAAGCTCTTGATTGTCTTTTAAAGACTTTTCAAGTTTAAATTTGAGATCAAAGTTTTCATCTTCAATGTCATCAAGAGATTTTTGCAACATATCAATTTGTTTCATCAAATCAGATGTATGATCACTCACAGAATTTGACTCTTTTTAAATAGAAACGGGATCAGGGTCTGAAGCATTCATCATTTCAGAAAATATTGCTTCAATCATGTTCTCAACAAACTCCATTTGATCATTCTTAAAACAAGATTCATTCGTGACATTGGCCTCTTCTTCAACCTTTTCAACAAGTAAAGGTTCAGGAGTAATAGGGTTTGAAACTGATGGTATAATTAATGGATAGGCATCCGATTCATATTCATCGTATTTGCATTCAGTTTCAGGCAGGATTTTGTCATTATTGACTGATTCATTTGAAGGTTTGGTAAATAGTGATTCAAACTCAACGAATTCAATCTTTCGAGTCTTATAACTCTTGTTTAAATCACTATATTTGAAACCAACCGATTTCAAAGAATTTTGCGAATCAGTACCACTAGACTTATCCTCTCCTATTACTTCTTTACCTTTGGTCTCTTAAAGAGGTTTAGAAGTATTAGCTTTAACAAAAGTTGCATGAATGTCAGGAATGGGTTTAACCGTGGAGCCAAGTCTGTCAAAGTTATACAAGTGCTCTGGGGCCTTTTTCAAAACTTCATTTACTAGCAAACCCAAACCTGGTTTAACTTTATAAAATCTTTCATCTTGGAGTTTATTGGTCAACAGATTTAATGTTTGCTCAGTCTGACCACGTTTCATGTTTATGTCCTCCAGTTGTTTAATCTTAGTGTAAGCTTCATTTCGCTCATGAAAACAGACTTCAAATTTAATTTTAAAATCACACTTTTCAGCGTTAAGATTAACAAGATCCTTTTCCAAATCAGATATTTTTCTTTTTAAGGTTTCTTTTTCAACTTTTAAATTATCTTTCTCCTTTTCCTTTACTTCCACGATAACTTTCAGTAGAGTGTTTTCATCACGAAAACTCAAAGTTGTTTGTCGTTCTGAGCTAAGTTTACCTTTTAACAGTTAAAATTCATCTTTCTTGTTGTGGATTTGGACCATAAGTGATTCAATGAGTTCAGAGTTTTCGTTTACCTCAGAGTTTTCGTCCTCAGAATGAGCCTCAGAAGTCTCATCATCATCATTAAGCTTTTCCATGTAGGAGACTTGAGTGAAGTGTGCTTGCTCCTCTTCGTCCGAGCTTTGAAACAGCCAGTTCTCCTCCTCGGCCATGAGCACCTTCCCTTCCTCCACTTTCTTGGCAATCAAAGACTTCCTTGCGTAGTATTCCGAGTTCTTGAATCTTTTAAACTTGCAGTCCTTAGCGAAGTGCTCAAACTTTCCACAATTGAAGCACCTTCCTGCTTCATCCTTCTTCTCTTCCTTCTTGTCTTCTCTCTTTTCTTCTTTCCTTTCATCTTTCTTCTCTTCTCTTCTGTCCTATCTCTTCTCATCTCTCCTTCCATACATGGGCTTGTACCTCAGCTCAGACTTGTCCTTCTTGTACCCTTCATACTTCGGCTTCGAACAGTACTTCTTTTTGCCAAAGTTTCTTTTGAATTGGCACGTAATCAGGGCCAAGTTTTCAGAAAATCTTTGTATATCGTCATCAGAATCGACCTCCAGTTCCTCCTCACTAGTAGCGGAGTCTGAATCAGTAAGCTCAGTGACAAATGCTTTCGAAACTTTCTTCTTTGATTTTGAAGAAGAAACAGGACCAGAACTAGAACCTTTTCCTTTCCCAGCAATAAGAACCACTGAGTCCTTCAGATCCTTGGACTCATTGTTGATTGATCTCACTTCATCTTCATGTTGGGAAAGAGTGGAGAAGATGTCAGTCACATTCTCTTGGGCCATGTTCTTTGACATCTGAAGATTGATGGCAAAGTTCTTCCACTTTGGGTTCAAGTTCTTAATAAACTTATAGTTTATTTCAGAAGCAGATTTGGTAATGTTGTTCCTCCTCAAATCATTCAAGATGATGTTGTATCTGTTGTAAGTGTCCAGCAGTATCTCCCCTTCCTTAGCATGAAATCCCTCATATGCATTGATGCACAGATTCTGTTTAGCTTGGATTGAAGCTTCATTACCCTCGAATTGTCTTGCCAGCTCATCCCATATCTCCTTTGCAGAACTTCTGCTGTCTACACGATTGTAGATGTCATTATGAATGGCCATTGTCAAAAAGATGAGAGTTTCTTCATCTATTTTGTACAAATCTTTCTCCCATTCAGTGAAGTATTCATATGGTTTTGGAACAAATATTTCAGGAATCTCAGGAGAGGTAGGTGTAGCAGCTTGACCAGGCACTCTGATCATGGGGTTCACAGGACCAGAAGTAATAGAGTCCATGTAATCTCTTCTCTTATGATTCAGAAACTGGATCATTCGTTTCTTCCACTGTTGGTACTCATTGGCTAACAGGACTGGTGGTTTGGACTGAGAGCCCATGGAAAGGAGTTGATTCGACATCTCTAGCAGTTGGATTAGTATGCAAACTTATCTGTACAATTTAAATCAACTAATAAGATCTTTGAATCAAGAATTGGATAAAATCTACACTCAAAAATTTCCAGAAAAATAAATTTCTAAAAATACTCAAGTGTAGAATTTGCAAGCTATAAGAACCACAGAAAGATTCGCAGACTGAAGGAAAAACTTCAAAATTCGTAAACAAGATAGGTAGAATTCGCAGACAGGTAGAATTCGCAAACAGTAGACCTGCGAAACCTTAACAATTCGCAAAGCAATACTTAGCGGATCCTTGCCTTAGAATAATTTAAGAACGCTAGCTTTCGCAAGTAGAATTCGCAGAGTATAGAGTTGCAAGTTCTATACTTAGAAAATATTTCAGGTTGCAAGTTTTCGCAAACAACAAGGAGAAATCACTTTTAAGATCTTGTGAGTTTTGGACTTAGAAAAATTCAAGAAAGTTTTAACTTTCGCACATCACATCTTTCGTAAGCAAGGATTCGCAAACCATAGACTTACGAATCCTGGACTTAGAAAACTTTGAACTTTTCACTTAACTTTCGCAAATAAGCTTTAGCAACCTGAATAAAGTTATGATTTTTATGAACCTGCGAATCCTATACATAGTGAAAATTTTGGAAGTTAAAGGTCAAGGATTCGTAAACACAACTTGCGAATCTTAGGGGATTCGCAAACTAGTAGCCTGCGAGTTCTTCAGTATTCACAACCAAGGCACTTGCAAAACCTGTACTTAATCAAATTTTCAATTTTTAAATGTCCTGCGAATCCTAAATTTCGTAGATAAAGGTCTTGCGAATCTTGAGGTTTTCGTAACATTAACACTAGTGAATCCTATACTTAATCAATTTCAACAATCTCTGCGAATTTCAGAGATCTTGCGAGTTCTTCCTAGAACTTGTGAGTTCTTCATAAAACCATCCTTGTACTCGACTTTTAATCCAAAAACACATCAAATGGTTAAATCACAGTGTAAGAATCACACAATTCATCAACCTATATACTACGAACAAACCCCAATCAAAATTAATCACCAAAAACAACTTATATGCACAGATTCGATTGGAACAGTGTTCGAACCTCATATGAACAAAAACTTCGAAAATCTTCAAAACAGTTATCTATTGATGTTTTTAAATGAAATCAGACAATCTGATGATGTTCTATAACCTTATGCGCACCTAATCAAATCATTTTTAGGCTCAAAAACACAATAAATCTCAAAAATGATTTTCACACAGTGAAGTTTTCGAAAAAGCACTTTTCAATCCAAAAACCTTGATTCTTGGCTCTGATTCCAAATGTTAAGCCCAGACATTAGTTGATAAATGTTTACACAACACAATAATGATAAGAGATCAAGAAGAATCAATCAAAATAGCCATATATCTCTTGTGCCACAAATCTAAGTATGAGTGTGTGTTCTTGGTGTAATCACTACCTTGTGTGTGAAATCATTTAAATGAAGCCCTAGGGATTCTCAAAGAAACATTGGCTTATATAGGTCAACATGACCAAGGCATGGTCAAACCTAGATAACTACATATTACCCCATAGGAAATTATAGACAATTACAATTAAGACCCCTTTCAACATTTTAATCTTGAATACAACTAATGATCCAACATACGGTACTAGCGACACTAAGAAGATATGAGTGTTAGTTCAAGCATGAGAGTGAATAACTTGGGTGAAGTCTTCAGCATATTTGGAGATGGCAATGTTTGATGGGTTTAGTAACACCCGACCTTTAATTAGTCCTTATGTAAGACTTTATTACTTTGTTGACGGTTGAATCTAGAATTGAAATTCAAGTATAAACTTGTCGTAAGAGATTTCATCCATATATGAGGCATTATTGAAAACTTTAAATTAGTTGTTCTTTGAAAATTTGAGGGTGTGACAAGTTGGTATCAGAGCATAAGTTTGAGAGATTTAGGTGTTAATTACGGATACCTACACTCAAACTAGCGTTTTACTAAGTGATGAAAGTGAGATTGTACCATTAGGTACTTTAAGATAGGATATTTTTGGGGTTGATAGAGACACTAGAATCGGGAATCATGATGATGGTAACAAGGATAATCATGTCTGGTACGTTCATAATTGCACCTGGCCAGTGTCGTGGTGAACTTACATGTTACATGTGTGTGCTTGAACCGCCTTTATGTGATGACCGATGGGGTAGTATATGAATTTATGAGGAGTAGTATCTAGAAGAAGTTGATGTTTATAGCATTGTCACTTGGAGTGACGTTTAAGCATGATGAATACATTAAGTTGACCATTTTGGGGTCGGGGCAATTGGTTGAATTAGAACCATAGGCCTATTGAATCGATTTTATTTCGAGAATAAATTGTAAGGTTAACCAATTTAGTTGACTATCGTTATCTTAAGATGTTGAGCATCTGGATGTCAGTAGTGAGATCGTTGGACTTGGTGAGCTCGGTCCTAAGATTTTGAGTCTCGACCAAAATGCATGCACGAAACTCACTTTTAAAATAAATTGCATAAAGTGTTTCATACATTCCCAAATTATCATGCGGGTCGTATTTTGAATCCGTGGAAAGACGTTTAACACGCACGAGATTTCAAACCTTGAGTTTAAATGCATGAAATTGTTTTATTGCACATGGTTGCAAACTTTGTGAGATTTTCCTTATCCTTGTTTTGTCGAAGGATATTTTCGAATATTGTAACATTTACGATTTAACCTTGTTTAGAGTCTCGGGCAAGTAGCTGCGATTTATGACCTTGACATTGGATCTCCTCCACATATGTTAAGGTTTTAAAGGAAAAAGTTATTTCCATGTTTTGGTGTTTGAGTTTATTGAAAATTTTATTTCGTGTGAGTGTTGTTGAGTATTATGAAATATTATTTTATGTCGTTTTGCTACGCATGAGCGAACTATGAAATGCATAGGCTTTAATTATGTTACATGTAAATTTATGAGTTTTATTGAGCGTCATGTCTCACGCGGGTTTTGCACATGCCTTTTTCGCAACCGTAAGAGACGTCTTGAGAGTCTTGATATCGCATGATTGTATTTTTGAGTTTTACGCAAGTATATTTCGTTGTACACAACTTAGTATTTGAATTTATTTACACTTTTGTCTGAGTAAGCATATGAAGGACCTATGATGGTTTGAACTGAATTTTTGCTTTGTACCTTATTAAATTGTTGATTTTACTGTTATAGTTTCACGCAATGCATTATATTGGTTTATTGGTATGCATGTCATGGTAACCACCATTTTGGGACTAAGAGCATTTTATTTTGTAGTTTAAAAGTTTGAAATCGATTTAAATTATTTTACGTTTGACCAAATCGCATGCACCTATCGTTTTACTAAATTTGAGAAATAAACTGATGTATGCGGGTCTTGTTGGAAAATTTTATCTCATGTCATTTTATGGTTAAGAGAGGATATTAGAGCTTAAACTTGTGAAATTCCTCTTTTGGAGTTTGTACAATTATTTGTTACCCATTGTTTTAGTACAGAAAACTATTTTATGTACACGACATAAACTGATGTATGTTAGGACCATAGTGGTCCATTTGAAAAGTTGTTGCGCCTCTTTGTTTAGTCATTATTAGTGAGAGTAAGGATCAAATGTTTTTTTTCGAAATGATTTTATATGTGTGGCGTTTGTGACCACTTTGCACAACTACCGAATAAGTGGTAGTGAATTTTACATGGATGATTAATTGTTATAAAGATTTTGCGTTTGAGAAGTCTTATAAAAATTCAAATTGACATATTAGTTTGAAAAACCTTGAACTCATTAGAGCTATAGATCTAAGCCCCTTTTGTGAAAGGAAGTTGTAAGTAAGGACTAGAGAAGTCCTTGGGAATTGAAACGGCGGATGATCCAAATCGTGGACAAATTTGAATTTTGGGAATTAGACCTCATGAAGTTTGTTCACGTATGAACAATTAAGGTAGTAGATTTATATCATTATCCCATATATATAAGTGATGATCTTTCATTTTCGGTAAATCTTTAGGTTAAGCCTTGTATGGTTGCTCGCATATGGTTGGGTTTGAATTGAATGGTCGTTTGACGTTTCTTCGACGACGTGTTATGTGTTAGTAGTGTGCCCACTTAATGAGCCTTCGTGAATAAAGGAAATGTTATAGTTCGTTAAAGTTGTAAAATTTGGGGTTTTATTTCCATATCGGGTGTCAACTTTAAGTCTTTATTAGGGATCGACTCAGTGCAACCACAAGTGAAATACTTCTTGGCATACCCACGTTCGCAATGTGGCCATTTTGATTTTTAGGCGTTCGACTTGTCTTTCGAGGTCAATGGATCTTTGGAATGTTGGAAGTACTTCCGTTGGATCATAAGAAGTGTATACCTCACACTGGTGGAACTTTAAGGAGATTAGATGTTGGTAATAAAGTATCGGTGATTATATAATAATGGATATTAATGAGGGTATAATTGAAATAATCATAAAAAGCTCAGCATCAACTTATCAAAAAGTTAGCTTATATCCATCCAAACATGTGCCCAGAAAATAAGCTAGCTTATTTTTGCCAAATGATGCTTAAGCTTCTCTCAAGCAAGAATTATCGACGAAGTGTTCCATCGCACGACGAACAACATAAACACACGATTTATTTGCTTTTCATTGTAATATTATCATATTTTACTTTCGATGACTCCTTCTAAAGGACGACGTCCATGTTTGACGTCCATAGTGCATTTGACGATCTCTGCTATCGTCTGCGGTTTTTACCCTCGACGGGGTTTTCCGCGTCCCCAAATTCTCTGTCTTTCATTTACTTTTATTCTCAGTCGTACGATCTGTCGATCGATCAATTACTTTAGTTGTTAAAGCTCCACACATACCTTATATCTTCATTTGTACGATTTTTGGCATTAACAACTATACTCGAAAGTTTAGATGCATAAGAAAGCAAAATAAGATGCATGGTTAATTTTGATTTGCAAAACATCCAATTTAGTACCAGGAGTTCTAGATGCATAAGGAAAGAAAATTGAAAACCCAGAAAAAAAAAACAAAGGAGAATCAATATCATGTAATAAAAATTGCTATATTTTATAAAGTCAACAAAGAAAAAAACAAAATTGTTTCTTGTAACGGTGGAATTAAGCTAAAAACACGTCGGGAGTAAGACGTGGTCTTATATTTTGTCAAAAGGTCAAGGTCAAGTCAATTTGAAGAAATGTATTATTCCGAATAATTGATTTTCCCTCGAGTCAAACCACGTCGACTTTTCCCTCTAATCAAATCCACGACTTTGTGAAACTTTGATCCACCTTAAAGGTGCACCCACTAAAGAAAACTTATGGGTCTGCCACTGGAATCAACCACCAAAATTATATTTAGGGGGTGTCTATTTAGAGGTATTAAACAGTTATCAATGAGAATGATAATAAAAGAAACTGCTTGGTTTTATATAATATAATGTGTTCATTCCCCTAGAATCCCAAATTTTCATTTCAGATTAAACCGAGCATTTACATTCTCAAACCTGAAGCAAACAGCCTTTTAATATTATAAGTTTTACAATCATATTTAATAATTAATTTAACTTTATAACTTTTAGTACATTTTTATTCAAATGTCATCAACAACATCCATTAACTCGACGTTTTTAGAGATAAAAATTCTAACATAAGGTGTGCATTAGTTTCAATTGTTGCATATATTATATACTTAAAAGAAAATAAAACAAACAAAAACTTATTAACGAGTCAACACAACCAAACCACCAAAACATATCCAACATGTCTTTAAAGTCTTGTATGATTTTTCCAAAAGAGATTACGCTCAACTCCATCAATTTCTTTATTTTAAAAGTTCAATGTTAATTATATATTAAATTAAATAAACAATTTACCTGAAATATTAGCCTAAGCATTCTCAGAAAGAGACAACCTAAGACTTGATCTTAATGGTTTGTTGGAACAATATTTACATACAACAGCTCTAAAGAAGCATACTGCACAACACAAGAGCCCAAGCCAAGACTTGCAATTTCCGGCATACGAAATATACAGTTACGTTACAACACATATTTTTTGTAGATAGACGTGTATGTCTCAGCATATGTGCACCTCAACTTCTTTTGGACCCTGAAGAAGTTAACAGCCGGGAAAACATCTAGGTTCTGAGAAGACTTGAATAGGTGACCAATGATGATCAAACCCAAGGTCTGACTGGTTGAGCTACAACAGATTGAGAAGAGGGTCTTCTGGCTTTACGGGATTTTCAAGCTCAATAATGTGTTCCTTGAAACGAGATGCAGCTTCATCTCTTTGTTCTATTTGCCCAGACTTGTCGAGCACAATGGCCATCAAGTAATATGCTTCCGCCGCCAATTCATGGTACTAAGAAATAATTGGAAAGAGATCAGCAATCAAAACAGTTGGACAAGATTTAAGCTCAGGTTTGTAATTCGGGCAATCATCCACATGCCTATCCGGGACACAGCAATTGTCATCCCCATAATGGCGGTGGGGCCGGTGTGTCGGCGGGGGTGCTTCAGAGGGTGGCATATACCCTTTTGATGTGACAAGATGGTGTAACTTTCAAAATTTTCTAACTTCAATACTCCTAGCCTCCCAAAATAAATATCCACAATGAAAAAGGCACAATTTTAGAAATGTGTAATTATTATACTTTCATTTCCTAAATGAAAATTTTACCCCTGATAATAGAGTAATGAATTTATACATCTCATAAGCAAGGGTAGAATTGGAAAATATGGCTCCTACTTTTGGAAGTGTACACTTATTTTGGGACAAATAAAAATAGAAATGTGGACACTTATTTTGGACAAACTAAAATAGAAATGTGGACATTTATTTTGGAACAGAGAAAGTATATACTAAGAAAATATTTTCATTCTTAGCCTTAAGTTCAAGGAATAATCACAAATACTCCCTCCATGAAAAAATTGCAACACTTCAAAATTTTAGTTGTCCCAAAATAATGCAACAATTCGTTTATCATAAATTCAAATTCTAATATACTTTTTCCCCATTAGCATTCATTACTTAGAATTAGGATCAAGAACATTCTTGTTATGCTATGTTTCAAGTCAAATGTTGCATTTTTTTTTTTTTGAGATTGAGGGAGTGACAACTATTGAAAACGAGTCAAGACCAACACAAATCTACAACCCCACTTATGAATCCTAGTATGACTGAAAAGTAGCACTAGTCGTAAGTGGTAGAACAAGAATCAACTAACCTCCAAAGCATCAAGTCCTTCACAAGCTTGTCTTAACGAATCAAGAACAATATCAGGATCTTCCGAAACTGAAAAGTCAAAAACGCGAATATGGTAACTAAACAAATGCTAAAAGACATCAAGAAATAAAATTGAATTTCAATCAAAAAATTTGTGTAAACATCTAGTTGTAAACAATTGCCTATATATGAATAGTTGGAAAGATTCATACCACATAGATTTGGATCCATTTCGATTATGCCCAATTTTAAATAATTTCATTAGTTAACAATTGCATGATTGCATCCCAATATATAGGTTACATGAACATAAAGCCAAACATGAATATGGTAAAGATGTAAGATAGGAAGAACTCTTGGTCTACAACATTCCCCTTATAGAGAAATATGTGATTCGTGAGGCCGCTTTGTCAAGAAATATATGTTGTTGATCATTTCCAATTTGTCACGCAAAAGACAAATATGTGATTCGTGAGGCCGCTTTGTCAAGATGTCAATAAGTTGATCTCATGAGGATCCAAACTGGTTTCATAGTAGGTGGTTCCCAATGAGTACAGCCACCTTCTCACAAGTAATATGATAGTCTACCTCAATATGCCTCCTAACCTTATGAAAACACTGGGTTTTATGTATGTGGGTATGAACATTTGGTTTCTATAGGCCTAGGAAAACTCTATCCAAAACAGGGCCATTGTCGAGTGCGTGCATTTAGTGAAAGAGATGGTAGGATATTTGTTTTACTTTCTTTGATGTAGATTGGGTTTGGTTGTCCTATTTTCAGGAGATCAACTACAAGGTATTGTATATTTGTCGAAAGGTAATCTAATTTCTTGGAAAAGCAAAAAAAAAACAACACACTATCACCCAATCAAGTGACTTTATTGTGATAGCCAGCCTGCTATTCATATAGCCAAGAATCATGTATTCCACGAGATGACCAAACACATTGAGGTTGACATTCATCTGATTAGAGATTGTTTTGAGGGAACATAGACAACCCCTCATTCGATGCAACGAGTATGCATTAGATCCAAGCACCAACTTGCAGACTTTCTCACAAAATATTTAAAAAACCGTAAATAGACTTTATTTGCAATAAGTTAGACATGATTAATATCTTTGCTCCAACTTGAGGGAGGTGGTTAGATATTGAACATTGATAACCGTAAATAGACTTTATTTGCAACAAGTTAGACATGATTAATATCTTTGCTCCAACTTGAGGAGGGTGGTTAGATATTGAACATGATAGTATCTCATCTTATTTAGTTTCCTTGCTTAGTTCTTGATCTAGTTTCCTAGTTTAGATCCAACACTGTAAAGATATTGAGGGCTTTTCCTCACAAGTGAAATACAAAAATATCTTTCCAAATACAAATACATGAAGCACGAGAATCTATAATCCAAGATGAAGAGAAAACAATAGAACATGTAGAAGTAAGTAGCCTTCAACCATGATAATTGTATGAAGTTGAGGTCTTCCTCACTAAACTAGGTTGAAGCAACATGTGACATGTTAACAATCATGCCTCGTTGCAAATCCAGACATGTCCATTTCATTTCGTTAAGCTTGTGACAAACTGACAATAATGAATAGAGAGTAAACCTCCACGCCGTCTACCCATGCCTCTACCTAACCTATCTATAAATCATGTGCCTCTGTCAGGTAAGGTTGATGGATCCTTGACAAGAACCTCTGCTAAATTGACCTCCTCTACCTAAGCATCAACTAAGGCCTCTAAGGATCAAAACTCGATGTAAAACCTTTTCAAGTTCATCAACGAGTTTCTTGAAATGTGTACATCATACTCTCAGATAAAGCGACTCTGAAAAGTTGCATGCATGCAAAAGAGATAAAAAATCAAGCTTGAATATGTGGCTACTAGCAGATCCTAAAAATAACTTCAGTCCGACAAGCCATTACCATGCTACAAACTCGTTTCATGGCTCCCTCAAAGGTGCACACATATCATTATCAACAATATGCCACATCGATTTGATAGGGTAGGGATACTTCTTCGTCAACTAAGTTGAGACCTCTTCGTCGAGTGACCAATAACAAATGTACACGGACTCCAATGTTTTACATTCGACTTGATCTGCATTGAAAACGGTAGGAAGTCATGGAGGCATAGAACTAGGGGTAGCAGACTATGGGTTGGTGGACGGGAGGAGGGGAGTTTGAAGAAATTAGAGAGGTGAGACAAAGAGAGGGTAGCATGGTGGCAGTTAAGTTACCAGGGCCTTACGTTCGATAGATGGCTGTCTTAGTTTTTCCTACCTTTCTTGTCTACTATTTTACCTACTTTGTGCGACTTGTTTATGAAGGTCCTGTACTAGTTAGCTGCCAATACTGAACTTTGTGTTTCGATGTTTGTCGAACCTATTTCCCTCGTGTCTAACCCCAATGCATTTTCTGTTTATGGTACTCATTGCTTCTTTTATTTTTAGTTTTGCAAGCCGAGGAACTCCACAGAAACAACCTCTAGAGGCAATGTTTGCATACATCCTACCCTTAAAACCCTACCTCTACATGGGATTTACTGGGTTAGTTTTTTATCAAAATTGAAAATGACTACCTTAATAGTCATTGTCAATTTGTAACTACTAGCATCATTCTTTGTCTCATCATCCTCCATAATTACAAAAAACAACAACAACAACAAATCGCATGTCATCTAGAGTTTCTTACAATGATTTGGTTCGATTGGACATGAGCAGCCGGAAGGTGGCAAGCGGTGGTGGCAATTAGGGTTCATATGAAGAACCACAAAAGGTATTTGTAAAACTTATAGCATTAATTACTACAAACGCTCCCTCTCCTCTCTCTCTCTCTCTCTCTCTATCTCTCCCTCTCTATCTCTACCTCTAGCAATAAAGATAAAGATGAATATGATAAAGACTAAACATGGATAGCTCTTTGTACCTAGCAATAGTTGATAGAATGGAGTACCTGAAATGCTCAAGTCTGATAAGTAACATTTCGCCTCTGCAATATAGGCCCGAGATTTAAGCTCGAGACCACCCTGACCAAGTATCATCGGAAAGGCACCATGAATAAGGTTTAAAGCCCTTTTTGCATGCCTTGATCCAAGCAAGAGCCACAATTCGGCTAGAGTCAAAGTGGCTGAGGCTCTGAGAAGATCCAAGTTAAATGATTGGCAAAAGGATAGGCTTGCCAAAGCATAGGGAATTCCTAAAACAGCATTTCCAGATCTCTGCAAAATGATAATAAAATAATCTTTTATTATGACATAAATTAACTAAAATGTTCTATTTCACATGATGGTAAAAGATGGATGATCCAAAAAAAAGGATAAATTGTCGAAGGACTTTCAAGATGTGATTGTTTCCAAAGTTGTAACAGTATCACTGAAAGAAAATAATGTATATACACGACATCAATGGGCCAATCAATTGAGAATAAGAACTTAGAAAATAGAAAAGGGCATACCTACTAACAAACTTATAAAGACTCAGACCCCACCCACCCTACCCTAGGACAGCATGATTTCTGCCCCATGATGGTCGTGTGGCAAGTATGAAGCGGCGCTCAGGAGGTAGCGCAAACCCTATTTCCACAACTTACAAAGATTATGTTCTTGGCAGTTTAAGTCATTCACAATTTTAGGTACAAAAGTTTGGGTCTTTTCTTGGATAAATATATACACACACATATACTTAGGCCACTCAGTATATCCTCTTCCTCTTCATGTCAGAGGGGAAAAATACGACCCATTGACCAAATTAAGGTTTTACAGATCATACCTTGTGGATTTCAGCAAGCAAAAGTAGAATAGTCGCATTCTCTACATGCAGATTAAATTTGTAACACTTGCAGAAGAGAGAATGTGCAACTGAAGCTGCCTGCACAGTTCAAAAGGCAAGAGTGTTATTTGGCTGATTAAGAAGCACATATCCAAACAATGAGGTTCAGCATTTTGACATTGGTAGACTTCCAACCTCAAATGCAAGACTACTTAACTCGGAATTAATAATATTAAGTACAAAAGTCTTCTTTTGCATTTTATCCGAGTATAAGCATATTTATACATGCCACCTTTTTGTAAATGTATATATAATAACTAAAATTTAGTAAAGTATGTTCCCACTCCACTAGAGGAACATCTTGGACCGAAGAAGCCCTTTTGGAAAACAAATAGCTTGCAAGAACTAGTGCCTATTTCTGGAAAATGACAAATACAATGATCGGATCTGCTACCAGAGCAACAAGAGAAAAAGAATGATTGTTATTAAGCTAGCCCAGTGAAAAGAAACTAGGTTTTACGGAAACTATATCTTTCATCTATAGAAAAATGGTTAGTATAATGGTGGTCCAAGAACCAACATAGATGAAACCCTACCTAAACTAAATAAAGTAACAAAAACTGGTAATCAGTGGTAATGTTCTAATACCCCTCAAATTGGAGAATAGCTATATTCTCAACTTGTCACAAATAAGACTAATCTAAGAACCAAGTAAGGGCCGAAAAATGTTGGCAATTTGATCTCAAAAGTGAGCCCTTACTGGTTTCTATAGATGGAGGGTCACAATAAGCACCTAACACCTTTGTTGTGACACACCTTCATTAGACTCGATGATGAATCAGTCTACTCCTGTGTCAAATGATTTAATGAAGAGCTGGAGTTAATTCATATGCAGCTCACGCCGGAAGAAAACTCAGACTCAAAAAGCAAACCACGTCCTGCGTGATTTTCCATGGTACAAGACATACTCCAAAGCTACAAAAAATTCTAAAAGCTACAATCCCCTCTATATCATCACCCTTAACCATGATGTCAACTACAAAAAATGCAGGCACTACTATCTTCTCATTTTTCTAACAGAAGGAACATAGAATTAAGCAATGCATTCTTGATATCTAGCTTATGCAGTGGCCAATTATGGATAGTTGCCTAAGCTACAATAATGGAACACCCATCATCTTCGCTAATCGCCATGAGGCTAAATGTTGCTTCATAATCCTCTCTAGGTGTCTGAGAATAACCTTAGCCGCTAACTAGGCTTTCAAACGAGCAAGTGAACCATCAAGATTCAATTACTTGCCACCAACAATATTTTTTGAAGAAGCAACTCAACATGGTTAGAGAAAGGAAAGCCATATGTCGTTAATAGGTTTACCAAAGAAAGTAAAACATACATGTGTTGGTAGACCATTGACAATGATGGTTATGGGCTAACATAGATGAAAACCTACCTAAACTACATAAATATCATAATAAAAAGACATAACTAGCCATATTATTCTACCACTGAGGAAATTTAAGACTATAAACTTAAGGCAAAAAAAAAACCTAGACAGTATAAAGCCTCAAACTGCACAAAAATAAAACCAACACCACAAATTTGCTAGCCTATGCAACAAAAGCAAACCTTTAGACTACATGCAGCAGATCAATCGCCATGATGCTGAATAATCAACACTTTGTCACTGGATACAATCCAAGCTCAATTCTTTTCGGGCTCAGGATACTTGAAAAAGGTTGCTCAGAAGATTAGACAATACCAAATATTTCCCTCAAAATTTAGACCAAATGTTGCTGAACAAATACAGCAATCCAAAGACCATCAAGATTGAGTCAAAACACCTTCACCATAAGAGTACCTCATCATCTCACATCACCTCAGAAATTTTAGAAGCTTTAAAATCTGGACAACAAACAAGTTTGCAGCATTACAACTGCCCATACAGAATCCAGCCACTTGATAATTTAGATAGCTCCAAATACATCCATAGAAAGTTATTTCATCTCCTTCCACTAAGTGTGGTTTAAGCATATATGAACATCAAAAAGAGAATGACAAAAATGGGCCCTGGTATTATAACAAAACAAGGGAGTTCAGGTAACATCTAACACAAAAAGGAAATGGAATGGCAGAAAATGAGGGAGAATATGAATGAACACAATCATGATCACTATACTCGATTATTTGTATTAGTGTCGTTTTACAAACAGTTTACACAGACGATAAGAACAACTAATTAATATAGTTTTGCACAGACGATAAGACAAAGCACGACAAAATTGGTTTGGTTGGAAAAATCAATTCACCTGTTCATGGAGATAGCTTAATTGTTAATATTAAAAGAAAGCTACAATGGAGAGATTAGATAACCTGACTAAACTGATTAGCGGCAAGCAATGTCCGAGCACAACGAAGACTTGCTTCAGTCTTGAGCTCCATGTCTACACCAGCTACAGAAGAAGCCAATACTCCAAGTTCATCACATATTTGTTGAGCTAGTTTCAAATGTCCCCTACAAGATAATTACCATTTAATATATAATGAAATGTGAAAAGAACGGAGTTTGATACATAGGGAAGATTCATATCATACCTGTGTAAAGCCCGCTCATGGAGCAGCTGCAGCTTAACTGGCAAGATTCCAGACTTTGAAATAGACAAAAACTTTGCTTCTGCTATCTTAAGGGCTACAAAGGCTTCTGTGGATAGAATATAATAGTATATTAGAAATCTAAAACCTAACAAGGAACTGTGAGAACTGAAGAAAAGAAAACAAGACACAGATGGCCCATTTCAAGAAAAATGGTTGACATAAAAACATTGGTAGTACCCTCATTCCTATATTCTGTTACATGTAGCAGCTGTTTGTTGTTGATGCCCTATAAGTCCATTATTTAATTGACTAAGTAGTAAATCATAGTTGTGTATAGAATTCAACTTCCAGGAAGAATCTGTTACTTCTACATAACTGGTGCTCTAGAAACAATTCCATTATAATTGATGGATGATGTGTAGAGAGTTGGATCACTTCTTTGCAGGATATTGTCACATCTCTGTAGGGTTCCCAACATTTTTCTTCTTCCTTGCTACCAAATGATTTGTGGTGTAAAGCCTGTCTCTGGTATTCCACTATGATTGCATACACTAATATGGTATGGCGATGTTCATCCACACCAAAATCAGCCTGCTAGATGTAAAACCTATAACTAGTGATATGGATTACAAGTCCCAAGCTAAGATCATATTTTCTCAAAAACTCTGATATTCAAGATTCTCCAGAAAAACAGAAGGCAGGGCAATTGAACCAAAATTTAGTTACCATTGAAGAATTGGGCTGTTCTAAATATATTGAAACGGATAAATTGTCCAACTGGTGATAGCAGAAGTCATCCAATCTTTGATAAGACCACACAAATGAAGGGTGCAATCAAAGGATAATCAGAGAAATATTTTATTTTACCCTATATTACATTAAAATATTTTTTGACATCTTTACCCACCCTTGGAAGTTGTACCTTATGTTTTGACCACTTTTTACCCATCCTACCTGCTTTCCAGCCAAAAAAGGTGATTTGTCCAGATTGTACTTATTAACAGTGATAACTCCAAAAAACATTAGGGAAAACCAGTTAATTTTTATTGCCGGAAAGTAGGACCAGCAGTCAAAATGTGGTTGAAACACAAGGCAGATGGCCAAAGAGATACTTTAGTACTACAGCAGCCATAACATGTTTTTAACTACATGAGCTAAACAAATATCATTTTCGGGATAATCTGAAAAACGTTTTGTAACTTGCTGAAATCTGAATTATCATGCAAAATCTAAAGCTAAACAAGAATAATCTTCAAAACTATGAACCAAAACTCAGAAACCCATCAAAGCACCGACCATTATATGAAACTTCTTTAAATAGACTCCTTTGCTTTGCCAGTGTAACCTTTAGACCATAACCCCCTGGCCACCTGTAGCATAGTTGCCTGATTACTGATCACATGATAGCCTTATTTCCATTATAAATGTTCTTCCTTTTTTAGGTGTAACAGCATGAGTCTCTAGGTCCGTAATGGGAAGAGACGAAACTTTCCTAGTGCAACCAAGGTTGGTCAACTTATAGGAGGAACAAAAGAAAACAAAAGAAAGAAGTGGCAAAGAAGCAAGAATATTGTGTGATTTTCCCAATCGGAGTCATTACAGAAATTGGACACTTACTAAAAAACGTTTACTTCCTTATATACCAACTTCAGCACTAGCTCTAATCAAGTCAACATCAGGGTTCAGCATTGTGTGGATATGATAGTTTAAAAACCCTTCAAGCTCTTCAAGTGAAAGGAAAGAGAGACAAAAATTGATGCCTTTTCAGTATGGAGTATCTAACAGACACAAGTTTACAAGCAAGCTCAATTTTAACTTTGGATCAGAAAGCCACAAATATTGGAATTATATTTACCTAATTTCCATCTGCTATTGTCCATTTCAGAAATAGATTGCAAATTTAATGGAATGTGAAACAAAAATATCCTTAAGTTACCACAGAAAAGCGTAACAGACAAAAACCGGCATGATAATGTCAATCTATATAGGAACGAATAGGATTGTTTTACAAGAGTAGAAACCTACTATGAGTGCAACACATCACAGTACATGACACATCAGATTCATATTTGCATGGCCCTGACACAAAATGAAAGATTACTCTTGCAGAGTTGATCAAGACAAAGTTGAAGTATGCTAAAATTTAGGCTGACCTTTGTACCCTTTGTATACAGCTAAATGTTGGATGAGTTTCCCATATGCCAATGCAAGATCAGCTGAACTGCACCAATTATAAAGGAAAACACTTTATGGATGAACTTAATCGATTGACAGACTCACACATAAGAGGACACTAAAGCAACTTTCTCCAATGAAAAATATGAGTAAAGCAGTAACAGTGACCTTATATTACCTTGAAGAATCAGTAAAGCAGGTCGCAAAAAGCAGAGCATTTGATCGAGCAAGAGAAGCACTGTGGAACAGAACTTGGGTCAGGTAACATGAATATAACATGATACAAGGAACAGATTAATTAGTTTATGAAAATTGGGTCGCGGTTTACCATTTGGCAATGAAAGCAATGTGTTTCAACAAGTAACTTCAAATTACAGGTTGTTTCTTTGTGCAGATGTATACACAAAATGCATCGAGCATTTACAATAAGATATGTGGCCTCACTTTAAGCAGCAAGGTACCTGTCTTCAAGTAACGTCCGTGTGTATTGTCTACACTTAGCTTGAAAGGCAAGGACACTATGAACCTATCAAGTGAAATGATTTATCCAGCTAAACCTTTTTGTTTGAGACAGCCACAAAGAATCGAACTCACCCCTATAGGTTGTAAAGGATCACTTGAAACCAATGGGTCAAGACCTCTTTGGCCATCTTTGTGTTAGTTTCGGATTACCAGTCAATCGCCTAGGCTGTCTAGAGCTATGTGACTGTCATCTCAGGTACTAAATCTCTCGTATAACAGTCAATGCGACATGGGAACCAATTATTCCACATAACCTTATTTTGTCAATCTTCTAATTGTGCCATACATAAGTGTCAAGGACTTCCATAAACCCTTTCCGATTGTTAAGATATAGGGTTATCTATGACTATAAGTCTATAAGTAGAGCTTGTCTCTTTTATTTTATGTTTTATCTGTTTCAACTTTCAACCCATGTGGAGATCTAAAGTCTTTTGGTCTAGGACCAAAATTAGAGAACCACTAGTATTATACTATGATCTCCATGTTTGTGGTTATGCGATACCTGCAAGAGGGTAGTCAGAGCCTGCAATAACGGAGACTATTACTTAACTCATTGTGTAGCTATCCCAGTGCACATCATGTGTATCAGGAATTTTAAATTAAAATATGTGCGTAGATTGTTTCCATTTAAAATAGATTAGATATGACCTTATTTAAAAACAAATTTAGAAGATTATAATTGCAATATATTGGACAATTTCCTACGTATGAAGATTCTTAAATTGTGAGAATTCCTTCCATTATTTGGTAAGAAAATATCACAAGCCGGCGGTCTTCACGGAATCAGCAGCTCTACTCTTTAGATGTCAGATCTGCAAACACCCCGCTCTACTCTTTAGATGTCAGATCTGCAAACACCCCCCCGCGGGAGGGGGGGGGGGGTAAATGATAACTCTGTTTGCTTCTTCCCACTTAAAAAGTGAAGCAGGGCTCTAGTTTCTATATCTAAAGTAACTCCTATATACCAAGGGCACAAAGGCATGGCAATAACATCAATTCTAAACATCTTTTACCCAAAATTTGTACTTATGACACAAAAAAGAGTACCTTCCATATAGCTCCCAAGATGTCACTCGAACTAGGTAGGAAGAACCTACAAGTTGCAGTACAGATCCAGGAACAGAACTTGATTGTAACCATGAATAAAATGTGTCACAATTGCTCTCAGATCCACTTTCTGGAGGAAAAACCAATGAAGTTGTCGGTTTCCTCTGATTCTTTAGCCATGAAGTACTCAAAGCACCATCGATTGTCATTACTGAGCTTTCATTGTCAAATTGGTGGATCAATTGAGAACTTAATCTAAGTTTCTGGAGCAGTAAGGAAAACAAAGTATCAACAAAAATTTAACGGAAAATTCTGGGATATTCACTTCAACAACAATTTAAGACTTAGGTACCTTGCAAACATTAGTTGGACAAGTTCTGAGCTGAATGGAAGCTTTGGGCCCAAAGGATAGCAAAGGTCTCTGAACATGCTGCATTGACAATAAACACAATCATGGATATCAATATGTTGATGAAGATAGGCGCCTTGAAAGAGGGATGGGCAACTGAAAAAACCTTATTACCTCCTATGGGAACTACATCATGCACATATACATAAAATCTTAGCAACAAATGTAGCAGAACAGGATTTACATAAATGAAGATCTAAGGCAATAACTAGCAGTACTCCTACATGCCATGAGGGCGGAAACAGTTCTGCACTAGCCAGAAGAACAATGGGTTGGACATAGAAAAATCTCTTGGACCATCGGTTGCACCAAATCTGTGGAGTCTGTGTATGTTCTTTTGCAGTTTGCATAAGAATTTAACAGGCAAGTGGCCGTTTGTGTTGTTCCCTTGTAGAGAACAAATATAGCACATTGATGATGACTACTACAATTTTGGCAACCTCATCAACTCTCCCAACATCCCTTTTCCCTATCAAATTATATTTTGCGGTCCTAAAAGTATAAATTAACAACTAACTAGTTTCATACCCTAAGAACTCTTTAGACTGTAGGTGATAAGTCAGGCCAAACTGATAAATAGAACTATCAAAGCCATCTCCACTTGAGTTTAAGTGTTTTGTTGGTACCATACAAGTAAGAAACCACAAATGAGTTAGAATGCAAGAATATAGAGCTCTACTCCACTTCCGCTCTACTTTTCAAATGAATCAGCTTGTAAGAAAAGACATTGTTGTCACTCGAAATGGAAACTGAATTTAATGGAGTCTAATTTTATTCTCACCCAAAAGGTGGCTAAACCGTTGGTCTCACGAGTACTACTAACCTATTTGATCTCCTAAATTCAAGCTTAACAAAACAAATTCTACTAATCAACAAGTACAACTTCTAGGCAAGTTCAATTTTTTAATTATTTCTTATTGCATTTCAGCACACTATTCCTTAGATCAGACTACAAGATTTTAGTTGTTTCATATTCCTATTCAGCAAAATCTATCTCAGCTCAGTTATCACATTGGACATTTTGATCCACAATATGAACAAGTATGGGTACATTTGTTCATATAAAATGGCATTAACCTCCCCGTTGCATATTGGTACTTACAAAAGCAAGAGTATGCTTCATAGTGTGACTATTTTCATTTGCATATGCTCTGAAATGATTAAATGAAGAGACACTCTTACATAATGACAAATGAATATATGTATTAGTTGTAACAAGCTACACAACCATTCATGCAAGGAAACTCCAAAAGATAAATCTTACAGAAAATAAGAATCTAGGGATCCAGATTTTTATCTGGCACCTACCGTTAAATCAAATTTAGCCATTGCTAAATGATTGGAAGCTACCAACCGCTTTAGTTTCAAGGAATCTGCTCTTTTTAGAGATCTTCTAAGAAGCACAAACAACTGTTGCTGAACAGACAATGATGTGCCGATACTGGTCATCTGCGAATCTGATGTTCCCATAATCCCAGTCATGTTCGAGATACCAACTCCAGATAACAGGTTACAAATGGCTGTTAATGTGTAGGCAAGACAAGTATCATCACTGTGCTGCAAATTGGAGGCAACAAACAATGAATAAATAATAAATATGCATGGAAAGAATATAAATGGACATTGCAGATACAATTCAACCACACTGAGTCCTAATCTATACATAGACATCTGGCTTACAATACGAAGCATTAATCCAGTAGATAATTAAGAGGCCTGGTACATGTCAACCCAATTTCAAGATTAATAAACACATTTCAATAAACTTCTAGCCTGGTAAGTTCAAGTCCAATTTAAAAAACAATCACATGTAGCATATACCTAAAGCATAACAGATGGATTTGTGATTGCTGCCCTAATTCAATAAGAAACCAAAATAGCGAAGTTGGAAATACGAAGATTTGGAGAGAGAAGTTTCTTATTTCCTTGAGGAAATGGACATACACACACACACATTATATATATTCATATATATACATATATAGGACGATAATCAAATGAGAACCACAAAAAGGTTGAAAACTGTGAGAACTGATCTAAGCCGTAAGTTGGTTTTGATCTTATGATTTTAATTGAAAACTGTTTCACCACATGAAAAGGGTATAATTGTCATTTTTGTAAAAAAAGATTCACCATATGAAACACATACTCACCAATTGAATCATAATAAAAATTATTATTTTTATAAGATTAATAATGACTATGTTTCATTTATATGCTATTTCACCATATGAAACATAAATTCAGCAGATGAAACACGCAGATTCACCTGATGAAACACACATATTCACTAGATGAAACGCACATATTCAATAGATGAAACACACAAATTCACCAAATGAAACACAAAGATTTATCAAATCTGGGAAATCAAACACAAAAAACCCTAAATCTGGGAACAGACTTCCACTCTTGAAAAAACCCTAAAAAACAAGAAATTTAATGGAGAAATCTGGTAACCACGTTTTTCTCGCATTCTCCTTCCACCTTCATCGCTGCCGCCCGTCGCCGGCCGCCGTCACCACTCCTCCTCCCGCTGTTTATAATCACTCTCCGGAAAATTAGTCTTTGATGTCTCTCCACGGAAATGTATGGCGGCTCTTTCCTAAGCTCTCGCCGCTTGCTCCGTTGTCCCAAACGTCCCCAACCAAACCCTAACTTTCCTCCATGGATCCCTATTCAAGCATCCGAGATCTCGAAGAACATTCTTTCTGATTCCCATTCAAATAAACATTTCGTGGGGGGCTTCATAGTATTAATGGTGTTGGTGCATAGAGAGAGAGAAAGAAAAGAAAGAGAGAGAGAGAGAGATGAGATGGGGTTTTTTAAATGGATTTGTTCTTCATATGTTCTGGACGTTATATGTGATATGATACTCTAGTTTTAAAAATGGAATCTAATATGATATATGCCCAAAATAACCTTTCAATTTAATTCTAATTTGACAAATGTACCCCTATTTCACCATTTTATTTCAAATAGCCCTCTTTTTTAAATGATCCTTGATTTAATCTAATCTATGGATTAGATTAGTCCTCATGGTTCTCAACATATTTTTGGTTCTCACATGATTTAGCCCCTATATATATATATATGTATTTTGGAAATGAAAGCAGATTTTCTGCCATAAAATCAGGCCTATCACTAACTAATGAAGAAAAATCCTCAACAAGATAAGCAAATATAAATCGGGGCATCTGGTAAACCATAATCTTATTCCATAAAATCCCTGTAATTTCTAACTTATTTATGGAGTCTACCATATATTTCTATCAAAATAATGTTGCATCAAAGTTTAGCTTAATATGTGTATATGATCTAAAAGTAGTTACATATACACTGAAATGAACGGCTTAATGTGCCCTCTTAAGCATTGCTTAGACTATCAAGTCCTAAATGCCATTCAACCGCCTAATACTTCTAACACTTTTTAGGGCACTACAGAAAGGGCCTTTTTCTCACCTTCAAATCTTTTTCCCAGATGGTATGAAGCTTTTACACCAACATGGAGTTTGGTGTTTATTTGAACCAGCATAGCAATTTACCCAACCTCGATAAGATTTTTCAGCCCACCCAAATTCTCTCTTCAAACTGCCAATCAATAGGGTCATATGTTTTAGACTTCTGGTTATGGAACATCTCAACAAGGCATTATAAGTTGGCAGATCAACGTCATGGTAACATATTATCCTTTACGTTGTTCGTTAAGATGCCTTGTCATCCTTATTGTGCTAATTACTTATGTATTCAACTTACTTCAATGTGCATTAAAGAATAATACGTATATCACTAAACTCACAACTAGGTCATCCTCTAGGTCTCTAAACATAGAGACAATGGATAAGTGCCCTTCTTAATCTCAAAAGAGACAATTGATTGATAGGTGTATACTTGCATGAGTCTCGCTAATAGTCCTAGTTATTTATTTCGTATAAATCTTGCAACAGCATGCAAGGGATTGACGCACCTTTTAAGCGATTTAATGATGAGTTGGTAACTCCAAGCTGCTAGAGGATGAGAGGCAGATCTCTCTCTCTCTTTCTCTCTTTACTTCCTCTTTTCACCTTTCTTCGATTATGATAAACAAAAATCTTCTTTATAAGATGGTCCCTTTAAGCCCAGTTTCAGATGGGTTTATTAGTTTTGGGCTATTAGGCATGCACAGGATTGAGATATCATTTAAGCACTACGATAATGAGCCGGTAACACCAAGCTGTAAAAACCACAAGGTTGTGGCGTGGTGGTAAGAGCCTGGGGACTTCATAGCGGTTGCCCGGGTTCGAGCCCCACTCGCAGCATTGTGGCCACGGGATGAATGCCCGCGGGCCATAGGCCTGTTTTCCAGGAGATTAGTCCGGGCCCAAAGTGGTCTGGGATACTCCTTTACCAAAAAAAAAACACCAAGCTGTAAGAGGATGACATATAGGTTTCTATCTCTCTTCCCTTCCTCTATCCTTTCACAATTCTTTGATTATGGATTCTTTTTCTTTTTAAGATGGTCCTTTAAACCTGTTTTGGATGGGTTTATTGGTTTTGGGCGATTAGGCACCAGCTCAGTTGTCTTTAGGCATGGCATCACCTAGGCAATGACATCGACATGAAGACAAATTTTTCACAGTGTCACCATGCATGGCCAGCGCCTTGCCATCGGTTCCCAATGCAATACGTTGTGAGGAATGTTGTGTACTGATGCGAAGGAAACCATGGCGAAGTGAAACCAACATACATATACATAGAGATACACACACACACAGGTGATTCAATTTGAGACAATTACAGGAGTATGATGTTTAACGTAGGATCGAGGGAACATTTGGACTGTTACCAGAAAACTATTAGAAAGTTGCAAAACGACAATGCAAGGGACAACCACATGCATGAAAAATAAACGACTTCAACCTAGTATGAGAAATAAACAATTAAACTTAAAAAAAATGTACCTGCTGACAGACACGGACTGCTTCAGTTAAAACCTGAACAGCAAGCAAAAGGATCACCAGATTATGACAAGTGTAGAAACAATGGCAAATGGTACAACCATACATCCAGCAAGAATCAACAAAAAAACCAGAAAAGGAGAAGGCAAGTCAACTGTAGGAAGCATCATCATATACCTCCAGAGCTAACTTAGGGTGACCAAAATGAAAATGTGCCATTCCCAGAGATAGTAATGCAATTTCATATCTTCCAAAGCTGGTGCAACCAAATGATGTGGGAACAAAATCAGATCCCTCCATCCCTGCACTACAGTGTCAATATTTGTTGATTAATAAATTTAATCGACAAAAGTGAGAACTACAAAGATTCGCTTCCAAAGCTTACTTTCCATGTTTATCACAAAATATTAGAAGGTATCACGTCGTGGAGACCCTTTAATAAGAGGAAAAGGAACAATGAAAATTTTCATACTGGATGTTTCCAGGAGGACAAAGTCAGCACTAAACTTCCATGTTTAAAATAATCGAAGATATGGTTTCATCTTATCTCCAGCAGGAAGCCCGCTATAGTGGTTTCCGAAACTTAACCAAAAACTAAATAGAAACTATCTAAACAAGGCTCCTTAGTAAACTCAACAGGCAGTAAAAGCAGTCAAGCAACTGACAGATCCCCTGTATCTTTTAAGTATGAATACAATGATACCATGTATAATATAATCCCCATCGATCTAAAATATAAAGCTTTGAACACTGTCATTTGAACTTTTCTACATAGAGCTTTTGCATCTTTTGTCAACAGTATACTGGCCAGCTGAGCTTGTACTTTAAATACAACTTGAGCTCTTTTTCTCAATGACAAAACTGTTGTATGCCGATAAGAAATAAGTTTAACCTCTAATCATCCATTAAATAGTACAACTCAAGTTACACATTAAAATACCTAGAATATGGTAACACATAGCTTCCATTTAAGCCACCTTGTGTTCAATCAAAGAAGATGCCTGATGCTTAAAATCTTAAAATAAATGATGACCATGGCCCTAGGTAAATTAAGAGTTATATCAAGGTTACCATTGTATATGACAAGTTAGGAAACAACCTAAAACCAAGAAGTAAAAGAAGATGGAGAATACCTGTAATCAAAATAACGATGAAGATTCTCTAAGGCAGCTGGGTAATCATCGTGATAAAGGCTATTCAGATAACGCAAAAAGTGAACCTGTAACATTAAAATAAAATAATGATTGAAAATTGTCTTGCAGAAAGCATATACAGACTTCAACGAAATGGATACAGATTACATAGTACCATACACGATGCAACTCTGGGGCCACTTTCTGAAGAAGCTTTAAAACAGATTCAAATGCACTCATCGGAAAAGAGCTTCCAAGCCTATGAACAATAGTATACAAATCAAGATACTGTGAGGTATCTCTGGTAATGTATCCTGATAAAGTGAGATACAATATAGGTCAAATAAAATCTATGAAATAGCTTACTTTTCAATCATTTCTGCTTGCTCTGACAAGTATCCTTGTATCTGCCAGTTTGTCCGTTGAAGAATGACATCAGAAGGTTCAGCACTTGGTAATGCAGCGGTGGGAGAGATCATATATTGGCTACTTTCTGCACTCCTGTGATTGTGTTTGACTTTTTGACCAGGTGAAACCATAATATCTGCATTTACAAAGTGCTTCTTGCATTGAGGTTCTCGCTCCATTAGTGCTTGAAGGAAGCATCTATGCATACATTTAAACTATGGATATCATCTAGGACATGAGGCATATGTTGATTATTGGAGTGATACAATAGGTTTGTTTATCAAATAGCCTAATCCACATATGCAGCCTACCTTCACATCCAAGTTTTCAGCTAACAAAAACCAATCTAAAAAGCCAAAATAAATAGACCTAGCTTAGAAGTTCCTTTCAATCAAGACAAACACAAATAAACCATAAGGATGAAACTCCAACATTCCATATTTATGAAATACAAGCATCAATGTAGGTATGGGATCATATTTCAGAATCAGCACTCTGATTAGCACAATCCCCTCAAATTGATAAGCTTGTCATGCAAATTGGGTCAATGATCGGATGCTGGAGAAAAGCAGATTTCAAGCATTCTCTGAGCACCCATTATATATCTCCAAACATACAATGCCACCATTGACAAAGGTACCATATGATCAGAACTTCTTACCTTCAATTAAACTAGACAGTGCTTTTGATGAATGATTATGAAAAGGGACCCTTTCAGTGGACCTTTTTCTTGATTCAAGTTCTTCTGTAAAATTTTGGAGTACAAAGTTCTCCAAATCCATGTTTTCATATTCTACTGGTGCCTCTAGATCATTAGTAGGATCATCCAATCGAGACATTTCATATGGAGGACATGAGAAGGCTTCCTTACAATATGTCTTTATATTTGTCAAAAGGTGGCACATCCCCTGCATACAAAGGAAGATAAAAGAAAAAGGTTAAGGAAGAGTAAATCAAGTTCTTTTATAGTAAGAACCGCAATTAACAAATTGCCACCTTTTAGCTAAATCACTTTAAAAGTTGATACCCCTAGTCTGTGAACAACAAAAAGAGGAAGGGAAGGTTGGGAAATTAAGCACGACCACAAATGTATCTAAGAAGCTGATGATGTCTATTTGAGAAAATGAAAGAGACCATAGTAAAAGGTAGATCACACTTTTTTAAAGAAGAAGAGGAAGAGGTGAAGGAAATTAAATCTTTTTAACACACAACATAAATGATAGGCTTATAGTATATACCGAATGTTAAATAATTTTTCCTCGGACAATATATTTTAAAACATGACATGTAGAATTTACATATATTTCTTTACAAATAACTTACTAATTACTTATTGAACTTTAATTTAACAAAATTTAGACTACTTATTTTATACGCGCGCACACACACACACACACATATATATAACTTTCTTCGTCTAAAAAATTTAGATGTCTATTCAATTTTCACTTCAAAAAGTTGTGTACAAAAAAGATTTATTTTTAATTAAATGTTTAAAATACTTTATTTGACATTATAAGAAGATTAGATTAGCATAGTGGGTACTAAACATAATTTAAAAAACATGATATAAATATATTTAAATTCTAAACCAAAATTTATCTATTAAAAATCAGGTTTTGTTAAAAATAATTTAAGAACGTAATTCACAATTCTTATAATACTATCATATACTAATATTAACAATATCAATATTGAGTAGGTTCATTATCCAGGCAGCAACCACCTATTCAATTTTCACTCAAAACAGTTGTTTACAAAAAAACTCAATTTAAACAGCTAAGATTGATAAATTTTTTATCTGACAGCTAAAAATCATTAGAAATCTTTATCTCTCCTCTATTCACTATCAGTAATATATATACTAAGGGAATAGATAAAGTCTATTAACAGGATTTACATTTTAAACAATTAAGAGAAAAAGGATACCTCAAATGACAAAATATTGAAGGCAAGCAAGCAACGACGAAGATACATTCCAAGGTTGCTATTTGGATCCAAATTTATTTGATCATCGTCAACAATGCTTGTTTCAGGACCCGCAAGGATGCCTGACACAGTTACATCAAATTCCATAAAGCATACAGGACATGCAACCATAAATAATAAATATTGTGCACATAAGTAGTACGCAATGCAACAAAGAGAGTAGCATAAATGAAGACATCAGGATGTAAGCTATAGAGAAAAGAGTGCTCACCTCGTAACTCACTGAAAAAGGTAAAGAGGTCATCTGGTGATGATAACGACGATAACCTACTGGTTACATGATCACTTAACCAATTATCTAATAATCCACCAAATTCCTTCAGTAGCTTCAGAAATTCATCCAATGTTGGCTCCAAAATATCATCACATGACTTCAAGACAGATAGAGAAAGTAAACATATTCAAAAAACAATTTAACAATAATAAAAAAGCAAAACATGTAGAAAAAGACAAGAATAACAATGATTGGTTGATCACCGGAACCATAAGACTGATAAATCGGTGATTCATCTCCCATGGCCCAAATTGGGAAGTGAGAAGCACTTGTAGTATAAACAAATCAAGGATTCCTACCAAATGGCCATTGGCCCAATAGTACAAGGTAACCCCACCTTCCTGGAGGTCATGGGTTCAAGTCTCACCGAAGGTGTGAAGTGTGTTCGAGTTTAATTTGTCGTATATAAATATTTTATACTTAAAAAAATGAAGAATTCCTAATGAATCTCTCTATATGAATTATACCATAATTTTTCTTCTACGCTGTTGTGGAATAATTTATGAAACAAGATAGTGGGGGGTTTTCAAGACCCAAAAGAGAGATTGCTGGGATTAGAGCTACTCGGTCTGGTTCCTTAACAAGTTAATCATTTAGTTCATCCCTAGGTGATCCATCTCAAAATGGAATGGTTATCTAGAGGAGGTACATTTGCATTACTAATAAGCATTTAACAAAGAGCCCAAAATTTCATAAACTTTGTTCTTATATCAGTTACCTATTTGGATGAACGTATAAAAGTTTAGAACCTGTTTCTGCAAAACTACAATGGACCTTTTGACAACTTAACTGACAAATAAAGGCTAGCTCTTAGGGCTCCTCCCCATAGGGCTAGTTCAAGTCTCCTTAAGGCCACTGAGGATCTTCCTGGTTGTTATCTTCACACCTCATGGGATTAGTCAAGGTGCAGACTAGCAGGCTCGGGCACTGATGATACCAAAAAAGGGGGGACCTTTCGACATGGTTGTAGTGGATGGACAAAGTGTCACGGAAATCAAACATGGTATTGTTGAGTGACCAAGGTTTTAATTTAGACGCCTAATATTAACTACAATCATTGAGAACCTCAAATAATCTCAAATTTATGTCACCAAACGGATAAGCATGATACTATATCAAAACTATAATTTCATAAGCCTCCAATTACATGAAGCTTTTGGCTTTCAGTTTTGTGCTAAATGAGTTACAGCATATCTACATTTTTTTGTGGTTACTTGTTTTAATTTATAAAAATTTAATTACTACTACTATACACTCCCAGTCCCATTGATAAATTTCTTCTCATAGATTTGAAGGCGTTTTTCAGCTCCTTTTTTCTATAAATTCTGTCAATGTTAGAAGACAAAATGACATATGATAACTTGTGGTGAATACATATCAAGAAAATCAAGATTTGCTTAATTTCTATACCTTGAGTCATGCTTTTAGGACAAATGAACTAAAATTGGCAAAAAGTTAAAGAACAATTTTTACCTTCGTAAGTGCAATCAAGAACAATCCAAGACGATTATGCTGAGCAATCGAGGCAAAAGGGAATGGCACAGAATATTGACCAGAAGGAGCATAGACCTGAAGAAGTATGCAGATCGATACTTTGTGGGGAGTAATTATAAACCCACTTTGTGGCTTCAAAATCCCTGCCATTTCTACAACAAACAAAACCCTTTTTCTGAAAGAGAAAAGATTAACTAGAAGAAAGCTTAAAGTTTTAATAAGTAAGAAAAAGAACATACAAAACCCCGAAAGAGGAAAAGGCATACTAATGGTTGAGAGTGCTGCTGGTGCTGTTCGTTGGCGTTCAGGTCAGTAGGAGGGAGCCGTAATCGGAGAGAGCAACAATGTGCGAGCAAAACCTGTATTCAGGAACAAACGTTGTAGTTTCACTTTTGTGAATTGTTTGCCACGTTGTGTACAGTTTTGGGATTGTATAAGAAGCTTATTCGGTTAGTTATATCGGTTTAATAGTTAATAGATGACTTAATTTTTCGGTCATCTAGGTTTTCATTTTCTGCATTCAGTCATGAGCACGGGCCAGCCAGGACTTGGATCCAGGGTGGTCCTCTTAGTTCTTAAATGTTATTATGTAAATTAGTCAATTACAAGTATACAACCTTACTCAACCATACAAGCAGGGGCGGAACACAAGCCTTCCAACCGCAGGGGCCGGATCTAATATACTATATAATTTCTAGTCCTTACCAACAGGGACGGACGCAAGAATTTTTTCGTAGGGTGACACCATATTTCCAAGTACAATTTTTATTAACGTATCTTCATTTTTTTTACCAACGTTCAATATCGACCGTTGTGTTTTCAGCCTAATTCCGCTCTTTCAAGGGATTTTTAAAGTTTTTGGCTTGATCTCGAGAGATTTTTAAGTTTTTTTTATCGATTTCGAGAGACTTTTTCGGTATTTTTTGTGGATTTCAAGATATTTTTTTTGGTTTTTTGGTTGATTTCAAAAGTTTTTTTGGTTAATTTCAATATCGACCGTTGTTTTTTCAGCCTAAACATTCAATGATTCAAACAAGTCACAACTCACAACCCAATGACCCATCATTTACAGATTTTTACTTTAAATGATTTACTAACTGATTTCAACTTCAAGAAATGAAGAAACGCAAAATGAGTAAATGGAATGCATAGTACTGCTTACCGATCAAAGTCAAACGATTTGGCCGCTGAGTTGAGTACTGACCTACAGGCTGCAGACTGTGTTCCTTTTCTTTTCCGTTGCTTGCACTTGCCGACACAGGCGACTGCCCGTGACCACCTTCTTGCACTTGCCGACAGTCGACAGGCTGTGTTAAGTGTTTTTCCCCTTCGAATCCTTCCTGAAACTCCGACCCAGAACAGAGCCTAGGGTTTATGGAATTTGAGTTTTCAACAGAGTACAGAGGGTTTTTACTGGTTTAGCCTGTGTTTTCCTTCGAAATTTGAATCCTTCCTGAAAGTGAAACGCCTATTGATTGAGTGATTGAATTTGATTTGAGTTTCTAATTTTTGAGTTTTGAGGGTTTACGGTTTAGTTACACCGATTGAATTGGGTTTTGGGTGTTTGGATTAGATGATTAATTTTGTAATTGGTCAAATCTATTATTCTAAAATTTTGTTTTGTTGGACTTGGAGAGCTTACACATATACTATGGACTGGACTGTTGGGTGAGTGGGGGCCCAAATAAAAAAAATTATAACTTGGAGACCAATACATCTCTACTTCATGTGCAGAAAAGCGTAGGGGCCTTGGCCCCCATTTGTTACCATTGCCTTCCGCCACTGCATACAAGAACAATACAATCTTTTAGGACAACACTAAAAACAGGTAACTTTTGACGCATATTACATTTCCCTAGGACATTTCATCGAACACCTTCACATTAGCAACATCCACATCAAACTTCAGAGTTAGTTTCAATTTCTCAACAACACATGACAGATGAACCCTTATATCAAACTTAGTTTCAAATTTTCAAAGTTTAAGTTCCCAAATCCAAACTAAACGTGTGACCTGTAATCATAATGTCAATGTTTTGGAGGATGGAGTCTAACACAACATAATCAATTACTCAAGTCTAAGGAGTTATTACCGAACCTAAACCCTATAAATTTTCATCTTACCCAGAGGGGAGACAGTGAGAGACAGAGCAGAAACATCAACAGCGATTGAAGTCGGGAATGAGGCGGTGGCAGACCCAGGATTTTTGCTAGCAGGTGCACCTTTAAATTGGATCAAATGCCCGCAAAGCCACTCGATGTGTTCTTAGCCGAATTCCGCCTTCCGGGGATTTTTTAAGTTTTTTGGTTGATTTCGAGAGTATTTTTTGGATTTTTGGTTGATTTCCAAGGACTTATTCGGGTTTTTGGTTGATTTCGAGGACTTACTCGGTTTTTTTGTTGATTTTGTAAAATTTCTCAACTTTAAGGATTTGATTCTCGTTATACTTTACTTTTTTCCTAGGTTTCTAATCTTGTTTCCTTATGCATCTAGGATTTTAGTACTAAATTACTAAATAGGAAGTTTTGCAAATTAAAATTAACCAACCAAATTTAAAGAACCCTAGATTGAATAAACAAATTAACATCAACAAGACACATATTTAACGCTAACTCTTTCTCGTCTTCAAAAAAATATTAAAATGCAGTTATATAAGCTATCACTTTTGCAAAACAACTACAAAAACTCAAAACAAACAAACAAATTGTGTAACATAATTGTAAAACATTGCAACTAATCAATTTAGGGCAAAAACTAAATCAAACTTAGTGCAAATGACGAACATCAAATTTAGGGCAAACAAAATAATGAAATCATGTAAATATAATCGTATAACACTATCAACTTAGGAAATGAGTAATATCAAATTTAAGGGTACATTTGAGTTGGGTTTTTGGGACAAAACCTGAATGAGAGATTAAGAGGGCGACTGAGTGTGAGAAAGAGTGACTGGTCGGAGAAGAGCTCAAGAGCGGAGCCAAGTCTGTACGTGCGAGTGGAGAGTTGGGCAGGGCTTCCGTTTGTTTTAAAAATTTTGAAACCTCCTCGCCCCTGCACCGCTCTATTAGATGTTTTTTTTCCTTTAAAAAAAGTAAAGAGTAAATTACGTTTTTAGTCCCTGTGGTTTGTTGAAAATTTCTATTTTCATCCCTATAACTTTAAAATTATGATTTTCATCCCTTTGGTTTATAATTCATTATTATTTTTGTCCTTATAATTTAAACTTGATTACTTTTTTCGTCCCTATGGTTTATAATTCATTTCTATTTTCGTCCCTCATACTTAAAAGTAATAATTAGCCTAAGGGACGAAAATAGAAATGTGTTACAAACCATAGGGACGAAAACTGAAATTTCAAAACAGTAGGGACGAAAACTAAATTTTCAAAACAGTATGGACGAAATCCGTAATTTTTAACAAACCACAAGGACCAAAAACGTAATTTACTCAAAAGTAAATTACGGATTTGGGGTCATGGTTTACATTTATAAATATGAGACTCATGGTTTATATTTTCGTACTCTTTAAGTTCCTCTCTCTAACGAAATCAAAAAGATTCCATTAACCTAGTTAAATTTGAAGGTATTTTAATCTTTTTATCCTTAATTTTGTCTTTTATCTTATTAAAAATAAAAAAACAAATTATATATATACACGCATGCAAGCTAAAACCACTTTACCCATCTCTAGTTACCACCTACTTAGGTCTTGTCACCTTCTCCGGTGAGTACCCCCTTATCCGGCCACCACATCAGAAAAACAGAGACACAATCCCATGAAAATCAACACATAGACACAAACCCATTAAAAACTTAAACTCATGAAAATCAAAATCAAAGTTAATATAAAAAACGATGGATGAACATAACCTCTTCACTTTCTTCAAATTTCTTGGAAGCTCCATTGATGGGTTTTCAAGAGCTCTAGGAAAAATCCACCCACTGTTGTTCTTGATTACACACAACAAGTGTCTTGACAAAAATCAAAGATGGAAAACCTCATTTATGTAGGAAACCCCATTTCTTCGTTTATTGATATGGAACCACGGGACCATCATCATCTACATCTAATAACATATATGGTCCACATTTGGTTTGTTTTCTAGTTATTGAAATGGGTTAAGTTTTATTGTTGGTTTTTGATCTGGAACCATGGGGATGATCGAAGGGAGAGGGTAAGGGGTTGCAGATCTAAAACCACGGGGACCATCTAGTTTTTGCTCGATTTTTACAGACATGTGGTTTTTCTCTATTTGTACAGCCCTGTGGTTATTCCCCATATTTGTTGGGTTTCACGGTGTGAGGCAAAGATAGCCGACAAGAAGGGAAGGAGATGGGTTGCCGGAGTAGGGAGGGAGACAGAGATGTACTGCCGGAGTAGGGAGGGAGACAGTGGGTATGCAAAGATGGTGATGGTGGTTGTCGTCGGCCCCTTGTGTGAGCTTCGAAAGCCATAGATGGTGAAGGGGTAGGGGGAAGGCCAGTAATGTGAAGGGTGGGGGAAGTCGAAGATGGTGACGGCGTCGGTGGTAAATTTGAGAGGTCGACGAGGAGAAGAAACCGGGGAAGGGTTTTTGTAACACCCCAAATTCCGGGTAAACAAAATATTCCCTTATATCTTTTTATCGCGTGTGGCACAATCTTAAATCTTGGTTGTTGCCTAAAACTTTGTCTCGGATGGAGGTTGTGTGTTGTCGCCGGAAAAGTAGAGACTGTGGCCAGTGCTCCGCGCGGATGGATCCGCGCCACCATCCGCGCGGGGCTCTTCCCTTGCGCGACTCCAGTGTTCAGTGCGGTTACCCACGCAAGTCCATCCGCGCGCGGCCCCTGTACGTCTTAAATGAATAAATTCGGCCCCAAACCTCATTACTCTCAATTTTCTTCCCAATAAAGTCTCTCAACTTCTCCCTCTTCATTAAATTTGAACCTAGGGTTTCTTCAAACCCTATCTACCTCATTTATTGCTAAGAGTTAAGTTCATCAATCAAGGAGTCAAGCTATAAGCATTAAACCACCATCTCCTTTGTCATCTCCTCCAAAGAATCAAACTAGGGTTTTGGGTTTTCATCAAAAACCCACTTTGTGAGTTCATCTTTCTTATTAAATGTTTATGTGCCTACGTGAAAAACCTTTTCTTTTATACATAACTCTAAAACCTACATTTTTCTCTATTTTGTGTTCTTGAACTCTATGGGTCAAAAATCTAGGGTTTTGATGTTAAAATGATTTTATGTAATATGATGATCTAAAAAGTTAGTGGAATAATTTATTCATGGTATTATTGGAAGGTTAGAGTTTAAGAAAGTTTATGGTATAAATGTGTTAACTAAACTTGGGTGTAGTGAATATATGAATAATATGTCCTTGTGATGGACGGGATAAGTACACATGAGAAGATATGCTATGTGTGTGTATTGGATTTTACCTTCTTATGGCTTGGTTTGTATGAAAATCATGTGCTTGGAATTTGTAGCAAAATATACAAATTGTTTATTGGTGAACCATGCTAGTTGAAATGGTGAGGTCCCAAGGTAAAGATCCATGAATAGGGTTGAACTTGGTGATTCTTTGGGGTAAAGGCTCGGGTAGAGTGAACCCATATTTACATTGAACTAAAGATTCATGAATAGAGTTGACGTTCTAACGGCTAAAGATTCATGAATAGAGTTGATGCCTGTAAATAACCATTTCAACTAAATGCTCCACGTGGGTTGTGGCCTACTTTCGTGTTCCACCGCAACTCATGGTGGAACGGGTCTCCCCCGTCTCGCATAAGGTTCAAATATTGGAGGATCCCCTCGTCATCGTTACTTTATCTATCGTAACTGTTCACCAACGTATTACACTTATTGCACATATAATTTGGATGTACTCACTAGGCTCCAAGCCTAACACTTGTTTACTTTGGTGTTCATATCAGTTTCCGTTAGTGGGGGAAAGGTCAATCCTTAAGCGGAGAGTTGGGCCAACTTTTGGGGACATAACATTTAACGATACATAGAGCGTGCATTGATACTTGTCGATATTTTTGGGAATAGATGACGACACCCAAATATAATCTGAACTAGAATGTTTTAGATTAAATATGTTGTCGATCCTCATTCCATTTCATTTGGATTTGTAAACGCTTACACTTTTCCTCGTTTCTGGGATGATGTCATTTGCGAAACTTTAATTCTTCACATGTTCCAGGTTTAATTTCCCTTTGGTTTATAAATGTTGTATTACGAAAATCTCGAATTTTGAAATGCCAAATTTTAGGGTGTTACAAGTTGGTATCAGAGCATTAGTTTAAGTGAACTAGGCATGAAAGTAAGATGTCTAGACTTAAGCTGGAGTTGATAAGTTATGATTGGTGAGGATTGGGTAGAATTTCTAAGATAAGATGATCTTAGAGTCGACGGAATTGCATAAATTAAGAATTGTGACAATGGTAACAAGAATTCTTGTGTATGGTGTGTTCATAATTGCACGTAGTTAATGCCATTATGAATATATTTTACGTGAGCATGTTTGGTTACTAACGACATGACAATTGATGAATGTATTAGTACGTTTCTTTTGTGTTTTGATCGAATCTTTTATTCTCTCTCGTGCTTGTGTGGCAGCCTTTGTCCATCATGGTGAATACTCGAAGTCGACAGATAGTCAATGAGGAAATGCATGAAGATAGCACCTCCAATCTGAATCCGGTGGCTAGAGCGGTGAATATGGTTCCTCCCAATATGTCGTCGATATTTACCGGAGAGGTAGAGCACATGCCTAGAGTGGAGTTGGCATCCATGAATCCGGTTATTCGAGAGGCCAACCCTCAAGCCGATATGATGGCCAGTGTCATGCAGATGGTGACGTCGGCTATGGAGAAACAACAAAAGGCATTCCTGAAGATGTTGGAGGATAGGGGTGCAAGTCATCGGAGGCCGAAAGTGGTTGCCGAGAATGCGGTAGCCGGTTCGGGTGGTACTGGAAATAGGATCAGGATGGAAGAGCACGTGGTTGTCGGTGCTCATAGGGGCGGAAAGAGTTGCTCCTACAAAACCTTCCTTTGTAGTAAATCGCCTGAGTTCTCAGGATCCGATGACCCAGTTGAGTGTATGAATTGGATCCAAGCGATTGAGCAAGATTTTGGTTCCAGTGAGTGCGGGGAAGATCAGAAGGTAAGATTCGCCTCCCAAATGCTTAGAGGCCCGACACATCAATGGTGGAACGTTACTAGGTCCACTCTTGATGCTGCCATCCTTGCCCAGTTGTCGTGGGAATCATTCAAGAAGAAGTTGATAGAGAAGTATTGCAATGAGAGGGCGATGGATCGGATTGTTGATGAGTTCCAAGCCCTCAAGAAGGGTAACATGTCGGTGAGAGATTATTTAAGGAAGTTCGTGGAGAAGCTTGATCTAGTGGGTCAGGCGGCCCCCACTAAAAATGATAAAGTGAAGGCGTATCTAAAGGGCTTGCCAGCAGACATGATGTTCATGGTTTGCAACGCCAAGCCCTCTACTTTTCATGAGGCCATTGAAGAGGCCAAAGTCATGGAGGATGTTTATGCTCAAAGCCGCGAGGAGAGGGCCGGGGCGACCGAGAAGAGGAAATGGGAAGGCAACTCTTTGCCCTCCAAGAAACCACGAGCTTTCAACAATAGCATCAGTCGGGGAACCGAGCCTAGGCGGGAAGCTAGGTGGTGCCCAACTTGTCGAAGCAAGCATTTCGGCCCGTGCAACTCTAGCGGGATGAATTGTTTCAAGTGTGGCAAGGCGGGGCATGTGCGAGAAAATTGCCCGACTCGAGGAGTTATTTGTTATGAATGCAAGGAACCGGGCCACATTGAAGTGCGTGCCCGAAGTTGAAGGCGGTAGGACCACAAGGGAAGAAGGAAAACCCTCCAAGGGTTCCCGACCGAGCTTTTCAGATGTCAGTCGATGAGGCCAAGGCATCCACCGATGTGGTATCGGGTACGTTTCTCCTAAACTTTGTACCTGCTCGTGTGCTATTTGATTCTGGTGCTAGTTTCTCTTTCGTATTTGAGTCGTTTCGTCAAAATCTTGTTATGCCCACAAATAGTCTAGAGAATGCTTTAGTGGTAGAGATAGCAAATGGTAGTCAAGTTTTAATTTGCGATGTCTTGAGGGAGTGTACTCCTGGAATCGAAGGGAAGGAATTCCCTATCGACTTGATGCCGATGGTCGTTGGTGGTTTTGATGTGGTCGGCATGGATTGGTTGGCAAGCAATCATGTCGAAATCCTATGCTCCAAGAAACTAATCCGACTCCCTACATCGGATGGTGAAGTGGTGATGATTTATGGCGAAAGGAGAAAGGGCGATGTGGCGGTTATCACAATGGCTAAGGCACGAAGGTGCTTGGTGAAAGGATATTCGTCCTTTTTGGCATACGTGATTGACGCCAACTCGAGAAGAAGAAGCTTGAAGACGTGAATGTGGTGCGCGAATTTCCTGATTTCTTTCCGGATGACTTGCCCGGTTACCGCCTGATCGTCAAGTGGAGTTTTGGATTGATCTTATTCCGAGGGCGACTCCAATTGCTCGGGCCCCTTACCGGTTGGCGCCATCGGAGATGAAAGAAATGATTGCTCAACTCCAAGAGCTTTTAAAGAAGGGTTTTATACGACCGAACTCGTCACCTTGGGGAGCTCCGGTCTTGTTCGTCAACAAAAAGGATGGCACAATGAAAATGTGCATCGATTACCGTGAACTAAACAACGCAACGGTGAAGAACAACTACTTGTTCGACCAACTTCAAGGAGCGGGGCATTTCTCAAAAATTGATTTGCGTTCGGGATACCACCAAGTGAAGGTGAGGGGAGAAGACGTCCCAAAGATGACCTTTAGAACGCTTTACGGCCATTACGAATTCCTCGTAATGCCGTTTGGTCTAACCAACGCACCGGTAGTGTTTATGGATTTAATGAATATAGTGTGTCAACCCTTCCTTGATAAGTCAGTCATTGTGTTCATTGATGACATACTCGTGTATTCCAAGAACGAGTCGGAGCATGAGCAACACCTCCGTGAAGTTCTAGAGGTGTTGAGAAAGGAGAGGTTATACGCCAAATTCTCCAAGTGCGACTTTTGGCTTGAAGAAGTCCAATTCTTGGGTCACGTTGTCACTCAAGACGGAGTGAAGGTGGACCCCTCCAAAATTGAAGCTATGATGAATTGGGAACCTCCCAAGAGTCCATCCGAGATTCGAAGTTTCTTGGGTTTGGCGGGCTATTACCGGAGATTTATTCAAGACTTCTCCAAAATCGCTTCTTCCTTGACGGCCTTGACTCGGAAGAATGTGAAGTTCGTTTGGACCGAAGCGCAAGAGAAGGCGTTCCGGAATCTGCAAAAGAAGCTGTGTGAGGCTCCAATTTTGTCATTACCCGAAGGGTCGGAAGACTTCGTGGTCTATAGTGACGCTTCGAAAATGGGGTTAGGTTGCGTTTTGATGCAAAGAGGCAAAGTGATCGCCTACGCCTCAAGGAAACTCAAAGTTCACGAGAAGAATTATCCCACCCATGACTTGGAAGTTAGCAGCGGTGGTGTTTGCTTTGAAAATTTGGCAGCACTACCTCTATGGTACGAAGTGTACGCTCTATATATATCATAAGAGTTTGAAATACGTCTTTGATCAAAAAGAGTTGAACATGAGGAAAAGGCGGTGGCTTGAGTTACTCAAAAATTATGATTGCGAGTTGCTTTATCACCCCGGTAAGGCGAACGTGGTGGACGATGCGTTAAGTCGGAAGGACTATAGCGGAAGCATTTGGTCTACCCTTTCAAGAATCGAACTTGTATCGAGCCTCATTGAAAGAATTAAGGCATCTTAAGTAGAAGCCTTATTGGAGGAAAATCTTAAAGGAGAAATCATGTCAAAACAACATTTGCTCTTGACGAAAGATAACCGTGGGGTAAAATTGTTCAACGGTCGCGTATGGGTACCCAAAGTAGGAGGAAATCGGGAACTTCTTCTCGAGGACGCCCATAAGTCCAAATATTCCATCCATCCGGGGAGTACAAAGATGTATAGAGACTTGAAGTTACATTATTGGTGGCCGGTAATGAAACTCGATGTGGTGCGTTACGTGGAATGTTGTGTGACGTGCTTACAAGTAAAAGCCGAGCATCAACGACCGTATGGAAGTCTTCAATCCCTAGATATTTCCGAGTGGAAGTGGGAACATATTACCATGGAATTCGTGACTAAGTTGCCCAAAACTCTTCGAGGTTACTATACCATTTGGGTGATTGTTGATCGGTTGACCAAGAGCGCTCACTTCTTGGCCACGCACGAAACCCTACCGATGGACAAGTTGGCGAAGCTTTACATCGATGAAGTGGTGTCAAGGCATAGGATACCTTTATCTATAGTGTCGGATCGCGACAGTCGGTTTACTTCAAACTTTTGGGATGGCTTGTGTAACACCCTCAAATTTGGAAAAAACAACTAATTTAAAATTCTCTATATACACCAATATAAGATTCATCTACATCCACAATACATACAGTCCATAATAAGGATGGGTGCTACTAAAACCCAATAATAGTCACTATCTCCAAACTGCGAAAGACTTCACCAATTACTTACACTTGTGAAAAACTAAGCACCTCTCTTCATAGCACTGCCAAAACCAAACCCCCATCTGGAACCAGATGCACATGCCGACAAATAAAAAGGTTAGACTTAACGCCTAGTGAGCTCAAGAGTTTTCAACATATATAAATTAATCGTTTAAAAAAAGGAAGAATACAATTGAAATCATAATCTTTCAAAACGATATGCTTCAAATGTCAAAACGATATGCTTCAAATAATATGCTTTTAGACGAATGAGGCACCATAATAAACGTTTTCCAAACCAAACGGTTTTAAGAACTAAGACCCCAAAATAACACGTTTCTTTGTAAATTAATTTCAACACATAACTCACTCAAAAGGAGAAGAGAAAGCATACTCCCAATATATGAAACGTGGATAAAACTTTATATCCCGAAACACCCAAACACGGGTGGGGTATAATACTCAACCCAGAAATCATGGATAAGATCCATATATACAAAACGTCGCCGAAAACTTGGATAATAAAACTCAATACCCAAAACAACACCTTTCGGTGACGGGGGAGACCCGAATTCCATCGAATGTGGCAGGCACACAAAGTTAGGCCACTTATCAATGTTATATGAGCGTCACTTAGTGATAAAACAATCGTTAACATCAACCTTTCCGGGTCTATAGCTAACAAACCAACAAGCTCAACAACTCCATGTCTATTGCTTGGATAATCATCAAGTTCAACCCCTCTAGGTCTGTACCTTGGAAATCTCCGTGCACTCTTCAAGTTCAACCCCTCTAGATCTATACCTTGGAATCCCAAAACATCCTAGTTAAGCTCATTCACTAGAAAATTGCAATTATTGGTCAGAAAACTCCACGCTTATTTCAAGTTACAATACGGGGATGTTTATCCCACTCAAACTGACTCTTATGCCTATGGATCCAATGCATTACAGTCTAAAACGTTACATGACTCAAACAAATGAACTAACACATTCAAAACATGTAACTCTCGAATAAGATTGTGCTAGGTACACCATACGTCCAAGGCTCCTTAACGAGCTACCAAAACGGAACAAATGTTCCAAAGACCCATCTGAGTGTAAACCAATCCCAAAAGGCATAAAGTACGATTGACTAAAATACGCGAGCCAATAGGGTTACAAAATCAAAATACGTCTTTTCCCAACATCTTTCTCTCAAATCACAATTGGCCTTCGGCTCAAAACTAAAAGGTTTACCAATCCCAAAATGTTCCCAAGGTCGGGAATGACCAAAGCTAAAGGACTCACACCTTCGTAATTTCAAAACGTCTCGTTACGTGAATGATGCATAAAACCCAACAAACACTAAAAGTGCATTTTTGACCGAATACCCATTTATGCAATAAACCATCAAAACACATTCGTTTATGACACATTTATCAAAATACCCAAAAATCCCAAAATGGGTGTCTTACAAAGTTTAATACGCTAAACACTTCAAATATTCAAAAGTTACCAAATAACTCAACAGTTGACAATTTCATGTAAAACACATAAATACTTTAAAATGGACATTTTGGCATGTACAACGTTTTCACAAATCAACTTGAACTCACCTTGCTAGATTTAGGCTAAATCTAGATTTTACCCCACTTTGAGCTTCCTTGACGAAACTTGAATCCTCCAAGCCAAAACCTAGAACCAAACATTTTCAACCGTAAATAACCATATTCAACCATATATAAACATTCCCTAAACATTTTACATCAAAACCTCAACTTATACCCAAAACCCTAATTTTGACCTAACTCCTCCAAAATCCTCCAAACCGAAAATGGAGAAACATAATACTTAGGAAATCATCAATGGAGCATTTATATCACCTAATATGGTTTAGAGATGGAGATGATGAACTTACCACTTAGGTTTTTGGTGAAAACCTAAAAAACCCAAAAATGAGCTAGAGGTTGAAGATGAAGATGGAGATGGTGAATCCTTGATCATAGCTTTCCATTTTACCACATAATGTTGTTGTCTCTCCATAAAATACAAGTATTTGAGCCACAAATAAGTTAGGGTTTGAAAGGAGAAGAGGGAAAACGATTTGGGAGAGAATAGGGAAACTTTGGATGAGAGAAATGAGGAAATAGGCTGAAAGTTCGTCTTAACAGCGGCCTGGTCCCCCTTGGCAACATTGCCAAGCGACTATGCCCAGGGCAATGTCGCCTGGCATACTCGCCAGTATGCCCCAGGATTCTGTTTTTCTTCTGCGACTGTGCCATGTGCGACTGTGACTTGTCATAGTCGCCGGGCATTGTCGCGGGACCATTCCGGAGCCCCGAAACTCGACTTTTTCACTGCCAATACTCCCGATACTCCGAGGGACTTTAAACAATACATTTCCCAACAAAACCCCACTATTTACAAGTCACAACAACGTCCGGGTGACATTTACTTACCGAAAATTACAGGTGTTACAATCCTCCCAACCATAAAGGAGATTTCGAGGACGAAATCTAAATTTTCATATAACGTTGCCCATATATTAGATCAACGCTACTCCGCTTGCCAGAACCACTCACGTAACCTCGTGATGGTCCTCACGATAAATGTCCCCTTGGGTATTTCACACTTATTTTCGAATGAACAATTAATTTACTACTGTGGCCTTTAACCATGAGACAGCGGTTGTCTCCTAACCTTGGGCGACACGTACTACCGCTAGGGTAATTTGTGACCTCAACTTCATACCGGCCAATTTACCTTAGATCCACATGTTTCTGAACCCAAAACCAACGATCGACACCAAACCCCAAAGAATTCTCAATATTCTTAATGATCCATTCATGATCTTGATAAGGCCGTCCTTCTAAGGGCGTACCAATACGCTCTTCGGGTAGATGGTTATGCAGATCCGGTAATCACTCAACTCCGATCTACTCCCAACCTCAAAGCATTCCATTAAAAGATATTTACCATAACAGGAAGGCTTATACACATCGATACTTAATTACCAACATCCCATCCTCCTTTAAATTCCACCACTGAGAGGTCAACTTTCCTCATAACCTACTCGGGATACTTCCAAACATCCCATGATTCCTTGACTTCAAGAAACAAGTCGACGCCTAATACCAAAATGGTGACATCAAAACGTGGATATCCCGCCCAATACTTAATTCCAGAAGTATTGTCGCATTAAGGTTGACACTTAACTGAGGACTAATATTCTCAAATCTTACATCCCTAACAGATGAACCACAAAATTCCTTGATCACGGAAACCCATTAAGACGGTACACCATCAACATATGCCATGATGTCAGACAGACAAGCAACCCATTAAATCGAACCCAACCAGGCGTAGATAATCATACAAGACCTTATCCCGCAGGTTTACCGAAGCATAGAGATCATCTCTTAATTAAATGGGGAACAAAATCTAATACACCCACTATTCATGCATGACCCGATTCATAAACTGAAACTCAAATTCAAGGTTGACCACAAGTCGGATCATCCGACGCTTCAAATCCTAAGGATTCCTCTAGTCCCTTAATTGCAACTCCTTTCACGATAGGGGTTTTAAATCTATAGCCCTAATGAGTTCAAGGTTTTTCAACCAGTATGTCAATTTAAAATTTATACCATTTTCAAATACATAAGTTTTATAGCAATTAATCGTGCGGTAAAAATCCACTATCATTCACTCGATAGGTTTTAAAATTGATCACCGACGCTACACATATAAAACCATTTCCAAAATTCGTTTAATCAGTACTTACGTTAATAAGGACAATAACAAAAGATGCGCAACAATTTACACTATATACATGAAAATAATTTCCTGCACCCCAACACGTGCAATAAATGTTTGTACAACTCCAAAAGAGAACTTCACAATTTTAACTTTAAAATTCTTCCTCTTTAACCGCAAGACGTCGCGGCATAAAATTTTCAACAAGACCCATATGTATCAGTTTATTCCCCAAAACTCAGTAGAACGATGGGAACGCAATAAATTTCAAATCGAGTTTAAAGCTTTGAGCCGCGCAGATAAAACACATTTGACCAAAATAGTAACTACAACGACATGAATGTCTATAACTCATTTAAGTGAATTGCGGAAAATTTCTAACAGTGAAATTAATAACTAAAATATGCTCGGAACAGAAGTTTTATCTGAAATAACATAAATCTTTTATATGTTTACTCACACCAACAATATAATTTAATCCAAATACAAATAGTATACAACGATTGACACTTGCATAAAGCCCAAAGATAAATCACATGATAATGAAACTTCTCCAAAATAACTTATGGGGTGACATTTATTAACAAAACCTATAAATTAATGCACGCAATAATGCATGTACACACGCTCCAAGATTATCTACATGACGCAAAGTCGTACGATAAGATACCATAAAACCCAACTGAATTTTCATAAAACTCCTTAACGCTTAAATCAAGCGGCGTAAAAATTTTCACTTCCCAACAAAAAAGCATAAGACGACAACAAGTCTAAAAAAATGTTAAAATTCTAAAACCACTACGTACAATAAAATGACCCTTTTCAACAAAACTTTCATGAGACACGACGCCCAATAAGCTCGTAAATTTACACACAATAAAATTAAAACACACGCATTTCTAAGTACACTCACGCGCCCAAACGTCGCAAAACAATATTCCATAAAATTCAACGCGACTCGTACAGACCCAAAATTCCCAAGAAAGTTCAGACTCAAAATCATGGGAACAACTCTTCCTTTAAAACCTTAACATACGTAGAGGAGATCCAATGTCAAGGTTAAAAATTCTACAGTTACTTGCCCAATGCCCCATATGGCATTAAAACATGGATCTTATGATGTCCCAAAAATAGCGTTAAACACAAAACAGGGATAGAGAGATTTTCAATATAAATTTGCAATCACATGCAACAAAACCATTCCATACATGCTTAAGCTCACGGTTTAAAATCTGATGAGTGCTAAATGTTTTACCAAGACTTCGCAACATAAATCACTTTATACTTTGAAAACATGAGAAACAATTTATGAAAACTTATTTAGAAATAAATTTTGTGCATGAATTTGGTCGGCACTCAGCAACTTAGGACTACGCTTCTCAATTTCATACTATTGTCATCCGGATTCTCAACATCTTAAAGCAATACTCAAATATTTCATCGGTTCACCTTATAATTTCTCCTCGAATAACGTCAATTCCATAAGTCTAAGGTTCTACTCCAACCAATTGTCCTGACCCGCATTGGTCAACTTCCAGCATTCATCATGTCTTAACTGTCACTACAAGTGACAACGCTATGAACATTAACTTCTTCGAGCCACTACTCCTCTGAAACTCATCCACTACCCCCTCGATCCTCACACAAGGGAGGTTCAAGCACACACATGTAACATGTAAGTTCACTACGACACTGGCCATGCCTAATTATGAACGTACCGTACATGATTATTGTTAGAGCAGAAATATGTTGGATACAAGATCATGAAGACTGAAGGTCAAAATACAAGAAGTCAAAGCTGAGAAAGTCAACTCTCATTAAAAGTCAAAGTCTAAATGTAATAAAGTCAAAGTTACTTGTGTTTGTTTGTTTCCTTGTTGTTTTAGTAGTGGGTATAAATACTTTTATTTTCTTTTTAATAGATAGATGGTTAGATGACTAAAGATTGAATTTACATTGAGAGAGAATTCGTAAAGAGAGAGACTTCTAGAGAGAGAAAGTTGTAATCTTGTGAATTGAGAATTGAATCAAACAGGTAATTGGGATAATCTTGTTTGTTTGACTGTTTAATTGTAATAAGAATCTTGATTTCAGGGACACACAATTGGTATCAGAGCAAATCCAAATTGAAATCAAATTCAAGAAAATGAGTTTGACTCTGTGTTCGAAAAGTTCAGATCGGTTTTTGATTTTTAGTGTGTAATTTGAATTGTAATTGATCAAAATTTGTTCATATAGTGATTTAGAACGAAATTGTATAGTTTGATTCGTGAATTGCACTGTAATTGTTCATACTTTGTTGAATTTAGTGTTTTTAGAGTTCACGAGTCCAAAGCACTGTTCTATAGATCGATTTGTACTTTAAGTGTTTTGTATTGAATTTCAGTGCTAGATTTTAGCTCTAGATGTATAAGTGATCATTCGTTCAAAGTTTCAGGTCGAAATCTGAATTCTAGATAGGTTTTTGGTCGAATCAGATTGGTTTTCTTCGAAAAGGCAAAGAACACGCAAGAAAACTCCAAGAACACGCAAGATCCATCAAACGCGCAAGTTCATCGGAAGAACGCGCAAGCTGAAGAATTTGATTTTTGGCCAGAAATGCGCAGAGGGTTATATGCGAGTTCGGTAAAACGCGCAAAGTGTGGTTTGCGATTTCTAGAAACGTGCAGATCGAAGTCTGCGAGTTTGAAGATCGGGAAAAAGTTTCTAAGTGTCAAAACGTGCAAGTAAACCTTTGCGAGTTCTTAAAACGCGCAAGACTAAGCTTGCAAGTTTCTCCGGAATAGTGATCTGCGAGTTCATTTGATCTGCGAGTTTTGTCAAAATGTGCAAGTAGGCATCTGCGAGTTTTCAAAACGCGCAACGCTTTGTTTGCGAGTTCCAGCGAAACAGTAGTCTGCGAGTTCATTCGGTCTGCGAGTTCTCAAAACACGCAACCCTTTGTTTACGAGTTTCTCAAACGCGCACGCCTCAGCCTGTGAGTTTATCAGTGAATAGTAGTTTGCGAGTTTCAGCGTCTGCGAGTTTTAAGCTTCTATAGTGTTTTGCGAGTTTCTCTACTTAGTCAATTTTGTTTTGTGATTTCATTTGAACTAACGGTCAATTTCAAGTTTCTTATTGCATATTTTGAATCAAACAGGATGACTTCAAGAGACGCTCTCTCGATTAGAACTGATGTCAAGCCCCCGGTGTTGTTCAAAGGGGAATATGAGCAATGGAAAGACAGGTTTCTCGATTTTATTGATCGACAAAAGAATGGAAAGAACATTCTGACATCTATTACAGAAGGTCCAACGCCAAAAGTTTTTGAGGAGATTCCTACTGAAGGTAATGATTCAGTTGGAGGTCCTAAAACAAAGAGAAGTGAAAAAGAGTATGACAAATTCTCTGATGAACAAAAGAATCGGTTTGATGCTGATAAAACTGCCAGATCATTGCTTTTACAAAGCATCACCAATGAGATCTATGTGAAAATAGACAGCTACAATGCAACTGCCAAATCTATGTGGGATCAACTTCAGAAGATGATGATGGGTTCAAAACTTGGAAATCAAATGAAGGTATCCAATTATATAAACAGCTACGAAGAGTTTAAAGCAAAAGAGAATGAGAGATTAGAAGACACCTATGAACGGTTTGTCCTGCTTCTGAATGAACTGTCAAAGAACAAGGTGAAAAAGAAGCAGATTGAGAACAATGTCAAGTTTCTGAGCATCCTGCAACCCGAATGGAAGAAGCATACGCGCAGGATGAAATAGAAGAAGGATCTAAGTGACATTCCATTGCATGAGGTGTATGAGACGTTACGATAGAATGAAGAGGAGGTGGAAGAGAAAAGAGCTGAGAAAAAGAAGGTTGAGAAAGTACAGATCCTATTGCATTAGTGGCTGGAGAGAAAGAGAAAGAAAAGAAAGAGAAGAAGAAAAAGAAGAAGACAGTCGTTTTCAGTTCTGAATCAGAGTCTGAATCTGATGGAGATGATGGAGAAAGTCTTAAACAAGCAATGTTGTTACTGACCCAAGCGTTCCAGAAAAAGTTCTACAAGAAACTAGGGTCTTATTCTCAGAGATATTCTTCTGTCAGGATCTAATTCTTAACAAGAATAAAGAACTCAGAAACAATATTAAAGGAGTTTGCGGAATAACACTTTAATATTCAGAATATCAATGAAACAGTGAATATGAATCACAACTTGTAAACTTTATTGAAAGATTAAAGTTACAAGATTTCAAACAAAACCTCAATATTGATGAACAGGCTCACCAATACGAATTCTACTTCTCTAGAACTAGGGTTCTAAACCTTGAGGTTAATTCTCTCTATGAAAACAAAAAACTCAGAATATTGTCTAACTTGATTTTTTTCTAAACTATTTTCAATAAGTCTATATATATACTAAAGATAAAAGATAATTACAAAATATAAAAGATCTTCAGTATAAGCTTCCATATTTATCTCCAAGCTTTCCATGAATATCTTCAATCAATACAGCTGTCTTCATTGCCATACGAAGTCTTCATCTCATAAGCAGTACTAACCATGTTCAGAAGCATTAACCATGTTCAGCAGTATTAATGAAGTTGGCAGTAGTAATCCCTTAGCAGTACTAACTACTAGCAGTACTAACTATGCTCAGCAGTAGTAACTTCATCAAGCAGTATTAATCTTGTTTAGCAGTATTAATCTGTCTCAAAAGTACTAACCATGTTGTGCTAGCAGCATTAACCATACTTGTGCAAATTCTGAATTCCCAACAATCTCCCCCTAACTTGACTTTTAGGAAGAGAAGTCAAGTTCTTCATTTATGGTCTTCAAGATGCTTTCAACACTACAGCTTAGTTGCCCAAATTCGGATCCAGACCCAGACTTTGATTAATTGTTCTTCTTACCACAATTCTGGCCATTTCTGATTCCTTTGCACATACTAGCTTAGCTTTCAGCATCCCATTCAGCTTATCCTTGCTATGATCATACACTTTGTCCACTAGGTAGTATTCATGATAACAGTTATCAATTGTGATCATGTATACACCACAGTTTTCAAAGAGTATACATTTATCAATCTTCTTAAACCCATACTCATGATGTAGATCCTTGATCCTGTAAACCACATTTTCTGGTTCAAACATCATACAAAGATATTCCATTGCAATCTTAAGTAGGCTTTCTTCAGTTCCTTTCAAAACATGTTCATAAAGCTTTATTCCCACCTTATGCATCTCTTCAAGATCAGCTCTGGAGCAACTTCTGATTACTTTCCCCCAAGTTGAATATACTTCAAATACATCACCAACTCTTTTAAGCCTGAAGTAATACTTTCTGTTGTCTCTAATAATGTCCCAAAAGATGACTTCTGGTGCTTTCACAGAAATAGGAACAACCTGAACTGGTTCTATTACAGTCAGATAAAGACCCACATGCTCATCAGATTGCTTATTGGACTGCTCTAGGTTCTGCACATATTCTGCTGAAGGTGTAACTGAAGGTTCTGCCTCTTTTTCAGCTTCTTCAACCCTTAGCTTCTTGGACTGTTTCTTGGAAGCTATGGTCTTCACTCTTTTTGCAGATTTTACTTCCACAGTAACATTCTCTTGTTCTTCCTTCTTTTCTTCAGCTTGATCCTTTGAAGGTGTGGATTCCTCAAGGAATGGTTGTTGGATGTTGAGATCATGTCTCTCTTTCATCCTTCTTTTTGCTTCTTCCCTTTGAGAGGAATCCCCTTGGAGCTTTGCCATTTCCTTCTTATAGAGCTCCTCAACTTGGTTGTATGCCATATTAGTGAACATTTCTCCTTTGACACCAATTGAACCTTTCAGGAAATTTATCATTTTTCTCCTTTCCTGATTGGCCAAAAAGGTCTTGGAAGGTTGTCTTTTCTGCTTTTTGACTGGCATTCTTTTGACTTGTATTTTCTTGGCCTCAGCTGCAGTTTTTATGCTCTTTTGATATTCTTCATTGAGCTTTCTAGCCATCTCCAGTGCAAGCTCTCTATCCTTCTCTGATTGGAGTTGTTCTTCCTTTTCCATCTCAGCTTGGAGTTGTTTTGCTACTTCTTCATCTAACTCCACCTGGTTCTTCTTCTTTGAGGGTTGTTCAGATTCAACCATCTTAGCTTTACCCTTTGAATCCTTCAAACCTGCCTCGCTTCTTTCTTTTCTCTTCTTTTCAAGGCCTCCTTCATTGATGACCACTCCCTTGGCCTTTTGAGTAGCCTTAGGAGTGTCATTCTTTGCTTTTACCAAAGTTTCTGCTATTTCCAATTCTTCAACAGATAGCCCTGTTACTACTGCTACCTGTTCTATTACTGCTGCTGCTTGAGCCTTATCTGTTTCTACTGCTTGTGCTTCTGTTTCTGCAGCTTTCTCCCCCATAACATCAAATCCCATCTCAGATGTACTTTCCTTTTCTGCTTCAGCCTCTGAATTCTCCCCCTTGTTGAAAGCATCAGTAGCATTTTTCCTCTTCTTCAAAAGAAACTGCCTTCTCCTCTTCTTTTGCACCAATCTTGTCACCATTTTCTTCAATTTGGTAATCTGTACTTGTTGAGACAGAATTACCATTTTCATTTATTCTATGTCTTTGCCTTGCTTGATGACATCCAGATTAATGTTGCCCATTGTTTTCATCAATTCATTGTAGTCATATCTGTCCTCACCTTCTCCAGGAGTGTTACCCCCTTTTGAAGGATCATGGGATCTTTTAGTAGTGGAAGTATTCTGCCTAGCAGAAGCACCCTCCACCCCCTTGGTTTCTTGGCACCTGGGACCTTTGATTGATTGCTCATTCAAAGTTGCCATGGGGGAGGTCTTATTGATGTTACCACTGTCCTCCTCTGTGCTAGCAGGAGTAGTGGCAGCCTGCTCACCCATATGCTCATACATCTCCTCATTGAGCACCTCCGTGGGGTTGGGAGACACCCCTGAGGTTTCCCTATAGTTATTCTCTAATGGAGAATTCTCCATTAGAGGGCTTAAAGGCTTTGTGGGTGAAGGTACAAGAAGGGAAGGAGCCTTCTTTACCTTTTTCCTTATGTAGGTATTGGTGATTGGTGAAGTTGGTTTTTGAAGAAGGGACTGAGGGATTGATATACTGATTGAAGGTTGGGATTGACTTTCAGTGGGATGGTCTAATGAGGGCCTTGACCCTGAAGCCATACCTTCTTCATTGTGGGACACCACCATCATTGTAGAGAACAATGGGGTGTCAACTCCTTCCGAGTCCAATGGAGATCTCTTCATATTTGAAAAGACCTTACCTTTGGGGATTTTAGGTACATATACCTCATCAAATTGAGGCATATCTGTCAATTCATTGGTTATAACTGCCTGTACAAATCTTGGGTACATATAAAAACTCTTTTTGTTTCCCAAGTTTGACACAAGGTCATTGAAAATCATTTTTGAAAAATTGTACTTTCTGGCAGTGGCCAAGCAGACCAAGGCATAAGCAATGGTACTACTGAACTCACTCCATCCAGTAATCTTTTTGGAAATACAGTACATCAGGGTATGGACAAAGAACCGCCATTGGGGAGAAAATTTAGCTTTTGAGAACTTAAAAACACCCAATGGGCCTCCATACCCCATTCTAGTAAGAGTTGAAAAAAATTCATCATTAGAGATAGATGAGATACCTGAGGCATCGTCTAGACGTAGACTAATGCGAATTACCTCTTCAGAAACTGTCAAGGGTTTGTCACACACCCTTGTCTTGATAACTTGCACACCATTTTCAGTAACAATGGTGGCATTTGCCCAGAATTGATTCTGGTGCTCAATGTAGATGGATGGTGACACTGTAAGAGCATACGCAATGTGGCTTGTCTTGAGAAAATCGACTATCTGGTGAAATCCATCAGTCTGTTTCGGCTTTTGAAGCATCGCGATTTCGTTGTGCTCATCAATGAATGCCATGGATGCCATTGAGCTTGAGTGTTCTTGCCTGAAACTTACTCGGTGCTTGAGAGAAAAAGGATTAGAGAGAAGATGAATAGTATTCAAAGAGTCGTTATAAGCTTTTAGGCGGGTAAAAAGGGTATTTATACGATTCGGGACATAAGCAGTATTAACCACTAGTAGTATTAACTAACTAGCAGTATTAACTGAGAGCAGTATTAACCACTACCAGTATTAACTAACTAGCAGTATTAACTGAGAGCAGTACTAACCACTAGCAGTATTAACTAACTAGTAGTATTAACTGAGAGCAGTATTGACCACTAGCAGTATTAACTAACTAGCAGTATTAACCACTAGCAGTATTAACTACTTGAGAAGAACTAAGTACCCATTCAAAACAACCTGAAACACTTAAACACACAGGGGTTAATAGTACCAATTTAAAGAAAGTAACTAAGGAGGAATCTATATAGGTACATAAAGAGAATGAGAATATACTTATTCATTGTTCATCATGCCCACACTTGTGACCAAGAATGTGAATCTACCCACATCAAAAGCTTTTGTGAATAGATCAGCAAACTGGTTAGTTGTGTGTACTTTCTGACCCTAAATTAGCTTCTTCTCATTACAGTCTCTGATAAAATGGTACCTTATTTCTATATGCTTTGTTTTTGAATGCTTGACAGGATTATTAACAATGCTAATAGCACTGCTGTTGTCTATGAAAATAGGAGTGTGAAGAAATGTCATACCATAGTCCATCATTTGATTCTGAATCCATAACACTTGTGAGCAGCAGCTTGCAGCAGCTATGTATTCGGCTTCTGTTGTTGAGGTGGCCACTGTGGTTTGCTTCTTACACTGCCATGATACTAGTCTTGCACCCAAAAACTGACATCCTCCAGTTGTAGACTTTCTGTCCAAGTTAGCTCCACCCAGGTCACTATCTGAATATGCAAGTAGGTCAAATGGTGAGTCATGAGGATACCACAATCCTAATCTGGGTTGACCTTTGAGATATCTGAATATCCTCTTGACTGCTTGAAAATGTGATTGCTTTGGCCTAACTTGAAATCTCGCACACACACAAACAGGGAACATGATATCTGGTCTAGAAGCTGTGAGATACATGAGAGAGCCAATCATGGATCTGTAGTGATGAACATCCACATCCTCCCCCTCAAGATCTGCAGTTATCTGTTTGTGTGTCTCCATGGGTGTGCTTGCAGGCTTGGAATATGAGAATCTAAACTTGGTTAAAATCTCCTGCACATACTTGGTTTGGCTTATGAAGATTCCATCTTGTTGCTGCTTAACTTGTAGCCCAAGGAAGAAAGTAAGTTCACCCATAAAACTCATCTTGAATCTCTTATGCATTAATTCTTCAAAATCTCTGCACAATTGATCTTTTGTGGATCCAAAGATGATGTCATCCACATAGATTTGCACTAACAGGATGTCCTTCTTCTTCCTTTGAATGAACAGAGTCTTGTCAATGATTCCTCTCTCAAACCCATTTTCCAAGAGATAGGTAGACAAAGTGTCATACCAAGCTCTTGGTGCTTGATGTAGTCCATACAGTGCTTTCTTCAATTTGTATACTCTGTCAGGATATCTGGGATTTTCAAACCATGAAGGCTGACAGACATATACTTCTTCAGTTTTGCCATATAGAAAAGCACTTTTGACATCCATTTGGTAGACTTTGAACTTCATGAAAGAGGCATAGGCTAAAAATAGCCTAATTGCCTCAATCCTGACCACTGGTGCAAAAACCTCTTCATAATCAAAGCCTTCTTCTTGAGTGTACCCCTGTGCTACCAATCTAGCCTTGTTCTTGATCACTATCCCTCTCTCATCCTTCTTGTTTCTGAAAATCCATTTTGTCCCTATAGCTCTGTGTCCTTTAGGCAGTTCTACTAAATCCCATACATTTTGCAGTACAAACTGCAGCAGCTCCTCTTGCATTGCTTCTATCCAGCTTGGGTCTTTCATTGCATCATGTGCCTTTTTGGGCTCAACCTGAGATAGAAAGCAAGATAGTAAGCCTGATTGTATGTCTTTTAATCCTCCCAACTTACTCTGATTCCTTGTGATGATTGGAGAATTGATGTCACCAATCACCAACTGAGGAGGATGATTCTTTTGAGTCCTTGTAGCATTTACAGCCTCTTCCTGAAGATTGACTTCAAGATTGGTGTCATTCTTTTCTGGAGAGTTGCCACCAAACACCGAGGAGTTCTCATCATCAGTATCATCTTCTGCCAATGCAGGCATCTCAGGTTCTAGCTGTTCTGAAGTCAAAAGTTGATCCTCCTTTTCACCTCTCTCCTCTTCATTCTGAGCCGTTTCAATATCCTTTGAATCTGCAGCATCTTTCTTCTCTTGAACACAGAGTTCAATAGGATCTGCTGTAGGGATTGGAAAGAGCACAAACTCTTGTCTTTTGTCTTGTACTGATTCTGTTCCTGTTCCTGTATTATTCTCATAACTGAAACCCAAAGAATTAGTTAGTGAATCAATGTCAAAAAGCCAATCAGGGCTTGTACCAAGTTTATTTGGTGTGCTCTCATTGCATTTGACATTGTCACTTTCCTCAATTATTCTAGAAGAGGTATTAAAAACTCTGTAAGCCTTACTTTGGGATGAGTAACCAACCAGAAATCCATCATCTGCTTTGCTATCAAACTTGCCTAAGTGAGTTTTGGTATTAAGAATTGTGCAAGGACACACAAAAGGTTTGAAAAATCCAATAAAAGGTTTCTTCTTGTTAAAAAGTTCATATGGTGTCTTGCCTTGAGATTTAACTATTAGAACCCTGTTTTGAACATAACAAGCAGTATTAACTGCTTCTGCCCAAAATGTAACTGGCAGTTTTGAATCTGCCAACAGGGATCTTGCAGCTTCAATCAGTGTCCTATTTCTCCTCTCAGCAACTCCATTCTGTTGAGGGGTCCTAGGAGCACTATATTGTCTCTCAATACCTTTTTCCTCACAAAAGCTGTTTAGGTCATTGTTTTTAAATTCAGTTTCATTATCAGACCTGATGATTTTAACTCTTTGATTTGTTTGGTTTTCAACTCTGAGAATAAAGGATTTGATCAGTCCACTTGTCTCATCCTTTGTCCTCAAAAAGTAGACCCAAGTGAATCTAGAGAAATCATCAACTATAACTAAGCAGTAAGATTTCTTGCCAATACTCATCACATTTGTAGGACCAAACAAATCCATATGCACTAATTGGAGAGGTGTAGAGATTGTATTTATCTCTTTGGACTTATGAGAAGATTTGTGTTGTTTGCCTTTAAGATATGCAACACAATGATCATCACATGAAAATACCTTTTGTGGTAAACCTCTTACAAGGTTGTTTTTCACAAGATTATTCATTGTTTTAAAGTTCATGTGACACATCCTTCTGTGCCAAAGAGATGATTCATCAACAGAAGCTTTTGAAAATAGACAATTAAACGATGAATCATTGGATACATTCTCTAAATCCAAGCAATAAACATTGTCCTTTCTTGGAGTTCTCAGTAGTATCATACTTTCATCAACTACCTTGAACTCTTTAGCAAGGATAATACATTCAGTATCAGTAAACAATATACTATGCTTCTTGTCACAAACCTGTGATACACTTAACATGTTGTATCTCAATTTCTCAACATAGTAGACATCCTCAAATGTCATCTTACCCATTGATACATTACCTTTTCCACTAATCTTTCCTCCAGATGGATTATCACCAAATGCAACATGTCCTCCATCAATTCTTTTAAAGTTTTGTAGGCAGGACTTGTTGCCTGTCATGTGCCTAGAGCAACCACTATCAACATGCCAAATGCTCTTCCCTTTTAGCTGTTGGTTGCCCTGCACATAAAGTATAACATTTAGTTTTTAGTAGGAACCCAAGCCAAAGTGGTATTGGGTTTCCCATTCTCATCAATATATTCACAATCAGTTTTGATGAGCTTTTCAGACTGGGGAATCTTATGGATTGAATATTTTGTCACAATTATGGGCCTGTTACTGGAAGCAGTACTAACTTGATTGGCAGTACTAACATTGTTAGCAGTACTAACATCATTAGCAGTACTAATTGGATTAGCAATACTAATTTTGTTAGCAGTACTAACTTTAATAGCAGTACTAATGGATTAGCAGTACTAACATTTTTAGCAGTAGTATTGCTTGCAGCAGTATTATTTCTGTTAGCAGTACTATTTGAAATAGCAGTACTAACAGATTTTTTTATTTTTGGAACCCATACTTGGACAAAGTTGTTTGCTCTCTTTTTCATTAAGTTACTCCTTGGCTTAGTTGGAGTATTTTTCTTAGATTTTGCAAACTTGTTTTGAGCAAGAGCTTTTAAAGGTGCTCTTTTTACATTTTCAGCCATATGATTCCTTCTTTGATTCTTATAACCAACAGGATTTTGTATATGTCTTTGAGAATTTATCCTCTGGTTCATAGGATTGAAATAACAGTATTTGGCAATATGGTTAAGCTTTCCACAAATAAAACAAGGTTTTGGTCTATTGATTTTACTCAGATCAATCCCTTGTTTTTGTGCCCACTGATTATTCCAGTTTCTTTGATTACCCCTTGTTTTATCATGTTTTCGGGGCTGAGACTGTTTACATGTACAGGGATTCACAACTGTGGTCTGCATATAGTGGACTCCCTGTACCTTACCCTTTTCTTTCTTTGAGCTCTCCACCTTTTCACTCTTGATGAATGGTTTACCCCCCCTTTCATTGGTAAGAATATGATTTTCTACAGGAATCTCTTTTACATTCTTACTCTCAGACTTCTCTTCCTCATTCTCTTCTTTAACCACCACACTATCTATAGGATCTACTTCTGTTGCTCCTATAGGTAAGTCCTCCTTATTTTGGTTCTCTAAGAGATTTGAGGAGGGAAGGATGTAATTATTGTTATAAGGTGGAGGTGTTGCATTGTATCCTATACCACTCTTGATCTTATCATGAACTTGAGCTTTAAGCAAAGAGTCCATTGCTTTGGAAGCATAAGAGAACTTCTCAATGTCAAACTTAGCTTTCTCATACTCACTCTTTATCTTCTCACACTCCTCTTTAGACTTTTCTATTTGACTCTCTAATTGATTTTTCTCCTACTTCCAGTAATTTGTGTCATACATGTGCTGAAGTTCATTGGCCTTGTAAGCCTTGATTTGATCTTCAAACTTCTCAACAATCACCTTATACTCTCTTATATCTCTTTCTAACCTTTTAAGGTCGTCACACATGCTTTGGTTATGATCCCTGTACTTTTGTACAGTCTGAAGACAATCTTTAGTGCACAATTTAGTTTTTACCTCAGTTGGAATATCTGAGCTGGAAGATCCTGAGACTTCTGCCATCAGGGCTTGATTCTAAACAACTTCTTCTGCTTGATCACTCCAATCAAATCCCATTCCTTCTTGAGAAACAAGAGCTTGAGTGGAGTTTCTGTTGTTTTGGAAGCTTGAGGAATGTGCTTGCTGATGGTTACTGCCATGTTGTTGAGGAATTCCTCCTCTGCATTCTCTTGCAAAGTGTCCCATTTTGTGACACTTGTAGCACTCCACCTTTGACTTATCAAACCCAGCACCATCTTCTCTCCTCTGAGAAAAGTTGTTCCTGCCAGTCCTCTTTATGAATCTCTTGACCCTCATAGTTAGCATAGCCATCTGCCACTTTATATCCATCTCTTCAAGGTCATCTGCATTAATTTGTTCAAGATCATCATTAATTAAACCAGAATTAACATGACTAGCAAGAAAAGCTTCTAATACAGATTCATTAGATACATCCTGCTTAGATACATAAGCAGTACTAACTGATTCTGTATTAGCAGCAGAAACAGTAGAAGAAGAAGATGATAAGAGAGCAGCATTATGAGTGTATCCAGATGGTCTTTTCTTGGCTTCAACTTCAGCCTCAAACACCCTTAAGTCATTATAAAGATCATCTAGTTCTTTGTCCTCCAGCTTGTCATCCTGTCTGAAAGAGACAGTATACATGGTCCATTCATCTCCAAGGGACCTTAAGAACTTTCTGTTTACATCATCTTGTTCAATCTGCACTCCAACAGTAGCTAGTTCACCAATCAGCTTGTTAAACCTGTCAAAAGTTTGAGTCATGGACTCATTCTTAGTAGACATGAAGTTTTCATACAGTTGCTTCAATATAGCCTTCTGATTTCTCTTGGTACTTTTGGTACCAGAAAATCTCTTCTCTAGAGCATTCCAAAGCATCTGTGCATCAGTGCAGTTGCAGAATTGGTGTTGATACTCATTAGGAATAGCCAACAGTAGTGTGCTCAAGGCTTTCATCTCTGTCTGCCTTATCTTCCTCTCTCCATCTGTCTTTGGTGGGATTCTTTTTCCATCTGGTCCAATCTTTCCTTCATTAGATGGGCCATTCTCAATGATGTCCCACATAGAGTAATCTGTGAGAAGGATGTATTGCCTGATCCTAATCTTCCACATGTCAAATTCATTAGATCTGAGAATTGGAACCTTTGAGACCAGAACACTATCACTTGAACCGTCCATGATGATTGAAGGTTTCTGAGAAAGAATGATGATTGAAGGTTTCTGAGAAAGAATGGTGATTGAAGGTTTCTGAGAATACTAGGCCTGATACCACTTGTCAGGATCTAATTCTTAACAAGAATAAAGAACTCAGAAACAATATTAAAGGAGTTTGCGGAATAACACTTTAATATTCAGAATATCAATGAAACAGTGAATATGAATCACAACTTGTAAACTTTATTGAAAGATTAAAGTTACAAGATTTCAAACAAAACCTCAATATTGATGAACAGGCTCACCAATACGAATTCTACTTCTCTAAAACTAGGGTTCTAAACCTTGAGGTTAATTCTCTCTATGAAAACAAAAAACTCAGAATATTGTCTAACTTGATTTTTTTCTAAACTATTTTCAATAAGTCTATATATATACTAAAGATATAAGATAATTACAAAATATAAAAGATCTTCAGTATAAGCTTCCATATTTATCTCCAAGCTTTCCATGAATATCTTCAATCAATACAGCTGTCTTCATTGCCATACGAAGTATTCATCTCATAAGCAGTACTAACCATGTTCAGAAGCATTAACCATGTTCAGCAGTATTAATGAAGTTGGCAGTAGTAATCCCTTAGCAGTACTAACTACTAGCAGTACTAACTATGCTCAACAGTAGTAACTTCATCAAGCAGTATTAATCTTGTTTAGCAGTATTAATCTGTCTCAGAAGTACTAACCATGTTGCGCTAGCAGCATTAACCATACTTGTGCAAATTCTGAATTCCCAACATCTTCATCAAGTTCAAAGAACCACGAGCATAGAGAAAGAGTGGAAGGAAATAGAATTGTTGAGAAGAAGCCGAAAGAAAAGAAGAAGTATGTGAATGATTACACCAGTACTGAGAAGATGACTAATGATCTGATTAAATGCTATAACTATGGCAAGTTCAGACATAATGCAAAAGAATGTCGGAAGCCAAAGGTTCACAACTCAGAGTATTATCAGAACAAAATGCTTTTGACCAAGCAACAAGAAGCTGGCAAGGCATTAATGGTTGAAGATGAATACTGGTTGGATCATTCTAATGAGAAGGAAGAATAAGAAGAGACTGCTCACTTATGCTTGATGGGAAAAGAAGAGAAAGATGATGATTCTGATGATGAGACTGTTGATAAGGTAATGAACTTAACTGAAAAAGATTTCATGATCAAAATGGAAGCTATGATGGTCGAACTTCAAGACCTTCAATCCAAATTGAAAAAGGAAAAAGACAAAGTTGCTAGGAGAAATCAACAAATCTTTGAACTTAATAAATCAGTTATTGGGAACAAAGATTTAATTGATTCTCTACGCAAAATCTGATTCTATTTTTAAAAATGAAAAGGATTATTTTGAAAGTAAGATTTTTGAATTGCAAAAACAATTGTTTAAGTCTGATTCTGAAAAACAAGAATGTGTTCTAAAAGCGTTTAAACTGCAGGTTGAGAACAAGACTTTAGAGAAAAAGGTAAATGGTCTGGAAGCAAAACTATATATTAGAGGCCAAACAGATCAAACGATTTTCTTGAATACACCTAATGAAGAAGCTGATTTAAAAAAAAAATGGGGACTAGGTTATGATAATCCTCATTACCTAGAAAAAGCTATCAGAAAACAGTCAGGTATATATAATGCAAATTATATGTATGCTGCTGATAAACATCCTCATTTGAAACCCAAATTTATCACCAAAGCATCAAAAGAAACTGAGGACAAAGAAGATGAGAAAAGAATGAATTTAAAGAAAATGCAACTACCATTCTGTTATGAACGACTGAATGATAGTTATCTTTCTAAAACACCAAAATTTCTTTCAAATGATTATTTTGTTAGTTATTCTTCTACTGAGATGGAGGCAAAACCTATTCAAGCTAAGATTTATGTTCCTCCACTAGTATTAGAAAGCAAAATAATTGATTTAGAAAATATTTTATCTGATGAAAGAATTTTGAGTGATCTAACGCTAGATGTATTTTCTACAGTGTTGAAAAACACAGATTTTCATGTTAAATCTAAAGTGTGTTTTCCATCTTCTAAAGTACTTCAATCTTCTGCGACTGATTTTGATGATTTATTTGAGTCTGCAAATGATTTTCTAAATTTTGATGAAGGGTGTATAGAGGAAATTGATATGTTTGACTTTAATGCTCCACTTCCAAATCATTCTACTTTTGTGATAAATGGACAAGCTTTACCAAGTGTTCATGAAAAAGGTGAATCATCAACTAAGGTTGGTGAATCAGTTTCTATGAATGCTGATTACTATGCAAAGGGTAAGAAACATAAGAAACAGCGCTCACAGAAACAGAATAACACTGGTAAACACAAGAAAAATCAATTTCAGAAATCTGACTTTCCTAATAAATCTAAATCTTCTGTTTCAGATATAAGAAAGAAAAGGTCAAAAGAGAGATCTGAATGGCGACCTAAAAGGAAGAGTGATGAGAAGGCATAATCTATTATTGATGGTTCTTGTAATAGATCAACTAGTAGTATGTGTGATGTAGTTGGTTCTATTGTTTCGATAAATAAAAACCTTGTAACTGATTACAAGCGATATTCTAATAAGCAATTGTTCCGATTATCTCCTACTACTACTAAATCTTATTCTTATCAGTGGAATGATTTTGCTTATCATCATAATTCTAATGATTGGTTTGGATCTTATCATGTTTATTCCTCTAGATCAAATGTTTTTAAAAGTTTTCAAAAGAAAAGAGGATCCATATTCAAATGGATGCCAAAATCTTGTACTAATCTGTTAGGACCCATTTTTAAATGGGTACCTAAAATTATTGTTTCCTGATTTCTCTTGCAGACCCGACATATGTGGTACTTGGATAGCGACTGTTCCAAGCATATGATCGGGCATAAAGCTTTATTGTCTAATTATACAGAGAAATTCAGCGGAAATGTACGATTTGGGAACGACAAAATTTAACATATGTGGTACTTGGATATCTGCACTTTAACATGTTGTTCATGATCTCAGGGGGAGTGAGACAAGCTTCTAAGTTGATCAACATTCTTTTGAGGGGGAGTTTATAGAATTTAATTGCTAAATTTTTTGTGTTGCATGAATTTTGGGGGGGTTTATGCGTACAACAAAAGGAGTAAGGATATGATTTCTGATTATTTCAAATCAGAACTCGTATTTTAATTGTTTTACTGCTTTATGTCTTTTAATTTTTAAATAAATTTTGTGAATAAAGTTGCTTTGACATGACTTTGAGACTTGTGCAGAATGAGAGAAGCTATCAAGATCATATCTTTATGACTTCAGCTGACTTCATGAGATTTAAGACGAAGTGATAAAGGTTAATTCCTTATCTTAATCTCATATATGGTTGAAACAAGGACGACTTTCAATCATAGAAAAACATGTTCTTAAATGTTCAAACAACTTCCCGATTCTTAAACATATTTCATGAATTGGAAGTGTGATTTTTAAATGTTTTCATTTTACTTGTGCTTACATGATTATAAACCGTGTGTGTTTCCAAAGATAAATACTTGTGTATTGTCTTTTCTATATACTTTCAAGTATTCACACACACCGGTTTGACTTTTTGTTCAAAATGTTCTTACCATGTCTCAAATTTGAAACATATTTTTCGATGGTAAGACACCCCACTTGTATTTCAATGAATTTTTGAGCGTTGTTTCATTTCGAAATGTTCATTTCAAGAATGTCTATATTCTTGTTTCATATAGACAATATCCATTATTTTTGACCATAAGCTCCCAAGTTAGGAGTAAGATCACAGCTTATCCCGCCACAAAGCGATTCAAATCTCTTTTCCCGCTATGATCGTTACTGTATTCGTATCGAAGAGATGCGACAAAGTGTTCGGACCTAAGGAATGAAGTAAAATCCTATAGTTATTGCTTGAAAAATCAAATATATATATGTAATGCCTACGGATCCTAAACTTTGGTTGGAAAATGTTGTTTCTGACTCTTCAAATTTGCTTGTTATATCATTCATTTCTGATCATTTTTCATACAATGTCAGATTTTCAATCAAGTCTCGTGCATTCATATTCATTCATTCAATTTACTTGTTTGAAAATACTTCCATGTTTAAAAATGCTCATATCTTCATGATTATATTCTGAGCATATAAATATCTGACTTGTATTTGAGCTTTAACTATTTCAAGTTAAACCATTTTGATCAACATTATGATTTATAGGATTACATGGGTTCTTTGTGCTAGGACTTAAATGAACTTCTATGGATTCACGATTACCAGTGTTTCCTACCCAAGAAGTTACTCCATAGTGATTGAGTGTGAGGAGTCAAAATGAAATGAGTGTGGGATGTGTGACGAGGTAAAATGGAAATGAGAGTTTGGTTAGATGTGAGCTTAATGATTAAAAGAAAGAGGGTGAGAGAACAGAGTAAAAGAATATCAAACTCTGCACCAACTATTTTATGAGCCGGGCAACCACATTACTAGCATTTCACAAATTTTTGGTGAATGTTATTGAAATAGGCAACTAGCCCATGCCAACTCTTGACAAAACCCCACCAACCTCTCATTTTCTTCTTAAAAATAAAGTGTTTCATATTTTTCTGGGGACGCAACACATAATCTATCTGATTTTCATTTGGAAAATCTAGATATTGAAAAAGAAGGAAGTCTGCCCCACTTTCGCACTTCAATCATGCACATTGAGTATGTGTTTATCTACTGTTGTCTCAGTGGTTTACATAATTTTGAGCCTTTTTAAAAGCAATCATCAAGTGCTTAATTCTTTCTACACTTGCACGAACATACAAGGAATTTGTTTTCTTGTCATAACGTTCATAGAAATTGCCTTTGTGGTGTTTCGATGATTGAATGGAAGCCCTGGGGGAGTGAACATAACAAAAGCTCCTTTACAATGTGTATTCGTTACACACAGTGACTTAGTGTTACTGATAGACATATTAACTGATTCATTTGTTCATTCAGGTGTTACATTTCTATTTTGTCTAGATTTGAAAAGATCTGGATGAATACATTGTTTGAATTGGCAACGAATCAGAGGCTCATTATGACAGATCAGTGGTCAGATAGAATTTCAGAGACATTTCTTGGAGAAATTTTTGATACTATAGATGCTCTATTCATCAAAAAGGGGGAGATGATTTACAGAAATGTCCAGTTCAGATATTTCAAAGTTAAAGTTTTGAAGAAGATAAAGTTCAAAGATTGAAAGGTTGAAAGATTGTTCAAGAAGAGTCAAAGTTGTTTGAAGATGTGCTGATTTTCAGAAATTTTCTTTGAAGATTATTTACTGAAGCAAGTTGAGCTAAATTTGAAGATAATTTCTTTTCTAAAGTCTGAAAGAGTCTTGTGATGAATCTGAAGAGATTATTGAAGATTATTTCTATCATCTTTGGGAGAGATTGTTGGTATTTCTTGAAGATAGACTTTGGGGAGATTAAAGTTAAAGATCAACCAAAAGAGGAAGATTGTACTCAGATTGTTCTTAAAGGGGAGATTTGAAGTTTTTCAATGTAACTAAAGGGGGAGATTGATTTGCTAAATCTTTTTGTGATGATCTTGAATCCAAAGGGGGAGATTGTTAGAGCAGAAATATGTTGGATACAAGATCATGAAGACTGAAGGTCAAAATACAAGAAGTCAAAGCTGAGAAAGTCAACTCTCATTAAAAGTCAAAGTCTAAATGTAATAAAGTCAAAGTTACTTGTGTTTGTTTGTTTCCTTGTTGTTTTAGTAGTGGGTATAAATACTTTTATTTTCTTTTTAATAGATAGATGGTTAGATGACTAAAGATTGAATTTACATTGAGAGAGAATTCGTAGAGAGAGAGAGACTTCTAGAGAGAGAAAGTTGTAATCTTGTGAATTGAGAATTGAATCAAACAGGTAATTGGGATAATCTTGTTTGTTTGATTGTTTAATTGTAATAAGAATCTTGATTTTAGGGACACACAATTATCCTTGCTACCCTCGTCCTGATTCTCGATTCTAGTGACTCCATCAACTTCAGAATATCTTATCTTAGAGTGTCTAGTAGTGCAATCTCACTTTCTCATACTTAAAAGAACGCTAGTTTGAGTCTAGGTTTCAGAAATCAACACCTAAATCTCTCAAACTTAAGCTCTGATACCAACTTGTAACACCCTCAAATCTGGAAACAACAACTAATTTAAAATTCTCTATATACACCAATATAAGATTCATCTACATTCACAATTTAAGATTTAACCTCACAACACACATTCATTCTATACATACAGTCCATAATAAGGACGGGTGCTACTAAAACCCAATAATAGTCACTATCTCCAAACTGCGGAAGACTTCACCAATTACTTACACTTGTGAAAAACTAAGCACCTCTCTTCATAGCACTGCTAGAACCAAACCCCATCTGGAACCTGATGCACATGCCGACAAATAAAAAGGTTAGGCTTAACGCCTAGTGAGCTCAAGAGTTTTCAACATATATAAATTAATCGTTTAAAAAAAAGGAAGAATACAATTGAAATCATAATCTTTCAAAACGATATGCTTCAATAATATGCTTTTTAGACGAATGAGGCACCATAATAAACGTTTTCCAAACCAAACTGTTTTAAGAACTAATACCCCAAAATAACACGTTTCTTTGTAAATTAATTTTAACTCATAACTCACTCAAAAGGAGAAGAGAAAGCAGACTCCCAATATATGAAACGTGGATAAAAATTTATATCCCGAAACACCCACACACGGGTGGGGTATAATACTCAAACCATAAATCATGGATAAGATCCATATATACAAAACGTCACTGAAAACTTGGATAATAAAACTCAATACCCAAAAAACAACACCTTTCGGTGACGGGGGAGACCCGAATTCCATCGAATGTGGCGGGCACACAAAGTTAGTCCACTTATCAATGTTATATGAGCGTCACTTAGGGATAAAATAATCGTTAACATCAACCTTTCCGGGTCTATAGCTAACAAACCAACAAGCTCAACAACTCCATGTCTATTGCTTGGATAATCATCAAGTTCAACCCCTCTAGGTCTGTACCTTGGAAATCTCCGTGCACTCCTCAAGTTTAACCCCTCTGGGTCTATAGCTTAGAATCCCAAAACATCCCAGTTAAGCTCGTTCACTAGAAAATTGCAATTATTGGTCAGAAGACCCCATGCCTATTTCAAGTTACAATACGGGGATGTTTATCCCATTCAAACTGACTCTTATGCCTATGGATCCAATGCATTACAATCTAAAATGTCACATGACTCAAACGAATGAATTAACGCATTCAAAACATGTAACACTCGAATAAGATGCAACTAGGTACACCATACGTTCAAGGCTCCTTAACGAGCTACCAAAACGGAACAAATGTTCCAAAGACCCATCTGAGTGTAAACCAATCCCAAAATGCATAAAGTACGATTGACTAAAATATGCGAGCCAATAGGTGTTAGAGCATAAATATGTTGGATACAAGATCAAGAAGACTGATGGTCAAAGTTCAAGAAAGTCAAAGCTGAAAGAAAGTCAACTCTCATCAAAGTCAAAGTCTCTTGTAATAAAAGTCAAAGTTGTTGTATTTGTATTTGTTTGTTTCCTTGTAATAGTTGTAGATATAAATAGCTTTGTATTTCTGTTTTCTTAGAAAAAGTAATGAATTGAGTATTTTGTAGAGAGAGTGTCAGGATCGAATTCTCAACAAGAATTATGAATACTCAGAAACAATATCAAAGAAGTTGCGGAATAACACTTTGATATTCAATGTAACAGTAAACAAATAGTGAGTATGATTAACAACTTATAAACTTGTATTGAATGATTAAAATCACAAGATTACACACTCAACCTCAATCTTGAAGAACAGACTCTTTCAAGACGAATTCTACTTCTCTAGAATTAGGAACTATTCCTTGAGGTTGATTTTCTCTCTAGAATAAAACTTAGAATGAATAATAATTAAAAGTTATCTCACTATTCTAAACTAAACAATATATATATTGAAGATAAAAGATAATTACAGTTTATACAATATCTCCAGAATATCTTCCATGAATATCTTCAGCTTTCCATGTTTATCTTTAACCACGATCTCTTCATCATTATCTTCACATTATCTTAGAAGCAGCATTAACTGAGTCTTGGCAGCATTAACTACTAAGCAGCACTAACTTCTAGCAGTACTAACTATCTAAGCAGTACTAACTTTGTTCAAGCAGCACTAACTTTGACTAGCAGTATTAATTCTACTAGCAGTAGTAATACTCAGCAGTATTAACTTTGAAGTCCTCTGGCAGTAGTAATTCTGAACTAGCAGCATTGAAGACTTGTTCACATCTTCAGTTCCCAACAATCTCCCCCTAACTTGACTTTTAGAAAGAGAAGTCAAGTTCTTCAAATGCTTCCAAAATCTTCATTGATCTACTCCAATGTTAGGATCCAGTCCCATACTCTGATTTATAGTTCTCTGAATTAAGTACTTTGCCATTTCTGAATTTGGTGCACAACCCAACTTCTTATTTAACATGGCATGAAGCTTTAGATTTGTATGGTTGTATACCCTATCCACCAAGTAATACTCCATGTGAAAAGTATCCAATGCCAGTTCGTAGACTCCACTCCTTTCATATAGAGTCCATCCTCTAACAGCTTCAAATACATCTCTTATCAAATGCTTTACTGCTTCTGGTTTGAACAACATGCACAAATATTCCATAACTAACTTCACAATTGGTAACCCTGGAGCTGTCAACTGATCTGCATGAACTTTCATCCCCACTTCAAACATTTCTTCCAAATCAGATCTTGAACACTCTCTGACAATTTTGTTCCAGGTGCTGTAGACTTCATACTTCTCATCCTTTCTTTTCAATCTAATGTACTCTTTGCCATCCACCTCCATAGTATCCCAGTGGATAACTTCAGGAGGTTTGAATCCAACAGGTTCAGCTGAAATAGGCTTTGGAATGCATTTGATTCTGAATCCATAAGACTTGAGAACAGCAACTTGCAGCTGCTATATACTCTGCCTCTGTTGTAGATGTGGACACTGTGGTTTGTTTCTTGCACTGCCATGACACTAGTCTTGCACCCAAAAACTGACATCCTCCAGAAGTAGATTTTCTGTCCAAGTTTGCTCCACCTAGATCACTGTCTGAGTATGCAAGCAAGTCAAAAGATGAGTCATGAGGATACCAAAGCCCCAATCTGGGTTGCCCTTTGAGATATCTGAATATCCTCTTAACAGCTTGATAGTGAGATTGCTTTGGCCTAACTTGGAATCTTGCACATACACAGACTGGAAACATTATATCTGGCCTAGAGGCTGTAAGATACATGAGAGAGCCAATCATGGATCTATAATGATGAACATCCATATCCTCCCCCTCAAGATCTGCTGTTATTTGCTTGTGTGTCTCCATAGGTGTGCTGGCAGGTTTTGAATCTAAGAAACCAAACTTGGTTAGAATATCCTGCACATACTTGGACTGACTGATAAAAATACCATCTGACTTCTGTTGAACTTGGAGTCCAAGGAAGAAAGTAAGTTCCCCCATGGAACTCATTTTGAATCTTTGATGCATTAGTTCCTCAAACTCCTTGCACATATTGTCTTTTGTGGATCCAAAGATAATATCATCAACATATATTTGGACCAGCAAGATATCCTTTTTCTTTCTCTTGATGAATAAAGTCTTATCAATGACTCCTCTTTCAAAGCCATTTTCCAAGAGATAGGATGACAGAGTGTCATACCATGCTCTTGGTGCTTGATGCAGTCCATAAAGTGCTTTCTTTAGTTTGTATACTTTGTCTGGATAACTTGGGTTCTCAAACCCTGGTGGTTGACAGACATATACTTCTTCTTCAATTGATCCATATAGAAATGCACTTTTGACATCCATTTGATAGACTTTGAATTTCATATAAGAAGCATAAGCCAGGAATAATCTAATTGCTTCTATCCTGGCTACAGGAGCAAATACTTCTTCATAATCTATTCCCTCTTCTTGTGTATACCCTTGAGCCACCAACCTTGCTTTATTCCTTATTACTATGCCTCTTTCATCTCTCTTATTCCTGAAGACCCATTTTGTTCCTATTGCTCTTTGGCCTTTAGGAAGGTCTACCAGATCCCAAACATCTTGCAGCTTGAATTGCAGTAGCTCTTCTTGCATTGCTTCCATCCAACTGGACTCTTTCATAGCATCATGTGCCTTCTTAGGCTCAAGCTGGGATAAAAAACAAGAGAGCACTGTATGCTGTTGGTCTTGCATTTCTTGCAGCCTGCTTTGATTTCTAGTCATCATAGGAGAAGATAGATCTCCTATTACCAGCTGTGGAGGATGATTCTTTTGAATTATGGTGTGATGACTAGGTTCTTCATTAAGTCCCACCTCTAGATTAGAGTCATTCAACTCCACTAAGGTGTTTTCAGCAGCTACTTCTGGGTCTTTATCTTCTTGACTCTCCTCTTCTCTACTTTCTTCTTCACTCTGATTTGGTCCAGTAGATGGTTCCTTGTCACAGTCTTCAATAGAATCCACTGTAGGTATGGGAAAGATCACAGATTGAGATATACTGTCTTGAACTTGTGTAGTTCCTGATCCTTCACACCCTGAACCTGCATAGTCATTACTACTGAAACCAAAAGAGTTAGTTAGTGAATCAATGTCAAACAGCCACTGAGGACCAGACCCAATAGGATTTGGTGTATTCTCATTGCATTTGACATTGTCACTTTCTTCAATTATTCTAGAAGAAGAGTTAAAAACTCTGTTAGCCTTACTCTGAGATGAGTAGCCAACAAGAAATCCATCATCTGCTTTGCTATCAAACTCCTTGCACATATTGTCTTTTGTGGATCCAAAGATAATATCATCAACATATATTTGGACCAGCAAGATATCCTTTTTCTTTCTCTTGATGAATAAAGTCTTATCAATGACTCCTCTTTCAAAGCCATTTTCCAAGAGATAGGATGACAGAGTGTCATACCATGCTCTTGGTGCTTGATGCAGTCCATAAAGTGCTTTCTTTAGTTTGTATACTTTGTCTGGATAGCTTGGGTTCTCAAACCCTGGTGGTTGACAGACATATACTTCTTCTTCAATTGATCCATATAGAAATGCACTTTTGACATCCATTTGATAGACTTTGAATTTCATATAAGAAGCATAAGCCAGGAATAATCTAATTGCTTCTATCCTGGCTACAGGAGCAAATACTTCTTCATAATCTATTCCCTCTTCTTGTGTATACCCTTGAGCCACCAACCTTGCTTTATTCCTTATTACTATGCCTCTTTCATCTCTCTTATTCCTGAAGACCCATTTTGTTCCTATTGCTCTTTGGCCTTTAGGAAGGTCTACCAGATCCCAAACATCTTGCAGCTTGAATTGCAGTAGCTCTTCTTGCATTGCTTCTATCCAACTGGACTCTTTCATAGCATCATGTGCCTTCTTAGGCTCAAGCTGGGATAAAAAACAAGAGAGCACTGTATGCTGTTGGTCTTGCATTTCTTGCAGCCTGCTTTGATTTCTAGTCATCATAGGAGAAGATAGATCTCCTATTACCAGCTGTGGAGGATGATTCTTTTGAATTATGGTGTGATGACTAGGTTCTTCATTAAGTCCCACCTCTAGATTAGAGTCATTCAACTCCACTAAGGTGTTTTCAGCAGCTACTTCTGGGTCTTTATCTTCTTGACTCTCCTCTTCTCTACTTTCTTCTTCACTCTGATTTGGTCCAGTAGATGGTTCCTTGTCACAGTCTTCAATAGAATCCACTGTAGGTATGGGAAAGATCACAGATTGAGATATACTGTCTTGAACTTGTGTAGTTCCTGATCCTTCACACCCTGAACCTGCATAGTCATTACTACTGAAACCAAAAGAGTTAGTTAGTGAATCAATGTCAAACAGCCACTGAGGACCAGACCCAATAGGATTTGGTGTATTCTCATTGCATTTGACATTGTCACTTTCTTCAATTATTCTAGAAGAAGAGTTAAAAACTCTGTTAGCCTTACTCTGAGATGAGTAGCCAACAAGAAATCCATCATCTGCTTTGCTATCAAACTTACCTAAGTGAGATTTGGTATTGAGAATAGTACAAGGACACCCAAAAGGTTTGAAAAATCCAATAAATGGTTTTCTTTTATTTAAAAGCTCATATGGGGTCTTGTTCTTTGGCTTGACCACTAGAACTCTGTTTTGGACATAACAGGCAGTATTAACTGCTTCAGCCCAGAAGGTAATTGGCAGTTTTGAATCAGCCAACAGAGATCTAGCAGCCTCTATTAGTGTCCTATTTCTCCTCTCAGCAACTCCATTCTGTTGAGGAGTCCTAGGGGCACTATACTGTCTCTCAATGCCTTTCTCTTCACAAAAGTTGTTTAGATCAAGATTTTTAAATTCAGTCCCATTGTCTGATCTAATGACTTTTACTTTTTGATTAGTTTGGTTTTCAATTCTTAGGATAAAGGATTTGATCAGTCCACTTGTCTCATCCTTAGTCCTTAGAAAATATACCCAGGTAAATCTAGAGTAATCATCAACAATAACTAAGCAGTAAAATTTCTTGCCTATACTCATAACATTTGTAGGACCAAACAGATCCATATGTAATAACTGGAGGCAAGAAGAAATAGTATTTAACTCTTTGGTCTTATGAGAAGTTTTGTGTTGTTTGCCTTTAAGACAAGCAACACAATGATCATCACATGAAAAGACTTTTGATGGTAAACCTCTTACAAGGTTGTTTTTAACAAGTTTGTTCATTGTCTTAAAGTTCATGTGACACATCCTTCTGTGCCAAAGAGAGGATTCATCCACAGAAGCTTTAGAAACAAGACAGTTCAGGGATGAATCACTAGAAACATTGTCCATATCTAGACAATAAACATTGTCCTTTCTTGGAGTTCTAAGTAGTATCATGCTTTCATCAACTACTTTGAACCCTGGAGCAAGGATCATACACTATGTATTAGTAAATAATATGCTATGTTGTTTGTCACAAACCTGTGATACACTTAACAGGTTGTACTTCAACTGATCAACATAGTAGACATCCTCAAATGTTATCTTACCTTTTGTAACATTACCTTTTCCACTTATTTTACCACCATTAAGATTATCTCCAAAAGCAACATGTCCTCCATTGATATGCTTGAAATCCTGAAGGCATGACATATTGCCTGTCATGTGCCTAGAGCAACCACTATCAACATGCCATATGCTCTTCCCCTTGAGCTGTTGGTTGCCCTGCACATAAGATAAATCAGTTAGTATGAAATAGGAACCCAAGCCAAAGTGGTCTTGGGTACCCCTTTCTCATCAAAATATTTACATTCTTTCTTGACAAGATTTTTAAACTTTGACTCCTCATTTCTGGAGTACTTTGTCACAATGATGGGTTTGGAAACACTTTTGCTAGAAGCAGTACTGGCTTTAGAAGTACTAACTGCCTTAGCAGCACTTGCATGCTTAGCAGCACTAACCTTGTTAGAAGTAGTAACTGTGTTAGCAGCAGTAACTGTGTTGGCAGTATTAACCTTTGAAGAGGTACTAACAGTATTAGCAGCATTAATATTTTCAGCAGTACTAACACTGGTAGCAGTAGTAATGCTTCCAGCAGCACTATCCCTGTCAGCAGTACTAACAGTTTTAGTGCTTCTAGGCACCCACATTTTAATACTTTCTTTTAAAACCTTTTTCCTCATGGGGCCTTTTGGTTTCAACAGATTTCTTAACCACATGTTTCTTTCCAGCCTTCCTATAACCAACAGGTTTTTGCACAAATCTTTGAAAGTTCATCTGTTGGTTAATAGGGTTAAAGAAACAGTACTTAGCCAAATGGTTTAACTTTCCACATATTAAACAAGGCTTTGGTCTATTGATTTTACTCAGATCAATGCCTTGTTTTTGTGCCCATTGGTTATTCCAGTTTCTCTGATTTCCCCTTGGTTTATCATGTTTTTGGGGCTTAGATTTATTGCATGCACACTGCTTGCAAGGGATAGGGTTCACAACAGTGGTCTGCTTATAGTGAACCTTCTTGTTCTTTCCCTCAGTCTTCTCTATCTCATTGGACTTGATCCAATGCTTTCCACATCCCTCATTGGTGATTATGTGGTTTTCTATAGGAATCTCACCACTCACAGTGTTGTCTTTATCCTTGACAACTTCTTTCTCAGTTTTATCCTTAACAACTACTTCATCTAAGGGATCTATCTCAGTGGCTCCCTTAGGTAGGTCCTTCCTATCCTTTGTTTCTAACAAATCTGAACTAGGAGGGATGTAGTTGTTGTTATAGGGTGGTGGTGTGGTATTGTACCCTATTCCTCTTCTCAGTTTATCATGAATCTGAGTTTGTAGCAAAGAATCCATTGCTTTGGAAGCATTGGAAAACTTTTCTACATCTAGTTTGACTTTAGCTAGCTCTCCTCTTAGCTTTTCACTCTCTTCTTTGGATCTGGTCAGTTGAAGTTCTAAATCATTCTTCTCCCACTTCCAGTAGTTTGTGTCATAAGAGTGTTGAAGCTCATTGGCTTGAAAACCCTTAATTTGCTCTTCAAATCTCTCAACAATCCTCACATAATCTTTTATGTCCTTTTCCAATCTCTTAAGGTCATCACTCATGTTCTTGTTGTGATCCCTATACCTTTTAACAGTGTTAATGCAATTTGGAGAACAAAGATTGGAGGTTACCTCTGTTGGGAGATCAGACACCTCTGCCATTAGAGCTTGGTTTTGAATGGCCTCTTCAGCTTGATCACTCCAATCAAACCCCATACCTTGTTGAGAGACAAGGGCTTGTGCAGAGTTTCTGTTATTATTGAAGCTTCCAGATTGTGTCTGCTGATGGTTGTTGTTGTGAGACACTCCACTTCTGCATTCCCTAGCAAAGTGTCCCTTTTGATGGCATTTATAGCATTCCACCTTAGACTTGTCAAAACCTGCTCCATCTTCTCTTCTTTGGGAGAAGTTGTTCCTCCCAGTTCTTTTGATGAACTTCTTAACTCTCATAGAGAGCATGGCCATCTGCCATTTAATGTCCATCTCTTCAAGATCATCTGGATGGAGTTGTTCCAAGTCATCATTAATAAGAGAAGAGTTTCCATGACTGGCCATAAAGGCTTCAAATACAGTTTCAGTGCCTTTCTCTTGATTTGCTCCATTGGCAGCATTAACTGATTCAGGATTGGAAGTAGAATCAATTGATGCTGAAAGGAGTGCAGCATTGTGAACATACCCAGAAGGCCTCTTCTTAGCCTCTACCTCAGATTCAAAAACTCTTAGATCATTATAAAGATCATCAAGTTCCTTTTCTTCCAGTTGATCATTCTGTCTGAAAGACACAGTATACATGGTCCATTCATCACTCAGGGACCTTAGGAATTTCCTGTTTAGATCATCTTGATCAATTTGTACTCCCACTGTAGCTAGTTCACCAAGAAGCTTGTTGAACCTGTCAAAAGTTTGAGTCATGGACTCATTCTTGGTTGACATAAAGTTCTCATATTGTTGCTTCAGAATGGCTTTCTGATTTCTCTTGGTACTTTTGGTACCTAACAATCTCTTCTCTAAAAGAGCAAAGTGCTCAAGGCTTTTATCTCTGTCTGTCTAGTCTTTCTTTCAGCATCAGTTTTTGGTGGAGTTCTCTTTCCATCTGCACCAATCTTTCCTGCTTCAGAAGGGCCATTCTCAATGATGTCCCACATAGAATAGTCAGTGAGGAGTATGTACTGCTTGATTCTGATCTTCCACATATCGAATTCATTGGGTCTGAGCATTGGAACCTTTGAGACCAGAGTACTATTTGATTCTGCAAAGTTTTCCATGATGAATGAATAGATGTTTCTGAGAGAACTTGCTCTGATACCACTTGTCAGGATCGAATTCTCAACAAGAATTATGAATACTCAGAAACAATATCAAAGAAGTTGCGGAATAACACTTTGATATTCAATGTAACAGTAAACAAACAGTGAGTATGATTAACAACTTATAAACTTGTATTGAATGATTAAAATCACAAGATTACACACTCAACCTCAATCTTGAAGAACAGACTCTTTCAAGACGAATTCTACTTCTCTAGAATTAGGAACTATGCCTTGAGGTTGATTTTCTCTCTAGAATAAAACTTAGAATGAATAATAATTAAAAGTTATCTCACTATTCTAAACTAAACAATATATATACTGAAGATAAAAGATAATTACAGTTTATACAATATCTCCAGAATATCTTCCATGAATATCTTCAGCTTTCCATGTTTATCTTTAACCACGATCTCTTCATCATTATCTTCACATTATCTTAGAAGCAGCATTAACTGAGTCTTGGCAGCATTAACTACTAAGCAACACTAACTTCTAGCAGTACTAACTATCTAAGCAGTACTAACTTTGTTCAAGCAGCACTAACTTTGACTAGCAGTATTAATTCTACTAGCAGTAGTAATACTCAACAGTATTAACTTTGAAGTCCTCTGGCAGTAGTAATTCTGAACTAGCAGCATTGAAGACTTGTTCACATCTTCAGTTCCCAACAGAGAGTGAGAATACATTTTAGAGAGAGAAATCTGTAGAGAGAGAAAGAGAGTTCTAGAGAGAGAACGTTTGTAATCTTGAGATTTGGAGTTTGAATCAAACAGGTAATTTGATTGAATCTTGTTTTGTTGATTTGTTTGTGTTTATAAACTAGAATCTGGGAATAACAATTGGTATCAGAGCAGATTCCAAATTGAAATCAAGAAAATTCAGAATGTTCGTACTGTGTTCTTCGATGTCCAGATCGATTTCGAGTTTTTATGTGAATTTCGAGTTGTTTTTGATTAGGTTTTGTTAGAAAAGTGTAATCGATCGAGTCTGTTTAGTTTGTTTCATGATTTGCACTGTAATTTTCTTGAATTTGGGAATTTTATTGAGTTTTGTTTCACGAGTTGAACTCACTGTATTCACTTTGATTTGTACATTTTTGTGTTGTTTGATCGAAATTAAGTGCTAGAATTGTGTTCTAGATGTTTAGGCGAGAAAATTGTCAGATTTTTGTATTGTAATTCGAGGTCTAGAGTAGTTTTTGGTGAAGATTTGTTCGATTTTTGAGGTTTGCGCAAGATCCAAACTTTGCGCAAGTTCGTCGAGGTTTGCGCAAGTTCATCAGAGGTTTGCGCAAGATTCATCTAGAAATTTCAGTGTTTGTTATTGAGGTTTGCGTATTCATCTAGAAACGCAAAGTAAGCTTTGCGTATTCAACAAGTAAAGAGAAGTGAGCTTCGCGTATTCTACGGGAAACGAAAAGCTGAAGATTGAGTTCGGATCGTCGTCTACTTTGCGCAATCAGTGGGTTACGAAAAGTTCAAGTTTGCGTATTTCACATGACACGCAAAGTAAACTTTGCGCATTACATTTGACACGCAAAGTGAATTTTGCGCAAGTAACTAGACACGCAAAACTACTCGACATACAAGACTTGGTTTGCGTAACCTTCTCGAAACGCAAAGTTTCGTTTGCGTAAGCTTCTCGAAACGCAAAGTGTTGTTTGCGTAAGCTTCTCGAAACGCAAAGTGTGATTTGCGCAAGCAGTTCGTCACGCAAATTAAGGTTTGCGTAAGTAACTTGATACGCAAAGTGTGGTTTGCGTATGCTACTTGATATGCAAAGTGTGATTTGCGTAAGGTTCTTGAATCGGAAAGTGTGGTTTATGCAAGCTTAATGTAACGCAAACAGTGCTGCGAATTTCAGGACTTAGACAAATTTTTCAAAAATAAATTTTTATCTCTAGGGCGCTGCCCCTCGACCCCGCAAGGGCGTTGCCCCTTGACCCCACCCGCTAACCGGGTAGCAGGACCCCCGTGCTAAGTCTGCGGAGGGGGACATAGTTTTTTTTTTGTGATCAAAATCTCTGAATTTTTATTTCAAGTATTTCTATTTTCTTGAGATTTCATTTGGATTAACGATCAAGTTCAAGTTTTTTTTTGAAACAAATATTCAAGATGGGATATTTTTCTGATGATGATGAAAAGAAGATTGCCAAGCTCAAATTAGAGAACAAAAATCTTGCTTCCTCAGTTGACTACTACACAAAGAGGTCAAAGAAATATTCTGATGACAGGAAGCTACTGAGAGAAGAAGTCAGTGCGTTAAAGAAAATAAATGAAGATCTGCTGAAACAGACTTCTGGGCTTAATGAAGAAAAGGTCTTGTTTCTGGAAGATGAAAACACTGAGTTAAAAAACAAGATTTCAGAATTAGAAGATCACATTGTCAAGTTTCAGCAAACAGGGTATGCTAATGAAAATAAGATCTTTGAATTAGAATTGCAAATTGTTGAAGAAAGATCAGTTTTTGAGAAAGAAAAGAAAGAGTTTGCTAAGAAATTCTCCGAGTTTTCTAGAAAACGTGCTGACGAAAAGAAGACAGTTGAGCTGAAATGTATTAAGCTTTCTCAAAAAGTTTCTGACTTTGAGAAAGTTATTATTTTGGAAAGGGAAAAGTTTGCAAAAGAGAAAAAGACCATAGAACAGAAGAATGTTGGAATCTTCAAAGAAATATCTGATCAGAGGACAAATGCTGAAATGGGCTTTGAGGAAGAAAGAAACTTGTTTGAAGCTGAGATAAAGAAGCTAACTTCAAAGCTATCTGAGCTATCTACTTGTGTGCTTAAAGAGCAGCAAACAAAGTCTGAATTTGAGACGAAGATTGATCTTATTGTAAAAGAAAGAGATAGTTACTCTTCAAAGGTAAAAGAGCTTGAAAAGATTGTTTCAAAGGTGGTGGTGACTGAGCAAACGACTCCAGAGTCAAAAATCCAATCACCTAGAAATAGTTCAGTTGGTTCTAACAAGCCAACATCAAGCTCACATCAGCAAACTGTTTCTACAAACAGGTCAGTTAAATCTTCTAGTCAGATTCGTACAACTAACATTTTCTATGATTGGAAAATAGATGGTTCAGGTACACACAGAAGAAGAAGGAGATATCAAGAAGAAAAGCAGGTTTGGAAGGTGAAACCAGCTGATGAGAGAAAGAAGGATGAGAAGAATGATGAGAAGAAGGAAGAAAAGAAAGGAAAGAAAGAAGAGAAGAAAAGTAACAAATCATTTGTATATGCATCAACAACCAAGAAGAACAAAGTGCTGAAAGGTAAACCTGATCTTGCTTATTCGAGAGATCAATTGTTCAGGTTGTCAAAGAAAAGGTATTGTTCTTACTGTAATACATATGATTTTGTTCATAAAGCTAGTGATCATTACTCATATGGTTCTTACTCCGTTACTCCCATTCGCACTGCAACTAACACACATGAACCCAAATACCAGTGGGTACCAAAGCCGAAAGCTGTTTTTGTGTTGCAGGCACCTACAGTCAAGGGGGAGTAAGAGACCAAGGCTTCTAAGTAAATCAGCTTAGGACCCGTACTTCAACGGAGTTTGACTTCTAAACACAACAATTTAGGACTCGTACTTCAATGATAAAAAAGAGATGCTACTCCCGAGCTGATAAGAGAGTGTACTCAGATACTCAGAAGAGGAAATCAATCTTCAAGGGGGAGTACATAAATTTTTCTGGAAATATGTATTCGGAAGATATGATGAACTACACTTCAAATGGAGTTGTAGATCTTTATCATGTGCCTTTTACTGATAAATTTCAGATGCATATTTTCAGGGGGAGTAAAGAATTATGATTTCTGATTATTTCTGATCAGAACTCGTACTTTAATAGTTTTACTGCTTTATGTCATTTACATTTGAATAAATTTTGTGAATAAATTGGTTTTGACTAGACTTTAAGACTGTTGCAGAATGAGAGAAGCTGACACGATCATATCTTATTGACTACAGCTGACTTTATGAGAATTAAGATTGAGAGAAAAAGGTAAATTTCTTATCTTAATCTCAAATATATCTGAAAGAAGGACAACTTTCAAATATAGAAAACATGTTCTTAAAATGTTCAAACCACTTCCCGATTCTTAAACAGATTTCATGAATTGGAAGTGTGATTTTAAATGTTTTCATTTTTCATTTTGAGCTTCAATGACTAATAAACCGTGTGTTTCCAAAGATAAATACTTGCGTATTGTCTTTTCTTTATACTTTCAAGTATTCACACACACCGGTTTGACTTTTTGTTCACATTGTTCTTACCATGTCTCATATTGAAACATATTTTCGATGGTAAGACACTCCGCTTGTACTTCAATGGATTTTGAGCGTCATTTTATTTCGAAACGGTTTTTCAAGAATGTCTATATTTTGTTTCGTATAGACACCTATCTTTTATTCCTGACCATAAGCTTTAATTGTTATATCATTAATTTTCTGATCATTTTCATACAATGTCAGATTTTCAAACAAGTCTCTTGCATTCATGTTCATTTATTCAATTAACTTGTTTGAAATATCTTCAATGTTTTAAAATGCTAATATCTTCATGATTATATTTCTGAGCATATATACATCTGACATTTGTATATGAGCTTTAACTGCTATAGTTAAACCATTTGAGCAACACATGCTTTCTAGGATTATATGGGTTCTTTGTGCTAGGACTTAATTGAAACTTCTATGAAATCACGTTAACCAGTGATTTCTACCCAAGAAGTTAATCCTTTAGTGATTGAGTGTGAGGAGTCGAAAAGAAATGAGTGTGGGTGTGATGAGGTAAAATGGAAAAGAGAGTTTGGTTAGTAGTGAGCTTAATGATTAAAAGAAAGAGGGTGTGAGATCAGAGTAAAAGAATATCAAACTCTGCACCACATTACTAATGTTTCACAATTCTTGGTGAACATTATTGAAACAGGCAACTAGCCCATGCCAACTCTTGACTAAACCCCACAAGCTACTCATTTTCTTCTCAAAAAGAAAATGTTTCACATTTTCAAGGGGACGCAGCATATAATCTATCTGGTTTTCATTTGGAAAATCTGGATATTGAAAAAGAAGGAAGTCTACCCCACCTTCGCACTTCAATCATACACAATGAGTCTGTGTTTATCTACTGTTGTCTTAGTGGTTTACACTATGTTGAGCCTTAAAAAGCAATTATTCGTGCTTAATTCTTTCTACACATGCACGAACACACAACAAATTTGTTTCTTTGTCATAACATTTATAGAAATTGCCTTTGTGGTATTTCGATGATTGGATGGAATCCCTGGGGGAGTGAACATCAAAAAACTCCTTTATATTGTGTATCCGTTACACACAGTGACTTTGTGTTACTGACAGACATTTTAACTGATTCATTTGTTGATTTAGGAGTTACATGTTCTTATTTTGTCTAGATTTGAAAAGATCTGGATGAATACTTGGCTACGGATCACAGTATCAACGGCTCAGTTTGACAGATCATAATGGTCAAAGACATTTCTTGGAAGAAAAGTTTTGATGATATAGATGCTCAAATCATCAAAAAGTGGGAGATGGTATCAAGAAATGATAAAGTTTTGAGAGATGATTTTCAGAAATGTCCAAGTCAGAAAAATTCAAAGTAAAGATTTGAAGATTTGAAGAAGATCAAAGAATTTCTGAAATTTGAGGAAATTTTCTTTGAATATTATCTGCTAAAGCAATTCGAGCTGATTCTGAAGATAATTTCTTTCCAAAGTCTGAAAGTATTATTGTGAAAGTTTTGGGGAGATTGTTAATCGTTTGAAGACAGTTTTGGAAAGAATACCGTCAAAGAAAAAGGGGAGATTGTACTGACAGAGCTTACAAGTGAAGATTGAATTGTTAGATCTTTCAATAGTGATCTTGAATCCAAAGGGGGAGATTGTTAGAGCATAAATATGTTGGATACAAGATCAAGAAGACTGAAGGTCAAAGTTCAAGAAAGTTAAAATTGAAAGAAAGTCAACTCTCATCAAAGTCAAAGTCTCTTGTAATAAAAGTCAAAGTTGTTGTATTTGTATTTGTTTGTTTCCTTGTAATAGTTATAGATATAAATAGCTTTGTATTTCTGTTTTCTTAGAAGAAGTAATGAACTGAGTATTTTGTAGAGAGAGTGAGAATACGTTTTAGAGAGAGAAATTTGTAGAGAGAGTAAGAGAGTTCTAGAGAGAGAAAGTTTGTAATCTTGAGATTTGGAGTTTGAATCAAACAGGTAATTTGATTGAATCTTGTTTTGTTGATTTGTTTGTGTTTAGAAACTAGAATCTGGGAATAACAATAGGGTTACAAAATCAAAATACGTCTTTTCCCAACATCTTTCTCTCAAATCACAATTGGCCTTCGGACAAAAACTAAAAGGTTTACCAATTTCAAAATGTTCCCAAGGTCGGGAATGACCAAAGCTAAAGGACTCACACCTTCGTAATTTCAAAACTTCTCGTTACGTGAATGATGCATAAAACCCGACAAACACTAAAACTGCATTTTTGACTGAATACTGTTGGTCCCGGAGGTGCTTAACAAGTTTGTAGAAGGGGGGGGGGGGTTGAATACAAACACAAAATTTAAAGTTTAATAAATTGTTTATTGATAAATCAAATACAATTTACAAGTCTGTTGCGGAATAAGATTAAGTAGAACTCAATCTAAACAAACTTAAGAAAACTCTAAGAGAGTTGCACAAGAATATAGAGAATGGGGATTGGAGAAGTATAGAAAACAAGGGTTTCTATAAGATAGAAAGATGAAGGCTAGAGGTGAGCACTCTCTTCAGATGAAGAGGTAATCTTTCTATTTATACCCTATGCATTAAATGCATGGTAGGGCACTTTACACGTGTCCTTCATTGATTGGCTGAGAGAGTCTGACTTTGGGAGACATGCTTTCGGCCGTATCATGAACAGTGTAGTTGACAGAGTTGTTGTACGAATTGTGGCAGAGGTATGTCCGTTCTGACACATCGTACTGGTTGTGCAAGGTAAGACAAAAGGAGACTTGAGGCATAAGCTACGTGATCATTTTATCGCTGAATATCTCTTCCTTCAGAGTACAAAGAAGTTCAGCTATCGCTGAAGCTTTTCCTCATGTTCCTTTGCGTATAAGTAGAGTCGTCTTTGCTTCACTGATATCAACATCAGGTCACTAGTAGACTTGTCTTTGTTCAGTGGCTTCGTCTTCGATTCATCTATGAACATCTATTGACGCGAGACTTGTCTTCAGGGATTACGTTAACTGTTTATATCAGAGAGTATCAACGATAACTGAACAGACTCAGTCTGATCGCTGATAGTGAAACACTAATACATATGAAATGTTTACAAGAAAGGTCATCAGCGATAACTGAACAGACTCAGTCTGATCGCTAATGGTGAAACACTAATACATATTAAAACGTAATTTTCACTAAGTATGGAAGAGGGTCGTTATCAAATCACTGAGAGAGTTTGGATCAACAATCTCCCCCTAGTTGATAATGACAAAGTAACTGAAGAAAATTAATTTATAGTTCAAAATAATGGAATAATCAGGACTCATAACATACATGTCCCAATTACTATTTTGAGGGATCTTTTACAGTACTGATAGAGTTAAGTACTTCACTGAAATTTTCATTAATTCAAAGAAAGAATTACAAGGTATGAAAATTACAAGTACAAGTGATGAACTAACTACTGTAAGTTTTTACTAATAGATTACAAGAAATAGGAAACTAATCTATCAGCTATCTAAAGAAGACTTTGGAGGATTGATCATATACTCAGGTATTTCTTCTCGTTTTTGCCTTCGTTCAGAGGATTCTTGACTGATGATTGCTTTGATTGGCTCTGCAGAAGGAGAGAAGTCACACCATAAGCACAAGAGATCCTTGAGATAACTGAGGGGACAGATAGGAATTTCAGATACTATTTGGAATCTGAGCTCTTCCTCATCATCTTTGAAGAAGATTCCAAAAGGTTCTTTAAGAACTTGTCCTGCAACATATGGTCCACCAGGGGGCAGAGATAGATCGAGAACTGAAAGATCAGGAGGAGGACCAAACAGAGCTTCTCTTGAGAATTTGATGGAGGTTTCATTTCTTGTCACAACGACATTTTTAGACGAGGAGAAGACAGGCTTTCTTTTGATTTGCTTTGGCTCAGAAGGAAGAGCAGATGACACCTTTAGGATTGCAGCGACTCTGTTGATGAGAGCATCATTTATCCCTTCAACATAGCCTCTGTAGACTGACTTCGATTTCTTCAGCGCATCTTTGAACTCAAGCCATTCCATGTAGCCGAAGCTTTCCAACTTTGAAACAAACATAGCCTTGCAACTTCCATCCTCTATGGTAATCTCCATAGTGACAGAAACTTTGTCCTTCTTCTTTCTCCCTGAGATAACAACTGCTACGATCTTCATTGGGTCAGAGCGATAGTCGATTTTATGCTTGCACCAATCAACTGAGTTATCGCTGACCGCTAGTTCTTTTGAGCGTTCCTCTTCAATCCCTTTCAATAGAGCAGCCTGGACTTCCACTGGTTTGTTTTTCAGCTTCTTATCTTTGACTTGAGAGGACTGAATTTTGAGAGCAAGAGAGGCATCTCTTTGACAATCAGCTATCAACTTCTCAGCCCTGACAGATTCTTCGATTTCAGCTTCAGTCAGGAACTCTAGATCTGTTGATTGAGTAGGGACCTTCAGTCGTTGTTTCTCTAGATGAGAGATCAACTCTGTTCTTCTCTTCATCTCTGACCAGTGAGATGGTCTAGAGGGCCTTCCTGGATGTTGCAGGGATTCTTCTTCTTCTTCATCTTCTTCATCAATCTCATTTACAGAGATTGGGATTATTTCTTCATCAGCTATGGGAGCTGGAATTATTTGTAGTTCTTTACCCTTAAGCAAGGGAGAGAACTGTCTGGTCAGAAAATAGAAAGAAACAAAGTTAGTGTTTATTTTGGGAAGAATGAAGATAAAGGCTAGAAGGAAACAGGGGTAGGGAATTTATAGTAGGATATGGGAACAAGTGAAAGGCATACCTGAGAAGGATTCTCCTCATATAGTGAAACTGTCTTCAGGTTTCCCTCAGCAACTGCACCCTTGGATTTGCTTTGGGAAGGGGTTTTTGAGGATGTTTCATTACTCCCCCTGCTGTGACAACTTCTTTCGAAGTTATCACTGAAGTTGTGATGGCTGCAGAACACCATAAGGACTGATCTTCTTCATCATCATCATCATCTTCTTGATAAGGTTGCTCTTCCTCTTGATCTTGAAGATCAAGATCTTCTTCTTCTTCATCCTCCTCCTCTTCTTCTTCATCGACTAAGTCTTTGAAAGAAGGAGGGGCTTTGTCAGCAACCTTCTCCCCCTCAACATGAGAGGGAGGTTCTTCCTGTTGAACCTCAACAGCAGCTTCCTCTTCCTCTTGATTTTATTCAGCATCCTTCTCCCCCTCTTTGTCATTATCAGCTAGGGAGAGATCTTTAGGTTGAGAGGAAGGTTGTGCAACGGCCAACTTGCGGACTTCAACCTCAAGACTTTCCAGGAGTCCTTCAATCACAGGGATATCCGAAGTAGCCTGATGAATGAATTCAACAACTACGTTCAGAGAGGTACGATCGTCCGATGTGAAGGAAGGGGAATGAGTCGGAGCTGGTGCATTCAGCTTGTCAAGGACTTGCTGAAGAAGAGCTGCGCAGGAATCAACTTTTGTGGAAAGAGCATCAAATTGTCGCTGAGTATCCTCCTTTACTTTGACAATCTCTTCTTGAAGAGTGGAGATTTGAGAGGCTTCAACTTTGGTGGAGCAGGTAGCTGTCAATGTCTTCAGCTCTTCACCAGCGATATTAACGGCGCTGGTGGTGTCGTTGAGCGAGGTGGTGAGAGAATCCACCTTGACTCCCAAACTGTTGACATTAGCGTCAACAATCGCCATACTAGGACATGAAAGAAAAGTTAGTTTCTGAGTAACAGGCTTATATGGATAGGTGGGAGGTGTATTTGGGGGTTTAGGTATACCTGAACGTTCAAAAAAATTGAAAAATTGCATGTCTCTTTCAAAGGTTTGAGCATCAGGTCCTAGAAATGCAACATGAGGTTGCTGTAAGTGAGATGAAGGGTTAGAGACCAAAGAGATGGGAGGACTAGTAATAGGGATAGAAGAAGTTGGGAGTTGTGTAGTTACCTCAGTTTGTTGTTGAACTGAGATGATAGGCAGTGTCACTGTTGATGTGACAGCTACCGAGATCGCTGGCACAGTTGATGATGTGAGTGCTGAGGATGTGGAGGAGAGAACCACGAAATCATCCAAGGAAGTTCGTCGAGAAACTTCCTCAGGCCTTGAACTAGTGGCGCTTGTCTCCTTAGTCACTTTGGCCTTCTTCGAAGGACCAAAGGAACTAGCTGATGGGCGTTTTGAAGTGGTGGTAGCGACAGGGATAGCAGAAGAAGGAACCTCCTGCGTGGCCGCTAAAGTAGAAGAATGGAGAGAGAGGTGAGAACGTAGGGTAGAGATACTTACCTCATTGTCCAGCAGTTTGACCTCTAGTTAACGCTGGCCCACTTTGGCAAAGGAGCCATCAGGAGTAGTGGGGTAAGAGTTGACGTAGAGAAACTTCAGATATGCACAGATGAACCGTACATATGGGATCTTGGGATCCCTCTCCGTCTTCTCTATCTTTGACCTGAGATCGTCAAAGATAGTGGTGGCAAAGTCAAAGTTTTTACCAGCGATCACTGAGTAGGCCATCTGGAGCTGAACCTTGCTGGCATGATCAAGTGAACCACTTTTCCCACTCATGCACTGAATGAAGTGAGAAAAGATAAAGTTCAGCTGAGAAGGCATGTTCGCCTTCTTGATAAGAGTCAATCGTTTGTTGGGGATAGTTGTTCGTGGCTTGTTGTCCCAACAATACTCCATAGCATCCAGAAAATGGATGAGTTTAGCTTCAGTGGGCAGAGCGTAAAACCCACTCTTGGGTTTGTCAGGAAACCTGAGAGCCTTCCTCAAGCTGAAAGCGGTCATCATTCCTGGTCCTAGGTTAGTACAGAAAGAAATGGCAGGAACCTGGTCACCTTTCTTGTTGGTGATGGTGGATTCGTCGGCTGTGAACCAAAACTGTTGCAGTAGAGTTTTGGATGGCTTGGGATCCACATTTAGAGCGTAAGCAATGCAAGATTGCTTTAGGAATTTTGCAGCATCCACAAGGTGTGGGTATTTGATTCCATCGAAGTCTAGGCGTCCAAGATGGTTGTTCTTGGGGACTTCAGAGTCAGTGATGGCGAACTTGACGTTCCTAGAAGCAATAAGAGCGGATTGAGCCATTTATGAATATGGAAATAAAGAAGAGTAGAAGAAAAGTTTAGTCTAAAAATAAAGAAGGTTTTACCAGTTTCTATTTGAGGAAAGAAACATAGAAAAAACCAACATATTTGAAGATTAAAACGGTGAGAAAATCAAAGGTTTTGAAATAATAAAATAAAAAAAATGATTTTATAGGATAGAAAATCTTATAGAAAAACCATAATGATGGAACATACATGGAGTTTATTAACAAGATTGAAATAAGAAGATGATCAAATTCTTGGTGATCCCGATGCAGGTATTCAGACACGGCGAAGTTCAGGTAATATCTGTCTCTTTGTCAATTTTATTTCTTTAATAGAGCCAAAGAAGGCTGATGATGCCCTCAGAGATCCAAACTGGATCAGCGCTATGCAAGAAGATCTGACTGAGTTTTCTCGCAACAAAGTTTGGAATCTCGTTCCTAGACCATCTGACAAAACTATTATAGGCACCAAATGGGTGTTTAGAAACAAGTTAGATGAACATGGAACTGTAACCCGCAACAAGGCTCGACTTGTTGCTCAGGGATACAGACAAGAGGAAGGCATAAACTATGATGAAACCTTTGCCCCTGTGGCTAGGCTCGAAGAAATTCTACTATTCTTAGCCTATGCAGTTTATAAAGACTTCATTGTTTATCAAATGGATGTAAAATCAACGTTCCTAAATGGAAAGCTGAATGAAAAAGTCTATGTAGAACAACCTCCAGGGTTTTATGACTCTAAGTATCCAAATTATGTTTATAAATTGGATAAGGCTCTGATACCACTTGTTGGTCCCGGAGGTGCTTAACAAGTTTGTAGAAGGGGGGGGGGTTGAATACAAACACAAAATTTAAAGTTTAATAAATTGTTTATTGATAAATCAAACACAATTTACAAGTCTGTTGCGGAATAAGATTAAGTAGAATTCAATCTAAACAAACTTAAGAAAACACTAAGAGAGTTGCACAAGAATATAGAGAATGGGGATTGGAGAAGTATAGAAAACAAGGGTTTCTATAAGATAGAAAGATGAAGGCTAGAGGTGAGCACTCTCTTCAGATGAAGAGGTAATCTTTCTATTTATACCCTATGCATTAAATGCATGGCAGGGCACTTTACACGTGTCCTTCATTGATTGGCTGAGAGAGTCTGACTTTGGGAGACATGCTTTCGGCCGTATCATGAACAGTGTAGTTGATAGAGTTGTTGTACGAATTGTGGCAGAGGTATGTCCGTTCTGACACATCGTACTGGTTGTGCAAGGTAAGACAAAAGGAGACTTGAGGCATAAGCTACGTGATCGTTTTATCGCTGAATATATCTTCCTTCAGAGTACAAAGAAGTTCAGCTATCGCTGAAGCTTTTCCTCATGTTCCTTCGCGTATAAGTAGAGTCGTCTTTGCTTCACTGATATCAACATCAGGTCACTAGTAGACTTGTCTTTGTTCAGTGGCTTCGTCTTCGATTCAGCTATGAACATCTGTTGACGCGAGACTTGTCTTCAGGGATTACGTTAACTGTTTACATCAGAGAGTATCAACGATAACTGAACAGACTCAGTCTGATCGCTGATAGTGAAACACTAATACATATGAAATGTTTACAAGAAAGGTCATCAACGATAACCGAACAGACTCAGTCTGATCGCTGATGGTGAAACACTAATACATATTAAAACGTAATTGTCACTAAGTATAGAAAAGGGTCGTTATCAATTCACTGAGAGAGTTTGGATCAACAAATACCCATTTATGCAATAAACCATCAAAACACATTCGTTTATGACATATTTATCAAAATACCTAAAAATCCCAAAATGGGCGTCTTCCAAAGTTTAATACGCTAAACACTTCAAATATTCAAAAGTTACCAAATAACTCAACAGTTGACAATTTCATGTAAAACACATAAATACTTTAAAATGTACATTTTGGCATTTACAACGTTTTCACAAATCAGCTTGAACTCACCTTGCTAGATTTAGGCTAAATCTAGATTTTACCCTACTTTGAGTTTCCTTGACGAAACTTGAATCCTCCAAGCCAAAACCTAGATCCAAACATTTTCAACCGTAAATAACCATATTCAACCATATAGAAACATTCCCAAACATTTTACATCAAAACTTCAACTTATACCCAAAACCCTAATTTTAACCTAACTCCTCCAAAATCTTCCAAACCGAAAATGGAGAAACATAATACTTAGGAAATCATCAATGGAGAATTTATATCACCTAATATGGTTTAGAGATGGAGAGGATGAACTTACCACTTAGGTTTTTGGTGAAAACTTAGAAAACCCAAAAATGAGCTAGAGGTTGAAGATGAAGATGGAGATGGTGAATCCTTGATCATAGCTTTCCATTTTACCACATAATGGTGTTTTCTCTACATAAAATACAAGTATTTGAGCCACAAATAAGTTAGGGTTTGAAAGGAGAAGAGGGAAAACGATTTGGGAGAGAATAGAGAAAGTTTCGATGAGAGAAATGAGGAAATAGGCTGAAAGTTCGTCTTAACAGCGACCTGGTCCCCCTTGGCGACATTGCCAAGAGACTATGCCCAAGACAATATCACCTGTTATAGTCGCCAGTATGCTCCAGGCTTCTGTTTCCCTTCTGTGACTGTGCCATGTGCGACTGTGACTTGTCATAGTCGCCGGGCATTGTCGCGGGACCATTCCGGAGCCCCAAAACTCGACTTTTTCAGTGCCAATACTCTCGATACTCCGAGGGACTTTAAACAATATATTTCCCAACAAACCCCCACTATTTACAAGTCACAGCAACGTCCAGGTGACATTTACTTACCAAAAATTACGGGTGTTACAGCTTGCAGAAAGAGCTTGGTATGCGAGTTAAGTTGAGTACGACTTACCATCCGCAAACCGACGGGAAAAGTGAAGGGACGATCCAAACACTTGAAAACATGTTAAGGTCTTGTGTTATTGACTTCGGGGGTAGTTGGGACTCTCACCTACCTTTGGTGGAGTTTGCTTACAATAATAGCTACCACTCGAGCATTGGAATGACACCCTTTGAGGCGTTGTACAAACGGAAGTGCAGAACTCCCGTATGTTGGCTTGAGGCGGGAGAGAAGCAGTTCATCGGAGTCTAAATTGTGCAAGAAACAACCGATAAGGTAAAAGGCATTCGGGAACGACTGAAAGAGGCTCAAGATCGGCAAAAGAGCTTTTACGATAAGAAAAGGCGACCGATGGAGTTTCAAGTGGGTGATCGTGTGATGCTCAAGGTGTCACCTTGGAAGGGCACTATCCGGTTCAGAAAGCGTGGGAAGTTGAGCCCCCATTTCCTTGGACTATTCACGGTACTTAAGCGTGTGGGTCTACAAGCCTACCAATTGGAACTTCCACTGGAGATGAACGGTATTCACAATACATTCTACATCTGTTATCTTCGAAAGTGTTTGGCAGAAGAGGAGAGTGATATTCCTCTTTCAGAGATAATAGTGGACGAGGGCAATCATTGTGTAGAAGAACCCGAAGCCATTTTGAAGCAGAAGTCTAAGAAACTTCGCCACAAGGAAGTTACTATGCTCAAAGTGCAATGGAAGCATCATCGTGGGGCCAATGTGACGTGGGAGGCGGAGGAGGGCATGAAGCGAAGGTATCCTCACCTGTTCGTATAACTCAGATTTCGAGGACGAAATCGTGTCCAAGTTGGGGAGGATTGTAACACCCCAAATTCCGGGTAAACAAAATATTCCCTTATATTTTTTTTATCGCGTGTGGCACAATCTTAAATATTGGTTGTTGCCTAGAACTTTGTCTCGGATGGAGGTTGTGTGTTGTCGCCGGAAAAGTGGAGATTGTGGCCAGTGCTCTACACGGTTCTCCGCGCGGATGGATCCATGCCACCATCCGCGCGGGGCTCTGCCCTTGCGCGACTCCAATGTTCCGCGCGGCTACTCATGCGTGTCCATCCGCGCCAACAACCGCGCGCGGCCCCTGTACATCTTAAATGAATAAATTCGGCCCCAAACCACATTACTCTCAATTTTCTTCCCAAGAAACTCTCTCAACTTCTCCCTCTTCATTAAACCCGAACCTAGGGTTTCTTCAAACCTATATACCTCATTTATTGCTAAGAGTTAAGTGCATCAATCAAGGATTCAAGCTAGAAGCATTAAACCACCATCTTTTTTGTCATCTCCTCCAAAGAATCAAACTAGGGTTTTGGGTTTTCATCAAAAACCCACTTTGTGAGTTCATCTTTCTTATTAAATGTTTATGTGCCTACGTGAAAAACCTTTTCTTTTATACATAACTCTAAAACCTACATTTTTCTCTATTTTGTGTTCTTGAACTCTATGGGTCAAAATCTAGGGTTTTGATGCTAAAATGATTTTATGTAAATTGATGATCTAAAAAGTTAGTGGAATAATTTATTCATGGTATTATTGGAAGGTTAGACTTTAAGAAAGTTTATGGTATAAATGTGTTAACTAAACTTGGGTGTAGTGAATATTTTAATAATATGTCCTTGTGATGGACGGGATAAGTACACATGAGAAGATATGTTATGTGTGTGTATTGGATTTTACCTTCTTATGGCTTGGTTTGTATGAAAATCATGTGCTTGTAATTTGTAGCAAAATATACAAATTGTTTATTGGTGAACCATGCTAGTTGAAATGGTGAGGTCCCAAGGTAAAGATCCATTAATAGGGTTGAACTTGGTGATTCTTTGGGGTAAAGGCTCGGGTAGAGTGAACCCATATTTACATTGAACTAAAGATTCATGAATAGAGTTGATGTTCTAACGGCTAAAGATTCATGAATAGAGTTGATGCCCATAAATAACCGTTTCAACTAAATGCTCCACGTGGGTTGTGGCCTACTTTCGTGTTCCGCCGCAACTCATGGTGGAACGGGTCTCCCCTGTCTCGCATAAGGTTCAAATATTGTAGGATTCCTTCGTCATCGTTACTTTATCTATCTTTAACTGTTCACCAACGTATTACACTTACTGCACATATAATTTGGATGTACTCACTAGGCTCCAAGCCTAACACTTGTTTACTTTGGTGTTCATATCAGGTTCTGTTAGTAGGGGAAAGGTCAATCCTTGAGCGGAGAGTTGGGCGAACTTTTGGGGATGTAGCATTTGACGATACATAGAGCGTGCATTGATACTTGTCGATATTTTTGGGAATAGATGACGACACCCAAATATAATCTGAACTAGAATGTTTTAGATTAAATAGGTTGTCGGTCCTCATTCCATTTCATTTGGATTTGTAAACGCTTACACTTTTCCTCATTTCTGGGATGATGTCATTTGCGAAACTTTATTCTTAACATGTTCCAGGTTTAATTTCCCTTCGGTTTATAAATGTTGTATTACGAAAATCTCGAATTTTGAAATGCCAAATTTTAGGGTGTTACAATTTTATATAGTATTCATACTGAAAAGTGGAAAATAAGTAAAAGGACTAAAATACCCTCGAATTTAACTGGTTTTAACAAAATCTTTTTGATTTCGCTAGAGGAAGGGACTTAAAAAGTGGGAAAATGTAAATCACGAGTCTCATATTTGTATCTATTTTGATTTTGGGACCACTATGGGTAGAAAGTGTAAACCATAGGGACCAAATTCATAATTTACACACAAAAAAGTTAATTTACACTATTGGTCCCTCCATGTTATTTTAAATTGATTACAGTAAATTATGTTTTTTGTCCTTACGGTTTATTAAATTGTGATTGTTGTTCTTGTGGTTTAGAAATTACGGTTTTCGTCTCCATAGTTTGTAATTCATTGTTATTTTCATTCTTATTATTTACAATTTATCATTGTTTTGGTCTTATGGTTTACATTTACTATTTTAGTCCTTTATACTTAAGAGAATGAATTAGTCCATGGACGAAAATGGTAATAAATTTCAAACCATAGGGATGAAAAATGTAAATTTTAAACCAGAGGAACGAAAATTCAAAATCATTAACAAACCATAGGGACGAAAATCATAATTTACTCAAAGAATTAAAATGAAACATTGTTCAATTTGTGCACTTTTAACCCTCTGATTTCTCAAATATCTTGGAGCACCCCCCAAAAAAAAAAAAAAACTTTAACGGGTGCACCTTTTATACACAATTTTTTTTTACTTCCAATTTCAGATTGAGCGGACCCCGCTCCCATCTCTATAGGTCCACTAGGTTTGTCAGTCGTGAAAGCTTGAGAAGCCCAAAGCTGGTTCAGGTGAGTCCCTGAGGAGTTTGGGTTATAGATTTAAAAAAAATGTGAATTATATTTTTAGTCCCTCGTTTATGGTTGCTTTACGGTTTTCGTCCCTCAAATTCGTAAAGTACACTTTTGGTCCAAAAATCTTGTTTTTAAGCTCAAATAACTCCCTCCCATGAACGTTGTGATAAATATGGCCGTTAGGCGTTCCATGGCATTTTGGTCTTTTTACCTAATTTTAATTTATTTTAGAAAACATAAAAGCTATATTAATATTTTAATTATAAATTAAATAATAAATAAATGAAATTCAATTTCCAAAGTTGAAACCATCCCCTCACCCAAACTTGCTTAAATCTCTCCATGAAACTCTCCATTTACCCCCAAATCTGCATTAATATCAGAAGATGATTCAAATGGTTTTGATTTCAAGGGGGGTTAGGGAAGAACACACAACATAATACGAACTCGATGGGTTTGATTTCAAACGATCCAGATGAATAACACACAATAGAACACAAAGATTGATTTCGAAGAAGATTTCAAAGGATGGTTTGGGTTTACGAAGACGAAGATTCAGATGTAGGGTTCTAATTTCAAACGATTTCAAACCCCAAATTCAGGTTTGATTTGTTTTGAAAAATTCCTGATTCATGTGTTCCTAATATAGGGTTTCGATTTAGAGTTTTTTCTTGATTTTATTTGGATTGATATTTAAATTTAGATTCTTTATGTTCTTTGTATGGATTATATTTGTATGAATTTGGAATTAATTATTGGTTATGCTCAATGGATTTGTTTTAATTTAATGGTTTTTTGTGCAGTTGATTTTGTATTTTTACTTTAGATATGTGATGACGGTGGTTGGAGGTGGTGAATGGCAATGTTGGCGATGGTGAAAGGTGGTGGCGGTGGTTTATTGGTAGTGGGGGGTGGGTAGCGGTGGTGTGTGTTCTTGGTGGAGGCATTAGGAAAGGAAATGGGATGAAGGAAAGCAAAATGACCAAATTGTCCTCACATGAGGGGCACATGAGGTAACTAACGGAGCTGTTCTAACAGCGTTAAGTGACAGAGACTAGTTTAGGCTCTAAAACACGAAAATGGACCAAATGTGTACTTTACAAATTTGAGGGACGAAAATCAAAAAACAACTATAGACGGTGGACCAAAAATGTAATTCACTCTTTAAAAAAAGTAAATTTCATCCTAATCGACTCAAATAGCTAATCTGACTCAATTTGCTATCTTTTAAAACAAATTCACAAAATAGTTGGATTTTATGCAAATGATTTACGCATTTGTGTAAACCACCTTTTTCTAATTTAAAAAGAAAAAAAAGTGTGGTTTACTGATTTAATTACACTTTATTACTCTTACAGGGGCCTTTTTTGGAGATCCGTACAATTTTGTAAGATCCGTGAGATCCAATTGTTAGTGCACATATTTGTTGGATACAAGATCATGAAGACTGAAGGTCAAAGCCAATCAAGTCAAAGCTTAAAGTCAACTCTCAAAGTGAAAGTGAAAGTCAATGTAATAAAGTCAAAGTCAAAGTCCTTGTAATTGTAATTTGTTTTGTGCGCGTGTATTTCTGTTTTGTCTTTAATAGACTTGTGATTAGAAGGTGTGGTAAGAAGCTTGTAACTAGAAACAAATTGTACGCTGAGTTTAGAGAGAGAAAGTAACAGAGAGAAAGTGTATACGAAATCTGTGATCAATTGAAACAGGTAGTTTGGTTAAGATTGATTGTGATCATCTTGTTGTTGTTATTAATTGAAATTGATTAGAACTTGATAAATTGGGAAATAACAATTGGTATCAGAGCTAATCCAAGTTTGAAATCAAGAAAATATGGAGTCGCATTGTTCTGTTTGAGTTCGAATCGAATTTTGAATCTTTGTGTGTGTTTTGGAGTTGTAATTGTATTCATTGAGTTCGTATATTAGTTTAGACAAATCTTGTATAGGTTTGGTAGTGATTTGCACTGTAATCTTGATCAATTTTGAGATTTTTAGAGTTTTGTATTCACGAGTTCTATCGCACTGTATTTGGATCAATCTGTATTGTTAAATGAATTTCTTTGAAATTCATTGATAGATTTCGATTATAGGAGTGTTGGTGGTCGAATTGTCAAAATTTCAATTCGAAATTCGAAGGTTTGATAGGATTTTGAGTGAATCAGATTGTTTTTGGTCGAAGAACTGAAGAACTTGCAGATACATCAAGAACTCGCAGACTCATTGGATTTCACATATTTCATTTGATTTCGCATAATTTTGTGTTTCTGAAAAATTCAAGTGTAGAATTCGCAGATGGGTCTTGTGCGAATTGCATATAATTTGCATATGTGTGATGTGAGAATTGCCAAGAATTCGCATATCTGTTTCGTGCGAATTGTCAGAATTCGCATAATCATTTTATGCGAAAAGTGTTTCTTAAAATTTTCAAAGGACATAATTCGTATATCTTTGTTTTGCGAAAAGTCAGAATTCGCATAAGTATTTTATGCGAAAAGCTTTGTGAAAAATCTTTCAAGTATAGAATTCGCATAAAGTAGGATACGAATTCCTCAGAATTCACATCTAACTTTATACGAATTCTCAGAATTCACATAGAGATAGTATACGAATTCTTGTTTTTCAAAATTTCTAAGTTCAGAATTCGTATAAGGGTATTGTGCGAAAAGTTTTATACGAAAAATGTTTCATGCGAAAAGTTTGATTTTTAAAATCTTCTAAGTCTACAACTCGCATAGGGTTGTATGCGAATTCTTAGAACTCGCATAACACTTCATGCGAATTCTGGTTGCTTGCGAGTTCTGATTTCTTTTTGTATGCGAATTCTGAAGTGTGTGTAGTGTGTGAATTCTATAGTTGTGCGAATTGTTCTGTGCGAATTCCTTATACTTCACTCTGACGTGCGAATTCCACACTTAGTGATTTTTGGAAATTTCATTTCTGAATTTTTTCTAAGTGTTTCTGTATTTTTCTGATTTCACTTGGACTAACGGTCATTTGTCAAGTTCTTATTGAATATTTTAAAACAGAATGACTTCCAGAGAAGCTCTTGCAATCGATACGGATGTGAAGCCACCGGTGCTTTTTAAAGGAGAGTATGAATAATGGAAGGATCGTTTTCTAGACTTCATCGACAGACACGACTTGGGTGAGTACATTAGAATATCACTTAAAGAAGGAATCATGAAACCTCCTATGAAGGTTCATGAAGGAGAAGAAGAGGAACAGAGAGAGTACCTTCTACCAATAGAGGAGTACAGTGATGAACAAAGAAGAAGACATAAAGCTGATAGACTGGCTAAATCTTTCATTCTACAAGGCATTCCTAATGAGATCTATGTCAAGATTGATAGTTACAACGCAATGGTCAAACAAATGTGGGATCAATTAGAAAAGATGATGCTCGGATCAAAGATAGGCAACCAACTCAAAGTCTCCAACTGCCTCAACAACTACAAAGAGTTCAAAGCCAAGGAGGGAGAATCTCTTGAGGCAACCTACGACAGATTTGTGACTTTGCTGAACGAGCTCAGCAAGAACAAAGTCAAAAAGTCACAAATTGAGCTTAATGTCAAATTCCTCAGCATCTTGCAGCCTGAGTGGAAGAGGTTTACAAGACAAATGAAGCAGATGAAAGATATGAATGAGATTCCACTGCATGAGGTCTACGAGACTCTTAGGAAAAACGAGGAAGAGGTGGAGGAGATCAAAGAGGAAAAGAAAAAGGCTGAGAAGGTAGTTGCTGATCCGATTGCCCTGTTGTAAAGAAGAAGTCAGTGAGCCTCAAGAAGAAGAAGAAAGTTATAGTTTCTGAGTCCGAGGAGGCTGATAGTGAAGAAAATTCTGATTCTGATGAATGTGAGAACTTGAAGCAGGCTATGCTAATGCTGACTAAAGCCTTTCAGAAGAAGTTCTACAAAAAGCCTGGTTCAAACAGTCAGAGGTATTCCTCGGGTTCACGTAACTATGAACATAAGGAGAGGGTAGAAGGAAAGAGAATGGAAGAGAAAAGGTCTGATGAAAAGAGGTACAAAACTGAAGAGAAGAAAGAGCCAGAACCGACAAAGTGCTACAACTGTGGCAAACTCGGACATTTTGCAAAGGACTTCCGAAAGCCCAAGGTTCGAAACTCCGAGTACTATAAAAATAAGATGCTCTTGGCCAAGCAGCAGAAGGCTGGAAAGTCACTTATGGCTGAAGATGAGTTCTAGCTTGATCATTCTGAAGATGAGGAAGAGAAAGAAGAGAAAGACCACTTGTGCTTTATGGGTAAACAAGTGACTGAAGATGAAACTGATTCAGATGGAGAAGACACTGAAGAGGTATGTGATATGACTGGATCAAAATTTCTAAATGAAATAAATGTCATGATGATCAAACTCCAAGAATTAGAGTGTAAACTTAAGTGTGAAAGGGGTATCAATAAAGAAAATATACAATCAATACTGAAACTTAGCAAGGACATTGCTGAGAACAACATGTTGATTGATGCTTTAAATAAAAAACATTGATACCAGCGCTAAAGAGAAGACTATAATTCACAATGAATTATCTGAAACTACTTCTAAATACAAACTGTGTCAATTTGATTCCAAAGAGATTGCTAAAGAGTGTTCATTTCTTTCAAAAGAAAATAAATCGTTAACTAATAAAGCAAATGTGTTGGAAGAAAAACTGTACACTTTAGGTCAAACTGAATAGACCATTCATTTGAATAAACCTAAAGAGAGTAGTGAGTGTTGGGGTCTTGGTTACGAGAACCCACACTACCTCAAAAAGGGTATTTCTAAAGTGCCTGCGCTTTATGACTTTGGATTTTTAAAACTGGCACCACAATACCCCGAACTCCGAGTTAAGTGGACTAAATTGTCTGACAAGGATGAAGCTAAGGAAAAAGTGAAAAGGAAGAACACAACTAAAATGCAACTTCCATTTCGTTATGAGAAGTTGAATTATAGTTACAGTTCTGATAAATCAAAATTTCTTTCTAATGACTATTTCGAAAGTTATTCTTCAAAAGAGTTGGAGGCTAAGCCTATTGAAGGTAAGATTTATGTACCCCCTCTCGTGTTAGAAAGTAAAATTTCTGAACTCGAAAATACTCTAGTATAAGAAAGGATTTTGATGGATCTAGAACAAACTGTGTTTTCCACTGTGCTTAAAAATTCTAATTTTTCTAAAATCTCCAAAGCTTCAAAACCTAATGACTTTAATGGTCTACTTGATGAAGAGTTTGATTTATTAAACTCTGAAGGTTGTTTAGATGAGTGTGTTGCTCAAATTGATTTTAATGTTAAATTTCCTGATCATTCCAAATTTGTGATTAATTCTTTTGGATTACCCAGTGTATATGAAAAGGGTGAAACATCAACGAAAGTTGATGAACCAGTTTATGTGTGTACCAAGAAAGCCAAAGGTAAAAAGAAGAAATCTAGGCATTCACAGAAACAGAAAACCACTAGTAAGCCAAAGAAGAAACAATCTTTAAAATCTCACAGTTCTAACTCTAAAGTTTCAAATGTTTCAGATGTGAATAAAAGAAAGACTGGAGTTAGATCAAAATGGCAACCAAAGAAGAAGGTTGACGAGAATGCTAAATCATTTTCTGATCATGATTGTAATAGAGGAATTACTAGTCAAACTGATGAAGTTGTGAATGTTGCTTTAAATAAACAAAATTTGTAACTTCTTACAAGAAATATTCAATAAAGCAATTGTTCCAATTATCTCCGTCTACTAGAAAGTCTTCTAATTATAAAAGAAATGGTTATGCGTCTCGTAAACATTCTGATGTTTGGTTTGGCACATATCATGCATATTATTATCATTCTCATGCTTCAAATATTTTTCAAAAGGTCAAAGGGTCCATATACAAATGGATGCCAAAATCTTGCGCTAACACTGTAGGACCCATCTTTAAATGGGTACTTAAATCTATTGTTTCGTGATTTCTCCTGTGCAAACCCGTCATATGTGGTACTTGGATTCTGGTTGCTCCAAGCATATGACCGGGCAGAAAGATTTATTATCTAATTATACAGAGAAATATTGCGGAACATTGAGATTCGGGAACGACCAGTTTTCACCAATTTTGGGATATGGTGATGTAATTCAAGACAACGTGACGATTACGAAGATGAGCTACGTGGAAGGTTTAGGACATAACCTATTCAACATTGGACAGTTCTGTGACAAAGATCTAGAGGTTAATTTCAAGGCCAAAAGATGTTCTGTGCGTACTAAAGATGGTAAGGGACTTTTGGTCGGCACTAGAAAGTCAAACCTCTACAGGATTAATCTGTCAAAAGTCCAGACTGACAATGAGGTATATCTACTGTCAAAAGCCTCGCTGCAACAAAGCTGGTTATGGCACCGAAGGCTTTCTCACCTGAATTTTCGTTACATCAACAAACTGGTCACCGGAAAGTTAGTAAAAGGACTTCCTGAGCTTAAATATGTTAAAGAACATCTGTGCACATCGTGCGAGATGGGAAAGATGAAGAGAGATGCTCATCAGCCAAATCCTGAGCCGAGTACAAGTTCATCCTTGAAACTTCTGCATATGGATCTCTGCGGTCCTATGCGTACACAGAGCATAAACGACAAAAAGTATGTTTTAGTGATTGTAGACGATTACTCGCGGTACACATGGGTCAAATTTCTGAGAACAAAGGATGAGACGCCCGAAGTCATCATCACATTCTTAAAGACTACCCAAGTGAATCTGCAAAAGACAGTCAAGCTTCTACGAACTGACAACGACACTGAATTTAAGAATAAAATTGTAGAAGATTATCTCGAATCGGTCGGGATAACACATCAATATTCTGCTGCCAGGACGCCAGAACAGAACGGAGTTGTAGAAAGACGGAACTGAACGCTAGTCGAGGTCGCTCGAACTATGCTGAGTCAAGCGGATCTACCTCTGTTTCTATGGGCCGAAGCTGTGTTGACTGCTTGCTACACGCAGAATAGTTCTATAATTCACCGCCGGTTTGGTAAAACACCATATGCTTTGATAAATAACCGTACACCTAGCATTAAACATTTCCATATTTTTGGATGCAGGTGCTTTGTACTAAATGACAAGGAGAACTTAAACAAGTTCAGTCCGAAGGCTGAAGAAGGAAGGCATCTTTATCGGCTACTCTCAAACATCTGCAGCTTACAGAGTTTATCTGAAGACATCAAAGATCGTCGTAGAGAGCGTAAACGTCACGTTTGAAGAGGATATGGCTTCTGTTCAAGACAGTTCAGAACCGGTTATCACTGGTGTATTAGCTTCTGGGCAGATCAGTCCAGAACCTGTGCCTACTACGACTAAATCAGATGAAGCGTCATCGTCTACTTCAAATTTATCTGATGTAGATTTATTGTTTGAATTGTTTTATGATGAATTTCTTGGAACTAAAGTGTCTAAACCTGTTGTGGTTGACATATCAGAAGATTCACGAAGAAATCAACCAACCACTTCAGATATATCTACTGAATCAAATTCCCCGATTCAGCAAGAGATTCCAATTCAAACGCCTACTCCAACAGTTGAAGCTGTGAATGTTAACAAAGAGACAGAAGTTGCTGAATCAGTTGGCTGCACTATAATGAGTAATCAACAGCCAGATACTGCTGTACCAACTGAAGCTTATGCACAAGATACTTCAACTGTACCCCTATCAAATACTGAGCAAACTGATGAGGCTGACAGTGGATTTCTTGATGAAAATCATGATCAATCTATATCAAATCCACTCCCTCATGAACATAAGTGGACCAAAGAGCACCCGATAAGTTAGATCATTGGAGATCCATCTAAACCGGTGCAAACTAGGTCTGCTACATTAAACATGTGTATGCATGACTCATTCTTGAGCAAGATAGATCCAACACGCGTATCTGAAGCTCTAGCTGACTCAGATTGGGTAACTGCGATGCAAGATAAGTTGAATCAGTTTGAAGCACTCAAAGTCTGGAGACTCGTGCCTAAGCCAAAAGGTAAAACCATTATCGGCACGAAATGGGTATTCAAGAACAAAAAGGACGAAGATGGTATCGTGATCAGAAACAAAGCAAGACTTGTCGCTAAGGGATACTGACAAGATGAAGGTATTGACTATGACGACACTTATGCTCCAGTGGCGTGCATCGAAGCTATCAGAATGTTTCTTGCATATGCAGCTCACAAGAACTTCACTGTCTATCAAATGGACGTGAAGACAACCTTTCTTAACGGCATATTAAAGGAGGAAGTCTACGTCTCTCAGCCTGAAGGCTTTGTCAATCCATAAAAACCGAACCATGTGTATATTCTGGACAAAGCGCTTTACGAACGGAAGCAAGCCCCTCGAGCCTGGTACGAAGTGTTATCTAAATTCCTAGTCAAGTCTGGATTTTCTAAAGGTAAGATTGATACTACTTTGTTTATCAAGAAGGAAAAAGCTGATATCATTTTATTTCAGATATATGTAGATGACATCATATTTGGCTCAACAAATCCAAAATACTGTAAGAATTTTTCTAACCTCATGGTGTCAAGATTTCAGATGAGTATGATGGGAGAGATGAATTTCTTTCTCGGATTACAAGTCAAACAATTTTTAACGGGGATTTTTATTAATTAATCAAAGTACATTTTCGATATTCTTAGAAAATTCAAAATGGAAAATTGTACACCTATTGGAACCCCGATGGCACCAGGAACTAAGATTGGCACTGATCCTCCGGGAAAAATGGTCGATGTTAGAACCTACCAAGGGATGATTGGTTCTTTGATGTATTTAACTTCTAGTAGGCCAGATATAATGTTCTTTACATGTATATGTGCTCGATATCAGGCTAATACAAAAGAATCTCATTTGTCTCCAGTCAAAAGAATTTTTAGATATCTGAAGGGCACTGCAGATCTTGGTCTGTGGTATCCTAAGGATACATGTTTTGAATTGACAACATATTCAGATGCAGACCATGCAGGTTGTATGCTTGACAGGAAAAGTATGTCGGGGCATATACAATTTCTTGGCGATAAACACGTGAGTTGGGCTTCAAAGAAACAACTCTGTGTTTCCACATCAACGACTGAGGCAGAGTATGTCGCTGCGGCGAGCTGCTGTTCTCAAGTGTTGTGGATGAGAACACAACTCGGAGATTATGGCTTTCAATACTATAAGATCCCGATATACTGTGATTCGAAGAGCGCCATTGCTATATCTACGAATCCTGTTCAACATACGAAGACCAAACACATTGATGTATGATATCACTTTATTAAGGATATTGTCGAAAAAGGTACAATCGAACTTTATTTTGTAAACACTGATTACCAACTTGCAGATTTATTTACCAAGCCTCTCGACGAAAAGAGATTTAATTTTCTCGTTTCAAAACTTGGTATGTTGAATCTCAAGACTTAATCTGTGTTTACCTACTAAAGTTTTTGTTATTGTTATTTTTCTTCATTTCTTTATTTTTAATCTGAAAGATATCTGCACTTAACATTTGTTCATGTTCTTAGGGGGAGTGAGAGAAGAAATTAAGATGATCTACATTCATTTGAGGGGGAGTTTATAAATTTCTGCATATGTTTATCACCAATAAAATTTTCGAATGCATAATTGCAGGGGGAGTAAGAAATCCGGAGTATGGTATATGATTTCAGATTAAATCTGATCAGAACTCATACATTCAAAGTTTTATTGCTTTATGTCATTAACTTTTCAATAAATTTTTTTGTGAATAAAGCTTTGCACTTTGACCGACTTTGTGACTTTTGTAGAATTGAGAGAGAGCTTACATGATCATATCAATATGATTTAGAGCTGACTTGATGAGATTTAAGACTGAGCGAAAAGGTTTATTTCTAATCTTAATCTCATACGTGTCTGAAAGAAGGACAACTTTCACATATGAAAACGTGTTCTTAAATGTTCAAACCACTTCTGATTCTTAAAAAGATTTCATGAATATAGAAGTGTTATTTTTAAATGTTTTCATTTTTCATGTGCTTTAATGTTTACAAACTGTGCGTTTCCAAAGATTAATACTTGTGTATTATCTTTTCCATACACTTTCAAGTATTCACACACACCGGTTTAATTTTTGTTGAAAATGTTATCACCATGTCTCAAATTGAACAAATTTTTTCGATGGTGATACACCCCGATTGAACTTCAAAGAATTTTGAGCGTGACTTCATTTCGAAACATTTTTTTTTTGAGAATGTCTATATCTTGATTCATATAGACAATATCCAATTTTTGCTGACCTAAGCCTTAATTGATAAATCATTCAGATATTTTGATCTTCTTCATACAATGTCAGATGTTCAAACAAGTTTCTTGTATTCCTTTCATTCATTCAATATACTTGTTTGGAATATCTTCAATGTTTAAAATGCTCAAATCTTCATGATTATTTAATTGAGCATACCGACATCTGACTTGTGTATATATATGTGCTTTAACTGCAAAGTTAAACCAATGTGAGCAACATGTTCTTATAGGACAACATGGGTTCCTTGTGTGAGGAATTAACTGAAACTTCTATGAATTCACGTTAACCAGTGTTTCCTACCCAAGAAGTTAATCCTTGAGTGATCGAATGTGTGAGGAGTCAAAATACTGAGTGTGGGTTGTGTGACAAGGTAAAATGTAAATGAGAGTTTGGTTAGAAGCAAGCTTAATGTTAAAAAGAAAGAGGGTGAGAGATCAGAGTAAAAGAATATCAAACTCTGTATCAACTTTTTCTGAGTCGGGCAACCACATTTCTAGTGTTTCACAATTCTTCGTGGATATTATTGAAACAGGCAATTAGCCCATGCCAACTATTGATAAAAACCCCACCAGCTACTCATTTTCTTCTCAACAAGAAAATGTTTCAATTATCAAGGGGACGCAACACATAATCTATCTTGTTTTCATTTGGAAAATTTGGATATTGAAAAAGAAGGAAGTCTGCCCCACCTTCGCACTTCGATCATGCACAATCGAGTCTGTGTTTAATTGTTGTTGTCTCAATGGTTTACACAATTTTGAGCCTATTATAAAAGCAATCATCTGTGCTTAATTCTTTCAAACACAAGCACGTACACACAGAGAATTTGTTTTTCTGTCAAAACGTTCATAGAGTAAACTTGTGTTATTCGATGATTGAATGGAAGACCTGGGGGAGTGAACATCACAAAAGCTCCTTTCCATTGTGTATTCGTTACACACAGTGACTTAGGGGTTGTTTGTTTTTTTTAAAAAACCTCTTAATGACTCTTAAGTCTGAATCGTTCAGACCTTTTTATATATCACCTCTTATTAATTATAACTAAAATAAGACTTCAGACTTTAGAACTCTTAAAAAACAAACGGCACCTTAGTGTTACTGACAGACATTTTAACTGATTCATTTGTTGATTCAGGTGTTATACTCATATTTTATGTGAAGTTGAAAAGATTCGGATACATATCTTTTGGATCGATGAATAGTCAGTGGCTCAGTATAAAAGATCAGTGGTCAGAACAGATTCAGGACATTTCTTGTAAAGTCTTGATGATTTCATGCTTCTATCATCAAAAAGGGGGAGAGGATAAAGAAATGTTTGCGAGAGGATCAAGAAATGTTTCAGAAGTGATCAAGAATTGTAAGTTTGAAGAAAGATTGTTAAAGAATGTTCAGAGCTGAAACAGAAAGTTCAAATATTTCAGAATATGAGCAGATTTTTACTGAAATTTTCTTTGAAGACATTTTGCTAAAGCAAATCCGAGCTGAACCTGAAAATAATTTCTTTCCGATGCCTGAAAGAGATTTTACAATCTTGGAGGAAAATTATCACTATTCTTGAAGACAAATTTTGGGAAGATTGCTAAAAGTTTTGAAGACAATTTTATCAAAGGGCGAGATTGTAAATTTTGTGATATAAAGGGGAGATTGAATTGCAAAATATTTTAGAGATGATCTTGCATCCAGAGGGGGAGATTGTTAGTGCACATATTTGTTGGATACAAGATCATGAAAACTGAAGGTCAAAGCCAAGCAAGTCAAAGCTTAAAGTCAACTCTCAAAGTGAAAGTGAAAGTCAATGTAATAAAGTCAAAGTCCTTGTAATTGTAATTTGTTTTGTGCTCGTGTATTTCTGTTTTGTCTTTAATAGACTTGTGGTTAGAAGATGTGGTAAGAAGCTTGTAACTAGAAACAGATTGTACGCTGAGTTTAGAGAGAGAAAGTAACAGAGAGAAAGTGTATATGAAATATGTGATAAATTGAAACAGGTAGTTTGGTTAAGATTGATTGTGATCATCTTGTTGTTGTTGTTAATTGAAATTGATTAGAACTTGATAAATTGAGAAATGACACCAATTTAGGCCACGAAAAATTAGTTGAAAAATAAATTTTAATATAAAATAAAAATTTATCTCTCTTTCTCTCATATCTCCAATTTTTTGTCTCATCTTTCCTATCTTCTCTCTCCATAACATACATGTACACATATTTGAATATATACAATAGGTGAATGCATTGTGAATATTTTCTTAAAATTATTATTATAGTTTGTAAACACCTTGTGAACGCACTATAAATCTAGACTTGGTATAGCTTGTGAACATATTTGTAAACACCAACTACATCAATAAAACTAAAATTACCACTTGTGAACACCATGTGAACCTTCTAATACATTATGAACACAACAGAGAGAAAGTGTATATGAAATCTGTGATAAATTGAAACAGGTAGTTTGGTTAAGATTGATTGTGATCATCTTGTTGTTGTTGTTAATTGAAATTGATTAGAACTTGATAAATTGAGAAATGACACCAATTTAGGCCACGAAAAATTAGTTGAAAAATAAATTTTAATATAAAATAAAAATTTATCTCTCTTTCTCTCATATCTCCATTTTTTTGTCTCATCTTTCCTATCTTCTCTCTCCATAACATACATGTACACATATTTGAATATATACAATAGGTGAATGCATTGTGAATATTTTCTTAAAATTATTATTATAGTTTGTAAACACCTTGTGAACGCACTATAAATCTAGACTTGGTATAGCTTGTGAACATATTTGTGAACACCAACTACATCAATAAAACTAAAATTACCACTTGTGAACACCATGTGAACCTTCTAATACATTATGAACACAATAGTAATTTTTTTTCTTAAATTTGTTTATATTGTGTTCATTATGTTTTCACTTTATGTGCACAAGATTGTATGTTTGCGTATGTTAAAGAGAGAGGCGAGGAGAGAGAGAGAAAGAGAAAGAAAAAGATATATGAAATTTTTAAAAAATGCATTAATTTTTATTTAATAAATAATGATGATTATCTCTTTAATAATTGTTAGAGCACAGTCTCATTGGATTCAAGATCATCCAATCTGAAGCTAATGCGGAAAGTCGACTCTCGATATTAAGTTTAATGTCGTTTGTAATAAAATGTCAAAGTTTGTTTTATTGTATTTTAATGTTTCTAAGTATTTAGTTTAGTTAGTTATATATTATCTAATTATTTAGATATTAGTTTAGTTAGTTTTTAATAGTTTATTATTGCAAGTTGTCTTGCAAGTTGTTGGTTGATAGAGTATCTTAGAAGCTAAGATCAGATCAGTTTTTAGATCACACTCAACACACACACAAAAGGTGTAAAACACAGAGAGCTTCTAAAAGATCAAAGATCAACCTTGTAATCGTTGTTTTATCAATACAAACAGGTTGATAATCGTTCATTTGATTTATCTGGTAAAGATCCTTATTCAATCAGGGACACACAATAATAATTTCTTTAATTAATAACAATAATTATCTTAAATTTGTGGCTTAAGATGGACCTCACGGATCTCACAAATTGTGGAGTTCTCAAATGATTAGGCCCCTATTCTTATATTAGTTATGTAATTTATTTTGTATCCCTTACTTTTTACTTTTTACTTTTTAATTTTTAATTTTACACCCTTATTATATTAATATACACTTTTTGTATACTCGTGCAATGCAACGGAATGTAAAATATGAGTAATTGTAAGCGAAAATACTAATTACGGTATATACAAACCTGCATTCAAAATTGTATTTGTAAAATTTATTGATTGTCATAGCAAAATTAAACCGGATGGGAAAATGTTTCTCTTCATTTTGGATGACAACATGTCATTAGACAAAAACACCTTAAAACCAGCATGTTGTTCGGTGACAATAATACACAGAAGTCCACACATAATTCCCAGTGACAATAATATACAGAATTCTATACAAAATTTAATTATATAGTTGTATTAAAAGTTAAATTCAAACTCAAATTTATATGAAAAATAAATGGATTGTTCATTGGTTTATCATATTGAATTCTCTACTTTTTAATCATGTTTTTTATTTATAAATACTTTTTGTTTTATTGATATTAGTCAAATCAATTCAATCACAATTCTCATACATCAAAGTATTAATTTGTAACACCCCGAAATCCTAGGTCGAAAAATAGGCAGAAAAATGGCGGCAATGCTCCACGCTACTGCCCGTGCGGGTCGAACCGCGCGGTGATCCGCGTGAGACCCTGTCCAGGGCTCCGCGCTACTGTCCGCGCTAGTCGGGTCGCACCACCACTAGCACGGAGCCACTGCACGCACATAAAGGAGAAAAATCGGCCTACAACCCCATTTTCTCACCCAAAACTCAAATCTCTTCCCCTTTCTCTCCCAAACCGACCCCCATCCTCCCCAAAGGAACCCTAACTCATTTTTGGGGGTTTTCCTCTTAAAACCATGTGATTCCCCTTCATCTAGCAAGTTGGGAACAAGAACCATAAACCTCCCATCTTCATCTTCTTCACCAAACATTCTAGGGTTTCATCCAACCCTTCTCATCATTTTGAGTATTTGGGAGTTTGTGATTTATTTTGGGGATCTAGGAGAGTAATGTTGATGGATTCAACTATGGCAAAGGTAATCTTCCCTTTTCTTCATCTATGGAAATTAGGGTTTTGGTGTAGATGAGATCTTCATGTAAAATGTTAGCGGAACAATTCTATATGGTTGAATATCTATATTTATGGTTGGTAATTTATGGATCTAGATTTTGGAAGTTTTTCGCTTGAGGATCCAAGTTTCTCAAAAGGAGCTCAAGTTGGGGAAAATCTAGATTTAGCCTAAATCTAGCAATGTGAGTTCAAGTTGATTTGTGAAAACTATGTACATGCCAAAAATGTCCATTTTGAAGTATCTTTGTGTTTTACTTGATAAATATCAAATGTGGGTTTATGTGGCAAGTTCGGCTATTTTGGGTACGTGATTCTATAAGTCTTGTGAAAACCCTATATGTGAGATTTTGGGTTATGTTGATAATAAATCATGTTGAAATGTTTCCTTGATGATTCTATATATAAATGGAGGTCATTTGACGTAAATATCCTTTTTGTGTAATTGATCTTATAAACCGTTTGGAAAATGCATATTAATGTGTTATGAGACATTTTGGAAATATAAGGGTATGAGTTTTGGTAAATGGTTTGTCTCAACCAATGATAACGTTTGAGTTAGTCATACTTTTGGTCGTTGCGTTTGCATAACCATTGGTTAATGAGTTTTATTGTTTACACTGGCTTTTATTGTACGATAAAGTAAATTGGGGAGATTCGACTCGATTTTCACTAAAATGAGTCTTGGGGACATTCGTCCGATTTTAATAGTCCGTCGTGGAGTTTTGAGTATGATGGCGGTTATTACGCATCATTTGAGAATTACATGTTTTGAGTGCCTTGGTCATTGAATTGGAGTCATGTATTATTATAGACTGTAATGTAATGGATCCATAGGCATATGAGTTGGTCTTTAATATTTTAAAAAGGGCTATTATTTCATGTTGGGACCAGGATTAGTTATAGGGTCATCGAGGGCCTCATGGTGCCATTGACCCCGTGATGTAATTTCTGAGTCTGTTTTTATGGGATAGTCATTTCCCATTTGTAGCTAGTTGAGACATTGGGTCATCGGGGGCAACTTGGTACGGTTATGTAGAGTCGGATACTAGCCATGGGATGTAAATGTAATACTAGTGAATGAGCATGATTAGGATCCTCGGGTGCCCTCATCCACATCTTAGTACGAGGACAGGGACAAATCTTCAGACAGTGAGGATAAATCTTCAGACAGTGAGGATAAATGTAATCCTGTCGAAATACCTGACGATAAATCTTCAGACAGTGAGGATGGTGACGAGGACAGGGTGAGAAAGATGAAAACTGTTCCGAAGGAATTTGCAGAGTATTCTGATGAGCAGAAAAGCCGCTTTAAAGCCGATAAACAAGCAAGATCTATTTTACTTCAAAGTATCCCGAATGAGATATATATATAAAGATCGACAACTACAAAGCGAATGCGAAAAAGATGTGGGATCAGTTACAAAAGATGATGATGGGCTCTAAGGTGGGAAACCAGATGAAAGTGGCCAACTGTATCAACAGCTATGAAGAGTTTAAGGCCAAAGAAAGTGAGAGTCTGGAGGAAACTTATGAGAGGTTTGTGCTTCTTCTGAATGAACTCTCAAAGAACAAAGTGAAGAAGAAGCAAATAGAGAACAACGTCAAGTTCCTAATCATTTTACAGCCGGAATGGAAAAAGCACACCCGTCGGATGAAGCAAATGAAAGATTTGAGTGACATACCCCTCCATGAAGTTTATGAGACTTTAAGACAGAATGAGGAGGATGTTGAAGAGAAAAGAGCTGAGAAAAAGAAAACCGAGAAAGTGTCAGATCCCATTGCACTGGTAGCTGGAGAGAAGGAAAAAGAGAAGGAAAAGAAAGAAAAGAAGAAGAAGAAGAAGATAGTGATTCCCAGTTCTGATTCTAGTTCTGATTCGGATAGTGATAACCGAGAAAACATCAAGCAAGCTATGCTTCTACTGACCCGTGCATTTCAGAAGAAATTCTACAAGAAACCGGGTTCAAACTCACAGAGGTATTCTTCGTCCGGATCAAAGAACCATGAACATCGGGAAAGAGTTGAAGGCAAAAGATATGCGGACAACCGGTATGTGGAAAGAAAGCCGGAAGAAAAGAAAAAGTATCTGAATGACTATGCTGGTGCTGAAAGAAGACAGATGGCCTGATCAAATGCTACAACTGTGGTAAGGTCGGTCATTATGCTAAATACTATCGGAAGCCAAAAGTAAGAAACTCAGAATATTACAAGAACAAGATGCTCTTAGCCAAGCAACAAGAGGCTGGCAAGGCACTCATGGCTGAAGATGAGTTTTGGCTAGATCATTCAGATGAAGAGGAAAGAGAAGAAACTGCTCACATGTGTTTGATGCGCAACACAGTGAAGTATGATGATTCTGATGAAGAAACAACTGATGAGGTAATTAATCTTTCCATATCTGATTTTATGACTAAAATGGAAGCTATGATGGTTGAACTTCAAGATCTTCAAAATAAGTTGAAAAAGGAAAAGAGCAAAGTTGCAAAGAAAAATCAAAAGATCTTTGATCTTAACAAAGAAGTTATTGGAAACAAAGATCTGATTGATTCTCTACGCAAATCTGTTTCTGATTTTAAAAGTAAAAAAGATTGTTTTGAAAATAAGATTTCTGATTTTGAATCTAAGATTTCTAAGTCTGTTTCAGAAAAGCAAGAAAGTGTTCTAAAAGTGCTTAAATTGCAGGTTGAGAACAAGAACTTAGAGAAAAAAGTAAATGGTTTGGAAGCAAAATTGTATGCTAGAGGCCAAACAGATCAAACCATTTTTTAAACACACCAAATGAGGAAGCTGATGTTAGAGAGAAGTGGGGTCTCGGTTACGAAAACCCACACTATCTAAAGAAAGCTATTAGAAAACAACCAACTTTGTATAATTTTGATTTTATTTTTGTAGCTGGTAAATATCCTCATTTCAAACCCAAATTTGTTACCAAGTCACCTGATGAGGTAGAGGCTAAAGAGGATGAGAAAAGAAAGAACTTAAAGAATATGCAACTACCATTTTGCTATCAAAAGCTGAATGATAGTTATATTTAAGATCAGCCAAAATCTATTTCAAATGATTATTTTGAAATCTATTCGACAAAAGAGTTGGAGGCAAAACCTTAAAAAGCTAAAATTTATGTTCCTCCACTTATTTTAGAAAGCAAAATAATCGAGCTTGAAAATGTTTTATCTGATGAAAGAATATTGGCTGATATTGACAAAGTTGTATTTTCAACTGTTATAAAGAACATAGTTTTAAATGTTGAATTTCAAAAGTGTTCTAAATCCTCTATAGCACTTCACACCTGTGAAGTTGATTTTGATGACTTATTTGCGTCTGCAAATGATTTTTTAAATTCTGATGAAGGGTGTGTAGATGAGATTGATATGTTTGACTTCAATGCTAAACTTCCAGATCATTCTACTTTTGTTATTAATGGACAAGATTTACCAAGTGTGCATGAAGTTGGTGAATCATTAACTAAGGTTGGTGAATCAGTTTCTGTGAATGCTGATTATTATGCTAAAGGTAAGAAGCAAAAGAAACGGCGCTCACAGAAACAGAACAACACTGGTAAGCTTACAAAAAGACAATCTCAGAAATCTGATTTTACTAACAGATCTAAATCTTGTGTTTCAGTGAAAAGTAAAAGATCTGAAGAACGAAAGGAATGGCGGCCAAAATAGAAGATAGATAAGAGTTCTGAATCAATTCCTGATATGGATTGTAATAGATATACTTGTAGTTCTTCTGATGTAGTTGGTAGTGTTGCTTCAAATAAACAAAACCTTGTAATTCCTTACAAGCGATATTCAATAAAGCAATTACTCCGATTATCTCAATCTACTACTAAGTCATCTACTTATAGACGGAATGATTTTGTCTCTCACCGATTTTATGATGACTGGTTTGGTACTTATCATGTTGGTTCTTATAAGCCATATGTTTCAAAAGTTTTTCAAAAAGTCAGAGGATCCATCTTTAAATGGATACCAAAATCTTGTGCTAAACTGGAAGGACCCGTTTATAAATGGGTACCTAAATCTGTTATTCCCTGATTTCTCTTATGTAGACCCGTCATATGTGGTACTTGGATAGCGGGTGTTCCAAGCATATGACTGGGCAAAAGGATTTATTGTCTAATTATACAGAGAAATTCTGCGGAAATGTCAGATTCGACAATGACCAATTTTCACCGATTCTTGGCTACGGTGACGTGATACAAGATAATGTAACGATTACGAAGGTGAGTTACGTAGAAGGATTAGGGCATAACCTATTTATTATTGGCCAGTTCTGCGACAAAGGATTGGAGGTAAATTTTAAAGCCAAAAGTTGCTCTGTACGTACTGAAGATGGCAAGGAACTTTTGGTCGGAACTAGAAAATCTAACCTCTACACGATAAATCTGTCAAAAGTCCAGACTGACAATCAGGTTTGCTTATTGATAAAAGCCTCGATGCAGCAAAGTTGGCTTTGATACCTAAGGTTGTCGCACCTAAATTTTCGATACATAAACAATTGGTCATAGGCAGATTGGTGAAAGGTCTTCCTGAGCTGAGATATGAAAAAGAACATCTTTGTGCAGCATGTGAAAAGGGTAAAATGTAGAGGGCAGCTCACAAGCCAAAACCCGAACCGAGTACAAGTTCTACACTTGAGTTGTTACACATGGATCTATGCGGTCCTATCAGAACTCAAAGCATAGGAGGAAAGAAGTATGTTTTGGTAATAGTGGACGATTATTCGCGTTACACATGGGTAAAGTTTCTAAGAACAAAAGATGAGACACCCGAAGTACTCATCAACTTTTTGAAGACTACCCAGGTGAACTTGCAGAGGTCAGTACAGTTTCTGAGAACAGACAACGACACAGAGTTTAAGAACAAAATTGTTGCAGATTATCTCGCATCGATCGGGATAACACATCAAATCTCTGCTGCTCGAACGCCAGAATAGAATGGAGTAGTCGAACGACGAAATCGAACGCTAGTCGAGGCCGCTCGTACTATGCTGAGTCAGTCGGATCTACCTCTATTTCTGTGGGCAGAAGCTGTCTCTACTGCATGTTATACACAGAATCACTCTATTATTCATAGACGGTTTGGTAAAACTCCTTATGCATTGATTAATAATCGTACACCTAGCATTAAGCATTTTCATATTTTTGGTTGCAGGTGTTTTGTGCTTAATGATAGAGCGAACTTGAATAAGTTCGCACCAAAGGCTGAAGAAGGAATCTTCATTGGATACTCCCAGACATTTGCTGCATATAGGATATTTATGAAGAGCTCAAAGACTGTTATTGAAAACGTCAATGTTACATTTGATGAATATCTGGCTTCTGAACAACACAGTTCAGAACCCGTACTTACCGGAGTTTTAGCTTCTGGACAACTCAGTCCAGAACTTGTGTCTAATGCAACTAATTCGGATAAAGCTTCTACATCTACATCTCATTTATTTGAATTAGATTTGTTGTTTGAATTATTTTATGATGAGTTTCTAGGATCTAAACTTCCTAAATCTGTTGTGGTTGACATGTCTGACAATTCAACGACTAATCATCCAACCACTTCGGACGTATCTACTGAACTAGTTCCCATGGTTCAGGAAGAAACTCAGATTCAAACACATACTACTACGGTTGAAGTTGTACCTGATCAAGTTGACACATAAGTTACTACTTTAGTTGGCTGTACTGGTATGGATAATCAACAAACTGAACAAGATGTTTCAACTAAAACTTCTGTACAAGAAAATTCAACTGTACCCCCAACATCAGCTGAACAAGGAGAAGCTGACAGTGGATACTTAGATGATTTGTATGATCAATCTACATCGAATCCGCTCCCTCATGAACATAAGTGGACCAAAGAGCACCCGATAAACCAGATAATTGGAGATCCAACTTTACCGGTGCAAACTAGGTCTGCGACGTTAAACATGTTTATGCATGATTCCTTTCTGAGCAAGATAGAGCCCACTCAAGTATCTAAAGCTCTAGCTGACTCGGATTGGGTTACTGCAATGCAAGAGAAGCTAAACCAGTTTGAAGCTTTAAGAGTCTGGAGAGTTGTACCACGACCTGAAGGTAAATCTATCATTGGTACAAAATGGGTGTTCAAAAACAAGAAGGATGAAGACAGTAACGTTATCAGAAATAAAGCACGACTTGTCGTAAAAGGCTATAGGCAAGAGTAAGGCATTGATGATGATGAGACTTACGCTTCAGTAGCGCGTATTGAAGCAATAAGGATGTTCCTTGCTTACGCCGCTCATAAAAACTTCACAGACTACCAGATGGACGTGAAGACTGCCTTTCTGAATGACATTCTTAAGGAGGAAGTTAATGTCTCACAACTTGAAGGCTTTGTAAATCCAGATAAACCCGATCATGTCTACATTCTGGATAAAGCACTTTATGGTCTTAAACAAGCGCCTCAAGCCTGGTATGAGGTATTATCAAAGTTTTTGGTCAAGTCGGGCTTCACGAAAGGTAAAATCGATACTACTTTATTCATCAAAAAGGAAAAGGCTGATATTATTCTTATTCAGATATATGTGAATGACATTATATTTGGCTCTACAAATCCCAAATTCTGTAAGAAATTTTCAAACCTCATGGTGTCTAGATTTCAAATGAGTATGATGGGAGAGATGAATTTCTTTCTCGGATTACAAGTAAAACACTTTTGAACGGGGATTTTTATAAATCAAGCTAAGTACATTTTTGATATTCTTCGGAAATTCAAAATGGAAACTTGTAAAACAATTGGTACCCCGATGGCACCGGGAACTAAAATCGGCATGGATCCTTCGGGAAAACCTGTTGATGTTAGAACCTATAGAGGAATGATTGGTTCTTTAATGTATTTAACTTCAAGTAGGCCAGATATTATGTTCTCTACATGTTTATGTGCAAGATATCAGGCTAATCCAAAAGAATCCCATATGTCTGCAGTAAAGCGCATTTTTAGATATCTAAAGGGGACTACAGATCTTGGTCTGTGGTATCCTAAAGATCTTGGTTTTGAACTAACAGCTTAGTCAGATGCAAATCATGTTGGTTGTATGTTAGACAGGAAGAGCACATCAGGTCATATTCAATTCCTTGGAGATAAACTCGTTAGTTGGGCATCAAAGAAACAACTGTGTGTGTCCACATCAACGGCTGAGGCAGAGTATGTTGCTGCTGCAAGCTGCTGCTCTCAGGTGTTATGGATGAAGACGCAACTACGAGATTATGGCTTCAAATTTGACACAATCCCGATTTATTGTGACTCTAAAAGCGCCATTGCAATATCAACAAATCCTGTACAACATACAAAGACAAAACACATAGACGTTCGATATCATTTTATCAAAGACAATGTCGAAAAAGGTACAATAGAACTTTATTTTGTAAACACTGATTATCAGCTTGCTGATTTTTTTACCAAGCCTCTCGACGAAAAGATATTTAATTTTCTTGTCTCGAAACTTGGTATGCTAAATCTCAAGACATAGTCTTTGATTATCTATTAAAGTTTTCTTATTGTTATTTTTCTTCATTTCTTTATCTTTATTCTGAAAAGATATCCGCACTGAAGTGTATTCGTGTTTTCAGGGGGAGTGAGAGAAGATAATTAGATGATAAATATTCATTTGAGGGGGAGTTCAAATGTTTTTCATTGATAAATTTTTCTGATGCATAAATGCAGGGGGAGTTAGAATATGAAACATAATGAGTACTGGATATGACTTATGATTATTTCAGATCAGAACTCGTATAGTCAATGTTTTACTGCTTTATGTCATTTTATTTTTCAATAAATGTTGTGAATAAAGTTGCTTTGACGGATTTTGTGACTGATGCAGATTGAGAGGATACTTAATGATCATATCATTATGACTTTAAGCTGACTTCATGAGATTTAAGATGGAACGAAAGGTTTATTTCTATTCTTAATCTCGTATATGGTTGAAAGAAGGACGACTTTCAATCATAGAAAACATATTCTTAAATGTTCAAACCACTTCTGATTCTTAAACGATTTCATGAATATAGAAGTGTGATTTTAAATGTTTTCATTTTATCTTGTGCTTCAATGATCAACAAACCGTGTGTTTCCAAAGATAAATATTTGTGTATTATCTTGTCTATATACTATCAAGTATTCACACACACCTGTTTAATTTTTGTGAATTCGTTCTTACCATGTCTCTAAATCGAAACAAAATTTTTCGATGGTAAGACACCCCGATTGAATTTCAATGAATTTTGAGCGTGATTTCATTTCTAAACGTTCTTTAAGGAATGTCTATATTTTGATTCGTATAGACAATATCAATTTTTTGCTGACCAAAGCCTTGATTGTTATATCATTCATATTTGATCTTTTTGATACAATGTCAGATTTTTAAACAAGTTTCTTGTATTCATTTCATTTATTCAATTATCTTGTTTGAATAGTCTTCAATGTTTAAAATGCTCAAATCTTTATGATTATATCTCTGAGCATTAATATATCTGACTTGTATTTTATACTTTGTTCTTTAACTGACAAGTTAAATCAGTTGAGCAACATCTACTTATAGGAAAATACATGGGTTCATTGTGTAGGATTTAAATGCAACTTCTATGGATTCACGTTAACTAGTGTTTCCTACCTAATAAGTTAATCCTTAGTGATCAAGTGTGAGGAGTCAAAAAGAAATGAGTGTGGGTTGTGTGAAGAGGTAAAATGTAAATGAGAGTTTGGTTAGATGTGAGCTCAATGATTAAAAAGAAAGAGGGTGTGAGATCAGAGTAAAAGAATATCAAACTCTGCACCAACTACTTTCTGAGTCGGGCAGCCACATTACTAGTGTTTCACAATTCTTCGTGAACATTATTGAAATAGGCAACTAGCCCATGCCAACTGTTGATAAAAACCCCACCAGCCACTCATTTTCTTCTTAAAAAGAAAATGTTTCATATTTTAAAGGGGACGCAACACATAATCTATCTGGTTTTCATTTGGAAAATTTGGATATTGAAAAAGAAGGAAGTCTGCCCCACCTTCGCATTTCGATCATGCACAATTGAGTATGTGTTATACTATTGTTGTCTTAGTGGTTTACACAAATGTTGAGCCTAATTAAAAGCAATCATCATATGCTTAATTCTTTCTAACACTTTCATAAACACACAAGGAATTTGTTTTCTTGTCATAACGTTCATAGAAATATCTTTGTGGTGTTTCGATGATTGAATGGAAGACCTGGGGGAGTGAACATCACTAAAGCTCCTTTCCAATGTGTATTTGTTACACATAGTGACTTTGTGTTACTAACAGACATCTTAACTGATTCATTTGTTGATTCAGGTATTACATTCTAATTTGTCTGGATTTGTAATGATCTAGATGAATATCTTTATCGGTTGACAGTGAATCAGAGGCTCGGTTCAAAAGATCAGTGGTCAGAATTGATAATGACATTTCTTGTTGAATGTTTTGATGATCAATATGCTCTAATCATCAAAAAGGGGGAGAAGAAATCAAGAAATTTTGATTGAAAAAGTGAAGATAATTTCAGTTGTGGGGAGAAGATACAAGAAATGAGAGAGTTGATAAAGAAAAGTTCAGAGAATTGCAAGAAATGAAAGACTGAAAGAGAAAAGTTCAAAGTTTGCTGAAGATGTGCTGAAGTTTATAGAAATTTTCTTTGCTGAAGTAGTCTGAGCAAATTCTGAAGATAATTTCTTTTTGAAGACTGAAAGAGGTTTGAGATAACCTTGGGAAGATTGGTGAAAAGCATATCTACCATCCTTGGGGGAGATTGTTATTTTGTTTGAAGGAAGATTTTGGAAAGAATACTGAAGATTGTGAAGATTGTTTTGTGTACAAAGGGAAGACTGAGCTTTGATGTCTAATCTGTTAAAGTTAATCAAAGAGCGAGATTGTAATGTTTGTACAGAAAAGGGGAGATTGTTCAAATTGAGCTTAAAGCGTGAAGATTGAATTGTAAAATCTTTTAGAGATGTTGAATCCAAAGGGGAGATTGTTAGAGCATAAATGTGTTGGATACAAGATCATAGAAGACTGAAGGTCAAAGATCAAGAAAGTCAAAGTTGAAAGTCAACTCTCAAGCAAAGTCAAAGTCAAATGTAAATAAAGTCAAAGTAAATGTCTTTGTTGATAGTTTTTGTAAGCGTGCAGTTTTAGTTTTCTTTATTAGACTTGTAATTCGCGTAGTCGAGAAGTAACTAAAACACTTGTAACATTTGCAGAGATTGTAGTGAGAGAAAGCTAGAGAGAGAAAGTTTGTACGAATTGAGATTTGTGAATTGAAATCAACAGGTTGAGTTTTAATCTTGTTTCATCTTGTTTGTGTGATTGTATTGCATTAATAAGAAATTGATAATCAGGGACTATCAGAGGGTGTTACATAATTATTTTTATTTGACCTATGACTTTCTAATGAATTTTATGATGGTTTTAGTTTTTATATTCAATAGGGCTCATTATTTCATATAAACGATGAATGTTAAAATAGTTAAAAAAAAGTTCATGTAAAAGCAAAAAAACAAGATCCAAAATTTAATACCAAAGCATGAGCCTAGGCCAGGTTACAACAAAATTTTGAAAATGACATAATTCATAAAGTACCTTTTTTTTTGTAACGGTGATGGAACATCAAAGATAAACTATTTAAAAAAAATACAAAATTAAGATGGACACAAACACATCGGAACGAAAAATATTTTGGGCACCATACTTTGATTTAGTAATTCAAATGCAATTAGTCTTCAAAACAATAACTCAATTATGCTAAATATTTGAGCAACTTTCTTTAGTTCTTTAGATCAAGTTAAATACAACATCTGTTGAGTCAATATAGTATGAAGATTAAATGAGGGATCAAAGTGTAATTGTTGTAAATGTAAGGGTTTTGTTGTATTTGTTAGTTGGTCAAAGTCAATGTGTTTGACTTTAGTTTAGTTGAGTTGTAAGGTCAATCCCATTGATCATATAAATAGTGTTGTTGTTCTTGTAATCTTGTAAGCACGCACAAACACATAGAGAGATACGAATTGTTAAGAGAATCTTTGTATTTGTGAGACTTGTGACACTGTAAGATCTATGACACAAGAAATCATTGTAATTGATGTTCAATTATCAAAGAATGATTTCTACAATATTCAGTGTGATTATATGAGCTTGGAACTGTGACTATCAATTGGTATCAGAGCAAATTCGAAGAAATCAACAAAAATGGAGAACTCGCACCCTGTTTTCTGATCTTGATCGATTTCTCATTTTTGGACTATAATTATGTGTCAATTGGATTGTTTGATGATCGATTAGTGTTCTAGAGTCATTTTGTATAGAAATTAAACACATTTGCAATGTAATTTTCATTCAATTTGAAATTTTTGTGAATTTTTGAAAAGTTGAGTCTACGCATTGTATCTTGATTGAAATGTGTACTTGAGTCAATTTTTCTGTAATTCATTGTTTGGAATTGATTCTAGCAATGTACGTGAGAAAATTGGTGGATTTGCAGACTCTAACTCGAAGTTTTGATGGGTTTTTGGTCGAATTTGAAGATTTTTTGTCGAACTGTGAAGAACTTGCATCATGAACTCGCAAGATCTGAACTTCTCGCATGATGATGTTAAATTCGCATCAGTCTTGATTTGTTGAAAAGACCATGTAAGAAATTCGCAGGGCACTATATACAAGAAGTTGAAATTCGCATGTGCTTGTGTGCAAAAAGTGAGGATTTCACATAGTGTTCCATACGAGAAGTGAGCTAAGGAAACAATTTGCATCTGCTATCATACGAAAAGTTTGAAATTCGCATCGCACAGTATACGAGTTTCTTGGATTCAGATCGAGCTACATACGAATTCTATGGGATTTCTCATAGAAAGTTCAAATTTTTTTTAAGTGAGAATTTCGTATCGATAAGAGAAGTTTGGGATCAAAATTTTGGTTAAGTATGGAATTCGCATAAGGGAGACGTACGAAAAGTTTGAAGTTTTGTCTAAGTCTAAAATTCGTATCTTAAAGTGTGCGAATTTCCAGAACTCGCATCCCATTGTATGCGAATTGTTAGAACTCGCATAACGTTACTTGCGAATTGTTTGAGTTGTCCGAATTTTGGATCACTTGGTGTGCGAATTCTTTGTGGTCTGCGAATTTTGAAGAGTGTGCGAATTCTGATAGCTTCATTGGTGTGAGAGTTTCTACCTTAGAAATTTTTTGGAATATTTTTCTGAAATTTTTTCTGATTTGTTAACTGTTGATTTTTTGAACTAACGATCAATCCGAGCTCTTATTCTACAGTCTTGTCAATATGTCTAAAGAATTGCTCTCAATGGGGTCTCAGTCCAAACCGTCTGTTCTTTCTATCGGAGAATATCCTCAGTGGAAGCGCCGAATGACTCAGTTCCTGAATCATAAGAACATAGAGTATATGAAGTCTATCATTGAAGGTCCAGTCAATCCAGTTGTAATAGTTCCTGACAGCCAACTACAAAGACTTCATCTGAAATTCCTGTCCGGTATGTGCCAAAGCCTTACCAATATTTCAGTGAACGAGAGAAGGAGCTAGCAAAGATAGATGAAAAATCTCTTATTTACTTGACAATGGCTATCCCAAATGACATCTAGAACCGTGTAGATAGTTGTGACTCAGCGAAATGCAATGTGAGATGAGTTGGAAAAGAAATTTCAAGGAACTGATAGATCTATTAAAGCTAAGCTTAATCAGAGTATTAATGCTTATGAAGGCTTTCGGGCAAAGGAAGATGAATCATTGGTAGACACCTATACTAGGTTCAATGTGATTCTAAATGATTTGAGAAGGAACGGGATGAACAAGACTGTGTCTGAGATCAACTATAAGTTCATCAAGAACCTTAACCCAGAATGGAAGAGCTACGCAATAAATCTTCAGATGTCAAAAGACATGGATCTTGAAGATGTGAATGACACCTTTACTACTTTGTTACAACATGAAGATGAAGTAAAGATGTTAAATGATGAGAAGAAAATGGTGAAAGAGTCGTTAGCTGTGCTTGCTCAAAAGAAAGCGGGTAAGTCAGGTTCTGCTTCTGGTTCCGGCTCAAAATCCAAGTCAAAGCTGCCCAAAGCTTATCTGTCTGAACTTCCAAACTCCAGTTCTGAGTCATCGGTGGAAGAGATTGAGGTGGATTCTGATGAAGATATTCAAATGTTTGCTGAAAATTTGGCCTTCATAACCAAGCAGTTTAAGAAGAGTTTTGGTAAGAAGAAATACTTTTCCAAGCCAAAGTAAGAAGGCTACAAGAAAGATAAATCTGAGAAGTACAAGCCCTGATATGGGAAGAAAGAAGAGAGAAAAGAAGAGAGAAAGGAAGAGAAGAAAGAAGAGAAGAAAGAAGAGAAGATGGATTTGCACAACGGGAGATGCTTTAACTGTGGCAAGTTTGGCCATTTTTCAAAGGATTGCAAATTCAAGCGAGTAAAGAACTTAGAGTATTATGCCAAGAAATCACTGTTGGCAAAGAAACAGGAAGAAGGGAAAGTGCTGATGGCAGAGAAAGAGAACTGGTTATGTCAAAGTTCTGACGAAGAGTTAGCCCACTTTACCCAAGTTTGCATGATGGAAAAAGTTGAGGAAGATGCTGAACCTGTTTTTGAGCAGTCTAATGGTGATTCTGAGGTAAGTGATGATGCTGATATGGTTAATTCTTTACTTGCTCAAATTAAAAATATGGAATCTGAATTTGAAGTGCTGAAAAGTAAACTAAGCCTTGAACGACAATCAATGATGAATTTTCGTGATGAAAATGCATTGTTGAAAGTTGTGATTGAGGACAAGGAAAAGGAAAAAGATAATTTAAAAAAGGAAAAAGCTGATTTGAAAACTAAGATCACGAAATTCGAAAAGAACTTAGTTAATCTGAATTCTGAAAAGGGTGAATAAAAAATAAAAAATGAAGTTTGTTTTTGTAAGTACATATATGTTGGATCCAAGATCATGAAGAATGAGAGTCAAAGTCAAAGCCTCTTAAAACAAAAGTCAAAGTCAAGCATAATAATGGAAAGTCAAAGTCTTTGTAATAAGTCAACTAGTTTAGTTTTGTCTTTGTATTGTAACTAGGTATAAATACTTTTCTTTCTTGTAGTATGTCCTTAAGATATAACATTGAGAATATACATCTTAGAGAGAGAAATATTGAGTTTGAGAGTGAATTATAATCTGTGAGATTTGATTTCAATAATATGACATTTGGAATTGAATCTTGTTGTTCATCTAGATTTGCACATCAATGGGACACACAATTGGTATCAGAGCAAGCACAATACAGAAATCATGATAAAATTCTGAGAATTGGTTCGAAACTCAAGAACTCGCAATGGCATCTGTCAAGATTCAAATTCTGTGATTTAGTGGTGTTTTGGATTGAAGATTAATATCATTGTACTCGTTTTTGACTTTAGAACAAGTTTTGCTTGAATTGTATAGTCTAATTCACAACCAATTTGTGTGAATTTTGGATTTTTGATAGTTTGTTATTCGAAAACTTTCACGCACTGTTTCATGATCAAAGTGTAATTTTTGTTGTTCTTGATATAAATTGATTGATTGTAACCTGTTCAGATAGTGTTCAAGGATGATTTGGTGAAGTTTCAGATTCAAAATCGAAGTTTTGAATCAATTTAAGGTTGAAAAAGTGAGTTTTTGTTCGAAGTATTGAAGAAATCGCAAGATCCAAAGAACTCGCAAGATTCATATTTGAAGAACTCGCAGAGGGTGAAGAACTCGCAGAGTGTGATCTGCGACAAGTGTTTTATTTGTGTTCTTTAGTTTGTGACAAGCAAGAGCTCGCAGGACATTGTCTGCGACTTGTTGATTTTTGTTCTCTTTGCTTTGTGACAAGTGACCTGTGACAAGTGTTCTGTTTGCGACAAGTGTTCTGTTTGCGACAAGTTTATCGGTTGAAAATTTTCTAAGTATAAGAACTCGCAGATGCATTGCGACAAGTTAAAGTTAGGAAATTTTTCTAAGTAAGAGAACTCGCACATGCTTTGCGACAAGTAAATCTCAGAACTCGCAGACCTCTATCTGCGTCAAGTAAGAACTCGTAGACAACTATCTGCGACAATTACAGAACGCGCAACCTTCAATCTGCGACAAGTGAGAACTCGCACGCCTCAGTCTGCGAGTTCCTCAATTTTTAGTTCATTTGGTCTGCGACAAGTGGGTTGAACAGTGATTTGCGAAAAATTAGTGCAAGTTTCAAGATGACTTCAAAGGATGCTCTAGCTATCAGAACAAATGTCAAACCACTAATATTGTTCAAAGGGGAATACGAGTAATGGAAAGATAGATTTATGGATTTCATAGATAGACACGACAATGATGAATACATCAAACAGTCAATTGATGAGGGTCTGATGAAACCAGTAATTGCTGTTGTGCCTGATGAGGACAATGAGAGTTCAGATAGTGAAGATGGTACTGAGAACAGAGGTATAAAGACTAAAGAGATTGTGGTGGATTTTTCAAGCTATACACCTGAGCAGAAGAGGAGATACAAAGCAGACAAGCAAGCCAAATCTTTACTTATTCAAAGTATTCCAAATGAAATTTATATTAAGATTGACAGCTACAAGGCAACTGCTAAAAAGATGTGGGATCAATTGGAGAAGATGATGATGGGATCAAAGATTGGCAACCAGATGAAAGTGGCTAACTGCATAAGCAACTATGAAGAATTTAGAGCCAAAGGTGGAGAATGTCTTGAAGAAACCTATGAAAGGTTTGTTTCTTTGTTGAATGAGTTAGCAAAGAACAAAGTGCAGAAGAAACAGATTGAGAACAATGTTAAGTTTTTGAGTGTGCTGCAACCAAAATGGAAGAAGCATACAAGGAGGATGAAACAGATGAAAGATTTGAGTGAGATCCCTTTACATGAAGTTTATGAAACCTTGAGGCAGAATGAAGAGGAAGTAGAAGAGGAAAGAGAAGAGAAAAGGAAGAGTGAAAAGAAAGTTGATGATTCCGTGGCTTTGGTGGTAGATAGGAAGAAAGAGAAAGAGAAGAAAAATAAGAAAAAGAAGAAGAAAGTTGTGGTTTCTAGTTCTGGTAACTCTGATAGTGATAATTCAGATTCTGATGATGGAGAGAACCTTAAGCAAGCCATGATTTTGCTTACCCGAGCCTTCCAGAAGAAATTTTACAAAAAGATGGGATCCAATAGTCAGAGGTATTCTTCAGGATCGAGGAACTATGAACATAAGGAAAGAGTTGAAGGAAGAAAGTTTGATGATAGGAGATCTGAAGGAAAGGGTTATGTGGAAAGGAAGCCAAAAGTGAGAAAGTATGTGAATGAGTATGGAGAGAAGAAAGCTGAGGAGTCAGTCAAGTGCTACGATTGTGGTAAGATAGGCCACTTTGCCAAGGACTGTCGGAAGCCGATTGTTAGAAATTCTGAGTACTAGAAAAATAAGATGCTTCTGGCCAAACAAAAAGAAGCAGGCAAAGCACTGATGACTGAGGATGATTACTGGTTAGATCATTCAGATTATGAGGAGGATAAAGAAGAGACTGCTCACATGTGCTTAATGGGCAAGGAGGTCAAATATGATGAATCTGATGAAGAGACTTCCGAAGAGGTAAACAATTTTACTGAATCTGATTTTTAAAGCAAATGGAAACCATGATGGTCGAGCTTCAGGACTTACAAGTTAAACTCAAAAAGGAGAAAAGTAGAGTTGCGAAAAAGCGTCAAACAATTTTTGATCTCAACAAGGAAATTGCTGGGAACAAAAACTTGATTGACTATTTGAACAAATCTGCTACTGTTTTTGAAAAACAAAAAACTTTTTTTGAAAATCAAATATCAGAAACAATTTCTACATTTAATAAGTCTGAACTTGAGAAGAAAGAGTTTGTTGTCAATTATAATAAATTGCAATCTGAAAACAAATCTTTGATGAAAAATATTAATGGTTTGGAAGCAAAACTTTATACTCGAGGTCAAACTGATCAAACCATTTATCTAAACAAACCAAAAGAAGTTACTGATTTCAAAGATAATTGGGGTATTGGTTACGATTACCCACATTATCTGAAGAAAGCAATCAGAAAGCAGCCAACTTTATATAATTTTGATTTCTTACAAGTGGTTGACAAGTGTCCTCATTTGAAACCCAAATTTGTTATAAAATCATCTAATGAAGTTGATGCTAAGGAGAAAGAACACAACCAAAATGCAACAACCAAAATTTATATCAAACAATTATTTTCAAAGCTATTCTACTGAGGATATGGAGGCAAAACCAGTTAAAGCAAAGAATTATGTTCCTTTACTTGTTTTGGAAAGCAAAATTTCTGAGCTTGAAAACAATTTAGCGGAAGAAAGAATTTTGGTTGATATTGAGAAGATTGTGTTTTCTACTGTCATGATGAACACTAGTTTTAAATCTGAAGTTATAACTGATAAATCCGAATCAGAAAGAGTCTGTGAAAACAACTCCACTGATTCAGATACATCATCTTGTAAAGTTTTTATGGGAAATGTTTTTACTAATCCTAGATCTTCAATTTGTGCTAAAATGTCTTATCAAAAGAAGTGTTCTCAAAAGTCAAATGATTTCAAATCTTCAAATTCTTCCAAGGCACAACAATTTGATGATGATGTTAACGACTTGTTTGCGGTTGAAAATGATTTGTTAAATTCTGATGGTTGTTTGGATGAAAGTGTTGATAAATTTGATTTCAATGTTTAACTTCCAGATCATACTTCTTTTGTGCTTAATAATGTTGCTTTACCTAGTGTCTTTGAGAAAGGAGAAACATCAACTAAGGTTGATGATTCAGTTCCTGTGAGTGCCTATTACTCCAAAGGTAAGAAACAAAAGAAGAGGCGCTCACAGAAACGGACTAACACTAGTAAACACAAACAATCACAGGCTCTTAAATCTCAAGTTTTTGATAAATCTAAATCTTACGTTTTAGAATTGAGAAAGAAAAAGTCAGAAACAAAATTGGAATGGAGACCTAAGAAGAAGATTGAAGAGTTGACAAAATCATTTTCTGATACAAAGTGTAGTAGGGATACTGGTAGTGTTTCTGATGTACTTGGTCAAGTTGCTTCCCATAAAACAAAACTTGTAACTTCTTACAAGACTTACTCAATAAAGCAATTGATCCAATTATCTCATTCTACTAGTCAGTATTCTACATATGATCGAAATGATTTTGTAACTCGCCAATATTCTGATTGTTGGTTTGGATCATATCATGTTTATTCTTCAAATGTTTTTCAAAAGAAAAGAGGACACAAATTCAAATGGGTGCCAAAATCTTGTGCTAACATGAAAGGACCCATCTATAAATGGGTACCTAAACCTGTTGTTGCTTGATTTCTCTTAAGCAGACCCGTCATATGTGGTACTTGGATTTAGGCTGTTCCAAGCATATGACAGGGCATAAATATATTCTATCTAATTATACAGAGAAACTTTGTGGCAACGTTCGTTTTGGGAATGACCAGTTTTCACCAATCTTGGGATATGGAGATGTTGTGCAAGAGAACATAACGATTAAGAAGGTGAGCTAAGGCCAAGAGATGATGTGTTAGAACGGAAGACGGTAAAGAAATCTTGGTCGGGACGCGAAAGTCAAACCTCTACATTATCAATCTATCAAATGTCAAGACTGATAATGCGGTGTGTCTACTTTCTAAAGCCTCTATGCAACAAAGTTGGTTATGGCATAGAAGACTATCTCATCTCAACTTCAGATGCATTAACAAGTTGGTGACTGGAAATTTGGTTAAAGGATTACCAGAGCTGAAATACGTAAAAGAACATCTGTGTGATGCGTGTGAGAAAGGTAATATGAAAAGAGCCTCACATAAGCCTAAGCCTAAACCAAGCACAAGTACTCCTTTAGAACTGCTGCATATGGATCTCTATGGTCCAATGCGGACTCAAAGCATAAACGACAAGAAATACGTATTGGTGATTATGGACGATTATTCAAGATACACTTAGGTCAAATTTCTATGATCAAAAGATGAGACGCCCGATGTCATCATCTAATTCTTAAAGACTATTTAAGTGAACTTGTAGAAGACAATTAAGCTTCTCAGAATCAATAATGGCACATAATTCAAGAACAAAATAGTTGACGATTATCTCGAATCGGTCGGGATAACTCATCAATTTTCTGCTGCCAGAACTCTGAAACAAAATGGGGTAGTTGAACGAAGAAATCGGACTCTTGTCGAGGCTGCACGAATGATGCTGAGCCAATCCGATCTACCTTTATTTTGGTGGGCTAAAGCTATCTCAACTGCATGTTATACTCAAAACCGTTCAATCATTCATCGCCGATTTGGTAAAACACCATATGCTTTGATAAAGAACAGAACACCAAGCATTAAACATTTTCACATATTTGGATGCAGGTGTTATGTACTCAATGACAAGGAAAGATTGAACAAGTTCAGTCCCAAGGCTGACGAAGGCATTTTCATTGGATATTCTCAAAGATCTGCGGCATACAGAGTTTATCTGAAGAAATCAAAGATTGTGGTTGAGAGCGTCAACGTCACATTTGATGAAGAAATGGCTTATGATCAAAACAGTCAGAACCCGTGATAAGAGGAGTATTAGCTTCTGGGCAGATCAGTCCAGAACCTGCGGTTAAACTTTCTAACTTTGATAATGCGTCAACGTCTACATCTCATTTAACAGAATTAAATTTATTGTTTGAACATTTTTATGATGAGTTTCTTGGTTCTAGAGTGACTAAACCTGTTGTGATTGAAAGATCTGAAGATTTAAGTAATCATCATCCAATCACATCAGAGTATCGACTGAATCAAATTCTCTGATTCAAGAAGAAACTCAAGTTCAAACACCTACTCAATCAGTTGAAGTTGCACCTGAAACTACTGAGCCAGAAGTTGCACATTCAGTTGGATGTACTATCATGCCTATCCAACATACATCAAATGTCCAATCCACTGAAACTTCTGCACCAGTTACTTCAACTGAACCCCTACATGAAGAAGATACTAGATACTTAGATGATGAACATGATCAATCTACATCGAATCCACTCCCTCATGTACATAAGTGGACCAAAGGGCACCCGGTAAATCAAATTATTGGAGATCCATCAAAGCCGGTGCAAACTAGGTTTGCAACTGCTAACGAGTGCATGTTTGATTCTTTTCTGATCAATATAGAGCCTAAACGAGTGTTCGAAGCTCTAAAAGATCCAGATTGGATAACAGCTATGCAAGAAGAGCTCAATCAATTTTAATCGCTTAAAATCTGGAGACTCGTACCTCATCCGAAAGGAAAAACTATTATAGGTATGAAATGGGTATTCAAAAACAAAAAATATGAAGATGGTATCGTGGTAAGAAACAAAACAAGACTTGTTGCTAAAGGATACCGACAAGAGGAAGGAATAGATTATGATGAGACATACGCTCCAGTTGCATGTATAGAGGCAATCTGAATGTTTCTAGCCTACGCTGCACACAAAAACTTCACTATCTACCAAATGGACGTGAAGACTTCCTAAATGGCATATTGAAAGAGGAGGTATACGTCTCACAACTAGAAGGGTTTGTCAATGCAGAAAAACCAGATCATGTCTACATTCTTGACAAAGCTCTCTATGGTTTAAAGCAAGCTCCTCGAGCCTGGTACGATGTTCTATCAAAGTTTTTGGTCAATTCTGGGTTTTCAAAAGGTAAAATCGATACTACACTTTTTATTAAAAAAAACTGATATCATTATAATTCAAATATATGTGGACGATATAATATTTGATTCAACTAATCCGAAGTATTGTAAGAATTTTTCTAACCTCATGGTGTCCATATTTCAAATGAGTATGATGGGAGAGATGAATTTCTTTCTCGGATTAAAAGTTAGACAATTTTCTATGGGGATTTTCATAAATCAAGCAAAGTACATTTATGATATTTTGAAAAAGTTTAAAATGGAAAATTGTACTCCAATTGGTACCCCGATGGCACCAGGAACTAAGATTGGAGCTGATCTTTCTGGAAAAGCTGTTGATCTTAGAACCTATAGAGGAATGATTGGTTCTTTAATGTACTTAACGACGAGTAGACCAGATATTATGTTCTCTACATGCTTATGTGCTAGATATCAAGCTTCACCTAAAGAATCCCATCTTTCAGCTGTAAAGTGAATATTTAGATATCTGAAGGAACTGCAGATCTTGGTTTGTGGTATCCTAAAGATACAAGTTTTGAGCTAACATCGTATTCAGACGTAGATCATGCAGGTTGTATGTTAGATAGGAAGAGTACTTCGGGACATATACAATTTTTGGGAGATAAGCTCGTGAGTTGGACTTTGAAGAAACAACTGTGTGTATCTACTTCAACATCCGAGGTAGAATACGTATCTGTGGCTAGATGCTGTTCTCAAGTGCTGTGGATGCGAACACAACTCCGAGATTATGGCTTCCATTACAGCAAAATTCCGATTTACTGTGATTCCAATAGCGCTATTGCTATATTTGCGAACTCTGTCCAACACACGAAAACCAAGCATATTGACGTGCGATATAACTTTATCAAAGATAATGTTGAAAAAGGTACAGTTAAACTTTACTTTGTAAACACAGATTATCAACTTGCTGATTTATTTACCAAACCATTGGACGAAAAGAGATTTAATTTTTTTATTTCGAAACTTGGCATGTTAAACCTCAAGACATAATCTATAGTTACCTAGTACAATTTATTTTTGTTATTTTTCTTCATTACTTTATTTTTAATCTGAATGATATCTACACTTAAAGTTTGTTCATGATTTCAGGTGGAGTGAGACATCGGTTAGATAATCTATATTTGAGGGGAAGTATGAATAATTCCATATATTTTTCACTGACATATTTTGTGATGCATATGTTCAGGAAGAGTAAGTACATTGACTTCTGATTACATCTGATCAGAACTCGTTCTTAAAACGTTTTACTGCTTTTATTTCTTTAATTTTTCAATAAATGTTTTTGTTTCAATAAGACTTTGTTGCTTTGACGACTTTTTGACTACATGCAGATTTTGAGAGGGAGCTTACATGATCATATCAATCATGACTTGAGAGCTGACTTCATAAGTTTTAAGCTGAGCGTAAGGATTATTCTACTCTTAATCTCATTGTGTTTGAAAGAAGGACAATTTTCAGACATGAAAACATTTTTTCTTAAACGTTCAAACCACTTCTCGATTTCTAAACAGATTTCATGAATTTAGAAGTGTGATTTTAAAGGTTTTCACTTATGATGAAAGCTCATAACCTGAAAATTCTTTCATGTTTAACAAACCGTGTGTTTTCAAAGATATATACTTGTGTATTATCTTTTCCATATACTGTCAAGTATTCATACACACCGGTTTCACATTCTCTATTGACTATGTTCTTACCATGTCTCAAATTTGAAACTAACTTTCGATGGTAAGACACCCCGTTTGAAATTCAAAATTTGTTGAGCGTTGATTCATTCAAAACGTTTCTTTAAAAAAAATGTCTATATTTGATTCGTATAGACAACATCCATTTTTTTCATGACCTAAGCTTTTATTGTTAAATCATTTCTATTTGTTCTTTTTCATACATTGTCAGATTCTCAAACAAGCAGTTTGTATTCATTTCATTCATTCCATATACTTGTTTTTGAGAAAATCTTCCATGTTTAAAATGCTCAAATCTTCATGATTATCTTATTGGGCATACTTTTATCTAACATGTATTTCATATTGTGATTTAACTGTTAAAGTTAAACCAGTTGAGCAACATTTTGCTTTTAGGACAATATACATGGGATCAGTGTGAGAACTTAATTGAACTTCTATGGATTCACGTTAACCAGTGTTTCCTACCCATGAATATATGAGTGTAGGTGTGTAGGTGTGTGCTGAGATAAAATGAAAAGAGAGTTTGTGTGTGTCTCACAATAATGTGCAATCGATCAAGATGACAAATGATTATGAATTAAACAATTTGTATTTCAATCTCAATTCAATTACAAAAGGCTCTCAATACTTTCTGTAAGTCCAGATTCAAGCTAAACAATCAAGATTCAAGATTTGACATTGAATTTATAGAGAGAGAGAGTATAGAGAGAAAGCTCATGTCATAGATCTTACAATATGAATTACAAGTGATTACCCCTCTACATGCATGACACACTGGATATTTAAACTCTCATACTACTAATCCTTCTAAGACTTCTCTCACAACACTATAACAAAGGCTTTTATACAGAGTTGACTTACAAGACTTGACAAGACTTTGACCATACAAAATTTGATTTTTCCACACTTAAATCTTGGATACAATTATACACTAACATTATCCCCCTTTGTATTCAATATGTAATAAAAATTTGACAATCGTCTTCAGCTCTTGATTCTCAAACTTTGACTCTGACAGCTTTAAACTTTGAAGCTCTAACAATCTTTAAACTCTGATGCTTTTGAAGAATCTTGAAAAGTCTTTCACTTTGCTTTATAAAGTCATAAAGTCTTGAACAAAACTTTAAAATTTTTGAAACTTGAAATATCTTTCAACTCTGAGGAATCTTTGAGTGCTTGGTATCTTCATCTCTTTGATCTCTGAACTGTCTTTGGAAAAACAAACTTTCTCGAGTCATCTTGATTTGTCTTTGAATCATCTCTGAATAACTTCTTTTCATCAGACTTGATTGAATTGAACTTTCAAAATTTCTCCACAAGTCTTTTCCACTTTGACATCTCTTTATGGCTTTGAAATTGAACTTTTAGAATTTCTCCCCCTTTTTGATGATTGTGAGCATCATGATCATCAAAACTTCTTCAATTTCATCACTTTCTTTGAATCTCCCCCTTTATATGAAAACAACATCATCTGCCCTTTTGATCTGAATATCCGTCGATTCATAAAATGTATATACCTGAATCTTTTCAAATTCATATATAATAAACGTTGTAACCCTGAATCAACAAATGATACAGTTAGTATGCTTGTAAGTAGCACAGAGCCACTTTGTACAACAGATGTACATTTGAAAGGAGTTTTTGTGATGTTCACTCCCCCAGGGCTTCCATTCAATCATCGAAAAACCACAAAGTAATTTTCTATGAATGTTATGACAAGAAAACTTATTCCTTGTGTGTACGTGCAAGTGTAGAAATGATTGAAGCTACTTAGATTTTTCAGGCTCAAAGTGTTTAAACTGTTGAGACAACATCAAGTTTTACACAGACTCAATGTGTATGAAAAAGGTGCGAAGGTGGGGGCAACTTTCCTTCTATTTCATTATCTAAATCTTCCGAGTGAAGACTAGATAGCAGATGTGCTGCGTCTCCAAAGAAAATGAAACATTTCTTTTTCGAGAAAGAAACGAGTGGCTGGTGAGGTAATTGCAAGAGTTGGCATGGGCTCACTACCTGTTTCAATGATGGTCACCAAAGAATGTGAACCAATCAGTAGATATGGCTGCCCAACTCAGAAAAAGTTGGTGCAGAGTTTTCATATTCTTTTAACTTTGTTCTCACACCCTCTTTCTTTTTAACATTTAATCTCACTTCTAACCAAACTCTCATTTCCATTTTACCGCTCAGCACAATGAGAAAAACTCAATCGGATGAGTTATCTCCCCCACTCTTTGATTTAAGAACCCCTAACCTCTCAATCACTCTAGGATTACTTCCGGGGTAGGAAACACTGGTTAACGTGAATCCATGGAAGTTCTGTTTAAGTTTTCACACATATCCCATGTTAGTCCTAAAAAGAATGGTTGCTCAATAATTTAACTTGAACAGTTAAGCACAAATATGATAACATTTGTCAAAATGTATGCTCATCAAATATATAAATGATAATTGAGCATTTGAACAATAAAGATCTCTTAAAACAAGGAAATTGAATGAATGAAATGAAATCAAGAAAATTGTTTTGAGAATCTGACAATGTATCAATCAGGTAAAATATCATGTATTTGATCATGCAATGGTTGGGATATCAAATAACTTGATAGTTTGTTTATATGAACGAATATAAACAATTTAGCAATGAACGCACAAAGATTGAAATGATGTTTGAAACTCAACAACTTGAAATCAAACGGGGGTATTACCATCGAAAAAATTGTTTCGTTTAGAGACATGGTAATAACAAATTCAAATGAAGTACTGAACCAGTGTGTATGAATACTCGACAGTATATGGACAAGATAATACACAAGTATTGATCTTTAGAAACACACGGTTAGTTAAACATTAACGCTCAATTATGAAAAAACATTTAAAATCACACTTCTTAATTCTTGAAATCTTTTGAGAATAGAGAAGTCGTTTGAACATTTAAGAAAGCATTTTTCATGCTTGAAAGTTGTTCTTCTTTCAAACAACCAGAGATCTAGATCAGAAGATACTTACAAACATTTAGGCTCCCCCTTAAATCAGATAAGCTCCCACTGGATATTTGCATAATATCCTTATCCTTAAACATTGAAGATCGAGTCCTAGATTGTTTTATCTAGAAGTCATATTCTTTGACTTTGAAGTCCGGGTCTTGAACTGAAATATTCAAGAACCATTATCTTACTCCCCCTAAACCTGTGGTACCTGCAAAACATATTTGACAAGTTTTGGTACCCACTGGTATTGGGTCCTCGTAAGTTAGATTTAGGAATCCACCTCTCAATAGATTTATATCTTTTAAATTCTGAATTCTGAGAAGTAATTCTGTAAGTACCGTACCAGTTATGAGCATATTCTTTTTGAACAAAGTCATTATCTCCATAGTAAGAGCAACATATCTTCGTTTGAGCCAACCTGATCAAATGATTAGTGGAATAAAGTATATCAGGTGTACCAAAAGATTTACCTTTATGCGCACTGTTCTTTTTAGCTTTTGTTGTGGATGTGAATGATTTGTCCTTCTTCTTCTCATCAGGAGAACCTTTCACTCTCCATACCATCTGTCCTTTCTTTGAATGTTTTCCAAGAAATTTTACATAAAAGTTTACTGGACTATCAATAGATTTGTCATAAAACAGATTAGATAGACGAATCTGATTTGATTTGACAATGTTTGGTTTGATACTGTTCTTTTTGAAAACATTTTCATGAATGGAACTTGAAGCTGTTTTAAAAGAACAAACTGATTCAGATGAATTGTCATAAGGTGATTGAAAAATTACATCAGCTAAACTCTTCTCTGACAATTCAACATTTATAGCTTCCAAGTCCTTTATCTTTTTAGATAAAATGTTTCTTTCATCAGAAAGTGTTTCAAACTTCTTCTTCAAATCAGTTATAGCCATCTGTTCTTTCTGAATGTCTGATGATAGAAGATATATCTTGGACGTAGGCTTAGATATTTCAGATTCAAAGTTTAAACGTTCTTGCTCAAAATCTTTTTCCAAGTTCTTGTTTTTCTCAGAAATTTCTTTGAAAATCCCAGTATTTCTCTTTTCAGAAATTTTCTTTTCCATCTCAAAAGACTTTTTCTTTTCTTGAAAAGATTTTCTTTCTTTTTCAAGTAAAGTCTTGCGGAACTGAGATTTGTTTGGGAAGTTCAACTGTTTTGTTTTCAAGAACTTTTCTCTCTTTAGCAAACGTGTCTCTTTCAGTAATTAAGATTTTTTCAAACTCTGACACTTGCTTGGAGAGTTTAATGCATCTTAGCTCCATATCCTTTTTCTCTTGAATAGCTTTCTTAGAAAAGTCAGAAAGCTTTTGAGTTGAATCTTTCTCCAGATTTGTTTTGTCTTTATCTGCTTGAAGGCTTTTCATCAGATTAGCATTCTTTGTCTCCAAAGCAGAAATCTTTTCTTCAAAAGCTTTAAACTTGATGTGCAGATCAACTGATTCAACTTTAAATTATGATGTCTGTTGTTCAGTTGTCTTCAGCTTGCTTTGAATATTTGTTATCTTTCTCTCTTTCAGTTTGATTTCATTCTCACTAGTCACAATAATATCATCTTTCATTTAAATTTATTTTTCTTTCTCTTTAATTTCTTTCTCTTTTGCTCTGATGATACCTGCAAAATCAGATTTAGAATGATGAATACATTTAGCACATTCAGAAGTTTTATCAGAGTTTAACAATTTAGCTTTAAACTCCTGAATCTGATTTAGAAGATCTGAATTCTGAATCTTCAGTTTATCTCGTTCAACTTCTATGCTAGGTATCTCAGGCATGTACAATACAACAACATCTCTCGCTGACAAAAAATCTTTAGACATCTTGATATCTGAAAAAAATTACATCAAAATGATCGTTAACGAAAATTAGAAAATTAATCAGTATTAAAAATATGTCCCCCTCCGCAGACTTAGCACGGGGGTCCCAAAATATTCAGATAAAATTTGACTTGAAAAACAAATTTGAAAAACACTTGAAAATTTTTCTAAGGCACAAACTCGCAGAACAAAGAAACACGCAAAACACTGTGGACACTACTTCTCGCAAGCAGGCTTATGCGTGTTTCAACTTTGCGCAGAACACTACGTGCGTGTTTTAGGTTCACGTAGACAACGATGTGCACGTTTTGAGCTTCTCACAAGCTAAGTCGTACGTGTTTTGATGCCTTTGCACGTTCTATACTTAGAAACTTTTCGAAATATTACTTCGTGCAAAATGCATTCTCGCAAACCGATAGAACTCGCAGATTACTGTTGCAATCACTTCGCGCAAGTAGGGTCGTGAGCGTTTCCACTTCACACAGACAACTACGTGTGTGTTATTCATTGCTTCGCGTGTTTAGTGACTTGCGTGTTCTTTAGATGAATGTTGCGTGAAGTCTGGATATTGCGTGTTCTTCAGTTTTGTTCACGGATTCGACCCAAAATCTTTAAAACCTGCAATTAACACATGACAATACACAAATATGGTCAAAATAACTACTAGAACATATTTCTAATGAAAGATTTTAATTAAAAACATCAAAGATTGAGAAAATTAATCAATCACAGTTCGACATTTTCAAAAACCGAAAACTTCAAAAATTCAAAATTGGATGTGATTCGGTTCGAATTTCGTGATACGATCTATACAAGAAATGTTCTAAAACACAAATCGAACACTATAGTTCCATTTTCTTTCATCAAAAACAATTTTACATTAAAAAATTGATTCAACAGTGTTTTATCATAAACGTTTTGCGTGTTCTTCCAAAATCAAGAAAATGATCCAATCCAAGTGAATTTAATCCATCTGAATAGTTTTGGTCTGCTTTGATACCAAATGTAAGTCCAGATTCAAGCTAAACAATCAAGATTCAAGATTTGACATTGATTTTCTAGAGAGAGAGAGAGTATAGAGAGAAAGCTCATGTCATAGATCTTACAATATGAATTACAAGTGATTACCCCTATACACGCATGACACGCTGGATATTTAAACTCTCATACTACTAATCCTTCTAAGACTTCTCTCACAACAATATAACAAAGGCTTTTATACAGAGTTGACTTACAAGACTTGACAAGACTTTGACCATACAGACTTTGATTTTTCCACACTTAAATCTTGGATACAATTATACACTAACATTCTCCCCATTTGTATTCAAGATTTAATAAAAAATTGACAATGATCTTCAACTCTTGGTTCTTCAAACTTTGACTCTGACAGCTTTAAACTTTGAAGCTCTAACAATCTTTAAACTCTGATGCTTTTGAAGAATCTTGAAAAGTCTTTCACTTTGCTTTGTAAAGTCATCAAGTCTTGAACAAAACTTTAAAATTTTTGAAACTTGAAATATCGTTCATCTATGAGGAATCTTTAAGTGCTTGGTATCTTCATCTCTTTGATCTCTGAACTGTCTTTGGAAAAACAAACTTTATCGAGTCATCTTGATTTGTCTTTGAATCATTTCTGAATAATTTCTTTTCATCAAACTTGATTGAATTGAACTTTCAAAATTTCTCCACAAGTCTTTTCCACTTTGACATCTCTTTATGGCTTTGAAATTATGACTTTGAAATTCAACATTTAGAATTTCTCCCTCTTTTAGATCAAGCATTAATAATAGGCCTGCCCTAACGAGAATGACTTCCTTGTCTGATCCCGAGCAAAGATTCAAAGATCCTTATACCCCTTCTGAAATGCAGTTTATCATCCAAAGCATCCAGCACTCGAACCAAAGAAAGTCTATCAAACTTTCCAAGACCTTTCTCTACTCTTTTGACTTTCTCTTCATTCTCTTTGAACTTTCTGTTGAGCTGGAGTCTGACCACATTGATAGTTCCATCTGAAAACTTTGAAAGCTCTGAAATCCTCATGATCCTCTTCTTGTTCTCTCTATTTTTGTATACAACTCTAAGCTCTGGTTGATCAATAACTTTGAACAGATCAAGATTATCCAAGTCTTCATAATACAGGTTAGGCTTAGTCATGTTCACCGTCTTCTGATTAGGCTCCAAAGCAAGCTGGAAATCATAACAGTAAGTATAATTAACATGCCTTCTCATAAATCTTTTGACTGCTTCCAAGGCAAAAACAATGTTCTCCGGACATACTGCCATGTTCCTGAATAGATGGTAAATATATTCAATGTCGTCTACATCCAAATGAGAGAAATCAGCTTCAGAAAATTCACAGTGTGTAAGATCTCTTCTTTGAACATAAAACAATGGATACCAAACTTTTCTGTGGAACTTTCTCAACTTGACATTTTTAACAGTGACTATCCCGGATTTGTTCTTTACGTACTTCTAAGACTTTCTTTCCCAAGTGATCATCCTTGCATATTCCTCTTGAACATCCCATGGTAGATGATAAACACCCAAGACTTTGTGAGTATCTAACACCCTGATCCTGTGCACAAACATTTTCTTCCTATCCTCCTCCAGAAAAGGAACTCTCAGAGCATTCCTCATATGCTTGATTTCAGCATCAGTAGGAACAAGAGTTGCTTGAGGTGCTTCTGAGGGTCCTGCTTGGGTTTCAACAGAGTTAGAAGGAAAGAAGGCATCAGGATTGGGTAAAGGATAAGTTTCAGGTTGGTTTTTAGGGTTGGTTTCAGGTTGGTTTTCAGGTTGGTTTTCAGGTATTGGGCTTGGGATTCTGTTTGGGCTTGGAAAGTTTACAGGTCTAGGTGGGATATTTTGGCTAGGTGGGTTTTCTAGGCTAGGTGGAGGTTGGTTTAGTGGGCTAGGTATGTTTTCTAGTTGGTTAGAAGGTTCATCTAGGTTAATTTCTTTGAAGGTAGGTATTTCAGGTGGGGTTCAGACGGTTTCTGGAATATCATGGTGCACATGACTCAGTTGTAAGTCATCTGGTGTGCCCGTCAAGATGTCTAGGATGTTCTCATTACCCTCTTCATCAGAATCCATCAGACCTTCTCTTTCTTCCTCTTTCAACATCTAGAAGTTATCATACTTTTCATACGCTGTCTCCTCTTCATCTGATGAAAGATTAATAATGTCTATATCAAGCATCCCAGTTAGCAACATAATTTCATCTCTTATAGAAACCTTAGGATTTGTAACCCTTGGTTCTACCTCCTCATTCACATACAACATGATCTCATCAATTGGTTCATCAACCCCTACATCTGTCATCTCAACATCATCTCCCTCTTGAGTAACAACCTGTGCAGCTTCAGTGTCAATAGAAGTTCTTTGTCTCTTACTTATCTCCCCCTCATGATCTTGATCAGAGTCACGATCATGTCTTTTGCGGAGAACTGCTTGATCTTTGCAAGAATCCTGAACTGCTCGGGTGAGATCTTGAAGATTCTGTACCACTTCAGACTTGAAAGACTGGAAAATTGTAGTAGTGACATAATCTGAAGGTACCTGATGTAGCTGTGATCTCAACAAACCAATCAAATCAACCTCAGATTCATCAGCTGGTGCCTGAGATAGTAATTTGGCATATAATAAGGATTTCAGCTCCTCCACAGATTGATCAGCAGGCTGTACTGGTGGTGGTGGAGGTGGTTGAACATGCATCTCAACAGCTAGTCCTTTTCCTTTCAATAGGCTTTTCACTTTCCCCAGCTCCTCCTCAAAATTAGCCGCCATACGATCTTCAACAGCCTTTAAGGCGCCGTTAAGAAACTCCATAGACACGAAGTCTGGGAAAATAACTCTAGGGTCACTTAGACTTCCCGTTTGCACAACTGTTGAAGATTCAACAGTGTGGCTTATGTTCAAAGCTGGCATCGTGGTATCTTTCTAAACACAAAGATATGCATACAATTCTTCTAGTCATATGAGTCTACAAACAAAAATAAGACTATTTATACTAGCTACATATTACAAGACAAAACAATACAAAGCAAAAACACAACACTAAATGACTTTGATTTTTCTTTATTACAAAGACTTTGACTTAGCATGAGAGTTGAATTGAGCTCTTTGACTTGACTTTTATCTTCAGTCTTCATGATCTTGTATCCAACATATTTATGCACTAACAATCTCCCCCTTTGGATTCAAGATCATCTTCCAAAAAGATAAGCAATACAATCTCCCCCTTTGTAGATTTCTTTCACAAATTTAATCTCCCCCTTTCGGATAAACAAAAGTTAACTTTCAGCATCATAGAACAATCTTCCCTTTTGTTTAAGCAGTCTTCAAACTATCAGTAATCTTCCCAAAATCTATGAGTATATTCTTCAATAATCTTTAACAGTCTTTCTCAAAAGTTGTATAAACCTCTTTCAGACTCCAGAAAGAAATTATCTTCAGATTTAGCTATATTTTCTTCAACAAATCATATTCAAAGAAAAATTTCAGCAACTTTCAGACAAACTTTCTAAAATCTCTGAACTATCTCTTTCAATTCTGTACCATCTCTTCATAACGTGCAATTCTTTGACAAAATTCTTGTAATGAACTTTCTCCAAATCATCTTTCTTGAAATTGACTTCTCCCATAACTGTTTTTCATTGACTGTCTCCCCCTTTTTGATGATGTAGAGTAGAGAAATCATCAAAACTTCTTCAAGAAATTTCATTAATCTTTTCTGACCATTGATCTTTACCACTGAGCCTCTAAACATCCGTTAATTCATTAGATATTCATCCAAATCTTTCAAATTCAGACGAATATGAATGTAACACCTGAATCAACAAATGAATCGGTTAAAAATGCCTGTTAGTAGCACGAAGCCACTGTGTGTAACAAATACACATTGGAAAGGAGCTTTTTGATGTTCACTCCCCCAGGTCTTCCATTCAATCATCGAATAACACAAGTTTAAACTATGAACGTTCTGACAGAAAAACAAATTTCTTGTGTGTACGTGCTTGTGTATGAAAGAATTAAGCATGATAATTGCTTTTAATAGGCTCAAAATGTGTAAACCATTGAGATAACAACAGTAATACATGGACTCAATTGTGCGTGATCGAAGTACGAAGGTGGGACAGACTTCCTTCTTTTTCAATATCTAAATCTTCCAGATGAAAACCAGATAGCATATGTGCTGCATCCCCAGAAAATTTGAAACATCTTCTTTTTAAGAAAATGATGAGTAACTGCTGGGGTTAAGTCAAGAGTTGGCATACGCTAGTTGGCTGTTTCAATGATGATCACGAAGAATTGTGAAACAACAGTAATGTGGTTGCCCGGCTCAGAAAAAGTTGGTGCAGATTTTGATATTCTTTTACTCTGATCTCTCACCCTCTTTCTTTTGAACATTGAGCTCACTTCTAACCAAACTCTCTTTTACATTTTACCTCATCACACATATCCACACTCAGATATTTTGATTCCTCGCCTCCCGATCACTCTAGGATAACTTCTTGGGTAGGAAACACTGGTTAATGTGAATCCATAGAAGTTCTATTAACCTCACACAATAAACCCATGTAATTGTCCTATAAGTAAAATGTTGCTCAAATGGTTAAACTTTTTCAGTTAAAGCACATAACGAAATACATGTAAGATAAATGTATGCTCATGAATGTAATCATGAAGATTTGAGCATTTTAATGATGAAGGATTTTTCAAAACAAGTATATTGAATGAATGAAATGAATACAAGAAACTTGTTTGAAAATCTGACATTGTATGAAAAGATCAAATATGAATGATTTAACAAACAAGGTTTAGGTCATGAAAATTGGATGTTGTCTATAAGAACAATTATAGACATTCTTGAAAGAAACGTTTTGAATAAAATCACGCTCAAATATCAATGAAGTTCAAACGGGGTGTATTACCATCGAAAAATTGGTTAATTTGAGACATGGTGATAACATAAACAACAAAATACTAAACCGGTGTGTGTGAATATTTGAAAGTATATGGAAAAGATAATACACAAGTATTTATCTTTGGAAACACACGGTTTGTTTAACAATTAAGCTCATGAAAAATGAAAACATTTAAAATCACACTTCTTAATTCATGAAATTTGTTTAAGAATCAGAAGTGGTTTGAATGTTTAAAAACATGTTTTCATATCTGAAATTCGTCCTTGTTTCAGACATGTATGAGATTAAGTTTAGAATGAACCTTACGCTCAGCTTAAATCTCATAAAGTCAGCTCAAAAGTCATAATTGATATGATCATGTAAGCTACCCCTCAAAATCTGCATTCAGTCAAAAGTTGTCAAAGCACAAAGTCTTATTCACAAAATTTATTGAAAAATTATGTTAGTGTATAAAATTGTATCCAAGATTTAATGTTGAAAAGTCAAAGTCAATGTTAGTCAAAGTGTAGAAAGTCAAAATAGTCTTTGAGAGTTTGTAAAGCTTGTAAGCTTGTGAGAGTTTATCTTATGTATAAATACCATTGTGTTGTATGAGTTTGTAAGGTCAAGCATTGTAATTGTTAGATTTGTGATCAATATACTTGTGACTGTTTTCTCTCTCTACTCTCTCTCTAGAACCCATAATTGTCATATCTTGTTTTGTCAGGATCGAATTCTCAACAAGAATTAATTCTCAGAAACAATATCAAAGAAGTTTGCGGAATAACACTTTGATATTTAATCAAACAGAAAATAAAGACAGAATATAATCAACAAACTGTAAACTTATATTTAATGCTTTGAAGTTACAAGATTACTCACTCAACCTCAATATTGATGAACAGACTCACCAATACGAATTCTACTTCTCTAGAATTAGGATCTATGCCTTGAGGTTGATTGTCTCTCTAAAAGAATGAAAACTAAAAAAACTAAATTATTATTCTAAACTATACAATATATACTGAATACAAAGATAATTACAATAAATAAAATATCTTCAGTATATCTTCCATGTATATCTCTAAGCTTCCATGTATATCCTTTCATACGAATCTTCATCATATAAGCAGTATTAATCTTCAGCAGCATTAACTTCCTTCTAGCAGCATTAACTACTAAGCAGTACTAACCACTAGCAGTACTAACTAGCTAAGCAGTACTAACTTTGTTCAAGCAGCACTAACTTTGACTAGCAGTATTAATTAATACTAGCAGTAGTAACACTCAGCAGTATTAACCTTTAAATCTTCTAGCAGTAGTAATTTTGAACCAGCAGCATTAACCATACTTGATGAATTCTTCAGTTCCCAACAATCTCCCCCTAACTTGACTTTTAGGAAGAGAAGTCAAGTTCTTCAAATTTTCTTCAAGATGCTCCCAAAACTCTATTATGGTCTAAATTCCTGTGTTTGCATCCAATCCCAAACTCTGATTGATGGTTCTTTGAATCAAGTATTTAGCCATTTCTGAATCTGGAACACACCTTAACTTTTTCTTCAGCATGGCATGTAGCTTCAATCTGCTATGATTATACACTCTATCCACTAGGAAGTATTCAGTGTGATTTAAATCCAAAGTCACTGTATATACTCCACTAATTTCATATAAAGTCCAACTGTTTACTGATTTGAAGACATCCTTGATCAAGTGCTTTACTTCTTCAGGTTTGAACATCATACACAGATACTCCATTACTAGTTTTGTAATTGAAATCCCTGAAGCCTTTAGAATATCTGCATACAACTTCATTCCTATCTCAAACATCTCTTCAATATCTGATCTAGAACATGTTCTGACAATTTTAGCCCATGTGTTAAACACTTCATACTTTTCATCCTTTCTTTTCAGCCTTATGTATTCCTTTCCATCCACTGTCAATGTATCCCAGAGAATCACCTCAGGAGGCTTAACTCCTACAGGCTCTGCTGAAATTGGTTCAGGCACTTTGTCCATCACTACCATATACAAATTAACATCATCAGTGTTAGATGGCTCTGTCTGTTTAGATAACTCAGGTGCCCCTTCTTCTTCAGCAACCTTATCAGCTTCTTCTTCAGATACTCTAGGCTTTTTAATTGGCTTTCTCCTTGCCATCATTTTTGTTCTCTTTAAAGTCTTTAGACTTTCTCCTAGAGTGGTCTCTTTCTTAGGGGGTGTTTCTTGCTCATCTGGAAATGGCTTTTGACAATCAAAGTCATTACTTTCTTTCATCCTCTTCTCCATCTCCACCCTAGCAGTTTCACTTCCCTGAAGCTTTAACATCTCTGAATCATAGAGTTCTTTGATCTTCTCAAAAGACATTTTGGAGAACATCTCCTTTTTGACTCCTACAACACCTTTGAGAAATATAATCATCTTGTTTCTCTCTTGGGTACCTAGGAATGTCTTTGAGGGTCTTCTCTTCTTTGCAACTGTTTTCACCACAGATTTCTTCATACTTGCAGCTTTCTTCTGTGCAATTTCAGTTGCCATGCTCTGTTGATAAGCTTCATTCAGTTCAGCAGCTAGAGCTTTTGCCATTTTCCTGTCCTTTTCCATCTGAACTCTTTCTTCTTTTTCAATATCCTCCTGCATCTTTTTAGCTAGGGCTTCATCTGATTCAACCAACCTTTGTTTTTTGATTGGTTGATCAGATTCTACCATCTTTGCTTTTCCTTTATCTCTGCTCATTTCCTTCTTACTGTTATCTTTCTTGATCACTTCACCTTGTTCTTTTATGATTACACCTTTGGTCTTCAAAGTGACCTTGGGAGTATCATTCTTGGCTTTTAGTAAGGTTTCTGCAATCTCAAGATCTGTTAACACTTCTTTCACAGTTTCTGCTGCTTTATTAATGTCAGCAGTAGTAACTGTTTCTTCTTGCTGCTCCCCCTGAACATCAACTTTCTCTCCATCAAGCTCCCCCTTTCTTGTGGCTTCTTCCATGTTGATCTCCCCCTTTTTGGGAGCATCATCCTCAGTGGTCCTTCTCCTTAATTGGAATTGCTTCCTCTTCTTCCTTTGTACCAGACTAACCACCATCCTTTTCAGCTTAGCAATCTGTTCTTGTTGTGACAGAATTACTAGCTTCATTTCTTCAATTTCTTTGCCTTGTTTGAGAACATCTTGATTGATGTTCCCCATAGTTTCCATCAATTCATCGTACGTATATATGTCCTCACCCTCTCCAGAAGTGTTACCCTCCTTTGAAGGATCATTGGATCTTTTATTTGTGGAAGTCTTCTGCCTTGCAGAGGCACTATCCACCCCTGTGGTTTCTTGGCACCAGGGACCTTCAAATGATTGCTTATTCAAAGTTGCCATGGGGGAGGTCTTATTGATGTTACCACTTTCCTCCTCTGTACTAGCAGGAGTAGTGGCAGCCTCATCACCCATATGCTCTACCTCCTCCTCAGAGAGCACCTCCTGTGGGTTGGGAGACACCCTTGTGGTTTCCCATTGGATATTCTCTAGGGGAGAATTCTCCCTTAGAGGGCTTATAGGCTTAGTGGTTAATGGTACAAGAAGGGAAGGAGCCTTCTTGACCTGTTTTCTCTTGTAAGTTAGGGTGATGGGAGAGGTTGGTTTTTCAAGAAGGGACTGGGGAATGGATTTTGAGAGGGAAGGTTGGGCTTGGCTAGCAGTGGGTTGGTCTAATGGGGGCCTTGACCCTGCTGCCATACCTTCATTGGTTTGGGACACCACCATCATTGTAGAGAACAATGGGGTGTCAACTCCTTCAGAGTCCCCAGCAGATCTTCTCATATTTGAAAAAAACTTGCCTTTGGGGGGTTTAGGTACATATACCCCAACAGATTGAGGTATATCCGTTAATTCATGAGTAATAACTGCTTGAACAAACCTGGGATACATAAAAAAACTCTTTTTGTTTCCCATGTTTGAGACAAGATCATTGAAAATCATTTTAGAAAAATTATACTTTCTGGCAGTGGCCAAGCACACCAACGCATAAGCAATAGTGCTGCTGAACTCACTCCATCCAGTAGTCTTTTTGGAGATACAATGCATAAGAGTATGGACAAAGAAACGCCATTGGGGTGAGAATTTTGCTTTAGAAAATTTGAAAACTCCCAATGGGCCTCCATACCCCATTCTTGTAAGGTTTGAAAAGAGTTCATCATTTGGGATAGAGGTTATACCAGAGGCATCGTCTAGACGTAGACAGATGCGAATAACCTCTTCAGTAACCGTGAGTGATTGATCACAGATTCTTGTCTTGATCATCTGCACACCATTCTGAACAACAATGGTTGCATTGGCCCAGAACTGCCTTTGATGCTCGATATAGATTGTAGGGGATACACTAAGAGCATGAGCAATGTGGCTTGACTTAAGGAAATCCACAATCTGATGAAATCCTGCAGCTTGCTTTGGCTTTTGTAGCATCGCAATCTCATTGTGCTCGTCGATGAAAGTCATGGATGCCATTGGTCTTAGTGAAAAGCTTGCCTGAAAACTTCGAACTTGAGAGAGAAAAGATTTTGAGCGCAAGAGAGCAGTATGCAAAGAGTCGTTATGAACTTTTAGGCGGGCAAATAGTATTTATAGTATTCGGAATATAAGCAGTATTAACCTAGAGCAGTATTAACTACTAGCAGTATTAACTGAAAGCAGTATTAACTACTAGCAGTATTAACCACTAGCAGTATTAACTACTAGCAGTATTAACTGAAAGCAGTATTAACTACTAGCAGTATTAACTACTAGCAGTATTAACTGAAAGCAGTATTAACTACTAGCAGTATTAACCACTAGCAGTATTAACTAATAGCAGTATTAACTGAAAGCAGTATTAACTACTAGCAGTATTAACTACTAGCAGTATTAACCACTAGCAGTATTAACTACTAGCAGTATTAACTGAAAGCAGTATTAACTACTAGCAGTATTAACCACTAGCAGTATTAACTACTAGCAGTATTAACTGAAAGCAGTATTAACTACTAGCAGTATTAACCACTAGCAGTATTAACTACTAGCAGTATTAACTAAACTTACTCCTTTTAAACTTGCTAAACACTGAGTACTGCTATGCATATCCTGAAAAAGAAGATTAGTAACACCAAGAATAAAAATATACAGGTATAAAACCACTTTTTGAGAAGGAGATTATTCAGAGTTGATCATTCCCACACTTCTTACCAAGAAAGTGAATCTACCCACATCAAAAGCTTTAGTGAATAAATCAGCAAATTGATTATCAGTGTGAACTTTTACAACTTGAATAATTTTCTTTTCATTACAGTCTCTTATGAAGTGATACCTGATCTCAATGTGCTTTGTCTTTGAGTGCTTGACTGGATTATTTACAATGCTAATAGCACTGCTGTTGTCAATAAAGATTGGAGTGTGTAGAAAGGTTACCCCATAATCCAACATTTGATTCTGAATCCATAAGACTTGAGAACAGCAACTTGCAGCTGCTATGTACTCTGCCTCTGTTGTAGATGTGGATACTGTGGTTTGTTTCTTGCACTGCCATGAGACTAGTCTAGTACCCAAAAACTGACATCCTCCAGAAGTAGATTTTCTGTCCAAGTTTGCCCCACCTAGATCACTGTCTGAGTATGCTATTAGGTCAAAAGGTGAGTTATGAGGATACCAAAGTCCCAATCTGGGTTGCCCTTTGAGATATCTGAATATCCTCTTAACAGCTTGAAAGTGAGATTGCTTTGGCCTAACTTGAAATCTTGCACATACACAGACTGGAAACATTATATCTGGCCTTGATGCTGTGAGATACATGAGAGAGCCAATCATGGATCTATAATGATGCACATCCATATCCTCCCCCTCAAGATCTGCTGTGATCTGCTTGTGTGTTTCCATAGGTGTGCTGGCAGGTTTTGATTCTGAGAAACCAAACTTGGTTAGAATATCCTGCACATACTTGGATTGACATATGAAAATGCCATCTGACTTCTGTTGAACTTGGAGTCCAAGGAAGAAAGTAAGTTCCCCCATGGAACTCATTTTGAACCTTTGATGCATTAAATCCTCAAACTCCTTGCACATGTTGTTTCTTGTAGAACCAAAAATAATGTCATCAACATATATTTGGACCAGCAAGATATCCTTCTTCTTTCTTTTGATAAATAGAGTCTTATCAATGACTCCTCTTTCAAAATCATTTTCCAAGAGATAGGATGACAGAGTGTCATACCATGCTCTTGGGGCTTGATGTAGTCCATAAAGTGCTTTCTTTAATTTGTATACCCTGTCTGGATAGCTTGGGTTTTCAAACCCTGGTGGTTGACAAACATATACTTCTTCTTCAATTGATCCATAGAGAAAAGCACTTTTTACATCCATTTGGTAGACTTTGAAGTTCATGTAAGAAGCATAGGCTAGGAATAGTCTGATTGCTTCTATCCTAGCTACAGGTGCAAAAACTTCTTCATAATCTATACCCTCTTCTTGAGTATAGCCTTGAGCCACCAGCCTTGCTTTGTTTCTTATAACAATACCTCTTTCATCTCTCTTGTTTCTGAAGATCCATTTTGTGCCAATTGCTCTGTGGCCTTTAGGAAGGTCTACTAGATCCCACACATCTTGTAGCTTGAACTGTAACAGTTCCTCTTGCATTGCTTCTATCCAGCTGGATTCTTTCATAGCATCATGTGCCTTTTTAGGCTTAAGCTGTGATAGAAAACAAGAAAGCACTGTATGCTGTTGATCTTGCATTTCCTGAAGTCTGCTTTGATGTCTAGTCATCATAGGAGAAGAGATATCTCCTATTATCAACTGTGGAGGATGATTCTTTTGAACTCTGGTGTTGTAACTAGGTTCTTCATTTAATCCAGCCTCAAGATTAGATTCATGCAACTCAACTGAAGTGTTTTCAGATGCCACTTCATTGTTTTCTTGAGTCTCCTCATCTCTAGTGTCTTCTTCACTCTGACTTGGTTCAGTAAATGATTCCTTTTCACAGTCTTCAACTGAATTTACTGTGGGTATGGGAAAAATCACAGATTTAGATATACTTTCTTGAACTTGTGTGATCTCTGATTCTCCACTACCTGTTCCTGTAAACTCATTACTGAAACCAAAAGAGTTAGTTAGTGAATCAATGTCAAATAGCCACTGAGGTCCAGACCCAACAGGATTTGGTGTGTTCTCATTGCATTTGACATTGTCACTTTCTTCAATTATTTTAGAAGAAGAGTTAAATACTCCGTAGGCCTTACTCTGAGATGAATATCCAACAAGAAATCCATCATCTGCTTTGCTATCAAACTTACCTAAGTGAGATTTGGTATTTAGAATTGTACAAGGACACCCAAAAGGTTTAAAGAAACCAATAAAAGGTTTTCTTTTATTTAAAAGCTCATATGGGGTCTTGTTCTTTTGCTTGACCATTAGAACTCTGTTTTGGACATAACAAGCAGTATTAACTGCTTCAGCCCAGAAGGTAATTGGCAATTTTGAATCAGCCAACAGAGATCTAGCAGCCTCTATTAGTGTCCTATTTCTCCTTTCAGCAACACCATTCTGTTGAGGAGTCCTAGGAGCACTATATTGTCTCTCAATACCTTTTTCTTCACAAAAGGTGTTTAGATCATGATTTTTAAACTCAGTTCCATTATCTGATCTAATGACTTTTACTCTTTGATTAGTTTGGTTTTCAATTCTTAGAATGAAGGATTTGATAAGACCACTTGTTTCATCCTTAGTCCTTAGAAAATATACCCAAGTAAATCTGGAGTAATCATCAACAATAACCAAGCAGTAAGATTTCTTGCCTATACTCATAACATTTGTAGGACCAAACAGATCCATATGCAATAACTGGAGACAAGTAGAAACAGAATTTAACTCTTTGGTCTTATGAGAAGTTTTGTGTTGTTTGCCTTTAAGACAAGCAACACAATGATCATCACATGAAAAGACTTTTGAAGGTAAACCTCTTACAAGGTTATTTTTAACAAGATTGTTCATAGTCTTGAAATTCATGTGACACATCCTTCTGTGCCAAAGGGAGGATTCATCTACAGAAGCTTTTGAAACAAGACAATTTAGAGATGAATCACTATCAACATTGTCCAAATCAAGACAGTAAACATTGTCCTTTCTTGGAGTTCTAAGTAGTATCATGCTTTCATCAACTACCTTGAACCCTGGAGCAAGAATCATACACTCAGTATTAGTAAATAATATACTATGTTGTTTGTCACAAACCTGTGATACACTTAACAGGTTGTACTTTAATTGATCAACATAGTAGACATCCTCAAATGTCATCTTACCTTTGGTGACATTACCTTTTCCACTTATCTTACCACCAGTAAGATTGTCTCCAAATGCATCATGTCCTCCATTAATATGCTTGAAATCCTGAAGGCATGACATGTTGCCAGTCATGTGCCTAGAGCAACCACTATCAACATGCCATATGCTCTTTCCCTTGAGCTGTTGGTTGCCCTGCACATTAAATAAATCAATTAGTATGATTGGGGACCCAAGCAAAAGTGGTCTTGGGTCTCCCTTTCTCATCAAAGTATTTACATTCCTTTTTAATGAGGTTTTTAAACTCAGAGCACTCTTTATTAGAGTACTTTGTCAATATGATTAGCTTAGCAGAACCAACACTAGAAGCAGTACTAACCTTAGAAGTACTAACAGGTTTAGCAGTACTAACAGGTTTAGCAGTACTAACAGGTTTAGCAGTACTAACCTTGTTAGCAGCATTAACATTGTTAGCAGTAGTATTACTTCTAGCAGCACTATCATTGTCAGCAACACTATTTGTGGTAGCAGTACTAACAGTTTTAGTGCTTTTAGGAATCCACATATTGATACTTTCTTTAACAGACTTTTTCTTTATGTGGCTTTTAGTTTTAACAGTTTTCTTAGCCACATGGTTTTTTTCAATTTTCTTATAACCAAAGGGTTTTTGCATGGATCTTTGGAAATTCATCCTTTGTTTCATAGGATTGAAATAACAGAATTTTGCAAGATGATTCAATTTGCCACAGATAAAACAAGGTTTTGGTCTATTGATTTTACTCAGATCAACCCCTTGTTTTTGTGCCCACTGATTATTCCAGTTTCTTTGATTTCCCCTCTTTTTGTCCTGTTTTTGGTGCTCATTCTTCTTACATGCACACTGTTTGCAAGGACCTGGATTCACAACTGTGGTCTATTTGTAATGGACCTTACCAGACTTTCCCTCTGTCTTCTCTATGTCCTTGGATTTGATCCAAGCCCTTCCACAATCATCATTGGTGATAATGTTATTCTCTAGAGGAATCTCACCACTCACCTTGTTCTCCTTACTCTTGCCAACCTCTTTCTCAGTCTTATCCTCAACAACTACCTCATCTAAGGGATCTATTTCAGTGGCTCCCTCAGGCAAGTCCTTCCTATCTTTGGTGTCTAACAGGTCTGAAGTAGGAGGAATGTAATTGTTGTTATATGGTGGAGGTGTTGCATTGTACCCAATTCCTCTTCTCAGCTTATCATGAATCTGATTTTGTAGTAAAGAGTCCATTGCTTTAGAAGCATTGGAAAACTTTTCTACATCAAGCTTAACCTTGGTTAGCTCCTCTTTCAGTTTTTCACTCTCCTCTTTAGATTTGGTCAGTTTAAGTTCTAAATCCTTTTTCTCCCACTGCCAGTAATTGGTGTCATATGAGTGTTGTAGTTCATTGGCTTGAAAACCTTTGATCTGATCTTCAAATCTCTCTACAATCCTTACATAGTCTTTTATATCTTTTTCTAATCTCTTAAGGTCATCACTCATCTTCTAATTGTGATCCCTGTACCTTTTAACAGTGTCTATGCAAGTTTTAGAACAGAGATTAGAACTTACCTCACATGGGAGATCAGATACTTTAGCCATAAGAGCTTGATTCTGAATAGTTTCTTCTGCTTGATCACTCCAATCAAACCCCATTCCTTGTTGAGAAACAAGGGCTTGAGCAGAGTTTCTGTTGTTATTGAAGCTTCCAGATTGAGCTTGTTGATGGTTGTTGTTGTGAGACATTCCACTTCTGTATTCTCTAGCAAAATGTCCCTTCAGATGGCATTTGTAGCATTCTACCTTTGATTTATCAAACCCTGCTCCATCTTCTCTTCTTTGGGAGAAGTTGTTTCTTCCAGTCCTCTTTATAAACTTCTTAACTCTCATGGAGAGCATGGCCATCTGCCATTTAATATCCATCTCTTCCAGATCATCGGGATGGAGTTGTTCTAAGTCATCATTAATCAAAGAGGAATTTCCATGATTAGAAAGAAAAGCTTCAAACACAGAATCAGTGCCTTTGTCTTGATTTGATCCATTAGCAGCATTAACTGATTCAGGGTTAGCAGTAGAATCAATTGATGCTGATAGGAGTGCAGCATTATGAATATATCCAGAAGGCTTCTTCTTTGCCTCCACCTCAGCTTCAAATACTCTAAGATCATTGTACAGATCATCAAGTTCTTTTTCTTCCAACTGATCATTCTGTCTGAATGAAACTTGTTTGAAAATCTGACATTGTATGAAAAGATCAAATATGAATGATTTAACAATCAAGGTTTAGGTCATGAAAATTGGATGTTGTCTATAAGAACAATTATAGACATTCTTGAAAGAAACGTTTTGAATAAAATCACGCTCAAATATCAATGAAGTTCAAACGGGGTGTATTACCATCGAAAAATTGGTTAATTTGAGACATGGTGATAACATAAACAACAAAATACTAAACCGGTGTGTGTGAATATTTGAAAGTATATGGAAAAGATAATACACAAGTATTTATCTTTGGAAACACACGGTTTGTTTAACAATTAAGCTCATGAAAAATGAAAACATTTAAAATCACACTTCTTAATTCATGAAATTTGTTTAAGAATCAGAAGTGGTTTGAATGTTTAAAAACATGTTTTCATATCTGAAATTCGTCCTTGTTTCAGACATGTATGAGATTAAGTTTAGAATGAACCTTACGCTCAGCTTAAATCTCATAAAGTCAGCTCAAAAGTCATAATTGATATGATCATGTAAGCTACCCCTCAAAATCTGCATTCAGTCAAAAGTTGTCAAAGCACAAAGTCTTATTCACAAAATTTATTGAAAAATTATGTTAGTGTATAAAATTGTATCCAAGATTTAATGTTGAAAAGTCAAAGTCAATGTTAGTCAAAGTGTAGAAAGTCAAAATAGTCTTTGAGAGTTTGTAAAGCTTGTAAGCTTGTGAGAGTTTATCTTATGTATAAATACCATTGTGTTGTATGAGTTTGTAAGGTCAAGCATTGTAATTGTTAGATTTGTGATCAATATACTTGTGACTGTTTTCTCTCTCTACTCTCTCTCTAGAACCCATAATTGTCATATCTTGTTTTGTCAGGATCGAATTCTCAACAAGAATTAATTCTCAGAAACAATATCAAAGAAGTTTGCGGAATAACACTTTGATATTTAATCAAACAGAAAATAAAGACAGAATATAATCAACAAACTGTAAACTTATATTTAATGCTTTGAAGTTACAAGATTACTCACTCAACCTCAATATTGATGAACAGACTCACCAATACGAATTCTACTTCTCTAGAATTAGGATCTATGCCTTGAGGTTGATTGTCTCTCTAAAAGAATGAAAACTAAAAAAACTAAATTATTATTCTAAACTATACAATATATACTGAATACAAAGATAATTACAATAAATAAAATATCTTCAGTATATCTTCCATGTATATCTCTAAGCTTCCATGTATATCTTTTCATACGAATCTTCATCATATAAGCAGTATTAATCTTCAGCAGCATTAACTTCCTTCTAGCAGCATTAACTACTAAGCAGTACTAACCACTAGCAGTACTAACTAGCTAAGCAGTACTAACTTTGTTCAAGCAACACTAACTTTGACTAGCAGTATTAATTAATACTAGCAGTAGTAACACTCAGCAGTATTAACCTTTAAATCTTCTAGCAGTAGTAATTTTGAACCAGCAGCATTAACCATACTTGATGAATTCTTCAGTTCCCAACATGTTTGAATTGATTGTTTGAATATTGGGATCATACAATTTCAATTGGTATCAGAGCTAAACCAAAATCATTCAGATAAATTACATCATTTTGGATTGCATCAAATTTCTTGATTTTTCAAGAACTCGCACGTTAGTTTGGTCAAAAGTACCGTTTGATCGAACTCTCTTTTGTTTGTTGTTTTTCGAGTGTAAAAATGGCCACATAGAATTCTTTTGTGGTAATTGATTCATTCTTGTTCACATTATTCCACGAATTACTCCCAAAATCAGATCGAATTTTGATTTTTTTTGGATTTTCTTGAAAAATATCTCGAACACTGTAAATCATGAATTGCATTGTACTTTTTGTGTTTTTAGTCATAGTTTTTGATTAGAAAAGTGTTCAGTACATCAATTCGATCATATTGGTTCAAGTTGAGAATCAATTTGCAGGTTAATTGGATATTTGATCGAATTCTATGAGTGAAACCCAAGAACACGCAAGATCTACAAAACGCGCAACCTTCATCGGAAGAACGCGCAAACTGAAAGATCTTGATTTTGGCCGGAAAAGCGCAAAGTGTTATTTGCGAGTTCTAGAAAAGTGCAAATCGAAGTTTGCGTGTTTGTTCTTTAGTCTGCGAGTTTGAGCATCTTTGATCCTTCTGCGAGTTTACCTTGTTAGTTCTTGAAACACGCAAAGAAGTGATCTGCGAATTCTCAAAACACGCAACTCAAGCCTTGTGAGTTCTTGAAACACGCAAGTAGGCATCTGCGGTTTCTCCAAACGCGCACTATTCAGCTTGCGAGTTTCTCAGTGAACAGTTATCTGCGTGTTTAGGCGTCTACAAGTTTCAATCCTTCTTCAGTGGTTTGCGAGTTTTAGTAGTCTGCGAGTTCTGGAGTTAAAATATTTTTCTGATCTATTTCCAAGTGTTGTTGAAGTTTGATTTTCAAGTCAAATTTTTTTTTTCTGAATATTTTAGGAACGATCATTCATTCAAGCTCATCTATATTTCAAAATGCCAACTACAGATGAGAGAGGAAATATTGTACTGTCAGCCAGAGACTGTGCTGTATTGTACATGCCTGAGATACCGGCAATTGAAGCTGAAAGGGACAAACTAAAGAATCAGAATTCAGTTTTACTTAAACAAATTCAGGAGTTTAAATTTAAATTGTCAAATTCTAATAAAACTTCTGAGTGTGCAAATTGTACTAATACTGTTAAATCTGATTTTGCAGGTATCATCAGTGCAAAAGAGAAAGAGAGAAAAGAGAAAGAGAAAATTATTGTTCTAAAAGAGAATACTATTTAGACTTGTGAAAAAGAAATCAAGCTGAAAGAGAAAAATATTGTGAATCTTCAAAGCCAACTGAAGACAACTGAACAAAGATCATTGGAACAGCAAGCTAAATCAGTTGAACTTCAACAAAAGTTTACGGCTTTTGAAGAAAAGATATCTGCGTTGGAATTAAAAAATGCTGATATGATGAAAAGCTTCCAATCAGATAAAGACAGAGTTAATCTGGAAAAAATTTATGCTCAAAAGCTGTCTGATCTTTCCAAGAAAGTTAACCAAGAGAAGAAGGATCTTGATCTTGATATCTTAAACTCTCAAAGCAAGTATCCGAGTTTGAAAAGATTATTATAACTGAAAGGGATACTTTTGCCAAAGAGAAAAGTTCTTGAAGATAAAACTGTTGAACTTCCCAAACAGATCTCTGTTTTACAAGACTTACTTGAGAAAGAAAGAAAAGCTTTTTAAGAAAAAAAAAAGTCTTTTGATCTTGAAAAGAAGAAATCTGAAAAGAGAAATGTTGGGATCTTCAATGAAATTTCTGATAAAACCAAGAACTTGGAAAAAGATTTTGAGCTTGAACGTCAAAATTTTGAATCTGAAATATCTAAGCTTTTATCCAAGATATCTGTTCTATCCTCAGACATCCAGAAAGAACAGATGGCTAAAACTGATTTGAAACAGAAGTTTGACACATTTATTGCTGATAGAAATATTTTATCCGAAAAGATAAAGAACTTAGAAGTTGCAAATGATGATTTGTCAAAAAAAGTTTGTGCTGATGTGATCAATCAATCACCAGTTGACAATTCAACCGAATCGGTTTACTCTTTTAAAACACAAGTTCCATTCATGATAAAAATGTTTTCAAAAAGAAAAGTGTCAAACCAATCAATGTCAAATCAAATCAGATCCAACCATCTAATCTATTTTATGACAAGTCTGTTGATAGTCCAATAAACTTCTATGTTAAATCTCTTGGGAAGCAATCAAAGAAAGGTCAGATGGTCTGGAGGGTTAAAGATTCTTCTGATGAGAAGAAAAAGGACAAAGCATCTGCTTCCACATCCAAAGCTAAAAAGAACAGTGCTCATAAAGGTAAATCTTTTGGCCATTCTGATATGTTTTATTCTACTAATCATTTGATCAGAATTGCTCAGAAGAAAATATGATGTTCTTACCGTGGAGCACATGGCTTTGTAAGAAATAATTTTGTTAATTACTGGTATGGTTCATACTATGTTACCCCCACAAGAACTGCAACTAACATGTCAGGACCCAAATACCAGTGGGTACCAAAAGCTAAAACTGTGTTGCAGGCACCCAAGGTTTAAGGGGGAGCAAGAACATTGTCTCTTGGACAATTCAGTTCAAGACCCGCTCTTCAAAGAGAAACAACATGACTTCTGATTATATATAGATCAGGACTCGTTCTTCAAAGTTTAAAGAACAATGGTTTTTGAACAAAACAGTTCAAAACCCGGACTTAAATGTCAAGAACAAAGGCTTTTGAACAAAACAGTTCAAAACCCGGACTTCAAAGTCAAAAGAACAATGGCTCTTGAATGATTCAGTTCAAGACCCGCACCTCAATGTTAAGAGTATGGCTTCTGATTACAACAGATCAGGACCCGTTCTTCCATGTTCAGATAAGGATATTATGCAAATATCCAGGGGGAGCTTATCTGATATAAATCATTGTATCATGATTTGAGGGGGAGCTTAAAGGTAAATATCTTCTGATCTTAATCTCTGATTGTTTGAAAGAAGAACAACTTTCGAACATGAAAAACGTTTTCTAAAATGTTCAAACCACTTCTTGTTCTTAAAAGATTTCATGAATTTAGAAGTGTGATTTTAAATGTTTTTCATAATTGAGCTTTAAAGTTTAACTGACCGTGTGTTTCCAAAGATACATACTTGTGTATTATCTTGTCTATATACTGTCAAGTATTCACATACACTGGTTCAATACTTCATATTGATTTTGTTATTACCATGTATCAAATGATAAATCTTTCTATGATAATACTCCCGTTGTTTGTATTTATTGTTGTTTGAATCAAACATCATTTCATCAATATATGTGCTTTCATTGTTAATATGTTTATATATTGTTCATATACACATCTTACGTCTTTGATATCCCTTATTCTATTTCTTCATGAATTTTGATTTGATCTTAATCATTGTCAGATTCTCAAAACATTTCTATTATTTCATGCTTATTCATTCATATAAAATTGTTGAGAAATCTTAAATGCTTAAAATGCTCAATTTTCATTCTGATTCTTAATGAGCATACTTTCACTGATAAATGATTTCTTGTGCTTAAATTGTCAAGAAAATCATTGAGATACATGTTTTTAGGACAAATACATGGGATTCAGTGTGAGAACTTAACAGAACTTCCATGGATTCACGATAACCAGTGTTTCCTACCTCGGAAGTAATCCTTTGAGTGATTGAGGGGAGAGGGGTCAAAAGATTGAGAGTGGTGTGTGATGAGGTAAAATGGAAAAGAGAGATTGGTTAGAAGTGAACTTACATGTTTAAAAGAAATAGGGTGAGAGAACAGAGTAAAAGAATATAAACTCTGCACCAAACTTCTTTCTGAGCCGGGCAGCCACATAAACTGTTGTTTCACAATTCTTCGTGAACGACATTGAAAAAGGCACCTAGCCCATGCCATCTCTTGCAAGTACTCCACCAGCTACTCATTCTTTTCTCAAAAAGAGAATGTTTCACATTTTCTGGGGAAGCATCACATAATCTATTAGTTCTTCATTTGGAAGATACTGTTATTGAAAAAGAAGGAAAGTTGCCCCACCTTCGACCCTTCATCATGCACATTGAGTGTGTGTATACCATTGCTGTCTCAGTGGTTTACATACTTTGAGCCTTATGAAACACAATCATTGTTCTAATTCTTTCATACACAAGCATGAGCACACAGAAAATTTGTTTTTCTGTCAGAACATTCATAGAAAATACATTGTGTTTTTTCAATGATTGAATGGAAGTCCTGGGGAGTCATCATCAAACCAACTCCTTAAATTGTACATTCGTTGTACACAGTAACTTTGTGTTACTGACAGGCATTCCTAACTATTTCATTTGTCGATTTAGGGTTACAACTCATAATTTGTCTGAATTTGAAAAGATTCGGATAAATACATTCATGAATTGACGACTCATGATCAGATCAGTTGGGGGAGAATGTTCAAACATTACCAAAAGAGATCATGAAGACTGTTCTACATTGTTTAAAAAGGGGAAGAAATTTCAAAGACTAAGTTGAAATTGAAATGAGTTTTGATGATTTTGATTCTCACAATTCATCAAAAAGGGGGAGAAATTTTTTAAAGGTCAATTTCAAAGTCAAATAGAGATGTCAAAGTCTGTTGAAAAGATTTGTGAAGAAATTCTAAAGTCTGATGATTATTAAGAGATGATTCAAGACAAATTCAAACTGATGATTCGAGAAAGTTTGTTTTTCTGAAGTCGATCCAGAGATCAGAGATGAAGATATGAGATCAAAGATTCTTCAAAAGTTCAAAGATGAAGATTTCAAAGAAGTTTCAAAGTTTTTAAAATATTTGTTCAAGACTTGATGACTATTCAAAGCGACGTGAATGACTTTTCAAGATTCTTCAAAGCATCAGATATTAAAGACTGTAAGAGCTACAAAGTTTAAAGCTGTCAGAGTTAAAGATTGAAGAATCAAGCGCTGAAGATGATTGTTAATTTTTTTTTAAATCATGAATACAAAGGGGGAGAATGTTAGTGTATAAAATTGTATCCAAGATTTAATGTTGAAAAGTCAAAGTCAATGTTAGTCAAAGTGTAGAAAGTAAAAACAGTCTTTGAGAGTTTGTAAAGCTTGTAAGCTTGTGAGAGTTTATCTTAGGTATAAATACCATTGTGTTGTATGAGTTTGTAAGGTCAAGCATTGTAATTGTTAGATTTGTGATCAATATACTTGTGACTGTTTTCTCTCTAGAACCCATAATTGTCATATCTTGTATGAATTGCTTGTTTGAATATTGGGATCATAAAATTTCAAATTAAAAACATGAAAGCAGTAAAATTTGTTAAGAACGAGTTCTGATCAGATATAATCAGAAGTCATTTACTCCCCTTGAAATATTGCATTAACAATATTTAATCAACAGGAAAAATATGTACTCCCCCTTGAAGTTTGATTATCTCATTTATGCATCGGAGTATGATCTCATTCATGCATAGGAGTATCATCTTTTTTGATCATTGAAGAGCGAGTCCTAAAATGTTGTGTTTAGAAGTCAAAATCTTTAACATTGAAGAACGGGTTTTGAACTGTGTTATTTAAGAACCATTATTCATTGAAGCACGGGTTCTGAATTGTTGTATTCAGAAGCCTAGATTCTTTTACTCCCCCTTAACTTGAGGTGCCTGCAACACAGATGAATCTTTCGGCTTTGGTACCCACTGGTATTTGTGCCCATGTTTGTTAGTTGCAGTTCTATTAGGAGTAATAGAATAAGAACCATACCAATAATGATCAAAAGTTTTATGAACAAAATAATTTGCACGACAGTAAGAACAATAACTCTTCTTATGAGCTAACATGAGTAATTGATTTCTCGAATAAACAAAATCAGGTTTACCTTTTCGCACATTGTTCTTCTTGGCATGTGATGTATGTACAAATGATTTCTTATCATTCTTCTCCTCATCCTTCTCATCAGAAGCTGGTTTCACTTTCCAGACCAACTTTTCATTACCAATTTTCCTTCTTCTAAGTGTACCTGGACCATCAACATTTCGATCATAGAAAATGTTAGTAATACGAATCTGATCTTTTGAATTGACTGACCTCTTCGTAGAAACAACTTTATGATATGAGCTTGATGCTGTCTTAAATGAACATTCAGATTCAGCTGAATCATCTCTAGGTGTTTGAAGAATTAAATCTGGAGTCTTCTGCTCAGTCAAAACTACCTTAAAGACAACTTCTTCAAGTTCTTTTATCTTGGAAGATAAATTGTTCCTTTCTGTCGTGAGTAAATCAATCTTCTTCTGGAATTCAGACTTCGTTTTCTGCTCTTTCATTGCACTTGTTGATATTTCAGATAACTTCTCTGTAAGCTTCTTTATTTCTGCCTCAAAAACCTTTCTTTCTTCTTCAAAATCCTTCTGGACATTCTTTCTTTGACCAAATATTTCTTTGAAGATTCCAACATTTTTCTGTTCAATCATCTTCTCTTCCTTTACAAACTCTTTTCTCTCCTTTTCCAATAGGCTTTCTAATTCAGAGATCTTTCCTTTGAGAGATTTTCCTTTAGAACCAAATTCAGCTTTTTCTTTCTCAAGCTTGTCTCTTTCAACAATGATTATCTTCTCAAAGTCTGATATCTGTTTTGATATCTTTGCACATTTCAGCTCAAAAGCTTTCTTCTCTTCGAAAGTCTTTCTTGAAAATTCAGTAAATTTATGTGCAAACCCTTTCTTTTCTTTTTCAGACTCTTCTTTGTCTTTGGAAATCTTCTCTTCCAACTCTGAAATTTGTTTTTTCAGCTCTGCATTAGCACTTTCTAAACTCTTTTTTGTTTCCTCATTTTTCTTACAATCTATGATTTTCTCCATCTCTGAAATCTTCTTTATTAACTCAGAATTCTCAGACTTCAATTTCTCAAATTCCAACCATTTATCTTCTTTCAAAGCTTGAATAATTTCTCTTTCAAGTTGAGTTATATGTTCTTTATATCTATCAAAGAATTCTGAATATTTCCCCAAACCAGTTGCCTTTTTCAGTAAAGCTATATGAGCATGCATCCATTCTTTAAGACTATTGAAAATGGCAACTCGATCATTTTTTGTCTTCTCATAGTAATCAATCTGATTCATCTTTCCAGCCAACAATTGGTAATAGCTTTCACGCTTTTGTACAATCTTTTCTTCAAGAGAGACAATCTTGGCCTTGAGTTTAGTAATCTCTTCTTTTGATGTCATTGTTACCTGAAAATACTTGCACAAATTTGAACTGATCATCAAAAATTCAAAATACACTTGACCTACAAAAGTCAAACTTGGTCAACGCAGGAAAAACTAAAAAAATAGCTAAGTATGGAAACTTGCAGGACAAAAGAATCAACTTCACACAAACCGAGTTATGCGCGTTTCTGGTTCACGCACAACGAAGGATATGAGTTTGAGCTTCGCGCACAGAGAGATGTGCGAGTTCAAAGTTCGCGCACAATGAAGGATGCGAGTACAAGCTTTGCGCAAACAGAGATGTGCGAGATCTGAGTTCGCGCACACTGAAACGTGCGCGCTTCTACTTCAAGAAAACAAGTACTTGTGAGTTATTGAGAATGTCACTTCGCGCAATGTGTCTGCGCGTTCTACACTTAGAAAATTTTTCGACTATTAACTTCGTGCAAAATCCACTTCTCGCAGATGATCAACTTCGCGCAAGACAAAGTAATCAATCAACACAAACACGCAAATAATGACTTGTGAGTTTCTACTTCTCGCACAACAAGTCTTGCGTGTTCTTCATTCTTTTGCGAGTTTATCCTTTTGCGTGTTCTTCCTTATGACGTTTGCGTGTTCTTCAGATGTAGTGAGTTCTTCAACTCATCATTCAAAAAATCAAATTTTCAACTGAAATCAACTCAAATCTTCACAAATTCCTCTAAAAATTTGCAGATTCACTGTAGCTCAACCCACGAACAGATTACAAACAAGGAATTTCAATCTAAAACACCAAAGGTTAAATTCGATTAAAACTCAGTACTATTACAAACTCGAACAAAAATCCAACTAAAATAAAAATTCACACCAATACATTGTGAATTTGATAAAACAGTACAAACAAAAAGTGTTCTAGAAGCAAAACCGAATACAACGATACTAAATTCAGATCAAAACCATCCCTGTTGCCCAAAAATCAAATCTTTACAGTCGTTTTGCGTGTTCTTGAAAAGTCGACCAAAAATCTTTGAATTAGTTCATGTTTTCTGAATCTCTATATGCTATGATACCAATTGTGTGTCCTACAATAATGTGCAATTGATCAAGATTACAAATGATTATGAATTAAACAATTGGTATTTCAATCTCAATTCAATTACAAAAGGCTCTCAATACTTTCTCTTTCTAAACACAAAGATACGCGTACAATTCTTCTAGTCATATGAGTCTACAAGCAAAAATAAGACTATTTATACTAGCTACATATTACAAGACAAAGCAAAAACACAACACTAAATGACATTGACTTTTCTTTATTACAAAGACTTTGACTTAGCATGAGAGTTGACTTGAGCTCTTTGACTTGACTTTTATCTTTAGTCTTCATGATCTTGTATTGAACATATTTATGCGCTAACAGTTTGGTTAGAATTGGGCTCAATGTTAAAAAGAAAGAGGGTGTGAGATTAGAGTAAAAAAATATCAAACTCTGCACCAACTTTCTCTAAGTCGGACAACCATATTACTGTTGTTTTACAATTCTTTCGTGAACATCATTGAAACAGGCAACTAGCCCATGCCAACTCTTTCTTAAACCCCACTAACTACTCATTTCTTTCTCAACAAAGAGATTTTCATATTTTCATGGGGATGCAGCACATATGCTATCTGGTCTTCATTTGGAAGATTTGGATATTGAAAAGAAGGAAGTTTGCCCCACCTTCGCACTTCGTTCATGCTCATTGAGTCTGTGTAATACTATTGTTGTCTCAATGGTTTACACATTTTGCGCCTATATGAAAAGCCCAAGTAGCTTCAATTATTCTACACTATACACGAGCACACAAGGAATTTGTTTTCTTGTCCTAACGTTCATAGAAAATTCTTTATGATTTTCAATGATTGAATGGAAGCCCTAGGGGAGTGAACATCAAAAAGCTCCTTTCTAATGTGTATCCGTTACACAAAGTGGATTAGTGCTACTTACAGGCATTTTAACTGATTCATTAGTTGATTCAGGGTTACATTCTTGTTTGTCTAAATTTGAAAAGATTCAGATGAATAAATTTATGAATTGGCGGATGGCTCGATAATCTTGAAGAAAGATCAGATATGGAAGGAGGTTAGAAAATTGCACATGACATTTCTTGAAGACAGTTTTGATGATTTCTATGCTTTACATCATCAAAAAAGGGGAGAAGTGATCAATAAATGTTGGAATTAGAGAAAGCTCGTTGTTTGGAATGTGAGAGACATTCAAGAAATGACAAAGAAGTGTTGGAGAAAGTGATCAAGTAATGACAAGTTTGAATGTTATATTTCAGAAATATGGAGAGAATGTTCAGAATAAAAGAGAAAGTTCAACAAGTTGTGAAAGTTTGTTGAAAGGTTGATGAAGTATACTGAATTTTTCTTTGAAGATTATTTACTGAAGCAAAGTGAATTAAATCTGGAGATAATTTCTTTTCTGAAGTATGAAAGAGGTTTTTATAACCTTGGGGGAGATTGTTAAAGTTCTTGAAGAGCATAATCACATATTTTGGGGAAGATTGTGATTTCTGAAGACATATCAAATATAAGAGGAGTTTGTCAAAGATTTTGATGAGATTTTTAAATCAGAAGAAAAAGGGGAGATTGATTTTCAAAAGAGGAGATTGTTCTGTCAGAAACTTAAAGAGGGGAGATTGTTTTACATAGAAGAAGATTTTACAGTATTCATGCTAAAGAAGGAGATTGAATTTGGTAACGATCTTCCAAAGGGGGAGATTGTTAGTGCATATATGTTGGATCCAAGATCATGAAGAATGAGAGTCAAAGTCAAAGCCTCTTAAAACAAAAGTCAAAGTCAAGCATAATAAAGGAAAGTCAAAGTCTTTGTAATAAGTCAACTAGTTTAGTTTTGTCTTTGTATTGTAACCAGGTATAAATACTTTTCTTTCTTGTAATATGTCCTTAAGAGCTAACATTGATAATATACATTTTAGAGAGAGAAATATTGAGTTTGAGAGTGAATTGTAATCTGTGAGATTTGATTTCAATAATATGTCATTTGGAATTGAATCTTGTTGTTCATCTTGATTTGCACATCATTGGGACATACAATTTTCAAGAAAGAAACGAGGCATATTGCAAGATTAAGCAACTAGAGGATACAAATTTGAAAAGAGGACAGGCTGAACAAACTCTGAATCTTCTCACAAACAAACTCCAGGATGTTCGTTTTTATAATCCAAAACTGGGGTTATGTTTGTCAGAAAATGATGTTTTAAAAAGAGCCCCTGAGAATTTATATAACTTTGATAAATTGGGTTCTACTGTAAAGAAGATTTGAGATATTCGCGATACGCTTGTTAAAGCTGAAACTCTTATATCTGAAACTTCATCAAAAGGTAAGGAAGTAATGGATGATGATCAATTGAGTTGCACTGATTCACAATCAAGTTTAAATCAGTGGGATTTAAATATAATGATTTAAATAAGAGCTACAAAAATAGAAAGTTAGAATTTGTAGAGTTTGAATCATTATTTTCCTCACCTTCTTCAAATGAATCAGTCAACGAAGATAAAGTCATACCTGAGACCAAATGTCAGTATGATGAGTATGAATCTGATACTGATGTTTGTGATCAGACCATCTTTTCTGAATCTATTGCTTCTGAATCTCCAAATGGATCAAAGGTAGAAGAGTCTTCAAATGTCACAAATTCTGATAATCAATCTGAGTTTGTTGAGAACATGACTGAAGAAGTTTTTGAAGAGATGATGAATTCTTCAGATCATGTCCCGATTTTAAACATGCTTGAGTCTGACTCCATGGTTCATCAAACATCTGATTTTGAAAAACAAATCTATGATTTACAAATGGCTCTTGAAGAAGTTGAAGACGAAAATTGTGATCTCCGGTTTAAACTTGATAAATCTTTGGAAGAAAATAAAGAGCTTTGTAAACAAGTTAATGATTTGAAAAATGATTTGTTTAAGAAAAAATTATCTGAACAAAAGGAGTTTGATGACAAAAAGTGGAATGTTAGATCAAACCCAGAGTTTGTGACACTTGCTAAACCAACAGTTGTTTTTTCTTCATGTTTTGAAAAACAGCCAAGTGTATTTGAGAAAGGAGAAACTTCTAGAATTAAAACAAAGAATTCACTCTCTAAGAAATCGACTAACAAAGTTTCTTTTGGATTTTCAGATCTAAGTGGAAAAGTTAAAGGAGAATCGAGGAAGAAAGTTTGTGAAAACAAAGATTGTGAAAGTGTTAGTTGAAAACTTGTAACTCATTGTTAGATATATGATATCTACACTTTATCTCTCTACACTATGTCTCTAGAAATTGATCTTAATTGTTAGATTTGCTACATCTTGATTGATTGTGCTTGAAAACTGGACCAACATTTGGTATCAGAGCAAATGTTGTATTGTTTCTACTAGTGATAATAGTTCTTCATGTAATAGTTCTCCGATCAATAAATGTCAATTTTGTGTCAAGGATTGTAAAACATTTGATAAATAAAAAATCATAACATTTGCTTGCAAGAACTTTATATGTAATCACTGTGGTTGCAATTCTTTTTCATCTCACTCCATTCCTCCTAAGTCTAAGACTGTTAAAAGCTTTCCTAAAGTCAAATCCTTTTCAAAGGCCTCGACGCAACAAATTCATATCTTCAAGGCTAAGTCAAATAATTTTTCAAAGAAGAAAGATTTTTATGATTTAAATGTGAATATGGATGGGAAATGGTTACCTAAGCCTCGATTTGAATGGAGAGTTAAAGGCAAGGATGACGATTTTCAAAAGATTAAAGATGCTAACAAGAAAGGACCCATCTGGATATGGGTACCTAAACAAAAATAAGTCTGTTTCTTTTGCAGGCCCGTCATCTATGGTTTATAGATTCAGGATGCTCAAGGCACATGATGGGGTTCATGGACTTATTGCATAATTATGTTGAACAACGTGCTGTAATAGTTAGATTCGCAAATTCTGAGCTTAAAGGTTACATCAAAGGATACAGAATGCTTAAAAACAATTATGTGACCATCCAGAAGGTTCTGTATATGGAAGAGCTAGATCACAATCTGTTCAGTACAAGTCAATTTTGTGACAACCACTACCAAGTTAGGTTTACTATGACACACTATCATATTTAAGATTCAGATAGTTCTGAGGTATTCAAAGCGGAAAGATATGGAAATCTGTATGTGGTTAATTTCCCAACACTTTCAGCAATACGATCAGTTTGTTTGATTGCTAAAGCTTCAAAAGAAGAAAGTTGGATTTGGCATCGCCGCCTTTCTCACCAAAATTTTAAAGCTATAAACACATTAGCGAGTAAAGGCATGGTCAAAGGTCTACCAGAATTGCGATTCGAGAAGGATTCTTTGTGTTCAACATGAGAAATGGGAAAGATGAAAAGAAGTTCCCATAAGGCAATGATAGAATCTTCTTGCAAATCGCCGATTGGGATGATACATATGGACCTTTGTGGCCCGATGCGTACTTAATCAATCAATGACAAAAAGTATATCTTGGTTATGATTGAAGAGTATTCCAGATATACATGGTTAGAGTTTCTAAGAGTCAAATCAGATGCGCCATAATTGATAATTGCCTTTACCAAGAAAGTGCAAGTTCTGTTACAATTGCCAATTAAGAAGTTGCGAAGTGATAATGGCACCGAATTCAAGAATGAGACTCTTCAAGGTTATCTACAATCAGTTGAGATTTCTCATAATTTTTCGGCTGCTTACACACCGCAACAGAATGGCGTTGTTGAACGCAAGAACATAACTTTAGTTGAAGCTGCAAGGACTATGTTGGCATATTCTGGTCTTCCATTATATCTGTGGGCTGAAGCTATTGCCACCGCATGTTTCACTCAGAATCGGACGATAATCAACAAGCATTTAAATAAGACAACGTATGAAATCATAAACAAAAGAAAACCTAATATTAAATTCCTTCGTGTTTGCGGTTGTAGGTGCTTTATTTTGTACGATCGTGACAATCTTGGAAAGTTTGATAAGAAGGCAGACGAAGGCTACTTTCTCGGATATTCCTTGATGTCAAAATCCTATCGTATCTACAATCGCCGAACCAAGACTGTCATGGAAAGCATCAACGTGTCATTTGATGAACATTCGACTTTGACTTCTGAACAATTCAGTTCAGAACTCAAACTGAAAGGAAAGGATTCTATTCATGACATAATAGAACCCATGTCTACAAAGAATAAGTCTTCTAACTCATCAATTTCTACATCAAAGTTAGATATTTTATTTTTTTGATGCATTCATGGACATATGTGCAGATTTTGATAAATCAAGCGCGTCCGTATCAACATCAGAGGTCCCTACAATAACTGAAAATATTTTTGGACCATCTGAACCCGTCACAACAACAACTTCATCAGGTATGACAACGCCTAATGATTCTGATCAATCTAATCAAGGTTCTATTTCTGCAGATACCAACTCTGGTCAAGAAGTCCCGAGTACTTCTTCTGTTGCACTAGAAATACAACAGTCAGAATCACCAGTGAATGAAGTTGTTCCTGCAATAGTTGATGAGTATAATGAGTTGAACAACAAAGACACTGTTCAACCCCTTCCTAGTACCACTAGATGAACTAGAGATCACCCCCTACATAATATAATCGGTGACGTAAATAGTGGAGTCAAGACCCGTGCAGCGTCTGCAAATTACTGTTGATATACCAGTTTCCTAAGTTCCATTGAGCCTAAAAAGGTTTCGGAGGCTCTTCAAGATCCTGACTGGATACTTGCTATGCAAGATGAGCTACTCCAATTTGAGCGGAAAAAGGTCTGGCGGCTGATCCCACGACCAAAAGATAAATCAATGATAGACACAAAGTGGGTATTTAGGAATACGAAATATGAGGCTGGAATTGTCATACAAACAAAGCAAGTTGGTCGCTAAGGGTTACTGTCAGCAGGTAGGCATTGATTATGATGAAACTTTCTCTCCTGTTGCAAGGATTGAGGCTATTCGGATATTTCTTTCATACGCAGCTCATAAGAATTTCACAGTCTATCAAATGAACGTGAAATCTACATTTTTGAATGACATAATGCATGAAGAAGTGTATGTTGCATAACCCGAAGGCTTCGTTGATCCAAAACACCCAGACCACGACTATGTTCTTGATAAGGCATTATATGTACTAAAACAAGCCCCACGAGCATGGTACGAAACTTTAACGCAATTCCTTCTTGCCTCAGGTTTCAAGAAAGGTATGATTAATACTACCTTATTCCTAAAGAAACAAGGTGAGGACTTAATCTTAATACATATATATGTAGATGATATAATATTTGGGTCTACAAATCCTAAATTCTATAAAAACTTTTCAAAGATTATGGAGACTCGGCTTGAAATGTCTATGATGGGTGAACTGACATTTTCCCTTGGTCTTGAAGTGAAACAGTCCCCAGATGGTATCTTTATCAACCAGTTCAAATACATTCGTGATATTTTGAAAAAGTTTAACATGACAGATAGTGCAGTAATGAAAACGCCCATGGCTACTGGCACGCTCCTGGACGTAGATTTAACCGGTAAATCTGTTAATCAGAAAACGTACCGTAGCATGATCGGTTCATTATTGTTTCTTACGGCAAGTAGACCTGATATTATGTTTGCTACTTGTTTTTGTGCGAGATATCAAGCTAATCCGAAGGAATCTCATCTTGTAGCCGTAAAATGGATCCTTAGATATCTGAAAGGCACTCCTGAATTAGGCTTTTTGTATCCAGAGGATTTCAGATTTGATTTAACTGTGTATACAGATGATGACCACGCAGGTTGTAAGCTTGATCGGAAGAGCACATATGGATCTTATCAACTTTTAGGTGATAAACTTGTAAGTTGGACATCCCAAAAACAAAATTATGTGTCCACATCCACTGCTGAGGCTGAGTACGTTGCTGCCATGAGCTGCTGTTCTCAAGTCTTATGGATGAAGACGCAATTAAAAGATTTTTGATACACCTACAAGAGAGTCCCTATCTATTGTGATTCCAAGAGCGCCATAACTATAACTGCTAATCCCGTTCAACACTCCAAGACGAAGCATATAGAGGTGTATTACCACTTTATCAAGGATCATATGGAGAAAGGTGATATAGAAATGTATTTTTTACAGACTGACCACCAGTTAGTTGATTTGTTTACTAAGCCTTTAGACGAAAAACGCTTTAAGTTTCTAATCAGCAAACTAGGTATGCTCAACATGTCTTCTTAAATTCTGTGAATATCTCTTGCATGATTCTAGAGGGATTTGATCTTGGTGTTTACTTGTCTAGGGGGAGTTAGAACATTTGATTATATTCTGATTTACTGACGAAAGCGGAATCATTTTATATGATTACCAAAATCTTTATTGTTTTGCAGGTTATCAAATTGTGACATTGGCTTCTGGATAATTCTGTTCAAAACCCAGACTTAAAGGATTTTATTCTTAAGGATGCTGAAATGTAACATCTTTATCAGGAAGTTTGTTATTTGTTTGGGGGGGGGTTGTTTAAAGTTTTCACTATCATAATTTTTATGGGGGAGATAGTAGAAAAGAGAAATGAGATTAATTGTTATATTCATATTGTTCTTGTCTAATCATTTGACTTTTTATAGATATAGTGGAGAAGTATTTTGTCAAAGGGCGCTTAAAAGATAAATATTCATTAAAGGGGAGAATCCTATGCTGAATGTGAGTATTTCTGATTCTTTACCTTACACATGATGAAAGACGAACGACTTTCGAATGTGAAAAATGTTTTCTTAAACGTTCAAACCGCTTCGTGTTCTCAAAAGTTTTATGAATTTCAAAGTGTGATTTTAAATGTTTTTCATATCAATGCTTTCATGATCAACTGACCATGTGTTTCTAAAAGGCTAATACTTGCGTATTATCTTTTCATATACTGTCAAGTATTCTTACACACATTTGTTTAGTACATTTTTCTTGACTAAGTTATTACCATGTCTCAAAAGATAAATCTTTCGATGGTAATACTCCCGTTTGAATTCTACATTGTTTAAAATCAGACGTCATTTCTTATTAATTGTGCTTTCATTGTCAAATTGTTTATATCTTGTTCATATAAACAAATATTCGTTCTTTGATATCCCAAAATATTTTTCTTCATGATAATTGATCTGATCGTATCATCGTCAGATTCTCAAAACACTTCACTTGAATTCGTTTCATTTATTCAATTTCTTTGTTTTAAGAGTTCTTAAATGTTCAACATGCTCAAATTTCATTCTTATTATTCATGAGCATACATTTTCTAATAATGATATCTTGTGCTTATCTATTAAGATAAACTGTGAGCAACACATTTTTAGGACAAATTACACGGGATTCATTTTGAGTGCTTAAAAGACTTTAATGGATTCACGTTAAATGTGTTTCCTACCCCAGAAGTAATCCTATGAGTGATTGAGGGGAGAGGGGTCAAAAGATTAGAGTGTGGGAGTGTGCTGAGGTAAAATGTGAAAGAGAGATTGGTTAGAAGCGAGCTCAAATGATAAAAAGAAAGAGGGTGAAAGATCAGAGTAAAAGAATATCAAACTCTGCACCAAAATTTTTCTAAGCCGAGCAACCACATTATCTGTTGTTTCACAATTTTTCGTGAACTTCATTGAAAAAGGAAACTAGCCCATGCCAACTCTTGCATATAACCCCACCAGCTACTCATTCTTTTCTGAACAAAAGAATGTTTCATATTTTAAAGGGGAAGCAACACATCATCTATCAAATCTTCATTTGGAAGATGTTGATATTGAAAAAGAAGGAAAGTTGCCCCACCTTCGAACCTCATTCATGCACATTGAGTCTATGTAATATCTGTTGTTGTCTCAATGATTTACACCCTTTGAGCTTGTTTAAGCTTTAAATGCTTCAATCATTGCTACACTTGCACGAGCACACAAGGAATAAGTTTTCTTGTCTTAACATTCATAGAGAATTCCTTTGTGGTTTTTTCAATGATTGAATGGAAGACCTGGGGAGTGAACATAAAAAAGATCCTTTTTTCAATGATCTAATGTACATTCATTGTACATAGTGGCCCTGTGCTACTGACAAGCATTATAACTGTTTCATATGTTGATTCAGGGTTACCAATCCTAATTTGTCTAAACTTGAAAAGATTCAGATGAATATATATATGAATTGACGGCAACATGTTCTTATCAGATTAGACGGCGTTCATATTTTCTTTGGGGGAGATTGTTTATATTTTTCCAAAGGGGGAGAATGTCTTTATTTCATGAAGACTATGCTTATTTTCATGCTTGGTGGAGATATTTCAAAGATGATGCTGACGTTGAAATGTTTTGATGATTCTGATTTCTCATCATGCATCAAAAAAGGGGAGAAATTTAAGGATTTCAAAGTCAGAACTTTGCTGATCTTATCAAAAAGAGGAAGAAATTGTCAAAGTTCAATTTCAGATCAAAACAATGTCAAAAGAAAGTCGTAAAGCTGATGATTATTGTATTGAAGAGATTTTATGAATGATTGTTACATTTTGTGACAAGTGAGGGAGATTGAACAAATTTTCAAGTTCTGAAGTTGTCAAAGTTGTGTTGAAAAGAGTTTCAAAGAGATAATTTGTTAGAGATTTGGAGTTGTTAAAGATTTTATTTTGAAGATTTTGCAACAAGAAGATGACTTGAAGATTATTGTCAAAAATTTTTAATCTTAAATCCAAAGGGGGAGAATGTTGAGTCAATATTTTATTCAAGATTAAATGAGGGGTCAAAGTGTAATTGTTGTAAGTGTAAGGGTTTTGTTGTATTTGTTAGTTTGTCAAAGTCAATGTGTTTGACTTTAGTTTAGTTGAGTTGTAAGGTCAATCCCATTGACCACATAAATAGTGTTGTTGTTCTTGTAATCTTGTAAGCACGCACAAACACACAGAGAATACGAATTGTTAAGAGAATCTTTGTATTTGTGAGACTTGTGACACTGTGAGATACGTGACACAAGAAATCATTGTAATTGATGTTCAGTTAATCAAAGAATGATTTCTACAATATTCAGTGTGATTATATAAGCTTTGAACTATGACTGTCAACATCCATGTAGTTGATAAAAAACCACCTAATACAACACCATATATGCAAAAGAACACTTGACACTATTTTTCTGTTGCAATTAACGATATCCCTAAAGAACATAATCATAAACTGGTCCTTCGAATTGACAGCCCCCCCCCACATCATCAACACTTAACCATGTGCCCTTCATTTGAAAAACAACATATAAAATGGCTCCATCCACAACATGCACATGCTTAGAGTTGCCATATGAATATCTCATGCAATTTTCTTGAGGAAGAGCTCATCATTATGGAATTGATTTCTCTATACAATTGCATGGTTATAAATCAGTCACAAAATATGTCATTTGAAGTCCATAACTGTTGGGTCGTCTAAATATTTAAAGACGACATTCCGATCTTCCATTTTGTATCATCCTACTTAGAATATTTTGAGGTTCTTTCTAGCAACTTAGTTACAATTCAAATGTCGACGAAGTCAAAGATCAGCCGAAAAGTTAAAGAAGAAGTGTAACTGTCAAAGCGGATTGAGGATGGACTTCTCAGCCTAAAGCTAAGCTGCTTGGCAATGTGGAATAACACCATCAGCTAGGATCTCATCGGAAGTGATGAGATCGGCCAACATGGTGCCGATCACACATCTTCATCCTGAAGATGTGTGTGATGACTTGTCATATGTGTCAAATTGTCTCTCCTTTTACTAAACTTGTCTTTGATAAGTTTTGGTGGGAAAATGTCATTGGCACAAACACTGTACTTTTCTGATAAAGTATATTTATGATATCTTGCATTAATGTTGACTTCATTTGAAGATCTAAAAAATGTGTTTTGTCTCTTAAACTCTTTTAAGGAAAGGTCTACAACATCCTCTGCAGGTCAATACTTCAAGCCAAACACTCCAAGACAAAAGGTACATCCTGTAACTTGCAAAAGACTTGATGTCCTACCCTTGCTTGACTGGTGTCCCATGCATTTAATTCATGAGGCACTATATATAGAGGATGCTCCATCTCATGCAAGATCACCCAGTTCTACAAGCCTTCAAGTTCTCTAAGTGCTGGCAATTTTATTTCTACGAAGTTCATTATTTTCTAAGTGTTTTACAATTGTTCTTCATTCTCTTTGTGTAAGATTGTTTGAACATAGTTCATCTGTTCTTTTTTGCAACAATCAAAGTTTTCTATGTGTAATTCTTGATTTTATATCAATAAGAATTAAATTAAGTGAAAAATTTTATGTATTGTATTCAATCCCCCCCGCCATCTACAATACTTGTTGTGTTTTCATTCTGTTAACCGGGACCAACAAGTGGTATCAGAGCAGGTTAGTTTAACTCAATAAACTAGATCTTCAATTGCATTCTCTTCATCTTCTTTGAACAATGTCTCTTCTCAAAACACTACTCCTGTATCATATGACAATGACTCTATAGCCAAACCACCAAAGTTTAATCCTAATAACTTCTAGTTGTGGAAAATTCGTATGATACTCTTCTTAGAAGGAGTTGACAGCAGATATCCTACTGTTTTATATGAAGGTCCTTTTATTCCTAGAGTTTGGGACCGGTATAATGCCAAAAAGGCAGACAAGGCAAATGCTGATGAGGAATCTTCTGAGGAAGAAATAACTCCAGCTACTGGGAGATACATTGTAAAGGATCCCCGTAATTATAATGATTAAGACAGACGTTTGTAGCTCTTGATACTAAAGTCAGAGACATCATCGCCCTATCTCTACTTGATGAGGTCTATCACTCTCTCGTCGATTTTTCCACTGCTAAAGAAATGTGGTCTACTCTGTGTGTTCTTTACGAAGGTACGTCTGAGGTGAAAAAGAGCAGAAAGATTGCTCTTGTAAGAAAGTATGAACTCTTTTCGTATGAAAAAAAAGAATCTCTCTCAGACTACTATAAGTTTTTTAACCGTCTTCTTAACGATCTAAAACTTCTGGGTCACATTTATAAGAATAAGGAAGTCCTTTGTAAGTTCATGGACTGTCTTCCCGAGTTTTGGAAAAACATCTGTACTTGCATAAAGACGACCAAGGATCTTGAATCCATGCCACTCACTGCTTTGTATGGCACTCTTTTCAATTATGAGCAGACTAAACTGCTAAGGAAGTCTATCATTAAATATATAAAGAGCTCCTCTCTAGCTCTTGTCAGTGATTCTTCCAAAAACTCTGTGCGCGTTCCAAGAATCACCTATCCTTCTGATTCTGACCATAATAGTCAAGAGGACCCTAATGATTCTTCATAAGCCTATCTTAGTGAGGCTGATGATGAAGGGGAGGAAACCTCCATTGCTCAGTTGTCCGATGGTGTTGCCATGCTGTCAGGTTTTTCTAAAGCTAAACCTCGCTTCTCTTCTGGAAAATCTAAGTTTTCACGAAAACCCTCTTCCACTTTTTCAAAGACCACTTCCTCTCACAAATCCAAGGAGGAATGTTACAGATGTGGAAGGAAAGGACACCTTCTTATAAACCCAAAATACCCTCCTCTAGTCGTATCTCCTCTCGGTCTGTCAGAACCAAATCTGAATCCTACCAACCTTCTTTCCAAAATCCAAATATGTCTGTATCATCAAACTCTGACCGTGTTGAGAAATACAAGGCAAAATATATAAGAGAGAAATAGAGAGAGAGAGAGAGAGAGAGAGAGAGAGAGAGAGAAATGCTTTCCTAGCCAACAAAGGAAAAGGTTTTCTTCCTAAATCTCATGACTGGGCAGATGAAGCCACTTCTGAAAGTGACAAAGAAATGGCCAACCTTTGCTTCATGGCTAAAATAGATGATGTTGATGTACCTCATCTACCCAGGTACATTCCCTTTTCTCTCTCTCCGATGCTGAAAAGATTGAGGCCTTTGACTCTTTGTCTGTTGACTTATATGAAGCCAAAGATGCAAAGAAAAAGGCAAATGATCAGATAAGATCTCTCTCTTCTCAACTTCAAATTGTCTTTCTCAACTGAAACATTTTGACAAAATCAAGGCGGAGCTTGAAGACTTGAAATCCATTTATTTTACTCTTGCCAAAGAGAAAAATAAACTTCTCAAAAGGTTTAAAAAGGAGCAAGATATTGTAAAAAGGTTGACAAGTTCCTCCAAAAACCTTGAAAAGATCTTTCAAGATCAAATGTCATGAGATGATAAGTCTGGTCTTGGTTTTGGAAAAATGGAAGTTGAATTTTCTTCTACTCAAGTTCCTTCTTCCTCTTCAAAACTTCCTTCCTTTTCTCCTGAGTATACCGAGTCTGATTCTGAAGACTCTCACTCTTCGTGATTCCTTAAAATTTTGAGTGTTTGTGAAGGCCAAAGGATCTACTTCTAAGCCTCAATCTGAAGAAGCTCAAGGATCAAATGAGCTTGTCAAGCCTATTAATGACCTCCTAACAACATTGAACATTGATGAGGTTTCTTCTTCCTCTCCAAAACCTTCTAGAATTCCAAAGAGAAACTCTCCACATTCCTTGAAGAAATTCTCAATCTTTGAGAAAGAAAAATTGATAGCCTCTGCCTATTTACCCTTAAAGAGAAAATTGTCCTCTCATTTTTACAAAAATGAACCTCCTATCCTCCCCACCAAATTTCTTCCCAATTCTGAAAAAGGAATTCTTGGGTCTAAGCTTAGCTTATTATCTTCTTCTTCAAAATCTTTCAAAATCAATGTTAAAAGTCAAAGCAAAGATCTTGATCAAAATTCAAAGAAAGTTTTCATTTATAGAAAGTGCTATAACTATAGTGATATTTTTCATCTTGCTAAGGATTGTCCAAAGGAACGTATGAATAGAAAGGATCCTGAAGATTCCTCCTCTTTGTTAGACTAGAATTGTATTCAAGATTAAATAGAGGGTCAAAGTTGTAATAGGTTGAAAGTTAAGGGGTCTTGAGTTGTAAAGTCAACTATGTTGACTTAGTATAAATATGTTTGTTTCCTTTGTAATCAAGTAAGTACGCGTATTAGATTCATTCTGAGAAAGTGGTAAGAACTTGCACATACACACACACACACACACACACACAGTGAACATACGTGAGATCTGTGACTATATGTTAGATCTATGACTTCAATGTAATTGTGATTTGATCTAATAAAGATTGTGTTCTTAATCATTGTGTGAATATATGCTAGTAATTCTGGGTCACAATTGGTATCAGAGCAGGAAATTCATCAATTTGAAATTTTTCGAGTTCCTTTCTGTGTTTGAGTTTCTTGAGCGAATTTTTGAGCAAATACAAGTTTTTGGTAAAATTACTTGTTGATTTATGATCGAAAAAGGTTTTAGAACATCTTTCTTGTATTGCATTGGATTTGAAAACTGTTTTTGATCATTAATTTGTTGATTTTCGATGTTTTGAGTTCGAAAATAGTCGAATCACTGTTTGATCAAAATGGATGTGATAAAATGCAAATTTGATAGTGATATTGCATTGGATTGATCATTGTACTAACTTGATTGATTTTGTAAAGTTACAACATCAGATTTGAAGGTTTTGGATCGATTTCTGGATTGAAATTGAATATTTTAGTCTTAGAACTCAAGAACTCTCAAGATATACTTATTTCGTACGAAGAACTCGCATAACTCAGTTTAAGCAGAAAGAATTCGCATAATAGTTAATCTGAATTCATTAAGTAGAGTATTCGCATATCTGTTGTATACGAAATGTTGTAGAATTCGCATAGAATGTTTCTTAAAGTTTCTAAGTGTTGGAATTCGTACACATCATTATCCTAAATGCAAGGATTCGCATAAGTGCGTTTTGCGAAAAGTTGGGTTTTGAAATATCAAGGCAAGAATTCGTAGCGTTTTTGATACAAATTGTACAAAATTCGCATGCCGGTGTAGTGCGAATTGTGTAATTTTCACAGACTTGAGTGGTGCGAATTGTAGGTTTTCGTACAAGTATTTATACGAATTCTTGTTAGTTTTCGTATAGTGCTTCAAAGAATATTTCTAAGTAAAGAATTCTTATCTTGTTGTTATACGAATTCTACTTGTGAAAAGCTTGTATGCGAAAAGATTTTCAAGAAAAGATTTTCCAAGGATAAAATTCGCAACTTAGAGACGTGCGAATTGTGAAGGATTCGCAAAAAGCTTTATACGAATTCTGAAGAATTCTCATATAAGTTCATGCGAATTGCTTAGATTTTATTCTCTCTTGTCTACGAATTCTATACTTTGCGAATTGTGAATCTTGCTTTACGAATTTCAAGTGTTGTGCGAATTTTAATACAAATTTTCATGCGAATTGTTATTTGTTTATAGTCTATGCGAATTCTAGACTTAAGGTTTTTAGAAATTTCAGTTTCTGAAAAATTTTCAAGTCTTGTTCAAATTGTTGAATCAAAAGATCATTACTAACTAATTTTTCTTGGCGTGCAGATATTCTCATCATGTCAAAAGAATTACTTTCCATGGGTTCTCAATCAAAGCCTCCGGTTCTGTCTATCGGCGAATATTCTCAATGGAAAAGGAGGATGATTTAGTTCTTGAATCACAAGAACAGAGATAACATGACATCCATAATAAATGGTCTAGTTGAACCAGTTGTTACAGTACCTAGACAAGCGGCTACGGAGACTTCTCCAGAAATTCCAGTGCGATATGTGCCTAAGCCATATCAATACTTCAGTGAAAGAGAGAAGGAACTCTACAAGATCGATGAAGAGGCCCTTATCTACCTTACAATGGCAATTCCGAATGACATCTACAACAGAGTAGATAGTAGAGAATCTACTAAAGCCATGTGGGATGAGCTGGAAAGACAGTTCCAAGGTACTGAACGATCCATACAAGCCAAGCTCAACCAAAGTATCAATGCATACAAGGGCTTTCATGCTAAGGAAGGGGAAGCACTTCTGGACACATACACAAGGTTTAATGTGATTCTGAATGATTTGAGAAGAAATGGCATGAACAAATCAGTGTCTGAAATCAACTACAATTTCATCAAGAACTTGAATCCTGAATGGAAGAGCTATGCCATAAATATTCAGATGACCAAAGATATGGCATTAGAGGACGTTAATGACATCTTCACTACTCTTGTTCAGCATGAAGATGAGGTAAAAGCACTGAATGAAGAAAATAAGATTGTCAAGGATTCTCTAACTCTTTTAGCTGAAAAGAAAAAGGGTAAAGTTCCAAGATTATTTCTTCATCAAAATATAAATCAAAGAAGTCCAGAGCCTTCCTTACAGAACTGACTGAATCTAGTTCTGAAGAATCCTCCACAGAGACTGAAGTACATTCAGATGAAGATGTACAAAAGTTTGCTGATCATCTGGCCCTCATCACAAAGCAATTTCAGAAAAGCTTTGGCAAGAAGAGATTTTCAATGTCAAAGTATGATGGGTACAGAAAAGACATATCAGAGAAATACAAGCCGAGGTTTGGAAAGAAGGAAGGAAAGAGAGAAGAGAAAAAAGACTAGAAAAGAGAAGAGAAAAGAGAAGAGAAGAAAGAAGAGAAATCTGAACCTAAGTTTGGCAGGTTTTACAATTGTGGTAAGCCTGGCCACTTCTCCAAAGATTGCAAGTTCAAACGGGTAAAAAATTCAGAGTACCATGCCAAGAAATCTCTATTGGTAAAGAAGGCAGAAGAAGGGAAATAACTTATGGCTGAGGAAGAAAATTGGTTGTACCAGAATTTTAATGAAGAATAAGCACACTTCACACAAGTGTGTATGATGGCTAAAGTTGAAGATGAAGCTGAAACCTCTTCTGATCGGTCTGACTGTGAATCATAGGTAAGTACTCTTTATAATTATGAACTTGTTGAATCTCTTATGGCTCAGATTCAAAACATGGAAAAAGAGTTTGAGAACTTAAAAGGCAAACTTAGCAACGAAAGACAATCAATGATGAGTTTTCGTGATGAAAACGCATTATTGAAAGTTGTTGTTGAGGATAAAGAGTCAGAAAAAGATGCCTTGAAGAAAGAGAAAGAAGTTTTAAAATCAAAAATCACTGAGCTGGAAAGGAATCTTGTTAATTTAAGTTCTGAAAAAGGTGAATTTAAAATTAAATTTGAAGCTTGTTTTCAGGAGCGGAATGAGGCTTATTGCAAAATTAAGCAGCTAGAGGATTTGAATCTAAAGAGAGGACAGACTGAGCAAACATTGAATTTATTAACGAACAAACTCCAAGATGTCCGTTTTTATAATGCTAAAATGGGTTTAGGTTTTGAAGAAAATGATGTTTTAAAAAGAGCCCCAAAAAACTTGTATAATTTTGAGAAATTGGGGTCAAAACCTAAGAAAATCCCGGATATTCATGATACGTTTGTTAAAGCTGAAACTCTTAAGTCTGACATCTCTTCTAAAGGTAAAGAAGTGATTGATGATGATACATCAAGTTGTGCTGATTCAATTTCAAGTTTTAAATCTGTTGTTTTTTCTTATAATGAATTGAACAAAATCTATAAAACCAGAAAACCTAAGTTTGTTGAGTTTCAATCATTATTTTCTTCATTTACATCAACAAAATCAGCCAACACTGAAACAGATATACCTGAAACTCAATGTCAGTATGATGAGTATGAATCAAACACTGATGTTGAGAATCAGACTCCAATATCTGAATCAGTCATTTCTGAATCTCCAAAAGAGGTTAAGACTGATGAGTGTATAAATGTCATGAATAATAGCATTACAACTGATTTTTCAAAGAAAATGACTGAGGAGATTTTTGAAAACATGATGAATGCTACAAATCCTGTTCCTATTATTGAGAAGTTAGAATCAAGCTCTGAGCTAAATCAAACATCTATTTTTGAGAATCAAATCAAAGATCTTCAAAAGATTATTGAAGAGTTGGAAGATGAGAATTGTGATCTCAAATTCAAACTTGACAAATCTTTTGAGAAAACAAAGAACTCTCCAAAGAGTTCCCAACTTTGAAAGCTGATTTGTTTAAGGAAAATCTTGATGAGAAAAAGATGTTTGAATCTCAGAAATGGAATGTTCATTCAAACCCAGAGTTTGGGACTATCACTTCCAAAACCTCTGTTGTTTATACTGAAACTCCTGAATATCCTCCAAGCATTTTTGAGAAAGGAGAGTCTTCTGGAACTTTAAAGAAAAATTCATCTTTTAAGAAGAAAACTGACAAGGTTTCATTTCTTGTTTCAGATATAAGAAAGCAAAAAGATAAAGGAGAATGGGTGAAGAAGAAGTCTGAAAAGAAAGTTGTTGAAAATAAAAGTAGTGTTAATGATAGTGCTAGCTTGAAAAGTAAAAGTTCCAACTATCCAAAATGTCAAAAATGTATGAATGTTTGTACTCAAATTGATAAATCAAAACTTTTGACATTTGCTCGTAAGAACTTTATTTGCAAACACTGTAATGATAATGATTTCACGATTCACACCATTCCTCCTAAATCTAAAGTTGCTAAAAAGGCATCTCGAGCTAAACCTGTATCTAAATCCTCAACACAACATGCTAAAGTTTTTCATGCTAAGAATGCTTATTATTCTAGAAAACAGAGATTTAATGAGCTTAATGTAAAAATGGTTTGGAAATGGATACCGAAGCCTCATTATGAGTGGCGAATCAAGGCTAAGGTAGAAGATTTGAATAAATTGCATAAATCTAACCAAGAAGGACCCATTTGGATATGGGTACCTAAGAAGAAGTGATTTGTTCTTTTTGCAGGCCTCACATCTATCGTACATAGATTCAGGATGCTCACGTCACAGGACTGGATTTAAGCATCTGTTACATAACTATGTTGAGGAACCTGTAAGGACAGTCAGTTTTGCAAATTCAGAGCTTAATGGAATCATTAGAGGACATGGTTCATTGAAAAACGACACCGTCACAATCAAGAAAGTACTGTTTGTAGATGGAATTGATCATAATCTTTTCAGTACAAGTCAATTATGCGACAGTCATTTCCATGTTCGTTTTACTATTGATAGTTGTTTCATTGAAGATAAGGACGGTTGTGAGATTTTCAAGGCAGAGCGACATGGCAATTTATATGTAGTGCATTTTCCAACACTTTCTGCAACTAGATCTGTTTGTCCAATTGCCAAAGCTTCAAAAGCTGAAAGCTGGATTTGGCATAGACGTCTGTCTCACCAGAATTTTCAAGCGATAGATCAATTGGCGAGACATGGCTTAGTCAAAGGTCTACCAGAATTGAGGTTTGAGAATAGTTCACTTTGCCCTGCTTGTGAGATGGGAAAAATGAAACGCAGTTCATATAAAGCAAAGACAAAATTTTCTTGTTCATCACCTCTTGAGCTTATTCACATGGACCTTTGCGGCCCTATGAGAACTAAGTCTATTAATGGGAAGAAATATATACTCGTAATGATATATGATTACTCCAGATACACATGGCTGGAATTTCTGTGAAACAAATCAGACGCGTTAGAGTTAATCATTGCCTTTATTAAAAAGATTCAGGTTCCACTTCAACTGCTGGTAAAGACATTGAGAAGTGACGACACAGAATTCAAAAATAATACTCTTCAGAGTTATTTCGTATCAGTCGGGATTTCACATAATTTTTCTGCTGCTTATACTCCTCAATAGAACGACGCGGTCGAAAGGAAAAATCGAACTCCGGTTGAGGCAGCGAGAACGATGTTGGCATACTCTGGTCATCCATAGTATCTGTGGGATGAAGCCATAGCTACTGCATGTTTTACACAAAACCGTACTATTGTGATCAAAAGACATAAGAAAACAACATATGAGCTTATAAATAAGAGAAAGCCGAATATTAAATTTCTTCCTGTTTTTGGTTGTAGGTGTTACATACTTAATGATCGTGATAATCTTGGCAAATTCGACAAGAAGGCGGATGAAGGCTATTTTATCGGATACTCTTTGACGTCAAAAGCATATCAGGTCTACAACAGACAAACCAAGACTATCATGGAGAGTATGAACGTGTCTTTTGATGAATCATCCACGTTGATTTCTAAACACAGCAGTTCAGAACTCAAGCTAAAACAGAAGGCTTCTATTCAAGACGGAATATAACCCGAACCTTCATAGACTAAGTCTTCTAACTCACTTAATGTCTCATCTAAGTTAGATTTACTTTTTTTTGATGCATTCTTGGATATATGTGCAGATTTTGACAAATCAAACATATCCACATCAACTTCAGAGGTCCCGGTCATAACTACAGACATTTCTGGACCTTATGATATTGTCACAATAACCTCATCAGGTACATCTACACCAGTTCTTCTGGCAATACTAATTCAAACTCTGCATCTGCAAATACAGTTTCTAGAAAAGAAGTCCCGAGTACTTCTTCTGCTGCACCAGAACTACTTCCATCAGAAACAAATGTACAAGATGTCCCGAGTACATCTGAGGTTGAGCCTGCAATATATGATAAATATGATGAAGACAACACACAGATCTCTATTCAACCACTTCCAAGCACTACTATATGGACAAGAGATCATACCCTACATAACATAATAGGTGACGTACATAGTGGAGTGAAAACGCGGGCGACATCTGCAAATTTCTGTCTTTATTCGAGTTTCCTTAGTTCCCTTGAACTGAATAAAGTATCAGAAGCCTTGCGCGATCCTGAGTGGATTCTAGCTATGCAAGACGATCTTCTACAATCCGAGAGGAACAAGGTCTCGCGACTTATCCCACTACCTAAAAGAAAATCGGTAATTGGTACAAAGCGGATTTTCAGAAATAAGAGAGATGAATTTGGAGTTATAGTTAGAAATAAAGCTCGCCTCGTTGCAAAGGGTTATTGTCAACAAGAGGGAATTGATTATGATGAGACATTTGCTCCTGTTGCACGGATTGAAGCTATTCGGATATTCTTATCATACGCAGCCCACAAGAATTTTACAGTCTATCAAATGGACGTAAAATCTACAATCTTGAATGGGATTTTGCATGAAGAAGTTTATGTTGCTCAACCTGAAGGCTTCATTGATCTGAAACACCCGGATTATGTCTACGTTTTAGAAAAAGCATTATATGGACTAAAACAGGCACCGAGAGCTTGGTATGAAACGTTAACTCAATTTCTACTTGCTTCAGGGTTTAAGAAAGGTACTATCGATACTACTCTCTTTCTGAAGAAACAAGGTGAAGATATGATCCTAGTTCAGATTTATGTGGATGACATTATTTTGGGTTCTACAAATTCTAAATTTTGTAAAAACTTTTCAAAAATCATGGAATCTCAATTTGAAAAGTCAATGATGGGTCAACTGACATTTTTGCTTGGTCTTCAAGTAAAACAGTTACCCGAAGACATTTTCATCAATCAGTCAAAATATATTAGAGATATAATGAAAAAGTTTAACATGACTGAAAGTTCAGTAATAAAAACACCAATGGCAACGTGAACACTTTTAGATGTTGATCTTTCTGGTAAATTTATAGATCAAAAAGTGTATCGTAGCATGATTGGTTCATTATTGTACTTAACATCAAGTAGACCGGATATTATGTTTGCCACGTGTTTCTGTGCTAGGTATCAAGCTAACCTGAAGGAATCACACCTAGTCGTTGTGAAACAAATTCTTAGGTACCTCAAAGGCACTCCCGAGTTAGGCCTTTGGTATCCTAAGGGTTTGAGTTTTGATCTAACTGCCTACACAGATGCTGATCACGCAGGTTGCAAGCTGGATCGCAAGAGCACATCAGGATCATGTCAGTTTTTAGGTGACAAGTTGGTTAGCTGGACGTCAAAGAAGCAGAATTGTGTATCTACATCTACTGCCGAGGCTGAATATGTAGCCGCTGCAAGCTGTTGCTCACAAGTCCTTTGGATGCGGACACAATTAAAGGATTTTGGTTATTCATACCAACGAGTTCCTATTTACTGTGACTCAAAGAGTGCGATAGCAATAACAACTAATCCAGTGCAACACTCAAAGACTAAACACATTGATGTACAATACCACTTAATCAAGGATCATGTGGAAAAGGGTGATATAGAGATGCATTTCGTGCAAACAGACTACTAGTTGGCTGACCTTTTCACCAAACCGTTGGATGAAAAGAGGTTTACCTTTCTAGTCAGCAAATTAGGTATGTTAAATGCCAATCCATGATTCGAGGGGGAGTATATCTTACTTTGTGCTTAAATTGATTATGTATTGGAAATAATGAACAGTGTCTATTATTCATCATTTACTGACAAAGGCGGAATCATTTTTACAATGATTACCAAAATCTTTTATCTTGCAGGTTATCTTTCAAGTGACATTGGTTTCTGGTTACATCAGATCAGGACCCATTCGTAATTGGTAAATTGAACATTACTATCCTCACCAGAGAATGTGTAATCATGGCTTCTGAATACTCAGTTCAGAACCCGATCTCAAATGTTTTTTCTTCTGATGGATGCTTAATTGATCACATTTTTTTAGAAGTTTTTTATTTGAGAGGGAGTCAACTGTTATATCTTTTAGGGGGAGGAGATAATAGTTAGTTATACTTTCATTGTTATATTTCTGATAAATTGACTTTTTACAGATATTAAGGGGGAGAATGTCTGTGGTTTTTGTCTAAGTGAGCTTACAGGTATATTTTCTATTTCTTAATCTTTATCACTGGTTAAAAGATGAACAACTTTCACTTGTGAAAAATGATTTTCTTAAATGTTCAAACCACTTCACATTCTTAAAATGTTTTCATGTATTGAGAAGTACAATTTTAAATGATTTTGGATACTTTGATGCTTATCTGACCGTGTGTTCCTAAAGAAAAATACTTGTGTATTTTCTTTTCATATACTTTATCAAGTATTCATACACATAACGGTTCAGTACATTCATTTCTTGACTTTGATATTACCATGTCTCAAAAGTTTAATCTTTCGATGGTAATACTCCCGGTTGTATTCTATGTTGTTTGAATCAGACGTCATTTCCTTATATGTGCTTTCATTGATAAGTTGTTTATATATTGTTCATATAAACAACATTTGTCTTTGATATCCCTTATTCTAATTCTTCATGATAATTTGATCTGATTTTAATCATTGTCAGATTCTCAAAACATTTCTATTCTTTCATGATTATTCATTCATACAATGTTTTGAGAAATCTTAAATGCTTAAAATGCTCAAATTTCATTCTGATTTTTGATGAGCATACATATACTGAAAATTGATTTCTTGTGCTTTAATGTCAAGAAAATCATTAAGCAACACATGTTTTTAGGACAAATACATGGGATTCAATGTGTAAGCTTAAAAGAACTTCCATGGACTCAAGATAACCAGTGTTTCCTACCCCGGAAGTAATCCTAAGAGGGATTGAGGGGAGAGGGGTTAAAAGATTGAGAGTGGTGTGTAATGAGGTAAAATGGAAATGAGTGTTTGGTTAGAAGTGAGCTTAAAAGATTAAAAGAAAGAGGGTGTGAGAACAAAGTAAAAGAATATCAGACTCTGCACCAAACTAATTCTGAGTCGGGCAACCACATCTACTGATTGGTTCACATTATTTGGTGACCATCATTGAAATAGGCACCTAGCCCATGCCAACTCTTGCAAACACCCCACCAGCTACTCATTTTTTTTCTCAAAAAGAGAATGTTTCACATTTTTTGGGGATACAACACATAATCTATTGGTTCTTTACTTGGAAGATACTGATATTGAAATAAAAGGAAAGTTTCCCCACCTTCGACCCTTTTTCATGCACATTTGAGTCTATGTATAATCATTGATGTCTCAATGATTTGCATAATTTTGAGCCTTAACGGCAATCATTGTGCTAATTCTTTCATAACACAAGCACGAGCACACAGAAAATTTGTTTTTCTGTCAGAACATTCATAGAAAATACCTTGTGTTTTTCAATGATTGAATGGAAGTCATGGGTAGTGAACATTATCTCAAGCTCCTTACTTTGTACATTCGTTGTACACAGTAACTTTGTGTTACTGACAAACATTCCTAACTGTTTCATTTGTTGATTTAGGGTTACAACTCATAATTTGTCTGAATTTGAAAAGATTCAGATAAATACATTCATGAATTGACGGATCATTCAGATCAGACAAAAGATTCTTTCCTATTACTCTTTGGGGGAGATTGATCATTTATTGTCAAAGGGAGAGTTTGTTAATCATGGAGACTGTGCTTATCAAATGATTTGGGGGAGATCTTTCAAAGACTGTGCTGACATTGAAAAAGTTTTGATGATTCTGATTCTCACATTCATCAAAAAGGGGGAGATATATAAAGGTTTCAAAGTCAGTTTACAGAATTGGAGAAAAGCTTGTCAAAGTCTAAGTCATAGCAATGTTGATATTACTAAGAAGTCAAAGGAGATGTAATGAAAGGGGGAGATATTCAAATCAGATAGATGGTTGATTGAAAAAGTGAAAGATAGTTCAAATTTTGAAAGTCAAAGAGAAAGCCAAAGCAAGGAATGTCAAAAGAAAAAGAATGACAAAGTTATGAAGATGTAAAGTTCGTTTGAAGATTTCAATGATAGTGAAGAATGTGTTATAAGTTGTTGGAAAAGCCAAAGAGGGAGATTTGTTTCAAAGTTGAAGAATGTCAAAGTTTCAAGTTTTGCTGAAGATGTTAAAGTTTTCAAGATTCAAAGCTGAAAAAGATTTTTGCTGATGATCATTTCTGAAGACAAGAAGACCTGAACATAATTGTCAAACTTTTTTTAATCTTGAATCCAAAGGGGGAGATTGTTAGACTAGAATTGAATTCAAGATTAAATAGAGGGTCAAAGTTGTAATAGGTTGAAAGTTAAGGGGTCTTGAGTTGTAAAGTCAACTATGTTGACTTAGTATAAATATGTTTGTTTCCTTTGTAATCAAGTAAGTACGCGTATTAGATTCATTTGAGAAAGTGGTAAGAACTCGCGCGCACACACACATAGTGAACATACGTGAGATATGTGACTATATGTTAGATCTATGACTTCAATGTAATTGTGATTTGATCTAATAAAGATTGTGTTCTTAATGATTGTGTGAATATATGCTAGTAATTATGGGTCATACTCTTCTTCTTCTAACCCTAAAGGACCCACTTTAAAATGGGTACCAAAGTAATGATTTCTCTGTGATTGCAGGTGTTTGAGCATCACCAAATCTTAAGAAGGAATCTTCGTAGGATATTCTCTCTCTTCAAAGTCCTACCGAATCTACATTCTTCGGAGAAATTGCATTAATGAATCTATCAATGTGAAGTTTGATGATCATAAATCATCATTTCTTTCATGTGATGATGATGAATTAAATTGGTGGATTTCATCATGTGTTGGTGAAGATTCTCAAAATCTTTCATCTAGCTCAAATCCATATGTTCTTTTCTCCTCAAACACATCTCATCAAAATGATGATTTATCCATTTCCTCATCTTCAATCCTAAATCTTCAAATAGTCATTCTGAAGATCAAAATCCCTCTAACCCTTTTCTTCCAAATCTTACTCAACATGAACCTTCCTCCATCATCTCATTTCACACCACCCGATCCCATTTCTCATCATATCACTTCTCCTTCCTCCATCATTCCTACCGATCTCCCATCTTCCTCTCAACCTCAGAAAATGTTGTCACCACTTCTTACACCAGCTATTAAGTGGACAAAAGATCATCCTATTCACCAAATCATTGGTGATCAACAAGCTGAAGTTCAAACTTGAATAGGGGTAGGAAATATTTGTCTCTATGTGAATTTCCTATCCATCTTTGAACCAAAAGGGAATTAAAGAAGCTCTGGCCGATCCATATTGGATAACAACCATGCAAGAAGATCTCTCTCATTTTGAGAGAAATAAAGTATGGAGACTTGTTCCTGAGGATGTCTATGTGAAACAACCTCCTGGATTTGAAGATTCTACTCATCAAGATTCTACTCATCCTAACTATATGCATAAGATATCACTTCATCATATCTCCAATGGTGATGTAAAGTAACACTTCATACCTACCGATCATTAGCTAGTTGATCTTTTCACCAAACCATTAGATGAAATCTCAGTTCAAATTTCTCATTGAACAATTAGGTATGTTGTTTTTAGAAGTTCAAAAAAAAATTCTAGCTGATAAATGTTTCAAAAAAAAAAAACTTAATTTGCGATGGACTTTGTGATGGAAGCCACCATACATTAGTTGAGGGGGAGTATGAGTTGAGGGGGAGCAACCAGCCACTCAAGTTCAAACAATTCCGGCTACTGTCTTATGTATCTTTGTATATATATATTTACTTTATCATTCTTTATTCATTGTAATTATTTATTCTTTTATACATAGTTATAAAAAAATGAACAAAAAAATGGACTATGTGAAAATAACCCAAAAAGAGTAATTATGGGTCAAAATGAAATATTCAGTATACTCTTCTTTTCATTATTAAGTATGGATGTTATCCTCAAATAGGGGGAGATTGTTGGGTCATCTAAAGATTTGAAGATGAACTCTCGATCTTCCATTTTGTATCATCCTACTTAGAATATTTTGAGGATATTTCTAGTATCTTAGTTACAATTCAAATGTTCGGTGAAATCAAAGATCCGTCGAAAAGTTAAAGAAGAAGTGTATATGTCAAAGCAGATTGAAGATGGACTTCTCAGCCTAAAGCGAAGCTGTCTGCCAATGTGGAACAACACCATCGACCAGGATCTCATCGACAGTGATAAGATCGGATAACATGGTGCCGATCACACATCTTCATCCTGAAGACGTGTGCGATGACTTGTCATATGTGTCAACTTGTCTCTCCTTTTACCAAACTTGTCTTTGATAAGTTTTGGTGGGAAAATGTCATCGGCACAAACACATTGTACTTTTATGATAAAGTATATTTGTGATATCTTGCATTAATGTGGACTTCATCTGAAGATTAGAAAAAGTGTGTTTTGTCTCTTACACTCTTTTATGGAAAGGTATACAATATCCTCTGCATGTCAATACTTCAAGCCAAACACTCCAAGACAAAAGGTACATCTTGTACCTTGCAAAAGACCTGATGTCCTACCCTTGCTTGATAGGTGTCCAATGTATTTAGTGCATGAGGCACTATATATAGAGGATGCTCTATCTCATGAAAAATCACCAAGTTCTACAACCCTTCAAGTTTTCTAAGTGTTGGCAATTTTCTCTCTACGAAGTTCATTATTTTCTATGTGTTTTACAATTGTTCTTCATTCTCTTTGTGTAAGATTGTTTGAATAGAGTTCATTTGTTCTCTTCTGCATCAGTCAAAGTTTTCTATGTGTAATTCTTGATTAAGTGAAAAACTTTATGTATTGTATTCACCCCCTTCTACAATACTTATTGTGTTTTCTTTCTGTTAACTGGGACCAACAATAACCAACTAGGAATATGGAATTTGTTGGATCAGAAGCCCTTAACAAAGAACTTGCATGGTCAGGATATGGATCTGACTTGATGGTGGTGTTCAAAATACATGGTTAAACCATAAAGAAACACTCACAAACATTTAGAAAGATGCATATATAAGTCCTGCATGTGATCAAATAAAAAAACAAACAACAAAGGTAGTTGATAACAACTACTCAAAACAATTTGTAACTTAACTTTATTATCATCCTACCAATTTTTGTGAATCCTTAAGCAAATCGACTTTATTATCATAAGGTGGTTGAGAGCGGTAGCAATGATGTATCCTCTATGAAAATAGCAAACCAACTTTCACAACATCATTTAAGCATAAAAGTTACATCTCATTCCAATCGTGAATTTCATTACAATGGATACAATAATCATTAAATGTCCAATAAAAGAAAATAAAATAATGACTAATTGAGCTTTTGATACTACATAAGTTATTAGTAACAAACTGATCTTCAAAATTAAGGTAATAGATATTCTCATGTATATACTTCATCATTTCAAGAGTCGAATCTCAAATCTAAAGAACCACACTTTCAATTCTTTAACATCTTTCATGTTCCACATGTGGGTATGAATTGAATTGTATCCATTGTAGTTTTTACCCACATCTCAAGACTGGTAGCGGAAGATCGTATAGTTCATAGAGTGGCCATAGTGTTCCCACAGTGGGGACGCAAGTATACACCTTAACTATGATCGCTACAAGTAATAAAGTGGTAGTATTGCCAAAGATCGTTTCCACATGGACTAAACTTACTGAGAATCAGAGAGTTTCATGAAATTCTTGCACAGGTTTCAGTTTTGAGAAAAACTATCATTTTGTTGGTGAAATATCTTTAAAATACGAAGTGTAACTTTTAATTAAAGAATGGGTATGGGTGTAAGTTTTCCTTGAGATAAACGTAGTAACAAAATGGTTAGTCACTTAGTAATAGAAGGCATCTATAAAAACCTCGATCTCTCGAGGGTGGATTATTATAGATTGTTCCCACTGTCACAGACTCTTAATCTTGCCAATTTAACTTAGTTGATAAAAATCAAGTTCTATTAGTGTGGAGATTTATACCTAAATCTCTTTGTGATATAAATCTCTACTAACGTTTGAACCTTAGTAAATCATACAAAACTCGTATCTCTATGTAGTTATCAAAGACTTTCTCAAATCTTTGTGCATCACTTAAGCTGTATTTCGAATCTCCCATCTCTGGGTCAAGATCTAATATTAACACTTCAAAATGATCGACTTATCTGCGTTGAGTTTAAGTCCCGACTCAAATGACCAAGCTTAAAGAGCTAGTAACAATGGCCACACCCAACTGTTGCCTACTAGTCTCAAGTTCGACTCACACTCACACCCAAATAGGTTCTTAGCTCATAATAAAATTGAAAGACATAACAGAAGAAATAAAATACTTGTAAACTACTTGCATTAAAATAAAACTACAAACGATGCCCACAGTGGACAACCGTGGGCAGAAATTGAAATACAAGAAATAAGTGCAAGAAATAAATGCTACACTAAACTTTAAGCTCAAGAACACTTGCTTGAAGGTAAAACTCATAATTTCTATGCTTGTATGTCTTCTTTTTCATGCTCTTTCAAGTCCTCTATTTATAGTGTGAGAAAGTCATAATCCCTTGGACAATAATCTTCAAAATCCTTTGGATAAAGTGAGTTGTGCTTAAAATAATATTTCCTGAGATTTTCCAATCTCAAGCCATCCTTTTACAACTCCCATTACCTAGATATAAGCATAACAGGAGTTTGTCCAAAAGTTTATCGAGTGCCCACAGTGGGCAGACTGTGCCCACCACCGAACAGTGGTTTTTTTGAACAAATCAAAGCTTTTGGTATTTTTATCAAAATTGCAACATTGTGGACCAAACGAAAAAGATAGAAAAAAGTGGGTATAAATGGAATAAAAAGTTAGAAAAGAGTAACAAATAACTCTAAAAAATAAGAGTTATCAAACATAAATTTAATTTCATAAGGAAAAAAACTACCTTTGTGTTACATTCAACACAACAAATATGCAATAATAAATAAATATAGAGCAATAAATGTTTAATTGCTAGTTTGGCTTAGGCACTTACATCACAACATCGGATTATCTCTGAAAACACTATCCAACTTCTTGGACACTTTTCTCCTTGTCTCTCTCGATCATTTCTCCTGAAACTTGTTACTTTGTTTTTCTCTTGTTTTAATTGTGACCACAATGTAGTGTGTACACAATCATCCTATTAATTGTGCAAAATTTGAATTAGTATCGGTTTTTTTATTAACTAAGTTATTATTACCATACTGATCAAGAAACTGAGCCTATTAGATATAATTCTAGTTCCATGATTCAAAACATTGACACAAACTTATTAACCAACACGATCAGGTTACTTAAAATAGAGAGTAGAGCACATTGAATCAGACATGTATATTAATTCTCAGAAGTTCAAAGAAATACAAAGGGACCTAATGAGTATAAATTGTAGACTACTGTAAAGAGAGAAAAGCTTAGTGGATAATATGAATACGTGGAATAAAAAAATATATAAGAATCAACATGTGCGATATTGTTATTTCAGCATGCCACTACTTTCTTTCTTTTTCTCCTTATCAATTTAATTCATTTTAACAAAGTTTCATCATTCATGGTGGGATGAATACAACAGAATCAATGGTGACTCATGGAACCATGAGGGTTACTACAATAATCGAAGCAGTATTTATAAACAAATTCAATTTCATATGTAAGATATCTACAAAAGTAATAACAAAACATAACTTTATTTTATTACCTTAGTCACATAATAATTATAAAAAATGACTCGGTAACTTATTTACAGTATGCTATCATCTTGAAATATAAAATGACTGAATTGACAAAAGTACAAGAAGCAACAAAAAGATGGGTCAGAAAGTAACTATGTGTTATCTCTGTAAAAAAAAAATAAGGTCCATCCTTATCATGTTGCAACTTGCAGCAATGGAAACTATTGTGAAGCGTCTTTAAAAAAAATTGGTGCTAATATGTTCATATTGGAAATAACTTCCTTCCTGTAGAAATTGAACATAAGAAGCAATGGCATGATTGAGTTATAGCGTAATCAAAATAAATAAAACCGAAAAATACAAAATTAATGTAATTAAACAAAGTAAATCCACACAAAATTACATATTCTTATATAACAAACTCAAAATATACCTATATGAGTTTCACTAAACATCCAAGTGCCACACTACATGAGCCTCCAGTTGTATATTCTGATCTTTAAGCCTTGAAGCTTTCTTCTCACTGCAAATCACCCATTGACTAACACAATGGTTACAGTAGGACTTTCATCTTTTGTCGACAAGGATTAGAACCGAGGTAAAATATATGTCGACCAAATAATAGGATAAAAGATGTTAAAGTTACCAATGGATCCCCAAAAACTGAAGCAAGTGATTTTGAAGATTCTAGGTAAGGCAATAAGTGAGAATTCTGTGTTCTAGCCATACATTTCTAGGATTTTTCACTAATGTCTTCTCATTTCTTGTTTCTCAGTAGATTCTCATTCATCTATAAGTTTAGCCAAGGCGGACCTATTAAGTCCCTGGTGGGATCCCGTGCATCCGCTTAACTTATTTTCGTAAGTAGAATTTTTTTGGGTATGAAATGTGCATTTGTCAAACTTTGAGGGATGCTCTGAGATATTAGAAAATACAATGAACATCAACCAAAAAACCAAAAAAGTCTCTCGAAATCAACTAAAAAGTTTTAGAAAAAAACCTTAAAATGATGTATTCAACTAAAAACATATCGAACGACTTTGCGGGCCATTGATCCACCTTAAAGGTGCAACCGCTCGACAAAATTTTTTAGATCCGTCACTGTTCATATTGCATAAGCATGTTTAACTCCTAATTTTCATTGTATATTTTTTACTTCATGTCATTACTTTTCATTCTTTTAATTGAGCCAAAAATTACAATAAATCCACGTATTTGTGTATGCATATGCACATATATGCTTTATATATATATATAGAGAGAGAGGGAGGATCAAACAAGAACAATAACTATTTAAAAGAACACGAGAACTAACAAAATCATCAGTGATTTTACATTAACTTGCAAAAAAGCCACGCGAACCCGAAGCCGCGGCCAAAGTCCTTTTTTTCTGTGTTAATGTAAAATCATTAATGATTTTATTAGTTCTCGTGTTATTTTAAATATATATTGTTCTAGTTTGAACCCGACTCTATATATATATATTGATTGTGTAACATAATGTAAAATTTTATTGTACACCGATTATGAAATACTCAACTCCATATAAAACAATAAATTTCAAAATTTATCTTTTGTTATAGGATAAGTGTGCCATCGTCTAAAGGATATGACGATATAGATAGAGATAAGTATATCAGAGTTATATTAGAACTGAAATATCTCATAGTTATCTACTTCTAAATCATCCCTATTTAAAGGGCTTATGATTAATAAGAATGACATATTTACTCTCAATTTATTGTTGTTCTATTTAGTTTTTCCTTTAACACGTTATCGGTACGTAAGCTCAGTTGTTGTCCGATGGTTATTCTACTTGCTACTGTTGCCAAACAACTTTCATCATACTACGCCAATATAACACGAAAGCTCAAAAGCTTTTTCACCATCGCTAAATGGTTGTTTTTTGACCACTGTCCGCCGCCGTTGAATGGCTTGTCGCTACTCGGTTATTCCTTACTTGTTGCCACGTCTATCAAAAGTTCTAGTAAGTTTTCTACCAATTTCTTCATAAGTTAATGTTATGAAATCATGTTGAAAGAAAAATATGATTTATGATTTAGGTTAAGAATATTTCTGCTATAGTTTCTTGGTTGATATCAATTTAATTGAAAAAAAACATATTTCTGCTAAATTGTTTCGTTTTTTATTATTATTATTATTTAATCACGGGTCTCGAGAAAGAAACTCACCATGTGAAAGATTACTACTATCACATTGATAAATCTCCCAAACCACCCTACAATTACATTAACATTTCCAAATACTTAAAGAAAAAGATTAAATACTTAAATGTATTTGACTGAAGAGCTTTTAAACCAAAAATATTGGACTAATTGAATAAGCATGACGGTGACTCCACCTGTTTTTGCTCCACTTATGCATGATATGCTTTCAACCAATTATTTTAACAAACTATAACTGTAATACATTAGTGATTTGTACGTAATGTTTAATACATGCTCCTAAATGTTGTATGCTTGAAATTTAAGGGTTTTAACTAAATGCTTAAAAGTTCATGTGAACAGGATTCTTGTCATTACAATTAATATTGCATATGAATCGTTCTTAGTTTGGTTGTAGTCTTGTTCTAGTCTATTATGGTAAAAGTATCGTTAACGCAGTCCGAAAAACCGTGATCGGTCGGGATCATGGAAGATAAAGACTGCACTCGGACCAACGATTTGGCCTGGTCGGAGACTAGTTTGGTTCGAAAAAATCCCCTTTTTATTTGGTCTGGTTTGAAAAGAGTCCAATCAAGTACGTTTGGTCTGATCATTTAAAAGAGAGGGAAAAAAGAAATTAATTGGGTTATAAAAGGGGAAAATTAAAAATTCAGATCAATCTTCATCCTATTCTAACCGATCTAGGTCAAACTCAGTCAGTTTTTTGTTCGGTCTAAGTTTTATTTTATTGAAAAAAGATAGGTCTTTATCCAATTCAACTTAAAAATATTTGGTCGAAAAAGGATAAGCTATTCGATCTAGGGGTGCTCAAATTTCCGACCAACCCGGCTAACCCAACCAGAAAAAACGCTAAAAAAACTCAAACTGAGGTAACCCGATACATAATCGATACAAATTTTGCCCAAACTGCATCTATTGAATTGGAAACAGGTTGGGTCCAAAGTAACCCGACCAACCTGTCAACCCGACCAAAACTTGTACGCTTTTACTTTTTTTTATGGTTTTAGAATTTTAGCGGCTTTTAATTCTATCAATTATCAAGTCTTCCTATCATAGCCGTAGTTTAGATCTGACTACGAGACCACACCGATTAAAATTGTACGAATCTAGCCTTCAAGTCTTCAAGGAAAATGAGGTAAAAGAAAGCCCGACACTGCTCACTTACCTCAATGTGAGTCAGATCGCTTAGCCATTCTTCATAAAAAATCTTCAACATCGATAGAATCAAGAGGCAAGAGATACTCTTCTTCTACTCTTCTCTTCTCTTATTAGCCTTATTTTTATATTTTCATTTTTATTTTAGTTTTTTTAAACAGAATCACTTAGTTAGATTGTAAAATGTAGTATTAAAGTTTGAACCCCACCAACCCAACCCAACCCGCACGGTTTGGGTTGGGTTGGGTTGCACTTTTGGTTGGGTTGGTTTGGGTTAAGATTTTTGAAATTGCAAACATTGGGTTGGATTGTTCAAGTGCCTTTAACTCGGCCAACCCGTGAGCACCCCTACTTCGATCTAGTTCAGGCTGATGGCATCATTGGTCCCGTCTTTATTTGACCCGTTTCAGACTTTTTTTTTTGGAGGGGGGGGGGGAAGGGTATCCTAGGCTATGACTAAACTAATCCGTTGGAAAATTATGAGGTAAGACATCAACCTTAATGAAACCTTAGTAGCCACAATTGTTGTGTAAACCTGGATTCAAACCCTGGGCAGATGGGATCTTCCACCACATCCCCCAAGGCCTTAACTAGTACGACACAACCCTTGTCCACCCGTTTCGGACTTCCAGTCTAGTAAATTAGACCCGTTATAATTGACCATCTCTACCAAATAACATTTATAGACGTTACATCTGTTTTCCCAAAAATTACACAAGCATAATCTAAGGTTCAAATTGCGGAGCCTAATCAACTATAGATCAATCCTTGGGAATAAACAAGACAAACAACGATAAGATAAATGGGACAAGGCGGAAAACCCTGTCAAGGTTAAACACCGTGGACAATTATAGTTTCACTTATCCATGTTTAACCCCTCTAATGGCCATGTTTGAAAAAGTTAGTTCGGTTTAAGTCCATATGATATATGTACAAGCATACAAAGCAATGACTAACTCCAAACACTAACTTTTCACTTAAAGTTCGATAGAAAAGTCCGATTATTATATTCTTCCCCCCTTAAAATAAGATTTCGTCCTCGAATCTAAATTAGATAATCGTTTAGAGGACTTACAATTTTTGTAGAAACCTAGATAATCGTTTTTGAACGATTCCTCTTGTTCGCACCTCGCTTCCCGGTAATCCTGATTCTTCCAAAGGACTTTGATATATGGAATCGATTGGTTTCGCAACTTCTTTGTCATTCGTTCGATTTTCTGTTCAGGTTCATCTTTGTACGAAAGATCTGACTCAATTTGATCTAGTGGGTAGTTGACTACATATAGGGGATGATAATTATACCCGCATAACGGAGATACATGCAAGACGATAAATAACTTCACCCACTCTTTTCAACATTTCAAATGGACCAACATATCGAGGGCTCAGTTTTCCTTTAATACCGAACCTTCACATACCACAGATCGGAGACACTTTAACAAAGACACGGTCACCTGGATGAAACTCTAAAGGTCGTCGGTGTTTGTCGTCATACTTTTCTATTGAGACTCGACCTCTAGCATTTTCTATTTTGCCAAAGCGACCTTTTATGTAGTGATCTGAACTAATTTGGGACCATCAATCTTCCTTTCGCCCACTTCATTCCAACATATTGGTGCTCTACACTTTCATAGAGCTTTAAACAGGGCCATTCCAATCGAAGTTTGATAATTGTTGTTATACGCTAATTCAACCAAAACAAATACTTATCCCAATTTCCAGAGCACTCCAAAGTACAGGCACGTAACATATCTTCCAAAGTTTGAATAGTCCTTTTGGACTGGCCGTCAGTCTGTGGATGATATGCGTTGCTTATATCCAATCGGATTCCCCAAACATTCTGAAGTCCAGTCCAAAATCGTGAAGTGAATCTTGGGTCTTTGTCAGAAACAATAGAAACAAAGCACCATGTATTCGAACAATTTCATGGTTAAAGAGGTCGACAAGTTTACCGACAAAATCCATTTCTTTAATAGGGAGAAAATGTGTCAATTTTGTAAGTCGATTGACAACAATTCGTATTGCATTATTCTTCCAGGAAGTTCTCGGCAAACCGGTTAAGAAATCCATTGTGATATTCTCCCATTTCCACACGGGACAATCGAATGGATGTAACAATCCCCCGACTCGTTGATGTTCAACTTTGAATTTATGACAAGTTAGGAATTTAGCAACAAACTCGGATACGTCTCTTTTCATCCTATTCAGCCAAAAAGGTTGTTTTAAATCAAAGTACATCTTTGTGGAACCTGGATGAAGAGAAAACAGAGAATTAAGAGCCTCAACCAAGATTTCTTCATTCAACTCCTAAACTTTCGGAACACACAATCTTTCCCGAAACCATAACACGCCTTTATCATCAACACGAAAATTAGTTTCAGGATCACCTTGGATCTTTTGTTGTATTGCCTAAAGTTCCCCATCAGATTGTTGAGTTTCTTTAATTTTGGAAACAAGGTTCAGTTCAACAGTAAGATTAGTTAACAATCCGTCTCCAACACGACAACATAGTTCAACTCCCATTCTTTCCAAATTTGTTACTATTTGGGGTTGAACAGAAAAGCATGATATTGATCTGACACCTTTTCGACAAGAGCGTCAGCCACAAGAGTTTCTCTTCCAGGGTGAAATTGTATTCGGACATCATAGTCCTTAAACAATTCAAGCCATCGATGTTGCCTCATGTTGAGTTCTTTTTGTGTGAAAATATATTTCAGGCTTTTGCGATATGTCACATGTTTCACTTCAACTAGCTCCAAATCATTTGTCGAGTAGTTAACTTCATATGGATTGAGTTGACGCGAAACATAAGCTATAACCCATCCATTTTGCTTTAATACACATCCCAATCCACATTTCTAAGCATCACTATAAACTTGACACCCGCCTGACCCATATGGCAAGGCAAGTACCGGTGCAGTTACGAGTCGTAGCTTTAATCCTTTAAAACTTTTTTTTCTGATCGACACCCCATACAAACTTTACTCTTTTCCATAGTACATGAGTAATGGAAGTGCGATCCTGGAAAAGTTTCCAACAAAACACCAATAATAACCAGCTAATCCCAGAAAAGCACGCACCTCAACAACATTTATTGGTTTTGGCCAAGTAGTAACGGATTCAATATTAGCAGGATCAACTTGAATGTTATCCGCTGAAATGACGGGGCTTAAGAATGCCACTCGATCCAACTAGAACTCACACTTCGATATCTTGGCGTATAGCTTTTTCTTTCAGAGTGTACCCAAACCTAATCGGAGATGTGTTTCATGTTCAGGCTTTGACTTTGAATAAACAAGAATGTCATCAATAAAGACAATCAAAAAGTCATCCAGATAATTCTTGAATACTCTTATTCATCATATCCATGAAGATTGCTGGAGCATTTGTCAACCCAAATGGCGTAACTTTAAACTCATAGTGAACGTATTGAGTTCGGAATCCAGTCTTCGATATATCTGAATCCTTGATTCTGAGCTGATAATATGTAACACCCTCAAATTTGGAAGAACAACTAATTAAAATTTTCGATATTACATCAAGTAAAGGATAAACATTCTTCATACAAATCAAAACTCGATATACCCCAAATTAAGTTCTATAATTAACTTCCACAATTATAAACTAAAGTCTTATACAAAGATAAAATAAAGGTCGGGTGTTACTAAACCAAACCAAGTTGCTATTCCCAAAGTGAGGAAGACTTCACTCAAGCTACTCTCTCTTGTGCATATAACTCAACCCAAATATCTTCACAGTGTCACTAGTACCATATCCCCAACCGGAACCTGATGCACATGACGACAAATAAAAAGGTTAGGCTAACGCCTAGTACCATGTAGGAGACTTGAGTGAAGTGTGCTTGCTCCTCCTCGTCCGAGCTTTGAAACAACCAGTTCTCTTCCTCGGCCATGAGCACCTTCCCTTCCTCCACTTTCTTGGCAATCAAAGACTTCCTTGCGTAGTACTCCGAGTTCTTGACTCTTTTAAACTTGCAGTCCTTAGCGAAGTGTCCAACTTTCCATAGTTGAATCACCTTCCTACTTCATCCTTCTTCTCTTCCTTCTTGTCTTCTCTCTTGTCTTATCTCCTTTCTTCTTTCTTCTCTTCTCTTCTGTCCTCTCTCTTTTCTTCTCTCCTTCCATACTTTGGCTTGTACCTCAGCTCAAACATGTCCTTCTTGTACCCTTCATACTTTGACTTTGAATAGTACTTCTTTTTGCCAAAGCTTCTTTTGAATTGGCGCGTAATCAGGGCCAAGTTTTCAGAAAATCTCTATTTATCGTCATCAGAATCGATCTCTAGTTCCTCCTCACTAGTAGCAGAGTCTGAATCAGTAAGCTCAGTGACAAATGTTTTTGACACTTTCTTCTTTGATTTTGAAGAAGAAACAGGATCAGAACTAGAAGCTTTTCCTTTCCCAACAATAAGAGCCACTGAGTCCCTCTGATCATTGGACTCATTGTTGATTGATCTCACTTCATCTTCATGTTGGGAAAGAGTGGAGAAGATGTCAGTCTCATTCTCTTGGGCCATATTCTTTGACATATGAAGATTGATGGCAAAGTTCTTCCACTTTGGGTTCAAGTTCTTAATAAACTTATAGTTTATTTCAGAAGCAGATTTGGTAATGTTGTTCCTCCTCAAATCATTCAAGATGATGTTGTATCTGTTGTAAGTGTCCAACAATGTCTCCCTTCCTTTGCATGAAATCCCTCATATGCATTGATGCACAGATTATGTTTAGCTTGGATTGAAGCTTCACTACCCTCGAATTGTCTAACCAGCTCATCCCATATTTCCTTTGCAGAACTTCTGATGTCCATACGATTGTAGATGTCATTGGGAATGGCCATTGTCAAAAAGATGAGAGCTTCTTCATCTATTTTGTACAAATATTTCTCCCGTTCAGTGAAGTATTCATATGGTTTTGGAACAAATCTGTCAGGGATCTCAGGAGAGGTATCTGTAGCAGCTTGACCAGGCACTCTGATCATGGGATTTACAGGACCCGAAGTAATAGATTTCATGTAATCTCTACTCTTGTGATTCAGAAACTGGATCATTCATTTCTTCCACTGTTGGTACTCATAGGCTAACAGGATTGGTGGTTTGGAATGAGAGCCAATGGAAAGGAGTTGATTCGACATCTCTAGCAGTTGTATTAGTATGCAAACTTATCTGTACAATTTAAATCAACTAATAAGATCTTTAAATCAAGAATTGGATAAAATTTACACTCAAAAATTTCCAGAAAGATGAATTTCTAAAAATACTCAAGTGTAGAATTCACAAACAGAAATCTAGAATTCGCACAGAAAGATTCGCAGACAGAAGGAAAAACTTCAAAATTCGCAAACAAGAGAGGTAGAATTCATAGACAGGTAAAATTCGCATCCAAGCTTTCTGCGAAATCTAGAATTCGCAAACAGTAGACCTGCAAAACCTTAACAATTCGCAAAGCAATACCTAGCGAATCCTTGCCTTAGAGTAATTTCATAATATTAGTTTTCACAAGTAGAATTCGCAAAGTATTGTTGATCCAAACTCTCTCAGTGATTTGATAACGACCCACTTCAATACTTAGTGAAAATGACGTTTATTAATATGTATTAGTGTTTCACCATCATCGATTAGACTGAGTCTATTCAGTTATCGCTGATGATCTTTCTTATAAACATTCATTTATATTCGTGTTTCACTATCAGCGATCATACTGAGTCTGTTCAGTTATCGCTGATGGTTTCTGATGTAACACAGTAAACGTAATCTCTGAAGACAAGTCTCGCGTCAATAGATGTTCGTAGTTGAATCAAAGACGAAGCTGCTGAACAATGACAAGTCTACTAGTGACCTGATGCGGATATCAGTGAAGCAAAGATAACTCTACTCATACGCGAAGAAACCTGAGGAAAAGCTTCAGCGATAGCTGAACTTCTTTGTATCTCTGAAGGAAGAGATATTCAGCGATCAATGATCATTTAGCTTATGCCTCAAGTCTCTTTTGTCTTACCTTGCACACCCAGTACGATGTGTCAGAACGGACATACCTCTGCCACAATTCGTACAACAACTCTGTCAACTACAATGTTCATGTATGGCCAAAAGCATGTCTCCCAAAGTCAGACTCTCAAAGCCAATCAATGAATGACACGTGTAAAGTACCCTGCCATGCATTTAATACATAGGGTATAAATAGAAAGATCACCTCTCCATCTGAGAGTACTCTTGAGCCTTCATCTTTCTAACATATAGAAACCCTTGTTTTCTATACTCTCTAATCCCCCATTCTCTACATTCTTGTGCAACCATCTTAGTGCTTTCTTAAGTTTGTTTAGATTGAGTTTTACTTAATCTTATTCCGCAACAGACTTGTAAATTGTGTTTGATTTAACACTAAACAATTTATTAAACTTTAAATTATGTGTTTGTATTCAACCCCCCCCCCCTTCTACAAACTTGTTAAGCACCTTCGGGACCAACAAGTGATATCAGAGCAGACTGTTTAATCTAATAAACAAGATCTTGCTTTATTCTCTTCCTTGCTATTCTAAAATGGCTGTTAACACAAACACAAACTACTATGATAATGGTTCACTTTCTAAACCTCCTCGATTTAGCAGAGATAACTTTTCTCTCTGGAAAATCGAATGATGCTATTTCTTGAAGGTGCATATCCCACTATACCTGAGTACGTAGCAAATGGACCCTATGAACCTGTCCAAATCATAGCTGTCGTTCCAGCTACTACCACCACTCCTGCTATTCATGAACTCTATGTTGTTAAGGAAATGAGACAATGGAGTGATGAAGACAAAAAGAAGGTTAGTATAGATGCAAGGGCAAATACCATTATCTCTATGGCTCTGCCTAATGAAGTTTCCATTCCATCATGCATCTTAAAACTTCTAAAGAAATGTGGGAAACCATATGCGTTCAATATGAAGGCACCACTAAAATCCAAGAGACTCGAAAGGTTAACTTGGTAAGACAGTATGAAAGTTTTATCGCTGGTAAGAATGAATCTCTCTCTGATGTTCATCAGCGGTTTAACTGCTTAATCATTGATCTGAGAACTGTTGTTGGTAGGACCTATTCTAATTCTGAGATCCTAACAAAATTCTTAGAATGTCTTCCTGAATGCTGGGACAGTTATTCAATATGTCTCAAGCTGACAAAAGACTTAAATTCCCTTTCTATCAACACCTTGTATGGAATATTTCTCAACTATGAGAAATCAAATCTCTTGAAGAAGAATCTTATAAAAGATTCTAAAGACTCCAAAAACACACCTGTTGCTTTAGTCTCTTCAGAGATAATTCCATCTCAGCGATTTACTCTTACTATCACTGAGTTAGATTCTGAATCTGAGGATCTATCAGATACTGATCTTTCAGAGTTTGATGAGTCCTTAGGACTCTTGACAAACTCTTTTAAGATATTTGAAAGAAAGAGCAATTTCCGAAGAAAAAAGCCTCTCTCTCTTACTGACAAGCCAAAATCAACCCCTGTTGATAAGGCTACTGCTACTTGCTTTAACTGTGAAAAGATTGGACACTTTGCAAGTGACTGCAAGACGAAGAAAGTCTTCAAACCTTCTACCTCAAGAAGATCCAGCGATGACAAATACCTAAAGTTGAAAGAAAAATATCAGAAGTTGAGAAACTACAAGCGAAAAGGTAAAGGTTTCATCGCTGAAGAACACGACTGGGCTGAATCAGAAGAATCAAGTTCTGATGAACAAGAAGTCACTAATCTCTGCCTCATGGCTGAGATTAAAGAAGAAGTGGAAGAACCAACTGAAACTTCTATTGGGTTAAGGCAACAAAATTGAGTCTTTCATACTCAGATTTTTTTACTTCTTCTTCTTTAACTTTTAAAACTTTCTCAAGTTCTTTGAATTTTTCTGAAAATGATTTTTCCTTTTGTTTCTGAGCTTTTTCAAGATCAGATTTTTCAACAAAAATATCTCTCTTTTCTGATTCAAGAAGATCTTTTTCCCTTTTGTAAAAATTAAGATCTTTTTCCCTTTTGTAAAAATTAAGATCTTTTGTCATTTGTTTTGCTTTTTCTTTTTCCTCAACAAGTTTTTGCTTTAGGATTTGAAATTCATCTGTTAGTTTAATAACATCCAATTCAAGATCACTTTCAGAGGTGGAAGGAGAGTTTACCTTTTCAGAGTAGTCCTCTGATGATCCGTCACTTTGATCATCTGTGAACGCCATACCACAGAGATTGGTGGGTTTTTCCTCTCCATCGCTTGTTGAGTCTGACAACCAGTCTTCCATCTCTGCTACAAGTACTCTTTCTTTGACATTGTACTTGTACTTGTTTTTGTAGTAGTCTTCATCCTTGATGAGTCTACCTCTACAGTTGGCGGAGTAATGGCCTGGCTTTCCACATCTAAAACATCTTCCATCGTTTTGGTTTGATGGAAGAGCAGTGTCTGATTCTGTCTTCTGTGCTTGTACTTGTGGTTGTGGATTGAAGTACCTCTGAGGTTGAGGATACCTTGGCTGAAATGATTGTTGAGATCTTGATTGTTGAGTAGAATCATGATTGGTGAAATGAACGCCCTTTTGATCACTATGCAGAGTAGATCTGGGCTCTTGTTGATATTCAGTTTTCTGAAATCTTCTTTCTGGATTTCCTCTTCTTTATTCATTAACTCTTCTTCCTTCAAAGACTTTCTTGCCAAATTTCTTGTTAAATTGATGGGTGATTAATGCAAGAGATTTGGCAAAGGCATTGATGTCATCATCTGAGTCAGAATCTGAGTGTTCAACTTCTTCAGACATCAGAACCTTCTTGGATTTTCTTTTAGATTCCCTTTTTGAACAATTGTCTTTTTCTGCATTTCGGCATTCTTGTGATACACCCTTCTGTTTTGACATGAGTGCAAGTGGACCACCTAAATAGGTTTTTGATTTTTGTTTAACAACTTCTTTTTACCGTGCTACCAAGGTACCATAAATGTCAGTCAATGACCATGATTCAAGATTTTGATTGGCTTGTATCGACATTGACAGTTGTGACCATTCTTCATTTAGACTTTTAAGAAAGAGAACATTGTTTTCTTCTTTTGTTCTCATGACCCCAAATTTTCTGCATTTGTTGACGAGGATGTTAAACCTTGAGTATGTTTGATGTAAGGTTTCTTCGGGTAATGCATGAAAATCATGATATTCATTGATACAAAGATTTCTCCTGTTCTTTTGAGTTTGTAGGCCTCCTTCAAGTTGATTTAACAACTGATCCCATATCTCTTTTGCAGTTACACAAGAATCAAGTTCTTGGAAGATATCGTTGGGAATGGCCATTATAAGTAATCTAACAACTTTTGAATCATTATCCATCATGTTAGTTTCTTCATTCGTAAAGTTTGAAGTTTTCTTTTCATAGTAAGCAGGGATTTCAGCAGTATCTGCTGTTGCTGGAACTCTTGGTACCAACACCATTGGTTGGTGAGGTCCATCGTTCACTGATCTTAACAGATCTCTGTCCATGCCTTCTAAGAAATTTACCATCCTTATCTTTTATTGAGGATATTCATCCCTTAGAAGTGTAGGAGGTTTGGTTAATGATCCGGCTGTATAAATGGCACTTATGCTTGAGTTTGTCATTTTTGTGAAGAAAAGATGAAGATTTGAAGAACTGATGCTTTTCTATGAAGATCTTTCTATTAAATGATGTAACTGTGATTTACTTTTAAATCTGGAGCATATGAAGTTTAATAAACCAGGGTTTACATAAACATGCACAGATAATAAAAGCTTGAATCAGTAAGAATTAAATCTATCCGAGTATGCAGATATGATCTTTCTTTGTTTTAGAAAACAAAGGAAGCTCTGATACCAATTGTTGGATCCCAAATTTAATCTTATAACAATAATGATATAAACAACAAGAGTATAAACAGCGGAAGCAATATAGTTTAATATCAAAAGCAGATTCAAATATCACAGTTCATATATAAAGCAATTAGAAAGAACAAGATCTTTGTGAGATATATTCAATTGATTCTTCTTTTACAAGATATCAAAAAGCACACTTTTGTCAAAGGAGTGATGTTCCTATTTATAGGACCATAAAGTAAACAGTGTACTATTCTGACAAATAGAAGCATGCTTGAACAGTGTCTTACCTAATAGGTAAGCTCAAGACATGTTTGAACAGTAACCTACTCTATAAAGTAAATCTTATCACTAAGTGATTGGTTATCTGTTCTGATACTTCAGGAAAGTCTTCAGCGCCATCTTCAGAGAGAATGTCTTCAGAGCTCTGACGTTGTCTTCAGAGCCTCTGATGAAGCCATCTCTGATGTCTTTTGCTGAAAGTTGCAATCTCTGATAAGTATTTCAGAGGCAGGTTTGTCCTCTGAAGTCTTCGTCCTCTGAAGTCTATGCCCTCTGAAGTCTATCTTTGGAAGTCCTATGAAATAGGACTTGGGTATTTTCAACACTTTAACAAACAGAAGATTTGGGGCTAACAATATCCCCCTAAGTGTTGAAAATAAAAGATACAATAATAGGAGAGAATAGAAGATTTAAACTAGAAAGCGTAGAGGAGAAAATCATCCTCTTAAATATTACTTCTTAAACATTTTGAAGTTTAATACAGAGAAAGTAATATTCAAAAATAAAGAAACAAACTAAAATTTGTCACTTGAATAGATTCCATGGAACTTCATGATCAGAGCTCTGAAGTTGGTCATCGAGTCAATCTCTAAGTCAAGCTTTGCAAGTAAATCTGCTCTGTGCCTTTCTTCCTTCACGTGGATCATTTTCTTTATACCTCTCAAGGTTTCATCAGAGTACTTTTAAACTTCCGAAGCGAGAAAGATCTTCTTTACTTGGTTTACTCTGTAGACGAAACCCAGAGGTTCTGCAATGATTGATCCAGTCTTCTTTGTCTCAAGATTAACAACCGACTCCACAGGTTCAGTTACCTCAAGCTTTTCTTCCCCCAGGTTCAGAGCAATTTGGAAGTCACGTTTTTCTCGGTGTTTGACATAGGCCTCCATTGCCCATCTGACTTCAACCATGCCCATCCTGATTTCCCTTCTTCCCTGATCATATCTGGCAGAGCAATAGGCATACAAATGAGGTAAATCATATGGATTTAGATTTACGAGATCATTATCATTGAACTCGTAAATATTCTTATCAGATCGAGTTACCACATAATGCCTATAAATGATCTTGTTGTAAGCAAAGGTCTTCTCTGAGATTTTGTTGATTTTGATGATTGGATCATCAAAGAGAACTTGTACTCTGGGTGAGGTTTTATCTCTGACAAATCTTCGCTCATAGTCCGGCATGTTCTCTTTGATCCTTGGATTCAGAGGAATGACTAGAGTGTCTGCCATATTGAACTCACAGTAGATGTATCTGAAGTGGTCTTCTATGGAAGCTTCGGGATTGGATGCAAGGAATGTAGGAGGTTGAGTAAACACTTTGGCTGGTAAACCAATGCTTGCCTTCTGAACATGATTCTCTGAAGGAGCCTGTTCATCAGCAACCATGGTCTCTGGTTCCTTTGTCTGTGGAGGATCTTCTGTTGTAGGTTCAAAGATGTAGCCATCTATCTCTGGTGAATCCCTCAACTCTGTTGCTGTTGAAGTATGATGTGGTTGAGCATTCTTGAATACATATTCTTCAACATCAATTACTTCAATCTGTTTTTCAGCAGCTTCTTTTTCAGAATCTGATTTTTCTTCTTTTTCAGATTCTGGTTCTGCTCTTTCAACCTCTGATTCGTAAGCATCTCTCATCACATAAGTTGGTCTTTCTAGTGATGAGAATGCATCTTCTGATGTAGAGAAGTCTACTAGTTGTTCGTCTTCATCTTCTTCCAGAGCTCCAATAGTTCTTGGAGTTGCAGCTATTATTGGAGCTATTGGAACACTCGAAGTAGATGGTGCTAGAAAGATAACAGGTACTGGCGACTTTAGAGTGCCCTGTTCAGCAGAGGTTGAGGTTGAACGTCTCTCTGTTCCTTTTTCCTTCCTTTGGTTTGATTCAGAGAGAATGGACTCCTTTTGTGTTTCAACAGTTTTTGGTATAGGAGTCTTCTCCCCCTTATGAAGATCGGATGACCCCTGAGGTTGGTCATCAGAGTCTTCATACCTGGCATTCTTTCGGGCTTCTTCAGAGCATGCGACCTCTGGTTCCTTCCGCTTCAATGATCCCTCTGAAGATTTGACATTCTGCAGAAGGTCTTCAATCTTTTTGTTCTGCTGAGTGGTCTTGGAGACGAACTTGCTGGAGATATTCATTACATTGCTGATGATCTTCTTGGAGAAGTTGGTGAGGTCAGTCTTTGTAACAAATTCGGATGTAGCAGGAGCAACAGCAGAGGAGGTAGGGAACTTTGCAGTCACCTCTGCCAAAGAACGCAAGACTTCCTCTTTGAATTGGGAAAAGTCTGCATGTGTTGGAGTGGGGGCAGAGGGAGTTGGAATCGCCTTGAGGAGCTCTGTGGTGGAGTTCTGAATTTCTCTAGATAGAACAGAGTCATTTTTGATGACCAGTCTTTCCAAAACATCCAGTTTATCGTTCTGAGAGATAATGGTCGTGCGCAACTCAGAGACCTTTGAAGTGAGATTTGCAACTTCAGAGTCAGAGGCAGAGGCCTCTGAGGTCTTCTCTATTTGAAGTTTAATCTCCTTCAGAGATTCTATGATTTCATCACCAAAGATTCTGAACTCCTCTTTGGTAACGTAATCAGAGGGGGTGACCTTAGGATCAACACATGATTCTAAGTTTCCCTCGAGTTTAGAGAGGCCTTCTTTCGGAGTTGGCTTGATATTGACTCCGGAAGGACTTCCAATTAATCCTTGGGGACCCTTTTTCAAGGATTTCCCTATAATGGTTCCGATTGGTCTCTGATCATTAGAGTCAGAATCTGATGATGAGAAACGAATGTAGGTGGAAACCTTGCTGTCCAGGCTAAGGAGTCCATGTGCAAGAAGGTCGTGCCATTCTTTTTCTGACTGGCAATCCTTACGAGAGATCTTAGGTCTCTCCTGATCTAATGGACGATCCATCTTTTTATGAGCCACAAAGGCATCATGTGTGTGAGTAGGTGACATACTCTGGGTGAATGAGTATTTTTATCTTGGTCTAAGTTTGTTGGGAGGACTTAGCCGTATCAGAGGTTTCCCCTTTGGTGCGTGCTTCAGAGACAGAAGTAGATGCCTCTGAGTGGCTAGGATGGGAAGGGTTCGAGGTGTGCACCTCTGTTTCAATGTCCACTGATGCTGAACCAGCTTGGACAGTAGATGTGTTTGCACAGGGATTTGGGCTTTGGAATCGCTCATGTGTGCCAACAAGGACATCTTTTTCTACCTCGCCGCCTTCTGATTCTATGTTTAGAAACTCACCCTCTGGAATTCTCTCTTCCTTACCTTCCTCTACTCTGACAGAGTTATTCTCTTCGTCAGTGGGAGGGTTCTCATGTTTTCTCTTCCTTACTCTCTCAGAGCCACCCTCTGGTTGCGCTCTGTTAACGTTTTGAGCAGTATCAGAGATATCACTCTCTGATTCAGGCTCAGGTTCAGAACCTAAGTGTGTTGGGGATCCCATCATCGGTTCTGATGATTGGGCAACACGACTAAGTAGGAGGTGGGTAGTAGAGTCAGCAGGAATTACCTCAATCATGGTGTGTGGGAAACGTCCGTCATTTGGATAAGGAGGAACCTCTGTAGCTTTGAACGAGTTCATCATAAACATAGGTGTCCTTGGGCCCTCCTAAGTGATGGAGAATTTCTCCATTGCTCATTGAATGACCACAGAGATGAATCTGGGAAACAGTACCGAAATTGGTTGTTTTCCTTTGGCCAAGTCTTTGTTCTTCTTGTCCACCGCTGTCAGCATCTCACAGAAGAGAATGTGAGCCATATTTATTCTTCTGTTGAAGAATAGAGCATACATTATGGCTAGATTCGTTGGATGGGTCTGATCCTGGCTTCCAATCTTGCAGGTAATTGTTCGGTTGAGAACACTAAACATAAAGTTCCACTTGGGAGGCAAGTACTGACGTCTGAATTGACTTAGGCGTGTGATCTCCCTGTTGTAGCCTAAGTGGTGGAGGAACTGAAGAAGGACTTCTTGAGTTGGTAGTTTCTCAAAGGTTTCTGTCTGAAGATCAGTTTTTGTGAGCAGGTTGAATCGGCGAGTTAGGGTTTGTGGGGTGATTCTTATGTTCATGCTTTGTTCACCTAGGTCAATGTACCCAACCAGTCATTCCTTTTCATCATCGTATTCATTTGAATACCACCATTGTTGGACAAAGCGTAGAGGAATATCTGAAGCATGTTTGGTGAGGACATCGTTGAGTTCGCAGTTGGTCAAAAAATCTAGTATTGGGCGAAACTGCTCATCGTATTTGGTAGGGGTGACGTCCAGAAAGTAGTTGTTACCTTTTACTGGAACATCAAACTGTGCCATATTCAAGCTTGGAACAAGTTTGCTGGAGTTATCTGAGGTTTGGGAATGAGCCGCCATTGTTGCAGGTTTTTGAGAAAGATGAGAGCTTAGAAAGAGATATTTGGGATATTGGATTCTGAGAGCGTTAAGAATAATGAGAAGAGAAAAAGGGTTTTTATGGACAGAAAAAAAAAGGTAAAGGGAGAGGTTATGGAAACGGCGATTGAGAGTTCCAATGTCAGAAAGGACGTTCCATCATCCCCTAATTAATAGGTGACACGTTGAGGTGTGTAGGGGAGAACCGCTTGGTGTCAGAAAACTGCCAGTTGGGTTTTTGAAAATAAACGAATGGTTATCCAAAAGATTTAAAAGAATTTCCTGGAATATTCGTTTAATGAGAAAAGATCAGGGGCTTTGATATAAATATCGAAGACAAGATCAGAGGCTCTGATATAAATATCATAGACAAGATCAGAGGCTCTGATATAAATATCAGAGACAAGATCAGAGGCTCTGATATGAGTATCAGAGAAGCTCACTTTCTCCCCCTTGAAAGATAAAAGGTTCTTTGTCTCCCCCTTGACCAAAGAATAATGTCTTTATCTTCTCCCCCTTGACACATCCTTGGAGATACAAAAGAATGATTTTTACCATTTGTGAAAAAGTCCAGAGGCTCTGAAATTAGTTTCAGAAGTTCTGGTTGAACATGCTACGCATGTCAGAGGCCCTGATGAATGGATCAGAGACTCTGATTATTTCCTGTGTTAGGCAGACATGTTCAACATACCCAACTTGCTAATTAAGAAATTGAACCTTCATTCATCTAAAGCTTTTGTGAAAATATCAGCAAGTTGAAGTTCAGTTGGTACAAAATACATCTCTATTGTTCCCTTTTCAACATGATCTTTCAGAAATTGGTACCTTACATCAATATGCTTTGTTTTGGAGTGCTGTACTGGATTGGCATAGATGGCTATAACACTTTTTGAATCACACAGAATTGGAATTCTGTCATATTGTAAGCCATAGTCTCGGAGTTGAGTTTGCATCCATATGACTTGAGAGCAACAACTAGCAGCAGCAACATATTCTGCCTCTGCTGTGGAAGTTGAAACACAGTTTTGCTTCTTGGATGTCCAACTTACCAGCTTATTGCCCAATAACTGACAGCACCCAGAGGTACTTTTTCTGTCAAGCTTGCATCCTGCATGATCTGCATCAGTGTAAGTTGTTAAATCAAAACTAGAAAGTTTTGGATACCAGAGGCCTAATGAGGGTGATCCTCTCAAGTATCTGAAAATTCTTATGACAGCAGATAAATGAGATTCTTTTGGATTTGCTTGATATCTAGCACAAAGACATGTTGCAAACATTATATCAGGCCTACTTGCAGTTAAGTATAATAGTGAACCTATCATTCCTCTGTAGGTTTTGACATCTACAGATTTTCCCGAAAGATCAGAGTCAAGCTTGACTCCTGTGGCAATAGGGGTTTTCATAGTGGTTGAATCATTGAGTTTGTATTTTTTTTAAATTTCAGAGACATACATAGATTGAGTTATAAAAGTACCCTATGATGTTTGCTTTACTTGTAAGCCTAGAAAGAATGTTAATTCTCCCATAAGACTCATCTCAAATTTACTCTTCATCAACTCTGAAAACTTATCACAATACTTTTGATTTGTAGAGCCAAATATAATGTCATCAACATATATCTGTACTAAAAGCATCTCATTTTTGTACGTTTTTATGAACAAGGTTGTATCTATTGTACCTTTTTCAAAACCATTATTTATCATAAATGTGGACAGAGTAGCATACCATGCTTTTGGAGCTTGTTTAAGTCCGTATAGAGCATTATCAAGATAATAAACATGGTTTGGAAACTTTGTATTCTCAAAACCAGATGGTTGCTGGACATAAACCTCTTCATTTAATTTACCATCCAGAAAGGCAGATTTAACATCCATCTGATATACTTTGAACCCTTTGTGTGCAACATAGGCTAAGAAGATTCTAATTGCTTCTAGCCTAGCCACAGGTGCAAAGGTTTCATCATAATCAATGCCCTCTTCTTGGCAATATCCCTTAGCAACCAACCTAGCTTTGTTTCTGATTATATTGCCATCCTCATCCTTTTTATTTCTGAAGACCCATTTAGTTCCAATTGCAAATTTTCCTTTAGGAAGGGGAACTAAGGTCCAGACTTTGTTTCTTTCAAACTCTTGAAGCTCATTCTGCATTGCAGAGATCCAATGAGGATCTTCAAGAGCTTCATTTACCTTCTTTGGTTCAATGATGCTTAAAAAATTTACAAAAAAGCATTCATTGATTGTGGCTGATCTGGTTTTGACACCCTCTCAAGGTGATCCAATGATCTGATCATGGGGATGATCCTTTGTCCATCTTGTGAGTGGAGCATAAACATGAGGTGGAGTTTGAGCTTCAGAGATGACAGTTGGAGACATCTCTGTTGTTGATTCCATAGGCTCTGAAGTTGATTCCAGAGGCTCTGAAGTTGATTCATTTCTTGGACCTGCATTCAAGGAAGCAGAAGTTGTAACTTCAGAGGGACCAGAGAGATTTGTACCAGACGTTTGTGGTTCCTCTGAAGTTGCTCTATGAGTATCTCTGAGAAGAAACTCTGAGTTTTCATCATCAAAGAAATCTTCGAATATTTTGTTGAGTTCAGATTCTCTTATCTTTGATGATTCAGAGATATTTTTGGCAATTTTATTGATATCTTTGTTGGCCAGACTTTTGTCATCATCAAAAGACACATTGATACTCTCTTGGATTGTTCTGGTTCTTTGATTGAACACTCTGTAAGTTTTTGAGGTTAATGAATAGCCAATGAATTTGCCTTCATCTGCTTTCTTGTCAAACTTTCCAAGAGACTCTCTATCATTTAGAATAAAACATCTGTATCCAAAAACATGGAAATATTTAACATTAGGTTTCCTATTGTTAATGAGTTCATAAGATGTTTTCTTGAATCTTTTGACAATTGTAGCTCTGTTTTGCGTGAAACGGGTTGTTGCCACTGCCTCTGCCCAAAAGTTTGTGGGAAGATCTGATCCTACAAGCATAGTTCTTGCAGCTTCAACTAGTGTTCTGTTTTTCCTTTCAACAACACCATTTTGTTGAGGGGTTCTAGCTGCAGAAAAGTTCGGAGTTATGCCTTCCTCTGAAAGATATGAGTTGATTTTTGCATTTCTGAACTCTGTTCCATAATCACTTCTCAGCTTCTGAACTTTGGTATCAAACAGAACCTGCAATCTTTTTAACAATCTTATTATAATATCAGGGACATCAGACTTGGCTCTGATGAATTCTATCCAAGTATATCTAGAGTATTCATCAATCAAAACGAGGATATTCTTTTTACCTGACAAGCTCTGTACAGAGATAGGACCACAAAGGTCCACATGAAGCATATACAGAGGTTTTGGACAATTATTCTCACTTTTGGTCTTGTGGGAAGATCTTTTCATTTTTCCCATTTCACAAGCAGAACAAAGATGATCTTTGTTAAACTTCAGAGATGGTAATCCCTTAACCAGATTTAGTTTGACCAATTTATCAAGTGAAGAAAAGTTCAGATGTGAGAACTTTTTATGCCAGAGCCAAACATCTTCACTATTCAGAGATACTAGACAGAGTTTCTCTGAGTCAGTTTTTATGTGTTTGGAAAAATTCATTCTGTATAAATTTCCCTTTCTGTCAGCTCTGAGCATTTCTTGACCTGTTTTTGAGTGAAGTAGTGAACAATGTTTTTCTTGAAATTTCACATCAAAACCATGGTCACAAAGTTGACTTATGCTGATCAAGTTATGCTTTAACCCATCAACATAAGCAACGTTTGATACTGAAACATTACCTCTTGTAAGCTCACCATAACCCTTAATGTGTCCTTGCATATTGTCTCCAAAAGTTACTGCTCCCCCAGATTTAACTTTGAAAGAGGATAGTAACTTTTTATCTCCAGTCATATGCCTTGAACATCCAGAATCAAAGTACTAGATCGGCATAGACTATTTCTGCAAGACAGATTAGATTTTCTTAGGTACCCATCTCATTATGGGTCCTATTTTGTTAGACTTCTGATTATCTCTTTGAAATTTTGCCTTCTTATCTTTTGATGTTTTGGTAGAATTGTCCTTTTTCATTTGAGGCTTTGTCTCTGAATTTTTATTCAGATATTGATTAAGAAAACAGTGAGAACCTTTGAAGTGATTTTTTAGTTTCATCAAGAGTTGGATGCAATTGCACTTTACAGAACAAGAAGAAGTAGAAGCAAAGGATTTCATTTCATTAAATGCATTTGATACATTATGATTCATTTTTGAATTAGTACTAGGAATATTACAAGTATTCCTAACTACTTCTTTTCTTTTAGCTTGAGAGACAACCTTCTTTTCAAGTTTCCTTCTCTTGTTCAGAAACATCCTCTTCTCTTTGTTGCTCACTACACAAACAGGATTAGAATGGTTAATTTCTTGCCATTTTCCTTTTTGTCCAGGAGTAAACTTGGTTGGTTTATAAGTGTAGAGTTGAGAAGTGATAGTTTTATTCTTTGCCTTTTCTTGTAATTCTTTTTCAAGTTCCAGAGAAGTTTTTGCTTGAAGACACATTTCTGTAAAGTCAGGGCATATTGGTATTCTGGGTTTATTTTTTAAAACAGAAATAGGAATGTTCAAAATTCCAGAACCAACGGTATCTATCTTTTTATGAATTACTTTCTCTGGTTTGTAGAAAATTTGTTCCTCTACCTCTGGATCAGGTTCAGAATCAGAGTCAAGAAAGTCTCGTTCAGTCTTACCAGAGATAACTACCTCTAACGGTTTCTCAATTTTCTTAGGTCTTGAGACTTTGATGATTCTTTTCATGCTTTCTTTCTTCTTTAAATCAGCTATGGTATTTTCTTGATTTATTCTCTTGATGTCATCCGCAAATGTAGTTCTGATGCATTCATCAGAGATTGGTGAATACAGAGGGGCATCTGGATTAAGTGAACTCTGAGGTTCATCTTCAGAAGTACTTGCTTCAGAGGTACTTTGTTCAGATGTCTCTGATTCATCTTTGATGAATGCATTAAACTTAAAAATCTCTTTAGGATCATTGCTCTGAGGTTTTGTGAAAAATACCTCTGAAGTTTCCTTTTCTATTTTTAAGATGGAATTTGGAAAGCTTTGCACTTCAGAGTATGCTACATTTTTAAAGTTCAGAGCCCTTATTTTTTTATCTCACTGAGGTTTTTATTCTCTTGAAATTGTTCAGTGATGGACAGTCAGAGCTCTGGACCTTTCCTTTACAGAAAGTGGAAGAAAGTGAAGTTTTCTTCAATCCAGTGAATGGATCCAATTCATTGAATCCAAGCCCTTGAGTATCCATTTGAGAGTTTATCTTTATATGAACATCCTGAGCATCAAGATAACTTTTGATTTGAAGTTCTTTCCTTTCTAGATATTGATGTAGGATTTCTCTTTCTTTTTGGAAAAAATTGGTTAAGGCAACAGAATTGAGTCTTTCATACTCAGATTTTTTTACTTCTTCTTCTTTAACTTTTAAAACTTTCTCAAGTTCTTTGAATTTTTCTGAAAATGATTTTCCTTTTGTTTCTGAGCTTTTTCAAGATCAGATTTTTCAACAAAAATATCTCTCTTTTCTGATTCAAGAAGATCTTTTTCCCTTTTGTAAAAATTAAGATCTTTTGTCATTTGTTTTGCTTTTTCTTTTTCCTCAACAAGTTTTTGCTTTAGGATTTGAAATTCATCTGTTAGTTTAATAACATCCAATTCAAGATCACTTTCAGAGGTGGAAGGAGAGTTTACCTTTTCAGAGTAGTCCTCTGATGATCCGTCACTTTGATTATCTGTGAACGCCATACCACAGAGATTGGTGGGTTCTTCCTCTCCATCGCTTGTTGAGTCTGACAGCCAGTCTTCCATCCTTGCTACAAGTACTCTTTCTTTGACATCGTACTTGTACTTGTTTTTGTAGTAGTCTTCATCCTTGATGAGTCTACCTCTACAGTTGGCGGAGTAATGGCCTGGCTTTCCACATCTAAAACATCTTCCATCGTTTTGGTTTGATGGAAGAGCAATGTCTGATTCTGTCTCCTGTTCTTTTGAGTTTGTAGGTCTCCTTCAAGTTGATTTAACAACAGATCCCATATCTCTTTTGCAGTTACACAAGAATCAAGTTCTTGGAAGATATCATTGGGAATGGCCATTATAAGTAATCTAACAGCTTTTGAATCATTATCCATCATGTTAGTTTCTTCATCCGTAAAGTTTGAAGTTTTCTTTTCATAGTAAGCAAGGATTTCAGCAGTATCTGTTGTTGCTGGAACTCTTGGTACCAACACCATTGGTTGGTGAGGTCCATCGTTCACTGATCTTAACAGATCCCTGTCCATGCCTTCTAAGAAATTTACCATCCTTATCTTCCATTGAGGATATTCATCCCTTAGAAGTGTAGGAGGTTTGGTTAATGATCCGGCTGTATAAATGGCACTTATGCTTGAGTTTGCCATTTTTGTGAAGAAAAGATGAAGATTTGAAGAACTGATGCTTTTCTATGAAGATCTTTCTATTAAATGATGTAACTGTGATTTACTTTTAAATCTGGAGCATATGAAGTTTAATAAACCAGGGTTTACATAAACATGCACAAATAATAAAAGCTTGAATCAGTAAGAATTAAATCTATCCGAGTATGCAGATATGATCTTTCTTTGTTTTAGAAAACAAAGGAAGTTCTGATACCAATTGTTGGATCCCAGATTTAATCTTATAACAATAATTATATAAACAACAAGAGTATAAACAGCGGAAACAATATAGTTTAAGATCAAAAGCAGATTCAAATATCACAGTTCATATATAAAGCAAGTAGAAAGAACAAGATCTTCGTGAAATATATTCAATTGATTCTTCTTTTACAAGATATCAAAAAACACACTTTTGTCAAAGGAGTGATGGTCCTATTTATAGGACCATAAAGTAAACAGTGTACTATTCTGACAAATAGAAGCATGCTTGAACAGTGTCTTACATAATAGGTAAGCTCAAGACATGCTTCAACAGTAACCTACTCTATAAAGTAAATTTTATCACTAAGTGATTGGTTATCTGTTCTGATTCTTCAGGAAAGTCTTCAGCGCCATCTTCAGAGAGAATGTCTTCAGAGCTCTAACGTTGTCTTCAGAGCCTCTGATGAAGCCATATCTGATGTCTTCTGCTGAAAGTTACAATCTCTGATAAGTATTTCAGAGGTAGGTTTGTCCTCTGAAGTCTTCGTCCTCTGAAGTCTATGCCCTCTGAAGTCTATCTTTGGAAGTCCTCTAGTATAGGACTTGGGTATTTTCAACACTTTAACAAACAGAAGATTTGGGGCTAACAGAGCTATGTATCATCTCAGGTATGTATCTCTACTAATCCCTCTCTACCTGAATCAGAGAGAAGTCGCACTGTTGATGTGCTGATGATTGATCTTTACAATGCTCTAAACGGCAAATCTCTAGCTGAAAGCAAAAACAATGATTTAACTGAACAACTGGAAAAATGCCATGAAAAGATCAGAAAACTGACTCTTTTAGAGGAAAGTTTGAAAGATCAAGTTGTTGTAAATAAAATCATCAGCATAGAACATGAACAAGTCATCGCTGCTCTAAAAGCAGAAAAGGCTACTGTTGAAAAATGGTGCAAATCCTCAACAAAGATCACTGAGATAATAAATGCTCAAACTCCTGGCAGTGATAAAACTGGTCTTGGTTTTCGGAAACCACAGGATGGGCATAAAGAATACAGTTCCATGCTTAAGTTTGGAACGTTTGTCTCTTCTATCTCTGACAATTCTTATAATCAGTTTTATCCTTCATCTTCTTCAAATCCTGTCCCTGAGGAAATGTCTAAAGGCTCTAAGTCTGCAGATAAAGGAAAATCTATTCTTTATCCTCAGAAGGCTATCAAGAAAGCAAATCTGAAAGTTCCTACTAAACCTTCAGTAAAACAATCTTCTAGCTCTGTGATAGAAATCTTTGATCTCTGTCCTCCAAAGCTGAAGATTGATCTTAAGCCTAAGAGATCTGAAGAAACGAAAATACCTCCCAAATCTCATGCTAAAGGCATTCTTGGAGTTGGACCTGCTCATCTTAAATTCTCAAAACCTTCTACTTCTGGTCCTAAAACCACATTTAAATATAGAAAATGCTATCACTGTGGATTTACTGACCATATTGCAGGCAAATGTCCAACTGCCACTAAAGCTGATAAATCATCTAAAGTGAAGATGAATGCCTCCAAGGGTGAGAAGGTCATCAAAGCTGAAAAATCTACCAAGGTGAAGAATACCACTAAGGTTAAGAAATTAACCAAGGTGAAGTTTACCACTGAAGTTGAATCTTCATCTGCTGTGAAGATTGTTGAACCTTCCATCTCCACTAACCCAAAAGGACCCATTGAAAAGTGGGTACCAAACAAAGATTAATCTTCCTTATGTTTGCAAGGATCAAAGGGCATCTGGTATCTTGATAGTGGATGCTCTCGTCATATGACAGGACAAAAAGACCTGCTCACTGAATACAAGGAAGAGAAAGGTCCCTCTGTGACCTTTCGTGGAAATGGAAAAGGATATACCCGAGCGTTTGGTGTCCTCAGCAATGGGACAACTACCTTCAGAAGAGTCGCTTATGTAGATGGACTGAAGCACAATCTTTTGAGCATCAGTCAGGTATGTGACAAAGACTATGAAGTTCGCTTTTCCAAGAAAGCATGTTCAGTGGTAAATGAGAAAGGAAAACTAGCTCTCAGTGTCTAACGTAAAGATAATGTCTATGTAATAGATATGGACTATACTACCACTGAAAATGTATGTTTTCTCTCTAAAGCCTCGTCTGATGTCAACTGGCTATCGCACAAAAGGCTCTCTCATCTAAACTTCAAAACCCTGAATTCTCTCTCATTTAAGGAACTGGTTTCTGGTCTTCGTCAACAATCATATGCTAAAGAATCTCTCTGCTCAGCATGTGAAAAAGGAAAACAGACAAAATCTAGTTTCAAGTCTAAATAAATTTCCTCAGTGACAAGTCCTCTTCAACTCTTGCATATGGATTTGTTTGGCCCTGTCAACATCCAATCAATAGCTGGAAAGAAATATACACTTGTCATTGTAGATAAATACTCACGCTACACCTGGTTTATCTTTCTTCGCTGCAAGAGTGATACTCCAGAAGAACTAATATCTTTTGTTAAAAAGATGGAAGTGCTGAATAATCTTACTGTTCATTCAATCAGAAGTGATCATGGAACTGAATTCAAAAACATTTCTCTGAACAATTTCTTTGAGAACAAGGGAATTTCTCATAACTTCTCTTCAGTAAGAACGCCTCAGCAAAATGGAGTCGCTGAAAGAAGAAACAGAACGATCATTGAAGATTCTAGATCAATGCTCAACGATTCTCACCTCCCTACTCAATTTTGGGCTGAAGCTGTAAACACTGCATGTTTTACTCAAAACAGATCGTTGATAGTAAAGTTATTTGGAAAGACGGCTTATGATCTATTTCATGGTAGAAAACCATCTATCAGTTTTCTTCACATCTTTGGTTGTTAGTGCTTTATCTTAAACAAGAAAGATCAACTTGGAAAGTTCGACCCAAAAGCGGATGACGGAATATTTCTTGGATATTCCTCTATCTCCAAAGCCTACAGAGTTTTCAACAAAATAAGACAATCTGTGGAAGAAACAATTCATGTCACCTTTGATGAAACTCTCTCAGCGAACTCTAAACCAATCGCTGACAATGAAGAGGTAAATGCTTAGATGTTTTCTTACTGCAAAGAAACAGAACCGTTTTTCTCAAACCATCAGCACACAAATCCTCCAACTGCTGATGATGATCCAAACATCATACCTCCTAACGCTGAATCCAACTCATGGGTCTCAGCTGAACCTCTAAACACACTTCCTCCATCAGATCTGTCTTCGTCTGAAAACCTCTCAGAAAACAATGGTTTATCTGACACTCAACAATTAATAGCTGATGAACCTCAAGCTTCTTCATCAGTGAACATTCCCATTGTTGATCCAACCTCTGAAATGAGCGATCATGCTCCTGCTCAGCGATGGACCAGAGATCACCCCATAGATCAAATTCTTGGTGATCCTGATGCAGGTATTCAGACACGACGAAGTTCAGGTAATATCTGCCTCTTTGTCAACTTTATTTCTTTAATAGAGCGAAAGAAGACTGATGATGCCCTCAGAGATCCAAACTGGGTCAGTGCTATGCAAGAAGAGCTGACTGAGTTCACTCGAAACAAAGTTTGGAATCTCGTTCCTAGACCATCTGATAAAACTGTTATAGGCACCAAATGGTTGTTTAGAAACAAGTTAGATGAACATGGAACTGTAACCCGCAACAAGGATCGACTTGTTGCTAAGTGATACAGACAAGAGGAAGGCATAGACTTTGATGAAACCTTTTCCCCTATGGCTAGGCTCGAAGCAATTCGACTCTTCTTAGCTTATGCAGTTTACAAAGACTTCATTGTATATCAAATGGATGTAAAATCAGCGTTCCTAAATGGAAAGTTAAATGAAGAAGTCTATGTAGAACAACCTCCAGGGTTCTATGACTCTAAGTATCCAAATTATGTTTATAAATTGGATAAGTCTCTCTATGGTCTAAAACAAGCCCCTCGTGCTTGGTATGACACTCTCTCATCTTTTCTTATCTCTGAAAATTTTGAACGTGGCAAAATTGATAATACATTATTTTTCAGAAAGATAAAAGGTCATATTATTCTTGTACAAATATATGTCAATGACATCATATTTGGTTCTACTAACCCATCTCTATGTACTCGCTTCGCTGAAAGAATGAAGAAAGAATACAAAATGAGTATGATGGGTGAGCTAACGTATTTTCTTGGTCTTCAAATTAAGCAATCTGACAAAGGTACTTTTATCAGCCAAGGTAAGTATTGTTAAAGATATGTCAAAGGGGAAGTAGCACATTTGCTATCCGATTTTCATTTGGAAAATCTGGATATTGAAAAGAAGGAAGTCTATCCCACCTTCGCACTTCACTCATGCACATTGAGTTTGTGTTTAACTTACTGTTGTCTCAGTGGTTTACACAATATTAAGCCTTATAAGCAAACATCAAGTGCTTAATTCTTTCTATCACTTCCACGAACACACAAGGAATTTGTTTCTTTGTCATAACGTTTATAGAAATTACCTTTGTGGTGTTTCGATGATTGAATGGAAGACCTGGGGGAGTGAACATCACAAAGTTCCTTTACGATGTGTATTCATTACACACAGTGACTTAGTGTTACTGACAGGCATATTAGCTGGTTCATTTGTTGATTCAGGTGTTACACGACTATTTTGTCTGGATTTGCAAAGATCTAGATGAATATCTTTTGAATTGACGAATCAGAGGCTCTGTAAGAAAGACATTTCTTGACATAAAAGTTTTGATGAACTAGTTGCTCTTTTCATTAAAAGGGGGAGAAGAGCTACACAAGAAATGGGGAACAACACAAGTTTAGAGCAAGTATTCTGAAGACATGCTGATTTTAGAGAAATTTTCTTTGAAGATACTTTGCTACAGCATTCTGAGCTAAATCTGAAGATAATTTCTTCCCATCATCTGAAAGAGAGTTTATCTACGTCTTTTGGGGAGATTGTTACATTTGAAGACTAAGAGGGAGATTGCATCTTCTGAGCTGAAAGAGAAGATTAAATTGCTAAACCTTTTTTTTAGTAATGATCTTGATCCAAAGGGGGAGATTGTTAGCGCATAGATCTATTGGATTCAAGATCATCCAATCTGAAGATCGCAATCTAAAGCTAAAGTCAGTTTGTAATAAATCGTCAAAGTTAGTTTATTGTATTTTAGTGTTTTAGTTATAAGTCCTAAATATCTATTTGTTAGATATTATTTAGGATATTATTTTGTTTGTTAGATAATATCTTAGTTAGATATTATGTGTTTGCAAGTTGAAAGAACACACACATAACACATTTTCAACGGTGTAAAACTTAGAGAGCTTCAAAGAGTAAATCACAAACATCAATATGTAATTCGCGTTTATTTATCAATCAGGTTGGTAAAGCATTGTTGTTGTTTGTGTTGATAAGAATTTGTCATAAATCAGGGACACATAACATTCATATGTATTCGTGTTTCACTATCAGCGATCAGACTGAGTCTGTTTAGTTATCGCTGATGGTTTCTGATGTAACACAGTAAACGTAATCTCTGAAGACAAGTCTCGCTACAACAAATGTTCATAGCTGAATCGAAGACCAAGCTGCTGAACAATGACAAGTCTACTGGTGACCTGATGTGGATATCAGTGAACAAAGACGACTCTACTCATACGCGAAGAAACCTGAGGAAAAGCTTCAGCGATAGTTGAACTTCTTTGTATCTCTAAAGGAAGAGATATTCAGCGATCAATGATCATTTAGCTTATGCCTCAAGTCTCTTTTGTCTTACCTTCCACACCCAGTACGATGTGTCAGAATGGACATACCTCTGCCACAATTCGTACAACAACTCTGTCAACTACACTATTCATGATACGGCTGAAAGCATGTCACCCAAAGTAAGATCTCAAAGCCAATCAATGAATGACACGTGTAAAGTACCATGCCATGCATTTAATGCATAGGGTATAAATAGAAAGATCACCTCACCATCTGAGAGTACTCTTGAACCTTCATCTTTCTAACATTTAGTGTTAGCTCCAACCACATTGTATAGAAGTATTGAAAAATAGGCTAAGTATAGGAACCGCAGAAGTCTATCACAGAACATCCAAGTACACCGCATAAGTTAAAGTCTCAGAAGACATCTGTCAACACTACTAGAGGACACACCTTATAATGATCATAAGATCACAGAGCCTCTGTGATCACTCACAGAGCCTCTGTGATGGCTAACCTCTAGAGACAGTTCGAAGATGTGCAAACTCAGTTCAAGACAAGATCACATGAAAATCAAGTGATTCCTGTTGTACGAAGATTTCCAGATCACCTTCGAGCGGCGCACGATGGTTTTACTTTCCAGGTGGCACTCCGTTTATGGGATGTCAGCCATTGTCTTGTACTAAGGGGTGCATCCTTCTTGTATATTATGGGAGCACCACCTTTGAGTTTTAAGTATGCGAGCACACACAGTCTAAATTAGAGATTTGTATTTTCCCTGAGCATTTTGCACACACTTGTGTGTGTTCTTGGTGTTCTTCAGTAATCAATGAAACAGTTCTTTGAGTAATTTCTTTCAGTACTTTACTTTTCTGTTTATTGATTACATTGTGTGTCTACTACCTTTGCATGTTCTACCTTTCATACACTATATAACCGCTTCCGCACTCTATTTAATTAATCTGTGTGTAGTGAAAGGTCAAATCAAGTTAAGAACATCATTCATTGGGATCAACAATTGGTATCAGCGCAGACTTTGATTCTCAATATCAAAGGATCCTGTTCAATACTTGATTCCCACGCTCCAGGTAGTAGTTTGAAGTCTGTTTCTTCATCTCAATCCCCACTCATAAACATACTTTGTTTTCTGGAGCTACTTCAACTAGTTTGACGTAGATCAAAAGGCAAGTGTGTTTAACTCTTTGAAGACAGATTCAAAGCTCAGTTAGTTAGTTATCACCTTCCTCATACCAGAAATTCATTCCTGCTTGACACATTCCCTATCTTTCTCAACATAACTTCTCATACTCTGTTTTACTCTTCATTTAAAAATGGCGAACCCTGTTAACTATTTCAGTGCAGGATCTCAATCAAAACCTCCCACTCTACTAAGGGATGAATATCCTCAGTGGAAGATCATGATGGTGCACTTTCTCGAAGGTGTGGATCCTGGTCTGATTGAGTTTCTTCACAATCCTCCTTTCATCCCAATGACAACCGTTCCTCGTGTTCCTGTCACTGCAAACACTCCTGAAGTTCCTGAATACCAGCATCCCAAACCTGTCATTGAATGGACTGAAGAAGAAAAGGCACAACATGAACTTACAAAGAAATCCAAAAGATTAATCATTATGGCTATCCCAAACGATATCTTCCAATCCCTTGATTCCTGTGAAACATCGAAAGACTTGTGGTTGGAGTTGGAGAAACAGCTTGAGGGTGGTGCTAAAACCCTCAAGAACAACAGGGCTCTATGCATCAATGAATATTTTGCATTCAAGGCTCTGCCAAGTGAATCCATTCAAAACACATACAATAGGTACAATTCCCTATTAAACAAGTGCAAAAGGTATGGCATCCACAGAACTTCTGAAGAAAACAATGTTAGATTTCTTCAAAGTCTAAATGATGAATGGCTTCATCTAACCATGTCCATGCAAGCAACACTGGATCTCGATGTTTGGTCCATCTCAGACCTCTTCGGGACTCTGATAAGTCAAGAAAGCATGATATCAAAGTTGATGACCCCTGTCGGTGGTCATCTGGCTTTAGTAGGAAGCACCACAGAGGGTCAGGACAGAGGAAAGGAGAAAGCAACAGAGGAAGCTCAAAAGAAAAGGAAGAAAAAGGTTCTGGTGGCAGAGAGCGAAAGTGAGGAAGGATCGGAAGAAGAGATTGATATGGCTGCTTTGGCCAAGACTCTTGCATTAATGACCCGACAATTCAATCGTGGTCTCAAGAAAAACCCAGAGTACAGAAGAAGAGAGGATAGAGATGAAAGAAGCAGAGGATTTGGTGAGGTGAGAAAGTATGGAAGAGAAGAGTTCGAGGAGAAAAGACAAGAAAAGAGAAGCGGACAGAGGCCAGACGGCAGAAGTTGTGATAGAGCCCCGAAGCAAATTGAAGGATGCTTCAAATGTAGAAAACCAGGCCACTTTACTGCAAAGTGCAGGTCCTCTGCCATCAAAGGGAAGCCCACAAGAGACGCTACTTTCTACAAAAAGAAGGCAGAGTATTACACACAGAGGTCCCTAATGGCAGAACAACAAGACCTTGAGACTGATGAGTCCTCTGATGAAGGGGACAACAATGCACTCTTCTGTGGAATGGCAGAAGTCCACTCTTCCGACAACAAGAGTGAGGTATCCACTTCTAACTCCTTTAATTCTGACTCTGAGAACAAACTTCTTACAATACAAAACGAGTTTCTTGCCTACAAAAACATGTGCTCAGAACTAGAAAAGAAATTGGCCTTCTTTGAGAGAGAAACAAGGCTTCTCACTCAAGAAAAGGACAAACTTTATCAAGAAAGAAAAACTCTCGTTTCTGAACATATTATTGAAAAGAAAGGATTAAAAGAGAAAATTTCCAAACTTGATCAAGCCTTGAAAGACAAGATAAAGGAGCTAAAGAACAGTGAGACTGATCGATTAAATGCCATTTCCTTGATAAACTTTTTCCAAAAAGAAAGAGAAGTTCTTCATCAAGATTTGTTCGACAGAGATCTCCTAATTAAGAGGTATCAGGATGCTCAAAAGGTCCATGAAAAAGTCAACACCCAGATCGGCAGAAGAGGAATAGGGTTCGAGGATATTGACCCTAACACAGGAAATAAAAGAAACAAATCTTTATCAAACATTTTCTGACCTGGACAATTTTTAAAACCAAGTCTTCCAAACCTATTATCCACATTTAAGAGGCGTAGAACCTCTGAAGGATCACATCTGAGGAAACCTCTGCAGATGGAAAATGTATGGTATGAAAACAATGATTTACCATCTGCACTCTCATCAAAGAGAAAATCTATTCCAAAGAAATATCTGTCTCAAAAACAGATAAGAGTCTTCAGATTTGGTCACCCATAAACCTAAACTCAAATGGCTTTTATGTGCATGATGGTCCCTGAAAAGGAACTATCCTCTGATGCACCAGAGTTTATTCCCACCTCTGTGGAAGAAAAACTTTTTAAAAGATTCTTGGAAAGTGACTTGAGAAAAACCTATGAAAATCACTTTCTCAACCATCCTGATCTAACCTCTGAAATAAGAGAAATCTTTGAGCAAGATCTTCTAAATTGTCTTAGTGTTCCTATGGTCATTCCTTGCATTTCAAAAGATTTAAACAATCCCAAGGACACTATGTATGGACAAAGGAACGCATCTCCAGAAAGTCAAAATCATATTCACAGGGACTTCCTTGACACAAACTCTGAATCAGAATCTGAGTCCTCTGTCGAATCAGAGACAATTTCTGTGGAACTTGAAATGGTCATCAGTGGTCCAGAGGATAATAAACTACCCTCTGGCATCCTTAACAGGATAATTGCTCCTAAAAGGAGAACTACAAGAATACCAATCTGCCCTAACTTCTTGGACATGTGTCTTCAAGCAAAGATCAAGATCACTCAAACTCCCAAAGTTCCAAAACCTGTCTTTGCATCAAAACCTTTTCAAGAAAAGCTCACCTGGCAACAGAAGGCAAAATGGCCCAAAATTAACAAAAATAACGCTTCTGTGACAGTGAAACCTCAAAGGGAAGGTCGTCGAGGGAGAGTTCACAGAGAGAGCCATCCAAGTGGAATTTTTGACAAAAGGAAACCTAGATTAGACAAAGTTTTCTGTAAAAAGAAACCCGAATCAAAAATGGGTTGTTGTAAAAGTTACTTTGTACCCCCCTTTGACAATTTCAGTGAAATATTTAGGAAGTTTGCTTCCACGGTTCCTCATTGCAAATGTTTTGATCTTCTGCATGCATTAAATCAACACTTCTCTAGGCCCTCCTGTCTTATATCTCACCCAAAACCAATGAATGCCAAATTCAAGGGTGAGAAAGGACAAAATGGTACCTCCATTAACGAGGATAAAACCAAAATCAAAGATGTTAAGGCATCTTTTAAGACTCTTAACAAGACTGGACCCATTTGGAAATGGGAACCTAAATCTTCTTTATCTATCCACAGAACAGACAGCGTGTGCCCATTTGGTACCTAGACTCCGGCTGTTCAAGGCACATGTCTGGCGACAGAGGGTTGCTCTCCGCCAACAAAGAAAAATATGGAGGTGGTTCTGTAACCTTCGGAGACAATAAGAAGGGACAAATCAAAGACTATGGAGTCATTACAAACGGAGACATCGATGTCAACAGAGTTGCATATGTGGATGGCCTTAAGCACAGCCTGCTAAGTGTTAGCCAACTCTGTGATAATGGACTCGATGTAATGTTCAAAAAGAAATACTACTCATTGTTCAGAAAAGACACAACCACAGAGCTTCTGCGGGCCAAAAGACGAGGTGACCTGTACCTCATGGACTTCAAGTCCATGAACAGAGACGAAAAGCTCTGTCTGGTCTCAAGTTAGAACGAAGAAGCTTGGCTTTGGCACAACAGGTTCTGTCACTTAAATTTTCACTCTTTAGATAAACTTGTGAGGTTAGACCTAGTAAAGGGGCTACCAAATGTCAAATTCCATAGAGATCATATATGCTCTGCATGTGAAATGGGCAAACTCAAAAGAGCGGCCCAGAAGACCAAAACAGACATGTCTTGCACCAGACCTCTGCAGATGCTTCATGTAGACCTCTGTGGTCCTATATCTGTGCATAGTCTAGGTGGCCAGAAGTAGATCCTTGTACTCATAGATGAATTCTCAAGATATACTTGGGTAGAGTTCGTTTAAAAGAAATCAGATGTTCCTGAGGTACTAATCAATCTCCTTAAGAGGATACATGTTCTTTATGATTGCAGGGTACAGAGAGTTCGAAGTGACAATGGGACAGAGTTCAAGAACTCAACAATCAAGGCCTATCTCACGACAGAGGGAATCTCACAGAACTTCTCTGCTGCAAGGACTCCACAACAAAACGGTGTTGTTGAACGCAAGAACCGAAAGCTTGTGGAAGTCGCAAGAACTATGCTCACTGCATCAGGACTTCCAATTTCCTTTTGGGCAGAAGACATCTCAATGACATGCTTCACCCAAAATCGATCGTTGGTGGTGAAAATACATGAAAAGACCCCTTACCACCTACTCAATCAAAGAAAGCCAAACATCAAGTTCTTCCACGTCTTTGGCTGCATATGCTTTGTGTTGAACGACAGAGAGCAGATAGGGAAATTCAGTCCCAAAGCTGATGAGGCGAAATTTTTCGGCTACTCATCAAACTTAAAGGCTTATCGAGTCTATGTGCTTAAATCAAAACATATACTTGAGAGTATTAATGTTTCATTTGATGACTCGTTTCAGGTGACTTCTGAGCAAATCAGCTCAGGACTCAAGCTCCAAGATAAGGAAACTGGTGACTCATCAAGAACAAATGAACTTCATCATCTATTTGAAGAGATGTTCAATGATGATGGACCCTCAGAGGATGACCACAGAGCCTCTGGAGCTGAAACCTCTGTAGACCAATTAGGTACGTCCTTGTTTGGTCCTAGCAATACTTCACCCTCTTCCAACACTTTTACAGGTGAAAATGTCGAGGGGGAGCACTCAGAGGGTAACATTGACCAAGCTTCCACACTCAATCAAGAACATGGTCAACTTAAAAACATCTCTGAAGGGTCAACACCACAGCAATCGGAGAACTCTGAACAAGGCACGACAGAGCTCATGACATCGACTCAGAATGACCAAAGTCCAGTGACAAGTACAAATGATCTCCCTCCCACAGAGGAAGATCAGGTTCAAGAAAATGAACATGCTCCAGAAGTATTCCAAGAAGGTTCAAATGATCACCTACCTCGAATGACCAAGTGGAACAGAAGTCACCCACAGAGCCAAATTATTGGTGACCCATCTGACAAGGTCTAAACTCGATCTAGTACCGCAAATTTTTGTTACTATACAAATTTTATGAGTATTATCGAGCCCAAAAAGATCTCTAAAGCTCTTGAAGACCCAAACTGGGTAGAGGCTATGCAAGATGAGCTTCTGTAGTTTGAAAGAAACGAAGTATGGACCCTAGTGCCTTTGCCGAAAGGCAAAACCGCAATAGGGACCAAATGGGTCTTCAGGAACAAAAAGAACGAGGATGGCGTGGTGATCAGAAACAAAGCAAGGTTGGTGGCCAAGGGATACTGTCAAGAAGAAGGGATTGCCTACGAAGAAACTTTTGCCCTTGTGGCTAGGCTCGAAGTAATAAGAATATTTCTTGCTTTCGCAACCCACAGAGGTTTCAAGGTATTTCAAATGGATGTCAAGTCAGCCTTTCTGAATGGTAAATTCAAGAAGAAGTATACGTCCAACAACCACCAGGGTTTGAAAGCTCTAAGTACCCAAATCATGTGTTCTTCTTGGACAAGGCTCTGTACGGACTCAAGCAAGCCCCCAGAGCCTGGTATGACAAACTTTCAAACTTTCTCCTTGCAAATGGTTTCGAAAAAGGTACAACTGATACAACTTTATTTTATAAGAAGAGAAAATGTGAGATTCTGCTTGTACAGATTTATGTTCATGACATTATTTTTGGGTCCACAAACGAATCCTATTGTAAAAAGTTTGAGTCTTTATGAAGAGTGAGTTTGAGATGAGCATGATGGGAGAACTTACCTTCTTCTTAGGATTGGAAGTCAAACAAACCAAAGAGGGAATTTTTATAAACCATTCCAAATATGTCTCTGACATACTTGAAAAATACAAGCTCTCTGACTCCTCATCAATGAAAACCCCTATGGCCACTGGATCTAAGCTCCATGCAGACCCAGAGGGCAAGTCTGTGGAGTGTAAGCTCTACAGAGGTATGATAGGGTCTCTATTGTACTTAACCGCGAGTCGACCCGATATAATGTTCGCCACATGCCTCTGTGCAAGATTTTAAGCTAACCCCAAAGAATCTCATCTTCATCCTGTCAAGAGGATCTTCAGATACCTAAAGGGACCAAGTTTCTTGGCCTCTGGTATCCGGAGAACCTTGGCTTTGATTTAGTGACGTACACAGATTCAGATTACGGAGGATACAAGCTAGACAGAAAAAGTACCTCTGGGAGTTGTCAATTCCTTGGAGGGAAACTAGTAAGTTGGACTTCGAAGAGGCAGAATTGTGTCTCGACATCCACGGCAGAAGCAGAATACATTGTGGCTGCTAGTTGTTGTTCGCAATTTCTATGAATGAGAACCCAACTCAGAGACTATGGACTTGATATCGAGAAAATCCCCATCCTCTGTGACTTAAAAAGCGCCATTGCGATCTCTGCCAATCCAGTTCAGCACTCTAAAATGAAGCATATCGATATCAGGTACCACTTTCTGAAACATCATGTGGAGCATGGGACAATAGAAATGTACTTTATCCCCATAGATTACCAGCTTTCCGACCTTTTCACGAAGGCATTAGACGAGAAAAGGTTCACTTTTCTTGTTGGCCAAATAGGCATGCTCAATATGAGTTGATTCACAGAGCCTCTATACCCTTGCACAGAGCCTCTGTAAGTTCATACTGTACCCCTATAAATAGTTTTTGTACATTCTCTTAGAGCCTTTTTCAAAATAGCCTTCTTGTTATGTGTCTTGCTCAAATCGTCCATTTTTAAACCCAAGCACAAATCAAGGGGGAGCTGAGATAAAGGACCTTGACTCTTCAAGGGGGAGCTCGACATATTTTTTCAAACATTTCGCTCTGCCCCTCAAAAATGCTTTAACAGATATCAAGTGGTCACCAATTCAGATTATTTCTTAAATTAGAAGTTTTGGATCTCAGAGCCTCTGCGGTCCTCCACAGAGCCTCTATGACCCTTCACAGAGCCTCTGTACCTCACAAAGGGGTCTTTCGTCCATTACTCACTAAATTGAATCTGTATTCGATCATCTCGTATGCTCTTTCGAAAGTCTTGGTCATCTTAAGTATCCTGAAACCTCCTAATGACCTCAGAAGCTCTTGTCCCACAGAGCTTATGCCAAATTTTAACTTCAATATTTATTTACCAAGGTCATTATGTGCAGGTTATTTACCAAAATCACTGTCATGTGGGAATAGTAACTGTCACGCACGTGAGAATAGAGGGAAACACATGTACTCGATCGTGCACCACCTATCCTGACGTGGCACATTCCTATTGGATCGTATCTGTACCGTCGCTTTTGAAAACGGCTACTTATCCGTTAGCACTCATTACGGATTTCAAATTTTTATCTTTTACCGCTAATTCTTTCTAACCCCCCCCCCAGTATATAATCCCCTCTACGCCCTCTTTTTCCTTTTTACCTGCAACTTTGCTCTCAAGAACCCCTTCGCAAATAACTCTTCATTTTCTCTACAATGGCCTCCCACTCAAGCTCTTCAAAGAACTCTAATGGGTCCAAGAAATCAAACCAAACCCATCACTCTGGAGCTCAACATACTGATTCAACCTCCATTGGACAGGAACAGGTGCTTACGAGCAGAATGCTCTCCATTACTAGGCATGAATATCACATGCTTCAGATGAATAACAAGCCAAACAATCACTTTGTCATTCTCACTCCTTCTGGATTCCCTGTCGAAGCAACTCCCCTGATAACCATCCTCAAGAACCATTTTCTATTCAAAGCCCTAACTTTGAAACGAAATGACATCCCTGAATCCTACATTCAGTAGTTCTGGTTGAGTGCCCGTCATGCCAAAATGGAGAAATATGGTAATTGCATCATTGGTTATGCAAGCCATCCTTCGACATCAAAAATTCTGGACTTAGGCATCAACCGAAGAAAACTGTCTGAAGTTTTTGAACTCCCCACTAAGGCAGATCTCAATCAACGAAAATTCTCAGAAGAGCCCACAGAAGTTCATTGGCTACGCCGTTCCAATCACCAAACGCATAAACTTCATAAGACATAACCTGCCTCCTTTGTGGAATGTGCTCTTCTCAATACTGAACAGGTGCCTAACGTCAAAGGTAGGGAGCCCAGACCAGTCTAGCCACACCATTCTGGACATCATGTATGGGATCTACAATGATCTTCCATTAGACTATGCGGGTCTCATTTTCAGGGAAATCCAAAATGATGTGATCACCAAGCAGCAAGATCAGGATAGGGGCACAGATCCCAAAAACATAGCCTTTGGACGTTTCCTAGGCTTACTTCTGGGTGATGACTTGATTGGGGAAGGCAAGTTGCCTGCAAAGGGGAAGATGATAAAGCTACATGAGATGAAGTGTCACAAACCTACCACTCTTCAGACCGGTTACCCATCTGCAAGACCTCTGTCAACTAGAATGTTGATTTACTTGGGTAAGAGGGAACTAAGGATTACATACGAGGGTACATGACTCCTGAACCGAGTCCTGCAACCCCCCCCCCCCTCGCGTAGGATTCCAAGTAGGTGATGTAGTGATTTACCTTAGAGATGAGGGAGAACAGGTGACAGAAGTTGGAGCCGCAGAGGCTCAAGTGAGTGAGAGAGAGAGAGAGAGAGAGAGAGCGTTAGTTAGAGGGGAGGGGAGTGAGAAAAAGGCGAAAAAGAAAAGTAAGAAAAAGAGAACCGAACACGTAGAGGTTCCAAATTCCTCTAATAAATCCAAGAAAAGGAGGACCACAGAAGAAGAGGTACCAAAAGAGAAAGCTGTAGAAGAGACTATACAGATCAAATCCTCCGAGAAAAAGAAAAGGAGAAAATTGAGGACCCTTGCAGAAAAAGAAAAATTTGTGGAAGCCATCCGGCAAAGAAAGAAAGACCTGGTAAAGGATCTCATTGCTAGAACCGAACCTGCAGAGGGTAGCGAAAAACCTCTGCAGAAGACAAAAAGAAAACTAGTCTTTGAAGAATCCCCTGAGGATAGACCTCAAAGCCCACTAAAAATGGCCTCTTCCATAGCAAGAGAAGTCATTCTTAGGTACTCGGGGGACCTAGGCGAAACCGTGGCCATGGAGATAGAGGATGTGACCGAAAAGTCACATAATGAAGGGGAACAAGGTGAGAAATAAAAATCGAAGGAGGAGAGCGAAATAAAATATGCCTTAGGCACACAACCTGAGCCAAACCCCCGTGCAACCCACACCACTACCTCTGCAGTTCTAGTGCAGAAAGGTATTGAAGAAGGACCGCACAGTCCGATCCCTACCCAAGCCATCCGAACAGAGGATATCCCTTCATCCTCTGTACCACCTTCCGGGGAAACCAAATCCACATCACCCTCTCAAAAGGGTGAGAGTGTTGTTTTCCATGCCTATTCGCCCCATGACACAACTCCTCCACACACAGAGTCATTTGTTGCCTCTGTCACACACACGAGTGACCACCAAACTGCTTCAGAGATGGCAGTGAGAGCTCACACCAGTTCTGTGGTTCTAGAACAACCACAAAACTTAATCACTAGGACCCTTGAGAAGCCTCTGAACCCTTCCTCAAGAAGCCTACTGAAAGAACTTCCATACATGATTCCTCTGTGGAACATCGAGGATTGGAAGGAAATCCTTCCAAGCTCAACCTCATAACAGGCTCTGAAAGTGCCAAATACTCGTTGGCTAAATCTGGAACATGTTTTGTTCCAGAGGTCACCTGGGATACCTTCTTCACAAAGGGCGAGTTTAAAGCCTTTGTTGACTTGGTGCTCCAAAAATATGACGAGTTGAAAAGCTCTATCACAAGGGAGTCCCAAACCAACTCCAACATCCTTGCAGAGGCTCTCCAAGCAAACACAGAGGCTCTGAAAGCTCTTCATAAGTCTTCAGTACAACATACTACAGAGATCAAGAAGCTGACAGAGAACTCTGTAACTCGAGCTGACCTTCAGGAATGCGGACGATCGATCAACATCCACACTGATAAAGTTAAAGTTCTGGGGGATATCTGCATGGAGGAAATGGGTACGTTTGCATCCAAAGTTGTTCAGTCAGGGGTGGATGACCTGACCAAGCTTCGAGATGAAATAAAGGACATAACTCGCAGTGTTATTGTGCTTTTCCAACCACAGGTGTCCACTTCTGCACCCCCACCATCAACCTCTGCCACTGACCTCCCTGCCTTAGCAACAAAGAAAGAATTAGAAACAATGGGGAGAATGGTTCTAAGAAACCTCAATCTCATTGGCTCTGACATCTATCAACAGGGCAAAAAGGTGGCAGAAGATTTGAAGAAAACTGTATCCACGATCAGGTTCAAGTCTGATCTGGAGGTCAACAAAATGTCGTTGGCTACAGAGGATGTTCTAAAGAAGATCATGAGGCATGTCGACGAGCACCTCTGCAAGAGAAGAAAAAGGAAGGCACCTGCGACTTTCCAGGCCGAGGCATCGCAGAAGAGGGCAAGGCATGAGGAGCAGGATCCTGATGCCTCTGGTCCTCATGAGGGGGAGATCATGCCATCATAAGTAATCTTTCCAGCAGCTGAACCCCAGAACCCAGTCCCTACAAGTTCAGAGCCTGGACCACAGAAGCCAGAACAGAAACAGGCCTCTGCAGCTCTATCATCCCCCAAAGTCCAAATCCCAAAAATCCAAATCAAAGCACCACCCACCGCGAAAGACAAAGGCAAAGCTATTGCCACAAAACCTCAAAATAAGAAGGACCCTCCTAGCACAGAGAAGCTCCTCGAAAGCTCTATGGATGCCATCAGAAGTGAGGCTCTGAGAGGCATTAAACCTGAAGAGGAAGACTGGGCTTTTGATCTACAACCCCTCTCTGAACTCCCCGTCCTTGACCCCATTGAAAAACCATCAGAGGACAGAGTGGTAGAGGTAATACAAGGCTTCGAGAGCTTGAGAAGACCCTTCCCCGTTCCTCAGAAGAAGAACCTAGAAGAAAACGTCTACAAGTACCTCTACAGTCGTGGGGTCCATGATCAGCCTTTGGTCAAGCTCTCAGAGCAAATCATCTCAGAGGAGAGAAGGAGATTCTACAAAGATAAATCCAAACCATGGGACCAAGTCTTCTCTATGTTCAAAATCGCAGAGGTTCTGTCAATCAAGCTGAGCCACACAAAATGCAAAAACTTCTGGTTCTGCGCGTATGCTGTGAAGAGAGAGGATGGGAATATATGGACATTCACAGATGCAGATCTAACTACTTTTCATCCCCACGATCTCCCAGAGCTGCTCAAATGGAAAGAAGACAAGTACGGGTGGAAGAGGGAGTACCAAGAAGCCCACCAAATGATTAAAAGAATTATGAGGGAAAAGTTACTCTTCTACAGCGTGGTGGACTTTCAGGTGGCACTTGACTTCGGGGTCAAAAAGGTGAACTTTCCTGCACCAGAGGACAATTTATCACCCTTTGTTTCAATACTTCCAAACTCAATAATCAACTCACCTTACTTTCGCTTTGTGTACATAAATCCCAAGGGAGAAAAGAAATTATTTATGGGGATTGAAAGCCACAAGTACTCGACTCAGTCTCTGTTGCTCATCCAAGAACTCATCATCAAGCACAGAGGAACACCACTCGTCCCCACAGAACCTGCAAACATCCTCCTAGAAAATATACGTGCGACTTTTACCTTCAGGGGCTTGTGCGTGTTCTATTACAGAGAGATGAAGAAGGAAGGAGGATTTGGAAGAAAAATAAATGACTTTCCAGACGCCAAATATAGGCTCTGAAGAATTTTATTTTCAATTTTACTTTCATTATTGTAATCAAATGTAATTGCCTTCTGGCACTTCTCTTAAATGAAAGTAAGTAGACAGAGGATGAGTTCCTTTCAGCTCTTTGTGTTTTTAACTTAGCCAAATGCTCATTTTTCCATTTCTTTATTTTTCAATACTTAGGGGGAGATTGTTAGCTCCAACCACATTGTATAGAAGTATTGAAAAATAGGCTAAGTATAGGAACCGCAAAAGTCTATCACAGATCATCCAAGTACACCGCAGAAGTTAAAGTCTCAAAAGACATCTGTCAACACTACCAGAGGACACACCTGATAATGATCATCAGATCACAGAGCCTCTGTGATCACTCACAGAGCCTCTGTGATGGCTAACCTCTAGAGACAGTTCGAAGATGTGCAAACTCAGTTCAAGACAAGATCACATGCAAATCACGTGATGCCTACTGTACGAAGATTTCTAGATCACCTTGGAGCGGCACTCCGTTTATGGGATGTCAGCCATTGTCTTGTACTAAGGGGTGCATCCTTCTTGTATATTATGGGAGCACCACCTTTGAGTTTTAAGTATGTGAGCACACACAATCTGAATTAGAGATTTGTATTTTCCCTGAGCATTTTGCACACATTTGTGCGTGTTCTTGGTGTTCTTCAGTAATCAATGAAATAGTTCTTTGATTAATTTCTTGCAGTACTTTACTATTCTGTTTATTGATTACATTGTGTGTCTACTACCTTTGCATGTTCTACCTTTCATACACTATATAACCGCTTCCGTACTCTATTTAATAAATCTGTGTGTAGTGAAAGGTCAAATCAAGTTAAGAACATCATTCATTGGGATCAACATATAGAAACCCTTGTTTTCTATACTCTCTAATACCCCATTCTCTACATTCTTGTGCAACCATCTTAGTGCTTTCTTAAGTTTGTTTAGATTGAGTTTTACTTAATCTTATTCTACAACAGACTTGTAAATTGTGTTTGATTTATCAATAAACAATTTATTAAACTTTAAATTATGTGATTGTATTCAACCCCCCCCCCTTCTACAAACTTGTTAAGCACCTTCGGGACCAACAAGTATAGAGTTGCGAGTTCTATACTTAGAAAATGGTTCAGGTTGCAAGTTTTCACAATTCGCACAACACAACTTTCGTAAACAGGGATTCATAAACCATAGACTTACGAATCCTGGACTTAGAGAGTTTTGAGCTTTTCTCTTAACTTTCACAAACAAGCTTTTGCAACCTGAATAGAATTATGATTTTAAGAACCTGCGAATCAGTTAAAGATCAAGGATTCGTAACCACAACATGCGAATCTTAGGGAATTCGCAAACTAGTAGCCTGCGAGTTCTTCAGTATTCGCAGCCAAGGCACCAGCGAAACTTGTACTTAATAAAATTTTCAACTTTTAGGAGTCATGTGAATCCTAACTTTCGTAGATAAAGTTCTTGCGAGTCTTGAGGTTTTCGTAATACAAACACAAGCGAATCCTATGCTTAGACAATTTTAACAATCTCTGCGAATTTAGAGATCTTGCGAGTTCTTCCTAGAACTTGCGAGTTCTTCACAAAACCGTCCCTGTACTCGACTTTTAAACCAAAAACACATCAAATGGTTAAATGTCAGTGTAAAAATCACACAATTCATTCACCTTTATACCACGAACAAACCCCAATCAAAATCGATCACTAAAAACTACTTATATGCTCAGATTTGAATGGAACAGTGTTCGAACTTATCATGAACAAAAATTTCAAAAATCTTCAAAAACAGTAATCTATTGATGTTTTTAAATGAAATGAGGCAATCTGATGATGTTCTATAACCTTATGCGCACCTAATCAAATCATTTTCAGGCTAAAAAACACAATAAATCTCAAAAACGATTTTAACACATTGAAGTTTTCGAAAAAACATTTTTCAATCCAAAATCCTTGATCCTTGGCTCTGATACCAAATGTTAAGCTGTTAGGGTTAATTATATGTTAAATAAAAGTTTAGGGTGTATTTTGTAATTAATCTAAAGTTTTATTAGCTTGTTGGGCCTAAAAGCCCATAAGCCCATCTTTGTAAATCCTGAGTATATAAAGGTTGTTTTAGATTCATTTGTTAAGTTTTAGTCTCATAATTTAGATTACTAGTCAATAGGTTTACTCTCTCTGATCAGAAATCCTTTCTATAAACCTAAACCCTTTGATTGCTTATTAATCATATGACTAGTAGTTGGAGCTTAAATCTTGTTCATCTTTGATATTATTTGTTGTTGATTGCACTGTACTGGGATCTACAATTGGTATCAGAGCAAAGGGACTAAAGGTTTGATCCAGAAAAAGGTTTGTCTAAAACCCTATAATCAAATATATGTGTTAATCGCTTTTATCTGTTTTAAGTGATTATATGTTTCTGAGTTTTATCGATCTGTTTGATTTCTATCAATCTGGGTTGATTTTTTATCGGTCTATTGTTTACTGGAAAAAGTTATTATCGGTCTAATATTTGATCTACAATCTGGGTTGCTTATCGATCTTTTTGTGTCCAGTGAAAATCAATTTTATGGTTTATCGGTCTGTTCGATTTCAATTTTCTGGGTTTGATTTCGGTCGAATTCCAGATTCATCGTGTTCTTCTGTGGTGTTCTTCGAGTTTTTCGGGCTTATCTGTTTATCGGTGTTTGTGTTTATCGGTCTATCTCTTAATTAGTTTTAATCTGTTATCGACCGATAGATAGTGAACCAATAACCTTCGACCGGGATAGTGTAGTTACCGGTCCTTGGGCTTTGACCGATACCTTGCCTCTACCGGTACTTGGACTCAACCGATACCCTTCTTACCGGTTAATCCTTTCGACCGGCACTTTGTTTACCGGTCCTTAGTTCTATCTTTTGTTCGACCGGCATAGTGTTTTTATCGGTGTTTTAATTGACCAGTACTTTGTAAGTATCGGTCCTTTACTCGACTGACACTTTGTCTAACCTTTCGACCGATATCTACTATTTGACCGATATTAGTTTGGCTTGACCGATATTCATCCTTTGACCGATACTTTGTCTATATTGGTCTTGACGTTCGACCGGTACTTTGCATATACCGGTCCTTTGCTTGACCGGTACGTTGTATTTACCGGTCCTTCACTTGACCTATACCCAGCTCGACCGGACCCTGATTCGACCGGGTCCTTGTCTTTTTCTGCTTATTTTGTTATTGTGTTTGGATCATTTTGCTTGTCTCACGATCGTTACAGTGCTTTTATGTTAAGAGATTTAAGATGAATTCAAGAGACGCGTTAGCTATTTGTTCGGATCAGAAGCCCCCGGTTCTCTATCGAGGGGAATATCCTCAGTGGCACGATCGCTTCATGAACTTCATTGAATCGAAATCAAACTATGAATCCATTTACAAGTGTCTGACAGAGGGGCCGCAAGTGTTCCAAAAACTATCACTGACTTTACAACTCAAGAAAAGGATATGTACTATGCTGAAAAGCATGCAGAAACATATCTTCTACAAAGTCTACCCAACGACATCTATGCTTGCATCGACAGTTATAAAGAGTCTGCAAAGAAAATGTGGGACCAGATTGAGAAGATGATGATGGGGAGCCACATCAACAATCAGCTGAAGGTGACAAACTGCATCACTAGATATGATGGCTTCAAAGCAAGAAAAGGCGAGACACTAACAGAAACCTATGAAAGGTTCAACATGCTTCTGAATGACCTCCAGAAAAACAAGATTACGAAGACGAACACTGAGAACAACATCAAGCTCATGAACAACCTCCAGCCTGAATGGAAGCCGTTTGTCTCTCATATTCGTCATACTCAGATCCTGGAGAAGCTTTTTCTACATGAACTTTATGAAATGTTGCTTCAGGATGAAGAGGAAGTTATGGAACTAATGGGGAATTAGAAAGCTGAAGAAAAGCCGGTAGTTGATCCGTTAGCACTCGTATCTGAGAAAAGAGTGAAGTCTGTCAGTCGTTCGTCTGAAAAGAAGCCAGTACAAAGTGAGTCTGAACCCGAAGATCTTGATAGTGATTTGGTTCCTGAACTCACTAAGATGAAAGAAGCTATGGTATTCTTGACTCAACAATTCCAGAAAAGGAAGTTCTTTAACAAGTCTTCCAGCAAGCAAAGGTTTTCCACTCGCCGTGACCATCAAGAGAAGTCTGAAGATAAGAAACGTGTTGACGATGGAAAGAAGTCTGACAAGAGACACGAAGAAAAGCCAAAAGATGAGTCGATCAGATGCTACAACTGTGGTCGGCTAGGCCACTTTGCCAAGGATTGTCGCAAACCTGTTGTGCGCAACTCCGACTATTACAGAGCCAAGCTGCTACTGGCCAAAGAGAAGGAAGCTGGTAAGTCTCTCATGGCTGAAGATGACTAATGGTTACAAGTCTCTGATGAAGAATCTGAAGATGCCGAAGCACACTTGTGTTTTATGGGCAAGCATTCATCACCTTCTGACACTGATGATGAAGATCGAAACTCTCCATGTCAGGTATGATCTCCTTATCACGAAGCTTTAATTGATCAGATGCATCTTGCTATGAATAAACTAGACTCTTTCAAGCTTCTCATAAAAGAAAAAGAACAACTCATCTCATCTCTAGAAAAACGAGTTGTTGCACAGTCTGAATGTATTGAAAATCAAAGTTTAGAAATCTCAAGCAATTTGTGCACAATTTCTAATTTAAAAGAAGAGTGTGAGAGGTGTTCAAAAGAATCACAAGAGCTAAAGACCAAAGTAGATGATCTGACCAGTGAGCTACACATGTCCGAGAATGAGAAAACTGATATTGTGTCTCAAAACGTGGCTTATAAAAATCAAAATCAAAGATTATCTAATCAGTTAAAGGAGATTGAAAAGAAGCTTTATAGAATTGGTCAATCTCATCAAACGCTAAATCTAATTGCACCAAAGGAACCCAAGTATGCGAATATGGGTATCGGTTACGATAACCCATATTATCTGAAAAAGGCCCTATCCAAAGTTCCTACGATTTATGCGTCCGAATTTTTTGGAATAGACAAGACATATCCAGAATACAAGATCAATTGGACCAAACCAATTGAGGATGAGGACTGGGAAGAGGATAAGTTGAGAAGGGAGAACTCTACTAAAATGAAACTTCCTTTTGTTTATGATTCATTAAATGCGTCTTACAACGAAGAAAAACCTTGTTTTCTATCAAATGACTATTTTAGAAGTTATACTAAAGCTGAACTTGATGCTAAAACAGTTAAAACTGAGGAGGAATCTCTAGATCATAAAGTTTATGTTCCACCTCTGATTTTAGAAAAGAAAATTGTTCAGCTAGAAACGTCATTTCAACAGGAGAGGGACAGTTTTCAAAAGGAGAAACAAGATCTTTTATCTCAACTTGAGTGCCTCACTTCCAATAAAGAGGAATCTGTGTCCGACAAGGAAAGAGAATACTTTCAGACAGAAATAAAGAAGTTAAACTCACAACTGGATGCCTTGGCAGCAGATCGTCTGAAGGAAAAATTTCACAAGGCTGAGCTTCAAGCTAAGCCAACAATTCTCCAAAGTGAGAAACCTACCCTGTCTGACAATTCTTATCCTGCCTCCGACACATCTTCCTGTAAAGCCTTTTTGGGTGACTCGTCACCAAATCTTTCAAATAAAGGAAAAGAGCCTCATGTTTTAGAAACGGATCATTGTTCTGATTTTAAACATGCTTCCGCCTATGATCCACTTCAAACAAATCCTTCCGATGTCCTAAATTCCTCAAACGATAAGGTCCTTACTGATGAGGAAATGGAATTTTCAGCATTCTTGAATTTCGAGGTGTGTCTAGACAGTAATTTGACCCAATTTGATTTTAATCCGTCTCTACCAAGTCACGTTGATTTTCTAAACTCTTCTAGTGAGCCTCCGATAAAATTTTATAAGGGTGAATGTTCCACATCCGCCCCACAAAAACCTTTTGTGAACGATTCTTCAAAGTTAAAATCCAAAAAACGTTCACAAAAGAAGAAAAAGACTGGTCGCTCCAAAAGACAACAATCTTCACGTTTCACATCTTCTGACTATAAGTTTAACGGCCTTTCAGATACTCTTGGTCGGCGCAAAGAAGTTAAATATGCTTGGGTAGCTAAGAAGTCAAAGGAAAGCTCGGCGACATTAGAATTAGTTGATCCAGTTTTAAAGTCTAGGAAAAACAATAACAATCATGATGTTTTAAATTCTAAACCTTTAGTTGAATGTAATGGAACTTTACCTTTAAAAGTTTATTCTATTCCGCATTTACTTCAATTGTCTCATGATTGTATTTGTTGCTCTTATTGTGGATCGAATGATTTTGTTGATCGTCGTTATGCATCTGATTGGTTTGGCTCGTATCATGTTGCTAATTATCATTCTAAGTTTGATATTACCCATCATAGAAAAAGACCCAAGTCTAAACGGGCATCCAAAACGGGTGTTATCTCTAACCCCAAAGGACCCATTTACGAATGGGTACCTAAAAAGAAATAACTTGTTTTGCAGGACGGTCATGTGTGGTATCTAGATTTGGGCTGCTCCAAGCACATGACCGGAAGAAAGGAGCTACTCACAAACTTCACCGAGAAGTTTTGTGGAAATGTAAGGTTTGGGAACGATCATTATTCTCCCATCAGGGGTTACGGAGATATCGTCAAGGATAATCTCACAATCAAGAAAGTGTCCTACGTCGAAGGACTCGGTCACAATCTCTTCAGCAACGGTCAATTATGCGACAAGGATCTAGAGGTCACCTTCAAAGCAAAAAGGTGCAGCGTTCGGACTGAAGATGGAAAAGAGATCCTTGCTGGAACACGTCGCACCAACCTCTACACGATTGACCTCTCGTCTTTGAAAACAGATAAGGACGTTTGTCTGATATCCAAAGCATCTGCCGAACAAAGTTAGTTATGGCATCGTCGTCTCTCGCACCTGAACTTTAAGACTATTAATAAGCTGGTGCTCGGTGGACACGTCAAGGGAATGCCTGATCTTAAATTCGAAAAATATCATTTGTGTGCCGCCTGCGAAATAGGCAAGATGAAGAAGGCTTGTCACAAGCCTAAAGTCACTCCTAGTACTTCTCGGTACCTTGAACTCATTCACATGGATTTATGTGGTCCGATGCGCGTCCAAAGCATCAATCATAAGAAGTATGTCTTGGTGATGGTTGACGATTTTTCTCGCTACACATGGGTCCGATTCCTCCGTTCAAAGGATGAAACTCCCGAATTGATCATCTATCTCCTAAAGAGTATTCAAGTCAGTCTCAACCTATCAGTCCAGACCATAAGGACGGATAACGACACAGAGTTCAAGAATCAAGTGCTCACCAGTTTCTTGACTTCAGTAGGAATAACGCATACCTTCTCAGCTGCTCCCACTCCTCAGCAAAATGGGGTAGTAGAGCGCCGGAACCGAACTCTTGTTGAAGCAGCTCGCACGATGTTATCTCAGTCCAAGCTACCGCTATTTTTATGGGCAGAAGCAGTTGCGACCGCTTGCTACACTCAAAACCGCACTATCATCAACAAGCGGTTCAACAAGACACCATACGAGATCATCAACAAACGCATCCCCAATATCAACTATTTTCATGCATTCGGGTGCACATGCTTCATACTGAATGACAGGGATGATCTCGGAAAATTCAGCCCCAAAGCGGACGAAGGATTATTCATTGGATATTCCCAGCACGCCAAAGCTTACCGTGTCTACATCAAATGAACGAAGACAGTCGTTGAGAGTGTGAACGTGACTTTTGACGAGGCCGCTGATATGGCTTCTGAATACCTCAGTTCAGAACCCTCTATAACAGGCGTGTTATCTTCTGGACAAATACGTCCAGGATCTATACAATCTCCAGTAGATTCAAATCAAGCGTCTACGTCAAGAGCACACCTTTCTGATTTGGATTTAGTTTTTGAGTATTTCTATGATGACTTATTTAATATTAAGTCTAATACTATGTCTTGTAACAGGAATGCTTCTCAAGCACCAGAAGAAACACATGTCACTGGTCCAACCGACTCGGGTGGCCCATCCTCGCCTGGTGCTCCATCATCTACTGTCAATGAATCTGCATTCCCGAGCTCGAGTGATCCTCATCCAATCCAAGATCCTACTGTCACACCGGCAATAGTAGGCCCTCCTGAACCGACACCTGTGGAAGGCACTCCTGAAGTTTCCATTCCGGCAATCCCGGATTCTGCTCTAAATGCATCTCCTGCTGAGTCATCCTCTGCTGCACTCTCGACTCTAACTAAGGAACTTCCACCTAACAGGTCGTCATCACTAGAAGCAGTTCAGGATTTACCCCCCGGTGGTCATCACTAGAAGCAGTTCAGGATTCACTCGATCTCACCCCCTTCATCAGATAATTGGTGATCCCAAGACACCTGTTCAGACTCGATCTACTACTACGAACGATGCTTATTTTCTTCGTTCCTCAGCCGTATCGAACCTTCCACCGTCTCTGAAGCATTGAATGATCCAGACTGGGTGATTGCCATGCAAGAGGAACTCAACCAATTTGAGAGCGTCAAAGTGTGGCGCCTTGTTCCCCGGCCAAAGAACAAGACAGTGATTGGGACGAAATGTATTTTCAAGAACAAGAAGGACGAAAATGGAATCATTGTCCGGAACAAAGCGCGTCTAGTGGCTAAAGGATATCGCCAGCAAGAAGGAATAGATTACGAGGAGACTTTTGCCCCCGTTGCCCGTATTGAAGCAATTCGCGTGTTCCTCGCCTACGCCGCTCACAAGAACTTTATCGTATTTCAAATGGATGTGTAATCCGCGTTTTTGAACGGTGTTCTCAAAGAGGAAGTGTATGTCTTGCAACCCGAAGGCTTCGTGAGTCATGAATCACCGAATCACGTTTATTTTCTTGACAAGGCCTTATACGGTCTTAAGCAAGCGCCACGAGCCTGGTATGACGCTCTCTCATCCTTCTTGATTAAATCTGGTTTCTCTAAAGGTAAGATTGATACTACCCTATTTATTAAAAGAGAAAAGAAAGATATCATTCTTGTACTGATTTATGTTGATGACATAATCTTTGGCTCCACAAACCCCAAGTACTGCCAGAACTTTCTAGCCTTAATGAGTAAACATTTTCAAATGAGCATGATGGGGCAAATGAATTTTTTTCTGGGTCTTCAAGTAAAACAATTAGCAACAGGAATTTTCATTAATCAATATAAGTACATCTCGGATATTCTTCGAAAATACCAGATGGAAAACTCTTCACGTATGAAAACCCCCATGTCTACTAGTTTAAAACTACACTCTGATCCTGATGGAAAGGATGTGAATGCTACAACTTATAGAGGTATGATAGGTTCTCCGATGTACTTGACGGCGAGTCGGCCAGATATTATGTTCTCGACATTTTTATGTGCACGATTTCAGTCGAAACCTAAAGAGTCTCACTTAGCTGCGGTTAAGCGTATTATCCGATATTTAAAAGGTACTGTTGATCTTGGTTTGTGGTACCCAAAAGAGACAGGTTTTGAATTGACAGCCTACTCGGACGCTGATCATGCTGGAAACATGTTGGACCGGAAAATCACTTCGGGTCATGTCCAGTTCTTGGGTGATCGTCTTGTCAGCTGGGCTTCGAAGAAGCAAAACTGTGTGTCCACCTCCACCGTCGAGGCGGAGTATGTAGCAGCCGCCAGTTGCTGCTCGCAAGTCATCTGGATGCGCACCCAGCTGAAAGACTACGACTTTAACTACTCTAGGATCCTTATTTACTTTGACTCCAAGAGCGCCATTGCAATATCCAGAAATCCAGTCCAGCACACGAAGACGAAGCACATTGATGTGCGTTATCACTTCATAAAAGACCACGTGGAGAGAGGTACCATCGAACTCTACTTTGTTAATACAGAGCATCAGTTAGCAGACCTGTTTACCAAAGCCTTGGACGAAAAACGCTTTAATTATCTTGTGTCCAAGCTAGGTATGCTAAATCTGAAAGTTTGATCTTTTCACAGCCCTCAACGAGTCTCATTCAATAACGAATGACTGTGTCTAATGCCCCAGTGCCTTGTATCTGGTTGCTCCAATCCACACTCCTTGGTTATTGCATTTTACTCGTTAAGTTCTGTGTCAATTTCAAAATTCTGTATCAATAAAGTAGATTTCGTCTGTTTCTAGGTTTTCTCGTGTGGTTTTCCTTTCTTCGTGGTGTTTGCGTGTTTCTTTTGCAGGTCCTTATGGTTCTATACAGAAACGTTTGCCGTTTGTGGTGGTCGTTAGAAGATGTTCATGTGTTCAGGGGGAGCACCATCGTCGGTTGTTTGGTAAGGTTCTCTAGTCCTCCATTTGAGGGGAAGCAGGTAAGGTTTTACTGTGTTTCGAATTCCTCGCGGTTATCGTCGAAGGGGAGCAAATTCTAGTGAGTAATTCCATATTCGAGGGGGAGCATTTCCTATTTCTTAGGTTTTATTTTTTGCCCCTAGGTTTATTTTTTTCCTCAGTTTTTTTTTCCGGTTCTCAGTTGCTTATGCCTCCTCGTTGCCTTTCTTCAATTTTTCTTAGGATTAAATTTTTTTTTATTAAGTCTACCCTTAAAGTTTTTTTTTCCTTATAAAACATAAAAATACAAAAAAAAAATTTAGGTTTCATTGTTTTATTTAGAAATTGGACCGGCCCAAGTTAGTACCGGCCCATTTATTTTCTTCCTCGACCTCGGCCCGGCCTTTTCTTCACCCGACCCGTCTTTAACCTAAATCATGACCCTGGTGTTTAAAACCCCGGGCGTCCTCTCTTTCCCTCATTCTCACTCTTTCACTCGATCGATATCGCTTTCTCTCTCTCAATCTCTCGCACTCTCTCTCTCTCTCGAGCATGCTCTCATTCGGCTCTATCTCTCTCACTCAATCGTCGATCGACAGGTAAGGATCTCGAATCCCACTCGTTTTCTATTCAGTTCATAGACCCCGATCGATCGACTATCAAAATCGACTCTGATCGACTCATCTTCCGGTCGATTCGTCTTCCGGTCGACGTCCCCGTTACGGTATTTCGGTCGATTGCGGTTCTTGGGTTTAGACCTAGATTTTATCGATCGAATGATTATCGGTCGAATGCACATCTGGCCGAATAGCTATCAGTCGAATAACATTTCCGGTCGATTACCATACCGGTCTAGTGTTCTTCCCGGTGCTTTTGTTATATCGGTCAAATGACCCTCCCGGCCAAATGACCATCCCGGTCGAATGGCCTACCGGTTGAATGCCCTACCGGTCGAAGACAATACCGGTCCTTTCCCTATCCCGGTCCTTTGGGAGCCTATCTATTTTGCTTGGTTGTTTGGTTTCAGGTCCTTGTCTGCTTAATAGTTAATATATATATATATATATGCTTATGTGGTGCAAATGTGTTGGGTCTAAGTGTTGGATATCGACTAATATAAATGGGTGTGGTATTGCGCGCCCTGGTTACAGACCCTGATTCACGGGTTAGGGTTTGTATACCCAAATAACTTGGAGTTCGTATAGGTTGTGGTTTAAACCATGGCCATGTAACTCTAACGACATCTTACTTCGAATGTACCTAAGTTCTAACCGTTTTACTCTTAACAGGCACTATGGCGCAAAACCCACCTCCAGCGATTGACCCAATCGCCGATGCAGAACTGATTCCCGAGGATCAGTTCATTCAGCTCACACCCAACAACTATCATCTCGATGTAACCTAACCTGCCATTCAATATCAAGTCATCATCAAGATCCTCAGTGGGCATCCCTATCATATGCTCTAACGGAGACAGCGGAAGTGTCGCTATTATAGTTACAATAGTTCTGGAAATCTCTACATGCCTTGGAGGCCGACGGTGGTTTCCAACTAGAAGGTCGGATTGATCACACTCCAGTGCTCCTCACTTGTGATCTTTTCCGACAATTTCTTCATCTGCCAACCGCCGGTTCTGTTTAAGGGCGAAATAGCTTTGACCCGCTCGTATCGGACACCACTCTATGCGCTGACATCTTGTCCCTAGGATACGGCGCATACCTACGTCTTCCATCAGGGTTCAACCGCAAGTACCTTTACACTATCTGGTACACCATGTTTACTTACCTCAATCGATGTCTTTCGGCTATCACGAAAGGCATGGACCAGACGAGTATTCACATTCTCCGCCTATTCCACTCAGTGGCATTCCATCGCCACGCGGATTTCGCCGATTTCCTATGGTATGACCTTGTTCAGAAAGTTCGATCGAACGCGACGAAGAGACAGAACTTCATACCTTATATGAGGTTTCTCCAGCTGATCGTTCGAAGCTACATGAATCTGTATCCTGAGATACCTCGCCGTTCCACGCACCCTACATGTCCGCATCACCCAACTCGCAAAATTCCCTCTCGGCGTGATCCAGAACGTGTTGTCTCTCGACAAATCCCAGTCGAGTTGTTGGCCTATGCTCGTCCTACGACACTGAGTGTTATAGCTTATAGGGACACACACAATCTTCAAGTTCCTATGGTCCGACCAGAACCGGCAGGACCTGCCCAGGGAGCACGACCTGAGAGACGTGAGGGTCCGCGTTCACGTTCGAGAGGAGGTAGCGTCCGGATAGCTGGGGCTTCCAGACAGGGTGTGACGAGAGATATCATTGTGAGGGGAACAGGAGAGGGCAGTGTCGTTGGATCGAGACAAGCCAGTACTTCATGACGATCACCTACACCGCCACGGACGGCCTCTCCGATGGTAGAAGAGGACACAACTACTGAATCCGCCAACGTTCAGTACTCTTCTGCCACTGCATCTGAAGAGGAAACAGGTACATCTGACACTCAGCCGGAAGCTGCCACCGACTCTACGGAGGCAGCAGATCACCCCGACAGTCAATCGGAACCAGCCACCTAAGCATCGGAATCAAATGACGAGTCTTCTGACTCTGATGGTGACGATGATCAGCCCTCACTTGGAGAGATAAGGAGATCGGAGGGAGTATTAGTTGAAAATATAGAGGTGAGTAGAGAGAAGGAAAGGAGGACCAAGATTCATCATGAGCGTACACGAGTGACGGGGCAACCATCAACGGTTGTACCCCCCTAGCCACATCTGCTACCCAGTCTCATGTGTTGAGACAGGGTATTGAAGAAGACGCTGTGGACCTAGCGGAGCAACTGTACACCCCCCCAAGCCACTCAACCGTCTCTCAACAGATGGTGGTTTCAGTTTTGCACGAGGATATAGCACATACGCTACCGGTCTCTCACTTGGAGAGTTATGGTATTGAAACAAGAGAACAGCTGCCCCCGTTCTCGACTTCTTTCGGTGCACAGTGTCTAGAGCCCTTTGAAGTAATATCTCCCATTCCTATGACACAAATCCCATTCTCGGCTACTGTTGAAGGCCTTCGTGGCCCAGCCGGAACACCTATAGTAATTCCAACTTCGGTTGGTTTACGAGGATTGGGTGGATGTCCTACCACAACTATCATCACGCCAGCTGTGAACGTAGGAGGCTCGACTTCTATAGTCGTAGCTACAACTGGAAGTCTAAGTGACCCAGGAGTTACCCAAACTGAGTTCGTCTCAAGGGAATATATGGACGGCTCCCTAAAGGTTGTCCAAACCATGATGAGGGAGGAAGTAGATGCTCTGAAGCACATGATCAAAGGCAAGGGTCCAGCAACCGAGCCTGAACCTCTACCTCCTACACCACCCTCCATTCCCGCTACCGAGATGTCAATCGAGGACCTAAAATCCATACTACTTGCCAAGCTTCTTGCCCAATCTCAAACAGAACCCTCCCGGGATGCCGATATTCTATCGCTTCTACGTGCTCAAGCATCCACAACTACCCCACCACCCCACCAACCCATCATATCTCCAGAAGCCTTCCAGCTCCAACAAGCCATGCTTCAGTCTCTACAGCAAACCGTAGTTGTATTGACTGAACGCCTATCCGTAGTGGAAGACACCTGCCGAGGCCAGGCAGACAGGCTCAAGCGCCGGCATGATGATCAGGATGATCCTGATCACCATGAGGGGGAGAAGCACCAACGCCTAACAGAGCCGGAGACACAGTCTGTGGAAACAGTTCAAGTGGGAACAGAACAGGGTTCGGGTTCTGGTAATCGAACAGAAGGGCAGGGACAGGCACAGGAACAGTGTATGGATTTGGTGTTGTATGATATTCCAAGGGTTGAAAAGCCTGAGGAATTTGATGAAGGTTCTCCGATTGTACCTGATGACTGGGAGTTAATTCTTGATCCTTATGAAGTTACTGACCCGACAGAAGAATGTGCAATCACTGAAAGAGCTCTGGTTGTTATGCAAGCTGAAATAGACGAGATTCTTCATCCAGATGATCAGACTTCTGTCGCGGTACCGTTGTTGACTTATCCTGTTGATAACCCTGATCTTCCTGATACAAATATTCCCGGGAGATCTCCTCCTGCTTCACCAGTTAAGGAAACAGAAAGTACTCCACCAGTTTGTCCATCCAAGTGGGAAAGAGTCAGAATAAAAGTTCCTTTCCTTGAAGAAAGTCAAAAGAAGATCTTTGCCCACTGGATTCGTTCATATGATGAAGTTGTACTTCACGGTCTACAATCTGTGAAAAACAAGGAAAAGCAGCGTGAACTTGTATTCGTGTATAAGAAGTTTCAAGGCAAGTATTCCAAGACAAAGCTCAGGATTACATCAGTTGACCGGATTCAATCTGCCTTTTTCATGAAAGTAAAGTATTCAGACTTCATGGTAACGAGAGAAGATGGTCAAAAGTATTGTTTTTCTGAAGCTGACTTTCCGTGTCTTGAACCACAAGATCTGCTGTTCATTCTTTGATACTTAAAGACCAGAACCATCAGACCCGGGGAAGTCATTGATCGAGACTGTAAAGAGGTATATGAAGTGTGCGATGAAACTTGCCTCGATGGAAGATTTTCAGATTGGGTTAGAAAGCAACCAGCCAAAGATTAATCTGCTGAAGCCTGATTTGAAGATTCCGTCTGATGCCCAGAATGTGCCTGCATTTACAGTGATAAGGATTCCAGAATTCGGCATGACATATGTGAACAACGAAGGTGTTCTACGCTTTATCCGATTCGATCAGATTGCCAGATTCTGTGATGGTACATTGATGTTGCTGAAAGACAAGTTGAAGCGTGCACTTAGTCAAGATTAAAAAGGGGTTCAACTTTTGGATCCTAAATACAAGTCACTTGTTCTTGAAGCACTAGGAGTTATTGAAGAGAGACTGGAGTACATAACGCAAATGAGATACTTCGAGATCAGTTTTGGTTTTCGGAAGATTTATGTTCTAAACTGGCGCGATTATCAACTTCTATTTGAAGGGAGAGATTGTTAGGGTTAATTATATGTTAAATAAAAGTTAAGGGTGTATTTTTTATTAATCAAAAGTTTTATTAGCTTGTTAGGCCTAAAAGCCCATAAGCACATCTTTGTAAAGCCCGAGTTTATAAAGGTTGTTTTAGATTCATTTGTTAAGTTTTAGTCTCATAATTTAGATTACTAGTCAATAGGTTTACTCTCTCTGATTAGAAATCCTTTCTGTAAACCTAAACCCTTTGATTGCTTATTAATCATATGACTAGTAGTTGGAGCTTAAATCTTGTTCATCTTTGATATTATTTGCTGCTTATTGCACTGTACTGGGATCTACATAAACTCAGATATTAGTTGATTAATGATAACACAACACAATAAAGATAAGAGATCAAGATGAATCAATTAAAATAGCCATAAATCTCTTAAGTCACAAGTCTAAGTGTGAGTGTGTGTTCTTGGTGTAGTCTCTACCTTGTGTGTGTAATAATTCAAATGAAGCCCTAGGGATTCTCAAAGAAACATTGCCTTATATAGGTCCACATGACCAAGGCAAGGTAAAACCTAGATAAATATGAAATACCCCCCAGGGAATTATAAACAATTACAATTAAGACCCCTTTCAAAATGATTTACTATAAATATGAAAACTACCCGTTTTCCAATTACACGCATTTTTAAAAATGAACGCCTCCATGCCAAACATTCTTTCATGAAATGGTGCAACCCAAAACTCACTCAAAACATGAATAATGGTAAGTGCTTAAATATTGAAATTCGAATAAAACTTTATTATCCAAGCTATCAAAATATGAGTAAGACTCAAGCCCAAAATTTATTACTTATGGAGAACACCCCATGCTCAAAACGTCACCAAAAAACAAGGATAAAACCAAATACCCAAAACAATACCTTTAAGTGACGGGGGAGACCCGAATTCCATGGCTTGTGGCGGAACACAAAAGTAGGCCACTTTCCAAGTTATTGAGCTCATCATACAAGGACCCATGGCCACGAGCTTGCCGACTCGTACTAAGATGTGGATGAGGGCACCCGAGGATCCTAATCATACTCATTCACTAGAATTACATTTATAACCCATGGCTAGTATCCGACTCCATATAATCGTACCAAGTTGCCTCCAAGGACCCAATGTCTCAACCAGTTACAAATGGGAAATAACTATCCCATAAAAACTGAATTAGAAATTACATCACGGGGTCAATGGCAGATGTTTGACTCCAAGAGCCCGCACCATAAGGCCTTCGATGACCCCATGACTAATCCTGGTCCCAACATGAAAACAACCACCTGATTTAAAATAATAAAGACCGATTCATATGCCTATGGATCAATTACATTACAATATATAACATTACATGACTCCAATTGAATGATAAAAGCACTCAAAACATGTAATTCTCAATTGATATGCACTAAAAGCAATCATACTCAAACTCCACAAACGGCTTTTAAAACCGGACATATGTCCCCAAGACTCATCTTAGTTAAAATCGAGCCAAAAGTTCAACAATTTACTTTATCGTACCATAAAATTCACTATAAATAATAAAACGCATTTAACCAATGTTTATGCAAACACAACGACCACAAGTATGATTAATCCAAAACTCATCATTGGTTGAGACAAACCATTTTCCAATTGAACTCATACCCTTAAATTTTCCAAAATGCCTTATAACACAATAATATGCATTTTCCAACGGTTTATAAGATCAAATACACTAAAAATTCGTAAATCGTCAAATAGACTCCATTTGTACAATAAATCACCAAAAGAGCACATTTATGAGATTTGCTCGTCAGAATATCCAAAAATCCAAAAATAGGCATTTCATAAGAGTTATCAACCCAGTTTTATCAAATGTGAAAACTTTGTCAAATACTCAACACATTGATAAATACCAAGTAAACACATTATTACTTCAAAATACACATTTTGGCATGTACATAGTTTTTACAAAGCAACTTGAACTCGCCTTGTTAGATTTAGGCTAAATCTAGATTTTCCTCAACTTGAGCTCCTTTGAAGAAACTTGGATCCTCAAGCCAAAACTACCAAAAACCTAGATCCATAAGTTTCCAACCATAAATATTCATGTTCAACTATTTAGAATTGTTCCCTAAACATTTTACATGAACATTTCAACTTATACCAAAACCCTAATTTCCATAGATGAAGAAAAGAGAAGATTACCTTAACCGTAACTTGAATCCACCAACTAAAATACCTCTTGGTTCACCAAAATGAACCACAAACTCCTAATCTTCAAAATTGAGAAAAAGGGTTGGGTGAAACCCTGGGAACTTGATGAAGAAGATGAAGTGAAACGGGTTCTAGAAAGGTTAAGATTTATAAAAATGGTGTGGGGTTTGATTTGGGAGAGAAAGATGGAGAGAGGAGAAAAGATTTGGGGTTTTTGGATGAGAAAATCGAAATGAGTGAGAGGGATATCAGATCTAGATATGGGGATAAACGTAGGAGAGAGAGGAGGGAAAAGTGGAAGATGAAAAAGGGTGAAAATTTCGTCAGCCTCAACGCGGACGTCCACTTGCATCAGAATGGTAACTTATGTTGCTTCCACGGAATACTCTATGCATACGTCCACTTGCTTCCCTGTGCGGATGTCCACTTGACACTGGTCGCCCGGTTTATTGCCCGATAACTGTTTTGGTCATAACTTCTTCGTTTTAGCTCCGTTTTCGCTCCGGAAAGGACCGTTGGACTCGTATATGAATTCCTCATCTAGCAAGGCTATAAAATCAAGGATTAAATCCAAAATCCTATTTCTTATATTTCTCTTGAAAGATCGATTTCTAGACTGACTTGAAATTATACTTACCCGAGAATTACGGGTGTTACATAATAACTGAATCTCAAATCAATCTTTGAGAAACCACTAGAACCTTGTAACTGATCGAAAAGATCATCGATCGTAGGTAAAGGGTATTTGTTCCAGATAGTGAGATGATTCAACTCATGATAGTCAGTACACAGTCTCATGGAATCATCTTTCTTCTTTACAAAGAGTACAGGTGTACCCCATGGAGATACTGTGTGTCCCTCGATGTGCAAATAAGATCAAGATAACAACAATTACGATGCCAAATTCCGTATTCATTGATCTTCAATCAACATATTACAATTCGTATGAAATACTCTCTCTCAAAGTTTCTCTCTCTAGATTCTCAATTGACAGCGTGCTTAGTTACAAGATTCTACAACAAGAAAACTATTTATACCTATGAACAAAGACAAAACAAGCAAACAATAACCAACACTAATAAATACTTTGACTTTATTCTCCCTTTGATATTTGACTTTGACTTTGCAATTGAGAGTTTGACTTGGGCTTTGACTTTCAATTCCAATGATCTTGGATCCAACATTTATGCACTAACAATCCCCCCCTTTAGATTAAAGATCATATCCAAAAAGATAAGAACTTTATCTCCCCTTTGGATTCAAACAGAATAACAGCATCAAAGAACAATCTTCCTCTTTTTGTCTCTAATAAACAATCTCCTTATTTGAAAAACAATCTCCCCCTTATTCATAAAATTTTCAAAGTCAATCTTCTCTTTTTCTTTGAAATATCTTCAGATTTTCAATATTCTCCCCCAAAGTCTGTGAATATCTTCTTCAAGAACTTTAACAATCTCCTCCAAGGTTATGATAACCTATTTCAGACTTCGGAAAATAATTTATCTTTAAATTTAGCTCACTTTGCTTCAGCAAATCATTTTCAATGAAATTTTCTATAAACTTCAGTGAACTTTCAGAATTCTTTGAACCTTCTCTTTCATTCTGAACATTTTCTCCATATTTCTAAAATTGAACTTTCAAATTTCTATCATCTCTTGATTATTTCTCTCCGTGACTATCACAATCCATTATACAATCAACATTTCTTGTAATTATTTCTCCCCTCTTTTGATGATGTAGAGCATAGAAATCATCAAAACATCTTCAAGAAATGTCATGTATCCCATGTCTGACCCTGATTTTTCCAATTGGATTTCTGAACATCCATCAATGCAACAAATGTATTCATCCGTATCTTTTCAAATTCAGAAAAATAAGAATGTCACCCTGAATCAACAAATGAATCAGTTAGAGATGCCTGTAAGCAGCACGAAGCCACTTTGTGCAACAAATGCACATGGTTAGTTGATCATTAAAGCTCATAACTGAAAACATTTATAATACACACTTCTGAAATTCATGAAAACTTTTAAGAGTTGAGAAGTGGTTTGATTGTTTAAGCAAATATGTTTTCATGTCTGAAAGTCGTCCATCTTTCAAACATGTATGAGATTAAGGTTAGAATAATCCTTACGCTCAGCGTTAATCTCATAAAGTCAACCTCAAAGTCATGATTGATATGATCATGTAAGCTCCCCCTCAAAATCTATATTAAGTCAAAAAGTCGTCAAAGCAACAAGGTCTTGTTGAAAACAAAATAAGAACATTTATTAACTTGAAATGCGAATTAAAACTTTAAAGAACGAGTTCTAAACTGAATGTTTAGAAGTCAATTATGCTTACTCCCCCTAAAATGATGCATTCACAAAAATATGTCAGTACATATCAAATCAAAAATTCTCTAGCTCCCCCTAGAAAGTAGATCATCTAATCTTTGTCTCACTCTCCCTGAAATCATGAGCAAACCTTCAGTGCAAATATCATTCAGACAAAAGAATAAAGAAATGAAGAAAAATTACAAAATAAACTGTACGAGGTAAATACGAATTATGTTTTAAGATTTAACATGCCTAATTTCGAAATGAGAAATTTAAATCTCTTTTCGTCCAAAGGTTTAGTGAATAAATCAGCAAGTTGATAGTCCGTGTTTACAAAGTAAAGTGCAATCGTACTATTTTTGACATTATCCTTAATAAAGCGATATCGTACATCAATGTGCTTTATTTTCATGTGCTAAACAGGATTAGCAGATATCGCGATTGCGCTCATCGAATCACAGTATATCGGTATTTTGTTGAAATGGAATCCATAGTCTCGAAGCTGTGTGTGCATCCACAATACTTGAGAGCAGCAGCTGGAAGCAGCTACATATTCTGCTTCTACGGTTGATGTGGAAACACATAATTGTTTCTTTGACGCCCAACTTACGAGCTTGTCTCCCAGAAATTGTATGTGACCCGATGTGCTCTTCCTGTCTAGCATACAACCTACATGATCTGCATCTAAATATGTTGTGAGCTCAAAACCAGTATCTTTAAGATACCACAAACCAAGGCCTGCAGTCCCCTTCAGATATCTAAAGATACGCTTTACAGCCGAGATATGGGATTATTTAGGCTTAGCTTGATATCTAGCGCACAAACAAGTAGAGAACATAATATCCGGTTTACTAGCCGTTAAGTACATTAAAGAACCTATCATGCCTCTATAGGTTCTAAGATCAACAACTTTTCCTGAAAGATTAGCTCCGATCTTAGTTCCAGGTGCCATCGGGGTTAAAATAGGAGTATAGTTTTCCATTTTAAACTTCTTCAAAATATCATAAATGTACTTTGATTGGTTTATAAAAATCCCCGTCGAAAATTGTCTAACTTGTAATCCGAGAAAGAAATTCATCTCTGCCATCGTACTTGTTAGAGCATGAATTATGTTGGATACAAGATCATGAAGACTAAAGTCAAAGTTCAAGAAAGTCAAAGCTGAGCATGTCTACTCTTATTAAAAAAAAGTCAAAGTCTTTGTAATAAATTGTCAAAGTCAAATCCTTGTATTTTATTTTCTTTGTATTTTAGTTGTAGGTATAAATAGTTGTGTTAGTTGTTTTTGTTAGTAGTTGTAACTTGAAAAATTGACTAGACCTTGTATACGAATCAGAGAGAGAGAGAATTCTAAAGAGAGAAGATTGTTTAGAGAGAGAAAGTCAAGAACTGAGTTTTGTAATCGTTTGCATTCTGAATTGAATTCAAAACAGGTAATTGGATTAAATCTTGTTTGTTGTTAATTGATTGTGATTAGAAACTAGAACAGGGACACACAATTGGTATCAGAGCAAATCCATTTGAAATCAAATCAAGAACTGAGTTCGTAGCACTGTTCATCGACTGTGGATCTCGATTTTGATTTTGTGTTTGTTTTTCGAGTTGTAATCGTTTAGGTTTTGTTTGTTGAGTATAATCGATCGAGTTTGTATAGGTAATTTCACGAATTGCACTGTATTGGTTATCAATTTTGATGTTTTTTTTCAAGTTTAGTACACGAGTTCAAAAGCACTGTATCATCGATCAATTTGTATTTTGAATGTTTGTCTTTGAAATTCTTGCATTGTAATCTTTTCTAATATTGAAATCGAGCATCCCTACAAAGTTTCAAGTCAATTGGACAAGGTTTAGATCGAAATCTGTGAGAAAAGTTAAAATTTTGGTCTATATACGGACGAACGCGCAAGATCTTCGAAACGCGCAAGTTCATCGGTAGAACGCGCAAGCTGAAGAAATTGGTTTTTGGACAAAACGCGCAGATCGAAGTCTGCGAGTTTAGATTTTCAGCCTGCGAGTTTGAAGATTGAGGAAATTTTTCTAAGTATTGAAACGTGCACGTAGACATTAGCGAATTCTATAAACGCGCAAGTCTAAGCTTGCGAGTTTCTTCGGGAACATTGATCTGAGAGTTTATTCATCTGCGAGTTTTCAGAAACGCGCAAGAAGTGATATGAGAGTTTGAAATCTTAGAAAAATATTCTAAGTGTTGAAACGCGCTAACAATGTCCTGCGAGTTCTAGTTTTGCGCCATCAACGTCTAGCGCATTTCTAAGCTTTGCGCGATCAGTGGTTAGCGAGTTTCTTCAAAACGTGCAAGTAGTGCTTTGCGAGTTCAGGGAAGACACACGCCTCTATCTGCGAGTTTCTTTATGAACAGTCACTTGCGATTATAGGCATTTGCGAGTTTCAGCGATCTAAGAGTTTTCCAAAACAAGCAAACCTTTGCGTGCGAGTTTCACAAACACGCAAGCTAAAGCCTGCGAGTTTTTCAGTGGATAGTGACTTGCGAGTTTTAAGCTTCTGCGAGTTTTAAGCTTCTATAGTACTTTGCGAGTTTTAACACTTAGTCAAGTTTTCTGAGTTTCTGAATTTTTCTATTTTTCAAGATTTCTAGTATTTTTCTTGTGATTTCATAATTGGACTAACGATCAGTTTCTAGTTTCTTATTGCATATATGTTTCAAAACAGGTACATACAAGATGACTTCAAGAGACGCTCTCTCGATTGGAACTGATTCTAAAGCCCCCGTTCTGTTTAAAGGGGAATATGAGCAGTGGAAGGACAAATTCCTTGACTTTGTGGATCGGCATGTCAACGGAGAAAACATTCTTTTGTCTATTACAAAAGGACCAATGAAAGTTCCTAGTGAGGAGATTCCTGGTGAAGGTTATGACTCAGATGGAGTTCAGAACACACGGAGAGAAAATAAAGAGTATGCTCAATTTACTGAAGATCAAAAGAAACGGTTTGATGTTGATAAACAAGCCAGATCTTTGCTTTTACAAAGCATGACCAATTAGATATATGTGAAAATAGACAACTACAAGGAAAGTGCCAAATCTATGTGGGATCAACTTCAAAAGATGATGATGGGTTCAAAGATTGGGAACCAAATTAAAGTAGCTAACTGTATTAACAGATATGAAGAGTTCAAAGCAAAAGACAATGAAAGCTTGGAAGAGACTTATGAAAGATTTGTTCTACTCTTGAACGAACTCTCAAAGAACAAGTTCAAGAAGGATCAAATAGAGAACAACGTCAAGTTTCTTAGCATCTTACAACCGGAATGGAAAAAGCACACTCGCCGAATGAAACAAATGAAGGATGTGAGTGACATTCTGTTACATGAGGTTTATGAGACGTTGAGACAGAATGAAGAAGAGGTAGAAGAGAAAAGAAGTGAGAAGAAGAAAGTTGAAAAGGTTACTGATCCCATTGCACTTGTGGCTGGAGAAAAAGAGAAAGAACATAAAGAAAAGAAAAGGAAGAAGGAGAAGAAGAAAGTAATTATCAGTTCAGAATCAGAATCAGAATCAGAGTCTGATGGAGATGATGGAGATGATGGAGAAAGTCTCAAGCAGGCTATGCTATTACTGATCCGTACTTTCCACAAGAAGTTCTACAAGAAGTCGGGATCCAATTCTCAGAGATATTCTTCGTCCAGCTCCAAGAACCACGAGCACAGAGAAAGGGTAGAAGGGAACAAATTTATTGAGAAAAAACCAGAAGAAAGAAAGAAATATGTGAATGATTATACTCGTGCTGAAAAGCCAGCAAATGATCTAATCAAATGCTACAACTGTGGAAAGATTGGACATTTTGCTAAAGAATGTCGAAAGCCAAAGGTTCGCAACTCACAGTATTATCAGAACAAAATGCTATTGGCTAAACAACAAGAAGCTGGCATAGCACTAATGGCTGAAGACGAATTTTGGCTGCATCATTCAGATGTTGAAGTGGAAGAAAAGGAAGAATTTGCTAACCTGTGCTTGATGGGAAAACAGGTGAAAGAAGATGATTCCGATGATGAGAATGTTGATTTTGAAGAGGTAATGAATTTAACTGAAAAAGATTTCATGACCAAAATGGTAGCCATGATGGTCGAACTTCAAGACCTTCAAACTAAACTGAAAAAGGAAAAAGGCAGAGTTGCTAGGAGAAATCAACAGATATTTGAACTCAATAAATCAGTTATTGGGAATAAAGATTTAATTGATTCTCTACGCAAATTTGCTTCTGTTTTTAAAGATGAAAAAGATTGTTTTGAAAGAAAGATTTCTGATATTGAAAAACAATTGTCTAAGTCTGATTCTGAAAAACAAGAATGTGTTCTAAAATCGTTTAAACTGCAGGTTGATAACAAGACTTTAGAGAAAAAGGTAAATGGTCTGGAAGCAAAGTTGTATATTAGAGGCCAAACAGATCAAACGATTTTCTTGAATACACCTAATGAAGAAGCTGATTTTAAAGAAAAATGGGGACTAGGTTATGATAATCCTCATTACCTAGAAAAAGCTATCAGAAAACAGCCAGGACTATATAATGCAAATTATATGTATGCTGCTGATAAACATCCTCATTTGAAACCCAAATTTATCACCAAAGCATCAAAAGAAGTTGAGGAAAAAGAAGATGAGAAAAGAATGAATCTGAAGAAAATGCAACTACCATTCTGTTATGAAAGATTGAATGATAGTTATCTTTCTAAAACACCAAAATTTCTTTCAACTGATTATTTTGCTAGTTATTCTTCTACTGAGATGGAGGCAAAACCTGTTCAAGCCAAAATTTATGTACCTCCACTCGTCTTAGAGAGCAAAATAATTGAGTTAGAAAATATTTTCTCTGATGAAAGAATTTTAAGTGATATAACACAAAATGTATTTTCTACAGTGTCAAAAGAACACAGATTTTCATGTAAAATCTAATGTGTGTTCATCTTGAAAAAGTACCTCAAACTTGTAAGACTGATTTTGATGATCTATTTGAGTCTGCAAATGATTTTCTAAATTCTGATGATGGGTGTATCGAGGAAATTGATATGTTTGATTTTACTGCTCAACTTCCAAATCATTATACTTTCATCATAAATGGAAAAGCTTTACCAAGTGTACATGAAAAGGGTGAATCATCAACTAAGGTTGGTGAATCAGTTTCTGAGAATGCTGATTATTATGCTAATGGTAAGAAACATAAGAAACAGCGTTCACAGAAAAAGAACAACACTGGTAAAGGCAAGAAAATTCAATCTCAGAAATCTGACTTTCCTAATAAATTTAAATCTTATGTTTCAGATATAAGAAAGAAAAGGTCAGAAGCAAGATCTGAATGGCGACCTAAAAGGAAGAATGATGAGAAGGCGGAATCCATTCCTTATGTAGTTAATGATAGATCTGATAGTAGTATGTCTGATATAGTTGGTTCTATTGCTTCTATAAATAAAAACCTTGTAACTTCTTACAAGCGATATTCTAATAAGCAATTGTTCCAATTATCTCCTACTACTATTAATTCTTATACTTATCAGTGGAATGATTTTGCTTATCATCATAATTCTAATGATTGGTTTGGATCTCATCATGTTTATTCTTCTAAATCAAAAGTTTTTAAAGGTTTTCAAAGGAAAAGAGGATACATATTCAAATGGATACCAAAATCATGTGCTGATCTGTTAGGACCCGTTTTTAAATGGGTACCTAAATCTATTGTTTCCTGATTTCTCTTGCAAACCCGACATATGTGGTACTTGGATAGCGGCTGTTCCAAGCATATGACCGGGCAGAAAGCTTTATTGTCTAATTATACAGAGAAATTCATTAAGGTTTTCAAAGGAAAAGAGGATCCATATTCAAATGGATACCAAAATCATGTGCTGATCTGTTAGGACCCGTTTTTAAATGGGTACCTAAATCTATTGTTTCCTGATTTCTCTTGCAGACCCGGCATATGTGGTACTTGGATAGCGGCTGTTCCAAGCATATGACCGGGCATAAAGCTTTATTGTCTAATTATACAGAGAAATTCAGCGGCAATGTGCGATTGGGGAACGACCAGTTTTCACCGATCTTAGGATATGGTGACATCATTCAAGACAACATAACGATTAGGAAGGTGAGCTATGTCGAAGGCTTAGGACACAACTTGTTTAGCATCGGTCAATTCTGCGACAAAGGGTTAGAGGTTAATTTCAAAGCTAAGAGATGTTCGGTTCGTACTGAAGACGACAATGAACTCTTAGTCGTCAATCGAAAGACAAATCTCTACACCATCAATATTTCAAAGGTTCAGAATAACAATCAGGTTTGCTTATTGACAAAAGCTTCGATGCAGCAAAGTTGGCTTTGGCACCGACGACTATCACACCTGAATTTTTGTTATATAAACAAGTTGGTTAGTGGTAAATTGGTAAATGGACTACTTGAGCTGAGGTACGAGAAAGAACACTTATGTGCAGCATGTGAAAAAGGAAAGATTAAGAGAGCTCCGCATAAACCAAAGCCTGAACCTAGTACCAGTTCTCCACTAGAGTTGTTGCATATGGATCTCTGTGGTCCGATGCGAACACAGAGCTTAGGCGGAAAGAAATACGTGTTGGTTATCGTGGACGATTATTCGCGATACACGTGGGTTAAATTTCTCCGATCAAAAGATGAGACACCGGAAGTACTCATTACATTTCTGAAGACGACCCAGGTGAATCTACAGAAAATAGTCAAGCTTCTCAGAACTGATAACGGCACAGAGTTTAAGAACAGAACTGTTGAAGAATATCTCGAATCGGTCGAGATATCATATCAATACTCTGCTGCTCGTACGCCCGAACAGAATGGAGTAGTTACAGGCGAAATCGAACGCTAGTCAAGGCTGCTCGTACTATGCTCAGCCAATCTGACTTACCTCTATTTCTGTGGGCAGAAGCTATTTCGACTGTGTGCTACACTCAGAATAGTTACAAGATACACCGCCGTTTTCAAAAGACTATGTATGCTTTGATCAACAACCGAACACCAACCATTAAATATTTTCATGTTTTTAGTTGTAAGTGTTTTGTGCTTAATGACAGAGAGAGTCTGAACAAGTTCAGTGCTAAGGCTGATGAGGGCATCATTATTGGATATTCTTCTACATCTGCTGCATATAGAGTATATCTGAAGAAGTCAAAGACAGTAGTCGAGAGCGTAAACGTCACATTTGATGAAGAAATGGCTTCTGAACAACTCAGTTCAGAACCCGTGATAACTGGAGTTATAGCTTCTGGGTCAATCAGTCCAGAACCTGTACCCGAATAACACAAATCAGATGACACTTCTACGTCTTCTAGTCATTTATCTGATTTAGATTTGTTGTTTGAATTTTTCTATGATGAGTTTCTAGGATCTAAATTTCCTAATTCTGTTATGGTTGACAGGTCTGATGATTCAATGACAAATCCTCCAACTACTTCAGATGTTTCAACTGAACTTTTACCCCCGGTTTAGATAGATGCTCAAGTTCAAACACATACTCCTTCAGTTGAAGCTGAATCTCTTAAGAAAGAACCAGAAGTTATTGCATCAGTAGGGTGTATGATAAGGACAGATCAACAGACTGACCAAGTTGTTTCTACTAAAACTTCTGCATCACTTCTTTCAACTGAACAACTCCCTCCTACTGTACAAACTGAAGAAGTTGATAGTGGATTTTTAGATAATGACCATGATCAATCTTCATCTACTTCACTCCCTCACGAACATCGCTGGACCAAAGAGCACCCTTTACACCAAGTAATTAGAGATCTTAACAAGCCGGTGCAAACTAGGTCAGGAGAAATCAATCAGTTTGAAATCAATCAGTTTGAAGCCCTGAAGGTCTGGAGATTAGTTCCAAAACCAGAAGGAAAGACCGTGATAGGAACTAAATGGATATTCAAAAACAAGAAGGATGAAGATGGTATTGTCATAAGGAATAAAACAAGACTTGTTGCCAAAGGTTACCGGCAAGAGGAAGGCATAGAATACGATGAAACGTATGCTCCAGTAGCGCGTATAGAGACAATCCGTATGTTTCTAGCCTACGCAGCTCACAAGAATTTCACAGTCTATCAAATGGACGTGAAAACGGCCTTTCTGAATGGCATTCTTAAGGAGTAAGTATACGTGTCTCAACCAGAAGGGTTCGTAAATCCAGACAAGCTAGATCACGTCTACATTTTGGATAAAGCCCTGTATGGTTTGAAACAAGCCCCTCACGCATGGTATGATGTTCTATCTAAATTCTTGGTCAAGTCAGGTTTTTCCAAAGGTAAAGTCGATACCACTTTTTTCATCAAAAAGGAAAAAACTGATATTATACTTATTCAGATATATGTTGATGATATAATATTTGGCTCTACAAATCCTAAATACTGCAAAAAAAATTCTAACCTCATGGTGTCATATTTTCAAATGAGTATGATGGGAGAGATGAATTTCTTTCTCGGATTACAAGTAAAACATTTTTCAACGGGGATTTTCATTAACCAATCTAAGTACATTTTGGATATTCTTCGGAAGTTCAAATGGGAAAATTGTAAACCAATTGGAACCCCAATGGCACCGGGTACTAAGATTAGCACCGATCCTTCGGGTAAAAGTGTTCATGTTAGGACTTATAGAGGTATGATAGGTTCTTTAATGTATCTTACTTCAAGTAGGCCAGATATTATGTTTTCAACATGTTTATGTTCTAGATATCAGGCTGCTCCTAAAGAATCCCATTTGGCTGCTGTCAAATGGATTTTTAGATATCTGAAGAGGACTGCAGATCTTGGTCTGTGGTATCCTAAGGATACTGGGTTTCAACTGACTGCTTATTCAGATGCAGATCATGTTGGGTGCATGCTGGACAGGAAGAGCACTTCAGGTCACATTCAATTCCTTGGAGACAAGCTTGTTAGTTGGGCATCAAAGAAGCAATTATGCGTATCCACTTCGACTGCAGAAGCAGAGTATGTAGCTGCTGCCAGTTGCTGCTCTCAGGTCTTGTGGATGAGGACACGGCTGCGAGACTATGGATTCAAGTTTGACAAAATACCTATCTATTATGACTCGAAGAGTGCTATCGCCATATCAGCTAATCCTGTGCAGCACACTAAGAAAAAACACATTGATGTCATGTATCATTTTATAAAAGATAATGTAGAAAAAGGTACAATAGAACTTTACTTTGTAAAGACTAATTATCAACTTGCGGATTTGTTTACCAAAGCTTTAGATGAAAAGAGATTTAATTTTCTTGTATCTAAGCTTGGTATGATAAATCTCAAAGTCTAATCAGCAATTACCTATTAAAGTTTCTTTTATTATAGTTTTTCATCATTTCTTTATCAATATTTCTGAAAGGATATCTGCACTTTAATAGTTTGTTCATAATCTCAAGGGGAGAGTGAGAGAACTTTAAGATGATCTACATTCTTTTGAGGGGGAGTTTATCCAATTTCTGCATTTTACTAAACTGACAAATTTTTGTGATGCATGAATTCAGGGGGAGTGTACAAGTCAAAGGCCTAACATTTCTGATTATTTCAGATCAGAACTCGTACTTTAATTGTTTTACTGTTTTATGTTTTTTTAATTTTGAATAAATTTTGTGAATAAAGTTGCTTTGACTAGACTTTGAGACTTGTGCAGGATGAGAGATGCTTACAAGATCATATCTTTATGACTTACAGCGTGACTTCATGAGATTTAAGACGATGCGAAAAAGGTTCATTTCTTATCTTAATCTCATATATGGTTTAAAGAAGGACAACTTTCAATCATAGAAAACATATTCTTAAATGTTCAAACCACTTCCCGATTCTTAAACAGATTTCATGAATTGGAGGTATTGTAGATCCCAGTACAGTGCAATCAATAGTAAATATTCAATGTAGAACTGTTGGATCCCAGATTTAATCTCACACCAATGATATAAACAATAAGAGTAATAACAGCGGAAGCAATATAGTTTAATATCAAAGGAGATTCAAATATCATAGTTCATAAAGCAGATAATAAATAAAACAAGATATTCTTTGAATAAAATATTCAACTTATATTATCAGTTATAAGACTTCTTAAGCACACTTTGAACAATAAGGTGATGGTCCTATTTATAGGATCATAAAGTAAATAGTGTACTTATCTGACAAATAGAAGCATGATTGAATAGTGTCTTACCTAAGAGGTAAGATCAAGACATGCTTGAAGAGTGACCTACTCTAGAATGTAAATCTTATCACTTATATGACGTGTCATCTGTTCTTCTTTGTCAAGAAATTCAGAGTGAACATCTTCAGAGCTCTGAGTTTGGATCTCTGATGAGGAGCTCTCTGATGTCTTTCCGTGAGACTGTCTCTGAACTGACTTCAGAGACAGACTTGCTTTCTCTCAGACCGACTCTGAACTGACATCAGAGACAGACTTGCTTTCTTCAGACTGACTCTGAACTGACTTCAGAGACAGACTTTCTTTCTTCAGACCGACTCTGAACTGACTTCAGAGACAGACTTGCTTTCTTCACTGTTGTCTATAGAAAGTCTTTAGTTGAAGACTGAGTTATTTTCAATACTTTCATTAGTTCAGATTTGGGGCTAACAATCTCCCTCTAAGTTCTGAAAATAAAAATTAAAAAAGAACACATAGAACATTCAACTAGAAAGCGAAGAGGAGAAAGTCATCCTCTATAAATATTACTTCTCATAAGAATTTGGAATTACAAAAGAGAATAATATTCAAAAAACAATTAGAACCTATCACTTGAACATATCCTATGAAACTTCATGATTAGCTCTCTGAAGTTAATCATTGAGCCAATTTCCAAGTCTAGTTTCGCCAGTAGGTCTGCTCTGTGCCGTTCTTGCTTTACATGAATCATCTTTTGTACGCCTTTCAAGGTTTCATCAGAATACTTCACTACTTGCGAAGCTAGAAAGATTCTCTTCTCTTGGTTCACTCTGTAGATAAAACCCAGAGGTTCTTCAATGATTGATCCAGTCTTTTGTTTGTCCAGGTTTTCGATGGTTTCCACTGGTTTAGTCACTCCGAGCTTTTCTTCTCCCAAGTTTAGATCTATCTGAAAGTCACGTTTGGCTCTGTGTTTGATGTAAGCTTCCATTGCCCGTCTTACTTCAACCATGCTCATCCTTATCTCCCTTCTTCCTGAATCGTATCTCGCAGAGCAATAGGCATATAGATGAGTGAGATCATATGGATTTAGATTTACGAGATCATTATCATTGAACTCGTAAATCTTTTGATCAGATCGAGTCACCACATAATGCCTATATATGCTTTTGTTGAAGGCGAATGTCTTTTCAGTGATTTTCTCAACTTTTATTATTGGAGCATCGTTGAGAACCGCCTTTCTTGGTGATGTCTTCGCCTGTATGAATCTTCGTTCGTAGTCTGGCATATCCTCTCTGATTCTTGGATTCAGAGGGATTACTTGAGTGTGTTTCATATTGAACTCACAGTATATATGCCGAAAGTGATCTTCTATCGATGCTTCAGGAGTGGATTCTAAGAATTTGGGAGGTTGAGTGAAGACCTTGGCTGGTAAACCGATGCTTGTTTTCTGAACAAGATTCTCTTGAGGAGCCTGTTCATCAACAACCATGGTTTGTTTGTCCTTGGGCTGTGACTGAGTTATCTCTGAAGGTTGTTCAGAGATATATCCATCTATCTTTGGAGATTCTCTTAATTCAGAAGCTGTTGAGGTATGATGAGGTTGAGCGTGTTTGAAAACATACTCTTCGACATCAATTACTTCGATCTGTTCTCCAGCAGCTTCTTCCGCTCTATCAGAATCTGAGTTCTGTTCTTTCTCAGACTCTGAGTCAAAAGCATCTCTCATCACCATTGGTTGTCTTTCGGGTGATGAGAATGCATCTTCAGAGGATGTAGAGAAATCTACTAGTTGTTCGTTCTCTTCCTCTTCCAGAGCTCCAATTTTCTCTGGAGTTGCATCTGTGACTGGAGTGATTGGAACACCTGGTGTTGATGATGCGAAAAGTATAACCGGTGTTGTGAATGTTTGTAAAGTTCGGTTTTCATCAGAAGATGTGGTGTTCCTCTCTGGTTCCTTTTCTTGAACTGGTGCAGAGGGAACAACTTTAGAGGTGTGCACGGTTGTATCTTTGATCTCCCTGTCTTGTGATTCAGAGTGCTCATCATCATTTGAATCCTCAGAATCATCAAATCTGGATTTCTTCACTGCTTCGCTACAAGTCCCACAAGAAAACTTGCGTTTGTATTTGGGAGAGTCTGGTTCAGCTATTCCTTTTCCTTTGGGATCAAGAAGAGCCTTCTGAATGGATTCAATTGCTTCTGAAGCCGCGACTCTGATTTCAGCAACCTGGTCCTCTGATTTATATTGATGAAGTTCCAGAGTAGCTTTAACTTGCTTCTGAGCAATTGTAGAGATCTTGGAAGAACAAGTTAGCATTCTGCTCATGATTGCAGATTTGAAAGAGGCCAGATCACTTTTGGTGATTAGGTCTTCAGTAGTCCGGGGTGGAGGCTGTGGTGTTGCTGATGGTCTGCTGACTGCTGGTACAGAGGCTTGAATTGTTGTTTTGATGAGGTCAGAGATAGAGGCCATTTGATCTGTTGAGAGTGAAGATGATCTGTTGGCTACTACCTCGTCCCTTAGTTCTTGTTGAGCCTTCTGGACATCGATGGTTATAGATGCTTGATTTTGAAGAGCAACATTCTGAGCTTTAAGATTGGCTATCTCCAGGGATGATTCAGCCTTCTGTCTGAACAGTTCTTGTTCCAACTCTTGGATTCTGTTTGAGGAGTCCAATAGTTTGGTCTTCAGAGTGGAAACCTCTGCTCTGAGGTTGGTGTTTTCAGAGCGAAGAGCAGAGGTCTCTGAACCGTCAATTCTCTGAAAGTTATGCTCATCCATGGAGCCTCTGACTTCCTCACAGAATCTCTGGAACACAGATTTTGTGAGAAGTTCAGAGAGGGGTACATTGGTTACAACACATGTAACCAATATTTCCTCGAGCTTAGAGGAGCCTTCGTTCAGAGCTGTCTTGATGTTATCTCTGGAAGGACTTCCACTCAATCCTTGATGTTCCGGAGAATCATCTCTGAGTGTTCTGTTCTCAACCAAGTCCTCCTCCTCAGATTCTGAGGACTGGAAGTGAATGTGGGAGTTGAGTTTGCGATCCAGGCAAGTCAATCCTTGTTCTTGTAGGGCAAGCCATTGTCCCAGAGTTGGACAACTACTTCTGGATATCCTAAAGGGTGAGAGATGAGCCACAGAGGCATCATTATGTGTAGGATTTCCAGATGTACTCTGAGGCAACTGAGCACTTAAAGTATTGGCTAAGTTCTGTGAAGAGGGCTTATCCAGAATTTGAGTTTCCTTAGTTATGTGAACTTCAGAGGTGGAAAAAGGTACCTCTGAAGTGGCTGGCTGGTTTGTGTTCGAGGTGTGCACCTCTGATTCAATAACAATTACCTCTGGATCAGGTATGTTAGATTGTGTGGTTGCACTGGGAGATGGTGTTGGTGTCCTAAAATAAATGTGCCTTGGGGCATCTTTTTGTGTGGAAGGGGAAGAACTCTCAAGTTTCTCCAAGTCCTTAGAAGACTTGCTCTCTTCTCTCTAAGAATCTTCAGAGCTAGTCTCTGAAGATTCATCCTCACTTTCCTCAGAGCTAGTAGAGTTCTTCTTTTCATTAGCAGATGAGGTTTTTTTCATAACTCCCTCATTGACATCCCTTTCATGTGCCCTGTCATCTCTCTCAACTTCGGTTTCTCTAGCAAGAGTACCCTCTTGTTCACTCTTGTGAGAGCTCTGAACTTCAGGGTCCTCAGATCCCTCTGAAGCTGAGTTGCTCTTACTCTCTATGCCAGGTTCAGGACCTAAGTGTGTTGGGGTCCCCAGAACTGGTTCTAGTCCTTGGGTAACACTAAGATAAGAAGCTAAGGCTAAAGATTGAGGAATTACCTGATTCAGCATGTGGTGAGGGATCCTCCTTGCTTCTGGATAGCCTTCAGATAGAATCGTTGGTTTGAAGATGTTCATTATGTAGAAATGAGTTTTGGGTTGTTCAGTGGCGATCAAAATATGTAGCTTCTCGATCGCCGAATGGATGATTAGAGACAGAAATCTAGGGAATGTTATTGAAGGAACTTTGGATGATTGGGTCGTTTGTTCAGGGTCCTTTGACAAACATTTGTTCTTCTTCTCAATGGATGTCAGAATCATATCAAAAATTATGCCTACCATGTCCAAGTTTCGATTGAAGAATAGGGCATACATGATTGACAGAATTTCTGGTGTTGCTTGATCCATGCTCCCCAGTTTGCAGGTGAGAGTGCGGTTTAGGACAGAGAACATAAAGTTCCAGATTGGTGGTAGATGTTGTCGTCGAAAGTTGATCAATCTGGTGATTTCAGTGTTATAACCTAGCATTCGGATGAACTGGAGCATGGTTTCAGAAGTCGGGCATTTTTCAAAACGCGTGATTTGAAGTTCCTCAGTTGTTAGGAGTGGGAGAACTTCTCGTAGAACAGTAGGATTGATGAGTATCCGACATTTTACGACTTGTGATATGTCGAACTCACCGATTATTCCGTTATGTGCATCGCTGTAGTGACTGGAAGAATACCATTCTTGAACAAACGAGAGTGGACATTCATTGGTAAAAGCAGTTAGGGCTTGAGTCAGTTCACAGTTGGAGAAGAACTCGCAGATTACTCCGTATTGTTCCTCAAATTTGGGAGAATCAAGCTGAATCATGTGATTGTTGTCTTTGATTGGAAAACGATACAGTCTTGAAGGTTCGCCATATTTGGGAAATATCTTACACCATTCATTTGAGGACGCCATTGTTGAGTTGTAGTGAAGAAGATGAAGTTCAAATTCTTTTTGGAGAGAGAGAGAGAGCTCGAGTGTAATTTGTAAAAATGAATATCCGGATGTAAAATTGTTTTTGTATCCAAATTTAGAAAAAGATACACTTGAGTGCATAAGGTGAAACGACAGTGTTATTCCCAAATTCTAGTTTCTAATCAAGATTAATCAAACAAACATGATTAACAATCAAATTACCTGTTTGATTTCAATTCAATTCCAAGATTACACTTTCTCTTTCTACAATCTCTCTCTAACGAACTCTCTCTCTCTCTGATATTTCTCTCTCTAAAATACAACTGAAAAATATCACTTCTGTTTGTTGCTTACTTATTACAAAGCAAGGAAACCTATTTATACCTACAACTAATTACAAAGAAAAACAAAATACAAATACAATACATTGACTTTTATTACAAAAGACTTTGACTGTGATGAAAGTTGGCTTTCTTCATCTTTGACTTTCTTGAACTTTGACCTTCAGTCTTCTTGATCTTGTATCCAACATATTTATGCTCTAACAATCTCCCCCTTTGGATTCAAGATCACTGTTGAAAGATCTAGCAATTCAGTCTTTACTTTAAGCTCTGTCAATACAATCTCCCCTTTTTCTTTGACTGTATTCTTTCCAAAAATATCTTCAAACAATGAACAATCTCCCCAAAACTTTCACAACAAACTTTCAAACTTTGGAAAGAAATTATCTTCAGAATCAGCTCGAATTGCTTTAGCAAATAATCTTCAAATAAAATAATCTTCAAATCCTTACTTTGAACTTTTCTGACTTGGATATTTCTAAAAATCATCTCTCAAAACTATATCATTTCTTGATATCATCTCCCCCTTTTTGATGATTTGAGCATCTGTATCATCAAAACTTTCACCAAGAAATGTCTTTGAAATTCTTTATGACCACTGATCTTTCCAACTGAGCCTCTGATTCTTTGCCAATTCGAACAATGTATTCATCCAGATCTTTTCAAATCTATACAAAATAAGAACAGGTAACTCCTGAATCAACATATGAATCAGTTAAAAATGCCTGTCAGTAACACGAAGTTACTGTGTGTAACGAATACACAATATAAAGGAGCTTTTTGATGTTCACTCCCCCAGGGCTTCCATCCAATCATCGAAACACCACAAAGGAAATTTCTATGAATGTTATGACAAAGAAACAAATTCTTTGTGTGTTCGTGCACGTGTAGAAAGAATTAAGCACTTGATGATTGCTTTTAAGTAAGGCTCAAAGTTGTGAAAACCACTGAGACAACAGTAGATAAACACAGACTCAATGTGCATGATTGAAGTGCGAAGGTGGGGCAAACTTCCTTCTTTTTCAATATCCAGATTTTCCAAATGAAAATCAGATAGATTATGTGTTGCGTCCCCAGAAAATATGAAACATTTTCTTTTTGAGAAGAAAATGAGTAGCTGGTGGGGTTTAGACAAGAGTTGGCATGGGCTAGTTGCCTGTTTCAATAACGTTCACGAAGAAATGTGAAACATTAGTAATGTGGCTGCACGGCTCAGAAAGTAGTTGGTGCAGAGTTTAATATTCTTTTACTCTGTTCTCACACCCTCTTTCTTTTAAACATTAAGCTCACTACTAACCAAACTCTCTTTTCCATTTTACCTCATCACACCCACACTCATTTCTTTTAGACTCCTCACACTCAATCACTATTGGATTAACTTCTTGGGTAGGAAACACTGGTTAACGTGAATCCATAGAAGTTCAGTTAAGTCCTAGCACAAAGAACCCATAATATCCTAATAAGCATGTGTTGCTCAAGATGGTTTTACTTTATCAGTTAAAGCTCATATACAAATGTAAGACGAATGTATTCTCATAAAATATAATCATGAAAATTTGAGCATTTGAAAACATGGAAACATTTTCAAACAAGTATATGAAATGAATGAATATGAATGCAAAAGACTTGTTTGAAAATCTGACATTGTATGAAAATGATCATAATTGAATGATATAACAATCAAAAATTAAGGTCAAGAATAATGGATATTGTCTATACGAAACAAAATATAGACATTCTTGAAATGACGTGTAGAAATAAAATGACGCTCAAAATTCTTTGAAGTACAAGAGGGGTGTCTTACCATCGAAAAAAAAAATTGTTTCAATTTAGAGACATGGTAAGAACAATTTGAACAAAAAGTCAAACCGGTGTTTGTGAATACTTGAAAGTATATTGAAAAGACAATACGCAAGTATTTATCTTTGGAAACACACGGTTTATAAACTTTGAAGCACAAATTAAAATGAAAACATTTAAAATAACACTTCCAAATTATAAAATCTGTTTAAAATTTGGGAAGTGGTTTGAACATTTCAGAACATGTTTTCTATATCTTAAAGTTGTCCATCTTTCAGATATATTTGAGATTAAGATAAGAAATTTACCTTTTCGCTCAATCTTAATTCTTATGAAGTCATGCTTAAGTCAAAATGATATGATCTTGTCATCCTCTCTCATCCTGCATAAGTCTCAAAGTCTAGTCAAAAATTTATTCACAAAATTTATTCAAGAATTAAAAATGACATAAAACAATAAAACAATTAAAGAACGAGTTCTGATCAGAAGTAATCAGAAATCATAGTCTTACTCCTTTTGATTTGACTTATATGCTCCCCCTAAAATCATGCATCAAAAAAAAATTGTCAGTTAAGTAAAATGCAGAAATTAGTTATACTCCCCCTCAAAATAATGTAGATCATCTAAAATCTTCTCTTACTCCCCCTGAGATCATGAGCAAACAATTAAAGTGCAGATATTTTTCAGACATAAAGATAAAGAAAATGATGAAAAATAACAATACGTAACTTTATTAGGTAACAACCGATTATGTCTTAAGATTTAACATACCAAGCTTAGAAACAAGAAAATTAAATCTCTTTTCATCTAATGGTTTGGTAAATAAATCTGCAAGTTGATAATCTGTTTTTACAAAATAAAGTTCAATTGTTCCTTTTTCTACATTATCTTTTATAAAATGATACCTGACATCAATGTGTTTGGTTTTCGTATGCTGGACAGGATTAGCAGATATGGCAATTGCACTCTTTGAGTCACAATATATTGGAATTTTGTCGAACTTGAATCCATAGTCTCTTAGCTGTGTTCACATCCATAAGACTTGAGAGCAGCAACTGGCAGCAGCTACGTACTCTGCTTCAGCAGTCGATGTGGAAACACATAATTGTTTCTTTGATGCCCAGCTAACGAGCTTGTCTCCAAGAAATTGAACGTGACCAGAAGTACTCTTTCTATCCAACATGCAACCTGCATGATCTGCATCTGAATATGCAGTCAGTTGAAACCCAGTATCCTTAGGATACCACACACCATGATCTGCAGTCCCCTTAAGATACCTAAAAATCCGTTTGACAACAACCAAATGGGATTCTTTGGGAGCAGCCTGATATCTAGAACATAAGCATGTTGAAAACATAATATCTGGTCTACTAGATGTAAGATACATTAACGATCCCATCATACCTCTATAAGTCCTAACATCAACACTTTTACCCGAAGGATCAGTGCTAATTTTAGTACCTGGTGCCATCGGGGTTCCAATTGGTTTACAATTTTCCATTTTGTACTTCCGAAAAATGTCCAAAATGTACTTAGATTGATTAATGAAAATCCCCGTAGAAAACTGCTTAACTTGTAATCCGAGAAAGAAATTCATCTCTCCCATCATACTTATTTGAAAACGTGACACCATGAGGTTAGAAAAGTTTTTGCAAAATTTAGGATTAGTAGAGCCAAATATTATATCATCAACATATATTTGAATAAGGATAATATCAGCTTTTTCCTTTTTGATGAATAAAGTGGTATCAACCTTACCTTTAGAAAAACTGGACTTGACCAAGAATTTAGATAAAACGTCATACCATGCTCGAGGGGCTTGTTTTAAACCATAGAGGGCTTTGTCCAAGATATAAACATGATCTGGCTTCTCTGGATTGACGAACCCTTCTGGTTGAGACACGTATACTTCCTCTTTAAGAATTTCATTCAGAAAGGCTGTTTTCACATCCATCTGAAAGACTGTGAAATTCTTATGAGTTGCGTAGGCTAGAAACATGCGGATTGCTTCTATACGCGCTACTGGAGCATACGACTCATCGTAGTCTATGCCTTCCTCTTGCCAGTAACCTTTGGCAACAAGTCTAGCTTTGTTCCTTATGACGATACCATCTTCATCCTTTTTATTCTTGAATACCCATTTAGTTCCTATCACTGTTTTACCTTCTGGTTTTGCAACTAATCTCCAAACCTTTAGGGCTTCAAACTGATTGATTTCTTCTTGCATAGCAGATACCCAGTCCGAATCAGCAAGAGCCTCAGATACTCGCGTTGGCTCAATCTTACTGAGAAATGAATCATGCATACATTGATTAAGAGTCGCTGACCTCGTTTGTACAGGCTTGTTGAGATCTCCAATTACTTGATGTAAAGCATGCTCTTTGGTCCAGCGATGCTCATGAGGGAGTGGAGTAGATACTGATTGAACATGATCAGCATCTAGAAATCCACTATCAGAATCTTCAGTTTGAATAACAGGAGGGGGGTTTGCAGTTGAAGTTTCAGGTGCAGAAGCATCAGTTGGAATAGCAGACTCTGGCTGTTGAGTAGACATGATATCACATCCAACTGAAACATTTACTTATGGCTTAGCAGTTACTTGTACATCTTCAACTGTAGGAGTAATTGTAGGAATGTGAGTTTCTGACTGAACGGGGAATTCTTGTTCAGTTATGACATCTGAAGTGACTGGATGATTGTAACTTGTGTCTTCAGACCTGTCAGTCACAGCAGATTTAGGTATATTAGATCCTAGAAACTCATCATAAAAGAATTCAAATAACAAATCTAAATCAGATAAATGTGAAATAGATGTAGAAGCATTATTCGAATTATTGGTTGTAGAAGCAGGTTCTGGACTGATCTTCCCAGAAGCTAATACTCCAGTGATCACGGGTTCTGAACTGAGTTGTTCAGAAGCCATTTCTTCATCGAATGTTACATTAACGCTCTCGACAACTGTCTTTGACTTCTTCAGATAAACACGATATGCTGTCGATGTTGAAGAATAACCAATAAAGATACCCTCGTCCGCCTTAGCACTGAATTTGTTCAGACTCTCTCTGTCGTTAAGCACAAAACATTTACACCTAAATATGTGACAGTACTTGATTGTTGGTATTCTGTTGTTGATCAGCTCATATGGAGTCTTTTGAAAACGGCGATGTATCATGGAACGATTTTGAGTATGGCATGCAGTGGACACAGCTTCTGCCCACAAGAATAGAGGTAAGTCCGATTGGCTAAGCATAGTCCGAGTGGCCTCAACTAGCGTCTGATTTCTCCTTTCGACTACTCCATTTTGTTCAGGCTTACGAGCAGCAGAATACTGATGTGAAATCCCGACTGATTCGAGATAATCATCAACAATCTTGTTCTTGAATTCTGTGTCGTTGTCAGTTCGAAGAAACTTAACTTGTCCCTGCATTTTTACCTGGGTCGTCTTTAAGAAAGTAATGAGAACTTCGGGCGTCTCATCTTTTGATCGAAGAAATTTGACCCATGTGTATCTTGAGTAATCGTCCACAATAACCAACACGTATTTCTTTCCACCCAAACTCTGAGTTCTCATTGGACCACACAAATCCATATGTAACAATTCTAACGGAGAACTAGTGCTTCGTTCAGGCTTCGGTTTATGCAGAGCTCTCTTCATCTTACCCTTCTCACATGCAGCACATAAGTGTTCTTTCTCGTATTTCAGCTCAGGAAGCCTTTTACCAATTTCCCACTAACCAGCTTATTGATATAACGAAAGTTCAAATGAGATAAACGTCTGTGCCAGAGCCAACTTTGCTGCAATGAAGCCTTTGTCATCAAGCAAACTTGATTGTCATTCTGTACCTTTGAAAGATTGATGGTATAGAGGTTCGTCTTTCGATTTCCGACTAAGAGTTCATTTCCATCTTCCGTACGAACCGAACATCTCTTAGCTTTGAAGTTGACCTCTAACCCTTTATCACAGAATTGACCAATGCTGAACAAGTTGTGCCCTGAGCCTTCGACATAACTCACCTTACTTATCGTTATGTTGTCTTGAATGATGTCACCATATCCTAAGATAGGTGAAAGTTGATCGTTTCCAAATCTGACATTTCCACTGAATTTCTCTATATAGTTAGACAATAAAGCTTTTTTCCCAGTCATATGCTTGGAACATCCACTGTCCAAGTACCACATATGTCGGGTCTGCAAGAGAAATCAGTAAACAATAGATTTAGGTACCCATTTAAAAACGGTCCCTAACAGATTAGCACAAGATTTTGGTATCCATTTGAAAATGGACCCTCTGTTCTTTTGAAAACCTTTAAAAATATTTGATCTTGAAGAATACACATGATAAGATCCGAACCAATCAGAAGAATTATGAGAGTAAGCAAAATCATTTCTCCGATAATGATAAGATGTAGTAGAAATAGGAGATAATTGAATCAATTGCTTTATTGAATATCGCTTGTAAGAAGTTACAAGGTTTTGTTTATGTGAAGCAAGTTGATCAATTACATCATTATCACTACTAACTGATCTAGTACAAGAATTATCAGAAACTGATTCAGCTATCTCATCATCCTTCCTTTTTGGTCGCCATTCAGTTCGAGCTTTCGACCTTTTCTTGCTTACATCTGAAACAAAAGATTTAGATTTATTAGGAAAAGCAGATTTTTGAGACTGAGTTTGCTTTTGTGTACCAGTGTGTTTCTGTTTCTGTAATCGTTGTTTCTTATGTTTCTTACCTTGAGAATAATAATCAACAGTTACAGAAATCGATTCACCAACTTTAGTTGATGATTTAGCAATTTTAAGAACACTTGGTAACACCTTTTCATTTGTAAGACAAGTAGAATGATCAGGAAGAGAAGCATTGAAGTCAAACATATCAATTTCTTCTATGCACCCACCATCAGAGTTTAAAAAATCATTTGCAGACTCAAATAAGTCATCAAAGTTATCAGTTGAAGTTTGAGGTGCCTTTGAAACTGTAGAACACTTTGTAGATTTAAATTGTAAAACAGTGTTCTTTAAAACTGTAGAAAACACACTTTGTTCAATATCTACCAAAAGTTTTTCATCAGATAAAACATTTTCAAGCTCAATTATTTTGCTTTCAAGAATGAGTGGAGGAACATAAACCTTTGCAATTGCAGGTTTTGCCTTCATCTCAGAAACAAAATAACTAGCAAAATAATCGTTTGAAATAACTTTTGGTGTTTCTGAAAGATAACTATCATTTAACTTTGCATAGTTAAATGGTAGTTTCATTTTCTTTACATTCTTTCTGTTTTCAGTTTCTTTGGCCTCAACTTCTTCCGATAATTTGGTAACAAATTTGGGTTTTAAATGAGTATGTTTACCAGCACATGCAAGAAAATCAAAATTATATAATGTTGGTTGTTTTCTGATGGCTTTCTTTAAGTAATGGGGGTTTTTAAAACCAAGTCCCCATTTTCCTTAACATCAGCCTCTTCATCAGGTGCATTAAGAAAAATGGTTTGATCTGTTTGGCCTCTTGCGTAAAGTTTGGCTTCCAGACCATTTACCTTCTTATTCAAAAGCTTGTTTTCAACCTGCAGTTTATAAACAATTAGTGCAGATTCTTTCTTCTCAAACTCATATTTAGAAACTTTAACTTCAAAATCAAAAATCTTCTTTTCAAAACAATCTACTTGAGATTTAGAATAAGAAGCAGACTTGCGTAAAGAATCAATCAGATCTTTGTTCCCAATAACCGACTTATTGAGTTCAAATATCTTATTGTTTCTTTTAGCAACTCTGTCTTTTTCTTTCTTCAGTTTTAATTGAAGATCATTAAGCTCAACCATCATAGCTTCCATTTTGGTTACAAAATCTTTTTCAGTTAAGTATAATACCTCATCAGTTGTCTCATCATAGTTCACTTCTTTTCCCATGAGACAGAGATGAGTAGTTTCTTCCTTTTCTTCCTCTTCACCTTCTGAATGATCCAGCCAAAATTCGTCTTCAGCCATTAAAGCAATGCCTGCTTCATGTTGTTTGGCTAATAACAGCTTGTTCTGATAATACTGAGAATTGCGAACTTTTGGCTTTCTACAATCTTTTGCAAAATGACCAATCTTGCCACAGTTGTAGCATTTGACTGAATCACTTGCTGGCTTTTCTACAACAGTATAGTCATTCACAAACTTCTTCCTGTCATCAGGTTTCTTCTCAACATATCTGTTCTCTTCATATCTCCTTCCTTCCACCCTTTCTCGGTGCTCATGATTCTTGGAACTTGATGAAGAGTACCTCTGTGAGTTAGATCCCGGCTTCTTGTAAAACTTTTTCTGGAATGCACGGGTCAATAACAACATAGCCTATTTGAGGATTTCTCCATCATCACCATCTGATTCAGATTCAGACTCAAAACTTGTAAGCACTTTCTTCTTTTTCGTCTTCTCTTTCTTTTCTTTCTTTTTCTCTCCGGCTACCAAAGCAATAGGACCAGGAACCTTTTCAGCCTTCTTTTTCTCAGCTCTTTTCTCTTCCACTTCTTCTTCATTCTGCCTCAAAGTCTCATAAACCTCATGTAATGGTATGTCATTCAGTTCCTTCATCTGCTTCATCCTACGTGTATGCTTCTTCCATTCAAGTTGTAGGATGCTCAGGAATTTGACATTGTTCTCAAGTTGCTTCTTTTTCACCTTATTCTTGGACAACTCATTCATAAGCAAGACAAACCGTTCATAAGTATCTTCTAAGCTTTCATTCTCTTTGGCTTTGAATTCCTCATAACTGTTGATGCAATTAGCCACTTTCATCTGATTCCCGACCTTGGATCCCATCATCATCTTTTGCAACTGATCCCACATCTTCTTAGCATTTCCCTTGTAGCTGTCTATCTTGATGTAGATGTCATTTGGGATACTTTGAAGAAGTAAGGATCTTGCTTGTTTATCAGCTTTGTATCAGCTTTTCTGTTCTTCAGAATATTGAGAGATATCCACTGCCACTGTTTTCATCTTCTGATCTCTTTCCTCAGTACCATCTTCACTATCAGAAGAATCATCATCTGGTATTTGAACCATGATTGGTGCCATAGGACCTTCTGTGATTGACAGCATAATATTCTCTCCATTTGCATGTCTGTCTATAAAATCAAGGAATCTGTCTTTCCACGGTTCATACTCTCCTTTGAACAGTACAGGTGGCTTGACATCAGTGCCAATTGAAAGAGCATATTTGGAAGTCATCTTGTTTAAACCTGTTTGAAAAATATATGCAATAAGAAACTAGAAACTGATCGTTAGTCCAAATGAAACAATCAAGAAAATACAGAAAACTTGAGATATAAAATCAGAAATTTTGATCACAACCAGAAATATGTCCCCCTTCGCAGCCTTAGCACGGGGGTCCCGCTACCCGGTTATCGGGTGAGGTCACGGGGCAACGCTCTTGCGGGGTCGAGGGGCAGCGCCCTAGAGAAAAAAAATTCACTATTAAAGGGCATATTATAGTTTTGAAAAATTTGTCTAAGTCCTCCACACTTTGCGCTTCAAGTGGCAAACGCAAACCTTGACTTTGCGTTTCAAGTGACAAACGCAAACCTTACTTTGCGGTTCATGTGAGAAACGCAAACCCTTACTTTGCGGTTCATGTGGGAAACGCAAACCCTTACTTTGCGTTTCATGTGGGAAGCGCAAACCCTTACTTTTCGGTTCATGTGGGAAGCGCAAACCCTTACTTTGCGGCTCAAGAGGGAAACGCAAACCACTACTTTGCGGTTCAAGAGGGAAACGCAAACCACTACTTTGCGTTTCTCACGGGGAATGCAAACCTATACTTTGCGTTTCTAGAGACAAACGCAAACCTTACTTTGCGTTTCAAGAGACAAACGCAAACCTTACTTTGCGTTTCAAGAGAGAATCGCAAACCTTCACTTTGCGGTTCACGTTAGAAGCACAAACCTTTACTTTGCGTTTCTAGAGACAAATGCAAACCTTACTTTGCGTTTCAAGAAGGAATCGCAAACCTTCACTTTGCGGTTCACGTTACAAACGCAAACCTAACTTTGCGTTTGTAGTTAGAGACGCGAACCCTACTTTTCGTTTATCGAACTTTCTCAATTAATGAAACGCAAAACTCTAAAGAATGAAACGCAAACCTTGATGAATGACCCGCAAACCTTGATGAACAAGCGCAAACCTCTCAAATCGACCAAAATCACACTAAAAACTCATTTAGACCTAGAATATCAACACTAAACTTCGATAATTCACTCGTCTAAACAACTAGAACACAAATCTAACACAGAATTTCGATCAAATACACAAAAGTTACAAATTTGATACACACACAGTGTCAACAACTCGTGAACATAAAAACCACAAAAATTCGAAAATTCGAATTGATTACAGTGCAATTGACAAATATTTATATACAAACTCGATCGATTATACTATCTGAACAAAATCTAATTGATTACAACTCCAAAAACACACTAAATCTCAAAATCAAACTAGACATCGAAGAACACAGATACGAACATTCTGATTTTCTTGATTTTTCGATTTGGATCTGCTCTGATACCAATTGTTATTCCCAGATTATAGTTTCTAATCAAGATTAATCAAACAAACATGATTAACAATCAAATTACCTGTTTGATTTCAATTCAATTCCAAGATTACACTTTCTCTTTCTACAATCTCTCTCTAACGAACTCTCTCCCTCTCTGATATTTCTCTCTCTAAAATACAACTGAAAAATATCACTTATGTTTGTTGCTTACTTATTACAAAGCAAGGAAACCTATTTATACCTACAACTAATTACAAAGAAAAACAAAATACAAATACAATACATTGACTTTTATTACAAAAGACTTTGACTTTGATGAAAGTTGACTTTCTTCATCTTTGACTTTCTTGAACTTTGACCTTCAGTCTTCTTGATCTTGTATCCAACATATTTATGCTCTAAAGGCAGTGATTTGACCCGTTTGATAAAGCCGTTTGGCCTTTCACTCAACCCTCTTTTGACACGTGGCCTTGAAAATTGTTGTACCTACGGATGTAGGTTCCAATAAAATAGGAATGGGGAGCCATTTTTCAATATTAAATTGAATGACTTCTTTTTGCTGACTAAACAAACCTTTCGCTTTGAGAAGTAATTTAAGATATCACTTGTAATAAAAAGCTTCAGTTAATCTGAAATTTTAATTTCAAATGATATCAAAGATTGCTAATTAATTAAAAAGTTCTTGTTTGAGGAATGACTGATCTTAAAGTTGTTGACTCCCCCTTGACAGATGATTTGTATCAAAAATCCTCAATTTCAGAGACTCTGAGATGAATTTCATGGACTCTGAGATAAAATTCAGAGACTCTGAGATGACATTTCATTGACTCTGAGATAAAATTCAGAGATAAAATTCTGAGATAAAATTCAGAGACTCTGAGATGACATTTCATTGACTCTGAGATAAAATTCAGAGATAAAATTCTAAGATAAAATTCAGAGACTCTGAGATGACATTTCATTGACTCTGAGATAAAATTCAGAGATAAAATTCTGAGATAAAATTCAGAGACTCTGAGATGACATTTAAAAAGTTCTTTTTCTCCCCCTTGACAAAAGAATAACCATTTATTTTTCTCCCTTTGTCATGTGTTTGGAGAACATTCAGAGACTGATATTGACATATGCTACCTTGTTCAGAGGATCTGATTTTTTGATCAGATACTCTGAGTTTCGTCCTTGTTAGGTAGTCATATTCAACATTCCTAACTTGCTAATTAAAAAATTGAACCTTCGTTCATCTAATGCTTTTGTTAAAATATCAGCAAGTTGGAGTTCAGTTGGTACAAAATACATTTCTATTGTTCCCCTTTCAACATGATCTTTGAAGAAATGATACCTTACATCTATGTGCTTTGTCTTTGAATGCTGTACTGGATTGGAAGAGATGGCTATGGCACTTTTTGAATCACAGAGAATGGGTATTCTTTCATATTGTTGGCCATAATCTCTGAGCTGAGTTTTCATCCATATTACTTGAGAACAACAACTAGCAGCAACAACATATTATGCCTCTTCAGTTGAAGTTGAAACAGAGTTTTGTTTCTTTGATGACCAACTTACCAGCTTATTGCCCAATAACTGACAGCTCCCAGAGGTACTTTTTCTGTCAAGCTTACAACCTGCATGATCTGCATCAGTGTAAGCTGTTAGATCAAAACTAGAGAGTTTTGGATACCAGAGGCCTAATGAGGGTGACCCTCTCAGGTATCTGAAAATTCTTTTGACAGCAGATAAATGAGATTCTTTTGGATTTGCTTGATATCTAGCACAAAGACATGTTGCAAACATTATGTCAGTCCTACTTGCAGTTAAGTATAATAGTGAACCTATCATGCCTCTGTAGGTTTTTATATCCACAGATTTTCCTGAAGGATCAGAGTCAAGTTTGACTCCGGTGGCTAGAGGCGTTTTCATAGAAGTTGAATCATTGAGTTTGTATTTTTTTTAAATTTCAGAGACAAATTTAGTTTGACTTATGAAAGTGCCTTCTGAAGTTTGTTTTAATTGTAAGCCCAGAAAGAAAGCTAATTCTCCCATGAGGCTCATCTCAAATTCACTCTTCATCAACTCTGAAAACTTGTCACAATACTTTTGATTTGTAGAGCCAAATATAATGTCATCAACATAAATTTGTACTAATAGTATCTCATTTTTGTACCTTTTGATGAATAAAGTTGTATCAATTGTGCCTTTGTCAAATCCATTTTTAATCAGAAAAGTGGACATAGTTGCATACCAAGCTCTTGGAGCTTGTTTAAGTCCATACAGAGCCTTATCCAAATAATAAACATGATTAGGAAACTCTGTACTTTCAAATCCAGGTGGTTACTGGACATAAACTTCTTTATTTAATTTACCATGTAGAAAGGCAGATTTAACATCCATTTGATAAACTTTGAATCCTTTGTGTGCAGCATAGGCTAAGAAGATTCTGATTGCTTCTAGCCTAGCTACAGGTGCAAAGGTTTCATCATTATCAATACATATCCTTTAGCAACCAACCTGGCATTGTTCCTGATTATTATTCCATCCTCATCCTTTTTATTTCTGAAAACCCATTTTGTTCCAATTGCAAATTTTCCTTTGGGAAGGGGAACTAGGGTCCAGACTTTGTTTCTTACAAACTCTTGAAGTTCATCCTACATTGCAAAAATCCAATGAGGATCTTCAAGAGCTTCTTTTACCTTCTTTGGTTCAATAATGCTCAAAAAATTTACGTAGAAGCATTCATTGATTGTTGCAGATCTTGTTTTAACTCCTTCTGATGAGGATCCAATTATTTGATCAATTGGATGATCTTTTGTCCATCTTGAGATTTGAGCAAAAATTTGGGGTGGAGTTTGAGTTTCAGAGATGACAGTCGGTGACATCTCTGTTGTGCTGTTCAGAGGCTCTGAAGTTGTTTCCCGAGATGGTGAAGCAGATTCTTGAATTTCTTCACTATTTGTTTCTGGAGTTACTTCAGACACTCCTTGATCATCCTCTTTTTGATCTTCAGCTTCTTCTGATTCACTTTGCTGATCTGAATTTGGTGAAGCAGAAGATGTACCTGTTTCTTGGGGTCCAGAAAGGGTTGTACCTGTTTCTTGGGGTCCTTCTGAATTATCTCTTGGTCTATCTCTGAAGATAACTTCTGGGTTATCTTCATCAAAGAAATCTTCAAATATTATGTTTAATTCAGATTCTCTTGATGATTCAGAGATAGGTGTTGAGAGACTTTCTTGTTGTTCAGAGCTTTTATTGTCATCAAAAGTGATATTGATGCTTTCTTGGATGGTCCTTGTTCTAAGATTGAACACTCTGAAAGCTTTTGAGGCTAATTATTATCCAATGAATTTGCCCTCATCAGCTTTCTTGTCAAACTTTCCAAGAGATTCTCTATCGTTCAGAATGTAACATCTGCATCCAAAAACATGAAAATATTTAACATTAGGTTTCCTATTGTTAATTAGTTAATAGGATGTTTTCTGAAATCTCCTGACAATTGTAGCTCTATTTTGAGTAAAGCAGGCTGTTGCCACTGCTTCTGCCCAAAAATTTGTTGAAAGATCAGATCCAGCAAGTATTGTTCTTGCAGCTTCAACAAGTGTTTTGTTCTTCCTTTCAACTACTCCATTTTGCTGAGAGGTTCTTGCTGCAGAAAAGTTAGGAGTAATGCCTTCCTCTGATAGATAAGAATTGATTTTGGCATTTTTGAACCCAATTCCATTATCACTTCTTAGTTTCTGAACTTTGCTGCTAAATAGAACCTGTAATCTTTTCAACAATCTTATCAATATATCTGGTACATCATATTTGACTCTGATGAATTCTATCCATGTGAATCTGAAAAATTCATCAATCAGAACCAGAATGTATTTCTTACCTGCTAGACTCTGTACAGATATAGTACCACAGAGGTCCACATGAAGCATGTGTAGAGGTCTAGGACAGTTGTTTTCACTTTTGGTTTTATGGGAAGATCTTTTCATTTTTCCCATTTCACAAGCAGAACAAAGATGATCTTTGTTAAACTTCAGAGATGGTAATCCCTTAACCAATTTAAGTTTAACTAATTTATCAAGTGAGGAAAAGTTTAGATGTGAAAACTTTTTATGCCAGAGCCAGACTTCCTCACTATTCAGAGATACAAGACAAAGTTTCTCTGAATCAGTGTCATTGGTTTTGGTAAAATTCATTCTGTAGAGGTTACCTTTTCTGTCTGCTCTCAGTAATTCTTGACCTGATTCTGAGTGGAGAAGTGAACAATATTTTCTTTGAAATTTCACATCAAAACCATGATCACAAAGTTGACTTATGCTGATCAGATTGTGTTTTAATCCATCCACATAAGCAACCTTTGATACTGAAACATTTCCTCTTGATAACTCACCATATCCTTTAATCTGTCCTTGCACATTGTCTCCAAAAGTAACTGCTCCTCCAGATTTTGCTTTGAATGAGGATAGAAGTTCCTTATTTCCATTCATATGCCTTGAACATCCAGAATCTAAGTACCAGATTGGCATTGACTGATTCTACAAGACAGATTATTGTTTCTTAGGTACCCATCTCATTATGGGTCCTTTTATGTTAGACTTTGGTGGTTTTGTATGACTTTTTGGCATCTCATCTTTTGATGTCTTGCCGTTACATGTCTTCTTTTGAAATTTTATCTCTAGGATATTTTTCAAAGATTGATTCAGAAGACAATGTGATCCCTTGAAATGATTTTTCAATTTTATCAAGAGATGAATGCAGTTGCAATTAATAGAACAAGAAGAAGTAGGAGAAAAGTTTTTCTTTTTATTAAAAGCATTTGTTACATTTTGACTTCTTTTAAAACTAGCACTAGGAATATTACATGTATCCCTAACTACTTCTTTCCTTTTTGCTTGAAAGACGGTCTTCTTTTCAAGTTGCTTTTTCTTGATCAAAAACATCTTCTTTTCTTTGCTGCTTACTGCACAAACAGGGTCAACATGGTTAATTTTTGTCCATTTGCCTTTTTGTTCAGGAGAGAATTTTATTGTTTTATAGGTGTAAGATTTAGAAGTGTTTGTTTTATTCTTTGCCTTTTCTTGTAATTCTTTTTCAAGTTCCAGAGACGTTTTTGCTTGTAAACACATATTTGCAAAATCAGGACTTATTGGTATTCTGGTTTTGGTTTTCAAAATTGAAATTGGAACATTCAAAATACCAGAGCCAACAGTTTCTATCTTTTTGTGAATTACATTCTCTGGTTTACAAAAAATCTGTTCATCAATCTCTTGATCATATTCTGAATCAGAGTCAAGAAAGTCTCTCTTAGTTTCAATAGAGATAGCTACCTCTATTGGTTTTTTAAATTCTTTTGTTCTAGAGACTTTAATGATCCGTTTCATGTTTTCTTTTCTTTTTAAGTCTTCCATGACATTTTCTTTCCATATTTTTTTAACATCATCTTCAAATGTAGTTCTGATGTTTTCATCTGACTTTGGTGAATATAGAGGGGCATACAGATTAAGTGAACTCTGAGATTCATTTTCAGAAGTACTTGTATCAGAGGTACTTGGTTCAGATGTCTCTGATTCATTTGAGATGAAAGCATCAAATCTGAAAATTTCTTTGGGATCATTGCTTTGAGGTTTTGTGAAGAGTACCTCTGAAGTTTCTCTTTTTATCTGTAACACAGACTTTTGAAAGTTTTTTTACTTCAGAGTATGTAATATTTTTGAAAATCAAAGCTCTTGTTTTTTATCCCTCTGATATTTTCATTCTTTTGAAATTGTTAAGAGATGTATCCGTAAAGCTTTGGACCTTTCCCATATGGAAAGTGGAAGAAAGTGAAGTTTTCTCTAATCAAGTGAATGAATTCAACTCATTGAATCCCAGCCCTTGAGAGTCCATTTGAGTTTTTATTTTGTCGAAAACACCTTGTGCATTAACATAGCTTTTAATTCGAAGATTTTTTCTATCTAGAGATTGATGTAGGATTTCTCTTTCCTTTTGAAAAAATTTGGTTAAGGCAATAGAATTGAACCTTTCATACTCAGATTTCTTTACTTCTTCTTCTTTTCCTTTTAAAACTTTCTCAATTTTTCTTATTTCTTCTGAAAATGATTTTTCTTTTTGCTTGTGAGTTTCTTCAAAGTTTGGTTTTTTCAAGAAAAATTTCTTTCTTTTCTGATTCCAGAAGATTCTTTTCTCTTTTGAAAAAGATGAGCTCTTTTGTCACTTGTTCTCTTTCCTTTTTCTCTTCAAGAAACTTTTGCTCTAGATCATGAAGTTCATTAATTAGTTTAAAAGCATCTATTTCAGGATCACTGTCAGAGGTGTAAGGAGAGTTTACCTTTTCAGAGTTGTCTTCTGATGCTCCATCAGTTTGATTTCCATCTGAAAAAGCCATACCACAGAGATTGGTAGGTTCTTCCTCGCCGTTGCTTTTTGAGTCTGATAGCCAGTCTTCCATTTATGCGACAAGAACTCTTTCTTTTACGTTGTACTTGTATTTGTTCTTGTAGTAATCTTGATCTTTGACAAGTTTTCCTCTGCAGTTTGCAGAGAAATAACCTAGTTTTCCACATCTGAAACATCTTCCATCATTTTGATTTGTTGGAAGAGTGGCATTACTTGTCTCTGGCTTCTGTTCTTGAGGTTTGAAGTATCTCTGTGGCTGTGGATACCTTGGTTGAAATGGTTGTTTAGGTCTTGATTGTTGAGTTGCATCATTGTTGTTGAAGTTTGTACCCTTTTGATCACTATATGGAGTGAATCTGGGTTCTTGTTGAAATCTGACACCTTCTTGTTGAAATCTTCTTTCAGGATTTCTTCTTTCTTCATTCTCTCTCCTTCCTTCAAATACTTTCTTGCCAAATTTCTTGTTAAATTGATGAGTGATTAATGCAAGAGATTTGGCGAAGGCATTTATATCATCTTCTGAGTCTGAATCTGAATGATTTTCTTCTGCCATTAGGACCTTTTTGGAACTTCTTTTTGTTTCCAAACCTTTTTGTGACTCTTCACAGTTGTTTTCTTTTGAAATTTGTTTTGAAATAAGTGCAAGGGGTCCACCTAAAGACAATTTTGATTTTTGCTTCATAACTTCCTTTTCATGTGCAACAAGAGTGCCATAAATGTCAGTTAATGACCATGACTCAAGATCCTGATTGGCTTGTATAGACATGGACAGTTGTGACCATTCTTCATTTAAGCTTTTCAAGAAAATAACATTGTTTTCCTCTTTTGTTCTTATCACTCCAAACTTTCTGCATTTGTTGATAAGAATGTTGAATCTTGAGTAAGTTTGGTGTAATATTTCTTCTGGTAGAGCATGAAAATCATGATATTCATTGATGCATAGATTTCTTCTATTTTTCTGGGTTTGTAGGCCTCCTTCAAGTTGATTTAACAACTGATCCCATATCTCTTTTGCAGTTTTACAAGAATCAAGTTCTTGAAATATATCATTGGGAATGGCCATTATAAGTAATCTAACAACTTTTGAGTCATTATCCATCATATTAGTTTCTTCATCAGTGAAGTTTGTGGTTTTCTTTTCATAATATGCAGGTATTTCAGCAGTATCTGCTGTTGCAGGAACTCTTGGTACCAACACCATTGGGAATGTGAGGTCCAACGTTCACTGATCTAAAAAGATCCTTGTCCATACCTTCTAAGAAATTTACCATCCTTATCTTCCATCGGGGATATTCATCCCTTAAAAGTGTAGGAGGTTTTGTTAATGACCCAGCTGTATAAATGGCACTTATGCTTGAGTTTGCCATTTTTGAAAAAAAAAATGAAGATTTGAAGAACTGATGCTTTTTGTATTGAATAGTGATTTACTATCAAATCTTGAGCATATGGTGTTCTTTAATAAACCAGGTTCATATGAACATGCATAGATATTGAAAGTTAGAATCAATGAGATGTAAATCTATCCGAGTATGCAGATGCGATCTTTCTTTGTTTAGAAAACAAAGAATGCTCTGATACCAATTGTTGGATCCCAGATTTAATCTCACACCAATGATATAAACAATAAGAGTAATAACAGCGGAAGCAATATAGTTTAATATCAAAGGAGATTCAAATATCACAGTTCATAAAGCAGATAATAGATAAAACAAGATATTCTTTGAATAAAATATTCAACTTATATTATCAGTTATAAGACTTCTTAAGCACACTTTGAACAATAAGGTGATGGTCCTATTTATAGGATCATAAAGTAAATAGTGTACTTATCTGACAAATAGAAGCATGCTTGAACAGTGTCTTACCTAAGAGGTAAGATCAAGACATGCTTGAACAGTGATCTACTCTAGAAAGTAAATCTTATCACTTATATGACGTGTCATCTGTTCTTCTTTGTCAAGAAATTCAGAGTGAACATCTTCAGAGCTCTGAGTTTGGATCTCTGATGAGGAGCTCTCTGATGTCTTTCCGTGAGACTGTCTCTGAACTGACTTCAGAGACAGACATGCTTTCTCCGAGACTGACTCTGAACTGACATCATAGACAGACTTGCTTTCTTCAGACTGACTCTGAACTGACTTCAGAGACAGACTTGCTTTCTTCAGACCGACTCTGAACTGACTTCAGAGACAGACTTGCTTTCTTCACTGTTGTCTATAGAAAGTCTTTAGTTGAAGACTGAGTTATTTTCAATACTTTCATTGGTTCAGATTTGGGGCTAACAAGAACAATAATCAAGCCACAACTGCTAGTCATATGATTAATATGAAATCAAAGGGTTTAGGTTTACAGAGAGAATATCTGATCAGAATATGTAAACCTATAGACTAGCAATCTAACAAATGACTTGTGTCTCCTGAAATATGAACTAGAAAAGCCTTTATATATTCAGGCTTACAAGATAATGGGCTTATGGGCTTGGTCCCATCTAATTAATCAACTATTAATGAATTACATTATGCACCCTTATAAATACTTTATTCCACTTTCAACACATAGAACTTTCAGTCCTAACAATCTCCCCCTAAAGTTGAATAAAGCATTTAACAACTTGAAAAACTTCAGGCCTTGATCTTCTTTCCCTCTTGAATCTTTGAAGAACTTTGGTGTTGCTTCATGTCTTTCAACGCTCCCCCTTGAATAAAGCTCTTGGTCTTCATAGTATCAACTTTGTAACCAGATTCAATGTACAGTAGCCTCGAATGAATGCACTATCACGCAACTTTTACCTGTAAAAACTCAATCACATCGGATCAGCACACAAGAAAGATAATGTGAGAGTTACGTGACTTTCCACGGTGCATATTCAGTTTAAAAACAAAGAATCTGTCTTTGAACCAAGAGTTGAATAGATTTGTTTTCTTCTCAAGAACTTGTTTCAATCAGCGCATAGTAGGAATGATAAACAAACTTGTAGCAGACACCACATGATACGGGAAAGAATCAATACAATCTTTGAAATCTCTTTGAAAATTGAAACAAAATCTTCATCTCTTTGATCTCTAGACTGCCTTCAGAACTAACTTTCTTTCTTTAAAAAACTTTTGAAATTGAACTTTGAAAAATTCTCCCCCTTTTTGATGATTGTGAGCATCATGATCATCAAAACTTCTTCAATTTCAACGCATTCTTTGATCTCCCCTTTATGATAATATGACATTCTTCGCCCTTTGATCTGATAATATACATAGATTTGAAGTTGCAGACCTAGTTTGCACCGGTGCGAAGGATCTCCAATAATTTGATGTACCAGGTGCTCTTTGGTCCACTTATGTTCATGAGGGAGTGGATTAGATGCATGTTGATCATTGTCAGTATCTAGGAATCCACTGTTATCGCCTTCAGATGGTTCAGAATTAACGGGGGTTTCAGTTGAAGTAGACGTTGCAGAAGTTGCAGTAGGGACATCTTGGTCAGTCTGTTGATCAGTCCTTACAGTACATCCTACAGAGTCAGCTACTTCTGTCTCATCAGTGTTGGACACAACTTCAACTGTCAGAGTAGGCTTTTGAACTGGAACTTCTCGCCGAATCGGGGAATTTGATTCAGTAGAGATATCGGAAGTGGTCGGATGAGTAGTCATCGAGTCTTATATCCTGTCAACCACAACAGAGTTAGGAAAATTAGATCCAAGAAATTCATCATAGAACAGTTCAAATAATAAATCCAAATCAGATAATTTAGAAGTAGACGATGAAGCGTCATCTGATTTGCTCTCATGAGGTGCAGGTCTCGGACTAGTTGGCCCAGAAGCTAGTACTACGGTAATTACTGGTTCTGAACTGACGTGCTCAGAAGCCATATCCTCATCAAATGTAACATTGACGCTCTCCATCACAGTCTTCGACCTTTTCAAGTAAACCCGATATGCAGTAGATGTAGAGGAATAACCAACGAAGATGCCTTCATCCGCCTTAGCGCTGAACTTGTTCAGATTCTCTCTGTCGTTTAGAACAAAACACTTACAACCAAAAACATGAAAATATTTAATGGTTGGTGTTCGGTTGTTGATCAACGCACGGAGTCTTCTGAAATCGGCGGTGTATCATGGAGCGATTCTGGGCGTGACACGCAGTCGATACAGCTTCATCCCACAAAAATAAAGGTAAGCCAGATTGGCTGAGCATTGTCCGAGCGGCCTCGAAAAGTGTACGATTTCGCCTTTCGACGACTCCGTTCTATTGAGGCATGCGAGAAGCAGAGTATTGATGTGAGATCCCGACCGACTCGAGATATTCTTCAACTATCTTGTTCTTGAACTCTGTGCCATTGTCAGTCCTGAGAATCTTGACTTGTTTTTGCAGATTAACTTGGGTCGTCTTCAGAAATGTAATGAGAACATCGGGAGTCTCATCTTTAGACCGTAGAAACTTAACCCAAGTGTATCGCGTATAGTCATCCACGATAACTAGCACATACTTCTTTCCTCCTAAGCTTTGCGTTCGCATAGGACCGCACAAGTCCATATGCAACAACTCTAAAGAAGAGCTGGTACTCAGTTCAGGCTTTGGTTTGTGTGGGGCTCTCTTCATCTTGCCCATTTCACATGTTGCACATAGATGTTCTCTTTCATACTTCAGTTCTGGAAGACCTTTCACTAGCTTGCCACTGACCAACTTGTTGATGTACCGAAAGTTGAGGTGAGAAAGTCGTCGATGCCATAGCCAACTTTGTTGCATCGAGGCCTTTGATAGTAGAAAGACTTGATTGTCAGCCTGGACCTTTGACAAGTTGATGGTGTAGAGGTTTGGCTTGCGAGTGCCGACCAAGAGTTCTTTTCCTTCTTCAGTGCGTACTGAACATGTGTTGGCCTTGAAATTAACCTCTAAGTCTTTGTCGCAGAATTGGATAATGCTGAATAGGTTATGCCCTAAGCCTTCAACGTAACTCACCTTCTTGATCGTAAGATTTTCATGTACAACATCACCATATCCCAGAATAGGTGAAAACTGATCAATTCCAAAACGAACTGTGCAACAGTATTTGTCCGTATAATTAGACAACATACTCTTCTGCCCTGTCATATGTTTGGAACACCCGCTATCCAAATACCACATATAACGGGTCTGCACAAAACAAATCAGGAAAGAAGAGGTTTAGGAACCCATTTAAAAATGGGACCTCCACTGTTAGTACTCGATTTTGGCACCAATTTAAAATTGGGCCCGCTTTTTCTTTGAAAACCATAAGCATGATAAGACGCATGATAATGATAAGATGAAACATTATATGAACCATACCAAACATCAGAATATTTACGAGAAGCATAATCACATTCACCATAATTTAAAAACTTTTTACTACAAGATGGAGCTAACTGAAATTATTGCTTTATAGAGTATTTCTTGCGAGAATCAACAAGATTATTTTTAAAAGTAGCAACATTCACACTCAAATCATCTTTACTAGAAGTCTTTTTATTCAAAATAAAACTAGAACTAGATTTAGCTTTCTCATCTATCTTTTGTTTCGGTATCCATGTAGTCTTAACTCCAACCCTTTGCTTTCTCAAATCTGAAACATTTGAAACTTTAGAGTTAGAATGATGAGAATTAAGAGAATGCTTCTTCTTTGGCTTACCAGTGAGGATCGGTTTCTGTGAAAGCTGAGATTTTTGTTTCATACCTTTACTTTCTTTGATTTCATAGAAACTGATTTATCAACTTTCGTTGATGTTTCACCTTTGTCAAAAACACTGGGTAATCCAAAGGAATTAACAACACAACATGAATGATCAGGAAGTTTAGAAGAAAAATCAAATTGAGAAACACAATCATTTAAAACACCTTCAGAGTTTAAGAAATTAAGCTCATTATCAAGTGAACCAGATCTGTCATCCGAATTTAAATCCTTGGAGATTTTAGGAAAATTAGAAGTTTTGAACACTGTTGAAAATACTGTTTGTTCTAAGTCCATCAAAATTCTTTCTTCTATAAGAGTATTCTCGAGTTCAGAAATTTTACTTTCCAAAACTAGAGGAGGGACGTAAAGCTTACCTTCGATGGGTTTAGCCTCCAACTCTTTTACAGAATAACTCTCAAAATAATCATTTGAAAGAAGTTTTGATTTACTAGATCTATAACTGTTATTCAACTTCTCATAGCGAAATGGAAGTTGAACTTTAGCTGTGTTCTTTCTTTTATCATATTCCTTGGCTTTATCTTTTTCCGACAAACTAGTCTAAAAAGATTTGAGTTCCGGATGTTGAGGAGCCAATAGCATAAACCCAAATTCATAAAGTGCAGGCACTTCAGATATAACCTTTTTGAGATGATGTGGGTTTTTGTAACCAAGACCCCAAGTATCAGGTTTCTCTTTAGGTTTGTTCAAATGAATAGTGTGTTCAGTTTGACCAATAGTATGTAATTTTTCTTCCAAAGCATTCACCTTTTCTATTAAAGATTTATTCTCTTTTGAAGTAGAAAAGTATCTTTTAGCAAGATCTATAGACTTAAATTCACATTCTTTGTACTTTGAAACAGTTTCAGATAACTCTTTATGAATTATAGTCTTTTCTTTAGCGTTGGTGTCTATATTTTTGTGCAAACTTTCAATCAATACATTTTTCTCAGCAATATCATTACTAAGTTTATGTATAGATTGATTTTTCTCATTTGTGACACCTTTCTCACGCTTCAGTTTAGACTCTAATTCTTGGAGTTTAAACATCATGGTATCCATTCGGTTCAAAAAATCAGATTCAGTTAAGTCACATACCTCATCATTATCTCCATCATCAGAATCAGCTTCAGCTTCTGACTGGTTCTTTCCCATCAAGCACAGATGAGCTGTCTCGTCCTTCTCTCCTTCTTCAGATTCTTCGTCCGAATGGTCGATCCAGTATTCATCCTCGGCCATTAATGCTTTTCCAGCCTCTTGTTGCTTGGCTAGAAGCATCTTATTCTTGTAATAGTCGGAGTTTCGTACTTTTGATTTGCGGCAGTCCTTGGCAAAATGACCGAGTCTGCCACAGTTGTAGCACTTTATCAGTTCTTCCTTCTTGGTCTCTTCAGCTCCATCCTTCTTCTTGTCTTCTGGTCTCCTTTCTTCAACTTTCTCTTTATGCTTGTAGTTGTTCGGACCAGACGAGTACCTCTGACTATTGGAGTTTGGCTTTTTATAGAACCTCTTTTGGAAAGCCTTGGTTAACATAAGCATGGCTTCCTTTAGTTGCTCACAATCGTCAGAGTCATACTTTGCCTCGCTATCAGCCTCTTCTGATTCAGATTCTATGACCTTCTTCTTCTTAGATTTCTTGACCACAAGAGCAACTGGATCAACAACTGCTTTGTCAGCCTTTTTCATCTCAGCCTGGATCTCTTCCACTTCTTCCTCATTCTGTCTGAGGATTTCATAAACTTCATGAAGAGGAATGTCGTGCAGATCCTTCAGCTGCCTCATTTGTCTGGTGAATATCTTCCACTCAGGCTGAAGGTTGCTGAGAAATTTCACATTCAGCTCTACGTGAGATTTGTTGATCTTGTTCTTGCTCAGCTCGTTCAGTAATGTGACGAATCTGTCATAAGTGGCTTCAAGTGATTCTCCAGCTTCAGCTTTGAATTCTTCATAATTATTCAAGTAGGTGGAAACTTTGAGTTGATTGCCAACTTTAGATCCAAGCATCATCTTCTCTAACTGATCCCACATTTGCTTACCGGTAGCATTGTAGCTATCAATCTTGACGTATATTTCATTCGGTATTCCTTGGAGAATGAATGATCTTGCCAGCTTGTCACCCTTGTGTCTGTTCAGCTGATCTTCCGAATATTCACCAATCGGTAATTTATATCTTGTCTCTTCTTCTTGGCCATTTGCTCCAGCTACAGTGATAACCTTGGTCGGAGGTGTCATGATTCCTTCTTTCAGAGATTTCCTGATAAGATCTCCCAACTCATGTCGATCGATGAAGTCCAAGAATCTGTCCTTCCATTGCTCGTACTCCCCTTTGAAGAGTACTGGTGGCTTCACATCTGTTCTAATGGCAAGAGCTTCCCGAGACATTGTTACTGATACAATTAGTAGTCTAACTTATCTGATATTGAATAATCAACTGGATGAGATCGTTAGAAATCAAGATAAAATCACACAATACTGAGAATCTTAGAATGAAATTCAGAAAAATCTGATCACGAACAGAACTTTGTCCCCCTTCGCAGACTTAGCACGGGGGTCCCGCCATATTAGAGTTTGCAAAAAATTGAAAAATCGAACTGTGCAAACCTGGAACAAAATTCGCAAAAGTGAACAGTACTTGCGCAAAGTGAACAATACTTGCGCAAAGTGAAGGTTTGTGTATCAAGACCGATGTGCAAAGTACAGTTTGCGTATCAAGACCGATGCGCAAAGTGGGATTCGACCGGTAACTTGCTTAGACCGATATGATGTTAGACCGGATGGTTGTTCGACCGACACTATGCTTCGACCGATATACTCTTAGACCGATAGAGAGCTAAGACCGATATAATGCAATGGACCGATAGTATGCTTAGACCGGGGTGTGCTTAGACCGATAGTGTGATGTTCGACCGATAGATTATGGACCGGTATTGGCTTTAACCGGTATAAGGTTTCGATCGGTATAGACTTTGACCGATAATAGCTTGGACCGATAGAGGTCTTCGACCGATATTAGCCTTAACCGATAGACTTTAAGGTATTCGACTGGGGTGGACTGAGTGTGTACCGGTCGACCGATAAGGTGTGGTCGACCGATAGTGAAAGACCGATAATAGGATATATATTCGACCGATATTGTTCGACCGATATAGGCTTAGACCGATATGTTCTTGATACTTATCGACACAGAAACCAAAATCAACCGAGAAAATACTCGATTTCTCGAATTAAACAACCAAACTTTGCCAATACGATCAAATTACCAACTAGAACAGATTGCAATCAGTTAATTTCAACAAAAACCATTAACAATGAATTTTGATTTATGAAACAGTGGCTTCACGAGAACGAACCCAGAATTTCCAAAAGCACCAAATTGATAATCAAAATCGATGTAATATTCAAATCAACCAATACCCAATCACGATAATATGCCAAACAAACACAATCCAATCAATAACAACTTGAATGAATAATCACACAATAAAAATTATGAATCTTTGACAGAAAACAGAACCGAACAAAAAAAAATTAATCAATTCAATCTGTACTAGCTCTGATACCAATTGTAGATCCCAGTAGAGTGCAATCAATAGTAAATATTCAATGTAGAACAATAATCAAGCCACAACTGCTAGTCATATGATTAATATGAAATCAAAGGGTTTAGGTTTACAGAGAGAATATCTGATCAGAATATGTAAACCTATAGACTAGCAATCTAACAAATGACTTGTGTCTCCTGAAATATGAACTAGAAAAGCCTTTATATATTCAGGCTTACAAGATAATGGGCTTATGGGCTTGGGCCCATCTAATTAATCAACTATTAATGAATTACATTATGCACCCTTATAAATACTTTATTCCACTTTCAACACATAGGACTTTCAGTCCTAACAGGTGTGATTTTATATGTTTTTCAAAATTTATTTGTGCTTACTTGATTACAAATCGTGTGTTTCCAAAGATAAATACTTGCGTATTGTCTTTTCTATATACTTTCAAGTATTCACACACATCGGTTTGACTTTTTGTTCAAAAAGTTCTTACCATGTCTCAAATTTTGAAACATAATTTCGATGGAAAGACACCCCGCTTGTATTCAAAGAATTTTGAGCGTCATTTCATTTCGAAACGTCATTTCAAGAATGTCTATATCTTGGTTCATATAGACAATATTCATTATTATTGAGCATAAGCTTTGATTGTTATATCATTCATTTCTGATCATTTTCATACAATGTCAGATTTTCAAACAAGTTTTTTTTTGCATTCATGTTCATTCATTCAATATACTTGTTTGAAAATACTTTATTATCTTAAAATGCTCATATCTTCATGATTATATTCTGAGCATAAAATCGTCTGACAGTTGTATTTGAGCTTTACCAGTTAAAGTTAAACCATTTGAGCAACATTATGCTTTCATAGGATTATGTGTGTCCCTAAATTCAAGATTCCTATTGCAATTAATCAGAAAAACAAGAATGAATTAACTACCTGTTTGATTCAATTCACAAAATCACAAGATTACAACTTTCTCTCTCTAGACTTTTCTTTCTCTCTCTATAATTCTCTCTAGAACGTATCTGAAAATTAGAAATCTACCTATTACAACAAAAGAAAAACTATTTATATCTATTACAAAAATCAAGGAATTACAAATACAATACAAAGACTTTGACTTTGACATTTTATTACAAAGACTTTGACTTTAATGAGAGTTGACTTTCAGCTTTGACTTCTTGTATCTTTGACCTTCAGCAATCTTGATCTTGTATCCAACAGATTTATGCTCTAACAATCTCCCCCTTTGGATTCAAGATCATCACAAAAAGATTTAGCAAAACAATCTCCCCTTTTTTTGACGGTATTCTTTCCAAATCTGTCTTCAGACTCTTTCATACTTTGGAAAGAAATTATCTTCAGAATTAGCTCAACTTGCTTCAGCAAATAATCTTCAAAGAAAATTTCAGTGAAATCAACATATCTTCAAACATCTTTGACTTTGCTCTCAAACTTTGAACTTTGTCTTCTTCAAATCTTTAACTCTGAAATTTCTGACACTGACATTTCTTTAAAATCATCTCCCCCTTTTTGATGAAACGAGCATTGGTATCATCAAAACTTTCTCCAAGAAATGTCTTTATCCGATATGACCACTGATCTTTCAAACTGAGCCTCTGATTCGTTGCCAATTCGAACAATGTATTCATCAAGATCTTTTCAAATCTAGACAAAATAAGAATGGAACACCTGAATCAACAAATGAATCAGCTAATATGACTGTCAGTAACACAAAGTTACTGTGTGTAACGGATACACAATATGAAGGAGCTTTTTGATGTTCACTCCCCCAGGGCTTCCATCCAATCATCGAAACACCACAAAGGCAATTTCTATGTTATGACAAAGAAACGAATTCCTTGTGTGTTCGTGCAAGTGTAGAAAGAATGAAGCACTTGATGTTTGCTTTTTAAGGCTCAACATTGTGTAAACCAATGATACAACAGTAGAAAAACACAGACTCTAAGTGCATGATTGAAGTGCGAAGGTGGGGCAGACTTCCTTCTTTTTCAATATCCAGATTTTCCAAATGAAAATCAGATAGCATATGTGCTGCGTCCCCAGAAAAATGTGAAACATTTTCTTTTTGAGAAGAAAATAAGTGGCTAGTGGGGTTAAAGTCAAGAGTTGGCATGGGCTAGTTGCCTGTTTCAATATCGTTCACCAAAGAGTTGTGAAATGCTAGTAATGTGGCTGCCCGACTCAGAAAGTAGTTGGTGCAGAGTCTGATATTCTTTTACTCTGATCTCTCACACCCTCTTTCTTTTATCATTATGCTCACATCTAACCAAACTCTCTTTTTCATTTTACCTCAACACACAACCCACACTCATTTCTTTTCAACTCCTCATACTCAATCACTATGGAGTAATTTCTTGGGTAGGAGACACTGGTAATCGTGAATCCATAGAAGTTCATTTAAGTCCTAGCACAAAGAACCCATATTGTCCTAGAAAGCATGTGTTGCTCAGATGAATTAACTTTATCAGTTAAATCTCACATACAATTGTCAGATAAAGTGTATGCTCAAATGATATAATCATGAAGGTATGAGCATTTTTAAACATTGAAGTATTTTCAAACAAGTATATTGAATGAATGAACATGAATGCAAAAGACCTGTTCGAAAATCTGACATTGTATGAAAATGATTAGAAATGAAATGATATATCAATTAAGGCTTATGGTCAAAATAACAGATATTGTCCATATGAAACAAAAATATAGACTTTCTTGAAATGAACGCTTCGAAATGAAATGACACTCAAGATACATTGAAGTACAAGCGGGATGTCTTACCATCGAAAATATGTTTCAATATGAGACATGGTAAGAACAATTTGAACAAAAAAACAATCAAACCGGTGTGTGTGAATACTTGAAAGTATATAGAAAAGACAATACGCAAGTATCTATCTTTGGAAACACACGGTTTGTAAACTTTGAAGCACAAATAAAAATGAAAGCATTTAAAATCACACTTCCAATTCATGAAATCTGTTTAAGAATCGGGAAGTGGTTTGAACATTTAAGAACATGTTTTCTATGATTGAAAGTTGTCCTTCTTTCAACCATATATGAGATTAAGATAAGAATTTTAAACCTTTTCGCTTCGTCTTGAATCTCATGAAGTCAGCTTAAGTCATAAAGATATGATCTTGATAGTTTCCTCTCATCCTGCACAAGTCTCAAAGTCATGTCAAAGCAACTTTTATTCACAAAGTTTATTCAAATGTAAAAGACATAAAACAGTAAAACAATTAAAGTACGAGTTCTGATCAGAAGTAATCAGAAATCATAGTCTTACTCCTTTTGATATGACTTATATGCTCCTAGGCATGGGAATGGGGCGGGGACCCCAATCCCCGTCCCCGTTCCCCCATATCCGTCCCCATCCCCGTCCCCGTCCCCACCGGGGATTATGATCACATCCCCATCCCCGTCCCCAACGGGGAGCGGGGATCCCCGACGGGGAAGCGGGGATTTTTTTATACCAAAAAACAATGAAAATAATCAATATATATAAGACTTAAAAAAGAAGAAGAAACTTTCTTCTTTCTTCAAGAAAGAGATATTGCATGGGAACAACACAATAACAACCAAAAGAAATTACTTGCACCAAAAATTCTACCTCTACATGGGAATTGACCGAACAACACAGTAGCAACAACAATATTACAACACCAAATTTTTTAACTAAATTAAAAACTAAAACACCACCAAGATTTAAAAATTAAAAGTTTAAAACCATTAAAATTGACGTCATTAACTAATTGTATTTTCACTTGGACTTCACAAAAATTACATATCAACATCCAAAAAATTAACATCACTACTTGTTACTCGATATCCGCATCATATGTGATTGTTTCATCAAATGCTTTAGGCTCTCCATGTTTTTTATCTACAAAAGGTAAGATAAGTTAGAAAAAAAATATATAAATACATGTATGGCTAAAAATTTAAATATTTTTTACCTTGAAGTTCTTTCCGTAACCAACTTTGAGTGCACATTAATTTATTATAAATATAATATATATATATATATATATATTTAATTTATTAAATAATATATAATACTGGTACGGGGCGGGGCGGGGAGTGCCATACCCGTCCCCGTCCCCATCCCCGGTTTGAGTAAAGCGGGGATCCCCGTCCCCATCCTCGATACCCGGTTTAGCGGGGAATCCTCGTCCCCGACCGGGGCGGGTGGATCGGGTTACCTGACGGGTCGGGGCCCATTCCCATGCCTATATGCTCCCCCTAAATTCATGCATCAGAAAAATTTGTCAGTTAAGGAAAATGCAGAAATTAGATATGCTCCCCCTCAAAATAATGTAGATCATCTTAAAGTGCATCTCACTCTCCCCCTGAGATCATGAACAAACTATTAAAGTGCAAATATCTTTCAGAAATAATGATAAAGAAAATGATGAAAAATAACAATACTTAACTTTATTAGGTAACAACCGATTATGTCTTAAGATTTAGCATACCAAGCTTAGAGACAAGAAAATTAAATCTCTTTTCATCTAAGGGTTTGGTAAATAAATCTGTAAGCTGATAATCTGTTTTTACAAAATAAAGTTCAATTGTTCATTTTTCTACATTATCTTTGATAAAATGATACCTGACATCAATATGTTTGGTTTTCGTATGCTGGACAGGATTAGCAGATATCACGATTGCACTCTTCGAGTCACAGTAGATCGGTATTTTCTCAAATTTGAATCCATAGTCTCGCAGCTGTGTTCGCATCCACAGGACTTGAGAGCAGCAACTGGCAGCAACTACATACTCTGCTTCAGCAGTCGATGTGGAAACGCATAATTGTTTCTTTGATGCCCAGCTAACGAGCTTATCTCCAAGAAATTGAATGTGACCTGAAGTGCTCTTTTTGTCCAACATGCAACCTGCATGATCTGCATCTGAATAGGCAGTCATTTGAAACCCAGTATCCTTAGGATACCACAGACCAAGATCTGCAGTCCCCTTCAGATACCTAAAAATCCCTTTGATAGCAGCCAAATGGGATTCTTTAGGAGCAGCCTGATATCTAGAACATAAACATGTTGAAAACATAATATCTGGCCTACTTGAAGTAAGATACATTAATGATCCTATCATATCTCTATAAGTTCTAACATCAACACTTTTACCCGAAGGATCAGTGCTAATCTTAGTACCTGGTGCCATCGGGGTTCCAATTGGTTTGCAATTTTCCATTTTGAACTTCCGAAGAATATCCAAAATGTACTTAGATTGGTTAATGAAAATCCCCGTTGAAAACTGTTTTACTTGTAATCCGAGAAAAAAATTCATCTCTCCCATCATACTCATTTGAAAACGTGACACCATAAGGTTAGAAAAGTTTTTGCAGTATTTAGGATTTGTAGAGCCTAATATTATATCATCAACATATATCTCAATAAGGATGATATCGGCTTTTTCCTTTTTGATGAACAAAGTGGTATCAACTTTATCTTTGGAAAAACCTGACTTGACCAAAAATTTAGATAGAACATCATACCATGCTCGAGGGGCTTCTTTCAAACCATACAAGGCTTTATCCAAAATATAGATGTGATCTGGCTTATCTGGATTCACGAACCCTTCTAGTTGAGACACATATAATTCCTCCTTAAGAATGCCATTCAGAAAGGCCGTTTTCACGTCCATCTGGTAGACTGTAAAATTCTTGTGAGTTGCGTAGGCTAAAAACATGCGGATTGCCTCTATACGCGCTACTGGAGCATATGTTTCATCGTAGTCTATGCCTTCCTCTTGCCGGTAACCTTTGGCAACAAGTCTTGCTTTATTCCTTATGACAATACCATCTTCGTCCTTCTTGTTTTTAAATACTCATTTAGTTCCTATCACGGTCTTTCCTTATGGTTTTGGAACCAATCTCCAGACCTTCAGGGCTTCAAACTGATTTAATTCTTCTTGCATAGCAGACACCCAATCTGAATAAGCTAAAGCCTCTGATACACGCGTGGGCACTATCTTGCTGAGGAATGAGTGATGCATACATTGATTCAAAGTCGCTGACCTAGTTTGCAATGGTTTGTTTAGATATCCAATTACTTGGTGTAAACGGTGCTCTTTGGTCCAGCGATGCTCATGAGGGAGTGGATTAGATACTGATTGATCATGATTGTCATCTTGAAATCCACTATCAGGCTCCTCAGTTTGAATAGTTGGAGGGGGGTTTGCAGTTGAAATTTCAGGTGCAGAAGCATCAGTTGGAACAACAGACTCTGGCTGTTGAGTAGACAGTGTATCACACCCAACTGATACAGTTACTTCTTGCTCAGCAGTTACTTGTACATCTTCAACTGTAGGAGTAGATTTTGGAATGTGAGTTTCTGACTGAACGGGGGATACTATTTCAGTTATAATTTCTGAAGTGACTGGATGATTGCAATTTGTGTCTTCAGACCTGTCAGTCACAGCATCTTTAGGCAAATTAGATCCTAGAAACTCATCATAAAAGAATTCAAATAACAAATCTAAATCAGATAAATGTGAAAGTGAAGTAGAAGCGTTATCCGAATTTTTCTTTGTAGAAACAGGTTCTGGACTGATCTGCCCAGAAGCTAATACTCCAGTGATCACGGGTTCTGAACTGAGTTGTTCAGAAGCCATATCTTCATCAAATGTAATATTTACGCTCTCAATGACTGTCTTTAACTCCTTCAGATAAACACGGTATGCTGCAGATGTTGAAGAGTAGCCAATGAATATACCTTCGTCTGCCTTAGCACTAAATTTGTTCAGAATCTCTCTATCGTTAAGCACAAAACACTTACATCCAAATATATGAAAATACTTGATTGTCGGTGTTCTGTTGTTGATCAACTCATATGAAGTCTTTTGAAAACGGTGGTGTATCATGGATCGATTCTGAGTATGACATGCAGTTGACACAGCTTCTGCCCACAGAAATAGAGGTAAGTCCGAATGGCTAAGCATAGTACGAGTGGCCTCGACTAGCGTTCAATTTCGCCTTTCGACTACTCCATTCTGTTCAGGTGTATGTGCAACAGAGTATTGATGTGATATCCCGACCGATTCGAGATATTCTTCAACTGTTTTTTTTTAACTCTGTGCCGTTGTCAGTTCGAAGAAGCTTGACTTGTCTCTGCATATTCACCTGGGTCGTCTTTAAGAAGGTAATGAGAACTTCGGGCGTCTCATCTTTTGATCGTAAAAATTTGACCCACGTGTATCTTGAATAATCTTCCACAATAACCAACACATATCTCTTTCCGCCTAAGCTTTGTGTTCTCATCGGACCGTATAAATCCATATGCAACAACTCTAGTGAAGAACTGGTGCTTGGTTCAGGCATCGGTTTATGTGCGACTCTCTTCATCTTACCCTTTTCACATGCAGTACACAAGTGTTCTTTCTCATATCTCAGCTCAGGAAGTCCTTTTACCAACTTATCTTTGACCAACTTGTTGATATAACGAAAATTCAGGTGTGATAGTCGTCGGTGCCAAAGCCAACTTTGTTGCATCGAAGCTTTAGTCAATAAGCAAACGTGACTGTCATTCTGAACCTTTGAAAGATTGATGGTGTAGAGATTTGTCTTTCGATTGCCGATTAAGAGTTCATTGCCGTCTTCAGTACGAACCGAACATCTCTTAGCTTTGAAGTTGACCTCTAACCCTTTATCACAGAATTGACCGATGCTAAACAAGTTGCGCCCTAAGCCTTCGACATAGCTCACCTTCTTAATCGTTATGTTATCCTGAATGATGTCACCATATCCTAAGATCGGTGAAAACTGGTCGTTCCCAAATCGCACATTGCCGTTGAATTTCTCTGTATAATTAGACAATAAAGCTTTTGGCCCGGTCATATGCTTGGAACAGCCGATATCCAAGTACCACATATGTCGGGTCTGCAAGAGAAATTAGGAAATAACAATTTTAGGTACCCATTTAAAAACGGGTCCTAACAGATTAGCACAAGATTTTGGTATCCATTTGAAAATGGACCCTCTGTTCTTTTAAAAACCTCTAAAAACATTTGATCTTGAAGAATAAACATAATAAGATCCAAACCAATCACTAGAATTATGATGAGAAACAAAATCATTTCTCCGATAATGATAAGATTTAGCAGTAATAGAAGATAATTGGATCAATTGCTTTATTGAATAACACTTGTAAGAGGTTACAAGGTTTTGTTTAGGAGAAGCAAGTTGACCAACTACAGCACTATCACTACTATCAGATCTATTACATGAATTATCAGAAATTGATTCAGCAATCTCATCATTCTTCCTTTTTGGTCTCCATTCAGATCTTGCTTTTGACCTTTTCTTTCTTAAATCTGAAACAGAAGATTTAGATTTATTAGGAAAATCAGATTTCTGAGATTGATTTTTCTTTTGTATACCAGTGTATTTCTGTTTCTATAATCGCTGTTTCTTATGTTTCTTACCTTGAGCATAGTAATCAGCAGCTACATAAATTGATTCACCAACCTTAGTGGATGATTCACCAATATTAAAAACACTTGGTAACACTTTTTCATTTATAAGACAAGTAGAATGATCCGGAAGTGGAGCATTGAAGTCAAACATATCAATTTCATTTATGCACCCATCATCAGAGTTTAGAAAATCATTTGCAGACGCAAATAAGTCATCAAAATTATCAGTCGAAGTTTGAGGTGCCTTTGAAACTTTAGAACACTTTGGAGATTTAGATTGAAAAACAGTGTTCTTTAAAACTGTAGAAAACACACTTTGTTCAATATCTACCAAAATTCTTTCATCAGAAACAACATTTTCAAGCTCAACTATTTTGCTTTCAAGAATGAGTGGAGGAACATAAACCTTTGCAGTTGTAGGTTTTGCCTTCATCTCATAAACAGAATAACTAGCAAAATAGTCATTTGAAAAAACTTTTGGTGTCTCAGAAAGATAACTATCATTTAACTTTGCATAGTTAAATGGTAGTTGCATTTTCTTTATATTCTTTCTATTTCCAGTTTCCTTGGCCTCAACTTCTTCTGGTAATTTGGTAACAAATTTGGGTTTTAAATGAGTATGTTTACCAGCAACAGCAAGAAAATCAAAATTATATAATGCTGGTTGTTTTCTGATGGCTTTCTTTAAGTAATGGGGGTTTTCAAAACCAAGTCCCCATTTTTCTTTAACATCAGCCTCTTCGTTAGATGCATTGAGAAAAATAGTTTGATCTGTTTGGCCTCTTGCATAAAGTTTGGCTTCCAGACCATTTACCTTCTTATTTAAGAGCTTGTTTTCAACCTGCAATTTATAAACAGTTAGTGCAGATTCTTTCTTTTCTAACTCGGACTTAGAAATTTTAACTTCAAAATCAGAAATCTTCTTTTCAAAACAATCTACTTGAATTTTAGAATCAGAAGCAGACTTGCGTAAAGAATCAATTAGATCTTTGTTCCCAATAACAGACTTATTAAGCTCAAAGATCTTGTTGTTTCTTTTACCAACTCTGTCTTTTTCCTTTTTCAGTTTTGTTTGAAGGTCATTAAGCTCAACCATCATGGCTTCCATTTTGGTTATGAAATCTTTTTCAGTTAAGTTTATTACCTCATCAGCCGCTTCATCATCTGAATCATCATATTTGACCTCTTTTCCCATTAAGCATAGATGAGCAGTTTCTTCCTTCTCATTTTCTTCCTCTTGATCAGAATGATCCAACCAGTATTCATCTTCAGCCATTAATGCCCTGCCAGCCTCTTGTTGCTTGGCCAAGAGCAATTTGTTTTGATAATATTCTGAGTTGCGAACCTTTGGCTTTCGACATTCTTTTGCATAATGTATGGAATACCAGAAAACCATCTGAATTTGTATTTATTAAACGTTAAACACGTGCAAAAATACCTCGTCTGGCCGTCTTCTTGCTTTGTTTAATGCGCTCCCTTCTCTCCTTTCCGTGGTCAATTGACAGCCTGACTTAGGGCGAAATATAATTACATCGCGCAGACCAAAATAATCTTTTGGTTATTCACTGCGAATCCGAGTGTAAAGCTTGGATAATGAAAGAAGAATGAAAGAAGAAAGAAAGTTCTCGACCATCGTTTTTCGATTTGATTCAGAAACTTTATTTCATTGGTCTTTCTCGTCTTTCTCTCTTTGAAGTTTCAAGATTGTATAGTTTAATGGTAAAGTTTGATTACCATTAACCCCCAGAATAATTAACGAGTCTTTCGGTTTGATCCTATTCATCTCCTAAAGGGTCCGCCCCTCTGCACCTATCCGTTTTTTGTGTTTTCCTTATGCTGACCCTCGGCCCCCATGGTCCAGCGGTTTCACGACTTCTCTCTTTCACGGAGATAACGAGGGTTCAAGTCCCTCTGGGGGTAAATCATGCCCATAGGAATGATATTTTCAATCGTCTAAAATCATTTAGGCGTTGGGTCGATGCCCGAGTGGTTAATAGGGACGGACTGTAAATTCGTTGACTATATGTCTACGCTGGTTCAAATCCAGCTCGGCCCAACAATTCGCCAATCTACCATCAGATGGTAGAACCCTCTTGTTCTTAAGAAATACCTGATACGAGAGAATAAAAAAGAATCGAAATTTTCTGCTAGATCCCTTCTGATTCCCCTGGGATTGTAGTTCAATAGGCAAGAGCACCGCCCTGTCAAGGCGGACGTTGCGGGTTCGAGCCCCGTCAGTCCCGACGGATCCAATAAGTACATCAATTCGCCTCTCCATTTTCTGTGAAATAAGGGACAGAGAGCATAATTTAATTCCGAAGGTTTTTCCCCCCTTTTTTCAGGATTCTGTCGAAGAAATAACAAACCCTAAACTAAAATGAAAATAACTAAAATAGTGAAGTTGATAGAATATTCCATCTTTGCTCACGCGACTCATCTTTATCATACTTCTTTGTCTTCCAAAGAAAATTGGATCATTAAAAAAACGGCGTTTAGAACCTAATTCCTCTCTTTGTCCACTTCGCTTTGTATTGTTTATTGGGGTTTTGTAGTTAATGGAAACGGACGGGTGGTTAGATGCTACTTCATTTGATGGTTCTACAAGGAAGACCTAAGGTAGGTTATAGAAAAGAAGGATAAATAAAGGAATTTTGGATTGGGTCGGGAATCCAATCTTGGATTCGGTATGGATAAAAGATCTTCGTATGTTATACTATTCAGTTCTCGACGACGAATTAATTTAATAGCTCAGATATTGTTATTCATGATATTGATCCGATTCAAGATCATCGATAGGGAATGCATTCATTGAATTGACTGGTGAAAGATTTATCATCTCTATGGGATTAAATCCCGAGTTATTGTGAAATAAAAAAAACATGAGATTATGAAAGTAAATATTCTTGCCTTTATTGCTACTGCACTGTTCATTTTAGTTCCTACTGCTTTTCTACTTATAATTTACGTAAAAACAGTCAGTCAAAATGATTAATTACTTTAGTTGAAGAAATCAAATGAAAAGGATTCTATTTTTGCGTCTTAAATGAAATCAACGGGCTATAATCGACGGTATTCTATGAGATCCGAGAGTATGGTAAGTAAGAAATAAATTTATTTCTTACCATACTCTCTATTAGTGTTATTGTAGTGTATAAAGTTGTACTTGACTTTCTAATAAAGTTGGTACTATATTAGCTTTAATCTTCAATATTTGTAGTTATTAATCCATATATGGAATTGACGTAGGACCCAATTCTATTTCTTTGATACATCTATTTATTCCGATCAATCTGAAATAATCGTTTTACTGTTATAGAATACATTTCTCCACTAGAATCCAATGGAATTTCGAAATGAAGATATTTTTATTTGAAAATTATTTCAATTTCAATTCAAATAAAAAAATGCGTTGCAGAACGATCTATAAAACAATTGATACCGTTTCATTCCTCAACTAAATTAGGAGTGCTTCTAAAGTCCACTTCTTCCCCATACTATGAGTGAAAGGGAAAATGTAAAGACTACCATTAAAGCAGCCCAAGCGAGACTTACTATATCCATGTGAATTATGTCCCTTATCTCTATGATAGAATTATTCCATTATTGCTCACTAATAATAGTAGAATCAATGGTCCAGAGTCCAAAAGGGATTCTGGCCAAACACTATTGATGAACCAATCAAATAAATCCATTTCAAAAAAATTACTATATGATATGATTTCCAATCGGCAAAGACTAAACACAAGTAAAATACACAATGACACCACAAAGGAATGTTACTAATGGAACATGTAGTAATAAAATAAGAGGGCCTATTCCTTTTTTTTGCCTTCATAAGTAAAAATAGCGAAATTACTATCTATTACATACTTTTCTTTCCTATTTGATCTAATCCGTACCCTTTCTCGATTGTCTCTCTGAAGCAGTTGGGAGATAGTATATTATACTCTTGAGGAGGGGAAAAATGATTTTTTTTTCACTTTTTCTATACTTTTTCTATAAAAAAGTAAATTATCCATCCAATCTCAATCTAATAGTGATTCAATGCCTGAACACTCCGAGATTCTCGCGAGTCTATATTCGATTCGTTTGTTGATGAGGCGGCACCCGGATTTGAACTGGGGAAAAAGGATTTGCAGTCCCCCGCCTTACCACTCGGCCATGCCGCCAAAACGATACACAATAGGAGATATTTTTCCCTTTTTGGGTTGGATTACTAAACTTTAGTTTATTGTACTTGCATCTTGCATCCTTTTTTTAATCCTTTTTCTAAATTTATAAAAATTAGAAAATAAACCCTTTTTCTTTTGATTTTTACCCTTTTGATTGTATTTGATCCACCCCTTCGATTGATTGTATAGTATCTCAAAACGCACAATGCCGAAAAACTTCCCCTCACTTTTCTATTGAAAAATAAAATGTATATTTTCATCCAAAAAAGCCAAAATTTATGACAAATGGGAACCATTAACTATTCGTTGACTGAGAATTCCTGAATGATTCTTGGGTTTGAATCTAAAATTTGGTTTTCCTAATGACATAAGAAAATACAAATTGATACATACTTAATCAGTATTGATTCTTTTGAATCAAAAATCCTTCTCAACTTGCCACAGTTGTAGCATTTGATCAGATCATTAGCAGTCTTCTTTTCAGTACCGGTGTAGTCATTCACAAACCTCTTCTTTTCTTCTTGTTTTTTCTCTACAAATCTGTTTCCTTCTACCCTTTCTCGATGCTCATGGTTCTTGGAGTTGGACGAAGAGTATCTCTGAGAATTGGATCCCGACTTCTTGTAAAATTTCTTTTGGAATGCTCGGGTCAGTAATAGCATTGCTTGCTTGAGACTTTCTCCGTCATCTCCATCAGATTCGGATTCGGATTCAGAACTGGTAATAACTTTCTTCTTTTTCTTCTTCTCTTTCTTTTCTTTCTCCTTCTTTCCGGCCACTAGTGTAATGGGATCTACAACTTTTTCTGTTTTCTTCTTCTCACTTCTTCTTCATTTTGTCGCAAAGTCTCGTATACCTCATGCAACGGTATGTCACTTAGATCCTTCATTTGTTTCATGCGACGAGTGTGCTTTTTCCACTCAGGTTGCACAATGCTCAGAAACTTGACAGTGTTCTCTAGTTGCTTCTTTTTCACCTTATTCTTTGACAACTCATTCAGAAGCAAGACAAAACGTTCATAAGTACCGTCCAAGCTTTCATTCTCTTTGGCTTTAAACTCTTCATAACTGTTAATGCAATTAGCCACTTTCATCTGATTCCCGACCTTGGATCCCATCATCATCTTTTGCAGTTGATCCCACATCTTCTTAGCATTTGCCTTGTAACTATCAATCTTGATGTATATCTCGTTCGGAATGCTTTGAAGAAGTAAGGACCTTGCTTGTTTATCAGCTTTAAATCGGCTTTTCTGCTCCTCAGAATACTGGGCAAAATCCATTGGGACTGTTCTCATCTTTTGTACTCTATCCTCATCTCCATCCTCACTGTCTGAGGATTCATCATCAGGGATTTGAACAGTAGGTGGAATCATTGGACCTTCTGTAATTGACAGTAGTATGTTCTCCCCATTCGCATGTCTATCCACAAAATCCAGAAATCTGTCTTTCCACTGTTCATATTCTCCTTTGAACAGTACTGGAGGATTGACATCAGTGCCAATAGAAAGAGCATCTTTGGAAGTCATCTTGAATGAACCTGTTTGAAAAATATATGCAATAAGAAACTAGAAACTGATCGTTAGTCCAAATGAAACAACAAGAATACAAGAAATCTTGGAATAAAAATTCAGGAATTTTGATCACAATTAAAACTATGTTCCCCCTCCGCAGACTTAGCACGGGAGTCCCGCTACCCGATTAGCAGGTGGGGTCAAGGGGCAACGCCCTTGCAGGGTCGAGGGGTAGCGCCCCTAGAAAAAAAAATTCACACTTAAAGAGCATATTGCAGTTATGAAAAAATTGACTAAGTATGAAAAAGACATTGTTTGCGCTAAAATTGTTGGCGCAAGATGGTAGTTTGCACTAATAGAGTGTGACGCAAAATAATATTCGCGCTACGTGAAGATGACGCAAAACGAACTATGCGCTACTAGAGGATGGCGCAAGACATACTTTGTGTGACACGTTGCTGACGCAAAGCTAACTTTGCGCGACGTGAAGAAGGCGCAAAAGAATAACTTCTCGAGAAAAACCAACTTTGCATTAAGTGTGTTTGACGCAAACTTCAGTTTGTGCTAATAGACTCTGGCGCAAATGATAGATTTCGCTTCTTGTTGATGGCGCAAAGCACAGAACAATCACATGGTGAATCTCTCGATGAACTGGCTCAAACCGTGATGAACTAGCGCAAACTTTAGATCTAGCGCAAAGTTCTAAAATCGATCAAATCTGCATCAAAAACTCATCTAGACCTCAAATTTCAAATTGAAACTTTGAGAATTTGCTCGCCTAATCATCTAGAACCCATTACTAACAACTAATTTCGATCTAAAACACAAAAAGATACAAATTGATTCGAATACAATGTGTTGAACTCGTGAAATACAAAACTCAAAAATCTCAACAATTATCGATCAATTACAGTGCGATTTTCAAATCAAACCATACAAACACGATCGATTATACTATACGAACAAAACCTGATCGATTTCAACTCCTAATTCACATAAAAAATTCGAAAATGAATCTGACTTCAACGAACACAGATACGAACTCAGTTTCTTGATTTGATCTCAAATGGATTTGCTCTGATACCAATTGTGTGTCCCTAAATTCAAAATTCCTATTGCAATTAATCAGACAAACAAAAATGAATTAACTACCTGTTTGATTCAATTCACAAAATCACAAGATTACAACTTTCTCTCTCTAGACTTATCTTTCTCTCTCTACAATTCTCTCTAGAACGTATCTGAAAATTAGAAATCTACCTATTACAACAAAAGAAAAACTATTTATATATATTACAAAAAGCAAGGAAATACAAATACAATACAAAGACTTTGACTTTGACATTCTATTACAAAGACTTTGACTTTAATGAGAGTTGACTTTCAGCTTTGACTAATTGTATCTTTGACCTTCAGCAATCTTGATCTTGTATCCAACAGATTTATGCTCTAACAGATTACATGGGTTCTTTGTGCTAGGACTTAAATGAAAACTTCTATGGAATCACGATAACCAGTGATTTCTACCCAAGAAGTTAAACCTTTAGTGATTGAGTGTGAGGAGTCAAAAAGAAATGAGTGTGGGATGAGTGATGAGGTAAAATGAAAATGAGAGATTGGTTAGAGTGAGCTTACATGATTAAAAGAAAGAGGGTGTGAGATTAGAGTAAAAGAATATCAAACTCTGCACCAACTACTTTTTGAGTCGGGCAGCCACATTACTAATGTTTCACAATTTTTCGTGAACATTATTGAAACAGGCAACTAGCCCATGCCAATTCTTGCTTAATACCCCACCAACCACTCATTTTCTTCTCAAAAAAAAGTGTTTCGTATTTCAAAGGGGACGCAGCATATAATCTATCTGTTTTCATTTGGAAAATCTGGATATTGAAAAAGAAGGAAGTCTTCCCCACCTTCGCACTTCAATCATGCACATTGAGTCTGTGTGTATCTATTGTTGTCTCAGTGGTTTACACAATGTTGAGCCTTTAAAAGCAATCATCAAGTGCTTAATTCTTTCTATCACTTGCACGAACACACAAGGAATTTGTTTTCTTGTCATAACATTCATAGAAATTGCCTTTGTGGTGTTTCGATGATTGGATGGAAGCCCTGGGGGAGTGAACATAACAAAAGCTCCTTTCCTATGTGTATCTGTTACACACAATGACTTAGTGTTACTGACAGGCATATTAACTGATTCATTTGTTAATTCAGGTGTTACATTTCTTAATTTATCTGGATTTGAAAAGATCTAGATGAATACATTATTATGGATCACAGAATCAGAGGCTCTTGGACAGATCAGAATGGTCAAAGACATTTCTTGGTGAAAGTTTTGATGATACCGATGCTCAAATCATCAAAAAGGGGGAGATGGTATCAAGAAATGTTAAAGTTTTGGATTTTTGAGAAATGATTTACAAAAATGTCCAAGTCAGAAGATTCAAAGTAAAGATTTGAAGAAGATCAAAGAATTTATGAAGATGTGCTGATTTTGAGGAAATTTTCTTTGAAGATTATTTGTTAAAGAAATCCGAGCTGAATATGTCGATAATTTCTTTCCGAAGTCTGAAAGAGATTTGTGAAAGTTTTGGGGAGATTGTTATATTCTTCAAAGACAGACTTGGAAAGATTACAATGTTAAAGGGAGAGATTGCATTTGACAGAGCTTAAAAGAGAAGACTGAATTGTAAGATCTTTCAACAGTGATCTTGAATCCAAAGGGGGAGATTGTTAGAGCATGAATTATGTTGGATACAAGATCATGAAGACTAAAGTCAAAGTTCAAGAAAGTCAAAGTTGAGCAAGTCAACTCTTATTAAACAAAAGTCAAAGTCTTTGTAATAAATTGTCAAAGTCAAATCCTTGTATTTTATTTTCTTTGTATTTTAGTTGTAGGTATAAATAGTTGTGTTAGTTATTTTTGTTAGTAGTTGTAACTTGAAAAAGTGACTAGAACTTGTATACGAATCAGAGAGAGAGAGAATTCTAGAGAGAGAAGATTGTTTAGAGAGAGAAAGTCAAGAACTCAGTTTTGTAATCGTTTGCATTCTGAATTGAATTCAAAACAGGTAATTGGATTAAATCTTGTTTGTTGTTAATTGATTGTGATTAGAAACTAGAACAGGGACACACAATACTCATTTGAAATCTGGACACCATTAGGGCAGAAAAGTTCTTACAATACTTAGGGTTTGTTGAACCAAAAATTATGTCATCGACATATATTTGTATGAGAATGATATCAACTTTTTCCTTTTTGAAAAAAATAGTGGTATCAATTTTAATTTTCGAGAAGCTTGACTTGACTAAAAACTTGGATAAAACATCGTACCAGGCTCGAGGAGATTGCTTTAAGCTGTAGAGGGCCTTGTCAAGACTGTAGACATGATTTGGTTTTTCAGCATTGACAAAACCTTCTGGATGTGACACATATACCTCCTCCTTTAATATGCCATTTAGAAAGGCAGTCTTCACGTCTATTTGGTAGACGGTGAAGTTTTTGTATGCAGCGTAGGCGAGAAAGATCCTAATTGCATCTATACGTGCAACTAGAGCGTAAGTCCCATCATAATCTATTCCCTCCTCTTGCCGGTATCCCTTTTCTACAAGTCAAGATTTATTTCTTACCACGATACCGTCCTCATCTTTCTTGTTCTTGAATACCCACTTCATGCCTATAATGATATTTCCTTCCGGGCGAGGCACGAGTCTCCACACTTTAAGTGCTTCGAACTGGTTTAGCTCTTCTTGCATGGTTGTTATCCAATCTGGATCTGCTAGAGCTTCTGATACGCGAGTAGGTTCTATTTTACTCAGAAAGGAATCAAACATGCACTCGTTTGCAGTAGCAGACCTAGTTTGCATTGACTTCGATGGATCTCCAATAATTTGATGTACAGGGTGCTCTTTTATCCACTTGTTTATGTGAGGGAGTGGATTAGAAATACACTGGTCATGTTGATCATAAAAGTATCCATCTTGTTATTGGGGTTCAGTTGAAGTGTTAGGTGACAAAGCTTCAGTTGGTGAGACAGTTGTTGGTTGTTGATTAGGCAATACTGTACATCCAACTGATTGAGTAACTTCTGGCTCTTCACTATCTTGTGCAACTTCAACTGATTGAGTAAGTATTTGAACTAGTGTTTATGTCTGAATCGGGGTGATAGTCACAGATCCAAGCTCATATAATCACACACTAGATATAAGAATCGATCTCTTATTGATAGCACACAGATTACATCAATCTGTATACCAATTTCTTGTGTAAATCTCTTAAGCTCTGTGTGTTATCTCTATTTGCACTATTCTCTCTATTTGGGCGTGTGTGTTTTATGTTGTCTCTAATCTGTTTGTTCTAATTACAAAGATACAACCTATTTATATGGTCAACACAATTGACCTTACAACTCAATTTACAAAAAAACTCCTTACACTTTACAATATTACATATCGACCCCTCATTTAATCTTGAATACAATATTTGACTCAACACGGGGGGAACTGATTCAGTTGAGACATCTGATGTGATTGGTTGATTATCACTTGAATCTTCAGATCTGTCAATCATAACAGGTTTAGTCACTTTAGATCCTAGAAACTCATCTTACAAATGTTCAAATAATAAATCTAATTCTATTAAATGAGATGTGGAAGTAGATGCATTATCAGAATTAGGAACATTAGAAACAGGTTCTGGACTGATTTGTCCAAAAGCTAATACTCCTGTAATAACGGGTTCTGAACTGATGTGCTGAGAAGCCATCTCCATAGCTTCATCAAATTTGACATTAACGCTCTCCACCACAATCTTCGAATTCTTCAAGTAGACTATGTATGATACTGATGTCTGAGAGTAGCCAATGAAAATTCCTACTTTAGCTTTAGGACTGAACTTGTTCAAGCTCTCTTGATCGTTCAGTACGTAACACCTGCATCCAAAAATGTTAAAATATTTAATGCTTGGTGTTCTGTTGTTTATTAAAGCATAAGGCGTTTTACCGAAGCGACGATGGATAATTGATCTGTTTTGTGTGTAACATGCAACAGACACAACTTCAGCCCACAAGAATAGAGGTAAGTCTGACTGGCTGAGTATCGTGCGTGCAGCCTCAACTAACGTTCTGTTCCATCTTTCAACTACCCCATTTTGTTCTGGCGTTCTGGCAGCAGAAAAATGATGTGTTATCCCGACCAATTCGAGATAATCTTCAACAATCTTGTTCTTGAATTTTGAGCCATTGTCTGTGTAACACCTTGAATTTTGATACGCTTGGTTATCTTTCCTTCCCCATTTAAGCTACAATTACGCATTATTGTTGGTATATTAGTTGCTTTGGATGACAAGCTAATTGAGAGCGAAAAAGGTCGAATTTTCAGGGTTTCGGGTACCTGGGCGATTGTGCCAGCGATAGTGCCACTGGCACAATCGCTTGGAACTCTCGCCGAGCTATTTTAGGCCGCGGTATAAGCTAGGCGATTGTGCCAATGATAGTGCCACTAGAACAATCACTTGGCACTATCGCCGAAAGGTTCCAGTGGGTTAAAAGTCGCGATTTTCAACTTTTTACCTCATTTCTCACTTCTCAAATCCCACCCTTTCTCTCCCAAACCGATTTCCATCCTACTGGTTCGAACCCCAACCATTCCTATGGCCATTTACTTTGATCTTGAAGCATTCCATCATCAAATAAGGTCTTGGAAGTCTATGATTCAAGGAGCTACCATCCCACCATCTCCATTGTTGTCTCCTTCAAGAAAATTCTAGGGTTTTGAGTTTTATCAAAACCCACCATTGTGAGTTCATCTTTTTCTACTTTCTAACACTTTAATCAAGTTATAAATGCTCTAATTATAACTTCCTAGTGCTTTATTTCTTAAGTTTTCAGTTTGGGTGATTTTGGAGAAATTAGGTCAAAATTAGGGTTTTTGGCCAAAGTGGGGATTTTGATGTAAATTATGTGGGGAACTATTCTATATGGTTGAATATGAATATTTATGGTTGGAAATTTATGGATCTAGGTTTTTTGGAAGATTTGGCTTGAGGATTCAAATTTCTTCAAAGAAGCTCAAATTGGGGTAAAATCTAGATTTAGCCTAAATCTAGCAAAGTGAGTTCAAGTTGATTTGTGAAAATATTGTACCTGCCAAAATGTCCATTTTAAAGTATTTATGTGTTTTACATGAAATTTTCAACTGTTTAGTTGTTTGGTAATTTTTGATTATTTGAAGTTTTTAGCTTATTAAACTTTGTAAAACACCCACATTTGGGATTTTTGGGCATTTTGAAAATGTTTCATAAATGAATGTGTTTTGATGATTTACTGCATAAATAGATATTTGGTCAAAAATTCACTTTTAGTATTTGTCGGGTTTTATGCATCATTCATGAAATGGGATGTTTTGAAAGTACGAATGTGTGAGTCTGTTGGTTTTGTTCATTCCCAACCTTGGGAACATTTTAGAAATAGTAATCCTTTTTGGGTTTTAGGCCGAAGGCCAATTGTGATTTGAGAAACAAAGATTTTGGAAAATATGTATTTGGATTATACAACCATATTGGCTCGCGTATTTTAGCCGAACGTCTATTATGCCTTTTAGGGCTTGATTTATACTCAGATGAGTCTTGGCACATTTGTTCAGTTTTGGTAGCTCGATAAGGAGCCTTTGACGTATGTGCATCTTATTTGAGAGTTAGTTGGGGACTTTATCCCCGTTTTGGGACTTGAAAGTGTTTATGGCTAGCGGGACCTCGATGTATAGATTGTGGCTGGTTGAACTCGATAACCGTGTAACCTTTAGTGAAGGGCTCGAGGTATAGATCGTGGGTGGTTGAACTCGATGCCCATTTGTAGTCCAGTATGGTTATTCATCGTGTAATTTAATGTCCGCGTTTGAAGTCTAGTGAGTGGTCCCCAAGTCATGTTTTTATGTAAGCTTGCGGTTGTGCCCATGGTGAGCTGGATACAGGGACTTGTGGCTTTTTTGGTGACACTCAACTAGAGGTCGAGTAGACACTAGGGTCATTTGGGTATCTTACGGTGGTTGCTCAGTTGAAAGCCGTATACGGGGATCCATGACTCTATGTGAAGCTCGAGAACATCGAGAAGTGGCTTAACTTTGTGTGCCTGCCACTTTCGATGGAATCCGGGTCTCCCCCGTCACCGAAAGGTGTTGTTTTGGGTATTGAGTCTTATTATCCATGTTTTCGGTGACGTTTTGTTTATATGGGTTTTGTCCATGGTTTATGGGTTGAGTATTATGCCCCACCCGTATTTTGTGTGTTCCGAGATGTAAAGTTTTATCCGTGTTTCATAAATTGGGAGTCCACTTTCTATTCTCATTTTGAGTGGGTTTTGGGTTAAATTTAATTTACGAAACAACGTTTTATAATGGGACCTTAGTCCTTCAAACAGTTTGGTTTGGAAAATGTTTATACTGGCGTCTCCTTCGTCTAAAATGCATATTATTGAAAAACGAGCCGTTTTCATATTTGAAGCATATCACTTTGAAAGAATATAATTTGGATTTCATTATTCCTTCTTAACGATATATTTATTAATGTTGAAAACTCTTGAACTCACTAGGCATTAGCCTAACCCTTTTATTTTTCGGCATGTGCAACAGGTTCCGATTGGGAATAGTTCTAGTGACATCGTGAAGAGATGAGTGCTAGTTGTGTGCTCGAGAAGTGAATAGATTGGTAAAGTCTTCCGCATTTATTTATGGGATTAGTCACTTGTATTTGGGTTAAGTAACACTCGACTTTGGTTTAGCCCTTGTTTAAGACTGAAGTTTATATTGATGTTGTTATATATATAGAATTTTAGTATAGAAATGTATCAAGTTTTGATTTATAGGAAGAAGATTTATCTTTTACTTGATGTAATATCTAAAATTTTAATTAGTTGCTATTTCCAAATTTGAGGGTGTTACAGTCTGTTCTGATCAGCTTTACTGTGTTCTGCATGTTCACTTGGACACTTTTGAGAAACGAGATAATGATTTTCGTACTCTCGTCCTTTGATCTCAGAAATTTGACCTAAGTATATATGGAATAATCATCCACAATCACTAAGACGTATTTCTTTCTTTTGATGCTTTGTGTTCGCATTAGACCGCAGAGATCATATGCAACAACTCTAATGGAGCGCTTGTACTCGATTCAGGCTTAGGCTTGTGTGAAGCTCTTTTCATTTTGCCTTTCTCACACACATCACACAGATGTTCTTTCTCGTATTTCAGCTCATATATCCCTTTGACCAAATTTCTAGTCACCAACTTGTTAATGTACCGAAAGTTAAGGTGAGACAGCCTTCTATGCCATAACCAACCCTGTTGCATAGAGGCTATAGAAAGTAGACACACAACATTATCCGGCTTGACATTGGACAGGTTGATAGTGTAGAGATTTGACTTTCTCTTGCCAACCAAGAGTTCTTTTCCATCTTCAGTTCTCTACGCAACATCTCTTGGCTTTAAAATTCACCTCTAAATCATTGTCGCAAAACTGTCCGATGCTGAAGAGATTGTGTCCTAGGCCTTCAACATAACTCACCTTCTTTATCGTTATGTTCTCTTGAACTACGTCTCCATAACCCAAGATTGGTGAAAACTGATCATTCCCGAACTGCACATTGCTGCAAAACTTCTTTGTATAATTAGATAAAATATATTTTTGCCCTATCATATGCTTGGAACAGTCTGAATCTAAGTACCACATATGAGGGTCTGCACAGGAGAAACCAAGCAACAATTGGTTTAGGTACCCATTTATATATGGGTCCCTTCAGGTTAGCATCAGATTTTGGCACCCATTTGAATTTGGGTCCTCTTTGCTTTTGAAAACCATTAGAATGATGTATATAAAAAGAACCAAACCAATAATCAGAATTTTGTCGAGTAATAAAATCATTTCGACCGTATGTGGAACACTGACTAGTAGAACGAGATAATTGGATCAACTTCTTTATTGTATAAACCTTGTAAGGATGTACAAGTTTTGTTTTATGAGAAGCACATTGATCAATTACATCAGACAAACTAGTAGTAGTCCTATTACAATTTGAATCAAAAAATGATTTTGTAGACTCGTTAATCTTCATTTTAGGTCTCCATTCAAGCCTCGCTTCAGACCTTTTCAATCTCATATCTGAAACACAAGATTTAGATTTGTAAGAACCATGAGTTTTCAGAGTTTGTCTTTTTTCCGGACTTACTAGTGTTGGTCCATTTCTATGAGTGCTTCTTCTTTTGCTTCTTACCTCTAGCATAGTAAGTACTCACCGGAACTGAGTCATCAACCTTAGTTGATGATTCACCTTTCTCATAAACACTTCGTAAAACCTCAGATTTAATCACAAAAGCAGAATGATCTGGAAGTTTAGTGAAAATGTAATTCCCTATCACAATCAAGCAATTCTCAATTCAAGATTTAACATTGAAGTCTAGAGAGAGAGTAGAGAGAGAGAGTTTTTCGTATTCATCGATCTGACATTTACACGTATGACTTAGTTACATGATTACAAAGCATAAGACTATTTATATGGCAAGCACTTCTCTCACAACACTATACAAAACTTCTCTCAAGCATGCTTCTGTCATGACATTAAACAAGATAATCTCACAACATAGTTCTCTCAAGACACTAATGTAGACTTTGTTGACTTTACATTCTTGACTTTTCTCATTAAATCTAGGATACAATAAAATACATTAACAATCTCCCCCTTTGTATTCAAGATTTAATAAATTTGACACTAGTCTTCAGCGCTTGATTCTTCAACTTTTATCTCTGACAGTCTTGGACTTTGAAGCTCTAATAATCTTCAGTCTTTCAGTCTATGAAGAATCTTGAAAAGTCTTTAACACTTTGCATCTTATGAAAGTCAACAAGTCTTGAAAACGAATCAATTGAAGTCTTGAAACATTTGAACTTTGAAACTCTTTAAATTTCTTTGAAACATCTTTGAAACTTTTTTAAAAACTTCGAGGAATCTATGATCTTTGTATCTTCATCTCTTTGATCTCTTGATTGTCTTCAGAAAAACAAACTTTCTCGAATCATCTTAATTTGGACTTGTCTTCAGAATCTTTTGAGAATGATTTCTTTTCATCAGATTTGAACTTTCAGACTTTCAGAAATTCTCCACAAGTCTTGACTTTGAACTTTCTTCAGGACTTTGAAATTGATTTGAAATTGAAATTGTAGAATTCTCCCCCCTTTTGATGATTGTGAACATCATAATCATCAAAACCTTCTCAATTTCAGCACTTTCTTTGAATCTCCCCCTTTTACAAATATTCTCCCCCTTTGAGATACATTTGACATTCTCCGCCCTTTGATCTGAGTAGCTGAATCATGAACTGTATATACCTGAATCTTTTCAAATTCAGATATAATGAACGTTGTAACCCTGATTCAACAAATGAAACACTTAGTAAGCCTGTAAGTAGCACGGAGCCACTTTGTAGAACGAATGTACTATTTAAGGAGTTGGTTTGATGATGACTCCCCAGGACTTCCATTCAATCATTGAAAAACACAAGGTAATTCTATGAATGTTCTGACAGAAAAACAAAGTTTATGTGTGCTCGTGTTTGTGTTATGAAAGAATTTAGCACAATGATTGTGTTTCATAAGGCTCAAATTGTGTAAACTGTTGAGACAACAACAATTATTACACGGACTCAATGTGCATGAAAGAGGTAGGAAGGTGGGGCAACTTTCCTTCTTTTTCAATATCTAAATCTTCCGAGTGAATACTAGATAGCAGATATGTTGCGTCCCCAAAGAAAATGAAACATTTCTTTGTTAAGAAAGAAACGGGTGGTTAGTGAGGTTATATCAAGAGTTGGCATGGGCTCACTGACTTTTTCAATGATGGTCACCAAAGAATGTGAACCAATCAGAAGATGTGACTGCCCGGCTCAGAAAGTGGTTGGTGTAGAGTTTTGATATTCTTTTAACTCTGTTCTCACACCCTCTTTCTTTTTAACATTATGTTCACTTCTAACCAAACTCTCATTTCCATTTTACCGCTCCACACAATGAGAAAAACTCAACCGGATGAGTTATCTCCCCCACTCTTTGATTTTATGACCCCTCACCCCTCAATCACTCTAGAATAACTTCCTGGGTAGGAAACACTGGCTAATGTGAATCCATGGAAGTTCTGTTTAAGCTCACACACGAATCCCATGTAAGTCCTAAAAAGAATAGTTGCTCAACAGTTTAACTTGAACAGTTAAGCACAAAATGTATTATAACATTGTCAAAATATATGCTCATGAAATTTGAGCAATTGAACAATGAAGATCTCTCAAAACAAAGATGTTGAATGAATGAAATAAGATCAAGAGAATTGTTTAGAGAATCTGACAATGTATCAATCAGATCAAATAAACTGGTTAGGGTATCAAAGAACTGGATATTTTGTTTATATGAACGAATATAAACAATTTAGCAATGAAAGCACAAATTTGAAAATGATGATTGATGCTCAACAACATTTGAAAGCAAATGGGAGTATTACCATCGAAAAATTGGTTCATTTTTTTTTGTAAAGGTTGTCCTGGGCCTATGGCCCAGACTAATCCCTTGGCAAAGCAACCGACTACGAAAGCATGCAGCCCTGAGATTAAACCCAGTGGCCACAGGATGCGTACGCCTGGATTCGAACCTGGGGTGGATAAGCTCCCCCTGGATATTTTCAAAACATCCTTAACTCTAAACATTAAAGAACGGGTCCTGATTTGTCATGTGATCAGAAGCCACTGTTCTTAACATTGAAGTGCGGGTTTTAAATTGTTTTGTTCAAAAGCCATTGTTCTTTGAGGTACGAGTCCTAGACTGATTTTTCTAGAAGTCAAACATCATGACTTTGAAGTCCGACTCCTGAGTTGATTTACTCAAAAGTCAATCATCATGCTCCCCCTTAAACTTTGGTGCCTGCAACACAGTTTTAGCTTTTGGTACCCACTGGTATTTGGGTCCTGATGTGCTAGTTGCAGTTCATGTGGGGTTTACATAATATGAACCATACCAGTAATTGACAAAGTTTTTACTTACAAAGTCATGTGCTCCACAGTAAGAACAGCAAATCTTCTTTTGAGCAACCCTGATCAAATGGTTAGTTGAGTAATATATATCAAAATTACCAAAAGAATTACCTTTATGTACTTTGTTCTTCTCGGCTTTGGTTGTGGATGCAGATGCTTTGTCTTTCTTCTTCTCTTCATCTGAAGAACTCTTCACTCTCCAGACCATCTGATTTTTCTTAGATTGCTTTCCAAGAGATTTTACATAAAAGCTCGCTGAACCATCAACAGATTTGTCATAAAACAGATTAGATGGTCTGATCTGACTTGATTTGACAGTGTTTGGTTTGACATTTTTCATTTTAAAAACATTTTTATCATGAATAGCACTTGAATCAGTTTTAAAAGAGCAAACTGATTCAGTTGAATTGTCAACTGGTGATTGATTGATCACATCAACACAAACTTTTTCTAACAAATCAACATTTGCAGCTTCTAAGTTCTTTATCTTTTCAAATAAAATGTTTCTTTCAGAAATAAGTGTGTCAAACTTCTCTTTCAAATCAGATCTAGCCATCTGTTCTTTTTGCACATCTGATGATAGAACAGTTATTTTGGATGTGAGCTTTGATATTTCAGATTCAAAATGTAAACGCTCAAGCTCAAAATCTTTTTGTAAGTTCTTGGCTTTCTCAGAAATTTCATTGAAGATCCCAACATTTCTCTTCTCATATTTCTTCTTTTTAATCTCCAAAGACTTTTTGTTTTCTTGAAAAGCTTTTCTTTCTTTCTCAAGTAAGTCTTCTAGACTAGAGATCTGTTTGAGAAATTCAGAATTTTTATCTTCAAGAACTTTTCTTTCTTTGGCAAAAGTCTCTTTCAGTTATTATTATCTTTTCGAATTCAGACACTTGCTTAGAAAGTTTTAAACATCTCAGCTCCAAATCCTTTTTCTCTTGTAAAGTTTTCTTGGAAAGTTAAGATGTCTGTTGAGGTGGAGATGTCTTCAAATTTGATCTATCTTTATCTGCTTGGAGGCTTGTTTTCAGTTCAGCATTCTTCTTCTCCGTAGCAGATATCTTGTCTCCAAAAGCCTTAAACTTGAGTTGAAGCTTAATTGATTCATCTTTCAGCTCTGATAATTTCTGTTCAGTCGTCTTCAGTTGGCTTTGAAGATTCGTAATCTTTCTCTCTTTCAGCTTTATCTCTTTCTCACAAGAATGAATGATATTTTCCTTTAAAGCAATCATTTTCTCTCTTTCTTTAATCTCTTCCTCTTTTGCACTGATGATACCTGCAATTGCAAAATCAGATTTAAATTTATCAGTACATTTTGCACAACCAGAAGTTTTATCAGAATTTGACAATTTAGATTTCAACTCCTGAATTTGTTTAAGAAGCTCTGAATTCTGATCCTTCAGTCTATCCCGCTCAGCTTCTATTTTTGGTATCTCAGGCACAGATTATTTTAAAGTTGGAGTTATTTCATTTCCATCCACTATGATATGTGGAACTAAAATGACAGGCTCCAAATCTTTGTTGTTGATCATCCTCTTTCTCTCTGTTGTAGACATCTTGACAGATTAGCTTGATAAGAATGATCGTTCAAGAAGTGCATATTACACTCGGTGTGTAAAATCCAAAACTGATCAAATTTGAAATAACTTGCAAAAATTGACTAAGTACTAAAACTCGCAGACCACTGAAAAACTTGAAACTCACAGACCATTGAAAGGCTTGAAATTCGCAGACGCTTGAATGCACAAAACACTGTTCACTGACAAACTTGCAATCAGAGACGTGCGTGTTTGTAGAACTCGCAGACTGAAGAACTCGCAAAACACTGTTTCGGATAAACTCGCAGGCCGTAACGTGCACGTTTCTAGAACTCGCAGAGGCTTACTTGCGCGTTTAACAACTCACAAGCTAAAACTCGTAGATGGAATCTCGCAAAAACTCGCAGACCAAAGAGCAAAACACGCAGGCTTTGATTTGCGCGTTCTATGAACTCGTTAATAACGCTTTGCGCGTTTGAGACCAAATTCTTCAACTTGCGCGTTCTTCCGATAAACTTGCGTGTTCTTCTGATTAACTTGCGCGTTTCACATATCTTGCGCGTTCTTGGGTTTCCTTGCGTGTTCTTGGCCTGTTCGATCAAAAATCAAGTAAATCTTGATTTCTGATTCTGAAAATCACACAATTAGTCCACGATATAATACGAAACAAGATTACAATACTTAAATTACAAAAGCAATTGAAAATTACAGTGATTAATTCGAATTACAGTGTTCGACTTTCTACTTTTCACGAAACCAACATTTTGATCAAATTGATCAATCTAAAGTTGAAATTGGCCTATGTGATCTAAACGAAACTTGATCCTATTGATAAACCACACACAATCAAATCAAATTCATGATTTAATTATGCAAAAACAAGAAAAACTAAGATCAAACAGTAACTTTTTCAGTCCGCCAAAAATATTTCAAAAAATCTTCAAATTCAATATGAATCTGCTCCTTCTTGTTTGCTCTGATACCAAATGAAAATGTAATTCCCTATCACAATCAAGCAATTCTCAATTCAAGATTTAACATTGAAGTCTAGAGAGAGAGTAGATAGAGAAAGTTTTTCGTATTCATAGATCTGATATTTACACGTATGACTTTGTTACATGATTACAAAGCATAAGACTATTTATATGGCAAGCACTTCTCTCACAACACTATACAAAACTTCTCTCAAGCATGCTTCTCTCATGACATTAAACAAGATAATCTCACAACATAGTTCTCTCAAGACACTAATGTAGACTTTGTTGACTTTACATTCTTGACTTTTCTCATTAAATCTTGGATACAATAAAATACATTAACATTTAGCATTAAAATCAAACTTCTCAACACTCTCATCAAAACAACCATCGGAATTTAGAAAATCAGTTTCATCTTCAAATAAGTCATCATCATCATCATCAGAAAAGTTTGTTGCCTTGGAAGATTTTGGATACATAAAATCATTGAATTCTTTTGTACACTCTTTCTGATAGGGCATTTGATCAAAATCAGACGATTCTAAATTTGGAAAAACACTGTCCATAAAAATTTTACAAGATGATGCATCAGAATCAGTGGAGTTGTTTTCACTAACTCTTTCAGAATCTGACTTATCATTTGTAATTTCAGATGTCAAATCAGTGTTTAAAAGCACAGTGGAAAACACAATCTTCTCCAATCAACCAATATTCTCTCATCTACTAAGGTGTTCTCAAGCTCAGAAATTTTACTTTCCAAGATGAGTGGAGGAGCGTAAATTTTAGCTTCAACTGGCTTTGCCTCCATTTCCTCAATATAATAGCTTTTGAAAATAATCGTTAGATAGAAATTTTGGTTGTTCAGATATATAACTATCATTCAGCTTATCATAGCAGAATGGTAGTTGCATTTTAGTTGTGTTTTCCTTTTTTTCATCTTCCTTAGCCTCAACCTCATCAGAAGACTTTGTGACAACTTTGGGTTTTAAATGAGGGCACTTGTCAGCCACTTGTAAAAAGTCAAAATTGGATAAAGCTGATTGTTTTCTAATAGCTTTCTTTAAAAAATGTGGGTTGTCATACTCAATGCCCCAATTATCTTTAAACAGCTTAAATTCCTTTGGCTTTTTGAGATGAATGGTTTGATCTGTTTGGCCTCTAGCATAAAGCTTGGCTTCCAAACCATTAATCTTTTTCAGCAAATTTTTATTTTCAAACTCCAACTTATTTACTTTTAAAACAAACACTTGCTTCTCACGTACACACATGTTGAACATGGATTGAGCATCAGATACTTGATTTTCAAAATAGATCTTTTGTTTTTCAAAACTGTTGACATTGTCGGTCAAATAATCAATCTATATTTTATTCCAACAATCTCTTTGTTGAGGTCAAATATTGTTTGACGCTTTTTCGTGACTTTGCCTTTTTCATTTTTCAGCTTATTTTGAAGATCTTAAAGTTCGACCATCATGGTTTCCATTTTCTGTAAAAAATCACATTTAGAAAAGTTGTTTACCTCCTCGGAAGTCTCATCATCTGATTCATCATACTTCACTTCTTTTTCCATCAAGTACATGTGTGTTGTCTCTTCTTTCTCATCTTCCGAGTCGGTGTAATCTAGCCAGCCGTCATCCTCGGCCATCAAAGCTTTCTCAGCTTCTTTCTGTTTAGCCAGAAGCATCTTGTTCTTATAATAGTCTGAATTCCTGACTTTCGGCTTCCGGCAATCCTTTGCAAAGTGACTGAGCTTACCACAGTTATAACATTTAACTGGCTCTCCTACCTTCTTTGACTCATAACTGTTGACATACTTCTTCTCTTCGTGCTTTCTCTCCTCATACCTTCTTCCTTCAGACCTCTTGTCCTCAAACCTTCTTCCTTCCACACGTTCCTCCTCAACCCTGATGAGTATTTCTGGTTGTTAGAACCCGACTTCTTGTAAAATTTCTTTTGGAAGGCTCGGGTTAGCAAGATCATGGCTAGCTTCAGACTTTCGCCATTATCAGAATCCGAGTCTTCACCGTCAGTTTCCTTAGACTCAGTGAGCACTACTTTCTTCTTCTTCTTCTTCTTATCCTTCTTCTCTTTCTCTTTCTTCTTATCCACTACCAAGGCAACTAGATCAGCGAGTTTCTCACTCTTCTTATTTTCTTCTCTCACTTCTTCAACTTCCTCCTCATTATGTCTAAGTGTCTCATATACTTCATGAAAGGGAATGTCGTTCAAGTCTTTCATCTGCTTCATCCTCCGTGTGTGCTTCTTCCACTCAGGTTGTAAGACACTTCGAAACTTCACATTGTTCTCTATTTGTGTCAGGATCGAATTCTCAACAAGAATTATAAATACTCAGAAACAATATCAAAGAAGTTTGCGGAATAACACTTTGATATTTAATGTAACAGTAAACAAACAGTAAATCTGATGAACAACTTGTAAACTTGTATTGAATGATTGAAGTTACAAGATTACACACACAACCTCAATCTTGAAGAACAAGCTCTTTCAAGACGAATTCTAGTTCTCTAGAATTAGGAACTATGCCTTGAGGTTGATATTCTCTAAAACAAAAACTTAGAATAATTAATTATCATTAAAAATACTCTATCAATTCTATACATATACTGAACAAAAGATAATTACAATTAATAAAATATCTTCAGAATATCTTCCATGAATATCTTCATTCTATCCAGCTGTCATTCTTGTTAATCGGATCTTCATCTCATAAGCAGCACTAATCAAGATCAGCAGTATTAATCTCTTAGTAGTACTAATCTTGAAGAGCAGCATTAATCATGTTCTGGCAGCATTAACTTCAACTGGCAGCATTAACTCAGAAGTACTAATTTTTGAGCTAGCAGCATTAACTATACTTAGCATTTCTTCATTTCCCAACAATCTCCCCCTAACTTGACTTTTAGGAAAAGAAGTCAAGTTCTTCAGATCTTCTTCAAGATGCTCCCAAAACTCCATCATGGTCTAAATTCCAGTATTTGCATCCAATCCCAGACTTTGATTAATTGTTCTTTGGATCAAATATTTAGCCATTTCTGAATTTGGAATACATCCTAGCTTCTTCTTCAACATGGCATGAAGCTTCAGTCTGCTATGGTTGTACACTCTATCCACTAGGAAGTACTCAGTGTGATTCAAATCCAAAGTCACTGCATATACTCCACTAGTTTCATATAGAGTCCAATTATTCACTGTTTGAAAGACATTCCTTATTATCTACTCCACTTCATCAGGTTTGAACATCATGCACAGATACTCCATTATCAGCTTTGTAATTGAAATCACTGGAGCTTTCAGTTCATCTGCATATAACTTCATCCCTATTTCAAACATTTCTTCAATATCAGACCTTGAGCAGGTTCTGACAATCTTGTTCCAAGTGTTGTACACTTCATATTTCTCATCTTTTCTCTTCAGTCTGATATACTCCTTGCCATCTACTTCCAAAACATCCCAGTGAATGACTTCAGGAGGTTTAACTCCTACAGGTTCTGCTGAAATTGGTTCAGGCACTTTGTCCATCACTACCATGTACATTTTGACATCCTCAGTACTTGCAGGTTCTTTCATTGTAGATGACTCAGGTGCCTCTTCTTCTTCAGCAACCTTTTCAGCCTCTTCTTCCACTAATCTAGGCTTCTTTGTAGGCTTTCTCCTGGCAATCATCTTTGTTCTTTTTAAAGTCCTTAGACTTTCACCAATTGTTGCTTCCTTCTCTGGAGTTTCTTGCTCATCAGGGAATGGTTTTTGTAAGAAATCATTGCTTTCTTTCATTCTTTTCTCCATTTCAACCCTTGCAAGATCATCCCCTTGAAGCTTTATCATCTCAGCATCATACATCTTCTTGAGCTTCTCAAAAGACATCTTTGAAAACATCTCTACCTTGACACCTACTGCACCCTTGAAGAAAGTAATCATTTTCTTTCTCTCTTGAGCACCCAGGTATGTCTTTGAAGGTTGTCTTTTCCTTGCAGCCATTTTGATCTTAGCAGGCTTCCTCAAAGATGTGGCTTTCTGCTTGGCTTGTTCTGTTGCTAAGCTTTATTGATAGGCTTTGTTTAACTCTGCAGCCATTGCTTTAGCTATCTCTCTATCCTTTTGCACTTGCATGGTTTCTGCTTCTTCAAGCTCAGCCTGTATTTTTCTAGCTAGAGCTTCATCTGAATCAATCAATTTTTTCTTTTTCATTGGTTGATAAGGTTGAACTAGCTTTTCCTTGCCTTTCTCTTTACTCATTTCCTTCTCTTTACTTGATCTCTTTGAAGCATCACCTCTTTCTTTGATGACAACTCCTTTGGCCTTTGAGATGACCTTGGGAGTATCATGCTTTGCTTTGATTAGAGTTTCTACAATTTCAAGATCTGTGAGCACTTCTTTCATTGTTTCTGCTGCTTCCATTGGTTTAGCAGTATTAACCATTTCTGTTGCTCTGCTTGTACCAGCAGTATTAATGGTTTCTGCTGCTGCTTGTGTTTCTGCTTCTTGTGCCACCTTTTCTGCAGTTATTTGCTCCCCCTCAAACTTTGCATTCTATTGCTCCCCCTTAGCTTTTGCATCTTCCATATTTTCATCAGCTTCTGACTCCCCCTTTTTGGGAGCATCAGTCACTGGTTTCCTCCTTCTGAGTACAAATTGCTTCTTCTTCTTTTGGAGAAGCAATTTCCTTACCATTTGCTTCAAGTTGAGGATTTGTTCTTGTTGTGACAGAACAATGAGTTTAAGCTCTTCAATCTCTTGACCTTGTTTGATCACATCCATATTGATGTTTCCCATGGTTTCCATCAATTCGTCATAGTTATATCTGTCCTCACCTTCTCCAGGAGTGTTACCCCCTTTTGAATGATCATTGGATCTTTTAGTAGTGGAAGCCTTCTGCCTAGCAGAAACACTATCCACCCCCTTGGGTTCTTGGCACCTGGGACCTTTGGATGATTGCTCACCCAAAGTTGCCATGGGGAAGGTCTTAGAGATGTTACCACTATCGTTCTCTGTGCTAGCAGAAGTAGTGGCAGCCTTCTCACCCATATGCTCTTCCATCTCCTTAGAGAGCACCTCCTGAGGGTTGGGAGACACCCTATTGGATTCCCTTTGGATATTCTCTATTGGAGAATGCTCCAATAGAGGGCTTAAAGGCTTAGTGGGGGAAGGTACAAGAAGGGAAGGAGCCTTCTTTACCTGTTTCCTTTTGTAAGTTTGGGTAATAGAAGAAGTGGGCTTTTGAAGTAGAGACTGGGGGATAGGTATAAAGTGGGAAGGTTGGGATTGGCAAGCAGTGGGATGGTCTGAGGAGGGCTTTGACCCTGCTGCCATACCTTCATCAGTGTGGGACACCACCATCATTGTAGAGAACAATGGGGTGTCAACTCCTTTCGAGTCCCCAGCAGATCTTCTCATGTTTGAGAAAACCTTGCCTTTAGGGGGTTTAGGTACATCTACCCCATCAAAGTGAGGTATATCCGTCAATTCATTAGTGATAAATGCCTGTACAAACCTGGGATACATGAAGAAACTCTTCTTGTTGTCCAGGTTTGAGACAAGATCATTGAAGATCATCAGAGAAAAATTATATTTTCTAGCAGTAGATAAACAAACCAAAGCATATGCAATGGGACTGCTAAATTGGCTCCAGCCAGTAGTTTTCTTTGAAATACAGTGCATCAGGGTATGAACAAAGAACCTCCATTGGGATGAAAATTTAGCTTTGAAAAACTTGAAAATTCCCATTTGGCCTTCATACCCCATTCTTGTAAGAGTTGAGAATAATTCCTCATTAGGAATAGAGGTTATACCTGCAGCATCGTCTAGACGGAGACAGATGCGTATCACCTCTTCAGTAATTGTTAGGGGTTTTTCACACACCCTTGTCTTGATCATTTGGACACCATCTTCAGTAACGATGGTGGCATTGGCCCAGAATTGCCTCTGATGCTCTATGAAGATGGTAGGAGACACAGTGAGAGCATGAGCGATGTGGCTGGACTTCAGAAAGTCGACTATCTGGTGAAAACCTTCAGCTTGTTTCAGCTTTTGGAGCATCGCGATTTCATTGTGCTCGTCAATGAAAGCCATGGATGCCATTGAACTTGAGTGTTCTTGCCTGAAAACTTGGTACTTGAGAGGAAAGGGTTAGAGCGCAAGTGAACAGTATGCAAAGAGTCGTTATGAACTTTTTAGGCGGGCAAAAGGTATTTATAGTATTCGGATTAAAAGCAGTATTAACCTTAAAAAAATAGTGAAAGCAGTATTAACCACTAGCATTATTAACTGAGAGCAGTATTAACCACTAGCAGTATTAACTGAGAGCAGTATTAACTACTAGCAGTATTAACTGAGAGCAGTATTAATACTATACTGGCAATACTAATACTGTACTGGCAGTATTAACCATACTTACACTTTTAAGCTTGTGAAAAACTGAGTACTGCTATACATTTCCTGAGAAAGAAAGTTAGTAACACCAAGAATAAACTATATACAGGTAGTGAACCACTTTTAGGAAGGGGATTATTCAGAGTTGATCATTCCCACACTTGTTACCAAGAAAGTGAATCTACCCACATCAAAGGCTTTGGTGAATAGATCAGCAAACTGGTTATCAGTATGAACTTTTACAACTTGAATAAGTTTCTTTTCATTGCAGTCTCTTATAAAGTGATACCTGATCTCAATGTGCTTTGTCTTTGAGTGCTTGACAGGATTGTTAACAATGCTAATAGCACTGCTATTATCAATAAAGATTGCAGTGTGTAAAAGGTTACCCCATAGTCCAGCATTTGATTCTGAATCCATAAGACTTGAGAACAGCAACTTGCAGCTGCTATGTACTCTAGTTCTGTTGTAGATGTGGACACTGTGGTTTGTTTCTTGCACTGCCATGAAACTAGTCTTGCACCCAGAAACTGGCATCCTCCAGAAGTAGATTTTCTGTCCAAGTTTGCTCCACCTAGGTCACTGTCTGAGTATGCAAGTAGGTCAAATGATGAGTCATGTGTGACACCCTGAATTTTGGGTTTGGGTGAGAAGTTGACCGTTACCCAAAGTTCAGGGGGTATTCTGTAACTTGGGCTATATAAATACAAATCAAACCTGAGATATTTTCTAAATATCTCATTGATCTGATTTGTGTCTTTGAGAAGCCAGGGAGTGAAAGAAAGAGAAGGAAGAAGGCAGTGAAGAAGGGTCGATCGTTTCGGGCAAATCGAGGTACGAATCTAGCTTAATGCTTTGATCTGAATACTTTTAGCCGTGTAGAATCTCGTTGTGAAGGTTTTGAACCGTTCCATTTTGAGATCTGAGTATTTCTCATTTGGATCTGGGTTAAATTTGGGTTCTGCATCGTACTGTTCTTGATGAACAAGGCGATGGTTGATTCAACCGAAGGGTTGATTCGACCGGATGGGTGTTCGACCGAAGGGTTGATTCGACCGGATGGTTGATTCGACCGAGGGGTTGTTCGACCGGATGGTCCCTCGACCGGTGTTGTCTGTTCTACCGGGGTAGTGTTGGACCGGGGAGGTGTTCGACCGGGGTGGTGTTCGACCGGTTGTTGCCTTTGACCGGATTAGGTTATGTTAAGTTGTTAGCTTCTGTGTCTTTGAGTCCTATTCAAGTAACAAGAGGTTTATCTGTATTTCGACTTACCGATTCTTTCGGTGTTGTCATAGGTAGCGCTCGTTAAGAAGAAGGAAACAGAGGTGAGTTCCTACTATCATTTTAAACTTTATACATATCAAAAGTTACCTTTTTGATCTTATCTCATTTTAAAAGTAAAATGATGTTTTACCTGTGCGTTTATGCGAAAGAAATATTCAAAGGAACTTCTTTTAAATGCTTTTCATTTTTACCAGAAGTTGAACTGGGAATAGCTTTTTGTTTATAAAAATGTGTTTGTAACCATATGTTTATTTATGGTTGGTCACATACGTTGTTGTGACGAGTCCTTACCATTACTAGTGGATCCCTAGGTTTTGGAGTAGACTGTTTTGTTGGGAGGTTATATTCCCCAAATATGTAGCTATGGATCACATGTTCCGTGATGAGTTTATGGTACGGTTATGTGAGGCCGGTTACTAGCCATGGTTCATGGTGATCCTAGTGAAGGAGTATACATTGGTTTCCCTTGGGAGCGCGATCTCACCTCGTAGCACGGACTCTAGGTTCATTGCTGAGGACTCCAAGTGTTTAGCTCATAACTCGGATTTGTGGTCTACTTTGTGTTACACCACTATCCTTGGTAAAATGGTCCTTTTATCACCGTTTAAGAGTTTTGGACCGAAGAGGCCCGGTTGTGGCGAAATGTTATCTTTACGAACTAAACCTTAATGAAAAGATTTCTTTATGATACTGATGTTTATATCTTTTGAACTTTATAAACTGTATGTTCTCACCAGGCTTTATAGTCTGACACTTTTTCTCAAATGATGTGTATAACAGGTTTCCATTAGCGGTGGGTGCCGGGGTTTTTGGAGAGACGAGTTTTGAGTCTCGGGGTTTTTGGAGATGTTTTAGTATTGATGCTGGGCAATGTTAAGTCCCATTCTTTTGAAGAAATCCTTGTATAGGATTTTATAGTCTTAAGGACTGATCCCATTTATGGGAAGTTAATAGATTTGCCTTCGTTTTATTGTCAGGTTTCCAAATTTTATTTTACTCTGATTTTTGAGGTGTTACAAGTTGGTATCATAGCTCTAGTTTAAGCGAACTAGGCATGAATGTAAGATGTCTAGACTTAGACTGCGTATACTAAGAATTGATCCGCGAGAATTGGGTAGAGCTCCTAAGTTGGGTTAGTCTTAGAGTCGACGGAAAGTACGTTTATCAGGCGTTGTAGTAGTGGTGACAAGAACCATTATGTGTTGTATGTTCATAATTTCACTTAGCTAATGTGATTATGAGGATATTGTACGTAAGAGTCCTTGAATTGCTATTAATATGACGTTTGGTAATGTGGTAGTACGTTTTCCTTTCGTGTTTTTCTATCTTTTCTTATCTCTTCCACTGCTCTGTGTAGCAGTTCAGAATGGTAGGTACGCGTGGAAGACCGCGTGCTCGTGTTGATGGTCAGGAAGCGACGGCCTCTACTGTGGGTCAGCCGGAAGGAGTTGAGGTTATCATTCGACCACCCGTTCAGCAAGTACTAGGTGGAGGGCCAGAGGTCATTCCTCGGGTAGACCTGGCTTCGTCCCACCCAGTAATCGGGGATGCTAATCCCCAGTCAGAGTTGTTGGCCAGCGTGATGTTGGCGATGAGGGAAGAGATGGCTAAGCAGCAAGAGTTCCTGCTGAAAGCGATGGAAGACCGCGACGTAAACCATCGGAGAAGTGAGACGGTGGTAGAGAACGTCGTAGAAGGTTCTGGAGGCGATGGTATACGGGTCACAGCGGTAGAGCACGGGATTTCTGGTGCTCCGGGGAACAGGAAGAGTTGTTCCTATAAGTCCTTTCTGGGCTGCGGACCGCCAGAATTCTTTGGTTCAGATGACCCGGCAGTGTGTATAAAGTGGATCCGAGCGGTTGAGCAAGCTTTTGGCTCCTCCGAATGTGGTGATGATCAGAGGGTGCGGTTTGGTACCCAGCTGCTGAGGGACACTGCACTCATCTGGTGGAACATCATCCAATCCACTCTATCTCCTGAAGTGTTGGCTCAGTTGTCATGGGCCGAGTTCAAGAAGAAGCTACTAGAAGAGTTTTGTAACGAGAGGACCATGGAACGAGTTGAGAAAGAATTCCGGTCCTTGGTGAAGAGAAGCCTGACGGTGAGGGAGTACACCCGTCAGTTTATGGAGAAGCTTGGTCTGGTGGGGCACGCTGCCCCAACAGAGAAAGACAAAATGAAAGCTTATCTCAACGGCTTGCCAGCGGACATGCAATCGATGGTCCATAATTTCAAGGCTTCTAACCTCCGAGAGATGGTGGAGGAAGCTCAATTCATGGAAGAGATGTTCGCGAAGAGCAAATCTGAGAATTCGGTAGTGGTGTCTGATAAAAGAAAGTGGAAGAGCAGTTCAGTACCTCCCAAGCGGACCCGACCTTTTGTGGGAAACCGCAACTTCGGCAGTTATCAGGAAGCAAGGTGGTGCCCGAAGTGTCGGACCAGGCATCACGGTAACTGTTACAACAATTCTCAAACTTGCTTTAAGTGTGGGAAGCCTGGTCATACTGTCAAAGATTGCCCGGTCAGGAGAATCATCTCTTTTGAGTGCAAGGCACCGGGGCACTCGAGGAAAGATTGCCCGAAGCTTGTGTCGGGTAGCGCACCAGCAAGGAAGGAGAACCCTCCTAAGGTTCAGGGTCGAGCTTTTCAGATGACGGCTGAAGAGGCTAGAGCATCCGCTGATGTGGTATCGGGTACTTTTCTTATAAACTTTGTACCTGCTCGTATTTTATTCGATACGGGTGCTAGTTTCTCTTTCGTATCTGATTTGTTCCGTCCGAAAATTGCTATGCCCACTATTAGTCTTGAGGATGCGTTAGTAGTAGAAATAGCTGATGGTAGACAAGTTCTGATCCGCGAGGTTCTGAAGCAGTGTTCTCTTAGTATCGAAGGGAGAGAATTCCCGATCGATCTGCTACCGATGTCAATCGGAGGTTTTGATGTTGTGGTCGGTATGGATTGGTTGTCAAACAATCAGGCCGAGTTCGTGTGTTCCAAGAAGATGATTCGACTTCCCAACCCCTCTGGCGACGTCGTGGTCATCTATGGTGAAAAGAGAAAGGGTGAAGTGGCAATAATCACAATGGCAAGAGCACGCAAGTGTTTAGTAAAAGGATGTTCGTCTTTCCTTGCCTATGTGATCGATGCTAAGTTAAAGAAGTCAAAACTGGAAGATGTGAAGATCGTGCGTGAGTATCCAGACGTCTTTCCGGACGACTTGCCCGGGTTGCCACCCGATCGTCAGGTAGAGTTCCGGATTGATCTTGTACCTGGCGCAGCACCGATCGCTAAAGCACCTTATCGCTTAGCGCCATCGGAGATGCAGGAAATGGTAGCACAACTCCAAGAGCTATTGGAGAAGGGATTTATAAGACCAAGTTCGTCACCTTGGGGAGCTCCGGTCTTATTTGTCAAGAAGAAGGATGGCACAATGAGAATGTGCATCGACTATCGTGAGTTGAACAAAGCTACAGTAAAGAACAGGTATCCGCTTCCAAGAATAGACGACTTGTTCGATCAACTTCAAGGAGAGGGTTGTTTCTCCAAAATCGACTTACGTTCAGGTTATCACCAAGTGAAGGTGAGAGAAGAAGATGTTCCGAAGACAGCTTTCAGAACGCGTTACGGCCATTATGAATTCCTTGTAATGCCTTTTGGCCTGACGAACGCACCAGCAGTGTTTATGGACTTGATGAATAGAGTGTGCCGACCATTCCTCGACAAGTCGGTCATTGTATTCATTGATGACATACTCGTGTACTCCAGGAGTGAGACAGAGCACGAGCAGCATCTTCGTGAAGTTCTGGAAGTGTTGAGAAAAGAGAGATTGTACGCCAAGTTTTCCAAGTGCGACTTTTGGCTTAAAGAAGTACAATTTCTGGGGCACGTAGTCACTTGGGACGGAGTGAAAGTAGACCCCTCCAAGATTGAAGCTATGATGAATTGGGAGCCTCCTAAGAGTCCGTCAGAGATCCGAAGTTTCTTGGGTCTGGCGGGGTACTACAGGAGATTCATTCAAGACTTTTCGAAGATTGCTTCTTCCTTGACAGTTCTGACTCGGAAGAATGTGAAGTTTGAATGGGCAGAAACCCAAGAGAGGGCGTTCCGGATTCTTCAGAAGAAGTTGTGTGAAGCTCCGATCTTGTCTTTGCCTGAAGGGTCGGAAGATTTCGTGGTTTACAGCGACGCTTCAAAGATGGGATTGGGTTGTGTGTTGATGCAACGAGGCAAGGTGATCACTTATGCCTCGAGGCAGCTTAAGATACACGAGCAGAATTATCCAACCCATGATCTGGAGTTAGCAGCGGTGGTGTTCGCTTTGAAGCTTTGGCGACATTACCTCTACGGCACGAAGTATACTCTTTACACAGATCACAAGAGCCTGAAGTATGTCTTTGATCAGAAAGAGATGAACATGAGGCAAAGGCGGTGGCTCGAGTTGTTGAAAGATTACGACTGTGAATTGCTTTACCATCCCGGTAAGGCGAACGTGGTGGCCGATGCGCTAAGTCGGAAGGACTATAGCGGGAGTATTCGGGCTACCCATTCAAAAATCGAGCTAGTGTCTAGTCTTGTTGAAAAGATCAAGACATCTCAGATGGAAGCATTGTTGGAAGAGAATCTCAAGGAGGAAGTCATGACAAAACAGCGATTGCTCTTGACGGAAGATAGCCATGGAGTGAAACTGTTCAGTGGTCGTGTGTGGGTACCCAAGTTTGGGGGTAACCGTGATCTGTTGCTAGAGGACGCTCACAAGTCCAAGTATTCCATTCATCCAGGAAGTACAAAGATGTACAAGGACTTGAAGTTGCACTATTGGTGGCCGGTGATGAAGCTTGATGTGGCGCGTTACGTTGAGCGATGTGTGACGTGTTCGCAAGTAAAGGCCGAACATCAGCAACCGTACGGGAGTCTTCAGTCCTTAGAGATTCCCGAGTGGAAGTGGGAGCATATCACCATGGACTTCGTGACAAAGTTGCCTAAAACTCTTCGGGGACACGATACCATCTGGGTAATAGTGGATAGATTGACGAAGAGCGCTCACTTTCTGCCTATGCGCGAGACTTTACCGATGGATAAGTTGGAAAAGCTTTATATCGATGATGTGGTCTCGAGGCATGGAATACCTTTGTCGATTGTGTCGGATCTCGACAGTCGGTTCACTTTGAACTTCTGGGATGGGTTTCAGAAAGAGCTTGGTACGCGAGTTAAGTTGAGTACGGCTTACCATCCGCAGACCGACGGGCAGAGCGAGCGAACGATCCAGACGTTGGAAGACATGTTGAGGTCTTGTGTCATCGATTTCGGGGGTAGTTGGGACTCTCACCTGCCTTTGGTGGAGTTTGCTTACAACAATAGCTACCACTCGAGTATTGGGATGGCACCATTTGAAGCACTGTATGGGCGAAAGTGTCGAACTCCCGTGTGTTGGCTAGAAGCGGGAGAGAAGCAGTTCGCCGGGCCTGAAATCATGCAAGAGACTGCCGACAAGGTCAAGTGCATTCGTGAGAGGATGAAAGCGGCTCAAGATCGTCAGAAGAGCTATGCCGATAAGAAGAGGCGACCGATGGAATTCCAAGTAGGTGACTGCGTTATGCTTAAGGTATCGCCATGGAAGGGCATTATACGGTTCGGAAAACGTGGGAAGTTGAGTCCTCGTTTCCTCGGACCTTTCAAAGTACTTAAGCGAGTTGGTTTGCAAGCCTATCAGTTGGAACTGCCACCGGAGTTGAGTAGAATACACAACACGTTTCATGTCTGCTACCTCTGGAAGTGTTTGGCGGTAGAAGACAGCGTCATTCCCCTTTCAGAGTTAAGGGTTGACGAAGGTAACCGTTGTGTGTAAGAACCCGACGCCATCTTAGAGAGAAAGACTAAGAAGTTGCGTCACAAAGAAGTCACTTTGGTCAAGGTGCAGTGGAAACATCACCGAGGAGCAAATGTGACTTGGGAATCTGAAGAGGATATGAAGCGTAGATATCCTCATCTCTTTGTATAGTTGGATTTCGGGGACGAAATCATTCCCAAGTTGGGGAGGATTGTAACACCCTGAATTTTGGGTTTGGGTGAGAAGTTGACCGTTACCCAAAGTTCAGGGGGTATTCTGTAACTTGGGCTATATAAATACAAATCAAACCTGAGATATTTTCTAAATATCTCATTGATCTGATTTGTGTCTTTGAGAAGCCAGGGAGTGAAAGAAAGAGAAGGAAGAAGGCAGTGAAGAAGGGTCGATCGTTTCGGGTAAATCGAGGTACGAATCTAGCTTAATGCTTTGATCTGAATACTTTTAGCCGTGTAGAATCTCGTTGTGAAGGTTTTGAACCGTTCTATTTTGAGATCTGAGTATTTCTCATTTGGATCTGGGTTAAATCTGGGTTCTGCATCGTACTGTTCTTGATGAACAAGGCGATGGTTGATTCGACCGAAGGGTTGATTCGACCGGATGGGTGTTCGACCGAAGGGTTGATTCGACCGGATGGGTGTTCGACCGAAGGGTTAATTCGACCGGATGGTTGATTCGACCGAGGGGTTGTTCGACCGGATGGTCCCTCGACCGGTGTTGTCTGTTCGACCGGGGTAGTGTTGGACCGGGGAGGTGTTCGACCGGGGTGGTGTTCGACCGGTTGTTGCCTTTGACCGGATTAGGTTATGTTAAGTTGTTAGCTTCTGTGTCTTTGAGTCCTATTCAAGTAACAAGAGGTTTATCTGTATTTCGACTTACCGATTCTTTCGGTGTTATCATAGGTAGCGCTCGTTAAGAAGAAGGAAACAGAGGTGAGTTCCTACTATCATTTTAAACTTTATACATATCAAAAGTTACCTTTTTGATCTTATCTCATTTTAAAAGTAAAATGATGTTTTACCTGTGCGTTTATGCGAAAGAAATATTCAAAGGAACTTCTTTTAAATGCTTTTCATTCTTACCAGAAGTTGAACTGGGAATAGCATTTTGTTTACAAAAATGTGTTTGTAACCATATGTTTATTTATGGTTGGTCACATACGTTGTTGTGACGAGTCCTTACCATTACTAGTGGATCCCTAGGTTTTGGAGTAGACTGTTTTGTTGGGAGGATATATTCCCCAAATATGTAGCTATGGATCACATGTTCCGTGATGAGTTTATGGTACGGTTATGTGAGGCCGGTTACTAGACATGGTTCATGGTGATCCTAGTGAAGGAGTATACATTGGTTTCCCTTGGGAGCGCGATCTCACCTCGTAGCACGGACTCTGGGTTCATTGCTGAGGACTCCAAGTGTTTAGCTCATAACTCGGATTTGTGGTCTACTTTGTGTTACACCACTATCCTTGGTAAAATGGTCCTTTTATCACCGTTTAAGAGTTTTGGACCGAAGAGGCCCGGTTGTGGCGAAATGTTATCTTTACGAACTAAACCTTAATGAAAAGATTTCTTTATGATACTGATGTTTATATCTTTTGAACTTTATAAACTGTATGTTCTCACCAGGCTTTATAGTCTGACACTTTTTCTCAAATGATGTGTATAACAGGTTTCCATTAGCGGTGAGTGCCGGGGTTTTTGGAGAGACGAGTTTTGAGTCTCGGGGTTTTTGGAGATGTTTTAGTATTGATGTTGGGCAATGTTAAGTCCCATTCTTTTGAAGAAATCCTTGTATAGGATTGTATAGTCTTAAGGACTGATCCCATTTATGGGAAGTTAATAGATTTGCCTTCGTTTTATTGTCAGGTTTCCAAGTTTTATTTTACTCTGATTTTTGAGGTGTTACATCATGAGGATACCAAAGTCCCAATCTAGGTTGCCCTTTGAGATATCTGAATATCCTCTTAACAGCTTGATAGTGTGATTGCTTTGGCCTAACTTGAAATCTTGCACACACACAGACTGGAAACATTATATCTGGCCTAGAGGCTGTAAGGTACATGAGAGAGCCAATCATGGATCTATAGTGATGCACATCCATATCCTCCCCCTCAAGATCTGTTGTTATCTGCTTGTGTGTCTCCATAGGTGTGCTGGCAGGCTTTGAATCTGAGAAACCAAACTTGGTTAGTATGTCCTGCACATACTTGGACTGACAGATAAAAATACCATCTGACTTCTGTTGGACTTGGAGTCCAAGGAAAAAGGTAAGTTCTCCCATGGAACTCATTTTGAATCTTTGATGCATTAGTTCCTCAAACTCCCTGCACATACTTTCTCTTGTGGATCCAAAGATGATATCATCCACATAGATTTGGACCAACAAGATGTCCTTCTTCTTTCTCTTAATGAAGAGAGTCTTATCAATGACTCCTCTTTCAAAGCCATTTTCCAATAGGTAGGATGACAGAGTGTCATACCATGCTCTTGGTGCTTGATGCAGTCCATAAAGTGCTTTCTTCAGTTTGTATACTCTGTCTGGATAGCTTGGGTTTTCAAACCCTGGTGGTTGACAGACATATACTTCTTCTTCAATTGAGCCATATAGAAATGCACTTTTTACATCCATTTGGTAGACTTTGAACTTCATATAAGAAGCATAGGCCAGGAACAATCTGATTGCTTCTATCCTAGCCACTGGTGCAAATACTTCTTCATAATCTATTCCTTCTTCTTGTGTATACCCTTGTGCTACCAATCTTGCTTTGTTCTTTATTACTATCCCTCTTTCATCTCTCTTATTCCTGAAGACCCATCTGGTCCAATCTTTCCTGCTTCAGAGGGTCCATTCTCAATGATGTCCCACATTGAGTAGTCTGTGAGAAGAATGTATTGCCTGATTCTGATCTTCCACATGTCAAACTCACTGGGTTTGAGCATTGGGACCTTAGAAACAAGAGTACTGTTTGATTCTGCAAAGTTTTCCATGATGAATGAATAGATGTTTCTGAGAGAACAGGCTCTGATACCACTTGTCAGGATCGAATTCTCAACAAGAATTATAAATACTCATAAACAATATCAAAGAAGTTTGCGGAATAACACTTTGATATTTAATGTAACAGTAAACAAACAGTAAATCTGATGAACAACTTGTAAACTTGTATTGAATGATTGAAGTTACAAGATTACACACACAACCTCAATCTTGAAGAACAAGCTCTTTCAAGACGAATTCTACTTCTCTAGAATTAGGAACTATGCCTTGAGGTTGATATTCTCTAAAACAAAAACTTAGAATAATTAATTATCATTAAAAATACTCTATCAATTCTATACATATACTGAACAAAAGATAATTACAATTAATAAAATATCTTCAGAATATCTTCCATGAATATCTTCATTCTATCCAGCTGTCATTCTTGTTAATCGGATCTTCATCTCATAAGCAGCACTAATCAAGATCAGCAGTATTAATCTCTTAGTAGTACTAATCTTGAAGAGCAGCATTAATCATGTTCTGGCAGCATTAACTTCAACTGGAAGCATTAACTCAGAAGTAATTTTTGAGCTAGCAGCATTAACTATACTTAGCATTTCTTCATTTCCCAACAATTTGCTTCTTCGGAACTTTGTTCTTTGCCAATTCATTAAGCAAAGACACAAATCTATCATATGTCTCTTCCAAGCTTTCACCCTCATTGGCCTTAAACTCTTCGTATTTGTTTATGCAGTTAGCCACTTTCATCTGGTTCCCAACTATAGACCCCATCATCATCTTTTCTAACTGATCCCACATATCTTAAGTTGTTGCCTTGTAGTTGTCTATCTTAACGTAAATCTCATTCGGTATGCTCTGAAGAAGTAAGGACCTTGCCTGTTTATCTGCCTTGTACCTCTTTTTCTATTCAGGTGAATATTTGGAAATATCAAGTAGTACCTTCATTGTTCTAGGCTCTTTAGGCACATTTCCATCTCCATTGTCAGAACTATCGGGCTCTTCATCAGGTATGGCTTTATTACTCCTTCTTCTATAGACTTTTTAATGTATTCTCCATTCTCGTGTCGGTCTATGAAATCCAGAAACCGGTCTTTCCATTGTTCGTACCCACCTTTGAAGAGAACTGGTGGCTTTACATCTGTTCCAATTAATAAGGCATCTCTTGAAGTCATCATGAAAATCTTTGCACAGATCTTTAGACAAAAATCAGAAATTTTAAAATTCTGAAAACAGTCAAAATTTGGCTAAGTATGGAATCCTTAGACCACTAAGAGCACTTTTCGAAGACAAATGAAACTACTTTCCGCAGACCACAGAACCCACTTTCTGCGGATAAAAGCTTGCGAATTGGAGCTTTCCGCAAATAAGGGCTTGCGGATTCTGGACTTTCCTCAGACTGGTCTTTGAGGATTCTTGCCTTGAAATTATTTCAGCTTCCAAGAACACTTTTCGCAAAATATTTTGCAAATTCAACACTTAGAAAAATTCAAGAGATCAAACTTTTCGCAAGGCACTTTTCGTAGACTTTATCTTGCGAATTCTTCAACTTTTCGCAGGACAAAGAACGTGAACAGTAGCTTTCCGCAGATATTGATCTGTGAATTCCATACTTTTCACACAAGAAACAAAACCAACAAAAGCTTTCCGCAGAGTTAATTCTGCGGCTTCTGTACTTTCCATAAGTTGAAGCCTGTGGATACTTAACTTTTCGCAAAAAAGACTTCTGCAAGTTCTACACTTGAAAATTTCCACAAAACCAAACTCAAATCAGCTTGCAGATTCTTTGCACTTTTACTTACGAGTTCTGCACTTGTTCAAAATCACACACAAACACAAACAGAATAAGGAGCCTGCGAGTTCTTGACTTTTCGAACACAAAAACTCAGATTCAATCCAAAATCACTTCAAAACTCCAAATTTGATCCTGAAAATTTGCCAATTTGTCCTCAAACACTGTTTGAACAGATTACAATTGAACAATTTCGAACAAAAACAACAAAAAATTACAAATTGATGCAATTACAATGCGTGAACACGTTTGAACAAAAACTTTCTCTAAATCCAAAAATTCACACAAAAAATGTGAATTAGACAATACAAATCAAATGAAAGTTGTTCTACAAATTGATTACAGTGAAACAAGAATTACATCCAAAACAACATAGAATCAAGAAAATCGATCTGGACAGGAGCGTTTTGCGAGTTCTTGAAAATCGACTAAAAAGTTTCCAAATCTTGAAATTAATTTGATCTCTGCTTTCTTTTATACCAATTGTGTGTCCCTCGATGTGCAAATCAGATCAAGATAACAACAATTACGATGCCAAATTTCATATTCATTGATCTTCAATCAACAGATTACAATTCGTATGAAATTCTCTATCTCAAAGTTTCTCTCTCTAGATTCTCAATTGTCAGCGTGCTTAGTTACAAGATTCTACAACAAGAAAATTATTTATACCTATGAACAAAGACAAAGCAAGTAAACAATAACTAACACTAATAAAGACTTTGCTTTATTCTCCCTTTGAGCTTTGACTTTGACTTTGCAATTGAGAGTTTGACTTGGGCTTTGACTTTTTAATTCCAATGATCTTGGATGCAACATTTATGCACTAACAGATACATTGGGTCAAATGTACCCTTTGTTTAATAGATCTTGCAGTAGCTCCATTAGTTCTTTCAGATCAGACAAGGGCCATACAATATGGAGCGACTGGGCCAACTCCTGGAATAAGATCAATTGAGAATTCAACCTCCCGTTCAAGCGGTAACGCAAGAAGTTCATCTGGGAAGACATCAGGGAATTATTTTACTATTGGATTATCTTCCAATTTAGGACTTGCTTTAGAAACATCCTGGACCATGGTTTGAAACATTTCACACCCACAATCCATCAGTTTATGAGCTTTTAAAGCAGAGACAACATAGATAGATTTTTTGGGGCAGAATACCCTTAGGTACACGTTCAGGCTCAATGACATCCCCAAATATAACTTTTTTGGCTTCACAATCAATTGTGACTCGATGTTTGCCAGCCAGTTCATACCGAATATGAGATCGAAATCTCTCATTCTCATAGGAAGTAGGGACACTATCCAGACTTTGTTCCCAATCATTAATGGACAATCAACATATTCATCGTTAACGTATTTTGTTTAGCCCGAAGGTGTTGCAATAGTAAAGAATTCATTCAATGGCCATTTATACGGCTTGAGAAATTTCACAAACTTTTCTGACACAATGGAGTGAGTAGTTGTGGTGTCGAATAGGGCATAAAAATCTTTATCATTAATATGAACAGTGGCATAAACCATACTATTCGATAGTTTGATCTGCTAATAGTGTGAAGACTCACCCGCCTGTAGTGGTTTGTTTGCCTTTATCTTTCGATCCCGATCTACCACTTTGACCCTGTTTACAGTCTCTAGCCATGTCACCCTATTGGCCACAACTATAACAAACACTTGTCATTTGAAGATACGGGCCTGGCTTGTGGCTTTTACCGCAATCTTTACATTGGGTAGGGGGAGTGAGGTTTCCTGTATTTGATGTTGCTCCTGAAGATAAGAATGATCGTGAACTAGTTGGTTTGCGTTTCCCCTGCAAAGTTATACTTTTGTCAGATATATGTCTGTTCGCTTTGACTTCCAGAAGATGAATTTCGACACCTTTTCTTAGAATCTCCTTTAGTATAAAGAAAGTCAATTCGTTCAAGCTCTATGTTTCGCGTTGTGTTAATAATATGAGACAATTATGTGAATCTTTGCCCCATCAACCTTGAACTCTATTTGTTTTGTAAGGCCCATTTAAATTATTGGATTTGATTAGCCTTGGTACCGGCAAGTGGTCCGGCAAAAGCGACTAATCGAAGAAAGCGAGCCACAAAATCTGTTACAAACTCGTCCTCATGTTGTTTCATCATAGCAGAGTCCCGAATATAAGATTCCCGATCCGATTCGGTAAAGTATTGCTGGAGAAATGCATCTCTAAACTGGCTCCACATAAGATTTTCCACAACTGTATTACCTCCTCAAGCCTGCTTCCAAGATTGCCACCATTGATTTGCATCACCCTCTAGTTTGTATGCCGCCAAATTGACTTGAATATTATCGGGACATTCAAATATTTCAAATATCTTTTCTAGATGTTTAATCCAGTGTTCGGCCTCAACAGGATTCGTATCCGATGCTAAAGGTTGGGGCTTCTATTTATGGAACTTTTCTAACCACTGTTGTAGGGTTAGTTGTGTCCCAACTATAGCGGTGGTGGTACATGACGATGATGTAAGACCAGTACCTCCTAAATTATTAGGAGTTGTGGTCCCACCAGCCTGATGCACAGTTTTAACTACTTGTGTCATTAGACCATGCATAATTGAGTTCAAAGCTTGTTGCATTGCCGCAGAAATTTCAGGTTTCGACTGATTAGGAGGAAGATTATCATCACCATAGACCTTCTCAATTCGACTCCTGCGTGTACCCCTTCTTAGGGGCATTCTGATTACACCACATAAAGCATCTTGATTAGTGAATTCATCTAAATGATATTTAGTTAAATTGCATATAATATAATATAACATAATAAACTATTTATATCCCATCCTAAGTCTACCCATTCCTCACAGGTCAAACTTAGATTTATTCTACAGGTCGCAACTGTAACACCCTAAAACTTAGAGTAATTTAAAATTATGAAAAATCGGCAATATGACGTTTGAAATTGGAGTAAACCACCCAAAAGGGTAAATGTATGATAGCGTTTACAAAACCTGCGCATGAATATGGGAACTAACAACAAACTAATCTAAATACATCCTATCTAGATTACATTGGTTGTCAACCTAAAATTCCAAAATAATAAAGTCGTCTAAACACAAAGACTCCCAAAAATCTATCATCAAAAAAATGCCACAAGCGTCCACGCTCATCACTCAAACCTTTGGCAACCCACCGCTAGGGTACTTGTTATACACATCATTTGAGAAAAAGTGTTAGGCTTAAAGCCTAGTGAGAACACACAGCTTATATAAGACTTGAGAAATAAATTAAGTGCGACAATAAATAATCTTTTCCAAAAAGTTGAGTTTACAAAAAGGGAGTAACAACCACATAGTGACCATTCGGTCCAGAATACATCTTGCGATGACGGGGCCGATTTCCAAGGATCGTGGCGGAACACAAAAGTAAGCCACTCACCGAGTTGTGAGCTCAATACTTGGACCCATAGCCACGAACAACGCCAGCTCATACTTAGATATGGGGTAGCGTACCCGAGGATCCAAGTCATACTCGTTCGCTAGGAATACATTTACGGCCCATGGCTAGTAACCGGTCCCACATGACCGTACTAAATTGCCTCCGAGGACCCAATATCTCAACTAGTTACAAAAGGGAATACATCCCAAAATAAGTCGACTCAATACCTATGGATCCACTAGTAATAGTCTAAACTTGTCACAATTACATTTGTGACCAACTATAATCAAACATATAATTCTTAGTACCAATCATTTCCCAAAATGCATTTCTTTGTATAAATGACAATAAGTAAAACGAAATCCATTTATGAGCCATAATGTGGCCATTTTCCATTTCCAAATATGATTCCTTTACCAAGTACACCTTTCAAGTGTTATACCATTTTAAAGTGGTCATAGACCACCACAACAATAATCCATTTATTTTTCTCTCAAAGGTTCATTTTATCAAGTAAAACCCAATCATAAAATGAGAATCATAAATATGACAATATATATATATATATATATATATATATTCTTTCAAGTAACCCACCATAAATATGCAGGTAAAACCATATTTCACATCACATATGATGAAACCATTCATTTTAGTTGAAAGTGATAAAAACCCTAAAATCTCCAAAAATACAAAGTTAGGTCAAAATCATACAAAACCTAGAAACCAGGGACAAGTTTAGGAGTTCAAGATGTAATGTTTTTGACATGTATAAAGTTTAAGAAAATGAAGTATGAACTCACAATGCTTGGTTTGGGTAAACCCTAGAAACCAAGAGACCTTCAAAAATGGAAGCAACCTTGACCTTGAACCCTAGATTAACAATCTTGATGAAGATGATGGAATAGCTTCATGGAATCTAGGTATTTAATGCTTTTAATGGAACTAGGGTTTGGAAATTAATGAGAGAAAACGAGAGAGAATGGGAGAGTTTTGGGTAGGTGAAAGTGTTTTATGAGAAAAAAGACAAAGGAAAGCATTTAAGGGGCGTTTGGTCCATCAGCGACCTTGCCCCGCGACTATGACATGAGCATTCTCGCCGGTCATAGTCGCCCACTTAAAGAAACCTACGTTACCACCCTCGCGAGATTGACACGCGACAGTGACCCTGGGCATAAGCGTTTTGACACCGCAACTATGCCCAAGGCATAGTCGCCGGGCACTCTCGCCCTGGAGGTACCGAATCTGAAAGTTTCAGTGATCTCGACCCCATCGAGACCCCAAGGCCCAAGGCCCTGTCTTTGACATTTAATATGTGTATTTCATGTCAAAGAGAGCCCACTAAGAACACCACACTCCAAGGCCCAAGCAATTTAATGATTTATTTAATGCTCATTGATTGGAGTTTATTTAAGTGCTCTAGTTTTTATTTTGGCTCCTATGTGGGACAAAGTTTCTCCTCTAACCTTTTTACCACTTAGGGGTGACAGTCACATAAATACACACATAAATCACAAGCAGGTTATTCTTACCAAAAATTCGGGCATTACAATCCTCCCGAACTTGGAAACGATTTCGTCCTCGAAATCTGTGCTACCCGAACAGGTGAGTATATCTCTGCTTCATATCCTCCTCGGCTTCCCACATCACATTGACTCCACGATGATGTTTCCATTGCACCTTGACCATGATGACTTCCTTGTGGCAAAGTTTCTTGGATTTCCTATCTAGGATAGCTTCGGGTTCCTCCACGCAACGATTCCCTTCATCCACTCTTATCTCCGAAAGAGGAATGACGCTATCCTCTTCCGCCAAACATTTTCAGAGATAGCAGATATGAAATGTGTTGTGGATCCCGCTCATCTCCGGTGGAAGTTCCAATTGGTAGGCTTGTAAAACCACACGCTTAAGTACCGTAAATGGTCCAAGGAAACGGGGATTCAACTTCCCGTGCTTTCCGAACCGGATAATGCCCTTCCAAGGTGACACTTTAAACATCACACGGTCACCCACTTGGAACTCCATCGGTCGCCTCTTCTTATCGGCATAGCTCTTTTGCCGATCTTGAGCCGCTTTCAGCCTCTCCCGAATGGCCTTTACCTTATCGGTCGTTTCTTGCACAATTTCGGGTCCGGCGAATTCTTCTCTCCCGCTTCAAGCCAACACACGGGAGTTCTGCACTTCCACCCATATAAGGCCTCAAACGGTGCCATTCCAATACTCTACTAGTAGCTATTATTGTAGGCGAACTCCACCAAAGGTAGGTGAGAGTCCCAACTGCCCCCGAAGTCGATCACACAAGACCTTAGCATGTCTTCTAGCATTTGGATCATTCTCTCGCTTTGACCGTTGGTTTGAGGATGGTAAGTCGTAATCAATTTCACTTACGTACCAAGCTCTTTATGTAAGCCATCCCAAAAGTTCGAAGTGAACTGACTATCGCGATCCGACACGATAGACAAGGGAACTCCATGCCTCGAAACCACCTCATCGATGTAAATCTTTGCCAACTTGTCCATCGGTAGTGTCTCACGTATAGCCAATAAGTGAGCGCTCTTGGTCAACCGATCAACTATCACCCATATGGTATCGTGACCTCGAAGAGTTTTGGGCAACTTAGTCACAAAGTCCATGGTAATGTGTTCCCATTTCCAGTCAGGAATCTCCAAGGACTGAAGGCTCCCATATGGTCGTTGATGCTCGACTTTCACTTGTAAACACGTCACACAACGCTCCACGTAACGTGCCACATCAAGTTTCATTATCGGCCACCAATAATATAGCTTCAAGTCCATATACATCTTTGTACTCCCCGGGTGGATGGAATATTTGGACTTATGGGTATCCTCAAGAAGAAGTTATCGGTTGCCTCCAACTTTGGGTACCCACACACAACCGTTGAACAATTTCACCCCACGGCTATCTTCCGTTAAGAGTAAACGTTGTTTCGTCATTACTTCTTATTTGAGATTCTCCTCCAACAAGGCTTCTACTTGAGATGCCTTGATTCTCTCAATAAGACTTGACACGAGCTCGATTCTTGAAAGGGTAGCCCGAATGCTTCCGCTATAATCCTTCCGACTTAATGCATCAGCCACCACGTTTGCCTTACCGGGGTGGTAAAGCAACTCACAATCGTAATCCTTTAGTAACTCGAGCCACCGTCTTTGCCTCATATTCAACTCTTTTTGATCAAAGACGTATTTCAAACTCTTATGATCCGTGTAGAGCGTACATTTCGTGCCATAAAGGTAATGCCGCCAAAGCTTCAACACGTAATTCTTCAAAGCGAAAACCACCGCTGCCAACTCCAATTCATGGGAAGGGTAAATCTTCTCATGAATTTTGAGTTGTCTTGAGGCGTAGGCGATCACTTTGCCTCTCTACATCAACACGTAACCCAACCCCATCTTTGAAGCGTCACTATAGACCACGAAGTCTTCCGATCCTTCGGGTAGTGACAAAATTGGAGCTTCACACAACTTCTTTTGTAAAGTCTGGAACGCCTTCTCTTGCACCTCGGTCCAAATAAAATTGACGTTCTTCCGAGTCAAAGTCGTCAAGGAAGAAGCAATTTTCGAGAAGTCTTGAATAAACCTCCGGTAATAACTCGCCAAACCCAAGAAGCTTCGGATCTCAGACGGACTCTTGGGAGGCTCCCAATTCATCATAGCTTCAATTTAGAGGGGTCTACCTTCACTCCATCTCGAGTGACAACGTGACCCAAGAATTGAACCTCTTCAAGCCAAAAATCGCATTTGGAAAATTTGGCGTACAACCTCTCTTTTCTCAACACCTCTAGGACCTCATGAAGGTGTTGCTCGTGTTCCGATTCGCTCTTGGAATACACGAGTATGACATCAATGAACACAATGACCGACTTATCGAGGAATGGTCAACACACTCTATTCATCAAATCCATAAATACCGTTGGTGCGTTAGTCAACCCAAATGGCATCACGAGGAATTCGTAATGGCCGTAACACGTTCTAAAGGACGTTTTCTTCTCTCACCTTCACTTGGTGATATCCCGAACACAAATTGATCTTTGAGAAACAACCCTCTCCTTGGAGTTGATTGAACAAGTCGTCGATCCTCGAGAGTAGATACTTATTCTTTACCGTAGCCTTATTCAGTTCACGATAATCGATGCACATTCTCATTGTGCCATCCTTCTTCTTGACAAACAATACCGGAGCTCCCCAAGGTCCTTCTCTAGAAGCTCTTGGAGTTGAGCCATCATTTCTAACATTTCCGATGGCGTCAACCGGTAAGGGTCCCGAGCAATCGGAGTCGCCTCTGGTATAAGATCAATCCGGAACTCCACTTGACGATCAGGCGGTAAACCGGGCAAGTCATCCGGAAAGACATCGGGAAACTTGTGCACCACCTTCATGTCTTCAAGCTTCTTCTTCTCGATCTTGGCATCAATCACGTATGCCAAAAAGGACAAACATCCTTTCACCAAGCACTTTCGTGCCTTAGCCATGGTGATAACCGCTACATCGCCCTTTCACCTTTGGCCATAAACTATCACCATTTCACCGTCCGATATAGGGAGTCGGATCAGCTTCTTGGATCATAGGATTTCGGTATGATTGTTTTCCGACCAATCCTTGTCTACAACCACATCAAAACCGCCAATGACCATCGGCATCAAGTCGATCGGGAATTCCTTCCCTTCGATCCCAAGAGTACACCCCTCAAGACATCGTGGATTAATACTTGGCTACCATTTGCTATCTCTACCACTAAAGCATTCTCTAGACTATTAGTAGGCATATCAAGCTTTTGACGAAACGATTCAGATATGAAAGAGAAATTGGCACCCGAATCGAAAAGTACATGAGCAAGTACGGAGTTTAGGAGAAACATACCCGATACCACGTCGGTGGATGCCTTGGCATCATCGGCCATCATCTGAAAAGCTCGACCCGAAACCCTATATGGGTTCTCCCTTTTCTCTGGCGCGCTACCCGGCTTGAGCTTCGGGGAATCCCTCTTCGCATGCCCCGATGCCTTGCACTCGAAGCAAATAGTTCCTCTCACTAGGTAGTCTCTAGTGGGGTGATCAGTTTTCCCACACTTACACAAGGGTGAGGAGTGGTGTTACAGTTTCCATGGTGCTTGCTTCGGCACTTCTGGAACCACCTAGCTTCTTGTCGGTTGTCAAAATTTCGATTCCCAACGAAAGGTCGAGGTCTCTTAGGAGGCCCAGAATTGCTCTCCCACTTCCGTTTCTCTCCCACCACCACAACTTTCTCTACCTTATCTCTAGCATATACATCTTCCACGATCTGCACCTCCTCTATGGTCTCACGGAGATTAGAGGCCTTAGAGTTGCGGAACATCGACATCATGTTCGTCGATAGGCCCTTGAGGTAGGCCTTTACCTTCTCCTTCTCTGTTGGGGCCAGATGCCCTACTAGCCCCAATTTCTCCATGAATCGACGGGTGTACTCCCTCACTGTCAAGTTCCCCTTCTTGAGAGACCGGAACTCTTCTTCAATGCGATCCAAGGCCCTCTCATTGTAGTACTCCTTAAGAATTTTCTTCTTAAATCCGGCCCAAGTCAGTTGAGCCAAAATGGTATAGGAGAGGGTGGACTTGGTAACATTCCACCATGTGAGTGTTGTGTCTCGAAGCATTTGGGAACCAAACTACACCCTCTGATCTTCCCCGCACTCAGATGAGTCGAAGGCCTGTTCGATCCCCTAAATCCGCTTCATACAAGCAACAGGGTCTTCAGAACCGGAGAACTCCGGTGGCCTGCAACCTAGGAAGGATTTATACGTGCAAGATCTCTTGCCTTACCTTACTTCGGTAATTATTGGTTCGTCAGTCCGGTTCACGTGTCCCATACCACCGGACCCAATCACCTCGATGTTCTCTGCAACTGTTTCATTCCTCCGGTTGCTCACATCATGGTCGTCGAACATTTTCAGAAGGGATTCCTGCTGCTTAGCCATCGCATCATTGATTATTTGCATCAGATTGGCCATCATTTCGGATTGAGGAGTTACATCCCGAATAACCGGGTTGAACGAAGCCAGGTCCACCCGTGGGATGATCTCAGGCCCTCCGCCTAGCAATGGTTGGGTAGATGGGCTTATAGCGGCCTCAACCCTCTCCAATTGATCAACCGTCGAAGCAGTCGCCTATCCACCATCCACACGTGTACACGGTCTTCCGCACGTACTAACCATCTTTGATCTGCCACACACGACAAGGAAAGGAGGTACGAATGGATTATACGAATTAAACACAAAGAAATTTACTAATACAATCATTAATCATCGTAACAATAGTACCTCAAGCACGCTCATGTAACAATATATTCATAATAGCATTAGCTAAGTGAAATTATGAACATATTTTACACAAGAAGTCTCGTTACCGCCGTTATAATTTTCAATTAGTGCACTTCCGTTGACTTCTAAGACCGTCCTATCTTAGAAATTCTACCCAAACTCACCAATCATCACTTAACTTACTCAATCTAAGTCTAGACATCTTACATTCATGCCTAGTTCACTTAAACTAGGGCTCTGATACCAACTTGTAACACCTTAAAATTTAGAGTAATTTAAAAATATGAAAATTCGGCAATATGACGTTTGAAATTGGAGTAAACCACCCAAAAGGGTAAATGTATGATAGCGTTTACAAAACCTGCACATGAATATGAGAACTAACAACAAACTAATCTAAATACATCATATCTAGATTACATTGGTTGTCAACCCAAAATTCCAAAATAATAAAGTCGTCTTAACGCAAAGACTCCCAAAAATATATCATCACAAAAATGCCTCAAGCGTCCACGCTCATCACTCAAACCTTTGGCAACCCACCGCTAAGGGTACCTGTTATACACATCATTTGAGAAAAAGTGTTAGACTTAAAGCCTAGTGAGAACACACAGTTTATATAAGACTTGAGAAATAATTCAAGTGCGACAATAAATAATCTTTTCCAAAAAGTTGAGTTTACAAAAGGGGAGTAACAACCACATAGTGACCATTCGGTCTAGAATACATCTTGCAACGACGGGGGAGACCCGATTTCCAGGGATCGTGGCGGAACACAAAAGTAAGCCACTCACCGAGTTGTGAGCTCAATACTTGGACCCATGGCCACGAACAACGTCGGCTCATACTTAGATGTGGGGGAGGGCACCCGAGGATCTAAGTCATACTCGTTCGCTAGGATTACATTTACGGCCCATGGCTAGTAACCAGTCCCACATGACCGTACTAAATTGCCTCCGAGGACCCAATGTCTCAACTAGTTACAAAGGGAAATGCATCCCAAAATAAGTCGACTCAATACCTATGGATCCATAGTAATAGTCTAAACTTGTCACAATTACATTTGTGACCAACTATAATCAAACATATAGTTCTTAGTACCAATCATTTCCCAAAATGCATTTCTTTGTATAAATGACAATAAGTAAAACGAAATCCATTCATGAGCCATAATGTGGCAATTTTCCATTTCCAAATATGATTCCTTTACCAAGTACACCTTTCAAGCGTTATACCATTTTAAAGTGGTCATAGACCACCACAACAATAATCAATTTATTTTCCTCTCAAAGGTTCATTTTATCAAGTAAAACCCAATCATAAAATGAGAATCATAAATATGACAATATATATATTCTTTCAACTAACCCACCATAAATATGCATGTAAAACCATATTTCATATCACATATGATGAAACCCTTTATTTTAGTTGAAAGTGATAAAAACCCTAAAATCTCCAAAAATACAAAGTTAGGTCAAAATCATTTAAACATGAATATAATCAAGGAGAAGTTTAGGAGTTCAAGATGTAATAATTTTGACATGTATAAAGTTTAAGAAAATGAAGTACGAACTTACAATGCTTGGATTGTGTAAACCCTAGAAACCAAGAGACATTCAAAAATGGAAGCAACCTTGACCTTGAACCCTAGATTAACAATCTTGATGAAGATGATGGAATAGCTTCTTGGAATCTAGGTATTTAATGCTTTGAATGGAACTAGGGTTTGGAAATTAATAAGAGAAAACGAGAGAGAATGTGAGAGTTTTGGGTAGGTGAAAGTGTTTTATGAGAAAAAAGAGCGACTATGCCCCAGGCACTCTCGCCATGGAGGTACCGAATCCGAAAGTTTCAGTGATCTCGACCCTATCGAGACCCCAAGAGCCCCAAGGCCCAATGACCTATCTTTGACATTTAATATGTGTATTTCATGTCAAAGAGAGCCCACTAAGAATACTACACTCCAAGGCCCAAGAAATTTAATGATTTATTTAATGCTCATTGATTGGAGTTTATTAAGTGCTCTAATTTTTATTTTGGCTCCTATGTGGGACAGTTTCTCCTCTAACCTTTTTACCACTTAGGGGTCACAGTCACACAAATACACACATAAATCACAAGTGGATTATTCTTACCGAAAATTCGGGCGTTACAGCAACCTATGCTCTGATACCATAAATGTAACATCCCATGCTAGCTACACTCGCTTAAACGTATACAGAGCAACTAAGGGGCTGTTTGGCAAGCTCTTAATGGTGACATTAAGAGCTCACCTCTGAATCGGTAAGAGGCTAGGGCTGTTTGGCAAAAAAAACACCTCTTAACCATTACAGTGACCTCTTAATGGTTGAGTGTATAGGGTTATGCAAAATGGTTCAGAGCCTCATTTTTTCCCCAATTGCCCTCCCCTTAAACACAGCAGCACCATTCTTCCTCCCATGCTTCTTCCCTGTGTGAACGACGAGGCCAATCCCCGTCGGCGGCCCTCTCTCCAGCGCCGGCCACCCCGTCGGCGGCCCTCTCTCCAGCGCCGGCGACCCCATCGGCGGCCCTCTCTCCAGTGCCGGCGACCCCGGTCTTCTCTCCGTCGCAGCCACCCCGATCTGCGGTCTTCTCTCCATCGCAGCCACCCCGTCGGCGGTCCTTTCTCCGTCGCTGGCAGACCACTTCTTCCACTTCTTCTCCGGATCCAAGATATCGAGTCCTTCGTACACATTAATAATGCTCAGAACGATCACCGAGTATCCAAGGCTCTGGTGGTAGATGGTCCAGTAAAATCTTGCTGCCATGGCTCTGGTGGTAGATGGTCCAGTAACATTGATAATGCTCAGAAAGATTCAATATTTTTTTTGCTAAATCAAGTGGGTTTATAATTAAATGCAAGATTTTGTGTAGATTTTGTAAAATTTGTATCAATTTTGTATGAAATTTTATATGGATTTTGTTCCCTGTGTTTACCGATTTTATATGGGTTTTGGTGTGGTTTATTGATTTTCCTCGTAGGGTTAAAATGGTAATTTGTTGTCATTCAGACTGTCCATTCAGAGCAGTTACCAAACAACCATATTTCATTCTGCACTAAATCATACAAAGCCTCTCAACCATTCTGACCTCTTAACTATTCTGCACTCAACTATTCAGCAACTGCCAAACAGCCCCTAAGGAAACTTTACAACAAAATAGTAATAGTTATAGACAACCGGGCGTTAGGGTACATATATATACAATCCTAAAAGTAACTATACAAAAGTGAGGTTGTCTGGTAAGTTAGTATTCAAAATATTCGCTCCTGTTCTCTTAACCCGGATAATCCCCAGTTTGTCTCTAGAACCTGCCACGGAATTACAAATGTGGCTGAGCAATAACTCAGTGAACAAATCAGAAAATTCAACAATAAACAATATAGGATAAGTACAAATTATTCCTATAATCATGAAACGATAAAATAAATCAATCGAATATCACACAGATATAACAAAGGGTTCCACGCAATCACCCGTTCTGTATTTCGTGTTATTCAAATCAAAACCTACTTGAGTTTTAGGTTATCAAGTATCTAACTCTAAGGATTTTCAAAATTCTTACCTCAAAGATGATTACACCTCTTCAAGATGTTTGATTCTTTCAAACCCTGACAAACTCTAGCCCCTAACAACAAAAATACACACAAACTTAATATGTATTTCAATCAAATAACCTAAATTTCAAGATTATAATCTTACCCAATGATTTACCTTCATGATTTAGCTCCAAATCTTCAAAATCTCATCATTTCATCAAGGTTTGAAACTTAATTTTATGGAGAAGTGTTTGGTTCTAAGGTTTGAAGAAGAGACGTGAAGAAAAAGAGATATAAAATCTGATTATGAGATTATTAATCTCAAATTTTGTTTTTATATTTTCAGATTTTCTCTTTTGGGTCCCTCAAGATTCCTGAATTGCATCCTTACAAAGATTAGAGAATTTCTTCACATTTTGGTTTAATTATAGTTTCACTTATCCATGTTTAACCTCTCTAATGGCCATAAAGTTAGTGCAGTTTAAGTCCATATGCTATATGCACAAGCATACAAAGCAATGACTAACTCCAAACACTAATTTTTCACTTAAAGTTTGATATAAAAGTCCGGCTATTATAGAATGATTCTTACGTCGGTTGTAATTTTGATATTTTTTTACCAAAACTTTAGTCTAGAGTCCAAAATAACAATAAATTATAAATTATAAGGACAGAAATCACAATTTTTAAACCACAAGAATGCAAATCAAAATTATTAACAAGGGACATAAAATTATAATTTACTCTAAGGTGCCATTTAGTTGGGTATTAAAAGGTAAGGAATGAGAAAGATAATAAAATCGTGATTTAGTTTAATATAGTAATATAATGAACCACTTATTTCAGACCTATTAATTTTACCAAATTGGAATCATTCCTATTTGCATTTCGATTTTCATTATCATTTTAACATTTTACACCAATTTTATAAGTTCCTAAAATCAAATTTTGTTTTTCAAAAGAAAAAGAAGGGTAAAAATTGAAGTTTTGAATAGGGGTGTAAATGATGTGAGTCGGGCTCGAGTACCAGTAAACTCGACTCGAACTCGACTCGAAAGCTCGCGATTAGTGAAAATCTAAGCTCGAACTCGACTCGATAACCAATTCCCAAGCTCGAATCCGAACTCGAATCAAAGCTCGAAGCAAGCTCGAACTCGATCTTGAACTCGAATCAAACTCGAACTCGAACCAATTCTCAAGCTCGAACTTGAACTAGTGTTCGTATTCGTTCGTTAAGGAAATAGGTATGTTCGTGTTCGTTTATATTCGTCAAGTTAAAACTGAAAACAATCATATAGAAACTTAAATAAAAAGAAGGTGCACCTATTTTGATAGTGTTCTCTTATAAAACCCTTTCACTAGCTCAAGCCATTAGCTCAAAGCCACTAGTAGAAGAATTGCAAAGAAAATGGTGGAGGCCTACACATATATATGCTAGAGTAAAGAGTCAAAAATGAGTTAAGGGACCAATGTGAGATGAGAGAGTCTCTCTTTTTTTTTTAAATTCAATTTTCAATTTTGATTTATTATTTTAACATTGATGTATTGTATTAAAATAATTATTATTAATTTTTTTACATTATACTTTATAAATTATAATATAAATTAATTATATATATATATAATATATTTGAGTATCTCACGAGCTTATCAGTCGAGTATCAGGTCGCTCGTAGGGCTGGCAACGGGTAGGGTATGGGTAGGGTAAAGGTTAATCCTTTATCCAATCTATTTAAAATAGCGGGTAACAAAATGAGTAATTATCCATCTCATAAAACTCTTATCCATATCCTACCCTACTCATTAAAAGTAGCGGGTAACAAAATGGGTGATGGATAAATGGTAAAACAAAATTTTATTTTAAATCACAATTGATATTGTTAAATCTCAAATATATAAGTAAAACATAAATTAATAAATATAGTTATTATTTTATATCGTAGTAAACATTTTATTATTCTAAAGAATAAATTACGGATTTGGTCCCTATGGTTCTTTGAAATTTTGGATGAGGTCCCCCATAGGAATTAATTACAGACAACATCACCATGGTTTCAGTTTTGTTGCGGATCAAGTCCCTCCATCTAACCCTGGTTAACCATGAGTTGTTAAACCCCTCACATGCCTCCCATGTAAGGGGCATTCCTGTCAATTCCCATCATCACTCCCACCCAAAAACCTCATTTTCCGGTTTTTGCTTTTCTTTTCTTTTCTTGCTGAAATCGAACAACCATTCCCTTTCAAGGTTCTTTTCTCTCGGAATAATTGTGATGGTAATTGGGGAATAACGTTTTGTTAATGATGGCTCATACCCATCTACATGAGTTGCTCAAAGAAGATCAAGAGCCCTTTCAGCTCAAGAATTACATCGCCGACCGACGTTCTCAGCTCAAATTGACAGAAACAACAACTAAATGAAAAGCAATTATCGAACCCACAACCTGCACTCTTAAATTCTGCATCAACCATGCATGTCTTTTCACTTTCAAAGATTCCCCGACAACCAAAAGTCCCTGTAATAGTTCGAAGAATGTCGGATTCGGGTTACTGGGATCTTTTCTCAAACAATTAAAGCATAAGAGCACCCCAACCAAACGCCATGAAATCACTTCTTTAAACAATACAAAATCTTCACTGGCAACAAAAAATTTTAGGGGAAAAGAGGCAGCAAACGACGTCCAAGTTAGTTTGGATGCTAACGGCAGTGCATACTGTAGGCCTAGTAGTGCAGATTGGTCGGAAACGGAGACTTCGTTTTTTTTTTTTTGAACCAGCAACAACCCAAATTTTTATAACCACCACCAACCAAAAAAAAACAAAACAGTAGCCACCAAAGAAAAAACAGTTCAACAGCCACAAATCCTTAGCCGAAGCAGGACATCACCACATCAATTACAAGTAAATGAACAATAAAGAAAACAAAGAGAAAAGTTTGCGAGAAGCAAACATAAACACCCTTCCTGTCCGCCCGAAAATCCATCCGATAAGAGCCCGGGCACCATCTCGCCAACAAATCCACTCCAGCTCAATCTCGGTTTATGAATTGTGTGAGGAGATTCAATCTGAAAATCATGCTTCATTTTCATCTGCCATGTGCTATGCTCAAGCGCTTCTACCCCTTTTCGTTTCTCTCTCCAGAAAATCCCTTCCGTCGGTCATCGGAAATTGGATTTCTTATCACCGGCGACATCTCTGAACTGCCGCTTACGACACGTTTTTATTTCTTGTCTACGTCTTGTAATTTTCTCAATGTCTTATTACACCAATTTAATCACAAGCTAAACGGAGATGCTAAATGTCTGAGTTACTTAGCTAACTCGTAAGCTCAGTTGGGATGAGAATTGAATTGGGATGGGGTATTTGTGTTATTTTGATTAATGGTAAAAGGGTTGCTATTGCCATTGATGACACCCATGGGAGGCACGTGAGGGGATGGTTAACCAGGGTTAGATGGAGGGACTTGATCCGCAACAAAATCGAAACCATGGTGATGTTGTCTGTAATTAATTCCTATGGGGGATCTCATCCAAAATTTCAAAGAACCACAAGGACCAAATCCGTAATTTACTATATTCTAAATATAATCATAGGATAATATTTTGAAAAAACAATATAGCAAGACCAACACTTTTCATTATATTTATTTTCTTGAACCCGTCTTGTTTCTTATTTAATTATCATCAAATCTTTTACTCGATAAATATAAAAAATAAATTAATATACACGTTAACATACGACAACATTATAAAAAAATATTAATAATTGACTTAATATAATTATGTATATATATACACAAATATTTAATATTATATATATTATATCGTAACGGATAACAAGTAATGGATAACGAAAAAACGTTTATCCATACCCTACCCACTAAAATTTCGGGTAAACGGGTAATAGATAATTGGATAAATGAATAAAATTTTCTTTATCCATACTCTTAGGGGGCATTTGGTTCGCATAATGTTTTTGGATGAAATGGAATATGTCAAAGGAATTTGACTTTGAAGAAATTGGAATTGAATGTTGTCAGGTTTGACCACCTGTTTGGTTGACAGAATTGGAATGAAATTTGTTAAATGAATTGAAATTTTTCTGTTTGGTTCACAGATTGTAGCTTTAGAATTGGGATGGAATTTTGGTAAATGACCAAAATACCCTTTTTGTTTATTTTAATTTTTTTCAACAAAAATTACTTTAATGAAATAGTCATTAAATTGTTTAATTTTTAACTAAAATTGCTTTGATTATTTTAGCACACGAATGATGATGAGAGAGAGAGAGAAAGAGGAGAGAGAGATGAGAGGAGAAAGAGAGGATAGATTGAGAGAAAGAGAGGAGAGAGAAAGGGAGAGAGAGAGAGAGGGAGAGAGAGGAGAGAGAGGATAGATTGAGAAAGAGAGTAGAGAGAAAGAGAGAAAAAAGGGAGGGAGGGAGAGAGGATAGAGAGAGAGAGAGGAGAGAGAGGGAGAGAGAGAGGATAGATTGAGAGAGAAGGTAGAGAGAGAAGAGAGAGGGAGAGAGAAATAGGAGAGAGAGTTGGTGTCTGCTAATAATGTTGAACGGTAATGGTGATTGCCGGTGGCGGTGGTGGCCGGAGGTGGTGGTGGCCTATGGCGGTGGCCGGAGGTGGTGGTGGCCGATGGCGGTGGCCGGAGGTGGTGGTGGTGGTGGCCGGAGGTGGTTGATGGTGGCGGGAGGTGGTGGCCGGTGTTGGTAACCGGAGGTGGTGGTCAATGGTGGGCGATGGCGGTGGTGGTGGTCGGAGGTGGTGGTGCATATTTGGATGAGGGTCAATTTTGTCCAAAAAAAATATGACATTCCATTCCAATGAAATACCACCTCCCCCCAAGGAATGTTGAATTCCTTCATTTGTGGAATTCATTGGAATTCAACATTCCAATTCCTTAAAAAGAATGAACCAAACGATGTAATGGAATCTGGTCAACGGAATTCAACATTCCAATTCCATCATATTTCATCAGAATCTGCGAACCAAACGCCCCCTTATTCAACAGATCGAAACATAACGGGTTACCCTTACTGATGGGGACCAAAGAAGGAAAAACGAGGAGCATGAATTAAATTTTCACAATGATGGTTTCAAGCAATCATCATCAGAAAATGCTTTTGAGTACATGGTTGGGCCCATGACAAGAGCTAGAAGCAAAAGAATGAAGGAGGCCCTCAATCAATTTATCAAAGAAACCCAAGCCCAAGAAGAGTCCAAGTTAAAAGAAGTCGAGTCCAAGTTACAAGAAGTCAAGCCCAAGATCATGACTGTTTTGTTGATCAAAGATGGAGCCCATGATAAATAATTCTAGAAGGTTAAAAACAATTAATTATATAGTTTTGAATTTAGTGCTATTTTGAATGCTACATTAAAGATGGATAGTTTGAAAGTCTAAGATAGTTAATTAAGCCTTTTTGTTTGCCATCCTCTTCATCTATAAATAGGAGGATTTGTTCTCATTGTAAGATGATCTTTTCTTGAAATATATTGAGAGGTTTATTCATTTACATATTTGTTCTCTTGTGAACTTGTTTGGATTCTACAAAGTTAGGCTTTGTAATTTCCTTTAGACTTATCATTTGGGGTTTGATTTCCCTTGAGTGTGGCGTCTTTAGCTTTCGTTCTTCATTTACTTATTGTCGTTTAAGGGTCTTAGTTCACATAACTAAGGTTCTTAATCCATAAGTCGTTTGAAGGGTGGAGTTTTAGTTAAGGTTCTCTCTCACAAGTTGAGTTTGGGTCTTAACTCCATTGAAAGAATCTTCAAACAACTTCTGTCACTCGTATCAATCATAAGTGATTCATCCAAATTTAGAAAACCAAGTCGTTGGTCATCTTTTACATGTTGGGTCGTATCAGTTTGGTATCAAAGCACAAGGTAATTTCTTGAACTTCATCCTTTTTTTTTCTAATCTTACCTCATAATCTTCTTTCCTATTTTCGGGTTTCTTTTCTTCTTATTTTATTTGGTCTAAACTTCGAAGTTGCAAAAAAAAAAACAAACAAACAAACAAAAAAGAAAGAAAGAAAAAAAAAAAAGAAAAAGAAAAAAAACAGAAGCAAAAGAAGGGGAAAAAAAAGGCCCATGGATATTTTATGTGTTCCATATTAACCTCAAAGTTGAGATCGTGATTTTTTTTAAGACCCACGTTTAAATTATTTGCTACTCTAGCTTGTTATTTTTACCTCTCTTGCGTGTTCATTTCCTTCCCATCGTTTATCCCTAGTCGTTTTCTTCATTTGTCTAAAGTTAATTCACTTTGTCAAATTTTTGTGGTTTCTTTGAATAGGTTCGCTTTAGAACAATATAAAGTGAAGGATTGAGTGGTAAAAGGCAAGTGTGTGACATCTTTGTTAAAAGCTATAATATTCAAGAGAGAAACACTTGGGGTGAGTATAGATTGGTTAGGTTTGGAAACATATTTGGGGGGGGGGGGGATTAAGGGACGTGAGGCCATTGCATTTTCTGCTGCTTCTTTTTCTTAACTGTCATTAAAGGTATCATGGAAGGTAAACTATCAATGGAGCAAAAGGCGTACCAAGAACAGATTGCAAAATTTACCGAGACAATGAACATGGTTTGACAAGATTAAATGACTTAGAGATGAGAAGTAACGATCGTCGAAACAATGATGAAGAAGTACACCAAGAAGATGAAAGTGTACATGAATCTGAAGCATCTCATGGAACTAGAAGGGTTGATGGCAATCTTGGAAGCATGAAAATGAAAATCCCGGAGTTCAAAGGGAAAAGTGATCCAGAGGCTTATTTAGAGTGGGAAACGAAAGTTGAAAGGATCTTTGAAGTGCACAACTACTCGGAAGTGAAGAAGGTAAAACTTGTTGCCCTTGAGTTTTCTGGATATGCACTAACTTGGTGGGATAAATTGCAAGCTATAAGAAGGCGAGATGGAGAACAACCAATTACCACATGGAGACAAATGAAAACAATTATGAAAAAGAGGTTTGTTCCTTCCCACTATTATCGTGATTTATTTAAAAGGCTCCAAGGTATTACCCAGGGTTCCAAAAGTGTTCAAGACTATTACAAAGATATGGAAATGGCAATGATAAGGGTAAATGTTGTGGAGGACCAGGAAGCAACTATGGCGCGGTTTCTTGGTGGCTTGAATAAACCAATTGTTGATGTTGTGGAACTACAACATTACGTGGATACGGAGGAGATGCTTCATAAAGCTGAAATGATTGAGAAGCAATTAAAAAAGAAGAATTTGGAGCCACGACGTTCCAACAATCCTAACTCTTCATGGAAAGGAGGATCAAGCACCTCATGGAAGAAAGATGATGGAAAGAAGTACAACAATACAACTTCTTCGAAGGTATCTAATAACACTTCAAGCTCTAATAGTTTGGCTTCTAATTCATCTACTCCTGCTAGGAAAGTTACTTGTTTTAAGTGTTTGGGAAAAGGCCATATTGCTTTACAATGTCCCAACTCACGTGTGATGACCATTCAAGAGGATGGTTCTTACGCTAGTTCCAGTGATAAAGAAGAAGACAACCACGATGAAGCACCTCAATCTGAAGAAGGCTATGAAGAGGAGTTTGAGGCTGAAGATGGCCAATGTTTCGTGAATGTTCGTGCTTTGAATGCACAAGTTAAGATTGAAGAGGAGCAACAACAAAGACACAACATTTTTCATACGAAGGGTCGTATCAAAGATAAGGTATGTTTAATCATTATTGATGGTGGGAGTTGCACTAATGTTGCTAGTACTTACCTAGTTGAGAATCGGAATCTTCCTACTTTGAAGCATCCTTCATCATATAAACTTCAATGGTTGAGTAATTGTGGAGAGATAAAGGTAACAAAACAGGTGTGTGTCACATTCTCGATTGGTAAGTATATGGATGAGGTGTTATGTGATGTGGTTCCGATGGATGCAAGTCATATGCTTTTGGGAAGGCCATGGGAGTTTGATAGAAGGGCTACTCATGATGGTTTCACAAATAAATATTTATTTGTAATGGATCGGAAAACTATTACTCTTGTTCCCCTTTCCCCACAACAGGTGTATGACTGTAATAAGCAGATGAAAGTTGAGAGAGAGAAAAGGCAAAAATTGAGAGACCTACAAAAGCCAAGTAAAAGTAAGCAAGTAGAAAACACAAAAAAAGACAAGTCAGATGTGGTAGAAAATAGTGAGTCGAGTGAAAAGCCGAAGTTGGGAGGAGAAAAAGGCAATAACTTCTTTGCTACAATGAGAGGTTTGGATAGGGCTTTCAACACTCGTAAGAGTGTGATTTTACTTGTTTTCCAAGATCATTCTCCTGTTCCACAAGAATTACCTAACCATTTGCCTTTGGAGTTTATCTCAATGTTGCAGGATTTTGAGGATGTTTTTCCTGAAGAACTTCCTAACGGACGTCCCCCTATTAGAGGGATTGAGCATCAAGTCGATTTGATACCGGGGGCCATCATTCCAAATAGACCAGCTTATCGTGCGAACCCGGAGGAGACAAAGGAGTTGAGAAGGCAAGTGGATGAACTGTTGGCAAGAGGTCAAATTCGAGAATCCTTAAGCCCATGTGTTGTTCCGGTAATTCTCGTTCCTAAAAAAGATGGTTCTTGGCGTATGTGTGTCGATTGTAGGGCAATCAATAAGATTACTATTAAATATAGACATCCTATTCCAAGACTTGATGACATGCTTGATGATTTGCATGGAGCTACTTTGTTTTCAAAAATTGATCTTAAATCTGGTTATCACCAAATTCGTGTTAAAGAGGGTGATGAATGGAAAACTGCCTTTAAAACTAAGTTTGGTTTGTATGAGTGGTTAGTAATGTCATTTGTCTTAACTAATGCACCAAGCACGTTCATGAGATTGATGAACCATGTGCTTAGGGAATTTATTGGCAAGTTTGTGGTTGTTTATTTTGATGATATTCTGATTTATAGTAAGGACTTGATTGAACATCGTGAACATGTGCAAGTTGTGTTAAGTACCTTACGAGCTGAGAAACTTTATGCTAATATGAAAAAGTGTACCTTTTGTGTGCACAAAGTTGTATTTCTTGGTTTTGTAGTGAGTGCACAAGGTATTCAAGTGGATGATGAGAAAGTGAAAGCCATCAAGGATTGGCCGACTCCTACAAATCCCTCCGAGGTGAGATCTTTTCATGGCTTGGCTAGTTTTTACAGGAGGTTTGTAAGAGATTTCTCAACAAAGGCTGCCCCTTTAAATGATTTGGTCAAAAATAATGTGAAGTTTGAATGGGGTCCTTCTCAAGATGAGGCATTTAATAGACTTAAACTTGATTTAACAATTGCACCCGTACTTGCATTGCCTGATTTTGGAAAGAGTTTTGAAGTTGAATGTGATGCATCTGGTATAGGGATAGGCGTCGTTTTAATGCAAGAAAGGCACCCTATTGCATACTTTAGTAAGAAGTTGAAAGGAGCTCATTTGAATTATCCTACTTATGACAAAGAGTTGTATGCTGTTGTGCGTGCTTTAGAAACTTGGCAACATTATTTGATGCCTAGGGAGTTCATTATTCACACTGATCATGAATCACTAAAGCACATTAAAGCACAAAGTAGGTTGAACAAAAGGCATGCTAGATGGGTTGCGTTCATTGAAACTTTTCCTTATGTCATTAAGTACAAACAAGGAAAAGAGAACATTGTCGTTGACGCATTGTCTCGTAGACATGCTCTTCTCACGACACTTGGTACTAAATTGATGGGCTTTGAGTTCATCAAAGATTTGTATGATAGTGACCCTGATTTTTTGGGGGTATTTGGTGCATGTGAACAAGTTGCATTTAATAAGTTTTTCAAACATGAAGGATTTTTGTTCAAGGAGTCAAAACTATGTGTGTCAAAGTGTTCATTGCATGAGTTACTAGTTCGAGAAGCACATAGTGGAGGTTTGATGGGACATTTTGGTGTTCACAAAACTTTGGATATATTGGTTGAACAATTTTATTGGCCTGGGATGAAACGAGATGTTACTCGTATTTGTGAAAGGTGTGTTGAGTGTAAAAAGGCAAAATCCAAATCCAATCCTCATGGATTATACACGCCACTCCCAATTCCAACCTCACCTTGGGTTGACATCTCGATGGATTTTGTGTTGGATTTACCAAGAACTCAACGAGGTATGGATTCTATTTTTTTCATAGTCGATCGTTTTTCTAAAATGGCTCATTTTGTTGCATGTAGGAAAACGGACGATGCGAAGAATATCGCCAATTTGTTCTTTAAAGAAATTGTGCGTCTTCATGGAGTTCCACGGAGCATTGTGAGTGATAGAGATGTGAAGTTTCTAAGCTATTTTTGGAAGACTTTGTGGTGCAAATTAGGCACTAAATTGCTCTTTTCTACGACTAGTCACCCTCAAACCGATGGTCAAACAGAAGTGACCAATCGTACTTTGCGGTCACTTTTAAGGGATGTTATTAAGAGTAATTTGAGAGGTTGGGAAGAATGCCTTCCCATAGCTGAATTTGCTTATAATAGGGTTGTTCATTCATCAACCAACTTTTCCCCTTTCGAAATTGTCTATGGTTTTAACCCTCTTACTCCTTTGGATTTGTCTCCTTTGCCATTAAAGGAACAAGTTAGCTTGGATGGTGAAAAGAAAGCCAATGCAGTAAAACGTCTTCATGAAAAGGTTCGTGAGAACATTGAGAAGAAGACAAAGCAATACGCCAAACAAGCTAACAAAGGGCGTAAGCATGTCGTTTTTAAACCAGGAGATTGGGTTTGGGTTCACCTAAGAAAAGAAAGGTTCCCTGCATCTAGAAAAACGAAATTACACCCTCGTGGAGATGGCTCGTTTCAAGTCATGGAGGGTATCAATGATAATGCCTACAAGTTAGATCTTCCGGGTGAGTATGGTATAAGTGCTACTTTTAATGTTACTGATCTATCTCCTTTTGTTTTTGATGAAGGTGTTGATTCGAGGATGAATCATGCTAAAGAGGGAGGGAATGATGGGGACCAAAGAAGGAAAAACGAGGAGCATGAATTAAATTTTCACAAGGATGGTTTCAAGCAATCATCATCAGAAAATGCTTTTGAGTACATGGTTGGGCCCATGACAAGAGCTAGAAGCAAAAGAATGAAGGAGGCCCTCAATCAATTTATCAAAGAAACCCAAGCCCAAGAAGAGTCCAAGTTACAAGAAGTCGAGTCCAAGTTACAAGAAGTCAAGCCCAAGATCATGACTGTTTTGTTGATCAAAGATGGAGCCCATGATAAATAATTCTAGAAGGTTAAAAACAATTAATTATATAGTTTTGAATTTAGTGCTATTTTGAATGCTACATTAAAGATGGATAGTTTGAAAGTCTAAGATAGTTAATTAAGCCTTTTTGTTTGCCATCCTCTTCATCTATAAATAGGAGGATTTGTTCTCATTGTAAGATGATCTTTTCTTGAAATATATTGAGAGGTTTATTCATTTACATATTTGTTCTCTTGTGAACTTGTTTGGATTCTACAAAGTTAGGCTTTGTAATTTCCTTTAGACTTATCATTTGGGGTTTGATTTCCCTTGAGTGTGGCGTCTTTAGCTTTCGTTCTTCATTTACTTATTGTCGTTTAAAGGGTCTTAGTTCACATAACTAAGGTTCTTAATCCATAAGTCGTTTGAAGGGTGGAGTTTTAGTTAAGGTTCTCTCTCACAAGTTGGTAGCGGAAAATCGTATAGGTCCACAAAGTGGCCACTATGTTGCCACAGTGGCGGTGCAAGTGTACACCGGACACTATGATCGCTACAAGTAATAAAGTGGTAGAGTACCGAGATCGTTTCCACAGGGACTAGTCAACTAAGAATCAGAAACTTTTTCATGAACTTCTAGTGCTTGGTTGAGTTTTGAGAACAAAATCAATATTTGTGAGTTTTAAGCAACTAAACAACGATTAAACGGAATTAACAGTATTAAAGGCAGGATGTGGGTACAAGCATTAACTAAGACTGATGTAGTAACAACTTGGTCAGAAACAAAATGACACACGACAGCCTTAAAAACCCTTTTCTCTCGAAAATGAGTTTCCTCGGAACGTGGCCACGTTACACCCACTTTGTCACCACTTTGGCCAACCCATGAGGGATTCCATGATGAGGACATTTTCTAATTAAGTCTTTGAATCTCTCCCATGCATCCGAAACCGCTTCATCCTCCTCTTGTCGAAACATTAAAATTTCATTTCTAAACTTCACATTTCTAGTTGGAGGAAAATATTTTTTTTAAAAATTTTCGGCCAAACTTGTCCAACTATCAATGGAGTGAGGAGGTTGAGAATTTAGCCAAGCTTTGGCTCTATCTCTCAATGTGTAAAAGAATAGCGTAAGCCATAAGGCTTCTGTCGTAACACCTTGAATGCGAAAATGATCCGTCATTTCTAAAAATGATTTTAAATGTGAGTGCGGATCTTCCGACAGTAACCCTCCAAATTGACCCATTGCTTGGATCATTTGAAACATTACCGGTTTTAGTTCAAAAGTTTGTGCCATAATGTTGGGCCTAAGAATACCTGATTTTAATTGATCAAATTCGGGTGTTGCATAGTCCTATATTCCCCGTTCTTTATCGTCGGCAATTCTTATGGTTGTTTCATTAGGTGGTGGTGGAGGATCTCCACCATTTCCAGCCATGTTTTGATTTTGCCGACCTCTTCTACCTCTTCTTCGTCTTCTAACGGTTCTTTCAATTTCGGGGTCAAGAGGTACAAGTTCACCGTGTTGTAGCATTGGCATACAACACGGAAAATACTAAAAATAAAAGACACAAGCAACTCAGGCTCGAATGAAAAGTCAATATCTTAGGATTTAAAATCGCGCTAGTCCCAGGCAACGGCGCCAAAAACTTGGTAGCGGAAAACCGTATAGATCCACAAAGTGGACACTATGTTGCCACAGTGGCGGTGCAAGTGTACACCGGACACTATGATCGCTACAAGTAATAAAGTGGTAGAGTACCGAGATCGTTTCCACAGGGACTAGTCAACTAAGAATCAGAAACTTTTTCATGAACTTCTAGTGCTTGGTTGAGTTTTGAGAACAAAATCAATATTTGTGAGTTTTAAGCAACTAAACAACGATTAAACGGAATTAACAGTATTAAAGGCAGGATGTGGGTACAAGCATTAACTAAGACTGATGTAGTAACAACTTGGTCAGAAACAAAATGACACACGACAGCCTTAAAAACCCTTTTCTCTCGAAAATGAGTTTCCTCGGAACGTGGCCACGTTGCACCCACTTTGTCACCACTTTGGTCAACTCACGACTTGCCGACTTAACTAAGTAAACCTCTAAGGATTTTAGTTCCACCAGTATGGATATGGACACCCAAATCTCTTTGTGACACCCATATCGACCGACATTTGAACCTTAGTTAAAATCATGCAAAAACCCGTATCTCTACGTGGTTATAAAAGACTTTCTCAAATCTTCTTTGCATCACTCAAGCCGTATTTCGGATCCGCCCCTCTCGAGGTCTATGATCTAATATGAACACTAACAAGTGATCGGCTTGTCCGCGTTGAGTTGAAGTCCCGACTCGAGTGACCAAGTCTAAGAGTTAGCAAAGATGGCAACACCCAAGTGTTGCCTACTAGTCTCAGCCTTGGCTCATACCCACACCCAAAGGGGTGTTTAGCTCATACTAACAGTAAAAGACATGAGAGAAGAAGGAGAGAACATAAACATAAATTGCATAAAAGACTTAAAGGTTGCTGCCAACGTGGTGACAAGGTGGCCACTTGGCAGCAGCTCTTACAAGGAAATTAAACTTACAAAAATTTAATACAACTAAACTACAAGCTTTAAAGAGAGACTAAAAACTAAATGCTAATCTCCAGAGATATTCAATGCTCCTGGAAGTTGTTCTATCCCAAATGGTTCCTCCAAGCCCTCATTTATAGCCCAAGGAAGAGAAAAGTGTTGATGTGACTATTCCTCAAAAGTAGCTTTTAAGGAAGAGTGTTGAACTTTCCTTGGACCTCCACTTTTTGTCCTCTTCCTTGAATATTCTAGTGAAAGATCAGAAGACTCTTTACATTCCCTCAGAAGTCAAACTTTCCGAAAATGGCTGGAACTTATCAACAAATTTTCAGCCCATGTTCAACGTGGTGACAAGGTGCCAGCAAGGTGGCCACTTTCTGCACAAAAGTTAGTGAAACCGAAATTTTTGCATTCTTGAGACTTCATCATCATGTTTGAACACTTAAGACCAAATGAAGGAGATGAGAGACAAAAAGGGTGAAAATATGGTAAAACGAATATAAAAAGAGAGGAATTAACTCTCAATATTTGAGAGTTATCACACCCCCAAACTTGAGCAATTACTTGTCCTTAAGTAAAAAGAAAAGAATTAACAAAAAGGACTCGAATGATGATCAAAGATGGTTGATTTCTTTTAATGAAAGGAAAACTCATACCGAATACTTTGACTTTTCTTGATTAAGCGAAGCACTTTGTTGGAAAAGGTACCGCCTCTTTTCATGCATCCCAAAAGTTTGACTTTAATCAATAGGGCTTGAATTGGGCTTGTGTTTTTGGGTTTTCAATTTAATTGCTCGATATGACCCCCAAACTTTTCTATTTTCATGACTCCAATTTTTTTGGTTTGAATATTTATTCTTTGTATTTCCTTAACCATTTGACCCCCAAACCTTGACCGATCCCCAATTTATTTTTCATTTTTTCATTCAAAAAAAAAATTTCTGCCAAAGTGGTGACAGCGTGACGACAAAGTGGCCACTTTAGCTTTGGGTCATCAGAAGAACGGTTTGTTTCTACTTTTGCAGCAGCCCCCACCCCCCAAACGAAATCCTTCAATGTCCTCATTGAAAATGAAAGATGTGTCGATATTGCTATGGTAAAAGGCTAGGTTTCAATTTGGAAAGTGTTTGGGCTTAACATCTAGGAAAGAAAGGCCTATATCACGTTAACAGTCAAAAATTGGTAGCAATCCAAGGAGCAGACCTGCAAAAGAAATGAGCGCAAAACAAAAGTACTAGAAATAACCAAAGAGACGGTATAATGAGTACGGTGATAAGAGCAAGCATACAACCAACATAGAATGAGTCAGAGTAACAACAAAATACCACAACACATAAAAGTATTAACCAGACAAAGTTCGAACATGGATGATGATGAACCAAGAATACTCACGGCTTACCAACCTCCACAGAGGGGCCAGCCTCGGCTGCCGCAGTTGGGTGGCTCGGAAGTGGCAGCGGCACGTCGAGTGTTGCGACTACTCGAGGCGATCGGGATTATGGTAGAAACCGACGGTAGAAATCGATGGTGTGGTAGTCGACGCTTCCACCGTCGACTGTCGGTGACTCCTCCGAGTATTCAGAAATGTGTGCAGACCACTTTCTTCTTCTTCTTCTTCTTTTGTTTTTTTTTTTGTTTTTTTTTTTTTGTTTTTTTTCTTTTTTTTTCATGACTTCAAGTTACATAAAAAAAATAGAAGTGTGGGGGAATTAAGTGATGAGAAAAAAAAGATAAAAGGGTTGATGGGATTAGAGATTTAGAGAGGGTGAGAGGTTGATGATGGATAAAAAGATAGGATGATAATTTTTTTTTTTGGCTCATAGATATGGAGGTACCTACGGTTTTATGTGGCAAAAAAAAAATGAAATGTGTTTATACTAGAGAAAAGAAGTGAAGGGATGTGGTGTGATGGGTTGAAAAAGGTGATAGGACAAAAGGTTTGATAAGAAGTTTGGAGAGAGAGATGGGAGTTGAGGGGTTGAGTGGTTTGAAAGGTAATGATGTGTTCTTGGTTTTAAGAAAAATGAAAAGAAGTTTATTTTTACAAAAAAAAACTTTTTAGACCCAAAACCTCTTTTAACTTCCAGATCTTGAGGCACATTCTGAAGTCTGAAAAATTACCTGCACAAGAAACCAAAAATAAAGTACTTAAATAATAAAGGACAAAGGTGCTAAAAAAACAAAGGACAAAAGAGAACATGGATTAAGCTGTGATGGCTGAGATTTGCATGGAACGACCAGTGGACAAAAAGGAATATTTTAAGCCATGCATAAAAGAATTTTTAAAACAGATCTGGAAATTAAATTTCACAGATTCCTCCAACAGCTCAGTCCCCAACGTGGCAAGAAGGTGGCCACTTTGCATAACTCCGAAAATTTTCAAATTTTTTTTTACAACAAAAATTGAAATGGTTAAAATTAAAAGGACTGGGAAAAAACATTTTATTAAAAGGCTATTTTTAGCCTTCTTGATACTCAACAAGAGGTTTTGGAGGATGACGACACACCATTAGACAAAAAAAATGTTTTTTCTTGTGTTTGTGGTGGCTCAATCTCATTTCTTTCAAACACAGTTTTCCTCTTATTGGTGGTTGGATTTTCTTTGGACTCTCAAACTGAAGCTCATTTTCGCTCTCTTCTCCAAACTTTTCACCACACATTTCAATATCTACACCTAGGTCCTCACTCAACAAATTTATGACCAAACAATCTTCCACTTCATCATGGAACTTAAGGGACTTGAAAGCATTAAATGTCACTTGTTGATCATTTACCCTCATAGTTAACTCACCCTTTTGGACGTCGATCAAAGTTCTACCCGTGGCAAGAAATGGTCGTCCTAAAATGATGGGGACGTTCTTATCGCCTTCATAGTCTAAAACTAAAAAGTCGTCCGGGAAAATGAATTTGTCAACTTGGACCAAAATATCCTCAATCTTTCCCTTGGGATGAGCCAACGATCGATCCGCTAATTGTAAAGTAACGGTCGTGGGTCGAACTTCCCCAATTCCTAGCTTCTTGAAGATGGATAACGGCATGAGATTTATGCTTGCTCCTAAGTCACACAAGGCATGACCAACTTCCTTACCTCCTATCGAACAAGGGATGGTGAAACTACTTGGGTCCTTTAGCTTAGGTGGAATTTTGCAAGTGAGGAGGGCACTACTCTCTTTTGTCAAAGCTACCGTTTCAAATTCACTCAACCTTTTCTTTTTGTTAAGGATGTCTTTCAAAAATTTAACATAGCTTGGCATTTGCTCGAGAGCTTCTACCAAAGGTATGTTAATATGGAGTTGTTTAAAAATGTCCAAAAACTTTTTGAAAATGATTATCGACATTTTTATTCTTCATCCTACCGGGAAAAGGGAGGTCTCTTAAGTCTAGATCCGGTTGCCTAGGACTTGCCTTTTTGTGCTGTGAGGTGGGCACTGTCTCACCACCTTGGAGGGGCTGATCTGATGGCAAAACAGTCCTTGAAGGAGCTGTTACATTATGTCCCGAAGGTGGGCACTTTCCAGCCACGTTGGCTGGAAAAAGTGATGGGAAGTTTTCTTTGTCAAAAGCATGTGTGGTATCTTCTTGCACAACGGTATCAACTAAGACTTCCTCACTGGGTTTGGGTGCTCTAGTTTCACTTCTTAAAGTCACGGCCTTAACGTGTTCCTTACCCTTAGGGGTTTCGGTGTCACTAGGTAAGATGCCCACTTGTCTTCCTTTCAATTCGGCGGCAAATTGCCCCAGTTGAGTCTCAAAACCTCTCAAAGTTGCATTGGTTTGGTTTATAAAACCTTTGAGTAAAGATTCAAGTGAACCATTACTCTCCGATGCATTTTGTTGTCTCGGTACATACGGTTGTGAAGATTGCCCACTTTGGTACGTATGAGACGGTCCTTGTTGAAATCCCGGAGGATTTGGTGGTCGGTTTGGAACTTGATGAATCCCGGGGGGTTGAAGTCCTTGATTACCCGACCATGAGAAGTTTGGGTGATTTCTCCAATTTGGGTTGTAAGTTGGAGAAAATGGGTTATTCCTAGAATGGTTTCCTACATAGTTAACCGAGGCGGGATTATCGGGACAACACTCAAAAGCATGATTCTCACCACAAAACACACAAGATTCATTTATGGCTTGGACTTGGTTCTTTTCTCCATTTAAGTTCATGTTATTTTTTACCAAGTTAGTTAAAGCTACAATTTGTGCGTTTAAGGCGGTGATGGCATCAATGTCGTGAACACCCGATGCATTCTTGGGAGCAAGAGCGCGTGGGTTTGACCAATCGGTGTTGTTGTTGGCCACTTTCTCCAAAATGTCATATCCTTCATTATAAGTTTTAGAGGTGAAAGCGCCACCGGCCGTAGCATCAAGAATAATTTTAGCGGCATTAGTAAAACCATTATAAAATGTCTCTAATTGGATGCAATGAGGGATTCCATGATGAGGACATTTTCTAATTAAGTCTTTGAATCTCTCCCATGCATCCGAAACCGCTTCATCCTCCTCTTGTCGAAACATTAAAATTTCATTTCTAAACTTCACATTTCTAGTTGGAGGAAAATATTTTTTTAAAAATTTTTCGGCCAAACTTGTCCAACTATCAATGGAATGAGGAGGTTGAGAATTTAGCCAAGCTTTGGCTCTATCTCTCAATGTGTAAAAGAAGAGCGTAAGCCATAAGGCTTCTGTCGTAACACCTTGAATGCGAAAATGATCCGTCATTTCTAAAAATGATTTTAAATGTGAGTGTGGATCTTCCAACAGTAACCCTCCAAATTGACCCATTGCTTGGATCATTTGAAACATTACCGGTTTTAGTTCAAAAGTTTGTGCCATAATGTTAGGCCTAAGAATACCCGATTTTAATTGATCAAATTCGGGTGTTGCATAGTCCCGTATTCCCCGTTCTTTATCGTCGGCAATTCTTATGGTTGTTTCATTAGGTGGTGGTGGAGGATCTACACCATTTCCAGCCATGTTTTGATTTTGCCGACCTCTTCTACCTCTTCTTCGTCTTCTAACGGTTCTTTCAATTTCGGGGTCAAGTGGTACAAGTTCACCGTGTTGTAGCCTTGGCATACAACACGAAAAATACTAAAAATAAAAGACACAAGCAACTCAGGCTCGAATGAAAAGTCAATATCTTAGGATTTAAAATCGCGCTAGTCCCCGACAACGGCGCCAAAACTTGGTAGCGGAAAATTGTATAGATCCACAAAGTGGCCACTATGTTGCCACAGTGGCGGTGCAAGTGTACACCGGACACTATGATCGCTACAAGTAATAAAGTGGTAGAGTACCGAGATCGTTTCCACAGGGACTAGTCAACTAAGAATCAGAAACTGTTTCATGAACTTCTAGTGCTTGGTTGAGTTTTGAGAACAAAATCAATATTTGTGAGTTTTAAGCAACTAAGCAACGATTAAACGGAATTAACAGTATTAAAGACAGGATGTGGGTACAATCATTAACTAAGACTGATGTAGAGATATTCAATGCTCCTGGAAGTTGTTCTATCCCAAATGGCTCCTCCAAGCCTCATTTATAGCCCAAGGAAGAGAAAAGTGTTGATGTGACTATTCCTCAAAAGTAGCTTTTAAGGAAGAGTGTTGAACTTTCCTTGGACCTCTACTTTTTGTCCTCTTCCTTGAATATTCCAGTGAAAGATCAGAAAACTCTTTACATTCCCTCAGAAGTCAAACTTTCCGAAAATGGCTGGAACTTATCAACAAATTTTCAGCTCATGTTCAACGTGGTGACAAGGTGGCCACTTTCTGCACAAAAGTTAGTGAAACCGAAATTTTTGCATTCTTGAGACTTCATCATCATATTTGAACACTTAAGACCAAATGAAGGAGATGAGAGACAAAAAGGGTGAAAATGTGGTAAAACGAATATAAAAAGAGAGGAATTAACTCTCAATATTTGAGAGTTATCACAAGTTGAGTTTGGGTCTTAACTCCATTGAAAGAATCTTCAAACAACTTTTGTCACTCGTATCAATCATAAGTGATTCGTCCAAATTTAGAAAACCAAGTCGTTGGTCATCTTTTACAAGTTGGGTCGTATCACTTACCCATTGCCAGCCCTAGTCGCTCGACTCGTTAGTATGTCGAGTTTGAGTCGAGTCTATTCGAGTATTGACTGAGTCGATTTCGAATAGCTCGCGAGTTGTTTCGTCTCATTTTTACACCCCAAGTTTTGAGACATCTCAAAGTCATTTTATTGTGGAAACAGAGTAGATACGCGATCCAATAGGAAACAGACATATGGTTTAATCACACACTCGTAAACCTATTAACACCATCTTCTTCGTATCATATACACACAACACAACACAAACATATCATAGGATAGGAAGAAAAAAATCAATGGACATCTGATCCAACAGCAAATCATGTTTTCATCTTTGCTGCTCCATCATACGTGAGAAGTCCTCGAAGCACACGAACCCATCCCCATTCTTGTCCACACTACTTATCATGCTCCTGCATTCTTCCAACGTACACCGTCCCTCCCCTATCGAATTGAACACCGCAAACAATTCCTCCGCCGTGATCCTCCCGTCCTCATCGGCGTCGAAGAATTTAAACACCTCTCTAAGCTCCGTGTCGCAAGCCGGCGGCGCAAACGCCGAGCTTATGGCTCCGAACTCCTCCAGAGTAATAATCCCGTCGCCGTCTCTATCGACTTCGCTCACCATCAAGCTCAGCTCTTCCGATCCTCCGATTCCGTTCAAAACCGCCTCCAGCTCCGATCTCGTTATCCTTCCATCACCGTCGCTGTCAATGAACCTGAACGCCTGCACCAATTCCAACTGTACGTCGGTAGAAATCTCCGACCACTCGTCGGAAGATATTTCACGCAACACGCTGGTAGGTGTAGCAACACCGCTTGATTTGGACTTGTGGTGGCGATGGCTGGGCTCCGGTGAGCCAGACGACGTCGTAGCGTAGGAACCGAAGGAAGACGGATCGGATCGGGAAACGGAGCGGTTTTTCTTGGATCGGAAGAGGTTTTTAGGGTTGATTTTTGTGGCTATTTTCATGGTGGAAGGAATGTCGGAGATTTAGAGAGAGATGGATGCGGATGAGCAGAAGGAGGGAGGAAGGTGGGGGTGGTTAAATGGAGGAGTGAAAGTAGAGGCATAGTGACCTTCCAGGAAGGTTCCTTGAGGCAATAACAATGGCAGCTATTTATTTATGGGCTTTTATTTTTGATTTGATGCATGCGGGTGTTGGTTTCTTATGATGTGGACTTTTGTTTTACACCAATCAATAAATTACGAAACTTGTCCCTTGACTGTTCTACGAATTACGATTTTGGACCAACGACTTTAGTTCCACTAATTTATTTTTTAAGATTATTACCAAAAATATCGTATATAAACCAAGTTTCTAAATTGCGTGGCGGCGAAACCAAGCTTCAAGCCTTAAGAGCCACGACGAAACCATGGCGTTTTTAAGGCGTGACTTATGGCGTCATTTTTCTTATTCATATATATCATTATATATAAAAACATATGTTTTGTAGTTTTACCCAATGAGTCAATAGTAATAAACAAGTTAAATTATGTTATATATTAAAAAACTTGCAAACAACACATTAAATACGTAAAGAAAAATCAAATATTGTACTAAGAAATTGTGCATTAGGTCATGACGTGCCACAAGCTTAACGTGGCGTGAGAGTTGAGACACAAGTCTCGATGCCATGACGGTTGTGCAGGGAATTTTTTTTAGAACATTGATATAAACTAACTTTTTAAAAATGTATTTAAAGTAATATTTCCATTCATTTCAATGTTTTTTTACCTTTTCACTTTTTAGCAAGTCCGTCTCATATATTTTACATAAATGATTACAAACATTATCTTTATATAAGTTCAAAGTTGTGACTACTGATTTGAACCGTGTCGGCCACCAATGATCTGAACTGTCATCGACCACCACCGACCTGAACCACCGTTCTAAACCACCGCTGCCACCACCGATATGATCCACCGCCAACCACTACCGATCTGAACCACCGCCGACCACCACCATTTTGAACTACCACCGATCTGAACCACAGGTTGGATTTCGATTTCAAAATTTTCAAAAAAGGTTTTTTGGTCATTTACTACTATTTCATTCCAATTGCAAAGCTACATTATATGAATAAAACAGACAGATTTCAATTCTTTTAAGAGAGTTCATTCCAATGTTTGTCAACCAAACATGTAGTCAAAACTAATAACATTCTAGTCAAATTCTTCTAAAGTCGAATTTTCTTTGACATGTTCCATTTCATCCAAATACATTTTGCCAACCAAACGTCCCCTAATTATTTGGTTAACAAAAAAAAGGACCATATAATATATATATATATATATATATAGGAGTGGGTTCAAATGAAAAATCATCTTTCATTATGCACATAAGGACAAATATTAACCATTGATCAAAATTTAAAAAACTAATCAATGGTTAATACATAATATGGATAATTGAGAAGTGATTAAGGAAAATATTGTAAATTTGAATCAGCGCCTACCTTTGACTTTTTATTTTATTTTTTTAATTAAAAAAAATTTACCCCCCTTAAACTTTAAAATAAATTATCTTAAAAATTAATAATATTTTAATCAAACAAATTATACCAAAAAAACCAGAATTTCGTGATCTTCGATATGACATCCATCTCGATATAGTTTTTTTAATCGTTTTTTACGTGAAATTCTATATATGTGTTATATTCATTATGAATATGCATGCATGTTCTCGGGTCCACATTCAGTATGAATAACAAAGGTGAACGTTCATTCACTATTCATTATGAATAATAAAGTATTCAAGATGAATAATACAACATTCAGGATGAATAATACACGAATTCATGATTCATGTATTATTTATCATGAATAATGTATTATTCACCCTGAATGCTATATTATTCATCCTGAATGATAGATTATTTATGATAAATAATGTATGAATGACTCGTGAAAGTGTAGACATATGACGCACTCTCTTTTGTTTCCCAATTCACAACCGAAATTTGGTTTAATTCATTATAAATATGTATGTGCATCCCTAATGTTCCACATTCAGGATGAATAACAAATGTGAACGTTCATTCATTATTTATGATGAATAATACAATATTAAAGATGAATTACACAACATTCATGATAAATAATACATGAATTCATGAATTGTGAATTATTCACCCTGAAAGTTGTATTATTCATTCTGAATTATACATTATTCATGATCAATAATACATGAATGACCCGTGAAGATGTGGAGACGTGACGAGCTCTCTTTTGTTTTCCGATTCACAACAGAATTACTCGATAGGTTCTCGATTCGTCTTGATGGGTGTTGGGTTACGGTGTTGAAGAAACGCGATGTCTTACGACGTTAAAGAAGGTGATGTCGAGTTACATACTTACAGTGTCGATGCGTTGTACAGACTTGAACGTACATAAATATTCATAATGAATATAACACATATATAGCATTTCACGTAAAAAAAAACGATTAAAACAACAAAAAAAAACTATATCAAGATGGATGTCATATCGAAAAGCACGAAATTCTCGTTTTTTGATGTAATTTGTTTGATTAAAATATTAGTAATTTTTAAGATAATTTATTTTAAACTTTAATTAGGTAAAAATTTTTAATTAAAAAATAAAATAAAAAGTCAAATATGGTAGGCGTGAGTTTTAATTATCTTTCATTTTTACACCTAAGCATCTTAAAATTAAAAATTCTATATAATATGAGTTGTTGGATCAATAGAGATAGAGTGACTGAGATTTGTCCACACATACACAATCAAAATTGAATTTTCATTTAAACTTTGAATATAATGCTAATCGTTTTTAAAACAAAAAAAAAAGTTACAGAACTAAGTATAATTTTTAGACAATTCTATAACGTCGCCTTATTTTAATTACAAGTTGCTTTTATTGAAAATAAGAAAACATATTTTATTTCGGAATTTATTATTTTATTTGGTGCAATTTTCAAAACTAAGTATAATTTTTTTATTTAAAGCCAGAGGTCTTTTTAGTATTTTCTTTAAAGGAGTGGGTGCCTTTGATGTGTTTGACTCCGTTAGTTATTATTCGAATAAAATCTAAGAATCAATTACTAAGGCGCTTTGGTTCATGGAATCGGAAGGAATTTAAAGAAATTGGAATCGTCAATTCCATTAACCAAATTCCAAGCTTATATTTGGTTCACGGAATGAAAGTGATGGAATCCTTCCAATTCCATTGAATTCCACAATTTAAGGAATTCATCATTCCATGACTTAAGTGAAGGAATTGAATTCCTACCAATCAAACACGTGGTCAAATTCCTTCAAAGTCAAATTTCTTCGATGGATTCCAAATTTCCAATTCCATCAAATTCCATTTTGCCCCCTAGGGGTGTTCATGAGATGGTTTAGTCGTGTTGAAGATACTTGAACAATCCAATCCAATATTTATGGTTTGAAAATTTTTAACCCAACCCAACTCAATTAAAAGTGCAACCCAACTCAACCTACACTGTGCGGGTTGGGTTGGGTCGATTGGGTTGGTCAGGTTGAAACTTTAATAATCAGTTTACAATCTAACAAAGTGATTCATTTTAAAAAAACTAAAATGGAAATGGAAATATAAAAATAAGGCTAATAAGAGAAGAGAAGAGTAGAAGAAAAGTATCTCTTGCCTCTTGATTCTATCGATTTTGAAGATTTTTAAAGACTTGAAGGTTAGATTCGTACGATTTTAGATGTAGTCTCATACTAAACTACGACTAAGATAGAAAGACTTGAAAATTGATAGAAATAAGAGCCGCTAAAAGTCTAAAACTATAAATAAATAAATAAAGCGTACAAGTTTTGGTCGGGTTACTTTGGGCCCAACCCGTTTCCAACCCAGTATGTAGATCCCAATTACAGTGCAATCACGAACAATAATCAATGAAGAACAATAAATGTGCCACAACTTCTAGTCATATGATTAATACTCAATAAAGGTTTAGGTTTACAGAGAGAATATCTGATAAGCAAAAGTAAACCTATTGACTAGAATAATAATGAATGAGACTTCTCTATTCTAATCTAAAACTAGGTTTAGAAAAACTATATATATGAGCCGTATAAGGCCTCATGGGCTTTAGGCCCATTAACAACTTAACTATCAATTAATTATAATTTGAACCCTTATAAATGCTTTATACAACTTTCAACACACAAGACTTTCAGTCCTAACAATCTCCCCCTAAAGTTGAATAAGGCATTTATCTTCTTGAAATATTTAGGCATTGATCTTCTTTAAAACTTCAGGTTTGATCTTCTTTCCCTCTTGAATATTTGAAGAACTTTGGTGTTGCATGTCTTCATGTCTTTCCAAACTCCCCCTTGAATAAAGCTCTTGGTCTTCATTGTTTCAACTTTGTAACCAAATTCAATGTACAATAGCCTCGACTGAATGCACTATCAAGCAGCTTTCAACTGTAGAGACACAACACATCGGATCAGCACACAAGAAAGATAATGTGTGAGTTACGTGACTTTCCACTGTGCATCTTCAGTTTAATAACAAAGAATCTGTTTCTGAACTGCGAGTTGAATAGACTTTCAGCTCAAGAACTTGTAGAACCAATAAGCTCGTAGGAGGTACAAACTTGTAGCAGACACCACATGATACGGGATAAAAGAACCAATAAAATCTTTTCTGCTGCAATCTTTGAATCCATTGTCAGGATCAAATTCTCAACAAGAATTATGAACACTCAGAAACAATATTAAAGAAGTTGCGGAAAAACACTTTAATATTCAATAAACAGAAAAACAGTATGAATCACAACTTGCAAACTTTACTTAATGATTCAAGTTACAAGCTTTTCATTCACAACCTCAATCTTGAAGAACAGGCTCTTTCAAGACGAATTCTACTTCTCTAGAATTAGGAACGATGCCTTGAGGTTGATTCTCTCTCTAGAATAAAAACTCAGAAGCATTCTAACTATTCTAAACAATTCTATACATATACTGAAGATAAAAGATAATTACAAAATAATAAAAGATCTTCAAAATAATCTTCATAATTATCTTCAAGCTTTCAATGTTTATCTCCAGACGCGATCTCTTCAACATTATCTTCAAATTATCTCAGAAGCAGCATTAATCACCTTGGAAGCATTAACTGAGTCTTGGCAGTATTAACTACTAAGCAGCACTAACCACTAGCAGTACTAACTAGCTAAGCAGTACTAACTTTGTTCAAGCAGCACTAACTTTGACTAGCAGTATTAATTCTACTAGAAGTAGTAATACCTAGCAGTATTAACTTTGAGATCCTCTGGCAGTACTAACTCTGAACTAGCAGCATTAATGACTTGGTCACATCTTCAGTTCCCAACAATCTCCCCCTAACTTGACTTTTAGAAAGAGAAGTCAAGTTCTTCAGATGCTTCCAAACTTTCATTGATTCAATCCAATGTTAGGATCCAGTCCCATACTCTGATTGATAGTTCTCTGAATTAGATACTTTGCCATTTCTGAATTTGGTGCATAACCTAGCTTCTTATTTAACATGGCATGAAGCTTCAGACTTGTGTGATTGTAGACCCTATCCACCAAGTAATACTCCATGTGAAAAGTATACAAGGCCAATTCATAGACTCCACTTCTTTCATACAAAGTCCATTCTCTAACAGCTTTAAACACATCTCTGATTATATGCTTTACTGCTTCTGGATTGAATAACATACACAAATACTCCATAACCAGCTTCACAATTGGTAACCCTGGAGCTTTCAACTGATTTGCATGTAATTTCATACCAACTTCAAACATCTCTTCTAAATCAGATCTTGAACATTCTCTGACAATTTTATTCCATGTTGAAAACACATAATACTTCTCATCCTTTCTTTTCAGCCTGATATACTCCTTACCATCCACCTTCATAGTATCCCATTGGATAACTTCAGGAGGTTTGAATCCAACAGGTTCAGCTGTGATAGGCTTTGGAATTTTATCCATTACCACCATGTACATATTTACATCTGAACTCTGTGGTACTTCCTGAGATTCAGCTTTCTTTTCTTCATTCTTAGGTGCCTCTTCTTCTTCAACTACCTTTTTCTCTTCTTCTACTCTAGGCTTCTTGTCAATTTTCTTTCTTTTGGCCATCATCTTGGTTCTCTTCAGAATCCTTTGACTTTGCCCTATAGTAGCTTCCTTCTTCTTTTCTTCCTTTTTCCTTTCCTCTGATCTAGGACCTTTAGAAGCAATAGACTTAACTCTTTTTATTTTCTTGATCTTCTGAGCTAAAGTCTCTTCTTCCTTAATCTCTGCCTTTTCTTTTGTTGGAGTTCCCTCTTCACTTTCAGGGAAGGGTTGATTAATGTTCACATCATGCCTCTCCTTGGATTTCCTTTCAAACTCCACTCTGGCCTTTTCATTACTCTGCAGTTTTCCCATTTCTTTCTCATATAAGCCCTTGACTTGATCAAAAGTCATCTTTATAAACATTTCTTTCTTCACACCAATTGCACTCCTCAAGAAAGTTATCATCTTGTTTCTTTCCTGAGTTGCAAGGTAAGTTTGTGAAGGCCTTCTCTTCTTTGCACTTGATCTGGCCATCATAGCCTTTCTCATGCTTATTGCCCTTTGCTTTGCTTTCTCTGTTTCCAAACCTTTCTGAAATGCTTCATTTAATTCATTAGCTAGTGCTCTGGCTATCTCTCTGTCTTTCTTAACCTGCTCTTTCTCTGCTTGATTTATCTCTTCTTGCAGTTTCTTGGCTAATGCTTCATCTGACTCAACCATCTTTTGCTTTTTGGTTGGTTGATCAGATTCTATCATCTTTTCTTTCCCTTTTCTCTTTGCATCTGCAGCCATGTCTTTCTTTTCTGTTCTCTTTGCTCCCCCTTCATTTATGACCACTCCCTTTGCTTTGGGAGTGTCATTCTTTGCTTTTACAAGCATCTCTGCTACTTCAACCTCTTCAGGTGTTAACCCTGTTACTGCTGCTTGTGTAGTTTCAGCAGCACTAACAGTTTCTGCTGCTCCTTTTGGCTCAGCAGTAGTAACAATTTCTACTGCTGGGGTTGTTACTGCTGCTGGTGTTGTTTCTGCTGCTTTGCCAATTTCTGCTGCTTCAGCAAATATTTATGTTTCTATCACACCTTCAGCTTTTTCTTCAGCCCTCTCTTCAACAAACTCTCCCTTTTCTTCAACATTCTCCCCCTCAATCTGTTGATCCATCTTTTCTGAGCTTGAACTCTCCCCCTTTTTGGAAGCATTCTCCTTCTCCTTTTTGTTTGCCCCTTCTCTCTTCCTTAGAACAAACTGCTTTCTTCTTTTCTTGGCAATGAGTTTTCCCACCAATTGCTTGAGTTTTGAAATCTGCTCTTGTTGGGAGATGACCACTTGCTGCAATGCCTTGATTTCCTTTCCTTGATTAAGCACATCAACATTGATGTTGGCTATTGTTTCCATCAATTCCAGGTAAGTATAGCTATCCTCACCTTCTTTAGGTGTTGTACCCACCCTTGAAGGATCATTGGAATCTTTTGCCATCAATTCACCAGTTTCAGTTATGTCCTCACCCTTTTTGGATGTTTTGCCCATCCTTGAGGGATCCTTGGATCTTGTAGTAGTGGCCTTCTGCCTAGAAGAAGCACCAACTACCCCCTTGGTTTCTTGGCGCCGGGGTCCTTTGGTTGATTTCTCACCCAAAGTTGCCATGGGGAAGGTCTTAGATATGTTACCACTGTCCTTCTCTGTGCTAGCAGAAGTAGTGGCAGCCTTCTCACCCATATGCTCATTCATCTCCTTAGAGAGCACCTCCTCAGGGTTGGGAGACACCCTACTGGTTTCCCTTTGGATATTCTCTATTGGAGAATGCTCCAATAGAGGGCTGTGAGGCTCTTGGTTAATAGTAGGTACAACAAGGGAAGGAGCCTTGTGTACATTTCTCTTGACATAAGTCTTGGATATCATAGGAGTGGGTTTAGCAGCAAAGGACTGAGGAAAAATTTGAGAGAGGGAAGGTTGGGATTGGCTCTCAGTGGGTTGGTCTAATGAGGGCCTTGACCCTGAGGCCATACCTTCTTGTGGTTGGGACACCACCATCATTGTTGAGAACAATGGGGTGTCAACTCCTTCCGAGTCCCTATCAGATCTTCTCATGTTTGAGAAGACCTTGCCTTTAGGGGGTTTAGGTACATATACCTCACCAAAGTGAGGTATATCCGTCAATTCATTTGTTATAACTGCCTGTACAAACCTGGGATACATGAAGAAACTCTTCTTGTTGTCCAGGTTTGAGACAAGATCATTGAAGATCATCAGAGAAAAGTTATATTTTCGAGCAGTAGATAAGCATACCAAAGCATAGGCAATGGGACTGCTAAATTGGCTCCAGCCTTTAGTTTTCTTGGAAATACAGTGCATCAGGGTATGAACAAAGAACCACCATTGGGGTGAAAATTGAGCTTTGAAAAACTTGAAAATCCCCATTTGGCCTTCACACCCCATTTTGGTGAGGTTTGAAAACAAATCCTCATTTGGAATAGAAGATATACCTGAAGCATCGTCTAGACGTAGACAGATGCGAATGGTCTCCTCAGTAACTGTCAAGGGTTTGTCACAAACCCTTGTTTTGATGCACGACACTCCGTTTTCAGTGCTAGTAGTGGCATTGGCCCAGAATTGCCTTTGATGCTCTATGTAGATGGTAGGAGACACAGTGAGAGCATGAGCAATGTGGCTTGACCTCAGAAAATCGACTATCTAGGAAAAACCTCCGGCTTGTTTTGGCTTTTGGAGCATGGCTATCTCATTGTGCTCATCAATAAACACCATTGAAGCCATCTGTACGCAAGGATTCTTGACTAGCGAGCACTGGATACTTGAGAGAAAAGAGTGAGAGAGAAGATGAACAGTAGACAAAGAGTCGTTATGATCTTTTAGGCGGGGAAAGGGTATTTATAGCTTGTGGATTATAAGCAGTATTAATCCTAAAAATTTAGTGAAAGCAGTATTAACAGTGAGCAGTATTAACTGAGAGCAGTAGTAACTGAAAGCAGTATTAACTGAGAGCAGTATTAACTGAGAGCAGTATTAACTGAGAGCAGTATTAACTGAGAGCAGTATTAACTGAGAGCAGTATTAACTGAGAGCAGTATTAACTGAGAGCAGTATTAACTGAAAGCAGTATTAACCGAGAGCAGTATTAACTGAGAGCAGTATTAACTGAAAGCAGTATTAACTGAACACTGGCAGTAGTAAAATTGTATTGGCAGTACTAAAACTGTACTGGCAGTATTAACCATACTTACACTTTTAAGCTTGTGATGAACTGAGTACTGCTATACATTTCCTGAGAAAGAAGATTAGTAACACCAAGCATAAACTATATACAAGTATTGAACCACTTTTTAAGTAGGAGCTTATTCAGAGTTGATCATTCCCACACTTGTTACCAAGAAAGTGAATCTACCCACATCAAAGGCTTTGGTGAATAGATCAGCAAACTGGTTATCAGTATGAACTTTTACAACTTGAATAAGCTTCTTTTCATTGCAGTCTCTTATAAAGTGATACCTGATCTCAATGTGCTTTGTCTTTGAGTGCTTGACAGGATTATGAACAATGCTAATAGCACTGCTATTATCAATAAAGATTGGAGTGTGTAGAAAGGTTACCCCATAGTCCAACATTTGATTCTGAATCCATAAGACTTGAGAACAGCAACTTGCAGCTGCTATGTACTCTGCTTCTGTTGTAGATGTAGACACTGTGGTTTGTTTCTTGCACTGCCATGATACTAGTCTTGCACCCAAAAACTGGCATCCTCCAGAAGTAGATTTTCTGTCCATGTTTGCTCCACCTAGGTCATTGTCTGAGTATGCAAGTAGGTCAAATGATGAGTCATGAGGATACCAAAGTCCCTATCTAGGTTGCCCTTTGAGATATCTGAATATCCTCTTAACAACTTGATAGTGTGATTGCTTTGGCCTAACTTGAAATCTTGCACACACACTGGAAACATTATATCTGGCCTAGAGGCTGTAAGATACATGAGAGAGCCAATCATGGATCTATAGTGATGAACATCCATATCCTCCCCCTCAAGATCTGCTGTTATCTGCTTGTGTGTCTCCATAGGTGTGCTGGCAGGCTTTGAGTCTGAGAAACCAAACTTGGTTAGAATGTCCTGCACATACTTGGACTAACAGATAAATATACCATCTGACTTCTTTTGGACTTGGAGTCCAAGGAAAAAGTAAGTTCTCCCATGGAACTCATTTTGAACCTTTGATGCATTAGTTCCTCAACTCCGTGCACATATTGTCTCTTGTGGATCCAAAGATGATATTATCCACATAGATTTGGACCAGCAAGATGTTCTTCTTTTTTCTCTTGATGAATAGAGTCTTATCAATGACTCCTCTTTCAAAGCCATTTTCCAAGAGATAGGATGACAGAGTGTCATACCATGCTCTTGGTGCTTGATGCAGGCCATAAAGTGCTTTCTTCAGTTTGTATACTCTGTCTGGATAGCTTGGGTTTTCAAACCCTGGTGGTTGACAGACATATACCTCTTCTTCAATTGAGCCATATAGAAATTCACTTTTTACATCCATTTGATAGACTTTGAACTTCATATAAGAAGCATAGGCCAGGAACAATCTAATTGCTTCTATCCTAGCCACTGGTGCAAATACTTATTCATAATCTATTCCTTCTTCTTGTGTATACCCTTGTGCCACCAACCTTGCTTTGTTCTTTATTACTATTCCTCTCTCATCTCTCTTATTCCTGAAGACCCATTTTGTGCCTATTGCTCTTTGATCTTTAGGAAGGTCTACCAGATCCTAAACATCTTGCAGCTTGAATTGTAGCAGCTCTTCTTGCATAGCTTCTATCCAACTGGAATCTTTCATAGCATCATAAGCCTTCTTAGGCTCAAGATGGGATAGAAAGCAAGAAAGCACTGTATGTTGTTGGTCTTGCATATCTTGCAACCTGCTTTGATTTCTAGTCATCATAGGAGAAGAGATATCTCCTATTACCAGTTGAGGAGGATGATTCTTTTGTGTTTTTGTTTGATGACTAGGTTCTTCATTGAGTCCCACCTCTAGATTGGAGTCATTCAACTCAACTGAGGTGATTTCAGTAGCTACTTCTGGTTCTTTATTTTCTTGACTCTCCTCATCTCTTCTTTCTTCTTCACTCTGATTTGGTTCAGTAGATGGCTCCTTTTCACAAGAATTCTCAACAGGATCCACTGTAGGTATGTGAAAAATCACAGACTGAGGTATGATGTTGTGTGATTGTGTAATTCCTGAATCTGAGCTTCCTGATCCTGCATTATTATCACTACTGAAACCAAAAGAGTTAGTTAGTGAATCAATGTCAAACAACCACTGAGGACCAGACCCAATAGGATTAGGTATGTTCTCATTGCATTTGACATTGTCACTTTCCTCAATTATTCTAGAAGAAGTATTAAAAACTCTGTAAGCCTTACTCTGAGATGAATACCCAACAAGAAAACCATCATCTGCTTTGCTATCAAACTTTCCTAAGTGAGATTTGGTATTGAGAATTTTACAAGGACACCCAAATGGTTTAAAAAATCCAATAAAGGGTTTTCTTTTATTTAAGAGCTCATAAGGTGTCTTGTTTTTAGGCTTGACTACTAGTACTCTGTTTTGAACATAGCAAGCTGTATTAACTGCTTCAGCCCAGAAAGTAATTGGCAGTTTTGAATTAGCCAACAGAGATCTAGCAGCCTCTATTAGTGTCCTATTCCTCCTCTCAGCAACTCCATTCTGTTGAGGAGTCCTAGGGGCACTATATTGTCTCTCAATGCCTTTTTCTTCACAAAAGGTGTTTAGATCAAGATTTTTAAATTCAGTTCCATTGTCTGATCTAATGACTTTTACTTTTTGATTTGTTTGGTTTTCAATTCTTAGGATAAAGGATTTGATCAGTCCACTTGTCTCATCCTTAGTCCTTAGAAAATATACCCAAGTAAATCTAGAGTAATCATCAACAAAAACTAAGCAGTATGATTTCTTGCCTATACTCATAACATTTGTAGGACCAAGCAGATCCATATGTAATAACTGGAGACAAGAAGAAATTGTATTTAACTCTTTGGACTTATGAGATGTTTTGTGCTGTTTGCCTTTAAGACAAGCAACACAATGATCATCACATGAAAAGACTTTTGATGGTAAACCTCTTACAAGGTTGTTTTTAACAAGTTTATTCATTGTCTTGAAGTTCATGTGACACATCCTTCTGTGCCAGAGAGAGGATTCATCCACAGAAGCTTTTGAAACAAGACAGTTCAGGGATGAATCACTTGAAACATTGTCCATATCAAGACAATAAACATTGTCCTTTCTTGGAGTTCTAAGTAGTATCATGCTTTCATCAACTACCTTCAATCCTGGAGCAAGGATCATACATTCTGTATTGGTAAATAATATACTATGTTGTTTGTCACAAACCTGTGATACACTTAACAGGTTGTACTTTAACTGATCAACATAGTAGACATCCTCAAATGTCATCTTACCTTTTGTAACATTACCTTTTCCACTTATTTTTCCACCTGCAAGATTGTCTCCAAATGCAACATATCCTCCATTGATATGCTTGAAATCCTGAAGGCATGACATGTTGCCTGTCATGTGCCTAGAGCAACCACTATCAACATGCCAGATGCTCTTCCCCTTAAGCTGTTGGTTGCCCTGCACATAAGATAAATCAGTTAGTATTGATTAGGAACCCAAGCCAAAGTGGTATTGGGTACCCCTTTCTCATCAAAATATTTACATTCCTTCTTGACAAGATTTTTAAATTTTGACTCCTCATTGCTGGAGTACTTTGTCACAATAATGGGTTTGGATGCACATTTGCTAGAAGCAGTACTGGTTTTAGAAGTACTAACTGCATTAGCAGCACTTGCATGCTTAGCAGTACTAACCTTGTTAGAAGTAGTAACTGTGTCAGCAGCAGTAACTGTGTTAGCAGTAGTAACCTTTGAAGAAGTACTAACAGTGTTAGAAGCATTAATATTCTCAGCAGTACTAACATTGGTAGCAGCAGTATTGCTTCTGACAGCACTATCCCTGTCAGCAGTACTATTTGATGTAGCAGTACTAACAGTTTTAGTGCTTCTAGGCACCCACATTTTAATACTCTCTTTTAAAACCTTTTTCTTCATGTGGCCTTTGGTTTCAACAGATTTCTTAGCCACATATTTCTTTCCAGCCTTCCTATAACCAACAGGTTTTTGCACAAATCTTTGAAAGTTCATCTTTTGATTAATAGGATTAAAGAAACAGTGCTTAGCCAAATGATTCAACTTGCCACATATGAAACAAGGTTTTGGTCTGATTATTTTACTTAGATCAACTCCTTGTTTCTGAGCCCATTGATTATTCCAGTTTCTTTGATTACCTCTCTTTGTACCAGAATTTAGGCTCTCAGTTTTATTGCAAGCACACTGTTTACAAGGGCCAGGATTCACAACAGTGGTCTGTTTGTAATGGACCTTGTTGGCCTTTCCTTTGGTCTTTTCTATCTCTTTAGACTTGACCCAGATCCTTCCACCACCCTCATTGGTAACAATGTTGTTTTCTAAGGGTATCTCTTTACTCACAGCATTGTTCCTATTCTCACTGGCTTCTTTCTCAGTCATATCCTCAACAACCACCTCATCCAAAGGATCTATCTTAAAGTCTTCCTCAGACAAGTCTTTTTTCTCCTTGGTCTCTAACAAGTCTGATGTAGGAGGGATGTAGTTGTTGTTGTAAGGAGGGGGTGTGTTGTTATATCCAACACCAGTCTTCATCTTATCATGAATCTGAGCCTTTAGAAGAGAATCCATTGCTTTTGAAGCATATGAAAACTTTTCTACATCAAGCTTAACCTTAGCTAGTTCTTCTTTCAACTTATCATTCTCTTCTTTGGACTTAGACAGTTTGGTCTCTAACTCATTCTTTTCCCACTTCCAGTAGTTTGTGTCATAAGAGTGTTGAAGTTCATTGGCTTGGAAGCCTTTGATTTGTTCTTCAAACCTCTCAACTATCAACACATAATCTCTTCTGTCCTTTTCTAATCTTTTGAGGTCATCACACATGTTTTGGTTGTGATCCCTGTACCTTTTGACAGTGTCTATGCAAGATTGAGTACAAAGATTAGAAATTACCTCAGAGGGGAGATCAGACACCTCTGCCATAAGAGCTTGATTCTGAATGGCTTCCTCAGCTTGGTCACTCCAGTCAAACCCCATTCCTTGTTGAGAAACAAGGGCTTGAGCAGAGTTCTTGTTTTGATTGTAGCCTCCATTCTGAGCTTGTTGGTGGTTGTTATTTGGCACACCACTTCTGCACTCTCTAGCAAAGTGTCCCTTCATATGGCACTTATAGCATTCCACCTTTGTCTTGTCAAAACCAGCTCCATCTTCTCTTTTTTGAGAGAAGTTGTTCCTCCCAGTTCTTTTAATAAACTTCTTCACCCTCATAGATAACATGGCCATCTGCCATTTAATGTCCATCTCCTCCATATCATCAGGGTGAAGTTGTTCCAGATCATCATTAATCAAGGAGTTGTTGCTGTGACTGGACAAAAAGGCTTCAAAGACGGTTTCAGTGCCTTTTTCTGAATTCACTCCACTAGCAGCACTAACTGCTTCAGGGTTGGCAGTAGTATCAGTGGATGCTGATAGAAGTGCAGCATTATGAATATACCCAGTGGGCTTCTTCTTAGCTTCTACCTCAGATTCAAAAACTCTTAGATCATTATACAGATCATCTAGTTCCTTCTCTTCCAGATTGTCACTCTGTCTATATAAGACAGTGTACATTGTCCATTCATCCCCAAGAGATCTGAGGAACTTCCTGTTGATATCATCTTGCTCCATCTTCACTCCAACAGTAGACAGTTCACCAATAAGCTTGTTGAACCTGTCAAAAGTTTGAGTCATAGACTCATTCTTTGAAGAAGTGAAGTTCTCATACTGCTGCTTCAGAACATCCCTTTGATTTCTTTTGGTGCTCTTAGTTCCAGCAAATCTTTTCTCTAGAGCATTCCAGAGAATCTGAGCATCAGTGCAGTTGCAGAATTGATGCTGATATTCATTGGGGATGGCCAAGAGCAGAGTGCTCAAGGCCTTCATCTCTGTCTGCCTGATCTTCCTCTCACCATCTGTCTTTGGTGGAGGTCTTTTCCCATCTGGTCCAATCTGACCTTCAGTAAAGGGGCCATTCTCCATGACATCCCACATTGAGTAGTAAGTGAGGAGAATGTATTGCCTGATTCTGATCTTCCACATGTCAAACTCATTGGGTTTGAGCATTGGAACCTTAGAGACAAGAGTATTGTTTGATTCTGCAAAGTTTTCCATGATGAATGAATGAATGTTTCTGAGAGAACAGGCTCTGATACCACTTGTCAGGATCAAATTCTCAACAAGAATTATGAACACTCAGAAACAATATTAAAGAAGTTGCGGAAAAAACTTTAATATTCAATAAACAGAAAAACAGTATGAATCACAACTTGCAAACTTTACTTAATGATTCAATTTACAAGCTTTTCATTCACAACCTCAATCTTGAAGAACAGGCTCTTTCAAGACGAATTCTACTTCTCTAGAATTAGGAACGATGCCTTGAGGTTGATTCTCTCTCTAGAATAAAAACTCAGAAGCATTCTAACTATTCTAAACAATTCTATACATATACTGAAGATAAAAGATAATTACAAAATAATAAAAGATCTTCAAAATAATCTTCATAATTATCTTCAATCTTTCCATGTTTATCTCCAGACGCGATCTCTTCAACATTATCTTCAAATTATCTCAGAAGCAGCATTAATCACCTTGGAAGCATTAACTGAGTCTTGGCAGTATTAACTACTAAGCAGCACTAACCACTAGCAGTACTAACTAGCTAAGCAGTACTAACTTTGTTCAAGCAGCACTAACTTTGACTAGCAGTATTAATTCTACTAGAAGTAGTAATACCTAGCAGTATTAACTTTGAGATCCTCTGGCAGTACTAACTCTGAACTAGCAGCATTAATGACTTGGTCACATCTTCAGTTCCCAACATCCAAAGGCTTTTCACCCTCAGATTTAAGATTTGACTTTGAAATTGAACTTTATAAAACTCTCCCCCTTTTTGATGATTGTGAACATCATGATCATCAAAACTCTTCAATTTCAACACATTCTTTGATCTCCTCCTTTGTGATGAACTAACAATCTCCCCTTTATGATAATTTGACATTCTCCGCCCTTTGATCTGAGTATCCGTCAATTCATGAAATGTATATATCTGAATCTTTTCAAATTCATATATAATAGGAATTGTAAACCTGAATCAACAAATGATACAGTTAGTATGCCTGTAAGTAGCACGAAGCCACTTTGTACAACAGATGTACTTTGGAAAGGAGCTTTTGTGATATTCACTCCCCCAGGGCTTCCATTCAATCATCGAAAAACCACAAAGGAATTTTCTATGAATGTTATGACAAGAAAACCCATTCCTTGTGTGTACGTGCAAGTGTAGAATGATTGAAGCTACTTAGCTTTCTTAGGCTCAAAAATGTGTAAACTGTTGAGACAACAACATATATTACACGGACTCAATGTGCATGAAAGAGGTGCGAAGGTGGGCAACTTTCCTTCTTTTTCAATATCTAAATCTTCCGAGTGAAGACTAGATAACAAATATGTTGCGTCCCCAAAGAAAATGAAACATTTTTTTTTTAAGAAAGAAACGAGTGGCTGGTGGGGTAAAAACAAGAGTTGGCATGGGCTCACTTCTTGTTTCAATGATGGTTACCAAAGAATGTGAACCAATCAGTAAATGTGGCTGCCCGGCTTAGAAAGTGTTTGGTGCAGAGTTTTCATATTCTTTTAACTCTGTTCTCACAACCGCTTTCTTTTTTATCATTAAAGCTCACTTCTAACCAAACTCTCATTTACATTTTACCGCTCATCACAATGAGAAAAACTCAACCGGATGAGTTATCTCCCCCACTCTTTGATTTAAGACCCCTCACCCCTCAATCACTCATGGATAACTTTCGGGGTAGGAAACACTGGTTAACGTGAATCCATGGAAGTTCTGTTTAAGTTCTCACACAAATCCCATGTAAGTCCTAACAAAAATAGTTGCTCAACAGTTTAACTGAACAGTTAAGTACAAAATGTATGATAACATTGTCAAAATGTATGCTCATGAGATTTGAGCAATTGAACTTTGAATATTTCTCAAAACAAAGATTTCTAAAAAGATATTGAATGAATGAAATAAAATCAAGAGAATTGTTTTGAGAATCTGACAATGTATCAATCAGATCAAATAAAATGGTTAGGGTATCAAAGAACTGGATATTTTGTTTATATGAACAAATATAAACAATTTAGCAATGAAAGCACAAATTTGGAAATGATGATTGATGCTCAACAATATTTGAAAGCAAACGGGAGTATTACCATCGAAAAATTTGTTCGTTATGAGACATGGTAATAACAATTTCAAATGAAGTACTGAACCGGTGTGTATGAATACTTGACAGTATATTGAAAAGATAATACACAAGTATTTATCTTTGGAAACACACGACCAGTTAAACATTAATGCTCAAAAATTGAAAAACATATACTTCTAAATTCATAAAATCTTTTGAGAACCAGAAGTGGTTTGAACATTTCAGACAACGTTTTTCATGTTCGAAAGTTGTTCTTCTTTCAAACAATCAGAGATCTAGATCAGAAGATATTTACCTTTAAGCTCTCCCTCAAATCATGATAAAATGATTTAGGTCAGATAAGCTCCCCCTGGATATTTACAAAATATCCTTATCTGAACACTGAAGAACGGGTCCTGATCTGATATAATCAGAAACCATAATCTTGACACTTAAGTCCGGGTTTTGAACTGTTTTGTTCAAAAACCATAGTTCTTTGAGGTACGAGTCCTAGACTGTTTTGTCTAGAAGTCAAACTCCGTTGAAGTATGGGTTCTAAGTTGATTTACTTAGAAGTCATAGTTCTTCTACTCCCCCTTGACAGTAGGTGCCTGCAACACAGAATCAATTTTAGGCTTTGGTACACACTGGTATTTTGGTCCATGAATGTTAGTTGCAGTTCGAATGGGAGTAATGGAATAAGAACCATACCAATAATGATCACTAGTTTTGTGAACATGATCATGTGTACGACAATAAGAACAATAATTTTTCTTACCTGATAACCTGACTAATTGATCTCTTGTGTAGATGTGATCAGGTTTACCTTTACGCGCATTGTTCTTCTTGACATTAGATGCATATACACATGACTTTTTACCTTTCAGCTCGTCTTTCTTTTCATCTTTCTTTTTATCTTCAACTAGTTTCTTTCTCCAGACCAATTCTTCTTCTTTGTATCTCCTTCTTCTTAGATGTGTACCTGAACCATCTATATTTCTATCATAGAAAATGTTAGTACTACGAATCTGATTAGAAGATTTAACTGGCCTTTTTGAAAAAACAGTTTTCTGAATTGAACTTGAGGCTGTCTTTTCAAGCTCTTTGATCTTTGAAGCAAAGCTGTCTCTTTCTTTGATGAGAAGGTCAATTTTCGTCTCAAATTCAGACTTCGTTTTCTTCTCGTTCAGTGCATTCTCAGACAGTTCAGATAACTTCTCTGTCAGCTTCTTGATCTCAGTCTCAAACATCAGTCTTTCTTCAAAATCCTTTTCAGCATTCTTTCTTTGACCGGATATTTCTTTGAAGAATCCAAAATTCTTTTGTTCAATGGCCTTCTTTTCCTTGGCAAACTTTTCTCTTTCTAAGATAATCACTTTCTCAAAATTAGAAGTTTGTTGAGAAAGCTTGATACATTTAAGCTCAACTATCTTCTTCTCTTCACAATTCTTCTTAGACAGTTCTGAGAATTTCTGTGCAAATGATTTCTCTTTAGTCTCAAAATCATATTTGTGTTTAGCAAGTTGTTGCTCCAAATCAGATATTCGCTTTGAAGATCAACATTTGCATCTTTCAGATCAGAGATCTTTTCCTCATATCTTTCAACAGAGACTGTTTGCTGAGTTTTAGCTTCCAAATTAGAAATCTTTCCTTTTAGCTTAGAGTTCTCAGCTTCCAATTCTCTTCCTTTTAATAAAACCTTTGGCCCTAACATCAACCATTTAGTACAATCCCACAACTCTTTTCCTGTCATTTTGTAAGTATTTATTTGACCAGAAATTTCACGAGAAATATCACGAGAAAGTTCATGAGAAATACTATTTGTCATAAAATTTCGAGCTATATTATCAACCCTCTGTCTTTTCTCCTGTTCCTCAGTAAAAGCTTCTGTTGGAATTTGGGGTTGCATCTCTCCTACAGTCAATGATAATCTGATATAGTAACCCAACTCATGTTTATCCACGAAATTCAAAAAATTAACTTTCCACTCTTCATATTTTCATTCGAACAACAATGGTGCCTTCATCCTGTTAAAAATGAACTTGACAAAAATGATCGTTAGTTCAGAAAGTCAAAGTATGAAACTGGCGAAAAATCTGAAATGCGCTAAAGACAGTTAGCGCAAGAGATGATTTGCGCTAAATGAAGATAGCGCAATACTCAGATACTCGCTAAGAGCAGATGGCGTAAGAAGGTGTTTGCGCGAAGAGAAGGTGGTGCAAGAAAGAGTTTTTGCGCGAAGTACTGATGGCGACCGGGGTCTTGAGTTCGACCGGTGTGGATATGCGACCGGGGTCTTGAGGTCTACCGGTGTGGATATGCGACCGGTGTCGTGCGAGACCGGTGTGTTGCGACCGGTATGCGTCCACCGGTATGTGTGCGATCGGTATGTGTGCGATCGGTATGTGTGCGACCGGTGTCTAAACTTCGACCGGTGTGGCGCAAAATTGAAATTTTTTCTAATATACGAGGCGCAAACAGAACTTTGCGCTAAGCACTTAAACACGGTTAAAGCAAATAATCGATTAAAGGATTTTAGACAAATCTTTTTTGGATCAAAACTTCTGTCTCAAGGGTTCGGTCGATACAGATAACAACTAACACTTTACTTTTCGAATAAGCAGATTAACCAAGATCAAAACAAGAACAAATAATCGACAGATAAACTCAAACACAATTGATATGCAAACCCAGAAAATCAATCGACCAACCCAGATTTATGCAGACTTGAATTTAGAAACTTGATAATGTAAGAACCTTAAACCCAGATTTTGGAAAATCAATATGGCAGAAACACAGATCAATCAATTCTACCACAGATAACGATCAACCCAAAATTTTAAACTCAATCGATTCTTAGAAAAAACCGATTTGCAGCAAGTTCAGATTTTTAAGCAGTTCGATATGATTCCCAGAACACATATATGAACAATCTTAACCCAGAATAAATCGATCAATTGATTTTTACTCAGATAATCAGATAAACACATTAAAATCAAATAAGCGATTAAAGGGTTTTAGACAAACCTTTTTGGATCGTATCGAATAAAAATAAATTCGAATATGCTCTGATACTAATTGTAGATCCCAGTTACAGTGCAATCACGAACAATAATCAATGAAGAACAATAAATGTGTCACAACTTCTAGTCATATGATTAATACTCAATAAAATTTTAGGTTTACAGAGAGAATATCTGATAAGCAAAAGTAAACCTATTGACTAGAATAATAATGAATGAGACTTCTCTATTCTAATTTAAAACTAGGTTTAGAAAAACTATATATATGAGCCGTATAAGGCCTCATGGGCTTTAGGCCCATTAACAACTTAACTATCAATTAATTACAATTTGAACCCTTATAAATGCTTTATACAACTTTCAACACACAGGACTTTCAGTCCTAACACAGTAGATGCGGTTTGGGAAAATTTTGTATTGATTATGTATCGGGTTACCTCGGTTTGAATTTTTTTGCGTTTTTTCGGTTGGGTTGGCAGGGTTGGTAAGAAATTTGAGCACCCTACCAATTACCATCAAACTAATATTTGAGTAAACTACAAATTTGCTCCCCATGGTTTATTAAAAGTAGCAATTTTTTTTCTACAGTTTCAAAATTATAAGATAGTCATCATGTTTTGTAAAAAGTCTGAATTTTGTCCCTTCTTTTAACGTCCGTTAAAAAGCTTTATTAAATGAGTGCCATTTTCATTCTTTTATCGATTTTTTTGTCTTTTACATTTACCCAATCAAAAACCACATGACCAAAATAACAATATCGATTTTAATTGGGTAAAAAACAAAAAAGGATGAAAATGCCTCTCATTTAACATAATTTTTAACAACCGTTAAAATGAGGGATAAATCTGGACATTTTTGTAAATCACAGTGGTCATCTTATAATTTTAAATTACAGGGACGAAAAGTATTATTTTTAACAAACCACATGAACCAAATTTGTAGTTTCCTTTTTAATATTTTCTTTTTTCATTTTTCGGAAGGTTCACTTAGGGGTTGTTTGTTTTTTTAAAAAAATCTCTTAATGGCTCTTAAGTCTGAATCGTTCAGACCTTTTTACACACCACCTCTTATTAATCATGACTAAAATAAGAATTTAGACTTTAGACCTCTTAAAAAACAAACGACACCTTATAATCCCCATACTTTTATACTTTGTCATAGTGTCATATACACACCTTGTAGAAATTGAGCTAAAGACAATCCATTGATTTACTTGTTTATTTCTTATTTACTCTTTCTTTTATCTAACTTTAGGATTCAAATGTTTCTTGCATAATCATGTTTTAAGAACTTTTAAAGGTATTTCTGAATAGGTGTATAGTTTGTGTATATCTTCTCCTCTTTAAAACTTACTTTGTAGGTGATTCACTAGGTTTATTTTATTTGGTTTACAACTTAGGGGCTGTTTGTTTACCTCTTAATGGTTCCATTAAGAGGCAACATCTGAATCAATAAGAGGTAAATCTTGTTTGGCAAAAAAAAGTGCTGCCTCTTAATGGTTCCAAAATGCTCTTAATGATTTTGTATTCTGACCCTCCCTTAACCGTTAAGAGCCCTGATTTCAATATGAACAATTAGCAAACAACCATATTTCATTTTACACTATATCATAAAACCTCTTAATGATTCAGACCACTTAATCATTCTGCACTAAACCATTCAGCAACTGCCAAACAGCCCCTTAATGCAATCAAGTGGGCAAACTATATTATGTTGGTAAGAGTATCTCAAACAAATTCTCCAAAATTTATTTAAAATGGAGAATTAAAATTTAAATTTTTCAAAAAAAAAAAACAAAAAAATAAAATAAAATACATTCATCTCTAAGAGGTTGTTTGTTTTAAAAAAAAAGCTCTTAATGACTCTTAAGTCTGAATCGTTCAGACCTTTTTACACATCACCTCTTATAATCGTAACTAAAATAAGACTCCAGACTTTAGACCTCTTAAAAAACAAACGGCACCTAAGAGAGACTACTAGAAAAGTGAGTTTCAGACCTTTAGCGACAACATGTTCAACAAGAGGCTATTGCAACGACATGTCGTCTCTATAAACTGTTTTTGACGATAAATTAATTTTTAGAGACGGCAAAAGTCGTTGCTAAAACCCCTGTTTAGATTCTCTTTTATGAAGACTAAAACGGGAATATAATAAAAAAATCTCTCTCGTTGTAATTATTCTTGAGAAGTTCTCCAAATTTGAAGAAATTCACATTCTCTCTCGTTCTATCTCCATTTTGGAGGATCTCTTGGAACTAAAAAATGATCAATCTCCATTTTCTCTATTTTGGAGGATTTGTTGGAGATGCTCTAAAGCTTTTTAGTAAAAATCTTAGGCATTATTTGACAAAAATAAACTAGCTTATTTGTAATCGTTTGGACGCACATAAGTTATTTATTAATAAGTTACTTGGAGTATTTTATGAGAAGTTTTTTTGACAAATTTTCAATTATAACACTGATTAATATTAATTATTATTATTGATCATAAGTAAATATTAATTAATCACAAATAAATATTAATTATTCATAAACATTAATTTATAGTAATTAAGATTAATTAAAAATTATGAATTAATTTTAATTATACATTATTAAATAATTTTAATTATACAATAGATTTTATTAATAATTGTTAGTTATTTATAAATGTAATTAACTATATCAATTATTATTTTTAATTATTATTCAATATATTTAGATATCAAATTTGGTCTATGTGGTTCGTTGTTTGTAACAGTTTTGGTCCCTACAGTTTCGATATTACAGTTTCGCCATTGTGGTATGCTAAAACGACACGATTTGGTCCCTGCCTCTAATGACCGTTAAAAAAAAATACGGTCAGAGGTATTTTTTTTGTCTTTTTAGGGGCTTCTCTTATATTTTTATTAGAAATCTGGAAAACTTTATACATCCATCCAATAAAATAATGACAAGTGTCATATTACTTCACATACATATACATTTAAAATATATATACTTCCTATAAACTTCACCCGTGAAACTTCATCGGTACCGGTCAAAAGTTGTCTTCTCCAATCAGAACACTCATCAAAAATCAATTTCAAAATCCAAATCTAAAAATAAATTCCAAACCCATACAAATGGATAACTTTAACTAAACTAAGAATTTATAAAGCATAATGAACCTGAATTTCAACCAAATTAAAAATCCAAACCCTAATCAAAACCAAATCAAACTGCAAATTTCATGGACTAGTCTTGGAATATCCCTTGTTGTCTTTGAACACAGTTGATGTCGAAGCTAGAGCAACAACTATCTCTACAGCAAGGTCAGAGCAACGTGTTCCTTCAGAGGTATCTCTTTTTCAACCTTCCACGTAAGGTCACATTACATTGAAACAGATGGGTGGAGGGAGGTAGAGACCGCAGTTGGCTTCATTGAAACAAAAGGGTAAAAGCAACCGATGGGGGATTTAAGGAGGAAATCAATTTGAGAGGGGTTTATCAGAACGAAAGGCTAAGAGGAACTGGTGGGGAGTTAAGGAGGAAATCAATTTAGGACGAGTTCATCAAAGCGGAATGATAAGAGGAACCAGTCTGCGAGTTAGGGGGAAATCGATTTGGGAGGAGTTATCTGTAACAGAAGATCGACCTAGCGTTTCTTCGTCAAGATCTGGTGAGGTCAGGCGTGACTTAGGAGAAGGTGGTGTTGGAGAATTTTGTCAATGGGGAAGAAGAGGATGGGTGAGACGGGGTTAACCGGAGTGACGCCTGAGTGACAAAGGTTGCCGGTTATATATATATATATATATATGGTTGAGTTCACGTGAGACCAAATGTTTTCCGTGAGACCGGTGAGACCAATTTATGGCCATTGATCAAATTATAAACATAATGATCTGATGTGTAAAATATGGCATACCATTTAAACTAGAAGGGGCAATTTTGACCATCTAAATTTCCTTTTTTCTAATACACGATTGAAATCAACAAATCCATAGATTACAACTTCCATCATTGTGCGCCTTCTCCCTCTCTTGAAATCTACATTCTTCCTTCAACAAAATCGCTCCAGTCTTTCAAGCGATTTTGATTACGATCTACACGGAAACAATGAAGATTCGACTTTGATTACGGTGTCAATTGATTACTCCTGCTGACATTGCGATCTTCTTCCTCCCTACTTCGTGGACTTCTTTATTTCAATCCTGGTAAGAAAATCTTGTACAAAAACAAAATATGTTATTGGGATTTTTCTTGCTTTGTTTATACATAGGTGATAAGAATTCTGCATTAATCTAGGGTTTGTGATATTTTAATTTTAGCTTAAAGAATGTCTAATGAAGATGATCCCCAAATTATCTTGAATGATGCTTTCAACAATGTGCAGGGTAATCATGGCCATTAGTTTATTTTGAACTATTATTTTTGTTGTGAACTTCCATTAACTGGATGCAAATATTCAAAGGTTCTTAGTGAATGCTTTTGCATATTTTGATTTTAGGTGAAAAAATGCCTATTGAAGATAATCTCAAGAATATCTCGAATGATGCTTATGATGGTGAACAACATAATCAAGGTCATTGGTTTCTTTAGATTGATTGTTTTCATTGGTAAGGTTCTTAAATTGAATGTGCTTGTATTTGTAAGAAGTATCTTAACATAATAACTTCCTTCACATTAAGTTAGTTGTGAAGGAATGTGCAAATTCCACAATTGGACGATGCTCAGAAATAAAAGTTTCTGTGTTCCATAGAAGTCTTGGTGTAAATTACAGAGAATATAAAACCCATACCACAAATAAAAAAATAAATGAACAAATTATATGTTAAAACATTGTTAATTGAGATTAGTACCAAAACGATAACCAAATCAAACAAACCCAGTATGTCCCACCTGGAGGTGGGGTCTGCCCAAGGGAGGGCGGTATGTACACATAGCAGTTGTTTCCGTGTGTGCAAAATACAAAAAGAAGAAAGTTCCAGAAAATGAAGCTAGCTTTTTAGGTAACAGTTAGCTTTTTAGCCAACAACTAGCTTATAAAACATAGCCTTGATCTAGGAGTGAGTTTGATCAAAGTTTTTTTTTTCCTTTTGTATTTTCTCATTACAACAAAGCTTCTTAACATCACCCTTCTCTAGATGGGTGTTTTTGGCTTGTGTGTTTGCAAATCATTCTGTTTTTATGTTCCGTTCTGTAAGCTATCTATTTGTTTATTTGGCTTTTTCTTGTTGGGTCTTTTTTTAGCTGTAAACAAACTTATGTAAGCTTAGTGGTTGTTTTTTCCCTATGGTTATATTTTCTTGGGATATGGGTGACCATAACCTTGAGGTGCAAACTGTCCAGTGTATGAATAAGAAGTTAGGTTCACATCAAAACAACTAACATAATAAATTCCTTCACATTAAGTTAACTGTGAAGGAATGTACTTACTGGTTGTTTGTTCCCTATGGTTATATTTGATTGGGATATGAGAACATTCACATCTAAAGGTTGTAGTGTATATGCAATTACTTAGTTGTCAAAAGCAAAAGGTTATGTTAATTGTGCCTTTTGCTTTGTGAAGTCTTCATTTGACAACTTCTAATTGTTTTTTGGTGATAACATGTACAACTGTACAGAATATTATGACCTTATTTACTTTGCAAGATTTAAAATAGAAGTGGTATCTTATTCAAATCATGAATTTTGTAATTGTTGTTTCTTAGATTTAGATAATGTCTTAACGGAAGAATCAGACACCAATGATGTCACTTCACCAAATCAATCAAGGACTTGGACACCGGATGTAGGGGATGTGTTTAAGCCTATTGTTTGAACAAGATTTGGAAATTTGAAAGATGCATTTGAGGCTTACAAAAAGTATTCTTCAGCAGCAGTTTTGATGTTAGAAAGTCTACACAAAGAAAGGATAGGAAAGGCATGGTAGAAAGAAAGTTCTATGTTTGTAGCAAAGAAGGTATAAAGAAGAGAGCATCATATAACACCTTGGAATGAACTTCTAAGAAAGACAAGCGTAGGAGACCTGAATTCAGAAGTTCTTGTCCTGCTTGCATTAAGCTTCATCTTGTACATGGGAACTATTATGAAGTGTATAAGTTTGTGGAGGAACACAACCATTGCCTTGTTTTACCGGAGGATAAGCATTTACTACGTTCGAACAGAAAGATGAGTTATTCAAAACAATATTTTACTATGAAGCTTTCTAATGTTAATATTGGTCCAGTTACTTCATACAACTTGGTGAAGGAGATAACAGGTAGTTATGACAAAGTAGGGGCTACTAAGACGGAATTTAAAAACTTTTCGAGAGATGTTTCATCTTTTATTGGGAATAAAGATGCACAAATGATTGTGGACAAGTTTACACTAAAGAAAGATACCATGCCGAACTTTTCTTTTGAGTATTTAGTTTTTGAGAAAGGAGAGTTCAGCGGTTGTTTTTGGGCAGATGAAACTTGTAAACTGAACTACAAAGCATTTGGTGATGTGGTTTCATTTGATGCGACATTCAAAAAAAACAAGTAAGTTGCATCAATAACATTTAGTTATTGTTTGACAATATGTACAATATAATTTGAGTTTATAAAGTGGAATCTTCACAATAATGTTGTTGTACAGGTACAATAGTTTTATATACATTCAACTATAATAATCTTTGTAATTTTGGTTTTTGGTTTAGGTACAATATGGTATTTGTTCCATTTACAGGAATTGACAACCACCAAAAATGTGTTATATTTGGTGCGGGTTTGCTTTCAGGTGAAAAAAAGGAGCCTTATATGTGGTTGCTTAATGCATTCCTTTCTGTTCATGGTTCTGAGACAAACATGGTTATAACATATCAAGATTTGGGGATGAAAGCAACAATAGAAGTTGTTTTCAAGAGTGCAAAGCATCGTCTTTGTATGTGGCATATAATGAATAAACTTCCATCAAAGGTACAAACTTAAACATTGTCTTTTTATCATTAATTAGATTTGAACAATTTGAAGCTTCACAACAAACTTACTGTAAAGTTTCAATATTTTATGTCAAGGTACTATCAATTAATGAATTAAGTTTGACCTATGTGAATGAATGTTATAAGCAATGACATAATTTAACATGCTAAACTTACCTTACACATAAATTTCATGAACCTTCACAACAAACTTACAGTGAAGTTTCGGCTGTTTGTTGTGAAAGTTTCATTCATTTTATGTTAAGGTAATATCAATTAAATTTACATTCTACATAGACAACTTAAATTGGTCATGCATGCCTTTTCATTTTGATAACACTTCATTTAACTATATCTTGTCATTTTTTGTAGATTGGATCCCAAATTAATGAGGATGTAAGTTTTCGATCCCGTTTTAACAATCTTGTTTGGAGTGAATACATTGAACCAATATAATTTTAAGAGCAATGGATGTCACTTCTGGAAGAGTACAAATTGGAGGTTCATCTGTGGTTGCGTGATATGTTTGACATTCGGGATAGATGGATCCCAACATATTATAGGGATATACAAATGTCTTGACTCATGAAGACCACTTCAAGATTAGAAAGTGAAAACTACTTCTTTGGCCAAAATTCAAATTGGAAATCAACACTTGTGCACTTTTTCAGTCGCTTTGAGACAACAATAGATAAACAAAGGTATACTCAAAGGTTACTTGATCACGAGACGAGGACGACAACACCTATTAGGGGTGTAAATGATGCGAGTCGAGCTCGAGTATCATTATACTCGACTCAAACTCGAAACTCGATTACCAAGCTCGAACTCGACTTGAAAACTCACAAGTACTGAAAATACAAACTCGACTCAAACTCGATACTCGATTACTAAGCTCGAACTCGACTCGAAAACTCGCGAGTACCGAAAATACAAACTCGAAATCGAACTCAATAACCAATTTCCAAACTCATATTTAAACTCGTTTCAAGCTTGAATCAAAGCTCAAAAACTCGAATCAAGCTCAAACTCGAGCTCGAAAACTCGAATTAAGCTCGAACCCATTTAATGTGTAAAAGAACTCAAGGTGAACCCATTTTCATGGGTACTCCTATTAAAACAATCACATAGGCTCAATCCATTTAACAAAAGCAAATAATGTAAAAACAAGGTAGGGGAAAGGTCTATATATAGTGGAGTTTAAAGCATTGAGTTCTATATCCCACCAATGTGGGATGGATTAAATACACTCTCAATAGTTCACCCATATCTTTTACATCGTCATTTTCCAAAAAAAAAATTCAAAAAACTTATTATTATTATTATTGTCATTATCATCAATTAAATTAAAATATTATTACTAATTATTATTATTATTTTGCTTATCGAGTATCTCACGAGCTTATCGAGTCGAGTATCAGGTTGCTCGACTCGACTCGTTAGTATATCGAGTCTGAGCTCGAGCTCGAGTCAAGCCTATTCGATTCGAGTGTTGACCGAGTTTTGACCGATTCGATCTCGAATAGCTCGCGAGTTGTCTCGTCTCATTTACACCCCTAACACCTATGATGGAGACCCCTCTTCTAATAGAGAGACATGCAGCAGAAGTTTACACTCGTGAAGTATTTTATGTTGTTCAACAAGAGATTATTGCATCATTGTGGACATGTTCAACATTGAGTAAAGATATTATTTGCGACATGGATAAAGAAAGAAAAGCAGAATTTAAGGTATGTCTTTTATAAGCATATACCTTCACCACATCAATGTTGTGAAGGTGTGAAATCTTAAATCTTCATTTTATCTCTTTTTCTTATTACAGGTTCTTTTTGATTAGGAAGATCATACCATAACTTGTGCATGTCTTCATTTTGAGCTTTATGGAATATTGTGTCGTCATGCTTTTTATGTGTTCAGACATCATGAGATCAAGAAATTTCCGGAATGTTACATACTTTCACGATGGAGAAAAGATGTTGTGAAGTTACCATCAACAAAAGAAATGTTGAATGGAACTCCAGATGCAAACAATGCACTTTCAGACATATACTCGGCAGTTGGACGCATTACAAGTCGTTTGGGAAATGATGTTGAAAAACTTGGTCAGTTTCTTGAGTGCATCAAGTTGTTGAGGTTGAATTAGACTTTACCAACGTTAGTGAATCTTCAAGAAGCAAAAGGGATACAATTGAGAGTTTTCTTGGAGTAAAACAACCCGATGAGGTAACAGTTAAAATTACTAAGAATGCAAGGAACAAAGGATGTGGGACTAGAAAGCGATACGTTGGTGCGCGGGAAGAGTCGATTAACAAAAGTTCAAGTGGAAAGAGGATTTGTAGAAATAGCCAGCAGCGTGCTAATCATGATTCGAGGAATTGTCCAAAAAACAAGGAATGTTAGATTGATATGGTTGTTACTTTACATGATTAGTACAGGGAAGTTTATTTTACATAGTATTATCTTATAAAATTGAATTGGGTTTTTTTAGATATTTTAGTTGCTTATATTTTTGTTCATTGATAAGTGTTTGTTGAGTCATATGACCTTACTAATGAAAATGGTAAGGACGAAGCATCCATGCTGTGAAGGTATGAAATAATAGGCGTAGAATGGGTTGGGTTCACCTGAGACCACCCTGTTTTCGTGAGACCGGTGAAACCAGAAAATAACACTAAAACTTCACAGTGATTCATTGTGAAGGAATGAAAAACAACAAACCTTCACAACAAAAACACTGTGAAGGTTTACCTTTACAATACCTTTACAGTCTTTTGATGTGAAGGTTTAGTGTTATTTTTGTGGTCTCACGGGTCTCACGGAATAGCCTGGTCTCACATGATATCAAGTCGGCGTAGAATAATAAAAAGTTTTCTTGATAGTAAAATGAACACAAATGCAAACAAACTCCAATCGTCGGTTGATAAATGTGTACCTTCACAACATCAATGTTGTGAAGGTATGAAATAATAGGTGTAGAATAATAAAAAGTCGTCACTCCAATTGTCGGTTGATAAATGTGTTATATCTTCACATCATCAATGTTGTGAAGGTATGAAATAATAGATGTAGAATAATAAAGTGAACTTGATAACCTCACTCTAGTGCTTGGACATACAAGCTAATATTATTAGATAGTAAAATGAAGACAAACAAAAATCCAACTCCATTTGTTGTGAAGGTATGAAATACTAAGAACTGCTAATAGTTTTTTACATGTTACCAAAACACTACTTCAGCCCCATTGCAACAACAACCTTTCTTTGCTCTCTCTGAAAATCTTTGATTGTCGAAAACAACTTAAGAGGAGAACTCCTGGTTCTCAACACCTGAACTACTTCATTTTCATCTTCAATCACAACCCTTGGCATCTTCATTTTCTTTTCTTTCTTTGCTGGAAGTATACATTTCCTTTTGTGAGCTTTAGAAGGTCCTTCAGAAGGTGTAGGTTTTACGGCTGCATTTCATTACGCAAAAGTTATAGATAACAACACTACCTTCACAACATTACAATCAGAAATAAATTAGAGCAGATGGTACACACATGGACTTAAGAACTCGATGGTAATATTTTTATGATTTAGGGTGTAAGATGGTACAACTGTGTGTATAATTCCACATTACTTACACTTGCTTGCGGTTACATTTTAACATTAATACATGCATTACAATCTACTAATGGACACAAATTGCATGCCAATTTTCTTGATAATGAATCTTAAAGGGGTAAGTTAACATCCTATGATGACTAAATAAGGATCTTAACTCTTTGATGACTCTTGTATTTTGATATTGAACTATATATTTGCAACCATGTTTTCTAGACATCAAATACTCACACATGTGTTTCAAAGAGAAATAATTCACATATTGAAATTCATTAAACTAAAAAATCAGATAACAGCACTACCTTCACAGTATACTTACTGTGAAGGTTTATTTTAAACATTTCCTGTTTAACAACCATCTCAATAATAAACTCAAAGATATTCTACCCCCATTGATATAATCTGTGTCCCACCTCAAGTTACACCTTATAAATGATGGCCTGTGGACAAATGCAAATAAACCAACATATAATGACAGTTTTTGCTATATACCATTTGCTTTTACTACTGTTTCACAGAGAAAGCAATTTGTGTACATGTAAAGGACGAGTACTCATAAACCAAACCAAATGAACCCAGTATAACCCACACCAAGGTAGGGCGTTTCTTATTTTTCGTACGTGCTGGGGGGTAGGATCAAGGTTGTAAAAGGCACGACACGACATAAGTCACGTCTCCACCGTTACAATAAGGTCGTGCATTTTATAAAAGGCGTGAATTTTTATAAAAAAAATTAGTTTTTGCATTTTTACATTTTTAGCTTTAAATTTTACACTTTTTACAGATTTACCTAATCACATCACTTGCAGTTTCATGGATTCACAAACGTCACGGGCTCACCGTTAAGTTGTTAAACTCTTCCAAGTTCCATTCTGAATATTTGATGACATACTCTTTATATAGACATCAAATTAAACTCACACATGTGTTTCCAAGAGAAATAATTGATATATTGAATTTCATTAAACTAAAATATCAGATAACAGCACTACCTTCATAGTAAGTATATTATGAAGGTTTATTTTTAACATTACCTGATTCTTCAACATGTGTAGCCTTCAAAACCCTTGGATGCATATTCCTTTTTGAAGCTATGGGTTGGCTTGATGGCATAAGGGATATGTTCTCATCATCTCTCAAGCTAACCACATTATCTAAGAAAAAGAATAAACTTAGAATGGTTTGCTGCCATTAGAGAAATGTAAACAGTTTGCAATGTGTAATTATTGATGACACATAACATTGAAATGAAGGCAAAAAATAAAATATTGAAAGTTCATTCAGTTGTTACCTTCACTATTCATCTCAATTTCACGTTCTGAAAATGAAATATCCTTCTGAGTACTTTTAAATTTGGCAACAAAACTTTTTGTCAATGGTGCTTTTCCTCTTGCCATTCTTAATGAGTCTGATAAAATATTAAAAAAACATGTTAAGTAAAAAGTAGTACTTCTAGTGTAAGAGTGAGTATATTCTATATACAAGCCACTGGATGTCATCCAAACATTGGAGAGCATGGAGATTTACCACTTCCTTTCATAAATTACATTAAAAATCTAAAAATTATAAGGATACTTGGGATCATGTGAGACCAAACTATTTACATGAGACCCATAAGATCATAAAAATGACATCGTGAAGGCTCAAAAACACCAAACTTTCACAGCAAAACACTATGAACGTAAAAAAATCTTATCTCATGAGAACGAGGAACACACCATAACAGATAAAATGACACACATTACAAAGGAGGAGATGTCGAGGACTAGTATATTGTACACAAAAGTTACCTTCTTTGAACATCGATTCATCCACTTCTTTCGATTGCTCATTTGATTCTACGCTAGGAACTTCTTTAGACTGCTCATCTGAATTTGAACTAGGAACTGATATAAAAGGTACAACAAATTATAAAAACATAATTAAATAAAAGTAAAATAACGAGGAGGTATCATTAGTTGTTACCAAATGAAATAAAGAAAACCTTCACAATTAGTTTGATGTGAAGGTTTGTTCAATAGCTAATACCTTTCTCATTCAATTCATTGGTATCAGGTACTTCATCACTTTCACCAAGTTCTTCATCCTCTCCGATCGTGGTCTGTGTGTTGTTAAGATCAGTTGACTCCAACTCTTCATCTGACTCTGTACAAAAAAGACAAAAAAAAGAAATTAGTATGCATAGTCTGGGTCTTTTCTTCACCTTGAGTTAAAAGACAAAAAAAAGAATAAAAGAAACTAAACAACTGCACTAAACAATACATGATAAACATATTGAAAGCAAACACCCAATAGCTTCATATTAATAATTAGTGTGCTGTAAAGATTTGTTGAATTACCTATCAAATCTTCCTCACTGGAATGCCCTTCAGGATTTGTGAATTCGATATCTATGCTTGCTTCATCACTGGAATCTTGCAGTGGCATTTCTTCCTTTGAAGTATTTTTATACTTTGCCACAAGACCTTTTGTCAATCGAGTGCTTTTCTTGGCATTGTAAAGCATCTGTTGACTCAAATTATAAATAATGTATAAAACATAAGTAGGTCCTGAGTGAAATAAAGTAAACCTTAACAATAGGTTGCAGTGAATGTTTGTTCATTTAAATGAGGGTAAGAACTATTACATTGTTCCAAACGTAATTTAACATCAATTGAATGAACCTTCACAACAAGATCACTGTGAAGATTCAGTTGTTTTGTTTGAAAGTCAAAAGTCATCAAACTCTCCCAACCAAATAATACCAGAAATATAACTTAATTAACAAAGAATCCAACCTATATAACACATTAAGCATGTAATAAGTTAGCAAGACAAACCAAGAGCTAATAATCAAGAATGTAAAACTCCAAGCTACCACATGAAAGTTTTTATAACTAATTTTCAGTAATTATGTAGCTTTTTGAATGTCCGAATACATTACGTATGCACCCAAAATCTAGGGAAAACGAGCTTAAATGGGAGGAGGATAACATTGAACTACTTCCACTTTATATGATAATCAAACACCAAACAAACACACTTGTATTAGTAGAAGGTGTCAGTGTGCCAAATAGCCAACTTCAACCTCCTAATCTATTTTCAACCATGTATATATGCATATCAGACATGTGTGAAAAATGACTATTATCAAAAAAAAAAATTGCACAGTTAAACAAACATTCAAAACAACTAATCAGTTAGTCACATACATGCAAAATTGTGTCTGACCTATTCCAGTAACACTCAAATCCTCACTGAAAGAATGAATTTAGACCTCTTAAAGAGGCAGATTTGGAGTATGCTATGGTGCCAAACTCGGTTTTTAACTGGATGGTCATGTTGGCCTTTTTTCACTTGCATTCCAGACCAATTGAATCAACATATCGTAAAAATAGCATTTCTATTTGAAATGTGAGCAGTCAGTTTGTGAAACAACTGAAATCTTAGTACACAAAAACTCAGAGTACAAAAACAGTGTCAGCCCATCGAACCCCGGTGCCTGGCTCATCCTCAGACCAGGTCACAGCACCTGGAAGCCATAGGGCCGCCTCGAGTCCTGGAGGGAGTCCAAAGGCAAGGACCACCTTGGTTACCGGTTAGAACTCCTACCGGACGCTGCCGTAAGTGGGCTAGATCCGGTGACCTTATCGAACTCCACCATCAATTGCAAAACTGGCGGGAAATTCACCATCAATTGCAACTTTCAGAAACTTCTATTAGCATTACTTTATTCCTTTTGGTTCTGAAATGGTCAATGTTTTTTGCTAACTATATGCACCTGAATTATTTTCCTTTTAATCAGTAAATACGCCAACAAGAGTAGGTGGTGAAAAGAACATCAGCAGGGTCTCCACATGAAATAAGAAATCATTTATTTAGATGCAATCCTCGTAAGGACTGATCACTACATTTTAATAACAACAGATTTTGGGAATAGTAAAATAATAACCTCTACAATCTAGAATTAACATCCCTTAACGAGATATAAACCCTAGTTTTGCTTTTAAAAAACCCTAGTTTTGAGAATCTCGATTTCACTAACAAAACGTTGAGATGTTTACCTGTTGATGAACGATTTCTGCGATTGATGAGTAGAATCGAATTGCAATCCTTCAAGCAACAATGGAGATTCATCGTTGAACTGATCAGAGAGGTTTTTGAAAAAGTGAAAAGGCGTTGTTTGATGTTAGAACTAAGAATACCATAAAGAACAAAATGTAGTTGTACAATTTCGAGATATAAACACTAGTTTTGCTTTTAAAAAACCCTAGTTTTGAGAATCTCGATTTCACTTACAAAATGTTGAGATGTTTACGTGTTGATGAACGATTTCTGCGATTGATGAGTAGAATCGAATTGCAATCCTTCAAGCAACAATGGAGGTTCGTCGTTGAACTGATCAGAGAGTTTTTGAAAAAGTGAAAAGGCGTTGTACTGATCTCGATTTCACTTAACATTTACACGGTCTCTTTTTTACTATTATGCCACCAAACTTCAACATTATTACAATAATGCCACCGTGAACATGGTAACCCTTGATCATTTTGATGATCTAATCTGACGGTCAATAATTGGTCTCATGGGTCTCACAAAATTCCTTTGGTCTCACATGAAACTAAGTCTATATATATATATATATATATAGGGGCATGTTCAAACGAGAAGCTAAACATTTTGCGAGAAGGCGAGAAGTGTTTAATCATATATGATACACAAGCTTAATCACATATGATTAAACACATGTTATATTGGCAATACATAGACGTTTAATCATATATGATTAAGCACACCCACAGGCCGTGATATCATATATGATTAAACACTTCTCGCCTTCTCGCAAAATGTTTAACTTCTCGCATGATCCTTCCTATATATATATATATATAGGAAAATTCAAATGAAAACTCATTTTTCATTGTGCACGTGAGGACAAATCTCAGTCATTCCATCTCTTTTGATCCAACAACTCATATTAAATAGAGTTTTTAATTTTAAGATGTCTAAGGGTAAAAATGGAAGATAATTTAATGGCACGTCTACCATATTTGACTTTTTATTTATTTTTAATTAAAAACTTTTACCCAATTAAAGTTTAAAATAAATTATCTTAAAAATTAATAATATTTTAATCAAACAAATTACATAAAAAAACGAGAATTTCGTGCTCTTCGATATGACATCCATCTCGATATAGTTTTTTTTTCCGTTTTAACCGTTTTTTATGTAAAATGCTATATATGTGTTATATTCATTATGAATATTTATGTACGTTCAAGTTTGTACAACACCTCGACACCGTAAGTATGTAACTCGACATCATCTTCTTCAACACTTTCTTCAACGTCGTATGTCATCGCGTATCTTCAGTACCATAATCCAACACCCATCAAGACGAATCGAGAACCTATCGAGTAATTATGTTGTGAACCGGGGAACAAAAGAAAGCGCGTCAAGTCTCCACATCTTCACAGGTCATTCATGTATTATTCATCATTAATAATATATCATTCAGAATGAATAATACAACATTCAGGGTGAATAATATATCATTCATCATGAATGCTGAGTAATTCATTCTGAATACTATATTATTCATCATGAATAATGAATGGGCGTTCATATTTTTATTCATACTGAATGTGGGACGTCCGGGGATGCGCATACATATTCATAATGAATTAAACCAAATTTCGATTGTGAATTGGGAAACAAAAGAGAGTGCGCCATGTGTCTACACCTTCATGGGTCATTCATGTATTATTCATCATGAATAATGTATCATTCAGGATGAATAATACAACATTCAGGGTGAATAATACACGATTCATGATAAATAATACATGAATCATGGATTTGTGTATTATTCATTCTGAATACTGTATTATTCATTATGAATAGTGAATGAACATTCACCTTTGTTATTTAAGCTGAATGTGGACATCCGAGGATGTGCATGCATATTCATAATGAATATAACACACACACACACACACACACACACACACATATATATATATATATATATATATATATATATATATATAATTTCACGTAAAAAACGGTTAAAACGAAATAAAAACTATATCGAGATGGGTGTCATATCGAAGAGCACGAAGTTCTATTTTTTATGTAATTTTTTTGATTAAAATACTAGTAATTTTTAAGATAATTTATTTTAAAGTTTAAGGGGGTAATTTTTTTTAATTAAAAATAAAATAAAAAGTCAAACAAGGTAGGCGCTGATCCAAATTTCCAATTTCGTCATTAATCATTTTTCAATTAACCTTATTATGTATTAATCATTGATTAGTTTTCTAAGTTTTGATCAATGGTTAAAATTTGTCCTCATGTGCATAATGAAAGATGAGTTTTCATTTGATATGTTAATCCAATTTAATGTACTAACCTTATTAACCCAAATAACAACCATTGATTTTAACATTAATGGTGGAGATTAATCATACCTAAAAAAATAATTATAAAATAGTAAATTGAGTAATTAGTATAATGAACATGTGTGTTTGGGGGTATTTGGGAAAAACCCATTTCTTTTACAATTTGTAACCCTCTCATTAAACACAAAGATAATGTATCCCTTTCATTATTGTTCATATGTATTCATATCAGACTAATAATGATTCTTCATATATCTGCATGACACGTGATTGGTTTCCTAATTGTTCATGTTCCGGACATTCAACTGATGAACTCATTCATGTGAAAGTGCACATTAGTGGTTTCTTAATTGTTTATGTTTGGTAAATTAAACAATACTGACTCAATTTCTTAAAACCACAATGTTTGCATAGCCGGTGTGTGAACTGATTAAACCATCCAACAACAATCAAGTTTAACCTCTTTTAATTATTGTTTACATGTCTTCATCTCACTCCACTAATTCCATTTCATATATGGTCATGACACATTTTTGGTTTCATGATTGGTAAATTGAGAATGAACTAATAAGAACATATAGAGAAGTCGAGACTCACTTGAAAAGAATAAGAAATCACAACGAGAACATTTGATTGCCTCATAGAAGTGCAAACAAAAGCCAGAATCGATGTCAGACATGAGACAAAATACAATAAAATGTTTTGCTATAAAATTGATTACCAACCTGCCATTGAGTTTTGATAGTCTCGTACTCTGACTTCATAACAGCCATAACATGTTGTCTTTCGGCGTATGTAGAGTAATGTGCATAATATCACAATAAGAATGCCCAAATCTAACATCATGAGTGGTCAAAGTTCATTTCATCCTCATTAAGAACACCATCAAACATGAATCATGAATTATTTTTTAAAATTAATACTATGGATAAAATCAAGGTTCATAAATTATTTGTAACTCCTCAAAAAAATGAAGGTTACAAATATCTAAAAAAAAAATTCTAATCCTACCCCCATTTAATTATTACACTTGGATTACAAAGCAAAACTCAAGATAATTTCTATTGGTTAGAGATGGTTAGTAAAATTAATACAAAATGTATGGTTAATAAAATAACTTCTCTCTCTCTCTCTCTGTATATATATATATACATGTATATATATTACAGGGTTGGGTTATTTTGTTAACCTTGTAATTGTTATTAACTTTGTGAACCAATTTTCACCATTGATGATGTTGGTCCCGGAGGTGCTTAACAAGTTTGTAGAAGGGGGGGGGGGTTGAATACAAACACATAATTTAAAGTTTAATAAATTGTTTATTGATAAATCAAACACAATTTACAAGTCTGTTGCGGATTAAGATTAAGTAGAACTCAATCTAAACAAACTTAAGAAAACACTAAGATGGTTGCACAAGAATATAGAGAATGGGGATTTGAGAGGTATAGAAAACAAGGGTTTCTATATTAGTTCAAGAAGAGAGCACCCTCTCAGATGGAGAGGTAATCTTTCTATTTATACCCTATGCATTAAATGCATGGCAGGGTACTTTACACGTGTCATTTAGTGATTGGCTTTCGGAGTCTGACTTTGGGAGACATGCTTTCGGCCGTATCATGAACAGTGTAATTGACAGAGTTGTTGTACGAATTGTGGCAGAAGTATGTCCGTTCTGACACATCGTACTGGTTGTGCAGGTAAAGACAAAAGAGACTTGAGGCATAAGCTAAGTGATCATCGATCGCTGAATATCTCTTCCTTCAGAAATATAAGAAGGTTCAGCTATCGCTAAAGCTTTTCCTCAGGTTTCTTCGCGTATGAGTAGAGTCGTCTTTGCTTCACTGATATCCGCATCAGGTCACTAGTAGACTTTTCTTTGTTCATGTTGATCCAAACTCTCTAAGTGATTTGATAACGACCCTTTTCTATACTTAGTGAAAATTACGTTTAATATGTATTAGTGTTTCACCATCAGCGATCAGACTGAGTCTGTTCAGTTATCGCTGATAGTCTTCTTATAAACATTTAGTATGTACTAGTGTTTCACTATCAGTGATCAATATGATTCTGTTTAGTATCGCTGATAGTTTCTGATGTAAACAGTAACGTAATCCCTGAAGACAAGTCTCGCGTCAACAGATGTTCATAGCTGAATCGAAGACGAATCTGCTGAACAAAGAGAAGTCTACTAGTGACCTGATGCGGATATCAGTGAAGAAAAGACAACTCTACTTATACGCGAAGGAACATGAGTAAAGCTTCAGCAATCGCTGAACTCTTGATATCTCTGCAGAAAGAGATATTCAGCGATTGAATGATCACAAAGCTTATACCTCAAGTTTCTATCTGTCTTACCTTGCACAACTCAGTACGATGTGTCAGACATGACATGCCTCTTCCATAATTCGTACAACAACTCTGTCAACTACACTATTCATGATTCGGCCGAAAGCATGTCTCTCAAAGTCAGACTTCCAAAGCCAATCAGTGAACGCCACGTGTAAAGTGCCCTGCCATGCATTTAATGCATAGGGTATAAATAGGAAGTTCACCCCTCCATCTGAGGGTGTGCTCAATCCTTGAACCCCAAATAGAAACCTTTGTTTTCTATATTCTAAATCCCCCATTCTCTGAAATTCTTGTGCAACCATCTTAGTATTTTCTTAAGTTTGTTTAGATTGAGTCTTACTTAATCATATTCCGCAACAGACTTGTAAATTGTGTTTGATTTATCAATAAACTATTTATTAAATTTAAATTCTGTGTTTGTATTCAACCCCCCCCCCCCCTTCTACAAACTTGTTAAGCACCTTAGGGACCAACAAGTGGTATCAGAGCACTTTGTTTAATCTAATAAACAAAGTCTTGCTTTATTATCTTCTTTACTATTCTAAATGGCACTTAACACAAACACAAACTACTATGATAATGGTTCACTTTCTAAACCTCCTCGATTTAGCAGAGATAACTTTTCTCTATGGAAAAATCGAATGATGCTATTTCTTGAAGGTGTTGATCCTACTATACCTGAATATATAGAAAATGGACCCTATGAACCTGTTAGAATTATAGCTGCAGTTCCCGCTACTGCCACCACTGAAGCTGTCCCTGAACGCTATGTCGTTAAGGAAATAAGACAGTGGAGTGATGAAGACAAAAAGAAGGTAGGTATAGATGCAAGAGCAAAGACCATTATCTCAATGGCTCTGCCTGATGAAGTTTTCCATTCCATCATGCATCTGAAAACTTCTAAAGAAATGTGGGAAACCATATGTGTTCAATATGAGGGCACCACTGAAATCCAAGGGACTCGAAAAATTAACTTAGTAAGACAGTATGAAAGTTTCATCGCTGGTAAGAATGAATCTCTTTCTGACGTTCACCAGCGGTTTAACTGCTTAATCATTGATCTAAGAACTGTTGGTAGGACCTATTCTAATTCTGAGGTCTTGACTAAATTCTTAGAATGTCTTCCTGAAAGCTGGGATAGTTATTCAATATGTCTTAAGCTGACAAAAGACTTAAATTCTCTCTCTCTAAGCACTTTGTATGGAATATTTCTCAACTATGAGCAATCGAATCTCCTGAAAAAGAATCTTGTAAAAGATTCTAAAGACTCCAAAAGTACTCCTGTTGCTTTAGTCTCTTCAGAGATAATTCCATCTCAACGATCTACTCTCACCATCACTGAGTTAGATTCTGAATCTGAGGATCTATCAGACCCTGATCTTTCAGAGTTCGATGAGTCCTTAGCACTCTTGACAAACTCTTTTAAGAGATTTGCAAGAAAGAGCAATTTCCGAAGAAATAAGCCTCTCTCTCTTACTGAAAAGCCAAAATCAACTCCTGTTGATAGGGCTACTGCCACTTGCTATAACTGTGAAAAGATTGGACACTTTTCTAGTGAGTGCAGGTCTAAAAAGGTCTTCAAGCCTTCTACCTCAAGAAGATCCAGTGATGACAAATACCTAAAGATGAAGAACAAATATCAAAAGCTGAAAAGCTACAAGCGAAAAGGTAAAGGTCTCATCGCTGAAGAACACGACTGGGCTGAATCAGAAGAATCAAGTTCTGATGAAGAATAAGTCGCTAATCTCTGCCTCATGGTCGAGATTAAAGAAGAAGTGGAAGAACCATTTGAACCTTCTATGAGCTACATATCATCCCAGGTATCTATCTCTACAAATCCCTCTCTGCCTGAAGCTGAGAGAAGTCGCGCTGTTGATGTGCTGACGATTGACCTTTATAATGCTCTAAACGACAAAACTCAAGCTGAGAATAAAAATGTTCATTTAACTCAAGATCTAGAGAAATGTCATGAAAAGATTAGAGAACTAAATCTTTTAGAAGAAAAGTTGAAAGATCAAGTCATTATAAATGAAATCATCAGCATTGAACGCGAACAAGCCATCGCTGCTCTAAAAGCAGAAAAAGCTCATGTTGAAAAATGGTGCAAATCATCAACAAAGATCTCTGAGATAATAAATGCTCAAACTCTTGAGAGTGATAAAACTGGTCTTGGCTTTTGGACACCACAGGATGAGCCTAAAGAAGAAAATTCCATGCTTAAGTTTGGAACGTTTGTCACTCCTATCTCTGACACTTCTTATGATCAATTTTATCCTTCTTCTTCTAATTCTATCCCTGAGGAAAAATCCAAAGACACTAAGTCTGCGGATAAAGGAAAATCCATTCTTCGTCCTCAGAAGGCTACCAAGAAAGCAAAACTGAAAGTTCCTTCTAAACCTTTAGTGAATAAATCCTCTAGATCAATGATAGAAATCTTCGATCTCTGTCCTCCAAAGCTAAAGATTGATCTTAGACCCATGAAATCTGAAGAAATGAAAATTCCTCCCAGATCTCATGAGAAAAGTCTTCTTGGACCTGGACCTTCTCATCTTAAACTTGCAAAACCTTCTACTTCTGGTCCTAAAACCACTTTCAAATACAGAAAATGTTATCATTGTGGTTTTACTGACCATATTGCAAGCAAATGTCCGACTGCCACCAAAGCTGATAAAACAGCTAAAGTAAAGATAAATGCATCTAAGGCTGAGAAGGTCACCGAAGTTGAAAAATCAACCAAGGTGAAGAATACCACTAAGGTTAAGAAATTAACCAAAGTGAAGATCACCACTGAAGCTGAATCTTCATCTGCTGTGAAGACTGCTGAATCTTCCACATCCACTAACTCTAAAGGACCCATTGAAAAGTGGGTACCAAACAACGCTTAATCTTCCTTATGTGTGCAGGGATCAAAGGGCATCTGGTATCTCGATAGTGGATGTCCTCGTCATATGACTGGACAAAAAGACCTGCTCACTGAATACAAGGAAGAGAAAGGTCCCCCTGTGACCTTCAGTGGAAATGGAAAAGGATTTACCCGAGGGTTTGGTGTCCTCAGCAATGGGACAACTACCTTTCGAAGAGTCGCGTATGTAGATGGACTGAAGCACAACCTTCTAAGCATCAGTCAGCTATGTGACAAAGACTACGAAGTTTGCTTTTCTAAGAAAGCATGTTCAGTGGTGGATAAGAAAGGAAAACTTGCTCTTAGTGGTTATCGCAGAGAAAATGTCTATGTAATAGATATGAACTCTACTACCACTGAAAACTTATGTTTTCTCTCTAAGGCCTCTTCTGATGTCAACTGGCTATGGCACAAAAGGCTCTCTCATCTAAACTTCAAAACCCTGAATTCTCTCTCTTCTAAGGAACTAGTTTATGGTCTTCCTCAGCACTCATATGCTAAAGAATCTCTCTGCTCAGCATGTGAAAAAGGAAAACAAACAAAAGCTAGTTTCAAGTCTAAACAAGTCTCTTTAGTGACAAGTCCTCTTCAACTCTTACATATGGATCTATTTGGCCCTGTCAATATCCAATCAATAGCTGGAAAGAAATATACGCTTGTCATTGTAGATGAATTCTCTCGCTATACCTGGGTTATCTTTCTTCGCTGTAAGAGTGATACTCCAGAAGAACTAATATCCTTTGTTAAAAAGATGGAAGTGCTGAATAATCTTACCGTTCGTTCAATAAGAAGTGATCATGGAACTGAATTCAAAAACAGTTCCCTGAATAATTTCTTTGAGAATAAAGGAATTTCTCATAAATTTTTCTCAGTAAGAACACCTCAGCAAAACGGAGTCGCTGAAAGAAGAAACAGAACGATCATTGAAGCTGCTAGTTCAATGCTCAACGATTCTCATCTCCCTACTCAATTTTGGGCAGAAGCTATAAACACTGCATGTTTTACTCAAAACAGATCACTGATAGTAAAGCTATTTGGAAAGACAACTTATGAACTTTTTCATAGAAGAAATCCTTCTATCAGCTTTCTTCATATCTTTGGTTGTCAGTGTTTTATCTTAAACAACAAAGATCAGCTTGGAAAGTTCGACCCAAAAGCTGATGATGGAATATTTCTAGGATATTCCTCTATCTCAAAAGCCTACAGAGTTTTCAACAAACGAAGACAATCTGTGGAAGAAACAATTCATGTCACTTTTGATGAAACTCGCTCAGCGAACTCCAAACCAATCGCTGACAATGAAGAGTTAAATGCTTGGATGTTCTCACACTACAAAGAAACTGAACCCTTCTTCTCAAACCATCAGCACACAGATTCACCTACTGCTGATGATGTTCCAAACATCATACATCCTAACGATGAATCCAACTCATTGGATTTAGCTGAACCTCTAAACACCTTACTACCATCAGATCTACCTCTTCCTGAAAACCTCTCTGATAACAACAGTCTGTCCACTACTCAACAATTAATTGCTGATGAACCTCAAACGTCCTCATCAATAAACATCCAAATTGTTGATCCAACCTATGAGTTGAGAGATCATGCTTCTGCTCAGCGATGGACCAGAGATTATCCAATAGATCAAATTCTTGGTGATCCAGATGCAGGTATTCAGACACGACGAAGCTCAGGTAATATCTGTCTCTTTGTCAAATTTCTCTCTTTAATAGAACCAAAGAAGACTGATGATGCCCTCAGAGATCCAAACTGGGTCAGCGTTATGCAAGAAGAGCTGACTGAGTTCTCTCACAACAAAGTTTGGAATCTCGTTCCTAGACCATCTGATAAAACTGTTATAGGCACCAAATGGGTGTTTAGAAACAAGTTAGATGAACATGGAACTGTAACCCGCAACAAGGCTCGACTTGTTGCTTAGGGATACAGACAAGAGGAAGGCATAGACTATGATGAAACCTTTGCCCCTGTGGCTAGGCTCGAAGCAATTTGACTATTCTTAGCTTATGCAGTTTACAAAGACTTCATTGTGTATCAAATGGATGTAAAATCAGCGTTCCTCAATGGAAAGCTGAATGAAGAAGTCAATGTAGAACAACCTCCAGGGTTCTATGACTCTAAGTATCCAAATTATGTTTATAAATTGGATAAGGCTCTCTATGGTCTAAAACAAGCCCCTCGTGCTTGGTATGACACTCTCTCATCTTTTCTTATCTCTGAAAATTTTGAACGTGGCAAGATTGATAATACGTTATTTTTCAGAAAAATAAAAGGTCATATAATTCTTGTACAAATATATGTCGATGACATAATATTTGGTTCTACTAACCCATCTCTATGTACTCGCTTCGCTGAAAGAATGAAGAAAGAATACAAAATGAGTATGATGGGTGAGCTGACATATTTTCTTGGTCTTCAGATTAAACAATCTGACAAAGGTACTTTTATAAGCCAAGGTAAGTATGTTAAAGATATGCTGAAGAAGTTTGATCTAACACAAACTTCAGCAATGAAAACTCCTATGGCACCTCCTCTGACACTTAACAAAGATCCTTCTGGAAAACCTGTTAATGTCACTGCTTATAGAGGAATGATAGACTCCATGCTGTATCTTACGGCGAGCCGACCTGACATCATGTACTCCATTTGTTTATGTGCACGCTACCAATCGGAACCCAAGGAATCCCATCTGATTGCTGTTAAGCGCATATTCAGATATCTGAAAGGAACTCCTAACCTCGGTCTTTGGTATCCCAAAGACTCAGGGTTCGATCTAACTGGTTATTCTGATAGTGATTTTGCAGGATGTAAACTTGACAGAAATAGTACCACTGGTGGATGTCAACTCCTAGGAGGAAAGCTGGTAAGTTGGGCAAGCAAAAAGCAAAATTCAGTGTCCACTTCCACAGCTGAAGCTAAATACGTAGCCGTTGGAAGCTGTTATTCTCAGATCTTATGGATGAGAAATCAACTATTAGACTATGACCTTCAGCTATCAAAGATTCCAATCTATTGCGACAGCATTAGTGCTATCGCTATAGCAAATAATCCAGTGTTACATTCAAAGACAAAACACATAGACATCAGATATCACTTTATCAGAGATCATGTGATGAACGGTGATATTGAACTTCATTTTATCCCTACTGACTTTCAGTTTGCTGATTTATTCACCAAACCTCTCGATGAGACAAGGTTCAACTTTCTCATCAGTGAGCTTGGAATGCTGAATCTCGAAGAATAATTCTTCAGCGTTCATGCATTGTGTCAGTAATCATAAGTTCCCCTTTTATCATTTTTTTCTGATAAACATTCTGACTCTCAGGTATGTTCTCTCCATCCCTACAACTAAATCTTCATTCAGTTAAGATGTTTTTCAAAATATAAACCTTAATCACTGAACTCTCTTCAAATGATTAAAAGCTTTTTGAAAAATAAATTTATCACTGATATTTCTAGTCAGTGATCCTTCTTAAAAAGAAAACTCATCCCTAACTTTATCATCAGGGATACTTTCAAAAAGAAAATCTATTGCTGACTTTTCTTCAGCGATAATTTCAAAACGGACAAATGAACAGTCTCTCTCTTCTATGACGTCATTTGAACCGATAATCCACGACATGCCTTTTTCTGACACGTTCGTCCGTTGCCCTTCCATCCAATCAACTTCGTGGGACGTGTCCATGTCATGATGAGCATTTGTTTTCCCGCCTCTCACACACACACTCTCTCTCTCTCACGTATAAAAGGAATGTTTTTCCATTCTTCTCATTTTACGCTTTCTGGAAATACTTTCTAAGCAAGAATACTCTCTCAAGCATTCTAGCATTCTCAAGCATTTGCATCATCCTCTTAAAAGATCAACAGGTTATTCTTGATCTTTTTCTTATTCTTCTCTTAAATCTTTTTACATAAAACTCCATTTATGGACTGCCATTATGGGTTTATAAGATTCTTATCACATAAAATCATTTTCATTTTCATTTTATTTTTTAAAAACCATTTTATTTTGATTTTTCTTCATTCAAAATATTTGGTTTTTCTTCTTGTTCTTATATCTTATATTAAGAACACCTTTTTAATCATCAAATATGTTGATTTTTCTATCTTTCTTTCCCAAAATAGAAACTGGACAAATCTTCTTTATTTTTTAGACTAAAACCTTTCTTCTATTCTGTGTGTCACAATATGCAATCATTCAATCAAGTAAATCAATAATTAACACAATAATGCAAACCTGATATTGATTAAGCAATAGATTCAACAGGTTACAGGATTGAAATCGATCTATCTCTCTGTCTGTTTCTCTGTTCACGGCGCACCAAGCAAAACTGCAGCCTTCTCACAATATTAATTCTCTAATTTAGATCTCTAACCTCTCATTAACCCTAAACAAAACTATTTAAACAAAGGCTTAAGAACCTAATGGGCTTTACAAGGTTTAGGTAATGGGTTTTACAATGCTTGGCCCAAAAACAAACTAAGTTAACTAAAATTAAAACTAACTAATAAATAAGATACGAAAACATACTTTGACTATTTATTACAAAAGGACCCTAGACTATTTGTTGAGACGACTTTATCAGCTTTAACTTCATATTTCCATCTTCAGATAATTATGATCTTGAATCCAATAAATATGTGCTTTAACAATCTCCCCCTTTGGATCAAGATCATTCTTTAAGCTCAGAAAATGTAATCTTCCTCTTTGTCTTCAGAATGTAGCAATCTCCCCAATCGATGAGAATATCTTTTGGAAAAAAAAATTATCTCCAGATTCAGCTCGGAATGCTTCAACAAATCATCTTCAAAGAAAATTTCTTCAAAGCAGCAAATCTTCATAATATCTTCAGAAATTCTTTCAAAAACTTTTGATCTCCGCATTTCTTGATTGACGTTTCTCCCCCTTTTTGATGAAAAGAGCGAGGAGTTCATCAAAACGTGTCTTCAAGAAATATCTTCCACCATTGATCTTGCAAACAGAACCACTGATTATCCGTCAATTCATTAAGATGGTCATCCAGATCTTCGCAAATCTAGACAATTTAGAAAATGAAGTGTAACACCTAAATCAACAAATGAATCAGTTAAAATTGCCTGTTAGTAACACAAAGTCACTGTGTGTAACGAATACACAATATAAAGGAGCTTTTATGATGTTCACTCCCCCAGGGCTTCCATTCAATCATCGAAAAACCACAAAGGTAATTTCTATGAACGTTATGACAAAGAAACAAAGTCTTTGTGTGTTCGTGCAAGTGATAGAATAAATTAAGCATATGATGTTTGCTTATAAGGCTCAAAATGTGTAAACCACTGAGACAATAGGTAGTTAAACACAGACTCAATGTGCATTAGTGAAGTGTGAAGGTAGGGCAAACTTCCTTCTTTTCAATATCCAGATTTTCCAAATGAAAATCAGATAGCATATGTGCTGCGTCCCCTTTGAAAATGAAACATTTTCTTGTTGAGAAGAAAATGAGTAGCTGGTGGGGTAATGTCAAGAATTGGCATGGGCTAGTTGCCTGTTTCAATAATGTTCACCAAGAATTGTGAAGCATTAGAATTGTGGTTGCCCGGCTCAGAAAGTAGTTGGTGCAGAGTTTGATATTCTTTTACTCTGATCTCTCACCCTCTTTCTTTTAATCTTTAAGCTCACAGCTAACCGAACTCTCTTTTGACATATTCTCTCATCACACATCCCACACTCATTTCTGTTGACTCCTCACATTCAATCACTAAAGGATTAACTTCTGGGGTAGGAATCACTGGTTAACGTGAATCCATAGAAGTTTCTTTGAAGTCCTAACACACTGATCCCATGTTTTCCTATGAAGCATATAATGCTCAGATGATTTAACTTTTTCAGTTAAAGCTCAAATATGAATCAGAAAACATTTAAAATGACACTTCCAATTCAAGAAAGCTGTTTGAGAATCGGGAAGTGGTTTGAACATTTAAGAACATGTTTTCTTATGATTGAAAGTTGTCCTTCTTTCAACCATGAATGAGATGAAGAAAAGGAATTATACCTTTTGAGTACAGTCTTACATCCCACGAAGTCAAGCTTAAAGTCATAAAGATATGATATTTAAAGCATCTCTCAACCTACAAAAGTCTAAAAGTCTAGTCATAGTAACTTTATTCACATAAATTGAAATAACATAAAGCAGTAAAACACTTAGTGTACGAGTTCTGATCAGAAGTAATCAGAAGTCATATCCATACTCTTTACTTGTATGCTCCCCCTAGAATCATGCATCACTAACAATTATCAGTAAGCACAATGCATTTAAATATGCTCCCCCTCAAACTAACATTGACCATCAATGAAATACTTCTCACACTCCCCCTGAGATCATGAACAAACTGTTAAAGAGCAGGTATCATGCGGAAATAATAAAGAAATGATAAAGAGACACAATAAGAAACTTTAATAGGTAACTACCGATTATGTCTTAAGATTTAGCATACCAAGTCTTGAGACAAGAAAATTAAATCTCTTTTCGTCTAAAGGTTTGGTAAACAAATCTGCAAGCTGATAATCGGTTTTTACAAAGTAAAGTTCAATTGTCCCATTTTCTACATTATCTTTTATAAAATGATACCTCACATCTATGTGTTTGGTCTTAGTATGCTGAACAGGGTTGGCGGTAATCGCAATAGCGCTCTTCGAATCACAATAGATCGGGATTCTATTGAAATGAAATCCATAGTCTCGCAGTTGTGTTCTCATCCACAGGACCTGAGAACAGCAGCTAGCAGTAGCTACATATTCCGCTTCGGCCGTTGATGTAGAGACACATAATTGCTTCTTTGAAGCCCAACTGACGAGTTTATCTCCAAGGAATTGTATATGACCCGAGGTGCTTTTCCTGTCTAACATGAAACCAGCATGATCTGCGTCTGAATAAGATGTTAGTTCAAAGCTTGTATCCTTAGGATACCACAGACCAAGATCTGCAGTCCCCTTCAGATACCTGAAGATCCGCTTTACAGCAGATAAATGGGATTCTTTAGGATTGGCCTGATATCTAGCACATAAGCATGTAGAAAACATTATATCCGGCCTACTAGAAGTAAGATACATTAAAGAACCTATCATCCCTCTATAAGTCCTAACATCAACAGCCTTTCCCGAAAGATCGGTGCCAATCTTAGTACCAGGTGCCATTGGGGTACCAATCGGTTTACAATTTTCCATTTTGAACTTCCGAAGAATATCCAGAATGTATTTAGATTGATTGATAAAAATCCCCGTTGAAAATTGTTTGACTTGCAATCCGAGAAAGAAATTCATCTCACCCATCATGCTCATTTGAAAACGTGACACCATGAGGTTTGCAAAGTTCTTACAGTACTTAGGATTTGTAGAACCAAAAATAATATCATCCACATATAGTTGAATAAGAATGATATCGCCTTTATCCTTTTTAATGAAAAGAGTGGTATCAACCGTACCTTTTGTGAAACCCGACTTGACCAAGAATTGAGATAGGATATCATACCAGGCGCGAGGAGCTTGTTTCAGTCCATAAAGAGCTTTATCCAAGATGTAGACGTGGTTCGGCTTATTTGGATTTACAAACCCTTCTGACTGTGAGACGTAGACTTCTTCCTTGAGTACTCCATTCAGAAAAGCTGTCTTCACATCCATTTGATAGACGGTGAAGTTCTTGTGGGCTGCGTAGGCTAAGAACATCCGAATCGCCTCTATACGTGCCACTGGAGCATAAGTCTCATCGTAGTCTATTCCTTCCTCTTGCCTATATCCCTTGGCGACAAGTCGTGCTTTGTTTCGGATAACGGTGCCATCTTCATCTTTCTTGTTTTTGAACACCCATTTCGTACCAATGATGGTTTTACCTTGTGGTTTGGGTACGAGTCTCCAGACTTTCAGTGCTTCAAACTGATTCAGCTCATCTTGCATCGCAGTTACCCAATCTGAATCGGCAAGGGCCTCAGATACGCGTGTAGGCTCGATCTTGCTCAGAAAGGATTCATACGTACATAGATTTGATGTTGCAGACCTAGTTTGCACTGGTGTAGATGGATCTCCAATAATTTGATGTACCGGGTGCTCTTTGGTCCACTTATGTTCATGAGGGAGTGGATTAGATGCATGTTGATCATTGTCAGCATCTAGGAATCCACTGTTATCGCCTTCAGATGGTTCAGAATCAACGGGGGTTTCAGTTGAAGGAGTCATTGCAGAAGAGGCAGTAGGTACAACTTGGTCAATCTGATGATCAGTCCTTACAGTACATCCTACTGAGTCAGCTACTTCTGTCTCGGCGGTGTTGGTCACAACTTCAACTGTCGGAGTAGGCTTTTGAACTGGAACTTTTTGCTGAATAGGGGAACCGAATTCAGTAGAGATATCGGAAGTGGTCGGATGAGTAGTCATCGAGTCTTCTATCCTGTCAACCACAACAGAGTTAGGCAATTTAGAACCAAGAAATTCATCATAGAACAGTTCAAATAATAAATCCAAATCAGATAAATTAGAAGTAGACGACGAAGCGCCATATGATTTGTTCTCTTGAGGTGCAGGTCCTGGACTGGTTGGTCCAGAAGCTAATACTCCGGTAATGACGGGTTCTGAACTGATGTGCTCAGAAGCCATTTCCTCATCGAACGTAACATTAACGCTCTCGATCACAATCTTCGACTTCTTCAAATAAACACGATATGCAGACGATGTAGATGAATAACCAACAAAGATGCCTTCATCCGCCTTAGCACTGAACTTGTTCAGATTCTCTCGGTCGTTTAGAACAAAACACTTACAACCAAAAACATGAAAATATTTAATGGTTGGTGTTCGATTGTTGATCAACGCATACGGAGTCTTCTGAAATCTGCGGTGTATCATGGAGCGATTCTGAGTGTGACACGCAGTCGATACAACTTCAGCCCACAAAAATAAAGGTAAGTCAGATTGGCTGAGCATTGTTCGAGCGGCCTCAACAAGTGTACGATTTCGCCTTTCTACGACTCCGTTCTGTTGAGGCGTGCGATCAGCAGAGTATTGATGTGATATCCCAGCCGATTCGAGATATTCTTCAACTATCTTGTTCTTGAACTTTGTGCCGTTGTCAGTCCTGAGAATCTTTACTTGTTTTTGCAGATTGACTTGGGTCGTCTTCAGAAACGTAATGAGAACATCGGGAGTCTCATCTTTAGACCGTAGAAACTTAACCCAAGTGTATCGTGTATAGTCGTCCACGATAACTAGCACATACTTCTTTCCTCCTAAGCTTTGCGTTCGCATAGGACCGCATAAGTCCATATGCAACAACTCTAAAGGAGAGCTGGTACTAGGTTCAGGCTTTGGTTTGTGTGGGGCTCTCTTCATCTTTCCCTTTTCACACGCTGCACATAGATGTTCTCTTTCATATTTCAGCTCTGGAAGTCCTTTAACTAGCTTTTCACTGACCAGCTTGTTGATGTACCAAAAGTTGAGGTGAGAAAGCCGTCGATGCCATAACCAGCTTTGTTGCATCGAAGCCTTTGATAGTAGGCAGATCTGATTGTCAGCCTGGACCTTTGACAAGTTGATGGTGTAGAGGTTTGACTTGCGAGTGCCGACCAAGAGTTCTTTCCCGTCTTCAGTGTGTACCGAACATGTCTTGGCCTTGAAATTAACCTCTAAGTCTTTGTCGCAGAACTGGCCAATGCTGAATAGGTTGTGCCCTAAGCCTTCAACGTAGCTCACCTTCTTGATCGTAAGATTTTCATGTACAACATCACCATATCCCAGAATAGGTGAAAACTGATCATTCCCAAAACGAACTGTGCCGCAATATTTGTCTGTAAAATTAGACAACATACTCTTCTGCCCGGTCATATGCTTGGAACACCCGCTATCCAAGTACCACATATGACGGGTCTGCACAACACAAATCAGTAAAGAAGAGGTTTAGGAACCCATTTAAAAATGGGACCTCCACTGTTAGTACTTGATTTTGGCACCCATTTAAATTTGGGTCCGCTTTTTCTTTGAAAACCAGAAGCATGATAAGATGAATGATAATGATAAGATGAAACATTATATGAACCATACTAAACATCAGAATATTTACGAGAAGCATAATCACATTCACCATAATTTAAAAACTTTTTATTTGATGGTGCTAGCTGGAATAATTGCTTTATAGAGTACTTCTTGCGAGAATCAACAAGATTAGATTTAAAAGTAGCAACATTCACAATCACATCATCTTTACTAGAAGTCTTTTTATTCAAAATAAAACTAGAACTAGATTTAGCTTTCTCGTCTATCTTCTTTTTCGGTATCCATGCAGTCTTAACTCCAACCCTTTGCTTTCTCAAATCTGAAACATGTGAAACTTTAGAGTTAGAATGATGAGAATTAAGAGAATGCTTCTTCTTTGGCTTACCAGTGGGGATCGGTTTCTGTGAAAGCTGAAATTTTTGTTTCTTACCTTTTGCTTTCTTTGATTTCACAGAAACTGATTTATCAACTTTCGTTGATGTTTCACCTTTGTCAAAAACACTGGGTAATCCAAAGGGATTAACAACACAAGATGAATGATAAGGAAGTTTAGAATAAGAATCAAACTGAGAAACACAATCATTTAAAAGACCTTCAGAGTTTAATAATTTAAGCTCATTATCAAGGGAACCAGATTTGTCATCCGAATTTAAAGCCTTGGAGATTTTAGGAAAATTAGAAGTTTTGAACACTGTTGAAAAAACTGTTTGTTCTAAGTCCATCAAAATTCTTTCTTCTATAAGAGTATTCTCGAGTTCAGAAATTTTACTTTCCAAAACTAGAGGAGGGACGTAAAGCTTACCTTCGATGGGTTTAGCCTCCAACTCTTGTACATAATAACTCTCAACGTAATCATTTGAAAGAAATTTTGATTTATTAGAACTATAACTGTTATTCAACTTCTCATAGCGAAATGGAAGTTGAACTTTAGATGTGTTCTTTCTTTTATCATATTCCATGGCTTTATCCTTTTCAGACAGACTAGTCCAAAAGGGTTTGAGTTCAGGATGTTGAGGAGCCAACAACATAAACCCAAAGTCATAAAGTGCAGGCACTTCAGATATAACTTTTTTGAGATGATGTGGGTTCTTGTAACCAAGTCCCCAAGTATCAGGTTTCTCTTTAGGTTTGTTCAAATGAATAGTGTGTTCAGTTTGACCAATAGTATGTAATTTTTCTTCCAAAGCATTCACCTTTTCTTTTAAAGATTTATTCTCTTTTGGAGTAGAAAAGTATCTTTTAGCAAGCTCTATAGACTTAAACTCACATTCTTTGTAGTTTGAAACAGTTTCAGATAACTCTTTATGAATTATAGTCTTTTCTTTAGCGCTGGTGTCTATATTTTTATGCAAAGTTTCAATCAATACATTTTTCTCAGCAATGTCATTACTAAGTTTATGTATAGATTGATTTTTCTCATTTGTGACACCTTTCTCACGCTTCAGTTTAGACTCTAATTCTTGGAGTTTAGACATCATGGTATGCATTTGGTTCAAAAATTCAGATTCAGTTAAGTCACATACCTCATCATTATCTCCATCATCAGAATCAACTTCTGACTGGTTCTTTCCCATCAAGCACATATGTGCTGTCTCGTCCTTCTCTCCTTCTTCAGATTCTTCGTCCGAATGGTCGAGCCAGTATTCATCCTCGACCATTAATGCTTTTCCAGCCTCTTGTTGCTTGGCTAGAAGCATCTTATTCTTGTAATAGTCGGAGTTTCGGACTTTTGATTTGCGGCAGTCCTTGGCAAAATGACCGAGTCTGCCACAGTTGTAGCACTTTATCGGTTCTTCCTTCTTGGTCTCTTCAGCTCCATCCTTCTTCTTGTCTTCTGGTCTCCTTTCTTCAATTTTCTCTTTATGCTTGTAGTTGTTCGGACCAGACGAGTACCTCTGACTATTGGAGTTTGGCTTTTTATAGAACTTCTTTTGGAAGGCCTTGGTTAACATAAGCATGGCTTCCTTCAGTTGCTCACAATCGTCAGAGTCAGACTTTGCCTCGCTATCAGCCTCTTCTGATTCGGATTCTATCACCTTCTTCTTCTTAGATTTCTTGACCACAAGAGCAACTGGATCAGCAACTGCTTTGACAGCCTTTTTCAACTCAGCCTTGATCTCTTCCACTTCTTCCTCATTCTGTCTGAGGATTTCATAAACTTCATGAAGAGGAATGTCGTGCAAATCCTTCAGCTGTCTCATTTGTCTGGTGAATCTCTTCCACTCAGGCTGAAGGTTGCTGAGAAATTTCACATTCAGCTCCACGTTAGATTTGCTGATCTTATTCTTGCTCAGCTCGTTCAGTAATATGACGAATCTGTCATAAATGGCTTGAAGTGATTCTCCAGCTTTAGCTTTGAATTCTTCATAATTATTCAAGCAGGTGGAAACTTTGAGTTGATTGCCAACTTTAGATTCAAGCATCATCTTCTCCAACTGATCCCACATTTGCTTACCGGTAGCATTGTAGCTATCAATTTTAACATATATTTCGTTCGGTATGCCTTGGAGAATAAATGATCTTGCCAGCTTGTCACCCTTGTGTCTCTTCAGCTGATCTTCCGTATATTCACCACTCGATAACTTATACTCAGTCTCTTCTTCTACACCATTTTCTCCGGCTACAGTGAGAACCTTGGTCGGAGGTGTCATGATCCCGTCTTTCAGAGATTTTCTGATTTCATCTCCCAAATCATGTCGATCAATGATGTCCAAAAATTTATCCTTCTATTGTTCGTACTCCCCCTTGAAGAGTACTGGTGGCTTCACATCTGTGCCAATAACAAGAGCTTCCCGAGACATCTTTACTTATACGATTAGTACCAAACTTATCTGATATTAAACAATCAACTGGATGAGATCGTTAGAATTCAAGATAAAATCACACAATACTGAAAATCTTATAATGAAGTTCAGAAAAATCTGATCACGAACAGACCTTTATCCCCCTTCGCAGACTTAGCACGAGAAAAAATTTTGACATTTAGATGCCCTGTTACAGTTTGCAAAAATCGAACGGGGATGTGCTTCGACCGGTATTGAGTCGACCAGAGACTTGTAAAGACTGGTATAGAGTTCGACCGGGAGCTTGTTCGACCGGGGAATTGCAACGACCGGTAAGATGAAAGACCGGAACTTTGCTTGACCGGTAAAATTGATTCGACCGGTAACTTGTTAAGTCCGGTCGAGTGATTTGACCGATATAGATGCTTTGACCGATATGACTCGACCGATATACTCTTAGACCGGTGTTACTCGACCGATATGTTCGACCGATAAAAGCTTAGACCGGGTGAACTGTGAGTGTATCGGTCGAATGCAATAGACCGATAGAATGCAAGACCGGATGGATGTTCGGCCGACACTAAACAAGACCGATATGTTCGACCGATAAAAGCTTAGACCGGGTGAACTGTGAGTGTATCGGTTGAATGCAATAGACCGATAGAATGCAAGACCGGATGGATGTTCGACTAACACTAAACAAGACCGATATGTTCGACCGATAGAATGCAAAAGCTTCGACCGGTATTGTCTTTGACCGGAGTGAACTGTGAGTGTACCGGTCGAATGCAATAGACCGATAAAAAGTATTCGACCGGAAGTGCAAAGACCGATATGTTCTTGATGCAGTATCGACCCAGAAACCAAAATCAGCCCAGAAAACAAATCAAAACTCAAAATTGAACAACCAAACTTTTCTAAAACGATCAATTTACCAACTAGAACAGATTACAATCAATTAATTTAAAAAAAAACACTTTAAGAACAAATTGATTGATGACACAGTGCCGACTTCGTGAACGAACCCAGAACAACAAATTCAACAAATTGATAATCAAAATCGATGCAATAATCAAATCAAACAGTACCCAATCACTATAATAGGTAAAACAAACACAATCCAACCAATAATAACTTGAAAGAACAATCACACAATAAAAATTATGAATCTTTTTACAGAAAAATAGAACCGAACAAAGACTTATTCAATTCAATCTGTTTAGCTCTGATACCAATTGTGTGTCCCAATATGCAATAATTCAATCAAGTAAATCAATAATTAACACAATAATGCAAACCTGATATTGATTAAGCAATAGATTCAACAGGTTACAGGATTGAAATCGATCTATCTCTCTATCTGTTTCTCTGTTCACGGCGCACCAAGCAGAACTGCAGCCTTCTCACAATATTAATTCTCTAATTTAGATCTCTAACCTCTCATTAACCCTAAACAAAACTATTTAAACAAAGGCTTAAGAACCTAATGGGTTGACAAGGTTTAGGTAATGGGCTTTACAATGCTTGGCCCAAAAACAAACTAAGTTAACTAAAATTAAAACTAACTAATAAATAAGATACGAAAACATACTTTGACTATTTATTACAAAAGGACCCTAGACTATTTGTTGAGACAACTTTATCAGCTTTAACTTCATATTTCCATCTTCAGATAATTATGATCTTGAATCCAATAAATATGTGCTTTAACATATTCTTCTATCTCTTTACTCTCAGAATGTCTCAATCTGCACTTGTCGCCTCTAAGAACGTCAAGTTAGCCATCTCTGACTCGGAGCTTCCCAAAAACAATCATCTTACTCGCCTTGACTTTGATGGTGTCAAATACCCACATCTGAAAGAAGCCGCAAAGTTTCTAAAGCAATCCTGCATTGCTTACGCTATCACTGTGGATCCCACTCCTTCCAAAGCTCTACTCCAACAATTCTGGTTTACCGGTGAAGAAACCTCTTTCACCAACAAAAAGGGTGAACAGGTTCCTGCTATCTCCTTCAGCACTGAACTTTGATCAGGGATGATGACTGCCTTAGGTCTGAGGAAAGCTCTGCGTTTTCCTGACAAACCCAGGAATGGATTCGATGCCTTGCCAACTGATGTTGAACTAATCCAATTCCTGGATGCAATGGAATACTCTTGGGAACCCAAGCCAAGGACGACGATTCCAAACAAGAAGCTGACTCTTTTGAAGAAGGCATTGATGCCTTCTCAACTTAACTACATCTTCTCACACTTCATTCTGTGTATGAGTGGGAAGAGTGGGTCACTGGACCAAGCCAACAAGGTTCAGGTTCAGATGGCTTACTCAGTGATCGCTGGAAGAAACTTCGACTACGCAACAACTATCTTTGATGATCTATAGTCAAAGATAGGGAAGACCGAGAGGGATCCCAAGGTCCCCTACGTACGCTTCATCTGCGCGTACCTGAAGTTCCTCTACCCTGCTACTTACCCCACTAACTCAGATGCATCTTTTCCAAAAGTGGGTCAGCGCTCCCTGGAGGTCAAGACGCTCCCCAACGAGGTAAGTATCTCTGAACTTCGCTCCTGACTCTCTCTCGTCACTTCTTCGTCTTCAGAGGCCACGCAGGAGGTTCCTTCTTCTGCTATCCCTGCCGCTACCCCTTCCAAACCACCATCAACTGGCTCCCTTGGTCCTTCGAAGAAGGCCAAGGTGACCAAAAAGAAAGCCACCTCTAGCTCTATACATAAGGATGTTTATCAACAAACTTCCTTGGATGCATTCGTGGGTCTCTCCTCCACATCCTCAGCGATACCCACTTCAACCGTGCCAGCGATCTCGGCCGCTGTCACAACAACAGTGACGCAACCTACGATCCCAGTTCAACAACAACTTGAGGTAACTACCCCTATCCCTACATCTTCTATCCCCATCTCTAGTCCTTCTATTTCTTTGATCTCTAACCCTCCGTCTATTTCTACTCAACCATAGTTTGGACCCATAGGACCTGAACATCAATCTTTTGAGGAATCGTTACAATTCTACAAAATGTTTGATAATTCAGGTATCCCTATAACCTTAAACACTTATCCCAACTCACCATATAAGCCTGTTTCTCAAAAACTAACTTATATTTCAGGTCCTAGTTTGGCGACTGTTGACACCAATGTCAACAGTTTGAGTGCAAAGGTGGAATCTCTGACTGCCTCTCTCAACAACACCACCAATGCTGTTCAATCAGCTGGTGAAGCACTGAAGACGCTGACAGCCAACTGCGCCTCCAAAGCTGACGTTTCTCAAATCACTACTCTCCAAGAAGCGATTGTCAAAGTCAGGGAAGACTCACAGCAACAGTTTGCAGCCCTGGCTACAAAGGTTGATTCCTGTGAAGTTCTTCTTCAGCAAATCCTGACTCACCTGAAGGCACCAGCTCCGACTCCTACTCCCTCATTCACAGAGAACGATCGTACATCGCTGAACATTGCCGTGGAGTTCATTCATCAGGCTACATCAGATCTTCCTGCGTTTGAAGGCCGTCTGGACTATTTGGAGGCTGAAGTTCAGGTGTTGGCCACTGCAAAAGCTTCATCTCCTTCCAAAGATCTCTCCCTCAATGATAATGACAAAGAGGGGGAGAAGGCAGCTGAAGAAAATATGGAGTTTGAAGTCGCTGCTGAGGTCCAACAGAAGGAAACTCCCTCTCAGGTTGAGGGGGAGATAGCTGCTGAAAAAGCCCCTCCTTCTCTCCAAGATTTAATCGATGATGAAGAAGAAGAGGACGATGAAGATGAAGCCCTTGATCTTGAAGATCAAGAGGAAGAACCTCATCAAGATGATGATGATGACGATGAAGAAGATCCATCGCTATGGTGTTCTTCAGCTGTCACTTCATCAGCGATAGCTTCGAAAGAAGTTATCAAAGCAGGGGGGGCCATGGAACTTCTTCAGGTACCCCTTCCCAAAGCAGAGGTGCTACTGCTGAGGGAAACCTGAAGAAGACTTCACTATCTGAGGAGAATCCTTCTCAGGTATGCCTTTCCCTTGTTCCCTTATCCTTCTATAAAAATCCCACCCCTGTTTCTTTCTAGCCTTTATCTCTCTTCTTCCATAAAAATAAACTAACCTTTTTCATTTTCTGACCAGATAGTTCTCTCCCCTGCTTAAGGGTAAAGAGCTCCAAATAATCCTAGCTGCTGAAGCTGATGACCAACCAATCCCAATCTCTGTAAGAGAGATTGATGAAGAGGAAGAAATATAAGAAGAGTCCCTGCAACATCATGGAAGGCCCTCTAGACCATCTCACTGGCCAGAGGAAGAGATGAAGAAAAGAACAGAGATGATCTCTCATCTGGAGAATCAACGTCGAAAGATCCCCTCTCAATCAACGGATCTAGAGTTCCTGACTGAAGCTGAAATCGAAGAATCCGTCAGGGCTGAGAAGCTGATTACTGACTGTCAAAGAGTTGCCTCTCTGGCTCTCAAAATTTAGTCATCTCAAGTCAAAGACAAGAAGCTGAAAAGCAAACCAGTGGAAGTCCAGGCAGCTCTTTTGAAAGAGATTGAAGAGGAACGCTCCAAAGAAAAAGCAGTCAGCGATAATACAGTCGATTGGTGCAAGCACAAAATTGACTATCGCTCTGACCCAATGAAGATCGTAGCTGTCGCTATCTCTGGAAGAAAGAAGAAGGACAAAGTTTCTGTCACTATGGAGATTACCAGAGAGGATGGAAGCTTCAATGCAACCTTTGTTTCAAAGTTGGAAAACCTCGGCTATATGGAATGGCTTGAGTTCAAAGACGCACTGAAGAAATCAAAGTCAATCTATAGAGGCTATGTTGAAGGGATAAATGATGCTCTCATCAACAGAGTCGCTGCAATTTTAAAGGTGTCGTCTGCTCTTCCTTTTAAGTCAAAGCAGATCAGAAGAAAGCCCGTCTCCTCCTCCTCTGAAAATGTCGCGGTGATCAGGAATGAAACCTCCATCAACATTTCAAGAGAAGCTCTGTTCGGTCCTCCTCCTGATCTTTCAGTTCTGGATCTATCTCTGCCTCCTGGTGGACCATATGTTGCGGGACAAGTTCTTGAAGAACCTTTTGGAATCTTCTTCAGAGATGACGGGGAACGGCTCAGATTTCAAAGAGTCTCTGAAATCCCTATCTGTCCCCTCGCTCTTCTCAAGGATCTCATGTGCCTATGGTGTACTCTCTCTTCTGCTGCTGAGCCAATCATAACGATCATCTGCAAAGAATCTTTAGAGCGAAGGCAAAAAGGAGAAGAAATACCTGAGTATTTGATCAATCCTCCTAAACCCTCTTTAGATAGCTGATAGATTAGTTTTCTTTCTTGTAATCTATTAGTTTAAACTTACAGTAGTTAGTACATCACTTGTACTTGTAATTTTCATCTTGTAATTCTTTTCTTGGATTAATGAAAATTTTAGTGAAGTACTTAACTCTATCAGTACTGTAAAAGATCCCTCAAAATAGTAATTGGGACATGTATGTTATGAGTCCTGATTATTCCATCATTTTGAATTATAAAGTAATTTTCTTCAGTTACTTTGTCATTATCAAATAGGGGGAGATTGTTGATCCAAACCCTCTCAGTGATTTGATAACGACCCTTTTCTATACTTAGTGAAAATTACGTTTAATATGTATTAGTGTTTCACCATCAGCGATCAGACTGAGTCTGTTCAGTTATCGTTGATAGTCTTCTTATAAACATTTAGTATGTATTAGTGTTTCACTATCAGTGATCAAACTGATTCTGTTCAGTATCGCTGATAGTTTCTGATGTAAACAGTAACGTAATCCCTGAAGACAAGTCTCGCGTCAACAGATGTTCATAGCTGAATCGAAGACGAAGCTGCTGAACAAAGAGAAGTCTACTAGTGACCTGATGCGGATATCAGTGAAGCAAAGACAACTCTACTTATACGCGAAGGAACATGAGTAAAGCTTCAGCAATCGCTGAACTCTTGATATCTCTACAGAAAGAGATATTCAGCGATTGAATGATCACAAATCTTATACCTCAAGTTTCTATCTGTCTTACCTTGCACAACTCAGTACGATGTGTCAGACAGGACATGCCTCTGCCATAATTCGTACAACAACTCTGTCAACTACACTATTCATGATCCGGCCGAAAGCATGTCTCCCAAAGTCAGACTTCCAAAGCCAATCAGTGAACGCCACGTGTAAAGTGCCCTGCCATGCATTTAATGCATAGGGTATAAGTAGGAAGTTCACCCCTCCATCTGAGGGTGTGCTCAATCCTTGAACCCCAAATAGAAACCTTTGTTTTCTATATTCTAAATCCCCCATTCTCTGAAATTCTTGTGCAACCATCTTAGTGTTTTCTTAAGTTTGTTTAGATTGAGTCTTACTTAATCTTATTCCGCAACAGACTTGTAAATTGTGTTTGATTTATCAATAAACAATTTATTAAATTTAAATTATGTGTTTGTATTCACCCCCCCCTTCTACAAACTTGTTAAGCACCTTAGGGACCAACAGTTCAGCAGCTTCGTTTTCGATTCAGCTATGAACATTTGCTGACGCAAAACTTGTCTTCAGGGATTACGTTTACATCAGAGAGTATTAGCGATAACTGAACAGACTCAATCTAAGCGCTAATGGTGAAACACTAATACATATGAGCGTTTATAAGAGAGATCATCAGCGATAACTGAACAGACTCAGTCTGATCGCTGATGGTGAAACACTAATACATATTAAAACGTAATTTTCACTAAGTATAGAAGAGGGTCGTTATCAAATCACTGAGAGAGTTTGGATCAACAGATGATGAGATTTAATTTAAATTAATATGCATTTAAAGTGTTTTATTTAAATGACCAATACATTGAACCAATGTGAAAAAGGATATTTTTGGGATATATTTCCTCAATATTTTGAGACATAAAGTTTGGCTCATTAATTACTCTCAATCAAAATTGAAACCGACGTACGTTGGATGTTCATTAATGTTCATATTATTATTGTTCGTGAATGTTCATTGACATACATTATTATTGTTCATGAATGTTCATATTATTATTGTTCATGAATGTTCGTATGTTTAAATGCTCAAATTATTATTGTTTATGAATGTTCATATGTTTGAATGCTCAAATTATTATTGTTCATGAATGTTCATATTATTATTGTTTAAGGATGATAGTTTTTGTAACTCCTCATTAATGAGGCTAAAAAAAAGTACATGAAATACCAACTCTACCCTTAAGCATTTAATTAATAAGTTTAATCAACCAAAGATTTTGAAGCTTTCTTATTGGTCAGTGGTGGTTAGCATAGTTAATAACATTTTATTAATAACCTACCTCATATATTACATGTGTATATATATGGAAAAGTTCAAAAAAACCCAATAAACTATCATATTTTGAATGGTTAAGTCCCTGAACTATTTTTTTGAATGAAAAAACCATTAAACTTTCTCATTTTGAATGATTAAGTCCCTTAACTATTTTTTTGAATGAAAAAACCATTAAACTTTCTCATTTTGGATGATTAAGTCACTCAACATTTTTTTTGAATAAATAAATCATCGAACTTCTAAAAATTGGTTACCTTTTTTTTTAAAGATACCAGGAACTGACGATGAAGGTTTAAAAGTAAAAACAAATCAAAATCAGTTTTACCGTTCTCAAATTATACGCCATTAAAACCCCTCATAGACAATCGTATCGCTCCGCCTCGCCTCTCCCCATTGCCCTTACATTGTCCGTTCTCCAAATCACCTAACACGTTGTTGCTCCTGGCATCGATCTCCGTCTTTTTGATCTATTTTTTATTTATCAAAAGAGAAAGAATCAAAAGATAATCGGTTCCATGTTGGTTTTTTTGGGTTAAAATGATGTAAGTAACAAAGTTTTAAAAGTTCGATGATTTAATTTATTGAAAAAAAATATGTAGGGACTTAATCATTCAAAATTGGAAAATTTAATGGTTTTTTCATTCAAAATTAGAAAGTTTAATGGGTTTTTCATTCAAAAAAATAGTTCAGGGACTTACTCATTCAAAATGAGAAAGTTTAATGGGGTTTTCATTCAAAAAATTAGTTTAAGGACTTAACCATTCAAAATGGAATACTTTGTTGGGTTTTTATGAATTTTTCCCATATATATATATAGTCGGGTTCAAACGAAAATGCTACCTATTTAAAAGAATAAGAGAATAATCTGAGCCAATCGTTTCATTAAAATAATACCTTAAATAAAACTTTCATAAAAATCATCCAAAAGGGCATATGTGTCATTTGTTGTATACATATTATATATGAAAACTAATTTATTTCTATATAGATTATGTAATAAATTTAATTAAGGTATTTATTCATTATTTTTTTTAATTTTCATTATTTATGCATGACTAATTTCTTATTTATTTACTTATTATTTTTTACATCATTAAAATAAGTGTGATTTAGTTTTTCATTTTAAATATTTATTTTTATTGAATTAGTTTATTTAAGAATTTTTTACAATTTTCGTCAAAAATCACATGTGATATCCACAATTAATCGACATTTTTTTTTCTAAAAAAAATTCGCTAATTTTCATCAATGTATCATATGTGATATTGATCATAATAGAAAATAAATGTAAGTCATTTGCAACATTACAAGTGATATGTGTAAATTATGAATTACGTTTTGAAATAAATGTGATCTTATACATTTTAAATTTGTTTTGTTACACATCACATATGATTTTGTTTTCACTATTTTTCTTTTTCAATTTTAATTTAAATCATTGTTTTGCACATTTTAAATCACATATGATTAGGAAAACATTTTGAAACAAAGTTAATTTATTATAAATCACATGTGATTTTGATTAAAAATTATGAATTACGTTTTGAAGTACATGTGATCTCATACAAATTTTTATGTGTTTTGCTACACATCACATATGATTCTGTTTTCATTTTTTTTCAAAGCTTAATTTAAATTATTGTTTTTCAAATTTTAAATCATATATAATTAGGAAATATTTAAAAAAAAATAATTCATTGTGAATCACACGTGATTTTGATAAAAATTATAATTTTTTTAAATATTGCTTTAAATAAAAAAATTGAATTCTTTAAATGAAAAATTAAATACACTTATTAAATGAATTAAATATAAAAACTTTATTAATTTTTTTAAATCATATTAAATTCACAAATATGGTAAAAGTAAAATCTTAAATAAATACATAAAATAACTTTTATATAACTAAATTACTTTTATACCCTTATTTATTTATTTTTAAAATTAATTATTTAAGGTATTATCTAATAAAATGATTGACTCACAATTATTCTGTTATTCTTTTAAATAGATATCATTCTCGTATTATCCTTCCTATATATATATGTGTGTATAAATATAGATATAAATCTATCATTAAAGGTTATTCTTAGAGATATGTATTTTTAAATATAAATCAATTATAATATATATATATATATATATATATATATATATATGCCAAGACTATTTTACAAACTAGTGAAATCTAACAAAACCATACAAACCGTGGCTTCCTTTGTTTAATTGAATGAATTTGTTTCATGAAAGTCTTTAATATGATGAATTTGTTTTATATAATTTTTTCTTGATGAAATTGTTTCTTATATTTTTGTTTATATGTAATAATGAAATTGTTTCATGTATTTCTTATTTTGATGAAATGTGTTTCATATATTCTTGATTAATCAACCATCATATATTCTTGATGAAATTGTTTCATATATTCTTGACTAATCAACCCTAATAATTAAGAAAAAGGGAAAAACTATGATTGGTTGAATGCGGTTTGTACGGTTTGTTAGATTTCACCGGTTTGTAAAATAACCGGACCCTATATTTATCTATACTATATTATAAAGCACATATAAAAAAACTCTTAAATACAAATTATTAAGCACAAGGTACCATAATTTTATGCAAGATTTTAAAAATCTCTTAATTTATAAGTATCAAAGCACAAGATACATATTACTACTGCAAACTTCTAACACCCACCAATTTGATATGTGGAAGACCTTCCTTTTATGCAGACATTTTCATGTATCACTATTAATTAATATATTATATTACTATAACTTTGTTTTAATTATATTGTTAAATATGTATTTGGTTATTTTTTCTAAATGTCATTAAAATATATAAGATAATCATTCAATTCTAACAAAATACTTAATTTTTTTATATAAAAAACATTATATTATTAAGCCTAAATTAAACAAATTTATAAAAAAAACATTATCACTTTCTCAAAACCATCCAAAATCGTACTGTAAATCGATAAAAAAATAAAATGAAACATTAAAATCGTGATGTATTTCGCTGAATTGCGTGAGTACGCTTCTAGTATTAATATAATAATTAGAGTTTATATTTAAAGATTAACGAGAATAAAGTGTAAAAAGACTGCAATACCCCTCATTTAACAGCCGTTAGAGACAGTGACCAAATCTAGTCGTTTTTGCATACCACAGTGGTGAAAATATAATTTTGAAATTGTAAGGACCAAAAGTATTACAAACAACAAACCACAGGGACCAAATTTGTAGTTTACTCAAACAAATATAACAATTCTCAAAATATTTGTGTAAGTTACGCTATACTTATTTTATTTCATAAATGATTAAAAAATGTTAAATAATTTTATAAAATATTTAATTTAAGTATTTAATATATTTAAAAAAATATTAATTATGAGACTGACCAATTTTATTGTTATTCATATTATATGTAATGGTTATTTAAAATCATAGAATAATATAGATTTTTTGTAACAATTGTTTTAACAAATTCAAAATTTATAATATATTATATTATTTGATTTTTATTTACTACCTTGTTTGTATTAATGAACATAATATATTATTCGAAATTTGTTTTAATTGTATTGTTAGAAATTTATTTGAATTATATTATGAAATATATATTTGTAATTGACTATTTTATCAAGATGTCATTTTTGATCATTTTACTGAATTCATAAGCTTAATGTGCGAAAACAATAAGAAATTATATGACAGTGGAGCCCGTGGTAGTCAATCTATGGGATATCAAATTCACAACCAGATAACATGAAACTCTTTCAGATGAAAATGATTATTCCGCTTTACTGTCATATAATTTATAAGCTAGTATTTGCCAAACATAATTTGTTCATGAGCTAACTTATCAGTTAACAACTAACTTATCAATCATCAAGTAGCTTATCGACTAGTTTGCCAAACATAGCCTTTGGTATTGTTTGGCAACCATTAGAGCATCTCCAATGTAAGGTTCGTACAAACAAAAAGTGTAGTGACTTGTAAAAACTACCATTGTGGATAGTTCTAATAATAACCCAAACTCCTTTGGGTTCTTAAATAAGAACCTTAATTTTTACCGTGAAGTTTGTGAGAAATGACGTTTTCCTTGTTTTTTATTTTATTTTATTAATTTTATAATTATTAATATATATTAATATAACTCATTTAATTATTATTGGATGTTGAATGAATCTATGGTTCTTACCATGCTTTATGGTGTTGTTTTTTAATGATAAATTATATTATTGATCTATTCTCTATTTACAATAAAATATTATATCATGTTGAATCACATATATACACAACAAATTTCAATAAATAGCATCACTCTTTCTTTTAGTCTCTAATTGGGTTGTGAGATTTCAAAACTTTAATAAAAACTTTCAACTTTCAAAAACATTATTAAAACCATCAAAATTTCAAAATCATTGTAAAAATCATTCAACCCCGTTTGCTTGTAATAGGTTTTTAAACAATTTTGAAAGTCCAATGACTAATGTCTAGCTCAGTTGGTTTCCTCAAGAGCGGTAACATCCTGGGGGGATTGTGGATGGTATCCCAATTTACCCGGGTTTGAATCCAAGGGGAGTCAATTTGAGGGCATGAGGAGTACCCAGTCCTTGAGCTGGTCCAGTCTTTGACTGGGCTGCCCCCCCCCCCCCCCCAGCCCAGTCTTAGACTGTGGTTGGGCTCTAGGTTCAGCGTAAGCTGGGCCGGAACAGCGGCGGATTAGTGGGCTGCCCGTGGATGCCCGATACCGTCGGGGAGGTGTGCGTATGTTCGTGGTAGTCGTTCGTTGGTTCGATTCCGCTATGCCTTCCAAAAAAAAAGTTAAATAAAAGGAAAAATACTATAATTTTTCCCTTACATTATGTTTAGACAACTGCTTTATTATGGTTTCAAGGTATATACATTTTTGACTTTATCCATGTTTTGAGAATTTTTTATCCAACGACAATAGTGGGTTGTTCTCGATAAGCATGATAAGGTAATATTGATTTCAGAATGTGTTCTAGATTGAGCCTAATTTTTGAAAACATAATTATATATATAAATGTTCCAAATTATGCCCTTTTTTAAGGAAAAGATTTAACCTTTACCAAATGAATTCATAAGCTTAATGTGTGAAAACAATAAGAAACATGATAGTAGAGCCCGTGGTTGTCACCGCACGAGACATCAAATTTACAACCAAATAACATGAAACTATTTCAGATGAAAATCATTATTCCGCTTTACAAACAATCCGTTGAATGCATTGACAGATTAAATGTCGATTTGATCTGAAAGTTTATGTGTGGTTTACTTGTTTATCGTAAGGAGGACAGAGACAAATTAGGGAAAGAAAAAGAATTGATTGAAACCATTGACGGTTTATATTTTGTAGCAGACTTTTCCTGATGTGTTCACATATAAAACGTATTTATATGTACAATTTTGATTAATATAAGATGCAATAGCGAGTTGTTTCTTGTATGTTGTGATGATCTTGTCGATTATGTAGTGGTCATACTCACAAGTTAGATTTTCATTTTTCTAAAGATACAGTTAAAGGAATTTTATTGAAATCTAAATTATAAAATTAACATATCATTGTTTATTATTTATATAATAGTTTATCCGAATTTAGTGCAAGTACACCATTGATTTCAAAAGATTCATATTCGATATTATCAAATTCACACAACTAAAATATATTGTATGTTCGTGTAACCTAGAGTGGACGAACGATCAATGGGCAATCAGATAAATGATGATTCAGCCCCTAAGGGGGCTAAATAGCTGCTTCAGATACCACTATTTGGCCGAACAAACAAAATGGCAATGAAAAGGTAAACAACAAAAGGAAAGAGATAATAGTCTGAACAAGGAACAAAATAATGCAAGAAGAACGTGTTGTAGGAGGCACGCCCAGACGTGAACGTGGGGACATGATTATTGCAAACAGTACAAACTATAGTGCTTTAATCACTTTATATATCAACATAGGCAAGTAGTTTTCTTGTATCCTTCCTCCACAAAAATATATTGGAGGTTGCTATATGCATCTATATTTATGTTATATTCACGTCAAAGCATACATTAAAAATGTAAAAAATAAGTCTTGATGTTGATGTATGTGAGAATTAAATTAGTATGTAGAGGCGCATTTAGCCTACCCCATATTAATATTAAATAGTTGTCACGAAACACAAGTATGGTCATCATATTCCTCCGATTAGAAATAACTCTTTGCAAGGTAAAAGAGGTATATTTGATGGTTATGCATGATAGAGTTCTTAGATAATAGTTTTCCAAAACCTTCTCCAAAATGGAGAAAGTAAGAGAGAGAGAAAGAGAGAGAGGATGAAGTTCTCCAAAAATAATTAGCTATGAAAGAGAAATTGTTTTATTTTTTTATTTTTTCTACCGACGAGAATTCTTGAAATCAAATGTATAGGAGACATAAATAATACTTTATGAAAAATATTGAATCTTATAATAACATAATTGATACTGTAATCTCCAAAATGGAAAAAGTTGTTGAAGATGAATATAAATTTAATTTAGAAATTTAAATTTTGATCATCTGTTGGAGATGCTCTAAGTAGAGATTTTGGAGTTTTTCCTTCTCCAACAACTTATTAAAGTGTACGTTAAGATAGGTAGATAGATAGATAGATAGATAGATAGAGAGAGAGAGAGAGAGAGAGATATCTCCAAATTTAGAGAAGTTTTTCTAAAACTTAATATTGAGAAGAGAGATATACATTTGTAATTGTTTTCACCAATGAAGTTGAACGTTTTATAACTTTTTATGAAGTTTTTTTTTAAGAGTGTAGAAGGATGATAAATTTTAAAAGTATTTTAGTAAAATAATTAATTCGATAATTGCTGAAATAAAGTAGCTTTTAAAGTTGAATATAAGTTTTTGAGTAGATTACCATTGGTCCTTAAGGTTTGGTCAAACTTTGGATACGATGCCTAATTCGAAATAATTGCATTCATCATCCTCGTGGTTTGATTTCATTACGACCTGGATCCGTTTCCCTAACGGTCTGAATTCTTAGATCGTTAACTTAGGTGTGATTTGATTCTTTTTTCTGTTGTCTTATTTTTCATTTATTAACAATTAGAAATAAAATTGATCATATTATTTAATATTATAATATATTTAGTACACACAAATGGGGATGCTCACGGGTTGGGTTGAGCGAATTGAAGACATTTGAACAACTCAACTCAATGCTTGTGGGCTGAAAAATCTCAACCTGATCCAACGCAACCCGTACGGGTTTGTCAGGTTGATACTTTGGTACATCAAAATATCCTCCTAACTTATTTTCTCTAGTCTACTCATAACTTCTTTTTCGTCATCAAACCATTTGGTACAACTTATCCATACTTCTTAAATCTTAAGTATATCACATTCAATCAATTCTCAAATATGCGTGCACACATACATACACACACACACACACATATATATATATATATATGTGTGTGTGTGTGTGTGTGTGTGTGTGTGTGTTTTCACAATTATTGAACATATACATAAAGGAATTTGTTGATCCCAAAAGTAAAGGCAGAAGTAAAGCAAGTATTGTAGAAGGGGGGGGGGGTTGAATACAATACACAAAAATTATCACTTAATTTTAATTATTTATTGATATAACTATCAAGAATTACACATTGAAAGTTTTTAAGATTGTTGCGGAAAGAACAGATAAACTATTCTAACAATATTTTCACAAAGAAATAAGAATAATACTAAAAAAAGCACAAAGATTAAAGCTATAAAGATCAGAGAGCAAGGTTACCAACTTTCTTGAGTGCACTGAGATCCATTTTAAAAGCGTAGCTTGCATGGAGAAGATCTTCACCTTTATATACCATCTTGTGCATTAAATGCTGAGGACACTTGTCATCTTGGTATTGGGTGCCAAGGATTTTCCTTCACTAGGAATAAAGTATTTGATGTGACTCATCATGAAGTAAAGTATACCTTTGTACCTTGATAAGACAACACCTTAATAAAATATATCTGACACGTATCCTTTTTCTGATCTGTTGGAGAAGGTCTCCATCGTTTCAGAACTTGGGTGAAAATCTTCTGTGCAATAGAATGTTCCATCCTTTTTGTCAGAAGGATATTGAGAAAGAGGGAACTAGCCAAATTATGATAATTCAGCTAGTAGGGATCCTACCGAAAATAAGGCACATTCGGTAGGTAGAATGCCTGCCGATCAAAGAGAGGTAGATCGGTAGGCAGGGTACCTGCTGATTCACGAAAGGTAGATCAGCAAGTAGATAGCTTAGTGAGGTTGGAAGTTTGTCTTGATCTGCATCAGAGAACTTGCTTCATGCTGACTTCGGTTGGTCTTCGACTTCACCGATCTTTTGAGGTATGACTAAACTATTACAAAGAACCTTGAAATAAACTAAGTATAAGGATGATCAACATTTTACAAATATGAATTAACAAGCCGAAGGGGATCTTCAAATCCTTGATGGCCCAACAATCTCCCCCCTATTTGATGATGACATCCTATACTTAAAATAAAAGAGTAAGTAAATGAATAGTGTATTTTGACCTTATTTTACTCTTTTTGTGTTCTTTTTCACATAGACCATTCTTTTTGTTTCTTTTTGGATTCCAACATTTACAAATATAAAATGAATGAAAGAATAAGCTATAAACACTATTTACTAAAGAAAATTGCACTTGTATTAATATCATATGATTGAGTACAAGCCATAGCAAAATTCAAGTACGATGCAAAGATAGAAAGATAAAATTTCTAAGATTCTTCAAAAGGGTCACTTTGAATGAACTCCCTCTTCTTCAGTTCATCAGTCACAACATTGAAGAGAGCAATCACATGAGCCTCGATTGGAATGATCTGAAGAATCCTAGAGAGAAAGAGGGGCTATGGACTTGATCAACTCTAAAGAAGTGAATTTGGCCGAAACCATCAGTGAAGAATATTCCATATACTGGCTGAAGGATGACCGTGGTTGAAGGTTGAGGTACGAAATTAGGCAGAGAAATATCAAGGTTAGAGGTCTTTGCAACCTTTCCTTCCTTGGCCATTTATTGAAAAATTCTCTCCTTTTTCATCGACCGAGACTTAGGCTTAGAGGAGGAAGAGGATTGATGATCAACCTTGAGTTTCTAAATGAACTCATTTTCGATATCAGAGTGCTCGATTTGGTACTTGGTTCAGTAGGACGTCATCTTCTTCTGAAGTGAGTTGATTTGATCAACCACTTGGTCTTTGATATCACTCCTACTTTTGTTCAAAATTTTGATGATTTCGAACCATTTACTAGGCCATAGGATTTAAGCCATTCCAACTTGTCTGTTCGGCTCGTCCCATCCTCTAATGAAATAATCAGCTAGATTGGGTCTTTTGAAGATTTTGGCCCTGAGATTTTAACACTCGAGATTGGGGAGCTTTCATATCGGCTAGTGAGTGACCTTCTGTACCATCGAATGGACTTAGCTTCGACGGAATGCACTTAGCTTTTTGTTCATCAGTTTCCTTGGCCGATTTTCAAAGATTCTAAGCTCTTGCTTTTGAGCCTCAATCAGATAATCAGTGAGATGGTCCTCCTTAGCTTCCTCTTCAGCGATTTCGGAGCCATCTTTTGAGTTTCATCAAAAGCCTTTTGAGCTAGCTCGACTGCCTTGATTTATTTGGCAGACATCCCCAGTTGAGATGTTATCTTAGAGGGAGGTTTTTAACTTAAGAGAGTCTGACCCTGAGGAGAGTTTCATTCTTTCTCATTTCTTCAGCCTCCTCCTCAGGAGTCATTTTCTTCTTCCCTTTATATTTTTCCCGCTCCCCCTAGATACTTCGGCCCGATTAGTATCGGTAGGTTCCTTCACCTTCGGCCAGATGGTTGGAGACGATTTGCTGGTGCCTTATTTTCTTAGACACTGGAAATAATGATTTGAGGGGTTTGATTCTCCCCCTCAACAGGTTTCTCCCCTTCAGCGGTCGAAGGAGAAGAAACCCTCAAATGAGTCGATACACGACCCATTCGCCGATCAACTTGGCGGAGGCAATCCCTATCATCATTGTCGAACATTGCGTCACCAAGATCAATTTCCCATTCCTCTAACCGAGACTTGGCAACTGAGGCAGAAAGACCATCAAACTTTTGTTGAAGGCGGTTGAGATATTCCAAAATTTGAGAGTTCACCAAGTCCTGGGAGAGGACCTTGGTCTTCAGGGACTCAACCTCGTTATCCCTTGCATCAGAGGATTCCTTGAGGGCAACAATAGATAATGTGAGATTGAGGTTGGAAGTGAAAAGACGCTCCAGCCGAGTATTGACCGCCCTGACTGAAGAAGTGAGTGACTCATACATATCAGTTATATCCTGTGCCATAACATCCATACACTTGAAGAAATCAGACTGGACCCACAGAAGCTCAGAATTCTGTTCCTTGATCAGTTTAAGAAGTTCCTCCAATGAAGAATTGTTGAAGGCGAGATCCCGGGAAATTTGATCCTCCCGAATTGAGTTCTAGTAACTCGATGACCCATAGCAGCCATAAACCGCTTGAACTCGGCTTGAATATTTTCAAACTGGGCACCGAGTAACCTGTGTTGCTGATTTATGTCTTGGATATCGGCAAGCACGTCAGGGGAAAGGTAGATTGGGTTTTGGTATATGGTTATGGAGGGTGTTGTCAAAGATGTAGAGGGTCGACAGGTGGGTGGGGTCAGTGGGTGGTGAGGTAGGATTTGGTAGGGGGATAAAGGTCGGTGTTGAGGAGGTAAATAAGGAAAGGAGCTGGTGGAGGAGGTGTCGGATGGGGAGGTTTAGGATGTATGTTTTGGTGAAGTGTTTGGGGAGTGGGTTTGTGGTGGGTTGGCTGAGGGGACTATCTAGGGGTTGTTTGAGGAGTGGTTTGTGGTGATGGCTGAGGTGTGGATGGGGGAGTGTTTTTTGGAGTGGGAGCAGGAGTAATGTTGGGAACTGAAGAATTCATCAAGTATGGTTAATGCTGCTGGTTCAGAGTTAGTACTGCTAGAAGACTTAAAGGTTAGTACTGCTGAGTGTTACTACTGCTAGTACTATTAATACTGCTAGTCAAAGTTAGTGCTGCTTGAACAAAGTTAGTACTACTTAGCTAGTTAGTACTGCTAGTGGTTAGTACTGCTTAGTAGTTAATGCTGCTAGAAGAAAGTTAATGCTGCTGAAGATTAATACTGCTTATATGATGAAGATTCGTTTGAAAGGATATACATGGAAGCTTAGAGATATACATGGAAGATATACTGAAGATATTTTATTTATTGTAATTATCTTTGTATTCAGTATATATTGTATAGTTTAGAATAATAACTTAAAAAGCTTTCATTCTTTTAAAAAAAAAAAAAACAACCTCAAGGCATAGATCCTAATTCTAGAGAAGTAGAATTCGTATTGGTGAGCCTGTTCATCAATATTGAGGTTAAGTGTGTAATCTTGTAACTTCAAAGCATTCAATACAAGTTTACAATTTGTTCTTCATATTTACTGTGTTGATTTACTGTTTCATTGAATATCAAAGTGTTATTCCGCAAACTTCTTTGATATTGTTTCTGAGAATTAATTCTTGTTGAGAATTCGATCCTGACAAGTGGTATCAGAGCCAAACTCTCTCAGAAACAGTTATTCATCATGGAAAATCTTACAGAATCAAGCAGTACTTTGGTCTCAAAAGTTCCAATGCTTAGATCCAATGAATTTGACATGTGGAAGATCAGAATCAAGCAATATATTCTCCTCACAGATTACTCTATGTGGGACATCATTGAGAATGGCCCATCTGATGAAGGAAAGATTGGTGAAGATGGCAAAAGAACCCCTCCAAAGACAGATGCAGACAGGAAGACAAGGCAGACAGAGATGAAAGCCTTGAGCACACTGCTCTTGGCCATTCCAAATGAGTATCAACACCAATTCTGCAATTGCACTGATGCACAGATGCTCTGGAATGCTCTAGAGAAGAGATTCTCAGGTACCAAAAGTACCAAGAGAAATCAAAAGGCAATCTTAAAGCAACAGTATGAAAACTTCATCTCAACTAAGAATGAGTCCATGACTCAAACTTTTGACAGGTTTAATAAACTAATTGGTGAACTAGCTACTATGGGAGTACAGATTGATCAAGATGATGTGAACAGAAAGTTCTTAAGGTCCCTTGGAGATGAATGGACCATGTACACTGTGTCATTCAGACAGAATGATCAGTTGGAAGAAAAAGAACTTGATGATCTGTACAATGATCTTAGAGTATTTGAAGCTGAGGTGGAGGCAAAGAAGAAGCCTTCTGGATATATTCATAATGCTGCACTCCTATCAGCATCAATTGATTCTACTGCTAACCCTGAATCAGTTAATGCTGCTAATGGAACAAATCAAGATAAAGGCACTGATTCTGTGTTTGAAGCCTTTCTTTCTAATCATGGAAATTCCTCTTTGATTAATGAGGACTTAGAACAACTCCATCCCGATTATCTGGAAGAGATGGATATTAAATGGCAGATAGCCATGCTCTCCATGAGAGTTAAAAAGTTCATCAAAAGAACTGGGAGGAACAACTTCTCCCAAAGAAGAGAAGATGGAGCAGGATTTGACAAGTCCAAGGTGGAATGTTACAAATGCAATCAAAAGGGACATTTTGCTAGAGAATGCAGAAGTGGAATGTCTCACAACAACAACCATCAACAAGCCAATCTGGAAGTTTCAATAACAACAGAAACTCTGCTCAAGCCCTTGTTTCTCAACAAGGAATGGGGTTTGATTGGAGTGATCAAGCCGAAGAAACTATTCAGAATCAAGCTCTTATGGCTACAGTATCTGATCTCCCATCTGAGGTAAGTTCTAATCTCTGTTCTAAAACTTGCATAGACACTGTTAAAAGGTACAGGGATCACAATCAGAAGATGAGTGATGACCTTAAGAGATTAGAAAAAGATATAAAAGACTATGTAAGGATTGTAGAGAGATTTGAAGATCAGATCAAAGGTTTTCAAGCCAATGAACTACAACACTCATATGACACAAATTACTGGCAGTGGGAGAAAAAGGATTTAGAACTTAAACTGACCAAATCTAAAGAGGAGAGTGAAAAACTGAAAGAGGAGCTAACCAAGGTTAAGCTTGATGTAGAAAAGTTTTCCAATGCTTCTAAAGCAATGGACTCTTTACTACAAAATCAGATTCATGATAAGCTGAGAAGAGGAATTGGGTACAATGCAACACCTCCACCATATAACAACAATTACATTCCTCCTACTTCAGACCTGTTAGACACCAAAGATAGGAAGGACTTGCCTGAGGGAGCCACTGAAATAGATCCCTTAGATAAGGTAGTTGTTGAGGATAAGACTGAGAAAGAGGTTGGCAAGAGTAAGGAGAACAAGGTGAGTGGTGAGATTCCTCTAGAGAATAACATTATCACCAATGATGATTGTGGAAGGGCTTGGATCAAATCCAAGGACATAGAGAAGACAGAGGAAAAGTCTGGTAAGGTCCATTACAAACAGACCACAGTTGTGAATCCAGGTCCTTGCAAACAGTGTGATTGCAATAAAGCCAAGAGCCTAAATTCTGGTTTAAAAAGAGGAAATCAAAGAAACTGGAATAATCAATGGGCTCAGAAACAAGGGGTTGATCTGAGTAAAATCAATAGACCAAAACCTTGTTTTATCTGTGGCAAATTGAATCATCTTGCAAAATTCTGTTATTTCAATCCTATGAAACAAAGGATGAATTTCCAAAGATCCATGCAAAAACCCTTTGGTTATAAGAAAATTGAAAAGAACCATGTGGCTAAGAAAACTGTTAAAACAAAAAGCCACTTGAAGAAAAAGTCTGTTAAAGAAAGTGTCAATATATGGATTCCTAAAAGCACTAAAACTGTTAGTACTGCTACCACAAATAGTGTTGCTGACAATGATAGTGCTGCTAGAAGTAATACTACTGCTAACAATGTTAATGCTGCTAACAAGGTTAGTACTGCTAAACCTGTTAGTACTGCTAACTCTGTTAGTACTTCTAAGGTTAGTACTGCTTCTAGTGTTGGTTCTGCTAAGCCAATAATATTGACAAAGTACTCTAATAAAGAGTGCTCTGAGTTTAAAAACCTCATTAAAAAGGAATGTAAATACTTTGATGAGAAAGGGAGACCCAAGACAACTTTTGCTTGGGTCCCCATTCATACTAATTGATTTATCTAATGTGCAGGGCAACCAACAGCTCAAGGGAAAGAGCATTTGGCATGTTGATAGTGGTTGCTCTAGGCACATGACAGGCAACATGTCATGCCTTCAGGATTTCAAACATATCAATGGAGGACATGTTGCATTTGGAGACAATCTTACTGGTGGTAAGATAAGTGGAAAAGGTAATGTCACCAAAGGTAAGATGACATTTGAGGATGTCTACTATGTTGATCAATTAAAGTACAACCTGTTAAGTGTATCACAGGTTTGTGACAAACAACATAGTATATTATTTACTAATACTGAGTGTATGATCCTTGCTCCAGGGTTCAAGGTAGTTGATGAAAGCATGATACTACTTAGAACTCCAAGGAAGGACAATGTTTACTGTCTTGATTTGGACAATGTTGATAGTGATTCATCTTTAAATTGTCTTGTTTCAAAAGCTTCTATAGATGAATCCTCCCTTTGGCACAGAAGGATGTGTCACATGAATTTCAAGACTATGAACAATCTTGTTAAAAATAACCTTGTAAGAGGTTTACCCTCAAAAGTCTTTTCATGTGATGATCATTGTGTTGCTTGTCTTAAAGGCAAACAACACAAAACTTCTCATAAGACCAAAGAGTTAAATTCTGTTTCTACTTGTCTCCAGTTATTGCATATGGATCTGTTTGGTCCTACAAATGTTATGAGTATAGGCAAGAAATCTTACTGCTTAGTTATTGTTGATGATTACTCCAGATTTACTTGGGTATATTTTCTAAGGACTAAGGATGAAACAAGTGATCTTATCAAATCCTTTATTCTAAGAATTGAAAACCAAACTAATCAAAGAGTAAAAGTCATTAGATCAGATAATGGAACTGAGTTTAAAAATCATGATCTAAACACCTTTTGTGAAGAAAAAGGCATTGAGAGACAATATAGTGCTCCTAGGACTCCTCAACAGAATGGTGTTGCTGAAAGGAGAAATAGGACACTAATAGAGGCTGCTAGATCTCTGTTGGCTGATTCAAAATTACCAATTACCTTCTGGGCTGAAGCAGTTAATACTGCTTGTTATGTCCAAAACAGAGTTCTAGTGGTCAAGCAAAAGAACAAGACCCCTTATGAGCTTTTAAATAAAAGAAAACCTTTTATTGGTTTCTTCAAACCTTTTGGGTGTCCTTGTACAATTCTAAATACCAAATCTCACTTAGGTAAGTTTGATAGCAAAGCAGATGATGGATTTCTTGTGGGATATTCATCTCAGAGTAAGGCCTACAGAGTTTTTAACTCTTCTTCTAGAATAATTGAAGAAAGTGACAATGTCAAATGCAATGAGAACACACCAAATCCTGTTGGATCTGGACCTCAGTGGCTATTTGACATTGACTCACTAACTAACTCTTTTGGTTTCAGTAATGAGTATACAGGAACAGGTAGTGGAGAATCAGAGATCACACAAGTTCAAGAAAGTATATCTAAATCTGTGATTTTTCCCATACCCACAGTAAATGAAGACTGTGAAAAGGAATCATTTACTGAACCAAGTCAGAGTGAAGAAGACACTAGAGATGAGGAGACTCAAGAATCAGAAGTGGCATCTGAAAACACTTCAGTTGAATTGCATGACTCTAATCTAGAGGCTGGACTGAATGAAGAACCTAGTCATAACACAAGAGTTCAAAAGAATCATCCTCCACAGCTGGTAATAGGAGATATCTCTTCTCCTATGATGACTAGACATCAAAGCAGGATTCAAGAAATGCAAGATCAACAGCATACAGTCCTTTCTTGCTTTTTATCCCAGCTTGAGCCTAAAAAGGCACATGATGCTATGAAAGAATCTAGCTGGATAGAAGCAATGCAAGAAGAACTGTTACAGTTCAAGCTACAAGATGTATGGGATCTAGTAGACCTTCCTAAAGGTCACAGAGCAATTGGCACAAAGTGGATTTTCAGAAACAAGAGAGATGAAAGAGGTATTGTCATAAGGAACAAAGCAAGGCTGGTGGCTCAAGGCTATACTCAAGAAGAGGGTATAGATTATGAAGAAGTTTTTGCACCTGTGGCTAGGATAGAAGCAATCAGACTATTCCTAGCCTATGCTTCTTACATGAACTTCAAAGTCTATCAAATGGATGTAAAAAGTGCTTTTCTCTATGGATCAATTGAAGAAGAAGTATATGTCTGTCAACCACCAGGGTTTGAAAACCCAAGCTATCCAGACAGGGTATACAAATTAAAGAAAGCACTTTATGGATTACATCAAGCCCCAAGAGCATGGTATGACACTCTGTCATCCTATCTCTTGGAAAATGACTTTGAAAGAGGAGTCATTGATAAGACTTTATTTATCAAAAGAAAGAAGAAGGATATCTTGCTGGTCCAAATCTATGTTGATGACATTATCTTTGGATCTACAAGAAACAACATGTGCAAGGAGTTTGAGGATTTAATGCATCAAAGGTTCAAAATGAGTTCCATGGGGGAACTTACTTTCTTCCTTGGACTCCAAGTTCAACAGAAGTCAGATGGCATTTTCATATGTCAATCCAAGTATGTGCAGGATATTCTAACCAAGTTTGGTTTCTCAGAATCAAAACCTGCCAGCACACCTATGGAAACACACAAGCAGATCACAGCAGATCTTGAGGGGGAGGACATGGATGTGCATTATTATAGATCCATGATTGGCTCTCTCATGTATCTCACAGCATCAAGGCCAGATATAATGTTTCCAGTCTGTGTATGTGCAAGATTTCAAGTTAGGCCAAAGCAATCTCACTTTCAAGCTGTTAAGAGGATATTCAGATATCTCAAAGGGCAACCCAGATTGGGACTTTGGTATCCTCATAACTCACCTTTTGACCTAATAGCATACTCAGACAGTGATCTAGGTGGGGCAAACTTGGACAGAAAATCTACTTCTGGAGGATGTCAGTTTTTGGGTGCTAGACTAGTCTCATGGCAGTGCAAGAAACAAACCACAGTATCCACATCTACAACAGAGGCAGAGTACATAGCAGCTGCAAGTTGCTGTTCTCAAGTCTTATGGATTCAGAATCAAATGTTGGATTATGGGGTAACCTTTCTACACACTCCAATCTTTATTGACAACAGCAGTGCTATTAGCATTGTAAATAATCCAGTCAAGCACTCAAAGACAAAGCACATTGAAATCAGGTATCACTTTATAAGAGATTGTAATGAAAAGAAACTTATTCAAGTTGTCAAAGTTCACACTGATAATCAGTTTGCTGATCTATTCACTAAAGCTTTTGATGTGGGTAGATTCACTTTCTTGGTAACAAGTGTGGGAATGATAAACTCTGAATAATCTTCTTCTCAAAAAGTGGTTTTATACCTGTATATTTTTATTCTTGGTGTTACTAATCTTCTTTTTCAGGATATGCATAGCAGTACTCAGTGTTTAGCAAGTTTAAAAGGAGTAAGTATAGTTAATACTGCTAGTGGTTAATACTGCTTTCAGTTAATACTGCTAGTGGTTAATACTGCTTTCAGTTAATACTGCTAGTGGTTAATACTGCTTTCAGTTAATACTGCTAGTGGTTAATACTGCTTTCAGTTAATACTGCTAGTGGTTAATACTGCTTTCAGTTAATACTGCTCGTGGTTAATACTGCTTTCAGTTAATACTGCTAGTGGTTAATACTGCTTTCAGTTAATACTGCTAGTTAGTTAATACTGCTAGCCGTTAATACTGCTAGTTAGTTAATACTGCTAGCCGTTACTACTGCTAGTAGTTAATACTGCTCTAGGTTAATACTGCTTATATTCCGAATACTATAAATACTCTTTGCCCGTCTAAAAGTTCATAACGACTCTTTGCATACTGTTCTCTTGCGCTCAAAACCTTTTCTCTCTCAAGTTCGAAGTTTTCAGGCAAGTTTTCACTAAGATCAATGGCATCCATGACGTTCATCGACGAGCACAACGAGATTGCGATGCTACAAAAGCCAAAGCAAGCTTCAGGATTTCATCAGATTGTGGATTTCCTCAAGTTAAGCCACATTGCTCATGCTCTTACTGTATCCCCTACAATCTACATTGAGCATCAAAGGCAGTTCTGGGCTAATGCAACCATTGTTGTGGAAAATGGTGTGCAAATGATCAAGACAAGAATCTGTGATCAATCACTTACAGTTACTGAAGAAGTTATTCGCATCAGTCTACGTCTAGACGATGCATCTGGTATAACTTCTATCCCAAATGATGAACTGTTTTCAAATCTTACAAGAATGGGGTATGGAGGCCCATTGGGTGTTTTCAAATTTTCTAAAGCAAAATTCTCACCCCAATGGCGTTTCTTTGTCCATACTCTTATGCATTGCATATCCAAAAAGACTACTGGATGGAGTGAGTTCAGCAGCACTATTGCTTATGCTTTGGTGTGCTTGGCCACTGCCAGAAAGTACAATTTTTCTAAAATGATTTTCAATGATCTTGTCTCAAACATGGGAAACAAAAAGAGCTTCTTTATGTATCCCAGGTTTGTTCAAGAAGTTATTACTAATCAATTGACGGATATACCTCAACCTGTTGGGGTATATGTACCTAAACCCCCCAAAGGCAAGGTTTTCTCAAATATGAGAAGATCTGCTGGGGACTCTGAAGGAGTTGACACCCCATTGTTCTCTACAATGATGGTGGTGTCCCAAACCAATGAAGGTATGGCAGCAGGGTCAAGGCCCCCATTAGACCAACCCACTGCTAGCCAAGCCCAACCTTCCCTCTCAAAATCAATTCCCCAGTCCCTTCTTGAAAAACCAACCTCTCCCATCACCCAAACCTACAAGAGAAAACAGGTAAAGAAGGCTCCTTCCCTTCTTGTACCATTACCCACTAAGCCTATAAGCCCTCTAAGGGAGAATTCTCCCCTAGAGAATATCCAAAGGGAAACCACAAGGGTGTCTCCCAACCCAAAGGAGGTGCTCTCTGAGGAGGAGGTAGAGCATATGGGTGATGAGGCTGCCACTACTCCTGCTAGCACAGAGGAGGAAAGTGGTAACATCAATAAGACCTCCCCCATGGAAACTTTGAATGAGCAATCATTTGAAGGTCCCTGGTGCCAAGAAACCACAGGGGTGGATAGTGCTTCTGCTAGGCAGAAGACTTCCACTACTAAAAGATCCAATGATCCTTCAATAGGGGGTAACACTCCTGGAGAAGGTGAGGACAGATATAACTATGATGAATTGATGGAGGCAATGGACAACATCAACATGGATGTACTCAAACAGGGCAAAGATATAGAAGAGCTTAAACTCATAGTTCTGTCACAACAAGAACAAATCATCAAGTTGAAGCAAATGGTAAGGAAACTGATTCTGCAAAGGAAGAAGAAACAATTTGTGCTCAGAAGGAGGAAACCAATGACTGATGCTCCCAAAAAGGGGGAGTCAGAAGCTGATGCCAAAGCTAAGGGGGAGCAAGAGGAAAAACATGATGTTGAGGGGGAGAATGAGCAAGCAGCAGAAACAGAGCCAGCAGCAGAAACCATTAATACTGCCAGTTCAATTAAAGCAGCAGAAATGGTTAATACTGCTGAGCTGAAAGAAGCAGCAGAAACAGTAAAAGAGGTCCTTACAGAGCTTGAGGTTGCAGAAACACTCATCAAAGCCAAACATGATACTCCCAAGGTCACCTCAAAGGCCAAAGGAGTTGTCATAAAAGAAAGAGGTGATGCAGCAAAGAACTCTAGCATTGAGAAGGTGATGGGTAAAGATAAAGGTAAGGCAAAGCTAGTTGAATCTGATAAACCAATGAAAAAGCAGAAGCTGATTGAATCAGATGAAGCTCTAGCTAGGAAGATACAGGCTGAATTTGAAGAAGCAGAAACCATGCAAGTGCAAAAGGATAGAGAGATAGCTAAAGCAATGGCTGCAGAGTTAAACAAAGCCTATCAACAAAGCTTAGCAACAGAACAAGCCAAGCAGAAAGCCACATCTTTAAGGAAGCCTGATAAGATCAAAATGGCTACAAGGAAAAGACAACCTTCAAAGACATACCTGGGTGCTCAAGAGAGAAAGAAAATGATTACTTTCCTCAAGGGTGCAGTAGGTGTCAAGGTAGAGATGTTTTCAAAGATGTCTTTTGAGAAGCTCAAGAAGATGTATGATGCTGAGATGATAAAGCTTCAAGGGGATGATCTTGCAAGGGTTGAAATGGAGAAAAGAATGAAAGAAAGCAATGATCTCTTACAAAAACCATTCCCTGATGAGCAAGAAACTCCAGAGAAGGAAACAACAATTGGTGAAAGTCTAAGGACTTTAAAAAGAACAAAGATGATTGCCAGGAGAAAGCCTACAAAGAAGCCTAGATTAGTGGAAGAAGAGGCTGAAAAGGTTGTTGAAGAAGAAGAGGCACCTGAGTCATCTACAATGAAAGAACCTGCAAGTACTGAGGATGTCAAGATGTACATGGTTGTGATGGACAAAGTGCCTGAACCAATTGCAACAGAACCTGTAGGAGTTAAACCTCCAGAAGTCATTCGCTGGGATATTTTGGAAGTAGATGGCAAGAAGTATATCAGACTGAAGAGAAAAGATGAAAAGTATGAAGTCTACAGTACTTGGGCTAAAATTGTCAGAACATGCTCAAGGTCTGATATTGAAGAAATGTTTGATATAGGGATGAAGTTGTATGCAGATCAGTTGAAAGCTCCAGGAATTTCAATTACAAAACTGGTGATGGAGTATCTGTGTATGATGTTCAAACCTGATGAAGTGAAGGAGATCATAAGGAGTGTTTTTCAAGCAGTTACCAATTGGACTTTGTATGAAACTAGTGGTGTATATTCTGTGACTTTGGATAGAAATCACATTGAATACTTCCTAGTGGACAAAGTATACAACCATAGCAGACTGAAACTTCATTTAATGTTGAAGAAGAAGCTTGGATGTGGTGAAAATTCAGAAATGGCTAAATATTTGATCCAAAGAACAATTAATCAAAGTTTGGGATTGGATGCAAATACTGGAATTTAGGTCATGATGGAGTTTTGGGAGCATCTTGAAGAAGATCTGAAGAACTTGACTTCTTTTCCTAAAAGTCAAGTTAGGGGGAGATTGTTGGGAACTGAAGAATTCATCAAGTATGGTTAATGCTGCTGGTTCAGAGTTAGTACTGCTAGAAGACTTAAAGGTTAGTACTGCTGAGTGTTACTACTGCTAGTACTATTAATACTGCTAGTCAAAGTTAGTGCTGCTTGAACAAAGTTAGTACTACTTAGCTAGTTAGTACTGCTAGTGGTTAGTACTGCTTAGTAGTTAATGCTGCTAGAAGAAAGTTAATGCTGCTGAAGATTAATACTGCTTATATGATGAAGATTCGTTTGAAAGGATATACATGGAAGCTTAGAGATATACATGGAAGATATACTGAAGATATTTTATTTATTGTAATTATCTTTGTATTCAGTATATATTGTATAGTTTAGAATAATAACTTAAAAAGCTTTCATTCTTTTAAAAAAAAAAAAAACAACCTCAAGGCATAGATCCTAATTCTAGAGAAGTAGAATTCGTATTGGTGAGCCTGTTCATCAATATTGAGGTTAAGTGTGTAATCTTGTAACTTCAAAGCATTCAATACAAGTTTACAATTTGTTCTTCATATTTACTGTGTTGATTTACTGTTTCATTGAATATCAAAGTGTTATTCCGCAAACTTCTTTGATATTGTTTCTGAGAATTAATTCTTGTTGAGAATTCGATCCTGACAAGTAACCTCTTTTCTATGAGCCGGGGATGGATTTCGTACTGCCATAAACTCTTGGTCAAGCCGAGAGGTAGATCCAGAGCCTGTGTCACTTAGAAGAAAATACAGAAAGTTATCCGGATCCTCAAAACCGGCCCCTAGAATGACCAATCCTTCCTTGGATTATGAAAATTCATCAGGACTATTAGTCCCGTGTGAAAAGCTGTGTGGTGGATAAGAGGGGCCTTGGACTAGGGAGGTGTCCAAGTTATCCTCATCAACTAAAACAAAATTCGATGATGGTTCAGTTAGGGTACCCCGATGTACAATTGCACCCTGTTGAGAGGGTACGATGGAGGCGGCTTCAGGTTGAGCAGATTCCCTTGGCCTGGAAGGGAGAATTTCAACACCTACCGATTGTTGAGAATCGGTTGGTGGAGTAGGTGGCTTGACCAGGAAGGGTTTCCTAAGTCTCTTATAATGAGACTTAGGTAGGGATTTGTAGCTACTCCGCTTTTGTGAAGAAGGGGATTTGACTTGGGTAGCCTCCGAAGGTTTCTTCGGTGGCAGAGTCATGGAAGCAAGTGCGGATGTACCCGTGACCTTTGACTTCTTTTTAGAAACCACTAATTTAGCTTGGGAAAGGGAAGCAGGGACCACCGAAGAGGGAGCAGCTGAAGGATCCAAAGGTGTGCCCTACTCTAGATTGGGAGAAGAAAGGAAATAGAGCATACCTCGAGTTAGCAGTCGGTCGGTTGATGAGGGGACTTTCTTCAGGATTTGCCTCCCAACCTTAGGAGTAGAAAAATCATAGATGATTTTTGTCTCGATGAGTTTGGCATCAACCTCTAGAGAAGCCTTCAGCTTGTGCTTGATGATCAGAGAGATAAAACAAGGAAGAGCCACTTGGGTGTCTCAGGGAAGAGAAATCATAGTGACGATTGCATTGAAGAAGAATCGAGCAAAGTCGATTTGGTGTTGGAACATAAGTGCATTCGCCAATTGTGTGATGTAGGAGGGGGATTGGTCCCATACAGTTGTCTTCCGGGAGAGACAATGAATGAGATGGGAGAAAAAGAAGTTCCAGATTCCCCCCATATTTTTGCGGAGGAGAGTCCCGGAACCCTTATCTTTGCCTCCGAGAGATAGTTGAGGGCCTCAATGACTTCCTCTTGTTCATGACCAGTGGGGAAAGCATCGTTGGGAGAGTACACCGGAAGTTTGAGAGCGGCTCTTTCATCGTCACACCCAAAAGTGATATGGTGATCCTCCTCGTCTGTCAAAATGGAAGCAGAGACGAAGTCATTGGCGGCGACATAGACACACGTAAGTCAAAAGTTCCCAAGAAGAAACTTGCTCATCTTGGGAGTGGTAGTGAAAGAATATTGAAGGGGTGAACGTTTAAGAAAAAGTGATACATGGTTGAATTCGGGATGAGTTGGATCAAGCTCAAAGCGAGCGACGTGGTTGCATGAAGGAAATGACAGTGAAACCCGGGTGAGAGATTCACCTTTGCTTGACTTCGAGTGCTTGGAAGGAGTGTTTGAGGATGCCATTGATGAATGCGTGAAAAATTTGTAGGTGCAGGTTTGAGAGAAAGAAAGCTTAAAGAAGATGATGGGAGGTAAAAGAGAAAAAGGACGCAGGGGGGTGTATAAATATCGGAGGGAGAGGAAAAGTTTCAAGCGAGGTTTAAGGATTAAAAAAATAAAGGATTTTAGGGAGATATAGGGTCGTAGGGTAATAAATGGGGCAAGTGAAATGACAAAATGGAGGCTTGCCATTTTGGAGAACGTGGGAAGTGGGAAGGTTACATGTTTGACACACGATGTGGCCCATATCATCATAAACCGTTTTAAGATAAGTACATGAATTTGAGGTTGCCGAAGAGACGATCTTTCGAGGACCTAGTGAAGATTTGTTTAGGTAGGTGAGTAGTAGCCGAAGAGAGGATTTATCAAGGACCTACCAAAGATTGGATTCGGTAGGTGAGTAGCTCACCAAAGAAATAGTAGCCGAAGGTTAGACCTGTCGAAGATGGGACTAGGTAGCTAAAAATGGAATTCGGTAGCCGAATGATGGCTTAGCCGAAAGTGGCTAGCCGAAAAATGGCTTGACGAAGGAATGCCTGGCCGAAAACCTGCTGAAAATAAGATTCGATAGGCAATAGTAGCCGAATGATAGACCTGCCGAAGGAAAGTCTAGCTGAAGGTGGCTAACCGAAGAAAAAGACTATAAGAGAGGAATCTACCAAAAGAGGTTTTGGTAGGTGGTTGAGACCAATTTTTTAGGGATCATAGTTTAACATACGTAGTGCTACTATCATGAAATTGAACCTAGCTTCATCAAGAGGTTTTGTGAAGAGATCAGCCAACTGAAGATCAGTTGGGATGAAGTGTAGTTCAATATCACCTTTGAGATGTGATCTCCATGAAGTGATATCTGATGTTAATATGCTTTGACCTTGAGTGAAGCACATGATTATCTTCAATGGCGATTGCACTTGAGTTGTCACATAGTATTGGGACTTTGGAGTAGAATTGGTTGTAATCTTGACGTTGATTCTTCATCCACAAGATTTGAGCATAGAAACTTCTAGCTGCAACATATTCAGCCTCAACAGTAGAGGTGGAGAATGATTATTGTTTCTTGCTGGACTAGCTGACCAAATTTCCACCAAGTAATTGGCAGCTTCCTGTTGTGCTCTTTCTATCTACCCTAGATCCTGCAAAATAAGAATCTAAATACCCAATTAGATCAAAAACTGGGTCTTTGGGATACCAAAGACCCAGATTCATGGTACCTTTGAGATACCGAAAAATGCGTTTTACAACAGCCAAATGGGTTTCCTTAGGATTGGCTTGATACACACACATAGACAGGTAGCAAACATGATATCAGGTGTGCTAGTAGTAAGATAAAGAAGAGAGCTTATCATCCCTCTAAAATTTGTGACATCAACCTATTAGTGCACATATTTTTTGGATGCATGATCATAATATCTGAAGTTGAAAGTCAAAGAAAGTTAAAGCTCAAAAGGTCAACTCTCAAGCAAAGTCAAAGTCATGTGTAATAATGTCAAAGTCAAAGGTCTTTGTAATTTGTCTTGTTGTTATGTTTTGTATGCGCGTGTTTAGTTTTCTTTAATTGACTTGTGGTAGAGAATCTTTTAACGAGAACTAAGTCTTGTACGCAGAGTGTAGAGAGAGAAAGCTAGAGAGAGAAAGGTTGTACGAATTGTTTGATTGAAATCAAAGATAACAGGTTGATTGTTAATCTGATTATTTCATTCTGTTTATTTGTTTAATCGATAAGAACTTGATTAAATTGGGACTATCAATTGGTATCAAAGAAAATCTGATTTGAAATCAAGAAAATATGAGTTCGACGCTGTGTTCTTAGAGTATAGATTGATTCTGAGTTTTGTGCGAATTTGTATGTAAATTTGATCAGTTTGTGTTCGAATTGCACATTAGATTGAGTTTGTATAGTTCAATTCGAGTTTTGCACTGTAATTGGATACAAATTTGGAATTTGTGTGTGTTTGTATTCACGAGTTTTTGTTGCCACTGTATTAGATCAATTTTCCGTCGGGGTCCGCATGAATGTAAGAGGTGGTGCCATAGGATTTTTCATGGGAGAACAATTTTCGAAATTAAATTTCTTAAAGAGATCATGAATATATTTGCTTTGATTTATAAAGATTCCCTCAAAGGTTTGTTTTATTTGAAGGTCTAAGAAAAATGTAAGTTCTCCCATTATGCTCATCTCATATTTACTTTGCATGAGAGAGGCGAACTCTTGACAAAGAGTTTCATCAGTGGCACCAAAGATGATATCATCCACATAGATTTGAATAAGAATTATGTTACCTTTAATCTTCTTGAGAGAAAGGTTATTATCAATTTTACCTTTGGAGTACTTGTTGGCAAGTAGGAAGTCTGACAAGGAATCATACCAGGCACGAGGGTCATGTTTGATGCCATAGAGGGCTTTGTAAAGTTTATACACGTAGTCTGGATGAGAGGGGTCTTCAAAACTAGGATGTTGTTTCACATAGACTTCTTCAACAAGTTCTCCATTGAGAAATGCACTATTGACATCCATTTGGAAGACTCTAAAGTTTTTATGAGCATCATGGGCAAGGAAAATCCTTATTGCCTCAAGTCTAGAAATAGAAGCAAAGGTTTCATCATAGTCAATTCATTCCTCCTGTCAGTATCCTTGAGCAACCAGTCTAGCCTTGTTGGGAATGACAGTACCTTATTCATCCATTTTGTTTCTGAAGACCCGTTTAGTTCAAATTATAACAAGTCTCTAGACCTTGTTTCTATCAAATTGTAAGAGCTCTTCTTGCATGGCTGTTATCCAACATGGATCAGCCAGAGCTTCTTCAATCTTTTTGTGTTCAATGATGGAGAGGAAATTCACATAGAGACAAATGTTGCATATTCCTCTTCTAGTTTGGACACCAACTTGTTGATCACCAATAATTTGTTCAATGAGGTGATATTTAGTCCATGTGGTAGTTGGTGGGAGAGGTGCAAGAAGCATTAGAGGTTCAGGGGAAGAAGTGTGATGAGATGTAGAGGTAGGTGAAGAAGTGTGATGAAAGATAATAGTACGAGATATAGGATCGTCTGGATTCTCAAATATGATGATATGAAGGTTTGGGTTTGAAGGTAAGGAATAGGATGGGTCATGTATTTGAGGAGATGACTCAATCATGAAAGGAATAGAAGATTGAGGTTCAGAAGATTGACTTTAAGAGTCTTCTTCTACACAAGAGGTTATCCATTGATTTAATTCATCATCATCACATGAGAGAAAGGATGATTTTTGGTCATCAAATTTTACATGTATTGATTCATCAAAGCATTTCCTCCGAAGATTATTGACTCGGTGGGCTTTGGAGGTAAGAGAGTATCCCATGAAAATCCCTTCATCAACCTTGGGATCAAATTTCCCAAGATTTAATTTGTCATTAAGAATGAAGCATACACAACCAAAAACATGAAGGAAACCAATGCTGGGTTTTTGGCCATAGAAAACTTCATAAGGGGTTTTGTTATGCCTCTTCACAATTACCGACCAATTTTGAGTGAAGCAAGCAGTGTTGATTGCTTCAGCCCAAAAGTAGGTAGGTAGCTTGGATTCACTTAGAATGGACCGAGCTGCCTCACATAAAGTTCTATTCTCTCTTTCCACCACACCATTTTGTTATGGGGTTCTGACAACCGAGAAGTTTTGAGAGTTTCTTTGTCATTGAAGAAAGCTTCCAAGGTAGTGTTTCTTAATTCAGTGCCATTGTCACTTCTCACATATCTCACCAATTACCCATTTAGCACCTCAGATTTCTTGATGAAGTGGATGATTTCATCAGAAGTATCACTTTTGTACCTGAGAAAAGATACCCAAGTGTAACATGTGAATTCATAAACAATTACAAGAATATACCTTTTTCCTCCAAGACTTGAAGTGCTAACTGTTTTGGCAAAATTTCTCAAGTCACGACCGACGCAAGAAAACCAAACATCTCCAATCTTAAGACCACTCTTGTATTAAGATAAGGTCCTAAAGACCACACAAATCGAGAACCATGGTCGCCACTTATGATCGATGGTCGTAAGTTCCTTACGACCACGGTCGGACAATCTCGCGACAACTTATATCTTACAACCTTTGTAACGTAACTACATATCATTTATTGTCCACGACTGTTTTTCTTTTATGAATCTTTACATTTATGAGCAACGGTCACAACGGATGACCTACATCAAAGTGCATCAATGCACAGACCTTTAGCCCATTGAATGCTTATTTATGATGGACAAAACTATATATACCTGAGGGAACAACCATTCAGAAAAAAGACATATGATAAAAATGAATTCATTAGGAAACATACTTCGCTCAAGAAAACTCGACTTACTTGCTCTCAGTCAAGAACTCTCGACAAAGTGTTCAATCGCACGACGAACAACTTAAAACTTAAGATTCATTTACTTTTACTTGTAATATTGTCAATTGTACTTTCGATTGCTCCTTCTAAAGAACGACATCCCTATTTGACGTCCATAGTGCACTTGACGGGATCTGCTTCGTTTGCGGTTTTTACCCTTGACGGGGTTTTTTCGCGTCACCAAAATCTCTGTCTCTTATCTATTTTTTAATCAGGTTTTCTTAAGACAGACTTAATAGGAAAATTAGTGACGATAGTTATGGGATGAGATTGGAAATAGTGTCGTAACTTTTTTGTAGCTGTCACTAAAGAAAACAGAATTTTTTCCATGAAGGAATACCTGATTTCGGCATCAAGAAGTGACTTACTTACGTAATAGATTGGGAGTTGTTGCTTGTCGTCCTCTCGACTTAGGAAGACACTTACATCATTTGAGCTGACATCTAGATAAAGTTGGAGGACTTCGCGATCCTTGGGTTTTAACAACAGGGGTGGCGACACCATGTACTCTTTAAGCTTTTGAAGCGCATTTTCGTGGGCATCCATCCACTCGAAGCCCCTGTTTTTTCTCAAGATATTGTAAAATAAATGACATTTATCGGATGATCATGAGATAAACTTGTTTAAGGCCGCGACTCGTCCAGTGAGTCTTTGGACTTTGAAATTACGTGGGGACTTGATGTCCATAATTGCCTTTATTTGGTCGGGATTGGCCTCGATCCCTCGACGGGTGACCATATATCTCAAGAATTTTCCTATGCTCACCCGAAGGAACATTTGCGGGGTTGAGTTTCATGCGATAGTGTTTGAGAATGTTGAACGACTGCTTCAGGTGATTGATGTGATCGATCACTTGTTTTGACTTGACTAGCATGTCGTAGATGTATACTTCCATGGTGTCGCCAAGATGCTCTTTGAACAACTTGTTCACCAGTCGTTGTTATGTCACACTACATTCTTAAGACCGAAGGCATTACTTTATAGCAGTAGATACCCTTGTCTTCCATGAACGCCGTTTTTTCTTGGTCGTCACGATGCATGAGGATCTGATTGTATCCCGAGTGTTAATGCCAAAAATCATCCAATGGAATATTTAAGGTGGGTGTGGAGCTTTATCCAACTAAAGAAAGTAGACAATCGACGAGACGTGCGATAATAACAAGATAAAGATACAAAAGGTTTGGTGATGCCGAAAAACCTCAACGAGGAAAAAACCGCGGACGACAAAGAAGAGTCGTCGAGCACTATGCTCACCAAACAGGGGCAACGTCCTTATGTATTACAATGTTTACACTAGATAAATGAAAAATACAACCGTAGAAACTAGTAACAAGTGTAGGTCATGTGTAAAACACTTCGTTGTGTATACTATACTATGATCGTATAGTACGATTGAGAGTGCTTGCGAGAATTCTTTGTGTAGCTTGTAATATCTGAGCTCAGATGCTGTAGATGTAGTTGTAGGTGCCTATTTATTGTCTTTGATCTTCATAAATGTGTCTTTGTAACGATCGAAGCCTCATAATGGCTTTAATGACTCCGATCGGTTATTGCCATTGGTCTTTAAAAGCATTAAACCTGCTTTAAATAAATAACAGAAGAACTTTGGGTCGTATGTTAGTGTAATCGTGGTCGAGTATAGTCTTGCGACGGTCGTGTGATTAACGCTCGACCGACGTCCAAAAAAGGGTCGACAAATATTATAGATACGTTTGGTCGGACCTTATCTTAATACAAGACCAGTCATGTATAAGATGCATTAGATGTCGTTCGTCGTGGTCATGAATTTTTGACCCAAACAGTTTGCCCCCAAAATTTAAAATTAAGCGACAAATTTTGAATTTTTTCGAAAATTTTGGTGGTCACTACGTGTATCTGGGGGAAGGCTCTAGTCACGTCAGAACCGAATCGGTTCATTTTTAACTAGACCCATGATGGTCTATCTGACCCATGTGATGTCACGGTGGCGTGGGGAACATACGTGACAGCTGTGTGTGACAGGTGTCGAAGATCTAGAGATGTTCACGAAGAGTCGATCGACACATGTCGATCATCGAGTAACTTCACACGATACGATTTTCGAGTATAAATAGGGCTCTGGGGATAATTTCCATTTACACTTTCTGAGTTTTTTTTAGAGAGAGATTTACTTTGAGAGTCCTTGCCAAACTTACTGAATCCCTGCCGGATTTAGCTTTCGATCGAGGTTTTAGAGCAACTATATAAGGTACGATCCTCCCTTAATCTTTTTCATGCGATTTAAGACTCAGGCTAGGAAACGTAGGAGAAATTGAGATATTTTAGGCTTGAGTGAACTAAATATTAGTTTGAAAGGTTTAGCTATGTCGAGTGAACCAGCGAGTTCGATCCAGAGTCAGGACGATCTTGACGACCTTAGGCGCTTAACGCATCTTCCGTCTTCTATGGCCATCAATTCTCCTGGTCAAATACGTCCGGGCATGTGTCCAGAGGGGTATTTTGTTATATACGAGTACCCCTTTAAGATAGGGTTTAAGTCTCCCTATTCACCATTATCGAGGTTATTCATGCTCACGTTCAACCTCGCACCGGGGTAGCTTATGCCCCAGTTCTGGAGAGTAGTTTCGATTATCGAGCGATTGTCGGGGGATTGGGGTCGCCGTTCGACGTGAATGACCTTCTTACGACGTACCAGGTGAAGACAGACGATTTTCACCGTTATAGTCTATTTTCGAAGTACCGAGGTGATCGCACCTTGGTGCTTAACACTGCGGTCAACGACCGTTAGTGGAAGAATACATACGCATTCGTGCGTATGGCCTCACTGGGTCCAGATAGTGATTGACTTGAATCTGACTGGAATACGTAGAGTGAGTTTTTCTTTTAACTTTGTCGTATATTTTTCTTTAGTTAGTCGATTTACAACTAATGGTTTTGTTCTTGTTTTATGATTTCAGCCATCAAGTTCGATGAGGTATAACCGAACAATGAGTCGGTGTACAAGATCACCCGCTTCCTGGGATACAGCAAGGACGAGCGATCATTTACTTCTCGACAAGCAACTCACAACGACGACGACGAGTGACTATTTTCTAGCCTTCAGAGGTTGAGGTCAACGAGGTCGAAGGGGAGGAGAAGGAAGAGGAGGAAGAAGAAGAAGAGAAAAAGATGGCAGGTAATGTGCTCTTCCCTTAGTTTCTTTTACTTTTGATTTGTCTTTGTCTTGATGTTGGCTTTCTCGTGTCCTACGATATTTTTTGTGTGTTTTTCAGGAGGTTCACCTGCGAAGATACCCAATGTGGCCGACAGGAGGAAGGCCCAGCTGGAGTTGGCCTGTAAGGATCGATAAAAAAATAAAGGGTCTCTCGACTGCTGGGTCGAGTGTGACCAAGAGGACGAGGATTCCGGTTCTGAAGGAATCGTTGTCGAGGGGAGGGGACATGTCGAGCGTTGCCACTCCTTTGAAGACAAAGATGGGTGACGCCACACCGGTGGTCCCCATAAACGTAGCACGTCCAATGGTGAATTCACCGGAGGTTTCAGGTGGTGAACGACCACCACCAACACAAGAGCAGGGGCAGGCGACTGAGGCCTCTGGTTCCATTCCCCGGTCGTCCGACAAGGGTAAGGGACCTGCAGAAGTTCAGACGGTCAACTTTACGTTGCCGTATGACTTTATGGCGTGTGACGTCCTCGACTGGGCGAAGATATTTCCTCATCTGGGGAGGTATCAGCTCCCGTTCTTCAGGAAGAGTTTTAAGGGGATATCATTGTACAACGTGGGATCTAACATCGCCGGTCTCTCCTTCATGGTATGCGTCTTACCTTTTGTACTTTGTTTTTATTTTTAAGTTTGTATAGTAATGTCGTATGTCGTGTGTTGCAGACGTTCCAGGCCTCTCTCATTCTCTATGGCGAGATGGAGAGGATTAGGTGATTTTTGCCGACTGCTCTTGAAAGAGAGAAAGCGGCTCTGGAGAGGGAGCGGTATGCTCTGGTCAGGGAGAAGGAGGCCACATCCCGAGTGGATTCTCTATCCGTGAGGGTCGAAGAAGCCCACAAGATCCTGGAGGTCTCCGATTGCCAGACAGCTGATCTACAGACACGTCTTCACGTGTCTTGTGAGATCCTGAAGGGGACGAGGGAGGAACTGGAGAGGACCCAGGGGTCCCTGATCAAGAATAAAAAAGAGACCAGGGGCCTCAAAGCTAGGGAGGTCGAGCTAAAGACCAAGGTGGAGGAGCTGGAGGAAGAATTGAAGTCCGTCGAGGTTTTTACTCGATGGATGACCAAGGTGGCTATCATGAGGCTAAACTTGGCTGGGAAGAATCCCTTTACCAACGTTGCTAAAGACCTCAAGATCAATATTGCGGACGTCGGGAATGAGAAGGACTTGGACTCCGAAGATGAGAAGGACGTCAAGGTAGTCGAGGTCGAGGACGAGGCTCAGGTTGATGAAGCTCAGACAGGTGAAGTTTCTGAGTCGCAGCCAAGTGAAGATGCTCCTCCATCTTGAGTCTTTTGTTTTTATGATTTATTGGTTTTGGTCATTCAATGGTTGACCGTTGGTGGTCGAGCCTTTCTCTTGTAACCATTAATTTTGGTTTAATATAAATGGCTTTTATCTATCGAGTACGTCGAGTGTTATACAATAAATGTACACGACATCATATGATAAAGACATAACTCATTATAGTACTTGGAACTTTTCACACTTGAGAATCGTACGACAAAGCAATTGAAACATAAATCATTCAATAATTTGATGCACAGATAACATAACTCAAAGACACTTGGGACTATGTCAATCCAAGTACAAATATTCTTGCGACTAAGGCATTCATTCATAGCAAATTTTTCTAAGTTAAAAACTTAGATTTGAGTTTTACAAGACCAGGTCGTGTAAAGACTTATGGTCTTGTGTCGTGTGATCCTACAAGAAAACAATGTCAGAGGTTGGTCGTTAGCTAACCAAGAACCCTCTGATGCTTAAGTCAGTATTGGTTGTGACAAATAATTCGTAAAGAAAAAAGAATAGAGGACTTTAGAAAAAATACCTTTTGAGATATCCTGTTCGTCAAGGGTTTGGAGCCTATAGATGCCTTTTCCTATGACTGTAGATATGTTATATGGACCTTCGCATTTGATGGAAAGCTTACCTGCGTTTGTCTCTTGAGTGGTTTGAAACACTGCGTAAGACGTGGTCGTCTTCTTGAAGACTTTGGTCTTTACGGTTTTGTTGAAATGACATTCGACTGATTGTTTTTGAGATGCCATTCGAATCAATGCTGATTCTCTCATTTCCTCAAGGGAATCGAGATCGTAACTTAGGTGGACCAGGTTATGGTCGGCTGAAGTATTTCTCGATGTTGGTAGTTGGACCTCGACGAGTAGAACCGCCTTGCAACCATAGACTAAGGAAAAGGGAGTTTGTCCTGTGGACGTACGTGGAGTCGTACGATTTGCCCAAATGAATAAAGGAGTTCTTCGACCCATTTTCCTTTTGCTGCTTTCAATATTTTCTTGATCGAGTTTCAATAGTCTTATTGCTCGATTCTACAAGTCCATTTGACTGAGGACATCGCGGCATCGAGGTCGTGAGTTTTGTATTACAATCTTTGCAGAATTGCTGAGTTCTTTCGCTTATGAATTGGGATCCATTGTCGCAGACAATCTCAGATGGTATTCCAAACCTGCATATAATGTTAGTTTGGATAAAAGAAATAACCTCTTTCTACCGAACATGGGAAAAAGCGGCTGCTTCTACCCATTTAGAGAAATAATCTGTAAGTATAAGTAGAAATACCATTTTCCCGGGAGCAGGTGGTAATTTACCGACAATATCCATTCCCCATCTCATGAATGGCTAGGGAACCAATGTCGAGTGTAAAGGTTCATAGGGTTTATGCGTCATACCTGAATGTTGTTGGCATGCATCACAAATTTGTACGTACCTGATGGTGTCTTATCGTAGTGTCGGCCAATAGTAACCTTGTCGTGATATTCGATTGGCTAGACTATGACCGCCCGAGTGATTTCTACATTCATCGTTGTGCATTTCTTGCAAGATGTTTTGGACTTGTGTTTTGCTAGTGACACATTATAGGTTAAGTCCGGTGGACAATCGTCGATAGATCTTGCCTTGTATCACGACATATCTGGATGCCTTGAATCTGATCTTTGGAGCTTCCATTTTGTCTTCTATAAGTTGGTCGTGCACTAAGTAGTTCATTATATCGTTCGACCAATCTTCTTTTTCATTATCGATCTGGACTATGTCGTTGTGATCATTGGACGACGCCGAGAGATATATCATGGGTATTTTGTCAATCAGAGGTCTGCTAAGTGCTGATCCAAGGTTGGCTAAGGCATCATCTTGAGTATTTTTATCTCTCGGGATTTGTTCGATCGAAAATAGCTTGAAATTTTCTGATTTTGCCTTAGCTATCTTGAGATATGACGTCATCTTTGAGTCCTTTGCCGCAAACACGCCATTCATTTGGTTCACGACGAGGAGGGAATCACTTTTGACGTGCAACCCTTTTGCCCCTAAATCGTGTGCCATATTCATTCCTATGATCAGGGCTTCATACTCTGCTTCATTGTTCATTGTTTTGAATTCACATCGTACGGAGTACACCATCTTGCCCACCTGTGGCGACTTTAAGACGACACCTAGTCCTGTTCCCCTAGCGTTGGATGATCCATCGACATATAGAGTCTAGGATTTTTCATCGTGAGTCGCCACAGAAAAGGTTTCGTTTTGTGATTCTTTCTCTAGTTCAGGACTAAAGTCAGCGACAAAGTCTGTTGGGACTTGTGATTTGATCGCAGTCCTGGGCTTGAAGCCAATGTCGTAGCTGATGAGATATATACTCCATTTCTCCAGACGACCTGTCAATTCTGGTTTTCTCAAAACAGACTTGAGTGGAAAGTTAGTAACAACAGTTATAGGATGCGACTCGAAGTAATGTCACAACTTTTTAGCAGCTGAAACTAACGATAGTAACAATTTTCCCATTGAGGAATACCTGGTTTCAACATCTAGTTGAGATTTACTCACGTAATAGATTGGCAATTGATGTTTGTTGTCTTGTCTTAACAGGACTGCACTTACCGCGTTGGGGCTAACAACTACGTATAGTTGTAAAACCTCGTTATCTTGTGGTTTCGACAGTAGTGGAAGCGACACCATGTATTCTTTTAATTTCTACAATGCTTGCTCGTGGTCGTCCATCAACTAGAAGCCTTTGTTCTTTTGCAAGACGTTATAAAATAGGTGGCATTTATCTGACGACCGTGAGATAAACCTATTCAAGGCTGCCACACGTCCTGTCAAACGTTGGACTTCTTTGAAGTTTCTTGGTGATTTGATCTCGACTATGGCTTTAATCTAATCAGGATTAGCTTCGATCCCTCGTCGAGTCACCATATATCCCAAGAATTTCCCAGCGCTCACTCCAAAAGAGCATTTTGTTAGATTCAACTTCATGTGATATTTCTTGAGAATGTCGAATATTGACGTAGATGTTCGACGTGGTCGATAACATGTCGTGACTTGATGAGCATGTCGTCAATGTACACTTCCATGGTATCGCCGAGTCGATCCTTGAACATTTTTGTGAAGTGAAATCCCTATTCAAATCAAGAAATCAAGCAATCAAGATATGACAATATGAAGATCTAGAGAGAGAGAGTAGAGAGAGAAATCCCCAATCTGTTATATCACACGTCTGAATATTACAATGAAGTTCTTCTTACCAACTAACAAGGCACTAAGCCTATTTATACCACAACTAAACACAAAGACATACTTGATAAGAAACTAAACAACATTGACAAACCTTGACTAAGACTTTGTTGACTTTACATCTTTGACTTAACACATTAAATCTTGGATACAATATAATACCCTAACAATCTCCCCCTTTGTATTCAAGATTTAATAAAAATTTGCACAAGTCTTCAGCTCTTGATTCTTTCAGCTTTTGTCTCTGACAACTTTGAACATTGAAACTTTAACAATCTTCAGCCTTTCAGCCTTTGAAGAATCTTGAAAAGTCTTTTTCACTTTGCATCTTTGAAAGCCAACATGTCTTGAACACGAATCAGAATTCTTGAAACTTTTGAAACTCCTTTGATCTTTGGAACTTCTTTGAAAACTTCATCTTTGAACTTTGAAACAACTTTGAGGAATCTCTGATCTTGTATCTTCATCTCTTGCGATCTCTGAACCATCTTCGGAAAAACAAACTTTCACGAATCTTAATTTATCTTTGAATCATCTTCAGAACTTTCTCAAATCATCTTTATTCGGAATTTGAATCATCTCGGAATGATTTCTTTTCACCAATCTTGAATAAATTGAACTTTCTGAATTTCTCCATAAGTCTTTTCATTTTGAACTTTCTTTCTTTATGACTTTGAAATTGAATCTTTGTAAATTTCTCCCCCTTTTTGATGATTGTGAGCATCATGATCATCAAAACTTCTTCAATTTCAGCACTTTCTTTGATCTCCTCCTTTGTGATGAACTAACAATCTCCCCTTTATGATAATTTGACATTCTCCACCCTTTGATCTGAGTATTCGTCAATTCATGAAACGTATATATCCGAATCTTTTCAAATTCAAACATAATGAACGTGGTAACCCTGAATCAACAAATGATACAGTTAGCATGCCTGTAAGTAGCACGAAGCCACTTTGTACAACGGATGTACATTAGAAAGGAGCTTTTGTGATGATCACTCCCCCAGGGCTTCCATTCAATCATCGAAAAATCACAAAGGATTTTTCTATGAATGTTATGACAAGAAAACACATTCCTTGTGTGTACGTGAACGTGTTGAAATGATTGAAGCTACTCAAGCTTTTTCAGGCTCAAATTGTGTAAACTGTTGAGACAACAACATATATTACACGGACTCAATGTGCATGAAAGAGGTGCGAAGGTGGGGCAACTTTCCTTCTTTTTCAATATCTAAATTTTCCGAGTGAAGACTAGATAGCAGATATGCTGCGTCCCCAAAGAAAATGAAACATTTCTTTGTTAAGAAAGAAACGAGTGGTTGGTGGGGTTAATGCAAGAGTTGGCATTGGCTCACTGCCTGTTTCAATGATGGTCACCAAAGAATGTGAACCAATTAGTAGATGTGGCTTCCCGACTCAGAAAGTGGTTGGTGCAGAGTTTTGATATTCTTTTAACTCTGATCTCACACCCTCTTTCTTTTTAAACATTTAAGCTCACTTCTAATCAAACTCTCTTTTTCATTTTTTCGCTCAGCACAATGAGAAAAACTCAACCGGATGAGTTATCTCCCCCACTCTTTGATTTTGACCCCTCACCCCTCAATCACTCTAGGATAACTTCCGCGGTAGGAAACACTGGCTAACATGAATCCATGGAAGTTCTGTTTAAGCTCTCACACGAATCCCATGTAAGTCCTAAAAAGAATGGTTGTTCAACAGTTTAACTTAAACAGTTAAGCATATAATGTATGATAACATTGAAAGCAAACTGGAGTATTACCATCGAAAAATTGGTTCGTTATGAGACATGGTAATAACAAATTCAAATGAGGTACTGAACCTGTGTATGTGAATACTTTACATTATATGGACAAGATAATACACAAGTATTGATCTTTGGAAACACACGGTCAGTTAAACATTAACGCTCAAAATTGAAAAACATGTAAAATCACACTTCTAAATTCATAAAATCTTTTGAGAACCAGAAGTGGTTTGAACATTTCAGAAAACGTTTTTCATGCTTGAAAGTTGTTCTTCTTTCAAACAATCAGAGATCTAGATAAGAAGATACTTACCTTTTAAGCTCCCCCTCAAAACATGATAGAATGATTTAGGTCAGATAAGCTCCCCTTGGATATTTGCAAAATATCCTTATCTGAATATTGAAGAACGGGTCCTGATCTGTTGTAATCAGAAGCCATAATTTATTACTCCCCCTGAAAGTATGCATCTATAATTTGTCAGTGAAAAAGCACATGATAGAGATCAGATACAACTCCCTTTTAAATTGTAGATCGTCATATCTTCCAAATACATTGTCAATGAAAAAGCACATGATAGAGATCAGATACAACTCCCTTTTGAATTGTAGATCGTCATATCTATCAGATGCAAAGTATTTCAGAAAAATATGTACTCCCCCTTGATGGTTGATTTCCTCATTCAAGTATTTGAGTACAATCTCTTATCAGCACAGGAGTAAGGTCTTTTGATCACTGAAGTACGAGTCCTAAACTGTTGTGTTTAGAAGTCAAACTCCATTGAAGTACGGGTTCTAAGCTGATTTACTTAGAAGCCTTGGTTCTCTTACTCCCCCTTGACAGTAGGTGCCTGCAACACAGAATCAACTTTAGGCTTTGGTACCCACTGGTATTTGGGTCCATGAATGTTAGTTGCAGTTCTTATGGGAGTAATTGAATAAGAACCATACTAGAAATGATCACTAGTCTTGTGAATAGGATCATGTGTACGGCAATAAGAACAATAGTATTTCTTACCTGACAACCTGATTAAGTGATCTCTTGTGTAGATGTGATCAGGTTTTTTTATGGGCATTGTTCTTCTTGACATTAGATGCATGTACACATGACTTTTTACCTTTTAGCTCATCTTTCTTCCCATCTTTCTTCTCATCTTCAACTGGTTTCTTTTTGCAGACCAATTCTTCTTCTTTATATCTTCTTCTTCTTTGATGTGTACCTGAACCATCTATATTTCTATCATAGAAAAGGTTAGTACTACGAATCTGATTAAATGATTTAATTGACCTTTTTGAAGAAACAGTTTTCTGATTTGAACTTGAGGCTGTCTTTTCAAGCTCTTTAATCTTTGAAGCAAAGTTGTTTCTTTCTTTGACGAGAAGGTCAATCTTCTTCTCAAATTCAGACTTTGTTTTCTTCTCATTCAGTACACTCTCAGACAGTTCAGATAGCTTGTCAGTAAGCTTCGTTATCTCTTCTTCAAATAATTTTCTGTCATCTTCAAAATCCCTCTCGACACTCTTTCTGCCATCAGATATTTCTTTAAAAAATCCAACACTCTTCTGTTCAATTGACTTCTTCTCTTTGGCAACCTTTTCTCTTTCCAAAATTATTACTTTCTCAAAATCAGAAACTTGTTGAGAAAGCTTGATACAATTAAGCTCAACTGCTTTCTTCTTGTCAGCACATTTTCTTGAAAAATCTGAGAATTTCTTAGCAAACCCTTTCTTTTCAATCTCAAAATCAAATCTTTCTTTGACAATCTTTTTCTCCAAATCAGATATTTTCTTTTGAAGCTCATCATTAGCATCCTCCAGATTCTTAATCTTCTCCTCAAAACTTTTAACAGAGGCTGCTTGCTGAGTTTGAGCTTCCAAATTAGAAATCTTTCTTTTTAGCTCAGAATTCTCAGCTTTCAATTCTCTTCCTTTTAATATCACCTTTGGTCCTAACATCAACCATTCAATAGAATCCCACAAAATTTTTCCTGTTAACTTGTAGGTATTTATATGACCAGAAATTTGACGAAAAATATCACGAGATATACTATCTGACATAAAATTTTGAGCTATATTATCAGCTCTCTGTCTCTTCTCCTGTTCCTCAGTACAATCTTTTATCGGAATTTGGGGTTGCATCTCTCCTTCAGTCAATGATAATCTGATATAGTAACCCAACTCATGTTTATCTACAACGTTTAAAAAATTAACTTTCCACTTTTCGTATACTACTTTGTACAACTTTGGAGTGTTCATCTTGATTGAAATATCAGCTTGATAAGAATGATCGTTCCTAAACAATTCAGAAAAATTTGACTGAAAGTCAAAAATAGATCACCACTTAACAAATTTTCTCTCTGGAACTCTCAAAGCACTGGAACTTGCAGATCAAGTGAATTCAAAAGTGTTGAAATTCTCAGATCAAATGAACGTGAAAGTCACACATCAAATAAACTGTAACTTACAGACTGTATAATCTTGCAACACTAGAAACTGCAAATCAATTGAACAGGAATTAGCAGATCATACAATAAACTTGCAAATCATTGAACATGAAACTCACAAATCAAACAGATTAGAAACACTAAAACTCGCAAGCTGTATGTTTTTCAGAACTTGCAGACCATACAAGCTTTAAACACGCAGACCAAATGTCCTGAAACTCGCAAATAACCATGAAGTTTTAATATCAAACTCGCAGACCATGTGACTTGAAACTTAGAATTGTGCTAAAGGTAGTAGCGCAAAACTAGAAAGTGTGTTAAAGGAAGCTGGTGCAAAACACATGAACAAGATGGCACAAATTCAAATGATCATGAAACTCTCAAAGCACTTGAAACTGACTTGCAAAAGCTTTGAACAGATTGCTCAAAAGATCAATTGGACTAACAATCGCAGATTACAACAATTGAAACCTGCAAATCAATTGAAATTGAAAAACCCAGATCACATGTGCTAAAACTCGCAAGCTACATGAAGCATCAAATTCGCAGATCATTGGACTGAAACTTGCAAACTGCTTTGAACTAAACTCGCAAATAGAGACTAGCGAGTTTGTAAAACTCGCAGATTGAATGAACTAGAACTCGCAAATCTCATGGAATTGGAAATCATGAACTCATCAAATGGAACTCGTAAAAGCATGAATTGAAACTCGCAAACTGTTTGACTTGATACCTGCATATCATAAACTTGCAAATCAGATGTTGGCGCAAATTCGATTATGTTAGCGCAAATGTGATGATGTTGGCGCAAAACAAAAAATCTGGCGCAAAATCAATGTCTTGAATTAAAACTCGCATGCTGTGAAATTGAAACTTGAATTCGCAGATTAATTGAAATGGAAAAAACGCATATTTCATCAATTGGAACATGAATCAAAACTCATAGAATGACATCAAGAACTCGCAGGCTGTATGATTTCTCAGATCGATCCAAATCAGTTCAATCCTGCAAATTGATTCTTGATACTACACCAATACAACCAAAATTCAAATCTAAACATATTTCTATCAATCAAAACTTGCTAAAATCAACAAATTTCAGTCCTATTTTCAGATTCACAGAGATCGATATTTTGACAACAAAAACCAAAGAAAATCGAAAATTAAATCTGATTTTGTGGTTGTTTTGTGAAATCGTGTGAATTTAATACGTTTCAGTACTAGAATCAATCACACTTTGATCATTTATACACTCAACCAGTGATTTTCAATCGCGAATTTGAATCAACAGTGAATAACCAAAAGTTGACTACATGTTCTTGAGAATTTCCATCGATCCATAATTTTGATTAATCCATGAAAAGATATGAATAAGATAAAATCTATCACACAATATGAATCTAATGAAACAAATTTCACGATCAAAGAACAATGATTCAATGAGAATTTGTGAAAATATTCAAACTTCAGTGTTCTTGAAATTTTCAAGAAAATTCAACTTTTTGATCCAAAAATTCCAGAAATCGATCTATATTTTTGAGAAAATATTTCTGAAATTGTTTGGTATAGCTCTGATACCAATTGTGAAGTGAAATCCCTATTCAAATCAAGCAATCAAACAATCAAGATATGACAATATGAAGATCTAGAGAGAGAGTAGAGAGAGAAAGCCCCAATCTGTTATATCACACGTCTAAATATTACAATGAAGTTCTTCTTACCAACTAACAAGGCACTAAGCCTATTTATACCACAACTAAACACAAAGACATACTTGATAAGAAACTAAACAACATTGATAAACCTTGACTAAGACTTTGTTGACTTTACATCTTTGACTTAACACATTAAATCTTGGATACAATATAATACGCTAACAATTTTGTTAACCAATCGCTGCTATGTGGAACCTGCATTTTTCAAACCAAAAGGCATAACCTTATAACAATAAATACCCCTGTATGTCATAAAGGCTGTTTTTTTAGTCGTTGACGTACATAAGTATTTGATTGTATCCTGTGTATGCGTCCATGAATGTCAGGAGTTCGTGTCCAGCGATCCCGTTGACTAGAGCGTCGATATGTGGTAAAGGAAACGGATCTTTCAGACACGCCCAGTTTAAGTCTGTAAAATCTATGCACACCTTCCATTTGCCCTTTTTCTTTTGTACGACCACAACATTGGTAACCAGTTGGGGTACTTTACTCCTCGAATTTTTCCATTTTTGAGGAGGTTGTCGACTTCGTCATTGATCACCTTGTTTCGCTCTGGAGCAAATTTTCAACGTTTCTGCTTGATAGGTTTAAATGATGGGTCCACATTTAATTTGTAGGAAATAATGTCAGGTTCAATGCCGACCATGTCTTCGTGCGTCCAAGCGACACAGTCAGCATGCTCCTGCAAAAAAAATTATTTCTTTTTCAATGGAAGGATCGAGGGATGAACCTACAAAAGACGACTTGATCAGGCTTGCTTTCGTCCAGGATGATTTCCTCTAAACGATTGTCGTCGACAATGTCGGGAGCATTGATAACCCTCATTTTTGAGTGTTAATTGTTACTCTTTTCCCTCATTTAATTCACCTTTCTAGCCACTTTTGCTTCCATATATTTCCTTTGGTCCTTAAAGTTTGCAAATATGATGAAAACACCAAAGGATGCAGTTTTATTAAGAAAATCTCATTTTTGTGGGACTGTGGGCACTGTCTGCCCACCGAGGGCACCCGAGGATGCATACGGTATTTATACTTTGTATTCGTATTCTGGGGGTATTGCAATATTAAAGGATGGAAATTATCTGGAAATAAGAAGGTGGATGCTAGCTGGAGGAATCTTCATAATCATTATACTCTTTTACCCAATGGTTATTAACCTTTAAATTTTGGGTATTACCCATTGGGTAAAAGCTTAGTTTTTTCTTATAAATAGGTAGTTAGTTCAGCATTAAATCACACCTCAATATTCTCCAGTTCTATTAACTCTCTCCTTGGAAGAGTTTTAGAGTTGAGAAGGTTGCCTTTAATTTTAAGCATTTAATTTCTTGTATTTTAGTTTCTGCCCTCGGTTTCCCACTGTGGGCACGTCTGTAGCTTAACTTTAATATTATGCAAGTAGAGTAACAAGTATTTTCTTTTTTTCTTTACGTCTTTTATTATTTCCAAGTCTTTTATTATTTATATGCTCTTTATTTTTATGCCTTTTATTATTATGCCTTTTATTATCATGCTTTTTATTTGAACTAACCATCTTTTGGGTAAGGGTGTGAGCCAACTTGAGACTAGTAGGCAACACTTGGGTGTGGACATCGTTACTAGCTCTTAAGCTTGGTCACTTAAGTCGAGACTTAAACTCAACGCTGATAAGTCGATCACTTTGAAGTGTTAATATTAAATCTAGACCTCGAGAGGGATGAACTCGAAATACGGCTTAAGGGATGCACAAAGATTTGAGAGAGTCTTTGATAATCACGTAGAGATACGGGTTCTGCATGAATTATTATGGTTCAAACATCGGAGGAGATTGTAACACCTTAGGCATATCCCATATCGGCCGTAGACAGGAGTGATGTTGGGTGTTATAAGTAATATCTTGGCCTTCCTAACAACAACGCGTTTTGGGGCCACAAGCACGTCAGGTTCTGGGAACTCTGAGGTTAAGCGTGCTTGGGTGGGAGTAGTCCCAGGATGGGTGACCCCCTGGGAAGTTTCTCACCAGGTCGCCAGAAACAAATCCGTGCGCTACACGTTGGTTAAATCCAGGGGCAAAACGGACAATATTGTTGTCGAGGCAGGCGGGATGTTACAGATGGTATCAGAGCCACTCCTGTGCCGTTCGGGATATGGGGCAAACCTCATCGAGGACGATGAGTCCCAAGGGGGGGTGTTTGTAACACCTTAGGCATATCCCATATCGGCCGTAGACAGGAGTGATGTTGGGTGTTATAAGTAATATCTTGGCCTTCCTAACAACAACGCGTTTTGGGGCCACAAGCACGTCAGGTTCTGGGAACTCTGAGGTTAAGCGTGCTTGGGTGGGAGTAGTCCCAGAATGGGTGACCCCCTGGGAAGTTTTTTCTCACCAGGTCGCCAGAAACAAATCCGTGCGCTACACGTTGGTTAAATCCAGGGGCAAAGCGGACAATATTGTTGTCGAGGCAGGCGGGATGTTACAGAGATTTATATCACAAAGAGATTTGGGTGTAAATCTCCGTACCGGTAGAACTTGATTTATTTCAACTTAATTAAATCGGCAAGATTACGAGTTGGTAACAATGGACACTTTATGAGCATTTTGTTGGACCGGTCTTTAAAAATCCACTTTCGAGAGATCGGGATTTTTATAGACTTTCCGTGCAACAAAAGGCCTAACCATTTGTTACTACGCCCATCTCAAGAAAATCTTACACCCGTACCCATTCTATAATTATAAAGTTTATTCTGTACTCTTAGCATTAATCAAACACCAAACAAATATTTTTCTCACTCTCAAAACTTGTGCAAGAAGTTCATGAAAATCTCTGCTTCTCAGTAAGTCAGTCCTTGTGGATACGATACTCGGTACTTGTACCATTATATTACTTGTAGCGATTCCAGTGAAGGTATATACTTGTGCTCTCACTGGGTAATACTGTGCCCCCGCTGTGCAGTATACGATAATCAGCTACCAAGTTTTCGTCGCCGTTGCCGGGGACTGGCACGATTTTTATCCTGAGATCTTGATTTTCATTTGAGCCTGTGTCGCTTGTTTCATTTTTAAAACAATTTTTCGTGTTGTATGCCACAGCTACAACACGGAGAACTCGTACCTCTTGATCTTGAAATCGAAAAGACTTATAAAAGAAGAAGAAGAGGTAGAGGAAATCGGCAAAATCCAATTTTAAATCAAACCATGGCGGAAGAGGCGGCAAATCCTCCACCTCCGCTTGTGGAAACAACGATTAAAATTGCCGATGACAAAGAAAGGGGAATACGGGACTATGCAACACCCGAATTTGATCAACTCAAGTGGGGTATTCTTAGGCCCAATATTGCTGCACAAAGTTTTGAATCGAAACCAGTAATGTTCCAAATGATCCAAGCAATGGGTCATTTTGGAGGATTACCTTCGGAAGATCTGCACTCTCATTTAAAATCATTTTTTGAAATGACGGATCATTTTCTTATTCCCGGAGTTTCTGCAGAAGTCTTACGGTTGACACTCTTCTCTTACACATTAAGAGATAGAGCCAAAGCCTGGCTAAATTCTCAGCCACCTCATTCAATTGATACTTGGACGAGTTTAGCTGAGAAGTTTTTGAAAAAAATACTTTCCTCCCACCAGAAACGTAAAATTCAGAAATGAAATTTTAATGTTTAGACAAGAGGAAGATGAAGCAGTATCAGATGCATGGGAGAGATTCAAAGATTTAATGCTTTAAATGCCCTCATCACGGAATCCCTCACTGCATCCAATTAGAAACATTTTATAATGGTATTTCTAATGCTGCTAAAATCATCCTCGATGCCACGGCTGGTGGAGCTTTTACTGCAAAAACATACAATGAGGGGTATGATATTTTGGAAAAAGTTGCCAATAATAACACTGATTGGTCGAACCCTCGTGCTGTAATTCCTAAAATTGCATCAGGAGTTCGTGAGGTTGATGCCATCACCGCATTAAATGCACAAATTATAGCTTTGACTAATTTGGTTAAAAACAATTTGAACATTAATGGAGAAAAAAGTCATGTGCAGACAATAAATCAAGCTTTAATTGAAACGTGCACTTTTTACGGTGAAAATCATCCTTTTGAGTGTTGTCCCAGGAAACCTGTTTCGGTAAACTATGCCGGGAATCAGTCTAGAAATAGTCTGTTTTCCCAAACATACAAACCGAATTGGAGAAATCATCCGAACTTCTCTTGGACTGGAAATCAAGGACTTCAACCCCCTGGGGCAAGTCAAGTCCAAAGCCGACCACCAAATCCCCCGGGATTTCATCAAGGCCCACCTCAGAATTATCAACATGGACAATCTTCACACTCCCAAAATTACCAACATAGTCAGTCTTCACAATCACATGCACCTAGATAACAAAATGCATCGGACGGTAATGGTTCAATCGAATCATTGCTTAAAGGTTTTATAAACCAAACCAATGCAACTTTGAGGGGTTTTGAAACCCAACTTGGACAGTTTGCTGTCGAGCTCAAAAATAGACCACAAGGGACTTTTCCTAGTGACATGGAAAATCCCAATGGCATTCACAAGGAACACGTCAAGGCCATAAGTATTAGAGAGATTGAAAACATAAGTGAGCCTAAAAGAGTCGAGAAAACCTCTCCCATACCTGTAATGCAAAAGGACTCGCATTTGTTTGATGCCTCGAACTTTCCAGACTTGTTCCCATCCTCTAGTGAATCACCAAAACCAGAATCCGTGGCCCAGACATCAGGCCCAATTGTCCCAAGTTGTCCAGCACAGACTGCACCCACTTCATAACCACTTACCTTTCCCTGAGAGATTAAAAACCAAAAATGTTGATGAACAATTTAAAAAGTTTTTCGACGTTTTCAAACAACCTCGCATTAACATTCCTTTGGTAGAGTCTCTCGAGAAAATGCCAAATTATGTAAAATTTTTAAAAGATATTCTCAACAAGAAACGAAGGCTGGGAGAGTTTGAAACTGTCACCTTGACCAAAGAATGTAGTGCACTTGCAAAATCCCTCCAAAGCTAAAAGATTCGAGGAGTTTTACTATCCCGTGTACGATTGGGGGAAAAGAAGTAGGACATGCCCTATGTGATTAGGGAGCAAGCATAAATCTCATGCCTTTGTCGGTTTTTAAGAAATTAGGGATTGGAGAAGTCAGACCCACCACTGTCACCTTACTACTTGCTGATAGGTCTTTGGCCTATCCGAAGGGTAAAATTTAGGATATTTTGGTGAAAGTCGATAAATTCATTTTTCGGGCTGATTTTCTAGTGTTGGACTATGAGGCCGATAAGGATGTCCCCATCATTTTGGGAAGACCATTTTTGGCAACCGGTAGAACCTTGATAAATGTGCAGAAGGGTGAGTTGACTATGAGAGTAAACGACGAACAAATCACTTTCAATATTTTCAAATCCCTAAACTTATTAGGTATTATTTACCCCATTTCAAGTAGTGGTTGGGTGAGTCCGGTACAATGTGTACCGAAGAAAGGTGGTACCACGGTAATCACCAATGAGAAAAATGAGCTTCTCCCAACAAGGACCGTCACTGGGTGGAGAATTTGCATGGGCTATAGACAATTGAATCTAGCCACAAAAAAGGACCATTTTCCTTTGCCATTTATAGACCAAATGCTAGATAGATTGGCCGAAAAGGAATTTTATTGCTTTCTGGATGGTTATTCGGGGTACAATCAAATTCACATTGCACCCGAAGATCAAGAGAAGACTACCTTCACTTGTCCCTTCGGAACCTTTGCTTTTCGCCGAATGCCATTTGGTCTTTGAAATGCACCCGCAACGTTTCAACGTTGTATGATGTCTATTTTCTCGGACATGATTGAAGATTCCATGGAAGTGTTTATGGACGATTTCTCAGTTATTGGTACAACATTTGAAAATTGTCTTGAAAATTTGAAAAAGAGTTTGGAAAGATGTGAAACACACAATTTAATTTTAAATTGGGAAAAATGCCATTTTATGGTACAAGAAGGAATTGTGTTGGGTCACATGGTTTCTAAAAAAGGTTTAGAAGTGGATAAAGCAAAGCTTGAGGTAATAATGCAGTTACCCGAACCAAGTTCAGCTAAAGGCATTAGAAGCTTTTTGGGGCATGCGGGGTTTTACAGACGTTTTATAAAAGATTTTTCAAAAATTGCAAAAACCCTTTGTAATTTATTACATGCCGACCAAGCTTTCGACTGTACCCCCGAATGCACCAAAGCTTTTGAAACAATCAAAGTCGCCCTTGTTTCGACATCCATTGTAATAGCCCCAGATTGGACCATGCCTTTTCAAGTAATGTGTGATGCAAGTGAATGGGTTGTGGGTGCTGTCTTAGGGCAAAGAAGAGATAAAATTTTCCACCCCATTTAATATGCAAGCAAAACTCTTATCGAAGCTCAAATAAGTTATACGACAACCGAGAAAGAATTGCTTGCTATAGTATTTGCCTTAGACCATTTTCGATCCTATTTAATCGGTACAAAAGTCATCGTTCACACTAACCACTCCGCTATTAAATATTTCTTTAACTAAACTGATGCTAAGCCACGACTTATTCGGTGGGTCCTTCTGTTGCAAGAATTTGACCTTCAGATAGTTGATAGGAAAGGAGTGGATAGTCAAGTGGCCGATCATTTTTCTAGGATTGAACCTAACGTGTCAAGTGGTGGAAATCATGACATAAAGGAAATTTTCCCAGACGAGCACATTTTAGCCATCCATCACCATTTTGAAAAAGATGTCCCATGGTATGCAGATATTGCAAACTATTTGACAAGTGGAATCAGACGATGCAACATGAGGGGACAACAATTCAAGAAATTCATACATGATTGCAAACAGTATTTTTGGGATAACCCATTTATGTATAAACTAGGTGCAGATCAAGTTTTAAGAAAATGCGTCCCAAATTTCAAAATGAAAATTGTTTTGAATGATTGTCATGCTTCACCGTACGGAGGTCATTTTGGTGGTCAACGTACGGCAGCAAAAATTCTTCAAAGTGGTTTCTTTTTGCCCTCTTTATTTAAAGATACATTTGAGTTCGTCAAAGGTTGTGACCAATGTCAAAGAGTAGGAAATTTGTCCCAACGGAATGAAATGACATAGTATTTTAGAAGTCGAACTTTTTGATGTTTGGGACATAGATTTCATGGGACCATTTCCTATGTCATTTAACAACCAATACATTCTCGTTGTGGTTGATTACGTATCTAAATGGGTAGAAGCCATTGCGTGTCCTCAAAATGATACTAAAACTATGATTAATTTTCTTCATAAAAATATTTTTGTACGATTTGGTACTCCTCGAGCTTTAATTAGTGATGAAGGGAAACACTTCTTAAACAAAATGTTAAGCACAGTTTTGAGCAAATATAACATCCAACACCGAGTGGCCACCGCATACCATCCTCAAACAAATGGTCTTGTGGAACTTTCTAATTGGGAAAGAAAATCAGTTTTGGAAAAGTCATAAAGCCCGATAGGAAAGATTGGTTACTCAAGTTGGATGACGCACTTTGGGCATACAAAACAACGTTTAAAACCCCGTTAGATATGTCACCGTACAGATTGGTCTTTGGAAAAGCATGTCATCTGCCTTTGGAACTCGAATACAAAGCTTTTGGGCCATTAAAGAGTTGAATATGTGTGAGGATGCTGCGGGAAAAAGAGAAAACTTCAATTAACTGAGTTAGACGAGATAAGGCACCATGCCTCCGAAAATGCCAAAATTTATAAAGAAAAGACAAAACTCTGGCATGATCGTAGGATAAACCAAAGGATTTTTGAAAAAGGACCACAAGTGCTCCTCTTTAACTCAAGATTGAAGTTGTTCCCTAGAAAACTGAAATCGCGTAGGTCATGTACTTTTACCATCATGGATGTAGGAAAGTTTCGCACAATTGATTTGTTGAATCCACAAGATAACAAAACTTTCAAGGTTAATGGACATCAGGTTAAGCACTACCTCCCGGATGGGGTGCCCAAACCCAATGATCTTAACCCTTGAATTGTTGGAACTCTTTTTGTAAATAGTGTGCAGGTAGGAAAACGTTTTTTATTTTGTAAATTTTTTCTCTTCTGTGTCCATCGAGGGTAGTAGGTGCCTACTGTGGGCAGTGTGTGGCTGATGATTTTGGGCGGGAGTTTTTGAAAAGGAATTTTTGGGGAAAAATCTGAAGTTATTTTGGCAATAATTTCCTTAAATTATAAAAAATTTAAGGGAAAACACTTGGCTACCTAGGGTACAAGGATGATCTTCCAAAAAGATTTTTGTGTACTTGTCATCATGACCCCAAGTAATTTTTTATGGAGGAGAAAATTTGGGATTAGTTACTAAGATTTTCTTTTTGGAGAAGTGGGGTCTAAAACAAAAAACTTGTCTGTGTTCCTCCATTTGCAACCGGATTTTTAACAAGGATATTCCTTTTAAAAGTCTTCTAAAAGTAAATTGAAGGTCATTTTCTTTAGAAAACCTTTCCCCTTCCACTCCATGGCCAGAGCAAATAAACACAATCCTAACCCCAATGTTGTTACCAGTCGTCGGAGCCGACGACTCCAGACCGCTGGTGAGACTCCAACGCTCGATTCCACCATACCACCGCCTCCTGGTGCACCTGCAACCTCCATTTCGGTGGGATCTTCCACCATCAGAGCCACCACCACCGTGGGTTCCTCCGTCGCCAGTGCCGCCGATGAGGAGACACAATCATCTTCTCAGGCGACATTCATCAACAGTTTTGTGGAATCTCATGAGGTACTCACGCGCATCCTTCCCCCTCTCCCTCCATCTTCTTCACCGAACACCACCATCGCCGGACCTACCACCGACGAAACCCTAAATCTACCACCACCCTTTACAACCAAAATCAACCCTACCCCTAAATCAAAACCGCTATTTATCTCCCTCACCACCACCACTATCCTACCCAATACCACCGTACCACCACCTTACCCAACTGTCGGAGTCTCCAAAAACCAACCCCATCATTTCGACCTAAATGAAACCCACCCCCCCTGAATCTGACCCTTTAGAAGATGAAATCTAGTTCGACTTCGAAAAATCCAGCCCACCCATACAAACTGATTTATTACCCTCCTTTCCTAAAAAACCCTTACCCAAACCCTTGGAGCAGGTGACCGAAGCTGAATCCCCTTTGTCTAGCGATGGTGAGGATTCTGCCTCATCTCACGAAGAATAACCCATTCCCGCTATCCAGGCTAGCAAAAGTCCGGAAAAAGATGGCACTTACGTTCCTAGTGAGGAGGAGCTATCCGATTCGAGCCGGCTTGTGTAAAGACGGACAAGGAAAAGAGCGCGAAAAACTTCTGTTGTAAGGAGGGGGGCAGATCGGAAAGGCAAAGCAAAAATCTCGGAAAGCAAAGAGGTGGAGGTAAGGCAGCCGCAGCGATTAAAGCGCACGAAGGTCAAAAACTTCAACCTTGCATTCTCGAAAAGGTATACTTCCATCGAAAACAATAAGGTTCTTTTCAAATGTGCCTTCGATCCCGCGTTGATCGAAGATGTAATGCACGTGAAGCACCATTTGCTGGCTATGAAGTGGGTAAATGTGGTCCCTTCCCCATGTGTGGCAAATGTCACGTGGGTCAAAGAATTTTTAGCAGCAGTTGGTGTGTGCAAACGCAACCCCCTCACTATTCGGGGACGTAACGTTGACTGGTCTGGTGCGATGATAAATAAGATTCTGGGTTTGGAGGTTCCATTTATATGCTCTTTCAGTCAATTTTTTCAACGACACCAACTGCTATCTGAGGATGAAATTGCTAACACTCTTACACTTCCTGGCCACGGTTGGACTTTGGACAACCGTCGTCGTATTATTTTGGCCGGAAGTTTGACGCCGGAGGCCGCTTTATGGTTCCAATTCTTGCATCACAACCTTATTCCGACCGGATACGATGCTACACTTTCTAGGGATAAGTGTATTATGTTATATGGTATCCTCAAAGAAGTGCCAGTGGATGTGGGTCCAATTGCTCACGCGACTATTGGGACTTCGACTTCTCATACTACAAGCCACCTTATTTTCCCGGGGCTCATCACCAAACTGCTCACTCAAGCCGAATTCCCGGCTTACAAGTCGGACGAGGTCGTGTCTATTATCTCATCCCTTGATGCAAGTACCATTGAATGACGACAACGTGCACTCGCCGAAAAGCCAGCTGCCGGTCCACAGGTTGTCCCTCCGACACCTCAACAGCATCCGTCTAGCATACCTCAAGAAGCCACGCCTTCTGCTACCTATGGACCGTCCAAAACAGGCCCATCCGACCTATCCTGTCCTTCTCATCCAACGGAATCCGGGTATGGGTCTGAAACTTGGTTGACAGTTCTTGCAGGTCAAAATGAAGAAATCAATCTGAAGCTTGACACAATCCTCAACCGTCTAGACTGCCTCGACACCCGTCCCCCTAATGATGATCTCAATCAAAAGCTTGACACACTCCTCACTCGTTTGGACCATCTCGAAGCATGCCAGATTGAGCATGAACGACGATCAACGTGGATGTGGGCCTACCAAAGGGACTGGAATCGTGTGCAATGCAAGTTCCTAGTTGATGAAAATGTTATGCATGCCGCTAACTTGCCACGATTTCCATCGGATGTATGCCCTCCGCAAGTCAGGATACCGCCTCCACGACGTGTTGTCGAACATGCTGTAGAAGCCACTGCCGAGCTGACCTTCGAACCTGCTGTAAGTGAACCATCGACAATACCCACTGCATCCCATAGTGGGCAGCCTCCGTTGACATAATAGTCTTTTGGTGTGGGATTCATCTTTTGCGAACTTTAACTCCTTATGATGTTTATTTGACCGTAGGTATTGTGTTGAAAATCCAGAACTCGTGCTAACCCTTTCCTTTTGTACTTACTCATTGATGGATTTTCAATATAATTCTTAATGTTTTCTGTCACTTTCGGTATTATGCATCTTAATTTTCAGGTACAAATTTCATTGGAAATCATTGGGTTTGGAAATTAAAAGGACATAGGCCGTTATTTAATTTTGGCCGAAACACTTCCCTTAGTAACCAAACCTTTTTCCAATAATTCTTTTTTTTACTTTCAACAATGAGGACATTGATGTGTTCTAAGTTTTGTGGGGGGGGGGTGAATATTAGGAGATTTTGCGAATATTATGATCATAGAAAAAGAAAAAGAATATATATATATATATATATATATATATATATATATAAATTAAGTCTTCAAATAAGAAGACATGTGGATCCCAATAAGTTAGATAGTTACATTTGAGGTTTCATGGCCCAATTCACTAAAGGGGCCCAATTTTGAAAAAAAAGAGAAAAAAAAGAAAAAAACCCAAAGCCCCTTTTTAGTAGTTTAACACATGTTTGGGCGGAAGAGAGGAGTGAGAGATAAATCATAGCCATATACACAAACCCAACTCAATCCCTACCGATTAATTACAAATGCGGTGATTTCCACAATGAAGGTTTGTGCCTCTTCAATATCATGACGGATGCATCAATACCTTTGTAAGTTTTCTTCGTCTCTTCGTAACATTCTTTGTGATTCTTTTCCTTCCATCACTTGAGGACAAGTGACATCTCAAGTTTGGGGGTGTGATAACCCTCAGTTTTGAGTGTTAATTGTTACTCTTTTCCTTCATTTTATTCACCTTTCTAGCCACTTTTGCTTCAATCTCTTTCCTTTGGTCCTTAAATTTTGCAAATATGATGAAAACACCAAAGGATGCAGTTTTATCAAGAAAATCTCGTTTTTGTGGGACTGTGGGCACTGTCTGCCCACCGAGGGCACCCGAGGATGCATACGATATTTATACTGCGTATTCATATTCTGGGGGTATTGCAGTATTAAAGGATAGAAATTATCTGGTAAAAATAAGGTGGATGCTAACTGGAGGAATCTTCATAATCATTGTACTCTTTTACCCAATGGTTATTAACCTTTAAATTTTGGGTATTACCCATTGGGTAAAGCTTAGTTTTTTGTTTTAAATAGGTAGTTAGTTCAGCATTAAATCACACCTCAACATTCTCCAGTTCTATTAACTCTCTCCTGCAAGAGTTTTAGAATTGAGAATGTTGCCTTTAATTTTAAGCATTTAATATCTTGTATTTCGTTTCTGCCCTCGGTTTCCCACTGTGGGCACGTCTGTAGCTTAACTTTAATTTTATGCAAGTAGAGTAACAAGTATTTCCTTTTTTTCTTTACGTCCTTTATTATTTCCAAGTTTTTATTATTTATATGCTCTTTATTTTTATGCCTTTTATTATCATGTCTTTTATTATTATGTCTTTTATTATTATGCTTTTTATTAAGAACTAATCATCTTTTGGGTAAGGGTGTGAGCCAACTTGAGACTAGTAGGAAACACTTGGGTGTGGCCATCGTTACTAGCTGTTAAGCTTGGTCACTTAAGTCGAGACTTAAACTCAATGCTGATAAGCCGATCACTTTGAAGTGTTAATATTAAATCAAGACCTCGAGAGGGGCGGATTCGAAATACGACTTAAGGGATGCACAAAGATTTGAGAGAGTCTTCTATAATCACGTAGAGATACGGGTTCTGCATGATTTATTACCGTTCAAACGTCAGAAAGAGATTTATATCACAAAGAGATTTAGGTTTAAATCTCTGAACTGGTAGAACTTGATTTATTTCAACGTAATTAAATCGGCAAGATTAAGAGTTGGTAACGATGGACACTTTATGAGCATTTTGTAGGACCGGTCTTTAAAAATTCACTTTCGAGAGATCGGGATTTTTATAGACTTTCCGTACTACAAAAGGCCTAACCATTTGTTACTACGCCCATCTCAAGAAAAGCTTACACCTGTACCCATTCTTTAATTATAAAGTTTATTCCGTACTCTTAGCATTAATCAACCACCAAACAAATACTTTTCTCACTCTCGAAACTTGTGCAAGAAGTTCATGAAAATCTCTGTTTCTCAGTAAGTCAGTCCATGTGGATACGATACTCGGTACTTGTACCATTATATTACTTGTAGCGATTCCAGTGAAGGTATATACTTGTGCTCTCCTGGGTAATATTGTGCCCCCGCTGTGCAGTATACGATAATCAACTACCAAGCATCCTAGTTCTGTAATTGCTAGATGGATTGCTTTCGCGGTTTCATTGTTTTCTTGCAACAATCACGAGCGACTTTTGGTTCACTCTTGATCTCTTGAACTCCCCACGACGTGGGAAATTTCATCGTCTGATGGAATGTTGAAGGGACTGCCTTCAGGTCGTGGATCTAGGGTCGACCGAGAATGACGTTGTACGCTGACGGATAGTCGATGATCCTGAACCTGGTTTGCTTGTTGACTCCTTTGGCATAGACTGTCAGAGCGATCTCTCCAAAGGTGCTTGTCGTGTCTCCATTGAAACCAACCAAAGTCGTCGAGCATCGAACGATCTTCGACTTGTTAAGTCCCATGGCTTTGATGGTGTTGAGAAAGATTATGTTCGCTGAGCTTCCTCCATCAACCAATACCCTCCGGGTTGAACAGTTGTCGATCTTAAGCTGAACAATAAACCCTTTGTGATATTTTTGATGTAAGTCGCCCAAGTCATCTTGGTCAAATGTTATTTTCATCAAATCTAGCTCCAATTCTTCTTTTGGTCGTGAGTATCGAGGGACTGGCTGATCATTTGCCCCCCGACTGGCATGCCTCTTTGCCACAAAATAGCTCAAACTGCAGACGTTGGATCCACCCATAACACAATTCACGATTTTCTCATGAACAAGAGATGGAGGTTGAACGTCGTTATTAAGTGTTGCTGGTTCGTCGAATATTTCTTTAAGATTACCCTTTGGGACATGCCAAGCGAGATCCGTTTTGAGAGCAATACAATCGTCTGTCATATGACCATGGTCATTGTGAAAGTCGCACCATTTGGTCTTATCCTTTTTGTCATCATCTTTGTCACTTTTCTTCGGCCAACAGATGGTCGCTTGCAAGATCCTTAAGGCCTCAACCAAGTTATGAGAAGTTCCTTTGAATCCATAGGATTAGATCTTGGGATATTGGGGAAACTTGGTCGTGGTCGAGGTCTTCTTCTTATCGAACCTGACGTTCGATATTTGTCGTGATGGTTCTGCTTTGACTGCTACTTTGGTCTTGAAATCTAGCTTCTTCACCCTTAACGATTTCTCTAGAGTGTTTACGTTGAAAGGCGGACTCGTCTTTGACCCTCATATAAGCCAAAGTCCTTGCTCGTACCTCTTCGAAGTTCTCTGGGGGGTATTTTGTCAGATCAGTGTAGATACCCAAACTATCATCCAGACCACGTTTGTATGCCTCTATCGTGGTCATGATATCACAGTTACGGACGCTAATCATCTCGGTATTGAAGCGATTAAAATAACTCCGAATAGATTCTACAACCTTCTACACGACATAGTACAAGTCACTAGTCTGCTTCTCTATCTTGCGACAACTTGCGAATTGTTGAGAGAATTGGTTTACCAACTCGGCGAAAGAGTTGATAGACTTGGGTTTGAGGATGATAAACAATTGGAGGGCTACACTAGAAAGGATCGCCCCAAAACATTTTCACATACACACCTCTTGATACTGGTGCGGGATCGACACTGCCCACATCAATTGCTTGTACTGAGCGACATGTTCAGTTGGATCCGTGATGCCAGAGTACTTTGGTCTGAATGTCGGGATACTGTATTTCTTAGGGACATCGACCATAGCTATCTCGTTGACAAAGGGTGACGCTTGAAATCCAGTGCGAGGTTCGACATCGACAGGTGTTGCTGCTTCTGGTAGCTTAGCAAGTAGTGACAACACTCGTTCGTTCTGTTGTTCTGGCATCTTCAATCGTTGAGCGATTGGATTGTCTTGATTATTCCCATGAATTGACATCGGGACGTGCCCAGAGTTTTGGAAACCATTCCGTTGCAAGAAATCAGAGGCATCTCCATTGTAATGGAAGGTTGGTAGCAACATCGTAGGAATCGACGCTATAAAAGGCATAGTGGGAATCAACGCCGTTGAGTGAAAGAATGGTGGAGGTGGCGGTGGCATCTTCGACATGGGTTAACTAGGGATTCCAGGGAAAATAGGTCTTGGATATTTGGTGAGTGGAGGTCCCGACCAAGGCATGTTGAAGCCTCCAAGATCATGCGAAGACCCTGCCGCGTTTCTAACATTCTGATTCCTCAAAGACGCGATCTCTTCAGCAGCTTGTTTGTTTTGATATGGCAAGGCATCGATGCGAGGACATGCAGCGGTCAACTCCATGTTCATCTGGGAAATGATTTGCTCTCGGGTTCCTTGTGGAGTTGCCATTATCCAGTAGCAAAAAGACACTCGAGGAAATTGTTAGTACGGGGCACGGTTGTCGATGATTTTCTTTAGATGAGGCCCCATGGTGGGCTCCAAACTGTTAATGCCAAAAATCGTCCAATAGAAGATTTAAGGTCGGTGTGGAGCTTTATCCAACTAAAGAAAGTATCCAATCGACAAGACGTGCGATAATAACAAGATAGAGAGACAAAAGATTTGGTGACGCGGAAAAACTTCAATGAGGAAAAAACAACGGACGACAAAGAAGAGTCTTCGAGCACTATGACTGCCAAACAAGAGCGAGGTCCTTATGTATTATAATGTTTACACAAGATAAATGAAAAATACAACCGTAGAAACTAGTAACAAGTGTAGGTCGTGTGTAAAACACTTCGGTCGTGCATACTATACTGTGATCGTATAATACGATTGAGAGCGATTGCGAGAATTCTTTGTGAAGCTTGTAATATCGGAGATCAAATGTTGTAGATGTAGTTGTAAGTGCTTATTTATAGTCTTTGATCTTCGTAAATGTGTCTTTGTAACCGTCGAAGCTTCATAATGGCTTTAATGACTCTGTTCGGTTATAGTTGTTGGTGTTTAAGAGCATTAAATCTGCATTACATAAATAACATAATAACGTTGGGTCGTATGTTAGTGTAATCGTGGTTGAGTATAGTCTTGCGACGGTCGTGTGATTAATGCTCGATCGACGTCCAAAAAAGGGTCGACAAATGTTATAGATACGTTTGGTCGACAGGACCTTATCTTAATACAAGACCAATCGTATATGAGATGCATTAGATGTCGTTCGTCGTGGTCGTGGATTTTTGACCCAAACACCGAGTACGTATCCATGAACTTGAGGAGTTCATGAATAGCGGCCACGTCGACCATAAAATCGATGTAGGGCAACGAGAACGGTTCTTTAGGACAAGACTTGTTGAGATCCATGAAGCCGATGCATACCCTCCCTTTCCCGTTCGTCTTTTGTACCACCACGACATTTGCTAACCATTCAGGGTAATTTACTTCCCAATTTTTTTCGGTCTTCAGCAGATTGTCGACTTCTTCATTGATCACTTTGTTTCGCTCGTGGGTGAATTTACGTCGCTTTTGTTTGAGTAGTTTGAATGACGGATCGACGTTGAGTCGATGAGGGATGACCTCGGGGTCGATGCCAACCATATCCTCGTGTGTCCAGGAGAAGCAGTCGGCATTATTCTGCAAAAAAGATATTCGTGATTTTTTGAGGGAGGGTTCGATAGACTTACAGATGAAGACGACCCTATCTGGATTTTACTGATCTAAGACAAGTTCTTCTAATTGATATCGCCAGTGATACCAGGATCATCCTGACTCAGTAATTGCTACATATTCTACTTTCGAGGCTTCATCGTAACTTTGTAGCAATCTCGAGCGATTTTCTGCTCACTTTTGATTTCTGGGACCCCCATGGTGTTGGTAATTTGATCGTATGATGGTACGTCAAGGGGACAAGTCTCATATCGTGAATCCAAGGTCACCCTAGGATGACATTATATGCTGATGAACATTCAATGACATTGAATTTGGCCTGCTTGTTGACCCTTTTAGCGAACACTGGGAAAGTAATTTCCCTGATGGTGTTATCCATGTCTCCATTGAAGCCCACAAGGACCGTCGAACGTCGAACAATTTTCGTCTTGTCTGTCCTCATAGCTTTGATGGTGCTAAGGAAAATGATGTTGGCAGAACTTCCTACGTCGATCAGGATTCTCTTGGTCGAGCAATTCCCGATCGTGAGTTGGATGATTAGGCCGTCGTGATGTTTCTGCCACCGTTCGCCGAGATCGTCTCGATCTAAAGTGATATGCATAGACTCTAACTCCACCTCATGCTTCGATCGTGACGATCGTGAGAAGGGGAGGTGTTCTGTTCCTCGACTAGCATGCCGCTTGGATGCCGAGTAAGTTAGTCCACAAATGTCGGAACCTCCAGTCACATAACTGATGACCTTTGCATGTTCAGGTGAGGCAGATCATGCATTGCTACCCAATAGGTCTTGTAAGTGGCCTTTTGGTATGAGCTAAGCCAATCTCGTCTTAACACAATGCAATAGTCAGTCATGTGACCATGATCGACATGAAAGTCACACCATTTTTATTTGTCTTTCTTGGCATCATCTCGGAGGCCACTTTACGTTTGTCTGAATGTTACTTAGAGCCTCGACGACTTCTTTAAGGGTTCCCTTGAATCCATAAGATGAAATCTTGGGATACTGAGGGAGTTTGTTTGCTGAAGTATTTTTCTTCTTGTCAAATCTCAAGTTTGAGATCTGCTTGGACATTTCGACCTTTGAGGTCGACTTGGTCTTGAAGTTGGGCTTCTTGATGCTTTTAATATCCTCTTGTCACTGGAATGCTTACGTCGAAAGGCTGCATCGTCCTCGACCCGCATGTAGTCCAGCGTTCGTGCCCAAACATCTTCGAAATTCTCTAGTTGGTATTTCGTCAATTCCATGTACAGGTTTGAACTATCGTCGAGACCTCGCTTGTAAGCCTCGATCTTAGTCCTGATATCCCAATTTCGTATGCTGATCATCTCAGAGTTAAAGCGGTTAAAGTAGTTACGAACTAACTCATCTGTCTTCTGAGTGATGTAAGAGAGATCTCCAGTTTGCTTTTCCATCCTACGACTGCTAGCAAACTGCTGAAGAATTGGTAGAATTGTTCCGTGAACCTGCCAATGGACTTGGGGTCGCAAGTTAATCAACCATTGGAGTGCAACACCTGTGAGAGTTGCATCGAAGATTTTATATATGCAGACTTCCTGATACTGATGAGGTATCGACATAGTCTATATTAATTGTTTGTATTGTGTGATATGCTCACTGGATCTCTTATTCTGGAGTACTTCGGGGTGAACGTCGGGATATTGTATTTCTTTGGGACGTCGACCATGGTGATCTCGTCGACAATGGGCGACGCTTGAAACCCAGTCCTTGGCTCGACATCTACTGGTACGGCGGCTCCTAGAAGCTTTGCGAAAAACGACAACATCTTTTCATTCTTCTCTTCTAGTTGCTTCAATCGTTGTGTGATCGAGTCATCCAGATTGAAGCCGTTGCTCGTTGGGAGCGATAATGGCATGAACCCACAATCTTGGGACGTGACACCCACATTCGAAAGAAATCGATTGCGATGTGATGTTTCTCCAGTGTCGCCATTAGTTGGTGCATGCATGGGAGGCGCAAGCAGCGATGGAAATATTGTCGTTGGTGGCGACATTGTCAGAATTGTTGGTATGGAGAGAGCGGCGACTCCCGTACCTTGCGTCGGCAAGGGGTACAGAGGCAATGGAGGTTGAATACCTGCAAAAGGTATGTTAAAAGGTGGTCTTGGACCATAGTGAGGTCCTAAATGGTTTCCCCATGTTTTGATTCCTCATCGCCGCGAGTTCTTCAGCTGCTCGGCGGTTTTGTTCATCCAAAGCATTGATGCGATCGCGAGCAACATCTAGCTCCATGCGCATTTGAGCAATGATATGGGTTTGAGTTATTTGAGCCTCCATGATCTTGTTCACAGAAGGTACACTAAAAACCTTTGTAAGCCGCACTCTTTATCGAGGATGTTACTCTAGCTGGGGCCCCACAGTGGGCGCTAAATTGTTAATGCCAAAAACCATCCAAAGAAATACTAAAGGTCGTTGTGGAGGTTTATCAACTAAAGTAAGCGATCGATCAACAAATCGTGTGACAAGAGTAAATAATAGACAAGAGACAAGGAATTTGGTGACGCGGAAAATCCCATCGAAGGTAAAAGCTGCGGACCATAGCAGAGATCATCAAGTGCACCATGGACGTCAAACAGGGATGTCGTCCTTTGGAAGGAGCGATTGACAATACAAATGACAATGCTACAAGTGTAAATAAAAAAATAATAAGCTTTGAAGTTATTCGTCGTGTGATGGAACACTTTGTTAGATTGTAAGATGTCTTGAATGACAATGTCAAGAGTCTTTGCTTGAGAGAGACTAAGTTAGATATTCTTGAATGTTGTGTATGTCAGATGAACTCGAGTGTTAGATTGTATCAGATGTCTTGAATGGTTCTTCGAGCTTGTTTAAATATATTTAGTTGCCATAAATGAGCATTGAATGTTCAACGGTGTTAGTAATGACTGATCTTCATGATGCTCGTCCGTTATGACCGTTTGCCCTTGAATGCGTGTAAAATCTGCAACAAAGAACCTGTTAAGTCAGTGTTTGAATCATTTTTTTTCTTGTAATGTTGCTTTAAAGTCTTGTTGCTTTGTATGAGGTCAAGGCTTGTTTGACCCATATATAAGCCTTTGTTCGTTCGTTTTTCCTGTATCTTAGAGTAACTTTGAGAAATCCATTGTGTTGTAACTTTGTGAGATCTATGACATCAAGATTTGTGACAAATTCTCTCTCTAGATTCTCTCTATATTCATCTTGATTCTTGATTAGATTCATGCTATGATTTGTTGTTAATTGCTTGAAACTAGAATCCCAAATGGTATCAGAGCCACACGAATTATTCGGAGTGATTGATTTGCAAAGATTTGATCAAAATTGGAAGGTTTTCAAGAACTCGCAGAAAAATATGAAAAGTTCACTGTTCCATCGAATTTCTTCACAAATTTTGGACCTTTGAATACAAGATTGGTTGGAATTGATGCGTATATGGTCATAGAACAATCTTTGTTTAGATTGTTAGTTCAAATTCACAAGATTTTGAGTTCAATTTTGAGATTTTGTGATTCTTTGGTTCGAAATTTCAAACGTACTGTGTATAGATCAAAATCACTTTTGTCGTGATTAATGTACAAATAGGTTGTTAGGGTTTGATCACGATCATAATTAGAGCATAATTGTGAAGTTTAAAACTCTAATTCGAAGAAATAAAGAGTTTTGCAGATTTGATCATGTCCAGATGAAGAGCTCGCAAGATCTGTGAATTTCACAAGATTCATAGAGGATTTCACATGCTTCTTAAGATTTTGATCTGCAAGTTCAGATTTCGCACGTAACTATCTGCGGAAAGCTTAGATTTCACATCCTATTGTCTACGAATTCCTATTTTTCGCACATCATTGCCTGCGAAAATTGGGGTTTTCGCATATAGTATTCTGCGAATTGTTGGATTTCACTTCAAGTGTCCTGTGAATTCTATGTCTGCGAGATGCGAATTTTTGGATTTTTGTCTAAGTCCAGAATTTGCTAAATATTGTGCGAATTCTAGGCTTGTGCGAATTCTTGGTCTGCAAATTATGTGTTCTTCACCCTGCGAATTCTGTGGTTATTCATTCTGTGTATTTTTGTTTATGGGTTCTGTGAATTCTTACCTTAGAAAATTTTCATAATTTTCAAGATTTGATCAAGGTTGACTTTTCAAGTCAAAGTTCATCTGAATTTTTTGGAACGACCATTTCAAGCATATTTTTAGAATATGTTCAAGATGCCTTACATTGATGGGAAGGGTAATACAGTGTTGACAAAGAGAGACTGTGCAGTAGCTTACATGCCAGAAATACCTGCATTTGAAGCTAAGAAGGAGAAACTTCAAAATACAGAACTAAGAGTTGATAGCTGAGATTGCTGAACTTCAAGTTAAACTGAAGAAAGCTGAGAACCGGGTATTCACATTCAAATCAAAAGGTACTGATTGGATAAAGATGTATGAAGAGAAAAGCATTTCTAAGAAAGCTGATCTGAAGAAAACCTTCAACCAGAAATTATCTGATCTTTCTAGAGAAAAAAAAGATATTGAGCATAGATGCATCAAACTTTCAAAACAAATCTCTAATTTTGAAAATATTTTAATATCTGAAAGAGATATTTTTTTCAAAGGAAAACAAAGCCCTTGAAGAAAAATCTGTTGAACTTCCCAAGCAGATTTGCACTCTACAGGATTTACGTGAAAAAGAAAGAAAACTTTTTCAAGAAAAGTTCTTTTGAATCTGAAAAGAAGAATTTTGAAAAGAAGAATGTTGGGATTTTCAAAAAGATTTCTGCTAAAAATCAAAGACTTAGAAAAAGATTTAGAGCAAGAGAGAAAAATCTTTTAAAATGAGATTTCTAAACTGACAAATAAGATGTCTGTTTTATCCTCAGACATTATGTAAGAGCAGAGGATCAAATCTGATTTGCAAAGTAAATTTGATAAGATTTTTAATGAGAAAATCAAATTGTATGAAAAGATAAAACAACTGGAAATAGCAAATGCTGATTTATCAAACAAAATAACAGCTGATACAATTGATCTATCATATTATGATGATGACTCAAATGAATCAGTATGTTCATTTAAATCTATTTCCAGTTCATTTAACAAGGTTGATTTCAAAAAGAAAAATTTCAAATCACATGTTTTAAAAACATATCAGATTACACATTCAAACCTCTTTTATAATAAATCTGTTGATAGGTCAGCTAACTATTTTTCAACATCTCTTGGAAAGACAACATCTATGGGAGATCAGATGATCTGGGTTGTGAAAGGTTCAACTGAAGCTATAGCATACTAGAAATCATTGGCTTCCACATCAAATGTAAAGAAGAACAAAGCTCCAAAAGGTAAATCTTTTGCTAAATTTGATTTTACATATTCTGCAAATCATTTAATCAGATTAGCTAAAAAGAAAATTTGTTGTTCATATTGTGGTACTAATGATTTTGTGCATAAAGCTTATACTAAACACTGATATGGATCCTATAGAGTTACTTCCTCTAATTCTGCATATAACAGATCAGAAATTAATCCTAAGGGAAATCCAAGGACTAACCAGTCTAGACCCAAGTTCATCTGGGTACCAAGACCTGTAAAATCTGTTTTGCAGGAATCAGCTGTATAGGGGAGTAAATGAAAATGATACTTCTAACCAATCAGGATTCATGTTCTATGAATACCTAGAAAATTTACGTTTTGTAGAAATTACTGATCAAAGTTAAAGGGGAGTATCTGCATGTATGTAAGTGTGTGTGTGAGTAAATGTTTTGAAAAGTGGAAACTTTTAAGAATTCCATTTTTGGAAAGTTTCTATCTTTGGAAAATTTCCATTTTTGGCAAGTTTTTATTTTTGGAAAGCTTTGAAAATTTCAAAATTCCATTTTTGGAAATTTTGAAATTTTGGCTAAGTATAGATTTCGCACAGTGTCATGCGAAAAGTCACAATTCGCAAGCAATTGCAAGCGAAAAGTCTCATTTCACATGACGTGGTATGCGAATTCTTTAGTTTTTGCACCCTATGGCCGGTGAAAGTGACATTTCGCATCCTTTGGTCTGCGAAAAGTCACAATTCACACATAGTGGTATGCGAATTCTTCCATAGGTACAAATTTTCGCACCCTGTTTCATGCGAAAAGCTCACATACCACTTGTCATTTTTTGAGACAAGTCTGATTTTTCAATGGCCTGTGAAAAGGGATTGACCAATCCACTCGTGCCACGTGTCACCTATCTTTTTGAGTATAAATACAAGTTGTCATCTGCTTTTCAATCACTTTTTCCATAAAGGATATTTGTACAACTTTTGCACTTAGAACTCTCTCAAAACCCTCTCTTGCGAAAATCATTCCAGACCTCGATTCTAATTCAGGGTAGTTTTGATTTTTGATTTTTGATTTTTGTTTGTTGTTATATGTTTAATTGTTGCATTACTGTTCTAGTATCGATTTTTTTCTGTTTCTTGATTCGGTTTAGGGTTTGAATTTCTTAAGACTGTTCATCTTCATAAAACCATTCGAATCGAAAACTTGAACATTGAACTTTAATCTGATCATTTGACCTTGTTAATGAAATTGGACCTTGATTTTAATGATGGATTATGTATTCGAACTTGATGATCGATTCCATTGTATTGATTTGGACTTAAAGTTCGATTTATGACCTTTCGAACTTCTTCAATGTTTTTCAAACTGTTCTTGGATGATCTTGGATTCTAATGAACATAAATGGACTTAATACTGAAATTTAAGGTTGAATTAATGTTTTAAACATAATTTCAACCTAATCTGTAACAAAGATTTGAACTTTAATTGCAAAATCTTGATTTTTTAATATGGGTTTAAGATTTTTTGAACTCTGCATGTTCTTCATGGATTTCAAGACTCGTGCAAGTTCTTGATGTGTTTCATAACTTGGTAAATTTTTCAGGTTAAAAATCAAAGTCAAGTATTTGATGCGAATTCTTTCAAATGTCATATTTTTGCTAAGTGTCAGATTTTGCATCTTGACTCATGCGAGAAGTGTACATCCTTTGTTTCTCATGCGAAAAGTACACTTGATTCTGTGCTATGTGAATTCTGTCCTTAGTGGATTTTTCAAGAAAAAATTTCAAAAATGAGTTTTTGAGTTTTAACTGACAAAATGGACATATGTTTATAATTTTTCAATTTTAAGTATTTCAATGGCAGAAAATCAGTCAGGTGAACAAGAGGTTCAGATGGATGAGAACTCACCACAGGCCTCAAGGGATAATCCTATGCCCTCATCCCGATCTGACTACCAACCTTAACCTAGTGTCAATCCTGATCTTGTTCTCATTTCACCGTCAGAGGAGAAGCTGATTTATCCCAACAATCACTATGTGGATTTTGACCACCTCAATATTGATCCACTGGTGTTGGCTATACTTGGATATCATCCTCTGCGTTATACATTTGTTGGCAGAGCTACTGTGCCCAAGATTTATCTGCAGCAAGCCTGGAAGACTATCAGATTTATTGGTGATGCTGAAGTACCACAATTTGAAATTCAGATTGATCATTACAAATCAATATTGGATTATCAATGACTGAGATATATTCTGAGGCTTCCAGATACAAATTCCAGAGACGACAAAACTTCTTTTGACTTATTCCCTATTCATACTGAAGCTTTTGAGGGAATAATTGCTATGGGGTATGTTGGCTAGCTGACCCAAGTGAACCATTTTAAGAAGAATAACCTGCCTCCGTTCTACTACACATTATTCTCTGTCATCAACAGATGTCTGACAGCTAAGCATCAAGGAACTGACAATGCAAACATCCACATTCTGAAGATGTTTCATGCCATTGTCTATGACTTACATGTGGACTATGCACTTGTGTTCTAGAATGAATTCTATGAGAGGGTGATATCTAAGAAGACTTCAAAGCTTCAATCTTTGTGCCTTACCAAAGATTTCTTACTCTGATTATCCGAAGTATGATTAGATGTAACAGAGATATCCCAAGATCTCAACATGAATATGCACCAGAGCATTCAATGAGGTACTTGATGAGGCAGAAAAATAGCTTCAATTATAATATGACAGTAACTATAGAGAGTCTACAGAAGAACCAGAACCGGTTGCCCCTGCCTAAGCCTCAATCCCTAGAAGAGCGGTGTCTGTGAGGATTCCTGTTACTCAAGGGGTACAAGAACGGGGAGAGTAGTGGAAAATACCGAGAGGGGAACTGGTAGGGGATAGAGTTCTAGACCAGAGGATGTGGGATCACATGCAACTGCCACACATCAAGTTGATCCTACATCTGCCAATGACAGTCAAGACTCTGTAACTGAGTCAGATCAAGCACAAGAAGATGATGAAGATTCTATTCCATCTACAACTGCTGGTACTGATGATGATGATGATCAAGAGGATGATGCTAATAATGTGAATGATGGTGATGATGGTGATGCCAATGATGAGCCGGATGACAATGATGATGATGCTAATCATGGTTTCAATAATGATGCAATGGAGATTGATATTGATACCACTATTCAAAATATGGTCGGGGACATAAGGAGATATGAGGGAGCTTTAGTTGAAAATATCAATGTGATCCTAAGTGAAAGGAGAGAAAAAGAACATGGTGACAACGTGTATACTCCAACTAACATATCCCGAAGGGCAGCCACATTCACTACCAGGCCGCATGTGTTGCGAGCAGGTATTGAACAAGACATAAGTAGCCTACTTATGCAACTGCACACCCCAACCAACCATTCTACCACCTCACCACAGGTGATAATTGCATATACTCACGGGGATTTAGCACAACGTTTATCTAGCTTTCATTCAAAAAGCATAGATATTGAAAAGAGAGGACAACAACCCCAGTTCTCATTTCCTTTCTGTGCACAATCGAGTCTAGTGCCATTTGACTTACCTATATTTATTTCTAGGACACATATAGACACATCTTTTATCGGAAGTCTTCTTGACCCGATCGGAACACCGAGAGCTAGCTACAATCTGGGCTACAAGGACCAGGTGGAAGTTCTGTCATAGTTAACCCTTTGCCAGCTATGAACACAGGCAACACGGTTGCTTCATAAACTGTTGTGACAATGGAAAACCTAAGTGGTTCCGGTGTTAGATTACCCAAATTTGTGTGAAAAGAGCACCTCGATGGCGCCTTAAAGGCTGTTGAATCCCGGTTGTTAAAGAAATTTACTAAGGAGATTGCTGGAGTCAAAAGGTTGTTGAAGGGGAAATATCTAATAGTTAAGACAGAACATCCTGCTCCACCTCCACCTACAGTTTGCTCAACCAGTTGATATGTTAGTAGATGAGTTGAAGTCACTGCTGTTTGCTAATCTTTTATCTCAAGCCCCAGCTAATCAGGCAGATTCAGACTTATTTGGGCTTCTTTAATCTCAACACCGAACTCTACCTTCTGTTCCTCAAATACCAACAGATGTGGTTAGAGCTTCAGAGTTTAATTATTTCAAAGTTAATGTTATGAAATCTATTCAGTCTATGTGAGAAGCTTTTGTAGATCTTTCAACAATTGTTCAGTTATCTTTCCAAGCTCAAGCCCAAAGTTCAAAGAAAAGGCATGATCATGTTCCAGCTCTTGACCATGAGGGGGAGAGATCCAAGAAGCAGAGAATGGATGTGAACTTTGAGAATGTTGAGGACTTAGAAGCTAGTGGCCAACCACAAAATGTTCAAAGTACAGATTAGGGAGTTATAAGTGGAAGAGAGCTTGTATTGTTTGTTGATCCGGATGTAGTACCAAGGTTTGAAAAGCCTAAGGTAGCTACTAGAGAAGAAATCTTGTTGATAATTGGCATATCTTCTGTTGATATTATTGACCTCACATCAGATGATGATGAAGATTAGATGTATGACAAATTTTGGAAGGTAAAAGAAGAAGAGAAAGAAAATCTGATGAATAACTCTGATGATGATGGTAATGTGAATGATGAACCTATACCAGATAATGAAGCCAGTGTTCTTGACAGTTTGTTGGAAGTTATTCAAGATACAGATCTTTTGTAAGATATGTTTGAACGTGGAACTCCTGAGGATATTCAACTAAGTCCTGTTCACAATGAGATTCCTGAGCCAAATCTGACTGAAGTGCCTGAGATTCCTACTTTTCATGAATTCAATTTTCCAGATGTCACAGAAGTTCCTGTTACTCAACCAAGTCCTCCAAGGCAACCTAGTCCTCAAAGCCAATCTGTTCCACTAAGCAGTACTGATCAACCTAATGAAGTTGTTAACATTCCTGATTTACCTAGCATAGATGAAGCTAGTCTGTCTAATGTCAATGCACCTGAAGTAGATTTTGGTCCCACAGAAGCTGAGCTAAGATATATGAGACATGCTCTGAGGGTTCCATTTCTTGAAGAAGAAAAGAAGAAAGTTTTTGTGCACCACATTAGGCCAATGGACATCTTTAGAATACTGGGAGTCAAAGATAAGCCTAGAGAATATCAACAAGAATACGTTGATATGCTAAATTATCTGAAGCAAGTGTAAAGAGCAGTAAAGAGCAAATCAAAGATAGTTGCTGTGAAAGAAGTTCGTCTGAAGTTCATCAAACTTTGGTATCTGTTAGATCTCAGATTTATTGGATTCAAGATCATCCAATCTGAAGTTTGGAATCTGAAGCTAAGGCTGAAAAGTCGCTCTCGATATTAGTCTAATGTTAAGTTTGTAATAATTGTCAAAGTTAGTTATTGTCTTAATTAAGTGTATTTTGTATTATTCCTAAATATCTAAATAATAGATATTTAGGATATTATTTTTTGTTTAAAGATAATATCTAGTTTAGATATTATGTTTGGTATTAGTTAGGTAGATGAGATATATCATATCACAATCTGATCATATCTCATAACACACAACAACATCAACAACAAAGCCAACACTGTTCATCATAGAGAAAAACGCAAACATCAAACGTTGTAATCCTGTGTTTGTAATAGAAAGGTTGGTAAATCATTTGTGTCGTTGTTTTGATAAGAACTTGATCATACATTGTGGACCTACAATTGGTATCAGAGCCTAAACAAGATTCAAATCAAGTTTTATAAACATCGACTATGTGTTCTTCATGTCAAAATCATTTTCGAGTTTTAGTGTGTTATTGGGTTTGAAATCGATCATGTCTTGATCGATTAGTGTTCTAGATCGAGTTGGTGTTGTTTAATTTCAGTATAGAACTTCAATCTATTCAAATTTTGTGATTTTGTTGCAAAACAGTTTACGAGTTGAACGTCACTGTTCCATCGATCAAATCTTCGAAAACTGATTGTTTTTACGATCAAAAGCATACAATCTGTTCTAGTAGTGTTAGTGGTCTATTCGTCAAAATTTGGGGCTGCTAATCGAAGTCTAGATAGGTTAATTTGTGGTTCAAAGTCGATTTTTCGATGCTGCAGGGACGAACTCGTCCAAAGTTCAAGTTTCCGCCAGTTCATAGCAAGGTTTGCGCTATCAGTTACTCGCGCAAAGTTTCTTTTGCGCCATCAACACCTCGCGCAAACCTCAGCTTGCGCCACCTTTGTCTCGAGTAAATCTCCATCTTCAAAGTTTGCGTCATCAGCTTATCGCGCAAAGTTCTAGTTTGCGCCATCAACGTTTAGCGCAAAACTCCATATTCCAGACTAACTAAAGTTTGCGCTACCTTATCTTCGCGCAAAGTTCTGTTTCGTGCGACCCTCATCTCACGCAAGTCTCTTTTGCGCCAACCTCTTCTAGCGCAAGTTGTCTTTTGCGCCACCTACACCTCGTGCAAAACTCTTTTGCGCCAGCCACCTTAAGTGCAAATTGTGCTTTTGCGCTAGTGACTTAGTCTTTCTGAATCAATGACATCAAGAGAAGCTCAAGATATCGGAACTGACACAAAGCCACCAGTACTCTTCAGGGGAGAGTATGAGCAGTGGAATGATCGGTTCATGGACTTCATAGAAAGACATGATTTGGGTGTTTTAATCAGGAAATCATTAGAGGAAGGAATTATGGCACCTGTTTGGGAGACTCGTACAGAGGGAACTGATGAGATACCATATCAACTTAAGATTGATGAACTCGAAGGTGATGATCAAAAGAGAGCAAAAGCTGATAGATTTGCAAAGTCTTTCATTCTTCAAGGCATTACAAATGAAATATATGTAAAATTTGACAGCTACAAAGCTACAGGCAAAGAGATGTGGGATCAACTAGAGAAAATGATGCTTGGTTCAAAAGTTGGAAACCAACTCAAGATATCCAACTGCCTCAACAACTATGAAGAATTTAAAGGCAGAGTTGGAGAATCTCTAGCAGAAACTTACAACAGATTTGTGACCTTGCTGAATGAGTTAAGCAAGAACAAGGTCAATAAATCACAGATAGAGCTGAATGTCAAATTCCTCAGCATCCTTCAGCCTAAATGGAAGAGATTTACAAGGCAGATGAAACAAATCAAAGATCTGAACGATATTCCACTTCACAAGGTATATGAAACCCTCAAGCAGAATGAGGAAGAGGTGGATGAGATCATGGATGAAAAGAGATAGGGTGAGAAGACAGTTGCTGAGTCAGTTGCTCTTGTTATATAAAAGAAGAAGAAGAAGATGATTGTGTCTAAATCAGATGATGTTGAAAATGAAGCGAACTCTGACTCTGACGAGTGTGAAAATTTAAAGCAGGCAATGCTTATGTTGACTAAGGCTTTTCAAAAGAAACTCTACAAAAATCCGAGCTCGAACAGTCAGAGGTATTCATCTGGTCCTAGTAACTATGTTCACAAGGAGAGGTTTGAAGGAAAGAGGATAGAGGAAAGGAAGCCAGAAGAGAAAAGGTATAAAGCAGAAGAGATCAAACATCCAGAACCTCCAACGTGCTACAACTGTAGTAGACCTGGACATTTTGCCAAAGACTGCCGAAGACCTAAAGTCCGGAACTCCGACTACTACAAGAACAAAATGCTGCTTGCCAAGCAACAGGAAGCTGGAAAGGCATTGATGGCAGAAGATGAGCTCTGGCTAGATCAATCAGACAAAGATGATGACAATGAAGAAAAGGACGAGACATCACATCTATGCTTTATGGGAAAGCTGGAAATAGAAGCTGATGCTGATTCCGATAAAGTGGATACCGAAGAGGTATGTGATTTAACTCAATCAGATTTCTTAAATCAAATGCATGCCATGATGTCAAAACTCCAAGAATTAGAGTCGAAACTTAAGCGTGAAAAGGGTGTTATTCTTCTACAAAACTAGTCAATACAACAATTTAGCAATGACCTTGCTGAGAAGAAAGTATTGATTGAGACTTTAGACAAAAACATTGACACCAACGCAAAAGAACATACCATAATTCTTAAAGAGGTTGTTGAAACAAAGTCTAAATTGAGAAAGAGTGAGTTTGATTTCAAAGAGCTTACGAAAATGTATTCTTCGTGTTCCAAAGAAAACATTTCTTTACTTGCAAAATTAAAAGCATTGGAAGAGAAGTTATACACATTGGGTCAAACTGAACAAACCATTCATCTAAGCAAACCCAAAGAGGAAATAGAGAGTTGGGGACTCGGATACGAGAATCCTCACTACCTTAAAAATGGTATATCTGAAGTGCCTGCACTTTATAATTTTACATTTATGAAACTTTCTCGACGATACCCAGACCTTAAAGTTTTCTGGACTGGACTGTCTAAAGAGGATGAAGCCAAGGAAACCGAAAAATGAAAGAACTCATCTAAAGTTCATCTTCCATTTTGTTATGCGAAGTTGAATAATAGTTATAGTGATGTTCAATCAAAATCTCTTTCAAATGACTTCTTTCAGAGTTATTCTGCAAATGAAATGGAGGCTAAGCCTATTGTAGGTAAACTTTACGTTCCTCCTCTCGTTTTGGAAAGTAAAATTTCTGAACTTGAGAAATCTTTAGCAAATGAAAGACTTTTCATTAATATTGAACAAAAAGTGTTTTCAACTGTGCTTAAAAATACTGTTCTTTCTAAATCTTCAATGGCTTCAAAATCTGATGATATGTTTGGTCTAACGAATGGAGGGTATGATTTTCTAAACTCTGATGGTGTTTTAGATGATTGTTTTGATCAATTTGATTTTAATGCCAAACTTCCTAATCATTCATCTTTTGTTGTGAAATTCTTAGGAAAAACCAGTATGTTTGAAAAAGGTGCAAAATCAACGAAAGTTGATAAATCAGTCTCTGTGAACACTAAGTATGCTAAAGGTAAGAAGAAATCTCAGCATTCATAAAAACCAATCACTACTGGTAAGCCAAAGACGAAGCATTCATTTGTTGCTCAAAAGTCTAACTCATAAGTTTCAAATGTTTCAGATCTGAGCAAGAAAAGGCTAGAAGTTAAATCTCAATGGCAACTAAAACAGGAGATTGACAAGACTGATAAATCTTTTTGTAGTGTTGATTGTAATAAGACTACGCCTAGTAAAGATGTTTTGATTGTGAATGTTGCTACTATAAAACCGAACCTTGTTGCTTCTCGTAAGAAATATTCTATGAAGCAATTATTCCAGTTATCTTTATCTGCTAGAAAGTCTGCATATTACGATAAACATGTTTATGCTTTTGTCAAGATTATGATGTTTGGTATGGCACTGATCATGTTCACTCTTATCATTATAATTCTTCATTTGATTCTCAAAAGCAAAGAGGACCCAAATTTCAATGGGTACCAAAATCATGTGCTAACACTGTAGGACCCATTTATATGTGGGTACCTAAACCTCTTGTTTCGTAATTTCTCTTGTACAGACCCGTCATATGTGCTACTTGGATAGCAGGTGTTCCAAGCATATGACCGGGCCGAAAGGTATGTTAACCAACTTTACAGAGAAGTATTGTGGAATAGTTCGATTTGGAAATGATCAGTTTTCACCAATTCTAGGTTATGGTGATATGGTACACGACAAAGTCACGATAAAGAAGGTGAGCTATGTTGAAGGCTTAAGACACAACCTTTTCAGTATAGGCCAGTTCTGTGACAAAGGCTTAGAGGTAAATTTCAAGGCCAAGAGGTGTTCTGTTCGCACTGAAGAAGGTGAGGAACTCTTGGTCGGCACAAGAAAGTCTGACCTCTACACAATTAATTTGTCAAGCGTCCATACTGACAAGCAGGTATGTCTACTCTCGAAAGCCTCGATGCAACAAAGTTGGTTATGGCATCGACGACTCTCTCACCTCAACTTTTGGTACATCAATAAACTGGTCAGTGGAAAGTTAGTGAACGGACTTCCTGAGCTTAAGTACGAAAAAGAACATCTGTGTACAGCGTGTGAAAAAGAAAAGATGAAGAGGGATTCACACAAACCAAAGCCTGAACCGAGTACCAACGCTCCATTAGAGTTGTTGCATATGGATCTCTGTGATCCGATGCGAACGCAAAGCTTAGGCGGAAAGAAATATGTTCTAGTTATCGTGGACGACTATTCGCGATACACATGGGTCAAATTTCTACGTTCAAAAGATGAGACGCCCGATGTTCTCCTTACATTTCTGAAGACGACCCAAGTATATCTGCAGAAACCAGTCAAGCTTCTCAGCACTGACAACGGCACAGAGTTCAATAACAAAATAGTCAAAGAATATCTCGAATCAATCGGGATTTCACATCAATACTCTGCTGCACGTACGCCTCAACAGAATGGAGTTGTCGAAAGGCGAAATCGTACTCTAGTAAATCTGACTTACCTCTATTTCTATGGGCAGAAGCTGTATGGACTGCGTGCTACACTCAGAATCGATCCATGATACACCGCAGATTCAAGAAGACTCCTTATGCGTTAATAAACAACCGAACACCGACAATCAAATATTTTCATATATTTGGGAGTAAGTGTTATGTTCTAAACGACAGAGAGAGTCTGAACAAGTTCAGCGCAAAGGCGGATGAGGGCATCTTCATTGGTTATTCATCTACATCTATTGCATACCGTGTATACTTGAATAAGTCAAAGAATGTTGTTGAAAGCGTCAACGTTACTTTTGATGAAGAGATGGCTTCTGAACACGTCTGTTCAGAACCTGTGATAACAGGAGTACAAGCTTCTGGGCAAATCACTCCAGAACCTGTGTCTCAAGCGAACAAATCAGATGACGCATCAACGTCTACTAATCATTTATCTGATTTAGATTTATTATTTGAACTATTTTATGATGAATTTCTTGGATCTAAAATAACTAAATCTGTTGTGGTTGACAGGATGGAAGACTCAATGACTACTCATCCAACCATTTCAGATATTTCTACTGAATCTGGCTCCCCGACTCAACAAGAAGTTCAAGTTCAAATACCTACTCCGACAGTTGAAGCTGTGATCAATAATGAAGAGACAGAAGTTGCTGAATCAGTAGGATGTTCTGTAAGGACTGAACTACAGACTGACCAAGTTGTACCTACTGAGACTTCTGCACCATCTACTTCAACTGAACCCTCAATTCCTACTGAACAAGCTGTAGAAGATAACAGTGGATTCATATATGATGATATGGATCTAACTACATATAATCCACTCCCTCATGAATACAAATGGACCAAAGAGTACCCTATAAGCCAAATCATTGGTGATCCAACAAAACCGGTGCAAACTAGGTCTACTTCAATGAATATGTGTATGCATGAATCCTTTTTGAGCAAGATTTAGCCTACTCGCATATCTGAGGCCCTTGCTGATTCAGATTAGGTGACTGCAATGCAAGAAGAGCTGAATCAGTTTGAAGCACTTAAAGTCTGGAGACTCGTACCCAAACCCCAAAGTAAAACCATCATTGGTATGAAATGGGTTTTCAAAATCAAGAAAGATGAAGATGGTACAAGGTTGGTAAATCATTTGTGTCGTTGTTTTGATAAGAACTTGTTCATACATTGTGGACCGACAGTATCCAATCTTTATTATCCAAGGAAGAGATATGAAAGAATATACTTTTTCTGAAGCTGACTTTCATCATCTAAGTGTGGATGATCTGAAGTACATGTACCACGAGTTCAGGAATATGGTCATTCGAAAGGATAATATTACCTTAGCTCTAGAAACCATCAAGAGATTTGTTAGAAGGCATATCTACTACACTTACTGTTATGAGTTTCAGTTGGGGATAGAAACAAACCAAAGGAGAGTAAATATGACAAAGCCAAATATGACTCTTCCAGACATAGATAACTATCCTTTGTTTATTGTGCTTGAGCAACCTGAGTTTGGAGTTGTATAAAAAAATGGGCAGAATGAGAAGTGGCTCCTTAGATTTTCTGAAGTTGCAAAATATTCTGATGGAATGCTCAAGGTGATAAGGATTCAACTCAAAAGCAGGCATGAGGAGAGTGAAAGGCAAAGATTTGCTGCTGTGATCGTTTCCCAAGGAGAGACAAAATTGTCTTGGAAAGAGCTTTAGACGTTCTGGATAATAGAATTGAGTTCAAGAAAGGCATCAAGCGTTTTGAATAACTTTTGGGATCAGAAATAACAGTGTTAGAAGTTTACAAATTAATCCAAAAGGGGGCGATTGCTAAGTTAGTGTTTGAATCAATTTTTTTCTTGTAATGTTGCTTTAAAGTCATGTTTCTTTGTATGAGGTCAAGGATTGTTTGACCCATATATAATCCTTTGTTCCATTGTTTTTCCGTGTATCTTAGAATAACTTTGAAAATCCATTGTATTGTAACTTTGTGAGATCTATGACATCAAGATTTGTGACAAATTCTCTCTCTAGATTATCTCTATGTTCATCTTGATTCTTGATTAAATTCATGCTATGATTTGTTGTTTTGCTTGAAGCTGGAATCACATAACCATAAAAGAAAAACGGTCGTATGTAATGAATGACATATAATTGTTAGTTATGTTACGGAGGTCGTAAGATAGGAGTCGCCGAGTGACTCTTGGTTATGGTCGAGATAAACTCACGACCGTCGTCATAAGTGACCACTATGATCCTTGGTGGATGTGGTCGTCAGGACCTTTTCTTAATACAAGAGTTGTCTTCAGATTAGAGATGCTTGGTTTTCTTGCATCGGTCGTGACTTCTGAATTTTTACCAAAACACCAAAAAACAAGTTCCCTCAGTATCCGAAGGTCTCATCCTATAGATTCAAGGGAACATATAAATAAGTGGTCTCCGCTTTGAAGAATGTTCACTCCGAAAAACAAAAGAGACGATGTTAAGAAAGATAAATCAAAATGGTGCGACTTTCATGGCGATCATGGTCACATAACGAACGATTGCATTACATTAACATGAGAATTATCTTGGCTCGTTCCAAAAGGCCATCTACAAGACCTATTAGGCGGCATTGCATGACCAGCCTCACCAGAACATACGAAGGTCGTAAATTGCGTAACTGGAGGTTCTGACTAGTGGCTGAACACAGTGAGGGCCAAAGAGGGCCATGGCCCCACCACTTTTTAGGAACAAATACTATGTATTAACAATTAGATTTGCATATGATGTTTAGCCCCTTGGCCACATAGGAGGGGTCTTGGGTTCAAGTCTCATGGTACTTTTTTTTTTCTTTTGTTGCAAAACATTATTTTTTTCCTTTCATGACTAAAAGACTTTTCTTCCAATATGTTCGGCACATATTTATTACATATAATTTTTATAAGTTGTATACAAATGTATGAATTGGTTTCAGTTTTATATAAATAATGTGAAATATCTAGATCTTAGCCTGACATTAGATAACTTTTGTTTCTATCTTTAAGTTTTATAAAACTTATTAATATACTATAATCAAAAAAATATATAAACCACTAATGTACATTTTGTTAATGGTATTATGGATCAAGGGTTTAGTATTATATTAACGAATCTTTTTTTATTTCTAATAAAATTTATTAGTATATCATAGTTAGAAAAAATAAAGACAGAATGATTTTATATTGTAATTTTTCTGTTGTTAGAGTATTAAATGAGCTAAAATTTTCCATTTTTTTATATAGTTTATTAGTATATCATAGTTAAAAAAACATATTAAAAAACCCAATAAGTTTATATTGCTATCTCTTGGGTTTCTGAATTTTTGTAATATCGGTTTTCGGCCCCCGAGACTATGATGTTTGTGTTCCGCCACTGGTTCCAACATTGGTGGACTAACTTATTCTGCGGCCAAGAGACAGATAGTTGAGGACCTGGGGACTTTCCTATCTCACGATCGTCACGATCGAAGCATGAGCTGGAGCTGTGTGTGTCCCATTACGCAATCATTCAATCAAGTAAACAAATAATTAACACAATAATTCAAACCTGATATTTATTAAACAAGCGATTACAAGTGTTCTTGGTAAACTGAAATTGAAATCTCTCTGCTTTCCTCTTGTTCACGGCGCACCAAGCAGAACTGCAGCCTTCTCACAATATTAATTCTCTAATTTAGATCTCTCATTAAGTCCTTTTCACTCTAACCTAATAATCACTAAACAAGATTAATTTATACTTAGGCTACTAAGCCTAATGGGCTTTGAAGGCTTGGTAATGGGCTTTACAATGCTTGGCCCAAAAACAAACTAAGTTAACTAAAATTAAAACTAACTAATAAATAAATAAAATACGTAAACAGACTTTGACTATTTATTACAAAAGGACCCTAGCCTATTTGTTGAGACGACTTTATCAGCTTTGACTTCAGATTTCCATCTTCAGATAATTATGATCTTGAATCCAATAAATATGTGCTTTAACAATCTCCCCCTTTGGATCAAGATCATTCTTTAAGCTCAGAAAATGTAATCTTCCTCTTTGTCTTTCAAAGAAAATTTCTTCAAAGCAGCAAAACTTCATAACATTTTCAGAAATTCTTTCAAAAAGTTTTGATCTCCGCATTTCTTGATTGACGCTTCTCCCCCTTTTTGATGAAAAGAGCGAAGAGTTCATCAAAACTTGTCTTCAAGAAATTTCTTCCACCATTGATCTTGCAAACAGAACCACTGATTATCCATCAATTCATTAAGATGTTCATCCAGATCTTTGCAAATCTAGACAATTTAGAAAATGAAGTGTAACACCTGAATCAACAAATGAATCAGTTAAAATTGCCTGTCAGTAACACATAGTCACTGTGTAACGAATACACAATATAAAGGAGCTTTTGTGATGTTCACTCCCCCAGGGCTTCCATTCAATCATCGAAAAACCACAAAGGTAATTTCTATGAACGTTATGACAAAGAAACAAATTCTTTGTGTGTTCGTGCAAGTGATAGAATAAATTAAGCATATGATGTTTGCTTATAAGGCTCAAAATGTGTAAACCACTGAAACAACAGGTAGTTAAACACAGACTCAATGTGCATTAGTGAAGTGTGAAGGTGGGGCAAACTTCCTTCTTTTCAATATCCAGATTTTCCAAATGAAAATCAGATAGCATATGTGCTGCGTCCCGTTTTGAAAATGAAACATTTTCTTGTTGAGAAGAAAATGAGTAGCTGGTGGGATTTTATCAAGAGTTGGCATGGGCTAGTTGTCTGTTTCAATAATGTTCACAAATGAAATGTGAAGCATTAGAAATGTGGCTGCCCGGCTCAGAAAGTAGTTGGTGCAGAGTTTGATATTCTTTTACTCTGATCTCTCACCCTCTTTCTTTTAATCTTTAAGCTCACAGCTAACCAAACTCTCTTTTAACAATTTCTCTCATCACACATCCCACACTCATTTCTTTTTGAACTCCTCACATTCAATCACTACAGGATTAACTTCTTGGGTAGGAAACACTGGTTAACGTGAATCTATTGAAGTTTCTTTGAAGTCCTAGCACACCGATCCCATGTTTTCCTATAAAGCATATGATGCTCAGATGGTTTAACTTTATCAGTTAAAACTCAATGAAGAATCAGAAAACATTTAAAATCACACTTCCAATTCAAGAAATCTGTTTGAGAATCGGGAAGTGGTTTGAACATTTAAGAACATGTTTTCTTATGATTGAAAGTTGTCCTTCTTTCAACCATGAATGAGATGAAGAAAATAAATTATACCTTTCGAGTACAGTCTCACATCTCGCGAAGTCAAGCTTAAAGTCATAAAGATATGATCTTGTAAGCATCTCTCAATCTACAAAAGTCTTAAGGTCTAGTCAAAGTAACTTTATTCACGAAAATTGAAATGACATAAAGTAGTAAAACACTTAGTGTACGAGTTCTGATCAGAAATAATCAGAAGTCATCACCTTTACTCCCCCTGAAATTATGCATCAGAAAAATTATAAGTGAAAAATATAATCATTGACTCCCCCTCAATATCATATCTGACAGATGCATAAAATTTCAGAAAAGTATGCACTCCCCCTTGATGGTTGATTTCCTCATTGGAGTATTGGAGTACAATCTCTTATCAACACAGGAGTAAGGTCTTTTGATCACTGAAGTACGAGTCTTAAACTGTTGTGTTTAGAAGTCAAACTTCGTTGAAGTACGGGTCCTAAGTTGATTTACTTAGAAGCCTTAGTTCTCTTACCCCCCCTTGACAGTTGGTGCCTGCAACACAAATTCATCCTTTTTCTTTGGTACCCACTGGTATTTGGGTCCATGAATGTTAGTTACAGTTCTTGTGGGGGTAACAGAGTAAGAACCATACCAGAAATGATCACTTGTTTTATGAACAAGATCATGTGTACGACAGTAAGAACAATATAATTGCTTACCTGACAACCTGATTAATTGATTTCTCGTGTAGATATGTTCAGGTTTACCTTTATGCGCATTGTTCTTTTTGGCTTTGGGTGTATGCACACATGATTTATTACCTTTCAGCTCATCTTCAACTGGTTTCTTCTTCCAGACAAGTTCCTCTTCTTTGTATCTCCTTCTTCTTTGATGTGTACCTGAACCATCTATATTGCTATCATAGAAAAGGTTAGTTTTACGAATCTGATCAAAAGATTTAACTAACCTTTGTGAAGAGACAGATTTCTGATTTGAACTTGATACAGACTTTTCAAGCACTTTAATCGTCGAAGCAAAGTTGTCTCTTTCTTTAACAAGCAGGTCAATCTTCTTCATGAATTCAGACTTCGTTTTCTGTTCTTTTAATGCATTTGCAGATAGTTCAGATAGCTTCTCAGTAAGATTTTTAATCTCAGCCTCAAATATGCTTCTTTCTTCTTCAAAGCCCTTCTCAGCATTGTTTCTCTGGCCGGAAATTTCCTTGAAGAATCCCACATTCTTCTGTTCAATCTCCTTCTTCTCCTTTACAAACTTTTCTCTTTCCAAGATTATTACTTTCTCAAACTCAGAAACTTTCTGAGAAAGCTTGATACACTTCAGCTCAACTGCTTTCTTTTCGTCTGCACATTTTCTCGAAAAATCCGAGAATTTCTTTACAAATGCTTTCTTTTCAATCTCAAACTCAGATCTTTCTTTGGCCATCTTTTTCTCCAGATCAGATATCTTCTTTTGAAGCTCAACATTTGCACTCTCCAAATCAATAACTTTCTCATTGTTCTCAACAGAATCTAGTTTCTGGATTTGAGCATTCAAAGCAGAAATCTTTTCTTTTAGTTCAGAGTTCTCAAATTCCAGAAACTTTACTCTTGAAGACAACTTTGGTCCTGTCTCAATCTTCTCAATATGTTCCCATAATAGCTTTCCTGTAGCATTTTTACTGTCTAATGTAAAGAAAATCTCTTTTGAAATCTCTTTTGACATTCCTTTCATTAGGAAAGATCGAGCTAATCTGTCAGCTTCATGCCTTTTTCTTTGCTCGTCTGAGTACATATCAAGAGGTAATTTATACTCTCTTTGTTCATCTTGACCATTTTGTCCAGCTACGGTGAGAAGTTTTGTCTTTCAGAGATTTTCTGATATAATCTCCCAAATAATTTCGATCGATGAAGTCTATGAACTGATTTTTCCATGCATCATACTCTCCTTTGAAGAGTGCTGGTGGTTTCTCATCCGTACTGATTGAAGGAGCTTTGCTGGAAGTCATACTGATAGATATAAGATAAGAACTTGAAAAATGACCGTTAGTCAAGATAAAATCACACAATACTGACAATCTTAGAATGAAATTCAGAAAAATCTGATCACGAACAGAACTTTGTCCCCCTTTGCAGACTTAGCACGGGGGTCAAGGGGCAACGCCCCTAGCGGGGGTATGGGGGCAGCGCCCCTAGAGAATTTTTTTTTGACATTTAGATGCCCTGTTACAGTTTGCAAAAATTGACCGGGGATGTGCTTCGACCGGTATTGAGTTCGACCGGGAGCTTGTTCGACCGGGGAATTGCAACGACCGGTAAGATGAAAGATCGGAACTTTGCTTGACCGGTAAAATTGATTCGACCGGTAACTTTGCTTGACCGGACTTTACAAGTTCCCGGTCGAGTGATTTGACCGATATAGAGTTCGACCGGGAACTTGTAAAGTCCGGTCGAGTGATTTGACCGATATAGAGTTAGACCGGTGTTACTCAACCGATATACCCTTAGACCGATAGTGTGCTGTGTGAGTTCCGGTCGAATGCTAAGGACCGATATAACTTTCAGCGATAGAATTCAAGACCGGATGGATGTTCGACCGACACTAAACAAGACCGATATGTTCTACCGATAAATGCTTAGACCGGGTGAACTGTGAGTGTATCGGTCGAATGCAATAGACCGATAGAATGCAAGACCGGATGGATGTTCGACTGACACTAAACAAGACCGATATGTTCGACCGATGAAAGCTTAGACCGGGTGAACTGTGAGTGTATCGATCGAATGCAATAGACCGATAGAAAAGAGTTCGACCGGAAGAGCAAAGACCGATATGTTCTTGATGCAGTATCGACCCAGAAACCAAAATCAGCCCAGAAAACAAATCAAAACTCACAATTGAACAACCAAACTTTGCTAAAACGATCAATTTACCAACTAGAACATATTACAATCAATTAATTTCAATAAAACCACTTTAAGAATAAATAGATTGAAGACACAGTGTTGACTTCGTGAACGAACCCAGAACAACAAATTCAACAAATTGATAACCAAAATCGATGTAAAACTCAAATCAAACAATACCCAATCACTATAATAGCTAAAACAAACACAATCCAATCAATAATAACTTGAATGAACAATCACACAATAAAAATTATGAATCTTTGACAGAAAACAGAACCGAACAAAACTCATTCAATTCAATCTGTAACGTGCTCTGATACCAATTGTGTGTCCCAATACGCAATCATTCAATCAAGTAAACAAATAATTAACACAATAATTCAAGCCTGATATTGATTAAGCAAGCGATTACAAGTGTTCTTGATAAACTGAAATTGAAATCTCTCTGCTTTCCTCTTGTTCACGGCGCACCAAGCAGAACTGCAGCCTTCTCAGAATATTAATTCTCTAATTTAGATCTCTCATTAAGCTCCTTTTCACTCTAACCTAATAATCACTAAACAAGATTAATTTATACTTAGGCTACTAAGCCTAATGAGCTTTGAAGGCTTGGTAATGGGCTTTACAATGCTTGGCCCAAAAACAAACTAAGTTAACTAAAATTAAAACTAACTAATAAATAAATAAAATACGTAAACAGACTTTGACTATTTATTACAAAAGGACCCTAGACTATTTGTTGAGACGACTTTATCAGCTTTGACTTCAGATTTCCATCTTCAGATAATTATGATCTTGAATCCAATAAATATGTGCTTTAACAAGCTGGAGCTGGAGGTTATGCCTACACTCTCGACCAAGAAGATCTCGACGACCAATGGCAGAAACATCACGATGGCTTGATCATTCAAATCACGATTGGGAATTGTTCAACCAAAAGAATCCTGATCGACGGAGGAACATCTGCCAACATCATTTTCCTTAGCACGATCAAATCTATGGGAATTGATAAGTCAGAAATCGTACGACGTTCGACGGTTCTTACAGGTTTCAAAGGCGACATGGCTAACACCATCGGGGAAATTACTTTCCCAGTATTCGCCAACTGAGTCAACAAGAAAACAAAGTTTAACATCATTGATTTCCTGTCAGCATATAACGTCATCCTAGGGAGACCTTGGATTCACGACATGAAGGTTGTCCCCTCGACCTATCATCAGATGGTCAAATTCCCAACGCCTTGGGGCGTCCAAGAAGTCAAAAGAGAACAAAAGATCGTGCGAGAGTGCTAAAAAATTATGATGAAGCCTAGAAAAAAGAGTATATAACAATTACTATTAGTGCATATATTTGTTGGATACAAGATCAAGAAGTCTGAAGACTGAAAGTCAACCAAGTCAAAGCTCAAGACAACTCTCAAGCATTATAGTCAAAGTCAATTTGTAATAAATAGTCAAAGTCAAAGTCAAATGTAATGTGTTTTGTAATAATGTTGTGCGTGTGTGTTTAAATAAGTATATGGTTATTTGTGTTCTAAGCATGTTGTGAGAAAACATTGTAAGTACGCAGACTGAGTTCTAGAGAGAGAAAGTTTCTGAGAGCTTGTATATGAATTATGTGAATTGGAAACTGAAACAGGTTATTTGATTGAATTGTTTGTTTGTCATCTTGTTACTGTGAATGAATTTGCAATTAGAACTTGAAATTAGGGAATAATAATCGGTATCAGAGCAGAGTCCATGTGAAATCATTCAAGAAAAATGGAGTCGCACTGTGTCGTCTGAGTTTAGATCGAGTTTTGATTTTTAGAGTTTAACTGGAGTTGTAATTGATTAGATTGAGTTCGTATTGTGTATTAGAACGATCTTGTATAGGTTTATTGGAATCTTGCACTGTAATTTTGGATTAATTCTTGGATTTTACGATTTTTGAGTTCACGAGTTCTAACACACTGTAATTGATTCAAATTGTACATTTGAGTGTTTGTTGTTGAAATTCCCTGTTTGTAATCGATTCTAGATGTACTAGTGGTCAAATTGTCGAAGTTACAGATCGTAATTCAAAGATTTGATGGGTTTTTTAGAAGATCGGAGTGAATTTTTGACGAGATCTCAAGAACTCGCATAACCTTGAAGAACTCGCACCAATAACTCACATCTAAGAGGATTTCACATAATTGTTTTGTCTAAAAATCTTACAAGTGTAGAATTCACATATGTGTGTTATGCGAAATGTATTGAATTCGCATATGTGTGTAGTTCTAAAACCTCAGAATTCGTACAAGGTTATATGCGAATTGTCAGAATTCGCATAACCCCTTTATACGAAAAGTTTTTGTAAAAATCGTTCAAGGAAAGAATTCGCATAGGTCTTCTGTGTGAAAAGTGAAAATCTCGCATATCATATCATACGAATTCTTAGAATTCGCATCAGAGAGATATACGAATTCCTCAAAATTCATATAAGAAGTTTTTAAAATTTCTTCAAGTCCAAAATTCGATAATTTTGCTATGCGAAAAGTTCATGCGAAAAGTTGTTTTTTATAATCTTTCTAACTCTAGATTTCGCATAAGTGTTGTATGCGAATTCCTAGAACTCCCATGTACCTGCGTGCGAATTCTGTGTGTGCGAATTCTGAAATTGTCTTGTGTACGAATTCTAAGGTTAGTGTATGTAGTGTGCGAATTCTTAGTTATTTGTGCTTGCGTGCGAATTGTGCATGCGAATTCTTTTTTTTTTCACAGTAGTGTGCGAACTCCATACTTAGGAGATTTTTGGAAATTCAATTTCTGAAAACTATTTCTAAGATTTTCTGTATTTCTGATTTCACTTGGACTAACGATCATTTTTCAAGTTCTTATTGTACATTTTTGAAACAGGTTGACTTCCAAGGACACACTTTCAATCAGTACAGATGTAAAGCCTCTGGTACTATTCAATGGGGAATATGATCAGTGGAAAGACCAGTTCCTCGATTTCATTGATAGACATGCTAACGGGGAGAATATTCTGTTGTCAATCATGGAAGGTCTTATGATACCCTTCACTATGGAAATAACAGATGATGAGTCTTCTAATAGCGAAGATGGAAACATAGACAGAGCTCAAAAGAGAAAGACTGTTTCAAAAGACCTTTCTCAATATACAAATGAGAAAAAGAACAAATACAAAGCTATAAGCAAGCAAAATCTCTACTCTTACAAAGCATACCTAATGAGATCTACATCAAAATCGACAGCTACAAGGCAAATGCGAAGAAAATGTGGGATCAACTTCAAAAGATGATGATAGGATCTATGGTCGGAAACTAGATGAAGGTTGCCAATTGTATAAACATCTAAGAGGAATTCAAGGCAAAAGAGAATGAGAGCCTTGAAGAAACATATGAGAGATTTTTTCTATTGATTAATGAGCTTTCCAAGAACAAAGTGAAAAAGAAACATATAGAAAACAATTTCAAGCTCCTCAGCATCCTTTAGCCCGAGTGGAAGAAGCACACTCGAAGGATGAAACAAATGAAAGACCTTAGTGACATCCCACTTCATGAAGTATATGAAACTTTGAGACAGAATGAGGAGGAGGATGAAGAGAAAAGAGGAGAGAAGAAAAAGGCTGAGAAAGTAGCTAATCCTATAGCTTTAGTTGTGGCTGAGAAAAGGAAAGAGAAAGAGAAGAATGAAAAGAAGAAGAAAAAGAAGGTGGTGATTTCTAGTTCTGAAGATTCTGCTGATTTTGAGTCTGGCAGTGACGATGGAGAGAATCTCAAGCAAGCGATGGTACTTTTGACTCGAGCATTCCAAAAGAAATTTTACAAGAAGTCGGGTTCAAACACTCAAAGATACTCGTCAGGGTCAAGAAGATTGGAGGAAAAGAAATTTGTGGAAAGAAAGCCAGAAGAGAAGAAGAAGTATGTTAATGAGTATGGCGGAGAGAAGAAGACATATGATTTGATCAAGTGCTATAATTGCGGCAAGGTGGGTCATTTCGCCAAAGACTGTCAGAAGCCTAAAGTCCGAAACTCAGAATATTAGAAAGGCAAAATGCTTTTGGCCAAGCAACAAGAGGCTGGAAAAACACTCATGGTGGAAGAGGAGTTTTGGCTTGACCACTCCGAAGAGAAAGAAAAGGAAGAAACAATACACATGTGTCTGATGGGGAAAGAGGTCAAGTATGATGAAACAGACGAAGAAACATCTGATGAGGTATAAAGTTTTTTTGAATCTGAATTTTTAACCAAAATGAAAGCCATGATGATCGAGCTTCAAGATGTTCAAGCCAAATTGAAAAAGGAAAATAACAGAGTTGCAAAGAAACGTCAAACTATTTTTGAACTCAACAAGCAACTTGTTGGGAATAAAAGTTTGATTGACTGTCTAAATAAATCTGCTTTTGATTTTAAACTTTAAAAAGATTGTTTTGAAAATAAGATTTCTGAAATTATTTCTAAACATTCAAAGTCAAATATTGAGAAACAAGAATTTGTGCTAAAAGCTCATATTGCAGGTTGAAAATAAGAGTTTGGAGAAAAAGGTAAATGGTTTGGAAGCCAAACTGTATGCTAGAGGACAAACAGATCAAACCATTTTCTTAAACACACCAAATGAGGAATCTGATGTTAAAGAAAAGTAGGGACTCGGTTACGATAACCCTCACTACTTAAAGAAAGCAATAAGAAAACAACCAACTTTATATAACTTTGATTTTCTATACGCGGCTGGTAAATATCCTCATTTGAAACCCAAATTTGTTACCAAATCACCTGATGAGGTTGAGGCCAAAGAAGATGAGAACATAAAGAATTCAATGAAAATACAACTACCATTCTGCTATCAAAAGCAGAATGATAGTTATATTTCTGAACAACCAAAGTTCCTTTTTAATGATTATTTTCCAAGTTATTCTACTACAGAGTTGGAGGCCAAACCGATTAAAGCAAAAAATTATGTTCCTTCACTTGTTTTAGAAAGCAAAATTATTGATCTAGAAAATACTTTAAATAGATGAAATAATTTTGGTTGATATTGAACAAGTTGTATTTTCTACTATAATGAAGAACACTGTTTTGAAAAATAAATCTAATGAGTGTTCTAATTCTTCCAAGGCACCTCAAACTTCGGAAGATGATTTTGATGACTTATTTGTGTGTGCAAATGATTTTCTAAAATTCTGATGATGGGTGTGTTAATGAAATTGATATGTTTGACTTCAATGCTAAACTTCCAGATCATTCTACTTCTATTATTAACTCTGAAGATTTACCTGGTGTATATCAAGTAGGTGAATCATCAACCAAGGTTGGTGAATCAGTTTCTGTGAGTACTGACTATTATGAAAAAGGTAAGAAGCAAAAGAAATGGCGCTCACAGCAACAGAACAACACTGGTAAGCTTAAGAAAAGACAAACTCAGAAATCTAATTTTCCTAATAAATCTAAATCTTTTGTTTCAGAGTTGAAAAAGAAAAGGTTTGAAGAACGAACTGAGTGGGGACCAATACAGAAGATTGATGAGAAAGCAGAATCATGTCCTGATAATGTTTGTAATAGACCGACTGATAGTATTTCTGATGTATTTGGTATTATTGCTTCTAATAAACAAAAACTTGTAATTTCTTACAAGAAATATACAATAAAGCAATTACTCCAATTATCTCGGTCTACTACTAAGTCATCTAGATATAGACGGAATGATTTTATTTCTCACTGATATTCTGATGATTGGTTTGGTACTTATCATGTTTATCATTCTAAAGCTTCTCATGTTTTTCAAAACATAAGAGGACCCAAATTTATATGGGTGCCAAAATCTTGCGCTAATCTGAAAGGACCCACATTTAAATGGGTACTTAAATTTGTTATTCCCTGATTTCTCCTGTGCAGACCCGTCATATGTGGTACTTGGATTCTGGTTGCTCCAAGCATATAACTGGGCAGAAAGATACTTTGTCTAATTATACAGAGAAATATTGCAGAAATGTACGCTTCGGGAACGACCAATTTTCACCAATTCGGGGTTATGGTGATGTGATTCAAGACAACATAACGATTACGAAGGTGAGCTACGTTGAAGGTTTAGGACATAATCTCTTTAGCATTGGACAATTATGTGACAAAGACTTAGAGGTTAATTTCAAGGCCAAGAGATGTTGTGTGCGTACTGAAGATGGTAAAGAACTCTTGGTCGGCACGAGAAAGTCAAACCACTTCACGATTAATCTGTCAAAAGTCAAGACAGACAATGAGGTGTGTCTATTGTCAAAAGCCTCGCTGCAACAAAGCTGGTTATGGCATCGAAGGCTTTCTCACCTGAATTTTCGTTACATCAATAAACTGGTCATGGAAAATCTAGTTAAAGGACTTCCAGAGCTTAAGTACGTGAAAGGACATCTCTGCGCAGCGTGTGAGAAAGGCAAGATGAAGAGAGCTGATCATAAGCCAAAGCCTGAGCCTAGTACAAGTTCTCCACTTGCATTGTTGCATATGGATCTCTGTGGTCCAATGCGTACACAAAGCATACACGACAAGAAATACGTGCTAGTGATTGTAGACGATTACCCACTGTACACTTGGGTTAAATTTCTATGAACAAAAGATGAGACATCCGAAGTCATCGTCACATTCTTAAAAACCACTCAAGTGAATCTGCAAAAGACCGTTAAGCTTATACGAACGGATAACGACACAGAATTGAAAAATAGAATTATTGAAGATTATCTCGAATCGGTCGGGATAAAACATTAGTTTTCTGCTGCCAGAATGCCTGAATAGAGCGGAGTCGTAGAGAGACGTAACAAAAACTAGTTGAGGCCGCTCGAACTATGCTAAGTCAATCGGATCTACCTTTATTTCTATGGGCTGAAGCTGTATCGACTACATGCTACACGCAGAATCGATCCGTAATACACCGCCGGTTTGGTAAAACACCATACATTTTGATAAATAATCGTACACCTAGCATTAAACATTTCCATATTTTTGGATGCAAGTGATTTGTACTGAAGTACAAAGATAACTTGAACAAGTTCAGTTCGAAAGCTGAAGAAGGCATTTTCATCGGTTACTCTCAAACATCTGCTGCATACAGGGTGTATTTGACGAAGTCAAAGATCGAGGTAGAGAGCGTCAACATCACATTTGAAGAGAAGTTGCCTTCTGAATAAAACAGTTCAGAACCCGTACTTACAGGAGTGTTAGCTTCTGGAAAAATCAGTCCAGAACCTGTGGTTAATGCGACTAATTCTGATAAACCATCTACTTCTACATCTCATTTATCAGAATTAGATTTATTGTTTGAATTCTTTTATGATGAGTTTCTTGGTTCTAAATTGCCTAAATATGTTATGATTGACAGACCTGAAGAGTCAAGCAGTCATCATCCAATCACTTCAGATGTGTCTACTGAATTCATTCCTTCAGTTCAGAAAGGAACTCTGATTCAAACAACTACTCCGTCAGCTGAAGTTGCACATGACACTGTCGAGACAGAAGTTGCTGATTCAAGTGGTTGTACTGTAACGACTAATAAATAGCCAGATAATGTTACCAACTGATGTTTATAAATGGAATCCTTCAACTGAATCCTACCATGAACAAGAAGAAGATAGTGGATTCTTAGATGAACATCACGATCAATCTACATTAAATCCACTCCCTTATGAACACAAGTGGACAAAAGAGCACCCGATACATCAGATCATAGGAGATCAATCTAAACGAGGTGCAAACTAGGTCTGCTACACTTAATCAATGTATGCATGATTCATTCCTGAGCATGATAGAGCCAACACGCATATCTGAAGCTCTAGCCTCAGATTGGGTAACGACAATTCAAGAAGAGATGAATCAGTTTGAAGCATTAAAAGTCTAGAGACTAGTGCCTAAGCCTGAAGGGAAAACCATTATTGGCACAAAATGGGTATTCAAGAATAAGAAAGACGAAGATGGTATCGTGATCAGATACAAAGCAAGACTAGTGGCTAAAGGATATAGGCAAGAGGAAGGTATTGACTATGACGAGTATTATGCTCCAGTTGCGCGCATCGAAGCTATTAGAATGTTTCTTGCATAAGCCGCCCACAAGAACTTCACCGTCTACCAATGGGACGTGAAGACTGCCTTTCTCAACGACATCTTAAAGGAGGAAGTCTAAGTCTCTCAGCCTGAAGGCTTTGTCAATCCAGAAAATACGAATCATGTTTACATTCTAGACAAAACTCTTTATGGTCTGAAACAAGCCCCTCGAGCCTGGTATGAAGTGTTATCCAATTTTTTAGTCAAGTCGGGCTTCTCGAAAGGTAAAATCGATACTACTATTTTTATCAAAAAGAAAAAAAACCGATATCATTTTAATTCAGATTTATGTGGATGATATCATATTTGGCTCAACTAATGCTAAATACTGTAAGAAATTTTCTAATCTCATGGTGTCTAGATTTCAGATGAGTATGATGGGAGAGATGAATTTCTTTTTCGGATTACAAGTCAAACAGTTTTCCACGGGGATTTTTATTAATCAATCAAAGTACATTTTCGATATTCTTAGAAAATTCAAAATAGAAAATTGTACACCTATTGGAACCCCGATGGAACCAGGAACTAAGATTGGCATTGATCCTTCGGGTAAAGCAGTTGATGTTAGAACCTACCGAGGGATGATTGGTTCTTTAATGTATTTAACATCTAGTAGGTCAGATATTATGTTCTCTACATGTCTATGTGCTAGACATCAGGCTTCTCCAAAAGAATCTCATTTGTTTGCAGTTAAATTTTTTTTAGATATCTGAAGGGCACTGCAGATCTTGGTATGTGGTATCCTAAGGATACAGGTTTTGAATTGACAGCATATTCAGATGCAGACCATGCAGGTTGTATACTTGAGAGGAAAAGTACATCGGGTCAAATACAATTTCTAGGAGATAAACTCGTGAGTTGGGCTTCAAAGAAACAACTTTGTGTATCTACATCAATAGCTGAGGCAGAGTACGTCACTGCGGCGAGCTGCTGTGACCAAGTGTTATGGATGAGAAAATGTCAGGATCTGATTCTTAACAAGAATAATAAAACTCAGAAACAATATTAAAGAAGTTGCGGAATAACACTTTAATATTCAAAATATCAATGTAACAGTAAAGAATGAATCACAACTTGTAAACTTTATTAAATGATTAAAGTTACAAGCTTTCAAACAAAACCTCAATCTTGATGAAAAGGTTCACCAAGACGAATTCTACTTCTCTAGAATTAGGATTGTAACCCTTGAGGTTAATTCTCTCAGAACAAAAACTTAGAAATCTCTTATATGATAACTATTCTGAATACATCTATACATATACCGAAAATAAAAGATAATTACAAAACTTAAAAGATCTTCAGTATATTCTTCCATAGTTATATTCAACCTTCCATGATTATCTTCAAGCCTTGATCTTCGCATATCTTGATTATCACATAAGCAGTATTAAGTCATAGCAACATTAATAATCTTCAGAAGTATTAATCATCATCAGCAGCATTAACCCTTTGAGCAGTATTAATCTTCAGCAGTACTAACTACTAGCAGTACTAACTCTTTAAGTAGTATTAATTCTACTAGTAGTAGTAATCTTGAAAGCCTGGCAGTAGTAATCACTTAGACAAATCTTCAGTTCCCAACAATCTCCCCCTAACTTGAATTTTAGAGAAAAGAAGTCAAGTTCTTCAGATGCTCACAAAACTCCATTGATCATAATCCCATATCAGGATTCAGCCCCAAACTTTGATTAATAATTCTCTGAATCAAGTATCTTGCCATTGCAGAATCTGGTGCACAACCTAGCTTTTTCTTCAACATAGCATGCAACTTTAATCTGCTATGGTTGTAGATTCTATCCACTAAGAAGTATTCAAAGTGACTTGTATCCATAGCTAGTGCATATACTCCACTTCTTTCATACGGAGTCCAGTTGTTGATGGTTTTGAAAACATTTCTGATAACATGTTGAACTTCCTCTGGCTTGAATAACATGCATAGATATTCCATCACAAGTTTTGTAACTGGTATCCCTGGAGCTTTCACCTTGTCAGCATATAGTTTCATCCCCACCTCAAACATTTCCTCTATGTCAGATCTGGAGCATACTCTTACAATCTTGGCCCAAGTAGGATACACTTCAAATTTATCATCTTTCCTCTTCAGCCTGATATACTCCTTTCCATCTACTTCCATAGTATCCCAGTGAATAATCTCAGGAGGCTTGACACCAACTGGTTCAGCAGTTATAGGCTCAGGCACTTTCTCCATCACCACCATGTACATATTTACATCATAAGTACTAGATGGTTCTTCCTGAGATTGAGCTTTCTTTTCAGTAGATTTAGGTGCCCCTTCTTCTTCAGCTACCTTCTGATCTTTCTTAACTTCTTCCTCATCCACTCTAGGTTTCTTAGCAGATTTCCTTCTAGCCATCATTTTAGTTCTTTTCAGAGTCTTCAAACTTTCACCTAGAGTAGCTTCTTTCCTTGGAGTTTCTTGATCATCGGGAAAGGGTTTTTCTATTAGAGAGTCATTACTCTCTTTAATCCTCTTTTCCACTTCAACTCTGGCTTTGTCATTTCCTTGAAGCTTAGTCATCTCTGCATCGTACAACCCATTGATTTGTTCAAATGACATCTTTGAGAACATTTCCTTTTTGACTCCCACAACACCTTTGAGGAAAGTGATCATCTTCTTTCTCTCTTGAGTGCCAAGGTAGGTCTTTGAAGGTTGCCTCTTCTTAGCAGCCATTTTGATCATCACATGCTTCTTTAGAGTTGCATCTTTCTTCTGTGCTATTTCTATTGCCAAGATCTGTTGATATACTTCATTAAGCTCTGCAGCTAGAGCTTTTGCCATCTCCCTATCTTTCTTCACTTGAATTGTTTCTGCTTGCTCAAGTTCTGCTTGAATCTTCCTAGCCAAAGCTTCATCTGACTCAATCAGCTTTTGCTTTTTAAGTGGTTGGTCAGATTCCACTATCTTGGCTTTGCCTTTATCCTTGCTTGCTACCTTCTCAACACTTGCTTTCTTGATAACCTCACCCTTTTCATTGATGACAACTCCTTTGGCCTTTGAAGTGACCTTGGGAGTATCATGTTTAGCCTTGAGAAGTGCTTCAGCTATCTCAAATTCTTCCAAATTTCTGCTAATGAGGTCAGTTAGTATCTCTTTAACAATTTTTGTTGCTTCATTTATTTCAGCGGCATTAACTGTTTCTGCTGCTCTATCTGTTACTGTTGCTTCTTCAAACACAAGCCCTGTTTCTGTTTGTACATCAAACTCCCCCTCAACTCCATGTATCTCCCCCTTATTCTCAGCATTCTCCATATTGACCTCAGCTTCTGACTCCCCCTTTTTGGGAGCATCATCCACTAGGTTTCTTCTTCTGAGTACAAATCTTTGCTTATTTTTCTTTTGGATCACTTTCTTAACCAACTACTTTAATGTGTTGATTTCTTCTTGCTGGTTGATGATGACCTTCTTGAGTTCATTGACAACCTTCTTTTGAGTATCTAGTTCAGTTGCCATTTTGGACATGGCAGAAATCAATTCATGGTAGTCATATCTTTCCTCACCTTCTCCAGGAGTGTTAACCCCTTTTGATGGATCATGGGAATGTTTAATAGGGATCTCTAGCCATGCTGAAGCACCATCTATTCCCTTGGTTTCTTGGCACCCGGGACCTTTGGATGATTGCTCACCCAAAGTTGCCATGGGGAAGGGCTTAGTGATGTTACCACTGGCCTCCTCTGTGCTAGCAGGAGTAGTGGCAGCCTTCTCACCCACATGCTCATACATCTCCTTAGTGAGCACCTCCTTGGGGTTGGGAGACACCCCAGTGGTTTCCCTATAGATATTCTCTAATGGAGAATGCTCCATTAGAGGGCTTTGAGGTTCTGGGATTGTAGGAGGTACAACAAGGGAAGGAGCCTTGTGTACCTTTCTCTTAGCATAAGTTTTGGTTAAAACTGGTGTTGGTTTAAGAACAAGGGACTGAGGAAGTGATATAGTGGTTGAAGGTTGGGTTTGGCTCTCAGTGGGATGGTCTAGTGAGGGCCTTGACCCTGATGCCATACCTTCTTGGTTGTGGGACACCACCATCATTGTAGAGAACAATGGGGTGTCAACTCCTTCCGAGTCCTTGGCAGGTCTTTTCATATTTGAAAAAACCTTTCCCTTAGGGATTTTAGGTACATATACCTCATTAAACTGAGGTATATCCGTCAATACAGAGGTTATAATTGCCTGGACAAATCTTGGGTACATATAGAAACTCTTTTTATTTCCCAAGTTTGACACAAGTTCATTGAAAATCATTTTGGAGAAATTATACTTTCTGGCAGTGGACAAGCAGACCAAAGCATAAGCAATGGTACTGCTGAACTGACTCCATCCAGTAGTTTTTCTAGAAATACAGTGCATAAGGGTATGAACAAAGAAACGCCATTGGGAAGAAAAGTTAGCTTTGTAAAATTTGAAAACACCCTGTTGGCCTTCATACCTCATTCTTGTGAGATGGGAAAACAGCTCCTCATTAGGGATAGAGGTAATACCTGAGGCATCGTCTAGACGTAGACTAATGCGAATGACCTCTTCAGGGACTATCAAGGGTTTGTCACACACCCTTGTCTTGATAAACTGCACACCGTTTTCAGTAACCGCGGTGGCATTGGCCCAAAATTACTTCTGGTGCTCAATGAAGATTGGTGGTGACACAGTAAGAGCATATGCTATATGACTGGTCTTGAGAAAATCGACTATTTGATGGAATCCATCAGCCTGCTTCGGCTTTTGAAGCATTGCGATCTGATTGTGTTCATCAATAAACGCCATGGATGTCATCGAGCTTGAGGATACTTGACTGAAACACACTGGTTTCTTGAGAGAAAAGATTTAGAGAGAAGATGAACAATATTCAAAGAGTCGTTGTGAGCTTTTAGGCGGGTAAAGAGGGTATTTATATGATTCGGGAAAGAAATAGTATTAACCCTATTTTCCGTTAAAGCAGTACTAACAACTCGCAATATTAACTGAGAGCAGTAGTAACTAACTAGTAGTATTAACGAACTAGCAGTATTAACTAACTAGCAGTATTAACTACGAGCAGTATTAACTAACTAGCAGTATTAACGACTAGTAGTATTAACTAACTAGCAGTATTAACTACGAGCAGTATTAACTAACTAGCAGTATTAACGACTAGCAGTATTAACTACTAGCAGTATTATCTACTAGCAGTATTAACACATACCTGAAGTAGTAACTCAGACTATCAGTAGTAATAATGAACCTGCAGTAGTAACTTTGCACTGGCAACATTAAAACTGCACTGGCAACATTAACTATACTTACACTGTTGAAGCTTTGTGTTAGTCTGAGCAGGGCAATAAACTTCCTGACAAAGATGATTAGTAGCACCAAACAAAATAAACAAATAACAGGTATACAAACACTTTTTAAACATGAGCTCATTCAGAGTTGATCATGCCCACACTTGTGACCAAGAAAGTGAATCTACCCATATCAAAAGCTTTAGTGAATAGATCAGCAAACTGATTATCAGTATGAACTTTAGCAACTTGAATAAGCTTCTTTTCATTGCAGTCTCTAATAAAGTGATACCTGATTTCAATGTGCTTTGTTTTGGAGTGCTTGACAGGATTGTTAACAGTACTAATAGCACTGCTATTGTCAATGAAGATTGGAGTGTGAAGAAAGGTTACCCCATAGTCTAGAATTTGATTCTGAATCCATAGAAAGGTTACCCCATAGTCTAGCATTTGATTCTGAATCTATAGAACCTGAGAACAACAACTTGCAGCAGCAATGTACTCCGCTTCTGTTATGGATAAGGACACTGTGGTTTGCTTCTTACACTGCCAAGATACTAGTCTTGCACCCAAAACTGACAACCCCATGAAGTAGACTTTCTATCCATATTCGCACCACCCAAGTCCCTGTCTGAATATGCAATCAAATCAAAAGTAGATTCATAAGGATACCAAAGACCTAATCTAGGTTGCCCTCTTAAGTAACTGAAAATCCTTTTAACAGCTTGAAGATGTGACTGCTTTGGCTTGACTTGGAATCTGGCACACACACATACTGGAAACATGATATCTGGTCTTGAGGCTGTGAGATACATGAGAGATCCAATCATTGATCTATAAAGATGGACATCAACATCCTCCCCCTCAAGATCAGCAGTGATCTGTTTGTGTGTTTCCATTGGTGTGCTTGCTGGCTTTAAGTCTGATAAACCATACTTATCTAGGATGTCTTTCACATACTTAGATTGACTTATGAAAATTCCATCTTTCTGCTGTTTCACTTGAAGCCCAAGGAATAAGGTGAGTTCACCCATTGAACTCATTTTGAAGCTCTTGTGTATCAACTTTTCAAAGTCTCTACACATCTGATCTTTTGTGGATCCAAATATGATGTCATCCACATAGATCTGAACAAGTAGGATGTCCTTCTTACTTCTTCTAATGAAAAGGGTCTTGTCAATTATTTCTCTTTCAAACCCATTTTCCAAGAGATAGGTAGACAGAGTATCATACCATGCTCTTGGGGCTTGATGTAGACCATAGAGAGCTTTCTTCAGTTTGTATACTCTGTCAGGATATGATGGATTCTCAAATCCAGGGGGCTGACAAACATATACTTCTTCATCAATTGTTCCATATAGAAAGGCACTCTTCACATCCATCTGGTATACCTTGAACTTCATAAATGAGGCATAGGCTAGAAACATCCTAATTGCCTCTACCCGTGCAACTGGAGCAAACACTTCCTCATAGTCTATGCCTTCTTCCTGAGTGTACCCTTGTGCCACTAGCCTTGCTTTGTTCCTAATTAATATTCCCCTCTCATCCTTTTTATTTCTGAAAATCCACTTGGTGCCAATTTCTCTATGACCTTTTGGAAGGTCCACCAAGTCCCAAACATCTTGCAATTTAAACTGTAGCAACTCTTCTTGCATGGCTTCTATCCAACTTGAATCTTTCATTGCTTCAAAAGCCTTCTTAGGCTCAATCTGGGATAGAAAACAAGAGAGTACTGTATGTTGCTGATCCTGCAAATCTTGAAGTCTGCTTTGATTCCTAGTCATCATAGGAGAAGAGATGTCTCCTATTACCAGCTCAGGAGGATGATTCTTCTGAGTTCTTGTCTGAAGACTAGGTTCTTCATGAATTCCCACATCTAAATTGGAATCATTTAAGTCAGCTGAGGGAATCTCATCAGCTGCTTCTGACTTTTCATGCTCTAAATTCTCCTCATCTCTTCTTTCTTCTTCACTCTGACTTGGTTCAGTAATAGTCTCCCTTTCACAGATTTCAACAGGGGTCATTGTAGGTATGGGAAAGATCACAGACTGAGGAATAATATCTTGTACTTGTTCATCCTCTGATCCTCTACTTCCTGATCCTACATGATCATCACTACTGAAACCCAAAGAGTTAGTTAGTGAATCAATGTCAAATAGCCACTGAGGACCTGAACCAATAGGATTTGGTGTGTTCTCATTGCATTTGACATTGTCACTTTCCTCAATTATTCTAGAAGAAGAATTAAAAACTCTGTAGGCCTTACTCTGAGATGAGTAACCAACAAGAAAACCATCATCTGCTTTGCTATCAAACTTTCCTAAGTGAGTTTTTGTATTGAGAATGGTACAAGGACACCCAAAAGGTTTGAAAAATCCAATAAATGATATTATTTTATTTAGAAGCTCATATGGTGTCTTGTTTTTAGGCTTGACTACTAGAACTCTGTTTTGGACATTGCAAGCAGTATTAACTGCTTCAGCCCAGAAAGTAATTGGAAGTTTTGAATCAGCTAACAGAGATCTAGCAGCTTCAATCAGTGTCCTATTCCTTCTCTCAGCAACACCATTTTGTTGTGGAGTCCTAGGAGCACAGTATTGTCTCTCAATTCCTTTTTCCTCACAAAAGGTGCTTAGATCAAGATTTTTAAATTCAGTACCATTATCTGACCTAATGACTTTTACCTTTTGATTTGTTTGATTTTTAATTCTTAGAATAAAGGATTTGATCAGTCCACTTGTCTCATCCTTAGTCCTTAGACTTATATACCGAAGTAAATATAGAGTAATCATCAACAATAACTAAGCAGTATGATTTCTTACCTATACTCATGACATTTGTAGGACCAAACAAATCCATATGCAACAACTGAAGAGAAGAAGAAATTGTGTTCAACTCTTTGGACTTATGAGAAGTTTTGTGTTGTTTTCCTTTGAGACAAGCAACACAATGATCATCACATGAAAATACTTTTGAAGGCAAACCTCTTACAAGGTTGTTTTTAACAAGTTTATTCATTGTTTTAAAGTTCATGTGACACATCCTTCTGTGCCAAAGTGATGATTCATCCAAAGAGGCTTTTGAAACAAGACAATTTAGGGATGAATCATTTGAAACATTTTCCATATCCAAACAATAGACATTATCCTTTCTAGGAGTTCTTAGTAGTATCATCTTTTCATCAACTACCTTGAATTCAGGAGCAAGGATAATGCATTCTGAATCAGTGAATAATATACTATGCTTTTTGTCACAAACTTGTGATACACTTAACAGGTTGTATCTTAACTATTCAACATAGAAAACATCTTCAAAGGTCATATTACCTTTTGTTACATCACCCTTACCACTAATCTTACCTCCATCTGGATTATTACCAAAGGCAACATGCCTCCATCAATTTTCTTGAAATTCTTGAGGCAAGCCATGTTCCCTGTCATATATCTAGAGCAACCACTATCAACATGCCAAATGCTCTTTACCTTGAGCTGTTGGTTGCCCTTCACATAAGATAAATCAATTAGTATTGACTGGGAACCCAAGCCAAAGTGGTCTTGGGCCTCCCTTTCTCATCAAAGTACTTGCACTACTTTTTGATGATATTTTTAAATTCAGAAAACTATTTACTGGAGTACTTTGTCAAGATGATTGGTCTAGAAGCACAAACACTAGAAGCAGTACTAATTTTAGAAGTATTAACAGAGTTAACAGCACTAACAGGTTTAGCAGTACTAGCCTTGTTAGAAGCACTAACAGAGTTAGCAGTATTAACATTTGAAGAAGTACTAACAATGTTAGTTTTAGAAGTACTAATACTTTCAGCAGTACTAACATTGATAGCAGTAGTATTGCTTCTAGCAGCACTATCTTTGTCAGCAGTACTATTTGTGGTAGCAGTACTAACAGTTTTAGTGCTTTTGGGAACCCACATCTTGACACTCTCTTTACAGTCTTTTTCTTCATGTGGCTTTTAGATTTAACATGTTTCTTAGCCACATGGTTCCTTTCATTCTTCCTATAACCAAAGGGTTTTTGCACAGATCTTTGAAAATTTATCCTTTGGTTCATAGGATTAAAATAACAGTGCTTGGCAAGATGGTTCAATTTGCCACATATGAAACAAGGTTTTGGTCTGATGATTCTACTCAGATCAACTCCTTGTTTCTGAGCCCACTGATTATTCCAATTTCTTTGATTTCCCCTCCTTTTATCATGTTTTAGGGGCTCATATTTATTACCTGCACACTATTTGCAAGGAACAGGATTCACAACTGTTGTCTGCTTGTAATGGACCTTTTTAGACTTTCCCTAAGTCTTCTCAACACCATTAGATTTTACCCAATCCCTTCCACCACCCTCATTGGTAAGAATGTTATTTTCTAAGGGAATCTCACCACTCACAGTGTTATCCTTATTCTTACCAGCTTCTTTCTCAGTCTTGTCCTTAACAACTACTTCATCTAAAGGATCTACCTTAGTGGCTCCCTCATGCAAGTCCTTCCTATCCTTGGTCTCCAGCAAGTCTGATTTAGGAGGGATGTAGTTGTTGTTGTATGGTGGTGGTGTGGTATTGTACCCAATTCATGGTTTAAGCTTATCATGGATTTGGACCTTTAGCATATAATCCATGGCTTTAGAAGCATATGAAAACTTTTCCACATCCAGCTTAACCTTGGCTAGCTCTCCTCTCAACTTTTCATTATCCTCTTTAGACTTTGTCAGTTGGATTTCTAGATCATTTTTCCCCCACTTCCAGTAATTTGTATCATATGTGTGTTGAAGTTCATTGGCTTGGAAACCTTTAATTTGTTCCTCTAACCTTTCAACAATTTTCACATAGTCTTTTCTATCCTTTTCTAACCTCTTAAGGTCATCACTCATACTCTGGTTATGATCCCTGTACCTTTTCACAGTGTCTATGCAAGTTTGAGAACAAATATTAGAAAGTACCTCAGTTGGGAGATCAGATACCTCTGCCATTAGAGCTTGATTTTGAATGGAATCTTCTGCTTGATCACTCCAGTCAAACCCCATTCCTTGTTGAGAAACAAGAGCTTGAGCAGAGTTTCTGTTCTGGTTGAAGCTTCCAGTCTGAGCTTGTTGGTGGTTGTTTTGAGACAATCCACTTCTGCATTCCCTGGCAAAGTGTCCCTTTATGTGACACTTGTAGCACTCCACCTTTGACTAATCAAAGCCTGCTCCATCTTCTCTTCTTTGGGAGAAGTTGTTCCTCCCAGTCCTTGTAATGAACTTCTTCACCCTCATAGAAAGCATGGCCATCTGCCATTTAATATCCATCTCTTCAACATCATCAGGATGAAGCTGTTCCAAGTCATCATTGATTAAAGAAGAGTTTCCATGGATGGAAAGAAAGGCTTCAAACACAGATTCATTGCCTTTTTCTTGATTTACTCCACTAGCAGTATTAACTGATTCAGGGTTAGCAGTAGAATCAGTTGATGCTGATAGGAGTGCAGCATTATGAACATATCCAGTAGGATTCTTCTTTGCTTCCACCTCAGATTCAAACACTCTAAGATCATTATACAGATCATCCAGTTCCTTTTCTTCCAACATGTCATTCTGTCTGAATGAGACAGTGTACATGGTCCATTCATCTCCAAGAGATCTAAGGAACTTTCGGTTGACATCATCTTTTTCCATCTGAACTCCAACAGTAGCCAACTCACCAATTAATTTATTGAATCTATCAAAAGTTTGAGTCATAGACTCATTCTTTGAAGATGTAAAATTCTCATATTGCTGCTTGAGAATATCCCTTTGATTCCTCTTAGTGCTCTTGGTGCCGGAAAATCTCTTCTCTAAAGCATTCCATAGAATCTGAGCATCAGTGCAGTGATGAAACTGATGTTGATACTCATTAGGAATGGCCAAAAGCAAGGTGCTTAAGGCTTTCATCTCCAATTGTCTCACTTTTTCTCAACATCAGTTTTTGGAGGTGGTCTTCTTCCATCTTGTCCAATTTTACCTTCAGCAGAGGGACCATTCTCAACAATGTCCCACATAGAAAAATCTGTAAGGAGGATGTACTGCTTGATCCTAATTTTCCACATGTCAAACTCATTAGGTTTGAGCATGGGAACCTTTGAAACAAGAGTACTGGTTGATTCAACTGTGTTGTCCATGATGAAAGAAGGTTTCTGAGAATACTATGCTCTGATACCACTTGTCAGGATCTGATTTTTAACAAGAATAATAAAACTCAGAAACAATATTAAAGAAGTTGCGGAATAACACTTTAATATTCAAAATATCAATGTAACAGTAAAGAATGAATCACAACTTGTAAACTTTATTAAATGATTAAAGTTACAAGCTTTCAAACAAAACCTCAATCTTGATGAACATGTTCACCAAGACGAATTCTACTTCTCTAGAATTAGGATTGTAAACCTTGAGGTTAATTCTCTCAGAACAAAAACTTAGAAATCTCGTATATGAAAACTATTCTGAATACATCTATACAGATACTGAAAATAAAAGATAATTACAAAACATAAAAGATGTTCAGTATATTCTTCCATACTTATCTTCAACCTTCCATGATTATCTTCAAGCCTTGATCATCACATATCTTGATTATCACATAAGCAGTATTAAGTCATAGCAGCATTAATAATCTTCAGAAGTATTAATCATCATCAACAACATTAACCCTTTGAGTAGTATTAATCGTCAGCAGTACTAACTACTAGCAGTACTAACTCTTTAAGTAGTATTAATTCTACTAGCAGTAGTAATCGTGAAAGCCTGGCAGTAGTAATCACTTAGACAAATCTTCAGTTCCCAACATAAAACAACTCCGAGATTATGGCTTCAAATACAACAAAATCCCGATCTACTGTGATTCAAAGAGCGCGATTGCCATATCTGGGAATCCTGTTCAACATACCAAGACCTAACACATTGACGTGAGATATTATTTTATCAAAGATAATGTAGAAAAAGGTATGATCGAACTTTATTTTGTAAACACAGATTACCAACTTGCTGATTTATTTACCATGCCGCTTGATGAAAAGTGATTTAATTTTCTCATTTCAAAACTTGGTATGTTAAATCTCAAGACTTAATCTGTGATTACCTACTAAAGTTTAGCATTGTTATTTTTCTTCATTTCTTTATTTTTATTCTGAAAGATATCTGCACTTAAGTTTGTTCATGATCTCAGGGGGAGTGTGAGAAGAAATTAAGAGAATCTACATACATTTGAGGGGGAGTTCATAAATTTTGTATATCACTGACATTTTCTGATGCATAATTTCAGGGGGATTAAGAGATAAGGAGTACTGAATATGACTTCTGATTACATCTGTCAGAACTCGTACTTTTAAAAGTTTTATTATTTTATGTCATTTTATTTTCAATAAATTTTGTTGTGAATAAAACTTTGTATTTTGACAGACTTGTGATTTTTGCAGAATTGAGAGAGAGCTTACATGATCATATCATATAAGACTTAGAGCTGACTTGATGAGATTTAAGACTGTGTAAAAGGTTTATTTCTAATCTTAATCTCATAAGTACCTGAAAGAAAGACAACTTTCAGATATGAAAACATGTTCTTAAATGTTCAAACCACTTCTGATTCTTAAAATGATTTCATAAATTTAGAAGTGTGATTTTAAATGTTTTCATTTACATGTGCTTCATTGTTAAATAAACCGTGTGTTTCCAAAGATATCAAAGTCTTGTATGTGTTTCTAGTGAGAGAAACTCTTTCTCTCTCTAGATTGTGAATAATACAAGAACTTGGAACAAGATTTTGAACAAGAACGTTCACATTTTTAATCTGAAATATCCAAGCTCAATTCCAAGATCTCTTCTCTATCATCATATATGCAAAAAGAACAGAAGGCTAGATCTGATTTGAAAATAAAGTTTGACACACTTACTTCAGAAAGAAACATTTTATCTGAAAAGATAAAAATCTTGGAAGCTACAAACGTTGAACTGTCAGATAAAGTTTCAGTTGATGTGATTAGCCAATCACCTGTTGATAACTCAACAGAATCAGTCTGTTCTTTCAAAAAAGCTTCAAGTTCTATTCATGATCAAATTTTTTTCAAAAAGAACAGTTTCAAATCTAAAATTGTCAAATCAAGTCAGATTCGACCATCAAATCTATTTTATGACAAATCTGTTGATGGACCAGCGAGCTTCTACATTAAATCTCTTGGAAAGCAATCGAAGAAAAATCAGATGGTCTGGAGAGTGAAGACTCTTGATGAAGAGAAGAAGAATGACAAATCATTCAAATCCATAACCAATGCCAAGAAGAACAGTATGCATAAAGGTAAATCTTTCGGTAATCCTGATATATATTATTGTGACATCCGTCAGAAATCAAAATCTTCAAGGTTAGAATCCATCGAGCTATTAGGGAGTAGTTCATAGAATTTACTTCTCTAGAATCTAATTAGATTGGTTAGATTAGAATTTTCCCGAAATATTTCGGTAGACGTTTAGAAAGCCCGGTTCGGATCAGTAACTGACTAAAACGTCCCATAAAATGCCAAATATTATGTCACATGTCTAAAATACATAAAATAATGAGGTTTATATTATTTAGGTGAATATATTTTTATTTGTAAAAATTTACTCAATTTAGAGATATTTGAGAATTTAAAAATTGTCGGTTCTCAATTTATCTGATTTATTTGTGAGATTGAGATATATTACTTTTTTATAAAAAAAAAAATATATGAGGTGGGCTTGGAGAGGCCAATTGGCCGGCCCTCCACCCTCTCCCTCTCTTATTTTAAAAACAAAAAAATCTCATTTGAAAATTCATTTCTTCACTTCAAAAATTTGACTCTTCATTTTCTCTCTCACTCTCTTCATACAACACCCACATACACACTACATTTTCTCAAGAAATTCCAGAAAATTAAGCATCAATCAAGGATTGAAATCATCTTCAAATCAAGAATATCAAGTTTACTTCATCATCTACACTAGGTACAAGCCCTATTTCATCATTTCTTCATGTTTTATTCAAGTTTAATATTTGTATTTTATAAAAATTCTCATGCATGTGTAGAAGTATTTCATTTATGGTTTTAGAAGTGAAATGGACATCATTGATGAATAAAACATTCATAAAGTGATGCCATAAGATGATCTTCCATGAAAAACCAAGTTAAAAAGTGAAATTTTGAGTCTCTTGATGAATATGTCGATTTTATCATAGGTACAACTTTGTGTACGAAAATTTTGATGTTTTAGTTAGTTTATAATCAACATTCTTGTAATAATTTCAAGTTTAAACAAACTCTTATGATAAGATTATTCAATCTTGTGTGATTAAGAGTCTTGAAAATTGATAAGTGATGAAAAATCACTTATTTAGTGTTCTTTGCCTCATGCAACTCACTTTGGACGAAAATTTTGTAAGTTTTATGTGTCCAAGGTGTATATTTTCATTCTTAGATCATTATTTAGTGAAAAGGGGTTTAAATCCATGGGGTTTCACAAGAAACCATGGAAAATGGATATCTTAATGCTTATTATAAAAACCTTGTACTACACAACTTGCTGTCAAGAATGGAACTCCCACTTCCAAGCTGTGTATATCAATATTTACTCCATGAAATTTGGGCTTTTTGCTTCAAAACCCTAGTTTAATGAGTTAGATTTCAAATGAATCAAGAATCACTCAAAATTATGAGGTTTTGATCACTCAAATGTATTTTAGAAGAAAGTGGTGCAATCTGTCCCAAGCTGACAGAATAGTACACCCTACTTCTAACGGCCATAATTCCCTCATAAGTCATCAAAATGAGGTAAATCCTTTTTCATATTGTATATTTTTGAGTTAGCTTTGCATCCATATATGGATCACTGAATTATGTTGAGTTTTGATCCTCCAAAAGTATGCTACAACAGAAGTGCGCAACTGATTCAAAAATCAGTAACCTACTGTTTTGTAGAAATTATTTGGGGCATCAAAACACTTCCAAAATTCATGAAATTTGACCTTAGAGTTCTTAATTCAGTATTTTAACTCTTATAAAAAAATGGTTCGGATTGTCAATTGGGAAGTTGTATTTTGAAAGCCTTTATGTGGATATAATTTCTGGACAGCAAGTGTTGAATCCAGAAAGATAGTTCTAAAAACCTCAAACTTATGTATTATGGTATAAGGGTGTTATAATAATCATCAATTCTTATTTTTGACAATAAAATACATATATTGGCATTTTATAAGACGTGGGATTAGTTAGTTAGGCTTAAGGGCGGGATTTGACATTTAGCACTTTTTGTGCATCTTTCTCTATAGGGACTTAGAAGCTCCGGGCTAGGGGAAATTGCTATTGCGTATCTTGCGTCATTATACGAGGTGAGTATTCACAGCCCCACTTTTATTGTTTTGATTGAACTTGGGGTGAAAAGCATGTTAAAATTGAATATTTAAAGATTCATGAGGCTTTGTTATAAAGCGTTACGTATTGAAATTCATGAGGTTTTGTTATAAAGCGTTACGTATTGAAATATATGAGGCTTTGTTGTATAGCAGTTGGTGTAGAAGTTGTATGACATGTATGCCAATGATATGTTGAGTTTTAAAAATAGTTAAGTCCTCGGGTACACTACTAGTTAACCCAGAAATGGGCCTATAGTATTAGTGGATAGCGCTATTTGGTCTGACAAGCCCACCTTATACTGACGAGTAGGGGTGCACTGTACTAGAGAAATATGACTACACATGTGGTTAAAGCCCACCTCTGAGGTAGATCATGGGGCGTTGATTTGGTCCGAAAAGGTTTAGTAGTGGCTCAACGTGGTTGTATCAATGCATACCTCTTATCATATAAGCTAAATTGTGATACTCATGAATCAAAGAATTGAAGTTTGGTTTATGCGTATGATTTTCAAATGACAACTTGCATATAAACTTGATTTGTGCATATTTAAAAACCTGTGAACTCACCAACTCTCGTAGTTGAACTTATTTTGAACATGCTTTTCAGGGAACAAGAAGGTACTTGGAAATGATTAAAGTTTATCTCTTGTGTAAACCGTGTGCAATACTTTCATAATAGTGATTTTGTACTTCAACTTTTGAAGATGTAATAGGGATGTAAACTTTTGGAACTTGTTGTAAACAATGGTTGAATGTATGGTGGTATTTCTTTCTGTATCCTAGTGTTATGCTTATCGAACTGTCATATTCCGTGTTTCCGCTTTAGCGGGGTGTGACAATTATTCTACTAATCATTTGATCAGGATTGCACAGAAGAAAATCTGTTGTTCTTACTGTGGAGAGAATGACTTCATTCAGAAAGAATTTGGTCATAACTGGTACGGATCTTACAGAATTACTTCTCAGAATTCTGGATTTAAAAGATATAAGTCTAATGAGAAGTGAATTCCTAAATCTAACATACCAGGACCCAAATACCAATGGGTACGAAAATCTGTTAAATCTGTTTCGCAGGTACCACAGGTTTAGGGGAGCAAGATGTATGACTTTTGAGTAAATCAACTCAGGACTCGGACTTCAAAGTCAAAGAGTAAGGCTTTTGAAAACAACAATTCAAAACCCGGACCTTAAATTCAAAGAGTTATGGCTTCTAAACACTTCAGTTTAGAACTCGAACTTTAATGTAAAGGATTGTGGCTTCTGATTACAACAGATCAGGACTCGTTCTTTAATGTTCAGACATGGATATTTTTCAATTATCCAGAGGGATCTTAATAGACCTAAATCATTCTATAATGATTTGAGGGGGAGTTTAAAGGTAAATATCTTCTGATCTTAGATCCTTGATTGTTTGGAAAAAGAACAACTTTCAAACATGAAAAACACTTTCTGAATAAGATTTCATGAATTAAGAAGTGTGATTTTCAAATGTTTTTCATATTGAGCTTTAATGTTTAACTGACCGTGTGTTTCTAAATATCAATACTTGCGTATTATCTTGTCTATATACTATAAAGTATTCATACACATCAGTTAAGTACTTCATTTTAAACTGTTATTACCATGTCTCTAAACGAACCTATTTTTCGATGGTAATACCCCCGTTTGCTTTCAATTACTGTTGAGTATCAATCATCATTTCCAAATTTGTGCTTTCATTGCAAAATTGTTTATACTCGTTCATATAAACAAAATATCCAATTCTTTGATACCCTAACCATTTTATTTGATCTGATTGATACATTGTCAGATTCTCAAAAAAATTCTCTTCATTTCATTTCATTCATTCAATATCCTTGTTTTGAGAGATCTTTATTGTTCAAATGCTCAAATTTCATTCATATTTTTAAATAAGCATACATTCTGACACTGTTATCATTTTGAGTTAATTGTTCAAGCTAACCTGTTGAGCAATCATTCTCTATAGGACTTACATGGGATTCATGTGTGAGCTTAAACAGAACTTCCATGGATTCACATTAACCAGTGTTTCCTACCCAGGAAGTTATCCTTGAGTGATTGAGGGGTGAGGGGTCATAAATCAAAGAGTGGGGGAGATAACTCATCCGTTTGAGTTTTTCTCAGTGTGTGGAGCGGTAAAATGGAAATGAGGGTTTGGTTAGAAGTGAGCTAAATGTTAAAAAGAAAGAGGGTGTGAGAACAGAGTTAAAAGAATATCAAAACTCTGCACCAACCACTTTCTGAGCCAGGCAGCCACATCTGCTGATTGGTTCACATTCTTTGGTGACCATCATTGAAAAAGGCAGTGAGCCCATGCCAACTCTTGTATTAACCCCACCAACCACTCATTTCTTTCCCGACAAAGAAATGTTTCAATTTTTCATGGGGACGCAGCATATCTGCTATCTAATCTTCACTCGGAAGATTTAGATATTGAAAAAGAAGGAAAGTTTCCCCACCTTCGCACCTCTTTCATGTACATTGAGTCGGAGAAATACCTGTTGCTGTCTCAACAGTTTACACAATTTGAGCCTTGTGAAACAAAATCATTGTGCTAAATTCTTTCATACACGAGCACACAGAATATTTGTTTTTCTGTCAGAACATTCATAGATAAACCTTGTGTTTTTCAATGATTGAATGGAAGTCCTGGGGAGTCATCATCAAACCAGTTCCTTAAATTGTACATTCGTTGTATACAGTAACTCCATGTTACTGACAGGTACTTCTAACTGTTTCATTTGTTGAATCAGGGTTACAACGTTCATTATATCTGGATTTGAAAAGATTCGGGTATATACAGTTCATGATTCAACTATTCAGATCAAAGTGCAGAGAATGTTAAATGTATCTCAAAAGGGGAGAATATTTGTAAAAGGGGGAGATTCAAAGAAAGTGTTGAAATTGAAAAAGTTTTGATGATCATGAAGCTCACAATCATCAAAAAGGGGGAGAAATCTACAAAGTTCAATTTCAAAACAATTTCAAAGTACTGAAGAATGTTCAAAGTCAAGATTTGTGGAGTATTTCTGAAAGTTCAAATCTGATGAAAAGAAATCACTCTCAAAACATTCTTAAGACAAGTCCAAATTAAGATGATTTGAGAACGTTTGTTTTTCGAAAACGGTCAAGAGATCAAAGAGATGAAGATACAAAGTTCAAAGATCCCTCGAAGTTTCAAATGTTTCAAATATGAAGTGTTTCAAAGAAGCTTAAAGAAGTTTTCGATGTATTGTTTCAAGACTTCAAATGGTTCGTCTACAAGACTTGTCGACTATTCAAAGATGCTAATTGTGAATTCATGACCTAACATGTGGTATAAGAGCCTAATCGAAGAAATCTTTCATCGAAACGATCGAATTCGTAATTTTTTTTCAATGGAACAGTGTTCTGGTCGTATGAACAGTATCTGTGATTTCAAATTCTTCTTTTTGGAGCTTAATTGATCGAGATTTGATGTTAGATTGATTATCTAATTAGAGTCGAATCATTTGTAATCAATCACATTGTTTGATTTCAATCTGTTTAGAAGAATTTTTCGATTTTGAGTATATTTGGTTCGAATTTTTTTTTACTGAAGTTGTGATCGAATTCTTGTATTCAGACGTTTTTAGACAAGATCATCAAATACAAAGTTGTTCAGTAGTATATTTCGAACATGCTCTCAAAGTTTCATCTCAAAATTCGAAGAAATGCGAAAGATTTGGTGATTTTATGTTTTCAGACTCGACTCTCGCAAGATCCCAAAAACGCGCAAGCTTCAACTGAAGAACACGCAAGTTCATCTGAAAAACGCGCTAGCTGAAGAATACGCAAGGATAGAAAAATGCGCAAATCGCATCTGCGAGTTTGATATTGTCAAATTTTTCTAAGTCCTAAAACACGCAAATCAAGCGTGCGAGTTTGAGGCAAAAGCGCAAGATGAAGCGTGCGAGTTTACTATACGCGCAAGACGAAGCTAGCGAGTTTGATTAAACGCGCAAGGTGAGGCGTGCGAGTTTATAAAACGCGTAAGACGTAGCATGCGAGTTTGGGCGATTAACCTCCTTCAGTCTGCGAGTTCAATGCTTAGCGAGTTTTGATACTGTCAATTTTTTTAAGGCATAAAACGCGCATGTCAAGGCCTGCGAGTTTCAAGAACGCGCACATCATGTTTAGCGCGAAGCACATGAACAGTGCTTTGCGAGTTTATTGTTCTGCGAGTTTGCTTGCTCTACGAGTTCTGAGTTTTTGCGACAAATTACTGTTCACACCCATTTTTGCGACAAGTTGCCTTATGATATTTAACTGTCAAATTTTTCCTCATATAAATCTTCTACCCTGCCTAGTAGTGTTTGCTACAAGTTGCATCCTCCGACAAGCATACCAGATTAAGTTCTTAAGCTGAATTCTTATTCAACTCGCGGTCAAAGACAGATTTGATGTTATATACTGAAGATGCATTTTGGATGTCATGTCATAATCCACACATATCATTCTTGTGGGCGTTAAGGAATGTTTTGGGTTTACTATAGTTAAAAGTTGTCTTTATATGCACTCAGTCGAGGTTACTGTACACATCAGATCTGATATTTCAATTGATACTCCAAAATAAGAGCTACTTTCAAGGGGGAGCCGGAGTTGTTTGAAGTTTAAGCAACGCTAAAGTTTTTCAAAGAAATCAACGGGGAGAAGAGCTGAAGCTGAAAAGAGATGATTCCTTTACAAAACTTTAGGGGGAGAATGTTAATGTACTGTATTTAGAAAGTTTTGTAAAGTCATCCTTAGTGTAAAAGGCTTTGTCATTAGCATAATGGGTTGGGCTAAAATGTGTAACATGGGTGATTGGGGTATAAATAGGAGGTGTTTTGTATCATTCAATCAATCTATGATCTCAGGGACTTAACACAACCCTCATTGGAACTACCTTGCAATGGTTGATTAATTTGCGACCCAAGTCTATCGGCAGATTTGCAGAATTGGTCAACCAATTCTTCCAACAGTTCGCCAGCAGTCGCAAGATGGAAAAACAAACCAGTGACCTTTACTACATCACTCAGAAGACAGGTGAATCAGTTCGAATTATTTTAACCACTATAACTCAGAGATGATCAATGTACGGAAGTGTGATGTTCGAACTGCGATCGAGGCAGACAAGCGGGGTCTCGACGACAACTCTGATCTCTACATGGATTTGACAAAATATCCCCAAGAAAACTTTGGAGACGTACGGGCTCGCACATTGGCTTATATGCAAGTCGAGGATGATGCAGCTTTCCGTCGTAAGCATTCAGGCGATAAGAAAGAGTTGGGTGTCGAGAATCCATACTTCAAATCAAGGTCGAATGCTCATGTCGAGACTTCCAAACAAGTCTCAAACGTGAGATTCGACAAAAATAAAACTGCTCCAGTAAATAAGTCCCCCCAACATCCTAAGATCTTTTCTAACGGGTTAAAAGGAACATCCAAAGACATCGTCGAAGCTCTTGAGAATGTACAGACTAACGTCAAATGGCCATCAAAAAGCGAAAAAGACTATGCCAAGAAATACAAATCCAATTGTTGCGACTTCCACAATGATCATGGTCATATGACGAACGACTGTATTGGTTTAAGGCGAGAATTAGCTTGGCTCGTCCCTAAAGGGAATTTGCAAGATTTATTGGGTGTACACACGCGACCAGCCTCACCTGATCATACAAAGATTGTGAATTGAATAACTGGAGGATCCGATGTCTGCTGCTTAACCTACTCAGCCGCAAAATACCATGCTAGTCAAAGAATCGAAGAATTCCCAGTTCCACGAACATCGACACCTAAGCATGTGCTGGAACTAGAAGCCATGCCCATTACCTTTGATCAAGGGGATCTTTGTGATTAGTGGCGGAAGCATCATGACGGCTTGATAATCCAGTTCACGATCGGTAATTACTCGACAAAGAGGATCTTGGTCGACGGTGGAAGTTCGGATAATATTATCGTCCTCGACATGATCAAAGCAATGGGAATCGATAAATCCGAGATCGTGCGACATTCGATGGTCCTTGTGGGTTTCAATGGCGACATGGCTATCACCATTGGGGAAATCATACTCTCGGTATTCGCCAAATGAGGCAACAAACAGACTAAATTCAACGTCCTCGACTGTTCCTCGGCATACAATGTTATCTTGGGCGACCCTGGATACATGAAATGAATGTTGCGTCTTCGACGTATGATCAGACGATCAATTTTCCTACAACTTGGGGCGTCCAAGAGATTAAGAGTGAGCAGAAGATCACTCGCGAGTGTTACAAACTCTCTATGAAGCCTAGAAAGAAAAACATTTAGCATATACAGAGCCAGGCAGACCTAAAACTGCCCACAACTATCAATTGGAGGAAGTCGTCCTGGATCAGGAGAAACCTGACAGAATGGTTTACATTGGTACATCGCTTGACCCTACCTTAAAGGGTTAACTGGTTTCTTATTTGCAGGAATTTGTAGATTTTTTTGCATGGACACATGAAGACATGGTTGGCATCGACTCAGAGGTCATCACACATCGACTCGATGTTGATCCTTCGTTCAAACCTATTAAACATAAGCGTTGCAAGTTCTCCCTAGAATGCAACAAAATAATCAACGACGAAGTTGATAACTTGCTCAAGATAGGAAAAATTCGGGAAGTCAAATATCCCGATTGGCTCGCCAATGTCATGGTTGTACAGAAGAAAAATGGGAAATGGAGACTCTGCATTGATTTCATGGATCTCATCATAGCCTGTCCAAAAGATCCATTCCCATTACCACACATCGACGCCATGGTTGACGCGACTGCAGGTCACAAATTACTCACATTCATGGATGTGTACTCGTGATACAACCAAATTCTAATGCATCGAGACGATCAAGAGAAGACGACGTTCATGACGGACAAAGGTATGTAGTGTTACAAAGTTATTCCCTTTGGTCTTAAGAATGTAGGATCCACATATCAACGATTAGTTAACAGGATGTTCAAAGAACGTCTTGGAGACATAATGGAAGTATATATCGACGACATGATCGTCAAATCAAATCATGCGATCGATCATATCGATCATTTAAGACAGTCATTCGATATCCTTAGACAATATCATATGAGGCTTAATCCTAAAAAATGCTCCTTTAGAGTACGTGCAGAAAAATTATTAGGATATATGGTCACCCGACGAGGGATCGAGGCTAATCCTGATCAAATAAAAGTCATCCTAGATATCAAATCTACACACAATATCAAAGAGTTCCAACGACTTACGGGCCGTATTGCAGCACTGAACAGGTATATCTCTCGATCTTCGGATAAATGTTGTTTATTTTACAATGTTTTGTGAAAAAACAGGGGTTTTGAATGGACGGACGATCATGAAAACGCACTCCAAGAGATAAAAATGTACTTGGCATCCCCACCTTTACTATCGAAACCTCAGGATCACGAGATCCTCTAGCTATATTTAGCAGTCAGACCGGATGTTGTAAGTGTCGTTCTCATCTGAGAAGATGACAAGCAACACGACCAATATATTACGTGAGTAAGTCACTACTCGACGCGGAACCCAGGTATTCCTCCATGGAAAAACTCTTGTTAGCTTTGATCACTGTAGCGAAAAAGTTATGTCATTATTTCGAATCACACCCTATTTGTAGCACCCTAAAATTTAGAGGTAAATTTAAAAAAAAAATGATTTGGAACAGACCACCCAAAGGGTAAAAGTGTAAGCGTTTACAAAACCTACGTGTGAAGTATTGAAATTGACAACAAACTAATCTAAACCATTTCTATCTAAATTACATAGGTTGTCAACCCAAAATTCCAAAAAAAGTAAATTGTTTTAAACGCCAAGACTCCAAATATCTATCATCCCAAAAAATTGCCCTCAAGAATCCACGCCCTTCACTCAACCCTTTGACGAATCGCCGCTAAGGGAACCCGTTATACACATCATTTGAGAAAAAAGTGTTAGGTTTAAAGCCTAGTGAGAACAAACAGTTTATATGACAATTTAGTAAGGAATTTAAATACAATCGTAAGTAAATCGTTTTCACCAGTCGCCTTTGTAAATGGTTTGATAAACACATAATGACCTTGCGGTCCAAAGTACATCTTGCAATGACGGGGGAGACCCAATTTTCCAAGGATTGTGGCAGAACACAAAAGTAGGCCACTTTCCATGTTATTGAGCTCACCATACTAGGATCAATTCCACGAACTCACCGACTCGTACTCAGATGTGGGGGAGGGCACCCAATGATCCTAATCATTCTCATTCTCTAGGATTTACATTTACGACCCACGGCTAGTATCTGGTCCCACATAACCGTACCAAGTTTCCACCCTAGGGTCCAATGTCTCAACTAGCTACAAACGGGAGTTATCCAAAAATTAAGTCGACGCTATACCTATGGATCCCTTAGTAATAGTCTAAACTCGTCACAATTACATTTGTGACTAACTATAATCAAACATTTAGTTAATAGTATCAATCATTACACAAAATGCATATCTTTGTTCAACTGCTGATAAGAAAGTTAAATTCAAACATGAGCCATAATGTGCCCATTTTCTCATTTCCAAACATGTTTCCTTACCAAGTAGACCTGTCAAGTGTTAAACCATTGTAATGTGGTCATAGACCATAACAACAAGAATCCGTGTATTTTCTCACAAAGGTTCATTTTGTCAAGTGAAACCTAATCGTAAGAATGAGAATCATAAAAGTGAATATATATATATATATATATTTTTTTTCAAGTAACCCACATAACTATGCAAGTAAAACTATATTTTACATCATAAATGATGGAACCCTTCGTTTTACTTGAAAGTGGTAAAATCTAAAATCTCCCAAAACACAAGTTAGGTCAAAATCTTATAAACATGAACCAAAACCAAGGAGATGAGTAGGAGTTTAAAATATAATGTTGTGACATGTATAAAGTTTGGAAAAAGGAAGTATGAACTCACAATGGGGTTTAATCTAAACCCTAGCAAAACTCTAGATGTAGAGGAGATGATACTAGCTCTTGAGGAGGAGAAATCTTCATAATGAGAGTTTATAACCACCTAGACAATCACCATAAATGATCTTAGATGAGGTTGTTGAGATGATTTAAGAAGAGAGATGATGGAGGGTGTTTTCTTACCCAAATACTGTAGAGAGAAACGAGCTCCAACTTCTTAAAACAACAGTCAAATGACATGGAAAACGAAGCTGGGAAATATATACCCGTTGGATACCAACGACTATGACCATGGCCATTGTCGCTAGTCAATGTCGCACATACTAGCCCACATACTGTTTGTTTTGTGCGATCGTGACACGACGATAGTGACTGTGTCACAGTTGCATGTCAAAGTCGCCCAACAACTCTCGGGCCTCAAAACTTGACATTTTTCGCACGGAGGACACCCGGTTCACCTTGCGATTAAGTAGGGACCTTTCCAACAATAAATTTCGATAAGAATACTAAGAGATCGATCGAGGTTCTTACCAAAAATTCTGGGTGTTACAATCCTCCCCTTTTTGGAAATGATTTCGTCCTCGAAATATGAGTTATTCGAACAAATGAGGATATCTCCACTTCATGTCCTCCTCGGCTTTCCACGTCACGTTGGCCCCGCGACGATGCTTCCATTGCACTTTGACCATTGTGACCTCTTTGTGACGCAATTTCTTGGATTTCTTTTCTAGAATAGCGTTGGGTTCCTCCACACACCGGTTTCCCTCGTCCACTCTGATTTCAGAAAGGGGGATGACGCTTACCTTTTCCGCCAAACACTTCCGAAGGTAACAAATATGGAACGTATTGTGGATTCCGCTCATTTCCGGCGGAAGTTCTAATTGGTAGACTTGCAAGCCTACACACTTAAGCATTTTGAATGGTCCAAGGAAATGGGGACCCAATTTCCGGCGCTTTCCGAATCGTATAATGCCCTTCCACGGTGACACCTTAAGTATCACACGGTCGCCCACTTGAAACATCGTAGGTTGCCTATTCTTATTGGAATAGCTCTTCTGCCGATCTTGAGCTGCTTTTAATCTTTCCCGAATGCCTTTAACCTTATCGGCCGTCTCTTATACGATTTTGGGTCCGTCGAATTGGTTCTCCCCTGCTTCGAGCCAACATACAAGAGTTTTTCACTTCCGCTCGTACAGAGCCTCAAACGGAGCCATTCCGATACTCGAGTGGTAGCTATTATTGTAAGCGAACTCCACCCAAGGTAGGTGAGAGTCACAATTACCCCCGAAGTCGATAACGAAAGACCTTAGCATATCTTCAAGCGTTTGGATCGTTCTCTCGCTTCGGCCGCGGTTTATGGATAGTAAGTTGTACTCAATTTTACTCGCGTTCCAAGCACTTTCTGCATGATAGGTAAGGACACTCCATGCCTCGATACCACCTCATCGATGTAAAGCTTCGCCAGCTTATCCAACGGTAAGGTTTCACGCATGGCCAAAAAGTGTGCGCTCTTGGTCAACCGATCAACTATCACCCTTATGGTATCGTGACCTCGAAGAGTTTTGGGCAAATTAGTCACGAAGTCCATGGTAATATGTTCCCACTTCCACTCTGGGATCTCCAAGGATTGAAGGCTCCCACATGGTCGTTGATGCTTGGCCTTCACTTGTAATCATGTCACACAACGCTCTACGTAACGTGCCAGATCAAGCTTCATTACCGGCCACCAATAATGTAGCTTTAAATCCCGATACATCTTTGTACTCCCCGGATGGATAGAATACTTGGACTCATGGGCATCCTCGAGAAGAAGTTCCCGATTACCGCCAACTATGGGTATCCACACACGACCGTTGAACAATTTCAGTCCACAACTATCTTCCGTCAAGATAAAACGTTGTTTCGTCATGACTCCCGCCTTAAGATTTTCCTCCAACAAGGCCTCTACTTGAAATGCTTTAGTTTTCTCCATTCGACACAAGCTCGATTCTTGAGAGGGTAGCCCGAATGCTCCCGCTATAGTCCTTCTGACTCAAAGCATCGACCACTATGTTTGCCTTACCGGGATGGTAAAGCAACTCAAAATCATAGTCTTTGAGCAACTCGAGCTACCGCCTTTGCCTCATGTTCAACTCCTTTTGAGAAAAAACGTACTTAAAACTTTTATGATCTGAGAGAGTACATTTCGTGCCATAGAGGTAGTGTCGCCAAAGTTTCAAAGTGAACACCACTGCCGCCAACTCCAGATCATGGGTAGGATAGTTATTTTCGTGAATCTTGAGTTGTCTCGATGCGTAATCGATTACTTTGCCTCTTTGCATCAACACACAACCCAACCCCATCCTCGAAGCGTCGCTATAGACCACGAAGTCTTCCGATCCTTCGGGTAACGATAAAATCGGTGCTTCACACAACTTCTTCTGTAAGGTCCAGAATGCCTTCTCTTACGTTTCGGTCCAAATGAACTTCACATTCTTCCGAGTCAAGGCCGTCAAGCAAGAAGCGATCTTGAGAAGTCTTAGATGAATATCCGATAATAGCCCTCCCAAACCCAAGAAACTTCGGATCTCGGGCGGACTCATGGGAGGCTCTCAATTCATCATGGCTTCAATTTTGAAGGGGTCCACCTTTACCCCGTCTCGAGTAACAACGTGACCCAAGAATTGGACCTCGTCCAGCCAAAATTCACACTTAGAAAATTTGGCGAATAATTTCTTTTTCCTGAACACATCAAGAACTTCTCGGAGATGTTGTTCGTTTTCCTACTTATTCCTAGAATATAGAAATATGTCATCAATGAACATAATGACTGACCTATCAAGTAAGGGTCGGTAAACTCTATTCATCAAATCCATGAACACCGCCGGTGCGTTGGTTAGACCAAACAACATCACTAAGAATTCGTAATAGCCGTAACGTGTTCTAAAATCCATCTTCGGAATGTCCTCTCCTCTCACCTTCACTTGATGATATCCCGAACGCAAATCAATTTTCGATAAACAACCCGCTCCTTGGAGTTGATCGAACAAATCGTCGATCCTCGGAAGCGGATACTTGTTCTTCACTGTTGCTTTATTCAGTTTGCGGTAATCGGTGCATATTCTCATTTTGTCGTCCTTTTTCTTGACAAACAAGACCGGAGCTCCCCAAAGCGACAAGCTTGGTATTATAAAACCCTTCTCTAGAAGCTCTTGGAGTTGAGCCATCATTTCTTGCATCTCCGATGGCGCCAACCGGTAAGGGGCTCGAGCAATCAGAGCTGCTTCCAGTACAAGATCTATTCGAAACTCTACATGACGATCCGGTGGTAAACCAGGCAAGTCATCCGGAAATAAGTCGGTAAACTCGCGCACCACCTTTACATCTTCAAGTTTCTTCTTTTTGAGCTTGACATCGATTACGTATGCTAGGAAGGATGAACATCCCTTCACCAAGCATTTTCACGCTTTAGCCATGGTGATAACCGATAAATCACCCTTCCGCGTTTCGCCATATGCTACTACCATTTCACCATCCGATATAGGGAGTTGGATCAGTTTCATGGAACACATGATCTCAGCATGATTGTCCGCCAACCAATCTATACCGACCACCACGTCGAAACCTCCAATAGTCATAGGCATAAGATTAATTGAGAATTTCTTCCCTTCGATGTCGATCGAGCAATCCTTCAAAACATCACGGATCACTTGTTGACTACCATTTTCTATCTCTACCACTAACGCATCAACTAAGCTACTAGTGGGCATGGCAAGATTTTCACGAAATGAATCAGATATGAAAGAGAAACTAGAACATGAATCAAATAGCACACAAGCAGGTACGGAGTTTAGGAGAAACGTACTCGATACCACATCGGCAGATGCCTTGGCCTCATCGGCCGTCATCTGAAAAGCTCGGCTTGGAACTCTGGGAGGGTTCTCTTTCTTCTCTGGGCCACTCCCCGTCTTCCACTTCGAACAATCCTTTCGGAAATGTCCCGACATCTTGCATTCAAAATAGACGACTCCCTTGATCGGGCAATCCCGAGTAGTATGATCGTGTTTCCCACATTTGGCACAAGAAGTGGGATTAGAGTTATAGTTGCCATGGTGCTTGCTTCAGCATCTAGGTTACCATCGCGCCTCTTGGCGGTTATCAAAGCTCCTTTCCCCGTTGAAAGGTCTCGACCTCTTGGGAGGTCCGGGGTTGCTTTCCCACTTTCTCTTGTCTCCCACTACCACGGTGTAAGGCATCCAGATACATCATGATTAGAGATCAACTCTACAAATGATCGTTAACAGGAATAAACTTATGGTGTGTCACCAATAAAATTCAAGTCCAAAGCATTTTGAAAGAAATGCACGACGGTGAGTGTGGCAATCACTCGGGAGGTCGTAGAATGGAAAATCGTATCTCTCCATAAGTGTATGACTAGCCAACTTTACGACAAGACGCGATACGGTATGTCCAAAGATGTGACGCATGTCAGTGACATTCAGGTATGTCCCATTAACCCTCCGAACCCTTACCTCCAGCTCCTGGGCAAATTAGGTATTCTTTCTAGTCCTTACAGATTATTTCTCAAAATGGATAGAAGCAGCTGCTTACTCCCAGGTTTGGGACAATGAAGTCATTTCCTTTATCCAAATTAACATCATCTGCAGGTTTGGAATTCCATCTAAAATTGTATGTGATAACGGGTCTCAGTTCATAAGCGACAGAACCCAACAATTCTGTAAAGACCGTAACATCAAACTTACGACTTCAATGCCTCGATATCCTCAGTCCAATGGACTCGCTGAATCAAGCAAGAAGACGATCATTACTCGATCAAGAAAAGACTCGGGTCTGCCAAAGGCAAATGTGTCGAAGAGCTTCCGACAGTTCTCTGGGGTAATCGTACAACACCTCGTACATCTACAAGACAAACTCCTTTTTCTGTCTATGGTTGCAAAGCGGTCTTTCCTGTCGAGGCCCAAATTCCAACCTCATGACATTCGACGGTCGATCACAACTTAGTCGATCTAAGTTTTGACCTCGATGCACTAGAATAATTGTGAGATTCAGCCCTAATCAAGATGGCTTCCCAGAAGCAATTGGTCAAACAACATTTCAATAAGAATGTCAAGGCCAAAATCTTCCAAACAGGTGATTATGTCTTACGACGAGTGTTTAAAAACACATAAGAACCTGGTTCAGGTAAACTATCCACCAAGTGGGAAGGACCGTATCAAATAACCAAGGTTGTCGGAAAGGGGGCCTACCGACTACAAACCCTCGACGGTCATGACATTCCTCGAAGTTGGAATGTGGTACATTTAAAGAGGTATTTTTTTAAAACCCATTCCCTCTTTACTTACGATTATCTTTCTACAAACCTTACTAACTTAAGCATCGGAGACTCGCTGGTCTAACCAATGACCCCCTCTAAGGTTATTTCATCACAGGATTGATCAATCATTCGACTATATTTATGCCTTACGGTCACCTAACGACCATGTCGTACGACCCAAAGGATCTAAGGTCAAAATCTTATCTATATTATGACAATCGCAAGTTCCTTGTAAAATTATCTCTGATAACAGGTTATTAATCAATACATTTGCAATTTGCATCGAAAGGCAAATTCCCTGGTTGCTTGTCCAACAGCAAGCCCAACTAACTTTCGACTGTGCTTACGTTGAAAGTATTTGAAATATTTCAATTATACTTCTTATCATCGCTTGTCGTGAGTTAATTAGATTCTCGTCACCCAAATAGGGTTTTTAATGGGCCTAGTCATTTTACGACCGCTTTCTCATATTTGATGTGGGTTGCTTAGATTTTCATTAATCTCTGTTATCTTTCTATTGCTTTTCTTACGTCTATCGTAAGTTACTTATACATTTGCTTTAATATTTTGTTTCAGCAGTATATAAAGTAGCAACAGTTCAAATTGTTCAAAAAATATTTTTATTAATATCTAAAAAGATATTACATTACGTGGCACTTCCACCAACGGTCGCCCGATTAAGAATACAAAAAATTATAAAAACTAATTAAGGAGCCGATTGCTCCTGCCCTTCTTTAGCCACGACCTCAGTGGCATCGTCTTGAGGACTCTCGTCTAGAAACTGACGATCGTGCTCATTCTCCAAATCGAGATCCTCCTCATCCTCCTCATCGTCTTGAGGACTCTCTTCCAAGACGCCTGATCATGGTCGTGCGAGTCTGAAGACGAGTGAACTCCTCGACAGAGGACCATGTCCCGCTCAACCCCAAGATACCGACTTCTTTTGCAGTCGCAGCCGAGATCATTTTTGTTGCGTCCAACTCCGATCGGTCGATGGAGGCCTCGCCAAGGACCTCCTTTATGCGACTTTGCAGCGCCGCATTTTGACGCTTGGCAGTCTCCAACTTGCCAAGGGCTTCATAGAGACGAAGGGAGATCTGCTCTCTCTCCTCCTCCACTGCCCTAGCCTTGGCAGTAGCCTTCGTCTCCCGCTCGCTAGATTGGGAGACTAAGGACTTCACGTCATTAAGACGTGAGTGAAGCGCCAGCGACGCTTAGAACGTCTGAAAATCATATAACAGGTTAATAAAACAAACGACAAAACCTAAAAACAACTCAAAAGTTCTTACCTTGAAGGAAAATCCTACGATGTTAGTGTCCATGTCTTCGATCGCGAGATCCTTGTATCGCTCGCAAGAGGGAACACTTCCTTCATATCAAGACCACCGGACGACATAAAGTCGACCGATAGCCTGATATTCAACCGACATGGTCTTTGGATCCTCACCTGTTTGAGGACCCTTCCCTTTGTCTTTCAATGAAGAGGCTTCCACCACCGGTGGTGGGACCAAGGAAACCGGTGCGGGATCCACAACCGGTGGCATTATTGCCCCTTTAGAATCAACGACCTGAAGGTCGTCAATCGTCGGGGATGGTTCCCTCGCGGCCGTCTTCATCTTCTTGCCGTCTGACCCCACAGTCGAAGAGGCCCCTCTCTTCAATGCTCGACCTTGTGGAGCCAGCTGGGCTGTCTATTCCCTCCCCGAGGGACTCAATGTTTCCATCGACTAGACCCCACAAGAGAAACCTAATGGTGATGTCAGACGACTAGACCCATTAAAAACACTAATGCAAAGAGGAAAAACTTACCAGAAACGGGTTCCCTGTCCTCTTCTTCCTCTTCTCCCTCTTCTTCGTCGTCTTCCTACTCTTCAGCATCTGTGTTGACTTGATCAGGAGACTCGACGATGATGACATAATCTTCATCATCCTCATCCTTGCCTCTCGATGTCACGGGGAAGAACGAACGCTCCTCAACGATGAGCTCCAGTAGACTTTTGACCTTCCTGGCCGTATCAGAATACGGCTTGACCTCGAAAAGTCAATGGATGATACAAAGAAAAAGTCAATCGTTAGATCGATAAAAACACAAAACGATAAAGAAAGAAAGGGATCGTTGTGTTCCACCCGTTGGTGATCCATCGAGCATTCTCCTCCAATGGCGCCACACGACCAAAGACATATCGTGTCTTCCACTTGCGATCATTTACCGCCGTCGCTTGAACCAAAACACGGTCAGCTCTAAATCTTGAAAATAGACTGTACCAATGGTTTGGCTCCGCTTTGACTGAGTAAGCCACCAGCAAATCATTAACAGTAAATCGCGATGTCCATTTTACTGTTAATCGTTTAGCAACTTGGATGATTCGCCAAAATTGGGGCATCATTTGTCCCGGAGACAACCCAAAGGTCTTCAAGAAATTCCTCGACAAGGGAGAGAAAGGCCATGAAAAGCCTATCTTGAAGGGATACTCGTAAAGAACGAAATACCCCTTCGGACACTGCTCAGGCTTTTATTGACCCGGAGCATTCAGTCAAATGTCGGTTGGAATCTTAGTCGTACGTCGGAACTCTTTCATCTCCGCCTCTCCTTTTATGATACTAAAGGGATCAGCTGCCATCGAAATATTTTTTGGCAAAAAACGGAAACTCTAAAAAAGAGAAAGCTAGAAAGGGAAACTATAAATTTTCCTAAAAACGCAAGGAATAAAGGAATTGGTAAAATCCTCTATTTATTTGCCAAATCAGTGGTGGCACGTGCCAACGATTATATGCCACCTGTATCGACTCTTCATCCTCCTCTACGGATGGACGACACCTGTCCCTACACCAGACACCATGCGTCCCACGTCGCAATGACGTCACAACAGTTAAAACAGTTGCATGCTTCCCCTCATAATCGCTTCGGTTCTCGAGGGAATGATTCAGTTACAAGAAATTGACACGTGTCACACCTGGTTACAAAATTCGAAAAAACGGCTTGCCGAAAAATTTACGAATTTTGGGGGCAAACTGTTTGGGTAAAATTTCACAAGTCTCGACTGACAGAAGGAAACCAAACGACTCCAGTCTATGGCCCATTCTTGTATTAAGGTAAGGTCTTGACGACATCGTACAACAGAAGACACTATCGTCCCAGGCGACGACCATCGAGAGTTTCTCACGTCCATAATTAAAGAAAGTCTCTCAATAACTTACATCTCACGACCTATGTAGCGTTACTAACGATCATCAATCATTTATTGTATACAACCGTTTTTCCTTTGCGAATCTCTTATTACAGGTTTAATGCACATAATGACCAACGGATATAACGAACGATCGTCATTAAGATCAATAATTATCAAGACCGTTGTACAATCAATGCTAATTTATGGCGACTAAAGCTATATATACAACCTCGAAGAGTTACACAAGGAAAACAACATTATCAGATTAAGAAGCACTTAAAAAGACACAACTCTCAAGAATTCTCCCAAGAAGAATCTTCCGATAGAAGTGTTCTGTTACGTTGCATCTGGCTCAATCGCACGATTACATTCTTTTTTCCACTGTAATATTGACAATTGTACTTGTAATCACCCCTTCCTAAGGACGACGTCCTTGATTAACGTCTATAGTGCACTTGACGATCCTTACTGTCGTCTGCGGTTTTTACCCTCAACCGGGTTTTCCGTGTCACCAAATCTATGTGTTTGATTTATTTTTTATTCTTTTTTCGCATAATTTGTCGAGTGATTGCCTACTTTAGTTGTTAAAGATCCACGCCGACCTTAGATCTTCCTTTGGACGATTTTTGCCATTAACAGTTGGCAAATTACCTCTAGCTCCCGGACAAAAGGTATATCTTTTAGTCCTTACGGTTTATTTCTCAAAATGGGTAGAAGCGGTTGCCTTCTCCCAAGTTTGGGATAAAGAAGTCATCTCCTTTATCCAGACTAAGATCATCCGCAGGTTCGGAATTCCATCCGAGATCGTTTGCGATAACGTGTCACAATTCATAAGCAATAGAACCCAAAAGTTCTATGAAGATCGTAACATCAAACTTACGACTTCAACACCCAGTATCCTAGTCTAATTGACTCGCAGAGTCGAGTAATAAAACGATCATCAACTCGAGCAAGAAAAGACTCAAAGCGGCAAACGGAAAATGGGTCGAAGAACTTCCGACAGTTCTTTGGGCCAATCATACGACACTTCGTACATCTACAGGACAAACTCCTTTCTCTCATGTCTATGTTTTTGAAGTAGTCTTGCCTGTCGAGACTCAAAGTCCAACCTCACGACACTCGATGTTTGATCACAACTTAGTAGATCTAAGTTACGACCTCGATGCATTGGAAGAATTGCAAGAATCAACATTGTTCAAAATAGCTTCGCAGAATCAACTGGTCGAACGACATTTGAATAAGAATATTAAGGCCAAGATCTTTCAAACAGGTGATTATCTCTTACGAAAAGTATTTGAAAACACACAAGAACTTGGTTCTGGTAAGTTATATAATTCCCAAATACACAGATTTCAATCACAAATCTTGAATTTCATTGATGAATCTTCACTTTCTCTCTCTCTACAAATTAGTTTCTCTCTCTAGAAACTCTCTCTACATATTCTCTCAAGATATATGACAATATCAAAGTCCTTCCTACATATTACAAAGACCTAAACTATTTATACCTCTAAGATAACAAAGTAACAAATCTAAATCTATTTGACTTTACAAAGACAATACAACACATATGACTTTTGTTGACTTTGAATATTACAATTACATTGACTTTACAACTTTTGACCTTTTAACCTTTTAATCTTGAATACAATTCTTGTTCTAACAATCTCCCCCTTTGGATTAGCTTTTAGAAACTCTAAATAGTCAACCTTTTCTTCAATCTCTGACTTTCTTCAAAACTTTCAAACTTTGACTTTGAAAACGCTTGATTCAAACAACTATTTATCTGATTTGAATATCTATTCCTTTCATTACATCTTCTTTGAAACAACTTTGAATAAACACCATTAACTTCAAGCTCTCCCTTTGTTTCTAAAAGAGTCAAATTTGAAACCTTGAACTTTGCTCTTTCTTTCTTTTCAGCTTTGACAAACAACTTGTAGCTTACTTGAACTTTGAACACTTGAACTTGAACTTTGATACATCTCCCCCTTTTAGATGAATCGTGACAATCAAAATCATCAAAACTCTTCAAGTTTAGATCTGTCTTTGGAACATCTCCCCCAAATAACCAATTTAGCACAGTCTTCATGATCTCCCCTTTTGGTGAAATATGTACAATCTCCCCCAGATAGGAAAGCTATCAATCTCCTCCAATGAATGATATGAGAGAATCATTCTTATGATCTGAATGAGCCGTCAATTCATGAATGTATTCATCTGAATCTTTTCAAATTCCGACATATTGGAATGGTAACCCTGAATCAACATATGAAACAGTTAGGAATGTCTGTCAGTAACACAAAGTTACTGTGTACAACAAATGTACAATGTAAGGATCTTGAAATGATGTTCACTACCCAGGACTTCCATTCAATCATTGAAAAACACAAGGTATTTTCTATGAATGTTCTAGCAGAAAAACAGATTTTCTGTGTGCTTGTGCTTGTGTTATGAAAGAATTAGCACAATGATTGTTCTTTAATCTCAAAATTATGTAAACCAATGAGACAACAATGATTATACATAGACTCAATGTGCATGAAAAAAGGGTCGAAGGTGGGGCAACTTTCCTTCTTTTTCAATATAAGTATCTTTCGAGTGAAGAACTGATAGCGTATGTGCTACATCCCTAGAAAATATGAAACATTCTCTTTTTAAGAAAAGAATGAGTAGCTGGTGAGGTTGTATGCAAGAGATGGCATGGGCTAGGTGCCTTTTTCAATGTCGTTCACGAAGAAATGTGAAACAACAGTATTGTGGCTGCTTGGCTCAGGAAGAAGTTTGGTGCAGAGTTTGATTTTCTTTTACTCTGTTCTCTCACCCTCTTTCTTTTAATCTTTTTAGTTCACTTCTAACCAATCTCACTTTTCCATTTTACCTCATCTCACACCAACACTCAAATCTTTTGACCCCTTTCCCCTCAATCACTCAGGGAATACTTCCTGGGTAGGAAACACTGGTTATCGTGAATCCATGGAAATTCTATTAAGCACTCATACTGAATCCCATGTATTTGTCCTAAAAGTATATCTATCTCAATGATTTTCTTGACATTAAAGCACAAGAAATCAATGTTAGTGTATGTATGCTCATTAAAAATCATAATGAAATTTGAGCATTTTAAACAATGAAGATTTCTCAAAACATTGTATGAATGAATAATCATGAAAGAATAGAAATGTTTTGAGAATCTGACAATGATTTAAATCAGATCAAAATTCATGAAGAATAATATTTTGGGAAATCAAAGAAGTAGGATGTTTATATGAACAAAATATAAACATATTTGCAATGAAAGCACATGTAAAATAGAAATGACGTCTGATTCAAACAATATATAATATAAATGGGAGTATTACCATAGAAAGATTTATCATTTGATACATGGTAATAACAAATTCAAGAAATGTACTGAACCAACGTGTGTATGAATACTTGACAAAGTATATGAAAAGAAAATACACAAGTATATTTTTCTTTATGAACACACGGTCAGATAAACATCAAAGTATCCAATCTTAAAATCATTTAAGATTGCACTTCTCAGTTTATAAAAACATTGTAAGAATAGGAAGTGGTTTAAACATTTAAGAACCATTTTTCACAAGTGAAAGTTGTTCATCTTTCAACAAGTGATAGAGTTAGAGATATAGAAAATATACCTGTAATGTATAGTATCTGAACTCCCCCTCGAATTAATATCAACATTTAAGTATCCTCAACAAAACATCAAATATTTTCCATCTTAGTAAGAACCATACCAGTAATTTTCATAATTTTTATTAACAAAATCATTTGAACCACAATAGGAACAACTAATCTTCTTTTGAGCTAACCTAAGCAGTTGATTTATAGTGTAAACCAGATCAGGTTTGCCAAAAGTTTTACTTTTTGAGGCATAGTTCCTTTTAGCTTTAAATGTATGTACAAATGTTTTTTCTTCCTTCTTGTCCTCCGAAGATCCTTTAACTTTCCAAATCCAATTTTCTTTATCTTTCTCATCTTTCCTTCTCCAGAACCTTTTTTTCTGAGACTCATTCTTCTTGATGTTACCTGAACCATCAACATTTTTGTCATAGAAAAGATTAGAATGAGGAATTTGATCTTTAGATTATGAAGTAAGACTATCATCATAATCAAATAAAGGATTGTTAGAAACCTTTAAAAAACGTGAACTTGAAGCTGTTTTGAATGAACATTGTAAATCAGCTTGATCATCTCTTGGTGATTGAATAATTGATTCTGGCGTCTTTGGCTCAGTCAACTTCACCTTGAACATGATCTCTTCAAGTTCCTTTATCTTTGAAGACAAATTGTTTCTTTCCTTTGAAATCAGATTAAACTTATTTTGCAGTTCAGACTTCGTCTTCTTTTCTTTCAGAATAGTTGATGACAACTCAGATAATTTCTTTGTAAGCTCTTCTATCTCAGTCTCAAACACTGTCCTTTCTTCTTCAAATTCGTTTTCAACATTTGAGTTCTAAGGATTTCTTCTCTTCAAAGGACTTTCTTGAAGAGCATATGTTTTTCTTTCTCTTTCAAACTCTTCTCTTTCTTTCTTGACAATCTTTACACCTTGAGAAAATTTGTCTTTCATTTCTGTAATATTTCTTTGAAGTTCAACATTTTCTTTTTCAAACTTGTCTCTTTCAACTCTAAGATCTGGACTTTCAGATTTATCTTTCAGACCTTTCAATTCTGATTCAAGTGCATAGACTTTGATTTGCAACTCAGATTTTTCAGCTTTATTCTTTGAATTTTCTCTATCACAATCATTTGCCATTCTGGTGTATATCGATAATTGTCCAAGGAGACGTTGAATATTTGCTTTAGCCTCCAAAAGATTCATCTTATCATAATCAAAATCGAAACCTTGAGACATCTTGAAATCTGTAAGAATATGATCGTCAAAAGAAAACTTCGATTAGAAGTCGAATATTGTACACACTCTTGAAAATATTAATACAACAATTAAAATCAGAAAGATTTTTAGAAAATTAAAATCTAAGAAACAAATTATAAAATTGTCTTCAAAAATTAATTCTGAAAAGTCAAAGCGGAAAAATCTCACTTTAGTCTCCAAACCTGCAAAAGTATGAAAGATATATCAGATATGCTCAGAAACAGTAAAAATAACCAGAAATGACACAAAACGGACTAAAAATGAAAAGAAAAAGAAAAACAAGGACTAAACACGACAAACAAGAGAAATTAACAAAAAAATCGACTAAAAACAAGCAAAAACGACTAAAATATGAATAAAATACGAAAACAGGAACTAAAACCGACAAAATACTAAACTAATACAAAAAACGAGGAATAAAAGTGAGAAAGACACGACAAAAAAAACGAGAATTAAAACGTAAAAACACGAAACTTACAAACTAGAGGGACTCAAAATGACAATAGATGAAACTAAAAACTAAAGGGACTAAAATTGTAAAAACCTAAAAGATAAAAAACTACAAGGGCTGAAATTGACAACTCTATAAACTAGTTAACAGGACTAACGGGACTAACGATCAAATGGACTAAAATTGAAACAAAAACTAACAGAACTAACTATCAGGGACCAAAATGTCAGAAATCTAACGGACTTAATGACCCTCCGTTAGATAACTGTTCATTTTCTTCTCCAAACGAACTGCAACTTTCAAGACTCGATATCTACCTCGTTTTTCGACCAAAATTGATGAAACAAGTTTCAAAATGCACCTTTTTCAATGTAGAATCGATCCCAACAAGAAAAATTCCATCATGCAACGCTATGTAAACTGTGTTTCAACGCAAACAAACTCCGGCGAAGTTAATTTTCCGGCAAGTGTTTTTCGATGTCTTAAACTCTCTTATGACATGCAAATCGATTAGAAGCAACAGATAAACGATATAAGGACACTATAACATCGAAACCAATCGCAAAAAAAATGTTCCGACCAAACCCGTTTTTCCGGCGGGAGCTCCGGCGAACTTTCAATCACGAATATCTCGCTCGATAATGGACCAAAATCCATTCTGAAACCTGTTCTGAAATCCTTATGACCAGAGGAACAAGTTAGGAGCAATAAGATCGATCGAAAACATCTCAAACAGAGAGCCACTTGAAGTCATTGAGAAAAAAAATTCAGAAAATTCATAGAAATCTCTCTAAACTAAGATAAGAATTCGTAAACAAGCAGATACGAAAAGTATGGAATTCGTAAATAGCTTCCTGCGATGTAACACCTAAACATTGGGATAATTTTAAAAATTGAAAATTCGGCAATATGACGTTTATAAATAGGGCAAACCACCCAATAATGGGTAAAGCGTGAGCATGCACAAAACCTGTAAATGTATATGGAGAAGTGACAACAAACCAATCCAAAAAAAAACAAATCTATCTAGATTACATAGGTTGTCAACCCAATACCAAATGAATAAATTGGTTTAAACACCAAGACTCCAAATTAACTATCATCCTGAAATTCCTCAATAGACCAAACTCTTCACTCAACCCCTTGACGACCCGCCGCTAAGGTAACTTGTTATACACATCATTTTCGAAAAAGTTTTAGGCTTAAAGCCTAGCGAGACATTACAGTTCATATGAATGACAGTAAAATTAGTTGAAATATAAATAGTTGTTTTCGTCAACATTCTTGTAAATGGTTTGGTAAACACATAGTGACCTTCTAGTCCAGATCTCATCTTGCGACGACGGGTGTAAGCTCGAATCCAAGGATTGTGGCGAAACACAAAGTAACCCACTTTCCGAGTTTTGAGCTCACCATACTAGAATCAAGGCCGTGAACATGCATGTTCAAATACATATGTGGGGGGATGGTACCCTATGATCCAAGTCATGCTGATTCGCTAGGATTTAGATTTACGACCCACGACTAGTAACCGGTCCCACATAACCGTACCAATATGCCATCCTAGGGTCCAATGTTTCAACTAGCTACATACGGGAATTACCCCGAAATAATAAGTCAACTCAATACTTATGGATCCATTAGTAATAGTCTAGACTCTTCACAATAACACTTGTGACCAACTATAATCAAACATATAGTTCATAAAACCATTTAGTTCCCAAATCACTTTCCAATGGTTAACTGCTGATAAGAATCACAAGCCATATATAAACATAAGGCTAACATCTCAACTTCCAAAATGTTTCTTTCCAAATACACCTTTCAAGTGTAAAAACCATCCAAATGAAATAAGGATTTTTTCAAGATCAAAACCATTTATTTCTCTTTCACAAGATAACTCTTTTCAACCAAAATCCCATGGTTTGCTAAAACATGAACTTGGCTAAAAACCATAAGTTGAACATTTACTCATCAAAATACAACAACAACATATTTGTAGTTCCAAACATGGATTATACCTTCATTTTACAAGAAATGGTAAGAAACTCTAAAAATCTCCCAAAATACCAAGTTAGGTCAAAATCTCGTAAATGATGAAATGTAAACAAGGAGATGATTAGAAGTCAAAACTATATATTTTGATGTGTATAAAGTTTTATAAAAGGAGTATGACTCACCTTGGGTTAAATACCAAAACCCTAGAAATTGAGATGAGACTTGCACTAATAGATCGAGATCCTTCACCAAGAACACTTAAAACACCCTAGACAAGATCATAATCACATAAGGGTGGAGTTAAATGAAGGAATCAATGAAGATGGAGAAATGGAGGAGAAAACCTTACCAGAACCAGAGAGGAAAATCGCACAGAAAGTAGCCCCAAATCAGATAAAATGAAATAATTTCGGTGCTGTCTGATTTAAGGCCTACACCTCTCTCGCGAGAGTGCCATGCGATAGTGACAATGTCACTATCGCAAGGCACAACTGTGCCATATGTACCGAGAGTGGTACTTCACTCGCAATAGTGCCCTGGCTATAATGACATTGTCACTATCGCGAGGCATAGTCGCGCCACTGGTACCGAGGCCCGAAAATGTCCAAAACTCGAGATTTTCGAATGGGTCGATCTAAGGTTCGAAAGTACATCACATTTCACCCAAAATGATAAATGGAAGACGAATTAAAGATCAAACGAATGACATAAACATACTTTGTGAAAATACCGGGTGTTACAATACTCCCCAACTTGAAAATGATTTCGTCCTCGAAATCTTAGTCACATGAACAAGTGAGGTATCTTCGCTTCATGTCCTCCTCGGCTTCCCACGTCAAATTGGCTCCACGATGATGCCTCCACTACACCTTGACCATAGTGACCTCCCTGTGGTGCATTTTCTTAGACTTCCTTTCTAAGATAGCGCCGGGTTCTTCTACACAACGGTTACTTTCGTCCACTCTTAAATCGGAGAGAGGAATGACGCTTTCTTCATCCGCTAAACTTTTACGAAGGTAACATATATGAAACGTGTTGTAGATTCTACTCAACTCCGGCGGCAGTTCCAATTGGTAGGCTTACAAACCAATTCGCTTAAGCACTTTGAAAGGTCCAAGGAAACAGGGACTCAACTTCCTGCGTTTTCCGAAACGGATAATTCCCTTCCAAGGCGACATCTTCAACATCACACGATCGCCCACTTGAAATTCCATCGATCATCATTTCTTATCCGCATAGCTCTTTTGCCGATCTTGAGCCGCTTTTAATCTTTCCCGAATGCCTTTGACCTTATCGGCCATCTCTTGCATGATTTCCGGTCCGAAAAATTGCTTCTCCCCCGCCTCAAGCCAACATACGAGAGTTCTACACTTCCACCCATACAAGGCCTCGAACGGAGCCATTCCGATACTTGAGTGGTAGCTATTGTTATAAGCAAACTCCACCAAAGGTAGGTGAGAGTCCCAACTACCCCCGAAGTCGATAACGCAAGACCTTAACTTGTCTTCTAGCGTTTGGATCGTTCTCTCGCTTTAACCGTCAGTTTGAGGATGGTAGGCCGTACTCAACTTTACGCGCGTATCAAGTTCTTTCTGTAGGTCGTCCCAAAAGTTTGAAGTAAACCGACTGTCACGATCCGAAATAATAGACAAGGGTACTCCACGCCTCGAAACCATCTCATCGATGTAAAGCTTCGCTAACTTATCCATCGATAATGTCTCGCGCATGGCCAAGAAATGAGCGCTCTTGGTCAACCGATCAACTATTACCCATATGGTATCGTGACCTCGAAGAGTCTTCGGTAACTTAGTCACAAAGTCCATGGTAATATGTTACCATTTCCATTTGGGGATCTCCAAGGATTGGACACTTCTGTATGGTCGTTGATGTTCGGCCTTCACTTGCAAACACGTTACACAACGCTCTACGTGACGTGCCACGTCAAGCTTCATCACCGGCCACCAATGGTGTAGTTTCAAATCCCGGTACATCTTTGTACTACCCGGGTAAATGGAATATTTGGATTTGTGCGCATCCTCAAGGAGAAGTTCCCGATTGCCCCCAACCCTGGGCACCTACACATGACCATTGAACAATTTAAGTCCACGGCTATCTTCCTTCAAGAGTAAACGTTGCTTCGTCATGACTTCTTCCTTCAGATTCTCATCCAACAAGGCTTCCACTTGAGATGTCTTGATCCTCTCGATAAGACTTGACACTATCTCAATTCTCGAAAGGGTAGCCCGAATACCCCCGCCATATTCCTTTCGACTCAAAGCATCGGCCACCACGTTTGCCTTACCGAGATGGTAAAGCAACTCACAATCATAGTCTTTGAGTAACTCGAGCCACAACCTTTGCCTCATGTTCAACTCTTTTTGATCAAAGACGTACTTCAGAATCTTATGATCTGTGTAGAGAGTACATTTTGTGCCGTAGAGGTAGTGTCGCCAAATCTTCCAAGCGAACACCACCGCCGCCAACTCTAAATCATGGGTAGGATAAATCTTTTCGTGAATCTTGAGTTGTCTCGATGCGTAAGCGATTACTTTGCCTCTTTGCATCAACACACAACCCAAACCCATTTTCGAAGCGTCGCTATAGACTACGGAGTCTTCCGACCCTTCGGGTAACGACAAGATTGGAGCTTCACACAACTTCTTTTGCAAATTCTGGAACGCCTTCTCTTGCGTTTCGGTCCAAACAAACTTCACATTCTTCCTAGTCAAAGCTGTCAAGGAAGATGCGATCTTGGAGAAGTCTTGTATGAATCTCCGATAGTAGCCCGCCAAACCCAAAAAGCTTCGGATTTCAGACGGACTCTTGGGAGGCTCCCAATTCATCATCGTTTCAATCTTGGAGGGGTCCACCTTCACTCCGTCTCGATTGACAACGTGGTCCAAGAACTGAACTTCATCAAGCCAAAAGTCGCACATGGAAAATTTGGCATACAACTTCTCCTTTCTCAACACTTCTAGAACTTCGCATAGGTGTTGTTCATGTTCTGACTCGCTCTTGGAGTACACGAGTATGTCATCAATGAATACAATGACCGACTTGTCGAGGAAAGGTCGGCACACTCTATTCATCAAGTCCATAAACACCGCCGGTGCATTAGTTAGACCAAACGACAACCCAAGGAATTCGTAATGGCCGTAACGCGTTCTAAAAGTCGTCTTCGGAACGTCTTTCCCTTTCACCTTCACTTGATGATATCCCGAGCGCAAATCGATCTTCGAGAAACAACCCGCTCCTTGAAGTTGGTAGAAGAAGTCGTCGATTCTCAAGAGCGGATACTTATTCTTCACTATGGCCTTATTCAGTTCACGATAATCGATGCACATCATCATCGTGCCATCTTTCTTTTTGACAAACAAGACCGGAGCTCCCCAAGGCGACGAGCTCGATCTTATAAATCCCTTCTCTAGGAGTTCTTGGAGTTGTGCCATCATTTCTTGCATCTACGATGGCGCTAACCGGTAAGGAGCTCACGCAATTGGAGTTGCCCCCGGTATAAGATCAATCCGGAACTCCACTTGACGATCGGGTGGTAAACCGGGCAAATCATCCGGAAAGACATCGGAAAATTCGCGCACCACCTTCACATCCACGAGGTTTTTCTTCTCAAGTTTCGCGTCTACCACGTAATCTAGAAAGGACGAACATCCTTTCACCAAACACTTTCGCGCTCTAGCCATGGTGATAACCACCACATCACCTTTCCTTCTCTTGCCATAAACTACCACTATGTCACCATCCGATGTAGGTAGTTGGATTAGTTTCTTGGAGCATAGGATTTCGGCATGATTGTCCGCCAACCAATCCATGTCGACCAGCACGTCAAATCCACCAATGACCATTGGCATCAAGTTGATTAAGAACTCCTTCCCTTCAATACTAAGGGTACAATCCCTCAAGACGTCGCGTATTAACACTTGACTGCCATTAGCTATCTCTACCACTAAAGCATTCTATAGACTATTAGTGGACATGTCAAGTTTTTCACGAAATAAATCAGATACGAAAGAGGAGTTGGCACCCAAATCAAATAGCACACGAGCATGTACAGAGTTTAGGAGAAACGTACCTGATACCACATCAGCGGATGCCTTGGCCTCATCGACTGTCATCTGAAAAGATCGGCCAGAAACTCTGGGAGGGTTCTCTTTCTTCTCCGGGGCGCACCCCGCTTTCAACTTCGGAAAATCCTTTCGAAAATGTCCCAGCATCTTGCACTCAAAACAGATAATCCCTTTGATCGGACAATCTTTAGTGAGATGATCAGTCTTACCACACCTGACAAAAGCAGTGAAAGCAGGATTACAATTGCCGTAATGCTTGCTCTTACATCTTTGACAGCATCGTGCCTCCTAGGGTTTTTGAAATTGTTGTTCCCATCGAAAGGTCGATTTCTCTTAAGAGGCCCGGAATGCCTTCCCACCTCCTCTTTTCTACAACCGCCACCGATTTCTCGGGCTTGCCTCTAGCATAAACTTCCTCCATGAATTGAGATTCCTCAATCGTCTCGCGAAGATTGGAAGCTTTGGAGTTGCGGACCATTGACATCATGTCCGCCGGTAGGCCATTGAGATAAGCCTTTATCTTCTCTTTCTCCGTTGGGGCCACGTGCCCCACCAAATCAAGTTTCTCCATAAATTGACGGGTGTACTCCCTCACCGTCAAGTTCCCCTTTACTAGAGATCGAAATTCTTTTTCGATTCGGTCCATAGATCTTTCACTACAGAACTCTTCCATTAACTTCTTCTTAAATTATGCCCAAGACAACTGATCCAAGACGATAGGAGAGAGAGTGGATTGAGTAACATTCTACCAGGTGAGTGTCGTATCTCTTAGCAGTTGGGTGCCAAACCGCACTCTCTGATCGTCTCCACATTCAGAGGAGCCAAAAGCTTGCTCAACAGCTCTAATCCACTTCACACACATAATTAGGTTTTCAGAACCAGAGAATTCTGTCGGCTCGCATCCCAGAAAGGATTTGTAGGAACAACTCCTTCCACTCTTCTGAGCACCCACAACTCTGTGCTCTTCCATCTTAACACCCTAACTGGTGCCACCAGAACCTACAAAGACGTTCTCTGCAACCGCCTCATATCTCTTGAGACTGGCATCGCTGTCTTCTAACAGCTTCAGAAACGCTTCCTGTTGCTTCTCCATAGCCGATGACACCATCTGCATAATACTGACCATCATAACAACTTGAGGGTTCGCCTCTTGAACAGTCGGGTTTATGGATGCCAACTCCACTCTTGGCCCTTGCTCCACTTCTCCCCTGAATATAGGCGGCATACCCGGAGGAACAACGGTCGCTGTCCGAACTATTGTATTTTGCTCGGGCGAGCTATCTTCGCGTGTATTCCCATCGGCTAACGATCTACTGCGAGTGTTCACCATACTAAAATAATGGCTACCACACAAACACGAGAAAGAGTAAGAAACAGATTAACCAAAATACGCACGAAGGAAACGTACTATTATGCCTACCAAATGTCATAACATTAGCAAACCAAGCACACTTCCGTAAAATATCCTCATAATAACATTAGCTAAGGGAGATTATGAACATATAACACATAAGGGTTATCGTTACCATCATCACAACGCTTGATGAACATAATTTCCGTCGACTCTAAGACTAACCCATCTTAGAAATTCTACCCAACTCACAAATCATTTCCTAACGTACTAAGTCTAAGTCTAGACATCTTACATTCATGCCAAGTTCACTTAAACTAGAGCTCTGATACCAACTTGTAACACCCTAAAAATTGGGGTAATTTTAAAAATTGAAAATTCGGCAAAATGACGTTTATAAATTGGGCAAACCACCCAATAATGGGTACAACGTGAGCATTCACAAAACCTGTAAATGTATATGGAGAACTGACAACAAACCAATCTAAACCAAACCAAATCTATCTAGATTACATAGGTTGTCAACCCAATACCAAATGAATAAAATGGTTTAAACACCAAGACTCCAAATTAACTATCATCTGAAATTCCTCAATAGACCAAACTCTTCACTCAACCCCTTGACGACCCGCCGCTAAGGGAACCTGTTATACACATCACTTTCGAAAAACTGTTAGGCTTAAAGCCTAGTGAGAACATACAGTTTATATGAATGACAGTAAAATCAGTTGAAATATAAATAAATATTTTCGTCAACATTCTTGTAAATGGTTTGGTAAACACATAGTGGCCTTCCGATCCAGACCTCATCTTGCGATGACGGTTGTTTGCCCGAATCCATGGATTGTGGCGAAACACAAAGTAAGCCACTTTCCGAGTTTTGAGCTCACCATACTAGGATCAAGGTCGTGAACATGCTTGTTCAAATACAGATGTGGGGGGATGGCACCCTATGATCCAAGTCATACTCATTCCCTAGGATTTACATTTACGACTCACGACTAGTAATCGGTCCCATATAACCGTACCAATATGCCACCCTAGGGTCCAATGTTTCAACTAAATACATACGGGAATTACCCCCAAATAATAAGTCAACTCAATACTTATGGATCCATTAGTAATAGTCTAGACTTGTCATAATAACACTTGTGACCAACTATAATCAAACATATAGTTCATAAAACCATTTAGTTCCCAAATCACTTTCAAATGGTTAACTGCTGATAAGAATCACAAGCCATATATAAATATAAGGCTAACATCTCATCTTCCAAGATGTTTCTTTCCAAATACACCTTTCAAGTGTAAAAACCATCAAAATGAAATAAGGATTTCTTCAAGATCAAAACCATTTATTTCTCTTTCACAAGATAACTCTATTCAACCAAAATCCCATGGTTTGCTAAAATATGAACTTGGCTAAAAGCCATAAGTTGAACATTTACTCATCAAAATATAACAACAACATATTTGTAGTTCCAAACATGGATTATACCTTCATTTTACAAGAAATGGTAAGAAACTCTAAAAATCTCCCAAAATACCAAGTTAGGTCAAAATCTCATAAATGATGAAATGTAAACAAGGAGATGATTTGAAGTCAAAACTATATATTTTGATGTCTATAAAGTTTTATAAAAGTAGTATGACTCACCTTGGGTTAAATACCAAAACCCTAGAAATTAAGATGAGACTTGCAATAATAGATCGAGATCCTTCACCAAGAACACTTAAAACACCCTAGACAATATCATAATTACATAAGGGTCGAGTTAAATGAAGGAATCAATGAAGATGGAGAAATGGAGGAGAAAACCTTACCAGAACCAGAGATGAAAATCGCACAGAAAGCAGCCCCAAATCAGATAATATGAAATAATTTCGGAGCTGTCTGATTTAAGGCCTGGACCTCTCTCGCGAGAGTGCCATGCGATAGTGACAATGTCACTATCGCGAGGCACAATCGCGCCATAGGTACCGAGAGTGGTACTTCACTCGCGATAGTACCCTGGCGATAGTGACATTGTTACTATCGCGAGGCACAGTCGCGCCACTGGTACCGAGGCCCGAAAATGTGCAAAACTCGAGATTTTCGCATGGGTCAATCTAAGGTTCGAAAGTACATCACATTTCACCCAAAATGATAAATGGAAGACGAGTTAAAGATCAACGAAGGATGGAAACTTACTTTGCGAAAATACCAGGTGTTACATGCGAAATGTTAACAATTCGTAACATGAAGCTTGCGAATTCCTTGATCATTCTGCGAATTCCTTGACAACATCTCTCAAAAACTAAGTAAGAAATTCGTAAAAATTTGCACAGTGTTTTGCGAATTGTTGATCCTCATGCGAGTTCTTGGTAGTGTTCGAATTCCTTTGAACACAGTGAACCATGCGAATTATTAAACTCAGTAACTTGCGAATTCCTTATAATAGAGTATGATGCGAATTCCTTGGTTAACGATATCTCATGCCAATTTTTGGACTATTGTACGAATTCTTCATGGTAGATACGAGTTCTTCATGGTATATACGAGTTCTTCACACATCTTGGTTCATGGGAGTTCTTCAACTGGACGTGTGTTCTTCAGATGATGATACAAGTTTTGTTATTTCTTCTTTCCGGTAAGATGTTTAGAGTTCTTCAATCAACCTTCTGTAAGTATATTTTGGATCAAAATCACAACTACAAACAACATTTTAAACATTTAAATCAAGAATATGGATCAAAACTTAAGATCTGGAACATTTTATCAAGAACATGATTAACAAAAGAAATTTCAAAGATGAAACTTACCGATTAAAACATCAAAATCAGTGATCGATTCATGTTTAACAACACATTTTGTATACGAATTCACATCAAAATTGATTAAAATCAACACAGATTTGTAGAATCAATTTCAAAAAAAAAAATTAACAGTAAACTCAAGAACGTAAGATTTAAAAAAAAATTCAAATTGGTTCAAACCTTTGATATCTTTCACAAATCACCAACAAAAGATGAATCTTGTATCAAAAACGAAATCAAACAATGTACAATTTCATCATATCAACATGAAATTTACAAAATCAGTGAGAAAATTTCAAGAACAAATCACACGAGAAAAACTCAAGAAAACTCCCTGATTTTCAGATATGGATGAAATTGAATGAAATTGTTGCGCAAATTCTTTCTCCCAAGCTTTGATACCAATTATGAATCCCAAATACACAGATTTCAATCACAAATCTTGAATTTCATTGATGAATCTTCACTTTCTCTCTCTCTACAAATCAGTTTCTCTCTCTAGAAACTCTCTCTACATATTCTCCCAAGATATATGACAATATCAAAGTCCTTCCTACATATTACATAGACCTAAACTATTTATACCTCTAATATAACAAAGCAACTAATATAAACCTATTTGACTTTACAAAGACAATACAACACATTTGACTTTTGTTGACTTTGACATATTACAATTACATTGACTTTACAAGTTTTGACCTTTTAATCTTGAATACAATTCTTGTTCTAACAATCTCCCCCTTTAGATTCAAGATTAAAAAAGATTTGACAATTATCTTTAGAATAATCTCTAGCATAAATCTTTTTCAGCGTTAAACCTTGAAAACTCTAATTTGTTGAAATTTTTTTGAAAGATCTTTAAATGAATCTCCCCCTTTGGATAAGCTTTTAGAAACTCTAAATAGTCAACCTTTTCTTCAATCTCTGACTTTCTTCAAAACTTTCAAACTTTATAATTTTTCAAACTTTGACTTTGAAAACGCTTGATTCAAACAACCATTTATCTGATTTGAATATCTATTCCTTTCAATACATCTTCTTTGAAAGAACTTTGAATAAACACCATTAACTTCAATCTCTCCCGTTGTATCCAAAAGATTCAAATTTGAAACCTTGAACTTTGCTCTTTCTTTCTTTTCAACTTTGACAAACAACTTGTATCTTACTTGAACTTTGAACACATGAACTTGAACTTTGATACATATCCCCCTTTTAGATGAATCGTGACAATCAAAATCATCAAAACTCTTCAAGTTTAGATCTGTCTTTGGAACATCTCCCCCAAATAACCAATTTAGCACAGTCTTCATGATCTCCCCCTTTGGTGAAATATGTACAATCTCCCCCAGATAGGAAAACTATCAATCTCCTCAAATGAATGATATGAGAGAATCATTCTTATGATCTGAATGAGCCGTCATTTCATGAATGTATTCATCTGAATCTTTTCAAATTCAGACAAATTGGAATGGTAACCATGAATCAACATATGAAAGAGTTAGGAATGTCTGTCAGTAACACAAAGTTACTGTGTACAACAAATATACAATGTAAGGAGCTTGAAATGATGTTCACTCCCTAGGACTTCCATTCAATCATTGAAAAACACAAGGTATTTTCTATGAATGTTCTGACAGAAAATTATGATTGTTGTTTAGGATCAAAATTATGTAAACCAATGAGACAACAATGATTATATATAGACTCAAAGTGCATGAAAAAAGGGTCGAAGGTGGGGCAACTTTCCTTCTTCTTCAATATCAGTATCTTCCGAGTGAAGAACCAATAACGTATGTGCTACATCCCCAGAAAATGTGAAACATTCTCTTTTTAAGAAAAGAATGAGTAGCTGGTGAGGTTTTATGCAAGAGATGGCATGGGCTAGGTGCCTTTTTCAATGTCGTTCACGAAGAAATGTGAAAAAATAGTATTGTGGTTGCCCGACTCAGAAAGAAGTTTGGTGCAAAGTCTGATTTTCCTTTACTCTGTTCTCTCACCCTCTTTCTTTTAATCTTTTAAGCTCACTTCTAACCAATCTCTCCATTTTATCTCATTGCACACCAACACTCAAATCTTTTGACCCATCTCCCCTCAATCACTCAGGGAATACTTCCTGGGTAGGAAACACTGGTTATCGTGAATCCATGGAAGTTCTGTTAAGCACTCACACTGAATCCCTTGTATTTGTACTAAAAGTATACGTATCTCAATGATTTTCTTGACATTAAAGCACAAGAAATCAATGTCAGTGTATGTATGCTCATTAAAAATCATAATGAAATTTGAGCATTTTCAATAATGAAGATTTCTCAAAACTTTGTATGAATAAATAATCATGAAAGAATAGAAATGTTTTGAGAATCTGACAATGATTTAAATCAGATCAAAATTCATGAAGAATAATATTTTGGGAAATCAAAGAAGTAGGATGTTTATATGAACAAAATATAAACATATTTGCAATGAAAGCACATGTAAAATAGAAATGACGTCTGATTCAAACAATATATAATATAAATGGGAGTATTACCATAGAAAGATTTATCATTTGATACATGGTAATAACAAATTCAAGAAATGTACTGAACCAACGTATGTATGAATATTTAACAAAGTATATGAAAGGAAAATACACAAGTATTTTTCTTTATGAATACACGGTCAGATAAGCATCAAAGTATCCAATCTTAAAATCATTTAAAATCCCACTTCTCAATTCATAAAAATATTGTAAGAATAGGAAGTGGTTTGAACATTTAAGAACCATTTTTCACAAGTGAAAGTTGTTCATCTTTCAACAAGTGATAGAGTTAGAGATATAGAAAATATACCTGTAACGTATAGCATCTAAACTCCCCCTTCAATTAATATCAACGTTTAAGTATCCTCAACAAAACATCAGATATTTTCCATCTTAGTAAGAACCATACCAGTAATTTTCATAATTTTTGTTAACAAAATCATTTGAGCCACAATAAGAACAACTAATCTTCTTTTGAGCTAACCTGATCAGTTGATTTATAGAGTAAACCAGATTAGGTTTGCTAAAAGTTTTACCTTTCGAAGTATAGTTCCTTTTAGCTTTAAATGTATGTACAAATGATTTTTCTTCCTTCTTCTCCTCCGAAGATCCTTTAACTTTCCAAATCCAATTTTCTTTATCTTTCTCATCTTTCCTTCTCCAGAACCTTTTCTTCTGAGACTCATTCTTCTTGATGTTACCTAAACCATCAACATTTTTGTCATAGAAAAGATTAGAAGGAGGAATCTGATCTTTAGATTTAGAAGTAAGACTATCATCAAAATCAAATAAAGGATTGTTAGAAACATTTATAAAACGTGAACTTGAAACTGTTTTGAATGAACATTCTGAATCAACTTGATCATCTCTTGGTGATTGAATAATTGATTCTGGCATATTTGGCTCAGTCAACTTCACCTTGAACATGATCTCTTCAAGTTCCTTTATCTTTGAAGACAAACTGTTTCTTTCCTTTGAAATCAGATTAAACTTATTTTGCAGTTCAGACTTCGTTTTCTTTTCTTTCAGAATAGTTGATGACAGCTCAGATAATTTCTTTGTAAGCTCTTCTATCTCAGTCTCAAACACTGTCCTTTCTTCTTCAAATTCTTTTTCAACATTATTTCTCTATTTAGATATCTCCTTGAATACACCAACATTCTTCTGTTCATCAACCTTCTTTTCCTTCTCAAACTTATCTCTATGCAAGATAATAACTTTCTTGACAATCTTTACACCTTGAGAAAATTTGTCCTTCATTTCTGTAATCTTTCTTTGAAGTTCAGCATTTTCTTTTTCAAACTTGTCTCTTTCAACTCTAAGATCTGGACTTTCAGATTTATCTTTCAGACCTTTTAATTCTGATTCAAGCGCAGAGACTTTGATTTGCAACTCATTTTTTTCAGCTTTATTCTTTGAATTTTCTCTATCACGATCATTTGCCATTATGGTGTATATCGATAATTGTCCAAGGAGACGTTGAATATTTGCTTTAGCCTCCAAAAGATTAATCTTATCATAATCAAAATTGACACCTTGAGACATCTTGAAATTTGTAAGAATATGATCGTCAAAAGAAAACTTCGATTAGAAGTTGAATATTGTACACACTCTTGAAAATATTAATACAACAATTAAAATCAGAAAGATTTTCAAAAAATTAAAATCTGAGAAACAAATTATAAAATTTGTCTTTAAAAATGAATTCCAAAAAGTCAGAGCGGAAAAATCTCATTTAGTCTCCAAACTTACATAAATATGAAAGATATATCAGTTATGCTCAAAAACAGTAAAAATAACCAGAAATGATACAAAACGGACTAAAAATGAAAAGAAAAAGAAAAAGAAAAACAAGGACTAAACATGACAAACATGAAAAATTAACAAAAAAAATGACTAAAAACAAGCAAAAACGACTAAAATATGAATAAAATACGAAAACAGGAACTAAAACCGACAAAATACTAAACTAATACAAAAAACGAGGAATAAAAGTGAAAAACACTAAGACACGACAAAAAAACGAGAATTAAAACGTAAAAACACGAAACTTACAAACTAGAGGGACTCAAAATGACAAAAGATGAAACTAAAATCTAAAGGGACTAAAATTGTAAATACCTAAAAGATAAAAACTACAGGGGCTGAAATTGACAACTCTATAAACTAGTTAACAGGACTAACGATCAAATGGACTAAAATTGAAACAAAAACTAACAGAACTAACAGTTAGGGACCAAAATGTCAGAAATCTAACGGAATTAATGACCCTCCGTTAGATTACTGTTCATTTTCTTCTCCAAACGAACTGCAGCTTTCAAGACTCGATATCTAGCTCGTTTTTCGACCAAAATTGATGAAACATGTTTCAAAATGCACCTTTTTCAATGTAGAATCGATCCCAACAAGAAAAATTCCATCATGCAACGCTATGTAAAATGTGTTTCAACGCAAACAAACTCCGGCGAAGTTAATTTTCCAGCGAGTGTTTTTCTATGTTTTAAACTCTCTTATGACCTGCAAATCGTTTAGAAACAACATATAAACGATATAAGGACACTATAACATCGAAACCAATCGCAAAAAAAATGTTCCGACCAAACCCTTTTTTCCGACGGGAGCTCCGGCGAACTTTCAATCTCGAATATCTCGCTCGATAATAGACCAAAATCGATTCTGAAACCTGTTCTGAAATCCTTATGACCAGGGGAACAAGTTAGGAGCAATAAGATCGATCGAAAACATATTAAACAGAGACCCACTTGAAGTCATCGAGAAAAACAATTCAGAAAAAAAAATTCAAACTTGAGAATTCGTAAGTCTGTTACATGCGAATCCATAGAAATCTCTCAGAAACTAAGATAAGAATTCGTAAACAAGCAGATACGAAAAGTATGGAATTCGTAAATAGCTTCTTGCGAAATGTTAACAATTCGTAACATGAAGCTTGCGAATTCCTTGATCATTCTGCGAATTCCTTGACAACATCTCTCAAAAACTAAGTAAGAAATTCGTAAAAACTTCCACAGTGTTATGCGAATTGTTGATCCTCATGCGAGTTCTTGGTAGTCTACGAATTCCTTTGAACACAGTGAACCATGCGAATTCTTGAACTCGGTAACTTGAGAATTTCTTATAATAGAGTATGATGCGAATTCCTTGGTTAACGATATCTCATGCCAATTGTTGGACTGTTGTACGAATTCTTCATGGTAGATACGAGTTCTTCATGGTATATACAAGTTCTTCACACATCTTGGTTCATGGGAGTTCTTCAACTGGATGTGTGTTCTTCAGATGATGATACAAGTTCTACGATTTATTCTATCTAGTAAGATGTTTAGAGTTCTTCAATCAACCTTTTGTAAGTATATTTTGGATCAAAATCACAACTACAAACAACATTTTAAACATTTAAATCAAGAATATGGATCAAAACTTAAGATTTGGAACATTTTATCAAGAACATGATTAACAAAAAAATTTCAAAGATGAAACTTACCGATTAAAACATCAAAATCAGTGATCGATTCATGTTTAACAACACATTTTGTATACGAATTCACATCAAAATTGATTAAAATCAACACAGATTTGTAGAATCAATTTAAAAAAAATAACAGTAAACTCAAAAACGTAAAATTTAAAAAAAAAATTCAAATTGGTTCAAACCTTTGATATCTTTCACAAATCACCAACAAAAGATGAATCTTGTATCAAAAACGAAATCAAACAATGTACAATTTCATCATATCAACATGAAATTGACAAAATCAGTGAGAAAATTTCAAGAATAAATCACATGAGAAAAATTCAAGAAAACTCCATGATTTTCAGATCTGGATGAAATTGATTGAAATTGTTGCACAAATTCTTTCTCCCAAGCTTTGATACCAATTATAAATCCCAAATACACAGATTTCAATCACAAATCTTGAATTTCATTGATGAATCTACACCTTCTCTCTCTACAAATCAGTTTCTCTCTCTAAAAACTCTCTCTACATATTCTCTCAAGATATATGACAATATCAAAGTCCTTCCTACATATTACAAAGACCTAAACTATTTATACCTCTAAGATAACAAAGCAACTAATCTAAACCTATTTGACTTTACAAAGACAATACAACACATTTGACTTTTGTTGACTTTGACATATTACAATTACATTGATTTTACGACTTTTGACCTTTTGACCTTTTAATCTTGAATACAATTCTTGTTATAACAATTTATCCATCAAATAGGAACGTTTGTATCGAATAACCGAGGTTGTCGGAAAGGGAGCCTACCGACTGAAAACCGTCGACGGTCGTGACATTCCTCGAAGTTGGAATGCGGTACATTTAAAGAGGTATTTTTTCTAAAACCCATTTCTTCTTCTCTTGCGATTATCTTTCAACAAACCTTACTAACTTAAGTATCGGAGAGTCATTTGTCTAGCCAATGATCCCCTCTAAGGTTATTTCATTGCAGGATCGGTCGATCATTCGACTATATTTATACCTCACGATTGTTTTTAGACCATGTTGTTAAGTCTGATTTTATAGTAATCATTATATTTATAAACTTGGTCTAATACTGTGTTTAGAGTGTCATTCTGTGTTGTATTAGCCAAGGGTATTTAAGTCCCTTGTGGCTTTGTTTGTTGTGAAGGGAACTCACGCATACTTCTCAATACATTCATATTTGCGCTTTCATTGTCTCTCTCTCTACTTTCTCTCTCTCTATGATTTAGTGATTTTGGGATTATTAATTGGTATCAGAGCTATTCTAAATCTGAGAGAATTGAGATAATCGTTTTTAAAATCTGAATTTGTGTTTGAATTAGGATATTTGATCGATTTTCTTGAATTTTTCAAGAAAATCTCATATTTTGATTTTTCATCAAATTCGGACTTGTTTTTTATTGAATTTCGTTGTATTTTGGTTCATTGGATTCGATTTTAATTGTAGAACACTTTTGATTCACATCGATTTGCAAGAAGTTCTGGTTTTAATCATCAATTTTGTGATTTTTCGAGTTTTCTGGAAAGTTATTTTTTACGAAATGTGTGTTTCTTGATTTCAAGAATTTGTGGTTTTTGATTGAAATTGTTTGTTACAAAGTGTTAAAAAGTTTGCTTTCGAATAGTTTTGTGCATAAAAATCTCATCAAATTTTGTTTTGTAATGGTAACTAGATCTAAATTTTTCGCTAGTTCATCAACTTTGCGCCAGTTCTTATGTGCTTTGTGCTAGTTCTTATTAGGTTTGCGCGAGTTCCTCTGTAACTTTGCGCCAGTTCATCCGGATTCTTCAAGTTTGCGCCAAGTATAAGAATCAAGTTCTCGCGTAAAGGTTCTTTTGCGTCATATTTGTATCACGCAAAGTTAAGTTTGCGTTACAGGCTACTCACGCAAAATCAGTTTTGCGCCACCAAAACTACATGCAAGGTCAGTTTTGCGCCTCTTGTCAAGCAAAGAGTTTCTCGTCATCATCTTATCACGCAAAGTTTCTTTTGCGTCATCTGTACATCACGCAAACTCCAGTTTGCGCCAGCATCGCTTCGCACAAATCTAAGTTTGCGCTACATTCATTCCACGCAAAGTGAAAGTTCTTGTCATCCGTATTTCGCGCCATCTTAGTATAACGCAAAAGTTAGTTTGCGCCACATACTGCTCACGCAAATATCGTTTGCGCCATCTGCTTCTCAAGCAAACCTTCAGTTTGCGCCAGCTCTTCTGTTTCAAGACTTAGCATTTTTCTGAATTTTTCATCTATGGATTCTGTAAAGTTTTCTTTTCAAGCTCAGTTCTATAAATATAATGATGTCATTAGGCACAGAAACTCGTCCTCCGGTTCTAGTTGATGAAAATGAATTCAATCAGTGGCAAGATCGATTTCTCAATTTCATTGAACGACAAAAGAACGGAGATGACATGATGAAGATTCTCACTGACGGACCTTTTGTAAAACCCATTCTGGCTTCGGGATTATCAAAGCCTACCAAAGAATATACACCCGATGAGTTAGCACAATATCAAGCCAATCGTGATATAAAGGCTAATCTGATGCTAGCATTGCTAAATTCTATATACAACAAGATTGATTGTTTCAAAATCATCCTAACCTTATGTGGCAACAGCTAGAAAAGATTATGTTTGGTCTTCAGTTGCAACTCAACTTCGACATACACGTTACATGAACAACTTTGAAGAATTCAAAGCCAATGATGGGGTGTCTCTGAAAATTGTTTATGACAGATTTTGTGCGATAATAAATGATCTGATGAAAATTAAAGTGGAAAAGACTGAGCTAGAGAAGAATCTGAAATTCCTCAATGCACTTCAACCGGAATGGAACAAATCTTGCCATCGCTTGAGGAATGATGTCAGAATATCTTCCATGCAAATCCAAGAGATGTACGAGATTTTACTGACAGATGAGTGCATAGTAACAGAAAAGAAGGCCAAACTTGAAAAGAAAAACAAGAAGATAGTGGACACAGTTGCACTTCTCACTAGCAAACTATCTAAACAAGCATTATCCGAAAATGCTTATGATGGTGCAACTGATGACGATGGCGAGGCTCTTCAGAAAGCAACGATTCTTCTTTCTCAACACTATCAGAAAAAGTTCCAACCTCGTTCGGGTTCAAACAATCTTTGCTTCACTTCTGGGTCCAAGAATGTTCAAGTGCGCAAGGCTAAGAAACCGGTTGCATGCTACAACTGTGGAAAGACCGGTCACATCTCTAAAGAGTGTAGAGTGAAGAAGGTTCGGGATTCTGCTTATTACAGAAAGAAATTGGAACTAGCTGAAAAGAGAGAGAATGGAACTGTTTTGTTAGCTGAAGAAGAATTCTGTCTAGATCACTCTGAAGACGAAGTTGATGCTATCGGGACTGCTCAAATGTGCTTCATCGGAGATGATCAAAGTGATGGTGATGACACTGATGAAGATGAGGTAATTTCTGAGTTTGATTATACTTTCATTTCCTCACAAATGAACATTATTATAACTGCTTTATCTGATCTTCGCTCGAAGTTAATATCTGAAAAGAATTTAAATTCAGAAAAGTCAAATTTGATTGATAAATTACATATTTCTTTGAAAGATGAAAAATCTATTTTGGATCATACAAAAGACATCTTTCAAAAGAAATTAGATGGTTTAGAAAAATCAAATATGACTTATCTTGATTCTTTGACTGAAATGACCAAATTAAAAGATAATTTTTCTGATAAAATGAATGAGTTGGAAGAAAAATTATATCGAAGGAATCAGTCTGAGCAAACTATTTATTTGAACAAACCGAGGAGTTATGAGTCTATAAAAGAAAATTGGGGACTTGGTTTTGAAAATCCACATTGTTTAAACAATGCGATAGAAAAATCCCCTACTTTATATAAATACGATTATCTAACTCTTGCTAAATATGCTCCTCAATTTAAAAATGATTGGTTAAATGAAAAGAAAGTTTTAGATATCGAAAATGAGAAAAGGATGAATAATAAGAAAAAGGAAATTTCTTTTGTTTATACGAGTGAAAATGCCAAATATTTTCCTATCAAATCAAAGAAAAGCAGAAAAAGTTTAAATGACATATCTCCCATTAAGTCTTTAGTGTCTGATGATTATGTTGATATATATGCCACTAAATCTGATAAGGAAAATATCTCTCCAATCTTTTATGATTCTAAGAGATATACTCCTCCATTAGTATTAGAAGGCAAAATCACTGACCTTGAAAATAAAATGGAAGATCAAAATATTCAAAAAGAAATTGAATCAGATGTATTTCTTTCTTTCATAACATCAAGTCTTGAAGAAAAATTATTTTCTCAAAAACAAGATTCTATTTCTAGCCTTTCTTCTGATTGTCAAGTAAACAAAAAGGAATTTCTAAAAACTGAAATCTTTTCTCAAAATTTTTCTGACTCCAAGGTGAATTCAGATTTATTGGTTGATCAGTTGGGTTTAATAGGTAAAGTTGTTTCTTCCAATTCAAATATTAAATCAAAAATTCTTGATGATTATTTTACGCTCAATGATGATTATTATAAACCAAAGCGTAAAAGAAGACGGTCAATGAAGTCAAAGAAACAAGATCAAGTCATTTCTGACAGTTCTAATTCTTCTGATTCAATGATTTCAGATAGGACTCTGAGCGCTCCTTCAAAGCAGATATGGAGAGTCAAGCGGACATCAGATTATTCTACGACTGATGTAGATAGATATGTAGACAAACATTATAAAAGTGATTCATTTGCTTCATGTAATAAAATTTCAAAAGATGTCTCATATTCTTCTTCTGATTCTAGTTCAAATGATTATGCTTTCTCTTCTGATAATTCTTATGTTCATTTGTCTGACAATCTTTCTCATGCCTTGTATGTCAAATCTTACAAATATTTCCCCATAAGAACTGCAACTAACATTTCTGGACCCAAATACAAGTGGGTTCCAAAACCAAAGATCGTTTCTAAGTTGCAGGCACCAAATGTCAAGGGGGAGTAAGAGAAAGTTGGCTTCTGAGTACTTCAGCTCAGAACCCATACTTCAATGGTTTACGACTTCTAAACATGAAAGTTTAGGACTCATTCTTCAAAGTTTTTATCTTCTGACTAATGAGAAAATGTAAGTACATCTATTTTATTCCGCTGCATTTATCTCTGTATATGATGTTGTTCCAGTTTTCTCAAAGTTTTTCAAGAATCTGAGCACATTCAACTAACTTTTGAATTTGTACAACCCAATTTTTTTTTCATATGAGACACAAATTTATTATACATTATGTGGAAGATAATATTATTGAATTTTATTTTATTTCGACTAAATATCAATTTGACAAATTCTTTACATTTGTCTTAAATTTTCAAACTCGACATTTGAATTTAAAAGTTTAAATCTTTACAAATTTTATTTTATAAAGTAAAAGCTTTACATGTTTTCTTTCTTTTGAATAAAATGTGTGTCTAGGATAAATTTTCAAGTTGTTTTGTTTATATCAAAGTTTTATATGTTCATCTTTCAAGTCTTACAAAAGTCGAAAGGTCAGAAACATGTTTGAAACTTTTTATACTGCTTTAAAGTTGTGTTATTCGGAATATTTATAGTTTACAATGCCTGGAAATCCTAAAAAGTCAGAATTATAGATTGTAATGAAAATATGGGCTAAGCACTTAGATGTAAAACTAAGTGATTGAGATAAAAATTATATATATAAAATACAGAAATCTCTAAGTTTAAAAGTTTGTACCTGTGACCTTTCTGGTTTGGGAAAGTAAGTTCCGTGGGATGCTTGTCATCTAGTCCCCTAAGATCAATTGATCTGGGAGTGATCGAACCCAAATCCTTCTATAGAATTAGATCGAAAGTCATGTTCTACTGGTTTGAATGGGTTTAGGATGTGTCGATGTAGCCTTTCTGATCTGGGAGAGTAAGTTCCAAGGGGTGCTTGACACCTAGTCCCCTAAGGCCAACTGGTCTGGGAGAGGCTGGCCCAAATCCTGTAATAGGGTCAGATAGAAAGTTACGTTTACGACATGTTATTTACTTACCAAATCTTTTTGATTAAAAAGATGCCAATGTGCACAAGCTTAAAAGATGCCAAAGAGCACACTCATGTGAAGATGCCAATGTGCACAATGCTAAAATATGACAATGAGCACACATCTCATGATACTTGGTGATATGTTTGATTTGCGATAAAACTATAAATTTGTGAAAATCTTAAATTTTGATGGCTTATTGTGAGTACATGCAAAGTTCTCTATTATATTTTTAGAATTGCATTTTCTTGAAACTAATCGAAGTTCGCATGCTAGCACACTGAATAGATTTATGAAAGTTTTTGAGACTGAACATGTATTAACTTGATATGCAATAAAACTTGTATTTGTATCCAACAACATATATTTGATTTCATTTGATAGATAAATCTGTGATATTTTACTAAGTAGAATTTAATTTGTTTATTGTTTAAATTTTTATATATTTAGTTGTTTCAAAATACATATTCAGTATATTTTTCTTTCTACATCGATGTTTCAATCCTTGTGTTTTCATATATTTGTTTTAATGGGGTTGTGCATTTTTCAAGGGGGGGTGAAAAAGGAAAATTTTCTGAAAGATCATATCTGTTTTAGAGGGGGAGTATCTGATTCTTTATACAAATGCTAACTTGAATTGTCATATTTAGTGAATTTGTGTAGGGGAAGTCAAAGAGCTTAATAGGTGAAAATTTTCAGATTCCAAGTCATTTTTGCGTCAACAGTTGGTAGAGCAAAAATTAGATTTGCGCCAACAGTTTCTAGCGCAAAACGAGCTTTACGCATTCTTCAGCTAGCGCAAAACTAATTTTGCGCTTTCTTCTGCTAGCGCAAAACTAAGTTTGCACCACCAACAGTTAGCGCAAACCTTCTCTTTTCTTCCTTTACTCTGATTTTGCATATCTGAAGTTGTCTCATCTCCAACATTTGCATGACCAAGTTGATCCAGATCATCAAGGTCATGAGGGGGAGAAGTTAAGGAGAAGTTAAAGAGACAAAAAGTTCAAACGTTTATCTGCTGATCAAGATTCGCTCAAGTACATTTGAAAGAGATGTGTCGTCTAGAGCACAAGCTAATGAACCAATTGTTCTTTCAAGATTATTACATACTGGTCCAGTCTTGTCAAGGAAGCAAAAGCAACTGAGATTGAAAGATGCTGAGAAGAATTTTTTTTTTAGTCAAGAAAGAAGCTTTGCAAAGTCGCTTTAGATGGTTGGTGCTGATTTGGAAGATGTTTTTGAAGACCACAACGCCAATGATTACTAAGGGGGAGATTGTTAAGTTTGATTTTATAGTAATCATTGTATTTATAGACTTGGTCTAATACTGTGTTTAGAGTGTCATTCTGTGTTGTATTAGCCAAGGGTATTTAAGTCCCTTGTGGCTTTGTTTGTTGTGAAGGGAACTCACGCATACTTCTCAATACATTCATATTTGCGCTTTCATTGTCTCTCTCTCTACTTTCTCTCTCCATGATTTAGTGATTTTGGGATTATCACATGTCAAAGGATCTGAGGTCAAAACCTTACTTTGTGACAATTGCAAGTTCCTTGTGAATTATCTCTAAAACAGGTTATCAGTTGACATGATTCCAATTTGCGTCAAAACCCAATTTCCTTGATAAAAATTGTTTGCTTGTCCAGCTGCAAGTCTTTTCGATCATGTTTACGACGTGTATTATTTGAAGTATCTAAGTTATACCTTTACTTCTCATCATTTGTTCTTGTCGTAAGTTACTTAGATTTTCATTAATCTTTGTCATCTTTCGATTACTTTTTCATATTTGTCGTGGATTACTTATACGATTATTTAAGTATTTATTTCGACAATGCAGAAGTTGCGACAGTTCAATCTGTTCAGAAGTTTTTCATTAATATCTGAAAGGATATTACAATACGTTGTACGACCACCAACGGTCGCCCGATTAAAAAAAATACAAAGAAATTATGAAAGCTAAACTAAGGAGCCGACCACTCCTGTTCCTGCTGTTGAGGGTCGGATGCAACATTTCCACCCTTAGGGCATCATCCTCGACTCAACTTTCTGCTCGTCTTCAGAGTCGAGATCTTTCTCGTTTCCGACCAACCCCAAGAAGAAGGCAAGTTCGTTGTCTGCCGATGCCATAGGATTTTGACCATGCAGGTAAGCATCTCATCATAGCTGCTCGGACCTTGAGATGAGTAAAAGTCTTGATGGACTTCACATGTTCCTCAAGACCGGCGATCTGCTTCTTAGCCACCCCTAGCTCCGCCCTAAGGGCCTCGAACTCTTTTTCAATCACGGTAGAGGCTTCCTTAGTCGTCTCTAGTTCCGCCTTCACCGCGGACGCTTGACTTAGGGCCTCCCTCAGCTGCCCCCGGAGCTCCTCCTTCTCATGACCGTCGACCTCAGCCTGGCTGAGGGCATCGTCAAGACAAATGGAGTATTCCTCCTTCTTGACTTCCGCTGCCTTATCCTTAGCCTCAGCCTCCTAGCCCGACTAAGTGCCGCTTGCTCCTTGTCCAGAGCATTTGGGACTAAGATCCGGACATGGTCCATACGAGTGTTCAGGATCTGTCCCGCCTCGAAATCCTACACAATCGTACAATCAACATTAAGGACGTTATGGAAAAATATAATTTTTCTTAAAATACGTAAAAGTCTACTTACCATGAAAGATAGCCCTGAAACATGGGATGCCAGATCATCGACCGACACATCTTTGTATCGATCGAAGAATGACAGCAAGAGGAACTTCCCCAGATGGGGAAACAGAGACCTCCTCCCCAGCTGTCCAGACGACATGAAGTCACCCGGAAGGGTAAAACTCATTTTAATGCGAGCTGGGACCTCCTTGGTCTATAGGATCTTCCCGTTGTCCTGAGACAAAGAAGACTGCCTTATTGCCCTGGCTGGAGGGGCCTGCGAGATCGCCTCTGCATCTATGGCCGGAGACGTCTTCGTCTTTCTGCAATAGTGGTCTCAGGACCACTATCCTTTGAAGGCGGTTCCCTCAGGACCACCTTCGTCTTCTTGACCCCTGACCCAGATTTCGGGGGATCCTTTCTTTTGATTTCTCGTCTTTTGCGGGTGAGCTATGCAAGGGCCTGTCTCTTTGAGAGCCCGGTCGATGGTTTCACAAGGGTCGATCCTCCTGAAAAAATGAAACAAATAAAGTTATTTCAAGTAAGTGAAGTCTTATGCAAAGACTAGACCTTACAAAAATCTTACGATCTAAAGGGAGACGTCGTACGACTAAGGCTAAAATGATCTTGCGACCAGTGGTGAAGTCCAGACAACTAGACCCACTATACAACTCATGGGTGACGTCTGTTCGACTAGACCCCATAAAATCTTACGATCTATAAGTAATGTCTGATGACTTATTCGATCTTACGACCAATGAGTGATATCTATTCGATTAGACTCACCGATTCAAAGATGACGTCCTATGAGAAGACTCTATTAAAAGGAGAACTTACAAGGAGAACTTACCCGCCATCTCTGTATTTAGAGTTTCCTCGACGGGTTCCTCCTTCTCTCTCTTCCTTCTCCTCTATGGAAGAAGCAACGGATGTCCATACGTACTGTACGTCGTCGTCCCCCTCGTCCTAATCAGCAGTAGGGTGGATCATAAAGAAGGAATGATCTCGACAATGGAGAATAAGGCCATGTAAACCCTATATTGAACGGATACTCGTATATCCCGAAGTATCCGTCTAGACATTGCTCTGGATGGAGCAATGCCGGGGGACTAAGGGTCACGTCCGTTGGAATCCCAGTAGGATCCTGAAGGACTCGACATCCTCGTCATCACTAAAAATGCTAATGGGATCTAGAGACATCGCAAAATCGGGATCTTGAATTGTCGCTACGTAAAAGCCAAAAGCGTCAGAATTATTTCTATGCTTTTGGGCCTGAGTCTTAAAATGCATAAAACTAAAGAGATCGTACCTTAAAGAAGGCTATAAAACCTCGATCAAATTTGGGAAACGTTCTGCTACAGTATGCATGTTTTGGCAAAGATTCGAAAAAACACTCTCTCTAAGAACTTGTGATCGCGTAAAAGGAAAGGATTCGGCTGAGGTCAATATATATACATGATTTAAGGTCAGGTTGAACCAACAACTACCTGACACCTATAATTGACTATTCTCCCCCCTCTACGGATGGACGACACCTGTCCCTACACCAAACACCAAGCGTCCCACGTCGCCATGACATCACGGTCGTTAAACGGCTGCATGCTTCCCGTCAAAATCGCTTCGGTTTTCGAAGAAATGATTCAGTTACAAAAGTCGACACATACCCTATCTGGTTACAAAATTCGAAAAATCAACTTGCCGCCTAATTTTCGAATTTTGGGGGCAAATTGTTTGGGTAAAATTTCACAAGTCTCGACCGATGCAAGAAAACCGAACGTCTTCAAACTAAGGACCATTATTGCATTATGATAAGGTCCTAACGATCACACATGACAGAAGACACTATCGTCCCTGGTGACGACAATCGAGAGTTTCTCACGTCTATGACTAACAGGAATCTCTCGACAAGCTTATATCTCAAGACTTATGTAATGGTACTAACGATCATTGATCATCTACTGCATAAAACAATTTTTCTTCTATAAATCTTTCATTACAGGTTTAATGCACATAATGACCAACAGATATTATGGAAAAGCCCCATAAAGATCAATCAATATCAAGACCGTTGGACATTCAATGCTCATTTATGGCGACCAAAGCTATATATACAAACCTGAAGAACTACGTAACAGACACATAGATATATGATTAGAGAACAAGTTCAAGAATACAACTCTCAAGAATTCTCTCAAGCATAATCTCTCGACAAAAGTGTTCTACCACACGACATACAACTCAATAGCACGATTACTTTAATTTCTACTGTAATATCGTCATTTGTACTTGTAATCACTCCTTCTAAAGAACGGCGTCCCTGTTTGACGTCCATAGTGCACTTGACGATCTCTTCTATAGTCCAACGTTTTTACCCTCAACGGTGGTTTTCTGCGTCACCAAATCCTCTGTGTCTTATTTATCTTTTGTCTTTGTCGTATGATTTATCGATGGATTGCTTACTTTAGTTGTTAAAGCTCCACACCGACCTTAGATCTTCCTTTGGTTGATTTTTAGCGTTAACAATAATGAGGTCAACAATTTACTCAAGACTGGAAAAATTCGGGAGGTAAATTATCCCGAATGGTTAGCAAACGCCGTGGCCGTGCAAAAGAAGAACATGAAATGGAGAGTATGCGTCAACTTCACCGATCTCAACAAAGCTTGTTCTAGGGACATGTTCCCATTGTCCCATACTGATGCCATGGTAGACACGACCGCCGGTCACGAGCTCCTCATGTTCATGGGCACATATTCGGGTTATAATCAGATCCTGATGCATCGCGACGACCAAGAAAATACGACATTCATGATGGACAAGGGCATTTACTGTTACAAAGTCATGCCTTTCGGTCTCAAGAACGCAGGATCAACATATCAACGACTGGTCAACAAGATGTTCAAAGAACGTCTTAGTGACACAATGGAAGTCTACATCGATGACATGTTGGTCAAATCAAAACGAGCGATCGATCATATCGATAATCTGAAGCCGTCGTTAGACATTCTCAAGGAATACCATATGAAGCGTAACCCCACGAAATGTTCATTTGGAGTAAGTGCAAGAAAATTTTTGGGATACAAGGTTACTGATTGGGTAAAATTTCTCAAGTCTCGACCAATGTAAGAAATTCAAATGTCTCTAATCTTAAGACAACTCTTGTATTAAGATAAGGTCCTGAAGACCACACACACCGAGGACTATGGTCATCACTTATGACAACAGTCGTAAGTTTCTCTCGATCGTGACCAAGGAATCAGTCGACGACTCATACCTTACGACTTTCGTAACGTAACTAACGACTATATGTCATTCATTACATACGACCGTTTTCTTTTATGGTTTTTTATTATAGGTTTAACACGCATTTTAGGGAAAATGGTCATAACGGACGAGCATCATCATGATCAATAATTACCAAGACCATTGGACATTAAATGCTCATTTATGGCGACCAAAGCTATATATACAAGCTTGAAGAGTCATTCAAGACATGGGATATGACACTCGAATTCATCTGGCATACACAACATTCAATAACATCCAACTTAGTTTCTCATTCAAGCAAGAACTATCAAAGAAGTGCTCGATCGCACGACGAACGACGCAAATTTATGATATCTCTATTTACACTTGTAATAATGTCACTTGTACTGTCGATCGCTCCTTCTAAAGGACGATGTCCCTGTTTGACTTCCATAGTGCACTTGACGATCTCTGCTATCGTCCGCAGTTTTTACCATTGACGGGGTTTTCTGCATCACCAAATTCTTTGTCTCTTGTCTATTTTTTTATCTTTGTCCCACGATTAGTCGATTGATCGCTTACTTTAGTTGTTAAATCTCCACACCGACCTTAAGTCTTCCTTTGGAAGATTTTTGGCATTAACATTTTGGCGCCCACCGTGGAGACTGTTATTGCAAAAAATTACCCAAAGAATAATTTAAGGTCGACGTGGAGCTTTATCCAACTAAAGAAAGTAGCCGGTCAACAATATGCGCGATAGATAATAAGGTAAGTAGACAAGAGATTTGGTGATGCGGAGAAATCTCAACGAGGAAAAAACCACGGACGACAGAAAGGTATCGTCGTGCACTATGATCACCAATCAAGGGTGATGTCCTTAGATGTTACAATGTTTTACATGATGAACATTAAAAACAAGTATAAGAAATATTAATAATTGACAATCGTGTGTGAAAATGGATGTGTCACGAGAATAATATTGCTATCGTGTACGAGAAGATTTGTGGGTTTTCTTCCAAGAGCTTGTAAGTTGTATACTTCAAATATCAGGTTTCAGATGTCTCAATGAGATGTATATCTTCAATACTTATAGTCTTGGTCTCACATAAATGTGTCTTCCGTAACGGTTAAACCTTCATAAATGATCTTGATGGCATTGATCATTTATGACCGTTAGTATTTATGAGCATTAAACATGCATTAAATGAACAAGAAAGGAATGTTGGGTCATACATTAGTATGGTCGAGGTCGAGTGTGAATATATGCGATGGTCGTGCGACGTTTGACCGACTCTCGAGTTAGTCTCGACGGAGGTCAAGATTATGCTCGATCGACTGGACCTTATCTTAATACAAGACAAGTCGTGTAAAATATGCATTAAATATACTCTCGTCGTAATCATGTATTTTTCCCCAAACAGTTTGCCCCCAAAATTTAAAGTTTTTAGCAGGAGATTTAAATTTTTAATCTTTTATATTTGAAAAATTCCACGTGTCAATCCAAGGGAGGCTATCGTTGCGGTGGAACCGAATAGGTTCGAATATAATTAGACCTTTGACGGTCTAACTGATATGTGTGATGTCATGTAGGCGTGGGGAATATCTGTGTCAGGCATAGGATACAGGTGTTGCTAATCCGGTGATACACTCGAAGAGTCGATCGACATGTGTCGATCATCGGGCGATAGTGTTCGATATGTTTTTCGCTTATATATAGAAGATATCCAAAGATAGTTTCCTTTTACGCTTTCAGTATTTTTAGAGAGTTATTTCCAGAGAATCCTTGCCAAAAAAACCCTTTCTTACTTAAGGTACGATCTTTTGAGCGTTTTTCAAACTATTCAAGACTTGTGCTATAAAACCTAGAAAAAATTGGGATACACTTGGTTTGATCAAGTTAAAGATCAATTTACCTGGTTTAGCAATATCGATTGAACCTGTTAGCACGATCCAGGGTCAGGATGCCCTGGACAGTCTTAGGCGCTTAGCGCAATTCCCGGCGGAAATCACCATTAACTCTCTGGGTCAGGTTAGTCCCAAAATGTGTCAGGAAGGGTTTTTCGTGATTTACGAATACCCTTTCGAGACAGGGTTTACATGGCCCTATTCTACGTTGACGAGGTTGTTTATGTTGACATTCAACCTTACATCGGAGAAACTTATGCCCCAATTCTGGAGAGTCTTCTCAGTGATTGAGCGACTGACGAAGGACTGGGGGTCACCATTTGACGAGAATGACCTCCTTACCGCTTACTCTGTGAAGGTTGACGGTTTTCACCGTTACAACCTTCACTCTAAGTTCCAATGAGAGCATACTTTGGTCCTCAACACCGTAGTTCACGATCGTGGGTGGAAGCCGAGGTACGCCTTTGTGCGTATGGCCTCGTTTGGTCCAGACAACAATTGGCTCGAGCCGTACTAGAACACATCGAGTGAGTTTGCCTTTATTTTCATCGTCCTACATATGTTTCTTTGTCGTTTGTTTACTTATTGTTTCTAATGAATTTTATTTTGTCATTTGTAGCCATCAAGTTTGATGACGTGATCATACTCCCCACTATCGTCGATAGGCGACGACGACGATGTAACCATCATCAAGCCTTCTAAGGTTGAGGTCGAGGAGGTCGAAGAGGAGAGGGAGGAAGAGAGAGAAGAAGAAGGAGAAAAAGAGATGGCAGGTAAGTCGTGTGACTCTTCGTCCTTTCTTTTAGATTCCTTTCTTATAATCCTGTGTTTTATTTGTGTTTTTAGGTGATTATGCGACCAACGCCCTGCGGAGAGAGTACCTGGAGCTTGCCTGAAAGGGTAAGGAAAAGAGGAAAGTTGTTGCTACTGCAGCGTTAGATCAGCCGAAGCGGCTGAGGAAGACGATTCTAAGGGAACCATCCTCAAAGGGAGGCGGTGCGTCGAGCGTCGCTAGCCCTGAGAAGATGAAGATGGGTGACCCAATTCCAGCAGTCCCCATAAACGTTGTGCTTCCAGAGACGGAGTCCCCAGAGAATTCGAGCATCAAGCGTTCTCCTCCAGAGAATGTTCAGGCGAGAGAGGCCACAAGGTCCAACCCTCCATCGAGAGACAAGGGGAAGGGACCCGCCGATGTCTAGACGGTCAACTTCACGTTGCCGTCGGACTTCATAGGGAATATCTCCTTCCGCAGTTCAAGGATAGGTTCAAGACGATGAGGATCGACGATTTTAGATCTCACGTCTCTAGACTTGCCTTCATGCTAAGTGTCGACACTTACCGTTTTTTTTTTTTACTTTTTCCCTGATTTGACGTTGTACTAATGTTTATGTTTGTTTTGCAGACGGTCCAGGCTTCCTTAGGACTTTACAGGGAAATGGAGCGAATTCGTCGGGCTGTGCCGCTTTCCCTCGATAGAGAGAAGGCGACTCTCGGCAGAGAGAAGGTTGCGCTCGCTTGAGAAAAGGAAGTTAGGTCTCAGGTGGAGTCCCTTACGACACGTCTTGAGGAGGTCGACAATACGCAGAGGTCGCCAATGGTCAGGTCTAGGATTTGCAGTCACGTCTTCACATGTCATGCAAAATTCTACAGGGAACTTGGTCAGAGCTGGAGTGAGCTCGCATGTCCCTGGTCATGAATGAAAAAGAGACCAGGGATGTGAAGGAGAGGGAGTCCAAGAAAAAGGCCAGGGTTGAGGAGCTCGAGGAAGAGATGAAGGCAGTCGAAGCCTTTACACGGTGGAAGACTAAGGCGGCGATCATGAGACTTCACTTAGCAGGGACAATCCTCTGGCAAACGCCGATGAAGACCTATCTCACGCATGTCAGAATGAAGACGACCTAAATTCTGAAGACGAGAAAGATGATGATGTGGTTGAGGTCGACGCGGAGGAGGCCAGGGTGGATGAGGACTTTGCTGGTGATGCCTCTACTTCAATGCCGATAGAAGACATTCCTTTGTCCTGAGCTTTACATTTTCTATCTTTTTGTCCTTTGTTTGTGCTTTCTGTAGGTCGACCGTTAGGGATCTAGCCTTTCATGTGTAACCGTTATTTTTGGTACTTTAATGCTAATGGTTTTTACTCTGTCGAACATTTTTAGGCTTTGCACGTTTACATATGATATCGTAAGTAAAATATCTAGAATCACATGATCATCATATAACCCAAATAAACATAAGTAACAAATATTTGCAACTAAGGCAAACCAAAGACTCTTGCGACCAAGGCAATTGAGATGTAAGTCATTCGATGATCAGAGGTATAACATAGCTTAAGGACACGTGCGACTATGGCAACTCAAATAATTTTCAGTCTCATATTTCTTGCGACTAAGGCATTTGTCCATTAATAAAACTTTTTCTAAGTTAAAAAACATAGAATCGAGTTCTATAGGACCAAGTCGTGTAAGAGCCTTCTGTTCTTATGTCGTGAGAACCTGGGAGAAAATAACGTCAGAGTTTGGTCGTTGTCTACCAACGACCCTCCGATGCTTAAGTCAGTACTTGATTGAGTAAAATAATCACAACGAAATAGTTTAAGGGTTTAGAAGAAATACCTCTTTAAGTGCATTGCATTCCAACTACTTGAGATTTCTTGGTCGTCGACAGTTTAGAGCCTATAGGCACCTTTTCCCACAACCTTAGATATATCATAGGGTCCTTCCCATTTAATGGAAAGCTTACCTGCATTTGGTTCTAGATTGTTCTGAAACACTAGATGTAAGACATGGTCACCTTCTTGGAAGACCTTAGTCTTCACATTTTTGTTAAAATGATGTTCGACTTTTTGCCTTTGGGATACCATTTGAATCAATGCTGATTCTCTTAATTCTTCAAGAGCATAGAGGTCCTAGCTTAGATCGGCCATGTTATGATCGAATGATGTGTGTCTCGATGCTGGCAACTAGACCTCGACGGGTAGGACTGCTTCACACTCATAGACTAAAGAAAAGGAAGTTTGTCCAATAGACATATGCGGAGTTGTATGATTTGCCCATAGGATCGAAAGACGTTCTTCGACCCATCTCCCTTTTTCTTCCTTCAAACATTTCTTGATCGAGTTTACAATTGTCTTATTAGTCGACTCAGCAAGTCCGTTAGACTGAGGGTATCGTGGTGTCGTCGTCGTGAGTTTTATATTGTAATCCTCATAGAAATCTTGAGTTCTTTCGCATTATAAATTGAGACCCATTGTCGCAGACGATCTCAGATGGTATCCCAAACTTGCATATAATGTTATTTTGGATAAAGAATATAACCTCTTTATCCCGAACTTGGGAAAAATCGGTCGCCTCTACCCATTCCCCAGGGGCAGGTGGTAACTTACCGACTATATCCATTCCCCACCTCATGAAAGGCCAAGGAACTAATGTCGAGTGTAAGGGTTCAGAGGGTTTATGCGTCGTACCTGAGTGTCATTGTCATTCGTTGCAGTTTTGCACATACCTGATAGCGTCTTGTCGTAGTGTCGGCCAATAGTAGCCTTATCGTGATACTCGATTGGCTAAGCTACGACCGCCCGAGCACACTAACCATCGTGCATTTCCAGCAAAATATTCTGGACTTATGTTTTGATCGTAATAGATCGTAAATTAAGTCTAGTAGAGGATCTTCGATAGAGTCTGTCTTGTATCATGACATATCGTGATGCTTCTAATCTTTCGGGCTTCCATTCTATCCTCATGAAGTTGGTCGTGTGTTAGATTGTTCATGATGTCGCTTGACCAATCTTCTTCTTCAACGTCGATCTGATTAATGTCGTTGTGATCAATAGACGACGTCGTCAAATGCACCATAGGATTCGTGTCGAAAAATTGTTTGCCCAATGCCGATCCAAGATTTCCTAGAGCGCCTGCTTAAGTATTCAAATCTCTCGGTATTTGTTCGATTGAAAAAGGCTCGAACTTTGAAGATTTTGCTTTGGCTATTTTAAGATATGATGACATCTTTGAGTCTTTAGTGGCAAACTCGCCATTCAATCGGTTTACGACAAGGAGAGAGTCACTCTTGATGTGCAACCCTTTTGCCCCCAAGTCGTGTGCCATATTCATCCCTACGATCAAGGCTTCGTACTCTGCTTCATTACAGGTTGCCTTGAAATCGCATCATATGGAGTACACCATCTTACCCCCCTTGTGGCGACTATAAGATGACCCCCAGTCCTGTACCTCTAGTGTTGGATGATCCGTCGACATATAGAGTCCAGGGTTTGTCGTCGTGAGCCTACACATAACAAACTTCGTTTTGCGATTCTTTCTGTAGTTCAGGACTAAAGTCGAGGATAAAGTCTGCTAGGAGTTGCGATTTGATTGTGTTTCTGGGTTTAAAGTCGATGTCGTAACTACTGAGCTATATGATACATTTCGCCAAACAACCTGTCAATTCAGGCTTTCTCAAGACAGTCATGAGTGGAAAGTTAGTAACGACAGTTCTAGGATGTGATTCGAAATAATGTCGCAGTTTTTAGTGGCTGTAACTAACGACAGTAATAATTTTTCCATCGATGAGTACCTGGTTTTAGCATCGAGTAGAGATTACTTACATAGTAGATAGGTAGTTAATGTTTGTCGTCCTCTCTTGCTAGGACTGCACTTACCGCGTTAGAACTTACGGCTGAGTATAGTTGCAAGATCTCGTTGTCCTTTGGTTTTGATAACAGTGGGGGTGACGCCATGTATACTTTCAGTCTCTATAATACTTGTTCATGGTTGTCCGTCCACTGGAAGCCTTTGTTTTTTCGTAGAACATTATAGAACAAGTGGCATATGTCAGACGATTGTGAGATGAACCTATTTAAGGCTGCCACAGGATCAGTCAGGCGTTGAACTTCTTTGAAATTTCTCGGCGATTTGATCTCTATTATGGCCTTGATCTGGTCAGGATTAGCCTCGATTCCCCGCCTTGTCACCATGTACCCTAGAAACTTCCCTTCGCTTACTCCGAAGGAACATTTCATAGTATTGAGCTTCATGTGATATTGTCAGAGTATGTCGAACGACTGTCGTAGGTCTTCGACATGATTGATTGCTTGTCGAGATTTAACCAGCATGTCGTCGATATATACTTCCATGGTATCGCCCAGTCGATCTTTGAACATTTTGTTGACCAATCGCTGGTACGTGGAACCTACATTTTTCAAACCAAAAAGTATAACCTTATAGCAGTTGTTAGGTCTGATTTTATAGTAATCATTGTATTTATAGGTATTGGTCTTATACAGTGTTTAGAATGCTTATCAGTGTTGTATTTGACCAAGGGTATTTAAGTCCCTTTGGTCTTTGTCTTTGTTAGAAACATACGCACATTAATCAGATATCATACTTTGCGCTTCCTTGCACTCTCTCTCTACTTTCTCTCTCTACATATTCATTGATCTTGGACTCTCAATTGGTATCAGAGCCAACTGAATCTTGAGAGGATTGAGAGATTATTTTTCTAAATCTGAATTTGTGATTGAAATCGAAAATTTGATCGATTTTCTTGAATTCTTCAAGAAAATATCGTTTTCTTGATTTCTCATAAAATTTGGATTTGTTTGTGATCGAATTGTGTTGCTTTTGATTTCATTAGTTTCGTTTTTGATAATCGATCACATTTGTTTCAGGTTGTTTTTCAAGAAAAACTGATTTAGATCATCGATTTTGTAAAATTGAATTTTTTTGGAAAAACGAGTTCACGTACTGTTTCATCGAAGATTTTGAGTTTTAGTGTTTTTTAATCGAAATTGTTGGTTGAAGTGTGTTAGAAAGGTGTTTTCGACATTGTGTATGTAATTTTCTTGGTTAAATTTCATAGTCTCATTCATTTTTACGAAACATTTCTTGATTTTGTTAGTTTGCGCCTCATTCATAAACTTTACGCCTCATTCATAAAACTTTCTGCCTCACTCATATATTTTGAATAACAGTTTTTGTGGTCTAATTCTTGTGTTAGTGAATTTTCAGGTTTGCGGTTCACGTTGGAAACGCAAAGTCTGCTTTGCGCTTCCCTCTAAAAATGCAAAGTCTGCTTTGCGCTTCCCTCTGCATATGCAAAGTGAAGTTTGCGCTCCCTTCTTCATACGCAAAGTTTGATTTGCGTTTCTGCCTTCGTACGAAAAGCTCTACTTCGCGTTTCAAGTTCAACCCGCAAAGTATACTTTGCGCTTCCTTCTTCAAACGCAAAGTTCTAGTTTGCGTTTCTGCCTACATCCGCAAACCTTCTTTTTGCGCGTCTCCCTAACTTGGTTTAAAAAAAAAAAAAAAAAGTCTGGAAATTTTATTTAGTATGTCATCTATATTTTTTTTTCAACTTTGTGTCATAACAAGTGTTTTTCAAATTTTCAAATTTTAATATTTTTCGAATATTTTCAATTCAATCTGATTTTTGTTTTTCTGATACATCAGCAATGGATTCTGCCAAGTAATCTTTCCAAGCTCAGTTCTACAAAAATGACATTATAATGTCATTGGGTACAAAAAATCGTCCACCGGTACTAATCGATGAAAACGAGTTTACACAGTGGCAAGATCGGTTCCTGAACTTTATTGAACGACAAAAGAATGGAAATGACATGATGACCATTTTATCTGAAGGACCGTTCGACAAACCCAAATTGGCTTCTGGATTATACAAGCCTACTAAAGAGTACACACATGAAGAGTTGTCTGCTTATAAAGCTGATAGGGATATTAAAGCAAATCTAATGCTGGCCTTGCCAAACTCTGTATACAACAGGATTGACTGTTTCAAAACTCATCCTAATCTGATGTGGCAACAACTTGAGAAGATTATACTTGGTTCTTCAGTAGCTACTCAACTCAGGCATACGCGCTACATGAATAATTTTGAAGAATTCAAAGCCAAGGACGGGGAGCCACTAAAGACTGTATTTGATCGATTTTGTGCCGTCATCAATGATCTTCGGAAGATTAAGGTTGAAAAGACTGAGTTTGTGACAAATCTGAAGTTTCTCAACATATTGCAACCAGAATGGAATAAATCATGCCACAGATTGAGGAACGATGTCAGAATCTCTTCTATGCAGATCCAAGAGATGTTTGAGATTCTGATGACTGATGAAAGCTTGGTAATAGAGAAAAAGGCCAAGTTGGATAAAAAGAAGAAAACAGTAGATCCGGTTGCTCTCCTCACAAAGCAATTATCTGAAAATGCTTACACCGGATCAACTGAAGATGATGGCGAGGCTTTACAGAAATCTATGATCCTTCTTTCTCAGCATTACCAGAAAAAGTTCCAACCCAGATCGAGTTCCAACTCTTCACGCTTCACTTCTGCTTCTACAGTCAAAGTGCCCGAGCTTAAGACTGCTTCTTGTTATAACTGTGGAAAGCCGAGTCACTATTCAAAGGAGTGTTGAGTTAAGAAAGTTAGGGATTCTGCTTACTATAGGAAGAAAATGGAACTAGCAGAAAAAAGAGAGAACGAAACTTCTTTGCTGGCCGAGGAAGAATTCTGGCTGGATTATTCCGATGATGAAGCTTCAAACGTCGAGATCGCTCAGATGTGCTTAATCGGTGATGATCAGTCAGATAATTCCAAAACAGATGAGGATGAGGTATATTCTGAATTTGACTATAATTTCATTACCTCTCAGATGAATATCATAATTAATGCTTTGTCTGATTTACGTTCTAAGTTTTTATCTGAAAAGAATTTAAATTTTGAAAAGTCAGATTTGATTGACAAACTGAAAATTTCTTTGAAAGATGAAAAATCTATTTTAGAAAACACTAAAGACATCTTTCAAAAGAAATTGGATGATTTGGAAAATTCAAATAAGACTTATCTTGAATATTTGACAACTATGACTAATTTAAAAGATGAATTTTTAGATAAAATAAATAAATTAGAAGATTGCGATAAACCTATAAATTTGTGAAAATCTTAATTTTTGATGGCTTAGTGTGAGTATATGCAAAGTTCTCTATTATATTTTTAGAATTGCATTTTCTTGAAGCTAATTAAAGATTCGCTTGTGAGCACACTGAATAGATTGCTGGAAGTTTTTGAAACTGAACGTGTTTTAATTTGATATGCAATAAAACTTGTTCTTGTATCCAACAACACACGCTTGCTTTCAATTGATTGATAAATTTGTGATATTTTACTGAGTAGAATTTTATTTGTTTAGTGTTTAAAGTTTTAAAAGTTTAGTCGTTTCAAAATTTACATTCAGTATATTTTTCTTTCTACATTCATATTTGATTTTTGTGTTCTCATAAAAATATTTTAATGGGTTTATGCATTATTCAAGGGGGAGTGAACAAAGAGAATGTTTTTCAAAGATTATATCTGTTTTTGAGGGGGAGTATCTGATTCTTTATACGAATGCTAACTTGAATTGTCAAATTTAGTGCGTTTGTGTAGGGGGAGTCAAAGGGCTAATCAAGTAAAATTTTCAGACTCCAAGTCAGATTTGCGCATCCAGCATGTCACGCAAACTTTGATTTGCGCTTCCTTAGTGAAACACAAACCTTGCTTTGCGTTTCCTTCTTGAACCGCAATCTTTGATTTGCGCTTCCTTCATGAAACGCAAACCTTGGTTTGCGCATCCAACATGAAGCGCAAACCTCTCTGTTTTAACTGTTTCTTTGATTTTGTAGATCTTTAGTTGTCTCGTCTCCAACATTTGCATGACCAAGTTGATCCTGATCATCAAGGTCATGAGGGGGAGAATTCAGATATGTCAAGGAGATTTTAAAGAGACAAAGAGCATGAATGTTTATCTGCTGATCAAGATTCGCTCAAAGATTTTATTCTCTCAGCTACAAATTTTTATTTTGCTGTTTCTTCTCTGAACACCATAGTTCATTCAAGGTCATTCAAAAGAGGTGTATCGTATAGAGCTCAAGACAGTAAAGACATCTTTATCTGAAAGATGTTGAGAAGAAATTTTAGAAGACAATTTTTGAAGACCATAGCGCCAATGATTACTAAGGGGGAGATTGTTAAGTCTGATTTTATAGTAATCATTGTATTTATAGGTATTGGCCTTATAAAGTGTTTAGAATACTTATCAATGCTGTATTTGACCAAGGGTATTTAAGTCCCTTTGGTCTTTGTCTTTGTAAGAAACATACGCACATTAATCAGATATCATACTTTGCACTTCCTTGCACTCTCTCTCTACTTTCTCTCTCTATAGATTCATTGATCTTGGACTCTCAGTAGTAAATACCCCTATCCGTCATAAAGGTTGTCTTTTCTTGGTCATCAACGTGCATAAGTATTTGATTGTAGCCCGAGTATGCATCCATGAACGTCAGGAGCTCATGTCCAGCAGTCGCGTCGACTAGTGCGTTTATATGTGGCGAAGGAAATGGTCTTTTGGACACGCCTTATTCAGATCTGTGAAATCTATGCACCCTCCATTTGTCGTTTTTCTTCTGTACGACCACGACATTGGCTAACCAATCGGGGTACTTCACTTCTTGAATTTTCCCTGTCTTGAGGAGGTTGTCAACTTCATTATTGATCACTTTATTCTGCTCCGGGGTGAATTTTTGATGTTTTTTGCTTTATTGGATTGAATGATGGATCCACATTTAATTTATATGAAATAATGTCAGGGTCGATGCCAGCCATATCCTCGTGCGTCCAAGCGAAACAGTCAGAATGATCCTACAAAAAAGAGATTAGTTCTTTTTTAATAGAAAGTTCGAGAGATAACCCACGAAGACGACTTGCTCTAGCTTGCTTGGATCCAGGATAACCTCCTCCAAACGATAGTCGTCGACACTATCGGAAGTACCCTGGTTCTGTAATTGCTACATGGATTGCTTTCTCGGTTTCATCATGGTCTTCTAGCAATCACGAGCAACTTTAGGTTCACTCTTGATTTCTTGGATCCTTCATGGAGTTGGAAATTTCATCGTCTGGTAATATGTTGAGGGGACTGCCTTCATGTCAATTCTATTCTGATGAATAATATATGACGTTGAATTTTGTCTGCTTGTTTATTCCTTTGGTGTGGATTGGTAAGATCATCTTTCCATAGGTGCTCGTCGCGTCCCCATTGAAACCAACCAACGAGGATATCATAGGACGTACGATTTCTGACTTGTCGAGCCCCATTGCCTTGATGGTGTCGAGGAAGATGATGTTTGTTGAGCTTCCTCCGTCGACCAGCACCCTCTGGGTAAACAATTGTCGATTTTGAGCTGAATGATTAACCTATCGTGATGTTTTTGATGGAGTTCGCCTAAATCATCTTGATCGAACATTATCATCATGGACCCTAGTTCCAATTCTTCTCTCGATCTTGAGGATCGTGAGATTGGTTGATTACTTGCACTTTGAGACACGTCTCTCTTTGTTGCTGAATAGGTTAGACCACATACATCTGACCCTCCCGTAATGCAGTTCACATTTTTCTCATGAACAGGGGATGGTGGTCGAATATTGTCGTCAGATATCGCTGGTCCGTCGAGGATATCCTTGAGATTACCTTTCGGGACATGCCAAGCGAGTTCTTTCTTAAGCGCTATGTAGTCGTCTATCATATGACCATAGTCGTCATGGACGTCGCACCACATGGTCTTGTCCTTCTTATCGTTGGATTTATCATTTTTCTTTGGCCAACGAACGGTCACTTGCGTGGTTTTCAATGCCTCAACCAAGTCTTTAGAAGTACCCTTGAATCCATAGAAGGAAATTTTGGGGTATTGAGGAAACTTGGATGTGCTAGAGACTTTCTTCTTGTCGAACCTAACATTAGAGATTTGTCTCGACGACTCAGCTTTAGTTGTCGATTTGTCATTGAACTCAGGTTTCTTTACACTTAATAGTCTTTTGTCATCGGAGTGTTTACGACGAAAAACTGCATCGTCTTCGACCCTCATGTAGGCCAAAGTCCTTGCTCGTAAGTCTTCAAACTTCTTTGGGGTATTTCGTAAAGACTTGAACTCTCGTCCAGGCCACACTTGTATGCCATGACTGCAGTCTTGATATCACAGTTTCGGATGCTGATTATTTATGCATTGAATCGGTTGAATTAACTGCGAATGGATTCTCCCGCTTTCTATACGACATAATACAAGTCGCTAGTATGCTTCTCCATTTTGCGACTACTGGCGATTTGTTGAGAGAATTGATTTACTAGCTCTACGAACGACCCAATGGATTTTGGCTTGAGTCCGATTAACCATTGCAAAGCTGCATATGTAAGGGTCGCCCCAAAGCTTTTACACATACACACCTCCTGATACTGGTGAGGGATCGAGACTATCCACATCAGTTGTTTGTACTGAGCGACGTGTTCAGTTGGATCTGTAACACCAGGGTACTTCGGTGTGAACGTTGGGATATTGTACTTTTTTGGGACATCGACCATTGCAATCTCGTTGACAAAGGGTGACACTTGGAATCCTATACGAGGTTCGACATCGATAGGTACCACTGCTCTTGGAAGTTTAGTGAGTTGCGACATGACACGCTAATTTTGTTCTTCCAACATTTTCAATCTCTAGGCGACAGGATCGCCCTGAGTGTTCCCTTGAGTAACCGGTGGAACGGGTACTGAACTTTGGATTCTTCTGCTATGAGTCAGAAGTATATCCATTATACTGGAAGATAGGCATTGGAATTGTAGGAATCGATGTTGTAGGAGGCCTAGAGGGAATTGGCGCCGTTGAAGGAAAGAACGGAGGGATTGTAGTAACTATTGGTATCGAAGGATTTGCCACTGTCGAGGGAAAGAAGGGTGGCGGTGGTGGTGGCAATGTTGGCATAGGCTGACTGGGAAAATTAGGAAAAATCGGTCGTGGGTAATTGGAAAGCGGATGTCCAGGCCAGAGCATGCTGAATCCACTTTGATTGTGTGACGTCCCTGCTGCATTGTTAACGTTCCGATTCCTTAGAGATTAAATCTCTTTCACTGCTTGCATGTGCTGATTTGTCAGAGCATCAATACGGGCGTGAGCAGCGTTCAGTTCCATATTCATTTCAGCCATGATTTATTCTTCAGTTCCCCAAGTTGCCGACATTGTCTTGCGAAAACAAAAACTCTCGAGGAGACAAGAGATTTGGTGATGCGGAAAAACATCAACGAAGAAAAAACCGTGGACGACAGAAAGGTGTTGTCGTACACTAGGATCAACAATCAGGGGTGATGTCCTTAGATGTTACAATGTTTTACACGATGAACCTTAAAAGCAAGTATAAGAGATTGTAATAAGTTTCGATCGTGTGTGAAAATGGATGTGTCGCGAGAATAATATTGCTATCGTGTACGAGAAGATTTGTGGTTGTTCTTCGAGATCTTGTAAGTTGTATATTTCAGATATCAGGTTTCAGATGTCTCAATGATATGTATATCTTCAGTACTTATAGTCTTGGTCTCACATAAATGTGTCTTCCGTAACGGTTAAGCCTTCATAAATGATCTTGATGGAGTTGATCAGTTATGACTGTTGGTATTTATGAGCATTAAACCTGCATTAAATGAACAACAAAGGAACGTTGGGTCATACGTTAGTATGGTCGAGGTTGAGTGTAAATCTCTGCGATGGTCGTGCGAAGTTCGACCGACTCTCGAGTTAGTCTCGACTGAGTTCAGGGTTGTGCTCGGTCGACAGGACCTTATCTTAATACAAGACAAGTCGTGTAAAATATGCATTAAATATACTCGCGTCGTCGTGTATTTTTGACCCAAACAATGCCCCAACTAGAGTAAAGTCCTCGATAAAGGGTGCGGCTTACTAACGTTTTTCAGTGTAGCTTCTTTGAACAGGATCATGGAAGCTAAGGGAACTCAAGCCCACATCATTGCTCAAATGCGCAATGCTGCTCGAGGTCGCATCAACACTTTGGATGATCAAAATTGTAAAGCAGCTGAAGTACTCGCAACAATGAGGAATCAAAACATGGGGAACCAGTTTGAACTCGATATGGTCCATGACCACCTTTTAACATATCTTTTGTAGGTGTTCAACTTCCATTACCTCCGTACCCCAGGCTGACGCAAGGTACGGTAGTCGCCATTTTCTCCATCCCAACTATTCCAACGATGCCGCCATCGATGACAGTCTTTCCATCGATGTCTGTGCCTCCCATGCGTGCACTAATTAATGGTGATGCTGGAGAAACAACATATTGCAATGGATTCTTTCCAAATACAGGTGTAACGTCCCAAGATTCTGGATTCGTGCCTGTCTCGCTCCCGACGAGCAACAACTTCAATCCTAATGAGTCAGTCGCACAACGATTGAAGCAACTCAAAGAAGAAAATGAAAAGATGTTGTCGTTATTGGCAAAACTTACAGGAGCTGCTGTACCCATGGACGTTGAACCAAGAAACGGGTTTCAACCGTCACCCTTCGTCGACGTAATCGCCATGGTAGACGTCACAAAGAAGTACAATATCCCAACGTTTACCCCATAGTACTCTAGAATAAGTGATCCGATGGAACATATCACATAGTATGAACATTTAATGTGGAGTGTGTTGATACCCCATCAGTATCAGGAGGTTTGCATGTGCAAAAGCTTCGGTGCTACCCTCACAGGCACTGCACTCTAGTGGTTGATCAACCTGCGACCTAACTCCATTGGCAGTTTCGCGGAACTAGTCAACCAATTCTTTCAGCAGTCTCCTAGAAGTCATAAGATGGAAAAGCAAACTAGCGACCTCTACTACATCACTCAGAAGACAAGCGATTCGGTTCGTAACCACTTCAATCGCTTTAATTCTGAGGTGATCGGCATTCGAAACTGTGACGTTAGAACTGTGATTGAGGTCTACAAGCGAGGTCTCGATGACAATTCAGACTTGTATATGGATCTCACGAAGTATCCACTGGAGAATTCTGAGGACGTCCGAGCACGAATGTTGGCCTATATGCGGGTCGAGGATGATGTAACCTTTCGACATAAACATTCCAGTGACAAGAAAGCATTAAGCGTCAAGAAGCATGACTTCAAGACCTAGTCGACCTCTAAGGCCGAGACGTCCAAGAAGTTCTTAACTGTGAGATTTGAGAAGAAGAAAAATGCTCCAGCAAACAAGTTCCCTCAGTATCCTAAGGTTTCGTCCTATGGATTCAAGGGAACATCTAAAGAAGTGGTCGAAGCTCTAAGAAACATTCAGACCAACGTAAAGTGGTCTCCGAAAAGCGAAAGAAATGACACCAAGAGGAACAAATCAAAATGGTGGGACTTTCATGACGATCTTGGTCACATGACGGACGATTTCTTTCAATTGAGACGATAATCGGCCTGGCTCATACCAAAAGGCCATCTACAAGACCTATTGTGTAGCAATACACGATCTGCCTTACTAGAACACACAAAGGTGGTCAACTTTGTGACTGGAGGTTCCGACATCTGTGGACTAACTTACTTGGCGGCCAAGCGACATGCTAGTCGAGGACCTGAAGACCTCCTCGTCTCACGATCTTCACGACCGAGGCATGAGCTGGAGTTAGGGTTATGCCTATCACTTTTGATCGAGACGATCTCGGCGAACACTTGTAGATACATCACAACGGCCTAATCATTCAAATCACGATCGGAAATTGCTCGACCAAGAGAATCATGATGGACGGAGGAAGTTCGGCTAACATCATTTTCTTTAGCACAATAAAAGCTATTGGGATAGACAAAACGGGAACCGTACCGCGTTCGACGTTCCTTGTGGGCTTCAAGGGCGACATGGATAACACCATCGAGGAAATTACTCTCCCAATATTCACTAAAGGGGTCAACAAACAGACCAAATTCAACGTCATTGATTGTTCATCAGCATATAATGTCATCCAAGGGCAACCTTGGATTCACGACATGAGAGTTGTCCCCTCGACATACTTGTTTGGGTAAAATTGTGCAAGTCATGATCGACGCAAGGAAACCGAACGTCTTTAATTTAAGGATCATACTTGTATTAAAATAAGGTGTTGACGATCACACACACCGAGGACCATCATAGGCATCTCTCGACCACAACCAAGGAGTCACTCGACGACTCCTATCTTACGACCTCTGTAACGTAACTAACGATTATGTCATTTATTACATACGACCATTTTATTTTTTGATTATTTATTATAGGTTTAAAGCACATAATGGCCAACGGATATAACGAACGGGCATCATCAAGATTAATCATTATCAAGATCGTTGGACATTCAATGCTCATTTATGACAACCAATAGCTATATATATAAGGCATGAAGGATCATTCGGGACAATGCTGAACAACGTTAAATAACACTAATCAACTTGAATTCCTCTGCAACACTCAAGAAATGCATTTTCTCCAAGGCAAGAACTCTTGATAAAATGCTCTAATCGTACAACGAATAGTCGCAAGTTTACGATTTATCTATTTCTAATTGTAAAATTGTCATTTGTACTTTCGATCACTCCTTCTAAAGGACGACATCCCTGTTTGACGTTGATAGTGCACTTGACGATCTCTGCTATCGTTCGCGGTTTTTACCCTCGACTGGGTTTTTCGCGTCACCATATTTTCTGTCTCTTATTTACTTTTATTACCTGTCGTACGACTTGTCAACCGATAGCTTACTTCAGTTGTTAAAGCTCCACACTGACCTTAGATCTTCCTTTTGACGGTTTTTGGAATTAACAGTTTGGCGCCCACCTTGGGGGCCCCAGCTTAAGTAAAATCCTTGATAAAGGGTGCAACTTACTTACAGTTTCAGTGCAACTTTTTGACTAGCATGATCATGGATGCTCAACGAACTCAAGCTCATATCATTGCTCAAATGCGTATGAATCTTGAAGATTCTCGCAGTCGTATTAACGCTTTGCATGAGTAAAATTGCAGAACAACTGAAGAACTATCAACAATGAGGAATAACAATGTGGGACCCCAATTTGGGCTTCAGTATGGTCCAAGACCACCTTTTCACATGCCTTTTGCTGGTGTTTCACCGCCACTGGCTCCATACCCCAGGCCGACTCAAGGTACTGAAGCAACCACCAGAGTCACCACTTTCTCTATCCCGACGATTCCGACGATGCCACCGGCAATAATAGCATTTTCATTGATGCACGTGCCTCCCACGAGTGCACCAGTCAATGGTGACAGTGGAGAGACATCACATCGCAACGGGTTTTTTTCAAACGCAGGTGCCCGTCTCAAGACTCTGGATTCGATCCAGTTTCGCTCCCAACGAGCGACAGTTTCAATTTGAATAATCTTGTCGCTCGAATACTGAAGCAATTAGAGGAACATAATGAGAAGATGTTGTTGCTACTTGCGAAACTTCCGCGAGCTGTTGTGCCTGTGGACTTTCAACCAATGATCGGATTTCAAGCATCAGCTTTCGTCGATGTCCCAAAAAAGTACAACATCCTGACATTCACTCCGAAGTACTCTGGAATTAGCGATCCGACCGACCATATCACACAATACAAACAGTTGATGTGGATTGTGTCGATAGTTTATCAGTACCAGGAGGCTTGCATGTGCAAAAGCTTTGGTGTGACTCTCACGGGTGCTGCACTTTAATGGTTGATTAACTTGCGACCCAAGTCAATCAGCTTTTTCGCAGAGCCAGTCAACCAATTCTTTCAACAGTTTGCTAGCAGTCGTGAGATGGAAAAGGACAATAGCGACCTCTATTCCATCACCCAGAAGGCAGACGAGTCACTTTGGAACTACTTCAATCGCTTCAATTCTGAGATGATCAACGTAAGAAATTGTGACGTCCGGATTGCGATCGAGGCATACAAGCGAGGTCTCGACGACAGTTCAGACCTATATATGGATCTGACAAAGTATCCACCGGAAAACTTCAAAGACGTTCGAGCTCGGACACTATCCTACATACGGGTCGAGGACGATGCGACCTTCCATATCAAGCACTCTAATGACAAGAAAGTATTGAGCGTCAAGAAGTCGGACTTCAAGGCTAGATCGATCTCCAAGGTCGAGACGTCTAAACAAATCTCAAACGTGAGATTTGACAAAAAGAAGAATGCACCGGCAAAAAAGTTCCCCCAATATCCTAATATTTCATCGTACGGATTCAAAGGAACATCTAAAGAGGCCAACGTTAAGTGGCCTCTAAAAAGTGAAAGAGACGAAGCCAAGAAAGGCAAATCCAAATGGTGCGACTTTCATAGCGATCATGTCCACATAACAGATGATTACATTGCCTTACGACAAGAATTGGATTGGCTCGTACCAAAATGCCATCTGCAAGACTTGCTAAGCGAAAACGTTCGACCAACTTCACCAAAACATAAAAAAGTTGTTATTTACGTAACTGGAGGTTCCGATATCTGTGGATTAACTTATTCGGCAGCCAAGCGACACACTAGTCGAGGACCCGAGGAACTTCCTGTCTCACGATCGTCACAACCAAAACATGAGTTGGAGTTGGAGGCTATGCCTATAAGATTCGATTAAGACGATCTCAGGGAACAATGGAAGAAACATCACGATGGCTTAATCATTTAGCTTACAATTGGGAATTTCTCTACTAAGAGAATCCTGGTCGACAGAGGAAGTTCTGCCAATATCATTTTCCTTAGCACATCAAAGTTATGGGAATCGACAAGTTAGAACTCGTGCGACATTTGACGTTCCTTTTGGGCTTCAATGGGGACATGGCTAACACCATTGGGGAAATTACTCTTTGAGTATTCGCTAAAGGGTCAACAAGTAGACCAAATTCAACGTCATAGACTACTCGTCGACATACAATATCATCCTAGGGCCACCTTGGATTCATGATATGAAAGATGTTCCATCGACAGATCATCAGACGATCAAATTTCCTAGGCCTTAGGGTGTTTAAGAAGTTAAAAGCGAGCAAAATATCATGCGAGATTGCTACAAAGTTACGATGAAGCCTCGAAAGCAGAGTATCTAGTAATTACAGAACCAGGTTGATCCTGACACCATTGACGACTATAGACTAGAGAAGTTGTCTTGGATAAGGACAAACTTGATAAGGTCATCTTTGTAAGTACGTCTCCCAACCCTTCCTTAAAAGAATCGTTGATTTCTTTTGTGCAGAATAATGCCGACTGTTTTTCTTGGATGCACGAGGATATCGTTGGCATCAACCCTGAGGTCATCTCACATAGACTCGATGTCAATCAATCATTTAAGCCATTCAAACAAAAGCGACGTAAATTCGCTACTAAGCGAAACAAAGTGATTAACGAAGAAGTCGACAATGTACTCAAGACTGTTTTTCTTTGATGCACGAGGATATCGCTGGCATCAACCCTGAGGTCATCTCACATAGACTCAATGTCAATCAATCATTTAAGCCAGTCAAACAAAAGCGACGTAAATTCGCTACTAAGCGTAACAAAGTGATTAACGAAGAAGTCGACAATGTACTCAAGACTGGAAAAATTCGGGAAGTAAAATCCTCTGAATGGTTAGCAAATGTTATGGTCGTACAGAAGAAGAATGAGAAGTGGAGAGTATGTATCGTCTATACTGATCTCAACAAGGCTTTTCCTAAAGACCCATTCCCATTACCCCACATCGACGTTATGGTTGTCGCAACAGCCGGACACGGACTTTTAACGTTCATGGACGCATATTCGGGATATAATAAAATCCTAATGAATCGCGATGACCAATAGAAAACGACGTTCATGACAGACAAAAGGATTTATTGTTATAAGGTCATGCCTTTTTGTCTCAAGAACGCTGGATCAACATACCAGCGACTGGTAAACAAGATGTTCAAAGAGCATCTTGGCGACAAAATGGAAGTATACATCGACGATATGTTGGTGAAATTAAAACAGGCGATCGATCATATCGATAACCTGAAGCGATCATTCGATATTCTCAGAGAGTATCATATGAAGCTCAATCTAACGAAATGTTCCTTTGGGTTAAGCGCAGGGAAGTTCTTTGGATACATGGTCACCCGTATGGAATTAAGGCCAACCCCGAACAAATAAAGGCGATCATAGACATTAAGTCCCCGCATAATCTTAAAGAGGTCCAACAACTTACTGGACAAATCGCTGCTCTAAACAGGTTTATCTCTCGATCTTCAGATAAATGCCACCTATTTTATAATGATTTGAGAAAAAACAGGGGCTTCGAATGGATGAGCGACCATGAAAATGTGCTTCAAAAGCTCAAGGAATACATGGCGTTGCCACCTTTACTATCGAAGCCTGAGGACCACGAGGTCCTCCATCTCTATTTAGCAGTCAGTACGACCGCTGTTAGTGTCGTCCTAATCCGAGAGGACGAAAAGCAGTAACTTCCCTTCTACTACGTAAGTATGTCACTTCTCGACGCTGAAACCAGGTATTCCTCTATGGAAAAACAATTTGACCTTAATTACAACGGAAAAAAAGTTACGTCATTACTTCGAGTCACATCCTATAACTGTCATGACCAACTTTACTCTTAAGTCTCTCTTGAATAACCCCGATTTAACAGGTCGACTGGAAAAATAGAATATCTACATTTGTAGTTACGACATTGACTACAAACCTAAGAACGCTATCAAATCACAAGCATTGACGCTTCGTCGCCGATTTTAGTCTAGAACTAGATGTACCGACGGAACCTCTGGCCACTCTCGATGACACGACCTAGACTTTACATGTCGACGGATCATCTAATGCCCAGGGGGTAGGTCTTGGCGTCATCCTCGAGTCGCCACAGGGGAAAGATGGTATACTCTATACGATGTGACTTCAGAGGTACGAACAATGAAGCTGAATACGAAGCTATGATCACAGGAATGAATATGGCTCACGACATGGGGGCAACAAGACTTCACGTCAAAAGTGATTCCTTCTTAGTCTTGAATCAAATGAATGGGATGACGACTTATCTAATAAAAGCCAAAGCCAAGTCCAAGGAATTTCAAGATTTTTCTATTTCACAAATCCCGAGGGATCAGAACACCCAAGTTGACGCATTAGCTAATCTTGGATCAGCACTCGGACAATCCCCATGTTCCAATAACTCATCTGGCGACTCCATCCATTGAAAATAAAAACGACGTCCAAGCAATAGAACAGGAAGACGATTGGTCGAGCGACATCAGAAGATTCTTAACGAACGACCAACTTCCTGAAGACAAAATGGGAGCTCGAAAAAACAAATTTAAGGCATCCAAGTACATTATGATTAGAGGACAACTTACAGACGATCGTCGACAAGACTAAAGTTACGATGTGTTGCCAATAAAAAACAAATCCAAAGCATTTTACAAGGAAATGCACGATGGATAATGCGGTAACCACACAGGTGGTCGTAGCCTTGCAAATCGTATCTCTCGGCAAGGATACTACAGGTCGACCTTACGACAGGACACAATAAGGTACGTCCAAAATTGTGACGCATGTCAACGACAATCAGGTATGTCACATAAACCTTCTGAATCCTTGCACTCGACTTTAACTCCATGGCCCTTTATGCGATGGGGAATGGATGTTGTTGGCAAATTATCTCCAGCCCACGGGCAAAAGGTGTTTGTTTTAGTCCTTACGAATTATTTTTAAAATGGATATAAGCGGATACTTTCTTCTAAGTTTTGGATAGAGAAGTCATCTCTTTTATCCAGACTAACATCATATGCTGGTTCGAAATCCCATCCGAGAGCGTATGCGACAGTGGATCGCAATTCATAAGCGACAGAACCCAGCAGTTCTGCGAGGATCGTAACATCAAATATACGACCTCAACACCTCTCTATCCTCAGTCAAACTTACTTGACGAGTCTAGTAACAAAACGATCATCAATTCGATCAAGAAAAGACTCAGAGCAACAAAAGGTAATGGGTCGAAGAACTTCTGACAGTCTTGCTTGTCGAGACCCAACTCCCAACCTCACGACATTCGTCGATCGACACAACTTAGTCGACCTTATTTATGACCTCGATGCATTAGAAGAATAAAGAAAATCAAGATTGATCAAAATGGCATCTTAGAAACAGTCAGTCGAATGACATTTTAATAAACATGTCAAGGTCAAGATCTTCAAAGTAGGCGATTATGTCATACGACGAGTGTTTCAGAACACTCAAGAACTATGTTCAGGTAAGATATCCACCAAATAGGAAGGTCCATATCGAATAATCAAGGTTGTTGGAAAAGGATCCTATCTATTACAAACACTCGACGGTCGCGACACCCCTCGATGTTGGAATGCGGTACATTTAAAGAAGTATTTCTTTTAAACCTATTTCACATTTTCTTATGATTATCTCTTTGCAACCATTACTGGCTTAAGCATCGGAGAATCGTTGGCCTAGCCAACAACCCCCTATAATGTTATTTCATTACATAATCAGTCGATTACTCGACTATGCTTATGGTTCACGATCATCTTACGACCAAGTCATACGATCTAAGAACCTAATGCCAAAACTTTTGCCTTAACCGCAAATACCTTGCTCTATTATGAGTTCAACATTCGCATTTAATCGCAAGGTTCTTTACGACCCAAAAAGTTCGGTCGAATCTTATTTGGCCTTATTCGAGAATGTTTGGGTTTGATCAATTAAATGGAATCATAACTTGCCCAATCGCAAGTCCTAGGAATCTTATTTGGCATTGTTTGTGAATAATTGGGTTTGATCAATTAACAAGTTAATAACTTGTCCGGTCGCAAGTCCTAAATCGTCCGACACGTTTATTGTTTGCGCCAGTCGCAAGTTCCTTACTAACTACTTTTACCTGTCAAGTCGCAAGTTTATTTATTATGATTATTCATATTTTTATGTCGTGTGTTACTTGGAACAATTTCCATTGATCTCTCCATGTTTGCCAAGAATGACTTATGCAATTATCCTGATGTTTGTTTTGAGAAAATAAAGATTGTGATAAAGTTTTGACAGGCTTTCATAATCAAAAAATTCTTGTATTAATATCTGAAGATATATTACAAGACGCGGTACGACCACCAATGGTCTCCCGATTCAAAGACTAAAATTATAAAAAGCTAAAATTAAGGAGTCGTCCGCTGCTCCTGCTCCTGCTGCTGAGGGTCGACTGAAACATTCCCACCTTCAGGAACGTCCTCCTTCGACACGATCTCTTGGTCGTCCTCGGATTCGAGTTCTTTCTCGACCTCAATGGAAATCAAGAAGAAGGCAAGTTCACCTTCCGTCGACGCCAAGTGATTCTGACCCTTCAGGGGACATCTTATCAAGATCGCCCGGACCTTAAGATGGGTGAAATCCTCGACATACTTCACTTCCTCCTCAAGACCGAAGATCTACTTTTTCGCTGGTCCATACGGGTGTTTAGGACTAACCCCGTTTCGAGAGGAAAAGTGACCTTAAAGCAAAAGGTCACTTACCATAAAGGACAACCCTGAGACGTGAGCCGCCAGATTGTCGACTGATAGATCCTTGTATCGTTCGAAAAATGACGACAGAAGGAACATCCCCAAGTGGGGAAACATGGACTTCCAGCCCAGTTGACCGGAGGACAAGAAGTCGCCCGAAAGAGTGAAGCTCACATGAATAGGAGGTGGGACTTCACTCAACTGGGAAGCCTTTCCCTTGTATTTCAACGAAGAGGATTGGCCTTCCACCTCGACCGACGGGGCCTGCAAGATCGAATCCGAGTCCATGACTGGAGGCATTTTATCCTCCTCTAAAACAGTGACTTCAGGGCCACTGTCCTTTGAAAATGGTTCCCTCAGGACCCTCTTCGACTTCTTGACCACAAACTCAGATGTCGGGGAGCCTTTCTTTTAATCTCTCGCCCTTTGTGGGTGAGATGTGCGAGGTCCTCCCTCTTCGGGAGACTCGTTGATGGCTTCGTGGGGGTCGACCCTCTTGAAAACACAAAACAAACATATGACAAATAAGTGACGTCTTCCATATACTAGACCTCACAAAAATCCAATGACCAGTGGGTGACGTCTAAACGACTAGACCCCATAAATGTCTTGCGACCAGCAGGTGACGTCTGAACAACTAGACCCCACGAAAATATCACGATCAGTGGTGAAGTTTTACGACTAGTCCCACTAGCCTACGACCTGTGGTGACGTCTTACAACCAGACCCACTAGACTACGACCAACGGGTGACGTCTTTTAACAGACTAGACCCTATAAGGTCTTACAGTCAATAGGTGACGTCGTGCGACTAGACCCTATAAACTAAGCTAACGAGAAATCTTACTCGTTATCCTCTTATCCGGAGTCCCTTCGCCAGCCTCCTCCTCTTCTTCTCCTTCTACCTCTACTGAAGCAACAGCTAACGTCCCAACGAATTGTACGTCGTCGTCCTCGTCCCAGTCGGCTCCTCGACACTGAATTCAAGGAATCTCTTGACCTTGGTGATTGAGTTAAAAGAAGGCTCAACTACCGAGAAGTCAACCACTAGCAAGGAAAAACGTTAAAAGAAATTAAAAGAAATACTAAAAGAGACTCCACGTCTTACCCTCGGTATTCCATCCCATGGTGAGCCACTGGTATCCATCACCACACTACGCGATACGACTAATGACATACCTCGTCTTCCATCTGTGGTCATTAACCACAGTTTCCTGAACCTTGAGTCTAATGCACACATACGAACATCGCAATATCCGAAAATAGCTTTGGACAACAATGAGAGTAAAGAAAGTCTCGACATAGTTTGCAACCTCATGCAATTAAATAGTTTTATGCATGTTTAAATGGTTTAAAACCTTGTGTGTGCTACACCTCTTTCAATGATTTTGTAATATATTCCACATAATGAATTCAGAACCATGAGAAATAATTGATGCAATTTATTTTAGAATAAATTTTGTGCATGAATTTGATCGACACTCAACATCTCGAAACTACGTGCCCCAATTTCCTAGTCACACTATCGTCATCCGGATGCTCAAACATCTTAAGACAATAATCATGGATTTCATAGGTTTACCTTACAATTTCTCCTCAAATAATGATAATTCCAAAAGTCTATGGTTTAATCCAACCAGTCTTTCCGACCCAAAACGGTCCACTTAATGCAATCACCATGCTTACTGTCACTCCAAGTAATGAATGCTAAAATCATCAACTATTCTAACGACTATCCACCTAGAAACTCCTTCCCTACCCGAACGGTTGTCACGTCCTAGTTGTCCAAGCATACACATGTAACTTGTAGATTAACCATAACATTGGCCAGGTGAAGTTATGAACCTACCATACATGATTATCTTTGCTATTTTCGATGTGACCCCCGTTCCTAGGGCTCCATTAGCCTCAAAACATCTTATCTTAAAGTGCCTATCGGTGAAATTCTCTCTCTCTATCACCTAAAATAACACTAGTTTGAGTATAGGCATTCCAAATCAACACCTAATTCTCTCAAACTTAAGCTCTAATACCAACTTCTAACACCCTCAATTTGGCAAGAGCAACTAATTTAAAATTTTCGATATAACATTAGAATAAGGACAAAACTTTCTCTTACAAGTCAAAACTCAATATACCCAAATTAAAATTCTATAATTAATCTCAATAAATATCAACTCCAATAAGATGCAAGGACTAAACCGTAGTCGTGTGCTACTTAAGCCCAATACAAGTTGCTCTTCACAAAACTGATGCGGAAGACTTCACCAAGCTACTCACTTCACGAGCTCACAATTAGCACTTCTCTCTTCATAGTGTCACTAGAACTATTCCCAAACGAATCCTTTTGGATATGCCGACAATTAAAAGGTTAATCAAACACTTGTTAATGCCAAAAATCGTACCAAGGAAGATCTAAGGTTGGTGTGGAGATTTAACAACTAAAGTAAACAATCGATCGACAAATCGTACGATAAAGGTAAAAGATAAATAAGACACAGAGAATTTGGTGACGCGTAAAACCCCGTCGAGGGTAAAAACCGCGAAAGATAGCAGAGATCATCAAGTGCACTATGGACGTCAAACAGGGACGTCATCCTTTAGAAGGAGTGATTACAAGTACAATTGACAATATTACAGTAGATAAATAATGTAATCGTGCGATCGAGCTAGATATAGGTTGTAACACTATGTCGAGAGATTATGTTTGAGAGAACTTGTTAAAGGTTGAATATTGAACTTGCTCTATAATCATATGATCATGTGTTGCGTTGCTCTTCAGGGTTATATATATAGCTTTGGTCGCCATAAATGAGCATTGATTGTCCAACGGTCTTGATATTGATTGATCTTGATGGTGTTTGTCCGTTATAACCGTTGGTCTTTATATGCATTAAACCGGGAAGATTCACAGAGGAAATATGGTTGTATGTAATAGATGATCAATGATTGTTAGTAACGTTACAAGGGTCGTGAAATATAAGTTAGTCATGGATGTGAGAAACTCTCGACGATCATCATTGGGGACGACGATGTCTTTTGAAGTGTGTGATCGTCAGGACCTTATCTTAATACAAGAATGGTCCTTATTCTGGAGACGTTTGTTTTCTTCCGTCGGTCGAGTCTTGTGAAATTTTACCCAAACAGTTTGCCCCCAAAATTCGGAAATGAGGCGGCAAGTCGTTTTTTCGAATTTTGTAACTAGGTTGGACACATGTCGACTATTGTAACTGAATCATTTTCTTGAAAACCAAAGCGATTATGAGGGGAAGCGTCCAACCGTTTAACTGTCGTGACGTTATGGTGATGTGGGGCGCGTGGTGTTATGCGTAGGGACAGGTGTCGACCATCCATAGAGGAGTGCGAAGATTCAATAGCAGGTGTCGACTATCTAACGGTTTGACCTAACCTTGAATTATGTATAAATTTGGTCATCATCCAAATCCTTTCCTTTTACGCGATCAAAAGTTTAGAGAGAGTATCTTCTTGAATCTTTGCCAAAACCAACATACTGTAGCGAATCGTTGCCCCAAATTTGATTTTGGTTTTAGAGCCTTATTTAAGAGTGTCCGATAGTTTGTGTATTCATGACATATTACTTTTAAAATTTTGATGGCATTCGACCCTTCTAGCACTGTAAAGGCGAGGTCGAGATGAGGGATTTTAGGCATCTAGACAGGATCCCAGTCGATGTTCAATTGAGTGCTCCAGATAAATTGAGGTCGGAGCAATGTCCGAAGGGGTACTTTTTTCTATACGAGTATCCCTTCAAGATAGGCTTCGCGTGGCCATTTTCCCTATTATCAAAAGATTTCTTGACATCCTTTGGGTTGTCGCCGGGGCAGATGATGCCCAATTCTGGCGCATCGTTCAAGTCATTGAACGGTTGACAGCCAAGTGGTCGTCGCCTTTTACTGTGAACAACCTGTTGTTAGCCTATTTGGTCAAGGCAAAGACAAACCACAGGTACAATCTCTTTTCGAGATATAGAGGGGATCGTGTCTTGGTCCAGGTGACGGTAGTAAACGATCGTAAGTGGAAGACGTGATATGTTTTTGGTCACTTGTCATCGAGTGACGAAAACACTCATGGCTCACTACTGGGTGGAATACTGTGAGTAATTTTTTAGTTTTTCTTCCCTCCGTTGTTATTTCCTCTTGTTGTGTCTAATGCTTTTTTTTGTCCCTTAGGCGATCGAATTCTCAGGATTCGTACCTTACTCTGACTCGACTAGGAAGGTCGAGAGTTTTCTCGAGTACAGCATCGAGGAGCGATCGTTTTTCCCTTTTTCGTCAGGGGAGAAACAAGAAGATGATGAAGAGGGCGAGGATGATGAGGAAGAGGAGGAGGACGGCGACACTGGTGAAGAAGAAGTTGGTCTGGTTAAGTTATTTCTTTTAACCATAGGACATTATTTACAGATCGTAAGATCTTTTTGGGGTCTATTCGAGCGGACGTCACCCAATAGGGTTATGATGGATCTAGTCGTTCGACGTCACCATTTGACGTATTTGTGGGATCTAGTCGGTAGACGTCACCTACTGGTGGTGAGACCGTTTAGGATTCTTAGTCGTAATACGTTACCTTTAGGTCATTAGTTTTTGTAAGGTTTAGTCTTTATGAGACGTCACTTACTGATGCATTTTTGTTTGATTTTCAAGAAACTCAATTCCATCAGTTCAAACGACGAGTCCTTCTAAGATGGAGTCGATGGTTCAACTGGCTCGACATGTTCAGGTGTTGAAAAAAAGGGCCCTCTCGACTGATGGGTCGAGGGGTAAAAAAGTTAATAAAGTCGCGAGGGAACCATCTCCAACGAATGACGACCCTGAGGTCGTTATTTCCAAGGAGACGATGCCGCCAACGGCTGTGGGAGCCACACAGGTTTCTTTGGTTCCACCACTGGTGGTGGAAGCCTCTTCTTCGAAAGACAAGGGGAAGGGTCCTCAGGTGGGCGAGGAACCAAAAACAATGTCGGTGAACATCAAGTTATCGGTTGACTTTCGTCGTCTGGTTGCTTGGATATGAAGGAGGTGTTCCCTCACGCGAACAGTTTTTTTCCTGCCGACTGTCCGCGAGCGTTGTAAGGATCTTGCGATCGTAGACGTGGAAGCCAACATCACAGGATATTCCTTTATGGTAAGAAACATTTGAGTTTCTTCTAGTCTTTTGTCGTTCGTTTTACTCATTTATCGCGCGATTTTATAGGCGTTCCAGGCCTCGCTGGCACTTCACTCAATTTTTAATGACGTGAAGTCATTAGTCTCCAAGTCTCTCGAACAAGAGACGAAGGTTATTGACAGGGCTTAGGTAGCGGAGGAGGAGAGAGAGTGGATCTCCCTTCGTCTTCATGAAGCCCTTGGCAGGTTGGAAGCTACCAAGCGTGAGAATGTGGCACTGCAAGGTCATATGAAGGAGGCTCTTGACGAGGCCTCCATCTATCGATCGGAGCTGGAAGCGACCAAGATGATCTCCGTTGCGAGTGAAAAAGAAGTCGAGATCTTGAGATTAAAGCGGGACATGGCCTGACAGCATGTCGCGGATCTTAATGTACGTCGAGGCGTTCACTCGTCTTAAGACTCATGCAGCTGTGATTACGAAGAGGAGAGGATCCTCTGGCATTGAGAGTAGGAGATCTAAACTTCTTCCTATGTCCATTGGAAATGAGTAAGAGCTCGATTCGGAGTACGAGCATGATCGTGTGTTGTTGGACGAAACTCCTCAAGACAACGTCTCTAAGGTCGTGGCTCAAGAAGGTGAGGAGCAATCAGCTCCTTAGTCAGCTTTTATAATTCCTTTTGTATATTTTTTTTCAAACGGGCGACCGTTGGGTGTCGTACCGAGTATTGTAATATCCTTTTGGAATTTAATGAAAAAATTTTGAACAAAATGAATTGTCGCAACCTCTACATTGTCGAAACAAATACTTAAATAATCGTATAAGTAATCCATGATAGATATGAAAAATTAATCAAAATATAAGAAAGATTAATGAAAATCTAAGTAATTCACGACAAACATAGATAACATGAAGTAATAGTATAACTTAAGTACTTAAAGCAATTCACAAATATAATCGAACATTAGTCGGTCTTACAGCTTGGCAAGCAAACAACAATATTTTGCAAGGAACTTGCGTCTTGATGCCAATTGCAAATCTGTGGATTGGTAACCTGTTTCAGAGGTAACCCACAAGGAACTCGCGATTGTCAAAAGATAAAATTAAGGTTTTGAACTTATATTCATAATTCGTACGACATGGTCGTGAAACAACCCTGAGACATAAGTATAGTCGAATGATCGACCGATCCTGCAATAAAACATTCTTACAGGGGGTCGTTGGTTGGACCAACGACTCTCCGATGCTTAAGTCAACAAGGTTTATAGAAAAATAATCATAAGGAAAGAGAAAATGGGTTTTAGAAGAAATACCTCTTTAGATGTACCGCATTCCAACTTCGAGGAATGTCACGATCGTCGAGGGTTTGTAGTCGCTAGGTTTCCTTTCCGACAACCTCGGTTACTTGATACTGTCCTTCCCACTTAGTGAATAATTTACCTGAACCAGGTTCTTGTGTGTTCTGAAACACTCGTCGTAAGACATAATCACCTGTTTGAAAGATCTTGTCCTTGACATTCTTTTTGAAATGTCGTTCGACCAATTGTTTCTGCGAAGCCATTTGGATCAATGCTGATTCTCGCAATTCTTCCAATGCATCGAGGTCGTAACTTAGATCGACTAAGTTGTGATCGACCATCGAGTGTCGTGAGGCTGGAATTTGAGTCTTGACAGAAAAGACTGCTTCACAACCATAGACAAGAGAGAAAGGAGTTTGCCTTGTAGATGTACGAGGTGTCGTACGATTGGCCGAAAGAACTGTTGGAAGTTTTTTGACCCATTTGCCTTTTGTTGTTTTGAGTCTTTTCTTGATCGAGTTGATGATTTTTTTGTTACTCGACTCAGCAAGTCCATTGGACTGAGGATACTGGGGCGTTGAAGTCGTAAGTTGATGTTACGATCTTCACATAACTGTTGGGTTCTGTCGCTTATGAACGGTGACCCATTATCACATACGATCTCGGATGGGATTCCGAATCTGCAAATGATGTTAGTATGGATAAAGGAGATGACTTCTTTGTCCCGAACTTCAGAGAAAGCAGCCGCTTCTATCCATTTTGAGAAGTAATCTGTAAGGACTAGAAGATATAACTTTTGCCCAGGGTCCGGAGGTAGTTTGCCGACAATATCCATTCCCTATCGCATGAAGGGCCATGGAGTTAAAGTCGAGTGCAAGGGTTGAGAGGGTTTATGAGATATACCTGAATGTCGCTGACATGAGTCGCAACTTTGGATGTACCTTGTTGCGTCTTGTCGCAAAGTTGGCCAATAGTACCCTTGTCGAGAGTTATGATTTTCCAGGCTATGACCTCCTGAGTGATTGCCACACTCACCATCGTGTTTCTCTCAAAAAATTATTTGGACTTGATTCTTACTAGTAACACATCGTCAGTTTAGTCCTGTCGATGATCGTCTGTTGAGTTGTCCACTGATCATAATATATCTGGATGCCTTTTAATCGAATTTTTCTGGCTTCCATTTTGTCTTCGGGAAGTTGATCGTTTACTAGAAATTTTCTAATATCGCTCGACCAGTTGTCTTCCTCTTCAATCATATGTACATCGTTTTCATTATCGATAGATGATGTTGTTAAATGAATTATGCAAATAGCGTCGAATGGATGATATCCAAGGGCTGACCCAAGTTTAGCTACTGCGTCAGCCTGGGTATTTTAATCTCTTGGGATCTGTGAAAAAGAAAATTCTTCGAATTCTTCGAATTTGACTTTGGATATTTTGAGATAGGATGTCATTCTGGAATATTTAGCGGCAAAGTCTCCATTCATTTGATTCACGACTAAAAGCGAGTCGCTTTTGACATGAAGTTTTGTTGCCCCCAGGTCGTGGGCCATATTCATTCCTGCGATCAAGGCTTTCATATTCAGCCTCTTTGTTTGTTGGCTATGAATTTGCATCGTATGGAGTACCCCATCTTGCCCCTTGTGGGAACTTGAGGATGACGTCATGTCCTTCCCGTCGGGCGTTGGATGATCCGTCGACATGTGGTGTCCATATTGGGTCGTCGAGAGTTGCCACAAGTTCCGTCGATACTTCTAACTCTGGGCTGAAATCTGCGTTGAAGTCGGCCAATGCTTGCGATTTGATCGCGACCCTTGGTTTGTATTCTATGTCGTAACTACTAAGGTAGATACTTCATTTTCTTAAGATAGACTTAAGAGGGAAGTTAGTCATGACAGTAATAGGATGCGATTCAAAATAGTAACGTAACTTTTTTGCCGCAGTGATCAAGGCTAACAAAAGTTTTTCCATAGAGGAATACCTGGTTTCTACGTCGGGAAGTGATTTACTTACATAATAGATGGGTCGTTGTTGTTTATCATCTTCTTGGACCAAGACGACACTTACAGCGTTTGAGCTCACTGCCAAATAGAGTTGGAGGACCTCATGGACCTCGGGTTTCGACAACAAAGGTGGGGACGCCAAGTATATCTTAATCTCTTGGAGCGCGTTTTCGTGGTCGTCCGTCCATTCGAAACCCCTATTTTTCCTCAAGATATTATAGAATAAGCAACATTTATCTGAGGGTCGAGAGATAAACCTGTTTAGTGTCCCGATTCGGCCACTAAGTCACTGGACTTCTTTGATATTGCGACGGGATATGATATCCAAGATTGGTTTTATTTTGTCAGGATTGGCCTCGATCCCTCGACGGGTGACCATATACCCCAATAATTTTCCTGCACTTACTCCAAAGGAGCACTTTGTCGGATTAAGCTTCATGTGATATTGCCTGAGGATATCGAAATATTGTCTCAAGTGATTGATATGATCGATCGCCTGTTTCGATTTGACCAACATGTCATCGATATACACTTCCATTGTGTCTCCGAGATGTTATTTGAACATCTTATTGACTAACCGTTGTTATGTTGATCTTGTGTTCTTAAGACGAAAAGGCATGACCTTGTAACAGTAGATCCATTTGTCTCTCATGAAAGTTGTCTTCTCTTGGTCGTCTCAGTGCATCAGATTTGATTATATCCTGAGTACGCGTCCATGAACGTGAGTAACTCATGACCGACAGTCGTGTCGACCATGGCGTCGATATATGGCAATGGGAATGGGTCTTTTGGACAAGCCTTGTTGAGATCTGTAAAGTTGATGCATACTCTCCACTTCCTATTTTTCTTTTGTACGACCACGACGTTGGCCAGGCAGTCCGAATATTTGACTTCCCTGATTTTTCCTGTCTTGAGAAAATTATCAACTTCATCGTTGATTACCTTGGTGCGTTCTGGAGGGAACTTGCTACGCTTTTGTTTAATAGGTTTAAAAGAAGGATCAACATTAAGTTGGTGAGTGATGACCTCTCGGTCGATGCCGAACATGTCTTCATGCGTCCAGCCAAAACAATCGGCATATTCCTGAAAAAAAGAAATTAGTGATCCTTTTAAAGTAGAGTCAAGGGACGTACCGTTGTAGACTACACTGTCAGGTTTCTCTTGATCCAGGATGACTTCTTCTAGTTGATAGTCGTTGGAGATTTTGTAACATTCACAAGCAATTTTTTGCTCACTCTTGACTTCTTGAACGCCTCAAGTTGTTGGAAACTTTATCGTCTGATGATACGTCGAGGGTACAACTTTCATGTCATGTAATCTAAGGTCGTCCTAAGATAACTTTGTATGCTGAAGAACAATCGATGACGTTGAATTTGGTTTGCTAATTGACCCCTTTGGCGAATACTGGGATAATAATTTCCTCGATGGTGTTAGCCATGTCGCCATTATAGCCTACAAGGATGGTCGAATATCGTATGATCTCAGACTTGTCAATTCCCATAGCTTGGATTGTGACGAGGAAGATGATATTAGTAGAACTTCCTCCGTCGACCAGGATTCTCTTCGTCGAGCAATTACCGATCGTGAGTTGTATGATCAAACCATCATGATGTTTCCGCCATTGATCACCGAGATCGTCCTGATCGAAAGTGATGGACCTGGCTTCTAATTCCAGCTCATGTTTAGGTCGCGACGTCCATGGAACATGGAGTTCTTCGGGTCCTCGACTAGCATGTCATTTGGCTGCCGAGTAAGTTAATCTATACACGTCAGAATCTCCGGTCACGCAATTAACAACCTTTGCGTGTTCAGGCAAAGTTGGTCGTGTGTTTGTGCCCAAATAACCTTTCAAATGGCCTTTTGGCATGAGCCAAGCCAATTCTCGTCTTAAATCGATACAATCGTCTGTCAAGTGGCCATGATTGTTATTAAAGTCGCACCATTTGGATTTGTCTTTCTTAGTGTCATCTTTCACATTTTGTGGAGGCCATTTGACATTGGTCTGAACGTTCTCGAGAGCTTCGACCACATCCTTGGATGTTCCCTTAAACCCATAAGACGAAATCTTAGGATGTTGGGGGAATTTGTTTGCCAGAGCAGTTTTCTTCTTATCAAATCTTACGTTCGAGACTTGTTTAGATGTCTCGACACGAGCGGTCGATCTCGTTTTGAAGTCTGCGTTCTTGACACTCAGTGCTCTTTTGTCACTAGAGTGCTTACGACGGAAAGTCGCGTCATCCTCGACCCGCATATAGGCTAGTGTTTGAACTCATACGTCTTCAAAGTTTTCTGGTGGATACTTTGTCAAGTCCATGTAGAGATCAAAATTATCGTCGAGACCTTGCTTGTAAGCCTCGATTGCGGTTCAAACATCGCAATTTCGTACACTGATCATTTTAGAATTAAAGAGATTGAAATAGTTTTGCACTGATTTCTTCTATCTTCTGAGTGATATAATAGAGATCTCTGGATTGCTTTTCCATCTTGCGACTGCTAGCGAACTGCTGAAAGAATTGATTGACAAACTCCGCAAAACTGCCGATGGATTTGGGTCGCAAGTTGATCAACCATTGTGGTGCAGCACCTGTGAGGGTCGCACCAAAAATCTTACACATGCAGACTTCTTGATATTGATGAGTTATCGGCACAATCGACATCAGTTGTTTGTATTGTACAATATGCTCCATTGGATCATTGATTCCAGAGTACTTCGGCGTGAATGTCGGGATGTTTTATTCCTTTGGGATGTCGACCATGGCAATTTCATCAACAAAACGTGATGCTTGGAACCCGGTCCTTGGTTCAACGTCCACTGGTACAACAACTCCTGGTAGTTTCGCAAGTAACGACAACATCTTTTCATTCTGTTTCTCCAATCGCTTCAGACGTCATGCGACAGGATCGTCCAGATTGAGACAGTTGCTAGTTGGAAGCGACGCTAGCACGAAACCAGAATCTTGAGACGTGAGACCAATCTTAAGAAAGAATCCATTGCGTTGAGATGTCTCTCCGGTATCTCCATTCATTGGTGAGCGTAGTTAAGGCATAGTCACTGATGGAAATGTTGTCGTCGGAGGTGGCATCGTTGGAATCGTCAGGATAGAGAAAGTAGCGACTCCAGTATTTTCTCCATTACCTTGCGTTGGCCTGGGTATGGAGGTGGTGAAGGCGGAACACCTGCAAAAGGCATATGAAAATGTGGTCTTGGACCATACTGAGGTCCAAATTGGTTACCCATGTTTGGGTTCCCCATTGCTGGATTTCTCATGGCTAAGAGTTCTTCATTCGCTCTGCGATTCTGCTCATCTAAAGTATGAATCTGGTTATGAGCAGCGTCAAGCTCCATGCGCATTTGAGCAAGGATGTGAGCTTGAGTTCCCTGTGCTGCCATGATCCTGTTAATCAAAGAAGTTGCAGTAAAACCATTAGTAGGTCGCACTCTTTGTCGAGGATGTTACTCTAGATGGCAACTGTTAATGCCAAAAGTCGTCCCAAGGAAGATCTAAGGTCGGTGTGGAGCTTTAACAACTAAAGTAAGCAATCGATCGACAAATCGTACGACAAATGTAAAAGATAAATAAGATATAGAGAATTTGGAGATGCGGAAAACCCCGTCTAGGGTAAAAACTGCGGACAATAGCAGAGATCGTCAAGTGCACTATAGACGTCAAATAGGGACGTCCTTTAGAAGGAGTGATTACAAGTACAATTGAGAATATTACAGTAGAGAAATAATGTAATCGTGTGATCAAGCTAGATGTAGGCCGGAATACTATGTTGAGAGATTCTGCTTGAGATAATTTGTTAAAGGTTGAATATTGAACTTTCTCTATAATCAGATGATCATGTGTTGTGTTGCTCTTCAGGGTTGTATATATAGATTTGATCGCCATAAATGAGCATTGATTGTCCAACGGTATTGATATTGATTGATCTTGATGGTGCTTGTCTGTTATATCCGTTGATCTTTATGTGCATTAAACCTGCATTAAACCTGAATGATCTTTATACAATAGATGATCAATGATCGTTAGTAACATTACATAAGTCGTGAAATATAAGTTTGTCGAGAGATTCCTGTTAGTCATGAACGTGAGACGATCGTCGTTGGGGACGACGATGTCTTCTGATGTGTGTGATCGTCAGGATCTTATCTTCATATAAGAATGGTCCTTAGTCTGGAGACGTTCGGTTTTTTTCCTCGGTCGAGACTTGTGAAATTTTACCCAAACAACGCCTAGTGAGTTCAAGAGTTTTACATGAACAAATATATCTTTAAAAAAGGTTTGAACCCCAATTAAAATCGTAATCTTTCAAATGATTTACTTTAAACTTGGAGACGACTCCTTTCCACTATCATGCATTTTCGAAGATGGATACTCCACTACAAAACATTCTTTATAAAACTATGCAACCCAAAACTCACTCGAAATGAGAACGGGGATTGACTCCTAATTTAAGAAACGTGGGTAAAACGTTGTATCCCAAAACACCCAAGAACGGGTGGGGTAAAATACTCAACCCATAAATCATGGTTAATAACTCACATGTACGATACATCACCGAAAACATGGACACTAGGCCCAATACTCACGCAGCCATAAAATGGAAGGAAACCAAATACCAAAACATGGGAATGACGCATTTCATTCAAACCTTAATATACGCGTGGGGGGGGGGGGTGAACCCAATATTAACGTCATCATTTACAGTCGACCACACAAATCCAACGATAATAAAGTAATGCGTTAAAAATTTAAAATACTCTTGGCTGACGACGGGGGAGGCCCGTACCCGTTGAGAGTGGAGGAACACAAAAGTATGACACCCATATAATGTTAATCGCATGACACCTCAGAACATAAAAGGCCAAGTGTCCCTACGACTTCCTAACAAGTTTCACCTCCAGAGACAATTGAGCTTGGTTAACATTACAAAGAACTTCATCCCGAAGGCCCGACATTTAAAGATTACCTCCAAGGCATTACTTCAAGTGGCGGAGGTTCTAGAGCCTACCTCCTCGGTAGCACTTCCAGACTCAACCCTCCTAGTGCCTACTTGAAAAGTTCATGGTCGTAAAACATGGGTTCCGGAGTCAAACCCCGAAATACCCAATTGACCATCAAAACAGACTGACTTACGTGCCTATGGATCCAATGCAACACAGTCTAACATTACATGACTACACAGGAATGACCAACGAACTCGAGCATGTAATCAACCTCAATATGCAACACTATGCATTAGCATGTAATCATAACCGGGCTCTACATTGAGCCATTACAACCGGACAATTGTCCCTGAAACTCTTTTAAGTCGACACCGAGATAAAGCGCTCAAAATCCTTTTTGACCAACGATTAAGGATCCCCAAATAATAAACGCACACGACCCAAGCGTTAAGTGTCAAAAAAACCAGAATTCAAAGCCAAATCGACAGTTAAGATGGAGACATCGAGACAAATATCGAACGTCAGGATCGACAAGAAGAAGGTCTCGACCGCACCCAAGTTTCCCCAATATCCTAAGATTTCCTCTTATGGATTCAAAGGTACTTCTAAAGACTTGGTCGAAGCATTGAGAACCGCACAAGTGACAATTCGATGGCCAAAGAAAAGTGATAAAACTGACGACAAGAAAGACAAGACCAAATGGTGCGACTTCCATGACGACCATGGTCACACGATAGATGACTGTATATCGTTTAAGAAAGAGCTCGCACGACACGACACAAAAGGTAATCTCAAAGATATCTTCGACGAGCCAGCGACACCTTATAACAACGTTCGACCACTCTCTCCTGACCACGAAAAAACCGTAAATTGTGTTATGGGAGGGTCTGACGTCTGTGGTCTATCTTATTCCGCAGCGAAAAGGCACGCTAGTCAGGGGCAAACAATCATCCAATTCCATGGTCCTTACGATCAAAGGAAGAATTGGAATTGGAGTCGATGAAGATAACGTTCGATCAGGTCGATGTGAGCGACCTACATCAGAAACATCACGACAGGTTAATCATACAACTCAAGGTTGGCAATTGCCTGACCCGAAGGGTGTTAGCTGATGGGGGAAGCTCATCAAATATAATCTTTCTCGATACCATCAAGTCTATGGGACTCAACAAATCAGAGATCAATTGTCGCTCGACGACACTGGTAGGATCCAACGGGGACGTAACGAGCACTTTTGGAGAAATCACTTTTCCAGTCTACGCGAAAGGAATCAACAAGCAGACCAGATTTAGCATCATCGACTGTTCCTCGGTGTACAACATTATTCTTGGTCGACCATGGATACACTATATGAAAGAAGTCCCTTCGACGTATCACCAGACGATTAAATTCCCTACGCCATGGGGAATCCAGGAGATCAAGAGCGAACCAAAATTTTGTAAGGATTGCTACAAGACGACGATGAAACCCATAAAGCAATCCATCTAGCAATTATAGAACCAGGATACTCCCAATGCTGTCGACGACTATCAATTGGAGGAAATTATCCTAGATCAAAGGAAACCGAACCATATCGTCTTCATAGGTTCGACGCTCGACTCTTCTATTAAGAAAGAACTAATCTATTTTTTGCAGGATCATGCTCATTGTTTCGCTTGGACGCACGAAGACATGGTCGGTATTGACCCTAACATTATTTCACATAAGTTAAATGTGGACCCATCGTTAAAACCAGTGAAGCAAAGACGTCGAAAATTCGCTCTAGAGAGAAACAAGGTGATCAACGACGAAGTCGACAACCTCTTCATGATAGATAAGATCCGAGAAGTGAAATACCTCAACTGGCTAGCTAACGTCGTGGTAGTACAAAAGAAAAACGGTAAATGTAGGGTGTGCATAGACTTCACAAGCTTGAATAAAGCATGCCCAAAAGATCCATTTCCATTGCTGCATATCGACGCATTAGTTGACGCAACCGCTGGACATGAACTCTTAACATTCATGGACGCCTATTCTAGATACAATCAAATACTCATGCATGTCGACGACCAAGAAAAGACAGCCTTTATAACAGATCGAGGAATTTATTGCTATAAGGTCATGCCTTTTGGTTTAAAAAATGCAGGTTCCACGTACTAGCGATTAGTCAATAAAATGTTCAAAGACCGATTGGGCTACCATCGAAGTGTATATTGACGACATGCTTGTCAAGTCGCGAAAAGTTGTCGATCACATTGAGCATTTAACAAAATCGTTTGACATACTCCTAGAATACCAAATCAAACTCAATCCTATGAAATGTTCCTTCGGAGTAAGTGTTGGTAAATTCCTAGAATACATGGTGACTCGACGAGGCGTTAAAGCCAACCTAGACCAGATTAAAGCAATCATCGAGGTCAAATCACCAAGAATTTTCGAAGAGGAACAATGTCTGACAGGACGAGTGGCAGCCTTAAACAGGTTCATATCTCAGTTGTCAAATAAATGTCACCTATTTTACAATGTTCTACGAAAAAATAAAGGTTTCCATTGGACGGACGACCATGAACAAGCGTTGAAAAGACTGAAAGAATATATGGCGTCGCCTCCATTACTATCAAAACCACAAGACAACAAGGTATTACAACTATATTTAGCTATCAGCTCCAAAGCGGTAAGTGCAGTCCTGGTAAGAGAAGACGACAAATATCAATTGCTTATTTATTACGTAAGTAAGTCTTTACTCGATGCTGAAACCAGATACTCCTCAATGGAAAAACTCTTATTATCGCTAGTTACTGTTGCAAAAAA